>LR824621.2:7500-10007500 GCA_902829305.4 Spodoptera exigua | reverse complement strand
TCAACCACATTTTCTCGCCGTACTCTGGGCGAGAGAAGCCATATAATGATTCTCCATTTACAAAAAAGGCCAATTTCGCCAGGCAGTGGCATCCTCATAATTTTTAATGATGTACAGCGATTAATCAAGCTGCTTATCATGTATGGGAATTATGGCAACCTACTCTTAAAGAAGAAAGAGTCCAAGTTTACTTATTATCTGGCTTATAATTTGATTTTATGATATCGTAAAGGTTTCGTAATTTCTCATTCAAGGTACAACAAAACTGAAGATGACGTCGACACCGTCTACGGAGAGTGCAAATGGCAGCTCAGCGTCTGGCAGCGTACAGTCCCAGTTTGTGGAGCGACGCCGTGCAGCGCTCGAGCGCTTCCTCAACCGAGTGGCTCAGCACCCCGTACTCTGCATCGATCCAGACTTCAGGGAGTTCCTTGAGTCAGGTTTGTAATACGACCTTGACAATAAATTAATTTGACGTTTCAATACAATACAATAACTATAAGTACTGATCGATCGATACGCTAAATTTTAGATATTTTGCTTAGCTAATTTTTAACAAATAAGTTCAGTATTTGACACAGAAATACTATGACGTCATAACTCAGTGTTTCATACAAATTTCATAGAAAAGTATCGTTTTTGACATTTGGAAAAAAGTATTGAATTTGACTAGTTAGAAACTACCATAATATATCACAAATCGCGGGTTAAATAGAAAAAAGGTCTAACTCAAAAATGAGGATATTCCAAAATTGAACCTTATTATTGAAGCATAATTTTTAAGATGATACTTTATCTTTTGAGTTAGGTCTCTTTTCTGTTTAACAAGCGAAATGTAAGTCCATGAAGATTTATGAATTTGTAATAAATAAAAAACGATCAGATTAATTGTCTGAATGAAATAGGTATAGGTACAGAAGGTATATAGCATCACCGATATTCCAAGTTTAGTGTTTTCTAGGTGTTAGGGTAGATCTTTAAATCGGTTTACAGACCTTTCGACTACATGTGCGATACCAAAATTCTGCAAAAAAAGCCTTAAGAAAAAATATTGTCATGTTACAATTTTGTTTATACAGACACAGAGTTGCCAAAAGCGACGAGTACATCAGCGCTGAGTGGCGCGGGAGTGCTGCGTCTCTTCAACAAGGTCGGCGAGACAGTCAACAAGATCACGTACAGAATGGACGAGTCTGACCCGGTAAGTAATGAAGGATCTGTTAAAATCGAGTCATCATTTTGAGACAACGATAGCTAAAACTGTTAGCTATAGCTAGCATTGTCTGAACTTGTTGGTGGCACAACATGTATGTCTGCCATTCCTAATTCGTACAACCAATAAGTTTTTAATTTAAGCTTTTTTTTTCTTTCGCTTTTTTAATACTAACCGAGATGAAATTCATATTGATGCGACGTTTGCCGTGCAATGATGCTCATTATGATGAGAATTTTTTCGTTTGCTGCTCGATCCTCATAATTATAGACTCTCTATTTGTTTTGAAACTAGTTGAGTTACCCTGTTTTCAGTAATAGGTTAATACATGCATTTTTGAAATGTATCTTAAATATAGTCTTAATATACTTCAATTTTTTTTTCTCGCGTTATTTACGAATATAAATTAACTCTTTTATTATAATTTAAAATTTCGTGCGTATTTCGCGAAAACGCGATACTCAGCGGACGCCATGACTATTCATGACGTTATTACGTGAGTAAACTACTACTGTCGGTAATACATATACACTTTGTTTACTATCGTAATGACGTCATGGCCAAAAATAGTCTTGGTGTCCGCTGTGTGTTGCGGTTGACATTTCGCAGTGTTCAAAGACAGATAAAAAAGCTTAAAAACTTGAAACTGCAATAAAAAAATATTTAAGTACCCTATGAAGTGAAATTTACATTTCCCAATTATTTTTCCTTTAGACAATCATTATAATATTCATTTAATTTTTTCTCAGCTAGACTGAAATACCTTATTTGAGTAAACCTATGAACACGAGTAACTTTTTTTCATTCAGTGGTTCGAGGAGCGGTCGGCGCGTGTGGAGGCGCTGGAGGCGTGCCTGCGGCGTCTGTACGGTGCGTGCGAGGCGCTGGCGGGCGAGCGGCGCGAGCTGGGCGCGCGGACGGCGGAGGCGGCGCGCGCCTGCGCCGCGCTCTCCGGCGCCGACCCACACGCGCCCCTCTCCCGCGCGCTCTCACACACCGCCGACCTGCACGAGAAGGTAATCTCTCCTCCTTTTATTCCTACCCTGTTATCTGACTTTTATAGCTCCCGGTCACTCTTCCATTTCCTTTCAACCCCTCATTTCTTCTTTCTCTTTCTCACTTTCCCATCTCTCACTCTTCTATTTTTCTATTTATCTTCCGTCCTGCATTTCGTTTCCATCTCTCTCCCTTCTTCTTTCCTACCCTTTCTCATGAAATGGTGTTATTATAAACAATCCGATTTAAGTCGTTTTAGACTAATCTATAGATTGATAAAGCGACTTATCACTTTTTCAGTTCATTTTATGTCATTCCTTTTATTTGCTATTTTGGACGCATTTAAAACAATGATTTTGATATTTGTTTTGTAAACCGACCAGCCGTTCACATTCCTCTAAAAAAGAACAGTGTTCTTAGTCTTGAATTTCGAAAGAGCTGTAATAACAAGCAAGCCAAATGTTTATATGATCAAAACATTTCTAAATAACACTACAATAGCTAATAGCTGGTCGTTCGCCCACAGATCGAGCATCTACGACTAGAGCAGTCTAACACAGACTTCTACGTGCTGGCCGAACATGTGAAAGACTACCTCGGTCTCATCGGAGCTATCAAGGATGTTTTCCATGAGAGAGTCAAGGTAAATCTAGTATTTAAGATGTTAGCTTTTGATTTGGTACTATAACGACTGACGACTGATGCTAAGCAACGAAGCGCAGTGAACATCCATAGCGTAGTGAAGTACGTACTTTACAAAAAAAATGTAAAAAACATGCCATGTTTTTCCGTTTTGTGTATGTGTGCATATGCATGTTACCCTTGCTGCATAAGCATGATAGCATAGGAGTGGGATTAGATCTTGCAACAAGCCTGGATTTTTGTCGCGGAATTAAAACTAAATATTTATCCTAACATTTAATGTCATGCGTTTCCGCAAAGTAACGGCTGAATCTATAAATAAAAAAAAATGCAAAGCGTAGCATATTTTTAACTGACTTTTAAGCAAAGCACTATACTGTGGTATTGTCATTGGTGTAGAATAAAGTATTTTGATAAGTAAACCTTTTGCTTTGACGTGTGAAAGTTGTATTTTTTGACGTGTAATTGTAAAAGGGCTGTTTTGTGGCGTATTTGCGAAAAATAATTGTAATATTATTACATTTTTACATCAAAACAACAACGTAATGAACGTTTTTTGAAAAGGTTGATAAATAAAAGCTACTTGGATCACGATCCCTTTACTTGTATATGAATACAGATGTTCATTATTAATTACCTATATCTAACAATATTATTTTATTCGTGCTAGGTATTCCAAAACTGGCAACACGCTCAGATGCAGCTAACGAAGCGGAGAGAGAACAAAGCCAAGGCCGAGCTCGCCAACCGGCCCGAGAAGATCGAACAAGCCGCCAATGAGATTATTGAGGTATAAACTAACATTTACGTTCAGAATTTAACTATTTATCGAGTTGTAAACCTGACATGTTTGGGATATAAATAAACTTATTGATTATAAATAATGTATATTTTATAGTTTTATACTTAAAAGTCGTTGCGCAAATACTTTTGTTTAGTTAAAAAATTATGCGCAACAAAAGTTACTACGAACTTACGTCTAAATTTAAGCTATGTGACATTTTGACCAAATTTCAGCTAAAAGAAACAAGTTTTCTTTTAGACTCGCCAGCTTGGCAAGCATATAAAATTAATGTGTACAGGGATTTTAAAAACAACAACGCTCGACTTAAATACGCAAATCAAGTATGATTTATAGCATCATTCACTTAGAAATATTGAAGCTTGTAGCTACATACATATTTCCAAAAATACATACAAACTTACCAATTTTACCTTTTTATAATATTAGTATTTAGTATAGATATACAAACTATAAAAAATATCCTATAAATATTGTTCTAGTGGGAAGCCAAAGTAGAGCGAGGCCAACAAGAGTTCGACACGATATCCCGCGTCATCAAGAAGGAGCTCGAGCGCTGGGACGAGGTCCGTCTGCACGACCTGCGGCATGCGCTACTGCGGTACCTAGACGACCATATGAAGCATCAGGCACAGGTACCTACTGCCTAGTACTTTATCAATTAAATGTAAGAGGGCGGGCTACACCGGAGTTATAATCAAGGCCCTTTTTATGGGGTGGGTCGTTGAACGGGATTACGTGATGGTAAGCAATCAGCATTGCATATAGACACCCGGAACAGCAGTAGAGTTACACAAGCGTTGCTTTTAAGGGGATTAGGGATTTGGAGTTTAAGGCATCCGGGTAGGGGAATTATTGGCCCTCTGGTTACTTCACTCACACGGCGAAACACAAAGCGATGGTTGTTGCACGCCGGTTTTCTGTGAGGCCGTGGTATCACTCCGGTCGAGCCCACCCATTCGTGCCGACACTTGGCTCTCCCACACTTAATTGTTCGTCATCTCGCTAAAACTCGTAAAAGGCTACACAGCTTTAGCTTGAAGTTCAGGGACAGTTTAAAAGTTAAGAAAACTTTAGATAATTTTGTGGTGGTATGGAGTTCTCTCGGCCATTTTTCTTCACGGTCGCACAGAGAACCGGCGTGAAATAACTACAGCGTTGGGTTTCGTCGTGTGAGTGAAGTTACCGGAGGCCCAATCCCTCCCCCTACCCCATCCCTTCCCAATCCATAAATATTCGAAACCCTTATACCTAAAAGACTGGCAACGTACTCGTAACTCTTCTATAGTTGCGGGTGTCCATGGGCGTCACTGATTGCTTACCGTCACGTTATCCGTCGCCTCATTTGGCGACCTATACCATAAAATAATGTATTTTTATATTTTTTATTGTTTATAGGCGATCCGCTACTGGGACGCGTTCCTACCGGAGGCGCGTGCGATCAAATGAGTGGGACTGTACGCGCTCGCACCCAGCGAAAGCGCTAACGTTAGTAAATGAATTGCACTACCTTACCTACCTTACCTACTTTACACACTCATTCATACACTACCTTACATTCGTAACAGAATAAACGTAACAATTCTAAAGTGATGGTTCAAGCCACGAAACCGTTTTTTTTCACTTTAAGTAAGTGAAGAATTTGTGTGTGAAAATTGAATTAGCAAAGTTTAAGCAAAGGTTATCCTCTCCTCTACAGCTTTAAGAGACACAATAGGGATTACATTGTGTCTAGCTTAGATCTGTTCTCCGATATAAATAAATAAAATAAAAATATACCAGAGGCTAATTCATCAACTAAGCATTAAAAAAATCCACAAGAAAGTGCTGATTTCTTAAGTATTCTGAATAGAGTTATTTAGTTTGATTCTCCAAGCTAAAAACCTACAACATCTTGTGTTTATTCTGTTACACCCTGTATGCAGTGCGAAAAAGAGATGGAGTTATCTGACATATCTTCCATCTCGCTCATATTAAATTTTATAAACCTCCGTTTAGAACAAATAGAGTGTTCATTATATTAATAAAAAATATGTTTTCCACGCCTTATATAAAACTGTATATTTGAAAATATGGCTGCGCACGCGCATGTTTCAAACATCGTGTATAAAACACTCTGTTTATTCAAATTTAATAATATTTCTTCCATAAAAATATATAATGTTTTCAAAACGTTATCATGAGGCTTTGCAATAGATAAATAAAATTAATATAAAAATATTGTTTTGATTTTTTGTGATTAATTGTATCAATGTTTGCTCAGTCGTTTTCGAGATTATCGCACACACAGACATAGTCTGAATGTATTCTACACTTTTGAGCTTGTTTATATAAATATTTCTGTTATTTTTTTTTAATAAAATAATATTACTAGTAGTACTAGTATTACTAGTAGGATCTTGACTAGTCGGCTGTCTTTCAAACAGAGAGTTCGGGAGCTTCTTTTGAAGAGGTTGGGGGAATCATCGTGACTATGACTGCATATACGTATATATATATATATATATATATATATATTTATATATTTACTGCCTTATAAATATGTATTATAATGTATATATATAGTATGTATGTATGTAAAGTGTGTTATGTATATTTTTATATATTTGTTTGGTATATTAAATTGAATTTCCTTGCTTCTGCACCTGCTACTAGATTATCTCTGCATCACCCAAAGGTAGACTGGTAGAGAATGCTCATTGCATTAAGTCCGCCTATGTACAATGTTTTGTGCATGAAGTCTAAAATAAATAAATAAATAAATAAATATTATGAATACAGTTGAAAATTTATCTGTCACATAAATGAATTCCAAAACATCACATTTTTCTATCTCTTCAAAGAATTTAAAACTATAATTTAATTTTTATAGATATACATATAATTATATGTCATAATATGTACTATAAAGTAGTAAATGTATATTATTAATATAATAAATATGTATAACTTATAGTGAATAACTAAAATTGTAATTGATTTTAGATTAAAAATTTGTATTTTCTTATTATTTTTCATCTATTTATAAGTCCGTATAAAGTAAAAATTTAATGTTAATCTTATAAATGTACTGCGTCATCCGGTAGTCATAAGATGTTCTATTGAAATAAGCGGAATTTTAATGCCAAATAAAAATGACATTCCAAATTATTGCTATTTAAAAAACACGTTTTTTTTTACATTTTTTTGTAACTGGCAATATTAATTCATTTACTAACGTTATTTTTAACGAACGTAAATACTTTTAATTGTACGATTTAATTGTGTTTAAAAGTAGTTATGTTCTTAAATGTTCTTTTTTTTATATATGTTTTCTATTTTAAACGAATGTAAGACTTATTTTTTAATTCATACGATTCATTTTTACGCGCACCTCAGTCTTCGCTAGACAATGTTTTTTTTAAGATCCAGTATAGAATTATGTTTGAGCGAATACGATCTCTGTTTTCGTATAAAAATAATAAAAGTGTTACTTTATTATCTCTACATTGTGATTTCTAGAAAATGAAGCCTGGCTAATGCTAAAAACATTCTTGTAATCATTTTCAAAAATATCATATAGTTTCACCCGCTTCTCGGTTCCATTTGATTAGGTATGCGTAATGTTGCATAGTCTACTAGCACTAAGAAACATTGTAGGTATCTGTTGAAGAATTTTGGAAATATGACCAGCGGGTCTAAAGTTTACCCTCTACATAGAAACTTACATGTTTTTCAAAACAATATTTGTATAGACTCCTATTTTGACAGCCGTCAAAAGTCAGTTAGGAAGCATTGCTTGCAAATAAATTTATCAGCCTCAAGTAATATCGACCTGAACTGGTGCTGGCGTTGACTTTCGCGGCATGAGTAAGGTTGCTGGAACCCTCTTCCTCAAAAAGTCGCTTATTTGTATTTCCTCGAATGAAGCGAATGTCCCTTAACGGCTTTGAACACATAATAACAGATGATACATCCACGTTAACCCTAAATAATGTGTTTCAAATGAAATTGGCTAGTTTCCTCAGTAAACGTATAAAACCATAAAAATACGGAAAACTATCATTACTTTCATTAATTTTACGATATACTTAATATTTGTATTTTTATTGATAATTCAAAAGAAATAAGAATTAAATAATATGCTATTTGATATTTAAAATGCTATTCCATACAAGGTTCATAGAAAATTATCGTTGTCTGACATTTCGATAATAGTATTTGCATAGTTGGACATTACCCTATTAAAATATAAAATACGCCTTTGAGTAATTCCAGATGATAACCCACCTCTATGCTTAATTTGATTCAAATTCGTTCAGTAGTTTTAGCGTGTAAGATTACCAGATCCTTACATAACACACATACTTTTTAACTTCAACTACCAAATAAAAAAAAACAGGCAATATTACACAATCAATCATCAATAAAGCTATGATTCATAACAAGAGGATGACAAATAGATATCGAATAATAAATTAATAACAGGAAAAGACTGCCACTGATAACACAGTTACCAAAAAATACAGTTGAAAACTAGATAATGTTATTGCGACCTGAGTTTAGTGTTTTGGCGTCAGCCAGGCTTCAGAACAGGGTGTCATTTAAAACATTACATAAATAAGTTGTTTTTTTTATGATTACGATCCTCCTTTTTGTGTATCCTATCGGAACAGCGCAAGATTTATATTTTTTATCTGTACGGTATGCGTATTGGCGGGTTAAATTTCCGTTTTATTACTCTTTTGTGTTATCTACAAATTTTTGTAACATGCTTGTGTCTAGGTGTTATGTGTATGAGACGTTTTGTGTTATAGTATTTGACTACATAAATATATCGAATTATATCATCAGCCTATTAGTGCCCACTGCTCAGCAAACACCACTCTCGCACCTCTCTCTCTTAGAAAAAAATTAACCATACGAAATATACAATTTCATACAAACACCATACCTAGACCAAGAAAAACAATAAAAAAGCAAGCGATCACAGAGAGAGTATTTCACAGGAATCTGCTAAGGAGCCATTCTGCTAAATAAAGCAGTCATACCTACTTATCCATGCATTAATAAGCATATATTTGCAGATAAAAATGTATTTTATAATTTCTATCAGTGGATTATCGATAATTTAGCTGATTTAGTTTTACATAAACCCTCATATTCGATTTTTACGTCGTACCTAAAGAACAACTTTTAGCTCAATTAAAGTCTATATAAGAAATCTTTTACCGTCTTGTAATCAAAATAAAAAAAGATGGAAATGCACCCAAAAGTGAACCTAAGTTAAACTGAAATAAAGTTGACTTTTGTTTGTTTAACGCAGTGTGTCCCCGTATCAAATTAAATCTTTTGTTTCCAACTAAATATATTGCTACCACTTTCTTTCTGATACAATGTGAAAGAGATAAAAGTAATGACAAGATTGCAATATGAATTCAGTTTCCCTCGGAAATAATTCTTAAGAATTTATTCACTATTACATTGTATTTTTTTATTCGTAAAACAGTCATTTTTTTTTATTTTAATCTTATATTTAAGAATATTAGATATACAGCATATTAGAAAATGTATTCGAAAAATAAATAAAAAATGGTTACGCGTATGTTACTGTCAAAGTATTAAATTGGAGATTTTTATTAAATAATAATTATGTAATTAATGAAATGTAAAATGGAATATTTTTCAACACCATGTATATAATATTAACAACAAGACCACTACATTAACACGCAATGTGAAATTGAAAGAATTTTGACTTTACTACAAAACAGTAGAGTTCAAAATCTAAGAAAGGATTTTGACCTTTCATGTCAACTATACATGGTGTTGTAAAATTACAACGTTAAAGTTTATGTACGTTTTAGACTTGTTTTCCAAAATTGTTTCGTTGTACAGTAACGATTTATTTATCGACGTTAGTTATATGTTGTACATGATTAATGGGGAAAGTTATTTGCATCCTTTTTTAAACTAAACAGAAACTGTTTGCATTACGGCTTACTTTTATTAAAATTTGTTGAATGTTTCCATGATTTTGAACTTGGACCTTAAAAGAACATTTAAATCCTCGTCTTGAATCTTAAATGTTTGTTTGATCAGCAAAATAATTCGTGCGGATTTATTTTCGCCCCGTGTCGAGTAAAATTTGCACGAAATCACTGAATCTTTGTGCATTTTTTTATCGCCTGTCAATAAGATTCAATGTATCACAAAATGTTAGGCATTTTGTGAGACATTGAATCTTATATACAATTTCGCTTTATGTTAAGGCGATCGAAACTTTGATGACGTTCGGCGATCTGATTGGCTCGCTCCAAGTTTAACAACCAATCAAAAGGCTAAACGCGGCTACATGTCGATTGTGTTTTGCATTTTGTATTAGGCACTCAGAATCGAAAAATAAATTCGTGAGAATTAATAATTTTATTTTGCTGTGCAGATACCCCTGGTAGACACAGTAATAACAATAGTTTCTAATCAAATCTCACGGCTTTATAACGTTATTCTTAAATATTAATTATAATAATGCAAATAGTTTCTATATTCCAAAAGGATGCTTCGAACTTCGCGAACTCTCTGTAGATATTAAATATCTAGTAGTTATTGTAAACAAACTGAGTGCATAGTGCGAGTTTGCGTTACGTTACCACGATCCACACGTTTATGACGTTCGAAGCTCTGATTGGCCGGCTCCAATTTAACCGACCAACGGCAAAGCTATACGCGGTACTGACGTTTAAAAAATTCGCACTAAGCACGCTGTCCAAATTGATAACTCTGACCGTAACAATATTAGGTGAATATTAGGTAGAATTATTGAAAAATGTTCGAGTCTAATGTATTCCTTATTTTTTATATTGCCAAATATATTTTAGTGGTAATTTGGTGTAATGGAAGAGATGAATAATTATAAATAAAGTATATAATGTTGGTTTCAATTTCAATCGTTTCCCTTTGTAACTGCATTTTCTAAGGAGGAATATATGACTTGTCTCACCCTATGTGGAGCGTAAGGGAATGTAAGACTCCTACTGATATAAAACTACTCTTTTTTATTTCGTCATGGGCAGGCATTTGGCCGCTACGCCACGCCTGGTGTTAAGCGATGATGCGACCTACGATGGAGCACACTTACCCATAAGCAACCTATATAATCGGGCCTTAAAGACACTCATGTTATACCCTTCGGGGAACACAGACTCCGGCTGAGAATTTCTCTGCCAAATTCCATTCAGATCCGTTTTTGTAGTATATATCTACTTACAAACTTTCAAGTTTATAATATTACTGGAATGGTACATAGCAGGGTACTTTATGCATTACAAAATTTTTCGCCAATAACCTTTAAATTTCGGGTGAAAAACAGCGGTTTGTGTAATTTTAAGAAGACTGTAATCAAAAATTCCTATCCTAGGAGGATAATATTTACATATTAACAGGAGAAAAGGAGGCCGAGTTATTAAATTATAAGTTGGTTACACGTGAAAGAGATTTTTCAGATGGATCTGTAGTATTGTCTGTGATAACAACTTTTTCTTTATTATATTAGTAGGTATTTACCATCAGTTATCTTATAGATAACGGTCTCGAATTAGTTTTAATGCAGAATTTTATAAAATAATTTCTTGAGCCTTCCATATGACTTTGACTGCACGATTAACGCACTGGCTGCTGGGCAACAAAAATCAAAATCATTTATTTCAATTAGACCCTTACAGGCGCTTTCGAACGACAAACAAAGCTTAAAAAGTGTCAGTCTGTCGGTCAGTCCTCTTAGTGAAGCTATTTCATAGTTCCAAAGTGTAGAATCCAATGGAAGAAAAGAACAAGCAAGAAACTGGTGTATATAAATGAGTCGCGGGTTCGATAACCGCACGGAAAAACACTATGTAGCTTACAAATTATTGTTTTTGGTCTGGTCTCTGGTTTAACCACGACACTGGAGAAAATCCTGATGTAGGAGAACGTATTTTAAAAAAAACAAGACCAATTTCCGTTTCCTTTTATTTTTCACCCCAGGCGTACCTACCTATCTTATAACGACAGAAGCTACACATTTGATTGTTGTTTATAAACAGAAATAATAGTGGTACCACGGCCTCACAAAAAACCGACGTGAAACAACCAGAACGTTGTGGTTCACGGTGTACCGGAGATCCAATCCTGCATAATCCCTAATTGTCCGTAACCCTGATCCCCAAAAGGCAACGCACTCGTAACTATTCTTGTGTTGCAGGTATCTATGGGCGGCGCTGATCGCTTACCGTCCAGGTAATCCATCGGCTCCTTAGCCGTCCCACATATATTTAAAAAAATGTATGTTTACAATAATAATAATAACGAACTCACAGTCAGTTGTAAATATAGATAGTTATAATATACCATAAGCTTAAGCTTAAGCTTAAAAGTTCATTCAATGGACCCGCTTTGAATATTAATAGTCTACGTCTATATTCTCAGGCAAGGTGTCGATTAGTGCCAACGAAACGTCACTTAGGTACATCTCGCTCTTATTCAGTTCTGCTAACGCCATCAGGCAACACACATCTCTTTATGTACTTATTACAAGAAATCCCTCTCATCATCATCAGCTCTCAAAACGCTTAGTCAGGGTGGATTTCGAAGTTTGAAGTCCAGGTTTTTTCACGATGCTTTCCTTTACCGTATGTTAGTGTTGGTTTGTGTCTAAATATTCTAAAATACCTCGAATAAGGTGCTTCAATGTTTCGTTCCTGCTACCTCTTGTCTTAGAAGTGGGTGTCTTAACCTCTGACTGACCAGCTACCATATTATACTATTTCAAATCCGATATTTATTAGATATTTTAGTTTTATGAAGTCAATTCAAACCTAACAGTTTCTGGAAACCCAAATTAGTCACCGCGATACTTACACAAATACGGTATTTTCCAATTCACAATAATTTTCAAGATATTATCATAATATACTTATTTATAAACGTCCATTATATATGTATAATACCCTCGCGCTAATTATGAAATAATCTACTTACGTACTTAGTAATTTGATTTTTATTGTACCCAGATAGCAGCTATAATCGCTTAAACACAATTGATAAAGCGACTATGGATAAGCCGCAGCTGATTACTTAAAACCTTATTGGTCATGATTTTTATTATATTTTGGTTATTATTGTTTATATGTTTAAATATGAAGAAGCATATTTTATCAACATTTTTTATGTTAAATGGGTTTTAAGATGGTCGCTTGTTAAAACCCAGACTCTGTGTGGGGACATAAACCAAGAGAAGCTCTCGCAAAATTAAACTCCGACTGCGAAATTTTGCTTAACTTTAAAGAAGTTAGCAACAATGGAAGGAAATATTTCGAAATGATAAAGGAATCGATCGATTGGCGACAATTAGTAGCGAAGAAAGATCAATAACAGGCAACTGGTAAAATATCAAGCATCCATGCTACCGTTAACGACGGCGAGTAAGCTCAGCTCGCCGCCCGACCAGAACCAGACCCGAGCGCAAAAGAGAATAAATCAAAGAGCCAATAGTAAATAGACCACCACAGACGGGGCTCTACAGGGCTGATGTTCAGCCGAGGTTGCGGGGTAAGCGCAAATAGGCACCGCGACCTCGGCCCAAAGCAGGACAAGGAACAGGTTTTTAGTCAGTAAGAGTCTGCCACACTCTATCGCCTTACCCTGGGCGGGAGAAGTCATTTGATGATGTTCCCCTGACAAAAAAGGGCCACCGGAAGTACAGCTGCAGCTGCAATACCTAGAACATCATTGACAACTTCATGAATTCTGCAAATAAATTACCTATATTTCCATTACCCCTTTCTTTTAGGGCGGAAAATCTTCAAATGATCTCTCTGGCCCTGGGTGAGGCGAGAGTGAGTGTCAGACTATTACTGACTTAAAACTATCACTTTCTTTCTCCTAGGTACTCCAGACCGAAGCCGCGGTTTCTTATTGTGCTTGCGCCGCAATTCCGGCTGAACATCGGTTCTGTATGGCTCCGTCTTCTCCCCTTTTGAGGCGCGCAGTACACTTTTTTTTAAACGTGCCCCACACTAGGTTTACAAACATACAATTTCACATAGGTACACATGACACCCAAACCCGAAACAACAATTTGTGGATCACACAAAGTGGTGTTCCGTGCGGGAATCGAACACGCGCCACGGTCGCAAGGCAGCCAGTTGCCCAGCCACCGTGACAACCGTGCTGTCATTTGGATCTGGTTCTGGCCAAGCGGCGAACTACCTTGGTTGCCGTCCGCAGGCCCGGAGGCCGGAGATCATCGCTCTATCCCCGACGCCTGGAATGTCGCCTACTGCGGCGACTAGGGAAAATGAAAAAGAAAATTCCCTTATCTGCCTCATTCTTTGCGAGCATCACTGCTTCGCAGAAAGAGGAGACGGCTTCCCAATTCTTGAGGCCGGACACGAGAGGGCGCCACAGCCGCAGCCGATCACTTCCCTAAGGACACGGAGGTGCTCAGCCCAAGCAGGGCACACCACCATTATCATTGCAAATACCACCCGTCGTCACCACCGTTTCCTCGCTTAGGTTCCGAAAGAGGAACGTGCCGCAGCTGCCGTGGTCAGTAAGCACCTGCGTCAGGCAGAAGGTGAGGACTCAAGCCACTCCCAAAATAGGGATTTTACTGCTGCTATAACAGCGTCCCCAGCCCTCGGCTGCGACAGACGTAGCTTCCACTCAGAGATGGTATCTACATGAGGTCACGTCATTCTCACCTGCGCGTATTCTGTAAATGCCGGGGTTTCGGGGTACCTAAGCGCAATGAGGCGCCGCGACCTCGGCCCAGAGCAGGAAAAGGAACAGGGGGGTTCTTCGTAGTAAGAGTCTGACACTCCCTCCTGCCCGGCCCTGGGCGGGAGAAATCATTTGATGATTTTCCCCTCACAAAAAAAAATGTATTCTGTAAATAAATTTCCTATGAAAAATTTGATATGTCCATACTTATTAAAAATTAAGTAAGTAATATGTTTTTTCTCCTGTTCTAGGCCGGCCCGCAGTAGATACATTATTACGCTTGTGTCACTAAAAGTCACTTTTCTGAATTTGACTCAAAATTAATCTGGGTACTTATTGGTGCCACTAGCTGAAGGCTCCCTTCCAACCGACCAACCCATATGAACTCATTGGGTGAGGTCAATGTTCGGTAATGTACGACTTATGGTTACTAATAGAATACTGATGTTGATGATTGAGTGTTTTGATTTTCAAAAATACCACACACCTTTCCATCTACTTTGTTGTTAGCATCCATCTAAGTGAGAAGCAATTTTTTTACAAATTCAAATTCTATATCGAACAAGGATCAAATATTTTCAGATTTAAGAGATTGCTCACATGATTAATATTGACGAAATCATCTGAGGAAGCGACCAAAGTCTGAATCTAGGAATCAATGCTTATGAACCTAGAAATGCTATGAAATCTTTGAGGAAAACTCAATCGAGGATGGTACGATACCTGATAATGACATGATACGTTTTGTATTAATAATAATATGCTGTTCTACCAGGGCCGTACTTTGGTTCATTCAGGTGCCCATGTATTCTGTAAAAAAAGCACTAGTATTTTCTTTTTAATACTAGTACGAGATTCTATGTATATACCTAAGTACCTATTTTAATAATTGTTACGATCATCTTCTTATCAATTTGATGTTGTTTGGGCCCCACTAACTCTAGTCTACATAGACATGCTGAGTTCGGCCCATTTACTGACTAATGAATTATTTAGTAACTAATTAGGCATCGGTTGTACATTAATTTAAAAAAATCAAAACACGTGGACAAATCAGGTACCCTTGATACCATTATCGCAAGATTAGGATAAGAGTAAGTAGATATATAAAAAACTAATTGTTTTTAACAACAGTTGTTTGTTGGATAACAACAGTTGTAACACACAGGTGAGTACATCTATATAATTTTAGATATTTTGTTTATTTTTATTCCTTAGGGAGCGAGATGTAAACTGTGAGAATTGAGAATAGCTAATGGATGTGCAAAGTTTCCAGAAATACCTCACACAAAAAAGAAAGGCTTAAAATATAACTATAATGACTATTTCACCGGGGAATTTTTGTAAAAAATATTATTTTGATTCTAACATACATTTATTCTAATCTAAGATCGAAATTTTAAGTTTATCCGCTCACTGATGTCGTCTTTGATTAGCAATCTGTTAATTAGCTTACGTTAAAGTGCGATGATAAATCGATACCTTGCCTAAAATTATTAATGATTATGTAATTGCTTTGTTCTTGCTCCTTAAAATTTGTTAACGAACTTAAGTGAAAGCACAACATATACCTACATCCTAATTAGTTATCGGTATAGAAACGGTGTCAACGAGCTAGACATCTTGCTTTGACTCACAAACTATCGCAATCAATTAATCAAAAAACCCAGCGATAACGTTCTCATTTTCAAATTTACTTATTTGTTAGTTATCGTAATATTTACTAATGTAGAATCGCTGAATTCATTGAACCTAGTTCTAATGTTTGTTTATTATTTTCAGCAAATATGAAGTTACTCATCGTACTAGCTCTCGCCTCCGTGGCTCTGGCCACTCCAGTGGTCAAGCCCGTGGTCATGCCCGAGGCACCTCTACCCGCCTTCGAAGAGCAGCCTTACGTGCCCATGATCGAACCTGTCGACATTAAACCCCTGTTCATCCCCCAAGTTGTCATGGATGAAATTAACGCCCAGATCTTGTCTGATGCTCAAGCGGTTTTTGATGCTATGGAACACGCCGATGAGGAAGTCGTTAATGTTGTTCACGTTGTAGATTTTGCTGAAGATGTTGCCGCTGCTGCCGAAGAGGTTGTTGCCGCCGAAGAAGAGATTGTCCCTGTTGCCGTCAACTTCGTAGATGTTGCCGAGGATGTAGCTGCTGCCGCTGAACAGGTTGTCGCCGACGCCGTAGAAGAGGTCGTTCCCGTTGCTGTCAACTTTGTTGATGTTGCCGAGAATGTCGACAGCGAGGTCGCTGAAGAGGTTGTAGCTGCTGCTGAAGAAGAGATCGTTCCCGTTGCCGTTAACTTTATTGATGTTGCCGAGAATGTCGACAGCGAGGTCGCTGAAGAAGTTGTAGCTGCCGCCGAAGAAGAGATCGTTCCCGTTGCCGTCAACTTTGTTGATGTTGCCGAGAATGTCGACAGTGATGTCGCTGAAGAAGTTGTAGCTGCCGCCGAAGAAGAGATCGTTCCCGTTGCCGTCAACTTTGTTGATGTTGCCGAGAATGTCGACAGTGATGTCGCTGAAGAAGTTGTAGCTGCCGCCGAAGAAGAGATCGTTCCCGTTGCCGTCAACTTTGTTGATGTTGCCGAGAATGTCGACAGTGATGTCGCTGAAGAAGTTGTAGCTGCCGCCGAAGAAGAGATCGTTCCCGTTACCGTCAACTTTGTTGATGTTGCCGAGAATGTAGACAGTGAGGTCGCTGAAGTTGTTGCTGCTGCCGAAGAAGAGATCGTTCCCGTTGCCGTCAACTTTGTTGATGTTGCCGAGAATGTAGACAGTGAGGTCGCTGAAGTTGTTGCTGCCGCCGAAGAAGAGATCGTTCCCGTTGCCGTCAACTTTGTTGATGTTGCCGAGAATGTCGACAGTGAGGTCGCTGAAGTTGTTGCTGCTGCCGAAGAAGAGATCGTTCCCGTTGCCGTCAACTTTGTTGATGTTGCCGAGAATGTAGACAGTGAGGTCGCTGAAGTTGTTGCTGCTGCCGAAGAAGAGGTCGTTCCCGTTGCCGTCAAATTTGTTGATGTTGCCGAGAATGTTGACAGTGGATTCACCTACCCCCGCAAGGTCTATGAAGACCCCATGTGGCGTTAAGTTTTTATAATATGTGAAATAAAAAAAATATTTCGGGCACAATTTTTAAGTTCTTAATGTAACTTTATTTTCTCGCTGTACACAATCTCAAAAATACATATATATTTAACATAACTGTGAATTTATACTTTATCAAAATTCAAACAAAGGTAACAAATATCCAACAAATAAACTGGTAAATTGACATTTCCTGATGGTTTATTACTCTTTAATGCCTGAATCCTGAAATCAATGTAAATTTTCTAATCAAAAGTTTTTTTAAGATCTGTGTAGTCAATAGATTAGTGCATGCCAATAAATTCTCATTAAAAGATCGAAAGAGTACGTAAAAAAAATTGCAAAAACCCCAAACGCAGATAATAATAAATCTAATTTGTTTACAATATTGCAAAGCTCGACTAATTCAAGGAAAGAAACAGATTTTGCCACAAGCCTTTGATAAGATAAACCGATGATTGGGTAGATAAATACTTTATAATCCATGTAACTAATTAGAATTAAATTAATCACTTGGAAAAACCTAAATGGGCCACTCGCTGTCAGAGGATATGTTGATTGATCGCATGATGATATGAAATATCAGTCTGGCGTATGTGCTGGTATGTTTTAAGGCTTGACTTTTATGTAAAACTTCATGTGCCTGCGACCTGCAACTTGAAAAAAAAAGTCAATTTTCAACACACCTGACTTAACTAAGGAAGAGGGTCTGGAATCACCTCATTTTATAGAATCTCAATCTAAATAGGCAAAATAGACGAATAGTTATAATTTACAAGTATAGAATAAGTAATAAGGACACTATACAAACATCCTGATCATTATTAAATGAAACTCTTGCATTTTCAATGTCTTAATGTAACCCTAGCTCTATAGTATCTGTGTTGTCATAACGCCTTATACGTAATGTATCATAAGACAGATGAACCACATGCAAAAACCTAGTCGACCAAAGGTGGATAATATATATTTTAGAAATTCAAATCGTTAGATTTTTTGAGCCCTTGAGTGGTGGTCTGTTGACTATTTGACGCGCACCATTAACGCTTCTCGTCGTGCGCTCGGGTCTAGTTCTGGTCCAGAGACAAGCCACCTTTTATCGTCGTCCGAAGCTGCTTATAAAGATAAAGATAAAGATAAAGATAATTTATTTGTAAAACACGAGTATACAGAACAAGATACATATTTATATGTTGTAATGTAGGATGTTAAAAGGAGTACAATAACCTTCATGTTTTGCTGTGGCTAACAGCGTACAAATGTATTAACTTAATTAAAATTAATATAATGATTTTTACATGGCATTACAAAGATAAACACAAAGAAAAAACCTAAAGGAACAAATTGAATAACAGATGGATAAAAATGTCATAATGTTAGGAATCTGTTAGAAATTCTGTCAAATTATAGTAGCACCTCTCAATCAAATATTTTTTTAGGTGCACTTTAAAATGTTTTATATTTAAAGTCTTTATTTCTTTTGGTACTTTGTTATAAATTACTGGTGCCAAACATAAAATGCTATTGTGCATTAATGCTGTATTTGACCGAACTATACATAGTTTATTATTATCTCTTCGATTGCGACTAACTACATCCGAGAGACGACTAAATAAGTTTGAATTAGTTTTAACAAAGATTGCAGTTTCATAGATAAATAATGATGGTAAGGTTAAAATATGATATTTAATAAAGTATGGCCGACAACTATCCATTGTATCTAGTCCAAACATGGACCTGACACACCTTTTTTGGGCTTTAAATAATATTTCCTTATTAGTGGAGTTACCCCAGAATAAGATGCCAAACCTTAAGACAGAGTCTACAATGCCGTGGTATGCTGTAATTAGTGCATCCGCATTTACGATGTATGATAATTTCCATAAAGCATACGACGAGGAACTCAGTTTCTTATTAAGTTCTTCTGTATGAGCCTTCCAGTTGATATTTTTATCAATGATAACGCCTAGGAATTTTGTTTTCTCAATAGTACTCAATGGTGTACCTTTATAGTTAATTTTTAATTGGGGAGTTGCTTTGCGTTGACTGAACCACATAATTTTTGTTTTTTCTAAATTTATTTTTAAGTTATTGTTAGTCATCCAATTTATTATCAAGGTGATAGTTTCATTTATGTCATTTTCATATAAACTCATATTCTTATTGTTTGACTCAATGACCACAGTGCTATCATCAGCGAATAGTGTCATTGGGTGTTTTGTGACTTTGGGCAGGTCATTGATATATATGATAAAAAGGAGCGGTCCTAAGACGCTTCCTTGTGGCACACCGAATTTAGTTAAACGTGTATGTGATTTAAACGTTTCTTCCTTTTTAGTATTTAAATTTATCCTGTTTATTTCAGTGTACTGCTTTCTATTCTTTAAATATGACTCCATAAGTTTTAATATGTTTCCTCTTATTCCGTAACTTTCCAATTTACTGAGAAGGATATCATGATTGACGTAGTCAAAGGCTTGTGTCATGTCGCAGTATATGGCGCAGACAGGTTTTTTATTATCCACATTTTTTATGACATATTTAATGAAATTATGAATTGCCATATTTATGGTTTTGTTTTTGCGGAAACCTTTTTGCTCTGAAGCCAAAATGTGGTGTTTTTCTAAAAATATGTAGATTTTATCGTTTAAATATTTTTCAAATATTTTAGAGAATACAGATAATAATGCAATTGGTCTATAACATTCCAATAACTCCCTATTGTCCTTCTTAAACAGAGGTTTAACAACAGATACTTTTAAGTCGTCTGGGTAAGTACCCGTGATTATACATAAATTTAAAATGTGACTAATATGTTCACAGATTGTATATGCAACATATTTAAGTATCTTTGTAGATATTTCGTCATGACCTACGCTACTTGTGTTTTTGAGAGATTTTATTATATTCATAATGTCATAGGGTGAACTTGGCGCTAAAAAAATAGATTTATCACACTTATCTATATTTGAATTTGAATTGGCACAATTATTTAAACCCTGAATGGGTTTTATTTTATCAACGAAGTAGTTGTTGAAAGCTTCTGTGATTAGTTGTGGGTTTGTTACTTTACGGTTATCTATAAGTACGGATGGGATACCATTCTTATTAAGTGCGTTGGTTTTTGATTTATTTATAACGGCCCAAGTTGTTTTTATTTTGTTGGTTGATGATTTTATATTGTAATTGTTCTGTGCCCTCTGTGTAAGTTTAATAATATTTCTTAATTTTTTGCTATATGTTTTAAATTTAGTTTTATTTTGTTCATTAGGATTTGTTCTGTAATTCCATTGTAGTTGTCGTTTATTTTTACTACATGTTTTTATTCCCGGGATAGCCATGTAGGCTTTCTTTTTACTCTAATTTTTATACGTCTATGTGGGAAACATAAATTATACAGTAGCATAAAAGTGGTTTTAAATGAACTAAATGCTTCATTAGCATCATTAGTATTATACACTTCAGAGAATGTGATATTATTAAGATGGTTTTTAAACTTTTCCATATTTTCTGTATTGTAATCGCGTCTACGTATATACCAATAATCTAGTGTAAGTTTTGTATCTATTGGGATTTTTAGAAGTTGTGACGTATGATCAGATAAGTTGAATTCAATAATTTCTGATCTACATTTTTTAATATTGTGAGCAAAGTTGTCAATGCAACTTCCACTTTTACTACGTGTAGGTTGCTTGAATTCTAGTTTAAGATTAAAATTCAGAAGCAGACATTCTAACTGTAAAAATATATTATTGCATTTGAGAGCATCTATGTTATAATCACCCGCAATTATGACATTTTTCCGCTGTTTTTTTGTGATAAATTTTAACACTTTTTCAAATTGTTCGAAGAAAATACTTAAGTTACTTAATTTTGGTACTCTATATATACATACAACTACAGTATTACATGAGAAAAGCTCAACAGCACAACACTCAAAAACTCCGCTTATTGAGAACTTGGCAACTTCATGAATTTCCTTACATTCATGTTCCTTCCTTACAAGTATGCAAGTACCTCCCCTTTTGCTATTATCCCTGCTAAAACTAGCGACTATGGTATAATTACTAATACATAAATTTTTTTCGTAACCCTGCATCATGAAGTGTTCCGTTATACACAGAATGTCAACTTCATCGCCCCTATCTGATAGTTCATCCAGACAAACAGTGAGTTCATCAGACTTATTTAGTAATCCTGCAATATTTTGATGAAGTAAATTTATAAACTTATTGGGTTCGAAAAAACTGAGAAACCGGTTGCATGTCCATGTTGACGTCTCGAGTATTGTTTGTTTTAATACTAATAATTTGAGTATAAATATCTTGAAAAATTGTTTGTATCCCAAGATATTTAATATTTCCGGTATTCTTTGCAAACATTCTATAGTCACATGTAAGGTTTTGGTTCGAGTCGATGAAATAGGCGTACTGGTTATTAGTTACATCATAATAAAGACCATTATTAAAGTGTTCTACTCTACTGTTGAACATAGTGGCGTAGTAGGAGTGTTTATAAGTTGGGGCACAAATTATGACGTTCGTGTAGTTCACTTTTATTAGGGTTTCTCTTAACTCCATGATGAGAGATGAGTACTCCTTAGTCGTCTTAAAATCTGTATCTCCAATCAATATTACACAGAAATCATTCTTAGTGAATCCCTTTAACTTGCCGTCTATATTACTAATCTGGTTCAGAATTCCGCAATTTGGCATTAGGTAGTGACAGATTTCTGAGTTTATAAATTTATCTTCCGCTATTGTTCGTATCTTATTATTATTGTCTTCACTGATAATACATATTTTCCTATTTATTTGTTGTTCTAGGTTTATTCGTGCCGTATCCCCTGTAGAAATTGATGACTTGGTTCTATTGTTTTTTGAATGAGATATTTCAGATGTTGTTTGCTTAGGGACTGTAACCAAGGGTTTGGTAGTTGACTCTTGCAAATGAGTTATTTTCGTTTGTGTCTGCACATTCTTCAGTTTTATCTTTTTTGTGGGAGTTAAGTGAGCTTTGCTTTGTGTATTTTTTCTTATGGGACTACTAGAAATTGCACTAAACAGCTTGTTTTTCTTTAGAATATCTTCATTTATTCGTTTAAGATTACTATTTTCAAGCGACAATGCTTCAATTTCCTGGTGGGCACTATTTAGTTCGCACATCAGTTTATCAATCTGTTGCCTTAGGTTGTTCATTTGTTCGTTTTGTGTTTCATCGAAGGATAGTTCGGGCATACTTGACATGCTATTTTCATCGAGGGTACTTGTTGAAAATTGACTGTTATTTATTTTTGTGTCCGAATTTGCGCGCTTTCGCCGGGTTGTTATATTTTCAAAGAAGCTCATCATCGTAATATTTTTGCTTCAAGAAACATTAACAAAAATAATTCCTCCTAGCAAGATGCGAACTTGCGATCGTTCTATCGCCAGTCTATGCGTAGCTCACATTAACCACAAATGCAACTATTTGAAGTAATGAAATTGATGTTCTGTTTCTTGTTGAGATTTTATAATTGTTTTGACGTATTATGACGTGGTAATTTAAAAATCAGCCGTTGAATTTTTTTCACGAATGGTATGTTTTTATGGTTTTTTACACATATTCACGGAGTTTTAGATGTCGTTAAGCGAATTCAGTATTGTAATAACGAGTTTTTCATAGCACATCGTTTTTAAACACTGTTAACTTTTTGCACATATAAACGATAAAATTTTTGTCTGGAGTTAAGTTACACGGCAGATAACATTGTCACAGATACTCGGCACTTTAGTTATCATTCGGATCACATTATTTACTAGTTAAACACACACAAAATATTTTAATGAAAAAAAACAAACGGAGATTGATGTTTACGTGACGGCGCAGCGCCATCTATACAATATATATTTATGGTAGACAGAGATCGATACTTAATCCCTGAAGCCCAGATTAGTACCTACTACGGCGGCGGCTGGGGCGTGAGGACGCTCTTAATTCCCTCACACATCATCACTGCTTCGCAAAAAGAGGAGAGAGTTTCCCAGTCCCTTTCTCTCCCCACCATAACCTTTACTACGGCCGGACGCGAGAGATCGCCACCGACGGTCAATTCCCTGAGGACACGGCGGTGGTCAGACTGAGCAGGGCACACCGCATCGTATGCTTAAACGTGTTTTTCAGCTGGTTTTCACAACGACTACAGTCAGGCGCTTCCGCAGGTTTCGAAACAGGTACCTCCCGAGACTCGAAATCTCTTGAAATTGAATTACTCTATTATTGCCATCATGATAATACGGCCACCGTAAGCACGGGTCTGCGGTCGGCGAGTAAGGGCAGCTCGCCGCCCGACCAGAACCAGGCCCGAGCGTACGGCGCGTAGCGTTCCGCGCGCGCCTCAAAGAGCCAATAGACCACCACAGACGGGACCCTAAAGGGCTGATGTTCAGCCGGGGTGGCGGGGTAAGCGCAATGAGGCACCGCAACCTCGGCCCAGAGCAGGAGAAGGAACAGGGGGGTTTTTAGTCAGTAAGAGTCTGACACTCCCTCCCGCCCGGCCCTGGGCGGGAGAAGTCATTTGATGATTTTCCCCTCACAAAAAAAAACCGTCGCATGCGAACACTGAATCATGCTATAAGGATTATTTTTGTGTAATGGTTGCCGCGCTCGATGCAACGCGGTATAAAATATAATATAATAGGTTTTATGAAATATTTGTAATACTTACCTATTAGTTAGATCCGTACCATTCTATTTATAGACGGACGCATAACGGAGACTTAGTAAGTAATACGGTATTTAACTAAAAATTGCGGGTTACTCACATTTGTTTTTGAGAAAAGCTCTATTAGTTTCGAACCACAGAGGGGTTCTTCCTCATGAGCAGCGTGCGCGGACGCGGCGACGTCGCGCAGCCTACTCTGGTAGAGCTTTTCTCAAAAACAAATGTGAGTAACCCGCGATTTTTAGTTAATTTAGTATGTCTCACGATAGTTATTATAAAAATATGGTATTTACCCATTGGAGATGTACCTATTAAAAATGAGACGATTAATAACAAATTTTATGTATACTTCGATTTTGTTCTATTGCTATAGGTTGCTATTTGTCAACACAGCACGCGGGCGAAGCCGCTGGCGGAAGCTAGTAATATAATAAGATTAAGACCGAGGGCCCCTCGTTAAAATTTCCTAGGGGCCCCGAGCTTGACTTTAGTCCGTCCCTGTGATCATCGCTGCATTAGATTTACTTACTACAGAGTCTCACTTTAAGCCGACTGCAGATAACAGCATTTTAAAATTAGAGGGTAACTACTACAAGCTGAAGATATCGATCAGATCATCAGATCAGTACAACCCAAATCTTGAGACTTATTGGAGCCGTCGGACCACCATAGCCCACGCTGCCCTGCCGCACTACTGGGTCGCGCGCGCGACTTGCATTAGATATACACAGAAAATGGGTGGTTTTAAGTCATAAGCTGCCGTTCTAGCCAGGGTGAGACGAGCCACTTAATTTTTTATTATTACCCATTATTTCTTCCAAAAAGGCCGCTATGTAATATGCGCAATTGCACAATACCGGACATTACGGTTACGATGAGGGACAGTAGCAAAAATAAAAATACATGGATCAAACTGCATAGTAGGTCATAGGTACTGTTAACCTTTTTGAAATCATATTCAATAAATGCCTACCTACATAAAGTGCCAACATTGTACCTAACTACAGAATCTTATTAGACTTTTATATCTAATCTTCGATAAAATATATTTACAGCATTGGCATAAAATTAGATAGAAATCTTTAGTCACAATAATAATGACTGTAGTCTATTCAGGATAAAAGTCGCGATAGACAATTAATTTTACCAACACGTATAGTAGGTATGTTATACAAGTAACAAACTACGTTTTAGCATTTTCTGAGACTACCGAATAATGACTTTTTTCTTAAACTTTGCCCCGCTTCAGTATTTTCTCCTGCCTCGTGGGTCACACAAAGAGTTGCACCGAGCGGGAATCGAACCCGCGAGACGTTGCACGGTAGCGGTAGCGGGGCAACTGGGGCGGTCAGTTGCCCCGCTGACCAATATGATTATTATTTTTATGCCCATATATATTTTTATGTCACATTACGAAATTAAATAGGTCCAAATTTGTTGATAACAATTTTAATAAAACTTATTTCTCAGGGAAAACGCAGGCAGACAAACTATTATTGAATAAAACTCACACTACTTCCCTGATTTACTATTGGACATAAACCATGAAGCTATTGACCGAAAACAGGTATATCAAAGCTGATTAAAGTTCCTGTATATATTATAATAGCAAAGTTTAAACCGGCGCGCGGCGGCCGCCTAAATCACTTTGCTTGCAGCAGTAGGCGACATCGGTGGTTGATTTAATTTCTTTATAATTTAGTTTAAAATTGTTGTTGTTATTCGCTATGTGAGTGAGGTTACCAGAACTATTTTTTTCCCTTTTCCCATCAAACCACTCAAACCTTAGAGGTTTGGGTTTTGAGTTTTTGAGGGATTCCAAAAGGCTGGTAACACACTTATAGCTTTTCGATGTTAGCATGGACGAGAAGAGCATTAAGAAAAATGTTTTTTTACATAATTATTATAATCTATCCATTGCATAGATTTGTTCGAAACCTAACCTAAATGAACCATGGAAATGATCTCTATGGTTGATGTCTGTGGGGTATTTTTTTTTAGCCAGAAAGGTATAGTGTAAACAATAATTTGTCATAAAACAATACAATGTACTGATGAAGGTCAGAAAACTACTATCTCCAAATAAAAAAAAAAAACCTGATCTTTAAATCCACATTTAATTTATTATCAATCTAATCTTATCTACTTATATCTTATATATTTATACAACACAATAAACTATTTATTTCAGTATATAATCTTGGGGATAATCCATAACTTTGGGGTAAGACTTAGTAACTTCTTCGGGAATATGATCAAGTCGGGTTGGCACAAGGCGGTTCTGACGTATCTGGTTGGTGACATTTTGCAAGACATCTTCAGGCACAGCCTCGCCAGGGTATATGAAGAGACGCTCCATGGTATGACGCCTTTGGAGATTGCCTTTCATTGCTCTATATACAGCTTTTTTGATAATCTGTAAGAAAAATTGCACATCTTTTATATCTTGCTTGTTAGTGATGTTTGAACTTAAATTATTAATGAAGTATCTTAGTACCTTATAATTTATAATTGTCTTTGTAAGATTTTAGGATGAGACCAACACTTTAACTAACCTTGAATCAATTACATTCAAAAAATTTGACAGTAACATTGTGTATGCTAAGTTTATTTTATAAGAAACTTTAAAAAAGCCTCTAAGATGACCCACTGGCCAGTTAATGAACACGCCAGTGGAAGGCAGAAGAGAGAATGAATACAGTTCTTATTAAATTACATTATTGTTACTATAAATGACTGACTACTTACCATGGTTGGGTCTTTATTATGAACTTCCCAAGCCAATGTCCAAGAAGCTCCACCAGGGTATCCGGTGTGGTGGAAATATGCTCTTTTGCGCCACTCATCCCCTTTTAAAGCAATTTCTCGACTATTAATACAAACCACAACATCTCCGCAATCATTCATAGGGTGGTAGATAGGTTTGTGTAACCCCATCAAATACTTCTTAATTATATTAGCCGATTCATAAGGATCTTGCCATTTGCAGTCAAATATGTGCCAAGTGCGAGCAAAGGTTGCCCATTGCTGGAACAATATTGTTTTTGCTAAATGTTAGGTTATTTTATTTTGATTGATGTTTAAAAGTACTGTTAGCTAATAGATTATAATGGAATGTTGCCTTATTGATATTACCTGCACTCTTTTTGCTGCAGACATTGTGTTTTTATTTTATTTCTGTCACTAAACAAGTATTTTCTTTTAATCAAATTCTTAAACTTGGAGGTTATGTTTTAATGTCAAAATTGTTAATTGACAAATTGTTACTTTGACAGATTTCACCTCGTTCAGTAACGTGGTGGTTTTAAGATTAAACTATGTATATTATAATATTATTGTTAAGCCAGAAACACCTATGCAGATAAATGATGCAATACAGAATACCGGGGCTTCCAAGTCTGTCTCTAATCATGGCAAATGACTGAAAACACGCCGCGACACGACACGCCACACCTCAGTAATTATTCGATCTTTATCGATGCATAGTCATCGATTGCAAGCTTGATTAACTGTGAAAACATATTGTTTTTGTTAATAAAATAACACCCAGTTTAGAAATATGACAAGGAATTTTGCTCGTTAGGGGCGACTCTAAGTCATCAGATAACACAGATGGGGCGCACTAGGACCCAATTTCCAGCCGAGGTCGCGAGTGCAAGCTCAACGATGTACAGCAAGCCAGCTCAGATATTCCAGTCAAATTTTTATACCGTAGAATTTACCAAAATATGGGAATAAAAACAACTATAAACATCATAATATAATAATTTTATTGAAATCAATCAATATTATGGCATAAAATTATAGTTACACTATCTTACATAATAACAATATGTAAACGAAATACTATTCAGTAGTCTTTTCTTCAAGGTGGAGGTCCTTTCTGATGGTGTACGCAGATACGTGCATCATAAACTTTTCGTTCTTGAGGAAATTCTGGATGGCTCGTTCCCTGACGTCCTCCCACGCGTAGAGGTCTCTGTAGATTGGACGAACGTATTTCATACGGCCTTGGCTATTCACGAAGTTGAAGACTTCATTGAGTTTGGTGTCATCTCGGCTTCTTATGCACAGTCTCAGCCATCTGAAAAGATGATAAAATATTATATTACTACATGCTAAGCACTGGATTTATATAATTATGGTAATATCCATCGCCGCGTCTCATTGTGTTGCGAAAAGATGCAAAGAGATTATGAGCCCCTAACACAGCTTGAAACTAGTCGGGTTACCTAGTCAAGCATTTACGTTAGCTGTTAAGCATAAATCAATTTAATATTATAATATCCAATTTTCAGACACATGAAGAATCTTTAAACAAAATTTAAACTTCAGTTTTATTAATCTTTCTAGTTCATGGGATTATTTGCAAATTGACAATATACTCAAATGGAGTTCATAAAAACTCAAAACCATACCTGTACAAAATCTCAGTGTTCTTGTTGCAATTAACTTTGTACTCCTTGCCGAGGGAAGTGAGTCTTTCGAGAGGCAGCGCTGGTCTGTCAATGAGCTGCTGCAGCATGTGGATCATCTGATGAGGAGTGAAGGAAGCCACGTCTTCGTAAGATAGGCAAGCGGAGGGGTCATCAATCTTGACGAGCAGCGCCGATATAGCTTTGGTCATAGTTGTGTCGTAACTAAAAACATTAAACAGCACATATAAATAAAAAACATAATTTGTCTAGCGCAAAAGGTTGAGACCGACTCAAATGACCAATGGAATCACAAGAAAGAAATTAAAAGGACCAATCAGAAAGTCTGCTAGTTCAGCTAATTTTATAATAAAATTGTCCTATTACATTACTAGAGCTGTGTCTCAATAATAATTATGCTTAAACAATCTCTAGTACATATTCTTTCTATTTCTTTGGACAACAGTCACGGCTGTTAAACTGTAGGTGACTGATATTCATTTACATGTGAGACCCTCTTGAGAAGATAACGTGAACAGTACGCCTGTTGTCCCAAAGAGTGAGGTAAAGGCAAGTGTAGGTGGAGTTTCGTGAACATAATATCATTGAATAAATAAACAATAAAACTATTCATTATTTTCATTCATGTAGTGTGGTCGCAAGTTAAGATTATCGAGCCAAGGTCCCAAGTCCGACTCCTCCGTGATAAACAAAGTATTTTTGTAAAATAAAACCACATTTTTAAATTTTTCGGAAATTCTCAAGTCTGATTTACCCTTATCATACTTATTGTTCTATTGTATTTCGCCGTGCGAAGAGGTTATCGGAGACCCAATGCTCTTCCCCTATTTTCATCCCCCATCCTCAAATCCCCGGCAACACAATCCGATTGCTTACCATCAGGTGATAAGTCTGCTCGTGTTCCGAAGTATCTCATAAAAAAACCAAATAATTATCTAAAAAAAATCAAATAACACTTTGTCCTAAAGACTACGGCAGTTTTTAAGCGGGTAAAGTTTACAAAAAAAAAAATACTAACTCAGGAATGATAGGCGGCATACCGCTCTTGTACAGCCAGGAGTTCCAGTCTACTTCCTTGATAGCCTTGTTGTCCTTGAAGTAGTCCAACAGGAACGCCTTGAACTGGTCTGTGTCCAGAGACTTCTTTTTGAACTTGGTCAGGTAGGCCCGGAGAAAGTCATCAAACACCTCTGTGAAATAAAATATGAATGTTAGGGGAGGAATTTAGTGGTATAGTATTTTTGCTTGTTTACAATAACAAATAATAATGTAGAGGTAGATTTAAGTATTCTATCTATTCTGTGTGACTCAAATGTGTTAGCAATATATCTGTACTTATTTAATGTATCAGAGCTCAAAACCTAATAAAGAACTTCGTGTAGGTATAGGAAAAAGGCTAGTGTGAGTGAATTTATCAGTTACTTTAATTAATAAGGGACAAGCCTATTCTCAAAAAAGCTGTGTGTGTGTGTGTGTGTGTGCTAAAGTGGAGTCCCGTTAAAATTACATCTAGAAATAAAACATTTTTACAACTCCTTTACCACATCACTTTTATAACTTTGACTTTGTTCAAACTCACCAGGTCCACCGACAACATTCTCCAAATACCTCAAAAACAAAGATCCTTTCTCATAGGGTACCGTAGAAAACGCATCATCAGGGTGCACTCCATTAAGGTCTACCACCAGCTTCGTCAGCGGGTTCGAGGAGCCAAGAACATCGTTGATCTAGAACAGAAGGTATTGGAGATGAAGAACTTACCAGGACCTCCGACTTGATCTTCGAGATAGCGCAGGAAGAGAGATCCTTTCTCGTAAGGCACTCGCGAGAAGGCGTCATCTGGGTGGATCCCGTTTAGGTCAACCACGAGGTTCGTGAGAGGACTAGATGCCCCGAAGACACTCACCTGCAATTTCGTGGGGTCCCGTCATTTTATCATAGGTATCAAAGAACTATGATACTAAATTAAGTAATATCTACATGTGCATATATCGAGAAGCGTCGAAAGCATTAAATTAAACTGCTATACTAGATTACAAAATGGAATTTCAAAAGTTTATAAATTAGTTTATTTTATAGTTAGTAGAGATCCACCCAGATAACAAAATACCATATACTACGCACATAAAAAAGAGACCTTGACATAGGTCTGCAAGCGGACATGCAAAAATAGCATAAAATCTAAAACTAGTTCAACTCACCGCTTCACTAAGTTCTTGTAAACCAAGCAAGCTGTGGAAGTCCCGGCTCTTCTTGGCCTCAACCGAGTCATTGATGAGTGAGGCTCCGACCTTCCTCTCCAGGAACACTGTGAAACCCTCATTCAACCAGAAATGCTCAAAGTTTCTGTTAGTCACCAGGTTGCCTGTCCAACTGTGCATTATTTCATGTACTATCACATCAGCTTGGCTCCTGTCGCCCGCCTAAAAAGAAACTGTGTGAGTACCTGCAGATAATGTTGTCCCCGAAGGGAATGTCTACATTTTCACTTCCATTTTCTTCAAGTCAGATAATAAATAAAAACTAGCAAGCAATACCAGACTTCGCACAGTTAAAAAAAACCAATGAAACTAACTAATCATAAGATTATCCTGTTCTGTGGCTGTGACCTTGCTTGAACTTTTGCAGTTTTTATGAATAAATATAAATAATTTATTTTATGAAAAAAAAACTAATCATATACTATCTACCAAGAAACACTTGAAAAATCTGATCGAAAAAGAAAACTAAATTCAAATGTATTATTTTGACAAACAGGGACGGACTACGCCTAAATGGGCCGGGGCCCCGAGGCGACTTCTTTTTTTTATTGATGACTATCGATTAGCCTCAAATCATCAGTCCGGCTCATGCACCAAAGCACACTTCATCAGCCTGTAAGTGCCCACTGCCGAGCAATGGCCTCTTCACGCTTGGTGAAAATATAAACATTAATTGACTTGGTGAAGGCGGATTGGTGATGTCAAACTTCCTATTTGAAATTAAAAGTTTATATTGTTTCACAATTGTTTACCACCGGCGATTGTCAGAGGTGTATAAATAACTTAGAAAGTGCATATAACTTGGGAACCTCATGTTGAACCCTCATGTTGCTTGTTTCGAACCCTCATGTTTAAGAGGGGCGCCTTAATCTCCAGGCAACCAAGTCATTGTCGACACGACATGAACCATAACCCATTAAAATTGCAGTATAATTTACTATGGAACATTTATACTTTTCATTAACCATTCTTATCAGAGGATATCTAATCGGACCATTCTTCCATATGTTATCAAAATCAATCATCTATGCTGATTAGGATTTATTGGAATAGGACTACCTGCGATTGTAACTGTGTAAGGTGCGAGGAAACTGAGCGGTCAGACAATAGACTTGTCTGCAAAGAAAAGTTATTGTTTTGCAAAATCATTCTATCCGCTCCAATGGTGATTAAAAAACAAAGAAGTCTACAAAAAGACGTCGGAAACTCTGGTGTATGAGGAAAAAAATCATAGTCATTGAGTCCTGAACAAAGGCTTCTTCTTTAGGAGGAGGGTTCTGCCTCATTCTCGGATATAGCAACTAGGTCTACGAAAGTTTTAGAGCAGTCTTTTGCTGATCGCAATTTGAAGATAAAAAAATATCTGTTCACATTTCGTGAACAGACATTCCTACTTGGAAATAATACAAAATAAGTAAATATTTGTAGGGCAACAATATCTGTAATAAGATTAAGTTATTTGAAACTTCAAATATAAAATGGCAACTTACCAAAAGCGTAGGCGTAACAAAAGTCAAGCAGGGGTTCTCCATTCCTCCGTAAGGGAAGGAGGGAGGTAGCACTAGGAGGTCATACTCCGACCACTCATACGGTCCGCACAGCTTCTCAGCTGCTTGGAGGTACTTCTCAGTTTCCGCAAATTCCCATGCACTGCGCTCAATCTCTTCTTTCTCTGACCATACTCGTGATCTGTATGTGGACATAATATACTCGACTTTACACTACAGTCGAAACAGTATTTTTGCTTGTAACTACTTGAATCAAATGTTTTTGACATTTGAAGCACGATAAAATGTTTGAGGTTCGCTATCACCATATACATTTGAAACGACACACATATCATAATTTCTATATTTGCATTGCACTGAAAGAAATCTTACAAAGAGTCGTTAAGTCTTTTACAAACCTTGGTCCAAGTGTCCTACTCTCAAGTACTCCGACGGCGATGGCCACCAGATACGAAGGTAATGGCATGGGCTGCCTGAACGTAGTCTTGTTATTCCTGGCCTCTCCTCTCAGTGCACTCATCAATACCGTAAACTCCTCGGGAGCTGTGACCTCAGCATCATAGGTAAACTTCACCGCAGGAGTATCTTGACAAGGTAGGATAGATCTTGCGTGGATCGGCTAAAAATATTTCTTTTGTTATAGCTATGCAGCTCTTTTTATAACACTGTGTAATCCTACAAATCTTTCGGCGAAAACTTGGCGAGGAGGATGTCTGTATGTTTTTATTCTTTCACCCAAAAAACACTGAACGAATGTTGATGGAATTTGGCACATAGATAGACTTTGATCGGTCATAACATATGTACTCTACATCACATGGTTATTTATTATAGGAATCAAATACAAAGTGAATACTTCAAAGCCAAAAGTACCTATGTTCATATCCAATAAAATTAACAAGTATTTTTTACCTGACATTGACTGAAGAGGTATGGGTATTTCTTTCCAGAAGTCTGTTCCGGGCCCAGCCATTGCAAGGCAGACGCTTGAGGATCAGTACTGTATGCAATCTTAACTTTAATTCTGGAATAAAAAGGAATAGACTATTAGAAAGAGAAGACAATCAGGTATTACTCTACGATTGAAAAACACTAAAGAAACATAAATAAATTCTACAGAGATATACATTGGTCAACATTTTGACAGCTATGAAAAATTTAATCTCAATACTGCTACAATAAACTAACCTAAACCAATCACCCTATTTATCGTTACTAAGACCCTAACTACCATTACTTAGAAATGTCTTCTATGAACGTTAAATACTACTATGTTAACCTCAACTAAAAAACCAAGAGAGGTAAAGACTGGAGTTCTAATTCCCACAAAAAATCACCCTTCCTCCGATCCACAACATTTTTATAACACCGAAACGAAAAAAAAAGTACTACGCGTTTGCGTGACCACTAAAATCCGGCTTATGTTTGAGCACTATCCTCCAATCTCCACCAATACTACAGCTAACCTATATGGTCGTTTAGGTTTCACAATGCTAAAGAGGCTGTCGTCGCTGGAACTTATACTGGAACTCCAGCAGCCTTCGCTGGAGGTAGTCGTGCAGGCTTCACAGCTATCAAAACTCTCCGGTTTAGGGATAGACTGGTACCCGCCGTAGACGCGACCTCTCAACACCTTAAGCACATCTCCACAAGCCGACGTTTTCTTATCGACTTTTTTAACATTTTTGACGTCGTCGTTACATTGGTATTCGACATGCGATAGTTCTTCGCTCATACTGGTGGAAGTGTCATCTTCTCTTTCGAGAAAAAATACTTTAAGTTACTAAGGAATTTAATCTCAATTATTAATCCTATCAAAACTATTTCTCGACTTTAAATCTGAGAAACTGAATATCCTAAAAAATAATTGAGATAATGTATGCCCAGATGTTTACTACAATTTAAACAATGAGCATATTTAAAAACACCTTTACTGACTGACACAATAAGCAAAAGCTCGTCGCCTTGTCCTCTACCTTTCGTGTAAGGAACTTATGGTTACGATGTAAAATAAATTATCCTTTTACAGCTAGAACTCCAGTCCTCCCAACATTCTATCTCTGCGCTATTGTTAGAATAAACTGACATACAAAACAAATTATCTTGCCAATAAGTAATAAATACCTTCTTTTTAACTAAATAACCAACTATCATTATTTTTGTGAGCAAATTTCGTTATGTCGACCTTAAGAGTTTCTAATTCTATTGGCCTACAAGCAAAGCAATTCACTACATGTGCATTATACATATTTAGTAAATATGTAAATATTATTTACGCAACATTTTCAGCATAGATCGCATGTCACAATTAATATAAAGAAATGGCTTTGAAAAAATTATATATAAGTAGTGTCCGACCGAAATTTCGGTTTCGGTTTCGGTTTTGGCCGAGTTTCGGCTAAAAACCAAGAGGTCTACTCTCTTTCTTCGAAACGAAACTTTCGGAAACGAACGAAACTCGAACGAAAGAACGTTGACGACCCTACTCTGTTTTATTTTCGGACACGCATACGAAGTTCGATCCAGAGATAATTTTCGTGAACGAATGTAATTGTGTAGGTTCTTTATAATGTGATTTGCGGTAAATTACGGTTTTTACTTAAAGTTAAAATTACAAATTCTCTGGCTGTTTCTTTAAATTCCACATTATGTATGTGGTTTGTAAAAACTATTACTTATAATATTCCACGCAGAAAATCAAAATATATTTTTTTTGACGGAATTGTAATTTATCGTTTAATTTATCATCGTTACTTTATAAAACACTCTTTTACAGACATTTATAACCGACTAATTTAAAGAGTACTATTTCATGCCAAGAAAAGGTTGTTATGTATGACGACTAAAAATGGCTGTATTCAAACCGTGCACGACATGTGTCAAAAAAATAATGTCAACAGATTGTTTATTTTTGTCAACACGAGTTAATAAAATATACTATAAAAGACCATAAATATATGTGGAGAAAGGAATTTTATTGAATTGTATAAAAAATGGATATCATTATAAAAACAGGTTTTGAGTGTTATAAACACCAACCAAGCCCAAACTGTGCTAAAATGTAAAATTGGTGTTAGCAGAACATGTGAGGGATGTGGAAGAACCTGAGGGAAGAACAAAGAATTAATGCGAATAATAATATGGCTGTGCGTTAATATTGATTGTGTAGTGGTGGAAGAAGACTGTGTGACAAAGCGAGTCGAAGCTAAATGTCCAATTATCAACATTTGAAAAAAAAACTGTAGTTGAATTTGATAAAAATGTATGCAATGATAATTACTTAATATTTTTATAAAATAATGTAATAGAGTTAAAACAAAGCCATTCATATTACACTCATGTTCAGTTACAAATGTATGTAACTGGGATGGCAATGTGTGATATTTTTATTTTGAGCAGTATATGGTAAATAATGTTCGTTTATGTTAACTTCATATACCTAAGTACTTTAATGTGTCACAGTAACGATATTGTTTTAATGTTATATAAAATGCTAATAAGTTGTTTAAAATTATACTCCTTGTTATATTTGTTCTATTAGAAAATTGAAATTTATTTTAAAAGGATAATAAGTTTTTATTTTTTGTTTAATAAGTGCAGAACTTTAGGAAATAAAAATCAGTTATTTTTTTAAGTGTGTTTTTATTTACTTGTCCTTTTTTACATATTTGTGCCGCGAGCGGTTTCTTTACCCTTTCCACCCACTTCGCACGTTCCGAATAATCGAAGTACATGCAAACATATCATAACAATAACATACAACTTATGAGTTTTTGTTTGAAAACTTTTCTAAAAGTTAGTTTCTCACAGCTCCTCAAATAATAGGCGACTGTCCTACAAACTCTAAATCGGGAATTTGACTTAGGTATATTAAGTAGATTGCACAGGCAGCGCCGGTTCCTTCTATATACGCTCTACACGTTCTTCACGTAAAACAGCTTCGATTTAGAGCATTCTTGTAGCCATTTCAAACAATTTTCATACAAAATCCACACTAAACGAAAATTAAAAGGTAAACTTTTGGTTTCGTCAATTTGAAGTAAAAAATCCGAAAAATCGTCTGTCAAATTCAAAAGTTCGTTCGGAGCTAATAAGGATTAGAGTAGGTTCTAAATGTCAAACGTCTTCGTTCGAACGATATTTCGGAACGAATTGAAACCGTGGTAGGAAACACGCAAAGTTTCGATCGAAAGTTCGTTTTTCGTAGAATAAGAGTAGACCCCCAAGTTTCGGCCGCAGTTTCGGTTTCGGCCGAAACTTTTGCCGAAACCGAAACTTATTTGGCAAGTTCACGCAAGCATAACTGTCCTACTAAATGGTGCAAGATGTATACCTAACTGTCCTACTAATTGTGATCTAGGTAACTTAGTTCATTCTAAATATGTGATTTTTGATTTATCTATGTTTAGACTGGAACTGGGTGTGATTTATTATTTTTGTATAAGAGGTACCTAAAAGAGATTGATTATTCTTCTAAGTACAAATAAAATCCAAAGTATTAAAGGGAAAGATCTCAAAATGCCAATACTTAGTACTTAATGCAACAGTGACAATTACTGATTTGATTTAGATGAGTGATTTTACCGAGACTTTAATTTGAAAAAATAATAAAATTGTTAAGTATATTTATAATTTTGTATTAAACTAGCTTACGCCAGCGGTTTCGCCCGCGTGGTGTGTTAATAAAAAGCAGCCTATAGCAATAGAACAAAATCGAAGTATACATATTTTTTTTATTAATCGTCTCATTTTTACGGGTAAATTACATAGATAGAATGGTACGGATCTAACCAAGACATAAATATTACAAAAAAATCTCAAAACCTAATAAACTATATTTTACATCGAGCACGGCAACCGTTACACAAAAATAGTCCTTATAGCATGATTCAGTGTTCACATGCGACGGCGCGATGGCTTATTATCAGAACTGCTATTAGGAGTTACACGTGCTATTGTGAGTTAACCATAAAAGATAGATATATGCTGTATAACAATTTTTTTTAGATATTTTTTTAAATTTTATGTAGAATATTTTTTTCATTTATAATTTCTATGTAACTTTAACCATTAAGGTGTGGTTACACAAGCGACGGAAACTTACAAAAGGGAGTAACTTTGATGATTACAACAAACCTAATATAACGTGTTTCCCTTTCATGCCCTAATTAAGGCAAAATAATAGGTACAATGCACCAAATTTCAGTATTTTAAGATATTTATAGGTACAACCACGTTAGTTTCGGTTTCGGTTTCGGCCGAAACTGAAGCCACGGCCGAACATTCGGTTTCGGTTTCGGCCGGGAAACCAGTTTCGGTCGGACACTATATATAAGTAATGTTTTGTCGTCAGTTAATTAGACCCTGTTACTATCCCATATACCATATGTATACTAATATACCAAATAAGAATAAATAGATACATTATTTGGTATTTGCGAAACAAGCCTAAAACCCAAAAAGCCAGTCAAGCGCCTGCCTAGTCGCTAGATCAACAGCTATAAATAAACACATTTTTTTTTTGTAGAAGACATAAGTAAATTATGTTTTGTCTTGAAACTTGATAGTCTTTGTTTAATCAACAATATCTCAAAATCACCTAAATTAATTCGCAAAGAAAACGGGCCCCTGATTGTTATTGCTCAGGGCCCCTGACCGAGTTAATCCGGCCCTGACTAATGTAATGTAGGTAGGATGTAACGCAAGCCTAAATATACATAAATTTGCTTTTACAAGTAGTAAACTCAGGTAAATACATACAAGCTGTGTGTCTATATAATATTAAAATCAACTTACTTTTCTCCAGCACTATGCTGTTTAGGCAACAATATAGTAAGTTTGGATCCCATGTTGGGCACATGTTCCCCCAATTTGTACTGTAGTTGCGTTCCATCGTCCGCTTCTATCGATGATATATTAAGGTTGCTTGCGTCAAGTATCTGTAAATTGTTTTATTGGTTTTATGGCTAGCACAGTGTAAAGTAATATTATGATATTGCTAATAATAGTAACATGACAAGTGTGGGAGAGCCAAGCTTCGGCACGAATGGGTCGGCTCGACCGAAGTGATTCCACGGCCTCAAAGAAATCCGACGTGAAACAACGACAGCGTTGTGTTTAGTGTGAGACCGGTTACCGGAGGCCCAATCTTTCCCCTTACCCAATCCCTGTCCAATCCTAAAATCCCCTAATCCCTAATCCCCAAAAGGTCGGCGACGCACTCGTAACTCCTCTGTTGTTGCGATTGTCCATGGGCGGCGCTGATTGCTTACCATCAGGTACTTAATCCGTCTAACCGTTTGCCGTCTAATCACATAAAAAAATACATAATGGCGAAAATACATGGCGAATTATGAACCTGAATGTAATAATAATTACTCCTGGAGACTACCAATCAGTAACATTTTCTCTGAAGCGGTCGATCAGAAAAGGGGTTACCTACTTTTCTAACCACATAATATTATGTTTTTAACATGCATGTTTATCAGTCATGACAAAACTTCTCTTACGTGCTTTATAGATATCGATGTAAAGAGATAAATAAGATAAGCAAAATGTCATAATAAAGATCTCTCGTCTAAGATATGATTGACGTATCTGAAATACTCAAGACTTGTATTTGGATAATCATCATCTACCATGTCTCATCCCAAAGACGTCAACTTGTAACATTTACTTGGATATAGTGTAAACAACCTGTTCTTTCTCAAAGGACAGACGATATCGAAAAGCCCAACATAATATTTTGTATGATTTTTTCCTCCTCATATGCTACATGTCCTCAATTTTATTAGTCTCATACAGTGGTTATTATAAAACATAAACATTATGAGTCAGTGTTATTGGGAAATATACGCTCACTTTTTCATTAGCTATTTAAGCAGTCCCATTATTTTAAAGGGGCGAATGATTCCTAAATACGACACAGGAGTAAAAACGTTTTAATATTGACTAGAATATCTAGCGTTTTATATAGAATTATGGTAAGAAAAATAAAGTACAGATCAGGACTAGGCTAGGGCCCTGGGTGTTAAAGGCACAGGCATTCAAGTTGAAAACAAAAATTAATTATTTTTCTAGTGTCCTGGAGCCCAGTTGGCAACAGTAACGACATTATTTTTCATATGATTATAATTGGGTAATTCGATGTTTCAATACAATAAAATATTGAAATATACTTTTATTCATCGATCGATCGCTACACTAAGTTTTAGATATTTTGTAGCTATTAAGAAATAAGTAAGCTATTTGACGCAAAAATACTATGACGTCATAACTCAGTCTTTCAAACAAATTTCATAGAAAAGTATCGTTTTTGACATTTGGATAAAAGTATTGAATTTGACTAGTTGGAAACTACCGTATTTTACACTTACCAGACAATTGACATCTTCAAGAATATCGAAGTCTATCTTGGCACATCCCTTTAGAACGTGCTTCTCAAAGTCTACGTTCAAATTAAGCGATATGTGTGTTATAATCGCCTGTTCTGTAACAATAAAGTATGTAACATTTATCACAAGTATATTTACGTAAACATTCCCTATTTTATGTGAAAATGAGTAGCTTTTTTATTATTTTTGAAGTAATATTTCTGCCGTTTCTAAGACAGCGGCGACTTGGATTATTCAGAAGATTTTTTAATCAAGATTCAGTCAACGAATAAGTTACCTTTCTTTTTATAAAACATACATAAAATACATCGGCATATTTATTTTGCAATTAGTCCATAGTTTAGATACAAGCAAACTGTTCCCATACGAGACAGTAAAATAAAATAATTAAACATATCAACGTAGAAAGTGTTATCTCATAAACTTATGACCTAACTTATATGGAGCACAACACAACTCTTTTTATCAATTATTACCTACCACAAAAAAGAAATGGCAAAAACATATTTTTTTTTTCGTAATTACTATAAAAATAGGTTAAGGACTTACCAGGCCGCGAAAACGAAGACGGATCGAGAGGACTCAAGGCACCCATGGCTCTGATTTTACTAAAACATAGAATAATAATGAAACATGATAGTAGAATTGATATTTTATAGGCCATTGTCAGGCACGTCCGCGCGGCACTGTGTTACAAACTCGATTGGTACACAGACTATGCAGTGATCAATAGGCCCGCGATAACTAGATTGAAAAGATTAGAAAGTTATTCAAGCTTCGTTTGTATTGAGTGGACGAAACATAGCGGCAATGTCATTGGTTTAAGAATATTTTTGCAAGTTACATATTTTTGGACACTACAAAGCCTAAAACTAAGAGAATCTGAATTAACGAAATAGCTAAAATCTGCAAGCTTAAGTGCAAACTGCAATGGGCAGGCAACACTCGAAGGACAGGTGGGACAGGTGGCCGATGGGTTAGAAAAGTACTCGAGTGGCGTCCACGGACCAGAAGAATGGATGGTAAAAATTGAAGACATCGTGCTATCAATATTTTTCTTAGGGATAGGCAGTGTCAGAATCTTACTGACTAAAAATCCACTCCGTATCTTTTCCTGTTCCGAGCCTAGCCACGATACATCATATCAGATTTTGGCCCTTCCCCAATAACCTGAGATTTTGTCAGGAAGGTGAAGAAGTTATAACCAACCTGGGTTCAATATTCTCGTTACAATTAAAAAAATAATCAATAAATCAATCAGTTATTCTTATTGTATCTTTTAATTATATCAGAATAACGGTTCTATATATTTAAATTCATTCATTATTCACGAGTCGCGCGAATAGCGGGCCTAACCAATACATTAAATTAACATAACTAGACTACAATAATTTTACGGCACGATTAGCGCTGTGGGTGTCCGACCGGCTACTGGGCTGTCGAGACTTCAATTCTTGCATTTTTTGTGTGATCTACAATATCCCTATGTTTGGAAAATTAAATGCACCCGAGATACATAAGAGAAACCCAGTGTGCGACCGCATTTTCTGAACAAAATTTTAATGCCACTTTGTATAAACAATTGCAACTGGCAAGCAACACTAATTTATTGGTTAAAATATTGTTCATTGTTTCGTCCACTCGTCATGACTAAGGAGTTCCGAACACAAAGCGAAACTCTGCGAGGATTGAAATATAAATAAAATAAATAATCCGTTGAATATGTTAGATATAGTAATATACAAATACGTACGAATTTTGATCGACAGGCAAATCTGTATCAACAACACGGTGTGTTTCGCAGCTCACACAGCTTTGTGTATCGCACTCCCCATCAGACATTTTCACATAAATAAATTATATATTTTACTATTAATATAATTATTTAAATAAAGTACAAGTTTTTCGTAAAAAACATTCTCAAAAAGATGTTAGAATGACATTGTCATTGCTGTGTCACTTCAAAGTGAAGTTCTATAAATATTCTATTTTTTGCCAGTTTGTCTTTTGATTCCAAGAAGTTTAAAACTCCATATGAAAACTTTGTGGAGAGTTCTATAGATAAATAAAGCATAATTATTATTATTTTAGAAGTTCTAAAACATTTTAATAAATCATCAGATCTAATTGTTTAATAAATTAAATTTTAAACATCGAAATCAAAATTTCTGATTATATAACAACATGCCCTTGAAAATGATGACCAGTCAAATGTTACATCATTAATAAAAAAAAATTAAGCGCTTGACGGGAAGGGAAGGAATCTTGAGAAAAGGTTGATTCTCCAGATAATCTTCACAAATTAACAATGTGCCAATAGGAGCACAGTTAAAGTTAAAACCACACTTATATGGGAGTAGCTACTTTTTACATTTTTGTAAAAAATAAGAAGAGAGAGAGAATTATATTTTGTCTTTTAAATGACTAAATTTATAAACACTGACATGGTAAATTTTTTTACAATTATTTATCTGAAGATCCACCTACTAACAAGTTATATACCTACCTATATAACCTGGTTGTCTTTAATTGTTAGATTGGATTTTGGGAACTAGATGAAACTCCAGTATTATAAGACTTATTATTCCAGAACACCAGGTGGATGGAAACTCATCTCTAAGTATGGGAAAATAAGATTTGTTACAAGTTTTTTTTGATTTTTAAATAAAATTTAACATCAGTGGGTCATCTCTAATACATGTTCTAATTATTTGGTTGTTATTAGGTGAGCACAAAATACTCAAAGCATTCTTCTACTATCAAAATATTGTATCAATATTGTTATTGTTATTAATGAACATAAAAATAACGGCAATAATCTTAATTCTCATGCCTATTCTTTCAGATTAGAAATAGAGTATTCTAGAAAGGTATATTGTTTCTTATTTACCCATCCTAAAGCCCGTAACTAAAGATAAGTAAAGTATTCGAACCGCAAACAACAAAACCAATAAAGGTTAGAACCTCAAAACTAGAAAGTTTACCTTGTAAAATTATAATATAGACAATCTGCTAATTATGCAGTAAACAACTATGCCCATAAGCGTTTAATGATTTAATAAACTTGATTAAAAACAATAAATAAACTCCATTTAAAAACTATAACAAGTACTCACCTACTTGACGCGGCACAATTTTTACATTAAATTTTACGTTTAGTTAGCAGCTTTGTTCAAGGTTAATGTAAAACAATGCCAAATTAAAACATTTAATGTATGTTACAATTTGTATTTGCCTACTAACCTACGTGAATATAAGTTTGCTCATTTAAAAATTAAAGCTATCATTAAAATTATCACAGTGTAAAAAAATAGGTTGACGAAGATTTTATGCGAGTAAAATCTAAACGTCTTACCGTTCCGCTGCAATGTTTGTTGACATGTTGAGACATAAAGATTTTTGTGTTTCAAACAGTTTTGACCTTAAAATAGTACTATTATAATGCCTGGGCTGTTGCAAAATAACTGAACACGTTCTTTGTCTAATATTTGATACATTATTTCGTAAATTGAATTGAAAAACCCGCGTGACCACTTTAGCGGATAGTGACATTTTACTTTTTCTAATTTGTTTTTTTTTTAATTGGAGCAGCAACAGATTCGTGCCTATGAGTCGTTGAGAGAATAGAAAATATTAAAGCTCTAAAGTTAATCAATAGATAAATAAAAATTAACTCTTGTTTCCCGGTGATATTATATTGCCCTAAATTCTATTCCTAATTTTCTAAACATACAGACATCGGCACCCAATTGCAAGGCTGAAAGTGACAAATGCCTTGACGATCCTGTCATAATATGTCATTTGTCATAATAAAATTGTCATTGTCAACAAATTCTACCTCTATGGAATAGCGACGAACGGACGTCTGGCTATTTGTTCGGTTTTTGTTAAATATTTACTGCTTTATTATTAATTCGGAAAACTCAAATACTTATAAAACTGTTAATAATATCATAGTGATAAAGTTTATACCCATTTTAAAGTCTCAAATGTGTTTGTAAATATGTTGTCGAGATTTCACCATTATCACGGGTCAAATATAATTTTATTTGAGGATAATACAGTTGCGTATAGGAAAGCAAGTTTTGCTCATGGATTGACGTTTAGTGAAAAGCCCCTGTTGCCGGGGGAGATATTTTTGGTGGAAATTGAGAAAACTGAACGAGGATGGAGTGGTCATATGCGACTTGGTCTGACTCTGCTTGATCCTCAGACGGCTGCGTTAGGTGATAAAGGATTACCACAATACGCATTACCTGACCTTGCTAACACTGGTATGTCATGGATATTTCCTATTTCAAAGTCTCAAAACAATGTACTTGTGGAACTTGTAACTCAATCATCAAGTGGGCGGCGGGAGAATGAACCGCGCGTTTCCGTGCTGGGTGAGGGTCACGTTGTGAAGACCCCTCGCGGATATGTGTCCAAAATGGCCCTTAGACCACAGACTCTTTCACACAATGGCACTCCACAGGGCATCTTGCCAATGGATGCAGGTAGCCGGATTGGAGTTATGTTTGTTCCATGTCCTAAAGTGAATAAGGATGAGCCAGATCTAGCAGAGATGCACTTCATAATAAATGGTGAGGACCAGGGACCCTGTACTAAAGTTATTCCATATACAAGAGGTCCATTACATGCAGTTGTTGATGTTTATGGGACAACCAAACAAGTGAAAATAGTCCAACTATATGGAGGTAAGTGAATCATTGCTATTTTTATTAAATGCAATTTCTTATCACAGTTGTGACTTAACATATTGAAAATAAAATGTATCTTGTATCTATTTATTAATACAATTTATTAATGAAACCATTTTATTATTTTTTTTTATTTCCAAAAGTAATTTAATATTTTGATTTTTTATTACACCTACATTTTTGTAGTTTAATTTTTGACTTTACATACCAGCAATTGGCTTTACAATACCTATTTACATATATTTTATTTTTATTTCAGTAAAAACCCTACAAAGTACTTGTAGAGATGCGATACTACAGTATGTGAACAATGGCTCTATAAAGGCTCTGCCATTGCCGTCATGCTTAAAAGACTTTTTACTTTCATAGAGATGGCTTAAAAGCAAAGTGTGAACTGTTTGACAATAAGGCTGTTACAATTCTTTTTCGAAAAATAATATCTGAGTGATATACTTATTATTTAAATATACTTATTGGACGAAGAAAAAAATTTAATTAAGTGGCAATAAAATACGAAAGAACTTTGCAAGAATAACAATAAAAAGAAAACAGTGAAGTGTTATTTGTGGGCAGTAAAGGTTTTGCGGTTAACTGGAATGTTCTGTGGAAAGGTAAAAGGTATTTTAGGTTCTAATTTACCACTCTGCTTCTCTATTAGCTTCCTTCTAGAATCCATAGACAAGTAGTTAGATACTCCATAGTGTTACAAGTTTATATAACCAATAGTTCCTGCTGTTTATATCCAATGTTAAATTCCTGAACATGTACATATAATTGGTGTTATTCTTGACTTAAAAAGACTGAGGACAGCATTGTTGTCACTGGTTTTTACTTTAGAACATTTATATAAAAAAAATGATTTACCTACTGTTGAATTCGCAAACACTGGTCACACAATTAAAAAAGTTGTTGAAATAGCTTTTGAACATTCAGATTCAGGCTTAAAAATTGTTTTGAGAATTAAGCTTTTATAGATGTAAATAATTGGAGTCTAAAGATGGTTTTTCAGTATTGTGTTAGAAAAGACATTATGACAGCAGTATCAGAAAATTCAATGAGAAAAAGAGAAGGAATGCTTTATAGTTATTGGGTTGTATAATGACATGGTAATTTGTATTTTTGTTCAGCAGTTCAAAGTAATGGTGCTATTTATAAGTGTAAGACCATCTTCATTCCACATTTGTACCAGAATGAGGATGGTGCTAACAAGTCATTATACCTACAGTCTCCATTTTCATCTTAGAAATTTTGAAATATATTCAATTTTAGCTTTTATGAATGAATTTAGGAACATTTTCCAAAATAGGAGGTATTTATTCAATTGAACTGTGCATTGCAACATTGCAATTTATAAACATCACATTTTTTATAGGCTGAATACCAATGTGCTGCCATACTAATAAAAAAAAGATACAACAATAAAGTTGCATGTTGCAACTTAAATTTGATTATTTATTAATGAAGTTGTTACCACATCATTTAAATTTAATTTCCTATGAATAGAACTAAGTCTGGAATTCCAATTTGAGACTGGTCCTTACATTTTCGCCACATATTTATTAAAAATAATTTACTACCCTTTGGTGTTGCCATCATAACTTAACATATCAGCTACCATTTCTACCTATGTTTGTCTACTAATTAAAATATGTAGAATGAGCTTACAGGCAAAAGCTGTTAGAAATGTTGACCTACAAGAACAATAAATACATATAAGATGAAATAGCAACAATATTGTTGTCTCTTTTTTCTATTTATAAGTATGTTCAGTATAAAAAAGATGGGACTATATGCATTCACTCAATAATAGATTCCTTCTATATTTGATTGTTGTTTCTATAAGTGAATTATGTTGTAAATTTAATGATAATTTCGCAATAATTGAATGAATGAATGAATGATATTATGATCTTAGACTATGTATTCTAGAAAGCTAGTACCAGTGATTTGTTACTAGTACAAATATAATTTGTACTTGTGTTTAAACATTAAAACAAGTCATAGTCTATTAAAATATATATTTTAGTCATAAAACGAATTTGTAAAATTGTACTTTCTTTTTTATATTCAATGTTGTGAATAGTTAGGGTGAAAACAGGACTTATGTTTTTTTTTTCTGTTAGTTAAATCCTAGTTTTAGTCACTACCTGCTTACTAACGAAGTTGAAGTTATGTTACAAGTTTTTAACAACTCCTTAAAAGCAGTAAACACAAATCACTGGATAATATTTCGATCTGAAGTGGTCATCAGTTACGGTAACCACTAAGGCTATATTTTGTTAAATACTCCACTATGAAATTAGAAAATAGAACACTGTTGCCTATGCATATAAAAAAAAAATAGAAGCCTTTTATTTTAAAGGCGAACACATTTATACTAACAGATTTACATAATACAATATAATATTACGCATTTTTAAATAATTTGTGAACATTATTATGAAATAGCATTGTATAAAATATTTTTATACATAAATAGGTATCTAACTTATTACTACCTACCTACTTATTACTAAACCATAACGTGACGTAATATTTGTTATTTTCTTTTGAAGGCTTAGCTTTAAAATAATGTAACATATTTTTATTACTAGAGTGTAAATTTTGAAAATATTTGTGTATCTATGTAGTACTTATTTTAACCAATATAGTTCCATAGTTTAGTGCCGTTCATAACAATGGCGTAACGATTCAAATTTGACCTCTTTTGCGTTGAAAAGGCCAAACTCGGTAACCATAACCAGGTTTATGTCGACATTAAAACTGGCAATACCAATACTTTTTAATGTATAGTGGAATTTCCAGCCATTTGTAATGCTAACGTCACTCAACTATGCAGTTCCAAAATTAAAACATTGTCGATGCAAATCCACGACGAAAGTACTCAACTTTGATTATTAATATGTCTAGATGGAGTGTCGCCCTACAATCATAACAAAGAAAACGAGTCAACTATTTCAAGCATGTGTGCGTGCAGGCGTCGTTTTACACTGCGCGTCAATGTCTTTGTGTGCGTAAACAATACGGAATAATGATACCAGCTACTACAAATTCTCCCATAAATAACATTAAAAATAGAATAAATAAAAAACTTTAGGGTTGTATGTATGTATGTACCTAGTGTTATTCAGTTTTAGTGTATTTTTATATTTAAGTTGTTGCTGTTTTAACTAAATTAAAGACACCTATTTAATTAAAATTGGGTGGTAGAATGTTGTACTTAAATCAATTAGGTAAATTATACAAGTATTACAATATTTGTATAAATTGGGACTTATTCGCAGTATTACACTTATTACTAAAATGGTACGATACCTTTTTCTTTACCCGACGTGACGTTTCGGCCGAATTGCACTGACCGTGGTGACGGGTGGACTCGCCCGATACGTCGGGCGAATAAAGCGACGGGGAAAAGGTGTCGCAATAATATTTATATATATCGTTTCAAAAATATGAGATAATAAAGAATATTACGCTCATACATATACACGACTAGTTGTTTCCCACGGTTCTACTCGCATCGCGCACCCGTATAAAAAGTAGCCTGTATGTTATTCTGATGTATAAGCTACATTACTGCCAAGTTTCATCAAAATCGGTTCAGCAGTTTTTGCGTGAAGGAGAAACAAACAAACATACAAACTTTCGCATTTATTATTATAGTAGGATATACGCGATAAAAAAAAAACATAACTCTTCTTGGAAGTCGGGTAATAAAGAAAAAAGTCTGTTCAGAAGTTATTATATAATTTATCGCCTTATCTCCGACATTATTAGGCCTAAAATTGAGAAAATATACTACAGATAATATGTACCCATAGATTCTAGGAAAATATACGATTTAAAAAGTGATATTTAAAAAAATGTTTTTGTTGGGAACCCTTTGCACTCGAGTTCAATTTGCATTTGACCAGTAAAACTTTAAAAAGTACATGAACGAAATTGTGTAGACGTAACCAAAAACTAACTAATATTTACCCACAAAAATGGGAGAATGAAAAACAGAAACTGGCAACACTGATAAGACGAAAAAATATGGCGTCATTTGGTAAGCATTAAAACAAAAATTAAATATATGTAATTTTCTTGGCTACTTACTGATGATAGGTGAGGTGTTTGGTATTTTTTGCCCTTCCTTTATAATTCCGGCACATTTTTAAAGCACATACCGTCATTTTATCGCTGTTATTAGTTTTTTTCTTAGCGCGCGTAATGCGTAGTGACAATACAGCGACACGATATGTACTGATCGGCGGGTAAGCAACTGTCGGCCAACAGTTGGCCGACACTTTTTGACACGTTTGCGCGCACTTGACGCTCTATCTAGACATATTAATAATCAAAGGTACTCAAATATTTTTACAAAATAACAATTGTAAATTTTATACCTTTGTATATTATCTTTTATTTTCATTCCATCCTCGGTAATTAGAATGTAGAGTTGTTCATGTTACGATAATTTCTTAATTGATGTTTTATATGAAAATGAAAATGGCTGTATATTATTTTTGCATTGCGGATTTGATGATAGGGATGTGGTAGACGAGATTGTGAGGCTTATGTGCCAAAAGGCAGATATTGTTGGCGCCATTTTGCCACGCCACGCCTGTACTATACCCATTTATTTTAAATATTAATTATGTTTTAGAAGCTTAGACCACAAACATTGAACACCAGTTGTAAGACCTCTATAGATATTTTGTCCCTTTCACCTTTAAAAACTAGGTATTGTGCCCTGTAATTTTAGTTATTCGGCAATTATGTAATATATTAATATACCTATGCATTATAATGTAGATAAAAAAATGCTTGTAGGTATGTTTTAGTCTGGAATGAGAATTAACTCTGTAAATTTTTGGCTAAGCCTAAAGTTCTAAAACTCAATGGTAAAAGCCCAGCGCGTTGCATTAAGCTCAGAAAAATAGTCTTTATGTCGTGATTGTTATATATTTTCGTGGAAATAGGTAATGTATAGTTTGTATCACAATCTCGTCTACAGCAGCCCTTAGTGAAAATGGTAGCTATAAAATTTTATTATTCAATAAAATTATTTTTGCCTATCACTTATGGATTTTCATTGAAACACAACGAGTAGGTTATTTCAAATTTTCTTTATTTAAAGCAAACCATAGATAAAATATAAACTTAAATAATCCTCCTTTAAAACTAATGTTGGCATACATTTAAGAATAAGTAGTAAAAAGATAAAAACAATCTTATTTATCTAAATCAGTTGGTAAAGGTAAGGTGTATGGTATAATTGTACTGTTTTGAGGGTCGAAATCTCTGAAGTCCAGCAAATTGTTCGGTTCCACATGTACGGACCAGTAATCTACGTATTTAGGGTCTAAGATGCCTTTCCAGTGCTGAAAACAGAGTATTTATTTGATGAGATGATTTTTTGAATGTAGTTGCAGGCAATTATAATGTTTTGGGTAGGTTAGGTCGTCCGTAATGACGATTTTTACCCCTGATTAATCACTCCTCCCTGAACACTAAAATATACCTAAAATTCACCTTCAAAGAATGGTAATTCAAAATGGAAAAACAATATGTATTGCATGAAATTACCCAAAGTCTTAACGGTCTTTGACAAGTTTTTTTTTGCCAAACTCATTGCAGTACTGTAAGGCGGGTCGTGTTCCACGCGCGCAATAGACCACAGATGGACGTCCAACCGGGGTTGCGGAAAAAAAAGCAATCCGCAAGCAAAGTTTTAAGTCCGCGGCTCCGGCCTAGAGTAGGAGAAGGAACGGGGTGTTTTTTAATCAGTAAAAGTCTGACACTATGGGCCAAAGAAGTCATTTGATGATGTTCCCCTCACATAAAAAAGTTTAGGTGGTTTGGGGTATTTAATTAAGTTTATTTGAGAAATATCATCGCCAAATGATTTCTACCGCCCTGGATTGGGCGAGAGGGAATGTCAGACTTACCTACAGATTATAAACGCAAGTACAATTTCACAGTGAACAAATAAGCCGCAAATGTAGCTATGTAAGCAGTTTAACCACCTACAATCAGCTAATATGATTTAAGTAGTTAACTGCCTATCTTGTTACTTAGATAAGTAGGCAGCGGTTCCTTTGAGTATAATTGCAGTTGTGGGAGTCAGATTCCGTATCTCAGTCACTCGACCTTTGCAATGATCCAAATTGAATAAATTGCTTCAACCTAATTTGGCGGAAATTTGCCACTAGAACGACCGTGGCCGTAATTTTGATCTGTTTAACTCATGAATCATCATATTCATCATCGTGTCATTGGCCTAACGTGTAGATATATGAATAAATCTGGCTAGAAACTAAACCAGAGAGTTCCGAAACTAAGGTTTTCTGTCGAGCTCACTAAGAATGAAAACAAAAAAATAATGCCTCCAATTTTGATAAATAAAAAAATAGTTAGTTATAACATTGGCGTGTTATCAAAAGAAATAATTTTGTGGTTTTTAGCCAGTAAGAATCCTAGTTGTCTCCCCCAGGGCTGATAAAGGGATTTGATTTGATTTTCTCGCCAAAAATAAAGGTATCATGTGAAATCATGAATCAGCTCTACAACACCTAGACCTCCACCTCTTCAACGTTCTAAATTAAATATATGATCGCCATGAATCAATGAGAAGTGGCACTTTGCTACAGACTTTATCTGCGCTCTAAATTCTAAAACAATGTCTCAGTTTAATAATAGTGCTCAGGTTACCTACTTACTTAATTTATGTTCAAACAAACAATGTCTAGGTGCAATGGCCTGCAAGCATTTGTGATAAAAGGCGGTTAGGCAAACGAGTAGGTACCTACCTACTTAATTTTTCTACTAGATTATTTTATATTTTTGAGGAGGGATGATCACCAAATGACTTATCTCATCCTGGGTGGGAATCTGGAAAGAAATCCCTTACACCCGAAGGCAAAAATGGCATTCCCGTCGTCTTCAAACGCAACACGAAAGGCAAAGTACCTACACAACAGCAAAAAACAAAAGAAGTTCCTAGAAGGCAATTCAACTCACATTGCGTGTATGTTCAACCCAACAAATGAGAACAAGATTGGAGTACTGCTTAGAAAGGTCCCGAGCCTTATTAAGGTAGCTGTATGCTCTATGCTTCTTGCCCCTTATGTTCGCGTAGTATGCAGACATAAGGCAAAATCTGAAACATTTAAAAGTTGGTGGTTAGTGGTCACCTCGTTAGTTTAATGGTTACAACGTAATTGCTTGGGTCCTGGGATGGAAAAAACCAATACATTTGGATCTTATAAAAATCGTAAAAAGGTATTGCACCTACCAACTATTTTAAGCACACCTCTGCTCTGTTACGGAATCAGCCACAGCCGTAAGAGCCGCATTAAGTATGGCTTCTTTATCAAAAATAGAGACAATATTAACAAATACAAAGAATTTAATTTTGGCATTTAACTTCGATTTGTTTAAAAATAACCTCGTTACCTTGTCCGATACAGAGGAGATTTCACGCATGCCTTTTCCATGTCAAGAAACAATTGTTTTAAGTATTTTTGTAACACCATTATCTTCTTTATGTTCCTGTTATCCATCTGTCGAAAACATTTCATAAAGTAGGTACGTCATAACCTATCTATAAAACTCATCCAAGATTCTGGTGATAAAGTGTGATAGATTCTTGTTCTTCCCTAATGAAACCGAAAACCTGTTCCGAAAGAGAAACGGATGACAGAGATTTCATGAAAGTTCAGTGTCCATTTCTGATTTTAGAATCCGTCAGAAAAGAGGATGTTGCCCCATAGTTAAGGGAAACTAACTCCCTCTTTTCTGTCGCCCATGTACCATCAAGGGCCTAGGACTTGATGGTACATGGGCCTATCAATCTAGATATCTATTATTATATTGATAGAAGATCTATCAATCTTCATTTATGCCTTATTATATTTTAATGTGTCAGACAAAACTCACCTCCCTCACCAAAGCAATAAGGAGACCCTCAACCAATCTAATGACTATCATCATGTTGAATTCATTTGTGTTCAATTTCATAGACAAAAGCTGTTTGATTTTCTCCTCCCACAGTATGGATCGCTCCCATGCACCTACCCTGATCGTTCTGAAAATTAGGTTAAAGAAGAAATTAGGCGGTAGATTTTTTTATGTGATTTGTCGGCAAACGAGCAAACGGATTACCTGATGGAAAGCAATCAGCGCCGCCCATGGACACCCATACCAACGAGGAGTTACGAGCGCGTTGCCTAACTTTTAGGGATTAGGGATTTGGGATTGGGAAGGGTAAGGATTGGGCCTCCGGTAACCTCACTCACACGGCGAAACACAACGCTGTAGTTGTTTCACGCCGGTTTTCTGAGAGGCCGTGGTACTACTCCGGTCGAGCCGACCCATTCATGCCGAAGCATGGCTCTCCCACACTTTGCCCCACTCTATCAGGATAAATAGAGTTAAATCGAGGATAATTACCAACTGGGCACTGAGATCAGCACCGACCAGAATGACTAATGCCTATTGCCAGTAGAGTAACAAGACATCAAATGGTGCTCCCATATTTATTTGATGACTTAATGTAACTATGAGCTTAGCGTATTTAGTAAAGAAAGATAATTTTCACTTACACCAGCCACATGCATACAAAAAAGTTCCAAGCGGCTTCAGGAGTCTTCGATCTCAGTAAAGCATCCCCTTTCTTCATGTAAAACTTCTCACAAGTGCCGTATGATTCCACACAATAACCAGTGTCAAGAAGTATCACTATGGCATAATAATAGTACCAAGTTTCGGCTGGAATAAGCGATTTGAAAAATAGTTACTTCAGTTTTCTGGCACTTACCAATTGGCGCTAGTGAGGCAAATAGTCCTGTCAGTTTTACCTGCTAATAAATCTATATATACATTTAAATAAGAAAGTCCTGTTAGTTCCACTATTTATAACTCAAGAACGGCTGAACTGATATGGCTGAAAATTCGTAGGAAGGTAGCTAACAACTGGGAGAAGGACATAGGATAGGTTAGAGTAGATAGTGTAGGTTAGGTAGAGTAGGGTAGGGTAGGTACAGTAGGGCAAGATAGAGTAGGGTAGGTAGTGTAGGGCACATAGAGTAGAGTAGGCAGGGTAGGGTAGGTAGTCAAATGATAAACGTGGAGATAGTTGGCATGTATAGGGAACAAGGTACCTACTATTGATTTCTAAATATGAATTCAATCACATGTTTATAAATTCCTAATTTCTGCTAGAAGTGGGTTTGTCAATGCACATTTTCACGAAAAAAAACGGAATCACTGGTGTACCTATTTTATTTATATTTATTTATGGGCCAGCATTTGGGTTCACCTTGGGGTAATAAGCGATGAAGCACAACTACCCATGAGTAACCTATTCACTCGTGCTTTGGAGACACCCATGTTACACTCTTTGGGAAACACAAAACTGCAAAAAAATCCAGTCCATCCTTCGCAGTTCTGATAGTTCTACGGAACGCTTCGCGTGTACGGGTGGGGTATCCACCACGAAGCGATTGCATTTTCCCGTTTTGTGTAAGTGGATGATAAAAGAACAACTATAAATAATGGGGGCCTTTATGTACTACAACTACTCACAGCATAAGTCATAGTGATCAGTCAAATAGAAGAACTCCCTCATAATAGTGACCATGTCATTAATCTTCAGGTCACTTAGCAACAACTTCAGCATACACAGCACTAATGACTCTCGCGTGTTCATCTCAGTCCGACTGCTTAGCATGTGCATCACTGACAAGCCAAACTCCAAGCTTTCTATCTTTTTACCACGATCCACACTGCAAAAGGTAAGAGTGAAAAGCGTGGGAATCTGGAAAAAGTTTTTATCGAAAATGGAACTAAGCACTATATCATAAAATGACATGTTTATGGTAAGCAAGCTCTTTTGGGGGTCAGGGATTTCAGGATTGAAAAAAGGAGGGAAAGTACTAGGTCTCCAGTGACCTCACTCACACGACGATTTTCTGTGAGACTTTGTATGCTTTTAGAGGTATCATTCCGGTCGAGATGGTCCAATCGAGCCGTTGCATGGCTCTTCCACATTGAAACAATGAAACAATGAATTTATTTTTGCAAATAGGCCATAAAACGGCACTTTTACACGTCAATTTATATGTGAAAAATTAGATGAAGCCGGCATTTCCTATCTGATATTGATGATATAGGTACTTAATTAAAGTAGTAAACATTTTACTAACTAGAAGAGAAAAATGCTCGTGTATAGATAACAGACAGCTGGCACTTCAGTCACATCCAACTGACCACGTTTGCGACGACAAATCTCCATGGCTCGCTTTTCCAGCTTTTCGCACATCGAGAACTATTTTAATACAGAAAAAGTATATATTAAAACCCAAAATTTATAAGGGGATCGATTTAAACTCATTCTGCAACTCGCAATCTTGCAAGTTTTAATAATGACGTCATCGATGAATAACCTGCATCGTGAAAGTAGATAATCAACTTTGTGAAATGTCGTTTCGAGCTGTACAAATATATGGGTACCTACGTATAATATTTATGTTCACTGAGACATTACTAAGAATTTCGTTGTGTTTTCGAATCAATACTTTATGCAAAGTTCCCATTGATGGTATTCACAAACGACGCTGACATTATTTGTATGAAACACGCTTAGCCACGCCATTTTTGTAGCTTCAAACTTACTTTTGAATACAAAATAAACGTATTCATTTTATTACAAGCTACCACAACATCATGGCTAACATATTTATCACACTAATTATACGTATATTTAGGTAGTTTAATAATCTAGTTTTCTGACCATTCAACGTTTGTCTAGTAAATATTGCTATCAGCGATATGGTCAATGTAAATGTATACCTACCTACTTTAGTAATCTAGACAAATAGCCCGGTTAAACAGACGTCATGTTGTGTATTGGGTTAAATATTTGAATCGATATAACTTTCCTAATAGAAACAACTACAAATATCGTTGTTGTCAGTCCAAAATCTTTGTATTTCGGCCGTATCGTCTAAAATACCTACTCCTTTTCAGCAAAGAGTCAAACCTATTTTATCTCGGATCTCAAAAGCTATTTTGGACCAACCTACCTTTTGCCTTTGTCCATAATCTGCAATCATATTCGCGTAACTGACACACAAAAGTCGAAAGTTCGAGTTTGTGCGTAAAGCATACTGCAGGCACCATTTGGCTGCTAATGTTGCGTTCGCAGGCTCCTTGGCTTCCTAAAGAACAACGTTAACCGTAATTAATTAAAAAGGATTGTTTATTAATACAAGCGTCATAAGGTAAAATCTTAAAGTTTTTCTTTTCATTCTGCATATTTAAAAGAGAGACCTGTAGATGTTGTAGAGTTTTTTCTAAAGAAAAGAAAATTACTATGGACTATGGTATAACATAAAATCGGGAGCTAAAATCGCCATGCTTGGCAAGCTAGTGAGATCACAGTTCGATCGGTTATATTGTGTCACGTGAGTTCTTAATCGGCTGAAGCAACGCCCAATATAGGGCAAGTCACAAATGAAAACTACGCTGGCGTCGCTTTCGTAAGACTAGATAATATAAGGTACCGCAACCTTGGCCGGATGCAGGAGAAGAAACGGGGGGTTTTTAGTCAGTAAGAGTCTGACACTCCCTCTCGCCTCAATCTGGGAGAGAAAAGCCATTTGATAACTTTCCCCTCAGAAAAAGACTATAAATTGTCTTACCATAAATAGCCTGTACAGCCTATATAGAGTATATGCGATATCTTCATAAAAGCTGCCTATTATTCCGCTCTCCCTTTCAATGTAAAAGTTCGGAGCGACGTACAGAGCCATGACTTGGTGGAAGGACGCTCCCATATTAGCCAGTCGTATCATGTGTCTGCAAGAAGTTGTCGACTTTAAACTTTGTACGACAAGAATAAAACATTTATTTAGGAAGAAACATTCGATCTAGGATGAGTAGAGGGATATAACGCAGCACCACTCCTACTCTTTGAGGAGTGATGGGCGTAGAAGTTTCTGCAGGTAACTGAAACGAATTCAGCGGGAAGAAATCCCCGGGCGTCGTCACTGCGAGGAAGACTCTAAAGCCAGGTAGTCCAGCTATCCTCCTCATGATCGCGTGACCCTCTCCGGCTACCGTAAGCGTTATTCTGTGGATAGCGAGCAAGACTAGCTTGCCATCACAAATATTTAGCCTGCTTAGTATTATCAGTATCATTTTATCAGGGTCGATGCCCAGCCGTTATTGCGGGTGGAAGCGCAATGATATACCGCAGTCTGATTCGGTGCAGGACAAGGCACGGGGATTTTAGTGGATGATATTAAATATTAGGAAAAAATATTTAGTTTTAATTCCGCGACAAAAATCCAGGCTTCTTGCAGGATGCAATCTCACTCTTATGCAATCATGCATATGCACATGTAGCAAGGGTAACATGCATATGCACACATACAAAAAACGGAAAAACATGCCACGCAATCAAAACTATACTCAAGGAGTATAGGTTTGCATCCTGCAACAAGCCTGGATTTTTGTCGCGGAATTTAAACTAAATATTTTTCCTAACATTTAATGTCATGGATTTCCGCAAAGTAACGCCTGATTCTATAAATTATCTTTACGGATGGTATCCCCCCCGTAACAAAAAAGAAAACTATGTTCTAGTACATTACTATTATTTGTCTAACCATCTTATTATAATATTGCAACTATCTACATTTAATTTCGAGACCAACATACAATATAGTTGTTTATTACTTACGTGGAAGTGGGAAAAGGATGTCTATACAATTTCATCGCATGAAGCAAATGCTTCCGAGCCTCGCTGTGGTCTCCGGACTCCAGCATGCATATTCCACGCAACGAAAATATGTTTGCCATGCAAAAATCTCTGACCCATTTCTTATTCAGATTCTTTGGGTAAAAATCCTCGGTCTAGAAGATCACAAACATATCAATTCAAGAAAAATATCTCTTCAAGTTCAAGTACCTATTAAAGCCTAAGCAGTCATCTACATTTTTGTTAGTTTGTATGTTTGTAGGTTTGTATGTTTCCATTTGATCGTAGCGGGATGTTTTGTAGTTTATAGCACTCAAGAAAATTGTAACTATGTATTTATCAGTGAAAAAATTTTGGCAATCCGACCAGCGGTTCCAAAGATTAGCCCCTACATACAGACTTACAAACATACAAACTTACAAATCTTACCTCTTTTCAATATAAGTATAGATTCTCTATACAGGGTCCCAAAATTAAAAAGATATAGCTACCTCTATAAAATTTTCGACTTCATATAACAAACGGACAGCTTGCGGTATGTTAATGTTTATATTAATGCACAAATCTGCGTACTCCAAATAGGCTTCATAAAGTTTCTGAAATTCACCTGTGGAAACATCGAACATAATTTTAAGTTTTCAGGATTTTAGAACCCCACAGTATTGTAGGGTTCTAAAATCCTGAAAACTACTTAACTGATTTCATATACATAATAACCTTAATACCTAATATTTTAATTAAGCACGTTTTCAAAAAATATAGGCAAACAACAACCAACTTAAAATCACGCAGAACTAAAGTACTCACTTAAAGAGAAGCTATTTCGAAAAAGTACTTAAGTTTTAGGCTTTAATAATTAGCTTATGAGCTTTGACTAAAACCGAGTTTGATTAAAATCGGTTTGGTAGTGTAGTTTCCATTACTTGGACGTGAAAATTGGTAGGTGCTTAATTTCGAAACCGTAGCCGCGTAAAAGCGTTTAACTTCCACTATTTTATTTCTTAAGTAAGTATACCATTTTCCTACAATAGCAAAACATACCAGCTCCTCGGCAGTGGTCCAGAACCTGACTGTAAACGCAAAGAAGTATAGAAATACATTCGCAATTCTCTATCTCCATGGAAGAAAACGAACGAACGCGCTTGTTCTTCGAATAAATCAAGTTCTCCGGTCGCCTAGATTGACTTTCTGAAAAAAGATATTACAAAGACTACCTACATGTTATGTTTATCAAGTTCATAGTTACAATATTCATCGTTATCATCAGCCTATAAGTGTCCAGTGCTCAGACAAGGCCCGTTCTCACAAAGATGTTTGAGAACAATTACCACGCTTGCTCAAGGCGGATTGGCGATTCCAAACTTATAATTAGAAACTATAAGTTCCTCAAAATGGTTTCCTTCACCGTTTGTCAGTGGTAGACTCCACCAAATAAACCTAGGAAGTACACGTTACTTAGAAAGCCACAATGCCCCTTAGTCTGCGGGCTACCACGCCATTTTGTTAGACTATTACCAAACACAAAATACTAATTCCAATTCAATATTTCAATAGTCAAATAAAATAATAAGATACCCATTACGCGGCTCATCCAGTTGCCTTCGGTTTCCAAGAGCTCGTAATTAGATAGATCTGCTGGCATGTTAACCTTTAAAACAAAACAGAAGGTGTGGATATTCTATTTCAAAGTTGTTTGTCATTTTCTCTGGAATTCTGTATTCATGTTTTAGCATAAAGCATTCAAGAGGAATTCAACAATATTTATGCTTTAATGTATACGAAATGGAAAAAGCATTTGTACCTAATATCTACATACGAATGCAAAAGGCAATTTTTTGAGAGAGCAAGTAATCAATCGATTTTACTCGCCCTTGCTTAGGTTGAGACGGAGTGTCAAACTATTACTGACTAAAAACCATCTGCTGCTTCTCCTGCTCCTAACCGGGGCAGGGTCGCCTTAATTACCTATTGTGCTTGGACCCACAAACCCGAAAATTGAACATTATTTTAATTGAATTAAGTTCTTTTTACAAGTTTTATTGTTATAACAGTTACCGGATAGTCCATGCTAGCATCATTGAAGTAGAAGTTAGTCTTTTCTTCACCAGCAATCTTAGCTTCAGCACTTAGGGCACTGATTTGCAGACGAGTTCGCTTTAGTTCTTCTGTTTCAGGAATTAATCCCTAAGAAAGGAACCGTAGCTGTAATAATTTAACTAAAATTCCTATGGTTTAGTACCGTGACTGTCATCCAATTATCTGATCTGTGTCATTACTATGGGACTCAAAGTCAAAGTCAAAATCATTAATTTCAATTAGACCACTGTACTTTTGAACGTCAAGCAAAAAAAAGAAGAAAAGGAAAATATATTTCAAGAGGTTTAAATTTATGCGTGTCAGTCTGTCCGTCTTTCCTCTAGTGAAGCTGTTGGCTCGTTCCAAAATGTATATTCATTTAGTGTTCAAAAGTGGAGAAGAACCAGCAAGAAACTCCATGGTTACTCTTTTTCAATCAGTTTTACAATTTATTTCTTAGTTACATCAACTACCAACTTCCTTTGTTACATCGACTAATTCTCATAAGTGACTTTTTGTTTCATTTCGACATCCATAACATATCTGCGTGCGATTTGTCGCTCACGAACAGTTCCAGCATGGTTTCAATGAGCGCATTCTGAACGAACGGTTGAAAACAATACCGTAACAAAAGTCAGTAAACAACAAAACAAAAAATAAATATTCTTGTTACGCACATCATCACAGCGTAGTCCAAGAAGTTTCGAGAAACAACCAGCGCCACAGCTGGTGCACCTCCTTGTGTATCGCTCCAAGTAGAGTAGAGCGCGGGCGTGCATTTCATGCTGTTGAAGTAGCAGATAATTGTTTAATAAGTATACATACATACATACATCACATACTTAGCCTATAAATGTCCACTGTTGAGCAAAGGACTCCTCTGTTACAGAGAAGGGTTAAGCATTAATAACCAAACTTGCCGCAAGGCGGCTCGGCGATTTGAAACTAATAGATAATTGGTAATTTTAAAACCAGGTTTCCTAACAATTTCTTCAATGTTATACCTACGTATAAGTTTGTAAATATGGAGCAATAAACGGATGTTTGTTACCTATTTTTTCACGTAAAAACTACTAAACGAATGTGAACTAAATGTAGCACAGATATACGATTATAGTCTGGAATAAAATTTTACAGCATATAGGCCTCTTTTTATCCCGATACTGAAGGTGAAGGCATTGGAAAAAAGAGAGAAGCTAGTATCTCAATAGGGATTCAAGAAAGGCAGACTTTACCTTCTGCGTCTCAGTCAACATTTCATACGTAGTGGTCCTGAACAAGGAGTGTCGGAACTTCATGAAGCCACAGAAAGCGTACATCGGTAGATCTCGGCAGTTTGCTGTAAGTAACATACTTGTAACATGTTTAGTCGCTGATTGGTATGCGCAGAATTCCAAAAGGTCCCGAAAAATTTAGATACTTTCCTTCTAAAACGTTAAACTTAACTTAGCCACCATTCTCAAAATAGGACAAAGTTGGTTAGGCTTGGAAAAAAAAACAGAAAAAAAACATTCCGAAGGAATCACAAAGTTTGAAAAATAGCTCATTGATTTTAATATCCTGCCTGATATTCAAACTGACATAGGTATCTGGTATACCTACATATACTTCTCCATTGCAATATTGTGATAAAAATAAAGCTGACTTACGAGGCTGCCGGGTTCCCAAACAGGCGCAGTATGGAGGTTTAGGGTCCGGGACCGATGGAGCTGGATGTACCAGGACTAAGGAAGTGTCATGAGTGAAATCCCCTCCCTCGCATTCAAGTACACGAATTATAAATAACTTCGCAATGGCTGTAGAAGATATGAGAGGTTATAACAGTTGCTTTCAACAGTCATACTTTAAAATTGCAGAGGATTTGAAATCTTCTGGACAGCCTAAGTTGGTTTTATAGATGGAAATCGATTCGAAAGTTATCAAGACTTTGATAAATAAGTCTAAAACCAATAATTTATAAATTATACATATTAAATACACTTGAACTAAAGTTTGATAATTGTGACAAAATATGTCACAATTATCAAACTTTAGTAGACAAATGATAGCCGTTAATACCGTTTATAATTCCAGTTAATCTGTAAAATAATTCACCTTGGGCTACTTTTCTTGGAGAATCACATTGCAATAGATTCAAAAGCATTCTTCGGGAGAAGACGTCTCCGAGCACGGAACCACATTTCAACAGCATCTTCTCAAATGGAGTCAAAGAGTCGTAAGTTTTCAATATTATTGCTGGAATTAAGAAAAATATATTCTGTCCAACTTCGTATTTGGCTTTTTCTGAGGATGTAAAATCATCAAACTGAAGGTGAAGGTTTTTATGGAATAGGAGGCGAACGAGTGACGAATCAACTGATAGTAAGTGATCAGCGCCGTCCATGGACACCTGCAACATCAGAAGAGTCACAGGCGCGTTGCCGGCCTTTTAAAAAGGAGTATCTACACTTGATTCTAGAAGGTTTGGAGGTAGGAGGAAGTGTCAGACTCGTACTGCATTAAAACCACTTTCCAACTCCTGCTCGACGAATTTATTGACCTACTGTTGAGATGGTATATTCTGGTATATTCATTTTGACGGGTTGTAATTTAAAATACCTCTTCCAAAAATATTCTAAAAAAATCCGTAGGCGGGAAATCTTTTTACCATCCATAGCCATATCGACCTTAATGTCCTCGAAAGCGTAGGAGTCAGCGAGCACTGCTACTTGAACCGTATTGTCACCATCCTGTTCGCTCGGCTGGTCCTGCTTACTCAGCATACTGACGCTCATTAAACTATAAATACTCTGAAATGATTTTGTTATAACTATCGTGAGACATTCTAAATTAATTATTATGTTTTCGGCTTACTCACGTACCAATTTGACGAGATACTTGACTAGTTTCAAGCCATGCTAGAGACCCATATTCCCAGTAGCAGCGCGACAGTCGTCGAGTCGCGTGTCCCGGAATGCTGTTCATGAATATGGGCCTCTCTCACATAGGTACTTACACGAGCCACCCAGACCCAAAACAACAATTTGTGGATCCCAATTAGTGTTGTCCCGTGTGGGAATCGAACCCCCGACACATTACACAGCAGCCAGTTGCCCAGCAACTCCCCAACCGTGCAGTCAATTCTTCTCATAAGTCTAATTTTTTGTCAACAACAGAAGTAAGAATCTTTTGAAAAACCTGAAAGCTATGTCTTCTAGTCAATTCTTCTTCTTCTACGTCAACGACCTTCTGTAATAGACTTGAAGCTGGCAGCACAAGTCCTGGCTTTTTTTGAACCTCCTGGCGAGTCATCGTGACTATAATCAAAGCTCCTCTTTGCACTAAGGCGATCAAGAAGTTTTGTATCCAGCCTGGGGACCCACCACTGGCACTTTCGATGACCCTGGAAACCACATTTAGTGTATTCACAACAACCAACATCGAGTGTGGAAGAACCATGCTTCGGCAGGAATGGGTCGGATCGAGTGATACCACGGCCTTACAGAAAACCGGCGTGAAACAACCACAGTGTTGTGTTTTCCCTAAATCTCTAAATCCCTAAACCCCAAAAGGCAACGCTGTTTGCTTACCATCAGGTAATCCTTCTGCTCGTTTGCCGAAATAACGCATCAAAAAAGTTCGTGGTGACGGAGAAATAGAATACACCAGCACCATCCCTGCGTGCGTGCGTGACTTCGTGAGAGCTGGAGCAAGCAACTAAGGGACTATTCCATTTGACAAAGATTAGAAAGCAGCACTCTCTAGTGAAGGAAGTAGTATATCACTAATTTTGTACTTAAGTAGTTACAGTCTATAATAGATCCTCTAATATACAGTAACAGAGGAAAGAGGAGAGGTATTTACTTTTCTAAATCGGCAGGTATAGCTTGTACGTCGAGTAGTTGGCAAGCAAGAGCAGCGTGATACGTGCGATCGATGCCAGCCAGAGGAACCTTCTTTATCATGTTGTTATGGAAGCAAGATTTTGCATAAACTAAAAAAGAAATTACCGTTTCATCACAAACAAATTGGGTAATTGGTAAGCTGACAACAAGGGGCTAACACTGCACATGCACTATCCGTAACAATTAAAATATACCTACTTCCGAATAGACATCAGCAACCGCTCTATTATGTGAAGTAAAGAATATTTAATGTTGCCCTACACTAGTATTCTCTTTTATGTCGTGGATGCGTTTACACACATACACAAACCACCCAGACCCGAAACAACAATTTGTGGATCACGCAACACGTTGCACAGCAGCTGCGCCAACCGTGCAGTCAAAGAATAATATTAATCCACGAAACACGTTTAATTACAAATCTGTATACCGTTGAAGCCTACATAACGTAACTGCTAAATATCTTGCAAGAGACATGTAGACAAAAAAATGGGAAAAAGCTTAGAAAAGTATACCAGAAAACAAATTTAAGTAATATGAATTAGATACCTGACATGGCATCGATATCAACGATGGAAAAGACAAAGAAGAGGATCTTAGTTTCCAACAGCATCATTATCAAGTGCCAAGATTCGTCATCTATGTATTGTGCTTCCTCGACAGCTACGACGCACATTTGGCCCAGGATCTTATTGGAGGTACATTATATATACATACATAGTTTAGTTACTGTATTATGTATCATATTATAGTTACTCTTATTTAGAACATAATCTACAACATTTAGAAAGAAAGAAATAAAATGCATTTATTCGGCATCAGACATAAAAGCCAGAACAAAACAAAAATACGCCAATTATACAGTATCATATACAGTTCTACAGGGTTGGCAGACATGTCTAAACCGAATGGGTCGCCAACTCAGCAAAAAGCTGGGCACACTGAGTACCCAACACTGATTTTCAGTAGGCACCCCTACAGTGACGCACGCACATTTCAAATGTTAGGTAATAATATGCGCTTACATCGGAGCATGGATTGTTGCTTGTTTTGGTAAAATTACTTTGATTTTTTATACTTAGATTTTTTATAGTAAGTTTGTTTGTATGAAATCTATAAGTGATTTTCTATTTTATTCTGTTCGCCTACCTTTTTGCAAATATCTTGAATGATGATCTTGACAGTGAATTCGGACAGGATATCACCAGTATGTTTAAAGTTTTCTGGTAATGGAAACTGGCATTCAAAGATGGTGTTGATGCCGTAAACTTGAAGTGGAGTTGTATGTTCCATTATGATACTGGAAATGATAGAAATACACATGTGACCCGTAACAAAGTTTTTTACCAACCTACAGCCGAAAATGTGAAGAGTGCAGTTAAATTCCAAATGTGAAATGTCAGACACATTTGACCAACTTAGAGATACGATATTCTCTCGAGCTATTATACTTCTGAGAAAACCTTACGACCCACTCTTTCGTCGGTCCTAAGATCTAAAATATCATTAGCCCGAAAAAGGGTAATTTTTCTGCTTGGCTAGACAATTTAGTGGTGTCGTAGGACTTCTATTTAAGCCCTTGTTAACCACTCTACTCTGTTCGTCGCTATCACGAAATGTACATACATTTCCCTCATATGTCCAGGAAGCACTTTATCCAGTAGGTAGTTAGGGTTGCCACCTTTTTTTTGCAGTTAAAGTACATATCACAGACTTTTCAAAATCCCAAAAAAATCAAATCATACAAAATAAAGTATTTTCGTGTACTTTATTGTTCTCATAAAGTATAGAGTACAATTATATGAAATAGAGTACAATACTTCATTATAAAGTACGGGTGGCAACCCTATAGGTAGTAGACCAATACGGGCTTTTGATGTTGTGTTTACATTATGTTTTCCATTTTACAAAACCAGCTTAGATAAGTAATAAAACTTACGTCTGTCTAATTCTAATCTCCTTATTTTCTTGAGCATTCCTATTGCTTCCTCTTCTGAAGCAGTTACTCATAATAGATCGGAATAAATGATATGGCACCTAAACAATACAACAAAGTATATCGTGCTTGCTCAACGAAGGAGTTTCATATTATTAGGAGCAAACCTATATAATTATAATCAACAACATGTAAGTGTGGGAGAGCCATGCTTCGGCACGAATGGGTCGGCTCAACGGAAGTCATACCACGGCCTCACAGAAAACCAGCGTGAAATAACCAAAGAGTTGTGTTTCGCCGTGTAAGTGAGGTTATATATATATATATATATATATATATACAGACACCCGTAACAACAGAGGAGTTACGAGTACGCTGCCGACCTTTTGGGGATTAAGGATTTGCAGATGGGATAAGGAAGGGATTGGGGGAGGGGAAGACTTGGGCCTCCGAAACACAACTCTGTGTGTTCGAAGTAGGCCGCTCACATTACAGAATCAAGCTAATCACGAGAGATGATAAATGTCCACTTACATTATCACTGCTACATAAAACAAATTTTTTCTTCCTTATAAAGTCTGGTGTGACAAAGAGGCATTCGTCTATCATTCGTGTCTTCCCGATCAGCTTTTCTCCTGTAAAGGCTATCCCATAGATGTGATCGCGGTATCTTGTGAAGTTCTTGTTCTGCTGTTCCATAGCATTTTGGAGGGTCCTCTTGAAGATCCGCATTTCGTCGTTACGCCCTAGGATTGGGTGTCGACTGCAGGGCGGTCGTTCTGGCCATCTATTTCAATCAATTATTCTGAGATATGTAGGTACCTTTAACGCCTACCATAAAATAGCTATCGAGAGATATTGAGATTTAGTAAAGCCTGTTGTCGAGCCATGCGATTAATGTATATTTCTAAAGACTTTGATCAGAAAAGCTTGAGATTTAGAGTGCCAGTCTTTTATCCTACTTCCCAAACTGCCTTTTTATATGATATACGCCATTGTAATAAATTCTTTGACTTTGCCATGGACCGGCCGAACAGTTAGAAGCATATTTGGCCACTTTAGATGAAAATTTTTTTATCTTTACTGTAAGTACCCCATAAGAAGAATTTCTAAGAGAGAAATAGACACCGAGCAACCTAATACATATATTGATGGGTATCTAATTATTATAGGTGTACTTCTCTACTTTTAGCTGTGAACATAGAAACTAGACAATTAGGTATTACAAATAGCGTTGTAACTAACCCCGAATAATTAAATTCATACACCGGTCCCGGTTTAGCAATGCCCTTCAAAGGTTTCGACTCAAGTTGCTTGAAGTACTCCTGCTCAATCTTGCTTCTCAGGAAAGTCTCCTTGTCACACGTCACTTTATTTTGGTACGACATCATTAGCCTTGCCGCCTGAAAATGACATCTAGGTAAATGAACCCATAGAAATTAACCTAGCTTTTTCTAAGGTACTTATTAAAATTGTAGCTAGGTATTTTTTCCATAAAGCGATTGATGGTATCAATGTGATAGTATGAATATTAACTATAGAACTTCAAGTTTCATGCCTAAGTAGAGTTTTCCAAAGTGTAGGGTTCACTGATCATGATGGTACTAATTAGGCGATGGCATTGTAGTTAACACGTAGCTAGGAAAAGTATCTCAAAAAGGTGTAGAACGAGATTCGTGTCGATTATTAGGAAAAGAAATGACGTAAATCAACTAACATACAGAAGATTCTAGAAACTCCTAACTTAAGAACTCTTCAGTCTTTACCTTATTGACAGCAGGACCAATGACAGTGTACTCTCTTCTCAAAATATGACCAACCACACCACAATACGTTGTACCTGTCCATAATATAAAATTCTCGTGTCAAAATGTTAGTTACCTTAGACACTGCTCCGAAATGGCTTTAGATACTGATTTTTACTAAATTGTAAATGCATGTCCAGTAGGCCTGAGAATTAACCACTGGCTATTTTTTATACCCCTAAGTGATAAGGTCAGCCAGATATTTTTAAATATGCACCCGATTTTAACATTCATACAACTCACTGGCCTTCCAACGCAAAAGTAAAGTACACAAAAAGGTTCTATTTCCAAATAAAACGGACGATCAACTTAATAACTACGAGATTATTCTTGCCTACATTCTTACACATAATGTATACAAGACAAATCAACTCTGATTAATATTTCGTAAATTACACCAAATCTTACCAGAAGTAACTCCAATCGATACGTTAAGGACATTCGGATCAACAATCTGATCTTTGATGTGGTGGGCGCACAGTAATGCGTGCTGGGCCTCGTCTTCATGGCTGAGTCCCCTCAAACCGAATACTATGAGGATCATCATGTCCTTGTCAAACATGGAAACCTTGTTCACCAGTCCACCAGATTCTGAGGTAAGACTAAAAACGTAGCGAAATTGAAGAGTTGGTATGCAAGTAGGTACATAAAATTTATGATATTATTTAGGTTACTCTAGATCATGACGAAAAGGTCACCAATGACATATGTATACTTAATATAGGTAAGTTATCCTAGACACAAATATCGACCATTCGAGCTGGAATGGTCTATTAAAATGGTCTTCAAATCTTCAAGAGAACGAGCGATCTCTTTTATAAAGCTAAGATTGCATCTTTAACTCATTTGTGGTTAGGTAGGTACTTGTGTGCATCGACAGTGCTAATCGCTTAACATCAGCAGATACGTAGGTACCTACGTCTGTTCATTTGACGTACCTTATAAAAATAAATCCTAAATTTTAGATTAGGTCGTCATTTCGCGGATTCGTCTGTTCTAAGGAATTCGCAATACAAACACAACTCTAAAATATCTATAGTATGGAGGACAAAGAATTAAAGAAGAACAATTTCAAATTTTTCCTTTACCTCGAAACTTGTTTATAAACAGTATCAACTAGCTCAATAAGGACGTCAGGGGTGACAGTTCTGGTGATAATATTGAGGAACACCACGATGACGCGGCGGACTTCAGTGAGGAATTCCATGGGCTCGTCATTCTCCACGGCGCGCAGTACCGGTATAGCCATGAACCGGCGAAGTTCGGGGTACCATGAATTTCTAACTGCTTCGATTACAGCTGGCCGAACTAAAAGAACATTACAACTTAATTAAGAAGAAATACCTATAGGGCTATAGAGGTAGATGCGCTGACCTACAATGGCACTTTTGTGGTTGAATTTTACAAATGCTAAATCAAAGTCTTTTAATGGTTTTGTAGCGACATTTATCGCACAACATTGACAACAGCACCAATCACGTGCAAGTTTCTACATCGCGCTAGAAGAGTTTTCAACACAATTAGCACCGATACAAAACCCCGACAGCAACCGTCGGGCAGTAGCCCACCAGGTACGAACACCTCACCTGGTCGGAGGATCCTCCCTTTTCAATGGAGGATGAGGAACCTTTCCACCCTGTTTTCACATACCTCTTAAGTTTCATAATTGTCTCTAAATAAGTAATACTCTAAATATCTAATACTCTAAAGTTTTATAATATTTTTCATCATAATTTTATTATCTTAGGACAGCATGAGTGCTAAGCCTCGAGAGTAACGTATGACATAGGTTGGTCACCAATACGATAGGGCTCAACAAAAATTTGATTCAAAAAGCCCTAATGAACTGTACATAACAATCTGTAAAGTAAATCTTACGAGAAAACTCCTTGTACGTAATGAGATCCGAGTCCGTCGAAAAAGTAGAATCGCGATGTTCGGTTTGTCTTGGAAATCCTGCCGTTTCGGATGCTGGAAAGTTGACAAAAATGTATACTATTTATTTTTATATAGCTAAAAATTTTGCTTGTTTCAAAGGTAATAGAACAAAAGATACTGCAAGTAGTATAGTATTGGTTCGAAGTGTACTATTATTTTCGTCTTAGACAGTAATTTTTTGATGAAGGCCATAAAACACTAAACTGGTATTTACTAAGTTTAACTAATAAACACTACGCGGAGCAGTTTGCAACTAGTCTTTTCTGAGTAACAGTTCAGAAGATATTAAGCTACGGAATACAAAGATTCGACGAACGATCGACGACGAACGAGTACCTACAGACGAAGGCATGCCATCTGTAAATCCACTTTCTACGATAGATGGTTATATCTGGGGTGACTACTATACATTGGGAGTGTTGATCGCGTTCCATAGCACATTTAAAGGGTTTCAATCATAAAGAATAATTCAAAGTAGAATTAACACACTCACATTTTCTTTCCCCTACATTTTCTTGCAATTTTTCCACTCTCTTCCAAGAAGCACCAACTCCTAAAACCTAGATGAGGAAGGGAGATTAATGTAGGTGACAACTGTAGCTTATTTAAGTAATTTAAATTAATATCCATTGATAGAGTGGTAGCAAAGGTAAGTATGGAGTCCACAGGTTCATTTGAGTAGTTTTCCTGGTATATTTATCGTACCACCAGATAATCCGTCTTTTGCCGCCTTATCACATAAAAAACAAAATCTAAAATTAATAATGCAGCATTTAAAAGCATAGGCACAGGTGTACATACACAAGCCATCTAGACCCGAAACAAAAATATTATGAATATCACAAGATGTCTGATATCAAGATGATGTTTCTTGCGGGAATCGAACCAACAGAACGTTGCAAGGCAGCCAGTTGCCAAGCCACTGCGCCAACCGTGCCCTAAATAATGACGTCATATGTTGCGATCTCATACAAAACTCATATAAAAGTATCATGTTTGAAATATTTGTCATAGTCAAAATTTACAAAACTAGAGTCTAGAATGTGTCTAGTCAGTGGTAATAAGTTCGTCCCTATTGTTAGTGGTTGTATCATATATTATTTTGTATTATGGTTCGTTACTCAGTGTCGCTAATATATTACTACGAATAATAGTGGCCCGAGTATACTACCTTGTGGTACGCCGTGTGATATGGTTGGCACTATCATCATTACTTTTGATGAAAAATTGGTGTTTTACGTAGGTAATTGCCATGTTACGTTTTTAGGTGTGAAACTAATCAATATGTCAATTAGGTATAGGATCATAGATGAATATGATAACGTAGGTACCTACTTTATATTTCAATCTTATGCTAGGCTTATGTTATGTTAGGTAATCCTAACCTTTGTATGCCTTCCATCTCCACACGGCTGTGTCCAATACTCGGCTTCGTTAACATAGGTCCAAGCGCTGGCAGCAGTAAGCACATCTCCTGACTTCGACATATACTGCGCCATCTTCACATCCCACACTGGCTGGCCGATGATCACGTATGATGAACTTGATTGTGTCAAGTTCTCGTCTCCAATAATCGAAAAATGGGAGAGGCCGGCTGATATTGCCACTTTTACTGGTTTAGAAAAAAAGGAAGTGTTGTATGACGACGGTAAATAAGTAGATACCTCATGTGATTGGAACTGAACTTGTCAATTTAGGTAGCTACTAGACCAGGCGTGACAGGTGCCACTGTTTTTCTATAGATATGTATTTATGATATGTAGTTTTTTGGTATTAATTTTATTTTTCTTTTTTGAAGGTGAAAATGAGCAACTCGTGAGATAAAATTGTAGTGGTAAGGCACCTAATTATGTACGTAGGTATGTAACGACGATCTAAATATTCTCAGTTAGGTACCTAGTAAGTAGTATAAAATCACGACCGGTAACTATCTAGGTACAAAAGGCACACAGAACAAGAAGGTTGCGAACCACTCATTAGGAACCAGAAGCTTTAGATAGATACAATATAATAAGCATGGCTTATGCTTGGGCTTGACTGGAGTTGTATGGAAGACGGGTTCATAGAAACTGTTACTGGAGACCCAATCCTCCCCCCTCCCCCCATCCTCTGATCCCCTAACCAATAAAATCCCTAAGCCCGCAACGCACTTCCAGTAGGTAACTTCTTTGGTATACCGAGTGTATACTTGGCGGCGCTGATTGCTTACCATCAGGTAATCCGTCTGCTCGTTTGCCTATCTAGGAAAATCAGAAAACCAAAGGTAAGTTATATAAATAACTAAGATAACTGACCCTTCAAAACAACACCAACATCTGTAATAAAATTTCCATAATTCTTCTGTATGATGAGACCGCAGTCAATGGCGTTGTGAACTACATCCTGCATAGATAACTTGGCGGTCTTCTTCCACATGGAAAGAAACGCATCACCGGAAAACTTCAGTACGTCTCCATTGTGTGTCAATATCTCCTGAACCATGGCTCCAATGTAAGAGTTCAGTACTTTAGTCAGCCTTGATGGCCCACCACGCCCGGACGTCGTGTATCTTTCGCAAAGATCGGTAAATCCTTAAATTTCAATATAAGATTATATCAATACATTTTTTTAAGTTTCTTCTTATAATTCTTACGTAAAAACTATTTTGAGATAGATTTAGACCTTTATTTGGGGCGGGAAAATCATTAAATGACTTCGCCTGCTCTGGTTGGGGCAAAACGGAGAGTCAAATTCTGACAAACTAAAAACGACCCCATTTTTTCTCCTGCTCTGAGTCCAGGCTGCGGCATACTAGGTACTCTTGCACCCGCAACCCTGACATGATAATCTATCCTAACGTCTATCGTTGTTTCTTATTATATTTTACTAAATAAATACTCAGACATATACAAACCAGAAACATCACAGAACATGAGAGCAGTCTCATAACTTCTAATAGAATAATCGCAGTGTTTGTAAATGATCTCATCAGGGACCATGGACGCTATGATGCCCATGCGAGCCGCCTCTGTCATGGAGTTTACTGTATCTTTATAGCCCAGCCTACAAATAGTTTAAGTAGGTAACTAAATAAATAGAAACGTTTACTTACTTACACCTACCTATATTAATAGATGACTAAACTTCGGGTGAAAACTGTTTTATTAATTACCTAGTCTTAGCATTTCATGGATATTCCTATGTGATAAACTGTATTACCTATACTTATTGGTAGCTGTCGCGTGTGCGTCTGTCGAGCAAGGGTCGTGCTAAATAATATTGGATTACCTATTTTCGAGTTTTAGAGAATTTCTCAGTACCTACTTAGATACCTATGGTACTGTTGCCAGAGACTTTGGACAGCGAAGTTGTAGTGTAAGGTACATAATTTTATATAATAATGCAATATGTGCCTCTTTCTTCTGGCAACTGAAAGGTATCGAATCCAGAGGACTTTTACTGAGCAAAATAGGTAGGTAGGTACTTAGGCACAATGAAAAGGGAACTAAGATAGGCACTATTTTCTCAAATAGGTATGCGTAGGTCTTGATTACGAAGGTGTCGAAATTGTCGAAACCTGGACATTGGTCTTTTACGTCCAGTGCGGGTTAGTATTCTAATTTAATGCAATAAATTCATTGGACATTGGTCTTTTACGTCCAGTGCGGGTTAGTATTCTAATTTAATGCAATAAATTCATTGGACATTGGTCTTTTACGTCCAGTGCGGGTTAGTATTCTAATTTAATGCAATAAATTCATTGGACATTGGTCTTTTACGTCCAGTGCGGGTTAGTATTCTAATTTAATGCAATAAATTCATTGGACATTGGTCTTTTACGTCCAGTGCGGGTTAGTATTCTAATTTAATGCAATAAATTCATTGGACATTGGTCTTTTACGTCCAGTGCGGGTTAGTATTCTAATTTAATGCAATAAATTCATTGGACATTGGTCTTTTACGTCCAGTGCGGGTTAGTATTCTAATTTAATGCAATAAATTCATTGGACATTGGTCTTTTACGTCCAGTGCGGGTTAGTATTCTAATTTAATGCAATAAATTCATTGGACATTGGTCTTTTACGTCCAGTGCGGGTTAGTATTCTAATTTAATGCAATAAATTCATACGTAGCTTGTTTCTGCATGCTCTGTCTCCTTCGTCTCGCTCTCGGAGTCTCTATCTGAATAGGCACGTCGTTCACTATAGACTGCCGATGGTGAATGCGTTTCATAGCCATCAGATACTCATCGTAATTCGTCTCGCTCGGTCTATTGTGAAGACTTTTATGAGCGCTTAACATGGACCCCGTATAAAACAGACCTGAGTACACAAAATAAATAACGTATATAGTTTTGTATTTTTACATCCCTCGTAGGTTTTGAGTTGTCATCATCATAAACAACTACTGAAACACAAAGGGGTTTTTTATTTTTGATTTTACGAAAATCTCAGGAACAAGAGAAGGTGGAAAACATCGATCACTAATAATTAGTGATCGATGGTAGAAAAAGATAAATGTTTGCTTTGTCCTTTATTTCAAAGGGCAAAATTACATATCACACAAAATTATTGTAGGTACACTAGCATGGGTACACTTAGCTATTACGAAAGCAATGGCCTTTTGCTAGGTATAAGATCAATAATATCGTATTGTACGTAGGTACCTACTTGTTGAAGGTTTGTCATTTTCCTTATCCATTTTTGATGAGAATAAAACAATAATCGTGAAGCGTTTCACATAATTTTTCACAGAATTTCGATGTCTGCAAGAACTGTCACAGTGTACGTAGGTAACTATACTCATAGATTATAGTAATATACTAGAGACTATACTATACTCTTTGATGCTTTGATGGCAGATGATCTTAAAAACGATGACTTTGTAACGGTGTAACCAAACGAAAACTGACCATACCGAACTAAAAAAATACCAACCAATAATCCCCTATATTTAGGTACCTAGGTATTATCTTTGATTATAAGTGGTACTGGCAGCGTCGATTACTTACCATCAGGTAAAATACGCAACTTATCGGATACCAAGGTATTGTAATAGCTCAGTGAAGGTATCTACAGCTAATAGAACAATGCAGTCGTCGTCGAACATTCGTCTGACATACTAGATAGGCCACATGTAGGTGCGACTTCCCAACGGATCGGTTATAAGTTCAGAACTTGATTGCTTTGTCAGTGTTACAACGAAATTTCTTCTAATAGGTTAGCAATGCCCCCGTGACACCCTGTTCTGCTGTAGATGTAAAAAAAAATTACAAAATAAAAAAACCGCCTTCAAAAAAAGTCAAGCAATAAAAGTTCCTACACTAAAAAGTAAAAAATAACAATTTGAATTACTGTAAAAAAACTTAATTTATAGGTAAACTTATTTGACATTAATATTTAGCAAATATTCAAAATTTATTACTTATTTTTGGAGTCGGTGCCAGCATTTTGATGTTGAAACTTAATGTTAGTTAGGTTTTTAATATCCGGTGCCATTTTTCGTACATAATGCTTAAACATTTTCAATGTACTTAAAATGTTTTTGTAAGTACATATTTTTTATTTAAAAAAATGTGCAAATCGGACATTTTTTGTAGAGAAGTCTAATCTGTATTTATGTCTTAATTAATATACCTATATTTGAGTATGCAAATAGGTATTAAGTAGTTTTATAATTAAGTAAGAGGTAGTTTTTCAAGGGATTGTTGCCCATTTGTATTTCCTTGCATGGGCTGGCACCGACTCCAAAAATAAGTAATAAATTTTGAATATTTGCAAAATATTAATGTCAAATAAGTTTACCTATAAATTAAGTTTTTTTACAGTAATTCAAATTGTTGTTTTTTACTTTTTAGTGTAGGAACTTTTATTGCTTGACTTTTTTTGAAGGCGGTTTTTTTATTTTGTAAAATTTTTTTTTATTTGTAGCCGTTTAGTGTTTTTTTTTTTTTTTATTATAATGTGTTCTGGCAAAGAAGTCAATATCGTTCCTACATTTCTTTTGAAAAAGTTACCAATGTCATACTTATACGTAGAAATACATATCATAGTACATTGTTACTGTGTAATCGTTTTGATCTCGAGGAGAGATGATATGATGCATGAGATACTTATGACTTATAGTTAAAATAAAATAATAATCTTATCATAAATTCATATTAGTTCTCGCCAAATAACAAAAAATTAGATATTTTCATCAACAGACAGATAAAGTTCAAAGATACCAAATGCAATCTAATTTAGTAGCTATGATTAAATACATTCGTACATAGAAAAAAGACCGATGCAATTATTGTTTTGTATCAATTGTAACCCATTAAATGAAGAATACTATTTTGTTATTACTAAGAACATTCATATATAGACAAGTTGGTAAAAATATAAAAGACCATCGCTATTGTAAATATACATTTATGACTCATTCAATGTATGAACCTTTTTTAAGTAAGTATTATCTACATATCGCTCATTTGGTGCAACAATGGCGTAATTACACTTTTACAATTTTTAAAGGAGAGCCGATTAAAGATTTGTATACGATGCATGGCATTTTGGGGAGACTCATTATAATCCGAATCATTTTAAAAGTAAGTTTGATTTGTGTTGTTTCTATTAGAGCTCCAATGGTTTCCGTGCATTATGCATTACCTAAATTATAGGCATAAATAAAATGACGTGTATGTAAATACGTCACTGTTTCTTCAGAATTAAATTTAATAAATATTGCATGGGCTATAGGATTTTACATTTGTGACAAAATAAAACTAAATAGATTAATAAATCAACGTCAATATTTATTTAAGTATGTTTAAAATCAGTTCAAAATTTAGGTAGGTAATTATTCTACTCTACCAGGTACTTATTGAAACATTTAAAACAGGTAACACCTTAAAAAACTAAATTCTTAGTCATTAAAATCACAATGTGTAGGACGTAATGGCACAAAAATCACAGCTTAATTGCTTATTATATTTGGAACTACAATGACATATTTACACAATTATGTCTTTGTTTCTCCAAAAAATATCATATTCAATGTCATAATTTCCTTTACGACGTTGTAGCTCCCAAACAAAAACACACTCAGCGGGGCGCCCCGCGCAACTGGCCGTTCGGACGTTGTTGCATCAGAAATGGCGCCATTTCGTTCAATTCGACAACGACACTCGCGCCGTCTCGCGGCAAATCCCCCAAAAAACATTTCGGTCGATGTTTCTCCGGGTGTAAATAGACTTTTCGAACATATTGACATAATAACTTTAATTTACAAAAAAATGTAATTCCGACGTTGTTGCACCAAATGAGCGATATGTGCACACAAAAGAAACACAATTATTGTTTTGTACGACGCAATTATTGTTTTGTAACCCATTTAAAACGACTGTTTTGTTAAAAATGCCAATTAATTCTCTTAGCCTATTACCAGGAAAACGATAAGAACACAATGACGCATTTCACCACTAATGTGTAAACGCAGTCCACGTGGACTAATGCAAAATAGCCAATACTAGGCCAAACTCCGCCCCCAAAGGTGTGCGGTCCCGCTCTAGAACCTTTCGGCCCCATCGGCCATCTGTTCTACGAGCAATGTGCCGTGCCCACTGTCACTTAAGTTTGGTGACGCTGGTTCTTCTGCGGATTTCTTCATTTCTGATTCGAACATGCACGGAAACTATGAGCATAGCCCTTTCCATTGCTCTTGACAGCTCTAATAAGCTTACACAATACTAGGCCCCATGCCAACCTTCCAGCTTCATCATCACATCAGTTCAATAGTACCTTACAGCCAAAGTGCATCTTATAACAATTCTAACGAGCCCAAACACGGCTAGGATATATTAATTAGGTACGCAGTTCCTTCCAGCTCCATAATCATCATTAAATCAGTTCGATGATAACATTTCCAACATAATTATTTAAGATCATTGGTTTACAGTGCATTTTCATAGTTGCTGAACTACCTTGATTGTGATATCTATGCGAGTGTCAAGTTTCATCATCCATTTCTGATCTTCTTCACCAGTTCCACCTCATCAAACATTACTTTTTGACTGTAAATGCTTGAGTGCTCTATGAAAATATTAAAATTACTATATAGTTGCCTATAATATTTGAGGAGTTCCCTCGATTTCTCATGGATCCCATCATCAAAACTTGATTTTGAAAAGAATGGGACCAATCTGGAAGCATATCCTTTCAATCATAAAAAAAAATTTGCAAATCCGTCCATAAACGACGGAGTTCTGAGGTAACAAACATAAAAAAAAAAAATAAAAAAAAAAAAAAAAAAATACAATCGAATTGAGAACCTCCTCCTTTTTTTGAAGTCGGTTAAAAACAGAGTAAGTACCTACGTAGATATACTTTATTTTGTAATCTGTGGTAGATACAGAGACAGTTCGCTATCAATGCATGACCAGTGTGGTAGAGCCACGCTTCGGCAGGGCAGGAATGGGCTAACTCGACCAGATACCACAAAAAACTGGCGTAAAGCAACACTACTAACGTACCTACCTACGTTGTTTCGCCGTATAAGTTCTTAAACGAAGGCCCAACCCTCTCCCTCCCGATCCTTTTATCCCTATAATAAACTACATGCCGGCGAAACCTTTGGTAGGTACTATTATGAATGTCTATGGGTGGCGCTGATTGCTTACCATGAGATAATCAGTCAGCTCGTTTACAGACAAAAATCTCCAAACGGCCCTTTTTTGTCAGGAGAAAATCATCAAACGACTTCTTAGCTTAGGGTGACGCGAGTCTTCAACTTACTGATGGGACCCCGCCTCCCCCTTTCGTTCTTCTGCTTCCGCTCTAGGCCAAGGCCGCGTTGCGCTTACCCCGCAGCCCTAGCTAAGTCAGCATTTCTGCCGTTAGTAAGGTAACAACCTAGGTATCTCTTACACTCTTACTGAAATTTTAACAGGTGTAGGTAGTTCCTAACTTATATGAAGCTACATCTTAGTTACATATCGGTGTCGTTATGTATTTATATTACAGTTTTATCAGTCTTCATTGATCTGAATTGGCCTCGAATGCAGTGTTTGTGTTAGGTTTTAAATTACCTTCTTATCCCCACATTTTTAATACGAATACGAGGGTAGGATTATTATAAAGATAATTAGGATCAGTAAATAAACAGACTTAGGTAGTTGAAAATAAACGTTTATTGAATCAAAGCTACAGTAAACAAGTAATTACCCGTTATGACCGACATTGCTATTGCTCGCGAACTTATCTTCGTGTCGTTGACCTTAGGACCTATAAATAAAAACCAAACGGCGCTAACGGTTTGGAAAGTAAACACTCAATAATGCTTATTTAGAGCATATTATTATGGTGCAGTCTTATTAGTTGAGACTTCATTTGTATGACGTAGGTACTAAGGAATGTTAATTTCAATCATGATTCATTCATTAGGTAAACAGCCGCTCTCCATAAGAGCTCTTTTCCAATTTTGCTTTTAGATAAGCATTTTTTTTCATCCTAAAGAAGCTGAATTAGTATATTTCTTACTAAATTAAATATTTAAATTATGTATTGAAAAGAATAAAGCATCCATTAAATCGCTTGATAAAAATCTAAGTATTCGTATTTTGCTTACCGTCCTCACAATAAAATACTTACTCAGTAAATGAAAATAGTACCTGTCTTGCTTCCAGGCTCCAAATAGTTGTGTGCCACATAGCTCATATTTACTTACCTATATTATACCTACCAATTAAAATGTATGTGGAATTTCACTGCTTGTGTTCAGATAAGCGAGACAAGACAAGGTTCAACATTACAGATACCTATGGTATAAATAAATCAATATATTCCACTATGAAAAACTGTATTTTATATATTAGTTTAAATGAGTTTTTAAACATTACATTACACCTTTAAGCGATGCACACTTACCAAAATTGAGTCTCCTGGAGTGGGATGCAAGCAATAGGCTTGGCCAGGTCCAGGCCAAGTACCAGACAGAGAGTTAATATTGTTTTTTTGGTCTTGTCTTATCTTACTCTTTCTAAGAAGCTTATGGAAATATGTGAATAAGTATAATGAGGGATCTAAAATGTAGTTAAGAAGTATGTATTCATGTAATTAGAGACACACAAGTATATTTAAATGGACCACAATGTTTATGATGGAAGTGTAATATATCTCCAACCAGTTCAAACATTTTTCAATAAAAAATATTTTATTATTCTTGGATTATTTATGAAGTATGTTAATTATGAGTAAGTTATTTCAAATTACTATTGTTTTGTTGGTGGCAGAAATTACTCAGTATTAATAGCAATTATCTATTATCTCGAAAAAATTATTGTATGAGATAAAAGTAATTCATTGTTACCAGAACATCAAAACTATTTTGAGAATATCCTACTTAAAAGTATATGACTACCTATTGAATAAATGACCAGATGACAAAAGTTATTGTGGGATGAATTAAAAACCTATTATAGAGAAACTAAATAATTATGATCCACTTAAACATACATTTAAAAAAATGTCTATAAAATGACTCAATTAAGACTTGGTAATGTGAATAACTAAGAATTAAGATTTAAAACCAAAATAATAGTGAAATTACTAAATGACATGATTGAGAATGGGTACAATTTGGTAATTGAATTACCTATCACTCACTCTTAGTGCCTAAAGGTTTTGTCTTTATGAAAGTATTTATGATGGCTACATTAGCATGACTAGAACTAGTTAATATCACATTTAGCAGGGAGGTTTCAAGCAAAGGGAATGTGTCCATACCCAGGAAATACTTACCAAACAATTTATAATTATTGTTGCATACCTAACTGTTCACATTATTCCTGAACACAATTTTAAGACATATCACTGAATAACTGCTCTCTGAGGGACCACTATATCTACCTACACTCATTGTCATAGTTTAGTCTATTTAGACCACAACACAAACACTAGGCGGCTTCACTGAATTATATAAGGTTGAAGCATTTTCACTTGGTTACTGAACAGTGACATTCAAGCCATGGTTTTCACTCAAGTGATCAGTTTATCACTGAGGGCACATTTCAATATCACATACTACAATCACTAATTCAACAACTGCACTTGCCTGAGCACAACTCACAAGGTTTAAAAAAACTACATCATAAGATGAAATATTCTATTTGCAAGTTCACACACTTACACTACACATCACCTAACATACACTGAATAAAGAATACACTATAACTTTTCCATAATAATATACACTTAATGTTCAAAATGAATATTTGCTAATTCTAGCAAAACTATAGTTTATCTACATTTATTAGCAATAACAACATTATTGCTGTCACTACAAGGCTAACACAGCACTTGCACAAGTAATGTGAAACTCACAAATTTTGATTAACAAACACCTCACATCACTACACATCACAAGTATAATACATATTGTTAAATATGAACATAGAAGACAAGTTTTTTTAAAAAGTACTTATGCTAGTTATGTAAACTCAATAAGTGTAAATCTATTAGAGTTCATATTAGGTATTAGTGTCACCCATCACCACCATTGTTACTGATCTCCCATTGACCTCATAGGTCAGGTTGCCACCTGCCCAGTTTGGGAGCTCAGAAGTTCATACTAGGCTGACCCACCCCTCACCACCACTATTACCAAATGGTCTTCCTTCAAACTTTCCTCAGTGAGGTTGTGACAAGTCCTCTTGAGAAGTTCAGTAGAGAATTCACAAGGTGGGAATGAATACAACACACCTGTTGCCTCTGTCTCTTTGTTAAGCAGGGAAATCACACCTGCTGCTTCTTTCTGTTTTAAGTAAGAGACCAAATTCCTCATAGGTCTAGTCTGAATACTTGCATCTTCATTTGTTACAGAAGCTGTAGACCCTGCCACTCCCAAGAATATAGCATGAGAACTGGAGGTTGCAATGCGTTTCTGTACATCATCTAGTTTTGGTTGATCCAAACGTAATCTTTGTGTAATTCTTAGCTGATTTTTGCCATCTTCATCTTTCATCAGACTATCAATTATTTCAGAATCACCATCAGTCAAGTGGAACTTAGTAGGGAATAAGGAATTCTTTAAGATCAGTGCACCATTCCAAATTGTAGTGGCTTTGCGTACAACTTCTGGTAAAGTACGAGCTGATGCTAACATTCCACCACTACGCCGCGGGGATCCATCGGAGTCACTGTCGGGCGACCGACGCCGTGGCGTACGTGATCGCGAGCGATCCACGCCCGGTTCCCGGGAACCGGAACGTCGCACACGACCTTCATATTCTGCATCAGCTGGTGCACGCCTCCACTCTTCTTCGCGATAATCCCCGGAACCATGATAAACTCCTCGATACATTCCGCGTCCTCGACCTCGATGCCCGCCTCTGCCTCTATAGCCAGGGGTTCCATAAGCATAACCTTCTTCCCATCCTTCATATCCTTCATAACCTTCTACAGGTCTACCATCCTCACCAACAGGAGGTGCATAAGGTTTTGGTCTATATGGGCCCCCAGTGCCAACATCAGCGAAATCGATTCGCAAACGCCTTTCGGGACCACCAAGTGGAAAACCTCTCATCTCTTTCACTGCAGCCTGAGCTGCATCTATTGAATCATACAAAATATAGGCATGAGGTTCCCCTTTAGCATATTCAATTTTTTTGATAGCTCCAAATCTATCAAATTCTCTTTCCAATTGAGCAACAGATGTCCAGGGACCTAGTCCACCCACCCACACACGTGTTGTGGGAGTTGCCTTGCCATATCCTATTTTACATTGGAATTTGCCAATATACTGGCCAGAAAGTTCTACCTTAGCCCTGTGGGCCATGTCTAAAGTCTGGTAGCGAACAAATGCAAAAGCATTGCCAGTACCCGGTGGAGGACGTTTTATATCAATATCCTCTACTATACCATAGCGTCCAAATATGCGTCTTAGTTCTTCATCTGAAATGTTTATCTCCAAGTTACCAGCAAAGAGTGTTCTAGTTGCCAATGGATCATCTTCTGGCTGGACATGGTGCAAGTAATTAGGAAATTTGTCTTTTTTATTCTCAATTTTCTCAAAGGGTGGGTGGTGGGGGCGGGGCATATACGGGCGAGGCATGTAATGAGGGTGTGGTGGATGGTGCATAGGTGGCCTGTGGTGCATTGGGGGACCATGAGGCCCAGCCATAGGATACTCATGCATAGGAGGTCGAAAATCTCTGTGATGGGGAGGGACAGTTGGAGGTATACCATAAGCCCTGTCATCTGGAGGTGGTCTACGTCTCTCAGGCACTGGGGACCAAGCATAGGAATAAGGTCGCTCATAATCAGGAGGGGTTATGCTTCTTGGTCGGCTTCTATATTCAGCGCGAACCGGTTCATAGACAGGGTCAACAATAGCCACTTTATCATATAAAATAATCCTTGGCTTGGCATGTTTAGCATCTCTAGCATCTTCCGCACTGCGAAAACACACGTAGGCAACTCTCTCATCTAGCTCGTGGGAAATTTTGATGCTAAAGTCTCCAAATTTCTTATATTCTCTGTAAAGAGTATCTTTAACGATTTCATCCGAAGCTTTTGGGTGTAGTGCACTGACACATAAAACTTTGTAATAAGGACGAACAGAGTCCTCTCTGACGTCACGGGATCTTACATAGTCATCGCGATGAGGCGACACGTAACGCCCCCGGGGGCTCGGCGAGCGGACCCGACGGCGTACCCGTTCAGGAGTGACGCGCTCATCGGAGCTGTCGTCATACCTGCCTATACTACTGCGTGTTCTCTTCGATCGCGGCATACTATCCCTTGATGAACTCCTCTTCATGTTACGAATTTTCACCGTTATTCGATCTCTATCTCTATCGCTACGCGGTAATCCAATCATGAAAGCTCAATTCGACGAACCACTATCTGAAATGCACAACATTACACGTCACTTCAAAATGTCGCTTTGTTCCAGAAGATAAATCACTGCAACGCACAATAGGGTTTTAGTCTTACCACAACGAAATTAGCGACTTGTCTCACAGTTCACTGTAAACTGCACTCTGCACAAAATATAGTCAATAATCACAGTTTTTAATCATTTATCTAAACACAAAAAGTAACAAAAATTTCGACGACTAAGCCAGTTACGCATCGCGCGACGAAATATGAATGAAGGATTGATTCACAATATGGCTGCCGAATCTTGTGACGACGCTTCCACCATTATTGGTTGCCGCCTCATTTTCAGTGTTACCAACTTATAGATATAGCTGTCCCCAAAACTGAACACGAAACTTAAAAATTCTTCCTCTATTTAAAATATTAAACAGCCGTCATGTTTGGCTATTTGCTGGTATATATAGATACATATAATACACACCGTGAAACTCATAATAATTTGGCCAAAACTCTTTCAAGGATACATGTCACTTAAAATGTAAGTACGTAGTCTTCAGAATGACAAGAAAATATGTATTTATGCTAGCTCCAGGGATAGTGCCTAAATTAGGAGGCTTTGTCATTCCTATCAAAAATAATGAAAGCATTACGTATAATTCCAATCTCTTGCTGTTTTATTCATTGAGTTCCCTACCTACTTCCCTAATTTCATCAAATCAATGTTACAAAAATGTGGAATACTTTTCTGTGACTTTGGATACTAGGTATTCTAGAAAAACCTGTTTTAGTAAGAGAACGCTCCAAAATTTGGAGAATATAATATATAGAATTTATTTGAAATAGTTTGAATAAATAAACGATATTTTTTTAATTTCTTAAATAACCTCATTGAGCGACTGCTACGCATGGGACGATGCGACGACGATTGTATTGCTTCATCAGAAAATGAACAATCTGTCAAATAATAAGAAAGTTGATTTGGTATTTATTTTGGTCTTTAATTGACCTTAAAAAAGAATATTTTGAATTAGTACTACTAACTATTTTATTATTCTATAAGAAATAAGTTACGGAAGAAAGCGTCAATTTCCACATAAAACTAAATCGAGCCAGGTCAAGGCAATACGGTAGAAGAGCGTAGTAACATTTTTAATTAATTCGTATTTATTCATACACAGTTCAAGGTTCATACATATTGACGGCTGACGGACGGCACAAAAACGTAAACATAATACATAGTGCCTACAATATCATATTATCCGAGTAATAACAATGAACGGTATCATTCTGATAATGTAAATAAGTCAGATAAAGAAATATAAAGTTTTATTACTGTAGATATCCTCCACTTTGTCCAAGTGAAACCACCAACGAGTCAGGATGGACGTAATAATAAAAGTAAATAACCAAAGCAGTGGGAGAGACAAATTAGCAAGGTTTGTAGCTGTTGTTTAGTTATAGTAGACATAAAAAGTATTAAATAAATGACAAGAAAACTAGTTCCCTATTCATTTTCCATGAATAGGGAACTATTCATTTTTCATGAATAGGGAACTAGTGGATAGGGATATAAGAAATAGTTGTAAATAAAAGTAAAAGGTGGAGTATATACCTGCTGAACAAGGGGCTAAGTCATTTGATACATACAAATGAAAAACACATTTAATTAGTATTGCGGTACCTATTCATTCACTATATTCTTCCCTCATTTTATTTACCCTGTCTTACCATTACTGAGTATCCAACTGGGGTGGCAGGTGCAAAGGCAAAAATGAACTGTGTCCCCAACCTGGAGCTAGACAAATAGGGTGGATTCTAGGCAGTTAGAGTTTGACACTCCTTTTAATCCCACCCAGGGTGAAAAAAGTCATTTGATGATTTTCCCGATTCAAAAATAAACACCATGTACCAAATTTTATATAATATTTTCAATTCCTTTTCAGGCTTATTCAGTACACAAGCCGTCTTGTCTGGCATCAACTAGAAATCAGGAATGCTAACAAATACTCTGTTGACAGAATAAAAAATCTTGAACTAACATTTAGTTCGTTCAGAAAAAGTAAGTACACCTAATTTCAAAATTTATATTAATTGCTGTGAATTTATGGTACAGACAAAAACTTATTTTGTATATAGGATTTACTATGTGATGCAGCAATTCAGTCAATATATTTTGTTTTTTTTAAGTCATTATGTACTTTAATAATACTATCAAATTTAATGCAGCATGTGGTAATTATTATACTATTAGATGACTACTAGTCAGGAATTACTATTATTAAATAGTAAAAAATATTTAGGTAGTTAAATGATGAAAAGCAACCAATCATAACTAATAATAAAATATATTATTTTTGGAACTTAATGGTTTAGCTAACAAAAGTAACACAATATGTAAAAATTTAATAACATTTTTCTTTTCAGTTCTAAGGCTTGGGAGATGCATAGACATTTGTTACACTGCCTTAAACAGCATGCATATTGAAGACCCCATCTTGAGAGTTACATTGACTGTAAGCAAGTTGGCACATGCACTGTTCCTCTACTCCGACCATATAGTTTGGCTGACTAAAAGTGGATTCCTTAAAACAGACTCTGAAAAATGGAATAGAACAGCAAATAAATTCTGGCTTATTTCAATTATTGCGAACTTAGCCAGAGATTTCTATGAAATTGTCCACCTTATGGATTTACATCGGGCATCTTTCTTGAAGCCTTCTGAACTTCTGAATTCTTCTAGAAATCATGATTTGAATGGTAGCATTAAGTACATGTATATGTTGATGTCCTGCCATAAAGATGTATTTATTGATACTTTAAAGAATTCTTGTGACATGTTCATTCCACTCACTGCATTAGGTGTTACAAAATTAAGTCCAAGCACTGTAGGAGTACTTGGGGCTATTTCCTCATTGGCTGCACTAGTAACTATTGTAAAACCAATAACTAAACTAGTGCCTGCTTGAATTATGATGATTTGTTTTTGTGGTGCTGGGCTTATGTATCTAACTAAATTGTGATATTGCAAATGTATGTACTTGTAGACATATACTTTTAAAAAGTCAGTTCTTAATTTTAAAGGTAATGTTAAAAAATATTCAGAATATTTAGATTTTATCATCGGCATGAGTTTGTATCAAACTATTAAGTACCTACTTTCTGTAAAGTATTGTTGTAACTGGTATAAAAAACATTATATAGTAAAATAAATAAAAGTTGACTTTTATAATAGCTTTTTTTGTTTTTATAAATGATTGAAATAACAAAATAAGTCATAGAATTTTTTCAATTCAGAATGGTCCCGTCCTCTATTATACCTAATTCATAAATTAATCTTGCAACAAATCTGAATGTAACAGTCCTCGGTGTATTTTGTTATTACGTAAAAAAACTAAGAAGAAATTTTCGTCCGTATAGCAATTGTTTTGTACAAGAACCTCTGTACCTATCTAAGATATAGGGCAATCCATATTGTAATACGTAATTGCACATATAATAGTAAATAATTATTAACAAAATGAACTCATCAAAATTAAAATCTATTATTTTAATTTGAATTCGGTAATGGCAACCCAGAAAAAGGTTAACTGAACTGTCAAATATCAATCTGTCACTGTTGTCAGATTTGTATATGGTCCAGAGAGATTAATTGAATATTTTGAGTAATTTATGTGATAAAGAAACATAAAACACAATAATAATGGCCCGTAATGTTGCGGAGACAGCTAGAAAATTTTTACTACTGGGTCAGTGCGTACCTACAGTCAAACAAAACGCTGCTAAAATAAGGGTTAAGAGGTTAGAATTGGACGAGAACCTACTCATGGTTCGTATTCATTATTTAATTTTCTTAGATCGGTTTTAACAACTTTGATATACTTTTCACTAACTTCTATATTTTATAATTTCAGTATTTTCGAAAAGACGAATTTTACTATTGTCATGATCCCCAAAAAATCTGCAAAACTGGAGACATCGTTCTCATACAGTCCCTACCACAAAAACTTACAAAATTAATTACTCATGAAGTGAAAGAAGTTGTTTATCCATTTGGTGACATTACCGACCCTATCACAGGCAAAAAAGTGGCTAAAGAACAATACAGGGAGGACATGGCCAGACAAGCAGAGATTTATGGGAAATTAGATTCTGCCTTTGACTATGACAAGGCACCCCCTCGAGGCTGGCAAGATGGAAAGAAAGATTTCACCTCAAAACCTACTTACACAAAATTCCATGTATTTGATGAAAATGATCCTTATGCCATTTAAAATTGTATAATCTTGTATAGTGTAATTATTATTTAGCAATAAAATAACTAGTGTTAGTGAATCATTCTTATTTCATTCAAAATAATTTAAAATTTTACAAGGCCCTCTGAAGGACATCTTCCTACATCAATGACTTTATTAGTTTTTTAAACCTTTTGTCTATCAGAGCAGAAACACACAAACCATAAGGGATATTTTAACCAGCTAGTAATTATGGCTTCTCTGAACAGTCAAACTAATATTGCCAGTATGACACAATAGAAAATACATTGTGTCTTGCTTAGATCTATGTTACAGCAAACAAAATGTTAATCATTCACTTCAATATGTCAACAACAATACCACGTGGCCTCCTGCAAAGGTTCAATTACTACATGGATGGTTTGGTAGTTAGCCAACTGGCTGCCATGCAGCGTGTCGCAGGATTGATTTTTACACGGATCAACTCTGTATGATCCATAAATTGTTGTTCCTGGTCGGGGTGTGATGTGTATGTGAAATTGTATGTTTCTAAATGCACCCAAAATAGGAGAAATGCTAGTGTAGGATAACATAAAAAAAACATTGTCTGCCCACCGTGTAGGTGTGTGTGTACTGATCTGCCACTATGTGGCAGTTGGTTTTCATTCTAAGCAGCAATGTAACAAGATATTTGAAAATTAAACAGTGTATTCTAAAGAAAAGAGCATTAATTTTATTTTTAGCCATATTAGGCTCATAATTTTTAGATTGCTTGTAACGGTGGCATCAGTCCTGCGCCAAAAGTTCCTTCTCCAGCGCCGCGCCCATGAGGTTCCAAGAGCTATCATCGTCATCAGGTGGCTCATCATCTGAGGGCGGGGACTTTCGCGGTCTTTTGCGGGGTCTGGGTTCATCATCTGAAAGTAGAAATTAAAGTAGTGTTAGTAAAGATTATGGAGAACAGTCTTTCCTTTTAATTTTACATAGATTTATTTTACTCACCCATTTCTGAGTCATTTGTTGCCTCTTCTTGTTGTAATCTAAAAGTAAAACAAAATATTATTTAGTTATTAGTATTTTAGGATTTTTTGGAGTGAACTGTAGGAGGAAATTTTTATATTACCTTTCTTGTAAGCTGTCTTGCATGCTATTTTCTGCACTAGCTGATATCAATCTATCTTCAGGGGGATTCTCTTCATCATCAAGATCATCATCTCCTGGTTTTTCCTCATCAGAAGAACTTTCATCTGATTCATTGAATATGTCCTCTACCTGATAATGGAATATAAATATGAAGATTGTAGGTAAATTCAATATACAGTAATAGCTGTCCTTCTGAGAAATGCGTTAACATACGAACAACTGCTGAGACTGGACTATTAATTTTTAGACAGTAGCGAATGTACCTCTCTGTCCATGTCGGCAATATCATCGCTTGAGAATGACAGCAGCGGATTGATAGTATCCATAAACCGTCCGGATGGCGTGCGCTTGCGCATCGCGGCTACTGGAGCGGGAGCGGGGGGTGGGCTGCTGCAATGTGCCGGCGGTCGACGAGAACTGCTCTGTGAACAAGTGATTCATTTGTTCAAGTACCAATACGAAATCTATATAAGATGGAAATTAAATTTGATAAACTGAAATATATAGTAAAATCACAATTATTTTATGACTATTTTTACTAGTATATTTACATTTATAAATTACCTGTCCTCCTCTTTGTAAAGGGTATAGTCTTTCGTCAACTCGTTCCCATCGCTCAGCACAGCTCCACAGCCATTCTGGTGTCACTACATGTAATTTGTTCTTGCCTTCGCCCATACGCCTACTTGCATTCACTTTTGCAGTGCCTATCAACAATATTTATAGATGAGCATTCAGTACTAATCACAGTTATTAACAAAAATACTCAAGCCTACTAATTGTAAATGTGATTGTTAGTGAGAATGAATGGATGTACCATATATTCTCACTAACTGTTTTTTATTGTTTCACGCAAAAATGGCTGGACCAATTTGCTTTAAGTTTAGTATGTAGGTTGGTGATACCCTGAATTAACACAAAGGATACTTTTATTAAGGATTAGCAACTATCTACGTAACTCGCGGGCGAAAGGTAGAAAATAATATTTTACCTGCTCTTACTGCAACCAGATGCGTCGTCTTATCTGAATAATCTTGGGTAACTTCAGCTCCTAAACTTCTTGCTACTTGATACGCCCTTGAAGTCTCCAGACGTTGATGTGTCGGGACTAATCCACTAAAAACGAGACTTGTACCAGCTAACACTTCACTTTTTACTTCTGGGATTATTGATTTTAAATCAGGAATTTGATTCTTGCCCATCTTATCATAATAGTCATAAAAATGCCTGGAATAACAAGAAAAAAGAAATGTTATATTAAAATAGCCCCATTTGTTATGCGAGATAACTGCCAAGAAATAGGTGTTTTACTGATTCTTAGCAGGGTGTTATAGGATCTTAATTTTTCTGTGTGCTGCCACCCTGCCATTTGTTAAATGGACTCAGTTTAACACCGCTGAAGAAATCAGGTGTTAGATGCTACCTACTTTACAGGGATGATGGGCAGAAATTTGGCCACTAACATGTCTGATGAGCAATGATGCGACCTACGATGGATCACGCCTACCCATAAGCAACACCACCTATAAACTTGCTTAATTTGTTGTGTGTGTATAATCATTTTAAAAATAATGTTGTTACTTACTTATGTATTCTTTTAAGTATATCATCTAAATAGATCAAGTAATCATCTGGATCTTCAACTTCTATCTGTCCATCAGAGGTTTCCACCCATTTTGGTTCAACCTGTTCTTGTGCTATCCTCTCATCACTTTCTTGATCAGCCTCTTCACTTTCTTTCTCTTCTGAACTAGTACTCTTTACCTCTTTAGAAACAATTTTACCATTATCACTATCATCTTTATTTTCTTTCTTTTTTGATGTTTCATTTTGTTCAGGTTCAGCATCTAGAGTAGGCATTTGGTTTACCTGAGCCCCATTTTTACCACTTGCTAGTTTATCTTTTGGCTTTTCATCAACTGAAATATATAATTCAACTTTTAGTTACACTTTACCAATTTGTTATATGTATATAAATATATGTAACACCTGAATAAAATATCAAAAGTACCTGGTGGTGGAGGTGCATTAATATCTCCTGTTGATTGGAAGAAAGAGTATGGCCTAACGTGGATCAGATTGGTTGCATGTCGCCATACATCTTCACGGTCGTCAATAATACAAACCATATTATCACCACATGGGAATAATGCTCTGAAAAATTATTAATTATAGTAAGTTTCCAACTCTTAACTCTGAAGTATTTTATTTATATAGGTGGAATATTAATTGTCTACTCACTTTAAATTAGCAGCTTTTGTTCTAGCGTCAAAGCACTCATCTCTAGAAAGAATTCTATGAGAAAAATATTTTTTCTCAGGGTCAAGTAAATCAGCGATGGCATGTGCATATTGGCGAGCACCAAATGTACAGACATGCAGTTCATAATTCTTGGAAGCAGATTCTAAGAACTCTTTAGTACGTGGACGAAGGCGCGTGTGGCACCAGCGGCCAGGACATCCAGGACTGCGTAAAAAAAAGTGTAGGACACCCTGTAAATAAAATTAGTATTTAATCATTGCAATTTTTCGTCGTCTAGCACCTATAATTAGTTCGTAATTTCATACATACCTTCAAATTAGGTGGTATGTTGTCGTTGGTAGTATGAACTAGTGTTTGATCTAGATCCACCAGTAATACTAGCTTTCTATCCTTTAAAAGGCGGTCAGCATCTTCTCGGCCCAATTTTTGTGCCAATTCTTCTGACACCTGCACCGAACATAAAAATAGAATAAACTTATTTTAGTTTCTGCTTTTGATAATTAATATTTTTCGTTATATTTACATAAATAAAAATTAAATTATAAAATGTAGCCCTCGTATCTGTCCATCTTTTAAAGCTCAACAAAAGAAAGTCTTCAGAAGGACTTAGTATTTTGATATTTGGATTTATAGTGAAGTTCTAACTAAAATTCAAATTAGAACCTGTATCGAAAATCCAATAATAATAAAACTATATTTTACAAAATCTACTTTTTACTGAAAGATAGGATGTATGATTGTATGGTATATTAATATTTAAATAAGAACAAACAGAACATCATTTAAATCTGAACCCCAGTTCTGTTTTTACAAGTAGAATCAAATTGGCTTTAAGGCTTTTTTACCTAACCTACTAGACCTTATTATTTGTAATGTTTTCTTTCATTATCTTACCTTAAGTTCAGGTACAGAGTGCACCATGGGTACGACGGCGACGTCTCTGTTTGTCACCTCGTCTGTGCGAAGGTCGGCACCGCACTCCGCACACATCTCCTTCATCACAGTTGGATGGCGACATTCTTCTAACTCTGCTATAGCCACTCTGAAACATGTATAGGTTTTATCAAATAAATTAATGTACAAGGGCTAGTTTGTCACTAAGTGAATGATTACCTATAATTTCTGTGCCTAATTGAGAAGACACAAAACTTTGGCGAAAGATTTTTTCTTTCCGTATTGTTAAAATATTTACCCTAAAACGTTGAAACTGATAAAAATTGCTTTGAAAACCTTTTCTTTAATCCTTGTAAGAACGCAGCATAATAACGCTAACAGATAAATTAATATTCAAAATAAAATACTTTGTTATGTTTGTTTTGGAGGTTATATTTTAGGCGGGAAGTTTTACCTGCACTTATATTTACCGCGCAAACGTAATGCAACTGCACTTCAAAAATGAGTAATAATAATCATGTTTGTTGTCTCATAATATAAGTGTTTTGTGTAATAATTTTGTAAATAGTTTGATTAATATTATTTTATGCCGCATTTATAGTATGACGTCACTTACCCAGGCTCTGCAATGTCTCCTTCCTTCACCTTGATCGACGAGATAGTACCAGCGCGTACGGCTTTATATTTCTTCAGATCCGTGCCGTTGCCTGATGAATCGTTGTATAAAAATAATATTTGACCTTGTGACACAAAAACACCTTGTTTAACTTTCCACTTTACCACTTTCAAAGGTTTTTCTGATGGAACAAAAATAGGCATAGTTTTGTCGGCCATCTTGAACGGATATGGCGAGTTATTTGTAGAATGGCGATTTACTATTGGCCAACGCTGCTGTGTTTTGGCGGTTTATGTATTTCCACCAATCAGATTCTAACACTACTAAAATCAATACGCAAAAGAACATTGTTTCCGGAAATGGTGGCACTTGGCAAGCACTGTAGTGTAATGTCAAACAAGGAAACATTCTGAAACTTCTGAAAGTTGGTTACCAACATAAACTAGGTATATAAAAAACAAATAGTTACATTGAAGGACATTCTTGGGAAAATAACCAATACGGTCAAAATTCAACATTCCTATTCGCTTTTTGAGAGATCATTAATAATCCAAGCATCTTTCAATTTTGGAAGTTTCAACAATTAAAATAAATGAAACAATTTTAACCTAAGCTTTTGATAGAATAATAACTGGATTTTAATTTCTATTTTCTATTTTCCTATATTTCTATTTCTATTTTTTTCTATATTTTATATTTCCATTTTTTTCTATAAACATTTTATATTTCTATTTTCCTTTTAAGATTCCTACTTCGTTGTACAAAACCACAATCTTCTTTTCCGAACAAGCCTTTAATTAGTGGAAATCTGTGTTAAATTAACTGATAAAGTTACCAAAAATCTTAATTGTAAAAAATCTGCTCTTTTCATCACATGATTAAAAAGTTTTTTTTTATACTTTGGTAATGTTTCTATCAAAATACTTTATAATCTGTGGCACTGGAAGTCAAACGTCAAAAACCAATTTTCGCTGTGTATCTTCCCATGTAACGAGTTTTTGATAATTATTATTTTTCGTTTTATTTGGTTTGTGTAGAATTTAATGTAAATATTAAATCTTTACATTTGCAACATGATTGAGGAAAATATAACAGTGAGCGATAACTCAGATTTAGAGGATGGCGGAAATCCAGAACTTCGCGGATACTTGAGTAAATGGACAAATTACATTCACGGTTGGCAGGACAGGTTTATTGTTTTGAAGGATTCTACTTTATCGTACTACAAGAGTGAGTTGGAGAGTAATCTTGGATGCCGTGGTGCCTTATGTTTGAAGAAAGCCAAAGTCAAGGTGATTATGCATAGTTGTTTTATCGGCAAAGTCCAATAAAAAGATTAATTTGTCCTTGTTGCGTCTCGACTTTTTTTGTCGCTACGGCTAGCGCTTTTGAGCAAACAGACTTAGCATGTGATCTAATATTTAGATATTCGACCTTGGATATTTATTTTTCAGCCTCATGAATTTGATGACTGCAGATTTGATGTGTCAGTAAATGATTGTGTCTGGTACTTGAGAGCTACTAATCCTGAAGAAAAACAGCAGTGGATTGATGTTTTGGAATCATTCAAAGTGAGTATGATTCAATCAAATGTAATTATAAAAATATACTATGTTGGTGGTAGGTGGATGTTTCAGTTAGATATTTGATGTGTATATCTGTCTCACTCATACACTACTGATATGTCAATAACACTACTTGTTTTGAGTGCTTGCAATTTATGTTCATCCTCAAAACATAATAATGTACACTATTTCTAAATGTTATTCTTGAAGTTAGATAAGTGCTACTTTGACATTGTTAGTCCGAGACTCAATTACCATTATCTTAATTAAGTTGATTACCTTGAATCTCAATTGAAATGCAGAGATAATCGGGACACAAACTCATAAATGTTATTTAAATGTATATTTTAAAATGACAGAAATAGTATTTGTATATAAAAATTGAATATTTACAGTCAGTAACATTTTGAACATTATAGCTAGTATGTTAATATGTTTGTTTACATATAAAATGTCTTCTTATCAAATGTCCAAGTGCTAATAATATCACACTACATGTTCAAGCAATTATCATTATAATAATACACATTTTGTAATATTCTCACTCTATGTAAGAAGTAGGTGTGTGTATTTAAAAAATGAGTTTCATATTACTCATTGAACTCCTTACTTTGCTCAAAATCCTCAAGTTCAATAAAGTTGTTAAGTTCTATGACAGATAAAAAAAAACAGTCATTTTTTCATTTATCATGGATGATGGCATGTCACAAATATTTTTTTACACAACCTACTCAGTTTGCTTTTACTAAATGATAGATTGCCAAAAGAGTATGTAATATTCAGAATACTTTTGACATTGATAAACTTTATTGAAGTGAGATTACAGTATTATCTCGTGGAATTTATTGTTTTGTGATAATGTTAAAGATTCTGTTCTGGTAACTTTTTTGGCTTGCAAGAAAGTTTAGTATTTGTACCTATTTGTATTTATTTGGATGTCCAACAAAGATTACACCTTACATGCTAAAAGTAAAACAAGCATATACAAATTCTTGTGCATTCAGATATTAAATAATCAATTATTATGTAATATATGGAAGTGAGGTATACAATTTACAAGAAAAACATACTAAATTATCATTTGATAATTAGTTGTTTTTATGAGTTTATGCATATTCATGTGACATAATCATGGTTATATTGCCAGGGATTGGAGTAAGATAAAAACGAAAAATATTACCTAAATTCTAAAAACATAAAGTACAGATTAGCATAGTTTCATAGTATTTGTATCCATCAGTTTGGGGAATACATGTATTCTTATTGTTTACCTAACTTAGTTTACTAACAAAATCAATGATATTCAAATTACTGTCTAATACAAAACATTCAAGATTTATATGACTAATATACTAATTAATTTATACTTCACTGTTGTCAGCAAATGTTCTAGAAAATCCTTCCTGTGACAATGCAAACAAAGCTGTTATCTCTAACATTTGTAACACTTTTCAGATGACTCATTGTTAAGTATTGATCTTAACAATATATCACCTGATTTTAAATGCTCCTAACTATCAGTTTGTTAACTGATAACAACTGATAATATTCAATAAGTTATTTTATGACTGTACTGACTTCAATTGTTCTAAAAGAAATTGATTTTGTGATAACATTGCTAATGTTTGAATAGCTGGTACATTTCATTTTGTGGATAAGCATGGCATGACTAGATTGCACGAAAAATGAGCTTAGTTTTTGCCAGTTACAAACTAGCATGAATGTGTGTAGTATAATGCCGTCTTATCTGTTTAGGTGGACAATAATGTTAATAATAAAAACATAAACAACATCACAATAAGAATAGCAAGACAACCAACAGATCAAGTAAGTTATGAGCAGTCATATAAGTAAAGCATCAATACATTTATTACAAGTTTAAATCCTCAATAAACATGCAATTGAGTTCTAGTTATCTCCCCGCCCCCTCTTGTTTGTGTGAAGCCTGTGCAATGATAAGATAACACAAGGATTCTGCCTTTATCAATATAAAACCATTGACCTTGGATGAAATCCTTTTAAAGTGACATAAATGCCAACAAGTTACATGTACAATTTTGTAGTGTATGAGTGAGATAGATATAAGTCTCATGTTTTCTTGAAGTAAAGAAGATAATCCAGTTTTTAAAAGTATTTCAGTTTATAGATATAGATTATTAAATATTTTCTTTAGTTCATTATGTAAGATTTAATAATGCAGTGATCAACTGATGACTGTTCCCAGCTCTTAGAGTTGGTAGCTTGGTAGACAGACATCACAGACATTAGAACAATGTTTGAGTAGATAATAAATTTAGATTTAAATATTCAATGAAGTAAATAATGCCATGAGGGCTACATAAAAAAAAAGTATAAAATTTAAACTTAATTGGTTTTCTATTAATGTATTGAACCATCTAGTTAATGATTTGATTACAAACTACATGGTAATGTAATTTTAATGTTATTAAACTTCGGTTTCTCAGGTGGAATCAGGATATGGGACCAGCTCAGACAGCAGTTCAAATGGAGGAGGCTTGCGAAGACATGGATCTGTTACTTCCTTGCAGTCGACTGGCTCTCATGGTATTCAATTTTAAAATATTTCCTAATAGAATGTGTGTATGAGCATAAGATGGAAGATTGAAAAGTATCTAAAGAACAAAAAAACGAGTCGTGACCTGTGGCACATAGCACATGCCAATTCCAAATTTAAATTATCTGTGGTACTATTTGTTCCATATTTATATGTGGTAAATACTGGCCATTTTATCAGACACGACTACTCTTGTGCTAGACTGCACACATGGATGAGCACTATAATTTACTTATCTCCGTCGTTTAAAGACGACGTTGTGATTTACATACAATTATGAAAACACCGTCGTGACGTGCCTGTGTCGTGTAATTAATTCTACTTCATTTAGTAATTATTTATTATGAGTGATGAGAGATTATCAATGCAAATGTGGCTCCCTGTGTTCTTTTCTGATAAGTCTTGGTGTATAGATATGAAACGTATTTTTTTTCTTATAGGCAGCTATATGTCTACAATCTAGATATGTTCATGAAGGTGGATATCTAAGTTAGTTTCGGTATTTCTATTTTCGGTTAGGAAATGTCGATATCATAGAGTATTTTTTTTAATTGCTATTTTGCGCTTCCGTAGTGTGCTAGTTTGAAATTAAACTTTTTTCTCGTGGGTTGTGGGCACGTTTTCTAATATACAATTCTACAGACACATCACATCCAGAACCAGAATGAAAATTTGTAGATGACACAAAGAAATGGAATGGCTAATAAACCTTACATTTAGTTGGGAAAACAATCAATATTTGAAATTCTTCTGTTTCAAGCCACTACGCGCGCTGCAACGCTCTTTATGCAAATAAATAAGTCTCACTGTGACTTAAAACCAGTAGAGCCTTTCTCCATAGTGTCTCAGAGTAATTTGTTATTTTCTATAAATTTAAAATCTTATTATTCTTAATTTGATGTATTAGGTATTTATCTATGTTGGTAGGTGAACCTTCTTTTTCACAGATCGCTAAATAATAATGCAGTGAACCGTAGGATTATAAAATGTTTAATATTAAGTATAATGAACTTCAATTACTTAGTTATAAATAGAAACTTTTATTAGTGCCTTTAAACCTGTATCGGAGGAAAACAAAATAAAATCGACCTCCTTTTGAGGTTAATTTCAGTCAGTTTTAATGTTTTTTGGGCTTTGTTATTCTTTAGTTTAGTTGTAGTGAAAATCGTTTGTTTGTATTAAAAGTATAAATAAGTAATATGTTTCAATCGGTAAGTACTCAGAAAGGCAGATGTATAACGTCAGTAAATAATTGATAAAATGTCTTTATTTATGTTCATTGGTCACTCATTTATCTATTCTAGCTAATATTATAAAGCTGAAGAGCCTGTTTGTTTATTAGAACGCACTTATCTCGGGAACTGCTAGTTCGAAAATTCCTTTGGTGTTTAATAGACCATTCATTGAGGAAGGATTTAGGCTATAAAACATCACGCTGCGATCTGTAGCGGAAGCGGGTGAAACCGAGCGAGGGTAGCTAGTGTGTTATGTGTTTAAAAAATATGATAAATGAAATGGTAACTTAAATACTCCCCACAAATATTAATTTCCCGCTAAATTTAAATACCAATGAAAACTGAATTTTATTTAACCACGTTAAAGTTCAAATTAAGATATTTCCAAGTTAATTTAGCATCAAATTATATTTCCTATATTTTGAAACACGGAAAACATGTTCAGGAATAATTTTATTAGAATTGTAATTTGTAGGTAATAATAAATCGATTTTAATACATAACTACGTTTGACGTAAATGGCTATTATCAGTTCGAGAATTTTGCGAATTCCGGTCAATAATAAAATATGTCTGTCTGGTTTGTGTATTCAATATGTAGGTAATTTCAAATTATTAACACTATCTATATCTATTAACTTATTCGATAATGTATTCTAAAAATACATCCATGATATTAATAGCTTAATAATCAGCCCGATAGCGTTCACAGCTAGGTATAGGGATCAACAATAGTACTTCGATCATAAACTCTTCGTATTTTATAACTGTTAGTTACTCAAATTATCAAATATCATTGTTGTCAAGGTCCACTTCTTTTCTAAACATAAAATATTGTGTAATAACTACCATGGGATACAAAATTTATACTCATTTCTTAATCGTTTCGAATCTACACTTTGGAACGACGATTTTAGATTTTGGCTTCACTGACGAACAGACCGACAGACTTGATTTAATTTTGTCGTTCAAAAGTACCTATTTGTGGTTTAGTTGGAATAAATATTTTTTTCTTTGACTAAACTACTTATTTGAAAAAACTCGACTAATTTCAAGTCACGCCGGAACTCGTATTCGTAAGCTGTGTGCTCGACGTGGTGATGTTACGTAGCCCTTAACTAGTTACGTCTACCAAACTAACTAACAAGGGAGTTATTAAACAGACCTATATAATTTTGTCTCCAGGCCGTACCACTCGTCGTCTCGCCGAGAAGATCGCAGAACTGGACACATATAACGAGCTGCTTTCGAAGCAAGCCACCCAGCTGCAACAGTACTTCGACATGTGCGTTGCGGCTTACCCACAGATCAACGATGATGCCTCCGAAGCCATTGATGCTGTTAAATTGGCTGATGGTTTGTGTTTTATTTTCCCTTAGTTTCCGCCCGCGGGTTCCTTCCGCGTTGTATGTTGATAAAAACAGCCTATGTGTTAATCCAGGGTATCACTTATCTGTCTGCGGACAAGAGCCAATAGACCACCACAGACTGATATTCAGCCGGCGTTGCGTGGCAAGCGCAATGAGCCACCACTGCCTCGGCCCAGAGCAGGACAAGAAACAGGGGTGTTTTAAGAGTCTGACACTCCCTTCCGCCCCACCCTTAGTCTCTCTCTGTGGTCATTTGATGATTTTTCCCTCACAAAAAAGGGTATCGCCTATCTAAATACCAAATGTCAATCAAATTGATCCAGCCGTTTTTGTGTGAGAGAGTAACAAACACACATCCCCACATTCTCACAAACTTTCACATTTATAATTAGTAGGATTCGTTTACGGAATGAGGGGCAAATGAGCTAGCGGATTATTTAATGTTAGGTGATCAGTATCAAGTAGCTAAAGTGGGATGGAGGCTTTTTGAAATAAGTATATACGCTCTTTTTTTTTCAAGCCATCAACGGATTAAATTTTTTGTGCAATAATTCTGTCTCAGTACAAAACTCATCAAAATTGGATCAGCAGTTTTCAGGTAGAAGTGTAACAAACTGTTTGTTGAGTATTTATGATACTTGTGATTGAAATTCTTCTTCTGTTATCACACTAAAATCAATTAAAGTGACATATAAACTATAGATACCTAATACAATAGATTACGACAAAAATAAACTAAGTAATTTTATTATAACACAGCAACACCATATTTAAAAAGGCTAGTTTCAATTTGAAACTGTAATATTGTATCATTTTAAATTAAAACCTCTTTAATTTCCGCATTATGTAGGTATCAGAAATTTAATCACACATATCATTTATAAACGAACGCACAGACATGTGTTCTATCACATTCCTCATAATAAATTAATATCATCTGTCACAGATCTGTGTAGTTTTAAATTAATGTACAGTTTTACACCATATTATATGACATCATTTTTATACCTAAGTCTATATACAAGGTCATTCTAGATTGTAGTAATGGTATATTAATTGAATTGAACCTATGTCTGTTTGTTAATTGGCTTCTTGTGTTGTCATTTTCGTCTGATATCTGTCTTTTAGTGTCTATACGTGTCATGTTTTAAAATAATGTGGCAATGTAGGTGTACATGAGAAATACTGGTCTAGAAGTTAATGAAAAAGTTTCTTTGAAAAGGTAAAAAGATTTTTTTTTGTTATGGGTGCATTTTTGAACATAGCAAAGCGTTGGTAACTCCTCGTTTGTGAGTGTATCCATCGGAGTTTATTTGCTTACACATATCATGGAACTATGTTCATACGTATATAATTTGATATAATTGTTTCGTCTCTGTAGAATCTGTAGCTCAGTCACATTGCTAACTGTTCGGTCTAAAAGTATTTCTAATATCTGAAAAGTAATTAATGGTAATTGGCAAGCTTACAACAGATTTTTACCCTATTGATAGTAAAAATAGTATGAAAAGTGATTGATTGTTGATGATTTTTGTTTTCGGAAACGATGACGTATGATTTTCACCTCTTTAGATATTAACTGTATAAGTTTGAAAATTTATTTGGTAAGCAGGTACGAAAATATGGTTGATTCAGTACTTAACCATTATTTGGCTACTGATTCGACTAATGGTTTTTAAAAAGGCCAAATATGTATGTCATGTATGATACCCCCTAAACTTTACAAATGATTTGAGTTTGCAAACATTTGCTACTGTCTATGTATGTTATTAAAATAAAGGAATGTTCCTTTATTTCAATAACTGTGCAGTCTTTACTATATTAGTATGAGCATACTTTTGCCATGACTGTAAAGAAAAAACAATTAAGTGACTAATCTTGTGGTATGGTGACTAAAAAACTGACACATATACTACTTATTATATATGTACCTATACTCTATTGATCAAGTTTAGCATTCAGTAAATAGGTTATGATATGGGGCAGTCCCGTTTCATATAAGTCGGGTAGACTCCAGTTTGAATGCACTATGAGATTACCTAATTACATAGTGCATTTAGTAGGAGATTGTAAGTTAACAGACTTGAAATGATTTATATTAGTGACGCCTTCATAAAATACCCGATTATAATGTTCAAAAGTGTAAACTATAAAACATAATATAGGTGGTATTTTGTTTATAATTGTAATCTTATTCGTCAGGTAACGACCTAAGCTCGCACGTGGGCGAGGTGCGAGCAACAAGTGCTTCATTCCGGGCAACATGTGGCGCCACTATCGCTACACTGCAACACTGCGCTGAACTGCTCCGGCGCAGGGAAAAACAAGCCCGACAGGCTGAAGAGCTGTACATGTAAGTTTATAATAAACTAGCGGCCCACCCCCGCTTCGCACGGGTCGAATTATCTCGCTAACAGTAAAAGGGTCCTTTTTCCCCAATTTTCTGCTGTACTTTTCTTATATTTTTTTTCATAAGAACCTTCTCCTAACAATAATAAATACAAAACAAAAGGATTTGGCAAAATTTGGTCCAGCCGTTTTTGAGTTAGGCGCTTACCAACACATTTTGCTATCCATTTTTATATATAAAGATATGTAGAGGAAATAATTCCTCAATTTTTAAAATACTACTCTATAGTGAGCTTGAGGATACATTTTGCAATTTTACCGCTGAACGCGAGTCGTGTCCAATTAGTCGAAATGGCCATTAAAAGAGGCTGGTATAATGATGATGACGATGTTAGACCTAAAAAATCTAAATAGAAAAACACGGGATTGCGAGTCAAGCACAATAAAATAATGCACCGTGGCTTCTAAGGGGTTTAAAGGGGGTTTTAAGTCAGTAAGAGTGACACTCCCTCGCCCCACTTAGAGAAGGCATACGATGATTTAGCGCTCTCATAAAATAAAATAAAACTCACAAAGTGCAAAAATCACTCTTATTGCTGCGGAGTAAGACTTATGATTGTTTGGATCTCGCATAATTAGAATTTCGGAACCGAATATTTATTTACATATTTATCCCATATAACCCATGGACCAGTACCAGTAATTTAAAATATTGATACTACTTAGTTACTTCAAATGCAATGTTGAGCCTCAGATGCTACTTAGTTCTAACTGTATGTACCAGATGGCAGCACTGATAAGATTTCTGTTATTTCGCACAGTCAGGTAGCATACTCTAATGGGTCAATTTTTTTATTGGATTTTGGAAACAAAGCAGAAAATCGATTAAACCCATTTGACAAAAAGGCCGACCAGCCAGTAACTACATGTATCTATAGTAATTATTTTAAATTGTTTCTTTCCTTCAGGGCTTTGAAGAATCAGCTGGCAGAAGCAAGGTTGGCTTCGAAACCAGGGCCAGACCATGAGGTGAGTCATAGATATTAATTTGCTTGCTCTATGACGCGTTATTATTTATTAATTACTCATCTAAATTCTTATCAAACACTTCGTTACTCTCGGATTAGTCGGATAAGTGATTCATCACGTGAAAATACTGTAAATATTAGACACACATGCAAAAAGTTTCTAAAGCTGTATTGCACCAAAAATCAACCTCGTTATTTTTAAGACCTATTTTTGAATGTACATGCAACAAACTCTTGTTGCATATTTAACACGAATTTTGCATAATCTAATATAAATAGTAACGGGGTTAGTTCATAACTGCACAGTGAAGCATTTTCATAGCTTACCCGACAAAATTAAATGTGTTATCCAATGTTAAACCCAATTTCTGTCGTCTCCTTCCACTTAATTCCAGGCTTTATCCTCAGACCAATCACAGCACATGTATTTGTACTATATAGCTATAATAGGTTGTACCGCTATTTTTCCTGTTGCTCGGCTCCTTATGGTCGTAGCGTGATGCTTCATACACTATATCCTGCCTCGATAAATAACCTATCCAATAAAAAATAAATTATTCAATTAGAACGAGTAATTCCGGAGATCAGCGCGTTCAAACAAACAAATTCTTCATATTTATAGCATTAGTATACATTATAGGAATATTGCTTGCGTTATGTTACCGACGTTTCCAAAATCTCTCTGCCTTTTCCTAAATGGCGGGAATACACTAATGTAAAAGCCAATATGGACATACAGACTTCTTAAAAATCATAATTATTTCCACCTTATTTGAAATCAAGCTACGACCTGACTTTGTATCTTACACGCAAAGCTATAAGTGCTAGAATCGTCTATCAGCTAAAGAACCTTGTAGGTCTTTTAAATCCCTTTACACTTTCCACTTTCTTTTTGTAGATTGGTTGACTAAGCTTTAAATGTTATTACGTAGTTTATGGGGAGTTCGGTAAATGAGAACATTTATGTTGGTATGTCTGTTCCAGGCAGCCTAACTGCAAAACGGCCACTGCGCCTGCGCTTCTTTTGTAAGGCATTTTAGTCACTAACTGTATTAGTAATAAGTGTTAGTTTTCTTTGAAGTATTTAGTTTCTGTTAGTGCCTATGTTTAAAAGAACGTGTTTCCTTTTCGTTTTGTACTATTTGTTATATTTCCTCAGTATATAAGTGTTGTCGTACATGTATATTTCTCAATAAATATGACATCTAAATTAATATGTTATTTATTTATTGTGATTGTGATAGATAGTTTTCCATTTTTCCATTAGAGCTAGTAATGGGGTGCTTATAGTCAGAATTTTAATTCGATTCCTGATTTGACATGACCTACTGTCATTTTGTGAAATAATGATACCACATATAACAGTGTAGTGATGACCACAAAAATCGATAAGCAATCAGTGAATCAGTTTCAGGGAGGCATTCAAAAAATTACGACTACCGAATGGTCTAAACGCGTATCCCATGTTGTCAAAGAAGAGGAAAAAATGAGTACGCTAGATTGTTAATTGACAATAAAAATCACAGACACAATTAATAATAAATGTTACAGAAAGTAACAGCAATAGCGATAGCGATGACGGCGACCATTTATAAAATGTCTGTTTTATTTGTCATGTTCCTTCATGATCACATTTTTTATTAATTTCACACACAATTACAAAATAAAAGTCTCAGATCGTTAATTAATTGTCAAAACTAAGTTATCGGTTTACAAATATTTTATTTCCTGATAAACTTAGTTTACGAGAGTAAATTTATAAACGAGAGGAATCGATTCAGAAATATTCGATTTCCATGTCGAATAATTTCGCAACGTCACTATTTTGTACGTGTCATAACGTTGCAAAACTGAAATTGTCAAATCTGGAATGGAATTAAAATTCCGAGTATAGTATTAATTTGTTTCATATTTGAAAAATAGTTTTTCACGAATTAAACTGGTCGGTGACTTACCAAAGAGTCTTTAATTAAATTAACTTTTTGTCCTACACGCTATTTCTGTCAACATTGTAGCGACCAAGCCAAAATTACGAAATTACTTTTTGTTATCGACCTACGCTTTAGCAGTTTAATTCGCATCTTATAAATGGTGGAAGGAAACAAATAAACCATTTTGCTTCGCACAGCAAATCTGTGTTATGAACTGTCGGTGTTTACGAACCGATACGACAAACACTTCTAAATCTTCAGTGTAATAGCTGACTACTAAGATGGCAACATGCTTGTGTAACTGTTCTGGTGTCCAAGGACGCCGCTGATCTCTTACCATCAGGTGATCAATCCTCGTTTGTCCAAAATTTCATTACAAAAAGTACCTCATTGAAACTTAACATCACATCATGAGCCTTTAAATGCCCACTGCTGACCAAAGGCCTCTTTTCACAGGGAGTAGGATTAGGCATTAATCACCACGCTTCCCCTAGGTGGATTGGTGATATCAAACTTATAATTATAAATTATATGTCTCATTATATTTTCCTTCATCGCTTATATGTGGAATCTTAATACATACATACATATATATTATTAGGTAACTTAGATAAGAATAATTGTCCCATGGGCGGTGCTGATCGCTTACCATCAGGTGATCAGTCGGCTCGTTTGCCTCCTATTCCATAAAAAAATTCACATTGCCAGGTTTCGAAAACGACCCTTAATGTATGTGAAGCTCGACCTTAGGACCACTGCGACCTAAAACTTAGTGGCAATTTAAAATGATCGCGTACTCCAGCTTATACGAAAATCAGCCTATAGTGACTGAACTGAAAATTGGTCTCAGTAACGCGCTTCTGTAGATAGAGGCCTTTTTTGTCAAGGGAAAATCATGTAATGACTTTTCACGCCTAGGGTAAGGCGAGAAAAAGCATCAGACGCTTACTGACTAAAACACCCCGTCCCTGCCGTATAGATAGAGGCCTGTATCCCGTATCAACAGTGGATATAATGGGCCGATTACAATGACGATACTAAGTTTTCCAGCATCGAAATAAAAAAAATTGTTACCTCAAAAGTACAGTTAGTTTTAACAGGAAATCGTAGTAATAAAATTGCACGTGTTACAGCTACCGCTATAAATAAATGTAGCTTTGAGTATGGAATAGGAATAATAATGGCACCATTGTTTTGTCAGTTCTACAGTGTAATAATTGTTTTTATTTGTATCTATGCCTAGATAGGCTTGATGGCTCTGCAAAAAAGTCAAAAGTATTTTTTATACTAAAATATAACGCTGATTATCGAATTACGCTGTCGGTCGATTGTTATTTGATAATGCTGTTATTTTAATTCGTAGACCTAATAGGGAATTTTTTTATCAAATATGTATAAAAAAAATTGGATTTAAAAAGTGACAGTATTTGTGGATTGTCAATAAAAAATACTTCTTCTGTCTTGTACCTTCAAATAAAAAAATAAAAAACTATATCTAGATCATCGATTAAAAAAGATTTAAGCTGGTGACTCTGTCCAGCTATCTTGTACAGCTTGCTATTTTATTCGACGCTAATTTTTAATTGTGCTACACTGGGTATCAAATTACACAAAGTTGTGTAGTTCGAAATTAGTAAAAAATGTTAGGAAATTTCGGAAAAGAAAAAAATTAAAAGCTATATAATAGTAGTTAACAAATAACAACTCCGGTCGGCTCGACCGGAGTGATACCACGGCCTCACAGAAAACCGGCGTGAAACACAGCTGTGTTTCGCCGTGTAATTGAGGTTACCGGAGGCCCAATCCTTCCTCTCCCCAATCCTTAAATCTCCAAATCCCTTATCCCTAAAAGGTTTGCAACGCACTCGTAACTCCTCCGTTGCGGGTGTCCATGAGCGGCGCTGATTACTTACCAGCAGGTAATCCGTCTGCTCGTTTGCCGACCTATTACATAAATAAAAACAAATTAATTTCCAACACGGTGACACATGCTAAGTTAAAAAATTATACATACTACAATTATTTTGGGGAATTATTAAACATTCTAATCGCATGTTCCTGTCATGTCATGTGATGTCGTTTGAAAGTGTAACAAATTGCATAATGTTGCATACAGTTAATTGGACATACAATAATTAGGTCTCGTGTCTCCAATATCAGTATTAATTACCCATCAATTTATTAAGATAACGTGCTAATAACTATTTAATATGTTCTTGTTCATGTTAATTGCACGTTTATTACTACTTTAAAATCGATCAACTTGGTTTTTTTACTTATATGTTGTATATTATTTTTGTGGCTTTCTCGCGTCACTGATAATTCTGCTGATATTTATCAAGCCACGCTAGGGTCTTATAATCTCGAGCATCGAGTGTGTGACACACGATGCGCCGAACATACCATAGGTAACTCACAATGAACTCAGCTTTAAAATAAACTAGTCGAGTTATCTTACCGAATAGTAAACCGTTAAAAGTAATTAATTTTATTATGACTTACAAAAGCATTTGATATTATGATCAACACACAATAAGTCATGTTGAATAAAAAGTGGGATATAATTCCGTAACTTTTTACCTATAGTTAAGTAATTGATTTTTGGGGTAGAGATGGGTATTATACAAATAAAATTATCCTATTGAATAATTAAGAAAAAAAAAAGATATACTGAGGCCCCGTTCAGAGTAGAATATGGAACAGCGTGGTTTTAGCCAGTAAGAGTGTAATACACTCACTCACCCCCTTCCAAAATGCAAGAGAAGTAATGGAATGCTTTCCTCCTTCTTAATAAGGATGGATGGATAAATTAATTTAGTTTATTTGTTGACTTATAGCTTTAACGTATTGACAACTAATATCCATTAACTACCTACTCATTGACATCAATTTATTATGACTTATGTAGTCTTCCTCATCTGACTTTTTGACGAACAATATTGACATGTAATTCAATAAGCCTATTTTATGTGCCTTTATTATAGCCTTTTGTATGCCTAAAATAGGCTGATCATAGCGCTCTTTAATTTAAAAATAATAAACCAAATGTACTTATGTATTACAAATAAAGATTTCATTTCATTTCATTTAGGGTATTAGTTTTAAATTTAGTATAAGCGATGCTGCAGTTCTTTCGATTTTGTTTGGAAAGTCCGCAACGAAAATAGAATGCGTTTGACTGAATATGATGAAACGCATGTATGCAGAATTAATAAACATTTAAAAGAGATTGAGCATTCGTGGTTTCGATTTTTTAAACCGTATGGTTATTAAAGTTCATCTTTAGTTAATGTTTTTGGAAATACTTAGCTCTAATAACACTTAATTGAGTCCAATTTTCACTACTACCTTGCAGAGTGTACTGTGCCAAAAACAGCGCAACCGAGTGACATTAGTAGTTTGCTCAATCTCCTTTCGCGTTGAACTTGGTTTAGTGACGGTGGTGCAGACCTCATTAGTCATCTCTAAATGCGGGTGCCGGACATGCTTTAAGGGTACTTCTGCTGGAAACCTGACATCTCCCTCATAATCATAGAACTCTCTTACTGACTAAAAACAACCCCGTTCTTTCTTCGGATCTTATGGCGCTTGCCCCGCTACCCCAGAAAGCGTTCGTTTATTTTTCGATTTATAAATTTATTGTAGTGGTCTAATTCGATACAGAAGAGAAGATTTCTTCACACGAAATCTTCAATTGTCTGCTTAATTTCTATTAACTGCGCTTCTAGTATTTTCGGTACGCTTCAAACAATGTAATGCTTCATCGAAAACCGTTGCGTGATGTACTGAGATCGATTTTATAAACGTATCAAGTTTGGGTTATTTTACAGCCCGAGCGAAAGTTAGTTAGCGATGTATTTTTTTCGCGTTTTTCTTTGTGTACATAAGTAGGAGTATCTTTTTTAATTCCCATATAATTTGTGTTACCGTGAAAAATTATGCTCTTGTTTATTTGTGTTTCTCCTATTTTGTCATAATCGCAAAATTATTCTGAAAAAATACTTTTTTTAAATAGTATTTGCATTTTCTGTTTACCTCTATAAAAAGGTATTTATCTCAGAATCTTATTAATAGGCATTTATTTCTGCATTTAATATACATTTAAGGACATTTTCACCTATATGAAAAATTAATTACAATGATAATATACTAACCAGACCTTATGTTACTATTTATAAATGAGGTGTTGTACGCTTTGTGTTGTTATAATATAAACTCGTGTTGTTCTGTAAATAGACGATACAGAATTAGATATTTATCTCAATGGAATTAGACATACTTGATAGTCGTATCGATAGTGTATCTGACAGCAATCTCTAACAGACTCGAAGACAGCTTTCCTAGTTTTTATGGCGGTGAAAATTACTAGCAATATATCCACTACACAGCTGCATTATAGTACGGAATGATTTATTGGCGTATCGTGTACAGAATTATTTTCTACCCGAGCGTCACATCGGGCGCGGACGCCAAACTGAGCGGACGTCCGTTTCTACGATTTAATTTTTTTATTTATTTACATACTCGTTCGGTCGACATCGCCGCTATTTCAGTGTTTTTTTTTCGTTAGTTTGTATTGTGTTTGTGATATAATATTGCCGATATGAAGTTTAAAATTTTCAAGAAGATCCAACGTCAGGTATGTTGAGTCAGTTGTTGTTACAGTTCGATTTGTTCACAATGTTTACATGACGAAATGGTTGGTTTTACTTTAAAATAGGCTTGTAACACGTTAGGTCACATTGTCTGCTAATTTTACGTGGTTTGTTTGGACAAGTGTCTTTATTTTCTACTTCTTTGTTAACTAATTTAGATGGATGATAAGATACCTGTGTTTACAATTAATTATTCAACTAAGGTTGCTGTTATAGAGACTAGGTTTTATTAACACCTTTCAGCTTCCTATAATGGCTTGTTGCCTAATTGTTCCAACAACGCAACCCTCTAGGCGACCTCTTTTTTGACGATGTAGGTAATAACATAGTACCTATTAAGGTATTTGGTGCAAGGCGAAATTTTTATTGCTAAATGAACTCGGTAAACGAAGCCAAGGACAATTTCTTGTTAGTACACATTTTTACAAAAGAAAGCAATCTTTGTAAATAATTTCTTTATTTGCATTGGAAATTGCTGTACTTGCTGTATTATTCAATTATATTCTTCGTTAGATTTTAATCAGCAAAGTAATCTTAATGTTATTAGTAAATTTTTTTATTGCGATATTGTTCGAGTAATAGTTATTCCAAATTTAAATTAAAAATTCTTCTAAATCGTTTAAAAATTCGCCATGACAGGCAATTGACAACAGCTGCACAGACTATGTAGTGCATCAATATGTACAAGCAAAGGCACGCACTCATACAGCCAGCAGCCGGTTTCAGAGCCATCGCATCAGCCCGTATCACACTGACCTACAAACAATACTGGTATCTTATTTATCGTGATACAATTTCATTAGTTTTATCAATGTAGGCATAAATAATTGTAAGTAATATTGATATGAGTAGAATATTGTTTTTGATGATATTTTTTTCTCAATGAAAAACCTATATACAACCTATTTAAAAAATGCATCGGTAAATATGCAAAGAGATTTTGCTAAGTTCTTTATGTAAGTACGTGGGTTAAGAACAAGTTAAAAAACTAAACGTTGTCTATAGGCATTATTACGTTGACATATTTCTCATTTAAGTATTTATTTTTTAAATTAGGATTTCAAAACTATATGTTTGGGCGACTAAGTAATATGTTCATGATATTTGATGTATTTCATTTCATAAACTGCATTGTTAGCATATAATTCATTGATAGGTACATTTTACCTATGTTTATGTATATAAAGTATCTTAATAGGCACGCATTTAATCACAAGTATCAAAGGTTTACTTATTCAGGTCTCCGATAGCCACCTAGTTCAAACTTTTGATTTAATACTTATAAATATTGTGTCACACATGCAACTACTACTTTAAGCTTGTAATACGATAATTTGTCGTTTAAATTTGTAGTCACCCATAATTAGTCATATCCACTGTAATGTGGGTGTTCATCCATATTAATCTCCGACATCCTGCAACTTTATCAGTATGAGTATGATTAAACTACGTCAAAAAAAATTGACAAATTGTATACGGCAGTTTGCCACAAGTGCGTTTTTGGCCTATGGGGGGTTAGGGATTGAAAGTTTGTGCCTTCAACAGCAGTGCCCATAAAATGATATAAAACAGAAGCGTTGTTTTACGCCAGACGCCATGGTATCACTCCGACCGTTACTAAGCACCAGAAAGCATTTCTAGGTACCTACACGTAGTTCGATCTAAAAGACAGGGAGCACTTTATACACTCCTTTCTGGCTACAATACTTATAAAATAATACAATAAGAAAGTGAAAGGATTATGTACAGTTTATTACGTTTACTTCCTACGAGTGCGTATTATATTTTTCGCTCATTATTACTTACGTGGACATTACATAACTTTCTTGCGAGTGGACTCATATCGCTCTTGTACTGAGAATGCAACAGCTATCGCGAAGAACATTTTCTTCGCGATAGCTGTTGCATACTCAAGCTCTTTGTGGTCACCCAAGTAGGTTAATTATGTGGATAGCATGCTAGTTACAGATTATATAATATTACAAAAAAAAGAAATAGCGCGGCGATCTACAATTGGATAATTTTGATTTCAGAATTTAGTTCAATGTTTGGACGCTTTGACGTAATTTTATAGAGCTAATATACACCTTATTGCTAATTTAGATAAGAGATAAAATTCTACATATAGTCCAAAACATGGATTGCTATCATAAATAGTAGGTATGATTTGGAGAGCAATTCAAGAGCAATTTACGGGGATATTAAAATTTCCTTTGTTATGTTCGATTTGTTATCACGGGTCAGTAAAGGAGATATGAATCAGCGGTTTATTGCCCTGTAAAGCATTGGAAAGATGTTCAATTACGCCTGTGGGCCTTGTGTACCGTCACTACTTTCTTTATTGTCGATAATGTCTGTCTAATTAATTAGTATTTGTCGATGTACATCACCTTAAGCTACGCCTACTAGTATTGATGGATTACCCTATTTTAACGTTTCAAGACTATTCAGTCGAGCTGCACAAAAACTTGCAGTGCTCGCACAAACAATGTTTACGAAGCAACAATTACAGATTTTGCTTTTACAATTTATCGTGTAAACGTGAACAGCAAATATTGTCTGCAATAAACAGTTTTGCTGCTAACATTGAAGGTTTTTGTTTAACAAACATATTGTACGACTATTGTAAACTAAAAGTATATAATTATGCACTACGACAATACATTTGTCAGTACTGTCCTTATGTAAAACGTGATTGGACTGCGGTCAGTGCATTCGGTATGTTTCAATAAAGGTGCAGATACAAGAATATTTTGTTCATTCTCGCAAACTGTGTGCAAAGTCCCAGCTGGTGTAGATACGTCATTCTGTCTCCGGTACTGAGGTGTTTACTTATTTACCTAGGTAACATGTGATCTAAAAATCTTGTCACGACTGATTAACCATGTAAGCAATGGTGGGACTGTGATAAGATATTGTGAAAGGTTTGTTCATTAGAAAGATATGTTGGATTTCAAAATTACACGGTCGATTAAAAACATTTACATTTATAATTAAGCCCTTTATTCGGAAAAAAATATTTATAGATTCTTTCCTGCTTCGGCATGCCTTTTGGCAAAGGATTCTTCCAGTAATTTTCACTGTTGTCTGTCTTGAGCAAACCTTCTTCATTAAGGACCTGCGGTTTTTTTAAGCTCATCTTCCCATCTACGATTTGGCCTTCGTTGGTTTCTTTTGCCATCTTTATAAAAACATTTTGATGTACAAAGAGAAAATCCAAAAGATTTTCCTAAGACCCAACGTGTATCATATAGTCTCTCGTCGGCTTCTTTAAGTTCACATATGATAAAACCGTCTGGTATGACGATCACCATTCGTCATCAAGATAATCTCTAACTGGTATAAGAGATATAATTCCTGTTAATCGCCGCTTGCAACCAGACTAATCCGCGTTGCATTCCAGACTTATGTGTGCTTACATCTTAAGTTGGCTAAGCACATAATGCTTCTAGATTTGTTAGGGTTGTCCCCATTTGTATTAAGGATGTAAAGAAGATGAAATTTCTTAAAATATATATGTTGCTTGATTAATTTCTCGATAAAACCATGTCAGTTGGTATCTATAGCATACGTTACCTACCGTTACATACGCAACAGAGATATATTTCTTAGTGATTCGATTTCGTAAAGTACACAAGGGGTTCCGTGAAATGTGAGTTAACAATGCACCACTCATCAATTACTTAGGACTTTGAGTTACTGTGATAACTGCCAAGTGATCTTCGGAGAAGATCTTCGTTATTGTTTACAAAGATGGATTTAAGAAATCGACACATTCATGTGTCAACGGTCGTTAATGGTAAGTGTTTAGATGTAAAGGTCCTGGGAATAATGCCCTTTAGATTACCTACCTACTTACTACCACACTAAGATTGTCTCTGTTTTAAAGAAGAATTTTCCCCAGACTCGACGTTTAATTTCTTCTGCCGTTTCTGGCGGACCTCCTTACCTAATCGCCTGATCTATCGATCATGGTTATTTTGTTTTTCGGTGATAAAGTAGTTTTGGATGAAGATTGACACTATCGATTGCCAGTATCATCCCCAGAATTGCGCAGCCACCTGGCACGGCGCCTAGGTCAGACCTCACTCCGCGTGGCACCACTTACTTATGGAGGGACAATGGAGCATTACATTGACAATGTGCCAAATATACTTAACTGGAGGAGTGCATTAAAACTATTTTTATCTTCTTTTCTTTAGTTTTCATTCTTTTTGGATGCTAATATTAGAAGTGCTCCATTTCTCTCTTTGAAAAATCTAAGAGTTTTCTTGAGATAATTATGTTCAATTGTAATTTTTTTAGTTTCTGACTAATTCCTTTACGGGATCCTAGTACCTACTTGTCCCCAAAATAAATTGGGCTTCATTTTTTTGTGTACCGACGATTTTGTTTGTGTTCTGTTTGTGTGCTTGTTTCTGTAGCCTGGTTTAATGGAATTGCATTGGTTAAAAACGTGTGTCACTTTGCCTACTTGGTATTCTATCAGCATCAACTATGTAGGCTTAACTGCTGCATATTTTCATTTCATTCATTGTATTGAGCAAATGGAATGCATTTTTAATGATGTTGCGTTGTTGCGTGTTGGGTTATATGCAAATTAATGTTTTTATTGCATTTGCTATTTCTGTGCGTAAACAAATAAAAATGATAGATTTATATTGTTGGCTGAAATCGTCAGAAAACTGGCCACATTAAAAGTTAGATTTAATGCGATAATCTTGAGGAAACATAGATAGAAACATAGAAACATAGAGGACTTATGATTTCTAATTACAAGTTTGAAATCACTAATCCGACTTAAGTAAGCGTGGTTGATTAACGCTCAAAACTTCTCCGTGTAAGAAGAGGCCTTTGCTCAGCAGTAACCACTTATAAGTTGATGATGATATCCAATACTGTCATATTGAATGATCAGTGCTCCAAAATGCCCTAGATTTTACTTTCGACACTAATATATTCTATGCATACTTACTCTCCTCAACTATATATTTCCGTATTGGATAATAATAGCATTACCGATTTTCACACTACTGGCCGTTTCGAATCAAATCGATGTGATCGGTGACGAACTGATGGTTGATGGTGCGTCACTCATATTTTACTTTCATTTTCTTCAATTTGAAATGAAAATTAACGCGATGAATACTCTGAAGGTTATTATTGAGTACGGTGCATGAACTGGGGTGCAGGTCATTAACCTCACTTGTCATTGATTGAACGAAGCTTGTGTTATTTTCATTAAAATTTCCCTAGAACTGTATTTCTTTCTGATTAGCTTGGTTTTATATTAATGAATAGACTTGGGTTTTATGGGATATCCAAAAGGCTTTTTTTATTCCTTAAAGTAAAGAAGAAATGTAGTTCTGCCGAAACGATTCTTAAATTATGTATAACTATTCCATTTGAGTTTAAAAATATATTGGAAGTTACAAAATGTCTGTCTTGCGGAATGCGCGATCTTGAAAATAGATAAACAGATTGTAATGAGATTTCCCAGATAGAGGATCGTGCGAGAAGCGGCAATATTGTACCTGTGTTTTTATAATAACTATCGTGAGACATACTAAATTAACTAAAATTCGCGGGTTACTCACGTGTAAATGTTGAAAAAAGCTCTACTAGTTTGGAACCACAGAGGGGTTCTTCCTCATGAGTACCTAGGCTGCGCGACGTCGCCGCCTTCGACGACTAGTAGAGCTTTTCTCAACATTTACACGTGAGTAACCCGCGAATTTTAGTTAATTTAATATTGTACCTATGTATAAATATGTAGGTAGATAATAATGTTTAACGTGTATTATGCAAAAAAATATATGAGTAAGTAGGTATCGGTCTAGCTAGTCTAGCTTATCGTCATAATTTGTAGCAAGATAGCTTGACTCACACGGAAAGGTATCCATTCACATAGGTATGTAAGAATTATGAATACATTAGCAGAAATTAACAACAATCAAACTAGGTAGCACTTCCGAATTACGTATTCTTACCAAATACTTTATTACAAAATGTTTGGTTTGGAGTTAGGTAAAAAGGAAAATTTATTTACTGAATTGGTATCGTTTAGTTTATTTCGGTATAGGATTTTGGTTTCTGCTCTAAATTGATTCATGTTTATATACCTTACATATATTTAATTTCGTCTACATAAGTATTCGATTTCATTCAACTTTGGCCTTTGATATTTGGTTCTACGCTTCATTACACCACGCCTAGTTATTTCCAAAAAAGTACGCTTATAATGAATTTACTTTAAACTATGCCATAGTTATCACTGAATTTTTTAACATGATCACATGTCACATCCACCGTAGCTGTCCACTGCTGAGCAAAGATATCTTCTTACACAGAGAAGGTTTAGGTATCAATCACCACGCATGCTCAAGCTCACCGTATTTTCGATTTATACTTATAATTCAGTGGTGTCTAAATAAACTTAGAAATCTATACTTCTATACTAATCTATACTGATATTATTAAGAGGTAAAATTTGTAAGTTTGTATGTAGTGGGTAATCTTCGGAACCGCTGATCTGATTGCCAAAATTCCTTTACTGATAGATAGATAGCTACAATGTTCCTGAGTGCTATAGGCTAAAAAATATCACGCTACGATTAAACGGAGCCGAGCAGCGGGTGAAACCGAGCGAGAGTAGCTGGTAACATATAAGTCAGAAAAAGTCCCATTGTTATTTGGTAGGTTTTGAAGCAAGAGAAGCGAGCGCCTTAACCTCTGCGCCATCACGGCATTCAGACTCAGATTTCTAATATCTCAGACAAATTTACCCTTCTTGAGGATAAAACCCGAGATCTGTACCGTACTGATATTCTGCGATTCTAGTTAGTAATATAGTATTCTCATAAGTGTAATTAAAATGTATCCTCAGAATTCCTTAAAGACCTTATACCCTGATTGCATGCGATCGTAAATTATGTAAAATTTTACTGGTCCTTCATAGCTCTCCTAATTAATTATGTATAGCTTGGAAAACTTGAAAAAATGCCGGTCGGTGTTTGGCATAGTTGTCACCGTGGAACCTTACACATACATTTTTAATGAACACGGTAAAGGGCAACTTGGATTTACTTTATAGAACTTATGTCGCACTTAGCTTAAATTAATTTGAAAACTATTCTCTTTTGTTTCGCCTTAGTAAAGTAAAAAGTAAGTATTTGTAATTGGTAAGATTTTTTTTTATGAAATTGGGCAGCAAACTTTTCGCCAAATCACCTCATAGTAAGTTTAATCGGCACCGGCAAAGCAAAAGCACCAGAGAAGAAGAGTTGCAAGTTCGCTTCCCGTCTTTTTATGTTAGGGGTTTGACTGGGTTTGACATTTTCAAGGTTTGGGTGCTACGGCAACCACAATAACACCGCGAAACACAACGCAAACGTTGTTTCACGCCGGTTTTCTGTTAGGCTGTGGTCGAGGTCTAGTGGACGCGAGTCTAACAGACCCACTGATGCTGATGCATAGCATGTAATAATCATAAGTTGGATTAGAACAATCGTAGTCTTGCTGTAATAAGATCCTTATTGGCTGAACACTGGCTTGCCTTGTACTCATTCATATTACACCTATAAAACAAAATACTGTTACTATAGAGTTATAAATGACCACTAAGGACCAATAAATAAAAACTATTTTCCCGTTCTATTTCCGACTGCCATATGTTTATGGAAAATGGTTCCGACACGCAATGTGTCATTATAAACATTATCAGATTATAAGACAATGACCGCACTGCATTCTAATCGCATTAAATTATGTTCCTACTTGGCTACTAGTTGTGTGACTCATGCAACGGTTTACAAACAATAGCAATTTGTTTTTAAAAATAGTTATCGAGTGATGTCCCAAATATAGTCAAGTGGGCATGTATTGGAAAAAGGGTGACTAAGGTACTTGATAATTTTCACGACGGTATTCCCAGTTGTTTTTAAGGAAAAGTGATTAAGATGGTAATTTTTCCGAAGTTGACGATACATTTTTGAGTCACCGTATGACTCCTGTGGAATTTTTGTCAGCGAGTATTGTAAAATATCGAGTCACCAAATTGGTGTTCAAACATCGCTCTTATCGTTCAGTATTTTGTGCAAAGTAACACTGTTTTAAAGTTTTCAGCATCCATTATCGTTAAAGTTCATTATCGTGTGTAACCATGACCTTGAGACCATTTAGCTGAGTTCCATGGTTATTTTACCCGTGAATATCCTCTAAAATCGTTTCCGATTGAACGAGAACCGATTAGTGGAAGGTTATTGAACACGGCTTATCGATTTTTGGAATCCTAAACGTTTTACGTGGTAGACGATATTTATAAAGGTTGCCTGTCAAAACATTTAGTGATGTATCGACAGTTAAGTCATTTATTCAGCGAAAATCAATAAATCTGTATTTGTTTGTTTTAAAGGGAGTTTGTAATAACTTGGTTTAAATGTAGTTTGTATTTGAATGTCAATAGTAGTAAATGTTTAGCTTGTCATAATTGGTTTTGGTAATCAAACTTTAAAAGAAAGTTTGGATGTAGGTTTCCCTAAAGATGAAGTGTGGTAGAACATTGGGAGAATTTCCGCTCTAGGTTAAAAATATGGGTTGATTTGTTGCGAATAGTAAACACTAGAATGGTTTTGATTTGGAGAATATCAAAGAAAATCTGACGACGTTGCAGAATATTGAAGTACCTAATAAAATAGCCCATGTAACCACGTATTGTGTTTAGTGATCTGTAATATCAAAATAAACCCAATCCAATAGTATATTTACGGCACAAATTTAACAGCCCTTTGTGACTCGATGAATGAGCTCCCGCAGTTATACAAAGTTCAAGTTTAACAGTCAATTGAGTTAAATGTTTGTCTCTATTTGATCCAATTGCTGTTATGAATATATAACTGCATTTACTACACTGACACAAACCGTACTTGACTTAGTTGTTTTGTTTTATACTGGCGATAGTTTTAAAAAGAGAATTATATGTTCTAACTTTCTTTCTCTTTTAATTTCTATTTTACAAGAGTTTTATTAAGTAGATGGATGTTTGGCATGCAAAATGACTGTGTAGAAATAGATGAAATGATACATGAAGATAGGCCATTACTTGAATATTTAGTCGTCCAGGAGGTTCCAAACCTGGCAAGTATCAACGTCACTTTTTCCAAGTTATGGAAAAAGTGATTCCTTAAAACTTATTCTACATTATGTACATTCTATGATTACTTAGTCACCTTACCTGCGGTGAAGGAAAACATCGTGTAGAAACCTGGACTTATAATTTCTAATATTATAATAATAAGTTTGATATCCACTTTGAGCTAGCGTGGCGATTATTGCTCAAATCTTCTCCGTGTCAGCTTTTGCTCAGCAAAGGCTTCTTCTCACACTCAGTGGTCACTTTTATGCTGATGATGATGTGAATATTTATTATTTGTAGGTTGGTTGACCTGTCACTATATTTTAAATATTAAAGTCTAAATAGAAGGCTAGAATACATTTTAATGAATACTGCCATAAAGGACGAATCGTTAAAAGTCTGTGTATAATAATCCTACCAATTTTATTAATTGCATTAGTAGATATTAATACTAATAATAGCCAACCAATCAAAGTAATCCATAATCGATGTCTAGTATAATTGATGATAGCACTTTCATTCACTTTCTGATGTATAATTAATTGATGTCCAATCCGCTCTTAAAAGGTTTCATGTTGTATGGAAAGTTTACATATAATATATATGTTATGTACCGTTTTATATGTCTGCGTCAATCTACACGACGGGGTTACCAACTTAAGCCATACATTTACATCAATGGATATTTGTGACAGTCGTGGCTGTGCTTTTTGTACCAAAATCCAAAGTTTCTGGTCCTGAACTGGATAAGATCATGACTCATCATCATCAGCCCGATTTCGTCCAATGCTGGACATAGGCGTCCCCAATTGCACGCCACTGAGCTTAATGCTTAGCATGATTTATCCTAATGAGAATTATCCTGCTGGTGGTACAGACTCAATATTGTTTACTATGATGTCTACTTATTAGAGAATAAGCTGGAAGTAGTATCTTTAGCATTATATTTAAATGACTTGAAAATCATCAAGTCACTTCTTCCGTTCTGTCTAAACCACTCCGTACCCTTCTCCTGCTGGGGCCGCGGTAAATTATTGCGTTGTCATCCCGGCTGTGGTATATTCAGGATTGGCAATGATTTTATAGATAACTGTTATATGACTAAGAACTGTAAGGTTTGTCATAGTTCCTCCTTTGCTGTCTCTATAAGTGTTTACCACAAACAACTACCCTACTAAATTACTTATTGTAACCTCATTACTATTGACGGTATTGTTAACAATAGCGTGATGACTCACTATTTTATAGGACCTTGTAATTTTATTATCATGTGGTTTAGCTATTAGTCATTTTACTCTATTTATTACCTACATGACCTTTACATACTCTTTGATAGGGATCTCTTATCATTAACTGTATCTAGTTCTGTATAGGGCTTCATTCGTATACCATATGTTAGTAGTAAGTCGTATAAAACATTGGAAAATCAAATGCAGAAAAATATACATGTATAATCAATTCCTGCTCTAGAGTACTTCCAAGTTAGGATTTCTGAATTCTTAGAAGTAAATTCAAAAAAGAATAGATAAGATTCCAGAAGTATCTTTAGGTCCTTTTAAGAGGTTCTCTGGAATCTGGATAAAGCTGGAGACAATCTCTTAGGTATTTCATGGTAACACAGGTGAGGTATCATTTACCCTACCCCATTTCTATACCCAATTCTGACATCATTATTGACGGACACCGTAGCGTAAAACGGGCAACGGGTAAATATCGAGTCGTCTATAAAAATGGACATTTAGTTCCCCTCATCATGACGTCTGCGGTGGCGTAGTGACGTCATTCTCCCATATTCCCGTAACAAGCGTTTCTTATGGCGCAACTTGGACTTTATGATGCCATTCAGCATTGTGGATATTTCTTCTAGATTGTGGTTTGTCTCTATTTTGTAGTTTTTTTTTTTAAACTAAATCTGGTACTTATGTTGTTTGGCACAATGATATAGTTTGTTTGACTTACTGCATAAAGTATCTGCCATTTGTTAACCTTTTTCGTTTGGATGTCGTCTACTGGGCCAAAAATTCGAAGCCGTAACTTGAATAGTTTTGGTTTGAGCTTAAATGAGTTGTATAAGTTAAAATCTTTATTGTTGTTGGTTTCAAGTTTATTCTTGTATAATTCTTTAAGGCTTATCAGTAGTAGTAAGTTCTGTGTATATTTTTATGGACTCATACTTCCGTCTATAAGTTAAATCCTTAATGAATTTTCATTTGAAATACTGTAAATACACGCAGAACTAAATGATAAGCCTAAAAAATATACAAGGGTCAACTAGAAACCAATAATATTAAAGTTTTATTTACACTTATATAGCTTGTTTACATTTGAATCCTTAGGTTCACAACCTTCAAAATGTTATTTCGAAATGTAACTTTGTAATTACATGTTACCAGTTACTATGGCAGGTACATCAAGACAGTTATTATATTAATTAAACATTCATACGAATCAAATTTCGAGTAATTAATATACCTACAATGTAAGCTCATTAACAAAGGCAACTTTCGATATTTAGCTGTTAAATTCTTGTTATAATAAAAAGTATTTTATGAAATGAGTGCTAATAACAGCTTTGAAGCATTGCTATACAACGTCATGTGGTGTCTCTCACGCTTAATAACCATTATACAGTCTAGAATGTATTTTCTCGAAGTTTACTGATCAATAGAAATGTAAAAGAAACGATATTATGTTGCTACAAAGGTACCCACGAACACTTGTGTTTTTTCCACTGAAAAAGCAGCCGTTATTTTTAAATGCCAATTCAATTACAACTGTATACACTCAGTGATAAGAATGCAAATTTGTTTTCACCTAGCTAGCTGTTATCGGTATTCCATGTTACACCAAAACACAGAATCAAGAATGTTTTGGCTTCTGTTTTCATAATACACTGATATTTAGTGAGGTAACGTCACGTTTCTATTGATGTGCTAATTCTCTAGGAATAGATCAAAACAAAGAGCTATTGTGGTTACTGAGTGCTACTAAGGTCTACATTTCCACAATGCTTTGTTAGTGTATGACCTTTGGTAATGTACCTAGACGAGTGCTGGAGCGAATGTTGAAGTAGGGGTTTTGGGATTCATCATTTTTTTTTCATTCACGCGCATGTTAACTTGTTGTCCGGAATGATATGCTTGGCAATTTCTAACAGATGCTAACTACGTACAAATCTTAAAGTGATGTTAACGTAATTGGCGTAGACTGAATGTCTCATTTGGTATAGAATTTCAGGATCACTTTATCCCTTCGTGTAATTAATATACATTCGAATCACTGGATGTTACTGAGTGATAAGCTCATTTAGTGATAAAAAAATAACTTATTCTGGTAACAGGAACATGTTTTGTTATCATAAATGTCCTCTAATCTCCTAGCTAACGCCTGTCTGTCAATGTTATCTGTCTGACCGGAATTTCCATTCATAATGTACGCATCATGTATTATGATGTTTTGTTTCGGAAAATCCTTTGAAATGGTAATTCGTTTCAAAGAAATTACCGTGAAATATTTATATTGAAGTCTACGTAATATAATTTGTCTAACATAGTTTGTTTGTATTAAATACGTGCCTGACGTTGAAAACAAAGAAGCGATGAATTGAATGAAATAAAAAAAAATACTATTTGAAATTCTTCAAAGCAAACCTTGCAATACCAGTGTGAGCCAGTCGTGATTATGTTGATGTTCAACTTTTTCTTTTTATAGCTTTTAGTCTATTGAAAATTCTGTCAATATGAGAATACGGTAGTTTCCAACCAGTCAAATTCAGTACTTTTATCCAAATGTCAAAAACGATACTTTTCTATGAAATTTGTATGAAAAACTGAGTTAGGACGTCATAGAATTTTTGCGTCAAATAGCTTACTTATTTCTTAATAATTAGCTACAAAATATCTAACACTTAGTGTATCGATCGATTGATGAATAAAAGTATACTTATTTTTCAATATTTTATTGTATAAAATAAATTAATGTCAAAAATAATTGCTGGGATAGTAGTCAGTCCGTTGTCGATACTCTATGTAAAAATGAATTCATCTGAACCGAATCAAGAATATCGGCTTAGTTTCTTATATCCTAGTTCAACCTCTTTGGGAAAATACACAAAATATCTAACGCTCCTTTAGGTAATCGATTAGTCAGTTACACACATCATCAGTTGTCAAACAACCATCGTAATTACTGAATAATGTTTATAGTCAAGTAAAAATACATAAAATGGACGTCCATTTTGCGTGCTATCGTTGCAAAATTGTTACCTACGCTTATATTTTTTTTTTGTTTCACGGAGTGTCTAAAAAAATATGCTGGCGTTTGAATTAGGTAATTTAGTTGAAGTTTCATTGTGGTAACGATGAAATATGAAACATAATTGCGCAAGTTTTCAAATAAAACAAATAAGTAATGTTAATCTTCAATGAAGAAAATTCGCTTAATTTTGCTCTAAATTATAATAAATAGAAAAGGGTTGAAATTTTTGCACTTTATTCTTGTTATCGGATTGCACTAACATTCCGCCACCTGTTTATTTGTCTCACCGCCCATCCGACTTCAAGCTTCAAACTATGAATCGTCCTTAAGACCAATTCTTTTTTAGAATAAACATTAATTACTTATTTAGAATAAGATAACTTATCCAGCTGAAAAAAGTGAACTTCGGTTTAATGTTGATTAAAAAATGTCTGCCTCCTGTTTAGTCTTCTGATGGGTCTAAACGACTTTGCTAATCAAGGTATTAAGGAGTTCCTCTAGTTACCTACTATTGTAGCAAAAAAATGTCACAATAACTTTTTCAAAATTTCTATGTACCTATTCCAACATTATCCGTAATTGCCGGAATCGTGTCTGAAAATAGATGCTTGCGGTTAAAAGTCGACAAGGGGATCTATTTACGTTGTTTCTATGGGGACTGGGGACCAGGGAGTGGTTTGGTGACGTCATCGTGACCTCGCCAGCTTAGGGTGCGCCGCCACCCTTCAGTGAGAATCCCAACCATCCCGCATTTCACGTATGTTGAGCTCGAATGCTATTTAATTTATTGTATTACAAAAATATCACGCGATCAAATGCGTTACTAAAATTACCTTAATCGACCCAGGTCGTTGTTTTATTTAAAAAAATGGTCTGTTTGTTAAAAGTGAATAATTACTCAGTTGTATTAATAACTTTATATATTATTTCTAGCTTGAAATGTTTTTTTTTTATGTAATAGGTCGGCAAACGGGCAGACGGATTACCTGATGGTAAGCAATCAGCGCCGCCCATGGACACCCGCAACGGAGGAGTTACGAGTGCGTTGCCGACCTTTAAGGGATTAGGGATTTGGATATTTAGGAACTGGGGAGGGATTGGGAAGGGGAAGGATTGGGCCTCCGGTAACCTCACTCACACGGCGAAACACAACACTGTGGTTGTTTCACGCCGGTTTTCTGTGAGGCCGTGGTATCACCCTGGTCAAGCCGACCCATTCGTGCCGAAGCATGGCTCTCCCACACTTAAATGTTTATTCATTATACTAAAATGTCTTTTCATTTTGTGAAATGTCTTCAACAATATCGTCTTCAACGTTATCGCTAGTTATCTGTACACTCTTAAACGCTATCATTTACATATTTCAGTGCCTTTGTTCTTTACAATGTGCAAATAAATATAAAGATTAACACTTCAGAAATTACTGGGTTTTACATCAATTAGGTAGTTTTGTCTGTACGTCTGTGACGTGTGTATATTGTATGTGCAATATGTTATTTGATGAGCTGATATTGTCATACATATGTTATTTGCTAAAGATATGTTTGAATGTATGTATGTATCTGTTATAGAGCTTACGGTAATAAACTTAATGGCACTAAATATTAGATGATGGTCGTTTCCATCAAATTGCCTTTCGTTGTTATGCATACACCAATTTGGGTCAGTAAAAGAACAGTCTATTGTTCTTATTTAGGGTAATAACCAACCGCCTTAGAGCTATCCCTTGAAGATTATACCTGCTTGCTTAGTGAGGTCACGGCCTAATAATACTAATTACATTTATAAAGAAATTAGCAAGTCTAGATTCTCTAAGTCTTTTAGTTATTAAAGAAACGTTGCTCCACTCTATGATTTTCTCCTGTGTCGTGGGTGCATTTACCATACAAATTCGCACACACAAGTCACCCAGTCCAGTTGGGTCGGCCAATAATTTGTGGATCATACAAAGTCTTGCTTCGTGTGGGAATCGAACCTGCGACAAGTTGCACATCAGTTAGTTGCTCAGCCACTGCGCCAACTTATTTGTAATTGCCAAGGTCTAGTTTAAAAGGTCGAATGAACACGTAAAAAATCTATTACAGTCAACAAATATCTGCTATGGAATATCAAATTGACTAGCAAAATCATTTACCCATTCAAAAACATTACATATGCCGTTAGCTTTAGAACATAAAATAGATCTAACCTAAATGAAGTGTCAAGGGAGCCTAACAGGTGGTGTGTTCTGGTGAACGTGCCCATCTCTGAAAATTGTTGTTTGAAAGCTTTACCTCGTAAAAGATAAAATATATGTTCCCAGAGCTGTTTATTCTGCCGTTGGGGATTTTGTGGAAAAATCCTATCTGTGTTGTGCTGTAACGAAGTTTTCCGAATAAATTTTGAATACTGCACTTATCTTGCGAAATGATTTGTTATAGATGATGTATTACGACTATAAAACTTTATTTTAAGTACTGTCTTTCAAAGATGTAGTTAATGTTTTCATTTTTCATTCATTCATTCAATTCAATTCAAATCTGTATCATATATTCATGATCAAGTGTGGGAGAGCCAAGCTTCGGCACGAATGGGTCGGCTCGACCGGAGTGATACCACGGCCTCACAGAATACCGGCGTGAAACAACCCACAGCGTTGTGTTTCGCCGTGTGGGTGAGGTTACCGGAGGCCCAATCCCTCCCCTTCCCCTTATATCCGCAACCCCCATCCCCAAAAGGCTGGCAACGCATTCGTAACTCCTTTGGTGATGCGGGTGTCTGTGGACGGCGCCGATTGTTTGGGGGATTTATGCATTGGAGAGTGATAGCCTCTGCTTTGAAAGTATATGATTTTATGATGTCCTGAATATTGATAATAATAGAAATGGTTCTTCTTCTTCTTAATATATGAGAAGGCAAATTCCAATATTGATATACTTCCTCCATTAGCACGTAACTGTTTATATGATGGTATTTTGGGCTCATGTGTATTAAACAGGAACTTCATAGTATTTATATCTTACTGACTTCAGTGCGGTTGCCTTACTCAGTAGTTAGACCAATAAAATTGTGCGAATAAAAAAATCTACTTTATTTTTGATTGGGGATTATGTGTTTTAATACTATACACATAAAATTATAATCTTGTTGTCTATAGTTTTATATATCTAGTGACATTGGTCGCATGCAGTATGATATCCAAAAGTCTGGTCATAGTTGACCTTCACGCATGATTTCGTGATGTGAGCATTCTGTTCTGTGTTTAGCCGCTCTGCTGGGCACAGTGATTACTGTGCCTGATATCATATATAGATAAATAGATAGTTTGCATGGCCACACTGATACAAAATGCCAAAATAATAACGTCGTCCTCTCATGTGTAAAATTTCAAAATGTTTGGTAAACTAGTGAAGAAATGCAAGAGATCTCTCTGCTGTACTGCCTGCCCTGTATGTCTTATTGTGCTTGAAGTTAGGTTAGTCATAATCCTCAATAATTTAGATAAGGTTTAAAAAAACATACTAGAGTTCAGCTCAATGTAACCATTGTTCTGTGTTAACATTTCCGTTGAATTTTGTTAACTTAGGACCTTATTTGGTTTGGACATGTTCCAAATGAATGCCAGTAATGTCGGAACAAACGCAAAGTTAACTTGGTCGACAGCAATCAATTGGTTCCGTAATAAAATTGACACCAGGTGGTATGGGTACGACACGTAGCTTTCCGCGCGCCCCTGAAAGAGCCAATAGATCACCGCAGATGGAGCTCAATAAGGCAGATGTTCGGCCGGGGTTGTGGGTCAAGCGTAATGAGATACCGCGGCCTCGGCCTAGAGGAGGAGATGGAACGGGGTGGTTTTTAGTCAGTAAGAGTGACACTCCCTCTGGCCTTAACCTGTCATTTGATGATTTTCCCATCACAAAACAAGGTGAGATGGGGTTTCTATATATGACTGTCTATATTAAATTAGACTACCTGGAAACTCCTAGATGTCATGCTTCAGAAGACAAAAATAAAACTTTAGGAGACTTGTATATAAAGCACAACAAAAAGAAGTAAATATTAATACAATTATCCTCACAAAACACTTTCTTTATTAGCCAAGATAATAGCATTCGAGTGAATACTTTTCCTGTTTCGTGAGTGCCCTTGGGCTTGACAGCTGGACGTAGTAACTAATAATTATGCGAGGCAAGCCATCACGTGGATCGCGCAATCAACGAAATTTCATTTAGTAACGTGTCCTCATGTCTTTCTGTATGTAGGTCGGTGCTACGTGGAATAATATTATCTAGAGACAATATACCCTACTTAAATGAGCGTGGTTTTGTATTTGGAGCGCCCGTTACAGAAGTTTTATTTTGTCTTTAACTCTGTTAGCAATTCTGTAATCATTAAACCAAGCGTAAGGACTATGTGAGTCCTGTTTTATTTAACAGAGAAAACACACACTGAGTTGCAGTATATTTGCAATGTCTAGACCAATCTCTCTTTCATTATAACTAGATGTACTAATGCATACATTAGTCTCAAATAACTTTGTGTAATTACAAAATTAATTAGCAACTGGAATGGAATTGGACAGCTCATAATGTTGGTGCTAGTGTGTATAGAGAATTAGTAACACGTGTATGCAGCTGATTTTTCTCTTGATAAAATACTGTTTAGGTTGAACGAAAAATATACGAATTCTTATGCAGCTTGAATTGGTGACATGTTGGGATAAGAACATGCTGCATACAGCAAACTTTTGTTTTATTGTTCTCAATCAGGATCGAAATTATACAAATTAAAGTTCTGTTGTGTTGAATTTTTCCTGACCAATCTCTCTATTTTGTTCACAGGAGGGTCCTCACTCCACGTTGCCAGACGACGAGTTCTACGATGCAGTGGAGACAGGGTTCGACAAGATGGAGGAGGAGCGGTGTGCACGTGTGGTGCCACCTAGCGTCCACACGCGGGACCAGGTCGAGTTGCCTCCGCCAGCCATTGACAACAGACTTACCGTACATCCTTTGTGGCCAGAGGTGAGTTGAAGTAGAATGTAATTTGACAGATCACAAACAAGATCCTGATAGAGAAGTAAAAGCAAGTAACTACATGGTTTCTGACATCTATCGGTCGTGAGACACGTTCGGAATAAAATCTCACCTATGGTTTTTGAGCCGATTTCAGTGCTCGTTTTCTAGCCTTTTACACTTCATTTGTGTTGACATACATAAATAGCTAGATGCCTAGTGTACCTTGTTTCCGTTTTCAAATTACTTATTTAAAAGATATTAAAATTGAATTTATAATGTTGATGTGTAAATGAAGCATTGTACAAAACTCCTTGCTAAACACATTCTAATTTAGATGACTATTCGTGATTCAATTTGGTTATTCCGATTAGTAATAATATTATTCCTTTAAAATCCAACTGACTGACGTTCCAATAAGTCTTTATAAACACAAGTGTTTCTACTAAATACAGACTCATCTATGTACTTAGTTTCCCTTCCAATCGTTGAAAGTCATCGGATTACCTAGAGGATTACATGGACCGTTTCGGGATTATTGTAGTCGGATTATCAAGCCTTTTCAAGTCTGTTCCATTTAGCTGATGCCCCAAAAACTTAATGCCAACTCAAAGACTGGAGGTCAGATGTTTATGATGAAAATACCGCGGTATTCAAATACTAGGTTAATGGTCTGATAGGGGGAAACAGTCCGGTTATCTTTTCTAATGATATAACAGGTTTGGGGTGTTAACGTGTAGCTATTGTTATTTATTAATGTGTTTGGTTAATGATTTGATTTCAAGAGGCCCTGAGTGAATTTTCTGTTACCTTAGAAATCTAATTAGGTAGAAATTCCGTGAAGGCACCAAAAGAAGGATTTTAATAATTATGAGTATTTGTTTATCATCCATATGTTTTAATGTTATCATGTACCCACCCATATCCATAACCTTACTATTTTCTTCCATAAGCACAATAGTTTTACATCAACCGGGAATTGTAATTGGGTGTCATTTCACTGTTCCTACTACTACGTGTTCCCGGCTGATGTGCCATAAAGTTTTAATAAAATGTTCAACGGGCCTATGCAAGTTGGCCTCCCATACGCCTTCCAAAGGCCCGCGATGCTATGGTTCCGTCAAACAAAATAAATTATTTGAAAGTCTTTTGTGACCAAAACAGACTTTAATTTGGTAAAATCTTAAAATTAAACAAGACTATTATTTTGTGATTTCCAGATCGACAGGATATCAACGGAACAGATTCAAGCCGCGTTTGAAGGTGTGGGTGGTGAGATAGGATGGCAGTTGTTCGCTGAGGAGGGCGACATGAGGATGTACAGGAGGTACGTGGAAACCGATAGTCAGAGTGGGTATGTGGACACGATTCTTGTACCGCTTTGCTTAGGACTTAGGCACACGATGTCCAATGATTGAATAATAACAATAAACAAAACGATAAGGAAATGTTATATGAGGCTCAAAACAGAATTAGAGTTATATATTTTGCATTGTGTATGCTATTTATGGGAAATAAAAGGTTATCCAATAGAAATGCTTTTTACATAAGCTTTGGTAAAACAAATAAATCCTCAAAAAAAGTCCTTATGTGTGCATTTGTTAATCTAGCGGACTTATCGGCCTTGAATGATTGGTTGAAGTCAAAACTGAACTATTTATCTTAATAAAAAAAATATTTTTATTTCTATTTCATCAAATTATCGTCGTGTGCCTAAGTCCTTATTTACAACATACTGACACTTAAATAGACCGTTACTTGTAAATTTTGTATAGTATTGTTATGCTTTCATGTTAGTTTTTTTTTTGCGTAGAAAGATGTAGAAATGTAGCTTTAAATAATTTGTGTTGCTCTATTTATAGCCAGCTTTTTCACGCTATCAAAGGGTACTTTATCCCTCTACTTTTCTAATATTTTCTTTGATAAGAACCTTCTCCTGACAATAACAAAAAGAATTAGCAAAATTGGTCTAGGCGTTGTTGAGTTATGCGCTTACCAACACATTTGGCGATCCATTTTTATATATATAGATTATAATATAGTCTAGTAAATAACCTTATTAAAACTGAGCAGAATTATAATAAGGTTATTGAATGAAAGTGGAGGTGGGATAGTAAGCAATGTGGCCCCGCAGGCGGACGCCCGCAATACCAACAGAAAGTGCGTTGCCGCCCGTTAGGGATTAAATTCGTGATTAGTGAGGTCGGGGAATTGTTAAACACACTACATTACATTTAATTGGAAAATCAAATTAGTTCAGTTTAGTATTGTGTGCGCATATAAGGTTTTTGTGAATCATTTCAACATCGATATTATATATATTATACATAGTGCATGGTAGATTGCGATGCGTTCGAGTATTCCAGGGTTTACAATGTTTTTCCTTCCAGGGAGATGGAGGTGGACGGTATGGTGACAGACCCGCTGAAGGCGATGCACAAAGTACGCGGCGTCACTGCCCGCGAGATGTGCCACTACTTCTTCAACCCACGTTACCGATATGAGTGGGAGAGTGAGTGCCAAAGCCATTTTTTCAATATCTTTTCATATAAATAAAATGAAATGACGATATATGTTTTGAAGAAGATGTATGTAGAAGTATGCAAGATTTTTTTTAATTGTCCGTACTTTCTTGATGTGTGAAGTTAGGGCTGAAAGGTCGGGTATACTAAATATAAAAAAGCACACAATATATAAGAAATTATTGTTAAGACAGGACATCATACGTTTTAACGTAACACTCAATTCGAATAGTATGCAAGATTTTTTTAATTGTCCCAACGTTTTTGGTGTTAGAAGTTGAGGTGGGTAGTTAGGCATACTAAATATGAAATGTTTGTTAAAACAGGACATCATACGTTTTAATGTAAGACTCAATGTTCTCTAGTTATGTAATATGGCTTATTAATTAATTATTATTTCTAAATACAGTAAATAATAAGCGTAAATATTCATTCACGAACGCATCTTTCCAGCGACTCTGGAGACGATGACAATAGTGGAGGAGATAGCGTCAGACTCGCTGGTGTTCCACCAGACCTTCAAGCGGATCTGGCCCGCCTCGCAGCGAGACGCACTGTTCTGGTCACACGTTAGGCAGTCCAGCGAGAACACATACGCTGTCACCAACCATTCCACCACCAATGCTGATTATCCGGTTAGTGTAACTATTTTATTTACTTATTTATATATATACTTTCTTACACACACACACACATATATACTAAGTAGAAATACGTTAGATACAATAAAATAATGTTGTGATTACAATGGTCTTATCACATAAGGCGATTTCTTCCAGACAACCTTTGCTTGGAAATGTATAATAGAAATTCAGGCATAGGTAGTGTTAATAAAATATTACACAATGAAAATAATTTTATAAGTATTATGTGTATAATAACATACTAGTCGCCCGCCCCTGCTTCGCACGGGTGTCGACCCTCGCTGTTAGTCATTTGTTTTACTAGCAAACCGCTACGATACCGATAGAGTAACTATTTCTCGGTACTTTTCTAAAATGTTATGTTATAATGAAATTATTTAAGTCTTTCTAGCCGTAAACGCGAGACGCCATTGCCAAGGGAAATTGGGATTCATTTTAACATATATTATTCTTTTCAAAAATATTTACTAATTTTCAGTGCAGTTTAGAGCATGGGATAAAAATTATTATCAATAAATCTTCAAACGACTGCAAAAATGTATTTCAGTAACAAAAAAAGAGTACAACAGAACATTTTTTTATTGTTATTTCAGGCTAACAACGGCGCCTGTATCCGCTTGTTCGTGACAGTGTGCCTGGCGTGCCACACCACGTACCCGGCCGGGGAGCAACCCACCCGCGACAATATCACCACCAGCATCGCTTACTGCAGCACAGGTACCTACTATTTAATCAGTTTATCGCCTAAGAAACACAGTTGCAATGTTTTGCTAGTATAATTTGACCTTTATGCTTTAGGCTATAAGAGATTTAATAATTTCGCAAAAACCTCACTGTTGTGGTATACAATCTCGATGATCTTTGCTGTCAGTTTAACGATAATCAATATATTATATACCTACGGCCGAATTGAGAAACCTGCTCCTTTCGGAAGTTGGTTAAATATTTCCTTTTATGTGTATATCCTTATGTTTTAGATTTCACTAATATATATGTTGTAATTTTCCAGTAAACCCAGGTGGTTGGGCACCGGCCGGCGTCCTCCGCGCAGTGTATAAGCGAGAGTATCCAAAATTCTTGAAGCGGTTCACCAACTACGTTGTAGAGCAGTGCCGCGACAAACCCATCGCCATCTAGCGGCGTCCCCACGCAACACGTCGCAGCAGGTGACCGATCGATATACAACATGTACCCGCACTACTAAGCGTACCTTCGATATAATATTTATACTTCTCAGACATACGCCTGATTCTTTATATCTGCAAGTCAGGGATACGTCAACTGAGAACTATTTAATGCGAAGTGTAGTGCTATTAGACGTTAAATAGGTGTTATATAATATTAAAGGTTTTATTCAGGGTGGAGTTTGGATTCCCGTTAAATACTTTCTTCGCGATGTCGGTGCGTCCCGGTATGATTATCACACAAAACTTTTATAACACCATGAAACCAGACTCGGATAATGCAGTTCGAAATAGATTCTTTTTTACTGAGACGAGAGAGATAACGCTATACGTCAGCTGTGCGTTAGACAGAGAGCAAACGTCGTGTCCGCCTGTACTTGTGTGTAAAAAGAAATTGAAATACAATCGTGCTGTATAAGTTGTCGTCGCTAAACTTGTGTATGATCAAAATATTATTATCGGTGTTCAAATAAATGTTTAATTTATCAACGTTATTACTGTCTATATTATTACGTAGGACACTTATAATCGACAATAATTCAATGTCGAATGTACAGTTCTAATTTCAAAATTGTAAATTGTACTTTAATGAGTAATTTAAATTTAGAACACGTTGTATAATATATGTACCTACTATGTCGTCGGGTGTTATATTATTAAATAAATTATACAAAATAATTCAACGTAAATGTATTCGTCATTAATGAGTATATAAATATTATTTCAAAACGATCTTGTGGGGGATATTTGTAAAGCACTTTTGACTGCTATTAGTTCGTTTATTTCTCTTCGATTTTTAAATAACACGGTATTGGTAAGGCTGTACACTTAAATGTAGCTGAGTATTGAAGCTTTTATTGTGGAAATATATGAGAGAAATTACTTCGACTGTATATTTATAGTGTACTGCATTAATTAAAATAGGCTTGAATTATTAGAACTGAAACTAAGGGTGTAAAACTCAAGCTTAGTTTTTTTATTACCGACTGCTGTTAAAATTGTCTTTGTAAATACAAATGCGTCGGGTGTGTACTGTGGTTAAAATAACTCTTCAATTCAGGAATCTCTAAAGCAAAATTTCATTTTAATGCGCGTACAAGTACCTGACGCAGAGCCACGCCGAAATAAACCTTATGGCTGAACAATGTTATACTAATTATTGAAAAGATTTTATAGCAAGCATGTTTTTGTGTACGAAAGAAATGTTTAGTACTTATCTTTTATAGAAGGACTGGAATGTTTCTGATGATGAGGGTAAATATTCAAGGATGGTGATAGTCTGATGTGTTCAGTTAGATAGTTCGCGAAAGAAAACACGTACTTTTGCACTTTCTGGGCTGTGAACTAGGGAAAACGAATAGAATACTTTAAAATCCACAGTTATTAAGGTGCCAAGTCCTTTGAACGCGTCTTTGTTCCGTTTTCTCGAGATCACGGCCCCAAATCCATTTCATGTACAGGGTGGAACTAATTAATTAGTAGTTCTTAATATATCAATTACGTTATCTCAGTTTTTGACCAAATAAATTAATATTCATTTCGCTTATTGATAATGTGACGGAATTTTATTTTAATCTTTCATTAATTTCCCGGTGTTGACATTTTAAAATTGGTAATTTATGATTATTTTTTGTAGATGTAACTGTATTGTTTGTTTGGTCAAAACTTTTGTTTGTGCACATAAACGAATTACCTACGACGGTATGGCTCGCGTCGTACCGTCCGTTATTTTAATTACTCGTATTCAGACTTCCATTCCAACTTTGTATCGAATATCTCATTTTGTATACATTTTAAATTAGTTTTAAATAATGGTTACTTGGATGAACTTCAAATATATAGTAATAATGTACAGAATTTCACGTTTTTGTCTCAAAGTTTATATATAATTTGCTGTTATGTGATGTTAACTGCTAACTTTTTTGTTCGACGTAGTAAAAAAGTTCACAGTGACCTCACGTCACTTGGTAAAAGTTAAACGTGGGAAGTGTAAGGGAATTGCATTTATAATACCGCAATGTTGCAATTGTATTAAGTTATATGAAATATGTTTTTTTTAATAATTATTGTTTATAATAAAATGTTTTATGGACATTTTGATTTTTCATTTAATTTTTTATAATCAACCCTGTTTCTAAAAATCCTTATTCCAACACCCACCCGGTTGCACAGGTCGTGGTCAAAAGCAGACCTGTGCAACCGGGTCGAAACGTCAAGCCTACCAAGTAAATATACGTTGTTAATATGAAAAGCGATTAAAAGTATAACAGGCGATAAACTTATTTATTTATTTAGTGAATCATACAATTTATATATTGGCAAAGTAAGAAGTGCGTTCAAAGCTAAATGGTTAGAAATAAATTTATCACTGCCTCGACCCCGGTACAAATACGTTGTATGTATTTTTGTATCACATCTATAGTCAAGCCGCTTGTAATGGAACTCTAATACCATAAAGGCCTTACTTTCATCTTTTACCTTTTACACTATTAGTGCAGAAAAACTAATAAGTGTTCCTTTTTTACCCATCATACTGATGGAGGGTCAGATTCTTACTTACTAAATACTAACCCACTCCTACTCTGGGCCAGGGCCCCGGTACATTATTGCTCTTGCACGCAGAAACCGCACCTGTCTAGTACCCCGGGTGGATATCAGCCTTATTAGGATCCACCAGTTGTGGTATATTGGCTCATTGAATGCGCGTGAAACGTTTTGCGCAGTGCACTCGGTCTCTGGCTCTGGCCGGGCTAGCAAGAGTAACTCGCCACCCATGTGAGTGTCTCCTTTTTTTTGTTAGGGGAAAATCATCAAATCGCTTCTTCCGGGCGGGAGTGTCAGGCTCTTACTTACTAAAAACCCCCCTGTCCCTTCTCCTGCTCTGGGCCGAGGCCGCGATGCCTCATTGCGCTTACTCTGCAACCCCGGCTGTGAGTGTCTCCCGCGGCGGCTGAGGCGTGAGGTGGATAGATACGCCTAATCTATATTATTACTAGCAGATCCAGCCACGCGTTGCTGTGGCTAAGGTTCTTGTCATATTACATATGGACAAATAATTTGCAATAAAATAATATTGTGACTATAAGTTGAGATGATAAGCTATTCTATTTTTCAAGTTGGATCAAAATGCACACGGAATGCAAATCAAATTTTTAACGGTTTAGTAGTTTAGGAGTCTCGCGGATAGACACGTGACACGAATTTTTATATATAAAGATAAGATTGTATTTTTCATGGAGAGGTAATGGTACGCAAAGGAATCAGGTGGGAAATAAAAAGTTCATATTTATCACTTCGTTTGTGAAGTGTTTTGAATCTTTATTCATTTTACATTAACATTAATTAATTGGTACTTACACAAGTTATGCATAGCACACGTCTCCGCATATAAAATTCACAACAATGTAATTTTATCAATTCTCCACATTTAAATATGGGGGTCCAGCCCCCGTTATCTTAATAGATATAATTCCTCAAACATTACCAACTTACAATAAACTCAATATAAATAGAAATCAGTTGGATTAGGTCTTGATTTGTCTACATTAACACAAACATGTAAAAGACTAATTGAACCCTGGGACAGGACGAAATCATTTTCACCGAAGGACAATCCCAAATCAAGATTAGACAATCATTAAAATCTAATTAAATTGAGCTAACTATAACGAAAAAAATTAACTAATTTGATCATTAGAATTTGTTAGTAGGCGTTATTAACGTTTTGGTAGGTTCAAATAAATAATATGAGATTGAACATCGCGACCTATTCAATACAGTACAACGTCGGAGTAGCAAATCGTACTACGTAATATATTGTATACAGTTGACGAATATTGTTAGAGGTATTGTAAAACATTAACATTAGACCGCTTTGTATTGACATTGAGCACGAGGAAGCGTATTTATGATCTCAATACTACTGTAGTATCCACTATAGTACAACTCTTAAATACCAGCGTCACATAGACGAATGCATCATTCAATAATCGCTATTACATATAATATATGTTAGACCTTATTCGAATACAATAAATTATTTTATTAAAGAAATATTCAAGTGTTCTAATATATCTAACTATTAATAAATAACATTAACATTTATAATTGTTAAGTATAAAATGTTATAAAATATTCCCCAGGAATGAAACGAAAGAATCTAGGTAGATTTATTGTTCAACAGTTGTTTTCTTTTATATCAAATTTCATTCAATAAATTTGGAATTTTGATATGATTGAGGCCGAAAGTGCGCACTACAAAAAGTTTTTTTATATAAAAATAGGAATTCTTTGAAAGCTCAAGTGTATAAATGGACCAATTGTTCAATAGTACCTATAACAATATTAGAAGTAGAGAAATACTTATAAAGTTTGGTGCGATTCCGTCGTGAGGGCATTAAGATGAAGGCTTCAGATTTATATAGAACCATAGCTCCTATAAGATTATAAGATAAAATTCTTAAGAAACATTTGCCCTCACTCGATACGCATCATATTCTACCAGTAACTAAATGTAAAGATGGCGTGAAGAGGTACTGTCATGGGATGCAGTGAGAAATGATAGTAACACCGCTAACGAATGAAATATGGCCAATCAATTATATGGCACTTATATCACGGACATTGTAAAACATTATAACATTACACAATATGTAACTAAGATACCTACCCGTGTATATGGCAACTTGAATACAACATTTGTGGATTATGCCGATTGTCCAGTGAATCCACAGACGACGTAACAACAGACATTATAGAGAAGCACAACGTTACGTTACATAATTTTTATTTCTTTTTCTATTAATGTCATAAAATGCTTTTATTTATTAGTAGACCATTACACGCCTTTACGAGGGCTCCGGACTCCGCGTATTCGATACGACAGAAGTTCAGAAATGTTAAAGGGCAATGTTCAGCACATCACTAGTAAACATTCTATCACACGAGTTAAAACATTTAAGTACACACAAAGCCAGGTAACGTCATGCCATCTGTGGACAGTTAATGAAATCAAATGATACATGGATGCAGTAAATATTTGCATTCAATATTACCTAATAAATACGACTACTTAAAAAAGTAGATATCAACAATTATAATTTAAGTGATATCCACTCTAACACGGATATATTATAAGTATAAAATAAGCGTATTATCGGACTCATCCGTCAGGCAAGCTTGCCTATGATCCGTTTCAGACTTATAACGTTGACATCCATACTCGGTCCACTCGTGCGCAGCCGTGACAGACAGACAGACGATCCTGCACGGGGGGGACGGCGCGCGGCTCGCTGGGGTCATCCGACCCGGCTGGGGCTCTACTCCTCGGCGGTGGCGGTGGTACTGCTGGCGCTGGTGGCCGAGGGGGCGGCCGAGGGGGCGGCCGGCGCCGGCAGCGACAGGTGACGCTGGGCGCGCCGCACGTCCGCCAGCGTCGTCACGCCGGCGTCATCCAGCTCGTGCCAGCGCGCGTGGTTCTGTCGAGCGTGGTTCACCAATTCTGGCATATCGATGAAACCTGGAATGTTAAAAATATTGTGAATTAATACTATGGCGTCTGACCTGACATTATTCACAAATAAATACTGAGAAATCTAAGGATGTATAGATTTTCTGTTAACTTTCACTAGATGGCGGTACTGTCGAAAACGGTCAAGTTCACAGATTAGTTGTTAGTTTAGGTTTAGAAAAAAAGTCTTGCAAGGCAAATATTAAAGTACCACATACCAGCCCAGGCCTCCATCATGTCCATGATGATGTAGTCAATAAAACCGATCTGCGATCGCGGGATGGAGCAGGTGGCGCGGTCGAACATGGGCATCACGACCGGCAGGTCCTTCGCCTTCTCCTCATCGGTTTGAAGGAAGTATTCTTCCGCGATCCTGGAACATGATGGAATGGATTTAGAATTTACTGATAGTTTTAGAAGACAATGTATTGTATGTATAACAGATAACAGGATTGATTTATGACTTTACTGATTTTTTTATTATTTAATCTATAATGTGTATTTGAGCTGGTAGCAAAAATAGTCTAAGCAAATAATTATTTCATCCACAAACTATGTCACATTTAAGACCAAGCCCAAGACTTCATCGGCGTCAGAGTTTGCCCTAGTTTCAATATAAAACAATATTTAGCTGAAGTTTCTCAAATCAATTTGTAAAAAGCATTACATAGTTCTTGAAATCAAATTTGATGCCTTACCTTCTAGCCCATTCGAATGCGAATTTCTGTGGGCGCGACGCGTTGGACACGTCTGCGCATTTGATCATCATCCTCTTCACAAGCACCACGTTCTCAGGTAATGATAGCGCTGTGGTATCCAAAGCCAGTGGCTCTTGCTGGAATGAAAATATCATTCGATTTAGGATCTTATTATTAGTAGTATCACTTGTTTTTTTATTAATTATGGACTGGCGTTTGGTGGTAAGCAAAACCTATGATGGAGCAAGCCTAGCTCTAAACAACGTTTTCACTCGGGCCTTGATGTAACCTAGGTTATATCATTACCCTTCAGGGAACAGGCTCTGGCAAATAACTAGGTAATAAGATTATAATAATTATTATGTAGGTACTACAATTACCGGATCCGTATTGTTTCTAATATATTGTATAACATACGGAATGCTAACAAAGCATTGAGTATAATTCCTTTTTGTCTCAGGTGTGAATGTTATTATTGTGACGGAAAAGTGGTTCAAACTCTTTGACATCATGACGTCAATGGATGGTTGTCAAACGTTGCCTAGAGATTGTAAATTTCGTCGTGAATTGTCAACACGAGTTGGTGTAATCGGTAAGGCATGTGGATTACACCACAGAGACCCCGAGTTCGAGTCCCGCCGTAAACATGAAGTTTTTAGTTGATAGAAGTTTTGTCGAACTTTCTGGAATTATTTGTGTGAAAGAGATGAAAAATTAAAGAGCGAGAAGGAGAATAAATAAAAATGAATAACGAAATTATTGGAAGGTTCTGGAGGCATGACGATCAAAAAGAATAACGAAATTGAATGTTCCAGAACCTGACCGGGGGTATATAAGCGGAACTGCGGCCCACCGCTGGCAGTTGAGTTCTAAGTCCAAAGCGATTCGGAAGAAAAGGAAGAAGTGAAAAAGAAGAAAAGTGAGTGAAATAGTGCAGTGCAGGGAAATAGTGAAGTGCAGTGAGTTAAGTGAAAGTCAGCGTGAACAGTGAGCGGCAAACGGAAGTTTGTGTCAGTCGCCCGGACTCTGCTGGAGAGGAACGCCGATAACTTTACTCCGAGGGCGCTGTCATCTAAGTGCAATAGAAAGTCTAAAACCGGTATTAGTGTTTTATTTCATCCAATCCCGTAACCCAAGCCCGCATAGTCAGGAACGTGACGTCAGGCTTGTAACATTTGGTGTCAGAAGTGGGATTGGAGAAAAATGCCGCTAGTGCCGCAGGACGTAAGAGGAGTGAGTACCCGTGCAATGTCACAAGCGCAGCGAGTGAGGGAAGATGGTGCTGCAGCTCAAACCAGCGATGCAGAAGCCAAGCCTGTGCAGGTGGATCTTCTGCTACAGCTGCAGCAAATGATGGTAGAGCAAGCGCGCCGCCAAGAAGAACAACTACGGGAGCTGAAAGAAGATCAAGCTCGTCGCCAAGAGGAGCAAGCTCGTCGCCAAGAGGAGCAAGCACGCTGTCAGGCAGAACAGCTACGGGAGCAAGCACGCTGTCAGGCAGAACAGCTTCGGGAGCAAGCACGCTGTCAGGCGGAGCAGCTACGGGAGCTGAAAGAAGATCAAGCTCGTCGCCAAGAGGAGCAAGCGCGTCGCTTGGAAGACATGCATAAAGATTTCACGAAGGGACTGCAAAAGGCTGTCGAACGGGTACAAGAAGTGGAGGAAGGGTTAGGCAAGTTGGAACATCGCGTCATGGCGATAGAGGAGAGAGTGGAAGAAGAGATCGCCAAAATCAAGCAGGAAGTGACAAGCCCAAGCCCTTTGAAGAGCCGAAGCCGTCTTGCAGCCGTTTTTGACGCCCCACATGTGGCCTCAAGCACAACGAAAGGGCTCAAGATTCCCCATTACGACGGAACAACATCCTGGACCGCGTTCAAGCTACAGTTTGAGACACTTATGGAGGCTTATGGTTGGACTCAGAAGGAAGCACAGTCAGCTCTCACCCTGGCCCTCCGTGATCAAGCGCTCTCAGTGCTGGAAGCTATCGGCGCAAGTGGGGATCTCAGCTTTAGTGCCCTCCTCGACGCACTTGAGGCACGTTTTGGAGACAGCCACCTCGAACACGTGTACAGAGCGCAATTAAAAGAGCGTACTCAGCGTGCTAATGAGAGTCTACAGCAATGGTCCGTGGAAATCGAAAAACTTGTGCGTCGAGCTTTCCGGTCGACTCCGTCAATGATTGAAGGCACGCTTCTCCAAGCATTCATTGACGGTGTTCGGGACCCCGAAGTACGAGCTGCTGTTCATCTGGGCCATCACAAGAACATGAAAGAAGCTCTGGCCCATGCATTGGAAGTGGAAGCCGTGCGTGGTAACTCCCGTACCTTACGTCTGCGGGAAATGACGACAACGGAGCAGGTACCTCCACGCCGTCGGAACTTCGTGTGCTATGGATGCGGAGAGCGTGGGCACATCCGGAGCAACTGCCCGAAGAAGGTGAACCGCCAGGACGCGGCGGTCTCAACTTCTGACCAGCAGGGAAACTAAATCCAGCCAGGGCTGCGGGGTGGGCGCTGGCCGGTAGTGGAATAACCCCAACAATCTACATCAAGCAAACTAACGATGGAAACACTCTGGTGATAGACGGTCAAGTAAATGGGAAAAACAGTCAGCTAACATTAGATACTGGAGCTTCAAGGACGGTGATAAATGTTCGGCTGCTCGGGCAAAACATCAGGAAACACGTTAAACCAATTGTTGGCCTACGAATGAAATCAGCTACCGGCCAGTGCATACCGATAAGTGGAAAACTGCATGTAACAATCAAAATTGGGGAACGTGTTTATCGACATGAGGTTATTGTGGCCAAAATCCTGGATGACTGCATCCTGGGACTTGACTTCCTGCAAGGGCACCAGTGTAACATCGACTTAAAATCTGGAGTATTACTATGTGGAACTGAGGAAATTCCGATGAAGGGTGGAACCCTGGGAAAAGTTTGCTGTTTAAGAAGAACTGTTCTTGAACCAAAATCACAGACTCTCGTACCAATCGCATTACCTAGAAGGAGGGAAGGAAGTTTACCTCGAAGGTGCGCTGTGATTGATAAATCGGAACACGTAAACTCATGGCTACCGGCAAGAACTGTCGTGGGGTCATCTGATGTCAACCGCATTCCGGTATTCAACTTCAGTGATTCAAAAATTACGATTGAAGAGGGAGAGCCTGTGGGCGTATTGGAAGAAGTGGCCTGGATAAGGAAATGCTCGGAAAATCTTGTGAAGAAGGACAGTACGGGAATAGACTTTGTAACGAAAATCTTAGACGAAAGCAAAAGTCTGACAAAAGTGGAGACTATGAAAGCTAGAAATTTACTTCTTCGATTCTCTGATGTGTTTTCAAGAAGCGATGGTGATATTGGCCGAACTGGTTTGGTGAAGCATAAAATAAACACAGGTGATACAATGCCAATTCGTCAAAGGCCCAGACGTATACCATTCGCTCGTGAGAAAGAGGTTGAACAAATGATTGACGATATGAGGAAAAATGACGTGATAGAGCCCTCTTCTAGCCCTTGGTGTTCACCTGTCGTGCTTGTCAAGAAGAAAGATGGTTCAACGAGGTTTTGTGTAGACTATCGACGATTGAATGATGTAACCAAGAAGGATAGCTACCCTTTACCAAGAATCGATGACACACTTGACACACTGAGTGGCATGAAATGGTTTTCAACGCTCGATCTGAAAAGCGGCTATTGGCAGGTGGATTTGGATCCCAAGGACAAGGAAAAGACCGCATTCTCAACTGGGAAGGGACTCTGGCAATTTAAGGTGATGCCATTCGGATTATGCAATGCACCGGCAACCTTTGAGCGTTTGATGGAACAGGTGCTGGCGGGACTACTGGGCGAAACCTGCCTAGTTTATCTCGATGACATCATCATTGTTGGACGGGATTTTGACGATCATATAAGGAAATTGGAAAAGGTACTCGACAAGCTGCGTGGAGCAAATTTAAAGTTGAGTCCAAAGAAATGCTCTTTCTTCAAGCGCGAAGTGAATTATCTAGGACATGTTATTTCTGAGAGAGGAATTGAGACTGATCCAGCCAAGACTGTCGCTGTTAAGGAATGGCCAACACCTAAAGACAAAACGCAAGTTCGGGCATTTCTTGGATTGTGCTCGTATTATCGGCGGTTTGTGAAAGGATTCTCGGACATTGCCAAGCCTTTGCATCGATTGACTGAGGAGAAACGTGCCTTTATCTGGGACGAGGATTGTGAGCAAGCCTTTCGAGAACTAAAAGAACGGCTTTGTAACACACCAATTCTCGGATACCCCAGCGCGAAAGGAATATTCGTAGTTGATACGGATGCCAGCAATATTGGAATAGGAGGCGTCCTTTCACAACGCGATGGTGAGCAGGAGAAGGTTATTGCTTACTTCAGCAAGTCACTATCCAAGCCGGAGAGGAATTATTGCGTGACCAGGAGGGAATTGCTGGCCGTAGTCAAAACTCTGCACCATTTCAAGAAGTATTTACTGGGACGGAAATTTTTGATCAGAACTGATCACGCTGCTTTGAAATGGCTGCTTCAGTTTAAGGATCCCGAAGGCCAAGTAGCCAGATGGTTGGAACAACTTCAGGAATTTGACTTTGAAATCGAACATCGCGGCGGAAGAATTCATGGCAACGCAGATGCATTATCGAGACGCCCATGCGTGGAAGATTGCAAGCATTGTGCCAAGAAGGAAACTGCTTTTCTTAAGGTGATAAGGACTGATACTGTTGACGAGGCATGGGGAGATGATGCGATGAAATTAGAACAGGAAAGAGATGCAGATATTAAACCAATACTGGAGTGGCTACGAAGTGGTAACAAGCCAAGTTGGAGTGACGTCGCCCAATATAGCGCGGTAACGAAAGGTTTATGGGCACAGTGGAAAAGCCTTACGCTGCATAACGGACTTCTGTGCAGGAAATGGGAATCAACAAACGGCAAGGACGAGCATTTGCAATTGGTGGTGCCTCGTTCAAAAATAAGGGATGTATTAAAAGCGTTCCATGATGGATCTTCTGGAGGACATTTGGGAATTAGGAGGACTTTGGTGAAGATCAAGGAGAGGTTTTATTGGTTGCATTGCAAATATGACGTCGAAGATTGGTGCCGGAAATGCACTAGTTGTGCAGCTGTCAAGGGTCCACAAACAAGAAGCAGAGGGGCGATGAAAATCTACAATGTTGGTATGCCTTGGGAGAGAATAGCCTTAGACATCGCTGGACCATTTCCAATCACTGATTCGGGCAATCGCTACGTTTTAGTGGTTATGGATTATTTTACAAAATGGCCGGAGGTCTTTGCCATACCGAACCAAGAGGCAGTAACTGTAGCCACGAAGTTGGTAAACGAGGTATTCACTCGATTCGGAGTGCCCTTGGAGATGCACAGTGATCAAGGACGGAACTTTGAATCCCAAGTTTTCCAGGAAACTTGTAAACTTTTGGGAATCCATAAGACTCGAACGACCCCTTATCATCCACAGTCAGATGGAATGGTCGAACGCTTCAACCAAACATTGGAGCGACACTTAGCAAAGGTGGTTGACAGCCATCAGAGAGATTGGGACACTTACATACCTCTCTTCTTGCTTGCCTATCGGACTGCTGTACATGAAAGTACCGCAAAGACGCCTGCATTTGCAAATTTTGGAAGGGAATTGAGATTACCGGCAGATCTTGTATCGGGCTGTCCACCTGGCGACTCTCGCACCGAGTTTAGCGATTACATAAGCGAGTTAAGGGCAAAAATGTTGGACATTTATGAGCAGATCAGGGAGGCCGGTCTTCAAGCTAGTGATCGCGCAAAGACGCGCTATGATCGACGAGCCAATTCTGTTGGGTTTGAAGAGGGGTCATTGGTCTGGCTTCATAATCCAGTCAGAAGGAAGGGAAAATCTCCGAAGCTGCAACCGAGTTGGGAAGGTCCTTATGAGATAGTCACGAAGATCAATGACATTACTTACAGAATTCGGAAGACTTCAAGGAGCCCTTTGAAAGTTGTCCATATAGACAGGTTGGCGAGGTATTACGGCAGCAACGATGCTCGGGACGAGCGAATCTAAGAGGGGGGCAGTGTGACGGAAAAGTGGTTCAAACTCTTTGACATCATGACGTCAATGGATGGTTGTCAAACGTTGCCTAGAGATTGTAAATTTCGTCGTGAATTGTCAACACGAGTTGGTGTAATCGGTAAGGCATGTGGATTACACCACAGAGACCCCGAGTTCGAGTCCCGCCGTAAACATGAAGTTTTTAGTTGATAGAAGTTTTGTCGAACTTTCTGGAATTATTTGTGTGAAAGAGATGAAAAATTAAAGAGCGAGAAGGAGAATAATAAAAATGAATAACGAAATTATTGGAAGGTTCTGGAGGCATGACGATCAAAAAGAATAACGAAATTGAATGTTCCAGAACCTGACCGGGGGTATATAAGCGGAACTGCGGCCCACCGCTGGCAGTTGAGTTCTAAGTCCAAAGCGATTCGGAAGAAAAGGAAGAAGTGAAAAAGAAGAAAAGTGAGTGAAATAGTGCAGTGCAGGGAAATAGTGAAGTGCAGTGAGTTAAGTGAAAGTCAGCGTGAACAGTGAGCGGCAAACGGAAGTTTGTGTCAGTCGCCCGGACTCTGCTGGAGAGGAACGCCGATAACTTTACTCCGAGGGCGCTGTCATCTAAGTGCAATAGAAAGTCTAAAACCGGTATTAGTGTTTTATTTCATCCAATCCCGTAACCCAAGCCCGCATAGTCAGGAACGTGACGTCAGGCTTGTAACATTATTATGTTATACATTAAATATTATTGTGCAGGTCTTTTAATAATGAAAAACCAATTTTGATGAAAATCTTTCAGGAACTACATTTTATTTTCATATTTTATTTTCTGGCCATCCTGCATTCCATCACCACTGTACACTCAAAAGAAAATAATAACAATTCTCAGAAATTAAATAAAAAGATATAAAAATAATCTCACATCAGTATGCATATTATCCTCCTTGCTTCCGCTGGACTTGGCGTAGAAAACATTAACGAACTTGGCGAGATGTTCGAAATGCTTCGTCATCTCCGTCGCGAGGATCATGTCGATGACGTTGTGCCGGACCTGCTTGTACGTGTCGCGCTCCAAGTTCTTGAAGATATTAACTCGGTCATCATCTGCAGAGGAAAATGAAGTTTCAAATTGGGTTTCATCTTTAAACGCAAAATGATTAAGAATAAATTGATTCTTAAGGTCAGAACTGTACATGGTCTACTCTAGATGAAATGAAAATTCGGAACGCAACATAATTGTAGTTTAATATACTAACTAAGAGTGAGCTTGAAGGTGAGGGCCGCGTGGTGGGACTCCAGCACGCTGACGTCATTGTACAGCACGGCGAGAGGGTGGCGCGCGTTACAGAGGAAGGCCGAGGATGTCCCGGGGTGGTCCACGTCGTGCGCCGCCGCCGCTATCAGAGCTGCTGCAGCCTCTAATGGTTCCAGCACTGTCTTCAGCCTGTCCTTCTCCAGGAAGAACGCTACAGCCTAAATTAAAAGTATAATTATATATTATATATAATTAATATATATTATATATAATTTACCTTGACATTATATTCATAAGAGTAGAGTTGGGCCTAATATACAACCTTGGGGAACTCCATTTACGGTAACCCACTGGCATTTTTTGGTCTGTCTTTTTAATAACAATTGTAAGATATTAATACTAATGGGACAATGGAAATTAATAGAATATCCTGTTTGGAAAATCTAAATATTTACCTGAAGCACATCAGCAGCATGAGTGGAATTATGGTAGGTATTGACAGCGTGGTAGTTGGTCTCCACGATAGTGAGCCAGTGCAGTAGAGTACGCTCGTCACACTCCAGGGCTGCGCACACGTCGAACCTTCCCCCCATGAGAGCCAGGCCAAGGTGCGCCAGTGGCCGGCCACGGGTCAATTCCTCTAGCTTGAAGATCTCGAAGTCCCAGCTTAAAGCCGTGTCTAATAGCTCACGGAGTTGGCCTGTCGTCTGAGGAAATAATGCACACGATTAAATAGTTGTAAAGCCATTGTTCTTGTCCTTTTTTTCCTGGTATTTTTATAATTGGTACGAAGTTGGTACATTGATTCGGTAATCAAGTACTATCATAAGTTTTTTATATAAAAACGCCTTGGTGACATCGATCGCGATACCTGAACCAGTCAAATATCATTAGGCGACTTCGGTTTTTGCGATTATGTAAATTTGATTTTATTTTTATTTTTTGTCTAAGTCTGGAGTAGTATTTGTTGTATTATCTAATTAAACACCTATTCCGTACATGGGCATTGTAACAAAATTCGTGAAAAGAGAATTATAGGTAGGTATATCTTCCTGAATAAAAATGGTGATGTTATCTTACCTTATGTTTGATATTGCTCCTGTTGGTCTGTGACCTGACGACCGTGGAGTCGTTGCTGCTTCGACGAGACGACAATGTGTTGGTCGGTCCTTGCTGTAATCCATTTAATGTTTATAATTTATTCATCCGTTTCTATTAGGCACACTTTAACAATTACGTCGCTTTGATAGATTTTCGATTTTAGAATGTCAAAATTTCTTTTATCAGTTGTTTTATTTGAAATTGTGGCCTGTTTTACAATGTACAAAATATATAGCCGCTTTTTACACGTTTGAATATAGAACATAGAATCTAATTTATAAGTATTATGTGCCACATATTGTTCATCCAGTATTTTTATGAAGGTTGTAAAAAAGGCGGTAAGCATGCGGTCTTCATAAAAAATATTAAGTTGGTAACAACTTTAAATTATTTTAAATAAGTGAATGCTTTAGTTCCATAAATTAATTGTTTAATTATTGTCAAAAAAATACGTCAACTTATTTATTAAAAACGTCAGGATTGAATATTATCCACAATATTAGTTAAATTTCTTAAATAATAATAAAAATGGTAGGTTAATTTTGTGTCGTTATTTCGTGTGTTTTCAGAGATGACAATGATGAAATAAGATAGGAGATAGATAGAGATAGTGCTATACACGATATTGTACAGTGCTACATTCCGAAACTGGACAGAATTGAGAAAGAAAATAGCTACCCAGGGTCCATTTTATGTATAAATGTCAATAAAGTATTATTAACAGCGTATGATAATAATAATATATGAAATAATACTGAATACTTTATCACTACATAGTATGAAATAAATTCGCTTACTCTGTCTCTATGTATGCTTAAATTAGAGTGTTTCAAGAGGAAGTTTGATAGCATGTGGGTCGGTATTATAATATAAACTAGCTACTCTCGCGCGGTTTCACCCGCCTAGCCTATAGCACTCAGGAACATTGTAGCTATCTATCAGTGAAAGAATTTTGGAAATCCGACCAGCGGTTCCAAAGATTACCCCCTACATACAAACTTACAAATTTTACCTCTTTATAATATTAGTATAGGTAAAAGCAATAGATGTAAATATTATATCCTATATACTTAATAAAGTTATAGAAAAATGAGCCCTGAGTAATAAAAGTGAAAGGGTGAACAATAGAGAACTATGTACTATCTAAGTACACTATTGAAAGGAACAGACAGAGACGGTTGTAATTCTGAATGTCCTACCATAAAGTACAAGTTTGTGTTCACTTGTTCCCTCTGCCCAGCGAACAGGATCGTAAACAAATAAATACCAATGTTAGTACATAAATATACAACGCAACATGCATATAATACTTCAATAAACAATCTACAAACACACAGGGATAGAAATAAAATATAAATTACAATATTGTTGTCGTAAAACAAGAGGCGGCATATTATCTACATAAACTTAATATCGTTATAATCTTCGGGAAGGTATACAACATCAAATTGTATTGTTTTAAGTAAAGTGCTAGGTAATATTATTTTTTGATATCACAATACGTAATTAACATAACAAAAACATTGATTTTTTCACTTTATGTCATGTATTAATAAGGATGATTTTACTAACCGACAGTAAAGCTCCAATGAGGTCCGTAGCGATAGGATCTTCGACACGCATCTTAGGGTCGTCTCTCATTTGTGGAGAGTAGAGCTCGGAGGTCCTTAGCATGTCAACAGCCCTCTCGATGTACGCCACAGTCGATGGAGGAGCCCCTTCAGTCGCCGTCGATAAGAGCGATATCACCTAGACAATGCAATTTTTAAAATATATTTCACTAGCAATAAAATTGTCTACATCATACACAGATTTCATGTGTTCTTTGTGGCAGTAAGTAATGTATGTTGGAAAGTAAAAGCGAGTTGATTCACAGCTTTTTATCAGACAATGTTGCATTCTATGTCGTATCACATAAAGGACTTTTTCATAATTATAATCTGATTCATTGTTTGCCAACACAACATTTTGCAACGCTCTAATTGCAACGCTCTAATCATATCAAGGGAGTAAATTTTATAGTAAAACTACATTTTGCCCGCGACTCCGTTCGCGTGGAATAGTGACGTCTTGCAAATTTTTGGTATAAAACTATCCTCCTTTCTGGAGTTCCAAACTATGTCTGTACCAAATATTACAGAAATCGGTTCAGTAGTTTAGGCGTGAAGAAAAGACAGACAGACAGAGTTACTTAAGCATTTGTAATATTATAATAGTTTGGATTATAAAGGGAAAAGAATAGTCTAGAAAGGATGAAATGTAGTAAAATGGACGATAAGATAAGCTTAGAATAACAGGTATTTTGTTGAAGTTTGTTAGTGTACACTATATTCTCATTACGGCTATCAGAGGTTATGAAAATTTATTGCTCAGAACTTTTATCAAGGTAAGTCGAAAGTTTGTAAGTAGTAACGATACGAATGAAACAAAAACTGTAACCTATGTTATATTAATATGTGAAATAAACCGACTCTTATACTTATATATTACCGACTCGTATAAAGTATTGTAGTGTGTGTTAGTTTAAAAAAATTATAATGTTTATTAAGTTTTTATTATAAGAAAAAAATGTATGTTAGGCTATTATTTTTTTTTCTAAAAAACGGGCGGAGGTAATAAAATGTTTTCTGATGAAATATGTAATAAAATTTATTAGGCCACGTGTGTCGCATAAAAATGTAATTTCTTCTACCAACATTGGCTAATGATGTTCTTTTATGATTTCTTAATTACGCAGCTAAATGCTCGTTAAGAATAGTTCACTTTGTTATAAGTAATGTTAAATACAAAAATATCGATGTCTCTTCACTCTGACGTCAGTTTATTGAGCTTGAAGAAAAAAGTCAAAGTCAAAATTAATTTATTTCGCACTTTTGGACGTCAAACAGAACTTAAAGACAGAAAATTTCAGTCTGTTGGTTCAGTAATCTTAGTGAAGCTATTTGCTCGTTCCTAAGTTGAGATTCCGATGGAAAAGAAGCAAGAAACTCTTTCGGGTACTCTTTAAGTCTAAGTAAGCATAATTATACCAGTATGAAATATGTTGAAATATCTAAATATCAGAGAAACTTGTTCATTATCACATACATTTTATGATACATTTTGCTGTCTCATACCTTCGTAATGGGTGCTTCAAGCGGCAAGCCTTGGAGCTTAGCAAGAGAAGTTCTCCGCAGGCCATCGGATGCGACGGAGCGCACATCTAGGGAGCCTCGCCTGATGGAGTGCAAGGATCCTCGGCCACGATCGTTCTCCAACGCGTGGATTGGCTCACAGACGAACACCACGTGGGAAGTGTTCCTGAAAAACAAGAAAAAAGAGAGAATAAAGAGGTTTATTGTAGAAAGGTGAATTATGGTGAATTCAGACAGATCACTCGAGTGATAGAGAATGTTAATTGTTGTGTAAGTCGTGAAGAAAGAGGTATATAAAAGATTTATTTTCATATTAATAAACGAAAGATTTATAAAGATAAGTTTTACACAACCTCGGTAAGTAATAGTGTATCCGGGAGATCGATATACAATGACTAGTCGAGTATCTCTGATTCTGATCGCGACAGCTGTGGTCGGCAATGTACGGCAATACGACCACAGGAATTTAGTGTCAACCACACATTTGTAACTCTTGTTTGTTGTCTTGAACTGCGAAAACCATCCTTAGTGCAACGTCTTAAATGTCATTCAAGCAAATCTAACAATTTCTCGGTTATTATTTATAGAAAATTGTAGAATTTTCGTCTATAACTGTTTTGTATATGTATACCGTGACTTTTTAGAAAACAACCACAGCGTTCATGTTTCGTCGTATGAGTGGGGTTACTGGAGACCAAATCCTTCTTCCCGTCCCCCAATTGCTAAATCTCCAAAATCCTAATTTTCTAAATATCGGCAACGCACTCTCAACACCTCTGCTGTTCCATGGACGGCGTTATTGGCTTACCATCAGATAATCCATATACTCGTTTACCGTCTTATTGCATAAAAAAACACGAGTATTGGAGTTTTAAACACTATATAATAGAAGGCGATTGCAATTTCATAAAAGAAGTCAATAAGATATTTTTAATGGAGCTAACCTTTCAAGTCATTTAAGTGATGGTATTAAAACTATCAATGCTATGTCAACATACATTAGTATTTTTAGAAAACTTACTTAGTGAGCCCAATAGCAGCGCCTCGGCAGGGTACCAGGACAGGATCTGGAGCAGTGCGGCGGCGGAGTGTCACGGGAGCCTCCCAGTCTCGAGCTCCACTAGTAGCAAGCCGCAGGGCCTCGCCCCCAGCGGTGTCAGACAGCTGCTTCGGACCTTCCTCGACGCGCCAGCCCAGGACTTTGGACCAGGACTTATTCGCCAGCTAAACAATAGACGAACACGTTTCTTTTTTAAACTTAAACTAGCTAGAACCATGACTGTGGTCATCGTTTATTCACTTGATTAGATTTTATCACCTTTTTAACTTGTCCACAAAATATACTTTTAAAACTTAATTTAGCTGAACCAGTTTAGCAGTTGTTGATGCTTAAGAAACAGTAAATAATTTTATATTATTATTTGGTAGATAGAGAAAGGTTATTCTCTTTTTAAATCAAATACGATCCTGCGTGCTATCGTGCGTTTGCGCAGTAGTACTGAGTGGACTTAGAGCGCGTTACAATTATATTTTTATAAATGTACATTGTATATGGTTGTTAGTGTATATAAACAATGTTTTTCCTCTGTCGTAAGCACGCAATTACAAATGTGTGTGGTGTACCTAATCACACTATACTCAGTGTTGATAACTAAATGTAGCTAACCTAAAGTTAATATAAAAGGTTTATTCATATTTTGGTTATTGACAACTTATAATTAAATGTGTATGTCCAGGTTTCCTGACGATGTTTTCCTTTAGTAGATCACTTAAAAAGTTTTATTGGTACTGAAGTATAATAAACATTTTATGTCTACTTACAAGTATCTTCTGCTGTTCATCAGTAACGGCTATGAGATCCCGGCAGCGGTCGGCGGCGGCTGCGAGCGCGGCTACGGCTGCGATCTGCGCCCGCGCAGCGGAGCCCGCGGCTCGCGACTGCAGGACTTCAGCGCACCACGCTGTAGCACTTAGCGTTTCCACCATTATCTAAAAAGGATTGGGAATTTAATATAACACTTTTGTTTGTTTGTTGTTTTAACGTATTTTTATGAGAAACATGGCAGAACATATGCTAGCACAAACGCATCTAGCTATAATTTGTAAGTATCTAAGTAAAAACGAGGTACACAGTTTTTTTATAATAGCGGTAAATAAGTACTTTTGTTTTGGATATTACTTACAGCTAGATACACGTAAGTACCTACTTTCGTTATCAGTTGAAATATTATAATTGTAATGACTTATGGTTATGGGTTATGGTTTTGTAATTTTTTTACTAAATAACTTACTTAACGGTCAAAAAAAATCTACGAGTATTAAAAATAGTAGCCAGTTACTTAGGTACTTCGATTATTCGAGATTACCTAATAACTACACAAGCGTTGTTAGCGCAAGTTTTTATAGCTATATATAGCTTTACGACTACATAACTACAGAAATGCAAAAAATTACTAACATTTTGAATATGTTGAAGAAAGTTCATGATTTCAGGCGCTGTAACATTTACAACTGTTTTAGAGTTAATAAAAAAAATTAAAAATTCAACTTGCTACATAACATGTAAATTCATAGAGTTTTCATAGAATTTTGTGAGGTAAAAATCTTATTACTATTATTAATTCTGTAAAAGAAAACAGGTGTTGATGTCTCTTTTTTTGTTTTTTTAGTGTTTATTATTAATTTTCAAAGTTTCCATCGTTTTCCGTACTACTAGTAGTTTCAGAGTTCCCATATCTTAGTTTCTCAATCCAAACAAAGCCGTCAATAACAGGAATATGAATGTCAGAAATCAGGGTTATCACAAGAACGAATGTACACAAACATAGGACCAACCAAAACAAGAGCCTGAGCTTCATAACAGGAAATAGTTTCGAATTTAATGAGGGCGTTGTCATGTGATACGATTTCCGATAGGGGTGCTACCTATACAGGGCCGAATTTTACGCGTAGCTTGATTCGGGCCCCGTGGAAATGGGCCCCCGCACCAAACTTGCATTTGACAACCATTTTAATGAAACTAATAGATTGTCAATGAAGGTAAAGATATACCTAACCGAAAATACTTTGACTTGCTTGAGTAGGTGCAAAGGATGTTAAACTGTTATGGTAATTATAGTGAGATATACTAAATTTATTAAAAACTAACTACTGCCTCGCGGATTTACCCGCTGTTTTATTAGCCTATAGCACTCAGGAATATTGTAGCTAACCATCAGTGAAAGTAAGCGGTTACTTTCAATAAACATTGATTTTCACATTTTTCATACAACCATGGAAACACAGGAACACTGAAGTTCGGCGCGTCCCAGGGACATGAATGACTGTCTTGGATCCCGCAACGAAATAAATCAGAAGATATTATTTGAGAAGAAAAACCGAAATAGTAACTGTCAAGTATATATAACACCGTGTGTAAGTTCATAGCTTTAGGCTAAGGAAGAAATTCTAGAGACCGTTCTTAGTTTAATGTCTAGGGCCCCTTCATAGAGTTTTCTACGGGCCCTACCTTTGTAATACGTCACTGTACCTACACACAAGTTGATAGCACTCAGAGATCATTACTCAAACTAAGGGATGCTAACTTTTGCAAAGTATTGTTTTGATTTTGATTTCATTGTAAGGTTCAATTAAAAAGTTACATTGTTGTTCTTACGTTCGAGCTTATGAATACTTATAGAGAATTGCAATAGGTATCACTTTTATGTAAAAGCTCAAAATATGTTGTTGATGTATTTGCGTTTTAAGTAAATTGTCTGGAGTAGATGTTTAAAACTTAGTTTGATACCTATTTGGTTATCACAAAATTTTAAATGTAGATACCTAATATTTTTATAAACCAAATACAATCGAAACCAAAAACTATAAAACTTATTGTAAATATTAAAATGTTTATTATTTTATTTTATTCAGTTACTTTTGCAGCAGCCAAGTCAATAGCCAAATATTAAGCTTAGTTCATCAAAAAAGTTGCCTCTATGAATTAACTAACATATTTATTGAAGACCACAATACTTCTAAATAATGTTTCAATACGTATATTTGAATTGGAAATAAGGCAACCGGCTAAACAAAGAGGTAGAATAAACCGAGCTCCATTCAAAGTCACTGAAGGGAAATGAAAGATGACAACTGGCGACCCCATTACTATTGTACAATGGCTTCTTATTACACGTGTTACTGGGTCAGTTTCCAGCCGACTATCAAGTAGAGTGGCAACATTTGCATGAACACACTGCTATTAGTAGTTTGGCTTAAAGGACTTGTATCAAGGCCATAAACTCCAAAAAAAAACTGCTATTAGTTAAAAAGCTCGATGCAAAGTTATGCCGTTGACTACATTGGCACTGAGTAAATAAAAAAAAACTAAACTTGTCGTTGAATGATGAGTGAAGGTTTTTTAAATTCTTTGCGTTCCTTTTTTGAACACTTGGGTAATTCGCACACTGTCCCTATATCCGTATGTACATATGCCTAAATCTTTAAAACTCCGCAACGGATTATGATGCGGTTATATTTAAGTATTTCTTTTTTTAAAGCACAGACATTTCAGCATTTGATTGTCTGCTTACCGAAGGATTTTTATTATAAATATTTGTTTTCCTATATTTGTTTGTTCAACTTGTTATGAGATTAGGTATACAAGGTCACGTCGAGACTTATTGTAGCTGAATAGTTATGTAGATACATTACATATATATTACCTAATTAGCTGTACTTAGAAATTCACGCTTTGTTTTCGTAGAAGCTTGACGTTGACTTACACGTGTGGAATATTATAATGTTATTTCAGACAGTACCAAGTTTCTTTATCTTTTTATGAAAAGGAGACTAAGTAGGAAAAGTTTCTCATAGGTCCCATATTTAGGCAGTGTGTAATGTATTGGTTCGAGGTTTGTTACTGATCAGTGAAATTTAAGAATCAGTTCATATTGTGGTTGACGTTCAATACAATGATTCTGTATCTACAATCTATATTCATGCAACTAAATGCATACATAACTATAGTTTATAAATTCAATTTATTAGCAATAGGTAAGTAGTTGAAAATAATTAACTGAGAAAATCTCTACTAGTTTCAAGTCACAACAATATGTAATTTATTCAACTTTGTCCTTTGTTAATCTGACTAGTTTTAATTATAATCTATCATATTTTTGTGTAAACTCGTAATTTTAAGAATGTTCGTTATCTCGACACTGGCTAATGTATAAGACTTAATTTGTTAATTTGATTAGTTTTAGTTATAATTCTACAATATTTATTTTTTCTGCTTTTTTGTGTAAACGCTTAATTTTAAGAATGTTGGTTAGCTCGTAATTGGCTAATGTATAAGATCTACTACCTAATATCTAATACATTTAAGAACTTTGTATACATAAGCTGTGAGCCTACCTTTTTTCAATAAATAAAAAATAAATAAATAAAATAAACAACTGGACTCTTATTCATGAGCAGTGTGCTCGTAGTGGTGACGTGGTAAGTGTCGCAAAATCAATGAAAGAAAGCTCGAGCAATTTGTGAAAAGTCGAAAAATAATTTGTATTAAACTCTAAACAAACACCACGGTGTCAGAAATTACTACATTGATGTATCAATTTAATAAGCTATATATTTGAAAATATAACGTAATTTGTATGCATTATATGGTACATAAGTTTATCAGGAACTTAGGAATGTGGCCAAACAGACGCTTAGTGTGGAAGATTATTTGAACGATCCGAGCACTTAGAATGCAGGATTGGAACCCACGACACCATCGTGTGAACGTGTGAACCGCACAGTTTTTTATCATCATCGTTTAAAAATGAATACCTATTGTAAATTAATGAGTGCTCTCATTACTTTAACATTCAGTTGAATTAATTTTGTTTCATAATCAACTACCTACAATAATCTTGTGTTGTACTTACTCGGTTGTAACCTGCATCCAAGTACGGCAGCACCGCGAAGTCATCTTTCAGGTAAACGCTGCAACAAAAAGACAAAATTATTAGTTTAAAAAAATTTAATTCTTCTTATCCATTCCTAAGAAAATGTGAATAAGTGGATATAAGTTTAAGTAATCATTAATTATTTTTAAAAAGTAAATATCGTGAGACATACTAAGTTTATAAAAAGTATCGACTTAATTAGTCGGCTGCATAACGTAGCCGCGACGCGCACGCAGCTCATGAATAAGAGTCCTGTTGTAACTTGAAATTAGTCGAGCCTCCCAGTTCATTCGCATATAAAAGTCATTATTTTGAATAAAGTAATAAATATCTCTAACTAAACATAGAGATATTTAGAAGTTTATAGTATGTATAGTTAGTATCTACATATTATTTTATTTTGTTCATGTAACATCATGACCAGACCGTATGCGTCGCCAAAGCGGAGAGTTAACAATGCGTTGCGTTGCTGGCATTTTTATCGTTTTATAGCGAGTTTCAAATCATTCAAACATCTTTTTTCTCCATATAAAATTTCATTTGATGCACAAAAACTTAAAATCAACAAAGTTCCCATTCCATATTCTCCTACCTATTAATATTCCTCGGTCCTAGTCATTAAAATATTAAGTGACATTTTCGTAGTTGGCTATCAGAACTGAGTTTGTATAACAAGGTTTTGCCTGGCTGAATTTCGCTGAATGCTTTCGACAGTCGCCTTAAAGTTTCATATAACTGAAGCCCGCATTCGTAATGAATAAGTTCCGTCATTTCAACGAACCTGCAGCAACTTGAGTAGCTACCTGATTCATTTACGAGAGTGTTTCTTTTCCAAATTTATTACAAACTGCCTCGTTTTAAACCTCTAGAGAGGTTTTAATGTTTCCTAGGAATAATATGTTCTTTGTTTCTACTGTTAAGCATACTTATAAGCACTTGCTTTACAGTACATTTTTAAAATTTGCTCAAGAAAAATATGTTTTTTCATATTTTTTCTTTCTCGTAAAATACTCAATATACCTAAAACTAACATTTAAAAGTAAAACATTACTGCTTTCAAGCAGTTTTGAGTCGATACAGGCACTTTAAAAACGCCGTGATTTCATAATGAGAACGACGTACCTATACCTTTTAACGTTTCGCGCGGAATCAAAATGGCGTCTAAAACAAAGAGTGAGAAAGGAGTGAACTAAACGAACCAGTCTTCAAGAGTATCTAATGAATGTTACGGAAACTTTTTGTATTCAGTAAAAGCTTTACAAAATATATGGAACTCACTTTATTGGGTTTTCCCTACATTTATTTACAGCTTTTAAGTAAGAGTGAAAACTTAAGAAAGAGGTTTCTATTAATTTTTTTTTAATTATTGTCGGCATTTCCAAGGCTAATGAAAAAAAAGGTTAAATGCATGTGACAAATATTACTCGACACAATCAGTACGTGTATTATCTGTCCTAGATTTCCAAAATAACAAAAGTACAAATATATAATCCCCCGTAACTCTAAATTAAACAAAATAACTGACATAAAGGGCGCAATATAGTCATAAATTAATTAGCACAAATCCTTTGAATAATCGTTCATTCTGCATATTAAATCCATTTATCAATCCATCAGAGAGAATGGAACGTTTGTCTATGGACGGAGAGCAAATTCCAAACAATATTATCTGTGTACATTGTCTCTTACACTACACAGTTCCCTCCAAAATCGGGTCTGTTGGTAGAACGGAGAATGGCACAGTAAAGTAGACTAGGTTGGGGCAAACCTAGAATGAAAAGATAACTGACAGGCAAAGATAGGCACTGAAGTATTTATACTATTACTATTTCATTCTAATTGTGATCGTTACAACTGGTACCGTAAATGTCTGTTATAAATGGTCCAACCCATAGACGCCTGATTTAAAAAGAGAATCAAAAGAGTTTTTATTAGTTTTTTGGCTTTTTTTTGTTGTTTTCAGTATTACTAGTCTACATATTTTTGAGCTACCTATAAATAGCGAGAAAAATTAGATAACGTTGTCCAAATTTGAATAAACTGCGATAAGAAATGTTAAGCTTTACAACACAAAATTCGTATAGTCTTATACATTAAAATATTGTATTTCACGTTCATCCCAACAAATGCAACTTGCACTACTGTTGTTCCTAGACTACAATCCTTGGGGCTTACAAACGATTTGCAGACATCATCCCTTAGGTTTAATCTGTATATTGTATACAACTGTACAGGACACAGTAATGGGCACAAATCTACCAGCTTTTATCATTGTCACAGCATTTTATATCAAAACAAATTGTAAGGATTAGCGATCTAGCTCAACTCTCGCGAATAATAAATTAAACTTACGTATGTTGCCTTAATTATATGCTTGCAGTAATTAATCTTGATAAAAGACAAAGCTGTTCCATACAAGTTTGGAATGTTCTGGAAATGTTCACTTGGCTCTGTGGAATGCTTTTGTTTTAAACTTGGGGTACGTGAACGGTTTTTCCAACTTTATTCATTTGTCTGTCAGAGTAGTTTTGAATTGGTTGCCATGGTTACGACGTTGTAGTGTGCGTGTTAATTTTGCAGTAAAGTACTCGTCAACTAGTTAAATTCAGTCAAAGTTGAGTTCTGTTCTTTTTTTGAATTGTAAAAAAAAACATACTTTTTTGTTCTATGATTTTTATACCAGGTTGTATGAATGGACACCGTGTTTTTTATGGGGTCAAAAAACATTCTCGTTCCTTAAGAAGTAGCTAGAGCACAACGAGAATTCAGTTATGTCGCAAAATCAGAGACTGTGATTATTTTTTAATATTACATTACGTTAAAAAGTTCAAATTCATTAAAATTGGGGCTCTGAACCTCACTGAAACGGCGACACATGCGTATACAATAATAAATCTATTTAATCTATTGTCCATTTCTAAGTTAAAGAGGATGTCTGCTTACTAAAATTTTAAGTAAAAGATTTAGGAAAATGAAGTATCCTAATACATTGAAGTTAGTAACAGAATATTATTTAGTCATGTCAAGGCAGTGAGTCGGTAATTATTGACTAGCGATTGGGAATTCGTTTATCGTAAATTCCGGATCGGATAAGTTCCCGTGGGTACCTCGTTATGTTGCCATGGCAACCGGAATACAGTGTTGCGGCATTTCGTGTCAAGGGGAAAACGTAGAGTTAGAGGAATTTAGATTTACTTAGTAATACAGTGGGTATTTGATAATTTTGAATATGGAACGTTGTTTGTACTCGTATGCACTTTTTTCTTTTTTCCAAATAAATGTTGCCCCACACTTGTATTTTCTCCAGTCGTGGGTGTATTTACACACACATACAATTTCACATACACACCACACCTAGACCCGGAACAATAAATTATGGATTATACAAAGAGTTGTTGTTAAACTATCAGCCTCTTACGTTTATAAGGGAAAGAATTTTGAGCATTTATAATGATGGTGGTGAAATACGTCTTTTTTTAAAGGTCCCTCCTTTAAAAAAAGACGTGTTTCACCACCATCATTATAAATGCTCAAAATTCTTTCCCTTGGGGGTGGGCATGACTATAAAACACCTCGATTATTTTGCTTCTCCTAGCTGGCCTATGGTATGTTATTTCGTTTGCAACCCCACCATAGCATTCACTTAGGTTCCTATTTGTTAGGGTTTTCTCTAGTGGTTTTGTGCGTTTTTTGTTATTCATTTTTAAATCTTTTTCCGTGTTAGAATAGCCTTCTTTAAGTAATATTTAGAGGCTGATAATGATGATGATGATGAAATCTTCTTGCCATATTACCCTAAGCGAGAAGAAAGAGACAATTTGATGATATTCCGTCCTTAAAAAAAAGACTGGTGATGATAAATAAATCCTTGAATACAGATGTTCTATGGATGAACAAATATTATCTGTGTAATGGTTTAATAGGTATTATCTTTTATTCAGGTTTTCATTTTTTTTTTAAGTAGATATAATAGAAACGTAGCGCTTACTCAATATCTTCCTTGCTTTAGTAAATTTATTAACTTTTTGCTTTTACACCCTTAATAAAAAGAGACATCAGCCGGGTTTTCCTTGACTTTTGAAGAGTGAACTGAAATCAGGTGAATGAGAATGAAATACAGCATCGAATTAAATTGAAAGCTTTCAATAAAAGATTTAAGAGATTTTTATTTATGGTTCTATAGACAAAGAGAAACGATTGCTTTATTGTGTCGATTGGTAAATATTAAAGGCGGGAAATCAATTAAAATGAAGATATTATGTGAGTAAAAGAGAGAAAGAGAGAGTGTTATAAGTATAAGAAAGCCAAGTTTTGGTGCGAATGGTTGGGCTCGACAGGAGTGATACCACGGCCTCACATAATGCCAACATGAAACAATACTTAGTTGTGTTTCGCCGTGTGCGTGAAGTTACCGGAGGCCCTATTTTTCCCCCACATACTCAATCCCCAAATCCCCTAACCAGAAATCTCCAACAAGCCACAAAAGTTCGGCAGCGTACTTGTAGTCAGTCCTATGGAATTATGATTGTCCATGAGCGGCACCGATTGCTTACTGTAATCCACGTCGAATATGTATAAAAAAATGGCAATTGCGTGTTCAGTTTCGTTAGCAAAGCTAGCTAAGTTCAGGTTACTAATACTACATTAGGTTAGTATCCAGTAAAGAAACAGCTTTAAACGCCTATCACGGTTATGTTTCATCGGTGTTGCGATACGGTTTAGTGATATGGGGCAACTCAGTAGATGTGCAAAGAGCTTTTATAGTGCAAAAAAAATGTATCAGGGCTATAAGTGGCGCTGAATATTTAGATCATTGCAGACCATTATTCAAGGAACTAAAAATACTTCCTCTGCCATGCTTATACATTTTTGAAATTTGTCTTTTTGTAAAAAAGTACTCACATTTATTTCCTTTAAATGAACAGATCTCTGTGAGGTTAAATAACAAAAATCCTGGAAAACTACAGGCACCTAGACAGAGATTGCATTTATACAGCAATAATGTACATTGTATGGCAATTAAAATTTATAATAAATTATCACCTGACTTGAAAATGTTACCAATAAGTAAGTTTAAAAATCGAATGTTCACTTGGCTTCTAGAGATGTGCTTCTATTCTGTTAATGAATTTTTAAATCGAAAGTTTTGACTTTTTATTTAATATTTTCACATTGTATTTAGTACTTTTACATTGATTCATATTGTGTTTAGCATTTTAGTTAAGTATTGTGAGAGTACACGTTTTTTGACATGAATATTGACACTGTATTTAGCTTTTGACATTATAATTAATATTTTACCATTTTGACGCAAATAATATTGTTACTTGTTATCAATTTACTTGACATTATTATAATTACCTTTTTTTTTCGTTTTAAAGCATGATTAGCAAAATATTTCTACACCAGCAATGGTAGTGTATGTGAAACAACATTTAATGTAAAACCTCAATGTACCATATACTTTGAAATAAATGATATTCTATTCTATTCTATTCTATTCCACAGCGTTTTCTCTTTCATTAACGTGATTACGTGAGTAAGTCGTTATATTCAATTAATTAAGTAAGTTTTACAATAATAACTAGGTCTTCAAAATAGTTAATTGGTTCTAAACAGCAAAATATCGCAAATACACTTTTCCGAACTCGATAAAAATAACTAAACTCCTTTATCCGTATGTATCAATATTGGTCAGGGGCAGGGGCCATAGTATTTCCATAGTTATCATATCCACCAGTCCATAGCAAACCATACCCATAATCATTTCAATTACTTATTTCCACATTTCGCAATAGTCCTGCATCAACCGGGGATTATCCTTGGGTGCTCTTTCATAGTGCATAGTTGATGTCCCATTTCACTTATATTAAAGTTGTTCAAAGGGCCTCTGCGAGTTGGCTTCGGCCTCTCGTACGCCTTCCAAAGGTCCTGTGATCCCGTGAACGGAAACGAACTAAACTCCTTCTTGGCACGAGACGCTTGCGATCACTCGACTCTTAGTCAAAGGCAGTCAATAATGAATATCGATACCTAACATTTATTTTTCTTGTAAAATATTATGCGACATTGTTACCTATATGAAACATGAAATTAAAACTTAATATGAGTTATTTATTCCACGTATCCAATCACAATTCCGGATAAATATTTCATACAAAGGAAATTACTTGAGAATTCGTCTCGTTCCGATAAATGCCATAGGCATTCTGTTATGACGTCATTTTGTACAATCATTTTCAGAATATGTATGTAGGTACTTTGTAAAATGCTTCGAAAAAGGAATCGACTTAAAAGTTAAAAAAGAGATTTATTTTAGTAATATTATACCTATAGGATATTCGAAAGTTACGAATTTTGGATGTTTGTTACTCAATCACGCCATTACGTCTGGACGGATCTAGATGAAATTTGGCACAGGATACACTTCGGAATAGGTCAAAGGTTATTTTTTTTCGCGGGCGCGGGCGGACGATAGTATTCATTATATTATTATGTATTGAATGCACTTTTACGAAAAGAATGAATGTCAAAATTAAAAAAGTCATTCATAAGTATTTGCTGGTTTTTTACAGGGATATTCATCAATTGACTTGATTCTCCCGCCCTAGATGGGATGAAAGGGAGGGTCAGTATTAAACTTTTACTATCTAGAAACCACTCCGTTCCTTCTCCTCCTTTAAGCCAGTGTCGTGGTCTTAATTAATGGAATACATTTACTACTTACAGATACAAACATTGATAACAAAATGTTAAGGAAATTCGTCCCATAAAAACAAATGTTTGGTCAAAGTGTGGGAGAGCCATGCTGCGGCACGAATGGGTCGGCTCGACCGAAGCGATACCACGGCCTCACAGAAAACCGGCGTGAAATAACAAAAATGTTGTGTTTCGCTGTGAGTGAGGTTACCGGAGGCCCAACCATTCCCTCTACCCTAATCAGTTCCCTTTACCAAAATCTCCAAATCCCTAATCCCCAAAAGGTCGACAACGCACTCGTAACTCCTCCGACTTTGCGCGTGTCCATGGGCGACTGATTGCTTACCATCAGGTAATAAAAACGTTTGCTCGTTTGCCGATATATCACACATAAAAAAATACTTTGAAAAAGGTCAAATTAACAAAAATATTTAATTAATTTTACAAAGGAGAATACATGCTGCAATAGTATAAATGAATGCTCTGAATGAAATAAAATACAAAAATATAATGTTCAAGTACATTGCACTTGTGTATCTACGGAATTATTTAAATGGCGTCTTGTTTTACTCGCTTTTACAAAAAGCTACATTTTGTACATATTTCAAATATTTTGTCTTCATTTAAACTTTGTGTAACTACTACCTACTTCGTTTATGTTTTGTTTTCAACATATTGTAACCATATTTATTTTGCTTTTTTTACTAAGTATATTTTTAACTAAGTATTTTCATATTACACATACCCCATACTAACAATTTGTTGATAATAGATTGAGTTTTTCCTTACGGAAATCGATCCGCGACATGTTGCCCAGCCACTGCATTAAATGTGCAGTCAGTGTAAAAGTAGTCTGTTTGATCCCTATACCGAGTCAAAAGGCTTTGGATATTGGAGATTTGATACCAAAACCAATTAGCGGCAACGCACTTGATATTTTTTCGTTGATGCAGGTGTTCTTAGGCAACGCCTATTGCTAATAACCATCAGGTGATTTGGCTGCTCTATTGCAGCTTTTTCCCACACTAGAATTAAGTTGCTCAAAAGCTAAATATGGTAAATTACGATCTAATATGGTTTGCGAAAATTACACAATGTAATAATATTTACAACATTAGATCTCACAATTCAAAAGTAGTCCTCTTTATTTACAATCCATTATTATAGCAAACGACATAATAACAATACAACATTTTTAATATAGATACAAGTATATCGATTTTGATGTTAAAGACGATGGAAATAACCCAATCATTTCTAAAGTTATGTATTAGATGTATATTACAAAGAAAATGTGGTCAGTTTTCTCGTTATCTAACTTCACAGATTATTAAAACACAACAGACGTTACAGGCACATTAAACAAAGTTAAGGGTCACTATCTACCAAAGGTTTAACCACTGTGAAAAATCTTTGACTGGGTTTTTGCTGATTCTCCACCATTTTCAGCCCACTGGCCTGGAAAAGCTCCCCTCGTCTTTGTAGTCTACACACTTTTTTCCACATAAAAAGTTACGCCTCAAGTGGATTAACTATCATAAAAAAGTTATGTTATCTGTGGAAGAGCTCTGAAGTGTTTGAGTGGGTTAGAATTTTAAAAAAGGAATTTGTTGATTTTAGTATTAAATATTTGTGGCCTGTATATACTTTTTTTTATGTAATAGGTCGGCAAACGAACAGACCGATTACCTGATGGTAGGCAATCAGCGCCGCCCATGGACACTCGCAACGGAGGAGTTACGAGTACCACCTTTTAGGTATTTAGGGATTTGGAGATTTGGGGATTGAGGAGGGATTGGGGGAGGGGAAGAATTGGGCCTCCGGTAACCTCACTCACACGGCGAAACACAACGCTGTGGTTATTTCACGCTGGTTTTTGTGAGGCCGTGGTATCACTCCGGTCGAGCCGACCCATTCGTGCCGAAGCATGGCTCTCCCACACTTAAAAATAAACACGACTTTCTTAAAAAAAACTATCATAGATTTTGACATTTACTTCGCCCGCCAAAAGTATCAAAGACGTTTTTAATAAATATTTTTTGCTATTCTTTTTCAACAAAAAGGCTATTAAGGTATTGCGAGGTAACATTCGTTGGCTTTTGTGTTGCCCACTCTTACCCCGAATGGGTAATCAATGGAAGGCTTTCGAGTCTTCTGACCCTTAAAACATCCAGACTAGCTTTTGTTCTATTAATATAGGTAGGTACCATCTAGTTTGTGTAAAGATTTTACAATGTATTCGATGTGGCCAAAGTATTTTTCAGTATTCTCTTTTTTGGCATTCAGTAGCCGAATTTTTCATTCCCAGACCGTTGAACTTCGATGTTATTTAAAATCATAATACTAATCGGTTTACAAATATTATAAGGAGTAATATGAATATAACCACATAAGGTACGGTTAACTTTCTATTATCCATCAAATTTTTTTTTGCAAAAAAAGTACTAAGTACCAAAAATAGTCTTAAATGATCAGCATAAATTGTAATTTTAATTACATTTATTAAAAATAAAAAAGATACAAACCCAACACCACGCGTTTTTCCAAAAAAAAAATAAAAAACATATTTACATTTTTAAGTAGCTTACGTTAAATTCAAGTTAAGCTTTATTTGGATAATCATAAAGTTGATATTACAGGAACGCGACGTGAGCTTAGCTTATACTAAACAAAATGTTTTCGTTTATCTCCAGCTAAATTAATAAAGCTTTGTATTAAATTCTTTTTATAAATAAACTCTTCGCCAGAGACAAGACGAGGTTGTACTTTATAATGTTAGGTGAAAGGTAAAAGGCACTTTATGACGTTATTTTTAAATTAAATATGCAATAAAGATGTTATTGTTTTATTAAAATGAAGAAAATAGTTTAAGCACTAATATTTTCTTATATTACATTACACAAACACTGTAGACTATACAGTCTATTTTTGACAAAGACAAACAGAACAGCTTAGGTACTAAAAGTCATCGTTACACCTTAATTTAAATGTAAATTTTCCCAAACTTGTTGTATCAGGCATAAAAGTTTTAATTCCGTGTAGGCACTACCGTAAAAAAAAAGAAACAAAACGCTCAACCCTAGCGCGCTGCAGAATTTGAAAACAAAGTAAAAACACCTTCACACGCATGGGCGCGTGTCGCCGTCCTTCAAAGTTTCGACGTCAAAAGAGCACACTTTAATAATAAACAACACCACAACACAGGTACAAAAGGAAACTACATTTTAGGGTGTGTTTTGATCATTCTTTTGATCCCGTTACACTACCAACAACCGTCTATCTGAACTGTCATCGAGTTTGACGTTGACGTTTCGTTACTGGTTTGAATACGAGTTATTTCTAAGCAACATTTGTTTTTTTATGGAAATGGTAGAAGTATCACCTGATGGTAAGTGGTCTACGTCGCCCATGGACACCTGTAAGACCAGAGGAGTCACAGACGCGTTGCCGGGCTTTTAAGAAGGAGTATGCTCGTTTCTTGAAGGTTTGATTTGTGATGGTGTATGGCAGAGATTCCTAACCTAACTTAGGCTTTAGATATTACTTCTCTATGTCTTGTATTTTCAGTTTTAACTGTTCTTCTTACAACATAATTAGGACTGAGAATCTTTATTAGTGTCCGTCTGCATTTTACTTTGCGACTAATTTGCAGAATCTCTCTTTTGACCTTGACGCCTGAAGTCCTCCCGGTTTACATTTAAAACAAACCGAATATATCCTAATATAGTATCAAATTTTCGTCCATAGGAATTTGAAGTTAAAAAGTACTGAAGGTAAAAGTTATTCCATTGAATTTGAAGATATCGACAGAGGAGAACAACTTTTAAGGTCGGTCGTGGACGGGTCGACGCGCTCTTTATGGCCAGTAAAAGGGATTGCTTCATTAAAAGGATGGATCGGTATAGAATATTGCATCGTATTTATTCCTTTTTACGTGTCCAAAGCTAAATTTGTTGCTCTTAGATATTGTGCTATAAGTTCTTAGTTTGAACTTTTACCCACAATATTGTATCGATGTTTTAAAACTGAAAACTCAATACAATTTTAAAGATGAAAACCGTATGATATTTCTTAAAATAATGTGGTACTTCTGTATAAAACTGTATCCATTTGTTAAAATATTTGTAACTGTATTTGTTAAAATATGTAAAACTTCATAGTATAAAACAAAGTCGCATTCTCTGTCGCTATATCCCTATGTATATTTAAATTTTATGCAAAGTTTTATATGTAGATATAATTACATACAACACATAGTGGAGAAATTTAGTATCAGCATTGCTGTGTGAAAACAAAACAGGTTTCTAATAAAAAAATAAAGCACTCGAAATAGAACCATTGTACTTTAACGGCCTTATTACAAAACAAGGTAGGACTAAACCATTGAGTCAGTTTTCGTATTTCGAATTGAAGGCAAATTAGATTAAAGACAATAAGATTCAAAATTCAAAACCCGACTCAATGGTTTAAACCTGGACTAAAGATAAACCTTGTTTTGTAAAAAGGGGGAATGAGTTTTCATATGGAGTTTTTTGCAATATCGAAAAAATAGAACTACGTATTTCACTTTTCCCAGTAAAAATGCATATTCAAAACACCTGTTAAATCGGCACAGGTTGACAATAGTCGTGAGCGACATTAAAATATTCAAATTGCCCAAACACATGTTTGGAATAACCCACAAGGGATGTGCGAAAAATGAAATCGCATTTTTTCATTTGAAATTACGTATAGGTATTGTGCACAGCCCCAGAGCTCAGTACGTGGCTCTCGGAAGCAATTTTCCGATATTAAAAAGTCATTTAAGCCGGTTACAGACACGGAACAAGATGGTTTACGAGATATTCCCGAATATTCGGCTATTAAAAATATTCGGCTCCATTCGTTTCGTCGCAGAAAATTTACGAGTCTTTTGAATTAATTTGTTCCCTTTAATATTGCATGCCAGTGATATTTATGTTGGTTTTTTATATAAGGTGAATTAATAAATTCACTAATAACTTGACTGCATTGAGGTTCAATATACGAAATGAATTGAGCTCCACGATTCTGTATTCGAGCAAAGAAAAACAATCTGCCTACGTATTGAAAACGTATGGTTTCCATTGATACAACACAGAATTATCTTGACAGCCAGTAACAATGGTGTGGATGAAACAAAACGTTTCGCCAACGAGGCAAAGTGTAAATCGGACATTGACGCCAGACTGCTAAAGGGGAGAAATCTTTTCTGAATTTAAAACTGAATTTTCTTAGTAACAAGAAGCTGAACACTTTCTTGAGACATAAAAGCAGTGACGTCATACTGTGGGTATAAATAGTGACATAACAGAAGATAAAGGGAAGTCGTAAAGTAGATCTCTTTAATGAACGTGTCATCTCCTATGTGTTGACAAAGGAGACTAATGGATTATGTCAGAATAGGTGGCGGCTGGAGACAATACATGTGTCACACACCACAGCACAGGTAAACATACCGTAATTATAGAAGCTTAGCATATAATACATCAAGAATTATTAATAAATCGAATAGTTCAGTTAGAATTTCAAGAGAAAAGTTTTGATAATGCTAGTTAGCGTATCCGATGTCAAATCCTACTAATTTTATTAAAGTTTGTAAGTATATATTTTCCAATTAAATCAACTCAACAGATTTATAATTGACATAGAGATAAATTGTAGTTTATAACACCATATAGGCTACTTTTTACCTACCCTAGTACTTTGGGCGACGCCGCCGGCAGAAGCTAAACATACAATGTATAATTTACCATTAAAAAAATCACTTCGCAGGCTTTATAACTAAAATACAGGATCTTCTACTAGAGATCTCCTTCATGTATACTATGTATATAGTCCAAGGAGTATACCTATAGTTTCAAAACTGATGAAATAACAAAGATTGGACATGAATTGGATTGGTGTGTACCAAACACTACATACATACATACATATATACGTACGTAGATCAATATGACTGATAAATGGGGAGCGAGTCGATTGCGCGCAGACGTTGTGATTTCGAACTTGTTAGTTAAATTTTCGATACAAATGTGTGAATTTTCTTTATCAAATCTGGTGCTATAGATCCGTTTTTATAACTATTATTTGTGTTTATAACTACTATGTAAAATTTAATAGAATACAGGTAGTTTTTATATGTTAATACATTTCTGTTCCTATTGTTTTGTAATGTTAACGTTGTGATTGCGAAGTTGTTAAATTTTGGAAACAAATGTTCGATTTGACTATGTATTCACAATTGTTCACGGTTATAATTACTAAATATTTAAGGATGATAGGTAGCGTTTACATATTAATATTACGTTAAAAAAAACAGCGATTCCCATTTTTTTGTAGAACGGTTGTTAGAACGGTAACCTCACTCACACGGCGAAACACAACGCTGTGGTTGTTTCACGCCGGTTTTCTGTGAGGCCGTGGTATCACTTCGGTCGAGCCGACTCATTCGTGTCGAAGCATGGCTCTCCCACACTTCCATAATAAAATTAAAATGTTTTGTTGGTTATACGTGGTAAGTACGTGTGTTGATTCTATATTTGTATAAATGATATTTAAAAAAAACTCTGCAGTACATATGTACATATATTGTGGTTTGTTTGATATCATTCAAAACAAAGTTAAAGACATCAAAACAATAAAAGAAGAATCTCTTGTTTTTCTTCTAACGAAAAGTCAAATGAAGGGAACAATAAAAAAAGTTTCTTAAACGAAATTACGTCAAAAGTGAAATGCTTCCTCATCAGTTTCGTGTAAAATACTTTTTCACAATGGCAACTTTTCTGAGAGTTTAATGAAATGCTGGAATTAAATCGACGTTGCCAACTTTTACGATGTTTTGATAAATATGAAATAATAGCGATCCGCCTTAAGCGTCGCATGGTTGCGATGGTGATACTTAATTTCTCCACTATTTAAAAGTTGTTATCTATACTAGTATTATAAAGAAGTATTCATAAGTTTGTGTTTAAGGGGTAACCACTGGAACCACTTGGATTTCTAAATTTCTTTCGCTGATTCGCTACAATGTTCCTGAATGCTAAACCAATCAGATGACTTGACAAGAGATTAAATTGATTTTAACGTTGATCGGCCTTTCGGAAACCGGGTGTAAATCTTCTTGATTTTAAATTTCCCAAAGAACACAGTCAAAAATTATTTGCTATTAGATGCGTTTCTTAGGTAATTTGCGATTTGCGTATTTCAATCCTAGTGCAATAGTCTGGGGATTTCCCAGTGACAAATAAACGTCACACCCAGATCCCGAAAAATAATTTGTGGACTAAAATATGTAAATATTGTCTAATTTTCACTCTGAAATTCGGTCGTAGTTTGTTTGTGATTGAAATAAAGATATAGGCTTTGGAACCTACGTAGATAACACAATATAACTACATCCAAAAATATTGACATTATAAGATTATGTCTCATCTCTAATTTTATTCATGTATCTAAGTCAATTTACACATTTTCTTTTAACATTCCTCATTCATGTAAATTTCAAGATTTTTATTACTTATTACCATTTCTGATTTATATAAAGAAAACGTTGAAAGGTCGTAAAATATAATGGATTTTTTATTACTCTGCACGCATCCAGAGTGAATAGGTCTAAAAATGTTGAGCCGTGGGTTGAACTTGCGAATTTATTGTTTGTTAGTTGCAAATAAATATAAGTGTGGGAGAGCTATGATTCGTCACGAATGGGTCGGCTCGACCGGAGTGGTACTACGGCTTGGAGAAAATCGGCGTGAAACCACTATAGCGTTATGTTTTGCCGTGTAGGTGAGGGTACCAGATCTCCGCAATCCCCAATCCCTTAATCCTCGGCTAATCTTTAACATAGCCGGATCTATTTTACCCACTCTTGTTACATAGCTATTATAATAAGGAGTAATTTGGGCTAATTTCATTTTAGGAATAGCGATAGTGATAATCAAATATTACACAAATATATATTATACATATAGTGACTATTGAAATGGCGAAAAAGGCCCATAGACGCAAAACTAAATTACTAAAAATGGTTTCTCATTGTATTCTTTATAAAAGTCCTAATAAATGCTAAAATATAATTCAATCTAGCTCCAAGGAGTTCGCAGTATCGAAGGCAATAACGAGGTTGAGATCGAATATCGTAAAAAAGATGAGAGAAGCTCTTCAACAAATGATGGCTTTTTACTTCACTTTTTCTTTCAGAATATTAAAAACTTATTTATGTCTTTGTAGTATTGAAAAGTGTGAGAAATGGGAGTTTTAATGGAACTATGTGAATTTATCTACCTATATATTAATTCAAGTGTGGGAGAGCTATGCTTCGACACGAATGGATCGGATCGACCGGAGTGATACCGGCTTCACAAAAAAGCGACGTAAAACAACACAGCGTTGTGTTTCGCCGTTTGAGCGAGGTTACCGAAGGCCCAATCCTTCCCCTGCTTCAATCCCTCTCCAATCCCGAAATCTCTAAATCCCTAATCCCCAAAAGGTCGGCAACGTCCTCCGTTGTTGCGGGTGTCCGTGGGCGGCACTGATTGCTTGCCAGCAGGCAATCCGATTGCTCGTTTGTCACACATAAAAAACTATTATATAGTTCTGAATTTTCTTTTGTTATTAAAATTTAATTTGATTATGCTACTAATATTATAAATGTGAAATTTTGTGTTCACGCAAAATAGGCTGGACTGATTTCATTGTAATTTCGTATGTGGTGGCACCCTGGATAAAGACATAGGCTGTTTTTATCAACATACCACGTGGGTGAAGCCGCGGTCGAAAGCTTGGTACATCTTCTATATTATTTGTTAATATCATATTTAACTGACGTTTCGTAGTAGGAATAAGATGACAAAAGTATCATCTGCATACAAGAATGTATACGAGGTAACAAAACGAAATTATTTCGATTAATAGTCCTCGGTGTTTTAGGGCCATTACAAGGCTGTGACAGAGTTTGACCCGGCTAATAGATGTAAATTAATCTTGGTTCTCTACCCAAAATTGTTAACCTCACATTGTTATCCTCATCATTTATGGAGACTAGTTAGCTGAATTATTAGGTAAGATGTTTACCGGCTAGAGCAAATTTTATAAATGACTAGTAGCCCGTCCCGGCTTTGCACAGGTTACGTTACATTAGAATAGAATAGAATTAATTTATTTGAATTTGTAAGGAACCCCAATATTTTCTAGAAGCAAATATAAGTAGTATATGTTATTCGAGATGAACGTAGCTTTCTGATGGTAAAAGTTTGTTTAAATTTGCACAGCATTTTTTGAGTTTTTTCAATACAAACACAAAAATAAAAAGTACAGTTTTAATATATGTATTAGTGTAGATTATTAATTTATGTGCAGTTAATTAAAATGTCTTGGATAGGGCACACTCTCAGAAGAGGTCCCACACACATACCGAGACAAGCTCTAGAGCGGACACCACAAGGCAGGCGAAAAGTTGGCCGTCCTAAGCAAACATGGCGGCGCACAGTGGCGGCGGAAATAAAGAGGATAGGACTGTCCTGGTCCGAAATTAAGCACATAGCCCAAGATAGGTCCAAATGGAAAAATACTGTGGAAGCCCTATACCCCACCTAGGAGACATAGGAACTTAAGTCAAGTAATAATAATGAATTTTAAGATGTAAAAAATGAACAGTCTGATTGATTTAAAAGTGGAAAATATTTGTTAGTTTGTTATCTTACGAAAGATATTTATTTAGACAGTGCGTATCAACGTGGAACGTGCAGTAATCTGTTCTTAAAGATTTATTTTTATAAGAGTTTTTTTCTTATTTGTAATGTAATAGTTTTATGACAATATAGGTATAAGTATTTTTTTTCAAAACCTTAAAGTGTATAGACAATCTATACACGCCTTTTTTCGCCGAAGGGGTAAGTTAAGGTCAGTCATTGTGACTATTTTTCATCGAAATCGAAAAATTAAGTAACATTTTTCTATTTAGAAAATGCATTTGTGAAACACACGATCGAGTTTGCACACTCGACCACCTTCCTAAACAACTAGAAGATAGTTCACGTCTCCAGGTCCCTAATCAACTCACCGACTAGATAAGTTACACTATTTTTTAACTTAGTTATAAGGAAAAACCAGTGACATTTTGCTGGAAACTTTTTCCCGATACAGTTTGCACTTAACAATCTATTTAGCGAGGGTGTGGTGTCCACAATCCAATTTATCTGGGCTCAAAATTAAATTGCGTCTCATCCCCTTACGTTGGCTTGTCTCTGCTAACTACAATTCATGCCGCTTCTATTTAGTTCCGGCTAGGGTTGGCCCGAAGACATGTGTTGTGTGTAAGTTCATATTAAGTAGCGGAGAAATTTTAGCAACGCAGGAAAATATGTTTATTCAATAAATATTTTTTTGGAATGTAAAGCGACTTTTCAAATAATGTTTCTACGATGTGCTAGTGTTTTTTTAGATAGGTGGTAGGTGATCCCAACGTTGCTATAAACAATGTACTTAGTTATAATTTTAATTCATTAAGTTTATGTAATATTACATCTTTGGTGATGCTATTCCTCGACTACTTTCAAGCTTCACTAGGTGATCATACTCATGTACAACATTGCTCGATACACGACTCTGTAACTAGGTAGTCAGTTGATTCCTAACAAGTCGAGTTCCTCATCAAACAGTTACGTGATTTAGCCATTAAAACATTATAAACTTCTTACTTCTTTATCGTTATTTTTATTACACGTGGGGCATAGCTAAAATCTATCTAATGTTGGTAAAAACAGTAGATTGCCAACCCTAGCGAACCCGCTTCATCATCCATGCGGTGAACTTCATTCGGTTATGGCTATGACACGGCACTATAGTGGAACGTTTACAATTGACATGGATTTTAAAATGCCGTCGCTCTGGAATGGAATGGCTTTAAATTCATACCCGTTATGAGGAAGAATTATGGTAAAGAGTCAAAAGTTCATTTTTTTTGACGTCGAGGGTAGGTAGTACCTACATTTGTAATCCAATGAATTATTAGTTAAATACGTAATGGTTATTGTTTTGAATGACGATAGAAAGTCAATTCTGTAACGTTGTTAATTTTCGTCTACAATAAAAGTGCTCGGTGCGAATAAAAAAAAAAAATACTGCAAGAAGTATAAATACAATTTATTTTTTTAATATGTTTAATTTTTGGGTTACAAATACGATGATAAGTATTTACTATGTAGAATGTAGGTTATTACATGTATCTACATATATAGGTACAATTTATTGATACTATAAAAACGAAAAGACTCCACAAAGTCTTTTTTTATGGAATAGGTCGGCAAACGAGTAGACAGATTACGTGATGGTGAGCAATCAGCGCCGCCCATGGACACCCGTAACAGAGGAGTAACGAGTGCGTTGCCGACCTTTTGGCCATTAGAGAAATGGAGATTGGGAGGGAAAAGGATTAGGCCTCCGCCAACCTCACTCACACGGCGAAACACAACGCTGTGGTTATTTCACGCCGGTTTTCTGTGAGGCCGTGGTATCACTACGGTCGAGCCGACCCATTCGTATCAAAGCATGACTCCCCCACACTTAAAAACTGTCCCACTCTTTCATTAATTATAATAAATATACCTACAAAGTACAATAATTACCGCTAAAATTGTTCTGTTGCTAAGTTATTTTAATAATTGGAAATCCGATCTGTAGTAAAAGTTTATTCGAAATATCTACAATACGATATGAAACTTCACATCAACAGAGATGTACCTATATTGACAATTTGATGGGATCTATGAGGGAAACTTTTTGTAAGCAGATACCTGTTTAATAATACACGGAATAAATGCAAAAATTGATTTTATTTTGTGGTTTATATCACGGAAAAAGTTTAAAAATAAGTGGAACCGCGTGCAATAACAATGTATAAGCTCTTTAGCGGTCAGCTATAAGCCTTTAGCAACTTAGTTGCTAAGATCATTAAGATCATTTTCACTTAAAAATGTTTGCGGTGAACCAACGTTCTAATTTCTGCCAGATTTTTATACAGCGGTACGCCTCAGCATTACTTAAGTGCGTTTGTTCTAATAAAGTCTTTATTTCCTTTGCAAAAAGGGTAAAATTTACTAAGCCGAGTTCGTTGAAAAGTTTTTTAGATTTCAGTAATTGGCCCAAGAGGTTCAGGCATTTCTCCTTGGGTTGCAAGAGTACCTTATCTCCGCTTGCACTCCTTTGAGACCGATATACAGGCCAGCTCGGGTAAGCACTTAAGCTCTTTTTGAGGACTGACTTAAATTTTCTTTAACAACTTCTTACTTCCACGAGTTGTTTTTAATTGGTCGTAGATTTACCTGTAAACTGTATTTATAAGTTTATAAATGGCATCTAATGTTGATTTTATGAGTATTACAATTAATTAAAACGCTGGAAAATTTATGGGGTAATGAGTAAATTGGAAAAAAACTTTTCCTTTTTTGTGACTTACTGGAATATTTAAAAAATGTATTTGAATTCAAGTAAGTACGCAGAACGTCTATATGTATAACAGTAGAATAACATAGGGTTTGACTAATACTTACAACTAAAAAAAAATTACATAACGATTTTCACAACTTGGTTTTTAGAATCTTGTACTAGGTTTTACTTAGATGTACCATTAACGACACAAGATAACCAAAAAACAGCTTTAAAATCTAGGTGGGACACTTTATAGTTGTGTAGCACAACCTCATACCTACTTAAGCAACTGGGCTAAAAGCTTGGCACTCTAACGCCTATATAGTAACTTTGATACGTACTATATTATAAAACTAAAATACTACTTACAGGATACTTATCCTCGAGAGAATACGTTGAATTTACTTGGAATATCCATCATCATCATCATCATCATCAGCCTATAAGTGCTCACTGCTGAGCAAAGGCCTCTTCTCACACGGAGAAGGTTTGAGCCTTAATCATCACGCTTGCTCAATGTGGGTTGGCGATTTCAAACTTATAATTAGAAATTATAAGTCCAGGTTTTCTAACGATGTTTACCTTCACCGTATGTAACGTAGTGTTTCGCACCCACACCCGCATGCATGAGAAGCGGGCTCCTCAACTTCCGGGCCACCACGACGACAATCCATTTTTATGTAATAATTGCTGTGAAAAAACTAATAACGGCATACTGATATGAACTAATTGATAAAAGCTTGCCGTGTTGACCTCGGTAATAAGGCTTCTGCTTCTCATACATGAAGATGCGTTTGGAACCTTGCAAGTACCAATATGATTTAGTCTAAGTTATATGTACTTTCTAAGATTATTTCAGAGACATAAGGTGAAAACAATGTAAGGAAACCTGGACATATACATAATTTTTATAAAAAACTAGCGGCCCGCCCCCGCTTCCCACGGATCTAACTATCTCGCTATTAAAGTGTCACTTTTCCCTAATTTTCCCCTCTACTTTTCTAATATTTTCTATTTTGATAAAAACCTTTTCCTGACAATAAAAAACACAATAAAAAAAGAATTAGCAAAATTGGTCCTGTCGTTGTTGAGTTATGCGCTTACCAATACATTTGGCGATCCATTTTTATATATAAGATTTGAAATCGCCAATCTACTTTGAGCAAGCGTTGATAAAGCTGAAACATTCTCCGTGTCACTTGTAAGCTGATAATGAATGATGATAAGTAGGTATCAAATGAGTTCTCTTCGAGGGAGTGTCTCTCTCTTACTGACTTAAAACCACTACGTTCACTTCTGCTCCAGGGCGCTACACTAAAAAGCCTGGCTTTTTGTCAAAGTTGTTTATTTTTTGCCTAGTTGTAATATACATTTATCATAAGTATGTTTCTTAAATATATAATCTGGTGGATACTTATGGCAGAAGTATGGAGCTACTAAATAAATTTAGTAAAGTATATTAGATAAAGGTTAAAGTAAACTTGTTAAAGTTCATGAAGAAAGAAATATCAAGATGGCGGCGGCGAACGGCAAGAAAAACTTATTGCGCGCCATTTAGACGTCACATTTATAAGTTCCATTTCCACAGGTAGGTAAGGGCTGTCGAAACTGCAAGTTTTTATTACAAAAAAATAGTTGAGCGTTTTTAGAATATAATCAGAGTAAATAGTTTTTTTATATGCTTTGTTTGTTTATTTAGCAAATAGAAAAATAATAAATCCAAAGCAAACAATAAATCCAAACTCCAAGATTTTTTAATATAAAGACAGTAGTATTAATTTTCAAGAAGACATTACTTGCAAAGAAATGTTTATTCGATAATCCTATACTACTGTTTTACAGTAATAGTTCCCACTAATCAAACAACGAAGCACTAATAAACTATTCAAAAACATATAACAATATTACAAAACACATATCACAATATAACAAGAAAATCATTCAAAAAACAATTCAGAATATACAAAAGTATTTTTACCAACCCTACTCCAGTTAGGGTAGTCACGCACTTCCGATCGTAATGATGACTTCTTTATATGTGAAGGTGTTTCCTGGCATCCCTAACGTGCCAGCTCTGTTTGGACCATTTACCGGTAACTTTATCGGTACGTCGTTACTGAAGTATATAGCCGATATTAATCCTAATTATACGATTATTTGCTTGATATCTGCTGCTTAGGTGATTCATGTTTGTACTAGGATGTCTGTTTTTTCTTACGCTCTAGAATAGATAAGTTCAAGTTTATTTTAAGTGTGGGGTAGCTACACGAAGAGGCTAGCCCGACCGACGCCACGGTCTCCCAAAAAACTAGTGTGTATGAGTGATTTCACCGGGGAACTAAAATCTTACAGCCCTCTCCATCCTCAATTTTCCTATTTTTTTTAATGCAGCCGATATTTTGTGAGTAATCCTAAATGCCAGCAACTTCTGGTGTTGTCTTATTGGATAGAGTTGTTTATATTAATAAGGATGTAGGCGGTGTTTGCACTCACACGGCAAAACACAACGCTGCAGTTGTTTCACGACGGATTTCTGTGAGACCAAGTGTTTTTGTGCGTGGAATCATACCGGTCAAGCGGACCCATTCGTGCCGAAGCTTGGTTCTCCCACATTTAGCTAGACACGCTGGTAAAACTATTAGAGGCGTAAAACTCGAAACTGAAATTACAAAAGCAAATACAACTTAACCAACTTTATCTAAGTACTGTGTACTGTACATGGGAATAGTTAAAGTGTTATAGTGACTTGTATACGAACTTGGTGTGAAACTGTCATGGCCGAAAGTGAATATTAAAGTCAAGTTGCTGAACTAAACTTTGCTCTTTACCGCTTTGGAATTGCTCCTAAGATAACCGTGTTTAAATGTTCCTAGGAGACGAGACTTTTTAATAGTTTTATGAAAGTTACGATATGTGATAATGTTAGTGAAAATTGCACCTTGTATTCCCTGGTAGAGTATTACCTACGTAAGGACTGATATCTATTCAAGTGTACAGAGTTATTTATAGGTAAAATTAAGAGACGTTGCGAGGCAACCCCAATACAAGTACCTATACCTACTAATATATTACTGGGATTGTCTCAATTTTTGTAATACATGACATCGAATGAGTTATAATGATAAATATATAGGAAGAATTATAGGATCGTTGTTTTTAAAAATATAGAGAAATGACAAGCGTTTAAATTTGGACCTAATCAAACATTCGTTATTTAAAGAAAAACTTTTCCAGATATGAAATTCAAGCCTGCTAGCTACTACTACTAATGATTAAAGAAACGGATAATAATCGTTTCAATTATTATCATCTTAAATTATTTCTTCAGCGTCAGCTTTCAGCTATTTAGCTATTTACTTTTTATTTATTTATTTTTCTTGTCAAATGTTTTTTTTTGATGGAGGGAAATCACTGAAAGATTTCTCAACATCTGCTTTGGGGAAGGTGGAATGTCAGACTCTTACTGACTAAAACTATCCCATTCCTTTCTAGACCGCGGTATATCATTGTTATTGTACCCGCAGCGAAAAGAATGACGTAGATTGTGAACATACGATTAGTTTTTTATTTTAATTTAATTTTATCCGGACTTGCCGGAATCACATGACCGTTGAACTTACTCTGGCATACAAAACTCATCGTTTTAAACACATATTTAAAACTCAATTTAGATTAGCAAAAAGGTTTTATTATCCATCGCTAATGTGTACTTAGTGAAAAACATTTGCATGAGAGTTTCAAAGGAGTTGTTGACTTGAATGCTTGTGTTTCGTAATAAATGGGAAATTCTTTTGAATTCAACGAAGCAAGGTAAGTAATGCGAAATGTGATTCCTGTACCGAGACGTTCAATTACATTATTTTTATATTTTTATTTTTATCTGATTTCTTTTTGTTATTTTTTTATTTTACATGTGTTGTTTTATTCGCTGTGTGCGCGATGACAGCGCCCCTAGTGGCCGCAACTATTCAGGACTTGTCATATTCTGTCAAATCATGTCAGCTAGATAATAAGAGATTGATTTTCGACGAGTTTTTCAACGAAATTTAAAAAAAAATGTGTAATAAGTGAGTGTGTATATTATACCTAGCGATTTTTTTCCTCGTGAAAAATATGGATATGATAATACGTACGGGATTTGAATATTAATTCTCTTCACAGCAGCTATCCATTTTTGTCTTTGCTGTTCACTTTGATGTTGGAAACGAATAAAACTTGCACGAACTGTTCTTCCCATTGTTTTTACAATTTACGACACAACATGTACTATGACCCATATAGCAAATTTTTACGTTTTTACTTAAAATTATAAAGGAAGTTATGAAAATAAAGCAATTTGACACATGACAGTCCAGAATTAATTCACATTTCTGCCACGTCGTGCGCTACGATCGATTTGCCGTTCCCCACCACCCAATTCGCACATAGCGAATAGCCTTTTTGTTTTTTTCTATTAATACCATTGAATAACTTAAATAAACTCTATCTTTCTAGAACTATAATTTGATTTCGCCTGACGTCATGTCTCCATAAAAGTACAACTTTCATAGTTTACAGAATTTCAATACATTGAAAACTAACGAAGTTGGGTCGTTGCATCGAAACTGTTTACTTTGATAATAAAACAAAAGTTTTGATGGAACATCCCCATATCTCTTATTTCAAAGACACTAAAGTTCATATTCGTATAGCATTTGGAACTTCATGCATCATGTTTTACATGCAGCTAAAGTTTATTGTAGCTTGTATGGCTGTGTGCGAGGCAACTTTATCCGAGATGGAAGTTAAAAGTTAAATTGAAACTTAATACGTGTGTATGAAGATTCATTTTACTATGAAGACGAAGTTTGCTGTTAATTGGATAGATGGAATATTATTGGAGTATGTTGGTACTACATATTATTTATTATTATTTATACATTTAAATAGGGTTGTCAATTTGCAAAATCCAATAGTCGCAAGTTTGGACTAACATTTGAAAAAAGGGACAACACCAATATTGTTCGACATTGTATAACGGAATGTGTAAGATCGTGAAATGCGAAAACCGCGGACTCCGGGCAAATCTACATTTAAAACTAATAAGCAATGACGCAGAGACGAGGCAATGTTTGTTTTTTTTTGTGAGGGGAAAATCATCAAATGACTTCTCCCGCCCAGGGCGGGGCAGGAGGGAGTGTCAGACTCTTACTGACTAAAAACCCCCCTGTTCCTTCTCCTGCTCTGTGCCGAGGTCGCGGTACCTCATTGCGCTTACCCCGCAACCCCGGCTGAAGATCAGCCCTTTAGTGCTCCGTCTGTGGTGGTCGAATGGCTCTTTGAGGCGCGCTATGCGCCGTACGCTCGGGCCTGGTTCTGGTCGGGCGGCGAGCTGCCCTTACTCGCCGACCGCAGGCCCGTGCTTACGGTGGCCGGAGATCGTCCCTCGATCCCCGATGCCCGTAGTGTCGCCAGTTGCGGCTGCTGGGGCGTGAGGAGGAGGATTGCTGCCTCACTGCTTACAAGGCAATTGTGGGGGCAAATAAATATCTATAGGATGATTTTTCGTTGAGAAACTTTTGGATTGGAACTAGGGCCGATGATCGGTTTAGGGTGCAAGGGCAATAATTTATTTATCATGGCTCTGTTCGGAACAAGAGAAGTAACGTAGTTCTTATTCAGTAAGAGTCTGACACTCCCTCTCTGCCCACAGAGCGGGAGAAGTCATTGGATGATATTCCACTTAACAAAGAAGGGGTGATATACAACTGTATGTATATATATGTATGTATATGTAAAGTTAAACTAAGAAATAATAGCAATAAAATATCTTAATGAATATTCCTCTGAAACTTCATAAGCTTTGCTCTCAGTCCTTAGCATAATACAAGTAGGCAATGAGCAGGTAAATACAAAAAGTAGAAAGATACTTGAATATTCTTAGAATTAACATATAAAAGAGAACACACTCTAGAAACAAACTTGGGAAACTTTCGCTAAAAGGAAGTGTCAATAATGGGAATGAGATCTGAATTTTTGATGTGACTTGTATGTATAATATTAATGTGTTATATAAAAAAACTAGCTACTCTCGCGCGGTTTTACCCGCTGCTCGGCTCCGTTTAATCGTAGCGTAATCTTTTGTAGCCTGTAGCACTCAGGAATATTGTAGCTATCTATCAGTGAAAGAATTTTGGCAATCCGACCAGCGGTTCCAAAGATTACCCCCTGCATACAAACTTACAATCATACAAACTTACAAATTTTATCTCTTTATAATATTATTATAGTATATTATATATAGATCTGTTTAAATATTAGGTTTTTTAAAGTTATATGTCGGCAAACGAGCAGACGGATTACCTGATGGTAAGCAATCAGAGCCACCCATGGATACTCGTAATACCAAAGGAGTTACTACAAGTGCGTTGCCGTCCTCTTGTGGGCTATTAGAGATTTAAGGACAGGGGATTTGAGGATTGAGGATGGAAGGAGGAGGCAATTGGGGCTCCGATAACCTCAAATACACGGCAAAACATAAGGCTTGCATCACACCGATTTAGGTAGTTTTGTTTTTGTTTAAGTAATATTACCGATTTAAAGTCTTCTGCGAATTAGCCGTGTGTTATGTGGTGACAAGGATACTATTTCGGTCGTCAAAAGATCTTTCTAAGGGATAACATATTTGGCAGAGACCAGGCATCAACACTTTCTGATTAACTAGAACCTTTTGCAATTCGATCTCAATTCCTCTGCCTATGAAATCATGGCAAATGTTAATAGGCATTATTTTGTGAGTGGAAAATCATCATTTATGTCTTCTCACGCCCAGGGTAGGGCGGGAGGAATTGTCAGACTTTTACTGACTAAAAACCCCCCGTTCCTTCTTCTGCTCTGGGCCGAGGCCACGGTGTTTCATTGCGAAACGTTCATAGGCATTAGAGTAGTATGTGTGTAGAGAGGAAATATAAAACCTCATTGGTATTAGAATTTTGGAACAAAATCCTAGTTTTACTGACAGATATACTGATAGATAAGTTAACTCTGACGTTTTAATAGTTCCTTGAAATAAAAGCTTTGATTTTGAATTTAGAAGTTTACAGTTTAGAACTGGACTTTTACAGGGCGTTTATGACTGTCCAAAAAAAAACCAATAAGCATTTTGGTAGAAGATTGTGAGAAAATCCTTTTTTAAAGCAAGTCAAAAACGAAAAACAGATTCTCTATAAAAAAAATGGGCACTTTTTTCTCTAACATGTTGCCCGACACTTACATTTTTCTTGTTACATGGATGCTTTTACAAATATGACTGTACTGACTGCTTAGACTAGAAACAACAATTTGTAGATCATACAAAGAGTTATTGTAATTATGAAGTTCTTTATTGTACTAATCCCTCTATTACGAGTCTTTTTGACTGTCTGAAAGAATACTAGCAGAAGTTAATCGTAAACTTTATTAAATATAATGCTATAAGTACTGCAATAAAGTCTAGATTCCTATCTTCCAGATAGTGCTAGTACACTACCAATAAAAACTTCTTTAGTTCATTATAGACTTTATTAGGTATAATACTATTAGTACTACAATAAGGTCTGTAGGTTTCTAGGTTCAAGATAGAAGCTACCAATAAAAACTTCTTTCTTTACTTTACTTTAAAAAGTGTGCTCTCCAAACTTTATGATACCAAGTGACATTTTATGGAGATAGATAAAGCATGGCCTGAAAGAACGAAGTTCCTTTTCTACGCACGCTTATAAAACTTCAAATGGGCGCCCTCTATCTAAAATATACTCCGTTGGCACGTGTCACGTGGTTAACTATACTCGGAATTTTAATTCCATTCCAGATTTGACAATTTCAGTGTTGCAACGTTATGACAAGTACTAAATAGTGACGTTGCAAAATTATTCGATATGGAAATCGAATATTTTCGGATCGATTCCTCACGTTTATAATTTTACTCTCGTAAACAAAGTATATCAGGAAATTAAATATTTCTGAACCGATAATTTAGTTTTGACGATTAATTAACGATCTGAGACTTTTCTTTTATAATTGTGAGAGTGTTTGTTGAGAGGTAATTAATCGTCTAGTATCGATTTTGTCACTAGTCAAGAAATAAGTATTACTACTAATAAGTATTCAAGTACGTACTAGTTAGACAAAAAGCACACAATTTCATAGCCAAAATTAAATATAATCTTTATAATTTTCAAACAACAAGAAATTTCTTAAACAAACTTAAAAAATAATGCTTCAATTCGATACTTAATAATGAGACCAATAACCTTGTAAACGATATAGCCAATAAAGTCAGTTTTAAAAGTAATTTAATTAAGGCATTACAGACGAGACGGGTAACGTCCTTTTTTATTATGAAAATCATTCGCTTCTTGGGGAGAAAGGCTAGGGTGTATATGATTTTGATCCCATTAGAGTTATTGTTGGTTATTGAGAGTTATATTCATCACCTAGATTGGCCCGTGGTCCTCTTAAACACCGATATCGGAGTAACCAAAGTAAGGATTAGGAGAAAACGAGGTTGGTGTTCTCAGTAAGAGTCTCAAAGTCATTCTCTCTCTTGCCCTGGGTGGGGACAGGTCATCATTTATTCCAATTAGACCCTTACAGGCACCTTTGAACGTCAAACAAAATGTTGAAGATATTGTGTCAGTATGTCGGTCAGTCCTCTTAGTGAAGCTATTTGCTCGTTCCAAAGTGTAGATTTCGATGGAGAAACTCCATGGTTACTCTTTTTAAATCAGTTTCACTGTCACATGCAGATTCTTTTTACAAATAGTTGGTTCAATTATGTGATAACACGTCCTAACTATCTATTGATAGGTCCTACAATTCTTTGCAAACGAAGAATGAAACATGGCATGTTCATTTGACAAAATTTTCATGAATAAAACTTTGCCAATCCAATTTTTAGCCAAACACTATGGCTTAAGGAAAGGAGATTAATACCCTTCACGTATAGTTTAAAACTACACTTACAGTTTCAACAAAACAAAAACAGTTTACTTTTTTAAACAAAAACATTAAAATAAAATTACAATTTATATTCAAAATGATTTTACAAATAGTTACAATCATTGAATGTCCACAACAAAGCTTATTTGTTCAATCTGAAAATCACACATCATTTGTAACACGATCCGTTTCATTGCTGAAACACCTGAATTCAGTGAGAGGTACTGAAATATATGTACAAACGAAACACAAAACTATACGTACGATTTAATTATAAGCTTTTTGAAAATAGAAACATTATTCTTTGTTTTTTTTTCAACCAGTATTGCGTGTACGTGTACAAACCTTTTTATAGGTATATTGTTTGTAAAAGGTCGTAGGGAAACCCATGAAGGGATTTCGGTAGTTACTCGAGCGCGTCAGATTAACATAATGGGAATATTTAGTATCCTGTTGAATGTAACCACCATAATTATACCTAATGGAAATAGAGGGGGGAAGATACATGGAGTATACACAGTATTAATATCTATCACGTTCGTGCACTAAAAACAAAAGTTATACTTAACAATTTTTGAAAACTATCGGTCACTCCTTCCCTCAACGGAGGAAAGAAGACATTTCGTCCTTCAGACATTTGATAAAACCTTATAAATGTCTAAGAAGACATATTTCTATTCATTTAGTATTGACAAAGGGATATTGTATGAATTAAAAGCTCAGAAGTAAAAGGCAGTGACTTATAATACACGAAACAAGGTAACTAGGCCAAGGACGTCCCACATATGACGGGAACATCGAATATGAGCAAATAGGTATTGAACGCAACAAGTGTATTGAATATTGAACATCTTTCAAACGGAGGAAATGTATCGAGCCTCCGTCCTTGCACCTGAGAAGGTCACAATCTCAATAAATGTCACGCCGTATATTTTACAGGCAGGTACACATCATGGCCGCTCTTAATGCAAAAGTATAGAGGTATAGTATTTATTTATGTGATGTGATTATTTTTTCCAGAAAGTTTTCAAATTCTTAGGTATTACGAGGGTCAAACTGAAAGTTTTTAGAACTGGCCACTTAAAAACCATATAATAAAAAAAAATCTAAAATTTTAAAAATAGAATTCTTTGCCATTATTACTGAGTATATATTTCATTCATTTGTCATTTGTTTTACGATTTGGCGGCAAATTGAAACCACGAAAACGCCTCGTCGCACACCGCCAAGCGAACAATCGACTATTTGGCGAGACCCCTGAAGACGAGTGGGCAAAGTGCTTTTCCCAGTGGTTCCATCGCATGCAGTATTGACGTGAAAGGACAATATTTTGAAAAGATATAATAAAACTAATAACTGGCTAATATAATCAGTTTTTGATTATCTAAAAACTTTTAGTTTGATCCTCGTATAATGGTATAAGTGACGGCGCGTCGATTATTTAAATTAAATTTTGAAGGAGGTTTTATCAGTTAACACAATTTATCGGACGAGAAACAGACAGTTCTGCGTGCGCATTACCTATGGTGGAGAGCGAGCGCTGTGACTGTCATATGAGACGGATCGCCAACGTCCGTTATTTTTGTAATTTATTCGGTCTGATTACAAAATCCTATGCCCTGCGATGCACTGTGAAGACGATGATTGGGATGTTGATGTTTGTACCAATCCCCCGGTGCCTTCATATGTATATGATGTTTATGGCTATTTTGTTTTCTATGTAATTCGAAGTAAGATTTTAGAAGTAAAAAGTTAGGATTGGCTAAGAATAATAATTCTTTCGATTAAGTGCGGATACGTAATAAAGATTTCCATATAAACTTACGTCTAAATCATGAAATTAATTGAACGGATTTTAATAAACCTTGCTTATTCATTGGTAATTTTAGTTTCCGTAAAAACTTAAAACATTGGTATATATAATTATTATAAACTTTCACTTATAATTATTCGATTTAAAATATATTGAAAACATGCTTATTTAAGGTTTTAGAGCTTGATTGTTGGCATATAAGTAACAGGGTTCATTAATATCGGTTCAATAGTTTTCATGATCTTGACTATGATAGAAGCCAGTGCCACGCCCCGAAACGCTCGCGCTGTAAGGTAAGTCAACAATTTTAAATATAGGTAAGTACGGTGCGTATTAGGTATGTATGTAAATAAAATCACGTACCTTTTCTTGACGACAGCGATTAGTATAATATGCTGTGTGTTCTTGGTTCCACGTACAGCTCTGAAACAAAGCAGAAATAGATCATTAGTAAGAATAAATTATTAAGCTGTAAAATTTGTTTGCTTAATTAACTAAAAATCGCGGGTTACTCACGTGTAAATATTGAGAAAAGCTCTACTAGTTTCGAACCACAGAGGGGTTCTTCCTCATGAGCAGCGTGCGCGGACGCGGCGACGTCGCGCAGCCTACTGTCAGTAGGTTGCGCGGTTGCGCGGTTGTGCGGTTGTTAGTAGAGCTTTTCTTAATATTTACACGTGAGTAACCCGCGATTTTTAGTTAATTTAGTATGTCTCACGATAGTTATTATAAAAACAAATTTGTTTGCTTATTTGTATTGAACGCGCTAATCTCCGAAAATACTGGTTCGAATTTAATAATTATTTTGGTGTTTGTTATTGAGGAAGGCTACATGCCGCTACGGTCTGTAGGAGCCGAGCAGCAGGTTCATAGATGTGTGCAGGTTCTTTCCGACCAAACTGATGATCTGGGAGTTACTGATATCTTCCGAGATGATGATGATGATGATAAAGAAGATAAATAAAACTGCAAGTCTTTGTCAAGTCGTAAGAGTAGACTTGACGTTCTAAAAGTATGTCACGAAGTTCGAAAAGTTTATCTCAAACGATATCAATCACTACATGGTATAAAACAAAGTAGCTTGCTCTGTACCTATAAGCCTATATCTGCTTAAATCTTTAAAATTACGCAACGGATTTTGATGCGGTTTTTCACAGATAAAGTAATTGAAGAGGATGGTTCGTATGTATAATAAAATCAATTACATAGTGAAGAATTTTTAGTATCAGTATTGCACCCGTGCTATGTCACGGCGGGTTAATTTTATTTTGACTTCAAAATAAGACATTTTTATAAAATACAATTAGCAAATAATAAAGGATAACGAAAAAGCCATTACATCCAACCTTTGTGCGTGACATTTTTTATCGTCTCCCCAAAGAAAAAAGCCTTCACGAATTCTTTAACGGGAATAATAAAATCATATACATACATACATACATACATATATGCATACACACACGTCTGAATTCCATACATTTTATTTGCAAAATTCTTTCACGACTTGGAAATTCGGTGCTCGCGAACTCGAATACCGGGTACAACCGGGTAACCGGGTTCAGTCACGTGGAAATATAACCGGGTTGACGGACGCATTTATAGAGTGAAGTATCTACTTCTTTAGATCTGGTGTTGTGAACATGGTTTTTTATTAAGTACTTCATTGTACTTCTCAATATGAAATGGGTATTTTTAAACGAATGGTTTATGGGCATAGACCTGTGTTCGGTTTGGCTGTTGATGGTAATGATGAAGGCAGAATTTGTGCGATATATCAAGTCCTAGGTACTAGCCATCATGCTACTGAAAATTTTATCCAGCTATTCCTAAGATTTCAGTATTGGCAGTTGAACCTTAAATGGAGAGAGCGAGACGGGAAGATTAAATTAATTAATAATTATTAAGTTATTGATTAAATTTTTCATATCTATAGTATATTTATATTTATAATATATATTTTTTGTCTCTCTAAATGTACAAAAGTAACACCTTTTACAATTTATGTCTGTCTATTTGTTCCGTCAAATCTTTGGAATAGCTGGACCGATTTTGACTGGATTTTTATTGATATGCATTTAGTGAAAATCGGTTGCTTCAGTATTTATCCTCTAACACGACGCCTATGTTTACCCACGACATTTGAACAAAGTAATTAATTTCTAATAATAATTATTATTACTGCTCGTAATCCTCAAAATGAGGTCGTCGTTTCAGGTTTATTTCGGAAGTTTAATTAAATATGGGTCTACTTCTGATTATGTGCGGGATGATACTAAATCCTATATGTGTGTGGCAGGTGATAAATATTACCGTGATGTGGTTTTAATTAAGTTGAAACCTAACAACAATTAGTATTATAAACATCAAGTTAATTATTTAATCGTTATTAATATAGAGAAATGGTGTTTTGTGTCAACGAATTGTATGTTAATTGTGGATTAGGATTTTCTGTCTAAATATGAGTTGCGGGTTCTTTGTCGTATTACATATTTAGATAATACTAAAAAACAGTGAAGGAAAACGTCGTAATAAAACTGCAAACTTTGAATTTATAATTGTATGTTTAAAATCGTCAAACTTCAATAAGCAAGCGTGGTTATATTTTTAAACCTTCTCCGTGTGAGAAGGTCTTTGCTCAGTAGTGAGCAGTTATAGAATGATGATGAAAAATGAAGTAAAATTGAATCTTAATATACCTAGTGTCTTAATATAAAATTTGCAGCTGAAAATTTGCAATTTCATATAAAACGAGTATTTGTGTTATTATATTACGTCTAAATTAATTAAAAATCGCGGGTTACTAACGTGTATAAATTGAGAAAAGCTCTACTAGTTTCGAACCACAGAGGTGTAGCTGGCTAGCTGCGCGACATCGCCGCGTCCGCGCACGCTGCTCATGAGGAAGAACCCCTCTGTGGTTCGAAACTAGTAGAGCTTTTCTCAATTACACACGTGAGTAACCCGCGTTTGTTATTTAATTTAGTATGCCTCACGATAGTTATTATAAAAGTATATTAAGTACTAGTGTCCCATCCCATCTTCGCACAAGTGCAATCCTGATACTAATTTCTTCATTCTCAATGGATGTTATCATACATATAAACCTTTCTCTTCAATAACTCTAAGTGTGAAAAAAAAATCGCATCGAAATCCGTTGCCTAGTTTTAAAGATTTGAGCATACATATAATAGGGTTCTAGGGACAGAGAAACCGACCTTGTTTTACACAAGCAGTGATGACGTTTATTTGTGTGACGTCACAACGAAAGGCAAATACAATAACTATGTTGTGCGCATGTGTGCGTAAGCATGTGTTCCGTTATTGCCGCATGGAATTTCGTAATTACCTTCCTTGAGGTCTAAATATTGTTCTCCGAAGGATCTAACGCTTTTCCTTATTAATAAAGTTGTTCTTGGAATAACAAAGAATTTGGGTCTAGTTTTACAAATTGCTTTCATATTTTATTTAAGTATAATGAAATGTTTATTTTTAAAATGTTAATAGCTACAATTGAAAGATGTGGTCATTAGAAGGCAAAAAGGCTTTTGTACCTATGTATGTTGTTTCACCGGTAGATCTAAAATTTGTTGAAAGAATCTTTAGCACTTGTGACTGTTATTCTTAGCAGTATCTTGTAGCTGTTATAAAAAACAAATAGAATCAAGCTTTGTTCAATTTTGTATATATTCTGAAATTTACATTTTTTCTAATACTTTTTTAAACGTGACAAAAATTAAGAAATCTGGCAGTGCACCAATCCAGCACAATGGATATCAAATCATGATAATACAATTGAAAATAGTTCAGATAATTCATTTTGGCCCAAGTACCCAAATAACACCTTTATCAGTAAAGAGGTCATCTATATGTACTACGAGTAATATTATAAAGAGGTAAAATTTGTAAGTTGGTATGTAGAGAGTAAGTAATCCATGGAACCGCTGGTCGTATTGCCAAAATTCTTTCACTGATAGATAGCTACAATGTTCCTGAGTGCTATAGGTTATAAAACATCAGGCTACGATCAAATGGAGCTGAGCAGCGGGTTTAACCACGGGAGAGTAGCTAGTAATCTAATATAAAATAACAGGCAACTGGCTGTCAGTTTGTTTCCACTCGCAAGTTAGAAACTGTTGATACTGAAATATTGTAGAGGTGCTGAAAAGTTCAGTAGTGCCTTCACAGTAAACAACGTTCCGCTGTAACTTAGTATTGAGTTAAATATTTTATCTAAAAGCGGTTTCATATGGAAGAAGCACCATTATGGAACTGACTGACTAATGGTTATTTATTGTCTGGCGTAGAGGACTTTTCTTTTCTTCACCACACGGCAAGAAATTTCGTTTTTACCCATGTATCGGCAATTCTTGCACAAAATTTATAATCAGTCAAGTAAATGTAATTGTAAAAACCATCATGGATGTGGCTCATGTTTAGCCAGGGTTGCTTGCATCTAGTAATCTACCGCCGTCCCGGCCAGGAGAAGGAGAAATTGCGGGGTGGTGTTCAGTCAGTAAGAGTCTAAAACTCCCTCTTGCTCCACGAAAAAAGCTAAGTTTGTTAAGAAAATAAATAATGATTTCGTACAGAAAAGGTAGGTAGTAGATGTTTTATCATCTTTATTAATAGGCACTACATATATTCATCATATTTGTTATAACAATAATTGCTACCTCTATGTACCTACACAAGAATAACGAAAATTTAGTTTAGTTATCCACATTCTTCCCACTAATAAGGAAGTTTCCAAGTTCCTGTGAATACAGAAGCTCTTACGCCCCAGAATGACTTGGAAAATGTAATTATCTGCGTTGAAAATTGGAGCCTATGGGCCTATTACGAAAGTCCAATAGGTATAAATCAATCTTAGAGGTTGGCTGTGGGCAAACAAGGCTACACTGTTTCATTAGTTACCTGTCAAGGGGTTAGTGTGACGTCACTTAGGTACAGTCAGCGACATTACGAGGTTATCGTTTAGTTGTTGAAAAGCGATGTTGCTTATTGAGAATGGTATTTATTTATTTGAGACTTCATGCACAAAATATTGTACATAGGCGGACATTGGTATTGCGTTTGAGATGGACAATTTTGTTAGCAGCCTTTTGATTAATCGTGTTGTATGTATCGAGTGATATTGGAGGTTGGTCTTGTGATATTGTCTTTCTAATATTATAAACGCGAAAATTTGTAGTAAAAACTACTTATCGGTTCTGAATGAAATTCGGCATACAGCTAATACGGTTGTTTCCAACTAGTCAAATTCAATACTTTTATCCAAATGTCAAAAACGATACTTTTCTATGAAACATTGAATTATGACGTCATAGCATTTTTGCGTCGAATAGCTTACTTATTTTTAAAAAAATAGCTAAAAAATATCTAAAGCTTAGTGTATCGATCGATCGATGAATAAAAGTATAGTTATTTTTCAATATTTTATCTTATTAAAACGTCGAATTAATTTATTTTTGACCTAGGAAACTACCCAATTGCAACTGTCATAGTTAGTAGGTTTTCCATTCGTAGGTAATATTGTCTCTTATAAAGTTTTACAATAAAAGAAGATTAATATAAAACATTAAATTAACTATAAGTAAGATAAATACTATATTAATTTAATTTTAATACAGTACAAATTATATATTAAATTTTACAAGCAGTACACTAGATTAGTGTTTCAACTGTACCTCTCACTAATGAGTACTTAAGGTAGCTGCGCACGGGTCATTGACACCGTTGTGTCCTGAAGCCACGGCGAGATTTGTTCAGGATTTCTTAATTAAAGGTTTCTCCAATTGGATTCTTTGGTAATGAGTTTAAGTTTAAATTAAATCTTCAATTTTTAGGTGGAGGTGTTGTTTTGACAACAATGTTTTCATTTAGGGGTAACTTTGTAATCGTTATAGGAAAAATTCCTATAAAATATAGTTTTTTAAGTTTTTGATGTTATATGCTTATGGATTTGATACCATCCACCCAATACATTAGATACTAAATAATTCGTGGGTTTTCCTCTACGCGCTTGGCAAATTTTTTACTCTGCTTCATAAAATTATAGTCTCAATGTAATGTCTAAAATTTTACAATTCGAGCAGTTATTGGGAATTTGGTAAAGTTTCTAGTTTAGACTTTGTAGTTTTAATTAAGCAAGTACATCAACATCTAGTCCATTCTAATTAATATTCTTAGCTATCTAGCTTTTTAATAAAATGTGTGAAATATATGCTCGTTGCGTTTTTGTTTTAATTATTTCTAATTAAAAGTTTCCATAATAATTGCTGGGTGTAGCCGGCCTTGGTCTGTGATGTTTACAGCATATAAAATATGTTTTCATACTGAAGATCGTAATATTGTTTATTTTCCATTTTATTTGTCAAAATTGATGAGTACCTAGTTAACGATAGCCATTTTCTGTTCATTGGATTTAAATACATTTTTAAACCTTGTTATACCCACACTAGGATGTTCTCCTGTTTCAGGAAAAACACATTCACATACACAAACAATCAGACCCGGAAGAATATTTTGTCGATCATAACAAGAGTCACTCTGTGCGAGCCAATCACCCAGTCATTCGGATGTTCTGTTATGTTAGGCCAAACTTTTAAGAAAATATTTCAGTAGAATATTACAAAGCTTTAGAGTTTATTTGTTTGAAAGTTCTAATCTCCGGTACCTACAACAAGTTAGAATTGAACAATTATTGTTTATTTTAAGGCTTATAGGCTATAAAAGTTCACGCTACAATCTGTAGGAGTCGAGCAGCAGGTAAAACCGGGCCAGAGAAATAATTATTTAAATAATACCTATGAAATAATGAAACAATGGATTTATTTTTGTAAATAGGCCATAAAAGAGCACCTTTACGCGTCAAAGTTATATGTAAAAAAACTAGATAAAGCTGGCATTTCCTATCTGACTACTCTGAGAAGAAATGCCGAAACAAACTCAGAGATCCGTCTCTTTTCAAGTCCAGACAATGTAAAAAATAATATAATGTGCGAGAACCGTGCAAGTTCATTCTGTAGTGGTCTTTTGAGGAAAGAACCACACCAGATTACTTGGACCCGTTTTAAAGAAAGGCACGCAGTTTACAACCAGTGAAAACTAACGGGTGTTGCTGAGTTGTCCGGCGAGCAATACTGAACATTTGGGTGGGTCGCGTAAATACTTAAACTGGCAGAACATAGCCTAGCTAAGAAAACCTAAGACTAACATTAAGATTTAATCTGTTTACTTCTGTTCCTGTCTAAAATAGTCCAATAGACGGTCTTAATTGAAATAACTTAGTTGTTAGACCAGTTTCAGAGTCAAGTGTCCCAACTATTATTGCTCTACAAACTGGGATACTCCAAGGAGAATCGATTTAATTACAAAGATTATTTACCCGGTCTAACACAAGTTTATAATGAAGAAGATTGTACTTCGTGCTTTCCACGTGTTATTTGGATAAAACGTAGCGTCTGCGTTAGTCCAGACTGTCATATGTTTTTGTAGTAATTTTCATCAAAATCTGTTTAGAAGTTACACATCCATCCATCCATCCTAACAAATTTTCGCGTTATTAATAGACCTAAGTAAGATTGATTTTTTTATTTTATTTGATAGAACGTTAAACGATCTCACGGATTATCTGATGGTAAGCAATCGGCGCCACCCATGGACACCCGCAACACCAAAGATTCATGGTTTTTTTAGTACAATTTTTCAGCTGTAATTTTCCAATGCCTCACTAACTTCACAAAAACATTAATTTTAAAATCATATTCTGTAAACTTACGACATGTCCCCTAACATGAAAACGAGTGCCCATAAAACGTTATGACCGATCGTTTGTCGTTAGAAATTCAATCTAAATTCCAATAGGTAAGACGCAAAATGCTTTGGAGCAATTAAACTGCAGTTATGAGCCAGTTACGGGAAATGATGGGGACATCAATTTTGTACCGATGGCATTTACATTCAAATTGAAAAATGCACCTTTGAGATTTTTAAAACGTGTTTTGGTTGTTTTAATATTGAACACTAAGCTAATACAGATTGGGCCCAAAATTGGGTGGAGGGCAATAATGTAATGTGACATGACGAGCAGGAGGAGGAACGGGTAGCTTTTAGTCAGTAACACTCTGATACTCAACTCTCGCCACAACTAGAGTGGCAATTTACCCTAATAAAAAAAGAAAACGTTACTTCAAGGATTACAGCTTATTAGGTTTTTGTTTCTTGTTTTTTTATTGTGTCATATTGCGACAAATCAGCGGACGGATTACCTCAAGGTAAATAATCAGCGTAGCCCATCAGCACTCGCTACACCGGACGAGTTGCAAGTTCGGTGCTGGCCTTTTAGTATTAAGGGGTTTTGGGATTAAGGCATTGGGGAGGGATCGGGGGAGTAGAAGAATTGGGTCTTCGTTAACCTCACTCACATGGCGAAAACAATGCTGTAGTTCTTTCAAGCCGGTTTTCTGTGATCTCTTCGGTTGAACTGAAGCATGAAGTTATGTGCCGAAGCATGACTCTCACAAACTTACTTGTGTTTATGATGTTCGTTTAAAAATGAACTTTGTAGGGTTTTAATCTTAGTTTAAAATTAATTGCCAAAATTTCATCGCTTAAGGCCAATTTAATTTACATGATTTCATCATTACATTATAATACTAGTGATTTACCAGCGCGTGAAATACGACTGACAGATTCATACGGTCAATATATATAAAAATGAAACCTGAATCTGAATATGTGAAATTAATTTTCGGACATGATGGCAACAATATTTATTGGTATTGTAAAGTATTGATACTCGTTTATTGAAACTTTTCATACTGTTAATGCATTTCGGTATTATTTGTTACTACTCTTATATAACTTTTCTCTTTTTTAATTTAATTAATATAATACCGATGGTTTTAGTAGCTTCTGTTTCGGAATAAAAGTAGCATGCATGTCATTCCGGTCTTTATTCTATCTCTGCGCCAATTTTCATCAAAATATATTCAATTGTTTTTTATGTGAACGAGTCAAACTCTTCGCGTTTATAATATTTGGGATATATCATATTTTCTTATTATTTAACATAAAAAATACTATATTTTCCGATTCAAAAACTCTGTGCTATATATTTTTGGGCGGTTAACGAAACCACCATTCATGTCGGCTTTTACACAACGCAAGACTTGACCAAACCCCGTCATAATAGAGTATCTACTTTTCTAAAGGCAATTAAAGAAAGCCGATTAGACATGTTAATCAGTATAATCGTGTAGAACAGTCCGTACAAATAATCAGGCTTTTGTTTGAAGGCCAGAGTGCATTTCAAAGCTTTATCGCTTGAAGATAATTGGGAATGTCGGGTGGAGTTGGGGTGCGACGTCTAGCTAACATGACTGGCTTATCTGCAAGTGCATTATAATCAGTATAACTGTCGTAAAGCTGACAGGGGATAAGCAAGTCTTTTGGCATGATTAGGATTTTTTTAAAGATATTGAGTATTTGAGAATGTAGCACCTATGTAAGTGTGATATATAGATTTTTTTCGTTGAAAAAAGTACTAACCAGCTCGTTTTTCATTGTGAAAGTTTTAAGTCGCGTCGATTTATAGCACGGAAGAACTCTGTGTGATTCACAAATTGTTGTTTTGGTTCTGGGTGTGATGTGTATGTGAAACTGTATGTTTGTAAACGCACCCATGACTCGACCGAAGTGGTACAGCAGCCTCACAGAGAACTGGCGTGAAACAACCACAGGTGTGTGAGTGAGGTGACCGGAGGCCTAATCCTTCCCCTCCCTCAATACCTTCATCCCCAAAACGTCGACAACGCACTCGTAACTCCTCCGTTGTGCGGCGCTGATTGCTTACCATCAGGTAATCTCTCTGCTCGTCCTATCACATAAAAAAAGATACTTATATACAGTTTTTGCAAGGGTAACACTGCGGTCCCTGCAGGCAGACTAACTGGCCCCAAGCTTGCATGTCACGTTGCAGTCACACACTCGACCACTGCCCGCTAATATATTGCGTGCGACCATTTAATGGAAAAAAAAACTAAATTGGTCTGCAAGTACACGTACGCGTACAATGTGAATTATTTTCTTTATTAATATTCGTAGGTTGTGTTTTAAAACCTAATTATTTTCATGCGATTTGTTCCGTTCTTGGAAGGTTGCACAAAGAGGCAATTTTATATATTCGGGGTTGTGGATTAAGCGCAATGAGTCACCGCCGCCTTGGCCCAGAGCAGGAGAAGGGACGGGGGCTTTTTAGTGACCCAGAGTAAGGCGAAAAGGAGTGTCAGACTCTTACTGACAAAAACCCTGCTCCTTTTCCTGTTCCAGGCTGACGAATTTTTTTTTCAGGGCCGGGCTTGATGGAGTGTCAGACTCTTACTGACTCTTCCTGTTCCTTCTCCTGCTCTGGGTCGAGGTCGCCGTGCCTCATTGTCCAGACTGACGCTCCGGTTACTGTTAATCCCTCAGAACTACATTGCCCATGGCGATAAAATGAGTTTTGATTCAGTACAGACACAGCCGTATCTGTCAACGAAGGCAACGATTCGTCAATTATTTTCAACATAATTTCTTATTAGTGCACTAAAAGAACTTGGAGCGATTTTATGCCATGATTTTGAAATTTTTTGTCAGGGAAAAAACATCAAATAACTTCTCCCGCCCGGGGTAAAGCGAGACACAGAATGTCAGACACTTAATGACTAAAAACCCTCCCGTTCCTTCTCCTGCTTTGGGCCAAGGTCGCGGTGCCTCATTGCGCTTGCAACCTCGGCTAAACATCAGCATAGGGGAGAAATGATGATGTGGTATGATTTTGAAGCTGCTTCCACGGCGTAGGAAAACCCACGGGTAGCAGCAAGTTAAATAATAAATGTGTACAAAGAATATAAGAAACATTTTAAGTATCTACCGTATACTGTTGACAAGGAAATGTTTTTTTGAAATTTAATAATGGACGATGAGAAAAGTCTGGAGATCCACTCACGTCATGTTTCAGCTTTTCTCAGTGAGCGTTAATATTTAAAAAGTATTCCGAAAAGTGTCACTAAATGCTACCATTAATGTTTCATATAAACAGGAGAGCTAAAAGGTTTTTTCTTTCAACTTAGTATTGAGTATATAATGCGAAATGTAATAACAAGTTTATATCAAAATGTAATAAATAAAATTAAGTGTTGCTACGGCTTTTTTCTAGATGTTGTTTATTATGTGGTAAATCGGCAAACGAGCAGACTTTTCACCTGATGGTAAGCAATTAATGCCTAACCTATCCTGACTCATACGGCGAAACACAACGCTGTTTGGGGTAGTTTATAAAAATCTCCGCTAGTACAGTTTATCATAAACGACTAATAACAAATAGAGAAAGTAAATAGACACAGGTCCTAACTTATATCACTACATAGTATAAAATTAAGTCATCTACCCTGTCTTGTTCCTATATATGCTTTGTATGTATGCTTAAATCTTTAAAATAACGCAACAGATTTAGATAGAGTAGTTGAAGATGAAAATATGTATAAAAAAATTCGTTAAATAGTGATGAAGTGCATCAGCACTACTAAGACAGAGTACATCGAATTTATAGGTTGAAGAAGAAGAAAAAATGTCTACAATCCACAATTTTCTACACGCATAAACAAGTCAATGTCACACGGAATAATAATTTCCGTTTGTGATCGAATCATCGTGCGAAATACAGCATTTAAAGACCGGGGCACCTCCTTCCTATCCGCGCTGGTACAAAAATGTAGGGAAATGAAATGATTTAAATAACTGCCAGCCCATAATGTATTTTCCGTGCAAAATGGAGTCCCTGTTCCGCTGCCAAGTTAAGGAATATATTCTGCTGAATGTTATGCTTTTATATGATGTGTGCTTCGAAATATTTCTGACATATTGGATTTGACTTAGATATTTATCTAAGCAATGTAAATAGTTTTATTGAAAGTTTGAGCGCCATTGTTGTAAACTCATTTTGGTATTTCAATATTATACTTCAGTGAGACAGTGACGAATTGAGAGAAGTTGATATATTTGGCATACATATAGAGTAGGAATGTGTGGAAATAGGCATAAATGAGGGTTCAGTAAGAGTCTGACAGTACCCTTCGAACTTGTTCGAAGGCCAGGATGTCTTCATGAGGATTTTCCAACTCGACACGAAAAAAAGGAGTAAATGAGTTATAATCTGATGGTATTGTATGTTCAATATTTATAAATATTAATATTAATAAATAATAAATATATTAATATATTAATATTTATTAATATATTAATATTATTAATATTTATTAATATTTATTAATATATTAATATTAATTAATAAATACAATATTTTCAATATTTGTTAATCATTTAATAGACATTTGTTACCACAGCGTTACTTTGACTTATCGAAACAATATGCTAACGTGATTGCAGATAATTACAGCTTTTCTAGTTGTTAATCCCATGCAATGGAAATTCACTACTAATGAAGCAACTAATGATCAAGTACAAAGTCACCGCTTGGCGGAGTGGCTGGGTAGCCAACTGCTGCGCAACGTGTCGCGGGCTCAATTACTGAATGGAACAACACTTTGTGGGATCCACAAATTGTCGTTTCAGAGCTTCGTGTGTAGGTTCAATTGTATGTTTAGACACACAGCCAAAAAAAAGGATAATAAAGTAGGGTACTTAAATCTTTTTAAAACGAAAACAAAAGATTTTTAAAATAATTGAAATAACGAGACAGCATATTAAAGAATTATGTCAAATAAACATTTTTAAGGAAGCAAGAACAAAAAATTAAGGAAAAAAGCTAGAGACGAAATAACGACAGCAAGGAAATGCGCCTTATAAGGTACCGTGACTAATTCCACCAAGCTGAGACTTAACAAAGTTGTCCTCAACATGAATTGAATTCCAAACCCTCGGTTACAAAGTCGGAAAAGGGATAATACACTGGCAACGGTAGTAATGGAAATCTAGCGAGGAAGTGTGGAGAATACAAAATATTAGGGTGACGATGAATACAAATATAAAGAACCACTTTTATTTGACAATTTTGGAGGGAACTCGAGTATAGGACCTTTTTGGAAATAAAGTGGTGTAAGTTGTGAGCAAAAATCTTAATGCGCGGTTGTCGTAGTAGCTGCAACCGACTGTAGCGTGTCCCATTCCCGCACGAAACAATTTATTCTTTGTGTGATCCACAAATTTTTGTTTTGTGTCTGGATGTCATGTTTATGTGAAATGGTATGTTTATAAACACATCCACAACACCGGAGAAAGTTTTAGTGATGGGAAACGTTTTTCCTAATTATGTAGATATAAGTAACATACTGGATATTAGTCAAATGCCGAATTTAGATAAAGTATAGTAGGACAACACAATCATTTATTATTAATATTTACTTTAATAGTAACCTAATGTGTGTACAAAGAGTTCAATAACAAGTATAATAAAAGCCAATGTAATCAATTAGGTAGGTAGGTACTTATAAACTAGAACTACTAGAAAACTTGTTAATGGGGTTGAATACAATCAATGAGGAGAACCATAGTCCAGTGGGGTTAATTATTTTATGTCATAGGACGGCAAAGGAGCCGTTGTGTTACCTGATGGTAAGCAGTCAGCGCCGCGCATGGACACCCGTGACAATGGAAGAGTTACGAGTGCATACCTTTTGGGGATTAGGGATTTGAAGATTTTGGGTTTGGGGAAGAGGAAGGATTGGGCCTCTGGTAACCTCATTTACACGGCGAAACACAACTAACATGTCACGATCTTATTTCACTACAATGTCTACTTGGGAAACTCAGTACTGACCCTAACCTAGTTGCGAAAAGGCTAGAGAAAGAAAAATGATTGATGATCATTGCTGATGCCGAGGCACACAATACAATTGATAATTATGTGATCGGAACCACCATAGTTCCAAGGTTGTATTCGTTGGAGTGCGGACAATGGGCTCATTATCCCATCAAAGGTAATCGGCCCAAATTAGAGACTAACTAGAAGCAATAAGCAATAATCAATGGTCTAGTTATCTTGGAGATTTGGACAATAAAATACAAGATGACTTGAATAATTGGGCGTCGGAATGTCTATCCTTATTTTATTGAGGTCCTGGAATAATGGGAGCAAGAACCTCGAGAGTATATTAAGGAGAAGTACCTAAAAAAGAAAATATTTTGGAAATAATAAATAATTTTTTTAGTTAGTTTAATAGTCAAATCACTAATGACAGTGCGAATATCAAGATATCAGGTGCCAAATTTCATTCTAAATCTAAAAATGTATTTGGCATATGTATTGTATACATAATTCACCACCTTTTCTTGAGTATGGCCCTTCCACTTTTGGCAAAGTCATACTTTGGCCGGCTTGACCGCAGTAATACCACATCCTTAAACAACGCTCGTGTTTCGCTGTGTCATTGAGGTCACTAGAGACACAATCCCCCCCATCTACAATCTTCAAATCTCTTACCCCCAAAAGTAACACTTGTAATTCTGCAATGTAGCGGGTATCCAAGACATCGCCAATTGCTTACAATAGGGGATCTGCTTAATGTCCATTTGTTTGCCGACCTGTTTCATAAAAAAGCCTCTGCCTAACAGAGGTTAAAAGACCTACAATCATGTTATTTTAGGTCTCTATTTCATCATGATCATCATCAGCCTATAAGTGCCCACTGCTGAGCAAAGGCCTCTTCTCATACAGAGAAGGTTAGAGTATTGATCACCAGGCTTGCTCAATGTGGGTTGGCGATTTCAAACTTATAATTAGAAATTATAAGTCCAGGTTTCCCTTCACCGTATGTCAGTGGTGTCTAAATAATCATAGAAAGTACATATGACTCGGAAAAAGTCCCATTGGTACTTGACAAGTTGCATTTCATGAGAAGCGGGCTCCTTAACCTCCGGGCCACCACAACATTTTTAGGTCACTATTTGCATCCCAATATTATGATACTATTTCATATAAAGTTTTTGTGCAGTGGTACGAAGTTTGGGTTTCTAACGAGCAAAACTTTTAATTGCTCACGTTATTACAAGTTAGAGATGCTAACTGTATTATTGCATTGAAATTGTGATATAAGTTTGTTTACGATTTTATCTAAATCTAAGCTAATAATTATAAGTCTGTCTTTCGATCTTTTCTTTACGCCTAAACTACTGAACCTGTTTTTGTCTGGAATTTGGTACAGACATAGTTTGGAACCCGAGAAAGGACATATTCCACGCGATTGAATACACTATTCAACGTCGTATTCAAAGTCGCGGGGAAAAGCTAGTAGTATACATATTTATGTTTGTAATATTTAGGCTATAACCTTTTTCTTTCTTTTATGTGATGTGTTTAGGTACTGAAAAGACACTGCAGACTTTGCTGAAAACTTAAGGCTTTTTAAATCAGATGTATGAACAAAATAGCCATCGTATGTGTGTGTGTGCTTTGTTCTCATATGTAGAGTATTGGATTAAATAAATGTATCAGTGAGATTGTAGAACATATTTTTCTTGTTCAATCTTCTCCATTCGAATCTACATTTAGAATAGGCACGTAGCTTCACTAATGGAGTTTTAAAAGTAGGTACCATGTGGTTTTGTTGAAATAATGTTTCTGACTTTGTCCTTTTGATTTTACATAAGGGAGTCTTGCAATTGTCACTAATACTTTTACAGTATCGAATATTGACTGGGTAGGGCTCTCTGTTAATCATGGAACTCCTAAACTTGGGTCTTAGACTAAAGAAACCTTCTGGTCTGTTGACAAAGACTAGATTATGTGCGGTAGAGCTATGCTTCGGTGTGAATGGTCTGGCTCAACCAGATTCTCACAACAGCCTTACGGAAAATTGATGTGAAACAACCCAGTCTTTATATTTAATAGTGTGAGTAAGGTTACCAGGCGCCTAGTTCTTTCCCTCGCCTTTACGAATCCCCGATTACACAATCCTCAAATCCTAAAAGGGCGACAACGCACTTTCAACTCAGTGTTGTGACCATTATCATCAGCTGATTATTCTGCTCATTATTGGCTCATAAGAAACTAGAGACCTCTAGTGAACTGTATTCGTGACACGACCACTCTAGCTGTTGCTAATAATATTGACGTGTAAATTAAGTGTTTCACAGCCTATAGACAAAAATAAATTCATTATTTCGTTACAAAACATTTCAGACATGTCATGATAACCTTGAAACGTATTCCAACAATTTCTGATCGATATCATCGAGAGCAAACAGTGGGCATACAGAACGATAATATTTGCACGAATCTGGGATCTGAAGCTTAAAATAAACGAATGCTGTTGTCAACATTTTATGTTTCAGTAAACATTCAATATGGACTGCGAAAATATTGAACAAGTAAACTTTGGACGAGATTCGCAACTGTGTGGAGTATTTATTACTTCAAATTTATGAAACATGTCTATTATTTTTTAACGTTACCCTACTTTCCATTTGAGTTTTAAATTGCCAAACTGGTACATGGAATATAGAAACAACCACTAAATGCGTGTTAAAAGCTTAATAAAATTACAATGCGCACATCGTACATAGATAGGTATGAAGTTGTTTATTTGCAAGCGGGAAAGGCGTGCACTCCAATTTGTCGGTACGCGGTCCACGCGGCTACGTCACGAAACGTCCAATTTAACATGGCCGCGAACGAACGCAAATTGTGTTCCGTACAAAGCCGAGCACAAGTTACTCCCGTGATCCTAATGGAGATTGACTGCGAATGCATTAACTTTAGCGACCACTGTGTACCTAGTACATACGTAATAACTTTTTTAGTGCGCATTTAAAGTTGAGTTGTTGAATTATTCTATTGTAACGTTTGTGTCTATTTGTAGAGTGTATAAGTGGGAGCAAAACGTCTCCTTCTAAGAGTTGTAAAGAATTTAATAAGAAAACAAATCTCATTTAAAATAATGAAACTACTTTGAAATTCAATAGCTTTGCTGTACTTTTCCACTTCAATAAACCCAAGACTGAACTAGCAAGAGAAATTAATCATAACTAGAAGCCTCGGGGGAAATATCAAACAAGGCTTTTTCTTAATAAATATTAGTTTTGGTACAAACCTGGCGAGTAAAAACGCGTCTAGCGTCTGAGGTTGTCGCGCGTCTACGACGATAACGTGCGGTTGTTTGCTGTCGGAGTCGCGTCGTAACGCCTCGAGCGTGTCGCGCGCGCTTCGAACCGAGCGCGCCTCGCCGCCTGCTCGCGCGACTGCAGCGCAAGCCGCCGCGCAAACGCGCGATGCTCGCTCCGGGAACACGCATAGTAACTGCCAGGAAAAAGAAATAAAATCAGATAAAGTTAAGAAAACATTGAACATGTATTTTGAAGACAGTATTATGACCTAATTTAATGTAATTTAAGCGTCCTTTTGTATTATTCTGGACATGATTTTAAAACGACAGATCTTTGAGGTTATATTCAGTTCAAAAAGCTATTCAATGATGACACAGTAAATAAGATGTGTTATATTTAATGCTAGATTTATATGTAAAATTATCTAAGAAGGGTAGAAGCTAGTTCATGAGTAATTTACTTTAGAATCAGAACATTTAAAACGGACCAAATTTTGTTATCAAAGGGAATACTGGAAGGCCTGTATTTCTTTGAGCCCTTTGTCTCAGGTTTAGACCCAAACGTAGCTCGACAGCTTTTGTTTTGGATCTATTCACATTTACAAACAAAACCTAGCACCCGTGTTCATTCAATAAACGATTCCTTCATTCACAGAGTGTTTCCAATGTGGGTCTAGCAGAATGGGTTTTCAGGTTCCTATTGTGCCTTGTGACAATGTGACACTATCGTGCACAATATTCGTACTGCTTATGCCTTCTGTTTTGTTGCTTATAGTTTGTCTTATTAAAGTTTTTCAGGTAGAAAGGCTCATCAAACAAGGACGCGCCAGTTTGTGGCCGCTCTGTTGGGTGGGGAATGTTCTTTGTAATGGGTAGATAATCTCCAGCATGATATGTTCATGTGTGTGTGTAACTTCCACATAATACTCGTGGTAACAATAAGAATTTAGTAATGTAAATTTGTAACAATATGTATTTTAAATACTTAAGTCTGTAAAAAAATACAAAATAATAGTAGTAGTGTCTCAGTGTCTGAAAAAATATTTTTTTACCCTCCGTGATGTTTATTTTGTTTTCACTTTCTGTATAAAAATAAATTAAAAGTTAAGTTGATCTTCCCTACGTAGGTGCACTCAATTTAGCGAATTTCTCTGCTCTGGCATTATTGATTCGTTTTGGGGTCCGAAAATTAAGTGAAAACGTCATTAAGGTAACGTAAACCAATTACGAAGGTGGCAGACTTGTTTTAGAGAAGAAATTAATTCAATAACACCGCTGTGCAGTATTTTTTAAACGACGAATATTAAAAAAATGTGGCTTAGCAGATTATTTGAATTTCGATTGTTTAGGCTTTTTAAATTTTCTTAGAAATAAAGCATAGAGACTTTTTTGTTTTTTTTTCTTACTAATACCATTCGCTTGAGTACATAAAATTTTAGATACACATTACACCCAGACCCGGAACAACAACTTGTGGAACATACAAAGAGTTGTTCCATACTGCACTAAAGCCGGTCGTCCGTCCATCACGTCAACTGTCCAGTCCATTTATATAACAAACAATTTTAAAATTCGAACTGTCAAAAAAATTAAATATGGCGCGAAACGTTTGGCGGGACACAACATTCAAAATGTCTGCGGAAACTGGCAAATAAACGAAATAATAAGAATCCAGCGGACATTGAATGGAGCTGTAATTTTCTAAGGATTTCTTTGATCGTGTTGAATTTGTTTTAAACCGGTGGTTGTTAGCAACGGCTTTTGGGCTTTTTGAATATTGTTTTTTGTCTTAAATAATACAAACCTTGGAAAGGTTTTTGCTAATTATTATACTTAATAAGATAGGGTTGAATGCTCATTACATGGTGGAAAATTCCAGAGCATATTTTCTTTTTAAGCGTATCTAATTATTTTGATTGCGTAGCCATGTCGTCATTGCGTCACACTATTTTTTTTTAATGTAATAGGTCGGCAAACGAGCAGCGAGTATTTTTGTGTAGTAACTCACCTCTAAGGGCTCCGGGGGCGAGTAGAGCATCGCATTGGGGATGTTGGCGGGCGGCGGCGACCTGTTCTGCAAATACATACAACTGTGTAATATACATTAACACTACAACTACATCACACAATTAAAATATCCAACATTTAAAAAAAAACATTAACTCGAAAGTGTTTAAATATAGAAAGTGTTTATTACTCTTTCAGGTAAGAACTACTGAACGGATCTGCATGAAATCTGACATAGATTATAGTCTGGAACTAGGCTTTTCACCCTAGTACCACGGGCAGAGAAGCTGGCAGAACCTAGTAATTATTGCTCAATTAAACAACCGAAAGTAAAAATAAAATTAATTTTCCCGCTTTACTTCACTTTAAGATCTTTCAACAAATAAATAATTGCTTTAATCATAGGATTGAAATCTATACTAATATTATAAAGAGGTAAAATTTGTAAGTTTGTAAGTTGGTAAGTTTGTATGTTTGTATGTTTGTAAGTTTGTATGTAGGGGGTAATCTTTGGAACCGCTGGTCGGATTGCCAAAATTATTTCAATTTAATGGCAGTAAAACTCGGAGTAGGACAAGCCACTGGATGATTTTCCAACCATTAAAATACCTTTGTATAAAATCACAATATAAACAATTCACATCTCCCTACCAGCTAAAGCTAAAGTTTACTTTGAAATCATAAAATATAGGTAACATCAGCGAAAAAAAAGTTTGTAAGCACCAGTAATATAATACCCGTAAGTAAACATATTATGAATACCTAATATTTGGTAAAACTTGGAAAAATAAATTCTAATAACGTGTTACCGATATGTTATTTGGATTAGGTATACGTATACGTTTATTCAGTTAATATTTACTTTGTAAAATATCATGCTTGTTAACTGAAATTACAATATTATAAATTCGAAAGTGAGTTTGTTATTGTGTGTTACGCTTTTACGCGCAAATCGGTGAACCGATATTAAAGTTAATGTTGTTGAACCAAACTTGGTAGATATTTTGAAGAAGGCTTTTTGCTTGGGTACAAAAAATATTTAAAACACTAGGTCTTACTTGGGACTTTGCTCTCATCTTTTGAATCCCTACATTACTTTACCTACACTACTCTACCTAACTTCCCAGTTTACCCTACCATACCTTTACAATTCTACCTAGCCTACTTAACAACTGTAAAGAAGAAGAAAAGAAAAGAAGACTCTACCCTATCCTCTGTTCTTCTTTAGGCTGTTACCAAACTACAACCTAACATTTATACATATACCTACATAAATATAACGGCCAAGTTCAACCTTTTTTTTCGTGAGGGGAAAATCATCAAATGACTTTTCCCGCCCAAGGACGGGCGGGAGGGAGTGTCAGACTGTTACTGACAAACCCCCCCCCCCCCGTTCCTTCTCCTCATTGGGCTTACCCTGCAACCCTGAAATGTCTAGGTTTGAAGACATTGATGCTTGCTCTGGCTCAGGTATTCTACGTAGCTGATACTAAGACGAGACTTTTATCCGCGTCATTTGGTTCGCTCCAATCCGATCAATCAAATTGCCCGCGAAGGACGAAGGCAGGAGGTACAAATAAGCGTAGTGAACGGGCTGTTGATAAAAACGGGATTTAAAAAAGAATTTCCAATTATTTATTATATTTGAATTCAGTTATTATGACTAAATAAATACGCGTCGAATTGAGAACCTCTTCCTTTTTTGAAGTCGATTAAAAAGGATGGTAAATTGAACTGATCTGAGTGCAGTGTGTTGTTGGAACTCGTTAAAAAGTGCCTATTGTGTGGTCTATTTACACACACACACACAAACACACACACACACACACACACACACACACACACACAAAGTCACAGACACACACACACACAAAGTCACAGACAGACACACACACACACACACACACACACACACACACACACACACACACACAAACACACACACATAGCCTATAGACCACCACAGACACCCTATAGGGCAGATGCTCAGCCGGGGTTGCGGGGTAAGCGCAATGAGGAACGGGGGTTTCTTAGTCAGTAAGAGTCTGACACTCCTGAGAAGAAATTTGATGATTTTCCTTTCACAAAAATAACGTATTATATTCTTATATCGTAAGTATTAAATATATTATTTAGCTCCTGTACCGAATAGATTACAAACAAAGGTCACTCGTTGTTCTAATTTTGTAGACATAATATCTTATCAAAACAAACCAAGAGACTTTATTGTAACGTCGTAAAGATTAATTTTGTTTATAGAAAATTTGTTTGGTTATTTTAGTTGTACCTACAATTTATTGTGACTGTTCTGTTATGAATTTAATGTGGCTAAGGATAAAAAGTTGAAATGAAAAAATCTAAAAGAAAGGGAATAATGAATGTCCGAAGGGATTAAACTATAGCTGAGGTTGCGAGTGAAACCGCAATAATGTGCCAAGACCCCGCTTCGGAGCAGGAGAAGAAAACGGGGTGGTGTTTAGTCAGTAAGAGTCTGACACTCCCTCTTGCTCCACCCAAGGCTGGGGAAGTCATTTGATACTTTTTGTTATACCTATAGATAACTTTAACAAATTTCAGCGAAATCGTTAGGGCCATTTTTGAGATCAACGCTTTTTGGCGCATGCACAATTCGCGCCATCTGCCGGTCTGATTTGTGAATCTAAACCACCCAGGGTGCTGAACAAACACATACAGGAGAAATCATTTAAGTATATATGTGTTTGTCATTGAACTCCTCATAATCTGTCAAGCCGTTTAGGAGGAGTTCAATGACAAACACAAGTACAGTAGAATTATACATATACATATATAAAGATAAGTATTGCGGCGCAGGTCAGCAAAAATTGTAAGCTAGATAATTGTATCTTAGCATTATTGCTAGTATTGTTTATATCAATTAAAAATGAATAGCAGAAGGTCGTGATGTCTTTTGTTATTTCACATCACGATCCAAATATCTGACTAAATCATCGAGTACAGGAATCTGTAAATATCAAGAATCCCGACAACACTGAACAAATTGAAAGAAAAACCTATTTCCAATACGTAATATGTAGTTTAAATGACGAATACATAAATAAGACATGACCAGAAGTTATGTAGATATAGAATGTATATATCGATAATTCCATTATCAAAACAAAAATAATCGGCTATCAGTTTCTTCGTAGTCTTATCTAAACCTATAAAATTAACAAGAATACTCATAAACTTAGCTCACGCATCCACACTAAGAAAACCCCGGGGTAATCTCTCAGTTACGGAAATAGGGCTGTAATACTCGATCCCGGGATAGTGCTCCCGGAGGAGAGTCCGGGATATCCCGGGAGTCTGTGCGGGATCGCGTGAGTGCTTATTTGATCCTATTAGGGCTTACGTTCCCTAGCTGTGAAGAGCTATTTAGAAAATTAGAACGTGGAATTTAAAGTGGATCTTCTTTACAGGTTTTGTGGAGCGATTATTCGTTACTTGTAATTATTACTATTAAATAGATTTAATAAAGATATAATAATAACGTCTTGGCGGCCTAGAGGTTAAGGCGCGCCCGCTTTTCATGCATGAGAGTGCGTGTTCGAAACCTGGCAAATACCAATGTGACATTTTTCAAGTAAGTATGTTATATGATTATTAAGAAACATCTCACATATTATGGTAAAGGAAAACATTGTGGGGAAGCCGTATAATTTCTAATTACAAGTTTGAAATCGCCAAGCCGCCTTAAGCAAGCATGGTGATTAAAACCTTCTCTCAAAAATCACTTGAAGTTCAATAATATTTATAATTTATGTTTGCCTGAAGTAGTTAAACAGTTTTTGTCCATTCAAGGAACTATTTCTCAAACATGACAAGGACAAAACTCAAAACGTATTTTTATTTACAATAACTATATTTTTTAGCTAAAGCACTTTATACCGAAGTACTTTGGATGTTAAAGTAGTGTAAACTAAAAAGCATTTTCACCGCTGCCGTTCTTAGCGTAGCATTTTTTATAAGCATTGCAACAAAACTACTTTAATAGCTTCTTGTATTTATTTGAAGGAGGTGGTTAGTAAAAAGTTGTGATTACATTTCCGAACGACAATTTAGGTATTTATTAGATTTTTTTTTACATAAATTATAATTTTTTTGTATTAATTGTGATGGTAAGCAATCGGCGCCCCACACGATACGAGTGCATATTGGGAATTAGGGTTTTAGTAACTATGAAATACTACAAGGATACTCGTTATATCTAGAGAGCCGCATTGGAACAACGATGTGGAAAGCGACCGTAGTGGTGCAACGGCCCCATAGAAAACCGGCGTGAAACAACGTTAGTGAGGTTACAGGAAGTCTGAGCCGATCCTCAATCCCTGAATCCCTAACCACCAAAAAGACGGCACCACACTTGCAACTCAAACTCTGGGTGTCCATGGGTGGCGACGATAACCTTAATCAGGTGATACCTGAATTTAATATATGACTAAATCCAATTTAGAATTAATTCTACATTGCAATAATTTCTTTATTATTCAATTTAAATTAGAACTACGAACATAAAACTGCAGCTCCGTTGTAATTGGAGGAACGCAGATAGTACGGTGTTTTATTAGACAGTCTCGTCTCGTCTCAAATTGGAATATTAAATATTTCTCCGATTAATCTTGCAGTCTGATATTTTGGGTTGATTAACTAAGATCTTGTCAATCTTATACCTTTTTTTTTATAATGTTATAAGTCGGCAAACGAGCAGACGGATTACCTGATGGTAAGCACTCAACGCCGCCCATGGACACCCGCAACGGAGGAGTTACGAGTGCGTTGCCGACCTTTTAGGGATTAGGGATTTGGAGATTTAGGGATTGGGGAAGGGTCCGGGAAGGGGAAGGATTGGGCCTCCGGTAACCTCACTCACACGGCGAAACACAACGCTGTGGTTGTTTCACGCCGGTTTTCTGTGAGGCCGTGGTATCACTTCGGTCGAGCCGACCCATTCGTGCTGAAGCATGGCTCTCCCACACTTATAACATAACATACCTACATATAGTTATGTATATAAAAGTAAGTAACATTGTAATACGTAAAATTGTTAATGTCTGGCTGTCACAGCTCACCTTTATTCAACGCAAGGATATGTTATCGTCGGTTTAATATATCCTATCCCAAATTAATCTGCCTCTTCTATCGACAGTCTTGTTTGTAGGAGCCTAAACAAGTAAAAACAATTTATTTTCACCAAGGAAACTATCTAATATAGATTACGAAGAGTCACACAGACATCGGTAAACAGACGAGGGACTTCGTAATATTACTCGTATTACAGAATTGCTGGTTATGAAGACAGAATCTGGTTATAGAAGTTTAACTATCAAAAAATGTACCTAAATATAGAAAAGCTACTATGTATGTAGTTATAGTAAAGGGAAATCACTACATAGTATAAAACAAAGTCGATTTCTTTGTCCTTTAAATCTTTGAAACTGCGCTACGGGTTTTGATGCGGATTTTTATAGATCGAATCATTGAGAGGAAGGTTTTTTAATCAGCATTGTGATTAGCGAAAAGTGTATCTTTTATAACTTGTCATTTCGATAAGCAGAACATAATTTACATTTACCAATTTTTGCCAAAATGAAATTCAAGTTCAATGCAAAACTAAATATGTACTTCCTTTCTGAATAAGCAATTTAGAGATACTGCATTTATGCGTTTAATCGAACTCGTACAAAAAATCGCTATAGGAACAGTTATCGCACAGGATGACGTCATAACGTCATAAGCATATCAACAAATTGATATGACGCTTAAGCCTATGACAGACTTATGACGCAAGACAACATGATCTTAATATTTTTTTCCGGAAATCGCGTAAAGTATACTGTTGAGCGATTACCTACGTGTGAATGCTATCTGAAAATGAATGAAAAATCGAATTCTTCTGTTGTTTTGTTATCATAACGAACGACAGTGACGTACCGATGATTTTTGAAAATGGCTTCTGTCTTTCTTCGTCTGTAGTCTCGTTTTTTGTTTCATACGTCAATGCGTCATCTGTTTTCGAATCGAATTATTTTAAAGATAAAAGTTTCTATTATATTATATATTCTCCATCACCGAGTGTATGATATTGGTATTTTCACAGAATGATGACGTATGTATATGCATTTATGTTAGGTACATCAAATGCGTAAAACTATAATTGTATCTAAATTGAGTATTTTAGGCTTCAAATGTAAGTTTCTTTTTAACCTTTTTTTTTATAAATCATTGAATCAAACATTTATGCTTGAGTCTGCCTTGCAGTGGATTGGTATATTTAATAATTGTTTAATGATTTTTTAAAGGATATGTTGCCTAACGAACAAACCTATTTAGAGCTACAAGTGCGTTGCCGACTTTTTGTGGGGTATTTGAGTATTTGAGGATTGGAAGGAGATTGGGGATGTATGTATAGAGCCTCCGGTAATATCACCAGCTAGCAAAACAAACGCAGGCGTTATTTCACGACGGTCTTTTACGAGTCGACGTTTCAAATACAAAAATGCCTGTAAAACGTGAAACAACGCTGATATCAAAACATTTGCATGTATACAGGAAGATTACAATAATGTACGCCGTCTCCTGACCTCTGAATTAGGTCGAGGTCAAATACAAGGCTCAACAGAGTGTACGGAGGAAACAGCCCTTTGAGGCACCTGTTGCCCGGACTCTGGTTGGCATGACATTGAACACTAGCCTTTTTTATTTCCAAACGATTTTGGTGTTTATTATAGTATATTCATTGATAGAAAAATTATCAGAATTCATCTAAAGTGCCTTCAACATGGGACCCAAAAAGACTCATGAAGGAAATGTGTTGAAAAAAGTAAATTACTCCAATTAGAGATTATTCTTTTTATTTAACAAATAGTTGTTTCGGGTCTGGATATGAAGTGTATGTCACATTGTATGTTTGTAAATGCACTCATGACACAGAAAAAGTCCTCAAAACCATAGAGTGGGGAAACGTTTTATATAAAAAATAAGGATTTAGCATCAATGGATTTTTATTTAAATCAAATAAAAATCATTTATTACAACTTAACCATAAATAGGTACTTTTGAAACGTTAAAAGTACCTATTTTTGGTTTATAAGTCGTCGTTCATAAGTCGACATTCAAAAGAACTTTAAACACATTACCCGCTCACCAATGACTGTATAATTGTAAGCATAGAGTTCACTTTTTGCAATTTGTTGATAAAAATCAGATGTTACTATTAACTTAAACCAAAGGGCGTCTTTAAATTAGGTATTTTCTTAGCTTTAAACGTTTCGCTTTGATATTTCACCAAAAACTGTTTTTTTGTGTAAAAGGTCGGCAAACGAGCAGACGGATTACCTGATGGTAAGCAATCAGCGCCGCCCATGGACACCCGTAACGGAGGAGTTACGAGTGCGTTGCCGACCTTGTAGGGATTAGGTATTGGAGATTTAGGGATTTAGGAGGGATTGGGGGAGGGGAAGGATTGGGCCTCCAGTAACCTCACTCACACGGCGAAACACAACAGTGTGGTTGTTTCACGCCGGTTTTCTGTGAGCCCATGGTATCACTCCGGTCGAGCCGACCCATTCGTGCCGAAGCATGGCTCTCCCACATTTAAACTGCTTAAAGGCAAACCTTACACTAAAAACAGTCACTGATGATCTTCGACGGGTAACGTAAAGAATACTTGTCTTCTGGATATACTATACATTCGAATCTGTGACAGCTATTCTTAGTTTCACGGTGAATATTCGAGCAGACATTTCGCTGTTATCATGTCCATTTCATTGAACATTGAGCTGTAAGCTACTCTACGTATTGTAAGCTTTGTTCTGTTTATATTTTTGCAATATTCTTGCCTCTTACGGCCTTCAGATTCGTTGAATGTTACAGACGTATCGGAAATTCATTCTTCTTTACAAAATGGAGATCTGCTTGCACTGTTTTGTAGAATGTTGAATGTATTATTGTTATATTTAGATGTTCTTGTTCACCTTTCCATAAAAGAGGGTTACGTTTTAGAGTGGTTTTGGATTGTATCAGAATGGTTGTATGTTGATTTTTCCTCACAATACGAAATTCTAGTTTCTGATAAGCTTTTTTTGTGAAGGGAAAATCATCAAAGCACTTCTCCCGCCAAGAGAGGGGCGGGAGGGAATGTCAGACCATTACTAGGCCTAGGTCGCGGTGCCTCATTATTAGCTCTTTAAACCGCGCGCGGAACGCTACGCGCCGTACGCTCGAGTCTGATCGGGCGGCAAGCTACCCTTACTCGCCGTCCGCCGTCCGCAGACCCGCGCTTACGGTGGCCGGAGATCGTCGTTTCTGATAGGCTATAATACAGACTTTGTTATGTGTTCGTAACGTAACGTGGCCGCAAAGAATCATCAATCATCTGACCATATCGATAGTGCGTCATCAAAATGTATAACATCAAACGAAACAATTAACTTTAATATTTTTCCTTTTAAAGTTTACAAATACTACGGTCTCAATCACGGCCAGGGCCGGATTTGGAATAAAAGAGACAACAAAAGAGTTGCTAACTAATTCACGTCGACATAAATCAGTGGCTGCGTGGGCCGGCCGCAGTGACACCGTCGCGTAACGAATAAATATCAATTTGAAACTATTTGCGAACACTCAAGCGATTTGTTTTCAGAATCGGCCGCTAGGCTGGATTGATTGTTATTTGTTTCTGGGTTTTTGGGATCACGTGACGCCTCTATTGTTTTGTATTTACATTCAGTCTGGTTTATTTTGGTATTTAGATATGCATGTTGACTTACCTATTTTCTGTCAATTGTATTTGGTGCTTTTCAGTAATTCAATTTATGATTGCGCGGTTGGCGTGTCGTGTGCATCGTGACGCGGGTTCGATTTCTACACGGAACAACTCCTTAAATTGGTTTTTCGGGTCTGGATATGTGTATATTGGGAAATACACCCAAGACTCAGGAGAAAATCCAAATGAGGGCAACGTTTTCTTAAAAGAAAACTAATTATCACTTCTACATCACAAAATTAAATTAATTTTGCAAAGTAGTTTAATTTTGTCTTTGTTTGTGCTTTAGGTTATAAAAAATCTGTGTATTATTTTTTATATTTTATTTTCGTCTTAATCTTCTGCAGCTAAATATTACCAGGAAACTTATTACAAGAAATGCCACTTTCTTATTTAGTAACAAAAATCCATTTTCTCAGTCCGTGTCTGGTTCACGTACGCACAGCGGTGGCGAGTGGCGACGCGGCGCGTAAGATTAATGTCAACGGTGTAAATCTTTCAACACTCGAATATCCAACAACTGATATTGGATTTACGTGAGCTTTATTTTATTTACAGACAAACTGACACTTTTGTGTTCTACTGTAGGTACCTACACTGTATCTTATTTTGCTTTTTTGCTTATACATTGTTTAAATGACTTTTTGTACTGTGTAATATTTTGTACAAAATGGCCGTATCATTTTCATAGAAAAATAAATTCAATAATTAATTAAATATACTATTGCAGTCGATGCTTATAGATGCAATGCAATCTTATCCACTTTTTTCTTAATTCCAGCCCCATTTTTACTCGTAAGAATAACACAAGACGGCATAATGAAATTAAAATTGATACTCGCAAATGCGTCACGACATACCACGTGCCAAAATTGACTGATCATAAAAATTTCATAGTACTCTAGTTAAGAGGGGTTTTAGTGGCTTCAGTATGAAGCGCGTTGACGGCTTCTGGTTTGTTCTGTATTCTGAGTTTTGCTTATAGATTGTTTAAATGACTTTTTGCACTGTGTAATATTTTGTAGAAAAGTTTGAGTTTAGAACCCGTTCCATGATTTTATGTTTTTTCATTTTAAGTATTAATGTTTGCCAGTTGTGTATACCTAGTAACTATCGCGAGAGATACTTAAATTATTGATAATACGACGAACTCACGTGAATAGAAAAGCTCTACTAGTTTCAAGTCGCAACGGGACTCATATTCATGAGCAGAGTACGCGTCAGGGTGACGTTGCGAGACCTTTTTTTAACTATAATTATAAACTTCTAACAATTTATAAATATATTGTGTTCACCAGATATGTTACTTATAAAATACTTATTGGTCCTTAAAAATATGAGACAAAACCTTCCTTTTTTCAAACTATTGAATTTTAATATAACGATACTGCGCATAGTACGCATGATAATGATTATGCACTCATTGTAACGGCAAATTGATCACAATCGACCGATAATCATTACAATATACAGTTGGTACGTTTGATAAGCGATGTGCACTTGATTCGATCAAATTAATTATTATTTATTATGAAAGTCATGGAACGTCTATCACGCATTGTAAATATTTTTGGCGAGAAAGAGGGATGGAGCTATGAAAGGTGCTATAGCTCCGTCCCTCTTTCTCGCTCGAAAGATTCTCACTTTAACACGTCTCAGTAGGCCCTCTGATTCTGATATTATTGTGAGTGTAGTTTATGTGTTGATAAAATATAGTATACATGTAGGTAGGTAAGTATATGTCGCAGCCGATTTGTTATATTACCCGATCAATCAATCAGCTAGCTATTTGATCGCGGTACAATTTGGGTAGTTATTTAGTTATGGCGATTCGATGTCTGTGCGGTTTACAGTTGTAACCTAATGTAACTTACCATTCAGGAAGTAACTCTGTATTCATGACAATCCCTCTTTACCCTTCATTTTACAGCTTGAATGAGAAATTTTGCAATTAAATTCAAACGACTAGTCTTTTAAGACGTTGGTTTGATGTCTCATTTGTTTATTTTTATTTTTTTTATTTAATGGCCCGCAAACAATTTTTATAAATTTTAAATACATTTATTATAACAATACATTACCTACTTGTGTAACAATCCATTATGACAAAATAATTATATATACCTACAAATATGAAACCACATTAAATTTTACCAATTAAATTGAAAATAATTCTAAACTATTTGGATATTTCCATACTTATATTATGAAGTGGTAAAATTTGTAAGTTTGTATGTAGGGGGCAATATTTAGAACCGCTGGTCGGATTATAGATTGCCAAAATTCTTTCACTGGTAGATAGCTAAAATGTTCCTGAGTGCTATAAACTATAAAACATCACGTTACGATCAAATAGAGCCGAGCAGCGGGTGAAACCGAAAGTAGGTAGTATACAATACTTTTATAACTAATTTCATACAATTCCAATCAAATCAATACCCAAGTAACATGTACACCTCCAACACATGTTTTACCTTCGACATATATAAATCTAAAACTATAATCTTGGTCATAATTAGTGCTTTATCTAGTAGACAATCAGGTAATCATACTTTTGACGCCATTTTGATGAGACAAATACCGGTACTTGTAACGCGAGGACGCTTTATCGTAGATTCGTAGGTAGCTAATTAAGGCGAGGTGGGACCAAATTTACGTTTTTTAAAACAATGTGAGGAGTTTTTACTCTGACTTAAATTAAAAAAATGTTTTAGTTGAGGATCTTATCTAGTCAAATTCAGTTGAAAGACCGTATGAACTTTTCTTGATAGAAAAAAAATCGCACCTTTTAACCGATTTTTCAATATTATGACTATATTGCTGATGTTTTACATTAATTTTTCTTTTTCAGTACTATAATAAAGAAACGAATTAGTTAGTAACGCTTGATAGCGTTGCCGTGGCGATTTCGCTTGGCCTACACGCCCTTAATGAAGTATACTTAGGGCTGGCTTTTCAATAGTCAGATAAATGTTATCTAAGGAATAATTGTTGCTGCCACTGTCTTATACAAACATTTTGACGCGACAGCATCATAATTATTCCCCAGGTAACTTTTGTAGAAAATCAGCCCTTAATGAAGTGTTTATTTTAATAATTAGGTATTGTAATTAATACTACAAATTGTTGTGTAAATACTACTTTACAAAAACTAGGCTAGGTAAATGGTCTATCCTCTAGTGAAGCTATTTGCTCGTTAAAAATATTTCTATGGTGAAGAGCAAGTCAGAAAATCCATATTTACTCTTTTTCAATACCATGAATTCGCATTTAACTAAGATCTTGTAGTAGGATATTCAGCAGTTGCATTATTGAATACATCAACACGACCATAAATATTACAAACCTCCTGTTGCGTTTTTATGTAATAAGTCGGCAAACGATCATATCATACGGACTACCTGATGGTAAGCAATGCGTGCCGCCTATGGACACCTGCAATAACGGAGGAGCTAAGAGTGCGAGGAGGGATTAGGGATTAGGCCTCCAGTAACCTCACTCACACGGCGAAACACAACGCTATGCTTGTTTCACGCCGGTTTTCTGTGAGGCCGTGGTATCACTCCGGTCAATCTGACACATTCGTGCCGAAGCATGGCACTCACACACTTAAACTGCTTTACTAAGCTATTTTCAAGTATATTTAGTACACGCGTAATCCGTCTTAAACGTTCTGACGTCACTTTGGTTAATCGGCGCGTACGCAGACACACGTTGCAAAGATTACAGTGATTTGGCGTTCACTATAAATCTCTTTTAGTGTTTCAATTGAGTGATTAAATTGAAAAGGCGATTATTTAAAGAACTGGATGTTTTCAGTTTAACGATATCTATTAGAATCGAGGAGATTTTATAATAAAATGGAATGGGGTCAATGAACTGCGAAAGTGTTTTATGACAAAAAAGATTATTATACATTTAGAATAGGCTTATACTGGTTTTAGGAAGACGAATGGGGAATGTCATATTCTTATTGACTAAAACTTTCCAGACATTTGGTATAAGGATGGAGAAAACCGAAGAAAGAGACCTTCTGCACACAAAGAAGCATGATTCACTGCAGTCTGGAAGCGGCTTCTCCAATAGAACCAGGTCAATAAAAGTTTATATTCTATATCTATGTCACATTTGATTTTACATGATATAGTTAATCATTCATTAAAACATTAAAAAAGTATTATATGTATAATAGGATCTATATTACTTCCATTTTACATCTCTTCTCCAGAGGACAATGACCTTGTAAGCTTAAGGTTTAAATACTTAGCGAGCTTCTACAAAATTTCCTCGATCCTGTGAATATGTTTACATATATAAGTATATAGGTACATGCACCTATTGCGAATATTAAAGGACTTACAATTTTTAAACGCCCGCACCGTTCAACGGGGTGTTCGGCGATGACGTATTCGCTTTACCAATCACGATAATCCAACCAGATACAAAATTGACTACCATAATGAGTTCAGTTCCACGTGAAGGCATCACAACATATTTTGGAATTATAAAGCGAATTGTGTGATAAGCGTTGCGTACAGATCTGCACAATCAACCGGAGAGGAATCGTTCAACAAACCAATGCCGTGTCGGTGCATCCGCCCCCGGCGCCGACATGTCAACACAGACCAAACGGAAATATAGACAGGATAATTAATTAAACTTCGAATAAAAGAAAAATCCAAATTCTTCTGCGATGTTTGGTGTTCTGTTACATAAAGTCGTAATTTTTAAGATGCTTGCTTTTTAGGGACACATATTTTATCATATTATATTACAGAAATATTTTTATACAGTATAAATATTGAAATTTTATTTATAGTGTAAATTAAAGTAAGGTATGTTATTTTAAAAGTTTTTTTTTAGTTTTAAATGTTTTGATTACCTTATCAGTTAAATGTATTTCTATGCTGAGGAAAGAAAGAAATAATCTTCGATATACAGATGCACAATGTAATCGAATGATACTGTTCTTTAAAATAAATTTATTTTCTTTCTTTCTTTCTTTCTTTTCTGTCTTAGGGTTATAGAAAACTAAATATATTAATTAGCGCTTTAACAAGAAAGTTGAATGAACAATAATTAAAATAATTTGTTATAAGGAACCCAATCACAAAGATCTAATGAAATTTTCCGATCACTATTAAGTAAAATTATAAGAAGTTATCAAGAAAAGATTTAAAAGTTAATCTTTGTTTGACTACTCAATCTCTTTTCTATTCGAAGTCACGTTTGATCTTTTAAAAGTTTTATAATTTGAAAAGTCTTTACAATGTTGTGCACGAGCCAAAGTATCAAAAGGTACAGGTATTAAAAAAGAATAGAAAAACATGGACAGACGTGCTTTCAGTTTCAAATAAGCAGGGTTGAACCCTAGATCAAATAATAGATAATATTTTATCTTGGCTTACCTATGTTGAACTTACCACTGGATATGGTAAAATATAACAGGAAAAAATTAGTAAACGGTCAAGACCGTATTTTAATGTAAATTTATGGCTATAGTTTTCACACGTGTTTTCATATCTCGCTAGGCTACTTGTCGTGGAAGGAAAATATCTCAAAAAAAGAAGATATTTTTAACCCAAAAATAATTATTGATCTCGACATTTTTGATGTGACATTCGTTAAGGATTACAGTTCTAACCTAACCTAACTTACCCAAGTATACATAATATTTTTAGTGCCCTAAGTATACTTAATATTTTTTAACGCATGAATTACTTCGCTTATATTTTTTGATCATTCAATACTTTTGGTATTCGAATACAACTTGAGGTACTAGTATTAAGGGTATAAACCAAACCTATGGTGATCATTATATATACCAACGCGGCAACGTACCTACCCAATTTCAATTGAAAGAAAACAAAAAAAAAATCAGAGAACCTTATTACCTTATCAATAAAGATCAATACCATCACACGAGTAATCAAAGTCAGGTCGACGTGAGACCCTAGACTAAGGCTCTCCATCACACAGCCTATTAGGACCCGTCACAAACAATATTTCCACCAAAGAGGAATTACATATCAGGTTCATTACGAACGGGAAATTCACGCAAGCTGTTATACAATTATTCCCCTTATGATTGTACATTTTAGGTCGAAACTTGGAAAGTAAACAATCCGTTAATGAAGCATAGGTTCCACATGAATGGGTACTGATAAATCAAAGTGATAATGTTGATGAATTTTCCTATTATATACTGATTATTATTTTGATTAAATGTATGTAAGTATGTTGAGGACCTTAATAGTTTTCATTTTACATATCAATATCTACGTATTATAAATCAAAGTCGCTTTCTCTATACCTACGCATGCTTAAATCTTTAATAATACGCAACTGATTTTGATGCGTGTTTTTAATAGATAGAGCGATTAAAGAGGAAGGTTTATATATATAATAATAACACTTATTGAATAGCGGAGAAATTTTAGTATAAGAATTGCACCCGTGAAAAGTAGGGCGGGTCGTTAGTATTAATGAAAGCATTTTTTTTTTGTAAATAAATATCCATCTAAGTCTTTCTTAGCAACTGTCATTGCACGTTGAAGGAAACCATAGCAGCCTGAAGTTTTTATGATTTTATATCGTAACCATCAATTCTAATAACTTATTTGTGAGAACTTTAATATTATAAATATCAGTGGTATCATGGTAGGCCCGAAGGTTACGGCTTAGGCGATCGCTTCTCTTGCTTGAGGGTGCGAATTCGAATCATCATAACAGTATTAGAACTACCTACGAGACATGTTCCGAGTTCTATGTATCTTATAAAATTATTAACAAACAATGGAGGAATTCAAAAACTTTTAAGTTATAAGTTGTCACCATGATCAAGGATGAATGCTCATTCTTTCTTCGTGTGAGAAGAGGCCTTGGTCCGTAGTGGGTCCTTACACACACAGACAATATGAAAAAAACTAATATTTACCTACTTTTCTCGTTATACATACATACCTATGTTTACACGACATTGTATCAAAGTTATCAACTACATCGTTATAAACAAGGAAATAAGTAATAATAACAAACATATTTATAATATCTTAATCGCGACGACATTCTATAATACAAAGTACGTAGAGTTTTCAAATTGATTACTATTATTATTAACCTTATCATAAAACATTCACTAATCCGTTTTTTTTTTTGTAAAATAATTTACATTATACCAAGCCATTTGGTATGCAGGTCAGATAGTAAGGATTAATAAAGTAAATGTCGTTAAAGACAAATCAATGATTTCAAATAGAACACTATTGGCACTTTTGAACGTCATACAAAATGAAGTTCTTCAACTTTGTGTGTCAGTCAGCCAGCAAGGCCTTAGGAGTCTCCGTAGCCAGCCTTTTGGGCATGGAGACTTAGGAATTGAATATGGAGGATAGGGGAGTAAAGAATAGGCTTTCAGTAACCGGAATCACTCAGCGAAAATCAACGCAAACTTTGTTCCTCGACGGTTTTCTGTAAGACAGTATGCCAGTCCGGTTGAAGCATGGGTTTCATAAATTTAATCATTTCAAATGTGGGATAGCCATGCTTCGGCAAGAAAGAGCCGACTCGACCGGAATGATACCACAGCCCACAGAAAACCAGCGTGAAGCAATTCTAACGATGTATTTCGCCGTGTAAGTGAGGTTACCAGAGGTCCAATCCTTTCCTCTCCTCATCCTTCATCCTCAAGTCTCTTCTCCCTATCCTAAACTTCCTAATGACCCACAAAAGGCAGTCAATACACTTGTAGTAACTCCTTTGGCTTTGCGATGCGGCGGCCGACCATAGACCAGGTTTACCGAACTATGATATAAAAAATACACATAAACTTATACCTACAATACCATATTATGTACAGTATAAATATAATAGGTAGATAGACATACCTATTCAAATATATAAATAATTTTAGTGTCAAAGATAAAGCAATCTTATCGACAAAGTTAATGTAAGAAGTTAATATAATAATCTCAAACGATCGAATTGAAATACGCGTTCATAGAAATTAACCTTATTAGTAGGTAATTAGTCAAAATGTGATATCTAATTAGGCTCAGTAGCTTTTACGTCACTGTTATAATGTACGAACACGATATTTTTTTGTAATAACAACTTTTTCGATAGCATCTGTCCTTTATATCTACTCTATGGGTAAGTAAATTGTTAATGTCGTAGGTATTACTAATTGCGAAAGCGTGTTTTCTTTGATTTTAAATCTGTTGCAAATATTTTGTGTTGCTATAGCCCGGTTTGACAACCTTGTTTTTATGTTTACAATTGATATTTATATTGGGTGATCTACAACTACACTTTTTTTGTACATACATAAATATCTGGTGCAAAGTAATTTTCATTAAAGAAAGAGAGGCTCATTCTTGCCAGTAACAAAAAAAAGATTAGGACCTTCTCGGTTTCATCAGAGCTAATAAACCTCCTATTTTAGGGCTTCATACATTTATTTGGTAGGGACAGAAATCTGTGCGAGCTGTCGCAACAATCGCACTTACAATCGGAAGCACGTCACATCACGGATACAGTGAATAGGCAGCCCTATAGCCACTATTGTTCATCATTGACGGCCATTACCCACCATTGTCCATCAAGCCTTCGGTTTAGTTCGAATCTATTGTAACGGCCAGTAATCGAATATTCTCTTTCGAAGCCTTTACACGAACAGGTAAATTGCAACCTTATTCCCAAGTTGAATAGAAACCTTTTCGACGTTCAAGGTTTTGTTTAATTAAAACTAGTTGGAAATGTATCTAAGGAAAAACTAATTTGTAGTGGAGTTCTGTGGATTTACCTGTTTATCTGTTTTAATCATAAACTAAAATTAAGACAATAACAGAATTCCTGATATTAAGATATCAAACTATTTAAATTATACGTGTTACATAGTTAGTTATCTTTAAATTTAAGATTTAAAAAAGACACTAAATTAATCATAGAGAAGGAGCGGCCATTACTAAATCGTAAAAGCGACATGACAGTGACAGTTCGACAAGTTGGCGCGCTTTTGCATTGCCGCCGCCATTACGAAGTGGTTATAAAATGTCACGATTGTAAAGATTATAGTTAAGATAATCGCTTAATAAGCATTTTGTCCTGCTAATTATTGTATACATACTAAATACAATAGAATAATACCAACCATTAACTAATTGAATTTGATTTATTGGTCGATTGTAGTTCAACGTTGATATATTCATTAGAAACGATGAAAGTTATGCTAATGAATTATATCAAAGCACTCAAAGGACTATCTAAGGACATTTCTGAATGCTGCCTAAATCCACATTGACTAAAAGGACTCTTACTAATTTCCATAAGGGTTGCCAAGTTGAAATCTTCGATGGGCACAGGGATATTTAGGGAACTCGACACTATAATCCATTAACGCGTTTTCAATGGAATTCTGTTAATGCCAACTTGTCATGTAACAGAATTAAAAAACATCTTTTGCAGTAATCTAAACAAATATTATACATAAATGCGAAAGTAACTCTCTGTCTGTTTGTCTGTCTGTCTGTTTGTCTTTGCTTTACGCCTAAACTACTGAACCGATTTCTGTGAAATTTGGTGCAGACATAGTTTGCGAGAATGGTCACAGGATAGTTTTCATACCAAACATCTGCAGGAACTCACTATACCACGCGAACGGAGTCGCGGGAAAAAGCTAGTATTATATGAAATTTTGATATGATGATGCAGCTTAATGCATCTGAACATCACAACAAAATTTTATCTCTATTAAAAATATACAGGACCGTTTTGTTTTGTATGCATGGTGTCTGTATATTTTTGCATATTGCATTAGGTTAGACACCACAGGGTAAAAATTGAGGTCAAATATTTGTACAGTCACAGAGTAACAGTATGTCCACTATATATAGATAACAATATCAAAATATTCACCGTCTTTCTTTTCATTGAAGTGGAAATTGTTGAGCAAAGCCTTTAAATATGGCTTTTGGCAGAATATCGTCAGGTTTCGCTAAAAGAAACTTTGTACTTCACACAAATAAGTTGCAAAATCCATTGATTGATTTGGACTCTCGAAGAGAATTATCTTTCTAACATCGCTGTAAACAATTATCTATTCAAGTTGGTACTTGTATTGTAAATTATTCTATTTATCTCCACTTGATAAATCACTACAGCTTTATATAGAACAAAGACAAGTGTTTAGTTATTTTAAGGCAATTAATCGGAACGTTTGAATGATGAGAATTCCTCTACACAAAGTGTTCTATTCTGGTCGAGAAACTATGTTACTTTGAAAACTTTTTTCAGAGTAAGGTGTCGAAATAACCACAGAATATAACATAACATTTAAATAAAAGAGTCTTTAAAACATCTATCACTACAGAATGGCAGTTATCTTATTATTTTCTATACGTTAATTGTATTTAATCAGTAATGATAGAATTTTTTGGAATAAGACGAAAATACCTACAATTATACTATCTTTAGTGTTTGATGTTTCTTGTGTTTTTATTTCACTTCCATTCACGGGAGCACAGGGTGCCGGTCCTTTGGAAGGCGTACGAGGGGTCGCAGAGGGCCTTTGAACAATTTTAATATTAGTGAAATGGGACCTCAGCCTGTGTTTTTATTATTACGGTGTACAATAAAGAATATTCTATTCTATTGATTGTCGTGTATTTTCATATTTGTCTTACTCGATAAAATTCTTTGCGTAACACGGTAGAAAATAATGCGCAACAAGATCTCCAAGTCGGAATCAGTACAATGAACTGTTTAATTGCTTAACATCCTGTCATATCAGATGGCGACAATCCAATTATAGTGAAAGTCATGTTTCGGTCCTAGCCAGAGGCATTAACTACCCAAGCTATCAGAAACCGAATCTATCCACGCCACTAGTGACAGGTTAATCTGTCAACAGCGCACAGATTATAAATCGAAGACCAGTATTATGTTTCTCATTAAAACATTACAAAAAAACTAGTTTGAAGTTTCACTTATATCATAACAAGTCAACGGCCTTCTAAATGTAAAATAAGAGTTTGCCATTAATAAAAAATAAAAATAAAAATGTATACATAAATAATGATTAGCTTCTGCTTTCGATGAAGGCGAATGCAAAAGAGTACAGCTACTAGTGAGTCGCGTTTTAAGTGATTTAATTTTGATACTATGTTTGATAAGATTAAAATTCCTAGATTGGACTTCTTTAATGCATTTCCAATAACAAACATTATTGCGATATACTTGTAAATACATTAAGAATTGTATTATCCGTACTGAGAATAATCTGGACATTGGCAAAAAGAAAACTATGCATTTTAGTAATAAAAGATGGGTCTATTGAATTTTCTTCGTATTTATGGCCGATCGGCTGCACGGCTGGCGTAGTGGCCAGGCATCCGAGTTTTGAATTTGGAACGACCCGGCGAAGCAATGATGCGGCTTACGATGTAAGCAACCTCTTCACTCGGGCCTTTACGACACTTTTTACCATATGAATAAAATGTTCTAAATTATAATGTTATTTCTTCTTACCACTTCAATTTCATCATCAGGTTCCTCAGCTATGTTTGTGAGTATAGCACTCGGCCTCATTGAGACCCTACGCCGCACAGACTTGGCCCATAAATCAGGATCTTCTTTTTCATCACTGACAATTGTGAATTGTTCATAAAAATTAACCACTTCACCTGTGACGTTGTTAGAACTATTTACATATGTTGTATCTTTAACGGCAACTGAAGGTCTTTTTCTTTCTGTAATTCTTCTGTATCCTTCTGAATCATGGCTTTCTCCAAGTATACTTATCGACCTTAGGTTTTGCTGACCATATTCATATTCTAGATCGAATCCTCTATCTTCAAACAAACTTTTAAATCGCGCCCAACACCCCAAATTTTTCTTTTTATCCACTGTTGGGTTATTCTCAACAACATTAACGTTATTCTTATCCATGTCGGTGTACAAATCTGTATAAAAGTCTTTACAGAATTAAGTTGTTTTTACAATGAAATAATCTTTTACATAATGACGTTAGTCCTTTACAATAAGTGATTAGTAAATCTTTTTAAATTGAAATCAATGCTAAGTAATCTAAAACATTAGAGATTACACCGATAGCGTATGTTTCCGGTAGTTCGATAATTGTTGTTTTTCAGTAGTTAGAATTTAAATTACTACATTCTGCTGATTTAAAAATTGAAGGTTGTCACTTGTTGCGTTTATCGCTTCATCGGCATTAATGTGTTCTCCTAGTAGTGAAAATGATTACGTTTCGATTGTTATCTTCCAACGATGAAAGCAGCTACTATTTTATATTTTTAAACTTTAACGGAACACAGATTAAACAGCACCACAGATCACTAAATATTTCACTGAACGCCACCGTTTTTTAATAAACCGCACGTGTATTTTTTATATTTCCGAAGACCTCCGTGACTTATTCAGCCAACGTATTGTATCGAACTAAAATATTAAGAATTATTGTCCTTACAGAGACTGATAACACTTATCGATTAGAGTCGCACTGATTACGTTTCATAAGACCGTCGAAATTGTTGATTAATACATTATTTGAGTTATTTAATTATTATAATGGCTCAGATTTTAATATAAATGTTACAAGACACATAATAATCCATGTCGCAAAACTCTGAGTTAGCAATCCTTGTTAAAATTCTTTCTTTAGCAAATTTATAATATTAATTCTCGCTAATAAGTCTAGTGCATATATTGCTATTTACTTTATTTTTAAATAAAACAATGTATCAGTTTACATTGATTTGCCTTTTTCAGCAAATTAAGGACAAGTTGGAAGTGTTGAAATCAAATTATAATATTATTCGTTGACAAATTGTGTAGGTACAGAATGGTAATGATTAGATGTCGCAAAGTAATTAATGTATCATATTACATAGAAACAAGTAGCATGCTAATGATACATGATCAGACAAGTTAATTTATAATGTTTTGTAGGAAGCAAGTAGTGTTTGAAGTAAACGATTTGAGTTTTTATATGTAGTCATGAGTCATAAGTACTCAACTTATTAGAAAAAGAAGAAAAGACAAAAATATTTAAGCTGGTCTAGTGGACAAATCTGCACAAAAATAAAAAATATAATTAGGTAGTTTCCTAGGTCAAAAATATTAATATATGACTTTTCAATACAATGAATTATTAATATGTAATCATATTTTTATTTTCATATAGTACATATTACTATATTTATACTTAAATGTAGATTTTCTCTAGTTACATTCTTAAAATAAGTAAGTATGCTGTTTGGTTTGACGTAATAAAAAAATAAAAAAAACATTATGTCGTCATATGCGATCTCATACACAATTCATAAATATATATCTATTTTGACATTACAATAAAAACAATGAATTTGACTAGTTGGAAACTACCAGATTCGACTAAGCGTGTCTCTAGTTATTGTCCACGGAACTAGCTGATTCTGAGTATTACTCTATCATAATCATACAAACAAACATAAAAGAATATATTTATTTATTCAAAATCTAGCGCTCTTTCATTGAATTTCATGAGCCACTTTGACGCACAGTTAGAACAATAACACAGAAAGAACCGTTCCGCAAAAAGTTGAACTCCTAAAAACACCATATTTTTTATTATCAAAACAACTGACCCACACAACTCATTCATTGTTAAAGATATTTTTGCATTAATCAAGAGCTCTTAAAAATGACGCACATCATCGTTAATCACTGCAAATGTACAATCCTGCGCAGGCCGTCTTAATTGAGGTGTTTTGCGACAAGAAGATGTGAACCTTGACCCACCTGATTGGTTCGGCGCCAGAATTCAATCTCCAATTTAGTCTTTTGAACTCTTTATGACTATTTGACTGGTTATTTATTAACTGTTAATGTGAAAACTGAATTGAATTGATATATGTATATATGGGTTAATATAATTGGACTGGGTATTTGGGAGTTATTATCGTAGTTGGACTTTGCTTTTTTTGGTAAAAAATGTACTCGACTTAATTCAATATAAGGCATTTATTTAAGGTCGTACAGAAATTTTAAGACGTGTCAGAGTTTTATGAAGAAGTATTGACTTTTGAGACGTTTTTGTGTGTCAGTGTGATTTGGTTGTATGTTTAAATACTACACAAGTACAAAACGAGAATCGAATAATTAGGAAAGGCTTAATTATTGTTACGAAGTCAACCAATATTTTTGTAGCAACGCCATCGATTTCATTTAAATTACATAAATGGTTACTTCTAATGATTTGACTGCACGGTTGGCGTAGTGGCTGCAGCGCAACATGTCGCGGGTTCGATTCCCGCACGGAACAACTCTTTGTGTGATCTACAAATTGTTATTCCGGGTCTGGGTGTGGTGTGTATGTGATATGGTATGTTTATAAACGCATCCACGACACAGGAGGAAATCCTAGTTAGGCGGAAAAATTTATAATTCGCCTTGGATAGTGACTTTTATCTCTGAAAACATATTTGGGCATTGCAGTTCACTTCGTGATATTTTAACTAGGTATATAATAATGTACAGAATTGAAAAGAGATTTCAGTTTCTGGCCTATGCCATAAGAAAAATAAAACAAAGTTAGGTCATACATAATTTACTTCCCAAAAGAAAAAAAAACTCAAGTAAAACATTCATGGACAAATACAGAAAATTTATAGTTATTTATGTAGTAGTAAAGGTTAAAGTTGGGTGCAATGAGAATTAATTTGCTATATGTCTAGAATAACTAACTACTCTGAGGTTAAGTGTTAACGACGTGAAATTAGTTGAACTTATGCACGTTTGTAACTTACTGAACTAAGTCGCTATTGTTTTGTTTTGTTAGATTAATGTTGTTTTAATGAATGTTTTCATTTCATATACATACTATTTACTAGCTATTCTCGCGCGGTTTTACCCGGTGTTCGACTCCTACAGATCGCAGCGTGATTTTATATTGCCTAAAACCTTCATCGATAAAAGGTCTATTAACACACAAAAAGATTTTTTCAATTCGTACAAGTGCTTCGTGAGATTAGCGCATTCAAACAAACAAACAAACTTTTCAGCTTGATTATATTATTATATAGTATTAGTATAGATAATCGAGGGTATAGTGAAAGGATAGATGTAGATACATTTTTTATAATTTATACTCTTTTAAGCGCAGATTTTGTAAGGCACGACTAAGCAGCGTTTACGCACATGCGTCTTGCGGTGCTTCGTGCGTATTGCTGTACATTGCAGCATTAAAAAGGCAAACCTTAGGTTAATGTAATGTTAGGTTAGACTGCAAGGTTGGCGCGGTGGCTGAGCAACTGGCGGTCGCGCAACGTTTCGCGGGTTCGATTCCCGCACGGAACAACTCTTTGTGTGATCCACAGATTGTTGTTCCGGGTCTGGGTGTGGCAATTGTATGTTACAGGAAATTGTATGTTTGTAAACGCACCCACAACACAGGAGAAAATCCTAAAGTGGGGCAACGTTTTATATAAAAAAAATAATGTTTATATATTTATATTTGTGAGAGACTAAATCCAATTACATTTATTAATGTGTTACTATTTCACGCAAAACTGACTCATACATAGAAAAAGGATTCATAAATCAGAATCATTTAAGAAAAATATATTAATAGACCCAAACTTATCTACCAATTGAGAGATGTCATCGACCATTATCTGAGTTCTGTCATAGACAACTAGCAATTCCTAGACTAAATTGGTCTGTTTGACCGTTTGAGTTATAGCCACACATCATCGAGCGAGCATCGACCTTAGATTTGTTTGGGTGACGTCATGAGATAAGTACCAGCTGGTACTCCAGTATCCTACTTACTTAGAATATTATAAATGAGGAAGTTTGTATATGCAGATCGATGTTTTTTTACTCTTGTACGCAAAGACTCTGACATCTGATCTGAATTTACGAATTTAAGAAAAATAAAACAAACGAAATTTTAGCTTTGGCACGAATTGGTCGCTTGTCTAGAGTGATACCACGGCCTCACAGACAACCGGTGCGAAACAACCACAGCGTTGTGTGAGGTTATCGGAGGCCCAATCCCTACCCTTACCCCCATCGCACCTAATCCTTACCGACTAAAAGTTGGGTGTCCACAGGCGGTGCTGATTGTTTAACATCAGGTAATATAGGTCCAATCGTTTGCCGACCTATACTGAAAAAAAAAAAAATTGGCATAGAGATAGATGATAGTCTGCAATAACATAGGCTGTTAATCTGGGTAACGCGGTTGATGTCGCTGTCAGAAACTATGTTCCTAGTACAATTGTAATGGCATATATGTAAGTTCATTCAATTGCAACTATCAATTATTTATTTTTTGTATTAAAACTTAAAATGATTATAAAAAAAAGAGCTTAGTAAGATTTTTATTCTAGTACCTCTGAGGAAGTCGCTTTCAGAAATACAGTTTACATAAAGTAAAAAAATGATATATCAAAATTGTTGTACAAACAGATACCTTAGAACGAATATTTTTGCGAAATCAAATCTTGAGCTAAATCAATGGTTTACCTGAGCGTACTACCATACTCGGAGATCTTTAATGATTATCTACTTAAACTATTTTCAATCCAAAGTATCGTTGACCTGTTTATAAATCTTTCGGGTAAAAATACTTCTTGTGACAAATAACCTATGTCATAATTTCATAGACCCTACTGTTGTGTTTGTACTTTTATAAAGCCATTATAAAACCATGTTCCTTAGTGGGTTCTATTCTTATTTATAGTTTGTAAGATAATATTTTTATAATAACTTTCGTGAGACTCTAAATTAATTATTGTTTTCGACTTAATCACGTAATAATTTGACGAGATACTCGACTAGTTTCAAGCCATGCTTGAGGCCCATATTCATGAGCAACATTCCGCGACACGCGACGCGGCGACTCGAGTAGCAGCGCGACAGTCGCCGCGTCGCGAGTATCTCGTCAAATTATTACGCGAGTAAGCCGAAAACATAATAATGAATTATAATAATATTTATATTATATTAATGAAGAACAACTTACGGCGACATCGACTAGGGGCTCGTCCTCCGGCGTGAGCGCAAGTGAGGAGCGTCGGCCGGCGCGAGCCCCCGGCGACCCGCTCGAACTGCCTGCGACAATACAAATAATTACAATTATTTTTAATACCATGAAAAGATCTGTTAAAAATCAAGAATATTATATCAACATGAGATTTTATTTAACCTTTCAATCGCAGTGATTTGAGACACAGTCTAAGAACAATAGATATGTGCGCCAACGCCGGCGTTCGCTTGGGATTTGATGAATATCTTATTTGGAAACCTATATTTCCTTCAAGCGTTCAAAGTCTTTATAAATAATCTGTCATAATTAGTATTTAAGCTCTTTGACATCATACAAAAATCTGTTTAAACTTCTCTTTACGCAGACGCTCTCCCATAATGTCACGCACATTTTCTTTTACTACTTATTAAAAATATTTGCTTAAATATTTTATTAGTAATACGAGCGTCTATAATCTGATGGTCGGCGCCTCCATACCAGAGGAGTTCCGAGTGCATTGTTAGCTTACTACGGAGATTTGGGGAATATAGATGGAAGGGGGAGATTAAGGTCTTCTTTAGGTAACCTCACATTCGGTCCTAAATTTCGGTTTTCTGTTTTGGTATCACTCCGGTTGAACATACACATACCGAAGTATGGTTATATAATATAATGATTATAAGGTAAAGGTATGAGTATGTAAGTTCGTATGATTATACTATACTCTTTCATGCAAAAAATATTTATAAAGTATTTAAACGGAATTTGGCATAAAGGCAAATTATAATAGTATGGAATTTGGAAAATAGCACATAACTAAAATTCATATCAACTTTTGAATAAAAGGTTTTAATTAATGATTAATCTATTTTATCGAGTTTCGCCGAAATTAACTACAATCATATGGGCTGGCTTCTAATTAATTTTATTATTAATTAATTATTAATTTGCTCCAAATAATTATGTTATGACATCAAACGTACCATATATATACTTATATAGAGTATTTATGTATGTATGTATTTTATTACAACAAATTGAGTTTTGCAAAAAGAATTTTGTATTTCTATTTATTTATAAAAAATTATCGCATTTCTCATCCTGCACTAGAAGAGTGACGCAAGAAGGAGTGTCAGACTCTTACTGACTGAAAGCCATTTTAGAGAACAAGATCCTGATACTTCCTCTGACCTTACCCAGAGAGCGAAAGAAACCATTTAATTTTGACGATTTAATAAAATCAAATAGGAAACCTAATCGAACAAATAAAACCTACATATACATATAACAAGAAATAAATAGAATTTTTATCTAAGTCCGAAGTGCCGAAGTGATACATTGAGACAAAGATGGACTAAAACTAAAAAAAAAAACTATTCAGTTTGACGATATTCCTGCTAACCTCTCCAAGTTGTGGTTTAATTATTATGTTAAATAATTCATTCAATATCTAATAATATTATCTCGGTCATCGCGTGAATAACTTTCTTCTTTACATAATTAGGTAAACAGGATGTAAAATTAGAATTAAATGTGCAGAAACCGGTTTATTTGTAATTCTAGTGCTCCGTGTGAATTTATTATCAATTCAGGTTTTTGATTGAATCGGTTTAAACACGTGTGTGTTCAAGCTAAAGTTGTTTTGGTTGGTATGCAGTTTGTTCATTTACCTAATCACCTTTATTTTTTTTTCTGAAAACATTTTCTGCTAACTCTTTTTGCGTTTTGTATTTAATAGAATTGATGAGACACGCGGAAGATTTTTTTTACGAGTAATAGTATTCTTTTTTTGAATACAAATATATTTGCACTAGACGCTTCTGCCTACATAAAACTTTTTGCCATTGTTTTTTATAAATGAATGTTTTTAACCTGTGTCAGTATCATCACTGCCTCGTCTCTGAAGCCACCGTTGCACCAATTCGATGCTGGCTTCTTGTCCAGCCAACATTATCATTCACACATAACATTTAGATCACCACACAACACTTTGATATGTCAACACATTTTTTTATTTAACTCACAAATTCACACAAAATCTCAACGGTCACTTTACATAAATTTTATTATTTTTAAATTTTACGCTATCACCATAAAGGCCCGATATCCAAAAACACAACGTAAAAAAACAACACTGGCCGAAAGAAATGACAGCACTTTGCCGCGTTCAAATATCGAATTAATTAAATGACGAACGTCGACGGCCGAGTGTAAACAGCGAGTAGAGTAGATGAAGCAAAAATAATTGTGCACTTGTTAAAAATTGTATTTATTAATTTTCAACCCTACCACGTTGGTATAAGAGGGTTCGATATTTTTTGCGAGTGCGACCGTATTTTGGTGTTGTGGTGTAGAGTTTGTAGAGCGCGCAAGCGGTCTGTTAGGTAATGGCCGTCAAGCCGAGACAGTTGATCGAAGAAGGGGGGTGAATGTAGGACGAGTGTGGTCTGAGCATACATTAACCCACTGGAAGGGATACGCTGACAGCCTGTTGATGGTTCTCGCGATAAGCTACCAGTGTTACCTGCGGACAAATTGAGGGGTCGCTCTTTAGCCACAGGTCAAATTACTCACGTATTTATTTGCGGAATGTGGTTCAGATTCGAAGTTTAAATGTCATGGTAGCAAATACTCCGAGCTGCAATTAAAATGGCGTAAATAAATAATTGGCATTACGTTTGCGTTTAGGTTTTAGCGTGTGTAAGAACAAAAATGTCTCAATAGTATTAGGTATATTTATTACTTAGGATAAATGATGCATCTGTAGCAATGAACAAATGTAGACTAATGAATTCTGTTTTTTTATACTTTCTATTTTTATACCAACTTAGGTAACCATAGCATCATTCAGCTTATCGGTGTTTAACACATATACAACAGGAGTAAGTTACATCAACATAAACGACGGCCAACACTTTTTTTAACCATGCCATGTACTATGGGTTCTCCTGTTTCGTACACCATGTACTCCTATGTATGTAGGTTATCTATCAAAGAAACATCTGTGATCATGGACAACAGTCCATGATCACAGATATAATATTAATGGTAGAAATTGTGCAAGAATGACTGTTTCGTATTCAAATGTGGGAGGTACAATTATACAGTTTAGTTAGAACTTAGTCTAAACAACTTTCACGTCGATGCTGGCCGCAAGAATCTGCGACTCGCATACTTATAAATTGCCAAATGTTCTCGTAGCTAACAATTAAGCCACGCCTAGTTTCTTTATGTTGGTATTTGAAAATGGAACTATTTTTAGTGGCTGTTTAAAAAAATATTTTTGTTTGTCTTAAAAAGGAGGTTGTTTGATATTTTGTTTAATTTTTTATTATGATCGATTTATATTAAATAATGCATATACTTGTGCGTTTCTACTATTATTCTTCTTGACTCACTGTGTGCATAAACAGTTAAATAAATAAATACTTCCAACTGTCTTTAATAATAAATAAATAAGTAAGTATCATTTTAACATAAAGAAATCTAATATTCTAAATTCAAAACTTCGTAGGTAGATAAGTGTAGATGTGTGTATGTTTATGGCTCTATCACGTGAAAACTACTTATGGGATTTAAATGAAATTTGACACAGATAGATAATAGTCTGGAATAACACATAGGCTACATTACACCCTGGTAAAGCGAACAAAGCCGGTAGAAACTAGTTAAATAAATATGATAATTCTGTAAAAAGCCAGTATTAAATAAAATTATTAAACGATAGTGTTTGGAATAAAAACAAACCAATAGATTCTAAGATATCTATATTTGTAATCTAGGTTTTATCTACACTTTAAAGATATAGAAACTCATTTCTGTTTAAGTCTTTGCAGCTACTTATATAAGCTAAATCTACATTCAATAGGTCATGTTACCTTTTGGCAGTATTCCAAATACTATAGAGTACAGTCAGTCACAAAATGTATAGATACCAATAAATTATAAATTATATCATTTTCTTATAGTATTTCTGCAGTAGTGGTTGCCTAGACGTTAAGGCACCCGTTACTCAACATGCACGAGGGTGGGCTTTCAAAACCTGGTAAGTACCAATGGGACTTTTTCCGAGTTACATGTACTTTCTATGATTATTTAGATACCACTGACATACAGCGATGGAAAATATCATAAGGAAACTTGGACTTCCAGTCTAGACTACTTTTCATACCCCTAAATGATAAGGATTATTTACCATTGACATTTTTTCCAAAATAATTTAAATGACAAAGAAACAATTGATTGGTGAGCTAGTGATTTCTAAAATATAGGGATACCACGGTCTCACAGAAAACCGGCGTGTAACAACCACAGCGTTGTGTTGCGCCCTGTGACTTTGAGTGAGATTACCGGAGGCTCAATCCCTCTTGATATCCAAAACCCTTATTCCTAAAAGGCCGGCAACGCACTTGTTACTTCTTTGGTGTTGCGGGTGTCCCTAGGCGGCACCGATAGCTAACCATCAGGTAATTCGTCTGCTCGATTTGCCGACCAATACCATAAAATAAATAATAAAATGAATGCTTTTACTCGTTGACTGCACACACGAAGTTGACCGTCAGGTGAAAACTGTGCACTAAAGCAAGATAACTAGTACGTTATATGCAGAAGGTGCCGCCATTTTGCAAGTTAATTCCGCGAACCTAATACATGTTTAATGCATGCACGGACGCTGCCATCTCCTACAATATGTATGTGTGAGAAATTGATTTTATAATTTTTCTTCTATTTCACACTGATTAGGTTTTTAAATGATGGAAAATTGACAAAGGTGATCTTAATTCGGCGGTAGATTGAATTGTCTCGGCATTTGATAAAATTATGGTAGTCAGTTTTGAAGAAAATTTTACTCATAGTGACGATCACAAGGGTTCAGTTTATGGAAATATTTCAAATAGACAGATTCGTGCCCGCTTTTTCAGCATGACGTTTTGAGTTTAATGTACTTTATAAGTTTAAATACACAGTACTGACATACGGTGAAGGAAGAAATAGCAAGGAAACGTAAACCAATAATCTAATTAAAAGTTTAAAATCACCAATTTTTTTGTTTTTTTTTTTATGAGGTAGATCGGCAAACGAGCAGGCTAGATAACCTGATGGTAAGCAATTAGCGCCGCCCATGGACACCCGCAACGGAGGAGTTACGAGTGCGTTGCCGACCTTTTAGGGATTAGGGATTTGGAGATTTAGGGATTGAGGAGGGATTGGGGGAGGGGAAGGATTGGGCCTCCGGTAACCTCACTGACACGGCGAAACACAAAGCTGTTGTTGTTACACGCCGGTTTTCTGTGAGGCCGTGGTATCACTCCAGTCGAGCCGACCCATTCGCGCCGAAGCATGGCTCTTCCACACTTACGACGTATTCGTCTTCCTTAAGCAAGCGTGGTGATAAACGCTCAAACCTTTTCACTTCGAGATGAGGCTTGCTCACTTGTGGGTTTTTAAAAACGATTGGACTGGATTCTCTTTTGAACACAACACAGGAATTCAGTCTCGTAAAATGTTCCTGTATTTATATCTCTTTGTAACCAAATCCCATACAAGACATGACGATCCACTGTGTATATTCTAGGAAGTCGTGTGTTTGGCGACCACGACGTTTCATTTCGATTTTGTCGTCAAAAATACAATACTAATATGAGAAATGTTTATTTCCAGACCGATGACCCCAAAAAGGCTGGAGGCCACTTATATATTAAATAATGTAACGGACATTTTCCACGTGTATGTTATAAAGGCTGAACTTATTATATTTATATTATATTATTTATTTGTATTCTGATTGAGTCGTATTTTATCGACAAGAAGTCATTAAATACGTTTCTAGGCTGTTTTTTTGTTTTTGTTTAAATCTATACTTCTATACTACTATTATAAAGAAGTAAAATTTGTAAGTTTGTATGTAGGGGGTAATCTTTGGAACCGCTGGTCGGATTGCCAAAATTCTTTCACTGATAGCTACAATGTGCCTGAGTGCTATAAGCTATAAAACATCACGCTACGATTAAATTGAGTCAAGCAGCAAGCAAGCAGAAATCGCGCTAGAATAGCTGGTACTTGATAAAGGTGGATTAAGGTTCAGTTTAGAAGTAACAGTATAATGTTGTTGTTGGCTGTGCTAGACCAGAAGTCGATGTCCTCAATTGGTGGCGACAATTTGTAGATCACACTAAGAGTTGTCCAGTGCGGGGATCGATGGCGAAACACGTGGCGCGTATAATCAATTTCTTATAATTGTCTTAAATACTACTTTGTTTTAGCATAAAATTGATTCGCATAACATTTATAGACTTAATGACTATTACTATAATAATATTTAGGCATACAATTAACAAAAGCTTGTGACAGACATTGCTAGTACTTATAAAAGCAGTATCAATGAAATAGAAACGTGCCCAATATAATAGAAAGCACAAGCTCATCTAGTATTTCTAACTTCGTAACACACATATGAAGTTGCGTACCCACTACACACATACATTATAGTATTTATGTGTGTGCGACCGGCTGACTAGTGTATTGTCCGAACCGGTTGGTACTCCCGATTTGGCTTGATGAATGGCCTGCAACTGTGATTGTGTCGAAATAGCATCTATTACCATTCAATTAGATATCACTTTGATTTTGATCATTGTTATGATTGCGTCGTGTAGTGGCGTTGTGGTGTATGGTGTATAATATTGTATAGGTTAAGTGTTAGGACCTTTTTTTGTGGGTGAAATGTGATAAAACTTGTGGCGGGTTTTCTTTATGTGACAGGTTGGCAAAAGAGCAAACGGAATACATGATAGTTAGTAATCAGCACCGCCCATGGACATTCGCAACAACAAAAGAGTTACGAGTGCGTTGTCGACGTTTTGGGGATGTTTTCTATGAGGCCGTGGTATCATTTCGGCCGACCCATTGATGCCGAAGCATGGCTTTAACACACTTGGAATGTCAAACTCTTACTGACTCCCCCTCTTACTGAAAACCCCCGTTCCTTTTCCGCGGCCTCGGCCTTGAGGCGGAAAAGGAACGGGGGTTTTTAGTCAGTGATATTACGCTTATCCATCCCCCCCGTCCCATTCATCCGAACCCCACCTGTGGTGGTCTATTGGCTCTTTGAGGTTCGGAGCTGGAGAAGCAACGAGTTCGTTCTTAGTCAGTAAGAGTCTGACATTCCCTCTAGCCTAACCTCGGTCTAAATGTATGCAGGATAAATTTGAAACCTTAAAAAAGAATGTTCCTAATTATCTTCCGTCCGCAAAATTACGAGTTCCGTAGAATTTAGCTTTACGAGATGTTTACTTTTATTAAATCTGTCTCGTTTCCGCAGCATCTCATTTGCCGACCCTGACCTTATTTATCTGATATCCCAGCCTGCCGAGCTATTTAGGACATAACCTATAATATAATCATTATAATTACGCTGTTTTATACTTACTCAAATAGGTCCATGGAATGTGTGACTAATAAAAAATAGATAGTTGATAGTGTTGATTTGAGATTGTGAGTTTCGTAAGTCGTTGTCTTTGTAAGTCCTTTTAAGAATTTTGACATATTATTATATAGATTTAATTTTACAATCCAAGTCTTCTCTATATAACTAGGTACATAATATAAAACAAAGTGGCTTTCTCTGTCACTATCTGGACTACATAACCGATTTTAATTATTAATAGATGGAGTGATTGAAGCTGAAGGATTATATGTATGTCTAAACATCCATTAAATAGTGGAGCAATTTAGTATCAGCATTGAAAAATGCTATTTGACGCAAAAATTATGATGTTATACGAATTCACAGGAAGTTGTTGTTTTTTATATTTCTAGAAAACGTATTATAACAACCTTTTTCTAGATTCCAATCAATATAAATGGCGTAGGTACAATACCTATATAAAATCAACACATATAAAAACAAAGAATCTTAACCAAGAATGTGACGTCACTACAAAGAGTATCAAGTATCATAAATACTAGACAAATTGTTGTGACACAGATTAAAAATGCATCGAGCAACATTTTGTAACATGATATATTGAGTGAGTATTATAATATGTAGGTAGTTACTATTGTGTTTTCGTGTCTTGCAAGGCATTTGATTGACAGAAATGTCATTATGTGACCTCATCTGTTTCGTTTGTATGGTCTATTAGTCATCAGAGAATGCAGGCAAAAGGATGGCGTTAGAAATAAAGAATATAACAGGAACCTTCATTCTAAAAGGTATTAAAGTTTAATATAAGTTATGGTATTTAAATCTTATTAAAGTAAAAATAACTAGGGTTTGCTTGTTGCACGGAACAACACTTTGTGTGATTCACAAATTTCTACGTTTGTAAACGCACCTACGACACAGGAGAAAATCCTAGAGAGGGGAAACGTTTCTTTAATTAAAAAAGAATAACGACTTAAACGCTTTTCTTTTTTTAGAATTGATGTTTGTTACGTTTTCAAGTAAAAACTACTGATCGGATCGTAATGAAATTTGGCACAGATATAGATTATAAAATTGAAGAACACAAAGGCTTCAATTTTACCCAGGTATTGCAGGCGAAGTTGCTGGTTGAAACTAGTTAAGTTAATAGTTATAGTTTTCATATTTTTGTGGCCTATCACAAGTCTTTCGTGTATAATATTTTAAATAATATTCTTCTTTAAATGTTACCTTCTGTAAATAGCCAAAGTAACGAAGCAAGGAGATTTTATATCGAGAGCAAAGCTACTTTTCATGACAAAAGGATAAAGCAAATGCATTAGAAAAGATGCTTTCTTGATCTTTTTTAAAAGTCGATTTACTTTAACGTTGAATGCAAGAATAAAATTGACTACACAGTTTGTATATTTAAAGGGATTGTTCTTATCTCCTAATAATATTATAAAAATAAAAGATTGTAAGTCTGACTGAATGAAAGTTTATTACTCTTTCAAGAAAAGAATACAGAAACTTCTGAAAGGGTTTTAATTAAATGCAAAAATAATAAAAAACTCCTCTAAATTGCAATAAAAAGTAAAAACATATATTTTCCAACTCATATTTATTGTTTACTAGCTTGAGACTTCAGCTTTTTAGACCAAAAAAGTCTATTAAATAATGGAGACATTTTGTGTTAGTATTGCACTCGTGCATAGCGGGTTCGGTCAATAGGTAATAATAAAATATTTAAATTACCACTTAATCAAAAAAATCACTTAATAAGACACACATATGTAGCATCTTTAAGTCCAAACCTTACTTATAACAACGAAACCCTTTATGATAACATCCCAAATGAATTTTCATACATTCCTTCAGGCAGGGGTGGTAAAAGCAAAGTTTTACGCAACCATACGTGTTGGCATCCATACGGGTCGCGTCGTTAGGAGACAGCTAATTAAGGCAATTTCCAGTGGCCTCTAATTAAGATCCCGGCCACAGTACATCGAAATGCAGTAGGTTAATTAATAAAAGATGAAACAAAATGTTATAAGAATGCATTTGTTTTTCCAAAAAGGCAATAAAACCGCCCTTTTTAAAGCGAAAAATTATATGAAACCAGCCACTCTTTTAAAATTCCATTTTCCAATGTTATATCTATATTTATTTATTTACAAAAATCATGAATAATTTGCAGTTAAGCCAAATAAATAATATAGTCAATAAAGATGTTAAGTGTATGAGTATGTAAAATAATAATTGCTATCGTTAAGTGATTTTATTTGAAACTTTTTTCCAATTTTAAAGTTATAATTTCGCTACTTGACGCAAAAATGTGTGACGTCATCGCTAAGTTGAACCAATCAAAATTCATAGACATGCATTCATATTTTTTTAAGTATTGAATTTAAATATTTTTGTTAGTTAGAATATTTAGTTTTGTGTCTCTTTCTTAACCGCTAAGTTAAATTAAGTTGCAGCTTTGAAATTCTCTAAAGTTATTGCTAACTTTGACTTTACATAATTTGATTGCTTTGAAAGATTTTTAATAGACTTCTAGAGTTTATTTAAAGGACGTTTTAAGTGAAGTAATGGACGATGTTAACAAATATGTGTGTGATATATTGTATTTATGTATTTTTTGTATTGTTTTTTTAAGGTTCAACATTATCACCTTCTTTTAGGGTAGTCTTTTTAAGGTAGGGAGTGTGGAAGTCTGTCAGACTTTTACTGACTAAAAACCAAGTTGGAAAAAGAATATATTTTATTCGTTCTTAAGTTTGTAATTCCTCCAACGAAAAATATTGTTAAGACACAGGTCTCACTAGATTGATATTGGTTGGTACCTAGCAACTAACCTAACTTTTACCTCAATTGTAAAAGCAGTAGTGAGCATTCACTAACTATCAACATTTTACCCGACAAGGGATTTGAGTCCGGGGCCCCATGACTGATCGACCACCAGGAGAAAGTCACATAAAAACCTTTATTATCATAATCAATAAACACTTTTCCACAAAAAAATCATTAATGCCAAAAGCCTTAGCACTTAATGTACCTAAAAGTACATCTTTAATGGACGTTTTTCTCACGTCATTGCGAAGTTGATTCACTGTTCTGTTTCATGTGCTGTGACGCATGAATGTACCTAGACGTCCATTCAAGGACCGTGCTCTTAAGAGGTCACGTAGGCCTATACAAAACATTACGTAGGTTCGATATTCGGGGAAAACATTTATTGATTTAGCTGACGAAAATCTGGGGTAAAATTAGAGATATTAACTGGCTTTAAGAAGCTTTAGTTAAGGGAGAAAATTACCAAATTACTTTTTAGAGTTTCAAGACTCTTGCTGACTAAAATCACCCCGTTCCTTATTCTACTCCAGGCCGAGGCCACGGAACATTGTTGCCCTTAATCAGTAACCCGGGTGAACATGTTAGGCTAACTTGGGCCCCATTTAGTCTTTGAGGAGCCTAAAACCATCCTCGATAAATGAACTCTCCGACACGAAAAATAATCGTTCATTTTGAACCAGCCATTCTGGAGATTACCGCATTAAAAAAGCACGAACAAATTCTTTAGCTTTAATAACCCTACTAAATAATATAGTAATATTATAAACGTGGGTGTTTGTTACGCAAAAACTACTGAAGAGGTTTTAATGAAAATTCGGCACAGAGATATGTTGATTATATTCTGAAATAACAAAAAAGATTTTCATTTCGTATTCGCAAGCAAAGTCGCAGGCAGAAGCTAGTACGTTATAAAACAGGTAACAAATAAAGCTGTTAAAATTTTCCCATTACGGAATCAAACGAAGTTTCAAACAGTAAGCAAGTAGGTAATGAAAATTGTAATGTTTATGTTAATTATAAGTATCTCAACAGCTTTACTCGGCGAGTTTTGATTAATTAAACTTAAGACTACGATAAAATGGTTTGTTTGTTAATGAATTTATAATCATCTGCCATTCAGTTATTAATTTGAAAGTGTACCTGACATAACAGTTACAAATCCTTAATGGATTGGAATTGTTATATTGGTCTAAAACTATTTCATTAAGTTTATTGCATGACATTGGCTTATCCTGAAAATCGAGTCATCCGTCAGCACGGGTTCAGCATTATATATATTTTATAATAGTATACTAGCTATACTGGTAGATAAAATTGATGGCCCTTTTATTAGACGCTGGGCACGTAGATATGTGTGTCCTGATGTCTGTGTCAATAATTTTTAATTAAGTATTAAAATATGAAGTACTGTTTTCTACCGTATGGATCTCTGATCTGAAATATGTAAAGTGTTCAATTTAATTTAATTTTGGCGCGTTATGTCCATTTTGCGTTTTGATAACTTTTATTCTATCTATTTGATCTTAATTTTTTTATATGGTTTTGTTACTTTCTTTGCAGAAAAGGTTCTCATCGCCATCATAATTAATCACAAGACCTTCAATCAACAGCGGTGTGTTTCGCTGTGTGAGTAAGGTTACCGGAGGCCCAGTCCCTCCCCTTCCCCGATCCCTCCCAATCCCTTAATCTCCAAAACCCTAATCCCTTAAAGGTCGACAACGCACTCGTAATTCCTCCGTTGCGGGTGTCCATGGGCGGCGCTGATTGCTTACCATTAGGTAATCTCGTTTGCCGACCTATTCCATACAAAAAACCCTCTTATGGGGTTCATCCGCTCGGTAAACGCATTGGGAATTGCCGTTAGGTAACCAAAATTTTTGAGAATGCTGAGACCCAACGCAATGGCTGGTCGTATTGTTAGTATTATTGAAAGTATAGATATTATAGCAGAAAGTGTGACATTGGACCTGGCGTATAATAAATAGAGCTCTTAGCGTAACTATTGAAATGTTCTATATAATACCTATACATCTGTTAAGCACAAGCTCTAGTACATAAACCTTTTAATAAGCACATATGGAATGTTACCTAAGAAATTATACAGCAACTACCTACAAATAGCTGGCTATAGTTTTTCGTTTATAGTTATAAGAATTTAATTTAATGAGATATTTTATCCGCGTGGTTTCGGCGCGTACCGCGATGAAAACCACATGAGCTCGTAACTCATAATGTTACGTTGCCATGGCAACTATAGCTTTATTAATATACATAATATTTAAACCACACAATGTGAGTAACTGACAACTAGATATTAAGTAGAATATTATATGTACACGCGTACCATCTGTTGTATTCCCTAAGGAGTATTATGATCAGAGGTATTAAAGATCCATTTTTGGAGGTAAGATTTTAAGCAAAAATCTTAAAGGGTTCTAGATTTCGTTTTGAGAATAAATACCGATATTAATTTACCATATCTATTATTGTCTGTTGTCAAAGTAATAAGGGTTCCACTTATCATGCTTCTAACGTTCTTGTAGGTTTTTCTTCTGTAGGGGAAAAATGTTACCCTCACACACACCCCTCAAAGCTTTACTCGGCGAGTTTTGATTAATTAAAGTTAAGACTACGATAAATCGGTTTGTTTGTTAATGAATTTATAATCATCTGCCATTCAGTTATTAATTTGAAAGTGTACCTGAAATAATAGTCTTACTGACTAATAACGATCCCATTTCTTCTCACATTCCTCTCTACATTATAGCACTTGCTCCCTCAATCCATGCTGTTCTTTTTAAGTGCCATAAGAGCTAATAAAGGAACTTCACACTTGACAGAGATCGAGCAGCAGTGCGTCTCTAACAAACCTGAACCTTATTAACTTATGATCATCAACAATCTGCCAAAAAATAGAAATTATAGAAGGGAATATAGAAATTATAGGGAGAGCCATGCTTCGGCACGAATGGGTCGGCTCGACCGGAATTATACCACGGCCTCACAGAAAACCGGCGTGAACCAACCACAAAGTTGTGTTTCGCCGTGTGAGTGAGGTTACCGGAGGCCCAATCCCTTCCCAATCCCTAAATCCCCAAAATCCCAATCCCTAAAAGGTCGGCAACGCACTTCTTTGTTGTGGGTGTCCATGGGCGACGCTGATTGCTTACCATCAGGTAATCCGTCTGCTCGTTTGCCGTCCTATCACATAAAAAAAATCTAATATGTAGGTATAAAGAAGGACCATAGTCCAACGGTAGATTGTGTGGTCGGGCTGTTGATCGTGGTCATGGGCAAGTCTGTAATGATTTTTGATTGCATTTTCTTCCTGTATTGAAAGTTATCGAGTATTTATTCTTATAATAACTATGTTTGGTCTCTGGTATGCAAAATAAAAAGAAAAAGGTAGCTCTATCTTTTAAGCCTTTAAATTTCAAAAGGTCAGTGAAGTTTTTCTTTGTCCTAAATGTCAAGGGGCAATGTTGGTACCTTTATCAAGGACCTGCTTTAAATCAGACGGACTGACAGACAGTTTTTTGTTCGACACTAATTATTCACATTTATTATCATTTAATCGTGTCAAAATGTCACATTCTTGGCTTACCCAAGCATAAGCGTTCACGAAACGTAATTGCGAAATATTGGGCGAAATTTAAATTGTTTGTGGAAATTCTTTGTCTTTTAATTACGTTAAGAATGGTGATTAAGAAATGATTAAAATATTACATTTCGTATTTAGATTAAGTTAATAAATTATACAAAAATGACGGCGGACGCCAACATTGGATAATTTGTTAAATAGCTTTTAAAAGGAATGTTATTGGTGCACTGTCCCAGTTTTTCTAGAAGACAGTAAGTAGAGATTTACATGCGTAGGTTATAGGTAAGTTTATAGATTGACAAATCATATGTTCTTGATAACATGGAGTCTGGATGTGTGCCCAAGTGTGTGGCACTCTTCAGTCCTGATTCATTCAACCCCGGTCGAACACCGGCCTTGTTAGGCCCCATGTGTGGTGGTCTATTAGCTCTTTGAGGCGCGTGTGGAACGTACGCAAGGGAGGGGCCATATCGCTTCAAAAATACTCAGCAACATTTAGGCAAGGATTTGGGTACACTAAAGGTACCGTTTCAAACATGCAAATCGGTTTCATTGCCAACGTATTAGGTAATAATAGACGAAATTAGCACAAGGTTGTCATATATCAACGTACGTATACTATAGATACATATATACAGTCGGCTCTTAATATTACTATCACGAAAACGATTGTTAGATATGACAAGACAATGTACTTAACGAATGGAGGTCTAGTTTAAATAAAATTGTGCTATTTTTCAGTCTGGGTGTTATTGTCGGGGGCTTTTGTGTTTGATTTTTTTAGTTTAGAACCTTGGCCTAGGTGCAATAGCTGTCCTTATCGAAAGTATGTCTGTCCTTTTTCAAAAAAAATGAGTGAATGAGGTTACCTACCGGAGGTAACGTAGAGTATGTGTATTATGTACTTCTGGTACTGCAGGAGTCCATGTTTGATGCTGTTTGCTTGTCATCGGGTGATCTGTCCGATCTAGGGTGTAATTAATCATATAATATATTATTTTTTCGTAATTTCTTGATGAGGGTGGCTTGGTGCTATCTTTTTATATACGTGGAAATAAAATGAGAGCATTAAATAAATAAAATAACAACATTTATTCCTGCATTTGGTTGTAGTCATAAATTAAATATTTTTAAATTATTTAGTTTTAAGGACTAATATATTTTTGTACTTCCTCGAAGACACCAAATGTAAAAAAAAACTATATGAATGTTCTTATAAGAATAAATTTTCTAAAGCCTGGCTGGTTGGATGACTGTTTGGGAATTTGTAAGTTTGTAAACGCACTCACGATATAGGAGAAAATCCTATCCTAGGTATCTTTAAAGAAAACAGCGTACTAAGTGTCCCCATCCAGAGAATATGAATTAGGTATTATGTAAAGTAATTTTATGAACACCAATTCAAGTAATGATCGTATATATTCAATAACCATTTATGTATAATCATAATCAGTGTATCACGAAATAGGAAGTAAACACATTCACACATCAACATTTACCTTCTTATAAACAAAACAATAAGTACCAATGTAAGTACATAAACACTTATATACAAGCATTTCCTATTTGAAAAACGTTTTTTATGGAAAAGTCTCACCAAACAGACGTACAAAGAATTTGTTAAGTTGAATAAATATAATAAATGACGTATGTAATGTATTGTAGACTTGACTTGCACTCTTATCTCTATGATATGAAGTATTAAAATGGAATGTAGATACCTACTGCTGATTTTTTGATCTCTGACGTTTTATGTGAGTGAGATAGTAATATGTTGTTGTCTCTATACATTGCTACAATGTGAAATGGGTAGTTTCCTAGGTCAAAAATATATTAATTTGACGTTTCAATACAATAAAATATTGAAAAATAACTATACTTTTATTCATCGATCGATCTATACACTGAATCTTAGATATTTATTAGCAATTTTTTAAGAAATAAGTAAAATATTTGACGCAAAAATTCTACGACGTCATAACTCAGTTTTTCATACAAATTTCATAGAAAAGTATAGTTTTTGACATTTGGATAAAAGTAACGAATTTGACTGGTTGGAAACTACCTTGTTGTATACACATAAACACATTAGTATTGCTGTAGTTTGATATATAAACTGGTGCTAAGCTTGAACTAAGGCGGCGGTCGCGATCGGCACACACACTTCAGCGATTTTAAGAAAGAACTACTTAATTTTTAATTTTTAACGTGTGTACGTCAGTAGGTACTTATACTCATCTATTCGCGTGTGTGTGTATAGTATAGTGTACGGGCAAAGTTTTTGTAAAATACCATTAAGTAATTATTAATGATAGCCCTGTATTTTGATTAGCGATCAAGGAAAATATTTATAAATATTACGTATAATACCTAATTGTACCTTTCCTTAATCTAAATGTATAAGAGTACAAAGTGACTGACTGACTGACTGAAATATCTATGCACAGCCTAAACTGTTAAAAGTAGACACATGACATTTGGAAGGGCCATAACTATGCACTAAGAAAGAAAGAACAATTTTCGAAATTCCGACGCGCCTAGCCGCGGGTGAAAATTCTATTTAATTCTAAAAAAAATACTAATATGGTTTTAAGAATTTAATAAATAATTATAAGGTTTAATTTTAATTTGTAAGTATAATTTTAATATCTTCAGTATCAAATTTTAATAGTACGCATCTAAGACGATAACAAAAGCATTAATCTGGTAAATTACCTATATAATTATGTTTTTTCAAAATACTAATAAGCGTTTAATTAAGAGTCAACAACAAAAAAATATCTAAGCATTAATTCCAGCAAGCTGATTTAAAAATTCTATATTCAAAATTTTAAAATATCGAGCGTTTATTTAGTTTAAAATGAAATTCTCTGATCAAAATTTAAAAACCTAATTATATCAAGACTTTGAAAATGGAATGTCAAACTCGATACTTTAAAAAAATCCCATTACCATAGAAACGGAATCGGGGCAGCACCTAGTTTTAACACGGCTCGTTGTATCTGTATACACAACCATGACGTCACCGTACCGTAGTGTCTTATCGTCCACCATATCAAAGTGTGCGAGGACGATCGACGTGTGTTGTAGTATTAGTAATAATGCTTGTATCTATGTGCTGTTATGTCAATATCTGGTAGCACTTGGTAGATTTTGATGATAGGATGATTGCGGGACCGATTTTGATGCAAAGTCCGTGTGTTTTTATTTGGTTGGTTCTTGAAGAACGTTGTTCAAAACACACGTCATTTTGTTATGATGTTAATCAATGTTATTTTTGTGGTACTTAGATTTAAATACATATTTAATATATTTTCTTTATTTTAACCAAACATATTATGTCATTGTCGTCATCAGAGGCATTTTAATCACGATATGATTTTTTTGGTTGAATTTAATAAATCGATTTATGATCATTATTATATTACTCAATTATTCATTTTAAGCAAACTTGAAAAAAGCTAAAGTCACGACAAATCATCGTCGTTGTACACCAACATTTATGTTATTTTAAACCACATTTACACACACTCTTATTAAAATCAATAAACCAAATGTCAAAACGATTTGAATTCAAATATCGAACACGAACAATGCAACAATACCTACCTAGGTCGCATAATACAGGCAGGTTCAAGCTATGAGATAGCTAATAGACAAGGTATCTATCTCAAATAAGGTTTAATAGCTGCTGGCGGCCAGGTGGGCTCGATTAATCATTGCACTATTATCTAATGCACTCGCTTCTCGACTCCCACTTACGAAATGATTTACACAGCAACTTGCATTTCCAAATACGTGTATAAAATGATTTACTGAGGAGTCTTTTAAAAATTAGACAATAATTTTAAATAAATAAAAAACAGGCTGTATGTGAGTGTTGTTGTCGTTGCCTGTTCCATAAAAACTTTTTTTATCTGTGGTTAATGCGAAGAATTTTAAACACAGATTCAAAAATATCTTTATAATTTTCATAATTTTAGATTCAAATGAATAGTGATTTATACTGCTAATAATTTAGGCTTTAAAAGTTATCTATTTGGTAAGTTTTGACAGATTTGTAATACTTAAGAAACTGATTTCGATTAGTTTAATCTAAGCTAGAGCCAGCAATAACCACGTATAATAAGTATGAGCTAGTAAAACTAGTTTAGATTAATTAAATTTGAAATTTACGTTTTGTAATTTCATTTTGCTGTCGAGATGTTTTTATGCTTGCAAACGTAGGTATTACAATTTATTAAATTGTAACTTGCAAGATTTAATTTCCAGTTAGCTGCAGCGTCTAATTATATTAGCTAAATTGTCTTGCAAGTTTAAATCTGGTTTTAGAGCTCTTTATTTTAGAAACGAATATTTATCAACATTATAACTAAGGATATCATTTATTGAAAAGATCATTTGACAATTTAAATAGTAACTGTTTTGAGGGGGGGGGGGGGGGGGTAAATTATCAACTTACTTCTATTGCCCGGGGCAAGGGGAGAGGGAGAGTCAGACTGACTAAAAACCTACCCGTTCCTTCTCCTGCTCTGGGCCGAGGCCGTGGTACCTTATTTCGCTTGACTCCGGCTAAACATCAGTCCTGCTGGGCCCCATTTCTGGTGGTCTTTTAGTGGCTATCTAAATATCTAAATAGTACATAAGGTTAAGTTAATTACCATAGTCTTCAGTAAGGTTAGACTTTCATTAACTAGTAAAATCTAATAGTAACGAATTTGGTAAGAAGCCCGTAGTGCTAATAATGCTAAACTGGTAAATTCTAGATAGAAAGTAATAATTATACTATAAGGTTTCGGGGCTTGGTTTGAACGAGTGATTGAAGCGTGTTTAGATGTTTTTTCATATCGAACAAAGATTTGTGTAAACAATTGGGAAATTTTTTTTGCATTGCATTTCTGCGTTCCTTTCCCGAAGCCTCGGGTAAAAGCTAGTTTTAAATAAAATATATTATTATCTACGTTTGCACGTAAATCGTATCAATTTATGTAAATTAAGTGTTTAAGTGTGGGAGAGCCATGCTTCGGCACGAATAGGTCGGCTCGACCGGAGTGATACCACGGCCTCACAGAAGACCGGCGTGAAACAACCACAGCGTTGTGTTTCGCCGTGTGAGTGAGGTTACCGGAGGCCCAATCCTTCCCCTCCCCCAATCCCTCCTTATTCCCTAAATCTCCAAATCCCTAATCCCTAAAAGGTCGGCAACGCACTCGTAACTCCTCCGCTGCGAGTGTCAATGGGCGGCGCTGATTGCTTACCATCAGGTAATCCGTCTGCTCGTTTGCCGACCTATTAAATAAAAAAAAAATAATTGAAACAAACAATAGGTATGATAACACGACTATTTTTAAACTGAGCTAAACAATTTGGGGTTTCTCCAATATACTTATACACGTAGATACTATTTCGATTCAAAGGTATTTTATTCTCTATCTGTTATCATTATTTAGTTTGATATTACAAGTGAATTCAGATGACTATCACGTGTTTGACAAAAATTTTAAAAGTGAACATCAGTCGTTTATATTGTTATCTAGAGAGTTAGATTCTGTATTTATGCGTGTACCGAGCTCCTTGATTTTGACTGTATAGGGACGTTGAATATAAGAATAATTACATGATACCTTTTTTGTGAGGGGAAAATCATGAAATAACTTCTCTCGCCCAGGGCCGGGCGGGAGGGAGTGTCAGACTCTTACTGACTAAAAACCCCCCCTGTTCCTTCTCCTGCTCTGGGCCGAGGTCGCGCTGCCTCATTGCGCTTACCCCGCAACCCCGGCTGAACATCAGCCCTATAGGGCTGCGTCTGTGGTGGTCTATTGGCTCTTTGAGGCGCGCGCGGAACGCTACGCGCCGAACGCTCGGGATAATACCTAAATCTTGTTTGCTTGTTTCTAAACTGTTTACCTAAGGAAATGATACCTAAATCTTGTCTGTTTCTACGCTGTTTACCTAAGGAATACTAAAAAAAATACTGAGCCATAGAACACCCAATCCTCAAATCTCCGAAAAACCCTAATCCCTAAAATGCAATGGCTGGTGTTGCGGGTGTTCATCCGCGGAGCCAATTGCTTACCATCAGGTAAAAAAACGAACCATGTTAAAATCGAGCTTCCATCTTTAAATAATACTAGCTACTCCCACGCGGTTCTACTCGCTGCTCAGCTCCTACAGATTGTAGCGTTATGTTTTATAGCCTATAGCACTCAGGAACATTGTAGCTATCTATCAGTGAAAGAATTTTGGAAATCCGACCAGCGGTTCCAAAGATTACCCTCTACATACAAACTTACAAATTTTACCTCTTCATTATATTATTATAGATTTACAGAGTGACCTAAGTAGCCAAATTAACAACCATATCATGACATAGACACTAATTATATAAACATTATCATGACGCTAATAAACCCGCTTGAAAAAACTCACGCGGCTAACTGAAACTAAGCTAAAACAGTATCGTAGACACAGTACAAGCTAACACTATACTTTATGAACCACATAAACCACCATAAAAATAAATACGGTGTAGGTCTAGCTAACAAGTTAATCCAAGTCATTATTCATACTATTAACTCCTGCTAAGCTGGACGCGTTGTTGTTTATCTGGTAATAGCGAGAACTTGTATTTTATGACCAGTATAACTTGAGCCCCGAGTGTTACAACCGCTCTGTATATAAAAAAAGGGCCATAAATATACTCTAGATAATATGTAAGCGGTGAAAATATGAGTTCATTCATCTGCTGTTAGATAATTTTGGGATAAGAAGTACGGAATTTGGTTCTACAGATATAATATACATATGATGGACGGACTTTCAAAATGTAGTACTTAATAATAACGATATTAAGTCTAATTTCGGTATTCTTATATTGGAAATTTGTGTGAACTGTTCTAGCGTTCTCATCCCTTAGTGTATATCCCATAACAGATGACCAACACGACTGATGTTCAGCAAGAGTTGCGGATCAAGCGCAGTAATCTACGGCGGCCTCAGCCTGACGCAGGCAAAGACACTGGGTGGTTTTTAGTCAGTAAGAGTCTGACTCTCTCTCCCTCTCTCTTGAGAGAAGCCATTTTATGATTTTGCCTCTTAAAAATAAACACTGCTGCGTTGCTTAAAGATGCCATTAAAATCTTCCTAATATTTTGATGTCCCATCACATTTAGATTAAAACTGTTCAACGGGCCTCTGCGAGTTGGCTTCGGCTCCTCGTACGCCTTCCAAAGGTCCGTGAAAGGAAAGAATAAACACGAAAGTTGGTAAGTATGGACCAATGGATTAACGAATATTTGTTACTCTTTCACTTAAAATCCACTAAATGGATATTGATAATAATTGACACAGATATGGATTATAACCTGGAATTACATGTAAGCCATTTTTTATCCGGCTAACACGGCAAATATAAACGCTTTGAGTTTAAAATATAAATAAACTTTTATTTTCAAAAACTTTCAAAATGGTTCACCTAGGAGCAGAAAAAGGAACGTAGTAGGTAGTAATATTGTTTTTCTTTTGCATGTAACAGAGTAAAAAGAAAAAAAAACTACAAAGATCAAGTTATGTTGGACGCGTTCGAACTACAAGCTCAGTCATTCATTCATTCATTCAGCAGTTAGTGTGGACACTGAATTTGTTTTGTTTGAATACTGCTAGCTTCTAGTTTGATGTCGGAGTACATAACTTCAAGTGCAAATATTGGGTATACAAACGCAGGTAACTTTATGAATAGGTTGTCTACAGAGTTAGACAGAGGAATAATTTAATTTATTGAATGTATTTCTATTCTATTCTATTTTTATTAAGGGATATTTATTCTCATTACACGCTACACATCTCTGACTTACACTTAGCACCTGTTTATACTTTATCACATACTATATAATAATAATAATATGATTAGATACATTTATTTAATTCCCATGTAGGAGGCTGACTGGCATCCGTACCTACACCCAATAGGTTCAGTTTAAAACCAGCGTCAGGCAACTGCTATAACTGTTGTCTGGCTTTATGCTGAACTTGGCCTGTTTGGCACAGCAGTGAGACATTGATATTGTTAATTTTATTTTTATTTTCATCTTACTTGAGATTGTAATTGTTTATTTTATATTGTTCTTCATGGAGTGCCAAATAAACATGTTTTCTTTCTTTTTTTCTTTCTTCTCTTTCTTTCTTTCTAATTAATTAAGTAAATAGCTATATTTTTTGCGTGGTGATAAATTTTTACAAAATAGTTTTGATAATAATAGGTGCTTTTATCGTCACGTCACCTAATAAAAAACACGTTGGCAATGATTATTTTATGTCGTGCTTTCCGACCAGACCATTAAATGCCTAATTGAGATGTCCGTAAGTAATTAAATTCTCATAGAATCAAATTTTTGCATTTTTTATGTGATAGGACGGCGAACTGACTGATGGTAAGCAATCAACAACGAAGGAACTATAAGTACGTTGCCGACATTTTAGGGGTTAGGGTGGTATTAGGGGAGGAGAAGGATGGTGCCTCCAGCGACACTCACTCACACACGACACTCACACGGCGGAACACAACGCTATTGTGGATCCACGCGGGTTTTCTGTGAGGCCGTGGTGGAGGACCCGTTAGTACTGAAGCATGGTTTTTCCACAAATAAATACAATGTTTACATAGAATACCTCATTTCGACGACGGACTAAGAAATAATTCAAAGTCAAAGTTAAAATCATTTATTCCAACTAAACCGTAAATGTGTAACTTTGTCAGTGTTAGTGTAGTGTAGTGTAGGTTTGAATAGAGAAGACAAGAAAGAAACTTTATAAAACTGTGTAAAATTTACAATGTCTTTAATACATCATTCACCATTTAAACAAATCAGTCTTCGTGTGAAAGTAAAAAAAATTTGAAAAAAAATATTGTTTTAGAAATTAATAAGGTACTATGGTCATAGGATTGATGATTTTCAATTTGAATTCAATGACATATGAAAAAAAGTCTATTTAACCCAAAAAACATCTAGACAAACATTACCTAACAACTCGGCTAATCTTCATTTAGTTTTTACACAAATACATAAGTACCTAAGGTTAATATAAACTGGTATTTAAATACTGTTGTCATAAGCAGAGGTCATGTAAGGTTACAACGAGAATTAATGAAACAATGTTCACGTAATATTTTGTAGAGGTTACTAGGGGTGATGGGGTGGGGAAGGGAGGGGGCGAGGTAGGATTACCCACACTAAGGTATTGTGATATTTGAACTCGGTACAACAGGTGGGCTTTGTTGTGACTTGTATTAGGTTTATTTTTCTTTTTGATTTCATATGTTTATTTTATATTTGAAGTTATTTTTGATCGTAGTTTAAAATAGTTTTCTAACTTAAAGGTATGATTTTATAAAGGATTTATAATATTATTGGTTTTTTTTTACTAAAATAGGTACCACAATATATTGCAAAAGAAAAGTGTATTTTTTAATGTTACTGACAAAAATATTATTGTACATATTTCTACAGAACAGACTACATACATACTTTTTTAACCTATGTTCTGTAAGTAGCAGATATTATGCAGTCTTCGTAGAGCTGAACTTACTCTACGAAGACTGCATAATATCTGCTACTCAAGAAGGTATTGCTCGATTTCATAGCAATTTGTTAATTAAATCTTATCACAACCAAAAGTTATTGGAAACACCACGTAAAATAAATTATATTTATAATACACGTCTTTTACATTTTTAAAACTAGATTTCTTTATAATTAAAGTTTTATAAAGAGAAAAGAAGTATACAAATAATTACCAAAATCCGAATCTAAAGCATGGACATGTTTCTTTATGGTAGATCCGCAACACCATCGCATTTTGCATTCACAACAAAAAACAACACAATAAAACAAATCACTCACTACATTTCGTTCACATTCACATTCACTTTCATTCAATCACGATAAAAAACAACAAAAAAAAAAGACGCACGAAAATATACAGATAATAAAATTTAATATTGACACGAACGCGTGTATTTCGCTTTAAGATTAGTAACGGACTGTCAGACATGTGTAATTATTATTACTTATAGATAAGAAAGAGTAGGTTCCTTAGGTCATTAGGTAGTACATTCAATCATTACGTTGGTACTTGTATCAACGGATTGATAAACGAACATGTTTGCGACATTGTTTTGTTTCACCTATTTACTTTATTTATTTACTTTAGTAGTATATAAGAAATGGATATGCGTCATAGTTTATGTGTGCTTTAGAGTCAGTCTTTTTAAGTGCAGACTTCCTTGTGTGTTTTTTATTTGTACCTATACAATATTTTTATATTGTGCCTTTTTATTAGATCGCTAGCTTTTGCCTGCGACTCCGTTCGCGTGAAATAGTGACTTCCTGCAGATTATTGGTATAAACAGTATCCTATGTCCTTTCCCCAGTTTAAAAATATGTCTGTACCAAATTTCACAGTAATCGGTTTAGTAGTTTAGGCGTGAAGAAAAGACAGACAGATTTACTTTCGCATTTATAATATTGAGTTTGGATTGAAGTCAGAAAAATGTATGATGGTGTTTTGTAATTTTTGTTTCTTTTCCGACGAAGGTTTGAAATATGACGATCTACTCATAGAAAACTGATGAAGTAGTAATTTAAGTATCTTTTTGTTTCTGTTTTTTGGCTCTTTTTTGGAGGAACATAGTGGTTAGGGATTTATCATATCAATATTTCATTTTTTTACATTAAGACCCATTTAACAAAGTCTACAATACATATTACATATATGTACGTAACTAAATACGATAAGTTTGTTATTACTTAAAGTTTTACAAGAAGATTTTATTTAACGTCGAACAAAACATAACCTAATTTCAAAGGTCATTGAACTGTAATCGTATTAAACAAGAATACTTTATCAATTTCGAAAAGCAATAAGTACCTTTTTGGTAAAATAAAGGTGCATGATTTTAATTTGAGGAATCAAATCAAGTACCTACGTATTAAAACTAGTATTAATAATTTACTAAGGAGAAAGAACTGATATTATATATTAAGATATAATAGTTCTTTGATAAGTTTAAGAACAAAACTCAAGATCACTCCTTGATTAAGTTTCAAAAAGATTCTTGAATTAAAAAACTGGAACAACACAGCACAAATCAAAAATCGGTTATAATGCACACGATTCCTTACTCACCTTTAAATATATTTAACTATAAGTACGAAATTGCAATAACATGGTTCTAAGACCTTTATTGCACCTTTTAAGCACCTTTATTGGTTTACAACACACCGCAAATCGGGCTTAAACTAGTCAATAACGAACTTATTAAGTAATCCATTGAAATCTGATAGGTCAGCCAGTTAGGAGGTTAGCCAGGGTCGTGGCTTAAGCGCAATAATCTACCACGATTTCGGCGGATAGAAGAAGGAACGGGGGGCTTAATGGTCAGTAAGAGTCTGACACTCCCTCGTACCCTACCCTGGGCAAGAGAAGTCACTTAAAATTTATTAAACTAAGAAGAATATGTTCTAAAATATCACGAAAGTCAATTAAAATTTTAGTTTATCTAGCTTTGATCTTACCAAAGACATTTCAAAAGATGGAAAGCGAATTATAACCACAAATAAAATTGAGTGCAGTTAATACGAAAACTGCTAAAGTTACTAGACAAGACGATGATGAGAAAGTTTCTCTTGAACTTTGATTAACTTCTGTGCAATTCTTACTTATAGATAAAACGGGATCGGAATTTAATTCGAACGTAGACCTGATATTTTTTATTATTGATTCTATTCATTTATAAATGGCTTCATGCACAAGAAATTGCAGTTGGGTGATGCAGAGAAGAATACGTATATGTATATGATATGATAGTAGAATTATTTTGGACATTGTGCTATGACCTTGGTAAGAAAAGAGTATTTTTTCTCATCAATATTGGACCTTTAGCTACGGTCTGTTACATCCGTTTGGCTTCCAAAAATCACCAAAGTATTATTGGAATTTTTCCGGCTTGTCTTTACACAAAATTAATAACAGAATATGACAAATATTCTCTACCATAAAAAAAATATGGCCTTTCTATTTCGGTCACTAAACACCACGTGACGGCATGAATTCGAAATTTGAATCTTCATTAGACTTAAATCGCCATCATTCCAAAAATGGCATTGGAACAAACCTATCTAATCGTGACGTCAGCAATCCTTATAGAAACAGTCATAAATAGAACAGAGATCAAAGAAAACATGCATTATAATTTATCATTTAGATAATATCGGACTGTGTAAGTAGCGTAAACACATTGTAAATGCTTTTAATCTTTGCGTCCTTCACTCTAGCTCTTGAAGGTTAACTTAGATTACAGGTCTATTTTATTTTTAACCCGTTCAAAATATATTTATATTTTATAAGTAGTGTTTTACTACACCGCTCGTAGTATTTAGGTAACTGCCAGTCAGAGAACTGTTTAATGAGCTTGTCATGACCATATTGAGATGTCGTCGCCACTAGACGACGCAGGCGCCGAGATTTGTTAAAAAAAACTAGTAATGCTATTTAACTAAAATTAGCATTGCGATTTGTTGTAGAATGTCGTAGTTGCTCGAAGTTTATGATGCCCGCTTGTCGTACGTGATGGTGCGAGTTCGAAATCACAAGTTCCATGTACTTTCTCCTCCCTCCAGCCCTCCGGCGAGGTGGACTGACGACATCCACAGGCTGCCAGTGACTGTACGAGAAGAGCTGACCATCGAGCTCTGTGGCGTACAATTACAATTGGCGTACACTTATGATGATTGCGTTAGATTTTTATTGATATTATTTTTTTGCTTTAGCTGACTACTCTCAAGCACATGTATATTTTTACAAAATCGTAAAGAGTTGTTTTAAAAATAGTATGTTTTAACCGCAGTAAGTCGGTCCTTTTATGGCCACTGTAGCACTTTTATGATGGAGGTAAAAATGTATTTATGTTTATGACCTGTAAAATTTTGACGCACATCAAACCTTATTATGAGTAACGGTAAGCACACGTTATGCGTATTTTATATAAGTTTTTAAACTGTGGATACCATAGACCTACATTTTTCTACTCTATGTGCTAATTTTGTTTTTAATCTGCCCATTTTAAGGGCGGAGTTTTCAATGGTTAAATAAAGGGACCTGGGGAATAATTATGATGCTGTCGCGTCAGAATGTTTGCAAAAGACAGTGGCAGCAACAATTTAATTCTTCAGATAACATTTAAGTATCTGACTAATTATGAAAAATCAGCCCTCAGAAACATAAAATGTTAATTCGTCCGATAAGAGTGATTTTGTTTTTTTAATGTACAAAAAATATAGAATATAACTCCATTTTAGATGTCAAAATGCTCTAAATCGATAAATATAATGTAAGATGATAGCGCAATATTATAGAGGAGGCAAGCTTTTCTTGATATCGCATTTAAATGCATTTTATGTTCAAGACGAAGCCATATTTCAATATCAGATTGAGACGTATTTAGGGCTGTCTCAGATTGGAATGTGTGTCTCTAGATACTTAATGTAATGTACAATTTATTGAGCCACTTACATCATTATTGTTAAAATCATCCAGATTTAGTTACTTATATTAGAACTGAAACTGAAAAAAATAAATCAAAATACGCTATACTAGGAGCAACGATGGTTTTTTTTTGTTATTTTGTTTTTCATAGCCGATGTTAAAGTAAGTTCATTATTTATATTTATTGTTTCACTGTTTTTCATTCGTCAACCCTAGATAAAAGTTATACCCTATATGCTTGAGGATTTATCGGAGAAACCACAAAGAATAACAGACTGTAGGTATATAGAAGGTATCTTGTTCCTTACACTTGGTTCAAAGTGAAGTGTAAGTAATTCGATTTTATACACAAATTTCTCGGAGTTCGAATATTCTCCGGCGGTTGCAAGTTTACTCCAAGTTCCCGCTTAATCAGAGGGAAACATTATGTGGCATGAAATTAATTTCGTTTCCAGTTCTTGTTGCATTTCATAATATAGAAGTGGAATAGGTAAAGAAATTGTAATACAAAGATTTTGTATTTTAGGTTATGTTCGAAAAGCGGTTAGTTATATTTCAGAAAACATTAAATTTGCCGTTTTGTTTTTTCTTATCTTTTGCTAAACAAAAGAATCGCTCGTTTCAAAGTCCACAACAAAGTAATGTTTTTATTTATGAAAATAAATATAAGTTTTATCAAAACGTGTGTCAGTAATGGATAGTTTTGGCGGTAAAATTTTGAGGTTATGTTAGATAAAAAACGGTAGTAGTCGAGACATTTGCGCGGCTTAATAATAAGTGGAGTAATTGATAAGATAGCGGGTCAATTTAAAATAATTGACTGATTCCATTCTATCATATTTTCCTTTAGTTTTGATTATTTTTTGAGGTTTTATGGATAACGAGAATATAAAAAATAAGTCGAAAAATCAGCGTATTAAATAGGAACGATGTACAATAACAGAATCAAATACTTTTTGTTATTTCTATTGAAATTTTTATTAAAGCTACGCTAGTGTTTATTTGAATGTCTGCAAAAGAATTAGTTGGAAAATTTATTTTCCACGCATTGCTATTATAAAAATGTATAAGGCTATCATAAGTCTGCACAGTAACTAAGATAATTTAAAAGGCCTCTTACAAACTAAGCAGTTAGGATTTATCAACTGGTTATAATAACCATGACAATGATACGAGTTAAAACCTCACATAGCACTTCAAACACGTCAGCCTATATTAAATGAATATTTTTACTATGTCGTTTGTAGGCCAACTGTTAAAGGGATTTACGATTCGGTTCACTACACTCCGGGGTATAAATTTACGAAATAGAGTGCCTACATGTCGTATAACTTTGGAATATATTAGGGTAATTAAAGTTAGTACCTATATTTGCAGTAAACTTTGTTTCAAATGTAGGACAGCAATGCAAGGAGTTTTACTACAGTACTACAGGTACAACCTCCTTACAGTAAAACAAGGACGTAAGTGTTGTTTTCTTAATTTAACTACATGAAATGCGCGGGAAACTATTAAACGTCAAAGTCACGTTTGACAGCTACCTGCGACAATTTGATGTTTATTTCATTAAGGCAAAACAAATAAAACACAATAATGTCTAATTAGCTCTGAACTCGTAAAATATTTCACAGTTTCAAATAAGTATCAGAATATGTACTCAGTTATTTATTTCAATAAATTGTAGGTTTTCTTAATTTACAATTATATTGTTCAAAACACTCGTCACAATAACTAGGTATATCATTCAAGAATTTTCATTTAAATTTAGAATTAGAAATAAAAAGCGCGCTAATAATAACCCCATTTTCAACGTAACAAACAATGGGTCGTCTAAAAACATTTCTGTTTTCGTCCTCATTATTTATTGTGAAAAAGAAACAGAAAATCCCTCTTACAGCCCACGTATTATGGGACAAATGTTGCTAATAATAACATACGACTGTACAAGCCACTTACCCTTGCGAATCTTGTTATGCCTGTACATGATAGCCTCACCCGACGTCACGATTTCATTTCTCACAATGAAGCAAAAAACCACCACGATTGTCTCGCTACAATACAAAAACTAACAAAAAATATCTTCTCGATGTTCTTGGCAGAGCGTTATCATGCGATCTGACGTAGAACTGCTGATAACGTGATACGAAAACATCGTCTTTCTCACTGCATTTGTTGTCAATGATAGTTGGCAGTTTGTAAACTTATGACGTTTCACAAGGGCTTACCTCTAACGCAAACGTCATAAAATATGACAGAAGACAGAGAACATTCCTTTTTTAAATATAAAAAAAATCTGCGATTTTCTTTTCGTTTTCCGTTATTTTTTAAACAAATAAATATTATTAGGTTGTATTTATTTATCACGCGGAAGCTATTTGGTAAGCTAAGATTAGATTTCGGTAAAAATAAACCAACAAACATGTTTATTTTTGGATTTTATTGTACCTATTCAATCACATGTCTTTTTATGATCGCAGACAGGACAATAAACTCATTATGACTGGATTTTGTCCTATATAGCGTGTATAAATGTCAGCAAAAATGACGTCGGAGGCTTGTCTTGAAGTTTTTTACGGATTATCAAGATTGTGTTCATGATATCGTAAAACATAGCACGCCAATAATAACATTGTGAAATTTGAACCGATTGTTTGTAAAATAAAATACGACTAATATTATGAAAATTGTAATAGACGAGTGGTTTTTCCTTTCCAACGAAGGTGACTTACTAAAATCAAGTCCAAAGTTAAGCTTACAGCGAGTAAGGATATCTCGCCTCCCTACTACAACCAGATCTAGAACGTACAGCGCGTCGTGTTCTGTGCTGCCCTCGAATACCCAATAAACCCCTAAATAGATGGGACTCAGAACGGCCCATGTCTAGCTGTAGTCGCGGGTGTAAGCGGCCCTGAGCAGGACAAGGAATGGGCTGGTTTGTCGGTAAGTGTCTGAGATTTCCTCTCGAACTACCCAGGAAGAGATAATCATATGATTTAATCACTCAAAAAGTAAGCTTCATACAATGACAAACCCGCACAGAAGCAATCCGAATCCACGTACGTTAGGTAGGACTTCATAAAAAGACTCAGAAGGCGGTTAGTGTTATTTTGTAACCAAGATGCAAGTTAATTATAACCAATTATCTAATGTGTAAAAAATAATTAACCTACTTTAACATGCTACTGACAAAGGGCAGTATTTACACAAAAATAAAAATCTTCTGTCACAATCTATGTAACTGTAGTATAACAAAATTTGATAATTATTTTGTTATAGGTAGTACCTATGTAATTTGTTTTTTATACTAAGTTTCTGTCTTGTACAATCTTGCTTACAATAATATTGTCTACAGACAGCTCTTATCTTTAAGAAATACCTAATTAATGTTATTATTTTAATTGGCTTTGTGTAACTGTAAGTAATTAAGTAAACAATTATTAATCATTGCTAATGCACAAATTGCCGTTTTATTGTGTTTAATGACAATAGAAACTGTCATTGGATAATTTCTTATTTGTCACTGGTTTTTTTTTTACTTTATATCATTGTTGTTTGAGAATATAATATAGCGGGAGGGAGACTTTTACTGACTAAAGACTTTTACTGACTAAAAACCCCCCTGTTCCTTCTCCTGCTTTGGGCCGAGGTCGCGGTGCCTCATTGCGCTTACCCTGCAACCCCGGCTGAACATCAGCCTTATAGGGCCCCGTCTGAGTGGTCTATTGGCTATTGGAGGCGCGCGCGGAACGCTACGCGCCGTACGCTCGGGCCTGGTTCTGGTCGGGCGGCGAGCTGCCCTTACTCGCCGACCGCAGACCCGCGCTTACGGTGGCCGGAGATCATCTCTCGATCCCCGACGCCCGGAATGTCGCCTATTGCGGTGGCTGGGGCGAGAGGAGGAGGATTGCTCCCTCACGCGGGCCGCTTCCTTCTTTGCGAGCATAACTGCTTCACAGAAGGAGGAGACGGCGTCTCAGTTCCTCTCACTTCGCACCATGGCCTCGACTAAGGCCGGGCGTCGCCGCCCCTACACCAGGGTCAGGCCGCGGAATCTTATTGTGCTTGCCCAGCAACCCCGGCTAAACAATCGCCCTGTTTGGCCCCATACATGGTGGCCCATTGGCTCTTTGAAGCGCGAACGAAACGCGGCCGGATCATCATGCGATCCCTGACCGTTGAAGTGTCTCCTACTACAGGGCTGGGGGTGTGAGGGGGATAGATTCCGCACCTGCTCTGCCTCAATCTTTGCTAGCATCACTGCTGTGCAGAAAGAACCAATGCTCTCTAAAACCTATATGGAAAGAGTCTATGGAATTTTTTTTTGTTTATTATTGCAATTTTTTTTTCTCTTAAAATTGCAATTTTCCTTTGTGTAATATTAGTAAGATGTATGTATATAGTGTAGATTTATCAAAGCTAAAATCTAAGGTTTTTTTGCGTAGTCACAGTAAAAATAGATTGTTATTTATAGGTACTTATACGGTGCGTTCCTTATCATTGTGTAAAAATTATCAGTTAGACAAGGAAAATAGAACAATGAAATATGAACGTAGGTGTCATTAAGACTCATTGTTGCTTATTGTATGTTTTTACCACGCTTCTATTAGGTAGACCTGTAACGAACTATGCAACAAGATCTAAAAATCTGAATTACACACATCCGAACTACGAATATCGGATGTTTGTCCGATTGTATATGTTTGTTATTTTCTCACACAAAAACGGCTGGACTGATTTGGTTGAAATATGGTAGCTTAGACTTTGGTATGTGGGTAGGTTTGTTATCAATATGCCACACAGGCGCAGCCGCTAGCGCTGAAGCTAGTTTCTAATCCAAACTATCCAAACTAATATTATAAATGCGAAAGTAACTCTGTCTGTCTGTCTTTTCTTCACCCAAACTACTGAACCGTCAATGAAATTTGGTACAGACATAGTTTGCAACTCGAGAAAGGACATAGGATAATTTTTATACCAAAAATCTGCAGGAAGTCACTATTCAACGCGGAAGCAAAAGCAAGTAAAGTTGATAACGATATGAAAATAATTATATTATAAATAAATTAACGGAAACCCTCTACACATTAATTTTACTTTATTTTCATATTTGCGGTTACAGCAGCAACAGAAATAAATCATCTCTCTAAATAGCACCTAACTAGTTTGAACAGTGCATGATATACAGCGTGGTGACAGACCGACGGACTTACAAACAGCGGAGATCGTTTGGGCCGTATCGTATGGTACCATCGAACTGATCTGATTATGGCATTAGAAGGTTGACGGAACATGGGAATGCCTGCTAGGTAATATATCGAGTTTGGGATCATTAATAGGTAGGTGGGACATTTTAATAAGCTTATCAATTTTGCTCTAAACCACGAGAAAACAGATATAAATTGAATAATTTAACCTTCAACGGGACAGGTCTTTTCAAAGGGGCAAAAATCATTAATGACTCTCCTTCCTGAAGGCGCGAGTGAGACTGTCAGACTTTTACTGACTAAAAACCATTCCGTTTCTTCTTACAAGCCGGAACGAGCAGACAAGTTGGTGCCGAAGCACATCTATCTTATACTCGATGACTCTCTGACTAGGAAAATTATCAAAATACTGAAAAGAACTTAGCTACTCGGCTAAAGAAGTAATAGTATATAGTTAGATAGTTACAATTAGCAATATCTATAGAAATATTAATCAAAATACCTATATAAATATATATTATGGTATAGTTATAACCTGAGATTTATGTCGACCTTGTCTGAACGTCCGGACATATGCACCACCCGTTTCACATTATGTACCTACCACGTCATCCATACACATAATACATGTAATTATAGTCAAAACACAGAGGAAACTCATTCTACCAAATATTGCCGATTTATTAGAAAAAAAAGAGATAAATGCGCATAAAGCTATCCCAATTTTCCTAATTCATTTGAGCAATTTCCAACTTTATTCCCTGGAAAAAAGGGTTGGAAGTCTCTAATAGAATGCAGGGTTAGGATGATGTGCTGCCATCCTAACCTATACAATAATTTTGATAGCATAATAAAAAATCGTGTTGTAAATTTTTGTAATGGCTGACGGAAGCGGTTCATTGCGTGGTAAATTAAAAAGGTAATAATAAAAGTCAGAGGACATAAAAATATGAATTACGATTATTTTGATACATTTTATGACCTACTGACTGATGTTTGAAAATGGGGTTGCTCCTTTTTTTCTTCTTTGAGGCCTTTGAGGCCTCTGTTTTTAGGAAAAGTTATGTTTGAAATGGCAGGCATTAGTTACAAGTGCATTCCCACTTCAAAAAACAAAAAGCTTTGATTCAAGCCGGTCGGTCTGTGAAGCCGTGGTTTCACTATTTTCGAGCGGACCCATATGTGCCAAATCAAGCCTCGTCAACGCTTACTCATCCCATGAAAAAAGTTTATTTAAGGGTTCACCTAGAGTTTTTTGTGAGGGGAAAATCAAATGATTTCTCCCGCCCAGGGTGGGTCGAGAGAGAGAGAGTGTCAGACTCATAGTGACTATAAAACGCCCCCGTTCCTTCTCTTGCTCTGGGCCGAGGCCGCGGTATTATTGCGCGTACTCCGCCACCACGGCTGTGCTCACTTGGGGTTGAAATCCGAGTCTAATAAAGTTACTGATACAAGTTGAGTGTTATTTTATTTATAAAAAAAATTTACGTATACTTCATTACAGCTTACGCCATTAAGTTGTACTATTAATTTTATATAAATACTATTAACAGCATTAACTATTAACCTAGGTACTTAAAAAACTAATTAGGATTAAATGCAAAACAATACAAATTTAAAAAACAAAATAAAAATACTTAATACAACTGAATAACAAGATTGGTAATCATAGTAAGCTTAAAATAAAAAAAATATTATAACTAGCATTACCTATCATCCATTCTCTAACAATATCTAATATTCACGACACAGATCTATCCATCTCATTGCAAACAAATCACACTCTGGCGCTGACATCAGGAGAGAATTGAGTTTATAACTCTGCCTACTCCTTTTGGGGGAGATTTTGTCAATCAACATCATTCTTATATAACAAATCCTCACTTATTTTTATCATTGCAGCTTTTTAAAAGGTATATAATAACTTCTGTATAAATAAAATTACACCATATGTCTATTTAGCTTAGTGTTTAATCTTCCTTGCAATTTATACGTTTCAAATAAATTAGTCTGCATGTTCCAACTAGTTTGTTGTACACAGAGTTACATTTCATGCTTTACATCCAATATACACTGAACTTTGAATACGGGGAAAGATCATAAGATGCGAGGCCATGATGAACTGGTCTTTTATTGCTTGATGTGTGTCTGTGTATACGTTACTAACCAAAAATATTTTAATTAAACTATAAATAGATTAAACATTGATCGTTATCGAGTTACTGCAGTTAAATAAATCGTAAAGTACAGTTAGCTGTTAATGATATCTATAACTAGCTGTGCCCCGTGTTCCACTCGCGTAGTTTATAACCTATGTTTAACGGGGACAGTGTTGCTGCTTAACACTGAAAGAATTTTTCGAATCGGTCAAGTAGTTTTAGAGCCTATGCAATACAAACAAACAAACAAATATTTTCTCTTTATTATATTATATTAGTATAGATAACTATCTTAAAATATTTAGCCTAACTATGCTTATAATCTTGATGGCGTTGATTGAGGAAAACCGGAAAAATGAATTATAATAAACGCAAAATTGGATACCTACTGTATCTATATTTTTCCTCAATCAGATAATATCCTGAAGTATGTGACCACCGTTCATCAAATTTTGTTGTTATTATGTAATATAATCAAAGTATTGGTTACAGTTTGGAATTATAATTCTACGCAATACAAACATTGTCTTTTTCAAAACTGAGCTGTGACGTCATAACATTTTTGCGTCAAATAGCATACTTATTTCACAATAATTAGCTAAAAAAATCTAAAACTTAGTGTATCGATCGATCGATGAATAAAAGTATAGTTTTTTTTTCAATATTTTATTGTATTGAAAGATCGGATTTATTTATTTTTGACCTAGGAAACTACCCAATTATGTATATTCACGATAGTAAAATAGACAATATTGAAAGATTTACCTACGGTGAATAATATATATATGTATAATGAAACGCGACTTCGTACAGATTTTTTATTTAAAAACTCTCCTATGTTTTTTCTAGAGTCCCAAACTGTGAAATTTTGGTACAGACAGTACCAAATTTCACACAAATAGGTTTAGTAGTTAAGTAGGTGTGAAAAAAAAGACAGATTTACTTTCGTATTTATATTATTAGTTTAGATTGATTATAAAATATTTTGTATTATGCGATATAAATATTCGAAATAGACCAGAAAAAGAGGTAAAAAAACGTCATCAGCCTGCGCCACTCATGCTGATTTTCAGCTGTGGTTCCGGGACAGGCAAACGTGGGTAATACGGCCTCGGCCTAGAGCAGGGGCAGGAACAGGGCGGTTTAAGTCAGTAAGAATCTGAAACACCCGCTCCGCTTCAACCTAGGCGAGAAAATATAACTTGATGATTTTCTCGTCTCAAAAAGAAATGTTGACGAATTAGATTATGTTCACTAATAACCAATAAATCAGTTAATATACATGCAGACTGTACAAAAACATAATCAGGTACACGATCATTACAAACGACCGTTTAGAACTGAATAATTTCAATGGGAAATGTATCGATGTGTGGCGGTGGGCCAACGGCTAGGGAACACAGAGTAAGTGCACGAAGACAAACAAACAGACAGACAGACAAGCTAATAATCTGCAGATTTGTAAATGGTTTACAAATGTCAGTTAGTTGTTGCTCTTGTTAATGCTGTTTCGTTGAATGTTTGAACTTGTTTATAAATACAGTGTGTGTTGTCGATTAGTGCAATTAGGTACCTATATGTATACATATAGTTACGTTTATAAATACGAAACTAAGGATAAGTATTTTGATTTAATTGCGATATTTGGAGTAATAAATACTATGAAACTAATCGATTATTCTCTAGTGTGTTTTTAAGCAGTTTTTTTTTTTGTTATATCGGCCAATTTTATTTCACTTTTGCATAGATTTTGGGAAAACGAACTGATTAACACGAATGGCAGTTCGACCGTACTTCACATAATAACGCTATAACGCATATAATAACGCTTGCCTTGTCTTTTGCTGTGTGAGTCGGGGTTACTGGAGATCCCCTACCTTTCCTTCCCCCTATCACCAATCTTGAAAATCCCTAACTCGCAATAGACCGGAGAAGCACTTGTGTAATGTTGTCAAAAATCCGACACGCGTTTGCTAAATTTTAATCCAAATTAATATCAATTAAAAAAATAGACACGCTCTGTGTTTAAATAAAACTGAAATAAAAGCAACCTTCAAAATGTAAACAAGCACTTAATTAGTACGAGGTACTCAAGAGAATTAAAAAATATTCAAAAACAAAAAAAAAAATCATTTTATTAACACAGTAACAGCGACAGTTTTAACCTCAGATAACATTTTGTCTGACTATTGAAAAATCAGCCATAAGCTTGACAAATCGTACTCAATATTAATTTCACTACGCTCATTCTCAAGCAAGAAAGCCGAAGGAAAATACCATAATTCTCTTCTTCTTTCTTCTCATCAAATCATCCTTAAAACAGCACAAAGGCCATCCTTTGCATTTACCATAAATATGTGAAAGCAATTTAAATACCTTCAACCATCTTGAATACACGTCTAAAGAAAAGATTTCTACAGGATTTAATATTCAAATCAGGGCTACCATCACAGCAGCACAGATTGGACCTCAATGGCTAGTATTTGCATTACAAATGGCTGAATGAAGCCTTCCTGTATTTATTTTCTACGAACTAAATAGTTGATAGACATGTTTTGTTGAATATAAAATAACTTTTTTTCGGTATTGAAGTGCAATGGCGGGAACGTACGTTCGTACACACATATGCACGTTAATGTTGTTATCATCAAGATTTTTTCAGCAAAAAAAAAACAATAATCTATTTACATTCAAGTAAGTTTCTTAACAAGCATATAGTTTGACAAAATTTTTTTTTTATGTAATTGGTCGGCAAAGGAGCAGACGGATTACCTGATGGTAAGCAATCAGCACCGCCCATGGACACCCGCAACAGAGGAGTTACGAGTGCGTTGCCGACCTTTTAGGGATTAGGGATTTGGAGATTTAGGGATTGAGGAGGGATTGGGGGGGGGGAGAATTAGGCCTCCGGTAACCTCACTCACACGGCGAAACACAACGCTGTGGTTGTTTCACGTCGGTCTTCTGTGAGACCGTGGTATCACTCCGGTCGAGCCGACCCATTCGTGCCGAAGCATGGCTATCCCACACTTAAACACAAATATTTCTAAAGTATTCAACTACTTGGTTTAGTTCATTTACATTTTTGTCATTGACCACAATTGAAATCAGTGTTACACTAGGCGCCAAAACAACAAAACATGTTTAGTATATTTTATCCTTTTTTCAAAAACTTTAAAACTGACTATGCAAAAGGTTTGCATATAAATATGTAGTAGTCACGGTAAATTGAATAGGGTCTGTGCTCGATACCTCCATACCACTTGAAATACGTTTGTGTTGCCCGCCGTGACATAGTTCGATAGAGTTTCACATACAGGGTGTCAATTTTTTTTATCAGTTCTCACTGTTAGATGATGAGTTTTGACTGACAAAAAAGTACTTATTTGTGGTAATTGAAATTACTGTTTTCACTTTGACTTCGGCCCTATCTTGATCGTAATTCTTAAAAAACAATTTAACTAAACTGGGTACTGTTAATTAAATATTAACAATCTGATTGAAGTAGATACGTGATTTGATTATTAGCATAAATCTAGTTATTTTCCAGTTAAAAGTTAGAAAAAACGGACGTGAAACCATAGCGTTGAGTTTCGTCGTGTATGTTACCGGAGGCCCAACCCTTCCCCTCCCCCATCCTTCCCCAATTCTTATATCTCCGAAATCCTAATCTAAAAAAGCCGGCAACGCATTCGAATCTATTTTGTTGTTACGAGCGAGCCCATGGGCGGCGCCGATTGCTTACCATCAGGTAATCTACTCATTTGACGATATAAAAAGCAGTGCAGCAAAACCTATGAAACAGAAAATAACTATTTGTATATTTGGGTACACAATGGAGCTAAATGAAAGCCCAGTAACTAATATAAATCTATATTCACAAAAATGATGTTAACAGTAGGACGGATGTCGAGAGAGTGAATTGCAAAGCCTTGACAATTTCAACTGGCCGCGCGACGCCTGATTATAATAATGGCAATTACACGTATTGTTATTATTGTTATTACGTTTGTTATCGTAAAGGCGTTAGGCGCCGTAACATCATCCCGCCTGTTGAAAGCATCCTTTCAACACTCCTGAAGTTCCTCAGCGTTGGGCAGAGGACAGAGACGAGTTAGTGACCGCCGAACGCAGCCTTTCACGGTGTGAACATCTGCAACCCTTGATATTCCGTCTGGTCCAGGAATCAGCCGCAGAACTCGACCCAGTCGCCAGCACAGTGGCGGCGTGTTGTCTTCGGATATGAGGACCATGTCCCCTATGTTTAGCCGGCCAGTATCGCTCTTCCATTTAGTTCTCTGCTGTAGTTCCGATATGTATTCCTTTTGCCATCTTCTCCAAAAGTGTTGCCTGATGGTTTCAAGATGCTCATACCGCTTCCTCGGATTGTCATGGCAATCAGCCAGATCAGATGATGGCAGTGCCGTCAGTGGTCTTCCAATAATAAAGTGCCCTGGAGAAAGGGAGAGGAGGTCATTAGGAGAGGACGATAAGGGACACAAAGGACGGCTGTTAAGAATAGCCTCCACTTGTGCAAATAATGTTGAAATCTCTTCGAATGTTAAATGACTATTGCCCATCACTCGTCTCAAGTGATGCTTAGAGGACTTTACTCCGGCTTCCCAAATGCCGCCGAAATGAGGAGCGTAAGTTGGTATGAATTTAAATTTGATACCTTGCTGACTTGCAAAATCAAATAGGGAATCCTTGTTTTGTTGTATAAAACTCCCCACTACCTTAGCAGCGGCTACGAAATTGCGGCCATTGTCGCTGAATATTTCCAATGGTTTACCCCTGCGCGCGATAAATCGCCTGAGAGTCATGATAAACGCGTCTTTAGTTAAGTCGCTGACTGCTTCTAGATGCACGCATTTAAATCGTAAACACACGAAGATACATAGATAGCATTTGATCAAACGGCTTCCACGGCCCTTGCGATTTAGGATAAAAAATGGGCCAGCGAAGTCTAGACCAACAGATAAGAACGGGAAGTCCGGATTGACCCGTTGTGACGGCAAGTTACCCATTTTTGGGCACAAAGTTTTGCCTCTTAACCGTCTACAACGCACACACTTGTTTACCGTGCGTCTCGCTAAAAGTCTGCCACCAACTGGCCATACCATTTCTCTTACTGTCGCTAGTAGCAACTGGGGACCGGCATGCATGGAGTTGATGTGCTCCTTTTCAAAGTATAATTTTGTAAGCCTATGCTTAGCATGCAACAATATAGGATGTTTCTTATCATACGAATAGATGGAGGCATCGAGGCGACCACCTACACGCATTACATTATCTTGAAGGAAGGGAGAAAGAGACAAAAGTTTGCATTGACTTGGTAATGATTTACCTTTTGATAATAGATCATATTCCTTACTGAATGACTCACGTTGAGCCAGTATACAGAGTGAGTAGAAGGAATTACGCAACTCATCCACGGATAATGCACCTAGGAGTTTATTTTTAGGATTTTTTAAATTGTTTATAAATCTTTTAACGAATGCTAATATTCTTTGTAGTTTTGTAAACGACGAATACCTTTCGAAACTTATTGCAGGTTCATCCATTACTATTGTGAGTAATCTTGTTTCAGGTAAGTTACTTAACTTATTAACATTTAAAATAGGCCATTCTGATTCATCTTTCAATAGAAATGTTGGACCAGACCACCACAGATGCATGTTCGGTAAGTTTTTAGGACCAACACCCCTAGATATCAAATCAGCTGGGTTAGCATCAGTAGGAACATACCGCCAGGAAGATGTACCAGTCATGTCCACAATTTCACTGGTGCGATTAGCTACGAATGTTTTTAATTTACTTAAATCACTATTAATCCAACCTATAACTACACTAGAATCACACCAGTTTATTACCCTAACAGGTTTGCATCGTAAAGCCTCCAACACAGACTTGCAAAGTTTAGCTGCAAGTAGAGCGGCACACAATTCCAGACGTGGAATCGTGGTTGGCTTTATCGGTGACACTTTAGATTTAGCACACAGCAGTTTGACACTACATTGGTTATTACTATCGAATGATTTTACATAAATACATGCTCCATATGCAGACTGAGATGCATCGCTAAACGAATGCAATTCTACTTTGGTTGGTTCGTCTAACAGAACCCATCTAGGAATGGTTAAGTCAGACACACAGTGCAAATTTGATGTAAAATTACACCAATCTTCCTTTATTTCATCAGGAACTGGTTGATCCCAATCCAGCTTAAGTCGCCAGATATCTTGTAATATGATTTTGGGCTTTATTACAACCGGGCTCAAAAGACCTAAGGGATCAAAAATTTTAAACGTATTAGACATAATTGAGCGTTTTGTTACGGTAACTGACTTATTATCTGAAGATGCATACTTTATTGGAAAAAATATTGTATCACTCGAGGGTGTCCACCCGAGACCAAGAGTGCTGGAAGATTCACTAATCGTTAAGCTATCACGTGTTTCTGTTTCAAGATTATCAAATATTGAAGAGCAATTACTTTTGTACTTTCTTAAATTAAAACAATTATTTTTAAGTGCTTTAGCAACGGAGACCTGAATATACCGCAACTGCTGCTCATTGTGGGCTCCTGTTATAAGGTCGTCAACATAAAAATCCCTTTGAATTATATCTTTGATTAGGGGATCACTTTGATCTTCACCCACCTGCCATAGACAGCGAGTGCTGAGGAAGCTAGCACTTGCCGTGCCGTACGTTACGGTATTTAACGTGAATTCTTTGACGGGTTGCGACTCATCATCCCGCCATAAGATGCGCTGTAAGTTGCGATCTCTTTCGTCTACTAGAATCTGTCGGTACATTTTTTCAATGTCTCCAGTGAGAAGAAATTTGTATTGACGAGCGCGTATTAAAATGGCAAAAAGAGAATCTTGAATAGTTGGACCTGCTAATAAAATGTCATTTAAAGCATACCCGGATGATGAGGGCGCCGAGCCGTCAAACACTACACGCAGCTTAGTAGATTCACTATCATGTTTATAGACAGCGTGGTGGCATAAATAATAAACTGTACCTTGTGTATTCGCTGCGGGGGAGAGATGCCCCAATTGGGCATACTCATGGATGAAATTTGTATATTCCCCTTTCAGCAAAGGTTTACTTCTAAATCTTTTTTCCAAATAGATGAGACGTTTTTTAGCTAATTTAAATGTATCCCCTAGACAGTCACTATTATCTATTAAGGGTAGTCTAACGACGAATCTACCTGATTCGGTTTTGTACGTATTTTTAATGAAATGATTTTCACAAGCCTTATCCTTCTCACTCACAATTCTTTTAGCTGGCAGTTCTTCTAACTCCCAGAATTTGGCGAGGTCGATATCAAGACTATTATCTTTAGCGGCGTCAACCATAGCATGATTGCAGCTGATTTGTTTATTAGTATAATTTGAATTAATTGGACCTGAGATTATCCAGCCTAATTGAGTATTTCTTAAGTTAGGATAGTTAGGGCCAAGTGACACTTGTTCATTGCCCAAGATTTCCCAAAACCAATCAGCTCCAATGAGAATATCAATAGAAGCTGGTTCAAAAAATTTTGGATCTGCTAATAATATATTATTAGGCCAATTTAGATGTTTTATATTGATCGGATACTTTGGTAGATTACCAGTCAGTTCATTTAGTACAAGGCAACCTATATCTGCAATGTATTTGCTATTTAATGATTTAATCTGTATGTTACAACTTTCCGTTATGCTAGCAGAAATGTTATTGCCGATCCCTATGACCTTTAGTAAATCAATGGGGGTCGAATTTAGAGCAATTTTTTCCTTTAATGATTTTGAAATGAATGAAGACTGGCTGCCGCAATCTAGCAAAGCACGAGCCTTTTCACTTTGTTGTGTTACTGGATTTATGACTTCAATGATAGCTGTAGAAAGCAATATTTGTTTTGAGTTTTGTTTACTGAAATTAACGTATGATTCATCAGGATCCTCTATTGATATGCAATTATTTACAGATGTATTTGGACGATGAAGTAAACTATTATGACGTTTTTTGCAATTGCGACAGGGTCCCATACGGCATTCGCTAGCCGGATGACCTTGCCTGAGACAATTGTTACAAAGTTTGTATTTATTTACCTCACTTAGCCTGCTGTCGACATCCATTGCCTTAAATGTAGGGCAATCATAAATTTTATGGTTTTCGTTGCAAATAATACACGAGAGTATGTTTGATTTAGTAGGTTTTATATTACAACTGGCAAAGGTTTTCGTAACATTGCTTGATTGCTTATGATTATTATTGGGGTTAAAATTATTGCGTGTATTTTGCATTATCCTAGACGGCGCGGTATCATTTTTGTTTCGATTTAATGATTCCAACACATCCGCTCGATCAGTTAGGAATTTGAAGAAATTATCTAATGTGGGTACATCGGATTCTAAAGTATTACGGAATTCTTCCCATTTAGTTAAAGTGTTACTATCTAATTTCGAACATAAAATAAAGATAAGTAAAATATCCCATTTATCTGTTGGTTGTCCTAAGCTGGTTAATGCTCGCAAATGTTTAGTGACATGATCTATTAAAAATCTTAATGATCGTTCCGATTCACGTGGAAGCTGCTTAACGCTAAGTAATGCATTTAAATGTTGGTTAATTAATATTCGTTTGTTGTTGTACCGATTGCAAACTAATTTCCAGGCTTCGTTATAATTCGCGGAAGACACCTCTAAATTAGAAATGAGTCTACCCGCATCACCTTCCAGATATGAATTTAAATAATGAAACTTATTAATGTCTGAAAGACGACCGTTTTTGTGTATCAGACTCTCAAACGTATCGCGAAACTCCAACCATCGGAAATATGCACCATCAAACTTAGCAATTTTTATCTGAGGAAGTTTCAAACTAATTTCTTGGTGATCCATACAACAAGAATTATCAATAAAAGAACCACGCCTTTGTTCACATTCTAAAGTATTCGTAAATTTCTCTAATACCGTTTTAGCAGTGGCAATGTTAACGATAATATCTCGTTCAATAATTTCGCGTTCTTCAATTTCATCGTCAATCTTGTCTGGATTCAAAACTTCAATTTCACCTTGCAAGTCATCCACTCGAATAGACAAAGCTTCAAATTTAGCTAACTTAAGTCTTAACTCAGTTAATTCAATACTATTTAATTCCTTTTTGCATGCTAAAGAGTTGAGATAATTTTTAAATTTTGTAATCTGCCCCTTTGCGGACGATCGTTTTGTAATTAATTGCTTTAAAACTTTATCAACCGAGTCATTAGGCATCGTGAAATTACTACAAAAAAACTATTATATTATAATTATCACTACTTCAATAAAATCTACCAACTACGTAGAAAATTAATTGTGCAAAGCTCACGCTCCTCGTTTCGCCGGCGAGCGCCCGTTGATAAGAAACCGGTTTTAAAACAGCTGATGACAATGCAGCGCTGTGATGCACCGTCTCCTCTAAGTATTAATCAGCCGGTATTATTCCTGGAATGTTCAATTTATTGCATTAACAATGGGCTATGACTATGCAAAATTATAATTGGTTTCCAACTTTTATCTTTATATATGTGGGTGGTAGAAAAAATCCTAAATATTTCTAAAAGTACGTAAAATCGCAAAAATCCACTGAAAACCTGTTTGATTTAGAAAAATAATTACTTTAAACCAACTCAGAACACTATTTGCACAATAGGTAGGCTACCTTTTAACAGTAGGATGATTCGGGTGATTGGAATGGTGACGTAAAAGGACAAAGGAAAGGCACTTAACTTAAACTGATCAGCGCGCCGACGCTCGGCTCGATGTGGCTGCTTTTGCTGCACCACTGCTCGAACCCTGGCTTCTTTAGATATCCAGGAGGCGATTCTTCATATGCGGTAACTCGATTTCTTTGTTTCCAAATCGTGAAGTCGTTGCCGCCGCACGTCGTCGTCCGTATAGGTATAATATCGTTGAAAATTTTCGTAAATATTCCTCTTCTTGCAAAATTTTGTTAGTTCCCCTCATGGGCCACCATTATGTATATTTGGGTACACAATGGAGCTAAATGAAAGCCCAGTAACTAATATAAATCTATATTCACAAAAATGATGTTAACAGTAGGACGGATGTCGAGAGAGTGAATTGCAAAGCCTTGACAATTTCAACTGGCCGCGCGACGCCTGATTATAATAATGGCAATTACACGTAGATTTGCCGTTTGTTATCGTAAAGGCGTTAGGCGCCGTAACACTATTCAAGTGAATTTTATAATTAACTTCCTAGACGGTCATCGTCTCAAATTGAAACCTATTAAATTCTTTTCCTAGAAAAAAGTCAGGAGCCTTGAAATTTAGCCTATTTTACAAAATGACGTGCAAATTGGAATACCTGAGTAACTTTTTATTAATTGTAAAAAAATGGAATAGAATTTTAATTTATACAAAGGATCTATCAGGAGTACTTATTTTAGCAAGCAAATAACTTCAAAATGACTAAACAGAAGCGGATAAAATTGATAGTCTGAAACTGTAAGAAGGTTAATTATAGACCGCCCTAAACACAAAGTCTGACATGATAAGTAAAATAATCTTTAAACTTAAAAAAAAATACGTTAAAGCGACTTTATCAGAAACCATTAAGGTCTATATTGCTGAAGTAATATAGGACTCATAAGAAATATTTCAGCTTATAAGGTTCAATTTAGCAACGTAATATTAATTATTAAAATTTAGATGAAAGACCTTAACGTTTATTTATGTTATACAGAAACCTACAACATGGTTATTAATTACTCGCTCAAATGACATCGTAATCATTGGGTATTAATCACCATTTTGGTAATTATTTAGGTATCGCACTTTGGATGTAGTCTTTCTTTGGTCATAGAAATGAGTAGAATATTTTTATTGCGTATGAATTTTTCTATACCTATGGTTTATGTTCATCACAAAATTTATTTGGGAGATACTGAAATTGAAAATGAATAAAAAACAGCAGACAACTGATTTGTTTTATGGAATAGGGAGGCATACTAGTTGGCGGATGACCTGATGGTAAGCCATTAGCGCTGCACATGGACACCCTTCTACGTCATTCGTTTGAAAGTCTGGACTGGCCCTTAAATAACCAAGCTCACAAAGTAAAACATAGAGCATGCCTTTTTTATCACCGGTTGTTTAGGTGGTAACATTCAGGACGAGCCAAACCCTTATCAAGGCTTTTGAATGACCTGATGATGATGACACATGCAAAGATACTTAACTACAGCACTCACACACATTTTGCAAACACCCTGTAAATCAGATAAACTTCATTCATAACGCAGAATATTCCTCCACAGGCAACACCGTATGCAAATGCAATTTTTGAAGCTGGCAACATTTCAAATTTACTCAGCGCCGTTCGTAAGTGAATGTTGTGGAGGCTAGCAACACTGTATACGATACTTACGGACGGGAAGTTGGTAAATTTTTAAAAGTTAAAAGGTGAAGTTTGGTTTTGCAGTTTAGTTTGCAATAGAGTTCTTGGAGGAGTTTAAAAGAGTTGCCCCGATAGTTACGATATTTTAAATCTAGTAAATTCAATATTCTTATGGAAATAACAACTATTATATACTTTTCGATGAAATACTAACTTAATGACTTAATCATGCTTTTCCATCAAATATTCATAAAAAATATATTTCGTTTAAACAAAGTTTAATGAAATTATGATGAACATTTTTTTTTATCTCGTAACCGTTTGTTTTTTTTTTTTAAGAATGTTGGTACCTATTCGTACACATTCGTGAAAATTCCACCCAGTGCATAGATTACTAGTATATTCTACTACTGACTATTATTTAGGTACTAGGTACTGAAAATCGACCTTACAAGTCAATAGTTCTAGGGTCGATTTTGAGATCTCTTACTCAAAAGCCATATACAGGACCACACGATTAAGTAAACTTCTATTACGAAATCTATAAAAATATTTATTCATTTAAAAAAACACATACTAACCAAATAGAAAACCTATTTGAAGAGGAATAAAATGAACAAAAAATATATTTAAAAATGATGATACCAACAGTTACGTTGAATAGTTTACATTTTATTATAAAAACAAATGAAACGACTTCAATACCTAGCTTAACAATCGCGTGATGTATGTTTAAAAACGTATATAATTTAAAACATTTCCTGAGTTATTGAAATTCAATACCTTGTTTATTGAAATATGTAACAATAACAATGGTAAATGATATCTACATGGCGTGATTTTTTTCAACTACTGCCATTGGACGGTAATAATTGCTTATTCGACATTTTAATGTATCATATAGGTAGGTTAGGTATGCATACGGAAAATAATACATTGGTTTTATTAACAGTAACCTACCGGACATTGAATTCCGATATTTTTTTTTTTATTTATTATAGGTTTGCGCTTTACCGCTATCTCACCTGATGGAAAGCGACGATGCGGTCGACGATGGAGCGCGCTTACCTAGAAGCAACCTATTCACTCTTGACTTAAAGATACTCGGATTGTAGCTATCAGGAAACACCGACTCCGGCAAGGAATTCCACTGCAATGCCGTACGTCTGGTGGTCCGATGATGGAACGGGCTAGGCGGAATTAAATTATGTAATTCCAACGCACACTCCCCGAAATGCAACCGGTAGAAAACCGACAGGCTAGCAACTCGGCGTCGATGCCCAAGACTTTGAAGTCTCGACTCGACAAGTGCATCATCGCCAATGATCCTCTTGGCTCGCCTCTCAATAGACTCAAGCGCATCAAGTTGGTATCGGGCAGATCCGTCCCAAAGATGAGAGCAGTACTCCATAACCGATCGAACTTGCGCCTGATAAAGTTTAAGCAGCTGTTCCGGCGTGAAGTATTGTCTAACCCTTGCGAGGATTCCCAACTTTTTTGCAGCTAGTTGAGCTTTTGCTTCGATGTATGGCCTAAAATTGAGAGTAGACGTCAGCGTTATACCAAGAAGATCAAGATGGTCAGTTATCGGCACGGATACACCCCGGAAAGTTGGAGCAGGGCTAAATTGACTCCTTTTACTGAAAAATAGACACGCCTGAGTTTTAGCTGCATTGAACCTGACCATGTTGGCATCGCCCCATTTAGAGACAGCCTCCAAGGACAAGTTCAAGCGCCCAACCTCTCGAAGAGTCTGGATCTGTGACCAGGTATAAAGGTGAACTAAGGAACCGCTAGAAATGTGGGGCTTTTAAGAACCAACACGCACTTCAAGCCGTAAAAACGTTACATTCTAAAGGCTATTCCTCATTAACGGTGTAAAGATTGAAAAAAAATATGTTTACTGTAGATTCATGTACTATAATGTGAGTAATTCGATTTTCTTATGACAAATAGTTAAGCTGTAAAAAATATTTACCAAAACGCTATTTTGTTCAAATAAATGCCAATTCCTTCTAATTTTTTTTTATGGAATAGGAGGCAAACGAGCAGACGGATCACCTGATGGTAAGCGATCGGAGCCGCCCATGGACACCTGCAACACCAGAGGAGTCACAGGTGCGTTGCCAGCCTTTTAAGAAGGAGTATGCTCGTTTCTTGAAGGTTTGAATGCTGTTTATTTAATTCTATTTTGAATAGATCAATCGGTGTTAAATTTTACTAAGAACAAAGTGGGAAGCACTTATGTAAATCAGTCAATATTTTACAAAGAAAATGTTATAATATTGGGATTTCCATATATAAAAAGCGGATGCTCAAGGTTATTGACGGTACTATACGCTTTAAGGACCTTCAAAGGTGGTGGAAACTGCCTAAAACCGCTAGAAGTAGTAAACTTATCGCATGCTTTTGAGGAGGAAAATCATCAAATGACTTCTCTCATCCTCAGTGAGGCGGGAGGGAGTGTCAAACTCTTACTGACTAAAAACCCCCCTGTTCTTTCTCATGGTCCGGCCGCGGTACGTTATAACTGTTACAACTACGACCTCGGATTAACTTAGGGCCGTTAGGGTTATTAGTATCGAGTACGTGAGTCCAACTTATACTTAGTAGGTTTTTTAAACAATGTAATTTTTTTATGCGGTTCGTCGGCTCACGGATTACCTGATGGTAAGCAATCAGCGCCGCCCATGGGCACTCGCGACAACACAGGAGTTACGAGTGTGTTGTCGACCTTTTCGGGATTGAGAATTTGTAGATTTTAGGATTGGGGAGGGATTGGGGAAGAGGAAGGATTAGGCCTTCGATAACCTCACTGACACGGTGAAATACAACGCTGTGGCTGTTTTACGTCGGTTTTCTATGAAGCCGTAGTATCATTTCGGTCGAGCCGACCCAGTGATGCCGAAGCATGGCTCTCCTACGTAATTAAAGTTAGTACTTAATATGTCTATTGTTTCAAAGATGTCGTGGTCTTTATTGATGCAACTAATTAGTATCTATCCCTGGTTTGCTATCAATGCGGCGAGAAGCGTGACGCACCTTTTGTCAACAACATTCTAATGTATTCAATTCAGGGTTGTCCAAAATAACATTAAAAAAAAATCGATTTTTGTTAAGGAAAATAACAGCAGACGGTTCCTGATGTGGTAAGTAATCTGCGTCACCAATGGACAGCCGTAAAACCTTAGGAATTATATTATCATATTTTATTTATTTTCGCATCACAATTTTAGTTCTTTTAATCCTTTGAAACGGCTTTACTATTTTTTATCAAATTGTAAGTATATGCACCAGTGATTCTGAGAATCAGCTACTGGATATTTTTCAGACCCCTAAGTGATAAAAATTGTTCACGCTTAGCAATTTTTTTTCGAAATAATAATAAGAAACGTTTGCCGGGTCAGCACCTGTAATGACGTTGTAGACCTTTATTTACTTAAAAGTAAAACGAAAGTTTTTCAAAATTCTGTTCATATAAAAGGCGACAGTGGCTTCCAAATAAATTTCTAAACACGTGATTTAAAACTGTGTAAAATATTGTCTCTTAATCAGTTCCAAGAGAACGTGATAAAAGATAACATAGATAGGTAGATAGTTAGTTACTTATTGTGTTTAATTATTTATTATATCATAAGTACGTAAAAATATATCACCACATTCCTATTTTATTGTTTACCGTTGCTATGGTAATTGTCACAGACCAATCCTGTGTTACATATTTCATCATCATCATCATCATCGTCATTATCAAAACTTTACTGTTCAACGGGATTGAACGCGCAAGTACCTTTTTTGTACCATATGTGTATATAAACACACATACGACACAGGTAAAATCCTAGTGAGAGGCAATGTTTTTAAAATGAGAAAAGAAAAAGAAATTTTGCAAAAAATTTACGATGAACAATTTCAGTGTAGGCACATCCCTATCCGTTGAGTCGGTGTGACATTTGGCCCGCTTCCATCATGGCGCCGACGTAACACCTCTATTTTGATCAGACATTCCGACATCCCGGATATTTTATTGCATTAATTATCTGTTGCTTTATATTTCCTATCATTTGTAATCTGTGTTTATTTTGGTTGAAAGATGTTTTTTTTGATGTTAAGTTTTAGAGTTGTTGTAAGAATGTATTGAGTATTAGATCACAACGATCGCGATGGTCTTCTCGCGATTTCCTTCATTACATTTTTCGTTTTAAAATAGGGCTGATGATGACTGCTGGGCAACCCCGGCTTAAAGCAGATGAAGGATGGAGTGGTTTTCAGTCAATAAGAGTCCAACACTCCCCTCCCTCACCCTCCTGGGGCGGGAGAACTAAACAGATGATTTTCCTCCCTCAAGATAACAAAAAAGGATTTGTTAAAATCTATACTTATAAGTTTTATTAATACAATACCGTGGCTGTTGTCTTTAGACGTTTTTACAATGTCTCATTAAGATGCTGCTAGCCTATCTGACAAATATTTTTGCTAGATAAACTCACATCACCATCAGCTCCATCTACGCCCCAAGTCCCCAACCGCCTTTTTCCGTAAACTTTAAAAGTGACATTCATAAATGACTCTTATTTAGTTAAAGAAAAAGTTGCAAAATGCAGGCAATGTTATAAGAAACTAAGTGATTTTTAATCATTTTTTATTTCCCTCTTAAATTATTATGATATTAATAAAACTATCTAGTCATACAACGATAATTATTCTCCACGTCCTGTCAAGGGCAGAGCCTTGTATCATGTTCATTTATAACGCACTTCAAACTTACTGTAGGATCTCGATAAAGGGTCTGAAGTTGTATCTAAACTTTTGGGTCAGTGTCGAAGACAATTTCTTGAGGCAGGAAAGGTTACTGACCTTTCATTCACTGCGGTCTAGTTTTTAGTCGGTCTAATAGATTTGAGTAGGTATATATAGCTATATATATAGAGCTATTGTTGTATTGTTTTATCCAACATAGACTATTTAGCTTCTAAATTGTGTTGTGTTTACTTTATATGAGGTTTTGGAATCGATTCGAATGATTCTTGGCGTTCTTTATTTAAAAATATCAAGTGTGATATTCACAATTTCAAGTGTGATTAGTGAATGCAACTTAAAATAAAAAACATGAGCGATGAATTTATAAGAACTACTACTACTACTATAAAAAAAAACTCCTATTATATGATAATATTTCAGACAATTAACAAACAGTATGAATATGTTAACAATAAAGGTTTACTCAACAAACGACCTCCCAAAATTCTTATTTTCCCACAATCATTGTTATCAGTGTGCACACAAAAAGTATTTATGTTTACCTACTTGTCTGCATATTTGTCCTGATCTCGAAAACTACTGAACTGTTTTCGACGAAGAATGAGATATAGTTTTGTTATAAAAAATAAATTATTGTAATTTGTTTTGCGATTCGTATTATGACCCTGTAGATGTGTACGTAAGTTTAACTACTTCGAAAGCTTATGATTTTAGTACCGGAATGCCTCGAATGATTTTAATACCACTGAAAAGAAAAGCAGTTTGTGGAGTCTTTGAACATCTGCAATACGTACGGTCTCGAACAGCCTCGAAGAGTGACACATAAAATAAAGATATCGATAATATTAATTCAGAATATTTGATGGAAACGTTCGCTCGAACTGTGAGTTTTTCGCATGCGAAAATACCAAAAGTAATGAGATGTTATGTAAAACTTGCGTTTCAAATTTCAAATTATTTACACTCGACAACCTTGATTTTAACGATTTCCTAAGACATCTGGTCTTATTTACAACATTCGTATGATCGCTTCAATATAATAAATGAATGAAAAAACAAAGTGCGATCGTCGTCAGACGACTTGCCACTCGAATAGCAATTAGTTGGCAAATTCGAGGCGACATCTGCCAGTCGCGGTTAAGTGGCAAAATGCGAGCGATGACAATATTGGGAAGAATGGGAAGTTTATTTGTCACGGGTTTCCGGAAACTTGCCAGTGCCACTGTTTGGCGGAATATTTCAACTTTAGATACATTTTACATGGGGTGAGACGTGACTTATTGTTTCTTCGGTTCGTTTGTGTAATTTTGTAAGTTTGTTTACTTTGTAATGGTTCTCATGACACATTTGTGTTTAGTTTATAACTATGTGTTTTGTTTTATGTTGACTGTCTTTAGTATTTTCACACGCGTAAAGAGTATTTTCATGTATATAACATACAAACTATGTTTCATAAGTAACTTTACATGCCGTGTGGGTCGTTGACCGAAACTGATCAAATTTTCCGTTAAAGAAATCGGTTTAGTAGTTTCCATGATTGTTGTTTGTAGGAAAACCTGTGTGATGTAAACGATAATAAAATATGTAGGGTTCTAAGTATAACATTATCATCATCATTATCTTCGGCGAAAGAGCCAAGCTTCAGCACGAATGGGCCGACTAGATCGGAGTGATACCACAGCGTTGAGATTCCACCCCTCCACCCCAATGCCAAAATCACCGTTACCGAAACCTCTAAAAGGCTGGCAACACTACTCAAAATTTTCTGTAGTGTTTAGTGGTTAAATACTAGAGAACATTATGAGTGTGTTATGAGCTAGGGGTGTCTACAGTGTTAGAATCATATAAAAACAAATTTAAAGGTGTCAAAGAAAAATATGAAAAAAAATGTGGGTAATCGCGCTCGAGCTGTTGTGTAAGGCAGTTGTGTTTGGAGAGAAAAAGTGTTTAGCTTTAAAAACTTTAACGTAATAATTAAAAAGAAGTTATAACTTATTTTATTTTATTTGACACTTCTTACACAACGTTTAATGGTGGACTTAACGCCTTAAGCGGTGGGTGGTGGAGAAATAGGAGTTTTTATTTAATGTTTTCGTGAGTCGTAGTGATTTATAAGTCCTGGTTCCTGTAAATTTAATAATATGTGGCGCCAATTGCACTACGTATTACGTCAAATAGTTTTCCGCCCTATCACATATACATATATATATAAAATAGTATCATAACAGTACAAAGTTCATGATTACAAAGTTATGTAACGTTACAACCATATGGTGGTCATTGTATATTGTGCAACACATAGGTACTACATACACACAGACACACTAGCACGGGGACGTTATCTAAATATTAGAGTAAACATGTTTTATTGATTTTTTGTCCACAGTACGTAGGATGATACAGGTAGTGTCAGTGACGTTACACTGAAATTTCATAGAGATGCCTAAGTAGGTGTGTTGAAATATTTCATTTATTATTCCTTTTTGTGAAAAGCTGATAGTATTATGATATTAAATTTGTCTTAAATCGGTAAATTTATATAAAAACAGTACCTAAACTAAAAGGTTGTGGAAAAAGGAAGGGGCATTGAGATTCACATAATTTACTGAGAATAACGATTTACCTCACGGAAATTAAATGAGAAAACCAATTTTCAAGTAACTGTTAGTTTTTATTAAATTTTTGACTTCAACATCACATGGTTATTAGTTGGATAGATAGTTTATTAATTATCTCGATTAACCCGTTGTATGGGCGAGCGCAGATATACGCGAGATAAAGTGTGTTTTCTATTGTGTCTCATATACCGGCAGACAAGAAGTTAAAGTTTTTTTTTATGTAATTGATCGGCAAACGAACAGACGGATTACCTGATGGTAAGTAATCAGCGCCGCCCATGGACACCCGCAACGGAGGAGTTCCGAGTGCGTTGCCGACCTTTTAGGGACTAGGGATTCGGACATTTAGGGATTGAGGAGGGATTGGGGGTGGGGAAGGATTGGGCCTCCGGTAACCTCACTCACACGGCGAAACACAACGCTGTGGTTGTTTCACGCCGGTTTTCTTTGAGGCCGTGGTATCACTCCGGTCGAGCCGACCCATTCGTGCCGAAGCATGGCTCTCCCACACTTGGTTAGGTCTATCTTAACCAATAATTTTAATTGTGATTTCCTATTCCTCATTAGGGCATACAATAGTTGAGTGATAAAAAGAACCTCCCTGTCTATCCTTACGGTAAATAACAACGTATGATAAAATAATTGAAAATAACGACTTTCTCACGTGAAGGAACTGAGAAAGGCTCTACTAGTTTCAGGTCAAAACGGGGTGACTTCGCTCAGTTGCGCAACTTCTAAATGCATTTGAGCTTTTCTTATTTAATTCACGTGGTTAAGTCGTTATTATTAATATATTAAGTAGGTATGTCTATTCAATAAGGCACTATGTTAGAAGCAACAGGTTGAGCGAATGAACTAAACCTTGCTTGCGTGTCGGTACTATAAGACACGTGTATCGGGTTCAAGGTTTGATTACCGCCTGAGTTACTCATTACCTTGACATTCAACTATGTGTTAAACCTTTGGTGCCATTCAGTAACACGCGGGTGACATAGTTACCTAGATAGGAACCAATGTCGAAGTCTATGCATTTCGTTTCAACAGGTAAGTTACTTACCCTTGGTTAAAAGTAAATTCTTCCAACATTACGATACGATAATACACTTAATAAAATACAACTTTCATTCAATTATCTTACGATATACCAATGTAATATTCTTATTTTTATGTGATAGGTCGGCAAACGAGCAGACGTATTACCTGATGGTAAGCAATTAGCGCCACCCATTTTTTTATAGTGAGGGAAAAATCGTCAAATTACTTCTTCCGCACAGGGCCGGGCGGGAGGGAGTATCAGATATACAGACTAAAAACCCCCCTGTTCCTTCTCCTGCTCTGGGCCGAGTGCCACCAATGGACACCCGCAAAAACAGAGGAGTTACGAGTGCGTTGCCGACCTTTGAGGATTACGAATTTGGAGATTTAGGGAGGGGGGGGGATAATGGGATGGGAATTGATATTGGGCCTCCGGTAACTTTACTCTCAAGGCGAAACATAACGCTGTGGTTGTTTCACGCTGGTTTTCTGTGAGGCAGTGGTATCTCTCCGGTAGAGCCGACCATCGACCGTTCATGCCGAAGCAAGGCTCTCCCACAATTAAACTTCGTATATGACAAATGACGTAAAACACACAACCTTATAAAAAATCATAGACAATTTGCATTTGAATTTGACAGTTCGATAAAAGTATAGAATTGTTGAATTATGAAGTCCCTAATTGAAGCACACACAGGCAACTTTGGAAATATCAAAACGTGATAGCCGGTTCGTCTGTCTGTCAGTGAAACTAGGTGGACGTTCTAAAAAGAAAATTCGCATGGGGAAGAACTAATATTATTTAGATTTTTTTAATTATTAATTTTTCAAGTGTGGGAGAGCCATGCTTCGGCACGAATGGGTCGGCTCTACCGGAGTGATACCACGGCCTCACAGAAAACCGGCGTGAAATAACCACAGCGTTGTGTTTCGCCGTGTGAGTGAAGTCACCGGAGGCCCAATGCTTCCCCTCCCCCAATCCCTCCTCAATCCCTTAATCTCCAAATCCCTAATCCCTAAAAGGTATCGGTAAAGGTACCCTAAAAGGTATCTCGATCGTATACATAAAAAAAGACCCCACAGGTATACGGTAAAAGAAATGGGTGGATTTAATGCTCAAACCTTCTCCGTGTGAGAAGAGGCCTTTGTTCAGAAGTGGGCACTAAACAGGCTGATGATGCGATAATGTGAATAATGTTACCAACTAATCGTATCTCTCATTGTGAATTATTTAAATTAATTCACAGCAAAAAGCAGCTTATAGCCTTTAGTTAAGATTAATTTTGCTAAAACGCATTACCTACAGCTAATAATCCAAATAGTATAATAATATAAGTCCACCTCATCGTAGCTAATCCTAATTATTTAGTTAGCCTAACATGGCGGCTTTCGTTCTAATTTCAAATTAATTATATTGTAATCCTTACTAAGCACGACAAAATAACTATTTTTTTTAAATAGGTATCTGTCTAGTATATATTACTTTGAAACACGTATTTTATATGTTCTTACGCAATGAAATAAGCGTGGAACGATTGGGTCGAGAGAAGTGATACCACGGTCTTACTGAAAACCGGCGTGATGCAACACTAACGTTGTGTTTCGCCGTGTGAGTGAGGTTACCGGAACCCCCATCCCTTCCCTTCCCCTATCCTACCCCGATCCTTATATCCGCAACCCCTATCCCCAAAGAGCCGGCAACGCACTCGTAACTCCTTTGGTGTTGCGGGTGTCCATGGGCGGCGCCGATTGCTTACCATCAAGTAATCCATGTGCTCGTTTGCCGACTTATACCATTAAAAATAGTTTATTAGTTTGAAACACGTATTGTATATTTTCGTACAAAATGAAATAAGTGTGGGAGAACCATGCTTTGCAACGAATGGCTCAGCTCGACCGGAGTGATGCCACGGTCTTACAGAAAACCGGCGTTAAGCAACACTTAACGTTATGTTTCACCGTGTGAGTGAGTAATCTCCCCCTCCTTTCTCAACCCTCAAATCCCCTATCCTTAAATCCCTAATAACCCATAAGGGACCAGCAACGCAATTGTAGTAACTCCTTCGGTATTACGAATGTCCATGGGCGGCGCTGTTTACTTACCACCAGGTGATTCGCATGTTAGTTTGCCGAAATAAACAAAAAAAAAAAAGAATCAAAGTTGAAACGACTTAACGTAGGTGCCTCATTGATAAATTATTTTTTCTTTATTATTTTCTGTTTTATTTCTTCCTATTAGAACTTTTTTTCAGTGATATGTGCGTCAGTGACGTCATTATAAATAATCTTATATTATCTTCTTATATATAAAAATGGATCGCAAAATGTGTTGGTAAGCGCATAACTCAACAATGCCTGGACCAATTTTGATAATTCTTTTTTTGTTGTGTTTGTTATTATCAGGAGAAAGTTTTTATCAAAGAAAATATTAGAAACGTACAGGGAATGATTAAGAAAAAGTGACCCTTTGATAGCGAGATAGTAGGACCCGTGCGAAGCGGGTGCGGGCCGCTATTAGGTATATAAATAATTAGGTATAATTTATTCTTAATATCTCGTTTAAATGATTACAATTAGGAAACATGAAGATAGTAATATCTTTTGGCTAATATGGTGATGATGATGATACAGAATATATCTACTTATAACTGGATTATGTATTAGATAGGTACGTTGTATTACGATATAGTGATATACATGGAAATAATTAAATGATAAAAAGTGGTTTGAGCTAATTAAAAAACATCGGAAGCGGCTTATAAATAAAAGATAGTTAAGCTAGCTGTAAGGACTTCCCCTGGTAAAACAGTTTACAAAAACTTCGAATACTTTTTTGAAAAATTATGTATTCGTATTGAATGCTATCTTCGTCAATGATTCAGTTTTTTAAGAAGTAAATGCACTATGATTAGGATTTATTATTTACCGAGAATGAAAAAACATTTCAAGATTATTTTTAAATTTCGAAGTTCAATAGAAACATGGAGTTTTAAATAGGAGCTTCATTTATTTGCTTCTTTAAAAAAAATAAAAAATGATATAACTTTGCGTAACTTACTTACATAAAATAAATATGCAAATACAATTAAAAAAAAAAAACTATTTACAACGCTAGATGAAATCGTTAAATTAAAAAACAGTTTCATTATAAAAAATCTGTTAGACTTCATGTACTGTGTAAGTAACACAGATCCTTGAAAAAACAAAGGATGTACTCGAAACTAAAAACAAAACTTTCGCTTTAAAAAAAAAACAACCGACGTTATTCTTTTGACGTCAACCTAGACATATAGACGGAACTAAAAAAAGGATGTTTACAAAACGATGTAGGAAGAAGAAAATTTATAAATATTTTGATTGCGGAAATCTGGCTATTACGTACCCATGTGTCATGGCTCTCGATAAATTTCCACGTCATACGATAGCCTATTTTTTACCCCAAACACCAGAGTAAATAATAGCCTCGGGCCACAGGGGGAATATTTTGAAATCAACGGATTTCGAACGTGCAAAATTCGAACGAGGACTCCGTGGTTGGTTTTACGTACCAAGTTGATTTTAATGGTTGGCCGGTTTCTGATCAGATTTTCGATGTGGTTTGTGCTAGTTTTCAGATCAAATACTAGGTCTTTGGTTAGGTTTAAATATAGATTTTAAAATATTGATCAATCATGGCAATTCGAGACACGAGAGAAGGACAATATGTGCACAAACGCCGACGTTCGCTTGGGGTTTAATGAATTTAATAAATAGAAGGTCTTAAGAATAGTTTTTTAATTATTTTTGAGTTAAATAATAAGTTAGTAAATAACTCAGTTCGTCTGTCTGTCTATCTTACCTTAAAAAGTGGTGTAAAATGTAGTCTATTCACAGACAATTTGTAATGGAAATAGCTTAAACTTAGCCAAGAGACTCTTAGTTAGTCACTAGTTCTCGTGTAAATTTCATTAGAAAATGTAAAACAGGATGAACTGAGTTCTTATAAACTAAAACAACGTTTAAATTCGGTACTAATCGCTCAAAAGGTATTTTACTAATGAAAACATTATACCTAGGTACTATTTCTAATTAAATAGCGTTCAAGAATCTTACTATATATGGATGCATAGCTATTTGTTTTTTTGTATATAAAGTAGGCACATGTTCACTGGACTCAACATCAACAGCTTCTTCCTGGAAGCCGCAGTCGTGCAGGCCTGGGTGATACCACCGGTCAGGCCTGCCGACATAAACGAAGAGGCGAGATGGCTCCAGGACGCCATGTCAAGGATGTGCGACGTGGCGATGCCCCGGATCCGACCGTGCCAACGCAAGCGCCAGGTGTATTGGTGGTCGCAGGAATTGGCAGACCTACGCGGTGAGTGCACCGCAGCGCGACGCCGATACACCAGGCACCGCAGGCTCCGTCTCCGCCCTCTGGACGCTGAAGCCAGAGAGGCGGAGCTATACGAGGAGTACAGGGCGGCGAAGGCCACCCTCAGGGTGGAGATCCGGCGGGCCAAAGATCGGGCCCGCGAGGAGATGTTGGAGACTCTGAACAGAGACCCGTGGGGACGCCCCTACCGGATGGTGCGTGATAAGCTCCGCACCTGGGCGCCCCCACTGACTCAGAGTCTCCGGCCGGAGGTCGTGGACGAAGTGGTTGGGGCGCTATTCCCCCGACCACAGATGGGTTACACGCCTCCGGCTATGCCCCCGCCCCCTGCGGTGCCCAATGCAGGCTACAACGACGACGACGATGAATCCGCTCCGGAAGTGACCGAGGTAGATTGGAGAGTGGCGGTGCGCCGGCTGAGCGGCAAGAATACCGCCCCAGGACCTGACGGGCTGCATGCCAAGGTTTGGGTCCTGGCCTCGGAGGCTCTCAGGCCTCGACTACTTGGTCTGTTCAGCGCATGTTTGGAGAGAGGCCAGTTTCCGCTGTCGTGGAAGACGGGTAAACTGGTCCTCGTGAAGAAGCCGGGGCGTCCTGCGGACTCTTCGTCCGCGTACCGGCCCATTGTGCTGCTCGACGAGGTGGGAAAGCTATTCGAGAGGATAATCTCAGACCGCCTCGTCGGGCACCTGTCTGGAAGGGGGCCGGATTTAGCGGACGGCCAGTTCGGCTTCCGCAGAGGGCGCTCCACGGTGGACGCCATCATGCGCGTGAGGGACCTCACGACGGGGACAGCGTTGGCCGGGAGGCGAGTCGTCGTGGCGGTGTCTCTGGACATCGCCAACGCCTTCAACTCGTTGCCCTGGAGCTGCATTTTGGAGGCACTCCGGTATCACCGGGTGCCTGCCTATCTCCGTCGTGTAGTCGAGGCTTACTTGACGGACAGATGCGTCATTTACCCCGGTCACCGGGGCGTGTGGAATCGGCGAGAATGTGTCGCGCGGTGTCCCACAGGGATCGGTCCTGGGACCTCTACTGTGGAACATCGGGTACGATTGGGTGCTACGCACCGACCTCCCGAGCGGCGTCAGCATTGTCTGTTATGCTGACGACACGCTGGTGCTGGCGAACGGGAGGTCGCATCAGGCGGCGGCCGACCTGATGTCACAAGCGGTTGCGACAGTCGTTGCAAGGATCCGGCAGTTGGGACTCGAGGTGGCGCTCCACAAGTCCGAGGCCATGTGTTTCTATGGCCGTCGGAGCGCGCCACCTCCAGGTGGGTCCCAAATAACGGCAGGAGGAGTTACCATCGGCGTCGAGTCGGCGATGAAGTACCTGGGTCTCGTCCTCGACAGCCGATGGAACTTCACGGAGCATTTTCGTCGTTTCGCCCCTAAGTTAGAACGGTCTGGGGCCGCGCTCAAGCGGCTCCTTCCCAACCTCGGGGGGCCAAACGCCTCCTGCCGGAGGTTGTATATGGGGATTGTGCGATCCATGGCCCTCTACGGTGCCCCTGTGTGGGCGCCGGCCTTGAAGCGGCGGCCGGCTCGTACGCTGGTCGCGTCCCAGAGGGTCATGGCTATTCGAGTAATCCGCGGGTATCGCACGATCTCCGGGGAGGCGGCGAACCTCCTTGCCGGATCACCGCCGTGGGATCTAGAAGCGAAGGCGCTCGCGCGCGTCTACAGTTTGCGCGCAGACGCGCGTCGCCGGGGCGAAGATCCTCTGCCGCGCCAAATTAGTGCGTGGCGGAATGAGCTCCGGCGAGATCTCATGGCAGAGTGGAAACAACGACTGTCGCAACCGAGGGCCGGGCACGCTACCATAGCAGCGGTAAGACCCCTCTTTGAGGAGTGGCTTGAGAGACGCCACGGCGTCCTCACCTTCCGTCTGACGCAGGTGCTTACCGGGCACGGCAGCTTCGGTAGGTTCCTGTTTCGGATTCAGCGGGAGGAAACGCCCGAGTGTCGTCATTGTGAGGACCACCTAGAGGATACGGTGGAGCATACGGTAGCGGTATGCCCTGCCTGGGCTGAGCACCGCCGTATCCTCAGGGAAGTGATCGGCGGCGGCGACCTCTCGCGCCCGGCCTTAATCGAGGCCATGGTGCGGAGTGAGAGGAACTGGGACGCCGTCTCCTCCTTTTGTGAAGCAGTCATGCTCGCAAAGAGAGAGGCGGCCCGCGTGAGGGAGCAATCCTCCTCCTCACGCCCCAGCAGCCGCAACTGGCGACACTACGGGCGTCGGGGATCGAGGGACGATCTCCGGCCACCGTAAGTACGGGCCTGCGGTCGGCGAGTAAGGGCAGCTCGCCGCCCGACCAGAACCAGGCCCGAGCGTACGGCGCGTAGCGTTCCGCGCGCGCCTCAAAGAGCCAATAGACCACCACAGACGGGGCCCTAAAGGGCTGATGTTCAGCCGGGGTTGCGGGGTAAGCGCAATGAGGTACCGCGACCTCGGCACAGAGCAGGAGAAGGAACAGGGGGGTTTTTAGTCAGTAAGAGTCTGACACTCCCTCCTGCCCGGCCCTGGGCGGGAGAAGTCATTTGATGATTTTCCCCTCACAAAAAAAAAAAAAAACATCAACAGCTTATAGGTTACCACGCAGTAAAAGATCCTCCGAAAATGCATTTAGTGTGCAGATACCTAAAAATTTTTCTTTAAAAAGAAACCGTTGCCCCACACTAGTATTTTCTCCTGTGTCGTGGGTGCGTTTTCAAACATACAATTTCACACACACATCAGACCCAGACGCGGAACAACAATTTGTGCGACACGACAGTAGCCAAGCCACCACGCCAACCGTACAGTCAACACGTTTTTATGAGGTAGATAGATCTTAGATAGATTAAAAGAGGCTAGTAAAGTGAAATGATCCTTATTGTGTTAATTATGCTGGGTATTAAGTATAAGATCCTATGCATGATAAGAGATGCTAAGGTTATTAGGTCCTATGGATGCTAGTAAGCTAAAATGCGGTCGACCTATGTGCAAAAATCAGTTAAAAATGCAAAAAAACCGCAGTTCGTAACTAGTTTTTGTGTAAAATAAGTAAAGCGCTTACCGCACTATAACAAGAATGTAATTAAGCTTCATATTTCGACTGTAATTCTACTAATTGTGCCGTTACTGAAGCAGTATCACGGTTTGAGCAGGATAGTGTCACATTTAGGTACCTTATAAAGCTTATAACCTACTTACGTATTATGACGTAGAGTTTTTTCATGTTATAGGACGGTAAATGAGCTGATGGATTACCTGATGGTAAGCTATCAGCGCCCATGAACCCATGAACACCCACAACAACGGAGGCGTTACAAATGTATTGTCGACGGTATTAGTGTTAGGGATTTGGAGTTCATGGGATTGGGGGAGGAGAAGGTTTGGGCCTCCGGTAGGTAATCTCACTCATACGACGAAAAAAACGATGTGGTTGTATCACGCCGGTTTTCTGCAAGGTCGTGGTATCACTCGGGTCGAGCCGACCCATTAATAACAGTACAATAAAGGTGCTAAGAGAGTGACTGTAACAGTAACATATTGTCATGGTGGCCCAGAGGTTAAGGCCCCCGCTTCTCATGCATGAGGGTGCGGTCCCAAATCCAGGCAAGTATCAATGTAACTTTTTCCAAGGTATATCTACTTCCTAAGATTTTTTAGACACCAACTGACATACGGTGAATAAAAACATCGCGAGGAAACCTGGACTTATACGGCCTTATTACAAAACAAGGTTTTACTTTAGTCTAGGACTAAACCATTGAGCCAGTTTTTGTATTTCGAATTGAAGATAGATGATAATAAGATTCAAAATACAAAACCCGACTCAATGGTTTAAACCTGGACTAAAGATAAATCTTGTTTTGTAATAAGGGGGATAATGTCTAATTGAAAGTGTGCAATTGCCAATCCGACTTTAGCCATAGAGGTGATTAGTGTAAAAACCTTATAGATAAGGTTTAAGTGTGGGAGAGCTAAGCTTCGGTACGAGTGGGTCGGCTCGACCGGAGTGATACCACGGCCTCACAGAATACCGGCGTGAAACAACCCACAGTGTTGTGTTTCGCCGTGTGAGTAAGGTTACCGGAGGCCCAATTCCTTCCCTTCTATCCGCAACCCCTATCCCCAAAAGGCCGGCAACGCTCTCGTAACTCCTTTGGTGTTGCGGGTGTCCATGGGCGGCGCCGATTGCTTACCATCAGGTAATCCGTCTGCTCGTTTGCAGACTTATACTATAAAAAAAGGTTTGTATTTTCTGTATTTGAAGAGGCCTTTGCTCAGCAGTGGGTACTTATTATAGGCTGATGATGATGATGATGACGATGAATATTATTTTACTTACCAACCACTAGACAACAGATCCTCTTAGGGTGTGAATTAACACTAAAACTCCTTTATTACACGTGGCATACATAACATACTACTATATCTTTAGTAGTAGTATAGAAACTTGCTCATCAAGCTACACCTATCTCTCAATTTTAACCATTACATTTTCGATCTTAACAGAAAAAAGTTAAAGCTGAAAATCAATTAAAGAATGTCATCTCCTCATATTAAAGTAATTAAATTTTCCTTAGTATTGTGTGTATATTTGTTATTAATTAATTTCAAAACCACATGCTCATGTTTACGTAGGTATGCGTTCAACAGATAAGTCACGACATTATAATAATAACTACATAACTCGGATTTATAGGTCATACGTCATCAGTAGAGCAAGTATAAAATAAATAATAAGTTTAATATTATATTATCCAAGTATAAGTCACGACTACTATTATTACATTTATTGCAACAAAATAATAAGCGTGTAATTATTATATTCATTAAAAATAATGTTCTTATTTTAAAAAACGAAATTTAATTTTTAACCAATTTAATAACTTTATTATAGAATATTTTGTAATAATTTTGAGTTTAATAAAATAGTGATTATTTTATTGAGGAAAAAAATATTTTGTTTAATTTATTTTATGGATTATTTAAAGTTTATATTTAAGTGAAAAAAAGGTTTTAATAATCAATGGTCGTAATGTTACAGAGAGGTCAAATCACAATCGTGGACTTTGATTCTCGTGCGTGACGTGAAATCTAAGATATAATTCTCTCAGTGATTTCACGTTAAAATAAAACGTAAAAAATAAAAAACTTACCTGTATTTTCATCGTTGTCCACCTCCAAGTCCATTTCGATATCCATTTTTTAAAATGTCAACACATACACATCACTTTTCCCACGTAAAGTCCATAATTTTGCAACATTATTCATTCACACTGAACCAAGAAAAAAAAAATCACGAAAAACTATTTCAGTAAAAAATAAATATATCATGAAGATTTATTAGAAGATGTTCACCGGCACACTGGCTTATGTCACACCAAATCGCCTAACACTAGTGACGTTCGCGCGTAATATCGATATAATTTTTTGTACAAATATATTTTGTGGTGAGGAAGTCACATTAGCGTGGTACATGGAACTGTTTATCGTACGTCGAACGCATTGAATATCACTGAGTAGGCACGTTATCGTCTACTAGTAACTCGATACACGACCGTAAACAAAACGGTAGCAGCCTGTGCTCATTAGACGCTTGCGCACTAAAACACAGATTTTTATTACACATTATTTCTACTATCGAACGCGACATTATTAATTTATTAAATTTGATCAACCTTTTTTGTTAAAAAGAACAAACATGTTTAATTTTAGCTTGAATAGGTATTTGATTTAAAGCCATTTGATACATATAATTGCTAATTAAACTAAATAAACTTGTTCTAATTATTATCACACGTTTGTCACAAACTCCGTCACGATCGCCACGTGGTTCGCGAGGCGTTATTTAACACGGTAGGTGTGAAGTGTGTCCACAAATATTTCGTGTACGATAGACTTTAATTTAATTTTTTATCTAATTAATAAAGCGGTGGTGTACGCGTGCGTAACTAGAGGTCGACTGATAAACGCAAGCGCACCGCGACTCTCAGTCTTGAACTACAAGATACAGCATTTTAATATTACAGCATCGTGTTAGCGAGGAGATAAAAACATTGGCATATTTGCGCTGTACACGTGAGCGAAGGTCAACTGGCCTGCCTCTGGCATCGATTATCAATTAGCCTTATCGAGCGATTATCGTAATTGCCTCTCTAAGATTAACCGTTTGTTCTATTGTTTGAAGAAGACCAGGTAAACGGTGCTTACGTCACCATTCATGACGTCAAACTGTTTTTCTTTGAGAAAATTTATTTGTTTTCTTAGTGACGTGTATTTTGGAACAGAAAAATTAGGAACTTTTAGATAATTGGTTTATGACGTATCGTGATAATATTGTACTAGAAAAGTTGTATTCTATCGGGTCGATTTTAAAACAATCACTCAGCTTGATTTAAAAACTGTGTACCTTTAATTTCACTTTTTAGTTTTTATTTTATTGAATACTAGCTATTCTCGCGCGGTTTCACCCGCTGCTCAGCTTCATTTGATCGTAGCGTGATGTTTTATAGCCTATAGCACTCAAGAACATTTTGGTTATCTACCAGTGAAAGAATTTTGGCAATCCGACCGGCGGTTCCAAAGATTACCCCCTACTACAAACATACAAACTTACAAATTTTACCTTTTTATAATATTAGTATTGATATGGATTGAGTATTAGTAGTAGTAGTGATTCATATACTCTTCTACTATAGTAGAAGACTAGTTTGTATATGGATCAAAAAGTTAGGCAAAATACCATACCGCCAAACAATATACTGTTTTTTTCACTTATTTATAAAAAAGTCATATGCTTTATCAAAACACCTATGAAATCAAAACACGTGTTACGCATTCACCGTAATTTTAACATTCCTATTATAACACAAATAGATTATCTTATGAGATTATCGAAGTGACGAAACAGTTACTTACTCCTCGATAAATTCTACACGATGATCTTATCAGCAGTCAAATACATTTTCGTTAAGATTTGGCCTTACTACTTTATGACGTCATAATTACCTAGTTATTTTAAATTTGTAAGTGTGTATGGATGATTGTTACACTTTCACACGAAAACTACGGAACGGATCTGAATGAAATTTTACATGGAGATAGATTATAGTCTAGTTTATATCTTGGTACTGCGGTCAAAGCCAGTGGGCAAGCTAGTTGTCTATGTCTTAATATTATCAAATCTATATTTTTAAAAATGACTCAATAAAGCCTAGACGAATTTTGACTATTCGTCCTTTTTGTCTTTGTTATAATCAGAAAAATATCTTCGTTACTGAAATTAAGATATATAAAAAAATAGAGGCTTATCTACATCGGGAAGAAGTGATCGAAGAAATCGAAAAAAGATGTGCTCGTTCGAAGCAGGGGCGCGTGGCTAGTTTTATTACTTATATAATTTAGTAAGGTTTTTACTGATTGATGAAGACAAAAAAAGTCAGTACCTTACATTAATAATTGAAGTGTCGGCTTGAGTAAACAATTTTGCGGTTGTAATGTTTTTGTTTTTATAGTAAAGTGGTTAAGAGAGACCATTGAATCTGAGGTCTAAGGTTTAACAAATGTTCATAACAAAAAATAAATCTTATTTATTTGCAAATGCGATATCAGGAAATAATTAGCAAAAGTGAGGAATAAAAGAGGAAAAATAATGAGGTGTTGTTTAAATTTTGAAAACAAATTAAATCATTTATTAGAATGACAATTTTTATTATAAAAAATATGGTTGGTTTTCTACACAGTTAAAAGTTCGCTTTTATTATCATAGATATTACATAACATTTTAGTATCATAAAGTATAAAAAGTAATCTTAACTTTCCGTTAAATTAAAAATATTGGTTAATTTTATTACGAAAAATACTTTTAAAAACACCGCGCATTAAATTACTCGCAAGTTATCATCATTATCTTAATGTTAAAAATGTTACTCATTGTAACTCTTTACATTTATCTAAGTACCTACCTAACACAATTTATAATAATATCGGATTGACAAAAATGCCGATAAATACGTACATCACTACGATTAAAAATATAGGGCATTGTGCACCACTTTTTATCACCTTAAATCATCATCCAGTTTCCGTTCAAGGCTATTTTTGTGAGGGGAAAATCATCAAATGACTTATCTCGCCCATATGTCATACTCTTACTAACTAAAATCCCCCCAGGTCCTTCTCCTGCTCTGGGCCGAGGCCGCGGTGACTCATTGCGCTTAACCGCAACCCTGGTTGAACTTTAGCCCTTTAGGGCCCCGTCTGTGGTGGTCTATTGGCTCTTTGAGGCGCGCGCGGAACGCTACGCGCCGTACGCTCGGGATACCTTAGTACCTACGTTTATCTTAACGTGATCTTTTTCTCTCTCTATTGTGTTTTTATATGTTATAGGGCTGCAGACAAGCAGACGTAACATCTTATGGTACGCAATCTGTTCCGCGTTCTGTGAGAACTTACGAATATGTAACAGTAACACAAAATATCAATCTTAAAAGTATTTTAAATTACTGTATAAATGGTTATCGCTGCTTTACGTTAACGAACAAATTTAGCCACCTCGTGTGTTTACGTGTTAACCCATCTAAGCTGATTAGATACAGGTACTACATAATCAAACAAGGGGCCTTATCAACCACGTCACATAATCGATGCCTATAAATTTTATGCGAGGGCTTCCCATCTCACGACTAATGAGGGAATTTTTCATTACTTCGTCATTTACTGGCTTGTGGCGCGTTTTTGATAAAATTGCGGCTTTCCTTTCATTTTTTGCAGCCGTATATGGCTGTGGGATTTATATTACGAAGTTTATTAGGTTGGTTTGAAGAGTGTAACCTAATTGTTTTGGTAGTTCAATGATGGTGTTCCATTTATAAATTTCGAAATTGTATAAGTAAACTATTTATGGCCGCAGTTAGTACTTAGCCAGTAAGAATTATATACACCTATTTCCCTTAATCGATCGAATTTCTTACTAAACTTACGCCTAAATCCTGTTAGCACATTGTACTAGGTCTAGTTAGGTTAGCTCATAAATCTTTGAGCCTTGCTCAGGCTCGGGAGTTAGAGCAGGAAAAGGAATGGGACGATTTTTAGCCAATAAGAGTCAGTCACTTTATGATAATTTATGCTCCTAAAAACACTATTGTCTGTCAACAGATTTTCATACGTTCCCAGGATAAGCATTGAATAATTTTTGAGTATAAGCGCCATAAACATATTCGTATATTCATTGTCACTTCACATTTATAAAGTAAGGCCAAACAAAAAGTTAATCTCTTAGTGTCTGGTTGACAGACTACTACATAGTCGACTTACGACACTTTATCAATTAACTAGCTTTTCTCGCGCGGTTTCACCCGCTGCTCGGCTCCATTTGAACGTAGCGCGATGTTGATGATGTTTATAGCCTATAGCACCCAGGAACATTGTAGCTACCTATCAGTGAAAGAATTTTGGCAATCCGACCAGCGGTTCCAAAGATTACCCCCTACATACAAACTTACAAATTTTACCTCTTTATAATATTAGTAGGTATAGATCAAACATGACTTTGTAGATTTTACAACAATTAACAATAAGTTTATCCTATAAAAAATAATAATACACGCCAAAATCAACCTTCAAATCATTTGCTATACAACTTAACTTTGATTAAATCGATATTGTACTGTTCAGAGCTACATCTCAGTAGTTTAAGCTTGTATTATCTTAAACCCGGCTCACGCTAATCGTGGCTTTAGGTGGCGCCAACGTATAGATACACGTTTATACTAGTCATATAAATAAACACACCTTTTATTATAAGTACTTAATATATATCTTGAGATTTAAAAACATACATATTTGAAATGAAAAACATATTTAAGTGTGGGAGAGCCATGCTTTAGCACGAATGGGTCGGCTTGACCGGAGTAATACCACTGCCTCACAGAAAACGGCGTGAAGCAACCACAGCGTTGTGTTTCGCCACGTGAGTGAGGTTACCGGAAGCCCAATCCTTCCCCATTCCCAGTCCCTCCTCAATCCCTAAATCTCCAAATCCCTTATCCCTAAAAAGTCGGCAACGCACTCGTAACTACTCCGTTGTGTCCGGGTGTCCATGGGCGGCTGGTTGCTTACCATCAGGGAATCCGTCTGCTCGTTTGCCGATCTATTATATAAAAAAATGAAGAACGTAAGTGAGGTGAATAAACTAAAAAAATCTCTAGTAGTGTCAGTTACAGTCTCTTATTCGAATATTGGCTTTGCGACTCTGGGGGAAAATCAGCAAATGACTTCTTACGCACCAGCCTGGGGTCGTGGTACGCATTTTTAACCCCCGACGAAAATGGAAGGGTGTTATAAGTTTGACGCGTCTGTCTGTCTGTCTGTCTGTCTGTGGCATCATAGCTCTTGAACGAATGAACCGATTTCAATTTTTTTTTTTTTGTATTACAAGTGTTTTACGGGCGAGTGTTCTAAGACATGTCTGATGAAAATCGATTGAGCCTTTTAAAAGTTATGGGGGGTTAAAGTGGGGGAGAAAAACCGAATGTCTGCAATTATGCTCAAGTGGGGTATCAAATGAAAGGTTATGACTTGTACGTCACAAAAAACAAAAACTTTAATAAGTTTGACGTGTCTGTCTGTGTGTCTGTGGCATCGTAGCTCCTGAACGGATGAAACGATTTCAATTAAGTTTTTTTTTGTATTATATACTTTTTAAAGGTAGATTACGTTTTATGTGTCGGGGTTTTTTAAAACTATAAATTAATATTTGATTTTGTTTTTTTTTTGGTTGGTCAGGGGAAATCATCCAATGGCTTCTCGCCCAGGGAGAGGCGAAAGGGTGTGTCAGACTTTCATTGGCTAAAAACTACCCCGTTCCTTCTCCTGCTCTAGGCTGAGGCCACTGTACCTTATTGAGCTTAGGCTTAAATTTTATTATATGGCGGTCTATCAGCTCTTTGAGGCGCGCGTAGAATGCTTAACGCCATACGCTTGGTGAACCCCGCCTGGCAGAGGCTAGTTTTTTATTGACTTCTGTACGAATTTATCGAACAGCTGCAAGTTGGGTTGTACTAGGAAACCAATTAGCTTAGTTAAGTTCCAGATAGTATATATCCGTGTCTTTGACAAGGCTACCACACTTCAGCCAAAGAAAGTCCATCTAGAAGAAATTGCGGTGGCTATGACCATCCAACCTATATGCATAATTTAAGTATATTATGTTCCTATTATCTATCAAAAACTTTTAAACGTACAAGTGTACGTTTAAAACAGTACGTTGTATGTGTATAAACATATATAGTAGGTGTGTATCCACAGGATCTCGGAAACGGCCACAATAGTTTTGACGAAATCTTTTCTGTACAGGACGTTAAATCGACGATCTATATACATATATACAATATTTCATTGCCAGAAAATGTAATAGGTACTAATGAAAAATATAAAGCGAATTCCAGTCATCCAGGTTCTATTATTAAATCACCTACAAAATTGGATTATACTAAGCAAAATATTAACTTTAAATCCAAAAGAGTAGGTCTGTAGGTACCTAACAAATACATGCCTATTCAAGTAAACAAACTATTTCGAAATACGAGAACAATAGTTTGTAGATAACCTACATAGATAAATAAAACTAGAAAAAAAAAACAACAGAACCAAAACACACACAAACACTTAACTACGATTCGGTCGTCGAAATACTGTCAAAAATCTTCGTTTCCCCAATTCATTTGATAACTAACTCTATTTATAGAAACGTAAGGTAGATAATTGAAGTTCAGTGATAGATGATCCTTCAAAGCACCTTATCAGTGGTTATCGTTATCACGGTTATGACGCACGGATGTCAGCCACGGTTACTAATTTACATGTATGTATCTATTTACCGTAGGCCTCATTTGGTTTGGCACTGTGTCATCGACGTGAAAGTGGAACTGAAGGACGTTTAAGGACCTAAGACCTATAAGGCCCTCATTGGCATTAGTAAAGTGTAATTTAGAGGAAGCAGTTTATAAGTGTGAGAGCTATGCTTACCGACCAGAACCAGACCCGAGCGTAGCGTTCCGCGCGCGCCTCAAAGAGCCAATGGACCACCACAGACGGGGCCCTATAGGGTTAATTATCTGCCGGGGTTGCGGGTTAAGCGCAATAAGTCAACACGTCGTCGGCCCAGAGCAGGAGAAGAGACGGGCGGGTTCTTGGGGAGTAAGAGTCTGACACTCTCTCGCCTAAACCTGGGCGGAAGAAGTCATTTGACGATTTTCCCCTGACAAAAAAAAAAACCCTTCCTAATCCCTAAATCTCAGAAACCCTATTCCTCAAAAGCCAGCAATAACGCAATCGTAAGTCTTCTGGTGATGTGCGACGCCGATTGCTTACCATCAGGTAATCCGTCTTCTCGTTTGCTGCTCTATGACATAAAAAACAAGGAAAATTTAAACTTTGAAAAGGCGGTGTGTGTTTGAGTGTGATTGAGCGGTATCTCGAGAGGGCAGATCCTCCCTGACTAAACCCGTCTTTTACAAGAGAAGATAAACCACCCGAATACTTTAGTTGATTGACCTTAAAAAAGATGCTGGCAAAACGAAGAACAAGGTTCCAGATGTAAGGATCTCTGAAGAACCAATGTTATAAACGTTGCACAATAGTACTTCGCTGACCTGCTTAGAGGACCAGAGACCTCTCATAAATGCCAATTTCATCTATGGAGTATCCTAAGCGAGCCTATTTCTCTTCTTTGAAAGTCATCATCATCCACTATCAAAAGTAAGGGTATCTCACCCGGAAAATGCCATGAAGGCAACAACTAACTTCAAACTCAAATCATCATCATCATCATCATCAGCCCATAATTAAGTGCCCACAGCTGAGCAAAGGCCTCTTCTCACACGGAGAAGGTTTGAGCATTAATCACCATGCTTGCTCAATGCGGGTTGGCGATTTCAAACTTATAATTAGAAATTATAAGCCCAGGTTTCCTCACGATGTTTACCTTCACCGTTTGTCAATGGTGTCTAAATAATCGAACTCAAATACAATGTTAATAAGTAACTTTTTTGCATGTTTACATCTTGCATTGGTATATAGGTAGGTAATCTAGATATTTGAGTGTCCAAAACTGCACTCTATCACACTATCACTTAATGACTCTGAACGCTTACGTTGACGTCACAGAGTAAATAACGCGTGCATTGCGTCACGTCTACTCAAATGTACTGAAATATTTTTGTTGGCAGCCAAAATATTAATAATATTCGGTTCAGAGTACATTTCTACATGATGTCAGGAGTTTATTGATGCTCCATTATTTTAAATTGTCAATGTGCAATCTGCTTTTATTTGGTATAGGTACAGGGACGAAAATTAAGATTGATTCAATGCAAACTATTGATTTGCTAATAAACTGACAAATTGTTACAAAATATTGGGTTTCAATAATTATTATAAAGAGGTAAAATTTGTAACTTTGTAAGTAAGATCTAATAATCTTCGGAACTTAATTTTTTTTTATTATTTCCAAAATAATTTCACTGCTATATAGTTACTACGTTTCTGAGTGCCATGAGCAATAAAACATCACCCTACGACCAATAGGGGCCGAGCAGCAGCTGAAACCGCGAGGAAGTAGCTAGTAATTATATAATTCTGTGTAACAATAGCTACTGTCTCAAAAGTCAAAAGTCAAAAAAAAGTCAAAAATCATTTATTCCAATTAGACCTTAACAGGCACTTTTGAACGTCAAACAAAATTTAAAATAAAAAATAGTGTCAGTCTGTCGGTCAGTCCTCTTAGTGAAGCTATTTGCTCGTTCCAAAGTGTAGATTCCGATGGAGAAGAACGAGCAAGAAACTCCATGGTTACTCTTTTTAAATCAGTTTCACATACAGATTCCTTTTACAAACAGTTGGTTCAATTATGTGAGAACAGTGTAACACTAATATTTATTCAAATATAAAAATAAAGTAACCTTAAGGACAATAGACAGTCTGGAGCTGACCAGTCCCAACTGACGGCGCTCGTTCACGAGCATGACACGTACACCAGCATCGCCCAACTCAACCATATTATAGGGAATTAAGCGATCCAGTGCCCATGCCACCGCCAGTGTGACCTTTCAGTGAGCATGACAACTCCAAGCTGTTATAAAGACCGACATTCTGCTAGTCTAATCAATTATAATAGGTTACAGGGCACTCACATTTACAAATTTATCAAGTTATAGTTATACAATATAATGCAATTTCACTAAAATGAAGAAGTCCCGTTCAAGCAAAATCCATTGGAACGTTATTTATTTTGGTGTACGTTTGCTATCCTGTGGAGCAGGACCAGCACGTCTCCAAGCATCTTTATCTACAATGTAATCATTCAGTGTGTAGTATGCTACACACTGAATGATTACAGGTCTCAGGACTGAATTCTATTTGGTTGCCTTTTATAGTATTGAATCACAAAGTTTAATAATGTAAATTTCGGAATACAATAAATACTACGGGTGGGAGAGCCATGTTTCAGTACGAACGAGTCAGCTCGATCGAGTGATATCACGGTTGCACTGAAACCCGATGTGAAACAACTACAGCGTTGTGTTCGCCTTGTGAGTGAGGTTAACGGAGATCAAACTTTCTTCCGCTCCCCCTATCCCTTGCCGTTTTATCACATAGAAAAAAAAACTAACTCGCCCTTTTAAAAATCGCCTTTATATTTAGAGGTTTTCGAAGCAAACAAGTTTGTCCTCGGCATAAAATGGATCCGCTGGACCCACTCCCTATATCCTCTTCGTCCGAGAGCACTCAAATCTTTCAAAGGAGATTTGGTACAAGTGTGCTTGTTAAAATAATACTAAAGTAAGGTTTTCGTAAAAACGGTACACAATAGACGAAGGCCCGGTTGCCGGGCACTCAAAAACGGATATAACCTTCCAAAAGTTAGGGTAACGCATTTTAGCTAATTATAATGTTGTATTTTTGGAAAATCTTTAACATCGATTTTTGTTTTAAGGCTATTAACCTCAGAGTAAGTAAACGACGGAAAACAAGTTTAATGGTTTTTTTTTTTTTTGTTACAGGTCGGCAAACTAGCAAACTAATTTCCTGATAAAAAGCAATCAGCGTCGCCAATGGATTCCCAGTGCGTTGCCGACCTTTTCGGAAATAGGGTTTTGGACATTTGGGATTGGGAAAGGACTGGGCCTCCGGTAACCTTACTCACACGACGAAACACAACGCTGTGATTGTTTCACGCCGGTTTTCTGTGAGGCTGTGGTGTCACACTGGTCGAGCCGACCCGTTCGTGCCGAAACATGGATGTTCTTGACTTAAAACACTAAGAATTTGAAAAAGGATTACCATTATTGTAGTAACAAATTAAAGTAATCTATTGTGGCATGCTTACAATAAATCTAAGCAAAATAACACTTAAAGTACCTTTTTTAAAATGAGTACATTAAAACTTATTTTTAGTTATCGTCAAACATAAATTATGTTTTAGTTTGAAAGATTAAACTAATGAGAAATCAAATAAAACTTTTGAGTTTTATAAAAGAATTATTATCTTAGATGTAAGTTCCAATCTGTAACTTCCAATAGTCATTTATTTCGGACTTTAACATGATTGTAATTCATTTAATTTATGTTATAATCACTTATTACAAGCTTGATTAAAATATATTTAAAACATGTAAGTACTTACTAACCTACATAATATATACTATCTACATATATACAAAAAAGAAATGATGTCAGGGTATGAAATTAAAAAAAATTGTTAAGTCCGTCAGATAATGTAACAAGTAGTGCGCAGTTGCGCAGTGTCTAATAAAAGAGTCATCCATTTTTCTGTCAGTATAGCTAGTATACGGGACTGAGGACTGTCCCTCAAAAGTTATATACCATCGAGGCAATCCCAACAGCATCATCAGCGCATATTAAACGCGAGAAAAAAGTTACTCAAATAATTTCCAACTAAAGACTCCATAGAACTCAGTCGAAAAATTTGTTACAATACCTTCTGCTTCGAGCCTATTCGTGGTACTTTACCCGTAGCCCAAGCCCGTAAATACAAGCATCGCTGAAATTCAACATTGCCAAAAACGACAGTGGCGCCAACAGTGCAACATGGAAACAAAAATGTTAGAATTTAAAACAAACTCCACAAGTAAACGTTTGTAAGATTCTGTTATAAGTTTATAAGATTACGTCATCTCGGTTCCGTTTACTCATCATTTTTACAAAGTAAACTCCGCAACAAGTATTTTCTAGTTAATTTGCTCTTAAAAGCGAACTTGATTGCATTTTGTGCTTTACACAAAAGAACTTTACTGTGTCTGACAGTAAAACAAGATGAAGAAATATTATCTAATGCACTTAACTAACTACTTTCTTTAACTTTGTATCTTATACTTAGCGAAAATAAACTTTCTTTAGAGTTAAAAGGATCCATCACTTTTTCTAAAACAACAACCAACAACGAACTGATCAACAAAGTATCTCTAACCACCTCGATAAATCCTCTGATCTTTACTGATTAAGAAAATAATTAAAATGTCTTGTTCGTCGGAGATTAATTCCAGACATATGATTATTTTTTTATTGTTTATACACGAAAATTTTACATCAATAATTTGTACACGAGTTTACATGTTTTTTTTTTCTTGCGAGAGGTAAATCATAAAAGGACTTTCCCGCCCAACCCTGAGCGGGAGGGAGTGTCTGACTGTTACTGACTAAAAACACCCCCGTTCCTTCTCCTGCTCTAAGCCGAGGCCGCGATGACTCATGGATTTACATGCTTAAGGATTAGTATCAAAAAATGCATCGTAAAATAGAGAAGATAAATTCCAGTTATCACTGTTAAGACCTAGGTTCAATGTAGACCACGCATGCAGCTTCGAAACCTAGCAAATACGACTTTTTTTGAAGTACATGAACTTTTTATCTATTTTGACACTACTAACATATGGTGTTGGAAGAATCGTAGCATTTTTTTTTTTTTAAGATTGTGCACCTATTCATCGAGTGTCATGAGATGGAGTGTCAGACTCTAACTCCTACTGACTAAAAACTATCTATTCCTTGCACCCGTAACCCGTCAAGAAATCTGAACTTATTTGAAATTATTAGTATGAAATCGCTAATACGGAATTGAGCAAACGTGGAGAAGATATAAGAAGCATATGCTCAGAAACAGGCAGTACTGGTTGATGATGATGAAGCGCTTTGCCATATAAAACTAGGTATATTCATCTAGGTATATGCATATCAATTGAAATCATATCTACAAATCCGCCTCCTTACACGAAGCTAACTTCATTCATTTTAGTACTTCAATAACACCCTAGCAAAATGTTATAGTTTTACAATTTGCATGCAAATAACTTAGTAGTAACTTGGAGCACTTGAAGCTAACTTCAGCGTACAAGTTGGATGCATGTATTCTCTAGTAAGTTACTGCTTGCAACTTAAGTTACTCATGTATGATATATTGTGTTCATTGATATTACGCCTTTGTATTTCTTAAGAAGTCTGCTTAAGCGATTTTGTACTACGGCATATAACATATTTACTTTTAATCCCATAAGTATCTCCGAAATCTCCAATATTGCACCAACTTTTCGTTGACACTCAAGCCAATTGATGATTTTCCGCCCTCAAAAAAAGTTTAAACATTAATGTGATAAAACAATCGCTTTTCACATACGAAATTGAATATTTTAATGACATACCGTTTTCGCCTCTCTTTAAGCTATATTTTAATTAAAAGAACGTCCGATTCTCAATGTTCATTCAGTAACAGAATTTTCATGCAAGTTGCACCGATCGCCCGTGGCGCTGCTATCGCTTTATTCCACATACGTCCAAGGCACACAATTGATGTTCAATTCGTCTGCTACGTGTATTTTTGTTAATTAATTTACTCTTTATATATTTATTTAAGTTCACTAATTGGGTTGAACGGTCTTTAAACTGTAAAAGACCATATGAAAAGGATTTATGACTGTTTTTACAATGACTGGCCGAGAGAGCTGTGAATGTGCTGTCTAATTCTATCATAGCAGGCTTAAAACACGTCATTTATCGCAAATTAGTGACTCGTCTTGGCTTCGGACAGGTGCAATGCTGGATGAAACTTTGCCCTTCAACCACTTTATCTATTAAAAATGCATCAAAATTCGTTGCTTACTTTGAAAGATGTAAGCATACATAAGGATATAGAGACAGTGAAAGCGGCTTCGTTTTTTACTAAGTAAGTAGTGATTGGTTTATATATTATGCATACTTAGCTCGACTTTTAATGCACAACCTCTCTAACGATAAAAACAATAGGAAGTCAACTTCAAACCTATCGATACGAAGGTATGATAGAATCACAACAAATTTCTACGTATTTTGGTGAGGTTAGTCACCATACTGAACCGACTATCAGAGTTCCCGCAATTCATCCCATATTTACTCACCACGGTGACGGAGTGACGTCACACCTTTTTCCCAATAATGGCGAAATCGTTAATTGTCCATTCTCGTGGAAACAATATACTGTACAAATTAAAATAGGCAAACAATAATCATTTAGCTAGTAATTGCAACATTACGCCTGGAGTACTCGAAAGGAACTAGTTGGCGTTGATAGGGTACTACCTACTACATATGTATTTACTAGGAAGTTTTAGTATCACGTTCGTCAAGATATTGTTATCAAACTTCTTACTTTTAGATGTCTGTGTTTTTGGTCAATGTGAAAAATTTTCAGTCACCTTCGTTTGAGATAAAGGGACTATCAAACTCTTACTCCTTGCTCTCGTCTGATTAGAGGAAAATAAATAGATCGGGATCATCCTAAGCATATCAAGCAATCATTCTCATCATCAGCCACAACAGTCTGTACCAGTTCTAATATAATAATGTTCATCATAATCTCTGTTTAGATGACTAATATTTTCTAGTTAGCCATTCATGATCATCAGCCTATAAATGCCTACTGCTGAATAAAGACCGAAGAGAAGGGATGATCATTAATTACCGCATTCGCTCAAGGTGGTGGCGATTTCAGATACGGTTTCCTTACGATGTTTTCCTTGCACCAAGTGTCTTTTGTGTTTAAATAATCTTAGAAAGTACATACATTTACTTTAGAAAAAGTTACAATAACACTTATCAAGTTTCGGACCCAGGCATTAGAAGTAGGCGCCTATGGGCCACCACAGCAATTTCGCCCGACACAACCACTCAGTTTTCCATTACAACACGTATTTTGGAGGAAATTAATTATTTGTACACATTAGGCTCTTCATTCTGTATTATTCACCTCTGTGATCAGCTAAGGTGGATTAAACAGAGAATGTTAACGTAATTAACGTGTCTGGCCTGAGATTAGCGCCTGATGCATAGTGCTGGCAATTACTATGACCTGTGATTGCACGCATGGACGGTGGATAATTGCCCACTGTGCAGAATATTGTACGCCAATGCGCATCGATTCTCTTATTGGTTAGTTGCCGCTGGAATACAGTCAGGCGATCTCTAACCTGCTTGCTAATACTGGAGATTGCGGGGCCAGGAGTGTCAAGTAATGAATGTAAAAATAAATGAATGAAGGCAAATGCTGCGATACGATTAAGCCATCTCTATCGAGATAGCCAAAAGGTATACCACGACATTGCGTTGTGTTCCACCCTGTAAGAAAGGTTGTACCATGTAACTGAAGGCCCGATCTCCTCTGAATCCATTCTTTATCCCCAAACACCTAATCATCAAATCCTTAAAAACCCACAAAACTACTTGTAACTCATTTGGTTTTCATGAGCAGCGCTAGTTGCTAACATGTTAACTACCTATCGTCGAAATAAAAAGGATACCTAAGTCTGTCTTGATTTGTCCACTTTCTATTAGTCGCTGGAAGAGGCCAGGCAGCACCATCCAAGAAGGATTCTCCCTCGCCAATCCCTAAATATCCAAAATCTAATCCCTAAACGGCAATGCACTCGTAGTTTCGCTGGTGTTGCGGGTATCTAGGGGCACCGATAGCTTATCGCCAGGTATACCGCTATAAAAATCCTCGTTTAACCTGCATACAAAATACGTAAAATTTCGGGAAAAATAATCCAAAGTTAAATTCCGCACATTTTTAACGAGCTTAACTCCGCGAACTTAACGCCGGACATTTTTTAGTTGAAACGTCAGAAACTAATTTTGCGCATAAATTGAACTATCGCAGTGCATGACAATATGAAGGCAAACTTTGCAGGATTAATCCTATACATATCCTCGTTTCTAGTTAACAAGGTTAGTGTGTTTTGGTTAAACACTAGTGTTACACTGTTCTCACATAATGGAACTATCTAAATTATGTAACAATGCATTGTAAAAAGTGATTGAAAAAGAGTAACCATGGAGTTTCTTGCTCGTTCTTCTCCATAGGAATCTACACTTTGGAACGAGCAAATAGCTTCACTAGAGGACAGACGGACAGACTGACACATAAAGTTAAACCTTATGATATCTTTTTTGCTTGACGTTCAAAAGTGCCTTTTTTGGTCTATTTGAAATAAAGAATTTGATTTAATTTGTGTGTTATGAATATCGGCTATATACGAATATGTTTATGTTTTCAGAATCGATTTTTTCGAAAAGTTGAATAACTTGACGTTAAACGTTATCATTTCTGTGAAACGTTTTCTTACTATATAAACGCTAACATTTTTTGTCTTCTTTGTTCTTTTGAAGTGTTTTTATGACGTTCCAAATTTAAGAGTTAGATTAGCGCAAAATATGCAAAGCTTGGTGACAGTTTGTCCGTTTCTTTGTATTCAAGTAATTATTTAACTTCTTGTTTATATATTTATTGGAAGTAATAACTTACCTACATTATTTTCAATGAATTTATTAATTTTGAAATTGAGAAAATCTCTTCTTGTTTCTAGGCATCCGCGCAGATGACACGACACGTCAAGGCACGTAGCCGCTACGCGCAAACAGCTAATGAATACTTGTCCTCTTGAGACTCCTAGTTTCGAGTCTCAAGGGGACAAGTATTTATAGCTTTTCTCAATTAAATAAATCACCTGAATAAGTCGTTAATTTCAATAAATTAAATATGCTCTTGTATATTAGTACAATCACATTATAGCATAAAAATATTGGTATTTTTGTGAAAATGTGTCGTTATCAATTCAAAATTAGCCTCCATAAAGGCCAAAACAATAGCAAGAAACTTACACAAATAGAGACTCACCAGATATCCTTTTAATATGTAGTTGAGTCGCAAAATTGTTGCCCATTTGCGACACATAGCTGTCTTTCTTGCTGGACAGTTGGATACTGAAGCCGTCTGACTCCAGCGAGGCCCTAGGGGCCTTGGCAGCTTGGACAGCCTTGTTGCAGACTGGGGTCGGAGCGACTTTGGCAAGGGCCGCCTCCTGGGACCCCGTGCTGTCTCGACGACGACTCTTGTGGTCAAGCAACATGCTTGGGGTGCACCCCATATTGGCACTACACTTTGGCACTAACACTCACACCGAACTTTGATACCATTGTTTGATCTGTAACAAGGAGAGACGAATTAGTTTAGTGGTTATTATCAAAATACTGAGATTTATTTAAAGGGAAAGTTCTCAATTCTGAAACATTTCTCTCTAGCCGGCTAAAACAAATATTTTCCCAATTAGTTTTGGCACTAAGTCTTAATCAGATTTGGATGGCCGTCTACAATCAGTTGAGGGTGACCGTAGTCAGATTTTTGAAGCTAAATACTACATACAAAAGGAATCTCTAGTTTAACACAAAATTTTCAAATTCATTTCTAATTTCTACCTACGTTTAGCTGTCGCCATTGTAAAATAAGTACAAGAAAATATATGTATATTGTTAAAATATATCCATAGATCAGGGGTTGTGAGCTGGAGAAGGAACGACGTGGTTTTTAGTCAGTATGAATTTGACATTACCATTTCGCCCCATACAAGGAGGGAGAAAACAACAGAAGATTTTTCATCCCTCAAAATAATTTTCAGTCAGTATGAATCACTCGCCTCATATAAGGCGAAAGAAAATATTGGAATATTAAACAGGGTTTAAGATTAAATATAACGGTTGTTCACGAGAATGTAAGACAGGACATCTAAACAATTTTACCTACACGGTATAATATATAAATAAAGACTTAAAACACGAACAAAGTATCCTTTTTCCAGAAAGATCCTCATCCGCGTGTTCGCAACAAAAGTTTTCCTATAAAACATAATACAACCAAGTTGTCTCCATATCAGTTGGCGGGTGTCTCAATAATTTCAAGCTTACAGCTACTTATCGTAAGTTGTCGCAAGTTTTTTAATTATAACTTCAGTGTTTCTTGCTTTTACCATTCTTTTGTTGGAGTTCGTTGTAGGTACGGACTTGTGGCTCTGAACTGGAAAGGTATATATGTGCTTACAAAGATATATGTACCTATTTGTCTTGTAATTTGTAAACGATGAGGGATTATAAGAGACTTAGAACTTTTGAATTGATCTTGAGTCGATTTGGAAAATGATTAAGTTTTAGGTTTAGAAAATTACGAAAAGTGTGGTGACGAATGCATTAAATTCGTCTATGTGACAAAATAAGGGTAGGATCGATGCTAAGACGAGACACTCCGCAGGCCAACTCGAAAGAAAAGGTATAAAAAGGTGATTTTTTATCAGTAAGAGTCTGACTCTCTTTCTCTCCTAACCAACGGATGGATATTCCAGGATATTTAGCCCTCAAAATATCTTACTATTTTCTTACGATCATAGTGGACAATGACTTAAAAGTATGAGAAACCACGTTGTAAAACTGGCCAAGTACCAATGTGATTTATTCAGAGTTATATGTACATTCTAAATTTAGTTAGGCACCACTGACATACGATGAAGGGATACATCGTGAGGTAACCTGGGCATATATCTAATTATAAGTTTGAAATCGATAATCTACCTTGAGAACGCGTGGTAATGTTCCATGCGAGACATTTGCTGAAGAGGGACACTTATCACCTGATAATGATGTATTCTTACATTTAAAATTTTAAATAACCAAAATCAATTCTGCAATTTGAACAGACTATAAAGTAGGTGTTTCTATTGTGGACCAAGGTTTATAAATTTAGGAATCTAAGCTTTTCTATGCTTCAAATAGAATCCAATGTTCTTTGGGTTTTCAACGTTAATAAGGCTTTAGAGGACTTGGTAGGGCACTATTTACGAAGCTTATCGCCATGGAAACGGATCTGAAGGAACACTTACAACGTTGGTCTGAACTACCGCATATCTATGTAACCATTTTAGTTGTTTTATTACTCGAATTTGTTCCTTATTTGTTTGAAATAAAGATGAAAATTTTGAGGTAGCTTCATCGTTTATTTGCTGGCTGTTTTCCCTGCTCAAATTTATTAAAACAACATGTTTTAATCGGATTTCATAATAATATTTTTTTTCTATTTGCTTTTCTTTGTTACACGAATGTTGTTATCGAAATAAAAATGATTTCATAAAGGTTTCACTCTAGACAGAGAAATTTGGAAGGAAAAAGGGGAGGCCTTTGCCCAGCAGTGAGACACACGATAGGCTATAAAAAAAAGGTAGAAACTTAATGAGGTTATAATCTAAAGAACTTAAATTTGCTTAAAGAAATCAATAACCATACCATTAGTATATGAATTACTTAACACATAGACATATGAAGGAAAACATGGCAAATATTTGGAAAAAAAAATCTCATTACAAAAACATTTCCTCAAGACGTCATAATCAATAATGAACTCTATCACCTCAGGGAAAGTCCCATTTTTCCGCCAAAACAAATCGGATTATTATCAAAATTGTTCACAACTTACTGTCACAATGTTTTTAATGAAATAAAACATCGTAACAAGGCCCGAAACATCACAGAGAAAAAAGAAAGTCTCGCATAAATTGTCGTTACAATTTTATTTGTAAGGTTAGGTAATATGGCCGGCGGCTCGTTCAAACTGACCGTTTTTCGACAAAAACCTTCCCTTAAGCTATGAACCAGTGATTCCTTTTTCAAACAGCCCGTATATTGAAATAAATACAATGTAAAATACATTATTATTTTATGGTGCTCTGGTAATATTCGACAATTGATTGTTATCTTTTGAGTGGAGTTTTTGTAAGTGTAAGTTACTTCAAGTGTGGGAGAGCCATGCTTCAACACGAATGGGTCAACTCAACCGGAGTGATATCACGGCCTCACGGAAAACCGGCGTAAAAAAACCACAGCGTTGTGTTTAACCGTGTGAGTGAGGTTACCGGAGTCTCAAATCTTTCCCCTCCCCAATCCCTAAATCTCCAAAACGAGAGTTCCTCCGTTGTTACGGGTTTCCATGTCCATGGGCATCGCTGATTGCTAACCATCAGGTAAGCTTTCTGCTCGTTTGCCATTCTATCACATAAAAAAGTGTAGTTTTGCTAGATTGACTGACTATTTTTTATTACTCAGGTACTACAATGGTAATCAATCGTAATGAAAAACTCTTCGAAAATCAATTAACGTTTTCTATTTTATGCACACAAAATACGGACTACGGTCTGCGGATGCAGCGGAATGAGAGTAGGAGAAGGAACAGGGTGATTTTTAGTCAGTAAAAGTCAAACTGAGTCCTCCTCACTCCAACCAGGTTGATGATGTCACCAACCGTAAAATAGACAAACAGAAATTCATTCTTTCTAATTGCCTGTGTTTGACTAAAATAATAAATACACGTTTTCCTGTCTACCTAAATATCTACTTGAATTTATTTTCATGGTTCGTTGGACAACTGGGTTCTATGGGGATCCCTAATGGTTATTCCGAATGGCGAACAACTAAGCCCAACGGCATTATAAATACAAATATTTTCCCTTTTATTTTGTATTTTTATTATTTTTAATATCCCTCCTTGTAAGGGGAAAAATTGTTATTTTCATACTGTTATTTATTTTGTCATTGTGTAGGCAAGTAAATGTTATTTTGTTTTTATTAAAATTCGTGGATATTGTAAGTACTATTTTTTTTTAGCGTTACTGTTATCTCCTTCCACAGGGTTAAGTTAATGGGAATCATCAGATGGCTGATGTAGTTTAGTCTTTTCAGTCTGGAGTTTATAGATCTTAATGGTAGTCAACCATTCTATCATGTCTCTGTTAGCTCTAAGGATCTAATGCCTGACACCCGGTTTCTGAAAGACTTGGCAACGCTAAAATTAACTAATCTCTTGTTAAATCTCATGTCAAATCATCTGATTGGTTGTTGATAATGCAGTCAACCAATCAGATGACTTGACAAGAGATTAAATTGATTTTAACATTGATCGGCCTTTCGGAACCTGGGGGTTAGTTATTCAGATTACAATGTCATTTACAAAAACAACTGTCCTTATTTATCTGGTATGCAGGAAAACGAGCAGACGGATTACCTGATGGTAAGCAATATGCGCCGCCCATGGACACCCGCAACGTTGAAGTTGCAAGTGCGTTCCCAGTCTTTTGTGGTTTAGGAATTTGATGGCATTTAGGGATGGGGGTAAAGACTGAGCCCCCGGTAACCACCACCTATGAGGCGAAATACTATAAGCGTTGTTTCGGACTGTTATTCCGTCGACAAACATGTGTGTCCTGCCCACACTTAATTATACTCATTATATCGTAAATCAACATAGGCACACAAAAAAAAATCCGTGAAAAATAAACAAAATTTTCCATCTCTTCCAACTAAGTGGAAATTAATAAATCTTCCTAACCAGCGCCAAACAAAATATGTATGTATATGAAACAATTAATTCTGGCAACATTTGTACCAAAAAGGTTGTGGTCTAATTAAAATATGTTTCTTTGAACGACATAATGTTTATGGTATATGAAACGAGGGTAGAAAATTGTGTGGTTTTCATTAATAAAATGTAAATTTAATTCAAGACAGCTCATGTTAGGAATGGGAAGCTTTAGCTTTCACCATGGTTGAACAGGCAAAGTGAAATGAATTTTATTTAAAGGGTCGTAAAATTGCTATTTGGTTTTGATTTTGTATTTTGTGTGTCGAATGTTGGAGTGTGTTTATTTTGGAAAATCTTGGTTCGGTGTTTGTTTTCTATGTTTGGTGTCAATTCATCCAGTGTCTGGTAAGGAGTTCTTTGTTTGTTTTTTGTCTATGATATACTAAACCCTACCTAACTAAGAGGGTTTTAAAATGATGCTATGGATAGTTACGGGTTTTTTTAATATTAAAAATAATTTCTTAAATAATGATTTGTGCTCTGGGTAGTTTCCTAAATCAAAAATAAATTGATTCGACGGTTCAATACAATATAATATTCAAAAGCAACTATACTTTTATTCATCGATCGATCGATACAATAAATATTAAATATTTATTAACTATTTTTTAAGAAATAAGTAAACTATTAGACGCTAAAATACTATGAGGTCATAACTCAGCGTTTCATGCAAATTTCACTGAAAAGTATTGTTTTTGACATTCGGATAAAAGTATTGAATTTGACTAGTTGGAAACTGCCGTATTGTTGTTCCAGGTCGGGTAGGTGCAGGCAGGCTGTGATTTGTATATGAAATATGTTTGTAAACGACCCACGTCACAGGCGAAAGTACTAGTAAAACGTTGTCCCACAACGTTTAAAAAAATACCAACATTTTTTTAAACGTTGTGGGACAACACCAAATATAATGAACTAACGACCCGCTCAGACTTTGCTAGACCGCAATGCTGGTACTAAACTTCTCCACTGTTAAATGGATGCTATTATACATTATAAATCTTCCTCTTCAATAAACCTATCTATTAAAAAAATTACATCAAAATCAGTAGCATAGTTTTAAAGATAAATACATACATAGGGATATAGGGACAGATGAAGCGAATCGAAACAAAATGAATTACTGCTAGCAAACATTAAACACTAATAATACTTACTTATATTTAATTACAGTTGTTCTAAAAAGTATTGCCACGCCAGTCACGTAAATGCTAAGCATTAAGTTCACAAGATACCAGCACTAGAGTACAATCATAAAACTAACGAGAAGTTGTAAAACGTAGCGCTACACTATCTCCCAATTATCTTCCAGACAGGTGTTCTTAAATGACAGATGACGTCGAGCCTTTAGAAGAAATCCATTAACCCCCTTTTTTGTTTAAAAGTCCATAAAATTATTAGTAAGATAAAAGATATCTTTTTATATACATATATTGCCTATATACCTACCTACCTATGTATTTTTTTTATGTGATCGGTCGGCAAACGAGCAAATAGATAACCTGATGGTAAGCAATCAGCGTCACCCATGGACACCCGCAACAGAGGAGTTACCTACGAGTGCGTTGTCAACGTTTTGGGGATTAGGGATTTGGAGATTTTGGGAAAGGGAACGGATTGGGGTAGGGGAAAGATTGGGCCTCCGGTAACCTCACTCACACGGCGAAACACAACTCTTTTGTTATTTCATGCCGGTTTTCTGTGAGTAACACTCCGGTCGAGCCGACCCATTCGTGCCCAAGCATGGCTCTCCCACACTTAATAATGTATTTATAAAAATAAATCGCAAAATGTGATGATAGTGAGAGCCTATTTCAACAAAGTCTATAAAAAACACAAAGTTTTTATAAATTAATATATTTGACAAGTGTGGTCAAGTGAATTGTAGTGGTCGCTAGAACGACTGTGTCTATAGTAAGGGATTTCATTTCTGGATCATGAATTTATTATTTTTACCAGTCAAAAATATCACCAGCGATAGTCATTTATTCCGATCACCAACACACAATAGAAATATAGGTAGGACCCTTTTCTTCTAAACAAAGTATATGAGATACCTACCCGAAACACTAGTTCAAAACATATTTATAACAAAAAATCTAACAAAATAAATTCCTCTTCACAATAAACCCTCCCTTTACGACGGTCTAACATTCATACACATCCAAATATGAGTGGAGAATCATCCTTCACGCACTCCCTGACATTTATTTACAAGATTTGAAAAGAAAAAAAAAGATTTCCACAAATCTCTCAAGTAAATGTACCTTTTACCCAAAGTTTTTCTCTTAACTACAATTTTTATAATTTGTCATTTGTGTACACACAAATATGATAACGATTTTTAAAAGCATAATTCGCTTATCTTTTAGTAACTTTTTTGTCTCAAAAAAAGAATGTGAAAACGGTATGAAATTCAAAGTAAACTGGGTTATTCTCAAAAAATATTAACTATATGATGAAGCATCTATGAAGGTAAATGTAGGTATTGATATATTTGATTGGGCTTGGCTTTTATATGATAGAACGGCCAACGAGACGACGGATTACCTGATGGTAAGCAATACGTCGCCACCCCTGAACACCTACCAGAGGAGTTAAGAGTACATTGCCGGCCTTCTGGGTATCAGGGTTTGAGAGATTCAAGAATTGCGGAGGATCTGGGGGATTGAATGAAAGATTGGGTCTCCGGTAAAATAACTCACACTGAGAAACACAACTCTGTGGTTGTTTCACGCCAGTATTCTATGAGACTCTGATTTTGACTTTGGTCGAGTAGCACTTTGTTTCTCGCTTCGAGAAGTTTCAGTAACAGCCGAGGTAAAAAATCAAGACGAGCACTAAAAATACACTTACTCTACCAAAATCATACTCAAATAGGAGGGAGCCAGTATTTTTCTTGATACTTCGATGGTACTTTATATGGAAATTGAAGTTGAACTTTCACCCCAGTTTTCCCATAAATTAACCCGTTTTGTACCCCACTTCCAATATGTCGTTATATGTTTTATGGTTGATTAACAACCCTTCTTGTTGATTTACAATATTGTAGGGGATGTTATGGGGTCCTTGTATTGAATGAAAATGAATTTATCATAAATTTCAATCCATAATTTCATTCAAATTTGTGCCTGCTCTTCCGTGAGGGGGTAAAAATAGACCATCTTTTAGTAAGATACGCGATTTTGATCGCTTTGGCTATAAATAGAAAGCGGTAATTTGTTCATCGATAAATCTCTAAAGTGTAAGTAAGTGGATTATACTGATAGCACTTTCTTTATGACATTATCAGTTTTTATTTTATATTTGTGGTGGCAAATGGACCTACAGATTACCTCATGATGCAGCGCCGCACACGTACACACGACGCCAGAGAAAATTCCGAATGCATTGCCAGCCTTATGGGGATTATGGTTTCAGAGATTTAGAAGTTGGAGAGGATTGGTAGAGGAGAAAGAAAAGGCCTCCAGTAACCTCGCTTACACGGTGAAAGACAGGGAACAGGGTTCTGGTTGTTTCACGACGAATTTCTTTAAAGCCGTGGTAGCGGTCCGGTTGAGTCCACCTGTTCGTTCTTGGTTCTCCAACATTTATATAATGTAGGTAATTATCGAAAACCACGGTTTCAAAATCAAGCAAGTTATTCATTAATCCTTAATATCTCAGTACTCGTATAATATGCATACATAATGGATATGTCCAAAAGTCGGTGCGGTATTTGGCCCTTACAGAAGTGCCTTTTTAATCTTCTGTTCTATCAATTCTCTTTTCATCATTAGTATTAGTCAAAAGCATATCCTAATAGTTAGGGCAATGACCTTTCGAACTATACAACTTCATATGTATAGTTCCCACGTATCCACATGTTGCTAATTGATTGTCACTGACTGAACTTACTCTAATTAATCCATCGTTGGACACCGACCAATCTACTTTTGCTAATTTCAATGTCATTGACCTCATCATTAACTTGGGTCATCATTAATTTTATTTGAGCTACCTGTCCGAAGAAATAGTAAGAAATTAAAGTGAAATGGATTCTCTTTTTGCCGAATTTTAATTATGAGGTCTTGAATTTTGTCACACACCGAATCGACAATTCGTGGTCGAAATAAAAATAAAAAAAGACCGATATTTTATTAAAATTTCGAAAGTTATCATAGTATTTTTTTTTTTATATTGCTTTTCACTTATTAAACAATTATTTGCACTTATAGAAAACTTCTATACTAACAGATAAAAATACACCAGCCATTTTTAAATGCACGTCCCTATGAAAGCAATAAGCTGATACATATGCAAGCGATGTCTACAAACAAATTATATTCGTGACAACATCAAGAGACTTATCTTCATCTGAAATAGATCTTATGAAGCACTATTCTGTTCGTATCCATATCTTAGGGTCAGTTCACACCATGCGAAAACATTACTCGTATATTCCCCTGGATATAGATGGTTTGCAGTCAAAACTTTATGACTCGCACAGCGAAACTTTCGTATGATCTTTCGATGGCCATATTTTCGAACCGATACGACTTTCAAACATTCAAAAAAATGTTCGCAGTCATTTTTGGAAAGCCAGCACCGCGTCTGTTAATCCTTTAGTGCTGCAGGTGTCCATGGGCGACGCTGATCGCTAAACATCATACGACGAGAACATTTTGAAATATCAATTCAGAAAACAACTTCATATTGCACACGACAAGGTATAAATTTAATATGGTGTCTAACGGCGGCCGCTCCACTGACCTCTAACAATATTGTCTAAGCGCGTCGCGTCTCGTGTGAACAGACCCTTAGACGGAGAAATATGACAAAACGGATAGTAAACAAGATTTCCTGTGATCCTGTGAGGAATGCATCCCGATGCATCCCACGTATTCAATTCAAGTCGCGAATAGTGTTACGTGACTTTCTGACGTACGTAGGTACATATGAACATTACTTGTCACTTTCTGCGAAGATATTGAAGCTCGTGTCTTTATGAGTGAGATATGCTTTAAAAATAAAACATATTACGTTTTTTTTATATGATAGGACGGGAAACGAGCCGGCGAATTACCTGATGGTAAGCAATCAGCGCCGCCCACAGACACCCGCAACAACAGAGGAGTGCATCGCCGAACTTTCGGGGATTAGGGATTAGGAGATTTTGCGATTGGCGGAGGGAAAGGATTGTGTCTGCGGGAACCTCACTCAAACACAACGCTGTGGTTGTTTCACGTCGGTTTTCTGTAAGGCCGTGGTATCACTCCGATCGGGCCAGCCCGATTCGTGCCGAAGCATGGCTCTCACACATTTTGGAATAAAATTATTTTATTTTGCCGTCATTTCGTCGCTTCATTATAAATACTAATTAATTAAAACTGAATTAATTATTATTTAATATTCATAGTCACGTTATTACATGGTTAATGGAATGCCTTTTCTATATTTATAGCTTTTATCAGCTCATTATTTTAAGTGATCTAGTGGAAGGTTTTCAATCTGTATCGTGTAATTAAAAACAAAAGTTGTTATAATAATGACATACCTACATTTTCTTCTTCTTTTATTCTTTATTAAGTTTTTATAAGTGGTTTTTATCCAGTAAGCTATGTTCATATATGTAAGTATGTATACTTGATCGTACCTCTACTCGAATGTACATGTAACCTTAAATATTAAATAAATAATAACATGATTAAAATAAAGTCGATAAAATAAGCTTGACATGTGAAAATTTGTAGTCGGTATATACATACAGTAGTGTGATTCTGTAAGACTTCATTCTGAACTTCGAATCTGAATCCGCTATGAGTAGTAGTACACTAGCGCTACACTTGCGAGTTGAACTAGATTGACCGCAACATTTTGATAGATAAAGTATAAGATGACGTTAAAAGTGATATTCAAAAATTTTATTTCCTCGTCACTTCGACGCTCACTTCAGACTCGAACAAGATTCAAAATCAAACAAATTTTATAGAATCGACGTGCAGATCAGTGATTTATTACAACCGTTTGAAGAATAAACTACAAGCCTTTTGTAGCCACATTTAAACCATTACAATTTAATTCAAGAATCACCATAAACCTATAAAACAAAATCCTTTTAAATCCTTTTACCGAACCATTCATCTAGTCTAGCGTATACCACTTGATGGAAGTGCGCCACCATGAAGAGCCCTTCACCTATTTTTAAACCCATCTCCTGCTATGATGACGTCATTTAGAATAAATCCTTTTTGTTGCTCAATGAGGATATCAGAAGGACATGATTATCAGATATGTATACCATAATGTCGTGGTGACCCGAAGGTTAAGGCCCGCGTTTCATGCATTAGGGTACGGTCCGAAGCCTGGCGAGTACCGATGTGGCTTATTCCGAGTCATATGAACTTTCTAATATTGTTTGGACACCACTCACGGTGAACGAAAACATCTTAGCTTACAAATATTAGCTTAATTCATAAAACCCCAGGCGAACTCGTTCGCTCTCTCTCTCTCTCTCTCTCTCTCTCTCTCTCTCTCTCTCTCTCTCTCTCTCTCTCTCTCTCTCTCTCTCTCTCTCTCTCGCTTCTCTTCTTTGCGCCTCGATTGCCAAGAATGAAAGATCAAAATTGCCAATTTGCACTAAACAAGCGTGCTGATTCATGCACAAACTTCTCCTTGAGAAAAAAGGTTTTGGTTCAGAAGTGGGCATTTATAGGCTGAGTAACCTCCTACTTCCAATAAGGTAAGAAAATCATATAATGACGTTATAATAATAAAGCCCTTTTTATTCCGAACCACATTGAAAAAAACAAAACAATACAGTGTTTAAATAGTTATAGTATGTCACGCAGTTCGGCGTGCCTCTTGGCATAGGCCTCCTCCAGCTCCCTCCATTGAGCTCGATCCTCCGCGACTCTGGTCCAAAATGGTCCCAGGGTTAGCCGAATATCGTCACTCCATCTGCTCTTTGGACGCCCTGGTTTTCTGGTGTTTTCTCTAGGATACCAAAGAGTCACCTGTTGGCTCCACTTGTTTAAATTGCTGCGCAACATGTGTCCTGTCCAGCTCCATTTTAGATGCTCTATGCGAGATATGATATCCGTAACTTTTGTCTTTCTTCTTATTTACTCGTTTCTGATCTTTTCACTAAGCCGGTATCATGACGTTACAAACCACAATAAAATTCTGCTAACTTTTTATTTTATAAATTTCGCCCCAAACAATGCAATTTTTATAATTTATTCGCTTCATAATCCCCAATCACTACTGTTTACGGGATCTGAAATATGCTATGTAATTGAATTAATTATTTAAAGTGCTGGCTATTGGCTATCAGGGACATTGATTTTCGCTTAAACGTTTTGGGTAAATGTTATAAAATTGAGTTAAAATATTACCAATAATTCCCTGTGAGTATGAGATGTTCTATTACTGCACATTACACGGAAAAAATACTAGAAGTGTTAAAATAAAAATAAATAGCTTAGTAAGGAACGTACAAACAAATGTCATGGTGGCCCGGAGGTTAAGAAGCCCGCTTCTCATGCAAGAGAGGTTCGAAACCTGGCAAGTACCAATGTAACTTTTTCCGAGTTATATGTAAACATCGTGAGGAAACCTAGACTTATAATTTCTTATTATAAGTTTCAAATCGCCAACCTGCGTTGAGTAAGCGTGGTGATTAATGCTCTAACCTTCTCCGTAAGAGAAGAGTCCTTATAGGTAGGTATAAAATTTGATTTTTGATTTTTCAATAAATTTACTTATTTTATTGTGTTTAACTTTATTTCAGTCAAGTCCGCCAATCTGTATTAAAATGAGCATTTAAGTTTGTGAGTGCATCAAACAAACTCAGGTAGTTAAAAATATTATGGCAATAAATAAAAAAATGGCCTCCGTTTCGCTGATCTGTCCCGTCGTAATGGTTCTCTCATTTTGACAGTAGGTGTTCCAGCTACAAATTGTAATATACTAACGGCCTTTTTGAAGGGGAATTAATAAATCAATAAAATCATTTAAAAACTATTCCCGCCCTGGGTGAGGCGAGATTATAGAACGAGCGAATAGCTTCACTAAGAGGACAGACTGACACTTTATATCTTTAAAATTTTGTTTGACGTTCAAAAGTGCGTGTATGGGTCTAATTGAAATAAATGATTTTGACTTGACCTTAACTTAGAAGTGCCAGACTCTTACTGACTAAAAACCATCCCAGTCCTTCTCCTAATCTGAGCACGCGCAACCCTGCAAGCCTTCCTAAACACTAATGTCCTGCATCAAAATATCTGAATATGTAAACCACAATGTAGGTACAAGTATCAGAAAAATATATTATAGAACGTAATTTGTATAAATTATGTGCCACTAAATAAATGTTTATTAGGAACTTAAATTTCAGTCCCTGAATGCAACATGCTTTCTTCTATGCTTCTGTAATAGAACAGTCGTTAAATAAAAATCAGCAAACCAATGCTTTGCGATTCAAAGAAGATTCAAATATTGATGATGAAAGCCTGGCTTAGTGAACTATATGTATATTATGTACATATGTATAAGTAGATATTATATCCGCACGAAAAGCGTGACACCTCATCATGCCATTTATTTCCGCGTCAATAAAAACTAAACATCATTCTTATTTCTATGATAAAGCGGCCATGTTTTTATGTATCCGAGATTGTTCCCGCGGCACTGAGCCCTATGTATCATGAAACGACGTTAAGCGTTGAAAGATTTTCCTCAATATTTAAGTAATTTTCGCCCGTTCGACATTTTTATCGTACCTACCTCTAGGGAAGTTAATTTGGTCCCTTTATAGAGGAAATTCGACGGAGAAGGTGAATAATACAAATATTAACACGGGATGACAATTTTCGTGTATACTTTCATGTTGGAAGATAATATTTTTGTTGTTGTTTTTATTGTGAATGGTTTTTTCATACATACAGGTATAAAGTCACCTTATAATCTACGAAGGAAAAGGCGCTGCCTGGCTGCTTTTTTGCGCTGTCCTAGACTTATGTTATCGAGTCTTATGGATGTTTGGGTATTTTCAGTAAATAATTAGGGCTAGACCTAGCTTCGCACGGGTGTTCTTCGCCAACGCAAGCGCCAGGTGTATTGGTGGTCGCAGGAATTGGCAGACCTGCGCGGTGAGTGCACCGCAGCGCGACGCCGATACACCAGGCACCGCAGGCTCCGTCTCCGCCCTCTGGACGCTGAAACCAGAGAGGCGGAGCTATACGAGGAGTACAGGGCGGCGAAGGCCACCCTCAGGGTGGAGATCCGGCGGGCCAAAGATCGGGCCCGCGAGGAGATGTTGGAGACTCTGAACAGAGACCCGTGGGGACGCCCCTACCGGATGGTGCGTGATAAGCTCCGCACCTGGGCGCCCCCACTGACTCAGAGTCTCCGGCCGGAGGTCGTGGACGAAGTGGTTGGGGCGCTATTCCCCCGACCACAGATGGGTTACACGCCTCCGGCTATGCCCCCGCCCCCTGCGGTGCCCAATGCGGGCTACATCGACGACGACGACGAATCCGCTCCGGAAGTGACCGAGGTAGATTTGAGAGTGGCGGTGCGCCGGCTGAGCGGCAAGAATACCGCCCCAGGACCTGACGGGCTGCATGCCAAGGTCTGGGTCCTGGCCTCGGAGGCTCTCAGGCCTCGACTACTTGGTCTGTTCAGCGCATGTTTGGAGAGAGGCCAGTTTCCGCTGTCGTGGAAGACGGGTAAACTGGTCCTCGTGAAGAAGCCGGGGCGTCCTGCGGACTCTCCGTCCGCGTACCGGCCCATTGTGCTGCTCGACGAGGTGGGAAAGCTGTTCGAGAGGATAATCTCAGACCGCCTCGTCGGGCACCTGTCTGGAAGGGGGCCGGATTTAGCGGACGGCCAGTTCGGCTTCCGCAGAGGGCGCTCCACGGTGGACGCCATCATGCGCGTGAGGGACCTCACGACGGGGACAGCGTTGGCCGGGAGGCGAGTCGTCGTGGCGGTGTCTCTGGACATCGCCAACGCCTTTAACTCGCTGCCCTGGAGCTGCATTTTGGAGGCACTCCGGTATCACCGGGTGCCTGCCTATCTCCGTCGTGTAGTCGAGGCTTACTTGACGGACAGATGCGTCATCTACCCCGGTCACCGGGGCGTGTGGAATCGGCGAGAGGTGTCGCGCGGTGTCCCACAGGGATCGGTCCTGGGACCTCTCCTGTGGAACATCGGGTACGATTGGGTGCTACGCACCGACCTCCCGAGCGGCGTCAGCATTGTCTGCTATGCTGACGACACGCTGGTGCTGGCGAACGGGAGGTCGCATCAGGCGGCGGCCGACCTGATGTCACAAGCGGTTGCGACAGTCGTTGCAAGGATCCGGCAGTTGGGACTCGAGGTGGCGCTCCACAAGTCCGAGGCCATGTGCTTCTATGGCCGTCGGAGCGCGCCACCTCCAGGTGGGTCCCAAGTAACGGCAGAAGGAGTTACCATCGGCGTCGAGTCGGCGATGAAGTACCTGGGTCTCGTCCTCGACAGCCGATGGAACTTCACGGAGCATTTTCGTCGTTTGGCCCCTAAGTTGGAACGGTCTGGGGCCGCGCTCAAGCGGCTCCTTCCCAACCTCGGGGGGCCAAACGCCTCCTGCCGGAGGTTGTATATGGGGATTGTGCGATCCATGGCCCTCTACGGTGCCCCTGTGTGGGCGCCGGACTTGAAGCGGCGGCCGGCTCGTACGCTGGTCGCGTCCCAGAGGGTCATGGCTATACGAGTAATCCGCGGGTATCGCACGATCTCCGGGGAGGCGGCGAACCTCCTTGCCGGATCACCGCCGTGGGATCTAGAAGCGAAGGCGCTCGCGCGCGTCTACAGTTTGCGCGCAGACGCGCGTCGCCGGGGCGAAGATCCTCTGCCGCGCCAAATAAATGCGTGGCGGAATGAGCTCCGGCGAGATCTCATGGCAGAGTGGAGACAACGACTGTCGCAACCGAGGGCCGGGCACGCTACCATAGCAGCGGTAAGACCCCTCTTTGAGGAGTGGCTTGAGAGACGCCACGGCGTCCTCACCTTCCGTCTGACGCAGGTGCTTACCGGGCACGGCAGCTTCGGTAGGTTCCTGTTTCGGATTCAGCGTGAGGAAACGCCCGAGTGTCATCATTGTGAGGACCACTTAAAGGATACGGTGGAGCATACGGTAGCGGTATGCCCTGCCTGGGCTGAGCACCGCCGTATCCTCAGGGAAGTGATCGGCGGCGGCGACCTCTCGCGCCCGGCCTTAGTCGAGGCCATGGTGCGGAGTGAGAGGAACTGGGACGCCGTCTCCTCCTTTTGTGAAGCGGTCATGCTCGCAAAGAGAGAGGCGGCCCGCGTGAGGGAGCAATCCTCCTCCTCACGCCCCAGCAGCCGCAACTGGCGACACTACGGGCGTCGGGGATCGAGGGACGATCTCCGGCCACCGTAAGTACGGGCCTGCGGTCGGCGAGTAAGGGCAGCTCGCCGCCCGACCAGAACCAGGCCCGAGCGTACGGCGCGTAGCGTTCCGCGCGCGCCTCAAAGAGCCAATAGACCACCACAGACGGGGCCCTAAAGGGCTGATGTTTAGCCGGGGCTGCGGGGTAAGCGCAATAAGGTACCGCGACCTCGGCACAGAGCAGGAGAAGGAACAGGGGGGTTTTTAGTCAGTAAGAGTCTGACACTCCCTCCTGCCCGGCCCTGGGCGGGAGAAGTCATTTGATGATTTTCCCCTCACAAAAAAAAAAAAAAAACGGGTGTTCTTCACTAAAAACGAAGCCGACCGATAGCCAATTCCCGAATTTCCCCTACTTTTCTAAAATTTTCTTCCTTAGTAACCGCTCCTGACAATATTAAACACAACAAAAATGGTCGAAGAGTTGTTGAGTTATGCGTCTATATACCGACACACTTGGCGATTCATTTTTATAAATACAGAGAAGATATATTAATAAGTTCTCAGTCTGAAACTACACCTTTTGGATGGCAATATCTCCGCCCAAACAACTACAGAACTTTACTAAATGTCACTGAAGAAAAAAAGAAAATCCCTTCGGGAAACAATTGTGTTAGTTAGTTAGCTACACAACTTTGCAAATTTATTATTTATTCAATAATACAGCTACTGTCGGCAGCGCTCCGTGTATATTCCGCAGTTTAATTTATCTCTGTGTCAAATTTCAATCAAATCCGTTCATCAGTTTTTGAGAGAATCAGTCACAGACATACACATAGTTAATTATCGGGATAAAAGTAGTCAGTAGGTCATGGACGCAAGCGCAACGATTATGCCGTGACGTGGTTCAGTGCAGAAAAAGGAATGTGGTGGGTTTTAGTCAATAAGAGTATAACACTGTCTCTCACATCACACATTTATCAGCCTATACATGATGCCTACTGCTAAGCAAAAGATAATAAGGAGGAAGGTACATATAAGTGGAAAAGCCATGCTTCGGCACGAATGGGTCGATATCGGTTCGACCGGAGTAACAAAACGGCCTCATAGAAACGGACAAACAACCACAGCGTTGTGTTTCGCCATGTGAGTATGGTTACCGGAGGCTCAATCACCTCCAATCTCAAAATCTACAAATCCCTAATCCCCAAAAGGTCAGCAACGCACTCGTAACTCCTCCGTTGTCTCACGCTTGCTCAAGGCGGATTAGTGATTTCTAACTCTCCTTCGTCCCATCCAAAATGGAATAAATCATTGTCAAAAAAAAAACTACAATTGTTTTGAATATGAAAAAGTAAATATCCTTTATTCCTTATTATTAACTCTCGATTTACCAATAGGTCTTTCTACACGATAATGAAAGCTTACCAGCTAAAGGTACGAGTACACTCGCAAAGCACACATTCCCGCCGTGTGTAACTAGAATACTGTACTAAGCTACCGTCAGCAAACACAATATTAATCCATTTCTCACTGTTTACCTCCACTCTTGGGACAACACAGCTGAACTGTGGCTTCTTTCTCTGACGCTACCTACCGATATGTGCTATTCATAGAATTAGCAGTGTATGTAGAATTGTTATTGTGACTTAACAGTCTTTTTTGTATTTGAGCTTGCTTAGGATATCTTATATTGACTTTCAAGTCACAGTTAAAGTCAAATAATTTATTTCAGATAATATGTGAGTAATGTAATAATTGGAAATCTTTATGGTAAAAGTATGCAATGAAAGCCATACGTTAGTTTTTCCTCTGATAAGTAGGTAAAAAAATATTTTTTGTATCTAGAATTAAAGAAGCGCTACAAATAAATAACTAGCTAGCTACAGCTAACTCAAGACCACAATGTCCAAAATATCGTGTTCAACAATAATCTCATGCTGCTGTAAAATGTGTCGCGGGTTCGATCCCCGCTCGGCACAACTCTTTGTGTGATCCACAAATTGTTGTCCCGCGACTGGTTGTGGTGTGTATGTCAAATTGTATGTTTGTAGATGCACCTAGGATACAGGAGAAAATCCAAGTGTAGAACAAAAAATACACTTTTAAACCTTCGATATTAATATAGAGAAATCAATGTTCACGCAACAATCAATTCCATGTACGAACATCAAAGTAACATTAAAGTAGAAATTCCTACCGAACCGCTTATTTCACTTAGTCCGTCAGTTTATGGATACGGGAGCAGTGAACAGTGTTCGAGAGGGACTCATAAACAATAATCCCTGTTGAGTTGGACAACTATAACAAGCTTGTCTGTGGTTGACGATGGTGCAAGGCGTAGGACAAACGCGGATTTGATATTTTTCTCAGGCATAAATAAATTATTTTGACTTTTCAATACAATGATATTGCAGGTGAGCCATGCTTCGGTGTAAATGGACCGACTTGTCCCAAATGATAGCACGAGTGATATCATAGAATACCGTCGTTAAACAGCGCTTGGGACGTATTTGAAATCGTTAGTATTAAAATTACATGGCGTGTTTACAAACATACAATTTCGCATACAAATAACTCAGACCCGGATCAACATTTTGTGAACTACATAAAGAATTGTTCCGTGCAGGAATCGAAGTCGTGACACGTTGCACGCCAGCAAGGTGCCCAGCTACTGAGCCAACTATGCAGTCATTAATTTATTTATTGTACATATTATTATCTATATGTACATCATTAATTTATTTATTGACGATAGAATGTCGATTTAAACCGCTACTCGCTTGTACCACTCACCACACAATAAACCAAGTCAGAGGAAATTCCAATACTAGTTAGTTAGTAAGTTCGTTTTACAGTGAGTACTATTATTGCTGACGGTACCTGAGTGGGACCGAGATGGAATAATTGAATTGTCACGTCAAACAATGCTGACTGGATTGATCGGGATTTTATTCGCGCCGGGAAAGAATTCATTGAGCTCTCGGACTTTTCCTGGTGTTTAAGGAAAAGTCAACAAATGACTTCTCTAGCCCGGGGTAAGGCAAGTCATACTATTACTGACTAAAAACCCGCGTTGCTTCTTCTGCTCTAGGCCGAGGCCATGAGCTGAAGCCTGCTTTATTGCGTTTGCCCCGCAACCCCTGCTAAATTCCTACTACGTTTCTGATTCTGGAATAATCATCGTTACTTTATTAGTATTCAAAGAATAGATAGCTATTCAAGCCAGTTCTTAGATAATGATTTCTGTTTGGAATCTGTCTCCTCCATTCGCGAAGCAGTCATGCTCGCAAAGATGAAAAACTCCTCCCACCGCCGGTGACAGAACTAGATGAAAGAAGAACGGGCAAGCACCGGATGGTAATTGATGAGCTCTGTGCTAGACACTTATAATATCAGCAGAGTCACAGGCGCAACCGAACTTACAAGAAGGAGTACGCGCTCTGCTTGAATGTTTGAAGGTCGTATCAGTTTGGGAACACCGCCGCTGAAAGATCATTCCAAAGTTTTACTGTGCGAGGCATAAAGTGACGTAGAAGGGTGGTCAAGACTTACAGCTAATCAGGAATACGAAGCAATAAGGATAAAAATAAATAAGTAATTAATGAAGTGGATCACATGGTACATCCAATAACGTGTGGAAGATGACACAGACAAATAAATAAAGAAACAAATATTCAACCGCTTTATTCTATAACCCCAATAGAAAAATGAACATGAGATATTCAAATACACCTACATACATAAACACAGACACTTCTTTCTGAATCCGTGTCAAAACGTCTACAGAAATAACCATAATCCTTCGAGCGTCAATAAAATCACGAACTTGGGAAAACAATGGTCGGAATCCATTTATGCAGATGGTAAAAGGGAATCGGGAATCGGGAGGCATAAATGATGCGGTTTTTTTACCTGAGTACCTACGCCCCGCACTCATCATACATGAAAAGAGCTTGGCATACAAAAATAACCCACCTATATACTAAATACTTTTTGGCTTCAGAAGAAATAAAATATAGATATCTCTTTTCCTTTTTAAACAACATCATACTGACCAATGATATTATAAGTAAAAAGGTGTAGACAATAGGTTACAAGCACGTCGATTCTATAAAGTTTGATTTTGAATCGTGTTCGAGTGCGAAGTGAGCGTCGAAGTGACGGGTAAATTAAATTTTTGAATGCCACTTTTAACGTCATTTCATACTTTATCTTTCAAAATGATGCTGTCAATTTAGTTCAACTCGCAAGTGTAGCGCTAGTGTACTACTACTCACGGCGGATTCAGATTCGAAGTTTAGAATGAAGTCTTACAGAATCACACTGAAGCGCTCATCAAGTGATACATTAAAATGTATCTAACTAGCCACACTTTTTTCATATTTGTCTCTTTTTCACTCGCGATTATTGAATCATGCCATCCCACTTTAACGTGCATTAGTGTGTCGTTTTTGAAAATCGAATGTTGTTTATGTAACCGATTTGCGCCATTTTACTTATAATATCATTGATACTGACATCTTTTTTGTCAAAGCCAACTCGAATAATGTTTAAAAAATATTCAACACGTGTGTATAAGCGCCATGCATCGGCGCGCTGCGTGATTGGTCCGGCTGGAAAGGAGAGATACCAAGGCCTCACAGAAAACCGCCACGTAATTACAACAGCGTTGAGTTTCATCGTGGAAGTGAGGGTACCGGAGGCCCAATTTTCCCTATTCCCAGACACGCCGATCGATTCTTAAATCTCCAAAATAAAAGTCCGGCAACGTAATTGCAACTTTACAAGTTTCAAGACTGCACGGTTGATGCGGTGGCTGGGCAACTGGCTGCTGTACAACGTGTCGCGCGTTCTGGGGATTTCTTTGTGTGATCCACATGTTGTTGATTCGGGTCTGGGTGTGATGTGTATGTGAAATTGTATGTTTATAATCTCCACCCACGACACAGGAGAAAATCCTAATGTGGGGCAACGTTTTAAAAAAAAAGTTTGTGTTGTAAGTGTCCGTGAAAGGCACCGATTATAGACCTACCCACTAAGAAATACTTTGATTGCTCTGCTGTTCTAACATTGGCATCACCAGGCCAGTGTGACTTACCTCTTCTCGAGTTCTAACGTATGTAATATCAAGTACCAACGTCACAACAAAAACCACTCATAACAATTTGGCAAACGGCTCCTTACCTAAATCGTCAAAAAACCTGCAATCCGATTGCATAGATCAAATGTACTAAACTTTTTGTTTTCAACTGTATTCAGGAAACGGTGAGAAATTTCGGTATTCTCTCTAATTGCCCCGCCTTTTGTCTCTCCATTAATAAAGCCGGCAACAAACAGGGAAAACTCTTTGTGACGTCACTTCAACTAAAATGGGAACTGAGTTGTGCAGGTCTTTTTGATAGAGAGATGACGAGGCAGACATAGTTATGCGTTTCTACAATGCAATGTAGTTATAGAGTTGTTGTATAGTTTATTGAGATATGGATAACAAGACTTGCCCATACTTATAATATAATATAACCTCTACTAATTTCAAGCCACAACGGGACTCTTATCCATGAGCAGCGTGCGGGTTACGGCGTCACGGTCGTCGCGCATCGTAGTACTGAACTAGTAATAACTACTAGTAGAACTAGAACTGAAACTAGTAGAGTTTAGTTTCGCAGTTAATTCAGGTAAGTCGTTATTTTCAATAAAGAAAGTCTTACGATAGTTATATACTATTCAAATCAAATCAAATCAAAATTATTTATTCCAACTAAACCATAAATAGGTACTTTTGAAACGTCAAAATAGAATAGTAAGTAGTCTGTCAGTCTGTTCGTCAGTGAAGCTAGGTGCTCGTTCCAAATTGTCCAAAAAATAACTAAAGTTCCAGAGTACACATTAGAGTATTTTGAAGTCGAAATTCCGACTTCAAAAATGGAATAAATTTGCGGTAACGTAAACCATAAAACAGCTCATAAAATTCACAAACATAACTAATAAATATGCGGATGGCGAGTAAGTGTAGCTTGTCGCACGACCAGAAACAGATATACAGACCGTAAGCACGTAGCGTTCCGCGCGCGCACTACAGATGGGGCCCTATAGGGCTGATGTTCAGCCAGGGTTACGGGTTAAGCGCAATGAGGCGCCGTGGTCTTGGACTAGAACAGGAGAAGGAACGGGTAGGTTTATAGGCTGTAAGAGTCTGACATCTCGCCTCAACCATGGGCGGGAGAAGTCATTTGATGATTTTCCCCAACTAACATTTTCACGCCGCCCGCCTAACACTCCGCTACCCAAGTTGAACACGCAAGATATTATGTGTTATAAAACAGTAAATAAAATACCCACAACAAAGCTAAATTGCCTGTGAAAAAGTTAACTTTTCTCAACTCTGCCATTATAGCTCTTTAGTAGTTTGACGCGAGGAAAATACGCGTTCATTTCTATGGAAGGTGAACTGGAGCGTGTAATATTACGTTCATTATAATTTATTTTATAGCACTACGATTCTCTGTGTATCTTTATATGTATTTACTTATATACTTTGCGAAGATATTACGTAGTAAATTTCTTTTCGAGTGGTAAAATAAATTTCAATTTTTACCAGAAGATCAGTAAAAGTAATCTCAAAATAGTAGTAACGTCGTAATAGCTCAAAAGTTAAGGATCCCGATTCTCATGTATGAGGGTTCGAGCTCGAAACCAGGCAAGTACCAAAATGACTTTTTCCGAGTTATATGTTCTTTCTGTTCTGGCTGAGGAAAACATCTTCAGGTAACTAATGGTTGTCTAATTATAGTTTGAAATCGGGCATCAGTCTTGAGCAAGCTTGGTGATTAATGCTGAAACCTCGATTTGAGAAGAGGCATTTGCAGTAGTGGATACTTATAAGCTGATCATGTTAATCTCAACGACCGGACTAAGATTCTTCTATCAAGTAGCCTCTTCGTCCTTATTTAATATTTAATTTAACGTAAGCATAGCTTCACGTCAATTTTCTGTGACACGTTGGTAAGTCTCCATTTGAGACGAAAGGGTGTCTCTTTACCTCACAACACACACACAACTTCTCTTTTCAGGAAAGAACAAGTATAAAACAAATCACTTTCTCTGTCCCTATATTCCTATATCTTTAAAACTACGCAACGGATTTTGATGCGGATTTTTTTCATTAGATAGATTGATTGATGAGGAAGGTTTGTATGATAACATCCATTAAATATTGGAGAAATTTAGTGGAGGTGGGTTGCTTCAATCATTATAAGATTATATCACAGTAGACTGGGCAGCGTAACGAAATATCATCCTATATATATTTGTGTCCCATCGAAACAAAAAAAAAATATTGTCTTTTCCCGTTGACACAGTGTTCCGCTCGGTCGACGTAAACTTGGCAGCCAACGTATCGATGATCGGTTTCACTATGATTGCAATGTGTCCACACCTTCACAGCTGTTTTCGTGTTTCTATATCTATATATACTTTTATAAAAAAATAGTTATAGGTATGTTTGTTTGTATTGAATTGACTCCGAAACTACAAGACTGATTTAATAAATTATTTCACTGTCAGAAAGTTACACTACACAGGTGAAAATAAACTTTAAGCAATGCGGGTAAAACCGCGGGGCACAGCTAGTATAGTTAGTCCTTCCCTGTTTTACCACCCATACATCCAAATACAAATACAGGTATTTTAATCTACGACACCCATTATACTAATAAGTTTTAAAACTAATATTCATTTCGGTATTATATGAACGAACAAATACATCAACTCATTAGTTATCGCTACAGTCAATTAATAACTAGACGTTAACATCGTAATAATATCATTTTAATTTGTTTATTTCCTATCTTTTTCAAGGTAGGTACCGAATATCGAATTAGGGCATAGTTCTAATCTATTTTCGATGTTATTTTAAAACGATAAGGTTGAAAATGTATTTAAGAAATCTAACTGTTTAGGGCTTGATGATCTAAACGGTCATTTGCTCATAATATATTATAGTTACGCTCCAGTTTTGTGATTAATCACAATCGACTTTTGAACTATCGACATCCTCCACTTATGGCAATTCGCCTTAATCTTAATTAAACCATATACATAGATGAAACTAAAAAACAAATCGTCCCTTCATTAACTCGTCAGTGAAGCTAAATAGTCGTTCTAAAGTGAAGATTCGAATGGAGAAGAAAGAGAAAGAAGCTCCATAGTCACTTCTCTCTTGGCAAGCTAGTCAAATGCCGTATTATAAAGGGTGAAAAGATCTCACTCAATCATCTATTACAAAACCTTAGAAAGAATGGATTTGACCATACTACCAGGTGACAAAATCATCGCGCATAGCTCAGCATTTCCATAGCTCAGCGCGCTATGGAAAGGGCTATGCTCGGAGTTTCTTTGCGAGACCGAATAAAAAACGAGGATGTCCGCAAACGAACAAAGGTTTCCGACATAGCCCAGCGGATTAGTAAGTTGAAGTGGCAATGGGTAGGGCACATAGCGCGTAGAAAGGTTCTCGAGTGGAGACCACGTACCGGCAAGCGCAGCGTAGGACGTCCACCCGCAAGGTGGAAAGAGGACCTGATTAAGGTCCCAAGAAGCCACTGGATGCAGGTCGCTTCCAACCGGCCTATCTGGAAGTCAATGGGGAGGCCTATGTTCAGCAGTGGACGTTCTGTGGCTGATATGATGATGATGATACTACCAGGTGACAAAATGCATTTTAATCTGAAGTTACTACTCACACATAATTAATAAAAACCATAGTATCATTGTCTATGTTCTATTAAGAAGCTACTAAGTGCCATTACACTTTATGTCAGGGCCACAAAGTTTGTGTAGAGATTCAATACATTTCACTCCGACGTGACCCCATGACCTCGCCTAATTGACCTGTTGCTTGCCTTAGGCGGCAGACACAAATCAAATTTATTTATTACAATATGTAGGTATGTTACACCCTATGTTATGTTATTAAATTTCCCTATATTTCGCCTATCATTTTAAGTGAATAAAATTTGATAGTATCGAATTTTCGAAGCTATATTTGACCTTGAAGAAAATTTTCGTGTTCGAAAATCGAATTCGTTTTTCGTCTTTTGTTTTTCAAAAATTATGTTATAAGATTTCTATCACGTATGCAGTGCCATACCTAATCAAGTTGGAAAATAAAATGGTATCTATAAAAGAAAAAGAGTCAGCTAAAAACAAAATAAAATATCTCAAGAAGAAAATGAAGATTTTTGTTGAGTTTAAAACTGAAGATTTTTCCAAGCAAAGTAAATCAGAGGTGAGATATAAAAGGAGATGAAATTTCATGGTTCGTTGTCTAGGATTCGATTTCTTTGAATTGAGGGTTTGAGAGCGAACACTGAGTACAATATTGTTAGTTTTAGTATGATAGGTAATCTTATGCAGTGGATATTTTGATGCTAAAACAAATCGGATTTGCTTTGTATTTTGAATGCTTTGTTTAACAATTTTGTCTTGAAAGGATTAAAACACAACGAGTATGTGGCTATACCTACTATTATATTGAAAAAAAGGTACAGAAGCACAGAGAAAGAGAGACAGAGCAGAATAAAAAAAACGGTGGAGTTTTTAATCAGTGAGACGTTTCCCTTGCATCAACTAGGGCGGGAGAAACGATTCGATGATTAATTCCTCTGCTCAAAAATAAAATAATACTTACTCTTTTTCATCTTATGCCAGAGGATTTTCCAAAAAATTGTTGGTCCAAAATTTTTCAAAATACAAAATTGTTTCAATTATTTTTCCAATACAATTTGAAGTGTGGGAGAGCCATGCTTCGGCACGAATGGGTCGGCTCGACCGGAGTGATACCACGGCCTCACAGAAAACCGACGTGAAACAACAACAGCGCTGTGTTTCGCCGTGTGAGTGAGGTTACCGGAGGCCCAATCCTTCCCCTCCCCTAATCCCTCCTCAATTCCGCAATCCCTAAATCTCCTAATCCCTAATCCCTAAAAGGTCGGCAACGCACTCGTAACTCCTCCGTTGCGGGTGTCCATGGGCGGAGCTGATTGCTTACCATCAGGTAATCCATCTGCTCGTTTGCCGAACTATTACATAAAAAAATATAGATTCTCACTTAAAAGTATTTCCTTTTCAAGTATAAAAACCTTCTTTTAAAATTCCTTTCATTTCTTTTTCTAAAGAACTCCCTATTACGCCGTTAGGAAAAGCAATAGTGTTTAAACTGCCCGTGTTATGACTCCTATGGGGTTTACAAAGTGCATTCTAAAAATGGCGCACTGCAAGACTGAATGTATTTATTTTTATAATACGGGAATGAGGGCTTTGGGGGATACTTGGTTCTTATCCTGGCTAAAATGAACACTTTTTCTCTTGGACTGCAACTATAAACATTTTGATATAATTATAACCTTTGTAGTAAGACAAAAAATTGAAAACGAATTTTAAGAATGTTATGACGAATTTTATTCCTTTTTTTGAGCCTTTTACACAGTTCATCTAGATCTAGATTTATTTAATAGTTTGAAATTGTCAATCTGTCCTGATTAAGAATAATGTAGGAAATTACTTCAAGGTTGGCGCAGTGGCTGGGCAACTGGCTGTTGGGTAACGTTTCGCGGGTTCGATTCTCGCACTCCACAACACCCTGTGTGATCCACCAATAGTTGTTTCGGATCTGGGTGGCTTCAGTACCTTAATGTATGTGAATTTGTATGTTCGTAAACGCACCCACGATCCTTCAGGAGACAATCCCAATGTCAAGCAATGTTTTTTTGTTTTAAAAAATGAACCCTAAATCTTGCTCATCTGTGTTTAAAAAGTAAATACCTTATATAAATTTCAAAATACTTCCTTTATGAAACAAATGATATTTTAAAGACCATTCAGGCAGAAGGCCTTATTTTATCAAATTTTCATAATCCTGTAAGCTTGGTGTACCATCGGATTAGAGGGTGGTTTAATTATGTTTTGGGTAATTAATTACATGACGTTTTGTATCAATATTAAATTATATTTGCAAATTATTTCGTTATTCCTGATTAAGATCCCGAGCTACTTATTGGTTAGATATTATTAACCGTTTCGTTCTAGACAACTGTTTTTGGACTAAATTGTTATTAAAATATAGTTTAATTAATCACTAAGCGTCTCTGAGTACGTCTGCTTACTATTATTTATTCTATTTTATACGGTAAAAAAAACCAGCGGACGGTTAACCTGATGGTAAGCAATCGTTGCTACAAATGGACAGAAGAATAATTTTAGGTAGCTAATTGATTCCCAGAGCGAAGAAATTAGCTGACGATTTACCCCCTTCAAAATACATAATATTTTGCCCAAATGGATAGATTGATTACTTACTATAAAATTTCTCTCAGTGCCTCTTAAGGCTCAAACAAGAAAGTCAATATTTAGTAAAGTATGAGTATTTTTAATCAAAAACATATTTTTATTTGCATTAAAGAATCTAAGGCTACCCTACCTAGCTTTGGTCTAAAGGTCAGGTAAGTGGAGTTCCAGACTTCAAAATAACTTTGCGAAGCTTTATGGAAAAAAAAAGTATGATTACTTTTTAAAGTTTTATTAGATAAGTCTATACACTTTATTGCTAGCTTATAGGGTATCCTTATTATGTAAATATTGTTTAGAGGTAGCGAGAAATATTAAATATAGTTTTTTAGTACATTTTTTTTAAGTTTCAGGTCGGCAAACAAGTTAGCGGATTACCTGATGGTAAGCAATCAGCGCCGCAACAGAGGAGTTACGAGTGCTTTGCCGACCTTTTGTGGATTAGGGATTTGGCAGATTTAGGGATTGGGGAGGGGAAGGATTGGGCCTCCAGTAACCTCACTCACACGGCGAAACACAACCCTTTGGTTGTTTCACGCCGGTTGTATGTGAGGCCGTGGTATCACTCCGGTCGAGCCTTAAATAAAAAAAAATGTCCGAATACATCTCCATATTATAAGAATCAGGTAAAGTATCATTGAATATACCACTTTCGTAGTTTCTTCTTTAAAAAAAGAACCTTGTCACACACAAGGATTCTCTCACCTGTCTCAGTAATAATTCTCAGGAATGACACAGACTGTGAATTATCCTTTTTAAATATGGCCATTTTAAGTGATATTCTTGAGGAGTGAGTTTTTAATTGTGAACTTAAAACATTATGAAATTACTCTCTCTCACCCACGGTGAGAGGACGCTTGCACCGCAGCACCTATCATATTTTGAGGCAAAAATACCTATGTGTTAGGTTACACTATGTTACATATAACCAGCTTAGTACATTCTGGACTCGTGCAAGCAAAAACATATCATAAAAATACGAACATAATGTTGACTTTAGCTCTGTACCTAGCTATGAAGGTATAGCCGAACTAGGGAGTGCCTTTAAACAGCTAAAGGGCAACGTGAAACTGCCTCCATAGTTTGCACAGGACTAAAAATACGGAGCCAGGAACTAAAAGATTATTTTAAAATATTCATACCGTGGAATATGGCCGCCGTAATTAGCTAATGGGTTCCGCTGATGAATTATACCAAGTGATAAATGGAAAACATTTCGTATACTTGCGATGGGAGGGATGTTTTAAAATGTACCGTTTTAAATTTTAAATAAAGATGCTTTTCAATTGTGTAGTGTTAATTAAATTGTTAAATGTAGTTTGGAGAATTATTTTAAAACGAAATTATTTATTTTGTTTAGAGCCAGTATTACAATTCTTAGATTGCCACTGTGTAGCATATTTATTTGAATATAGAACGTAATTTGTATATATTATTGTGTGGCATATAACCCTATCAGGGACTTACATATATAAAGGTCCTAAATATCACATTTAATTCTTTATATATAACTACTTGTTTTTGCTTCTGAACACAGAGAACCAATCGATGTAGATACGAATAGGTGACTCTGAAGAAATTCGACACCTAAGTGCTAGTGAAGGCAAAATCACTACATACTATAAAGCAAAGTCGCTTTATCTGTTCCTACATATGTATGTTTAAATCTTCAAAAGACGCAATGGAATTTCATGTGGTTTTCTAGGTAATAGATGTGAAGAGTAAGGTTTAAATGTATAATAACATCCATTAATAACACTCCGTTCTTTTGGCAGTCGTGTAAATAGTCGAGAATTTAATATCAGCATTGCAAGTGCAACCGTCCTAAATAGGTCCGGTCACTATTCAAAAATGATAAAAATAACAATTACTCAAAATTTGGTACACCTAACTTAAGGATTAAATTAATCAACAAATAGATTAGTTATATTAAATTCATAAAATACCAATACAATAACATTACTCTTTCAAGGTCAAATCCCCTTCAATCTACATTAGAAGTACATTACAAACATCTTCACAAACTAAAATATGTACTTTCACCTCAAAATATGAACTCTTTATGTTTGACCTCTTTGCAGTTCCATCAAGCGATACCCTTTTATATGACGTCAGAATACCTGAGATTGGAAAAAACAAAGAAATGAGATATGATTGTTTACAAGAAATTAAACGTATTGTTTTGTTAATTGAATAGCTGTCATGGCGGCGGTCACAATGAGCTGTCCAGAGCTGGGAATAGGGATGTGTTCGCGTAGGAGTGTAAGACGGAATGAAGTCCATAGAGGTTTTAATGTGTAAAAACTTTTTTGACAGATGTCTTGTAACCTAAAAACTTTTAAAATTCCTTTTTTAAGCAGTATACTATGTACCTATGTATGATAATATGTTCTTTTTTATCAAATTCAATATACTTATTATTATATTAAACTAGTTGTTTCGCGCAGCTTTGTCCACGTGTCGAGGGAACTACATCCCGTAAACGAATAAAATATAGCCTATAGCACTGGGGAACATTGTAGCTATGTATCCGTTAAAGAATTTTGGAAATCCAACCAGCGGTTCCAAAGATATATTCCCCAACATACAGACTCACAATAACCTCTTTATAATATTAGTATAGAATATGCATTTTACAATACTTACTCGAAATTATAATTCACCAAATAATTAAAGATACATCTGTAGTAAGTATCTAACAAGCACCATTTATACAATCTATGCACATATTTAATCTTAATACTAAAAGCTACTAACATGTCTAAAAATAAAAGAAAGATATTAGCCAACAGCCCGAAGAGAAAATGAACAAATAAACACAGGTCAACGACCTCACCAAAGCCAGAGCCAAAGCTAAAACTAGCCTGCAAAACAGAAAAAAAACCTAAGAAGAAAAAGCACCGGAAAAATACTTAATCACGCGGGCAAGTAAACATAATTGTTGATAGGCAAACTCGACCCACAACCAACCTCAAACCGCCTACTGGGGGTGAGTTTGACCCCCCAAGCTACACCTGTTGATATTTGGCTGGCGTCCAAAGCCCCAAAGAAGTAATATTTGGCCAGGCTCACGTGTATCGTGTTGAAGTGGCTCCCGTGTGAATTTATTAGACAGTTGGTTACATTAAAGATGTGTTATGGGTGCGTGTGTGCATACATCGATGTTGAGACATGGGAGCGCCTCTTATTACGTAGGTAAGTGTACTATAAGCATAATACATGATGCGTTTTGCGTATTCTTTTCATAACATTTACATAATCTGTACAGGGTTAAGTAGGTAGATGTAAGTAGGTGTATTTGTAGATACAAATTGTATGTGTATATAAAAAATTAGTCTTTTTTCGTCAATTATGCTAGGTCTATCTAATAGAGAGTAAGCAATACATCGGTCACCATCCAGCATCCTTGATTATTTCACTAAGAGTTTTCTAAAAACATAAAAATCAGAAAAAAGAATATTTTTTTCACACAAACAAACATCCTTGACTATAAGCCAAACAAGATACTTTCTTCTATTTTTTAAAATATACCTAGTATTATACATATTCTAAAAATTTGAAATCTAGTATGTCACTTGGAAACCTATGAAAATTGCAATCGTTACTTACGGATAAGAGAGAAAAGAGAAAAAGATAATATTCAATTATATCGAAACTCAACTATTCTAGCTCATACATTTTTATGACCCTTACAAATTTAGCACAAAAAAGAACAAATAAGTATACCTATTTTTTTTAAATTGATGTATGGCCTTGAAAATTCGGCTTTTTCTTCATAGTTTTCTTGAACAAACTTCTCCTTACATATTAAAATTTCATATTTAGCTTAGATTATTTGTTTAATCTCTATGGGCATAACAAATCAACAAAGCCATGAAATTTGAGTGACATTTATGTATAAAGATGAGAGTACCGAAAAGAACGAATATACCTGTCTCCTTTCTTTATTACAGTCTTGCTGTAAACGTAACATTATGATAGAATTTTTTGTTTCCAGTAATTTACGCGTGGGTGGCGCTCTAGTAGCGTGTTATTTCATATTTTTCTTTTGTTTTGTTGTTCTAAAACTATACGATTTTCTCAGAAGTCCGGACGCCTCATGTAAAATAAAATAACAGACGTTTTATTTCTGAATAATCTGTAGACAAAAATTGTTAATCTTTTTAAGGATTCCGTCCTTAATGGGTGCAAAAAGGGCGATACTACAGAGTTCTGTCATGGCCCTTAACTCAAAGCAAAAAGTGCCATCGTGCCATCTACTAAAATTTATATTAATATGTTTTCTATATTTTCTTCGTTAATTTGATTACAGCTAAACATAATTAAACTGTATTGTAGATTTTTATACCAAACATACTGAAATAAAAATATAAAGCAATGCTTCAGCAGTGACAATGGACTCTGACAGAAAGAATAAAAATGAAATCATAAAAAATGTATATTATAAGATTTCTTAAACGAATGGGCAGTTTCTAAAATTAGTCGAATCAAACAAATACATAATAATTCACATACTTTTGTTTCATTTTAAAGCGTTAAGTTACGATTTCACAAAATGGCGGTAAAAATGGCGGCAAATCAATTGTCAGTCAACTGTCACTTTATTGTAACAGCAACATTGTTAGCGATGCGACTGCATATCACACATATGTCACATTAACTACAACTACGGACGGTTAAAAATAATACAATCGATCGACTGAACTGATTGACTCACTTCTGCAGCATGAACAAATATATTATTCAAAATTTTATTGTATTCCGTGAGTGAACATCTTTTAGTTTCAGTCTGCCAGTGTTTTGAATAATAAAGTGTACATATTATACAAACTCTACTTTCAGTTATAGGTACATTATTGTTTTACATATAATTTATAAATTGTAAAATTAAAACTGAAAAAAAATGGAACTAGGTTTGAAAATAAGAAATGTGCCCCATCGTAGGCCGCATCCTCGCTTTTCACCAGACAAAATAGTGGCCAAACGACGGCCCATTTGTCCACTACTGTCGAAAAGAAAATACTTCATGGTATCGACTTATGAAAATTAATCTGACCTTAGAACCGAACACGAGAACCCTCATCCGACAGACGCACTTGATCACCTGTTTAAAAATGCCCATTGCTGCGCAAAGACCTCTCCTCGCACAAAGAAAGTATGAGCATTAATCACCGCGCTTACTAAAGGCGGACTGGCGATATCAAACTTATAAGTCAAGGTGTCTATGTAATCTTAAAAAGTACAAGTAACTTAGACAAAGTCATATTGGTTAAGACATGTTTTTTTTTTTTTAATAACAATGAAGTTTCTTTTAGGTACGTACGTTCTTCTACATTTGAATTGTAAATCGAATTCAAATATACCCTTTGGAAACTACAATGACGAACTGGCTCGCAGCCTACTATTCTATTTTGAAGTTTCAAAAGTATCTTTTTATGGTGTAGTTGGAATACTTAAATGATTTTGTTTGACTTTAACTTCAGATTTTGGACTCGACCTGCCAGACTACTAATGCTGAAGAAGCGGGTCTTTTTTAGGCCCAGCTAACATGCTTTACAATTTTAATATAATTGTCATCTTTCAAATTATCACCTACGTGTTCTTTTAATCCTTTATCATCATCAGCTCCTCGGAGACGTCCACTTTTGGACAAAGGCCTCCCCCTTAGCTCCCCACGCCGAACGATAAGTCGCCACTCGCATCCACTGGCTCCCCGCGAGTCTGACGAGGTCGTTGATCCTAATTCTAATCCTGGTTGAAGTTAATGTACCCACATTGCAATGTATGTAACATAGCCACAATAAGGGCTAGTCAGGCCGCGCATGTAAATGTAAATAGAGGCTTGCGGTGATCCCCAGTATTGTACTGAACCCTGCATTAAATACAGGGTGGTTCAATACGCACCGTTCTGAATATAGACGTGCTAATGTCTAAATTAAATTTGCCTTTAAAGACACGATTGGTTCGTAAAGGATGCAAGCGTCATAAGGTTCAGCGGCCTCGACCTGGAGCAGGAGAAAGAACGGATTGGTTTTTAGAAGTTTTAAGAGTCTGTCACTCCCTCTCGCTCTACCCAGAGCCAAAAAAGTTGTTGGATGTTTTACGCCTATCAAAATATGATAAGACTAAAATTGTCCCCTAGAATTAAGAGCTGCAGTCGAGTGAGGTCAGGTTCTTTAACCGGCCATTGTTAATAGATAAAACTTTTATTAAAGCACTAACTTTTAAGACGCTCCACCGTTACCGTTATAAAGCCTCAAAAAGACTGAGACTAAAATATCCAACGAGATATGCCAATGCCTCGCGCAACAAATCACATTGGCCAATCACGAGCCGTCATTCAAATAGTGTGAATTCATCATTCGAATCGTGTTCGAAAACACGCTAAGGACACTAAGAGGTGAATGAGTATCGTGCTGCCAGTACAGCACGGCCTTTGCGCAAAAAGAGATCGGATACATCTGCTATAGAATCTATTTTTTTCACTGATTGGAATAACAACAGTGTAGACTCCAGCTAATAGTAATTATAAAACTCATTACAAAAAGATTTTTAGAGTATTTTCCATACCAGATACGACTGCCATCCGATTAAAACTGGTGCCCAAGTCCTACAGCTGTAAGTACACGATCATACCTCAAAATACAGAAATAGAAATGCGACAACAAACAATATCATTAAAATCGGACCGTTACATACAGAGATTATCTCATTCAAACAAACAAATACTTGAACCAAATCATTTACGCAGCATAACAGAACTAGGTATAGAAAATTACCTTGTAAATAGAAATTTTACATAATTTGCTACTGCCTATGTACAAGGAAAATTCTGTTATACATAAAGTGCTATTTGCATGCACCATGTTTGCATCTGAAACGTGACTTGATGTAAATATACTCTGTATTCCTATTCTTACCTGAATCTAGGCCAGGTGAACAATTGTTTGTCCTTGAAAATAGTCTAGAACTTTCTAATAATGGTTCTGTTTGTAGTATGAATGACTTATGTGTACAAACATTCTTGGTATTATAATGCCATCATAGTCAATCGATGCATCTTATGTCAATAAAGCCTGACCGCACAAAGAAATAAAATTGTAACATCATCAACATCATCTTCCGGGTTATTTAACCACAGTGCGTGGGTACTACAAAAACCTTGAAATTGGCAAATCCAAAAGAACCTTTGGGTTAAAACTTAAGCTATAATATATATATTTAATTATTATAATTTCGGCTTACTCTACTGTAGTAGCAGCGCGTCAGTCGCCGAGTCGCGTGTTGCGGAATGCTGCTCATGAATATGGGCCTCAAGTATAGCTTGAAGCTAGTCGAGTATCTCGTCAAATTATTACGTGAGTAATAGAGATAGAATTTATTTGGAATGTCTCACGAAAGTTATAATAAAAAAAAGATATGTTTAAGCACATGTAGTGGAAGCTCTTTATTAAGTTGGAGCGCCGATGTGTGTAAAATAGCAGTGATTGAATGCGTAGAACTCAAGTTTTAGTTCAGCAGTGGAGGAAAATTAGCTGATGACGATGAAGTAAATAAGTCATAATTATATTGAAATGTTACACAAAACCGTTATGGTCAAATCAATGAAGAATTGAAACAATCGCAGATTATTTATCGAAACGAATACCATCAATTAAACGATACCTGTCTACCATCAATAGAGTAAAATTCACCTTATCGCCAATTAATCTAAGTTCACTTTAGCAGTGTAGCGCAAATATTTTTCCCAATAAGTGTGCCGAGCTATGTGGCGACATGAGACATAGCGTGTCCAATCTTCTCAGTGAGCCGACGACGGGAAAATGCCTGAATTTATCAGCGATATTGCCTCTAGGCATTTCCAATAGACAGACATGTTTGCCCGGTCCAATTACTCAAGTTTCAACTTTGATCAAGATATTGTCTCCTTTGATGTTATAAACGTAGAATCCATACATTCATCTTTAATAAAGATATTGATATTTAGTTTGTATTTTGAGTCAAATAACAGTACTTTGTAGGTCATTTTACTAGTACCTATTGTGGATACCGCAATGGTTTTGAGTCAACGACCTTGAATATAAGAGTATTTTTTCATTCAATCTCTCATGTCATAGTATCTCTCATCTTATGCCTTACTATAATAAATATCATTAAAATCAGTTCAGCAGTTTCGAGTAACTGGCGTGAAAAACACGGTATAAAAATGATTGTTTATCTAAACTACTAAACCAATTTTGATACACATTAACTTATAGACAGTTCGATGTAAAGTGAAATAGGGAGAAAAGAAGGGAAAGCTTTGAAGGTCATAGATAAAATTTATATGAACACAAGAATCTACAGACAAAATCAATTAAGAGAATAAAAAATTATGAGTAAAATGTGGAAGAGTCGGATCGGCTCGACCGAAGTGATACTTCGGCCTTACAGAAAACTGGCGTGGAACAACCACAGCGTTCCGTGTGAGTGAGTTTATCGGAGGCGCAATCCTCCCCTCCCACTATCTTTTCCTAAACGCTAATCCTAATCCTCAAAAAGTCGACAACGCACTCGTAACTCTTCTGGCGATGTTGGTGTCCTTGATGCCATAACATAAAGAAAAATGTTACGCGTTCTAATTCATAGAGAGGAAACATTATAAACAAAAATTTGTGTTACAAATATTATTTTGTAATCCGAAACATGTATTTGTGAGATGTATTCCCGTCTCTTCGTAGAATTCTTGTATATATTATGGGTTGTAGGATACGAAGCTATATATATGTATATGTATGTGTGTTTGCTGTATAATCTGTATGTATACCGACATTCATTGCGAATGTTACAATGTAGATAGCTATGTGTGTGTATGTACACCTAAGCTACTCTCACGCGGTTTCACCCGCTGCTCAGCTCCATTTGATCGTGGCGTGATGTTTTATAGCCTATAACACTCAGGAAAATTGTAGCTATCTATCAGTGAACGAATTGGGAATCCGACCAGCGGTTAAAAAGTTTACCCCCTACATACAAACTTACAAATTCTATATATTCTATTCTTTATAATATTAGTATAGATAAAATCAACGGTTATGTGTAAGGGTTCATGTGGAACGTGTTATTGAAGATTTACTGAATTTTTTTTTATCAACAAATATAGCAAATTGGGCTTAAAATTTCTACTAAAATCGCCAATCTGCGTTAAGCGTGGTGACAAATGCTTCTCCGTGTGAGTACTTAGAGCCCTTTGATAACGGTCATAAATCTAATCCGGATTTATTTATATCGCAATGTACGATTGTTTACTACATTAAATAATATCAATAAATGTTTATTTGTAGTAAAAAGGTAGATTACAAAATATACCTATATCTACCAAAATCTAAAATAAATTTCAATGTATACGTCAACCTGAACTAGGTACAAACCGGTGTTACAGGTAAGATTATTAAATGTAGTACAATATTAATTTAAAACAATATTTTAAAAGATAGAAATGTCATCCATTCATTCATCCAAAAACAACTCCTGCCAACCACTTACGGAGTTAATAAAATATTCAAATAGAAGAAAGCACTTATCCAATACAATACAGAGATGTCTTCGACAAAACTCTTAAAATTTAAAGAAAATGTAGCTCTATAATGGAGAAATAAATGTTTTCTTTGTGAATCCCTTGATCGTGTGCCAACGTAATCATGGCTGCTATTGTTTGCAGTCCATCGGACTGTATCTACGACATCACTCATGTTTGTTATTTAAAAAACGGTAATGTATTACGAGCTTTGTAAACTATCTCGCTGACTTTAATGTTGGTTTTCGTTATTCTTGCACAATTTTAAATTAATACGAATGAAATCTGTTTTAATTCGTATTTATTATTTTAAAGAAAGAACATTCAATGTGAAATTGTATTTGAAAATCATTTGTTTTAGGTGGAAATGAATTAAAATCTGTTGTAAATTTTGATAATTATTAAATAATTAACTTGTTTGTATCTTTATAAATACTATTAAACAGCTCACAATATCTAAATACTTTGTTATATTATTCTGTTTAACACCTCTATCACACAGACTTTTAAACATAAACATAAGTAAGTAATAATTTATTCAAGCAACCGCGCCATTTTCTATTTACATGTTAAAAACTTTTCCCGCGCGCCACAGATTAAATACCGAGCGAGCAACACACTTGGCGTTTTCTGCCAGAGTAGAAACTCCTCCATTGAACTGACTGGTGTCAGATAGGCCGATAGCTGTCCATTGCTCACAGGTATATACTGTATTATAAATGTGTTCAACACTAGTAGGCACAGCTTCGAATCATATTACGTGAAATTGATTTATTTTGCTTGTGGGCAGATCATAAATGGCATACATAATCTGTAGTTATAGTTGTATGGATCAAATCAGATATTGGCCTACCTATTTGAATATTGAAGCATGAGTGATAGTAAGCCAAAATATGAGAGAAAACGAATATTTTAATATTTTCTTGTTAATATTGTACCTAATATTACACCCAAAAGATATGTATGAATGAGCAAACCAGAGCAGAAAGGTCGGATTCTAATATCTCTACGAATCCGTTAATACATAGTTAAAAATGTACGTATATACATAGCTATAAAATTTCAATATGAAAACAACAAATGTCAAAAACGAAAATAAGGTACTTTTCTGGCAATTTTCTATGTATGATACAGGACTAGTGACGTCATCATATTTTTGCGTTAGATAGGATACATATTTCTTAAATATTTTATTAGATAATTTCGATAGTTCATTGGTTCATTAGTAATCGTTATTTCAATGAATAAGAGTAAGCTTAATTTTTTTTATTGATACATCGAACTAATATGTTTACGACTAAGGTACTTATCTTTATACTGAAAACATAATATTAAAAAAGAAGGACAAAGAAGAATAGTAATATCAAGAACAGAAAAAACACTCTTACTAAATGCAGTTAAAGTTGAAAATTGAAATAAAATTAGGTACAGCAATTTAATTTAACTTCGCTCAGGGACACTAGTTTCTGAGAAAAAGATAAAAAAACAAAATGCTGAAATAAATTATTAAGCTCTAATTATCTGCCGGCACCGTTACGTGTGCGGAGTACGAAAAGTCAGTTAGGTTAGAACCTTTTTAATTGTTTTATTTTTATACATATTTTGAGTTTTACGAAAAAGAAAAACTAAATTGGATGTGGCTTTCCTGGTGATTCATTGTAAAGTACGTAATGCCATTTGTGTTTTGTTTCTTAGTACATAACCTGCTTACTTCATTAAACTTTTAAGGAATAGGAGGCAAACGAGGCGTATCAAGATGATGAGTGATCAGCGCCGCCTATAAACACTTGACACACCAGAGGAATTGCTATTTCGTTGCCAGCCTTTTGATGATTAGAGTTTTAAGGATTGGGCAATTTGAAAAAGGTGGTAAAAAAATGAAAACAAAAATGGGCCTCCTGTAACCTCACTCACACGCCGAAACACAAGGCAAGCGCTATTCCATGCCGTTTATCTGTGAAGCCGTGATATTACTACAGTTTAGAATAGAAAGTCCATTCGTGCTGAGGCCCAACTTTCCTACTCTTTATGATGATGTCTACTTTTTATGATGGTCTTAACTTCTTTTTCGGATTCTTTGCCTAAACATTAGTGTTACACTGTTCTCACATAACGGAACCGACTAAATGATGTAACAAAGAAATTTATTGTAAAACTGATTGAAAAAAGCTTCGGACAGACTGACACGCTTAAAGTTAAAGCTTTTGAAATACTTTTTTCCTTTTTTGCTTGACGTTCAAAAGTACCTAATGTGGTCTAATTGAAATAAATGATTTTGACTTTGACTTTATTAAACTTAAATTTTTCTGAAACGTTTTGCTACCGTCACTAAGAAAGGGCTACATAACCTAATAACCTACTCCGACCATGTTTACCTGCCACCGTCAGATAATCTCAGATTATGACGTGTTTATCTATCACCATACCACTACATCACAAGGTTAACACCATGCCAACCGAATATCCACCTTCAAAGCATTTTAATACAGCACAATATCCCACTTAAATAGCGTAAGAGCTATGCATCAACACAATTTTCCCGAAATTCATGTTATACATCGTGTGCCGTGGATATAGTAGCTAGATGTGGCCCAATTTTTGTATTTACAATTTTATTTTTAAAAATTCATATCAGATGGTGGAACAGTTATTGAGAGTGCATTGCTAAAGTATAGATCGCCTCTGCATACACCAATTTGCCATTAATATATACGTTTAGTAACCAAGTTATAATTTTAGGATTCAGATTAAGCAAAGAGTGTTGTTGCCTGGTGACTGTCAAGTGTGTCGACAGTTCTTGACAGCCGTGGGAAGTGTATTGTGTGTATCGTACGAGTGAGGTTACGTGATCCAATACCTGGGCTAATCTTTTTCCCAAAACCTCCCAATGTCAAAGCCCAAATCCTTCACAAACCGCACAAGCGGCATCTATCCATCTCTTTCTTCTTAGGAGTTGTTGTCTAAGTGACGACTGCTTATCGTCAAGTAATCTTCATGTTCGATTGCCTATCCTTTACCTATCCCATCAAAAAAGGGCTGCTATACAGCAACCCATTAATTAACGTAGTTTTAGTTTAACTACCTATCTTGTAATTACAACCGGCTAGTAATCATTAACCTATTAAGTATTTCTAAATATCGAAAACTTAACGTGTTCCCTGAAGTAGTAAATCATTGTATTAATGAACCTCAGTGCCCGTCACGGTGTCATCAATCCAGCCTTATTATCTCAGGGCTGACGGACACAATGATCGATTGCATACAACTCGACACCTTCGCGACTCCATTTTATTTTTGTATCTTCAGTTTCCGAAATATCTTTGACTAGTTTCTCTGGCGCGGTTCCACTCGCTAATCGACTTTAATTGTTTAAAAGAGGTAGAATTTTCTTAAATATTGTTACGGCGATAGATGTTTGATTTCTTAACTTTATTTTTTTCGACTTTAATGCAGTCATTTAGAACAATTTACATAATTTTTGATATGATGACAAAAGCCAAAAACTATGAAAATATCGTAAGACTGACATTTCCAGTAGTTAGATAGTCCAATCCATCACCTGTTCCATTTTGAAAATTATTATATTTGAGATCCAATACAAATACAAACTTTGTACCCTTACATCAAAGTTCTTTTTCGATTGGCATCGGTTTGCAGGTGGGCAGGTGTTAAAATGGCGTGCACTTTTATCTTCCAGTTACAATAATGCGACATAGGATTACGATATAATTGTAAAACGAGAAAGAACAAGGTTATTATGTATTTACATATTATTTTTTTATGTGGCTGCTATTCTATAGATTACAACAACACAACCACAGCGTTGTGTTTCGCAGCCGGGGTTGCGAGGTAAGCGCGATGAGGTACCGCGAACTCGGCCCAGAGCAGGAGAAGTAACGGGGGCGTTTTTAGTCAGTAAGAGTCTGACACTCTCTCTCGTCTTACCCTGGGCGGGAGAAGTCATTGGATGATCTTCCCCTGACAAAAAAATAAGCTTTGTGTTTCGCTGTGTGAGTTAGGTTACCGGATGCTGAATCCTTCTCCTTCCCCATCTCTCCCTAGTCCTTAAATATCCGACTCCGGCCGGCAACGCACTCGTAACTACTTTTTGCGGCGCCGATTGCTTACCGTCAGGTAATTCATCTGCTCGACCTTCCACCTAATAAACTTAAACATACTTACGTGTGAGCAACCAGAAGCCCCATCTTTCCCCTCCCCTTATCCCTAATTCCCAAATCAGTTACACTCAAATTCCTAACCCAAAAATGCCGGCAACGCGTGGGTTTATGTGTGACATGTGTAAGTGTCGGAGAGCCATGCTTAGGCCCGAATGGGTCGGCTCGACCGGAGTGATACAACGGCGTCACAGAAAACCGGCGTGAAACAACCACAACGTTGTGTTTCGCCGTGTGAGTGAGGTTACCAAATTAGGCCCAATCATTCCCCTCCCCCAATCCCTCCTCAATCCCTAAATATCCAGATCCCTAATCCCTAAAAGGTCGGCAACGCACTCGTAACTCCTCCGTTACGGGTGTCCATGGGTGGCGCTGATTGCTTACCATCAGGTAATCCGTCTGCTCGTTTGCCGAACTATTACATAAAAAAACGTCCTTGTAAAATGTTCTAGAGTTGCAGTTAAGGGCAACGGCAACTGCTTACCAAGTGAAGGATCTGATTATATATTACTTTAAAAAAACTTTTCTAATAAATAAATAGCTAAACACAATCAATTTTCAACAGCTACAGTGACATACATAAAACAATCAAATCGAGTATGATTCAGAATTCAAATTCGGAACAGACTGTATTCCTTCATAAAAACGTGCAATAAAAGCTCTGTTTTATGTCGAAAACATACCGACAACAAATCATAAAACTTCAGAACAATGTACGAAGCAGCGGTACGAACAAAACATTCACTGTTGTGCGCACGCGCACGGCGCCAGGAAAACTCTCCTTGGACAGCTGGCGTGACGTCATCGTGTTGAACGTTATGATTTTAACGTGCTTTTCTTTTACTGTATGATTAGCAATTAGCTGTAAGTTTAAACGTCTTATTAAAAGAACTCTACTTTGGGCCTCTTTGGGCTTAATACACTTATACTGCATTTTTTGCACATTTTTCTGAATAAACCATAGAGTTTACTGTTAACCGAAGAAGAGGATGAAGTCCGCTTAACAATCATGAAAAAACTAGCTTTTAACTAAAATTCGCGAGTTACTCACGTGTAAATGTTGAGAAAAGCTCTACTAGTTTCGAACCACAGAGGGGTTCTTCCTCATGAGCAGCGTGCGCGGACGCGGCGACGTCGCGCAGCCTACTGGTTAGCGTTGGCGCCTGCATCGCTGTTGATGGTTGCGCTGCGGCGAGTCCATCACTCACGTGTAAATGCTCATTTACACGTGAGTAACCCGTGAATTTTAGTTAATTTAGTATGTCTCACAATAGTTATTATAAAAACTAGCTTTTGCCCTCGACTTCGTTCGCCTGGAACAGTAACTTCCTGCAGATTTTTGGTATAAAAACTATTCTATGTCCTTTCTCGAGTTACAAACTATGTCTGCACCAAATATCACAGGAATCGGTTCAGTAGTTTAGGCGTGAAGAAAAGACAGAGTCATTTTCGCATTTATAATATTAGTTAAGCTTTTTTGTCGTGTGTGTCCTATCAAAGTTAAAAAAAAAACATAAATTCGTTTATCTTTTACTATTGTGACTATGTGTAGTATTAATACGTCCTTCATTCATAATATCGTGAGTTACATTAAAACTTAATATATTATTCACCATTTTTATTCCTTTCACAGGTTCTTAAATGTCTGACAAAAATAATCCTTTACCCTATTCTATCTTCATCTTCTTTTTCTAAACTACAAATTCTCAACGAAATCGGTTCAGCCGTTCTTGAGTTATAAATAAATAGTGTAACGAACACGACTTTCTTTTACATTATAAAAGATGTATGCAAATGAAGGAGCCCCACGAACTCATGCATTAGAAGTAATTTTAGTATAATGGCCGGCTATAACGAGACTAATAACACAAGTTTATGAAGTGTTAGTAATTCTGCTTACCTCTTCAAGGAAATTGACGTGATGTTATGCCAATGTTTAACAAATGAACAAATGTTAACATTGAGTGCTGGTTTTCGCTCCTATTATGTATTAACGGTCATGTAGTATGCTAATTTCTATTCTCAGTCTAGGGTTGTAGAGTGGATTTTCCAGTGACATGGGTATTTTCTTTCAAAGATTGTTATTGATGGCTTTTCCACCGTTAATTACTACATGATTTGTCACAACATTTATTTTCTTAGTCATCTTGTTATGTGTGCAATGCTGAATGATAGTAGTTGTGTTGGTGTACGGATCTTGTAGTTTTAGGTTATATTGAAAAAGTGTTTAGGTAGGTAATTACCAAAAGTGGTATCAAATGGAAATCAAAATTTTATTACGTCGGTCGATAACAAGAGACCATTCATGGACACTTTCGACTCCCTACAAGACGTACCACAACCCTGGCCTGGAGTAGTAGAAGAAACAGGGTAGTTTTCAGTCAGTAAGAGTCTGACACTCCCTCTCGCCCTACCCAGACATTTGATGATTTCCCCTATAAAAAAGAGGTGAATGGTTGAAGAGATTTAAGAAGATGTGAGGAATTTTTGATAGGGCTTTGATTGAGGATGGGCGATGAGGTCTATGACTCCGGTAACCTCAATCACAAGGGAATGAATCTGAAAATAAATAAGGTTGGTAGCTAAGATAGCAAACCAATCTCTTTGTATCTCCTTGAAGTAAAATCACACCAAAAAAAAAGATAGGGGAGAAGTTACACCTATACACACATTCTTGTAAACAAACAATCTAAAATCAGTCTAAATATCAAAGAAACAAAATTGAATATCGAAAATCACAAATAAGATATTCCAGTTTAACATTTGGAACATTTTGGCATCATAACTGACATGATTATGAAAATACGATTAGAAACGGTTGCAGATTCGTTACACGTTGAAACTGTAATAATACACGCTTTATTCATAGCTAGCCACATTGCTGTGTCGTGGGTGAGTTTATATGCACATTATCACATGCCTACACAAATATGCGCTGTCTTCACATAATATTTACTATGGCAAATAAAAATATTATGTATTGCGAAAATTTGTGGTCATTTGTCGCACTTTTTTGAAGAGGTTTCTTTGTCAGAGTAGTGCTTTTTGTATTTGTTTTGATTTTATTTGTTATACAAAATTGTTTTCATCTCTGTAACAAAATCTAGCAATTGCCGATGTGACTTTTTCCGAATTATATGTATTATATTTTTATAAATTTATTCACTTTAAGCAAGCGTGGTGATTAATTCTAAAATCTTCTCCGCGTGGGCTATTATAGACTGGGAAACGTATATAATAAAATTTTAAGTTTATATTTTTATTGCTCTTAATTGTGAATCTCATGCACGTTTCACAAATAAAATAATAATCCAAAGAGTTTTTATCAACTGGCAGGTGTAAAACACGTATATTTTCGAAATGAAGTTTTAATAGCTTTGCTCATTTGTTCATCGTAAATCATCAAACGGAAACGTCACTTCAAGAATAAGGTTGCCTTTTGATGCTCCTTCCAATTAACACGATAATTCCCAACTAGTCAAATTCAATAGTTATTCCGAAATGTCAAAAATATCATCAAAAATATACCATTGTTTACGGATTTTTTACGAAACGTTGCGACGTCATAATTTTTTTACGTTCTTATTTAAAAAATATGAATATTAAGTATTATTTAATAAAAGTTTCGATATTTTTTAAGAATTTTTATCCAAACAAATATTATAAATGCGAAAGTAACTCTGTCTGCCTGCCTTTTCTTCACGCCTAAACTCTTGAACCGATTTCGGTGATTTGGTACAGACCTAGTTTGGAACTCGAGAAAGCACATAGGATAGTTTTTATACCGAAAATCTGCAGGAAGTCACTATTCCACGTCAACGAAAAGCCAGTTGTTTTAAAAGTTGAAATAATTTCAACATGAGAATGACTTTCCACTTAGAAGAAAAACATATTGATATCAAATCAATACCCAACGTCTTTAGAATCAAAACCTCAATTAAGATGTTCCTAATTAATTTCCTTTAATGTATGTATCTATGTTAACAGGAGCTGTCATTTCCTTGGTTAACGTTACTGAGAATCATCTACCGTAGTTCATTCGTGAATAGTATTTGCATGTATTACTGATCTAAATGCTTGGATGCGGTATGCATATTAATTATAGCTATATTAGTTTAACGCCGTGGCGGTCCAGAGGTTACGGTTCCCGCTTCTCATGCATGAGGGTGCGGGTCCTAATCTTGACAAGTACCAATGTAAGTTTTACCGAGTTATACATACATAATACGTACTTTCTATAATTATTTAGACACTACTGGCTTGCGGTGAAGGAATATACCTATTAGAAAAACATGGACTTATAATTTTTAATAATATGTTTTTTTAAATCGCCAATCCGCTTTGGGCAAGCGTGGTGAATGCTCAAACCTTCTCCGTGTATGAAGAGGTTGTGCTCAGAAGTGGACATTTCCGGGCTGATGATATGTAATGTGATATTAGTTAAGTTCATAGGTTTTGTTATAGGACAGAGTGGTAAACGAACTAGAAGATTGATTAACTAATGGTAAGCAATCAGCACCACCCATAAAACGCAAGCGCTACATCAGAAGAGAAGCATGGAGCACAGTGCCACGAGTTTTGATCCCCGCAAGGAAGTCACGGGACTACCGTGAAGGAATCGAATCCGCGACTCATTGCACGGCAGCCAGTTGCCCAGCTACCGCACCAACCGTGCAGGCATAGCGGATCTTTGTACTCTGTTAAAACTCATGTAAGAATACAATTTTAAAAAGAATGCAACAAAGTAACGCTGCTATATACATACCTTTTAAAGCAGATTTTAACTTTCGTGACCCCTCCATGAACGAAGGTCAAAAGGCCGAATCCGTGATTATCTTCAAAACAAGATCGCAAAAACTGATACTATGTATAATACTTTGCAACATTGTTGCTAGACTAATACTAACGTTAGAATTAACTATTTTGTTGTTTTATTGACAGAATTCAAATAAAATCATCGCGATACGTACAAATCTTCTCTGGACTTCCACAAATAATTCAAGACCAAAATTAGCCAAATCAGTAAAGTCGTTGTTGAGTTATAACATTAAAACAAGAAGTGGCATTGATTTGTATTATATACCTAGTCTAGCCATACCTAAATACTGTAACAAATAAAAACAATATTTTTTCTATTGCAAATAATATTTATTACTTTTACAGTATCAGTATCGACCACCTTTTTCGTACGAACACTACGTGGACGGCCAGATCTTCTCATCTTCTCAGGTCACAAACATAGGAGGTCTCAATTTACCTATTAATAGCCCGGTACGCAAACATTTGACGTGTGGAGAGTTTTAAAAATTGCATTTGGCTCCATACCCACTTTGTGTAATGCAATCACAGCGTTTCGTTTCTCTTTATCACCCCACTCCATTTTAATATCGCAAAATATTGAACAATTTATTGGCGCCAAAATAAGAAAACACAATGAAAAATTATATAAAAATGACAGATTCCAAATTCAAATGTAATATTTTGTTTATTTTTAATTGTAACAGTATTTATGGCCAGACTATGTATATAGATATCGACTTTATTACGCAAAATTAACTGAGAAAAGCTCAAGCAGTCGCAGCAAACGGAGCAGGCTGCTCTTCCAGCTGTGACTTGAAACTAGTAAATTTTTTCTCAGTTAAGTAGACAATTCACGTGTGTAAGTCGCTATTAAAAAAAGTACCACCGGCCGACTTACAATTGCATCACCAGACCAAGCCATACATAACAATATAATATGATTGTCTAGTCTTTACGTTTTCAGTCAAGTTTCATGATGACACGAGACTTAGATTTTTTAAAATTCGCATTTTCTTAAATATGACTAGCGGCCGACCCTGCTTCGCACGTATGTCTAACTGCCTCTCTAACGAAAAAAGGGACGTCGTTTTCCGAATTTCCCTTCTACTTTTAAAATAACTGTGAAGAATGTACTTTGAGATATATCATATTATTACTTGATGCATAGGTTTCAAATAAAAGGGCAGAACCACCCACGTCTTGCCGTGATACGTGGTACAGTGACCTTTTTCTTAAAGGTTGTCTAGATCTAGAACTTTCGCCTGACCTTTTTACTTAAACCTAAAAATAATGCTCAATTTATGATTTTTTAATTTAATTAACAATTTATTAAATTTATTTGTAATCTCCTTAGTTTCAAATTTGGGCTCATTATGTTTTTCTTGTGTTGTAATTTAAAAAGTTTATTTAAAAAAAGAATCCGCTCTGGCTCGGAGATTATGGCGCCAGCTTCTCGAGAATGAGGGTGGATTTGAAACCTGACTAGTGATCGTGTAATGTGACTTCTTTTCAAGTTATTTTAAGTACTTTCTTGGGTTATACTCCACTAGTAATACTGGTATACCAGAAATCATCAACCAATCCACCTTGACCAGGCGTGGTGATAGTTAACTCATTCCTTCTTCGTATTAGAAGATAAATATAGCAACAAAGTGGTCGGATACGATGGCTCGGATCGAAGCTAAGATCTAGTTTTGTATTTTATCAGTCAATAAGATATATTATATTAATAGTCCACTTGTCACAATCAAATACATGAGGTCCTTATTAAAGAAACTTCGCCGATACATTACTATATTAGTGGTCCCTATTCCGTGGTGGTCTCCAACCTAGGCTCTGCCTGTATCTTAAGAGCCTGAGTTGTAATAACATAAATTGCAAAAAAGAACATTGTTATTTGTGTGTATGTGTGTGTGTGTGTGTGTGTGTGTGTGTGTGTTTGTGTGTGTGTGTGTTTGTGTGTTTGTGTGTGTGTGTGTTGCTGATATACTACTACGTACTTACTTTAGATAAGTAATTGCGTAACCCTTTCGGTAATTAAGAGGTGTGTGTGTTTATATGTAGTGTACCTAATATCATTAAAACAATTTTGTTGAGTGATAGAGTGATATCTCTTGGTGAGCAATGATCATTTGACAGGTGACAGAATAATATTAGGATAAATGGTAGCAGGGACAGCAGAAAATGAAGTATACATTTAATCATAATTAATGTTCATTGAACCCAACTGATGATTAAACGAAAAGATTAATTAAAGATATTAGATTTTTACTAAGCAGAGAATATAATTACCTAACTTAATTTTTTTTAAACGCTTTTTTAATATTTTTTATGTAAGTATTTGTTAAGTACCTACGCTTAAGCTTGAAAACTACTTAACCAATTTCGATGAATTTTGATACTAAGTTATGTATTACCACAAGTGTAGATTAAGTATCAAAAAAATGTGCTGTCACTGTCTTATACAAACATTCTGACGCGACAGCATCATAATTATTTCTGAGGTAACTTTTATCTAACCATTGAAAAAACAGCCTAAATAGTTTAATTATAAATAAACTAGCGACCGGCTAGGAAAATTCTCCAATATTTAATGAATGTTATTATACATATAAACCTTCTTCTTTAATCACTCTATCTATGAGAAAATCGCATCAAAATCCGTTGCGTAGTATTAAACATTTTAGCACACAAAGGTATATAAGGACAGAGAAAGCGACTTTGTTTTGTACTAAATAGTGATTATTTACCAAATTAAAACGGATATTTAAAATATATTTGCTCTAGAATAATAGAACTAAAGAATCAACCTAGAAAAGGAAAACAATCCATAATGGTTAAACATGCAAAACTATTGATTTCGCCATCAAGGGGTAATATGACTTAATGACTTGTTATAACAAGTAATAGGCGATCTAATTTCCCTCGCAAGCAAACATAATCCATATAATAGTAATGTTCATATGGAATATATATGATTCATAGGGTACCAAGAATTAGGTTCAATGCAAATTATATTGTATAGTAACTAACATAAGACACTAATTTAATTACACATTATCTCCTTATAACGACTTTGTTCACAGCACCAGGGTAAAAATATAGCCTATGTATGTGTTAGTCCAGACAATGGTATAACTTTGTACTAACATTCAGATTCTCGGAGGCCTAGAATACCTGGGTTTCTACAAGGCCCCAATCCTTGAATCCCCATAACACGCACATGCAACTCTTCTGTTGTTGCAGATGTCCATGGGCGGCACCGATTACTTACCAACAGGGAATCCGTCCGCCCGTTTACTAAAAAAATCACAGACCCGAGAAACAAGCTACACAATTAGTAAGATTTTCTCTTTTAATACTTTACTCTCAGCCTCATCTAAGTATAATCATGATCATACCATTTTATCTGTTGAACTATGGTAATAGAAGAGTATAATTAACGACAAAAATTAATTGGCAGTTTATAGGTATGTAAGTAATCAAAATGTTGCCTTAATAGAAACAAAAATTTCAAAGATCGAATTTTCGTGTCTTTTATAATCAGGTAATAAGTTAAAATACTGATCACAAGAACTCAATTGTTAAGTTCAATAAGTTTCGGTACTAACAAAGCTCAATAACAAAGCCACGCAGTTTGGAGATCCATTTTACTTACAATAAACATGTCACTTGTTACCTAAAGATAAAAACAAAGTCAACTTTAAAAGTCCACAAAATTACGTTCCTTTAAGACTATTACTTTGACCTTTAACAACAGGTTAACGAGTATCACGTATTAAACATTTTAGACAACTCTGGACTATGTTGACCTACTTTCGTCGCTGACTGTACCTACCGCCGTATATTTTGAAATAATGCTTTTAAAAATAATCTCCGTGATGCTCATTGAAGCTTGTTTGTAAGAAAATGTTGTGGATAACGAGAATTCAGAATGCACTTATTTAACACTAGTTTTGCCCCTAGTCATGTTTCATGAGGATAGCGTAGCTGACCGACAATGTACGAACAAACAATGAAGTCCTTTTATAGAAGTATAGATAATATAATATATAATTTATATATATAAATATAATTAATTTAAATATATATATATATATATATAATATAAAATTATAGAAGTATAGATAATATAGTATAGATAATATAACACAAACAAACACACAAACAAACACACACACACACACACACACACACACACACACACACCTATGTAACTCACTTTTTATAACGGATAATTATTTGACAGTGAGGTAAGCCTCGATAATACTCTGCCTAACTCTAGCAATTAACCAGTTTAATAACACCAGCAAACTAATTCAATAAAAGTTAATACAAGCCATAGAAAAGCTAGTTTCCAACTTTACAAAATTCTTCTATAACCCATCTTGGGAACTAAGTTTATTGTTTGTTCTATTTTTATAACTTCTTGAGCTCCAAGAATCGATTCCTGGAACTCGTCGCAAAACCTATCAATAGTTGATGCTGTTATTTTAGTTACTGTGTTGTAAGGAGTGCTCGTATGTAGTATAGGTATAAGCTAGAGTGTAGGAGAGCCATGCTTCGCCACAAATGGCCGGCTCGACCGAAGTGATACTAAAGACCTCTTAATGATATTTTTTTTCAACTATATTTCGTGGTATTTACCTAACAACTTCTTCTATTAAAAAGGTTAGATATTTTGTTCTATTGATAAGCATAATTGATTATCCTTACTACCATAATTTTCTATGTTTCTCTGTTTTTGTTAATTGGTAAATAACGTTTTGTTATATCCATTTTTTGTTTATTCATTTATTCACCAAAAATTGTTTAATTTGGTATTGTGCTAAAGGTAACATCACATAAAACAGATTACAATAGTGTAACAATCACTTAGGTGAACTCCAATTGCATTTTGGTTTGTAATGACTGTGTACATTATTAAAATTTATAATGTATATGTATATGAATGTTGTCTCTAACAAATAAAATTAATAATTAAGTAATTTTTTTTCAGACAGTTACCTGATCGTACCAACAGGAGTAACGAGTGCGTTGCCGACCTTTTTGGTTTTAGGGATTTGGCGATTTGGGGTTTGGGGGGGAGAAGATAGGGCCTCTGGCAACCTCACTCACACTGGGAAACCCTGTCTGTGATTGTTTCACGCCGGTTTACTGTGAAGCCGTGGTATCAAAACTAAATCATACATATGTATAAACAGCTAAGATTTTATTATCTTTAATTTATATATTAAAAAAGTCTGTTAACAAGATAGCATATAGCATAGTATGTCAAGGACCTATAGATGTTCCATGTCACGCTGTCCAATTAGAACATTGGTTACGCCAATTATTCATATTTACTTCAAAACTCTGTTAGACAATGTTGAAACGAAATAAAACCGAAATTTTAGGTATTAATATTATGATAATAAGCATATTTTTTTTAAATACTAAATGTTCAAAGGATTCCGTATCTTTTAAAATGAAAAGGAAGTCCTGATTTCTTTGTAAACAAAATTAAAAAAAAAAATCTTTGGTCTAGACGAGATCTGCAGTTTTTCGACTGGCGTTTCCCAGGTGGACTTTGATAAGGGTGACTGGTTATCACCGAGTTTCTAGTGACACCTTCAATTTATTATTTTAGTAAGTCGTAGATATTCTACAAAAGAATAAAAAAATTGGCTCCGAATATACTTCGACCAGACAGCAGTTTAAGGCATTTGTTTTATGTAAACCCACAACAAAAATACGACCTATATAATATGAAGAATTTGTACAAACCCTAAATTATTTGGAAAAATTATGTATCCTCCTTACTTCGCATTTCATATTGCTGAGGGTCGTGACCACCCTTTTGCGTCACTTTCTCCCGCACGATCTTTCTCCATCTTATTCTATCCCTGGCCTGTGGAGGACATTGTAGAAAGTGGAATCTAAAGCAGTCTTTTTAAAGCATGGCTTGGCAAACGAGCAGACGGATTTCCTGATGGTGAGCAATCGGCGCCGCCCGGACACTCATAATTAATTCCACAAGAGAAACAATTAGTGCATTGTTAGTTATTAGGGATTTCAGGATAGGGGATTTGAGGATTATATAAATAAGAAATACGAACTGCGAACGAGGAAAGACTGGGCCCCTAGTAAAGTGTTACTTCACGCAGGTATTCTGAGAGACAGTGCAAATTTGATTGGACCAACGTATTGCACTGCGACTGCGACTGGCCAGTCAACTGAACAGATTTTGAAAAAAATATTCAAGCAAAAAATATTTCAAGCAACCCCACTGCTTGAAATAAAACCTCTTTTTTTCTTATTCTGAGAGACAGTGCAAATCTGATTGGACCAACGTATTGCACTGCGACTACGGCCACTTTTACCGTCAACTCTTCCAGTCAAAAAGTCTTTCCAGGTTGTTATATCTTTCCTTGCAATGTGACCAAAGTATTCAAGAACTCTGTGAAGGCACTGAGATGATAGTGGAAACTGAGTATACCTAATTAGAATTTATCGAATATACATTATACAATCTTATTAAGAGATCCTCTTAGACTAAGGAACTCCGATAACATCCAACGCTTAAGACAATACGACACGAAACGTCAACCGAGTAAAATCATATTTTCCAAACAATACAATACCATCGGTCTTTACACATTATTTCCTCATAAGAATACATTTTAAACAATTTGCATTATACGTGAAATAATTATTTAAAAACATCTCCTACTTGACAGCGACTAATTAAAATTTATTCGACGCCATTTTCCAGTGGCCATCTTTTTCGAACGTCGAACCGCGAAGTCGGCTTTTGTTTTTGAGTTTTGTTTAACTAAAATGTCTCAATGATTTAGAATGTTGTTATTGTTTAGGTAAATTCTTATTTTAAAGTCTACAAAAACGAATACGTCGTAATTATTTTACGTTTGAGCTAATCTTGTAGGGGTTATAGAATTTTTAGTTTGTTTGTAATAAAATTGGAATAGTAGTAGTACCTATCTAATGATTTTAAAATGGAAATACTATTAAACAAAGGAAGAATACATATTTTTTACCTCATTAGGCTTGATATTATATTTGTCCAAACATATTTTTCTTTTGTTTTGAGGGGGAAAATCATCAAATGACTTCTCCCGCCCATGGAGAGGCGTGAGCGAGTGTTTTACTGACTAAAAACCTTTCCTTCTTGGCCTTGTCCCGCAACATCGGTTGAACATCGGTCCTAAGGCCCCATCTATGGTAGTATACTAGCTTCACACATCTTGGCTTGGTTTGGTCCAACGATATGCCAACTCATTGAACCAAAACCAGTTAAAGCTGATTAAAAAAGAAACAATTTTAGAAGAACTTTAATAAATTGCTCTATTTTAGTATGCATATTCATAGAAAATATCGTGCGTGATCATTCGTTTTAGTCGACAATTCATTCACTTCAATATACTACTGCGCAACTGGCCAATCGAAATCAACGAAATATTTTACAATATTGAATGCCTTTTTTACCGAACCTTTTATCCGACGAACCTTTTGTGAAATGTAACAATTACAAGAGCGTAAGGCACGTATCAGGTTTTATAAATAATTAACAAAATCCAATATGGTCCCCTCAAAAGGCCGGTCTGAGCTACAAATAGATTTTAAAAGGTGAATAAGGATTTAGGAGATAATCTCCATAAGCCTTTTACTTTCCTGGTGATTTTTACTTTAAAAAAATAATCGTCCCATTAGAATTTTGAAATGGGTCGAGTTATATGGGTGCGGTAAACATGTACATATAATCTTACTTAACCCTTGGGCCCAGATTAGCATTACCTGTTTAAGATATCTCTCTAGCTATACGGCTGTATCATTGTATTGTTTCTGTATAAAATTTCAAATTCCTGATTTCATACACATTCTTACTACGTTCTAATAAACCTCCTTAGCATCATTTCACAAACAGTTATATGTATTTTTAAGGGCTGAACTTTCAAAAGTCAGATAAATGTTGTCTGAGGAATAAAATTGTTGCTGTCACTGTCTTATCTTATGCAAACATTGACCGACGCGGCAGCATCATAATTATTCGCCAGGTAACATTTATCTAACCTTTGAAAAATTAGGCTTTAAGCAAATCTTACGTGGACAGGCCAAATTGATGGTGAACAATCGCTACCATCTTTAGACACCTACAACATCGTGAAGTAATATGTACATTGCTAACCCGTTGGTGGGTTGAGGATTTGGGAGGTAATATTTTTTTTAAATGATCAATAGCAGAAAATACTCTATCCAGAAAGCTCCACACGCATTGGCCAAATATTCCTCAAACAAAAACTCACTATGTGAATAGTAACTATCATATAAGTTTGTACATTGTTTACCATACAGAAGTGAATGTCCCTATTTGAGTATGTGTAACCGCACTACGAGTATAGCCTCACATCATTTAGATAGCGATCAAACGCGGGCCTATACAACCCAAACGGAAAAATACAACGTCAGCTGACGACGAAACTAAGGCTTAATTTACGGAGAAGCAACTCTTTGCACGCCGCGTTGGGCGTTTGTCTTACATATGACGAACAAATTCATTTTTATGGGATAAGTCGGAGAACTAGCTTAGGATTACCTTGGGGTAAGCAATCATCGACACCAAACATGGTCAGCAACGCATTCGTAACTACTTTGGTGTTACGACCAAAGGAGTTACGAATGCGTTGCTGGCTTTTTGGTTATTAAGGTTTCGGATGTTTAAGGATTGGTGAGGGGAAGGATTGGGCCTGCAGTTACCTCACTAACATGGCAAAACAAACGCTGTGGTCTCACGTCGATTTTATGCGAGGCCGTAGTATCACTCCGGTCGAGTCGACCGATTCGTGCCGAAGCTTGGCTCTCCAACACTGGCCTAGCTAGAAACATACTCAGTGTGTTCAAGCCCTAAATCTTAAAGTAAGTAAGCAATTAAAATGCGTCGACTATTCCTGTAAACATGACGTGTAAGGGCAGAGGTGCACGTGACAAGGCCACGTCAAATACCAACACACATACATATATTTATATATGTATATATTGCACAATACTCCTCATAACTTATTCCGTTCATGCATACAGACTTAATCTTGAATAATGAACAGTTTTTCAGTTAAGTCAATGCGAAATTTCTGAATAATTTGCTTATCTGATCCACGTGAGTTGGTGTGCAATTTTTTTATGGTGAAAGTATTTGCACTTTCGCATGACGAATGAAGGGTTAAGCTAGGCTCGTAGAAGTTACTTTTGGCTTCATTACTGTTTTTAAAAATGATTTCGTTGCCTTGAATGCCTTTCAATTTCGAATACCTAAATCCTTAGCTCGTAATTTAAACCTTTTTAAATTACGAGCAGCCAGTGATAAGCCTACATCTCACAAGAGAAATAAAATAAAAAGTGAAGAATATTGAAAAATAATATTTAAAATATGTCATCATAAGTTTGAAACCTGGTTAATATTCACTTCTCTAAACGAAAATAATCCTTTTTTTTGTTATTATCGTTATATATATCCGTTAATTTGTATTGTGTACCCACTCCTATCCTATCCTTTACTACACAGTGGACTACACAGTGGGGCAATAAGTGGTTTTATTTCAATGGGGCAAAAAGTTTTATTTCAAGCAATGCTTCAGTTCTGAAGCATTGCTTGATATAAAACCTCTTTTTTTTCTACATCATCATACAAATACAACAAATAAATCACACTATGATTAATAAATATATTTCGAATTCATATAATACTAGCTATTCTCACGCGTTTTCGCTGCTCGTCTCCATTTGATCGTAGCCTATAGCACTCAGGCACATTGTAGCTACCTATCAGTAAAAGAATTTTGGCAATCCGACCAGCGCTTCCAATGATTACCTTCTGCATATCTGCATATGTACAAACTTACAATTTTACCTCTTTATAATATTAGAATAGATGGTCTGCCACACCTCCACATACGAACTGACCTTTTATTTATAACAAGCAAATACAACAATGCATTTAATTAATGAGCTTCCAAATTAATTGATAACGAACCATAATTATTTGGAACACGTACTCTTAATGTTCTCTGTTAATAGTTAGCCACCATTTTGTGTAATGCCGTCGCCATCTTGTTGAATTTATGGTGTTCACGCTTCCTGCTTTATTGAGCTGGTTAGCTATAAGTAATGTTGCTGGACTGGCTGTTGATTTTGAATTATAATGAAGTTATAAATAAGTTAATAGTTACAAACTTTTTTTTTATCGTGCATCACTCCCTACCTACCATCACTTCGAGAGACCAAAGTCTCTTTCTCTCTCTCTCTCCCTCTCCCCCCCCCCCTCTCTCTCTCTCTCTCTCTCTCTCTCTCTTACTCTCTCTCTCTCTCACTCTCTCTCTCTCTCTCTCTATCTCTCTCTCTATATGTCTCTACACTCGCTCGAGGAATTTGAGAAAAAAATTGCCATAATATAAGTATAACTATAATTTTTCTTACATTTTCGTAAGGCTCACTAACATTAAATAAATGAGTGTGGCAGTAAGCTTACGTCTCACCCTAGCTAGCCTAGGGTCTTGTCTAACACCAATAGTGACGCACGCAAAAAAACTCGCAAAGTATATAAGTTATTTTTTAAATAATATCAAATAATGCAGTTTCAACATTGTGGTCTTTAAGAAAACCTCGGTAACCACAATCCTGTCCATAAATAAACCACAATTCCAAGACATTGACGCAAACGAAATCTTCCCATAATAATATGACGCAACAGGTTTTATTATAAAATTCCACTTTGTATAAAAAAGTGTTAATTTCTTAAGACATTAACGTCGGTGCTAAGATAATATAATTAAAACAAGACGATGACCAATCAACTTGGATGTACGACGGAGTCCATCTGTTTTGTGAGGTTGAAATTTAGGCTGAATGTTTACAGACGATTTTATCTGAGAAATAATATTTCAATTTTGCTTGAACCGCAGATTTGTTGACTGTTCTTCAGAGACAGTCAGTGAGACTTTTTAGTTGTATTAATCTAAACTTTTATATTAAAAAGCAGAAGATTTTGAGACTTTAGTCCATTTATTGGGGAAGGCTATAAAATAACACGCTAGGATCTGAAGCAACGGGTAAAACTGCGCAAGAGCAGCTAATTGATAATATTTGTGGAGGGCGGACTTCTTATAGTCGGTCCCTCATATCTGAGGATCATCATGGTCAGCATCGAGGTAACATCTGTAGTGGATGATCCACCGGAATCGATCCAGCCTATCTCTCACTGCCGCGAAGGATTCCGGAGCGACCACGCGATCGTGCCTTCGGTGTTACCAGCGACAATCAGTTTTTCCAGACTTTCATCGTCTCTGCGCACTGTGTGGCCCAAATAGGATAGAATGCGTTATAGCATATAGTCGACGGGTTTTTATTCTGAAGAGAGGATAAACAGCTGTATTACCTTTTTTATTTCAACTTTTTTCTTCTGCTTTTACCAGATAGAGTATTTGCTACTATATTAATACTTCTCTATAATCTTAATGGAATCACACATCAATATTTCGAAAATAAATTACAACCAGCCAGTCACTAGAGCAAATTTTGAAAAAAGAACGCGCTTATCTACACCCCGCCTAAGACAGAATTAATACGTTAATATTTTTCTTTGCACAATTTTATTGGCAGTAAATTCAGATTCTTTGCGATACATTTGTGTTGGTGATCTGTAATTAAAGTTTTATGGCAGTTATAAAAGAGCTTTGTTTATTATTGTAGCTGTCAATCTGAAGATAGAGAGGAGGAGACCGCCCACGGTGTTCTTACATAGACATGTCACTGAAGTATCACGTCTTCATGAATAATTAAAGCTTTAGGCAAATCGTCTTTCTGTTGTCAGTGTAAGAACTGTTTTCGAATAGCTCGTGATGCAACTGTCAAATCTAACACTACGCTTGTAAATTTAATTCTTCACATCACATCACATCACTTCATAATCCTATAAGAGTCCACTGCTGAGTAAAGGCCTCTTCTCACGCGGAGAACGTTTAAGCATTAACCACCACGCTTGCTCAAGGCGGATTGGCGATTTCAAACTTATAATTAGAAATCGTAGGTCCAGGTTTCCTCACGTTGTTTTTCTTCACCGTATGTCAGTGGTGTCTAAATAATCATCATAGAAATAACATGTTATCTTAACAAGACACATTGGTACTTGGCAGTTTTCGAAGCATGAGAAGCTGGCGCCCTAACCTCCGGACCACCACGAAATTTACCTAAATCTTAGCAAAATTAAAATATGTTTTTGTTAACGTGTGTTGACCGAGCGCGTAATAGTTTTTTTTATTTATTTATTTATCGTATTAACAGTTAACACAGGTTTATCGCTTAAAATAACAACCAAAAGCACTAAGGGTATCTATCACAAAATAATAATTGCATACAATGAGGTAAAAGATAGTATACTTATAGTTAGATCTATAGTTAGTCAATGGCGTCTAGTGGAAGTGAGGCGAGAGGGAGTGTCAGACTCTTACTGACTAAAAACCCTCCCGTTTCTTCCCCTGTTGTAGGCTGAGGCCACGGTACCATTGCGCTTGGCCCGGGACCCCTGGACCCTATCTAGCATTAATATCATACGACACGCGAACGTTACTATAAAACCGACATATATATAACACATATGTATACTTATAGAAAAAGCTCTGCTGCCATCAAGACCTGCGTCATGAACTGTCGTTCTCCATCAAACATTTTATTATAGCGAATAAAGATAAAAACACATTCGCAACACGACATACGATAGCCCGGACAAATTTAGCTGATACTATTTTAAGTGCGATAAAACTGCATTAGGTACTGTATATTTGTATCATTGAAGTATTTAAAATCTTTAAGTGCTTTATTTTTTTATCGTTGCCCCAGTCTAGGATTTTCTCCTGCGTCGTGGGTGCGATTGGAAATTCACATACACATTACACCGTGACCCGGAACAAAAATCTGTGAATCACACAAAGAGTTTGTTCCGTTCGGGAATCGAACCCGTGACACGTTGCGAGGCAGCCAATTGTCTAGCCAGCCTAAATTAGTAAACATTTTGTTCTAATGTCTCTTAGTTTCCTTTCTAACTGCTTTAGGTTTAGGTTTAGATCAGTAATATATGTATACTTAAGTCTTATCCAGGTTCGGCTGTCATTATATATACACTGATCAAGCACCCGCAATCTTCTATCTCTTTAAAAGTAATGCAATACCGACGAATCTAATCCACGAGCTGTTAAGGACAATATGAATTATAAATGTTTATATTTTTTCTCTTTTTTGAGAACTTGGCGTCATCGAATAACTCCTCCCACCCTAAGTGAGGCGAGAAAGTGTTAAAATTTTACTGGCTAAGAACTCCACACCATCTTTCTCTAGACTTTGGAACGAGCAATAGCTTCACTATAGAACAGACGGACAGACTGACATGCATGAAGATAAACCTTTTGAAATATATATTTCTTTGATCGACTTTCAAGAAAAAAAATCCTTCACTGTTTGATGGGAGATTCATTCCTCAAGTTTTTTTTATTTAAATGTATAGTCATAAAACTTAATTCAAAATCATCGAAACTGCACAAAATCGTCGCTACGTATCAAATCATACGCAGTTAATAAAACGTCAATATAAGTTAGTATGGGAGAGCCATGCTTCGGCACGAATAGGCCGGCTGGCTCGACCGGAGTGATACCACGGCCTCTCAGAAAACTGAAGTGAAACAACACTTACGTTCTGTTTCGCCTTATGAGTGAGTTTACCGGAGGACCAATCCCCTCCCCTCCTCTCCCCTATGCCCAATCCTCAAATCTCCTATGCCATAAAAAAACGCGAGTCGCGTGACAAATGTATATGTTTGTAGCCTAATTCTTATAATTTATAGCAGACTAATTATGGCTGCCTAGAATCATGACAATTATCATAAATAATTCTGGAGCTTGCCAGAATTAGTTAATATAACTAATTTGTTTTTGTCGGATGTTGACACATTTTTAAGCGGGTGCCAAGTTTTATTAATTATTTTGTCAGTAATTAGATGATTTTTATTTTTTATGATATTTCTTACGTACGCAAGAATAATTATTTATGTTTAGTACCTACAGTTTAATTAGTAGGTATCTAATTTTTAACCTATTTGGTTCGTTTAGAAAAAAAATACATTCGAAAACCGAAATTATTAGTTTTCATAGAAAAAAGTTTTAGACATCATCTTCTGACTGTAAAAAATTGTGAGGAAGTAAAGTAAAATAGAATAAAAATAAAATGATTTATTTTTAAAGTGAAATAAATTTTCAGAACTCTTAAAAAGTCTGCTAACATCAGAACTTCTTTCAACATAAACTACAGGAGTTCTAAATGCGTTGGCACTACATTTTACTGAGTGACAAATCACCTTATTCTCACACACCGCGCTAGACGGCGCTAGCGGCTTTTATTATCCTTTGAATTTATCAAAGTACGCGTTTACGCTAACGACTGTTTTATTCAGTTCATATTTCAGAAATTGGGAAAGCCTGAAATGGTCTTATAAACAAGACAATACTGACATTTTATAATATTAATTTTGTGATTAGATTGGAATGTGGATAAAGTTTATCGCACTTAATAGTATCCCCGGAATTCATAAGAAATTACTTATTTTACGGAGATCACAAAACCAAATAACAATTTACATAAGAGTGAGATCTTTGCGACACCAACTGCTACCGTCAAGTTCACCAAAACATATATTAACATCGTTCTGGATCGATCATCACTTAGATACGTAAATATCTGTACCTGAATCTAGTTTCGCTGGCTTTCCACATAACTGTAAGGGTAACTAGGAGAAAATACCAAATGGTATTTAATTAGGTCCGCCTTATATACCTTTAATAAAATATGTGTGTTTAAAATATAAATAAGTGTGGGAGAGCCATGCTTCGGCAAGAATGGGTCGGCTCAAGCTCAAACGAAGCCATACCAGGGCTTCACAGAAAACCGACATGAAAATCGTGAAACAACCAAAGCGTTGTACCAGTTGCCCAATCCGTCTTTCCCTCCCCCAGTCCCTAAATATCCGAAACCCTAATCCCAAAAGGCCGGCAACTCACACCTTTGGTGTTGCAGATGTCCATTACATTCTTTAGCATTCTATGAGATAAAGAAAAAAATAAATAAAAATCAAATATAATTATATCGTGTACCTCTTTAAACATCATTATCTTCTTTTCAAATAAATATGTGTTATTTTTATAAATAGAAATCCAGTAATGTCTTGTAAGATTCTCCCACATTGCACTACGCGCGTGTTAACATTCACGCTCGCGTGACTCTACACGCTGTCTGACTGTCACGCTGAACTTAGGTGCAGAAAATACAGAAGTACAGATACTTCAACACGTGTAAAATCACATCGTGAATGTAACCCACACAAACATGTCTTTCATAGAAATGCAGCTATTAAATGGATATGCTGTTCATCCATGGATTATGACGTCATACTGGATTACTTGAAAAGTAAAACGAGGCGATCCTCCGAGTGGCAGCGACAGAATAAGAACAAATTTTTTTTATTTATTTCTTTAAAATATCTCGTTCCTATAGTGCAACATGTTTTCTTGTGTAACTTGCATGTAAAAGTATATGTTTAATGGCTTAGTCACATAACTATTTGATTAGGGACCACAATAGGAAACGGATCAGACATTATCCTGTAATTGCTTAACTAGAAGCAGGCTAATCGAAGTGCCAAACGTAATAATGTGTCGATCGCCTCAACGTAAAGTAAACTCCCAGTAATCACTCAAAGACGAAGGACCGCTAAAAATTATGGGCCCCAGCGTGGGTTGAAATAAGTCAAGTTCCTCGTCAAACAATTATATCACTTAGCCATTAAATATATTAATATAACAAACTATTAATATAAATAATGAACCACACAAACTAAATAAACGGTTTGACAGGCTCAATGTCAAAGAGTATGATAGAGTTATCAAATCTGAAAAAATAATCAACTTAATAACTCATACATACGTAATCCTAATTCTAGGAACAGTAAAGAACAAATTTGCTTCGATACGAATGGGTTAGCTCAACAGCGTTGTGTTTTGCCGTGTGATTGAGGTTACCGGAGGCCCAATCCGGGAAGGATTGGGCCAATCCCTCTCCAATCCTAAAATCGCCTACTCCCTAATCCTCAAAAGGTCGGGCGACATACTTGTACTGTATTACAACTCTTCTGTTGTTCCATAGGCGGTGCTGATTGCTTACCATCAGGTAATCTGTCTGATAGTTCGCCGTCCTATCATATAAAAAAAACCCTGAAAGGATTTTTCTACAGCCGACACTGCTTTATCTAGACTTCATATTAACATTATTCTAGTCTAGACACTACACCTGAGCTATCCTATCTGTGCGTCGCGTCGCCTCGTGTTTCCGTGAGTACAATGGAAACGCGTCAAGAGTGTGTTGCCATTGTACTCCGACACGTCCCGCGGGTTCTCTACACGTGTTAAGTGTGGCTTATATTATGTAAGATTTTATTCTATTGCAGAAACGTGTGGATTCTGTCATATGTTTATTAAAATGGGGATATGCACCTCTTTTGTGTAATGTAGTTTAGCCAAATATCGACTTTGCTTTCCTAGTACACTTCAATTATCTATACTAATATTATAAAGAGGTAAAATTTGTAAGTCTGTAAGTTTGTAACTTTGTATGTAGGAAGTTGGACCCGCTGGTCGGATTTCTAAAATTCTTTCACTGATAGATAGCTACAATCTTCCCGTGTGCTATAGGCTATAAAACATCACGCTACGATTAAATGGAGCCGAGCAGCGGGTGAAACCGCGCGTGATTAGCTAGTTAATAATAAAGATGGCGGTTGGAAAACTGTATTTGTACTAGAGGGACCATCGTTCGCGCGGAATGGAACTACTCCGCTTACGACGAAAAGTTCTCTATTTCCCAATTTTAAAAATAATTAAAATAATTATTTTATAAGAACTTTATCTTGACTATAATAAGCACAGCAAAAAAGAATTGGCAAAATCTGCTAGGCGCTATTGAGTTCTATACTTTTTTTTGTGAGGGGACAATCATCAAATGACTTCTCCTGCCCAGGGTCGGGTGGGAGGGAGTGTCAGACTCTTACTGACTAAAAACCACCCTGTTTCTTCTCCAGCTCTGGGCCGAGGTCGCGGTGCCTCATTGCGCTTACCCCGCAACCCCGGCTGAACATCAGCCCTATGGGGCCCCGTCTGTGGCTGTCTATTGGATCTTTGAGGCGCGCGCGGAACACTACGCGCCGTACGCTCGGGTCTGGTTCTAGTCGGGCGGTGAGCTACCCTTACTCGCCGTCCGCAGACACAACACATTTTTAGTTTTATTTTTAAATAATTAAAGTTGTGTAATTAAAATAAATTTATAAGTAGATATAATTACGATACTTAGAAACGTCTAGCTATTTATTATAGATTTATTTTTCAACTTAAATTACAGAGTAAGGATTATTGATTACCTTACTTATTACTGAATAATTATTAGGTCTAAGAATAAAATTATGAGTAGTTTTTGGATTTTAAGTATATGTTTTTTTACCACCTAGAATTTGTTTCATATTAGTATCCATTGCTGAGCAAAGGCCTTTTCTAAAATGGAGAATGTTTGAGAATCAAAAACCACGCTGGCTCAAAGCAGATTGGCGATATCAAACTATTTTTTAGCAAATCATAAGTCCTAGTTTTCTCACAATGTTTTCTTCATATTCTGTCAGTGTTTTTTTATGGTATAAGTCGGCAAATGAGCAGACGGGTTACCTCATGGTAAGCAATCGGCGCCGCCCATGGCCACCCGTAACACCAAAGGATTTACGAGTGCGTTGCCGATCTTTTGGTGATAGGGGTTGCGGATATAAGGATCGGGAAGGGATAGGGGAAAGGGAGGGATTGGGCGTCCGGTAACCTCACTCACACGGCGAAACACAACGCTGTGGATTGTTTCACGCCGGTATTCTGTGAGGCCGTGGTATAACTCCGGTCGAGCCGACCCATTCGTGCCGAAGCTTGCCTCTCCCACACTTAATGTGTGACGAGTGATAAAATAATATAACTCGGAAAGAGTCATCGGTACTTGCCAGGCTTAAGGTCCTAAATGAGATGCCTTAATTGACAGGCCACGACGACCTCTATTCACCTAGACCTCTGTCCCCGAGAACCCGTCAATCATTTTCATCGAAATATGTTATTCTGTCAATCTATCTCCTTAACAGTTTATATCGTCCAGTAAAACTGTTCTAAGTATTAAATATATGTGTAAACTATTGTAAAGGTAACTTGTAAATCAAATTAAATCGATTGTTCTCACTGGGTATATGGAGTTTAGTGTTAATAGATAAGGTTTAGTACTATAATCAGTATCCTAGATATACTTTACTAAGTACAATGATTTTTTTTATGTGATAGGTCGGCAAACGAGCACACGGATTACCTGATGGTAAGCAATCAGCGCCGCCCATGGACACCCGCAACGGAGGAGTTGCGAGTGCGTTACCGACCTTTTAGGGATTAGGGATTTGGAGATTTAGGGATTGAGGAGGGATTGGGGGAGGGAAAGGATTGGGCCTCCGGTAACCTCACTCACACGGCGAAACACACGCTGTGGTTGTTTCACGCCGGTTTTCTGTGAGGCCGTGGTATCACTCCGGTCGAGCCGACCCATTCCTGCCTAAGAATGGCTCTCCCACACTTAAGTACAATGATGTTTCTAATTACTGCGTGCCATTAGCACGCCGACTTTACTTACGACAGAAAAAAAAGTAAACACTCCATCCCGGAGCAGGAGAAAGAACTAGATGATTTTTAATAGGTTTGAAATCAAGATTCGAAAAGAAGTCCAACTTGTCACGCACATACGATAAAAAATACTAATGACATCAATAAGTCCCGCTAACCAAAGTTTGCAAGCAAAATAACACTACTAGAAAATTCCAAAATAGTAGGACAGTAGCTTGCCGTGCCAACCACACCTGGTTTGGACATCATCCCTTCATCCCTAAATCCATATATCATTAATCCTCTTCCAAAGAGAAAATAAAAAGTAGTCTCGTCAAAATAAAACATACTTACATACATACATTCTAGAAAAGTAAAGACAATTCAATTTAGAGACAACCAAGGGATCATAGATGTTTCCATAGACATCGAAAACACCTCAAATTCATAAAATACCGTTAAACTTAAAGCCGTCGATCAGACAAGACTTTAGGTTCAGGTTTATTTTATAAAATAAAAATATCCGGTTCGTTCCGAGGCGTCGGATATATCATTTTTATCAGAATTAGGTCGAGTGCTTTCAAACAACGTCATCGTTTCTCTTCTCTCGTCATAATCCCTGTATTTTTCATCGGCGAAACACGAATTTAAAAATAAAAAAGAATCTTTTAAAACATTTTTAAATAAAGAACGTTACCGTGGAACGTTGTGCGCTTTTTACCTTCTTAAAAGATCAAAATTAAATTAAATACGTGCCTTTTTTACTTTAAATATAAGCAAAGAGTTTGTTTTCTTTTTCGAAATGTGATTTTCTTTGTCTTTTTAGGTATTATACAAAAAAATTGTTTTACTTTTTACTGCGATTTTTTAAATATTTTCTCTATAAAAAACTATGGAATTCGGAAACAAAAATAGACGTTCCATTTTTAAATAAAGAAAAGTATGGCCTCTGGTCAATAAAATTAATGACTACTTCTAATTAGACCGATTTATTTATCTTGTAATTCTACCTTCAACGTGACCTTTACGAATGTTTTCAAAATATCCTAAATATTTAATAAGATCATTATTTCATTTGTTTCTCTAGAATTCGTCTACTATTAAAGTTATCTCTTTTCTAAAGGAGAGAGGAAATTGTACCTTTAATGTTTTGCCCCTAGATAAACGGCATTTTATTAAACGCTAATTCATATTTCAGTGGGGACTGGGGAATGACGTGTGAGTAATAATTTTAAATACTACCCATAAATCCCAATTTTCAACTCCTAACTACTCCCAATAGGCTTGAAACTTGTAACTTCTCTGATGTTACGTGTAGTCTATACCCACGCCGATTGCTTACCATCAGGTGATGCTTCCGCTCGATTCGTCCACCCTATCGCACAAAGGCGACAAACGATTAAAATTTAATGATAGATTGCATTGAAATTGTAAAATAAATATTAAGTATTTTTTAAAAAGAGTAACGATGGAGTTTCTTGCTCGTTCTTCTCCATTCGAATCTACAATTTGGAATGAGCACTTAGCTTCACTGACGAACAGACTGACAGACTACTATTCTATTTTTATATTTTATTTGGAGTAAATGATTTTGTCTTTGGCTTTGCCTAAAACCGTAGAAGACATTTTTATGTTAGGTTTAAATCATCAAATCACATAGTATTTGGGAGGCCAACGACTACAAAAGCACAGTAAAGATCTTAAAAATGATAACCTTTATTTTCAGACTAAGCTAGAAAACTAACGGAAAACGATCACGTTTTCTGCCTCAAATGGGACTTAACCCGCAGGTAATAACGAAAATCGGTCAAGTGCACTTCCGACCCGCGTTTACGGCCGGCATTCAATAAGAGAGGACAGACTCGAATTATTTGACATCAATCCGTGAACAGGCCGATGTCATGATACTTTCCGGATTAATCCGGAAATTTGATCGAGGTCTACGAATCGTCATACCAATGTTGAAATAATATCGTCATCACCTATATAATCGAAGCCGGTGAATATGACTGACTCTTGCACATGGCAGTATTTAAGTGGTTCGCTGATATTTCTACCCAAAAGAAAATATCACCAACGATATGTAGCGTTTGTTCACTGCTGGCGAAACGTCAACGTAGAATAGTCTGGCAGTGAAGCCAGGTTCGTCCCAAACCGTAAGGTTTGAAGGAGAAGATTCAGCAAGAAACTTCATAATATGAATTCTTCATAATGACTGCACGGTTGACGGTGCGGTGGATAGACAACTGGCTGCCGTGCAACGTGTCGCGGGTTCGATTCCCGCACGGAACAATTCTTTGTGTGATCCACAAAATGTTGTTTCAGGTCTGGGTGTCATGTGTATGTGAAATTGTATGTTTGTATCCGCACCCACGGCACAGGAGAAAATTCTTATGTGGGGCAACGTTTTTTAAAGAAAAATGCACCCTATTTCTTTCAATGAAATAGGGTGCATTTTCCATGTCATAAGATTATCGGCAAGCAAGTTAAAAATAAGAGCATAAAAAATCTGGTCTATCCTATTCCGTGGGTCTATCATAGATCCATGGTGTCTGATCTCTGTCAGAATGCGTTGTACTTAAGACAACAATTGCGAAGCAAGTATCAGTGTTAAGTGTAGCAACATATGCATTTTGGTCAACCTTCCCCACGGCAGCAATCAGGATTAGAATCATCACAATAATAAGAAAATTATTTTATAAAACCAACAAAAATACATTTTGTTCTATCAACTACATTCTTGTCGTAATATCTATAGTCGAGTCTCCAAGTATCAATGTGCAATCTGCGTGAGAGCGGTATTAGTATGCGCAGCGTGAACGCGGCGGGTCGTCGACGATCTGCTCGTCAATGTCACTCGGGGAGCGAATAAACACGTTCAGAGAGTCGTTGGAAGATAATAAGGACGACGCATTACTGACACTTCGTCATAAAGAAGTTCCTTGATCCTGCAGCAGTTTGTAGTCTTTATGAATGAGAACAACTTATCACAACTTACATATTTTGTTTTATTTCACTATGTCCCATATAAAAACACAAAACACTCCTCAGAAACACAACCACACAACCACAGAACCTCATCCACTCAATAAGAATATCATTATGTACCTATAATTTATACAGTAACATCATCGACTGACATAGATAGCTGCTTTCTTTATAAATGTAGCAACACTTCTGTAATATAATTCTACTTTTTCACATGTTCCTCATAATTGGCGTAATGAATCAAGTATCTGTTTTAGTTGTAATAATGTAATTTTGTAAGCTGTGAAGAACCTTTAAATAAATAAATAAATAAATAAATAAAAGAAAGCGTCACCTCTGGTTTAGTTTCAGTGTTTTTTTCTGTTAGTAATAAGCTAGAAAATTCTCTTCTTCTAGTTAACCACATCTAGCTTAGATTTACTTAGAACCCGTTTAAAGATTTCTACTATTTCAGGCAAGTTAAAAAACTACTGAAAAAATGCAAAATAAAAAATAAAAAAGTTAGTTGCTCCACACAAGGTTTTTCTCCTGATATGCAATTTCTAATGCCTGTCATGAAACACAATTTTGTAGATCACTCGAAGAATTGTTTCACGCGGAAATCCGGTTCACCATCAACCGGATCAACTATGCAGACATTTAAATAGCATTGGCAACGGATGCACATCTCTATATTTTTAACCTAACCTTACCATCATAATATCAGACCTCTTTTTATTAGCAATCAAAAATACTCGTGGAACAGCCATGCTCCAGCACGAATGGGCCGGCTCGACTGGAATGATACCACAGCCTCACAGAAAACCGACATGAAACCCCCACGGTGTTGTGTTAAGTGTGAGTGAGGTTACCGGAGGCACGAGTCTTCCCCTCCCCAGTCCTATCCAATCCTAATCCCTCTGGTGTTCATGGGCGTCGCTGGCATCAGGTTATTCGACTGGTCGTTTGCCGACTTATCACGTAACTTAATTAAATAAAAAATATATTATTAAAAAAACAAAATACCCGACTGCACACTAAAAAAAGAGTAAAACAAGCCCCACAATACAAATTTACTGAATATAATTTATAAATGTTGATGGAAAGCATCGCAGGCGGGGACCAACAGAGGCTTATTTATAGTCATTTCTGTTGTGCACCATTTAGCAGAATTTTCGTTGGTGGCGGTCAAGGTGGTCCCCGCCTGCGATGCTTTCCATCAACATTTATAAATTATATTCAGTAAATTTGTATTGTGGGGCTTGTTTTACTCTTTTTTTAGTGTGCAGTCGGGTATTTTGTTTTTTTAATAATATATTTTTTATTTAAAGGGAAATTTAGAAAAAATATTATTATGTCTTTATCCCGTGGGACTTTTAGGATAAAATGTATCCTATGACACTCCCGTAATCAAGACAAATCTAACGATACCTCATACATCAAAATCCATCAAGCCGTTTAGGCTACAGGAGGTCACAAAGGAAAAGACATACATACATACTTACATACACTCGAAAAACATTACCCTCCTTCTTTGGCAGTCGGGTAAAAACACATTTTCCATCGGCTCACTAATTAACTCACGTCACTAAGTAATCGATAGTAAATGATTCGATAATTTAAAACAATACAAAATGGACTCTCATTAAGACGTCGCATCAACTCGATCGACTATACATTTCGATTGACTTCACAAGTTCATTAGTTCGAGTCAGCACACCTCTATTAATAATGGGTCTTGGGGCATTTGTTACCTAGCTACGTCGATAGATGGCACTTTTATGTACTCGTGTGGCTATATTTTTCGTTTCTTTCTATTGTTTTCCTTCTCTTTTATGCCCGGTTCAATGCCAAAATCCCATGGGAGTCTGCTGCTAAACTATGAGCATTGGATATAATAGGGGTTTGTCATGTGATAGGGTGGGAAACAAGCTATCTAGCTAACGGACGGTACCATGAACAGCGAAGATGTTACTAGTGCGTTTGTGTTATCTGTGACAATTCACTTACAACCTGTAGCCTTGTATATTACTTTACACTTTGGACTATAGACCTCCTCTACTAAGAAAAAAAAATGTTTATTTTGTCTGTCAGGAGTGTGCCATAATCACAAAGCTTAGTAAGACGAACAGACTATCTTTTTCTAAACGGTAAGAAATCATTAAATGACTTCTTCTCTCGCCCTGGTTGAGGCGAGAGGGAGTGCCAGACTCCTACTGACTTAAACCCTTCTCCTATGACAGGCCGAGGCAGCGGTACGTTATTGCAAATTTTTTCACCCATTCCATCGGTTTTTCACATTGACCAACATAAGGCATGTTTATATTTAAGGTACACAATAAATGTATATTGCTATAGAAAAGCGGAGTTTTCTAACACAGGCATTACTTGCTTAAAGGGAGACTCTAATCACTAATTTAAAACTTTTTGATTATAAAATTAAAATGGATTTTCGATAGTCTCTGTCGAAAAATAGAAGTGGCAGTGATTATTCTATTGTAATACTTAGCACCCTTCCTTAATAAACATAAATAATATAATAAAACAAAATAATACAACGCGACGCAGTTATAATAAAATCAAAACCGAAACAGAAGGACGGAGCGTCCATGGACATTTCTAACTAAAATAACTTTTCAAATTGGAGGGTCCAATTGAGTTAAGCAGTCAAATTTAATCCCTTTACAATGGTTTGTATAGATTTGCATAAGCTGTTTAACCGTTTATCTTGCTGTCTGTAGCTTTGAGTGTTTAATGAGTCATTAAGATAGTAAATTTGGCCTTTAAGGTTCTGTACTTAAGGCTTAGATTGCCCGAGAGATGATCAAGCCACCATAAACGCGGGTCTATGGATGGCGAGTAAGGGTAGCTCGCTGCCCGAAAAGAGACAAATTCGAACGTACGGCGCGTAGCGTTCCGTGCGCGCCTCTAAGTGCCAATAGACCACAACAGACAAGGCCCTAAGGGGCTGATGTTCAGCCGGGGTTACGGGTCAAGCGCAATAAAGCACCGCAGCCTCGGCCTAGAGAAGGAGAAGGAACAGGGGGGTTTTTAGTCAGTAAGAGTCTGACACTCTCTCTCACGTCACCTTGTGTAAGGTAAACCATTTGATGATTTATCCCTCACAAAAAAGGCTTTAATTGTTGTCTCATCTGCAACACCAGGGTTATCCGCAAGTTCGTTGGACAATGTTTAATTGCAGTCTGAATGCAAATTAATGTGAAAAATTTTATATCCATTTGTTTAAATAAATAGTGAACCTTACAATATGTCTGTGTATCACCAGAGTCAGGGTCCATTACACGGCCAGTAAGAGGTTTTTAGTCAGTAAGAGTCTGACACTCCCTCTCGCCTAGACTTGGGCAAGAGGAACCATTCGATGACTTTTCCCTCACAAAAAAAAACTTACTATAAATGTCCACATTATTTACTACAAATCCCAAAACATTCATGACCAAACAATTAGCACCCACGGGAAAAACTTGTCACCGATTTTTAAACCCTCACAAGGGAATATCGCCCTTAAATTAGTAAAATAAAGATGAATATTGGAGCATATTTGTTTGTAGAAGTTATTTCGTAATGCCGGTTTAACCCGCTGTCAGGGCTGACAAAGGTTACTTTGGAATTATTAATTACTTTAATGGAGCTTCATTACAATGTCTGTTATGACCAGAGGGACCTAAGCACTTGATGGTCAAACTTATAAACGACCTTATAGTAACAGCCTTTGATTGAAAATTAACATAATATTGTTTGTATTTCAAGTGAATAGATACAACTTTACATTTAAATACTCTATTAAGTAGTTTGTTGGATAAAATGAATTAATTTCAAAATGTGTTTGTGAATTACTGTAACACTATACATATATTGTGTAAGTATAGTTTTTAACGACATACAATACACATGAGCAGTGCTACTCAAGAATATGAGCCCTGAGCATAGCCTGAAACCAGTCGCGTTATTTCGTAAAACAGGTACCTACAAGAGTAAGCTGTTGAACATACATAATAGAGTCTTAACCTCCGGGACACCACGACCTCTAGTCTACCGCATTACACAATTACAAAATAAAATTAATAAATTCTAATCACAACAAGAGAAAGTCAATTACAATATGAGTAATGTCAGTGTCCGTTAATTTGTACGTGATTGGAGTTGTTAATTAGATACACAGTTCCTAATAAAATTTTACTATAGAACCTATTTCGTTAGCGTGAATTGTGTTATCCGTATAATGGAGGTTTCTTGAAAATTAGCTATAAGAAAAACCAAATGAATAGTTTTAAGGCACACACGCATGTATATTTTAGTATAGTTTCATACTTTTTAGTAGATTTTTTTAAAACAAAAACCTTCACCATAGTGCTCAATGCGAAAATAAAAGAAAAGTGGCTTGCTTTCTATGAGGGGAGAGAGAAAGAGAAAGAGATAGCGAAAGAGAAAGAAAAAGAGAAAGAGAAAGAGAAAGAGAAAGAGAAAGAGAAAGAGAAAGAGAAAGAGAAAGAGAAAGAGAAAGAGAAAGAGAAAGAGAAAGAGAAAGAGAAAGAGAAAGAGAAAGAGAAAGAGAAAGAGAAAGAGAAAGAGAAAGAGAAAGAGAAAGAGAAAGAGAAAGAGAAAGAGAAAGAGAAAGAGAAAGAGGAAAGAGAAAGAGAAAGAGAAAGAGAAAGAGAAAGAGAAAGAGAAAGAGAAAGAGAAAGAGAAAGAGAAAGAGAAAGAGAAAGAGAAAGAGAAAGAGAAAGAGAAAGAGAAAGAGAAAGAGGGAAACACGCGCGCACTCCTCATGGCCTACAACTATAGCAAAGAGCGTCGTTACATCTTTAGTATTTGTCGTAGTCTAGCATCCCGTCATCGGTATGCTTTAATATCTCGTTATATTTTTTTAATGGCTAAACAAGTAACCACCAGTACTAGTTTGCTCTAAATCTTAAACCTAAAACCGCGTAAAAGCACAGAGATCGTAAAACAAAAACTTCCTAATATTTTATTTCCTTCTCTTTATTGTGACATAAATGAAGTACCTACACGGTATTAGGTATATCGGCGATAATTTCCCCACCACGTTAAGTTGAGAAGTCAGGGCTGTTTTAATAACAACCTTTTTGTTATCATGTTAATTTTTCAGTGCTAATGTGAAAAATTACAAGAAGAAATTCATCATGTACATAGATAAAGATTTTTTTTTAATTAAAATGTTGGAATTGGATTTAAGCGTTGCTCCCTAAAACATAGGCTACAATCACACAACAACTGTATTATAAATAGTTAATATTGATGACTTTAAAAAAGTAATTTGTAAAAGCTTTTTTTTTTTGTTTTTTTAATACATTGCCCCTACGCTAGAATTTTCTTCTGTGTCGTGGGTGCATTTACAAACATACAATTTCACATACACACACACTCAGACTAGGAACTACAATATGTAGATCACACAAATAATTGTTCCGCGCGGGAATCCAACCCGCGACACGTTCCTCGACAGCCAGTTGCCCAGCCACCGCGCCAACCGTGAGTCTATTCATTCAAGTCAGTATGAGCCTTGCCTAGGGCGCGAAAAGTCATTGGCTGACTTTTCCAACCAAGTTCTGTGTAAAATTAAAACGTGGTTCCATTGTTTATATCCAATTATAACTTTTATACGTACAATTAATTATATTATAAGTAAAAATTATAAGTAAAATGGTATAGATAGGTTACATAAACAACATTCGATTTCCAAAAACGGCACACTTACGCACACATGAATAAATCGTATGATACACGTTGAAGTGGGATGGCATGATTCAATATCCGTGAGTGAAAAAGAGACAAATATGAAAAAGTGTGGCTAGTTAGCCGCATTTTAATTCGCTATATCGCTTGCTGAGCGCTTGTAACCTATCTACACCTTTTTACTTATAAAATCATAATTATAATTACGTACAATACATAAGCTTTAATATCACTTCATAATAATATGTACAACACGGTTGATGCCGTATCAATATTTTCACCGTATCACCAGCACATGGCTTAGCACTTGATATGACGTCACTGCAATGCACTTCACTTCCAAAACTGAAGAACTGCCTACAAAGCTTTTACTCTAATAATAGCGTATAACATATCCTTTTATTTAACTATTTTTGATGTATAGGAAACCAGCTAAACCACACGAGGAAAATTAAAAATAATATGTATTCACTACAAAACAACCTTATACCAAAATCAAAATAAATTTTACTTATATTCCATATATAACTATTAAACGATGTAACTGGACTGGTTTCAAGCCACGGTAGAGCTCATAATCACGATCAATAACCAGCACAGCACAACCAACGAATCGTCAAGCGCCGCGTCGCGCAACAAATTATTCATACGATACTTACATATATAATATAAAAAAATCATAACACCCAATTACCACTAACAACTCTCCCAACCCGAAAAAAAGTGTAATACTGTATTATTATGTCCTTTTAATAAGAAAATACTTGAATATCATCTCAATCTCAATGCAACATCAGATCTGATGAACTCATACGCTGAGAGTTATTTATAAGATGACGTCACGTCGATTATTTTCGATTCGCCGTACGAAATATGAATTTCGTCACATCTCAATGGTACGGTCTTTGTTTAGACTGTTATTATGGCAACACTGTACCGTTTGAATACGTCAATCCGTACCACTTACCTACATCAAAGGGAAAACAGTGTATGTTTTCATTTCATCGTCTTTGGTTAAAATATGTTTTGGTTTGTTGAAATATTGGTAGTAAGTTGCTACTTTCGGTACCTGGTATGTCTAAATTTCAATATAGTATAGAAAAAGTTCCTCTCTATCAAAGCATCCCACATTTTCTCCATCTCTAATCCCCATAATCTAAAAACCCTTAAAGTAAACCCCGGCAGAGTACTCGTACCCCTTCTGATATTGCCAGTGTCCATCGACGACGGTGCTAATTTCTTGCCAACAAGTGATACGACTGCTCGTTAGCCTTTTATCACAAAGAACAACATATTTAATTGAAAAAATATAAATAGATAGGTACTAAACTATCGCATAACGAATTTTGATGAGGTATTTAAAAGATAGAGTGAATGTAAAGGAATATTTGTATGTATAACAACATCCATTAAGTAGTGGTGGCTAGTTATACGTGTGTTAGGTACGCTGACTCAGTAAGAGGTTTTCTTACCATGTTTGTTTGGTTGTTTTAAATGTAGATTGCTTGTTAGGTCATCTTCTTATTCAAATATTTAAACATTCAGTCATTATGTTGCAGGAATTGTGTTATTTACTGAAATAACACAGGAGATCTGGCAATCTCCTGTTTTATTGTTTGCTTTGCCTGCCATTTTTTGTGGTATAGATCGGCAAACGAACATACGAATCACCTGATGGTAAGCAATCGACAACGCCAATGGACACTCGCAGCACTGAAGGACTTACAAATGCGTTGCCTGCATTTTCAGTGTTTAGGGTTTGAGGATTAGGGGACTTAGAAATTGGCGATAAGGGGAGGATTGAAATCTCAGATCCTCACGACGTAATACAGCGCTACTCATTTTATGGGAAAAGTAATGTTAATGTCATCTATAAAATTTTCAATTCATCGATTCCAATGGCTTTTTTGAACGTACCCACGAAACAGGAGAAAATCTTAGATTGGGGGGGCAATGTTTAAAAAAACATAGAAAACATGAAACACATTCGTTCACAGTTCATCAAAGTTGGAAGCAAATAATATAGAAAGTACAGTTACGTACAGAATCCTAAACAAGCTCGCAATAAAGAAAAGAATGTCTCAATCTTTCTTCCAATACATTCACGGAATTCCGCATAGATCGTAACTCTAACTAAATCAAATTCCTTACAAATAAATTTGTTTCTGACTGTACCTACAACACAATACGTAGGCATTCTTTGTCCGAGTTTTTTTGTTAAGGCATTAAATTATGTTACCGATTTCTGACTAAATGATTTTTTTGATTATCAAATTACTTCTCTCTTCCAAGTAAGGCGAGAGGAAGCATCAGACTCTTACTGACTAAAACCCATCCCGTTCCTTCTTCTGCTCCAGGTCGGGATACCTCCTACAGCGGCTGCAGTCTGAGGAGGACAGTTTAAGCGCTCGCCACCCTTCTTTGCGAGACTTACTGGGCTGAAGCGTGAGCGGTATACTTCTTCACTCACTGCTTCGCAGAAAGAGGAGATAGCGCTCCAGTTCCTTTCGCTCCGCTCCGTGGCCTCGGCTAAGGCTGTCGCCGATCAGTTCCTTAGCGACACGGTGGTGCTCAGCCCAAGCAGGGCACACCGCCACCCCATGCTCCACCGTGTCCTTCGAGTGGATCTCACAATGTACTAGGCGGGTAAGCTTGGATACTTTTCAGGTTTGTCAGAAACACCGCTACTCGGTATCTACCTAACGTCGTTTAGTCAGATCCTACGAAACCAAATAGGAAGGTCAGAAGTAGTGACATTATGGAGATTGTCGAGATAACACAGGGTTTTGCAGTACTTTAGGAAAATCTTATAATTGTAAGCAAGCAAGATATCATTGTCAATAAACACCAGTTCTTAAAGAGTAAACCACCTGTAACACAGACATCGTTTTTATTTATACGCAATAGAGCCCATTTTCGTATACCAAGCGCTAATGTACTAGAAACGCGCGTCATAACAAAGCTAAAATTAGGTCTCTTAAGATAAAAAATACATTAATCATAATACTGGTTTATCAGAGTAAAACTCTATGCAATACAACGATCGAAAACAAAGACGTGTTAGTGGGGTAAGCAGGAGTGTTTAATGTCTGAGTTAGAGTGGTTTTGAAAAATATACCATCTTGCGTAAAGTCTTAAGGACGCCAAAAGGATTAGTTCCATTGACAGGAAACCATACCATTCCTGGATCAAATTTATCGAGATATGACAAAATAATTTCGTTCTTCTCCTTTTTCCTTTTGTTTTACTCCTCATCTCTGTGTGAAACTAATAGACAAAGAGCTAGTTTTTGGAAAAAGGCCATAAAACAGCACTTTTACACGTCTAGACAGCCAAAATTCCCTATGACTGCGACTACACTGAGAAAAAATGCTGAAACATACGCAGTCTCGTGTAAAGAGAGAGGATCTCTTTCGGGGGATCCAAGAAACTATCATGTCCCTGGAACGCATCAGTCTTCAATGTTTTCATGGTTGTATATGCTGCAGATCCTGGTAAGTCTTGCAACGGTTTATGCAGGGTATAGTCATATCCCAAAAAATCTAGGATTGGAACTAAGTTGCTTAAGACTGTCCAAAAATATGACTGGAATGAAAGGAATTCATCATCATCATCATATTAGCCACACCGATTCTCAGATGCAGATATTGAGCATACAATTGACTAAGATTACTTAAAAATCTAGTACGTGACCTCCATTTTGCTCTCAAAGACCTTTTCTTTTCTACTAACTGCTGTATTATCCATAAGAGAAGTAATCCTAAGAAGAATTTCACAAAGCCCAGGCGCACTCCGAACTGCATTCTGGATGCAGAGAAATCCGAAATGCATCGATAAACGAGTAAAACTGTAGAACGTATTCAATAACACAAAACAAACACCCTAGCTAATCCTAGAACAACAAAATAAAACATTATTTAAACTAATATATCCTCTGTGTCGTGCGTCACAGAATCTAAATTGCCCTACTATTTTAAGACAAGTGTGACCTGACTGTTATATCTACTAAGTGCTTGGTACCCTCTTATCTTTATTTATCGCCATGATAACGAATGATGAGACCGCTTATCATGCACAATGTATTAGAATTAATGCCCCCTACCTTTTGAATAGTGCCACGGATTTTCTGTTTCACGTTTGCCAATATATTTCACATGCGAGGTGTATCGGACGTCTTATTGTCCGATGAATAAGGTTGTTTATTGAGTAAATTATTTTTTAATCTTGCATAGGTGTTGTCAAAAGTAAAAGTATACTAATTTGTGATTTGCAAAGCCTTTTGTTTCGTTTTGATTGTTCGAGAAAGCAGTTTCAAAAGTCAATAATTAACAGTATATTGTACTAAGAATTTATAGGTTTTTTACTAAGAAAACTTACTTTAAAATGACATGTGTTTAGAGATTGATATGAGATAACAATGGAGGCGTAGTGGGTGTGGTCTCTCTAGTACACTTGCACTTTAACGGCAATGACGATTTAGTGCTAATTTTAGGGAACTTTACATATTTAACGTTAACGAAAATTGCAGTTACATCTGTGTCCCCATCAGTTTTGTTTATTGTCATCACACTGAAACCCACCAATAATCCACCAATTTAAAGTGATCGCCATTGTGGCGTGGAAGTGGGGAGGCCTGTTTCAGTTTCATTGATTAAATTTAAATAAAAAAATGCTATCAAATTAATATTCTAAACAATCTTATCTCGCGCGGTTTCGACCACTGCTCAGCTCTTATTAGATCTACATAGAGAATTATAGAATATAGAGGCTTTTAAAAATTAAGAGAAAGAGAAAAAAATATAATTCCATTACCTTTACTCACGCGAAAATTGCGTAAGTAAATACGGTTATAAAAATACATATGTGTTCTAAAAGCTTGTTATAAAATGTTTTTAGTACTAAGAATTTGAAGTGTTTCGTCTAGGCTTTTCACCTACTGTTAAAACATTTTAAAAGTAGGTATATTTATTTGAATTCTTTTGTTCTTATAAATAAGTTTTAATTTGTGGCGCGTCGTTAATAGCTTATATTTGGTGGATGGACTGCCTTGTAGCCATCCTATTTTCCGATTTTAAGAGTGAAATTCCAAGTTTTATGATTTTTAATAGCTTTAATATAATGTCAATCTAATTCTTTATTATGTAATACGAGGCAAACGGATCACCTGATGGTAAGCGATCAGCGCCGCCCATCGACATCCGCAACACCAAACGAGTCACCAACCTGTTAAGAAGCAGTACGCGCTTTCCTTGATCCCCTCCTCCAATGTGTCCACAACCCATAAATCTTCGAAAGCCTCCCTTGAAATATCCCCAAAAGGCCGGCTCGTGAATCCACTATTGCCGGTGTCTATGGGCGGCGCTGAATGCTTACCACCAGGTAATCCGTCTGCTCGTTAGCTGACTTGTTCCAAATTCAAAATAATTTTTTTTATAAATAAAATTTATTATTTTTCTTTTAACATTCATACGTAGAGTTTCATTTACAAATGCAATTCGAAATACAAAGATATTTAAACACTAACTCGTAGACTTAAAGTTTGTTTTCCAAATTCGTTTTTGAAGACAAGAAAGTTTGGAAAATTTTCTGAAAAGCCATCATTGCTTGAGTAAAAGTTTAATAAAGTGTTTGACTTTTACGATAATGATGTAAATAAATGAATGTTTAGAGGACACATAAGGTTGACTTTTGAATGAAATTTTATTTAAATATGAGAATAATTTAACTGGATATAAAGTTACAAGCTCATACTTGTTAGATTACTTTTCAAACGCCAGCCACTTCTACGAGGTCACTATGCCATACCATAATTCCAGACTTCGTGATTATTGAGAAAACTTAAAAAAAAAAAAAACAAAATACTATAGCCCTACATTATAGTAGTTCTAGGAATCTACATTTTGGACCTAGCAAATAGCTTTACCTATTTGTATTAAATTTTACACTGAGATTTTTTACTTATATTTTGTATGTAGATACTTAATTATTATGAGTGATTTTTAAAAGTGCCTATTATGGTGTAAAAGGGATGTCTCCTGGGTTAAAACAACAAGATTCTAATTAGTCCGTCAGTTAGATTATAGAAAAATACTCGATATGTATTTTTTTATTTGTCCATACAGATAATATTGACAAAGATACAGCACATTCAAATTCAGGAATAGGGGCTCGTGACGTCACTCTTTCGTAAAAATGTTACGAAATAATGACGTAGCGCGAACTTTCGCCGCTCTGTAACTTTGTTATTTTAAGTTTTAGAAGCAAAAGAAAATTACGTATCTACTATTTTCTGGCGTTCTAAAAGATGGACTAGATAATTATTATTTTTAAATCATCATAGCAATTGAAATAAATGATTTGACTAGAAAGACTTGGGAAAGTTTGGTCCCCGATAACCACATTCACAAGGCGTAATACAATGTTATTAAGTGTTATTTCACGCCGCCGGTTATCTACGAGGCCGTTGTATCACTCCTGTCAAGCCAACTCTTTCGGGCTCTTTCTCTACTACGTAATATTTCTCCTGATAATAATCACGTATGATTAAAAACGTGTTTTAAGTATTGTTTTAAATATGAATTTATCTTTACAATAAAAATAATAAAAAGACAGAATCACAGAAGCTCGTATCAACAAACAGACAATTAGACAGTCTGATTAACATGTATAACTGTGTTAATTGTCGCTCCTAGATTACAACAATAAAGTTTTATGGCAACACTTAACTGCTGGTTAGTGATAACAAATAAAAAATGCGGTTAAACCGTGAGCTAGGATACAGCGGTTATTTTACGAACGCTTTGAAGTTAAAAATGTTTGATCTGAAACATGTATAAATGATATATTTTAGTTCTTGGGAACGCTTTAAAAATCTCAGTTCGTTTTTAAATTGTAAGTGTTGGAGAGATATGCTTCGACACGAATGGGACAACTCGACATGCGTTTAACAACCACAGAGTTGTGTTACGCCGTGAGAATGAGATTGCTGGAGATACCTTCCCCTCCCTCATTTCTCCCCAATCTCTAAATCGAAATGGGGGAGGGGAAGGTATCTCCAGAATTTTGAGATTGGGGAGAAATAGGGATGTCCATGGCGCGGTTTCCATGGGCGGCGCTGATCGCTCACCATTAAGTTATCAATCTGCTCATTTTCTGCTAAAGCCTAAAATTTAGCCTTTATAAACCGAATATGATTCAAGACTCCGTATAACTAAACAGAATAAAAAAAAACTTTATTAAATCAAACTTAATTATTATCTTATTAACATTCTTATACTCAGCTATAACTAGCTTTACAAGTCCATCAATAATATAATTGGAGCACTCAATTCCACTCACTAATATTTCCAATAAATTGATTACTTACTTGATTTCCAATTGTTGAAGAATTTTCGATTGGCCACTCGACAGTCGAGCCGAATTTAAATATCAATGACAGCTCAGAAAATTCATAGATTATAAAGCGGTGAAGATATCTTTTATTTGCATTTCTTGATTGCTTTATTCGTTTAATAAAAAAATAAAGTTTATTTCAGTAACTTATACGAGAAATGGACTGTTAATAAATCTTTATACGAAATATTGATATTGAAAAAAACTATTTATTGTTGTTGTATTATTTTTCTTGTCCAACTTACTGTGTGTACAAATTATTAAATAAATTTATTTATTTTTCGATATATATAATGTTTTTATTTTGGGTCAAAGGGTGGCAAAGTTTGACTGCACTGTTGACACGGTTGGGCAACTGGCTGCATATGGATGCTGTATTTTTTTTAAGATGGACAGGTAATTAATCATACAGGCAAAGCTCATTTCTTGTGCTAAAACACTTCATCTCTGACATTTATCGTTTAATAATGTTCCTATAATTCCTAATTAAATAATAGATTACTTAGAGATAAAGCCATTGAAAATCAGTCTACTTAAAAAGTAGACTTTTTTAAGCTTCCCATTCCCAAGGGATACAATTTTTACGATTTTGTAGAAATGGTAAAAATATGCTAATCGTAAAAATGCGCTTATTCTAACATATTGAATAAATCTATTTTCTATCCATAAAGTGAAGCGTTCTAAAACAATACAAACACGTCTCTTCGAGTATGACATCTCAAGACTTAATATATTAGACCTTGATCTAATATTTGCATTAGAAATTGAGACAATATCCATGTTTGGACAAATTATTATACTTTGGACTAGCATGTACGAGCTATACTGTTATTACTGGAGTGTTCTGAGACAGTTTATCAGTACCATAGAAAGGTATATGTACCTACTTATTTATAGCTTAATCGTAGCCACGTTAGGTTTTTTACAGAAAAGGTCTAATGTGGAATAGACGGGCAATCATAGCAGTCTTTTGGACAACTTACGTATCTAGAGCTGCAAGTATATTGCTGGCCTTTTATACCTCATGTTAGTGATGCAAGGATTGGAGATTTGGGGGAGGGATCGGGTCTCCAGTAACCTCACACATACAGCAAATTACAACAAAAGCGTTGTTTCACGCCGGTTTGATCTTTGATAGGAAATCGTCGTAAGGGGCCGCGGTATCCACAAACCCGGTCGCCAGAGGAAGTTGTGCTCTGAGAATCAAAATGTAGAAAGAATTTCATCTTCCTTAAAAAGCAAAATTCTTTATTAGAGATATGGATGTCTTCATCTTTTAACCCTAATTGTCATTATTAACGGAATCTATCAGTATTTAAAACCTTTTCCAAAATAAACCAAGAGTATCCAACTCTCAAAAGAAAGTACTTACAACTCACCAGAGCACAAAAAACAGGTTTCTCACTCCATTATCGAATCATTCGTCCGAAAATTATCATCGACATAAATATAAGGGACGGGCGGTTTAGAAGAAGCACTCAAGATGGGGGTCACCTTTGGGAAAACTATTGGGACTCCATTGAAACGTATTCTGACCGCGTTTCCCGTTAGCTAGGGGTCCCGAGTGACCCCAAAAAGTTATTTGTCAGTGTGAATGATCGATGCTTGGGGTCAACCTTTGGACTATCTTTTTTCATATGTCACACATTCTCATAGTTTATGTGATGGGATACAAAAATGACACGTATTCTATGATGATATTGGATTTTTTTTATTGATTTTTGGCGGTCATGAGTATGGAGGTAATCCTAATTATATTATCTTTGTATTCAACAAAGATAATATAATTAGGTTATATTATCTTTGTATTCAACAAAGATAATATAATTAGGTCCAATTCCCATTTCAGCAGTAGCACTTTTTTTTTCTTTTGGGAATTTTTGTAAATTTCTGAGAATCTGTATGCTTTCGATTTTCCTTTTTGAATGATATTTTCGCTACTCAGAGACATTTAATGATGACTTAATGAATGATGATGAATGACTTAATATACATAATAATATATCCTTTAGTGAAAAACTTTATCCTAAAAACCATTACTGAGAGCTGAGTAACATAACCATTATCTAAATCTGAGTACGGTAGAAAAAGTAATAAAAACAATCAAGTTCTCAGTTGCTTTACCTATAATTAAGTGAATATTATATCTAAATTACTCCTATCTTGTTATGTCAAGGAAAATTCTATCTTAATTAATTAGTACTTAAGTTATTATTAAGTACGCCTTCTTTATATTATTCTCCTTAAGGCCATTCTTCATAAAACAAGCTTTCTTGACTAAAAAGAAACCTGTTATAAAGAAAAGGGGCGGAAAATATTATTTTTTTTTTTTATTTATTTATTTAGGTTAACCAACAATTGTTTACACTTATACATTTATTGTAAGTTAATGATTGGTGTAACATTTACAAGTGCAACAATTAATTAAAGATTAACACCACATGCACAAGAAAACGGTTCAAATAACCCACCTATAACAATTCGATATCAATATAGATACATAATAAAAAAAAAATTAAAATAAAGTAACAATAGATTAACAATACATTCAATACTATAATAATTTATGATTGATTAAATTAAATTAAAATGATTATGAAAAAATAAAAAATATCAAAGAGCAGAATAGGCGGGATTACAATACAAAATACCTGAAAACATGTATAAAATTAATTCACGTTTAGATTTGCATTGGGTTGTTTACAAAAGCTCGTAGAAATTTATAAACACTATCGTGATGCACATCTACAGAGTCACTGTGGCCATTGATGATCTTGCAAAATCTAGATATTGGAGAATTCGCACCAAGCACAGACTTTCGAAGTGGTGGACACAGGGGTGTTATTTTGTTCCTGGGATATCTAGAGGGCGCACGGAACCTAATAAGCTTTATTAAACTGGGGCAGTCGATCTCATTGTGCAACAGTTTGTAAATAAATAAAGCATCCATTGTATCTCGTCGCATTGATAACGATTGCATTTTGAAATGACACAGGCGGGCCTTGTAAGAAGGCAGACGCTTAGACTTCCCCTCATTAAAGGCTAAATGCCACGCAAAACGTTTCTGTATCCTTTCTAGACGCAACATGAGAGTGGCATAGTGAGGTCTCCACACAACACTACAATACTCCATAACACTGCGAACGAGACTGTTGTATAACATTATCTTGGTGCAGCTTCTACGGAAGCCTTTAGTGTTACGAAGCAAGAAACCTAGCATTTTTGATGACTTTTTCATAATGTTTTCAATGTGAGGCAAAAACGTGACCCTTTTGTCAAAGTATACTCCGAGATCCCTTATTATTTCGACTTCTTGAACTTGCTCCTGGCCTATAAAGTATTTTGTATTGATAAAGTTAATTTTACGCGTATATTTAACATGGTAACATTTCTTAGGATTCAATAGCATTTTATTATTCTGGCACCATTTTATAACTTGGTTAAGATCGTGTTGCAAAAGATCACGGTCTCTTTCAGACTCTATTACTCGCGCAAACTTTAAGTCATCGGCATACAGAAAAGGTTCGGAGAAACAAAGACACTCGGGAAGATCATTAATGAACATATTAAATAGTATTGGTGCTAAATGAGATCCTTGGGGGGCGCCTGATGTTATTTTGTGTGCAGCCGATCGAAAACCGTTTACAACGACAAAGAATTCGCGTTCAGTCAGATAGGATTTGAACCAACCCAATAAAGGTCCTGTTATACCATAGGCTGCGAGTTTATAAATCAGTATAGAATGTGGCATTTTATCGAATGCCTTACTGAAGTCGGTATATAACACGTCAAATTGTTTGCCCTCATCTACAGCCTGGTCCAGGGACTCTGTGAATGACACTAAATTCGTGGCTGTAGACCTAGATGCCACAAAACCGTGTTGATTATCATTAAGATACAATCTCAGATGTTGCTGAATATACGGACATATAATGGATTCGAAAATCTTTGCGAATGTGGATAGAATTGAAATTGGCCTGTAGTTACCTACGTTATCTTTTTTATCTGACTTATGCACTGGGACTACCTTGGCATTTTTCCATTCTGATGGAAAAATTCCAGTAGCCAGTGATGTATTATAAATTATTAGTAAAGGAGACACTAGAGCTGTGGCACAATTAGAAATAAAAACAGGTGGGATGCCATCCGGGCCAGACCCTTTTGTAATTTTTACCGTTTTTAGTTTTTTTAGTAGACAGTCCCGTTTGATTACTGGAATACCTAAATTCTGACTATTATTAAGCAGTGCCTGAAGATAATTTGTATGGCAGTTAATCTCTGTGTCTTTGTCAGTCGTATATACAGTTGCAAAATGGTTAGCAAAAAGATCGCAGATATCAGAACCGTTAGATGTAACAATCTGTCCATCGGTCATTGTCAAAGGATAGCTACTAGTGCCACCGCGTTTTGCTTTTATATAATTCCAGAGAAGTTTGGGATTGTCTTTTATGTCCTTTTCTATTTCATTTATATAAACATTATATAAATCCATGGCTAGTTTTTTACACCTCTTAGAAACAAGTTTCAGTTCGATTTTATCTAATGGATTCTTGTATTTTTTGTAACGCAACCTCAGCTTATTTTTTTCCTTTAAAGATTTTATTAATACTGTATTAAACCACGATGGATAACGTGTATTGTTTCGTTTCCGATCAGGCACAAACCCTTCGATAGCATCACGCAGATATTTATAAAAGATTTCCACCATGTCATTCACATTACAAGTATGTTGAAAAAGCACATCCCAGTTCAGGTCATTTAGGTAATTATTAATTTCATGGTAATTAGCCTTATAAAAATTAGGTCTTGAGTCCGTATTATATGGTAAATTACAATTCTTTAGCAAAGATACAGTAAGTTCTAGGGGAGGATGCAACTTATCGATAGCTACCAGAGAACTGATAGACTCGCTCACAAAACAAGTTAGTTCTGTTGATAAGACCAGATCCAGTATTCGGCCAGAACAGTTCTTTACATGATTATGTTGTGATAGTTGATTTACATTCAGAAAATCTAATAGGTTTTGACAAACCTTAGGTAAACAAACATTCATTGTGGCTTCATCCCAATTTAGTAAACTTAGATTAAAGTCACCAATTATGTAACAAGGGATGTCCGTTGAGTCGAGCACTCTGTTGCAGCTATCCACAAAATGATCCAATGTTGCGAGACACACTGGTGGTGGAAGATAGACGGCACAGAGAGCAACTTGGCGTGATCTGTGAGATGTCGATATGTCAAATGTAACCCAGAGGTCTTCACAATTGCTCTGCCAGTGGTCGATCTGTGCGGAATTAATTTTTTTATTTATTGCTATCAAGACTCCTCCCCCATTTTTGTTCTGGTGAAACCCAGCTGTTTCTCTGTCCCGTCTATAAACTTCATAACGATCATCGAACAATTCACTACTCAATACATTACTGTTTAGCCAGGTTTCCGTTAATACTATAACATCGTAATTCATATTGCACAGATTACAATAGAAAATATTCGTTTTAGTTCGTAAGCCTCTACAGTTTTGGTAATAAATTAAAATATCACTGAATCTTAATAAGTCAAACCTAGTGCAAGCATTAAATTACAACAGTAAAAATATAATAATAAGTAGGTACCTACGCAATAGCCATCACACAACCTTACTAAGAGCACTCTTATTCCTTATCAGTATGTACTCTGCGCCATCAGTTTTTCTCACAAATATTTTGCCGTTTCTGACCCACACGTATTTATAATTCTTCTCTTTGGCCTTTATCCTCGCAGCTGCGTGAAGATCTCTATTAGCCGGGGACAGATGTTCAGTCACAAAGATTGGAGATTTTGGTCCAGCGTAACCAAGGTGGGAACAGTTCAACTTTTCTTGAGGGTTAGCTTGATTATACTTAGTGGTTGCTGCCAGAAGATTATCACGCATCCTTGGTGAGGCTAACTGGACGATTATAGAGCGAGGACGGTTATTTGATGGGTTGGCCTTGGCAATACGAGAACAATGTAATACATCTCTTTCTTCGATTTTGCAATTAACGACACGCGCAAGTTGAGTAACTATGTTGTAAACATTTTCTTTTTTATTTTCCGGTACACATTGCAATTCTATGTTGCTCGATCTTGACTGTTGCTCCAGATTAGCAAGTCTGTTGTTGAGGTCTTCGACATTGGCCTTAAGATTTGTGTTTTCTAACTCTATTTTTGTGATAATTTCCTTCGACATCTCGTGTGCCTTCATTATGTCTTCAAATTTCTTATTTATGAAAGACACAGACTCAACAATATCTGCCATTTCTTTTTTAATTGGTGCCAGTTCTTTGGTTATTGTGGTGATAATAGTGTTGTGGAACTTCGCCGACATCTCACTTAACTCGAGTTTTATTACTTCTCTTATAATTGAACGAAGTTCGCCGTTATCATCGGACGTGGAAAGAAGAGAAGGCGCCTCAGTGGCTTGTCTTTTCATGCCTCTGGTCATAGACACGTTACGAACCGGAGTTGCGTCGTCCCTGCCCAACTTTGGCGTTTTGCTCAAGCAGGACGGACATTTCCAGGTAACCTTGTTATTAGGAGATTTAGTAAGGGATATACAAGCATAATGATAGTATTTTGCACAAGCTGGGCACTTTATGTGTTTTGCTCCTGTATCCGTTTCACATTCATTAGTGCAGCAACCCCATTGTGATTTTTTGTCAGCCATGACAACTGTTATTTATTACTATAGTTATCGAGACAGCAATAAGAAACAATAATAACAAAAAATATTTATTTGTGTATGTTGTCTTCTCAGCGGCAATCAATAATAGGCATCAAGTGCTGTCCCGTCTGTATTAACTTATCTTTGACGCGAGCCGCCGCTTGGGTCGTCAGTCGCCGATGCAAGCAATATTGACGGTTCTGCGAACTACCGAACCGTGCGAATTCCGTGCACTGCGCGCAAGGTGTCTTGTCATTTACCCACCAGCTGATTTGTTAACTTATGAAACTTTAAACTGTTTTCACTAAATATTGTTCAAATTATTCACTTCACTTTTGTTTCTTTAAATTAATCATATATTAGCACTGTTTTTGGGTCACTGTGTCACTATTATTTGCTAATTTTCAATTATTTACAACATTTATCCAATATTAAAACACAGAGTGAATAAGTACGTATATTGACCGTTCGAATGCAGAGGCAAAGAGATATTATAATAGGTTCCTAATTATATTTTATAACTACCTAATTGCTAATTAGTAATGATGTTAGAATAAAACTCAATAAAACTGATATATTTTTAATGGTGTCTACGGCAACTAACCAGCTGACGGATTATCTGATGGCAAGCAATCGGAGACCGCAACACCAGAAAAGTTGCAATGCCTTTTCGACTAATTTTGGAGATAGGGGTTTCGGAGATTTAGGGATTGGGTGAGGAGAAAAAGGACTGGTCCTCGGGTAACCTCACTCACACGATGAAACACAACGCTTTAGTTGTTTCACGCCGGTTTTCTATAAGGCTGTGTTATCACTACACTCCAGCCAACCCATTCATGCCGAATCATGGCTCTCCCACACTTAAAATCTCTTTCTTCTTGTCACAAAATACAAAAGTGTATTTAAACTAAATATTTTTTCCTTATAAAACAGATAAGACCTAGACAGAGACGTAGCACCTATTAAAAGATATCTAATTATATGTAATCACGTACTGTTTTGTTCTTTATTATTATTTTTTTGTGTAATAGATCGGCAAACGAGCATACGGATTACCTGGTGGTAAGTAATCAGCGCCGCCATGGCTCTCCCACACTTATTTTATCTTTATCAAAATTCCTGTAAAAACATTCATCATTTTCTTGATAAAAAGCAATAAAAGGTTTTCAGCCGTGTTAAAATAACCTTCGAGAATATTCGACAGCCAAAACGGATTTTTCTCGATCTAATATGAAATTTTCCTTCCTAACTGTCCATTGCCTGTCCATCTGTCTGTCATAGGGGTTTATATTTCGAATAGTTGTCACGTTTATTATAATATTTTTCGTATTTTATTATCATTTTTGTTGTGTTATAAGATATTTTTCGTTCAAAAATTTAATATACTTTAAGTACATAGCTACTTAAAAAAAAGTAGGAAACGTATACAGTTTTTTGTAAATAAAAGGTTTTTTTACGAAAAATCGTTTTTAATGTTTAATTCCATTGATGATTATTTTTTTATATGCAGAGCGAAAAACAAGCACACGTTCCGCCTGAGGGCAAGCAATCAGCGCTGCCCGTGGACACCACAGAGGCTACGAGTGCGTTTGGGATTTGAGGATAAGTGAGCTGGGAATCCGGAATGATTGGGCATCCGGTAACTTCAATCAGGCTATGGGCTGCTTATTTCACGTCGGCTTTCTGTGTGGCCGTGGTATACTGGTCGTGCCGCCTATTTTTACCGAAGAATAGCTCTCCAAAATCAAAGATCCTCTATAAATCCCCAAGTTTGCAACTGCTTAAGGAACATGTAGAGGTTATCTTTTAGTCGGTACATCATCACTTCACAGAGTTCTCTGTTTTTTTTTTTTCAAAATATCGAACTGCCAATGTGTAATATAGAAAAGGCCTATAATCGAACAATCTATTCTAAAACTTAAAAAAAATAAAAACCGAATTATTCTTTTCTGGTTACTGTACCCAAATGGTGTTAAATGAGAATAGTATTACCAAGAATCCACTGTCCATCCGTCTGTTGGTCCCCAGGCTGTATCTCATATACCATGATAGCTAGAAAGTAGAAATTGGAACCTCGATGATATATTTCCATTACCATTACAGCCATAAATAAAGGCGAAAATCAAAATCATCACTTCATAGTACAAAAGAAAGTCGCATTCTCTGTCTCTATATCGCTTAATTTTTTAAAGTACGCAAGAAATGTTGATCTGGTTTTTTTAATAGTTAGAGTGATTGAAGAGAAATGTGCACATGTATAATAACATCCATTAAACAGGGGAGTAATTAAGTATTAACATTGCACCAGTTTTGAATAAAATTAATAATTGGGGAGGCCTATGTCCAGCAGTGGACGACAAAAGGCTGATGATAATGATGATGATGATTGCACCAGTACAAAGCCGGGTCTCTAGTAAAGTATATCTTTAATAGGGCTTCCGTGACGTGATTTCGGTACAGTCCGACACTTTCACTTCAGTCCTATGGACGGAACCATAAGCACTTTATACAAACGCTCTCATATCTCGAGACAAAAAGTTCTTAGATACAATATTTATAAGGTCAACGACCTCTAATAATGGGATAAATATGTCTATGTACACATAAGTGAATTTATTAAGTAGCTACTTGATCTTTTGTTGTTCACAGTTCAAGGGTAAACTCAAGTATGGATGGATACTCATTTAAATAAATGTCATAATAATATGAATGGGTCATCAAGATCATCCGTTATAAGTATTATGTAAAAACTTATCTATTTATTTAATTTGTATAAATATTTAAGTAAATATTTATTATTTAGTATCTAATTAAATGTGTGATTGTTTGTTTTGTACGCATTTATCGCCGAAACTGCTTAATCTATGTCGATGTATTTAGAGATAGACATGATGTAAGGTATAGTTACGTTTGTGATCTAAACTGATGAACCGTCTTTGATTGAATTTAAATTAATACCAAATTGGTACAGCCGTTTTGTGTGAAGGAAGAACAAAGATACATTCATAAATTTTCACAAACTTCCACATAAAGTAACCATCATCATCATCAGTCTATAAGTGCCCACTGCTGAGCAAAGACCTCCTCTCACACGGAGAAGGTTTGAGCATTAGCCACCACGCTTGCTCTAGCTGGATTGGCGATTTCAAATTTATAAATAAAATTATTATAAATCCAGGTTTCCTGACCCTTTGTCAGAGGTGTGTATATAATCTTAGAAAGTACATATGACTCGGACTCGGATAATTTATAATACTAGTAGATTACCTTTATATTAAATGGCTTGACGAAATCTTTATTATTGTGCGGCCAAAGCCACAGTAAGACATACAGTTTTAATAAAAGTGAAAACGATTCCATTTTTATTAGACGACCCATTTTCCTTACCTTAATTTTCTAAAGAAAGCCATTAATACTAATAAATTAGATAAAGACAAAAGCTTATGATAAATCATTATCTTCTTTATCTCAATTTCTACGCGACCGAGCCAGCACTTTTTTATCTTTTTTACCTATATTACCATGTCATTTATAAATGAGTAGACAGATTACCTGATGGGAAGCAATCGGGACCTCCACCCGCCGTGCAACACACTCACACGGCGAAACACAACGCTGTGGTTGTTTCACGCCGATTTTATGTGAAGCCGTGGTATCAGGCTGAACCAAACGCGCCGAAGCTTGGCTCTACCACACTTAAAATACAAAAATCTATTCACTTATACAGTTTGCTTGCAACCACGATCTGTGTAACCAGGTCGAAACGTCAAGCCTACAAAGGTAAAGTATAAAGAATTTTTTTTATGTAATAGATCGATAAACGAGCAGACGGATTACCTGATGGTAAGCAATCAGCGCCGCCCATGGACACCCGCAACGGAGGAGTTACGAGTGCGTTACCTACCTCTTAGGGATTAGGGTTTTGGGGATTAAGGGATTGGGGAGGGATCGGGGGAGAGGAAGGATTGGGCCTCCGGTAACTTCACTCACACGGCGAAACACAACGCTGTGGTTGTTTCACGCCGATTTCTGTGAGGCCGTGGTATCACTCCGGTCGAGCCGAACTATTCGTGCCGAAGCATGGCTCTCCCACACTTAATTTGATTCATTATTATTCGCGTTAATACCAATGTAATTATAATTATAATATATGTTGTAAATTATAAATTGTAAATTATATTTACCTAACAAAAACAATGGATAAACGGTATAATCCAGTTTTCCTCTTCCTCTCCTCCTATTGTGAAGTGAAGTTTAATCTAAAAACGGAAGGTTAAGTGCCTTTACCCCTTCAGTTAAAAATGTCCGAGTAACTTGTCGAGAATAAATTACTTACGAGACTTAAAAAACTTTGAAAGGTTTTTAAAAGGGCCCTTAGAATTGTTTAGTGACGATTCTTTCTTTCCATTTATTTATATCTAACTAAATAAGTACTTTAGTACATACAATACAAAATTGAGTTTCGAATTGTCTCCAGAATTTGTTGAATTGATACGCTTCAACTCATTCTCTAGACTCTCCACCATAGCAAAGTTTTAAAACAAAACAAAACCAAGCAAATGGGCAAAATCGAGGGCGCCAATTCGCAAAACAACTGACACTGGTCCCTTGAACATTAAGTTTACCAAAATAGAAATTCCAAAACTGATTATCTTAGCAATAGTTTTGCGTGTCTTGGCAGAACTTTTGGAACTACGATCTACGCTAGGAGTCCAGCCAGTTCTTACGCATACTTTAAAGGCACATACCTTAATGATACAAGTAGAGGCACTTACAATAAATATTTAGAAACTTCGTCGTTTACATTACCGATTGTACAAGCCGAGCCTTAAACTTTTAAACTGTTAAGTGCTGTACATTCCACACTAAGATTAAACCGACAAATGTTTTAAGATAAACGTCTACTAATAATATGTAAGGAATTCAAAGATACTGTTTATTTTTAACTACATAGTAATTGCATTAGTTTTTAACTGGTACGTCGTCGTATTGGTTGATAACCTTACTAACCTAACGCAACCTTCCTAAGAATTAGGCTATCAAGTATTTAAATCTCTTAAAGTTGTATTCTAATTTGTTTAGCAGTTTCGGAGATTGGCACGTTCAAACACTTTATCCAAAGAGATTTTTAGTCTTTTTTTTTTGGCTCGGTAGAGTTCCTTTTATTATCTGTCATCCCTAACTCTAATTCGACGAAAAAACTTGACATATTATGATACGATATGGGCCATAATCAATCTCAGTCCCAAATCGTATAGTTGATGGGGCATGTCAATTTATCCCATTCCTCCTATCTTCTATTTTCTTCTTTATCACAGCAGTATTTGACACATAACGTATTTTATTTGATTTAATATTTATTTATTTATTTGATTTAATATTTATTTTAAATATGAGTGAATCTATACTAATATTATAAAAAGGTAAAATTTGTAAGTTTGTATGTAGGGAGTAATATTTGGAACTGCTGGTCGGATTTCCAAAATTATTTCACTGATAGATAGCTACAATGTTCCTGAGTGCTATAGGCTATAAAACATTACATGAAATCTCACATTAAAAGGAGACGAGAAGCGGATGAAATCGCGCGAGAGTAGCTAGTAGAACAATAATATTGTAAGTATACATTTTGTTTTTTTTTTCTTTTACATACGTGCCTATATTATTTATATTATTATACCTAAGAATTGAGTAGTGTAATTGGTACTGAACTGTACTAGTCTAATAAATACGTAAATGATTAAATAAAATGACCATTTAATCCGCGAAAGGTGCTATGTATTTCAAGAGGATAGCCTTTTATTTTTTTATAGAGCGAATTCGAATATTCGCAGTTCGCAATAGAGTAAACAGCAGCATTTAATATAAAAAAGCTGCACAATTACTTGTAATTTGTTAGTTATTGACTATTTGTTTTATTGAGTAATCTTACCACATGCATTTGTAGATTTCTTGCTCAAATACTAAGAGATAAATAACGTTCACATAATTATTATTAGATAATTGTAGCCTGCAATTCATGTCGAAAACAGGGTGGATATCTACATAGATGTCTAGTAATAAATAACAGAACAACAATCGGCAACCAAACCCGCATAGTTTGGTTGCAAAGTTCAATAACCGAGTCGTTGGAAAAACGCCATTTTCCCGAAACCAATGTGCATTTACTGTTAAAGTTAATATTTTAGTTAGTAAAGCTAAATTTTTCACTATCTAAAAAATTTTATGATACATATATACTCCATCCACTTTCATTTTCATCATGAAAATCAGGTTGGAACAATGATATCGCATGTAATATATTTTCCGCGAACATTGTAATAAATTATCACCCAGATAACACAGTTTGCTACGGTTTTACACAAATTACATAGTTGACAAAATATTAAGAGCGTGTACCCAATATGCTTGTTGCACAGTACAACAACAGTGTCATAAGATTCGGATTAATTTTGGCGGGATTACACTGGAGCGAAAGGTTCCTCGGATTTTCTTGAAAACACAAGAAAAGCTTCCAATTATGGTAATTCCAATAACAAGGCCCAATTTTTGTCGGATTATCAAAAGAACACGCTTCAGTACCGAACAAATAATTAGCCACTCGGTAATTCGATGAAATGAAAAGAAAAACGCAAATTTTCAAACTTCAGATCAGAACAATCAGCTGACTTCAGAAACACACATCAAGAAAAAATTTTACGCGTAATATCATAAGAAAAAATATAAAAAACGAGCACTTACCTAATACACACACAACACAAAATAATACACACAATAATCTCACACAACTCTAGTTTTCGTGAAACGTCAATTTTCGACAATCACGATGTCCATTCACTGTGTACTGTTGTGACTTTCCGCGTTCCCCTCTGTCGCCATGCGGAGGTCGCCCGGCGGGGGGCAGGGGGGCTCTAGAGCTCGGCGGAGTCGGCGACGTCGAGGTGGCAGGCTAGAGCGACGCGACGTGCACCTCCGGCCGCGGGTGCATGAGAACTGGCAACTCCGGCGAAGTATCCCCGCCCGCCCATCGCCTCGCCACCGCCCAAGCGAAAAACGTTTGCATAACCGCCATACCACCGAACCGCCATACCGCCATAGCACACGTTTTCATATAAGACTATAACACACTTTTAATACTGTTGTTCCATTAATATGCTAATCCTAATAGTATGCTGATAGCTTGAGAGCGTGATCAATTGGTGACGTCACTTAGTAACCGCTCTTTTTTCATCTACGGAATATGTTTTGCCTTTTAAACGATATGCCATACGACTCTACAACTCTACAATTTTGGGAGAGTTGAATGCATACCTTTTGACAATTTATTTCTAACCAAATTGTGTGTATTTCATAAAAATCAGGGCCGATACTTAATCATTTTCATTGTTTCTACAGGTTTTCTTGTTAAGGAAAATGTTAATAACTTAAATCGGCTTTCTGCTTATTGTTTTTTTTTTAATTGGTTTTTCTTTCATGTTTTCGGTTTTGTTGCCGTTTCAATGCTTCAGTTTAACATTGTTCAGAAGAAATTTACTATTGAGAAGCAAAAACTTTTGCGGATATTTTTTCTAACACCCAAAAGTAAAAGAAAGTAATTAAGTAACATAAAAAAATTGTTTGTCATGGTAGCCCGGAGGTTAAGGAGCCCGGTTTCCATGTGGGTTTTTTTTATATAGGGATGGATAATCTTTATGGAGACTCACCGCCCCCGGGAAAGGGCGAAGGGTAACTGTCAGACTCTTACTGACTAAAAACCTACCCGGAGTTCCTCATTTATCCATGTACGTGTTGGAGTGGCATATCGCCGAAACATTCATCGCAACCCCATGACAGGGTTGGTTGCGGGTAAAGCGCAATGAGTCATCGCGGCCTCGGCCCAGAGCAGGAGAAGGAACGGGGGGGTTTTTTAGTCAGTAAGTGTCTGACACTCTCTCTCGCCTAACCCTGAGCGGGAGAAGCCATTTGATGATTTTCCCCTGACGGGGTTCAAATCCTGGCAAGTACCAATGTGACTATTGCCGAGTTAACATGTACTTTCTATGATTATTTAGACATTACTGACATGCGGGGAAGGAAAACATTGTGAAAAACCCTAGACTTACTACTTACCTAGCCTAACCTAGACCAATCATAAGTTTGAAATAGCCAATCCACTTTGAGCAAGCGTGGTAATTAATGCTCAAACCTTCTTCGTGTGTGAAGTAGCCTTTGCTCAGCTGTGGGCACTCATAGGCTGATGATGTGTGAACATAAAAATAATAGTAGGTATATTTAATACCGAGACCACATAAAAACGTTGTAAAAACAAGGGACTGTGTTTATTTTTGTAAAAAAAAAATTGCGTCAGTTTTTATCGTTTTTTTGTTATTATAGCGAGACATTCTATGGTAGTGTAGTTAGCGCCCCCTGGGGGAATATCGTGACAACACACAATGTTCAATCTTTTATACTCTGTGCTGGTATCATTTGCACTGTAATTGTAATAATATTTTGGTGTCTATAATTTTTTGTTTATTTTATAGCTACGTGGCTACGCGGCTGCGTGGTTTTACATTCAGGACGTCCTAGTGTGAAGTTCTAGATTCGATGCCCTGGTGAGAAAATGTGTAATTGTGTTAGTTACCCGTTATCTAATTATAGTGTTTATAAAAAAAGTGAATCGCTAATAACATCACAACATATCGCTGAAAAAAATAGAAATGAAGGAAAAGATCAGTCAATTATCTTTATTTGATTTCAATGCTAATTAAGGTAAAGCAATTCAAGTCACAAGAACTCCTAATAGATTATTCCACTAACAAAATCTTGGAAATAATAATACAAATAATGTGTCCCATTTCAATTATATTAAAGGTATCTACATATATATGCCCTCTGTGCAGTAGACTTTGGCCTCTCGTACGCCTCCCAAATGTCATGTGGTCCCGTGATTTGTAAAGAGATTTATGCACAATTTTGGTTCTGCCTTATAATTTTGGCCTTGAGCATTAAGGCGGCCTTCTCAAGGCAGATTGGTGATTTCAAACTTATAATTAGAAATCATAAGACCAGGTATCACGATGTTTGCCTTCACCAGACGTCAGTGGTGCCTAAACAATCATAGAAAATAGGAAAAAGTCACATTTGTACTTGCCAATTGCCAGGTTTTGATCACTCATACATAAAAACCTGGCGCCTTAACCTCCGGGCCACCTCAATATGTCCGAAATATACTTAGTCGGGTCATAAGTTCTGTCAAAACCTTATATTTTTAATTTTCGATTACTGGCCAGAAATTCTTCGACTTATTTTAAAAATAGAACTTTCGCGCTTGTAGAAAATAAAAAAGAAATTATTTTTTATTCATTTTTAAATATGGAGTGGTCGAATAAAGAAGACAGAATCGCGGTTATCGCGTTGCACCGCTGTGGTTACGCGCCAAAAGACATTTTCAATATTCTTCAAAATTTGAAAATAACGTTACGGTTTGTTTATCGTACTATCAAACGATACACCGAAGAGTCAAGCTTCGAAGATCGTAAGAGAAGCGGCCGACCTCGCACAGTTCGGACACATAAGGTCATCAAAGCAGTGAAGGCGCGAATCGAACGAAATCCCGTACGTAAACAAAAAATCCTAGCTCTGCAGATGGGGCTAAGCAGAACCACTGTTAAAAGAGTACTAAATGAAGACCTGGGACTACGAGCTTATCGTAAAAAGACAGGACATTTTTTGAACGAGCGTTTAAAAAAAATTAGGCTAGACAGATCCCGCGCTTTGCTACGACGGTACGCGGGAAAAAAATACCGCGAAATTCTTTTTTCGGATGAAAAAATTTTTACTATTGAAGAAAGTTTTAACAAACAAAATGATAAGGTGTATGCCCACAGCAGTGAAGAAGCAAGCGCGCGTATTGCGAGGGTCCAGCGTGGGCATTACCCTTCCTCATTCATGGTTTGGCTTGGAGTCTCATATTCAGGCGTAACTGAGGTGTTTTTCTGTGAAAAAGGTGTGAGAACTAGTGCCGAAGTTTATCAAAATACTGTCCTAACAAACATAGTGGAACCTCTTTCTCAGACAATGTTCAGGAACAGGCATTGGATATTCCAACAGGACTCTGCACCGGCTCATAAGGCACGAAGTACGCAAGACTGGTTGATCGCTCGTGGAATTGACTTCATCCGGCATGAAGACTGGCCCTCTTCTAGTCCAGATTTAAACCCACTGGACTACAAGATATGGCAATATTTGGAGGAAAAAGTCTGTGCTAAACCTCACCCGAATTTGGAGTCTCTCCGAGCATCTCTGGTTAAAGCAGCGGCAGACATAGATATGAATGTGGTGCGTGCAGCGATCGATGACTGGCCGCGTAGATTAAGGGCATGTGTTCAAAATGGGGGAGGGCATTTCGAATAATGTAAATAAAATTATATTGTACATTTAATGACCTTTCATTTCATATATAATTTTTAAATAATTGTCAAAAGGCGTATAAGTTATTACATCAAAAGTTTGTGACAGAACTTATGACCCGACTAAGTACATAAGCTTATTATACAAGGCACACATTACATTATCGCCAATTAACAATTACTACAGTTCCTTACGCACATACGAAACTAAATATACTACTTTATCAGCTGCGAACCGAACTGATCTACCCGAATTTTCGCGTATCAGTGTGAAATACGCGTGTGGTATGTTCTATATATTAACACGTGTTTGTGTACTAGTATATAGCAGCATATGTATATAAATTGCTATGTATTTTTGAATACGAGACTGAAGGATCCAGTGGCGTGATAACTACAGTGGAAAGAATGATAGATTTTTTAGAGTTTATGGCACGGAGGTTTAATAAAAAAAATTAAAGTGGAAATTATTGAAATGATTTTAATGAAACTTGGCCTGCCCCTACGCCAGAGATCAAGGTCTAGAAATGTTATTAAGTACATTCTTGAAATATTCTTTTATCAATCAGTTTTTTGCGATTTTGTGTTTGAATGGAAAATGTTAAAAAGGCCTGTCGCTGTCACTCAGAACTCTTTTTCAAAAATGTAGATACTGAGTAATGTTTATGCCTGAACCTACCAAGTTTCATAAAAAATGGATTACTGAGTAGTTTTCATGATTGTTGGCTTTAATATTATGACGGAACCGGCGCGACATTTAAAAGCCTTTTTCCGCAATGCATAATGAACACCTTACTCGAGACAATAAATGAATTAAAAATTTTATGTTTAAGAATTGATCCGTCGTATGTTTTTGTTTAGATTTTTTTTAACTTTGTTATGTGATAGGGCGGCAAACTAACTCTTACCTGATGGTAAGCAATCAGCACCGCCCATGGACGACCGCAAAAGCAGGGGAGTTATGAGTGCGTTGCCGACCTTTTGGGGATTAGGGATTTAGAGATTTTGGGATTACGCAGGGATTGGGGGAGAGGAAGGATTGGGCCTCCTGTAACCTCACTCACACGGCGAAACACAACGCTGTGGTTGGTTCACGCCGGCGTTTTATACCTACCTTGTCTACATTGGTTTAACATATTTGTTAAATAATTAAGCAGCTCAGCATTCTATTTGATAGGAATCATAGTCCAGCTCAAGAGACCTATTTGACTACCATGCCGACTCAAAACCACCCCATTTCTTCTGGGCCCCTTATTGCGTTTGCCCCGGCTGAATCCCCTTCGGCTATTCAGCTCTATCTGCTGTTCATCTAAGACAGCACTCATAGCAGTTGCTTGAAAACCATAACTAGATTGCTTTATGTTATTCCAACACGCCTCAATAGCCGGGCACGCTATTATAGCAGTGGTAAGACCCCTCTTTGAGGAGTGGCTTGAGAGACGTCCTCACCTTCCGCCTGACACAGGTACTTACCAGGCATGGCAGCTTGGATGGTTCCTGTTTCGGATCCAGCGGGAGGAAACCCCCGAGTGTCGTTATTGTGAGGACCACACACTTCAATAGCGGAAGTACTTACAGCCACCCAATACATTGATACTAGTCTACAATTACCTACAATATGTCGTGAATGTAGGCAGAATCAAATATCAAGTGTCGGCTAATTCCCGTTAAATTGAACCGGCAGTATTCCCATCGAATCCTGTTTGATAATAGTTCCCTTTGAGTTTCATTTCAAAGGGCCTTACTTGACAGCAAGGGTTGTATGTACCTGCCTTTGTTTTTCATACGATAGTTAATTTAATTAGTTAATTATTTTGAAACTAGCGACTCGCCCCGGCTACGCACGGATGCAATGCTGATACTAAATTTCTTCATTATTTTAATGAAACATGTAAACCACCCTCTTCAATTACTCTATTTATAAAAAACCCGTATCAAAATCCGTTGCGTAGTTTTATATATATAAGCATACATAGAGACAGAGAAAGAGACTTTGTTTTAACTTATGTGGAGTGCTGAATATAATCAGAGCACAAATACAAGACACACACACATTATTCTTTATTTTTCAGGTGGAACATAATTAAATTACGTCTTCCTACCTGAGCGGTGCAAGATGGAGTGTCAGCCTTTTACTGATGAAAGTCCGCATCGTTCCTTCGCAATCAATAGTGCTGTGTCCAAGCAGCATACAGTCTCTTCAGGAGTTCCCCGGGGGTCTCTACTTGGACCCTTGTTATTTAATATCTACTTAAACGATATTCACATGTGCTTCCAAAATGTATTATTTCTACTTTACGCAGACTATAGAAGAAGGATGAACATTTTTAAATGCACACAATCTCGGAGACTGCTACTGTCTGTAATATATTCGTCATTGCTGCAACATGATCTGGATAGACTTGAAAGTTATTGTCAGTTAAACAATTTGGAACTGGACTGAAAGTCCACATCGTTCCTTCGCAACCCTGACACCAAAAATATCTAGACTGACTGACATTATTGTACACTAGCTTACTCACAAAGAACAGGCTTATAACCGTGCTCATAATTACAGGGTTAGGAGGAGGAGGAGGAAAAGGATGATCTCTTACTACTCTTACCTTTGGATGAAAATTTAAGAGATTTTAATATTTTTTCTTTACATACATAAGTTGAAACATACAAAAATAAACCATACGCAAAAATTAAAAATATGTAGTGTAGCAAGGGCTCTATTTTTTTGCCTGGGTATAAGAAATGATGCTGTCTACGATGGATTTTATTAATATTTTATTATACTTAATATTTTAAATTATATTAAGCATTCTTTAGATATTAGTTCCTACAAAATAGGTACTACAATATCACTTGAGGAGAAGCAATCAGCGTAGGAAGGAAAAGTTTACAAGTTCCAAGAAAGTGTTGCCTACTTCAAGATATCGCTTTGCAAATACGCTAGACCTGTTGATTGCCTTAGATATTCCTAGAAGGTCTAAGCAATTTAAGTTGGATCGTTTCTCATATTTAATAATACCTAATCTACTCTTATATAAAGAGGATTTTTTATTTGTTTATGCCTATAGTTAAAAGAGTATAATAAAAGGACATTTTGGAGGTATAACTCTGACCCGCTGCACTTCTCCCCTGCCCTTCGTATCACACCTGATTTGACGATCTTGAATCTCATTTATATTAAATAACTACTAAGATAATACATGATAATGTAATAAATTCAAATTCTTTATTTGCATCAAGGTAGATAATATACAGGGTGAATTAACAGGCACAGTATAACGGCTTTTTTCAGACGTTGTAAATTTGAAAGCTATCACTAACGTATCTTAAATGAAATTACATTTATTTTTTAACATAATAACCTTTATTGATTTAATTTTGTTCATCACATCATCAGCCTATAAGTGCCCATTGCTAAGCAAAGGCCTCTCCTCACAGGGAGAAGGTTTGAGCATTAATCACCACGCTTGCTTAAGCCGGATTTCAAACTAATAATTCCAAATATCAAGTCCAGGATGAAGTACCTATTTCATCATCATCATCATCATCATCATCTGCCTATAAGTGCTCACTACTGAGCAAAGGCCTCTTCTTACATAGAGATGGTTTGATCATTAAACACCACGCTTGCTCAACGCAGATTGTCGTTTACAAACTTATAATTCCAAATATCAAGTCCAGGTTTCATCACGATGTTTTCCTTCATCATATTAAATGTAGTTTTTAGTTGATAGTGATGGTTAGTTGGTTTTTTCGTTGACATCTTAAAAATACAGCCTAAATTGCGAGATATGAAAGTACACTCTCAGATTGCAGCCAATTGGTGCATCAATAATTCGGGTTCACAGCAGCCGTAGTTGCAGACTCCATCAATTAGTCTACGTCACACTTTGGAATGATCAAATCAAATCAAATCAAATCAAATCAAAATCATTTATTCCAACTAAACCATAAATAGGTACTTTTGAAACGTCAAAATAGAATAGTAGTCTGTCAGTCTGTTCGTCAGTGAAGCTAGATCGGTCTCATTGACACGGCAATAGCATTCAATGCCTGTATGCACGCGTTAATTTATGCAGTGCTACTAGTAAATTCAGCTGCAAGACTACGCACTGATAGGCCACGTCGTGGTTAGGGTAAGTTTAGTCGTCCGCTTCTGATGTATGATTTCCTCATACATCCGAGTTATATGTACTTTTTGAGATTAGTTTTGAACTCTATTTAAACCTATTTCACGTCATACATTTCCAGGACAGAATCTTCGGTCAAAAAAATCCAAAAATGTTCTGGTCCTTCATAAAAGCGAACAAAAAGGGAAATAACAGTTTTCCAGCCATAATGTCATCTGAAGGGCGTTGCTATAACACAAATGATAAAATTAACGATGCTTTTTCTACGCACTCCCAATTGATTTTTTTATCCACGTCAGTCCGGAACTCGACAAACTTAAGTTCTTCTTTTAATTCTAATTATAATAACTACTCTGCATAGGTACTACATAAAATAGGTAAGATTGAAATAAATTCAAACCGACTAGTTAGACTTTAAGAATCTTTGGATCTCTTTAAAGGCGCGGGTCCAGACAACATGCTACCATCGTTTATTGTCAAGTGCGCCAAGGGACTGATTAAGCCTCTAACTATTATTTTTAGGCGCCCTGTTACGAAAGGAATTTTGTTCTCCCCAGTATACGGAAGTACGCGTACATAACACTAGTACACAAAAGTAGCAACAACATTGACATTAATAACTATAGACCCATATCCAAGTTATGCCTTTTTTTATGTAATTGGACGGCAAACGAGCAGACGGATTACCTGATGGTAAGCAATCAGCGCCGCCCATTGACATCCGCAACGGAGGATTTACGAGTGCGTTGCCGACCTTTTAGGGATTAGGGATTTGGAGATTTAGGGATTAAGGAGGGATTGGGGGCGGGGAAGGATTGGGCCTCCGGTAACCTCACTCACACGGCGAAACACAACGCTGTGATTGTTTTACGCCGGTCTTCTGTGAGGCCGTGGTATCACTCCGGTCGAGCCGACCCATTCGTGCCGAAGCATGGCTCTCCCATACTTGCCAGTTTAGTAAATTACTTTAACGCATCATCTACACGCAAGTTCACTGCACTTTTTCTTCGACATTAATTCCCCAAGATAAAAAGATAAGAAATCCTTTCTTAAAAACTGTTCGACCACTACCAACCTGTCCTTTGTCGACTTTGCTACAACAAGTATGGACAATGGACAACTGGTAGATTGTGTTTTTACAGACTACTAAGAGACCCTCCCCGAAAACCCCCACATATCAAATTTCAGCGGAATATTCAGAGCCTTTTCCGAGATCACATGCTTTTCCAAGCAATCAGCACCATCTGATTTGTGAATCTAAACCACCCAGGGTGCCACTCAAACGCAAACAGTAAAATTCGCCGTTTCGGAGGAGCTCAATGAAATACACACGTACAAAAGAATTATATATAATAAAGATATTAAACGTTTCGACCGTATTCATCATAACATTCACAACCTTTTATAGAAAATATTTCATGCAGGTATACATAAAAGCTTATACCAGTGGATAACATCTAAAAAATCATACATAAAAAACGTTCTCAGGCTGATGTAGAGTGCTGTGTCCAAGCATACAGTCCCTTCAGGAGTTCCCCAGGGGTCTCTACTTAGACCCTTGTTATTTAATATCTACTAAGACTAAAAATTTATTAAATAATATTTATTCTTCTTCTTTATTCTGACTATTATTTAAAAAAATAATTTGGAACTGGACAGAATGATGTAGGTGAATTGTGAAATTGATGGAAAAGAGTAACCCATTGAGTGTCTTGCTCGTTCTTCTCCATTGGAATCTACAGTTAGTAACGAGCAAATAGCTCACTCGAGGACAGCTCGACAGACTGACACACATCCTTATAATCCATTTACAAATCCAAACTAATATTATAAATGCGAAAGTAAATCAGTCTGTCTGTCTTTTCTTCACGCCTAAACTGTACCGAACTTATTTGTGTGAAATTTGGTACAGACATAGTTTGTAACTCGAGAAAGGACATAGGATATATAGATTTTAAACCAAAAATCTGCAGATGGTCAGAATTCCGCGCGAAAAAAATCACGGGCAAAAGCTAGTTATACAGAATAAACTTTCCACTTCAATCACTCTCTCTATTAACAAAAACCGCATCAAAATTTAGCATACAGAGAACTCGACTTTGTTTTATACTAAGTATCTAGTGACGATTTACCTACATAGTACCTAATTAATATTATTATAGGGTCAGAGAACTGACATTATTTTATACTATGTAGTTTAAAAAGTTTAGATTAGTTTAAAAAGTCGAAATAATATATGTGATGCCAAGTCAAGGAGGCACCAATGGAAATGCTAATTTAATTAATTACACGTAGGTACCAGTTAAGATTCAGGTCCGTAAATAATTCGCTGGATTTAGGAATTAGGTTGAATCGTATTAGCACCAGCTGGATGGGCAACAAAATGTAATTTTGTGAGTTAGCAACAGTATTTGTTAAATTTATTTTGATTATGTACTTAGCTATAAATAACCAATTTATAATGGTCTTACTTCGTGTGATGTTTTCGCACATTCAAAGGTCACCTGATACTGGTTTTTGTGAAGATAGATGTGTGTACCTACCCACCTTTGTACTGTACTCTGACCTATCGAGTTCATTCACCTTCAGAACGCGAGAGGATATGACTTTACTTATGATCCCTAAAGGAGTTTTTACTTAAAAAACTTAGCAGCACAGCAACGAAGTAGTCAATGTTATAAATGAAACCTTTTTTTAAGGTGGACAATCGTCGAGTGCCTTTTCCAGCTCAGGGTAAGGTGAGACTGAGGGAGATCACTGATTTAAAACATTCCCGTTCCAAATTCTGCTCTGAGCTAAGCCACGGTATGTCACGTAGAGCTTAACCCGAAAAGTTGGGAAAAATAATTAGTTATCTATAGAATTAATAGAAGCAATTGATCTAACTTCACGCCTTTTGATCCCTTTAAGCGTAGGTCGAGATGTTGTTATATCATACAAGGTATCATTAACTTTTCTTTTTTCCAGTTATATTTATAATCTTTCCAGAATAAGTTCCTTAAAACCTAAATAACTTATTGATACCGTGTCGGATATTAAACTCAAAATCTGCCATAATTAACAAACGTTAATCAATATTCAATCTTACCTTACCATTACTTATATTTTCCACAGCTATTACCCTCGCATACATGACCGGATCCGAAATCTCAATATCCTAAACTAACATCGTTCGGGAGAAGAACCCGGCGACCAAAGATCAAAGACCGCCCTATAGGTCAACTTAACTACTTAAGCTCTATTGAAATGTTAATTTCGGACCCTTGAGTAATAAACGCACGTGAAACTGCACAATTTAGAAAGTTTACAAGTTCAGGGTTGGCCCAAAACAAGTTTCAGTTTTGGTAGGGGATAAAGGGTTCAACATGTCCTTTGTGAAGCTTGAGGTAGGTCTCAACATGTACCTATCATTGTCTCGCTCACTTTAACTAGGTACTAAATATCAAGTACTGCGACTTATTCACATAAATGTTTGATGAGCAAGCTCGACTTCTTTCAAGGTATGACGGTGTCCATAGTAATGATCAACGACTCGTATACCATCTCGTGGTGAAAGAAGTAGGCGGTGTTGGCAAATTACTTTACGGTCCACAAGGCCTAGCAAAAGAACTTAAAAGTATCCTACCCGTTGGAACATCCACACTACTTAGTACGTACCAAACACAAACCTCAAACGACGTTTTGATTTTGCTTCCCTGGTGCCCGCAGTTGCAGACACTTTTTTTTGTTTTTTGTTAGGGGAAACTCATCTTACATCTTACAACATTAGTGTGGGAGGGCCATGCTTAGGCACGAATAGGTCGGCCCGACCGGAGTGATACCACGGCCTCACAGAAAACCGGCGTAAAACAACCACAGCGTTGTGTTTCGCCGTGTAAGTGAGGTTACCGGAGGCCGAATCCGTCCCCTCCCTAATCCCTCCTTAATCCCTAAATTTCCAAATTCCTAATCCCTAAAAGGTCGGCAACGCAAGGTCGTAACTCCTCCGTTGCGGGTGTCCATGGGCGGCGCTGATTGCTTACCATCAGGTAATCCGTCTGCTCGTTTGCCGACCAATTACATAAAAAAACTAAAGGCTTCTCCCACCCAGGGTAAGGCGAGAGAGCGTCACATTATTACTGACTTAAAACCTCCCGTTCCTTCTCCTGCTTGAGGCCGTGGCCGCAGTGCCTCAATGCGCTTGCCCCGCAACCCCGGCTGAACATCAGCTCTGTAGGTCTGTGGTGGTTCATTGGCTCCTTAAGGCACGCGTGGAACGCTACGCGCCGTACGCTCGGGTCCGTTTCTGGTCAGGCGGCGAGCTACCCTTAATCGCCGTCCATAGACCCGTGCTTACGGTGGCCAGAGATCATCTCTCGAGTTACTTATTGAGCCAAAATAGGTTTGAAGTATCAAGTTTTAAAATCTGTCTAAAGTCATGCAGGAAAAGAAAATCAAATAAAAAACCATACTTTGGTCGGTTTATATATTTATTTTTATAATGTACTTTTGTAATCTAAACATTGTCTTAATACTAAACCAAACTAATACTTAATACAAAAAAAAACGTAAGTATCACAATCTTAAATGGAGTACAGGTAATACAATGTGCTACTAGTAATGCCATCTATTAAACACATTTAAAAACAACTTGCCCTCAACTTTACAACAAACGACGGCCATCACTACCTAGTCACGAACGCCACGGACATATTTTCATAATCTACTTCTACATTTTGTTTTGGTCACCAAAAACAGATGTCGCTAGTAATGTAACTTGTCAAAAGTGTCACTTAGATAAGCTAGATGGCGTAGTTGTCGATTGAGTTATACTGTTCATTTTCATAATATTTCGCATCTGATTTTGCGTGAAATTTTAGTTTGTAAGAATATACATTGTAAAATTTTCTTCTACAAATACATTATTGTATAAACGGTACCTACTTTACCAACCATGAGTTCCTACCAAAAAATTTGACGTGTTAGCGAACATTATCTTTGGTTTTACTAATATTATAAAACAGAGGTTAAATTTAGAGAATTCTAGGACTCTCCTAAGGGCTGATTTTTCAATAGTCAGATAAATGTTATCTGAGAAATAAAATTGCTGCTGTTACTGTCTTATACAAACATTCTGACGCGACAGCATCATATTTATTCCCCAGATAACTTTTATGTAACCATTGAAAAATCAGCCAAGTAAGTTTTTGTATGTAACCCCTTAACGTATCGCATATAATCAATCTTCTTTACCATTCTTATGACATATAAATATTATTTGGTTGGGAGTATGGATAGGAGATGGGCTTTATTTCACGCGGAGAAAACCGCGAGTATAAGCTAGTATCAATTAAAATAAAACTAGGGCCTTCATATTATATTACATAATTATTTAATTGTGTATAATTATTGAATACATCAAAAATTTTTGGTGTAATAAGAAATTCGCTAATGCGCAATCTCCTGGCCCAACTACCTGTATATAAGTAGGCCAGTATATAATATTGATCTTAACAAGTATTGTACATTGTCAGGAATGTACTTACATTAATCAACTACATCATCTCCAACATCAATGTCTCTAAGTCTAAATTGAATTTTACACATTAATATTTAATTATAAAATTAAATACATTAAAATAACTAAAGTTATTATAAAACATTAAATCAGTCATTTACAAAAAAAAACGTTTTTTTTTCATCATGGCTAAGAACGATAGACAATGATTTTAGGTACTGATTTTTTTTCTGTTTTCTAGTAAAATTTGAATGGGGTACCTGTTGCTTTTTATAAGATGGATAACCTTCGTGGACTCCAGATTTATAATGGTAGTTTGGTAGTATATTTCTCTTTGCGATTCGAATACCGCATTCCAATTTACTAGAACCCAGATTGCACTATTGTCTGATTGCACAATATTCTATGATTATAAGTTATAATAACTTATTTATATTGCAAGCTGCCGTATATCCGCGGCAGGTACACGGGTGTAATGGACTTTAATTATGTATTCATTATTGAAATCGCTTATTTAATCCTTAATGATAGCTAAGATAATGGCATGTTGTGATGCTAAACCAACTACTCGTGAACAGATTCTGATTGTCACAAAAACCTTTTTTTTATATAATAAAAAGTCATCAACAGTATGGTCTGACTATATGAAACTCATATTCGAGAAATTTTACAAGAACACAATTCACATTCATCAATTTTATTGAGAATAAAGTTGATGAAAGAAAACTGCACTTGAAACCATTGAAGTGTACTAAAAAAGTAAAAAAAAACGCATACCATAGACATTTTAGTAACATTCATAATCGTCTACTTTTAAAAACGAAGGCGATGTGTTCTTTATATGGATAAGTGGCTTTTGGCATTCATAATGCTGTCCGCTTTTTACACTTATAAATCATAAAACATGTAACACGAACTGCATCCGAATACTTTTTTAACAGGTAATTCCTGTTGATTCAATGGAAACATTCAACTTTCCCATACAAATTTCACAAAGTTCCTATCCACGATTTATAAATACCTACAAACTAAGCAGAATACTGAAATCTTCATAAAAAAAATAAAATTTACACCTTTTGAAATGAATCACAAACATACGACAACGGTGTATAAACGCTTCAATTCTACCACACAAATGTATCTCTATTTACAATAATATACAATGCGAAAAAAATATTTAAGAATACGTCAAGTAGGTAGGTACACAAAAGATTTTATTACTCATTCATTTGTTGCAGCTCATAAACACACAAAACGCATCATCCATAGTCACTTATCACTTTAATGAGTTTGTAAATGAATTTAATGTGCTACAACAGTGAAAATGAGCTAAATTGAATCTTCTGTCTGCAGGAATAGAGAAACAAATTGCCAAACGCAATTAGGTATGACCATGATAGTTTTGGTATGACCCAAATGGCACGTCAGTGCTTGTGTACCAAGCAGAAAACTCAATGTATAGGATTGACAGTGACATATGTCTAAAGTTTCCGTCAGACTGGTAAATTTAGTTTTCTATTTTTTCGGTAGAGCGGCACTTATATGCCATCTGACTCATATAGCACGTACAATGTTGTTATTAAACTTTTTTCATACTTACATTTTGTTTACTCACTCCTGCAACTACGTAACGTAACATAAATATGTTTCGTGTCAACGCAAAACAAATCAGACGCGCCAAAACATCTACCCATCACACTTCCGACAAATTATAAATAACATAAAAATTTAAAACTATATTTACACAAAGTGTCATCCTTTTTCGACCGACATCATTAAAAAATGTATTAAAATTATCATACAAAACATCCATTAAAGAAAACGTTTAAATTATTTCTTTTCAGTATTTTTTTGAAATACTTATTTACAAACAATTTAACGTTCTTATCAGGCAGTGTAAAATTTTTGAGAACTATAAAAAATATTATTAAAATACTTTTAAATGTCAAAGAATAAAAAATAAAAATAAACTTAATCACAATTAATTAATAATTATTATTTACCTTGCACAATAATATCTTTATTGGATGATCTGTGATGTGAAAATTTTGTACTTATTTCAAATAAAATGAGTTCAATTTAAAACAAAAGGTACTTTTCAAATTTGCGATTTCAAGTACTGAGTATTGAAAAAAGCAGTCAGATTGTAATAAGAGCCATCTAGTGACCGGAACATACACTTTCTAAAATTACTGGTTATATTGTTATATAACATACTAAATTAATTGGAATTACGGCTTACACAGTTGGATATGTGACGTCGCACATTAAATATTAAAATAACAGTCCCTTAATAACTTGAAGCTAGTTAAACTTTTCGCAAATTGTTCACGTGAATAAGCCATAACTGGAATTAATTATGTTTCAATTTGTGTCAATAAATCTTAAAATTTTTGTCAAATCACTTGTCAATTATCTGCACAATGACTGTTTTATATACTTTTATTTGTAAAATGAATATTTAGATTTTTTTTATCTCACTTGAGTTTAACAAAAGAATAAATTCCTCAACAATTCTATTTCAAAGTCGAAACTATTTAAAACTTCCAAAGATTGAGCCATTCGTATACAAAGACACAATTCGTAAATTCTAAGAAGGTAAGTTAGGATAAGCCAAAGTATAGATGGAGGTGGGCAAATTATCTATATACCATTCTCATTAGAAGTCATCCAATAACCACGTTTTAGCCTCTTTACAACTTTAAAAGCGACTTTTCCTCTGATTATATGTAATGAGACTTGATTATCTCAATTACAATAACTCCCTCTACTTCCGTGATCAAAGGACGACCCCATCTTTCAAACGTCATCTGTCATAAAAACGCCTGTCATCATCTCTCTTCACAGAATTCATTCGTTTTTTCTTTGGTTGCCATCTAACTTTGAACTCTTTCATAATAACCTTTTAGTTCCTCTATCATATCTGCTTTTAGGCTTCTTCTAACATTACTCCATTACTTGCCTTATCCACTCTCGCCGCAATCATTCTCATCACTAAACCTAACCTTAAAATTTTTAATTGGATAACATTGATTTAATGAAATTGTTATTATTTTTTTCATGTGTGTTACTCAACTCAATTGGTAAAATGTTTATTTTAAAAAGTAATGTGGCTGATTATGTTCCTGTAAGTAGGTATAAGTCTAAATTTTAAATATTTTACCTTTTTAGTGCAATAGACAATTTAGTAAAACCTTTTTTCTTATAATGGCTGGCTGGAATTACTCGTAACTCTGCAGCTCAATCCTCTAAAACATAAACAATTGGCCATCATGCTGCTTATTATGAAAGCATCTAGAAAGAGTCTTGTCAAACAATTCAGCCAATTAAAAAATATACAAACGGTTTCCAATAATTTTCGAGGACAAATAATTTTCTTCCTTGCTTCCTCGCCTACTTAAAATACTCAACACTTGAAATCGCAAAGTTTTTAAGCCTATATAGTGTGTTTATGTGTGTGTGTAATGTGTTTAAGACACCATTTGTCTGTGTCCGTTTTGACCGTTCCCTGACGGGAAGAGAACGCCTTCGTACGTCACTCCGTTCAGCTCTATCGAAACGACAAGTTGGTGGTCTCCTGAGTTCGCGTCACCTATAGGACAAACAAATTACAATGGTTAGATGAATTATTCTACTAATGAAAAGATGATGATAATAACAAAGGAGATACTTAAACGCAAGCTCTTGTTTGGGTATTGACTTGATTTTATTAAACAAAAACGATTGTTAAACTGGCAATGACAGTTTGTAGTGGAAGTATGTCCTACAATTTGACAAGTCATGTGTAAGAAGAAGAACTAGATGAAGCGCGAGATTTGAATATCAAATAAAATAATGCTGAAGCTTACCTCTGGTAGTGATCTTGAAAGCAGCCCCGTTGACGCCATTAGTAGTGGGCACGCCGTTGACCTGAGGCGGTGAGGCCGAGGAGTCGTCGCGGCGCGCATGCGCGTGGCGGTGCGCGGGCGGCGAGTGCAGGTCGGAGCGCGGCGAGGCGGGGCGGGACGCTGGCCGCGGCGTGCGCCGCTTGGCGGGCGGCGCGGGCGACCGGCACGCCTCGCGCTTGCCCCCGCTAGTCAGCGAGTTCGGGCTCTCGCTCAGGTTCAGAGCCTCGCTGTAAGCCATACTGAGGATAAATAAATTATCAGAATGTGTCAACCTGTAGGTTGACTTATACCTGAAAAAAACTTTTATTTTTTCTTTAAGTTTATTTTTTATCTCCCAAATACTAAGTGAACCCAGTGCATACTTATGCGTAGGACCCTTTTATTTCAATATTTACTTTATTATGTAAAAAATACAAAGTGCTAGATTAACTTGCTGTGAATCACTGGTATTGAAATAAAATAAGGTGTTCCTCAGGGAAGCATTTTGGGTGAAATTAATTTTTAAAGTAGTGTACTAGTTAAAATAAAACATCTTAGTGTAGTTTCTAACTTACCGTTGTGGTTCAAGGTCTGGCTGTGGGCTGTTGTTGTTATTGTTGTTATACAACGACCAGAGAGTGAGGCGGGACACGTCGATGGCACTGAGGGCAGCTGCGTCACGTGGCGACATGATCGGTGCTGGACCGTTGTTGGGAGGGGATTCAGAGCCTGTGAAATTAGAGAAGGCTACAACTATTATAGAAGCCAGAAAAGTTGTGATAAAACTGGTCGCCAAATAAGCAACGATTTCAAAGATATATTGAAAAACAAATTTGTGAGTAGTGGATCACCATTGAAATTCGTCAAGACACCATTCCTTCACGTTAAAATTGATTTTAAATAACAAAAACATATTTAATATAATTAAAGAAACATTAAAACCAACATACCATTTCGCATAAGCTCTCTTTGCTGTTGTATCATCTTCATGTACTCGCGGACCCTGTACTCGATGTCGTGCTGGCCAAGATGCGGCGCATGCGGCGGTAGCGGCGGCAGGCGCGGGGCCACGCCCCCCAGAGACAGTGACAGCGGCTGCATATGCTGGGACAGCTGCGCCAGAGACGCGGGGACGCGGTTTAGAGGGGGCTGGAAACGAAGAGGGGAGAGTTAAGAAACTATTTCTCTATTTGAACCACTATCAAGCAAGTTTTCTTACTAGACTATACCAATAAGCTGGTTTAGAATTGTTAGATGATGATAGTTGGTATTGTTTGCTAGGTTTGGTTCTAGTAGGTATGTCTAATTGTCCTGTTCATTTCCAACCTTTACCTTAGTCAAGAATATGAGTTTATTAAATTAGTTTGATATCTACCAAATCTAGGAATCTACCTGTTTAAAGGCTTGTTTCACTGTTACTGTGTGACTTATCATCTCACGTTAAAGGCATAATACATCCCTTATTTGGGATGAGACCTAATATTTCTACTATAGGTATAGCAGTAAACATTCAAACGATACAGGAGAAAAACATAACATGGCGCTAAGTTTTTCGATAGACAAGACTTAGTCTGACCATAACCCCTACTAATTTCAATTCTAATTTGTTATATCTGGTGAACAGATAACAATAAGAACTTCCTATTTGAATCCAACTAGACTCAACAAAGAAGTACCTCGTACTTAGCTATTATGATTTTACTCACCATAGCCAAAGCTGCTTGAGCATCATACTGTCCTGATGCTCGACGCCCTTCTCGCTTGTTGCCTTCAATGGCCGCATCCAGCTCACTCCTGGTAGACAGATTCTTCTTCTCACACTCGTAATCATACAAGTATTTCATGTACCTGTAAAGGAAATACGAGTACATTATCAGTATTTTTTAGACTCAACAACGATACAGAGAATATGAAGGCTATATTGTATTAGTTATTACAAGGTACATTAATACATATACTTATGTATGTTCTTCATTATAAAATTATCAATCGCTCTTAAGATGACAATATATCAACCATTCATTATGAAATAGGCATTCGTGGAAATATACGAAACAAGAATAGAATGAAGGACGAGCTCTCATGTCAGAGCGGCAACGCCAAAGCTAATTCCGAATCCATTATCATTCAAAATAATCTTCGTATCTATCAACTCGAAAATAAATCAAAAGATGTCACCATTCAATCCTTTAGAACGAACGAATCTAATAATAACTTTATTGCCCCGTCCGCGGCTTGACAACCTTATAAATCATATTCCTTCACCAATTACAATCAAAAGTCTATCCTTCAAATATAATACGTACCATTACAATCCTAATCCTATTCTGTAACTTGTCAATTTTATATGACCCCATTGTCGCGTTACCTTCCATAAGTCATATTAAGCGGTCACATATTTAATGCGTAACACAATGAGAGCCGCCTTGTCATAAAAACTCCACCTCTAAAACTGTCACAAGCGATCTATATATACGACATTCGTCATTACTGTTTGTCTAATTTTATGATGTTGCTAGATGTAAACCTTGGCATTAGAACACTTTTGTCTCGTTATGAAATGTAATGTATGACTAATGTGCTATACAATAAAAATTAGTAGGCTAACCACAGATACTAGACCCGATACTAGGAAGTGAATTTCTATAGGCAACTTTCTAGGTAGCATCACAATAAGTATTTAGGCCAAAATTCTCACATGGTTTGTAATATAATTTCCAAGTCCAAACACACTATGAAAATTAACGTAACGAGGCGCATACAGAACAGATTGGAATAAAAGAAGCTGCGTTCAAAATCATCGGTTCGTGCGTAACCGGCATACATTTTGAATCATAAACGTAAACCACCTTTATAACAACCGACAAAAGACGGGGTGAAGGAACTCCGAGAGAGATAAATGAGAAATTATATCGGCTGAGATGAGCTAAGGTTATTAATTATGAAGTTGTCATATTGTCCAACGCTCACGTAGTGCCATTGTAGGCAATCTTTTGTCTCCACCTCGTGAGAATTTGAATGAGGATATGATACAAAGCCAGTCGAATATGGAGCGAGCTCCTGACTTGTTGGACCACACAGATATCTTTTGTCAATCACGTTCTAGATTTGAGGATAATACATATCGACTTTGTGGAGATACGTTGCCGAAAGATTTTGATTTGAATGATAAAAAGATCGAAATCTCTATAGACATTGAAATGGTACCAATTATTGTCACTAATGAAGATGAAAAAGAATAATGTCATTCGATACAGGAGCAGAAATTGAAGGACAGCTCTAACATTTAAACTGAAGATCGCAGTAGTGGACGAAAACGAGTTGATGATGACGATGCAGGTAATTAAGATAAACTTACTGTGTGCGTAAGGTGAACGCGGCAGATGTGATGGAGGACGGTAGCCGGAGTCCTTTGATGATCTCCTGCCACAGCTTCTTGTTAATCACCTCCACCAGACCGCCGCGGGCTATCACCAGGTTGTAGAGCTCGTACAGATCTAGCACTGATTTAGCCATTATCGGTAGTCTGTTGATGGGTGTACCTGAAACAAAAATGGTTGAAATCAGTTAAATTCAGAACTCCGAATCACAAGTGATTAAATGGGAAACGAATGTTAATATTAATATAGCTCTAGTTAAGAACTTGAGAATGGTAACAGTATTGAAAGCAGAGCTATGAACAAAGCATTAGAAGAAGCCAAATAAAGTGACCACAGCAAAAGTTTATTTGAACCTTGCGGTAATAGGGACATCAACGTAGTACTTCCGTCAGCAATAAAATTTCTCAAAATATAACAGCAGCAATTCAAAATCAGGGATAGCAAATATATGGTAATGTAACAAAAGAGTCTTTACAAACACGAGGATATTCATCATGATATAACTCAAGAGTGGAAGAGGGCAGTACATTCGCCCACTATTGCAAGTTGTAAAACCCTTTACAGCGTACTTCATAAGTGTCGTAAAAGCTAACCACGGCAATATAGGAGCAGATACAGCGCTAGATGAAGCTGAAGAAATCCCTGAAAGGGATTTAGGTGAATTTGATATCGTTCTAGTGCAATATTTAAGCCTATAGTGTGTTTGTTTTCTTTTAATTAAGAGAAAAGAAATCGTTAGGTTTAGGTGTGTACTTAGACGAAAAATTGTAAATGTCACAAATGAAGATCGTAATAAAATAAAATTCTTTAAAAAGAGAAGTACTGAAGTATAGTATTCAACTTAGATATCATTTTACTACTTCGTCCGCGTATTAAAAGTTAGTGACAATAAAATGAGAAGAAAAGCTGATTATGGTGACAACCATAACTTATCGCCACCACCACCTGTGTCCCTTTGGGAACATTAATCACCGTTTTATATGACTATATTACACGCCTTAATGTGATCTCACAACACCAAAGCCTTTACAAGTAAAACGCTGCGTGTCGGATATTACGTGCTTTGGAAAATAAAATCAAGCCAAAGAAGCGCTTGACATGACAATTCTCAAGAAAATTACAGAGTTTGTCAATCTATGCTTTACAGCGCTTGCTAGGACAACTTGCTTCAAGTATGCAATGAGACGAGCGTGCTAAATCGCATCGCATCGCACGATCGATGATTTACGGGCGCAAGCGAGTCAGATCGCGGCTTTTACGATGCGCGCGCGCAGTATTAGTGGCCCCGATTTAGCACAGCCCGTGTGGCCACGGAAGCCAGGCCCGTTTGTTGTATGCGGCTAGTTTGTGACTATTTGATTTACTGTAATTTGCCTGTTAACTTGGCCGATGACGTGACGAATCCGTACCGACAACGCTAACGCCGCGATTTACTATAAGGAACTTTTAGCCACTTAGTTACGGCAGTGAGACAGTAGAACTGTCAGTTTGTGATGTTTACATGTTTGGCACAAGAAAATTACAACAGTGTTTATATGCCATTAACTAGCTGGGTGAAGGTGTCAGAGTCATTCACGAAAATGAATAAGTCTAACATCAAATTTGAAATTCCTAATCAATTAGCGTGCGTACTGAACCACCCATTCTCTTTATTACAAATCAACAGAACATCATCAATAACGTTTAATTCATTTAAATGTTGAACAACAATCGGTAAGTCATCTGAAGTTATTTCAATTGAAGTTGTTTGAGCAACGCTTCGTGGCAATCAATCAACATTGTCTAAATGATTGTTGCAAACAATTCGTTACATCTGCAGAGTCACCTCGCGCTCGATATCGCGTTACAAGCTGTCTCTGTTCGCGCCTGCCGGCATCACGGTGCGTTCCCGTCTGGTTATTTATTCATTGACCCTTTGCAAATTCGAAAAATTTTGACTGAGAACTGAAAAGTATCAAATGTGTTACTAAAACAAACAAGAAATACTTATGGAACGCACTATTTGTATTTCTTATATATAAAATCAATAAGTTTGGGAACAGATGAATTTTATTTGTAAATGATCCGCGAAAATTTCTATTTCAAGCAATAAACAATGGGAAATTCGATATTTGTGTTGAAACCTTAACAACATTAACAAACAAAAACCGATAACAAACATTACCAAATCGAGAAAACCCAAAGCAAGAACCACCCTTCCACGTAACAGCCTCGATCGTTTATTGATGAGAGCGAAACATTAGCGAAATACCTAAACGACTATTTGTCAATCCGTCTTCCTGTCTGCAGTTAATCATTCCCCCGGTTATCTGGGCCAGGGTGGGAGAGGGGGTGAGGAGGGGTGCGCGGGCGAAGCGGCTGAAGGGGTGGCAACGTCACCCGTCCAGATTAATTGCCACGTTTGAACAGTAAATGGAACAACATGATGCGCAGGAATTGGTATTTAGAACGGGGTATTGTTAGATGTACCTGGTATTTTGTTATTAGGTTTCCTAGCTGCTCCTACTTTCTAAAACTAACCACATTGTCTTGGTTTAATAGCTGATCCTATCAGTAAGCATATCATACACCAAATTAGAGAAGTTGTAGTCAACATTTGTGTTGACTACAACTACCAAGCAGAAACAGTTGACGCCGATGAAATTACTGATGAGTTTCCAAAAAAAAAGTGACATAAATTTCACATTCTGATAGGAAAATGAATGAGAAAATTATGGAAGATCAGACATATTGGAGATTAACCTCATCGTAAATGCTATTGAGTTTCCTAGAAAACAAGTAGCCAATGATTAAAGCTAAGTAATAAACTAAACAAGTACAAAAGAGATAGCATAAAGAGCAATATTACTTTACAACATGTAGGTAGCCGATAGCAAAATGTAACAATAGATGACTCATACATAACTAGTGAGGCAGAAAATTAGGTGCAAAACATGACATTTGCATTCCACTACTTAAATTCAAGGAACCGAAACGAGTCTAAAGCCTTACAAAGGACACAAAAAATCAGGAACTTTATCCCGAATTTTCATAACAGTTTTAAGTTGATCTATGTAATGATGTAAATTGTACAACTCATTCAACGTAAGTGTGGGACAACCATGCGTCAGGTCGAATGGGTCGGCTCAACCGGAATGATGCCACAGCCTTTCAGAAAACCGAAGAGAAACAACCTAGGCGCTGCTTCACCGTGTGAGTGAGGTTACCCGAGGCCCAATCCTTCCCGATATCTCTCCAATCCCTAAATACCCAAAACCCTAATCCCCGAAAGGTCCGCAACGCCCTCTAACTCTTCCGTTATTGCGGGTATCCATGAGTGGCACTTAGTGCTTCCCATCAGGTAAACCGTCGGCTCGTAACAAACAAAAACGTCCAAGTTTGCAATAATTAGCCAATCATTAATAATTCTTAACATTGATATTTGCTATCGATTTCCTCGATTCGCTCTGGTGTTGCCACCCACGCGCGTCACACTACGTTGACAACCTTTATAACCCTACTAAGTTGCTTTGAGCTCGATAGCGACTTTTATGACCACCATTTCACCCACACTAAAATGACCTGTGACTTCTCAATAAATATATTCACACCTTAAAGAACGTAGGTGCCAAGATACGCTGGACACCTTTTGATAGTGCACCTTGCTTTGATGTGCAAGATTATGTGTAACTTTTCTATGGCATGACGTGTGTTATTATCGTCATAAAGTGAAACTCTAGTGTTAAGGTCGCCTAAATAAATAGTAATGACAGGGTGCTATCATAAATCTTCAGGTACAGGTAAATTGTAGTATGAGAATCTAATTGATGGACTGATCAAATAGTTCATAACTATTTACGTGGTGTAGTACAATGTCACAAAGAGAAAAAACCCTACAGTTGATAAGGTTACTGAAGTGAATGGAAGTATTAAGGAAAGTTCCAGTAAGTTAGGATTCAAGGTTTGTACAAACCTCTGTCAGTACGTAGGTAGGTATGTACTTGTATCTAGCAGTAGCTTACAAAATAGTGATGAAATCTGTAAATGAGGCAGGAGAACTTATAGGTCAGTGGTTACGGTGAATTACGAGAATATCGTAAATACATAATACAAATTACCCGCAATTGAACATGGTACAGATAAAGCACGATTTTCAACATCGAATGGCTTCTAAACAACATTGCATAAACGGCGGGTGCGTTATCAGGCGGAGCGGTCCCGTTATCCGGCTAAATAACACAGCGCTTACAAGAACCCGTGGACAAAAGCTATTGTTTATGAAAGCAATCACCCCAATAACGATTTCCACAAAACGCACGGGCTCGCCGGCGGCGGAAAACGCGCGATTCGATGCGCGTGCGCCGAGCCGCGCGCGCTATTTGCATACACGTACCATTTATAAAGGCCCACACAGCGTAGCGCGGCTGACGGCTCACTCAATTCGGCCGCCCGAAGCGTTATTTACGACCTATGTCAAATCGCCAGCAGAGCCAATCTAATCGTGCCCAATTGTGACAAATTATTGCTTTTCCTACGAAACCTTACGCTAAATTTGTATTATGAATTTCACTTTATGGACTAAAGCACGCTTTATGGAACTGCGTACGGGATAAATTCCGAGTGTACCCGCTACAGTGTTGCCCGCGATTATTCGCACCTCGCCCGATATTTATTGGCACTCGGTGTCGCTTAGAAAGGCTAATTCTTTTGTGCTGGCAACTCACGAGTGTCGTAAATCGTCTAACCGAACGCCTCCGAGTGCTGATAAAGGATTGTAAATAACGCCCGATTAGCTGACTAATCTCTTTCAAGTGTTGCAGATTGCAACTTTGATTTGCGCACCGTTTTACAGCCAGATTAAGTTGAAAATTTAATTTGGTTAAGGTGCGTTAATAAATTCTGTGGGACGTTTTATTGGTGTAAAATGGTGATTTGGTTATTAAATGCGGCAATAAAGTGGTATGATGACACAGAGATATTAATGACGCGGCGCGGGTCATCAAAGTGTCAAGTGCGGTAAAGGCTGGCGGTGCGTGCGTGCGGCCGGCGGACGTCGCGGTCGCCGGCGCGCGACGACACGGCCGATAATCGATCGAATCGACATTGGACGCCTCCCGCTTATCGAGAGCAGTATCAAGGCCCTTGGAGCCCGACAACCCCGCGGCGGGCCAATGAGCGGCGGCCGCGAGCCCGGCCCGGCCGCCCATTGGTCTGATACGCTTTTGATTGCACCGCCCCACTCGATTCACGACTCGATCAATCTCAATTATTCGTGTGTTGGTACTACTCCAAGTGGACGGGCGCAGTCGTGGCTAATTGCACATTAACTTCGCGGGAATTTTTATCGCCGTCCGTACGTTATGTGTAGATAGGGATCTATTGAATTATGTTCTTATCAATTGGTATACGTTTTATACAAGTTACGGGGACATAAATACAGAGTGCGCTGAATAATTAGGATGATGTATTGTAACCGACGTAGATATATTCAGAGGAATGTTCAGAAAACTAACAAATAATGGTGCAGTAAAATGTTTACGATTACAGATAAATTATGTATAATGTGACAAATAGCCCACATTAATTTATTATGAATGATTATCATAAAGCTTAGGCCACAATGTACCAAATACTTTTGGAGCTATAAAATCTCAGATACCAGCACTACTTATACTATTAACTCCTATTGTACACTACATAAGATCTATATTGTCTTGTGCACGACTACATATACCAACAACCATAAAAGTGTGGAAAGCTGCCTCGTGACATATATTACACAGAGAAGACAATTCTATCAAAACGTCAAAACCCAGTTCTGCATTAGTACTGTTAAAACTCAATATAAAGAAAGCGTACGACCTGGAAAATGTATTTCAATTTGTATAAGAATTTTAATTAAAAGGCCTTCCATAACTGAAGTAAAAAGTTAAAATTGTAGTAGTAAAACACCTCGATTAATCATTCAATCGGCATTCTTCCATTTCAGTATGACGCGCATGCGCAATCAAAGGGTGGGCATAATGGATCAAAAACATAAGTGCATAGTGTTTATTTTATTTCTTATTCGAGTATTAAGGTTATAAACGACAGCTAGCCTCTATTTAGACAGTCGTTATAAGTTTATGGGCGGATGAATTTATTGCTCCTCGGAGCGAGGTTTTAATTTAGAAATACGATCGCACTAGTGTTAATTTCCACACTTCGGAACAAAACACGTGCACACACACACATAACTGCCCTTGTTTAATGCGACCTAATAATTATTTAATATCTCCTTATAACTTAACAGACCTAATAATACAAAAGGCCAGTAAAAGAGTCATACGCTATAATTTCGCGAAATTACCATAACTCAATGTTATATTTATTGCTTGTAGTACAAATTCCAGGAGATACGGCGCGAAAATGATATAAGGCCGAGGATACAACGATCAATCATGAGGGGAGCAGTAAAGTTGAGAACAATCCAGCGTAATTCCGTCTGAGAGACATTAAAACAGCGGCCGGTCGGCCCTATCCGGTGCAACAATGTGGCCGTGCACTGCGCACTGCGCGCTGCAACCATTTCAATTTATAATTATTGCACGCAGTCCGCGCGGCCCGATATTTGACAACATTAAGACCCGCCAATGAATCAAGCCGCGTCACAACATAAACCCTGGTTCCTACACCCCAATAACACATAAATCATTTATTCGAATGCAAATCAAAACCGAGAAAGATTAAAGTATCGCTCCATGGAATTCAGGAGGCCATTCGATGTAATTGGCAATCATTCAGAAAAGAATATACTCTCGCTCGAACAATCAAGACAAAGGCGGCCGATAGTACCTACAGGCGAGCCATTACGGGTCAATACCCATTATTATGCTATATTTTCGCGAGCACAGCCCTCCGATATCCGTACGCTCACATGAGACGGCAAATATCTGTAATTAAAGGTTGTAAAGTTGATTTACGGGCAGAGGCCGAGGATCCAAGTCCGGGGAGCGAGCCGACCAATGGCGCGTCGCGGACCACTCGTATCAATTTATTAGAAACGAATGAAATCGCGGCTGCGGTGGCGGTGGCGCGCGATAATGCGCGGTGCGGTCGCGCGGCCATCAGGCACAGCCGCGCTGCCCGCCGCCGATAGTATCGAGCGCTGTTGCGTACTTTACGATCTCCGCCAGCACGGTAACACCGGCAATAAAATTGCAACAATGGAAATGTCGGATGCGGCTGAAAGACGACGATGCGACTACGGCGGATCATTGCCATGAATGCAACAATGGAATCCTCCGACCGAAGGTGGCAACTATCGCCGACCGTAAAGCTGAGCTATCCGGCGCGACGAGGCCGCTGTGTCATCCACTCGACAGATACGAACAATACCAACATAATGTAATTGTAATAAAACTGCACGTACACAATGTTAACGGACGAATGCGATTACTGTATTCCTCCTCTTTGCGGGCAAACATAAATGTACGGGTCGCGTAGCTGTGCGGCGACTGATATAAACGTACGTGTGTCGTAAAACGCTAGTTTGATGAAACACGTCCGTCAGAACCCACCGGAATCTCCCAGCACAGCCTCCTAATGTAACAACAAAATATGCAGACTATAGAAATAAACTTAGATTTACTCTCCAATAAGTCTCTAAGATGATCAAAAACATGCATTGTTCGGAATCGCACAGAGATCCCGACTTCACTTCGACCCTTGGAACATTTAATATCTTTAAAGTAATTATTAGCATTTGTTGTTTTCGAATGGCAATATCGTCTGTCTGAGATGTGTATAATTTATTATTAACGTAGTCATGTTTGCGCTTTTTATGGCAGCGGAGAAAATTGACCAACTAAACGAGTCTGGGGCTTACAATGTTGTTTCCACGGCTGCGCGTAATTACACATCTACATCCATTGTTGTTCTCAATCAAATTACGTAAACGATAATAAAATACGCGGTAGACACATTCCCTGGACTATTGGTACTGCACACGCAGAACTAGTTTGGCTCGGTACCATTGTGCAGGTGCCATAAGTTCGCGATCTCTACTTACTTCGCGGTCGCTTTTATGACCCTCGTTTTGTCGCTTACGGCTATCATAAAATATCATCGGGATGGAAACCCTTTAATTTGTGTATCACTTCTTTTGTGATACACTGTTGCTAATCTGCGTTTACGACGTTCCAGTGCAAAGATTGCTTTTGAAGAAAACCTATAAACTTTTCAAATATGTCTCGGGGTTAGGAATTATCTCGTAGTTTTAATCTACCAAAATTATCCTGTTCTCGGACATAAAATGTTAACTTGTACCTTTATAATATAATTCATAAAAGCTCCATGCTTGGTTGTGTCTAGACGAAGGTGTCGAGAATTTGAGTGCCACCGCGTTTACTGTCTCCTCTCAATGGTAATTTGAATGACAATTTAAATTACAATATGGAACGGCGTCCCGGCAATGACGAGGCACATTTCAAGCCAACACCTACTGGGTTTATTCAACGAAAATCATTATTAATAAGCCAGTAGAGTTTGAATTCAAAATTGTTTATTTTTTGTATATCTGACTCTGTTCTTACTAACTGTTTACAATGTAAATACAATCATAAACCTAAAGATGATCGCGTTACCTACAAAACCGAAGGAACATAAAATGCCACCTCGAAAAACAAACTTAACACGCCCCATCAACAAGAAACTATAAAATGACATCACAGAATCTGAATTAAAAGAGATAGATAAATACGAAGCTAATACTGATAAACATGAGACAACAAAAGATTCAAATAACACATAACGGAAATAAAATAATCTGGTGTTGTTTGACAAAAAACAGACAATAGAGTCAAAGGGCAAGAAGTTTTGACAATGGTATTGCCTGGCAGATAGAACAAATGAGGTGTCTACCACAATGCAGCATTTACATAAATGGATGGAAGAAGGGTGACACTCGACAGTGGTACAAACGAGAAGAAAGGACAATTATTATTATTGATTCTCTCATGAATATTTTTAGTATCTGGAAGTGTTTTGATAGATGTCAGTTTAGTGATAGCTTTGAAATGATTGAAAGCATATGTTTTATTGATTTCATTCTTTTTTGAACTTTGATCTGTATATTTAATTTTATCATCTTTATCTAAAACGTTTATCAAAACAAAATCATCTATCAAAGCTTGGGATAAATTTTCATCATATTCACTTGTTTCTTTCTCTCCTTTCACAAGAGATGGTGCGCTGAACTTTGACATTTAGCATAATCGAATTAGAGTTCGATTTTGTATATCTATAACTGATCGATATTCTTTGTGAAATAATCCGATAGGTTTAGCTTATCGTCGAGTTATATCGTTCGCTTCCTGTCCCGCCTCGATTCTATCTATATCTATAATATAAAAGATTACATTTAGATATTGTGTTGCGTACTGATTTCCGTCAGTAGGTATGGTGAGGTGATTTTTGTTGATAATTTGATTGTGAATGTGTTTTCTTTGAAATGTTTCCATATCTATATCTTTTCTAGTTCATACTTCACTATTTACTTCCATTTTCGTTTGATGTTCTATTTCCATACATTCATTTATAAAAAATACTTCTATAACCATTTTTGTAGGTAAATAGATAAGCCTTATTTACCGTTTTTATTTGCTTCTCCCTATCAAATTAATAGTCCTATTAATATACAACATTTCCCCTTTGAGATCCGCCCAGCTCGAAGGCGGGCGGGATCTAGGGCGGGTCGGGACCGCCTACCGGAGTTACTTTATCATTTGATTAAGTAATAGGTACATAAAAAGAACTAACTATATTCTGTAGCAGTTGTAAATTATAGTCTATCGTTTTATTGCTATTTATCCGTCAATCAGAATTTATTATTTAAATGAAGTTATTTATTGCTTAGCTTTTTTGTATAGCATCATATTTAAAACGTGGAAATACTTCAATATCTCCTGTCATATCGCGAAGATCATTAAAATAGTAACTACGGTCAACAATGCCACATTTGGACATCCGTGGGAAAGACACACATTATTGGATTTCGCGGATACGAGATAATGTACTGGGCCACTAAAGATTACTGCCTTAATAGCTTGAGTCGTAACATTTTTGTTTGAGTTTCAGAAACTAAGCTCGTGTGTTGTCATTTGTATATAGATAACGAGTATCCGGCCTTTAAATTACTCAATCATCGGATATTAACTAATACACTTAATATTTAATTTACTTAATTCGACTTAATTATAGCTAAGGTCAATTTACTCGCAAAGTACTACCAGTGAACTAAATATATACTTTCAGCTGTAAATAAACTTAGCTACTACTTCATACAACTCATAAACACAATTCATAATAATATAAATAAATCTTTAAACACACAAATCGAAATAAGTCACGTCAAAAAAAAGCTGTCAACGCATTCTTGAAATGTCTACGAAAGCGACACCTCTCGTTATTATTATCAACATCTAAAATTTCATCTGCGGGTCATATTTTATTATCCAGATGGTAATCACCACCTGTGCCTATTAGAATAGATCTAGATTTCAATCTGGCAGCATCTTAATCACCAGTTATAACGCCGGAAGTCCTGTCATCACGTGTATAAATAATCACTTTTGGCCAAACGGTCGTTAGTGGGGGAAGCCGGTGGGAGACGAGAGGGGGGAGGTAATTTAGCTGCTCATCCATCAAGCACACCTTCAAGCCGACCTGGATTTAGCTTTCAATTTATGATTTGAAATAATTTTAGTTTTGTTTGTGAATTTGTTTCTATTATTGCGTGAATGTGCGTATGCTTAGAGTTGATAACTTTTATCTTTTGATTTACAATTTTTTGAAGTATGTTTAGTAATATTTTCTTTGTTTAATTATATTATTTCAAATTTTTAATTCTATACTTTAGTCATATAATAATTCTAAATCATTGATAACTTTTCACTTTCATTTGAAATTGATAATTTATATGATTCATTAAATTACAAACGAAATATCTTTATAATTGGCTCAACTAGTTTCTTATAGTGACGTACGGTAGTTAGTTAGTTGTATAGGTAGGTGATCACGAGACCGGATCGAGTCTGTGTAGGCTGCACATTTCAACTTGACACCCAGACAGACATTTGATTTTTCGCGAATAACAACTGAGTGGGAAGGCCGGATCGAATATAAATAATCTTCTTTAGCTATTGAAATAGAGGCGATGAGTGATCCGTGGGCTAATTAGATTCTAACGAGCGACATCTCCTAATATCTAGATGGTCGGAGGCCGCTGAGTGATACTCTTTATTTTATAGCACGTCGCGGAGGTGGAACCTATTCTTGTCCGAGGAAATGGATACGCGTCAATCGTCCAAACGAAAAAACATTATGAGAAGAACAATGTTCAGCTTCCGTGCCGTGCTGGGCTATGTTTAGACGGTGTCCGTTTCAATGGATCGTCCGTTTGAATTGACTTTTGACCTTCTTAAAAGCTGAATGGAGTAGTAAAAGGTTTATGGACGAACCGTTCGAATTTCAACTGCTTTGAATAATTAATCTTGATCACTGGAACAACATTCGTTAAATCAATTATTCCGGTGAAGTGATAAGGATAAATTATTGCAGGCAATTGTGTTATCTCGTGCGGTAGCGTTATTTTCGCTTCGCTGTCGAGTCTCGGCTGTATGGATCACAAAGCAAACGTTTCGAATGCTGGCGGGCCCTTGTTAGCACCTTCGACACCTTGGAACACGATCGATTAGGCCCGCGGCCGCTCACATTCAATTATTTATTTATTTATTCGTAATTAAGCCGCGCGAGTTATGGTCGCCGTTTCGATTTACGATCCAGCCAGATGAGTTATCAGCGATTCTCGATACGATTGCTTTATGGGACAGCAAATTGACGAAAAAAAAGTGTTTTTACACTGTTCTGAGGTTTACTGCACTTTATGTGGGCGCTTGTTTCATTATGTTTTCGAATTTAAGAATCGATTCGGGTTTTGTAATATTTTACTTATCTTCTCATAATAAATGGAATCAATATATTTAAATTTAGTGATTTGATTTATGCTCCAGTTCTTATAAAGCGATGTAACCATCTAACCTCGTGATATTCCGAATCGATCACGAGAACGCATCAATTCGACGAGTAAGTGAGAAAACAAATGTTATCTCATTACCGAACACAATAAGCTTACCATTAATAACCTTGTATCGATACATCGGCAACGATTTTATCGATTCTCGCCACTCGATAAGGCGGCCGTCATGAGGCCAATTTGTAAGGGCCCATAAATTACTTTATTAAAATAAATCAGTGAGTTTATTGTTCTCTTCTCGCCTTAGTGGCTATTGTTGTTTTGGGAAACGAATATTTCTTACTGTTACACTTGTAAATTTTATTGTAATAGTAACATAAGCCTACTGAATTTGACCACGTTGTAGGATAGCAACAGACAAAGAAAGCAATAAATACCTACGTGTCAGAGTCCATATTACATTAGCACGTTATGAAATGATCATTAATAAGATTTAAACTCATAACTAGATAGTGTATTTAAATAACCACAAATCATTGGCAACAGCACGCGAGTTGTCGCCTTATAAATATTGCATATGCCGGCGGCGGGCTGCTTGCAGTAATTCACATGTTATTGAGCCAATGAGTATAAATATGTTGCTACACCCCATAAAGTTATGCTCAAGCTCAAAACACTTGTCCTTCTAACAACGTACGACATTACGTGCCCCCAGCCACTGACGACGATATCTAGCAATGAATGTTTCTCAAAACCAATTAATATTAAACCTCCAGACTTGTCAATTAACGTCAAACTAGTAAGTAAGTAGTATACAGTAATTTGCACTACAATTTCGGACTAAGTACCTGCTAGACTAAAGCAACCAAATTAACATTTACAAACCAACCAAGAAACAAATCAAATTAAATCAAACAAGATTACAAACGAGCTATATGCAATAAATAATACAATTATAATGAAATTTAAGACATTGTAGATTTATCTGAGGAAGGTGCGAGACGTGTAAACGAGGCACGGGACGAGTCGAGTGCGCATACGACCGCGAGCGTTAATAAACGATATTAATAAGTTATGTTTTTAATTACGGCCCGATCGAGTGCTTATTTATCCGTGTGAGTTTATAGGCCCCTGCGGCGGGCCTGGGCCCAAGGCCAACACTATAAAATATGCCCCGCGATGAATAAATTCGATTCGTAACGAGATGTATCGACTGTGGCATCCCATTACACACTATGCTATCAATGTAAGAGAGCGGAGTAAATATTTTGAGATGAATTACTTGTAGGCACAATGTTTAATTTTCAAATATGATTTATTTCAATACATAGCTATTAATTTATTTGTAATTAGAACTGGAAATGTATTAATTGCTTCGAAACTACTTCCAATTGCCTTCAAGAAAGTACCTACAGAGTTACGTAAGAAAAATGACAAATGACAAAATAAGAAATGAAAAAAGCTTCCCCTATTTTGAAACGTGTTTCGAAGGAATCCAATTTAAAAACGGAATCAAATCTAAATATACGGAACAAAGTAGGTACAACAAAAAAAGTCGGTAACGTCCCTTCATTGTCAAGAGCTAAATCCGATACTGTTCAAATCATGTGACGGATCGTGAAATAACGTCGCATCCGCAGTCGCGTCAGCATAGACGTACAATGTGGAAATCTTACAGAAAATAGGAGAAAAATAAAATAGAAAAATTGAAGTGACAGCGGACGCAGATTGACGGCTGTGCCTTCATACATAATGACTTATTGTCCCGCCTACACACACGATAGCACTGTTTTATTTTTATAGCGATGTAGGTACATCTAATTATGTCAAGTGTGTAGAATTGACGGCGTAACACACTTTTCTATTCTTGTTTCTAACGAATTGTAATTATGATTATGATCCTTCACTGTAATAAAATTAAGTTTAACTTTGTTTGAGTAAATAATGTAGTTAGTACTTGAATATAGTTTGAATATAGGCACATTAATTTTTTCATGTGACAGCTGGATTAATTTTGTGATTACGAACCTATAATTTATATGGTTATTAACTTAGATGTCAAACTTACGTAAGAGTTCTGTTAGTTATTCATTTGTTCATCGTCATCGTTCGTCAGCAATGTCAACGACGATTACCCATCTTGACGTCATGAAGAATGTTGCGTCAGCAACATAACAGTTAAACTTAGTAGTAGTTCAAATCATAGGTAGTCCAGTATTCGCGAATTTTAGCGTAGAAACAGTATTTGAACGAGGCCTTGATTGAGGCTTGAGTCATGTTACAGGGTCACGCTGTAGTCGGGAGTTGTTTGGTCTGCAGAGCGCCACCGCCAAAATACGGCGCAATCAAGACCAACAAATGGGTCACCGCAACAATGTACGACCTCTGTAGACCTACACACCAACTGTTATTAATCAAACTTTACAACATCGTAAAACCACGACGGGATTAAAAACCCACTCGAAAAATACTCGAAATCATATTTTTATGGGATTTAGATCCGAAGTTATTATTTGGGATTTTTATAGTGGCCAGCTTTTTAGCGGTGGATTTCCAATTTGTGGAGCGGGTGATTTACGAGCGGCAAGATCGACGCTAGACGCGGCGCAGACGCACCGAGCACTCACAACGAGCCACTGTTGGATGTATCACCGCGGTGACGACTAGTTATGAAATAGTAACATCGACGCCCCTTATACTCGACAAGCATATTAAACTTTTTATTCGAAAACAAAATTAACTGTAACAAATTATAATCCATTCACAGAACAGAACAAATTAAAGCCAAAATATCTACGCCTTAAGTAATTTGATTATGCAAAATCATAGTTTGTGATCTGTATGTTTTCCCTGTCTGCATAATAATTTTGCACAGCTAGATATATTACTGTTTTTCTCTGGCTGGCAGTGAAGTAGACGGGCGATAACAATAAACTCCGTCCAATCAAGATAATGGTAACAAATGTAAAGTAGATGTAATGATTGCAGACGAGATGAAACATTGTGGGGCAAGATTCGAAAGTCGATGGCAAATCTATTCTTACAAAGCATTTTAATTAACCGAGACAGTGTTCCGGCGAACACAACGCGTCTCGAGTTTCCTATCACAACTCTAGGAACCAACTCGATCTAATGTAATCGTAGACTCTGAAGCATTGGCCGATCTCCCACTAGGAATCGGGATACGACAGTTGATTTCCGGCCTGAGGTACGACGAGCGCTAGATAGCACCAAGTCTCAGATTCAATCCTGTCAGAATGAAGATTGTTACTAAAATTATGTTGGCAGCCTAATGGGCAGATGTTGCCGCTCGTGTATTCGGTGCCTGAATTCGCAGTTACCAGAATGCGTTCAATTACTTTCGTGTAAGCGCGGCTCGTTGGCAGGCTGTGCACTAACGTAACGCGGCGTGCGCGTGCGCCGGTGGCGGGTACGCGTCGTCCGGCATTGCGCTCCGCTGCCCGCATCCAACACGCGTATAAAATCTTTGATACGCAGCACCGATGGAATCGAAATCCGATATTCGACTCACAAGTTTATTTATCGCGAAATGCGACGATATTTTCGTCCGTCCGTCACTTGCGACAGTTCACAGAAGCGGCAAGATTAATTGTGTTTCGGTTGAGTCATCAAAATAATTAGAATGACGCTATTTCGGTTTGTGATGCTAATTTGACAGACGTCGCGGGAGATTTGGTGTCTTCTTGTTTGCCGGCTGGATTCTTTGATTGGAGCTTTGTTATTTATTTTAATTCTCTTGTGTATTAGAAGCACGAGCTCGGCACATCTGTTTTAACAGTGGGCGCTACGAATCGCAGCACAATAGGTGAGCGGCTGCTACTGCTCGACGCCCGACTTCTCTGCGCACCAAATGTTATTAGAGCTAAATGACATTATTATATTAACCATAATAAATGTCCATAAAGCATTGGCTGCAATCCAGAAATATGACGTCGCCGTTATTGTGGTTGTAATGTTCAGATGGCACAAGAATCTGGGAAGTTTAACAGCGAACCCAACTGGTTTATTGTAGGAAATATTTGATAGCCAACAGTTCTCAGAACTTAAATTTAATATACGGCTGTTAATTTTGAATGCGACCGCAATAAATGTGTTTGATTAATATCATTCTGGCGAAACAACTGTAACGGTTGCAGCCGCCTTTGATCAAAGAGCGGCTGTAGATCATGTTGAAACAATGCTACACATAAAGCGATTGCTGAGACATGGCGAATTATTTTATCATCCACTTCGCGGCTAATTGTGGGCAAGTGTTGTTATTATGGATGTTGGCACGAGGCCGAATGATGGTGCCGCAAACATTGTGTTAAACTGAGCTAAATCAAAACGTTACCGTCTAATGGCGACCGTTAAGGAAATTAACATGATGCATGCGGCTAATGTGATAGATGAAGATATACTTGTTCAAAAGGTAAATTTGCGTGCCGTTAGAAGTAATACCTTCGCTATGTTTTTGATGGAGCCCGTGGAAATTCTACAATAACCATACGATGGAACCGAGCCAAACACGTTTCCGTAATCCAATAATAAATATGAACTATTGTACTTATTGTGATTGCGTGGCGCAGGTACAGGGCTCTGGGACGATGTCATTAAGCCTTCTTTGGCTTGACACAAGTAATTATAATTAGAGGACAAATTATGATCTATGTAGTTAATCTTATGTGACAAACTGAATCGGGAAAGAGTTCAAGTGTCCTACTTATTTCATATGAAGAAAAAATAAAAGAAACACAATTTAAAAGCAATTAGCTTCCAGCGTTTCTGTTGTAACACAAGAGAACGTTGGAATGTTTAATTTTTGAATGGTACAGAGATCAGAGAGTGCGTGGTCGTATTTTGACACTATACACTGAATGATTAATGACACACACGCTAATCGTGGCCGTTTTTATTTATAACCTAGTCAACAGCAGGAGGGAATTAGCGTTTGTTGACATCGAAATAGGCCATTGGGTAAAATACTTGATTCGAATACAATGTGAACTCAGTCACCAGACACAGGAATGTGCGAAAACGAACAAGATCAGAGCAATACTCCGACACAGATTCCATTTAGTCTGGTCGGTTGGAAATATTTAAAATTAATCAAAAATGATTTCGTGAAAAATATTTAGCAATCAAAATACATTTGAGCGGTGATAACGTACATTAAAGTCGGTATAAATGAGATGTCAGTGTCGTGTTACCCGTCCACAATGTGCGGTTCAGGCGTTCAGAGCCAACCGTATGACCTCCAAGATATTCCATTTATCTGGAATTAGACCATTACAACATTCGACTATTTCGATTCCGAGTTTTTCGTACAGTTTATAAATTCATGTTGTGTTTAAATAATAATCTTGATTTCATTTTAAAACAAAATTGTTTTAGTCTTTGTTTTTAGAACTATTTCTGATGCTTTTGATGTGTAAATACTAAATACGTCAAGTTTCAGTACAGAGTACCGAATTCATTAAATCCAGGGAATAAAGAACATAAGGACGGACCTCCATTTTTAACGAGACCGTCTTTTTTTGAAGAGGGATAATCATGTGTGTCACCTGTGGGAGGTGAGAGGGAATGACAGACTGCCTAAAACCCCATCCCGTTTGTCCAGGCCGAGGCCGCGGAACATTATTGCGCTTACACCGTAACCCTGGATAACACCTACTTTATTATAATTCTAAAACAATTTCCAAAGTGCTTAAATGAGTTAAGCATGTAACGGTGAAGGATGTATGGTATAATAAGATGATAATTTATTTCAACGAAGTCGCCATAAACTCTGTAGAACACAGTACCGCACTCAGGGAGTGAATATTTACAGCAGAAGAAGACCAATTACCTACCTAGCAGGCGACAAATATTAGTTACATTGTTTATGCAATTTAAACCAAGTTGAATACAGATTTTCAAAGTGTCTGAGAAAGTGCCTGAAAAAGCATATAAATAATGCTTAGCCAGGGTTGCGGGTCAAGCTCAATTATGTACCGCGGCTTCGGCTTGGAGCAGGAAAAGGAACGGGGTATGTCAGTAGGAGTCTGACACTCCCTCTCGCCATACCCTGGGGGAGAGAAGTAATTTAATGACTTTCCTCCACAAAGAAACACTTTCAAAATGGCAACCGAACGAAGAAAAGGCTAAATAAAAATGTCCGCCACTGTTCCCGCAAAACGCACATTGCGTGCGACAATTATCTACTCATATAAAGACATTTCAGTCCGTCTGCGTGGTTGTAAATTGAAAATTGCATATCCACAGTTACAAATCAAGATGGCAAGGTGTGATTCGTGCGTTATCCATCAGCACTGTCGCAAGTTCCAACGACAATTGGTCAATTATTTTAATTAAGTACCTCGCAATTGTTCTTCGGTACAATTCACTTTGGATACCGCCACAATGGTGTTAAAATTACCAGCTAATTTTTTATGAAATAGATCGCAGAGATTGAAAAGGTACGCTTTTTATTTTTATTTTACGACTTATTCTATTAGTTCTACGGGAAAATAAACAATTCATTTCGTCAACAGATGTTGTCCTCTTTTGTCAGTTGTCAAAATTCTACGGTCATAAATATATTGTCCGTTTATACAGTCATTTAAAACTAAACAATGGTCGATTCGAAATTTAAATGCGAAAAAAATTGCAAGCTTAACGAAACGGGACTATGCGAATTGTCTGTAAAAGTTGGCAGGCAATATCTACCAAAATCAAAATAGTATATTTTGTTAAAAAAATGATCTAAGTTAATGTATAACAACGAAATTAAATGAAACCCTAATAATATTTATTTTAGTTCGAATCCACAACCCAACATTTGTGCCAAACACGGAAAACAGGCACGTCTTTTTTAAATAGACTACATGTTAGCTGATAATAATCGATTAAATCGTAAACAAACATATCAAAAATAGAGATACAGCTCCAATATTGTTCCACGATCAATAGAAAGGTCCACAAGAACATTTAAGAACCGCCATGGAACCAGCGCCATGTTTGCTGGACAACTGACGGTTAAGTACCGTGACTACTTGCCCGAACACTGGCAGACAGTGCACTCGTCCAGTTACAACGAGTCTGTCAATATCTGGATTTGTCCAATAGGATTTATAAATACGAAAAATTTATATGACATTAGTGTAAACTACTTTTGTGACGTTGTCATTTGAATAGAGAATTGGCATTCTGTCATCTTTTAAATACTGGGGCATTTAAACTGAGAGAATATTTGTAATATTTTATGTGGAACTGTTTTTAAATTGAGAATGTTATTAGAAAAATGGTTTATGTGACGATGCATACAGAAGATTTGACAAAAAATCACTGGAGATGACATCACAGGTCCTGCATTGCTCAAGTTAAATATCAAGGCAATGCTAACAACAGCAGTTCAGTAAAGCCCGTCTATCGTGGTCACTTTCCCAGAGGATCCTTCCTTTTACAAACTACGGAGACATCACATTCTGTTCTCCATATGTCCTACTTGGTGGTGAGCATACATTTGACGCATCCATCTATTAGACAAAGCCACAAATATGGCCGCTATAATAATAACTAAGTCGTAGACTAGTCTTACTCTGAAACACGTTAAGAAATGGAAACTTAAAGTAGCAGAGGGCGGCAAGGGTACAATTACCGGGAAATAGCCAATAAATTACATAGCAATGTTGGGTGCGCGAGAGCAGCGTCACGCTGTACGCCGCTTCCGCGAAACGTCATCTAGCGATCGGCAAATTGCGGCGCGATCTCGAACACGATCGATATCGGGAAGGGCTAGTGTGGCGCCGGAGTAGCTGTAAATGATGCGCACGAGTGCTTACTGGAACCTATTGGAGATTAGAGTTACTTATTGATCCTGACACTCGTAGATTTTAAGGGCAGTCCAACCATTTAAGACTTTTTTCTTGTTGTTTCAACACAATTTTAAATCAATTCAATTCAATATCGAGTCATGAATCGGTAACAATGTTGCGAATAATTTGTTTTACTTCATTTGTTTCCTTATGCCTCGTTTGCGACGGAAACGCGTGTTGACATTACCAGAATAGTCCTTTGTTGGGTGTGGTGGAGCCGTTTAATAACTTGAAACGTTTTATTTGAACGAACTGTACTTACTTATTGCCGTCAATAAGGCGGTGAGAAGCGAGAGAAACCTATTTCGGTTACAGCATACATTTTAAATAGTTCCCCGTTAGCAATTAGTCAATACATTGATACAACAGTTTTAGAATAATAAAGATGAACAATAATTTTTCAAGAAACGTTATTACGGTAAAAGAAATATGAATTTTAAAATGCGAACACATTGTTCTTAATTATAATTTTTAAAATGCCGGTTCGAATTCTAGGAAAATAACACGACATTACAATATTTGAAATAAGAACTGTCGAAAAAAAAGTAAGACGGGCCGGCCAGTTGTTTGTGGCGTTCCATTTTATAAGGTCTGTGTATATTGAAAAGAAATTGGGATGTTTGTGAAGGAACGAGTGATAGACAATGGCGGCGTTAGCAAAAGCTGTCATTGTGGAATAACCCGGCGGCCGTCTGGTGCCAAATGGGCGGTATCATAAAATAGGGCTAATACAAGCTTTTTTTTCTTCGTCAATATTCAAACATTACGTTTATGAACAAGTTAATAAAATTGTATTAAAAAGAAAAGTGATAGAGTCCCTAACAAAATATCATATCCTTCTGCGCTTTTAATATAAAAACTTTTTCTAAACATTACATAACTGTTGTTGCTGTATAAACTATCGCTTAGTAAAAACAACATTTAAAAAAATAACCTAAATGAATATCTTAATTAAGTACGACAAACCAAAACAAACAGAATTCGATAAAAAACATTCCTAGTGTCGATAACATTGCTGAATCGTGAGTCAGAGGACAATTATCGATATTTTTTTTACGTCTACATATCTATTGCAGCTTAACGATACTGTCTCCTTCAATTCAGGTAGACGGAATACAATAATAAAACATTTAAACTTAGAAAAAAAAGTTCGAAGCAATTAACTGAGAGTAAGCCTCCTTGGCGTCAGAAGGATTACAAAGGACTTATCACTTTTTTGTCAACCATTTCTATTCTAACTTGCATATTGAACCTTAAGTCTATTGTGTCAAACACGGTTTTCGAATGCATTTTGACTCGGCATTGTGTAGGTGGTCACGTATTTGTTTTTGTTAGATAACAAATTGGTCATTTTACAAGACCCCCGATGAAGCCGTTTGGTTCACGCTTTATGCCACTGCTCAATAGAAATTTTAATCTGTTAGCCGATTTCCTTTCCTATACAAATATGCTTAAAAAAATTAATAAAAAATGTCCACGTCATCTAATCTCTCTGACGATTTTGCAAAACAAATTCTTAAAAATCGAAAATTTATCACAGAAAACAAGACTCTATGCTAAACACCTTTAAGAGTACTAACTCTATAAAAATAAACTTGAGAAGAAAGTCTATAAAACTGTTTTTACACGCTGTACACACATAGAATTTACCGCACATTGATAAGACCGCCTCCTAGCACTTAAACAAACGCGATCAATATTGAACCCTATCACAACGCAATAGGAACATGTTATACGTCAACTTGGAAACAAGTATAGCAGATGTCGCTGGCGACAAAGTAAAACGAACGTGCTTGTCGCGTAAACACAATGATGTGTGGGCCCGACCAAGCAACAATAGCAACTGTGCAATTTGTGATTCTACTATAATACACAGTAATTACGAACAGAGAAAAAGAAACATTTATTTTCCCGATTTTGTAGCCTCGGGTTTATATACAAACAAATGTTTTAACCCTCAACAGTTCACAATAGCCTTAATGTGTAGTTAATATGGTCAAACTTGTAATGCTTCGACACTCTAATTTGCGTGCCGAAATCTCAAGATGGCGGTCACTGAAAATGGTCGCGTTCGCGTTCATACAATTATATCATTGTTCATAAAGAATGTCACACACGAATATCGTTCGAGATTCAAATAAGAACAGATATTTCATTGTAACACGTATCGAATTTACGACGAATATGATTTACGGGCGTATTTGATGCGGATGGACAGACGGACAACAATAGGCTCGTACAGACTGGCGGGGAAGGAGCGTTGGACGCGTTTTAGTATTATAATGCGGTCACACTCCCCCCAGTCGAAGCTGAATAACTTTTTTTTATTACTTCTCGGAAACAAATGTTCGATTAATTTTATCGCCCACTTTTATAGTGTTAAATTGAAACGAAAGGTGGTAATCGGACATTCAAATGTACTGTCAGTTACCTTACACCACTTTCATTACCAATGGTAACGATTTCCTGTCGAGTGAAAAGACCACAACATAATTTATTATTATAACAATTTATCATTCATTTTGCTGCGTTTTCATTCAATTACCTCACTCTTAATACCTCCATGAAACGTGTTATTTCTTTCTGAAGAGTCTCTTAATTAATTTTCGTAATTAGGGTCAGTGTTTTGTGAGAGCTTGTTAATAGGGCAGCCATTGTTAACGAAAATATTAAACCGAAAATCAAGTTTCAGATGTCGAAAGATCAATTAAATCGGAAATATTGCAGTCTGAATTCGATACCTAAACATAATCGATTAAACACGCGGCTCGGATCGAATACAATGCGGTTTCGGCTCGGAATTATTTTTGGCAGAATTAGGACCAGTCATGTGACGAATATAATACGTGAATCATGTTTGTAAGTGTGTGTATGAATTGTGTTATAAACGGCTATTGTTTTATGCAAATCGGCTATTGCTGTACTAGAATCGGCCAGTATTTCCAGTTTAAATACCTTTAATCAAAATACCTACCTTATAAATAGAACGTTTATTAAAGTAAATTAAATGGATTCTATTTTCAAATCCCAAAAGAAAATGATCGATTTTTATACGTCAACGCTACTTAAAACGCAATAATCTAAATCTAAATAAAAATCATAGACTAAAAAAAAACTATTGTCAGATAAAAATCTCGGCTGACATTCACAACATTCGGACACATTACTCAGTTCCTGTATTTGTCATTAAAATATGCATTAAAATTGTTTTCTTTTATTCCGTGTGACTTATTCGCGGTATTAATTTGGCGAGATGAAATATGCCACACCCACGGAGCGATCCTCTTCAGCTGATGGCACGGAGAACAAACTCGGCACTCAATGATCGATACAAACCACTGATTTATAACAGGAAAATTATGTTTATCTACTTCATATTTGTGAATTAATGACTTGTTGATGTATAAACGAAAGTTTCATAAATTATTATTTTAGCGCTGATCGCGTTTTGAGCGCTTGATGCCACCACGTTTTAATATTTATGATTTTCTTAGGATTTGTTGCTTCCCTTACAATTTAAAGTTGTTGAGACCGCTTTTCAATGTGAAATTGGGTTCGAAATTGTCGTTTAACACGAATTGACAAGTTCAACACGTCCGATTTACATGACAATCACTTAATCCCCTCAAGTCCACAAGAAGTCGCGTCAGACCGCGCGTCGAGAGCGCGACCCTTCATTACTTTGACTTTTATTAATGAACACTAAATATATGCAAGCAGAACTCATTCAAGCTTGTCCGGAGAATAAATATTAAACTCTGGGAATCTGATGGATCGGCGTTTAACAGAGCCGAATTTGTGAAACAATAAACATTAGCGTTATGAAGGAAACCGGTTCATTAAGCGATCGTAAATACTCAACGTCGTTCAGACTTTGTAATTTGTATCCGATAAAAACTTACAAATGACAGTGTCCAACATAAAAAGTAACATTTGAATGCGTTATGGAAACAGATATATAGCGTATCCGAGATCAAAGCGCGTCGCATAAAGACTAATAAAATAATTTTATTGCTAGCAAAAACAAAAGGAACGTTTAAGACGAGATAAAAATTATTAATAGAGCGGTAAACGTTGGCGGGACGATTTCGTTAAATTAAAAATGTGTATGTCGGACATTCCGCGACTTTGATATATTAATTCACGTTGCGGCGCGAGATTGTCATCGTATGCCGCCGCACTCACAGGAAACTATGGAAGCCGCTCAACCGCGCCTCCGCTAGTGCTGTGTATTTGCACTATGAAATTTTCACGACAACAGCACGTAATAAATAATATTTGTTTAATCATTGTAACTCCCTAAGTATCTCATGTGTCAAAAACTTATACGACTGATTCTTAAGCTAGGGGTTAGTTTTAAAAATGCATTTGGCACAGAATCTTAAGCCTTTGACTGCCGACAGAAAATCATTGAATGAAAATCCTCCGCTACCGTAGGTCACCGGTGACCTACGTGGCGGTTAACGTGTTAATAGTTTTCCTGCGGTCATTCACATGTTTCCCAAAAAAACTAGAAACTATCCCAACACTAGCAGTGCGTTGATTAATTCCACTTTTATTTGTATAAGAATCAAGCAGCTGCCGACGAGCTTTTGATCCCGATACGCCGTAGAGCGCGTCGACATAATGTCGCTAGCATTTTTCACGACACGACGAAAACACGACAAAAATAATCGATCATAATCTTGAGAATTCCAAGAAACCAGATACAACAACTTATATTTTTAATTAAAATCTTTTTAGATCGTCTGTTGTTTATAAATATACGAAATGGACTTTTGAATTTGAAATGGAATTTTAATAATCCGATTAATTATACTCAGAAACTGAAATGGCGCATCGTTTTATGTCAACTATTTTTTTTAAGTTAAGCGGCGCTCTATAGAACAAGATTGCTTTTCAATATTCAAGCAGTTATCAAAATATGTTCGATGAACATGGAATAAGAGACGAGCAAACAAACCAGTAGCGGCTACTAGGCTTGTGTAAACGGCATAATTATCAAACGTACACGAAGGGAAAGTCGGCTAATTGGGAAAGCGCATACCTTTATGTCAGATGTCGTCATTATTATGTACGTATTCGAATATTTGGGTAACGTTCGTGTACTACGAGTGTGATTGGAATAATTAATATTAAGAAAATAACGCATTTCATTTTAAAATAATATTTCCGTAAAGTCTCGTCAACCTCTGGTCATTTATAACCCGAATCGATGAGTCAGCCTTTTTTTGCTAAGGATGTCTTTGAACAACAATAAAAACAGAATTCAATACAGTTACAACCTTTTTCGAGTTAGCCATTCATTCAAAGCACACAAATTCGATAGTGTTGCTTCTTTGCATATGTCGCTAATGGTGCAATTTAGAAGCGGCAGCGATTTATCATGCTCTTAAGCACCTCTTTGTTTGTAAACATAACATGTTATTCAGATTCTATCTGGGCTCTTTAAATAACATAGATACTCTCAAAAGCAGTAGAATTCCACTCTCGTATCAACCCTTCAAGTATCGATAGCATTCGCGATAACCAACCTATAATCTCGAGACAACATTTTTTCTCAATCGACTTCCAATCTATTCTGATATTAAATAATAATTAAACCAGTTCGATCAATTCTGTTTTTGACAAGTTGAACAAACTGGGCTTTGTATTTACATCCTTCACGTGACACTTTCACACTTTTTTTTTGTCAGGGGAAAATCATCCAATGACTTCTCCCGCCCAGGGTAAAGTTGCAGTTTTCTTTATCGCTGCATCTCATACCTTACGCCACAAAGCGATGTGTGCCCCCCGAAGTGACGGGGCGATATCGGGTCCGTTATTGGCGCTAGATGACCGTCACAATGTTAGATGTGCACCCACTCACTGGGTGACAGCTCAGGGTCGGCTCCGAAACAGGATAAGGGATACGATTTAGAAAGTAAATTGGGTGGTTTTCTTGCTGTTTTTGTGTTTATTACATCACTTTGGCTTTGAAACTTTATTATTAAGGAGTGTCAGACTCTTATTGATAAAAAACCCCCGTTCCTTCCTACTCCAGGCTAACGCCGCGGTACCTTTTTTAGCCACGGCTGAATATCGGCCCTCTTGGGCCTCATCTGTGATGGTCTGGTGACTCTTTAAGTTTGTTTAAAGTATACTTAATTAGTTAACATTTTAAATTGTTTAAATAGGCAGAAGCTTAGATAATTCGAAGCTGTTGTTTTGTATGTTGCGATGATATTTCGAATGTACCAGAGTAAATTAGAGGAATGAAAGCCAGTTCTTTATATTTCTGTTATTTCCTGACAAAAGCTCGTCATTCAATATTGATTGAATGTTTTTGATGTATAAAACCAAATATTGAATATTTCGAGGATAAATTGGACACATCCGTCAATGAATTTCTATTGATTTTTCATGATTAAATCGAAGATCGTAGTGTCTCATATTTGTCCTTTACAATCATAGTATACAGAGTCAATCGCTGCTCTTTGATGTCCCATCTAATAAATAAGGTTTTTAGCCGAGTTAATTATAAAAGTCAAATGTTTACCGAGTCATATCCGCAAATTTTCATTAATATTTGAACTAAGGTACGTGACCATATGAATTTCGTATAAAAACAACATCAAAAACTGCCGCTATGTCAACATAATAGTACTAAATATTGTAGTGTGTGATATTATCGCTAATGCGTATAATACTTGTGTGAAATAGTGTTGTAATTAGACTTGTAAAATAACATAACAGGCAAAGTAATGCAAGGAATAACTCCATTATCATAGCATGAGGCATTATTTCAGATACCCTTCCTCTACGTAAGGTTAATTTTAGAAAATCTACCTTTCAATGCTTATTAATTTATGTATTCAAATGCTCAAAGCACAAATAAATTTACAAAAGTGGTCTTTTGTGTCAGTCTACTTTTGAAAGGTTAAGGGGATAGGAAACAATTTTGCCCAAATCGACTATAATATTCGAGAAGACTAGCCCGGTAGCTGTATTTCGATCATTTGACCGTCACATCAATCTGAACATAGATCTAATTATCAACATGACCGAAGCTATGTTCACACAGATTCAGCGACACTTCGTTTTTTAAAATTCTAACTATTGCTGATACGAAATTTAAATTAAGAACAATATTAAAACAAACTGTGACAATGATTTCTGTGTACCACTATCAATCTTCTCCCCCGTCCTAATCGGGACTCCTCATCATCAATCTTAGAGTTATTTTAGAGCATGAAGCTCGGCAGACATGTTGCTTCAATAATATGGATGCGTAACGAATTAACAACATTCGGTTTTTAATATTAAAGTGTTCATTTTGTTTTTTTGGTAGCAAAAGTTTTAGGGTGAATGGCGCTAGTGTTGTTTATGGGGCACAAGGAGCCAAATACATTGTTAAGTATGTTTATATAATTTAACAAGTTTTTTTTAGTTTAATAACGCTTTTGATTAATGGTGATAGAAATTGTTTTAGGACGGTAACTGTAATTTCTATGGTAGACATAGAATCATTTCAGTTATTGTTTGAAGACGAAATATTCTGTAAGCCAAGATAAATTTTAATTGTGACTATTATTAGTGATAAAAGTTGATTAGATAACTACTGCAGTATTTAAGAAAATTCGTTATTGGTTTTATGGTGGGATAAAACAAATCAACATTTTTGCTGACAGAACCATATCAAATTACAAACTATCACTCAAAACCCAATCCTCAAACAATGGAAACCAGCTCAAAAACAAATCATGTAAGTCAACAAAAAACAAAATTACATATATTTTTTAATTCATATTAAATCCACAAACCACTTCCAAAAGGTAATAAGAGTCACGCCCATAGACGTATCGAAGTCGCCTCTAATCAATCAACTTAAGATTAACATTCGTCTAAACTCAGACTTAAACGGACAAAAACAAATGAGCTAAGCCCGAACTTGAAATCGAATTAACCGCTTGCATGTTTAAGACACCAATTAAACCTCCAACAAAAGCTATCTTCAATGAAACGAAAAAAATTTGATAGATCAACTCTTTAACGTAATCTATAATCTTGACCGAACCAAGCTGAAAAACACCCTATCTTCGTACGTTATGGTTGAGAATCGAAGGGTATCCTAAATATAGAAACCGGAGAAGGCTGTTGGCACAACATCTTATATCGATTAAACAGATAATTAATCACGGGAAATGATTCCGAATGAGATGTTATTAGTTATACCACACTCGCTATTACCAAGTGAAACAATAGCCCGGTTTTACATGGTGATCGTTAAACGAGATTACATTTTTAGTATTTAAATTACATTGTGCAATTCGCCTTATACTTAGACAATTTAGTGCAGATTTTTAATGGTTAAATTAAAACTACCTAGGGATTAATTATGATGCTGTCGCGTCAGAATGTTTGTATAAGACAGTGACAGCAACAATTTTATTTCTCAGATAACATTTATCTGACTAATGAAAAATCAGCCCTAAGTATGTTAGTTAATATGTTTTCTGATATTATTGTAACAGGAAACATATTAATGTTTTTTTTTTATAAAGCAATTAGTGTTATATCAATAAATCTTAATCGCGATAACACGCCTTTTATATGTTAAATGTCAGATACTATGTAAAACTCTTTAATCTAATATATAAATCTTGTAAGATTAAATATGACAGGTTTGATATGAAAAATATACCTAAGTACTTATAATGATTATTTTAAAGTAACATTTTTTAACATTAATTGTTTTACCTAACACTTTTGATATCGATTTACCTGACTGACGTAGATATTAAGTGGAATGGCTATTTTTAATTGCGTTGGATTTATTATACTAAAATCTTCAAAAAAAAGTTAATCTGTTTTAAGATCATCCTGTAGGTAAGTGTATCGGCAAGGAGCGGCCGTCAGCCGATCAATCAGGTGCTAACGAGCCGGTCACGTGGTCACAACATCCAACACACCAACCATATCTTCTATCATAATTAGTTGATAAAATAGACAAATAGAACAAGATACTAAATTAATCACGATTTTTTACACACCCTGTACCTAAAGAAAAAACATACTAATTCATATATTGACAGGCTTGTTACAATTCTATGTTCATTGCATTGTAAGCTAAATAAGAACGAATTAACCGAATCGAATTACATTTTAAATCATCGATAACAAATTAAACATCAATCGCTGTCAAATTATCGAGTAATTTTCCTTCAATCAAAAACGTTCATCGAATTGCAATCGATAAAAAGTAATCGATTAACAAATTGGAACACTCCGTTCGTCACGTGTGTTACTATAAAATTGTTGATATACATTTATTTGAACTAATCGTATGTCGCTCTCATCAAACATTAGTCGACGACTCGATAAAATAAAAAATAAAATAATAATTTATTTTTTTGAAACCGAGACTAAGACAGAGTGCGGAGAAGGCGCGGGGCGTGGCCGACTAACTTTCATTACTCACAAGCAATAATAAATGATAAAACATTATTAATACGAGGAGATCAGTCCGTTTGATGGCTCACACATGCTAACCCACGTCGAATAAATTAATTCTAATCATTAAACGTTGTTTCCTCCGGCGGAACCATTTGCAGCGTTTGAATAAAATATTTATTGTATGAATATATTTGATTAAAGTATTAACACTGATTCCAACTAGTCTAGCCAACAAATCGTAATCAGTCTTATGCGATTAGTTTCCTGCGATATCTGCGCGCGTAATAATAACCAGAAGTTTATTGGCCGGTTCACCGGAATGATAAATTGAATAATAATTTATTCTGAACAAGATAAGGGCGCTCTCTGATCGCACGCAGTGATACTCTCAACGTGTGAGCCCGCTACCTGTTACACCGACGCGTAACATAAAACTTTACATTAATTCCGCATTCAATGCTTCGAATAAAAATAAATAATCCGACCGATTCGTAGCTCTACGCGCAACGCAGAAGCAGTATGCAAGCTTACGCCACAATTTGTTTAACAGTTTTCCTGTAATATACATCCTTCAATTGGCACTAAAACTTTACACTTGCATAGAAAATGTATAAGAACTAATAAAAATAATATATTAATATTATAGGATATGTGTGTGTCTGTTGGACCGTAGCACATTTGTAGCGAATGTTACTAAGATCAAAACAAGAGAACCTAGAAAAAAAATAACTTTAACTATCTCATAGTATATCAATTGTGAGAGGCTTGTGAAAATGTCAAGTGTAATATGTTTTTAAGTTAGTTCGAAGACGTATCGGTGTAAGGTGCAGTCAGCACTTCGTTTCAATTACACACAGGGGCTAACAAACTATAGAGGGAATGTTCCCGCCCCCGACGAAACCCCTGATGAAGCTATCTCGTTTTTATATATGGACACCAACCCTATTGTTATCAATAAGCGTTTTTAGTCAAACCTTTGAGAAAAACTCAGTTCTTTAACTTTCATTTCATGACGCTTATGATCATAATAGGTAATGTTTTTCATAGCCTATTTTATTTTTGTGTTAACTATAATATATTTAAGGTATCCAAGACAAATAAAGTTTAAAGCGTTTAAAACCAATATTAATTATACAACAATTACAATTCGAAGAATACTACATTAAAATATTATATGATAATAATATTTATGAAACTTGTTCAACAACCAAATAATTAGGTAGGTACAGCTGACATTTGCATCTGCTTCATTATTATCTTTGTTTTATTCGTCAATTCGATTTTGTAAATAGCTGCAAAAGATGCACGTAAGCAGCATAAGTATTATCTACACCAACATTATAAAGGGTTTTGTGGTTGTTGTATGTTTGTATGTAATCGGGTAATCTTTGAAACCGCTAGTCGGATTTCCAAAATTCTTTCTTCTCTCACGGACACTACTACTATTTTGCGTTATACTTGGATTGTGAATTTTAGTCGAGCTTTAAAAATCCCGGGATACATAACTTTTCTACGCGTGCGTATCCCGGGTGGAATCTGATTAATTATACGTTTCAAATAAATTCAGGTACCAATAGACTAAAATGTGAATAAAAGAGATAACATCCAAAATAAATAATCCAAACCAACTAGCAATCGTAATTCTAATCACAATAGCCAAGGAAATCAAGTGAAACAATAAGACACCCAATTACTATTGTTAATCACCTCAAAACACATACAATTAATAACGAATCCTATACAAGGAAAACTTAAAGCTGCAATTGCAACAATAAACCATTGATTTCACTAACAACTGGGCGGTCAGATATCAACATGATCTATCTAGCGACAATCGGCGCCATTTACAACAAAGATCAATTAATGCTAGAGAAAGATGGAGATAGAGAAACGCGTGCGGTAGAAAGAGACAGGTGTCGAGTTATCAATCACGCGCCCGCGCACGATCTCGACGCCTCAAGCGATCGGGCGATCTCCCGCTTAATTATTTCTATTATGATATTTTAAATATAATGACTATCTTGGTATAAGTATAGTTTGGCGAATTCCCACAGCTTTTTTAATGAATAAATAAGAGCAATATGGATTATAATAACCTTATTTTAGTCTAGATACATTTCACTGGTGTGATGTATATGTAAATGAATATGGATTGTATTTTCAATTTACGGACGCGGAGGATCTTGCTTTTTATTGCTTTTGGCATAGATGCCGTAATCCCAGTCACCTAGTTTTTCTAGTAGCTGTCACATTTATAAATCAGTTCTTCTTATTTTATCAAAAGAAAACAAAAACGAAAATTTAAGATGTTTGGCTTTTTACATCACTTAAGAAAATGTTTGTCAATATAACTGTTCAGTTTTAAGTAATTAAGTCAAGATAATAATATTGGGATGATGTTGGTTTTTTTTTCAATATTTATCAAGGTTCAAAACTTTTACTACCTATGTGCATTCTTAAGTTTTCCTTCTAAATCGAGTTTAACTAAAACACAGTCAAATCAGACACTAATTAAAATTTCTTCTTCTCCTAAATTGAAATCGTTCATATAATCTTGTTACTAACCTCCATCAATATCTCATAGTTCCACGATCAGTTAGTCGTCCATCACCCATGATCTTATCCACCCATCGCTGATCTCCACAATAAAACCGTTTTACGACCAATGACTGATATCTGATTTGTATCTAAAAACCATAATAGCTTGACCCCTGTTTCAGAATTAATTGTTCGGAAAGAAATATCTTACTATGCTGTTGTATTTGTATCAATGATCGTGAATAAGGCATTTAGAGTTGTGATAAATTACAATGAATATCAATCGTTACAAAGGATTAATCAAAATATGTGTTCGGTCTAAGTCATAGGAGATGTCGGGATCCAGTCTTTATATTCTTCCACTAGTGACCCGTCTCGGCTTTGCACGAAAACAATGGTAATATTAAATTTCTCCACTATTTAATGGATACTATTATACATATAAACCATCCTCTTCAATCACTATTATCTATTAAAAAACCGCATCAAAATCCGTTGCGTAGTTTTAAAGATTTAAGCGCATATAGATATAGGGATAGAGAAAGCGACTTTGTTTTGTACTATGTAGTGATACGAAGAAAAGTAGAATTCTTAAGAAAAAATCGCTTTTATTGGATATTCAAAAGGAGAATGTGGTTTATGTTCGTGTGTTACTTTATGAACTGAAGTCTCACATCTGTTCCTTAAATTTTAATTCGTAAATGTATCAAACACTCTTTTGATTTAATTTTTCCTATAACCTCATATATACGTTTAATATCGCTCACGCTACATTTCAGGCCGCAGCTTAAAATATGAATGATGTCGGAAGTGCACTTACCCCGCTTCTGCATGAAGGAGAAGAGGTCATCCAGGAATTCCTTCCTCTGTGGATCATCGCTGATCTCATATAACTGTAAATAAAGAAAAAATATCATTAGACATTTTCTTTTAAATAAACATGGTGACTGATGAAGTTGTCTTGGTGTTTTGGGTAAATGTTCAGTAGTTAAAAGTGGCAGAAGAATAAAAAAAAATATATTTTATCTAGGATAGTTCTTATACTAAATGTTATTGATATAAGAGTCTCTTTAAAAATTGGTTTCAACTTTAAATAAATTAACACGTGGTAACAATGAAAACTTAAGGAGGTCGAATACCATATATCAATTTGACTGTCCTCTCACAAATGTTGATCGTATTAGTTTATAAGTATGGGCGGATAATTGTTACTCTATCACCAAAACTACTGAACGGATCTCAATAAAATTTGGCATAGATATAGATTATAGTGTGAGAAAGCACATAGACTGCTATTGCGGGCAGAAACTAGTAGAGAATAGAACTCTTTTAATTTATAACAAACACACGCGGGTTTAACTTAAAGTGTAGGAAAAAAATACAACGTTTTGCCATAAAATAGTAATAATGAAGTTATTAATATTCTTAATAGGAAGCTAGTTCATCGATGCGAGGAGACCACGTGCGCCCGCATACTTAGATATACCTTTATACAAAACATAGGAACTGCATTACACTTTGCCCGATTCTCATACTTATAATGCGTGTTCAACTGACTATTAAATTGAAGTAATTAAAGTCCGTTTCTGTAATTCCATTTATAAAGAAAATCTGTTGACAACTTTTGAAGGAACATTTTACGCAACTTTGGTTATAAAAATGGCGTTTGTTTTCGTGTCTGTCAGGTTTGGGAAAGTCTCGGACTCTCTTTCTTGTATGTATCACTCAAGGAACCAAATATTTGTCAAAATTTCAGCTGCAATTTGGTCTGTGCTTCGTGAAAAACTTGTACAATATATCCACAAGAAGAAAACTTCTAGCAATTTTTCATACAAAGCTCCGTAAACCAATTATAGATAAAAAATTATACAGCATCCATTCTAATATAACACTAACATTTAATTAAACTGTTTTGTTCGAGAAACTATATAAATAATACGAGACAAATAAATATTGGTATATTTTGCATGAGAAATTATCGATGCCAACTGCTTAATTAATATCTATTGCTATAAGCACAGACACTTGTAGAAGTGCATATCAATAGACAGTTGTATGGCCGAGCAAAACTTTCAAGTCCCTCAATGAATATGAACGAGAAGATTACTCAGTCACTATATCGTTTGACATTCGCAATCATGTTTTTTATTTAATCATACAGGAACCCAGCGGTCCCAGATAAGGCAGAAGGCGTGTCTCCCATATAATTACCCCGATATCCGCCATTTAAATGCATTCTGTAATTTAAACGCTGATAATGCGGTCGTATCACAAACTACCGCAGATAATGCGACGCGCTTGATTGGTCAGATGTAGACGTAATTATAAATATACCTACTGCATTTGTTTTGATAACTGTGTATTTATATTAACCTGTGTTGCTCATTGGACGGTCTCATTTTGTTTTATAATGCGGAGATATGAACATTATTCAGATTTTCTTCATGATTTGGTTTTTTGATACGAGTCATTGACATAGTCCCATTTATTTGTACATTCAATTTTATCGCGCCACGTTACACGGAATATCCGATTCTAATCTCGTGTATTGACCAATTATCAACGTAATAACGCCATATGACAAACGCGAAAGCGTGATCCTGACATCACAGACAAACAATGGGAAACCCGTTAAACAATCACGCGCAACTCGTCCGGTTTACATTGAAGAGCGGGCAAAAGTGTCCCATAGCTCGAATACATGTCGGCGCCGGCGGTACACGCGATCAAACACCGAGCTATTTGCATTGCCCGGGCAATTACATCGACGCACTTAGCGCTACGAAGAACTGGGCCGTGGAGAGACAACGAAACGCCATTTGACACTTCCTGTTTCCGTCTAACACCTTTGTACATTCTCATTAAAGATAGTCACACTATTCTTGCAAAAAATACCATTGCGTATTGCTATTAACCCTTCGAGAGAAGACACATCTGACCGGGACCAAACGCTAAAACAAATGGTGTAAGTTGAACGTTCATAAATGGAACGTGCTTTTTTATTCCGTGTGTGCTATCCGGCGCTAATCGAAAACGTTCTGGCTGGTGATTAATCGCGGGGGGCGAGTCCGAGTCGACAGTGACGATCGAGAAGATTGATGCGAGAGCCGATCGCCTGTTGCCGCTATTAAGAGTCAAGCCCTCGCTCGCGCAAACGCTTATGATCGTCTATTGACACCGACACGACTAATGTAACAACACCTGGGTAACACGTGTCTAACGATACATAAATACATTTACAGTTTTAGACACGGAATACTAAATCGATTATGGCCATCTTACCTAGTTTTATTAATACTACAACGAATACTAAAACATCAAAGAATAAAATATTTACAATGGTTCGTAAGATGCATCACCTGGGGTCAAAAAATGTTCAAGTAGTAACTCTCATAGGGTCAGATACTACATTATGCATTCCAATTATCGCAAAACAGACGTTGACAGTGTTATAAGAGTATTACAACGTCCACTCGAACAATTCCCGCACAAATTATTGTATGAAATCACGGGAATATTATCATAACAGGGCCCGGGATAGCGTCGCCCACCGCGGCCATATTAGAATCACAAAACTAACCGGCTAATCTCCGTAATCTCTATTGTGATGTGCCAATTAACGAGTCTCCCCTTCCGCTTGAATAAATAAATAAATATTTTGAAAACATCATCATTGTACCGTGTAGACACGGTGGTCTAAAAAAGGATTTTTTTTTTTTCATAATATTTTAGGTGTTGTATTATGTGATAAGTCGGTTCCAAAAGTTCACACAAAAATGCCATAACGTGTTTATTATAGTGTTTATTCATACGCAAATAACACGTTTCCTGGTTACACAGTTTGCTTTAAAATTTATTACAATCGACATGTTTATTAAATGTTGTAATTTATAAATAAAATGGGACAAAGTTATAAATAACATAAAACATGCCATTTTATAGTTGCGAAACAATACAATTACGATTACAATGAAGATCATAAATAGTGCAGTCGAGGCCGACATTATTCTGAATAGATCAATATCGATATTTTGTATGTTGAGTGACAACATCGATGAATAAATATTGAAAATAGGGAACCAGTATCTGAATAATAAGATATTATTATGATCAAACTCGAGTCAGTCGGTACTTCACCACCACAAAGTCATAGTCGATAGAATTAATTTAGTTTAGCCCCCTAAGTTGACATTACAAAGGACTTGACAAATTATAAAGCTTTCAAAACAGTAAACCAACTTTTATCGATATCGATAAAATTATATCCATGTGTGGCAAACAAATCGATCGCACACATTAGATGTTGCTAAACATTTACGATCGCTTCGCTTATATACAATAGCAATACAATAAGCACCAATCACTGACGTTCGCTCGATGTCGCCAACAATCGTAGTCCCATACATATTTTATCGACATGGCCTTTAGCTCAAGGTGATTTTAAATCAATCTTGAACATGCATTATTATGCCGTAAAGCCGATGAAATCGATGTTTTAATCTATAATTTTTCAAGTTGGTAACAACACTAATTTATTTGAATCTAGATTACATTTTCTGATTTCTATCTAAGAACAATAATTGATACAAACGAAATGTTTTCTCTAATCTCTGAATCTTACTTTGGACAATTAACTCCATGATTATGCTTTTTTCGTTAATTGTTCTTTTATCGTCAAACTTAAAATAAATCGAAGTTATCGGACCACCTGCCCCATTCCTTACTTGAGGAAACAATTGCATTATCAATACAATACTAAACTTTGTACTTATGCAAAAATCATAAGATATTGATGTATCGGATAATATAAACCGATTCTCTACAAATGTTGCAAGTTGCCTCGGCCTTTACATTGGAAACATTCGATTCGGACGTATTGGCATGTCCACTCTGATAGACTATTGTGTGCGCAGATAGATTTTACGAATGTGTATTGCTTATAAAACTCATAACGGCTGCTAGACTGTTTGCTCCCAAAGAGGCAGAAGAAACAACATCAAGATTTAATAGAAACTCTTTGGTCCTACAGATAATTTCAAAAATGGAAAAAAGAAGCATCGACGCAGCAATTAAAAAGGTAAAGACTCATCAGTCGAAAATGAAATCGGTCAAAGCGTTCCATTATAGAAAGGGAAAGATAAAAATGCACAGTGAATTGCAAAAAGTAAATGCTTTGAACATCGTGCGCTATCTACACTACTTCTCAATCAAGTAAAAACTATCTTATCTACATCGAAAGTCAGGTACCGGTACGTCAACGAAACAAGTTTTAACCAGACAATGCGCAACTTTCTTCAAGGCACAACATGCACAGGTCAACATCCATCCATATCAGTTCCGTTTTCATAACCACCGATCACACAGCCTACTCATGAATTTCAATACAATTTACACTAGCACTTGTCGACACATTAAATAACATTTTAGCGAGAACTCGACTCCGGCGCAACCTCGTATGGCCCATGCGCCCGCGCCGTGCCGCGAGACAATTTCAAATTGCAAGCCATAATTTAAAGGTGCAATATTTAAGAAGGATGCGTTTATAAATAAACTCGTGGTGGGTATCTAAACATAATAGTAACAGCGTTTATGGTAATGTTAAAGATTTATACTTATTGCTCTTGATGGTTTACGGGAGAAATTACTGTATAAATTTCGCTTTGAATACAATATGGCCGCGGTTAGGCTTATTTCCACGTCTGTTCGTGTTTTCTTTAAACAACAAATAGATTGGTGTTGAGATTTAAGTTTGCGATTTATGAAGTATAAAGTTTACAATCGTGTTAATTTCAGTCATAACACTTTTCTTTTCTGTTTCATTGTTCCTTTCTTTTCTAGATTGCATTAGAATACTTTTATTTAAATTATCATCTTCCATAATTTTCATCACACCATTAGGGCATCTTCAATAACAACTTCGACATTTGTTGATCAGTTACATACATAACAATGTGACAATTTATCACAATATTCATAACAGAGAAGCTATTACGTGGCGCTGTCAAAGGAAACCAAACCAAGGTACATTAGGTATGTAGGTATGTATCTACTAAGGAAATTGATTTTCCATTGCGTCGAAGGTAACAATGACAATGTTTCATTGCAATCAGCTAAAGCACTAAAATGGTAATGTCTGCTCGTGTATTCGCGCACATTATGACGATAATGCGACCCATATTCTGCTAAGTACAGAGTGATCGCTCGCCTATCGCTCGAATGCTATAATTATAGGCGACGCAGTTTTCCGTTTGTAATAAATTAAAATGTATTGATAAGTGTCAAATGCTATGTTGCTGTTGATTGTTGTAGTCACGCACTGAACTTAGTACTTATGGAGGCAGAATATAAAGTTGAGAATATAGACTAAGGTGAGATTGACATAGAATTGTATAGCGCACTTGTGTAATTGGTCAATAAAGACAAAGCAACTTATCTAGTAGATGATATAAATAGTAAGATCATATAGTTGACTGTCTTAATCGCACACAAAAAGAAAATAATAATACAATAACAGTGTATGATGAATCAATAGCTTAACGTCACGAACGAGCAAAAACTATTATTCAACATAATAAAGATTGAGCAAATAACTCTAACAAAGATGCAGCACACATTGTAAACAATGATAAAATGTTAGTTATTGAGAAAATTAGCTCAATAATTAATGAATTACAACTAAGAGATCGTGAGACACATGTAAGATGTAATCATGTTCCCACAGAAAATGATTTAGATAGAAAATAATTTGAAACAACTGTAATGAAATGAAGGCAATGTAACCACAAAATGTGGAATGAATCACGAACTAGACGATAACTAGTATTGCTAACAATTATTGTTGTAGATAAATAGTTTTGTGGAAAACCCGTATTACTTAACGCAAGCGATTTTGTTAACTTCAGAAGGAATGCTTTGAAGGAACTGTTCAAATTTTGGTAATGACGGATCGATCAATGACAAAGAATAATCTTTTGTTTATGGAAATTCTGATGAAGGAAAATTATTGTCAGTGTAAAACTCAAATTTAGAAAAACAAATGTCAAAAACAGTTAAAATGGATGAAACTTTAAAAGTGAAGGTTAAGAATTTATACAAAAACCCACGCCAATGATACCAGGAGAACATATCACCCGACAAGTACAAAGTTCTTAAGTTCTTCATATGCTGAAATCAATAGAATAATGAAGTGAGAGAGAGTTGTCGAGGAAACGGCAGGTGTCGCCACTGTATTGTGTGTAGCACACTTTTAACCGGAGCTGTAATGAGGTAAACAAACGCTGAGAGGATGTGGTACAAGTTGTAAGTGTAAGCGATATAGTGACAGTACATTTAAATGTTTACGAGTGTGACATGATTTAAAAACAGGCTGTGAAGTAACCAATTGATGATTAACTAAGTCCTTAGGGCATTTTTAAACATTCAAAGACTTCTTTTCTAGATAAGAGAATAAAAATTGTGTGCTTATGAAAAGGGTAACAAGTATTTCATAATGTGTTTGGCTTCTCAATATTTCGGAACAAAATGAAACATTTACATCATTTGTTTCTTGCTAGTCGCTCCTAGCGCCTTTAACAAATTTAAACATAACAAAAAGACTGATGTTCAAACTCTCTAGCTCAGTAAATTCGGTAATGGTGAGAATATAACAAATCGCTATCGCCTATAACTTGTTTCGACATACGCATTATATGTAAAACACGGCAAAGTAGCGGAGAGGGCGTTGGCCGCAAAAACAATGCTTCAATTGATAGTTCTGTGTCGAAATCAGAGTGTACTCTGTGTTCCACCGAACTAATGGAGGACCAGTGATGGCGAACTGAACCAAATCCACCGTTACAGAATACAACAGATACTGTTTACATAACTGTTAATTTAACCATGTATCATTTAAAAGTTTGTTCACTTAAATGACAATGTCTTGTTGCCCCTTATAAGGATTAGTTGGAAATCATTGGTGGTGACTCAGTGAAAATATTACATGAATATGTTCTTGTAACATGGGTTGGTGCAGAGCAAGATCATGGCCAGGTCATTTAGGATCTGTTTCATCATTTGTATAAGTACCTATCCGATAGTGTTGTGTGGAAGAGAGTTCATAAAAGTCACATAGCGGCTAACTTGGATATACAGCCATCGATAACAGAACATTCTAAATTTAAAATGTACAGAACTGGCCATTTAAAAAAGTTAAATGTAGGGTAAACCTGGCAAATGTGCCCCACAATTCGAAAAATTGAAATAAGAAATGGTGTTATTTAAAACAGGTTTATTAGAGTGTTTAGTCTTAACCTCTGACTCAATAGGTATAACAAAAACAAAAAAAAACTTCTCAAAAGTAATTAAAATAGCTGAGATCAACGATTTCTTAAAGTCTAGGGTGGGGCACATTACAAGGATACATCAGTCATATGTGCCCCAATAAAATTTATAGGGAAATCCGAAGGATGTCCTAACTCCGAAGGTCTCTCTATATGTTGCTTGCTATCCCAGCCTTTCAGGATGTGTCTATGATCTCATTCAATTCTTGTTGATATTTCATATGTGCGGCTAGCTTCATTAACTCCCATTTTCTCGCTTACGACATCTTCTATAGCTTTTTTCATATTTTCTTTCGTCTATCTTCTTGGATCCGTAGCTTTTTCCTTCCTCATTTCTAAAATAAATAAAAAACGATCAAAATACCTAAAAATAAAAATATAAAACTAATACAGATGTGGGGCACATTACCGGAAATAAATCGGGGCGCATTAGCCAAAATTCAGTATAACATGCCTCACTTGATTTCAACAAAAATGTTTAGGAAAAACGGAACGCAATTGTAGTTACAAAATAGTTGAAAGAGATTAGCTATAGAATAAAACTTTACAAACGGAAAAAAACATGAAGCAAACATTTAAACTCAAAGTTACAACAGACACAAAACATTTTCAGACTATGATACTTACATTGTGACCATTTTTTCTTCGTAAAAACAAAGAAATAACAGCACTGAATTGTTTACATCGACGCCATGCTTCTGTCACTAACCTAAACGGACAAAATTAGCAACAAATTCAAAATGCATCTGTAAGTTTTGCGAGAGGGGCACATTATCGACTGGGGCACGTATGCCTGATTTACCCTAGGTGCATAAATATAGGTATTACAAAATTCTTTTTTTAAATTCTTGGTTCCCTCACAAATGAATCACCGAATCGGCGTTCGTTTTTTGATAGCAAGTACGAAAGTGCTAAGTGATTCCCATCCCCTGTGTTTACACATAAATTACCTCTCATTTGGAAGGCAGTACTTCAAGAGATTGATAGGTAACATAGTACACACTTGTGTAATTACACCCGACATTTTCCACCTCCAATTAGATTAATTTATACGTCTTTGATGTTGATATGAATTATTAATGATTTTGAAACATCAATTCGTGAGAGTGTTGAGTTGTATACGGTTTGTTCTTATTCTGTGGTGTGAAGTGTGAAGATTTTATTGATTGGGATGTGATTGGCTTTGTATCATTCTGTCTTAAATTAATATTAATTACGCCTAAGTCGTCGAGCCTGTGATATATTAAGACACATATTTAATAAACTTTATATTAAAAGTCTTAAAGAATCAATGAAGCCAGTTTTAGCTTTCATACTAAAACTTAAACCAATCTTCCAGCTCAGCGACTAAGGAACATTCAAGCAATTAATACCGCGCGCCAATACATAATGTGCCTAAAACTACACATAATAGTGAGCGGCTTATGTCCAGACACTCGGATAACTGCCCGGCGGAATTATTCCGGGCAAGTAATCACTTAATTGACGAAAACAATACACGTTGCTGGTCATCAACGCATGTTGACAATGATTATCATTGCTAACTAGAAGCGACATATTAAACACGATTTTTTTCTTCTCAATGATTATATTTTGAATAGTAACGTATCGTATCGTAAGAGATATCTACTAAGTTCATTAAAAATAACGATTTACACAAATGAATTAACTGTGAAAAGATAATCTAGCGTCGTCGTCGCGAAGAAGCCATGAATAATAGTCACATTGTGACTAGAAGTTTTTCATAGTTAATTCACGTGTGTTAGCCGTGAATTAACTAGATTTCAATAAATCAAATAATATCTTCCAATGTATTTTCAAGACAGTAATTCCCTAGGATTCCCTAGGATGGACTTCAGTGTTTCGGTGTTTTCATGGTTGTACTTTACATGCTTACAGAAGCTGCAGCGGTTTCGAGAGATTGTCGCGGGTCTGTGTTGCAAGAAGTTCAACTCATCGGACGTTGTACTACACATTTACAACTCAGTAAATCTCGTCACATAATGTCCTATGCATTTATAACTCAGCCAGTGTTATTTTAGTAATGACATTGACAACTGCAAAGGCAAACAAAATTGTAATCGGTCGCGATATTTTTGCAAAATAATGTTGCACATGAATCGGTTATTAAGATAAATTGCCTGCTACATGTTGCATCGTAACATTTTCATTTTCGAATGAAGATGAATCTGTTTGTTTGAATTTAGAAAAGTACAAACAAACAATAATTTAAACACTTGCTTTTGCTCGCGACTTTGTTCGCGTGGTGTAGTGACTTTATGCAGATTTTTGGTTTAAAAACTATCCCATGTCCTTTCTTGAGTTCCGAACTATGTCTGTACCAAATTTCACACAAATGGGTTCAGTAGTTTAGACGTGAAGAAAAGACAGACAGAGTTACTTTCGCATTTATAATATTTGTATGGATAGTATGGATAGATAAAATAATTTTGTAACAAACGTATCAATATATTTTTCAAAACCATTGTCACTTCCGTACTTCATACATCTTTGTACGCTCAACTATAGAGTACACACAAAGTATACATGATTACACGCCCTCTCTTTGATCTCCAATTAGATGAACATTTTGGGGTTCCGCATATCTACCGTATGATAGGGGAGCCGCCGATTGTAAATAAATATGTTGGTGCTCGTCCGGCTATGCTGAGGGTGTGAATTACTTTCCCAACTGTGCCAAATTAGATCATTTTGTAGACACAGCCATAAATGTTGGATTACGCAACGAAAATTATCCAAAACTCAAAAAGTATATGGGATTGATATATTTATATGACATGCAAACATTCAACAATAAGATGACAAAATGAATTCATTGCTATCAATCACTATATTATTACTAAATAAAAACTAAACCGATTCGCAAAAATAATCAAAATGTTACTAATACCGCGTGACTAGGGCGGGCGCGACGAACTAGGGCGGGGAAAATTAATCCGCTCGCTCGCAAAGCCTTGTATTGCTACCCGCAATTATCCATCGGGGATTAAGCCGGTTGTCGCCGGTTTTAGCCGGTTACAACCGAACCGGTCGAGTGTAAACCGCTATTGATGAAATAGTATGTGCCAATATTATTATCATCTTATTTTTCTAATAATTTTGTCGTATTAATAAATTCGTGAGACGTGATTATTTTTGCAGTTTACTGTTAGAATTAGATGGTTAGTGCTATTGAATTATATATTTCATTATATCGATGTTAGGAAAAATACGGAAGCAATTCATTAAAAATGTCCCAGTATTTTGGTATTTTGGCAAGGTATCCGTTCTCACCTAATAGGATTTAATGGAAACTAAATTGAAAGAATCCTGAAAACATTTGCGAAATAGGAAACGGATAGAGCTCTTTCAGATCAGGTTGACCGATAAATTGACGATTTAAGCCCAGTGCTGGACTTTCTATAACTTAACACCCTTAAATGGGAAAGAATATAGGACAATATAAAAAGGAAAGAAAAATCAATAATAAATTTGGAAAATAGTTTCAGGAAAAAATAAGATTAGTTTGTGCCAAAATTTGGTATTTCGACAAAGTACGTATGTTAAAATTGGGTTATTTTTAATTATGTCCATTTTTAAATGTATGAAACATAGTCAGAAACAAAACGAAACGTTAGGGTTTATTTTTAAACCATAACCTACTTTGAAATCTTATTAAGACATTAGTATTCTACGCTACGCTCATCAACGCTGTATCAATTGTTCCCTTTTTTACATATTTTTTTTTTTTTTTTGTATTAACACTGTCTAATATTGTATAGGTTACGTATAGCTTTCATATACTATTTAGAAGTGGGTAGTTAATGCATTTGTCCACCCTTCAAGCTATAAAACGGTGATGTTGATTACTTTTCGTTGTACGTTTAGTTGTAGTTGAATATTTGAATGAATTGTTGTATTGAACCTCACAACATGTAAGTAGGTTGAATGAATAACCGAAATTTCAAACTGGCAAAAATTGTGTTTTTTTTTTCTTTATTTAAAAGAAATAATTTTGTTTTGACAGTGTTCTGTAGGTACTTGAACGCGTTGAAAGATTTTCTTGGCTGTTTCGGCAGCTGCCTACCTATATTTATCTTTTGTTTGGCTTCTACGAGAAAATACTATTTTTTCATTACTTCTTATTTTCCACTTTCACAGTACAATCGATTTTTTATCCGTCACTTTTAATTAAGAAGTGAAAATGGTATTTTATAAGAAGATAAATGGCTTAGAGTGGGCGTGGAAAATTTAACCATTATCAATAACAGAGATAAATAAATGAACCTAAAACAAAGCACATTAAAGCACATTTTACTTTTCCCTTTTTATAACTTATGTGATGAAAGTAACAGATGTATTTATTTAAATAAACAATAGGTATATATTTATAGATATTATTCAACAATTTCCGTCGTATTTTCACCTCTCGCATAGGGAAACACGCTAAACGTCGGACAACGCGTGTCGAAGGCATTAGCGGGCGTATGGCACACATGCGCAAGAGCATCCATTCATATACATTATGTGTAAAGCCCCACCTACACTGAACTACACACCGGAGTACCTGGCCATCCCAATATTTAATTTTAAATTATATTTTATAACCTTTACGTTGGTTTTATAGGTACTGATATAATTGGGAAATCACTAGATGTAGGTAAATGTTTTTTATCACAGTTAATCAAAGAGCCTTTGTGTGTTTCCCCATATTTAATTTACTTATTTATTATATTGATTTGCGTATTCTACTTATAGATAGGTATATCTATGATATGTATAAATGCTAACAATATTTTATAATGATAAAATATCATAAAGTACCTACCTACTTTGTCGTTGCAAAAACTGGAAGTTTACAACCCGCATCGTAAATAAAAAAACAATTTCCTGTACGTATGCCGATAACAAACATGACAGTTGTAGCTTCGTTACAAATTATCAAATAGATTCTAATATTCCATTTATGAAATTACAAATCTAAAATAACCAATAAGCAACTAAACATTCCGATTCCCAGCCAAAGCTGAAAGCTCACAATGATTTCTATTGAAACAAATTATTCAAACATCATAGGTGCCTAAATAATAGAACGTGTCGAATTGTGTGCTTTGTTTGTATATGAAACTTTAATGCACAGACATAAAGTCAAAGATCGCATGTAAAAGCTAAGATTTTCACCGTATAAGGTGGTTAATGAATACACTACATGGAAACATGCATTTATTGGTCCCGCGAATGGACTCTAGTTTATTTGCAGGTGTAACAAACGGTGGGTCAACGCTCTCCGGGCGGCTGTGTGCGTCACAGCAAACCCTCGCGTGAGCGTGCCTACACCAACATAGTAGCGCAGGGGGGGGGGGAAGGGCGAGGGGATGACCACACCGCTCAGCGACCACATGCTAATTTCTTACCAAGCCCAACAATCGTTCTCAACACATGTAAATACAAATGACACGGCCAGTATTTGCAATACTTTTGTTATAACCAACCTACATGTTCGACACCTTTAACTTCACTACAATAAAAAAAAACAAATTAGCCTACATTACTATAAACATTGCTTTACTATAACTTAGGTAATCTAATTATAACTAAACGTTAAATTGACGTGTGTATATTATTCTAAGTTATCGTTCGGGTGATCATTTTTTTTCCAACAGCTTGTATTTGGACATAGGCATCATCCAAACATTTAAATTTTTCTCTGTCTTTTGCAACCACCTTTATCAGATCTTCTTCCCATCTTATCGTTTGCCCACCTTTGCTTCTTTTGCCATGTCTTGGATACCACTGTTATTATACGGGTCCATTTCTCTTGAATTTCACTACAATATTCCTTTTCGGATAATCTGTATTCATAACCCTATTACTTACAGGTAGCAGTTAAATATAGACCGATAAAATTTAAGTGATATGTTCTAATAAATCATTGAGGATAAAATAAGGTTTTAATCCGATCATTAAGATTGTATTGTCGTTATAAAATGATTCACGCAATAACCGGCTATAAAATGTAGGTTCGTCGTAAAACAAAATGGCGCGAGCTTGACCACCCCTGACATAATCAGTGTCATAGATAAGATAGGGAAGAGAATGACCTACATTCTAATACAAATTTTTGGTCTGTCTACATTAAAATACTTATTTCAAGATAACATTACTATTTTCTATAGAAAATGGCAGTTACCTGACGTAGCCCATAAAATTTGCACTGTGTTGTGAATTAGCTGAGAAAGACCATGGTGTCTATTGTCTTTTATTGTGAAGACAATTCAATAATTTGGGATACGGTTTAAATAACAGAAGGGTTTAGAAGAAAAAAAAAAGAACATAAATCTTAAGAAAAAGTATTAGACGCTATCTAGGTACCTACTTTGTACATTATTATGCTATATTTTTTACTCGAAACAATTTTTAACTAAATAGGTAGTAGACAACATGTTTAAAAATGGAACTAAATTAATTAAATAAAATATTGCGTTTAAATTCCCTACCTTCGCCTTCGTTCCTAAGGGTAGTTCGAAATTCAAACCGCTAGCTAATAAAAAAAAAATAACACGCTCGTGACGTAACGGGACGTTTCAAGCCATATTGTAACAAATAAAAAGGTTGTTATCTATGTTACAGTTTAAATTCGGTCACATGTAAATTGTTAAATAAAAAAATCAAATAAGTAAAAAACCAACTTTAAAAACGAAGGCTACGCATAAAAAGTTTGAATTAGACCCTATTTTCATACATTGGTAACTTATGACGCTACATGTTTGAGTTCCTGAAGGGTTAGACAAAAATGACATTCATTTTTATCCAGTTATGGAGCCCCAAGTTATAAGCGATAAGCGTTTCGCTACACTGGCCTCTGTTCCAAACCCTGTACATATTATATTAACAGAAGAAGACCGAAAAATAACCGAAGTGGACTAGAATCTAATCGATAACCAGATAAATAAACATTAAAATCTGCCTTACCTAAACCAAAATACTAATCCGAAACGACATAACACTAAAACTTTATTAAATGCTTCATAAATAACATTAATTTATATCTATCGAATCCATTTTTTTTAATCCGTCCGCTTCTTATTAATAATTCGGTATCGTTTTATATTAAAACTATAATTAACTTCCACATAAAAAGGTCCCTATAAACAGATCGCCAGTTTTTATTAAGCCATTTAATATTCATATAAATCTTTTACGCTTCATTCTTCTATTTTATGACAAATTTATTTTATATTGTTTAAGTCACCCATTCATTCAAACCCGTTCGTTCGATATTTGAATTATTAAAATTGAAATTCGAATTATGCGAAAATAAAATGGCGGATTCGTTATTGTGATTTCGAAGCAACATTGTCGTATAAGTACCTACGAAAATTATGTTTACATTGTATTTCAATGAATTAATATATAACTAATTAAAGTAATTGCCCTTTAATTATATTGATGCTAGTTATTATATACAATTAATTAAATAAACCACCATTATTTTTATTGTTATTGTTAATTTAGTTTTCAAATCTGTAAACATCATTAAGCCTTCGATTATTCGTATAAATAATATAATTATTTTAAGATAAATAAACACAGACGCATAAACAATGATATCTAAATGATATAAAATTAGTGGAATTGTGATGATAATAAATTAGAGGAAGTTATAGATAAAAGTAGGATGCCGATGATAATACTAATCAACGACTTTCCCTTAATTATGGTATTTATTTGATATTACACCAACATTGTTTGTTTTTCATTATATCAAATTATTTAAACTATCAACTACTTATAATGAACTCTTAAATCAATAATTTAACGGCTAAGGTAAACTTTTTTCTTCTGTGGGTAGATACAAAATAACTTAATTCAAATTGATATTAAATTATATCACTATACTAATTATAAAAAAACGAAATCACTAAATATAAAACACTGAAAACACCATTACCAATGATACACCATTACAATATCATCATAAGTACCTACATATAAAAAGAAAACAATAAAAAAACTACCTAAATCAAAAATTAATTACACGAATAAAAATATTATCAAATAATATCAAACCTTTTTCTTATCAACCTCGAAAAAGTTCGGCATCTTCGGAGGCTCACCATTGGAGCCCTGGTGCTGCCCATGATGCTCCTCCATGAAGGAATTGAAGAAATCCATAAATTCCATTTAATGAAAACCGATGTCAAAGTCAAAACACAACTACAATAGTCACAAAACTATTTCCCGCGAACAAATAAGTCAAATAATAGTAAGGCGAGCGCGCGACGTAAGCACGTGCACAATGAAGTATGGCCGCTCGCCAGACGTCTTGCTCTTGCCAACATCCGATATAAACTAAATTGAAAATTGGAAACAAAATGCAATGTTCGAATCTTGATATGACAATAATAGGCGAGACAGAGATAAACGAAGCGCCGATGTGCGAACGGGACGGCACGACAACCGAGACTGCTCCGCTCCACCCCATCGACATTGGCGGCGCAGGGGTTGTCGCCAGACGAGATCGCTACGAAATTTAAAATTCCTACCTGCTTACTAAGCCGAAACTACATGATAACATTCAAACAATTATGAACCTTAATGCTGTTAACCAAAAAACTATTTTTACATAAACTTACAAGACAGATAAGCTTTTTTCGAGCAAGAATTTTTTAAGTTGTAATTATAAATAGCAAACGTGTGGATAGAATGCGCAAGGCTATTCTGAGAATTTGTCTTGTTTTATAATATACATTGATGATTGAAGGATACTGTTTTAAATTAGTGCGTGAATTGTGAGTAAAACAACATATAAAAGTACAAAGAGATTCTTAGATATGTATTTATGTTTTGAAACAACATTTAGGTTAACAGAATCGTAATTTACAATCGGTTATACCTATTGAAAACCAATAAACACTACAGTCAACGACACACGAACACGCATTAAAAGCGTAAACGAACATACGAGACGGAATGAAGGAACAACTCAGGCATCATATGAACAGTAGTACTCTTATATATTTACATTTTAATGGATATAAACGGAATACATAACAAAACTAGGTTATATTTTAGTAAAAGAACACGCGAACCCTTTTACTAGACAAACTTATGCTATATGTTATAACGATAAAGAAAAACAGCTGTGTCAACATCACTTTGTCCATATCAAATCAAAGCGGCATCGGCATTAGTTAGCAAAAACCAAAATTATCTGCAACTAACGAAATTCCCCTAAACACGAAATCCTTCAAACGATTAATAGAACTTAATAATTGTACATTTGTACAACGAAACGGGGGTCCCACAGACCCGTAATAAAGTCGACACAATATTATTTCGTCATTTCACAAATAATCAATTAAATTCCTACTATTGAAATGTCACAGAATCGCATAGGGCGAATATATCTTGTTATTGATATCTTTATAAATGGGGTGAAGTGGGCGAATCTGGACGAATACGGGCGCTTGAATTGATACGGGTGGATTTTGGCCGGGTTTAACCATGTTGTGACAGGTTCATTGAGGCGTTCAACGGGTTAACAATTGCCTTGGGATCTCAGCAAATTTCAGTCTACCCTCAAAGCAGCATATTTGTACCCACAGCGAACCCAAGTATGTCAATACCAAATCCTCTTTCTTTTAAAATTCATGCATTCTTTTTCATATAATTTAGGACTTAACTAGTTTAAACTGGTATTGACGAGTTTAGGTTCAGGCCAAATAAAAAAAACATTGTGTCATACTAATGGTGATTGGTACAATTTTATCTTTCGATCGATTTCTACAACATACAAAATATTACATATAAGATATATTTGTAGATGCAAAACCACAGTTTACACACAATGAGTAACAAAAAAAGCGTGCAGGTTTTTGTAAATTGCCACACATCCAATAACTTCACCCTGGAATGCCCCACCGGCGGTGCCGTTATTTTGGGAATCCACTGAGTAGACGCCGAAAAAATCCAGTGACGTCACACCATCCCTTATGGTATCGAACACCATAACCTTTGAACGCAGTTAGCGTTTGACTTTTCCTTATGGTATTTTTAAGAGCAACAGCAGAACAGTTTTTCTCCATTTATTAACGTACAGCGTGTAATTTTTTTTCTCGCATTTCTAGAAGATTTAACTATTTATTACTTCAGCTTAAACATTCGGCCCGGCTTTCGTTTTAATGCCTTTGGTTAATTGTACACGGCCATTTACCTGATTTCGAAAAAAAGCAATAGAACAATTTCAATGCAAGAACAAACGAAACTCGAATATGATTCACTATCGCTAAACTTCCTCCCTCAAAAATAATATTAACTGCAATAAAAATTACAATAGAACGGGTCGAATGGGTCCGAACAAAAAAATTTAAATAACGATTAAAATATTATTTTTGTGGCTCAAACAATAGAAGCGAAGAATCTTTATTATCAGAAGGGAAGTCAATAGATACGGGGCATTATTGGGCACGTTACTTGGGAATATTCTGTGAAACTATGAAACAATGGGCCGGGTGGGCACAAATACTTTTTATTCACCATTGGAAACCGATGAAAGATGTACAATAAAGATTTAGTACAAAGCAATTACACTAAAATGGATACGCCAAATTCCCCAGTAATCACATCCAAATGTTCGACTTAAAATAATAATAAATGTTATTTTAACTTTTTTGGGTAAATACTCGTGAGTCACGTGTACACTACACATTTCTCCATGGCTCATCTCAAAATTCTTAACTACGTCTGCCCACATTGCAATGTACTACAATCTTAATTATTTCTATAATTATAAACCTGTGACTTTGCGATCAGGTTTACTCGACTATAATAATGTGTATACGTTCATAAATCGACCTCTGACATAGGCCTATTGACCCGAGCCTGTCTGGGCTAACTTTAGCACAGACCCCACGAGGAACAAATGTTAAATATAAAAAAACGAATGATTCAGTAAAACAAATATTTACCTACAAATCACATTCATCGAATTTCACGATAGTCTCCTTTTAAAATACTTATGTAATTAACATTCTTATAACTGATACAATTGTATCGGCTGGGTGCGGACTAATCGCTCGTAGGTAAGTACCATGCCATCAAGTAATTTCTTTATCAGTAGACCCAATCCTGAACGTGTAATTACAGTTTGGAGATAAGCATTCGTAAAATCGTTTTGAGTATTCCCATTTTTACAATAACAGATTTTATAGAGCTTCGGAGTAACTTGAGTTAGAAAAATTAGAGCCAATAATTACCAAATGGATACAATAGGCATTCACGCTGCCCTCAGATAACAGACGCATCACCTATAATTGCCCTTTGCAAACACTCGTCGTTTCGCACGGGGTGAAGATTTATCGTCGTTCAATTTTAATTAACACGTGATAGTCGATAGTTGCAAATTACCCCAATCTCCCCTTGTGGTAACTGTAATTAAGCCCATGATAGCTCAATGTTCGGCTGCACACGGTTAAATGTAACGTGATCAGGGGTCATTACGTTTGCAAAATAAATTGAAGGTTAGATGCAGAAAATGGTTGTGAATTTGTGACTAATTATGCTATGGTAGCAATAGTGTACATACTAGCCACGATATAGGAAACTAAAACGATTGTAACAATGAAAAAGGAGAATGTTGAAAAAGGTTTAGAAAAGTAGCAAAGAAAGTCGAAGCTCATGTTTATTTAAAAGATAATTTCGATGAATGGGTGCTGTATTTTCCCCACAAGCAAAACCTACTAGTAAAATTATAAATGGGTACTTGTGCGTAACCAGATAAACAGAAGAAAAATCTAAGAAGTGCTATTGTTGTTAGAAAAGATGTCAATGGGAATTTGGCAAACCCACGATGCGAAAACAAACATGATTGATCAAAACACTGACGCTGAAAACAGATGCCTGATCTGACTAACATATAAAATGTTAATTCAATAATTTAACCGTCAATATTAACTGAAAGAGTAAAAACTTGGAGGCTAAGAGCAGATTTAAAACTAGCTAAGATTAAAGGTATTTTAGAATAAGAAAATAAATACTTTTTACTAGTTCGCGGTGCTATAAAAATTAATATTGATGAAAGAGCTTTGTTTTCGCATGGAGCCGTTTCCAATACTTCAAATATTCAAGATGGATTGTCGTAAACTATGGTTTTATTTCCATTCTTAATGTCCCTTTTTCATTTCGTTTCATTAGTATGGTTTTATAATACTCTATTTCTATAGCGATTTTGTTATTTTTGTTTAAACGTTATGAAACTAAACGTGGAATCAATCAGCGGCTTATCTTCCCACATAGGTTGTAAAACTTTTCTTAGAAGAGGGTTAAATGGTTTGTTAGAGATAACGGTCCGACAAGGTGTAACTACTACTTACGAAATAGTATACCTATTAGTAGATCCTACCTGTTTGATACGAAAAAATGAACATGGAAAACAAAAACAGATGAAAAGGACATAGATATCGCAAAAGTGTTTGATATACATAATTCAAAACACAAGTAACATTTTCTTTCTCAGCCATTTAGCTTAGAATTCAAATGCGTGTCCTAGCCAGCGTTATATCAGCCCACGACGCAATATAAGCGACTTACTTAATTAAAGTAGACTTTAAAACGCCTATAAACAGAGTGTTAATGGTGTGTCGTTACTGCCCCGCTCCCTAGGTGGCGCGCCCGTTGCAACTGTAGTTCACTCACGGCTATCAAAACTGCTTGATTTCTAATTAGATAGCAAGCTGTAAAATGTGTTTTATAGAGAATTAATGAAATATTTAAAAAACTTCGACAATAATTATTTCAGTAAAATAAATTCCAATTGAAATAATAAACTCTATAATAGTAATACCGCAATAATTGCCAAACATATACATTGTACACATGAAAATATGACAGCGGATTCCTACGAATAAGAGAGTAAAGCCGTAGCTTTCATTCAGTATATAAGAAACATGTACACAATAACAGCATCGTTTGTTTCTGAAAACGACGAATAATTGTCGAAACTCACTTGCAGTGCACCGAACGGATAACAACAGGCTAACGTAATAAAAACCCCATCAGAAATCGTAACAGTTGCATGTTTACTTCTAAGAATATCAAGAATCACACTTGTACCGCGGTCGACGTGGCGACGGACGCGTTCCGTTCTCGACACAAGTGATAAATTATTGAAATTGATAAAACAATGGATAACTATACAAAGTGTTCCACAGTTGGGGAGGTCGTAAAGAGGAAACGTTACAGGCTGATCGGCGCTTTGTGATCGCCGCTGTCTAAACAAATCAAGCGCACTCCTCTAGTGCGGATGACGTGGACGCTACCGGTTAGCGGCTGAAGCGTGCTCAAGCGATTGATTAGCTTTATTGTGCTTTTATTTTAAAAGGTAGAGGGTTAATGTTTCAGTCTGTGCTTAATTGCTGTGGATACCCTTTTATCCTCTATTGCTACACGATAGGATAAGCTAACCAAAAAACTGTAACAAAAAATTCAACACTGAATTTTTATTTCATAGATCTTTCTGATCAACAAAACAAGGCAAAAATCTTCATGTAGCCTCCAACAGAAATTTCTAATTTGACAATCGACATTGACTTCAAATTAAAATGTGTCATTTGTCTAAGAGCATTAACAAACTGAATACAACACGTAAAATAGCTATGAAAGTCATTATCAACTTCAGTGATGTGATGACCACAAAGACCAAAACCCAGTACCAAAGGACCGCTGACATCCAGCACCTGTTCTTCTACTTAGTCCCAAGTTAAGTGCATCCAGTCCAAATGCTACAAGCCACAGCTGTTTACTTGCAACTCATTAAGTAATTTCCTAGAACTTGTTTAATTGGGCCCTGATCAAAGGGACTATGTTTTGACATTTCCATTGTTAATCCTTCTTAGTTCTTTCTGTTTGTTTGTTGGTCCTTATGTAGCGTGATTCCTTCTTATTGGACTGTTAAAGTTTTATTAGATTTTGCTTTCGTTTTATTGGTATTGTCTTCGGTTAGTTAATTAGGAATTGATTACTGTATGGTAGTAGACACAGACTTTAGTATTATTTGTTGATAACTATGCCTATTTCAATTTCCTCGCTAATTTGATAGTTTTGACGATTGTCGTGGAGTCCAGTTTATCGTTTATTCCTAGAAGTATCAAATTTACTACTAGAAGGCGTAGGTACACTGAGAATGAAAACATTGACAATGTACGGCAAAGTCGAAGTATAAGTCAAATCCTTTTTTTCAATAAGACAATTTGAGTCATTTTTTACTGTCAAATACAATATTTATCTATAGAAAGTGTCTGTCGGTAGGTTTCGGCCTGTACTGCAATAATCCCATGGTACAAAAAGAGAAACAGTACATTTTAAGCTATTGAACTGAAACAATGAATTAATAAAAAATACAATCAGCAAGTTAGGTCAAGTGTTACATTCGAATCGCTAATGTTAAAGGTGTGTACACATAGGAGCGGCCGCATCGAATCGTATGTAATAAAATCATATTGACGTATCGACCGACAAAGTGCGCCGGCGCACCGTACCCGCCCTAATAAACAATTACGTGTATAAACAGTAAAATTATTGTTGTTCGCAGTTTTATCGTCCGAATCGAGCACCGACAGTAATATAGGTCTGAGAAAACTTGAAAATTGAGGGACTAACAAAAAGAAATACGTTCTGATTCGATACAAGTTTACTACACAACCCCAGCTTGGAATCTATTATTACTGATAGATATTCATTATTAATAATAATGTCATATAGGTACTTGGAATTAATTTCAGTCCAAAAGTTCAACTCATTAGATTAATGACGATATCAGAATATTTAACAAATCAATAAGCAATTAGGTAATAATTTATTAATAAATAACAAATAAATAATTAGCAGATAAAACAACAATATTATTAAAAGAATACTTTCCAATACATAAACGGTGGTTTTATCCTCCAAATCATTTAAAACATTCAGCAGATACAAACTACAAAGTAATAACAGATCTTCAGCTTCTCGCCCGTAAGCAAAAAAAAATTTGTTGTAAAATTTAAAATAAGAACAGGAAATGATAACCCGCGGGTCGGCTGCGCCCGCGCCACCCCCAGCTCGCGCACAAACACATGCAAATAACACTGACATAAACGTAAACAGAATAGTTACGCATACATGAGAAGGATGGCAATTAAATTACACACACATACACACTCGTGCATCATTTCAGAGGAAAAAATGAGAGAAACAATATGGCTGACATTGCTAATGATATAAGTTATGAATAAATATAATGAAATCCTAATGATATTGATTGTTTATTGATATTGAAACAAAATCAATAGAACTGAGGAAACAATCGATTCATTGAAGGTATCTTAAATTCCAACACACTGAAGCAATTATAAGCCGAATATTAAAAACTGTCATAAAACTGTAGAGCCGATCATTTCACATGGTTCGTGACAGCGATAACTGTAAATCTGTATTTCAAGGGGATTGTAATCATCTACTCGAGGATTCGGGACATTTTTTGTTGCTGCATTTGGATTTATTTATTTTTTTCCCGGTGTGGCAATCTGGAAATTTTAGAATAATCTCTAGTCAAGAGGGCCGCCACATGTGTACGACGCATCGGCGATAAACATTTTATAGGAATGTTTGAAGCAAAAACTGCAGCCAAATGTTCGTATCGATTTAGGGGTTTCACGTAAAGGAAGTTGTAATATAAATAATAAATCCATGTCCGTGGTTATGTTACAAAGAAACGGAGGCATTCATCAATTTGGTAAAGGAAGTTCGTATATTTTGTTAAATAATTGCCTGGTTGAAGACCATTTAAGTAAGAAAATGAGAAATGCTAAAGAGGACAGCATTTATCCTTTAAACATTAAAGCAGTGCTAAAAGACCAAATTAAAAGAAGGCTAGCTACAAATTAAGAAATTTGCAATACCAATTTGCACACCCAAAGTTCATGATTCAGAAACCGAATCAAGCTCCTGAAATCTTTGTACAAATGCAACTAACCAACCATTTCATTCGCTTCCAAGTCAGCAATCACGCGATATAAACGGCCTCGTCCTTGATACTACATTCACTTTGGGGGGCTATTAATACCGGCAGATGCTGCGTGCCTCGGTGCCTCTATTTCAGGCGCCCTCGCCCCCACCCTTACAACCCTCGTGTCGCGAGCCACTCTTAGTAACTCGAGCATGTCTCAGACGCGTGGCCAAGAGGGGTTACATCACTGATTTCATGTACATCGTAAGTGATTTCTTACCCCTTAGTGCAAAGAAGTTTATCGAAAACAATTTGAAAGAATGACTCTAAGGACCAGGTTTCAGAATTCAGATGGACTTCGGTACACTTTAAGAAGATTTCACAAATATCTTTACTTACAACATATTTATTTTCTTTAGGTGTTTTAGGTCAAATATTGTGTAGTAGTAATTGGACCTAAAACTTACGCATTTAATCTGGTCCTAAGTATGGCTGACTTAGATATTCAAGGTAACAAGCGAAATGATTGGTAAGACAATGATAACATAATCCCAGTTCACCTATTTATAACTTGTTGCACGGTTGCAGAGTGACGGTCACCCGACACGCTAATGCGCCCTGACTCGATACATATGGACCACGTGTCCACACCGATGGCCATCCACACTATTTCAACATTACACAACAGAATAAAATTGTTGATCTGTATTAAGTTGTTTTTAATTGAAACTGTTGCGTTATAAATTAAGAAAATAGATACATCCCTACAGAAGAGTTATTCTCTAGATTGATTATAGACTGGGCGAATAAATGCGCCAACGCATTCTACATAGGAAAACAAGGGAAAATTTCATTCAGATTTTACACAAAACAACGTTCCTAGAATGCAAAATAATAAACTACTCGATAACGGATCAGAAACTAAACACAATGAGCAAAAAAATAATTCAAAACGTACACACGTTTCTAAAAATACTTTAGGGAAACAAACAGTTTTAAATCACACAGAATCGCTTACGCGGCTCACTATAAACATGGAATTATCACACAATAAAAATGTATTCCTAACAACTCCGAATTGCAAGTGTGAACCGTCAATCCGCGGGTCATATCAAATAATAAATCAGTTTATACTCTTAAACAATGTACTTACGAGGATTTAGAAAACAAACCTGCTCAATTACCATCCATTTACCATCAATATTATTTTCATCTATCGCCAAGTCATCGAATTCGTTGATACAATGTTTCATCTAAAAGGAGAATAATAGGCAATAATTTCGCAATGTAGTAATGATTTGATTCGAAAATATCTCGTAGTACGCTGGTTACTACTATCGAAACCGTTATAGTAAATTTGTTTCTGTTAGCATTTCAACAGCTACACTGATTCAAGTTGCGAATGATATCATCCAATCCTTAAGCAGGATTATTTGCGTATTGACTACAATATTTATATTCGTTTCTCAATCATATTTTATAAACATAGAAAAATTGAATAGTTAATATATTCCTATAATTACTAAGAATAAAAATATAAACTGGTCCTTTCCCCGGCTCGAAGGACCAAGACCAAGAAATTATAAATGGATTCACACCGACTATTTTGATCCGCAACGTTTGATGCATATGCAAATAAAAGGGATATCAAATTAATACGCCACATGCGGCATGTTGCACGCATTGATAGCACTCCCACTGTTAAACATTACATTTGCGCCCAAGATGTAGGAGAAAGCGAGTAGAAAAACAGAAACTTTCTTGTAGTTACAAAGTTTGTTTTGAGGGTTGAAAATTCTGTAATACAGAAATAATTCAAAAAATACTTAAGTCTTAGTCGTTTATTAGAATTTATAATACTTGAGTAAGCTTTAAATCAAGTTTAGAAAGCTACTTGACAGTCACTTATTCTTGTTAACTGAAATTCTTCCCACATAAAATCCAAAGTGAAGGAAATCCCATAAATCGATTAAGCATCATCCCATCATTGGTACCATCGTTCTCGCCTCCCATGACGCGTGACTTGCGCCGGCGCAGGGGCCCCATGCGAGCCCCCAGAAATAGCGATCAGCTGGGGTGCGTCAGCGACGATATCACGCCGAGAACTACGCATGCGCGTGATATGTCGTCCAAATAGAAGGTAACTCAATACTGATCAAGTTTACTGAATTAATTTGGTGGGTATTTTTGGAAAGGTTTTTTTTTCAATTTTTTTTCAAACTGCAAAGTTTCGCACTTTGCTTGTCGCTAAGGGGTGAGTTTAGTATATAATGAAAAATCTACATAAACTTTATTGTAATATGAAAACAACTTTAAAGCAATGAATAACAAGGCTTTACTAATCTCCACTTGAAATAAACACAACTACAATTGTCAGCAATTAGTGACACCGTCTCGTCAAAATGTCATTACTGTCAGAATGACATTCAATATCGACCAATCAGAGCGCGTCATTAAATATCGTCGCCATTATTATTGCTACACTAGTTAAATATATCGATATTTTTGTATTTAGTCCACTGAATACATTACTGTGTTTAGTTTAATATTAATGATAATTAGTATATTAAAATAACAATCGATATGTGAATGATGTCAGTGTATTTATTTATAAACTGAAGGTGATATGGAGGTTGTTATTTGCCATTAAAGTCATATCGTAATGAAGTAAATACAAAATGTCATTTCCTCGCGTCGATGAGAAAACCATGCTTTTCTCAATTGGCTCCAAGCCATAGAACTGACCTCTGTTGTCTCCGTTCCACATGCAGGGCAGTTCTTTTAATCTTTAAACTGGTGTCGCAAGGTGTGAAAGAAATTGATGTCTGATTTTCGTTATCTAATGTTAGACCTATACAACATGCAATAAAATCTTGTTATGTTTAGAGTATACATGATGCATATTCACCATGCCCCCTATTATAAGAATGATCTTCGATGTCACAACAATAAAACGTTCAGTCTTACTGTCCATATAACACGTAGTCAGATAAATAGCTCCACGGCCGATAAATGAAGCCGATACACGTAATCACACCGATTTATGTACAACTAAACATTTTAAGGCTAATTGCGACGACAAATCGGCTATTTAACGATAATAGCCGCATCTAAATCTAAAGAAAAAACAACAATAACGAGTTTGAACACACCTTAATTAGGATAGGAAGTCTCGAATGCTTTTTAATGTTCACTAATTTGTTTGTTATGTAGCTACGTGTGACGTCACGAGAAAGTCCAATGATAACACCTAAACAAGAGCTTATTATAATTCGTAACGCCATTAAAATTAACACTAATTAGCAGAAAAATATGTGTAGCCAAATAGAATTGTACAAGCGCAGTAATAACCTATTTAGAACAGCATAATTTACATTAACAAACATTTAAAAGCAACGAATAATGGCGAAGTTATCACAATTGACATTCATAGACAATTACTGTATCTTTTTAAGCAGCTTAAACGTCACTAGGGCAACACTGCAGAAAAAAAAGCTTAAAAGCTCATTCGTCGTTAACTTTCCAATTTCAAGTGTATAAAACATTCCACCCTGATAACAGCATCGAAAGCATCCACCAGATAAAACGTCTAGACGGAATAAATATCGAAAACACTCGAATACCAGCACGATGGCTCACTTGGCTAATCGTTTGGGTTGCCGTTAAAAAAAATACAAGTCACATTTTTTTTCAACACACCCATAACCTACTGCCACTTTAAAAGGTTTACGGCGAATCTAATAGTTCACGTGCATTTAAAACTACCATGTTTTGAGATTACAGAACCTTTGGGTGTGGTGATGTTGTTTACATTTTAACTGCTTACTTATTTTGGAGGAAATTAAGCTATTTGCAATCTTAAAGACTGGATACTATAAGAACGATGAAAATGTCCCCGTCGCTTGATAATAGCTCATGAAATAGTTTTTAATATCTCTAGACATCAAAATGTTAAAGACATATTCGGACCACGTCAAGAAGTTGATGATAGAGATCTATCACCCACAGATAAAAACTACACTTGTTTAACTTCGCCATCAATAAAAGTTTCACATCGGTACAACCCCATCAATTTGTAGCGAGCAACATGTTTTGCAATGTAAGTAATTTATAGCAATGATAAATAGTATAAAATCAAACATGTCGCACATAAACTGCGCCGGCGCAGGGGGCACTTGACTAATGGACGAGCGGCGTGCGCGCAGCCGAATACGTGACAATACTGAATCTTGGACATTGCGACTTTTATTGAAACTCGACTTTTATTGTCCAGCTTATTATGATTGTGTATCTTTATTTATTGTTTGAAGACTAAATAGGAATAGGACACGAGTTTCACATGCAAAAAACCAAAGACGTAGGAAGTAATTACAATTGACAATTCTGATGTAGGTAAGTTTTCTATCTAAGATCAATACGAACGAAAATGTTGTATGCAGTGACCGCATTCGTTTGGTCAGTGAGTAAGATATTGGGAATCGGAAGTGTAGGTACATCATGGGAACCAAGATTACAAAGCTCCAACTTATTTATTTAGTGTACTTATAAGTTGGAAAGTTAACAAAACTCGGGTGTGACACAACGGAAACGAGACACACCTCAAACGCTCAACATTTTTCGATTGTGACACCAAAATAAATCTAAAAAGCCGACATGTCTGTGTACCAACATTGTAACACGCTTTAAAATTACTCCATGAATGCACTATCAGACTAGTAGCAACACAGTAAACGCTAATAAAAGTAAGGAACAACAATAATCCACGACGATGATTTAGGGTCGGAAAACGTACTTTCCAACATGGCCGCCGTTTATGGACTTCAAGTCTTACATTAGTTACTTCATTACTACATTTATAACCCTACCAAGCACGCAACAAGGTGGAAAATCCAAGTTGCGTTGTGCATTTTTTGCGCAAATAACTGTTAATACAACGACACCGCCCTAAAGAGGGCACAATAATCATACTATTAGCGGACGTATAAATGTTTATACACACGGAACTTCACAAGAGAATCAACCTTGTAATTTTTGTTATAGGGAAGGAATTACGTGGGAGGAGCGAGGGGGGAAACTTTTTTGCTTTATTGCGCTACTATTTATCCACAACATTGTATTTACGATTAAGCAACTGTATAATAGATAATTGCAGTTCTTATTTATACTAAAGGTAATACATAAATAATATGATTTTCTAAATACACACGCAAACAACGTCCACTGTATAATTAAAGTTGCAAAAGATTGTAAGTTGTCATTAGAATCACGTAGAGGTGCGATCCGTTCGTAATCACTGCACAGTTTACCTTCAATTGAAGAATGAAGTTCGAATGAATGGGATGTATTTACCGAGTCCCTTGTCCAGTTAGAGTAAACCTCGGAGATTTCATTCAATCGTCAAATTCATCACTCTCTGAATCAACAACACACGAGGCGTTCCAAAATGAACTGATCAAATATAGGAAAGTGATAGAATTATAACAGCAAGCTGTGATATGACGATTCGTTGATTGAATGGCTGATAGGTTTGGTGATCAGAAACGTGTCTACTGGGCTTTAGATTTTGAGTATAATAATAATCCAGGTCGAGGTAAATTCTGCCATAAGTACATGCAAATATGTTAATAAACAAACCAGTTAAAACAATTTAATGTAAAAACAAGGCATAGACACATAACTATGTTTAAGCAAAACGAATCGTAATTTCGTGTTTATTATTGGAATCTTGTATTAACTAGAGCATTAGAAGTATTAAAGCAATATCTAAACAGCGGCAGTATGAAATGGTACAAAGGCACCGTGACGCGACACAAGTGGACCGATGTCGACGCAAACGCACCGCAGTCGCGCGTGCAAATGTGCGATTATTATGCGCTGCGACTATCGCAACGCGTTTGTTTCGGTCGAAACCCGGAAAGATTTGTAACTATAGCACTTTATTGTGATTCTTCTTATTAAATTTATAAGCAACAAATAATGTATTATTTATTTAACTTTCGAAAACGGTTACAGATTTTAAAGTAGGTATATGAAGAAATTTATTTGCATACATACGAAATCATAGTTACGATGTCAATAAATCACAACAAAAGGAATCAATCCTGCAACATTGTCACCGCATGTAACCGCACAAAGGCTCAAACTTTTATTAATCGTGATAATTTACATTGTAGCGATACTTATAATTTACTAGTTCCATCACAAAGGGCATACATAAACTGAATAAATACGAATACGGCCGTAAACGGCATTCCTGTGACTCAACATCCAATTGCAATACATTAACACATTTACTATGTTGTTTTGTTGGAGCTACAGTCCTTTATCCTGCACCTATTGTAGCACAAATTGCAATTTTTAGGACAAATTATCATGCTCAACTTTGAACCGAATACAAAGGACCATCGTTGACGCCGTATGGCCCGAAGGACCAAGAACAAAACGCAAAAGCTTAATTTAAATAAGAAATTGCTATTTTCGCATTGTCTGAAAGTAACTCGTTCCCGAAATTGGTTTCGCCTTGAAATATATGGTTAACTAAAGGTACTTTTAAGTATAAGTTGGTTGTATAGTTCATAATTATTAGTCCTAACATTAAGCTTCAACTAAGTCAGAGGAGCGCGAAAAATGTAGTGCTAAATAAAATTTATCAATCAATTCATCATTTTTGAAAGAAAATTTCTTTAAAGCGAGCATATATTATATTAATACAAAACAGTTTTAAAAGGACCATAGAATGTTATAGTTAAATGGTCCTTTTAATACTATTTCACGTTTACATGCGTAAACGATGCCAATCATTTATTGATATCGATAACACCCGAAGGCAGAACACATCAATAACCCCCAAAGGCCTGTATATATCCAAAAGATAATTCAACAAATACAATAACCTTTTGAACCTATTCTTAAGGTTTATAATTGATCCGTCGGTTGGTAGGTATCAATTTTGGTCTTTGTGAACCTTGTTAACGTGAGGGCGCGAGGCACGCGAGCAAACCGAGATAAAAGAGAACATCTACCTCGTTAATTTACCCATAAGATGCCATATGTATTAAGGTTCATGTAAGACGTACCTACATGGTAATACTGATCAGCAAGGAATTCAGAATTTTACCTTTTACATTACGAGTAAAAGTAAGTACCAAGGTAGCTTTCAGAATACTAAAAAGCCGTCGGTTTCGCACGTCGAGGCGATCTAATGATAATTTCTTCAAAGACTACATAGTCTTTGAAGTTCTAGCCTAACTCATGACTTAGAGTAAATATCAAATATTTCTCAAGTTCTCATAGAAACTATTTCTATGTATATCGTATCAAGGTGATCCACCCCAAACCTAACCAGGTCCTTTTATTACAAAGAATTTTTAAATAATATCTCGTTGTGTAAGTCAATCCTTATTCGGTATTACGCCGCTCAAGCGTGCCTTCAGTTAATAAGAGAACAAAAGAGGCGTGATCACCAACAACTACAATTTTATACCTTTCTTCCCTTTGATAGAATACTTAACAGCTTGTTCAGTTGAGTCGTGAGGTGAAAATAAAATACTTATCATTACTCATTGTATCAGGAACAAAACTACAGAACTTGTTAACTTTCTGCTAAACGGCGAAAATGGAACATATATTTAAGAGAACGAAAGGTTTGCCCATTACATACGAAACATATTTTAACAATAATTTTTAGCATTCACCTCAAAAATTGAACTGCCAATTGAAAGAAACTTTTTATAAAAAATCTATCCGTTTGACACTACTACCCTTTTCAATCGAGTAACCAAGCCCACCTCATAACAGTTTGTAAACTGTTAATAATAAATACATCAGCACGGAACCCTTGCACGACCGCAATAATGTCATAAAGAACATTGACAATCTGTCCTCAACCCTCCCAACGCGACAGCGGATTATTATTCATCCGGGGCCCGAATGACCCCTCACATGTTTTGACAACCCTTCGCGAAACCAATGAAATATGTAACAAAGGAACGGGTTGAACCAGCCATTATATAGCGATTTAGGAATCCATTTTATTGGACACATAGACACGTAATGTGTGGCTAATGAATAATTCAGTAGGGTTGTGTGAGGGTCGGCGCGATTTTATTTGATTGCTCTATGCTAGGTAAACGTATTTATGGATCTATTATGCAACAGTTTGAGTGGCTACGAAGTTAACTTACTTTGACTATTAAAATTGCTATTGATTTTATATTTAACTTAACATTTCAAAATGGCGGTCTTGGTTCGTATAAATTATTTTGAATATATTTAGTTAAACGTAAAGGTAAATGTATCAAAAATAAACACGATCTTACCTGACGGACCTGCTTATACTGTTCCTCAAAGCTCCAACCGGCAGCGCTGCCTTCTGATGAGGAGGATGAAGCTGAGCCTGCAGGCTGCGCTGGCGGGGGTGGAGCGGGTGCCAGGAATGCTGGTGGTGCATACGGGAAGCCTCCTGTAGCCCCGGCACCGGCTAGTGCGAATACACTGCTGGGGGTCGACAAAGGAGCCCCCTGGGCTAATGAGGCCAGCGATGATAAGTGTGGATGTAACGAGGATTTTAGAGACTCGAAGTCGTCACGGACCTGGTGGAAGTAACATTTACTTTATTACTGACTGAAGGTAAAAAAAAACAATATAATATATAAAGAACGAATAAATCAATCAATTGTTTTAATTTATCTGTCGTAGGCCGGCAAACGAGCAGACGGATTACCTAATGGTAAGCAATCAGCGCCGCCCGTGGACACTCGTAGTACCAAAGGAGTCATCACAAGTGCGTTGCCGGTGTCTTGTGGATTGTTCAGGATTTAAGGATAGGGGATTTGAGGATTGAGGATTGTGAAGGGCGGAGTTGGACCTCCGGTAATCTCACTCTCACGGCCAAACAGAATGTAAGTGTTATTTCGGACGTTTTTCTGTTAGGCCGTGGTATCACTCCGGTCGAGTCGACCCATTCGTGCCGAAGCAGGGCTCTCCTACACTTATAAAAGAAGACAATTTTATTAACATGTATGTATGTACTTACTTTGAGTTCCCTCTCGAGAGGTCTGGGCGAGTTCCTCTGATGCTGGTGGGACATCTGATGGCTGTTCAGTGGCTGGTGTTGCACTGACCCGTGGTGGTTCATGTTGTGTGAGGGTTGATGTGTCATGTTCTGGTGTTGGAGAGACTGATGGGACTGCAGAGCCTGGTGAGGCTGCATCGGCTGATGGGGCTGGTGAGGGAGGGAACCAGGAGCATCCCTCCCCACGCCCTCGTCTGAACTCTCACAAGATTGCTCCCCTGAAGACTCTCCTTCAGATCGTGCGGACTGTAACAAAGAATTGAATGTTAGGTGGAAATTTCAAAGTATTTTCCATATTTTATAGTCCAAGTTTTTATTCTTGAGATATTTGGCTGAATATCAGTTTTTTATATATGTGGTTACTATGACCCATAAGTAGATGACGTTGATATCACATTCACAAACTTTTGGACTACCTTCAAACTTAGTTCCATAACTATCACAGATATTCAGTTGCAAGACATATCTATGCTTAATAGTATATGCTATAAATATGTTTAGTTTCAATACTTAATAAATATTCAAAGGCCAGTTATGAAACCTGAACTAAGCATTGTTGAAACATCTACAACTTCAAACACTGCTAATAAAATCAAGAACACATTTAAGGATGTAACAAACCATAATATAATATTAGATCAAACAATCATAATACAATAAAACAACCGAATCTAATTATATATATAATACAACTATAACATTGAAACATTAATAAATTATAATAATCGTTAACCCTGAACTGCGAGTGGGACAAATTGTACCAAACGCAAAGTTTATAACTGTATATCATAACCTAACTACGGTGAATAAAGTTTCTGCGATAAATCATAGAGTTTTCCAACATAACGTTAACGTAATTACAGAGTTTACATCTAGGTTTCATATGTAACTTATTTTTAAATTATAAGCGAGTGGCAGGTGCATATCAAGACTGGTCATTTGGACCTGGACCAATTACCTATAAATGTCGTAAGGCGTCAAACTTACCGTGTAAATGTTGAAAAATACAAAGATGACATGTTAAGAATACCCTTTATAAAATACGTAGTATTGTTAAAGTAACATGTTATAAATAAATGTATCGATAATTGGCATAAATTACCTATATGAGAATACAAAACTTGTCTCAACAGCTTCGCAGTTGTTGAAAACGAAGTCCTTATCAATCAAACACTTGAATAAGATTGGTTCTGGATTTTAAAAAACATAAAGAGCGAATATTAGACAGACGTAGCCAACGTCCCGCGTTCTAGCGGAAAAGCGGGTGCTGTTTATTCATATTGGATTTTTTCCGTATGATTCCGGGACCCCCGTCGGCGAACTCAGGGTTAACAACCAATAAAGCAATAACATTGTAATACGTATAATTAGTACAAACTATTATTCTCCTTCGATTCGCATTTAATCTACATTTGTTTACTTTCTGATGCATACATTTAATAAACACAATTTGCCGTGAGCTTCCGTTCCCGGATTGCCGGAGGAGTTAAATTTATTCAATTATTTAAACATATTCTTTGTTTATAACGATATCGGCGGAGTAACATGTGGCGGCCGCAATAACTCGCCTAGGGCACATAACATTTGCTGAAAACCAGCTTATTAGTCAAGTTTTTGAATTATTGCAATTACAAAGACATGTTTCAACATCAACTTAATACAATAGACTTGAAAAATACCCCGCTGCCTGTATGTAAACTGAAAGAAAGGTGCTAAACGAAGCAAAATAGACGTTTATCTTCCTAGAAAGCAACTAGCTAGTAAGAGAGCTAATACAATCTTGTACCGTTCTATCATTACATGCATTACAGCAATTGAGTGAATTTAATCGGATTCACGGAAATCCACGAGCGCTACCTCGGTACATAGGAATTAATGGCGGGTCTCCGCGCGTAATGCATCATTCCATTGCGAGGAACACGTACCGACTATGCGAAACCAGTCCCAGTATTAATGCAGTTAAAGTTCCATCGGAATCAATATAAGGCAAGTGTTGGGACCGGCCGCGGCAATCAAATCGTTGTTCGAAATGAGCGCGTTTTGCGCCAACACAGCCCCCGGCCCACAATTACGACATTAAAATTATTATTTTATTTCCATTTTTATTTATTATTCGCATTATTATATTGTGTGGAGTTATTATCGGTGAAATGTTTCGTTCGGATAAACGCTCGCCTTCGAACGACACGCAAGCTTCCTTCAACGACCCACTGCAGGGTTCCGCGTCTTATATCAATTAATGTGCAACAATTTATCGTGCCTCGTATTACTTGCTGGCTTTCTACCAAATTGGTTCATGTTTCGTGTTCAAGGAGTGTCCTGAAAGCTGCCAGGGATTCGTGATTCCTCGTGTTCACCCTTTGTGTTTTCATAAGCTTCCTTAGTTAGCTATGTGGAAAATTGACACACTCGGTCGTCGGAATGTTTTATAAAATTGTTGAAGTCATCAACCCTAATGAAATATTTCGGCACAAGTTGCCTTTAACCCGTACTTTCAAGCATCACTTTATCTCAATTCCCGAGCATTATAATCTGGCGGGAGAAGGTCTACCCCGTTTACGGAACCCTATAATCACATCAATCGCGCTCCCGTATGCACACCCTGTCATTTCATTCGACTTTTCTTTCTCATGGGTCCAGACTGCTACTGGATTCCTTCCACCTTTTATTACTTTTTAAGGTGACCGCAATTTTATTTAAACGTTATATCAATAAAATGAGCCACTTAAAGCATTTCTTTTAAGTTCGTCTACCTTAAACACTGCGGATTGAACAAATTCAGTGAACATAGCAAACACGGAGTATACAACAAGTTGATGTTATTATCATGTGACGAACTGTAAAAATCAACAGTTGCACGTACTGATAAGTAGGATAACGTTAGCACAGCCCGCGCTAACACCAGAACAAACAGAATCGGAGCGACTTAGCTGCTGCGGCCGATCCCTCGCGTGATTTTATAATATAATATTAACTGTAACTTGTTTAGTGGGCCGATGAAAAGGTTCGATGTATTACACGAGTCAATAATACCGACCGGAATTTTACTACACGTTAGCACGTCGCCGAGGAAATGAAAAATGGACGCCGTCTTGCACCAATGAGAGAGAACACTTGACACAATATTGCACCCAATTTGTACCATGTAAACAAAACACACTGATACGTTTTAGATCGTGACCTCAACAAAGAAACGGAAAGTGAAAGAATTCATCCATTGGAACCATTAAACAACCCACTTGCTTATTATTTGAACAAACAGGGAATAGACTCGGTGCCGTTCTTAGAAGTATCCCGGAGTAATACCGAGATATAAGCAGGAGGACACACCGTTGATTAGCGTCTTTTACCAGACACGACGCCACCAAAAATAGCCTTAAATAGTTGGGAATTAAGTTCAATTCTTAATAGAGCATAAGTTACGGCTACCGATATCAATGAAGATAACAATACAGAATGAGATTTAGACGAAAATATGCCCTAAGTGTTTGACATAGATGCTTGAACTTGTACTACCAATCATAGTGGAATACAGCACTTAAAATTAAACTGTCACTCGTTGTAAATACGGTTGAATATTCCAGACTGTATACTTTTCGATATTTTATACAATGTAATATTTGTGATAGAAATCATAATCGTGTCTATGCGAGTAAATTTTATGAGGCGAAATCAAATAGAAACTTGTAATGAAAGATGTCGTGTGCGCTCAACATGTTTGGTCGGCATGTAAAACAAATACGTGTGGTAATAAAATATTGAACATTTAGTTGTTAATGTCGACAGAGACATCGACAGTGCGAGGTGAAACCATTGATGACTGTGTAAATTAATTGAACACACGACAATTAACCAATTCCGTATATGAGCTTGCGAGACCACGATAAATCGATCTTACAACTTGAAAAACGGTTTATACAAATTTAAATTTTATTAATATCATCATAGCGTGTAATTCAATAATTGTAAAAACTATACAAACATGTTCATTTGTTTCAGAAGCGTAAACGAATAAAGGACAAAGAAGTTCATTAGGTTCCCGGCGGAGCGCGGTGCGGCGTGATGGAAATGTTCGCGCATCCTCACTCCCTGGAATATTTATTAGCAGGATCCGTCACGACGAGCTTTGTCCACACATTAGCAGTGTTAACGCCCAGGATGGCTACCTGCGTATTTACCTAGACTGTATAGCCCCTCCATATTTGCCTAGATATCCACACATATCTGGTGTTTCGCAGAGGTCGTTGCAACATTCATTTGAGCAATGTATTGTTGACGTCGAAGGGAAATCTGCCTTAGTGTTTGCGTAATATACGAGGGAATGCTGATTGTACAAGATGCTTCATACAAATAACTTGTAAATGCAGCCATTTTGTGCCAACTGAAGACTTTCCGCATCGTGTTATGGAGGTCCGAGGCCTCGGCGATGTCGCCGATGCAAATAGTAAATATGATTTGAAGAATGCTGCAATGTATGAGTTAGAAATAAAAATGTTCTATTGAAGAAGTGTAGGGGAACGTGCGGCAGTATGACAATGTTGCCACATTAACAGTCACACTCACATTAACATTAGCAGACATAAAATAACCGCCAATAAGCCAAAGCACGCATCAAAACGTCGACAAAGCAACAGGTTCTTGGCTCGACAAACACACTCTGTTTACATTACGATCCTGGGGCTTCATTTAATAATTCTCGGGAACTAAAAGCCTTTGAACATTTCATCAGATGACCCTCGCTGTTTGCACACACTCCTGGCTCGAGATGCTAATGTGGACACAAGGACCTGTATCGCCGATCGGCCTCCGATGCGTTTATTGTTAGCCCTTCCAATAGCTTTGGCTTCTTCTATTTCACTGCGATGCTCGATATCCTCGATATCTTGTGCAAACATGCCTCGGAATCTTTGGCATTTTTTCTTTCTACCTTTTTTGTTGAAATCGAAAACTCGTATTGTTTTATTCTTCTAAAGTGAGGTCAAATTATAATTGTGTAAGTGTTCTTCACAAGTAATAGTGCAATCCAATTATAAGGTTGCATAAAACAGCGCTAACATACAAATGTGCACATTAAAAACAATACGCATGGCGCAGGCGTGCAGTAGCATATCAGGAAGCGACCAGTGTCACACAAAACGAGACAAGTATTTGAGCAAAACAAAAGGTGATAAGGAGAGGTAAATAACCCGAGCCATTGACGGCGTGACGGAGAGCGGCGCGCGCGCAGCTCTGCACTCACGCGGCGCGCGACGCCCGCGACCCGCCACCGGCGCGCGGCGCTAAACTCTCGTTCAACAGCTGTTTAACGCTTCAAATACCGCGCTGAAATATTTTCAGCGTCGACTATTTAGCGACCGCCGGCTACCGAGTTGAATGGAGCCGTTGCGAACTCGTCGACCGCTTCACTACACATTTTAGAATCGACGCGATAACACTGCAGGTACGAGTGGTGTGCTTCTCGCCAGGTACATAAACATTTTGTTCCGCCGGTTTCTAATAGATGCTCATTACAACCGTACCGACACTATTGAATTCGAAATCATTTGGCCTCTTAATTTTATTCAAAATACCGCAACAGCGGTAAGTAGAAAGAGATTGACTCGCTTATTGTAATGATAATTATTTTTAGAAAACAAAAACTAGAAAGCGGTCGAACGAAGATGCCTATCTGTTAATTATTGTCACCAAAATGGTGGCCGTTATTGTGGATGTCTCAAAATGGCGGAATGACAAATCGTTGGGTTTCGTGTACGTTCCGTTTGATTGACGCGTGCCAGATTCCGCAGTAATATACCTTTATACATATTTATTTATGCGTAGAAAGCGCAAATAAAAACGAGTTCTTTAACACTGCGATTGAGATAATGAATCGATGTTTACGGAGAGTCGCGGTGCCAGATCCGACGCGGACGAGCTACGCCGATGGAAGATTAATACATAGGAGGATCTGGTACTGTCAGTTATTAAGATAATATTTGTGATTGGAAAATATCGAAATCGTTGAGACAATTTCGAAGCGTAGCAACGAGCTGGGGTCAAATATTGACAATTCTCACGAGGCATCGGCGGACGCGGCCGCGGCTGGACGCGCTGCGCTCTATTCCTTCCGCTTTTCACACATATAGGTAATAATCGATCGCTTTTATTGCGTGGCGTGTGTAGGCGAGCCGACGACGGTGACATTTCGAAGAACCTTAATGTGAAATGTCGTTTGCCGACGAATCGAACGCGAGACGGACGTTAAGTGGACCGACAAACTGGAGCGGTCCTTAGCGCGTGATTTCGTTGGAACACACGGCCGTGCTGCGCTTTTGTCATCGATTTATCTGTTGATCCGCTGACGCATCGGTCGCCGTGTGAAATGTGAACACGCCAGGTAAACCTCGAAGCTCAGCCTTTATTTGCATTATTAACTTATTCTGCAAAGCGGCAAACAGCCATCATCGTGTATAAAGTCCTTTGTGACGCTAAGCGTGTTTGACTTGACTCATTATTTTTAAAGGGAAGAGTCATTGATTCGCGAAAGCGACCCCGGGTCACTTTTCCCGCCGAGGCGACGAGATGAGGAAAAATGATAACCGATCAAAGATCAAATAAGCAAATTAATTCAACATTGCGGTTGATCATAACAAAATCGCTATTTCATTTTGTTGTTAAACCTATTGAACGTATAAGTTTAGTGAATCGTTTAAATATTTACTTTAGAATTTACTTCGAAGCTTCATGCTTATGTACTGAACAGGAAAGGCAGTTTTGTATAGGTAATGTGGATTAATACGAAATCCATTTACGGAAATCGAACACATCAAGTACCTAATAGAAGAATGCAAACGATAAATTGTATTTATGACATGAATATAAAGGCTAAATTCCTGTGTGACAATTTGTGCTAATCTTCGCAATACGTATTGAACGATCAATAGAGGCGCCAAACGGATATGCTCTCTGTTTGTAAAGATGGCCGACTTGTGTCACTTCCTTTGTAGAAAACGTCAATCGTACCGTTTATAGGCAGGTGACCTGTTACCTCGTGACTAATTAATAACATTGTAAACATTACTGTACTGGATTTGGACAGAATATGCAAATATTTGACCTTCGTCTTTTTAATAAAAGAAGTTTTGCTGTTAACGGGAAAAGTTGAGGGGTTTCCCTTTTCCATCGTGGTCTATCAAACAATGGCAGAATTGAAATGAGGTCGGTATCTATCATTACCAAAACAATTTTTTTAATTGCTTTTTAGTATGCTATTACAATTAAGCCAAACTTATTTCAATTGCGATAAGTATTAGCAAATCAAAGACTGTATTGTGTTACCTTACTAAAAGCTGACGCATTCGCTTTTTTAATATCAGAAACGCACCTTATCTGAAGCATCATCCAGGGTTGCGAGTCAAGCACAATAATGTACCTCAGCTGCCTTGGAGCTTAAAAAGGAACGGACTGGCTTTTAGTCAGTAAATCTGACACTCCCCCTCGACCCGATATGAAAGAAAGAAGTTATATTATGATTTTTCCCCCACAATTAAACCTTCAGAAACTGCACCCGGGTGTAAATACAATAATATACAGCGGACGATTGCCAAATGAAGGAACTAGTTAGATTTTAGCCATTAAGAGTCCCACTCAAAGAAAACCACATCTTCATCAATCGTCAATTGGAAACTGCTGAACACAAATCCTCCTTTAACGAAAGTCAACTGTTGAAGAAAAATCCTTCTTTTCGGTCTGGTTATCTACGCAGTGGCGCTTAATATGTAAATACCTTATCATGACCAGGTTATAGTGAACGGGATCCCATTGCCTGCAGCTCAGTACCTAATACAATGTTGGAACATCCGCCATATCTTCAGTAGACCACTGACCTACCTGCGGTCAGGGCATTAGTATCCTCTAATGTTTACGATCACCACAAGTCCTAAGTAATTAAACTTCGGTTAAGGCTTGGTTTAACGATACGGTTTACGGCCGTCACGCGTCCATTGTATCTCATATCGAATGTTACCAAATGTGCAACTATGTAAACAGACAAAGCCTAGGATTTCTAATATAAACCTACTTAGGAGTTAGTTTCTGTGCGTCTCGAGATTTATGTGAAACTCTTTGCTGTAATAATTTGTCTTTAAGAGGCTCTAATGTAACTACTGAGTTGAATATGCTGGGTTTATTTAATATTTTTGTTTTGTTTTTAGCTGATTCTTTTTAAAGTCTTTTTTTCTTGTATGTACCTTATTGTAGATTTAACAGTAATAAGCTGGCTACTAAACGGAAAGGATTTGAATCTGTATTAAACAAATACCTAAAGATAACCCTTACGAAGATTTAATTTTAACTGAGACACTGATTGTTAACAAGACACCGAACAGTAATTTAACGCCATCTATCGACACCTAAACGAAAAAGTATTGAAAAAATTATCGATTCGCAATAGGTAAGTCAATACGATTCATAAGTAACATTAATCATTGGAAAAAAAATTGATGTGTGCCTCTACTATCCATCTATGTTCGATGTAGTATAAGCAGAAGTGTAGTGACACTTATCGACCCACTGACATCGTTTATATTGATCCCGATCCCGATGATTCCCGATGATACACGACGGATGCCGATCTCAGCTATTCTTTGACATATTAATGTAGTTATGTGACGTCGTGTTAAGGATATGATAGATGAATTCTCTTTTTAATGTTTGGATTTTTTTCCTTTATAGCATATACAATTTTAAAGAATTTTGTGGTATAAATATGAATATTAATATAGTTAAAAGATAGTTCGGCGTTATTATGACGTTATTTATTTTCTTATGAATTTCCTCGATGTAACAAATATCTTAGCCGCCCTCCAATAATTTAAGAAAGCAAAAAAACATTACTATTTACTTTTAACATCAGTCTTAAGTCTGAACTTATCAATTTTTCCTGCTTTTTTTCCTTCAGAATCATTTACCTATATTATTTTGATACTTCATAGTAATTATCCATTATGGTCACAGTTCTTAGAAGAGCTATGACGTCTAGACTCACCTTTACCGAGTTTTCAAGTTTGTTTAAACACGTGATCCAAATATTTAATCAAACACTAAGCCTGATCACATACATCTATTGCAAAATCTAAAAACAATTGCATCAACAAAATACTATTTGGAATTTGTTCTTTCCTGTTTTTGTATAAAAAGTGTTATTCATGAATTAGTTCTCCTATCGTGAGACATACTAAATTAAATAAAAATCGCGCGGAGGACGTAGTAGGCTGCGCGACATCGCCGCGTCCGCGCACGCTGCTCATGAGGAAGAACCCCTCTGGGGTTCGAAACTAGTAGAGCTTTTCTCAATTTACACACGCGAATAACCCGCGATTTTTAGTTAATTAGCTTTCCGTAAGGTATAATTGACGGTGATTAAGATCTTAGAATTTATCATGGTATTGTAATGCGTAAGTTTTTTACTTTTTTTGCTTAAAGCATAAAAGTTAGGTTTAACAGAAAGTGTGTATAATAAATATATATGTATACTATATAATATATACCACGGCTCCGGCCTGGAGCTGAAGAAGGAACGAGGTGATTTTTAGTCAGGCAGATTCTGTCACACCCTCTCGAGCTAATTTGACACTGCCTCTCTTTCCACCTAGGCCGAGAGATGCCATGTGATGATTTTCCCTTTATTTAAATACAGTCTACACTGATTAATACTAGGTACTTTGAAATTACTTAAAATATAATTTAAAATTGCTTATCCATGGAACAGTAACTAAAAACTATGAACGTAAAATAATCGTCAAAACTTTCTACCTACTATCAAATCATGCATCTACATCTAAAAAAATCAAATGCACTCTACATATCACATAATCTTAACATCAATGCGCACAACAAAAAAATACTAAAGTCGATCCATTATTTTTATTCAAACCATTCGAAACTCAGTCAGACCATCAAAACAAACATACATTTTAAAAATCAATAAAGTGAACCCTTCCCGATAACGTTCAAATAAACCATGTCGATTCAAATAAAAGCAAATCGAAAAAAAATCCTCCGGGTCCAAAAATATTGTACCTAATCGAATACCAACAATCTGTCAACCATCTTTGTATTATAATATTTGTATCGACAAAAACTTATCATACAACTAATGCATATTACAATAAAACGATCGATTTTATCTTAAACTTGTACCCGTTTATCTTACGCGTGTATACCAAATTAAGTGGCTAATTATATCTAATTTAAATATTCATTTCTGTATAGTTACAGTCGGAGGTAATTTAAATATTGTTTCATGTTTACGTTTTTTGTTGACAAAAATTTTAAGGTGTAAAGTCTGAGGAGACAAAAGAGATGAGGTGACAATGTCATTTCCAAAGCCACAGATCCTGTCACTTCCTAATAAAACGCCGCACCCCGCTGCGCAGGCGCACCCTATTTACAAACAATACACTACGCAACCACTCACATTCGCATCCGATTAATTCTTCATAATAGCTTTATAAAACCAATGTTTATCGCTGTTACTTCAATCTCGTTTCGTATATTGAAAGTATTACTCATACCAATCAGATAATACCAAAATACGCATCGAACACGATAATTGATGATTTAATTCAAACGGTATGACATGAAAGTAAGATCGTGTCTCAAAAATACCAAGCTCGCATACCTGAAATAATTGATAAATCAATGCAGTTCTCAACGCGAGGGGCACTAAATCAAAAAGAATAAGTGACCGTCTATCATAATATTTTGACGTAGAGAAACGTGCTCGATATTAAACTGTTCCCGCTAGATGGCGCGATAACGGGCTGTCAAACTCGCCTGTCATTAGCTTATTAATGGCCGCCGAACGCCATTTTGATAGAATAAAAAGTTATTTGAGTTTTATTGGCCCTTTGTCTCACTTTGTGTACTCATTAATTTTACAGTACAACATGACAACTCAATACGGTGAAGCTTGTTTGACGTGTTTAATATAAATGATACGATGCTAACAGAATTAACATAGTTAATACATGTAGTAAAAGTAACATTTAAAACCAAGCTTGATAAAGATTAAGAGAGAAAATAATAGCACTGATATCGTTTTATGAAGCGACGATTTTAATGATCTAATTAAAGTTTGCGACATTGAATGCGTAATAGCATGGTCGCCAGTATTTCACAGAATACAATGGCTCTCCCACGCAACGTCTGGCGTGAAACTTGCACATCCTCTTGCAATTTGAAACAATTTGCATATCTACACACGTCATTCGTGTCTAAAAATAAAGTAAATTCAATTTATGTGTTTACAAAAAGTTAACAAACCAGGCCGACTTAACACTTTCGCTATTATCCTTCTTTTTTTTTAAAGGCAACACTGTCTTATTTAGCCAAACATTCTGGAGGCGATTTCATAAGTAAACATTTGGACTGGGGTGAATTGTGTCTTGATGAAATGGAAATAAGATTGAGTTTTGTGTTTGATATAAGATGAGTTATGGCATTTTGTTTAGGATTGGATGTGGGGATAGGACCACACACGGATGCCAGTCAACATCGGCCCCTAGAACAACACTTAGTATACTTTACAGGTAAACTAGTAGCTCTTTGGAAGCACACATCGCGCAATTTGATAGGAGACTATTGCACAATAAATATCTACATACAATAATAAATTTTAAGTGAAAGCAATGGTTTTTTGTAAGCAAATAATTTCTAATCTACCACATTGATGTCATTTGATAAATATATGAGTTTATTGGCCAAATAAGAATCTAGACACGATTATAAACAAAAAATGACTGATCAATGAACTTATCTGTATTGAAGAGGCACGCGCAATGACAGTTTTAAACATTCTGCCTGAAGATGTTTGAACAAAACGATTATCATTGTGAGTAGCTTTTTAAAAATACATCTGTTCACTTTTAAACCACAAACAAGACCAGATAAATAAAACTGGTTTCCAGTTCCAGATGATTTAATTACACAGTAAACGAAAACAATAAAGTTAATGTACAAGGTGGTGTATAAGTAGCGAAGGTCGTGTGGGCGAAGCTGGAGCTGCCACAGTAGCCAGACGAGCCGACGACATCCGATGACACCCGACAACAAGACTCATAAGTCACAAACACTGACGTTTTAAGTGCATATGCACATCGCTGAAACAATGCAGCTGTATCTTAAATTGAGAAATCAGGTGTCATTAAGAAGGAACTCTAGATAAACTAGGTTCAAAAACTTTTATTAATTACATGACCTAGTCTTGAGGATGACTAATGAAGAAGGCTAACGTTTGACATATAACCTCTTTTTCGTGCAAGGCATGTGTGGCCATTTAACTGTCAAATATTAGAAAAAAATGCTTGAGATAGATTTGTTGAATTTGAAACGCAATTCATTACGATCTATCTATATTCATGTCGAATAAAAAAGTCCTCAATAAAATTACTTTTTCATTTGAATTAAGAAACGATAAAGTAAGAAGTAAGAAATAATAAACACTCGATTTTAATCGGAAACGTACATAATATAATAATTTATCTGAACTTGGCGATCGGAATAAAATCAGATAACAATGGCTGATTGATAACATTAATCAATGACTCGATAGTGATTACTCATGGTAAAATGGCGTACCTTCGTATCAGAAACCTGAATGACGGGAAACCCACTACTGGGCATTTATAAAGCAATTTGTTGCTATAAATCTTATATAAAAGAAAGGACAGAACTGGTTCTTGGAGTATTTGATCTTGATAAACAATTTATTTTGCATTCCATTCCATTGAGTATGAATTGAACCAATTCGAAGTACAAAACGAACTAGCACTGTTATTATATCACATTAATATGTCATAAAAATACATAGATGCAGTCCTGTAAAGCAAAATTATATTTATCCTGAACCTTCAGCTGCGCAGTGTCATCGGCGCTCGCGCCGCGTGTCCGGGTGTGAAGCGACAGGAAGGGGCGTGGCCGCCGCACATTAGCGACTGTTCGAGGAACAACCGGGCCCACTCCCAATATCACAAGGACATTAATAACTTGCGTCATATTTAACGACGGAAAAATGCTATAATTGGCACTAAAGTATGCAGAAGAAACCCATCATTATCTCAAGTGGTAATTAAAAGATTTGTGACTGTTTATATCGTAGATTGTGTAGCTAAACAAACCTTATAGACTTTTAGCCCAGCACTTGCGCTTTGTTGGTTTAACTACTAACAACTAGAAAGTTAATTATAAAATCCAGTTAAATAACGCAGAACGTCCATTAATTTCCACTAAACCACTAGAGAGTACAGATCAAACAAGTGGACGAGCTACCACAGTTACGGACCACACTGCCGGCCAATTATGTGACAACGTGGACGAAGAACTCAAGAGGGTAAACAATGCGGGGGCGATCCGTAACACGGTAGTGATGACCCTCATAGTCCTCCTGGGAGGCGCGAGTTGGGAGGGATCTGGTGTACATGACTTGTTGGTAATTCAATAACAGGGGTCTTACTTCAATGCATTGTATACCTAAAACAAAGCCGCTTTCTTTGTTCCTATATCTCGATGTATGCTTAAAGCTTTAAAACTACGCAACGGATTTTGATGAGGTTGTTTAATAGATAGAATAATTGAAGATGAAGGTTTATTAATATAATAACATCTATTAAATAGTGGAGAAATTAGAATCAACATTGCACCCATGCGGACGCGCTAGTACTTATAGGTACTTATAAACGTTACCTACAACATGTAATATACAATAATTTTGGTAGTCCGTTTGGGAGATCGCGAGACTATGGAGAAATCTAAATCGCAGCATCGCTAAGAGGTCGCATAGACCCCGTCCCGTAGGACCACCGGTGTTACCATCAGCAAGTCAAATGGACCGAGAAATACGCGAGTCATTTTAGGGTTGCGCCTAGTTAACGCGATAAGTCGGTAAAGAACCGCTTGATACTTTTTTATCACTTTTTGACTGTATTATTAACACCAATGTCGCCATGTTTTACGGTACACTAGTACAAATTAATAATTTCGTATCTAAAACAGGCAAAAAATTGGCAGTCAATACACCACAGCTGGATAAAAAGGTTCTCACTTCACGCTAAAGTTACTTAAATTCATATCAAAGTTTCTTTAAAAACCTCAATTTTAATGAACGTATAGTCAAGAGTATATAAAAAAGTTATAGCTAAGCATCGAATAGCTTAAGCTGAGCCTGACACTTTCGGTGGATTGAATGCTTTAAGGGGGCGCTTGAAGAGCTGCTACTGAATTCATACAATGGACCGAGAGGCGAGATGTGGCTCATTTCGAAATTGTAGTGCATTGGACTCAACTCAGTATAAACCACTTCACACTCAGTGCAGCAGTAGCAAGGCAATATTTGAAACTTTAAATAAACTGCCATATTACTAAAACTTCATTAATACATTTGTATGTAAATCATTACTAAGTTATGCCTTCATTGTTCGACTATTCAGCCACAGAATAAGGTTTAACAGTCCAGCTTTGACGAACAAATGCCTAATTCAATTCAACTCAAAAAGGCACCCCAAAACAAAGCAACGAGCGCTAAACGACTGTTTTATGTGCCATTCGCAGTTGGTTGCGCGGGCGCAAGTCTCGCGCCGAGCGGCCGTCCGCTGCCCCACAGCGTGGATCGATACTTATTTGCATACACGATAAAAGAGACCAGTCAACATGCATGATATATTAAAATCACGTCTGCGGAACAATTAACAGAAACGAGCGAGCGATCAAATAATAAAAAGTGCCTTTGTCATTACAAACAGTCGAGGCGACGAACATTCTTAGAAACACTATAACGCCAAGAATAATAATAACTCCGTATAGACGATGAATCGGTTTTCAGACGTTAACCAATCGACGGCGCGCGCGCAAATCACCAATATGGCGGATATAATAATTACATCGTATATTTTGTATTACAGTTTCATATGACATCTATGAGTGTATCTGAAGCTATTGAGGACGCAACAGCACAAGCATCGAAGTCAGAACACGTACATTTTATAACGGATCCATTACAAAGTCTGTAAAGATGCCTCAATCTTTGACTGATGACTCAGTTTCATACAAGTTTTTCTTTATATTTTCCTTAAATGGTCATCTTTTGTCACAATGTTCCTTGAATATTCGGAGTTATATAGCTTTTGCATTTTAATTATTTTACTTGTTATCCACTATAGTAAAGCCTATTCAAATACTAAGGCCAAGTCTATCAAGTTAATTATCATCGATTGACAACAAATGGCTCCCAACGCAAAATTGTATGGAACAATAAAATTCTAATGCTGAAAAATGATGATTTGTATAAATTTTCCAGTCGTCACTCACAAACCCGTACACAATAAAATTAGATACGTTCAAGAAATCAATACTGAATGACGCAGATATAGTAATTAACAATAATACCTATCACGAGTAGGTATCTATTCAAACCTTGTTGAGCATTTGAAAACAATTTTCCGACGCGTAGAACGAGCGCAAGTCAACCTCAAAACATCAGAGGGGACAAAAAGGCGAGACGAGACACATCACCTCCAACCTCCGATTGAGAAACCCAATTTGAATAACAATCAATAAATTAATGTACAACCGTAATTTATTCATAAGCGGAGAGTCTGTGACACACCGGTGCGACGAGCACTGAATCCAAATGAAATTTTATAAGAAACGCTCCTTTTCAACAGCCCATTATGGACAGAATGTAATACTTTTCTTAACGTATCATCATTATCGGTCCGCATCACAATGCTCCTTTGAGTACGAGTGTCGCTTAAGTGGACTAATCTCTTTACACGTAAAAACTGACGGCACCGAATGAGTTTCTCGTGTTGGAATAATTAGTCTGCAATTGAAAGCGTGCTTTATTTCAAGAGACTGGACAAAACGGACATGACACGGTTGGCCAACGGTAAAACACTTTCACGAATACAATGATAATTATTACAAAAGAGTATGATTCCGAAACGGCCTGTACGCAACGCTGTTTTTAGAATATGAAAAGAAAATATTTAAATAATGTCGCGTAGGCAGGCCATAAATAGCGGCTCGTTAATTACCGACTGTAATCACATTTCGCCAAACGCGTTACAACACACATGTCCCATCCCTTCGCCGTTCTATATTTAAATATTATTAAGGCGGGAGTTGGGCACGCTCCCTATTCCGATAGAATTGAAAATAAATTATGAAACTTTGTGTCACCTTCAAAGTGTTACCAAATGCATAATCGTATGTCTCGCGTCTAACATAAATACATTATTGTAATTAACCAAAACTACAATTCACATAATGGCAATGCAAATATTCGCCATTACAAGTTTTGTATGCTTGCTTGTTGCTTGTTAAATATGTTGAAAGTATGCATCGAAACACCTAAACATCTTTTCACACTTGACTTTTCCTCTTGCTATTTTCGTTTATTATTTATTTAGTAGGTACTTACTACAAAGAAAAATCTAAACACACAAAGGTAGGCAAATTGCATTCACATAAAAACCAATACAATTTACGCATTCCATTAAAGAAAAACATAAATGGTTATAAAGAATGAATTAGTTTCAAATTATAACTAAATAGAGTTGCGCAGGGGCATCGAGTTAGATTCGCGTGTCGTCACGAGCGCCGCCGGCGACAGTCGAGCTGAAATGTCGATGGATCCACATTTTAGTAGTCATTTGAACATAATCATCTCAATTTTACAACAACATCTAACAAAATACTTTTGCAGAGACGTGCGAAAACTGATTCAGATAAAATTAGCATCTAATAAACTGTATATGATACTTCAGGAACTTGACCGGAAAATGTGACAAAATATTTTCGTGATTATCATATCATAGTGACTACTTTGTCATTCATCAAACAACGTTTGTATTTGATGTCTCATCACGAGACCTAGTTACATTGAAACTGGTCCTTTGAGTTGAAAAATGTGGTCCTATTAGTCATTTTAATCGGACAATTGACAGCAGAAATAAAGTTTTTTTTTTGCATAGAAGACGTTTATTTTGTATCACACAGTGCTAGCCGTGTGTGCGTGTCCAAAACATTGCTTCAGGGGAACAGTAGTCAATGATCGTGGCTCCAAATTGCACGCTGTCAGCCCCAGTCAGGACGAACCGATCCCACCGCCGATCAAACTCACTGCTAAATTGTGGGAATCGATTATTCTGCAGTTCTTTGACAAAAATGCATCAATGCGATTTGTTTCTTGCTAGTCGATTAGATCTTCATTATATCGATGTATGTTTACGTAAGTGGTGGGTGGTTTTTTTCCACAAGCTTCTGTTAGTAGTTCCCAGTGAGAATAGAATTCGTTTAATCGATTCGCTATAACAGAACTGGCTAGCTTCGTTTAGAACATTGGCAGATAATTTGTTATTTATCATAACGGTTGAAAATATCTTTTACAAATTACTCAAGAAGAATACAAGATAGGTCATCAAATTAACATCTTTCAGAATAAAGACTTCATAAAATTTTATAGAGATTAGGCACTAAGTATAAATTCTTAGTTATATTTCCTGTAATGAGCTGCAAAGCTCGATATGTCGTGATCAAGCGGTGTGCGGTTATGGCTAATTGCAAGCTTTCCCGCCATCGCTGCTTCATTTCCAAGATGGCGACGGGCGTCGGAGTGCGATTTCACGTCATTAAGACTAGTTATCGCGCGACCTGCCCGCTATCCTCTAATTATCCGCTACCGGTGCCTCCCAACGCAATAGAAATAATATTGGATATTATAAACTGGAAATATAATTCACTTGATCGACGTGGAGCTACATGTGGCGCAAAATGGGCGTAAACTCTTCGAATAATTGCTTTCTAATGTACGAGAAGCGTTCGAAGTTAGCTGATTGCTGTCCATTTTCATCAGTAAATGCATATTACAATCGAAGTGTTGCATTTATCGATTTTCAAATCATAAGATCAGTTTGCGTTGTTATTACCGGTTTCATTTACCGCAATCGAGGTGAATAATTCAAGTGTTCCCGATACAAATTGTTACTTTCAATATTGTATATTAAATCGATAAGTCTTTAATTCTCATTATTTTCAAAATTACGAGTTCGAATTCTAACTGTCATAAGTAGCGGTGGAGCGGTGCTAGGTAGCGTGCGCACGAGGTCCGCCCTCCACCGCGCGTGTCTCGAGAGATACAGAAACATAATCACTGTAATCTGTAATCAAAACGCCCGCTATTAAACAGTAGCAACACTTCTCGATATGGACACAACGTCTATGGAGATTCTATTGAGTCTGACTTACCTATAAAATAAGTAGAAATTTTGTTGTGTTGTATTTTCATTTCTGATACTACGCGGACAAAGTTTTTTTGCTATTTTATTGTACCTACGTGTAAATCATTGATTTATCAATCTCATCGGTCCCCGTTAGATAATTAAAGTCAATGAATGATAAAATTTTAATTAAATGTTTGCTCTCTTGCGTGAATGTTCCGATAAATGGTAGGTACTGAGAATTTCCAACATGTTATAGTTTCTACGAACTTGTCTGTTTGCTATAGCCTCGATTGGATGATAGGTAATATGATAAGCCCCGAGAACTATTTCGAAAAGTTAATGAACTTTATTTCCTTAATAATAAATTTCTATTGGGAAAAATAAGTTATGAAGACTCACTCTTACTCAACTTATAATAAAGAGTTCACGTTCAAAACTGTTCCAATCACGACATACCAAAGACACGGCATTGTTTTTCTCGTCTCATTAAAAACAAATACTGAATAGTCTATGGCGCGGAGGTTCTCTATTTAGATTTTGATTGTTGTATCTTCAAGTATAGGGAACGTATCATTAGGGCTGCGATACACATCATTATTCCGAGAATCGGGATCGTCTGCATAGGACCCGCTAACTATAGTCCGCAGTGGCGTGTGAAGCCGTGAGAATCCGTGCGATATATCGTACCTGCTAGATTGACGGCAAATCAATGTCATGCCGCTGTTGTTTTGTTTGTACACGCAAATTAGACGACGCTACTGATGCTGTTTTTTCTTATTAAACGACACAACATCGGTCCTTAGATGGAAAAAACGGCCAATTTATTACAATTACTTTTTTGTTACATAATCACCTAAACGTTTTCTCAATATTTTCTCTATTCTATATAAAAATAAACATAGAAATTATCGATACTGCTTTTTAACTCGAGCGTTGTCGCCATCCCTAGATTTCCTTCGAATTAAAAAGAGATTTTTTTATAGCGGGCCGTGATTGGACAATTAATCACGTCGATTACGCATGCGCCACATCACTGACGCCGCGCGTTTATAGAGACAGCTACTTGAAAAGAAACATTCGGCCATTGAATAGCTTTTGTGAAGATCGCTTAATGCTCTTTTATGTGGTGTTAATTAATTATATTTAATGCGGTCGTAAGTTTTTGTCGCGTTGTTTGTTACTGGGACAGATTAATACTTTTTGTGTGTGTCTTATGAATTTATTATTCATTCTGCTGTTACTGGGACAGATTAATACTTTTTGTGTGTGTCTCATGAATTTATTATTCATTCTGCTGAATAAAAGTTGAATACGTTGTCGGGTAGATGAAATAACATTTTGCAATGGTCGACTTGACACTTAGCTTTGAAATAATTTATTCTGTGAGACATATTTAATTGTACAATGTGATTATTCAAGACCTTTATGTCAAACTGTGATCTTCTTTTCTAAATTTAAAATTAAATTCTTAAAAGTAAGACAACCCTTACCTTAAACTTTTATAAAAGCTACATTTGTATAAAATCGAAGTAACAGATTAACAATCAAAAGAATGTATTAATCGTCTCCGGTTTTGGGAGGGGGAGATCAAAGTACCTCTGCGCACGCGCCGGTAACGTAGCCCAACTGTTTATAAACAACACGATAGCCATTGATACCGACTTTAGACGAGGTTTTAATTGATTGGATTAATTAGGAACGTTTTGTTATTATTAAAAATGTTATTTTTGGAGGAGAGGGTTACATGGAACGTATAGGTTGAGTGCATGAAATAACTACGTAGCATAAAACAAAGTCTTTTTCTCTCTCCCTATATTTCATCTTTAAAACTACGCAAATATCATGTGGTTTTATTTAATAGATAGAGAGATTAAAGAGGAAAGTCTATATATATATGTATAATAACATTGGAGACATTTAGTATCATCATGGCACCAATGCGAAGCCGGGGCGGTTCGCTAGTTTCAATTGCATTAAACTTAAAATAGGTCAATTACTTTAATTAGATTCAACAGTTATGACAGCCCATTGTAGGACTGTGTCTCCTCTAAGTAGCAAGGTTTACCATAGAATCCAAGTTTAGATAGATATTTAAAAAGTTTAGGTTTGGCTAGGCCTCGATCTCCGTCCAACGTTCAGTCCGTCAATAGGTTATTCTTATGACCCCTGCGATAAGAATATTGCCATACAATCAAGCGTATTTTAAAACCAATCTACAACCCAAATTTCATACCCACTTGACGAACTCCCAGTTAGAGGGGCCACACTAAAAGATACACCAAATAAAGTAACAGTAGTTTAGTTCAAATAATATTCCAATATGGCCGTTCAATAAACTTTATAAATTTGAAATTGTTTGTGCAAACATTTAAAATTCGAACGCAACTAACGGTTGCAAACCGTTGATCACGCGTATTAATGTCAAAAAAAAAACTACGACCCAACCTACTTGATACTACCAAGCTAATGTTCTGTCAATCTTATAAATAATTAATTGTCTATTCAAATAGTCATGGAGGTTTCAAGTGTGCGTATGAATCATTAAAATTACAAATCGTTTTTAGACATTTGTCAACGCGTTTTCTAATACACCAGAAGATTTTCTATGGATTCTAGTCTTGAGTTTTAGGAAATTAGGACATTGTTAAGAGTTTGTCGTAAATGTAAGCTTAATATTAAGAAGAGCATCATATATTCAGCTAATAAGAAACGGGCTAAACGTTTTTGACAAACAAATGAAGATACAAGCTGGGTTAACTACAACATTATTCAATGAAACTAAACCTAAGTGCTAAAGGTTTTCAAAATATTAAACAGAACCCGCCCCGACTTTCCACGAGTGCAATGCTGATACACAATTTCTTCACTACTTAATGGATATTTCGTATAAATAAAAACATTCCTCTATTTAATAAAAAAAACTCCATCAACATACGTTGAGTAGTTTTAAGGATTAAAACATACATAGGGATATACGACTTTGTTTTATATTATGTAGTGATATGTTGAGAAATTTTATTCAAATAGGTACATGCGTAAATACTATTAATAGCTAAGAATTTCAATAAGATAACCAATCCATTATAATTGCGAATTTCAAGTGTTACATGCATAAACGTCAGAGTTCTTGCTCAAAGCACTTTATGTATTGAATCCAACAAAAGACTATTACAACAACATGGTTATAAATTACAATAAACATAATTACCATAAACAATCATTGTATAGATGTGTCAAAGATCAAGATTAGTTGAGCAGTGTAAACAGGATATTCTGTGACGTATGATGGTCAACGCGCTTAAATATTGTTATACATATTATTTTTTCTAGAATTTACTTTGTTGGAAAAATCACCACTATTATGAGGTAATAGATGAGTGTCCTGAATTTAACATTTCATGAATTATACATAATTGAACTAATTTACCCGCCGGCCGCAGTAGGTACTAAAGGTAAGGTAAAGTAGCATATGCGTTATTCCAGATATTTAGATATCATTCAGATCCGTCCAGTAGTTATTATTCAAAAGACTAACAAATATCCATACTCATTTCGCTTTTATCCTACTTAAACATCTTTTAAGGATTTTTAAGACGTGCAGCAATGCATTCGTCCTTGAAAAAAAACCGGAATGCGTTAGTATCTGTCATTTCACCAAAGAAATCGTAGCGGTATGACCTCTTCGGATTTAGAAAAAAAAAACAAATAGGTACACAACCTTATCATGATGCTGAGCGGTGAGCCCGTTACTCTACCAATACTCCATACCTACATTTCCCTTCTTTATGAAACATTCTGGTGTAGCAGGCGGCGCCTTTGTGGTGTTTGTGTAAACACGCCATGATACCGCAGTTTGCCGACAGACCCATACTCGTACACCAATGTCGACAAATACGATCACACAATACTTATACCAAAACTATTTTGATGGATTTACATTACGCAATGCGTTAATGGATTATGTATAAGTTTATTTAATATTTTGTACAAAATTGGAAAGTTACTGTGGTGTGTTCATTGTCATCTACATAAATATTTTTAACTAACTACTCTCGCACGGTTTCACCCGCTGCTCAGCTCCATTTGATAGTAGCGTAATATTGTATAGCCTATAGCACTCAGGAACATTGTAGCTATCTATCAGTGAAATAGTTTTGGCAATCTGACCAGTGCTTCCCCCTACATACAAACATACAAATTTACCTTTTTATAATATTAGTATACATAAAGTCAGTATTCAGAGACTGAGTGAAAATATACTTTTAAACTTAGAATTCATGATTCAAACTAAAGAATTATAGATTCTTTCTAATTTTAAAAATACATTTTTGCGCCAAACTGTTTGGTATTTCTATTGTGACCATAGATTAAAAAAAAAGTATACAGCTTGCACGACAGAAATGTTTCAATGTACAAATGTCGACGCGTCGAGAGCATGTTTACAAATAACTTTCCTTGTAGCGCAACAAAAATGTTAGTGCATATGTGCCCAATAAAACTAACTCGGCATAAGCGCAATAAATGATCATTTTATTGAGCGTAACCGGCAGTTATAAGTAGACGCCATTGGTGAATCGTTTCGCTCGTAAAATTGTCAAACATGAATTGCTGTTAGTCACAGCTGAATAGAGCACATAAAACCTACGGCTTTAGCTTTAGGTCAACATCACCGAAGATGGCGTTAGCAAATCTTAGGGCGGGCAATATCAAACGTCAAGAGTAAACAAACTGCCGACCGACATGTTAAATTCTTTTGTGTAACATATAAAATTGCGCTCCGATGTTATATTGTAAAGTCGCACGGCGTAAATAATGAATGACGCAAATCTTGATGTGTGTAGGTTATGTGTGAGATTAACTGAAATCATAATTATTATAATGACAAGGAACCGGTCGAGATTGTACGGCCGATTGACATGGACTTCTCAAGACTCTTCAAATAGTTACAGTAGCAGGTACAATAAAAATAAAACAACTTTTTATCTTCTCAAAGCTGCACTAATGAAATGGAAAAATTCCATTTTAAATAATTCATTAGTAATGTTCAAAGTAATTATCTTGTACTAAGCAATTACTGGTGTCCGTATCTTTACTACAACCTCAAATATGGGCACGTAAGACCCGTGTGTGGGCACTTATACAAAATTAAAGAAAGAATTATTTATCCCCAAAGGAAAAATACACCTGCCTCTGCCAGTCTGTTCCTCGCATCACTTTTATTTCCTCCAACGCTTTAGTATCCAAAAAGACTACCCTAATTTGATCCTTCAAGAGTCTTTTATTTTCCTCCGAGCCGGTAGTTAAAGGAGGGTGAGGGTAGGTCAAGTTATATTTTGTAAGTGTTAACAGTACGTTTTAGTGCTAGTAAATAATTAAACCGCCTAATTTGATGCGAAGGAAGCTTCTTTAGTGAGTAGTTTATGTGGGCAACGTCGATTGAATGACGCCGCACGCACTTATCTCGCGGGAAAATAAGGCTTTAATTAAACACACGAGAGCAGAGAAATCTAACAGCGAAAATACTCCTTGGATATTTGAAATACAAAAAGTACGCATGCGTAACAAAAACAACTTTATACAACTGATCGTTTTTAATCTTAAATAAAATATGCCATTAGATAATAATTTATTTATGAATATTTTTTTTTTTTAAGTCTAATGTCATCATATTCTTTTTTCGTGCAGAACATGCCAGCTACAATTATTTAATAAAATGTGTATAATTCAAGTTTTAAGTTTTGTAATTCCAAAATTAAAAAATCCAGAAAACAAATCTTTAAACAAAATATAACAGTTTAAAATTAGAACTCTAGAAAATACATTAACCCATCCCATACCTAATGTCAACAGCCATAATAATATTTATAAGTCTTCATCGTCAACTTATATGTAATTCGTTTACGAATAATATTATTAGACCTTGGCACATGTATAAATAACATAAATCTGTTAGTTCCGTGTCGGTGACAATATTAATTATTATTGATTACAATCCAGGGCCTATTGTGTTTCAAGCAAGAAGTCTCGGGAAGCCCTACATTGTAATGCGATCTAATCGGCAAGACGGTATATCAAAACCTTTCAACGATCAAATAAACATATTTATGACAATAATTTATAAGGAATCTATTGACACATATGTATGTAAAAATCAACAAATACATAATTTACAGGAAATATTCTGTAATACTAAGTATTTGATAAGAGGATATACCTAACTAACCTATAAGAAGGTGCTAATTTTGATCACAATTATTTTCCTATTACTAATAAAAAAGCTTGCGTTTGAAGGATTTATGCAAAGTAAGAAGCTATTGGGGAGGGCGTCCAGCGGTGGACGGATCAGGCTGATAAAGATGATGATGATATTGATAAAGAAGAAGTTTTAGGGAAAGGAAGTTATATCTATATTACCTTTACTATACCTTACATGTACATTGGTCTTACATGTATCTAAAGGTCGTATCGTTAGTTTGATTTAGTGCTGATTTTTCAACAGTCAGATAAATGCTATCTGAAAAATAAAGTTGTTGCTGTCACTGTCTTATACAAACATTCTGACGCGACAGCATCATAATTATTCCTTTAAGAAACAGCCCTTAGAACAATTATTCTACGTGTAGAACCAAACTATATCTGTTTTTGAAAATCGAATTCAGAAGCAACACCAAGGAGGTGCCGTATATTGATTTTACTACTACACAGATTATATTGCAATCAATCGATAAGTACGAGTAGTAAGACTCGGACCTACCCAAGGAGCATCGAGTTACCTCACACTTCACAGCACAAAGGGATTAAAGTGAAGTGATTGATTAAAATCAATATTCTATACACGGGTGAACGTAAAACGAAACATAAAAGGAAAAGGAAAAATCAATGGCGTTATTTTATTTGATCAGCATAGTATAGTTAAGATATGGTGCTACATTCGTCTCCAAAAAGTTTAATCACTTAAATTCTTGCAATCGAATAATCAGTACTAAGTGCTGGCGAAAGTCATAAATTTAAAAAAAGAAATACACTATCTGTGGTACGCTACTGAGATTCTGTTGAACTTTTAAAATAAATATTACAGGATCAACAAGAAAAAAAACGATGACAAAAAGAGACTGTCATGTCATCTCTTGTTCTCGTCACTTCCGAACTGCAAATTGCTAATCATAACGTCAATGACTACAATCACATTGATTCTAAAAAAGGAAATTGTTTAAAAATATTTTAAAGTAACGTTTACTTGGTCGTGACGTGACTGCGCGCGCGCATGTCGCTGTATGCTTATTGCTTATCAATCATTCCTACTCCGCCCGCGGAACAAAGCTGTAATGGTGCATCTTCGCCATAACGTTTTAGCTTAATATGAACTTCACATTATTAAAAATGTACTTATAACGTAATTTGTATTTGTAACGAATAGTTTTCGTCTTTCTCAAAATTGTTTACGCCAATAAAAAAAAAGAAAAAATGTAGGGACTCATAACATGGTAAAAGACTTTTGTATTTGAATCGTTTTGCTAGAAAAAAGCATAATACATAATTATTGTTTTCTTACACAATAAAATTATTTTTATTAAATAATCAACTAAATACAAGGTAAAACGGGGCGAATAGACACAGAAGAGGGGTGAATAGATGCTAGGAAAATTCACCCCTTTCGTGTATATATTCACTCCGTTTTACGGTACTAAGAATCGTTAAATGTCATACCCATTCACCAATCAAATAGTTTCATGAATTAATAAAAACTATCTAAAAGTCTTTTTAACTACTAAACTTCCGAAGCTTCAAATGGTAACACTAAGTACCTACACGTTAGGTCAAAACTCTGGTAATTACTGCAACTTTTTATCAAAATCCATCAAAGCACTACGTAATGCGTGTGGTCTTTAACTAAAATGGACAAACGTACTTAAACAATTACTTACACATTCATATATGCACACCTACGACGTTTATAGATCGATTTACATAATACCCGGGCTTAATTATCCGCATAATTTGCTAGGCGAACCAAATTATGGATAACTAAAACGATGGCTGTAGTTGGATTAATTAAAAGAAAAACAAACTTCATAAAACGTTCAGTAATCAAGCATTCATAATGTTATATATAATAAATACATAATGTTAGGGCATAATTGTCTTAGTTAACAAATTTTGGTTATGTCAAAGTTATCAATGAAACAAAGAATTTATTTTTGCAAAAAAGCCATAGAACGGCACTTTTACACGTCAAATTATATGTTAAACAACTAGATGAAGCCGTTTTTATTTTTTTTTCTTTACCATAAAGCAGTAAAACAAAAATACTCGAAGACTTAATGTGATACATAAAACAAATAATGTAACACATTACTTCGTTAACTACAATCAAACAGAGCAAAATAAAAAAAAATGTTAAGCGTTAATGTCAAAAATGTCAACTGTCAACTTCAAATTGAAATGGAATAAACAGTAGAAGAGTCGCCGACGTATGCACGCGCGACATTTTAATTAAGGACAGGCGTGCACTGATCGCAATATCGGAACGCGATTATAATGTTCGTATGACTTCGCGAAGACCTACCAGTGCGCTATGATACGTCGGTGTCGCCTTACATAACGCTATGTTTGTTATAACTCACTAATATATCAGCTACTGATTAATATTATGACTATTTTGTATTAAAAACAATGTTTTCTTTATTTATTCTCTAGTTTATATCTCTAGTTTTTTATTAGGACCATAATTTAGGAATTGATTGTCCTATAATTGATAATTTGTATTATGAATTTTGTAGATGTCTATTTTTACCTGAACACATGATTAGTAAAAGTTATCAAACTTAGAACTAGCAAAAATTAGCATGAAATTAGCTAAAATGGCCGAAAGTGTAGGTGTACAGCGAAATCCCTCAAAAATATAAGCCTGATTGCCCGTTAAATCTAATCCAAAGAGCAGTTGATCCACTCATCTGTAATGTAGCCTTTTTGATTACCTAAGTTCCTAAATTAAATCTGGCAATAATTATGTGCCAGATATATAATAGATAAGGACTAGATAAGTTTGTTTGCGTAACTTGTTCCTTACAGGAGTTACAGGTCTAGGTTTTCGTGTTAAAAATCCGACACTCCCTAGTCCTTTTAACAAAAAAAACGAAGGCACTTTTGGAAGTAATAAAAATTTACAGTGCAGGTTAAACTATTTAGATGAGAAGAAGAACTATTTAGATGAGAAGAAATAATTCATATCAGCCAAAAATATACAAAGAAGAAAAAGCACCCAAACCCCAACCGAATACACACATGTTTTTTAACTATTGTGTCTTTAATTACCCCAATTGAAAGGATAAATTATTAATTTATCGCCATCTTATAAAACATTACTTACTTCCTTAACACTTAAATTGTATGAGTCAATCAAAACAATGTTTCAGCGCACATCACGTCTGTGATCTACAACTGTTATAATGTTTGCACTAATAAAATTTACATATAAGTCATAATAAACTATATGACTAACTATTACCGTAGAAAGATGGAGTACAGTCATAGATTTCTTAGAATTTTTGGTGATATATTATTCTTAATAGCGTTAACTGTGTTTGATAAGATGACAGAATTTCTACCATCTGGCATTTTTCGAGGGCAGAAATGAGTGGGGCGAGAAAGTGTCAGACTCTTACTGACTAAAAACGACTAGGTACTCCTTTTTCTACTTCTAGCCAGGGTTTTTTTTGTCAGGGGTAATCATCAAATGACTTCTCCCGCTCAGAGTAAGGCGAGAGACAGTGTCAGACTCTTACTGACTAAAAACCTCCGTTCCTTCTGCTGAGGGTGACTCATTGCGCTTAACCCGCAACCCTCCTAGCCAGGGTGGGGTACATTATTTGCACTAACACCCGCAATTCCTTACCAATTGTTCTAAGACTGAAATCCTAGAAAGAAAAGTAGACATACTCATAACATAAGCACTATTTCGTTTATTCTTCTCTTTAAATAATATCTTCTGATTTATTCGGCGTTGCGGGACCCAAGACAGTCATTTTTGTCCCTGGGACGCGCCGGACTTCAGTTTTCTGATGTTTTCATGGTTGTATGTACTGTAGATCCTGGCTTACAGGAGTTGCAGCGATTTTGGAAGGTTGTGGCGACTTTGACCCATTTAAAAAAATTCTAGGTTTAAGCTAGATATTTACTTATCTGTCTTTCTGACAATTCCGCCAGGCTTTTCAACCCTTGTTAACTAATCTATATTTAATAGAGACTTACAATAAAAACACTGAAACAACAAAAGATCGATACATGGCAGGTACTTATTAACTGAAAAAACTGTCTCGGATCTCACTAAGAAATGAATCAGAGAATATCAGTGGACAATAAAACAAGGGAAAGATATGTACTTCTTAGATAATCTATGTATGTTATTGTTAATAATTGATTATATAGGATTAATTATACAGTAATTCAAGTTCAAAACGGCCAAAAAACTCATAGTGTTAGTTATTTCAAATTGCAACGATGTCAAACTACTTACTTATTCCGAGATTACCACACTTGTGAAGTCACCATATTTTTTCGTGCTTATTATTTGAAGAAAATTAACATGAATAAATATCGTCAAAATTGATAAGTCGTTTCAATTACATCATCACCATCATTATCATCATCAGCCTATAAATACCCACTGCTGAACAAAGGCCTCTTCTCATACGGAGAAGGTTATTAGAGCATTAATCACCACGCTTGCTCAATGCGGGTTGGCGATTTCAAACTTATAATTAGAAATTATAAGTCCAGGTTTCCAATTACATAAACATTTAAAATTTTTAAAATATTTTTCGAAAATCAACTAAAGTTTACGCACTAAATGACCCTAAATAACCTTTTCCTTCATCTATATAAGTACATTTATCTATCTACATTCATAAGTATCAGTGTACGCAGATGCAAAATGAAAGCTCATCATTAAGATTCCCAACAATTTCTCCAAGACTAGATTTGAATAAAATGTGCCGTCGAGACGCCGCCCTATCATCTAATGGTGCTTATGTGAATACAAATGTGTAGTTTCGTACATAATAACAGATAAACACATAAAATCAATTATATTTGATTAAACTACAGATCCGCCGACTTATTTAGATGAAGGAATGTTATTGCGAGTTGAATACAACGGAAGATTTCTTGTTAATATCATAAATGGTAGTTTATGTATAAAATAATGTTTGTTGCTCAATTACTCCTAAACCGCTGTGCGTATTTGGATGGAATTTGGCTAAGAAATTGAAGAGGGAATTTATGTTCTTTTATGAACTAGATAGTAATAGCGTTGGTAAAAAACTTAAGCTTAATTATAGAAATAAAAAAAAGTTGGCGATAACCTAAATCAGTTATTCGGATTTTCATCAATGAAGTTTTGACTATGGAAATTTGGAACATCTCTTTTTTGTGTGGCGTTCGACTTTGGCACGATGATGCGGCCTACGTGTAGCACGCTTACCTATAAGCAACTTATTCACTTGGGCCTTGAAGACACCTAGGTTATAAGTACCCTTCCAGGAACAGAGACTCCGTTTCAGACCTCATTATACAATCCGCTTTTGGGAAACAGATTGCAATTTTCATTAAATACATATGAAAGCAATCACCCTGATAATCCAATAAGCCAATAAATAACCGATAAATTTACTACAACCACAAAACCGTTAACCAACATAATTTCGAATTGTTAATCAACAATATTAATAGGAATGCTATATTAATCAATAGGGAAGGTATTATGGTATAAATTGTTTCTCTTCACTTAGATCATGCGGGCGCCCGCGCAGTCGACAACGACCTGACAAAACATCATAACACACACAAGTACTACATATGAAAATAAACTTTATAGCGACAGTCATAAATGTAATTTTCATATGAATACCATTTATAGTTATTTAATAGAGAATTTTAATAGTACGTATAATTTTATAGTTGATAGAAAAATGAAAACGATAAGGTTTTGCTAAGAATGTCTACGGGTTCGTCATGCATGTTGGTAATTACATAGCGAATTACAAAGAATATGGCGTTTTTGAAGCAGTTATTTCGATTTAAAGTTTGATAAAATAACACCTACGTTTATAGCGAATCCATTTCTCGGTTTAACTGTTAGGCCCGCGATCTGAAGCAAAGAAAAAAGTTAATGTTAATGACGAAAGCACTGCGTTTTGAAAATTAATCTTAATTAAGTAACTAGACACGTAATAAGGATTTACTCTAAATATGAACTTATACGAATCAATTAATCTTTTTTTTAACGTCATCTATGAATGTATCTAGTACATAATTCTTTTAATTTATACTTTTCATAACTGCCATGCTTTTACTAAAATTAAATACCGTTCCGCTCCTTCTTCTGCTTCGAATCCCGACTTCATAAAATGAAGCCTTTTTAAAGAGAAAATTATTAAATTACTACTCTCACCCTGAATGGAATGAGAAGGAATGTCAGACTCTTACTGACTAAAAACCTCCCCTTTCTTTCTCCCGTTTCGGACCCTGGCTTCTTACAACTGTGTAGGCTATTTTTCAATGTCGTGGTTTCCCGGAGATTAAGGCGCCCGCTTCTCATGCTTGAGGGTGCGGTTTCGAAACCTGGCACACTGGTACATTCTGTGATTATATAGACACCACTGACATACGGTGAAGGAAAACATCGTGAGGAAACCTTAACTTATAATTTCTAATTATAAGTTTTAAATCACCAATCCACCTGGAGAAAGCGTGGTGATTAATGCTCAAACCTTCTTCGTGTGAGAAGAGGCCTTTGCTCAGCAGTGGGCACTTATAGGCTGATGATGATGATCATGATGAGGCATTTTTGTGAGGAGGAAAACCATTAAATGGCCTCTCGCCCTGGGTAGCGTAAGAGAGATTGTCAGACTTGTACTGACTAAATATGACCCTGTTTCTACCTACCCAGTCGAGGCCACGGGACATTATTGCTTGCGACCTTCTTGCGACCGCAACCCCAGCTTCTTATCTTTTTATTTAGGCTTACATACCAAATTGGCACGAACGATCACACAATTGTCAATTACAATTTAATATTCACCCCTTCCCTTTTAATGGTACGAGTATAACCATGCATCCATCCATCACTTTCAATAAAAGTAAATTACAAGCCGTACAATAATACTGCAAAATTATTTTTGTAACCTGACTGGTGCAGTGGTTTGTTGTAAGGTTGCTATGCAACGTGTCGCGAGTACGATTTGTCTTAGGATTTTTTTTTTTGTGTGATCAACAAATTGTGGTTGTGTGTGATGTGTGATGGATATCGTTTATATTATAATTTTCTATTGTTAGCTTTTATGAAATGGGCCTATCAGTCCCGGGACTAAGCAGTATAAACAAGTATAGATATGTCGCCAAATTTACAAATAACTATAGTATTTTTTTTTTATAAAAACGTTTCCCCCCTTTAGGATTTTCTCCTGTGTTGTGGGTGCGTTTACAAACATACACATGACACCCAGACCCGAAACAACAATTTGTGGATCTCACAAAGTGTTGTTCCGTGCGGGAATCATACAACTTAATATGTATGGTCAAGCAATGGCCCAACTAGTTGAAGATATCTGCTTTTAAGTTCAGTTGTAAGATCGCACTTTGAAAACATACATACATAAATAAACATACCTACATACATCGCAAGTTAAATACAATCTTATTTAAAAAGTCAATATAATAGAGGGACAGACGCATTCTAATTCTTAATTTGTTAGTTCCTACATGTTTACTTTTACACGATAATTGATGAAACAATGCTTCATGTTCATGAATTATTCTTGTTGATTTTCTAGGTATGTAGAGAGAGAAAGAAAGAGATTGATAGAGATAGAATGAAGTGAATGATGAGGAACAGGATCAAAAGCTGTCACCTACTTTCAATTTTATGTCTTGACATATCCTCTATAAATATAGTTGAAATCTACCCCAGTATTAATTAAAAACCCATTTTATTATTATGTTTATAATTGACCTTTAATTGTTTAGTTAGAAAGTTTACAATTATTATTGTGTATTACACTAAATACCCACATTCCCTTACATAAATATGGTCATCCTATGGCCTAAAAGTGACCACTGCTGAGCAAAGGCCTCTTCTTATACGAAGAATGTTTTGAACATTAATCACCCCGCTTACTCACGGTGCATTGCCAATTTCATACTTATACTTAAATTAGAAACTATAATTCTACTTTTCTTCACGATTTTCCTTTACTTACTGTATCTCAGTTGTGTCTAAATACTTAATCATAGAAAGTACATATTACTCGGAAAAACTTAAATTGAGACTTGATACATTTCGAACACACACCCTCATGCATGAGAGCGGGCGCCTTAGCCTCCGGGCTACCTTGACATTTTTAACATGAATATCTTACAAACTTTCAATTATCCAATAATATTGACATCTCATCAAAAAAAGATTGATAAAGCCATTAAATACCGAACGAAATCAAACATTCTGTTTGACATTTTACAAGCACAAATAAAATATTTGTTTAACGACACATGGAAAAATGTGAGAGAGAAAAAGTATTTTCTCTTATGCCTTGTAGTCATGTTCACAAAAGTTGTTCGCAGACAGTTTTACGTGATTATAATGCAAACATTAAAGAAATATTATACCTACTACACGACGGGACGGTGTCAATACACTTATAGTGCACACCAATGTTAATTTAAGAGTAATCAGTGTTATAGAACGGAACTAAACAAAGTCTATATGAATTCAAATAAAAATAATATCATTAACTTTCGTACATTCATATTTCAATGTCTGTTTGACGTATGTCGTAGTCCTTGATTAATGTATGAACGAACTCAAAGAGAATTGTTTAAAAACATTAAACAAACAAACAAACTCTTTAGCTTATAGTATAGATAGATCAAGGAGGCACACCTCCTAGCAAACCTCCTTACCTTCCTGGCAATTTACAACGTGATTGTAGCTAGGCCTTACAGTTTGATTTAGTAAAAAAAACGTTTGCCTCTTTTTAGCATTTTTTCCTGTGTCGTGGGTGCGTTTACAAACATACAATTTCACATACAGCACACCCAGATCCGGAATAACAATTTGTGGATTACACAGAGTTCCGTGCAGGAATCGAACCCACAAAACGACAGCCAGTGCACCAACCGTGCAGTCAAAAATTACATTATCATTTCTAATTCATCATTTTCATAAGTCTGATGACATTTTGACTGGCATCAATGACTTCAAGATGGAATAAGGATTATTGACTTTTATTTGCAAACATCAATTTGTACCTACCTATTATTTTGATTAATCACATGTTTACTTACACAAGACCATACGGAACTTTACTAGCGTTGATCGATTATCCAGTTTTCTTCGTCCTTAGTTTTTAAATTCATACAGATCATCAGTTCATACAGACAATTAGATTGTTCTAGTTATCAACATCCAAACTAATATGCATTATAAATGTGAAAGTAACCGTCTGTCTGTCTGCCTGTCTTTTCTTCACACCTAAACTACTGAACCTATTTGTGTGAAGTATGGTACAGACATAGTTTGGAACTCGAGAAAGGATATAGGATAGTTTTTACATAAAAAATCTGGGGGAATCACTATTTCACGCGAACAAAGTTGCGGGCAAAAGCTAGTAATACATATGAGCACAGTTCTGTCACTTCAAGCAGGTAAATATGATGTATATTAAGATGTGAACTGCGATTCTTGTTTAGATAAAATGGGATATTATTAGACTAATGCATTTCTGTTGATTCTATTGTGCCTACTTGTGTATAAGGTCGTCACCTCACACAATATTGACTGTAACACCGAACATTATTAAAAATACACAAGTACTTTGTTGCACTACACACACACCCAAGCTTGCTAGAAAGAGAGAGATAGTGTTTAAGTATTATTTTCTTTTATCACTTACAGGTAGTGAGAAGTTGGCTGACCATTTTTTTCTATATTTCAATTTTATTGTTCCATTACAAAACGGAACAAAGGGACAGTCGGTGTGCAAGTACACAATATTACGACGCTGTTGCCATGGCAACCCGAATTAAAAAGTGTATCCATAACAGTCTAACTTCAAATTTCAAAATACGAATTACGAATTCAGTGGCACAGTGACATTTAACGATTTAGCTGGGATTATCGCCTCAAACACTAACTTAATTCCATCCGCGATCATAGGCAGATATCGGTAATAATTGAATCGCTGCATTACGCGTCGGTGTGAGGGGCGGCCGTCGCGTCGCGAACCCACGCAACCTTTCCTTTATAAATATTGAATGTCAATACGATTATTTACGACAGATATGTTGAATATAAATGAGAGATAAAGGATCAAGTTCGATTTCTGTATAAAGAACTGTGACAATAGCTCTTTTGTCGAGTCAGCCATTTTATTTGTATGCAAATTAAAATCTTCAACAAAAGACCGTTCGTGTCGGATAATCAAAATATCTGAACATAATATGAAAAGTATCAATTTGATATGCAGGTTCGCATAAAAAATACAAAAGGGTTAGGTATGTAGGTAAATGCCTACATAATAATATTAGAAAAGTGAAAGCTTATGAATGTGAGTAGGGTCAGCGGACGAACATTACCTACTATATGAAAACAATAGCACATCAAATGGAATTTCTAACTATCTCTCGATCAAATTGACATTTTTATTTTACACGAATTTAAATTATGAATAATCTACAATCTGTCCAAATTATTTGGAAACTACTGTAATTGAACGTTCCTTTTTCTTTATAACCTCATTCGTATTAAGCATTCCAAAATCAAATCCTAATGTAACTTAACTAGTCTTCTAAAAACGTGTGAATAGTTTTTTCAATATGAGCAGCCAGATATTATGACACAGGGCAGGAACCCACGTAACACACCTACTATTGTGACCAGCACGCGACCAGGTAGCGAGGTGAGGCGCTACACCTGCCGACAACTGTCTCACTCTTTATGCCACAAGTGGGTTACAAGAGCAAAAAAATCACACCAAAGATCAGCTGTGTGTTGACTCCAAAATATATTTATTTGTGCGCACACACAGGTCAAATAAAATCATTAAACTCTTTGCAAAAAACAAAGTTCCTTCCTCCAGACTATCTGCATTTGAAATGAAGCCAAATAAATATTCTAACGCACTGATTATGCAACGAACCGATTCACGTGTATTCAGAATACATAACAAATAACCGGTTTCAATTTCTGATAACACATGCTAATATAATGGAAAAAATGCTGTGAAAAATTATACATTTTTCCTTCTATAAAATATAAAGTATGTATCGTTGTTTGCACTTTATAAAACCAGTGCGGAACGTAACGATTGTTGAAAGATTAAAATACATTACAACTATGCAAGTGAGGTGAAAGTGAACTCAACACTCGATTAATTATTTTACTACATCAGCTCATAATCAAAAACGTAATTTTTCATTGAAATACAAAGAAGTTTTGTAAAAATAAATGGCACAAACATATTTAATTAAAATTAATGCAAAACGCCAAGCGGTGTTGTCAACGCGAAAAAATAAAATCACGTAGCCCGCCAATTATTTCAATTAATGGTACGTCGCGGTGTCGACAGGAAAAGGAAGCGTGCGGTCGGGATATGAGCTAAGTATAGTCCGCGATTGTGCACTGAGTGACAGCTAGGCTTGATTAATTAATTTGTGGCTCTCTATTCGCCGAGTGGGGATAATAAATCGTGCGTTCTGGCCTCCCGTGAGATGTCGCCAAAGCCAGACACACCGCTGAATAAATGATTGAGTCAAACGCAAACATTATATGTGTCGGGACAGAAATAAACGGCTAATGATGTGTTATACAGGTAAGCGATAATAAAGTCTTCAGATCTCGTTACTTTACATCATTAGAATGCCCGGATTGTTCATCAATTTTGACTAGCTGAAAATGTTTCTGGATTATATTTGTTTCGCTTTCATTTGATGCATCTTCAGTTATTTTAGTTTCGAATCTAGATTATTCTATTATTGTATTTATGTTGGAAACAGTAAATCATATGACAGCGTGTGTTATTGCCGAATGCATAACATTCATGAATCATAGCCACGTATTTATACTTAACGTGAATCTGGTCGACAATAAAAATTATTGCACGCCTTGAACTGAGGCTACTCCTAATCAGCCGTCATAATTATTAGCATAGGAACTCTAAACCGGTGTGGTGAGCGCAAAAAATGACGCCAAAATATCGATGTCGTTCCTTTTGACGAATTATGAACATGCACAAAAACAGTTCCGCTAAATAAACAATATGCAGTCGAATTTCGTAGTCCCGTCGCAGATGGGAACCTTCGCCCTGCAATAAAACGAGCTTGTAACCGAATCGCAGCCGAATTCGTTATTAATAATGATATCGGCGCCATTTTGTAAAAGCCGCCACATTGCCGGCGACACACGTGTTGCATAGATGTCGCCAAATATGGTATTTGTTTGATGTGTTGTGAGAGCTGCGAATTTTGTTCATGTTATTATTTCTTGTGGAAAAAGAAAAAGCTGTTAGTTTTTGTACCAAAACAGAATTTTTCAGGTAATGTATAGCAATTATCCAAATTACATTTTGAAAGAAATATCACCAGATAGGTATGTATCTTCCTGTAAAAAGTCTATTTCATATCCTTCAATTATGTACTTATTTACTTAACATTATGATCCATTCAAAACGTACATCACCATCTTGACATATTTTACCGGATAGTTACAAAATTAGGTAGGTACCTACTTACCTACAACAAAAAACGCATTGCAATAATTTCTTTTATTCTTTAAGTTTTTAAGAGGCTCCTTTCTAAACAATGGCGCCTTAGATATTTGGCCTTGATGGCAAGTAAAATATAATAATAATAATGAAAACTGCAATAAACCCTAAGTAAGATAGGTACCTGATACTAACAATAGAGGGACCGCAGATAACTAAACAAAACAATAGACAATATTTTTTTTCTTTCGACAGGTCCAAAATAATGCCGCGAACGGTTTTATTACTTGAATATTCGAATGTAAGCTCGGACTCAGTTATTTTTACGTTTTTGCAGAAATTATAATTTTAAACCCCTGTTTTTCTTCCCCGCCAAGAACATTAATTTACGAAATCTATGGCCAAGGTCCATCATCTCATGTTATTTACGCGTGCAATTGTTATCTGTGTTTACTTAATATTAATATTAGACTTAAGTAGGTTTTTATTTTAGTTTTCTAAGTGACCCTATTATGCCGTCCAGCAAAAATAAATTATCTATTAAAGTTAAAAAAAAGGGTGCCTATACCTACATAAAACTCTGCTAAAATCTGACTGCCTAAAATAATGTGATAGGTAATAAGGTAAACACTAAAACTAAAAATGTTTTATAGTACTAGCCTACCTACCCTGGTTTAGGTAGCGAGCTTGTCGGTAACAAAACAAAACAAATGAATTCAAATGATCAACTAAATTTTGCCAGAATATATCAAAACTTTACCAAGTATTGTCGAAAAACGTGTTCAATCAATACCTATTTAATTCAGAAAGTTTCTAATACTAATGAAACTAAAATGTCAAAACAAACTTTATTAGACACGGAAGGACACATTTCAAATGTGGGTAGGTTACTCTATTTGAAGGTTGAAGAGGGTAGGTAGGCCTTATTTGAACCACGCAAGTAGGGGCGGCATATAGGTAACTAAATCTCTTAATTGCCGTGAAGCTTACGAAATTGCAGTCAAGCACAAGGCGTTATTCTAAACTCCATGTAGTTTTCGAGATTATGATATCACAATAAGTAATAATAATTTACACTCAAGTCGAACCTGGCGCCGCTTGCTCGGCAGTTGCGATGACAACCACTCAACCATTGATGCAAGTAAGCAGGTAGAAGTGTCGTAACCCACCAAGTGTAAATTGCTTTAATTTCTTAAATAATTCAGTTTAGATGCGATAGGCATTCTAAACGCCATAATAATTGTACCTTTATACATAAGTTTAGGTACATCTTGAAAAAATTATTGTACCTAATGTCAAAGTTATCCATTGTAAGTATTTATTATCTATGTATCTTTTTATGAATCCTTATTTTCATCAACTAATTAAAATAAATTCATACCTACATCAACAAAGAAGGACATACATTTTCACATTAAGCCTCTTTGAATAAAAAAAAAACAAAACAAACTGAGAAATGGCTTTGGTAATATCTACCTACCTACGTAGGTGTGTGTTTATATGTAGGTAATTTACATACATGAGTCGTACTCAATATTTGGGACATATTAACATAGTTTAAGTACATAATATATCTTTATACAGATATGTGTACAAATAAATAAGTGGATACTAGACTCGGCTAGTTTAATTTTTTGCGCCTACCCTCTGACTATTTGTTTACAGTTATGATTTGTGCGTCCGCGTCCGCACAAAATCTCAAACTGCAGCGACGCGACGCCATTTTTTTATTTTATTACCGAGTTCGAATGTTATTTTTTCCTTTCTTGTTAATCTGACGGTACCTATATCGTCTTTAGATCGGTAGTTGTTTATTTATCTACCTACATACTATATAAACAATATTTTCCATTAATCTTTACCAAACCACGTTTTCCCGTGTTATTTTTTTACCTAGCCTCAAAACTAAGCATGCTTACATAATTAAAACCAAAATAAATCTAAGTAAAATATTAACTTGACACCTAATAAAGAGATAGGCAGCTTATCAGAGTGCGGTTGTCATAACAACCGGTTGCAGTCGGCAACATAACAACGCGCCGCTTAACAATAGCTGCTAACAAAACGTCAAACATAGACAACAAACCGTCCAGGGCTCACAAAATGCCGGCAGACAATATACGACGGACTCCAACAGCTTGGGAACACAGGAACGAGGCCTTATAAGGACTTATAACATAGTTATAATGACACAAACGGATCCAATACCTTGTAATTAACATGTTCATGTATCTGGAGCTCAGCTGCATCGCCAGTTTAAACAAGAATAAAGGTATAAAACAAAAGGAACTTACCACGGGACTGTCGTCGCCAAGATCCGAATCTCGGTCGGCGTCGGCCATGGCGTACGCCGGCACCGGCTCTCGGTTCTTCACCCGAATCTTGGCGGCTTAACAGAGCACGGTACAAGCAATACGCCACGACAGGCACGTGCTTAGGTCAGTTAGGTCACACACTCGCGTCGGAAACTCGGGATCGGATAGAACGGGACGCGGGCCGCGGCGGCAGGAGACGAGCGTCGCGTGTGCGTGCACGGAATGGTATGGCGCGCGCCAGCTCGCCGGCCGGGTCCCCCTCTCTCGAGGCCCCGCCTTAAGGCGTCCGCGTCACGGCGAATCAAACCGCTCGCTATCAAACTGATATTCCGAGCGCTCGCTCCGCCCGCCGCACTTATATTGTTTTTATTCAAGCTATAAAATAATCGCGTGGCATTGATCGCTCTTTGTGATTAATAGCGATAGTGAAACGCGATATTAATGCGCCTTAATCGGGGTTTCGTTTGCGCATTTAATGAGCCTGTTAATGTTAGTTTTGTTTGTACGTATAGTAAGTATAGCTGCGTTTGATTAATGGATTCGATGAATGAGGTCGGCTGTTAAATGAACAATCCGTTCATTCACCAATATGTTTCATTTTAATTGGTTATTATAATTATTAATAAGATTGGGATACGTTTTAATAAGTTTTGTAAATAAATTGGGGATTATGTAGTTTTAAGGATATTGTGTTAACGTAAAGTAACGCGTTGAAGTCTTTACTTAGCTTATGAAGTAAGTGTTAATAGATGCTGATCATGTAATTAGCGAGGAATTATAGAAATATTAAAGATAACTCAGTAGGTACCTAATTACGTACCAACGTATATTATAGAATGTTATCAATTAATCAGTCATACCTACCTAGTGTTTTAATGAATAAGTAAACAGTAGGGAACATACCTAGGTATGTTATAATATAATATAAATCTTAGGAATTACATAATTGATGTTATTCTTCACTAAACTTGAAATAACTAAGTTGGGTAAGACAAGTGCTTGTATAGCGTTTTCCCACTTATTTACTTTTATTATACCTACCTATGTTAGGTACCTACCTACCTAGTCAGATACAGAAATCCATCATGTCTATCACATCATCAGCATAGGTATAGTTACCTCTGCTAAGCAAAGGTTTGATTATACATATAAGGCATTAAATACCAGCCACCGTAAGCGCGGGTCTGCGGACGGCGAGTAAGGGTAGCTCGCCGCCCGACCAGAACCAGACCCGAGCGTACGGCGCGTGTCTCAAAGAGCCAATAGACCATAACAGACAGAGCCCTCTAGGTATAGGTAAGGCTGATGTTTAGCCGGGGTTGTGGGGCAAATGTAATAACTAATAAGACTTCGGCATCTATAACCTAAGCGAGAAAGTGGCAGCCAGGGTTGGGTGGCTCGGAATGTCAGACTATTACTGACAAAAAACCCCCCGTTTCTTCTCCTGCTCTAGCTAGAAGCCGGTACCTGATTGCGCTAGCCCCGCAACCCCGGGTGAACATCGGCCCTGTCTGTGGCGATCTGTTGGATCCTTGGGGCGTTGAACGCTTTCCGCTGTACGCTCGGGTTTGGTTCTGGTCGTGCGAGCTACCCTAGCTTGATCGCCATTTGTAGACACGCGCACTTGATACCTACATATGACTCGGAAAATGTCAGATTTGTAGGTACCTACTTACTTGCTAGGTTTCATGTCAGACATAAAGGGTTTTCCCCTTAAAAAAAATAATAATTCAACATAATAATCTTCTAACTTACTAATAATAATCTTGATTGGTGATTGGATTCGATTTTTATCACAGTGTTCTCTTTATAAAGATTTGATATGTAGATTTCAATTCTTGGCTGTATAGTCAACATAGGTAAGTAGAAAAGGCTCTATTAATTAGTGATTGGAATTAAACAATTATAGTAGGTAGCAAATCTTAAGTAATTAATGGATAATTACCTATAGCAACCTTTGTCGAACATAATCTACGAAAGCTTAAAACTCTAGAAACGGTATAGACGTACCTACCAAATTAGAGGTAATTCGTGAGTAAGATATTTAAATTATCTCCAAAAATCACTACGTTGGTGAAAACCACATAAAATTCCGTTCAGCAGTTTATGTGTATTTCGCGAACAGATAGAGAGACGTAGATTTTTATATTTGTTACGAAGCTACTACACAGCTGTGTTTGATATAATTGTTATTATACCTAACTACCTGGCTAACGTACCTAGGTACGATGAAAGGGTCGCTGATCGCCCGAAATTCCCATAAACTCTTCTAAAATTTTCTTCTACAAGAATCTAAGGAAAAAAACAGGGTTTTTCCTCTATGCCTCAACTGGTCGCTTTTTTCCTATTTCTGATTAGCATAATAATATATTTTTATTATAATTTTCGTGAGACATTCTAAATTAATTATTATTATTAAATAATAATTTGACGAGATACTCGACTAGTTCACTAGGTACACGCGACGCGGCGACAGTAGTAGGTATCGTATCGCGGAATGCTGCTCTTGAATATGGGCCTCTAGCATGGCTTGAAACTAGTCGAGTATCTCGTCAAATTATTACGTGATTCAGCCGAAAACATAATAATTAATTCACAATAATGTAGGAACGATAGCCGAGATTTGTAAAACAATTGCTAGACTGACTGTCAAATATATGTATACCTACCGTAGTAAGTGCAGCAACCTTTTAGATCTCAACCATTTAGCGGACTTTCTCAACCAAGGAAATGAAATGCATTCTTTAACGGTTTTCATTATTGCAATGGTGAATGTAAAATTTTATTGTTTCATCGTTTTGTACAGTTTTTATTTATGTTTATCGACTATTGATTATAGGAGATATTTCTATATCTACACACTAGTTACTCTCGCGCGGTTTCACCCGCTGCTCGGCTGCATTTGATTGTAGCGTGATGTTTTATAGCACTCAGGAACATTGTAGCTACCTATCAGTGAAAGAATTTTGGCAATCCGACCAGCGGTTCCGAAGATTACCCCCTATATACAAACTTACCAACTTACAAACATATAAACTTATAAACTTACAAATTTTACCTCTTTATAATATTAGTATCGAAGTATAGATAGTATGGATTACATTTCGCATTTAACGTGAAATATTTAAATACCATTACACTTCTGTTTGAACTGGATGTATTGTTTAATATTAATTGACTTCACCTTCGACGATAAGGACAGTGTAATAAATACTGATAACTTCCAAAATTGAAATAAATTTTTTGTAGGTAAAACTTCCCACCAGCCCACCTGTCACCCGAGGTCATGGGTAAGAGCCGCGTTGCGGATTAAGGTCTTTATACTATGTTAAGGTGCTGCAGCCTCGACCTGGTACAGGAAAAGGAACGGGAGTTTTCAGTCAGTAAGAGCTTGACGTATTAGCCTGTCGCACTATCCTGGGCGGGAGAAGACATTTGATGTCTTACCCTCATCAAAAAAAAAAACATGTCATCTATCAATCAGTAACCGATACATGTGTGACCAAAACAAATGATAAGTGGGAGAAGAAAAACACCAGAGGTGTTACAAGTGCGTTGCTAGTCTGTTCGGCGGCGGCGTTAGGTTTTTTTTATGGAATAAGAGCCAAACGAGCAGACGGATTACCTGATGGTAAGCGATCGGCGCCGCCCATGGACATCTGCATTTGAGTAAGTACCGCGGCATTTGGGACCTCCTATGAGGGCGAAGATCTTGCTTTCGCTAACCTCATTCACATAGATTTTTTTTATGGAATACCTTAGTCGGTAAACGAGCAGACTGATAACCTGACGGTAGGCAATCGGCGCCGGACACCCGAAACACCAAAGGTGTTACGAGTGCGTTGCTGGCATTTGGGGGATATGGGTTTCGGATATTTAAGGATAGGGGAGGGATGGGGGAGAGATTGTCCCTCAAAGCTGTGGTTGTTTCACGCCGGTCGAGTCGACCCATTCGTGCCGAAGCTTGGCTCTCCCACACTTAAGATAGACATAACATAAGTTGCAAAGATAGATAGACATAGCCCAAGCAAGCATAACAGAAGCATGGGTAACCACATTTCAATTCGAAATTCGAAATCTGATGCAATTAATCGATATCTTAAAACGCAATTAGAGAGAGAGAGAGAGAGAGAGATAGAGAGAAAGAGAGAGATAGCTCTGGTTTTCATGCAATCACTAGTCAGTAGTCTGAAGCAGACAATACAAATAAGAGCAACTGCTAACTGGTATAGGTACAGACGTGGGTATGGGTATAGTACCGACAACAACAATTAATACGGCCGGCAGATCAATCGCTTGTCGAACACTGCAAGCGGTTTTGTGCGGTACAAGTTAGAAGAGGTTTCTGGTTATGATATAAAGGACCTAAAGTTGTGTTTTATGAAATGTAAAGGAGATATATCCAAATAAGATATGGTATGAAATCGTTGCATTTGCAAGATTTTATATTGTACGGATTTAGGTAAAAAATGTTGTGCCTGTCCTCGGCCAGAGCTGGGGAGATCAGCGTGTCGAAGGCAGAAGGCACACCTTCCTATATACTTACTGTAATATTAAATATGTATATTATAAAAGAACTTGCAGTGGGGAGGTTTTTAGTCAGTTAGAGTCTGACACTCAGTCTCACCTAAGCCGAGCAAAGTCTACCGATCATTTTTCCCACAAAAAATAGCACTGACGTCTTGTTCACTACTATATGATTGCATATCAGCTACTTGGTGTTAGGGTCTAGTTGTGATATGTATGAAGGTCTTGTACGCTTTCAAAGACTAAAAGACTTGTGTCCCAAAAAGTTGAAAAAGAAAAGACACAAACTAAATGGCACAAAGTTTTATCATCGTATGCCCATGGCAAAATCGTATCTGAAGTCAGCAAACTGATGCTGTAATTCCAACTGATTGTCCAGTTGCAGACAAGAACCTATGGCAGCAGTTCTTTTGCTCTAAAATCACATCATAAGCACACTGAAGATTGAACAGCGAAAATAGTATAGTATTAAAATTTTATAAACACAAGCTTGTGCCTTGCTCCAACGCCTCAGTAATCGCTCTGGGCTGATTGATGAACTCCCCCTCCCACCCCGGCGAGCGAAGTGGACTCCCCCGCCGTTTAGCTCGGTGATCCATGGCTATGAGATCTATTACCCAGGCTACATTACCACAATGCCTTGGTAAGTTCTTTTTTTATTTTACACAATTTCTATCATACTAAATTATACAATGCATTTTATTTTCAAATTACTGAAATTATTACTTAGAAGAGATTAAAACGCAAATATGATATTGTATGGTGTTTTATTAAACTTAGGTAGGTGTATGACCAAATGTGAACAGGTTCTAGAGCTTTTTATTATTTTGTCACTCCGTTTAGTAGGTGCCTTTCATTCGAAGCTTTATGCTGTGAACTCCCAACAATTCAGCATCCATTATTGCGCCCTGTGGACTCAGAAGCAGTAAATTTAGCTCTTCCCATATGTTTGTAACTCCTGTAAAGTTGCGAGTGTCCATGAGCATAGCTGGTTACTTACCATCAGGTAGTTCGACTACGCTATTCCCTTAGTTAGCTGCGCGACGTCGCCGAGACGCCACGCTGCTCATGAAAAAGAGTCCTCTTGAGATTTGAAACTAGTAGAGTTTTTCTCAGTTAATTCACAAGAGTAAGTAGTTATCTATACTAATATTATAAAGAGGTAAAATTTGTAAGTTTGTATGTTTGTAAGTTTGTATGTAGGGGGTAATTTTTGGAACCGCTGGTCGGATTTCCAAAATTCTTTCATTGATAAATAGCTACAATGTTCCTGAGTGCTATAGGCTATAAAACATCACGCTACGGCTAAATGGAGCCGAGCAATAAAACAATGAAACAATGAATTTATTTTTGCAAATAGGCCATAAAACGGCACTTTTACACGTCAATTTATATGTGAAAAACTAGATGAAGCCGGCAATTCCTATCTGACTACTCTGAGAAGAGAAGAGCAGAGGGTGAAAGCGCGCGAGAGTAGCTAGTTTTCAATAAATTTTGTACCTATGTCTCTCGATAGTTATCTTCTATCAATAAAAAGCGCTATTGCCTATACGACAAAATATACACCTTTTTACATTTCTTCATTAGTTTCAAGACAAGCCACTTAAATTGTGTCAGGTCTTAAAACCTGTAAGGCCCCGACGGCTTTTAGGTATATGTATGCACGTGTTGACTTGCCACATTGTTAAACGCCTTTTTTTAGATTATATTGCTACATAAGCTCTCACAAGTTGCAACGTCTAGTTTGCGGTTAAAATTATTTTTATGTGTTAGGTAGGTCGGCAAACGAGCAAACAAAAGATTACCTGATGGTAAGCAATCAGCGCCGCCCATGGGCACCCGCTACAACGGAAGAGCTACCAGTGCGTTGCCGTCCTTTTGAGAATTAGGGTTGTGGTTTTTTCACGTCGGTACTTTATGATATCGTGGTATCACTCTGGTCGAGCCGACCCATTTGTTCCGAAGCATGGCTCTTACACACTGTTTATTTAATAAGAAATGGTTGGGTTTTAGTCCAAAAAATAGTTTTTGCTAAATATTTATATTTATTCATGTAATATGAGTGTTCTCACTCACTTTTTAAGTTTGTATTTTATTAATTAACTCCTTGTTCGACTGGATTAGATTTTGAGGTAGACCCAATGTGCCCAGTGTATTTTTTTTTTTGGTATTCAGAAAGTTCTAAATAGTGACACAGATTCCAAAATGAAGATTATCATGACCAATCTTCTTAAGTAGGTAAGAAGTTTTTCTGTCGACTGGCATGAACAGCTCACGTTGAAGACTCAGCTTATGGGAACCGTTCTTTTTCAAGCTTTTAAAGCCCGTTAAACATCGTCCTGTTATATTTATTACATTCAAACTTTTAACTAGTTTAAATTCATACTTACGAGTTAAATCTAGTTGCGTACTAACATACCTGTTAAGTATACATAATTTTACATTATGTGTGTATGTTCCTATGTATCTGCGTCTTGTTCTTTGTAGATAATGAAATTGTAAGCAAATATTTAATTACACATTGGCAAACATCTTGAAGAGTAAACGTTTCTAATTCTGTTCTACTAAACTGTTTGGTAATAATGATCTATTCTATGCCAAAGATCTATATCAGAAGTTCCGCCAAGCAGTCATAGATGGCGTTCTTAGCTGCCTGTAGTGTTACCTAGATGGCGTTAGCTTACAGATTGGAACAGTTTGAAGTATTTTTATTTTGCTATAAAAACCTACTATATCTCAGTCACCACACTGATTTTCTTTTTTTTTTAGGACGTTGATCAGTCGGTTATCTTTTAAAACCAAAAGTGTAGGGCATATTAAATTCAAATATAAGTACTTGTCCTTATATTAGAGTTTTATTATGGACAAATCACATTAACGTGATTTTGATTCGAGGATCAAAACTGAAAAGTTCGCTTAGCTATAAAATCGCTGCCCTATAAGGTACAAAACTTTCTGTCGTTCATCAACAAGCAATGTATTCCTCTCCTCCCCTACCACTCAATGATAAATTAACAATATTATTGACTCGACACTCCACAGCGAAATTAAATCAGTGGAACGCAAGTATTGCCCCACGACCCACGACTCTCTACTGTTTGCCGCTGACTTATAGAAAATTTGTCATTACTCAGACGTTTCACACCTTGACGTACCACAATTTGCGTTTTGCATTAACTAGTGAAGGAATTATTGTTATTTGTAGTTCAGTGTGGTAGGTTTGCTGGTCCTTTCTTTGTGGCGTGCGCTTGCGCAGCATTAATGTACGCTCGCGGTTTGTACTGAACTTGGCATTTTAAGTGTTTCTCGGTAATTTGTTCTGTCACTTACATGTGTAAGATTGAATAGTTTGTTAGTGTTGGCTGTCAATGATGCATCAACGAGCGACAAAATCGACTGCAGGAATTTAATGATTATGGTCTGGCTACAGTAAAGTCCTTATTTAATAAGTTGTACATTGGTTGTGGAATGCACTTAGTTTTATACTGTACCTTCCTACCCAATTTAAGTACTGTATATCTAATGCTAATGGCAATTAATTTCGATATTTAAGCTTTCTAGAGAATGTACTAATTATATAATAGAGAGTTCGGTTATATAGATTTTAATACTTTTATATAATAACGTTGGTGAGTCGCCTATCCATTGAATCTAATAAAACGTTCCTCAATGGAACTACGTTACTTTAAAATAACAAATAAAAATCACCAAAAGATGATAAAAATCTTTTATTATAATTTTATTATAAACATTAAATTAAAAAATAGATAATGATAATGCATTCCTCATTTTATACAAATTATAATATAGGTACGTAAAAAAACCTAATTCGTTCATTTCGAAGCGTTATCGCTAGTCGTTATTGGCCAACAACGACGCTTTAAATAAATGCTATTTATGATTCGATCGTTGAACGTCGATTCTTCAGTATCGATGTCTCGTTAGATGAAAAGTGGTTGAACCTTAGGGGGATGTGACGATAGGTACAGTTTGTTCACGGGGTTGTTGCTGGGGGGCGTTGACGGGTTCTGGCTGTTTAGCAGGACCTGTCTTCGTGATAGGAACTATCCTTTCTCCAGCATTGGGTGGGGGCCGTTTTGGAGCTGTGATTGTGAGGACACCGTCTGAGGAAAGTGTGCTGACGAGGTCCTGAACATCGTAACCGCCTGGCAAGATATACCGACGGGTGAACTGACGGGAGATGAAGCCATGCTCATCCTGTTTCTCCTCGTGCCTGCCCTCGACCACTACGGAGTTATTCGCTGCCTTCACTGTGATTTCTTCTGGGGTGAATTGTTGGACGTCTAGGATAACCTGGAATAAGATAAAATAAACAATTCAAAACTTTATTTTAGAGTCAAAGTGTATGTTAAAGATTGTTATTTATATTATCCGTGGCATGCCATCTATAAATAACTTTTGTTCTATAAAATAAAATCAACACTGGTCAACCGACGCTCTGCTGTTTAAATTGTTATAGGTCCTTTTTTAAGTAAGTTAATTTTAATCAATGCCTCAGAAATGTAAGAACAGTATTTAACTAAATCAAATGGTGGACCTGTTTAAATACGTAGTTCTGTGAGCTAAGGGTTGAAGGTTTTCAATGGTTAGATAAAAGTTATCTGGGGAATAATTATGATGCTATCGCGTCAGAATGGGTGCGTAAGACAGTGATAGCAACAATTTTATTCCTCAGATAACATTTTTCAATAATAAAAATTTGTTTTAGGCAAAATAAATCTTAATGGGCCATATAACAAATGTCAAATAGCCGAATAATTGTTAGACAGGTGTTGAGCGCAACTAATACAATAACTAGACAACTTAAATTGTCCTAACTAGCTTTATTGACCGTGCCAAATTTAACCTGCATTAAAATATAGTGCAGACAGACGGAATCACAATTAAATGTGGTTCAGTCAGAGCCAAACTAAATGTCTGACTATTAACTACATTAGGTGTTTTATGGTATAATATCTGTATCTATATTTAATTTTTAGATAGATGTCAGTACCTTCTTTTTAGATAGGTAGGTAAGTAGAGACTACAGGTACTATTACTATTTCTACTATTTTTTTATTTTTGACTGGGAATGTTATTGAATTTCTTCTACCGCCGTAGTTGACCGTAGTTGACCGTATCAGACCCCTTGCTCGAATTAACTAAGAAAAGATCTACTACTTTCAGGTCGAGCAGCGCGCTCGTAATTCACGTGAGTAAGTTGTTATTTTCAAATTCAAACTCTTAAATTTAATCTTGGGAACCACTAATCGGATTGCCAAAATTATTTCACTGATAGATAGCTACAATTTCCTGAGTGCTGTAGGCTATAAAACATCACGCTAAGATTAAATGGAGCCGAGCAGCGAGTGAAACCGCGCGAGAGTACCTAGTTATTTAATATTGCCACCCACCTCGAATTTCTCCTTCGTCAAGTTAATAGTAGAGGCAGATTCCTGTCGTGTCAGGCTCGTTCTCCAGGGTCTGAAGTAGGAGTTCCTGAACAATGAGGAGGAGGGCAAAGTTGAGAGGGAAGAGAGGAGGTCGTCCCTCTTCAGCCCCATGCCGAAGTGCTGGTCCAACAGGCGGGAGGGCCTGTCCCATTCATCCCACCAATCACGGAACATCAGGGGTACTATCGACATCTGTGGAGTGAGGTAAAAGTTGATTAGGAACATTAGGTACCTATGATAACAACCGAAAATAAGCGACGTACTCGAACCAGCAAACTACCTACACAGATATGAAAACCTACCTATCTAGTCAGATTTGTTTGATTTCATTAATTCATTTTGAATTTATCGTGACTATACTACCTTCGAAGTAAATTTAAATGTATCTATCTCCCATCCTTGAAAGTTTTCCATGAAATCTTTCCAAAATGATGTCATAAAACCTCTTCGTAGCTGTCCTATCACCTTACCACGATGCCAAGTCGTAAACAACAATCAAAGCGGCCATGATGGATCTACAGTTGTCGATTCCCTCCAGAAACGTCGTAAAAACGTTGGCGGGAATAAATCAACAACATTGTCTATGACTATTTACCGCGAAAATAAAATGGTAGATATTTTCATTGCGCGTTTATTTTTGGTGATTAGGGACACCTTGTATGCGCTTGTAGTGACCGACTAATGTTATTGAAGGCACACACTGTTTACGTAAATAGAATTAAATTTATTTTTAACGTTTTTTTTTTAAGAATAAGAATAATGTTATCGTTCTAGGGTTTTATGCCTAATCGTTTGAATTTATTTAACGGCTCCAAAAATACTATTACTACTAATACTAAGAATTTACGAATTTAAAACGTTAAAAATAATCCAATTAATGTGGCCTTCGATCTTAAGGCCTCAGTCGAGGTTGCAGTTCAAGCGCAATAATTTTATTCACTATGTGTACTGTTCTAAGAGTCTCCCTCTTGCCCCACCATGGGTAAGCAGATAAGAGATCGCATGTGATGATTTTCCCCTTCAAAAAATGGTGCCTGACCTTTCAATGATGTAATTTGGTCCTAAAATAATATATGTATTTGGTACCTACCTATCACAAAATCGATTCATATCTAGACTGGTTGAACGAAACCAAATTACGCAGTAAATAATTATTTTATTGCTGAACCGAGAAACTTTGTTGTAGTTTACCTACCGAATTTGTTTACGTTTGAAGGCAATAATACGTGCACATAATAATCAACGAAATTCTGGAACGATTCCACAGTGTATGAGTCACCTGGGATCGGTTTTAGAACTGATGCAACCCCAACCGAATCTCTTCGCGCTATGAAAGTTATGCGACATGCTAGTTTTGTAATACGATAAAATTAGATTGAATGTTGATGTAAACAATGTGAGGTGTGAGACAACTTCGAAATAGTTAGGCGTTTGTTTGCATTTTTAAATTTAGAAATACCTGGACGTAGTTAGATATGAAGGCAACTTCGATTCCTAAGTCAATGAGAGTTCTGGTATTACTAGTACCTATGAACATTTACCTACCTAATCATATAAAGTACTATTGAGGCCCTAAACAGTGCAAGAATAAAGTGTGTGTTTAGTTCGATCAGAATATTTTTTAAATGTATTACCTAAACTAGGTTTAGGGTGTATGGTATCTATACTTATAATGATACGATGGTATCTACCTTAAAACTTCAGGAAAAAATAACAATGTTAATTTTACAAAATCAATAGGTAGGTACTAAGTCTAAAAATGTCGCTACTTTTAAACACTACATAGTAGGTAAGTTCTTAAAGATATTACGATAACAATTCGCAAGTATGTAAAAAAACAAATTAGTGCCACAAGTTTATATTCTTCACTTATTGAGAAAAAACAAACGAATACCTAAAAACCGCGACACCTAAAACTAACAGGCACAAATCACAACAGATAATCACTAAACGCGAAATTACAATGGAAAAAAAAACAACAAAACAATTCACCTTTGTGGTTGTTAGTTCGTTGCAGGCGCGCGCCGCTCTGGACTCGAGACTAGAAACCAACGGCTTGTAATGGGATTTAAATAGAACTTTCAGCGGCCCACACGTGCTGATTCATGAGGATACACCTTGAACTTGGAACGATGCGTACAGTATCATTCAGTGCCGTAATACAGACTGGGTGAGATATTACCGTTTATGGTCGATGCAATTTTCTATCGGAAACAGGATATACCTGAGACGGTAGCCACAAATTATGGCGGATGATTTCCCGCGCTTTTTTTGACAGGTATATGTCAGCAAATTACTTCTCCCAGTTACAAGAGGAGCGAGGAAGTAGGAGTGAAAGAATCTTACTGACTAAAAACCAACCGTTCCCTCTCCAAATTCATTTAGTCTTCATATTCATAAACGAAATACCTTTTTTTATTTCTAAACTGATCTAACTGCATTTTATTAGATACATACATAGAATGATGCAACAAATAATGTATCTAGTGATTAGGTACAACTGGAAGAAAATGTCAGTTGGTTCTCAGGAGTGAAACTGTTCCTCAATTCTAGGCTAATATGATGGCGAATTGACGCTAGATTAACTAAACAATACTAGTGCAACCAACTGGCAGGTAAGTAATTACGAACTATCTCAAATTAAGATGCCAAGAAGAAAAATCGCATCAGACGAGAGTCATCAAAAATTTGCCATGCATATTAAAGAATCCGAATCGGATCGAAATATAGGTACAAAAAATTATGGTCACCGTATAATGATGATAATTAAAAAAAATAGAATGGACCTAATCATTGAATACCTGTAGGAGTCATTCGAGAACAAATTCCAAATTAAACTCCTATAAACGTAGGTAGCTTCGACGAAGTTCTAGATAACGCCCCCTATTTACGTATTATTAAAAAGGTATTGTCATCAACTCATCATCCAAACTTTCAACGTCACAGGCTGACGATAATATACACTATATTTAACTAACGGTCACCATTTTATCTCAATACTAAAGTTTGTAATGAATGATTGTAAACTGTATTTTTAGACGTGAAGATCACTCCGGCCAACGCTTTCTGAATATTTGCGTTGTAAATACACCGTTAATCATTTTCTTTTGATGTCATATAAGTCTATTTTTAAATAAATACGTAAAAAGAAAATGAATCAACGTAATACAACATTGTACTACAGAATGATGGCCTTTACGGCTACATACATGGCCATTTTTTTTAAATATGGTGAAGAAAATGCATTATGTTTCAACATCCTAATAGGCACATGTCGTGTCTACATAAAAACATGTCTTTAAGAACGTGCACGGACATATTATAGTTAATTTAATAAGTGCGCTAGATCGAAGTATATGTATTACTACAACCACTTCTAGTAAGTAGGCTAAAAGTTATGAATAGGCCACAGGGCTATACCCCTGCTAGACAAGACTAATGCCATAACTGTTGAATATTTGAATAAGGGTAGGTACGTTTTATTTTACCCGTCATGGGGCAGCCACCCTTTATGGAATTTGGTGGTGCTGACTAGTTACAGTCTAGCCTCGGTGGTTGAGACAAAATCAATGGCGGCTATCGAGCTAAATGTCATTATGGTAACGCACATCAGAATATAACATAACACTTGTTCACACCTCATATGCCTTCTGTACCTAGATGTTGTAAGAACCCAGAACCGACTGAGAGACAGCATAACAAACATAGAATAGGAAAAGACTGAAGGCTGAAGCTCATATTATAAAACTGAAAAGTTTGTATTTTTTAACGTGCTTTTTTGTGTTCTAGGTACTGTCCATTTATTAAGAATGCTGTTTAATCCTGGTTTTTTAGAAATTCAATTCGACATAAACGAATAATCTAACCACTAGTATTTCATTCTGTAGCCAATTGGTATGTAAATAAATATTTCCACGACTCTCATACGTAAGATTATAAGGTACTCAATAGTCTTCAGTCCATCCCAAGCCCCAAAAGGCGAGCAACGTATTTTGAATTTCTGTAGTGTTTGTATATTCCATACCAGCCGTGATTGCTTTTCCTGTATGTGCTCGTTTGCCGCTTACCTCATCAATAATTAATATATTCTAAGGCTATAGCTAAAAACAACAATACATTAGTTAAAAAAGCGTTAGAAATGATGATGATTTTATTTCTACAAAATAATAAAAAGACTCGAGTTCCAAGCTTATATATTGAACGAAAACTTCTAACGTCACTGTCACAGCTGTCACCTTTGCTCACGTCAATTAAATGATTGAGACTTGGCAGCCAGTGGTGTTCGTATTGTTGTGTTTTTCCGCATCGATAATCGACTGTGAAAAAAATACGCGTTTAACATTTAAAAAAAATCTGTGATTTATACAAGTATTTTGTTTTTTCACTGTTAAACTTAGTATTATCCTTAGTTGAAATATATTATGTTTGTAAACATTAAAAGTCAGATTGCAAATGACACTTTTAGATACTGCCAATCCATAATAAACAAAATAAAATAATAATCAACATCGTTATCACGTGGCACAACACTATACCGGTTCGTTCAATTGGAACACAGGTTAAACTATTTTTCAAAACATCTGTAAACTTTTGTTTATTTCTATCGGAATTATACTACCTTCTTATAAGTCCTATTTAGTACTCCTTTATTTTCATCTATAACCATTTGATACTAATGTAGTGAAGTGGAGTGTGTTTCAGTTGTGTTCTTGATAACACTCAAGTAATATTATCGTATCTACTGTCATCATAAATACGGCTTTTGATAATAGGTGAACTGGCAGATACACGTCGCAATGTGTTGAATGAAACAAACCTTATCCGCATTGCACAATGTGGTTTCCTATATCAAGTAGGTACCAAGTTACTAAGCATGATATGAAGCATTGAAGAAGCGAAAGCGTACATGTGTTGCGTAAAGTCGAGTGCCGGTAACTCAAGACTAGTGTTAGTGGATGTTCAAAGTGATTAGAACGCGGCAAAGGTTGATCATCATGCTGCCGTGGATACAGTACCGATGGACCGGCCTGTGCCTCCTTGTGGCCGCATTGGCTACTTTAATGCTCTTCCTGTATGGGTTCTTCCCATTGAAGTATCATTCAGGGAGAATGTCACATATGGATGATCTACCAAACTTCATAGAAGGTGTCAGGTTAGTCCAAATAGTTTATTTTTATTGCACATTCCATAAAATACCTACTTAGTTGATTAAAAAATATACTAATAAGAATCACATTGAAAACATTCCAAATTTGAATCTTACAGTATTGATGGCCAGCAAGTTTATAGTTCTGGTGAGAACAGTGTTGTCCTCATGGTGATAGATGGCCTCCGTTACGACTTTGTAACAGAGGAGTACATGCCTTACACCGGACAACTATTAAAGAACAAATCTGCCTGCATCTATGTGTCAGTAGCTGAACCACCTACTGTCACTATGCCTAGGATTAAGGTAAGTTTAATAAAAAATTTACAATAAGAAAAAAAAAACTAAATTATTTTTTTTCCATTCACAATACCAAAGAAAAAGATTGTTATTAATGGTAAAAGATTAATTTTAGAACTTTATTGTTGTGTACAGTCACCTGAGCGTAAGAAGGAAAAGGCACAGTGGAGGCGCACAATAAACTTCTGGCGGGACATATTTGCAAGTGTCACATTTACATAATAATTGTTAAAACTAGTTGTTGTTATTTATTCAGCTTTACTGCATGGTCAAAGAGACAAAGAAAAAACAAAATATAATTTAAAATTAAGTTTATGCAATTTAATAACTTTTATGTTTATCCAAAGAAACAATAAATGTTTTTTCTTTGGTCTTGTGTCTGTTGCTTGTTGTGGTTTGTTTGCTTGCCATATAGACTGATTTAGTTCTTAATTAACTTTTTCACAAAATCACGGTTACAATTCTTAACAGAATACAAAATTACTCTAGGTAATATCCATACTAGTATTTACATTATATGCAGAAATAAATCATAATGTAAACATGGAAAACATTTAAACATAATTTAAATCAACTTAAATTGATTCAGCTTTAAAATCAGAGAAGAATAAATTAAAGACAAAATTGTTTTATGCTTTCCCCAGCAATAATTAAAGTCATATTAGTTTCGGAAGAAAATTACAGCATACATACTTACGTGTCGTGTTTTGATTAAGCTAGCATTCAAGTGTACATAGCGTGAAGATATGCCTTGACTATTATAGCAGTTATTTCATAACTATACTTTATTGTTATTGCAACTTACAAGATTTATAACAACTTATTCATTTGATATAATCTGAATAATGTGTATAATCAGATAAGGAAATTAATAGTAGATAATAGTGCACACCTATATTAAAAAAATAGAATAATAGTGTATATAATAACAATAGCATTTGTGAATGAAAAATAGACTGTAACTTTCTTTGTAAAAGAGTTTTATTATTGGGAAAGAGTATTATTATGTGCTTAGCTGTATTTTATAGATTAAGTAATTTATAAATAATAATAATTTTATAGATCAAATTGTTAGAAAGTTTGACTTTAAATGATATATTTGACATTATCTTACAGGGTAAGATGATATTGGACATACTAAACTTCTTGAGGCTGTACTTGGGTGTCAACAGCCATTCACCCCCAAATATTTTTTTATTGTGTTGGTTATAGTCTGGTGCAGGTTTTTTTAGCAAACTAAATATTTTTCATTAACAAAAATCAGGTTTTACTTTTAAAAGTAATGACTGGCATTGAGATAGTTGGTCATTCATGCAAAGTAGGGGCATACCACTAGTTAGCTGCACACATACAGTTATAGTTGTCGCTAGCAGCTATTGGATAAGTATTTGTAAATAAAATAGGTACTGACACGGGTACTTAACATTCATAATCCCAAATTCAGTAGATAGGTACATCATTGCCAATTTAGTATACCTTGGATGTGTGTCAATAATGTACCGGAGCTCCAGGCCTCCAGCACAAGAGAACGCACGAGGCGTTTTGTAATCAGTAAGAGTCTGACACTCACTCCCGTCCCAAACAGAGCGAAAGAAGCCATTTCATGACTTTCTCCCATACAAAAAAGTCCAGCGCTTAACCCGCCTCTTTTAATTGACCTACGTAATTTGTCGTTATTGCCCAATTAATTACAAGTTACCATTATTACGTCGGTTCAGTTCCTGTGGTTTCGAGTCATTGCATGTTGTAAGTAGGTACTGGTCAGTCATGCACATCACCTTTAGGAAGAGTTTGCATTAATTTGATATCTGTCGCACTTTCCCTTCCTTATTCAGGTGCCATTAAACATAATAACGAGAAGGTAGAGATGCAACTCAATAAATAAATAACACGCCCTTTTCACCAATAAAGTCATGAGCCCCATTGCAGCTCGCACAATTCAACCATTGCGTTTCTAATTTTTTTTTATTTAATTTAATAAAAAGTTGCCCCACACCCGAATTTTATCCTGTGTCGTGGGTGCGGTTTCAAACATACAATTTCACATACACATGACTCCCAGACCCGGAACAACAATTTGTGGATCACACAAACAGTTGTTCCGTGCGGGAATGGAACCCGCGACACGTTGCACGGCAGCCAGCTGCCCAGCCACCGCACCAACCATGCAGGACATGGGCCTTCCCAATAGCACGTCACTATACTCCACTTTCAGCCCTTCTTATCCAACCACTACCAGCACAGTTCTTTATATATTCTTTGAGTTTATATAATTATTATTTGGTCACAGAGTTTGCACAGTTATGCAATCCAAAATATAAGCAAGACCTTTTTTCTCTTCTCTCCTAAATGAAATTTGTATTTGATACCACCACTCTTTGTGAACAAGAAACTTTATTCGTGAATAGTACTCTTGTGTCTTGCACGTCATGCTATGCATTTCCGCCTTAGATATGCTGTACCTAGTACTAGTATTAATGGTTGGTAGCTATTGTTTTTTTTTTGTAATTGCTATAATGGTTTCTTGCTTCGTATGTCCGGTTTATTGTAGAAAGGTGAGGTTATGGTTCAGGGTCAATGAACTCATGATTTTTCGAATTTGAACATTTATTTTGTTATCAATTGAAGATTCCTGATGGTTCATGGTGGTTGGTGGTGGACAACGGTACCCACCTCGTTTCTTTTAAAAAAAAGTCTAGAACAATTACTTTTACTTCAACTAACTATCAGTAACATGTAAATCTGATATATGTATAAATAAAATTAGCTAGTCTCGCGCCGTTTCACACGCTGCTCGGCTCCTACAGATCGTTGCGTGATGATGTATAACTTTCCTCGATAAATTGACTAACTAACACAAAAATAATTGTTTAATTCCGACCAGTAGTTCCGGAGATTAGCGCGTTTAAACAAACAAACTCTACAGCTTAATAATATTATAATAAGGTTGTCTGGAAGAAATCACCTTGTGTGATAAGACCGCCCATTGTAATCACAACATTCGGTCATAGTATCCAATGTATTGCTACTTGGTGTATGTGTGCAAAAAGGTATATATGTCACCGGAAAATAACAAGATCCGTAAGTTTATCATTTTACTAGGAAGTTTATAAACTTTCGTACAATTCTAAACGGGAGATAAATTGTAATATTTTACGTCCACATTTTCGTAAATTGATAAACTTACTGAATTCACTCGTAAAATAATAAGAAAGCAGTAAGCAAACGCTACGAGCGATCTGATTGGTTGGCTGTCACGTGTCACTTCTCCTTCCTCGCGGCCGCCATTGCTGGCCACGGAACATAAACAAACCGGTTTGCTATTAAAACTGATAATAGAAAACTCAACTCACTACATCCGTGCCAGAGAGGAACCAGGCATTGTTGCTTCCAATTTATAGTTTGTCAAGTCTGATTATTCCAAAGTCTATGGACACAAGCATTGCCACTATGAACATTGACCAATCAGAGAGCAGTGTGTTATTTTACGTATTTCAAAGATCGTATATTTAAAAGAGTTTCTGTGATTGGTCGAACCATATAAAATCTGACGAATAGATATTCGATAGTTTATAAATTTACCGTATGACGTCGGAAATTGATAAATTTACGAAAATGTGGACGTAAAATATTACAATTTATCTCCCGTTTAGAATCTTACGAAAGTTTATAATTTTCCTAGTAAAATGATAAACTTACGGATCTTGTTATTTTCCGGTGACATATATAAATAAATAAATAAATTATATAGATATAATATTACTTATAGGTATGCAATATTTAATGGGTAATTAGGTTGTGAAATCCATTCGTAGCTAACCTCTCATTGTAGTACATGCTTTTAACTTTACACCGCTCTTAAGCTTACCTACTTCGTAAAAAAAATCCATCCTCATTACGTCAATAATAATATCTATACTAAGATCAAGATCGATGTGAAATCTTTTATAATTGTTTAGCCGGTAAACTCTAGAGTAGTAACTCAACAAACCATAAAAATTAAACTGTGATTCTGTCAATACTCTTATTTTACTAAAAAGCAAAACTATCTGTAAATATCTTCAAAAACCGTCTCCGTGTGAGAAGAGGCATTTGCTCAGCAATGGGCACTTAAAGACTGATGATGATGATCTTCAAATACGAGGGCGCGATTGCGTACAGTTGAATTAACAGGACGTATCTCGAATCTCCTAATCTTATGATTTTATAAAAACATTTCACATCGCTCTTGGGCAGAGTATAATAACAATAATTATAATTTTTATTAAAATTGATTTTTTTTATATTCTATCTTCAGGCCATGATGACGGGCAGTGTCTCTACATTTGCGGATGTGGCCCTAAACTTTGGCGCCCCAGCTGTTCGTGGCGACAGTGTGTTGCGCGTCGCCAACGCTAGAGGGCGCCGCACTGTGATGTACGGAGATGACACCTGGTTGAGACTGTTCCCTGGACTGTGGTCACAGTACGATGGAACCACTTCTTTCTACGTCACAGATTATACAGAGGTTAGTTAGTATATAATAATCAAAAAAAGGAAAAAGCGAAAATGTGTTATTTACTTATAAACTCATGTTTATCCAAACTAAATGTCATGGTGGCTCGAAGCTTCAGGCCACCATGCAGGACGTGTGTCCGAAACCTGGTAATTACCAACGTGTGATTCTTTCCGAGTTATGTGTACTTTCCAAGCTACTTTAGACACTACTGTTATATGGTGAAGGTAAATATCGAAAACCTGGACTTGTAAAGAGAAGGGAAGAGATCTTTGCTCAGCGGTGGACATTTATAGGCTGGTGATAATGATGATGTTTAAGCAGTGTAAAGGTGGAACTTTCGTGCTTGACAGTAGCAAATTTCAGGTATAAGGTTCCTAGTAAATCTCGTATTGTCTCCGCGTGAAACATGGCAGAATGTATTAAATGAAAGGAACCTACTTACTATTAAAGAGTAACGATGGAGTTTCTTGTTTGTTCTTCTCCATTCGAATTTACACTTTGGAACGAGCACCTAACTTCACTAACGAACTGACTGGCAGCTAGACTATAATATTATAGTTTCACGTTTCAAATGGTTTAGTTGGAATAAATGATTTTGACTTTGACTATACTTTTGTATAAAATATAAAAACTTTTCTGATCTGTAAGGCTACTATTATGATTAAAAGCTTTTTTGAACATAATACAGAACGCAGTTCAATATTTTTTCAGGTGGACAATAATGTCACAAGACATCTGGACAAAGTGCTAACACCAGATGAGAATAAGAAACCTACATTCGACTTCCTAGTCCTTCATTACTTGGGCCTTGATCATATAGGTCATTTAGAAGGCGCTAGAAGCCCTAAGATCAAACCGAAACTCCAAGAAATGGATGAAGTTGTAAAGAAGATATTTACCGCTATGAAAACGTGGGTAAGTGCTCGTGTCATGCGATTTTAATGTTTAATCCCTTGATTTTTAGAGGAAAGTGGTGAGAGACATTTTTTTAAAGATCTAAGCATACATTGGGTCTGATCGAGAAGCGACGTCGTTTTGTACAATGTATAATGAAACCACATATTCTATCAGATATATAGTATCTATGACACAGTATAAAATGGATAGACTGCACGGTTGGCGTGGTTGCTTGGCATCTAACTGCCGTGCAACGTGTCGCGGGTTGGATTCCCGCACGGATCAACTATGTGCGATCTACAAATTGTTGTTCCGGGATTGGTTGTGATGTGTATGTGAAATAGTAAGTTTGTAAACGCACCACGCAAAGACGCAGGAGAAAAATCTAGAGTGGGGCAATGTTTTTTTAAATAATAATATATGTGGGAAACGGAACGGACGGACGACGGAAAATACTGAAATAGCAGACAGTAAAGATGGCGAGCGTAGCGATATGACAGAGATTGGTCGGCAGAGTTTTTTTTAATAAAACATTTTCTTCAGTTTGCTTGGCTTTTACTTTGAGCAAAGCCCACACATAATTATAATGTATTATGTATGTTCGTAGGATCGTAAAGGCGTACTGATAGTATGCGGTGACCACGGCATGCGAGACGCGGGCGGACACGGTGGCGCCACGCCTAGCGAAGTCCTCGTACCTCTTGTGTTGGCCATGAGCTCCGACTTCGAATGCCCGCATCCGTATGTATTGTGTTACTATTATTTTCACATAAAACCCTAAATATGAGATTTAGCCCTCGTTTGCACATACGCTGTGGTTCAGTGGCGCTGTAAGCTCGTCGTACATTGTAGCAAATCGCCTATTGGCTATGTGCGCGACAGTGGCGACGCGTAGCGTTTACAACATTTCCGGAAGCTGTCAAATAATAACAATGTAAACATTATCATTTTTTTTGCAAATATAAATAAAACCAAAGATAAATATATTATTGTTGACATTATTTAAGTGCAATTTATTCAATAGTTTTACTGTAAAATCAATATAATAATAAAAAACGATAGCTGGTCGTCCGCATTTGTTTCGGATTTCTGCCGTGTTGTGCGCTGCGGTCGTTATCCTGTCCGCCACTACTCGCTTTGCACATAGCCAATACTAAAACAACATCACGTCCATTCATAACAACCCTTGACCTGTTTTAACTATACCTTCAAGTATCACTAATCCCTACAGGCTAGGTCCAGGTCCGACAGTAGCTCAAGTAGACGTAGCGCCCTCAGTAGCCTGGTTACTGGGCGCTCCGCCCCCCGGGGATAGTGGCGGACGCCTCCTCCCCGCTCTACTCCCGCAAGACCCGCGCCAGCATCTGTACTTACTGCACGTGCTCAGCAGTCATGCTGTGAAACAGGATATACCTACTGACACTGGTATGTTTAACAATACTTCGTTGAGGTAAAAACATATTTGCAATCTGTAGATGGCGCTAGTGTAGTTTAAAGTCCCATTTGTTAAATCACAATCGCAAAAATTGTTTGGAAACGAAACCAAGCTCCTAATCCATGTGACACAAGTTATACTACTTTAAACCCCTTTTACAATCCAATGAGGAGGCGGCCTAACCCTTCCCTCCTATTGAGGAGGGAAGGGTTAGGCCGGTTAGGGATTGCCCTAAAACCCCCTATCAGGATCTGGCAAAGCATTTGCAGCTCCTTTGACGTTGCCATATATGGGTGTCCATAGGCGACGCCAATTTCTTACCATCATCAAATCCGTCTGCTTGTATGCCGCCGTTACATACCAAAAAAATAAAAATTAATTATTACCAGTAACATTTTATTCACAAATCAAATTTCGTGCACTCAATTCAATCTCCAAAAATATTATTATTTTTAACAGTATTTTAAACAATCAAACGTTACCTAAACTCACATCAGTAATCTCTAAAACTGACAGTCTCGGCTTAATCCCCAGAGTTCTACAAGCAGTACCAACGGGCTGAACAGCAATTTGCCCATTACCTCGCCACCGGGCAACAGAGTGCCGCCAAGATAGCCAAAGAATTCTACGAAGAATCACTTGCAAAGATGTCCGAATACCTCACTCAAACTAAAACTGAATTCGATTTGTTCGCTATTGGAGTTGCTATTGTTTTATTGTATGCGGTGAGTTAGATTGGATTTACAACTTATAAATGCGCGAGTGTTAATGCGAAAAGTAATTATTTTAACACCTTGGAAGGCTTGACGTGGATTGGATTTATTTAATTACCTTTAAGGCTGATTTTTCAATGGTTAGATAAAAGTTACCTGGAGAATAATTATATGATGCGTCAGAATGTTTGTATAAGACAGTGACAGCAACAATTTTATTCTTCAGATATTTATCTGACTATTGAAAAATCCACACTTGTACATAAGTTCCCTGCAGACGTTTCTGTCGCAAAGTTCTTACAAATAGGGTAGTTTTATAAATATTCAAATTCAATAAAATTTCTGAAGATTCATTTGTTTACCGTGAACTTATTGTGTAGGTATTGAATTAGACAATAAAACTGACCTTTCCATTAAAAAAAAACAGTGTATGAAAAAAATAACGTGTCATGTTATTCTTTCAGATTGCAATATCACTACTACTAGTCACCCTGTACTCTATCCAACCAGACAACAGACGCAAAACGAGCATAACAAGCCGCTCCCACCAGCGCTCCAGCATCGGTTCCATGATAGCATTCCTCATAATCTTCTCCATATGCAGTGCCATCCTTATCACTTCATGTTTCATTACCGAAACCAAAAGCCAATTATGCAATTTCGAGTCTTTTTGGATACTTGGACTTTTGGCAACATCCTGTATGTTCACAGTCACTTATTTCCTCATAAAGACTGGTATAGAAAGGATAAAAGATCTTTCTTTACTGAACGAATTGAATGCTATAGATCTGCTTCTAATTGGAGCCACGTTATTCCACTGTTGGTCTTTCTTTGGTACAAGTTTTATTGAAGAAGAACATATGACTTGGTATTTCTTTTGGAACACTTTGATGTTCTTTGTTTTGGTTCGAACTGTTGTTATTCTGCTCATGTATTTGAGTAAGAAGTTGACTGGAGCGACTGAAGTGCAAGAGAAACCGGAGTTGGAGCAACGGATGAGCGCTGTCGGTGTTGGGATACTGCCTAAGTGGGTGCTTCTGATTGCGTTACATAGGTGAGCCTTTTAACAATGTTATTCACTGTATTTCGTGAAACACTGACGAGTAGTTAGTAAAATAGAGACCATTTATCTATACTAATATTATAAAGCTGAAGTTAATTTGTTTGTTTGAACGCGCTTATCTCCGCAAATACTGGTTAAAATTGAACGATTATTTTTTCACTTGTTAGTCCATTTATCTAGGAAGACCATAGGCTATAAAACTTCACGCTACGATCTGTAGAAGCCGAGAAGCGGAAACGCAAACCTCGCGAGAATATGTATCTAGTTCATCTAATACATATATTTGAAGCGGTAAAATTTGTCAGTTTGTATGTAGGAGGTAATCTTTGGAACCGCTAATAGATAGCTATGCAATGCTCCTGAGTGCTATAGGTTATAAAACATCACGCTACGATCAAAAAGAGCTGGGCAGAGGGTGAAATCGCTCGAGAGTAGCTAACATATAATAAATACTGTACTATTACACTAATGTATAAAATTTCCAGATACCTAAGAACAATGAACCAGACTGGGGACAGATGGTTGTTCCTCCCAGACACGGCAGACTGGTTGAACGCACCAGAAAACGTGTTCTACCTTCAAGCTCATCTTGTTATAGGTGAGTAGGTTACTCAATATATAAATAATAAAATATCTATTTATTTATTTCAATTATATTATCCTCATACAATTAGTTTAAATCTAAGTGTGGGAGAGCCATGCTTCGGCTCGAACGGGGTGATATCACGGCTTCACAGAAAACCGGCGTGAAACAACCACAGCGTTGTGTTTCGCCGTGTGAGTTAGGTTATTGGAGGCCCAATCCTTCCCCTCCCCCAATGCCTCCTCAATCCCCAAATCTCCAAATCCCTAAAAGGTCAACACAACACAGTCAAAAAGAAAACAACTGCCTATATTATGGTTTGCACGCTACGGGAGATAGTCATGTTTCTTTTACAATATTACTTATTTCATTTTTCCTCTTTCCAGGTACAATTGGCACACTAGTAATATGTCTATGGAACCTTCGTTACCTGAACAACGTGAAGCATTTCCAATCTATGCTCACAATCGCAGCAGTAATCTGCATATTCTGCTACCGAATCGCCTCCAGCGCCTTAGAGACACCAATCGACGACATAAAAACTTGGGACCCAGTCAAAATCGTAGACGTCTTCTGGGCCATCCTCATAGCACAGTTCCTTCTAGAAATAGTCTCTTATATAGGAATCCTCAAGTCCTGTGGCCTTCAACCTGTAAAGAACAGTTCGAATGCTAACAAATTCGAATATAATAAGCCTAAAGCGAAATCTGAAGACTATTTCTACGACAATCTAATGGAGGAGCCTTGGAATGTTGAAGAAGTTAAGCTGAACTTGGTTAGGTCTCTTTCTCATCTAATGTTAAATGATTTAATGTTAATAGTGTGTTTATTAATGCGTCCTCATAACGTGGTCATGGTTCCAAGTATATTTGTGACGTGTGTGTTGACGTCTGAGTGCATGGACCACAAACTGTTGGACTCAAAGTCTGGGAAGAAGACCGAAGTCGCTGATATACTTAGCAGGACCCTTGTTCATATGTGGATTGGTATCCTGTTCTTCTTTTATCAGGTGAGTTGTTTATTTTGTTTTTTTAAAGGTTAGAACGTGAATAGAGCTAGCTAATTACGTGATGGTAAGCAATCAGCGCTGCCCATGGATAACTGCAATACCAGAGGAGTTTGGAGTGGGTTGCCGGCCTTTTGGGGATTAAGATTTCGGAAATTTAGGAGATATTGAAACAAAAGATTTTTGTTTCATGTCGGTGATCTGTGAGTTCGTAAGAGTCAATAGATCACCACAGACGGGGCCCTTTAGGGCTGATGTTTAGCCGGGGTTGCGGGTTAAGCGCAATGAGGCACCATATCCTTGGCCCAGAGCAGGAGAAGAAACGGTGTGGTTTTTAGTCAGTAAGAGTATGACATTCTCTTTCGGCTTACCCTGGGCGGAAGAAGTCGTTAGATGATTTTCCCCTGACAATAAAAAAGTATCACTCTGATCCAGCCGACCCATTCGAGCCGAAACATAACTCCCACACTTATATTGGCATATTTTACCAACTATTATATACCTACAGTTTAACATTATTATTCTCTTGTTTCTTTTTCTTGGCTCGGCTACGTAGCCGAATTTGAGAACTAGTACGGGCCGAAGCCAAGTGCTAGCCCACGTCGATGTGTCGATTTTGGTTGTTGGTGTACGACATTGTATCTGTTTCGTTTAAGAATTTTCGGACTATACGGCAGGTGTTTAAGATAGCTGCTTTTTGGAGATTGTGATAAGTATAGGAAGGTAGGTCTAGTGTCTTTATTGATTGATGGAGTTGTTTTGGGTGTTATTATTATTTCAGGGTAACTCAAACAGCCTGTCGTCAGTAGACCTCGGTTCAGGGTACGTGGGGCTGCGGCAGTACTGCCCCGTGCGGGTGGCGCTCCGCATGGGGCTGCATGCGTACGCCGGGCCCGCCATCGCAGGCGCCGCGCTGTTCGCGACCATCGCTCGCCACGCTAATACTTGGGACACGTGAGTTGTACCCTTCTCTTGAGGAAGAAATATTATCAACTGGCTTCTGCCCGAATTTGGCGAGAGGGAATGCCAATTGCCTACCAATACCATCAAGTCTGTTCGCTTGTCGACCTATGTATCTTATCCACCACGTTTTCAACTTGGAAACAACAACAACAACTTTCAACACGTTCAGGTGGCAATTTTCCAACGTCAGTGGGTAGCGGTTCTGGCGACAGATTGGTGTCATGGAGCACCAGGTTGTGTACCCTTGTGTAGGGTGCACAACGTCAATGGCCAAGTCACACAACATTTATACGAAATCCCAATAAGGAACCATAGACTTGGCACGACTTTGTAATATTTCATTACTTTTAAGGGATGAACCAGCAGCTCCATAGACACTTAGCTAGTTTTTTACAGAATGTGTTTGATGGGCTATCTATTCACGCGAAATTATTTTTATTGACTAACTAATGACCCGTCCCCGCTTCGAACAGGTATACAAGTATTTTACCGGTTAATATTTCTCGACGTACCCCTTCTACTTTCTCAATTTTTTTAAGGACCTTCTCCTGATGGTAACAAACACAACAAAAAAACATTTTGCCAAATTGGTCCAAACCTTGATCAATTATGCGTTTACCAAAACATTTTGCGATTCATTTTTATTTATATAATCATATAGATTTCTCCTTACTCCCCAGGTACTTGCAAACAATATGGCGTTCAACGAACATTTTAGCAGCTCATCGAGTTTACTGTGTAGTTGTGTACTGTGTTATAGCGACAATCTTCAGAGACCATCTCTTTGTATGGAGCGTGTTCTCTCCCAAACTGTTGTATGACTTCGTAGCCACAATATTCTCCCTCCAAGCCCTCGGTACTATAGCACAATTACAATTCCTGGCACATACCACCAATTACCTAGCTAGAATCTTCACGTACAAATCAAGACTGTGATATAACTATCTAGTGCTTACCAAAGGTACTCTATGTTGTGGATTTAAAGCTCAATTTACAATGCTGTTACATAATATTAAGGCGTTTGCAATAAAATTGTATTAAAGTAATCAGTTTTGGAGGTTTTCAACTTTATGCATGTGTAGTTAGGTCGAAACTCGATTGATACAGTCAACATTTGACCTCATTTTACCCTGTGGTCTATGAATTGAAGAATTCCTGTGCAAGATTTAAAAGTGTTTTGTATATAAATTCGAAAATCTATTGCAGTTCTATAGATCGGATTAAAATAGTATCTGCACACGGCATAATTAACCTTATGTCAATGGTATAACATACAAAATAAAAAAGCCAGTAGTTACAGAAATTGTTAAATTAAATCGTATTTTAATTTATACGTTATATGATCGACATAGAGTTCATTTCACCGTGTACAATTTTGTTGCAAAATGTGACTTTAATATTTTTTTCGCGATGTAAATTGAGTATAAAATGAATTGTGAGAATTTTGATGACTATTGCCATTATTATTGTTATTATAGTGTTGTGATTACCAAGTGTAGCTAGTTAGTTGACGTCCAATTAATGAACAAAATATATTATAAACTGGGTGCTATTGAATTTGGAGGTATTATCACGAATGCTAGCCGCTGAAGAGGAGTCTTATCATTTTAAATTGTGTGACTATCCCAAAGGACAGGAAATATGTTATACTATCTTCCGCCCGCGTGGTATGTTGATAAAAAGTAGTTTTATGTATTAAAGTAGTGTACCTAACTACATATGTAGGTACCAAACTTAAACCGATTCGGTCCAGCCGTTTTTCGTGAAAGAATATCAATCATATCTAGTTACATTCTCACAAACTTACACATTTATAATATTAGTAGGATTTGCCCTTGCCTATCCTGATGGGAGACAATGTATAGCCTAGATTAGATATGAGCGCCGATGGCCAATTCCACGGCGGCGGCGCGGTCTAAAAATTTACACGGCGGCGGCGGCGCGCCGGCGTGGTGTACATTTTTATGGTGGGTGGTGTGGGGGGGGGTGTATTAAGAATAAAGAAAAGAAAACCATATTGTTGATACTAAAGAAAACTATATTATACTTTAATAAAGAAACAGAAGACATAATTCGTATAACATTGCTTATTTACATCACATAAATCACCTTTTTAATGATAAAAAATAACTTGCATCAGTCATTTTAATGAGATCAATCAACATTAACTCAACGACATTGCTTGTCCTTTAATTTTAATCATTTTGCACAGAAATAAAATAAGTCACATTTTTAAAGATTAAAACTAGCATCAATAATTTTAATGAGATCGATATTAACAAATCAAAATTGCTTGTTCTTAATTTAATAATTTTTACAGAAATAAAATAGATCACATTTTTACATAAAAACTAGGTAAATACGCCGAAAAAAAAATCAAAGTCCAATAATTATTTAAAAAAATAAAAGATCACGTTTGATGAATAGCAAAAATGTTTCAGTATTATAAATAAAAAAATAATTTACTGACCAAAACTACTTATTTAAAGACTCTTTGCAAAATACATAATTATCATGGATGAATACTATCCTATTCACTCTGATAGGATTTAGTCGAGAACGTTTCGCAGTTATTACTAGTCCAGCTGTGGAGAAGACTCTCTCGCTCGGTGTGCTTGTAGCAGGTATATTTAAGATTGATCGTGCGAGAGCATATAATGATGGCATACAAGTTTTTTTGTCCCTCCAGTATTGCAGAACATCTCCACCGTAAGGCTGTAAATGTTCAGGACTTGCTGTCGCGAAATAAGTCCAACATTCGTTTTCAACAGCACTTTCGGCATCTTGTTGAGTAGCGCTGTGCTTTCGGGCCAAATCCAGTAAAAAGTTTGCAGCGTTAACGGAAGAACTCGTCCCGACTTCCCCGGCAGAATCAGTAATTTTATTTTGAGGAATGTCTTCTGTCATCAATCGACTTCTGACCATTGATGCCAGAAATGAAACTTTAGTGGTTCCTTTTGTTTTCATAAATTCCTCTATCTCATTAATTCCATGGAATCGACAGTCGAGTAAGGTTGCCGCAACAACCACATCAGTCAAAGGAAATCGAGATTCTAAACCCGCTAACATATTATTTTTTAGCCTTCTTATTACAAGAGGCTCATCATCACCCATTTCTTCCAGCAATCTTTTTATTTCCGAGCGAAATACCAGAGCCAAATTTATAGTTGGCTGAGTTTCTGAACTTAGAATTTCTACAATTTTTTTAAAATTTTCTAAGAATTTTATTAAGGCCTCAATATTTTCATAGTCTATATCTTGTATTACGAGACTACCTCGACCTATTTCATTCAGAACTGTATTTATAGGCTGACGATTTGCACTGTTAGAAATGCTTTTCAGCATCATCAAGACGCTGTGCCATCTTGTGCTTGTGCTCGTTTTAATAGTAGGAGGGGGCTGCAAATGTTTTCTGGAACTTAAAGCTCTTTCAGGTATCTCAGTTGATTCCGATTCAGAATCGGTTGAGTCGCTATCTTCATCCTCTACATGTTCCGCGAATTCTTCAATAAAAGAAAGCAGATCATTTTGTGCTGCAGATGCAGCGGCTTCAACACGTGGTGCCCTGTAACGGACATGCTTAACAATCTTCTTGCATTTTTTTAATAACTTGGATATTTCCCTTGTGTTTGCGATACCATCTACATTGACTAGATTATGGAGAGCATGACCAAGGCAAAGATGGTTATCAAAGCCTAATAAATTCGCAGCTCTCTTCATATTGCCACCTGCATCTGTGACCAAATAAATATTTTTTTGGTCTATTTTAAAAGAACGCAATACTTCCAAAATTGTGTCACGGATTGTTTCGCCGGTGTGTTTCTTGGTAATTTCTATTGTAGCCAGAGTAAATTTGATGAGAGTCATGTCTTCAGAATTAAAATGAAACGTACAAGTGATATAATTACGCCGCCTATATTGGTCGGTCCACATATCAGCGGTTAATGCACCAAAACGAGGACTTTGATTCGAAATAAAATTATTTACATACGCTAGCATACTGTTATACACATCTTCCAGTCCTTCTCGTGCTATGTTGTGCCTCGAGGGCAAATCGTCGGCGGAAACAATAATGTTGTACTTTTTCAAAAAGTCAATCATTGCATCATTTTCCACACTGTCAAATGGAATCAAAGATCTAGCAAACCAAAGAGCTAAATCTCGAGACAAAGACCACTTATTGCTGCTCCTCTTACTACTGCTACTGGTTGTCGGAGTCCTCGGAGAAAAAAACTGTGTTATGCTCGAAGGCTGCGACCTTTGTGTATCTTCTACACCATGTGCATCTTTCAAATGTCTGAGAAGATTACTTGTGGCTATTCCTTTAGAGTAAGCTTTCACTTGGGCCCTGAAAAGTAATAAATGTGAACTATACCATGTGATAAAATGTTAAAGAAAATGAAAAGGCTTAATGTGATGGTTTGACATTTCTAAACAATATCTGTAAAAACATCTAACAATTCCTAACATTTGTAAGTACATAAATGTTTTATTTACTACTAATTTAGTTATATTGACACTAGTTTAAAAGATAATACGTAAATAAAATAAATAGTTAGCTTGAAAGTCTGGAATTTCGGATTACTAATCTTGTTTTTCGAATACTAAATTCAATCTAGGAAAAGTAAAACTAACTTACTTTGAAAACAAACAATTCTCGTCTTCATTTTTTGCATTTCGTAGGCAAACTCCACAAAATACTTGTTCACTTAAAACAGCTCTCCGTTTTCCATTAAATTCTACTGCTAATTGTCCGAATTCTGTCCAGCAAAAACTATGTGTATGTTTTGTAGAAAGATTTTTCAGTGGTGTTATAAAAATGTCTTTTATTTTCGTTTTATAAACATCAATACTAGTCGAAGACACTGCCGCCATTGTTTACGTCACTTAACTATAACACACGTTCGCTCGCCACGGTGACAAACTCGACTGAGCGAGCGCAGCTCAGACGCGGTTCGGTCGGTCGAGTGGCGGTAGACTGGTTTGTACATGTCGCGACGGCGCGCCGCGCGTTTCGTTCGACGGCGGCGCGCTGACGCTAAGACACGGCGACGGCGGCGCGCCGGCGCGGCGCTCATATCTAGCCTAGATAGCCTATTTAATAAATGATATCGCATGGCGATCCGATATCTGCGCAGCGCTAACGTAACCTAAACGATAATTTTGAGAGCCGCTAGGTTTTCATGACATCCTTTCACCCAGTTCAACAGCCAGTTTGAATGACAATATGCCGTTGTTAAGAACTCTGTGAAGCCTTGTGATACGTGATAATGACTCCCAAAATTCGATTACACCTTGTATGAGTATTTGACAGCGAGTCAGTTTTTATGTAATGTACAACACCGTCAACGTATCTTGGCAAATCTGAATATAGCCGATTAGCTGCGCAGTACACAATTTTGTTCCTAAAAGATCCATTGCGCAGACTAACGGCTAACTTCAGACTCGCCACGATACGTCGGCCGTACTGTACAGACGGAAGGCAGATCATTGTGTACTTATATTGTATAAGTTAATTGTAGATATTCTAAATTAGCAATAAAACCTACTGACTGTATCACACGTGGATAGTATTATAATTTTATTGTACTTTAATCAGTTAAAATGTAACGACTTATTTTAACGACATCGCGGTTTCGATTCCCGCAAGGAACAACTCATTTTTTTATCCCTATTAATAATTGTTGTTCTAGGTCTAGGTGTCATGTGAATGTGATATTGTTTCTTTGTAGAGGCGCCCATGACACAGGAGAAATTCCTAGTGTGAAGCAATGTCTAAATAAATAAAGACCCAATAGATTTTTATTGTTGTTTAATATATTTTTTAATAAAAAAAGAGCGAATAATAAAACAAAATTATTACATCTTAACAATTTTTATTAGTGTAAGTGTATATTGGAAACACATTTTTTTAGATTTTTCTTACTGACAATATTCTATAGGCGTCACAGCGACCCCTCACCAAACCGATGTCCTAAATAAATCTAATTTTACATTAATTTGTGTGCATTTTCATTCAGACGATGGAAATAACTAAATACTTCGAAGTATGTGTTTGGAATTTACGAAAATAGATACGGATCTGAATGTTTCACCATCTAATTTAAGCAATATCTATGAGATAAACGTTGAAACTATAATTTATCTAATGAATAGCTACCGGGGCTGACGTGGTAGTGAAACAGCACTGGATAAATGCGAGTAAAAAGCACCCTTACAACGGAAGGACCTCACCTCCCAAATGTCTCCATAAAAAATATATTCCGTTAAATAAACAAGCTGGAATGCTTCGAATATTTACCCAAATACTCCAATCTCCACTTCAAAATATATTTAGACTCGAAAAATATGTAATAAGTTATACTTTTATTATTATTTTATAAATATCTCTTGCTGAATGTGACTTGGAACACTGATATAATAACTACATATTATACATTTTGGCACTAACTATAAACACAGAATTTACACACACATATATGTAGATATGATATATACATAGAAATTTTGACGTAAATGCACATAGTGGCGAACTGTAGACAGGCAATGATTAATATGTTTGCAATCACCTAATAACTACACCTATCCCCATTTATTATTTTACAAGTAGGTACATTTAGTATTGTCTATTACAAATAATTGGAAACCCATATCATCAAGTAATTTATAATGAAATAAAAACACGAAGATATTGCCTATGTATTGTATAGACATACACTACATATCTTATACGAAAAAAAAATCAACAAAATCAACTATTACCGTATAGCGTTACTTTGAATTTGTTCTACTAAATACTGTCAGAAGACGACCACACGATTGGAACTTGCTGTAGACGATAACGAAAACGATTCGTAGCTTTGTATAAATATAAAAAAATAATGTGATTACATTTGTGAACGCGGCCAACTCTAGACTGGTTAAAGTATATATTTACAGGAGTATGTAAAAATAACTATACATGTTCTCTCAGTATCAGTACGTAGAGTAGAGACCGATTGCTTGAAGGCTTTATGATTTGCTTTTTCAGCGAAGATATGACGTGGCCTTAAGTATATGTGCACCAACCCCCCCTCTCCAATCACACCATTGGATTCTCCATTACCTGGAATTAAATGAACATGTTAAAATAAGGTAGGTATTATACAGAACCGGCAGAATTGCCGGTCTGTCCGGTCGTGGTGGCCCAGAAGTTAAACCGAAACCTGGCAAGCAGCTACCAATGTGACTTTTTCCGAGTAATGTGTACTTTCTATGATTATTTAGATACCACTAACATACGGTGCGGGAATACATCGTGAGGAAAACTGGACTTATAATTGGGTAGTTTCCTAAGTCAAAAATAAATTAATTCGACGTTTTAATACGATACAATATTGAAAAATAACTATACTTTTATTCATCGATCGATCGATACACTGAGTTTTAGATATTTATTAGCTAATTTTTAAAAAATAAGTAATCTATTTGACGCAATAATGCTGTGACGTCATAATTCAATGTTTCATACAATTTTCATAGAAAAGTATCGTTTTTGACATTTGGATAAAAGTATTGAAGTTTGAAATTGCTAATCCGCTCTGAGCAAGCGTGATGATTATGCTCAAACCTTTTTTTGTGTGAGAAGAGGCCTATGCTCAGCGGTGGGCACTTATAGGCGGGTGCTGTGAGGTGATTATACAAAACTAGCTATTCTGGCGTGGTTACACCCACTGTTCGGGTTCTACAGATATAGAGACACAACCCCAGAACATATGCAAGCGCGAAGTGCGTAGTACAGGTAGGTGTTCAATTTTTACAATAGAAGTATAACCCAGTATTTTTACTAACTACATATAATATAGCACAAAGCTTGCTTCACTGACGAACAATCTTGACAGACTTCTATTTTGACGTTTCAAACTCAAAGTCAATTAATAAATATAGTAAAAAAAAAATAATTTTGACTATATGAAGATATTACAGTTCACATTACCCTTGAGCCAACTTAGGCGCTTGTTTCCCACAACATAATATTAATGTATAGCTATTGCCAGATTGTCGTACAAAATGTCTATTATGGCGCGAAAATAAAAATCTATTTTACGAAACAACATAACTTACTTGTGGTCTATGGTTGCGTTCGAAGCGTCAATGCGCTTGTATCTTGTACCGGTAGACGAGCACGCTAGCCACGCCCATCAGGAAGCTCAGCAGAATCGAACCCCACACGAACATCTGAATACGAAACAAATATTATCGGTATTATCGCAACACTATGTGGTAGAGACAAGCTTCGGCACGAATGGGTCGGCCCGACCGGAGTGATACCACGGCCTCACAGAAAATCGTCGTGAAACAACCATAGCGTTGTGTTTCTATCTCAATCACAAAACTTATTTGAATCGATTCAGTAGTTACTGCATAAAACGTAACAAACCATCGCGCACCCACACGCCTGATTTATAACAGTGGACTAATAATTTACAATTCCAATAAATTATGATGGATATGTAGGTACTTAAATTTACCAGAAATATTCAATCATTTGCCATTACTATTTTTATTTAAATCCTGTATAATTGAAAACACTAACATTATTTCATAAATTAATACCTCAAAATGGACTCACCTTGGCTCTACTAGGTTTCTTATCAGGCGTAGCGCCCTTAGGTTGGTTGGTGCCAAGCATTCGTTTAGCCAGCTTTCGTTCCACGGATCGTTCTCGTGTGGCCCTTTGTTCACATCGCTGGAGTTCCTTGCGAGCCCCCGGGTCCTCGGGGGCGGCGGCTGCAGCGGCCCGCGCTGCTTCCAAAGCCTCGGAATTACGGCCCATCGAGGACAGAATGCGTGACTTGCGATATAATGCTTTGGCGTTCTTCGGTTGACAGGTAAGGACTCTTGTTACTGCCTGAAAATATTAAAAATAAGTTTTTTTTAAATGTTGCCTCACACTAGTATTTTCTCCAGTGTCGTGTGTCAATAGGGAGTACAAGACTTTTTCGGATCCCATAACTCTGGCATCGGCCCTGTTGGGTTCCATTTGTGGTAGTTTATAAGTAAATGCTATTCTATGTAGTGTGATACTTAAGAAACCTCTTAGGAACAGAACGAAATCGTAGTAGATACATTTAATTATAACAGGAGACAGTCAAATAATTTCGATACTTTTTCCTTGTAATTCCAGTTAGATAGACATCTAATCTATATTTTCTATGTAAAAGGAAGGCTTGTCTGGTGGTAAATAATCAACGCTACTCATGAACACCTAACAACACCAAGATGTTGGGGTTACAAGTGCGTTGCCGGTTTTTAGGGGATTAAGGTTTCGGAGATTTAGGGATTGGGAAGAGGATGGATAATTGGGCCTCGGGTTACCAGACTCACACGGGAAAACATAACGCTGAAGTATTCCGGTTTTCTGTCAGGCCATGGTATCCAAACAAAAGCATGGCTCTCCCACATTTAGAGCTGATTTTTCAATAGTCAGATAAATGTTATCTGAGGAATAAAATTGTTGCTGTCACTGTCTTATACATTCTGACACGACAGTAACATAATTATTCCCCAGGTACCTTTTATCAAACCATTGAAAAATATAAAAGTTCCAAACTACAATATCCTCAATCCATTATTGAATAACGAACCTGCAAAGCCGCTTCATAAGCGCCAGCCTTCAATTGCGCGGCAGCCATATTATTATGCACACGAAGGCGTTCTTCTAGAAGAGCTTGGAGTTCATCAGAGGTTGGTGGCATTTCACCGCTGGCTGTGGGGGTGGTGATGCCACCGTCGGCTTCATCGAGCACGTCCAGCGCACGTCGGTACAGCTGCACTGCTAAGGTGGGCTCACCACGACCGTACCACCAATTACCGCGGGCACGACGACGGATACTGAAAAAGAGAGAAATTATAAAAATAGGATTTCCTGTTTGGTGTTAATTCATTTATTTATTTTTGTACTAGCAGTCGTCCGCGGCTCCGCCGGCGTGGATGACAATTTTACGCTTTTTCAAGAATTTTTCTATGTGCAAACCTTTTCTGGACTTTCACGAATAATTCAAGACCAAAACTAGCCAAATCGGTAAAAACATTGTTGAGTTATCACATTATAACGAAAAGTTGCATTGATTTATTATTCAAATAATTCTATAAACAACTAATTTGTTGATGTATGAAATGTGTTTACAATTAATGCATAATTTACTTATTTTATAATATACATTTATATTGTTTACTAATTAACTGTCACACGTATAATTTTACCATTTGTAACTTGTTAGCTGTTATTATTGTGTATGATCAGTTATTGAAACTTTAAATACTTAAATTTTAAAAAGGGCTGTTTGGTGACTTTTTTTCTTAAGTCTTAATATACTCCATAATCTGGGGGTGAAAATTACTCCAAAATAGCATACTTACATAACTTTAATTCACTTTTTCATTGTACATATATTTTAGTCATCAACAAGTTATTTTTAGATTAATGTTTAACGTGATTAGCAAAATCTAGGCTTCAGATTAGGCCTTAAAGTTTACGTGCCATAACTCATTTCAAGTTGCAAAGTGTATAGGTACATTTATCTATAGTGTACTAGCGATCCCCTCAGCTACGCACGGGTGCAATGTTGATTCAAAATTTCTCCACTATAATGGATGTTATTATTCTAATAAACCTTCCTCTTCAATCACTTTATCTGTTAATTAATTAAACGGTAACAGAACGCCGGCTATTGATCTTCTAAGTACTGTGTCTCGAATTGCTATGATTGAAAGGTAAAAAAACTGCTTCAAAATCCGTTGCATAGCCTTTAAAATTGAAGCATGCATACAGAGAATGCATTGAATTTACTATGTGGTCATATAAAGATGTACCGATGCTACCTCACGCGATCCACCTCCAACTTTGCGATCATATCTTCTTAATAGAAAGATGAGACGGGATGAGAGATTTGACTGCACGGTTGGCGCGGTGGCTGGGCAACTGGCTGCCGCGCAACGTGTCGCGGGTTCGATTCCCGCACGGAACAACTCTTTGTGGGATCCACAGATTGTTGGGTCTGGGTGTGACGTGTATGTGAAATTGTATGTTTGTAAACGCACCCACGACACAGGAGAAAATCCTAATGTGGGGCAACGTTTTTAAAAGAAAGAAAGAGACGGCGCCGCGGCGTCCCAATTGCTCCTTTCCCTTGCTCATACACAAGAATATAGAAACAGAGAAAGCGACTTTTTATATTACTATACAATATAAGTGTCTGTATAAGTCTGTATAAGTACTCTTGATAAAAGAGTTACGCAAGTCATAATATTATCAAATCTTCGGTCAGTCTATATTATCACTTCCTGTATACCAGTGTCCTTCTAACCTAGATAAATATTAAATTAAAAACCCAACTAATTTAAGTTGCAAAGTTTTAATAAAACGCTTCTATTTTTAGCAAAAAAATGGTCAGCATCATTCGATGAATTAATTTTATTAGAAAATGCGTAGTACCTAATAAATTTATAGTATCTTCATGGTCGTTTCGTTAAGTACATATGTAAATTCATAACAAGCACATAAAAAAATAATCGAATAAAATGTTTTATAGAAATTAAGTTGGAAGTTAAGAAGTTCATATTAAGTTAAGACTGTATGGTTGGCGTGGTGGCTAGGCAACTGGATACCGCGCAACGAGTCGCGGGTTCCATTCCCGCACGGAACAACTCTTTGTGTGATCCACAAATAATTGTTCCGGGTCTGGATGTGATGTGTATGTGAAATTGTATGTTTGTAAACGCACCCACGACACAGGAGAAAATCCTAGTGTGGGGCAACTATTTTTATTAGTTATTCGGTAGTTTCCAGTTAGATTTTTTTTAAATATAATTTGATAGGTTGGCAAACAAGCAGACGGATTACCTGATGATAAGCTATCAGCGCCGCTCATGGACACCCGCAACAACAGAGGAGTTACGAGTGCGTTGTCGACCTATTGGGGATTATGGATTTAGAGATTTAGGGATACTCCGTACCGAAGCATGGCTCTCCCACACTTAAAGTTAAATTCGATACATTTATTTAAATGTCTTAAACTATACTTTCTTAAGGATGTGTATGAGATTTAAAAACATGCGACGTCATATGTTAATTCGCAACAACGTCATAATGTTTTCACGTCAAACAGCATACTTACTTTTAAAAAGTAAACAAGAAATAAATCTAATAGCAATGAATGACAGTATGGTTATGTTTTAGCAATCCATTGTATTAATAAGCCAAAATAATATTTTCGAACTTGGAAACTACCAAATTCTATGTTTTATAACTTAGCGCTAAGAATTTTACTGTCGTCGATAGATTTACATAAGTGAATAATACTTAGGTAACTTTTGAAAATGCATTTTTACACTTTAAAATTTGCATACAATCACTCATTCGAATTACCAATTTGTAATTTGGATAACAACATAATATCTTACTTTTTTTAGCAAGTTACGCGCACTTTGTTTACCTACTATTTAACTGTTAATTTAAGTACCTAATTATAAGTTATCCATGTTAACCTCATAACAGCCCGTTACAGCTCTGTGGTAAATGGAATCGCGTCGATTTTAACACAATTTTTGGGTGTGGCAAAAAGCACGTTTTATGTGATAATTTCGGAAAACTAGCTAACTATAACGGATTACCTCATGGAAAGTAATCAGCGCCGTCCATTGACACTCGCAATAACGGAGGAGTTACAAGGGCGCCCTTTTGGGAATTAGGGATATGGAGATTTTGGGATGGGTGCCGTGGTGTCACTTAGGTCGAGCAGATCCATTCGTGCCAAAGCACGGATCTCCCACAAATGGCGCTCTTTTAAATAAAAATCATTATTTTATCCCACATTTAGGTTTATATTGTTTCCCGTCTTTGGAGATTGGCGATAGCGCCCGGTTTGGTCGCATCGCTCACACTGTCCAGGAACCGGCCCTGCATATCTATAGAATTACTCTTGAGGCGAGGTAATCTCCTAAAATATATCTCTCAACACCTACCGAAAACGTAAGAAGATGACGAATCATCACTTCAAAGTATAAAACAAAGTCACTTTCACTGTCGCTTTATCCCTATAAAATTTTAAATTATGCTTTTTTTTGTGAGGGGAAAATCATCAAATGACTTCTCCCGCCCAGGGCCGGGCGGGAGGGAGTGTCACACTCTTACTGACTAAAAACCCCCCTGTTCCTTCTCCTGCTCTAGGCCGAGGTCGCGGTGCCTCATTGCGCTTACCCCGCCACCCCGGCTGAACATCAGCCCTATGGGGCCCCGTCTGTGGTGGTCTATTAGCTCTTTGAGGAAATTATGCTTAAATCTTTAAAAACACGCAACGACTTTTGATGCGTTTTTTTATCACAGACTGAATGATTGGAGAGGAACGTTTATGAAGATATAACAAAATGCATTAAAAAGTGAAGAAATTTAGCATCAGTATTGCGCCCACGCAAATCCGGGGCGGGTCGTTAGTTTATTATATTCCGCTGTCACTAGAACTTTAAATTAAATCTAGGTAACTTTGCTAAGCACAAGAACCCAAAGTCTTGTGAAAAGCATTCATGCTATTGACCGCTAAACGAACGTCACAATCAATCAATAACATAATCAAAAAATACGCGTATCTACATACTGCCCTCGATTTCCAAAGACAATGCTAAACACTTGTCAACGAACGTTTTTATGTCAAGGTTTCGATATCTACATCAAACCAAGTTTTATGTAAATATATACAGTGACGTCATGTAGAAACAATTAATAACATTATATATTGGTATATGATCGGCCTGATATTAAGGTCTTCTACATCTTTTACCTAATATTGGATCGCACGCATTTTTTTATAGTCACGTTTTACTTTGCTTGTTTTTAACGAAACAATGCAGACATTTAGTTATCCATGACACACTGGTTTTATAGAATGACCTCTATATTTTTTTATGTTACTACTAAAGTTGTCTTTTCGAAGAAGAAAACAAATGAACAGTTTCTGAGATATTTGGTATAGACATAGTTTGGAACTCCAGAAAAGAAATAGGATAGTTTTTATACCAAAAATCTACAAGAAGGCCCTATTCCACGCAAACGAAGTCGCGGGCAAAAGCTTGATTAAAAATAACTATGGAATTAACTGAAATGGATACAGACCCCCTTCTGAACTATGATCAGTAACTTTACATATTCAGTTTAAAAAAAGGTCAATCAAGTGAATATTATTACGACCTTCGGTGGAGGCTGTAAGTAGACGGGGACAAACTCAAAATAACGCGATATCATCTAAAACTCGTTTGGAACTCAATCATTACAACTATAATAATTTCACTTCAGTTTTTCAATATTTAAACTCTACTCGTAGGTACCTACTAAGTAATAATTTTCGTTGCAAATGGAAAAAACATCATGGAATTAAAAAAAAACCCCTTAAGTACATAGATTAAACAGTGCATTACGCATGCAAAGTTATTATCTGTAATCTTATTTATAATCGTTGGCCGTAAGATATACATGTAAAGGTCAATAACCTATGTGACCACTTAGAATTAAGTGTCGGGTACAACAACCCGCGAAATTGAGAAACGTATTATTTTAAGAATACCGGTTCATAATGTTTGCAATATTTTTTTACAAGTAAACATTGATTCGTGAATTCGCAAGCTGCGAAAAGATGGGGTCGTTAGAACATAGGTCTATATTTAAGCTTGATATTCGATTTTTTTTTTCAAAAAATCTTTTGGACAGAAGTTGAAAGGCTATATCCCCCCTTTATTTGATTTTTTTATATTGAGGAGTAGCAGGAGAAAATTATTTACTGCTGCACCATATCTAGATGAAAACTGTAAACAGAGTCTTTATATAAAAAGTCTTAGATTTCTCCACTTACCCAGTTTCCATCCTCTCTGCAATAGGCAAGGTCTCGTGTTCAGGTTCCTCAGCCCAATCGTGCAGTTCCACTCGGGCTTCCAGCCAAGTATCCGCATCAATCACTGGGCCATCATACTTTGGTCCATCAATTTCGCCGATCAAACCAAGGCTCTCACCAGGCTTCAGTCCAGTTTCGCCATAACCAAAACGTGGTGCCATTTGTAGAATGCATTCCTCGCCTTTGTACATCATTGTCACTGCTAAGTCCAGCCCTTGTAGTATCTTAAACAAACAAACAAATATACAGTCCAAACAATTAGGCAAAAATTACAGACTACCTATTATGATTTATATATACTTCTTTAGCTTCCATCACATTCATATGTGTGTGTCAGGGTGGCCTGGAGGTTAAGGCACCCGCTCTACATGAGGGTTCAAAATCTTCTTTCTATGATTATTTAGACACCACTGACATACAGCGAAGGAAAACATCGTGAGCAAACCTGGACTTATAATTTTTAATTATATGTGAAAAGAGGCCTTTGCTCAGCAGTGGGCACTTATAGGCGGATGATGATAATGACATTCATACAAACCATACTACACCATTAGCATTTCATAATCATATTTTTTTTTTTCTAAAATGTACTTTGTCAAGAAAAACTGTTTAGCATAAACAATCCATTAGCCTAAGGCCCTAGGGGTTACAGTTCAACACACATAATTAGAACCTTTGTAAGATTTTTTCTTAGTCTACCCTTGTTCAATACCATAGATAATTTTTGGTAAGGGAATAAAAATATGTAACCTCATTTATATGCACAACAATTTACATGTTCACTAAAAAAAGGTCAGGAGGTAAGGTAAAAGTATGCTTGACTGTAAAAATTCGAACATCTGTACCCTTTGGAATGTAACAAAAATTTAAGATAATTTATTTAACTTATCTATACTAATATTATAAAATTGTAAGTTTGTATCATTGTAGGTAGGGGGTTATCTTTGGAACCGTTGATGAAATTGCCAAAATTCTTTCACTGATAGATAGCTACAATGTTCCTGAGTGCTTATATGCTATAAAATATCATGCTACGATCAAATGGAGCTTAGCAGCGGGTGAAACCGCACGAGAGTAGCTAGTTTTACATACTTTTGTTTGTGTAAATGTACATGCACTTTCTTTGTTCCATTTTGGCACAATTCCACTTTGGTTGCAACACTAATTAAATAAACAGTTACTCATACTACAGGATGAGAACCATAAATAGATAAGAGAAAATACTAAGTAATTTATAATTACAAATGATGTCAAATAAACATAATATTTACTATGACGTAAATAATAATAGAGTGTTACACTAACAATTATGTACATATATTATCATTAGAACAATAACAATAGCACAAAATGTGTTATTACTAAGAAAATTGATAAGATAAAACTTTCAAACCTACACTGATTGCAAACACAATTTTTAAATATATAAGTGTTATACCTGATAGACAGATATAAGATTAGATATGACAATATATAATGTAACAAAAATATAAAGTCAATAACTGATTAATTAATATAATTTGAATATGGAATGCATTTTAATCCATGTAATATGGTTGGTAAATTTATATAGAATAATGTATGTTCATTGTGATGTTACAAAAATAAAAAAAAAACATTATTTTAACTGGTTGCTTTTAAGGGATTCTTTTATATTATGAATATTAATTATTACTAAATACATATAGTTTGAAATTATCAAATTAGATACTTTCTCCCATTTAAGATATAGCAGACAGAACACTTTTTAATTACTACACAGTATAAAATGTAATATTAATATAAAAGATGTTTTAAAAAGCAAATCTAACAATAATACTCACTTCATTGTCTCCCAAATAAATTTTGACATGATCTCTCTTCTCAACCACATGGTTAGTATCCTTAATTTTGACCTCGTAACTAATTCTGCAAATATCACTTCTGTGGGGTCGCAAACCATTTGATTCTTCACCAACTTTTAATATCTGAAAATTGGATGTATTATAAACAAAAGGCTTTTAAATTTGAATCTTGTTGTTTTAACACTATGAATACTTTGCAAAACAAAAGAAACAATGATTGGTTGATAGGTTGGTAAATACTGATTCTTATTTACATATTTTTACATACTGGCCATCAGAACTGCCAAACGAAAATACTATAGAAATATTCATGAGGATAGACAGACATGTTTTCAATAGCAAAAATCTTTGATTCTAAAAAGAGGGTATTTACAAAAAATAATTGTGTTGGATTAAATTTGTTTTAATTTTAACATCGTGATTCGTAATCACATTATTATCTGACCTTTTTAAGTAGCGCGCCTGACCCTAAGACATCTTGCCACTCATCAGTTTTTGTTTCATCCGTATCCGTCTTATCTTTGGCAGCTGCTGCCTCGGCCAGCTTAGCCTCCTCGATCTCCTGAGCTGCCGCAGCTGCAAGATCTTCGAACGAACTACTCTCCGACTTGTCCACTAAAGTTCCTTCGCCCTCACTCATCTGCAAACATGCGCTCGTGATTATGTACCCATCGTCAACTAATACGTAATAATGTTTACCCTTTTCGCACAGTAAATAGATTTCAATAAAAAAACTAAAATTAATATAATTTAATAAATACAGTAGACTCACCGTAGCAGTTTAATAATTCAAATTGAATAAATTTAGAAGTCCTTCCAAAATAATAATAGTGATTATGACAATTCAACTTTTTGGATTTGACTTGACTTTTTTGTGAATGAATTGATTTGTTGCTCATTGAGTGAATGTTATTTTAGAAAAACACAAGGGCGTTCCAAACATTGTACAACTGTAGTTTTATTTTATTTTATAGCATATATTCATATTGAAAATTGTTTTTTAAAGTTAACCAAATATCAAATTCCTTACTATTATTTAATGAATTGCTAAACCTAATTGTTTTTAGGATATAAAAATATTTTTGCCGGTTTATAATATTTTTCTGTTCGTAGTTTTTGAACGATGCTCTCGTTTACGAAGATTGGTTCTCTTATACCATAAGATAGACTGAATCCTTTAAATACATTTACGATCTCCCCTAAGAGTAATATGAAGTTACTGATTAATTATCTTTTAGATACTTTTTGTGTTAATAAAATAAGAAATGTACATAATAAACAGGACCTAAAAATATTACAAAATGTATTGTTTTGGTTTCATTACGAACTGTATTGACTAAAGAAACTGTCAAAAATAATTGTCATTTCTTGTTGAATGACATTAAGCTTGCTGAAAGGAAAGGAGAGGGGAGCGGTTTACCTCCTTCAATAGCAGAATAAACAATCGATTTTTTGTTTTGCTGTTTTACTGTCTAAATAAGAAATATGCAGAAGTACGAAAAATTAGAAAAGATCGGCGAGGGGACGTATGGTACGGTATTCAAAGCCAAGAATAAAGAAACCCACGAAATAGTAGCTCTGAAACGGGTGAGGTTAGATGATGACGATGAAGGAGTACCGTCCTCTGCTTTACGTGAAATATGTCTGCTGAAAGAACTGAAGCATAAGAATATAGTCCGGCTATACGATGTCTTGCATAGTGAAAAGAAATTGACTCTTGTATTTGAACACTGTGATCAGGATTTAAAGAAATATTTCGATAGTTTGAATGGTGAGATAGATTTGGATGTTGTGAAATCTTTTATGTACCAGCTGCTTCGTGGACTAGCTTTCTGCCATAGCCACAATGTCCTGCACCGAGATTTGAAACCGCAGAATTTATTGATAAACAAAAATGGCGAGTTGAAATTAGCCGACTTTGGCTTGGCTAGAGCATTTGGGATTCCTGTGAAGTGTTATTCTGCGGAGGTTGTTACGCTGTGGTACCGGCCTCCGGACGTATTATTTGGCGCGAAGCTGTATACGACAAGCATTGACATGTGGTCTGCTGGATGTATTTTTGCTGAGCTTGCTAATTCTGGGAGACCTTTGTTCCCTGGATCTGATGTTGATGATCAATTGAAAAGGATTTTCAAGCTTCTGGGTAAGTTGTTGAGCTTTATTTGATACTGATAAATTCTACAATTTACTTTTGTAATACTAACAGGGAAATATTAATGTTTATGCTGTTTCTTATAACCGTTTCTACAAAATCTACATTCCACTAGATTAGTGGATCATTGAAATTTATTATTTCGGAGACAAGAAAAATAAAAAAAAAAAAATATTTGTAGCTGGATAAGGCAAACCCTATACAAGTGTCTATCTGTAATTCCAAATTAAATTATAGGTCTTCCTTACTAACAAGATGTATGCTAGCTGCATATTAATCTCATTTGTGCTACAACTTCCAGGAACACCAAATGAGGATACATGGCCTGGTGTTACTCAACTGCCAGACTACAAGCCCCTGCCAGTGTACCAGCCTAGCTTAGGGCTGGCACAGGTTGTACCTCGTCTACCAGCTCGTGGCAGAGACCTCTTAGCCCGTCTCCTTACCTGCAACCCAGCCTTGAGGATGCCTGCCGATGATGCTATGGCCCATGCATACTTCCATGACCTCAATCCATCGGTGAAGAATGACAGATGTTAACAATCAATACGTCCGTACCGCTGCACCTCTGAACTACTGGTTAGTGATAAAAACAATGATGTTGATGCGGTGCAAGAGTGTTGTGACGAAGAAACTTAAATAGTACATAAGGATAATGACATCTTGTATGTATAGTGGACCCAGTGAATTTATAAGTGTAGTTGGTGTGATGTTTGCGTTTTTTTTGTAAATTGTTATTTTGTTATGTTTTCATTTTTGCAGTAATTCTATGTGTTATTTATATTCGGCTAGTGCCAGGAATTATTTATTACAGGAGGAGAAAACTAGTGTTTATCCACTTACAAATACTGTTGTACATATTTAATCAATTATTGACATACAATAAATAACCTTGGCCTCAATTACGTCAAGACTACAATATTTATCTAGAAATTACTACAGAGTAGGTTTACATACATTTGATATTACATTTCCATGATCTCATTGTGTAATGCTAATTTTTTGTATTGATATTAATATGCTTCACCAAAGTGAGATTTATTTAAAAAGGTAATGATTTTATCTACAATAAAAATACAAAATGCTCTTGTTATTCAATATACAAATCAATTACTTGTACTTAATATTAAATTAAGGTTTGAATTTGTAATAAATGTAAAATCTTTTATAGTCGATTAATAAACATTATATAGTAAAATTCAAGTAATATTTATACATTTTCTGCTGCTTCCTTTAATTCAGCGCTAATTATGTCTTTTGTGAATTCCCCAATCTTCCCACTGGCCTTCATGGTAGAAGACATGGAAGAGGATGATTTAAATGATGAAGAAGACTCTTCAATAATTGTTTTAGACATGTTAGACATTGTTTTCATTCCACACATGTCGGATGTCGAGGCTAAACTCTTTTCCCCAATTTTTTCCGTCAATCCAGACACTCCCAAAGTTGATTTTGTAAAAGATTCTTCAATCTTACTTGCTGTGACTCCAATATCCTTGCCATCCTTTTTCTCAACCAGCCCCTTACTTTCAACAACTTGTTTCGACGAAAATTTGTCTCCATTTGTTTCTGAAATAGTCTCTTTCAGTAGTTCTGGCTTTAGCAATCGACTATGTTCCTCTTTGAGCATTATTTGGCCATTTTTGTTACGAGTCATGTCTTCTGTATCCTTGATATTTTCCTTAACTGAATTTTTTATAATTTCTGAAGTCATTTTACTTTCAACCTGAGTCGTTTTCGGAGTAAAGCCACACATTTTGATTGGTACAATTTTTTCTTGTTTCTCGCTGGAAGATTTCTTTTCAGCGATTATAATAAGGACACCGTCTGAGGACATGGATGAAGTGACGTTCTCTCCGGGGCATTGACTTGGCAACGCGTAGCGCCGCTTGAATTGCCTCGAGATATATCCATGAGAGTCCGGCCTGTCTTCATGTTTCCCTTCTACTATAATTTCATTGTCTGTCACTCTCACACTGATTTCCTCTGGTCGATAATGTTGGACGTCCAAAGTTATTTTAAAGTTGCCTTTTTCATTTTCTATTGTAGATCCGAATTCTTTAGAGATGCTTTGTTTGTCCATTAGCCTCCAAGGACGAAAGTAACGCGAATGCATGTCGTAGAATGGGCACATAAATTCTCGTGCTGGACACATGCTAAAGTTTTCGTCTGACCAACGCGCTGGACACATTCTCGGGAACTCCATATTGTGCGGATTCGACGTGAGGATACAAGTAAACAATCGGAACGACTGAGTTGGATCAGACTGCCAAAACGCTTTTATAGACTACTTCCTATAATAAAACATGTATGGTTGTCTCACGCTACAAATATTTTTAAATTAAATTATACACCTAATATAGGATCCATAATGTTCTTGAGTCGAGTTTCATCGCTTGATATATAAAAAGTATATATTATCTGCAACGTCTTCATCCAACAAGTACCTATGACTAAACAAGAAAAGATAAAAAAATATTGACGGTAGATTCTACTCAAATTTTCAATGGTGCGCACAATGTAGGTACCCATAACAATGATTAGGTAATTAGGTACTGTTTTATGACTTATTTAAATTTTCACAAGGCTCACCCCTGGGCAACAACCATCGGTCACACCAGTCATTGACGGGCGCTCGAACTTTCTCATCTATATAAATAGCAATGACATTCAGCTGCAGTTCCTCTGTTCCAATCAGCTTATTATTAGAATCGTGATCGAATTTCTGTGGTTAATTAGGCGTTTCCTGTTTACTATTTGATAGCAGTTGAGCTCCTTCGATTCCGTTGTAGGCACTTCAAACATGTAATGTAGGTATCGATTATGGTTCTATTTTAAGATTCTCCATTGAACGAAATAAAGTGTGGGAGAGCCATGTTTCGGCACGAATGGGTCGGCTCGACCGGAGTGATACCACGGCCTCACAGAAACCGGCGTGAAACAATCATAGCATTGTGTTTCGCCATGTGAGTGAGGTTACCGGAAGCCCAATCCTTCCCCTCCCCAATCCCTAATCATCAAAAGGGCGGCAACTCATTCTTGACTCCTCTGTTGTTGCGCTGGTTGCTTACCATCAGGTAATGTGTATGCTCGCTTGCCGACCTATCACATAAAAAGCTTTAAGTAAATAAAAGTGAATTTCCTATTAACGTAAATTTCAGATAAGCTTTTATGCAATCAGCCAAGATTGCAGGTGCAAACGTACGTAATAATGTACCGCGACCCGGCCCCACAGAGTACCTAGGTATATCTAAACGGTACCCGGCCCAGAGCAGGAGAAGGAACGAAGTGGTTTATAACCTGAAACCAGTGATATTAGGCCCTATCAGTCTCTACACTAACTACATCTCTTTCTAGTTTCTTATGTGGAGTACCTACCTAGTTGTAAGAAAGAAATATATTCATTAAAATTTGGTACAAGTTTAACAGATTTTCTAGATCGACTGGCACAATACCTAATGGCTCGGTAAGTGACTACTGCGTAACGGGTTGCAGGTTCGGTTCCTCCACGAAATTACTATTGCTGTGCTATCAACATAACATTAGAATGGTGTATGTAGATGCGTGATTTGCGTAATGAAAAGGTTAAAATTAGAACAAGCTTTTTTCTAAGGGGGAAGAAGCACTGTCAAATGAAATAGAGATTTTTGCTGATTTAAAAATACCCCATTCCTTCTGCTCCAGGTCGAGGACGCTGTATATTATTGCGCTTAACTCGCAACCACGATCATCAAATGACTTCTCCCGCCCAAGATAAGGCGAGAGAGTGTCAGACTCTGCCTAAATACCCCCCCCCCCCCGCACCCTCGTTCCTACTCCTGCTCTGGGCCGAGGCTGCGGTGACTCATTGCGCTTGCCCCGCAACACCAGCTGAACAATAGCCCTGTAGGCCACCGTCTGTGGTGGTCTATTGGCTGTTTGAGGCGCAGAACGCTACGCGCCATACGGTCGGTCTGGTTCCGTTCGGGCGACGAGCTACCCTTACTCGTCGTCGTCCGCAGACCCGCGCTTATGTTGGCCGGAGATCATCTCTCGATCCCCGACGCCCGGAGTGTCGCCTACTGCGGCGGCTGGGGCGTGAGGAGAATTAATCCCTCACGCGCTCCTCCTTTGCGAGCATCACTGCTTCGCAGCTTCGCAGAAAGAGGAGACAGTTTCCCAGTTCCTCTCGCTACGAACCATGACCTCGACAAAGGCCGGGCACGGGAGAAGTCGCCGCTGCCGATCACTTCCTCGAGGACCCGGCGGTGCTCAACCCAAACAGGGCACACCGCCACGGTATCCTCAAGGTGGTCCTCACAATGACGACACTCGGGCGTTTCTTCCCGCCGGATCCGAAATAGGAACCTACTGAAGCTGCCGTGCCCGGTAAGCACCTGCGTCAAGCGGAAGGTGTGAATGCCGTGGCGTCTCTCAAGCCACTCCTCAAAGAAAGGTCTTACCGCTGCTATAACAGCGTACCTACCCGTTAAACACGGCCTTGTTGGGCCCGTTAACGTTGGAATTGGCCCTTTAAGAACGCGTGAAACAATACGCCCGTGCTATGTTTGTACCGATATCATCTTTAATTATATTATAAAGCTGTTTATTCAAACAATTCTTTTTGTGTTGGTTAGTCAATTTATCGAGAAATATGTAATATGTAGATGTTTTATAGCCTCTATAGAGGCTATAAAACATCGCGCTACGATATGGACTATGGAGGAGCCGAGCAGCGGGTGAAACCGCGGGACATTAGCCAGTTGGCAGAAAAATGTCTGATTACATATTTGACGGCATGGTTGGCACGCTGGCTGGGCCACTGGCTGCCAAGCAACGTGTCGCGTGTTCGATTCCCGCACGGAACAACTCTTTGTGTGATCCACAAATGGTTGTTTGGGGTCTGGGTGTGAGTGCACTCACTACTTAGGAGAAAATCATAGTGTGAGGCCAAAAAAACATTGAAACAAGGTCACAGGCAAAAGCTGTTCAACATTAGGTTGCTGGTTGTACCATAAAATTACTGTAATAAAACAACTTCTTACATAATTATATTACTATATTCATCCTCCTTTGATCAGTCATACTGCATCTTTCAAATACATCATAAAATTATAATTACTTTTTACTATTTAGTTACCATCAAAATTGATCATCTTAGCATAAGTATTATTCTATTCTTTATTATACAAGGAAATGAAATAGTAGCACAAAATTAAATGAGTAATTATAATCAAAATGGGGGTTAATTCATATTTAAAGTTTTTTAATGCATTTCCATTTCAGCTCTTTTCCGTTTTCTATGGTTAGCAACCATGTTTGCAGTTGTAAGTACACTTTCTCCTCTCTGCAGCCATTCTGAGAGAGCTCTCTCAGTACTAGCAGCTGCTGCAGCTTGGTGGCGCTCGCTAACTGATAGAGGCTGTATAGCCCCCACTGAATCTGTTGACACACTGGCAGCTAACAACATCCTAAACCTTTGCCTGAAGGTCTGAAATTTAAGATTTATTAGTCATTTACGTGTTGAAATTCTCTTGCTTGTCAAAAATAAATGTGAGGAGTCAACAACTTACATTGATAAGAGTATTAGAAACTTCGCCTTTGATGTCGTGTTTTGCTATGTAACATCCAAATTCATAAAAGTATTGACTTAATTTGTGCATATCTACAGTACAAGCATCAGCGTTTAGAATTTCTCTATAAGAATCTTTATAAATTTTCGGCAAATCCACCGAAACCAATGGCGGTCTTCTTGAATGCAGAGATTCAGCTAACCACAATGGTATTTCTACATTTGTGCCGGCTTTCAAATCGTCTTCAGACGCCGACGGATCCAAGAAACCTAAAGCAAATAAGTTGATGATTATTTATTCTAACCAAAAGATATACTATACAGTCACAAAATCCTAACCCATTTTTGGTAAATCATGCAGAAATTTGCATGGAATTTTCTCGTTAGTAACCAATATATCAGATACGGAAAGATAACCACTATTTTCCATTATTCAATAGTAAAGTAAAATGATAAATAAAAACTTTATTTTGATAAAAACAAATTAAATTCAGGCGCTCAAATTGACACTTGACAAACAACAACAATTTTAGAATGTCAATGTCAGGTACAAGAATACAGACTACAAATACTCAAAGAGCAATAGAGTATATACTGTAAGCATGCCTATGCATCAGGATAATAAATGATTGTACAATTTGTAATCTTTCGTGTTTGAATTAAATCTACAAACTAAACTAACATAACATCTACAAAATGTTTCTGGTAATGGAAATTCCGAAAGATTTATGACATAAAGAAACATAAAATGTCGAGAAGAATCGACTAAAAATAATTTGGTTTTGTTGTTTGTTTTTTCATCTTGCAACATAATAATCGTGGTGGCTTAAGTTTGGAAAAGTGAAGTGTTTTTATCGGTCCGTTTGATTGATAAATTTTGCCGAAAAATCAGGTTATTTTTAAGAGAGGGTTTAATTAGAATTTACCGTGATAAACGTGAATTGTATTCTGTTAGGAACATTACTCAAATTGTTGTGATGATGATGATTAGGGCTGACTAAAGCGCTTTCTCTGTCTATACAATAACTGATTATATGTACAGTGACCACCAATATCTATTTATCGGAATTTAATAGAAAATACAGCTCAAAATGTCGGGGTAAGATTGTGTATTGATGACTCTATATATGCTTTATTTTTATTCCTAATTTAGATTGTAATAACAAAGCAACGATACACCAATGCTATCAGTTTTGAAAGTGTTAACTGTGGATACCTACCTACATTAAGATTTACTTAGTTCGACTTGTAAAATTTTTGATACTTTTCAGGAGACCTTATACAGTGTCAGAGCTAAAGACTATTGTCGATTATTTAGTGGAAAACAAATTGTATAGTGAAACAAGAGCTAGGAAGATGTGGGTTGATTTTGCCAACACAAAGGTAAGAACAATATCTACAACAAACAACCAAGAACGAGACTTTGAATGAGATCTTGTACATTGTATACTTTGTCATCTATAAAATGAATGTGAATATTAAAAAATAAGTATTTCAGTCAGAAATAATAGAAAAAATTATAACAATTTTGCTATTTGTTGGCTATGGCTTTACAAGAAATATATATATTTTTCATATTTATTAAACACTACAGGTATAAGAACTGGATGAAATTTATTATAACATAAAAAAATATTATTCATACTCCTAGGGAGACAGACATGCAAAAATATATTTCCATTGATTAAACCCATAAAATTCATAAATCTACACCAAATAGACCCTTTTCTTAAGTATTGAGCCTGCTTAGAAATATTAAATTACACCTTGATAAATTTTACATAATTTGTCCTCATAATAACTCATCAGCTAGGCTGATAGACAATTTCAATGTAAAAAAAAATACATTGCTTGATAAAGTCATTTGTCATCAAGTGCTTCAAGACAGGATGTCCGATGATGATCAGGAGAGTAGATAAAGATAATTAATAAGAACAAAGTACACCGTGAAGAAGAACAACCAAGATCTTTATGTATTGATTATCTGTGACTATGACCATGACTATGTTATTGATCTGCCTTGACCACGCCATATAGGCTATCATTTCATTTGAATTTTTCTTCTTTTTAGATTACAAATAGAACATGGCAGAGTTTGAAAGAAACTTTTTTGAAACGGATATTACCGGACATACACAATCCATATTACAAACTAACTAATGAACAGATTAGCAGTTTCAGAGCCAGGTAATAATAATAGTTTTATTAGGTGCATAATACCATGATATATGGAGAATAAACTCTGAAAATAAAATCTGTTTAATGATTTATTGATAAATACTCTATTTAATATCTGTCATATAAGTTTTAACGAGGCACTTACAATTTTGTCTTATTGTTCAGCCTATTGTGTATTCCAAATTTGATATTCTGCTAGCGTTACAATTTTATGAATGAAGAACGTAGACAATAAGTTACTAATTACCTATGTGAATAAACTGATAAAGTACTACTAGCTTTAAGTCACAGTAAGCCATTCATGAGCATTGTCGCACAGATGACTCTTTAAGTTAGTAGGTATTTTTTTTAGTTTATTCACGTGATTAACTTGTTATTTTCTATAAGTTCATATGTAAGTCTCAAGACAGTTATTACAAAAAAAAATTCTTTTTGTATTTTTAATGTCCTGCTCGCGCCACAGATTGCTTTTCATAAATTAAATCAATGTTATCATGTTAATTGTGACTTATCTTAAAGCCATGTTTGTTTTATTAAGGCTTTGTAATGATTTCAGATGTGATCTAGCAGATAAAGACAAGAATAAACTTGAAATTCACACTATAAGTGATGACTCCAGTTCTAATGGTACGAAACGTAACTCATTCGCTCGTAGTTCGAAGCCATGGCGTTATAATAATATTTGTAAGATAAAAATGTTATATAGCCTTTGCATAATATATAAAACATTTTTTTCATGCATCTATATTTTATTTTTATTTTATAAAAGCTTTTAAGTTTTATTTTAAGCTCATTCTTTCATTGCAAATAGTTGTAACAAAATAAACTATTCTCTATTTTAGGTCATAATCCGAAAGATAATGAGCCGTCAAATGATGAAGGGGAGACCAATGCAGGTGAGAATACAAAATGTTCAAAGATACCTATGAGAAATAGATCTTCTGCTGACACAGTCATACTTGAGCACTGCTATGAAACTGTGGAGGATATAAAAAGGGATTTGGAATCCACTGAAGAGAAAATACAAGATTTAAAGCAATCTGTGGCTAACAAATCTCTAAGGGATTGTATAACTTATTCTGAACCATTAACACCAATGCTGCAAGAAGTACTGGATGATTTTGCGTCAGAACCAGAAGATTCTGACAGAGAAAACCGGATGGAAATTGTTGAGAGTGAGAGTGTGCCAGAAGCTGACAATGTTGAAGACATTGAGATCATTCATGAACAGGTTCCTGACTTTGACAATGATAATGCCACTTCGAAGAGTGCTGAAGCTGAAGTCGATGGTACAGGAAATGATAATGGAGCAGAAACTGTTGAAGAATTGTTAGACCAAGAAATAGATAGTGAAAGCTGTCCAGATAACAGACCTCCGAACACAAATTCAAATGCAGATGAATCTGAAGGAGTTGTTTTGGATGAGGAAATTTCTTCAATGCAAGCTGAAACAAACACTGATAAGAATATTGACATCAACTCGGAACTAATTGATTCTGTCTCTGTTGAAAAAGAAATACAACCAGACAGTTTTGCAGGAGATACAAGTTCTAATAAGTTACATACAGAACCTCAAGTACAATCGAATGCCATCAATAACTCTAATAGTACAGTAGACGCCTCTCTTCCAAATAATCCAGAGGCATTTAAGAATAAACAATCTAAGAATGTTGAAGTCAATAACCAAAAGACACAAGAAATTACAAAAGAAGTTTCAAATGTAAGTGATAAAACTAAAAATGCTGCGAAAGCTACAAGGAAAAGGTCTGTTTCTGAAGATCAGTCTACTTACACACATAAAAAGAAAAAGCGTCTTCACATCCAGCTGAAGTCATCTTCGGAATCTGATGGGAAGCCAACAACAGAATCTCAAAGAAATGTTGCTCAGGACGATAAGCTGCCAAAGGTTAACGGCGATGTTACTAAAGCTCCGGCAGTGAAAATGGGCAAGCGTAAAGGTACAGATGAGTGCAAACCTTCAACGAGCGCAGCAACCCGTATCGAAAATGTCTTTGAAATAGAAGATGCCACAACGGAACTGCCGCCGGCGGTTATAAACCCTTGCTTGCAAAACGTCAGCTTATTTGACGAACAATTCAATAAAACTAGACATAACATGTCCGAATCTAGTGATTCTGAGAAGAATAAGAAGCAGACTGAAGTGGAGAAACCAAATTCGCATTTAAATGTTGCGAAAGTTTCTAAGGAAGCGCGGAAATCTTGTACGGAGTCCGACACTGAAACAACGCCATCTCCGCCGAAGAAAAAGAAACGCGTTGGTGTGATATCAAGTAAAACAGAAAGAGACAAAGCTATTGCTCACATGTTTGGAGTAACTAGTGGTAAGTTGTACGTCGACGTATGCATCTTGGTCACTGCTTGTAGAGTATCTACATGAAAAATGTTTGGCATGTTCTTATACAATGTGACAGGGATCATGGAACTTCATATAAGAGGTACATTCTAAATATTTTCATACATTTGGTTTCTAATGTGAACAGATTCGTTTTAATAAGTTTTGCCTAAATTGGTTGGTTGATAGTGCAGTTTCATTATTTGGTTTCTCATTTATATTCATGCCTTGTATGGCTGTGGTATTTATTGGTTTTATTTTATACAGCTTGATCTATTTCACAGAATGAGATCATCAATAAATGCATTAAGGCAAAATCTTCGAAAGATATTCCAGTATTGTGTTGTTGAAATTATAAACTTTCGAACGTTTTGTCATCATAAACGGTTTTTAATTATTCATTATGCATGAACGGTTTTTTCGCATGTATGTTTGGTCCCAGGTAATGTAGGGAAATATTAATTTCAGTTCGTCAATACTATGTTAGAGAAATTAAGCTAAAAAACGAGTTCTATATCAAAACTTGGACAGATTATTTTACATAATTAATTACGACCATAATACTATGCTTCGATATTGAAGACTATCAGTTATGATTATGAAGAAGCTAGGACATGTTGTCAAGGGAGTATTTTAATGAAATTCTTACCAAACATTTTCCCTACAAACCTTGAAATGGAATGTAATGAAATAAACAATCTATTTGTTTTTCCAATGCATTTATCCCCACCCATTTTGTTTCATAGGTGGAGGAGTACACTCAAAGCGCAAAAGACGTGTCAGTCGTCGAGCACGAACCATTTCGCACAATACATCACAGTAAGTACCTAACACCTATGTGTGATATTTATGAATGACTAGCTTCCGCCCGGGGCTTTGCACGCGCATAAAAGATATTTTAAACACTGTTGTCCTGTTCCCATAGGAATTTCGAGAATTCCTTTTTAATGCAACTCTACGATACCTAAGCTACGTATTTTCCAAATTACAAGTGTCTACGTTTAGCCGTTTAGGCTGTGCGTTGATAGGTCAGTCAGTTTCTCCTTTTTTATGTAATAGCCTTATTTTACCTGATGGTAGGCAATCAGCGCCGCCCATGGACACCCGCAACAGAGGAGTTACGAGTGCGTTGTGCCAAACCTTTGGAGACTAGGGATTTGGAGATTAAGGGATTGGAAAAGGTAGTATTGGGCCTCCGGTAACCTCACTCACGCGGCGAAACACAACGCTGTGGTTGTTTCACGCCGGTTTTCTGTGAGGCCGTGGTATCACTCCGGTCGAGCCGACCCATTCGTGCCGAAGCATGGCTCTCCCACGCCTTTTATATATTTCGATTGTGACAATATTGATATATCATTAACGTTCCAGACAAAATGCAGCTCACTCAAATACAAGTGATTGGACTTCAGAGAGTGAGAGCGACGAATACGTGTCGCCACCTCGCGGCCGTAGAAACAGACCGACTAGGAAATATCTGTGAGTATTATATCAATTCTAAGTTTATATATAAGGATACTCTATTCACTACAAAAAAAAATATCGACCCCGGTACAACAGTTGTGAAAAACCCTTTGTATTTGACAAACATAAAAGGTTTGCTGTTAAACGACCCACTTTTAAGTTAAGCTTTTCTGTATGTGATATGAATTGTATTGTAAAAAAGACCTACTGGCTTCTGTCAGCATCTAATTATAGTTTCTGTGCCATTTTTCATCAAAATCTATCCATACTTGCAAACCTAGAATGTGAAAAAATTAAGAGTAAATATTTGCGTTAAATTTTGAACTACTAAACTATAATTATTCAGTAATATACTGAATGTCTCGAGTTCTCGACGGTATTTATATCCTTAAATACTGAAGGTGATAACTAAACAACGTGCGTTCTATGCAAAGGTGTATTGGACACTAACTAACTTTTTTAACTATTGAATGAGCGGTGTCACCATGTTATATACAGGGTACATCTAAATTGCTGACTTGAATGAACAAATATTAAGTGTGGGAGAGCCATGCTTCGGCACGAATGGTTCGGCTCGACCGGAGTAATACCACGGCCTCACAGAAGACCGGCGTGAAACAACCACAGCGTTGTGTTTCGCCGTGTGAGTGAGGTTACCGTAGGCCCAATCCTTCCCCGCCCCCAATCCCTCCTCAATCCCTAAATCTCCAAATCCCTAATCCCTAAAAGGTCGGCAACGCACTCGTAAATACTCCGTTGCGGGTGTCCATGGGCGGCGCTGATTGCTTACCATCAGGTATCCGTCTGCTCGTTTGCCGACCAATTACATAAAAAAAACAAATACGAACAAATAAGTGTTCAAAATATTGCTTCATTCAAAAATAATCGCGGAACAAAAGAGAAATTTTCTCTCTGTAATATCGGGGTAAATATCTAACATTGCAGGAAGCCGCGTTCAGCCAAGATATCATCACTTGAGGAGGAAGGCGGACTGTTCGTCATGTACGGCAAAAGAATATACCCAGTTGTCAAAGATGGCAAAATCATCAAGAACTATGTAACATTCCTACCCGAAAGTATGTACTATAGACTCTAATTCTATCGTTTTAAGTGTCATTTTCCATGTAATTGGTTATTTCTGACGATTCCAGGTGAATCCGATGAAGAATTGTTCTGGAAACAGAAGTATGTGGAGGAAAAGAAGAAGGCTGCTGAGTTGAAGAAGTAAGTGTAGAACATTAACATTGCATTTAGAAAGGGTTTAAGTCCAAGCCTTGTCTAATCAAATATAGTACGTAATCGTAGTTGTTTGACATCACCAACACATAATTCTGTTACTAACTTACCTTAGATTGATATCTTCCAATATATTCCACAGCCGTTTTTTTATAAATTTCATGAAACTTCAAATGCAGTTGTATAGCGTATAATTACTTACTCAGCGACGACATAATAACAACTTACTTACATATAACGTAACTGTACGATGCTATACTTGATTAGTTTCGAGCCACGCACGGGGCTCATATTCATGATCAGCATTGCCCTACATACTTTACGCAGCAAACTCAACTATTTCGAATTCCTTGTCAAATATTTATGTAAGGAAGTTGTTAAACATGTGAATTATTTCTTTTTTTTTATTTGCTTCTGGCATGTTTACTACATAGTTTTCGATACTCAGATCCAGTAAAGTTAGTAGTTATAATCTTCATACTTAATCAGGTCAAAATTTTATTCCCTTCTTCATCTTTTCCAGGTTACTAGATGAAGCTACAGAGCCTAAACAAAACCCAGTAGATAATAATACAGCCGTTCAGCAACCTAACCCAATAAGGTACTTGACTTTTTTTATGACTTTGACATGAAGGTCTAAGGGGGAGGCCTTTGTTCAGCAGTGGATGTCTTCCGGCTGATGATGATGATAAATAGTAAAACTGTTGGACGAATTTATAGGAATAATTACAATGCAAAATGTCCTATTAAAATAGACTCGTAATATAAAAAAAACATCAATATTCATAATGATCTCTTAAGTTAGGTAAAAATTTATACTAAGTTTAAATTAATGGAGTATTACTATTTTTTAATTATTCTAATATTAATAATCCGGAAGGCAGCTTGTGGCAAGCTGTTGAGCAGTGGCGACCCCACGGACCTGACTCCTGGGAGGTTTCTTGTTCTTCTCTCTCTGGTTAGTCCTCGTGACGAGCTAGAGTGAACACTGATGAAGAACAAGCCCTCCCACCTCATTCTTGCCTTAATTGGCTGGCTTGAGTGGAGATTCGCAAGAGTAGGAGTTGAAAGAGACTCGGGGGAAGGATGTATCTCAGTAAGATGCTGGTAGGGGTCTTGACCGTACTTCCGGGATTGCTCTGATAGCAGTGGGATACCTCTCCTTCCCCAAGCAGCTCAACGTATGTTGCCCCCTTGTCGCTACATGCTAGCGGCCGGTTCCGGGGGCCCATTAATTGAGTTTGCCAGTCACCCCCTGCCTGTTTTTGTCCGTATGTGTCAATATTGGTCAGGGGCAGGAACATAGTATTTCCATAGTTATCATATTCACCAGTCCATAGCAACCCATACCCATAACCCTATAATTTTTTACCACATTTCGCAATAGTCCTGCATCAACCGGGGATTGTCCTTGGGTGCACATTCATAGTGCATACAGGGATAATTGCCGGCTGATGTCCCATTTCACTTATATTAAAGTTGTTCAAAGGGCCTCTGCGAGTTGGCTTCGACCTCTTGTACGCCTTCCAAAAGTCCGGGACCCTGTGGTCCCGTGAGTGGCAAGGAACACACATTAATTTGCAAAAAATCTAATTTTATTTCTCTATTTCAGAACTCCAAGACCTAGTCTAGTACAAGTGGCTGAACCGTCGAATGGTCTTGGTAAGCTTTTTTAAACTTTTTATTGTTATCTAACAACTAAAGATAGCATTTTATCACGTTGCTCCCCCCCCACCCCTCAAAAATATCATTGACCTATATTTTTTATTATAGCCAAAGATGTACCTTCACCACAACTAGAAGAGAAGAAAGAAATGCAACAAATGGGCCCTCCTGAAAAAATAAAAATAAAATTTACAAAGAATAATGAGGTAATATTTTTTTCTACTAAATATATTACTATTCATGACGATCCCATCTACATATAAATTGTTAATCTCATGCCATATACATTAGTTATATGAGGCCCACCAATAGTGCTTGTGAACACGTGCACGAGTTGGACAGCTATCGCTATGGAGAATATAATAATGCTACTAGTTTTGTCCGCGATAAAAAATAACATACACCCATTCGTTCTTTAAAATTTTCACGTTTATAATATAAATTAGCGACCCCCCCAGCTTTGCACTGGTGCAACGCTGATACTAAATTTCTCCACTATTTAATAGGGTTATCATACATGTAAACCTTTTTCTCCAATCTCTCTCTCTATCTATTAAAAAAACGCGTTAAAATCTGTTGGATAATTTTAAAGATGAAAGCATACATAGGGACAGATACAGCGGGTTTCTTTTATACTATACAGTTATAGACGGCGATTTAAAATACAAATTTAATGTTTATTTTATATTCTAGGAGGTGCACTTGGAAGGTCATTGGCCCCAGATCCACCCAGTACTAGAGCAGGTAGTGCAGATCTTCCACAAAGAGTCTGAATCAGCTGTCAGCGAGCCGCCACCGAAGCCCGCCGCTACCAATGGAGTTAAGGAACCGAACAGTGGACTGTCAACACCCATTGTAGTTACTGTTGACCCAGGTTAGCATAATTATAATGATCTGACTGTAATTTCCAACTAGTCAGATCAATACCTTTATCTCAATGTCAAATTGTGTGACTGTTTATAAATATTTTTTACAGAAGTACATGAAAAAGTGAATAAAATTGAGAAAGAGATATTTCAAGAGATTGAGAAACGAGACCAAGAAGAAGATGTAAAACCGAATGGAGTCAGTAACGTCACTAAAAGGTATATTTTATTATTATTTTATGAAAAAAGAAGAAAACTAAAAAGATAAGCAAATATGTATTCAAATTCTAGTAACTTTTCCTAATTAGCCACATTTTGTAAGAGGTATATTATTTAGCCAGGTTTTTGTTACTTGGAATTGCGACCTTTAACTATATTTTTTCATCATTCTTACATCTTCTATTAGGAAACAGCCTGCACAAAGAAAATCATCATCATCATCGTTACCCACGCCTGAGAAACAGCAAAAAATATCTAATGTGACAAATAAACAGTCAAAAGAATCAATAGAAAATGGCCGACCGCGTCGACAGAAGGCAAAAGAGACGGAAAATAAATCCGTTGATAATAAAGAAATATCTCCCAAGAGACAAACTAGATCGCCCCGTAAAGTACTAAATGGTAAGATATCATACTATCCAATTAATATTATTAATGGGAAAGTTTTTGAGAATGAATGGATGTATATTTGTAATTCTTCCACGCAAAAATGCCTGGACCTATTTGGTTGAAATTTGGTATCTAGATAGGTGATACCCACCGAGGCTTAACACATAGGAAGTTAGTGAATAATAATAATTATTCATTGGTTACCATAACCTTAATTTTTCTGCAATATTAGAAATCTTGGATGTATAATATGTAATTCATTATTTTGCTCTACTCTCAACGACAGCCGACGACAACGAATTAATTGTATTCGAAATCGCACTTAGTAATATAAATTCTTATTCTATGACAACCAGATGAAAGCAACCAGATTTTTTTGTCTGAAATCGTAATTAAACTAACACACATTGGCAATTTTACTTTAATTTTTTAATAATATATTTGTGTTTTTTTATGGGACTGATTTTTCAAAAATGGAAGACATTCTGTTATGTAACATTTATATTTCTGTTCTACAGAAACTGTAAACACAAACAACTTAAAAACAATGCAAACTCGGCGATCGAAGCAGAATTTAGACACTAGCAACCCCAAAGATCAAGAAGAAGAAGAAGAAGAAGTCAAATACATGTTGGCAACACGGAGCAAGAGACTTTCACTTAAGACAGCTAACAATAAAACAAACAAAAAAACGTATAAAAGGTAAACTGTTTAAAGTAAAAATAGAACTTATTGTAACAAATATGAATTGAATCTAAAAGTCATCAAATTATGTTAAGCATTCATAAAGCAGATTCTTTATGTATCCAATCCAGTTGGGTTTATTGTACAGTGGCTAGCAGTTCAAACTATTTCTTCTTACACAGAATAGAATCAGGCGTAACTTTGAAGAAATACTTACCTATCATCAATTTTTTTATCATCATCATTGGCCTAAGTGCCCACAACTGATACAATTATTTAATATATTTATTCGCTTTAAAACATGATATAAAGGTGTTACAAGAAATAATAATAAGTACATGTTTTACAACAACATGATTAACATTTGATTGTTCAATGTAGGTTGACCTGCTGGCCACTGTTCCTAATTCCAATAGATTTCTACTTACCTTTATGACACAAAGGTATTTTAAAAATAGTTGTTTAGTCTATAAGTCCACTGGATGTGATGTGTAATATACAAAAACAAAAAAAAGTTGTCACTATTCTTTTTTTGAACACAGGAAAGAGATAGCATTAATTTAGTGTTGCCATCAAAATTTATTTTTTTAAGCAAGTTTAGACGTGTTTATGGATGTAACGATGATGATAGGTGGAAAGGCGACATTATTTTGTGTAGTGTAAAATTATTGTATATCTCTTTTCTGTATTTTATGAAAAATACAGTGATAGCCAAACTTACTAGGTTGGTTCTAAAGAATCTGCACCATTCATTTTGATCTACATATTATATATGTGTTAGAATTTAGTCAGCATAATATTTTTCCTAAATAAATCAAGTATCTGATATACACATATTTTACATAATCTAAACTACAATAGTCAAATTAATTATTTTGTCTCTAGCGCTATTACCGATAGCTCATTTTAGCTAAACGGTTTTGAGTTCAAATTATAAGTAGATATAATTTGTAAATAAAGATAACTTTTTATAGTCAGAGAACCCCATGGTTATAGTTTTAATCATATTATTATATAAAATTATATGTTAAAACATCACATTCCTTATATCAATCCTTATTTTAAGTTATACATCCTTTAATCTGTTTTTTTTATCTAAACTAACCTAAATCATACTTCTATTCTACTACTATTATTTAACTTCACTGCATCTTCTACTCTGTGTTCTGTTCAAAGGGTTAACGCGGCACTTGTTTAAAAAAAATGTAGTAGATTTTTTTTTTCATTTAAACATTTATGTGTTTTCGAAACCCTGATTTATTGCTATTGAGTAGCAAGTTTCATTAAAATCAGTTTAGTATTTTCACTGGTTTTTGGTTTGAATGAGTGTATCATAAACTCGTGCCGTGTAAACCTTCTTTACATAACCTATCTTTTAACCGTAATATAATTATAATGGCCTATATCACAATATCTTATTAAGTTTCTGTTAACTAACTTATTAATATTTATACACATTTCGTATGAAAAAATACTCAACTTACTTGTTAGTTTGACTAACAGAAACCCAATTTAGACATTACCAACTGGACAGTTCTAAAACTCACATTTCTTTTGCTTTTTCCCACTAGCCTAAACTAAATGTTACAATATCTTACTAATATTATAAATGCGAAAGTTACGATGTTTGGATGTTTGTTACTCAATCACGCCAAAACGGCTGGATATTGCTGGATGAAATTTCGCACAGGCATTGGACATAGGCTACGTCAAAATGCTACGAGGGCGAAGCCGGGGGCGTAAAGCTATTATTTTATATTTCCAGGTGGTAAAACTAAATCTTATTGTATATTATTTATGACACTGGGGTCAATTATTTATTAAATTATTTTATTTTTTATAAGATACAGTATACATTATTATATGATAGTTATATAATTACAGTCTTTTACTAGGATACTCTGTAAATCTAATTTCAAAATAAATGTGGTAGAATGAAAATGATTTTTGGAAAATCATCACTGAATTATGTGTTAGATGTTAGGAAAAAAGTACAAGAATTGTACTGATACCGATATTGAGTTGTTTTAAAATCATATCGCATGTAATTTTACATTACATTGAATATCTTACAAGTCTCTTGTGTATGGCCACTAAATATTGGCTTTAAGTTTTAAAACTTTGGATTTATTTGTAAATAGCAAGCAGTAGTTAAAGCAGCTCATGTACCGACTTCATAAATGAACTGTGTAATGAAGAATGGGAGCAGGTGGAAATATTTCACTTTAATAAAGTTTTCAATTGTAAATTGTGTATTATTTCTTTTTTTTTTTGTAATTAAATTAGATTTTAATTTTATTATAGGCTGATTTTTCAATAGTCAGACAATTGTTATCTGAGGAATAAAATTGTGGCTGTCACTGTCTTATACAAACATTTTGACGCGACAGCATCATAATTATTCTCCAGGTAACTTTTATCTAACCATTGAAAAATCAGCCCAAAGTGTTACAGTAAGATTTTGGTGAGTGCTATTTAATTTTAAATGCTTTGTTTGTAAACCTGCTTCCATTACCCATAACCCGCATGTTGCTTGTTGCACATTTTATTTCTTTGCACTTTAGCTTCTGTGCTTGTCTATTTGTTGCGCTTCTAATCCTTATTTTGCTCTTTTCTCTGACAGTGCTGAAAATCTTCCGAGGATATTCTCTTCGCCTGATCATTTGGCGCCTTATTCTATGGACAGTACTCAAGGGTACCAGGATTCGGACATCAGCCCGGCAAAACCAGAAACAAGGAGAAAGAAAAAACTGGATATGTCCAGCTTCGTGATCAAGACAAGAAATTCGTTACGTCGAAGTTCAAAAAATAAATCCTATCCTTATTTACACTGTGATGCATACAACGACTCCAGCAACTCGTCTTTAGATGCGCCCACAAAGGTTGCTCAGGAAAATTCAACTCTAAAATCCGATGCTTACAGGTCAGACTCCTACCAACTCCTTATGCCCCAAGTAAAGATTGTACTATCGAGGCATTTAGAACCAATACACGAAACTTCCCTTAATGCAAATGAAACGTATTTTACCAAAGAAATGCCCTCTGAAAATGTATCAGCTCCTAAAACTGATAATCACACCAGCAACTCTGGTCAAATCACGAGTGATATCGGCAGTTCCAGCAATATGTCCCTTCCAATGTCCCCGGAATTATCGATTGTAGAGAACTTATCTATATCGAAAGAGATTCTTAACTCTGCTGAAGATTACCCAACTATTAATGAATTGCCAAATGAAGACGCAAATGGGCCAATGGCGTGTGACAATTACAATTATAGGATATCAGAAGTCGATGTTACCCTACCACTCATGAACCAGGAATGTGATTTTGAAAGTTATCACACAGCAAGCGATCCCCACAGTGGAGGGCAAGGATTGGTAACAGAATCCTTGCTCAATAAAATCGACACTTTCAATATAAACGAACAAGTAACTGCAACAGATACACTGAATAAAAAGCTTCATGATCTGCTTCTGGAAAGTGCCAAGAAAGTGAGTAGAAAAGCAAGTACAGAAAATAAAGATAGCGTTATGGAAGTAGATGTTACAAATTGCCCCAGTGACGCAAAAAAGAAAGCTAAAGCCAAAAAGAGATGTTCCACTCCTCAGAAAAGAAAGGGATCAAAGAAATCTGCGGCTCCTCAAGTGGATCCTGTCGTAGAAGAGGAACATGTCGAATCCTTCTCACATGGCGGCGGTAGAAAGTCATGTCCGCCTCTTTTCCAAGCATATCTAGGCGGTGAAGTAATCACTGAAGAAATAGATATCGCCAACCTTACAATCGCTAATGAAAAACCAAAGGGCAGAAAGAAGAAAGACATTATCAGAGTTAAAATACAGAGGCCTAAACATAAATTGGGTTACGAGAAAGTTCGTTCGAAATCTGCTAAAAATGCAAGCAAGTTGTCAGTTTTCACGGATAGCGGTATTAATGACACTGAGTCAGAGGTGTTTCAACCTGCTAATGAAAGTGTGGAACTAATACATAATCATTCAGAAACGTGCCTACTTGCTAATGACTGTGTAGGTGACAGTTTAGAGTTTGTAGAAAATTCCAAATCCGTTATAACTCTAGACGATTCGTTGCAATCTGGCGATGCGTGGAACAATCAAACTCAGATCGCTGATGAACACTGCCCTTCGCCTTCACCTGATTTCTTTTGCAACAATGCTCAAGATGTCTGCTCGTACAAAAGTAAGTACAACAGTCATACAGATAAAAATAAATAATGTATCATTGTTACTTGAGTCGCAGAGTTGTTATTGCGACTACCGATCAAGAGATCTCTGGTCCGATTCCCGCATCAGGCATAGGTGCAATTGGATTTCATTTCTTGAAAAAAAAAAAACGATTTTTCCAACTGTATTATACATGGGGCTAAAGTTATGATTGATATCCGATTCCGATTTATATAGATCTCTCCGGTTTGTATACACATTACATGCATATATAACTACTATAAACCTCCAATTTTTTCATTAAATTTTACTGTATTCATTTTCAGATACTCAAACGGATATCGATAGTGTAAGCGAAACAGTATACCATAGCCCGTATGGAACACCCAACAGCCTTATTACGGAAGACATTTCAGACGATTCTCCTTTGGCTTCACGTCCGGCGAAATGGTATTTATTGAGCGAAGATGAAACCAATAACACGAACTTGGTGGGGCAAGGATCAGCCATGTTGAATGCTGGGAGCTACGCGTCCAACCTCAAACATATATTCCCAGTTACTTGCGCCGTACCAGATTTATCCACCATTACAGAGATGTCAGATAGCAGCAGAAAACCCGCTCTAGAAGATTTAGCCGGTCTAACAGGAGATGACTTTAATTCCTTAAGCGTTTTCGATTCTAATTTTAATGTTTGATCTATTCTAGCCTGGTGCCTTAAGTATTCTGTAATTGTTATGTATTTTGATAATTTTTATGTAATAAATGTGAAATTATATTTTAATACTCAATGAAATCAATGTGGTTTTACTACTTCTATATAGTTTATTATAGTGAGAGGTCATTTTATCACAAATATAAATAGGCTTAAATTAGGTCATCCTCTTTTTTTGTGAGCGGAAAATCATCAAATGACTTCTCCCGCCCAGGGCCGGGCGGGAGGGAGTGTCCGACTCTGACTGACTAAAAAACCCCTGTTCCTTCTCCTGCTCTGGGCCGAGGTCGCGGTGCCACATTGCGCTTACCCCGCAACCCTGGCTGAACATCAGCCCTTAGGTCATCCTCTTAAAGTGCTGATAATTGGGATTTTTACCCTATAACATAATTGTAATCACTAGCAATTTTAAGGTTGGATTCTCTAAATTCTCCTTGGCCTTGCCCTTGTCTTCTTGTTATAATAACTACAAAATGTACTGCTTCATCTTCTACTGCTTTGCTTCTTTAAGAATGTGTTAGTATTCCAACCAAAATTATTGAAATATCTTTGAATCTAATAATGGATATAAACGTCCACCATCTACACCTAAATCGTGATAAACTTAATTGCATTTCAGAACGAAAATATTGAGATATACAAAGTGGACTTGCCATTTTTGTAGTACTGTCATTCTCGAATTGACATCTGTCATGTTATTCTGACAATCTGACATTATTATTGTTGTTTATGTAGGAACGAAATTCACTAATTTTGCACAAGTTGAAGGGATTTGTTGAAATATTGGTACCATGGTATAACGTTCAAGATGCCGAGAAGTCTGCCTTTAAGAATAAGTATAAGAGACTGTTTCGTTTTAGTTTTATTAGTTATATTCAATACTATACACATTACTGATATGGGTAAGTTGATAATAGCATAAATAATTTACTTATACTATAATTTTTGCCCTTCACTGTTGTTTTAAACTAATAATTTTGTCGCAGCTAACAATCATATGGATGTACAGAGCAAAGAAAACAAAATAAAGGATGATTCAAATGACAAGGGTGTGAATTTCAGTGATAATGAAGAATACTTGAAAAGCTGTCACTTTGTTGACCAGGACGCCCCTGAATGTTCCTCTCTTCTGTACCCTTGTATAACTTGTGACCGAAGCATAGATTGTCGATATGGCGGTCTTTATAATTACTCCTGCACTGTTAAACCAAAAATTGTTTGCAATGTAAGAACACACACATCTATAAATCATTCTTGGTCTGTAAATTACTTCAGTACCAGTTAATAATGAATCTATTTAATTTACAGGGTAGTAAAACCTTCAATAGGACAGCAATGTGTAGATTTTGTTATCAAACAGAGAAATGGGAACATAGATGTGACCAGAAAGCAAACTGCAATTCTCTTGCATCTCCACTGAAATTTTACTTGTTAGTATAATATTTTATTCATGTTCTTTTACACACTCCATGAATCATACCTAAACTAATAATTAATTTTCCTTATATTTTGTTTCAATATAACAATTCAATGTATTCTTCAAACTTTTGTGGTTACATATGAAACTACCCACTTTATGCACATAAGCATTTAAAAAATTGAAAACTCATTACTTTTCAGGACTAACTGCACAGTGTCAGATGATGTGCTGTGTTTAGGAAAACGCAGGTTCCTAAAGAAGATCCAATGCTCATGGACTGCGGGCACTCGCTGGGCTACAGCAGTGATCCTTGCACTCACTCTCGGAGGCTTTGGAGCTGATCGGTTCTACCTTGGCCACTGGCAAGAAGGGATTGGAAAGCTCTTCAGTTTTGGTGGACTTGGTGTATGGACTCTAGTAGATGCTTTACTTATTGGGATCCACCATCTTGGGCCAGCTGATGGCTCCCTGTACATTTAAATCATTGCCTCAGTTATCCTTAATTAATATAGTGTCTCTGTAATTTTCTTATTTATTTTTAAAAGAAAAATCCTCTCTTTCCATTAATATGTTTTATTTCAAATGGTCAGTGGTAACCTAATAAGGATCTTGTAAGATAGAATAAACAATAGAAAAGTTGAAAACTTTAAATGTAATGGCATAGGGTATAACCATTGCCATTACGGCATAGGGTATAAATGAGTGTGAATAAACTGTGCACTCAGTGAAGTGACGTCACTCTGTTGGAACTATTTTTGTCACAAAAATATTAGGTACTAGCTACTCTCGCGCGGTTTCACCCGCTGCTCGGCTCCATTTAATCGTAGCGTGATGTTTTATAGCCTATAGCACTCAGGAACATTGCCCCTATCTATCAGTAAAAGAATTTTGGATATCCGACCAGCGGTTCCAAAGATTACCCCCTACATACAAACTTACAAATTAATCTTTTTATAATATTAGTATAGATTAATCTTTATCGATTTCAAGTGCTTTTTAATAGCTGTTTCTATTGTTTTGTTTTTTGTCGTAGTGATATTTTTAATAAATATAATTCGTATTAAAGAAAAAGGGGGCCAATTCCAGTAAGGTGCACAGTTGATTCGTACGGGCAGTAGCAAACGAATAAGCATAGGTATCTCTTGATAGTAAGCAATTAGCGCCGCCCTCGGGTCTCCACCTGCAACACCAAACATGTAAACCCAACGCAAGAATTGATTCACGCCCGTTTTCTATAGTACCGTTGTGTCACTGTGATTGAGCCAGCACATTCATGCAAATGCTCGAAGCACGGCTTTCCCACATGGAGATTTCTACATACTCTCTTGATTTTTTACACGGAGTTGCTATAAAATTCGCAGGAATTATTATGGTATAGTACGGTCATTTGGAAGGCGTACGAGGGTCCGGAGCCAACTACGAAGAGGCCCTTTAGACAAGTTTTATCTAAATGAAATAGGACACAAACCGGCGGATTATTATTTGTATGTCTTTACCAATCACGGGCCACGGTCCCAGCTGGGGTTGCGGGGCCACCGCAATAGGTTAACGCGGCCTCGGCCTAGAGCAGGAGAAGGCACGGGGGTTTTAAGTCAGTAAGTCTTACACTCCCTCCCTCTATCGCCCAGGGTGGGGACCCTGGGCGATAGAAGGCATTTGATGATTTTGAAATGGGACACACACCTTCGACTATACCTGTATGCACTATGCAAATGGATGTGGGTTGTTATGGACTGATACGATTGGAACTATGGGCTATGGCGTATGTCGAAACAATGTAAACAAACCTAACAAATGAACTCGGTACGTACTTGTAAGATTGTAGGCTTCTTTTGGGGAACAACTCTTGAGAGCTCACTCACATTGCCAATATTTAAACTATGGGACTCATTTCCTTTTCCTTCTTTCTCTCATAGGATAGGTCGACAAACGAGCAGATGGTTCACTTAATGGTATGGCAATCGGCATTGCCAATGGACAGCCTCTACGTCGAATAATAATATGTAGGTAGTTCTAAATACGACGCGTTTTGAGAGTCAGAGATTTAAGAATTGGGGATGGAGGACTCTGCTTAGGTATATCACCCACATTTAATCTGAAACTTAAAAATAACTACCCGCATTTAAAAAGCATGGTGATTAATGTTCAAACCTTCTCCGTATGAAAAGAGGGCTTTGCAGCAGTAGTCTTTTACAGGCTGTTGGTTTATGCCTAATTGGTTTAAATAATAAACCCGTTCTACGTTTGAGGACTCTATCCACGTTCTCTACCAGGTGCTTCAGGGATAACGCGTGTAAGGCGGTCACATACAATGTGAAGGTCAAGGTAGGTATCCCTAGTTATTTGCCGAATAGGCGTTGCATAGTTAGAGTTCTCAAGCTTGTCTATTGAGGGGAACGGTCATTGGCGCATCGTGAATTTGGGAACCTAGGCTGAAAAAAATTAGTGTGTGACTAAATTAGTCAACTAATGCTATTTACGAAGGCTCTGTACCAATTTCTTTGTTATGTATGTAGGTACCTAAATAAAGAAAAACTTGCATAAAAATTATAAGTGTGGGAGAGCCATACCTACTCATCATCTCGGCACGAATGGGGCTGCTCGACCGGAGTGATACCAATGTGGTAAGGTACGTATGGCATAATGGGGAGGCCCAATCGGAAGGATTGGGCCTCTCCAAATCCCCAAATTTCTCCCCAATCCCTAAACCTCCCAAATCCCTAATCCCCAAAAGGTCGGGAACGCACTCGTAACTCCTTTGTTGTTGCGGGTGTCCATTGGCGGCGCTGATTGCTCACCATCAGGTAGGTAATCCATATATATTCGTTTACCGACCCATCATAAAAAAAAATCTTTTGCAGTATTTAAGCATCAGAATCCGGTGATTTATTGAATATAATGTTCAAGCGCTAATAGCGCTTAAATGTTTTTATGAAGATTTTTATTATATTAACAGTTAACGCCTATTATGTTGGGGAGGGCTGCCCGCCATTTACGTTTACGAGATTCTGGGCTACAGCCCAAAAAGCCCGTAAGGAACGATGCTCCTCTAAGAGTGCTAATGAAGTTAAAACCAACTCGGGATTTAGGCAAGATTCCACGCTCGCAATGCCCTCAAAGGGGAAGGAAGGATATGCCTAATAATACCTATAAACCTATGAAGTGAGTAGGTAGATCTGCGTAGAGTAAGTAGTCCGATCGAATTATGATCGGACTTCGATACAATTTTCTGCACGCAACAGCAATAATTTCACATCCTTAGTTATTAGAGTTACCTACTTCTATCTACAGAAACACGCGCCGCACGCGCATTGCGATTACGTCTCTCGCCACTCTTGGATAAAATCATTACGGCCTGCTCTTGTTATATGATTCAAGACAAAACATTATAGGTACCTACTAAACATACTTACGTTCCTTTTTTTAATTATTAAGGTAAGTTAGGTATATTTACTTACAAGAAATGAAACCCTAATGCAAATGGCACTTCGTTATAATCAAAATTCCTATTGTCTGGGCAAAGTGAAAAATATCGAAGTAGGTAGGTACAGACTATTAAGGCAGAATGTGTTTGTGTACCTCGTTTTAGTAAAATTTATTTTTTGGGTTCCAGTATTAGTTATTCTCCTCGATGGCGAATCTTAATCGCTAGAAACGTCATTAATTTTAATTTTACTTGTGCATTAAATAAATTCATATATAGATTCTGCACTGTATCCTCATAATGTAAAATAGCGAGGTAGATACGTAATTAGCAAGATCTGTAAAGTTAACTTAATTTTAGACCCTACATCCGGTACATTATTATAAGTCTAATAAGTTGAGGGAGCCTTGTTCTTATAGGTTTGACGTAGGGTGTTACTGCTGCTAGTAGGTATGTGAGGGAGGAGGTACCGGGCGGGCAGCGTCCGTGCGGTCGTGAGGACGACGCGCGGAGGCGGTGCGGCGGCGGAGCCTGCGCAGTAAGCGCGCCGTTCCAGACCTGCGCGGTCCGTCATTCGTACGCGGGTTCACGCCGCGGCGCCACCTCGGTCGGTTACTAACGTTCCGTTTGTCTCCTGAGCTCCGTCGTGCTTGGTATCGCGTGGGTAAAGCCGGAACGTCGTGCCGGCCGTCTCGTGGTGGTAGCGTGGCGCTGGAGCGCGTCCCCCTGGTCCCAGAGCACGCGTGCGCTCGCTCGCGCGTGCGCGGCGCTTCTTGCGCGCGACGACGGGCCGCGAGCATGCGAGGGGCACGGCGCTGCCGCGCGTAGCGAGCCAGGCCGTGCGCGCTATCGCCATGGGCTGCGCCTCGTCCGCTGAGGAGCGCGCTGCCATTGCGCGCAGCAAGCAGATCGAGAAGAACCTCAAGGAAGATGGCATCCAGGCGGCCAAGGACATTAAGCTGCTGCTCCTTGGTAATGGAGTTTCTCTATCTCTCTCTAGGCAGCAGGTGCGCGCGCACACCGGTTCGAGCTCTATTGACTCAGTCAGACTATGAAGCCGGCAATCAGCGTTTTGGGAATGTAGATAAATGCGTTGACGTTTGTACATGGAACACTTTGTGAATGGATGGATATTGGATAGACAGTTCCTAACTTAACTCTAAGATACTTAGGTACCGGCAGATACATGTTGCACTTATTTTGACTAGGTACTCCACTGTATGTGGAGCCTTTACCTTTCTTGAATGATATAAACGTGTAAGTAACCAGCGGTTTAGGCACTACATTCTTTATGGAACATGCCAAATGCTTACCTACCTTCTTAGTAACAAGCTGTTATTTCATTATTTGGTACCTATCAACTGAGGTTATTTCTTAAATCAGGTAGACAGATAGAGTACCTACAATAATGCTATGCTAGTGAGTCGTGTCTGTCTATATATTACCAAAAGGTACGTGGCAGTCTTCGTGGCAGATATACCATCTCGTATTACAACCTATTGTTGCCACTGGATCTGTTCAGTCTGAGTCCGTTTCATCAACGAGAGCAAACATCTATCTACTTATATTGAATGAGGACTACCTACATTAATGCATAAATGCATTGGAATGTTTGTGTAAGGGGTAAAGGGGATCGGTGACCCCAAAACTTGTAGCGGTGTACATTAGGCCCCTTTTTGGCAACTATCTACGATGCTACTAGTTGATTGTGTAAACAATTTTTACATGGATAGCTTAAAGTTGTTTGGAAACATGGAATAGGTACTACGACAACTTTAAACTGGGATTTATAAATGCGATAACAACGGAGAAAAGAAATTGTTTATTACCTACATTATACCAGGGCGGGGTAATAGATTATTCTTAATTTGGAGGAACAATTAGAAACATAGAACTGCTATTTTTTGTAATGGTGACTAAAATTCAAGCTTATTTGTTGCCACACCATCAAATTATGGAAACTACATAATTAGAAGATTTTTTAATAATAAATCAAACAAAATTCTAATGTCGTTTGTTTTTAGGTTGTATTTTGAATATAGGTACGGTAAGTATTTTTGACGTAAGCATTAAATTTTTCTTACGATCCTAGACCTAAGGAATTTTATTTTCAGGATAATATCAATAAAGCCACAGGCCGCAAACGAATATGATAGCAGCTGCGTTCCTTGAATTAATACTTGAAGTAATGCACTTATTGTGAACTAAAATGCCATTATTTTTGTATTCCGGAAGTTTGATAATCCTCCGGAATAACTTCTATCATAAACTGGGATTTGATATAGGACTCATCTATAACGTAGAACGCTGAACGAACGTTTAAAAAAAGACAAAAAGTACAGAGTCTGTACAAACCTACATGATGAGTTAACACTTGTGTCAAAGCGAGGAAGGCATATATTCGGCAGTTGTGGCTAAGAATAAATAAAATAGAGTGAAATTATTATAACCACTGAGGTCGGGACTTATTGTGCATGAGTAATTTCTATGACCTTACTAACTTCGGTTAAACTAAACTAACCCGGTTAAAGCTAAGCACTAAACCGCAATTTTCTCGAAGCCTTATTTTAAATTAACAGTAGGCCTTTGATTTGGTCAATAACAATTATTTCAATCTCAATAATCATCACGAGCATCAACGGAAAGACGTCAACTACTAAACAAAAGCCTGCTCCTTTTTTTGTGAGGGGTAAATCATCAAATGACTTCTCCTGCCCATGGGCGAGCGGGAGGAAGTGTCAGACTCTTCACTAACTAAAACCCTTCTGTTCCTTCTCTTGTTCCGGGCTGAGGCTACGGTGCCTCATTGCGCTTGCCCCTCAACCCCAGCCGAACATCAGCCCTTAAGGGCCCATCTGTGGGGGTCTATTAACTCTTAAAAGCCTCCTCCTTAAAATGACAATTGCCACTTGCTAGGGAGCCAATGGGTATTAGGTGCCCGCAATTCTGATGATTTTAGGCTAATAGGTCAATGGTTACTTCGTAGTAGCTTGGGATTGTTATATTAAACAAATTAATTATAATTACAAAGGCATAATCTAGGTAAGTATATACATTTGATTTTCTAAGATTTATTTAATGTATAGTCTACTAACAAAGGAGATTTACAAAGGCGATTCATATTTTTCATAATATTATTAGGTAAGTAAAACGTTCTTCGTTTGTTGAATTTTCTAACTGAGTGCTGATAAGTGAAACGGTATTTGTTTAAAATTGGCGCCACAGCATTTTTTTAGTCTGAAAAAAGTAGATTTTGTCTTTGACAAATCTTTGATTTTAGCGCATTGCTCGTACTCTGTTTCGCGTGTGAACGTACCTTCACGCATGTGTGAGCGAGTCCGAACGAAGATTTCCGAACGCACCCGAACGTCAGTCGAGCGGGGCGCGGTCGCTGTCACGGTGCGGAGTTGGTGTGGTGCTTGTCATCCGGCCGCCATTATCTCGTATTTAAACGGATTTGTAAAATCAATTAAAGTTTGCATTGTCGTTGCGTGTTTTTAGTGTTCGGTGCAGCAAAAATCCCTGGAAATATTTGATTCGTGGTCGTTAATCTAATTATTTTGTGTTTCGGAGTCGTATGAACAGTGATAAGTGGTACTGTTAGGTTACTGTGTGTTGGGTGCTAACGTTGTGTAGGGTGGCTCCGGTCTCGCCGGAGCGGCAGGACGCGTGTGGAGCGCATGCAGAGGGAGCGGTGAGAGCGCGCCCGGCTCAGGGGTCGGGGCGGCCGGCGGCCAAGGAACAGGGACAGCTGCCGACATGGGGTGCGCCCAGTCGGCCGAGGAGCGTGCGGCTGCAGCTCGCAGCCGACAGATCGAGAGGAACCTGAAAGAGGATGGAATCCAGGCCTCCAAAGATATCAAGTTGCTCTTATTAGGTACGGTGTTACTGTTTAACTTGACTGCGATTCATGGCCGCACCCATGTTTCGGGGGTTTGTTGCAGCAATTGGGCGTCCCGTTGAGCAATTTTTACATTAATGGAGTCACTTGTGGTGGCGTCCTAACGTTCGTCGGGTATTGTATTCACTCGCTGAGCATTTTGAACGAAGAGTGGCTTTCACTTGGTACTAATCACTATGCCGGCATGTACGGTAGTTCCGTGCGCAAATGAAAGTTCCTATTTGTTTCACATTTAGGAAACATGAGCATGAACTCATTGTTAGTAATTTCTATGCTAATCATGGTTGATTTCAGTTTCAATGTCGTGAATCTATGCAGGAGGGGTTTTCCTTATCGTATTTCGACATATAGGTACTGCATGACGTACTTTAACACTGTCACTATTTGTTTTACTTAGCTAATGAGATTGATAACATTTATTTGAACCCATGATGTCATTTTCACTGTGAAATATATTTTTACAAAGTTCTGACATGGTCTGGTAATTCCTGTATTTGTAATTGGGTCAAAGATATAATTTAAACTCCTAAAACTAGTCTCCCCACAAGCAGAAATAGGATAGGCAAAAACTTGATATTGAGAAGTACATATTAATATTTGTAAAAAATATACAAGTATCAATCACATCAATATTTCATGACAAGAATATTCCACAAAACTGTAGATCCATATCAAGAATCACTTTAAGTTAGCTGCTAAAGAAACATCTTCATTGTGGCACTGGTAGTTTTCCTGCTATTTACATAGATGACCTTCATGTGATAACATTTTCAGACAGATAAAGCACAAAAGCAAAATCTACCTACCTTACCATGAAAACTATATACACTTACAATATTTCAATTAAATACTTCTTGCTCACATTTTCCTTTAAAACACATAAATCATATAGAAAATGTATTAGTAATTACAAAACCACATGTAATGTTGTCAGTAAACAATCAACTAGTATTTAAAGAATTTTAATCACTGTAAACACTGTACCTGTTGGCAGCATTTTGAACGGCTGCCAATATTTCAGCAGAACAATGTCATTCATGTTTAACGATAAATGGCACAAAACTTATTTACATTTAAATACAATCACTAAAGGAAACACAACTAAAAACTCAATATATACAGTATTACAGTACTTAATGTACTTACTAAGATAAATTAACATTATAGTTTTTCCTTTGATTGATACCATAAGAATTTTGTAAATTTGCAAAAATCTAAATTAAAAACAATAACATTAGTCCGCTAACTCCTTTATTCCACTCTGTGGTCATACTCATGTGAGTCACAAAGTAGGTACACTGCATACTCTATACTATAGTATGTATGCACACAGAATATAAGTAGAATCTGAGCCAAAATTGTGAAAACTTGTAGTAAGGAAATAATTAAAATATGTTACAAAAGCAGGTTACCTTGATCTTGACACTGATGTGGGTGCATTGACTTGAGCTCCGCTAAAACATCTGTTTTTAATGGTCATAATGGATTTTATAAATAGATAATCACTTTCCTTATTTTGTAAAGTCCTTGTGTTCGTTTTTGGTCATTTATATATCATTATCTAATACATTATTTATCAAGTTTTACACCCCCAAGATTATTTGGTCATAACTCCGACTAGATCTTACCTATAACATGGCTGTGCATTCAAAACCAATTACTTACTCATTTTACACCCAGAATGAGTCACCATTGTGTTTTTCTACTGTCTACAATGAAGTGGGTAGATGAATGATCAACAATTTCTGTTTCTTATTAAAAAATATTTCATTACTCATAACTACATTGGTTAACATCTCTATGTTAGGTAGTTTAATAGATTGTATGACTTGTTTAGATCAGCTAGTAAATGATTGTATCGATGGTGTTCCAATTGGAACTACATTTTGTAATAGTATTCATATAAGTATACATACTTAGCCAGTGTATACATTCCAGTTCACATTCATGCCATTGTTACATTCTTACTAGACCTATTGTTAAAATATCTCATGAAACTACAACAACTTTAGGTGAAAATCATAACAGGAAAAAATATCTGAATAATTTTGAATGTAAAGTTATGACTTCTGTCCTTCTCAACAACTGACATCAAAAGTCTAGAACTCCAAATAGAATATTAAACAATTGTTTAATTCATTTCAGACATTTCAAGGGAAATGAAACCAAACTAATAAAATATAAATGTTTAGGAATGATAAAATAAGCTTGTGGTGACCAATCACATGTGACAAGTGTGTCAACTAGATATCTTGTGCTAGAAGTTAATTGAGGTGTCACGGCATGCCGGCCGTGGTTGCGGTGCGTGTGTATATGACCATGAATGGCGTTTTGCTTTAATGAGCCACTCCTAACAACACCACATGTCTCACTTCGAAAAAAATCCATACATTTCAATGGTCATACTTTTGTACCTATCACTAAACCCAAGTTACGACTACGACTTTTATTAGGAAACTAATTGAAAAGGGAATAAGGACCATATTTCAATGTTACTAAAATTAACTTGAACAGGGAAATTATCTTGGTCAAAGCATAATAAACCAACTTTAATGTACTTTATGTGGATCACTCTCACCATTTTCACACAATGTGCTCTACTCTCGCGTAAATTATTAAGTGTAGTCATAAAATTCTCAAGTATGTATTGTCTTTAGCGTATAATCAAGTCAATAATCTGGAATAACCACTGGATTTAAAATTCATATGCGTATGTCATGAAATGTTGTTACAATACATGTTAAAGGAATTTGATAAAAAATATTCAAATCAACTACATTTATTCTAATTTGTATGCACTAAATACTACATATTCGTTACGTGAGGTGCTTCGTTTTAACACGACTTAATGCTCTGATCAAGTTCCAGTTGTATAACTGGATTTTAAAAAATGACATGTAACATTTCCACATAATATCGCTTATTTTTCGCAATGTACACAGTTACTATAATATTTTTGTTTGTCCCTATCGCAATGTGAACTTCGTAAAGCGATAATTCTTAATCTATTGCACTAATCGGTCAATATCGATGTTATTAAAATGATAATTCTGTTATAATCCTTTAATATTATGTAATTTGTATTAGATAGCCGGAAAGACTTTGTCTTTCATGTTCCGTCTTCGACTCACTATTTCTGTTGTAAATAAGTTGTTCGTGAATAGGCAAATGTTGTCAGGTTAACATTGAAGAGGCGATCGGACGGACGTTATGGGCAGGTATTTTATCAGGCAGGCGGTATTCGAGCACGCGACGATGTTATCGTGATGATAGCGCAAAAAGGCTCAGAGGCGACGTCTACCCATCCTGTCACACCGATACAGAAGTTCGATTCGATACATTATATTTTATCGAGGTTTACGACACGATAAAACATTCAACCAGGTTCATGCGAAAAAGTGCTCTATGACAATAGTAATATAAATGTAACTATTAAAGACAATAAAAATAAAATGCAGGGTTATAGCAGTGTTCCTCGCTGGTACGGAACACTATCGAAAAATCCGATAGTGAAGTAATGTGCCGTTTATTCCTTGCTCCGATCATTTGATCTGCGTGAGATAGCTTGTAAACTGTTTGAATTCTTAAGCATTCACCATTAACTAAATAATCCAACATGACATTCACTGTTTTAAAAGTTATTACATTAGGTGTTCGTGGGAATACTTTCTTGGCACGCGATTACCATCCACTTTATTGTGAAAGTTCTTTCACAGCGAATATGAAATATGCGATGATACCTTTTATTTTGACGTACGAGTGCATTGTGTTCGAGCAAGGCGCCACATCCTTTAGTATAAAATAAGTTAAACAATTGAAAGTATGAATGGTTGAAGTTGCAATGTACAAATCAAGAATGCACTAGTGTGTAGTGATAATGTGTATATCGAGGGGTCAGAGATCGGCCATTCGCGCTGGCGAGCCAATTAGACCCAACAGGGGTCACGATACTAAGAACCTGAATTTGACAGGGTTCGTTTTGCTACACCCACGTAATTTCGTCACTTTATTAGTCAATTAATATCTACGTACTAAGGTGTACCGGTAAATGAAGACAGAGTGTAGTAGGTGATGTTTTAAAAGGCCTGAGTTGGTACTTACACGATATAGTATTTAAAAGGCAATTATTGCCAAGATACGCTTGATTGCTCATTGTCATCGAATCATCACCTATTATTATTATTGTTCATCGTACAAGATAACTTTGCAATTAGAAACAATTAAATGGAGTTTAAAACGTGGACTTTGCGGCTTAGTGTAGTCCTTGCGCGCCCATCTAATTTGTATTCAAAGAATTAAAGGAAAAACCTGAAGCACGTTCAGTGTTCAGTATGCGCAGTGTTGGAAACACGGAGAATTGTATCGATCAGCGTGGTAAACCCTTTGTATGTCCGCGTACGGCTCACAGCAAACGTTAATTTATTTTTCCATGCTATTTTCACTCAACGAGACGTGCATAATGTGAACTGAAACAGTTTACATTTAGGCGGTAATTAAATGTTTTTATATCATCGCGTGTTTTATTGCGTGGTTTGGCGAAATGTCTACTTTGAAGGAACGCAGCTTTGCACAACATTGGTCTTCTGAGCGTATTCAATTAGTTAATTCTAATGTAACCTTGTTATGATTGGATAACTTTATGAATCACAATACACTGATCCACTACTTGCATTTAATATATTTGTTTTTGTCCACAGGTGCTGGTGAATCAGGCAAAAGTACTATAGTCAAACAAATGAAGTAAGTATTAACTAAGTACTATAATCAATTCGATTTGTTATAAAGTATGTTAAAAAATCTCAATAAAGTCAGAGAAACATCTGCTCAAGCATATTCAAAGGAGGGCTTTATAACAATGAACGTTTTCAAATCTGATTGAAGACACAATCACGTACTAAGTCGTTAATAGATAAATAGTCCATCAAAATTGCTTGGCACGGCTCCTAGCATTCAGTCGGTAAAGGAAATAGATTTTTGCATCCTTTGAATAGACGGCAAAGTGATGAAGCGTATCACTCCTACATCCGCTGAAAGCAAAGCTGGCAACTTACATCTAGAAAATTTTACGTTTTGAAACCAAATCGATCTATATTACAGGCTAGCATTTTTTTTCTTATATTAAGAAAAACTTTATTTGGTTGGAAAAATCTAAAATATAAAGAATGTAGTCAAGATAACAGATGCATCCTAAGTATAAAACAGTTGGGGAAAATTGTAAACCCATATAAACTATTTTTATAGCTATATTTTTATTAGCTTAAATTATTAACCCTATCAGTGAAAAGTTAGTCAAAATTCGGATAGGTACCTAATATAAAGTTTGCAATGCAAAAACTGCATTAGATGCATATAATTTTTCTCTTACCCTTACCTCAATATGCTTGTAGCACGATGTTATCAATTTATATATATTCATTCGTATCTATCTTAATCAATACTATTGTTTAGATATAACTAGCTGTATGTATAACATATCGGCCGATTGCCTGCTATCTCTCTATCTACGACTTGTCAACAAGCGTTTTACATTTCGAAGATAAATACTACGAGTACCTACTTGTTTAAAATTTCATCGCAACATAGGGGAAACAATCGTATGTTTAATAGAAAACAGAACGAATTGATAAAAAAGAGAATTTCAAAATTGAACCTTAATGTTGAAACATAATTTTTATTATTCAAACACCTTCTTTTTTGAGTTAGGCCTCTTTTTTATTAGACATATTTACGCAATATGTTCAATTTACCAGAATGATTACTTGAAAGTATACTTTTTAGAAGGAATAACTCTTAAAATGGTGTTTGATGAAACATTTCACAATTTTCATAATAAATGTCGCCTATCACCAATGCGTCATAATCACAGAATAGTTATAATTTTGTGAATATACATGCACATAAGACGCTAAATGCCTAAGTAACGAACACGTAGAATATGTTCCGTTGTTTAACAGTTTTATGGCACGTCGGTTCATGTTATTTAAATTAATATATATTTGTTTTCGCCTCACTATACGAGGTGTAGCGTAGATGTGTGAATAAAACAATTTTCGTGACGTCACCAAACGACATCTCGACTATGTCTCACTCACGGTGATCTTAGAAACCTTGCCAAAAAGTTGACGATGGTCAGTGAAAATTGGACAACGCTAATCTTCGTTTAACCAGTTTCTGAATCAGATGTCATGAGTCATTCATTAGACAGACACTTAATGTAATCTCATTTACATAAGGACTTTTTTAACGTTTCTGAACGTTATAAAAACCCTAAAATATTTCATCTGGTTGTATTTGCAATTTGTCCTAATCTAATCAAAGCAAATACTATTTCAATTGTCAACAAATCTTCGATAAGTTGACGTATTACAACAGTATGATCATCGATATTGCTCTACCCTAGTAACGCTAGCTAATGTTGGTGTGATCAACGTTTTGTGTGTTACCATATTGGCATCATATTATGCTGGCGATGACGTCATCCGCGTCCCGGATGCTACAGATCTGTAAAACGCCAGACATTGGAAATTCAATTATTTAATCGATATGAAAATAATATTTTTTCGATAATTTATGAATGTTCGATTGACTTGTAACATTTTACTTTAATATTTAGATTCAATTATATATTTTTTAAGTGAGAGGTAGTTTTTCAAGGGATTGTTGCCCATTTGTATTTCCTTGCCTGGGTTGGCACCGATTCCAAAAATAAGTAATAAATTTTGAATATTTCCAAAGTATTAATGACAAATAAGTTTACCTATAAATTAAATTTCTTTACAGCAGTTCAAATTTTTATTTTTTACTTTTTAGTGTAGGAACTTTTATTGCTGGACTTTTTTTGAAGGCGGTTTTTTTTGATGAAAAAAAAAACCTGTTTAGTCACTCTCTTCATTCTGCAAGTAACACTTGAAAAATGAAGTTAGAATTTGATGGAAATACCAATAAAATTCTGCGAACTGTATAAGAAAGCGCGCTGCTCGCTCACCGAGATTGTTTTCGTTAGAAGAAGTGCATCATCCGCACGCACCAGCGCCATTGTTCGAATCGGTAAAATACTTAAATATTTACCTAACATCTTGTAAGAAACTCTTAGCTACCTATTGCTTTCATAACTTGGAAAGATATGTTAACTTCTACATGTTTATATAAGCTTAGTTGATCAATTTTTATTGAAACTACATAACCTTTCTGCAGAAAAAATAAATAAAAATCGGAATGAATGAAATCGAATCAGAATTTTAAAGTTAAAAACAATCCCAACAAAAGGACAGTTTCGTTGAAATCCATATTCAATGGCACATTTATCCCGTCCTCCGAATTGGCAATATTCTCGTTTGTCACCGAGCTGGGCCTGGCCTCACCTACATTATTTATTTATGTACATGCAATTTGAATGTCTGATCAACTAAATAATTTAAGCAGTCAGATCTGGACAATGTGAATGCGTCATAAATATGAAATTGAGGCGAAGATTGGTCTTTTGGAATTGAATAAAATAGGAAAAATGTTTTAAGTGAAAAGTATGAGTCATTTTCTTATCTAAAGAAAGTAATGTAGTTTCATTTTTAGCTCCAATAGACATTTGAAAAGATGTTCCAGTCTTTTGTGCTTGAAGTTTTTGTTCGGGGATCATCCTGGACGCTCAATGCCGCTGTGGCATACTGATTATGCACTAAATGATATTGTCATTCATTATAGTAAACGATTTAGTTAGTATAATATGTTATAGGTAGGTAGGTGTTGTAGGTATAAATTAGGTAACTAAACGGTATCGGAAAAAAAATTACAAAATATATTATCGATTTGTGATATGTGATTAGTTATGCAATTTTTCATTATAGTCAGATCTCTCGGGCTCTAAAATTGATCTGTTCTAAATGAATGGATCACCAATCCCGTCGCGATCATCAATTGAATATTAAACAGCGATTTATAATTGCCTTAGGGAACTGCATAAATTACAAATTTACTGCTAATTTGTTATACGTTCCCGTAACATTAATGGCTACGTCATGAAGTCACATTGGTCGGAGCTTGGAACTCGACAATCTCGTTAAAATACCGCACTATTGGAACTATGAATCACAAGGCGATCGATGAGTAATACACATTTACGCCTTTTATTAACTCGTTCTTTCAATTTGGCCAATACATTTGTTCTGTGTCATAAATAAATTGTGATAATTGTCCTCTACATCGTTTCGTGTCGTAATTTGTAGTATTCGACTCGTGTATTACATTTGATTAAGTCGTCATTAAATGAGATAGCAGTTGATCGGCGAATTTCTTACCAATGGCTTTATTAATAAAATTGTTTTTTCTCCCAACAGAATTATCCACGAAAGTGGCTTCACAAATGAAGACTTTAAACAGTACCGGCCGGTGGTGTACAGCAACACGATTCAGTCGCTCGTCGCCATCTTGCGTGCTATGCCTAACCTGGGCATCACCTACGGCAATAAGGATCGAGAGGTAAACTACACATTTTTAATTACCTTAACCCTAGTTCGTAACCCGTTGACAGATACTCACAACCGACAGAAACAAACTCTTCACTTTGACATTATCTCATTGGTATTAGCGGTATTAGGTTATTTTATCAATCTGTCGCCCAAACGAAAGTTTTCCATGCCGTTCGATAAGTGTAGCAGTTTACAAAAAAAAATATGCAATAGCTTTAGAAAGTAAATATTTCAGAGAACAGGGACTTTAATGTATATGTTGTGATGATATTTCAACTGAATTTATTTTATTTAAGAATTACTATTAAATTATTTATTCCAAGATATCAATCGAATAGTAGTCATTAGTTTACTAAAATCGAAAATCAAAGCGAGTATTCGTTGCGTAAACGATAAACTGCGTCGATTACGTGTCGGCCGTATTCTATAAATAATGGACGATCGTCAGTAAAAATAATGTCGATTGCACCGAACTCTACATTGGGAATAAGTGCTCAGAGGCTTCCGTTTGCCTCTAATGCTGATTACAAAGCAATTTGTGGGAGTGCCCGAGATACTGGCGTGTAATGATACTTATTGCATCGTAACAATTCCACGTCATTGATTCATTTTCATGCTGAGGAACCACCGTAGTTAAATAAAGCATAGGTTTTGTTCAGTTTAAAAAAAAGTTTTCATCAAAATCATGTTTTGACCCTCGACAATTTTAAAGTATGATACGGTTATCTACATAATTTTCTAGTGAAAGGTTTCTATGAATAAATGAAAATTGCATCTGCATTTCTCCGAAGTAGTTCGATTTCATGAAATGTTCGCTCTATGGAGATCAATATTAGGTATTCGTTATTCATGAAAGTGGCTCCGCGTACCAGGCGTCCGAGCCCGGCTGCATTCTGCACAACAGCTTATTGCATTATTTGTTATTTGTTTGCAATCAATACACAAAAGCAAATTATACTATTATTGTAAAGCTTTCCGTTATTTTAAAACGATGTTTTACATTTTTGTATAAAGTATGGCGTTTTATTGGAAGAGACAAATTGATCAACTGCAAAATAGACTTAGTTAGGTACTAAGTCTATAGATATAACAAGTTTACGGAAAACCAATCAATTTTCCATTTTAGATAAGGCCAAGTTAATTCGTGAACCTGGTTATTGTGAAGCGTTAACGACACATTGCTAACTTAATTATAAACAGTAAAACCAAATAAGGAGAACGTCGTATTTGCGATAGCGCGATTCAATTAGCAACTAACAGACGACCAATGAACATGTTATAAAATCTGTAGGGGATATGTTGGACATTGTTATCATCATGAGTACCTGTTCGGAATGTCAGACAGATAAGGTATCTTAGTTCCGTTGCGACCTGTTGAAGAATGGTACGCGTCAACGTCATCGGTTACACAACGAACGAGAGATCATTCTGAAAACTAATTAATTCACTCGTCACGAGATGTGACGCACGTACCATTTGACATAGGTACATCGTAAACGGATCTTAAAAGTCCATGAGACAGCCATAAAAAATATCCGTTAGTGCTCCTTCTCACGCAACAAATAATATTACCGACTACTGGAAATGTACTGAGTTCGATCCGTTTTAATGAATTCTGCTAATTATAATTGCCTCCTGCCATGTAGGTATGCCGTGAGGAACGTCGCTAGTGAACACAAGGCACTATATGTAACCTCATGCACCTATCTCTTTATCTCAACGAGAAACATGAAAGCAGTGGACGTGACAGCCCTATCCGGCGCAAACATGTTGAAACAAAACCTTAGTACCACGCACTGTGGAACACATGAGGGTTGCTTCGCATTGTTAATGTTCAGGCCTAAGTTGTACGGTTGGTTTCATTCTGAACGCATTCATAGTTCATCTTCTTTTGTTTAAGTTACAAGGTAGTGGGTGAATTATTTATTGCACGCGGTTTATTGGCGAGCATACTCTAGGGCACAATGTCAAGACGCGTTATTTTCCACCGTAAACTGCCACCTCATTCAAAGAAAATGTTTCCGCCTCAATCTTAATATTGACTGTAACAGCAATATAATCGTCCACTATTTAAATGCCCTTGTGCTTTACAAAAGCAAAGCTTTAATGCCAGCCTAGGTAACGACCTAATGGACGTTCGTGTATTTAAATGAATATGCAATGTGTAAGTAACAAGGGTGGCGATAGCGGGTTATTCCGAGGAGGGGTTGTGAATGGCACGCGGCGAGCTTCCCGTCACCCTTGCGGGCAGCGCGCATGCGCCTCACAGCCCGCAACACCCGTCATAATTAGAGCATATTTCACAGAAACCTCTGCAACCAGTAAAAGCAAAAGCCTAATGTACGAGTTATTTATTTCATAGCATGGCATTTCATGCCGCACTGCCGCTAGAATAAACTTTTATAATACCCAGAACAAGCCGGACTTGTCTATGGTACATAAAATATGAGTATTTATGATGCATTGCAGTCTGGTCGTCAACAAACTTCGTCAAACTTTCAGACGAAGACTAAACACAAGAGAATGTTGTACATTCTCATTGTCATTAGTAAGAATTCTTTCTTACATGGCCGTTGCGTAACGCAAGCGTACGGTTCTCGAGACGAGTTTGCTAAATGGATTACTAATCGGATTAGCGTATGTCGAAGATGCTGGGTCACTCAACTCCAATTGAGACGATATTGATGTTGAACACGAATTATTATGAGTCATCTTTCTTTATAGCTGCGTTTATTACTTTTAAAGTTAAGCAATAGTCGTTGCGTGATAGCAATTTTAATTTTATTATGTGCCTGTGCTTACTGGATATAACAGTAGTACGGGTGTTCCCTAACTATGGTATTAGAACTCTTTCTTCGAGAGACTCCTCATAACATTTGCATTTATTATTATTATCTTTTCTTTTCTATTTTTTTTTATTTAACGTTGCCGTGTTTTTAAGTTTATTACATTACCTATCAAAGATCTTTCTTTACTAAAATACGTAACAATTATATCACTAATGAGCTATGCTTCATTAGTTAAGTTGTTAATACACAATGACTGTTAATGTTTTTGTGAACATTTTTTACATATTTACTTCAACTTATCTAATTTATTTCAATCACGCTAATGACTTAACTGATTATGATAATGATTATTTTGTTTGTATTTATGTTTGTCGCGTGGTTGACGAGATAATGAAAATTGAAATCGTATGCAATATAGATTTTTTTTTGGGAGGGGAGAAATGACTTCTCCCGCCCAGAGCCGAGCGAGAGGGAGTGTCCGACTCTTACTGACTAAAAACCCCCTGTTCCTTCTCCTGCTCTGGGCCGAGGTCGCGGTGCCTCATTGCGCTTACCCCGCAACCCCGGCTGATAGAAATATAGGTTAAGATATCAATTAACTGTACTTTGTACAATAGGAAAATGTTAGACATTGTAAATAATATTTTCCTTCTATTGATGCCTACTTTCTTTGTGTCTGAATATTGTCTATATATATCTTCCAACGGCATGTACAAGAAACGTACAATACTATAATTCTCATAGTAATTATAGTGCATACTATTCTATAATTATTAATTGATTCATTACTGCTGCATGGTTGGCGCGGTAGCTAACTGGCTGGCGCGCAACGTGTCGCGGGTTCGATTCCCGCACGGAATAACTCTTTGTGTGATCCACAGATTGTTGTTCCTTGTCTAGCTGTGATGTGCATGTGAAATTGTATGTTTGTAAACGCACCCACGACACAGGAAAAAATCCTACTGTGGGGCAATGTATTAAAAAAAAAAAAAATAACATAAAATATAACTACAAATGGGTTACACTTCTCGATAACTCTATTTTATATGAATTGATAATCACTACAAACACAACTAATAAAAAAATTACCAAAATATGTAAACTGTAGACATAATTGATTATTTTGTAATCAATAGTTTTCTTCCATCGACACGGCGAAATAACGAAACGGTTACGAAAGCACAGTGATAATGGTGTCCTTTGCTTGTTACCATTCACTGCATTCGATAATGTTATGGTAATAGTAGCGAAAGTACAGGTTTCTCTTTCACAATTATTTATGAAAATGCAAAGTTTTGCAAGCCATTTTTTAATTCACACCTTTTATTTACACTTCGGACAAAGACCTATGCGTTGGTAGATAGTAAAATTATCAATCAGAGAAAAGACGTCCATTGCTAACCAAAAATACTTCCTTACCTTGCTTGTTTAGTATTTTCATATGCAAGTGGTAATTTGACGATCTTTGATAGGTCGGTAACAGTGTAAGATAATGCTGCTTTCGGATAACTTATACAAAAATATTTGTTATAGAGCGATGGCAAGATGGTGTTTGACGTGATCCAACGGATGGAAGACACTGAGCCGTTCAGCGAGGAATTGCTGGCGGCGATGAAGAGGCTCTGGGCGGACGCAGGCGTGCAGGAGTGCTTCGGTCGCTCCAACGAGTACCAGCTCAACGACTCCGCCAAATAGTGAGTACACAAACCTTATGACACGTTCTAGTGCAAAGAAATTCTCCACAAACATTACACGATCTGTTACGTTACGGTCATTTCGTAATCCCCATAATATTGAATGAGTAAAGGTTGACTTTCTTCGCGGTCGGAATGTAGGTCTTGTTTTAGAACCAAACATTGAACTTACCAGTTGCATCAGCTATTACGAGTCGAGTATTTCAATAATGAAGTGCAAATAAAGGTACCAACATGAAGGTTTATTTAAAAAAGTCTGCTGTGCACACTTAAAACTAAGTTTTATAATACTACATTAACAAACTAACATACATACATGTACCTACATAGATTGCAAGTTAAATAAAAGCTTGTAAAATGTAGCCATACATAATGTTGCCTAAATTAAATCGTCTTTGGTTATTCATCTTAGAACTGTTTAATTAACATGTAGAATTATAGGCTAGCGTTGTTACCGTTTCTCTTGTGGAGTGTGAACTGCAACGGTTCGTTCGGCACGTACGTCGGTGTTACACTATAAGTTAACTCGCCGTACCGCCACGAGACGTCATATTTTTGAAATATCTGGAATACAAATTAATAATCATTGTTCGCAAATTGTTACTCAATACAACATAGGCCGTATAGACTTAGAAAGGTCTACCTAGCTCTCAAAACTCACCTTAGCAAGCAAAAGTTGCAACTCGGCTTCAGCAAATCTCTTTCCAATACACATTCGTCGTCCGAAGCCGAAAGGAAGTGAGGCGAATGGGTGGATCCCTACTTCCTTTTGCTTGCGACACACCTCCATCGCTCTTGTATATGGGCATCCTGGCTTATTAGCATTAGTTATCGATCCTGAAACAGCCTGGTCAGAAGCTCGAACATCATTGTCACGAAGCCATCTTTCGGGAACGTATTCCTTCGGTGACGGGAAGTACCGTTCTTCGTTTGATAGGATGTAATGCGGGAAAACGACGTGCGACTGAAAAGGAAATAGTATTATGTTATCCTTTTCCTCTTACACGCACAAATAGAGCGTCTAAATTATTACGATATTTCTTGAGATATTTATTGCCTAATGAATACTTTTTTTTACTTATCTCAATATCTTACCCCTTTAGGAACAGAATATCCAGATATCACAGCATCTGATTGGATACACCTTCCGTTGCCTAAAATAACTGGTTTGATTCTGTAACAAACACAAATACATTTTTCGTTGTGTGTCTAAGATACATATCTGTTTTATAAGGAAAACATTCAAAGTCAAAGTAAACCATAAACAGGTACTTTTGAAACGTCAAAATAGAATAATAGTCTATCAGTCTGTTCGTCAGTGAAGCTCGGTGCTATGAGGATCATACTGGACTGAGATGAAAAAATACAAATTAATTGAGAACCTCCTCCTTTTTTTGAAATCGGTTAATTAAATCACTTTCTAAAAATAGAGAATATTCCTTTTTTCCTGTTCAAAGTACAAGGGTTAATATCCTTCTGCGAAATAGTCGCATCCTGTATTTGCGTGTCGCGTTTTAGAAACAACTTCTATTAAAATTAGCAAATATGTATTTTATGACTAATAAAACGTTGCTTAAGCCTTTTATTGTATTGAATAATGTACTTTTTTATATTCGACATCTATATTCGTCAATTAATGAATGCTTTTTACTTATTGGGGCGTGAAGACCAGTGCAGCAAGTTTTTAAGTATACATAATTACATAATATTGTATGTACACAAGTATTGTTACACTTGACTTGTGGACTTGGCTCCTAATGGCAACTCAGGTGCCGATGTAACATGACGCTGACCATCATTGGTCACGTTACATTAAGACGATACATTTGTATCAAGTTTTTATCCTGCAGAACGCATGTTGGAGGTTAGTGGACTCGCGACACGAGGAAAATCTCTTATTACTGTTTAATGACATTCGTTTAAGATTAGGACTGTACCCGAAGTGTATTGGAAGTGTTTCTGTCTATTTAATTCCAATTAATCACTCGTTAACCCAAGATAAAAAGCACAACCACTACATGGTATAAAACAAAGTCGCTTTCTCTGTCCCTATATCCCTATGTAAGTACGCTCAAATATTTAAAACTACGCAACGGATTTTGATACGGCACTTTAAACTGATAGAGTGATTAAGAAAGAAGGTTTATTTATTTGTATAAAAATATCCATGATGCAAGATGAGTTAATCAGGAAGTTTAATTCATATTAAATATTTCACAGAAAATCTCATATGGTGTGCCTTATGTAGGTCGAAAAAACCGTAAACTGTCCGTCCGGTGACTAACACGCCAACAAAGAGGAATTATAACCTTTCAAGCGCACAACAGTCATTTTATAAAAGTGCAAAGCTACCTTACAAATTTTAAGGGATTCATAATCGGGAAGTATGACGAATAGTTTACTCTTTCGTACTATTGTGCAACCTGCTGACTTGCGATTGTTATAGACCTTGTTGATAGACTATTCATGTTCAAACCTATCAGACATGTTGCTATTATTGGAGCTATAATAAGGGTCTGTGTCAGATCATGAATTATGATTATTTAATTTTTAGAAAAATATCTCTATAGTAAATGGATCTCGATGTATTTGTTTATGGCAATTGAATCGCCATTTGTCGTTAATGAGGGGCGTAATTTATTGAAAATTATTTATTTGATAAAAAATACACACGATTGTTATTAGAAAACAATTACTCACCTCAATGATTCCTTTATACAGGCTTTGAGGTAGGGCATCTTGTCTAAGTCTTTACTAGTCATTCCTCTTTCTCTCGGAAGGTTCTTATCCATTTCCATTTGCAGTTTTTTCTGTGCCCTTTCGTTGTTGGCCAGTAAGTACAAAGTACTCGCAGCCGCCGCTGCCGTTGTATCAACGCCAACCAGCAACAGGTCTAAAGCCAATATAGTGGCAACCTTTTCTCCGGAAGCCTTTGCAATTTGAGAACAAATACCTTTATCAGTTAACCTCTTTAAACACAACGCTCTAAACGCGTCCAGAGCTTCAATATATGTTTTGTAAGCCGGCGTTGAGTATATTCTCCACAAAGGTGCAGACAGTTCCAATACAGGAACGCTATGGAAGAACCCGTGAATACACCTGATTATCTCCTTAGCTTCAACATCGTTATCTTTTAAACATCCGAGTCTTGTACCCAAGGCCCAAGCGCCCACAGCTAAAACAAAAATGAGTGTTTTCTTAAGGCGTTAAATTACCACTTGGTGCAAGTTTATGCGGAAAAGCACAATAGGGTTCACAGAAGGTGGCGCCGCTCGTCAAGTAGCACTTACACTCAAGGGCCCATTTGTAGAGTTCCGTGAGAAAATCTTTCGGCAGCTCACGATTATCGTCGAGAATGCATTCCATTCTGTAACGAAAATATTTTAAAATGGGCTTAGTGCTTTAATATTTTAACGATCGCGTGTTGAACTAACTTAAATAAACTACGCTCTAAATAGCAGGGAGCCTTTAATCAAGACCTAATTTGAAGCCATTTGATATTACGTTAACTTTGTTTAAGCATTAAATATTGCGCGTCAAGTCACAAACGAAATGCTAGGTACGTTTGTGATTGAATGAGGTTTGTTGTCCGCAGTGACTCAGTAAGTAGCATAGTTGTCGCTCAAAACAAATGCGCAGACGCCGCGCGGCGTTGTTAAAAACGGGATGTGGTCATTAAACTGAGATTCCACACTGAGATTAGTTGAGGCAAAACGAAGTACTAGACCACAGAATTGCTGTATGCATTAGCAACTAACATAAGACGTTCTGGCACGTCTTATATAGCTTTTTCTCATTGAACGTTCTATTAACAAAAAGTTTATACTTAGCTAATTAAATAATTTTGTTGTATTGAACTTGCAAAGTTGAATTAAAAAGAGGAAAATATTAATAAAGTGCTGTATTACATTTATTCAGATTTTTAATCAATAATTCGACAATGTATACAAATAAATATAACACAAATACCTAAAATAAATAGTGCCCCGAAACTATTCTTTAAACACCTACATTGATGGTGCACGTCATAATGTGTACTATAGTTCCATTACGATGACAGAGATTTATCACTATCATGTTTTCTTTCCAAAATAACACTACGAAAATAGCTCGGTAAATTAAACAGATCGCGGTTATTTTTTAAGATAAAGAACAAAAGGCATGATACTGACTAGACGTACCTGTGAACAAAATCGTCGGTCACATGTTCTAAATCGGGCACTGCGGCCCGTGCTGCCTCCGGTGCTATCAATGCTTTAGATACTTTAGATCTAAATCTAGACCACGGCTCCCCGTGCCTGCGAGAACAAATGCACAACTTAGAACACGATGTAACTAGAACCACTGAATACTAACTACATGTCCAGTACGAGTATTATATTCCTTACACTCCAATCAGACCAGGCTCATCTCCAAAAAAATCCCTCCTCAAATTCTGTTTATAGTGACTTAGACACGGTGCCTTAGCTCGATGTGGCATCAAATCTTCCCGCCGGTAAATCCTTGCAGTTTCCTCAGCACAGAATGGAAACACCAAGTCAGGGTGTCCAAACAATTTAGACACTTTAGCCGCTCCCCCGTCACCTGCCAAGGCTCTCAGGAACCACAGTGAAACATCCAAAGCACGGGTTCTCCAAGGGTTCTTCCCTATAGCGAATCTCCAACTATTACCGAGGATAGGCAGGGGCCTAGGGCCCGGCATCACTGCGTAGCACCGAGCGTTACTCATCGCGGACGATTTGTCAATGGCTTTAGGTTCAGCCCCTAAGTCCAAGACTACAGAGGAAGCAGTGGGGGCTACCATGTTACGTTTTCAGCGACGTCGATGTCGTAATACTCGCCACCCGGCTCAGTTGACGCAGTGCACACGCATGCGTACAAATAAATACAACCTCAATTGATGTAGCCAGACCTCTCACTCACATCTGGAGGGGGTTGACATTTTCTTGGAAATATTTTTTGGCGCAACCAAAGCGAGTTTTTTTGAACTGAAGGTCCTTGATAACTGACGAGAACAAGCCCTATAGGCTACAGAACAGTTGTGAACCTTGTATTGCTTTCGCCATCACTAATTATATGCTTTCTTAATTCCATTTTACGACATCTATGGTGATCTTAATTGTTGACAAAACAGTTTGAAACTATGCGTATTTGTAACGCCCTATTGTCGCAAGTATGATGCCACTACTTAGAGCGTACTTGTTAATAGTAGAAACTGGCTAAAGGAAAATGCAAGTCATTGCTAGGCTTCTCAATTTCACTCTGCTGTATTATTTCGTAAATTGTTTATCTAACATTTAGAACCATAAGCCTATAGGAAACAATATAAAATTTAACGAGCACACAAATTGTTCTGTTAATAAAGAGGTTGGCATAATATCGCTAGTCGTGCATGGTACTTCGCACGATGTTAAGGTAACAGGCATACGGGGATAAAATTAGACCGCGCCGATCAAAACGTTCAAATTAATTTTACTCACGTATTTAATTTGCAAAATGGGGCCACGATTAATTAAAAAGTCTGGGGGTCTACTCTCTTTCTTCGAAACGAAACTTTCGGAAACGAACGAAACTCGAACGAAAGAACGTTGACGACCCTACTCTGCTTTATTTTCGGACACGCATACGAAGTTCCATCCAGAGATAATTTTCGTGAACGAATGTAATTGTGTAGGTTCTTTATAATGTGATTTGTGGTAAATTACGGTTTTTACTTAAAGTTAAAATTACAAATTCTCTGGCTGCTTCTTTAAATTCCACATTATGTATGTGGTTTGTAAAACTATTACTTATAATATGCCACGCAGAAAATAAAAATATATTTATTTTTGACGGAATTGTAATTTATCGTGTAATTTATCATCGTTACCTTATAAAACACTCTTTTACAGACATTTATAACCGACTAATTTAAAGAGTACTATTTCATGCCAAGAAAGGGTTGTTATGTATGACGACCAAAAATGGCTGTATTCGGACCGTGCACGACATGTGTCAAAAAATTTATGTCAACAGATTGTTTATTTTTATCAATGTACGAATTAATAAAATATACTATAAAAGACAATAAATATATGTGGTGAAAGGAATTTTATTGAATTGTATATATTGAATTGAATTGTATAAAAATGGATATTATTATAAAAATAGGATTTGAGTGTTATAAACACACAATCATTTTCTAACCCCAGACTGTGCTAAAAGGTAAAATTGGTGTTAGAAGAACATGTGAGGGATGTGGAAGAACAAAGAACTAATGCGAATAATAATATGGCTGTGCGTTAATATTGATTGTGTAGTGGTGGAAGAAAATTGTATGACAAAGCGAGTCGAAGCTAAATGTCCAATTATTTACATTTGAAAAGAAACCTGTCGTTGAATTTGATAAAAATGTATGCAATGTTAATTACTTACTATTAAAAAAATGTAATAGAATTAAAACAAAGCCATTAATATTACACTCATGTTCAATTACAAATGTATGTAACTGGGATGGCAATGTGTGATATTTTTATTTTGAGCATTTTTTGGTAAATAATGCTTATTTATGTTAACTTAATATACTTGGATGTGTTACAGTAATATTGCTTTAATGTTATATAAAATGCTAATAAGTTGTTTAAAATGATACTCCTTGTTATATCTGTTCTAATAGAAAATTTAAATTTAATTTAAAATGATATCTAATTTTTTTTTTAATTTTTGTTTAATAAGTGCACAACTTTAGGAAATAAAAATTAGTATTTTTTTTCAAAAGTGTTATTTTATTTACTTCCCCATTTTTACATATTTGTGCCGCGACGAGCGTAGCAATTGGTTTCTTTACCTTCCACCTAACTAACACGTTCCGAATAATCGGAGTACCTACATGCAAACATATCATAACAATAACATACAACTTATGAGTTTTTGTTTGAAAACTTTTCTAAAAGTTAGTTTCTCATAGCTCCTAAAATAATAGGCGACTGTCCTACAAACTCTAAGTCGGGAATTATGTTAGGTATATTAAGTAGATTGCGCAGGCAGCGCCGGTTGTTCCTTCTACGCTCTACACGTTCTTCACGTAAAAGAGCTTCGATTTAAAGCATTCTTGTAGCCATTTCAAACAATTTTCATACAAAATCCACACTAAACGAAAATTAAAAGGTAATACTTTTGGTTTCGTCAATTTGAAGTAAAAAATCCGAAAAATCGTCTGTCAAATTCAAAAGTTCGTTCGGAGCTAATAAGGATTAGAGTAGGTTCTAAATGTCAAACAATTTCTTTCGAACGATATTTCGGAACGAATTGAAACTGTGGTAGGAAACACGCGAAGTTTCGATCGAATGTTCGTTTTTCGTAGAATAAGAGTAGACGCCCTGGTGTGATAACAGCGTTGTTGTTACGATTATTACCGTGGGATGTTTGTATGTAGGTACACATTAGTACATTCTGATAATTTGATGTTCAGTGTTCATCTGTATTACGCGTGACGTCACCGCCATCAATTCAATTTGACAATCCCTCGATGGAAGCAGGGAGCGGTGCTCGCGCGCCGATTGACTCGTCCGGTCTCTGCTCAATGCGTACATTTGTGTATCTTCCGCAATCCCACCCATTCATTGCATTTAAACTAAATTGTTCTATCTTTATGAAGGCAGTCACAATAATATTACTTCATAACGTCCATCTTTATCCTTATCACGATGTTTCTTAACATGTTATTATCATGTATTGCAAGATTTGTCACATTATTTAGGCACTCCTAGAGGCACACTCTTTCCATTCATGCGTGATCAGCGTTTTCAGTGTTGCCAATACGCAGCACAGTTGCAACCGTGGCCTTAGTTACGAAGTAAATATTATTTAGTTTCTGCGTTAACTCTAAATAAATGATAAATGTCAGTAAGACGATCATCCTTGTATTATTATCTATAGCAAGTATAAAATGAAGCGACGGTGCAAATGTTATCCAGTATTCTTCAACACAAGAATTTGTTCCGCTCAGTTGATTCCAACTTACGCACAATGATAAATGGCAGTTATTTATTCGTTTACTGAATCATCATGATAAACACGTTCCCATAAACAGGTACGGTTTACATACTAGTATTTAATCAAGTTTATAATCCTTGACGAGTTAACCGTTACGATTAGTGCTTCAACATAGCCGTTTGAATATCCGTAACCACGTTAATTAAAAATAATACGTCGGTTGTAGGTACAACTTACACTAATAAGCACAAAGAAGAATCGATTTACGTCCAGCTTTTTCATCACAACCGCTATGGAGTTATTCGCCGGAGTTTGAATTCCCGAAGGGGTGTCTTCTACCTTCATCATAGGTCAATAGGTGCCAAAAAGTGAAAAAAAACAATACAATCCAAACAATGATGGTCATTTCATATTTGTAGTGGTAACAAAGGTGGTAGGGGGAACCACCAAATGAAATTTTGTCCAATCTCAACGTCATTTCTACGAAAATGGCTATTTGTAATATTTGCAGCGGCCTACCTATAAAGTAAAATAATTTGCAGAGTTTTAAAATAAAAAACTTTTATATCCCTGAAATTTTTCCGCGCGAGAAGGGACATACAAAATAAAAGACTACACGGATTACCCTTATTTGATGAAGATGCGAAAGTACACCCGAAACGCACGTTGCGAATGAAATATGCAAATTTTAATTAAAAAATCTCCAAATAGCTGTAGAGGCTGTGAATTCCTGATACATTAAACGTTTTACAGTCGAGCAGCGTGGAACTGGTGCACCATTTACTGGTACGTCAGTAACACGATAAGGATAGTTGTTTTGTAGTATGTGGCGAGAATCGCGGTCGGCGGATGCTCTTGCAACAAGGAACCCTTTGTGCGCGGTTCAACGCTCGTATCTGTGTGTCTCATCAATCATGAGGAAAATCACATGCGGAATGTACGACTACATTCAATGTATTTTAACGTTAGGACGTTTTACTTTGTATGTACGAGTATTTCTAATTAAATTCACGTGTTTTGCTCGGTTTATGTTCTATCCACATCAGATGCCCAAAATGTTTCAATGTTTCTCAGACGTGAATGATCATTTCGCTAGTTGCATAAATAATATTGTGACTTCGTCTATAAACCATAAGTTATATGCAGCTGTCACCAGCTCATGATTACTAAAGTTTCTTCACCGTTAAGCGTTGGCTTCGATGCTCAATTGGCGAAAAATCATGTCTTGTTAGTAGCGTTGCGCCGATACACCTTGCGGAACAAAACGCTATCCGACCAATTACTCAATGCTAAATAAATTATATGATTTATGCTAGATCACAAGATATTCTCGAACAACTAGGTTGCGGATAAAACATACATGCTTTTTGATCCGGTTTTTATAAAAATGATGTATGTACTAGAATTGTACAGTACTATCACATATGTATATATCGATCGCTCGACTGCCAGCAGATCGATAGGTATGTGACCTAAGTTCGAATAAGTGTTCGTCTAATAAATAAATTCATAGGTCTGACGTTAACATGGTATCTATACCGAGTTTAGCCTCAAACAATGTCGTCAGTATAAATAGCTCTATTACTGAGAATAACTAATAACTTGGTGAGGCCATTTTATATATTTTATATGTCCTCTCTATAATAATATTCAAACACGATTAAAAATTAAAGAAACGAATGACCAGTACTTTTTTTCAAGTATATTTGAAGCAATTGTACCTGATAACTGCTTTATGTTACAATAAACGTTTGGCAGGGCGTTCCGTCAGCGTTTTCCTTCATGCTTTGTATTTTACACCTGCTAATGGCACTTCTCGTTTAGAATACGTGATTCTCCAAACGAGGTTGTCTGGCGTTGTATCAGATCATTCTGGTGGTATAGAAATAAAAAGCTGATGTTCTGCAGCTAACTTCTAATACGGAGGTCTCGTCAAACATGTGTGAAAGCTTGTCAGTGCCTGTAAAGCAATTGAGATAGTATCGGTGAGTTCGCGATTGCAACCGCGGCGGCGCCGCCCACGTCGTCTGCGCCTCATGGCGCGTGGCGCGCGGAACGCCACCGGCGACAGATTTATGTGCCGATCGCATGACGCCCGCGCTAATTCCGGAAGCACTTCACAGCGCCACCGGCTGCTTAAAGCCCTGAACTGCCTACGCCCTCCATCTAACTCGGTAGCACCTCATGAACTCCCATCGCCGCCGCTTTCGGGGGTAATGTGTCACCGTTGACTTTTATTGCTGTAGTCACACCATTGCGTAAACTTTCAACCAAATCCGTTCACCCCCAACTAAACAAAAAGTGTGTAACACAGGGTTACACATACATACTTGCTTCATTTTCAAGTCTTTTTATAGAATCTGTTCCCACGTTGTAGCTGACAAGTGTTTCATGTTATAGATATTATAAACAAACTAGCGGATTGGGTTTATCCAAACTGGGAACATATTTTATAAGTTTTGAGCCCGACTTTTAACACAACAGCCATATATTATATGTAGGTTCTTTGCCACTAGTAGCTGAAAATGAGTTAGTGTTTTGCAGTAAGAAGGACAGTTTTTTTTGTAGGGTAACAACATCTTGCAAAACCTGCGCATGCTTCTCTCAGGATTTTTATACAATACAATATAATATACGTCAGTTAGTTCTCCAACAAACTGTAAGGCTCACAAAACTTTCTCATCTACTAGAAAAACACAAATTGAATATTGTTGGTATTGGCAGGCGATTCTTGATTGTCGACGCTATATTGATAGTAGAGGAGCAAAGTCGGTCGATGGTCGACATGTATGCCTGTGTGCAAATCGGCTGTGCGTGACGTGATCACGGGTTCGCGTCGTTTCGCCCGTGGTTCGGCCGGCGGCGTAGCGCGTAGTTATCGAAAGGGCTCGGCTCGACTCGGCGTGCGGCGGCGCGCAGCGTATTGATCGCGCGGCCGGACCTGTTGCCGGGCGGAGGCCGCGCGCCCGTCGCCCGCAAGCCGCTGACGCTGACAACACCACCATACATGGATTTTATGCAATATCCAGCCTGCAATCAGTACAAGGACTTCATCAGACACCTATGCTTTCAATATCGATCGCATTTGCTTCTATAACATCGTTAAAAGGCACTAGTTTGCCAAAGACGAGACGGATCTGGTTCACGCAAATAAAACGCATGAAAAAAATATTTAACGCTTAAAACTGCCCACTGTAACCTAGTAGCATTTCAGTATCGACCAAAGGAGATAGGAGAAAATCGATGCTTCGGGAGTTTGCGACCTCTCCGGCCACGCTAACTTGTCATTAATACATCGTCGTTCAATAACACCGGCGGCGTTCAATAGTATAATGAAATGATTTCGGCTGCTCCGAATGTAATTCATCCTTGTTTACTGACCCAGTTAATGTTGACAGAGGTTTGACGTCAGCAACGCCCAGGACCGACGCGAAAAAGCGCCAGTATGATAAACACTCGGCTTAGAGCATTTAACACGTATATATGTAATGTTTATGATATGTTTTAATTATAAGAACGATCTTGGAGAGGGTTATCAGTGCTGCTCCAGCTGCGTCTGATTGCACAGGATATTTATTGGCCGAAATAAAATACGTAGTCCCATAAATACGATTCATACCGACAACATCGCGATGAAATATTACTGCTTGCTTTTAATCATTATTAAATAGATGTCAAAGGTTCGCTGTTCCAATAATAGTAAAGGTGTTCCGTGAGGTCAAAGTAACAATTTATTTATTGATTTTGTGCTTCTGTAGTCCTGTATCTGCAGTAATTCGCACTGCGACACCTTACCTTGCTAGGGGTTTACCAGCTCTTTGTAGTCCCTCGGAACTCGAAACAACTGTCCCCGGTTTCAGATCTAAATAAAGAAAGTCCATATCAGCGGAATATCATGCAATTTCCCTCTGGTAGTTAAGTTAAATAAGTACCGTAGATGTCCTTTCTGTTGGCGCTCGTCCAAACGCGCCAACAATTCCTCTGACATTGGAACATAATACCCTACTTTTTGCCCCCGTCGCGCATTCGTACAACTTGCAGACCGTGCAATGAGAATAAAACTGAACAAATGTGTCAATACACACGTTTTATCTTTTGCCGTATCTAATAAGGCGACGCGTTCGCTCTTTTAGTATAATCAACCATACGAATTTTGGGTCTATGTTTATTTAACAGAGCAAAAATTATTACATGTTATAATTACAAGAATGTTTTACAAATCTGACGACGATCAAAATGCTCTCTGTAGCAGGATGATGGCCTAGCCTCGTATCAACCCTTGCTTATTCAAGTCTCCAACTTTGACTAAGTTCAGCTAGTCTAGGCAAATTGGCAGCCGGCCAACGGTGTCAGATCTGCGATCTATACACATTGGCCTTGAATTACAGTTTCAGATAGCATTCATGACATAGACCCAATTGTCGTTTGTATTAAATTATATTGGATATAAACCATTAAATGTTTCAAAGACCACTTCAGAAAGTCCCGATATTAATGGACCATTCTGCCATGAGAAGTGACTTATATTTTTTTGCTAAATTGTTATTGCCTACATGTAAGCTCAATGGCTATTATTATACATTTGCCCTCCATTTTCATTTCTTTAAGTTTCTTTTATGATGACCTTGCTCGTTCATTTTTCCGATGAATTGAATTCCTTACTTGTTTCTGAATCACAATCACTGTTCCAAACCGCATGTTAAATGGGATATTAATTAATAATTTATTTTAGTAATATTTGGTAACGTTAATGTTACTTCCAGTTATGGATTTATCGCTATTTTCTTTATTATTCACAAACTCGTTTCAATATAATCGCCTTGATTATGTATCCAAATAGTTATCGTATAATTTTTCAGTGTACAAAAGGCTTGCGTGTCTAGCCGACGTGGTTTTTCATTATGTTGGGAGTTACCGGTCTGTCGTGTGTCGTGTCAAAGTTGGCCTTTCACACGAACAGCTAACTACGACTCCGATACATGCCCGTTTGCAATTAAGATAGCTTGACCTATTTGAAATGTGAGTTTTTATAAACTCCTTTACAATAAGTAACTAGTATTCTTAATAGTGGTACTGTTGGAGATTTTTTACAAATATACAAGATGATTTGCAATGATACAATGTTGCATCGACCAAAACTTAAATGTACAATATAACCGATTTTTGTACCTGTCGCGTATCGAGAAATAACAGATTTTACAACGAGTATCAAGCTATTTTGTGTCATGCTAGTAGTTTTACGTGAATTTTTCAAATTTTTACGTCGGAGTAAATTTATTTGATTCTGGTGGAACAGTGTGATTTACCATACATTATAGAAATGTGAGTGAACACTCGCGTTAGTTTTGTCTTAATCTAACTTAAGATGGGAAAAGTTCAAAGTCAAGTTTCTCGGTAAACCGACCGCTTGATGACGTCACGGACACTGAGTCACATACGCTGCACCATCTCGTGATCCAGTGACATTGACCACTTCTCCTATCAGTCATCACACATATTCCAATCTCTTGAAGACTATAAGTAGATAAAATGCAATCATTTTCAGCTTCACTTACCTTTTACGTGTCATTTTGTCTTTAAAAATAATTCTTTGGTGTATTACTTCAACGTTACATTCGTTGATACGTCGGAAAACAATTAAAAGGGCAACAAACGCCCTCGATAAATAAGATTATCCCATATCATTAATCCGTTGCCAGGCGACGCCATTATACCATTTTACTCAATGGACCGGTCTATGTGACGATTTACGAGAGGAGCCAACGATACTACACAAACTGCACGTGTGCCAGCTGCCGTGAAAATGAAGGTTCCCCGACTATGACGTCATTTATACACGACTCCTATACAACTTTATATTCCCGTACGAAGGACTAACATTTCTAAATAGATTGCTATTAAAATTAACGGTAATTAACTTTCTCTTCAAGGCAAATAGGAAAGAAGGCATTCTAGTACAATAAAGTAATTTATAAACGTTGCACCACTTTAGGATTTTCTCCTGGGTTGTGGGGTTTTTTTTGAGAGGAAAATCTCGGTCTTCTCCCGCCCATCAGGGTTGGGCCAGAGTGCAAGACTCCACCCCGTTCCTTTTCCTACTTTGGGCCGAGGCTACGGTGCCTCATTGCGCTTGCCCCGCAACCTCGGCTCCTGTGTTGTGGGTGCGTTTACAAACATACAATTTCACACAGTGTTGTTCCGTGCGGGAATAGAACCCGTGACACGTTGCACAGCAACCAGCACCACCGCGTCAACCGTGCAGTCATTATGACATTTTCTTGGAAATATTTTATATCTGTAATAATGTTTGCTTCCAAATTGTTTGTAGAGGGGCACGTCAGTCAATGTGAAGTAGAAGTATAATAGTGTCTAGGGTTCGTAGCTCGTTAATATGTATGCGATGGCGTCGGGCATCGTTTAGCGTGGCGACTGCAACTAGTGGCCGGCCGGATGTCTACTGGTGCCTGGCATAGCTTGCGGAATAATCAATAAAACTTAGCACTGTTATTGAACTTAATGCTTCCTACCTCTTTATGAATGCTAAATGTATTATAATGTACTTACTATCCTTTCTTCGTACGTTTAATTTGGTACTAATTATTCGATTTCTAATAAGTCGTTAAATGATTTATTTATTTACTGAAATTAAAAATTGATTGAAATATTAGGTAGGTAAAGTTGCCTTCATTTTTCCCCGAACCGTCTTCCATATTGATCGATTCCGGAAAGTATGTTATGTGCTTAGGCACCTATTAGTTCTATACCTATTTAATGTTATTGTAATTCTTGAAACGAAACCACGACTTGTAGGTACATGTACGACTTTCTCTGATATCATAAGGGGAGAGGGAAGGGGATAAACCTATATACAAGGATATACCTCCATCGTCAACACTCATAGATGCATTCTCCTTCGTAATATATACACAAACATGGTTCATGTATTGAAATGTATTCTAATTGTCCTGCGATACGTACATAAGGAGTAACAATGAATTTTTTAATACTTGCCAAATGAGTATACAAATATTTGATTGTACACTGCACAAAGGTAAGCGGATGGCACAAAGCAGAATGCGTGACGGGTACCACGTTACCTACAAATACATATACATATTATAATTTATAAGTTGCGAATATTCATTATAATAATTTTACATGTAAATTGAAGTATGTTTTTTAACAAATATTAATTAAATAAGTCTTTTACTTTCTTGACAAATGGTGGGCTATCATACATGATATCTATCTTCTATACTTAATTAAGAACAAGTTTATTAGTTCTTATCATAATAAAGGTATGGAAGAGCGGAGTCTCCGCGGAGGCCTTTGCTTAATGGGAGGCTCCAATCACAATAATTGTGTACAATCCATAATGAACTAATATATAATTTAGTACACATTTATATAAAACTTCTTGTAATTTCTCTATGCTTAAAAATACTGAAATTGTAAAATGATGGACGAGTTTGTAAAACTCAGCCAATAATTAAAAACGGCTTACAAACTGAACTTGTATATAAAAGCAACTCAAAACAAAATTACATTCAAAATTACCAAAAGCAATGCCCGTAATACAAAAAATACGATATAATTATATCCTCTTCAAGCAGTTCATAAAGCTGTTTGTTTTAAATAAACTGTTAGTTTCCGAACCTTCTGATTGTAGGGTACCATAATCGATTACGCGACAAACTCGATACGCGTGATTATAACGAAATATTTGAAACATAATCGATTAGCTTCATACAGCGTTAAATGTTTAATGCCTTTTTACACCCAATCGTAATAAAAACTTTTACACGTTGTAGTCTGATTGTGTTCAAGCAATCGTAGTTACGTGGCTATCTGAATATTCATAGTTCTAAACTAACCACGAAACTAACCTGTGGACGCGGTCTCGCTTGATTTATTGATCCTTTACTAATGTTGGTCTAAAATAGAAATTGTCGGTCGATGTTTTGATGCTAAAATAAGAATTTATGAATGTTTAATCTCATTAGATATTTTCTATTAAGATTTATTAGATACTAGCTCTTACCCGCGGCGTCGCTCTCGTCATTTGACTACCTGCCCTACTCTACCTCCCCTCCCTACCCTACTCTACTTACCCTACCTACCCTACTTTACCTACCCTACTCTACATACCCTACTATACCTACACTACTCTACCTACCCTACTCTACCTACCCTACTCTACCTAACCTACTCTACCTACCCTACTCTACATACCCTACTCTACCTACCCTACTCTACCTACCCTACTCTACATACCCTACTCTACCTAACCTACTATACCTACCCTACTCTACCTACCCCACTCTACCTAACCTACTCTATCCTATCCTATGTCCTTCTCCTGGCTCTAAAATACCTCCCTGCCAATTTTCAGCTAAATCGGTTCAGCCTTTCTTGAGTTAAAAGTGGTGTAACTAACACGACTTTCTTTTATATATATAGATTGGATTTTTTTTATATGCTTATTGTATCACTTTCTAACTAGTATGTTATGTCTATTCCAGTTTCCTTGACGACTTGGACCGGTTAGGTGCGAGAGATTACCAGCCCACCGAACAAGATATTTTAAGGACTAGAGTCAAAACCACTGGCATCGTCGAAGTGCACTTCTCCTTCAAAAACCTTAATTTCAAGTGAGTATCCTTTTTCTTTGTGTGTGAGTATTCTTACTTAAACGTTGATTCCTTTCCATTCACGGAACCACAGTGTCCCGGACCTTTGGAAGGCGTACGAGGAGCCGGAGCCAACTCGCAGAGGCCCTTTGTACAGTTTTGACATAAATGTGATGGGAATATTATTAAAATTGCGTAAGATTGACTTTTGCTAATGGCGTCTCCCACGTTGGGACACTCTAACACATTCAGCTTTTAAATAATAGTAGTAATTTAACACTTTTGTGTAATTAATTGATAAACTTTGAATGGATGGTATGCAAAAAAAATATTTTTCATTTGTAAAGTCTATAAAGAGTAGAAAGTCTTAGTGTAAAATGAACATTCTACCTGTTATGGAGTGAAACTTTTCATGCTACATGCTGATTACACGCCAGATACATGTAGGGTGCAACTGGCGGCATCAAGGCTCGAGTAATAAGCAATTTTTGTCATAAAAGTTTGAAGATACGAATAAAAACTTAATACATAACGTAACATATAAGGGAGATGCAAATGCGTTGTCGACCTTTTGGAGGTTAGGGGTTTGGAGATTGGAGGATTTTGGAACACGTCTCCAGATAAGACTTTCTAGTAACCTCACTCACACGGTGTAACACCACGGAAGCGATGTTTCACGCCGTGTTCTGTAAATTTGAAGTACCTTTCCCTAGTGTCTCTCAGCTTTGAATATAAAAAGAATTTTTGCAAGAGTCTCACTATTACTTAGACTTGAGAAAAGTTGATGTCAACTCTGCACCTCTTTACGACTGTCTGTTTTGTAAAAACGAAAAATGTCCTACAAATATTATAAATGGGATAGTTTGGAAGAATGCATGGCTGACGACGAGTCAATGACGAGTAGGTAAACGAGATTTGGTTTGTAAATGGGTGATACCCTGGTTTAACACATAGTAAGGCTGTCTTCATATCTACCAATTTTTTTGCGGATGCTAGTTTATAATAAAATAATGTTCGTATTATTTCCTTCCAGATTGTTCGACGTGGGTGGCCAGCGGTCTGAGAGAAAGAAATGGATTCACTGCTTCGAGGATGTGACCGCGATCATATTCTGTGTCGCCATGTCCGAGTACGACCAGGTGTTGCACGAGGATGAGACAACGGTAAATACTTGCATATTTTTTTTGTATTCCTGCATAACTTATTGAATGTCCCCTTTGTTTCTGTTTAAATCTTCTAAAAAAGATTATGTTGTGTCTATTTCTTAGCCAAAATCTATTCTACTTAGTGATGAGGTGTGTGTTCAAGATTATTGAATCGTAATTTTGCCAAATTCCGTGCAAAAAGGCTGTCAAAAGCCTATTGTTGATTTACACAGAAGCTCGCCATTTTTATATAAATTTATGACGACTTAAGTTCTATGTTCCATTTTAGGATCAACAACCCCGTTTGGTTGTTTTAATTAATTTGGAACACTACCTTTTTATAACTTTTCATGTAACACAAATTGCTGTTTTATTACAGAACCGTATGCAGGAGAGTCTAAAGCTGTTCGATTCTATCTGCAACAACAAGTGGTTCACCGACACCAGCATCATCCTGTTCCTGAACAAGAAGGATCTGTTCGAGGAGAAGATACGCAAGTCGCCGCTCACTATATGCTTTCCCGAGTACACGGGTAAGTGTGCTTCTCTAATTATGAGATAATGTGACAATGTATTAGTGAATGTTGTTATACTTATTGCTTTGTTGTCGGTCGTCAGGTGCGCAAGAATACGGCGAGGCGGCGGCGTACATTCAAGCCCAATTCGAGGCGAAGAACAAGTCCACCACGAAGGAGATCTACTGCCACATGACGTGCGCCACCGACACCAACAACATCCAGTTCGTGTTCGACGCCGTGACCGACGTGATCATCGCCAACAACCTGCGCGGCTGCGGCCTGTACTAGGCGCGCCGCTCGCTGTCGCGGCTCGCTCGCTGTCGCGGCTACGCGTATTATAATTACCTATATATTTTTATGGAAAGTAAGCTTACTGGATATACCGCCGATGTGCAGATATCATGTGTCACATGGCTTGGGGCATTGTGTATCATTTCGACAGCTCCCACCGACAGTGTGCGACTAGATCCGACTCTCAGGTAGCGTTTCGTTTCCCCCTGTAATATAAAACCGTAGTTTGGTTACTGCCCGGCACCTCGCGTCGGGCTCGTTTTCGATTAATGTGAATTAGTGATCTAGTGTTCAATTCTAAATTTTGGTGCTAGGCATTCGGTATAGTGTTTCGTTGGCACTCGGACGTGGTCGGTCTAGCGGCGCCTGTCGGCAGTCCGGAGCCCCGGTAACATATGTGCTTATATACTCACTCTCTTACGGACCAAACACAGAAAGGAACCAATATTTAGTATTGAATTAACTCGGTAGTGAGATGCATGAATACGTTCACAGGCCTACTTAAACTGATTACAAAACATCATTCCATTATTAAGTATTATATCACTTATAATGAGAAATTATTTTTTATAAACTTTTGAATGCACACCTGTAACCGCTCTATGGAATAAGACGACGTTTATGTTAACCTACGAGCATAGTTTAAGCTAAGTCCTGTCATCCAATGTTATTATGTTAAGTTAGCATCGTATTACGCACAAATTATTTATTCCAGTAAGAGCAATCATTTGTTAAGCCATTATATACAATTCTGATTTGTTTTGTGTTCATATTTTTCTATATCATTTTACAGTAATCCTTAAGGTGTAGCCATTTAAGATCTATTCTTGTATTCAATTATTGAAATCATGTTAGGTATTTATTTTATCTAGAGTACTTGTATTAAACGTGGTATATGTAAAGTTGTCATGTTTATTTTATATTAAAAGGTAATTAACCAATGTTTATGATCATGTTAACCTTCGTCATTATTTTGTGAAGTGGCTGGAGTCTGTAATGGTAAGGAAGCTAGCGCGGCGTGTCATTTATATAATACCTAAGCAGTTATGTACGTGTATTTACAGCTAGTGGTACGATGTACGTTGAGGTGGGCCGAGGTACCAGGTCGGCACATATATCGCCATTGTGCCCCACTGCCTCGGCCTCTAGTGTCCCGACTCTGTTCGTGTAAGATATGTGAGTATATAAACTTTGTATACACTCGCGAATTGGCGTAATCAAACACTATATATACTATATAACATAATTTATTATTAATAATAAAATAAAAATCTTACTTTTAAGCATTAGGACAGTAACTGTATCAATAAACATTAATTAATAATGCAATTAGACAGTAACCTTTACTATTGTCATAGTTAGGTGATTTATTTTCATTTTACGTTTATGAGTATGTAAAAAGTGATTAAATGAAAATGTACGCCTACACTGTGACCGCGCGGGCCATTCACCAGCCACTTGCTGCGAGCTGAAGACCAAAGATATTGTTAATGTTCACTGTTCCCGCCACTACTCACTCACTCACTCGCTGTCCAAACTGATTCATTCAACCAGTGACGATGTGACGACGTGATTCTAAATCAAAGCTCGCAACCCTTGTTTTCCAATTGATAAATAGTTTGTTAGATAATTTCCAGATGTCCGGATCGTGAACGAATGGTAGTGGCCCGCGGCTCGAGCGTCCGCCGCTCGCTTGTTGCTAGGTAGGTTTTTTACTGTTATGTAACAATATGTGTACGTAAACTAATAAAAATAATATTAGCGCAGTTCTACATTCAACCTACATTTAAGTAAGCTTCACGTTACATTTAAAACGTTTTTTTAATGAGTGAACGATGTGGATATAATGATTCGATGTCTTCACACGAAGGCCCACGCATGGCTGGGCCTCGGCGCGCGAGGCAGCGAGGCGGCCGAGTAGTGCCATAGCGGAGACATGGCCGCCCGCAGCCCTCGCCACTCCTCGCCCGCTCTCGACAGTTTGCATTTGAATGTGTTCCTCCGCCGCAGAACATTTAACTTGTATGCTTATATTTCGAGTGAATGTGATGTAAATTTTGTACACTGCCGCATTGTTTATTCGCTCGAATCACATTTAGTTTATAAGACAGTGAACGAATCGCACAAGCCACATGTAACATGTTTGTCTGAACACAAACAGTGCGCACAAGTACTCGGTACAGACGTACAGACGCGCAGCGCGCTCGGACGTGGATGTGCGTTGGCTTCTTATTTGAAGACTGAATTGTTGCGGCTCAAATATTCTCGCGCTTTATTAGATCCACAACTGGGGAAGTTATTGCAAAGTTTTTTTAAGAGAGTAGCGTTTAGTGATCGGGTTTGAGGCATACGTCTAATTGTAATTGTGATGTGGCATGAGATAATTCGAAGACTACCTGTATCAACATCCTACTGTTGGTATTAGCGAAATGAGCGACGTTCAGTATAATTTTTAATATTAACGCTGAGTATTGTCGAGATGTTGTCCATCTAAAACAATTCACCATGCTTCATTCATATTTGCCAAAGTTAATACTAACCTCACTATTTATACCTACTGTATGTTCTTCGATAACTAAATAGTACGGGACTCGCGGTTGGAGGCGCGGCGCAGCACGCCGGCGGCGGCCCGGCGCGTGTAGTGTCGTGCTCTATGTACTGAGCAGAGTACAATGTTGAATATCTTATTTAGAATTGATGAACATGTAAACATTTATTTGTAGCGCGTGCGAGGGATCGCTCGGCGACTCCTCGGCTCGCCCGAGGGCGCAGCCCGGCCCCGCCACTGTGCCCGTACGGCGCCGAGCGATCCCGATTATTGAACAAACGTTTAAGAAAGTAAAATTTTTAGTCACTAGTGGGTAATTTTTGAATGTGATTCAATCTTATCTTTATTTTTCTATATCGAGTGACATTCAAGTATAATTTCATTGTTTTCCGACTTATGTTTTGTATTGCATTTACTGAAAGCGATGTATTTAACCAACGATGTAATAAACAATATTTTCTCTTATTTGTATCTCGTCTGCACTGGTATTTTTTATTGAATTTACTATAAATGTACTTTAAGTGTATAATTTTAAATAATTACTGAAAATGATTATATTCTAATTTTTATGTTCAAATAAAATGTTCGTTTTATTTATTTCCCGTAACACGTATTCCTAATTTGCAACCCATATAAGTATCCTCTAAATATGGCCACTCCCCCCGAAACTCACTCAAAACACTTGCGATACACACGTATAATTATGATTAAGATAGAGATATCGGGAATCGGAGCAAAACCGCGTATCAGGGTAAATATTGGGAGTTTGAAGATAATTCCTTGACTGGTTGAAAAATCACGATTTTTTCGTCGGTCGGCAAACGAGCAGAAGGAATACTTGATGGTATGCAATCAGCGCCGCCCATGGACCCTCGCAATACCGTAGGAGTTACTTCAAGAGCGTTGTCGACCTCTAATGGGTTATTATAGGATGGGAATTTGAGGATAGGTGGGGAATTAAATTCGGCCTCCGGTAACGAATTGTTGCCTCACGACGGTTTTCTATGAGGCCGTGGAATCGCTCCGGTCGAGCCGGCCCTTTCGTACGGAAGCATGGCTCTCCCACACTTTCAACTATTACCTATAGCCTTTTCATATTTTTTTCTATCGCGTACTTCTTCGGAGGTAAACAGACACTTGTCCCAAAACAAATACTTTTATAACGTTTCTACAATTAGATAAATAGTGCCGCTCAGTACTTATTTGCATTATTTATTTTGGAAAACCGAGAAGATATTGTCATTTCAATGTTTGCGGAACTTGCCACCTGAATTCATAAAAAAATAGAAAATAGGTATATGCGTCAACGAAACGATAGCTAACTCTTCACTATTATAGTATATATTAGTATAGATTTAAGCATAGTGAAATTGAAAATCGTGGATAGTGGAGAGGAAGGATTAGACCTACGGTAGCTCACTCACACGGCGAAACACAACCTGCCTGTGCTGAGCCCCCCTGTTCCTTCTCCTGCTCTGGGCCGAGGTCGCGGTGCCTCATTGCGCTTACCCGCAACCCCGGCTAAACATTAGCCCTATTGGGCCCCGTCTGTGGTGATCTATTGGCTCTTTGATGCGCGCGCAGAACGCTATGCGCCGTATGTTCTAGTTCTGGCCAGGTGGTGAGCTACCGTTATTCGCCATCCGCGGACCCGCGCTTACGGTGGCCGCAGATCGTCTCTCGATCCCCGACGCCCAGAGTGTCGTGTGAGGAGGAGGATAGCTCCCTTACGCGGTCAGCCTTCTTCTTTGCGAGCATAACTGTTTCGCAGAAAGAGGAGACGGCTTTCCAGTTCCTCTTGTTTCGCACCATGGCCTCGAGTAAGACCGAGACCTAGAGGTCGCCGCCGCCGAGCGCTGTGCTTAGCCCAAGCAGGGCACACCGCCACAGTATGTTCCACCGTGTCCTCTAGGTCGTCTTTCCAATGACGACGCTTGGACGTTTCATCCCGCCGGATCCGGTACCTACCGAAGCTGCCGTGCCCAGTAAGCACCTGCATCAGGCGTAAGGTGAAGACACCGCGACGTCTCCCAAGCCACTCCTCAAAGAAGGATCTTACTGCTGATAAAACAGCGTGCCCGCCCTGGTTGCAATGCAACAGACGTTTCTTTCATTCTGCCGTGAGATCTCGCCGGAGCTTGTTTCGCCACGCACTAATTTGACGCGGTAGGGAGTAACTGTATTTTTTTTAAATAAAAAGGGCATTCATCCTAAAATGTAATATTTTAGATAATTTATTTAAAAAACAACAATTAATCCGGAAACATTTTGAATTAATCAGAGTGGTCGGTGTTTTAGGTGTCAAATAACCTGTTTGGCCCAGACTATGAAACAAACGCGGGGAACTCCCCACGTATAAGTCTATAACGACTCTGAGGACCTTGCACGTTTAAATGAATGTTTCATACGCCTTTATACGGTACTAAAAATCGTGTTTCTATGCAGAAATCTTTATTTATAATTGCTCACATAATTAATTACATCTATAGGTTAAGTATAAAAAAGTCAAAATAGCCAAATTGTTAGTTTGGGCCATATACATAGGGCCCATCGATATGGGAAAGAAACTGCGTATTTTTTGTTAGGACTAGAAAATGTTGTAACAAAACATTATGGATGGTTGTTCAAATTAGAAAGCTTACAGATTTATAAAAATAGATAAGTAGATAGGTTTAAGTGTGGGAGAGCCTTGCTTCGGCACGAATGGGTCGGCTCGACCGGAGTGATACCACGGCCTCACAGAAAACCGGCGTGAAACAACCGCAGCGTTGTGTTTCGCCATGTGAGTGAGGTTACCGAAGGCCCAATACGGTCAGTGGGTAGCCTTAGGGGATTCTTCCCCTCCCCCAATCCTTCTCAATCCAGGTCGGCAACGCACTCGTAACTCCTCCGTTGCGGGTGTCTATGGGCGGTGCTGATTGCTTACCATCAGGTAATCCGTCTGCTCGTTTGCCGACCTATTACACAAAAAAAAGGTAAGTAAAGACTAGAATACGTTACAAATAAAATTATTAGCTAATGTTACTAGCAAGCTCACGCATACCTATAACATAATGTTTAAGTGTTGTTCGTATAACGTACCTACGTATTATTGTATTTTAGACGGTCCGAATGTCAGTTATTTGACAAAATGGAAAGAATAAAATATGTATTAAATTGTCCACTTCTGCTGAACATGGGTCCCTCCATCGTTCCTCCAAATGTTTAGTTAGAATTTTCCCTTTAATTGTTTAAGTACTTTTTCGATTTTTGGTCTGAAGCGACCTGCATCCAGTATCCAGTGGCTTTTTGCAACTTTTGCTGTTCAGTAAGAAAATATTTATTTTTATAAATACTGTCGTTTTTGGTGCTTGGCTGTCGTAGGTCTGTACACTTGGTTTGTCTATGGATAATAAAAAAATGACATTACAAATTCAAAGTAGAAGTAAAAATCTATTGTCTACAGTTAACCTTTATGTTGTGTTGTTAGCGACGGAAGAAAACAAACAAGATTAATTTTCATTTCTAAAACAATATAATTAACTCTTAAAGACTATGAAAGACGTAATAGATGTGATGGCATTACAGAGTAGTAGACGTGAAAGGCGATTACCTGATTATCGTAGTGCTCCAAGTCATAGTTTAGCTACTAATTTCATATTTGAGTGTGGAATAAAACTTGGATTACAACCGGCGACAGTAGCTACTGCTGCTATATTTTACCATAAATTCTTTAAGGAAGCTGATAAAAACGATTATGATTGCTACGTGATTTGTACTGCTTGTTTGTGTGCGGCGGGGAAGTCACGAGATGAACCTGTGAGACTGAGAGATGCAGTGAATGTTGCACATAACTCGATCAACCGTGGTGCGGGGCCCTTGGAATTGGGCGACGAGTACTGGTCGTGGCGGGGTGCTGTCGCTCAGGCAGAGCTACTAGTGCTGCGACTACTTGGCTTCAATTTGGACACGCCGTCTCCGCACAGATATCTCCTTCACTACTTGCGCACTCTGCAGGAATGGTTCCCACCGTCACAGTGGCGCTCTGCCCCCATTGCTCGCACTGCTATGGCATTCTTGCAAGACTTCCATCACTCCCCATCTATTCTAGACTACAGAGCTCCTCATGTGGCTGTTGCATGTTTAACTCTAGCACTCCATGTCTTGGGTGTGTCGGTACCATTGGCTTCAACATTAGATGATGATGCAGCATGGTATTCGGTAAGTAGCACTTTATTAAACAAGTCTTAAGTTTAAATTGTGTTTAAGGATATTACATAATTTTCAATTATTTTCATAATCAGTGTTGAAAGATTGTTCCATTTTTATGGTGAAGTAAATAATAAATACTACCCAAAATTTTATACTTTACATTCATACTCATACTTTTGTTTTCAGGTATTTACCAAAGATTTGCAAAAGGAGAAGAATTGGGAGATAATGGAAAAAATAATGCAAGTATATAGTAGGGAGCCGGAACCTATATAGAGGTCCAATTATTATTGTGTGTGTGTCCCTAATTATATACGGACTTTCTATTTGTATGCAGTGTTCATTCCTGATATTGTGTAATGAAATAAAGATATAAATAAAAAAATGTTTTTTAATTTCAATTTGAAGGTAGTTTCTTACTAGATGTAAGTTTCACTGAAATGATGGCAATCATTGACCTTATCATTGGCAAAATTATAGTCAGTTTTATCAGTTGGTTGGAATTTAATTTACAATAAATTAAGAAGAAAATGACTTATTTATTATTCCAAAATAATAAAGGATTCTCAGGTATCTCCTTATTGCTGAACGTAACAAAACAAACGTCAAAGTTCTTAATGTCATAACATGAAGTCCTGTCAATTTGTCAAAACAACATTTCGAATTTGATTTTGAAACTTGTTGATACATGTTCGAGTTATCATTATCTGTATTATATTTGAACCGTCGCGTCGTATCTCTGAGTACTCAGTGATTAAGACCACAAACACAAGAAAGCTAAGCATTTTGATTAAAACAAATTATTAGTGTTCAATTAACAATAAACCAGACCCTTGTGCCAATAACATTATCAAGATGAGTTCGGACGACGAAACTGAACAAGTATCATCTGTAAAAGGTATTCCTGCTACTCTCATATGTATAAATATCCACGGCCCTTGTAAAAAGTACTCAGCACAAGTGGCTCATACAGCTACTTGCAGATTGATACGTCAATACTTGAGAAATGCCAGGTCTCAACTTGTCGGTGTTTGCGTATACGGCACTGTAGGATCCAATACTTCAGTCCTAGGCATTCAAACAGTCGAAGAAATATTTCCATTATCATCACCGAGTTTAGATACTTATAAGAAACTAAGAGATATCGATATTTCTTCATTAAAAGAAGCCAAAGATATGATGATATCAGATGTTCTTTGGTACTGTAACAAATCATTTGCCAGCTGTAAAAAACAGCTTTCGACTCGCAATGTAATAATGCTGTCGCGGCTTGATATTCCACCAGTGGCAACAGATATAAAACCATCACTTAAAAGGGTCGCTGACTTGGTAGATTCAAATATACAAATAAATCTTATTAACATTTCTAAATCTGATTATGAGGCAGATCCTTATTATACAAACTTTTTAAAACAAGCCACTAATGAGGATGAAGTGGATATCCCTAAACCCATTTCAAATCACTCAGAAGTAGAACAGTTGATGTACTTGGAGTCACATCGCAATTTAGCCATCGCTCGATTAAGTTTTGAAATTGGAGAAGACTTTGCTATTGGGGTGGGAGTATACAATTTATTGAAGAGTTATACACAAATGAAAAAATCTGATTTGGATAGTGATACCAATGCTGTACTGACAAGTGTAAATAAAACCATGAAAGTCAAAGCTGCAAATATAGATGAGGACATGGATGTTGATGAACAAGATAGAACTGAATCAAGACCAGTACCAGTACTTCAGTCAGAATTGCTTTATAGCCTTCGGTATGGTGATGAAAATGTAGAATTTACTGCTGAAGAAAAAAAGATGCTTGGAAATCCTTTTGGACCACCTACATTAAAACTTCTTGGATTCAAACCTGCCAGTGTTATGAAAAAAGAGAAATGGTACCTAAAATCAAGTTACTTTCTGTTTCCTAATGAAAGTATAATTGAAGGTTCTGTTGTTGCATTTAAAGCCCTACACCAAGCTTGCATGGAAATGAATACAGTAGCAATATGTGTGTTGTGCACTAGGGTTAATGCCAGACCTTTTATTGTAGCTTTGTCTCCCACCTCAAGACCTTTTGGTCTAAATGTGGATTTAGGATTTGATGTCATTTGCATACCCTTTATGGAAAATGTACGAAATATTCCAATTGTTGAAGATGATGATGATGAAAAACTATCAAAAACAGATAAAGATATCATGAAGGATATTATGAACCAATTAAAATTCGATTATAAACCAGATATGTTCCAAAATCCGAAAACACAATCACTATATAATGCCTTAGAAGCAATTGCTCTGGAAGATGAAGATGTAGAGCCCTTTATTGATACGACAAAACCAGATGAAAAGAGGTTTGAAGGACTCCAAGAAGATTTATTTCATGAAGTGTTTGGTCCTTTTACAATCACCTCTGGACTTCTTAACAAAAAACCTGCATCATCAAGAGATGGGCCAGAAAGCAAAAGGGCAAAACTTTCTGTTGGTTTTGATGAAGAATTACTAAAGGAAAGACTTGAAAATAATGCAATAGAAAATTACACAGTTGCTCAATTGAAAGAAATTCTGAGATATAAAGAAATTCCTCACTTACCTGCTTTGACAGGGTTGCGAAAAGTGGAACTTGTTGATCTAGTTTATAAATATTGTTAAAATTAAGTGTTGTAGTAGTGATTCTAATTTTATATTTGTATTTTTGTAATTTCATTTATTTAAGTACATTGTTAAAGTGCATTTCGTTTACATTAAAGAAACTGTTACAATGCATCATCATAATTTATAAAAAACTAATAAAAATATTTAACTATGTATTTCGCTTAATTCACTTCCTGATTGTTACATAGCTAAACCTACACCCTACCTACCCACATAGGTTATCTGAACTGATCGCGCAGAAGTCGCGATCAGTTCAGGATGTTAAAATAACCGATTTTAATTGTCTAGTGAAAAAATAGGGATTCAGGACACGGGAATTAAGGAGAGGGCTCGGATAGAAAATAAACAACACTTAGATCTACAAACAAATATAATTCAGTTTTCTAACATTTTACGATACATAATTTTTATAAATGTACAGGGTAAGCTCATGACGTGGGAAAAGCGGTACTAGTTCTCAACTGGCTACCGGATGTACACATGTGGTGCATAGAATAGGACGCTGATATGCTTTCACTTTGTATGGATCAGGTATGACGACTTACACCTACAGTGAGTGAGACATGGAGAATGTTCCATTTCAACGTGCTGTCAGGTTACAAATCTACATTAGACACCAATGACTAGTATAATTTATAAAAAATTACGCTACGGTTAAGCGTATTGAATTTTAATTTTACATCAGTAATGGCAGAGAATGCATATTATAGCGCTTCAAATGATGCGTTGGGATGTTTGAGTTACGGCTCTGTGCGTCCCATGGAAGACAACAGAATGAAAACCTCCCATCGAATCACGCATTTTTGACATTTGTGCTTCTATTTAATGCTAAGGTTGCGTGTCGATAAATTTTCAATAAAAAACTGAATATACAAGTGTAATTTGATTAGCGTTTCCTACCGAATCGATGGTGAATATTCTTAAACATCAGTATTAAGAGCGATACATGTATCTTATTCTATTTTATTAAATTCTATAAATAAATTTCACACAGACAAAATTTAACACATGATATTGATGTAAACGACATAGATAATGACAGTTATTAGTTATTATTGCACGATAATATAATCTACTGGGTTCATTACACGGGGACACACAGACATATTATGTGGTGATGACACGTGACGCACCTCACCTGTACAATGTAACAAACACAACGTTATACACAGCAATATCAAACCATGTACACGATATCGATATAGGAAACCAACCGAACACCACACTCATCAAATTAACCGGTGCTTAAGGATAAACAGTGGAATCAGTATGCAGTATAGTATATTATAGTTACAAGTCAACATTTTATAAAGAAACTAAGTTTGTTTTGATTTAAAAAAATATTTATCGTTCGCAATTTTCAAGCTTCACAGATAAGTGACGGAGGTGCTGTGAACGTTAAATATTTTGATGTTCTATCGTAGTACTAGTAGCAGACTGGTCTCAATGTTATGTCGGTGTATTGAATGACTGTTATGTTTGATGCACTAAATACACATATCTCACAACACATTTCACAATTTCACATAGAAAAAGGCAGTTAAGTTAAAACACGAGATTAATATTATAATTGTTAGTGAGAGTGTAATACGAAATAATGTCCAGGTCAATGTTGTAGGAAATAGGCACTTTGAGTAAGAATGTAATTATAACAAAATCGACGGGCGGACCGTAATATTCTCTCAAACAAAATAAATAAATACAATGTCAACCACAAGTGGGAATGTATTAGCTAGGTGAACCAAACAAGTAAACAAACCAATAGTTAACGAATACTATGGAGTTACAATAAGCAGCGAAGCGAAGGCCGACATGTATAAATGTGCTCACACAGAACATGTCTGCACTTAGTTAACCAGTGAAATTAGAAAGCAGTACATTTATATTCCACAATAAAATAACTAACGTATTATATTCATTCAATTAAATAAAATCTATGGCATCTGAAATCAATTTGTACACTTTTGTACATGGCGTCAAAAACGATACACCTCACCCCTCAGGATTTGACTATATTCCATTAAAATTTCCTAATCTACTAATATTTAAATTACAATAAGAAATGACGAAAACTAACTACTACATAGTAAATATATACTTAAATATTTAGCGCTACACAATATGATATTTACGCACTCACCTACTTTGGTTGGAGTCACAAATAAGGTGGTAGGATGTTTCTAATTCAAATAATACTGGAAACTTGTACCTGAGGGTCGGACGAGTGCGCCGGCAGGCCTCTACCTAACTTGTGTCCACTGAATCGAATCGTTACAATTTATACACCGATCTCTTGCAGGGACATATAAAACAACAACAATGGGTTCTACTATTTGTTCATTGGAGCTTTGTGTTCGCTATAAAAAGTATTACAAAGATAAACACCTCAGATCTATTATAATGTAAAAATGTTAAAGAGCAAACAAAACAATAGGAACTCTCTACAACAGAAAAGAAGATTTAAATTAATTAAAACATAAACAATTCCTTTTGCTTAACAAAATTACTATGAAACAATAAAAATACTCTGTCAAACTAAATAAATTATACATATATTTATGTTTGTATATTATGTATTGCATTAGGATGTACATATTCCCATTCGCGAAGTCGATGTTATCAATCTTACTGATACAACACCGTGTCTGCGACATATTATAAATTCGCTAGATGTTCGTAACGACATATACATAATCTATTATTTATAATTTGGCATATAATAAATTGATCTTTGCATTAAAATCTCCATATACATATATCGACGAAAAACCATTAACCGAGCTAAAAAATAAATAAAGATAGACAGTGACAGATTTAATCTAATCACAAAAATAAAAAATACAACTAAGTATATAATTTACCTACTAGGTATATAGTTTTGTTATCATTCAGAAAAGCCTGTGTCAGTGGAAATATCTTAAGTTAATAGAAATGGCGATAGCAATTGAGAATATCCCAAGATAAGACGTGGCCGAGTGCCGAATAGTATTGCATTGTAATCACTCACTACGTTAACATATTTATGTTAAAGTTTAACACTAATGCCTTTTACCCTCGAGTCATAAATTCTTTTATTGTTATCGTCAGATGTTGACTTGTTCGTGTTAGGTGACGACATCCGTAGAAAACAAAACAACTTATGACACGCTTTCGTTGGGTCGCGGTCGCAACGAACTGGTTGCATATTATACATATTGCAGTCAGAATGTGTGACAAGTCCTGCATGGCCGGCCACGTATGGCACTAGAGCTGGTGTCAACATTTTGTTTTCTACGCGCTCGGCTCGCCGCCACCTCCTCGGTGTGATCCTTATATATACTTAGCTACTAAGGCATTTCTCTATCTAAAATAAGCGTATTTTTGTATCAATGCAATATTATTGAGCGCTCGTTATGTAGTCATCGTTTCACCTTCCATTCAACGCGTAATCCATACATTATCTAATACGATTAAGTTCAAATATAATAAACAACATGGCACTACTTCAAAATGATATTAAATAAACCTGTGTAGGTACTTGTACTCTACAACATTTTAGTTGGTTAAGCACAATTATGTTACATTTAAGCTATTTAGTAAGCGTCGCCTTTGGCTTTATGAGCACAAACAGACTTGATTTAATGAGGTTATGCTGTGTACCAATCAATCAAAAATATCCTTTTAAGTTTTGAAAGTAAGAATATACCATTGTCATGTACTGGCGTTCAAAATATACAATAAGAGTTATAATAGGTTTTGAGGTAAAATGGAGGGGAGGGTCAGCATAACCTCAGTGAAGCGTTGAGAACGAATAGAGGAGTAGATTACGGTGTGTGGAAGGGAAACAAGTGGCGGCGCGGAGTGCGTGCGCGGGCCGTTCATCGCACGTCGGTGAGGTTGCTCTTGTCGCCGAACAGCTTGACGAGCTGCTCCTCGTAGTCATCGATGTTGCGCTTCATGATCTCCATGCACGGACCCAGCAGCCGCTCGAATGTCTCCACGTCAAGGACTGGAAATAACAGACAGGAAATTAAAATCTATTCACAATGTTAAATATACTTAACATTACTACATTTTCTGTAACAAATCTGCTGGCAATTTTAATAGGAATGAGTAATGCTTTTGTTCTTTATTTTGCAAGTTTTCCTGCATGTTGTATATTGAATACAAATTATAAAAATAACAAATATAATTGACATGCTATTTTGTACAATAAAGGTAAGGTAGGTAACTACGCTGACTTATATTACTTGTTTTCATGAAATTGGAACATCGAATTTGTCGAATAAACGATAGTAATCAAGGTTCGAGGTAATCATTATTTTATCATTGATATTTATCATACTACAAAAATCTTGATCAGAACAAAACTGTATTTTATGAGTAAGAAGAACACACCGCTGTTCTTCACGCTATTAAATATATTTAATCCTGACAAAAATAGTTGTTTGATAAAGAGATACAAGACAACCTCAGATATAAAAAAATATGAGTCCCATATTTGCCACTATGGGATCAAAGAGCCGGCTTAATAAAATACCACTTACTTAATAAAATCTAGATTAATATGAAGGGTACGAAATGAAGATTAGTTATTAATAAAGTATAGTGTCTGATTAGTTTGAACTTAGAGATAATATGTTATCAAATGATAGCCATTAATTACAAAATAATGATAACAGTCTTGATATAACTGTGACTTTAAGATGTAAGATAGCTGTCGGTAATATCATAGTAATTATTAATTAACATTATTAGGTTAGGCTATAAAATGTTCACTGTTGTACATGACTGCACGTTTGGCGTATGGCTGGGCAACTGGTGTCGCGGGTTGGATTCCCACACGGAACAACTTTTGTGTTCAAATTGTTGTTCCGGGTCTGGATGTGATTTGTGTGAGAAATTGTATGTTTGTAAACGCACCTACAACACAGGAGAAAATCCTAGTGTGGGGCAACGTTTTAAAAAACAGAGAAAACATAAGTATTAGCCCGACCAGTTTTCTTTTTAGGGGATAACATAGGCTATCTTAACTTTTACAACATTATATTAGACGAGTGAGAAACGTTTTGTTTTTAATTTAAAGAAAAGAACGTTGTCCCACATTATGATTTTCTCCTGTGTCGTGGCTGCGTTTACAAACATACAATTTAACATTAAACGAAAACGAAACTAAACTCCCTTAAAAACGAAACTCCCTTATTACTATACAAGATTTATCTTTAGCTTTAGACCATTAAGTCAGGTTTTGAATGTGGAATCTTATTCTCACCTACCTACCTACCTTCAATTCGAAATACAAAAACTGCCTTAATGGTTTAGACCTAGACTAAAGGAAAGTGTTGTTTTGTAATAAGGCTGAAAATGTTTAGTCGAGGGTTTGAGTTCAAAAGCTCTAGTACAGAGAGGAAACTGTCTGCAGTAAATGTATGTTGATTAATGCGGCGACGTTGTCAGCGGACGACATTCAAACGAGGCCGGTTGTCTACACGATTGTGGCGTTTACGGGCACGGGGCACGGTGTAAACACCTGCACAATGTCCCTGTCTTGTCCGCTGTTTGGTTACAAGAACGGGAATTTAATTTCGGTTGTTATTGGATCATACCGATTTTTTGGATTGTGCCCTAGTTAACGTAATTATGCGCCTAATGGCTGATTTTCCCTTGACAAAAAGAAGTTATCTGAGGAATAAATTGTTGCTGTCATTGTTTTATAACCATTGAAATATCAGCCCTAGGTCAGACTAATTTGCTAATGCTTAGCCGGGGCCGGTGGTCAAGCGCGATAAGGTGTCGCGATCTCAGCCTGGAACAGAAGGAACGAGGGTTGGGGGGAAGAGGGAGGTTTCTATTCATTATGAGTGACACTCTGTCTCGCCATTCCCTGGGCAAGAAACTCCATGTGATGATTTTCCCTCCACAAAGAAAAGTTCGGACTCAATTTTAATTTAATGTAGATTCATGTTTACATGTCTCCAGTACACTTAGGAGGATAAGCCTTTCTACTGATTAAGTTGTTAAAATAACAATAAAATATTGATGGTATGCTCCCTAAACATCAAGGGAACTCATGGTTACTTTTAATTTATGCTTTGTCTGGTATAATAATGAGTAATACTTACATGCCACCCTGGTGGGGCCGACGGCGTAAGCAGATGCAGCGCGCGGCTTATGTGTGACCAGAGCCAGCTCTCCGAAGTAACCACCCGCCTCTGTTGGACAAAAACATTATATATAATTTACAGATTAAAGAAAAGGGAACGACACATACATCCATAGCAAACTTTATTTTTAGTTTTTTGAGGCACGAATCAATCATCTTGCGTTCCACATTTATAGAGAACTAGCTTTTGCCCGCGACTTTGTTCGCGTAGAATACTTACTTCCTGCGGATTTTTGGTTTAAAAATTATTCTATGTCCTTTCTCGAGTTCCAAACTATGTCTTTACCAAGATTCACACAAATAAGTTTAGTAGTTTAGGCGTGAAGAAAAGACAAACAGATCGAGTTACTTTCGCATTTATAATATTAGTTTGGATTTTACTAACCTTACATGTTTCGTTAATACCTACTAGGAGAATCAAGTTATTCAGATATCTTTGGTTTTAAGCGAAAGGTTAGTACACACACTTCATACGAAATGTGTAATTAACAAATAAACACGCTTCCGCGTACACTATTGATGTGTGTGTAAAGAAAATTATAGGGGCGACGACGCCACGACTCGCATGGCGCTCATGAATGTCCCATTGTGACTTACTTGTAGAGCCTTTCTCAGTCACCTTAAATCTACTAGAATAGCTTATTGAGAAAATGTCTTCTATAGCAACCAGGGAGAAGAAAGCGATTTCATAAAAAAAAATTCAATAAATTGGCATGATGACGATGTGTACTTTAAAAGAAAATTTAAACTAAAATCTGTTTGCACTTATTAACTATTACTAAACTGTCAGTAGACGTGGTTTTACCCGGTTGCTCTTTTCTAAATCTTTTAACGTTATATCATATTTATTAATAACCTTCCGCAATAAATAGAATTTCCTACTCAAGAATATAAATCGAATCAGTTGTTGGTGAAATTCGATCACAGAAATTGATTTCTACTGGACACTATGTTCTAGATTATTTTTAATATGGGGCGTAATTTGTATGATCCATAATGTCACATAAGATGGCGGATACTGATACATAGGTACATATAGTACCAGAGAAGATGAAGTATCCACATGAATATTGATACTCTTTTTAGTTTTAAAACTATGTTATTGTTTAGTACGACGGCTGTACGAAACAATCGATCATGCTCCCGTCATTCGGTTTCGGGTCGAGTGAGCGAAGTATGTACAAGCTAATACGTTATTGATTGGCCCACGCTGTTAGCTGTATATATGACGTTGCAAGCCCCGCTGTCTCTGTCCTGCATCTATTACTCAATAAACACAGCTACTCTCATGCATGGCCAAGTTAATTTTGCTCTCATAATTGACTTGGGAGAATCTGTTTGTGGTTTCAAACCACATATGAGAAACTTGTGTTGTTAAGTTGAGGAATTGTTATGGCGAGGGCTATTGTGTATCAATTTGTGGATACTCGACCTATAGACTTACAGAATGTTAAGATATTGTTCGTTGAACTTTTGATTTGCCAAACATGTAGGTTTCAACGAAGCACATAAACGATATCTTGGTGAAAGTTATGACATACTTCTATTTACTGAGAAAATGTTATTTTTATACAAAGGGTTGTCCTCTAAGTCTTTGTTTTCAACAATAGATTTTCCGCAATGTTCCCAATCCAATTTCTGAAAGAAACCGATGCAAAAGATGGCAAACACTTCCATAGACAAGACGAAAGAAGCTTTAATAAAAAGGTGTCAATTGGATTGTAATGACTTACCAAGGCGCTTAATCTCATGCTCGTTGCCGTCATCGCGGGTGATGCGGATGCTGACGGCGCCGTCCTCGACGAAGTACATGCCGTCGGCGGTGTCTCCCTGGCGGATGATCAGCTCGCCGTCGGTCAATGTGCGCGGCAGAAGGGCGTCCGCGAGGTTGGCGCGCTCGTACGCCTGCACAAATACATGTAATTTGTTAATCATATGCGGTTAAGCTTAATTTAAATAGCTTCACTAAGAGAACTGACCGACAAACTGACACTTTTTAGCTTTAAGCTTTGTTTGATGTTCAAAAGTACTTGAAAGGGTGTGATTTAAATAAACGATTTTGACTTAGACTTTAAACGAAATACGCAGTTTAATTTTACTTTAAAGACTAACCTGGTGATATTAGATCAAAAATGTTGATTGAATATTTTTTTAAGTTGTTAAAATTGTAAAGAAAACAGCATTCCAAGTTAAGAAGATTAAACATATTTGAAAACTAGCAAAGACTAGCACATATTGTCCCACATTTGCCTCCATTTTATAAGAAACGCGTGGGTCGCAAGACTATTTGAATTCAATAATATATTGCGAACATATATTTGACAAATGATTGTAAATAAATAATATCCGGGAATCTTTCCTAGCAAGTTTCCGTTGGTCGCAGACGTATGACCTATTTTGTAAGCGTTTAGGAGAAACTGTTTACGTTTTGTATCTTTAAAGAAAACAGACGGACTTATTTCAATGCGTACTAGGAAACGGACTGTATTTCGAATGCCAGAAGTATTACTGTTGCATGTGTTCTTGCCTACGTCACGTTATTAAATTCTTCCTCATATTATACTTAGATTTTTAAAGACAAAACTCAAGTAAGAGTGTATAAATACCTACCTACTTGTAGAATATCAATATCATTCTATCAATGTCGACGGTTGTACAAGAGGAAAACAAAACCGCTACGTCAAAGGCTTACATTTATAAAAATCCCACATCACATTCCGTAGTCGCCAGTTTCAGTGTGACGTGTGAGTCTAAGATAAAAAGCGGTGACGTCACGCTCGGTCCGGAAGGTGAATAAATTCGATAGGAACATCGACGTCCGGAGGTTGTTATCTTTCGCCTCGCTCGTCAGACAATATTATCTACACACGAACGACAACCGCCTTTGACGGTACAACGGTAGCATGCGCTTTATCACTTTATTGCCTGATTTACTTGGAAAAACAATTGGATCATTATTTTATACCTCTCAAACAAAACTAAGGTATTCACTAATATTTGTATATTTGCTTTTACTTCGAGCAAATACAATTTACGTTTGTGAAATGATAAACGGATATGAACCGCTGTACACTATTACAAATAAAATACGGTCGAAGCAAATCATGGACATTTGCTGAGCAAAGTTCCAATCTCGAGTAATATCCGGTAAACCGAGAATTATGTTTTCAGTAAGAAGAATCTAATTTGAGAACTGCCTCAGAAAGGTGGTACGGAGAATTTGCTGCCGAGTGCGCATTTAAAGAAGTATGAATGTGACAAGAGGTTTTTTTATACACTTTACAACAGATTCTACAAAATGTACCTAATGTTGAGCGATTGTTGAATAAAGCTGAAGGCAGGGGAATTACAGCATCAACTTTTGTCTGTTGCTTTGGTAAAATAGTCTGCGTGGCCATGACCGTGCTTACACACATTTCACAAATGACTTACCTCGTATTATCATCTGCAGTATGAATTTAGAACCCAAAATTACAAAGCAAATATTTTTATAATGATTTCTGTGTACGTACTTATACAAATAACTGTATTTGTTACATCAACATTTCTTGATAAAGGAATCTTCTAAGATTTTATATTTTCTTAAAAATATTTATATTGATTATTGTTTAGAAGGAAAAATTACTAAAGAAATAGAACAGAATCATTGTTTCAGAACGGAATAATGATGGCTTCACACTTCATCAGACGGCTGTAGCAGAATAGAGGCTAGCTGTGTGAAGAGGTGCCCTCTGACACGTTTAAACCCTACACCGTACACCGTGTGTGTGTGTGTGTGTGTCTTTCTCCCCTTTCCTTGGAGCAGAGCCGTGCATTAGTGACAGCTTGTTAGCTAATTACCTGCGGCCATATTGACCCTTTTGTCGATATTTACTTCCTTACCAATATATCCATACAATCTTTTTAATACAAATCTTTATCGGTATAGGTAATATTCAAACAATTTTCCCGGAAACGTTCGCAATCTATTTTAACCACTGTTCATTCACTTGAATTTAATGTTAGTGTGCCGTTGGGGAAGAAACGGGTAAACTATTCACGGCCGGGCATCACACGGGTAATTAAGCAGCTGCACAATGCTTTCAGTGAATTGATCCTATAAAGTGGATCTCAGATTTATGACAGTATAACTAGACATAAGGCAACATTATGTAAATATGTTTTACTCTTTCCTCATCTACATACATTAGGCTTAGGTCTTGACTAAATTAGACTTGATAACAGTATTTCGCTAGTGTGTACTATAAAGATATTTTTAAACTACCTTCCGTCCGCGACTTCGCACGCGTATCAAAGTAAGGTATTCCCGGGATTTTAATAGCAGCGTATAAAGCGATAGCTCGGCTGAAATGCGCAAATCAAGGTATAATTTGTATCCAGGAACATTGTAGCTATCTATCAGCGAAAGAGATCCGACCATGCGGTTTTAAAGATTACCTCCTACATGCAAACTTACAAATTTTACATCTTTATAATCTTAGTATAGATTATATTCAACATCACCTCGTATGAAGATGGGTGAGCGTAAAAAACTTCCTTAACGATAAGGAAAATTCAAATCAGAATTGTAGCTAATTGATTTTCGATTCTACAGTTGAGATTTCTCAATACGAAGTCGGAAGTTTTAATATGTTAACAGAAATAGTAGAAGCGTGTCAAAGGACTGTGATGCGTGCACAATAAGCGAGAATAAATGAGGAATTTAGAGACTATACCGTGGCTAATACAAATACAAAGTTTTTGTTTGTTTAGAGTATAGTCTTATTGCCCTGCGTTTCATAGAATAATTTATTCAATAATCTTTTGGAGAAAATAACTTATATTAATATGTATAATGCGAAGTTTAGTTTCCAGTTACATAATAAAAATATCTTTACTGTGACAAATTCCAAAATAACCGCAATCTGATTTTGTAAACATTACATAGATGTATAAAAAGAAAAACTACTAATAACTAATAATTGTGTGTTTTGCGGAACTTAGCGTCCTTTTCAGTGTTCACTACTACATACACACACAAACGTTTATCTATATTTACTATCGTAGTCCGTTTACGAAGAATTTCCATGTAGCAATGGCGAGCGTAAAGCATTGTCTTTTAGCCGGCTGGCAACATGCGACATACGCACTATTAAAATTTTCAAACCCGACCTAGATTCTGTACCAGGCTTTAACCGGTACACCATTCGTCTAGCATTCCGTACAATTTCAAGGGACCTTATTCAAGTTGTCTAAATCTAAGACCATTGTGGACCGTTGGGCGTGTTATCATAGCCTAATCTAAGCTTAAATCAGTATTAACTGATAAGTGTTATCACGTTACGTACGTACGAATCACGCGACGCTGGCTACTACAATATCTCATTACGGCCATTATCATTCGATTGCTTCTTAAACTTTTCAATTGGCAACGGAATTTGTATTATCATAAGCCTCATAGAGTAAACGTCACATAATAAAATATTTGTGAAAATGTTTTACAATACAGATCAATAACGTCTGACGTCACCGTCTGTGTAAATTCACAAAGACGACGCGATTTCTACAGCTTGTTGGTACCTACATAATTCAACAATACAACGTAATCTAGAGTCGAATAATGAAAAATACAAACATTTATTTCTAGTTATAGATTGTCCAGTCGATCGATAGACACGAAAATTACTTCAAAAATATTAATTCGGAAAATCATTAATTTCAGGTTAGTGTAAAATGTAGTTTAATTGGTCAGATATAAAGTGCATTGTTCATTTTTATAGTGATTTCTAAGATCGCTAAGCAGAGCTTGTATCTCAAATATAGGGTCAGAAAATAATAATATGCAAAACCTTTGCGGGACGACGTACAACGTTGATACAAGTCGGAGCTAATCATAATCGCAAGTCATATAATAAAACACATGTAAAATGCTTTTATAACGACATAAGGTTATTGTTATGGTAATATTATACCAATAAATAAAATAGTCTACGCTGAGGTAATAAATCGTGACTAGAAATACGTCTTTTATAATAGTAAACTTAAAACAGTCAAGTATTATTTACTCGTACAACGTGGAAAACGTTTTAAACTAAGGCAAAAAAAGTTGTTTACAGCGTGGGTTGACGCATAAATTGTATAATTTGCATCGAGTTATCCTCCCCTACAGCGCAAGGTTTATTGCATTAACTCTATTAAATATGCTTCGAAATTATTCTACGAGAAAACCATTTTGTATATACGCGTAAGACATCGTCAAATATGACACGGTGTTCTTGTTTTTGGAGCGGAAATAAAACTAGTTTGTCCGTATGTAATCTTGTAAATCGTTACGATATCTGTGTGTTGATATAGTGCGGTAACTTAGGTAGTTGCAACTTGTTGAGCTACAATCTAAAAGCAATTAAATCGCTTGTCCATCTAAATGGCGAGCTGACGATGGGGAAGGTTGTAAAGATTTCCCATGGAACGCTCCGTGCCGTTTTATTTCAGGGTGCTAATCCGTTTTCTTAGCTTAGTGGCTTAGTGCTTGCTAGTCCCTAGCGTCTGTCCATTATAAGGAAATCCTGAGGTCAACGAACTCTATTTAAGGTTTAGAAATAAATAGAACTTTTTGTCTGAATTGGGTAGTTTCCTAGATCAAAAATAAATTATTTCGATACAATAAAATATTGAAAAATAACCATAGTTTTATTCATCAATCGATCGATACACTAATTTTTAGATTTTTTTAGGTAATTATTAAGAAATAAGTAAGCTTTATGACGCAAAAAAGTTATGACATCATAGCTCAGTTTTTCATACAAATTTCATAGAAAAGTATCGTTTTTGACATTTGGATAAAAGTATTGAATTTGACTAGTTGGAAACTACCGTATTGTGATGGAAAGTGTTGTGTGTTGATTTAATTCGCAACTTATGTTATTTTTGTAGTAGAATCGTAGACATTAATACATGCATGAAAAATGTATTCAAGAGAGGAAATAACTACACTTAATTGAGCTATAGGTAGTATGATTAGTATTGTTTGTCATTAATATCTCTTTCGGTACAATAGGAGGAAAAGTGTCCATTAATTGGCATCCGTAGCGTAGTAACGTCACGTCATTCTTGTCCGTGACAATAAAAAGTATGACTATCGGAACTAATAAGATAAAGTATTACAACACATAGCAAGATAACAATTTCTTTAACATATATTATGTACTTTTACATTAAGCCTTATATCCTTTATATACAGTCACATTAAATCTTCCTTATATACCTATATAAGGAAGATTTAATGTGACTGTCATCTTTTCCGTGTAAAACATTTATACAATTTCTGTCATACAACCGGTAGTAGCTGGGGTATGGAATGGTCCGTACTACCGCAAAATTCTAAATTGCTTTGATGACGTTTGGTACTGAGACGTGGTCTCTAACTTCTGGCCTTCTTGAGAGATTCAGAGTCGCTCAGCGTGCTATAGAACAGGCTATGCCGTTAAAATAAATTTTCGACAATTTTCAGCAATTTTTAAAAAAAAAATAAGTAAGCTATTTGACGCTATGATACGATGACGTGATAATTTGGAGTTTCATACAAATTTCTACCGTACTTGTTGGAACTAGATGGAAACTACCGTATTTTCGACCTTATGATCAGACAGAGACTTATAACTTCTAGTCACACATGTTGCTTTAGATAACAGGAATGTCGATGCATGGACCTCCAATAGTATTCAAGGCTTCAGAAATCAATTCTCGTATAAGGAATAATTATTCGAGTGACCTAGTTCTGTCTATTTCTAGTTTACGGTTTGTTTTTTTAAACGCTTGTATATATGAAACATGTTTTTGCGTTACGCATTAGCGACTTAAGGAGCGATAAGTGATAATGTAAAATGCTTTCTTTCGTTGTAATTAGAAAGGAAAAGAAGCGTTATTACGTCTACACTTAAGTCTATTTTTCCTTTTTATTTTTTTCATCGCTTCAAGAAAGATCAGCCGGCGTTGGAGGTGCAAGCGCAATCGGAACGGAGCCCCGGCTCTGAGCAGTAGAAGTAACGTGGTAGTTTTAAGTTAATAATAAACAAAAGCAGTCTGATACTCTGTTTTGGCTCACCCAGGGATGGCGCGTTTGATGATTTTCACTTCAAAAAAACCCCAAGAAAGAGAGTAAGTACGTTTAGTTGTAATCTTTGTACCGCAGTCAAAATTAAGCTCTACTTTAATAGTACTGAAGATAACATTTTGTAAATTGCGATAAGTCCCATTATAGACGGATACAGGTCAACGGTGTTTGCTTCATTATGCAATATGGTAATAGGCTCACCTGCTTTTTATATGAGACTTATAACGTAATCGGCGAAAACCTTTCTAACTAACACTTCGGAGAATAGGGTAGTTTCCAACTAATCAAATTCGATACTTTGCAGAGATATCAAAGACGTCAATTTCCTATGAATTTCGTATTCTGAAATAGCACGTTATGATGTCATATGTTTTTGGCAAACAGCAAACTTATTGGTCTTGAATATATAATATAAAAATTACTTTTAGCCGCTGCTCGGCTCCATTTGTACTAAGGGACATTGTGGCTATTAATCAGTAAAATTTTGTAATCCGACCAGAGCGGTTCCAAAGATTACCCCCTACATACAAACTTACAAATTTTACCGCTTCCTAATATGTATTAGTATCGTATACTTACGAAATGAAGGTGTGATAATTTGTAAGTATCTTTATGGTTTTATTTTTGAATAAGGAAAATCCTATTTAGAGTATTCGATATGTATGTTTGCATAGCTTGCATCGTTAAAATGGTATGGAGGAAGGTGTAGACTAGGCATTATATTGATTACTAAGTAGAGTTTGAGCGTGGTCAGGCAATATTTTCGGGACACTGGGCAACGGATCCGTTCGCGTGTGAACGCTCTGAGGGGTGAGACTCACGTTTCAATATTTCTAATGAACTTTGTTTAGTGCGTTATTGCTTGTAGTTTCATTACGACCGTATTTTATTTTGGCTAAATAAAGATGGGAGATGCATTTTTGCTTATTACGATAGATAGATTTTTATTTCAGCGTTGTGTAGCTTATTAATTACAAAAAAGGGTGTAAATGTTAATTACTAGCTTCTGCCCGTGGTTTCGCCCGCTTTATCCAGGTCAAAAGTAGCCTATATAATATTTCAGACCTTAATTTATAATTGTGATGAATTTTATCAAAATCTATTCAGTAGTTTTTACGTAAAAGAATACCGGTAAACATTAATCCATCCATACTTTTGCGTTTATAATCTTAGTAGGGGGTTTAATATACAAGATTATTTTGTTTAAGTCGTGTCAATTTTTTTTACCATTACCTAACCTAACATTCCCCCCATTTAAAAAAGTAGAAACAAAAACTTTAATAACATCAAATTACAATATCACTGCAAACACGTGATAAAAACAGTATAATTAATAAAGCATTATAAAAACCTGTTTATACTTGCCGCGATGTTACGTTCGGCCGAAAAAGCCTGGCTTTACATACCCTCATATATGTAGTTGGGATGTATGTAAAAAGGTAAAATTTCAAAAAGATTGATAAAGTTAACAAAGCGTACAAACTAACTTAAGTTTGAATTTATAATAAATACTTGGAATAATCATTTATAACCATCCACAATAGTCTTTATAACATTATTATAAGTGTAATAACGTTGTGGGAAAGATTACTAGATGTATTAAAGTTCAAATGTAGTTCTTATTGCTCAAGGAGGTCTAGTTTGAAAGTGTATGTATGTCAGTTACGAATGGCTGTCTATATTATACGACATATGGCGACTAGAAACAAAGTTAGAGAAACAAACTTCCCACGCAACTCAACTTTTTTGGTGTGAGAAAAACCTATAGTTTAAAGTACAATTTTAATGTTTAAAAAAAAAGATTCTTCAAATAATACTGTAGAATGGATTCTCTTGATTTGTTTGTACGTTAAGTACTGTATTTCTGGTAAATTGCTACCGTGTTGATAAGGATTTTGATATCAGTGGCAGATGGCGGCGATATAGGTTACTTTAGACGACCTAACGATCGTTATGTTCAATTACACTTATGTAAGCAAGATAGCAAGTGTACCTACTGCACCTACATTAAAACCCGATACGTTTAAATAAATACAATGACTACGAAGAACGGCACCTTTGGACTTCAACAAAGATTAAAGTCAAAAAATATCAGTATGTTGGCCCGTCTCATAGTAAAGCTATTTAAAAGATACTGCAAAGGGCAAGGTTGTAGTATCACTCGGTTCGTGTCAAAGCTTGGCTCGTCCACATTTTAAAGTAACTAATATTAAGGTAAACTTTTAAGAGGATGCATATACATTCAGTCAACAAAGTATCGGGAATGAATGTTTTTTTTATGGTTCCAAATTCGAATTTTAATTTTTATTGTTGTTGTTAGATTGGCATAACTGTTTTCCATTTTGGCGCGGAATTTCGAAATAAAGAATATTATTTGAGCGTTATGCGGCGTTTACGAGAACAAATTCGACGAAAAAGGCCAGAAATGTGGAAAGAAAATTTTTGGATTTTGCATCACGATAATGCGCCTTCGCACAAGGCCATCATTGTAAACGATTTTTGTCCAAACACTCAACAAACACCATCGAGCAGCCACCATATTCACCAGATATGGCTCCAGCCGACTTCTTTCTTTTTCCCACACTCAAATTACCCCTTCGTGGCACCCGTTTTCAATCGTTAGAAGACATAAAGGAGAATTCGCGGCGAACACTGAACTCAATTCCGGAAACAGCGTTTAAAAAAAGTTTCGATGATTGGATTATTCGTTGGCGTAAGTGTATCGTTTCTGAAGGAGCATACTTTGAAGGTGATAAAATAAATTTAGATGAATAACAAACATTTTGTATATTATTGACTTTTTCCCGGTACTTTCTTGACAGAGTAGTAATTATAGATGTTTTCGACTTCCACGTAAATCAACAGAATAGATCTGAATCAAATGCGACATAGAGATAGATTCTGTATGAGCTCAAATAAGATATCTCATATTTGTTTCTGTTTATCCTAGCGAATCCACTAGCTGAAGTTGATATTAAAAAAGTTATACATGGTCCAGCTAAATATATCCTTAACATTATCAAGTTATTTATAGTATTCGATATACACTGCGTCCTAAGAGAATCATGTTGTTAATAAACCCGTATGTAACATTTATGCATTCATATGAAACCAATTAGCAGGTCAGAGCTCGAAAATCAATGTGATTACAATAAATTATAAATAACCTGATTAAACTAATGAACTATTTTAGTAACTCTGATATGAAATTTCAAATTTCCACTTAGACTACTTTTACTCCAATATTTCTATATCAACAGGAATTTTGTAAATTCTAGACGACTGAAGCAGTAGACAGAAACTTAGTTTAGCATTTGTGCTTAGGAATATGTACATTATAGTGGTCGCCCGCGGCTCCGTAAGCGTGGATGTCGATTTTACACTTTTTCAAGATTTTCAAAAAATGTTCTTCACATACAAATGTAAGTCTTTGGACATCCAAGAATAATTCAAGACCAAAATTAACCAAATCGGCAAAGGCATTGTTGAGTTATAACATTACAACGAAAAGTGGCATTGACTTTTATATATATTATGTAGATCAAGATGTAAGAATTTTGCACGTACCTGCAATGCCTTGAGCATGGGCACCTTCTCCAGCAGATCTTCATACAGCTTGCGCTTCTTGAAGGCGCTCTTGAGCAAGATGCGGCGGAAGGTGTGGCGGTCCATGGCCCACAGCTGGCCCGGGGTTTGAGCGCGCACAGAGGCCGCACGGGGCATGTTGTACATCAGGGCCAGCTCGCCAAACGAGCCACTACCTTCATATGTGTGCACCACCTGGTAGGAATAGGAATAGGTGGTTAAAATTTAAACTAGATTATGGGAAAAAAGTAAAATCTGCCAATTTTGCCAGAGGCATTCTATCTCATCAAGTTACTAGGTGTCCCGATGACAGTGAACTTCAAAAAGTTTATGTAACAACCTCGCATTGATGGGCTTAGTCACATAATGTTATCATACAGCACTGGGGACAGGTGATAAACATTAGGTTAGTGATCCCATGGCGCTCGTATTCAACAAGTCTAGAATTCTGGTACTAGTTCATTTATATAAAACTATGCCAAAGGAAAGATGTAAGAACAACTTCAGTTATCTACGCGTAAGTAGAATATCTTCAGGAATGTGAAATGATATTTTCATTTAGTGGAAAAAACTTGGCATTATCTCACATTGCGTTTCAAGTCATCCGGCAAATAGTTCGCATCTTTAAATTGGTCACGACCAGAGCGATATTCTGATTAGTTTCTATTGATGGAAAATTAACACCCATGTTCAAATGATGGATCAATACACAGGAGTGACTAGTGACACGTTTTTTGATAAATTCGATCGTATGATCCCAACTATGAATTTAAAACAACTGCACCAAACATTCAGAAATAGCTTTTCTTCACAAATAATCCAAGAAATGTTAAACGTAAAAGTTGTATATAATTTGGGCCCAAATTTTTGTGCCAAATACCGCGTAATTAGCTGTGAAGTATGTATGTATGTATGTATGTTGAACTTTTATTTTGAGGTTTGTTGGTGGGACGACGGCATTGGGAAATGTGGAAGGCCATTAACCTGTGCTGTAACATTACATGACGTTTGCAACACAATTACAAACTGGCCTTTTTAAGTATGAAGATTGAGATATTTTAGGCGCAAATTGAAGAGATTTTTGTGCGATATAATAACGAATTTTCAGTCTATGATTACTTTTGGCTATGACGACGGGATTAAGATCTTATTTAGCCGATGACGTACCTTCTCGATGCGATCATCTCCGGTGACGAGCACGTCGAACATGCCATTCTCGATGACATAGAAGTTGTCTCCGTCATCACCCTGCCTGATCAGGTACTCTCCTGGCTCCGTGCGCTTCTCGAACATCGCGTCCAGCACCTACGCAAACCCACGTCATCTTGCTGACAGACTCACTCTGTTTATAATATGTGTACTAGTGGAAATTTTTCTTAAAGATTTATAGTGTAACAAACAGTTTTCGCGTGAAAAGCTTCCTAGTGTGCCGAACTAACGATTTGTGCTAATCTTGGATACATATTTTTTTGTGCTGTTACTTAGTTCTATGCGCAGTGACAAGGAAATTCCTTGTCACTGCGCATAGAACTTGAAGGAATATTGAAATTATTTGAGATGAGTAAACTGTTGCCATCTATAAGTCGGTATGTACGAGATCGTGGTCACGACCCGCCATTCAAATATGTTTGGAATACAGTAGGTATGGCAAACAATGTAAGTATTTAGCAGTCATCACTGATGTAACATTCATACACTGATAAGCAGTACTATGACAACTATGTAAGAAAAGATGGGAATATTTTTACATTAACCATTGAAGTAAACTACAGAATGTTTTACATAACTTACAATCAATCTAAGAAACTGGAAATTGTTTTCGTCACATTTTAAAGGTAATGTGTTGAAAATCTTTTCAAACAAAACGAAAGAATTCTGTTAATTATTCAATAACTGACATGTATTGTAGCATGGGGTTCTCCTGCGGACGAACAGATAATAAATTGGCAACTAATTGTCCGTGGGGCAGACAGAATAGATAAATAATTGCAGTAGAACACTGAGTCATCGGCTTGACAGGCGAAATACTGGTTGGACAGTCATATGTGTAAGACTCTATCATAAAAATTGCATAGGCACAGTATGTGCGGCGAACTCGACCAAACAACTGAATGATCTACAAATTATTTTTCGGATTTGGGCGTGATGTGTATGTATATCTGTGTTTGTAAACAATACAGGAGATAATCATAGTATGCACTGAACATTGTGTTCTATACACAAAGTTCATTAGAAAAAAAAAGTTGTTTAAGAAGTCTATACTGTTTACAAAGTAAAGATTCTCGCCTGTGGTTTTACTAAGAACTGACCTGTTGCATCTGCTGAGCGTCGAGGGAGCGGAACAGCAGGATGCTGCGTACTGCCTCGGCGAGACGCTGGCGTTGCGCGTCCGACTTGGGGAACACAGTGGTTGCTCCCTCGTCCGAATCATCTTCTTCGGGGTCGTAAGTCTCAGCGAACACCGACTTGCGTCGAGTGTTGAAGCGCGCCACTGGCGGCTCTGCCCACACATTACAACAATATTAAGACACAAGCATTACCTTATAAGCATTTTCGTAAGAAATCAATGAAGGTGTTATAATTAAAGGAGGGTTCCTTTAATTATAACACCTTCGATTACGGAAACCATTCTAATGTCAAGTTACTTTTTCAAAATATTTTTATACCAAATTTCAAATGCACACCATTAATGATTTTAAATTCATACCAAACACTCAATCGCTATCTGGATAAACGTATCGAGTATCTATCAAGGGCCTATTCAAACGCGCAATTATTGCCTTCATAAACTTTATGTTGTTGTATAACTGTCTATAAATATCTAGCAATAAACCTATGTACTGGGTACGCATATTAATATTAAGTACGGGCGCGGACTTCATTGTGTTACCAAATATGTAGGCTAACATTTGCACATGTGCTTAAAGACCTGCAAAATGATCCATATGGATGTGACCGTCCGTGCATCCGTTCTATAATATTTTGTACCAAAGAGGTTTACTTTAGAAACATATTATTTGTACTAACTAGGTAATGACGCAAACACATTCGTAAGACAGATATTCGGTCAACACATGTGTTTAGTTGTAGGTACACATGTAATGTATTTAAAACACAAACATCGTTTACAAGCTGCTTGCCGAATCACGGGCATCTTCCCAAATGGTTCACTGTACGTAATTGACGCGACTTCTAAATTCTTAACACGTACTTCGAGCCAATACTTAGTAGACAGGTAAAGGTTTGCATTGTATTATTGGCTTCCCGAAGGTGGCATTAAAATATCCGTATTCATTCAAGACAAGCCTAGTTGTTGAAAGATGTCCAAGATAGAATTAGGGACATGGACATTTATACGTTTGAGTTATTATTTAGCTACTCATTCTAGATACGAAGGCTAAACGGCTGACCATAATTACACTCATCATTGTTATAGAATGACGGAAAAACGTCTTGAATGTGACTCTCCATGATGTAAACTACTGAAGAGCTAAATAATAAATGGTTGTACATATTTAATTACGTTATCAACATTCTCAGTTTATAATTTTTTGCACGTTTAGCGTGCAGTTTATGGGCAATCGATTGCGCTAACACGCGAAGGAAATGGTACTGCGACATGAGCCTGATTAAATAATTGTGTACTTGTACAAGTAATGAGTATGGTGCGTTCAGAGAAAGTGAAGTTAGTGGAAGTGTTTAGTATGTGTTGCACTGCCTGCATTGTAACAAACTGCATTATTAATAACACGCCAAGACACTCACGGGGCTGCGGCCAGAACACGTCAGCAAACAGCATATCACCAAACAAAATCAAAACCAAACATACACTGTTTCTCATTCTGATAAAAGTTTTATCAATATTTTCTATTTAATTTGTAGGCCTCTCCTATTATGTTTTTAAAAGACAACTTTTTCGGTATTCAAAATTAAAACATCATTTAATTACATGAACCTATGATTAAAGATGGTAATGACTTTGCACTGTACATAGAGTAATTAAATTTTTTACACACTTCTTTCATATTTAGCATTGAAGCTAATGAATGTTCTATGTCACTCTTTACACCACAGATTATATTGTGTACTGTTGAACAATTCAGGATGTGAACCATTGTTGCATTGTCCATCAATCCATTTTATAATGAATGTGAAAAATTTACCAGTCTCCTAGCGAACTACATTTCAACTTTCAACAATTGTACAATTTATTTCTATCTCAAAAAACTCTGAAAATTAGTCTTAACATGGTTTAATCCAGTAAGCTATGGTAAACACAAGTTTTTTAATATTTTTGCTAATAATAGAGAGTATGACATCATAAAATTAATCAACAGGTGTTTACAATACTTTGTGCTGCGTAGCATAATTATCAAATTTTTGGTTGCTACACACAGAGCTGAGCAAAAAAATATTTCAAAGTCATTACACTTGATGGTGGTTCATCAAGTTTAATGGCTCTGAAAAAAAATCATAATGCTATTGTTTGTAGATTCACTGCTCAGAATAATGATAGTTGAATGAAAGAGAAAATGTCTTAAATAAACAAAACCCAAGGTCCGGTTAGCACCTGAACAATTTTTATGTGATGCTGTTCTACCTGTCATTACATAGGCTTAGCTAATTTTACGTAACACGCGTATATATCGCCGACATCTGTTTCAGTTCACGACGTTAAACTCAGCCGCGGACATGGAAAAATAAGCCAATCTCATCATCACACAACTTCAAAGCGTTAAAAACAAACACACAAATAGGATCAGCATATAGTAAACACTGTAAATTTATGCCTCTCCAAACAATTTTCATGTAAAAACCTGCATTTGTTGTACATTTGGGCCTCCAAGTCTCCTCTCTAGGCACTTCAAGCTCAATGGTGTTTATTATTTCAAATATTTGCTTATCTTTTATCACTTTCATATAGTTTGTGCTGCTTATGATGCTTTATTTATTACCAAATATGGTCTGTTTATACTGTTAAGTAATATTATATGATTTTATAGATAAACATTTAAGATAGCAATAAGACTGGACATTATTATGTCTTTCCTTGTAATTTATCACTTGGCAACAGTTAAAATACTATATTTTCCATAAATAAAATGATATACCATTGAAACTGTAATGGCAGCATGCCAAAAATTGAATCATTACAGATGTTGGCTATAAGATTGTATTTATATTTTTTTTATTCAAGTCTATAAAAAAATTGGTAAATTTAGCAACAGTAATTTTTGTCACAGTGCTGCAAGAGGATGCTAGCGATACTACTGACTAAAACTAAACTAGGTACCTAAGATGTGTACAGGACGAAAGCTTTCAATGAGCAGTTTATTTTCTAAGGCCTAGTGGGTAACAAATAAACATATGGGAGTTATTGAATGAGAATGGATATTTTTTCATAGGTATATCAACCAAATATTGATGTATCTCACCATACAAGTCAAATTAGGTCACTGTTACAGTAACACAACAGGGTACCAGGGCAAACCAATTATTAAAAATTGTTTATTATTAATGGCAATTACTATGAGATTTTCCAACTGCTCTACAAATGATTGATAAATGAGCTCCATATTAAAAAGTTTTCCTGCATGGCTACAATTTATAACATAAAATTATATCAATATTTCTCAATCTATTGATATCACTAATGTAAAACAATCAATATACACAGAACTGATAATGTGGAACTCAACATGAACTGGGAACCTACACACATGGGCACATTGCATTCAACTGGTATATTGAGGATCCTAGCAACTACTGGCACAGCCCTACAAAACCCACCTGATTGATCGCAGTCAACTGGTAATATAGTTAATAAGTGTATAGTAAATATGAGAGGACTAGTACCTTCTTCGTCTGATATTATGGACTCATCAGGGGTGCCGGCAGTAACGGTGGGGGCCCTCACTACGGTGGTCGTCCTGTTGTTTTGTAATCTTGTGAAGAACTCGACCGCGTAGTTGATCACGTCGCCCGGTTGCTCCAGCAGATAACTTATGGTGAACTCCAATAAGATCTCTCTAAGGTCATCCGGGACTTGAATGCGTCCGCCTTGAGGCCTGCTCATTTCTAAAGGCGTCGCCTCGCTTTCTCGATATTATCCCGTGAGGAGAACGTCTAAGCGACACGATGGATTAAAACTTCGATATCATAGCCATTGAATTAGCTAAAGCGACACACCAACGAGCAAATTTTACGATGGGGAAGTAGCACTACATACAAACGTTAGTAATAAATAAAACCACACTATTATACTAAGATTCTGTTCAAATAAAGTCTTTGCTACGAGAAATTAAATCTAATGACACACTTTTTACTGAATATTCCTTGTCCTCCAGCCTGACAAATAAAAAATCTCCCTTCACTAAAAGCAAAAATGGCGAATTTTGGATTGCCCTACTTCACTCACTTCACTTCACTCACTCCCTTTTGAAATATTGCTACAGGAAAAAAAACCATAGACAAGCTAAATAAATGACAATCGATCGACTGACAGGGTCGCCAGCAATGCGACTGTAAAAAAAGTTTGTGTGAATCTTTTTTGATAGTAAACGAATCATTACTTGTTTAACTAATATATCAATAAATAATTCGTATTCCATAACGTAGTTATATTATTTCAACCATTATGGTTATCGTAAATTAAGATAAAAAGTTATAAAATTACGTAGGTGCTATGTAATTGTTGGAACATCACAAGCTGGGTTTATTACTAAAATAATAAGCATTTTCTAAAGTTTATTTGAATCACAAAATCATCATTTTCTTAAACTAATGTTGCCAGATAGGGAACGCTGTCTTATTTTTTCTCAAAAATATGGACTATGGTTACTCAGTGAAAAAGTGAGTTGACCGCGTATTTCAAAATAAATGAAAATATGCAATCTGTGTGAAACGAAATAAGAGGCATAAATGATGTGTTATATTTACTCTTCAGTTTAAAAAACCAGTCAACGGATTTGAATTTAAATAGCTTCCAAATTCATTAGAACTCTTAATTTCCCAAGGGGGTAAGCAGAGTTGCACATTATATTGTGACACCTACTTCTCATCACTCATGGTAAACCGAAATTCGAAGCCTAATTTTTATTGTTCGGCAGTCGCACTTGCTTGACCGACCTCGCGGTTTACTTTATTATTCAACTTTCAACTTCTATAATTCCATCCAATAAGCAGTTGCAACAAAAATACATTGAAGCATTCAAGAAGTGTAATAATATAGAAAATTACTGGCATATAATCTATATTACATGTCATTTTTATTAGGTGCATAAACTTAGATCTTGAGAAGATAATTGATTTCTCCTCTTTTTTTATGGTGTTTGTTGAAAACAAAATAGTAAAAACTGTTTTTACTGTTCTGTGGTGTTAAACTTGCAAACTTGAAATCGGCGTCACCTTTCATACACACTTGCAATAATAGAATAAATAAATAATTACAAGTGCGTTGTCCGCCTTTTAGGTAGGTATGTGAAAATTGAGAGTTAGAGATTTTGGGACGGTGACATCACATACGTGACAAACTTATGTTTCACGCAAGGAGTCTATAGCTTCGAGGGAAGCCAGTTTGACAGCAAGCTGGAGGACATTCCGGCGTATTAAATAAATCTTCAAAAGAAAGAGGTAAGGGACTTCCGAGGAGGTTACATATCCTGTAGGACAAATCGACCAAGCAAATGGCCAAGCTCAATAAATAAGTACCGTGGCCTCGACCTAGAGCAGGAGAAGGAACGGGGTGGTTTTTAGTTTGACACTTCCTCTTACCCTATCCAGGGCGGGAGAAGTAATATGATAATTTTACCCGCTTAAAAAGCATTTGTTCACGCTCCTTTTCTGCGAGGCTATGGTATCACTATTCGTACTAAGGCTTCGAACCAACGAATGACTCTCCTACGTTTAAATTCAAAGATCCACTAATCACTTACTTACATTTGAATTTGACTTAGTCATTGTAAAGTTTGTGATTTTCTAAAGTTAGGATTGCGATTGTGACTGATGTTTGAAAAATAAGTCACATTTGTTCCGAGGTACTAAGGTTTCATTACGTGGAGTTGTATTATTACCCGACTGCCAAAGAAGGAGGGTAATGTTTTTCGAGTGTATGTAAGTATGTATGTATGTCTTTTCCTTTGTGACCTCCTGTAGCCTAAACGGCTTGATGGATTTTGATGTATGAGGTATCGTTAGATTTGTCTTGATTACGGGAGTGTCATAGGATACATTTTATCCTAAAAGTCCCACGGGATAAAGACATAATAATATTTTTTCTAAATTTCCCTTTAAAAAAATATGTATGCGGTATCATTAGATTCATTCCAATCACGGGAGTAACGTTAAATAAAAACAGCTAAAAAGTTATAAATAAAAAAATTATTATTAAAAAAACAAAATACCCGACTGCACACTAAAAAAAGAGTAAAACAAGCCCCACAATACAAATTTACTGAATATAATTTATAAATGTTGATGGAAAGCATCGCAGGCGGGGACCACCTTGACCGCCACCAACGAAAATTCTGCTAAATGGTGCACAACAGAAATGACTATAAATAAGCCTCTGTTGGTCCCCGCCTGCGATGCTTTCCATCAACATTTATAAATTATATTCAGTAAATTTGTATTGTGGGGCTTGTTTTACTCTTTTTTTAGTGTGCAGTCGGGTATTTTGTTTTTTTAATAATATTTTTTTTATTAATGTAGGTATTTAAAATTTCAGGAGAAAGAATTATTGAAAAACATTTTAGTACGACAATTATTTTACTATTTTTACTCAATAAACTGGTTAATTTTATTATAGTAGCAATATTATAAACTTTACAATTTCATGATGACCAATTAAGTTTATTATTGTCAGAATCAAGAATACGGCTGCATACGAGAGCGGACTGATTACCTGATGAAAAGCAATTGAAGCCGATCAACCGCAACACCAGAAGAGTTGCGCGTTGGTCTGCCTTTTAGGGGTTCTGGTGATTTTGGGATTGGGAAGGGATGGGGGACAGGAAGGACTGGGTCGTTTGACACGAATCCTTCCTCTCCCCTTCTCCGGTCGAGCCTATTCATTCGTGCCGAAGCATGTCTCTCTCACACTTATAGGTAGGTATAACTAGGTATCTTGGTATTTTTCAGAAGGTTTTACATAATTTAATAGCTTTTTGATCTCGTATACTGGAGGACTAGGGCTCTAAGGCTTCTGCCCCATGATATAAAGGCTTGATTTTTGTATGTTGTAATAAAAAACACCACTTACATTTAGGTCTTAATCGTCTTTATCTTGAATATATTAAAATAACATATGTTTGAGAGTTAACATTTAAATAACTTATCCATTAAAGCGTCATTTGACTTCGATCCTAAAATTTTTTTCTTAATATAACAATATTTTGTTAGAGAATTTTTTATAGGATGCGCTATCATTTTCTCGGGTGACCCATAGGGATTAAAGTCTGTCATTTCAGGATCGTGGTCTTCGTCCGAAAATAAATCTACTGGTTGGAGGTTTACCATAGCTAGTTTTATACATTCATATTTTTCTAAGAACATGCAAACATCTTGCGCTGATCTGTACGTTAAATACTCGCATTTGTCAGCTAAATAGGTCACTGAGCAACCTGGCTTTTCGAATATAAGATTCATTATAACACCACACCACTTGAAAAATATATCCGGCCTTGCTTTACCCGTTAGAGTCAACCAAGGAGTAACTATTATGTATTTCTCCCCTACTTTTATCGACCATGGAGCTAAATACTTAGATAATACTAAAACATTTTCGTAGAATCCAACTCGTTTCAAAATCTTCTTATCTTCTAATTGTTGCAATTTTTCGATTAACTCCTTTTCACTCATTGCAGAAAGTTTCTGTAAAAATAATATATTTTTATTAACATTAAAAGAAGACTATTGTATAAGACAGAAGAATCTTTGTTTAGGTATCAGTTGATACGAATTTTATGTTTGGAAGAGCCAAGCTTCAACACGTATAGTCCGACTCAATTGGTGTGACATTTGCCAGACTTCGTGGCAAGGTAAATAATGAGACTGTAGATGGTTAAGGTCTGTTTATTACTTTAATTGCTGGTGCTTATATACTAAGAAGATGCGTGAGATTTTCAGATTTAGCTATCCTAACAAACGTGCAACAATTAACATGTATGTCTTATCTCTATCGTATCTAAGTAATGTAGCGACGTGATAGTGCCGCTACATATACTCCCCCCTTTTAAAAATAATTAACATATAAATTGAAAAAAATTAGTATGTACCTAATTATATAATAACTTAACCTTGCTGATAAATTACATCCTATGCGTAATGTAATGTCATTGTTGCTAATTCGAAGGAAATAAAAACTGCTGCCTTTGTTGTGACGGCGGCGGCAGTCGATGAACTATCCACTGCATTTGTGCTGATTGTTTCTTGCTATTGTTTTCACTCTTCTGTCTAAGGTCTTCAGTATTCCGTAGAGAAGAAGGATGCCAATTGTGATGAGGATTTGTCCAATTGCAATGTTTCTCGTCCACCGTAGCTCTTCCAGGACAAGACTTTTGAGATGGTCGGCTTCATTTTGATTAAGGCAACTGTCGGAGTTATATACGATTTGATCTTTGGAGCTTTGGTTGCCCATTGTTCTCTCGTATTCATTTAATAGTTGAGTAATGCGTGGATTCGTCTCAATGTTAATAGTGCGGATTGTTTGCTGCGTCGATTTGATCAGGGTTGCGGGCGTTGTCAGCTCAGTTACCCTATCTATGAGTTTTCGACCAGCTATATCGACTAATAGCTTATAATGCTCTAAAAAATCTGCTCCAATAATCGGTTGTGTTACATCGGCGATGACAAAGTTCCATACAAAGTTTCTTCGTAGCCCGAAGTTTAAAGAGAGTGTTTTTTTTCACCATATGTCTTAATTTTTGTACCATTGGCGGCATAAAGTACACATTGTTCATCTTGTATTAGTGAATGTCTCTGTGGCTTGCTAATAACTGAAATATTTGCTCCCGTGTCAATCAAAAATCTCATACCACTTTTTCGGTCGGTAATAGTGAGGCGGTTGGACGGGTGAATAGCACAGAGTTCCGCCGTTGTCCGTGCTTCAATTAGTTTCCCTGTTTCCTTGAGTTGAGATCCTGTTTCCAATCACAAGGTTGAACACACTTTTGTGCATATTTTTTAAATCTTCCATGGTAAAAACAAAAGTGCCTTCTTTCTCTTGAACTTGACTGTGGTAGGAAATGCCGACGATTGGAATAACTTTGAGTGCTGCGTCGATAGTTTTTTTTGACCTTGCTGAATTGCATTTAGTTCCAATTGCATTTCTGCTAACTGTGCTAGTATGCATGACATTGTATCGTCGCCAGATTTGTTTCCGTTTACAGCTGACACCTCTGTACGTGTTGAATTTATTAATATCTTGTCCGCGATCTGGCTCATCTTGTTCACATCTATGTCTTCTGTGACTGCTAGAACCGAAGTCACTGATGGTGGCAGAAGCCTCAACCATAGAAGTTTGATGGTTTCGTCGCTGATATTTCCGTTACTCAGGGTCCGCATCTTGCGCAGAAGATGTGATGGTTTCTGGTCGCCGAGATCCATTTCAAACAATAATTTTTGGAGCTGACGTTGGTCTGATTCCTCATAGCAACTGATTAGGCGTTCTTTGATAGCCTTGTACTTTTCTATTGGCGGTGGGCAAGTAATGAGGTCACTAACCTGTATTATTTCTTCTTTTGGCAGTTTTGCAATGACCGTATAGTACTTGTAATCGTCTCCTTGCTTCTGTGGTGCTACTATGGCTTCTAGTTGCTTAAACCATAATCTGGGTTGGTCCCTCCAAAATTCCGGCTGATATCTCCAAGGCTTCTTGTTGGCTGCTGCTTGATTTGCAGGGTGAATGAGTCATGTTGATTGTTCTTCGTCGGGTCACCAATTTGCCAGACTTCGTGGCAAGGTAAATAATGAGACTGTAGATGGTTAAGGTCTGTTTATTACTTTAATTGCTGGTGCTTATATACTAAGAAGATGCGTGAGATTTTCAGATTTAGCTATCCTAACAAACGTGCAACAATTAACATGTATGTCTTATCTCTATCGTATCTAAGTAATGTAGCGACGTGATAGTGCCGCTACATGACACAACGGTATGACAGTATAAAATAACAACGTTTGCGTTATATTTTGACATGTGAATGAGGTTACTGGAGCCCTAATCCTTATCTTTTTCATCCTCAAAGTCAAAAGTCATTTATTCCAAATAAACCATAAATAGGAACTTTTGGAACGTGAAAATAGTAAAAAAATCGTAAATTCGAATGGAGAAGAACGAGTAAGAAACTCCATCAAATATCCAACCACCCACAAATGGGCGGCAAAGCACTTATCACTTCGTTGGTGTTAAAGGCTTCTATGGGCAGCCCTGATTGCTTACAATCAGATGATCCACAGTGGTAGTCGGTTCTTTTACCAGCCTATTCCTTGAAAATGCGTAATAATCTAGAAAAACTTGATTTGCTTTACATCTACTATTGCAATTTACTTGTGAGACTGTGAATGGAATCCATTATGTGTATAAAACTTTTTCGTGACGATTAACCAATGATAAAGTGGATTACAGAATACAATATTAAAATAAAATTATTATGATACCTGTAGTTCGTCGAATGACGCTCCTTTTTCTCCCACTTCATCTAGATGTTTTAGTATTGGGTCTTTTGTATCGACATTCTGTTTAATTTCTTTAGTATCCACTGAAGTATAACTGTGAAAAGAGATTTGGAATAGTACATTATGCAATTTCGACGATGTAAATTTGAATAAGCCAAATTTATTGAGTGAAAAACTGTTACAACACCATACCATTTTTTACTACTCAAAAGTGTAATTTAGTGTGATCCCGATAGTTGCTTACCTGGATAAATATTTCACACTGTGATCAAGATTCATATGACTATAAAGTTCAGACATTTTTGACAAACTTGATTTATTTTTCCATCTTAAGGTTCCTGTTTTTAACCGGTACTTTGTATCGATGACTAGTACGTTTATTTCTTCTGGCATGATGGGCGCGCCCGCAGCGTCTGTGATGAGCGGAGCACTGGTCGACACTATGTCTATAATGTCATACGCATTCATTTCACAGTACAAACAATTGATTTCCGCTGAGCCTTTGACTTCATTCTCCGTTTGCTCTACATCCAGTAAAGTACTCAAATTATCCAGAAATTCGGAGTTCACCCGACTCACCCATTTGCGTTGATAGAACGCGGATATCTTATACGAGGACTGGCAAATGTCTTCTAAATCAAGTTTTCGCATTTGATTGTTGAATATTTTCTCTTTAGCTGCGATGGCGCCGCACTTACGAAGTTGTTCTACAGCGGACCTCACGGCAGCCTCAGGGTACCCCTCGAAAGTCTTATATATTTTTTTACCCAATTCAGTACTAATTTCCGAGTCTATTGTTTGCATTATAGTGAGGACTACAGCTTCCTTCAAAGTGACATGTTCGGGCACTTTGAACATGTTGCACAATTTGTTGGCAGTAGATGTTATGATCGTGAAATGTTCATAGAAATCTTCCAGGTTCGATGCCACACATGGCACTTTTTGTATATAGGACTTAGACTTCATCACTTGTAATATAACCCAAACTAATTCCATCATGGGTAGGCGCGCCTTGTTGATGAACTTTGTCATGTTAGTCGAGTATGTCAGTCTGAGTTTCTTCAACAAACCTTCATATTTTTGTAATATATTTCGTCTTCTTTTAAGCTCATTAATAATGCAGTGCTTTTCATGAATGAGTGTAAGATTAGTTTCTAGCGTTGAAGCTCTACTATGGCACACGCTTTTGGTCTTTTTAGGATCCTTGATAGAGAGTAAATCTTTAGCAACTATGTTTCTTACAATGAGAGTGCCGGGTTGTGAACTAGGACTCAATATTGTTATAGCAGCTTTACAAATAGTAATAATCAAATCTTCATATTTCGACCATTTTATCGTAGTATCATTTCGCTTACGGGTTAATTTGTCGTTTGCTGGTTTGTCAACCACCGTTTTTGGAGCTGCCTTTACTTTAACTTCCCGTTTTACTTTAGTCTTTTTCTTTACTTTGGGGATTTTTATCTGAATCTTGCCCTTTTTCGGTGAGCTACGAGACTGCATGGGTCGCATGTAGAATGTCTGCCAGAGGCGAGGGATTTCCATGTAGAAACAGGAGTCGAATCCACATGGTCCATTGCCGTCACCATAGCGAACGCCGTTGTCATGGGCAAATACCTCGTCCTCAAGCCGCTGCGGCGGTTGGAGTTGCTTTCTGCCTCGTTTTTCTAATTCTATAGTGGTATTTACGCTTATCTGAAACACGTCTAGCCAATATCGCGTGACATCCTCAAACGTTTCAAAATAATAAGATTTTTCTTTGATTTTGTCATCTATTACCCTGGGCCAAATGCCAGTGGTGTCTATTATTTTGGCGTTTCGATTCACATAGAACAGAAAGCTGGTGTAATTTATGAAGCCAATGTTATTTGTCGTCTGATTCGGCGGGCGAACTAGTTGGATAAGGCCCAACATTGCTAGTACTTTCAAATTGAGTCTTATTGCATTTTGTAGCGTGCAAGACCTCATCAGAGCTTTGTAAATGTGTGGCGGAGCATCTTTCAGTTTGATATCTAGCTGGCTCTGGTTGACCAACTGATTAATTTCTACAAGTGCCGTGCTGCCCATGTTTTGGATAGCGAATTTTATCGTTACTTCCTGTATGAAATCAACGATGCTGACGAAGCCTGCAGGTAATGAATGCGATTCTGGTTTGACATGCTCAAAGTAGGCAAATTTTGTGAGGAATTCATGAAGTTTCTGTATTTTCATATATCGTGGGTTCGCGAATTGTGTTATAGTAGGAGTAATATTTTCTGCGATTTCTTTTTTGATTGCAACTCTTTTGTTAGTTACTGCTCTCATGCATATCTCTTTATACTTCGCTTTTATTATGGGATCTGTGGCTTTGACGTGAGGGGCACAAATAAAGACCGAGTACTTTTGCATGCCAGGCCATTTAATTTTATAAATTTTGATATGGCCATCAGTAACAAGTTTCTGTATGAATGATTTAAGGGCTTTTGTGTCCATGGGAGGTTCGTTGATTTCTTTGGAAGCGAGGTTACTGAGCGTTATATAGCCGCTGACACATAGTTTGTTCTTGAGGACTTTGAACACACCATTTGCGAAAGTCAGCTGCCTCAAAGTTGGGTTCCTTGTAAAGCTTCCAAGGGTTTTGGTTTTTTCAATACCATCGAGAACTTTTACTTCCGTGATTACTTTTTCTGGGGTCATATCTACGTCGGCAATAATATCTTCGTCAGAATTCTCTTTGGTTACATCAGTAGGATTACTGCTAGTAGAAGGCTGTGTTTCTAGTTTCATTTTCTTAGCTGGTACTTCATCTTCAGAAGGCTCGGCTTCCTCTCTCGGGACACGTAATTCATTCAAATATTCCAGGAATTTCTGTTTTTCTTCTGTGTATTTAACATCCATATCTCCTTTTATTGCTCTAGCTATGAATCTGGAATCAGTCATTAACAGTATCATTCAACATGTGCAGTGCGTACCGGGGTTTACAAAGCGCGATGCCATGGTATAGTATAGATATACAGGGTGTAAAAAGACACTTAACGAAGCCGAAAGCCACGTATTCCATCCATTATTTGGATCATTTTTTTCTTTAAGACCATAGCTGGGACTTCACGGGTTCTCGAGATATTGAAGGTCAAAGATGCATTTTTAATTTTCTTTTTTTTTGCGCAATCGAATTCTAAGTATTATTACAAAACTTTTTTCCAAACAAACATTACCTGAACTTTCGATTTTTCTAAATAAATTACGCATTTGAAGTTACGAACAGTAATGTACGTAATACATAAATGCAGACCCGCACAAAGAACATCGTGCATCTCAGTAGGATTTTTATTTTACAGAATTGTTTTGTTGTTGCGAAGTAAAACGTCGACCTACGTACTTATCACAGCGTTTTAATGCTAAGCTGTTAACCTACGCACACAGTGACACGAAGCCCGTTTGCTTTACATTGCGTGCAATAAAATATTTTTTTTTGATACATAAAAATAAAAGTCGTTTCCCAGTGATAATTTTAGCGTAAAGCTACTTAGTTACAACTGCAGTATGCGCAGTTAACGGCTTCGTTAAGTGTCTTTTTACACCCTGTATACTAATGATAAAATTAAATATGGATATTTACACAAACAACTGAAATGTAATATCAACTTGTTACTTAAATACTTATATAACTAAATGGTAATAGTAATATTTTAGAAAAAGGTTCTACAAAAGCTATTTTTTATCTTACCTAGCAGTTCTTTGCTTTCCTTTATCTTCAAGAAATTCTCTAACAATATTTTTGATTCTGAACATTCTACATATACCCCTACTAGTATAGAACTCCACACCAAGCTGTTGGGCCAATTGGACCTGCGTGAGGCCTTCAAGGCCTGCATCAAGAAACCTTTCATAAGCCTGTCGCAAAAGGCTTACACCAACTTTGTACTGACACTTCATCAGAGGTTCCTGTGACTCCTCATCAGACTCTGAGGACTCATCATTCCGAGATGAAAGGTAGATGAACTTTCTTTTAATATTTGTTTTCAATTTATTTTTTTCATCAGGTTTTATATTTCTTTCTTCCTGTAAATTGCAGGGCAATATTGTTATTTCTTTATTATTTTTTTACAAACTGATACTATTTGCATTTGAATAGATAAAAAAGTACTTAAATATAAAAAAATAAAATGAAAAAAATTGTAGCTTTAGCCTCTTTGTTTACATAGGTTTATCATAAAGCAATTTCATAATCATCTTCTGGAGATATTTCTAAGTATAATGCCATTTATTACCTTCTAAGTGAATACGGTATTTGTATACTAGTCAAATTGAATACCTTTATTGAAATGTCAAAAACGAAACTGTCCTATAAATTTGGTATGGAAAACAGAAAAGTGATTTCATCATATTTTTGGGTCAAACAGCATACTTATCCCAAACAATAACAATCGAAAATTAAGTATATTGTCAAATCCATCAATGAAGTATGATTATTTTTTAATGATTTATTGTATTGTAATATTAAAGGAATTCATTTTGACTACTTAATATACTTAATTGGATGGTTTGTGTATGTTTATATAAACATTTGATTGTAAAAAAATCTTGATGATAGTTAGACTTGAACTATGTATAATTGATTGTCAACCTTATTATTAAATTAAAATTAGAAATTGATACTTACAAAATTGAAAATATTCACAGTTTTTTGCAGTCTTCTGTTTTGTTTTTGGGATATAAGACCTTTTTTAACTATAACTTCAGTCTTTTCACTGAAGTTTGGTTGTTGTAGGAGATATTCTACAACATTGTGTAGTATGCCCACTTTGGGCATAGTCAAGACACTGGGTTGATTAAACCTCTTTAGTCGAACCAATAGTGCCTTAAATCCTTTCCCTGCTATAGTTTCCGTAACAAGACTTGTCTTAATCAGGTCCTGGTTTCTTAAATATTTTCTATTATAGAACAGTGTTTTTGGATCTTTGACTATTTTGTTCAGATTTGTTAGACCTATTGTTGATTGACCCTGGAAAAAAATTAATATATAATGTGAAAGTTGTACAAAGTTAGAACCTAAAATTATTTGAGATTTATTAATACTTTATTCACAACAGAAAAACAATAAACACATATTCAGCAAATAATCATAAAAAAAGGTGAGATTTCACAAAGATGAAATCATATTCTTTTGTCACTAACTCCTATAATAATGACAAAAATATATTCAATATGCAATAGAAACAGCTATCTAACTACAAAAAATAAATGATATTTTACACAAAAAATAAATACAATAACTACCATATAAACCACATAAAAAGTATGATATTATTAAGAACAGAACACTTACATTATCTCTAGATCTACCAATTAGCTCCAACATACAATAATGTATATTGGTTAAATTAGCAATAGTACTTATCGGTAAGTGTGGGGCCAGTGCATGCCACCTCTCTTCTTCATTCGCAACAATTACCAATGTGTCCCCATACTCTGTCATTATTTCTTTATAAGTTTTTGTATGAAGGTACTCTATTGGTATTAATATTCGTGTTTCATAGTATCTACAGGAACCATGTTCGCCTTCTATTGGCTTATATTCGTATGGACCATCTAGTAATACATCCTGCAATTTTATTATAGAGATTATTTTTTTAATTTTAAGATACAACGATTTTGTACTTGATGAAGTCTTAAGTACCTAAATATTATTAAATAACATATTAGTAAAGAGAAGCAGGGCAAAAGGTTTCTTGGTGGTATTTTAGGGTAATTATATAAACTTACAGGTTCTTTCAGGTGGCCGGTTGCTTCATCAATAATTTCGAATCTATCCAGTAGTTCGAAATGCGGCAGTGGTTCTGGCAGTTTGTAGAAAGACACTTTACCAGAATTTACAATATAATTCCAGTAACGAACTTTCATTTTCTCTGTTAAGTCTGAACAAATACGTTTTTGTATTCGTCTCCATAACAAATCAATACCTGTACCTTCTAAGCCTTCTAACGCGATTTCATCTATTATTATGGACTTATAATTAACCGCAAAGCTTTTCACGACACTGTTTTCCATTTTTTCAAAGTAAAATAATATAAGTAAACAATACACACATGGTTTTTCGCGAATGAAAATAGAATGAGATGAGCACAAGGTAATTTGTCAGTGTCAATGTCAACTTTATGTAACTGTCAAAATCATACCATAATCTATAGAAGAAATCACTAATCTCCAATGATCTTATTTTCTGTCTATACTCTAAAGAGGCACCTGCCTGACAGCGCATGCTTGAGCGTTGAATCGGAGAGGCCAAGATGCTCATTGGCAAACTATCCTGCAGGGAGGGCAACATTTGCCTTAGAGTATGCACTTTGTTAGACGCACATTTGTGGGGACTGAAACTAGTCCTCACGAATACCGAGAAAATCCAAGTGTGAGGCAACGTTTTTATAAGATTAAACATAATATGGCAAATAGTTCTACTGAACCCAAACATTTTGACGAAGGTCTATAATTTTCTGCTACCAGTTTTAGGACAAAAATAACAAAACTGAAAAATCTCCATTTTGCTTAATTCCCAAAATGGATTTAAGAAGGGGTCCCTGGAACTAAGGGACTACTCCTCAACTATAAGGGCATTAATTAGGAGGCTCGTCATTCCCGCAAAAAATTGTCTACATATTGGATAGATTAAACAGAATCATAGGCATATTGCCTATGATTTGATATTATGATATACGTGCATAATCAGATTGGCACGATTGTCCGCTACCAACTTGCTTATCAATATCGACCTGTTGAGACCGCACCGTACCACAAGTTTGTGTCAGCCGGGGTTGCGGGGTAGGCGCAATGAGGCACCGCGACCTCGGCCCAGAGCAGGAGAAGGAACACGGGGGTTTTTAGTCAGTAAGAGTCTGACACTCCCCCCCGCCCGGCCCTGGGCGGGAGAAGTCATTTGATGATTTTCCCCTCACAAAAAAACCACAAATTTGTGCTTAACCCAGTTCTATAAATTGATTCGATGCGATTACATTGTAGAGTATAAACAACTTCTGTCACAACTGAGGGCTGTGCGCGGTAGAGACGCAATGGCGCGCGAATCATCGGGTGTCGTCATTGCGAGGACTATCGGAGGACACAGTGGAGGAGTGCCCTGCTGCTGGCCGTCGTGTTCTCAGTGAAGTGATCGGCGGTAGCGACCCCTCGCGTCAGGCTTTAGTCGAGGACATAGTGCGTAGATAGAGGAACTGGGAAGTCGTCTCTGCGAAGCAATGATGCACGCAATGGAGCGGCGCAGCGCTTTAGGGAACCGTCGTCATCACGCCTCAGTCGCTGTACTATGGAAAACTCCGGGCGTCGGGATCGAGCGACGATCTCCGGTCACCGTAAGCGCAGCGCGCAAGCGAAGACGCCTGGACCGATTTGCAAAATTCTTTTTTTATTCGATAGGGTATACTTGCTATTTGGTCCCATTGTCATGAGGTCAGGATCTGATGATGGAATCCTGCAGAAACCGAGGGGAACTTTCGAAAATTGTAGGAGCGAGTAGGTTTTTTGTATGATGTTTAAGTAGGCCTTTAACAACACTACAACTTGACGAAGGTCGAAGTCGACCAGATGTTGGAGCTGGAAGACAGTCGAGGGATCTCCTTGACTATTTGGAGTAATTGCCTTGTGTTTGGGCTTAAATGATTCGTATTGGCGAGCACTTTGCAGCAGGCTTGGTCGTAACTGTCATTAAGGGTCTGATGATGAGAACGAAGGACAGCTCAGGGAACTCCTGAACGGTTTACAGTAACTACTTCGTGTTTGAACTTAATTCATTTATATTGATGAAAACTTTACCTGTAGGTATGTATCATAACAACTGAAGGTCTGCAGTTTACCTGATGATGGAGACAATTGACCGTCGAGGGGATTCCGGATGGAAACGAGAGACAGTCGAGAGAACTCCTCAACGATTCTTAGCAGCTTCCTTGTGTTTGAGCTTAATTTATTCGTTTTGATGAGAACTTTACACCTTGATGGATTGTGACTGTCATTAGGGATCTGATGATAAAGACGAACGACAGTCTAGGGTACTCCTCAACGGTTTACAGTAGCTACCTCGTGTTTGGACTTAATTTATTTATATTGTTAAGAACTTTCCCTCTCCTAGAGAGATAGCCTGTGTCCCAGTAGTGGGAACATTAAAATGGCTGATGATGATGATGATGATGATGAGAACTTTCCCATTTCTTGGGATCTATATTTTTTAATCGTCCGGCCCCTTTCGTTGGCCTACACATAGCTACTTAAAAATATATACTATTCAATATGTTAATTTATATTTAAAATATTACTGTAGTTTACAGAAGAACTTGCAACAGACACTAAATAGAACAAAATAAAAAAAAAACTACGTTTAATAAAACCGACTTCAAAAACAAAAAAGTGTCAAATAAGTAATTAAAATTGATATTTTAATAGCACTCTTACGTACGCGAAGCTAATACTTTTAATATTAATAAAACACTATCAATTCTATGTGCTACCTATTCATAGGTTTGAAGTCGGTGCCAAGCCCTAAACAGAATAAAACTAAATGAGAATTAAGACTGTTTAACTGCTAAAAGACGAAATTTCCACAACTAACAACGCCGCTACCTACTACTTCTTTTAACAACCAAGTACGAGAAAACTTTCAGAATTCTAAGCTATATACAGTTTCGCCGGTAACGAAACCATATAGACTTCTGATTCTTCGCCAACGCCATCAAGTTAGAAAATCTGTACTAAATTTCTTAAATCCTAACAAATAAATTCAAACGCGTCCGGCGAGTTTAGGTACTCATGTAATCATGCTTATTATATTATGTATTAGGCTTGGCACCGAATTCAAACCTATGAATAGGTAGCACATAGAATTGATAGTGTTTTATTATTAATATTAAAAGTATTAGCTTCGCGTACGTAAGAGTGCTATTAAAATATCAATTTTAATTACTTATTTGACACTTTTTTTTTGTTTTTGAAGTCGGTTTTTTTATTTTCAAAATATTATTGTGTTTTATAGGTTTCACAAATAATATTGAAAAGCGTCCCTACCTTGTATAGATGTAGACATAACGATTAGGTTTACCGTTTTGTTTTTTCAAGTATTTTTGACATAGGTGCTCTTGTGCCTAGGGAAATGACCTATAATATAATGTTTGCAGTTTAATCATACATTATTTAACAGGTTATTTCTGCACCCTTTTTATTATAAGGGATTCTTAACATTATTAGTGAAAGTGAGCACACACACAGTGGGGTCACATTTAGTATGAGGTCCTATGTTCTTCTAAATTAGGCAACCTAATTCCAACCCCAAAAAAAACCCATACCCAAAGGTCGTATTGCTTAGGGACTGCCGGTAGAAGAGGTCAAAGTAGTTTACAAGGTACTTAAATGAAAGAAGAGAAGTTCGAGTTTCAATATTTTATTTACTAAAGAAAAGGAATACATTTTTATCCTTTGCTAAAATATTTAGCATAATATTAATAATATTTTAATGAGAAAATGATCATAACATTTCAAACAATGAAGAGTAAAATATAAAACGTTGCTCCGCTGAGCTATTTATTTCATATTTTGCAAATCAATGTTTTACAATCTATTCGTCTCTAGTTATAAAAAAATTGCACTCTATAAATACGGGCAGCGAATAAGGTGTAACAGTTCTATCACTGCAATTGCGTTTGCATTATTATTTATAAAACCCCTACTTAAACCTATGCCTTAAAAGAAACTAAAATTAGACTCTGTTTTAAGATTAAACAATGTTTCGACTTCTAGAGTTTGTTTAGGGACATAGATTAGTCTCAAGACAGAGACTACATCTTCAATGTCGCAGGAGAAAAGAGCAAATAAAATGTTAGTACAAAAACGGTAATGAGTTAATGAGAATGAAGAGGTTTATAATCATAGGTTTATAATAGATTACCAAACTATCATCAGGTATAGAAATAGTGAATTGGAATAACAGGTAAGGTAATGTATTAAGTGAATTTATCTGTAAAAATGATGACGTATACTTTATGACTACTAGTAAAATTGTACGAAGTATAACTGTTTATGAGGTTCAAAAATAAATTGATTGATCTATTCCAATATTCTTTTTCGAGTTTCTAAAGGGCGGTAACTATGCGATACTAAAGGCACACTATTAGAAACTCACTATCACTTAGCACGGAAGATAAGTGTTTAATTTTAAGCTATATTCGGTCTGTTAACAACTGCATGGCGGACAAAACATAGATTAAATTTAAACGAATGCTTACAAATCTGATTATGAGATAATGGTCGGTTCATGGGAGATAACGGGGTCCGTAGTACTAGAGGTGCAAATAGGTAATATAGTTAGGCACTTCCCATAGTTACTTCATGATATACCGTCTTGCTTTCCTTTATCACAAAATGCTTTGATTTCGAGTGTGAAGTGTTTAGTGAAAATACAATCAACGGCTCTAAATGGTAACATCATTTTTTATTATTCCTACATATCTATAGGAAGTAATTTATTTTTATTTCGATTTTCTACCTACAATTTTATTAATCAATCACATTTTGTGATAAAGAAATCCTAACGCCGTAAACACAAAATGCGCTGCCATCAATTCTAATTTTAAAATTTTAACGTATAATTTTGAAATTAGAATTCCGAGAAAACTTTCCAAGTAGAAAAATATTGCACGCAGCGAAACCAAAGTTAGTTGACTTACTTCCTTATGTTATTGGCCTACAGTTCACTGAGTATCGTGGCATAATATCTAATTTTGCACTAAGGCAATACTTATTAAACGTGAATATAATTTATTAAGGTATACTTTAACGTTCTGTAAATTCTTAACGAGTAGCGTGTCGCGTAGGTAAACTCTATACCATGTCTCAGTGAAAAGTGGCTCTTACACGCCTGTCTTTAGAACTCATTTTCCATATTTACATAGATACTATAACATATAATAGTTATGTGATGGATAGTTTGAGAGTAACGTGACGTAACGAGTTATACCTTATCATTATATTTTAATAAAAGTTGTGGATTGTTTTTATTAAATCCAATCTGTTACTTATTCCTTTATTTCAATAAAAGTCTTCAATTTCTAACACTAAGGCTTCGAGTTTCAACCAAAATTAAGCTGTCTATTATATTCTACATTACGATACGATCTATATAATTTTCAATATATTATAAATCAATATTTACGCTTAGTACAAGAAACTTCTAGGCATGTTTATGATTACAATTAACTTTACGAGTATAAAAAGGTGGTTCAGTAATTTAAACGTAGAAATGGTTATTGTACATTTCATCAATATTATTTTTAAGTAATACAAAAACAATTCTTAACAATTCACTTTCAAAAATGTCTTGCGCTTAAACTCTAACGCTTAAATTATTTACTCGACGAAAACTAATTACATTACAGAACTTGCTATTTACAAGTACTAGCCTCACTTACGTATGTACGTGTTAATTAATTTTGCTCATTACAAACTGTGAAAATGGCAACATTGAGGTACTGGTTGAATAAAGTTGAGTGGCAACCCCTTGTACGAGTCGACAACTTCAAAGTGTGTCGCTAAAGAGTCAGTTTTTAACGAACGGGCTATAAATACAATCAACTCTTATGACGTCATAACATTAAATCTGTAACAGGATAAATACTTTTATACTACTTACTAAGGACTGCAAGCTTAGAGTTTAAATACATAAATATTTCAAATTGCCATTTTCATAGCCGTACATAAATATTTTCCGAACGATTCTGCCATGTTAAAGCATCTACATTTTCATAGGGATTAATTAATTTAAAAAATAATCTGTGCGTTGCTTTGGTTAATTATAAAGTAAGTATACAAATTGGCAGTTATATTCATATAAAATAACAACTTGATTAAGTAATTACGTCATTAGCAAACACTAATTTATATAAATAAATAATTTACATTAAAATCATGGCATCTTTGGTATTTTATATAAAATGAAATAAATTTGAGTATTATGAAGGCAATGTCGAGAATGCCCTTTTTTATTATTATGGCGTATAAAAATTATCTTTTATTTACTGCCAAATAACTCTGACAAGCTTACAATCTCCAGATCAAGAGACAATGTTTTTACACCATTCCTTGCATAAATTGTCAGTTGTGTTGTGATGTAGGAGATCTCATCAGAGTTCTGAGGCAATATCTATCGTGTTCATTACATCTTGTCTACTGTAATCGCTACTCTAAAGGCGCGCTAGTGTCCGCACTAATATCAGTCAAAAGAAAAACTGAATCCTTGTAGTGTACAAATTACAATCCTGCCACACACACTTAGGCACTAAGTCATTACAAATAGAATTGACATTTTCTTTACACACATTCAATTGTCAACAATGAGCGAAGGTGAGTCTGAACACTATACAACATCGGGGTCGAAAGTAACTGCTAGCTAGTTTACAAAATTATTCATAAAGCGATCATTCAACGAGGGAATACTACATCCTCGGCAATTACAAAATTAGCAACAGGAACGTCTTTCGAAAAAGGATTTTTACAAACGTTTGGCCCACATTTCTGGAAAGTTTAATTTATAGAAACGACAGTAGACAAAAGGAGACGTCGTCACTCGTCGGTGTCACAGAATGTATGTACACAATGATCACAGTTACCGGTTTGTAACTATACAATGGCGCACCAACAATCTAAATTGGCAAAGTGGCATCACAGTGCCGCCTTAACTATTATTATAATGTATCTATGTATACATAAAGCTAACTCTATAACATTATCCAATAATTATCAAAACGATCTCCTAGTTATCTAAATACACCCATAAGAAGCACTTTTTAATGAATGAATAAGTCAGAACTTTACATATCATTTTATACATGGTAAATATAATTTATATCATATTTTTGTGTTTCATTATGTCATTGTTTCAACTATAATGTTATAATCATTGTTTAAACTAGATATAGCTCGGCAACATTATGCAACACCACATATATATTTCTCCATTTGAACATAACATTTGACGTAAGTATTAATTTATAATTTGGTGACCTCAGCGGTGTTGCCCCCAATGTCGTCAAGTTATAGTAACTCTAAAACTTTAGAATAAGAGAACCCTCCTTAATTTAATGACGTAATGCTAAAAATTGTAGTTATGTAAAAAAGCGTTTAGTGACTCCATTGCAACTCTTCCATTTTGTCGACAACAATGCTGGCAGAACTTGCTGAAATAACTGCAATGATGGTCACACTTTTAAATTAACTATTCGTTAACATGTTACCAACAAAAACTTATATTTTCCCTACATTATTTGTAAACTATGTATATTCTAAACAATCTACAATTTGTTACATTATTCATCTTATAGTTATCAATCGATAATATTGTTCCGTCTTTTAAAAAAAATACATATTTTTTCTCACATCCTCTGACCATAGATCCGATCAATTTAGATTGTGGATAAATTACCAGTACGTATATTTATTTTCATGGAAGAATGTTTTGTAATAGCATTTCTTTGTTATAACAATCCACATTTAAATATACATAGTACCTATTCTATCAAATTACAAATGTTTTAGAATTCAGCCATTCCGAAGTTGCGTAATGGATAAAGCTCAACATGTCCAACGTACGGTACGATACGATACGGTGTCGTGTCCACAGTATTCACTACAGGGTCGGCGATAACAAAACGCGTTCCATCGAACGTCACTCAGTCGAAAACGATTCGAATAACAATGTCATTAGTTTTGGAATGTCTCAATCACGCGTGTCAGTGACGTCACGGGCGCGGGAGCGGGTGGTGTCTCTATCACGTAAGGGGCGCGACGTGTGACGTGGCGCGAGGGGGGCGGGGCGGCGCGCTAGTTGCGGTAGATGTAGGCGCAGGGCTGCGGCGCGGGCGGCGGCGGCGTGGGGGGCCGCTCGCCCGACGGGGACGGCGACGACGACGGCGGCGACGGAGACGACGACGATCCGCCGCCACTCGCCGACGCTGACCCCGAGCCGCTGCTGCGCTGCGACACTGCCGCACAAGTAATACAAGGATTATTCATTGCCCATACTCTAAAGACTCTAAACCACAATAGTCTTGTAAAATTACAAAAAGCACATAAAAATAGGACTCATCAAATCACCACCTTAAGACATACGGCTCCAAGCAAGCAGGTAACCACACATACATCGTTTTCAGTACCCGGATATGCGTAAAAGAAGTTCAAACTTACCCAACGTATGGTGGTGGTGCGTATTATGTTTATGATGATGCATTTGGTCGCGCGAATCCGCCCCGCTTGTTTCTCAGAGGTACACTTTCTTCACTGAGCGCGTGGTCGAGAAGCCATTGTCGTTGCCGCGCCTGTACCCATCGCCCTGCGGTCCGAATATTCCTGTGTTAACTGACATGCCTAGGTGAATAAGCGTGCGTGAGTTAGTCGAGTCAATGATTGGTTAACATCAAAGTTATAATGAACGTGAGATTTCCTTACAAAAATACAGAGTTTACCAAATAACTCAAAAACAATACTTGTGTAAGTAATCGAAATAAGTTATATCTAAACTAAATGATGAAAATCTCACAAACATAGTAACTGTAATGGTTAGGCAATGGAAATGACATGAAAATTAATATTAATTATAAGGTTAGTTTGATAGTAAATTATAATGTCGATAAAAATAAGAACTATGATATTAGATGAATCATGCAGAATGGACGATAGACGACTGATGATGAAGAAGAGCAAGGCAATGAAAATAGTAGTTGAAGTCCAAAACTTACTGTAGGTTTATTTCAATTATAGATTGGAGCATGTTATTAATAAATTCTAGAGGAAAGGGTAAATGCATTATAGTCATAGAAGTAGTGGTTATAACTAATAATAGAGACATGCACATTGACGATCTAAAGAAGTGGAGAAAGAAGTATTTATAACAGACGAAGGTTGCTAATTACGGCTGATTCTTTTTTGAACACACAGAAATAAAAGTCCATTAAATTTTATTTAAAAATAATAGACACATTTTCATACAAATTTAGGTTCACTCATACCTGTAAAAAGGATCATACCAAGCCATGCAAGAGAATAAAAAAGAGAATAACTGACATTGACCTGATGAGAGCGAAGAGTTCCAAAGTTGTCACGACGGTACGCGTCTGGCTGGAACTGGAACAGCGTCTCGTGGTGAGGGTGGTATGGGGGGTGCTTGCGCAGCGTGGCGCGGGGAGACGCTGGCTTCGGCTGAGGAGCTAGCACTGGCTCAGCATATGTCACTTCTTCAACTTGCTGCAGGAGCTTAGGTTCTGCTTGAATTCTACAAAACAAGAAAAGGTAAGGTACTTGCAAATTTAACAATATCTTAAAACAGAACACTAATATTTTGTTATTTGTTCAGAATGTTAGTAATGAATTAGATGGTGATGAATTAGAAATGATTTGGTGAATTGAAAAGTCCATTCAAACAACAAAATACAAACCTATTAATATTCTGCCTTTGTTCAAAGTACTCATACTCAGTGTCAGGGTAAGGCATATTGTCATCGTCGTCCTTCTTACACCTTCTGCCGCAAATGTACCCAGCGGCGAATCCAGCGCCTAGTGCTGCTAAAGCACCAGCGGCTACTGCTAATGCTAGAGTTTCTACCGAGTAAGCTGCTGGCGGGGGATCCGCCGCAAGAACTTCAGGGCCTATAAAAAAACAAACACTTATTATTATCTTATTGTCCTTAATGATGAGGATAATGTATCGGAATGAGATGAAATGATAAGCATGTCTACAATGTTCTGCATCAAACAATGAAACATGTCAGTAAAAGTACCTTCGTTACCTCCACCTCCTCCTTTTCCGTCTTTGTCTTGTACGATGTTGATGACTTCTCCCTTCGTCTCCCCTCTGGCGTCATCATATAGACCTGAACTAAGACCTCCAACTGCTCCAGCGTCTTTACCTAGAATTATATTGATTATAAACATTTCGCGGTGGACAATGTTGAATAAATTTAATGAGGGGTTTTTATTATAACTTTCGTGAGACATTCTAAATTATTTATTATGTTTTTGGCTTACTCACGTAATGGCGACTGTCGCGCTGCTACTGACTTAGCGACTGTCGCGCGCCAGTAGCAGCGCGACAGTCGCTGAGTCGCGTGTCGCGGAATGCTGTTCATGAATATGGGCCTCTAGCATGGCTTGAAACTAGTCGAGTATCTCGTCAAATTATTACGTGAGTAAGCCGAAAACATAATAATTAATGAGGGGTTTGATTAGGAAGAATGGTTTTATTAGAAAGATGCCAATAGATCTGGTTTGGAAATGAAGATTTTCAATGATGTAGTACTTACTGTGAGGGCAAGCAGCATGACTGCCGGTACTGACGCTCTGGTAGAAGGAGTTCTCGTCCAGCCATCTACTGACTCCGTGAGAGAAGGCGCGACACCGACCCGCTTGTTTGTCCCACGCACAGTACGGGTCTTGTAGCGCCACACATTCGCTGAAATAAATGGTGGCAACTTTATTTAATATTAATAGAATGTTACTCCCTTATCATCATCTTCCTGCCCTTGTCCCGTTTAATTTGGGGTCGGCGCAATATGTTTTTTCTTCCATTCTGTCCTGTCACTCGTCACGCTATCGCGAACTCCTCTGTCTTCCAAATCACTTCTCACACAGTCCATCCATATTTTCTTTGGTCTCCCTCTCCCTCTCCATCCATCCACATTTATAGAATGTTACTCCCTTATATGAATAATATTAGGGAGAAAGTAGTTCAAGGGTTTTATAATAACGAGTTCTTTTCTCAAGCGGTGAAAATTCTGACGGTAGTTTTGCAATCTCCTAGAAAACACTTGGTATGCTTGACAAATTATACTTACGAACAAGAACTAATCTTATCACTGGAACACCGATGCAGCCTCAAACTGAGGACTTGTCTGTCTGATACAGCAATCAGTCTGGCGGCATCACGACCAGCTCTCGCTACCCTTAGCGCTCTGACTGGAGAACCGGCTGCAAATGCCTGTAACTCTTCGATGACGACTGGTACTGCTCGTTTGTTGGAGTCATAGGATACTGCATTGATGGCTTTGATGATTTTGCCGTTGTCTGTTGAAGAATAATTTACGTTAAATAATATAAGTAAAACTTTTTTAGGAAAGTTAGTTGTAAATTGTCGTAATTTGTATTTTTTTAAATTTAATGTTTTCAATCAGTTTGTGTTAAGACTTACCTGTGCCAATAAATAGAACGTCATATGCTTTCCCACCAGGCGTTTTCACTTGTGGATCTACAGCTATCTGTGTAAATCGGTAGCTGGAACAAACAAACAACCATTACTTACTGCAATTTGCACCCTAAAACTTTTACACATAGAGCATATTTTATGAAACTTACTGAAAGCTAGTTCGTATAACGATGGGTTCTCCGAAGAAAGCTGGCACAGACTCGTCCATTAATGCGTGTGTTTTGATGAAGTTTAGCGTCTGGTCGGGCAGCTGTCTAGAGTCATTGTGACATGTCCCTGGTCGGGGCTCTGGTACCTAGAAAAATATGTTTTCTATGAGTCAAACATTTGATATTACATGATTTATATAGATAGGAAATCTGAATACTAAAAACCCCAACAAGGAGTGTTAAAAGTACAAAAAGAAGAAAATGTTGTACTTGAACATATAATAGCGTAGAACTTACTTTTGCACTGTTGACAGGCAACCAATTAGAGTTGATCGCGCTTTGTTCTTTGAATGTTCCTTCGAAGGTGTCAGCTATATCTTGCATGCTGAATGCACAGACGGCACTGCCCGATATACTGTTGGGCGGGGTCGTAAATGTTCCGTAAATTAACTGCGCGTTCAGACCTCCATAAACTCCTTCTATTAGCTCCGTTGTTGACTCTGTAATTGAAAATTTAGCTTATCAATATCGTTGTTTTAAGTTGAGATGATGATGATGATTGATGGTGCAAATTGCAACAAAATAGACTGGCATCGGCTAGTTGTTTTGTTATTGATATAGGCCGACAAACAAATAATATACTGATAAACTGATATCAAGCAATAGGCACAGTGGACATCTGCATCTTCATGCGGAAGAGTTGATAGTGCTTTGCCAGTTTTTTAGGGATGGGAAAAATTGGAGATATTTGTCCATGTTACTCTTGTTTGTATAAAAAATCCTCTATTTTTGCAGAATTAACCAGTTGTGGCAAGCTGCTAAAATAATGTTTAATGTTTCCCGTTAAGCGGAATGGATTTCGGTTTTCCACTTTAGTAAAATAAAACACAATAAGCCACCAATACTTACGTATTTCATTGAAGTAGAAGGGGAAGTCTCCAGCGACGGAGCAGTTGAGCCTGGACTTGAGGAAAGAGGTCCATCGCTGCTTGAACCGGTGCGGTCCGCCTCGGTCATCACGACACACTCGAGCTACGCGGGAATATACCGCCTGGAGAAAAGTGGAAAGAAAATTTAAATAACATTGAAAACTTAAATTTAAATCACAATGCCTTCTGTTGTGGTTTTAGGCCTTGTAAAGTATTCAGGAAATACTTTTATGATACTTTTTATACCTTAGATTTCTAATACAGTGCAGATAGCTATCTATATTCTAAAGTACTTTCGATTGCGACTATTTTCCTGCTGCCCTATGTGTAGGGCATACTCATAGAAAAGTCAAATTTCATACTACCCTCTTTTGGAGAAATCCCATGACTATCGACAATAGACATCTATTACCTTTTTATATACAGATACTAACAACTACCTATCACTTTTATGTATATAGTCAATTTATACAGTCGCATGTATAGCTTGAATTTAATTTGCTCCAGTCTTATTTAGAGATACGGATGGTATAGTAAAACCGCATGCGAGCAATGAGTTGTAGCGCTGCCGCTATGCACCGTGTAGCGTTAGAACAGTGATGTCGTGTCACGTCGCCAGTGAATTATTGGCACAGTGCATACCCGCGCATATACCAGTGCCAGTGACATGAACGTTTTATTAATGAAATTTCTTCTATAATATTGAAACTGGACTTTTCTGAACATATTCTAAGTGAAGCTGGCCAGCTAGTTAGTTTACTGTCCGGCACCTCGGCCCGGAGCACACAGGGCGGGTGTTATTGTGCCTACTCTTTTTTGTTTTTCTTCTAATTTATTGTCAATTTTTTGTTGTAAAAATTCTTACCTTCCCGCAGTTTATATATTCAACAGCTGTTTCTCTAAAGAAGAAGTACACGAAGTTTCCGTGTACTAACGAATTCACGAAGTCCGGAGCTGGAAAAGACAGACATTATCAATTAGATAGGTATTATGTACATACATTAAACACGATTACTTATATTTAATTAAAGTCAAAGGATCATCGTGTCAAGATTAAAGTGAATTTTAGCACCCAATTAAATTAAGTGGGTGATACAAACCCATCAGTGTTTAGTCGATAATTTCTAACACGATCTTAATCGGATTTGCTGATTGTTGACACGTCAAACGTCAAATGGATGACAAGGAGTTCCCGCCGTTTTGAATTCGATTATAATGGCGGATGTCAGTTTGACAGGCGCATTGAGAGTCAATCGCCCGAGCTACGTAAATACACATTGTTCACACAAAGCATGTGTGTCGTGGTGTTATCACTGTGATGGCATTTAATGCTGTTTGTAATTTGATGTTAATGAGTTGATTATTATGATTTATAAGGCATTTTGACAATTTAAAGTTAATATATTCAAATAGAAATTTTATGAGGGGACAACGACACAAATCGTGCCATTATCTGATAGTTTCCATGAACACTGCTACATCAGAACAGTTAGTAATGAAGGCACATTGTGCTTATATAAGATACTTACCATTTAGCGTCATTGAATCATACGGCTCCGTTTGTAAAGGTTCTCGATATATGATAGGCTCCATACCACTGAAGTCAGCCACTGTTCCCGAATACAACTCCCCGTCTGAAAGTAAAGAAACATCTACTTTAAACTTTGCCCCTTTAAACATAATATTGCTTGACGACGTTAAAAACTTTACACAGTTGCACATTCCTGTCAAACGCATTTATTTGAAGGTTTCCGAAATAAAAATATACAAATTGGACGACATTTTCATTTGCGGCTTAAAAATAACGATGATGTTTGGATGCGAAAATTGTAACAAGTAGGTCTGTTCTTTTGTCTGATACGTAACGTAACTTCAAACTTGTTTTATTGGTTACTGCGCAAAACAAAAGATTTTATACGATATTCATAGTTAGACCATGTAACAGTAAGCCTATGTATAGTTAGTTGCATTTCCAAATCTCAATCGTCAGAATTTTGGACACGAAAAACCAACACCACTAATACTAGCAGAGATATTACAGTTGCGTTCAAATCTTAGATCTGTTCTTTTATGTAGTTCGAATATCAAACACAGAGAGAAGTGCTCTATTATTTTTAATGAAGTTACAAATGGACTGAACATTTCCCCTGAGTAAACCTCATTGGGAAATCCCATAATGCAGTGGTAAGTGAACAGAGTGCGTTACATGCCATCAGCTTGGCTACGTGTCTTGCATATGAGATGCGTGCCCGTTAATTGCCCTAATGTGTCTGTGTGAATTACCCGAATGTGCCTGTGAATTGCCCAAACGTTGTTGTGTGAATTGCCCGAGTACCTACACACGCGTAGGCATTGTGTTTAGTATGGCATAGGAATGGTACAAAGTCTAGAGTTGAATTTTAATAGTACAAACTTTGCTGTTTCTATTGTCATTCGAGTGGAGAAATGTATTTAAAATGACTATTTACCAGTTATAATATAAAAATAATCATGAAAACAATGCTCTTATTCAAACAAATGTAAGCAGATCACTAAAATAATGCGTCTCGTCGCAAAGAACGGCCGAATCAACCGTCCATTTTCGTTAACCTATCAACCGTACGTATCTAATTGATCCCTCTTTCTATTCATTACAACTAAAACTAATTAGACTAAGTACGTAGCCTATGTACAGATCAATTCTAGCTACATATTCGAGCACTAATTTGATTAACTAGATAACAATACGGTGTCTGTTACAAATGGACCGGCCCCATTTCCCTTGAGGGTCGTAAAAGGCGATAAGGGTGGAGTAGGTTGTACCTGTGTTTATTTGAGACAAGCTACTGGCAACACTAGTGCAGATGCGTTGGACATTGTGTGCTGTAAGATCGTACGTCGCTTCAATTTATGGGAAGGCCTGTTTAAAGCCTGTGTGGCTTTGTCCCCGGAGAATGTTAAGGCTTGATTATTCTAACAATACACTATAGTGTTAGTGGGTTCTGTTTCGGTTTAGTCTAGTTGTCGATTGGTCTGTGAAGATAATCTGGCACTGCAGTTTAAGAGCTATGTAGTTCAATAAGGAAGTTATTAGCATGTACTGTCGTAAAGATTTATAATCTTAATATCGGAGCTCAAGCTTAAATAATTTTACACCACCAGATTGTTCTTTCAGCTGTCTTTGTTTGTTTCAGTACAAATTAGAACGAAATCCTTTTACACAAAACTCATATGAAGGCTTCCTGGACGTGGAATATTGAATGGACCTGAACCTTTGACATGGTGGTCCATTGAAATGTTCGTGGAATTTGAGAGGAGACGCGTGTCGCATCTAACGAACATGCATACACGTATTGTATACTGTATAAAATTCGTCAAAGCTTTCAAAGCCGGGATCCAAACCCGGGTTCATATAATAAATTGTGAACCTGGCTCTGTAGCTCGCCTTAACAATTCAGTCCGCTGTTCAATCGAAACAAGAGGCCGTTCAATATTTACCGCAGCATCAGCATCAAGACAATGAGCATTTAGCACAATAGTTTAAGTCCGTCGCAATCTCCGAGCGGACACGATCGCCGGGAATTGTACCCGCCTACCTACAGCTGCACTACACTATCAGCAAAATTACGACACGGAAGTTAGCAACACATATATATTAGGTGCTAGCCTAAGACCGGCTGCCGGTGAGCCGGCCACTGCTCCCCAGGGCGTCGGTGCACTTAATTGGACCAGATCAATAGGAGATAACTAACCGAGTCCGCACTACGTAATGCATCCACGTTCCATGTGTGTGTGAACAAAAAATATACATATGTAGGTATACGTGGGTACTCTACTAGCTATGTTTGTACGTGGTCACTTTGACGCACACACCCGTATAAATTCTTTCGCTCACAATTTTATACGAAACTTTCATTTATGCCGGTGGAGTTGTGTGTGTGTTTTACCAAAATGTGTGTACACAGACGAGCCACCTATAACAAGGCAACGTTTGCGTGAATGACCGAATTGCTGAACATAACACGAGGACAATTTAAAAAAGTTGCCGCGAAATGTGTAAAAGTTAGCCGCTCTTTTATATGAAATAATATAACAAACTGGCAACTGTGCTTTTGTTGAATTCAATTAATGTAAACGTTTTACTCTTTACTTTTTTGTGCGTTTTACGTCCGACGACAAACCGTGGACAGGGTTTTTAATTACTCGCATGAATTTTGAAGTGGTTTTTTTAATGTGTTTTAAATAGCCAGCCATACATACATTAGGAGCGCCTTTTTATTTCGAACTTGGCACAGGCACATGAGCTTCTGGAATTGAATTTAGATAACTGCCTCATTGGTACGCCAAAAAGAAAAATGTTCTACGCTTGAACAAGTGAAATAAAGACTTTAAAAAACACCCCTTATGCCTGTTCTTCATAAAATAAAAGCAACACGGCGGTGTGACCACAAATAACACAAGTTGCGACGATAGTTTTGTTGCGTGTTATAAATGGGTGTGAATTTGCAAGGGGATGTTTTAATGCAAAGAAAATTGCACAAAGGGACAGAGTGACAGTAATTGATGGTTCAGCACCATAGGATACTGTTTGTAGGGGGATTTGTATTGTAACCATGGCAACACAGTGGATTTCATGTCATGTTGACGGATAACAAGACTTGTTTATTGAATCAAGACAAAATTTAAGCGGATTGCAATCGATGCTAATTTGGTTTAATTTTTCTTGTTAGCTGGAATTAGATCAGTGAATCCGCACCGGATTATGGGCTGGCAAAAAATGGGATATTTGTATATTGTAAAAAGTAATTTAGATAAGGAATTGTGGATGTGAACATAATGTGCATCCTTCGTAATGTGAATAGTTAAGGGCTCTGCACACTAAAATAAAATACATAAGCTAACTATTTCGTATAAGGTCATATGTAAACAGGGAAATAGGGAAAAAGGCGTACTAAAATTGCCCATACCACAAGTAGCAAACGATCAGCTGTATGAAAATACATAATATACAAATTGCAGATCTCAAATTAATTTCTGGATACTTCTCTCAGTTGTAAGGCACAGTAAATATATTTTTTTCACAAAGGTTTTTTAAGAAAATCGTTGATTGTTTGTTTAGGATAATCTCTTGTCCTTTTCAACGTGTTTTGTCTGGCGTACAATGGAGTAGGTAGGCATTGAGGTACTTACAACTGTGCTGAAATATGAAGTACGGTACTTAGGTAAAGTCGACTAGTACAGCCATTTTAGAACCTTCTCAGACAGTAATCAATATTCAGTCTTATTATTAAAATACTCAACTGAGTCTAGGCCGTTTTCTAGGCTAACTAAGTTCGATTATTTAGGTACGAATCATTACATTTTTTGAGACGATTAGTCACGTAAATACTTCGGAGAAATAGCTATCTTACTTTATAAGGATTACGGTCACATTCAATTAGTTAGTTTTGTGTTTAGATTTCAATTAACAAGTACTCGGTTTACAGATTAAAATGTCAGTTTTGTCTCTTTGAAGATTTCGGAAAATCCATATAAATTTCTACTGAATTTGTTATACTTGTTTATTAGACACTGATATGAATTGGAAAGGTATAAATTATTTGTTTTTATGGGAAAAACCTCTACTGCTCTGAGTTGAGCGAGAATTAGTGTCTAACTCTACTGACTAAAATTGCCAAAATTATATTACTGCCAAATTTATAATAATATCTCTGTTATACGTTGTATATCAAATTGTAATAAAAGATGTATTCGAAACGAAATAATCAAAACTTGGATAAAACGTAAATGTATTTCGAAACAGAGGTTTCTTGCTACAATAAGTCCGTGTCAATACCAATGAATGTAATTTTCAATAAGCAAATAGGGTCATAAAGGCTTAAATTTAGGCTTAGACTCAGCTCACCAGATATTTATGCACTACTGCAAAGGATAAATTCAGCATATGCTTGTTTCAGGCATTATCTTGCACCTGGGGCATTGTTACAATTCACTACCATTTTGAACCTCTAAAATATTACGTAGGCTGCTAGTGCCACGATGATTCAGAAATGTTTGAATATTGAAAGTATTTGCTCTGGCTTTTGGCCGCAGTCCGTTATTTGTTATGTTCTGTTCACATTTCATGTCTGTCTGTGAGGGAGCGAAGATGTAGTTACCCTGTTTTTGATCAGCTATGAATACTGTATCTCTTATGCTATGCTTATGCTACTCTATACTCTTTTTATTAACAACTTGTCTCTGCATTGTTCTCACATAGGGGTACAGTAATGTATAAAAAATGTATTATTGATGAATTGTAAAACAAATATTTTTTTAAAAAGAGTAACGATGGAGTTTCTTGCTCGTTCTTCACCATTCGAATCTACAATTTGGAACGAGCACCTAGCTTCACTGACGAACAGACTGACAGACTACTATTCTATTTTGACGTTTCAAAAGTACCTATTTATGGTTTATTTGGAATAAATGATTTTGATTTGATTTGATTTGTATGCTTTGTAATATTTGAGTGATATGTTTCGAATTTTCAAAATAATGTGTCTGTAACCTTGATTTGTGAACTTCTGAGCTATAAAGCAGCTTCTTCCATAAAAGGGCTATAAGAAACGAATGGTTCTAAATTCAAATGTTTGCATCATTTCCCGCATACTCATATTTTAAGACTTTCTTCTTGGAATTTTCTCATCAATAATATATACAGGTATAATCACTTTAATAATGCAAACAATACGTTAGACTACGCAATAATACGCACCCATGGTATTCAGAACATCGGAAACTTGCGTATTATTGTTTATAATAATATAAGGCGTATCGCGTATTGTTCTATTTTCGGAACCATCTTGAAATATAGGAGGCCATTGTGTATTCATGGGCGGGAGTTTTATAATTTGTTAAGTTTTCAAGGGTTCGAATTAATTTTATTGGTTTTGTATACCTATTATCTACAGTTATTTGTAAAAGCTATTATTTGTTAATTGTTTTTACATTTTATATGATGACATTTATTTATTGAATCATTCTACTTTATGACAAAAAGCAGATTAGGATCTGTCTGTAACAGTTTGTATATCTACGTCGAGTCTGAAAGTCTTTGAACTGAAAGGCGTAGTAGTGCCTTGAAGAATATTAAGTTTACTTTATCAATAAAACTATTAACACACCAAGACACTTGTATGATTCTCAGTCGATATTTGTGTACCTATATCTTACAGCGTCGATCAAAATTGCCGGTACGATGTGTACATAGACATACCTATGCATGTCGAAAATTGTAGCTATAATAATGGCGTGTTCGGATAAAAGTCCTTGTTAGCAACCAAATCGCGTCATAGCATCCTTACTATTTCTATAACACGTACGTACAGCAGTCACGTCATAATCCACTCGTACAGCTATTGAGAGAACCTCTTTACAATGCAACAATGAGTGGCCATTGTACGCCGACAGACTGTGAAAGTGGGTTCAATCGTTATGAAAGAGATTTTCCCTTTTTTTCCTAATTTCCTGACAATAGAACGACCATGGGGTTCCTTAGCATATGTGACCCTGTTACCGGGAAGGGTTTTGCGATTCTATATATGTTCTTAGTATGATAACAAGTCTTTGTTATATTACCAGTATCTTGCTTATCGGGAGATTCTTCGTGGATGATTCTTTTTAAGGGGGACTATAGATTGGATGCTAGTATAACACCCTCAGGATATGCCGTACGATTAATGATACGCCGTGCACTTGACACCTGGGGTTTATTGATTCAGATTGTGATTTCTACTTGTAGAGGGTGATATATCCTTTTTAAGTAGTTTTTTGTTTTGTACAAAGGAGTACTGTCTATGCGGCTGTTTAACTACCGAACTCAGACCAATTAATGGTTAGATACTTACATTTTGCCTTATTAACGAATTTGTTCCCGAAAACTATGATAAATACTGTTGTCCTATGTTAATTTGATTAATCCTAGTTATAATTTGTATATATTTTGTCTATACAAACTTTATAGAAATTATAACTAGGAATGTTGGTTAGCTCGTGCCTGAGTAAGATAATACGGATAAGACCTACTACTACATATAACGAATACTTCTAACAACTTTGTAGGTATAAATGAGCTGTGAGTCTACCTTATCATAATTGATAATAAATAATTAAATAAATAAAACAATTTCTAAGGACTGGTTGTAGTCATAGGAGATTTTGAGCACGACAAACAGCGTTCTATTTTCAAATCACTCAACTAGGCTGATCATATTGCATGCGTTATTCGATATTTGATTTTTTTTTGTATCTGTGGTTGCACAGATTATACACTCTATATTAATCTTCAGTTACACGTAGACAATGGTGGGCCTAGGACATACAAGTAAACTAATTGCAGAGTATAGTGTAACAAGACCGTCGTTGTATACCATTAACGAGCATGGTAATGCTCAGAAACCCGCTCGACTGTGACACATCCTAAGATATATTGTAAGATAAGTCATGTGTGTATTGTGCGATGTGCATTTGTAAATTGGATTAAGAACTTAATCATGTTTACGCGATTATTGCGGCTATATTGTCAAGTAGATTGTACATAGACTGTCCGTTGAAAATAGGTTATACAAATATTTAATTAATATGCCTTAATTAAATACAAGTAGGTAATTGGTATAAATAATAATTATTCTCATGGTCCATGTAGTTTTATTCTTGGGTATTTTTAGCGTATCCGTTTTGTCTAGTGTATGTCTGTAGTCAGATTGTACTACTACGTAATAAATAATTGTGAAAAAAATATATTCAATTTAAATAAAACCTCTGTCAACATGCGAATGCTTTATAGTTGAAACCATTATCATCACCGGACTGGCCAAAAACTACAACATTTCCTCTCACAGATAAAAAAATATTCCGAATTTAAAATTTAAAATATTCCGGTGTCGTGCTAATTGGTAGGTAGGGTTGCCAGGCAATTTGCTGCCAGTGTTACACTGGCTGGTTTTACCTCAAACTTGTCCTTTAAATTCTACGGTAAAATTAACACAGGTTTTAATAGGATAGATGTTTATCTAGGCTATGTTATTAGGGTCAGGTTGCTAGCTAGGTATGCTGTGTTTTCTCTTATATAGCTGTCTCTCTCAATTTACTAGGTATTCTAGGCCTCTTGTTTGATAAAACAACTACTTTTGTTTTTTAGAACGAATTTAGTTGTTGTCTTTTTATATTTTGAGTATGGTGTTGTTATTTTGAAATTAGACCAACTTATTGTACCTCAAGAATCTCAACTTGCTTTAGTAACTATTGAATAGTTTTGTAAAACCGTGTCGTGTGAAATATTCAGAACCATAACTTTTCACAATAAGGTTTATAGTCGTATAGTTTTAACTTACCCGCATAAACGGCGGTGGAATTATGTTCAGGGTCGTAGGGGCAAACAGCTTGGCCTGACTTCTCCCTCTCCATGTGGTAGGAGTCTCGTTGTACGCTGTACTCTCTACAGAATGGTCTGAAGCTGTTGGTGCCGCAGACCAGTAGTCTGCCAGGACCGAGGGAGACCAGCACTCGTATGTAGTTTTGACAGCTCTCCTGTGAAACGAAAAACGTTTTGTTAAGTTTGGGAACAGTTAACATAACGATAATACTGCTCAAATAAACTATACGAAATTGAATCAAAACAATAATTTTCTCGAGAAAACTCATCGATACTTTATTGGCGAGTGACCAATATAATAAATTCACAAACGGCTATATTCGAAACTTAATCCAATCCCGGAGTTAGGGGAATGTTGCCAGTAAAATTAAGTCCAAGTAAATCTATCTGTGGGCAGGTATATCGGCGATATAGTTCGGTAATATGATTGCATTTGCATTTCCATGAGCCTCCAGATGTACGGCCCGTAATCCTATTCTGCAGCAATGGGATCCGAACACACTGACAGAGCCGCCATTTTGTATAACTAGTCGAACTACGAACGCTTTGGTAGGCTCGATAGGCGGGAAAATTTTAGTGAGGAAACACTAAGAAAATTCTACTTTAAGTGAAGGAGATTACTGTTGTTTTTCGTTACTTTTATATTAAATTCAAAATTAAAATTAATTTTCTTTTTGTGATGAAGTGCATTAAGTTTCTGAGCAATTATTGCCAGATTATTATATATTTTGCTTTACATAAAACAAAATATTTAAACTAAATCTAGGCCATTCCAAAAATCATTTAAATATTGAATGTATTTTACTATATATATAGTACATATAGATACTAATGGATGAAGGATTTACTAAATAATCACCACAATAACCATTAAATTCGATATCCTACCTAGTTATGAAAATTTCACGAGTAATTCAAAAAATATATAGGTAAAACTTTTTGTGCGGCAAAAAGATTTTATCATTGAAATTTAAAGAGCGTTTCTACCGAATGTAAATCTTTCATTTTGAGTTTTATTGTAATAGTTTTATGGTTCAAGTTTATTAGTGAATCGGTCCTAGCCGTGCTTTACCTACGTGATCATATTTTATGCAGATAAAGAGACGAGAGTAAAGGAACCTACCTCTTCCGAATTGCACTTGAGATGAACATTATTTTGAAACCTTATAACCGACTAGTTCCTCTCTCGCGATTTCACCCGCTGCTCGGCTCCATTTAATCGTAGCGTGATGTTTTATAGCCTATAACACTCAGGAACATTGTAGCTATCTATAAGTGAAAGAATTTTGGCAATCCGACGGGCGGTTCCAAAGATTACCCCCTACATACAAACTTACAAATTTTACCTCTTTATAATATTAGTATAGATTTCTAAAACAAGATTTATATTTACCTACTATTTAATATATGAAAGAAAAATACTTTTTGTTAGTAAAAAATAGTTTTGAAGGCATACAACAACACTCTCTTTTTAAGATATAAATATAGAAGTTGTCGTGTTTGTGTTTTGGTGTGTGTGATTTGATTAATTTAAGTGAATGCGGTGACAATGATATACAACCGTTATATGCAACCGAAATATATAGAAAAAAACAGAACCTACCAAAAATTCTGTTCACTCAACTGGCAAAATGCCAATACCCAAATATCTTAGTAGATGGCGCTAAGTACATATGTATATATGTATACATATATTTATCCACGTACAATAACTATCACATATACATATATACACAAAGGTAAGTGAGTCACTTGGAAGCGTCAACAGTGCCTAATCTGAATGGATCTAAGTTGCCTGAAACTAACATGCATTACTGAACAATATTATTATGCTAGCTTACTCTAGCTTAAGTTATTGACTTACATACATAACTGTTATGTCTGACTATTCAATCGTGTGACGTCATTTGTATGCCGAAATCTCTTATATGTTATATACTAGCTACTCTTGCGTGGATTCACCCGCTAGCGTGATATTTTATGGCCTATAGCAATCAGGAACATTGTAGCTACCTATCAGTGAAAGAATTTTGGCAATCCGACTATCGGTTCCAAATATTACCCCCTACATATAAACCTACAAATATTACCTCTTTATAATATTGGTATAGATAAATATAATATATATGATATTCCTTAATGGTTTTGCCTGCAGCTCGGCTCCTATTGGCTGTTGCGTAATGTTTTATAGCATAGCTATTCAATAAATAGACTATCCAATATAGTAAGACTTTTTAAAAATTCGAACCAGTCGTTCCTGAGAAAGTGTTGAATCAAACTTTTTAGCTTTATATTAAGTGTGCATTAAGTTATTATTAAGTGGCGAATTAAGTATCTAATAGATATGTTTGAAATGATCTAGATTTTTTTAGCAAATTTTAACATAACTATTAAAAAATACGGTCATTGAGATAATAAGTTGCTGGTATTTCATAGATATTATATATTATATATTTCTTTCTTTAGTAATTTTATAAACAATGAATTTTCTTTATTGTGAATTTTTGACAAAAATTCATTCAAAAAAAAAAACTTAAACACTGGAACGCGAAATCGATCTCGACCCTAATTAGTTTTGTATTAAACCTTATGTTCTTATATGTAGAATGTGTAGCATAGTTGTAGCACTTTCTGGAAGCGCCTATAGAGCCCGTTGTCCGCACTCGGTGCCGTCAGCTGCGACGATTTCGTTCCGAGGCCCATCCTTCGCCACGCATTTCGCAATACGAGGCAGGGTTGCTGCTCTTAAAACCAGGTCTCATAACATGCGTTGGCAGATAGAAAATTTTAAGCAGAATTTCAACTACAATCTATGAGTATAATGTGTACATATCTCAATCTTGATTTACTTAGGATTATAGATATGCAACTACGGAACTGTAATTTAAATGCAAAGAATGATAGTTACAATACTGTAGTTACTTTACTTAGTCTAAGTGTAGGCGACACCCCTAAGCCTCCATTATGTGCGTTACACCACCGAGACCAGGAGCTTTGTTGAGTTCGCATTTCGATTCGCACACTGCCCCCACTTGACCAGTTACTTTCTCATTCAGAGCACTCTAGGCCGAATACGTAAGCGAATAAATCTAGGATAAAACACGCCCTGTTTGCTCTAGGATTAGAGCTAATTGTAAATACAGGCTGGATGTAATCGGATTTAGCACATTGAAGCCATAATCCGTAAGAGTGATGGATGCATCGACGATTAAAGTTTAAATTGGGCTAATGAAATTAGGTACAGTTAGAGGATATATCGATTATTTTACGGTAAAAATATTGTAAAATTGCATTTCTGAAATTGTATTCGATGAAAGTTTAACCACGTTTCTTCGGTAAACCGAAAAATACACGAAAATCAAACGAACAACTCGACTGATGTATTCCACTTTGCACCTACATAATCTAATTCAGAATGTTACTAGAATTCTCTCGAAGACGGAACTCAACAAATCTGTTTAGGAACCGATGGCAGTCGGCTCACGTCGGCGGCAGTTCGAGACCAAGTAAAATGGCGTGCAGTTCGACGGACCAGGCTTGCCTTGCTTGCAATTGAAGCATGAATTTGCGACGTCTCGCGAGCGCTGAGCAATCAACTGAGAGACGAACCTTCGGGACGTAAAAAGAACAAACATACACATGCTTTGTTTGCGGTCAACGTACTCTAGGAAAATTTTAAACGTCAATTTTGTAGATCTAAAGGTTTGAGTCGGTTTCATTCTTTGTGAGATAGGAAAGTATTAATTTGTAAGCTAGCAAAATAATTCAACAACATATTTTTCCACTTTAAAAACTAGTAGTTAAAAACATGTTTGTTTCACGCGAAAATCGATCTTACAAAACAACATAACTTACATAACAACACGCTTGTTTTCCTCAGAAGCGTTCATAAGTAAACTTGCACAAACTTTCTCATCGTATGCCATTGAAAAATGAGCTTTAAGTTTAATTTACAAGATACACATAGCAGTGTCGTAAATAATATTCTACTGTTGACATGCTAGTAACCATTATCTCAACTAACATATTTGTTTAATCATTTAAAATGTTTCGTCGATTTCTCAAACAAATTCTTCGACAAATTTTCAGGCCTTTTAAATACAGTTTCTTTACTACACAGATACCAAAATACTTTTAACAATACTGAAGTAAACTCTACTAGTTTTAAGCCACGCTATTATTTTTTTTTCGATACCACGACGTTTTCTTCTGTCTTTAAATAAAAATGCTTTTTATTATGTCTCACAACATTTTTTTTTTAGAAAAACTTTGCCCCACTTTAGGATTTTCTCCTGTGTTGTGGGTGCGTTTACAAACATACACATGACACCCAGACCCGAAACAAAAGTGTTGTTCCGTGCGGGAATCGAACCCGCGACACGTTGCAGGGCAGCCAGTTGCCCAGCCACCGCACCAACCGTGCAGCCAAAGGCAGTATAGTTATGAAACAAAAACTAAAGTCAGAAGTATGACAATTTGATTGAAACATCCACTTGTATTTAATAAGCTGGTTTCAAATGCCTAAGTACAAGTCTAGACATGAAAGACGTGACTTCACTCCTGGGAATAGGTAATCCAGTAACGTTGATCTTCTCATAAATGTGCCACCCAATGTACGTAATTAAAATTGATGGAATCGTATTATACATTTAAGTAGAACTACTTGGAACTGGTTTGATAGAAGATGCGGTAGACTTAAATTAACACAATTGTTCTAGCTATGAACGTGATTAAGGTCGATTGTGCAAGATTTTTAAATTGATTTTAGGACTTTACAATCACGTAGTTTTCTATATAGGTAAACATTTGGTCATCATTTTGCTATCACTGTTCAGTAAGTACTTTAAGCTGTTCATTGATAGTGAAGTGAACACTCAGAACTCATGTAAATTAATAATAAGCTGTTGAGTTTCCATATCAATAAATAAATAAATAAATAAATAAATAAATTTGAACTTTCAATACAATGATATATTCAAATAATAGTCAAACTTTCATTTATTGATAAGACATCATGCCTATTTAATTATCTTTTTCAGAAATACAAAATATTATGACGCCATATCTATTTGACTAGTTGAAAGCTATTTGATTGAGATGTTTGATCATAGATACGTTTTTGAGGAAACGTTGTTGAAATATATCATTACCAATTATTGCAACATTCATTTAAGACAAATTTGGTAAGCGAAATTCTTTTAATTCATCAAACCCCAACGAACGCTGGCTTTCGATACGTATTGTCTAACTATTGTGTCTCTAGTTACCACGGTTAAAAGGCTTAATACTCTAGTTAACTTTTGATATAATAATATAAATCAGTCAAGCACAACAATACATAACATTGAGTAGTTGTTTCCTCATAATAGGATTAAGCAATTCATTTTCCTTACCAAAGTCATCAGTTAAACGCATTATTTCGTTAATAGCATACAATTTTCCCTAACAATATAAACACAACAAAAACTTTGAAACATTATATTTCGGCCAGCGACCTACTTGCAACATGGCGTATATTTTTAAAAGCGTTCCTTAATTAGCTTTCTGACGACCGTTACGCCCTCTAGCGGTGAAGGTCGTTAACGTTAGCTTTTAAGACTCATACTAGCTGTTACTACGTACGGCTTGATATTAAAAAAGTTGTTATTTGTTTTAAGAAGTTATTAGTATGCTACATTTTGGTTAATTGAAATGTTAATTAATTTTAAGCCCCTTATGTAATTTTAGGAGAAACTTATTAGGAGATTTTGTATTCAAATTTAGTACAAAGACAGTACAGTCAAAAGTAAGTATAGTATTAATTACTTATAACAACATAGTTAATAAATAACGAACCCTCCAAAAAACAGCCAATACCCACAACATTACTCGCGAATCGCGTCTTTTTAAAGGGGATAAATTTATAGTTTCCAATTAGCGGAAAAACTTATTAAAACGAGTTGCACGACCGAATGGTGGTTGTGGGTGGTAGAAGGTGGCAGAAGGTGGCAGTAGGTGGCAGTTACATTAATCGGAACTCATTACAACGTGCCACTAATGGATGCATAAACGTTTTAAAACTTCTCCTTACGTATGCAGTACTCGACGCTCGGAAGAGAAATACAAGTGCATTAGTAAATAGTGCAAGATATTACTTTGTAAAACAAATGTTTTGGTAAATTAAACTTATGTTTTGGCTGTTTTAGACGTGAAAGTTTTCATAAATAAATATGTATTGTATGTGAAGAATGAGAACCCACTTTTCATTTTATTATACTACATTTTTTTGCGATCATCGACATAAGATTTCTCCTTGAGCTTAGGATCGACTGACTCGCGAGCAACTACTGTTCACGCGAAACCCTTCTCCACGTCAGTCCTCCAGGGCCTCGCTGCACCGACGGAAAGTGTAGTAGTAGTAGAAGTAAGTGCTTAGAAATTAAGTAATGCAGTAAGTAATTATTATTTCTGATCATCGTCAGTAGCAAATTACATTTTTTCTTATATTTCGTACACGTCCAAATTAAATTTTAGATTTAATACAACCACCTTTCAGTCGCTCGAACTTTCTTAGTTTACGTAGCACAACCCTAACTCCCTTTAACATATCTTCCCTACTTTTTACCACTTAAAAGGTAAACCCTTATAGAAATAACCTATACAACGCCATAAAAATGTTACCCAATAATAATAGGTTCGTAAAAAGGGTGTATTTACAAAACAGCTTTTTAATTTCCCCCATGGAACACTATGCACAGTCATAAAACAACATGATCGTTTGCATAGTTTACTGTTATTTTTAAAGGAACCATATTTATTGCAGTTTATGCTAATCTGAACGGAAAACATCGTAAATGGAATGTGTTGCTTGTTTTAAGTAAAAGAACTGTAGTTATGAATGAAGCTACATCAATGTGGTTCAATAGTAAAGATTGTTCTTTCTCAGTTCGAAAAAATTTTCATGGCACAGCCCCCAGCTAACATCGTTTTCGATAACCAATCGTTTTTGCTTTAGAAATGCACAGGAATTTGTTGACCAGTTGATTTGACTGAATTCAAAAATCTTTGTAACGGCTTTACCTTGTATTCCATAGAACTTAGTAAAAAGTTGTAGTGCTATAGATTGTATTTACATAAAACACACACACGTCTTCGGTTGCAAGAAAGACATTTTAGCACAGATCTTCTCCGGAACCTCCTAATTGCATCAGAGTAAGTTAATACAAATTTCTACATATATTATACGGGTTATTGCCACCATACACTCGGGTTCCCCGCTCACATTCATATTCCGTAATCCCGAAATGAGGTCGCTCATTAACTCGAACTAAAATAAAGTTATACGACCTCGTGGAACATCTTCCGTGCGAGTCTAGCGCGAATTTCCACTCGATTGGCTTTTTAATTTGCCGGTATTCGGTAGAGAGACGTTTAGCGGAATAAGGCCTCGTTTCATACGCGACCGACTCGTTCAAAATTCAATTATTCGCCGCAAGATGGCGGCAGGTAACATTTATATTGAGCTCCGGGCGCAGTTTCATTGTGCTTTACTTAGAATAATATACCCGATTGTAGTTATTAGAAGCCTACATTAACTAGTTTTCAACATTCAAAACTGTTTCACTGAATGGTTATTATCAAATATTTAATTGGAATTAAAACAGTTTGTTCCGATTTATGCGTAGCGCTACGAAGTTCGTAGTATGTTACTACGGCGTAGCACTAGCTACATAGTTACTAAACTATGTTTCGAGTTATGTACAGAACGATTTCTTTATCTTTTCTTGTAAGGAATCCACAGCAGATATTCTATGAATAAATAAATTTATGCGATATGACTTTTTCTTTAGGAATTCAAATCATAAAGATTTCGATGAATAACAATGTTATGAACAAAACGTCTACAACAAAACTGTTATAAATATACTTAAATTATTCTGAATCAATTTTCTGGAGCCAAATAAAGCATATTATGTATGTATGTAATGTTATTTAACACTGACCTCGTCCTTTCCTTTGACGACGCACATCTTGACGTCATTCTCTGGTGAGTACCAGACCAGCCGACGCTGCTCCGTCAAGTCTGTGAGGCTGAGGTTATACACCACGTTCCTGAAACACAAATAACTCTTATTCAGTAAAGGGTAAGATTCAAAATCATGTAAGTCGAAGACTAGAAGGAAAGAAGGTAATTAGTTAAAATAACTTGTTATCAAAATGTTGAGATGATAATCAAGATGGAGAGAAACTATTCTTGTTTATATACGATATTCGTTCTTATTATTGGAGCAAAATATAGGATGTTCATACTTCAGTATGATCTTTCACAAGAATAAGTTGCTGAAAGACATATTATTTTGTTACCAAACTAATAAGCATCACAATCCCGTAATAAAGAAAACTAAAAAAGTTACTCGACTTGTTATTGTGGCCAATTACTTGCGCCTCTTCTAAAGCCGGCCAACACGTGACCAGTTTACTTAGAGCCTCGGCGGTGCGATCCGAACCTTTTGGTCGTTTTACCTCGTAAGAGGCTCGCAGTTCATTTTACGATGGGAACGCTACTCATAGTTGTTAACTGAATGTTTGTTCGTGGTTTTAATCGCACTTGGAGTTGAGGATTTCAGGTGAAGTTAGTTGGAATGGTTCCTACTGCTACGACATTTATTTCGTGGGTAGTCGCTGCGGTGACAATTTGTCGCGGCCGTGCGGCTTAGCTGATCTTCTGAATAACTTGGGGTACATTTATACGCCAAGTTAAGGCTACTTACCAAAGATTATTTACCTATTACAACATTGTTTGCGTTACCCCGTGGTTACGTTTGATTAAGAGAAAAATACGAGACACTGAGACACGTATCACGTCTGCTTTTGTTATTTGGTAAGAGCTCGAAGCAGTTATTGACAGCCGTGTATTGCTATTGTGTGCGATACAGTAAATAAGGCGGATGCCAATGTTTGTGGCAGGCCAAAGTTCACTATGACAGATTTTCTTGTAAGCTTACAAAGCAAAATATTACACAATGTCGGGTGACGCAGCGGCACACAATTGCGATCCGCTTTCGTCGAATTTTCACGACAAAAAATATAGAGCTCGAACTAAATCAACTTTAACTTTCAGCGAACGACTCAAACTGCGTGATTAGGCGCAGTTAACGATTTTAGCGCGGCGACTAACTGCAGTTTTGAAAACTAATGTCAAACTGACATTACCAGTGTACACAATTTAATATGAATTGTGACACAAGTTGGGGCAATTCATTAAAGTTGCTGAGCATACCTGCGTTCTGTCTGGCATAATTGCGAAAGTCCCTCAACCCTTAATTAAGATATTTGGCACGAAAATTTCATAAAGAAATTATGACGTAAACTTTGCCAATTATAGAGGAGCGAATAGCCGGTGTGACTTACATAATGTTTTTGAGATTTAACAGACAAAGTAGAAGGCGAGCCGTTACTGGATTGTAACTTGAACTTTATTGATATTACAATACACTCTTTAAATGGCAATTCCATGAAGTTTTTATAGTTCTTCTTTGTTTGCGCCGAACGACAACGCATTGGAGAACCTACTTATGACTTTCCGATCTCGAAACTATGCCAATGTTATTGAAATAAAATTGTAAAAATTGTTTACGGAGTACTCAAGGAATATTCAAATGTATTTTATGTTTATTCAAAAGCTGAAGTATTTTAAATAAAAGAAAAACATTTAAGGACCATAGAGAAACATCTACTTAATTTGTAAACATAAGAAGAAGATTGTTTTTTCTTATTGCATAAAAACTATAACAACACGTGATGACATGCTATGCTATATGTAATCTCCAGATGTAATTCAAATTCATTATCATAATTTTTATTTGCTTTAATGTAAATATTAAAATATTATATAGAGCTTTTACAAAATTAATCACATTTCAACTTGTTTTGCTAATCCAATAGAGGTATTTAAAAGATTTTTATCACATTTGGGGGAATCAAATATGCTTAATTTATTTGTTTTTATGAGGATGTTAAAGGATGCCATGTCCATTTTGTCCTCAAACAAAATTCCCATACAACTACAGAAATGGTTCGAAATGAAATTTTTCACTTCCATTATGTTGTAAATAAGGCATTCACGTTCGACGTCTTGCATGCGAATAATGTTCTTTGTAGTCTATTGTCGAGGGTCCTACGGCACTTATTCCTAAATAAGGGAAATGCCTGTAATTCACCAATGTTGGGGGAGCCAATTTGCGGCCAGACCCCGCTCGTATTTTATGAACAAACTACTTTTTGTTGGGTAACGAAGTGACATGACTCAATCAAGTGATCCAGCACTAACAACAACTAATGGCTAATCTTGTTACAGAGATGAACATGTGAATAGGACAATTATTTGTACACGAGTTGATTGCATAACAACTAGACTATCCGGACCATAATAATATCATTTGGTGTTCCATTGTGTTTGTAGCTTTGTTCAATAAAGTAGTGGCAGTTTGCTTTTTTATTCCATTGTTTCAAATACAAATTTAATCAGCTTAACAAATAATGTAAAGGGCCGCGGCCTCGTCTCGTGGAAGCTTACAAAATAAATCTTGACCTCGGTCCCGATTTATTTCCAAAACGAAACTTATTTCTAACAAAAAATCTAAATATTTAGGAATATTCTCGGGTAATATTTTGGCGGACAAGCGAGCTGGCCCAAGCACACAAAGACTGTATCCTTTGTCAATTATTCGCTTCAGTGGTTCCCGCCAAAAGGCGGCGGCCATCTTGGGCTGTGTGCGACGGATCGTCAGCGTCATCTATTGTTCGGTCACTCGCCCATGTTTTTGTGTTCTGTCCAATCCGGGCCGACTCGCTGATTGATGGTCTGAACTTACAATTATTTTCGTGTCTTCGTGATTATTTATTTTTTGTCTCTTATTCTTGGCAATATAAATTAATCTCGGAGAATTTTCTTTATCCGGATAAAAGTGAATGTCTGGCTGAGTGCGGGTATAAATTGATTTTATGAAACAAAAGCAGAAGTTCAGCCAATCAGAGTTATACTCATCAATATACATGACGGACACACAGCCAATGATCGAATCGAAATGAAAACGTCAAACATGGTGGCGCTTTTAAAGCGAGATTTACATATTAAACAATATTATTGGTTTAATTCGAATGACTGTTTTTGGAGGACGTCACGAGATACGTCACATCCATATTATGTGAAGCGTTTAATGTGATTTATCATCATAGAGACATGTGTGACACGTTATCACATTATCATACGAATGTTTCATACATTTTTGCAAATATAATGTAAATTCGCAACGAGGGAAACAAAGAAATATGTACCTAGTTCACTAAACGGTATCGATATTTAAAAGAAAATAGCTTACATAGGTACTCAATAAAAGAGGAAAACGTGTTTGTTCATAGTGGCCGTTATTCGATTGTGTGCTTTGCCAAAAGCCAAAAAGTATTTTACGAATACGAGAATTTGATTGAATAAGTGAAAACTGATTCGCGTAGCTAACTAAATGAAATACGTGCTCACCTAGTCCGGCTTAGCTTTTTGTATTGCTCTGCTAGTACATAACATGCGATAACATACTTTTTGAAAACGTATATACAAAAATAGGTATATTCAACATCAACACAACAGTATCAGATATACCTAAAGTGCTAAGTAATTCAATTTTCGTCGTCTCTCGCCTAGAGAAACGTCAAATAAATAATTCAATCCACCTCTACTATTTTCAATATTTATTTATTATTGATTTCCCCCTGTTTTCAGAATCTGCAGGATATGTGTCTCAACCACGTCAGGGGATTACTAGGGGTCCATAAAATGTCTTCTAACTAGGCTCGGTACATAGAGGGGAAGTCGGGGAGAAAGGGCAACTTTCGTCGCACGAATAAATTATAGATAGTGTAACAAAGTGACTTTATCTCGTGTACACAAAAAATCCCCTTCCGTACAAAGGTTCTCCTTAATCAGAGACAAACTACAGGTGGCGATTATTTCAACTGCACTATGTAAAGCAGAGATTTCCTTTGTCAGGATATTTTAGTAATTAGCTGCTAAATGCTGGGAGACGGGGTGAAAGGCGCACACCTCTTAAAGTTGGCAAACCGCTTAATTAGGAAAAAAATAAGAGAAAATCTCTTGCAGCCAACAAGTTGCTGGAAGCATTTCGAGGTGTGGCAGATAATATCAACGACGATCATCGTCTCAATGTGCTTTAATCTCAGCATTATTTGTTTCTGTTACCACTACCGATGCTTACTGTCAAAAAACACGTGACAAATTTATCCATATCGAACAAAAAGCTTGTGTGAACATGTCCACCAAAAACCGAACATTCAACACATTCTACAAAGACTTCATACAACGTCACGTTTTTCAAAAGGGGCTATGTCAAAAATTTCAAATTTCATCGGCAAGCGACGAATTGGGACGTCGACAGATGCAATTTGTTTGCATGCACTCGACACGGCCGGTTCCGATATTGGAAAACTTTACGAGTTCCGTTTAGAACAATATCAATAGGACATTGGTGCACGTGCCGACATATTGACTGTGTGTACTACTCTCTACAAACAATATGCTTAATTCTATTCTAAGAACAAAATTACACGTGTAGCAAACCATCTACAAGTATTGCTTGGATTTTTCTGTCCGCCATATGTATTTAAACTACCACCTACACATAAACGAGTTGTATCCTCCCACATTTTTACATTATCGTAATATTATGAAATACAATAATATAATAGTTCGTGGCGGGAGCTTACTGCTTGCTTTGCTTTAAAGTATGTAGAGGATTTTTCAACAAACAACATCGCAAGTGATATGCAGAAATTAATTAAATTCCACAAAGCTTTATGCGTACAAATGTTTTAAAGTCACTCCGCTCATGTTTGGCAGAGTTCATTACATTTAACTTCAGTATAATGTAAAAGCTCAACGAATTCCATTTTCGGGTGCCATCCAACTAATGGTTTCTGTGAAAGCAAAATTTCACCGAAATTCAACATATTGCGTCGCAAAAAATACATAAAAATAACTGCGTCCCATCATATACATATGTTCCATTATTACAAGGCTCTAGAACTTGCAAAAGTTAAATCGAGTCTCACGTTGAATGTCATTAGCATTCGCCTGTCAAATGGCCATTCACACGGATTGGTTGACATGCACGTCAGGCCGCCATCTTGCCGCCAATTTTTAGGACACAGAATTGACATATCGTGCAATTTTTTTTCTGAATAGTGACCCCGCTACGCTCGTGACACGGATTACTCCTTTTGCATTTTATTTTATATTTTGACATACTGACGAACCGTGTTGCTTTGAATTTATTTTTCAAGTGATTTTTTTTCAAAAGTCAAACGTCCGAAAAAAAATTTCGTTGTCTTATTTTCTTCATCAGCTTGTCATATTTTCATTTCACTTAAACACTGAATTTGGAAATATCACACAAGACTTCGAATACTCAGTGATTTTGGATTTCGGTTTCCAAGTTGCCTGCTGAATTTTGTCTATCAAAATTATTCAAATCAACAAATACATCGTGCATGGCCGTAGTCTTGAAAGTGTACTTTAAACCTTTAAAGAAACAGTCGTCAAGTTACATTAAGAAAGAAAGATACTTTTGAAAACATTTTGTTCACAGAACATTTGAACGTTTTAATATTTTTTCCCTGTTTTAGATGCAGACCGTTGCCGTCAGCATCGGCTGGAGCCGTCAATATTGCGAAAGTTTGCACCATCGGCCGCCGAGAAATTGCGCTTCACATGTTCTACGATTTATTGCAATTGTTTCTCAACAATATCCATCGTTTATTTCATCGAATCCATGACGTTTGGATGCCGCGCTTATTGTGAATGCTTTGCTGTTACGAAAATATTTTGTTCGCGGAATTCATTGCTTTTGCTTCATTGTCTGTTTTGAATTATGGTGTGTTGTGGAGGCACTTGGGAATAACAAATTTAGTGAGTTTTACAGTCCGGGAAAATGAACAAAGTAAATGTTGGTGAAGCTTTGAACAAACAGAAAAAACAACCAAAATGTATGATGGAAATAGAAAAAAACTTACGACAAAACACACACCCGATCCCATCGAGTTTTATATCCGGTTTGAAAATGGTGGAAACAAAAAATAAATTAGATATGAACACGGTCGCTTACCTAACGAACTGAAATGAATACAAAACAAGCAGCATACAACATGGAAATATTTATTTATGTAAACGAATTAAAAACGTTACGTATTTTCGGCAACGATTTTTCTTTCATATTCTTTGTGTGAGTTATTACCTTTTTACACAAAGGTGTTCTTTACAACATCAGTTAGTCCAGTCTAGTTGGCCTCTTGGATCTTTGCGTTTCTTGAGTTTTGTTGTGAAGGAAGGTTCTCGTTAAGTTGGTTATACGGCCCGCATACAGAATACAAATTCTTAACATTTTAATTAAAAGCGTTCAAAACGCCGACCGCGCTGGCTCTATTGTTGTCCCTTTCTGACACCACCGTGATTTATGGCGAGTGTAAATGGGAAGGGTTGGGTTCCATCTTTCACTGGAATACACGAAATGATAATTGACATTTTTGCGCGCACGACACGGAAGGGTTATGATATTTGCGCGAGTAATCCTTCGGCAACATTGTTGTGTATTTGTCATTGTTCAGTTTGAATAGTGTTGTGAAACTTTATGAATTCCTTTGTTTAATTTGTTTTCCAACTTTTGTCATTCGATTTTGGTAATAGAGTTTAAATAGTTATTATTGTATTCGCGAAGCACATCGTTAATCTACACCTTCACATGTGATTCTTAGGGTGCAATTAAAATCCAAAGCAAGAATGAATATCAAAATTACATCGCTAATACAGAATCAGAGAGTGAATGTTGACTATTGTCTCGGGAAGTCCACGGCTGCGTGGTTGGAGGCTCGATCAATAGCTGGCAGCTCTAAATATTTAACGATAAACATGTCAATCACTTAGCGGATTACCGATTGATTGAGGTGAGAACGATATTACGATATTCCCTAATTTCGTTGAAGCCTCACGCCCACCCGTCACTCCGATCTAATATTACGATTATGAAGTATAATGATTCCGATAACGCGGACTATTTCGTCTTTTTTGGTCAACGCTTATTTCTTCTCTTGTTTCTGAGTGAAAGTAAAATGAAATGTTTACTTTTTGATAACAAAACCTTATTAAATTCATACACACTTGTATAATAGAACAGTTATTAAACGTTAAAAGCTATGACATCGAACAAATTGATTTAAAGTAACTGTCGAATATTTAGAACACAAACTTATCGTATTATAAAGTCATCTAGCCATACCAGAAGAAAAAACTTGCTACAAACCAAATGCCTAAGTCTTGACTCCAACTGAGACTTGCACAAGTTTAAATTATTTAATTCCTGAGTGGTTTCCGAAAGTCTTGAAACCACTGTTCGAATTAACTGTAACATTACTACAAATACAACTCTAACAACTCTGATTAAGGTCGAAGATTGATTAGCTAGACCTTGCTGTACGAACACAAATTTTCATCTTCGAGCGAAGTAAATTAATAAAAGTAGGTCAACAAAGAAAGTCGAGTCGTCCAGGCAAATCTTGAAGGGCGGAGTAAACAGTAGGTTGGGCAATTTGTAACAAATCCAAACGCGCGAGGTGCCGTCTTTACACACTTAAGAAGTTAACTGATCTGTTTCCCCCAAACTACTTTATTTGTTTAGGCCACAACAAATAGGTTCTCTTGCCCAACTTTGCCCCGACCGCCTCAAATTGCCCCTAACTCTTGTATTGTTTAATCAAAAGAACGGCCGAGTAACGTATGCTAGTAATAATAAGGTTGTTTTATTTACCCGACTATATATAAAGCACTTGTGCTTACAACTTTGCTTATTGATTTCCGCAATTCTTTATGTGAACTTAATTAACTGTGTATGTAAGAACGCTTTATTTGTTATTCTTTTATTGGACGTATTTCTATTGGTAGTTGGTTGACTCAAATAATAAAATATTCTAGAATAAGTTTTTATTCGCAGAAATAATATAATTAGACAAAACCGCATTGTTGTGTTTTGTATTATAGTTAGTGTTAACTACAATGTTTTTTTTTTGTATTGAATATAGAACGTTAATTAAATATTATTTTTATTACTTTTTAATAGTCAAGTATCTACATCTGATATAAACGACAAAGAAAATTGATAATTGATAAACAGTGAAAAAACACATCATAAGTATTTGTAGAGCTTTTTTACAGCCGAACTCAGAGAGACATTTAATGATAACTTAAATTATTCTTAAGTAACGATTTTATTTCGAAAACATTTGACAAGTTACCGACAAAGACTATCGAAAGCTCGGGTCAAGCGCCATAATACTGCGGCCTCCTGATGCAGAAGAAGGAACAGGGTGGTGGTTTTTAGTCACTAAGAGTCTGAAACTTGAAGTCAATTGAGAAAATACAATAATTCTGCTTTGTGAAAAAAGTACCCTAGTCCTCTGCTGAAGTATGTCCGATACGGCTTTCAATGTGCTTAATTATCTGATTACTATATATACAATTTAACATATAATATGACTATTCAATATAACAGACAGAGGTTCAAGTAATTTAGTTTCATGAAATACAGGGGTTTCAACTGATATCAATATGTTGTATAATTTAATATTATATTAATATCATTCGAAGCCTACTCACTTCACGAGGGGTGATGTGCCTAAACATTGCTTTACTAACAGATGGGGTGCGCGAGCTCCTGCTTTGCGTCGATACTTAGAGCTCATAAATTAATAAGAACAGTAGGAACAAAGTTAATACTGTAAGTACATATTTAACTCAGCCGGGGTTGCGGGGTAAGCGCAATGAGGCACCGCGACCTCGGCCCAGAGCAGGAGAAGGAACGGGGGGTTTTTAGTCAGTAAGAGTCTGACACTCCCTCCTGCCCGGCCCTGGGCGGGAGAAGTCATTTGATGATTTTCCCCTCACAAAAAATAGTATATATTTAACTAACATAATAACTCAGCACCATATTTTTCCTTATGCAGTTGGCAGAAGTGACTTTTATCCTTTTCTCCTACAGCATTTGTAAGAGAGCCATGCTTAGGCATCAATGGTTTGGGTCAACCGGAGTGATACCAAGGCAACGCAGAAAAACCAGCGTAAAACAACCATAGCGTTGTGTTTTGCTGTATGAGTGAGGTTTTATCGGAGATTCCCAATCCGTAAACCTCCGAAACCCTAATTCTCTAAACGTTGGCAACGCACTCGTAACTCCTAAACGTCAGACAAAGGTACTTACATCAATTTCAACTTTAAATTTTATTTTGTCACACTATAAAAGATTATTTTTCGATAACATAAACGCGTGTTTCACAATGTACTAGCAACCGTATACTAGCCTTGTATGAGTGTTAACACTAAACTACCTAGGAATCAGTCATTTGTTTTTTGAAGAACCTCCACGGTATGGAAATGATTGCAATTTTTCTAATATATCCGTTCTTTCTAACACTTTTCCTCTTCTCGCGAGGTCGATAACTACAATTTTCGAACTATAGAATCAGAAAGCTTAACCCTCCATAATTATACCGAACTGGAAACCAAATTCAAAAACCTGCTTCTTAGTTAACAACTAACATGAATACTCTAATTTATTCTAAAGTGAAAACGAAATTGACGCTATTACCCCTATTCACAAACGCGAGACACTATTGACTTATGGTATTTTGTGTACTAAGTAGGAGTTTCCATACACCCTCTCATTTCGCTAATTCTAATTGAAGGGGTAGAATGTGCCCCCGGAGCTGGTCCCTCATGTTGTTTGCACAATAGATACTAATTTGGCTACGGTACTGACGTTCGGTCGTGTGAAGTGTAGCCTGCATGTAATATATCATGCATGCTCCTTAAGGAATCGCTCTGTGGTCTCTGAGCAACGACTTTAGTTGTGCCAAGTCTGTAAATCGTGTCGAAGTTCGTTTATTGTTATATTTTGTTCATGTAACTAAATTGTTTAAAGATATTTTTTAATTTTCAAATAGTTTTTCACGAGCAACTAACTACCAATTATAGGTAATGTAACCAACATTTTGTTTAACGTTCTTATTTCGAGCAATTCAAAATTTATTTCGGTTCATAAAAATATTAAGTTTCGTTACTTGTTCTTCGAATAAATTGTAAAGCGTTTACTCTCAATAGATCCCTCTAATTTACCAATAAGTTTAGAAGAAAATTTATATGTATTCAGCAGTCTATTATTTAGATATTAAACGCCTGAATACACAGGGCAACAGTACACAATTGTTACAGAGACTGAAGACTCTTCAGTTTTTGTTTTCTTACAAAAGTTATTTTATTTATCCGTTTTAGGTACTCGACAAGATAAAAACGATATTCACAGTTTGCAGTCTATAATTTTCTGCAAAACGAGTTTCAAATATGTTTCTAACATTCTTCTATTTAATTTATGAATATTATATATTTTTTATTTAAAGAAAGGCTTTGTCCCTTAGTGAACACATCGCCAGAAATCAAAACAACATTTAAAAATACAAACTACCTTACTACTTACTTATATAAAAGCTTCGCCTTATTGGACAGTGGAAATGCCAGAATGGAGTTACACATACCAACATCTAAGTTTTCCTGCGGCCGAATAATATTATATATTTATTGGTTGAATTTATCTTATAAACAATGTGGCATTTGAATATAAGATTCGATAAAATATAGACGACTAGGTACTCTCGCGCGGTAACACCCGCTGCTTGGCACATTTTTTTTTGATAGGACCACTCGTTATCGTGATGTTTTATAGTCTATAACACTCAGGAACATTGTAGCTATCTATCAGTGAAAGAATTTTGGCAATCCGACCAGTGGTTCCAAAGATTACCCCCTACATGCAAACTTACAAACATACAAATTTTGACATGATTCTCAATGACAACGCAGTAACAATTTTTTGAAGAAACTTAAAAAAAGACTATTTTTCGATATGACCCTGCTTACTCTTTTAGAACGACTAAACAGACATTAAAATATAATTCCATGCGAATTACGTTTCTCATAAGAATTACGTACAAAATAACAAACCCCACAGGTAAAAAAGAACTTTTCAACATTTGCCAAAGTACCTAAGCATTAAACTTTTCTTAATACAGAGTCTAATTCTTTGACGTCATCAGTGGGTTTATCCCGTCAGAATCAGAGTTCTTATAAATAAGTCACAATCAGTGTTGAGCTGTGGGTCCCGGGCCCTGAGTCCCGGGCTTCGGCACCCTAGGGACCACTTCAGGGCCTGGTTTCTCAGTGATTGATGCGATGATTACCTTCATTCCTTTTTTGCCACGAACGCGCGATTCTGTCCCGTTTTGTTTTTCGACCTCTTCACGTAATGGGATGTTTTAGGTTGCTGAATTTTATTATTAGTGATGGAACTTTAATATGTAGATATGCTGAATAAATTTGTTATTTGCCATTCTTTGGGAAAAATTTAAGCATGTGTAGGTAGTATAGAATGAAGTTGAGTCTTTAACGGGATAATAAATAGCATTGCTGGTTTTAATAAAAAATTAAAATAACAATTAATTGCATAATCCCACAGCAAAAACGTTCCCAACTAAAAAGGGTTTATCCTGAATCTAGGAATACTTTAAACTCCGTTTTCTATTTAATTACCGTTCGCAAAGGTAAACTGACTTTATAAATCGTACCTAACGAAGTAAACGTACCTTAAAACTTTGTCCAAACACGATAAGAACGAAACGCTGAAGATATAATGCGATTAAAAACTCTTTAGTTACGACTTTTTTGTCCGCCAAAATGTTTTCATATTCAAAATTGATTTTCCGACTGGGCTTCGTATGAATATGATTAATTAGGAGCAGATTTATTTATTCAGCCTTTTATTCAGGCTCGATGTTATTACGTGATGTAAAAATTCTGCGCAAAAATTGACTACGTCGGGTTTATTATGCGAGCACCTCTCCGATGTACGCATATGAATACAATATAAAAAAATGAGTAACGCGCCAATTGCCTAGAAACTACGAAAATTGTATTTTCGAAATAGTTTAGGGAATATTTTCAAATTGTTATTTCGCTACGGATTTTTACGATCGTCGAATTTTTTGATCGTATTTTAGATACGGTGGGTAGGCTGGATGTGAAATATCGTGGGTTTATAGTGACGGTGGGAAACGACTTATTTAAAAAGTTCCCGTTACTAGTTCAGCGATAAAAATGATATCAAATAGTGAAGATAACAACAAGTAACATTAAGTTGACTAACTAATCATGATATAAGATGTAGAATACTCTCAAGAAATACTATGTATTCCTAAAACCGTGTTATCATTTCAGAGTGACTATAATGTAAATATACGTGGCAGCCACTTATTTCTCCTACGCTACTTTATGCTTTTAGGTGCCGACGTAAAAACGAAATCAGCAAGTATCATTTTGACAGCCATTATGTAAAAGTGGGTGTGCGTGTGATAAGCCCACAAGTGGCCATTTGCCGGTGTTTGCGAGCCCCTGCTAACGTCCTCTGTATAATATGCCGAGAGAAAACTCTCCCACATAATGATACACACGTGCACTTATACAAGGATGAGTACGAACAATGCTCAAGTGAACTTGAAATAGAGCATAATGCTTTTTCTGTCGCAGAAAAAGGAACACCGATTCCAAATAGGTCGATGCTTTCACACTTTTTGCCTTTCCGGCGAGTATCGTTGTACTAAAATAAATTTGTTTACTTTGCAGAAAAAATACCACCATTTTCCCGTTTCAAAATTCGAATTCACCGAAAATAGATATTACGGTCAGATATTTTTCCGCAGAGTGTATTATTATAAGATTATTATAATAAAACATGAAACTAACTGAACGCTAGGCTCAATTCAAATCAATTCCTTCGCCCGACCCTCATCATAAAAATCGACGCGCAATCTTGGGATTGGTTCCCGCCAAAATCTGAACGGGTTTATGTAAACTCTATGGTGCTTTGATAACATCGTGTACGTATGAGCCGGTCGAAACAACGTTAATTTCGTTAAAAGGCCACACAAAAGAGGATCACACTACAGCGGAATACCATTATATGGGACGCGCACGGAATAACGTTTCCGCCCGGTAAGCGACCTTATAAAATTAAGGGTATGGGTGCGAAACGAGTGGGACCGAACTCACTACACTGCAGTGATATGCTCCAACTTTGACACACAAAAGGGTTTTCAACATTCGAGATAAACTTAATATCTCCAAGCGCTTTCCGCTTCACATTGGAAGTTACGAGTCTCTACTCGTATATTGGTAATTAGAGTGAGGGTCACTCAAGGCTTAAAGGAACATCCAAAGCATTTATATCAATTAAAACAATTTGAAGGGACTTTTGATTAGTTGAGAAGTCAGTCAATTTGGAATGACCAAGGAAGCGTAACCGCCACAAAAAGAATTTTGTAAACTACGAGCATTTAATAGAAAGAAAATGTCGGAAAGTTCACCCCCTTTATTAAAATAGTTCAGAGTCGTAAATAGAAAGAAAACATAGTAAACATCAAGGTTATAAACAAATAGACTGATAGATAAATTGTCCCACTATGCTCTTACAGAACATAGATGTAGGCATAGGTATATTAATTATCAGCCGGAGTTGCGGTTAAAGCGCAATGAGTCACCGCGGCCTCGGCCCAGAGCGGGAGAAGTAACGGGGGGTTTTAGTTAGTAAGAGTCTGACACTCTTTCTCGCTTTAACCTGGGCGGCAGGGCAGAAGTAATTTGATGATTTACCCCAGAAAAAAAAACTGCAAGTCTTCTGCCGAATAAATACTTTCATACATAATTCCGATCATGTCGACGTCATGTTTAAGTTTGATTTGCGTTCTTTTAACAGGCTAGCTTAAGAGACCCAATGCAACAATTTGTGTTTATCTATGTATATATAGAAAAGTATGTATGTATAGAAACGATTTTTTTGCGGACATTACCACACACAGTATTTGGATTTCATTAGACCAATGAAGATTAAATCGGCTGCAGGAAAAAATAAGGTTCCGTCTGATAAACCTGTAATGAGTACTCTTTTTACGAAGATTATCTAAAAGGAAGATGTAAAATTAGGTTTGTTTCACTGGTGTGATTAAGAAACTTGTGGTCTACTCGATTTATATGATGATACTGAAGCAAAAGACCAAATTACCTCATGGATTCAGTGAAGACCAAAGATGTAAGAGAAAATTTGGCAATTAATACAGATATGAAACGTAGCACAAATAGTTTATAAATAGTATTGTAACTTTTGTTATCATACTTATTTAATTAATTAAATATTTATATAGTGGCATAATCACGTAACATCTTGGCAAGATAATATTATTATAATTGTCTAGTTTCAAGCCACGCTCCGGATTCATATTCATGCGCAGCATTGCGCGACGCAACCAACTGGTGTCTATTACTTATCCATATTTTTTTATTTTTTTGTGAGGGGAAAATCATCAAATGACTTCTCCCGCCCAGGGCCGGGCAGGAGGGAGTGTCAGACTCTTACTGACTAAAAACCCCCCTGTTCCTTCTCCTGCTCTGTGCCGAGGTCGCGGTACCTCATTGCGCTTACCCCGCAACCCCGGCTGAACATCAGCCCTTTAGGGCCCCGTCTGTGGTGGTCGAATGGCTCTTTGAGGCGCGCGCGGAACGCTACGCGCCGTACGCTCGGGCCTGGTTCTGGTCGGGCGGCGAGCTGCCCTTACTCGCCGACCGCAGGCCCGTACTTACGGTGGCCGGAGATCGTCCCTCGATCCCCGACGCCCGTAGTGTCGCCAGTTGCGGCTGCTGGGGCGTGAGGAGGAGGATTGCTCCCTCACGCGGGCCGCCTCTCTCTTTGCGAGCATGACTGCTTCACAAAAGGAGGAGACGGCGTCCCAGTTCCTCTCACTCCGCACCATGGCCTCGACTAAGGCCGGGCGCGAGAGGTCGCCGCCTCCGATCACTTCCCTGAGGATACGGCGGTGCTCAGCCCAGGCAGGGCATACCGCTACCGTATGCTCCACCGTATCCTCTAATTACTTATCCATATTAAGGCCTCTGGTTTGGCTGGAAACCAATCGAGTTGCCCCTCCAAATAGTTTTTTTATTAATACGTTACTCCACACTAAGCTTTCCTCCTTTGTTGTGGGTACGTTTACCAACATACATATTCACATACACAAACCACCTAGACCCGAAACAACAATTTGTGGATTACAACAAGTGTCGTTTCGTAGGGGAATCGAACCCATAACAGCCAGTTGTCCAGCCACTACGGCAACCGTTGGAGGTAGTGAAATGTTTCTAAATTTATATCATATTTCTTTGAACCTCCCCAGGAGCTTTATTTAAATGTTGAAAGTAATTTATTTTTAGATTTCCATACTCAGATGATTTGCCTTATTTCTGGATTAACATTAATGTTTGAAGTTAATACAAAATATTTCTGTATTTTATTTGCGAAAGACATTTGACTTTATAATTGTATTAAGACTCCGATACAGGGTGACACTTGGAGAATATTTTATTTCTATTTTTAGGAATCTGTCTGATGGTGATAATGAGTCTGTATTATACAAACATGGCCACGAAGTTCATTAACAATTGAATATTGCCATTTATATAGAAGACTGTAGCTTGAGCCTTCAGTTACGCACGCAATGTATATATAATATCAGAAGTAGCTCTTTTTCAGACTTTCTACAATAAATTTCAGAATGGCATCAATAACAAACATTTTTAAAAGATCTATCGTGTTCTTAATAGTAATGTAATACGACCTCTTACATTATAACACCCTACAATTTAGTCAAATGTCAAATGCATGGTTCCTTCGACTGGCCAGTGACATAAAACCGAAAAAAAAAGCGACCCTCAATTGTCTATGGTTCGCGGGCTGTCAAAACTTAAGAAGCATCCCGACATTGGTTTTATTACAAACCTTTTTGCTCCTTTTAATAAATCCCACACAAGCAAGTTCCTGCAATGAGAATTTCATCGAGCGACGACGTGACCATTGTCATGTAAATCTGATTTGGAAAGAAATGCAAACTTTGCTGGAAATGGATGAATATTTCAAATTATACGGACACAGCCGTCGTTCGTTGTGGAAAATATTGTCCAATTTGCTACATATCTATGGTTTTATAGACTCATTTGGGGTAGGCATTTGTTTTGGGTGTTAATAGCAAGCTTGTCACTGGCGTTAAATTAAGGTTTTATCTTTTCAGATGGTTGAATGAAGTTGTTAAGGATTTTTGGAGTGCAGCTTTAAAAATAAAAAACCGATATATTCTTTTTTTTTTTGATAAAAGAATAAGAATCTTGCCAGTTTGGTAACGACAAGAGATATTGCCAGGCTGTTTGGCTTGAGTAGGTTATAGTTAAAACATTTTAAAGTTCAAATTATATTAACACAGACGTTCAGTAAACCACAAATAAACCCACTAGATGATAATGAGAATAGAATCAAACGAGCGATGTTAAACAACATTGTTTTAAAAGAGTACTACAAATAGAACGCTAGACAAAACAGAACGTAAACATTTATTACAATTACTTTTGTAAACACGAATACTCGACATTCTCTTCCCACTACTTAGATGGAAATGTAAAGATTTTTCCCAGTTAACACTGCGCGTCCTTTTTTCGAAACTAAAGAGCATTCTCCCTCGCCCCTACGATTACTGTAGAAAATTACAGGCTACAATTGTTGTTATTTATTTTAACAAAGGGTTTACAGAAGTGGGAGGTTCGCGAGCAGTATTTACATAAAAACAAAGAATTATATTCGGTGGAATGTAAACAGCGGGTTGCGACCGCTGCGCCGCGGAAGGCAGATGTGTCGCGGGCTTCTAGTGAGGTAACTGTGTCGATAAAATTACAACTACTGCCGTCGTGCCATGAAGTCCTGGTACAAAAAGTATGAACTTTTTGGTGAGACATACTAAAATTGGCAGTTGGCTTAGTGACGTCGTTGCAACGCGCACACTGTGACTTGACATTAGTAGAACTTTTCTCAATGAATTCATTCACATGAGCAAGACGTTATTTTTTATGGAATTCTCATCTGAATTATAAAAATTGTAAATATATATTTCAATTATCTAACATTATACTTGATTCAATATCAAATTTAAGAATAAAAGCTAAGAAGCCCGAAGACATAATAGAATTTGTAACATAAAACAAAATGTTCTTTTTGATATGATGTTGGTATCCAAAAAGCTGCCAATTCACATAATTTCACAGCGAGTTTCATTAACATAAACTTTTATATAGAGCGTCGGAATACGTTCAAGAGTTTTTGAAGTTAATTCATCAAGCTATATGAGAGCGAAGAATTAGATTTATAATTCTAGAAAGTGTTCGCTATAAGTAATTATTGTTTGCGAAAATGAATATTGAGATAGATAAAAACAAAGAAGCTTATCAGCTCTTATGTATAATATTATTCTAGAGGTTATAGTAAAAGATTATCTTTTCTCGAAGGCTTAGAATATATAAGAAGTACTTACTACAATATAAGTAATTACTACAATATCAAGTGCTTAGTACAGTTGAGATGTCTTATCGACAGTGCTAGTGGCTCCTCACAGAATCGCAATAAAATGGCGTCTGTAGGCGGCGGGCGACGGGTGTTTTTAAGTCGTCTTGCCTTCATCCAAACACAAGCCAAAAATCTTTATAAATGCAAACGGGACAGCGTTATCTACATCTATGTGGGGGTGAAAGAGATGGCGTGAGGTGCATCCGAGTTGGTTCTGCGGTTGTGGGTAGATACAGCACGTTCTTACCGCCTCAGTCGGTGCGGTTAAGGGTACCCCAAGTTTGCAACGAATTGGAGTGGAGTTGGGAAAAACAAATGACTAAGTATCTCATTTGAATATGTAAGTTGGAGTGTTTAAAACGAAATAGGTGTTACTACGCGAATACTCAGCCGGTACAGCTTATGTTTCTGATAGGCGATTTATTATTCTGCGTTTTTTTAACAGAGGGTTGGTTTTTGTTTTTATATACCTATTATTGTTTTTTTGTAACACGGTGTGCGATGAGGCAAATTTTCGGCAATAGAAGAGGAAGATGTATATGACAAGATATTTTTTAGCTGCTATAATAACAAGAACTAGATAAATAACTGAATAATTGTGAAATAACATTATACATAAGTTTGCGAGATCCATGCTTCGGCACGAATGGGTTGACTCTACCGGAGTGATACCACGGCCTCAGAGAAAATCGGCTAATACAACCAGAGCGTTGTGTTTCGCTGTTTAAGTGAGGTTGCCGGAGAACCAATCATTCTTTCCAATTCTTTCCAAAAGGCTGGAAATGCACTCGCAACTTTTCTGATGCTCGTGTTGGTTGCTTACCATCAGGTAAATCGTCCACTAGTTTGACATTCCATCACATAAAAAGGTACATTTTGAATTGTAGTAAACCAAGGGCGGTTTCAAGGCTTTTTTCACAAATCACTTTCAGTTTGTAAGAGCGGCAACTGTGAACATCAATAGTTATTTACTCACCTGCCACCAACTAGGAGATAATTTCCATCCCTTAATAATAATCTGAAGTAATCTGTATGTGTTTCGTTTCCAAGAAACTTGTGCGTGTCATCGACCCCTGTAACAAATAAATTAACGTTAATTTACTATTATAATCATTATTACGTACATACTAAGGATTAAGATTACACAGCAGTTAATATTCTACATCAAACGAAAGAAGTAATTGCGAAGAAATCTGCAAAATAAAAACAACTATAATACACGTTAATTAAGGTATATAATAAACTATATGTTAGTTAAAGTATACATAGAACACACACTTACACCAAGCTATAATGAACCAGTTTATCATGGTCTTGCTTTGTTTGATCTTTCCGCACATCTAAATGTCAGTTTATACTGGTTATTAGCAGTGCAGCAGTGGTACTACGTAATCTAACAAAATATATTTAGTACACACGCATTATAGCGTAGGTATATAACGCTTAGCTTAGACATTCGCTAGAAAAAACACATTATAATATATATTAAGTAAGAATACTCTATGTCATATAGAATGCCATGGAGTTTAAGCTACGCAAGCCATGGTTTTTTTAAAGATGATATGATGGCGCCACATCTCAAGAAGTCAAAGTTCCTAAAGTCAGTTTCAATACGGTTGATCAAAATGTTAAGAGGTTCCACCTTTCCTTTACTAATCATACTCTTTGGTTCACCATAGATGCTTCTCGTAAACCTTACTTTGAACAAAGTAAAAGTAAGAAAGATTTAGTATGCAACCACAAATTTGTTTCGCTTCATAGAACAGTAATTTAAGTAAAACCTAATTCATTTAACAAAATACTTCGAAACCATTTTTTGTTGTTCCAATTTTTGAGCAACTTTAGTTTTTAATGTCAAGTCTAAAGTCTTTATAATCTGTCTAGTTAACAAAAGAGAACAAGAAAGGAAGATATATACATATGTAGAGTTCATTGACCTCCATCTTGGAACATGTTGATTTAAACACAATTACTCAAAAAGCAAATTAAGTGTGGGAGAGCCATGCTTCGGCACGAATGGGTCGCCTCCGACCGGGGTGATACCACGGCCTTACAGAAAATCGGCGTGAAACAACCACAGCGTTGTATTTCTTCCTGTGAGTGAGGTTAACGGAGGCCCAATCCAAGAGGAGATTTAGGGATTGGACACACCTTCAACACAATGTCTAACTTCGAACAATTAGTTTCATCAAGCCTATACACATTAGTTGGAAATAATACCTTAGTACTTAGATAATAACATTAAAATTCAGAGCACACTTCAAGAAGATGCCTCTAATACGACCCGAAGGCTTAAACTCTAAATGAGGTCTAATATAACGGGTGTGGCCCCTCATTAAACTCCTTTTGTCCCGATTCCAAGTTAGTCTTTTGACATCTGATTCCTATTTAGGAGTCCCAAACGATTCTCCACTTTATTCCATTGTCATTAGGCACCCTTTGTTTTATAACAGAAAAGATGTTAAGAAAACATTCATGAGATGAAATAACCTTGGATGTTTTTTCAAAGTCAAGTCTTTTCGAAGCGAATTTGTTTATGAGGAGTTTTATGGTGAGATTTCAAACGGTGGAGTTGTTTTGTCTTTATGGTCGTTTCAGTTTAAGTGTGAGCAATTCTACTAAGAAAGTCATCAAAGATCTGAATTTTGTTCAAGAATTAAGGTGTCTAAATATATACGTAGATTATTTTACTTTTCCTAAGGAAAAAGGGGTGTTACTTTAAAAAGGGGTGAATTTCATAGTAAAAACCTGTTTCATCCACACTGTGTCGTTAAGAACCAATACTTCACACCAACTGCCAGACAAACTACTAAAGTGACTTCGGTTCGTATTTCAGTTTTAAAACATAACTTTCTCTTTTGTATCATAAATATAAAAGCTATAGGTAGTGACTGTGTTGAGAGCTAAATATTTTATTTAGCTCTTAATTAAGATAATATTGGAAATTAAGAACTATTTCTTATTTAATATTAGGTTTTAAGATAAAATATTCAAAGTGCCTTAGTAAAATTAAAGAAATAAACACATTATCGTAGAAAGCTTCGTCATTGTTAAATTCCAACAAAGATGATTTCACACAATCTTTTTGCGAAGTTTTTATAAAATGAATTTGTAAAGTTTTCTCAAAGTATAGAAGGTCTGTTCTAGTCTAGTTTAAAGTTTGTAAAATGATTGAGGTATTGTTGAAAGTGCTTCTTTATTACAACACGCCACGTTTTCAACTTTTATAAAGTTTATTTCTGCAACTCGACATCGGAATACGAGATTAGGACAATGCGTTCTATATTTTATTTGATATCGTATGAGCGCTTTTTAGTGTTATATAAGAATTTTAAACTATATATAAAGTTCTATTGCATTGGTAACAATCGATCACATTATTTGACTTGACTATCATTCTATATTTACCATTTAAATTTTTAGTTCGAATTTCAAACGTTAAAACCATTTTACCTACACTTTGGATACCAACAAGAAAACTTTTTTTTAAAACCTCTTTCGTCAAATCGCCCGAAGAGGCCGTATAATTCTCATAATTTATACAATAAACTATTGAAATACGCTAGTTGTTGGTAAAGACTGACTAACTATATTCTTAGACAACATAAAACCATAGATAAAAACTAATTTTATTCTTAATAAGCTAAATGATATCTAAAGCTTCGAATAAACAATACTAAACAGTCTGTTTAAAGTTTACCATCAAAGTTTTTAATACTTCACCTAAGCTAACACGTAGTCACTAGCATTTGTTTATCAGCCTCGCTACCAACATAAGGGTTCATAAGTAAATATTTGCAAAAACAACTAAGACTCATATAGTAACATGTATACAATGTACGTTTACACTAAACATTTTCAATGTCATTATTTCAAATTTAATTCCTTATGGAAAATTTCGTATTTTATTTGTCGAAAAATAAAAGAGGATTAAACAAAAAACCGATTACGACAATATAACGATAACGTGCTCTTTGAGTTCGTCTCGTAATTTCGCAGAAGAGAAATAATGAAATAAATATAATTTACCCTGACTGACTGTTAATAAAACAATGTTATATTCTAGTCTAAAACCTAAAACGTCCCATGTTACTGGGTATTCAAATAATTTCTGAACAAAAACCTCAGTTGTTTACCCAGCTCGCAGAATGGAAGAGCGTCGCGTCATTTGAAATGTGCAAAAATAAATTGGGTCCCTGTATATGGTATTGGGGTGAACATTTTTTCCATATACGCAATTCACGAATGAGTAGGAGTGTCGATCATGGGATATTAGTCTCCACAATCGTTCGCGATCGCTCCCCCTTCTGTCGTTTTCCGAAGGATCGGAAAATCTAAAAAATATACCCTTTTTCGTATATGAATTTACGCGTATCCAACATCGTTAGCTTCGATATAAATTTATTTCGTTTTTGACTATCTAACTTTAGGGAGATTTTGGTTCAAGCTGACTAACAAGGGGCATCTAAACTTTTTTATTTGTGGACCCCGTCAGCAACAAAATGGAGTCCTTGGCCGACATATTCAAAGCGTCTTCACGCGTCCCGTCACTGCCTTGAGCCCGAACGGGACTTTTTAATTAGTTTTAAAATAATGAAAGGTCGAAGAGACCTTGTTAAAGTTTAACGCTACGATAACTGAAAGAAAAACGTAATGGTTTTCCTTTTTCATTAGATAAGCTGATAAAGATAGATAAGGTAGCATGCGATGGTTCCTTTCTTTGTTGTGAATTATATATTTTTATTTTCCCTTAAGGCATTATTAGCTATCTGGGATCTGGGATTGTATTTTCTAGCTGGGTTACTATTGTTTATTGCGCATTCTAAAAATCGAAATCAATGAATAAAAGTCCCATTTAAATATCAAATGCAGGTCCTCATTATAGTAAGTCTCTTCAGTTTTGTTTATTAACAAACAGAATATTGAAGTGCAAATTACGACGCAAAATTTAAAAAACCATTACGTTACCACGAAGCACGAATTACGTCAATTTGGTCACAAAGGATAATTCGTAGTGAACACGCCAAACATATTACTTTTTGTTGAAAAATATGTCCGCCATGAGCGTTGGGATTATGGCGCATTTTTCTGTGTGGAACTAATTCTGTTGGTGTGCAAGTATGCGTCGTAGAGATGTCCTAAATTAGATTCTAGATAGTTTCGGTTTCCTTTCTGAACTAGCAACGTTTATGTGCGGAAATTAAATCTACGTTGGATGCAGGTTCTGGTATAAAGTTGTGACTTATGAGAGACGCTGCTAATTAATGGACGGCGACATTTTATAAACTCCGTGACTCGTTGGTTGGAAGGTATAGTAGCTTCGTAGTGTAGTAATAGATTAGGTTTTTCTTGAAATGTTTAAGGTTATACTATTTCTTATAAATTAAGCGCTGGTGATTAATTATGTGAAGAAGAAAAAGAAATTTTTATCATATGAAGAATATCTAATATTTGACTTTGGCTGAATTATTGCTGTCACTGTCTTATACAAACATTCTGACGCGACAAAATCATAATTATTCCCCAGATAACTTTTATGTAACCATTGAAAAATCAGCCCTTTACGTCTACGCGTAGATATTTTGATTTTTGAGTAGATATTTAAGTTATTAACTAAATAATATCTTAATAAATATGTATCTAACTTAAGGCACTGTTACATAGCAGAGATACTTTAACTTAATACTACCTTGAAGATAATAAAAAAAAAAATGCTATCGAAAACATATTTGATTTGTGTTGATAACCATACCCAAGCTTACACGACTTGCTAGGGTGGGGAAACACTATAAAAAAAGTTATCGATAAACAGAAAAACATTTCATACATGACATTATACTTTTCGACGGCAGTCAGAATTCATAGAGGCCATTTCCCTTGGTAAAAGTTAAAGTTTTTATCGTCGTACACGCGTCTTGTGACGTTACACTTCCATCTTTACAACTCTTATTCACGGAAGAAGATTTTATGACATTGTTCAACTTTACCAAAGACATTATACATTTAAGGGATACCGTATACGAAAAATTTTGGGAGTTTTCTCTACTAGATGGTCATGGGATGCAATTTTGTAAATGTGAAACTTATTCTAATGTAAAGTTTATCTTATCTTGTTTGGGATAAGGTTTAAGATTGAATCACAAAAGCAACCAGAAGATGATAATTAGTCCTCCAATATTAAGCCTTGCCAAGGTTGTATTAAAAATGGTCTAGTGAGTTCTGTGACAGAGAGAGTGTGTACATCAAGAGTTTCGAATTTCAATGTGTGTGTCAAGTGTGGCATTTCTGTCTACTTCCTCAGGCATAATCCCATCACATCAACAGCCTATAAGTACTGATGAGTAAAGGCCTCTTCTTACATATGTTCCGTGCATTAATAAACACGCTTGCTCAAGGTGGGTTGGCGATTTCAAACTTATAATTCCAAATTATAACACCAAGTTTCCTTACGATATTTTCTTCACCGTATGTTTGTGGTGTTTTAGTAAAAATAGTCATATTAGTAGTACTTGAAAGGTTTCAAACCCGTACATGAGAAACGAGCGTCTTAACCTTCAGGCCACCACGAAGTTTTAAAGCGTAATACACAGGTTATAAAATTTGTAGTGAAAAGAGATCCAAGTATGAGCCATTTTTAGCGTCCTGCCAGTAACGAGTGACATAACATTTTACGACGATGATATCCGATGTGTTTCGACATTCTCACCTGTACGTATTGTAGTGTCTACATCTTACACTTATCAGAATTGCCTTATCCTTGAAAAGGGCACAAGTGTAAAGTATTTTTTCATTGTACAGAAGGTAAACGAACAGATTGATAATCTGATGTCCACATAATCTCTCTCGTATTGCCGGGAAGACATACTGACTAATCAAATACCTATACATTATGTTTTTAGATAAAAGTTTTCAATATTAAGAGAAAGAAAAAATTATTGATGAATAATATGTTTGATTAAACTCGTAAAGTTTATGCACTAAACTTCGCAAGTTAATTTAGAAAAATGAACCTTATAATTTACCAAATGCCTATAAATTGTTTTCAAGTTCGTTTAAAGTCGAGGCTATGTATTGAGCCCCACATTTCCCTCGGGTGCCGTATTGAGTTAAATGGTTGCACCAGAGGCAGGTCTATAAATATGTTTTGTAACGTATAGGCTGTTACTTGTTTGCCAGTTTTTTATGTGATAACACGGAAACGAGCTGACAGATTACCTGATGGTAAGCAATCAGCGCAATGAAAAACCCGTATCATCAGAGGAGCCTCTACGTTGCCGGCCTTTGGGGATTAGGGTTTTCGAGATTTAGTGATTAGGGGAGGATTGGGTCTCCAGAAATCTCTCTCACACAGCGAAACACAACGCTGTGGCTGAGGCCGTGGTATGGCTCTTCTCACATTTTTGTGTTTGTTGTCCGTTATCTACCTATAGATGATATTTTCAAAAGAATAATGTTACGTAATATAGTGCACAAGGTGTTTTCTTCGAAACTTGGATTTAAAATTGCTTTTAGCAGCTAATTTTCTTAATGAACGAGGAGTCGTATAAATATTGTAAGTCTTTTAAAACCACCCTTGTTATATAATACAACTAATCCATTCTGTATAATAAGAATCAATAAAATTCAAAGATTGAACAAATGGAAATGTTAACAAATACTACACTTTATTTCAGCAGCCACATTTATCTTAAAATCACTTCAGTAAAAACCAGACTAATTCACAACAATTCTCCGAAGAAGTCCGTTTTAGTTTATTGTAGAAATCTTGTTGTTTCAAACGAATTTTTCTCTAAGGAATATAAAAACTGTAGCTCTCATGATGTCGGTATCCGTCATCATTAGCGGACGACCGCTGTTACAGTCCACAACACAAGTGGCACGATACAAATCGTACTTTATTTTATAATAAAAGACAAACTTATGTGGCGAACTGTACCCATTTTTAGTGATGGGAAATGAATACTTGAGTAGATTGTCGATTAAATTGAATGGTTTGATGATACTTGTAGTTCTGTGTCAATTGATTTGATTGGTCGATTTGCTTTGTTGGTGAACCAATCGTAATGGAAGCCAATGTATTATTCGACGAATAATTTAGTAATTTGGCCTTTGAAAGGGTTGATTATAGTAAAATTACTTTCAAATCGTTTCTATTTTCAGTACGATACAACTACATATTTCTCAAAGTTAAAGAAGAAAATGTAATGAGACTATATCTAACCTTCATTAATAAGACAACTTGCTACCATCAGTGTTACTAAATCGACCTCAACATAAGGAAAAAGTACCAACAAAGATGAAAGAGAAATACACTGAGAGTTTTTACCAAACAATCCTCGTGGAGACTGTATTGTAACTTCCCGTTTTTTCCGTTTGTAGTGGAGACACGATGAATTATCCAAGTGTAAAGGTCCTCCGCTAACAACTACAGAACATGCGTCACTTACATTGTGAGGTAAAGGTCGGAGACAAGGGATGGGGTAGAAGATATCGATAATTAAATGGAGATTATTTCTAGATGGCGTAAGTTGATTAGGAATGTTGTTTTTTTATGTTTGGATGATATTTGTAATAACTGTAATATGTTCTATTAATAGTTCTATTGGTTGTTTTAAATGTGCACTTTTATTCTGAAAGCTTAAATCACGTATTGCGCAAGCTGAAAAGATGGAATATCTGGCTTGAGTAATTTGGCAGAGAGAATTTATTGTAACCCTTGTGTTGACCAATTTATGGATTATCGTCGATGTTTGACATAAGTCGAGCAATATAATCGATGACACGGTCACTCGATAGTATCGAGTAACTGCGTCACATCTCTACTGGTCATTGTTGGCAGGCAGGACATTTTGTCCTCTCGAGCTCGGGTCGTTAGGTTTAATGGGCGAGCCTGCCATGGTAACGACTAACAACGCACGTATGTTATCGCCTTCTATTTTTGCCGGACAATGCCACGAAAAATCTTCGTTTTATCATTGAAATGTTGCCAAGTAAATTATTACAACAGGGGCTACCAGTGCAAATATGTATCGGTACAGTTACTAGCTGTATTTGTTAACAATAAGAAAAAATAACAAAGAGGTTTTATTGTGGAATACCTTTGTGAAATTGTGTCATTCGTTTAAATAAACAAGATAAGACACCTGTGTTTAATTATTTTTTACTAGCGCAGCCCGGATTACTGGCGCCTTACTTTAAGTTAGGTGCTCTAATATAACTACTGGCGAGTCTTTCATGAAACTTGATAGTACTCAGGTGCTCGAAGTTGCCAGAGCTCTGGACTGGGCTAATTCAGTTTAGACTGCCACCTATTAACCTGAGACTTATGGGACATACTGCACTTGTGTTCCTTAAGCTTCGTTATCGTTCGGAGCAATTCGAATTTTTACACAAAGATTTCGACGTTTCTAAGCCGTAGGTTTTGGATGATTATAATTTGATGGGGAAACGACAAATATAAATAATATTTAACATTGTTAATAGATATATTATTTACAAAAAATTTAAATGTTGTGTTTCGACATAATTCTTTGCGTGATGGGTTTCGTTTCCAATGATTTTTTTAAATATACTTTTTCTACAAAAGCATTCTTTTGTTTGTTTGAACGCGTTGATCTTCTGATTTACTGGGTCGAATGAAATAATTATTTTTGTAGGTATTGAATATTTAATTTACCGATATGTAGGCTATAAAACATAGCACTATAGCCAAAAGTAGCCCAACAGCTAGTAAATCACAGGAGTAACTAGTATAATTTAAAATTACACTGAAAAAAGTACTAAGACTTCCTTAGTACTTACTTAGAATGGTGGAAGTACTCAATCATTTTGCACAGGAACAGACCGTGTGTTCTCAGCCATGGACCACCCACTAAGCTAATGTTTTTTGCACTTATTATGATATGGGAACATCGAAGTGTTTCGCACAACACTTAAGCTCGAATTCTTTGCACGTGTGCGTTCTTTTGTTAGCTGTTACAATCTGATCGGTCAGTATTCAGAAGGACAGATAAAAATTTAGATTTTATCGATACTAATTATGGTGTCGTGGTGGCCCGGAGCCCGCTTCTCATGCATGAGGGTCATCATCATCTACCTGCCCTTGTTATTTGGGCAGTCCCTCCCGTTTTATTTGGGGTCGGCGCAATATGTTGTTTTCTTCCATTCTTTCCTGTCACCCGTCACGCTATCGCTAACTCCTCTATCTTCCATATCACTTCTCACACAATCCATCTCATGCATGAGGGTGCGGGTTCGAAACCTGGCAAGCGAAATGTGACTTTTTCCAAGTTATTTGTAAATAAATATTCTAATTTCACAACCAAAGCAAATCGAACAGTATATAAATTCATTTTTGAAAATACAGTAAAGAATACTTTAACTTTGAAAATAAAGAGTTTTTTTTTGAAAACTCGAACCACTTTCAACGCAAGCATTTCAAGGGGTATTGATGTGAAATCAATAGTTATAATGTATAAGTATGTTTGTTAATGTCATTATGTTTAAAGATACCTATGCATATAGACATGAATGTCGCGTTGTCTGACTAAGCAAGCGATTAGGTAAATTGCACGGTAGACGTATATTTGATTATGTGTACTGACTTGTGTCAGTGACAGTTGTAATAATGACATAGTTACATGATAATAGTTAATTTACTACGGTATTATGATTACTATTGTACCTACATATGTTGTTGATAAATGTTTGTATAGGCTATTGTATTAGCGGTATATAAATAGTATAGCTAATTTTTGACTCACAACATCAGCTTTTAAGTGCTTACTGCTGAGTAAAGCCTTTTTCTCTCACGGAGAAGGTTTGAGCATTAATCACCACGTTTGCCTAAGGTCGATTGGCAAATTCAAACCTATAATATAGAAATTACAAGTCCAGGTTTCCTCACGATGTTTTCCTTCACCATGTGTCAGAGGTGTCTAAATAATTATAGAAAATACATATAACTTGGAAAAAGTCGCATTGGTGCTTGCCAGGTTTCAAACCTTAATGGCGTAATGGCCTGTCTAACAATGAATAGATAGCGACTACGTACTAAATAAATTTGAATTTAGAACGTAATTTGTATGAACTCTGTGCCTCGTAGAGATTCACATCTGAGTTTGTTTCGGCCTCGGACATTTTTTTTTAGTATAAAGTTTATGTGATGTGTTAGATTATTGTTGTATGGTCTATTAACATAAACAAATTCATTGTTTCATAAGTTTAATTCTAAAAATATGAAGTGGCTCTTTTTATTTCAGTATCACTACATCTAGGTGGGTTTGGCCATGATCTAGATGAATCCCTGGTAATAAGTATACCGTTCATATTCAATGTCCGTATGTCACCAGCAATGCCAGTGTAAGCCAGTAAACACACTAGCCAGCTTAACTTAACTCAACTTTGGACAAAAGCAGCAATTATTCAACTTCAGCAAAGTTTAGTTTCGCCTTTATTTTGGTCTATTACTGTTCTAAAGTAAGTGTTGCTTTTCTTGTTTAAGTAAAAATTTCATCTTGACGTAATATTTATTTATAATTAAACTAGCTACTCAAGCGGCTGCCCGGCTCCATTTGATCGTAGCGCGATGTTTTATAGCTCTCAGGAACATTGTAGCTACCTATCAGTGAAAGAATTTTGCCAATCCGACCAGCGGTTCCAGAGATTACCCCCTACATACAAAATTATAAATTTTGCCTCTTAATAATATCAGTATAGATAAGATAGTTTGATTGTTTAGGGAATTGCAACTTGCCCTCTGGGTTATTTTTGGGCACAAGAGGTTAAAGGGAGGTAAAATTTAGCAATTATTTATATTGTGGACTCCACTGTTGGAACAGTGGCTGGGAAACAGGGTCACGTGTATTCCCATGACTCAGAAGAAAATCATAGTGTAGGGAAAGTTTTTTTTGAAGTATAGTGATTATTTATTTATTCGTCTGTTTAACAAGATCATTTCTTTATAATCTTTGATTTGATTGTTAAATTATTTCTTAGAAGCTATTTGCCATCTCTTACCAGCCTCTAAGTTCCAGATACATTCGAATATTTACATAAATTGTTTGAACTACGTGTCACATCTGAGCTACTTGGATACTTATATGGATGTGGTAAAACAAGGCCTTAAGTTAAGAGTAAGTTGTGTTGGTAATTTTCCATCATTGAAATAATACACACAGGTTGTATATGTGTAATAAAATAGGTTGCTAACATGACTTTGTCCACAATATGATTAAACTACAAAATAAACCAAGGAACCTTTTGTTGCGCAGTTTGTTCCCGTATCAAATAAGAGGAGGGAAGGAAAAAACGGACCGCCCACCCCCCATAAACACACAAAAGAAGCGATCGTTGAGGATAAATTAATCTTAAAATATACATTCGAAGGACTTCCAGTTCAGAGAAGCGTCTTTTAAAGGAATTTTGATGAAATTAGGGATTGAAAATAAACCATTTGTCCGTAAATAAGATTTACTTGTAGGGATTTAATGAGCAACCCTAACGAGGCTTCCATTTTAGTGTCTTCTGTAGGGTACATTCAAGAGGTGAAGATAATCAAATTTTTCTGGGCATCAAATATCAAAAGTGGTTTCTACTCGATAATTTATCTTCTACAATGTACAAAAAATAATTGGTGGTCCCAAAAGACAAAAATAAGGACTTGTGATAACAAAAGTTCGAGAACATTCGTTCGTTATTTTCGATTCTGTGTGTAGTCATATAAAAATTCAGGTCATACTTGACCCGCATTTTCTTAAGCGACAAAATTGCGAATGGCACACGATTATTATAAGTAAGGTGGCACTGATTTAATTTCCTGTGCACTACCGCCGCGCTGGCCCCGCTTCCCCACAACCATTAAGAAACTGGAAGCCGTAGCCTAGAATACGTTATCGACTTTCCAGATGTGTGAAAACCTAGAAGTAATTCTAACATTTCTCAAACAAATATAACGAAGAAATATTATCTTAAAAACAACTTCGAAATCTGTAAAACGTTACTTTTAATTTAATAAATTATTAATCTGACCACTAAATTTAATTTTACCATTTAAATTATACATAATCTTCTAAACAATGAAGAAATCTAATTCATACTAAAATAAATGATTTCGACCCCAGACTAGATAGATACGTACTTAGAAAAAAAAAATAGCAATTTCATAAACATTATACACGCTCACTAATCGGAAATTAATATTCTCGGAGCAACGTTTTTCAATAATGCAATTTCCTCTTTATAAAAATATCGGAATATCTTCTAGAAACTGGCTTCTTTAATTCCTTGTTAAGAAGGAGAGGGGAGGGAGGGGTGAGGTTCTGGAGTGCTTACAAATGTCGGAGGGTTGCAGGTGACTCAAGAAGTTGCCAACGTGAACCGCATTTAAATAATAATCACCCTAAGATGATCTAATAGGGTTCGTTAATCGGTCTTTGGGAAGAAACTTGATTGTTATTCCAACTTCACAAAGGTATATTTTTGTCTGCCAAGTTTTCTGTTTATTGTCTTCATGTCTTCCAAGTTTGTGTTCAGATATGAGTTTTGTTTTATAATGAATGTGTTATTAATTTGTGAATACGTGTTTGTCATGTTTGTGTGCGTTTTAATATTGCTTTCTTAACACCTTAAGTGTTTAAATGCTTTTTTGGTAAGCAGTATCAAACGATAAACATGGAAATATTTACTTGGGGTGATTTGATTTTAGACTTACTATGCCTATATTTGATTTTAGCAAATAAAAATATGTATTCCATATAAATTAAGAAATTGTAAGAAACAACCCACGTATCTTGGAAACAGAATTCAACTAACACATTCAGAAAAATATAACTCGTAAACCATAAATCATAAAACAAGCTTCAAGATATAGCACAAATCAAACAGACATACATCAATGTTAAAATCTAAAACAGCAAAGTTTAAACATGTCGGTGCTTCGATACGTTTCGGAGGGCCATCGATTTTGCAAATGCTTTCGGTAACACTACCTAAGTGGTTGGTTGGCACACAAGTTGAATACATATTTACTGGGATACTGGACCAAGGAAACGTGGAATGGTGAATGGTGGTCGGTGGACAGATATGGATGCGTTTCCGTAGTATTCTGAGAGCCACCGACGATTAATCTTGCACCTAGTGGAGGTAGTGGGGATCGGGTCGTAAGTTTCGACATTGCGACAGATAGATAGGTTTTGTGAGTTTCATTAGATGGGTAGTTCGATAGGTTTTAGGAACTGATTCGTATTAAGGTAGGTTAGGTTTTGTATAGTATTTGTCTCAGCTGTTGAGTGATGATTTCTTTTTGTTCTTTTTTGGCTTGGTAAAATAATTAGGGATTGTTAAATCCACATTTTTGTGCAAAAAATCTTTTTTTTAAGTACAAAAAGACATTAACTAAAATTCGCGGGGTTCTTCGTCATGAGCAGCGTGCGCGGACGCGGCGACGTCGCGCATCCTACGCACGCTGCTCATGAGGAAGAGCCCCTCTGTGGTTCGAAACGAGTAGAGCTTTTCTCAACATTTACACGTGAGTAACCTGCGAATTTTAGTTAATTTAGTATGTCTCACGATAGTTATTATACAAAAAGACATGTTTTTTTTATAATAATAAATGCCAAAGCTAAAACGGATAATATTAAATTTGTGCACATTAAAACCTCTTCACTTCCATCATACATCAAGTGGGACTCTCCAAATATTTGGTTCTCAACTCCATTAAGCGATGTACATAATAGCAAAGATGAATGACTGAAAAGTGAACATTTTCAATATTTTATAACCGTCTTCGATATCGGCATGATTTACGATATTCCTGTACACTGTGACGGAGATTAAACGGAGACAGACGGGAAGCTGGACTATAATTTATATATTTTTTTACATTTTCATACTCAAGAGACTATGCTCGTTTCTTAAAAGAAAAAGTCCTTTTTGTGTGATCATTGGATTACGTGGTTAAGCCTTGATATTTTTCTTAGTGACAACAACTGTTCTGAAATTGAAAACGATAAGTGTGTTGAACTGAATATCGGTTGTAAAAATGGAATTGCGAAAACAGCTTTTATGGCTAATGGAATAGAGATAGTATACGTTGACAGTATGTCTTAAATTCGATCAGACAGACGGAAATTACTTAGAAATGCAAGTTATACACTGATAAACCTTAAATTTCTAGTTGACATTTCTAAACCTAATTATTAGTGATATGAACTCGAAGGCAAAAAATAAAGATGAGAATAATTGTAGAAAAAAGCAAATGAAAATGGATATCGTTACAAATACAGACAAATGAGTTGTAGAAATGAATACGTACTGAAAAGAGCACAATACAAGCATGACTTGATTAACCCATTCACGGGGACGAGTGTTGAAAAGTATATAAAAAGCATACGGTGCAGACTTCATGAATAATTACACGAAGCATGAGAGCTCGCATGTTCTATTTGTCTCTTTCTTACTCGATGAAATATAAAATATACGAGTGAAATGCAAGATTAAAACATCCTGCGCTTGCAGGAGGTTTTAATCATCTCCTGCATGAGTATCTATTTTATTTCCAGCCAGTTTTTCATATCCATTATTTTTCTCTTCTTCAAAAATGTTATTGTTAATTACGTCATATTTTAAGTAGCTTGCTAACAGAAATTTAATTTTTTAATCAAACCGACTACTGATACTTCAGAAAACTTGTTTTGTAACCGAAATTGTATTGTTTTTAAACTACATCCGACTTCAAAAGTTTTCGTTTGAAGCAAGATTCAAAATAAAAGTCTTCTCAGCAATGTGCCAATTTCAACTTCAAGCTTCAGTAATTCTGTTAAGGGAAATGTTTGTTTGAAATAACGAACAACATTCGTTAAACGTATTTAAGAGAACACAAATACAGAAGAGATTTATACTGATTTAGGAGTATATTTATATAAATAAACAACGTAAGTGTATTTATGAAATAAATACTTACTTTAGTTGTTAAAGTCGATACAAATGCTGACGTAACTCCTGATGTTGATGATAATTTCAGTACTGACGATTTAGATGTTTTAGAAAATGATACAGAAAGTCTACTAGATGTAGATAATTTTTTATGCTAGATAGATCGGCAGACCAACAGACCGATTACCTGATGGTAAAAGATTGGCACCGCCCATGGACAACCGCAACACCACAGAAATTATGAGTGCGTTGCCACCCTTTTGGGGATAAGGGTTTTGGAGATTTTAGGGTTTGGGAAGAGATTTTTTTTATTTATTTTTTAAAATAGGAATTTGTTTTTCAGCATTTGACTGCCGACAAAAACTGTTGAAGGCTAATCCTCCGTTAGCGTCGGACAGCATTGTCCGACATGGCATTCTAAGTGTTAAGTTTATTTTTGATGAACTAACAGAGGTTCTGACTAAAGTTCGCGACGTGACTTCAAGTTACCGTGATGTATTTGTTTTAAGTAAATCATATTGTCTCATAATAATCTACTACATCTTATAAGGACTTCTTAAAATATCGCGTTGTTTAAAACTTTTCAACCTACTATGTTTTGCTGTCATGTTTGTCTAGACATCTTCAAAACTTTGACTTTTCTCTTAAATCCTTAATGGCTGTAGCATTAAAAACAGAAGATAAATTAAAATAAACTTTGTGTAATCTGAGAATTAACGTATCAAATAGAATGGAGACAGGATTGACGCTGAATTAGTACCTGCTTAAGACACGTGCAAAATATCTTTTTGATCCGCCTCTCTAAGTATGAAACAAGACATACAAACATTTTCAAGTTCAGTCTATAACGCTACTCAAACTCTCATAAGTTTCTCAATGAAAATAATTCCATCAAAACGCAAAGACTTCAAAGGATAAACTTTGAAATCGGACGGATTTTAAACTCGGAGACTTCTCGATATCTCAATGGGATGCGAATAAATTTATATTCTAAGGAAAATGCATTGTAAAAGATAGCATCGGACGGTGCAAAGTGGTTTGTGAGGCACGAGGGTGTTGTGGTGGTGAGGCAGGAAGGGAGGGGGGACGACGGTGCCAGTCATTCGCAGGACCTTCACAAGCAGGGTTGTCGAGTTACACAAGTTGTCACCAAGCTTTATCTTGTTTTAGCGATCTTTTTACACTGCTTATAGTGAGGCGGCGAATAAGCCTTCGGGAGCGGGGATTTTGATTAGCACTGATCCTCTGTAAGCCGGGTGATATGTGGACCAAGTTCGGTTGCCGATAAAGTTGACTATCTGTGGGACAAGTTAGATGCAAAGAATGACGATGCAGTTTGTTCGACTACGGATTGATGGAGATTGAGGAGATTATAGTTGACTGAGGCGGAGTTGAAGTTTGATAAGAACTGAGTAAGTAGTACATCTAGTCTACTGGTTTATCCCGTACTCATTTAAGATTAAGATGTTTGTGTAGCTTATGTTTTAGTAAGTTTGATCTTCGGTATGTTATGACATGTCTAAAAGTTTAATAATCAAGACACAAATACAGCAGTTATATGATCCTTTTATATTATTTTATCGACGAGCACAAACCTTCATGGAAAGCCGTATCACCCTAAATAAGGCTAGTTGCACAAAGACGTTAGCATCGACAGGCACTACATTTCGACAGTGTACACCGGTGTTATCTGCACAAAATGGCCGCGGCACGGTGGATGCGCTTCCGCTCCCGTCCACTAGGGACAATTAATCTTGTGTTCTTACTTATTTTGTTCCGGCCACCCGGCTAGCCGGCGGTACTATTATGGGAATAGTTTAAGTGGACATTTCGTTACGTTTGCAAGTTTAGAAGCGAGATTGTTAAAGGAATTTGCATACGAGAATTGTGGATTTTGTTGTTTTACTATTGTAGGATGTTGAGACGTTATGAGAGTTTTAAGATAGGATAGAAAAGTACTGATTGTATAATGACAGCTGATGTTTATTGTGGTTGTCACTTATGTATGTATTAATAAACTATTCTCATATATTAATACATTATTTTTCTTTCTTTATGATGATTGTGAATAGAAAAATATTTGCCATACTTTACTTATTTTTGTAATCTTTTGCACATTTATCATTATTACTACTATAATTTTACACTCAAATGAAAAAAAGGGTATATAGTCTATGATTACTATCTAACTATTTGAAATAATAATGTTAATATACCAAGTAAGTGCAGTTAAAGAGTTCTTAAATAAAATGACGAACACTTTATTACGAGCTTACGAGACAAAAAACAGTTAGATAGCCACAGATCTACATCGATACCTAATTAGAACTCCCAATTACCTTATCAAGTCATTCACGCATTTAACAGTTGCCTTTATCTACAAAATTTCCTTCAAACGTATACGTAATACCACCTTTAATTCGCTCCTAGACTCATTTTACCGTATCGGTTGATTCTAAATGTACTAAGCTTTTGTTTTGCAGGAACTCGTGATTGCCGCTGCGATTCTCTACTACATAGTAAAGGTAGATTCTAGAACAAAATTAATTAGTTCCTGCGCCTGTTTGAGATTTGTAAACCTCGTTGGAGATAAGTATTTGGTGGTTAGGTCTGCTTTAAGTTGAATTGGGACACAATTTTTTTTTGTTCGTTGTTGAAATTGTAGGTCTAAATCTAGACTGCTACTTGTAAAGTTTGATATGAGAATGAAAGTGATGTATCTACTGTTTATTATTTTGATGCATAAATTAATATATTTCCATTATTAACGACCTATTGAGTAAACATATCCGTAGTGTTATATTCAATGGATTTGCCTGGCAACAGAAAATATTGTTAGAAATAATATCAACTCAAGCTTTGTTCTATTACGTCTAAGCAGGCGTCAGTAAGTAAACTGCCAAGTAACACATGTCTGTGTAATGTTAAACAAACATTAGACTAAGCACACAAATTCAAAACACGTGTCATGAACGAACACAAGTGTCTAATACATAAATGTAAATCACTTAGGCTTCGCATATACACTAAAATCTTCTTCACCTACCTTAAATTTAAATTCGACAAAGTACCATAACCCGAGCTAGGTGTACAACAAAAGCTCACTTAGAACGATGTCGCATTCACCTGTTATCTTGGTTTATTAACGTGCAGTATTGCATAATCCATGAGACAAGAGGTGAGCCCGTAATATTTTACACTAGTGTAAACGCAAGCCTCTGCTATGGCCCACTATCTTCCAAGTACAGTTGGAGACGAATATTTAATGTGTAATTCTGGCGTTTGCATATTTTTACGATAGCACACCGCTTATGGTAATGTTGCATGTTAGATACTTCAGCAAGAGCTCGGGTTAATCGTGTAGAGCCTCAGTTTGCTGTAACGCTGCAGGATTTCTGCCGCCATTTTGAGTAGAAATTATTAAAAGTACGAGTAGTTTGTACTGCGAATTCTGCCACATAAGTTCAAGGATTGAGACAAGATTATTTTATTAGAATAATTTTGCTACGATCGACGTAAGGGTAAGTTATATATTTTACTAGATATTAAATTAGAATTATTCTGTTAAGGTCGTATATATTGCTTTATGATAACTGTTATTTTCTATAACGAGTTTATTGAGTAAGACTAGTCTCCAGAAACCTCTTTAATACGAGACTGGTCATTCGAACAGAGCTTGCATAGTTCAGATTACGTTTCATACATATTGTAACATCACAGTCAACTTACTACATTTAAATTCAACATATGATATAATGTGACTTTAAGAAGAAAAAAAAAACTAGACTGATTTAAAAACAATTTTGTTAAGATTTAGAATAATCTTGAAAAAAATTAAAGTTAGTAACAGTTTGTGTGTAGTGTTGAAACTGACTCTAAGACATTTTACGCAAATATTTCTAACACTTAAGCTAGTCCCCGAGTGTATTCCGAAATGATCACACTATATGGATGTGTTGTCCGAATTGTACGTCAGTGCGTCACTGAATGTCAATCAGTTCTGATCGTCCGACCGGTCCGACGGTCGGTCGGACGTCAAACAGTCGGCGCGCACTAAATACCTCTCATGATCCATTGCCATTTAATACGGCGTGAAATGTTATGATGGGTTTATTATGAGATCTATGATGAACGGGTGAAGAGAATATACTTTGTTTATGTTATTATTAATACTATACTCTAACTATCTTAATATTTATTAAGCTTAAGCGTGTGGGAGAGCCATGCTTATAACAAAAAACACGGCGTTTTCCACAGCGCTGTATTTCGCCGCGTGAGTGAGGTTATCGGAGGCCTATATGCTGTAGTCTTTTCCTAATGTGCATTATTTTATTCTCCACTTGCTATTCTCACGCGGTTTCACTCGCTGCTCTGCTCCTATAGGTTATAGCGTGATGTTTTATAGCCTATATTCGTCCTTGATAAATGGGCTTACAATCAAAACTAGAATGGTTTAATTTGAAACAGTAGTTCCGGAGATTAGCGTAAATATGTAAAGTAATAGAGCGTAGATAAGACGTACATTCATAGAGAAGAAGAAGAAGAGAAACATAGTTATTTGTACGAATAAATTAAGATAGTAATCAAGATGGAAAAACAGTTTGAATATTCTACATAAAACCAGGCAGCAATATATGCTAACCAGTAACAAGGCCTGATTCAATCTCAAAGCTTAACGTGATAGATTAAAAGTAATTTTGTTAGAAAACGCGACTACAAGGGTGACGCTCTAGAGTCTAAGATGTTGGAGCATCGTGCAGCTAATGGTGTTATGTGGAGACATACTTAGCTTACGTTCCGTTGACAATTTTCTTTAGATGAAAATTTAAAGTTTTTGTTGAGAATATAAGAATACATGACATAAAACTCTTTGTTCAAGTATTTAAAAATAGAATTCTAAAGTTTGAAATCAACGACGTTCTTTTTTCAAAATAATAACGTGGCCGCACACTACGATTCTTTTCTGTGTCGTAGGTGCGTTTATCAACATACAAGTCCACATAAAAAGACCTGAAATAGCAATCTCAGGATCATACAGACAATTTCTCCGTGTGAGACACTGTGGAGCAGCCTTGACCAGGCAATGCGGCAACCGGGCAGATGTAAATTAAAAACTGTACGTCCCTAAATGAAAACATTAACACGACCTCATTCCTACAATCTGACTACAACACTCCTTAATATCATAAAGCCGTCACCTAATAGCCGTCATGAAACGTAAGCTAAACATATTGCAATGACGACATTATGCAGTAATGCACGTACCGAGACGCAGGATTTCTACATCTCAGTTGAGAATTATCGTGAGCGCGAGCGTTGAGCGTACTGAGCATTCTGAGCATTGAGCATCCCTAGCGCTGAGCGTTCCCTAGCGTTGATCGTGCCGAGCACACGAAACACGCCGACTAACTTGACATTTATTCTGAGAAATTACGCAGGTAAGCGCCTCTTAAGCGTTTCAGATTGTCGTATTAATGTGTATATTTTAATAAAATGTCTCCCAATCGGATTGGTTCGGTTATACTTGTAATAGTCGTATTGTAAAGCCTAAATTACAATTGGCATTTCGATGTGCAAGACGACAATACCTTTCCAACAGTGTATCAATTGTATTTCTATGAAACTGAGGAGTGCTGTAAAGATAAACTAGTTCGAAAATTGAAATACATTTTCATAATCTTCAAAGTCAGTCGCAACATTAACTTTTAATCAATACTTATAAGAATCAACACAAAAAATTCAATCTATTTACAGACACCAATATGAAAAATACATAACGAAAGCAAACGACATTACGGCGACATTTAACTTAAACATTTTACGGGAAACGCGATAAATTTTTGCTCGTCAGATTTCTACCGAGATATTCCTAGATTATGGCGTTAATTTTGCAAGAAAACTTGTACAGGAGTGGGTGTGAGAAACGGGAATCTCATTATTCACACCTGACTCTGATTTTAATTTCCTGCACACGATCTTCGCAGACGGGAGCTTGACGACGCGATTTATTTGTATAAATAAATATTATCCGACACTCTTAAGCAGTGCCGTGTACGCTGTTGCAAGGGTGTTGCTTTTGTGAAGTGTTATACACCGTGTGTGTGGTATGACTTTTAAATATATGTGTCGATAGCTATTTTTATGCTTCAGCTGTAGGTTTATATATGTAAGAACACCAATACCAGTATTGGTACTTAAGCCACTAAAACTAAAATGAAGATAGTTTAAAAGTTATTAAGAAAGTTTTAGAAGGTAAAGAATCTTGTTGAACAACGAAAAATTGATTACATAAATTCTTTGACTCAATACGTATGCAATGATTTGTTACTAAAGATCACTTGCCATTTATATACTTTTCTGTCGTTTTGTTGAAGAAGACGAGTTTCGATGTAAAAATGAATAAATAAATAAATTCTTTAGACACAAAATATTTAGCATAATCTGCTGAACTACATTTGTCACTAAAAAAACTGTTATAACTCATAAACTTGGTAGACTGTTTGTTATTTACCAATAGCTTAGAATATACTCGTAATATTGTGTGTGTAAAGGATAATCGAAACTACACACACAAGGATAACTTAGTGGTTTACACAACTTCTAAATGCCAGTCGTAAAAGTACTAAATAATGTTTAACTTTTGTATCAAATTCGTGTTCTACGAGAAAATATTAAGGAAACACGTTATAGCCCCGTTAGGGTGGAGCCATATTGGATTTTCCATAGATAACTTTTATTATTAAACATCATAAAATATTTTTTTTTTCTATGAACCAGGATAAGGAGTATCATATACGACAATGTTTTAATTCTGAAGTTTTTTTTTTAAACAGTTATCGATATTTTTATTTACTAAATCATTCTTTTAGAATGGTCTAAAAACACTTATGAATAAAAAAATATATAAAAATATTAATGACTAATTTAAATGAAACATTACTTTCCCGTAATACGAAACACACAATATTTATTAAAAAAATATTTTTCTATCGATACAGTGGCAATAAGCATCGAATGAACGAAAGTTATCAAAACGAATTGCAATCGAGTTAATTTGGAATTCGAATAAATATTCATATTTTGATTGTGAAGCCTGATAGCTGGGAAGTTGAACTCGATAATGTCAGCGAAAAGAATATTTCCGAGTAACTTCCTGGACAGTTTATTTAAAGGCGACATAGCCAATAAAACGGTTCTTTAAGTACTTCTATTGCACGAATTCAAAGATATTTTCGAAAAGATGTTCAAAATTGTTTACCTTTAAACAGATATGGTTGCTTAGAAAGCCGTTATTATAACAGGAAAGGTAAATTTCGGAAATATTTCTCATTCTAAGGAAAATGTGAATTTGGTTGAATGTAGAAAATTATAAAAAGAATCGAGAGACTTTTTTTTCACCATTAAAGACCGGGTCATGGTAGCTGAGGGCTATTTCAAGTAACTACATAAATACATGAGTGTCAAACGCTACTTGTAATGCATTTTATTTTACAAAATATAAAGAACAAGTTGACAGAGATATTTACATATCATATTTATATAAAATGGCAGCAACAACTACAAATATCACGAAGTAAAAACAACATTTTAAATAATTCTTTTCTAGAGTGATATAAAAATATTCACAACAACCATAGCACTGGGCGCTATCCACTTTGGCTTGCGTGGAGACTAGGAAAAAATATAGCATCGTAAATCAGAACAGCCGCTCAAAAATGTTTTGAAGTTCTGCAACATTTCATTTACGTTCACTTTGTTGTATTTTTACAAAAATATAAAGAGAAATATTTTCGGTTTTGTGTACAGTGACGTAAGTTTTACTGTTGTTTGCAAGTTGTGCAGGTAAAGGCGACGAAAGTTGATTGCAAAGTACCAATAATGGAACAAACTTGTGACTGGTAACGTCGCCGAGCGTTCGCTTTGTACAGTTGTCATAAAATATGTATCGAGACTATTCGAGACGGACTTACTCTTTCAGCTAGCGATTGTGTACCCTATTATGGTACATGGAGGTCGATTTTTGTGTTATATGAATAATATCTATCAGTTACTCTAGAAGTTGATACCATTTCAATTTCATTATTTTTAGTTTTAGTTGTGTTATTAAAAACTTTGATAATGCATCTCAAATACCAAACACAAACGTTTCGTTCATGAATCCACATATTATAATTCGAAATTAGTATTTTTATTCCTTAAAAACTGAAATCAGTTTAATTGTCTGGTCATTAGTAATTCCCTGTGTCTAAATAAATAAACATGGGTATAAACAGCGGCGGGCTCACTGTTATTTATGTAAACAAGTAACAAGCAATCGATATTATCTCATTTGCTATTCAAATCATGTAATTTTATGTCAATTTGGGAGATCACTCCTCATTTCAAAGCAAAATCACATTTCGATAGAAATTTAATAATCCGCAGTACGTATTTAGTCGGCAGCGTAAGGAATTTTAATTGAAAACTTACGCACCGCCCCGGTACGAGTCTGTTAATAAAAACAATGGAAAACCAACAAAGTTATAGTTCAATATTCAAGCTGAAGCGTTGATTTGCTCCAAACTATTTTTAATTTCCCGCAGGGCCTTCTCATTTATTAGTTTCGGGTCGTTGGAGGCGACATCTGCGCTCGACTTATACGTCGCCCGACAGATGGCGCTGCAAAACATAAAACGCTAGCGTTGGCAAAAAATATGGACATACTTCAGCAATCAAATAGTCGGCATACCCGTTTTTTGCCAACGCCAGCCAGTTGCCAATAAAAATAGTTCGATTTATGTGACGTGATCGTCGTACCAATAGTCCAGTGTTTTTCATTACGCATTCTGTGCCTGCCAGTGATTTAATGAATTTAATTATGTATTCCTTTGGCTCTCGTTATGCGTTTATGATAGGCGTAGGCGGAGCGGTGATTACTGTTCAATTGTTGCTACTAAAATATTTTGAATTTTACTACCATGGAGCTAAAATTTTGGTTTGAGTAAAATACCCAGCAATAAATATATATGTATTACATGTTAAGTTACTGAAATCTCACTATGACCTAGTTTTAACGGAAAATATATATGTTAATACGTCAGAGGCTCTTATTTCCAAGCTATCTTGCGCATACAGTTACGAAATGTCATTTACGAGTTATCGCCTACGGCGTAGCGCTACGAAACAGCTGCTACGACACTTGACTACAACTGACATTTACGAAGCCATCAAATCTGTTTTGCGAGATTTTTATTTTAAGTATTTTTTTTTCTTTCAGATTGTATTGGAATGTCAGCAACAAAGTACTATTGGTACTATGTTGCCACGATTCTATAAACAATTCAGCGCTCGGTTTATTGTTTGAAGTTCTCCGACCTAACATAGAAAAAGGTTAGATACGTTATAGACCACAAAAATAAACAAAAAAATAATCAACACTATTCATATTTTCATAACCATTGCTCCACGCAAACTGAAATCGCTATCAGAGTTGTTATCATAGCCATCTATGGATGGCACTCAATTCGAAAGTATCGTATAACCTTCTGCGCGGGCAACATGCGGCGGGCGTGTCGCCAAATGCCTGCTCATTTGGGTCAATGCGACCGATCGCATCGCGATACTAAAGCTGAAAGCAGATGAATGTTGGAACGGTTTTTAAGTGACTGTTGAGTGTACTCAGATCTTGCAGCGGTTGAGGGTTGAACTGCATTTTCTTTTTGAATATTTCGACGCTGTTGTTGGTTTTAAATTGTACTTTTAAATCGAATTTAAAGTTTAACGTAAATAACTTCTTCTCTGTTAGCTTTTATCTTTCAGTAACTAAGTAATCCATAGAATTATTGATTGGCGGTTATTTTTAGAACACTTCATAGTTCTAAGTATCTTTGGTCCTAATTCTAAAAATAATTCTTTATTTTTTTATGTCTGAAATGTTATCGCTTTGAAATGAGGCTTTACTCAATCATATAAACTTGCTGAGTGAAATTTGTATCTAAAATAATATCTTCGACATTTGCTATGCCAGAAATTACAGCTTTTCCCAATATTCATCGTTTGTTTATCTCAATTAATTTAAAAAACGAACGTATAGACCACCTTGGTTAATCTTGGTCAAGATTGTGATAGTACAGGGAAGTCTTAAAAGGAGAGAAAATATGAAGAAAGAAGAAAGCAAGAAAATCACTGAAATCGTCAATTTTCTTTCAACATACAAACTATAGTTGCATGTAGATGCAATAGGGACGTTGAACAAATATGCCAGTAACTCAGTATAGAAGATTATTGGATAAGTTAGTGCAAACTATAAAGTCACGTAAAAATGACAAGGACAGATATATCTCGTGTTCTTTTTAATCCAAATATTAGTTGCCTTTAGAAAAAGGCGAAATGAAAACAAATGACACGTCAATGACGTCAGACCCAAAATGACAAGGACAGAAATATATCGTGTTCTTCTTCTAAATACAAATATTACCGCCTTTAGAACAAAACAAATGACACGTCAATGACGTCAGACCCAAAATGACAAGTACAGAAATATACCGTGTTCTTCTTCTAAAAACAAATATTACCGCCTTTAGAATTAACTAAAATAAAAACAAATGACACGTCAATGACGTCAGACCCAATATGACAAGTACAGAAATATATCGTGTTCGTCTTTTAAATTCAAATATCAAAGTTAAATTCAATACAAAATGTTTGTAGGTACTAGAGAATTATTCATGCGTTTTTCTATAAAATATACAAATTCTTTTGAGAAAATGGTACTTCGGCCAAGTACCATTTTCTATACTTTTTTGGGACTGCATGACAACTAAAAGCTTAAAAAAATCTAGGTGAATAAATGAAAATAAATTTAAACGCCTGGAACCCTTGATTTTATTTGATAATTCTTATCGTATTCATTGATAGAAGGAAAATATTTAAAAAAATTCGACAAGCAACACTGGGAACAGTACTCGGGCCGGGATATAAATATAGGAATAAATGTAAAGATTTAAAAAAAAGGACAGATATTTTTTTAAGCTGCGGCTATAAAGGAACTCACTTGATCTAAAAATAAAAAATAAACGAACAATGTGAGCTGCCTGAAAGTTGACGAGCACAGGATCAAATTCTCACACCCACACAAAAATGAACTTTATTATTTGAACAGGAAAGATTACAAGGGATAACAGGCAATTTAGCCTACAATTTTTTCTCGAAATTATTGGACGGGGTTCTGTTTCTCATTTTTTAATGGATTGTGGTTGGCGCCACGTCTTATCAGTTTTAGTTGAATTATTTTTATACATTATTTACGTTTCTATAATATATGTTTTTTAAAACTAGTCCTAAGAGTAAGCAATCGTACAAATTTATATATTCGTTTGATAAATCACAGAACAGAAAAGGATGGAGAATAGAAAAAATAGTAACATGTTTGTAGAAACATTAATTATCAATCAATTGACATTAAATTGCTAGAACAACGAAGCAATAAATAAAATTATTGTTTTTCAACAAATAAAATATTCACGTATGGGAGAGTCATGCTTTGGCCATACCACGGCCTCACAGAAAACCAGCGTGAAACAACGTCTGCGATGAGTTTCGCCGTGTGAGTGAGATTATCAGAGGCCTTATCAATCCTTTAAATCCCTAACAACCTCCAAAAGGTCGGCAATGCACTAGCAACTCCTTTAGCCTAATCTTTTGAGTTGAGCCGAGGTGAGCGGCGTCAATCAAACCATCAGGTGATCCATTTGCACGTTTGGCGACCTATCTCATTAAAAAAACAATACTTATGTTGAAAATAAAACCTCGATATCTTTTAAAGTACTCAATTTGGATGAACGAAATTATATTAAAATAAAATCGCCAGTCTAAGCTGTAAGGAGTTACCTCAGGTGCAAACAACCGATTACTATTGAAAATATTACCACAATTTACTTCTAAACACTGCCAGGGGAAATAGAAGGTAAGCAGGGAGGCCCTTCACCGATATTTGGACAGTAATTTAATCCAATAATTTCGAATAATTACGAATAAACTCCATTTATAATTCTTAATGCGGTCGTTCTGTAACCCTGCTTGGGTTGTTTCATGTTTATTGTAATACTATGCTGTGCTCCGTTTAAAGGGTTTGCGGTGTATTTGTAAATGTTTTTCGTGTTTACTCTGTATATAATTATGTAAAAATAAATAAGCAGGTTGTAATATATTGACTGTATCTACACAGATACACGAATGGTCTTATGCGACTTTTGGGTCTAAGATAGTAGTAATTGGACACAGACTCTTGAATTTAGTGTGGTTATAGCTACTTCTAATTGCTCTTTGTGTCTATACATATGAGTTCCCGATAAACTTAGGTAGGAAATGTTTACATAAATTACGCTCTATATTCAAATATAACTGGTAGTTATATAGTTCCTATTAGAAATAGGTCCTTAGTCTTATATACATAGTTTCAACAGTAGAAAGAATGTGGTGATTTTCGTCAGTGAGAGTCTGACACTCCCCCCCTCAAATCTAGATTTAATTTTATCTAAAACCTGTTGCATAAATCGTTTATCTTCCCGTATTTGAATCTCAAAATGTACGCAAGATAAGCAACGGATGTCTGCACCGAAATTAAGTGTGCGTATCGATTTTCGGGGTTATATGAAGGGTAAGGGCCCGTTATGGTGTTCGAGGGTAAACGTAATGTTCTTTTACAAAATATACCATTACTCGAGCTGTGCATTCGCATTTTGTTGGCTTCTGATCGTAATATTGATATACGATGAATGTTAAAAGAATTGGAACTTTTTGATCTAGGGAATAATGTTTAAGTTTGAATCTTGGTTGTAGTTTGTAATTGGGATATGGAATTATCGGAAAAGAAAATGGTTTCTTTGAAATTCTCAAAATTATCTCCATCTCTTGTCAGGCCATCCTGGATGAACAAAGAAAAGAGAAAGATAATCTTTAAAAATGTTTCATTTTAAAACCGGCGTTTTCCCGGATAAAACCGAATGGAAGAGTTTAAATAACGAAGGAATAATATTTTTTGTGAATTTATTTTGTAAATGACATCAAGTTACAATCTCTTTGTGGCGTACCTGACAATTTTATTTACACAAAAAACTTTGTAGAGTACGTTTTTGGGTAGAGAAAATATAAGAATTTCAATTGATATGATACCGATATCGACTAGCTTGCGGGCGTTGCTAAATGTTCTGTTTCCTTTTTGTTTGTTACAAAATAATTCATGACAATCATATAAGATGATAAAACTGGATGTTTAATTATATTTACTTCAGCTCATTTGATGGTCTTACTGAGAATTTTAAAATCTATTAAATTGATTTTCCATTCAACTTGCACCTAGGTTTATTATTAAACCACGAAGTTAATTAGTCAAAAATACCTATTATACTTTTTGGTTCATTGACTAAACTTCGGTGACCGCAATGACCATTCAGTATTACATACAATGGTCTGTCAAAAAAACATTGGCTAGGCGGACTAACAAAAAATATGAATGAATCGAAAATCGATATAATGTGTATGTCGCGGGGGGCGGAAGCGGATGTGGCGCCATAAATCCGCTGTTCGAGTCCGCCCAGCGAACTTCCGGGTGGAAAATGTGCGCCCGCCCTACTCGGGCATTTTGGTACCACGAGTTTTTCGTGGTTTCAGCTTTTATGTCTAGTTATATGTTACAGTGGACTATGAAATTACTTTTTAGAGGCATTTAGCTTGGCTTCAGGCTGTAGGTTCTCTACATGTTGGAACTTCATAAAGAGTTTGTATTCATTTGTTGGATTCAGTGGTTATCTGTAGTCGCGGTATGTGTTGAATTTATTAAGGTATATTATTATTCTCTTTATTTCACATATAAAAAAATAAAAAATACTATTATTATAATCAACATATTATTTTCGACTATTTACATCTTAAGTTATGTAACTTAAAGATAAGCCTTCATTTTTATTTATAGCAACATTGCTAGGCTTATCTTCCACGAAGGACGACTTTCAGTTGATAATGATGTTGTGATTATCTACATAACAGAGATTGCCTCATCATCAAGTTTGTTAACTATACTTACTTCAGTCGAGTTTCTCAATAGACAGCTACGTTAGTAAGCCATAAAACATAAGTTTTCAATTTTATTTTATTTTCAATACTTATGTCAAATTTATTATCAAATACTTCTTCAAAACGAATAAAAAATTTTAATATCCTTCTGGAGAGGAAACAGTAACAAAAGCATTACAAAATAAGTTTTAATGTTCCTGCAAACATTGTATGGCTTTCGACTTAACTGTTTGATAACGCTCGGGACGAACGAAGATTGATTCGGCTCTGATGCCTCGCCATCCATCACTGGCTACGTAAACACGGCTCTTACTCGACAATACCAATAAGTGTCAATGTATACTATAAATAACTAAAATTTCGTTTAACTTATGAGACTTGTCGTGACGTGTATTGAATGTTCGAGGAATGTTTAGTTTGTGTGCAAGTTCTGTTTGGTTATTCGTTTATGTGTGGTGGTGTAGTATTACCATGGAGGTTTGCATTGTTTTGTGATTTATAGTTTTTTTTTGTTTTGTTGTAAGAAATTGTCAATTGTTGGACATGTCTATCAAGTTCTATGTATCTAGAATGTTTCCTCCGAGTCTCGTCATCAGTCTTCAATAGACGTCTTACATTGAATATAAAGTATCTTCATACATTGTCCATCCTGAACTTCCTAGTGATTTCTCGAACCGCCCATCAGGCAAGTTTCGACAAGGGTGTGTTCAGACACAGTTAGTATTCGGGCCTAATGGAAAGAACAAAAGCCTCTCCGGTGACGTGGGCGCAAAGGCGTGTGAACAAAATGTGTTCAAACATATGTGAGGAGCCTCGTTTAGTAGGGAGAGTTACTCGACTAGTGATAGTGTGCTTACATTTTGTGGTTCATTTTTTAGAGGTAAGAAGAAAATTAATATGTATAAAGTGCTGTTTAAATTGGATAATGTTGTTTTATTATGGACTTGTTTAGCAAAAAAAGCTAGTAAGGCGTAGATTTCGAAAATGAAATCAATACCGGACCGCAATAACAGCTACCAATATCTTCCAACCTCCGTGCCATATCCTAGCTCCAATAAAGTTTTATGCGCATGCACCAGCAGGACATAAATATAAAGAGCGCGCACTCGCCTGCCGCAATCACAACGGGCCCGCACTGCCTAGGGCCGTTGCGTATCTGTAATTCCCATCTCTTGGTACAAAGCCCCGTTGATTACGGCACAACCCGCGGGCGACGCAGTCTGCCGTCTGAACGCAGCCTAATACGTCTCCCCGCCCCTTGTGAACACTGCCTTTTTATTTCACGATCAATGGGGGTGTCGGATAGATAGGGCTTCGTGAAAATTTGTTCAAAATTCTAGGTAGTGTTTTTAATGTTAGGTTTGCGTTCACCATTTGATTGAAAGGCGACGTATCTCCGTGTTTGATCTCGAGACTGGCCCCCGTTTTTTGTGCAGTTTTGTTGCTTTCAATTTTGGGTGCCATGCCTTGTGGTTTTGTTTTAGACTGACTCAATTGCTGGTTTTATGTGGACAGAAGGGTTGAAAAATTCTTGTGGTTTTTTGGTAATGAACTGTGCATGAATGGTGTATTTTGGGGCGTGTTTGATAGTTAGTTTTAGTAATCGTTTGAAATTGCGTTTTGCAGTATATTTATCTATTCTTGCGTTACTCGATTTGATAAGCAAGCTGGTAATATTAGCATTTTACCGTCTAAGTAAGAGTCGTACGAAATATCACTTGAAGATTCTGAAAGTTGACAGAATTTCTTTAGTAGATCTTAGTCATGAAAAACTACTTTAGAAACTATCTGTCTATATCTCAACGTAGAAAAATCAAACTGCATTACCGTAACCAACGCATTTGGCTAAAATTTGATTAAAATTTAAAACTTTCACTATATTGTGAGAAGCTCTTGAATTTTCTTTAAGTAGTTATACAACAATCCTATTTGCGGCCAAATTAGTTTTTCAAATCTAATTTTCGTTGTGCAAAACTTATTTCTTTCTTGATAGAAGTTTCTGAGATACGAGTCGAGAATTATGTTTAATTCGGTGCTTGCAATTTTGTGACATCACTATGCAGTAAATTCTGAATGAAACGTCTTGAGGATTCTCTTTAGTATAGTCACGTTATTATTTTTATGTGACTGTGTATTATAAAGTTTGGTGTCTGTTGGCATTTATGAAATTAAACGCTTAATAGATATGTATGTCTAAAGTGCATTTTTGAACAAACTTTGAAATTGTCGTCCACTAAAAATGTTCAAGGTCATCTATTGATAGATTCACTTGATTTAAGCCGTAAGTATAAATCTCAGTACTCTTATCCAAATCGGTAAGGAGTGCCATAACACATTGAGAGAGTCTTGTAAACTTTGGTGTTACAATTATAAATTAATAAACTTTTATGTTTGATACATAAAAGTAAAGGGATCTTTAGGATTAAAGTGTACACTTGATCAACATTTACATATATTTGATTCCAAAAATTTTGAAGTTGAAGTTACGAGTACCGATCCTGTAAACATTTTTCAGAAGGAAAACTTTGCAGAATCTTGATACTGAGTATCGTGTCACATAAGGGAATTTATGTATTTGACCGCACGACATTACGGACGTTTGAAGGACAGCATATGTGACCTCCATAATATTTTTATGTTATTTTAACTTTTGGTCATAACCGACATTATGTATCGTCCAGTTTTGTTTGACCTCTGTGTCTGTACATTCGTTGACGTTAAAAGTTCTACGTATATTGGTTAGAGTTGGTATCCTTTTGGGTATATCATTGACGAAGTATATTTTATTCAACGTCCAGTTAATGTAGATGTATGTTTAGGTGTATTGATAAAGTATCGATATAGTTTGTTCCTACATTATTTATTATACATACTACGATGATGTTATATGTATTAAATTTGGTTCTAGTAAATGACAAACAATGTCTAAAAAATTGCATGAAAAAAGAAAATTGATTTCACGTCCGAATTAGAAGTCCGAGTCTTAATATAAGACTAGAATTTATAACATTTTTTTTGTAGTTTTTCGCTATATTCTTACTTGCATGCGATATTGGATTAAATATCCAATTTCACCTTAAAATATGTGCTTTTTATTGAGTGGGGAAAATCATAAAATTATTTCTTTCGCCTAAGTTGAAGCGAAAGGGAGTGTCAGCTACTCCATGCCGAGGCCGTGGACAATATCGGCTCTGTGTGAATGAGTATGAGAACGTGCCACATCTGTGGTGGTCTATTGACTCTTTAAAGCTCGCGCGAAACTCTATACGCCGTACGAAAGAGTCTGTATTTGTTAGTCTTAAGAATCAAGAAAAATCTTAAATACTGCTACTTCTGACCCCTATACTAGAACAAAAATCTTTCTTTAATTTCACAACCATCATTAATATTGTTATGACAAGTTTTTGTTCGGTAATTAATGAAAGATTCTTTTGTATTGAGTGTCATAAATATAGGGTGTTGTACTGTAGCTTGATGGACGACTCCCGACTTGTATCAATCTTCGTTGGAAGCATTGTCTTTGTAACTGGTTCAACAGAACTGAACTTGAATATTTGCTCTTTGAAATGAAAGTGTTGAGTCGATGCGATGCTTTATAACGACTGGATTGTTGAGTGTTTTTCAAGGTCACGGTGAAAAGATATTCGAATTTAGTTGGTGACATTGCTATAGTGGTAAGTTATACAAAGCAAGACTTTTGCGATCCAGGGGGTGTTAAGCGTTAACACTTTTATAGAAGAATAGCTATGGTTGAAAGAATAACATGGATTCAGGTCGGCGGCAAAAATGTTATCAGGTTTCGTGGCTTGACGTGACTAACCGGGGATCCAGATTTGTGATTGCTTCGTATGAATCTGGCAGCCATCGCACGAAAAAGATCAGCTTATACTTCTTTAGAGGATAAGGCAGTTCGGTTGAAAATAATAATTCACAATGACTAGTCAGTTGGAACATGTTTATTGTCAAATAGCATTGCCTAATATTAGATTATAGAATATAAGGGTAGTGACGGGGCAGACATACATGCCGATATAATTCGACCAATGGGCGCGAGGCTGGTTGGCGCCGGTCGAGAAACTCAGCTGGGGCTCGCGCGGCGCGGCACGTAAATACAGGTGCGCACGCTCCCGATCGCCAGTGTTCCATGAGCTACGGCGCAGGTATGTTGTCGCTTTTCGAAGCGGTGCGCTAGCGCAGTCGCAAGCCGGCAGAGGTGCCGCATGCATCGCGGGCGCGCCGCCGCTGATGGCTCAGTGCGCTGCACGCTCTGGCGGCGGCCGGACGTGCGATGCGCTTGAATGCTCCGAGTGTAGGTCACTACATTATTCCCCCCTCAGCGAAGCGTACAGGTGGTTTAGATGTCCTGCCAGACTTGGTGACGTAGCTGTAGGTGACAGGTGCTTCATCTGCTTGCTCATCGTTGCATTGGAATGCAGGCTTCAGCCGATCAATGGATATATTAGATGTTCTGTTCTCCAATTGAACGGTGAAGTACTTATCCGCGCGATTGATGACGCGATAGGGACCGCTATAGGTAGGTGTCAACGGTCTGCGCACGGCGTCGTTACGTATGTATACGTGTGTTGTCTTTAACAGATCGTCGTGAATGAAAACAGCTGTGCTTTTGTTTGCTTTGCGCTGCACCTGTGCCTTCCTTAATGCTTCGGTCAAGTTGTTCATGAAGTGCGATGACGTGTTGCATGTTGAGGTTGCTCCGCCGTAGAATTCTCCAGGCAGACGTAGGGTTCTTCCGAATAATAGTTCTGCAGTACTGGCGCCTATGTCTGCCTTGTATGCGGCGCGTAAACCGAGTAGTACGGTGGGTAACTCGTACGTCCAGTTGTTCGAGTTAAATCTTGCGGTGAGGGATGCTTTGAGCGTGCGGTGCCAGCGTTCTACCAAACCGTTTGATTGCGGGTGGTAAGCAGTAGTCCGAATGTGTTGGATTCCCATGCGATGCATCAACTTATTAAATAGTTCGGATTCGAACTGTCTGCCGCGGTCCGTTGTTATGGTTGCGGGGCACCCGAATCTTGCAATCCATGTTTCATATACTTTATTTGCGACTGTTTCTGCCGTCATATCTTCGATTGGCTGAGCTTCTGGCCATTTCGTTGCTCTGTCGATCATGGTAAGAATATAACGACAATTGTTTGACGTTGGTAAGGGACCGACTAAGTCAATGTGTAGGTGACTTAAGCGCTCGACTGGCGTGAAGCTGGATACTGGTGCCTTGGTGTGGCGATGCACTTTTACTCGCTGGCATTGGTTGCAAGTTCTTGCCCAGTCGGTGACGTCTTTCTTCATAGTCAACCAAAAGAAACGTGAGGTAATTAATCTTCTAGTAGCTCTTACACCGGGGTGATTAAGGTCGTGTATCGCTTGATAAGCTTGCCTTCTGTATTGTTGTGGTAAGAACGGACGTGGGCTTTTTGTTGACATCTCGCATGTGACTTGAGTAGGTGAGCCGGGCGGTGCTATTCGCTTGAATTGGTAACGGTCGCTCTTCATGAGTTGCTTGAGTTCTGCATCTTGTTCCTGAGACTTTGCTAACTCGTCGTAATTTATAGGTGTAGGACATGTGATTGTGTCGACTCGGGACATGGCGTCGGCAACACAGTTATCCTTGCCTGATATGTGTTTGATATCAGTGACGAACTGGCTGATGTAGTCTAGGTATCTCGTGCGCCTCGGAGTTTCGTCTTTGTAGTTTGCTTGCAGCGCTGTGGTAAGCGGTTTGTGATCCGTCAATATGGTGACGTCACGGCCTTCTATCGTCCGGCGAAAGTGACGTACTGCCATGTATATAGCCGTTAGTTCCCTGTCATACGTGCTGTACTTTCTTTGAGCGTCGTTGAACTTCTTCGAAAAGAACCCGAGCGGTCTCCAACGGCCTTCAATATGTTGTTGAAGTACCGCTCCCGCGCAAGTGTCGGATGCATCGGTCATAAGCACGAAAGGTAGTGTTGATGATGGGTATGACAACAATACGGCGTTGGCGATGTCGTCTTTGCATTTTTGAAATGCCTGGATTGCTGTCTGGCTCCACGTAATTTTCGTCTTGTCGTTTTTCTTCGATTCTTTCAAGTAGACATTAAGTTCTTTTTGACACTCAGCGGCATGGGGAATATTCTCACGATAAAAATTGATCATGCCCAGGAATCGACGTAGTTGTTGTATCGTTCCTGGGCGCGGGTAAGACTTGATAGCTTCGACCTTCTCGTCGGTTGGCTTGATTCCTTCACTGGATATGGTGTAGCCCAAAAAGTCAAGTGTTTGTTGGGCGAATGTACACTTGGCTACATTTAGTTGTAACCCGTGATCGTTGAGCCTCCTGAACACATCTTCGAGATCTCTTCTGTGCTGTTCTTTGGATTCAGAAGCTATCAGAATATCGTCGACGAATGGGAAAACAGGAAGTCCCCGGAGAACGTTGTCGATGTGTCGCTGGAACGTTTGCCCAGCATTGCGCAAACCGAAACACATCCTCGGGAATTCAAATAACCCGAAAGGTGTGATAACGGCAGTCTTCTGTATATCCTCTTCGCGATTTCTCACCTGATAATACGCCTTCTTCAGGTCGATTATTGAGAAGTATTTCTTCCCCAGCAGGTTGTAGGTAAAATCATGTAGTCTTGGAATGGGGTATCGGTCGGGAACGGTAACTGCGTTGAGGCGACGGTAATCTCCACAGACTCTGTACTTGCCATCCTTCTTGAGAACCAGATGCATTGGACTGGCCCAGGGACTCTTCGACGGTCGACAAATACCTTGCTCAATCATCGCGTCGAACTCGGCCTTAGCTGCCTTGTACTTATGCGGAGGCAGCGGTCGTGATTTCGCATATAATGGCGAGCCGGTAGTCTGTATGTGGTGTTCTACCTCGCTGTGACAAAGTTTCAAGGTCGGTCGAGTGATGTCTGGGTACTTGGCGAGCAGGTCGTGGAATGGCTGCCGATCATCTACGGTGTTGATGCTGGAGACTGAAGCGGATGTCACGTGGCCGAGAACAGAAAGGCCTGTCTTCTTGTCGATTAATCTTCGTCCGTGAATATCGACTGTGAGTTGATGTTTGTGAAGAAAATCAGCTCCCAATATCGGTCTGGTCACTTTGGCGACGACGAAATTGCACATATACGGTCGACGTAATCCAATATTCAACGTCATAGTGCGTTCGCCATAGGAGGGTATTCGTGAACCGTTGGCGGCATAGAGATATTCGGCCGGCGTCGTTTTTTCTCTGTGTACCCTCTTGACGGGTAATACTGAGACGTTCGCGCCGGTGTCGATGAGGAAATGTAGACCGGTTTCCAACTCTTTTATGAACAGACGGTGTTGCGTTATATCGTTGACTTCGGTTCCCGTCGCTGCCAAAGTCGAGACTAGTTTTCCTGGTTCGTGTTTTTCTTGTTGAAGTTACAAGGCTTCCGGCAGCGATACGCCTCCTTGCCGAACTTGCGATGGAAATAGCAAATCGATGAGTCACGAGACGTGGATTTGGAACGAGATCTTGAACGGTACCTGTCTCGGCGCGGACCGCGGTAGTAGTTACGCGATCTGTCCATCTTCAATGCAGCGACTTCCTTAGTAAGCGCCTCGATCATATTAATGATTCGATCGTCTGGCGATGGTGTCGACGATTGTGTCGCGGCGCTGGTGTGACTGCAGGAACACACTGAGTTGGCTTCTTTTGTTTGCTCACCCATTTTGTCTGCCATCGCTGCTAGCGAATCTAGTTTAGATTCTTCGCTGACCGCCAATACGGCTCTCGTCGAAGAAGGTAGGTGGCTCATCCACAGCATTCGGAGAGTTTCGTCGGGCATCTTGTCACGGGCCAAATCACGCATACGCCGCAGCAGCTGGGAGGGACGTTGATCGCCTAGTTCAACCTCGTTGAGCAATTTTTGTAGTTGCTTATTCTCTGACTCCTCGTAGACGGACAATAATCGGGTCTTCAGCGCTTCAAACCTTCCCGTTCTAGCCGATGACAGTATGATGTCGCTAATTTGTTCAACATCCACTTTGTCGAGTTGAGCAACGGCGAGTCCAAACTTGCCTTCCTCGCTGAGTTTTTGGTTTGACACCATGGTTTCGAACTGTGCGAACCATAATCTGGGTTTATCTCGCCAGAAAGGTGGAATCCGAGACTTGACGGAGATCATCTCGACGTCCTCTTTGGAAAGCGTAGCTTGCGGCTTCATTGGGCTTGCGTCGTCCATGATTATCACGATCACGTCGGGGTCACCACTTTAGAGGATAAGGCAGTTCGGTTGAAAATAATAATTCACAATGACTAGTCAGTTGGAACATGTTTATTGTCAAATAGCATTGCCTAATATTAGATTATAGAATATAAGGGTAGTGACGGGGCAGACATACATGCCGATATAATTCGACCAATGGGCGCGAGGCTGGTTGGCGCCGGTCGAGAAACTCAGCTGGGGCTCGCGCGGCGCGGCACGTAAATACAGGTGCGCACGCTCCCGATCGCCAGTGTTCCATGAGCTACGGCGCAGGTATGTTGTCGCTTTTCGAAGCGGTGCGCTAGCGCAGTCGCAAGCCGGCAGAGGTGCCGCATGCATCGCGGGCGCGCCGCCGCTGATGGCTCAGTGCGCTGCACGCTCTGGCGGCGGCCGGACGTGCGATGCGCTTGAATGCTCCGAGTGTAGGTCACTACACTTCTATGACTACCGAGAATGGATCTCCAACATCTTTCCCAATATGAAAGGGATTGTTATAATTCACATCCCTAAAATGTAAAAACCTATAACTCACAGTGACAATGCACTTAAACTATGAGAGGAATAAAGCAAGAAACGCCGCGGGTTAGACATAGGAGTTACAAAAGAAACGTTTTTAGTTGAAGATATTTTAATGTACGCAGCTGTTGTTTCCCATGGCTACGGAGGGCTAAGGGCTATGGAGGGCTATAGAGGCTATGAAGGACTACAGCGCCTAAAGAACTCCCGTCGTGGCAATGATGAATATCCAAATTTTTGATATGATATGGATTTAGTGGATGTTTGAAAAACGAATCGACGCGAAATAGCAACCATATTTATTTTGTGTAATCTAAGTGGGCAAATTTTATTTGGTTTGTTATTGATAAAATATGTTAAGGTTTTTCGATAAGATGTAGTAAAGGTAGTTATTTTTTTATCTTTGATAGAAGAATTCAAAGAATCTTCAAATTTGGTTTGCTAGTTTTCTCATACTTTTAAGAAAAATAAGTAAAACTTCAATTTTGTTAATTGCCAGTTGGAGCTCTGAGATTGCGAGTTGTCAGGTCATTACAAAGACGCGACCGAAAATGAAATAAACAACATTTTTATGATATCTGTAACAGAATTAATAGGGTTGTCAAAATACTCTATAAACTGGGTTGCTAACCTATAAATCTGTCTGACCTCTAAATAGGGCTATCGAACATCTCATACATGTTTTATAAGACCTGGTTTCAATTCTAAAACACTAGACGGCGCTAAAATCATTAGTGTCACAACTTTGCAGACTTTAACTGTCAGATCAGTATTCTGCGGATTACCGTCGAATGAGTGACAGCCCTAACTTGTGATGTCTGTGGATTGTTTATTGAAATGAGAGCTTTTCATTTGATCCAATTATTTTGAAGACCTCCGAACCGCCTAATTGATTTACATAGTTAGGAGGGAGTTTCACAATTATTATTTTGTGCTCCATCGTTTATTTCATCTGCGGTCCGCTGTACCGATATTTTATAAATAGATTTATATTTAAAAGCAACGTTTCTGATACGAACATTTATTAATGAATGGATTTTAATTGGTACAAAAGAAACTTAAGCCTTATACTTCATTAGAATTGTGTGATTAAATCTTTGGTTTAAAGTTTTTGGGGTTAAATGTTTTGTTTGTTACAGCTTTATTTAACTCATTTCATTTTGACTGGGCGAAGTTCGCCATGTACTTTACAGCGCATTTCTGCTTATGTATATAAATCCTTAGCTTAGCTCGAAACTAGTCGTGCTATCGTACCAAAAATTAACTCATGTAAAACCGATAAACATATTTAACTGAAATTAGTTTCATCTAGGAATCGATTTTCGTGAAAAACATTTCATCTTATCATTGGCAAATGACTAAAAACCACCTCGTTCCTTCTAGAGCTACATTCCAGGGTCGCGGTACTTAGATGATTGCGCTTGCATCCGACCCTGACTAACTCCATCTTATCAGGGCGTAGGTACTACAAAGTCTTGGTCGCCGGAGGTTAAGGCGACCACATTGCAAGCATGAAGGTGCGAGTCCGAAACCTGGCAACTATTAATGTGACTTATTCCGAGTTATATTGTACTTTCTATGATTATTTGGACACCACTGACATACGGTGAAGGAAAACATCGCGAGGAAACCTTGGGTTATAATTTCCTAATTATAAGTTTGAAATCGCCAATCCGCTGTGAGCAAGCGTGACTAATGCTCAAACTTTCTTCGTATGAGAAGAGGCATTTACTCAGCTGTGGGCTGATAATGTGATGATGTAGTGTGTACTACAAAGTACTAGCAAAGTCAAGTACATACTAATCTCTTTACACTTAAAATCCAACCAGAAGGCTTCATATGACAGAATCGAATACCCACATTTTATATCACTCGGCTGCCATATTTATGCATTGCAGTAGTTTGCCATACATGGGTTTTCACTCAAAGCGTTAGAGCGCCGGAGGCATGCTCGTATTTCCTAGTGCCCAGTATCTAGTGCCTAGGTTGTGCCATGTCCAAGCTTGTGTCTTGTCCGACTTGTGGCCAGTTTCCGACAAAGTGCGCTTCGAGCGATTTTCCCAAGTTGAAGAGGAAATATTTTGGTTAAATGACTGTGGCGATTGTATTCCATATGGTGTCTATTTGTAGGGTTGAGTTCTATTGTTTATACATACTAAGTAAGTCCCTTATAGACATTTGGAGAATATGTAGGCAATCTACTTTGATCGTATCGTCAAGTTTTGATCAAGCATACTAGAAGTAAAATTGTATTATCTATGTGTCCTGTAAGTATACGTAAATGGCACGAAGGAGAATTTGAAGAATATGCGCTAAACAACACCATTTTATAAGCAAACGAATTTACGTATTGCTTGCTTAAGCCCTTTGTTAACAATCGTTTGACATCGATTTTCATAATCGAATTTCTCGTGTTCAGAACTGTATTCGCAACGCGTGAGTCACAGGTGTTCTACATTGTATTCCAAGCAGAACCATTAACAATAATTTCGAAATAAATCTACTTGAAATTTTCGTAATCTCACTAGAAACATAATTGGGTTATTACAAAAGAATATTTTCTGTTTTCACAGACGAAATATGTATAGTAGTCATAATAATGGTCGTCAATCACTTGAATTCGAAACAATAAACTTCTTTTTTTAGAGGCCACAGAGCCGCGATATTCTACCTTTTTGTTGGTACGATTTATTGTCAGCCAGTACATCGTTCTGTTTTTAAATGCTTTTCTCTCGTCGAGTATCAGACGTTTGAATTTATTTTTGGTGGACATAGTTTTATTGTGCTTTCAATCAATAAAATTTCTTTAATTAATTTTAGCTAGACTTATCAATTGTAAAAAATATAAAGTGTGAAGTTATTGTTGAACAATACAAACATTTATAATTTTTAGACAGACACTTAATCTGGAGGTTAGCCCATCTAAATTTATAAATGTAGTCAAACGTAGTTTTTCATTAATAACGCGGCAATATTTGTACGGAGTGGTATACTTGATAGACTTGTAAAAAAAAATTAGATAAGAATACGAATCTAACTAATCCTTCCAAGAATCGGTCTCCTAATAAAATTTTTATTTTAATCATAAGACTAGATCTACATATAAGTGAGCAGAAACCTCTTTTCACGCGTCAAGGAAATGAACTATAATCACCACCTTTGCTTAAAAGCTATGGTGATTATCCAAGACTGATAATTTCTCATAAACGATGTTTTCATTCACAGTTTGCCAGACATATTTAAATAAACTTAGAAAGAACATAAAGCTCATATAGTACCTCTTAATAAATATTTTCTACGAAATTACCATCACAAAACAAGTACATATAAACCGTTATAATGGATGTCGTACTCAATAATCTGCGATAAAGTATTGGTAACCGATATTCGGTCGTTAGCGATCAGCCTTGAGGAACCAAACACGTTACATTATACCCTTGTATTATAGTCTACCAAGCGTTTAATTGGACAATACTTTCTAGACGGCTAGACTGAGATATAGATCGGTCTAGAATCAAAATAGATAATAGAGAATAGCTCTTTATTTCTATTTTATTCAGGCAGTAATGACGCTTATGATATTAGGATTAATGGCGAGAATTAATTGCGTTTATCGTCTTTATGCTCTTTGTTAAGTTACGTAGCCAAGTTGTTATAGTAGTTTGTTCTTCATCACGTCTTTTAATGTCCGAAGGTCAGTAATAAATGTATTACTGACAAAAGTTACAATGGTAACTTTTGTTCCAGGTATCCTATGTGTTCCACATTGTAGAAGGCCAAGATCAGACACTACTACAGATTCAGTGACATGACTGGAAAATTTAAGAATATCTGAAATTTGAAACTATCCATGAATTAGCCCGGAACAGGAGGAAGAATGGGCTGGGTTTTTAGTCAGACTCAATCTTAAGCCTGTAAAAGAAGTCATTCGAAAAAGTTCCTCCTCAAAATTGAAACCTACCACTCGAACAAAGAGGTACCCTATGTAAAAAGTACTACCAAAACTGCTCGTACTAATCTTCATCAGGAATAAACACACGACTTAATGGACAATATAAGCATAGGTAAATAGCTACGGCATAGTATTTGGTAGAATTACCAAAGAGTACACCCGAAACGAAGGTCCAACAACAAAACTGAAGCACATGTCATCCCAATCAAGTTATAACTGTCCTTATTTATGCACAAAGGCGAAATTTTAGCGTGGCATAATCCAGACGGGCGATAATGGCATGCGTCTGCGACTTGCACGCTTGCATTTGTAATGCATGGCCTCTCTGCAACTTGAGCTATTAGACTTGCAGATATTTTGTCGCTGTCGGAAGCGACTTCTGAAATACGGCGCGGTTGAAGTGTTATTTATTACTTTTAGGCTCCTCCGTTCAGTTTGTGTGGAGTGGTCTCGTGGCTTAGGGTCAGAGAAATGGTTTAGATAAACCTGCCTTAAGTTTGTTCGGACGTAAAAAAATCATATCAAGAAGTACTAAACACGGCCTCGACGTTTATATACTTTAAGTATTTATAGTACTTTAAGCAAATGGAATGTTATAAAAACTTTGACTAATGAGTGTCTTTATTTTCAGTTACTAACTATTATTCTCATCAAGTTAAACCTAGTACACTTTACTTTACCTCTTTTAAATAGTATTCTAAAACCACTCTGTATACTTTTAAAACCTCTAAAAACCTCCAATTCTACAACCCTTTACTTAACCAAGTTCCTAGCGACTACTTTAATTTTATACCTCTATAAAATGGAATGGCGTATTTTAAATGAGCTAGCTTTAGTACCCGAAAATATCGCAATTTGTGCCTCTAATGGGTAGTCTCTCAACATTTTTTCCTTGAAGCCGATACAAGCGGCATCATTACAAGTTTTTCGGATTGTCCCACAAGGGTTTTCCTTATCTTATCCCTACATTTCTCCCATAATTACAGCTAAGGATAGATTCAACTGTAATGTACAGTGCTTTTTGTTTATTTTCACTTGAACAATTACTTTTTGTGGTAAACTTTGTGGGTGTTTATTCAAATTGTTTGTTTTGTTCGTTGTCGATTGTAAGTTTTTGGTTGGTTATAACCACTTCCCTGTCTGATTTTTTTTAAAAGCGTTGGCCCACACTTGGATTTTCTCCTGTGTCGTGGGTGCGTTTACAAACATACAATTTCACATGCACATCACACCCAGACCCGGAACAACAATCTGTGGATCACCCAAAGAGTTGTTCCGTGCGGGAATCGAACGTGCGACACGTTGCGCGCCAGCCAGCTGCCCAGCCACCGCGCCAACCGCGCAGTCAAATATATCACCAAGATTATATGTTTAAGTAAAGTGAGGGACAGCCATGCTGTGGCACGAATGGGTCATCTTGACCGGATTGGCTAAACAGAAAACCGGCGTCCGACAGCGTTGTGTTTCGCCGTGTGAGTGAGGTTACCGGAGGCCCAAGCCTTCTTCCGTTCCCCCCATCGCTAAATTTCCAAAACCTTTTTTCCTCAAAAGGCTACCAAACTCGTTACTTCTGCTTACCATCAGATTATCTTTTAAATCTTTTCGTTCGCTGTCCTATCATATCAAAACTAACTGTTATGTCTATCTTGTGATCAGGATAAGTATTTGACTGTCAATTTAGTGTCGAAAGTCGAAAAGGAGGTTTGATAAATCGGGATTATAGAATCTCGGTTTGTAAGAAAAACACATAGCCTATAATTATGATAGCTAAACACAGCCAAAATAAAATTGATTGCCTTAACAGCGAAATTTAAGCCTTCTTACCTAACAAGAAGTATCGCCATCGTTGTTACGTAAGTACGGTAAATTTTTCCATAAGCCTTCCGCGCCGTAGTTTACGAGGAGAGCCCCATGGAGCATCTATTTTAAGGGGTTCAGTAGGTCACAGTAATATAGCAAGGTAATTTCATTATTTATACATACGGAGAAGGAACCCTGTTATCACTGTTTTTTATACGTTGACCTGAATACCACGTCAGCTGATTTGTTTTATTCAGTTTTCTGTTTTGCATGAGATTTACATATGGTACTGTGTTTTATAGAATATACATACTCCGTGAATTGCTATTTTCATTTCATTAATTTGTTAAAATCACTGGCTTATGGAAATTGACAGTTTATTTTTTTATTACAATTATGCAAATATAGTAGGTAATAACATAATAACAGCATAAAATTATTTTGACCAATATTTTAAAAAACATATGAATAACGTATTTTAATAAAATCGAACGAATTTAAAATTCGAATACTCCCAATGTAAAGGTAACGATGCACTAAGGTGTAACATCACAAATATTATCCGCGAAAGGTTACATCAAAAATAGAGAGAATATGAGACTCGCATTCACAGATAAAATATGGGCTGTTATGATCGGCCAGGAGTGTGGATGACAGAAACTGATATCTATAGATTTTTGACTTTATTGCTAGGGATTAGGATCGTAAAGGGAACTTTCATATCAAGCCCTCAATGCCAAATAGAGGATTAATAAACGCAAAGATTACGAGTAGAAAGGAATTAATTGTGTGTTTAAAACGTGTTTTGGAGTACTGAAATATATTTATTTATTGTATATCCTCATTAGTAACTACGCTGATAGAAACAGATTTTCTTCAAATTTGTGTGCTCTCGTTATTAAAATAGCTCACTTATTCAAAAAAAGTATTAAACATACTCATATATATGTATGTATGTACCTATAATCTGTAAATTATATAATATTTATTCGGAATATACAAAGGTTCAACCCATTACATTTGGAAAAACATTTCGAAAATCTTATTTATCGTAACAGTTACCAATATCATCGTGAAACCTTTTTGTTTATTAAAATTATTCCAATAACATATTATCTGTGCGTAACCAAATACCAACGTGTCAAAATAAAATCTCGTTTAATGGAGCAAAAAAGTCGCGACAACCCCTCTCCAACTCACTCTTCCCACCTCACGTCACCAAATATAAATCACAACGAGAACAAACAAAAGACTACGTCAATGTATACTTTTCCAATTAAATCCCCGGCGTTTTTAATTAAACGAATGTTTAAACCCTATCACGGATCATCGAGTTGGTGCCTCGCGCCCTTATTCGACCTAATGCCAATTGACATTTTGTAACACAGCTAGCGACAAAAAATATTTATTAATTCTACATTTTCAATCGCACAGCTTGCCAATGAAATCTATAGATTAAATCCGTTTAGATAGAAGAGAAGTTTTAATTTGTGAAGGAGGACACAATAGGGAAAATGGACTGGCTGTTGCTTGAGACAAGGAAAAGATTTGGATGACTTTTGTATTGAGGGACGCCTTTACTAAAAGATTTCCCTTAATCAAATGCTACTTAAGCGTCCTTGATAAGAATTCTAATAATTAATTGGAGGGTGATACAAATTGAGAAATTTCTAGCCCCCATTCTTTAACCAAAGTTTTTAGACAAAGCGAAAGTCGTGAAGTGGTGCCATTTCTTCACATTTGATTTGCTCACTTTGTCGGATCCCCTATTTTTTACGCGGAGGGTACAAAAGCATCTTAAAAGACTATAAATCAAACATTTAGGAACCTCAGAGGCTCCAATAAATCCGAGTCTAACAAACGTTCAAATTATTTTAGCCTTTCTAACCAAAATCCCGAAGTAAATCGAGCGAAAATGGCGGCGTTTTATCTAGATACAGTCGACCAAATTTATCATGTGCGGACCCGATTTTTCGATAGAAACGAAAGTGGTTGAACCGTTAAAGCGATTGCCTCATTCCCGCGCCGGACTTTTCCAGTCCACTCGAAATTAACGAACACTTAAAAAGTCCGCCACACTCAAAAACTGTGAACATGTGCCTCGAACAACGCATTAATAATTGTTTATTGCTACCGAACGTGACGAGAATATGCGCGCCGAATTAAAAATCAGATGGAATTGCGAACGGTGAAATACGTTTTGCATCGGAATTTTTGCCTACGACTGTATTTTACGAAATATTTTACTGGCGTTGCACCTCATTTATAGGTTCACGTATTTCACCAATCGGATTGTTAATTGCATTTTTTGTTTATGTTACCCTGCAATAAGATACGAGGTACTTAATAACAGATTAAAATATTGCGTTTTAACTCTCTAGCTCCTAAGATAGTACAATTAAACATAACTGCTTGTTTTAAGTCGTAGATGCTTATTATTTTATAAGTGCCATTAACGTCACTTATCTCATAATAACAGAGCAGTGTTTGAGGAACAGCTGTTTATAAGAACCGTGTATATGTCGAGTGTAACCTCGCATCTTGTAGGTGTTCATAAGTGAAGACAGCATACGGATTCCATGGAACTAATTACGTCAAACGGCGTAACGGCCGTGATACGCAGTTTGTTTTCTGAATGGGTGTCGATTTAACTCCAGCAAGCGCGGCTAGCTTTAACCGCAGCTTGTTACTCTAACACTTGGCTCGGAAATAAAGCGCTGCAGCCGCTTTACTCGCCACAGCGCATGCGTTGTTCATAACGCCCCACTTCCCCCGGCTCCCCCAGTCAGCTGACGCCCGCTGAAACGGTTTTAATAGCACGTATGTGTTGGGCTATTGTGTGTATGTGTGCGTGGCTTACCGAGCAGTGAGCCAAAGCGGGCTTTGTCACACGTTAGCATGAATGAGAGAGAGCCACGATCAATATTTTGAGGTTTGCAAGCTCAGGAACTTATGAAATTTTTAGTAGTTCCATGATGCCTCGGTTTTGTCGTGTAATTAAATCTACTCGAGTCACGATTCGACAATTATTCAAGAAGCGTATAATTATTCTTTGAACTTTATGGTAGAGTGCAAAAGTGATTAAAGAAGAAGTTAGTCCAGGATGCGGGAATAGCAATGAACGAATCAAGCACGTTTATGCAGTTGTGTTGTATGTTTAAGTGTGTCTTACCAGCTTCCACTTAGTAAAGTTACGTACTACGTATTGGTAATACAAAAACTACATCATTACACATTTATATCTAAATACCCAATAACTACTGTAACACTTAGATGCAAACAACTGCATTTCATTTAAAATGGAACAAAAAGGGTAAAATAAAACTAAAAACACCGCAGACAATGGCAGAACTACTACGATGACATACAAACACAAAGCAGATAGAGAGAAACGAGCTAACAGTGAGAAAGTAATGAAGACAGACAGTTATCATGTATGTGGAACATTAAAGGCAGAAATAAAATATAAGTATAATGTAAAATAAATCCAAAGTTTGAGGAGACTGTGCGATGTGAATGCGTCATTATTAAAATAAAAAACGACAACAGCAAATTAAAAGACAGAAAAGAAACAAAAGTGAATTTAATTTCGATGAATCTTTGCATTTCGGAGGAGTGAGCTAAGCTCGTTTGTCTGAATCGTTCCAATTAAGGCTATCGACAGTTGGATTCCATTTTGAAATACAAAAAGTTTAACTATTTTTTGTTAATATTCTTTTACTTCCGAATGAGAGAATTGTCCGACGACAGGACAGTTATATGGTAAAATTTTGTCTCTCGTCAACATTTTCTAATGAAATCCAACACACCTTACTTACACGCATTGAATATATTTATCAGCCAATTGATAACTGAAAATAAATAACTTGAGAAATTAATTAATACAACAACCATTCCTATATTTAACACTTGTGTACCTTACGAGTCCCTCGACTAGAGGCTAGACTCACCTGAAACTGAAGAAATTTATTATTAAACAATCTTGAAGACAACGTCACAGAATTATTAGAAGTTTTCGGTGACCGAGGTCTGAGAGTGAACAGTTGTAGGCATTTTTGGGATACATACATCAACTAATTACGAACACACCATTTTCACAGATGGAATACTTAAACTTAGTCAAAAATTTTCATCGATTGCAAAAGGTGTCTTTATTTCGAAATTAGTTGAGAAAACCCCAAAACATACTTTTAAACTATTTATAATTTTAAAGGAAACCAGCAAACTACAGCTGTTACTAATTTACTTGTATTCTCAAATGCAGTTCTAGTTCTACAAGTTGGTTATTTAGTACATTTTCGTTAGTATTACTAATAGTACCTTAGAAGTTAGAAGATAGTTAACAGTTACCTTTAACTGCAGTAATCTATTTAGTTACTATGCTAGAGCGTGTCTAGGAGTGTTTTAGCAAGGGAGTAAGTCAATAAGTAAAAGACAAAAAGAGGATAAAAATACCATTACAAAATTCATTCATTTATTCATTAGATTTTTGAGTTGAAAAATAATCAAAAAATAATAAAACATAGCGTTTGTTTGATTCCAAATGATTTGATGATAAGACAGAAAGTACATTTTCAGAATGACACAAAGCCCAAAACAAAAAAATAAAGCTAACTTTACAAACGAATTATTTGGGGTACTAAACAAAAATGTGATGGATAGAACGTTTACTGTAGAATCAACGAAATTTTAAGCTGAGATCCCTTACAAGTGTATTAAGTAAATACATACGCAATGTGATATTAAAAAAAGTCAGTATTACGAACTCCTTGGCATCAAAACCGAGGAATTCGAACTCGGCTCTCGAATATGGGGCAATAAGCGAACAAATGAATCCGCGATGATACATCGCTGCCTTCACCGCCAATAACGTCTCCATATAAGATTTCTTTCCTAGATTTATCACCCTCTATGCAAATAGACGGTTGATGGATATTGCGAGATGCGGACCCGGGTTTGCCAATGTGTCGAAATTAATGTTTTTTTTTTCTTCGTCGAGTGTTACCGTGATATTCTAGTCATATTTCATCTTGAGATTGTGAATGAAAATGGAACTTGGAATATTAGATGAACGGGGATGAATTGACGTCGACGCTCTCGAGTTTTTTAACGCTATGAAAATTTTGAATGCATTTCGTTTGAAATTTGATATTATTTTGGTTTGGCAAAACAAATATCAATGAGGCCGGTATCGCATTAAAGTTGAAACCGCATTTATACATTAGTGGTTCCCCATTTAACCTAAGCAGAGTCTCGGTCGCCGAGTACTACCGAATTGCATTACGAACGCGTGTAGCTTGGTCAGCGGTATAATCAACTGGTCACGATTAATCGCTATTATTGATTCGGTATTAATTGGCACATCCTGTGGCTTGGCAATCACAGCACGATGCAATCTGCTGCGGTTAGAAAAGTCAGCTCTACCAGCTTTAGTAGTGTTCTCATCTATTAAGTTGTTAGGGGTTTATCTATGCAATTTGATTGCAATAACCAAATTTTTGAGCATTTTCTCAATTTAATTTCTTATGATGATATTTTAAGACCATTTCGATTGTTTTGGTTTAATTAACGTTCCCAGAACTTTAATTTCTACCTGTATTGCACTGCCGATTCTTAGAACTTGGTGGGTCAGCCGTGCTGTTTTAATTTCATTTCGTAACAAGTTCCACAGCATTTTATTCTAGTTGCAGAACACATTGTAGATACACGCGTGTTATTACTAAGACTATTATTTCACCTGCCACCGAATTGTTTCCAACCAAACGCTCGTAGTACTGTTATTACTAATTTAACTGTTACAGTTTCGACCCTCGAGGTCTCCATTAAGCGAAATTAGATTCGCGGTGTATTAGTTGCAGTTAATAAACTTGATTTAGAACCCACCATTCCGATATCAAATCTATATTTAGATTCCAATAATAAATCCGATTATGATTTGTATAAGCGCAAAATCTTGTAAGTGTCCCCAAAATATTACTAAAAATAGAGAGGAGAATTTAGTCGCGTACTGGCATTTTAAAATTCATCAGGATCCCGCAATTTCTGCGAGCAATTGAGTGGAAGGGGGAAAAAAGAAAATAAGGATCAATAAAAACCATTTGATGTTCGTTAAAAATAGAAGTCGAGGCGCTGAGTTTACTTACCAACGTCACAGGACAAACGTTAGGCTATTCGTTATCTTTCTTTTGGAAGCCTGCATTAATTGCGACTCCTGATTCTATAACAGTACTTTTCCCCGCCTCATGTTTTCGCAAGCAATTTATTTTAGTCCGTTGACTCCGAATTTTACTTACAAATCTGAAAGCGGGTTGTATACTGAACGGGGTCGCTTATGTTTGTATTTATTTATTCATTGTTTAGTATTTAGTGATTCGTGTTTACGGCTTTTTGAGAAAATGGGATTTGATTGTTTTTTTTTTCGCTGATGTTTTTGAGTTTTTTTTCCGCTAAGCAGAGTCTTGTTATGGTAAAGCTTTGTTTTTTATCTACTTTTTTAATGAAAATATTTTTACACAGTACCAATATTTTCTTATTGCTTTGAAATGTTTATTGTTCCCCAGGTTTCATAACAATGTATATCATAAAATTATTTTTCTCTGGAGCCACAGAATAAGTAATTCATAGTTACAAAACAGATTGTCCAAATTACTTGCTCCGCATATTTTTGGTTAGAATCTTTATATATTTTACAAGTAAGAGTATTTTATGCTAAGTGAGTTCGCGAAATTTAAAGATAAGTATTTAAGCCTCATTGGATTAATATTTTTTATCTTTACTAGATCAGTTTTAAGGCCGAAATTACGCTAACATTTTTTGTTATAAAATTTATTTTCTCAATGAAAGTTTTGTTCTTTGTAAATAGTATCTAATGTTGTATCATTGTGCATGATACCCTGTTTAATTACCAAATGCACTTGTCAGGGGTCCCTTGCAGTCCAAAGGGGGACATGCCGATTACAAAATTGAATGTCATTATCAGAAACCACTAGACTGCTGACACTCGATCCATTCCACTTGATTGGCTCATATGTGTCAATAGCCAATAACAATTGATTAAGTTAGCCAATAGTGGGTCGCCATCTGTCGTCCGCCATTGTTGTTTTCGATGACGTCACAGTTTGCTTTGAATATAGAAAGTTACTTGAAAGTCTGCCGATATTGTGGCCAAATGTTGGATCAAACTGCAAATCATTGGCGGAACATTCGTCATGGTGTGAATTATTGTCAGTTTGAGAGCTTGTTACGAAAAACGATTTTGATTGATGATTGAGAATAGAAGAGCACTATTAGTTTGAGTAGATGAGTAGTCATATCAACGAACAGATAGGTACTTGTCTACAAAATAGACGGGCCGTAATAATTCAAAAAGAATTATAATTAATTAATGAAAGGGATTGGAAGAGAAATGAGAAAAGTCTTAGCTTAGTGAACAACAAGCTACCCTTCAATAGTTCCTATCTCGCTCTACAACATCTGTATCAAACATTCAAGTTGATCTGTAGCTAATCCTCGGATTTCTAATGCAAATACATTCATCAGTGCTAATGCATAGGAAGTAATCACTCTGCGAAGCCGTCATGGCCGCCGAGATATAAATCAAACTGGATTAAACCGGTTTAGGGCGATGATTATAAGAATTCTATCGACGGGAGATGTTAATTTTGAAATGTAAGTGCACTTGTTTGAAGCTTAGTCGTATCTGCGAGTTATTGTCTTTTGTTTTTAATTCTTTGGTCGTTATTTGCAGACATTTTCGATTAGATGATTTAGTTTTTTTTTTGTAAAATTTAAGGGGCGATGTTTATTAGTAGGGAACTGATTTGTTTCTGAAATTTATAAATTTTTGCCAGAAAAACACACAGCCGGACTCAAAACAGAGGACACAGTTTCGAAAAACTCTTCACACATTACATATAAGCTGTAGATTTCGACTTCATTGCTTAAATGGCAACATTACCCATTCCATTCGGGTCTTGTTACCTATATCCTCTACTTTGCTATATTACCATGCGCCGTATACTTTTAGGCCCAACTCACCCCAAGTAAGTGAAACGCGTATGATGAGGGTTCGAGATAAGGCTTTATGGACGACAGAAGCTTTTAAAAAAAATATTAGGAACATTTTAAAGTGAATAAATAGACAGAAGATCGAAATATGAAAACAATATAATTTATGGTTAAGTAAATGATCAATCGTGAATCCGATCTTGCTCGTTCTGTATTTTTCGTTTCGTGAACCATATCGAAACAATGAAGTATTACGGCGAATATTTGGAATTAGTTCGTTCGTTCAATGAATGAGTTGGGTTTTAAAACACGTGTAGGTTCGTTTCTTTCACTTATTTCAATGTTCATAATAAAAATGTTTGGTTAGATTTCGTAAAAAGCCGACTTTATTTATTAACGTAATGGCCATTTTAATATACATAAAATATCTATTGGAATGTTTTTGATCTCTTCAGAAAGGATAATGGAATTGAGCTACACTAGGAAGAAAATGTATTTGCTTATTGTAATTCTAATATAGTTATGTGTCTGTATGAAGACGAATTTTAAAATTGGAGCTTATATTTCTTGAATGATAATTCAAGATTTTTGATTTGAAGATGTTAACGATTTGCGACGTAGTTACATTCAGATTAAGGTACTTTTTGTGGCACAATTTTCTTTACAAATTATTTTCACTTTCCTTACTTAATGATTACTTAAAGTACCTAACCAGAGCATGGTTTAAATCATTAATTTTCTTCTTAAAAACTTTATTACAGGAGTTTTAGTCTGGAATTTGAAACACTCATTATGTAAGAGGGCGTCAATTTGGCAATATTTTAGAACAAATAATACTGATGAATTCGGTCGGCTCTTAACGAAAGTTTAGATTATTTAGATTAAATTCGCTCCGTCGAGTGGCAATGTTTATTCAGTTCATTGTTGTCCACCAAGAGGGAATAATTCATACGGTTATATCATCGAAATAATGATTCCGAAACACGTAACCCGTTCTTTAATGAAAGTCAAAAGATTTACAAACATAATAAGAAATTCAGATTAGTCCAACAATAAGGGCGTGATTATTTGACAGCAAAAGCATTTCGTTGAATTATTTGGCTTTTGGGAGCGTTAAATATTTTAACAATCAGTCGCGGCGCGTTCCTCTAAGTGCGAAGGCTAACTTCCATCGGGCAATTAACGGCATTTGCAATTCCAAATTCTCCATCGTTAGCGACGGAAAAAATTGTCGAGCGAAAAAATTAAGGAGTTGCGAAAAAATAAACACAAAGCAACTGGCGAATAAGATAACAAAAAACTCTTGCCGTACATTAATTAAACAATGAAAAATAACTCCCAACTTTGTAAATGAATGACTCGCAAACGTGACTTTAAACTGAAATATAAAAACTGTAAAATCATCTTTAAATTCTTAAATACAACGTCTAATTACGTTTATACTTTACCGAAAACTCTTTCGCTTGTAATTAGTTGTCTATTTGCGAAGTTTTATCTTTGTGAGTTATGCAAATCGGAAAACTAAATTAGGATTTAGTCTTCAAATCGTAGTACGAAAGCTTTGCGGAGCGATGTTATACCTGGAACAAAAGAAAAAATAATTACTTTGGTTATTTAGCGCTTATTTGTAAGAGAAAACATTCCTTCTTGTTTGTACGTTGTAATACAGAGATAAGCAAGTGGGAATAAATTTCTATCTTCTTTAAAATAACCTGTCGCCGTGCAATCCCATCTCGCTGGAAATATGGCGAGCACATTTTTTGTTCTGTAAACCGATCCAAATATTTCTCATAACATCGGCTGCAATGCGGTATCCGACAAGAGCTGAGAAACAAGACGGAGCAAGAGGGAGAGATTGAACAGGGAATATTTCCCTCTATGGAAAAACTCCGATTGAAAATAATCGGCCCCTCGCTACGTCTGGTGACTTTATCGCTGAATATTTGGAAAAAATAATAATAATCTGTTGGGTTGATGCCAAATGAAGTGGTCGCGTATTTAGAAAGCAATTTTTACTCCTTTATTGTGGATTGAATTTTTTATATCGGGTAGGCTTTTTACGTAATTGTTGGCTATAGGAAAATTCTCCATCGTTGTTATCATAATGAGTCTTCTAGAAATGCAGGTGACGTTGAAAATATTATACCATTATCGTGACATATAAAAATAAATATTACTGATATCCCAAGATAAATAAATAAACAAGAAACACCAGAAAAACACATCCTTTATCTAACCGCAAGGTTCTTACACTATTAAAATAACAATGTATAAAATAATATCTTTTAAAAAAGTCCGGAAAAGTTGTAAGCAGTAGAGTGGAGTACCTTTTAGCAAACCGTCACTTATACGGGCGTGTCTCGGTACTCCTAAGAGCTGGGTAACCCGATATGCAAGAAATTTGCCGCACTTCCCCTTTGTAAAAACCTAATGAAGAAAATGCTGATGAACATATTTCTTTTTTTTATATGGTTTCTTATACAAGCTACATCTTTGAGGTCTTGATGCCAAGATTAAATTGTGTTAGAATTTTGTTTTTCTGACTTGACTGGTTTTAATTTTAAATGTTCATTTTTACTATGATGTTTTTGATTGTTCGAATTAGATATATTTGTATTGCAATAAGGGTGAAAATCGAGTGTACTCTAATCAAGTAATAAGTATAATCCAAAAGCTAGTGTTACAACGAAGCTGTTTTAGAAATTCCTAGGTTGAAAGTGTAATGAGATTTCGGCTTTCGGCTGTTTTGGAAGGTATTTAAACGTCAATTTAGCTTAAGACGCGAATTATAAGGCTATAAAAATGCTTCAGTTTACCTATCAAATATTTACTTCAATTATTACATAATATTACATTGAGAATATGAGTTTTTATTGTTGTAAAACAATATATTTCATTATCAAATTAAACCAATACAATTTAAAATTACACGGAAAATAGACAACAAAACAACAAATAAACGCATCAAGGGAACATAAAATAATTAAGTATCCAAATTAAATGGACAAAACACGAATACTAACGACCATCATTGTGGCACTACATTTGAAATAAACATTAATAAACCGGACATTTATGGCAGTTACTTCAAAATTACAATTACGCCCATACAATGTTCCATACGTCCCCTGTAATTTACTTAAAAAATATTCATCAAAACATCAGAACACGAATCCAAAACCAAACCTTACTGCTTGGTGTTAAGACTCATAAAAAGAACAAGTTTCATTAAATCAGCTGATATTTCAATGACATTTAAAACTAGGTTTACGGTCATTGTGTTATGAATGATATTCGTTTGCACGTTGCATTTATTCAGCGATCAAATAAATTGAGCATTAGCAGATTATGCCCCGTGGTTCTGGATTAATAGTCGAATGTCGTGATGTAAATAAATTTAAAGGCCAGTGTTTTTAATTCACACATCTGTCGCACTTGTCGACTTTGGGGTCGTATGGGGTTATTACACCCTAATAAGGTCATTGGGGGATGCTTTGAATGGCTGGGTTTAGTCGAATACTTTTTTTATATATAAAATTCATTGTTCTAGATGGGCATGAGCTGGTTATTAACGAAAGGGATGTTAAAGTGCAACTTTTTTATGACTTTTAATTAAAATCGATTTAGAATAATATTAAAAAGTACCTACATATATCATTCGTTGTAATTGTTATAAATATAAGCATTGTAATATAAAGTCTCCATACTAGTATTCACCGACAAATATCCTACGGGATATCTGTTAGTATTTCTGTAAGCCAAACCAAATAAAGTTGATGTTTGTTCTCCCACTCACAATCCTTTTGTTAGCAGCCATTGAAAATTTAATTCACATAGAAAACATTCTACTCATTCGTTCAATGCAGCCACTCTCTCCGTTAGCGAGTCAAAAAGACTGCATTGCGCCGAGCGAACATTAATTCAATAACAATCTTGTGTTCCATGTATGTATGTGCGTCCTAAAACAGCATTTCATGATTTTTAGACCCGCTTTCATATCCATATGATTTAATTATCTGATGCACTTTGAATTAGCTTGTGTTTGAACAAATTATTAACTTGTGACGCAATTAAGAATCATTTTTGAAAATACTAACGTCTATAGAAGTTGATTTAATATATAATTTCCTTATTTAAATCCTAGATTTCAGAAAGGTAGAGATATTTTTCCACGTAATGTTAGAGATCTAGATATAATAGTGGCATCTAAAATTTTAAGAACAACTTTATATAAAAAATTGTTTTATAAGTGTAGCCAAATAATGAAATGTACTCAATGACACAAAAAACCCAAATCGTTTACTTAACAGTCTTCAGTAGTCAGTCTTAGCAGTGTAAACTTATTATATAGTGGCCAAAAAATAGAAGGAGTTAAAGAATTCACCCTACTAGGTTTATCCATAGATACAAATATAAATTGGAAACCACATATTAAGAAAATCAGAGCAAAAATTTCAAAATTCGCATATGCATTTCGTGAAATAAAAAAAACCACCAACCTCCAAACGGCCCTCACAACCTACTACGCGTACGCTTATGCTTGGCTTAGTTACGGTGTTATATTATGGGGACATAGCACTGATACACCTACACTCTTTACTCTCCAAAAAAAACTAATAAGAATCTTAGTAAATATTGACGACACTGATAACTGTAAACCCCACTTTCAAGAACAAAAAATTTTAACTCTGCCAAGTATTTTATATCTTGGAAATATGTAAATTTGTCCGCAAAAATAAAAACTTCTTTACCACAAGGGAAAATAAACAACAAAAGTACACACTACGCCATAAAAATAGATTTACCAGATTCTAGATTAAAAATACATTCAACAAGCACATATGTAATGTCGATAAAAATTTATAATAAACTTCCAGAAGTAATAAAGAATGAAACAAAATTAAACCTATTTATAAGTAAACTAAAACAGTTCTTGCTAAAAAAATGTTATTATAGTGTCAACGAATATTTAAATGAGAAATAATATAATGATTAGAATATTAGTTATTAAATAAACTTAATAAAGCTCTCTTCCTCTCTCCTACTTTTACTTTAACTTTTACTTTTAATTATACTTTGCTGTGCCCGACAGGGTCCATTATGATCTCATAATTTATAATTTACCACCTAAGAAACACATTGTGGAATGCAATAAATGATTGATTGATTGATTGATTGAATATATATGACTCGTGAGTAACAAATTTAATTCTGTTTTATATTAATTATATGTCATTTTTGAATTAATGGGTATAATTTTAACCCTTTCAATGGACACTTAATGAATTCTGTCTTCAGTTGATATAATTCAATTGTATCCGTCATTTATAACTTATAATGACATTACCTATAAAGTTTTTTTTAAACGTAACCAGCTGTAAGATCTTTCCCCTTACAATACTTAAGGCAAAAAAATATTATTATTATTAAAAAGCCTATACGAAATTGTCTTCTACATGCGTCATGTAAGACAGCTCCATAATTAGCATCATGCTTCAAAACTCGTCACGGTTTTTTGAGTCTTTGTATTGTAATTAGGAGATGGATGCGCTCGTAGTGTCGTAGTCCTTTGTTTTAGAAAAAGGGGGAATGTCACGCGTTGATGCTGCGTCACGTCGTGTCACGTCAGAATAAGGCCGCTGTGTTTGTATTTGTGTGTTTCCCAAAGCAATACGTTTACGTGTGAGTGTGTGTGAGTGTATGTGTGCCATACTAATAACGTAAAGAGGGAAATGATGTTCATTTGTTTGCCGGGACTTAGGAAAAGTTCGGCTGTTTTTTGTGGGTATCGTAGTTTGCAGTTTTTATTTATTAAAATGGCGTTTTTTATGTTCGTGCTACATTGCAGCCTGTTTTCGCTTCTCTTTTCAAATATAAATATGGTTGCAGTCAACGTTTATAGATCCATTTGTTTAAATTGATTATAGGCTTTTAACTTACTTTTCCCTTTTCTGTTTATAAGCAAGTATTTAAGAGATGAGAACCAGGGAAAACTGCTAGTTTCACAATAAAACTAATGACAGCATTATCAAGGAGGTCATAATGGTTGAAATAACAGGATAATATGGTTATACCTACTAACAGACGTGCGCTAAGTGGAGTTGGCACAACGCCTGCCGCTTGTACAAATACCAATTATTTAAATGTACAAGAAATAACTGTTATTTCTAACGTTTATTTTCTGTGCCTAGTTCATCTAAAATGTTATTGTTTGGTTAAGCTGTCTTAGTGCTACGAATAATGATCAAATGTTAATTGAACGTAAAAATCTTACTAAAATATGTAGGTATATTTTCCACCCCGAGGAAGACAAGTTTATATTTCATAGTCCTACTGCTAATGGGTAAACAGCTTAGTATTATTAATAATTAATACCTTAAGTTTACCAGCCACACACACAACTAAATCACTAAAGAAACACGTAATAAAGAAGTGTTCAACATTCGTAGTAGCACGAAATTGAACGAGCTTGTCGTTCGTAAATCGCTGTGAAGGGTATCTAGACAGGGTTCCCAGCAATTCGCACCACGTACAGTGCTCGTGTAACTCAGCCTGAAGAATAAGACGTGTAAATAGTAAATACGGGACCATTAGGGACGCTCGGCACGAATTTGCATGAAGATTAACGACTCCAGACCAGCTTTCGGTACTGCAGTATTGCACAAAGCCTTTGTCGAAATTTCCACTCGAATACAACCCCTAACACCATTAGAACACAGTAGCTAATCCCGTAAACGATTATCATAGTCACTTTATTAGTATGACCCAGTTAACGTTTCAAGTTATTTAATGTCGTTTAATGACTTGTTTCGATGCTTTTGAGTAATTAATTTGTGATTATTAAAGTTTATATCAACACGTATGGGTGGCCATTTTGGAATATTGGATGATTGCTGTCAGTGTTATGGAATTGAAATTGTTATAATTAACAATATATTAAGTTTAAGATTAATTAACGATTTCAAAACATTTTGAAACTTTAGATCTCTCTGCTTAAAATAAACAGTTTAGTTTATCATTGACATTAATTATTAACTTCTCAAAACCACTATCTGTCTGTCAAAGCTTATTATATTAAAGTGATGTAAAGAATAAACATTCTGTCAAAATTCTCTTATTCTACATTGAATTTATAGCAATATTGTCTACAAATAAAGACATTAAATGTTGTTCAAATTTATGTAAATCGTTAATTTATAATATGAACTAATGTGGGCCTAAAAACTTCCTTGCGGAACACCATAGCTATTAGTTCCTAGTTCTGACAGATATTCAACATGAAACTTAGTATTTTAATTTATTTATTGTGATTTAACCATTAGACATGTGTAAAAGTAATATAAGGTTTTATAAAAGTAATACTAGACACATAATGGATACATCCATATGCACATACATTCCCTAAAGCCTTGCCAGCTGAATAGCAAAAGGTACATGACAACATAATGATACCGCATTCAGCCAACATAAATATAATAAGTCAGCAATATACATAGACCATGGTGTTTCACAGTTCCACACAGCCGACTGCGCCATGGCACTGGGCACTGTGCCAATTTGTCTAATGCCTAGTTATGCCCCATTTACCCTAGGATCAAGTATATACGACCACGTTATATACTTCCCTGTATATTTGTTTAATTTAGTGTCTCGGTTTTCCTGCTGGAGTGTTTCTGTTTTTTATTCTGTGCTGGATTTTTGTTTTATATGTCTATCTAGTTTAATATGTAAGGGGTGATTAAATAAATCTTTATCTGTTATTCTTTTGTATCACAACATTTCTGATTTAGCGTTGAAACTGAAATTTTCATTAGGCCGGGTAAAATGTTCTGAAACTAGCTTTCTTATTTACATATTCTTATTTTATACAAAAGATAAAAAAAATGTCTTAAAATGTTATAGTGTAAGTTTAAGGTCATTTTAAAGTTGGAACAGTTACAAACAATTTATGACTTTCCAATTTTTTGCTACATTGCATGATAGTACAAAGTTTGAATTATAGCTACGGCGTGATTTGGCTCTTTAACAAAGAAATATAATTAATACTTTCTTAATGTCAATACTTTGAACACGAACAATAATAGTTCTCATGTCATCTGAAACTCCACATCATTTATCTTTTAGAAGAAGGCAAACATTATTATGAGTGTAATATAAAATATTTTTTTCATGATGCATTAAACTCAATGTTTCTCATTAAGCTTTTATTTTTTGTTGGTAATTTAATATAAAACTTATTTAAGATAAAAGTTTATTATTTTCTTTGTGGTACCGACCTACCTACTTATGTACAACCATACAACATAAAAGTTTACTGACTAATAAACTTTACGTAATATGGTCTTAAAAGAAAGCTAATTCGAAGTACTCATAAGACGCGAGAGAAAATAAAGATAAGGGGCCAAATTATTCTAGAATATTCTCCTTGCCAAGTCTACAAACGCGTATTAGGGTGATACGGGAAGAAAAGAAAACTGGCAGCCAAGACTCGGAACAATTGGCGAAGGTCTTTAAAAAAGCAAAATAAAGCTAGGCACACACTCTCAACTGAAGCAATTTGTTTCATAAGCACAGAGGCCTAATATGCGACATTACATTATGGATATGTCGAGGCTTTTAGACGCATACTATGATGTGTAATTTTTCATGAGGGCAATCAGCGATTTTCTCTTTTCTCCCTCGTTTGGTGAAAGAGCTGTATGCGTAATGCCTTGCGTTTTTTCCGCGACATTTTATTCGCGTGAAAATTCGCAATAAATGTGGGAGGGGTGATTAATGTCGCGGCAGATGGAACGACACTAGCACTTTGATTACAAGTGCGCGGTTGCCGCTTTCTGGCAACGACTATTCGTTTTTTCCAGCATCAATTTTACAGCAATGACGGAATATTTTTATAAGCCTAAGTACTGTTGATGACGTGCTCTTAATGTTGTCTAGATTTTCTTGAGAGTTACTGTAAAAATGTAGGTAGGGTGTGCTGCAATTGTAGTCTATAAAATAATTTAGGTAGGAACTACGTATAGCTTAGATATCCAAACTAATATTATAAATGCGAAAGTAACTCTGTCTGTCTGTCTGTCTTTTCTTCACGCCTAAACTACTGCACCGATTTCTGTGATATTTGGTACAGACATAGGTAGTTTGGAACTCCAGAAGGACATAGGATAATTTTTATACCAAAATTCAACAGGAAGTCACAATTCCACGCGCACGAAGTCGTGGGAAAAAGCTTGTTTAATAATATGTGTTATAATCAATTTTAAGAAATTTTGTTGGTTTCATGATTTAACTACATATGAGTCACATATACCTATGTACAAATGACCAAAATATTGCATTGTCGGGTGCAATATAAAACCCTTTCCACGCCTTTGATATCAAAACAAAACACCGCTACGTGTCAATGCAACTTTAACGACGTCATGTAAAAACATTTCAGCGATACATAATCGGACGCCATCGGTCGTTCGGGTACCATCGGCTGCACTCGGGTTTGTTCGGCCCCGCTCGCTTTTTGACGTGGCATCGTTAAGGGAATCTGTCGAATTATTCCCATGAATATTTATTCGTACGTCTGACGCTTGGGGCAGTAATGGCGTACTGCCTCGTGGCTCCTGTACTAGCAAGATATTGAATCAATATGCGATTTATCTCACTATTTTCATGGCTCCGTGTTAGGGACTGGCCGAATCGGATTGGTTATGACTGGATTACTCGCCGAAGTATATTTAATTCGAATTTAGTAAAAAAAATGTGTGCTATTTTTCGACGGGCTTTTTTCCCATTTCCAGATTCAAAAGTAAAAAACTACTTTTCTTTTTTTTATTTAGAAATTATGTATGTACCTACATATATTATCTTTTTTATTGAAATTGTGTAGGCACGTATATTATCTATGTTCGAAACGAACCAATTTGGACACACCAAACAAATTTAGACTTGTTAAAAAATTAAGGATTCTGACTTCACAGTTACATTTATTATCAGACCATTGAAGCAGTAAAATATAATATTAAGTAAATAACCACGTCTAAAGAATACATTAACTCGATTATCAAAAATTGATCTTGAATTGACATTGATATTGAATTTAATATACCAGAGTGGGTGTAATGTTAAGTTAATTTGATTTATTTTAGTTGTGCTGTATTATCGATAATACAATCAGCCTATAAGTGCCCACTATTGAGCAAAGACCTCTTCTTACATAAAGTGTTTTCGAGAAAATTCTTTACTATGAAATAAGCTTAGGGAGTACCGACGTATAACTGGGCAAAAAAAAACTATATTGGTGGTGATGGTACTTGCCAGGTTTCGAACTCGAAGCCTTAACCACCGAACTAAACAGTTTTTTTTTTAATTTATATATGTTTCTGGAAACTTAAATTTTGTAGTATCAAGTCTGGTTAGCCTACAGATCGGACAAATGTGACAGCTGGGCAGTTATTCTTGGTTTTCGAGGTCATGCAAAGTGCTATAGAAACTTTTTGGTGTGAATTGCCTCCACACATATTCCTGCTAATATTTTTTAATACGTTGCTTGCTAGCGAGCAAGCAAATAACCGAATGGTAAGCAATCAGTTCCGCTCATGGACACCTTCAACACCAAAGGAGTTACGAGTGCGTTGCCTACCTTTTAGGAAAGAGGCTTTCGGATATTTAATGATTGAGAAGGGATGGGCAGGGGTAGGGATTGGGTCTTCGGTAACTTCACTCACACGGCGAAACACAACGCTGTGTAGTTTCACGCCTGTTTTCTGTGAGGCCGTAGTATCAGACTTAGCTTGGCAATCCCACACTTAACATAGAAGGTCAAAATTGAGTGTTACATTTAATATTATTCTGCGCTATTCTTACAATCTCTTTGGGGTAAAAAAGGCAAAATATTTTCACAACGCTATCATAGTTGTAATACTGATATCTTATCTCTCAGAGCACAGCTTTTCCTTTGATTATGCAAGACGAGTTTTCCTTAGAGATGGAGTAAATTACTAACTGCATAATGAATGGTTTTCACTTCAAGTTGTAGGAGACAGATGATGGCTGTTCCATTACAGAGCTTCCAAGGCTACGGGACAATCTAAAAACTGGTTGTTTTACATATAAAAAATTAAAGGGAAAAAGTATTTTTCTATACATTTTTTATTTACACCACATGGCGGTAATTTATCTATATGGGAATAGAAAAGAAAACATACGTCTAATCAGTGACGTCATGCTTAAAGTGACAAGGATAGAAACATATTGTGTCCTTCTTCTATGTAAATGAAAATCTTAGGTCTGGAAAAATTATAACGGGTTCTCTTTCTGTGTAGTTGAGACAATACTATCAAAATAAGTTTACTAGGAAAACGAGTTCAAAATAATGAACAAATAATAAATTCAAAACTTTCAGCAATAAGTGTTTATTAATTAAATGGAATATAACATGATTTTGCAGTTCTTTAATGTAGTGTAAAATATAAACGTATTATAAAATTATCGAATTAATAAACATAATAAACACGAGTTGTCTTTATCAACATCTGTATATCGTGTTGTACGATTACATTTACCATCTTTGACCAGAAAAGCTTAACAAGACTGTAAATTTAAACCTTTTGTCAATGACAATAAAATTGAAAACCAATAACTTATTGACAACCGCACGGAACTAACAAAAACGTCACCAGCTCGTAAAGTAAGACCGTCACCCAACCACGGTTTTAATCTCATAAAATTTATGTAAGTACAGGGTGTTCGACGAAACAGCATTATTATTTTAGGGGTGATCTATTTATTAGACGGTGGGGCCCCCTGGCGAGGCAATAAACAATCTATTAATAAATTAAGGTCGTCCCGTGTTGGGATCGTCCGAACGTGCCACAAATATTATAAAGGCAAACTATTCGTTGTAGGAAGGGTCTGTTAATATATTATGGAGTTTTCTTACGCAAATTGATGGTTGAATTCGTTGGTAAAATTGATCGGTACCCCTTTAGGGGAAGGTTGCACGTAGACTCTAAATGAACGTAGGTACTCCATATTATATTAGTTGTCATAATAAGAAAATAATAGGCAGGGGTACTATGTACCCTTATCGCCAGCAACTAATGTTATTAATTTTGTATTATAGGGGTGTGTCTTTTGACAAAAGCAGCACACTAGAGCTGGGGTTAACTGGTATAGACAGCTTCGATTAACAGTACTCTATTAGTAATCTGTATCTATGCTGTGCATTTGAAGACTATGAAATGTAATGTATTAGCTCTAATGGTGAAAGAAATAGATATTTTGTGAACACAATTTCTAACCACTTAAATGTTCGTATGGAATAGACTCAATTTAAAATAGCTATTGACACTTTGTTACCCCCTTAAAGTTTAAAAAATAACGTTAAATAATACGTAACTGAAACACAACTAGTCAATTTCATCATTAAAATTTTCCAATTAATATTTGGCACATATTAACGTTTACAAACAGAGATTGCTTAATAATTCAGATTCATGTCGGAGGCCAATTTCAAGTAGAGCTAATGCATCTTGTAATATACTAGATTACTGTCCCATCGTGGCCCACTCATGTGGTAACTTAATACACCAAATAGAACACACTATATAGGTTATACACGAAATACAACACACTGTATATACGACGTGTGTTTGCGGAATTCAATGAGTATGTGGTCCTTAGAGAGATGTGTAAGCGATCTGTAATGGTGTAATTGTTATTAGTTAGATTGATGTAAATATAACTATGTCTTTCTTACTTAAAAAAATAAAACAAAGTGATAAAGATAAATCTGTACAATGTTAGCCATGTACTGCGTCCAATGACAGACAAGGAGCTATTAAAAACGTTTTATATCGAAATTTGTTGAAATAAAAATAAAAACACGTCACTTCAAAATTTGTTAAAAATATCAGCAGTATTAAATTTATTTTATTTATATAAAAAAACAAAATCAACTGGTCGAATAGATTTTTAATCAATTTAGTTACGTGTCCGCCATTTTGCAATGTGGCGGCCGTTCGTTCGTTTTGAATTCGGAATGAGCGCGCGGTACCCCATCAATCATTGGGCCTCGCAGGCCTACGCTTGACGGCACACAAATTATGATTGAGATTTATGCCCCTTTACCACTAGTCAGTAACGTCTGTTAAGGTTCTGGCACACGATTGATTTTTAGTAAGTTAAGAAGAAACTAGTTAACTGTGATGGTAGAACAGTGCAGGATTGTGCAAAGTGCAGGCGCCTAGAGCAAATTAAAGAACGGGGGTTTTTAGTCAATAATAGTCTGACACTCTCTCGCCGCATCCTGGGCGAGAGAAGCCATTTGATGATTCTATACTCACAAAGAAAAGCATAGTGGTAGTCCAGTAGTTAGTTCTGGTGGCAGTTCAGCAGTAAATGTTAGTGGTAGCCCAGAGGTTGGCATCGTTGGTTCGCATCTCATTCTCGACTTTTAAACTTGGAAAGTATCAATGTGACTTTTCTGAATTTAGTGCACTCAAAGATTCTTTAGACACTGACATACGGTGAAGAAAAACTTCATGAGGAGACCTGGACTTATGATTTCTTGCAAGCGAGTTAGCGTGGTGACAAAACTCTCAAACCTTCTCTGTTTGGGAAAAGTCATTTAAGCAGTTATCCTAATCCTAACTAATATTATAAATGCGAAAGTAACTCTGTCTTTCTGTCTGTCTGTCTTTTCTTCACGCCTAAACTACTGAGCCGATTTCTGTGGAATTTGGTACAGACATAGTTTGGAACTCGAGAAAGGACATAGGATAGTTTTTATTCCAAAAATCTGCAGGAAGTAACTTTTCCACGTGAACAAAGTCGCGGGCAAAAGCTAGTTTCATTATAACAAAAATCCCCAAAACTTCAATATTTCAATATTTTTCCTCAGATATGAGGTTCCGAGCTCAAATCCCTCCTCCTCCTCCTCCTCCTCCTCCGTAACGAACTTTTACTTCAAACAAAAAAGTAAATTATCAAAACCACAGATTATACCACAAAATGTTGCCAGAAATCATCAATTGACTTTAAAAACGTACCGATTAACGGTTAATTCACTGTCATTAAAATTATTAATGACATTTTAAAAAGTCATTAAGGTAATATAAATTGTGTTGTATTAGTTATGGAAACTAATCACGGAGTTTTGACGCTATGGGAATGAGTATGTCTAATTAAAAATGTTCCCATGAATTTAAATAGGATTTTTGTGGCGGTCTTTTTAATAGAGTAAAAGTATAAGTACCGTTTTGTATGTAATTGATTAATTAACTGTGGTAAATTGCTTTTTAATAGGCATGAGAATACATCTATAATATATGGATCTGTATGAATTTTAAACAAATTGATTGTATTTAATGTTCTTAAAGTAAAAACATCACAAATACTGTGAAAAAGTATTCCAAGCACCACCGTTCCAAATTCAAATAGGAAAATTCAAAGTACAATATTTATTTAAAGTAACTCGATCGAACAAAATAATTTAGAACATCCTGTAGCTGTCAGTGTCAAAGCAATAAATAAGCTTAACATCTCCTATCGTAAACAGGGAGGGATTAAGTTGCCCGTTACAATTCTAAAGAGGCGGTAGCGGCATTCGAAAACCGTACCATTACATTACGCTACACTCGCTACACCCTGTAAACCTAGAACCTTTGTATACAGGTAACACTATCGAATAAATGGTTCTGAAGTGAACGTTGCATTGTTACGTTATCTCAAACGTTGCTCCGAAGCTCCGAACGATACAAGATACCGACGGCTACGGTAAGATGATCCCTCCTTCTCCCACATTTCACCTCACGCTTTGTACTAAAACGCCGATACAAGCTGAAGATGATTTGAATTATCAGGGGTCTTTGTTAAATGGTTTGTTATGATCCTGTATAGGTATCGGTGTAAAGGATGGAAGTCAGATTATAGGCGACGCTTGTGCCTAGATTTGTGCGAACTATTTCAATGGAATTATCGATGGGTTAGCTTATGTTTGATTGCGTTTTCGGAGCTCGATTGCTTGAGATTTTAAACCTATTAGATGATTTGAGATAGGGTTTTGTTGAAGATTTGTTCTTTTTCTAGATTTCATTAAGAAAAATATTGTTAACTTTTTGACTTATTTCCGATAATCAACTTCGATACTCGTCCACATTTTCTTGTAGGATTTGTTAGTCTATAAAATTATTATTTATACAAAATGAATAACCTAAATTGTATAATACCATAGCTGTATTCTTACAGCAGTATTATATTGTAACGTACTAAATACGCTCTAATTAAGAACTTCAAGATCACTGTTATTAGGCTACCCCTGTCTGTCTTCCAGAGTAACAACATTTGGTCAGAAAATAGCCGGTCAAACCTTTCTCACTAGACATTATAGGAAGTTTATTGTCCAACAAATGTCAGATTAACTGTAGTGGCCTAGACTCAATTCATTGCCTGGACCTTATGTCCAGTTAATGGGATAAATGACTGGACTGGATTATCGGGTGTACTGAAATGGAATATTGAATGTTTAATATTTATTTTTCTTCAGATTTCAGATTTGACTACTGAATGATTAGGTTTAATTTTGTTTGTATGCGATATATTATTCTGTCTAGAGTTTATTTCATACCAACTATTTACATTGTCTGATATGGAACCGTTTCGTTACACGCTGTTCTTATTAAAATCGCATCAACAGCTGATTCATTAAAGTTTTCTTTAACAAATATCTAGTCTAGGCTGGGCAACCATCTGCCTTAGAATATGTAGCAGGTTCGATTGCCGCACGGAAAAACTGTTTGTATGATCCAATAATTCTTGTTTCGATACATTTAAACGCACTTACAGCACAAGAAAAAATCCTAGAGTGGCGACACGCAGAGAAAGAAAATAGTTATTATGACACCCAATAAGTTTCTTTAACCACTTCAACAGCTGACTATGACATAACTAATCTTACAACACAAAATCAAACGTCACACAATAGAGATGTCAAACGCACCGCAGACATCGACAAAGGGATATTATCGACAACTATTATACAGTTCCCGAATGAAGTTTTGATTCAAAGGCCTCAATATGAAATAAGCAATTGTCGCCGAAGTTAGGACTAAAGAGTGTCACAAAGTAACACATTGGGTAAGTTCAGTTCTCCGGAGAACTGCATCGACCATCCAACTACGATTCAATATATATTAGCTTTGCGAACTTTGATTTCTCTGTTCTTATTGCTTTACGCAAAATGTTCGAAAGTGAGTTCGAATCACATTTATTTTGGCCGCGTCCCGCCCGCTCCAATATTGCTGTTCAGAACTTTGATGGCTATTGAAATTGTTTACTTATTTCGATTTGTTGTATATTTTCGTACAACTCGTGTACTTACTTTTATACGTTCTAAAAATATTTCCATTCCATGTTCTATATTTCATTTTACTTTTGTTACTCGTCGATGTTTATTCCTATACGTATTTATTTATTTATTTATACATGTTTTATTGTACAAAATTTCTACAAAGAGCAGGCTTATAACTACAGAGTGTACAATGGGCGCTCTCATTACACAGGGTGATTTTTTCCAGACAACCTTTACATACTTAACCTTAAAACTATTTTTTTTTATCGCTGACCTCTAGACGTAGATTTATTTGCGTAAGTGCAGCCACGGGCAGAATTTAGTTTAATATAAATAATACAAGTAAATACCAAAGGTCCACAAATGAGAATGTCAGATGAGGTAGCCCGTATAATCTTTATTTCAAAGAACTTTCTGTAAGTTTGTCTGTTTGCTGTCCTAAGTTAATACTGTGAAGTTTATTGCATTGTTTGTGAAACTCTCAACGCGGTGAAGTATCTCTTATATAACTTAGATATTTATTGCAGCTCAGATCATATTTTTTATATTATGTTTCGTTACCTATTCTTGATACTTTATATGATTAACCTTTGATTTATTTTGATTTTGAATGTGATTTATGATATTTGTATTCCTATTTTTAGTTTGATCAAATTAAATCCAATGTACAATTCATAATTCGAAAACGAACCCTAAAACGCCGACTTGTAAAACCATAGTCAAAAAAAGTAAGATGGTAATCAGATGGCCGGTTCCTCATACGTGTAATACCGCAAGCACGCACACGTCCACAATTGAATGCGGGATTATGGGCTGTCACATAGGGACGTTTTGACCGTAATGTGGATTAGACGATATATTCCACTGGACGTCCGCGTTTCACTGTTATGTTATGAGATATTTTAATGTAGGCACGTTTTGTTTGAGATAGGTACTAAGAGGGAATGCTTCGATATTCAAATTTTGAAGTAAGTAGTTCTCTATTGAGACGGGTTCTAGAATATTTATACATACTTTATCGTAGGTACACATTTATTACAAAAACTAAAAAGAACAGGCTTATAATTATAGAGAGTACAACGGGCGCACCTCTAGAATATTAAAAAAAAAAAATATTAAAAAGTCTTCTTATTGTAATAAACAAAAAAAAAAAAATATTTCGATGTAAATATTTTAGTTGAATTGCTTACGTGAGAAGCAATTCATATGGTTGAAAATTTCGTAGACATTGCTTACCTATCGTAGGCTTTTTAAAGTCATAACAATCAACGAATGGGAAAAGACGAAAAGAAATAAAAAAATGAAATAAACATCAACGTGCTTTTCGCATTATAACTAATGCAAATATTTTCCCATGAAAAATGGCGATAGAAGCCGAGTAACAAATGATGGTGGCCATCTTAGTAACGTACGCCGAAGGATTTAATTAATCACAATATTATGTAGCGAAAGGGTCGGGGTTATGGATGCGCTATCGTGATAACAGACAGAGGATGATGGTGCAAATTGTAAGCGGACCACTTAATTAGTCTGTTTGTGATGGGAAAAAATCGGGACCTCCGGCTCTGAGGGGATTTTTACGCTCTGTTAATTACGGTTTTCGGTTTGTAACCTTTGTTTTTGAGAATTGTGTAGTTGGAGAAATTGTTATCTTGTTTTCTTCTTACATTGAAAACAGCGTCTTTTATGTAGATATTTATCCTTGGTTTATCCTGTTGTTCATTTGTATTTGGGCACTAAAACTAATCTTCAAACATTTTTTTTTAATTCCGGTCGTGAATCGAACCTGCGACACGTTGCACGGGAACCAGTTGCCCAGCTACCGCACCAACCGTACAGTCAATTCAAAATTATACCAATCATAAGTATGATTCAGATAAAGATCTACAAAACGTCATACTTATACAAGTACGAAATACTCAGCCATTATGATGAGAGCGACCATTTAATATTACAAGCGACATAACTTAGATACAAAAACCACGTCCTTTTTTTTAAGTCTGTGTGAAAGCCGCAACCTCTCGCCCCTTGCACCAGCTGCGAACTAACTCAAGCCGAGGTTTAACGAGACGGCAAATTCTGAAAAACAAGCGACCTCGATGAGGGTCAGACATGGAGGTACAATTAAAAAGCGAAATGTAAGCCAAGGATTAAGCGGCAGAGAAATAATGAGACGATTCTCTGAATAATGAGCGATTGTGCCGTCTGAGACGAGTATTTTTCGCCAGTTGTTCCTGGTGTGCCTTCTGTGTTTTGGATAATCTATGTTTATTATATTCCAGTGATTGATTAGAATTGATACGATAGCTCCATTCCATTCCTCCATTTCATTTTTAGTCTAAATTTCCGTGTTCCCTGCGAGATCATTTCGATTTATATTAGTAAGAACTGACAACAACGCATCTTCTTCATTTCATTCAATCTTAAGAATAATCATTTTTGTATTGCCAAAACAGAGTGGCATTGACTATATTTCCAATTTTCAAGATCTTCTAAAAATATATCGTTTACTCGTAACATTTATCAAAATAAACTCTCGGATGGAAGTTAAAATAAAAAAAATACACATTTAAGCAAAAAAGTAACGTCGTAAGTGTCATGGCACAAGCGGCTTGCTCTCGACAGTCTAGTCTACCAAGTTTCCACAATAAGGCAACGACCAATGGAGTAACAAGAAAATTTCCCTCCCCGATTTTCCCGCAGCGTCGGGAATCAGGTCGGGAATATCGACTTGAACATTTCTAGTTTGTTAGTTCGGAATGACAGCGCGGTCGACGATTGGATTATTTTTACAAGTTGCAACTGTTCGGCGCTCAAGCTCAATTCTTGCTTTAACTTGTAGTTTTCGAGTACTTTCAAGTGTATTGTAATTATTAGGAGTATTATTTTGTTTGTAATTAGATGGTTGAAGACAATGCTAGCTGCAGTACGGAGGAAGGAAGATGACAATGTTGCTTATATTGGTAAAATAATAGAAGCGGGTTTGTTAAAATAATACGATTGCTTTTGTTTCACTTATATTAGGAACTTTCTTGTTTCCATGCAATCGTAATAAAAACAATGTATTTATTTTAACTTTGCATCATTCCAACACAATGAAGAGCAAATTTATTGGCAAATATCACTCAAAATATTGAAAATAACAAGAAATATTCAAGTAATAGATCTTAAATACATTCGCGCAATTTTTTCCAAAACATACAACGTATTATCTACCTAAAACTTAATCTAATCAACTTTGAACTTACATGTACATATATTTAGGGTAGGATATAACATTTTGTGCGTCGCAGGTGACGCTAGGATATTGGGTCTGGCTAAATTAATGTCATGTAGGAAATTATGCAAATCCTTGTGCATCGCCTGTCTGGCTCACATCAGGTGAAAATTCTCTTAACTATATGTCCAACGGGATTAGTGTCCATCCTCTAATTAGACATGTAATGCACCTACATGGTGTATTATGTAAATGCACTCACCTCTATGTAAAATGTTTAGTGTAAAATGATTATGTTCAATAGTTCGTCGAATCAGTAAACACAGAACACTAAAATTATAATTGAAGTTTTTTACTAATGAGTACAAAATGCTTAGAAAGTATCGCTCGACATCTAGTCCAATTAAATATATTTGTTTTGTCTTTTTTCAAGAAGAAGTTAGTTTATTGAAAACAGCTTTTTACCTACTCGTGTTATTAAATTGAGAAAAGAAAATTACAAAGTGACTTATTTTTGAGCTTTCTCAGTCAATTCAAGTGAGTTATCCGTTATTTTCAAAGTTTTAATGGGAAGGATTGGGCTACGTGAAGTCTCACACACACACGGCGAAACAGCCCTGTGGTGGTTTCACGCCATTTGTCTGTGAGGCCATTCTTACCGAAGTTTAGCTCTCATTTTATTTTTTAAATATCTATGGTAATCCTGTAAAATATAAATTAGAAGTGAATACAATACAAGGTGGGTACGTCTTTATTTAAATATTTCATCATATAGTGTGAGATTGCCGAATCAGTTTAAAATCGCGATGCGTCTAAATTTTATTTCGTATTTAGTTATTTTTTGTGTCCGAAAATGTTTATTTTTTATTATCTGAATGTTTGTGCTATGGATTTATACGTTCTAGTTTTATTAGATTTGTTAAATGTTTTTTAGTTAATATTAAACTAGCGTGCAATGAAAATGTTTTTATACATATAAACATTCCTCTTCATTTACTCTGTGTATAAAAATCCACATCAAAATCCGTACTTTTAAAGATTGAAGCATAGCGGATATTTTTTTTTAGCCTATCGTGTGTCCCACTGCTGGGCAAAGGCCTCCCCTTTTTCCTTCCAAATTTCTCTGTCTAGAGCGATCTCCGGCCAAGTTTGCCCCGCGTACATGATCAGATCGTCACACCACCTTCGCCGTGGTCGACCTCGACGGCGTCGACCTCCTTCTGGTGTCCAGTGAGTGACAATCTTCGCCCATCTGTCCGAGTGCATTCATGCGACGTGGCCAGCCCACTCCCATTCGGATATAGAGAAAGAAAATGCGACTTTGTTTTATACTGTGTAGTGATGTATAATATTGCATTTTGTCCTGGAATTAACACCCAAAAGTTGTTCTTGTCTAAAATATTGATCTTTAAATACGTTGTACGTATCAGTAATATAATAAATCAATCACAGTGAGTGTTAAATTAACCACATTGGTGTATCCTTAAGGTATGGTTTTTCTTCAACATCTAAAAGAACAAGTCTGTCGAACCAGGTCGAATAAAAACTTGATTGAAGTCCCTAAGTTTGCTAATGAGAAGAAAGTACAAATTAATTTCACTCTAAAGACTAAAACAATCACCCTACCTCACTTGCCAGCCTCTCAAACACCCTTATAACAAACAAACGTCCAGTAATTAGTGATCATTTATAAATGATAGATGAAACAAATACGATATTAGCTATTTGCTCTTCGTACGTGAATTGAGCAATTAATACCACAATTCTGTCATTGGTCGCGTCATATGTAATGTATTAGGGGTGGTATAATAACCAGCATATCAACATATCGAATTTGTAAATGTTTGTCAAAGAATTTTCGACTTTACATCGAAAAAATAGAGTTGAAAGTCCAATAAAGACATTAGATAGAATGGAGTAGGTTGACCTGCTTGCTGGCTACTGGCCTTTTCTAGGGTTGGCCGTACCGTTTTTAAATAAACTCATTAATCATTTGTGACGGTTATGGAATATTGGAATAATGTAATGGAATAAAATTATGGTTTTATTGCTTTGTAATAAGGTTGGTTTTCGTTGCGATTTTTGTGCACATTTGCTTGTGTACAAAGGGATTTAAAAATCGATTTTGTTAATGATTGAAGTGATGATATCAGGTTTGCTTGTATCGACAATTTGAATGATTTTTATGGATGTAAGTAGAACTTTTGTTAATTAGATTGGAGCTAGAAGAAGATTTGATATAGACTGAGGCTTCTGTCAGCTATTTAGAGCAAAGTCATATGATATCGTTGTTCAAGAAGTGATTCTTAGTTGTCTTAGATCTTTTATTGCGACGAAATCTTTTAAGATTTAATATAGCTTCAAGATTTCGCAATGCTTCGACATCAAAACTCAAAACAAAAATTTAAAAAAAAAAACGAAAAAAGATCGTTTTACAACATTTTCGATATAAAGTTCTACTACTTTTACTTTTTTTTATTTCAGACCAAAAGCAGCCTAGTCGCTAAAGGTAATGTTGAGTTTTAACATTACAACGAAAAGTGGCATTGATTTTTATATAAGCTAGATATAGCAAATCTATACTAATATTTTAAAGAGGTAAAATGTGTAAGTTTGTATGTAGGGGGTAATCGTTGGAACCGCTGGTGGGATTGCCAAAATTCTTTCACTGACAGATAGCTACAATGTTCCTGAGTGAAAACATCATGCTACGGTTAAATAGAGCCGAGCAGCGGGTGAAACAACGCGAGAGTAGCTAGTTTATTATAAATTAATTGGCTGAGAAAAGCTCTACTAGTTTCAAGTCACAGCGGGTCGCTTAATCATGCGCGTTGCGTCGATGCACGCTGTACGCTACTATTTTACATTAATTTATGTCAGCCTGCTTGCGACCAAAACCTTTGCAACTAGGTCCAAATGTCAAGCCTTCCAAGGTATATAATTTAAATAATTACTATTCGCTTTAATAACCACGTAATTATATGTTGTAATTCATGTGAGTAAGTAAGTTATTTTCAATAAATATAGTTTTACTCAAAATAGTTTTTGTAACAAAAAAATCTTAATAGCAATTTGATTGTGATTATAAGTTACAACCACATTTATAACAAACGGAAAAATAAGCATGGCGAAGTTATACCAAAAAATCATAACAGAGTATTATCAACATAATAAATACAATTAAGTTGAAAAAGTTAGCAACGAGGGCACGGGGAAGCGAACAGATAAATAAAATTGTAACAGGGAAAAATATAAATATTTTTATAGGTACCTACCTACATACATTTTTTGGAAAACAATTTTGTCAAGTTCCCTCATTGTTGTATTCAGGAACATACGTAATTGTTATGTTGGATACAATAAGATCGATTCTTGGTATTACCTTAGAACACAGTGGACAAAAGTTTTATTTATTTATGTAACGGTTTATGTACACATTTTTTTTTATGTGATAGATCGGCAAACGAGCAAATGCATTGCATGATGGTAAGCAATCAGCGCCGCTCATAGACATCCGCAACAACAGAGGAGTCACGAGTGCGCTGCCGACCGTTTGAGGATCAGGGATTGGGGGAGGGAAGGACCGGGACCCCGGCAACCTCATTGACACGGCGAAAGACAACCCTGTGGTTGTTTCACGCCAGTTTTTTTGTGAGGCCGTTAGTGAGACCAGAAGAATAATAGAACAATTAGGTACAAAGGTATAACTTATTTCGTCAGAAATGTCTTCCAGTGGAACCACTATGGGAGAGTTGAAATAAAAAGCGATGCTTTTATATTGGATCTGTTTATGTTAAGTATTGATATACGATAACTTTATAGGCCTTTCATATGTGATGGCAAGCAAACCGACTGATTACCTGCTTGTATGCAATCCGCGCCGCCCAAAAACAAGGATATAATGTTTAATTTAGTATTAAATTTGTCTTTAAGTCGAGTGGTAAAAACATTAACAATCGTTTTTTTATAATATAATAATAGCATAATAGATAGAATTACTAAAATTAATTAAACATTTGAAATTATTTCTATGACAACCCTATAAAGCTACAAAGCGGGACACCGCGGTCCTGCATTCAATTACATTGATAACATCACGCAACGTCGCAATTACGTCACTAATCCGCCAATAGAGTGCGACTCGGTTGAATACGACTCGTGGGTATTAGCTGTAGCTTCGGGGGTAACCTAAACTATTTGTCGATAGTACTTTAGAATATTCGTAAGCAGAAAAAATATTAAGTACAATTAATTTATTGAATAATAAAAATTAGAAATTTTAATAATTTCAAATAAGTGATTTTTGAAAAAGTTATTGTTAAGTTACTCGTTAGGTATTATAATATAGTTATCAAGAAAATAAATACCGCAACATGAAATACTTTTACTAACGAATAAGTTGGCAAACTACATAAACTTAGTTATTATAACACAACAGTTAAAGTAACAGTTCTAGTTGGAACAAAGTTTTATAAGTAAGTTCGAAATGCTGAAATTAAACCACATTGTTACAACTAAACTTAATGATGGACATTTTCAAAAACATTAGTGTTTTAGAGCGGCCATTTTTGGGACATTATCACCTTTTCTGGAAACGTAGTGAAAAGTACTATAGGTAGGTAGTAAGTACGTGTAAACTTCTTTTACGATTGTAATTTTAAAAATATTTTGGTTTAATTTTTTTTTTCATGTGGTAGAACGGGAAAGGAGCCTCCGAATCACCTGATGGTCAGCAATTGACACCGCTGATAGACGCCCAACGCTAGATGCTGCAGCTTTTTGGGGACTAGAGTTTTGGAGATTTAGGAATAAGGTAGAGATCGGGGGAAAGGAAAAGGATTGGGTCTTCGGTAACCTCACTCAGGCGGCGAAATACAACGCCGTGATTGTTTCAAGCTGCTTTTCTATGAGACCGTGGTATCACTTCGGTTGAGCCGATCCATTCGTGCCGAAACATGGCTCTCTCACCCTTAAATTATAATTGATTTTATCGTATTGTATTCTATTATGATTGTGCCTAAATTCAGTTTATTGAGGTGTGATCTTAAGTTTTGCAAATGCGATAACCGGCTATCATATATGTAGTTATAATAACGATGCTGTGTCAACCCATTACAGATATGCACTACTCTTTAAGTTGATTATGAAACTTTGTATTGAATCATTAGTGTTACCAATTGGTGGTGAAATCATAAAAAACCTGAAATAGATACCTATTAAACATTTAAAACTATTTACTTTTTGCTACGCTACTTTTTGTTGAATGACACATAATCGCAATGAATCTAAGTTTCAATTTCAAATTGTCTTACTATTAAGTACTTAATAATAGAGCAGATGGTGAAAAACATAACTGGCAAGAACCCTTTTTCTTAAATACAAAATATGCACCTGCGGTAGCAAAATAAACACAAAATGGAAGTAGAATATCTATATAAACTTTATTACAGGCTACGTATATATCCATACATATAGCTTTGTATCCGGCCACACATCCATAATTTTCGTTTAACGTTCAGCCACTATGTAATTTCTAATTCTATGGTGCTTAAAATTAAGCAGCCAAATGCAGAAGCCTCTTTGTTCACAAGCGCAATTGTGTTCGAGTGAACGTCATAAATATGTTGGTTAATAATTACATTTTAAATTGATCTTTATTAATGTGCTTTGCACTAAATTGGGCGGAATAGTTAAATTCATTTAATTTTATGTACGTATTTTTAGTTGTAGTCCTTAGTAGCTTCATTTATTGAATGTAATTGTTCCTCGAAAATAATAAAATGTATAACGAGCAGACGGATTACCTGATGGTAAGCAATCAACGCCGCCCATAGACATCCGCAACGGAGGAGTTACGAGTGCGTTGCCGACCTTTTAGGGATTAAGGATTTGGAGACTTAAGGATTGATGCCGATAATAGGGATTGGGGGCGGGGAAGGATTGGGCATCCGGTGACCTCACTCACACGGCGAAACACAACGCTGTGGTTGTTTCACGCCGATTTTCTGTGAGGCCGTGGTATCACTCCGGTCGAGCCGACCCATTCGTGCCGAAGCATGTCTCTCCCACACTTATCTATAAAATAACGAAATAAATTGGTGAAATCGAAACATAAATATTTTGCTACCATCTCACTCGCTTCCTATTTACCCAAATGTTAAGCCGTATACCAAAAAGTGGTCACAAGACATATAAACACGACGCACAAATAAACAAGCAAAGTAGTCCAAAGTCATACATTTGGTATTCAACGGGATCGTTCCGCAAAGTGGGCTGCGATCCAGCGTTATTGATATTTGACAAATAAAGTAATATATCAAACCACATTAGGGGTCCTATGGGGCCTCCGAATAAAACATAATCTTGACCGATAAGGAGCACGGATGCTATTACGAATATTGAAGGGGGCTCTTGATCAATGACAGCGTTGCAAATGATATTAGGGATGTGGTTGACACGCGATGATTATCGAAAAAAGTTTTTTGGCGATATCAATCTGTGGTAACTGTACTCCAGATTCCAGAAAAAGATAAAGGCTAATATCGTATTGTTTTGGATTAATTATCAGATAAATTGAATATTTTGACACTTTTTTTTATTATGACACTTCTGAATGAGTTCAAAGGATCTCATTGCTGATTAGTTAAGTAGTATTTTTAAATTTCGTAGCCATACTTTATATTCAAATCTAATGAATGTCAAAGATCTTAGTCTCTTAATACAACTAACAACTGCGTGATGGGACTTAAACCTATTGCAGTCTATCGTTTGGCTACAAAGAATTAACTTATGTTATAAATAACGTTAAGAACGTTCTTTTTTATCGACAGTTACACATCGCCGACCAACTGATTGTACAATCAATATTTCGGACCCTTACCATTGAACATGTATACTCGTGTCCACAAGATCCACAAATAAGCTTGCATCGGTCGAGCCCGCACGCGTGCCATCCTTCGGAACTTATTGACGGTTTCAAGAGTCCATCGAGTATCGAGATGAGAGGGACTTTGGTATCGATTCCTAGTACATTAATGTAAGTCGAGTGCCCGCCTCACCGCTAAGGATGTTTTATTGTATCGATAAAATGGATTTCGTAACATAGAGGGCTATAATGATCTCGAATTATACGTGTGTGAGTATCTGTGTGATGAAAGTAGAAGTATCAGGGCCTTTATTGCTTCGGTGATCGCGATTAGGGTTGTCAAACAAAGAATTAAAGTACTGGTCGATCAATAGATTGCATTAGTTTGAATGGATGAGATTTTGGTTCATTGTTCTGGTGATAGCTAGTCAGAATTATTGCAGGATTGGTTGGCGGCAGATAGAACAGCACAGGATCGTGAGTTAGAATATTGATGCAATAAGATTCACACTTAATGTTTTATTTAAGTAAATGGAAAGAGAACTAATTTGTAACCAGGAATTGTTAGTGTTCAAGTTTATTTAAGTTTAGACACCGAAGAAAGTCCTTAACGTCTCCTTTATCAGGTTAGATTAACATACACACGCGTTGAAGAATGCAAATCCCGCCATACCTGAAACAAAATAACAAGGAAATGAAATACTGAATATATTTTTCAAATTAATTGAATAAAATTTCAGAAAAATATGACATGCTTTAGACTTTATCTTCATACTATAAGGTAGGTTATCAAGTTTAAAATCCTAAGAATAACAATGAATTCTTAAAAGTACCCTGTCCCATTATTTTAAGTAATAGCCAATCTGAGTTCTTGGCATCAGTCTGAATACAATATTAAAACTTAGTGCCATTCTATGTAAAATGTTATGGAGCTAATAATAGCGTAGTAGGTACCTAACTAGACAAATTATATAAACGTTGATACGTATCAATTTATTCGTCAAACAGCATGTTTAGGATTGGGCCTCCCGAGAGATGATCTCTGGCCACCGTAAGCGCGGGTCTGCGGACCAGAACCAGACCTGAGCGTACGGCGCGTAGCGTTCCGCGCGCGCCTCAAAGAGCCAATAGACCACCACAGACGGGGCCCTATAGGGCTGACGTTCAGCCGGGGTTGCGGGTTAAGCGCAATGAGTCACCGTGGCCTCGGCCCAGAGCAGGAGAAGGAACGGGGGGTTTTTAGTCAGTAAGAGCCCGACACTCTCTCGACTTACTCTGGGCGAGAGAAATCATTTGATGATTTTCCCCTGACAAAAATAAAGTATTTGGCCGCCGCGGTAACCTCACTCACACGGCGAAACACAACGCTGTTTTACGTCGGTTTTCTGTAAGGCCGTGGTATCACTCTTGTCGAGCCGGCTCATTCGTGCCGAAGCATGGCTCTCCCACATTTTAGATTATAAGACATTGTATGACAAAATTACCAATTATTTATTACAATTAATATTCACAAAAGGTATGTAAATCTAAAAATTTTAATAGACAAACAACAAAATTTAGTCCAAACAAAACGCCATAAAATGTAACAAACATTTTTTAATTGTTTCCGTAGCACTGAACTATTATTTTACGGATCCAAACAAACAAACAAAGTATTATTTTTTATTTAGTAGATACTAACGTATATTTTAGTTTTTATTAGAGTGATTGTTCCATATATTCGTATCTATTAGTTTGTTAAAATTTGTATAATTGTCATTTTTGTTGTTGTTTTTAATTACGACCTATGTTAGTTACAATTAAATATAACTAAACCATATTTGAGTTACTAGGCGAACATAGTAATTAGCAGCACTATATATTTTTTTATTTCGTTTAATGTTGCCACACGCTCACAGTAGGATTTTGTTCTGAGTCGTGGGTGCGTTTACAAATATACAATTTCACAAACACATCCCATCCAGACCCGGAACAGCAATTTATGTGTTTCACAAATCGTCTTTTCGGGTCTAGATGGGTGTGTGCAGTCACATATATCACACACATCTAGTATTTTAGACCCTCGAATAATAAGCCTCCTTAATTTACCTAAACAAATATGTGGATTCCCAAGTTGTCTTATCATTTGTGACGTGTTTGAAATATAAGTTAAGGTTATCTTTGTCCTATATCCTTCTTGTATACTTCTAACGAAGAACCGATAACGGTTGGGGTATACGGGTTCTAAAGTGCAGAACACGTCTAGGCAAACATAGTGTAGGGCGCCCTCCAACTAGGTGGACTGACGACATCCGCAGGGTGGTTGTGGTTGGATGAGAAGAGCTGAATATCGAGCTCAGTGGTGTGCAATTGGGGAAGCCTAAGTCCAGCAGTGGACGACAACAGGCTGATGATGATGATGATATCCTTCTTGAAGGATAAGATAAGTAATTAAAGTATTTGATAATAAAATCACACTAAGGTACCTCGGTCTCGGCCTGGAGCAGGACAAGGAACGGAGTGGTTTTTAATTAGTTAGAGTCTGACACATACTCACTACATTGTTAGTTAGAACAATATCAATTAACATTAATAACTTTATAAAACTACGTTTTTGTGGGAAATACTGACCACAATATCCCAGAACCAATGCAGTTCCTATAAGCCAAGATCAATAGTAGTTATCAATATGAAAATATCGAAACACTAAAGTCCGTCGCGTTCAAAGGATATGAAATAAAATATCAGAAGATATTATTAAAAGAAGAAAGTTTACAGTCTCCACACGAGTATTAATGCAGAACTCAGAATGATTTAAGCATTTACCGGCTCTCGATAAGACTGCACAACGATTGCTATAACGATTAATAAAAGATGTTTATATAGTAACTGGGGCTAATGACAAAAACATATATTTTTTTACTCATTTTGATGGTGCCGGTCACACAGAATGGTAAACAATGGCCCATCTCCGAGTAGAAGTTTGATCGGGGTGGTTTTTAGGCAATGCGAGTCTGAGGCTTCCTCTTATAGTAACCTTTTCAACAATATATGGTATTTTAATCTTTGAAAATTCCTGACAACTTATTATAACAGTGAGCAACTGGTTTTGGCGTGATTAAGCAACAAATACACAAACGCATTTATAGTATTAGTAAGATGTGTGTGTTCTTTTAAGGAGACATTCGATAAAAATAGCTTGCGAGTCTAACTTATGATTGAAATAAGAGGAATTGAAGAGACTAAAGAATACGGTGAAGTGCTCATGAAAAATTTGACGAAGTCTGAACAAGAATTGAGTTTCGTGTGACGTTAGACATTTTATTTATACATAGGATAAGTGTCATACTTAAAATATTAATATTTGAAGTTAATTTGAAAGCTATTAACAAAAATTTGTGGCTGCTGGTTGATTCTAGTATATTCTTTTTTGCCATACGTCGGCTAACGAGTAGACGGATTACCTGGTGGTAAGCAATCTGCGCCGCCCATGGATATTCGTAATACCAAAGAAGATACTATGAGTCGTTGCTGGCCTCTCGTAGATATTAGGCATTTAAGGATAGGGGATTTGAGAATTGAGGATGGGTATGGGGGAGAGAAACATTGGGCCTCCCGTTCTGTACAGTTATCAGTAGAATGGTTAGAATAATTTTGTTTATATGACATTGTGTATTGGATCGAATACTTTAACTAAAAATCGCGGGTTACTCACGTGTATATATTGAGAAAAGCTCTACTAGTTTTGAACCACAGAGGGGTTCTTTCTCATGAGCAGTGTGCGCGGACGCGGCGACGTCGCGCAGCCTACTCCGAATACTGTCTTTTCTTTTCTACATAATCAGTATAGACTGATTTCTATTTCAGATTCACGTTCCAAGGTGAAATAAAGATTTCTCCTTGGATGTAATTGAGCCAAATGCCCGTATTCGAAATTCTTATTTTCCTATCAAGTTTTCGTTCGAAAAAAGAGCGATTTAAAACACGACAAACTTCCATTCTTATTATACAACAGAATTAATTCCCACATTTCATTAAGAAAGTGTTTGTCAGTAATAAAACACCGCAGAACATGATGAGCATTCGAATGTAACAAATAACTTTGTTAATCTCATTTCAAGTCAAGTAATTTAAAACCCATCTCTGGAAAACCATTTGGAGCTCATTCTCGATGGAACGGAGCGTCTGTGATGACGGATCGTAATTGAACAATCGTTAAAAATAATTAACTGGTAAAGCATTCTCTTTTAAACTTTGTTAATACATAAATAGATTTTATTGTTGATTTGAGTAAGTTTTTATTGAGAAAGAATTACATCATCAACCAAATAAATGATGAATTTATAATTTATCATCGTTGGCTTTTAAGTGTCTACTGCTGAATAAAGGTCTCTTTTTGAACGGAGAAGATTTATGTATTAATCACCACACTTGCTCCAGGGGGATTGGCGATCTTTTACCGTATGTTTCTGGTGTGTAAAACGAACTTAGAAAGTACATATGACTCGGAAAAAGTATTGCTACTTGCCAGGCTTTGAACCCACCTTCTCATGCATGAGAAGCGCCTTAACCTTCAGGCCACCACGACGGAATTAATAATTAGACACAAGTAAATAAGTAAAAAACTCTTTTCATAATTAAAAACTACTGGGAATACATTTCCCACCATTTGTGTAATTATTTCCATGAATTTCTTTTAAGCAATTTTCTTAGAAGGAGAACTCTTCGGATTCTCTGAAACGTAAAATGATTAATTTATTCGACGAAATATTTTCCAACCCATATAATTTATTTATTACCTATTAACATTTTTTATCTATATTATTTCATATTGATATCGTTTTATAATGCAAAATATTGTTAAAAATGAACCTCAGCAAAAATGAACTTATTAAGTAGCAAAGGCCCAATGGGTCGTTTTCATATATTTTATTCACAGCTAATTCCCTGAACCTTCCACTTATTCTGAGGATTATGAAGTCGCTTTATTGTAATGGCATTGTCGAAGCAATGACGAATAAATTATACCATGTTTTAAAATATAACGATGTTTACGATACATTCGAAATATGAATTCAAAATTTAAAACGGTTCGTATTTAAGACTAGGACATATGGAAACAATGAATAACACATTGAATTTATTTTAGGCCATAAAGCAGCACACTTTTTCCCGTTAACATTTTATATTTTACTAATATTAAAAATGCGAAAGTTACAATGTTTGTTAATCAATCACGCCAAAACCGCTGGATGGATCTAGATAAAATTTGGCACAGGCATAGGATACAATGTAGCCTATGTCCTATTCCGGAGATAGGACATAGGCTACATTTTATCAAGATATCACGCGGGTGAAGCCGTGGGCAGAAGCTAGTATGTGTATAATAAAATCTAGATGAAGCTGGTCATACAGTAGAACATAGGTATAGATAGGCTTGTTTCACAATAATATCTGGATAGTCAATCTGTATTTATATTTATTTACACAACGCATTTATTAAAAAAGTCAAGTAAATTTGAATACTAAAATATAATTTGTATTAATTAAATTTTACATAAGTTTATCGCGTACTCATATGAAGACAGTGAAACAGAATCTTAAGTAAAAATATTGATAAAGTGATTTTCCTCAATTTTCTGAAGACTTAAAAAATGTAATATATGTATACTCAAAATATTAAAAATAAACAAATCGTATCTCGACAAAAATCACTTAATTTAAAACGCTTCGATGTTGCGTTTAGTTCTTCCATAAGATTTCGTTCATTGCGTCAACTCGGGACTAGTGAATAACTTTGCAAGAAACTTCATCACTAATGTAAAAGTTTGTCGGGATACTGAGTGTCAAAAGTTAGCTTTCTGATGCGTGCAACAACCATACAGATCGGATCTTGCAATTTACTCGTATATACTTTTGTCGCGAACAGTAATTGAAAAGTTAAGTGTGATGTTTGATAGACCAGTCGACTGGTTCTCTTCGAGTTTTCTTATTGATTGATAGATTATTCTTATGACTGTCTTTGTTCTGAGTAAATTGGGTACTATCCTTACAAATAGCTTTTTTGAGACTTTTGTTTGTTTTTATTGAAGCTTTTATAGTCTGTAGGTACCATTTATTGTTTAATTTGGTAGCGTGGTGGCGTAAAATTTTTAATGTTTACTAAACACTGGATTTATCTAAACAAAAAAAAAAAACTAAAATAATAAATCTATTTCGAAATTCGAACACAATTCAAAATAATATTTACTCAATTTATTTTTTTAAATATTTTAACATTCCAATTCCAAATTCGTACAGCGGCCATATTTCAATGTGTTTTTTTATAAGCCAACGGCATTGGGCATTGTTACACAATACATGGCAGCTAAAAGGTCGTGTGTTTTCTACGCAACGTAATTTCCGACAGCAATGGAGCGTGAGCGCTGGCGAAATTCCACCAATCGGCGTTATTAAGCGGACCGTGGGTTGTGGGCTCGGGCGATGTATGGAGTTGTCTACTCACTAAAGGAATCAATACTGATGGACTGATCAGTCTCTTAGTAGGTACATACTAGCTCCGACTGCTGGCTTTTTCTCAGTGATTGATGGATTCAAGTAGGTAATTGGGATTGAGGTTGTTGAGTATTGGGAAGTAAAGAAAAATGTGATTCGCTGTTACGGGAAAATGATTTGCCGATTCATTCTTGGTTATAAGATTGATTAGAAGCTACGAGTTTTTGTTTACTTATAATGTTTTACTTTAATTTAGAAATTTCTGTTTCATTTTTATTTCAGTGATCTGATGATCCATTAAGCAATTCCCTTGTTTAAAAGGAAGTTTTTATTTACTTTTGTATAAAAAATATCCATTTGCAAATAAAGCGAGAAGAATTTCCGCAGCTCATTTTAATATCACGAGCAATTTTTCATAGTTTGAGTTTTAATGAAAAGTAACATAATTTTATCTAACCGTCCAACCGACGATGTTGGTCCAAAACAACCCCAATACAATGTTATATCAACCCGAAAACAGTCGAAACGCTTGAATCTGTCTGCTCTGTTTAAAAATGTAAAACGGGAACCCGTCACTGCAGCTTGAAAGGCAGGAAATGCATTTGCAAATTAGATTTCCAACCCCCCGCCGCCGGCGTTATCGTGTCTTCAACCCACTTGTCTTTTAACCTCCGGTCATGTGCGGGGATTTTGGGCGTTTCATCTCGCTTTTTATTTTTATAAAATTTAGAGCCGATTTTATTTTAGAGTTTTAGAATTTTGATGACAATGCTCCTCACCCTGTATATCAGAATTTTATCCAAAAAATGTTGCCAGTGCATTCATTTATTTACCTTTATAAAAGTTAATTGGTTCTAACTTGACAATGCGCTTGTGTTTTGTGATAACATTTCAGAGTTTACATAGAGTAAATAAATATTTTTACCTGCAAAATAAAATGGAAAAAAACCAAAATTGGAACGCAAACATATTCAAGCTAAAACCAAAGCACAGGTCTCGTGTATTTAATGTTTTTCTCCCCTGGCAGTTGTAAACAACCGGTCCATGTATTAGAAAAAAGTACAGGGGAACCGCTTTAAACTGGTGGTTTCTCGTTCACACTCGATTTGGCAAGGAAATTGCTGCGTCTACCCGTCGATGTTGAGTTTACATGCGCGCCCAGACTGCACAATCTCGTTTGCTACAAACAATTGAAATAAAAAAAGTTAATTTGTTCAGACGATTTTGTGCAAAGTTCTTCACAGATTTCTGTAAATTGCAATAGTTGAAGAAACGCTGTTGGGTAAATTAAATTTAAAAAATCGTATGTTGACATCTCGTAATGAAATCCTTTTGGGTGAAGAAACTTGACACTTATTATAATTGTATTATGTTTGTTATTAATCTTAAACTTAAAGCTTAACACTTTCGGCCTTATTACAAAACAAGGTTTTTCTTTAGTCTAGGACTAAGCCATTGAGCCAGTTTTTGTATTTCGAATTGAAGGTAGATGACAATAAGATTCAAAATTCAAAACCCGACTCAATGGTTTAAACCTGGACTAAAGATAAATCTTGTTTTGTAATAAGGGGGTTTAAGTTTAAGAAATTATTAGTATGTTTATCATATTATAAATCGTTAATTGTGGACTACCATAGCGGTAGAATTCGCCGAAATTGCCACAGGACACGAAGTTCTACTTTATCCATACAGCTGCTACTTCAGGACAAGAAAATAAATACTAATAAATAGTAGAAAACAACCAATTCTAGCACTATAAACATAAACAAATTGTTATTACATCTATAAAACTGAGAGAAACAAGTGAACAGTGTAAATAGAATAAGCATTCGTTCGAAAGCACTAGGGTCGCCAAAACTTAGACAGTATTTTCCCTACGTTCCTATTTTACGAGTGTAAGTATTGGTTACAATGTAATTTTGTATTTACGAGTAAAAACCAGACCAGATTTGATTCTAAATTGTATAGAAGGAAATTGTTTCTTCAATTGTTATTCGAGACGCGTATCAGTGAGCGAGACCATGTTACTGTAGGAAAATACATTCTTTATCTTGTAATAAAAATAGTCCATGTATGTCGATGTAATCAATGAGAACGTACTGTGGTCGTTTTAAGTATGGATTTTTTTAATTAGTTTTGAGAAAAGTAAAATAGTAAAGAACATTATGGCTGCTAGACAGAACTGCAGTGTCAGTAAGCTTCTTCAAGGCATTCATTAATCTAAATTATTCAACTAATTCAACTATATCTAAAACTAAGTCGACTAAAACAATTATTGCAGTTCACAAAATTAGAATTTCTGATTCTCAAAACTTCATCCACTAAATCCAATCTCGTTTATTAATCTCCATCCCTGTAATAACTCCCGCAATTTCAATACGATCAACCCTAACAAAACGAGAACGAGCTATCACCGTACACACTGTGCCAGAATATTTCATCCCGGGCCAAAAGGGTTGCCATAACTGAACGGCCCACTGTGCCGAATCTAATGATAATGTAATTAGTTCTACGTCTGAATCCGACGGGATTCTGGTGCGAATAAAAACTGGTGTGCCATTTGTCTCAGTTAGAACTGGTGCCAAACTGTTGAAGACTAATTCGATAGTTTCAACGAGTTACGTCTTAATGGAATTGTTTTTTTTTAAGTTCACATTTTTGTCATTTATGGCATAATAAAATAATTTTTGGCAGCTGCTATATATCAGGAAAATAGTAAGTCTGAGGTTTTATAAAGATGAAAACATCCTACCAAAACGCACCCTCTTTAATCACTTATTGATTTTATAAACAATTTAGTGCAAATATTGTTAAAATTAAACGCCATCCAAAGATAAGTAGCGTGAAATAGGTGGGTTCGAGTAATTGGTCATATTTACTTGAGTGGCAACAGCCAGAATGGAAAAATTGGCCAATTACACGGGCAAAAATTATATCGGTTACCCTCGTAGGTGTTTAATTGGGTAAGTGGGGGGAGGTTTGGGGAAAAGATGCTCATTTCGGTACAAATTAATAGGGAACATCAAAGTACACTAAGTCGAAACCACAAAAGATCGGGTTCTTTGATATTTTTTCGTTTACAACAAAAATAGATTCCGATTTCAATACAATCGTGTTGTCATTTTCCTTTGAATATGTTTACCAATTTCGACTATGTTAAAAGAAGGTAGTTTTCCCCCTGAAATTAATTTCGGTTGTAAGGTTTTTGCTACATGTTTTTTCACTAAGGATACCTAACACACTTGTGTATGAAAACATACACAGAGTACCTACCTAAAACGCTTTCACGCCACTAGAAAAACGGATAAACAATCTCCTAGCAAAAACATCTTTTGTTTTCGTACCTTAAATTCCATCTACAAGGTACTTTATTACTAAGTTCAATGGTCTCCAGTAAATCCAAACAAATGAAGTGGCCATGTTAACGATGAAGGGAGGCAGGGGAGAGAAGGCAGGATGGTCACAGGACGAAGTGTTCAAGGGTCGCGGGTCGAGAGGAGAATCGGCAATAAGTGCAACCGTTACTGCAGGCAATCCGGCGGAATGGACTCAGCACTGATTTATAAATGGGTAATGGATGCTGGAAGTGGTTCCTTTGTTACGATATATTTGTAAGTTATTGCTGGGCGTCGCTCGAGAGCCACGGACATATTGGATGATATTTTTTATAAATCAAATCAATAATTTTTATAAAACTGCCTTTGTTTCCTATTTAGTTTTTCGTAAAAAAAACATGTTATGTGTAATTTTATTTTTCATTTTAATTCGAATTGATGCTGTATCATTTTGAAAGTGTTGTGCATTTTTCTAATTTATTATCCAATTTTAAGTATTGTTCTGATTTGCCTTTGTTTTTGAATAAATAATCAATAATTTATTTATTTTTTAAATATATATATCTTAGAGATAAGAATGAGAATAATCAAAGCACTTCCAGTTAAGCATCGTCGTTGGTCACAGAAAATCGCTGACAACGCGCTTGCGCTGCGCTTTAAGGACTAGCAGCTGGTTATATTAACTCCCACTATTGTCTATAACCTGGCAAAACGATTGTCTACGCCCAATCATTACACTGCTGATCGCAAAGTTGAAAGTAATACTTGTATATGTATCGATCATATTACACTTTAAAACAGTTTCCTTACTTGATGGCATACAAGTACTTATTTGTATTCTATTCCGGGTAGATTAAATTAAAAAAGTTTCGTCTCCAATGTAAATCTATTACATAAACAACAATAAATCGTGTTACAACCGAATATAGTACAGAACAGACATCCACAATGTCCCGCGTGTGGATAATTTAATAGCCATACCAAAACATTCGTGGCACCCGGCTTCCTGCATACATAATGTCATAAATATATTACAGGAATATATTAGTAGCACAGTAATGCATTCGTCACGCAACGATAACAAATGAGCGATAATATAAAATAAAACCAATTTAATATTATAATCACCGCGACACAATTAATCGTGCGGCTATAGATGGCGACGCAGCCGTGTGTCGTATCATGCGGCACCTCGATATCGCGGTTATAATAATGAAATATCGTCCGATGTACGCCATCCGACAAAAACAATTTGTCGGCTCCGCTGCAGGAATGTCGATAATTAAACCAACCTGCAGCTCGCTATTTCAGCGCTCGATCGACAGACCCATATATTTTGCTTTCATTTTCTTTTTAATCCGTCCGGCTATGAATCCATTCCTTCCTCGTATAAATTACTAGCGCCGCCTCGATAGAGACTTCATCGATATCGGTGAAAATCAACTACGATAAATCCAATGTCTATAGGTTATAAAAAATGAGTGAAACGGGAGAACAAGAGGGGCCCACAGCGGTATCGATAAAAAAATAAATGGTGCCACCCGTCTTTGGCGTGATATGTTGGGATTAAGCAAGGAACATCAATAAGTAGCTTTCAAAATTCTGCGCACACCGGTACACGAGTGAGGCACGGGAAAAAATTGAAAGGAGACTCAAATATGTCGTCTGAATATTAAAAAGCAAAATACTGAATAATGCAGCGGGTGAACTGCGAATGATATAAGAGTGTAAGACGATTGCTGGAGCTATTTGCAAGCCATTAGTGTTGATAAAGCGTAACGGAATTTCGTGCGGACGACTTTTTGCGGAAGACACCCGACATCCGCTTTTTTGTTCAAAGATCATTATATGTATTCATTTTTGTGTCCGCCATATAGAAGAATTTCTTCCATGTGGCTAATCTTCGCATTCGTTTCGATATGAAGTGGGTTTTTTACGAGTTCCGATTTTTTATGTTGGAATCTTCGTCACGTTTTTCTGAAATAATGATTGGAGGTCGGAAATGTGTCATTTATCTCGTGACTTACAAATTCTGCGTGGATTTCGAAACGAAATTAGAACATTCTGAATTATAATAGAATAGAAAAAATACGTCATGGTTGTTTAAGAGTGGGAGAGCCAAACTTCGGCACGAATAAGTTGGTACGACCGGAGTAATACCAAGGCCTCAAAAAAAAAAACAGGTGTGATACAAATACAGCGTCGTGTTTCGCCATATGAGTCAGTTTATCAGATCCCCCCGATCCCTAAATCCCTAAAACCCATTATGGCTGCCAACGCACTTGGAACTCCTCTTGTGTTGTACATGGATACCCATGGACGGAAACGATTGCTTAACACCAAGTAATCTGTCACCCCTTTACTGCCATATAACATAAATAATACATTTCCGTTTTACAAATTGAGATATGATAAATCGAGTTTTTAACACCTCTTGAGGTCACAAAAACAGAATTTCGATTGTATTACTCCTGAATCTCAGAAAGATCCGTAAACGACATTGCAGCCGAGTTTTATGTAGATTACTAAGGAATTTTGAATAAAGCAAAAAGGGAGTTTGTGAACGTTTATTTAATTCCGCTTATCAACATTAAAATGTAAATAACTCTGACGCTATAATTTCACCAACTGTTTTTTGGAACAAGTAAATACTCCATCTTCCTTATATACCTCAATTAATTACCGGTACATATTTTATTTTCATTTAAAATTGCTGTATTTCTATACCCAATAGCCATTAAACAAATTTCCGGCAAACGAAAAAAAAACAAAAAGCAAAATGGTTACTTACTAATATACAAAAAAGTTTTTATATAAGCAATATTTTACGAAATTTATTTAAAGATTAAATTTGTTGTATCAGCCCTGATTTTTGGTGTGTCCAATGGCTATTTATTTTTAGGTTAGGTTAGTAAGTAAAATACATGAGGTGGTCATTACTAGGGATAATCCCGGAGATAAGTGTGACGTTGGACCAAGGGAAGGTTTTAAGCAATCCGATAGATTTCCATTTTGTGAACCCCGATTGTATATATCTTAATCACCGTTACAGTGGATCGAAAACACTCTCTTTTATTATTCAATAACTGATTTTTAGAAAGCCGTGCCAACGGCTGTAATGGGCGTTTAAGACTAAATGAAAAATTATATCTTCTTTATTTTGTCCAGAATTTACGATTATAATTTTATTTCAACGTTTTTTGCCATTATAGTCGTTATTATTTGCAATAAATAATTTCATCTCTATTTGATAAATCCATTATACATTCTTGGCTTATATCCGTCATCATTTGTTGAAGTTCGCACTTGAAGTCTTAATAGTCATATCACAGTACAAAGTCAGACTACAATCTAATCTAAACACACACACACACAAATCACCCCAAAAACTTGCATCTACACAACGACGCCCAATGGACGAAACTGAACTTTTTCACCTTACGCTAGTCACAAAGCCAAGACAAAATGGCCGTCGGAATTTTCGCCGGGAAAATGCAATTTTCGACAATAAAGTGCACACGGCCCATTAGAGATAGTACGAGGTGCCTGTAAACATTACCAGGGACTATTATGTCGCTTTTATATTCACACTTAAGTTTATTGAAAGCCCGCTTACTGCCGTTTAAGTGGTGGTTGTGAACCAACTCCCGGGAGCACAGTAAAAATGCTTCTTAGTTTAAAGGTGTTACATTAGATCTTAGTTGTGTTTGTGTTTTGTCGTTAGTCGAAGGTTGAGTCAACGATAAGTGTACTGCGAATACATTCCCGCCTTCCATTGTTCCAAATATACTAGAAGTGGATTTCAGAAAAGGCAAAGAATTTAATCAACTCAATTTTATTTATTGACATTTTATTTCCCAATACAAATAAATTTTCCCATACCTTCCCAATTAATTTAGCTTTCAAATAAACAGAGACCTAATCCAAAATTAATATCGCAAGTAGAACAACCCACCATAAAATCCTTAATATATCTGCGTACCCAAGGATGTGCTGAAGCGGATCACATCAAAATTTGTCCTATCTCATTTCACTGGCGACCCTACCACGAGCCATTTAATTTACTAACAATTAAACGAAGGATTTCCTAAGGTTCTTCACATGTCATTAACTTTTTACAGTGCGACGCCCCTAACAAATTGTTTAACACTGGCAAATGATGGAAGCTTCAAATTAAGGACTGGTCAGTGGGTTCCTTTTGTACACTTCAAGTATAAAAGGATTATGAAATCTTTTGCTGACAAATTTGTCTGGACAAAGAATTGAAAATGGAACATTTTTTAAATTACGGTCAAAAGAGAATTAGAATTTAAATTTTATGATTCAGGACTTATGGTAATTTTTTCAACATCACAACATGAAAAAACACCATTCGAGCTTATTTTAAATAACTGTATAATAACTGTTAAGTTTTCTGGAACAATCTTCACAGCCTTCAACAAGATTCAAGACAAAAATAAAAAAAAGAAAACAAGAACACAAAAAAGATTGCAAGCCTATTTAATTCAAAAATGTAATTTAAAACTTGGCAATATTTTTGAGACACTTTGTTTATATCTGGCATTGGCACGGAATAGAGCCTAGCTGGCGAATCTTGGCACGACCTCTTGGCAGAATCTTTATTTACACTGCATAGAATACGGGAACTAAATTCATCTGTATGAGATGCGTAGTAAATTATATGAATAAGGACTGTGTTTAATAAATTCAGTTTTATGGCTTCGTCGCATTTTGGAAACATACGAAATGTTTTAATAAAATGCTGGTATTTCTAACACATCAGACCACTCATGTTTATTTCTGAAGCTAAATAATTATTCTAACATGGAATTTGTTAGTATCTTGGCTCTAGCTAAAGTATTTTGAATTAGAGAAGACTCTTTTTAAAAAATAACAAATCTATCAACTCCTAAAGGAGCTACGAAATATTCATATTACAAACTCCATTAACAAAAAAAAAAAGAAAACGATGCGACGTCAAGCGACGGCTTTCCCGTTCGATCATCAGTTACTATCGCCGACAAAAGTGCTTCGCTAATAAAAAATAAGCCTATTACCGATCGCAAATCGCGGCTTATATCGCATTATTGTACCGTCGAGTACAGCGATGTACAGTCAAGATGTTTATTGCAATTTATTTGCCACGCCTTGGACAAATAGTTGCCTAATCGATGTTGCAGATTTACGATGCGATTCAAACGATAGATTAAAATGGCCGCGCGGAAAATATATGCGATGCGCTCTTTTCCTAGCAAGGATATAAGTATCTGTATGTCTAAAAAGTTGTTACAAGTGTGCTATTGCATGATTCTTTTACTTTTTATTTTACAAGCATTAAACTAGAAGGCAATAGTCATTAAAACAAATCTCCATACATTTTTTTATTAAAGTTTCCTGTGAGTTATATTTCACAAAGACAAATAAACGAATTTATACCATACAATGCATCTATCGGTTGTAAATTGCTTTTAAAAGCAATAGGGTTAAACAATTCTCATAGTTTGCTGACATATAATATTTATTGCAGAGCGGATAATAATATCAGCCATATCATGATATTATAAATATCAATGTGTTTTTAATGTAGTATTTAAATATTTAATTCGTTTTGCGGTTTTGTCAGCTACAAAATGGCGTCGCGGTCATAGACCAAACTTGTTACGTAACGCTGAAACAGTTTTTTTGTTCAGCTAATCTCTGTCGACTATAGCAAACAAACTAAATTCCAACTAGACGGGATCATATATTTTCAGCTTCATGTAAGCTAGGAAACGGCTGCAGGCCGGTTTAATTATCCACATTCCGGGTGGACAAATTGTTCGCTCACTACGTCCCCGGATATTAATTTCGATACATTGTCCCTACCAGGGCAGTCAAGCGACAGTGATTATTTCCAAACGAGAAGTCAGCTTCAAGTAACGATACCGTCGGAAAAATCCCAGCATATTTCATAGTACCGGCCAGTATTCGGAATTTAGCATAGAACAAGTTCGCACATAAAGAACCGTTTATTCTCTCTATTAGCGTCACAGATAATTTCGCTCCGTAATCTGACAAACGGTCGGTGGGAATCAGAGCTCACGGTGCAAAACTTGGGCGGCTAACGGCCCCATTGAGATATGTTTTAGATAAAGATTATTTATACAGTGTCTTATTTTACAAATCCAATTTCCGCGTGAATACACGGGTCGGTTGTAAATAACACAGACAAAGCTTTGCCGGAATCGCGCACCGTTCGATACATTATGCAGACCACGCTTCGTTGCGCCGAGCAATGAGCTCTGTAAATATACCAGGCACAACTGAATCGTCGCTTTTTTTGTTTCTATTTTCTTTTTTCCACTTTTCGATATTCTAATTTTGAATTTTCTCACAACTTTACTGTTAAAAAGTCGTTTCCGAATTTTGTTGATTTTAATTTTATTTTAAAATTCGATGGTATTCTACAACGATTTACAATATTTTTTCATTAATAGGTACGTAAGGCGAATATTTATTAAATAAATATTATTCTTAAAATTGAAAAACGACCTTCGAATAAAAACGGAATTACCGGTTTTTATAACAATTAATTCATGACGTAATATACGCAGACTACATCCCTCTATCATGGAATGATCCACATTAAGACGTTCCCTTCCAAAGAAACTACGTAAACAAATCTAATTCATTTATTTCTCAGACATCCGTTAGCGATATCGGCGTAACTGTTTTCTAAGTCATTAATTTCGAGAAAAGAAAAACATACAGAGTGATATCTTAACCTGTTTCCTCTAACATAAAGCACAGTGTTCAAAACGCGTTATCCGGGGGGCAAAAAGCAACAAAGTCGTGTAGCATCAGTGTAGTCACAATAACTAAAGGAACACGCCCATGCACTCCTTATCATGACAGTCGAAAGGCACTTTTTCATTTTTCTTTTGTCCTCGCTACTCGTGTTTTTTGTTAGTGTGCACGGTTGTCTCTAAGGGCAGACGGTATAGTGGAAAAGTCATGTGATTTAGAGACGACAAAAATGTTATATTCGTTAGAGTGTGTCTGTGTGCGTTACTTGTGGCTTTGCGTGACATATTTTCTTAGTGTCGAGGATGACAAATGGCTAGATAAATCACAGAGAGCGAGCTGTTCTTTTAAAACTTTTATTTCTTCGGATATGTTACGAGTTTTTCTGTTTACGTCTGAACGCCTCATTTATTATGACAATCTGAGGTTCAAAGTTACGTAAGCAATATGTTCTGACGTTCTTTCGACATTGCTTTTTGTTACACATTCTTCTTATAGTTGTGATTTGCATTTTTTATCTTTAATTCTTTCTACTCAATAAAATACTTTTAAAATAATAATTAGTCTACTTTATAGATTTGATACGAAATGTGTACTCATATTATAAACGCAAAACTTATGTAGACTTAGATAAATGGATGGATGATTGTTACACTTTTACGTAAAAACAACTAAACCAAGTTAGGCATATTATTATACAGAAATTATATACAGTCTCGACTACTACATATGCTACTTGTAACTAGGACGAAGCTACTGGCAGCAGCCAGTCACATTTACTTGGAGTGCAAAATTGTAAATTGTGTTAAAAGTGTTTAAGTGTAAGAATGTGATACATAGATCTCTTGTGAAGCGTATCATCTGATTAATTGAAAAATAAGGTTAATAATTGGCAATAAACGGTAACACATTACTGTAAATTGGGAAACAATACTTTAAAGCTATTAGAATAAGACAAAATTTCCATAAAATTCAGAGTCCACACATTGAACCAGCATGGCTTTAAATATTGAATATACTATGGGATATTTTTTCTTTAAGCCTTGTGATCAAAGGTCTTGTCTTCATGTCCATCCTTAACGGAACTGTTAATATAATTCCTATTTTTTTTATTTAAAATAATGTATAAATACTGGAAGTGTTCGGTTTTGTTCCAAAAATAGAAAAACTGGGACTGTCTCCAGCTTTATCGTCTATATTAATACAAATAAGAAAGAATTATTTTTTGGACTCGCTAATCTGGAGTCGAACACTTTGTATTGAATATAGTCCATTTATTAAGTATCTTAATTATTTATTCCACTTAGACCCTTACAGGCAATTTTGAAATTCAAACAAAATTTTCAAGATATAGTGTCAGACAGATAGATATGAATATCTATTAATATATGAACTATTTTTCGCAGATTTTCCACTTGACCCAAAGGTTGACTGGTAGAGAACGCCATATGGCACTAAGTCCGCCTTTTGTACCAACTTCATTTCATTGTGTACAATAAAGCATAAATAAATATATAAAACTTTATATACATATATTACTAGTTGTTATTATAAACTTTGTTGATAAAGGGGGCAAATATACGATAAATACTCGTGTAGAGAAATCATGATAAAAGGTTGGCAACCCACCTAGGGTTGGCAAAAACGCTAATTTCCGCCGGCGCCGTTTCTAAAGTACTTTAGACTGAATTTGGTCTTTCACCTCCTCATAACAATACCAAATGTCTCTTACAAGACAGATAAAGCGCTGAATACAGATAAACAAGTTTATACTTATATATATGCCAGCTCAAGCAAAATTCACCTTTATGATTGTGACATTAATTGAAAAATATTTCAATACTACAATGAATGAAATATTAAGAAGTATGATTATTCGAATTAAATAAAACCTATTTTTCCAACGCTTCACAGAATTTCTGTCAAAGACAAACGTTTGACAGACATCAAGAATAATGAAAAGAAGACTGCTCTTTAGAATAATAAGTCTACTTTAAAATAATTAATTATGTATAGGCAAGCTTATCAACGAGGTGTGTTTAGTATATTTTATAGCGTTGGTTCCAAACCTCTAGCTATTTGGGATACATTCATTCGGGATGGGTACATATCTAAACTTTTAGATGAAGATTTGAAGTCCACGGTTTTAGAGATAGGCGGAACTAATGTAAGTACAACGTACATGGTATGCCCTAAAGGGAACGCGGTCCTTGGAATATGCATGCCGTTCTTAATAATGATCGTTAAGAATTTAAAGAAATATTTCTCTTTTGAAGTCACTATATTAGACGAAACTGGAACGAGGAGAAGGTTTCGTGTCTCTAACTTCCAAAGTCAAACTCAGATTTTGCCACTGTGCACTGTAATGCCTATTGGCCTTAGCGAGGGCTGGAACCAGATTCAGTTCAACCTCGCAGAATTCACAAAACGAGCCTATAAGAAACAGTTCGTAGAAGCACAAAAGCTTAAAATCAATGCTAACATACGCTTAAGACGGATATATTTTGCGGAGCGACTTATTCCAGAGGATCAACTACCAGCTGAATATAAATTATTTTTCCCGTTGAAACCTAGATCAGAAAATACTAAACAAAAAATTATAAAAGAAAAAGACAAAGAGGATGAAAAAGAGAACAATATTCCCATTGAAAATGTAGACCAACAAGTTACAACGGAAGAAGCGGCAGAGTTGTCAAAACAGTCGGCAACACATTCAAAAGTAAAATATTCAATGCAGGTTATCAAAGCAGCCTCAAAAGTACCAGTAAATCAAGATAAAAGTAGTCAAATGGTAGAAATAGAAGCAGATCAACGTGATCGGGTAAATGCCGCTACCATTATGCCTGGACTGTCGGAACAGTTATCGCATGTTGCAGAAGACAAATCAGAATATAATTTAAAATTATCTACAGTATCTACTAAAGCATCAACTGAAGATACAAGAACTATAGAAATAATTATAAACGAAGAAGTTGACGATCAAACAACAGTTACACACAATGAAGGTGTAGAAAGCGGAGATACCGGAGATGTTCTTACTGATGTCATTGAGATTAATGAACCCGAGCAGTAAAAACGAACCGTAGAAAACTGTTTCTTTCTTATATCCTATAGTATATTAATATAAAATGTTAATTTATTTCATAATACACTTAAAGTTATGTAAGGATCATTAATATATATGTATTTAGTGTTAATAATTAAAAGTAATTTATTATATTGAATGTCAGTATTTTTTAATAAATTTCGTTTAGCTCAAATTTATTCTCTCAATTTCTGGTTATTCCATTATTGCATGGGTGAAAATACTGTATTTTTTTTTTATTTTCCTAATAAATCAATAGAACCCAGTATAATCAACTCAAATGGAACAAGCACTTGCACACGTGCTTTCTTAAATTTATTAAATGGTGCAATCTAAAAGTTGCATTAAAATGCAAAACGCAATAAAAACTATTCACTATAGTAATTATTATAACCTCTTTACTAAATAATTATGAATACTTCGTAGACAGCTGTCAAGTAAATAGATGTCAACAATAACTACAATACAAAAACGGAGGTTGTCATTAATTTTATTCCTGTGTCTAGCTAATTAACAAACGATGTTCAAAAACTCGTACCAAAATGGATTGCTGTCCATATTTTACAGCTGTGGAGCCAATCCTTTGGCGATATGGGACATGGAGGTACAGAACGGACATATAAAACGACTCACCGACAATGAAGTGAATTCAATAGTGCTCGAAATTGTCAGCACGAACGTTGCAACAACGTACATAACATGCCCAAAGAACAATCAAATATTAGGGATCAAACTTCCCTTTCTTGTCATGATTGTGAAGAACTTGAAACGTTATTTTTCTTTCGAAATAACTATACTGGATGACAAAAATATGAGAAGGCGTTTCAGAATTTCTAATTTTCAATCAACAACCAAAATCAAACCTTTTTGCACGAGTATGCCTATCGGTTTAGCAGGTGGTTGGAATCAAATACAATTTAACCTAGCTGATTTTACAAGGAGGGCTTACGGTACACAGTTCATAGAAACTCTACGGGTACAAGTACACGCTAATGCCAGACTGAGACGTATTTACTTTTGTGAAAGACTTTATACAGAAGAAGAGTTGCCCCAAGATTACAAACTTTACTTGCCATTAGAAAGAAAACAGAAAAAAGGTAAAGAAAAAGAAAAACCAAAAGAAGAAGAAAAACCAAAAGAAGAAGAAAAACCAAAGGAAGAAGAAGAAGTAGTAGCAACAGCAGAAGCTGCTCCTCCAGCCGAGGCAGAGGTCCCACCTGAAGAAGTGCCAATTGCAATGAAGAAATCGCAATCTTTATCAAAGAAAAGCGAAGTAATTCCGACTCCAGTGAAAAGCGCCACTGAAACACCAGAGAACGTAGAAGTTGCAAAAAGTGCTGCAGCCCTAGAAACTGAAGCTCCAGTGGAGGAAGAAGCACCACCGGAAGACGTAAAAGAAGCCGCTGAATCAGCCGCTGAGGAAACTGAAGCTACTGAGCCTGCTGAAGAAGCTGTCGTCACTCAAGACGCAGAAGGTACTGCAGAGCCAAAGACTGAAGAGCCTGGTGAATCGGGTGAAGTGGAAACTCCAAAAGAAGAAGCAGAAGTAGTAGAAGAATAAATAATTTGTAATTAGATTTTTGATTGGTTTACTTTACTTTAACTATTGTGTTTGGTTCTGATTTATTTGTAGACGTCGCTCGTATTTTGGTTATTAATAATATTTATTTGTTTCAACCGATAATCAATAAAAGTAGATTATATGAGACAGGGGATTAAATGATTGATTTTTTATCTTGACGGGAATTTTGCTATTATATTTAGTTAATGATAGGAAGAGGTTAAGATTAACGATGAAAACATTGATAAGGGCATTGAGACATTTTGAGCAGTATATTAGTATGACGCGCAAATTACTAATTCAGGATGCACAAAAAAGAAATTTGTCACAAAAATCTGTATCGAATAAAGTATCTTATAGTTATAAGTACCTAAGTGTTCTTGGCAAACGTTGTTTAACATAACACGTTACGCTTCCAGTAAAACAACAAAAACACATTATTTACCAAAGTGAAGTGGCTTCGTTCTGTTCAATATGCAAAAGCGGCTCGTAAAATCCTAGTATACTCGGTAGTTGGCGTCTCTTTAATAGTTTATGCTCTGGTCTATGGTGCGAAATTCCGCCCATTATTTAGGGGCTGCCCCCGTCAAAGTGCCGGTACATACATCCGGGAATTTATGGACAACTGCTTATAATAACGTTTTAGAGTTTAGGAAAATAGGTTATTATGCCTTTTAAGTGTATTTATTGAGATGTACGAAAAGTTAAATAGGAGCTACTATTTTTTTTATATTATTGCAGAAATAAATAAAATAAAAGAGGATTACATAGTATATCTAAAAATGCATGGTAGAATTTTATTTCGAAATGAAATTTATATTTCATTTATTAATATTACTTTGTGGTATGCTAAAGCGGCTTACCCATTACAATGATGGTAGCTGGTGCGGAACACAAATGGATGAAACATTACCTGTAAAAGAAAAAATGAAAACTATTAGAGCGTATATAAATAATACTTGATTTTTCGCACTAAGGCATAACTAAATATGGCTTGTTTTTTGTTCGATGTGTGTTTTTGACTGCACGGTTAGTGCGGTGACTGGGCAACTGGCTGCCGTGCAACGTGTCGCGGGTTCGATTCCCGCACGGAACAACTCTTTGTGTGATCAAAAAATTGTTGTTCCAGGTCTGGGCATGTGCATGTGAAATTGTATGTTTGTAACCGCACCCACTACATAGGAGAAAATCCTATTGTGAAGCAACGTTTGTTTAAACGAAAACGAAACGAACGGATGTTTTTGTATCGTTAAGATTCACAACTTATTTTGTAGATGGAGTTATTCGTATAGTTCATTGTCAGTTAGGTCCATATTTGCCTCACCTGGGGTTGCGAGAGCAACAGGAGAAAGAACGGGGTGGCTTTTAGTTAGCAAGAGACTCACACTCCTTCTCGCCCCACGCAAGGCTAGAGAAATAATTTGATGATTTTTCCACAAAAAGTAAATTAACGGCAATATAACAAAGGTGAAAAAAGTATTATTATTTGCCTATCTGTCTCATATTACTTCACTTATAAAAGTAATATAATTCAGATAAAAAGTCAATTTAAATACCTTTTTTGATAAACAAATAAAATAATCTTGTTTTAATAAAGTTTGGTCGAAATTAAATCTAAAAAAAGAAAATACAACCAGATTTTTCTGTTTACCTTAACATAATGCTTTTTTAACCACAACTATGATGAAAGGAATCGTCTAAAAGACCTTTTCATCATCGGTTCTGTTCTGCTCACAAATTGAAATAGAGAACATGTGTGTGTGTGTGTGTGTGTGCTGACCTTTATCTTGTTTTTTTTTTTATTTGAGCCTCTAAAATGCGTACCTTCGCCCCTTTCTGAGTAATAAGGATTTTCTCATGTTTATTATTTCCTGGTTTTTTCTTCATTACATTTTTTGGATACCGCGAATGAATGTACGCAGTGGAATATTTTTTGTTTGTGAATCTTAACAGGTATAACGAAACTTAATGCTTATTAATGTCAGAATTATGGTTTTAACATCACAGATTTATTTCAGAGACCTTGTCTTATGTGGAAGAATAGAAAATACATTTAGACAATAATATAATTTATTACTTGTATTTTATATAAAAATAAAATTCATAATTATGTTTAATAGCGTTCTCACACAACTATTTGACGGGGATTCGAGATTCGACTAGTTTCAATCCACGCGGGGAACTTACATTCATGAGTGACATTGAGTGGAACACAACGCGGCGAACGTCGCGCATCTAACTACCACTAAGAAAGCAATTGGCGCCGACCATGAAGGTGTCCATGGACGCAACAATAAAGGAGTTGCGAGTACGGTGCCTTTTCGGATTCTATTGGTCTTAGGTTTCGGATATTTAAGAACAAGACAAGTCTGGGGGGAGGGAAAGGATTGGGCTCCGGTAACCTAACTCACACTGCGAAACAACTGCAGCCGGCAGCAAACGGCTGTGGTTGTTTCACGGCGGTTTTCTGTGTGGACGTGGTATTAATCCTGTCGAACCGACCCCTTCCACTGCCACTACATTTATACACTCGTATTCAAATGAGTGAGTATAGTATTTACCTATTTATATGGGTCACGATATCATAATGTCTCCTATACACACAAAGATATGTAGATATTGAACATATACAAAATACAAGATCCTGTACATATTCGTTGAACATAAACGCTGGTAATAAGTTAGCGTGTTGTAGCGGACTATAAATCACGTAGCGATGTTACTGGCTGTTGTGGTGCAAGACATAAGTGGACAGCGGGATGCGGAATACAGGCTGTAGAATATATTAACATGCTCTGTAGATTTATGTATAATTGGTTTTAGACTTTTACATATAGATTGTTTAATATTGAAACAATCGTTTGCTCTAATAAAGTCATATATTTTTTTAAATAGTTTAACATAAACTTCTGCTGTCTATCTATTGAAGCTTATACAAGCTGAAAATACCTTGTCATTTTTTACCTATAACAATAAAACAAAAAAATACTTATTGCATGTTGAGTAATGCACTTATGTACTAACTCACTTTGTGATTCATATTTATATAAACGTCTATAGATGACCAAGCAACTATTTCAAACTAGATGACGTCACTGAAATAACAGTAGGTAATTCAAAATGGCGCATAAATGATCATTTAACTCACATTTCATTCATAATACAAGTATCATATACGTGGTTAAGGCCATAATATGCTTTTCTAAATAGATTATATTACTCTGGGAAAGTTATAATGTAGTAATTACTGGAATAAGACCCGGTGTTCAGTAGTTTTGTTTTAAAACACTGAGTTCTTACACTAAAGTGCTATTAAACGTGTAACAGTACTCGTGTTATATTATTATAGTCTTTCAACCGAATATTATTTGGGATAAGCAACGTAATTAGCAATTTTCATTTCACTATAAATGTTTGTTTATTTAGATTTGGATGCAATTAATTTGGCTTAACATTTTCGTAAATATGTATGTATTTCTTGGAGCACCAAAATTTGATATTGTTTTTGTTATTTTGGACTAGTTCTTAGTAATGTTTTTTAAATTTTGGTACCAGTTTTGCTTCCTCTTACATATCAAATAATAACACGGTTTTTTTTGTGATAGGACTTCAAACTTAGTATCTACCAGTGAGCAATCACACATGACAACACTAGCCGAGTTATGAGTGTTTTTCCGGTCTTTTGGAGATTTAGGGATTGTTTAATAAGTATTTTTAAAATTCCACTTTTTAAACATGAATATAATACACAATCTCCAAAAAAAATATTCCAGTTTAAAAACGTACAATTAATTATTCATACAGTTATTTTGTTCGTTACCCGCTACGCTCATGCCTTGTGCAATACACAAGCGAACTGAAGCTAAGCGAACAGTCCGCTGCGTCGGCTTCGCGTTATATTAAGGCCTTAATTTACTGCTGCATTATTAAGCAACAGCAAAAATTGGTCATAAATAAGAATTTACAAACTATATGTACTGTAAATATGCTGATTAGCTTGCCTACAATTTTTTTGCAGTAAGAAAATTCACCATGATTTACCGTGTATATAAAATTTGCGGTAAATAAATGCGGGTTTATATTTTCGTTGTGGTAGTTCTGCGATTTTTCCGTCGTAGTATATAGTATGTATATTGTAAGTAAAGTAAATATATTTTCCTTTTACCATTATTTACATAAAATATTACGTTTCCATACAATATTACAGGTATTATTTTTTTTCAGAAGATCCGATTATACACCTGTGTACTCAAAAATTTTCCACGAAATTCATTTCAAATAAAACGTTTTAATCGAAAATCGTGCTGTGCACACGTTAAATTATCCAGTGTGGCCACAAAACCAACGTAAAACAATTTGGTATTACGTGTTCTGGCCAGGCCAGTCAGCTCACGACGACTAATTTTTGAAGTCGTAAAATTTACGACAAAGGGAGCATAATCTATCTGAAGTACGGTCCGAAGAAACGTGCGGAGCGTCCGAAATTTATTTACGGTCAGCAAAATAAGACGTTCGATTGAGGAAAGTCAAGTGTCCTATTTTTGTATGTCGATGTTTAGTAGTCGTTTTGTTGCTTTGCGACAAATATGTCGCGCGAAGTGTTGCATGATAAAATGGCTTTTGTTTTAGGGTTCTTGTGTCTATGATGTTTATGTGGGTTTCATATTTTGAGCTCTATACCTATTGGTCATATGCTTTCAAAGGATTTTTTGTGGGCTTGAAAACATTATAATGTTAAATACTTATATTTCAGAAATGTATCGTTAATAAATATTTTTAATTAACGTAAACAACCCAAAAGGAAATGTACCTAACAAAATTTCTAAAACAGCTTAATTTTTACTGAACCAAAACCAACTTCAAAGTTCCCTGTACCAGTAACATCTAGTTATAACTGGTTTGGTGCGGTTCGTTGCGGTGTTTGCGGACGGTACCGCAACACTTACTCAAATTAAAGGAGTGGGTATACTTGCGGATGCAGATTCAATTACTGAGTCGGTACACTCTCCCAACGTGCCCTGGAAAAGTACGGGTTTACAGAAACTGTTTCATCCGTATAGTGTTCGATTTAGAATATCAGTTTTCGCTTTTCTTATTTTTTTATGTTTGAAAAGTTTCGTGAATATTTGGAAAGCATTCCTAAGGCCGGTTAAGCGAGTGTCCGAACTCACTCACTTTCCTTATTATTGGACTGATGTGACGAAGAGCACGTAGCTTGGTAGTTTATCCGTTAGACTTCGTGTATGAAGAATTACGACACTACTTTAGACTTTGCCCAATTTTTAAGTGAAATTCAAGGCCAAATCTTTAAATATTTAGCGGTCGTACTTACTTGGCAAAAATGAGAAACTGAAGGCAAACACTGTTTTTATTTGATCCATATATCAGTACAAACTTAATAGATCTATGTAGGAGGAACATGATATATAAAGTGGCCGCTATGTAAATGCGTAGGCATGTTTTCCGGGGTACAGCATATAAAAATATTTATTCCTCGTCTTATAATTGACCCAAATTAATGGATCAATGGTTTTGTTGACTTTGATAATCTACGTTGGAGCGTACGAAGTTTGGTAATAAATTATTACTATACGGCACAGCCTTCTGATAGATTTCCATTGCAAACTATTAAAAGTACTATAGAATTTGAAATCATTTAAGCGTTTTGAGATATTGAACGTGATGTAATCATAATATGTATACATGCTTATCAAACCATTTGATCTAACTATGAATACAAAGGTACTATATATTTTCATCATCAGCATCCGCTTATGACTGCCCACTGCTGAGCAAAGGCCTCTTCTCACACGGAGAAGGTTAGAGCATTAATCACTACGCTTGCTCAATGCGGGTTGGCGATTTCAAACTTATAATTAGAAATTATAAATCCAGGTTTTCTCACGATGTTTACCTTCACCGTATGTCAGTGATTTCTAAATAATCATACAAAGTACATATAACTCAGAAAAAGTCACATTGGTACTTGCCAGGTTTCGAAGTCACACTCTCAAGGGGGTCCTTAACCTGCGGGCCACTACAACTGCATATTATAGCTATGTATATATATACAAAGGCTAGTAGGTATGTATCTACATGTATCACATAAGCAGCCACCACAAACTTTAACAACAAAATGTAACGAAGGAACCAAAAATGCAGCACAAACGTTGTTTTCACATATTTCACGTTTTCACGAACAATGTAGGTGTTTATCTTTACAGTACATAAACTGGGGTCATTTTTGTGCGCCCTGGGCTTGAGGGTCATATTTTAAAAGGTTGCGTCGCTGCCTCATTCTGATAACACCGCCTATCGGCTATTTACTGACCGCAGAGTAAAGTTTACAGCCTTTTTGTGACCTTAAGTAGTATGGAATATGTATGATAACTATATGAAAGGATTATTAAATTTTCATTTATTAATTCCATTCAACAGATATTGTTTTTGTGTGGAAGCGAAGCATGCGGCTTTAGGTTCGACAGGAAATTGATGACAGGTTTTGATTTCGAAAATTGTTACAGGGATTCTCTAATTGGATAAACACGAGTACCAGATAAATAATAATTACGTTTTATATTATTATCATTATAATTGCTAGGATATACAATTGAATATGTCCAACAATCTGCAATTATCATACAATCAATTTATTAAGTCAATATCCAGTACAGAATTCAAATTAAATCAATTTCGTTATTCATATTTTAATAACGAGACATGAAATTAATATATTAATTATTTCACACTAAAATTTTATTACACATCATTAATATGGAGTTTTAATTGGGTGTACTTGCAATTTACTACAAATATAATCATTTTATTACGTTTTTTATGAATATCTAACTTGCATCGATGTATGGATCTGCCCCGTGTGATTGAGCCTGTCTCCTTCTCCATACTAACGTATAGATGGAAATATGAATACGATTGGTTGAGTATTTAATTAATTTATGTTTTTTTTTTTGTAAAAGTCATCAAATTATTCCTTTCCTCCTGGTTGCAGCAGGACATTGGCTTTAGTGGGCCCTATCGACCATCTGCATATGGCGATCTTCCCCTTACCTTTTAGAGACCTGCAAAAGCGCATTGAAGTAATAAACAAATTTACTTTGGTTTTATAACATAAGTAGGACCTGATATTGGCGTGTTATCACTTATCCTCGTGGTGGTATGCGATGATGAACCCATAAAAATCTGTTCAGGTGAGACTAAGGACGTGTCTACTGGAAATATCTCATTAAGGAATTCGAAGTAAATTTGGCAGTTTAATTAAAATATGTTGGAAAATTATGTAAAATTATCAAAGTAACTTTATGCTAGCAACAAAAGGAATCCCTTTATTTAATATTTTATCGGAAATTAGATCTTAGAACTATCAACCTAACTCTGAGGTCTGGTATTATTGTATGAATTAGAATATTCAATGTGAAGTCTAAATTCAATTTGCGATAATGTTCTAATATGAAATTAAATACACCGTCTTAAAATTTGTTTTAACTAGTTTGACTGTTAATTTCGACATAGATAAGATATTATTTCAATAAAATCAATTTAATTAAAACGCTTGCCTATTTAAATACCACAAGTTGATTATTGGTATCATTCCAGGATTTAAGTTTAATATTTTTTGACCATGATGACTTAGCAATGACTTTCCTTATAGTTACGGGTCATCAGTAATATAACAACAAAAAGGCGCAATGACTACAACTCTTAATTCTATGTTATGTATATGTGAATGTGTATGTTTGTAAACGCACTTAAGACAAAGCAAAAAGTTGTAGTCGGAGACAAGGACTTAAAAAACAGAAAAAGGATGAGCAGTATAAGTAGTTTTATGAAAAACAAAAAGGCTTGGTGTGTAGATGGGTGTATTATTACAAACGAATATTATTACTATTTTATATCAGCATATTTACCTTATAGAATTCAAAACAGCAAGGGCAATTTTAAAGACACTTGAATCAGTATCGCTAAACATCAAAACGATTAATGAAAAATGACGATCTGGACAAGAAATCAAAGCAACAACCTTCATGACGTTTTAACAGAATAAATAAGTAATTAAGAAAGTGATATATAGTTGAGTAAACATTTGCACTATGTCATAGTGTTGCTATGAATAGCCTCTATTAGCAGAGTGGTGCCTGTGTCATGTCACAGTGCCGCTAACTGTTGGCGACTGGACCATATTGCTGATCTGTTTTGTTGCTAATGTAATGTGTTGTTATTATTATTTACTAGTATTATAAAGGCCAAAGTTTGTAAAGCCCGATGAGGTGAAGGGTGGATGTGTTTTACTCTTTCCTGTAAAAAATGACGTATCAGATTGTGTTGGGTATTTGGCATATACAAAGGCTACTTATTACTCGGGTACTGCGTGTGAAGCAGCTAAACCACAAACTATTAAGTATAAGATATAAATTGATTCAGTTAGATATTTCTTGTTGAATTGAGAGGTCTTTGTAGGCTTTTTTAATGTTTTTGACATATCTACCTACTTAAAATGATATGAATTGTAGAGTGTCATATACACTGAAAAAGAAAACTTAAGAAAATATTCGTAAAGTGAATATTTCGATGGCAGTGTAGTTTTATACTTCATCATATTATTTTGTTTAATAACTTACTCAAACTCGACCAATCACATATGTCATTACAAAAACGGCTAACCAATCACATTATCTAAAAAATAAAAATATACAGTATGATGCAATTACACAAAAACAAACACACTTAAAACTCATCAGAATGTGCTACAATTAAAAAAACACACAACACATACACAACGCAAAACGTTCCACATTTTAAAAAGTACACACACTAGAGCAGGGCGTTACGCTTGCTGAATATTCATAGCGCACCGGAGATTGTATCGCTTAATAAACACCCTGTATACTAGTCCGCTCACGTGCCCCTAATGACCTGAACAGTATTAATGGAGGAAATTTTAATTTTCACTTAGAACCTTTTGGTTCTGTTTTATGTACCTACATAAATTGTATAAAATTTCAAAATTTAGAATAATATGTTTGTTTGTTAGTTAACAGTTTGTGTCTGTAGTTTGTTATTAAGCAGGGATTGCCAAAATATTATACTTATTCGGAATGTTAAATATTAATTTGGCTTTTTCTTGTTTCCCCCCAAATCTATGGAGATATTAATTACTTTACAATGATATTCTAAATGTAAGGCGTTGTATTGTAACTCTAAACTCTAAAAGATCTTTAGCAGAATGTAAAACTTGAACTGATGTAGAAGCTACGAGCAGCTTGTGAATAAATAAAATGCGATCAACATGCTACGACTACTACGAAGTGTCTACGTTGTGCTACGAACGTCTACGAAGCGCTACGGCGGTGCTACGATTACGTTGTTATGACAGAATCTACTATTTACGTATGTTTACTATTATAAAAGACATTTTTTATATTTGTAGTATTTTTATAAGTTAAGCTTAGTGGTCAAGTACGACAAAAAATATCAACCCTTAAAAAATTGTTCAAAAGTAATTTTTTAACCACCCCTTTCTATATGAACATGAACATATTCACATATTATGCAGATACGTTAGACGAAACAAAACCACTTTTATCGTACACCCTATAAAATATTTCCAAGCCATCACTGTCAAGTGTCGCTTCAAATCAATGTTCGGTAAAAGGTCACACAATTCCCTTGTGTGCATTAGTTAATAAAAAACAAATAACGTGGTAGTCAGCTGACAGTTTAATTTCGCGAATAAATCGTTCATATTGAACGGTGTCGACTCCAATCGGTCATTGGGGGTAATAACCTGTTAACGTTTAGTCAAATTACGTTAGGGCCAACCCTAATGTATTATATTTGTTTTGAGTTCTTTTTTTTCCTAAGGGGTGTGGTTGGAGGTTTTAGATGTCAAGTTTCCATTTTCAATTTTGTTTTCGGGAAAAACGAACGTGTTTTAAAAGTATTTTTTTGATGAAGACTTTGTTGTCGTCATGAAAAATAAAAATGGGTGACTATTTCATTGTTATTAATATTAAAAATCGTTACGGTTATAGATTAAAGCGGCTCCTTAACCTACATGACTATATTTGACGTTAAATGAATAAAACATTTTCCTATATCAAAAATCAAACTGAAATATGGCTGAAATCCCATGGCATTCCAACTAAATTCCACTCGACCCCCAACAAAAACAAACAACAACACACCACCTAAATCAAACCACTCACGGAATAACTAACCGCCAACAAATCAAAGCAAACATTGGGCCAACGTTGGTCGCAGTTATTACAAGGGCCGTTGCGTGGATGATAACATTAGTTCGCCGGTTTCCCGTAAAAACCGGTATAAATCACCAGCGCGCCAGCCCTGACTAATTACGGTTTAATTTAGACCAACAAAGGTCCACACTAGCAAACTTGCTTGATAAATCTCCAACATGTGTGCTGGCTAACGAGTAGTGACCAAACTGAAATAATAGGGTGGCCATATTCCGGATATTTCTTTTTTGTTGTAACAAATAGTTTATATATATAATTTCTATGTAATTTTTATAACCCGTTATTAAATAAAATCACATGAAAAAAGGAAATACAATCTTTACAAATACATTTTGTGGTGCACATGTCGTACGTTTAAATCAATATTTTTTTGCAAAAATAAAATACTTTCATGAAAAACACATACGTACACTGAATCAAATAACAACAACATGTATAAGGGGTGTATAATGTCGAGCAGTTTGTAGCTGATGGTTGAATTTCTTAGGTCAGAGCAACCTTTGTTTCTTTCGATGTCGTTTTTCATATAAATTGGGTATAAGAAGGGGATTATACGCTTTAGTGCCAACGTTTGGGAGCAACTATTTTTACTTTTATACGTTTTCCTACTGTTACTGAGTGGATTTATGTTTCTGATTGTGTACATAATTTCCTTAATACTACTGTACCTCATGAAAGAAAGAAAATAAAATGAATTATTATCAAAGTAAATTAAAACTTTGATGTTCGACGAAAAATTTCAAATATTTTAATTGACACACCCCGATAATCTAAAATCTGACATTTATAGAAACATTCAAATGAAAATGAAAATGATAAACGTTAATTAATAGAAACATCGGCTAAGCTGGAGTTAGCGTCAATCATGGCATAGGAAACTTCACTAACGGTAATTGAAAAAGTTAAAACTTTATACCTACACAGAGATCAGAAAACGCGAATTATTAAACCAATTAAAAGTTGGCAACATTAACTGATTCAACGCACAACAAATTCGCGCAGAAGTTGCCAGCCTTTAGCCCCGATTTTATTTGATATGGACCCTTTTCGATACGTATAAAATTGCCGTAAAGTTTTGATTACGAATAAAAAGAATACGGAGGGAAACAGGTAGGAAACGATTTTTATGTGCCCTTTTAAGATTTGTTTTGGAAGGCAAATCAACTTAGAAATAATACTATTTATTTAGGGAAAACCTTTTCATGTGCGTCTTATAAGCTGTTTACAGCAAAAATATTGATTAGTTGCTTTTTGTCCTAAATAGTTAGTTGTTCTTCTACGTATTCCCAATGTTGCTTACCCTGTCAGCAACAGGTAATAACGAATCAAATTATATATATATGTATCAGTAAACATGTGACGTTGACGACAGCTTGTTGTTATTTTGGGTAAGGAACTTTGTTATGAGTTTTCGTTTTCGTTCTATATGGAACATAAAAAAATATGTATAGCCCTTTTATGAATTTTTAAAATATTTCGTTTGTGAATTTACAGATCCCGATGCCAGTAAGGTTCGGATTACATGTATTATTGCAGCTAGTGTAGGCCGAAACTGGATAAAAAATTCATTAGGACGCACCTTTTCGCCGTTTGAATATGAAACTTATTACATGAGCTGTTGAGTGGCAAATCGCTAAATAGCAACATCCAACTCATTTTCCGCCGACATTGAATATTCTGCCATGTTTGAAGGAAAAACAAAGTGTTAAATTGCGTGGGGAGTCGCCTTTGAGTTGGTGGTGTGTCGAGGAAGTTTGGATCCTGTGGCTTATGGGGTAGGGTCTGTATTAGTGTAGAGTTTGTTGAGAGTAGTGTGAGGAGGGGTGAGCTTCCTGTTTCAGGAGACACGTAGAGAGGATGTGGGTCAAGTGGTAGGCAACAAAAGTATGAGTGTCGCGATGACGCGCTCTTGTGCTGACGGCGACGCGACGCGATGTCGACTGCCGACACAGTACGTCCGACTGCATTCTCTTTAGATTACCACAATACTCGTTTTGCATCTATCAAAGTTATGACTTGCCTTTTCAGTTAAACAACTGCAGTGAAGTTGAAATTTAAAAGTGTTTTTAATCTGTTTTACTTTTGTTTATCTCGAAAATTTTTACATATCGTTGGATATAAAAAAAACCTCGTTAATTAGACAGCACGGTTGACGCGGTGGCTGGGCAACTGGCTGCCATGCAACGTGTCACGGTTTTGATTCCCGCACGGAACAACTCTGTGTGATCTACAAATTGTTGTTTCGGGTCTGGGTTTGTAAACACACCCACGACACAGGAGAAAATCCTAGTGTAAAAAAAACGTTTAATTTTACCTACACATATCTATTTTTTTTTCAATGTAACGCTTTCCATCCCACTATTATCAACTAACTTTACTTCTATCACCTGCTAAGCCCGAATGAAATTAACGGCATACATAGAGTACACTTTTTAGTTATTTTTTATCCAGTGACCTGTGCATGTTTAATAAGCGTATTTCGACGTACTCATGTTCAGATTGGCGTGGTAACCAAGTTAGGTCGCCGGCTGGACGGCTCGCTTCAATATTAAAGGATTAATGAGAGTTTAACAATATTTATGACTATAAAAGAAGGGCTAAATTAACGGAGGTAGCTTGAATAGTACGTTGTTTGTTGTTCATGGCTTTTTCTGGATGAAACGTCATTATTTATTTATTTTTATTTGTGGTTTCCGTCGTCAGGGTTCCGGTTTCTCTCGTGAATGTGTGTATTTTTAAAGCATAGTGTCAGGTTTGGAATTGTGTTTGTTTGATTTGTTTATGTGGAAAATGCTTTTGAATTTCGTCAACTATGTGTAAAGTGTTAGTAAAAACTGATCACATGTCGAATTTATTTTATTATTTGTATTCGTTGCCTTTCAATGTCAACGCAAATGACATATAAATTTATATAAATATTTATAAGTTTTTTTTAATGAATTACCATTGTCGTCGTAATACACAAGATAAAGCAATTCTTAAAGTACCAATCTTTGATAAAAACCTCGTCACGCCATTTTCATTTACTATTAACACATTAAACAACTAAAAATCACCCTTACAAACGAAAAATAGAATTGAAAATTGCCTGTTTCAGTCGTGTTTACTGTGTCGTGAAATTCAGGCAGAAGCACTGTGAAATATATAGAAGCAAAATGATAATAATTTCATATTATTTTGGAATTGTGCTTCGTACAACCGCAGTCGTAGGTTGTAAGCTGGCTTTATTACTCGTATATACGTTTCAGGAGATTCTGCCGAAGTAGAATCAACTCTGGTATGACGATAATGCATGTTGAAAATGACTACACCACGACGTTTATACATATAATTAACATGTGCTAGTAATTGTTTAATGGCGAAGAAAGTCTTGCTGGTGTGTGTAAAAGGTATTTGTGTTTATATTTTTTCCTTTTAAGGGGGAACATTATCAAACTACTCTTTCTCGCCCCAGCCAGGGCGCAGAGAGGCAGATTCTTACTGACTTAGAACCACCCTGTTCCTTTTCCTGTTCTAATCCAGGGCTGCAGTCATATTTGGCGCTTGAACTCGCAACCCTTACTGCAAACTTACCTTATATGTTTTGATATAAAACATAAATGCTAAATGTATAAAATTTATAAAAGTCAAGACAAAAATTTAACAAATAATCTTTACTGTGCGTTTCAGGTGACCTTCAAATTAAATAGAAAAAATATATATGTAAAAAAAATTGTACAAATTTGTTAAAAGCTTAATGTATTTTATTGCTATTCGTTAATCTGGACAGATATATATTTTTATGTCATCATGTATTTGAAATATTGCTTTCGCTAGAATAGAATTCAATTAAAAAAATATATGATACATTTTATTTTTCGTGATTTATTTCTAGAAAATCTTCATTTAAAATCGTATTTAAATATTCATTACTATAATAAAAATAAAGCTAAGTTTAGCGTCAACATTTTTTTTCAGACTCACATTTGATTGACATTGTACTGCTAAAGAACTTGTGGTTCTACTGGCGTGTTTGATTGTTATTTCTATTTGACAATTACTTTGCAGAGTTGGATGAAATGTACTTACGTCGTAGATGCAATTACATAAATGTCAATGTCAATTTTACGACCAAATAAAACAATGGATACCCAATGCACTACACTAGTAATTATAATAAACTTAAAAATAAGTATTGTAAAAACTAAAAATTTAACTCCTTGAATTCGACCGCAGAAAAACCCAAAATTTTCTACACAACTTTTGAAGGGTTAGGAGTCGTAAATAAAAAATATCTCGCGATCTCTGCGATATAATCGCGCCGTTCATCTTAGACGGTACATTAAGTCTGCAAGCTTCAACATCTTGAAATATATCCTTCACAGATATTAAGATTCATTAAACTTGGGTCTCTGAGACTCGAGACTGCGGTTGAAATAATGCATTTTCTTAGACAAACTTTGTTTTAGACAAGACACAATATCTTTTGTGTTTAAAACTTTGAATACGTTGCTGAACTAGCAATGAATTTATCAAGTGTTATGGTGTGAACTCGAGTCTATAATCATGATAATGTTTTCTGCTTCACAATAAAATTGAAGTCAGCTATAAAATAAGGTAAACGGAACAAACAAAATGGAACGGGGAGATTTTTGAGTCAGTAAGAGTCTGAAACTTCATTTCGCCTTACCCTGGGCGAGAGAAGTCATGTGATAATGTTACTCACTCTATTTTCTACCGTAAAAAAATGTAATTTAAGGTGCATAATAATTTAAATAAACTGCTACTAAATTACAAAGTAAATTAGAATCAACCAAGAAGCTGTAGCCCTATGCACTGGATAGACGAGATTACTGCCAATTTAAATTCAACAGTATGCTAACGATAGTCTACACGAAACTGATTTGTCTAGGTCACGACACAGAATTGAAGACAAACGACGCCAGGTTTAGGATGATAACAATATAATGGCTACAGACTATTGAACCAAATATTTCGGCCTGATTTTAATTATCATCATTATTATCATTAGCTGGATGACGTCCTTTGGGCAAAGGCCTCCCTTGAGCTCTCCATGCAGAACGACAAGTCACCACTCCCATCCATTGGTTCCCAGCGACTCTGACGAGGTCGTCGGTCCATCTGACGGTCTGCCCACACTACGTCTTCAGGTCCGTAGACTCCACTTGAGCGCTTTTCTGGCCAATCAACGGTCAGTTTGTCGAGTGATGAGGTCTGACCATTGCCACTTTAGCTTGCAGATTTTAAGAGCAACAATGAAACAATCAATTTATTTTTGCAATTATGTTACAAAACGGCACTTTTACACGTCAATTTATATGATGATAAAACTAGATGAAGCCGGTGGACCGGCTATGTCGGTGACTCTGATACTTGGTGAATTTCCACATTGCGGATTTTGTCGTGCAAACTCCAAGCATCTATCGCTCGCTGATTTAAATAGAGAGGTGTAAATATATATAATCATATTGGTTCTCAGATATTGTTTTAATAGGTCACATGCTTTACGCATTAGAAATTCCTTCAAAGAAGTTTAACAACACTCAATTGCGAATGATCGAATAAGTATTCTTTATGAAACATATAAATCACATTCGAAAGCAATGCCATACACTCGTTCTTACATACAAAATTTGTAAAAAGAATGAATAACCTCTTGAACGAAACATACGCACATTGTTTAACCCTTGAATTTTCAAAAGATCTCTTTTATACCGTTAAAAACAAAAATGGCTGCCAAAAGTATTCCAGTTTGGGAACACGTGCCTACTTCACTTCATTAAATATAAGCTTAAGTTCATGGTGCTGATTTCATATTCAATTTATCGTTTGAAGGGACCGTCATAATTTTTTTTATAGCCACATAAAGTGTCTGTCGATGGATCCCTTTCTATTGGGAGAGTACAAAATGATTGGATCAGCGCATTTTGTACTGTTTTGAGTGGGTATTTTGGTCTGGTATTGTTTACAAGACAATGGTCAATGTGTTTTCATTATATTGACCGTGCATTAAATCAATGAAACTATTTTTGTAATAAGTATATATTTGATCTGATTCGTTAACATTGAGTATTTTGCGATTAATAGTAACTATTTTAGAACAGTCACCTTCAGCTTAAAAACAAAATAAAATTCAAATACTTTTATCTCAAATAAAAAAAAAATACAAACACACGAAGAAAAAAATACCTGTATCATTAACTTGGCGTGGCATGCACAATCGTGGTTGGAGTATTTTTTTTTATAAGTGAGCACACAATTCCAAATTTGACCTCATTCTATTGGAGAGAGGGTAGACGGAAAAGTGCTCCCTCATTATCGTTTTCCGCAGTCGCACCGGTATCCAGGGTGTTGGAAAACAATACAATTCCGCATGAAACGCCTGGGTATTTTTTCAAGAAATTTAAAAAGTTTTTTTTCTTTCACCCATTCGCACGTTCCTGTTGTGTGGTGGCGCTCGAGTATGTAATTCGTTAGCCTGATTGCACCTGGCTTCTTCCAGGTTTTGTTTATAAAATTTGCGATTGAAACCCACTTAGTATTAATAAAGTCGCAAATAAATGTTATGTAAATAGAGTGGGTAATAGCCGTGACCATATTTTTTAACAGATTTTATTTCCTATGGGCCAAGCGGTGTTTCAGTTGATACAAAAAATATAGGTATAATATTGTATATACCGCATTGTATAACACAATTTAAATGGATGACTTTTATTCAAACTTCTTCAACATACATTAAAGATTATTCTAGATATTTTTTTTCATTAATCAATATACTGCGAGTCATCAGCGAGGGAGCGAACCGGAAGAACCCAACCGGAAGCAGAGGGACTAAACTCGGCGGTTAATTGCGCGAAAAGCGAAGCCCTTCGTTTTGAATATCGAACGATTATTTCCGCGCGAGCTTTAAGGATCATGTGTTAGGGGAGGTTTTTTATTTTATTTATGTTCGACCTCCGTGCTGAGACATAAATTACTCAAGTTATTCGACGAGAAATGAATTTAAATGATTGTTACGCTTCGAAAATGCTTTGATTTTCTACGTCTATTTCTAAGAAATCATTCCTCAAACAGAATCTAGAATGTAAAAGTTAATACTTATAGTACTGTTCTTATTTATTTTATACTCTTTATGAGTAGCACTTTTAGTAAGGTCTATGTTTGATTAAGTACAGTACCTCCCGCGTTTCAAACAAACCTAATCATTTTCAAAAATCAAAATGTACAATCGGTTAAAGACTCAATCAAACTCCAGCAAACAGATAAAGTACAGTCAGCGAATTATTAAAATACTTTTCGAAACCATTTTAATAGAAGCACCCGAACTAAGTTTTATCTCTGTAATCCGCACCACAAGGCAAGTTTCATGAGTAAACGAGTTAACTTAAACGATTTCCTTGCGGCTGGAAAAAGTAAAAAGTAAAAAAAGTCGAAGTAATATCGCGTCTATCTGGTTCAAAATAAAGTTGTGTTGTTCGGGGGCGGCGATATTTTTTGATGACTGTACCTTGTCTCTATTTAATATCGTTTACAACTTGGTACAAGATGGCGGTCTAAACATGTTTTAAAAGTATATTCTAAGTTCAAACAAGAGCACATCTAGCTAACCGAAATTTTCAAGAGATTTCTAACTTTATAGTGTTAGTAATTAAGTTTAGAATTTATTGTAGATGTTTGAAATTTTAGAACCTTTTAATATGTGCCTATGTATTTAAATTTCGATTAAATATTTATGACAATAGTTAATGGCATCAAATGAGAATTACATTACAAATGACTTTTTAAAGTGGTCTAGCTTGTTTTAAAATATGTAATTTGACACTTTGTGCTATGCCAAGTGTTACAACGTTTGCTAAACGTAACTGCTGTTTTATTGCTCTTTTTAAAACTTTTGTTTATGGTTTCGCAATTATTCAAAGTGTTTCACAGTGAACTTTTTATGTATCTACGTTTACTGTTGTAGTCAAAAGTGCATTAAAACAACACTACATTTCGACTCAAGGTTTACAGGTCATTGATTTTTTGGTAAAATCTTACTATCTAACTAATATTATAAATGCAAAAGTTACGATGTTTGGATGTTTCGATGTTTGTTACTCAATCACGCCAAAACGGCTAGACGGATCTGGATGAAATTTGACACAGACGTAGGATACAGTTCGGAAGAGGACATAGGTTTTTAATCAACAAACCACGAGTGCGAAAGCTGCGGGTGGGAGCAACATAGTTTAACATAACTGTAATGTGTACAATAAACAAGAAAGATATATTTTTTTAGTTATCTTCCGCTGGCTGTGCCCGCGTGGTATTTTGATGAAAAAAACCTTTATGTTAATCCAAGGTATCATCTTCATATTCAAACCAAATTTCAACCAAATCGATCCAGCCGCTTTTGCGTGAAAGAATAAGAAACATACACAAATTTTCAATTATAGCGGGATTGAATGAATTATATACTTGAGTTCATAGTTTATTAAAAAACTTGCATTTATCAAACATTTAATTTTAAGGCCTATTTATACATATAAATACTTAAACACAACCAAAAAGTTTTACCAACTCTTGAATACGTAAAGAGGCACTGTTTAGTAAAACTACTCACAAACAACTACAATATTTGCATTAACCAAGCTTTGCTTACTGAACAAACTGTACCGCTAACATTTGTATACTAATATGCACAACCTGACATTAAATACGGTTCAAGTAACTATAATTATATAATAATAGACTTTCTCTCATTTTTATCATCATCATCATTTTCTCCAGCCCATAATTGTTAAACTCATTGGCACCTAATAGTTGGATCAACAAAGGCCTCTTTTCACATTGAAAATTTCAACATGAATCAACACACTTGCTCAATACGGAGTTTTTATTTCAAATATTAATGAGTCATTATAAGTCACGGTCCTATAACGGTTTGAAAACTGCACACTCATCCATGGGAAGCGGACTCCTTAACGACCGGGCCATCTCAAAATTATTATTATTATATGTATGTATTTTAGCATGAAATAAAACCCTATTAAACCTCCAAACTGTGTTAAGTAGGTAGTTAGAGATTTGTTTAAAATAATTATTTTGTCGCCCATATTGATTAAAAAAAATACTTGTAATAGCATATGCAACAATAATTTCGCTTTTTATTATTAAATGACCTGAGTGCTAATCTACAAAGCCTTGGTTATGGGCAAGCAAGCTTGCAAGCGCAATGTTATGCCGTGGCCAGCATCAGAGCAGTAGATTCAACGAGGTGCCTCTTAGTCAGTAAGAGTCTGTCGATATTGCTTCTGCTAATTCATTTGTCAGCCAATTTCTTTCTTCAAATGCATGTCTCAGACCAATGCCTAAATGCTGCAAACGCCTGTCATATGGTAGACCTCGTTAAAAGTATAAAAGTGCTGTTTTATGGCCTATTTGCAAAAATGAATTTATTGTTGCAATAATCAGACTTCGTGGTATCAATTCATCATAAACACCTTGTCATTCCCACAAAGAGCATTAGAAGAAATACTTGCAATCATTTTAAGAAAAGAAGGGTTCTTAAATGCGCAATCTTTCTAATTCACAATACTAATAAAATAACACCATTATAAATAGACACCTACTCTGCTGAATCCCCAACTCAAACAGGCGTGATGTTGTGACGATAACACATAATTAAGGAAACGTGCTCAAATCAAATTTAGGGTGAGAACAACAATATTAAATCTCATTAAATGTCCTTAAAATATTAAAGCTGGAGCCATTGTGAAGTGTCTTTAATTACAGACATTCGTTAATTAGTGTCTGGGATGAAAGTGTGAGTGATCAGAGTGTCGGGACACTCGGGCGTGACACCCCTCGTGTGTTTACTATGAGAATTTGCTGTCTCCGCTGAATGTTCTTTGTTAATTATTTATCTCGATTCAGAGTTGAGCGGCTCAATTTGGTTCGTTGGTGCAGCGGCCGCAAACGTAATTACTTTGCATGATGAGGGTTCAATTTTCTTGATGAGGCAAATTGTGTATGTTTGATTTTTGAATTTGTAATTATAACATCTTGATTCGGTGATTGTGATACTACTTCTGTATTACAAATAGGTAAAAATGCAATTCTTACAGATCACTTAAAATTATTTATTGCAAGCCTATAATATAGTGAAAAAATATTTAACTGTTGTAGCATTCGTAGCATTTTCGTAGTAGTTCGTAGCATATCTTATCTTTGCTACGCCTCGCAGCACTGCTACGCCTCGTAGCAGATCAAAGCTAATTTTAATTGAATTCCGATTATGCAATTACTTATGTCAATATACGATAATTTACATAATCAAATAGTCAAATTGTTCTTGGAATCCATTTATCCTATTAAATTTGCTAAACGCTTTAATCAATTTCTTAAACATTATATTACACATAATATTAATTATGGCCCTTATTTTGTATAATATGTTTTTAAAATAAATCTTTTGTAGTTCTCATACCTCATTATGGTTCATTAAAACTTAACTTACAAAGTTAAAATCTTCCATTGTTGTCGAAAATAATGAAGTTACGTACCTGAAACAAAGTAAAAATAAAACGTTATTATTTGATTTATTATTGGAAAATAAATATGATATCGTAGTAAAAATTTTTATCATTAATATTGCCGTTTTTTTGATAGATAATTATTACTTTTTACATAGTAAGTGAAGAACAAAGAATAAAACAAAGACCAGTTCAAAATGTATAGTAAAAATTTAATATATAATCTTTTCTGCCAATAGTTTAACCACAGTACAAGATTTTTTATTTTAAATAACGTTGCCCCAAACTCGGATTTTCTCCTGTGTTATAGGTGCGTTTACAAATATACGAATTCACATACACATCACACCCAGACACGGAACAACAATTTGTGGATCACACAAAGAGTTGTCCCGTGCGGGAATCGGCAGTCAGTTGCCCAGCGTCCGCGCCAAACGTGCAGTTAAATTCTTTGCATTATTGTAGATTAAATTATTTTAAATTTCATTTAGATCTACTTAGTAGATCACCAGAAAGCGCACGGAACCATAGAAACTATTCTTGCGTTGTATTTCATCGTGTAAGTGACGTAACTAAAGGCCTAATGTCGCATCTATCCTCAATTTCACAATACTCAAGACCCTAATACCCAAAAGAGCAGTAACGCTGTTCTAACACTTCTGCTTTTTTGGATGTCCATGGGCAGCAAAGGTTATTAACTACATATTAGGTATCCGTATGTTCGTTTACGGCCCTATTCCATGGAACAACTATTTTTAGCGCAAAAGGCTAACTAAACAATATACACTACATACTAAACATATACCTATATACAAGATAAATCAAATCAAAATCATTTATTCCAACTAAACCATAAAAAGGTACTTTGAAACGTCAAAATAGCATAGTAGTCAGTCAGTCTGTTCGTCAGTGAAACTAGGTGCTCTAGGTGCGTGATATATAACTTTATAAAATTTTGTCATATTAAAAATCATAGCACGAAAGATACACATTAGTGAAATTAAACCTACAATCGATGCGTCAGATACTTTCAAAAAAAATAATATCTAACAAGATTTCTCAACCAACTACGCTCAACTCCACACCACCTAGCAACGAACCATAGTTTAGCAAACATGTTTGTTTCCACAAATGCTTTGATATAATCTTAATGTCGGTCTCTTTACCTGTCCTGTCAGCATACAAACTTAGCAGACACTTAAGGTACTTCCAGTAAACTTGTCACAAACTTTAATTCGCTGTTAGTTTATCACGCGTTTAACATTCGCCGAATTTAACAGATGTTTGAATGTTCAGTGGATGTTATGGTCGGATCTGTGTTGTGTGTTGTTTGTGTTTGTCTTTGATGTGAATAATATGTATGTATATCTAGTTGTTCTTGTTTTGTGACTCTTTAGTAGTAGTAACAATTTTGAAGATCAATAATTGTCTGAGGCCAGTTAAAAGTGTGTATTAAATTTAAAAAGGACATTTGAGACTTACTCATTTTTTGTATAACAAAAAATACTGACAAGAAGGTTCTTCAAAAAGGGCTCGACATCAACAAACTTTTTTTGATTTATTTTTATTTTATGTTAAAAAAATACGTATGAGGCCCACTATTTATCTGAAAAGACTAAAGTCAAGTTCACTGCTTTAATAAAAAAAAAACGTAACACACATATAAATTGTACCATTTCATAGCTGTCTGATTAAAGTGAAACGCCCCCATATACGACAAGATATACAGCTATTTTAACGAGCAAATTATTTCTAGTTTCTCAATACATTTACTGTATAAAGAGGTCCCTGACAAATGGCCTTGGTATTTTGAATTAGAACTAATAAATTCTCAGTAGAGTATTGCGTTTCGGCAGTTCGTTATTTTACTGACCCCTACCTAGTGAGGGTTCTGTTCTATCCAAGATGTACCCCTGACTATATGTATATACGGATCCCTCACTATTTGTTCTCACGATTTGCTACGGTAGGAGAGTGTAAATTTTTGATCAAGAAGGGCGAAGTTTTATTCGTATTTGCGTCAATAAATTTATGTGAAATAAAATAAGTGTATACACAATGTAGGGTGTTAAAAGATTAATAAAAAAAGCTTTATTTTATAAATTCTAAAGTTGAAAAATATTTCTAAATTAAGTACAGAAGTTGAAAATACATATGAAGTTATGATACTAGTTACTAATTGTACTACTAATTGTAACTAAGTAAATTAACAAACAGTAAGGTACTTATGAAATTAACAAACAATACACACTAAATACTATTACTACAGATCAACATAAGTACCGAACAAATATAGGCTGTCTAATTAGAATGTAATTATCTACAATCTTCATGAATAAGTAACAGCCAGACACCTAAATTGGATATGTCATCTATTCTCGTACTAGACGTCTTCGAGATGAAGATTTGACACGAAATCTTAGTAGGGGATCTTAACATCTTGAGTCAACCGTCCGTATACATCATCAACCTTACCACTTACAAATTAGAGCTCAAATTAGGGTGACATACACAACCGAGATATGAGACAGATTCTAAGACAAGCGATTTGAAGCCTTAAGTCAAAGAGTATGAAGCAGTCATTGCAGTGTAATTCGATATTATCTGAGAAGGTGGGCAGTAAACGCATATTTCACTTGGTCCCTTGTTTACTGTTACTACCGAAACAATGGCTATAGTAATAATAATTACTCCATACAGATATGAAATGGGGTCTTGGTAGGAAAATGGCGAAAACGTCGAGTTACTTGCTTAGTAATTGGATTACTGGGATGGGATGTGCTTGATTTTGTGTGAAAGGACGTGATATAAACTGGTGCCGACCCATTACGTATGGAACTTTATGTTCCGGCTAAAGTGCCAAGTGATTTGATAGTTCTGTTTTGCATGTCTGACGGAGGGTAGCGACCTTCAAATTCGATTTCTATTCTAGGCACCAGACTTTATATTCAGAACTTGGCGTCCTTCATTTTAGTGCCTACGTTTTATGCTTTCCCTAAAACAATTCTTTCCTATTGTTCAAAACTAAGAAAAGAAAGTTCAATTAATTATATCGCCCGTCCGTTTTCAATTTCTTGAACAATAAAGCGACCACGCCAAATTTCCTATTTTAGTTCCCAAAAAGAAAACAAACTCGACGGACCTTTGCCGCAAAACTTTATTAATATTACATGGAGACAGAGTAAGCAGAGGAATAACAAAGTACCGCACTAAATATTCACTGACCAAAACTGAAATATGTCTCTAATACTAGAGAACCGACACATTTATTATAATGTAACAAGATTCCATTGGAAATAACAGTGTCCGTTGTATTCAAGACGGAACAACGGGCAAGTTAGCGCCAACAAATGTTGTATTCTGCGAATGTACGTATTTGCTTCCAAATCACGTCCGTCGGGGCGCCTTGAGGGGGTAAACAGGCACCGCGGGAAGGGGAGGGAAGGTCTAACGGGCGAAAAATTGCGTACCTATCCTTACTGAATTAGTACAGCAGTGTAAATGAGGCCGAGACTTTGCGATCTCAGCCGAGATTGCACCACTCTAGCGAATTTCTCGGGATAACTATACGTTGCGGTAACGTCTCTAATTGGATTGAGATGCTGCGGAAAGAATTGTTTTGATGTAATTAAATTACAGACGCTGGGATTGCACATGTAAACATTTATCATCGTGATTATTCCAATTTATCCATTTTGTTACAAATATTTAACGTCACTGAATTCTTGTTTTAAAAATCTTGTGAGTGTATGTGGATTTTCTTAATTTATTTTCAGACTGACTTTGTTAGTTGGTTTAAAAGAATTCTTAGCAGTGTTTGATACACAAGCGATATCAAATCTTGGAGGCATAATACAAGTATTATAAGTTCTTAAATACAACAGAATGTATAATACACGAGTATACACATACTTTGTTCCGCGGTTATCCTTGGAATGCATACTTTCGCATTAATTACTGAGTAATTTTATGCTCGCGTTGAGAACGAAAAACACAAAGAGCCTTAGCCAAAACGCTGGAGTTTCACTTTAAGAGCCCCTAGACGTAGGGTTGCCGAGCACACTTCAAACATAATCTTGATATTCTTTCCTTTATCAAGTTTTGTTTAAGGACCATTGGGTCATTAAAAACCTTTTATGTGTGTTAGAAAGAGAGGTGTACATAAGTAAGTGATCGTCTTTTATTTTTAATGTGACTTTCTTTAGATATACACACTGCAAAGGGAGTAATATTTCTCATTCACCAAAGTACGTCAGTGCCATGTTTTGACGCGAAAGGGCCAGCACCACCGGAGTGATGGCCTCACAGAAAACCTGTGTGAAATAACCACAGTGTTGTGTTCCTGAACTTCCCCTCCCTCTTCCCTCCCCAATCCCTAAATCCTCAAACCTCTCCTTTAAAATCCAGAAACACACTTACTACGCATTTACTATCAGGAAAATACAGATTATATATGAAAAATGAGCGTTATAAACTAACAAAACAATTTGCTGTACCCTAAATGTAAAACTTTTAGTTAAATGGTTTTGTTTCTAGATAATTTTATAAAATGTTAACCAAATGTTAAACAAAAGAATGTACCTACCACAAGAGAGGAAAATAAAGTGAAATAAAGAAACAAAAAGAACTGTGTGGCACGTGTAATCGTCACAGGTTCACACGGAAGGAAAAGTGAATTAATAATTACGAAACTTTTCGGGCGAAAATCCCGGTAGCTCGGGCCATACCGAATTCGGATACCATATAAAAATGTGTAACAATACTAAAATGTTCTCTTTGTAAAAGTTTTCAACCCTTACTAGGAGGAAGTAACAAAGGAAGCCATGTTTGATTATCGAAGAACAAAGGTACAATGGTTGCCCAACCACATGCGATTCTGGTCCTCCATGGAAACGGTATTTTAATGTTACAGTTCCTGTTGATCAAATATCATTATCTCTTTAATGGTCAAGGATCTTGATACAACAAAACTACTTCACTTTCTCTTTTACTAACAGTAAAAATAAATTCATAACAATTCTCTGACTGATTAATTTTTGATTACTACGAGTAGGTACTGCACTTACTGAGTCTGTTTGTAAAATGACTTATAAACCTTTTGCCTTTTTTGTGATCACTTCTAACTACTTCAAGAAAGACACACACCATGATACAGATACAATTCTAGGTACAAAATAAAAAGAAAGACAATATTAACTAAAAATAATTTGAAATTGGACATTTAAAATCGTGTCTATTTTGGCTATTATCAAACCCTCTTATATTCGATTTAGCCATAAATATGAAACGAAAGATAATCCAAGTTCCTCCCAGCCCTGTGTGGCAAACAAAAGCGGCCATGTTTGATTTGCGAAGAACAAAAGCACAATGGAAACCGGCCAGTCACATGCGACTTAGCTGCTCAAGGAAATGACTGGCCACCATCCCACGATGACTGTTTTGTTGTTTGTGAAAAAGTTATTTCTTGTCTATAGTATGGTATTAAAGAGGTTCTTTCATTTGGGAGAAAAATGTTATTATCTCGTTGTATAGAGTAGGATTTTGTATATAAATAGAGGTAAGTAGAGGAATATAATAAATATTACTTTTTGGGCTTATTAAATTAAGAAGCAAAAATAGAAAAATGGTTTGGTATACCGATTTTAAATGCAATCAGATCTTCTTATCCATTATCTCTTTACAAATTACAAAAACCACTTTATATATATACATAATATACATATGTATAATCTCATACCGATCTGCTAATGAAAAGACAATAATGTATTAAAAATTAGCCAGCATATAATAGCACACCCCGAAAATGAACAACGAAAAAACCTTTTAATATGAAAGATATTTTCCTCATGTAATAATCAGAAATAAGTGCGATCATGCCAAGTATTCATTACGAGGTGAACTCTTGGCAGTGGCTGCTACCATCAATAAACATAACTCGGCTAATGTGACCGCTGGAGGCAAAGTACTGCCCATTTGCAACCGATTGCTATCGTTAAAAACATTTTAAAGTCATTTATACTTTTTTTTCTCAGATTTGTGAGTCTAGTAGACATATTCGTCATGTTTATTGGAGAAAATATTATCTCTAATGATAAAGGGAGTAGATGGTATATATTTTACTCGGCTATTTATATGTTCTTTAATTCAAATTTTATTTTGTACATTCGTTTTTTAGGGAGATGTAGGTGATTTGGTGCCATATTGTACGTTTATATTATTTTAATTTATGAAATAAATGCCAAAATTAAAAAGTGATTTAAAAATGTAAGATCAACAAGTTAGTAAATTAATAAAAATAAGTGAATTTTGTTTAAGTATTATTTCATTATCATCGTTATCGTCGTCAAATTAGTCATAAGAAGTCCACTCCTGAAGATAGACGTCCCAAATGGAATTTTCTGAAACCAGTTTAATTTCACGGATCCAATGACGTAACAAGAAACGAAATTAAATTAGATGATACTCGAATGTCTCAACAAATCTCTGCAGCATTAACATTATTATAAATAGAACAAGCAATCCGAAACCAATATAACAGTTTATTATCATTAAATTGGGAGTCCGTACCGAAGGTCGAGAATTTGAGATTCATCGGTCGAGAGGATTTAATCCGAGCAGAGCGGCCAGCCCGTGTAATTGTATTCATGATTCGGCATCGTGTGTACCCACCCTTACATGCATACCCGACCGTTTTAATGACCGAAGACCCTTACAATACGTAAATGATGCGGATAAAACGATTTTGGGATTAATTTAAGATTTTTATTTGATTGTGTTTGTTAAACTAGATGGCCGTTTATGTTCGATTTGTTTTTTTGGATTTAATTGTTGGGGTGAAGAGTGGCAATTAAAATATACTCGACCAAGGCTTTAGGTCCAGTGTTTTCTTTATTCGGTTTGTTGATTAGCCTCTTTTCTACAGCTGCCAGCCAATGCTTTTATACTGTATTACTACTTGCAGAACACCAACAACTTAAATCCCCTCTCATAAAACAAGTATTAATGCAATGATACTTCAAACTTAGACCTCGTTTACATACACCTCCACGTGTCGAATCGTGCATTTGTTGTATATTACAGGAGCAGACCTAATAAATGAGGCCTTCTTTTGTGGAAAAATCATGAAATGACTTTTCTCGCCTCTGTTGTTAGGTAGGTAGGTAGGTAGGTAGGGAGTGTTAGACTCTTACCGATTTAAAACCTCTTGACCCTTCAGGAGAACTAGCTCTAGCAGTACCTAGGTATAGTTAGATCTTGAGATTAAATGGTTTCATCATACAACCACTGATTTATCAATTGGAATGCAGAAATAAGTGAAATCGGTATTGTGAAACATATTACCAGCCTATAATTACTTCATTCTAGTTAAGTTTCTAAATGTTACGTTGATTTATCACCATCAGCAGTTTAACGAAGCATGGCATGGACATACTTGATGTAATTACATGAGTTATTGCATTATTTTGTACGCGATTATAACATCTACGTCCGTAATAACGAAAAACGGATACATTATAAAGGTAAATAGATAAAGAATTCTATTTTTAATGACTGACGTGAATTTCCCATCAAACGCTAAAGATACGAAGTCTTCAGGAAATTTACTACTAGAAATTGCGACATACTTAAAGTACATGTACCTAAACGATCACAGTATTACAAGAAATATATGTATAAGCACATAATATGACATGCCAAATCACAATACAAATAAAAACTTCGCCATCCCACTTTTCCGCGAACATAATAAATGTAACGAACATGTGACATACGAGATTAACCCTAGCATGTCTTCGACCAATCTGGAGGCCGAACATGTAGATTTATTACAAGGGGCGACTCTGCGAGCGGTGGTCGTCTCGGCCTGGCACCGACGACATGGTTACACCGAAATTATTCAAAAGCGGCCTTGCTCCAGCGAATTGGTGCAGGGCCAGTGCCGAGCAGTGCTAGATACGGCGAATACCGCCACTTTTCAAGTGATATGTGGCCGAAATGTTTTCTGCAGACATTCGCCGGGTTAGATTGTGCATGTTCCAGTAATTTGTGGGAGTCTTACTGGAGTGGATGGCGCGGTGAACGGTTATAGACTCCGAGTTGGAGTCAGCTACGACAATGTAACGTTCCTGTTCAAATAATTCGGAATGTTTTCTACAGTTTATGTGGTTTGGTATTACGATTACTTAGGTTCACATGGTAAGCGCTTACGTCGAATATGTAATATTAGAAATAGTTAGGTAGGTAACGAATCATGTGCGTTTATAAACCAAGAAGTTTCTCTGAGTTTCATTCATTAACATTTTCATTCATTTACATTTTACAACCACATTACCTCAACAAACAGTATACTTAGGATCTTAGAATCATCTCATTTATTGATTACGTTTTCTCCGATTAAACATCTCTTGTATTTATGTAAGCTAAGATAACTCAAGACGAAAACTTCCATCTAACTAATATGTCATTCAGATTTTATACAAATTGAAACATTCAATTTCCTTCGAATCCCTCACCAACGGCTTTCACGACGAAATTATTAATTAAACTTTTACCAAGTAAGAACATTTTTCTTTTTGAAGCAGAAGCCCTGAAATATTTCCTAAACTAGATAAGGCACTTAGTTTCTGTACTGTTTCCATTTTACGTCTTAATTAGGTAATTTATAACATTAAGGGAGGTCCTCATTGTCGGGAGGCGACGAGTGAAAAATATATAATTTGGACAAAAGTGATACTTAATACCCCACTTAGTCCTCAAGGGCGGAGGGCGCTGTGGCTTTTAAGGCTTTTATTTATGTTTCAAGCTAGAATATGTCTTCTTGGGGCGTGTCGGTGTCAAACGTAAATGAAGACTTTTCGAGAACCTGGTGGAATAAGTACTTTATATGATTACTATAGCCACTCTCGCACGGTTTCACCCGCTGCTTGGTTCCCTTTGATAGTAGCGCAACATTAATGCCATGTAGCACTAAGGGACGTTGTAGTTGTCTTAAACCTTAAAATTTTGAACTAAAAGTTTATTCTAATGTGTAGCCAAAATCATATCCATACGCTCAGTAGGCGTCCTTATGTACTACAAGCAGAAATTGAGATTTTCCATTAGTGAATTAAACAATAAGGCAATTAACTTGCCCCCTATAATATAAGATTTATAGCGTCTATAGCGACCCCTGTCAACTCCTTATGGAGTGGCCGCAATGTTATCCTATTAATATTATAAGCGTAAAAGTTTGTACGTATGGATGGATGTTTGTTACTCTTTAACGTAAAAACTACTGTACGGATCTGAATGAAATTTGTCACAGAGATAGATTATCATCTATAATAACACATAATAATATACTATCCTGGTACAAAGAAGTGTAATAAAATTTTAGTTTAAAATATTTTTTGACCACACATATGTAACTAGTTTACACCGACCTTTGAATGTGGGGAAAGATCATTTGAAGCGGACTTATGATAAACTGGTCCGTATAGCTTTGTGTACATATTTGTGCGTAACACAATATAATTTGTATATTAGGTAAATTGATTAAAAACATAATTGAAAAAGTGGGTTTCATATGAGATAATTTATGGACGAAAATGAATGTTCATTTTTTCTTACTGTTTATTTATTTGTTTGTTTGTGGATAATATTAAATAGATATATTATAAGCATTCGCTATTTATAAAAGATTTCGTTAGACGTTTTGTTACATTCAATTTGAGAACATACATATAAGTTTTACCTACACGAAGTTTTCAATTACAATTTTCCTCTAACAAAAACAAAAGTTCGGCCCTTTATAACAAAGTAAAGATTTTTATTAATAAAAATAAAGTAATAGGTATACATCGAACTCGATTTTATATCAGGCCTCCCGATGGAATTGATGAGAAAGAAAATAAATCATGAATTTTTCAAGTTACGTGTACATTTTTCTTTTGTGAATACATTCTCGTGGGAATATAGTAATTCATCAAGTGATCCAATGTACCGTCTGATTGAAGTGATCAATTTATTTTACGTTGAAAACGTTTAGCTCAGGCACCCCGATTTATTGTAGCCTTAAAGCATTCTTGGTGTTATAGAAATATATTTATTAACTTATATATAAAATCATAAACAAGTTAGTGTACTTACTTTTTTATGAGATTATTCGAAGCAAGGTTACATAGATGTTTTGTTACATTCATTTTTTTTACCTTGCTACACATTACATTTTTTTTCTATAAATTCAGTGCGTTTACAAATATACAAATTCGCATACAAGCTTGTGAATTATACAAAGATTTTGTTCAACCCGCAATACCTTGCGCAGCAGACGGTTTCCCAGCCACTGCGTCAACCATGCAGTCTGGCATAAAAGTTATCTTATGAGGAAGAAAATCCCTTATAATGCTTTAGTGCTTATGAGAAATTCCAACCCAATAAACTTAAAAAAGGTACTTTTTTATTGTTGAATCTAACTGGACACCTCGTTGTAGAGAGTCGAGCGTTCAACCGCTCAATTAACGAGGCAGTTACCTTTACACAATCAAGCCTATAAAATTAAAATTAATAAATATTTTCCGAGAATACCAATGAAAACCCGTAATCTCGTTTACTTAAAGGTCTCATTATGTAACAAATTTTGAAATAATTCAAGGAAATAAAGCTTATTTTCGAGGATCAAACAAAAGGCAGTATTGTGAACAATTTACCTATAAATTATGTTCAAAACTGATGTTATTAGAACCTTTATACCTGCCTTTAAATTTCATTCATACCGGAGTATCCGTATTGACCAAACATTATAACCAAAACTAAGTTATAAAATGTGACAATAACCTCAGCCTGGAACACAAACAAGATTCAACCTTGGACCTATAACGTTACGATGGATTTTACATTGAAATGTTCACCTAGCCTTGGGGTCGACCCTCGTAAATCGCGACTAAGGACAAAACAACAAATTTCGTACTAAAACAAGTTAACGGTGAATTTCTAAAATTATGTTAGGTATATGTTATTTTGTTACCGGGAACTAATATTTGGGTGGAATTCTATCTGAAATTTACAGTTTGTATTGGGAAAATTCATTAGTTAAAGTTGAAGAATTTAATATCTGGAACCGAATCAAACTGTATATATATATGTATATACCTATATAATATTTGTATGTGTGGGGACACATAGGTATAAATTTTATTCCTATTGGGGATTGTGGGTCAAACACAACGGTTTAATCGTGACCCAGCTAGGAATAGAAGATAGAACAAAATGGTTTTACTCAGTAAGACAGTTACAAAACTGTATCGGCATTTCTTCTCAGAGTAGTCAGATGGGAAATGCCGGCTTCATCTAGTTTTTCACATATAAATTGACGTGTAAAAGTGCCGCTTTATGGCCTATTTGAAAAAATAAATTCATTGTTTCATTGTTTCATTGTAATACCTGTCTCTTACCTTACTCAGTGTGATACGAGCCATTTGTTTAAGTGATAAAGCGGCATACAAGAAGGTTAAACACCTCATGTTAATTGGTGCTGCCAAACTGGTTTATTTCTAAGTACGTTGCTGATTTAGCCTCCGAAACTAAGTCAAAAGTCAGTCCATAATTCCCAACCCAAAAAGAGCGCCTAGGTACATAAACATGACTTGTTCTAGCTAAACGTAGCTAAAAGAGCTAAACTAAGCTAAAATAATCATTTGAAATGCCTATGTCGTTACTGGGAATGGAATAATTCCTACTATCTGAACTTCTCTGAATCAAGAGAGTATTAGCAACAGTCCACGTGTTAGCTAACTACTAAAATTTGTTAGGTGTTAGTTTTGTTCGATGTTTATGGATATTTTATTTACTATATTTGAAATGTATTGTCTTATTTGAATTTGAATGCGACAAAGTTAGCAGACGAAAATAAAAAAAAAGATATTTTTTTTATACCTAGTTGCTCTTTTTAAAACACACATTTTTTTCAAGTTATTTTTTTTAAAACATTCAATCGAGTTGTTGTCAGCAATTTTATGTTTGTATGGACAATTAAAATTGCATCTATGTCAGGTACCTGTCACTGAACTCTGTTTAGAAAATGTATCTTATTAAGTTTCTAGACCATGCTGAATTTTAAAATCTGTATAAAAACTTTTTGTATAAGACTCCCTTAAGTAAAGAACAAATATAAATCAAAGTATTATAAAAGCAACAATAAGACCTAATTGACTGAACAACATAAGATTATAAGCCACGATGCACTATATTTACTTAGTTAATTAGGCAATACTAAGCACACTAGCAGTAATTAATCCAAAGATATTTGTCTGTGTCAATCAGTAAGCAACAGTAATTCAATGTTATCAAGGAACACACGCTAGACTAGCACCCATAAATTATATCAAACATGTTATGTGTGTGTGTGTAAATGCATAGTAATGAAGACTCAATCATCTGTACATAAATATGAATACACTAAGTATATACACGATTGACGTTAAGCAATTATGCTGGATCTTCATTAGGTCTCTGTTGCTATCTTCGATTGAAGGATCAGTTTCTTCATGGCTGATTAAAGTAGATGGTGGTCCGAGTACAATTTTCACTATCCTTACTCTTTCCGTGGTTAATCTTTTAGCTTGGATAATCATTCAATGAGTTATCTCTGCCGTAGGAGACGTACCAGCGTGTGTCAGACTCTTACTGAGTAAAAACCGTCCCTTGTTTTCCTGATCTGTGCCGCGGTACGACATTGCACTTACACCCGCAAACGCGGCTAAGACTATAGTTGTTCTAAGAAGCAGATAAGGGACTATATTTGACAAAGATTGGGGAGCAGTAATATTAAATCAATTATTTTTTTACTTTGCACATATTAGGATATTGGTCAGTAAAATTGTCGTGTTCGCCCAAAGGTTAAGGCACCTGCGTTTCATGCATGAGGATTCGAAACCAGACAAGTACCAATGTGTTTTTTTTTGAGTTATTTGTACTTTCTATGATCATTAAGACACCACTAAAATACGGTGAAGAAAAACATTGTGGGGAAACCTGGACTTGTAATTTCTATTTATAAAAAATCGCCGATCCGCCTTGAGCAATCGTAGTGGTTAATGCTCAAACCTTCTCCGTGTGAGAAGAGTCCTTTGTTGGACACTTATAGGCTGATGAAGTGTTGTAACGAGAGAGGTCATTAAAAAATGAATTGTTAGACAAGCAAAACAAATGACAATCCTATAAAGGCTTCCTCTTAAAAAGTAAAGAAAGAAAAGATAAATCACAAATTGTACTAATTGTACTAAATTGTACTAAATTGTACTAAATTGTACTAAATTACAAATTGTAATAATAATGTTGATCCAATTGAAAGTATAAAGCTAATATGCTTACATCTTCACCTATATTTACAACGTCAACACAAAAGGAAGATTTACATTGTACAAGACTAAATCGATCCGGCTTTCCATTTTCTTGGGGAAACAAAACGCAATAATACAGACAAAACAGAATAACGTCTATCAAAATGATTATGCCTATAACAGAGGAGCCTTGTAGGCATAATATTGTGTTCGTATTTTCTAAATCCGCTTGTAGGTACAATAGCTACGAATGTGAGTGACTGGCATCTGCGTTGAATTTTTTGTGTTAAATTATTTTTGGTAACGTTGTAGTTTTTTGAATAGAAGACTTTTTATATATTTGACGCTGTGCTGTAGTAAATTATTCAGGTTTTGTTTCGTTTCGTGGATTTATTGTAAAAATGAAGATGGTATGGCACGAATGGACTGGTCAGCTCGACCGGAGTGATACCACGGCCTCACGGAATTTCCATAGGTGGCGCCAAGAAGTAAGCATCAGGTAATCCATCGGGTCGTTTGATGCCATTTTACATAAAAAAAGGATTTTACCGCTTCTCACGATTTGAAGAAACTTAAAAAACTTATCACATACGAAACAATTAAATGAACAACACAATGCTTTCGAAAATCTAGATATTAAGTCCTTTTGCAGAGAAACTATATAACGTATTTTCCAGCATAAATTTAAAGCCACGTCCACCTGTATATAACAGCCTCAAATACAACGTAGAAAAAAGGTCAAGACTCTGAATATACCAATAAATATCCGCAACACTTCTGTAGGTACTGTTGTCACAATCCGTAAATTTAACTATTTATTTATTTGTAAATGTATTTCTAGCCTTAAATCTTCAACTGTCTCCGGAGTAAAATCTAGTACGGAGACATGAATAAAATTGGAACGCGTTGCTTCAACAAATGTCTTATTGTTGTTCATGCTCGGTGTGATACTACGAACGTTTGTCAAGATAACGCGGTAGGTGTGATAAGGTGTGTTACGCAACAAGATTTGCACCTACGACTCTACAGAGTCTTGATACCGGATTTTTGATTTGTTGAATTTTATAAAGGAATTTTCGGCGAAGAAAAATGATTTTTTTTCTTTATTAACAAGCTGTTTCGATGTTCTAATAATGTCTTGAAATAAATCTGCTTAAAAGCATGCGTGACTGAAATATATGGCTGTCAGTACAATATAATTTAAACAAAAAAAAACCTACTTCATAATAAATGTGTAAAGGAAGTCAATGACCTCTTTATCAACTATAAAAGACATAACATACACGTGCCATGCATTATTCACCAAATACAAAACAGTAAAAAACGAGGTCAAAGTAATATAACTCGCCAAAAACTTCGAAAGCAATTCAAAGATAGCAAACGTAGATTTACATTAGAACAAACATCTGATCTTTACAGTACAATTAATTACTTAAACTTTAAAGTCAAGTAAACAGTTAACAAGCGTCCATTAACCGAAGTCATTAACAAAACAGCTGCGACTACATTAAATAGCCGTCGAAATTTCAAAATGGCTCCCCGTTTCCATTCATCGCTCGCAGATACGTAATTAAAGACCGACTGTAATTGACGATACTCAATGCCTAGCCTTTTATAATTAAAGAAAAATAACTTAAGCAATTTTCCCTTATCGAAGGGTCAGGGGGTTTTTACCTTTTTTATTCACTTTTCCGTTTCATTAAATTTGCCTCGTCCGGGATCGCTCTTTGGCTGAGTTATCCATTTGACCGGTTTGTCACCTCTGTGTTTAATTTATTCTTTGATCGAGGATTACGAGCTTTGATGATGGAGTCTCTTGGTTTTTGTTTCTCGGAACGCGTCGAGTCCTTAGCCACGTGAGCAAAATTTATGAGAAAGATATATAATAATTTAAGGCGATTTAGGTATACCTTTTTTACTTATAACCACAAGCTTATTGTATAACAGTTAGCGTTTTTGATAATAATGTTAGATATACATTGCCGAATAATTTTGCCAAATTTAATTAAAACCCCATGTAAAAAAAATAAATCTATATTAGAATAAAACGTTATCATACTCCTTATCTTACCTTACTCATTATATCACAGACTTATAAAAGTATCCTTACAAATCTGTGATACCTCTAGCGCAGTATTTCGTCTCTCCAGAAATCTGAAGTTTGAAGTTATATAGATGAAAACATTACCTGGAACGATAAAACAAAATATTAACTTTACCAAGAAAGGAAGCATGGCTCCCCACGTGTAGTGGCCGGAATTAGGCCAACGTGTTCACTGAATTAGTATAGGAATTGGGTTATAAGGCCTTTACACAGCCGCCTGGGCCTACACCGTATCAATGTAAACCTGTTTTCTGGTAAACCAATCGTTTAATTTACGAAAATCGAATTCAGTTTAGGATAGGGTGAACATTTTTGAAACAGAATTCGAATGAATTTGATTTTATTTTTATTCCGATAGGCCGCTGTGCTTTTGTTTTATATTTATTTATTTAAATTCGAATCTTGAAATTTTAAATTCTACTAATAATATAAATTTAAAGGTTTGTGAGAATGTATGTATCTATGTTTGTTATTCTTTTAGTCAAAAACAGCTGGATCGGTTTGGTTGATATTTGGTATGTAGATAGGTGATATACTAGATTAACCGATAGTTCTACCTTAATCAGTGAAGCCGCGGGCCGAAGCTAGTAAATAATAGTTTTTATACGTGACTTGTAATTTTTATCCAAAGAGAGAGAGATAAGAACAGAGAAGGTACACACATGTAAAACCAGCGATGTTTATTAAATTCAAAATTCTAATCTAGTTACTATAAAGTAATTTAGCAAACTTTCTGCGAATAAGTCACACGTAATCTCAACCCCAAATTGACGGTACAAAATGACGTCACAAGATAGGTATCACGCACGCTCACGAAGCATTTAACGAAATTAATTAGCAGCATTAAAATCTCTTACGCCGTATATCCAGCGTGATTTGAATAAATAATTCGAGTCTCAGTAACAAACATAATTATCACGGATTCATCTAAATAACACGTGTTATTTTGGATAAATTCGTTTAAAATTGTAGCACGTTCGATGTCTCGGTTTCGATGTGAGTGTAAGTGGATTTTTGGGGTGGTTAGTTTGAATTGCTAATACGTATATGTTTTTTTGTTTGTCTATACTAATGTAGTGTATTAAAATCAATTTTTATGTCATATGTAATAGAATATGTTGGTAATTGTAATTTGGAAATGTCAAAAAGTCTGATATGAAGGAAAAAGGAAAAGAATCTGAAGAAACAACAACGACCAAACAAAACATTTAATTATCTAAAGCAATACGATTTTTTATGTCTGGATGATAATTATCACACATAAATACGTACAGTTTTATTAATAACCTACCAAACATGCTTCAATTTAAGCAGTCAACAAGGACAACAAAACAAAAGTCAGCCATTATGCGTAAACAGAACAATAACTTAGCAAAACATTGTGTAGATAATATGATTACGAATACAAATACAGGTGGAGCCAATAACGAAAATAAACACAATTAACGTGGAAATCACTAGATCAAGATATATGTGTTACATTACTGTAATATAGATGGATATGTGGCTCTTATTTACCCCAACGGCATTTCAGGGCTGTCTGCGAAGGTCGCAGAGTAATATGCCAAAAAAACATACGAATATCGGGTAGAAAAGTACAGATGTATGATATGACGGTTTGAATATTTGATGTATTGACCACATGCTGTAGTTTTAGGTTGCAAATGGTCAATGAGAAGTGTCTCTTACTATCGCCAGAAGAATAAAACGTTTAATAAAATAAAAATGAAAATAAAATACAGTATCCGTGGCTAGTCTAATAGAATTCTTTATTCGCCTAGGATGCCATATATACAGCGGTAAAATATTAACTGTTTAAAACTACGTTTAAAAAGACCGACCTAAAAATGAACTGAAAACAAAATAACTGATTAGATTTCTGACAATGACAAACATGATGATCAAAATTGGTTCATAAACTGAATTGTGTAACTAATTGAGTCTAAAATAAAAAAAAAACGTACTGAGCAAAAAGATAACACAATTAAGTTACAAAGTCACTGTTTTACGCTGTGTATGTTCTTGTTTGAGTTTATTTCATCTATCCAGACCACATGTCAAATAACACATATACCTGGACATCATAGTGACCATCCCCAATGGGATGGGGTTGGAAAGATTGGGTCTACGTGTGTCACTTTAAATTCTCGAGAAAATCTCTTCTGTTTTCAAGTCACAACGGAACTCTTATTCATGTCATTATTAGCCGACTGAGTCTAAAAGTCGGCTGCATGAGGTCAGCGCACTACGACACGCATGCTGCTCATGAATAAGACTTGAAACTAGTAGAGTTTTTCTAGATTAATGCACGTGAGTAAGTCATTATTTTTAATATATTTAGTATGTTTCATAATAGTTACTATTCAAAACTCACTCCACTAAGCCAAGCCGGGTCGTTCGTGTACCGGGTAATACCGGCTCTCTTACATTTAGGTATTCTCCTAAACGAGTATTCTTTTACTTGTAAGAATAAATACTATTTTTCTATTTCAAAAAGGCGTCTACCAACTATTGGCAAGTGTTGAACTATAAAAGGGGTGTTTGAAAAGTATGCAGACTCCGGAGACTGGACTTTTGTTAGAAGTTTCACGGAGATATATGAAGCTCAGTCACGTTGTTTTTTGTTTTTTTTCGTCTCTTGACCGTGACTTGATTTATGCGGTATCTATAGTAATTTCATAGCAGATGTAATATAATAATTAATTATTGTAAAAAGTGTTATGATATTCGATAGTCTTTGATCTGAATAATCACTATCGTCATCATCACTTTCAGCCGGTTTTTGTCCACAAATGGACAAAGGTCAAAAAACATTTTCTTTAATAAGTACTTAGTTTGGTGAGATGAGATGGAATACAATAACTTTATTGAACAGTTCATGTTGCAATTTTAATAGTATTTTAATGTTCAAGCAAAAATCAATGATCATGATAATTAAAAAAACAATGATTAAGATATCTGACAAAATCTACGAGTTCTTGCTTAACGTAATACAAATAAAAGGAAAAACAGATATAAGGAAGCCTTACAAAAAAGATTAAAAAAAACAAAATGATTTAAAAGTAAAAAAAAACATTGTATCATTATTAATTTATAAACAAAAAAATCAAGGCCGTCCTTCTTTCGAACACCTAATTGATTACTCAAAGGCTTAAAAGATTAGCCAAGATTAAAAGATATCTGAATGTTATTGAAAACATCCCTTTTTATAAGATAACACGAAAATACTTCCTTCAGTGTTCATGAGAAACTTACACTCTTAGATGTTTTTCTTTGTCTATCTTTTTCAATCTTTTTTTTCTATTTTTTGTTCACATCCTATTCTTTGGGTTCTAGTGGATTTGTTCTACGGGTTATATTATAATTATAAATCTACAGTTGTCATACTGATCAAATTAGTATGAATGCTGGGCATAATAATTAGCGAAAGTAAATATTTTTTTCAAATGTTGAAAAGCAATGCCAACGTGTTAACGTATGAACCGAAGGACCAAATATCACCTCCTGTTTTAAACATCACAATCCTCAAATAAACGTTGACTTCAAACCAAGGTTGACCATGACTGGCGCTAATTGCTTACGATCCGATGACTAGTTATCTCGTTTGCCGCCATAATGATCCCATTAAAAAACTAAGGAACCTCGGCATTTTTAGATTAGGCTAGTGTCTGTATTCATTAATTTAATAATATCTGAAAATCAATGAATTTTGTCAATATAGTTTCAAATTTCGCGTGCATACGCCTTGTATTGCCTACTCCTTTTTATATTGTATAACCATGTTTTTTTTTGTTTCATGTTTATACACTTGTTTTATTTTGTGTCTTATGTGCGTCCTAGACGCAAATCATTTTTCTTTCTTTCTTTCTTTCTTTCAAAATGAATGTAAGTTATTAAGTTTAAATATAATGTATGCTCTCTGTTCACGAGCACAAGGCTTAAAATAGGTCACTGTTGTTAGGCAAATGGCACTAGGCCTTAAGCACTTAGGATTTAATGAAGGCACACTTCTATTACATAGTGAGTAGCTAAAAATGTATTTGAGGATATAATTTTGTGCTACATTTAGCAGCATTTAAATATTGTATTTTCAACCTTATAACAATATGATTAAGTCAAAAATTGATAACGTAGCAGCTGCTCTGAAAGAACAAATTCAAATGTTTATTAATCAAAAATAATTCTAGTTAGAAGCAATTGTAAGCAATACTATCAAATAATTGTATAATTGTAGCATTGACATAGTTACATCATAATTGCTAAGTTATTCTACCTAACATTATCTTTCATCTGACTCTGTGGTATTTAATTAACACGATTTTCTCGCACATCTCCGACAATTAACCAAAAGTTCTTAGTTGCGTGACAGGAATTGGTAGAAATTATCCTCATTCAATATTAACGAGAAATAATAGATTTTTTTAATTTTATTTAAAAAAATCTACTTTTATCGCAACAGAAGTACGAAATACGACAACTTTATGCATTCAAAGGCTTACCACTTGAACGATAAGCGCGAAAATGTTTCGATGATGCAAAATTCTTATTATTATAAACGGATTAAGGTCGGATTTCGGACGAATCGGGCGCTGTTTTAATATAATTAAAGAATTAAAATTTTAATGAGTTGCATTTATTTCTTAATTAATAACTGTGTTTCGTAACAGTAAGTTGTTTATACATATAGGATATTCGTTCGATTAAAGTTTATAACGTGGCGGTATAATCCTGACTTTTGCAAAATAATATTTTAAAAAGTACACAAAAATTTACGTAATTCACCGCTACGCGGCGCCACGGTCAACTTTGGAACTATCGCGTGTAGTTCACGCGGACAGTCATGTTAGTTTTCTAAAAAACTGAAGCTCCATCCTTTTACAGCAATAATGTGAAATTTAAAAGTCCCCGGCCATTTTGACTGTGAACCAAAAACCGCATTGTTGGCACAGTTATGCATATATTATTACGGTATAATTTGCCTGCATTGCCTTGTGGTGAATGTCGACTTAATGACTTCATTACCGAATTAATTTTAATATTTCTTTTGTGCCTTGGACTTACAAAAGTTGATTACTTTTGGTACATACTATCGTTTATTATACCTATGGCATGTTTTGTGCTATACGAAGATACATGATGAACATACGGCACCGCCCATGGACATCAGCAAAATCAGAGATGTCACAAGGACGTTGCCGCTCTTTTGGGGATTAGGGGAATTGAGGATTGAGGAATTGGGTACTGAGGAAGGGAACGTTAAGTACTGGGCCCTCTGTTACCCTATTCAGACGAAGAAATATAATTGAAACGTTTTATCACGCCTGTTTTTCGTGAGGTCGTGGTATTACCCCGGTTGAGTCGGCCAATTAGTTTTTCTTTATATCATAAGTCGGTATACCAGCAGACGTATTACCTGATGGTCAGCTCTCAGCGCCGCCCACAGATACTCGTAATATCAAAGGAGTTACTACAAGTGCGTTGCTGATCTCTTGTGAGTCTTTAGGGATCTAAGGATAGTGGATTTGAGGATTGAAGATGGTGGGAAAGGATTGGATCTCCGGTACCCTCACTCACACTGCGAAACAACGAAGTGTTGTAACGTGCCGGTATTCTTTAAGGTCGTGGTATTACTTTCCCATTCGTGTCAAGCATCTCTGGTGCTTCATATACATTCAATATGGGAGTATTTGTAAAATAACAATACACATTCATAAATCGATTGTTAATGGAGCGTGGCGGCGACATTACAAAACCGCACATACTATTGAACTGTCACTGCCAATACGCTGTCAATCTAGTGATGGATGAATTTTGTCTATGGTTACATCTTACTCTTTGACTTTGAAGTAAATAATAAGTAGAACTTTCTAATATTCAATTATATTTTTTTTTTATATATATAAAAAATGTTGCCCCGCTTTAGGATTTTCTCCTGGATTTCCTCCTGTGTTGTGGGTGCGTTTACAAACATACAATGTCACATACACATGACACCCAGACCCGAAACAACAATTTTTGGATCACACAAAGTGTTGTTCCGTGCGGGAATCGAACCCGCGACACGTTGCGCGACAAATTGCCAGTCCACCTTAGGGTTTGTTATTATCCTGTTGCGCTGAAAAGCCTAATCTCACATGCAGAAGAAATACATAATAAGTACCAAGCTGGTTCAAGACGGATTGGCGATTTCAAATTTATATGCCCAAATTTAGTCTCCGAGGTTTTTTGTATAGAAAATACTTTAAATCCGGAAAAGAACAAATTGCTACGTGGCTATTGTAACCAGATTTCATGCCTAGTGTATAGTATAAGAAGAGTGCGACAGCTTAATTAATGAGTTTAAGATTCTTCCCAAAATACAAACAAACGCCAAAACTAAACACCAACCACATCACTTGGTACCGAATTAAATAACAAAACAAAGCACTTTTCTTAACAAAACAAGTTTGCCAAAATATTTGTGGGTAACGAAGCCAGTTTTTCTTTTCTCTCAGTGTTTATCCTGACAAATGGGCGGTGCATTATTGCGGTCTACCCGGGAACTGAACTTAAGACCCCAGCCCGTTAATGTATTTCACAGGTTTTTTTTTCTTTTGTCTTGTGCATACTTTACTTTGGGTAGGATTAAATGACTTTGGTGTCGTTTTTTAGAGGCCTTGAGGTCCCAAGTAAATGTGGTTTTTTATTAGCTGTTGGTCCCATGAATGGTTTGGTGCAAACATATTTTTGGTTAAGTAATTGCAAATGTTTTGGCAATGTAAAAGTAAGTTCAAAATTACAGTTTCTAAACTACACTGAAACTGCAATGAAATAATTAATCACCAAGCAACATCGAGTTCATTCATTAATAATTCACGTTGTACTTTCAGTATTTACAAAGAGATTTTATTTCAAAACATCTTCCAGCTTAACAGAAACTAAGCGATATAAATAAACAAAAGCAATATCGTGCAGCTACCCAAGAAAACGTACGTCTTAAAAATCCCAACATTGCACTCGCGTTTTAACAATTCTTTTATAAAACGGGAAATCTTGATAAATACACTGGCAACTCTTGTTGAATATCCCATCTCCCTTTCATTCCACTATTTCCATTTTGTAAATTAAATTACGAAGATTGAAAGAATGTACGGAACTAGTCTCCAACCAACTTGACAGCCATTCTTCTTCGAAATCTTTTGGTATTAAAGTGATCTCAATTTATTCTGCTTAGCACCTTCGGACAGAATTTAGCATAAAACGTTGCATTCCCCTTCTACTTTATGCAATGTGCTGCTATTTCTAGCGTCCAGCATACATCAAGATTTTCAAATAAAATTTGTTTATATTCTAAAATACTGCTGCGGATCGCTTCGAATTTATCGTAGCAACCGATCTGAGAATTATGTAAGAAAATCTTTAAGTTTAAAATAAATTGTCTGTTTTAAAATACTTAGGATTAAAGAATAAAAATAATCATTTCTTTCCAGTATTTAATCGAAGATTTAAATTAGATAATGTAAAGTTTGTTTTAAGTAAATTAATGTAGATACTTACGTACCTGCATTGTCAGAACACATATTTTAGACTAAGCCAATCTTGTCCGCATAAAACTTGGGAACAAAGTTTTATAAAGTGTCTTTATCTTATAATGGTATATTTTAAAGCTTAACTTAAAGGTTAAACTTGAACCACTTGGTAAGTATAACCGTTTGAACATACGGTGAGAAACGTCCCTCTTAATTTTACTGAAAATCTTGACATCTCTCTCAAAGTATTTTTAGGTTAATACTTAAAATATTAGTTTGATATGATATTATTTATAGATAAATTTCGAAATTTATATTTGGTGTAAAATTCAAAAATGTATTCGATAAAAATTTATTGTCATTTGTCTTTCAAATAACTGTTTAAACTATGTATGTTTATTCAGAATTTCGATTCTAACAGCAAAATAATACTATAATATTAACATTATTTTAACAATGTAACAAAACAAACTCTTTCCATCTCTAATCTATTTTGTCTCAGCGGGTCACCCAGCCAGCTGACAGCGGCTGACATAATCCGTTTATCTCGACCCGGCTGCCCACTGCCCACTGTCCAGACCCGACTCCAGCAAATTGATTCGATACACATTGATTGTTTCCCCCTTGACATTGTCCACTTTAAACATTATATTTATTTTCCATTCCCATTTGGATAGTTCTAAATAATTTTCAGTAAATGTAAAAAAGTGACGCCTAATATTATTATGCAGAGATTTTTTTATTAAAGTTCTTTCTAAACTATAACTCGTATAATAATGTTAACATTTTATGGTTTTAAAGCACATTTTACATTTATGAAATAATATAACTCACGTTGAATTCCCTTTCTGCAACGCTTTTAAAATAAATGCGAACTATTACGTATTCGTTCTACGACCACTACATAGACGCGCAGACTAAGTATATAAGTAAGTTATATTAAATTAAAAATATAATTACGTATGCAGGACACCAATTTTTGTTCTATAATACGGTATACGGAATCCAATATCGCACAGTCCACCAATAGAGTGACCACAAAAATAATTATACTACGGAAATTAAATTCCTGTATGTACTGCGTGTTTTGTCCGAATTAAAATACAGGGCACGTATTAAGTGTGGGCACCCTCGTCTCTGGGGGTGCATTAATAATGGTCACCGTGCATTCCAGCAAATTATGTGAGGTGCAATTTGTGGTTTGTGGTAATGAGCTCATTCATATTAAACCTTTTTTTGGTGTTCTAAAGTGGTATTTATGTCAAACAATGTGGCCTTCGGATGGATTGCCTCGTGGTGGGATTAAATTATTGGGAAGCTGGTTTTTTGGTACATCAGTGAGACAATTAGCGCATAGCGCAGGTTCTAGGAGTGGTTTGTTAAAAAATTAGTGTATTTTGTAGAATAGAACTATTTTATTAGTTACCTTTTTTGTAAGTAGACATCGATCACTAATAAAGAACGTCACTAATAAAGTTCTTTATTAGTGATCGATGTAAGTAGATGATTAATAATATCGAGGAAGACTAAATTTCTCATTCCATATTGAAACCACATACATACGTAGTTGTCAACTCCGACTGGGAGCAGGAGAAGGGACGGGGGTTTTTTGACCAGTAAAAGTCTAACACTCTGTTAAGAGTGTCAGATATACAAAAATAAAAAAAAAAGTTCTACAGAATGTTGTTGCTCGAAGACAACAAAGTTAACGAAATATTTTCGTTTTTTATACCTATTTCAGTTTCGAATCGTTATTTCGAAAGTACCTACTTTCCGTCTAGTTATAGCACAAAAGGAATGTCAGTGTCCGCATGTAAATACGAACGTTTGAAAATTTTCAAAAATATCTTTCTTATGTACATTTGAAGGAAGGAAAAGTTGAATATTTTAACAAGTTCCCAGTAAGTTTGAAACACGAGAAAGTCTCGAATTATTTCTTACGTCCATAATTCGACCTAGTTGCTCTGCAAGGTGCAATGCAGGTCATCGAAATATGTACAACTGTAACGAGGACTACCTCACTTCGAATATACGCTTCAACCTGACAATTAAAATTTAACTCTAAATTTATGTTTCCAGAATTTAATTTAGGATGTTATTGCTTTTGGGAAATGGAATGATTTTGTTATTATTATTATTATATCTTTAAAATAAAATAACAAATTATTTTCTATTATCTCTGAGAAGCTCTATTTCACAGGACTAAGTAAAACCGACTTTCAAGGCAAAGTCTTATAAGTAAAGTCTTAAGTACAAACTATACTTACATAAAGCTTACTTAGGTAGAAGAGTTTTAGAATGTAATAAAATTCTTATCAATAACTTAAGCCAGCCTAAGAGAAACTGTAAGAGTCAAAAGTAAAAAATCATACCTATAGTTTAAAATGACTGCTTTTGACTTTGTTTGACTTGAATGACTGTTGACTGTTGACTTGTGACTTGAATGTTGATTCAAGATCCAGACAATTATTTCAGACCAACACAGCAAACAAGAAAAAATAAATAGTAATAATTGTAACATTATTATGTATGATACGTCGAAACGAAAGAAGAAAGAAAGAATTAAATAACAACACATATTCTATGGGTGAATATAAATAAAAACAAATACAAATCGATTGTAGCAATCAATCCATTGCCGTAAAAACTCGGTATAAACTACAAGTTATTTACACAAAAATCGTGTATTTTCCGAGCAATTTTTCCAACTTAGCGCTACCAATAAGCTCTAGTAGACGAATTAGCCTCATAAATGTAAAACGTCCACATCCGTTTACTAATATCAGGATTGATTACTGTATAAATCAGAGCACTCACAGAACCTTTTAGCTGATTAGATAATGTTCAAACGGGATAACTTTGCCTTACTTTAATAAAAACAGCCTGTATATGGCTGGCTGTAATACGAAAATTGCTGTATCACTTTGTTTTTTTTTATTCCATGTGCTATTTGTGAATGTTCGCACATTACGTGTTACAGGGTGTGATGAAATGTATCATCAGTTTCTTGATTTTATTTATTTATTTCTTCTTCAAACAAAACAGGGTGAATGGCGGACTTTTTGTCTTAAGGCATTCTTTGACAGTCAACTATTCATAGAAATCATCATCAGATTATCTTGTAAGTCCTAATATATCTTTAAGGTAAGAAGTCTATCTTAAAACATTTGAATTATGTATTTTAATTTTATGCTGTTACTATCTCTCTCTGTTTTTCCCTGAATGGAAACTAGATTAACGTACCCACATTGTATAAGGTTTTATAAACAGGTACAATGGTATCGATAACCCGGCAAGCTAATAGGATTAATTAGCAAGTTTTAGCAGCAGAGTTGAAAGCGAACATAAAAGTTTTAGCTACGAGCAAATCCATTCAGTACTTTCTTTATTGGCTTGCAAAGAGAAACAAACTAAACAATTTAGAAAAACAATTAGCGTTATGTAGTTACGGTCTACAGGCGTTGTAAACGTGTCCAGACAATTTTATTATCAACGCTTTCAATTCTGAATAGATAAAACGTTGCGGGCGAAGCACCGGCCGGGCCCACAGTGCACCACGTCTACACGCTGGCACAGCTCCAACTACGAACCCAGGCTCACAAATCGACGTCTGTACTCTCACCCTGCCATCAAACACCCCACATGAATCTAAACCTTCTTCAAACACTATAGAGTTCAAATCTATTCAACCAACATCTTGTAACAGAAAACATTTCGAATTCAAATGTGTCGCTGAGGCCGCTGTGTTTCCAATATTCTATATCAATAAAGTGGAATGGTCTGAGCGAAATAAGCCCGATTTTACAGAATACCGGAGTATGATGACCATGCAGGTGTACCAACATCGTGTTTTTACATAAGCTTTTGTTCAACATATTTGGTTAGGACGCTCAAGAATTTCAGATTGTTTCCATTAACTTGTAATAACAATTTAGATTCAATGAGGGCCGGTAAACTGTTTGAAGGTTTTAAGGTAAAACATTTTAATATTGAAAAGTCGTTTGCAGTTTAGGGGAGACCCTGTGACGCTATTACATGTTGAATTCATGAAGTCAGCGTTATTGGGAACAGGGACTGTACGGGCATAATAGGTTTTGTTTTTAAATTAAATTAAGTGAATTTTGTTAGAAAAAGGTGAGGGGTTTTTTACTCGGTGGATTTATTATTTGATCATGTTTTCTAGTAAACTTAAAGATGCCCAAATGGATCTTTCTTTGGCGTGTTACAGAGCAACTTATTCAGTATAAATGCAATCATTCACACTCACTTTTGCGCCAAAACAAAAAAGCACACTAAGCACTGATGGCAAGCCATAAACGCACTCCTTAAAAAGTCAAGCTAGACATTAAAACTGCTGACGCACGAAACAAAGGACCCCACACTGTCACCCCGTTCGTTGACCCCAAACAATAAGACATATAAAGAGTGCAAATCGAGGGTGTCCGGTTTAAGGAAAGACCTTTTTCTACCGAAGTCTTTGGTTCTCCTCGTTCTAATTACCGCTGGTCTTACAAAGAACCAAGCTCAAAGGCATGCTTGCTTGGTGCGAAATTAGTAAAGAGTTTTAACTATCCTAGGCGAGTTTTTAAGCGGGAACCAGTTGTGTGTGCGGCAAAGTCTTGTAAAGTCATTACGGTGGTAAAAAGCTTTTTTTAAGACTAGCACTGGTGTTTTGTTTGTTTTTTGTTTTGTTTTTATGGGTAAGGGAGAGTATGGAGTCGCGTTTTTAAACATAAGTGTGTTATCTGATAAACAGGTTTTTTGAAGGTACATAGGTAAGTCTTCAATGATCACTGTGTGAGTAATCCGCTACAACTACAAACTGTACAGGTATGGCATCAATCCAAAATATCTAGTCTACTTACACAAAATAAAAAAGAAAATTTACTTCGTATGTCTATCGTAAAACGTACAAAATGTAGTCTTTTGATATTCTCAGATTCGATGAAAAGATATTTCAACCAAATATTCATAGGGTTATTTACAAAGTACATATACAATATTTTCGCGACTGTTCACATATTAAAATGGTCCCAAACAAACAGAGTGACTACGTTACTTAGGATTGTTAGTACAAACATCACCGAAATGACTTCAACCCTCACAGAAATCACTATTTATTATAAACTAACTGAAACAAAATACCGCAATGGGGCAAAAGACAGCAAAAATTGATGTGAGCGCCATCTACGGATAATAACGTTAAAAATGAGAACAACAGACGACCAGTCTGATACAATATCAGGTGAAGGAATCAAATCTGAACCTTATTCCACCTATCATAAAGCCTAATCCACAACCATTTCACAGATGTGCCGATAGCCTGAGGTGACTTCCGGTGATTCGAAATGGCTTAAAAAGAAACACAATGTCAAGAGAAATTCAGCGTTATTGGCAGGTTTTAAGGTAGATATTTTATTTGTAGTTTGATAGGTGCTTACGTCGATGACCTGCAGGCCATATACTCACCCTTGGCATTTCGCCAGGGTACTTATACGGAGACGGACGTGTCTGCCTCCGACCGTCTAGTTTTACGGCTTTTAGATAAATTACGTTGCTGAAAAAACGGAAATCAGAAATGGTGTATTCCTTAATAAAATATGGAGTCATATATTCGGCATGTTTTGGAGTAAAATATGGTTTGTTGACATGGTTATAAACGTTGATATTTATTGAATATTTGCTGTATGTTAGCATATAAATTTAACGCTGAATAATATGCCAATAAAAATACATTTACTTACAATTTGAATGAATTTAAAAACGTTTCAAACCACGCAACTGTATCTACCCAAAAATATACACCGACACTGATGCTGATTAATCAACAAAAACTAACAAGAAATAATTGTCCAAAACAGTACAAACCAAGTGTCGACGATCAATGTCAAAATCATGGAACCGGGCCACAGTGTCGTACCACCAACACCACCCACTGTGTACAAGGCCATAACTTTCAAAATGGCTGACATTTACGCCTCCCTCCAGAATACAGACGCAGTTACTTGACGTCAAAATATGATAGTAAAGTCTTCCAGGTATATTTGAATTCATACAAGCAATACATCTAGTGGTACTCTTAGTGTTGTTCAAGTAAATATCAAGTCTGTGCTCGCACCTGGCCGCTATGAAATAACGTTTCAATGTCGACGCGTCTGGTCTTTTTATTTTTATTTTCATTTCTACCTTTCTATGAATGTTATGTATTTTGCGGTTTGTTGAGAATGTCAATGTATGTATGTATGTTGCAAATTTGACTTGTGTAGTAAGACGGCGTAGATATTGTTTGTTGTATTTTTAGCTTATTGATCATAGTTCTGTATATGTTTTGCGTAATATAAGTGAAATGTCTCATGAAAAGTTTTCCTGAAACCATAAACATGAATACAACTTTGAAATGTAGGTAGGTATATCACATTGATGCGTATCAGCAATCGCTTCAGAGCCTAAAACCAACATAACTTCTACATATTCTTAAAAATAAGTGACGATGTAAGCAAACCGAGTTCTTCAAAACCAAGTACAGGCTGAACATTGCTTATTTACTCGAATAAACTCGACGCAAACTGAGAGTACTACATAGAACTTGTTACACAAAAGACTCATCTTACTACCTTGCTATTAAATCTAAATTAGTTTCCGCTTTCTAAACGGTTAATGATGCTAGTTTAAGCCGTTAACCCTGATTCTAATTACAGTCTCAAGCGATTAGGGAGACACGCTGAAAAGCAATAGAAGTAATGGAAAAACTAAGATGTTTGTCTTTTTACAATGGGGGTACTATAAAATGTAATGGCGTATGGGGTGCGGACCTCAAAATAGCGGGAATGTGCAAGTATGGCGTGGGAGACTACTGGAATTGCATTGGAATGACTTTTTTTGTTTCCGAAAACCAATATCTACCCTTATGTAAATAAATGCCGATTTTGAATGTGCCTGGCTTCAATGAAAGACACATTTGATTTATTTTGGTTTTCGATTTTTATATGTTTTGCTATGTTTCAGAAAAGTAAAATAATATAACAGCTTTTCTTTGGAATCTAATGGATATGTGGTTAAGCAAGACTATGCCTATTTCATTATTTCATTCATTCACTTGATTCTTTTAAATAAGTAGAAAAGTCAAAGTAGGTGTAGCAAAATAGAAGGTTAGAATTTATATGCGTTAAAAACTTCACAGCTCTCCTTGATTGGACCTTTGGATTGAGTTCGGACCAGTACACGAAAAAGAGAATCGAGTTGGTTGGTTCTTTCAGCTCAATGACTAGGTACAGTCGACGAAAAAAAGGTGTGGGCCATCCCTTTCACGGAATAACCGAATCAGTGTCAGGCGAAAAAATACCAGTTTTTTTGAGAGACAGTAATATTTAAAACTATTACTGCATGAACATATCTACGAAATTTTCTTTTTTGAATAAACAATTTTTTATTCATTAAAAAGTGCCTTTTAGACTTCTAATTGATTTATCAATAATGTATATAATATATCCAAATAATTAATACGAAACTTCACAATATTTTTAACGCGCGCTCTAGGGCCTCAGAGGCATTTAATATTTGTGACGTGCTCCAATTAAAAGTAAGAAAAAAACTGTGACGCGACCCCCGTACAATTGCCCCGAAGAGTGAAATACGCCTTTTATTGTTCAAGACACAATGGGGGCCCGACTTGGCCTCGAACAATATGGCCGACCTATTATTTGAACGAAAGAAAATAAGGTGTTTTCATTAATAAAGTTAAAGTTTAATTGCGTTCTGCAAAATGATCTTTTCCGGCAGCGGTCTGATGGGGAATGTGGTCACTGGAATATAAATGTAATTTTGTGACCTCCGCGTATTTTAGTTTTTGTAATAAATACGATTTTGTCAGCGCTAATTCCAATTAAAATTAATTATGAGGGATGCCTCGCCGTCATTCGAGGAGTGTTATCAACGTAACATCATATCAAAATATAACGATGAAATGAAAAGTTGAGATAAAATATTAATTATGGTTGCCTTTCTATGTTTTCGTGTTGCGAAATCATGTTTATAAGGATTTTCTCCTGTGTTGCTAAGCGACCCTAAAATAGCCGCCAATTATCCCCAATGGGTGTCTATTTTTCGCAGAAGTATTTTGTGGTCTGATAAATTCAATAAAATGATAATAATATACGACTTGGAGATGCCATTACTTGCAGATGTCGACGTCGAATATTAACGTAAACGACATGAAAAAAAGTAATATAAATTACGCTTTCGCCTACATACAAAACTGAGACGAATATACACTATTCATTAGATTTCTTTGTGCTTGACATGATTTAGAACTACAGATGTTTTTGAGTGAAAAAGAAAAGTCGGGGAACAAAGGAGAAATGGAGTGTGTTGGTTTATTTTCTTGTTGAGTTCTTAGGTATCAGTAAGTTTTGGTTATTGTTCTCTTTGTAAGCAAAATTGTAAGAAAGCTTTATTACTGTACGCTTTTGTAGTTTCTAGATATTTATTATCTGTGCCCTATATCAATTGAAGTAAGTATTAAGTTACGCGGTGAGCTCTAACATTGCAAGACAATAAATATTACTAAAGAACCCGTATTCTCACTAGAAGACAATTTATTACTTTTTCAATATTCTTGACTCCCTATGCCTGAACTTGTATTAGTCCGAAAAATAATAAATTATGTTCTACTAAGAATTCTGTTTACAGCAAAAAGGAAACTGTCTTGATATATCACATATATATGTTTATGGAAAAGACCTGAAAACAACCGACGGATGGAATTTTTGATGTATCCAGGGAGTTTCCCACATCAACTAGTGTGTGCGGCGCAGACATGATTAATGTTCTGTTTTTGGATTAAGAAATATGTTTCTTGTAGCCAATGTTGATTAGTATTATTCAGACCAAAACATATATGTACAAGCAAACCACAAAATTCAGAGAGAGAACATAAATAACTACAGAAGTAAAGTAATGAAGAAAAACAAAACGAAAACATCGTTTGCTTTTCCGGCTGAACGCACAAATAAAATAAAAGATGACAATAATTGTAAAAGAACCGTTAAACCTTTACACTTTGACCACAGTCGAACCATAGCAGCGAGAAAGAACGAATTTGTATTCGGAGCACATTGAGCTGACAAAGCAATCAGTAACCCACACGTTCCTCTCACAAAGTGGTCAATAAACGCCACACTTACAACTATGTAACTCAACCCTCCGCTTACAATACAAATGACTCTACTTAAGAAAATCGTTTCAATCGTCCCTCAAAAACGAGTCAATATTTACGAATTCAACTCTCAGATAGCACTACAAACATGCAATGTTGTCCTTTGCATCACCGCGTATTTGCCCCTCCCTTTTGCGGATGAGTCGATAATGGCGACGTCTTTTCGGTGGGTTTAAAAAGGAATCTGTATTCCTCGGTCGTCGACCGGTTAGCTTTTTGATTTTTTTTTCTTCGCATCCGATGAGTCGCCGATGGCCGACGAAGATTGATGTAGTTTCGCCCTTATTTTTCTGCATCGCGTGTCGGATTGTTTTTTGTTTGGAAAACAAGGGAACGCTGCCATTTCTTTTTTCATTTGATTATGATAAAGAAGTTTTGATGAGATGTTGTGAAGTTGTGGTTTTGTTGTTAATGGTAGGCACGGTTTGAAGCAACACGCTTTTGACTTTTGGAAATAAATCATGACTTTATGAGCTGTGCGTCAATCTATACCATGTCTATGAAAAATCTATTGCATAAATCAACTACATGAATGATGGAGTTCGTAATATAAAACTCCTTTAATTCGTTCAGCATTTGGTGAACACAAAACGCTAACCTTAAGCAATTACCACTACAGAACAAATTCTCATTACTAAAACTGCCCCATTTATCGTCTAAAACTTTGAAAAACAAAACTTTGTCCGGAAACTTTTCGCAGTAAAAATGCAGTTTTACCGGACACTGGACGGTAAAAAACGGAAAGTGCAACTGCTTTGATCCAATCCAATTAGCCAGGCGACTTCGACACAGGGAGTTAGAATGATGGATTTATAGCCCGAACCAGAATTTTTAAATCCAATCTTTTTAAAATCCTAAAATTTAAATGCTGAATTAGACCAAAGAATAGCTTTACCGATCGCATCTAGCTTCACTTGCAAACAGACTGACAGATTGTTATTCTATTTTTGACGTTTTAAAAGTCCCTGTTTATGGTTTAGTCGACTCTGACTTTGACATCAAACCTAGTGATTAATTTTGTTTCGTTAATATTACAGGAAAGTAAAAATTTTGAAATTGGTAACTATGGCCATATCTTCTCAAAGTTATTACTTTGCGGAAATGGCTAAAGTGGTCAATATCTAATGTGCATAAAATCACACTTTACATAATTATCATACGTTTTTTTTATGTGATAAGAAGGCAAACAAGCAAATGGATTACCCGATGGTAAGCAATCAGCGCCGCCCATGGACACGCAATACGAGTGTGTTGTCGACCTTTTGTGGAGATTAGGGGTGTGGAGATTTAGGGTTTGGAGGAGGGGAAGTACTAGGCATCTAGTAACCCGGCGAAACAAAACGCTGCGGTTGTATAAGTTATAAAAGAGACAAAGCTAACTAACTGAATAATTTTAAAACAAAGAAATTAAAATTATATTCTTTCAAAGCCATTAAGCTAAAGAATAGTACTTAATATGATTCAATAACTTCATTTAAGATAGGGGAGAACTGGGAAAAGATAACAGGAACTTTACCGTCGGAAGAGAATTTTAATAAAGGCGTATTATGATACGAACAATTAAATTTGTCTGGTTAATATTGTATTTCTCGTTTTTATACAAGATATGTATTAGAGAAAGAATATTTACATAATATCGATAATATGGCTTTTTTAGAATCCTAACAATTGGCGAAGATTTTTATTACAAAAAAAAATCTTTCTATGGGTAATCCGAAAATGGTAGATATAAATAAAACTTGTGGAAAAAGTAACTTCAATAAAAAAAAACAATAGCACTTACTGAAATACCTTCGGTCTCAATAAACAATTTTTATATTATTGAATTTAATAATCTTTTTACAATTAGTTATGTCGGTCTTAAGATTTGCAAGAAAGTTTCCGTTACATCGAGATCTATTATTTGAAATAAGAATCGAGATCTATAAAGGTCTAAGCCTCTATTCTAAGAAGGCATGCAACGTTCCCTTGTCTCCTCTACCCTTCATCTTGTATTCAAGTCGCAAAAAAACGTTCGCAACAGAATGACGATTCCATTTTGAGAAAATTGTTCGAAAGTTATCACAAAGGGTCTCACTCCGGTTACTTTAATTACAGACTAACTTGTTTTAAGGATTGTTTTGATTAATGAATTAGATATTTTGGTGCTTATGTAGTCTTTGTTAGAGAATGTTTTTGGTTGACAATATAGATATGTGTTTTCTGTTTTGTTTTCGTTGTTGGAACAATAATAATATATATTTTTTAAAAATTTAAAAATCGACTGCATAGTTGACGGAATGACTGGGCAACCGTGCAACGCGTTGTGCCTTTGATTCCCACACGGAACAACTCTTTTTGTGTTAACCACAAATCTTAGTTCCAGATCTGAGTATATGTGAATTTGTACATTTTTGTAAACGCACCCACGACACAAAATATAATCTAAGAGTGTTATTGAGGTAACGTTTAAAAAAGGCGAAGAAAAATTAAAAAGTATGCTGAAAACACAGTACCTACTAAGGCTTGAAGACACAATTAAAAAAAAAAACTTTAAAAAGACAAGTCGGGAAGAAAAATTTAATTTTCAGACGACAACGTTTTTCTAGAACACTCGCTACTTACGTAGCGACATGAGTTATTATGCAAATAGTTTTATTACGCTTGTGTTCATTGCAAAGAGGATTTATATGCGACTAAGTCGGCTAAGTCGATCATGATACTTTGCGACGCCCGTTCTTGCAACGTTGGATTATTATTCTGTATGCAACCTTCTTGTTGTTTTATTCTATATCTCCCTCTCTTTCTTCTCATAATACTATTAGGCTTTTGTTTACAGTCATTTATATTATACTGTCAACATTGAAAGCATGTATTCTTTATAAAAACGTTAGTTAGATTTTATTTCCTCGCGTTTTATTGAGTCGTGGTTAAGTTTACAAGCACATAAAATTATAAATTATCGCTCCTTGAAACAACAATATGTACATCTAATAAATGAAACGAACTTGCCACAAATAAATAAATGATTTAAAAACTTTTCAATCGTTTAGTGGTTTCTTTGTCACTATAAGTCCTCAAAAGCCAATAACTTCGCTAATACAATTGATATTCACATTCTTATCATCACATTAACATCCCATGTTGGTGGATCTCCTTATCTCCGATCCCTCAATCTCCAAACCTCAAATTCTGGACTCCAAAACGCCGGCAATGTAACTATGTCTCGTCTAGTGAACAATATTGATACTAGATTAAAATATTATTCATAACACTAAATAAAATATTAAAATATCTTGAATTTAGAACCTGATATTTGTACTTCACTCACCTTACGTAGGTAAAAGAAGGTACCTACGTCTACATGGATCTCTTGATCCAATTTATATTCGAAGGCATTAAGAGTCAAAGTGCTATAATAAACGAGACTAGGCAGAAGAACATCTCGTAAAAAGTTATAGACCTTTATTCTGAAAAATGTACCTTCCAATATTTTGTGGGAATGTTAAATAAAAGATGGCTTTTACAGTTACTTACTTTGTATAGTAGGATGCGCTATGCGATTTTCGCCGTCCTGTATCGCGCAAAGCTGCTCATGAAATTGAGCCCCTAGCATGGCTTGAAACTAGTCGATTCCTCGCTAGCTATGCTTGTAAGCCTTTAAACATATAATTAATGTAATACAAAAAGTAGCTCTAAAACATTTATAAATAATTATATAGGTAGTATGAAAAAAAAGTCACTTTCTCTGTCCCTATATTCCTATGTACGCTTAAATCTTGAGAACTAAAGGACGGTTGTTAATTCGTTTTTTTTAATAAATAGAGTAATCACAGACAAAGCTATGAAATATACTTTGTAGTGGCCAAACTACAGACTCCTGTTACGAATTTAATTTCTTATTGAAATAGCAACTTTCTATAACCAGCTAGTTGCCATTGTTCGAGAAGTTATTTTAAGACAGGTATTTAAAACTTTTTTTTAAGAAAATGGTGAAGAAAGATAAATTAGGGAATATTGTAAAGAAAAATCTTAACAATCATCATATTTGTGCTACTGAAATGACACTTTATATACCTACTTTTGTTTAACGTTGACATACTCAATATAAATTCAGGCAAAACACTAGAATTCCGTATTGTTGTTAACATAATTGCTGTGGTTTTCATTATTAGGCCACATGGAAATAATATCAAATGAGCAACCATGTTTGATTATCCAACCAACGCGGCGAGGCTGCTGCATTCATTTGTTTCATTATAATATTATTGAACGATTTCTATTTTCGTTATTGGGTATTGTGATAATGAGAATAATTCTTTAGACCAAATGATTTTGTGAAATATTTCATGATTTATTTTTCAGAGAGAGACTCATTTATTTTTCATGGGAAGTCGTTTTTAAGTAAAGATTGAATCAATACTTGCTATAATAACACTAAATTCAACACAATATCACAAAATATAGTTCAAACACCGGAAAAAATGTTATACTTAAGTCTTTCCAATGAAACAAACTTTTTTTAAAGATCGTTGAAGAAATATTATATTCATAGCTTTTGCCTGCAACTTCGTTCGCGTGGAATAGTGACTTCCTGTAGATTTTAAGTTTAAAAACTATCCTATGTCCTTTCGAGTTCCAAACTATATATGTATCAAATATCACACAAATCGGTCCAATAGTTTAGGCGTGAAGAAAAACAGACAGACAGAGTTACCTTCCAATTTAAAATATTAGTTAGGATTAGGATTATTTATTCAACGTTATTGTATAAAAAATATATTCAACACAACGTGTTTTGTTACATACTAACGAAATATATATTCAACTCGATCCTTTCATAAAACATAAATTTATATCCTATATATTACTTAGTTAACCAACTAGAACCCTCATCCCATATTTTCATACAATCTGAAAGTTATCCGTTTCTAAAATAATAACCCTTGCGACTAAAATGGACCGAGCATCGAAAATCAGTGGGAATCAATACTCGTGGTTGGACTTGTGGAAAATCAAAGCGGCAGTACGGTAGAACTGGTTTGATTGATATAAAGATTATCTGATCAGTGATTTGTTTTTTTCGCTTGATATATAAACTATTACAGATGTAATCTGTCTCATGATTTGACTGGTTTTTATGAGAATTTTATTGATGTAGCCTTAAGGATTAGAAAACTGAAGTTGCTGCGACCAGGTTACGTTTCTGACTGGATGATGAAGAACCTATGAGGGTTGTAATAGAGGTGTACTGAAGTGAAGACTACATGTAGGTAAGCATAGTGTGAGTTATTATATCACATTAGCTAGGAAGACTGAGGATATGTCCACAATGGTTGGCTGCCGATTTTCTTTTCTTCTGATATATTTAGTTGCGAGTTCCAAGACAGTCATTCATGTCCCTGGGACGCGCCAGACATCAGTATTTCGGAGTTTCACTGTATATCCTAGCTTATAGAACATGCAGCGGTTTCGGCAGGATGCTTTTCACGATAAAAAAATGTTGAATTTGAAGAACTGAAGGACAAACTTGTTATAGCTCTTAGAGAAAATTATAAATTTACTTTGTCCACAATTCGAGTCTACGTTCGTTAATAATAATACCACATAAGATAAAGTTCGACATGAGCTTTTAAAAATTAATGGCAAAGAGAGTGAATGAATAGTTTGTAGTAGCAATCAATTGCTATAGTAAAAATATATGTTAAATTACCACTTACATTACTTATCTGTCAATTATTTTAACACGAGAAAGAGACAGCAATATTACAAATTATTTTTATCGTTTTAAGTCGAACAGAGCAACTTTTGCCATTAAGCCTTAATCACTGGCTATCAATGAGTACTTAGAGACGATCAAATAAGGAAACCCACTAAGAGACAGTCAAATCTTTATTAGTCGTTAAAATACAGGCCCTGACAAACAAAATTAGGCTGAGGACACACTTGGATACTTATTTTGATGACTAAACTTTTTATTGGTTGAAATAATGTGGCTTTAAGAGTAATATGATCGTTAAAAGAGGATATACTTACATACTATCGGTTGTAGTACTATTGGGTTCATTAACCTTACAGAGTTTCATTGACCAGCAAGAAAAATTAACATGACAAAAAAAAAAGAAATTTCACGTCTCTTTCCATTTCACATTTAAACTCTGCTTATAGCAGTATAATACTAACTACTTCTAATAAGTTAATTAAATGACCTCCAAAAGAGGATTTAATAAAGTAACACTTAAAAAAATTTACAGATGTACAGTGTTATTGCCAAAATTCTATATCAGAACCAAATTACGACCGATAAAAAGGCATACCTAAGCTCCAAGATTTGTCTTGTATAAAACTCAACAAGCTATACAAAACCAGGCCACTGGTATCAAGAGAAGCCATTTAATTCACTCGTATCTACTTTTATGCCGCCCTCTACTGATTTCAACAACAAAATCCAGTAAAAGTGCTTTAAGGTAAGCCCGGTCGACACTAAATGAAAAGAGGAAATTCATTACCGTGGCGATACCGTTCGTGTATCGCGACCCGTTTGCGCGGTAACTGCTGTCGTTAACGGTTACCGTTTATATCGGAAATCGTTAGCCTCGCCTCGCTTCGCTATGATTGGTGGTTCGCCAGCTTTAAGGTCGAGAGATAAAAGTGAAGGATACGGTAAGGGTAAATACATGTTGGATGGTTATGTGATGTGATGGATGATCTTATCACGGATGATGGGTGTGGGGTTTTTGTTTAGTTTTTCCTTAATGACTGTAGTGTGAAATATCTTTTTAAGAATCTCTGTAATATAAGTAAGTGATTTTTAAAGGTGAAAATACTAAGATACGTGTTAAACTTTATTTAATATAAGATAATCTGATAGTAAGAATGAAATGGAAAAAAAACGCACGAAATGGTCCGCCTCCAGTTTTATAATCACAACCAGTAAGGAGTGAAATTCCTTGCCCAAGTCTGTGTTCCCTTTAGGATATAACCTCGGTGTCTTCAAGGCCCAAGTGAATATGTTACGTATAGGTAAGCGTGCTCCATCGTGGAAGGCGTGATGGTGGCAAAATGCCTTCCTATTACGAAATAAAAAATAGAAGTAAGCCAACAATAACAGCTGATCAATATTCAATTATAACAAAATCAGCTTTAAAACAATCTACATAAGTCCTAGACTACACAAACAAAAGCCTAGATACACATCCGCACTACTAATTCGACTTTACGCGTTATTAGTACATACAGCGGATTTGGCGAGCTCAGTGTAACCCCAGCCTAAGATCCGCACACTTTATGGCCCAGAGACAATGTGCTCTATTTTATTCAAGTTAGCGGTTAAGCTTTTATTGCTGATATTAAGTTTGGTTTAAGAGACTATAAAGCTAACTAAATACGGTAAATGTATTTCCATGTCGTTGTCTAAGAAACTTGAGAAAATCTATAATCTTGATTTTCTTGATGGATTCTGAAGTCTACGTGATTTTCGCTGTAAAGGCCCCTTAATTCTTACGTTATGCATTAGCAAGACTGAAGGCTCGCCCCTTGTTGTATGAGACTAAAACCATAACTCGGAAACATCTCCCTCTTGTCCTTTGGGGGATCAACCACTTAACGTGCACTAATTCATTTGATTGGACTGTTATAAAATATTCACACAGACTCGTTCTAGGAAAACCGACAAAGGTAACTCGATTAAAATCACCACACAACCCACAAATATTCATACAACTCGTACTGTACAAAACCAGAAACCGTTTTCCAAACACAAAACCTCCACTTCAACTACTCGATGCCATAAAAAATGGAAACAAAAGGCCCACGTGGTTGTTCGGTGCCTAAACCCCGTATTTCATAAAAAGGCTCTCATATCAAACAAGCGAATGGTTATACGGGCGTCCATTATTTGCGGCCGCGTCAACCGTGGAGGCCGGATGTTGTTAATGGGGGAAAATGCGGAAAATTGGGCTATTCATTACCCCAACCTCCACCGCAACAGAATCGCACAAATACTACGTAGATAGGTCGATTTGTTTGGACATGTCGATGCAATTATTAGTGCGGGTCATTAGTTGCTCGAGGTCAAATGCAAATAATGGTTGTTTGACTGTCAACTACCTTGTTTAAAGCTGGTCTTAGGGATGATGCCGTCTTTGCTCATGTGGTAAGCAAAAATCAAATATGAAAAAGACATTTTAACCTAACTTTTGAATCTTAGAAGATCAGTACCTAATGTTATTAAATAATTATAACATCGTAACTAAGGGCCATACTTAGATAAATAGAACACAATGAAGGAATATAAACTCATGAATAGGTAGGTTATCTTCTATCCAACAAAAATATTGGTGGAACGTCCCTAGAGCACGTGTTGTTGACACAACACATTACGATAGTGACGTAACAAGCCAAATTTATTGCGACTAAACCGACTTTTCCGGCATCCACGACGGAATCGCGCCGGCAAATCTGTCGATATAGAAAAAAAGGCGAGCGAAATATCTGCCATAAATAGCCATATTATCCGATCGACTTCATTCTCCGAACAAATTCCACAGAAAGTTCCCCTCTCTTGTCGGAATATTTGTGTTTTACAGTGCACCTTAGCGTTTATGGCTGCTCCGGCTTTGATTCGCCATATTTTGTGAAGATTCCCTGATTTGTTGTTATCTCTGATGACCATGTAGCGAGTGTGTGAGAGATAAAATGTGAATGCCGTTTTTCCGATTATGAGTTGTGTTTTCGGAAAAAAAAATCTAAATTTATGACATAGCTACAGTTTTTTTTTATTTAATTCTGGTTTATTCATAAATAATAATAAAATACCTAATGTGTGTTTCAAATATTTTTTGAGAGTGATTTGTCAACGGCTGAGCGTGCATTCAGTAAGACGTCTACTCTAAGAATATCAGCCTTTAACTCTTTATCTGTACCTAAACAGGCTTTTCACATAATAACATTATTTGGGTTTGGATTCTGGACTGGGTCGTTAGGACAGGTTGCTAGTGTTTGTTTAGAATTGAATGTTATATTTTATTTATTTATTTATTTGAGACTTCATGCACAAAACACTGTACACAGCCGGACTTAATGCAGTAAGCATTCTCTACCAGTCTACCTTTGGGTGATGCACAGATAATCTAGTGGCAGATGCAAGAAGCAAGGAAATTCAATTAAATATACCAAAAATATATATACATAATACACTTTACATACATACATACTATATATATACATTATAATACATATAAGGCATTAAATATATATATCGTGACCATGACTGCATATATACGTATATGCAGTCATGGTCACGATGATTCCCCAACCTCTTCAAAAGAAGCTTTTATCTTATAGGTCTTACAGCTAGTCAAATACCAGGCTACCTAACTCAGGTATTGATATCAGAATCCTATTCTCGTACCTCTGGATTTCTTTTGCTTGTCAAAAGTACGTGAATTTTATTCTTCGATTCCTTTACTTTGGAAATTTGATACAAATAGCTGTATAGCATTTTTTCCCCTTTCTCAAACAACAAGGAAGGCGGTAATAATTCACGTTGTTTATTTATAGCTTCGGGAAACGATGCGTGTAATCCTTAAACTGCCGACTTAAAGATCAATGAGCCAAAGAGATAAGTAGTTAACGCAATGGTTCAACTCACAGTTAGTTGGTTATAACCTAACAGTTACTGCTGCAAGTTAAAGTTAACTGAGAGTAAGTTAACTTTACTGCTTCGATAGTAAGGCGATAAAATGCTAGTAATATTTTTCAGTTTGTAGTTTTTGGGTTATTGGTTTTTACTTTGTTGTATTTTAATACATTGTGTTCGGAGTTTGGGGTTTTTTTTAATAATTGTAATATCGTTGTCGGAAGTCCGCTTCTCATGCACGAGGGTTCGAAACCTTGCAAGGATCAATGTGACTTTTCGCAGTTATAGCCAATTTCTAAAAATATTTAGGTATTACTTTTAGGAAAATCTTTTTCTGACTATGTCTATAATTTGAAAAAAATGAGTTAATATTAATGTTTTGTTCTTTATTCAACTTATCAAATCAAAAGTCTACATCAAAACTATTTTCATCCACGTGGAATGTCACAATACATTACAATCAATCACACTACTCAAAAGAAATAGAAAAAGATAAAGGACAATCTACAAGACATTTATTACAATTAGAAAAAAAAATACCCCCAAAGATCGTCCCGATAGGTACACCTGTCCAAAGGTAACGGATACGAAACGACATTGTCGTGGTGTCAATCTTGGAGAATTACCGTCTAGCCACACCTCACCTGAAGCAAAGTCTTTTATAAGAATGAAAGAAAGTATATTGGAAAATAGAATATATACAGCTATTTGACCTTGAATATAGAAATACTACTGGCAGTTTCTTTTTTTAAAATAAAGTTTTATACACTATTGTTGTAGAAGATATACAAAAAGGTTTTAATTAAATATTAGTGCATAGATAACTATTAAACATTTATTTTTAAACTAGCTACTCCCGCGCGGTTTCACTCGCTGCTCGGCTCCATTTGATTGTAGCGTGATATTTTATAGCCTTTAGCACTCGGGAACATTGTAGCTATCAATAAATGAAAGAATTTTGGGAATCCGACCTGTTGTTCTAAAGATTACCCCTACAAACAAACTGACAAATTTTACCTCTTTAGATAATATAGTCTCTCTGAGTTGTGACTGGCTTTGGCGGATGTCTATGGTTGGCGCCGATTATTTACCGTCAGGAGATGAGTAAGCTAATTTGCCATCCTATAATTATAAACATAATTAGTTAGATTCTTCTTTTTAAATTCACATACTTCCATCCTATTTTTAAAACGATTCTAAACCTATATATTTACTTATACCTAATCATAAACTCACATAACTTCGAGCAAAAAGCCTACTTCGGGGAAATTTGAGTATACGCATTAAATTTGAATTGTTACAACTTCTCATAAATCTTTAAAGCTATGAAGACCTTAAAAATATTTAAATTTCGAATGCCTGTGCTTGTACCAAATGCAATCAAACATGCTTTACCTATACAAAATTTCACATAAATCTTTGATACATATGTATGCATAGACGCCGCGTATCAAAGTATCACAAAATATCACGTATACCTTTTCAACTTTATTTCAGCTACGCTTAAGGTTGAAAATGTTTTACAGGAGTACTAAAATAGGGTAGCTTGATATGCGGTTAGTACATACATGTATTTCTTACGACAGCATCATTAATCTTTATAACATGAACCACCCTTGTCTCTGTGGGTGGGTAGTTATGATCCTCAATGGTCGCTACAGGAGGCACTTAATAAAATGCGTTTTTCCAATTTATATTTATTCCTTTCTCCATAAGTACTTGTTTTACAACGCTTTTACGGGCAAAAGTGTTTCATGTTGTTCTTTTATTTAGACCGACTGGAAATGGATTGTTTTTCGCTGTATTACACATTTCTATCTTTTCATTTTTAAGCCAATGTAAGTAAAACTTCTTCTCACTGTAAATACTACCAAATAAATTAGTGATAAAGTCCAGAATCAAAAAAATATTACCCTCTTGACGTCATACCGTACCATACAACTTGTCTCCATTAAATCACATTGCCGCATTCCACATCCATTGCGGTACGAAAGTAGATAAACAATTCTAACCGCAAAACTAAAACATTAATGTACACGAAACAAAGCAAAAACACCGATAAATCATAATCCATGCTAAAACAGAAGTCTCTTTATATAATTAAAAGTTTATTCCCGCTGTTTCATTTACTTTATTTGTGATGTCAACGGCACTAGTCTCGAGAGAATTAAATTTAGTCAAAGAACTTCGTCCGTGTACTTTGTTAAGTTAATAGTATATAATAATACACAAAATAGTATTTATTATTTGATATTTAAGGTTTACAAACGCATTTATTAGTTATATAGTTACTTTTATTACGAGTTGAGGGCGAGTCTTTTGCTTCACAATAATAGATTAGCGATTTATCATATTGGCATTTAATTTTCAAATTGTGAGATATTGTTTTTTGTTTGTTACAATGATTAAGTTATATTTTGGTTGAGGTTTTTAAGTATAGGTAATAGCTGCGACAAGAGGGCTGAGGCCCAAGTTCGCTATTTTCAAAATATTGTCACTTCAACACGATTTCATTGTCATTTTGCTAAAATTTCGTAATCTGTTAATTCATAATCACTGATCATTGGACGGTTAGCGGAGTCATAATGTAATTGTAGTACGAGATGCCTTGTAACGGAATTGTAATTAACAATAACTGCTCAATAATGTTTCAATCGTAAATCAATGATCAAGGGAACTTTCCATTTTTTACCGCATTATGTCAAATATTCATTTGTCATTTTGTACGAGATTACCGTTTTATAGAATTATTTCAACTGGTTGATCATTGGTAAGTCATAATTGCGGAATCATGTTAGTAGATTACAAAACTTGTTAAAATTAACAATTTTGAAATCAATGATCCACTATTCTGACACTATTGTTATAGCAGACTTGAGGCCCTGGTATGACAAATATACATAAAAATGAAAACAATAGTACAGCCTAAGATAAGTTTGGCTCTAGTGTGACATGCGTCACGAAATTAGCTCTTATAGACACAAGCAATAGAGTTATAAAAAGATAGTAAAGTAAGTCAGAAAATACCTCTATACGTAGCTTCATAATCTCCATTAAGTGGTAGGTACACGATAAAACTATGAAAATGTGAGAACTTTCATAATAGTTAATGTTGTGTTGGACTTCGTTTCTACAATGTTGTAAAGAGGAAAAAAGCGCGCGTTCGCTTATTAAAGAAGTTTCGCTATAAGTTCTGCAACATGTTACAGTAACTTCCTTGTAACTTGGAAATATCGAATACTTGTGTTACTCTTTTCTTGTAAACCTACATTACTTGTATACAAATTAAATATTTATTGTTTCTCCAAGACAAGTTTTTAAGAACTGATGGACCTAAAATGTAACTTTTTGGCTGAAAGTTAAGTGTCATTATCCTTTAACTGACCCTTTTGCAAGTATAACAATGTTATGTCGAAACTGCCAAAATAAAGGCTAGATCACAAATAAACATGAAATAGCAAACCTGAACGTACACCAAAGTGCTACCTGAATGTGATATTGTAGCGAAAACCGACGAGTGCAAAGTACTCTTTACTAGAGCGACGAACGCATTCAACGTAAATAAAAACCAGTGTTATTCATTTATCTTCTATACGGGGACGGGTTTTAGTTTCCACCTAAAAACTAAATTGTTTTTTTGATTGCGACCTGTCGCGTCTAAACGACACGGCCGCACATTTTTTATTTGCCATACAGAGTTAGAGTTACCGCTAAAAGCTTAGCGGATACCGCCCTCAAACATACACAAATTTTAACACAATCCTGAACGCTCTTTGTGATCTACAGCCGAAAATTCAAAAACTACTAACCTATCGTTATTCCAACGCGATAGCGTATCGAATCGAGAGCCATACATCTTGATTCGATTGGCGATCGTGGGTAAAAAGAAAAGTTTGTACGTAGTCTACGCAGCAATAAATAATACCACGGGGTGTCGGCTGCAATACATAAATTGGAAAGACTTTTGACAGGAGATCGGATAAGGCTGGGGTGGGGCTGGTCTCCGAGGGGGCGCTCTCTAGCGTTTTTATCGCGATTATAATCGGCTTTGGCCAGCGAGGGAGATAGTCGGGATAGTGACAACGTCCTGCATTGTGCTGCATTTCTATCATATTTCGGTATTTTCCAATAGCGATTTGCTCAGTTTTGTATGCGGGGCGCTCGCCAGCTTCCAACAGATTGTCATTTTTATAAAGATTTTTCCGTGAACACGTCTCCTATGTTGTGACAAACGAAAGTCTTACAGCGAATGAACACGCGTGTTTGTACATACAAATACATTTGTTTCTTTGTTTCCTGAATTTTCACATTTTATAAAATTCTCTCTTGTTTGAATAGGTTTGCTTTGTTGCGTAAAATACCGGATTTGATTTTGTAATAAATTTGATGTAGAACTTATATTTTATTGCGTGACAAGGACTGATCATACACATTGTATTCAACTTAGTTAGTAACAATATGCCAGTGAAATGATAACACAAGCAAAGCCACGACTTACGTGTACAATGGCTCAGCAAATATTGCTCAAAATGGTGTGACTGACAGCTCTTTTGTCATGCGAAATTCACAGGGCTACCGTCTTAGGGCCTTTATTATAATATCAAGCGAAGCAACCAGTTGACTCATCGCTTTTTTAATAAGAACGCACGTACGCAAGATGTTTTGAATTAATTATTGGAATTTTGGGTAATAATGAAGTAAATTTGAACATTCTACATATCTACAATGTAATTCAAAGTATCTAAAAGGAAAATTTCGAAGAAGAAAACAATTTATCTGAAATTCTTATATAATCGAAAATGTTTCGAGAATACATCATCACACAAATAAACTGACGTGTTTATTGCGCTCGTGTATACAATACAATGAATAAAAAATAAGAAAAAAGAGTATCGGATCTATATTTGGCATTGAAATGACGCAAGCCTTCGTTCATTCCAGGTTTATTCCACGAATTTTTCGATTGAACGACACCGAATCACTCTTAACTCAATTGAATATTTCATTGTAATGAACAATAAATCACCTCAATGATCACCGATTCGCACTCAATACAAATCAAGAAAATGTTCGGTAACGCTGATTCACGCACCAATTACGTACCTTAACGCAACGTAGACGAACGGTCCGTCAACGGATCGACGATTGGATCCGATAGGCGCCAACAATATTGGCGGATTATTTGCAAATTGAATCAATTTCGCGAACACGGCTACGCTTTTAGTGTAACTCTATTTAATGTGTAGCTCTTTCAACTTTGTTTACAAAACATGATCAGAGGTGTTATAATGATACACACGGGCTTCCGAGACAGACAATTTGTTCGACGTTCGACGCCAACTTTTTGCGTTACCCGTGCCCTGATTGTATTTCTATGTTGCTGCTTTCCGATGATAAATTGAGCGGTTTAGCTGTTTTATTTTTTATCGTCTGTTATCGCGTGTAAAAATCTGATAAGGTTTTTATCGAGATATATGATGCGGGAGGAAGTTAAGGCGTTATTTTTTGAAAAATGGTACGCGTGTCGTTGTTAAATTGTGCTATATTTTTTGGATGGAAACACAATTTTAGGTGAAAATTTGGTACGGCCATACATATCGTTAACACAACTCTTTTGTGCTTTTTTGTTATGTAAGCTGTTTTATTCTCCATGGGAAGAGGAAGCATACAACAAAAAAATATATATCCGCTTTTAACAGACGCTAGTATAAGTGCTGAGAGCTAAAACAAACCTACAACAATTTTAATATTATAAATGCGAAACTAACTCTGACTGTCTGTCTTTTCTTCACGCCTTAATTACTGTACCAATTTCTGTGAAATTTGGTACAGACATAGTTTGAAACCCGAGAAAGGACATAGGATAGTTTTTATACCAAAATCTGTAGGAAGTCACTATTCCACGCGAACGGAGTCGCGGGCAAAAGCCAGTTTTTAATAAATTTATCATTTCCCAGTACTACACGGTAGTTACTAATAGTTTTCGAATTATTTGTCAGTGTGTGAGCTATTACCCAAATCAGTTCAGGTGACTTGATGACGTTTAGCTGGAGATAATATTATTTTACAAACTTATAACAGTAATAAAGTTTACGCGCAAATTACGTGTGCCAAGTTAGGGAGTGTTTGTTAGTTGTTTGTGTCCGTTTTGTTAGGCTGTGGCCAAACTGGACTGGATTAGATTTGATTTGGTAATTTCTTGGGTAATAGTTTGGAGGTTTTATTTTTAAATTTTTACTCTTTCTTATTTATTTATGTAATGTTTATAAAACATTTTACAACGTAAGTAGACATTATGACGTTGGTATTCTCTCCAGTCAACCTTAGATTGATATAGAAATTGGTAGGTGCACTGAGAAGCAAACTTGGAAAGTACATTATATATGTTGCTAAATAAGTATTTCAATGAATTTCAATCTATCACAAAAATATATGTAGGTACATACTTAAATAGAATTTGTAAACTATAAACAATTAAGTCAGCATTGCAGGTTTCATCCTAGACGTTCCCACAATTCTTAATCTACAATACAAATTTGAATACAAAACGACAATTTTATTTTTATATATATTCATCTCCCACGTTCATCTGCACGCGTGCTTACGGCCACATAACCTCAAATATGGCTGCTCTGTTGTGTAAACAGCCCGAAAGTTTTGCAATTGATCTAACAAAATTACTTCGTGACCGCCTGTGTGGAGTGTACTTTAACTATATCGAGTTTGAAGCGGACTCTTCAATGTTTTCCAACTACATTTTCATATATAAAAATACCTCTTTTTGGTTTCACGTACATATTTGAATTAGGTCATGAAGTGCGTTGAATTTTTTATCCAACGAAAAACAAATTCGTTTTATATAAACTACATAGTATAAAACAAAGTCGCTTTCTTTGTCCCTATATCCCTGTGTATGCTTAAATCTTTAAATATTTTGTTGCGGTTTTTTATAGATAGAGTGCTTTCAGAGTAAAGTTTATGTGTGTTATAACATCCATTACCCAGTCAAGGAATTCGGTTTTAGCGCTGCATCCGTGCAAAGCCGTCCGCTAGTGTTTTTATTTTAGTTTTTTATACTGGCTTTAACTTGCACTATAACATGTATCATAAGGTACATATATGGTTTACTAACTTGTTATTCAGTAGGTACTTCAAAGCAAAATAAATAAAAATTGTATTGTGTTATTAAAAGACACTTTTCAGAATACCTTAAATATCAAGGACCAAAGAACCAAGGTTTAAAAAAAAACTTCAGACTTTCCAGTAATTTGTAATTAAAACCAAACAAAAACAACTAATTAATACAACTTAGCAAAACACTAAAATGATTTTAATTAACAGTTATTTTCGTTAATTAATTTCTAAGAACTCCTCAGTTTTGTCCTAATTTTTTATCAGGACATAAACAACCTATTTGCTCAAGCCTCATTATAACCTTTGTTTATGGGGTCCAATTTTTTACCAGTGCCTTGGCATCTAAATATATTCTGTGGGTTTCGTGGCCTAGTTTCTTGGGCAATCTATTTCGCGAAGTTGGCCTACTAACACCCATCAGTAAATCCTTGGAGCCAGGATACAGTAACGCCATAAATATCAACGAGATATATTTTTGAAGTAACGTTATTTTTCTGTACTTTATTTTGTTGTGATAAGTGTTGTTTTAGTATAGGGAATGTAGTTCGTTTGGTAAATAATATTAACTTCAAATAGTAGGTACTTTAAGGTAGGTTACCAAGAACCAATTGAAAAAGGAAATTTGTTTTTTTTAGTACTAGCTTCTGTTATCGGCTTCTTCGATGAAAAGTTTCGTCCCTTATGTGGAAAGTGTAACAAGCATCTACACCTCCATACTTACTAACTTATACGTATCTAATATTAGTAGGATTATAACAACCGTTTCATAATTATTAATAAAGTTTTTTTTTATAAAACATAGCCTTGCTTTAAAATATTAGATAAAATAATAAAATATTTTTGTAGCTAAGGCTACGGCGTAGCCGTGACATCATCATAACGCTACGCCAAATTCGTAGCAAACATATAGTAGCGTAGCAGTATCATATTATTATTCTTCATATATGTATCAGTTTAGGTATATTCGTATTCTATAGTTTGTTACGAACTTTATTGATTTCGTCTGGTTATGAGCTATTTTTAGTATATTAACATATCCAGTGATCCTGTGCGTTCAATACATTAATGTATAGAACGCACAGGTGCGTCGAGGGCACACAGAGTAGCGTAAGGAAACGCACATACGCGTCGGGGGCACTGAATGTGTTAACAATTGATTGAAGTAATACGAAACGTATAAAGGTCAGTCAAGTATGTTAATTAAATAAATTCATAAGTTGCTTCACATGAGAGAAAAGAAGGCTATGTAATATAAAATCTAGATTTATGTAATTGTCTTAATTTTAAAACGTGTGGGCGTTCGGTAACTTTTAACTGTGGTAAGCACTTTCGTTACCGATTCGACTTCGAGTCAATACTGAGAATTTGCTAATTTAGAAAAGAAAGAAAGCGGCCTCTTGTTCGAATCCCGGGTCGTGCTGACCCGGGATTCGAACAAGAGGCCGCTTACTCGTCAGCCTACCCGCAAGGTTGCCGAGTAACTCGGCTAGCGAGGCATGGCGTGAAAAGCTATAATTATTTCGTTGTGCGTTTTTTTAACCTGTCTCACTTTCTTTTTTTTAATAGAACTCTAAAAATAAACTATATCAAACCGAAAAAAATTATGTCAAATAAATGAAAGCGAATAATTTAAATTCATCAGCAAATCCGTTCCATTAGCCCACTATACAGAAAAAGTTGATAAAAAAGTAAAAAAAAAACAAACACCTCTAATTGGACACGAAACTTTATTTTCGTCCAGTATTTTAAATTTAAAAAAAGAATACAGCGCCCGCATGCGGCATGTCCGTGGCGATTGCGCGCGTTTTTTACGTCCCAATGGACCTCAGTTTGGACTCAGACCTGTCACATAAAGGGCCGGTATCCGGACCAATTGGATAAACAAGTTCTGTTTGCCACCGTAACTTGTGTACACTTTGTATAGTAAAAATACGCCAGCACAAATTAACATTGCAGCTGTGAATATTTAAACATGACACCTTTTTTCTGAATTACATTATCTATATGTGTATAAAAATCGCTCAATTTCTTAATATTTAAATTCAAAATCCTAAAATTCCTATTAATTGGTAAAGTATTTGTTCGCAATAAAAAACAAATTCGTACAAATACATCCCATTGGTGTAACATCAAAGAAACCCATTAGAAAATGGAATATTACGATTGCAAATAAGCCTGTGGAAACGTGGCATCCGCGCCATTCAAACTTCAAATACACTCTCATATCTACGAAAATATTTACAATCGTTAACTGAGACATGACACAGGTACTTAGGGATGGGGGTATTCAGCAACAATAACATTGAACAAACTTTGCTTACACTAGTAAAATACCCAAATGAACGTTTCAATTAGAAAATGCATCAAAATAAACCGCCCGTCGCGCTTCTCGGCCTAGTCCGAGGGGATCCACCCTAAAGAAAAGGTCGTTGACCCTTCACCCGACTCGCACTCATGTTACGTTCATTAGAAATTCTTCCAACCATCCCTCTCACACTCCCTTCTTGGCTGTATCCCCGTCTCACTCTAACAATAAATAAATAATGCCGAGAATTCATGTGTTTCCCGAATAAGTGCAACTCGATATTATAGCTGGACAAATGAATTGAAAGTATAATCCATGTCTCCAGTAATTGGTTTAGACGTTATCGAAACCTGAGTAATATAGAAATTACCATAGCTCTCCAATATTACTGTAATTAGCCACACTAATGTGTTTTATTCCCCTATTTTGTTATAGCTTTAATAAACCCAATTTTCCGCAGAACATTGGGTTGGGTTCTGATAACTAGTTATTACGGGGTTCCGTGGTTAATCTGAATATTTTGTACATTACCTTGGAAATCATACAATCAGCTGTATGAAGTAATTAGGTGGTTTATTTCTGTAGACATTAATTCGCTACAAGCAATTTCTTAAGCATAAAAAATTAAGGTTTAATTATAAGTATTCGCTATATAATTTCTTCGCCGGCATTACCGCACAATTAGCGTTGGCTCCGTACGGGTTCACTCGACGTTCTACCGTGAAATAGCCACGTCAAAAACTTTTACTAGTGATGTGAAACAACCAAATTTGAAACTGAACTTTTATTGGACTTTTAATATAATAATATAATCGGTTTATTTTCACATTAAAGTTTTATAAAAGCTATTGCCGATGAAGTTTTCAAAGAAGAAAATATGTAGAGAGTTTGTAAGAATATTTAGATAATACATGTTTAAAAGCAATAAATTTCAAATTGAACTATTGGACTGTGTGGTAGTTATAGCCTAAAATATATACTGGACTTTTGAAGTATTTGCACTAAACTTGAAATAACTATAAAAACTACCTGGTTAGCAATTTTAAACACGTTTGATGGTTCTCTTAGGTAACATACAAACAATCTAAACTACAGTTAGCTCGTAAACCGAACTAAACGGCCTAACCATTTTCCTTTAGATAAACAAACCTAACATTTTACAACCGATTTTACACCTTTGTTTATGGTTATGGACATCGGTTAATGTATCGATATAATGTTTTGTCGATATTAATATCAGGCCTATATCGATACCTATGTGCAACTTGATTTACACCTTCAGAAAATAGAGTGAAAAATTATTTTCCAATGTGAATATTTGTTATTCATGAGATTTTTATTTTGACCTAATAAGCACGAAAATAAGACTGGATTATTTATTAGAAATTTATTTCATTTATACGATTTTCTTATAAATGTTCGAGTACTCGTGGAATGTTCTCGAATTGACCCGAATTGTAATGGCTCGGATTTGGAAATGAGGGTAATATTGTAAGGGGAAAAATATTCTGTAACTAGGTGAACGATTTTTCGTTGCCAAGCTCACGTCTACGTGTGTTGGGATATGAATTCGAAATGCTATTGAAATTGATATTATTTAAACAAACTACCTACTTTTGAAAAATAATATTATACGTGTTTTTCTCCTGAAAACATCCAAGTAATATGTTATTTAGACAATTTATTGTGGCTTAATTATTATTCACGGCCAACGTATAAAATTCGTATTAAGAATATTTCTGTGACCTTTAACGCCTTATTAAAATGAAGGATTATTAAATAGAAATTCAAAGACATGACACAAAATCTTACTCAGCACCATTAGGATTTGTCATATGAATAAGCATTGTAACGTTCCAGTACGTTCGTACCAGTTTACAGGCACGAAAATCTAAACGCACCCCATACTGGCATAACAAGACTGTATCTGACTTGCGTCCATGGGCAGAGAGGCGGAAAATTAAAGCCACGCGGTCGTCAGTGACCCGCATGCGACGCGGCTTTCTTGCATTGTAACCAGTTAGATAGCGATTCCTTGCGGAATAATGCGGTTTAGATACGATTTTCTTGCGTTAATGACTCTTTGAATTCGCCCCCAGTTTTGTTCGAGATGAGTTTTTTAAACTGTGCTTTATTGTGATTGTATTTTATTTTAACTTGCAGTTATCACTGGTATAAAGTCTCATAAAGATAAAAAAATGTTTCAGTTCCTGAAAGTCTTCGAATTGATCAAAATATCTAACCAAAAGAATATGATTACTGTTTTCGTATGAACAAGATGTAAGCACAATGTACCTAGCCCCGGCCCAGAGCACGTGAAGGAACGGGTGGTTTTTAGTTAGTAAGAGTCGGAGACCTCATTTGACGATTTTGACTCTACAAACCAATGGTATTATAAGTAAAAAGATGTAGATAGGTTACATATTTATCTCTTTTTCACTCGCGATTATTGAATCATGCCATCCCACTTTAACGTGTATCATACGATTTATTCATGTGTGCATAAGTGTGCCGTTTTTGAATGTTGTTTATGTAACCTATCTATACCATTTTACTTATAATATCATTGCTACAAACACATATATGATAGATACATATACATACATATGGGCATTAAGAAAAATACAATCTGATTAAGATTCAGACCTTAAGTTGGAAACTATTTGTTGAAAGATTAAAAGAAGTGTATTGCATCTCTGATCAGCATTGAATGCTGCAACTTTATATTACGTGCCGACGTGAATAAAACCTAACAAGCCTTTGTTTAAAGTCTACTTCACAACAAGCTGACATAGTTCATTGATTAATTAACATGCAGCTAAATAGATTACTCCAATTACCATTTCGCTTGGGTATTAAATAATGGATGGTATTAAGTGCACTACTTTCTATTGGACTTGATTAACCTAGTTCTAATTAAAACTTTGTTTACGCTAATCCTGAATAAAATAGCATACATTTTGCTGCTTCTATTGCGGAGAAAACTAGCATAGTTTGTTATGGTTTTAGTGTGAATCCTTCTGTTTCGTTCAACTAAATTGTCGAGAGCTATTTTAGTGGTATTATCGTTAAGAACCGAGAGTGTTCTATGAGCTATTTTGTTTGTATTACGAGTACACAATTACACTACCTTTTTAATACTTAGAACGCCATGTCGGACAATGCTGTCCGACCCTAGCAGAGTGTTAGCCTTCACCAGTTTTTGTCGGCAGTCAAACGCTTAATATTTACAAAAATGTCCGCCTTTGTATGTATTTTTTATATGTACATAAAGTGTAAAATAAATAAATAAAATGTACGCCAGCAAATCATGTTTGTCATCAATCCACCTCAAATCATACCTCAAGACGAAAGTCTACAATCAGTTCAATCAATCACAATAATCTATGGAACCGAAACGTGGTCTCTAACTGTGGGACTTGTAAGAAAGCCCAAGGTTAATAGGCGCACACTATAACGGACTACGCTTGATGAAAAAACTAACAAAAGTTGCTGACATATTCTGGATGCGAACTTCCAATCGGCTTATCTTTGGGAGAGGCCTATCTTCAGCTGTAAGATATCTTGTGTAGCTAATAATGACGATGAAAAAATCATTCGCATTTTTTATTAAAAATATTATATTTGTAATCTTGCTAACTCAACAAAAACAAAAGACCTTCCATTTAATTCAAGTAACATAGAATTTGTTCCCTAAATATGATACAGTAACAGACTTTTTCAAAAAAACCATAGCTGGGATCAAAATAAAGAGGTTATGAACGACAAAGACACCACAATGTCATGGACAGAGAAAGTGGGTCAGGTCGGCGCTAATGAGAACACGGTGAAAAAACCACCCCTGTAACAAATAGAGACTCCAACTGAATAAATCAGTATATAGGCTTAAGATATTATGATGGAATATTTTTATTTTATTTTATTTATTTGGCTCACCAACAATTGAATACACTGATACAATAACATGATACATCCAAGAGACTTATAAGCTAGTGTACCAATTTCTTATAGGTAAGCACATCATGCATAAACTATTGATGTTGAGTGTAGCTTAAAGCATCATTAAGAACATTATAAAAATGATTAATATTCTAACTAATATTGGTAAAGTAAGTTAGTTTCAAGAGGTTTTGTTTTTTTTACCGGATAGGTTGGCAAACGAGCAGAAATTTCACCTTATGGTAAGCAGCCGATGCCTTCAATGGATTGCATAATAAATTCGTAAACCTTACTAGCAAATTTAGAGATTAGGGGTCTGGAGATTGGGAATGAGGGTAGTATTGGGCCTCCAATAACCTTAACCACACGGCAAAAAACAACGCATTGTGTCACACTTAATTTTTTATTCATTAATTATTAAATTGCTGTGCTTAAAAGATAAATGAGTATGGAGATAGACACAATTTAACTTACATGATAAAAGCCACAGATTAATATGTCTGAAATACCTAAAAACTTTACTTTTGGTACACTAAGCAAATCACTTTTTGTAGAAAATAAAATCTGAGATTTTTCTTTACCCTTTACGCTGGCGTAGCTGGCCATCTTTCAGTCTAAAAAAATGTGTATACATATATATAAAATGTTATACTTTAGTAAAGTAACAAATTAACTTGAATACTTATCATTTTACTTAGATTTTCCTTATAGAATAAAAGTGAACACTTAATTTCATCTCAATTATTGAGTCAATGATATTTATGAACGCAGGATTTCATACTCCAGACCATCAGGGAAGCTTCCTCATATTTCTAAGAAACTGATTTATTAAATATTTCCCTCTAAATTGATACGGGATACTGTTTTATTATCCAATAACAAAATTATTACTTTAATAAAATTTATTATTTTATTTTTAAGAATATTTTTTGTCCCTAAATTTATTTTACTCCCATAGCTAATATAATAATTTAATTATACTACTTATGAGATAGGTTTACAAATAAGCAGACAGGTCACCTTGATAGTCACTGATCAGTACTGCAATGGGCACTCGTAGGACCAAAATGGTTACAAGTGTGTTAGCGCCTTTTTGTAAACTGTTAGGGATTTAGTAATTGAAGATCGGAGGTGTGAGGATTAGGCCTCCGGTAACCTCAATCACACTTATTATCTTTTCAAATATATAATAAATACTCACCACCGTTCGTAGACATTTAGGAATTATAACATTATTAATAATTTCAGAACAAAATCGTTACTAAGGAATAGCTTCAGTAATTATGAAATTATCTATGAGTACGGCAGCAAAATTCTTACAATTCTAAATACAAGTTTAAAATTAGTTTTACGACCACATAAAGATACAAAATTTCAAATAACTCATTTTAAATCGTTATCCAAATACTTACATTTTTTGCAATGTTTTGTACATACATCCATTCTAATCATCCTTTGATCGGTTTTTAATACGAAAAAAAAGATGGCGCTATATTAAAAAAGAAAGCAAGCAAGGAAATTAAAATGCTAATGTAACTAGTGGAGCGAACGAACCATTAAGTATGCATTGGACGATCTATACGCATTATCTAATTATCATGTCCTAACATTACATGTTGTGACCGACATACATACAAACGTGTTCTGTTTCTCATACTCATTGTTCATATCTAATGACTGGGTGAAATAAATTGCTTAGAAAATTACGGTGAGAACTTCATTGGTTGGCGTTATCTATGAACTGGGTTGATACGCGAAATAATACCTTATTAATATTTGTCTAGATGTGGTACTTCTGTCACAGATCGGCTGGTATTTTTGGCAAGTTTTAAAATGGCTTTGGTACTTTTGGTGACAAAGTCGGTTGCTTATGTAAGTAAATATATTTGTACCTTTTAGTATTTTTATGAGTCTATTAATTTCTTTTATTAGTTTAAATGCATTAGATAATCTTATCTATATTTTATGTGATAAATCGGTAAACGAATAGATTGGTCTCCTGGTAAGGAATCAGCGCTGCCCATGGACATCCGTAAGACCAGGTGAGTTACGAGTGCGTTTCCGGCCATTTGGAACGTAAGTGTTCAGGATTGGATGTAAGGGGCGAAGGATTGATCCTCCGGTAACCTCATTCACACGGCAAAACACAAAGCTTTGATTACTTTTTTTTATGTAATAGGTCGGCAAACGAGCCGACGGATTACCTGATGGTAAGCAATCAGCGCCGCCCATGGACACTCGCAATGGAGGAGTTACGAGTGCGTTGCCGACCTTTAAGAGATTAGGGATTTGGAGATTTAGGGATTGGGGAAGGGGAAGGATTGGGCCTCCGGTAACCTCACTCACACGGCGAAACACAACTCAGTGGTTATTTCACGCCGGTTTTCTGTGAGGCCATGGTATCACTCCGGTCGAGCCGACCCATTCGTGCCGAAGCATGGCTCTCCCACACTTGCGGTTTATATCGGTTTTCTGTAAGACCTGACCTGATACCACTCTGGTCGAGTCAGTCCATACGTGCCGAAGCATTGTTCTCTCACACTTCTATTTGTTTAAGAATTTTGATACCTATAGGTTAATGTATATATGTACAGATGACTTATTCCTAGGGTGAGGCGAGATGGAGTGTCAAATGCTTACTGACTAAAATCCACCCTGTTCCTTCTATTCTTATCTTAGGTTGTGTAAAAACTAAGAATGTGAGTGAAACACCGTGTGTAGGCTAAATATATGAATAGGTATGTCCAGTGTCGTGTGTTGTTTACAAACGCTGCTTGTTCACGGTCATTCAATGCGAGGTATCGTCTTGACACAAAGACATTATCCATTGAACACAATGTTACATAAAGGCATCCACATTTTTATCCTAGCCATAAACTATAGCACCATTTTTTTTTTGTTTAAAAAAACGTTACCCTACATTAGGATTTTCTCCTGTGTCGTGGGTGCGTTTACAAACATACAAATTCACATACACATCACACCCAGACCCGGAACAACACTTAGTGGATCACACAAAGAGTTGTTCTGGATCACACAAAGAGTTGTTCCGTGCGGGAATCGAACCCGCGACACGTTGCACGGCAGCCAGTTGCCCAGCCTCCGCACTAACTGTGCAGTCATTTTTACACCATCTAAGTAGTACATGCTTCTTATTTATTTTGATTTGTCTAAATCTGTAATCTTAAAAGTCCGTTAGCGTTTGTTTCTCCTTTGGGCTATTTTTGTCAGGGCATTTGCCGTTCTATACTATAACAAGAAGTAATTTTTATAAACAACTAAGTTGCTGTATCATATCATCATCAGTCTATAAGTGCCCACTGCTCAGCAAAGGCCTCTTCCCACAAGGAGAAGGTCACGCTTGCTCAAGGCGGATTGGCGATTACAAACTCATAATTAGAAATTATAAGTGCAGGTTTCCTCACGATGTTTTTCTGCACCGTTGGTCAGTGGTGTCTAATTAACCATAGAAAGTATATATAACTTGGAAACAGTCACATTGGTGAGCCCGGTTTCGAACCCGCACCCTCATGGCCAACATCTTCAACCTCTGGGCCACCACGACAGTTGCTATATTTTATATTGTATTTATATTCTAACAAGTTTTATTCCATTTTACTAAACAAAGACGATACAGAATAACAATAAGAATTTTATTTTATTTCTGCTATGGTAAAATCTTATTCTTGTAGTGAATTTTTCCATAGAATTCTCGATTTTCTTTCCTAGTATCGTTGAACTCGTAAGAATTTATTTATAGTCTCACAAGGGATAGACTAGCAAAAAGTTTTATATGCATATTAAACTTAATGGCTATGATATTAAGTTTCCTTTTGCGTTAACCTAGCGGTGCTTTATAGTAAAAGTTGAATCCACATCCAGTAATGTAGCGTACCTGAAACAAAAAAAAAAAGAAGGATTAGTGTTAAGAACTAAAAACACATTATTTTAACAGTATTTTGTAAATTACATGTAAAGAGATGAAAACCCTGGTAACCTACATATACTAATTACACCTACGACATTAAATAAAAGTAGGCTATCAGTTTTACCACGCATGGTTAAATTATATTATATAGTAAGATTTCAATTAAGATATCTCCTCCTTTTTAAGTAATTAATTAATTTACTTTCAAACACTACACAACCCTAAACATTTACCGAGGTTCCAAGAACCCCTAATACACGAAAAGAGCAAATATTTTTTTCTAGACTTAAAAACCGAGTATCGTAACATACAACATCGAAAAGGAAAGCCGGTAGAGGGCCCTAACTCCCGTATGAATCCGTTGAAATGAATAAAAAATAGCTCGCACAAAGGGCGTACGGGTCAAAAGCGAGATACCTCCGAGTGTAATAAAGTCTCTCTTTTGCACGAAGAGCCAACGTTTCAAATTAAAAAGTAATGTGGCTTTCGTCAATTGCAAAGGAGGATGTTTTCGCGGGAACTTAGCGTTTGATATGAATACGGTTCATAACAGCGATGCACCGAACGAGGGTGGAAGCGAAACGAAAAAAGCATGCGCCATTTTAGGGCTGATACAAGGTTTTGCAAGAATCAATTTATTTAAGTGATGTTATGGTTCTTGGTTTTTGATAAAAACAGAATATATTGGGTCCGAGGGTCCTAACATGCTCCAGATACATAACCAAGTGTTAACGTTTGATTTTTAAAATAGCGTCATCTAACGTCAACGATTATTTAACAAAATCTTTTACAAAATAATAGTTATTTATAAAGAGGTGAACACATATACGTAGCACAATAATAATTCTACTTGCCTAAATATAAAAATAAAAAATAATATTAAAGTAAATTAAATTTAAACAAAATCCTGAAGCACCTCCCGTTTTAATTCCATACCCACAGCCTTAAAGGCTTCCAAAAGGCACACGGAAAAGCCAAGCATAAAACTTGGGGATTAACTTAATTAAATTAAAGTCCGTGTAAAAATTATTACCAAAATAATTAGCTAAAAAGGTAAATCACCGTTAACTGCAGTTTTTTAAAATGTCTTCGAGTTACAGCGTTAAATACGGGTGAATTATGGTTGAATGCACAGTAAAAGAAATAAGAACAAAGTTGGGTGCTGGACATTTTAAAATACAAGCGTCGCCTGAAAATATGGGAGTGAAAAACTTTCAAGGATGTTCCTTAGCTGTGTAAAGCGTTCTAACAGCAAACAAGTGTTTTCAACGTTTCTTTTTAAACTGTAGAGCATGTTATTCAGTGACGTGAAAAAATCTGATGGTTATTTTCATTGGGGAAATCAATGAATTGCTCCTAAGAATGTGTTACAATATCTATATGTATTGTGTGTCTAAGGTAAGGACAGAAAAGTATTATTTAACTGTCTTCTACAACATTTGGTTATTGTCTTGTTAGATATAATTATGTGTTCAAAAACATAATTAGCAATTACAAAACATAAGTTTAACATATATATATATGTACATAATAACTTATAATACTATTTCAATTTAAACTCAAAACAGCACGAAAATCCCTCAGCAGACCTTGAAATCCCCTATATAATATTAACAAGCTAACATCTGGCGAATGTTCCAAAAAGTCATTAACATCAAAACGCGAGTCTCGCCAAACGCCATCGGTTATCAAGCTCAAGTTGTTTGCAAAGTTTCTCTCCCTTTGACAGCGGCTTTTCGTCTTCAACCGGCAGATCTGATGTAATCCGACCTACATTTCTAAGTCCCTATAGCTCGCCTGAATTACGGTTATAAGCGGGATAGTTGATGACTAAGTTTCCATCGATACGCAGACAATCGTACCAAGTACTAAGTTAAAAAGATCTCGGACGTTCATTGGTGGACTAAGCACTCAAGTTGAGTCAGAACTCCCGCAACTTGCGCTACGGAAAAACAAATAAATATTTCCTGCAAACTGCTTCTTTTGTTTTTATCTTGTTGCCGACTGCCCGGTGCCTATACTTTTGATCTTTAAGAGCTGTCAATTAAACTAGTTTTAAACCTTCGCAAAAGGATGACTCTTCAATCAGAACTACTCACACGAAGTTCGCTGATTAAATTAAACCTGACCGTCTATCTTAAATTCTTGTTCAGAAATTTAGCCATACTCATTTCGTTTGATTGACTTAACACTTGAGCAAGTAATTAGTCAAAGTAAATTATTACTTTGATCAATACTTTGGAACAGGTCTTAATAATTAACTATGTAAGCTTTGAAATATTAAAACGAACAACATCAGCCCGTAAATTATTTTCAAAAAGATAAAATACTTTGTTGTAAGATGTAACAATGGCTGAGTAGTTTCAAAGTTTTGCTTTTAAAAATATGCTGCTTCTTTTTAAAGGTAGCCTGTATGTAACATAAACCTATTGAGTGACTGCGAAAGCAATTTATCCGAGCATTACTCCTCACAACAAGATCAAGTACCGGGGAACTTTATCAAAGATCTTTGTAAAGATTTCACCCTTAGTATTAAGTAGAACACCACAGTCTTCTTCAAACAGAAATAATGGGAAGAGATAACGACAGAGCTGGGCCATTACCCAATTGGGTAAACGGGTATTCCTTTATTTTGTCCGAGTTTATCTCGTTCGCTGAAATATGATCTGCGGACGGAACTCTGATTGTCGCGGGACCATTCAATTTGGAGAAAAACTCTCCCGGCCTTCATTAAATAAAGGATATCAATATACCACGTCCTCCCACTATTGTTGATGACATGAACTCTACAACTTGAACGAAAATATGTAATACGTTACAACTTGGAAAAGTTGGTGTGTTCGATGACCTAAATAGAAAAAATAAACTTATTACTTGGCCAGAACATTTATTGGCTTGTATTGCTGTGTGTTACAAGTTTTACATAAACACCGCGCGTGGGACATGACGCAAACAAGATACGAACTTCTTTATTAAAATTTATGAGTTCTATCAGACACCGAAAGTTTTCCGAGCCCACTTGTATTATGTATGGGAAAGCGTTTACCGTTTTGTTTCTTACTTTTCTGTTTATAAATAATGGCGCGGTTTTTTGTTCTATACAACATGAATGGAATACTTTTTAACGACTTTTTGCGGGGTTCGAAGCTGAATTTTCTTGCCGTCTGTTCATTTCTGAAGTACATAAATGCTGTTGTGTTTTTTGAGGTTCGATGCACAAGTGAAAAGGTAAAAATTTTAATAAACATTTAGAATAAAACTAACCATAATTCATTTCGGCATAATTGACGTTATTAAATAAAATTCCCAAAGATTTACAAATTATATTCATAACAGAACACAGAACTTATAATAAGTCATTCTAAGGTCAAACAAGTGTCGTGGATGCCTTCCCGCAGTAACAGGCATCCCAACAGCGGTGGGCCAGTAAAGGAAAGTGGAGGAATTCTTGGCGGAGACTGAGGTGGCGCCACGAATGAAATTCCACTCCGAACTATGCGTAAATTGAGGCCTAATTGCAATTCCTATTGGGATCTAGGCCTCTATTGCAAGCGATGAATAGACGAACACATATGAGAGCGGCTGCAAATATCGACGAAGATATTGGTTTTCGTTGAACTTAATATGTATTCTGGCGCTTTCGTTATTTGCCTTTTGGGTGAACTTTATTTTTGTACGTCGAGCGTTCTTTTAGATATTGAAATCGTTCGATAAATTTGAATTTGAATTTAGAAAATGTAGAAACATGCATCAACATAAGTCGTTGTAATATAGACCTACATATATGGAAGTTTAATCCTAAAAGCGATGTAAGGATTAATATAGATGTTCGTAGTACAAAAAAATTGTTCGCACTTCATTTGAACGTGGGATGAGAGGCAGCTCCCCAACTCACCTTGATCCGCACCAAATGAATCTTTAATAAGGCCCGCTTCACGCGAACATAGCCTTATATAACTTTTCATCTTCACTAATAATATATTTATGTCAGCTATATTCATATATTTTTAGTTCCACCCAAAAAGGTTTTTCTGTTTTATTTAAATGTTACCTCGCTGATGGAGCAACGGACCATTTTGCTTTGACTGTTCTTAAGTGCTTCTATTTAAAAGTGTCTATTTAAATAAAATTCAGTCACAAAAGATGTTACTAAGCGCAAATTGTCTGAAAGAATTTGCTCAATTCATTGATGATAATGTTTAAAATATTCCGTATCACCGAGGTTCCCTGATGCCAAATCCTTCCCGACTTCCTTCCCTCCCCAATACCTCCAAAACGATTGTCAAAAAAGCCGGTATCGCACTAGTAACAACTACTCTGGTGTTGCAGGTGTCCATGTATGACGCTGATTGCTTACCATCAGCAGAACTTTCAACACTATCAAAATCTTAACACGTCTGCTGAGCAAGATAATGGGACATAACCACGTGAAACAAATTTACAGTTTCAACATAATATCATTAGCAAACATTTAGCAGCAAAAAGCAAATCAATAAAACATACATATATCACAAAAGATATACCCATAAAACCGATTCATAGACCCAAGTCTTCGTATAAATCTCACAGTTCGACCCGACACAATGAATCCTATACTGAGTACATATTTATATACCTCTATACATTATATATTGTATAGTATGTATGTGCCTTATAGGCAGGGCACATCGCCGGAAGGTGGGCGTTATAATTTTCGTCAGATCCGGCATTTACTGCGATTAATGTGTTAGGAAATACGGCTAAGATGAATAACATAGTATGTACGATTGCTCGTTCTGTTACCAGGTATTATTTTATATGCTGTTTATAAATTTACCAAGAAATGTTAAGTATAATACGATTACGGTGGTTGTTGCTGAAGCTTACTAGAATAAAGGTACAGAGACTGATATATATGTATGTACATAATATAATGTAGACCGTTCGTTTGCAAATTCTACTTGGTCATGTAAATAGGTACGCAGAAACGTGTACAGACTTATTGATTAAAAACAAATTATATATTTATTTTAGCCAGGGTTGCGGGATAAACGCAATCAGTCAGCGGCCTCGGCCCAGAGCAGGAGACGAGGATTTTTAGTCAGTAAGAGTCTGGTATTCCCGGCCCTGAACGGGAGAAGTCATTTGAAGATTTTCCCCTCACAAAAACAACTATTTATTATATTTTATTAAACTAAATTAAAAGTAATAGAAGAGCGATGATTAAAACTTTCTAATGGCGTTACAAATTATATATCACGCAAGCAAGTTTGGACACTAATTACAGAAATACAAAAGTCCAATGCCCGTCCGGTATAACATCTTGCCTGGTCGAAGGTTAATTTTTTCAAATCTTAGATCCCTTTTTGTCTATTTCACTGTTCTTTCAAATAGGTACTACAAAGGTAGGTACACTAAAACAGCAACGTAAACAAAAAACCCGTCTCTAATTTCCTAAGCACACAAACTGCCTAGATTACGTACAGCTATTCCATACCTACTTAAAATAAAACAAGCTCAAAGTAATTTCTTGAACCGTCAAACGTCGGCAAGTGAATCAACGATGGATATAGTGAATTAAAGGAAATTAGCTTGGAACATCGCGTGCGCTACTAATGAAAACAGTTCGCTGTAACATACTTACTTATTCTTGATACACAAGATATTTAAAGCCACGTTTACTGGGTAAAATGCTTCGCATAAGATTCTATAAGGCATTTAATTCTAGAGATAGTCGTGTAGTATTAAAGCAGGTTTTGGCTAGCGTTAATGATGTTTATCGATTATATTTGTGTTTCTTAAAGCTGGCAATAACGTTAAGTTTAACTAAAAATCGCGGGTTACTCACGTGTATATATTGAGAAAAGCTCTACTAGTTTCGAACCACAGACGGGTTCTTCCTCATGAGCAGCGTGCGCGGACGCGAATTTTAGTTTATTTAGTATGTCTCACGATAGTTATTATAAAAACAACGTTAAGTTTATACATCACTAGTTTGCCCTCGACTTTATTCGCGTGGATTAGTGACTTCCTGCAGATTTTTCGTATAAAAACTATCCAATGTCATTTTCCGAGTTTCAAACAACGTCTGTACCAAATTCTAAAGGAATCGGTTCAGTAATTTAGGCGCGAAGAAAAGAAAGACAGACAGAATTACTTTCGCATTTATAATATTAGTATAGATAGTTGATGCGATTTTAGATTCCAAGTTGTTTACATGCCTATAAAACTTTTGGGAAATTAATCAAATTTTCATTTTATGTTTAGATGGCTTTATTGATACAAAACGTCGTAAATTACAAAATATACTTATGGTTTATCAAAAAATCTCAATTCACTTTTCTATCAGTATACAGAATAGCTACTATTAAACGCGCGATTTCAACTCGACGTACCTACAAAAAAAAATAGGTACTCAATTTCAAAAATAAATCATAATTAACCCTGTTAGGCTGGGCCTTAGGCCTCAACTAGTTATCTTTCGATAAGATAAGATTAAAAGATAAATATTTTTTATATTAAATTACGATCAATTCTTAACTGTATCAAAATAAATTTACTGTTTAAATTTTTACTATACAAACACAAAAATGTTTTAAAATACTATAACAAATAAACGACTTAAAAGTACAACAACATCAATGAAAAACCACAAAAAAATAGCTAGCTATATAAAATGTAAATTTCTGTGGAATTTTCTGGATTCTTGGAATAGGGCTCTCGGTTCGAGAAGTGCGCAGTGTGCACTAAGTGTGCATAAGACGATTAATGAAAAGCTTCAGTTTAATACTTGATCAAAGCTACCTGGCAAACAGAATGCATAAACAAACAATATTCTTTAAGTGGTACACTTAAGTAATATCTTTCTAGTACCATTTTAAATTCGCTCGATTTAAGCTGCCACTTAGTTTCTTTATGTTTTCGAGTTTATAGAAAGTGCTGAGGTAAAATAAAAATACTTTTTTATTCAAGATTCTTAGTTTAAATGCATTTTTTTTTAATTTGACAATGTCTGTTCTCGTTTACTCATAGTCATCCCCATCGTCACATATAGTCAAGTTGCTGCTAGATTTACTGACAGACAGATTGACTGACTATTTATTCTATTTCTTTATTTGAAGTGATTTTGACTTCGTATTGTACAGTTTTCTAGGTCGATAAGATGCCTTATTGGCAGTCACTAAACTTTACCAATAATAATTACTATTACCGTAAAACGGGGTGAATAGAATTAGAGGGGTAAATAGACACGGAATAGGGGTGAATAGATACAAGGAAAATTCGCCAACATCTATTCACCCCTTTCGTGTATCTATTCACCCCTCAAATTCTATTCACCCCGTTTTACATAGAACCATCAAAATATTAGCAGATACTTTATATTCGCTACTGAACAAAAGCTTTTGTCTTAAGGGGTTTGTTGGAATATTCACTTTCAAGGAATATTAAAAGAATGCCCATCCATAATTGTCAATAATAACATTGAGTAGTGTAACTTAATAAATGTAATAAAATGTATTTAAGATAAGAAATAATGAAACTAGACAAAACATTATAGCAAAAACGTACTTAGGTATTGAAATAAATTGGAATTTTTTGATTCTTCAAGATATCGATCAGTATTTCTTAGAATGGATAGAAAACACACACCATGTTCACATCAAACCATAAATAAACAAGTTGGGTGATCAAATTCAAGTTGAATTGAAAACCAAACAGCCTTGTTACGACAACATGGTGGACCCATTGTTAAAACATAAATTGCTTTCTCCATACGAAACTGTTCTTCAAGCAAGTATTCTACTTCAGCCGTATAGGTAGTGCAACAAAAGTGAACAAATTTTATTGCAGAAGTTTCACTGGATGAATAAAGCCAATCGAAAGGTTAACAATCGCCTTCAAAAATGATAGCACCTCTTTTTTATATGACCTTTATGAAGATAAACATTTAAAATAATTCATATTTTATTGCGTACCTACATCACATCCATAGTTTTATGTAAATAAGTGTCCCATTTAATTTTCATGTAATTGTTAAGTTTTTTTGCCGTTTTCTTCTAATAACTATGTATAGATTTCATTCAGCTGTATATAACTGTATGTATAGCTGAATGAAATCTAATTACATGAATATTTTTATAAAGTTATTATAAGTATTTAGTATTTCATAATTCCAAGCAATCATAGGTGTCGACCTACTGCGAATACATGTTCTGTGTCCCGGCTCCAAGCACTTGAATATTTCACAACTACCGTCGAACAAACAGAATCAAAAATTAAATCTAATTCGCCTTCGGGAGTCATTAGCCATGCAACCATTACGATCCTTTCAGTCTAAGGGGTCAGGCAGTACAGATTAATGTTTGAATTTTTAAAGAAAAAAGTAAAAGAACGAGGTGCGTTTTTTATTGTTATGGCGGAATAAAACCTCGTTTCATTGTTTATTGTTTAAAAATTCCTATTGTTGGGTGCGTTTTGTGATGCATTGTGAGTTTTAAGAGCAATTTTTGGCAGTGTGCGCGCGTAATTGTTGCCATACTTTAAACATTTTTACGTCAATTTAATGTTGCAGGTTTTCACCTCTTGTTGTTAATTTTGCACTGTATATATATTATATATAAGTACAATCATAAGTTATAACTAAAATAACGAGTTAATATGCTACTATGGCCGTGTTCGTCACAAAGGTCTACTTATATAAAAAAAATAAAAAATGTGAAGAGAATCCCGGATAGCGTTATGAACTATCTATCTGTAATTACGTTTACCTATGTGTCACGTGTATGAATAAATAAATAATAAATTAATATTTGTACTGTCTGTAATCCAAACTACAGAAACGTTGCATCGGTAGACAAACACATAACAGCAAAATTGGATAAAGTAAATATTGGTTTTCCCAACAGTACATTAAGAAGGGGAACCATTTAAATATATGTAACCGTTTATCGTTTCGGAGACTTCGTTCATATTTATATTTGCATCTACATTTCAAGACTTAATTTGGGCTGAAAAGTACAGTTTACATGCTCTCACGCCTTGGTGAGTTCGCAAGAGAGGTAAAATTTTCCTAAGTGCTCCAAGTAAATGTAGCTACATAAATATACATTTTAATAAGAATGCGAAACGTGGTTAGCATATTAAGGCTTAAGGTAAAACATTTAGCGGTAACATTTAGCAATACATATAGTATCTAAGCGGAATCAGAAAGCGAGAAACAAATGTCCATTTCAATCTGGGAAAATTATGGAGTTGTGGCGAATTTTGTTTGGTCTCTATGTTAGTGGAGATTGTAGGGTTTGTCAGGTCCGGTATTTGGTTTCGGCTAATTACACTATTTCGCCAACATTGTCTCAGTTGAATTATTAGCTGGAACTGTCACAAGTGGTGTTATATATGGGAGGGCGCGATCCTGACTTTGTAGTAAGCCTACCGCGCGTAACATCGTCTATTAAAATGTAACTTTGTTTGTTAAAATATATTGCTGTTTTTGATAAGGTAATAATTCTACTAATTACGTAAATAGAGTTTTGATAATTGCTTAATTTGTTTTGATTCCCGTTTTATGTTTTAGATTCTAATTCTGGGGTTTATCTTTAAATCCTGGTTTAAATTGCGACGGATTAATTCTAAACTCAGTTGCGAAGTTTGCCTCGCTTCGCGTCACGCCACGCTAACCCGAGTATACAAAAGTATGAAAGCACGTATATTGTTATAGTTTTCAGTTCGTACACCCACTAAAATAAATTTGTAGTACCTAAATAAAATTAAAAATATGCTTTTCATAATGAGTTATTGTCATAATTAACGAATGAGGGCAAAATTTATGTGTTTTCTGGTTCAAGGAATCCAAGGTCCCATTGACCTTTCAATTCCATCATCTAATTAGGTTAACTGCTTCATAATACTGTTTGGTCATCTATTCTACATATAGTTGTCAAGTTTCTTAATGATACAAGAATTAGAATTTAGTGTCATATAGACTCTTAGATTGATTAATCTTAATTTATATTGCATACGTCATCAAACGTGCAACCGGATCATCCGGATAAGCAATCGGGGCCGCCAATGGACACTCCACTCCATCACCAAAGTAGAGTAGTAAAGTAGTTACAAGTTTGTTGAAAAATGATTTTAACGATTCGAATACCTTTTTTTGAGTAAGACCTCTTTTCTATTAAGTCACTCCTTCGAAGCTAGAGTCACATGGGAATTGTGCGAATTACCATTGCAGTGCGGATATCTAGAATGCCGTGGACAACCACTTTTACTGGCCCACATCCAGCTTGCATCGCCTTAAGAGGTAAAGTGGGATTGAAGGCGTTGGCTGTGAGATATTTCTGGAATTGTGGCTTTTTGTATTGGTCACTCTTTATGTAGTGGTCTAGTAAATAAATAACACTGAAGTGATTTTTACGCTTAATGCTTTTCAAAGGTATGTTAATAAACTGCTTTGTAGATTGGGTTTCTTTATGAAACTATTTTATGATTAAATAAAAATAAACAAAGACGCGATTTTTTAATTTTTAAACCTTAAATAATGTTTTTTCTCTACTCACATTCGTATAGCGTTTAACCTACGAAAATCACATCATCCTTTAAGCACCCACTGCTAAGCCAATTATCTTGAATGAAATCATGAAGAAAATTTCAGCATTAATCAATCGTCCATACATAAGGTGAATTGGTGATTATAACTTAGAATTCAAAATATTAACTCTGGTTTTCCCACTATGTTTTGCGGTATGTCAATGGTAGCTAAATGAACTTAGATATTATACTAACGAACGAAGAAGAACAAATGAAGTAACATTGGTACTTCGTTTTTGTCAAGCAACTACCGTGAGACATACTCAATTTATTTAAAATAAAAACTTACTCGCCTTAAATACTCGAGAAAAGCCCTTACACCTTAAAGGGAAGAGAAGCAGACGCCTTAAAATGGCCTACATAATATGTACATGTATCATATCATCGGCCTATAAGTGCCCACTGCTGAGCAAAAGCCTCTTCGCACACGGAGAAGGGTTGAACATTAATAACCACTCTTACTCAAGGCGGATTGTCGATTTCAAACTCATAATTAGAAATTACAAGTCCAGGTTTCATCACGATGTTTTCCTTCACCGAATGTCAGTGTTGTGTAAATAATCATAGAAATAAGCATAAGTCTGAAAAATTCTTATTGGTACTTGCACGTTTTCGAATGGGAAGTGGGCGCCTTAAAGTCCGGGCCATTGTCTACATATGTACAAGTATATTATACAAAATTAACCGAACCGTTTGTAATCGCGAAGTCTCGCAAGTGACATGGAGTCTGTCGAGCCGATGGTAATTAATTGTGTTTGCCAGATACACACTGGCTGGTCCATAAATTCATGCAGAATGGGATCCCTGTTTCTTCAACAATGACTGATTGAGATTCCAAGTTATGGAGATATGTCTTCTGATGTACTGGTTGTTGGTTGTAAGCGGGTGAAGGGTGCTTTGTGTGGATCAAACATTGCTTTGTATTTATTTATTTGTGATTTTATTGATTGTTTTTAATGTATTGCATTGGCAGCAACTGAAAAAGTCAACTAAGATAATCGGTTTGAGAAAAAATGACTTGAAGATGTTGGTGTAAAGTTTCTGTTTGTTAGTCTTCCTAGAAATAATTTTGGTCCTACTAAAACAAAATATTCGTTGAAGTCCATGGAAGGTTTAAAATGGCAGAACATATATCTAATTAGTTATATTTAAGGCGGCATCGGCATAGAGTTCGCCCGGTCAGCTAGTCTCAAATAGATTTTTGGCATCAATCTCAGAAAGTTTTTTTTATTATAACACAACATTTTTTTTTTATTATTTTTTTTTTACTTGCAATAAACCAGTGCTTGACTGCGATCCCACCTAATGTTAAGCAGTGATGCAATCGTTGATGGTAAGGCGCACTAGTTTATTAAGAGCCTATTCACTCTAGCCTTGAAGACACCTAAATTGTATTCGGACGGAAAGACTGCAGCCGGCAAACTGTTGAACTTTTGATGAACTATATCAAATTGGGGATTAGTAAACCAACCTTATTTAAAAAAAGGCTTACCTCATACAGGAAAGTAAACCTTATTAGGCATGGAAAACAGTTACTTGAATTTATTATAGATTGGCACCAATATCCCATTGTATACCTTACTACCATTTCCCCTTATGTATGATTTAATGACTAACTAGATATGGTCTGCGTTGGTACTGTACCGGTATTCTTTAAAGGACTGACCATATTTTGTATTCTAACAATAAAGTATCTGATGTCTCAAAAAGGAAAAGTGTATGTGAGTAAAAGTATTGATCATTCGCAGTGTATAAATCATTGATGCATATCTCTATTAGGTTTGAAATAGAAAAAAAATATGTTGACCATGAATTCCGAAAAATCATCTCAAAAGTAAATTGATAGTAAACATGCAACTGAATCTAGACTCCACCGACCTACTGTTGTGAAGTTAAAAAAACAAAACGTCTTTATACGTGTGGACACCCAAATCTCAACTCTACCAAATATTATGACCACAGTTATGAGGTCTCATACATTACTCATTACTCTGCTTCTCATACATTTCCGAGTTATATTCACTTTCTAAGACCAACAAACGGCCAAGGAAAATATTATGAGAAAATCTAGACTTATAATTTCTATATAAGTTTGAAATCGCCAATCCACCTTAAGTAAGCATGTTGATTAATACTCAAACATTCTCTGTATGAGAAGAGGTCTTTGCTTTGCAGTGGACACTGATAGGCTGATGATGTGATGACCACAGTTTGGCCTCATTAAAGAGACGCGGCGCATGCCACGCTGTCCAATATACATTGCTCGTATAGTTGTGTTTACACGGGCGATAACGTGGTGTATTGCTTCGATGTACGAGAAAATATTCAATTATATAAATACGCCTATACTTAACTCAATCGTACCCTCTTCAACTACATAAGCCACACTTCACCCACTCTATGTATACACGAAAAGGTTACATACATAATAGGTACATAATTTTGAAGTAAATCTACATAAATTATACCTACGTCCTTTTCAGTAATCGAATTATAATACAACGGAAATAAGAGATGGGCAGATTTGCGGCCAGTCTAAATTGAAAAGCTGACTCTGTCATTGGCAGTCAAAAAGTCAATTCAAAGTCACATTGGATGAGATGAAAAGAGATGAAAATGTAATGAAAACGCGATATTTATAGCGTTAAAAGGTTTAATTTATTTGAGGACAGTGCCCCTTAATGCTGTACACATGAGTTATGGCTGAAAAGAGGTCGTAATACGAGACTTTTGCGATTTAATTTTAAATAATTTTCCTCGTCAATTTGAAATTAGAAAAAAGATGTATTAAGGATTTTCGAATTTAGAACTAACACATATAAACCTATTGCTATTATAAAAAGCTAAAGTGTGGTAGCACAAATAGATAGACGTCTGTAGCTCTTACGCCAAAACTACTGAACGGAATGAAATGAAATTTGGCATGCGGATAGATTATAATCTAGAAAAACATGTAGGCTACCTTTTAACTCTGGTACGGCGGGCAAAACCGTTGGCAGGAGCCAGTGCTTCCATAAAAGAACCGAAATACTGTAAAATTACTCAAAAAAGGTAACTTTATTGTTCATTAATTACTGAGACATTATTTACTTTTGTCCGAAACCTTTTTTATGGTTGGCCCCTCAAACAAGCGGTTCATTTACTTTATGTGCTCAGAACACTGAATTCAGATTTTTATTTTCATATTATAATATATTTTGCAATGCCATTTTCTATGAGAACAAAAGGCTGATAACGATAGTAATATCTTGTTTCGAAGACGAATTATTAGTCACTACGCCTTAAGGGTTAATCATTGATGGTAAGTATCTAAGTATATTTTTTAAAGCCAATCTGGGAAGAGAAATCGACATACCAAAAAGCACAAAGAAAGATCACAGTGATTTTTATCATCTTTATATTTTTCTGGATTCATTTCTACTACGTTTTCGCGACTAAAATGTCACAAATTCTAGACTGTATTTATCAAACAAATATTTTAACAATAAGAGCAAAATTTATATTCAAATATAAAATACAACCAAAAAGAAACTTTCTTAACTCTATTTGTAGGTATATTTTACTTAAATACTCCGACAAATACATGAGGTATTTTATGAGCTCGAAATGTATAAAAGATTCTTTCTTTAAATGGGGTCCAGATGGCGCTCGGCGTTAATATAAAATTAATTGCGTCAACGAAGCAGAATCAGGAATACTGAGGTAAAGTGGCATTTTTAATGTCCTTCCTTTGCCTGCTTTCGTTTTACCGAATATTTAAAAAATATTATCATTCCATAATCGAATTTCTTTCATATTCTTTCTTCGCTTCATTTTTGTAACGCTCATTTTAAGTTGATGTATTTCTTTGTTGTTGTACCTAATTCCATTATTAACTTAATTACTTATGTAAGTTATTTTTCAGATTAAGAATTAATTTCAAAATTAAATATTTATTTTCCTATGTACACGCCTAGATATTAGAAAGTTGAACTAATTAACAAAACCTTACCGAATGTAATTATAGTCTTTTGTTTACGTTATGTACTCAGCTCAAACAATTGGAATGTCCTCGTTTTCCTAATGAACTTTACAAAGATCTAGCCAATACGATGGGAAGTGTAGATAAAATTCTCAGACAAAGCAATTATACTATGTACAAAACTAGACTGAATTCCCGAACCGACTGTTTGATTAAGTACAATTTGCTTCAGTCGACAAGGTAATGTTCAGTACAAAGAAGATACAATCAGATCTGTTAATGTCAAACGAAAATAGCTCTTAATAGGTATAAGACGACGTCTCGTAATTACGCTTGGAAAGAAAGACGGTATATTCGAAAGAGTCGTTAACAAATAGTTTCTATCAGTGCTTTGAAAATGTAATTCAAATTTCGAATGCGTAATATTTGAATATTGATTCTTATTATGGTCTTTAGCTTTTCGCTCACGGATCAAGATTCATCATTCAGTCAATTTCTGGGTGTTATAAATATATCGGTTTTTTTTTGGGTCCAAATTCGCAATTATTTGTTTCTAGATAGATAGCCATATGCTTTAAATTTAAACCAGATACGACGTAATGTTATCTTGTAACGACTTTAATTTCTACAATGTCCAATAACAAACAAACAGGAGCCATTTACTCTAACATGTAAGATCTAGACCATTTCAGTTAGCAACACTAGCTCAAGAGCGCAGGCTTTCTAAACTACCAATATGATGTCGGCCATAACCGACACGTAAACGAATAAATTGTCGAGTTTAATATCATCTGAGGTCGTTAGCTTGGCGTCTGCGAGCAATGTAACCCGATTCCTTTTGTGAATTTAGCAACATAAACAGCTGGCGTATTTAGTTTTCTTTTTAGATATTTTGCGATGCTTTCTTGTTTCATGTTATTTGTATGATTTACAACAAATAATTTTAAACTTAAAAATAATTAGTTTAAGAACGAATTTTTTAAATCGCTTTAACATCTTCAAAAGTTTGCCTGAATGAAAGTCCTATATATAATTTAGAAAAGTAAACCCAGCAATTTCGTAAAATATCCCAAAAATAAAAGCCAATATTCCCTAAACAACGCCAAAGAGAAATTCTTTCCGTATTTATGGTTACAAAAATGGTTTGACCTGCATTCCAGTGCTCTAAGACGAGCAATGGGGAAGAGATCTCGAAAGGATTTAGGAGATTAAGCACGTCGAATGCATCCGTACAGAGTTATTTCCACTCAAGATCTTCACGGCAAAAAGTGGTTTGGATTCCTCAAATATTTATTTTATTTTATTTACCCGCTGAAGATGGTTTCACTTAAGCTTAGTTTCTAACTTATTAGACTTTAATTTTGCCTTCTCTAGTAGAATAGGCTCGTTACTCGCTACAGTAACGAAGACTCAAGTTTCTCGCTTTGATCTTAAGGTCTGGCCAAGACAGATGATATCACAAACAGCAAATCGAAACTCCAACCAAAATGCACAATTACTACTCAAGCGCAAACTGCACAGCAAAACATTATTCATCTCCCCGCAATTTCTGAACGAGGATGGTTAAAATTCAAAGTCAAAACGCCACGAACAATACCGCCAAAAGCGTAAAACCAACCGCGACTTTTCAAAGGAACCAGCGAACCATGCGAATTTACGGGAAACTCCAGGACAAAACCAGCTATGTCCTGAAGAGACAAATTCCCGCTTACACGCCGAATAATAACTGCCGACGACAATTCATGAAATTGCAGCGAATTTCGCCCCAATTGTACACGCCGAAGAATGTTGGATGTTCCATTATAATTTCGTTAGTAATGGTTCGCCATCCGACCGCCCTTTATCTGAGAATTTGAAGTTAGTAATGTATACAATTAAGATTAATGCGTCCTAACACGTATAATGGCGTCAAAAACATTAGCCGTGAACAAACATGTTGTAAGCGAGTTCTAATCTACGCCAGCCAGGCATGTTTTGTTAGGCGACGTCGCCGAGATAGTGGCCAGTCCCGTATTAAAATTAAATTTCGCACAGCTTGCGGGGGTCAGCACTTGTTCATTATTGAAGAGAAAATGAAAGGCGAGCTCAACCTCCATTGAGGATCCTAGTTTACTTCGTATTATTGCTCATAAAATTTTGTATATTAATTTAGTTTCAACTCCCATGTCGCATTATGCGCGGATGAGTTGAAATTCGTTTGTGAAGTGAACCGAAATTATGTTGGAACGGTATAAAGAGAGGGAAAGCGCTAAACGTCATTAGTTGTTAATTTCATTGTATAGTTACAGCCGACAGTTCTGACGCTCTTCCAACAAAGGGTGATAAATTGTGTATGCTGTAAGTAGATGGCTTTGTTTCGACGAGCCAACCGGGTCTGTTAAAGGAACAGGCTCACTCTTATCGCTTTTAATTTGAAACGATGCCAAAAAAATAAGGAGGTCCTGGAAGCGCGCGCGGCGGAGCAGCACGACGGTGCGCGATTACTTAACTTTAGTGCGGCTGCGGACCGAATTACATGGAATGGCGCCCAACGTGGGGCTCGGTATAAGCAAATTGTGAGAGAACGAAACGCCTTGAAATTGCAAATTCAAGCGGCTCCACAGTTCCTTACATTATTTAACGAAGTAGCCGCGGAAGGAGATTTCGCTGTGCGAGTTTTTGAACGACTCTAGAAAATTCATTTGTAATTCATACAAAATTCTTTGCACTTCGTTTCCTTTCTTTATTACGCTTTTATATTTCACTTTTCCCCTGTCATCCGGTTATTACGTACGTGTGTCAAAAACGTCACTCATTGTCTATTATCTGATCCAATTAAATTCAACAAAGAGCAATCTCGACGCTAATTTCCCGTACGGAGAAAAATGGTTGTTTCAATTATTTTTTGCCCTCGTATCTCGTCGAAAAAAGATTGTACAAACAAATGTACGAATTAAGCAGAAACGAGGCGCCATTTGCCCAGTAATTTCATCGTACTTTTAGTAAAAGGAAGTCGGGGCCCATATTCGATATTTCGACTGGAGAAATAAATGTTCGTCTATAATTTTAACAAATTTCCTGCCCGATGCGGCATTATGTTTCGCGACAGAGCAATCTGGGTCGTGATTACGCAGAGAAAAAACGCTAAGAGGCTCCCTTCTGCGACGTTACATCTTAATGTGGCCACAATATACATAATGGCAAGATATTTAGACCACGAGTGTTCTTGACTGCTATACATCAAACGAAGACATTACCACAAAATGCTGGTTGGATACCGACATAAAATATTCCTAGCGCAATGATATATTTGAGGGATATGGAAATAGGCGACGGCGGGGAGTCGCATTATGTATGCGGGTGTCCGTGACAAGAACAAAAGATTTTGAGATAACAACCGTCCCGATCTACAGAGGAATCCCGGATCGTGGAGATGTCAGGAGGATATGTAAACGGGATCGAACCTGGCTACCAACTAAAACGAATTTCTACTTTTTCGAATATTTTAAATGTGCTTTGAGATCGTTTAAACAAATGAATATTAGGCTTTTATACTAATGAAAATACATTTATAACAATCATGTAGTACCTAAATGTTAATACAAGAGCATTTAAAAAAAATGCTTAAATTTGAGTTCGGTGTACACTTTTGTGGACACTCCGCACATTGAACCACATTTCCGGAGACACGAAAACCACTTTTTTACATATTTTATAACTTTTCATTGTTATATTGTATTCATGTTTTATTCCAAATTAATTTTTAATGCCTTTTACTTTTGGAATACTCGTGGTTTCCTTTTTAATGACGGTTGGTAACAAATAGATTGTGATATCGGTATCTTCCATGCACTAGTTTTGTTAATTACAATTTAAAATTGAACTTATTTCCAATTTAAAACTTATGTTAGATTAGGTACTTCTTATAACTTTTATAATTAAAATGAGATCAAAACATGAACTCGATTTTGTCTGTTTTGTCAATAAATAATCTATAAACATCAAAAGAAAAACTTTAAAACATGGAGCCCTACATACACTTTGGCGCCAACCTACATACATATAAAATCATACTACGTAGAAGGTATACTTAGTCGAAAATTCAGACAAACTCACACAGAGGGCGCGTCAGTAGCAGTGCTCGTAATGAACGCCCCGAGACTCACTTTATCTCGGTTTTTGCTTCACCTACTTGTGTGTGAATAATTTAACAGAAACCTTGAAGTTTGGGTTAAGACACGTCTAACTATCTTAAGTACAGCTTTCTAGTTTTTTCTCTTGAATTTTACTTTACGTGACGACAGATTTACAAGTTAAAAAAAAGAATATAAGAGAGAAAAGATAGAGAATGTAGGATTTGGATTGAATGAATAATTTTGACTTAAATGTAAACCTAAATGTACCATAGCTACGAATTTCATATTAGAACTTTTTTTATGTTATAATAGGTCGGCGAAGGAGCAGACGGATTACCTGATGGTAAGCAATCACGCCGCCCAGGGACACCCGCAGCGGAGGAGTTACGAGTGCATTGCCAACCTTTTAGGGATTAGTCTTTTGGTGATTTAGGGATTGGGGAGGGATTGGGGGGAGGGAAAGGATTGGGCCTCCGGTAACCTCACTCACACGGCGAAACACAACGCTGTGGTTGTACCCGCCGGTTTTCTGTGAGGCCTTGGTATCACTCCGTTCGAACCGACCCATTCGTGCTGAAGCATGGCTCTCCCACACTTAAATCGATACATACAGTATCACTGCTGCAATCTTAAATATGAAAAATATTTACAAAAGGTTAGAAGTCGATCAAGAACACTTGAAGTTCTCTACATCTTCATCCGAAGTTACAAGAAGGTACCATCCCCTCGGCCTAGAGCAGGAGAAGGAACGGGGGGATTTTTAGTCAGTAAGAGTCTGACACTGGGTGGAAGAAGGCATTCGATGATTTTTATCTCACAAAAAAGTACTCTGTATCTGACCGTAACTGAACGTTCAAGTGAATACAAAAACAAACTAAGCTAGAACAAAACAAAGCCTACATAAAGTACCAAAGCTAAGATAAGCTGTTAGTAAGGCCGTTACTGGCATCTGGCCATGCCAGCTTGCCAGCCACTGGCACACAAGTAATTACTGTAATACATTTACGTTCCCACACTACACAAGATTTGATTAAAATGTAACAAAGGAAATTAAAAGACAAAATATAATAATATTTTTGTAACACATAGTCTTTATTAATTATATAACTTTTATTTTGTGAACTTTTTTCTTCATTATGATTAACTAAAATTGCGATATTTACAATGTTGGCTGTTTAGAAGCTGAATAGAAATATTATATCAATTAGTTTTTAATAATCACAATGGGTCTGACCTCGATTATCCTACAAGTATTTTTGTCCTAAATCCAGATACCTACTTAAATCTGAAGTATAAGTATGTATCGCCGGTTGTGGCTTTGCCTAGCAAACGAGCAGGTAGATTACCTGATGGTAAGCAATCTGCAGGAGCTGTTCACTCAACGTGTGTCGCGCAATACTACTCAACGTTTTGTCTGTTCCAAATTCGAAATAATTTATATTAATGGAGCCATAAATTCTATAACAAATTAGATAATATATGTTGAGATTAATACAAAAAATCTTATCTAACTGAATGAAAAAACAAAACCTATCACTTATCCTACCCTACTCCACTTCCAATATAAAAAGAAACAGAAGAACAACACAAATCTATTCAGAAATTCAAACGAAGATGTTTCTAGTCCATACAAGATTACACCCATACAATCTCATTCAAGCTTATCTGTATTGGATAAACCCAGTGCATTGTGTCCGACTTTATTGAATAGGTGTCTACACGTCCACTCACTACCGTGACTGGTTCATATCTGACGCTGTCAGACGTGTTAGGTCTTACGACAGCTCGGTACGCGTCAAAATCGAGAACTATGGCGGTGATCATGCGTATATAACACGTTTCAGTTTCGGATTGATTCCCATTGTGAGCGAATCGAGCGTTATTCCAAAACAAATGGTGTTGGTAATATATTTGCTTTGTTAGAACGAATGCACACATACAAATAGTTGTTAGTTCAAGAGTTCTGTTGGTGTACGCGAAAATATTTGCGCGTGAAATTGTGTTAAAATTTAACACAAGGATAGTGTTTGGGTTTTGTGCTGCTTTAATCGATTTAGATAATATTTTATAGGTAGTTTGACTCTTGTACTCGAAAAAAATATGATTAACTCCACATATATTCATTGAATTATGTCAGGACGCTTTTATAATATTATCTTCAATAAAAAATATCGAATAAAAACTGCTCTTGAAAAACAAACCATTTTATGAAACAGTACAAAATACGGACACATGTTAAAACCAAGTCGAAAATATGGGTATCTTCGTACATAATGTAGGCAATGTGAATATTTCATAGCTCGAGACGTTGACGCCCGTACAATATCGAACGCCACTGTTCTATATTCCTTGTGGCAAATGCACTTGGTATGTTTGTCTTATAACATGTGCTATGCCAAGTTATGCTTGGTCACAAACATTGGAGAACATATGAGTTTTGTCAGACGTGAATTTTGTTATTCAATACTGAAGGAACGAAACACAATGTTGGTTACGGGTCATTGGTATGTTTGTCACAAACATGGCTGTTGAGTAAAAAGTTTTATAACTATGTTTTTTTGTGATAGAACGGCAAACGAACTGACGGATTACCTGATGGTAGGCAATCAGCGCCGCCCAGGAACACAAGCAACTATGGAGGAGCTACGTATACGTTGTAGACCTCTTGGAGTTTAGGGATTTGGATTAGGCCCCAATACCTATAGCCATGGTTTTATCAAAATAATATGAATAGAATAAAATACAAAACTCAAAAATATTAATTCTGTTCGTTAGTGAAGCAAAGTGACAGTTTTAGAACTTTTTTTTTATGGAATAGGAGGCAAACGAGCGGACGGATCACCTGATCATCCTCGATCATCCTGACATCCGCAACACCAGAGGAGGCACAGGTGTGTTGCCGGCCTTTTAAGAAGGAATACGCTCGTTTCTTGAAGGTTTGAAGGTCGTATCGGTTCGGGAATACCGCCGCCGGAAGATCATTTCCAAGAACTGTCACTTGGGTTTCGAATATACCCTAGAACTACATATGTATATTTTACATAATAATGTATCTTTTAGAGTGAGAGAATAAGTACATTCTAACAGTACAATAAACCTACAAAAATGATACTTTACAATGACCTACATGGGTAAACGAAAATGGTATTTATAGCAACAACAACAAAGTTGATTTTTCACTATGAATAATAAAGTAATGATACTCGCCCACAGGATATGAGTAAGTAACGTAGGTATATTTTTATAGGCCAGTTTGTCCTACTAAGTAGGGTTTAATTACTGTTTTGTACTTAATATTCGATAATTACTCTAAACTGTAACGAGTTGTACGTGATACTATTAATTGAGTAAGTACTGTTTGGTATACGGTGATGATATATAGAATTATATTTCTTAACCAAAAAGGTCTGTTTCCAGATCATCATGATCACAAAGAGGGGATAGCTGCGTGAAGTTTGCAGTGTCCTCTGTCGCGCAATACTGTTCATGAATATGAGCCCCTAGCATGGCTTGAAACTAGACGACTTCCTCGTCAACCAGTTACTTGAGTAAGCTGGTAAACATAATTATTAATTGAAGTTGTCTCATAAATGTTTTAAGAATATGTTATTTAAATGACGATTTAACATAATGAGAATTTAAGTAATTTTTATTGTCATAAACATGAACAGAACTGCCAAAATTGTTTTTTTTTTTCGTAAAAACTGTGTAAATAATAATAAAACGTAACATTTTAATTAAAACTGATGCAGGGATTCCAGAATATTCTCTTTAGTCACTGACACGAGACGAAAGCTCCAAAAAAGCAGCATCGTTTACTGTGCACCGTAATAAATTAATTTAGCGCCGTCCGGCATAGTTGAGTGAAATTAACCGGGTGCAATAAAGATTTGCACGTAAAACTATTTAGACAGGGACAACTATTTGGATTAAAGCAGGCCCAACAGCCAACTTAACTTACGTGGAGCGCATTGGCAGAAAACTGCATTCCTTTTTTGTTGTCTTGTTCGTTTTCGTGCCAGTCCTGTGTTTTCTTTTTGTGTCCTATATTTAGAGCTGATTTTGCAATAGTCAGTTAAATGTTATCCGAGGAATAAAATTGTTGCTGTCACTGTCTTTTACAAACATTCTGAAGCAAAAGCACCATAATTATTCCGCAGATAGCTTTTATCTTACTATTGAAAGATCAGCCCTTAGTCGTGATAGGATATAAGATTCCATGTGCATTTTTAGGTGTCAAAATTATGATATTTAAAGAAATAAGAAGTGCTTAATATCTCTACTTTACTTACAACCCTGTAAAGATCATAAGTACCTACCGAAAAACAGTTTCCCATTTCCCGAAATCGAGTTTCGAAATGTACCAAGTAAAATTCCTTACATGCAACAATTAATCTTTCTTAATCCAAACTTGGGAGCGGTTTATGGCCCCGAGTATGGTGTTACAGCAACGTGGCAATTTGCCAGGCAAGCCTTCGTGGTGCCAGCCAAGCATCCATAATATCGTCTACGTCGTGCCATATATTGGCCTCTAGTATTTTGTTAGCAAATGGCACTATGACAGTCTTTGGTCTTGTTTTATGAATTTTGTTATGTTTCATGGACGATTACACGATTTCTTTTTAGAAATGGCTATGTTTCACTGTTTTTGAACCACGATATAAATTTGCAGATCTAATGTACTCGAACTGTTTTAATTCCAAAGTTTGGACACCCTAACCAAATTATGTTCAAATGTAAAAATAATTGAATATTTCTGTACAACAAATCGACAGGATGTCGACACATTGGGTGAAGTAATGGAGCGAAATCATTCTGTAGTCGGTGCTTCACCGTGAAAATTGATCTCAGAGAGGGGTGTTACACATATTGAATCCTTACTCGAAAATGCATTTGTGTGTACTTAATTCTCGCGGAATTTGTTACCTATTTTTCAAGAGTCAAGTCAAGAGGCACGAAAATATAAAAAAATGTAGTTGAACTTGGTTTAAGAAAACTTTTGTGTGTCTATTTCAAAGTACCAGGAAAACATATAATGTTCTCGTAGCGTCATAGTTGGATAAAACTTTTAGTTAGAACCTAAAGTACTATCACAGAGTATCATTGGCGATCTATGCATTAAAGAGTTTTTTTTTAATACGATATATAATAATAGAATTAGAAAACTTAAAGTGTAAACAATCCTCAACAATTAATCAAATCCTTACAAATTGATTTCTGATGCTATTCAAAAATGGTCCTTATGAACGTACTAGTTTTTTTCCATACACGTCTGATCTGACACTGCATTACTCACGCGGCAGGGCACCAAGGGGCTGCAACATTTAATCTTGTAGAGGGAAACTTCTCACTTATCCATAGGAAATGGGTAATCTCGATTCGCGTCCGGGAAACGCCCGAGCTTTCCATTTCAAACCAAACCGAATAAGGATTCCTTGAGATGGTTATTGGTATGTTTTTTTATTTATAAAGAAATATGGAGTTTATGGGGTGAAAAGAGGATGGTATGGGTTTACTGTTTGGGCGTACCTTTTTGTTTGTGATTGTGATCATACACATATTAATAGAGAAGTGTGATTTTTGTGTTTTTATTTCTATACAAGAGAAAATCCTAATATGAATCATGTAAGATAATTCAAAATATGAAAACTTACCATACATAATGAATTACACGAATCTAAAATTACTACAACTAAAGAAAATATTTAAGTAAAGTTTTAAACAACAGACTTTTCCATTCCATTCTGTGACCTTAAAATAACCGTAAAGTTTTCCCCATTAGCCACAATAACGACATCGCAGATTGAATTCATGCCCACATTATACGATGCTGTTGCCAAATTGATGTCATATCTGGAAGGCTTTGCCAGAGCTGCTCATAGCGTGTATAACAGCTATTGTCGAAAAAGTTTGTATAGTAATTTTGGTTGTAGAACAAATATAACAATAAACCTGACTGGCACAGGCGATGTTTTGGGGTTTTAAGCCTTTGACTGCCGATAGAAAACTATTGAAGGAAATCTTTTTGCTACCGAAGGCCACCTAGTGACCTACGTGGAAGTTAACGTGTTAATTTTAGACAAAGATTTGTTTGATTCATATAAGATACTGTACTGCTATCAATAATCTTTGGTGATAAATACTGCGTTCTCACTCGATGCATGTAAAAGAAAGGCTTAAAAAAAATTATGTATGTGATGTGATGCGACGGTTTGAGGATTGAGGATAGAGAGGAGGATTGGGCCTTGGCCTTGGGCCACTGCGAAATATAACGCGAGTGTGATTCACGCCGGTTTTTTATGAGGCAGTGGTATCACTTCGGTCGAGCTCGACAATTACGTGGCTTACAAAGCCGAACTGCTAAAGTTTAACTATAGACTTAGCTCAGCTATAGCTTAGTTTAGCTATAGCTAAAAAAACTGAATAATGGCTAATGGTCATTTGGCCAGCCTTATAGAATATTTAATTTTTAATAAGTAATAAGTTTTTATTACACATTTCTATGTTACTTTTACAAAAGAAGTACTTACTGTAAAGCATTCTAATCTAATAGCTACGTAGAAAAAAAAAACTATAAAAACTTAAATCTACGTTCAAAATGGCGTTCTAAACGAAAATAGAATAAATAGAGAAACGTATCCGGTAAACGTTTAGGTAATATATCGGTATCAATTGTATCGAAATGTCACATTGACAAAGGTTAAACTGGGCGAGTTTCCTCACACTGCCACTCGGCGGACGAATACGAATTTATTTTTCTAAATACACCACCTAGTACTTGATCTATCGTCCTTTCTTGCCTTTGAACGTCCATTTTGTTTCGATAAATTATAATGTAATTTTTGTTAGGGAGAAAAACTATTAAACTAGGCCTTGAAGTATGTAGGAAGTAATTTCCCTATCAAACCAAATCAAGGTGGGTCAACGTGTGTCGTGGGGAATTGTGTCTCGCCAGAAATCGGTTTCCGAAAAAAAAATACAAGTAAATCTAGCTAAACATAATGGCATGAAACCAATGTGTGTGTGACGGGCTTTACACTACTTACAAGGTCAAGGAGGTATGTATATTTCTAAATCGATATGATATCAATACGTATCATTTACTATTATATTTTCATTATATATATTTCTTGGTAATTTGTTGCTATGTTGTCTTCTTATATCCTACTAGTTCTTCATATTTCAATAGAAACTCGTTACTAAGGATTCATTGGTTTTTTTTTTGAATATTTGCGCGAAATAAAAGCTCGATACCTGAGTTAAAACAGAATAAAGTAGATCTTTACTTTTTCATTTACTGTTAGCAACCCAGCTTAAGAGCTGATATCTAACAAGAACCTTAAATGTCAACACTTAAGTAACGAATAAAAAATTAACCTTTATTTTAATTCCTCAACATTGTCTCACACGATTAATATCTATTATGTTACAATTAATTAGTAATCCACTTTTATTTAATGTGAGCCATCCAATAAAGCTAATTTGATTATAAAGGTCCATAGTCCCTTAAAATATTCTCCAAGTTAATGGTTTAACTTAATCTGTATTATAAAGTTAAATAGCTTCACATCAAGATAGCCTGAACAATGGCCTATTTAAAATAGTCCTTAGATATCTAGTTTCAAATTGGTTTTGGATATGAACAAAGACTGCTAGATTTGAATGTTTGAGTTTTGGATAAAACGTATGTACTAGCTCTAAATTTGAGAAAATTTTAATGTTTACTCTGTTAATGAATAAATCTAAAGTTTATTGATACAGAGCTATAATTTTGTTGTAAAGTTGTGGAGGTAAAGCGCCCGCTTCTCATACACGATCGCGAGAGGTTGAATTCTGGCAAGTGCTAATTTGACTTTTTGTCACATATATTCGACTCTATCACCATAACACGGCTTGCATTGTAACGTAAAAACCCCATGTAAGCTTTTTTTTCAGTGGGAAAAACATCAATCGCCTCTTTTCGCGTTGGTGTTGTGAAAGACTGCCACTGACTAAAACCATCCGACTTTTTCTACTGCTTCGTTCGAAGAATATACATAACTTTATTATAAACTTTAATAGACAATATTTTATTCATTTTTGTAGATGCTCCTTTAGTAGTTGAAGGACAATCATAACTTTGTTTAAAAGAAAACGTTGGGCCAACGTTTGCGTTTGGCTTTTCTCACATTAACCATTTTAATTTTACCTTTCATGATTCAGTCTAAAAACTTTCCCTTCAAATCGCACACTCGAACTGAGCAATATATTTAGAGCAAAGTTTTCTCTTCACGATACTATTTACATGCAGTGCCTTTCCTAACAAAAACTTAGAAGAATGTTCAATCGACTACAAGGCAACAGTACCGAGTTTATTTATTTAAATTCAATCAAACAACAGGATAGTTATCGATTGAGCTTCGAGAGCTCGATGACGTGTAGTTTTGCCCGTTGCCAGTTTGAAACGTACCCTACAGTCAAAAGCGTTAGATCTGCCCCTATGAATGTTTAATGCCGTATCTTCGGAAGGCGTATTCTAAATAATTCACGCTGTCCAGACTATACCTCGAAATGACTACCAAAGAGAAATACCGGCTCGAAGTTAAGTGAAAATGCGCAATAAAACCAAGTAATGTTTTCGGCTTATTAGAATACGAGTCTGCTTTCATGAAATTAAATGGCCGACTAAGGAACACCCTTATTTGTTTTTATTTTCTTAGAATTTCGTCGTCTTCATAATTTCTTTTTTTCCCCTTTATTTATGTCCTCGGTTAAATTATGTGCTGTGTTATCGCCGTGTAAGGAAACATTTAGCGGGGTTTTTATGCTATCCTTTTTTTGAGGTACACTTTATGAAGAAATCGTTTCACAATCTCACAGTTGTTTAACACGACAGGATGAGAAATTGTATTATATTTGTATATCAGTATTAAATATTCTTCTTTCCCTATTACTGGTGATAAATAAAATGGAATGTAACAACATAGAAAGGCAGAATGAAATACGATTTCCAGAATCCTCAAAACATAAATGGTTGCCACGGTAACCGAATATTTACTTCTGTTCTGTCTTACAAGGTCGATACCCAACTCAAAGCTTGAAATCCAACACTGATATATTATGTAATATTCTTTAGTTTACATACATATTCTAGTATACCATTGTTAAACACGTATTTCTAAGATACTGTCTTAAACTAATTTTAATATGAAATACTATATCTATATTGTTTTCTTAGTAATTAAATACTGGTTTATCAAGCTTTGTTATTCTCTTGTTTCATGGTAGTTATTTTGAAACTATTGGATTATTTTACAATAGTTTCGTTGTTGGGTTTATTTAGTCAGTGTTACGTGATAGGTTTGTTTTCACTGTCTCAGTATTGCACGACTAGTTAATCCCGCGTGGTTTGATCCTGCTCCCCCGCCTACTTATGGTCAAAGCGTGATAATTTTTAGCTTTCCTCGATAAATGGACTATCCAACATAAAAAGAATTATTAAATTCGAACCAGTAGTTCCGGAGTTTAGCTCGCTTAAACAAAATAAACAAACTTTTCAGCTTCATAATATTATTGTAGATATAATTTACTCGTCGTATTTATTAATAATTTGTTGATAAGGGGAGCCTAGCCAATTAATTTATCTGAAAGCCTAATCCTTAAAATGCTGGCAACGCACTCGTAACTGATTTGGTATAACAACACACAAAAAGTAATTGTGACCAAAAACCTACAACTTTAGCAACTTACTCTTGAACATGGACGATATTCGTCCATTGTACTTTCGATGATGAATTTTCTAACTTATTAGACATTGAAGCTTGGTTTATTGCGTAAATAATGTTAACAAGGGGCTCAGAACTCGTCGGTAACCAAATTTACAAGTATCTATGTAGATGTAACGAGTCCTAATCGATATTCGGTACGAACGGTGACCATGAAGTTTCTTAGAACTTGGGAATTTCTCTTTATTGACTGACAAAGGCAAATGAGGTTACCATTTACATATCAGTCTTCGAATTTCGAATTCGTGATGTATGGAGAAGATAGAATATTATTATTGTCGATCTTAATGAGTAATTTCGTTTAGGTAATATTGTTATAGTACTTTGTATCAAAGGTGGGGAGTGAAAGACTTTTATGTATTAAACCAAAGAAATATTCAGGATCATTAAAATATTAAAGACTAGCTTCCGCCCGCGGCTTCACTCGAGTGGTTAGTTAGTAAATATCAGCCTATGTGTTAATCCAAGATATCACCTACCTACATAACAAATTTCAACTAAATCGGTTCAGCTGTTTTTGCGTAAAAGTATAACGAAATGGTCACAAACATTCACATAAAGATTTTAAAAACATTATCTAAATCAGTGTCTCCTTACATTCAAAAAAGAATCTTAATCCAATAACAAACAAATTTTAAATGCCCACATCGACATCCAAATAAATAGAAACTTATAATTTATGAACAAGTACCTAAGCTAGCTTAATCAGTAGCTGTCTTGGACGTGCCAGGACTGCATTACCTTGCAATTTGGTCCATTGACTGAGCCCAATGAAGTTGCAGGTCGACTTAGAAACTCCTTTGAGAGTACCTGGCTAATATACCAGCTGTGTGTGCGCTAATGGAATGGGCACGACTTACTTGTATGATTAAGTTCCTATGGAATCAAAATTGTTGTTTGAAATTAATGTTGAACGCCACACGACTGTTAGGCTATTATTATTATTTGTTAAATGGGAATATTTCATATGTTTTATTAGATTGTCTTAATAAAATGTCAAACAACAATGATATTATAAGGAAAATGGTGTAGATAGGTTACATAAACAACATTCTATTTTCAAAAACGGCACACTGATGCACACATGAACAATTCGTGTGATTAGACGTCAAAGTAGTATGACATGATTCAATAATCGCGAGTGAAAAAGAGACAAATATGTGTGTGGCTAGTTAGCCACATTTTAATGTATCACTTGCTGAACGCTTATGACCTATCTACGCCTTGTTATTTATAATATAATTAAACAATATAATAATCAACAATTAATTCCCAAGCGAACGCCGGCGTTCGTTCACATATCGTGTCTCGAATTACCACGGTTGAAATGTTACAGAACTTTAGATTAGACATTTTGCCGAATGAAGAATTACTTACTTAAAAACCTCGAATCCCCTCGAAGTCCATAGAAAATCTTTGTTAAACATATCATACTATCAGTCTTGCGTTTTAAATAACATACAACACAAGACACAATTATTAATACACACCAATTTTTCATAATAGCTTTGAAAACATAAAACCCAAAAAAATACTTTAGGTATCAATTTCAAAAATGGAATCCTAAAATCTCTTTACTATTCAAACTACCAACCAGATTGTTGAAAAAATAATAATAATTAACACAATACAGTGATAGTTATATGGAGACAATACAAAGTCGTGTTCAGTAGAATTTATGGCCCAATAACGGGCACACTCGAACCATTAGGCTATTCGCTTTTACATGCTAATCTGTTATTGATAGAGGGCAGGCAGCGTTAATTACGTCCCTCGGATGGGTCGCGGGCTTTTGTCCTTGTAGTTCGATGTGTGAGGATGCTAGCAATAGTCTTGATACTATATTCTCATTTATTTTCTTTGTTGCAATGACGACACAGGAGAATTAGTGTAGTGTGAGGACACACAAATTGTAGTGTGGGGCTTAAAAAAGTATTTCACCTTTTGCATAAAAATAAGAATGGTTTAATTTTAGATTGTGTTTTTTTTTGTTTTTGTGTAAGTTTCTGAATGTGTTTTTGTGGGATTCTTAAGGATATGTTTGTTAAATGTGAAACTTAATTGACACATATATTTATAATTAACTAACTGACGAAATTGTTGTTGTGTTTTATTTCATTGTGATGTACATATTCCGTAATGTTGCTTGCAATTATCATTGATTGAAAGTAAAAAAATTGATATTGTGAAAAACATTCAAACATGTTGAGTTACAAATACTTATAAATCTACAATAGCATTCGCAAATTCGTCGTGGTAAAACGAGACGCGGATAGTCATCAAATGCTTTCTAAATACTAAATATACCTAAGTACGTACTAACTACGGATGAAATTGCAAATGTACCTACCAAATGCAAAATGAGGCGCAATCAATTCCGCTCACGCACAATTATTCAAACCGTCAACACTATTGGTTTCATCCACTAAAACCGGCCCAAATTTTAATAATCACTCCGACCTACAATCGCGCCCTAACATTAAAACGGCCTAAGTCCAGATAATCTTTATTTACGAACTGTATTACCTTCATAATAGAGATTATATTAATAGGTGCCCTGGTCCGAACCAAAAGTTTTTGAATTTTCACAATCAACAACTTTTAATCTGTGTCATTATGCAGTCAAGATTCATCTAACTTGGTCCTTTTAAAAGTTATCTAGTTTGCTAGTTGCTGCCTCTTCTGTAGCTGCCGTGAATAATAGACTAGAAAATACAGGAGATGTTAGTATGTTAAGGTTGAAACTGTAGTTTTTTTAAATCAGGTCTTTTCTGCATTTTTATCCTTAAAGCGAGTGGTGTGATTCTCAAACCTGGTGGATCTTTGAGTATTTTTAATGACTTTGACGATTACGCTGTTCATAAAAATTGTATTGCAGAGTTATAAAGAGCTTAGATAGTTATTTACTATATTATCTTCCGTTTCTCAAAACAGTTTTTTTATTTATTATTGCCTAAAAACCCTGTTTATTTAACAAATTATTTAGTTAAGCCTTACTTTTTAACGACACGACGTTCGTTTATTAATATTATTTTTTGGCCTTGTAAACTTTTTCAATTAGGCCAAGCAGACTTTAATACAAAAATTGCTAATGACGTTTTCAAAGATGGAGATTAATTAGAAGCTAAATTATCAAAAACTAGAACTCTTAGTGTACTAGAATTTTAAAAGGAAACATAAAACTTTAAGATGGGGACGTAAAACTAAGTGTACTGTTTTAATTATTTTTTCTAAAGATAATTAAGAATAACTACTGTCAAAGATGTTAAAAATGTAATAAGGGTTATTTTCCTAGATTAAAAAACCAGTTATTTTAATTGTATCAGTTTCGTCTGATATGCATAGATTGGATAAGATTAACATTTCACAGTTAAGATTAAATAGATAACGTAATCATTTCTTAATTTGTATCATATCTACCGGCTGTTTTAAGTTCTTGAGATAACCAGAGTATATAGGTATGTTAATCCAACAGTCAATGAAATAGATTAAAACAACCTCTAATATACCACCTACAATAAAAATTCAAGAAACACCATTCCCTTCTTTTTCCTTTTCTTTACACTAAAATTGCTATGTATATAATCATAATTATTTTGTGGATTTCACTATGAGTTGACGTGACGTGCGGAAATCGAAACCCTCGACACATAGCACGACGACCGGTAGCACAACCATCGCACAACCATGCAGTCGCACAGTTTTTTTTTATATTATAGTTATAGTGTCGGGAAACGAGCATGCGTATTACCTGATGGTAAGCAATCAGCGCCGCCCTTGGACGGATGTCCAAAGGAGGAGTTACGAGTGCGTTGCCGACCTTTTAGGGATAAGGGATTGAGGAGGGATTGGGAGAGGGGAAGGATTGGGCCTCCGGTAACCTCACTCACACGGCGAAACACAACGCTGTGGTTGTTTCACGCCGGTTTTCTGTGAGGCTGTGGTATCACTTCAGTCAAGCCGACCCATTCGTGCCGAAGCATGGCTCTCCCACACTTAAACTTACTTAGTTGCCAGAGGAACGAACATACATGTATGTACATTCTACTACGATTTCTTGCTAAAGCGCAAAAGCCTCTCATCATCAATTATCTTTCCTTTATGCACTGACTATGTATGCTTATACATATGGAACCTCACGTTCCCCTACGTAGATCCTCGCTGAGTACTATCGAGCACCCTTACAGAGTACTCTTGCCAAAAATAGTGACGCATGCTCCTAACAAAGGCTATCATATAGCTCTGACTACACGTTTTAAGTACTATTCAAGCTATATTTTGTGGTTAGGTTAGTAAAGTATCATGATAAGAATATATCTTGACATTTTACTTGCGTTTATTGTTGCCAAAATTGTTGTTAGTAGCAAGCGAAATCTACCTAAAGTATTTATACTGGATTGTGTTAGCGTGTGTAGTAGTACCTACGTGTTCCTGACGAAAAAAATCTATGTTTTATTCCAAACTATGTAAAATGTATCTCTGTGTCTACATATTTTTATCCAAATCCAAAATCAAAAATAGTGCCTCCATCGATACATACTTACAAACTTTCGCATTGATATTATTAGTTGATTTACAAATTAACACAAACTCCTATCTTTCACAAATGACAACGCACAATTCGGAATTACACCATCAATCTGTCGAAAACAATACGCAGAGACTCCCTCCACACAAATCAGTAAAGTCAATCAGCAACTCATTGACCGCTCATCACATTTAAAATTCCGACATTGTCATTCCGAACCACAACGGCTCACGAAGCTTGTCCCAGACTTCCAAAGACATTTGTTGCTGACCTTTACGGCTGAATAAATAATTTAAACTCGACTCAAGCCCCCAGATTTACTTAAACAAAGGTGGTCAAGTTAATAGGGTAATACATTTTGGTCATTTCTACGATCCGTTAAAGGTTCGGGTCCCTTTGTGAGCGGAGTACGCAACTAATTGAGCGAGTTTAAATTAATGTTGCAAGTTTTTTAGGTGATTTATTATTTACGCACTAGCCGTATAACTAAAAAGGTTTCAGCCTAATGGTGTAGCCAACATTCGGGCTCGAAATTTACATTTGGCAACCTTGTTTACGTTATATATATAAAAAAAAAATTATTAATAATACTAACAAAAAACATATACTTGTAGATCTACCAATTGTAAGTAATAAGTAATTTTATTTTCAAAATGTATGTTCTACAACCAATTCCCGACGTAACGAAAAATCTTTGAAGTCATGATAATTTGTATGAAAAATTTGTTCTTTGAAACGTTTTATAACAACGTCGGTGCTTTGAATGATTGGGGACTATTTCTTGGCGAAGAAATCCCGAAATCTTTGTTGGAAATAACACTAAGTGCTTCGTTAGCTTCAAAGTAGAATTTAAATTGATGTTTTCAAAAATTTTTTGGATCAAAAAGTACAAATAATAAAACTTCATGATCGCTTTACGATCTTTAGATCAAATAAAAACATTGAATCGAGACCTTAATTCATTATTAATAATAAATCTTGCACACAAATACACAAGCCAAATTTATTTTCGCCGACCCACGTATCAGAAATGCATCCCAACTATCAATATTGTTGCTGTTAACTTGAGACTAACATAAACATGCTTGTCCCACAATCGTGTTAAGTTAACAAAGCAAGTATCTTGTGTATCGTTAGTCAACAGTTTATCCATCAGAATATTGCTATAAACATGTTCTAGTTTCCCCTGCTTAGTAGTTGAGTAGCCACAGATTGTTAAATTTTGATCCAACGCATGTGTTTAAAGTGATCATCGTTTTCATTAACGTTATTGATCTGTGTTTATTTCATTGCTCTCATGTTAGTGCGTAATACGAAATAAGACGTCCGAGTGTGTGTTACCGATCCTTATCGTGTGAAAAAATGCTTAAAACTAATCGAGCAATCTTCTCGCATCATCATCATCAGCGTATAAGTGCCCACTGATGAGCAAAGGCATCTTCTCAGGCGGAGAAGGTTAAAGCATTAATCACCACCATCATGATCAATGCGGGTTAGCGATTTCAAACTTATAATTAGAAATTATAAGACCAGGTTTCCTAACGATGTTTACCTTCACCGTATGTCAGTGGTGTCTAAATAATAATAATAGAAACTACATATAACTTGGAAAAAGTCACATTGGGACTTGCCAGGTTTCGAAGACTCCGGGCCACCACGACTGTTCTCGCACATTTTCATGTATAGAGTATAATATCAATTTTGTTCATAATACTAGAAACAACCGCTTTTAGAACATACACAAATAAAACTTTAGCACAATTCTCTCCTTGAATACGAACTGTAGTAAGTAACACACAGGTGCAAAATAGATACAATTGCCAACAATAACACAATCCGACTGTCTCAAACTGCTCAGCTCCCTAATTTCTAGGCTGTCAGTTTCCAAGAAGCGTTAAGCCATTACGTTAAAATCACACGACAGCTGCATTAGAATAGGATTCAGATAATTTAGCTGCACGAATCTGTCTCTTGGCCTTAAATGACATTGTATTTACTCGAAAATAATAGGCCAAGAATGTACACAATAGGCATTTTTGTTTGCATAAATTATTTGTTTTGATTTAAATGTTAAAACTATCATCATAATCATCATCATCACCCTATAAGTGCCCACTGCTGAGCAAAGGCCTCTTCTCACACGGAGAAGGTTAGAGCATTAATCACCACGCTTGCTAAATGCGGGTTGGCGATTTCAAACTTATAGTTAGAAATTAAAGTCCAGGTTTCCTCACGAGGTTTTCTTTCACCGTATGTCAGTAATTTCTAAATAATCGTAGTTAAAAATATAACTTTAAAAAAAAACAATAATTCCTAATGTCATACGTGAATAGGAAATTTGTTCAAAATAAATGGATAAAGTGTCTAACAATAAGCAAAAATAAATAGGTATCCTAAAAATAGTTCAACGACCTCTCCCACAACAATCGACTCTCGACGTCCGGAAGAAAATATAAATAAGCACACACAACAAGCATAACAATATGAAAACAGAAGTGGCAACAGCCATCAATATATGTAAATATGGAGATGTGACATCAAGACCATTCACGACCGGGGAACAACTCGTGTCACGGACAATAACCAAACGAACTCCTCGTCCCGAGCCCCATTTCCCATAAAATACTTGAGAAAATCCAAAATAAACGTTTTCGTCTAGCCGAGCTGGCGTCACTCGTTCATAAATCACATAAAAATATATCCAAGAGTGGCAGATTAAGTGATTCCTACGAAAGTTGTTCGACAAACAGGCGAATCCATTAAAGTAAGCCCATCATAAGAAGATCATGTAATCTGTTTATACTTCTGCATAAAACATAGTGAATGTGGTTTGCGATTTCCAGCTAAAAGCTTGGGAAAATTAAAAGATAAGATGTAGATGGGTGTAGACGTTAATGTTCGTATGTGTTAAATAAGTTCCTTTTACATAGATTAAGGTTTTCGTGACACAACACTTAATACTTCAGTAAACTGAATTTAGCTAGCCGTTTAGCGAAATGATTGTGTTTTTTTTTTCTGAGGTTCCTCTGACAAAGATCTTAGCTGGAAGTTAGATCGAATAAAATTGATTTGTCATTTAACAAAACTCAAAATTACAAACGAATGCGTTCGATCAAAATACGTAAGCAATAAAAAGTAATAAAAAATTTAGTGTTCGCAAATGGTTTAAATCGAATACCAAAACAAATTCGATTCCAACTCGAATACGGCAACTCGTTACAACTCCCTGCATTAAGTGAGTTAGAGCTTTATCGAGTACTCGGAAAAAAAGGAAATGTTTTGTATACACACACGCCTAGGGAGGCACGTCGATATGTATATACATATTTATATTTGTTTGTTTACATTAAGTTATGTTTTTTATCATCACGGGAAAGAGTTCAAACTTTCCTGTTTGACATAGAAATTGACTGAAAAAAGTTACCTACTTATGAAAAGGTGCAGGATTCAAAATCTAATCTACATATCTATATAGGTATGTATGTATACACTTTTCGATGTAATGTTATAATAACTCAACAATGCCTTTACCAATTTGGCTAATTTTTGTGTTGAATTATTCGTGGAAGTCCAGAAAATTTTACAAAATTCTTGTAAAATCGACATCTACTCGGGCTCAGCCGCAGCCGACTACTGGTACTGTATAAAGGATCCAGCCAAAGGCTTTAATTACCACGTTTAATAGACACATAAAACTTACTATAGATCAAAATGTTGAAATCCATCGATATTTCACCCCTCTGTCCTTCGAAAGCTACGTACAACCGTTGCCCCTGCGCTTAACCTCTTTCCGGCCGTGTCAGATTGCCACCCCATCTGATCATAAGAATAAGGGAACAGAGAACGTCAATATTTGCGCACATGCTTGCACTATAATATAATATATCATGTATCAGTGATACATTTAATAATCATATAAGCAGGTATCAGTATCGCATTCGGGATTTTAGTAAGTCACCTTGCAATGAAAATGATTTTCCATGTAGTCCAATTTAGGTATTACTTTTATTGAAATGTCAAAAATGATATCCACTTTTCTTCCAGGTAACCAACATACATATTCTGTAACGGTGAATGATTAACCAGGAAAAATAAAATTTAGGTCGTATCAGTAAAAGAGACTGTATTCCCAACAAAAGCAAAGTTACAATTAATTAAAAAACGATGTGGGTAACTTCATGCGAAGACACCCGCACAAAAGGCGCCTGATGTAATATTAAAGCACTCGAACATGATAAGACGTAAGGGATTGTGATTTCTATCAGGCGTTAATGTTGGATTCTGAACATGCCCGCGGGCGTTGAAAGGTCATCTTTCAACACGAATCTTCATCTACTGGCAGTGGGCATATCTTGCTGCATGCGCGCCGAATAGTTCCACTGGCAGTTCTTATGTCAGCCACACGACTAATTCCATCACGTCCCGGATATACTGCTGCGATGCGGCCAAGTCGCCATTTAAGTGGTGGTAAATTGTCTTCTTTTATGACAACAAGGCGATTAATTCCCACAGTAGCCTTTGAAGATCTCCACTTGGTTCGCTGCTGTAGTTCCGAGATATATTCTTTATTCCACCTCGACCAGAAGTGCTGACGTAAAGCCTCGATTCTCTCATATCTCTTCAAGTGCGTGATAGAGGTAGCGTCATAAGACGGAGCAGGCAAGGACGTTAATGTTCGCCCTATCAGGAAATGCCCTGGAGTCAGCGGCAAAAGGTCATTAGGGTCCGATGACAACGGCGTAAGCGGGCGTGAGTTAAGGAGGGCTTCAATTTGAACCAGTGCAGTATATAATTCTTCGTAAGTTAAATGACAATTTCCCATTACTCTCTTTAAATGATATTTCACAGATTTTATACCTGCCTCCCAAAGACCACCGAAATGTGGAGCATAAGGAGGAATAAAATTGAAGGTAATTCCTTCAGAGGCAATGTCACCCGACAGCGAACTGCTATTATCCCTCAAAAACTTCCCTAGTTCGTTAAAAGCGCCTACAAACGAGGTCCCGTTGTCAGAATAAATACGCGACGGCTTACCTCTGCGTGACATAAACCGGCGAAGTGCCGACAAATAATTATGACTGGTTAAGTCACCAACCAACTCAATATGAACTGCCTTTGTCGTGAAACAAACAAATAGTAAAATGTAAACCTTTACAAGTCGACATCCACGACCTTGTCGCGAAGCTGACAGTATGGGTCCAGCGTAATCAACCCCAACACATTCGAATGGATGACTACCAGACGCCAGCCGTCGCTCAGGTAAGTGTCCCATGATAGGAGTAAATGGTTTAGCTGTGACACGACTGCAAACAATACAACGATGATAACATGATTTAGCTAAGTTGCGCCCACCTATTGGCCAGTAAGTATCTCTAATACAAGCCAATAATAATTGCGGTCCTGCATGCATTAAACTTTTGTGAGTAAATTCAAATAATAATTTAGAAAATCGATGAGTGGACTGTATAACTAACGGATGTTTTTTCTCATATGAAAATGTAGAATTTTGTAAGCGACCGCCTACACGCATTAATTTATTTTCATCCAAAAATACATTTAACTTATTTAGTGGACTACCTTTCGGTAAGTTCTCACCTTTCAATAATAACTGATATTCCGGAAATGATTCTATTTGAGACTGTTTTACAATTATATTTAAAGCGTTTTGTAAATCATCTTCATTCAGGTGTAAAGTAGTCGATGATTGTTTTTTACAATTATTAATAAATCGTAGCATGTATGCTATGGTGCGGTTAAGCCGCAAAAAGTTTGAAAAGCGGTGAAATTCAATGAATGACTTTGAAGTATCAGAAACAGTTAACAAAGAAATCTCAGATTTAATTTCGGGAAGCGGTTCTACTGAAGTCGGAAATGAAGGCCATTCACGTGTATCTTTGAGTAAAAAGTTAGGGCCTGACCACCATAAATCAAGATTCTGAATTTGACTAACATCAGTACCTCGGGATATAAGATCAGCGGGATTGAGGTGTGTAGGAACATGTCTCCAGGCGCAATTGCCAGCATTAGATTTTTCAACTATTTCTGATACACGATTACGTACAAATGCTTGTAATTTACCTGGAATCATTTTTAACCACCCCAGCACTATTGTAGAATCACTCCAAAATACACAGCTGTTAATTGGTGCATTAAGTGAGTCAACCACCTTTCTATGTAACCGCACACCCACCAAGGCGGCGCAGAGCTCGAGTCGAGGAATGGTGATTGGCTTGATAGGAGCAACCCTACTTTTCGCCGTGAGCAACCGCACTGAAACTTCATTATTATTATTAATACTCCTTACATATATGCAAGCACCATAAGCAATTTGTGACGCATCACAAAATATATGTAAATCTACCACTTTCCACGAGTTACAAAAAACTAAACGGGGGATGCGTAAGTTATTTAAGATAGGTAACCGTTCAATGATATTAGACCATGTTTTAGCGACATCTGGTGGTAAGAAGTCATCCCATGAAAGTTTGTGTAACCACAGTCTTTGCATCATTACCTTCATAGGTATGATACAAGGTGCTAATAGGCCCAAAGGGTCGAATATTTGAGATATAACCGACAACACTTCACGTTTTGTGACATTTTCTGTTATCGACATTGCACTTATTGAATAAAGAAGCGTATCGGAGCTTGTTAGCCAGTTCAAACCTAATGTTTTACTTGGCTCATTAGAACCAATATTTAAATTAACAAATGAATTCGAATCTTGATCTGACATAATAAAGTTATAGTTAGATTTCCACTTTCTTAGTGGCATTTTGGCTGAATCCAATTCAGCAGTGATTTTCTCGCGAATACTTGTGACGTCAGATATTGTATCCCCGCCGGTCAGCAAGTCATCTACGTAGAAGTCGTGCATGATGATGTTGGCAATTCTTTCATCCTTACAATCCAAGCCGATTTGCTTCAAACAACGAGTGGCTAAAAAAGGTGCACTTGCTGTGCCATATGTTACCGTGTTTAGTTCGTAAATTTTAATAGACTCTGAGGGATTATCACGCCACAATATTCGTTGCAAATATCTATCATCAGGGTGTACAGCTACCTGACGGTACATTTTTTCTACGTCAGCAGAAATTATGTATTGGTGTTTTCTAAACCTCAGAAGGATAGACATTAAGTCATCCTGAACAACTGGACCTACCATTTGGAGATTGTTAGACGAAATCCCTGACGTGGTGAGACTGCTGGCATTAAAAACTACTCTTAGCTTTGTAGTTATGCTAGATTCCCGGAGAACACCATGGTGGGGAATAAAATATGACAGTTGTTTTGGATCGACTGTACATTCAGACATGTGTCCTAATGAACTGTATTCTTTCATGAAATCACAGTAAAGCGTTTTTAAAGCTGGCTGCTTATTGAACCTGCGTTCAATAGATAAGAGACAATGTTTAGCTCTAGCCAATGAGTCGCCCAGCAGATGAGGTGATTGTTTGAGTGGTATCCGCACACAAAACCGACCGTCCGAAAGTCGAGTTGTATTTAGTACAAAATGTTCTTCACACTTAGCTTCCTCCTCTGAATAAGAAGATGACTGATGGGTAACTTCTTCTAAATCCCAAAAACGCGCTAAGTGGTTTTGAATGTCATCTTCATTTGTGGGAGTGAGTAGAGAACTGACATGAATGTTTGCTATGTTCGCTTTATGAGTTGTTGGTGAAACCGCTACTTGGCCGCTATAACTCAAGGGACCTGAAACTAGCCACCCTAGCCTAGATTCAAATAGTATTGGTTTACCCTCACCTAAATAGATTTTTTGCCTCCCCAGTAGGTCCCAGAACACGTCTGCTCCTATTATTAAATCCACCATTGATGGCGTGTGGAAATGGGGATCGGCTAAACAAATATCACTCGGTATATTTAAATTGTTAATTAGTAACTTATGACACGGTACTTCATCCGTAATAGACGGTAATATAAAACAATAAAGATTAGTGGAAAAATTCTCACTTAGTGATTTAATAAAAATACTGCACATTTTACTAATATTTGATTTTGTATTGTTAATTCCCTGAATAGACTCATTTACTCGAACCGTGGGTAAATTTAGCAAATCACATAATTTCTTAGTCATCAGACAAGAAGTACTGCCCGTGTCCAATATGGCTCGAGCGAGATGCTCACGGTTATTATTATCATAAATTTTCACTAATGCAGTCGCTAACAGGACTTGACCTTTACTTTTATTACCAATATAAGTTGTAGTTAGTGCAGATAGTGTAACATTTGTATCATTTTTACTTTCTATTGACTTGTTGCCTGGAGCAATAGTGTTGTCAGATTGTGAAGTAGGCGCATTAGATTTATGAGAAGCGCCAACAACATGAATCAGCGTATTGTGCTTACGCCGACATACCTTGCACCCATGAGACTTGCAATGATTTGCATAGTGACCAGATCGAAAGCAATTAAAGCATACCTTGTATTGCGGCAGTAGTTCAAGTCGTTTCTCGTTGGTCATACCAAGAAACTGTGGACAGGTTATTAAATTGTGCTTGTCACTACAATGGGGGCATGACACCTGTGATGAACTATTGTTATTTTTAGTTTTCTGTGATGGTGTTTCACTGCTTAGAGATATCATTGTTCTGTGCTTAGACTGAGAGGCAGTATTATTAATTTTAGACTGACTGCGTGACAAATCCAACGTTTCAAGCAAATCGGCACGATTTCTTAAGAATGTAAGGAACATTTCTAAAGTTATTGATTTATTTTTATCTAAATGACCTTTTTCTTCTTCCCACTCACGATATGTTCTCGTATCTAATTTATGAGTGACAATATAAATTAATAAAGTATCCCAAAATTTTGTTGGTTCGCCCAACGACTCCAGCGCACGTAGATTTTTATTTAAACTATCAATGATACGTTTTATGCTATCCGAGGATTCTTTGCTAACCGTTTCAATGTTGAATAAGGCTGACACATGATTCTGAATTAGTAACCGCTTATTATCGAACCTTTCATTTAATAAATCCCACGCAATGGAATAATTGTCAGCAGAGAATTCAATCGACTGTATGACTACGGCTGCTGTCCCCTCCAAGGAAGCACGGAGGTAATGGAACTTGTTAATTTTGTCTATTTGATCGTTCAAATGTATCAAGCTTGAAAATGTGTCGCGAAACTCTAACCATTTGTCATATGTTCCATTAAATTTGGGCAGTTGAATGGTAGGTAGCTTAACCAGTCTATTATTGCTAATACGAGACAACTTATCTTCACTAATGATGTCATCTTGTTTAGCGATCAAGCTTTGCGCTCTGGCAACAAGCTTGTAATAAATCGACTCAAAATCATTACGTTCTGATATTTGTGAATTAATATCCTCAGCTATACACTCTAACCTTAACTGAATCTCGTCATATTGCGAATAAAGAAGTTCAATCTTACCGAGGCGTAACTGCAGTTCGTTGATCTGGGTTTGCGTTAAAGTATCGTTTAAATCCTCTAAATAATTAGAAAATACCGTTAATCGGCCTTTGTAACTTGCACGTTTTTTAATGAGCTCCTTCTCTTCCTTCTCGGTCATTGTTTGGGAAGCAGGCAACTAACTGGAATGTTACAAAGTTTAAATTAAAACTATTATACTTCTATAATAATACTCAATTGGTTGAACTGTACTACAAATACAATTTAAGGTAATCAATGCTAAACAAAATCTCACAAAAACCAGTTATGCATACATACCGGTATTACACATAATATGTTAATTATCTAAAGTGGGTAAGTAATTATTTCAACAATATCAATGATTTTAACAATAAGAATATAAATAATCGTTATCACTATCCGCAAATTACTGCACAACTACAGGATTAAATTATTTTGATGATAGGAATACAAAGTAACTATTAATTTGGCTGGCACTTATTATGTATGATTTCTTATAACATCTAATGCAAGATAACAAAGGAAACTTTTTAAAATAATGGCTAACTTTAATTGAAGCCTAGTTTGCTGCTTAATTATCCTTACATAATAGATTAGAATACCAGAAATAATAACAATGTCTTGGCAATTTGAATGAAATCACACATGTGCAAAAGAACAAAGAACTTTGATACTAATAGATACTAACCTTCACAATTCCATAAAATCATTAAATACTACCTGAATGATCGTAATGGGTTTACAAATAATGCAAATACTGACGCTGCACTGGCCAAATATCCTTAAAAGTCCTTGAATATCCTTTTTCTTGCGTGGATGCCCTTTGACCTTAGCCAGCTACTCACGTATTTCCAAACGGTAGTATCTTTCAATTATTTCCAATTATTTTTCCTGTATTTTTCTTGTAACTGATTCCTTTATCCAGCTCGTATGGACCAATTTATGTAACGGTGAATGATTAACCAGGAAAAATAAAATTTAGGTCGTATCAGTAAAAGAGACTGTATTCCCAACAAAAGCAAAGTTACAATTAATTAAAAAACGATGTGGGTAACTTCATGCGAAGACACCCGCACAAAAGGCGCCTGATGTAATATTAAAGCACTCGAACATGATAAGACGTAAGGGATTGTGATTTCTATCAGGCGTTAATGTTGGATTCTGAACATATTCCTTAATATTATTATCTATGAATGTATGATTATAATTTAAAAATAATTTGTATTAAAAAGTCAAAATAATTTATTTTTGACCTAGGAATACCTAGTACTGACAAATTTGTGTTAAGCCTAGCCAATAAAACGCGAATACATACTCTCAACACCCACGAAACTACGTCGTAAATACATGTCAACATGAATACAAAAAACTTTCATTAAAAATATCAGGTTTTTGGAAAAGCAAATACAAAAGAATCTCCTAAAACATATTTTCTGAAAACTTGAATCGCCAGGCTGGGCGATAAACACTTCGTCACTGAAATTGGGTTGGTCAGAAACCCTTTTTATCCCATAATTTTCAGTTTTTATTTTTATATGGAATAGGAGGCAAACGAGCAGACGGATCACCTGATGGTGATCAACGTTGGTTATTGTCCGCCCACGGACATCTGCAACACCAGAGGAGCCATAGGCGCGTTGGCCTTTACAGTTTTTTTTTTGTAACTTAATTGACAAGTTGATATGTCGCACATTTTTCATCTACCTCGAAAACATTATACTTTTTAAATCCCTTTTAAGAAATGTAAAATATAAAACAGTAACATGGTAAGGTAACGAACGAGTGTACTCAAGGAGATCCGATTCATTCGCGAATACACGTTTACAAATAATCGGATAATCCGATTCCAGAATCGAGTACTGGATCCTCGCTACATTTAATATACACAATAGAATGGATATATTCTGCATTGCTCATAGCAACAATTGTGATAGGATCAGGGATTTCTTAACTTGATACGAAGATATGTTTGTTGATGTTTTTTTGTTCCTTATTTTTTGTTTTTGTTTCTTTTGATGGTAAAATTATTTTCAATTTAATAATTTTGGGCAATCAGCAGAGATTGTGGTCATAAGAAATAAATTTTAAAAATTATTTTCATTTGTTTATAATTTTAAAGAAAAACCTCGTAAAATTAACATTTAATTTGTAATATACTAATATATTTTCTAATATTCAATAACAAAGATGTAAACATAAACACTATGCAATGTACATATACGAACTAAAATTCAACCGAACTTGTTAGTCATGGATAAATATAAAACATAATATCTAACTGTCTGTACTGTGTATCATTAGTATTTAGTAATGGTATAAAGACTATTATCCAAGTCACTGCTAGGAATCCAAGTTAATTTACGCGGGAAAATATTCAGGTGATACATTTAATTTTCCTGCACATAATTGTAAGTTACATTACATTAGTAACTATTATTTAATTAAAATTGGTGCTACTATTAACTCGATTCGCCGAATGTTATGATCGGAGTTCCCAATAATTGCCTCGTCAAATATTTAGTTTCAAATGGATTCATGGTATTATGAATATACTTCAAAAGATTAGACTACCGTAAGAGTGTGACACTCTCTCTCGCCCAACCGAACCGAACCGCCGAAGCGGGAGAAGGGATTATGTGATTTTTTTCACCCTTAAAAAAAGACTTAGCTATATGCTATATGATAAAAATGCCAAATGTCAAATGCCAGTGCCAAATTTCATCCAGATCCAACGAGCCGTTTTCGCGTAGTTGAGTTACAAACATCCAAACATCGTAACGTTCGCATTTATAATATAATTAAGAAGGAAGATTGAGCACTCCACCAATTACCTATACAACAAAGAATAATATAATTAGCTTTTGTCAGTATTAACACACAATGTATTTTAACAACAAATCACTAAAATACCAGTATAGCCTTGGAATACATTCCAACATTAGCACAAGCAAACTTTGTCCCCTGGGTAATCAGAATATGGTAAACTAGTTGCCGAGTTTGTGTCCAACCCTTATAGGGTCCTCAGCATAGTTTACAGGTCAATTTTCTTGTTAAAACATTCCTATAGTAATTTCTAAGTGGGTACACTATTGTTCGAATCAGTTTCCAAGTGCCATATAATTTGGCGGCCATCTTTGTAAGTTTATATGCCATTGTGTAAAGTAAAACTAAACTAATTCTGTTTCAAGTATATAGTAGTGAAATATATGTATATATCGGTTTGTGTAATCAGTTGAAATAGAATTTATTGAAGGTTTTGTCTGAGGTTAGTGTGTAAATGTTTTAACCGTTTCTAGATTGATTGGTTTCTAGCTTTTCATTGCGGTTGTATTCACGTTTCACAATTTTTCTCTTTATATTTTTTTTCAGTTAATATCTCCACGGTTTCGTGGTCCGTGCCTTTATCATATATAATATTTATATATAATACTTCTTTTTGAGTCTTTCAGAGATTTTTACAAATTTAATTCAAAAATTCAATCCGCAAGACCAAAAGATTAAACAAAAACAAAAAAAAAATCATTCGAGCATTTATTAATCAAGAGTAATTCTTTACGTCCACCCCAATACAAGCTGACATCAAACAAGAACAAATTATAGCTCACCAATCAAATACCATTCATAAAGCCGAAACTAAACAAAGGAATTCCATTCCACATTCAAATTTGAAAATTCAGTAGCATAATAACACACCAGTCCGTTACGGTACAAACACCTATTTCTTTGAACCAAGAAAACAATTTCATACCATAAATTTCACTTTAAAACTATTTTTAAAACTTCTAATATCGAAATGCACTTTATCTATGAAAGAGTTTGACTGCTCCAGGCGAGAGGGTGCACATCAAAGATGTCGCTTTAGAAACATCTATCACACAAATTGCAACTTTGACGCTGTACAAATATGATACAAATTTGTTTGACACGTGTTGGAGGGTAAGTGTCGTTTTGATGACGGTGGCTGTGTAAGGGGTAAGCTCGGGTTTTTGCTTGAAACCTTGACGTAATAAAGCCAATAAACTTTATAGCCTAATCTTAAACGGCATGATGTAAAGCAGCTACATTTTATGTATGAGATCCTTTCAATTTATTAAGGAACGTTATTATGTGTGTTAAGTCTAAACTCATATTACAAAAAGGAAGGGGAGATATAACGGGACTTGTAGGTACAAGTAAATATACTAAGTGCCATTTTTGCTTTTTTACAGCTTATGGTGTCATATATAAGTGAGTTCGTATAAATAAAATTCTAAATTCAAATTCATCTGATACATAGCGGCCATTTAAACTTTGCGAAAGAGGTCCTTTACTACTTATAATACCATAAAAAATATGTGAATAAACTTTAGTCTAATGTCAAATTAATTTACAAAATAAAAATATTATATAATTATAAAAAAATAAACCTGATCTACGTTCTTAAAAGAAATAAAAACGATGCTAAGATTATAGTACACAGCGGAACTCTAACTGAAACTTCAGACTTACAATAGTATGTGAAAAAGCGAGGCGTGGAAGAATTTTCGCGAAAGCAAGTCTCGCTTTCCTTTTGTCTTGAGATTCACGTGGAAGTTACAAATGTTTGTACCTGAAACAGAAAAAAAAACATTAGAGTGTACTCTTGCGATTCATTTTGGACTAAAGTAGGTCACAGTGTTTAAGGATTTGATCTGATGTTTGATTTTTTTAAATGAGGTTTGTGTTTTGAGTTCGTCGTTCAGTTGCAATACAACCTTTTTGATGAACAATGAATGGTAAACTTTCGTTTTTCATAAAAAAAATAGTTCCGATGTCTTTTATTAAAAAAAAAATATAAGGACTAGACTGTTATTGTAATAAAATAATTCAAATGGATATTAAATGCGTTGCCGATTTCAGGATTTTGGATTATGAGTCGGGGGAAAGCATGTCTTTCACACTGGCATCTGTCTTTTTAAATCTTTTCCGAAAAACATTCGTCATTACTTTTTAGTCGATTTAGTATCTTCGCTTATTTTTGTATTGCAAGTTTTTTTTAAAAGAACCCCGTGCCGGTTGAGTTCCTTTAAAAGCAGCCGCTATTAAACCTCCTTATAGCAACACTGCATTAAAAGCATTTAGTTGACACTTGCACACAGGTTAAATATGCTCTTATGTGGAAAATTCAATAAGGACTATGAAGCGGGTTGGTGGGGCGCTCAAAAGGCTGGAAATTAACCTAAATAACTGCAGGTGGTCGAGTGTTGCATTATAATTACTTATATGCACGCGACGCGACGTGAGAGCACGTTTTTAATCCAAAATGGACTGTAGGAAAGGGGTATTTATGAACTTTATGTTTGAAGAATTAGAAATAGGGAACTACGTGATTGGGTTTTGAATGTTATTCTGACTTAGGAATTTATTTATTCTTGGTATTATGCAATATTGGAGGACCTAGAAGCGTTTTCTGCAAGTCATCCATGTTTATACTTCCTAAGGCTATTCAGACACAACTCACATACTTATGAAGCAAAGCATCTTATGGAAACTTAGACGTGTAATTTCTAGATTCAAGTTTGAAATCGTCATTCTGTCACTGACTTAGAAAAGAAACAGGCGCCACTCTTTACTCCCTTCGTCCCAAATAACTTGGAGAATTGTACATATGTATAGGTAGATGTACATCTACCTACGAGTATACCATCATCTAGAAGCCACAGGCTCCGAGGACCTCACGACTAAGAAAACCAGTATAAACTGACCGCCAAATTTGCAGATAGATCATTCAAAACGAGACCATCATAAACTGGATTAATAAATTAATGTGTAGGTACCTAGCTATCATAAACTACGCACTTTCTAATTCCACCAAGAAAGCAATTCATTTAAAAACTTTTTGTAATATAACTCCAGACGCTTAACTTATTGAATTAATTCTAAAGAATACTTAAAAATGAAAACTTTAATAAGCATTTTCATAGTAAAATATATATTAATATTTCAAAATAATAAAGTATCACTATTAATCTTTTAAATTAAAATTGAGCTGTGTTATCATTTTAATAAATAATGTAGGCTTCAAAGTAAACATGTCAATCAAGCAAGCTATCATTAATTTTAATTCTAATTACTTTAATTTGTGAACACATTTCATGTAATTACTTAGTTGTGAAGTGGGTATGTGAGGGTGTAACTAAACTGTTTATTATAATTTTAAAATTAATATTATTCATTTATGAGCTATGAAGAAGAAGAAGGAAAGCCGTCTGCAAGGTCGTCTACTATATTTATTTCTCCTTCATGAAAGAAGACGCTGTTGCTATGGTTACAGCCTAATAGTTATAACGTATTTTATTCCTTACGTCCAGGCAGAAATAGGTGACTGTCAGACACTTACTGATTAAAACTTTTAACTTCTTTTCGGATTCTTTGCCTAAATATTAGTGTTACTCTGTTCTCACATATCAGAACCGACTATGATGTAACAAAGAAATGAATTGTAAAACTGATTGAAAATGAGTAACCATGAAGTTTCTTGTTCGTTCTTTTCCATAGGAATCTATACTTTGGAACGAGCAAATAGCTTCACTAGAGGACAGATGGACACACACAATTAAAGTTAAACCTCTTGAAATAATTTCTCTTATTTTGCTTTACGTTCGAAAGGGCCTACTGTTGTCTATTTGAAATAAATGATTTTGACTTTTTTTTACTTTTAAAATCAGCCTTGATATCCCGTCTCTCACATAGCCTTGGGTGGGTGCGGTAATGGAATTCAGAATAATGATATGAGTCAAATAAAATCACAAACCGTCTCTGTGTTTTTTACTAAAACCGACCAACAGATTCCACCTTCCAAAACCACTGCGTCATAACCTAATACTTAAAATAGATACAACTGTGTATACACTGAAACACTGAAGTTCGGCGCAAACCAGTGACATGGTTATACAGCATAAATGTCTTGGTTCTCACAAAGAAATAAATCAAAAGATATTATTAGAAGAGCAGCAAAAATACAATTGTTTCTGCTTCATTCGGTAAATAATATAAAAATATTAGGTACATTTGTTAATATGTGTATTTAAGTTAGTATGTATGTATTTTAGGATAATTTATTACTATGGTTAATTTATTGTATACAAGATTGACCATTCCCATGGTTTGTTTAAACTTTACATTCAAGGGTTGCCTGGAAGAAATCACCCTGTGTGATAAGACTGCCCATGGTACATTATTTTATTTTTGTTTTTAGATTTTATCTCGGACTCTTTAGTTATAAGACTGTATAAGTATAAGTAGTAGTAAGGATAAGTGTTCTCTATTGCATTTGTAATAATGTGTATAATAAAACGTTTACAAATAAATAAATGCTTTAATATAAGAATTTAAACGGGAGACATAATGACTTGAGATTTAAACAAGCACCATACGTATATGTACAATTATAACATACTAGACACGTATTATAGAACAGTATCGGTTTGGTTTGACACGCACCCTGTATGTGAAATGTGATCGCTTATATTTTCATCATTAATCTAATAGATTGATTGTCAATTGCCTAATCAATCTCCATCATTAGATCATTTATTTAATGTATCGTCTACCCATATACTTGTTCAGTATGTAAATATAATATGTTGTCTGGATTAATTTCAATTTTGTTAGGATTTGACGGATAGAACATTGATTAACGTTTAAAAAAGGAATACGATGAGAACCACTTTTATTTTTGTTTAATTTTAAACAAAAAAGTTCGAAATTGTTTTTAATACAATCTTCTTATGTAACCAAATTACTACAACAACCATCAATAAAATGATACAAAAAAATCTTTGAAAAGAACACAATACTTTTAACTGAAACCTTCCAAAAAGATTACCAGCTAAACTTCCTTCTCACTCACTCAAAAGCCATCAGTGCTCAACTTAACACACACAAACATACATATATCTAACATAAAACAATTTCAGGACTAATTTCATTTTCAACAATAGCCCGGTGTAAGTACAGGAACAAAAACAGTAAGATATTTTAATTGCACTAATTAACTGCCGACGTCACGTACAAATTAAGATGGCGAAGAAAAATTCAAGTGAATGAACGAATGAGAACGGTAATTGAGGTCATTATGAAATGAACGAACGAATGAACGAGGATGCACCAGCGCTTTGTTATTCGAATATTATAAGAGATGGGGGGTAGTTTATGGGATTGTCAAGCGCTCCTTGAGTTGATTAGATTATGAAATTGATGCTTGAAAAAATAATTATGTTCATTCTAGTTATAGGTTAGGTAACGTTTACATATGTTTTTTTTTCTGTTTTGTTAATGAAACTACGTGACTGCACAGTTGGCGCGGTGGCTAGGCAAATGGTTGTCGCGCAACGTGTCGCGGGTTCAATTCGCGCTCCGAATACCTTTGTATGATCCACAAATAGTTGTTTCGGGTCTGGGTGTATGTGAAATTGTATGTTTGTAAGCGCACCTCACAGGAGAAAATTCTAGTGCTGCAATGTTTAATTTAAAAAAAAAGAACAAAATAGTATCAAAACTGAACCCCCACATGCTCTTTAGCTGTAGGTTCTTATGAACGTTTTTCTTTGAAAATAATATTTATTGAACAAGTTCATATGTATTACATAAAGACAGGATACCTCCTATAAAATTCGTTTCATAAAAGGTTTAAAAATTAAAAAGGCACCTGTTAAAAAAACTTCTTGATAGACCGTTAAACGAAATGTCTGTCATCCAATAAGACAATATTCTAGAATAAAATAGAAATTAATAAGATTCAAAACAGTCTAATCTACCTAGGTTTCGCCCTAGACACATTACTTAGGATTTTCAAGTACTAAAACTAAGACTAGTTTGTGAGACTCCAACCTGGGTAAATAGCATTGCTTGATGCACGCGATGCTTAGGGTCATCACTATTTAGATAACCTAGATTTTGTAGAGCTGTCCAACGAAAATAAGTAAGGAAAGAACATTTTCTGTTTTTGGAAGTAAAAGAAATAGCTAGGAATTTATACACTTAACTAGTTAGTTTTAAGAAATAAATGTTGTTCCTATTCTTTGCAATTAGACACCATCATACACTACCTATATGGCACAGTCGATTTTCACTGAAAAATACTGGCCAGCCGGCCAGGTAGGTACTAATTATTTTGCATTGAAAATCCTAAGTATAGTAAGTAAGTAAGTAAGTAAGTAAGTAGTAATAAAGAGAAGAGACAGCCCTAAAATATGGAATGCAAATTCAAAATCATAATTACAAGTCATAAACATACCATCCGTTTCCATTTGTAACTTATTCGCAGCTCAAACGTTGTAAATATTGTTCTAAAAGGAATTTACAAGCAATAATCACAAATCTAGAGACTGTTAATGTACTATATGCTATTAATGTACTATAAATTTTATTTGAGTAAAATTAACAAGTACCACTCCTCAATCTTCCAATGAATGTCCTCACAATGTCTTTAAGTGGGAGAACCATTCTTTGACACGAATAGGTCGGTTCGACCGGAGTGATACTACGTCCTCACAGAAAATCCGGCGTAAAACAATCACAGCCTTGTGTTTTGCCATATGAGTGAGCTTGCCGGAGGTCCAATCCTTCTTCTATCCTCCCCCAACCCTTAAATTTCTAATCACCAAAAGGCCGGCAACGCACTTGTAAGTCCTCAAATGTTGCGGATGTCTATAAATGGCACTGATTACTTATTATCAACTAAACAGTAAGCTTCTTTACCGTCTTATCACATAACAAAAGGAAGAATCGAATTTGGCGAAACAGTTCGCAAGAAATGTGCAGACATATTTAGGCGGTTCGTTTCTTAATTAATAAATAAATTATTAGTTACAACTATAAACATAATATGATATGATAAAGTTTGAAATTACAAGAAAGAATAGGCATGGGTAATCATTTTGTACATCCATTCCTCATTGGCCATACTATTTGTCGTAACTAGGACATGTCCTATTGTCATACACGGAACTCGATTTCAAAGTAAATTACTGAAAATTCGCAATGGGATATTCCAATAATATTCTCCAGGGTAGAAATTGAATTCATAGCCACGCATATGATTATTTAATTAGGATTATAACTATCTGAAAACACGTTCTGGGAAGAGAATTTACATCTTTTTCTTTCTTTTTACTTTTAATTTCATTAATTAGCATTGAATGAATGTATGTATGTCTGTTTGTATAAGAAGTGGTATATTGCAACAAAATTTTATTGCAGACAATTAAGCTAACATATCTTTTCCTTGTGTCGTAAGGATATGTGGATCACACAAAGAATTATCCTGTGTTTTTATACAGCAGCTGGTTATCCAGCCATTGCACAAACCGTTGTAGTCTAGTCAACGTTGTGTTTATAAAATTATTTATAACTATCTGACCCGGCGAACTCCGTACCGCCTCAAATATATGTGTTGTCTGACCTTTTAAAGTCCAGGGAAGGCCCTTCACTTTAACGAATATTTTAAGACCAAAATTATTCAAAACGCCAAAACATACCATTTTCGTTCATTCGGACCCCAACCATTTTTGAATTTTATTGATAATAACGAACAGCAGTTCATTTTGATAAATAAGATAACAAAAAAAAAATAAGAATTTACATATAAAAAGGTTTTAGATACACACATTTCCGTATAAAAAATCTTCAGAATCGATTATTCACATTTTTGTTTGATGTTTATATTAAAAGTAGGAATTGTACTGGCTACTTAGAATTCGTGGCAGGTTTAAAGGGTCGCCTTGGGGAAATACGGGCCTGAGATGATCTCATATCGTGTATAAGCCTGTCAATACAAATTGTTGTGTTTGTCGTATAAAAACGAAAGAGAATGAGATAGAAATTATCTGTTTCTCTTTCGCTTTAAGAGTTTTTATAACATGGATATTGTTAGGTTATTTCCGACATAAATGCGTGTTTACGGTGTTTAGTTATTCACATAACAAGGGTTTCACTGCAATGGCACCATTACTGCAAGGTATTGCAGTGACACTTTCTATGATTCTTTAAACAAAATGGTGATAGCCAATTCCAAATTCAACCAAGAGTTCACTTTATTTGTTTTATGCTAAAAACGTTTATTAAATGTGTTTTTACAACTAACGCATGTAACTGGACTAGCTACTCTCGCGCAGTTTCACCCGCTGCTCGGCTCCATTTGATCGTAGCGTGATTTTTATAGCCTATAAGCACTCAGGAACATTGTAGCTATCTATCAGTAAAAAATTTTGGAAATCTGACCAGCTTTTCCAAAGATCACCCCCTACATACAAACTTACAAATTTTACCTCTTTATAATATTAGTATAGATAAACTAGTGTTACTATTTCGATACGTTTGAAGGCTAAACAAAAACTCCCATTTGACGTCAATATCGGTATAAAACCGTGCCATTCTTGACGCAAAACCATTATCATTAGGGACATCAGCTTGAATTCTTTGTCCGTGCAAAACAATGGCAACCCTAGCACTAAAGACCGATCCACACTAGTCGCGTGACACGGCCTCCAGTCACGTCACCTGTCAACCGCGTGTTTAATATCGAATTACCCCACGCCTGCCTCCGCGTAAACCCTAAATAATGTACTAGATAATTCAACTAAATTACTACGGAACTTATTTATATTTATTTCTTATTGATTGACGGCGTAGTAGAATAGATTTATTTATTTTTGAATGTAATAATACGGACTTAAGTTATGAGGCACGCTGCTCATTTGATGAATAAGAGTCCCGTTGTGACGCGAAACCAGTCGAGCTTTTCTCAGTTGATTGAGATGTCAATATGATCGTTTCAATCTGCGATCTCTAAAACGCTGAAAAGCTTAGAGTTTATGGTTAATCCTTCATATGTACATACGTATAGATAGAAGCCCTTTTCAAGGTAGAAAATCATCAAAGGGCTTCTCTTGCCATGGACAGGGCGACAAGGAGTGTCAGACGTTTACTGACTAAAAGCCATCCCGTTCCTGCTACAGGCCGGAGTCTCATTATTGTGCTTGTATCCGCAACCCCGGCTGACCATAAGTCCTGTTTGGCTTCATCTATGGTGGTCTAATGCTGAACATACCTAGTCGTTAATAATTCCCACTAGAATAGATTTATTCTATTTTACATTGATTAGCTGTTAAGAAATCTAAACTCTAGATTCCTTAGAAAATCAAAAAATATTACAAAAGTTAATTAATTTCTATCTACATTACCAACATTAGAATGTCTGCTAAATAATTAAATTAAAATTTCATTTTCGAACTCAATAATAAATTATTATCGGAATCGTTAACAGACATGGCGAATTCGCATCATTCCACCGCTGGAAAAAGTGGCACCTAAGAAAACTCATTAAAACAGGATAAACCATTATTACGATGTTTGATCCTAAAAGTTTTATTATCTTAGAACAAAACTTGACGATCCAATGCATTTCATTAACAAAGAAACCAAGGAGAATACGTAATTAGAAGAAAAAAGCGCGAGAATTGTATTTCTTACTTTTCCTGCTTAAGAATAAAAAATTGTTGAGAAAAAATGCAGTTGTGAAGAAGCTCTAGTAAGTTAAGAGAGAGAATTTTATATTCCGTTGTATAAACAACTGTAATATCTAGTTTCATAGAATATTAATTTATTTCTCCGCTTTTTAGACTCATTACTAGTTTTGTTTTATCATCGAGGAAGTGGTATGATTTTTCATTGCAGTTCTTATAATTCGAGAAACGATGGTCTTTGAAAATGAAATAAGTATTATCGCTTTTAGTCAAATTTTCATGTTATTGCATAGCACCAAACGTACCTGAATTTGAATTAAAAAGGGTTAACTTTGTCGAAACAAAAATGTTATCCACGAACAAATATAATAAAAGCATATATACTTACGGTGGAATTGAGAAACCTCCTCCATGTTTTTTTTTCAAATCAGTCGATTAAAAAGAAACATTCGATAACTTCACTTCAGCCTCTTCAAACCACACATAAAAGTGGGAGCCCAACAACAAAACTAGCAGAATCACGTGAATGACGTCACACCTCGGATAGCAGTGATTTATGAGGAACAAGTGACATCACTAAGTTGTTCACCCTTAATAACTATAATGAACGCGCGATGCAGTCACGTCATGTCAGGAGCGTGTTTAATATCGTATTACCCACGCTTGCTAGCTCCCACCAAATTATAATATGATAATAGCGAGACACCGAGATCGGTACCTTGGTATAATGCATACTGTAACTGGCTTAACTTCGGATAAGGCTGGTTAATGGGTTAGGTCGGTGGCGGTGGTGGTGTTCGGTAAAAATTGCCTTGGGGATAAATATTGTTTATGGGCGAGGGATGTGCGAAACGAGTTTCCGTAGTGTTGTTGCGCAGTATTTACTCGTATCGCTTTGTAATGATATGCATTTATGTATTTTAATTTTTGGTAAGTACCCTTGCAGAAGTAGAAAGAACAGTTTTATAAAACCTTTTGCCAGTTGTTTAAGTAGGGTTCTCTGGTCATCATCAAATGGCTTTTCACACTGGATGTGGCAAAAGAGTGTCAGTCTCTTAATGACTAAAGATCACATTCTTCCTTCTCTTTCTTCCTGCTTCAGGCCAGGTTCCTAGTACGCTTGACATGCCACCTCGGCTGAATATTAATCTATGTTAAGAAGAAAAGTGTTAAAAATTATATTCTTCATGTAATATTTGTTTTCAATAAGATATCGTTGTAACATTTGTACATAAATAAAATAAATAAATGAAACAAATACTTGTAACATGCTGCTACTGCATTTACTGCTAAATATAAAGGTCACAACTGCAACACAATCAGCAATTGTATTACAGTAGTAAGCAATTTGTTCTACAACAATTATCTTGTACCAACACGTTGGATTACAGCCAAATTTTGAAAATGGAACTGAATTTTTGTCACTTTAATTGTTCATTATGGCGTGCTAATTTGTTAACAGCCATTGTTAATATTATGACGATTTGAGTGAACCTATCTCTGTGTATGGTGACTTTGTTTAACCGATATTTTGGTGGTTTGTGTGTGTCGATATAATTGAGTATTCTGAATGTACTTATACATATAGTCGTGGGGGCCTGGAGGTTAGGCCGCATTCTTTAGCAGGCTCGCTTCTGATGCATGAGGGGGCGAAACCTGATAAGTACCAATGTGACATTTTCTTAGTTATATTATGTACTTTCTACGATTATTTAAACACCACAGAAAAACGGCGAAGGAAAAACATCGCGAGGGAACATGGACTTATAATTTCTAATAAATAAGTTTAAAATCGCCAATCTGCCTTGTGCAAGCGTGGTGATTAATGCTCAAACCTTCTCCGTGTGAGAAGAGGTCTATGCTCAGATGATGATGATGACCTATGTATTTGACGCTGACTGTACCATTTTTGTCTAGTCCCGTCTTTTTCACTCAATATGGATGATTTTAAAATTATCACATCTCCGTCTGTTAAAGTTACCGATTTAAAACATTATATATATACGTCTTTTTATTTGGAATCAATAGTTCATATATTTGAATTTTTGTCAAATTTTAATGATTTACAATAAAGACTTTGTATTAAATAAGAAGAATTTTAAAATAATGTATCAACTACATTAGGCTCGCATTACACACATTAAAATTGCTAAACAACTCGATCTTGCTACAACTAGTCCATATACGACTTTACAAACAAAAACGAGTACTATGAATAACTCACAAACGCATAAATAATCGGACAAGAATAAATATGGCACAATTCCACAGTCCGTACATACATAGTCTACTAATTACTTTATTAATATGTACGTGGAAACAAGAAAATTAGTTATTCAATTAGTTCGAATACCTTCGACACACCCTTATTACCCTCTTACATTTATTGTATAACATTGATATAACCACTGTACCTATTTACTACACAAAAAACAGTTGAACATACACGTCTTTTAAACGTACCAGTCGCTTATACAATCCTGCAAAGAACTAACCTTTTTCGTCACAAAGAAATATCACTCTTAACGCCAACGTGTGTGGTATATTTTTGCATGAAAGTATCAAACAGATGGCAAGCCAGGTTTAGCCATATGGAGAAATTGCCGTGTTTTACCCGATTAACAAACAAGGTGATGAAAGTAATGGAATACTAACACTTGTACAAGGAAATTGCTAGAAACTTCCATATATTGTCTGTGGCCGTATTCAGTTCAGTTAAGGAAAATTTGGTGAGAAGCAAAGGAGAATTTATCCATCATAATTTGCTGCTATGACACTCGCCGGTGGGAAATGGTTGAGCCTAAAGTGCTGTCTAATAAAGTTTATTTTCCATTAAGTCGCAGCCATTTGATTCATCGAGAAAATAACTATAAACCTGCAATTTTAAAAACGATCCTTCTACTAACGTTTGTATCTATAGAACTCGTTACTTTCTCATTTACTCGGATTATGGCAATACAGAAAGTTAAAGCAATAGCATCGTTGAAAAAGTGTCGTAACTTCATTTTTTTTTTTAATGTTGAAAATGTTTTTATTCACTTCATATTATTATGTGTAACAACTTTTGAAATAAAATAGGTTTTAATTGGCTATTGTATAAATAATCCAAAAAAATATTAAGACCTTCTTTTAACACCCGGTAAACGGAAACTGTTGCCTTTAATAAATTAATAAATAGTAACAGTTTGTGTATACATATAGATAAATTCTCAATTACCTATTATGAATATTATTGTGAACTGTGTTAATTAATCTTAATCTTAATCCTCAATTTTAAGATTTGAGTAATTGAGGACTAATGGGTAGATAGGTATTTTTATTACCAAGTAATCAGTTTTTGAGTACAAAAAGTACATATATACGTTATCTTACATAATTTGATGTTAATGATCTTATCTAATAGTATTATATATTCTATGTACGAGACATAGAGAATACTATAGCATACCTACCTACAATATTTTATTTGCATATCGGTTGATAGTAAATGCAGGAACCGTAAACCCTTGTTTGTGTAACACTTCGTGACATTTGGCATCGACAAACGTACGCACACATTTATCACTATTGGTAATCCAACTTAACAGTTGGCGGTATCCGATGTTTGTGATAGGAATTTACAATATAAAATCATCCATCAGCTTTTTGAACTTTACCTAACTACTTTAATTCGCAATTTGCGATTCACTTTAAATCTTTTTGACAGTTGATTAAAAACTACTTACAAGTTTTTCTGTGTAAAAATTATAAGTTAACAAATGTACATGTACAATAGCTCATTTTTAATGCGGGAAACCATCAAATGATTTCTCTTGCCCTGGTTGGAGCGAGACGGACTGTCAGACTCTTACTAACTAAAAACTACCCTGTTTCTTCTCCTGCATCAAGTCAGGGCCGCGGTACCTTATTGCGCTTGGTCCGCATCCCCAGCTGAACATCAGCCCTGTTAGGCACCATCTGTGGTGGTCTGTTAGCTCTTTCACGCCCACAGAACGCTATGGTCCTAACGTCAGGCCTAGTTCTGGTCGAAAGGCGAGCTACCTTTTTTTCTTGTTTGTCAAAGGAAAATCTTCCTGTGACTTCTCCCGCCCAGGGTAAGGCGAGAGAGTGTCAGACTCTTACTGACTAAAAAACCCCCCCGTTCCTTCTCCTGCTCTGGGCCGAGGTCGCGGTGCCTCATTGCGCTTATCCTGCAAACCCGGCTACCCTTGCTTACTATCCACATAGTGGATACTTAAGGTGGCCGAAGTACGTTCGTTAAGTTTAAAACTATAAATAGAGACTGACATATGACTTTTTATGGCATTATGATCGGAACTAACTTGCAAAAAGACTTTATTCCATTGACAAACCGAAACCAAACGTTTTATTTATTATCAGTAACAGTTAAAACATGACTAATACACGAGAATCATTTGTTCAAACCACCACTTAAAATGTTCCAAAATACATATTAATAACACCAAGTTCAATGATTTAATTGTTACTAACGTCTCAACCGCATCATTCGTTCAATGGCCCAAGAATGTCGGTCAATTCATTTAAACTTCTCATTTAAAATCCAACCTTAAGCCCTAGATTTTACAATACAATATTCCATACATGGTTGAAAGCAATAACTCTATATTGAGTCGGTAGATGTCACATCTAGCAATAGGTACTCTGAAACTATGCCGATACTGGAAATTAATTGCAGTAGTTAGTAATATTGTCTGAGAGATGGTCTCGACCGTATGCCAATACATAGTTGAGGATAATAGCAAAGAATGTTAATAGTCCAGCTTCTATTATAGATACAGAAGAATAGACAAAACATTCCAGATCAATTAACGAAGTATAATTTAAAAATAATAAATAAATTTCCTTCACTTTCTGACGATAATATTAAAAAAAAACATTGTTCGTTCTAAACTGGGTTCGAAATTCAAAAAATGTAAATACATAGTGCCATTGACAAGCATAACCTTTTTAATATTTCTCATTAATTTTATTTAAACGTAGATTTACATTTTTACTATCATTATCATTTTGTGATACACTGTGTCATGTATTTTTTTAAATTAAGAAACAATAACGAAACTTATGTATCTGTACATTTATGTTCCGCATGAACAAATTAATAAATAAACCTTGTAACCGAACATTTGTAAGTAAACCCGAATAAAATGTAAAGACTAATCTAAATACACAAGTCACCAGTCATCAGCACGCAAAATCATTGACAAAATGTCTACAATTCCCACCTCATCGTACGCCAAAAAGTAACCAGTATTTAATTCCACCCAATTTTTACAATCACCTATTGGAACTTCCCTTATTGATCTAACTAGGCAGGCGGTTAGTGTTAATAACAGTGTTTAAAACTAACCCTAGACCAAACCGTGTTATTATCTGTGAACTGCTTATTAAATTCTGTGAGAATCTGTCAGATGTCGGTTTACTAGCAAATAGGTAGGTATTGTCTGTTCGTTATTTTACAAATGATTTATCAAGGCCCAAAAAGTGGCAGTTTGTTTTACAATGTTCATTAGATTGGTTTTCATATCAAGAAAAAACTTTTAACAAGTTTTAAGTCTAACGTGAATTTTAGATTACTTATGAAATTTTGTTTCACAAATTTTCAAATTATTATAACATGGAAAGTTGGATAGCAGTACGGAAATTGTATCAGCATGGCAAGCTAAAATAAAACCAGATAACTGTCTGAACTGTAAAACGCCAACATTTCTCGTGGAACACCTTTATTTTGAGAATAAACATAATAGAAATATATATTCAGAATGTCAAGCGTTCATCAAGTTGATTGACGGTAGGTAAGGCATGTAATACGGGGAACTAACTTAAGTAAATATTATATTTTCTACAAACATTTTCCTTCAAAACCTTCGTTCGTATACGATGAAAAAACAACTTTTTTCTCGGTAAGAACACAAAGAAACGTTACATTATTAATATTCTACTTGTTTTTGTTTAATTTCAATTAAATTTTGGAAAAGTCTAATATTGACGTAGAGTAATTAATTCTATATTTTTCCACTATAACAATGTTTCGCGCGAAAACCAATCTCATTTTTACAATTTTTATATTGCAACCCCGAGAGTTGAAATTCGGTCGCTGTCACAACAATATGGCAGCTGCAGTGAACTGTCAAAAAGCGCGCGAGATGAATGCCAGCCGATACATGGCATGTGCCGAGAATGATTTGTGGCGTACTTGCCAAATATATGAACGTGGCCGTGCTAAAAATATTGATTTATTCTCAGTTTATTCACAATTTTCGAATAATATTCAATAAAATCCAGTATTGAACATCACACTTGCCACAAGTTATAAAATTCTTTTCCCTAAAAATTGTTATCGACCCGCTAGCATCAATACTGAAAGTATGTAAGTTAGAATAAGTAAATTCAATTAAATATAACGTGGCTATACCACCTCATTCAGGTTCCAAAGCCACTTATCTAAGTTTGCGTTCTACAGACCTTACTCAAAGACCAATCAATGTATATTGTCAATATTAAAAACAAAACAAAACAGCTAACTTAAATCGGGCCCTTAAAAAGCTGACAGTAAAAAGATCAGACATTTTCCTGTTCGCTGTGCCCATAAAATAGTTTTCTCCCTGTACAAATACAACATATGACATTGTATAAAAAAAGTAAATCCGAGAGGTGATGTCAAGAGTGACCTGTGAGCGGATTACACCTGTAAGCCCCTCAAGTATCGTGGCTTCAAAGCCCGACTTATGGACCTCTTGTGGAGGTTTTATGAGCTATACTCTCTATATAATTAGTACGTTATTTTAAGGAGAAACTGACTAATGTGGAGGATTAGTCTGTAGTGTTCAAAGGTATGATTTGTGGCGGCTCTGTTTGTCTTTATGGTGAACTAATATTTTTGTTAGGATTATAAGGAATGTAATGTTTCAACCGGAGTAATACTACGGCCTTACAGAAAACCGGCGTATTATAACACAGTGCGTTGGGTTTCCGTGTGAGTGAGGTTACCGGAGGCCCAATCCTTCCCCTCCCCAATGCCTACGCACTCATGCACTCATAACTGCTTTGTTGTTGCGGGTTTCTATGGGCGGCGCTGATTGCTTACCATCAGGTAATCCATTTGCTCATTTGCCGACCTGTCACATAATTTTTTTTTAATAATTCCTACAATATAATTATTCGTGTGTTAACAAACCTATTAAGTGCTCGTCTGTGAAATTACCGTCATTCCTATAATACATCATACACTTAATAAATGACGGTCTAAAAAAGAATGCCGCGAAATAATATTAGATAACGTCAAAAATATTCCCCAAATTTGAAGCCCACGGCAACATTCTCAAAAAAACAACAGTCAAAACTATGGAGCGTATATTCCCTGCTTCCCCGCTAGCCAGGTGAGGTGTCAAGGGAAATTCACTTGATTGCACTCGTTCCTGCCCCACACACGATGCATTCTGATTTCAGCTAGTTCTTTGTGGACTCACTTTTGTTTGGTATCTTTTTAGTCGCTCTTTCTAACGTTATTGTTTTAAAATCCGTTCATTTAAGTACTTCGTTTTGATTAAATTGGTTTAGTGACTGGACTGTTTCGCTGATACAAGATGAACGGTTATCCAAATTAGTTTTTAGTTACAAGAATGTAATATTTGAGAATATATTGGCTTATTTAGCTCATCCTTTGCTTATATTCATGAAAGAACTGAAAAAAAGTCAATAAATACGAATAATTTAGTATCTAAAATAAATAATTTAGGGTCTCATATTGATAGCAAAATGGATTCCCGTATTTTTTTTTTCTTAAAACAATACTTATATAATAAAAATGTAATATTTTTATCAACACAATTTATTGTTCAATCAACCACGGCATTGCGTCCTAAAACTGTAACAGTTAACACAAATAATGAAGAACTTTCTTTGTAATTACAAATAACTAATTACATATCCTTGACATCTTACACGCTGGCACTGGCACTGTTGAAACTCATCAATAATAACTAGTAGAGTATTACTAACGTACAGCCGGTCGAGCGTAAACCAGACTACGCCAAGGGATTTCATAACAAATTTACAATTAATTGATTGTGTTCTGTTGACGACATTAGGCAAGGAGTTAGTCTTTGTTTGGCAGTGGGTGTCTTCGAATTAAAGCATGATGACGATGATGATTTTACTAGCTGCCTAATTCAAATTACATTTTTGCTAGAAAATTTCTCATTTTTCTCAACAGATGGAGCTAGTATCTACCTAGCATCTTTACGCCCAATAGGGAATTAGCTATTGCCACATACATCATTAGTCTTTCAATTATTGATAGCTAGTGTGATACGAGTCAGTGATCTCTTGTTCAATTAACGCCATCTAGTGTTAAAACGCGGTACACTACTTAGGTAAGCTGTAAAACATATAAAGGACTGTCATGGCATGAAAGATTATTATTTTAAAAATCGATTTGGCAATACACTTACCCTCTATGTGTTGAACAACTTGATTTATGAGGAATACCGTGTAACCAGTGCTTGAAGGACATTTGTTGGTTCATATGTAGTAGGTTATCATTTGCAATTTACGGTTTAGGCGCCTTCTAACCTATCATTAAGGGAAATACAAGGCTAAACGCTACCTGAAACGTTTTGAACTTGAACCCAGGGTCGCTTATTGTACACAAAAGTAATATCCATTTAATTGAAGTAAATATTTTTTTTGGAAGTAGGAGAATGCACGATGATACCAGTAAAAAGTATTCTGAGCAGAAATTGCCGATCAGGTGAAATATTATTTAGGGTCATATTAGGTAATTAATGACATATTAATATAAGTATATTAATTGAAGGAAGGGCAGATACAAATGTTAGAGAAGTGATTTGTACGTAAATAGAAGAATCTCTTCACTAGATTCAGAATCGGACAGCAAGTGTGCCTATGACCTTTCTATAAGAATGGAGTTTTTTTATAATAACATCTATTATCTATATATACATATATGTATATAAGTACATGAATAGGAAAATTTGTTGGTGAGCACATAACTCAATAACGCCTAGACCAATTTTGACAATTCGTTCTTTGTAGTGTTTGTTATTGTCAAGAGAAAGATTTGAAGACGGAAAATAAAAAATTCAGGTCAAAATTGGAAAAAAAATCGTGAAAATAGAGATCCGTGCGAAGATGGGCGATGGGCGCAAGTTAAAAATAAAAATATAAATTCATAATAATAATAGTAATGAGCACCTTAACCTCTTTCGGCGAAATAACAATAAATATTCTATTACACTAACCTTTATTAAACATTCTTACAACTGGCAGTAATAATTCAAATAATCTAGTTCTGGTCTTATTTGGGTTCGATCATAAAAATCATACGAAATACACGATAATTCCATTATAACTATCAATCACTAATATTGGCATTAAATTCTGCGCACGAGTTTATGCGTCGCGTGACGAATTCTGTTACGGCATTTTTTTAGTTACAATTATTAAACAATATTATCTAATACTAGCTAATCTCGCGCGGTTCACCCGCTGTTATGCCCGTTCAGATTGTAGCGGGATGTTTTATAGCTTAAAGCCTTCCTCGGTAAATGGACTAACCAACACAAAAGGAATTGTTTATTTCGAACATAAGCGCGTTCTAACAAACTAACTCTCCAGCTTTTTAATATTAGTAAGTATATACATATATATGTAGATGTAAAATGTGTAATTGCGTGACCTTTTTTATTTTCATATTAATAAAAGGAAAAACCTGAAAACCTGCTTAAAGGTTGCATCTGGTAATTTCTAAAGTCATACAAGTTACATAGACAAGTGAATCAGGAACCGTAACGGTGGCAGGAGCTTGCACAACCGCTGTGCATATTAACGGGTGCGCACGCGCATCAAACACAGTGACACGCCAATCGCCACGCCAATATGATTCGCAACATTGCTGTGAGTATTTATTTATTATTTATTGTTTATTTTTTTTTATATATAAAATATATTTTTGTCAGAATTGCGTGATTTTAGTTTTAATTAAAGAAAAATTAAAAAATACTATATATTGGATCAAGGAATTTAATTGTAATTAAAAGTGAAAGTGTAATTAAAAGTTTGTCGGTAAACATTAGTGTGTAAAATTAAAATTTGTAAATATCGTAATCACTTAACAGTCTGATGTTTTTATAAAAAAAATATTCAAAATAAGTTGTTATATTTAAATTTTCTCGCATTAAGATACTACATACATATGTATGTACAACTTTTACATAATACTTCATTTAATTTAAAAACAAACAAGGTGGACATTGGTATTTTCTCCGCTGTCATGAGTTCGGTACCGAATACGTGATTTGTAGATCGCATAAAAAATAATCTAGTAGTTACAAATGTAATCATTACACTTATTTTACTTTCGTTGTGTAATTTAATTAATTAGGTAGTTAATATTATTTTTTTGTGTATAATTTAACAAATATAAAGTATGATAGGGTTGACCTGACTAGATAATAAACCTCTTATGGAAAATAAATAAAGATTATAAAGAAACCTATTTCAAAATTACACATTTTAATGACGCCTGTTTTTCTTTGCATTTCAGTTGACCCTGGCCGTAGTGGTTGCAAGCCATATGTGCTTAGCGAACCCCGTACCAGAACCAGACCCTGTTCACAGAACACAGTAAGTAAAGTGCAAATACCTAATTAATTTCTAAAAATGTTAACATTTGAAGAATAATTAAAAACCTTTGAGTACTTATATTTTGTACTAAGAAGATAGCTACTTGATTTCTTTACTATTAAACGTACGTTTATAAAGTAAATATACCTAAACCTTAAACCGCATTAAAATGCGTTGCGTTGTTACAAAGACTTAAGCATACATAGGGATAGAAAAAGACAGAGTAAGCGACTTTGTTTTATAAGTACCATGTAGTTATTAAATAATGTCTGTTTTGTGAAACATTTGAATATGTTTCCAATAGTCTGAATGACGAATAATATGACGATGACTACACCACTGTGACTGCTGATATTATACAAAAAATATATCGTATAGGCTTCCACTGCTGGGCGTCACCGTTACTGTGGTCTTGGGTCAAATAATGGAGTGTTGTAAACCACGTCAGTTTTTTTTGTTTTTGTACTAGCCAAAATTACAGGACCCCTTTGAATACACCGTCGAAGAGTCTTAATACAACGTCCTTTATAGAAAGACATGTTTTAGTTAGTCAGAATCAGTCAATATTTCTAACTAGTACCCCGTTTCGGCTTCGCTTGTTTAATAGAATGACATTATACATATATAAACCTTCCTCTTTAGTCATTTTATTTGTTAAAACAACCGCATCAAAATCTGTTGCGTAGTTTTAAGGATTTAAGCATACATAATATGTACTTACTTAGGGATTTAGGGACAGAGAAAATGACTTTATTTTATATAATGTAGTGATGACCCAAACAAGCAACTCAACCAAAAACGCCTTTCTAAGAACAAAACAAAATCCCTAAACACGGTACATTGAGTTAATAACACTCATTTCCTTACAATTATTACTCTGGCTTAGATTTCCTATCTTGGTGATAGCATAGATAATATCTTACGCTGTCTATCCATCAGATTTATTGCCAACATAACTGTTAATGGCAACTGTGACATGAAATATGTACTGTCCACACTAATGTACGTGTGTTTATATAGATAGGTATATATGTATATGTACAGCTCATATTGTGGCCTTAATGATGACGTCATGATTAAGATACGTTGTGTGTTACCTTCGATTTGGTTTACCAAAAGTCTTTATATTTGGAACTGAAATATGAAGCCTTAGATTCCATTTTTAAGTAATTAAGTTTAAGTTTTTTTATTAAAAAGTCGAGCCAAGTGCAACCTTATCAAAATAGGTGTTTATATGAACTACTCGTATATCTGTATCTATAAATACTAAAACATGTCATAAATCTGAAGTATTTTAACGCGGAAATGTATAACACTGATAATACGAATTGAATAAATATTTTTATGTTTTAAATAGTCTGTCAGGTTGTACACTGCAAGGAGATGAAAACCACCCGAAAGGAGAAATGTAAAAAAATATCAAGTATATATTTGTGCAGAGAAAAATAGATACTTTTTATATCCATGCAAAGAATTAACAAATGAATATTTTATTTTATTTAAATTTGACTGAGCACTAGACTACCCAAGCCAGCATTTCTTTTACCAATTTTCACCCAAAGTTTATATGGAAGAAATATCCTTGTGTGAGAACCACCCATTGTAATTAAAACATTGTTTTATTGTATCTAACATGTTTCTGCTTAGAATATGTGTATATAAAAGTATTCATAAATATATAAATAAGAAACTCCATTTACAAATGCTTATACGTCTATGAATGAAACTAAACTAATATTTTGTTTTGTTTGGTTACAGCGTGAGAATTCACGTGCCATATGAAGTCCATAGCGTACACCACCACCACGTTGAAACCGTTCCTGTGATCAAAGAGGTCCCTGTGGTCAAACATGTACCTGTCATCAAAGAGGTCCCGATCATCAAAACCCTGCCTGTAGTCCAAACTGTTCATGTACCAGTTCATCATACTGTGCATGTTGAAAAACCAGTATTCGTGCCCATCAAAGAACACATATCGTTCTCCTCCTGGCATTGATAGACTGACAATAAAACCTCTTTATTTGTAGTAATAATGGGAATTTTATAAACAATATTATTATATTATATTTTTTACCAAAAAAAATACGATGTTTCTGTTGTGAAAATTCATGTGATTGTTATTGTCATTCAATTGTATACCTCTTTGTACTAGTATTAGAGTTTATTTTGATCTAAAGTCTGATTATTATCTTAGATTTTGTAATATAAAAATGGAATTTCTTTTTAAATTGACTAAAAGCGAATGTCATATCATTTTTCAAGTGACAACACTAAATAGTTTTGTACGCTATTGTCATTGGCTTAAAGGACTCGAATCCAGGCCATAAACTCCAATAAAAAAAATACGCTATTGTCACTAAAAATGATTAAAAAGATATTTCATTTATGTGTACTTATAGCCTGTATATTTCTGTAAATGTGTGATAGTTACCATACTTTAAGTTAAACTTAATAAGTAGGTAAGCAAATGAATAAACCATTTACTAACTCAGAGCTGAGAAGCGTCTAATTTACTTTATCATTCACGATGTAACAGCAAACGTGTTAACGGTAAAATTAGTATTTAGTTAATCGACTAAGCTTTGTAATGCATACTAAGTCCTACTAATATTATAAAAGCAATTGCATGTAAGTATAGATGGATGCTTGTTACTATTTAACGTAAAAACTACTGAACAGGCAGAAATGAAAATGAGGCTGACTTTCACTTGTAAGTACCTAATACAAAAAAAAACTTTTCCATATTTAACTGGTATATAAGTAAAAAGGAACGAAACTGTCACTATTAAACTTTGAAATTCATACTTTAAGATATTGAAATCTAAATAGTTTCTAACTGACATCGCTCGCGGTACCAGGCTAAAAAGTAAAATGTGAAAGAGTGACAAACATCGATCCATACAAACTTTCGCGCTTATAATATTAGTAGGATTATAATGCAAAATGCAGCTCATGATATAATTAATTTAAATAAGGGTTAACGAAGTGCACTAGTCTGTAACAACATCAAAAATGTCGGGTAACAAATGAGTTTAATTAAGCCGTGTATCTTGTACTGTCGACCGCCATTTTAATTGAACGAGTGAACGAATGAACTATCGAATGTTATTACGTAACGTAAATAATATTAGCATTAGCGATTATTCGATGTTTGTCACAATTTTTTGTGTGCGATTTAACAGAATAGAGTTCTTTTTTCGAAAATTCATTTTGAAGTATCAAATCATTTATTTTATTGTAGTGTCGCGCACATTTTAGTCTTTATCTAGTCGTTTTAAAGTATATATTACATTATCTACATCAATGTCAGTCATGAGTCATGAGCAAATTTACTAAAATTTAATAATTTGAAATTGTATATCCATTATTTCTGCAAATTATGTACCAACGTCAGAGATAACATGTAAATTCATTTCGTTAAATTAATACTCTTCTATATCACAAATTGAGATTTGAATAACTCTTCTGTGATTAAACCTTCTTCCTTTTACCGTTCGTTTCCCATAGAATTGACATTTTCTTACACTTCAGCCAAATCGGTTGAAATAAAATTTATTAAATTACTACAAAAAAGACCAACCAGGTACTACAATTTTAAACAATACCAAACACATAGATATGATTTGAATTCCAAACTACATATAAAGTCATTATTTACCAAAATAAACCAACGCCTACTCAAAACGTCACAACTTTAGTACCTAACCATTATTACACGTTGAAACAAATTTTAACCACAAAACAGTAGCAAAACAAACGCAAAAAGTCATTTCACTCCCACAGGATGAGTTCCAGCTTAACTACGAGTTTCACATAAATATAAACGACTGTTTACTTTCGACACGGATTCATAAGTAAATGGAGGAATCAGTTACTATTATCATCACTTGACAAAGGCGGCTTCCTTAAATCAGAGATGGTATTGAGTAGTCAATATGTAGATATATACATTTAAGTAATCAATAATAGGTCCTTTCAATCAAATCAATAGATCCAATGTGCCTAAATACAGAATTGATAATAATCGTGATTACGAGTGCCAGCTTAATAATGTCTCCGGCCTGGAGAAGGAGAAGGAACTAGATGGTTTTAGTCAATAAAAGTCTGGCAATCCCTCTTGCCCCATCCAGGCTGGGAAAAACAATTTGATAATTGTCTTTCTTTCAAAAAATTGGTTATGAATATAAAACAAGAGATGAGGTTGGGATCCTAAAGTTGTAAACCTATAAAATGTGCCTTGTGTAACAAAATCAACAAACAAAAAATTTTAATTCTACAAGATTTAAACTAGGTACTTATAGAGCAATAGGCTAAATAAAAGCAAGCTAAAACAATGTGTCAATTTACAACTAAAGTAAAATAAAATTAACTGAGAATGTATAGGTGATGTCAAAAAAAAAAGTAATTGATCCGCGCACTCCATTTAGTAGCTACTCCGTGGTTAGTAAGGTTCATTGTTTGAACGCGTTATCGTCGCTCACAGTGTATCGGTATGTCAGCCATTGAAGCCTTGTCTGGCTGTAAACTCATCGCGAACTATCGGCAAGTCTGGCCTTTTGTTTAACATTCATCAAACAATAGAAAGGTTACATCAATGTCGATAATGATATTTTAATAGCAAATTGACAATGGGATCTAATAAAGGGCTATACATGTTACTGTATTATATCAAGTAACTATGAGATTTTTTTTACATAAAGCTAAATAGGATTGAGTGAAAAAATATCTTCAGAGAGTATCTTCTTGATTCACCATACTTCAAGCGAACGCTGGCGTTCACGCATCTATTATAATCGTTCCTTTATTGTGTCTCTAATTTCCATGGTTGAAAGGAAATTAAAAAAAAAACGTGTAAAATAGACGGTCTCATCGCTAAATACGATAATAGGAATTTGAGTATAGGTTTTCAACTTAATTTCAGTTAAAAGTGGGAGCAAAATTGATGACCTATCCTGATGGTAAGCAACAGCGCCGCCCATTGGCACTCGTCATAACACCAGTAACACCAGAAAAGCTGCAAATGCGTGCCTGGCCTTTTGGAAACTGAAGATAGAGTGGGGTAAGGTTTGGAGCTCCAATACCCTCACAACACAACGCCTTTGTTGTTTCACGCCTGTTTTCTGTAATACTGCGGCATCACTCCACTCGAACCAGCCCGATTGTGCTGAAGCATGGCTGACTCTACCACGATTGATCCAACTAGACCTTTTAAAATTCAGATTAATACCATTTCTAATATCAGTTCACATTTTACGTTTTTAATAGCACTAATAACAATTCCTTTTTACAGTAGATACTAGAAACAAATGCTTTACAAATACATGTAAATGGACCAAACGGTTAAGTCTACTGGTTCAGTTAACTTAACCGAGTTTGTTAACAGTTGATTACGACCCGATTAGTGTTAGAGTAAGCTCAGTTAGCGGTAGAATTGTGGTTATGATATCTGAAAGTAAATGCTATATTTTAACTAGGATTATTGCTGTCTGGTTTAAAATTATATTTATCTGTTCTGGGACTTGAATTTAAGTTGCTGCTAGGTAAATTTTGTGAAATAATAATGCAAAGTTAACCAGGGCCAGTAGTAAAGCGGTTCGGTGGCACCGGGCCCTATTACTTTGGGAGCGCCAAAACCAACCAAAATATATGTGACAAAAGACGTTTTAATTTAGAAGGAAGCCATTTTTATTTTATAAGTTAATAGCCCGAACCGACGCACGCCAGTAACTTAATTTTGAGGCTTTGATGATAACCCTGTTGCTTTTTTATGTTAAAACTACACATTTCCGCACCTTCTATCCGAAAACGGTTACAGGACGATTTTTATGTGATAGATTGGCAAACGACCTTTTCGATTGCCTGATGGTAAGAAATCGGCAACGCCCACGGATACCCGCTATAACATAGGAGATTGGAGAGAGGTAAGATTCGGCAAAAGAATTGAATTAGTACAACAACATAACCCTACAACATAATAAAGAAATAACACTTTCAATTACAACGAAAGAGGCTAGTAGTGAGTAGTAAACATTCAGATTAAAAAAGCAAAACAACACAAATCAAAAAAAGAACACCAATATAAAGCTGTAAACACACAATTAAACGCTCACTTATCCCACTTACAATTTTATGGCAAATTAATTCTTTTCGCAAAGTCATGTGCACTTGTTACTGATAATTATATCGCACATGAACACGGCTCTTGACTCTTGACTGCAATGATAACGTGACAGTACAAATTGAGATGCCAATTTAAATCGCAATTCGCTGAACAATGCCGTTAATGTTGCCAGTTAATGGGGTTTTGTAATGCTGCCGCGCTTTTTTTTGTTGGCAAGGTTGGAATTTTATTATCTGTTCAAGTTAGTTTACCGGTGGCAGCTTGTTAGAGAGTAAAATAAGCGACAACGTTGATGAAAAATATCGCCGTCACTGGTTTACCAATGTCAATAACAAATTAGTGTCCACTGCTGAAAAAGGCCTTTTCTCACACGAGGAAAGTTTGAGCATCTATCACCATCCTTGTTGAAGGTTGATTGGCGATTTTAAACCAATCATTAGTAATTTTAAGTCCCGGCTTCCTTGTAATCACGGAAAACAATTTTAGCCGGGGTTTGCGGAGCTAGCGCATTAAGATAACATGGCCTGGGCCATCAGTAAGATTCTGACACTTCCTCTCGCCTCACCTTGGGCGTGAGAAGAGATGCGATTATTGTCCCCTCACGTTGCTCATTATGATGTTCGGTCACCGTTTGTCAGTAAAAAAGTGTCTAAATAATCTGCGAAGCAAGTGCCTCTAGGCCACCACGACAACCTAATAAACTAGTAAATACTTGGTACTAATTGAAAGTACCTATGTTAAAATTATTCGGGCTCGATCATGATCTCCGATTAACTGACCACAGAATTCTAGCGGTTAGATTTAGTTCGATTAAACTGTACAAGAGTTAATGGACCATAGGCTCCAAAGAGGATTATGCTAGTTTATACGTTACACATGTTATGATCATGTTTTTTTAACCTACTTTTTAAGTTGGTATGATATGAATTTTTTTGAAAAATAATTTTATACTTGCAGCTTTTAAATATTTTTAATGTAATAATAATACATAATATAATAATTAAATCATTTATTGGTGTTAACAAAAAAATGTATACAATATAAACCCACCAAACTGTTTAGACAGTGTGTTGTCCTCTTCGCAAGAAATCCATCCAAATCTAATCTTTGGTGGGATAAAATCGATTTTAGACATTTATTATTATGTTGTTGTATTTTTAATCGAACAAAAATCACGATCGATCCAGAGGTTCTTTTCACTTGATTTTTGTATTGGTTATTATATTTCAATGATTTTTTTTCAACATATCACAATATCCGTATTAAAAAACCTTTTGTCCCTGCAGTGACAAATATAACCCACTTTGCCATTGCCATTGCTTGCTATATTTAGTTACTTGTAGCATAATATTAGATATAGCTAATGACTTAGAATATAATATTTAATTGAGTATGAACACATGCGTAAATTAACGGGTAGTTATAAACCCGAACTACTAGTGTGGTAAAACGCTGCCTTAGTTTTGCGTTGTGCATTGCTCATAATTTTAGGTTTGCAAGGGTCATAAGGCAGCCCGCTGCTTCAATGGACGACGAACGCACTACTTATTTCGCATCCGAAAGAGGTCATAGTATAGCACTATTTAGCAGATACTGTACCTTCTTAAAAACTGGTCGAATCAAACCATTAGATCAACACACATTACACCTACATTGTTTTTAATCAAAATGTCAAAAACATAAGAGATTCACGTACAACATCATATCCGTTCGGAAACACCGCTGAAGACAAATCATTCACAGTTTTGTAATGCTAGGCAGAAAGTATATTATATCCTAATTATAATTTAATGATGGCAACATGACTTCATAAATACTTTTCCCATGAATTTTCTATTAAGGTTCCAGACAGCACTCACTTATTGAGCAGTTTATTTATAGCAACATCTGACCTGTCGTCGCGTGTAAAATAATAAAGAGGTTGAAGTATATACAACCTCTTTATTATATAGATAATTATATAACCGTACTTATATACAAGTCTGTTCATAAAGTAGGAGCTTAGTTAGAACTAGACACTATTGTTGTTGCCAACGAAATTATTACCTTATTATATGTTAGTTTGATTTTCCCCGAAAGATATCTAGAGAGAACACGTGTATTAATTTTAATTTCTTTGTAAGATTTGACAGTGGTTCCTCATTACCTTTTGCTAAAGATATCGAAGTTAGTATTACTTTATTTACCACTAGCTACGCTCGCGCGGTTTTACCCGCTGTTTGGCGCCATTTAATCGTAGCTTAGAAAAATTGTAGCTATCTATCAGTAAAAGAATTTTGACAATCCGACCAGCGAGCGGTTCCAAAGATTACCCCCAACATACAAACTTACAAATTTTACCTCTTTATAATATTAGTATAGATTTTAATATTAGTATAGATTTCAAACCTGTAGTACCTAATATTACTGCCACTTAAATTCATCGTCATCAGCCTATAAGCAATGTGCAGCTGAGCAAAAACCTTTTCTTATATGGAGAACTTTGAATACCTATTGATTTCTCAAGGCGGATTGACCATTTCAAACCATTAATTTAAAAAATAAGTAAATGTTTTCTTTCACCATTTGTATGAGATGTATAGGAAAATGTCATGGCGGGCTCCTTAACCTCTGGGCGACCATGATATTATAAAACTTGCCTTAATCTACATTGAAAAGAAATTAGATGGGAATAAAGCTACTTTGAATTTCAGTCAGTCAACAAAGCCGCCATCTCAATAGGAAATATACGTCAAGTATATGTAAAAGTTATGTTACTTTTGAAAAAAAATTCTTACTTAAAACAATTTAAACTTAAACCCTAGAAAGCTCACTACAGTTTCCATCACGGAAAACAATTTGTAAATCACGTTAACCACGCGAAGTCGGGGCGCAAGCTAGTTTATTCATAAGTCGAGGCGGACAGACGTAGCACGAAAAAGCAAAAAGCCACCCATTATAAATGAAGAGAAATCATGCGATATGAAACACCGCACCACTTCCACCGAATTATTAATCCGGCGAAAATTTTTAAATTATACAACACGGTAACCAATTATGCGGGTCACTTATTTCTCCATCCGAAACGATGAAATTTGTTGGAAAACTACACAATCGAATAAACTGATGCTCTATAAACTATACTGACTCGTGTTGCCACGCTCGTGCACGATTTCTTTCGTAAGCACTGAACTGATTCCGAACTTTTTGTTTCCATTCGTACCTATTAGTACTTTGTTATTTGCTCAAAGCATTCCAGCCTGAAAACTAGTAGATCGTTAAAAACAACAGCTCAAATAAATTCGTTATTCCGATTGTTGTTTTCGGCGAGCGCATTCATTAGGAGCGCTTCTATCTATTATATTTATCAAAACGTCTAATCTTAAAGACAACACCAAAATTTGTTATTTAGCCCCCGCTTTATTGCGAGTCGCCTGAAAAAGTATAGTAATAAAAAAGGAACAATAAAATCCAACATTTCCCCGGTAACAGCGACGTTCCCCCACATAATATTCGGAACAGAGCACTACATTTGATCAAAGATATGTTTATTTCATGCATAGTATCGTGGTGGCACGTCGTTGGCTATAAAATCTAGAATGAATCTATTCACTGAGCCCAGCTTCACGAAATTTACGTAGTGAAAGTTTATAGTTACTTCCCATTCCAGAGTTGGCTAGTTGTTTCGGAGACGACGAAGTTCTAAGTTTGAAGTTCCATAGCTTTTGAAGGCATCTCAGGCCGGCCGGAGGTCTGTATTTGGCCGTACTTGCCGATAATCCAAAGGCAGTTTGGATATGTTTGTTTAACAATAGCGAGCTTAAATATTGACGAAGCTACAGCTTTGGAATCCAGATCCGATTAACTATTACAGTAACTATTCAGGTAACTGTTGCCAGGTTGCAAACTGAACATGGCAGGAAAATTTACTACGAAACCGACTGATCGTTGATCCCGTCCGTCGTTCATCTCAAATTACTTAAATCGCAACTTAATAAATCCCAATAAAATACTCCATAGATATTAATATCCAGAAATCAACAACGAACACAAGAAATTTATACCCATTATCGCGTACTCTCTCATTTGTTTAACTCATCAAGGAAAAGATCAATTAAGAAGATTAGTTATCGCCTTTAAAGATTACGTCATTGCGAGCAAACGACGGTGGCGAGGAGTGGGGGGTGGGGGGTAAGGTGACGAAAACGCACAATATCTTCATTCGCGATCCGCCTGCGGCCGATAGGGGGCGGGCTTGTTAACTCTGGAGACGATTTTATGCGTCTACATTACTCCACTGATAGGATGAGCTCGGGGACCTGCTTTAAATAAAACAGCCGCGTGATTTGTCCAAGGCATAAACTTGAAAATGTCACATCGGAAGATTTGTGTTAATAAATTGCGAGGAGTTTTAGAATTATGTTTTAATGAAAGTGTCCCGTGTTTATGTTACGACAAAGTAATTAACCTAATAATTATGTAGAAACAGAGTCAACATTTAAAACTAATATATCTACTGTATAGAACTCAGTAAACATTTCGCTTCGCTTCGTCCCTACGAAACAGAGGCCAAAATTTCGTTTGCTTGCGACTCAATTGTGGCCTGCGCTATACATAGCGGGGAATGTTAGCTTCGTAGATAGATAAGTACGTGTATAACCAACGGTGTATATTGCCGACCGCGGCACTATCGTGCTACCGCAATTGTAGGACCTACTCTGTGGTAGCTTGTAGGTGAATATCTAAACAGGGACTTGCGTTAATACCTATACATATAGGTAAGTTGATATATGTATACCTTGGAACACGTGTAAATTGCTCCTAATATCAGTGTCCAATATCAAATAAATATGTAAATACATAGTTTATACGTCTCCAAAATAAATCATTGATGATAACGTACTACAAAGTCAAGACTCAATGGGTTTTCATTTTTCGTACTTGATAAAAGAATTTCGATTTGTAAACCGCAGCTACGATAAGTGTTTTTGAGGAGTGGCTAGAGACGATTCACGATTTCCCTAACTTCCTACTGAAGAATGTATTCCCCGGACACCGTTAAGGAGAAGTCAGTAGGTACTATTCCTCGTCAAATAAATTAAGACTTATTTTTTGATCACAATACAACTAGATCTTAATAATACAACAGTAGGAAGACTGCTTTACACAATAGCATAATAGACTAGCTACTTCTTAAAAAACGGATCAATTTTATCGAAATTAAATAAACAAAGGTCATAGGCAGTTTCATATCGTGAATCGTTTTGTTTTTTGTTCTAGTATAATAAAAACATTTTTGTCCGTTGGCAATATTATGACAGCTGTCAGAATAGAGCGTGGGAAAAGATAACGCGCGATCGTGATTGGCGCAAAAAAAGATCAGTTGATTGTCCACGTATTAAAAAGTCGAAGACTGATGGCCTGAAACACAGGTTTACATAAACCTAGCTCGGGCAGGTCACTTTAATATCGTAAGTCCTTGTTAATAACAAGTATTTCATAATTGTGAAAAATAGTATAAGTTGTAATTACCTTGCATTATATAAATACCTAAAAGTTAACTATTGAAATTACTGTGGCTTATTATAAACAATATTTTGTAGAAAGTTATCAATAAAAATTTATTTATTTATTATTTATTTATTTATTTATTTAAAAAAAAAAAATATTTATGTCAATTATTTAATGGATGAACCTAATAAACAGATTAGAAGTGCTAATAAAAGTTTGTTACTTGTTTTAAGGTTTTTTTTTAAAGAGCACGCTTAGTAGTAAAGTGTATAACAAAAATGGAAGAGTCAACGCTGTATATTTGATAGCTATGAAGTTTTTCCAAAATAAATATCAATATTATACTTTTTGCGTAGTGTTTTTGAAGTTAGGTATTACGACGAAGTAAGAACAAAGGGTATTATTATCAACCAATTAACGATGCCATATTTACATCGCTCTAAGGTTCAGTTGCCATTTAGGAAAATAAAAATTTTTTAAGCACAAGATCACTACAACGGATTTTATTCCAACTTAGGTACTATTTTATATTGTAAACCCAACAATTGTGACAATCCACCCACTCACGTCAGATACAAACATACAATGAAATCGCTTCATACCTTTATATGGTTACCATTGTAAGATTTGAATGGGTCTTATATATATACTTCATTAGGATTCAGGCGGCCGGTTTATGACGATGCACTTTATTGGAGAAAAATGTGACGTCTACCAGACCAAACTTTTTAAGATTATTTGATATTTATGTGTACGCCTGTGGTTGTTAATATTTGTATCATAAACTAAGTATGTATTCCTTCTTTATTAAATACCGCATAAACTTAATTGTTCATAGTTTATTTATGAATTATTTTTAAACAATTATTTAGTTAAAAAAGTAAATTTGAAGAACGTGTTCTATAAATAATTAAAATTGTTGTAAAAATTTTAATATAATAAAATTTATTTATGTATGAATCATAATGTTGAATTTCTATGCATTTTATGATTTAACACGAAGCCTCGGTAACGTTGTAGGCAGCCGCGTAAGTCTATGATTTAACACAATAACACGTAAAAGCTGCCTTCTTTTTGGTTGAAACTGTTTCACATAGAACAATAAAATCGGATTTAGAATATTTGAATGAAAGAATTACAATTCTTTTTTTAAATATGCATATACTCGTATATGTAACAAACACAACCAAAACTAAACCTTCCAAATTCAAATTAACAAAAATCTCTTCGCTTCAGAACCGATACTCTCGCCAGTAAAGTAAAAAATAAAAAGTCCAAAAGATATAAGACACTATAAAAAGAAGCATCCATTCAAGGGATGGTCCAATTTGGCTTATTTAACTGCCATCTAGTACTAAGATGGCGTCTCACTAAAGTTATTTGGCTAACAAAATTGCACGCGATTTTTCTTCGCTGATAATTTGTTGTTACAAAAACGCGAAATTAGCGCTCTCAGTGATATAGTACGTCGATCAATTATGAAGCCTGTTTTTAGATTGAAGTTCTGAGAATAAACGGCTACTTTAAATAGCGCTTTTTGGTGCTGGAATTCTTATCGTGAGTTTTTTTTATGTGCACTGTTCTAAAATTTGATTTTACTGTCTATACATTTTTTTAAACGTAGTATATACATAGAATGCGTTGCTATAATGTCAGAAAATATTCTGTATAAAGATGTAAAAAACATTCGTTAAAGATTTTGTTTTTATGTGATTCGGCGGTAAACTTACAGGCAGATTACCTGATGGTAAGCAATCGGCACTAATCATGGACAGCCTCAACACCAGAGGAGTAACGAGTGTGAGGGATTTCGGAGATATAGGAATTGGGGAGGGGTGAGGGTAGGTTAAGGATTTTTGATATTATCAGACTTCCATGCAGAACATCGGGCGTCTTAACCTTCCAACATGAATATTACAATACATTACTATATTTGAACATCAAAAAACATACTTTAATACTTTAAAAACGAAACACTACATCGATCTGTAATTCACTTAAAGTTCCTTTAACAAAAACTTGTTATTAACTTTGCAATACTGTCGCCAACACCGATATTAGTTACGGGAAAGTTATTTCATTATGAGTTTGTGAAGGAGACACAAAGGTAACTATGGTTAAGTACTTAATTATCTAATTATGTTACCCTGGGAGCATGCTAACTACAATTTATGCTGTTACAGAGAAACTGCGGCCTGCTACGTCTCTTGGTTATAGAGATGATTTTCTTTTGTTTCAAGCTGTAGTTATGGTAATAAAATCTTTTAATAATTTATTATTGTCACTGTAAAATAACTAATAAATGTAAGTATCCTATTTTTTTACTTATAACAGCACCAATTCGCACGGTTCCAACTATCTCGCTAACAACGAAAGTGTTAACTTTTTCCTAAATTCTCCCTCTATTTTTCTAATATTTTCTTTGATAAGATCCTTTCTCCTGATAATTACAAAAAGAATTGGTAAAATCGGTCTAGTAATTGTTGAGTAATGCGCTTACCAACATATTTTGCGCTTTATTTATATACATATATTTTATTCAGCCAATCACTACAATGCTTTCAAATCATTGGATCATTTTTGCAAACTAAGCATCCTGAGCCATACAATTTTTTTTTTTAAATAACGACAAAATCTGACTTGGAACGACTGAGAAATGCTCTAGGCCGGCAACGTCGACGGCAGAGTCCACTGCGCGACGTCACCGCGACGTGTACGCTGCTTACGATTAAGAGTCCCGTTGTATCTTGAAACTAGTCGAGCTTTTCTCAGATAATTCACGTAGGTAGGTCAAAATTTTCAATAAGCATTGGGTCTCGGTAAAGAATTCTATGTTTATTTATAACAAGTATTAGTATACTTATAAATAAAGGTTTAAAAAAATTTAATAGTGCTTCATGCGACTAAGTATGTACCTTCTTATCAATCCAAAATTATTTCACACGCATTTTGCTCTATAAACATACATTACCATATTTTAATTTCACACATGTTGAAGAATGAAGTCGTTGGCTATGACGCATTGTGTTTCGTTTGGAATTCATAACCCTGTTGCTAACACGCACTTTTGTTATATTCTTTATAAGTTTTATTTTTATATGCAATTAAGTTGTTTGGATTATTCGTGGAATTGATAAATAAAGACTGGCTAGCGCTGAGTGATCAAGCCCCAATAAGATTGGGCCCCGGGCATCACTTGAAATGAGACCAGTTACCTCATCAAAAAGTAACTAAGATAATCCGTACAATCTACAATAAATAAACAACTTTTATCTGTCATGCACTAACTGATCACAATAAATGTAATATTGAAGATTTATTTCAGTAGCACTAAATTAAATGAGAACTTTAAATAAGATTCGAATTAGGACGCACAACGGCAAGTTCCAAAAACGCAATCATTAATATATCAGCCAAAACAACCACATCTGTCCAATGAAATAAAGAATAATAAAAACCAGTAGGAAGGTAAGTTAAGAATGACTGATGATGGGGACATAAGGACTACTATTGCCTATTACACTCGTGCAAACAATTCTACATCAATAGGCAAAGTTAATCAAACAAAGGTGCGTTTTGAAGTGCACAAAGCATGCAAGTTTCGTACTTATTGTATAGGTTGTGTTAGGGGCGGGTATGGGCGCGTCTCCACACCGGTCATCGAACCCCATAAGCATATGGTACAGGCAAAAGTTTAATAATAATTTTAATTTTTAATTTGTATAAGTACGTTCATTCGGTTTGGCGTATTTTGGGGTTATTTGAATTGGAGCTCAAAATAATTATGACTCTTATTATTTAGTAGCATAGAGATCTTTGTTTAATACGACGTAGGTATTTAATTTCAAAAAGTGAAAGCAAAATAGAAAACACAGTAAGGATTATTGATTTCTGTAGAATTAAATAATACCTATACACATATTTTTGTATATATAGGTATAATAGGTATTATTAAAGTACCCTAATATATATCACAAAAATAAATCTTAATTACTGATAACTGTAATCCAGTCCGTTCGGGCCTGAAGTCTAGACAATTTTTTTGGTTAATTTAATACCGATTAGGTACTGAAATGAGTCAGCTGTAAGTTATGATTACATAAGGTTTATACCCTTGTATAACCTAATAAATTGGTAGAGCGAAATTAATTGCAAACTTGGTAAGTAATAAATTTAAATATTTAACTTTTAATATTGTGTAATATTTTTTATGTTACTTAAAAAATACATCATTGTAGAAATGATTATCACAGGGTTGGCGAGGAAGGTTTTTAGTAAGTACCAAATAATTTCTCTCGCCCGTTTAGGTTGAGTTTCAGACTCTTACTGACTTAAAACATCCCGTTCCTTCTCCTGCTTCAGGTTGAGGCTGAGGTACCTTATTGCGCCTAACAAGGATGGAAGAGCTGTCGCGGGTTCAATAACAGCACGTAACAACTCTTGGTGTGAACCACAAATTGCTATTCCAAATCTGGATGTGACGCGTGTGTAACTCTTTCGTTTGTCAGTAAACTCACCTATGATACAGGAGAAAAACGCTAACAGATTAAAAAAAGTGATCCTCTTTCTATACCTATCAATAAAAGGCGTTACGTCTTCGTAAGCAAATAAATTATAATAAAACCTACTCCTTAAATCTTACCAAATAAAGTATAAAACAGTCCCTAATTGTAGGTATACAAAACACAAGTTTGCCTGAATAAATCCAAACAATATACACATGGCCGCGCCATTTCCCGGTAACAATTAACGTGATCATTCACAGCTATCGACTGGATATCGATAAACGGTGTTCACACACTGAACATTAATAAAGGCGGGACATGCACACTAATTAAGGCCAGCTTAGCGTCGTCCTAACTTTAAACTTATTCTATAATTGTTTATACAAAAATATTTTCATCGATTTGTTATGCAACAAATCCAGATTATAAGCTACTAACTACTCCCGCGGGCTCGGCTCCATTTGATTGTAGCGTGATGTTTTATAGCCTATAGCACTTGGGAACATTGTAGCTGTCAATTAGGGAAAGAATATTGGAAATTCGACCAGCGGTTCCAAAGATTACCCCCTATATACAAACTTACAAATTTTACCTCTTTATAATATTAAAGTATAGATCTCATTTTTTGGTGAATAGTCTAATAGAGCAGACCTTGTTGGGGCCTACTTGCACGTGCAATAAACAGCAGCAGGAGAAGAGTCGAGGTAGTTTTTAGTCAGTAAGAATCTGACACTCCCTTTCACCCCACACAGGCCTAGAGAAGATATGTGATGATTTTCGGCCCTCAAAGAATAAAGGCTTTGTTATGGTATGGAACTACAAACGAGCAGACTGTCACTAATCCACGTCGTCCATAGACACCCGCGGCACGAGTTGCAATTTAGTTGCTGGCCTTTCGGCAGTTAGGGTTTGGAATTAAATATGGAGAGAGATCTGAAAAGATCAGGCCTTCCGCAAGACTGGGCTCTATAGGGGCTGATATTCAGCCGAGGTTGCGGGGTAAGCGCAATGAGGCACCGCGGCCTGGGCCCAGAACACGAGAGGGGGGGGGGGGGGGAGTTAGTCAGTAAGAGCCTGACACTCTCTCTCGCCTTACTCGGGGCGGGAGAAGTCCTTACATGATTTTCCTCTGACAAAAAAAAGGCCCTGCCGTACAAGCGTCCACGCAACGAATGAAACTGTCAGTAATTACAAAAGTATGACAATTACATATAATCATGTTTTAAGTTACGTGCCCTTTATACATAATCCGATGGCAGTATGTAAACTCCAATTTTCAATACAAAATTGATTAGCAACAATAATAATAGCCGCTGACGTAATAATTGATTTTACATAAATGTAATAATACATTACAATAATGTCAATCAATTCTTAATTGCTATAATGTCATTCTAGATTTAATAATTACAACCTGGGTGTTGAGAATGATATGTTATTGTTGGATTTATCAATAAGAATGCAATGCTATTATTGTATTGATTTATTTGTTTTCTCTTCTGTGGTCGTGTAGATCTTTATTTATAAGTAGAAATGTATATATTGAATTTAGCACCATCTACCGAGTAAATTGTGCATTTAATCCTATTGAAGTGCTAGTAAAAGAATTGCACTGTAATTAAATCTAAAAGGACTTATGTGGCTATACCAACAGCTGATACAAAATAGTGTTTATTTCCAAATAGTAAAATTCAATTCCTTTTTTCGAAATTTTATTGCAACAAATACCATCGACTATATACCAATAATATTAAGTACATGCATATATAGACATTATATAATATCATCATCCAGAGGATGTCTCTAAGAGATTGCCTTTGATTCGCCTTTGTACACTACAGTTTTGTAATTTATCCTATGTATAGTAAAATAAAGTATATAATAAATAAATAATACATAACTTATCAATAAATACTTTCTTGTTAATAAACGGCAATATGTGACAGTGGAAATTGTGACGGCTGTTTACAGCGAATTGTTCCGTTCCATAATGAACTGTATCCGTGACTATGGCGTATGACGTCACTATACACGATATGTAAGGCATCTACTTGTACTTGTATATACTTTTCTATTGTAACCATGGCAACAGACGTGATAGATTCTACAAAAGAAACTTTTCAAGCAATTTAAGTGTGTGAGAGCCATGCTTCGGCACGAATGGGTCGGCTAGACCGAAATTATAGCACGGCCTTACAGAAAAACCAGCGTGACACAATAGCAGTGTAGTGTTTCGCCGTATGAGCAATTATCAATATTCTTTCGCGTCGCAAAAGGCCAATTTTACATGGTATGCTAGAGTTAAAGAATGATAGGCCACGGACACTTATTTCCTTTTAAAACTAGAATTAATAATTATAATGCTAAGTGCAGGAGCATTAGGGCCGTCAAGGAGGTTCTAACAGGAATGCACACGTTTGCCTCATCTTATAATCATTATAGTGTCTCTAGACTGCGCACTGACAGATCCATTTATTAACAAATAAGCCCTCCACTTTATTACGCTAAACAGTGTGTTCATGTTTTATGTATACAATAGCATATGATTAAATACAAACACCCCAATAAATTCATTCAAGAGATACCTGTTCTAACTCGGGACATCCTTCATGGTCTCCATTTAACAAAAAAGTTAAAACCTTTTTTGTCCGTAAGTACACGAAGTACGTAAGTACATAATACTCGATGACCCATTGACTGAACCATATCATTAGTTGCACATAATTGCAAAAAAAACTTCACCCACTAATTTCCCTGTCCCGTTTTACTAATGAAAGTTTAGCTAATTCAGGTCATAGAACGAATTGAAAAATAAAAAAAATACCAACTTTTTACACGCGTTTCATGTTTGCGATTATTTTTCGCTAAAAATAAGGTAGTTTTAGTTGAACACGCTATGGCGTGACTCGGGCACAGCACTAAAGGTAGAAAAGTGTTGCTACACTAATAATATTAATTACTTTTGTTGTTTTCAACAGGATTTTAGTTAGGTACAGATGTGATAACGGGTGCCAAGTGTGCTGTTAAGCCAATTATTAATTGGGGTACTTACATAACGTGTAAATCTAGTAGACTTGTTACATAAATATTGTTTAGGTACAAATTAGTTGCGAATTCTGGTGTTGATTCAATTTGAGCGCTTTTTTTTGAAAAAGCTTATCCAAGCGAGTGTCCACGTTATTTTCTTTATTTAAAAATGTGTTTTTATTTTAATTTTAATATTACTTTACATGATCGGAGACCACTTAATTATAAATATCGCACTTATTTTCATTCAAATTTTATTATATGAAAGCTTTAAACAAGATACACAATTCCAGACCATACGATGTTTCTTACAATTTCGGTATATTAAACCTGAATAATTCATTATCCAACCAAAACACAGCCTATGACGTCACTTTTACGTCACTATACGCTAAAGAAGGTATCAAACAAAATGAGATGATAGTGCGGCGAGCAAACGCTTAATCTAAAAAATATCGTCTAGTGAAGACGGTCCTTCATCTCTTCTAGTAGGTACCACTTATATAAAACGACTATTTTATTCATAAAACTGAATAATTTACGACTTTTTCATTACAAGTAGAGGGCACTTTAATCACGATTTCAGAATACTTTTAACTGCAAGATTAAACTCACTTTTTAATTTAAATAATTGTTTCGTTCAAAAGGATTTATGTTTTCTAGTCTTCATAAGTACTAAATTTTGCAACTGATTTTACGAAATAAATATACATATAAGGAGACTGGATTTGGTTAGTCCCTCGTTGGGCGCCAGTAGCCAAGATTTAGAAATGAACAAAAAAGAAGGAAAATATTAAACTAAAATAGCAATTTTATTAGATATTTTAATGCTGTTCCATTCTGATGAACCCAAGATTATCTACCAACAATGTCGGAATATTCCCAGAGACTGTATTTAATTAAACAATGAAAAAGCTTGAAGAGCCTATATAACTTTTATATTAGTTTCTTTTTCATGGAATTGCTTCGGAGCCTTTGTTTGAAGCTTGTAACTTTTTTTATTAGAACAACCATAATTTGCTTACAATCTCCGGATTAACATGGTATTAACATGGAAGCTAAGTGTCCTTTAACCCGTTTATAAGAGAGAAGAGTATCATAAAAATGTGTGATGTAAAACAAAAACACGTTTAATGAAGTGAAACGTGAACAATTCTACTTAAACTTAAACGTTCTCATCACTTATAAACACAGAGTAAATTACTTAACAGAGACCTAATTTCAGCAGGTTCACACGAAGATACCTAAATCCCGTTCACTCACAAACACCGAAATAATTAACTAAGCGAACATTAGGCGTCAAATTAGACGCTACCAGGGAAAGACGTCCCGCCTCGGAGGGTTTCAACCTCCGACCGCCATCTTGGGAGGGATGAATTCGGGATAAGGTTGAAAATAAATCCTTAATACACGTGACAATCAGGATTTCGCTCTTGTATGTCCTATGTTACAAACTGACAACGTTGATATATACATATTTATATTGAACGTAAAAAATAAGACAATTTCAAAAAATCTTCTCATTTTAATGGACATATTTTTTATGAGGCCATACGCCATGTAGGCAGTGGAATACTTTATATTACAACAATAATAAAAAAATACTTATGCTTTCTATGAAAATCTGTACATAGCATAGCTTTTAAATAGAATTAAATTCTTATAAACCTTTTAAATTTTTTACAAAAGTTAACTTAGACAATATCTTCAACATCAAAAATACATGTCCTACAAAGGCCCTAACTCTTGGCATCCCTATTCAGAAGGCTTCGTCCTTAGGGCCCAGACTATTGACATTATGCAAGGAGCCTGTAAGCTCAGCCTAAGCCCGCGAGAGACCTTTGTGAGACAGACATTCAGACATTCAGTGCGGTTTAGAAGCCTATACTAGAAATAATACATACTTATATATTTACATAAGTACAACGCTTCGATTCTCTTTGTTTCTATTTTAAAACTGACTGTGAAATTTTAAGGAGCTTGCTTTTAAGAACTTTATGAATTATAGAGTTTATGTCATAAATTTTATAGTAGTTTATGGGCGAATAAACTAGTTTTTATAATGTTGCTAAATAAAATAAATGTGTCTTAAAGAAATCAACAATAAACAAAACCACAGTCAGTACCTTCACACTAAAAAACCAAGTCAGAATTTCCAAAATTACGCCAACATCAATCCGTCAAAAATCCTTAATCGCGACGAAACGTTCATCAAAATAAATCCACAAACGGGGCCATCTAAAACCCATCTTCAACCTGTAATGGCTCATAATTATTTAAGATACTTACAAACGTACAACTCCAGGTTCAGTTGTTAATTTTATTTTCGCCCCATCAACTTATCCAATTAAAGTCATTGAATAATAAAATCAACAAACGCTTACTTCATAATGAAGTTGGCCACTGAGATTAATCATTTGCGTTTTACCTGAAACAATGGTTCTTTCATTAACAAACAGACCACAAGATTCCAATACAATATAGGTACAATAAAGTTTTAAAAACAGTTGCGAAGCGTTCGACAGTTGGGGAAATTAAACTATGAGACTATTCCATAGAATTAAGTTATTTTACATCGATCTTAGCTATTATTGTTGTTAAGGTTGATTTTTATTTGGACTGTGTTATAATGTCATGGTGATATCATACAACTACCTGTCTCTGTTATCACAAATCTTGAGCTATCGTGATGATTAATCCTCAAACTTATGAGAAGAGTCTCACATGGAGAAGGATTGACACACTTATAGGCTGGAGATGTGTAAGATTAAATATATACCTACTTAGTTTTTTATATTTTTTGGTAAGGTCAACATTTATTCGTCCAAATTAAAATATTTACAATTTAAGTATAAAAGAAAACTAATGACAACATAAGATAGCATCAAAAAGCTGTTCATTACATGGTTGGTTAATTAAATATTCCTTTTTTTAAGTCAATTTATTTTAAACCTTTTTCCAATCGTAAAATACGGTATTATACAGTCCAACGAGTGGATAGTAAAGTCAATATATAGAATTCTCATAAGACACAAGTGGTAGACAATCTCGTTGGTCATTTCGGGTCCTATTTCAGGGTCGGCGAAAGCATCAGGAGAGAATTTTTGGTTCTTCGATTAGCACATCCCTATTAAAGTGTGTATAGCTCATAGTTAGTATAGTATACGTTTCTGGGGAAAAGTGGGTGTACACCCAGTGTACGCTACATTGTCAATGTGGCATTCTGTACCATTGCCATGATTCTACCTACTCTTTGGGGAACAATAGTGTGATGTTACTTTTTAGTGTCCACACATCCACTTTCGTATTATCCTACTAATATTATAAGTTATATGTGGAAGTTTTTAAGAATGTATGGATGAATTTCTGTAACATTTTCACGAAAAAACGGATAGATCGATTAAGAGGCTACCCTGGAGACGACTTTTCATCCCGGGCAAAGCCGCGGCTTGAAGCTGGTGGTACATAATCGAATGCCCAGGCTTGTCGCCTCTAGCACCTTTGTGCGTCTGTGTTTGTACGAGAACAGCGTCTTTAAAAACAGTAACACGTTCTTGGAGCAATCGTCAATATCTTTTAAAACCTTCTATTAAAATTACACACCTAAAAGAAAACAATACAGTTTATAAGGTAGGCTTCCATCTTTATTGTTTGAAGTACACGTTTATGTAATGAGGCAATAACTAAAGCTCACACTAGCTAACAATTAAGTAAAGCCTGCAAGTACTAGCATGTGAACTAAATATAAACTTGTACCGATTGGTGCAACACTAAGTACCCGCCTACGTCAATAAGCGATGGTTCTAACGATATGATAGTTTCCTAGTTAGACGTTCGAGAAAGTTTCGGCTAGATCAAATCTGGGTGTGTTATGAAGTTAGTTGCTTGGTTTTAACAGATCATATATGAACATTGAATATTAAACGATCTTAGTAATAAAATATTTATTACTTTAGGAATTTAGATCATGTTACGACGAGCAAAATCTTTGATTCGTTTGTTTATTAAAATATCGAAATAATGCAATTTTTATTGAGGCTATTAAAATGACGTTATTTCTAGAAGCAGTTCTTTATAACAAATCAGTTTTATATGACCTAGGCAAGTATTATATAATTATAACAACATACTATTGTTATTGTAAATTCGTAGGTATAATACTTGACGAAATTCAAACAGTAAGCTTAGAATTTCGTATAAGTCAAAATTCAATTGTAATATATTTGAATAAATTTTTCGTCGTAAGATACTATTCGAAGTAAAAAGCTAGGTTTGTACCTAGATTAAGTGTAAAGTAACGCCAGCAGGAACGTTTATAGACATCAAAATATTCAAGCAAGAATATAAAATATTCCCGAAGAATACGTATGTTCTTTTAACAAAGTGAATATCGAAGTGACGGCGGATCAAGAGAGTGAGGGAATGGTAGGGTGGGGGCAGCGGGTGGTGGGGGTGTCGAGACCAGCCGGCGATCAGTCACTGTCAAGTTGCCGATAGCGAGAGACGTCTTCGTATCGCACAGAATTTTATCGTTAACGATATCAATTCGTATTTTTAATCGAAACTTTCCTTTTTTGATGGGCTCGCTACGCCGTTCCGATCAGAAAAACGTAAAATAAAACTCTTATATTATTTACTTACAGTATTGTTATTTATCAGTTTCTATATTTTTATACAAACACCCGTATCTGAGTCCCACTGAAAGCGCATTGTAACTCAAATCGTATGCAAAAATAAACTCATAAATGTCAACATAGGAAGCCCGTTTCCTCTATATCATCGGAGAAGTTTCTTGGAAGCCAAGTTCCCTATATCCTCCACTAATTATTTCCGACTACCGCACAAAGTTCATCAACAAATATTCAGGTCTGCGAGTCACTAACCTGTGGAGTGAGAATTTCAAACTGGGAAGTCACAAAGTCTAAGAACAACAAAAACTGTAAATACGTTTAGTTGGGCGACGTAAACTTGGAGTACTCATAAAGAAGTTATTCTCTTAGTTGTATAGAGAGTGAGACATAAACGCTACTGCATCTTTATCAATTGGATCGTTCCCTATGTAACACAGAAAGGACGGTCGTGGATTTATTACTTCACTGATTTTTTCAATTGCTCCGAATGCTACGAAGCGAGATTTATAAGACATTCCCTTACAAAGAGTCACGTAATTCTCGTCCCAGTTGCTATCGAGCCGTTCGAGATAACTTGGACGATGCGAAAAAATTAAATCGATGGCGACGACAAGCTATGAAGTCGGACAATCGGATTCCTTGTAAGTACAGACGGAAATGTGTCCGAGTTTAAATTTAATTTCTTTTATTACAACAACAGACATTTTTGTTTCTGAGTAAGTATACGCTATAAATAAAAAGATTATTAGATATTATTGTACCAAATTTGAAAGATTGCGTATGAAAATAAACTAAGCTCAAATAAAGTAGGTACTTAAGAAAATAATAATTGTCCTTTAAGCACGTTAAAGAGAAAAAATACAAGAGCAAAAATATTATTATCTTATTTAACATTGAAAATGTAATACAATAAAACAACAACATCAACAGAATTAATCCGCAAAATCCGGCACCAAATCATTTAAGAAAAACAATACCTATCGTAAACAAAACAATAACACTAAGAGTACTAGGAAAACAGAAAATAAAGCTGGTCACAAAAAGGCGTTCAGATGCAATGCAGCTCACAACTGGTGACAAGCCCGTCTCCCATAGTTTTTACTACCGGGGCGTGACTTTTTTCCTTAGCAGCTGCGAACCCAAAGGATTTGCATCCAACACAGAATGGACTTTGAATAAATATGCTGGTTCCGTATCGCCTCACTTATTTGAAAATTGATAGAGGGATTTCATATTTGACGACCTTTTTCTTTTTGTACCTACATCTACAGATCTACACCTACTTATCAAACGGTATACGCGTATGCTTACAGAATCTAATACGAAACGTGTTTTAATATTTTATTTCGTTTCAGCTGAATGTTTATTATCGCAATATTTCACGGTAATAAAGAAAGGCGCACTGCCATTCGTCATGTCAAAAAAGTTGGACATAAATATTGAAACGGGAGATGAGCAAAGAAACTTCTAGAATGAGGTAGAATACTATAACTTAAAATTATTCAATAATGTAACTGTTGTTGTGTTTTAGACGGGATAATTTCATATTCCAATGGTAGATATGTTTGTATTAAATATGCCATTTGTAAAGTGCGATTTGAAAAAATAATTTTTACAACGAGCACGTTTCTTTGTCACAAAAAACCACGCCATCTTGCTTAAAATCCTAATCAGTATTCATACAACAATATCGTCAGATATCCCGGTTATGACTAGTCGGTTTCCGGCCCTTACAACAAAATGGATATTATTTAAATTTTATCTTTCGCCTTCAAGAAATGTGGGTGCGTGATAACGAAGTTAAAAGACAATATAAATAAATATTATATCTAAGTTAATGTTTAACATGAAGTGATAATTTGGCATTGTTATTGGTGGTAGGCGCTTATCACGTGGATTTGTACACAATAGATTTCCTTTTTAAAAGGTTGTTTAATATGGAAAATGAGTCAACTGTGATGTAGGATAAAAAACCTAATTCACTATTATATTTGCTAGATTCTCGAAACAGATTATACCAATAAATTTAACATCAAGTTGCATAGACAGTCTTCAAGAACAGTACAGATGGTATTATCATTCTGTTAAAAATGTTTTCCACAATAAAAGAGCTTTTAATAAACAATTTCTAAACAAAAATAAATGGAACTTGGAAAGTGTACAGAGAAAACCGCAATCCTTGAAAGTTTACGAACTCCGTCCGTGATATATGGTCACAATACAACAAGTAATTTCACGTTTCAGTATACAAATAATATAACAGCTGTAGCGTATTACATTCACAATTTGCTACCACAAAAGTTACAAAAAAAAATACAATTTTACATTTTTATCTCCTTTCACAACTTCTACGAGACTTTTAAATAAATAAATCAAATCAATGTCACTTACAATAAGATCGTTATTTAAAATGTATACAGTATTTCTTAGACACTCTGAATTGATGTTAATGTACGTACTTTCGATACAGTTCAACAAGTCTGAGCACCTACTTTAGAATAAAGGGTCCTTTCTGATTAATTTTAGATCAAAGTCCTTGTAGAACGCTTAAAGGGTAAGGCCATGTTGACCTTAAGATTTTCTCCTAGTGATTAAACTTAGAAAAGTGCATTGTATGCATCTTTTTATAAGTGGAAGTCTGCTGTAATATATTCGTTCGTAGTCTTAGAATAAGCAAACAGGATTAGCGCTTCTGAATATTCTTTAGTGCTAGGAGGCTAGCAACGTCAGCGGCGGAGGCATCGAGGCATGAAGCCAGTCCTCAGTCGCCGGACGTGACCTCCCGACCTCCCCCATACTCCCGACATATTTACACTTCTTTGTCTGAACCTCACCCACACCACGCCGCCAATACAAAGACACTGAATCAAAACGAGATACCCCAAAAGTGTGGAGGCTTTTCAATAACGGATCTGTAAGTCTTCATTTCTTGAGACTCAATTAAAAAGTTCCATCTTTGTTCGAAAAAAATATTTCCCAATTTTTTTCTCTCCGTGCAGTCGGCAACGTAGCGGAAATTAAACTTTGCGTAAACTCTTTTTATTTCTTTACTTTTTAGGAGCGTATCGGCGATTGCTACCATTTGTTACTGGGCTTCAAATATGTCAGGAGACGAACAATTCAAAGGGGCTTGTAGGCGTCTCAGCCGGCATTGTACGCCAGGACTCGATAGGTCAACGACGGAAAAAGGTTTCGTGAGGGAACTCCTTTGTATCTCCGATCAATTTGCCAAAGCTGTCGCACACCGCAATCGCCACTTTGCAAAACACCACAATCTTGGCTCTTAACAAAATCGTTTCTGTTTTAGATAAAAATATCTGTTATGAATTAAGCTTGAAAACAGATAAGAAGTATTTGCATAAGTAGATCAAGCCTTCATTTCCCTACATACAATCTCATGATCCGATTATGCCTATTCTGCAAGTATGGCAAAATTTTTAAAAGCGAAACCGCCATTCTGTTGTGGATATTTGCAAAAGCGGCGTTTATACCGGGCCCTTGTTTGGTTGGGGGATACACAACGTAATATTGCAACACACGCCGCCGGCGTAAATCTACCTACTGAAGCGGACACGAATGACATTAAGACTGATTTTTCGATGTTCCTTAAGAATGTTACGAAGACGTAGTAGTATTACAAAACCTATCAAGTTTAAAAATAAATTGAACCTTATAGACGAGTATAATACAGGAGCAAAGTATTAAAATTTTATTGATGATTTTTATAAGAGGATAAGTTATATGTTTTTAAGTTTTAAATTTAGTTAATTATAATAGTTGAATGTTTGCTTATAGCGTACTAAAAATAAAAGATACGAAAAGACAGGCTTGTAGCTGAAGTGCTACTCATAACCTTTAATAGAAACAGACACGATACCAAATAATTAAACTACAACAACAAAATAAAAAAGCCACTAACGAATCCTTACAATTCCATTTTAACACAATCCAAGTCTGCCAGCGTTATCAAATCTTAACAGACCCAATCAAAACGGGACCGCAGACAATGGGCCAAAAAAACATCAGTAATAATAGGAAGAAAATCAACAGAAAAAGTATGGCGGACTTGTGCGGTTCGTGGGTCCGTGTGTCGCCATTCATAGCGAGGGGGTAGCCGGCCAACCGTGCGCCGCCCGTCCACCGGCCCTGCCAGCCCTATGTTTACCAGACCCACAATAACTCTATTGTATGACTAACTTTTCACATTGTAAGGGGTTATTGCTAGGAAACTGAGATACAACGTCGCCTATTTCGCAATATTGTTTTAAAAGCGAAAATGAGATCTTATTCGGAAAAAAATATACTTGAGTTTACTGCGTTTTTTTTTTCGACTTAAACTTCAAACGTTACTTTGTTTCTTTAAAAAACGGTGTACTTTGGATCAACGGTAATCCAGTTAGCATTTAAAATGAAATAGAAATCACTAAAAGCACAAAACACAACGTATCGAATTGTACGAGTAATTCAATGCATAATCAAGCGAAGAATCCATACGATTCATTAGCCAAGCCATACAAGGTGAACACAAGCTTACTACTCCAACATATGATAGTTCACCTTAGGTCTGCCCCGTAATCTGCTTGGAACCTTGTAACGGATTCAATCCTTTAATCCCCGTCGATTTATTGGCTCTTAACTCGGCTTTAACAACATTAAACTTTATAAAACTGTGAATTGATCGTGATAACTCTAACGTTATTTTGTTTATGAACAGATATTTGCTATTTATATAACTTATTAATTTGTTTTAATAGGACTTATCAAGCTTTATAGGCTCGATTTTTGATGTCGAATTATTCATTCTGTATGACCAACAAATTAATCGCGTTAATAAAGTACAAAGAGACACTATGAAAATAACCTCAGTTTGGGTTTGACCTAATTGAAATTCGAAACGAGGTTTCGAACCTGTCCTGCGGTTGACCAACATTCCATCCAAAATTGACGTCCATGTCACCTCTGTAATCGAATTTACTACAGCTCTAACAAATCTCAAAGGACTCGTTTTCCAACTACAAACACAGCGCAAAGATTTATATCGAGGGTAAATAATTCGTTTCACTGTGAGGACGCCGTGTGATTCTGTGTCTACTGGCCGAAAGGTCTGCCAGTCTTTATTAACCCGCCAGAATAATCGATTGGTGAGATTAACGAAGACATTCTTACTTCACACATTTGAGTGGTCGGAACGATTTGTGTAAATTGGAGTGCTGATTAGATTCCTCCCTCGAAGCGGCGTCTTAATCTTTTCGATTCATTACTTGCTAAAAGTAAGATGTATTCGCGATTAATTGTCTTGTTTTGTCTTTCTACGATCGCAGATTTATTTACAGTAGAGCCGTGATCGGTGAAAATCGTTGTTTTATTTACACAAATTCTGTAGACACGTCCATCAGAATCCAAATAATTATCTTCCTAGTCTCAAGTATACGAATCAACAATTATTTTTCAAACATTAGCGTAGTCTTTATTCCTTATTATAATGAAAACGGAAAATCTGATTCGTTGAATTGCGAATTCAATTTGAAAACTCATTTTCCGCGATCAGAAAACGATAATTTTCTTCAACTTACCGACTGGTTGAAATGTCGCCGTATAATAATGTAGTGAGTGAATAAGAAATCTACTTACTAATAATAACATTGTCAGAGTCTATTGTCCGTCGGGTTGACCCAATTACAGTCTGTGAACACCACATTGGAGCGAAATTGTTCGATCTGTCTACGGAAATTAAATTTTCTGAATACCCCTTCGTGAGTCGATAGAGAAAGCAAAAGTGCGGCCAGTCGGATTGGACCTCTCACGCCTAGCTGAACAATCTCAGTTGATGTTTCGTAAAAGAAAATAGTTTTTCGAATGATCTTTAAATTAGGTTTTGTGTACGAATTTATTTATTCCCTTGATTCGATTGAAACTGATTGATTTCTGCTGTTTGTTTTGATGATTGATTGCATATTATTTAAATAGTAAATGTAAATAATCAATTTATTATATCAGGTATTAATTAAATATCCACCGAAATCAGGGGAAAAAGTTGATATCACAAGAACAAAAACAAAAGCAGGCTCATTGAACGCGTATGATATAAAGAGGCGAGTTCCAACGACTGCACACGACAATTTCGATCATAATGCATCAAAACATTGACAGGACATTCGCAGTTACTAGGGAGATCGTATTACTTTGGTATACGGTTGGATTTTCTCAATTCATTTGTTATTTTTGGGGCCGCAATGATCAGTTTCCTACTGAAGGGATGTATTGTGGGCCCGCGGCCATTGTGTTATTTTTTTCATGGTGACTCAGCACTTTTCCACGAAAAACGGTTCTAAAGCCTTTGTACGCGCGCATCCTGAGGGATATTGGGATCGAATGAAATGTATACGCGTGTATATTAAATATGTATGTTGTTGCTTTTTTAATTTGTTGTCTGTCGTAAGCATTACTTGTTTGTCGACGTATTCCACTTGGTTCAAAACGTTTCTTTTGTCCATACGTACACGAATATCTGTTTACGAAATGCTAGTACTGTTAAAGGATTTATGGTCTTTATTGTTTCACATCCAAATATTTACTGGCTTTAATAAGTTCTCTTAAATGAAGTATGACTTATGTAACTAGAATAAGCATGGGACAGTCTCTTTAGGCCAGACCATAAAATGCGTCATTGATGTTTATGTATGTACCTATATGCTTAAAAATTTTGTTGCAAGAATCCAAACTAATATTATAAATGCGAAAGTAACTCTGTCTGTCTGTCTGTCTTTTCTTCACGCCTAAACTACTAAACCGATTTCTATGAAGTTTGGTACAGACATAGTTTGGAACTCGAGAAAGGACATAGGACAGTTTTTATACCGAAAATCTTCAAGAAGTCACTATTCCACGTGAACGAAGTCGTGGGCAAAAGCCAGTTTCCCATAAAATATCGTGCAAACATACATACATACCTACATTTGTAAATTGTTAGTTAAATAAAAGGTTATAAAAAAAATTGCGCAAAACAAGGGTTCCGACTAAAAACACTCGAATGAAAATAGAAACAAACTCGATCAAGCTTTTATTTCATTAGTAAAACGATACGAACTTCTCCAACCTATCAAAGTTGGAGTACAACGCGAATTTAACTTATCGATGCTTATTTTTAAATCGATTCTATCGCTTTTAATTCGTTACTTGTTTTACTGGCTGTAAAAACGGTTATATGTATGTGCTGAACTTGAGTTTTATATGCCATCAACTCAGAAACTGAAGTCCGCAGGTCAAGTTGTATTATGACTAGCTATTCTCGTGCGGTTTCACCCGCTGTTCGGCTTTTACTGATAGGAGCGTGATGTTTAAAGCTTTCCTCGATAAATGTGCTAACAAACACAAAAACAATTGCTAAAATCGAACCAGTAGTTCCCAAGAAGCATTATGATTTTTTTATATGGCAGGATTTGAAACGAGCGTACAGATTACCTGATGGTAAGCAATCATTGCCGTCAACGGACAACCGCATTAAAGGAGGAGTTACGAGTACGTTGCCGTCCTTTTGGGGATTCGGGTTTCAGAGATTTAGGTATTGCACGCGCACACGGCCAAACACAACGCTGTGATTGTTTACGCCGGTTTTCTGGGTGATGACTTACTTAATCCAGTCTTTAGCAATAATTGCCGAAACAGAATCGTTACTGAGGAGTAGTATAAGTAATCATTAAATATCTCAGTGTACAGCAACATGAAAGATGACGAGAAGATGACCTTATGTCTATCATTCTGGCTGCATCTCATATAATAATCGCATGTTACCAAAGTCATGTTTGCCAGACTTCGTGGCAAGGTAAATAATGAGACTGTAGATGGTTAAGGTCTGTTTATTACTTTAATTGCTGGTGCTTATATACTAAGAAGATGCGTGAGATTTTCAGATTTAGCTATCCTAACAAACGTGCAACAATTAACATGTATGTCTTATCTCTATCGTATCTAAGTAATGTAGCGACGTGATAGTGCCGCTACATATACTCCCCCCTTTTAAAAATAATTAACATATAAATTGAAAAAAATTAGTATGTACCTAATTATATAATAACTTAACCTTGCTGATAAATTACATCCTATGCGTAATGTAATGTCATTGTTGCTAATTCGAAGGAAATAAAAACTGCTGCCTTTGTTGTGACGGCGGCGGCAGTCGATGAACTATCCACTGCATTTGTGCTGATTGTTTCTTGCTATTGTTTTCACTCTTCTGTCTAAGGTCTTCAGTATTCCGTAGAGAAGAAGGATGCCAATTGTGATGAGGATTTGTCCAATTGCAATGTTTCTCGTCCACCGTAGCTCTTCCAGGACAAGACTTTTGAGATGGTCGGCTTCATTTTGATTAAGGCAACTGTCGGAGTTATATACGATTTGATCTTTGGAGCTTTGGTTGCCCATTGTTCTCTCGTAGATACTGACGGTATATGATGGTATTTTCAAAATACGGTGAGTATTTAAATGGACTGATTACTTGTGTCAGCAAGTGACGAATCGTACTGTCGGCTTAACCGCCCGTCCTGACTTCGTGATGTACGTGTTCCGCCCGTTGTGATTATTTTCTGAATTTGGCACGTTCGTTCCACTATTGAAGACAAATGCAGGTTTTAATCGGTCTATAGATATTGCTTTTTCATTGTCCCCAATTTTAATGATAAACGTCTTATCTATCCTCTTTGTCACTAGAAATGGTCCTTCGTATGGTGGTGTTAAACTTTTCCTTATTCTGTCACAGCGCACGAATACATGTGAGCATTTGTTGAGCTCGGGGTGAATGAAAACTGTTTGTTTAATTTTCTTGCGTTTTGATGTTGATGTCATACGAGAAATGTCCTTTTGTATATTTGTGACAAATTCTTCGTATGTCGAAGGCTGTGACGATTCAAAAAATTCTCCGGGAAGCCTTATAGGTGCGCCATATATCATCTCTGCTGCACTATATCCTGTGTCCTCGCGTACACAACTTCGTAATCCAAGTAGAACTGAAGCAATTTCGTTCATCCAATTAGCATTAGATTCTCTTGATATTAGCGCCGCTTTTAAAGTTCTATGAAATCTCTCTATCATTCCATTTGATTGTGGGTGATAAGGCGTTGTTCTAATTTTGTGTACTCCTAAAAATTGTGAAAGTGATTCAAATATTCTTGATTCAAATTGTCGACCTTGATCCGTAGTAATGCGTAATGGGCATCCGAATCTTGCTATCCATCCCTCATACAGTATGCGCGCTACTGTTTCGGCTGTGATATCTTTAACGGGAAATACTTCCGGCCAAGAAGTACAACGATCTATCATTGTAATTAAATATCGCTTTCCTTGAGAAACAGGTAACGGTCCAACAATATCGATGTGTAGATGTTCAAAACGTTGAGATGGCATAAAGTTCCCGACAGGTGATATAGTGTGGCGTTGCACTTTTGATTTTTGACAAGCTAGGCACGATTTACACCATTCATTTATATCTTTATTCATACTTGTCCATAAATATCTTTGAGTTATCATTTTCCTAGTAGCTCTCTTCCCAGGATGACTCAGTCCATGCATGACATTAAAAATTTGTCTCCGAAATTTTTCTGGTAAATAGGGGCGATTTTTTCCTGTAGATATGTCACAGGCGATGACTTCAGTAGAACCCGGAACCTTGATATTTGAAAATTTTAAATTCTTGTTATTACGAAGTCGTAATAATTCTTGGTCATCATGCTGACATCTTGCTAAATCAGCATAATTAATCGGTGATGGCACATCAATTTGTTCTATCCGTGACAATGCGTCTGCTACAATATTGTCACGTCCTTCTATATGTTGAATGTTGGTACAATATTGTGAAATAAAATCCAGTTGTCGTATTCGCCGTGGCGTATCATTAGATGACGGTTTTTGGGAAAATGCGTAAGTCAAAGGTCGATGATCTGTAAAGATAGTAAATTCTCTTCCTTCGACTAACCTTTGAAAATGTTTGACTGCCATATATATTCCGAGCAACTCTCTGTCGAATGTCGAGTATTTTTGTTGAGTATCACTTAATTTCTTTGAAAAGAATCCTAATGGTTCCCAATTACGTCCTGACTTCTGCTGCAGAACTGCGCCAACACAGGTCGAACTGGCGTCCGTCATAAGTGCCAAAGGGGCGGTGCGAGAGGGGTGAACTGTTAATACTGCGTTCATTATATTTTTCTTGCATTTATCAAAAGCTTTTTCGGCCTCTGTTGTCCAAGAAATTGGAGAATTATCATTCTTTTTAGAGTCGTGCAGGTAGTTGTTTAAGATAGTTTGATATTCAGCGGCATGAGGGAGATTGTTTCTGTAAAAGTTGATCATTCCTAAAAATCTTCTTAGCTCCTTGATTGTCGTAGGTTTAGGAAATTCCATAATTGCTTTGTACTTTTCCTCCGTTGGTCGTATTCCTCGACGTGTTGTATGATAACCCAGAAAATCTATTTCACTCTTAAGAAAGTCACATTTTTCGAGATTAATTGTTAATCCATTTTCATGTAAACGTTTGAAAACCGTATCCAAATGTTGATAATGTAGAGCCTCGTTTTCAGATGCTATAAGACAATCGTCGACGAATATGAATACGAAATCCAAATCCCTGAATAGCGAGTCCATGAATCGTTGGAATGTTTGCGCCGCATTACGTAAACCGAAAGGCATTTTTGGAAATTCGAAAAGTCCAAAAGGAGTGATAATAGCAGTTTTTTCCACATTTTCTACAGGAATGCAGTGGTACGCCTTTCGAATATCAATTTTGGAAAAGATTTGCTTCCCTTCTAGTATGTAAGTGAAATCAGTTAGTCGTGGAAGTGGATATTTGTCCGGTACAGTCACGCTATTGAGCATTCTATAATCTCCACATGGTCTCCATTCACCGTTCTTTTTCTTAACCATGTGCAAAGGACTAGCCCATGGGCTGTCCGAAGGGCGACAAATGCCAAGCTCCATCATAGTCTGAAATTCTTTCTTTGCTATATGATATTTATCAGGAGGTAATGGTCTTGCACGTGCTGATACCGGTGGTCCTTTAGTGATAATATGATGCTTAATCTTGTGTTTTGGAGTAGTGTGGAGGGAGGCTGGTTTCGTAATATCCTCGTATTCATTTAATAGTTGAGTAATGCGTGGATTCGTCTCAATGTTAATAGTGCGGATTGTTTGCTGCGTCGATTTGATCAGGGTTGCGGGCGTTGTCAGCTCAGTTACCCTATCTATGAGTTTTCGACCAGCTATATCGACTAATAGCTTATAATGCTCTAAAAAATCTGCTCCAATAATCGGTTGTGTTACATCGGCGATGACAAAGTTCCATACAAAGTTTCTTCGTAGCCCGAAGTTTAAAGAGAGTGTTTTTTCACCATATGTCTTAATTTTTGTACCATTGGCGGTGGGCAAGTAATGAGGTCACTAACCTGTATTATTTCTTCTTTTGGCAGTTTTGCAATGACCGTATAGTACTTGTAATCGTCTCCTTGCTTCTGTGGTGCTACTATGGCTTCTAGTTGCTTAAACCATAATCTGGGTTGGTCCCTCCAAAATTCCGGAATACGGGATAAAATGGCGGTTCCGGCTGATATCTCCAAGGCTTCTTGTTGGCTGCTGCTTGATTTGCAGGGTGAATGAGTCATGTTGATTGTTCTTCGTCGGGGTCACCAATTTGCCAGACTTCGTGGCAAGGTAAATAATGAGACTGTAGATGGTTAAGGTCTGTTTATTACTTTAATTGCTGGTGCTTATATACTAAGAAGATGCGTGAGATTTTCAGATTTAGCTATCCTAACAAACGTGCAACAATTAACATGTATGTCTTATCTCTATCGTATCTAAGTAATGTAGCGACGTGATAGTGCCGCTACATCACGTATTCCAATCTATAATTCTGTATTGAACCACCGATGAATTACGCAATGGTAGTGTTGGTTCGTGGTAATAGCAGTGTAATGGTCGTCTATTAGGTTCAGCGGTTCACTCACGATAGCATTAAGTCTATGGTCGATAGCGTATAACGAGTAAAATTAGAAACCGCACTTTCTCCCGTTTTATGCACAGGTTTAACCTCCTTTGTGTGTATTTTAACTTAACATAACTACTAGAATGAAGTACGGTGTCAGTTTTTATAAGGAGCAGATTTGTTAATACATAATTTCACATAACCTTAAAACGAAAAAATCGAGGATGCACTTAAAATAACATGTGTATTTCATCAATAATTTTTTGTATAAAACTCTCCTAAAGCAGTTTGCAAAACAAACTAACTTTTTTATTCTCCTAGTCGAACGAAGCGCTAAGCTCATAAGCCACGTGTTCCAAGTTCAACGGCCTAACACTGCGACTGCCGGGGTAGGTATTATTAACCCCGCGACTTCGGTCACTAAGTGTAGTTGCAATTGTCCTGTTAGCCGGGAACACAAACAATGCGGGGCCCCAATCAAACGGCCCGGATGGCCGTAATTAAGATCTGCTCTCAAGTAATTAGAGTGAGACAAATAGTGCAAGCAAACGTGCAAATGTCTATTATAGTCGTCGAATGGTTTGGTGACAAGTCAGCGAGATTGATTCTGTTTGTAGATCTTGTTCAATTGTCAACCAATTTGTGTGCTGCAACTGAGTGCTGGAGCGACGGTGATTATAGGGTTATGAGCGCGCAAATTGCATTCGTATTTTCTGGAAATTCTATTTTAATGATCGATTTTTTGTTTTTTTTTTTGTAATATGTCGGCAAACGAGCATATGGATTACCTGGTGGTAAGCAATCGGCGCCACCCATGGACATCCGCAACACCGAAGGAGTTACGAGCGCGTTGCCGGCCTTGTTTGGGAATAGGGTTTCGGATATTTAAGGATTAGGAAGGGGTGGGCCTCCGGTAACCTCACGCACACGGCGAAAAACAACGCTGTGGTTGTTTCACGCCGTTTTTCTGTGAGGCCGATCACGAATCACTCCGGTCGAGCCGATTCATTCGTGCCGAAGCATAACTCTCCTACACTTAGCATGGTTGAGTAATTTTGAATGGAATATTCATAAATAACGGTAAATAAACTAAATAAGAACCGTCGTAATTGGTAAACTAGCCGATAGAAGTTGTAAAATTTCCCCCGTGAGAGCAAACAAAAGTTAAACAGAACTTGTGTACCTAATTACCGATTCCGGTCGGGAACCTTTCCGCGAGTTACAAAACTTGTTTATAAAAAACTTATTTCACTTCAACTTCTAAATATATTTAGGTAAGAATGGTGGCTTAACCGAAATACGAGATTCTTATTAAAAAGGAAACCCTGTTAAACCAATTCCTAAAACTGCTCGACTCAGAACAAATCAGAACAGTTATGGAAACATTACAAATTACATTGAAAGTTTTTAAACGCTTGTAAGAGATAATGTTATCCATCAGATCAAAAGAACAATGGTTTCTGTAAAAACAAAAAACATTGGATAGTTCTAAACAAATATTTAATTTAAAACCAAAAAAACTGCGGATGTGATAACGACGTGCTAACATCTGCCGCCATATTTGTGAGCGCGAAACATTAGAGTTTAATAGCAATAAAATAAATGCCAGCAAAATTGTCTTTATAATAGCTACCACCCAACAAGAAACATTTCTAAATCTTGTGTGCGTAATGCCTTTTATTTTTGTCAAAGTTAATTTTTACAAGTGTAAATAATAATCCAACCGAAATTGCGTATGAATGGGCTTGTTTACCGAAACCAATTATTTAAAAGCGATATTAAATATATTTGTAAATTTTGGTACACTTTTAGTATTGCCGGCGTTTTGGGGTTAGCAACTTTCAACAATCCGCAGTACTTGCAACTTCTCTGGTATCCTTCCAGGATACCAGAGAACGGACGGATGGACGGCACTTATCGCTAAGAATCAGGCTCTATTTTACACACACATAAGTTCGTCTAAATATGTCTGCATCAAGCCATAAAATGCTTATGATGCGGTTGAATCCCTACCATTTGAAGAATGCAACAAATAAAACCAACTTTACGACTTAAAAGTCATAAGTAAAGTTGTTGAACTCAATTTAAAACTTTATTTTCATAATGTACAATTTAATTTCGTTAATAATTCAAAGCAATTAATACAGTAACAAGAATAGCACCCACTTGAAATGAATTTTTGTGTGCCCAAGGAAAAATAAACCATAAGAGGTGCGCTATTGAGTTTCAAATTGCTTCGTGAAAAATCCTATTCCCACATGAATGATCGCAACGAAGTGGGGTCAAAAGTTGAAGTTGGTAAAAAATCGGTCGACGCAGATGTTTGGCACATGGCGACTGGCACTGTGATGGAATAACGTTTAATAAAAGGAAAAAGTCGGAGTTCTCATTTCTTTTCTGTCCGATATTTTTCCTGATGCGCCCAGTGGGTCAGTGCGAACATTTTGATAGCGATCATTGCTGGATAAATTAGATTTTTAGAGGTCTACATTTTTCGAGAAGTTATCAATTTGATTTTTTTATCTGGAAAGCTGAATTCGAGGATTCTGCTTAAGTTAGTAGCACTTAACATACTTTCTCCTTGCTCGGGTGTGTTTGAATGAAAACAAATCCGTATTTTCCGTATAGGGCGGCGATGCTGCCGGAGGTGACGTTTAAATTGCAGTCACCAGTTTGGGGATCAAATGCCTCAAGGGAAGTCGATATACGCCAAACTGCTCTTACTCATCTTTTGAAAGCAGACGCTTAAGATCACGTTATTAAGTGTAATTGTAGACATACTGTAATCATCTAACCACTTACTTAACAATCTAATTCAAACCTTAACATGGTTTTATAGATCACATTTTACAGTGACATGGTCAGAAAAATATCATCAAACTAAACAGCAAAAACATAAGAACAAGGAAACAACTTCAATATAAGTCTCAAAGAATAAATCACACAGTATGAAAGAATGAATCATCTTGGCGTACATTGAGAATGACGTCATAGGGGTAGGGGGGTAGGGTTTGTAAGCAAACAAGTCTCGCCAAATGATACTCATCAATTGTAGGATATAGCTGTAACTGATACATTATGTGACAAGTGAATTGTGATATGCGATGACTGTCACCACCATAATTTTCTACCTGAAGCTTAATATAGATGAAAAAATAAAGGTATAGGAGCCATGAAATTTCTAAGATTTGATTTACTTACCTTCTTAGGCTATTTTGACTCCATTGACATTTTGTGAAGAAACAATGGCAAAAAAATGTAATATGAACCTCTAGCTTTGTTAATCACAGTCTTTAATTGACCATAGGTGAGCAAAGGCGTCACACGGAGAAGGAATTAGCAGTAATCACCATTGCTTGCTAAAGGTTTTTTTTGTGAGGGGAAAATCATCAAATGACTTCTCCCGCCCAGAGCAGGGCTGGAGGGAGTGTCAGACTCTTACTGACTAAAAACCCCCCTGTTCCTTCTCCTGCTCTGTGCCGAGGTCGCGGTACCTCATTGCGCTTACCCCGCAACCCCGGCTGTTGCTAAAGGCGGATTGGCAATTTCAATCTTAAAGTTAAAAGAAATTAGAAAGTATGTAATACAGTACTAGTAGTAATTAATATAGAGTTATTGGGAAATAGTTATATCAGAATTTGCCAGTTTACGAACCCGTGTAATATATGAGAAGCGAGTACCTAACTACGGGTCTACTACTAACAGCAGCACTGCAACAAAATCTAACTTTTTTAGCTTAAATTCATCTTAATACATGCATCAAAAGGATACTATACTTCAGGTCTAAACACAAACAAAATCAAGCATTTAATCATTAAAACCCTATTAAATGAAGTAGAAGAGTTCTGTTTATGTTTTTGTTTGTTCGATTGCTTGAACGCGCTAATCTCCGAAACTACTTGATCAATTATTTTTGTGTTGGATAGTCCATTATAAAACATAACGCTACGACCAATAGGAGGCAAGCAGCGAGTGACAACAGCGGGAGTAGGTAATCCAAAATAATATTATAAATGCAGAAGTAAGTCTTTATGTCTGTCTGTCTTTCCTTCACGCCTAAACCTGAACCGATTTGTGTGAAATTTGATACAGACATAGTTTAGAACTCGAGATAGGACATAGGATAGTTTTTAAACCAAAGATTTGCAGGAAGTCGCTATTCCACGCGAACAAAGTCGCGGGAAAAAGCTAGTAAAAATATAAATAGGAATGCATGAATCATTTTGTTTAAGACCAAGGTGTTCATTAGCAAAGTCAATTCAATTCAATGAGACAATGTACATAAGGCGTTAAACTAACTATTGGACAGATGATATCTCCATTAACCCATGTTAATAACATAGCTTGGTAAGATAGCTACGTCTAACAAATTGAATCTTTGCAAAAAAGACGCGGTTCGCTATTAAAAACGCATTTACCGATATCAAGGTAAATCGTACGAGAATTTTAATTAAAAAACACAGCAAATTATAACTGATATTACAGGATAGTATCTTGTGAGGTTAGTTTGTTTAATTTCATATTTCTCAGTCAATTATAATTTTAATTACGTACTTGTGCATATGGACTTAGTTTATAATTCTAAGTATACCATGTAGGTTATTTAGGTGAGAATCACACAAGTATATAGATAAATAAGAATAGGGTCATGGGAAAGATAATATACTTTACTTTTATAGACTCGTTCTTTAACAAGAAATTTGCATAATTAGTATAGATGAAGCTTATGTGTTACTGCTATAATCCATCTCTTTGTCAAATTTCATTCAAAACCAATCAGTAGATTTTTCTTAAAAGAATACCTTACACACTTATCCTAGATAAATTAGGAGTTTCATCGCTGCCTACAACTGCAGGCGAGGGCGTTAGAAACCTGCACGAAGGACAGCTGGATGGGAGCCTCATTGTTTTCACACAAATCTTTACACCGCGATATAGGGTTATAGGATCAAAAATACAACACATACAAGTATTGAATAACCAATAGGTATATAGGTAATTTAAAATTCTGCTTCGATTTATCTAGCAACATTATTACTTTTCGTAAACTTGACAATGTCTGTGAAGGGTCATTTAGTTCATACATTTTTTTGAAGAAACAGGAGCGAGAAATTTGAGGCTAGTTTACATTATACCATAAGTATAGTTTAGATCATGGAAGTCAATAATAGCTTTAATTAATTTATCATATTTTATTATAAGTTTCATCGTATGAATGGGGCTTGATTTTGGTCGACCAAAAACATAATACGTCCATCTCATTCACTTAATAAAATTGATAACAAGAGTTATATCAACGGACTTCCCCTCTGTAATAAACAAGAGAACATAAATCTCGCTAAACATTACCACAATAGTAAGAAAATCCAAACAATACCAAAATATTTTGGTAGACGTTATGAATTACGAAATAAACCGGCTACGAGCGCAAATGTTAGTAACGACCTTTTTTCTGACTCCCTGCTACCTTATTTATAGCTCTATATGATCAAGTAGGTAAATACCATAACCCAACCAATAAATATAATTCAAACAATTACCTACCCATAAAATCCTGAGTAATGAATAATTATTAGATTTATTACTTCATCAAACCCCAAGCGAACGCCGGCGTTATTATTCTTCTATCTCGCATCAGTCGTTTGACATCGGCTACTGCGCAACATATCGCAGGTTCTCTTTGTGTGATTCACAATTTGTTGTGTTTGCATTTGCGTAAAAATTCCTGATAAACTAATAAAAAGAATTAACTATTAATTTACGAATTGGAAAGAAATTAATACTTATCCTTGTGAGAAGAGATTTTTTTTCTCTGTGGGACAGATAAGGCTGATGATGAAATAAATGAATGAATAGAATTTACTTCTAAACTTAAAGTTTATTCCATTTTAAAAATGATCTTCAAAACAGGAACTTCTACTACCCATATTCATAGTTACACGTCATAACATTTAATAATAAACAACATTAAATTATTACAACAGGGATGTTGATATCCATAGAGGTTATAATCGCTTGGCTTGGTTTTTGTAAGATGCCTGGGGGATTCAACACAGCGCCTAAGCAATTACGTATGACATGTGTCGTAAAAGTCATATAAGTAACGATATGACAGCAAGGGACACAATAACTTTAATAAAGCCGATAACAGAGGTTCGCGTTGCGGTATTTTGAACTGAAAAAATAAAAAATGGCTACAAAACAATCGTAGGTAAGTTTTTGCTGGAATTGCGGGGCAAGTTCAAAATGGCATCGCGACCTAGAGCAGAAGAAGGAACGGGTTTTAAGTCAGTAAGAGTCTGACGCTCTCTTACTGTTCCTGGGCTGAGGAAGACATTTGGTGATTTTACATTCACAAAAAAAAGGTTTGTTGTCTTTAGGGTCACTTGATGTAGTCCCAGCCTGTATAAATACTTTCCTATGAGAAAATTGTATTCCTAATTATTATTTTTCATATTATTGAAGTTCACTAATTAAATCTAATCATTATGAGAATTAGTTGCATTAAAGAATAAAAGAGTAGACTTTTTGTCTCAAAAAAAAAATTAACACATCTCGTGTCTGTGAATCATATAGATCCACAGTCACTCTTAAATAAATTTTGACACCTAAATGGCAAATCAGCGAATAAAACTCCAAGAGTCCAACACGAAATCTCAACTAATCTTTCTTCTTTTTTTCCACTTTCAACAAAACTGACCGAACATGTACCCACGTTACAAATAAAGGAAGTTTCCCAACTTCACAAGTTACTAAGAAGAGGGGAAGGGAGGGAGAGGGTACATCTAAAAGTTGTGCCAAGTACTCTGCATAAGTTCATTAATTATTATCACGCATAAATATCACACGAGATGGCGCCACGGGCGATTTGAATTTATTACTCATTGAAACAGTACGTTGCAATTTGATATCCCTTTGAATGTACAAGAATTATTCAGTAAAGGGGATACAATTTTCAAAGATAGTTTTATGATAGAATTTGTGACATTTAACTATGAGAAGTTGTTTGATTGCCTTAATTCATTCTAATGCTTCTGCGATTGGGTAGGAATAAAGTTCTTCTGTGAATTTGTTATTTGTGCGAGCCCCCTTAAACAAATAGCAACAAATCTAACTATGCCAATACTTCTGTCAAGCCATAGTCTTCTCTATTGACTCGTTCAAGTAACGTTTAAATTCCATTGTCAGGAAAGTTGAACAATGAACATGCTACAAAAAGTAATTAAAGTTTACCTTAACAACGTTATCCATTAAATCAATAATAGCGTTTTCATTTTGACTAACAATCCCAAAAAGAATAGACTGAAATCAAAAAATATAACAGTTAATATTCTGAATAATGCCCTACGCATCCCATACGGTACAGAGAAGGGAAACAACCGTCATCGTTTGTAATCCCTACTTCCCTACAGATCCTACATCCTCCTCAGCCCTCTTTCATTCACGCTTCATGCTAGCTTACAAGCCCTCACTAGTTCTTTCCACTTAAATGAATAAAGGAATGAATTAAAGTGGAACGCATTAAGTTGCCTCTCTATATCTATTCTAAATATAATTATGAAGCTGTGTTAGGAATAGAATGAGCTCTCTGAATGAAGTCATCAGTAATGGCACAGATGGCCATTGAAAGAATAGCATTCATATAAAGTATATGGTTGTAGAGAAACAATATATTAGGACTGAATAATTTCAAAATCTTTAGAAATGAAATCTCTATCACTAAAGATGGGGACCAATAGGGCCGATGTGTCGAGGTTGCGGCTGCAAGCGCAATAACAACCACTGCCCTGACCTGAAGCAGGAGAAGGATCAGGGTGATCTTAAATCAGTTAGAATCTGACACCCCTTCACGTCTCACCCAAGACAAAAAGAAGTCATTTGATGGTTTCCGTCCTGAAAAAATAACTAGGAAGGATTCCCTGTCACATGTGCATCAGGACATTACTATGGAAAAAACAAAGTATTGGTCAAGATGATTCGAATCTTAAAGCCATTTTAGCAATTTTGCAAGCACTAGCAAATCGGCACAGTACAGCCAAAGATTCGCCTAGCTATGGTAAAAAGAGTCAATTTAGAACGAGACATAACAATCAATATACCCCACAATGTAAAAGCTTAACCCTTTAACAAATGAATTCCCAGTTTATTTAACTTTTAACAGTTCCAGACGTCTCAAGCACTTTCCAGTGTTCTGAGTAAGAGTTTAACCGCGTAATAGTCGGCAAAAATGGATTTATTTCCATGAAGCACGCTTGCTTAGTTATTTATGCCTACTGACTTTTGCACTGAAGGCTAGGCTATGACATTTAGCTGCCATCGTTATTTTATAAGTAAGGGGTAAATTGCAGACTATTGTTAGATTAGTAAAAGGTAAAAGGTGATGTCCATTGTGTCACAATCTTTAATTAACAAAGGGAAGCGGGGTTGCTTTTAGTTTGATAAAAATTGACGAGAATTAATCACGAAATACCAGTAAGCAGAAAACGAAAGGAAATAAAAAGGATATACACATACACGTAGAAGTAATTTCCGCGAAGGTAAATCAATGCTAAAGCATTTAGTTTTACATTTAATAAATACATAGTAACCCAACAAACAAAGCATATTTCGTAACGTACACATTTACGAAAATCCATTCACATTGGAACGTTATAATCAACAGCTCTCCGAAATCCGGTAACGAAAGCTCTCACGTTTCCATGAAAATAAACGGCTGATGCACTTTCTTTAAACACGGCGTTTCGAAACAGATCGAATTGCTTCAATTATTCGAGCGTGTATTGATCGAGTTAACTGTAAGCCAGCCGGATTTATACATTTGCTTTAGATTTTATATTAACACTTACGTAATACAAGCCTTGCACAAATCAGTTCTAGCATTAAAAAAAAGAAACAAAAATAACGACTTAAAATAAAACAAAGAAGAAAGAACGCAAAGAATAAAAGTAGACTCATAACTAAAACATAAAATTAGAAACGATTTTGTAAAATACACAAATGCTAAGAGAGTTAAAGGCGACTAAAAAGGAACAAAATTAAATTAGCATGTTAAATATAAAAGACACACAGTTTCTACATGACAATAGTGCAAAAAAGATAAAAATGTTAACGAGCAAGAAATAACAAGAGAAGTTTACAACGTACAACAAACGAAAAACAATTTAATCCAAACATTATAACACCAAGTAAGAATTTAGCTTTTATAAAAGAAGAATATTAAAGAATTTTATAAAACATAAATGAATGCTGCGGAAGACACTATTCCGGTCGGCGACGAGCACTGACCTCTATAATAAACGCTGGACTGGCTATCCCTAACAAAATGACAGCTATTTTCTGTGCCGATTCAAAGCGCCCCGGTGAGAGTACTGAGAACTAATTAAATTGCAAATGGCCGTTGTTTGTTGTTTAAATGCGAAGTATCTTTGCGGAATAATACGTTTTTTAAAGTATTTACTGCGATTGTGACATAAATTAAGTGCTATAATAGTGACAGTTATTGTATCATAGCTTCTATTTATTGGACCAACATGAAATCGTGCGTATATTGTAAAACACGATACGAAAAGAGCAGTGGCGTCACTTTTCACAAGTAAGTGAATCTAAAATATAAATACTTAGTAGGAAACGCTTAAAACAGTGTATTCTTTCAATAATAAACGCAAACAGTTCGAGTTTATGGGATTTTACGAACATTTTTATAACCAATAACTTTTGATAGGGATGTGAAAGTTCATATCGATACTTTCATATGGAGTAATAAGAACAGCAATGCTATGTTTTATTTTATTCATAATTAAAATTTTTAATATTTTTAATATTCATTTGCGTCAAATACTACACAGCTTTTGATGGTTTATTATACAATTCACAAGTATTATTGACAAAATTGTGGTGTTTTCCACAAAGGCCTGAATAAAAATTGAATTGAATAATAATATTTACCTTCATTGTAAAATAATAATATGCACAATATAATGATCTCTTAAAATAGCAAAACACTTCAAGGTTTTTAATTATCAGAGTCAATAACAAATAATTTAACATTTATGATTAATAATTTTATTGAGTTATCTAACAAACATAAATTTATATACCTACTATAATATTTCTTTCAATTACAGATTCCCCTCTGATGACACTCTGAAACTTTGGTTAAAAAATATGAAGGTTGTCAATTAGACTCCAAAAATGTATAATTATCTCTGTTCTAAACACTTCATGGATGACTGTTTCACAAAACATCAGTCACGGACTACATTGAAAAAATGCAGTATCCCCACAATATTTTTGGCAAGTGTAAATTTGTAGTAGTTATGTAAATACTTTATCGGTATCTAAAAAATATTGTTGATTTGTAATAAAATAACAAATTTTTTACAGAAACCAATTCATCCTTGTTACAAACTGAGATGTCTAAAGAGGCTGATCAACCAACAGGATACCAATGCAAGAAAGACATTGAAATGAGCTTAGATGAATTTAATTCACCTTCAGGACCTGTACAAGATGGGTTACTAAATGATGAAGTCCATCAAAAAAAAATGTTGCCATGTGAAGCCCTTGCAGGTAAGTTATTTTAGAAAATTTTATAAATACTGAGCATGGCTTGCTGAAATACTAAGTTTGCAACTAACAGTAGGTAAATACTAAACAATTTTTAAGAGGGTACTTGCAGTCAACAAAAAATTTGGTACACTTAGGGGAGGCCTATGTCCAGTGGACACCTTTCGGTTCAAATGAGGATAATGACATAACTTTTCCAATATTTTGAAACATATTTTCACTATCTAATTATTATCTTTCTTTGAATAATATAAATAATGAAATATAATTTTTTGTTACAGTTCCAAGCACAAGTTACAACACAAGCTACTGTAGCACACCAACTGAATCTAGAACTTTAGCGGAAATAATTTCTAGTGTCAAATTAGATCACCGCTACGTGAACACCCCACAATCTTCAAAAAATAAATTGGAAAGGGTCAAAAGAGCTTTGAAAATGTCACAAGCTCGAATTAAAGTATTGTCACAAAATATGAAACGTATGAAATTAACCGTGTCTACTTTAAAATCTGTAATTGCTGATTTAAAAAAAAAAGAAACTGGTATGTGATGATTGTGTTTATATGTTAAATCAGTATGATGGTTTCAAAACATAACTTTTAAAAGAATTACCAAAAATGTGAAACGTTCTAAGTATGCTCCAGAATTAAGATCATTTGCCATTACTTTACATTTTCGATCAAATGATATTTACAATTCTATCGACATGAAAAAAAAATGCGATGACTGTTTAATGGCCGGTGAAACTGTACCACAAGATGCAGTGTCAAATAGGAGAAGTGGGGTAGCACTTATTATCCAAAAGCAAACAGGTGGTTTGACTGTGCCCTCTGTGAGTGTTGTAAACATTTGTTTTATGGTGGAATCATTATTCCGACAAGCACTTAATTATAATAACAATAAGCCACCTATCGAGCCTAATTTTTCTGCAGTACTTACTGCAAAGATACTGCAAAACCAATGAACTGTTTCCTGATCTAAAAGATCACCTGAGAGACAGTTATGTCTCAGACAATTTTCATAGTTACCTAAATGTTCTTGTATAAGAAATAATAACCAAATTATTGACATCCGTTTGTACGCAGAAACAAAAAAATACTCTTTATTAGTAACTGGAGAGAAAGTAAGACATTTTTTGACCCGGCAAATAAAATAGGCTCGACGACATTTTTTTAAATAATAAAATATGTGATTTAAAAATGCTTTTTTAATTTCCCTGTCCCCCTCCCTTACAGTAGTTAAGCTGTTAGAAGTCAATTACCGTACCTAATTACAGGTTTATGTCTTGTACCACATGGCGACATGGGATATCTAACTAGTAACAAGTTTATTCCTTTCCATAAAGAGTGCATAATAAATTTTTTATTAAGGATATATAATTATTTTACAGAGATTTATTGATCCAATAGTGAAGTTTTATCCAATCAAGAAGAACAATGAAGTGAAAGAACGGGTCAACCGCACACGTGATACCTACTGATTACAGTCCAGAAAGTAGTTAATACTACTATTACAGACAAGTTTGTTGGTCTCGTAGTAGGTGGCTCAGTCTGCTATGCCGCAGGTCATGGGTTCGATTCCCATTCAGCTGTCTAATACCTATAACACAAGCTCTGCTTAACTTGGGACTAGATGGTGTTGTGAGATAGTTATTTAAGTCTGAACGTATTTTATGCTACAAATCATATTTTTTAAATATATCTTATATACCTATATGTCTTACGTGCGTGTAACATTAATAAAATTAATTATATTTATATGATTATATTAAATCGTGTTAATAAAATTTACCTAAACCAATTTCATATCAAAAATATCGTCGGTAATATTTTTGTAATTGTTGTCGATATCAGTAAAGTTTTTATCGATATCAAACCATTTGTCGTACATTACTAGTATTAGTTCCATTCCCCCTCACTTCTGCCGTCAGCGCCAAAATGGCGATTTTCAAATAGGCACAAAAAGTTGATAGCAATAGCCAGTCCAGCGATATTATAGAGGTCAGTGGCGACGAGCCATCGCAGACGTGTTTCCGAATATAGAGTAATCGATAGTCAACACGATACTCCCAGAGACTGTATTATGCACAACACCACCACAAATGAGGGGGTATCTATACATTTTTTATTGAATCCAGGTCTACATTAATGTTCAAGTGGGTTTGTTTCTGTAACTGACTCAATGTTAATATGTAGCACTATGAAACATACTATGTTTACAGAATAACAAGTTCAAATTTTATTTATTCTAATGAGCTCCCAGTGAGAAGAGAACACAATTTCTAAGACGTTTTCTTGACTACAAGAAATGCCAAAGACATTCTCATCATACCATCTAAAGACATTTTGTTATGAATAATCTTATTCCTCTTTTTTATAACAACAATTATGAATACCAAGCGCTATAAGCCCTTTCTTTTACGATTTGTTTTCTTAACACTTCTTTGTTTTTGATCCCACATTTTGTCATCGTTATCCAAACCTATCAATGAAACAATGAAACAATGAAACAATGAAACAATGAATTTATTTTTGCAAATAGGCCTTAAAACGGCACTTTTACACGTCAAATTATATGTGAAAAACTAGATGAAGCCGGCATTTCCTATCTGACTACTCTGAGAAGAAATGCCGAAACAAACTCAGAGGTCAGTCTCTTTTCAAGTCCAGACAATATAAAATAACATAATGTGAGAGAACCGTGCAAGTTCATTCTGTAGTGGTCTTTTGAGGAAAGAACCACACCAGTTTAAGTGGACCCGTTCTGAAGACAGGCACGCAAGTGTCAGTTTGCAACCATATAGCTAGTGCTGTTGAGTTGTCCGACGAACAATACCGATCAAAAGAACATTTGGGTGGGTCGCGCAAGTACTCAAACTGTCAGAACGCAGATGACTGGTGATAAAAAAGCACGACAAGTCTCACACGGTCCTTACACTAACAATAATATAAAATAATAAAAATGTCAACAAATAAATTAAAAAAAATGTCAAATAAAAAATAAAAATGTCACACTATGTGATCATGTCATTGTATAAAAAAAAAATAAACGTAATGTCAAATTGTATATAAAAGTGTAACTTATGTTACAAACATGTCAACATGACCTGTGCAGACATTACAGCGGCTCATTCCCAAGCCTGACTATCCTCTAAGTAGTCTTTTATTTTATAAAATGCTTTACAGCAAAGTTTAGCCTTTATTACACTTTTAAATTTATTGAGGCTCAAATTTTGAATATCGCTAGGAATTTTATTGTAAAAGCGTATACATTGACACCTAAACGAACTACTTATTTTCTGAAGCCTGGAGGCAGGCACAACATATTTGTTTTTCCCCCTCGTGTTGATATTATGTATATCACTATATTTCTTAAATAAGCTTTTGTTTTTATGAGCGTGAATTACATTTTCATAAATATATTGAGAGGCAACTGTCATTATTTTAGATTCCTTAAATAATTCTCTGAGCGAATGCCTCGGACTAAGATTATAGATTGATCGAATAGCCCTTTTCTGCAGAACAAAAATAGACTGGATGTCAGCAGCATTCCCCCACAACAAAATACCGTATGACATGATGCTGTGGAAATAACCAAAATAAACTAACCGCGCTGTATCTATATCTGTTAAATTTCTAATTTTTTTAACGGCATATGCTGCAGAACTGAGCTTCTTCGACAAGCCATCTATATGTGGGCCCCACTGGAGCTTAGCGTCCAGGGTTATACCTAAAAAGACAGTTGTATCTACAGGACTCAACTCCTCGCCCTTGACAAGCACACTGGTTTTTATCTGTTTAACATTTGGTGTTGTGAATTTAATACATTTAGTTTTAGTTTCGTTTAGTAATAAGTTATTCACACCAAACCAGTGAACTATTTCTGAGAGAGCACTGTTTACATTGTCAATTAATGATTGTCGTCGTCTGAGTTTGAATAATAGTGAGGTATCATCAGCAAACAGCACTATCTCGTGTTTATCCCTTACAAGGTAAGGCAAGTCATTAATATAGATAAGAAATAAAAACGGGCCGAGAATAGAACCCTGCGGAACACCCATCTTCACAACAGACCCGGCAGAAACCATTCCGTTTACTTCGACTCTCTGAACCCTATTACTCAGGTATGAGGTAAGAAGGTCCAGAGATGCACCTCTAATTCCGTAATGGGAAAGCTTCCTGATCAGTGTATCATGAAGCACGCAATCGAACGCCTTGGATAAATCACAAAATATTCCCAAAGCGTCGCTTGAGTCCTCCCATGCGTCGTAAATATGATTAAGAAGTTCAACACCGGCATCAGTTGTTGAACGACCCCTTGTAAATCCGAACTGCTTCGCATGTAATAATTTATTTCTATTAAAAAATCTTTGCATTTGATCTAAAATGATTTTTTCAAAAATTTTACTGAACGTAGGTAGTACTGAAATAGGTCTAAAGTTAGTGGGGTCAGAAGTACTACCTGATTTAAATAATGGAATTATTTTACTACATTTCATAAGATCAGGAAACACACCACAGTCAATACAGTTATTAAAGATTTGAGCCAATACAGGTGCTACAATAGTTATTACAGAGCTTGTAATGTACACAGAATTACCCCATAGATCTGCAGTCTTTTTGTTATTCAAAGTATTAAAGATTTTAACAATGTCTTTGTTATCTATGTGTTTGAAGGAAAACCCTGAATCGCAAGCTACAACATGTTCTTTGAGTAAAGACTCTGCAACAGTGGGAGATGAATTCAGTGACTTTGTAGTGGATACAGGAATGTCGGAAAAGAAATGTTCAAAAGCAGTTGCAATTTCTACATCCGCTTTTATTAACTTATTATCAATTACTAGACTATGTTGACTAATTCTTTTTTTAGACCTTCCTGCCTCACTGTTGATAATGTTCCAAGTGTCTTTGATAACATTGGTACTGTTCTTTATCTTAGAGCTTAAGAATAGAGATTTTGCAACAGAGCAAACTTTTTTAAATAATTTAGAATAGTTTTTTACATGTTCACTGAATTCAACAGTATTAATATATGTCCGCTCATTATAGAGCTCATAGAGGCGATTTCTACTCTTATAGATACCAGTGGTTGCCCAATCACCAAAAGACACATTGCTATTAGCTGGAATAGTTTTATCTGTAAAAGTAGACTTAAACTCTGTTAGGTACATTTTAAAAAACTTATCATATAAAGTGTTAGAATTCTTATAATTCAACAACAAAGGCAATTTGTTGCTGAGTTTAGCTTTGAAAAATTCAATGCGTCTTTTAGTCTTCGGATTAACTGTGATAAATTGTTTTGACACTATATTTATTTCATTTGTTAAAGAAATTAACTGACCACAATGATCGGAATCAAGTACTGAAATTATTTCTTTGTTAACTGGCACAATGTCGGTATAAATATTGTCCAGGCAAGTGGCACTAGTGGGTGTTATCCTAGTTGGCTCCAGAAACAAATTCGCAAGGTTGTATGAAGAAAATAAACTTACAATTTTTGTGCTTAAACTACATTTTTCTAATAAATTTATATTAAAATCACCATATGTAATGATGGATTTCTTTGAATTTGTAAGTTTACTTAATACTTCATCCATTACTGTTTCAAAACAGTCATACAAACCTGAAGGTGGTCTATACACGCTTAATACAATAAACCGCTCCAATTCCACACAGGCTATTTCAACAGTACGCTCAACAGAGTAACTAACTATATCTTTGCGATCTTTGAATTTAAGCTGATTACTTATCAGTATAAGTGAGCCACCATGTATAGCGTTTACTCTGCTGAACGAGCTACCAATCTGGTGCTTACCAAAATTGAACATGAGCTGATGAGGTTTTAGCCAATGTTCAGTTATACACAAAATATCTACATTATTACAATTTAAAAATAACTCAATTTCTAATTCTTTGCTCATAAAGCCTTGAATATTTTGGTGAACCAGATTAATAACCTTATTACTGTTTAATTTGCAAGAGGTTGTCTCTATTGTCTTATTTAATAATTTAAATTATTATGAATGTCAGTATTAGGTGAATTATTATGAATGTCAATATTTTTTGGTTGCTCAATAGGAGTAACCTGTTTAGCCAAGTTATTGGCTGATATATTAAAAAAATATGATAGCGATATTGCTATTTGTCTTAAATAATATTTTGAAAGATAGTACCTATCTTTTGTCTTATATATATTAAGACCAACATAATTGTTGGTGTCTATAAAGTGAATATTAGAATAGTTGCTTAGGTTATACAATGTAGTGTTAATTTTATATCTAATATTGTTTTCTTCCTGTGGCAACGTTTTAATATAAGGTAAAGCAAATATAATGATCTGTTTTAAATTAAGTTTGGCAAGTGAATTGTGGAAATTAATTAAACCTTTTTTATTTAGACTACCTCTGTTACCACACATAATAATGAGGGTAGAATTTTGATGAAAACTATAATTATTAATTTTATCCAAGATATTAACAAAATTACAGCCGGGCATACAGTGATTAAATATTGACTGTCCAGGTAATTCATCTGTCAATATTGAACCCAAGTTCTTTCCAATCTCATCACTGAAAATCACAATATTATGACTACTAGAATTAGAATTACAATTACTAGGAAACAGTAAACCTCCACCATGAGGTAAGGTGGTTTCACATGCCGGCAGAGAAAGAGCAGGCAGTATAGCATCTGGAGCGCACTTCTCACACTGTTTCTCCTGAGAGCTTACCAACTCATTCATTGCCAACATGTATTCCCTCATCTGCCTTTCTGAAGCACTATATTTATTAGACATTATTTCCAACTTGGATGTTAATTGGTCTAGTTCTGACTGCAGGCTCTGGGTGTCAGTTTCATATCTCCTAGCACTTTGAGTTAATTTTGAAGAGTATAAACTAAGTTGTTTCAGAAGCTGGAAACGTTCTCTATTTAATTTTACATTTTTTATAAAGAACTTTTGTCTCTTTAATCTCTCTCTTTATCGTTGTTAGCATAAATAAGATAATATCACACCACAGTTATTGTATTCCTGTTACTTTACACACTGGTGTCGAACTCCGTTATTTGCTATTACAATCGCCAGACTAGCTTCCGGCTCGATCTTCGATAATTTGAATAGACAGCATAGGAATATCTCAACATCAATTGTGTTTAACCCGTTTATTGCATTCTCAACTCTATTATGTTCCTAACAGGATTTATTGTACAAATTTTAAGAGAAGATCGATTGTTGGTCCCTTGTAGGAAGCTGCCATCAGAGTACAATAAAGAATCTAATATTAATATTTGAACTAAAAACTTTTCCCTTTGCTGCTTTGCAGAGTATGGCACTTCTATGGCTGAAACAGCTTCTATTGAGAATTAAGTGAGATTAAATACTTCTTTTTTCATAAATTATTTATGGTGAATGATATCTTAAAAAGTTGAGAAAGTAAAAAGTCGGAACAGAAGACAGTAGTGCACAGTTATCATTGACATCGGTCATTCACCTCGACTCAAGTTCAAGTGTAGAAGGGCCGAACGATCTGTTTATTTTTAGGGCTCTAAATATACTGAACCCGTTCTCTGGACTTATGTTTCCTGCGCCTGTTGATCGGTTACCGTCTACTAACTAAACATTTGCGAAAACATTACCTAAGATCAAAGATTAAATGAATAATGAAACTGTCGTAAGTATGAATTATGATAGTTAAGCAACTTATGGTGTAAGCACAACTATTAGCTATATTATATGCTACAATATCAGGTCCATACAAAAGTTCATTGAAAAATAATGTCAAAATTTTGGCAATGTAATTTTTGGTTATCATATTCAAAATTTTATCGTTAATGTAATTTATCAACCATAACAGCATTGATGACAAATTTAATTTAAAACAGGCCTAAAATATACTTAACCACTACCGAAAAAGAGAGAAGAAGCTACAAAGAAATTAATTTACCAATTATGATATAAAAGTATTGCCATAATAACAAAAAGCTACCATTTTAAGGTAACGACAAAATTTCAAAACCAATCTGAGTATCTAAGCAACAAAGACTATTAAATAAAGTCGACGAAGTGATTTTAAATTCCAATCTAAACTTATTTATGTCATATCAAGTAACTGAAATGGAGTAGGAAATTAGAGAAGCACTTCCCATGTGAGGTCGCACAGTTAGAATTGATGTCATCCCACTTTAAGACCTAATAAATAATCAAATACACTCCCACATCCAATCTTAGAAGGAACCATTAACAAGACAATAGAGAGCATTATATGCATCGAGTTTAGAAGATAAGAGCTACTCTAATATGTATCACAAGAATACATCATTTTATATTAGGTACTCTGATGAACACAAAATACACATTTGGTTTTGATTATGAAGTTGAAAATAAAATTGTTTATTAACATGAATTGCGTTGTCTCCTAAGTCACGGAGAGATAGTGTTATGAAGAATTGAGAATGTTCTTTTTTGAATTCAGTTCTCAGTTTACTTTGATACCAACTTTCATAGTAAATCCGATTCAAAAGTCGTTTTCATTCACAAAAGTCTTAAGCTCCAGCACGTGCTAAAAGAATCCGTAGAGAACTCTCAAGAACGAATACTTTTCAAGAGTTTCAAAACAATTCTTAATCCATACTTTTAGGTCAAGTTCATTTTTATCAATATATTCTACCGTTTACTGAACAAACTTTACACCTTTGGATGTTTTAAACTAAAGTTTATTGTGCGAAGCGTTTGTATTATTTCTGTCTATCAATAATGGCTTATAGATTTTTGTTTTCAAATCTAGAATCGGAATAATATCGCCGTTTTAAATTCATACAGTACATAGGGGAGCCGCGCCACCCTTAGCTGCTACATTCCTATTGTTACCGTCCACATTGTGCAGGAACCACCTGGCTCATTAACGGGGAACCAGTGCCAACCTTAACAGACCCCTCAAGTCTACGTAAACGTGACACACCTGAGATACTCTTAATAGTTTAAATGATTTGTGAACCATCCCACTGGCTTCACGTATTAATTATACTGTCATTACTAAATTATTATTTCTATGGACTGTAATGAAAAACTTGGAAACTACTAAAAATCTATTCAATACAACAACACAATTAAATATGTATGTCGTCTAAAATGGATTTACTTACTCCTTCAGAATAAGCACATATTGTAAATAATAACATTCAAAAAGTTAAAAGACTTTTTATTCAATTTAACGTTTACTAACCCCTACCATATTCAAATAACGAGCGCTTCCGTATCTCTTCCCAACATGAATACTAAATCAAATTATCAGAATTAAAAAATCGCGCAGTACCCTGACTTATCGCACACGTACACACACAGGAGGAATCCACTAAGCTATCAGAGACCCACATAAAATGGTCGCGGAACACGTTTCACTTGCCTTGCTCCACGTCACTGGCCCATTTCTTACAATCCATTGACTCTGAGCCATTCATCGGTGCCTTTTCAAATGAGAAGGGTTTTAAATGCGACTCACTGCAAATGAGGACGTATATGAAGATTTATAGCACACACATATAGTACTAGGGTGACACATAGTTAACTTAATGAAAACAGCTATATGCAACCTCAATGATGATTAGATGATAATTTCCAAAGAAATGAAACAAATAATGTAATTCATGAGGTAATTTCTATGGAGTTTCGGATTAAGCTTAATCAACAAGTTTTATACGATAAACATTATGATATACCAACAACTCCTAATTACTAATGTCGTAGAATATTCATTGGTATATACAAGTGGAATTTCCATAGAAACCATATATATCTAGTCGAACTTATCATGTATTAAACACACCGAAGTAGTTAAAGATATTGGAATTACAGATCGCGGTAGCTATAAAATAACTTGTGTTTCAATAAACTAAACGGTACAATGTTAAACGACTGTGAGAATAGAATTACTAGGAGCTGTTCGTGTTGTAAACCTGATAGATAAAATAAGGGTCTACCGAATAAATGTTTTAATTATGTTTGTAGAAAAAAATTGAATGGGAGATACAAAACCGACGCTGATTGTCGTCCCCTTCCGTGTTCATGATTAGCTCATTTTAATCCCGGTTTAAAAACTGCATGACAATGGTGTAGGCGCACTCGCTCTCTATTTTGCAAAGAATCGACTACCGTTCATACAGTTTCCTTTTCCCCGCTGAGGATTTCGACAAATATTTTTATTACTAAACCAATGTTTGCGCAGCCCTCGTCAGCAAGGGTTGGGATAAAAACACCATTCAATCCGCCATCTTTCTTTGATTCCGTTTCTAACCCATTTTTCATGCGAATATGAATAGAACAGCTGGTACGATCGATTGCAGGCACTTTCCTTCCCCTGTTTGGTATGAATTTCTTATAAAATTCTCATTGGCGGTTTTCGTAAATTTTGAATTACATGAAACAGATTCGATAAATCATGGATCAAAAGGTTTGTTTTTATAAATACTAATCGTGTTTTCGAATTTCGAAAGCAATGTTTAACAACTTTATAAATCAATTCAATTTATATTCATTTTCAATCCAATATTCATGAAAGACTAATCATAAACTTGCAAGTGTTTCTAATCGCCAATCCAACTTGTAGACGATCTACAAAATGCATTCACAAAGTTAGAAAATCACTTTCAAACTCCCGCAAAGGAAACGCACACTGAAACAAATGCCATGCACATGCTGCAAGCCATATTAATAGCACAGAGTTTATATGTGGGTAGCGTATTCGCAGTGGTGTGACTGGTGTGTAAGTGCGCTGAATGGCGAAGTCAAGAGTCGCAAATGCGAAAGCACTTAAGTAAAGCCTCAAAAACAAAAGAGGAAAATTTGATTGTACAAGCAAAACCAGCGACCCCAAACAGCCCACTAAAAGAAATTAATCGGCGTGTCCGAAAAAATAAAAACAAAAGAAACGGTAAATCCCACACTGGGAAGACAATACATCGCGTCGTCATAAAGTTGTGTCTCTCCCGCCAGGCGGCGCCATGTCGGGTGCCCTGCCCCCACCTCCCCGCCGCGACGCCTTACGCACGTGCGTGCTACTTGTCTCTACCATTCACAACCCTACACGACCAAAACAAAGCCCTAATACCTTATCCTAAATCTCAGTTTTGATCAAACGTATTATCGAACCAAAGAAGACGCTGCACAGTCTATTAGTCACCGTATCGCGTTACCATTAAACACATTTTTGTTTTCCTCCACAGCCGCATTCCTCGGTTCTAAAACCAATTGTGATGCAGCATGTTTGAACTTTTGTCCTTTTTGATTGACTTTTATCGGTACCGGTACGATTTTTATTAATATTGACATTTTAAATTATTTGAACGCACGTAACGGGAGCAACGGAAATTGATTGGTGCTACGACCGGAACTCGTATCTAAAGTCGATTTATTTCGAGTGACATCTTAACTTGTGAAACGCAGATACTGGAAATAGTTTTTGGGGTCGATTTATAATTACACAAAGATGACATGCGTTGAGCTTTTGACAAATTATATTTAATAATAAAAAGTGAAACACATTTTTCATTGAAAATTAGTATTCAAGTTTAGTAACCATTCATCACATCCGTGCTTTAAATCCAAAACACTAGCTCCAACAAAGAAACTTTATCATCGCAACAGCACCCTCCAAAGTTTTAAAACAAAAAGCCATTGACAGAAATTAATAGCGCCACTCTTGAGACCTCACCGAGACTTAATAAATTGTAAGCCATACACTGGAATCATAAACAACGCTAAGGCATAGTAGTATTATGCACCCCAACAACCACATAATAGCTCCCCAAAGTATTGGTTCCTGACGAATAACCCAATAAATACCCATAAGGCAGTACGCGACACGTACAAAATATTCTTGGGACATAAAAGCATTATCCTGTTAAGTAATTTATTTCTTCTTCAGGTTGTAACTGAACGTCGGTTTTATGGGACCACTTAAACGTTCTATAATCCTCGCAGTTAAAGTATAAAGGAGGGTGTCGGAACCCATAACGCAACACCATAAACGGTAAGAATTGAACTAAAGACTTAGTCACCTGTTCCAACCTTGAACCATAAATCTTCGGCTTTTTTAAGGGGACCTACGCGAAGTGCGCCTAAGTCCCCGTGTAAGGACTTTATGGAGCCGTTCTATACAGGTTTAATATTGTAAATACATAAACTTGTTTTATTTACTTTTCCTTCCCTTTTGTGGATGCTTTGATGTAGAGTATCGCGTTTTAATATTTAATTAAGAATTTATTATCTCCATTATTCTATTTCTTTCTGTATTTTTTTTCATGTAATTTATAAAAGAAGCCATCGTGTTACGAAATTTAATTTCCTTCCCTTTTATGATCAAGTTTATTAAAAGGAAAGAGAGCTTTCAAACCTGACCTGTGTTTCGTGCCTGTGTTAATCTTGGTGCTTACTGAGTCATCGTCTTATGAGTCAGAGAGATTTTATCCCATCCAGTTCCCCGCATGCTTCACTGACTACCCACTCTTAAGGAACCGGTCTAGATGAACTTAAACTGGCAACCTTCTTTTACACAGTAATTTTATTGTTTGTCTTCATGCCTGTTCGTAGCGGTACTCTATCTACCTGCCTTAAATATTCCATGCACATCTTTGCCTCATGCAAATAAATTCCCTTTTGGAAGATATGATTACTTTTCTGGGCTGTATTGTATATCGGCAAGTTCATAAAAGGAACCTTATTCATTGCTGAATCGCAATGCAATTCTTCTTCATTGAATGTCATTGGCAATACAAAATGTATGCCATTTATGCTGTGACTTTGTACCATGACCAGCATTCAATTCAATGACTTCCAATTATTCTACGGTCACAGTTTAAATGATATTGAATTACTGAGTCCAATAACCTTTGCATTTATTTAACAAACATCTATTTTGAAAAAGGATTTCGCAATAGTTTTAGTTCTTGCTACAATTTAAAGTGCACCCGGTATTCTACTGGCATACTTCGGTGATAATAACGATATCGGTTTCTAGCGGACGTGAGTGCAGTTACATTACCAACAAAATTGGGTTAGTTAGATTGCTAGTACTTATCTCCCAAGGCATAGTTTACTGTACTGGGATATTACGTTGCTCAAACTGGTTAAGTCACTGCAATGTGTTCGAACATTACAATATATTTTGGTTTATTGAATTTTCCGTATAAAAAGTTATGATATCATTATTTTTTTCTAACTAAAACGTACCTAAGTACCTTCGATATTTTAGTCACGTTAATCCAATAACATCAAAATGTTAATTTATTTCGCCAGTATAATTTCATGTCTTCAATGATGTACTCGTAGATAGATGTAAAAGTCGGAGTCTTACAACGGAGTGGTTATAAAAGCTATAATAGCGACATAAGAAACATTATATCGATAAAATATCATATTTCTGGGATCATCTCAAACGTGACACTAATAACGACCGAAATATAACGCGAGGGAATCCCATAAAAACCTTATAACAGAGAGCGTCATTCCGTACTCCTAAAGTATATTGACCGAAGATCGTATATTAAACCGCACGCTGCGGTCAGTTTGACCCTTCTAATTTCGATTGCTAGATCATATTACCAGAGAGGTGTTGACACATACACTATGAGTGTCCCTACATCAAACACCGTAACTATAGCATTCTAATTAACCTGCCCCATCTACAATCTCAGGGCTGTTTACGCTATTGCTTCCTATTGATATCTCATGTTGCAGTGCTTACACTTGACCTGGTACACTTCGGAATGATCTCACTTCCCTTTATATTACCGTATAGTCAAGTTCATTAACATTTCAATGCATTAAACTTGATGCGTCTAAGACAATAGCCGGATATGCGACAATAACGGATACGTCCCCGACATTCGCGTCTTGACGTCAAACATTGGGTACCTATTCTAATTCAAGGTTCAACGCTAATCGATCACATTCATACTCTTTATATCGATAGTGGAACGTTCAACTTCAAAAGGGAAACAGATTACAAAACGCATAGAATAACGCAGACAAAGTTCCGTCCGCTACGTTAAACATCGCGTGGATCGCTAATCCGAGCGTAACATTGCAAAACGCAGAACAAACTGCTTCGCTTTGTGTTGCACTAATGAGAGCCACGTGGCCGTCCCCCGCAATGCAGACTGCACAATAAAACAATGCCGCTACAGTTGTGCATTCTGGCTTTATTCCTGCAGGACTAACTGTCGCGTGACTGCGACTCGTTATGGGTGTACCGCAAGGCGCGCTCCTACAGGCATTTCTGTTTATTCTATTTAGAATGTGAGTGCCGGCAAATGTTACGGACATTGTTGCTGATATCACTTTTTGTTGTAGTTTTGTTGCACAATCGTCCCTTTTCTGACATTAATACGTTTACATGCTAAACGAAATAGCCTGTAACTGAATTACAATTACAACGCCCAAAATTCCTAATCGAAAATCATACAGTAGTTACCCTAAACTATTCTATATAATAGTCGCTATTTCTTGTAGATAAATGACGAACTCGTTCATTCAAAGATTCATTCACTGACATGACGTTTACTACAGTGCACTTTGGTGTATAGGTTATGTTCAAAACATTACTGACTGCTTCTGATATGGTTACATCTGATACTTTGTTATTTAGCATATCTGTGTTCAGAATTGTGTAACGGAACATTATTTTGATGTTCTGTGTGTTTTACATTTCCGTTTTATTCCAATTAGACTGCAGCTTACAAGTTCACGCTCCCTATGATACAAGAGAGCTTTCGAGCACTTTTCACAGTTTTCTCACAGTTTTCATAATCTTCATCTAACAGGTAATCAGGTATGACAATCCTCGCGGCAGTCACTCGTGACAGTTTTGACACAAACACGAGAACTTTTGAATGGAGTGTTTGCTCGCGCGTTGTCGTCAAACAAAACAACATAAACATTGGATACTCGGCGCGTCGCGGTACCGAACTTTGTGGGGTCCCTGTCGTGATCGGCTTCGAGGGCTATTAAGGCTATTGTTGTACGAGTTCACTAACACCGACATGTTTCTATGCCGATTGTCGGTGGACTCACCTAATTGTGCGAAGACCTTGGGCCTGACGTTCTCCTGCCAGGCGGCGGCGGCAGCAGCGACGAGTGCCGCCAACAGAACACAGCGGAGCACGAGCATGGCACTAGTCACAAGTCGACATCACTTGAGAACACTCGCGGGTCGCGGCTCAACACAAGACAGGCGGGCGGGGCGCGCGGCGGCCGGCGGTAGACTGGCGGGCCGGGGGCAGTCGGGGGGCGCGCCTGCGCGGCCGGCGCCCCGCGGTCTCGCATGCGTGGGGCTGCGGAGTGCGGACCTCGCACGTGACGCAACCCTCCTCGCCCCCAGCGCACCCTCGACGGCTATCGCCGACCCTGCGACGTCATAATCGCGTTAAAAAAGCGGCTGCATATCCTAATGAACGCCGGCACTAAACCTGCAATTAAACCCGACAGGGCGCCGCCAGAGGCTCTGAGCTTTTGTTTATAAGCGTTTTTAGGAGTATTAAAAATTCGTTAGGGGTATGTCGAGGGCGTGACAGTTCAGCGAATCGTAAGGTCGCAATTACAACTTTGATGGTTAACAACAAGGATGTAGGGTCGAATGCGTGGCACAAGCTCCAGTTACTTCCCCTTCCAGGAAAGAATCTCAATTCGTGCTTTTTCCACTAATTGAGGTACCTAGCAACGTCCCTAATGATCGACTCGACAACCTGTACTTAAATTCACTATAATTTGTCCTATTAAACTCTTCGAGTCCTGATTCTCAGTCTAACAAGCGAAAGTTACTTCGTGAAACCTAAACAATAATAAATAATAATACCTACTTAATTTAAATCCCTTCATAAAAGTAAATAAAACTTTGTTAGAACCATCGTTTCATATATATTTAATTACACGCGTCGTCAAATTAATGAATTGTTACTAAACCGACTCAAATAACAAGTAAAACTGAATGCTACAAAAAACAACTTAGTTACACAAGGTCCTAATAACAGTATCACATGAGAGCGGTGCAACTTTATCGAAATAAAAACTTTTTGTACAACTGTAGGGCTCCCTGGCGCATTCATTATTATTAATTGGACAAAGTTGTTCCCCAGTAATTTTATTCGAACAGTTTAGAACTCTGTCGAAGTAATGCAAGTACGATGTTAGTGTACCAGCGGGCAGCGAGTTGCATTGTGTGGGCCCGTGTGAAAATCAATAAAATAAACATTTATTGTGCGGGACTCCTGCGCCGGGTTCCGTGTGCATTCATAAAGAGGAGGAAGCTTTTGTTTGCATAAATGTAATTACTTTCAAGTTCGCCTTTTAAGTTCTAATTTCAACCATTGCTGATTAAATACTCCAATTAGAAACCAATAAGATTAAACGAAGACTTCTCAAGAACCAATAGCGTTTTTAACAACTAGGTAGCCAATTTAATACCTTTTTTGAACTGCCAAATTCTATGTAGGAACTATATAGGTATACATAGAATTTGGCAATTCTATTTGGCAGGCAATGAGATTATAATATTTCTATGAATTATGTTTACTATCTATTTAAATACGTATGATATTTTTCTATAGTACGTTACTATTAATTTTATATAATTGTGTGATAATATTCAAATGTAAATCAATAAATGAACTTCTTATTATATTTGTAACATATTTTATTTTAATAAAATGTAAAAACAATTTATTTGTAACCAAGCAAATTAAGTACACAAAGAAAATTGTAATTTTCGTTCCTATCTTAACATTCACAGGTAAAGTACTTATAACTACTAAAACATAGGTACCTACGTAACTACGTTGACTGCACGGTTGGCGCGGTGGCTAGGCAACTGGCTGCCGCGCAACGTGTCGCGGGTTCAATTCCCGCACGGAACAACTCTTTGTGTGATCCACAGATTGTTGTTCCGGGTCTGGGTGTGATGTGCATGTGGAATTGTATGTTTGTAAAACGCACCCACGACACAGGAGAAAATCCTAGTGTGGGGCAACGTTATTCTAAAAAACAAAAAAAAAACAAACTCCTAATATTTGTACCGTCACAATGTAGAACAAGTTGATAAGAATAAAACTGAGAATTCTCATTACCTCCCAGCACCGCAGCGCAGCCATAGAAATTTAATAAAATTGTTAAGACACTAACTTCCTAACTCCAACCTTAAACTGCATTAAAGTAAGACTTTTAAAATAAGGAAAGTTAGCAATTCTCAAGTTCTAGGAGACTATTCGATACAACTCGCAACGGATAGACACACGGTAACTATAGTTTTTGTATAATAATCCAATTAGTATGAAAGTGCTAGTTTTGAGGATCGCTATAAGTGAGATGGTTGCAAGATTATGTACACTTCGATTCATGTACTTAGTATAAAATTTATATTTATTTAATTTTTTTTTTCGTCAGCTGCTCAATCACTTTAAAAACAACTTTTGGTTTTGACGCACAAAAATTTATGTTTCTACCTAGATTACTTTTTTGAAAATTACTAACTAGCAATGTTTTAATGGAACACTCAATTATTTATGCTATTAATGCTCTAACCTTCTCCGTATGAGAAGAGGTCTTTGCTCAGCAGTGGGCACTTATAGGCTGATGATGATGATGATGATGATGAATGTTTTAATGGAACTCAAAGTTCAAAAGTTAAAGATCTGCCTTCAAGCTTTTCTGCCTGGGTGTCCTTTTGAAAAATTTTAATATACTAAGCTTGTTTCTTGGTACTATTAAGTAAAGAAACACTGTCATGTCTGCCTGTAAAAGCAAAATGTTCGATGGTTTAAATGTAAAACATTTAAACCATCGAACATTTTGCTTTGTGAAATGGCTTTGTGAAATGAAAACAAAACCGGATCATAAATTAAAAATACATTTTAATGTTTTAAAAATCGAACACAATCGTAAATGTATTTTTAAAAAAATACAAAACTTCAATGCGTGTTTTCGAAATTGGTGCGAAGTTGCGAGTCTTTCGGTTGTTTATCGGATACATTTCGGAGAAAATTCGCAGGGAGCTTGATTCCCCCTAGTCCTTTCCACCATTATACCACCAGACAATCGGCAAAACATCGCACACACGAACCGCTAAAGAGTGGAATTCTTTGCCGGAGTCTGTGCTCCCCGAAGGTGCATAGGCTCCTTAGGGGTCAACATGCTAACCATCAGGCGTAAAGGTGGCCAAACGCCTGCCCATTATAAAAATGAAAAAAAAACTTGGAAAGCACTGCCTGCCTATTATAAAAAAAAATGAAAAAAAAACTTGGAAGGCACGTATTGGACTTGAATGACAAACACATATACAATACTATATGAAGTGACAACCAAATGTTGGGAAATGGAAAAATCTAATTACTATAACAGGTATTCAGAACAGTTACTATGCTGACACTTACTAAATTTATAAAAAATAACGACTAACTCAAGTTTTAGCTGAGAAAAGCTGAGAAGGATTGGGCCTTCAGTAACCTCACACACACGGCGAAACACAACGTAAATATTGCTTCACGCCGTTTTCTATGAGGCCTTGGTATCACTCCGGTCAAGCCGGCACATTCGTGCCTAAGCATGGTTCAAACAGAACAAAGTATAGGTAGTATAAGTAAGATGTCTTTATATTAATTAAGGAAATAAATTATAAATAACGAGTCCATTCCCCTCACTAAGACGTGCTCCACACATACGCACTACGACAAATTGGCGCCGCATTTTATTGACGTAAGTATAAAATTCTTTGAATTCTTTTTTTGTTTTTTTTTTTTTTTGTGGCATCTGTAATTGTTTATGTACAGTCTTTGTTATTCTTGGAATTAATATTACAATTAAAAATAACATCATATTTTTTTCCATTATCTTCCATATATGTATACATATATGAGAACCTTATTTTTCAATTTATTGTTATAGAAATACATTATTTTCCCGTAATATGATTATAATATTTCTATAAATTATTTTTCTCGTAATAAGAATTTATCTAGCATTAATGAATCACACTTACAACCATTACACCAAAAAGGTATCACATAAAAACAATTTAAATATTATTAATGTACTTAAAAACACAAGAAAAAAATAAATAAATGTAATAAAAAAAGCATTCAAAATGAAAAATAATAACAAGCTGACGATCATATAAATTTATGTAAACGTAATGAGAATTTAAATTCCTTGACGAGAGTTCGCATCGTTTTGCAATTAAGAGCGTGACGTCTAAATAATTAAGTGCGTACACTGGCTACTATGACATTCCCCCAAACAATGGGAGAGTAGAGACTCGAGACTTCGGGACTTCGGGACTCCGGTCTCCGAAATCTTAGGGCGAAGGGTCCCCACTTCAGCGAACAATCCCTAAACTTGCACATAATTCATTTTTTATTGATGCCAAGCAATTAACTTATGCCGTCCTTTTTTCATTTTTGTGAGCCAAAAGAGATGGTGCGACATCACTTTAATTAAGAATTTAATGGGTCGGTTGTCGCATTATTTTCGTAATTACATCTTTGAAAGCATTCAATGGATGTATTAATTAATATATTGAATTCGTTAAGAGCAGAACAAAGGTAAGTTTTTTTTCAGCGTTAGTTTTCCTGTTGGTAATACTAATATTTAAAAACAGATTTTTTGCTAAATGTTTAAAATGAGTATATATTATGAACCAAGATGATGTTTTCACCTCTTAAAATAAACTATTTGCGTGTTGCAAGTATAATTATCATCATCATCATCATCATCAGCCTATAAGAGGACACTGTTGAGCAAAGGCCTGTTCTCTCGCGGAAAAGATTTGAGCATTAATCGCCACCATCCAAGGCGGATTAGAGTTTTCAGACTTATAATTACAAATTATAAGTCCAAGTCACTCGGATATATCAACTATAGGTATTATTTTATTTATAAATTTAAGCTTGGAGTTATATGTAATGTAAGTTTGTAGATCTCTTTAATTATGTGTTTTACCCATTTTATTAATTAATTGGCTTTTTTTCTTTTGTTTTTTTGGCAGACAGAGACTTCAAGAATTACGCTTTTGAAATTTGGCATATTGGTTCAGACGCTGATATACCTAGTCAGACATACACTAAAACTGGGCACTCCTGCAAATATTACATGACATGCGGGTCGAAAGACAACTTCCTTTTTTTGAAGTCGGTTAAAAATGACTGTAGGTAATACTTGAAATTCTTTTTCAAGAAATGTTTATAATAAAACCTCAAAATAAACGAAATGGGTTCCTACTTAAATACGCCCACTTGCACAACAGTTTATAAAGTGTAATTATACAGTTTTAAATACATTTGTGACGTCATCACTCCGCCTTCAATGACCACAAACAAATGACAGAAATAGAATAGCTAAATATAATGTTTAACGTTAATTTCTTATACTTACTGAGGATTCTGTTTCAAGTATTGTTTTCATAGAACTTAACCTAGAAATAGGAATTAAATTATTTGTTTTAATTTAATACCTAGTACCTAAATGTTCTTTTTATAAATAAAACATACTTAATGTATATAATTACTTTGTTTTGGAGCTACTACATTGTGTACCGAAAAATCGCCCTGATTTACCATCCACATTACTTAACCTCCAAGGTTGCGGGGTAAGCGCAATGAGGCACCGCGACCTCGGCCCAGAGCAGGAGAAGAAACAGGGGGTTTTTAGTCAGTAAGAGTCTGACACTCCCTCCCGCCCGGCCCTGGGCGGGAGAAGTCATTTGATCATTTTCCCAACACAAAAAAAAACATTACTTAACCGAAAACCTAAGTTGATAACTAATATCAATCCAAAATATGATACACGTCGATTAAATAAGCTCATTTATAACTTACAATACCTAGAGGTGCTTTCGATTTTCGCAGTTTTGTGCTAGTGCTTTGTTTTTGAGGAAAAAAACCTGTCTAATATTCTAAATCTAGCGTAAGGGAGTGCCAGACTCTTATTGACTTGAAACTATCCCGTTCCGTGTCTTGTTCCAGGCCCGGGGCCGCCATGTTTTGTTCTTCTAGCACTTAGCAAATTTTGCTGCAAGATTTTGAATCAGACATCTTCTTTAACTAGGTGTGCTTAAATTTTGTGCCCTCCTTTAGCAGGACAATATGTAAATACCAAGCTGTATGCCTTTACACCTAATCTACAAAAGGGCCTCTACAGTGTTTAAGGCCCAGGTCGTATAGACCCGTCTAATAAAAGCTTATTTAAAAAAGTTTCGTTATTATACCGGAGGCTCAATCCTTCCCGTAATCATTCCCCTAAATCTTCAAATCCCTAATCGCTAAAAGGTCGGTAACGCACTCGTAACTACTCTGTTTTTGGTGTTCATAGGCATCAGGTAATCCGCAAGCTCGTTTGGCGACGTCCATGTCGATTGGGTTTGAGCTTCACACAGAACCTCGCCCCACGTCGTTCAAATCCTCACTAAGTTCTTAATTTTTTTTTTTTGTTTCTATTATAAAAATTTTATCGATTTACAGCATTCAATGCATTATGCTTTTAATGTAGTTGGGTTAAAACCATCATCCAAATGTCCGTTCCTCGTCTGCACGGGTCCTTGGGGTTCCAAAAATATAGTGGTCACTTTGTTTTGTTTTAGTGCGTAAGTAATTGTTTGTAGGGGTGTGCATGAGGTTGGAGGTAATACCTATATCAAGGGTGGTGGGTAGTGGTAAAAGGTTAACCGGGTATTAGGACAAGTTAGAATAGTGTGTGGTCATTTTTGAATAGGTAGAAATCGAATTGAAAGTTACACAAAAATGGGTGAATAATGATTATTTCATACTGCAGTTAGAAATCCATTTGTAAAGATCTTTTTATATAATACAGTTTCAAAAATAGTAATCCAAAAATTATAAAAGTATGTTCATAACAAGTAAGGAAAATAAAGAAATAACTCCTAATAGTCCTTAATATAGAATAACTAGCTTTCGCCCGCGTGGTATGTTGATAAAACGTAGCCCATGTCCTTTTTCTGAGTGTATCCTATGCCTGCGCCAAATTTCATCCAGATCCGTCCAACCATTTTGGTGTTATTAAGTAACAAACCTCCAAACATCGTATTTCAGCAAATGACGTTTTGTTCAGAGTGAACAAATATTTTTGTCCACCACAATTCTCATCTACAATCACTTTTGCATAAATTGTGCGGTTTATTTATTTTTGGATTTATAGCTTCATGCACAAGAAAATTTACACAAAGTTTTTTTTTTTTTTTTTATTATGTAATAGGTCGGCAAACGAAACGAGCAGACGGATTACCTGATGGTAAGCAATCAGCGCCGCCCATGGACACTCGCAACGGAGGAGTTACGAGTGCGTTGCCGACCTTTTAGGGATTAGGGATTTGGAGATTTAGGGATTGAGGAGGGATTGGGGAAGGGGAAGGATTGGGCCTCCGGTAACCTCACTCACACGGCGAAACACAACGCAGTGGTTATTTCACGCCGGTTTTCTGTGAGGCCGTGGTATCACTCCGGTCGAGCCGACCCATTCGTGCCGAAGCATGGCTCTCCCACACTTAAAAAGTAAAAGTGGACTTAATACATTAAGTGTTCTCTACCTGACTGACCTTTGAGTGATACAGTGAAGAATACGGACGGCAGATGTAAGAAGCGAGCAGGAAATTTAATCAATTCGTAAAAGACCTTAAGAAATTGAAGAAAGAAAACTAACTATACAATAAATCTAGACAAACAATACAATTATCAATTATAAGTACGTATTCAATACCAAGTACAAATAAACACTTATTATTTAGGTTTAAGGTTAGTATAATACATACTACACAATTTAGGAAAATGTTTTAGGACATACTTAATTACGACGTGTAGTAGCTATTTCTGCTCCTAAAGATAGAATAAATATCGTTAGGGCTTTTCAAACTTAATATAAAGACTTTCTCCGATAACACATTTTGTGATTTGTATCTGAACGCAAATATAATAAAACCAGAAACCAAAGCCTAACTAGATTACATCTAAACTATCTGAAAAAACTTTCAGCTCACATTGTAAGTACGAAAATACTTTCCAAACTTCTTCGCTCATTTAACGCACCGCCTTTTGCTTTCTTTCGCAAAAATGACGGATGGGACTTGAGATCCACATTACTCCGCCGCGTAGAAATGACCCTTTTAAGCTTATCAGGGCAACTTGAACGGTTTTATCGATCGCCCATTCTTCACAACAGTTGACCGTAACCTGTAAGAGAATCCAAAAATGTTTTCCTCGGCCATAAATGAACAAAGGAGGTCCAATCTGCAATCAGAATTGGGAGGTTTAAAACGTTGTTGACTGAAGATGGCATAGAATAGATATTCATCAACAATTCATTCGGACTCCAGCAAAAATATGTCAAGGATTCTCGTATTTTTGCGCGAGGAGCTTTAGATGTTTGCTTTGCCACAAATCAAGTGGACTGACGTAACACGACGGTACGTAAACGGCCCAGCTTTTGTCCCGTCACACTAACTCTTTGTATTATTCCTGTTGAATAGGATTTTTGTGGCACACCGGGATTTATACTGGACCTTAAAACAAAATATTTTTTTCAGAAATACTTGAGAAACCTTTTGTTTGGCTTGGCGCCTATTTAATATCTTGTCCGCCTCGAGGCCTCAGAGATCATTATACTATACTGTTATAAGATGAAGGCAAGATTTGTAAACTACCTCCATCTTAAGCCATTGTATCGCCATCAGATAGACATATTTGGTTAAACACGTTTTGTGTTTAGTTACGCGTATTATGTAGCTCATATCACAGTAGTAGATGTTTAGTGGTCGGATCATTTACAATAGTTATTGTTATAATTTTATTTTGAATATTAGTTACGAACAATGCTGTGTACTCATTTAATCCTAAAAGTTTTATAGATTTATTTTCAATATCAACTACCTACAATGCTAAAGCTTTTAACGATTTTAAAATATTTTATTTTCCATTTGGAATGAATATGAAAAACGAACTAAAGCGTCATTTTAACAAAACAAAGTCTAGATATGAAAAAGGGTAAAAACGAAATGAAAAATGATTTCGCAGATCCAGATTTACAAGCTAAAAATAAAATTGAATTTTCTGTTTGACTGTTACAAAAAGTGTATTAAAAACTTCTTGGCAGCTCTAAGTTTTACGAGTCGAAAATTAAATAAAATTCGCTCGCCTACTCTTAGACAGAAAAAGTTCAAAATATCTGCTTGCGTATGTTAAAGTAATTTAGAAACACGAAATAAGAATTGTAAAAGATAATCCATTAGTAGCAATAAGCTAAATTAGCATGCAAATTCTATTTTATTTTACTCAAGCAAAAATATATACTTGTTGTCGCATTTACATAAATTGTTTTTAAAATATACTTATTTTTGTTTTTTATTAAAGAAATGAGTAAATGCCTTTGACGCAAATACATTATGACAATATTCAGTAAGAATTTAATGCAAAAGAGTTTAATAATGGCAAAGCAGTATATTGTTAAAAAATAAATACTCTTATATAGTTAAGGTAAGGTTGTAACTAATTAGCATTAGCATTTTTTAACAAACAATGCAATACATAAATGAAAATTCTAACTTCCCTATTTTTAAAAAATTAGCTACACAACTTTCATTCACGCAAACATAACAAAATATCAACATAACAAGATAAACAAAATACGTCACAATATTCGCCCGCCATTAAAACCCTGCAACCACAGATTATAAAACAAAGCGCACAGACTAATAAATACCTACACAGACGATATGACGTTACTGCTTGAACAATCAAGTACGGTTGAAAAGCTTCGTCGGAGGCAGAATAGTGTCGTAATAGACTGGCCAGGGAGTCGACGTGAAAAAGAAGCGAGATGCAGCCAATCAATCTACATTTACAATCATATGAGTATCGATTTGAAATGCACGTTGGTGAGCAGTCTTGATACTTTGAAAATATTTTAGCTTAGTTATCTATCTTTCTTAAGTTTTTTTTATTGAAAATTGTAATGGGTGTATTCGTTGAAACGTACTTAGGTAAATCGATAATATTCTACATTTTACTAGTGAGACTATTTAAACTCGTAAAACACAGCGTCATCAACATCTTCTTTAGATTCAAATTCAGAAATACATGCTTAATTAGCTACATTATTAATATCAATAAATAAAATGTTATTAACTTGTTTATCTTAGGGCTGATTTTTTAATAGTCGGATAAAAGTTATCTGAGGAATAAAATTTGTTGCTGTCTCCGTCTTATACAAACATTCTGATGCGACAGTATCATAATTATTCAGCAAATAACTTTTATGTAACCATTAAAAAATCAGTATTAATAGACTTATTAATGAAATATACTAGATAATCTAAAATTATATATTATAAAATTTATTTAATTATTTCACACAATATTTTGAAATAAGTATTAAGTTTGAATTGAATAACCGATCAAGATGTGATAGCAAGCGTGTACCGTTCGTCAATCGAATCGTTGGCTCTGACGAATAGTTTAGAAAAGACTTCATTTGATGTATGCAGAGGGTAACTTCAATATCAGATAAAACGAAAACGAATTCGTCGCAACCGTCCCCTCTATTGGTATAATAAATAAATTTATTGACATTTTTATCTAGTTATATTATAAATAATGTAATTCAATAAAGTTCTGATATAAATAAGATTTGATTCAATTTAAAATGTACCACAGACAATACAATAAAATTGATAGCCGCAATAAATTATATGACAAAGTGAAAAGTACCATATTTTTCATATCATCTCATTTTTCTTTTTATTTAGGCATGTAGGTACTCGTGAAAAACATATTTTTTTTATTATTTATTCAAAATATTAAAAGTACGAAAAAGTTCTGTACACAAAATTTTATTTAGAATTTTTGTAATTATTTTAAATTTATTTGTTACATACATACATAAAATTAAATATTTCCAATAAAAAAAATCCAAAGAAGTTTTGAAAAAGATTAAAGGAATATAGAATCCTATTAATATCATAAAATATGTAAAAAATTTTAGTATGTATGTTTGTTACCTATTCTTTCAGGAAAAAACACCTGAACTGATTTGGTTAAAATTGATAAGTAGGGTGATGCCTTGGTTTAACACATAGGCTTTGTAACAAGTAGCTCGCCGCCCGACCAGAACCGGACCCAAGCGTACGGCGCGTAGCGTTCCGCGCGCGCCTCAAAGAGCCAATAGACCACCACAGTCGGGGCCCTAAAGGGCTGATGTTTAGCCGGGGCTGCGGGGTAAGCGCAATGAGGCACCGCGACCTCGGCCCAGAGCAGGAGAAGGAACGGGGGGGTTTTTAGTCAGTAAGAGTCTGACACTCTCTCTCGCCTTACCCTGGGCGGGAGAAGTCATTGGATGATTTTCCCCTGACAAAAAAAAAAAAAAAAAAAAAAGGCTTTGTAACAAAACACTACGCCGGTGAAGCCGCTGGGCGGAGATAGTATTATATTATGTATCCTAGATCCATGTAATGTCTTGTATGTACTTATGTGAAGTGAAATTATTATGGAATTTTTGTGACCGTTTAGTTGACATGACCATATACCCTAAGCTGCATGATTTTACTCTAAACCCATAAAAAAGATTAAAGCGATGATAAGTCTCGGCAACCAAACAATTTGAAACTGTTGACCTACATTTTTACAACTGAATGGTGACAAAATGATCTTTAGAACTAGGTACACACGGATGCCTGAAATACCGAAGGTTTCACTCACACACTGCGAAACTGAGAAGAATTATCCCGATCATAGAATATAGAAGCAAGGCGGAGTTCCTTTATGTACTCTTTGTTAGACTTTTGGACAAGTGACCTGTGTGTATTGAAATACGTTGACAGAATTCGAAGAATTTATTTACCTACGTATTAAACAAATAAAAAACCCTGTCAATCCTAAAAAAGGTCAAAGCAAGTCGGCATTGAGTTTCTACGAAAAAGTATTTTTTATGAACATCGACAAAACACTTCAAAACATGAAAAGAAATAAAAGTTTTTCTCGAAATCGTACGAACTACTTACCTACATGCGATTTACTTAGAATATTTTTTCTTGGAAACGTTGGTACCGACATATTTTATGACAATACATAAAATCTTCGATATATTATATTCATCTTAAATTAAACATGTTATGGAGTGGACATTATGCTTTCTTCCAATCAATAAAAATAAACTAAGAACCTACATACTTCGTAATTTTATTTGCTAATTCAAATGCTTCTTTTACCAACTTTTAAATTACTGGCACCAATATACTTTAAAGATTTGAAAATCGAACAGCATTAATTTTAACCAATAGCATAAATTCAACATTTTTATTAGGTTTTGCCCAATCACAGATTTTAACCTGAACCGCCATTATTTTTCTACTTAGTACACAAACAACTCGATAATTATGTACTTAAAATTAATTCTACAAACTTCTTACACACCTTAGCTATCCTAACGAACAAAACACGATCGTTTTTATATTTTTTTCTGTTTGTGGAGGGAAAATCATTTAGTAGGTACCAAGAAAAGTCAATATGAAATTCAAATATTCCCTTTTCAAAATAAAATAAAATAAAAAGTGTCAGTCTGGCGGTCATCCTCTCGTGTCCTCTAGTAGTCACTGTTTTTCGATCACATTCCCAATCCAATTCTAAATGTTAACACTTAACCTTAGTAACATATCTATGGAAAATTCCTATGAACTCGAATCAATATTCGAATGTTACAAACCACGCTTAGTACAAGCTCATCAGTGTAAAACAGTTTCCGATAAAATTTATAGGTATGAAATTGAATTGATGGCAACCAAGCCTCCGTGCCGACACCGTCGGCTGGCGTGAAATTATCAAGTGCAACATCGCAGATTAAGTGCCGACGATCCTAAGTAACCTACCCGAGATCGATCGACCCACTTCATAAAGAAAATATACTTGGGTGCAACCGTGCAATCGTTCGTAGGTGACTCACATGGCGCGTTTATTTTGCGGGTTTCTGTTATGCTTGATTGTTTTTTTAAAAGCGAAGTTTGAATTGTTTTGGCACTGTTATACATAGATTACACAAGTAGCTAGTATTGTCCAAAAATTTATAAGAAACACATCTTGGTTTTCAAACATTTTTTTATGTAATAAGTCGGCAAACGAGCAGACGGATTGCCTGATGGTTAGCAATCAGCGCCGCCCATGGACGCCCACAACGGAGGAGTTACGACTGCGTTACCAATTTTTTAGGGATTAGAGTTTTGGAGATTCAGGGATTGGGGAAGGGGAAGGATTGGGCCTCCGGTAACCTCACTCACAACGCTCTGGTTGTTTCACACCGGTTTCCTGTGACCTCCTTAAAGGCTCAAAGATTCAATTTTCAGTTCAAACTTTATTTAAAAGGATGGTTTCGTTGTACCAAGAATAACTTCTTTATAAATCTATTTGGCAAAAAGCTATCTTTTAAAGATAAACACCGCCAATAAACCTTAAACTTCATTGTTAGACCTGGCGTTTAAAATTCTGATGCCGTAATGCAGTAGAAAATGCAATCTCACGAGCAGCAAATTGTCTGAAAACGCCAGTCAGCTAACAGTTACGATAAGAGTAACAATATTCAGCTCGATACCAGCACAGTTTCTCACAAATATCTCACAAATGTTTTGCTAGCACTAGAAAAATCTGTTTGCCTTTTATTTTAGCCAAAATATTGGCTTTGCTAGCCCAAAACAAGCCAATACTTTGCGTATATTTTTTAACAAAAATGTATTTTATAAACAGATGGCTAGTCTCACGCGGTTCGACTCGCTGCTCGCCTCCTTTTAGTGACGTGATGTTTGAGCATATAGCTGTTTATATATCTCGATTAATAAATGATTTAATATAGAAATAAATTATCACATCCTCGTCAGCCTAATACCTAAGTGCTTACTCTTAAGCAAAGGATCTCCTCTTCTCACACTAACAAGGTTTGATCACTAATCACCAGACGTGTTCAAGGCGAATTGGCGATCTTACAAATAGAAATTAAAAGTCCAAATTTTCTAACGATGTTTTTCTTCGCCGTTTGTCAGTGAATTCTACATAAACTTATAAAGTAGGTACATATTAATCGGAATAATCCGATTTGTACATCACAGGTTTTGAAGCCACACTCTCTTGCAAGAGAACCAGCCTTAACCTCCGGGACTTCACGATAATCATGTATATGGTTATGTGGTTTTTAGAACTTCCTATCTATTCACTATGCAAATTTTATCTATTTTTAAAAGACTTATTTTAAAAAGACTAAAGAAAAACTTGGGTATTTTCTGATTTACAATAAAAGTTGGGATAATAATTTGTCGTCTGGCAGCTTAGTATAGTTATCATCATCATCATCACCCTATAAGGGCCCACTGCTGAGCAAAGGCCTCTTCTCACACGGAGAAGGTTAGAGCATTAATCACCACGCTTGCTCAATGGCGAGCGAATGGCGATTTTAAACCTATATATAATTAGAAATTTAAAGTCCAGGTTTCCACACGATGTTTCATTCACCGTATGTCAGTGGTGTCTAAATGATCAAAGAAATGGTGGGCCGGAGGTTAAGAAGCCCGCTTCTCATGCATGAGAGTATGAGTTCGAAACCTAGCAAGTACCAATGTGACTTTTCGGAGTTAGTTATACGTATATACTAACTCGGAAAAGTCATTCTTCTTAGTCGTCTTTCTATGATTATTTAGTATAGTTATACTTTGTAGAAAAATATTTCTTATTTCCATTTTAATAGATTAACGCTCATCGTAATATTAGTCTAAAAAGTTTTTGTGACTCAATTAAAGTAAACATTTCAAATTGTTATTTTCAACAAACAGACTTAAAACAAATTATATTACTTATCCATTTAATTTGTAATCTATTGACGCTTAACATTATTTACTAACTTAGTAAGTATACTTGTAGGTAGTTATTAAGATCCCGAGCGTACGGCGCGTAGCGTTCCGCGCGCGCCTTAAAGAGCCAATAGACCACCACAGACGGGGCCCCATAGGGCTGATATTCAGCCGGGGTTGTGGGGTAAGCGCAATGAGGCACCGCGACCTCGGCCTAGAGCAGGAGAAGGAACAGGGGGTTTTTTAGTCAGTAAGAGTCTGACACTCCCTCCCGCCCGGCCCTGGGCGGGAGAAGTCATTTGATGATTTTCCCCTTACAAAAAAAGGTCGTTATTAACATATAATGAGTATGAAATTTATCTATGTAGATAAGTACATTGTCCCGGCTCGATCGGAGTATAACCATGTTCACAGAGAACTGGCATAGGACAACGCAAGCGTTCTGTCCCAATGCCCACATTTTTAAACTTATTTTGGATTGGAGATGAGGGTCTTCTCTAATCTGCTAAAAGCCGGCAACGAACTCGCTACTCCTATAGTATTGCTGGCGTCCATGGGTGGTTGCTTACCATCAAGAGATCTATCTACTCGTCTACCAGTGCCCATAAAAAGTACATCACAGACATATAAAAAATAAGTAAAGTCAAAGTCAAATATCAAATCATTTTGAACATCAAACAAAAAGTTCAGCTTTATGTGTCAGTGTGTCACTCTATCCTCCAGCGAATATATTTGCTCGTTCTAAAGGGAAGATTGCGATGGAGAAGAACGTGCAAGTAACTCTTACGCTTTTTCAATCAATTTCACAATTCATTTTTGTTACATCATATAGCCGGTTCTGTTAAGTGAGAACAGTGTAACACAAATATTTTTTTTTATGTGATAGGTCGGCAAACGAGCAGACGGATTACCTGATGGTAAGCAATCAGCGCCGCCCATGGATACCCGCAACGGAGAAGTTACCGACCTTTTAGGGATTAGGGATTTGGAGATTTAGGGATTGAGGAGGGATTGGGAGAGGGCAAGGATTAGGACTCTTTTTTACTTTTACTATACACATAACACTTCTATTTTGACTTTATTCAGTCGATAATAAATTCTTTAGTCTTAACGATCTTAAAGTACTTACACAAGCAGTACTATAAATTCTATTAGCAGATAATAGCTAGCCGCGATCTATGGTAATGATCATAAACATTATTGAACCTCTAATCTAAGAATCGAAGCTGCATTTAATTACTTAGATTAATGTCAGTGTAAATATATCATTTTCTACAACCGCTAGTTTTATTTTATCAATTACTTTGATGGCAGTTTTATGTTTTTGAGTATATATTTAAAGGCAACTTGAGTACTATCTACAGGTATTTCTATATCGGTCGGGGTCACGAATACAAGGTCAATGATCTAGACTGGATTAAGTAAGTCATATGTCATTAATTAACTTGTTTAACAGATACCTACAGGATTCTTTAAAACTATCAACGTGAGGTGCACTTTGACATTTCACAGGGTATACATATACGCCGGGGAGCGGGTCAAGCGCATTTATAATGTACCGCGACCCCAGCTCAGAGTAGGAGAAAGATTGGCGTGGTTTTTAGTTAGTAAGAGATCTCTGATATCCCGTCTCGCCCCACCCAGCTCATATGAACTCAAACTCACTTCAAATGGTTACTCCCCCTACAAAGGGGAACTTTATATTTTTATACAACAGATTTTTGAATCGTAAGTAAATTAAAAACCCTATTGATTTATTTATAGATGCTGAATCTTCTAAAGCCATTACAATTGGTTTTAACACCCCTATTTTTAGCCGTAATTGCCGGCACAAAGAACTAGTCTTAAACGAAGCTTAATTGCGAACCTAGTCGAAGGAAAAATCTAAAAGAAGAATCTAGAAATTAGTATCCCAATTGCATCTTAACATTCCTTCCACGATCTTCACACAACTCGTAATTCTGATAATAGAATTAACGTGTCAGTTTGCTCGTTTTTCTTCACAAACTTGTGTTTTAGCCCCGAGATAACTTTGTTAATTAAATTTTACATTTTTTGCTCCCCAGACACCGTGCTCACCTGATTGGGATTATACTTTCTTAAGAACTGTATTGAAAATGAAATGTAAGAAGAATTAAGGCTTTTTTATTCTGCAATGTATGCTTAAAGTGTGTTGCCTTATAAATGCCATATATTTATTTATCTAATATTTATTTTTGCCTTTATCGTGCAACGCAGTAATACAAACCAATTTTAAGACTCGGGTTCATTTAAAAAAAGTTAATTTCATAATATTAATGTTATGATTTGATAACAACTTCATCAACGGAGTACGGCAGCTGATAAAAGCGTGTAAAGAAACAAAAAAAGGTTTTTGTAGACTGGCTGACTGATCCATTATTTTCAGATAATTAAATACACTTTTATTGAAAATATTAACTTACTATTGAGATCGTCAATTAAAGCTCTGCTAGTGTTCCTCGCAGCGACGAATAAGAGCCCCGTTGTGACTTGAGACTAGTAGAGTAAATATTCCCGTGAAATAACTGAGAAAATCTTAAGTAAACTACATTATGCTAAACCGAGAAAAGCTGAAACAATGAATTTAATTTTGCAAATAGGCCATAAAACGGCATTTTTACACGTCATTTATATGTGAAAAACAAGATGAAGCCCTGCTATGATATCTATATCTATACTAATATTATAAAGGGGTAACATTTTTAAATTTGTATGTAGGGTGGTAATCTTTAGAACCGCTGGTCGGATTGCCAAAATTCTTTCACTGATAGATAGCTACAATGTTCTTGAGTGCTATAGGCTATAAAACATCACTGTACGATCAAATGGAACCGAGGAGCGGGTGAAACCACGCAAGAGTAGCCAGTTTTTTATATAATTGTTCAATATATTTCAAGATGGCTTCTAGTCAAATCTCTTAAACTATTCTAGACTATATCACAAACATTTCATTACATAGGTACATTCGTTTAACTAAGTAATGTCACAAACGAGTTCATCCCACATATTTATCTATAAATATATTACAATTCAACGCAACAGTTACACCGTATCTCTTTTTAATTATAAACAGTGTGTCAACCTCTACACAATAAAGATAGTAGACTCAAATGGTACTTTCTCGGAGACAATAACTAACAATAAACGCACCTTTGACCGACCTTTTTTATCGAATGGGCCCGCAGCTCCGGCGAACTAAGTTTTAAATAAATAAGTACAGGAGGATTTACCCTACTTTCCTTAGAAGTAGAGGATTCCAGAAGAAAATTTAGGTCACTTGTGTAAATAGTATAAGAAAATTACGACTACTGCTTAGTGCAATCTGCAAAGTTATTTGGTATGCAGGTAATAATGTACCGCGGTAGTTCAGGAAAAGATATGGGATGGTTTCTTGGTATTCTTCATATATATGAATTTGTACGTTGAAAAAGCACCCACGATATAAGACAAATGTATTTCATCATTATCAGCCTGATTTATTTCACTGCTGCATATAGACCTTTCCAATTACACGCCAACGAGCTCGATGTTTCAGCTCTTCTCATCCAACCACTCCAGCTACAATGCGGATACCGTCTGTCCACCTAGCTGGCTATAAAACATCTTAAAACGTCTTGGTCTCCTACGTATCAATGTTTATTAGATAACTATTAGTGGCAAAAGCTTAAAACCTATAATGAAACACATATCCAAACAGCTTAAAACACTATTAAATGAAATAAACTTTCGTTTTCAAATAACATAATAACTAAAATGTACTGTAGTAGGACCACAAACTACACTTCATAAAGGTACAATCTGCAAAACCACGAAATTACAATACAATGTAGGTACGCTGCTAAAACAGTAACATAAAAACGAAGTCGTCGCTATTCAAATTCATTTATTCATAAGATACAAGCTTACAGTAACGCCAAAACGCTTATATCTATACTAAGCTTACAGAAAAATAGCTAAGATTACAATGCAATAATAAAATATATATGTATACAATTAAAAAAGACAAAAAATGATAAATTATTTCATAAAACTATTCAGAAAAGGGTAGAACATTTTCTTTATGACATAAGGAGGATCAAAAAATATGTCTGCATCCGGAGTATTCTGTAGGAAGCTATTTATTAATGATACGGCTCGAGCAGTAGGGCTCTTGTGCATCTGGAGGAGAGGCCAACTAGGTGGACACGACAGTAGTCTATGTTGCCGTCTGCCACTACGCATGTATTTGTCAGGGACATAGAAATAAATGCATTCACGTACGGGTGCATTGTCGATCTTATTTATAAGCAAGAAGTAATAATGCATTAACATTGATAGATCGCGTCTGAGTAGTAAAGTGTCAATACTAACCATCCCCGATACAAATAAGGAAGGGTATAGAAATGATGTAAATGATGAAATGATGGTAAGCTATATCTCCATTAATATTATAATACTCCTATACTTAAGCAAGTAAGCAACATAATGATACAATATCGGAACTTCTTAGAGATAACATAAGTGGTTTATTAATTCTTCACTTAAGTATCTATTATCTCTCACTGCAATAGACAGCCCCAACGTTTTCTATATACCAACTTCAAAATACCGGGATATCGTAACCTTTTGACCTTAGCCTGAATGGGCCTCAGTACTCTTATCTAAATTATACTACTTAGGTATATTTCTTATAATTATTATACAAAAATGAGGAGAGATTAGTACTTACTGCATGAAATTATATGCTACTAATTTTTGCCTGCGACTACGTCCGCGTGGAATAGGTACTGTTATTACTTGCTATGCCTTTTTTCGAGTTCCAAACTGTGTCTGTACCAAATTCCACTGAAATCGGTTCATTAGTTTAGGCGTGAATAAAAGACAGACAGACAGACTGAGTTTCTTTCGCATTTATAATATTAGTTTGGATTACATAATATTTGAATACACGGCTACATGTATTCTTATAGGTACTTTGTAATAGGTACCTAGTTTATGATCTTCTGTCGGCGGTTTCGCCCATGTTACCCGATAAAATTACCCTCTATTTTTCTCATATTTCTTTTTATAACAACCTTTTCCTGGCAATAACAATCACAACAGAAAAAATTGACTAAAATGGTCCAGGCGTTGTTGAGTTACGTGCTTATACCGACACATTTTAAGATATTTTTTACATATCGATACATATACATTATCGAGGTTGCTTACATTTCCACATAAACTAGAAAACAAACTGCTACATAGAGGTATTATGACAATAATATTAAACCAAACAAACAAACACCCCACCAAAAACCTTGACCAAGATAATCATTGAAATCAACATCAGTTCACTAGACATGGGCTGGGTGTGAACAGGCTGCCTCCAGAGTCACTTCAAAGTGACTTATTGAGCGGTAAACAGTATCTAAGGACTGTCACATAATGGTTGCTCATTAGCTGACTTCAATTAAACGGGGCACGCCTGAAAGGAGACCTGCTTCAGATTACCCTACCTCTAGATACTTAATTTCGACGAAAAATGAGGATTTATTTTGTACGGGACCAGTTGTATTGGGATTACGTATTGAAACTTCTGCTTTATTTATGTTTACGTGGATTGTTGTGATGTGGTAGGTTAGTGGTATGGCGTTGTGAGTGTGATTACAGACAATAGTGATAAGAGTTTTATTTTTTTAATGTTATAGGTCATAAAACAAGGATTACCTGATGGTAAGCAATCAGCGCCGCCCATAACAAAAAAGAGTTGCCAGTGTGTAGCCGACCTTTTGAGGATAGGGAGGGATTGGGGGAGTCTCTCATTTACATGGCGAAACACTACGCTGTGGTCATTTCACGCCGGTTTTCTGTGAGGCCGTGGTATCACTTCAGTCGAGCCGACACATTCGTGCCGAAGCATGACTCTCCCACACTTAAACTTGATTAGAAATTAATTACTCAAAACAAAACATTTAAAAAGACCAACATATATTTTCTAGTAGTATACGATCTTCTGTCAGCGGTTTTGCCCGTGTTAGTGGGATGAAATTAGCTTATGTAGGTATTATTTCAGCATTATTACAGTACATAATAGTGTTTAGGGTTTGATTAGAAAATAATTATCTATAAAATATTCTACACATAAATCTATCCTTTAAAACGTGAATTTAATTTACTAAAAGACACACACTATTAATACTTTAAAGTGCCTTCTTAATCGAACCGAATGGAAAATTTTAATAAAAAATTAGTATGATCGGCGTTTTCTTTCAACAGTTTTACAATATCACAAAGTTTGGATTTTTGCCGATTTTTTTTTTTTTTTGGCAACAGACTTGCTCTATATAACTTAATTCAACTAATAACATCGCCGAAATTACTTTTATAACGAGTACTAACATTAATCTATTTCACCTCAAAGTGGCCTCTATAACCCTCACAAAAATTATTACAACTTTAATCAAGAATGCAATAGAATTTGTTTCAAAACAATATTAAAACAAATTGGTAGTTATTCAATTGTTTTCGACAATTTATTAAAACGTCTAAATGTAATTATTTTATTTGTTCCAATTTTAGTATTAGTGCTCAGAAACTAGTTTTAATTAAGTAAATGGCGTCTAAATTTCTCCTATTTTGTTTTGCAATTATGTTTTCTTTGTCTATTGCTTGACTTCTTCTCTAATAATATCTTCTGATTTATTTCGTGATCCATTACAGTTATTCGGGTTCCTTTGCCTCACTGGACTTCAATGTTTCGATATTTCCATGGTCGCGTCTACTACAAATCCTGGTCTACAGAAGTTGCTTCGGTTTTAGGAGTTTGTGGCAGGCATATCTCATTAAATAGCAATAGTTCGTGACAGTCCATTGTCTATGGGTCTTCTCTATCTGGTATCTCTTAGATTTCAGATTTCCCAATGAGCGCTAGTGCTCGCTCTGACAATTTTGAATATTCCTTTTAGTTGAAGGCGGTTGTAAGAACACCAAGGAAAGAGTACCTAGAGGTGATAATGAAACGTGCTCTATTAAAAAAACTTGTAAATAATAATCTGATACGAATATATGCGAACGGACTTCCAATCTTTTATTACAAAAAATGTAGGTATTTATGCGCAGGCCTTTAGAAAGGCAATTTTTTTTAAATTATTCTTTCATGTACTTACCTCATAACACATTAGTAAATATGTGGGACATTGTGCTACGTCAATTACAAAAATAAATGGTAATAATTAAAACAACATATTCTAATCAGTTACACTCTGCACTATACATAGGTATCGAATATTCAAAACTGCTCAACTCATTCTACTTTTAAAAATCCGAACTTACGAAAATATTTAATTTACGAATAAATATTAAAAAAAAAACAAATAAAATATAAAATACGCCTTCAATAAATAAAAACTAAGCAATTCAAACAACGTTCCAATGCATTAACTTACAATTCAACACACTAAAAAGTTTAATTTTAAAACAAACCCAGCGAAATTAGTGGAAATTGGTTAGCCAACTAAATACAGGTCATGTGAGGTGATATATAAACAATGAAATCGAGTTATAAACGAGTAAATAAAATGTAATAGGCTTTATTGTTCACTTGGACGTTAATAGAATAGAAATTCAGGAGCATTCACTCGCACAAAGGCCTGAAACACATTGATTTTAAAATGTGAATTCGGATCGTGTAGGGGTGTGCCTCTATAAACTTGATCAGCCATTTTAATTTGAAACACACATACTCCATTGGATTTTTAAATAGTTCCTTTTTTGTTTTTTTTTTTGCGAGGTCATGGATGTGATCAAGATATTGGTTACGTTTATTATAAAAGAAATAAATACATATTTCTTTGCTTTTTGCTTTGTTTCTATGTAAGTGTAAGTACCTAAGTGCAAAATAGTTAACTATAACAATTGTCGTAAATTATTTTAGAATCAATAGGTATTGTAGATATGTGTATATTAAGAAAAAAGACAACAAATTTTAAATAATAGATTCAGATTTTGTTTATCTCTTGATTTGTGTTAAGATGTTCGCTTTTACTAAAAAAAATAACCGTTGTAAATCCAAAAAATTCTGGATCGATCGTTTCATCAGTCGAACGATGTTAAAAATCGATCTAATCGAAATGTTTTGGATTAATTTACTTATTAATGTCATCAATTAATTAGTAATCCATTCGTTTCTGGTCAATACACTATATGAATATATTCCAGACGGGTTGGCCAGATCAATGGAAGAAGGCAATGATTTTCCACCGTCATAAAAAATATGAAAAATTTAAATGACGACTCAAGAAACTCTTATAATTCTCGATAAATAATGATGATGGATGGATGGCTGAATGGATTATAGACACAAATACTGTTGTTTACTCAATTCATAGTAAAAAAATATAGAAAATAAAAACAATCATTTATGTACTCGTAAACAATCGAAAAAAGAACGCAATATCCAAACATTGATATGCGCGCCAACTGTAAATCAAATCGCGGCCATATTTAAAATACGAGCTCTAAAGGTATAAAATATCTGGACATGGCAGGCTTGATAACCCTACCATAGCCTGGATTGATGATAAAATTCAACCGTAAATAATAAATGTTGGCAGTTAACGTTTTATCGAAATATTATACGGGTTAATTTATATTCGGTAAACATATAAAGGAATGGTCAAAAATTTCACGTCACGAAGTAAAAATGAACGTAGATTGCAGTAGGTAGGATTGTATTTTTGTTTTTTAATTTAGTATTAAGTTGTCTGTGATGACCATTATTCGTTTTTTTTTCAACTAACTCTTACTTAATGGGACTTTGCTACTTGATGAGAGCTGTTGATTTCGTTTGTATAATTAACATGAAAACAACGCAAATTTGTACTCAGTATTAAGTAAAAAAGCATTAAATATAGACTGTCTGTTTTGTCGAGTGGTCGAAGCACTTCCAAACGAAGGAACGTTTTGGTTTTAATTTCTTTTCTCATTATCAACGCGAAGTTTATTTTTGTGGCCGGTAGAGCAGCCCAATCAACCCTTCGTAGATACAGCCAAGATATCTGGAGACAAAGCCAGATAAGTGCGTGGTGGTATGAGCTCCTGCGCGATCTCATGGCGGAGTGGAAAAAACCATCTGTCGCAACGGAGGGCCGAGCACGTTTCAGCTGAAATAAGGTCTTTGAAGAGTGGCTAGAGAGACGCCATGGCATCCTAACTTTCCTGGCTGAAGCAGGTGCTTACCGGACGTGGAAGCTTCAGAAGCAGCGGGACGAGGAACTGATGGTTTTTAGTCAGTAAGTGTCAGGCACTCCCTTTTGCCTCACCCTAGACGAGAGAAAAAAAAACTTTAGAGAAAAAGCGTGATGTTTATGCTCATAGTGCTAATAATTTTGAGAAGAATGGTCATAATATACTGATATAGTTTTGCCTGTAAAAGCATTGTTGGTTTTGTTATCTACATAACATTTATTTTTCCACTGTTTCAAAGCTTCCGACGCTCACGGTTATATGGGTGTGCAAATAGTAACAGTTTCCTCTGTTAGGACAACCAATTGTTAAAATATTTCATTAAAGTCTTGCGTCTAAACAACATAGATTTAAGGCTATTAAGTTCATATAAAGGAGGTTTTAAAATAAATAGTATCATTAATACAAAAAAAAAATATACAGTTCCTTTTTTGAAAATTCCACATCCAACAAATATACTAACAACCTCTTTTTAAGATTACCTGATGGTAAGCATGCCGCCTGTGACACCCGCAACAACCGATGAGTGCGTTGCCGACCTTTTGGTTATTAGGAATTTGGAGATTTAGGGATTAGGGAGAATTGGCCTCCGGTAACCTTAATCACACAGCGAAACACAACACTGTGGCTGTTTCACGCCCGTTTTCTGTGAGGCAGTGGTATCACTCCGGTCTAGCCGACCTACTCGTGCCGAAGCATGGCTCTCCCACACTTTCTATAAAATGTCCAGAGAACTGCAAAATTTTTCGCAATCTTCGCAACACTACGACCTCAGTAAACAGGTTATCCCTTCAAATTTAATTTAAGTCAACAAAAATATTTTAACCGGCTGACAATAATTTCTCCTGAGAATTCAAGTGTCAAAACTTTATTATAGAAAGAACGGTCTAGTGGTATCCTGAAGAGCTTTTTCAAATATACATAATCATTACTTAGTATAATATCCATGAACTCGGATCCTCTTTCCCTCTCATAGTTTCACTCTTTTATCTCCGATAAAGCACGGTAATAGTGATACCTTTAAAGTATTGAATATTTCCTTAAATCTCCCATCTTTTGTTAAAGTGAGAAAAAAATATCGCTTTCATCCTATAAATTGTGCTGACCTCCAAGCGATATTCAATGGACCTTTTTGTGATAACTTTTTAAACCTTGCCGAAAAGAAAGGAATTATTACGGTAACAAATAAGGCTATTTGAAGATGAATTATTATGCAAAGGTGACTACTTTTTTGGGATACGCGTATTAAATATTGGGATTGAAGAGATGGACGAAAATCCATAAAAAGTGCGAGTGGTTGAGTGAGTGTTCAGGTTAAAATGGAGTCAAGAACTAAGTCTGTAATAAGTATCGGTATAAACGTATTAAAGTAGATTTTGGGATTAAATATCATATACGATTAAAGTTCATAAATATTCGCACCAGTAATTCTGATTGATTTGAAATATAATTAACCATGGAAAGCATTATAGAAATTATGTATAAAATAATATATAAGTACACGTAGATACCTTATTAAAACTCGTCAAACAAACTTGGCACTCTCAAAAAATTTAATCCCCGAAAAAATTAAGATAAAACAAAAAGGTGCATGCTTTTATTTTAAACATGAAATTAACAATATCTGTACCAACAAAGATAAACAGTGTTGCCAGTGATGTGATTATTAAATCCCCAGACCCCAGAATGAGGTGCAGCGTAGGGATCGTCCGTCAGACACATAAAAATAAATTACAATGTAAAATTTTGCACGCCCTAAATCACTGGGGAATAGTCGATTTGTTCCGGTATGCTGTTACTTTTTATTAGCAAATATGGCGACACTATGGCTATTGTAACCAGTAGGCTATAGCCTAATATATTCCTGTTTATAGTAGTATAATTTGTTATTGATGATGCGTTGTGTAATTAGAATTTATGTTCTAATGTATTTTACTATTAAGCAATTATAATTTTGGCAAAAAATGTCACGTGCTAACTTATGAATGCTACGAATAATCATAATTATATTTGACTAGCTGCTCCCGCGCGGTTTCATTCGCTGCTAGGCTCCATTTAATTGTAGCGTGATGTTTTATTTACCCTATAACACTCAGGAACATTGTAACTATATAGTAGTGAAAGAATTTTGGGAATGCGACCAGTGGTTCCAAAGATTACCCCCTACATACAAACTTACATATTTTACCTCGTTATAATTTATTAGTATAGATAAGAAAAAGCGACGGATTTTTAGACCAATAATATGTCTATATAGGTACGTATGTAAATACGACAAACATCTATATACTTATATTATAAATGCGAAAGTAACTCTGTCTGTATTTTCTTCACGCCTAAATAACTGAACCGGTTTCTATGAAATTTTGTACAGACATAGGTAGTTTAAAACTCGAGAAAGGACATAGGATAGTTTTTATACCAAAAATCTGCAGGAAGCCACTATTCCACGCGAACGGAGTCGCTAGCAAAAGCTAGTGCTTATAAAAAAAAACACTAACGTTATTAAAATTAAGTTTAGACACCATCCTACTTGGAGACATTGACTGATTACTCAAACTATTTCTTGGTAACAATTTAGTTTTAGAAATTTCAAAAACATCTTATTTAAGTTATGAAACCTCCTTAAGCAACATTAATGATTGATGCTTCTCCGTGTGAGAAGAAGCCTTTGCTCGGCAGTGGGGACTTATAGGCTGATGATGATAATGATGATGATGAATAAAACTATACAGCACCTTAAGTTATAACGCCTACGATTCAAATTCAAATGATACTCTATTTATATAATTTACGAAAATAGACAAGAAATTTGCGCATTTACGCAATGTGTTTGCGTATTTTATCAATCTTAAAAGCATCCACAATCTAATTAACATTTCAATTACGTCATGAGCACATGTATTACCTTAAAATAACATTGTATCTACATTTACTAAGGAGATAGACAAAGTTAACAATAGATTCGGTTTTCTTATCTGTTATTCTGTAAATGCCTACCAGTCTAGTCTAATAATACTAGGCATAATTGTTTCTAACTTCTTGACTTTGATAAATTGAAAATTCAAGTATTTTTTTTCAACTACCAATCATCGTATTTGCGTGCTTAGCTCAAGGTCTCACATACATACAACAAGGGTTAATTGAGTTCTTTGATTTCATTTTTAATTCAGTAATACGATATCGATAAGTAGTTGTTTAGAGTTTGATTGCACAGTTGGCAAAGTGGCTGGACAACTTGCTGTTGTGCGAGATCTCGCGGGTAATAATTCGGCACGGAACATAACTTCGTGTGATCGATAAATATTTTATTTCAAGTTTGGGTGGCTCATGTGTGTAAATTTGGATGTTTGTATGGTTTAGGGTTTGACTGCATGATGGGCGCAGCGGCTGCGCAACTGGCTGCTGTGCAAGACGTCACGGGTTCGTTACCCACACGGAACAATACTTTGTGTGATCGGTAAATTATTGTTTAGACTCTGAGTGACTCATGGACAATTTGTATGTTAGTAAACGCACTCACAAAACATGTGAAAATCCCAGTATGAAAAAAAAACAAAAAAGGTAGTACTTAAAATGTGAACTACTTGAACTCTTCATAGAACTTTATAGAAGCAAAGAACAAATTTCTTCTATGGCCCTGCTGAGGCGAGAAAGAGTGTCAGACTCAGAAACCACCCTGTTCCTCTTCTGCATCAGACTTGGGGCGCGATATATTATTGCCCTGAATAGTACCAAAGGTTCAATGTCAACCTTTGAACTCCCTCCACTTACTATTTCGCAATAAATATGATTCCAAAATTAATCAAGCACAAAATGCTACAATAATAGAATATCTATCAGGCAGTAATCACATGAATAGACAGTGAAAACGCAACAAACGTCTGTAGAATTCGAGCTGAGACACCTCTGGGTGACGTCGTCGAATGCCACGTCCTTAGGCACCGACATTAACTGAACAACACGACCAACCAACCCTGAACCCTCACATAACACACCACCACCCCTTTTTAACTTACATCCCACGCTTTGCAAGGAAGGGTGGGAGACCAAGTCAAAATGGCGATGCCAGGTGTAAATGTAGTGTTGAATTTCACGAATAATTCCACTTGTGACACTCCAACATTTGGTGGTGGCTACGGAATTTATTTCAAGAATGCAAAACATGAATTTCCCACTCAACGAATGTCGCGCTCAATTCTTTTCGAAATTGTTCTCCATGTATCTTGAGAGATAGATTTGTCTGTTTTAAATTCGCTCTTTTTAACATAAATTATGATAAATTGGAGCCATTTGTTTTAATAAGCGGTGAACGATGACGGTGTCGTACGATGCTTTCGTTTTAAATCGTCATTATCGTTAATTAATTGTAATGTATTCGTGATGGTTGCATCTGCACTTTAGTCTCGGTTCAGACCGTTACTTGACAATATTCAAGTCGGGAATGTATAATTTTTTCGCTATTATTTTCATCTACTTACTAAGAGTCTTTTCTTTCTCTTTGCTTTCTGATTAACCACTTTCAAACGGTGGCTTCCAACCAAACGAGAAGATAAAGACGTGATTCTAAACGAAACAAATTTACACATCATCATCATCCTATAATAAGTGGTTTGAGCATTAATCAACGCGCTCGCTCAAGGCGGATTTGCGTTTTCAAACTTATAATTAGAAATTATAAGTCCAGGTTTTCTCAATGATGTTTTTCCTTCACCGTTTGTCAATGATGTCTAAATAAACTTAGAAATGACACATGAGTTTAAAAAAGTTTGGTAGTTGCCTAGTTTCAAATCCGCAGTGTTACCTATACTTGAGAAGCGGGTCCCTTATCCTCCGGCTACTACGACATCCAACCTATCCAAACTAAAGAAAAGAAACGAAAGTAACTCTGTCTGTCTGTCTGTCTGTCTGTCTATTTTTCACGCCTAAACTACTGAACCTATTTGTGTGAAATTTGCTACAGACATAGTTTAGAACTCGAGAAAGGACATAGGATAGCTTTTAAACCAAAAATCTGCAAGAAGTCACTATTCCACGCGAACAAAGTGGCGGGCAAAAGCTACTATTATTTTATTATATTATATCCGAATCATAATAAATGAGTCAGGCATTAAGCTACAATTCTAACTTTGACAAAAATAGACTCCACGCTTCCAAAGTGACAAGGTTGCCACATCGCTCTCTAATTGTGCAAACAAAAGTACGGAATAATAAATTCACATTCGTAGAACCAGCTTGAATAATTCATTTAATAAAAACGTTAAGATAAATGACCTGACTGACGCAGCGTCGCGACGTATCACGTACGTACAGTACAGACATACTTGCCGTGTTATATGTATGCATGTAGTTATGTATTTTTATACGTGACATTTCGCATATAGTTTAGATAAGCACTTTATAAAATTATTATGAAGTGTTTTTTGTACTTATATATTTATTTTCTTTAAAATACTAAGAATACGTAGAATGAAGATTAAAATCAAATCTGAGATTTTGCTAGGGAAAATAAAAATATATTTATAAGATATAATGCTTTGAATTGTAACAATTGTTACAAATATTTATTGCCTGGACGGTTGACGCGGTTGCGTTGAGTATAGGCACAAACTTTTTTTGTGTGATCTCCAATGCAAATTATTGTTTCGAGTCTGGGTATGATGTGTATGTGAAATTGTGGATGAGAAAATACTAAAAAAAGGATTGGAAACTTGTTTTAAATTATAATTATCAAACCCCTTTGGGCCGAATCGCAATCATATTACCTAAACATAATAAATACCATGTAACATTTTCTAATTAAGTTAATGAAACTAACTGAAACAAAAAAACTTTGCGAAAAGTTTTTCACATTAAATCCGATGTTGAAATTGGAACAAAAATTTATTTTTCGCTTGATCCCTATAAAATTATAATTAGTTAATCTATTGCAGAGTCCTATTAAACGACGAAAGTGCCTTTTAAAAAGATACACTCAATGTTATGACCTCAAACTATATTATAAGTTAAACTAATTTATAATTCTGTTGAAATAAAATATGAGTTTCGATAAAGTTTTGGCAGTCAACTCCATTTTTGTGTAACAGAAGTGTTGAACTCTATTTTAATGTGCTTATGAGATAACTAGCTCTGCCCTGCAGTTTCACTCGCGTTAGTAATAGCCTACTAGCAACCCGCCTCGACTTTGTAAAAGTGATAGGTATCTCAACTGTTTAATTGATATGTACATGTAAACCTTCCTCTTCAATCAAGAGTGATTCATCTATTTAAAACGGCATAAAAATCTGTTGCGCAGTTTTAAAGATTTAAGCATACATAGCGATATAGGGACAGAGAAAGCGACTTTGTTTTATACTATTTAGTCATTTTCAGTGTGTTGTAATATTGCAAATCGGTCAAGATGCTTCAGATCCTGTTTAATTCAAACAAACAAACACTCAAATTTTACCTCTTTGTAATATTAGAGTATGAAGTAAAGAATACATTACTGCAAGATAGAAGGCAGATTACAGGCAATAGTAGGCTTTATTACTTAAGGGGCAAAGTTTATATTGTTAATGTATTACGTCTTATATGTATAATTTAGATACTAACAAAATTTAATAAAGTCACTAAATAACTTTTGCTCCTAGCACCTGAATACTACCTATTCAAATTCAATGAACAAGCACTTACAAATAGTGAAACCTTTATCAACTTACATTAAAATTTGACCTTGACAACCAACCTATTATTTGACACAGCAATAGAAAATATCACATTATTACATAACCCTCAATATACTTCTTCTACCACATTTACAACCATTCGTTCAATATGAATAAGCAAATACAAAAACCGCAATCTTTGCATGAAAATAAGACCCTTTATTAGAACTCTCTATTGTAATTCTATACGAAGCCAACACAATTGCGAACCATCTACCTCTAAATTCGATTTCAATTAATTTCAATTTACTACGCCTTATGTACCGAGCATACCCCAATATGCTAACTCATACGGGCCTGAGTAATGACTGTAAGGAACAGCCTACATCGACAAAGGGCCCATTATGTCAAAAACAAACCCAACCTCGTAACCAATTCCCTCCATGTTTGCTGAGGGCTGCTCTCTTATAAATATGCAAATATTATCCTGCGTTTAGCCTGCTGCTGCAATAATATTTATATTGAAATTGGCGCCCGCCGCCCGCCGCTCGCCGCCCGTCCTTGAACTCTCACTATTATTATACTGTTCAAACATCCCTTTTACATTCGATTGGTAGTCCGCAACGGATTGACACTGTTATCTGTGTTTGACAAACCTCCAACTAATAGGATCCATGTTGATATTTTGCTCGTGTACATTCTTTGAGAAGCTGTTTGAACGAGCTTTTCTTCTGTATTTGTGATCTTGGTCAATACGTCCCACGGGCTTAATGTCCCTCGGGACAAACACTAGAATTATACAACGTATTGATGTTAACCGCTTTTACGATTAGGCTAATAAAAAATGTGTCATGATGCCTTTCACTTTATGTAACATGTCTAGACAGCAAGGAAAGCCATTTTCAAACGGAATGACTGTAAAAGTTTTTTGTTTAACCCAATCTCGGACATAACCCTCGTTTTACAAAAGGACAAGTAATAAACCTGTCCGCAAATGTCCGAGTTCTTATAAAAGATACAGCTCGCATCACGACAAAATGGCAGAGACGTTATACCCCCTACCACTTTCCCTAATAAAGTAGGAGTCATAAAAAACCACTACAATCATCATAACTTGACTGGGCGATGGACGTTCTGACACAGTGCCGCTTAAAAATTAACGTCGCTTACAGAACACAATTTTACACCGTATTGTAAATAAATTGTGCAAAATTGTCTGGATCTAGAAATTTATTTAAAAAAATAAGCTTAATATTTTTTATTGCTAACCGCTTGCTATTCTTGGCACTGCTCATACATGCATTATGAGAGCGCTACAATTTCTTTTCACCGTCCAACTTGCGTTGGATAAGTTATTGTTAGCTATATAACATTTTCAAAGTATTTTGTAATAGATTTTATTGTGATTCTAAACACATCTCGACTAGTTGATAAAATTCCTGGAATGATGCCTCATGTACGGCATCCAGAATAGCGAGTTAAAACCTGTTTATAAATTCAGTTGTATCCCCCGAAAGCAATTTAATTAAAAGATTTTTTGCCCACGCACCATAAAATGAGTTTTCTACATACCTAATAATAGTGAGGGGCCGAGCTTGTACGTGCTTAAAAATTAGTTTCGGTACGGTGTCCAAACTGGCGTGTTTTATATTTTTAAGCTAGACGATTTTTTAGATAGAATTATTTTTGCAAACGTTAGCTTGTATTATAATTTTATTTCTTTATTCAATTTTATTTTTATTTATAGCTGTATGATCAGCATAACTCGACTTATTGCTTTCTTCAATGGAATAGGTATGAATAATTTCTAGTATTTTTTACAGGTAAACAATCTGCACTGGTCATGAACACCCGCTATCTCAGAAGATTTTTGGAGATTAGGGTTAATGAGATTTGGGGATAGGGGTAGGCAAGTAGGATTGGATCAATGGTAACCTCACTCACACGGTAAATTACAACGTTGTGGTTATCCGGCCGTATAGTATCCGATTGAGCCGACCCATTCGTGTCTAAGTATGGCTCTCCCACACTTACACAAACAAAGATAAAACAAAACTAATGCTAAAGAAACGCTACAACATTCTTCTGTAACCTCCATCAGCATTTGCAGTCTTTTACACAAAGACACAAATACATTACCAAAAGGTTTTATTCCTTTTATCGAAAGACTAAGATCAAAAGAAAGTCTTTAATAAAGTCTTACTCTACCGCAGTTTATTCACCTGTAGGTGCAGTCTCACTGGCTGAAAGAAAAACACCTTATTGAAGTTACACGGGGCTCCGTTTAGTAAGGAAAGTAGGTCAAAATAATACTCATAAGAACAGGATTAACACCTTGTCACTAACTTAAGTAAGGGAGTAACTTTCCAACTAAATACATTACGGTTCAATTTGGCTTCGGTTTTGTGAAGCGGTGAATGTAAATCCTCTTTCCAGGACTAGGTACTTGGTTTTTCCTCGCTTGCAGTGTACCTTACTATACCGTACCTCGATTCCAAATTTACGTAACTCCTCAACGTTTGCTTATATAAATAACTAGCTACTCTCGCGCGGTTTCACCCGCTGCTCGGCTCTATTTAATCGTAGCGTGATTTTTTAGCTATAGCACTCACGAATATTGTAGCTATCTATTAGTGAAAGAATTTTGGAAATCCGACCAGTGGTTCCAAAGATTACCCCCTACATACAAACTTGCAAACTTACAAATTTTACCTCTTTATAATATTAGTATAGAAGTTTAGATGTACGACAACTTTCAAGAATTTTTGGTTGACAGGATAAAACGTGATGAGACAAAAAGACTTACGCTTAAGAGAAAAGAATTACGCTTGCATTTAACAACATTTGAAAAAAAGATTTTTCTATGTGGTCGTAGGTACGATAACATACATACCAGTATACAAACACATCACACCCAGTCCTTGAACAACAAATTCTGGATCACTAAAAGAGCTGTTCCTTCCTGAAAACAAACCAGCAAGAATATGAAAGCTTATAAAAATTAGTTGGCAAATAAAATACATATTTCTGAAATTAACAAATAAAATAAAACATTGGCATTGCCACGTGCCAACAATCTGAGAACAGCATTAGTCATTTAGTCAAATAATCATCATAGTTCAAACAAATGATGCTATTTTTCATACACAGATTAAAACCCGAAATCGCAAACCTTCGTGTTTGGTTCTTGTGCCAAATTCTTTATACTTTCCACAACACTAACACAAAAAGAAAAAAAAAAATTCTCTGTCTGAAAAAGCCATTTTCAACGCAAAATAATGCATAATCACGCTAATTACACAGACATACAAAAACTGCTCTTAATGTGGCACCAACATTAAACAAATTGGTACAGGTGTGTCGCTAAGCGCACTTTAATAGTTTCTGATTAGCTTTTCATTTTATTAATTGTTTACATAGCTTCACGCTTGTTAATTGAAGGGACAACTTTTCTAAAGGAAGGCTGATATATGATAGATATGGTCTATAATAATATACTTACTAGGCTTATGAAATATGGCATCAGACCAGCTCAGATGCAGCAAGATTTCCAGTCTATCGTTTTTCTCAACACACTCGATTCGAGCCAGTAGTTCTTGAGATTAACGCATACAAACTTTTCAGCTTCATAAAATTATTAATGGTTTATTGTTGGTTAATTTATTGTTGGTTTTAAAGTACAATGAGGTTAATTAGTTGGTGTAACATGTGATATATGGTTTAGGGTGTTTTTTTATGGGCAGTTTATCGGAATATTATTAGTTGAATACGTAATTGTTGTTTTAGTAGCTCCTGCCTCCCAGTAGTTATTTAAGCCGCTCTAGACCTATGAAAAGTATTTTTTGTGTTATTCTAGATTATACTCTATCTCGCATTTTATACGCGACAGAGTAACAAACATCCGCCTTTTTTTATGTAATAGATCGGGAAACGAGCAGACGGATTACCTGATGGTAAGTAATCAACGCCGCTCATGGACACCGGCAACGTAGGAGTTACGAGTGCGTTGTCGACCTTTTAGGGATTAGGGATTTGGAGATTTAGGAATTGAGGAGGGATTGGGGGTGGAGAAGGACTGGGCCTCCGGTAACCTCACTCACACGGCGAAACACAACGCTGAGGTTGTTTCACGCCGGTTTTCTGTGAGGCCGTGGTATCACTCCGGTCGAGCCGACCCATTCGTGCCGAAGCATGGCTCTCCAAGTTTTAACGTGAGAGAACCGTGTTTCCGTGGGTCAGTAAACAGAACACTTTAGAGACTATTCCATCTGCTATCATTACACAAATATAAAAATTGTATAGCAAGTTCTCTTTAAAAAAAAATTTTTCGTGTATGTCATCCTGTCGTCCTAGAAATTATGTGAAATGAAATGAAATCATAGTTATATATTAAAGTGAACAAAAAAAAATTGAGTGCGTCTCTTATCTCACAAGAGGGTTTTCTATTAATCCCCATACCAGACAAGTTGAAGATCACAGTTTAAAACTTAATACTCAAGATGTTATTTTTTGAGTCAACTCCTGAAACCTAACCAAAAATTCACGAAGGGGAAATCGAATCACTATCGAATTTAGCTACCGAACTACACCACTATTTAACAGTTAGGCTACCAATATTCGACTAATGTAGTAAGTTTAACAAGCCAGTAATCTACACGAACGATAAACTATCTTAACTGGAGTTTGAAGCTAAATGTGCTTACACTTAAGAGTGGATTCATCACATCAATTCAACTAATTCCAACGATCGACTTCGACTTGTGAACCAAACTATTGTCTTCATAACTGATCGCTTTGTAGTCGTTCCACTGTCCTATTGAAGTTTAGTTATCTGTGCAGCTAATGTGTTTAAGAATACGACCTGGCAACTATACTATAGAATTAAAAAAAAATTAAGTGGCTGATGTTGTTGTTCGTGTAGTTTCAAAAAGTTTACTATGTATAATGGATGCCTATAATAAAAAACCCTTTGTGCAGCTTGAAATCGTCGAGCGATTTGTAATAAGTAGTCTGTTAAAATTTATATGAGTATTGAGTAAGTTGTGTTGACCTACAAGCAAAATTAATTTAAATATTCGACAACTTGTTTCAACTTTTAAAAAAACCTAAAAAGTTTTAAATTTAAACATTTCAATATAGCCATTGTGATATGAAAAACCTTTATAACTGAATTATGAAATACAATTTTCCACTTTTCCCCAAAGAGCTACGCCGTAGCGCGTAGCAACGTGCTACGCGTTTTTAATGTTCGCTTACGCCTACGTGCTACGTTGCGCATAGACAGAAAAAATATTTGGTTCTTTGACTTATATGTTTTTCTAAAGGTAAATACAATTGCTAAGCACAAGGTCTCAGGTTCCCTCACTCATAATCTTCTGTGCTCTCTCACTCACTCCAGGCTACCACATAGCCTGGAGTGAGTTTATGCGCCCATTTCTCGGGCAAAACAGTGCTCAAAAGCTGCAAGTGCCAATATGACTTTTTCTGAATTATTTAGACAACACGTATACTTAGTCGGGTCATAAGTTCTGTCAAAACCTTATATTTTTAATTTTCGATTACTGGCCAGAAATTCTTCGACTTATTTTAAAAATAGAACTTTCGCGCTTGTAGAAAATAAAAAAGAAATTATTTTTTATTCATTTTTAAATATGGAGTGGTCGAATAAAGAAGACAGAATCGCGGTTATCGCGTTGCACCGCTGTGGTTACGCGCCAAAAGACATTTTCAATATTCTTCAAAATTTGAAAATAACGTTACGGTTTGTTTATCGTACTATCAAACGATACACCGAAGAGTCAAGCTTCGAAGATCGTAAGAGAAGCGGCCGACCTCGCACAGTTCGGACACATAAGGTCATCAAAGCAGTGAAGGCGCGAATCGAACGAAATCCCGTACGTAAACAAAAAATCCTAGCTCTGCAGATGGGGCTAAGCAGAACCACTGTTAAAAGAGTACTAAATGAAGACCTGGGACTACGAGCTTATCGTAAAAAGACAGGACATTTTTTGAACGAGCGTTTAAAAAAAATTAGGCTAGACAGATCCCGCGCTTTGCTACGACGGTACGCGGGAAAAAAATACCGCGAAATTCTTTTTTCGGATGAAAAAATTTTTACTATTGAAGAAAGTTTTAACAAACAAAATGATAAGGTGTATGCCCACAGCAGTGAAGAAGCAAGCGCGCGTATTGCGAGGGTCCAGCGTGGGCATTACCCTTCCTCATTCATGGTTTGGCTTGGAGTCTCATATTCAGGCGTAACTGAGGTGTTTTTCTGTGAAAAAGGTGTGAGAACTAGTGCCGAAGTTTATCAAAATACTGTCCTAACAAACATAGTGGAACCTCTTTCTCAGACAATGTTCAGGAACAGGCATTGGATATTCCAACAGGACTCTGCACCGGCTCATAAGGCACGAAGTACGCAAGACTGGTTGATCGCTCGTGGAATTGACTTCATCCGGCATGAAGACTGGCCCTCTTCTAGTCCAGATTTAAACCCACTGGACTACAAGATATGGCAATATTTGGAGGAAAAAGTCTGTGCTAAACCTCACCCGAATTTGGAGTCTCTCCGAGCATCTCTGGTTAAAGCAGCGGCAGACATAGATATGAATGTGGTGCGTGCAGCGATCGATGACTGGCCGCGTAGATTAAGGGCATGTGTTCAAAATGGGGGAGGGCATTTCGAATAATGTAAATAAAATTATATTGTACATTTAATGACCTTTCATTTCATATATAATTTTTAAATAATTGTCAAAAGGCGTATAAGTTATTACATCAAAAGTTTGTGACAGAACTTATGACCCGACTAAGTATATAAACACGTAACAATGGATAGAAAAAAATCAACCACTAAATAAATGGCGGCTCTTAACTACGCTAAAAAATCAAAAATGATATGGGCTGGGCATGTAGCGAGGCTGATAGAACTAGCTGGTATATGCTGGAAATAAGCAGCTCAAGAAAAAATGCACCTCTTTAGATGAGATTTGCTCCACATGAGGAGAGGTTCTTACAAACAGAAAATTAATATTAGCATTAAATACATTACTAACTACTAAAATGCGGGTGGTTTCTTCAACTATCATGTACTCAAAATTATATATTTAATTTTGGCATGAAATATATTTTTTGATTAATTTATACATAATATTTCATGAAAGCGAAAAACATGATAAAACCTTTTTTGTCAGGGGAAAATCATCAAAAATGACTCCTCCCGCCCAGGGTAAGGCGAGAGACAGTGTCAGACTCTTACTGACTAAAAACCCCCCCCCCGTTCCTTCTCCTGCTCTGGGCCGAGGTCGCGGTGCCTCATTGCGCTTAATCCGCAACCAACATGATAAGACCTGGAATTATAATTTGTAATTATAAATTGGAAATCGCCAATCCAACTATTATCACCATGATAAAACGCTTAAAGAATTTATGTATTTTTGATGAATGAGATCTCAAGTATGATCTCTGTTCTTTGTTACAAATACAAAATTCTATACTGAAATACGTTGAAAAGTATGTATGAACATAACAAATCAATACTCATGCGATTGCAGATAAATACAGCTATAACACAAATTAGCATGTATCATGCATAGACTCGTTTGCGGCAAATGTTACCTAACTAAAGTTATTAATGAGCTAATTAATTAAATTACGCAATACGTTTCGCGTTTTGATTCTAGTTCACTGGAAACAATACTTGGTTAATGTTTATCGATATGCTATTACTGTTTTTGACATCTGTCATCAGGTGTCAAAGTGTGGTTTATTTATAAAATTACTAGCGATTCGTCCCTGCTTCGCACGGAACAAGGATGTCCGACAACTTCTACATAAGTTTTTGTGTTTTTTCAGGGAAAAATCATTACCTATATGACCTCTTCTGCCCAGGGTCAGGTGAGAAAGTGTCAGACTCTTACTGGCTAAAAACCCCCCCTGTTCCTTCTCCTGCTCTGGGCCGAGGTCGCAGAGCCTCATTGCGCTTGCCCCTCAACTCCGGCTGAACATCAGCCCTATAAGACCCGTCTGTGGTGGTCTATTGGCTTACATCTACATATAGGCACTGCGGCCTCGGCCTGGAGCATGCAAAAGAACAGGGGGGTTTAGTCAGTAAGAGTCTGACACTCCCTCTCGCCATACATTGGTGTCAGTCGTTTATTTTGTTAGCGAATCGCTACAGCATCGTAAGGAATTATATTTCTCGATTTGCCAATCTGAAATCTAAAACCTACTCATAATGAACCCAGCATTAAAATAATTATTAGAATCTATCTAGCTGTCAACATTGTCTTGATTAAGGGAAATTGGGATTCATTTTTATATTACTATACTTATTATTTTATTAACTTTGGAATGATCTCTCGGCGACTCTCGGTGTTCCGAACAATTTATGACCTTCAAACCTTTAAAAAACAAACGTACTTCTTTTTAAAACGCGCCTGTTACATGTGTTGCTTGAGTAATTGTCTCTGCCGATGTCGTAGCATCTGTATTGGTTTTGAAAATTGTTAGTATTCGAAATTCGAATCCCGTGTTTAACAAATCATAGACCCAGTTAAATTATAATAAAAAAAAAACAAAATATTCCTGATAAGTATTTCTATTTTGCCTGTATCTTCGGAAAGCAAGTATAATTGCAGAAACCTCAAACGCAGCCATAACCAAAATTATTACTATTAATCGTAAATTATCAAAAACAAGACCCTTCCGACATTATATATATATATGTATGTATAAGTACTACAAAGCCCAAAAATCTTCATAAAGGATATCAAAGCAAAAATGTACACAGTACTTGAGAAAGCGATTTAAATTGATATCAAGAGATGAACACACAAACTTCACGCTACTTAACTCTAAAGAGGGATGAGCTGAACCCCTCCTCAAAGTGCTGTAGACGAAACATTGATGCAATGTTTAATTGCAATAAAAACCTTGTTAAGACGGGCCTCTCTTGTTTAATAATGTAAATATATGTTTAATATTGTATAATAATGTAAATATCTTCAAATATGGATATTTCTGGAATAAGTATGAGGATATGTAATATCTTTGAAGTTCAATTTTAAGTGCATATCATTATAGATATTGTTTGCCGTGTTTAATGAAATGAAATACATGATTTTTGATATGTTATCAAAAATCTAAGACAAATATTTTTATAAGTAAATAAATTGACAAGGTATGTTAGTATATGATGACAGTGATCTTAGTAAAATATAAACTAATAAAAAATACGTAGAAATAAAAAAAAATCAAGAATTTTTGGTTTGGCATCATTGATCTCTGGAACAAATGTCAATTAAAAACATACAGGGTGATACTATATTTAGAAAAATGAAAAATATTAATATAACAATCACAATGTCTATTTCATTCTACACAAACACGAACATCAAATGACATTTCACAAACAAACACACAGCTCAAATAACTTTAACAAATACAAATATACGTACATTGCAGGTGAGCCAGCGTTTCATACATTTGGTCATTACCATTTAAATGTCCGACAGAAACTAATTAAAACGGTCACAGACAATTAGCTGCGTTGCAATATTGGCGGAAGCGAGCCACTAATTTATATAGAAATATTACGGCCCAATAATAAATGGAGATAAATTGTGACCTTTAGCACTCCAGCCTTGTTTGTTTTGACAGCTGACAGTATACAGAGTGATTAGTTTTTTATTAAAACTTTAAGAACTTAATTACATTCAAATAAACAGCACTATTTTTTTTTAATATAGTGATGTAGTGAATGTCAATAAATATTGAAAGTCAAAGCTAATTGCAAAAAGATTTTATTAGAGAATTTTATAGTTGGATTGGACGTAAATGATAAATAATTTAATTAAAATCGAGTGTGCACTAATAAAAAGCGTATTTCCATAAAAGCGTGTAATGGTTTACAAATAAAAACATCAGCCTGTGTGTACTGTATGTTGATTCTAGTCCGACCACGCTAAGCGCAAATGGATGTTTGCTGTATTTACTATCTCTCAACACAGGTCGAACTGGCGTCCGTCATAAGTGCCAAAGGGGCGGTGCGAGAGGGGTGAACTGTTAATACTGCGTTCATTATATTTTCCTTGCATTTATCAAAAGCTTTTTCGGCCTCTGTTGTCCAAGAAATTGGAGAATTATCATTCTTTTTAGAGTCGTGGAAGTGGATATTTGTCCGGTACAGTCACGCTATTGAGCATTCTATAATCTCCACATGGTCTCCATTCACCGTTCTTTTTCTTAACCATGTGCAAAGGACTAGCCCATGGGCTGTCCGAAGGGCGACAAATGCCAAGCTCCATCATAGTCTGAAATTCTTTCTTTGCTATATGATATTTATCAGGAGGTAATGGTCTTGCACGTGCTGATACCGGTGGTCCTTTAGTGATAATATGATGCTTAATCTTGTGTTTTGGAGTAGTGTGGAGGGAGGCTGGTTTCGTAATATCCTCGTATTCATTTAATAGTTGAGTAATGCGTGGATTCGTCTCAATGTTAATAGTGCGGATTGTTTGCTGCGTCGATTTGATCAGGGTTGCGGGCGTTGTCAGCTCAGTTACCCTATCTATGAGTTTTCGACCAGCTATATCGACTAATAGCTTATAATGCTCTAAAAAATCTGCTCCAATAATCGGTTGTGTTACATCGGCGATGACAAAGTTCCATACAAAGTTTCTTCGTAGCCCGAAGTTTAAAGAGAGTGTTTTTTCACCATATGTCTTAATTTTTGTACCATTGGCGGCATAAAGTATACATTGTTCATCTTGTATTAGTGAATGTCTCTGTGGCTTGCTAATAACTGAAATATTTGCTCCCGTGTCAATCAAAAATCTCATACCACTTTTTCGGTCGGTAATAGTGAGGCGGTTGGACGGGTGAATAGCACAGAGTTCCGCCGTTGTCCGTGCTTCAATTAGTTTCCCTGTTTCCTTGAGTTGAGATCCTGTTTCCAATCACAAGGTTGAACACACTTTTGTGCATATTTTTTAAATCTTCCATGGTAAAAACAAAAGTGCCTTCTTTCTCTTGAACTTGACTGTGGTAGGAAATGCCGACGATTGGAATAACTTTGAGTGCTGCGTCGATAGTTTTTTTGACCTTGCTGAATTGCATTTAGTTCCAATTGCATTTCTGCTAACTGTGCTAGTATGCATGACATTGTATCGTCGCCAGATTTGTTTCCGTTTACAGCTGACACCTCTGTACGTGTTGAATTTATTAATATCTTGTCCGCGATCTGGCTCATCTTGTTCACATCTATGTCTTCTGTGACTGCTAGAACCGAAGTCACTGATGGTGGCAGAAGCCTCAACCATAGAAGTTTGATGGTTTCGTCGCTGATATTTCCGTTACTCAGGGTCCGCATCTTGCGCAGAAGATGTGATGGTTTCTGGTCGCCGAGATCCATTTCAGACAATAATTTTTGGAGCTGACGTTGGTCTGATTCCTCATAGCAACTGATTAGGCGTTCTTTGATAGCCTTGTACTTTTCTATTGGCGGTGGGCAAGTAATGAGGTCACTAACCTGTATTATTTCTTCTTTTGGCAGTTTTGCAATGACCGTATAGTACTTGTAATCGTCTCCTTGCTTCTGTGGTGCTACTATGGCTTCTAGTTGCTTAAACCATAATCTGGGTTGGTCCCTCCAAAATTCCGGAATACGGGATAAAATGGCGGTTCCGGCTGATATCTCCAAGGCTTCTTGTTGGCTGCTGCTTGATTTGCAGGGTGAATGAGTCATGTTGATTGTTCTTCGTCGGGGTCACCAATTTGCCAGACTTCGTGGCAAGGTAAATAATGAGACTGTAGATGGTTAAGGTCTGTTTATTACTTTAATTGCTGGTGCTTATATACTAAGAAGATGCGTGAGATTTTCAGATTTAGCTATCCTAACAAACGTGCAACAATTAACATGTATGTCTTATCTCTATCGTATCTAAGTAATGTAGCGACGTGATAGTGCCGCTACAGTAAACAAAGAGTAAATACAATTGCTAAGCACAAGGTCTCAGGTTCTCTCACTCATAATCTTCTGTGCTCTCTCACTCACTCCAGGCTACCACATAGTCTGGAGTGAGTGAGAGTTTATGCGCCCATTTCTCGGGCAAAACAGTGCTCAAAAGCTGCAAGTGCCAATATGACATTTTCTGAATTATTTAGGAAAGCGAAAGCGAAAAACATGATAAAACCTTTTTTGTCAGGGGAAAATCATCAAAAATGACTCCTCCCGCCCAGGGTAAGGCGAGAGACAGTGTCAGACTCTTACTGACTAAAAACCCCCCCCCCGTTCCTTCTCCTGCTCTGGGCCGAGGTCGCGGTGCCTCATTGCGCTTAATCCGCAACCAACATGATAAGACCTGGAATTATAATTTGTAATTATAAATTGGAAATCGCCAATCCAACTATTATCACCATGATAAAACGCTTAAAGAATTTATGTATTTTTGATGAATGAGATCTCAAGTATGATCTCTGTTCTTTGTTACAAATACAAAATTCTATACTGAAATACGTTGAAAAGTATGTATGAACATAACAAATCAATACTCATGCGATTGCAGATAAATACAGCTATAACACAAATTAGCATGTATCATGCATAGACTCGTTTGCGGCAAATGTTACCTAACTAAAGTTATTAATGAGCTAATTAATTAAATTACGCAATACGTTTCGCGTTTTGATTCTAGTTCACTGGAAACAATACTTGGTTAATGTTTATCGATATGCTATTACTGTTTTTGACATCTGTCATCAGGTGTCAAAGTGTGGTTTATTTATAAAATTACTAGCGATTCGTCCCTGCTTCGCACGGAACAAGGATGTCCGACAACTTCTACATAAGTTTTTGTGTTTTTTCAGGGAAAAATCATTACCTATATGACCTCTTCTGCCCAGGGTCAGGTGAGAAAGTGTCAGACTCTTACTGGCTAAAAACCCCCCCTGTTCCTTCTCCTGCTCTGGGCCGAGGTCGCAGAGCCTCATTGCGCTTGCCCCTCAACTCCGGCTGAACATCAGCCCTATAAGACCCGTCTGTGGTGGTCTATTGGCTTACATCTACATATAGGCACTGCGGCCTCGGCCTGGAGCATGCAAAAGAACAGGGGGGTTTAGTCAGTAAGAGTCTGACACTCCCTCTCGCCATACATTGGTGTCAGTCGTTTATTTTGTTAGCGAATCGCTACAGCATCGTAAGGAATTATATTTCTCGATTTGCCAATCTGAAATCTAAAACCTACTCATAATGAACCCAGCATTAAAATAATTATTAGAATCTATCTAGCTGTCAACATTGTCTTGATTAAGGGAAATTGGGATTCATTTTTATATTACTATACTTATTATTTTATTAACTTTGGAATGATCTCTCGGCGACTCTCGGTGTTCCGAACAATTTATGACCTTCAAACCTTTAAAAAACAAACGTACTTCTTTTTAAAACGCGCCTGTTACATGTGTTGCTTGAGTAATTGTCTCTGCCGATGTCGTAGCATCTGTATTGGTTTTGAAAATTGTTAGTATTCGAAATTCGAATCCCGTGTTTAACAAATCATAGACCCAGTTAAATTATAATAAAAAAAAAACAAAATATTCCTGATAAGTATTTCTATTTTGCCTGTATCTTCGGAAAGCAAGTATAATTGCAGAAACCTCAAACGCAGCCATAACCAAAATTATTACTATTAATCGTAAATTATCAAAAACAAGACCCTTCCGACATTATATATATATATGTATGTATAAGTACTACAAAGCCCAAAAATCTTCATAAAGGATATCAAAGCAAAAATGTACACAGTACTTGAGAAAGCGATTTAAATTGATATCAAGAGATGAACACACAAACTTCACGCTACTTAACTCTAAAGAGGGATGAGCTGAACCCCTCCTCAAAGTGCTGTAGACGAAACATTGATGCAATGTTTAATTGCAATAAAAACCTTGTTAAGACGGGCCTCTCTTGTTTAATAATGTAAATATATGTTTAATATTGTATAATAATGTAAATATCTTCAAATATGGATATTTCTGGAATAAGTATGAGGATATGTAATATCTTTGAAGTTCAATTTTAAGTGCATATCATTATAGATATTGTTTGCCGTGTTTAATGAAATGAAATACATGATTTTTGATATGTTATCAAAAATCTAAGACAAATATTTTTATAAGTAAATAAATTGACAAGGTATGTTAGTATATGATGACAGTGATCTTAGTAAAATATAAACTAATAAAAAATACGTAGAAATAAAAAAAAAATCAAGAATTTTTGGTTTGGCATCATTGATCTCTGGAACAAATGTCAATTAAAAACATACAGGGTGATACTATATTTAGAAAAATGAAAAATATTAATATAACAATCACAATGTCTATTTCATTCTACACAAACACGAACATCAAATGACATTTCACAAACAAACACACAGCTCAAATAACTTTAACAAATACAAATATACGTACATTGCAGGTGAGCCAGCGTTTCATACATTTGGTCATTACCATTTAAATGTCCGACAGAAACTAATTAAAACGGTCACAGACAATTAGCTGCGTTGCAATATTGGCGGAAGCGAGCCACTAATTTATATAGAAATATTACGGCCCAATAATAAATGGAGATAAATTGTGACCTTTAGCACTCCAGCCTTGTTTGTTTTGACAGCTGACAGTATACAGAGTGCTTAGTTTTTTATTAAAACTTTAAGAACTTAATTACATTCAAATAAACAGCACTATTTTTTTTTAATATAGTGATGTAGTGAATGTCAATAAATATTGAAAGTCAAAGCTAATTGCAAAAAGATTTTATTAGAGAATTTTATAGTTGGATTGGACGTAAATGATAAATAATTTAATTAAAATCGAGTGTGCACTAATAAAAAGCGTATTTCCATAAAAGCGTGTAATGGTTTACAAATAAAAACATCAGCCTGTGTGTACTGTATGTTGATTCTAGTCCGACCACGCTAAGCGCAAATGGATGTTTGCTGTATTTACTATTTCTCTAAATGGTACCACAGATGGTACTGCAGTAATGGACGTGAGAATATTTTTAATTATTCCAAAATAACAGTAAACAATCGCATCCAATAAAATAGTTTATGCGTTTACTTACGTTTTTACTTTTTGATGTCATACGTCGGCAAACGAGCAGACGGATTACCTGATGACAAACAATAGGCGTCGCCCATAAACACCCGTAACACCAGAGGCTTTGCCGGCCATTCAAGGATAGGGATATAAGATGTTGGGGATATAGGGTTTGGGAAGGAATTGGTATAGGGAGGATTGGGCTTACATGGGCACACTGGTTTTCTGTGAGGCCGTAGTGGCATCACTCTGCTCGAGCCGACCCCTTTGTGAAGAAGTATATATAGCTCTCCCATCCTTAAATTGAAACTTGATATTCTCTTCTATGGTCTTATTTTTTGTGAGGGAGAAATCATCAAATGGCTTCCCCCGTCCAGTGTGGGGCAGGAAGGAGTGTCAGACTCTTACTGACTTAAACCCTCCCCGTTCCTTCTCCGGCTCTAGGCCGAGGCCGCGGTGCCTTATTGCTCTTGTCATGCAACCCCGGCTAAACATCAGCCCTATAGGGCCCCGTCTGTGGTGGTCTCAATAGATCACAAACAGCCAATGCTGTTTGTGGCGCGTGGGAAACACAACGCGCCGAACGCTCGGTACAAAATTCATACCGGTCCCGTGTCGGTATATTGTCGCATCTGCGTATAGCGTCGAGCAATTTATTATTACGAGTTTGTTTTTTATTCACCCTACACTATTTTTTTCTTCTGTATCATGGGTACATTTAAAAACTTACATACTTAGTTTTTCTTTATGGGAATCGATTCTGCAACACAGCACGGCAGCCGGTTGCCCAGACATCGCGTCAATCACGCACATACACGTGACACCCAGACCAGGAACAACCATTTGTAAACTACACAAATTTTTGTTCCGCGTCAAAATATTAATTTGCTTTAAGCCAGTTAAAATATTTAAAACATTCGAAGAACAATAATAATACTATAATGATTTTCACAACAAGTGTAGCAGTCTCTTTGCAGCCAAAATTGGTAATAAGAAGACAACAACATCGTGCTACAAGTTCACATTCGTAGCAACAAACACAGTACTTACGTAAAATTTTAAATAGGTAGTACTTCATCCTTTTTGTTTGCAAAGAAGTTAATCTTTATTTTCTTTCATACCTGCATGCCTTTTTACTTGGCTAAGTGTACATCTATACTAATATTATAAAGAGGTTAAATTTTAAGTTTGTAAATGTAAATGGACTCGAGCGGGTAAAACCTCATGACAGGAGCTAGTACTTAGCTAGCTTAGCTAGTTTCACAAATCCGTTGCATAGTTTTAAACATTAAAGCATTCATAGGGATATGGGACAGATACATCGACTATGTTTAAATGAAATGATAAGTTAAAATTATTATCCTTGTTTATATTATATCTGTGTCATTTTTCAAACAGCAACACTAAATTTAATATCCTTAAACTATCGTACATGCCTTCAACGTAAAGGCAATAACTTTAATTTACGAACCGAGTAATCCGGATTATCCGTCAATTTTGTAATAACGCACATTTTCACTGTAATTGTGACAGAACCTGTAATGTGAACCCGGATATTGTCGGTTTTGACGATCATTATATTAATACCGTGATTTCAGTACAATTGTACAGGTAGGTCGGATTGTTTCGACAAAACAAATGAACGAATGCTTTCTAGGCCGAGCGGGCTCATGGCGGCGACCTTTCTATTAAAATTCTGCAAATAACAAAAGGGACGAGAGGTGTTACTGCCCTTGCCTGTTTACCTGTCCCGTGTTTAAAAAGGAATGTAATACAACCCCAGTTATTTTCATTATTCACATTTACATCACCGTTTCGAGTTCATGTCGCGCGGCGAAATCTCAAAATATTTTTTCTCGTAATTCAAACGTAGGTACGTAGATACATGGCAAAGCAGCTATTCGAAGTATTCGTCGAAAACGATGCTGCCTAAGTTATTTCGAGAATCTACTTGTTGGTTTAAAGAGGCGAATATTAGAAGCTTGGGAAATCAAAAACAATTCGAATGCTTCATTCTAAATTCTGCGAGCGTGAGCCTTTATCGTGCGAGTTTTGTGTTTTCGCCAAACTACCTATATAACTTTACGGAGGCCATAATAACAGTCGAAACCAAACAACAGTTTCACTGACCGGCCCCCAACAGGTGAAAACTCGTAAAACTAACTGAATGAGTAGCGACGGACGCTTGTTGAGAACCATTTAGAGAAACAAAGGCGCCGTTGAGTTCCGGACCGGCCCCACTGTCTCCCGCCTGCATCCAGCACGAATGCATCTCAACTTTAATAACAATGGATTTAATTGTTCATTTCGCGACGTCAGCACAAACTGACGTCATTAAGACAAATCCTAGCGCATTATATTTAGAAGTCTATGAATACTAAATTCCAGGTATTATCAAAATAAGCTTTTAAAGTATACAATTATTTATATGTCTCAATAATGTAGTCCATTGAACTTAGAATTATAAATTGGATTGGTAATTATTAAACAGAATAGAAGTCTAGTAAAATGTTGATCCATTTTGTAACAGACAAAGGACATTTCCATTTGAATTACTCCACAAATCCATTTACAACGTCCCAGACTTCAAACTTAGCAAAAATTGCACTTTATAAAACAAATAAAAAGCCACAAAAGATTCTCTGATAGCGACAAAGTTCAGCTTTTATATCAAATGCGACCGAGAGAATAACCATTAAGCATTTCCTTGCGCTCTGCGTGCAATAAATGAATGAAAAACTCTGCTCCAACTTGGTAGATACAATTGATAACTTGCCCGGAGCTAAACTTTTTGCTTCCCAGTCCATTATTGACGTCTAAGATCGAAGGGAGAACGCTCCACGATATTTTTAACCTTTCATTCCGCGCGGTTATTTTCGCCTTTTTCAGCTAATTTAATGGCTTTTTAATTACTGCCCAAGCAAGCTTAGTCTGGTTTTCTACAATTTTCCCCATAGCCTTTCACAGTTTTCAATGAAAACCTTTTGGTTACATCATTCCTGATTGATAAACACTTCATTAGCTGTACAAATTACTGTAATCCGTTTTAAACTCACTGTGTTTAAATACAAAATAAATAGTTTTGTCCATTCATTCATCAATTAATTATATTATTTATGAAACTGAACTGTTTCAATTAAAAACGAGACTTGTTAGTTCCCGGTCTGCTGGTCAACTTTTATTAGTTCGCCGAGTAGAAAAAGTAATCAAGTCTGCGATATATCGTGTCGCTCTCCTAACTCCCGAGATAACTCTTAATTGTTTGATGTGACGCCTCGCGGAGACGTGGGGAAGCCGTCTCGTTACCTTTTATCTTGTTTGCGAACAAATTTCAAGTTTTTAAAGAATTTGCTACGAGCTTTACGAGCATAATAGAAAGATATTCTGGTACAACATTTTTAACTGCTTATTACTTAGCTGACATCGCTCTTGAATGTTTATATGTACAACATAAGAATTTTTACATAAAGTTCAATGACCCGATATTGCAATTGAAACCTACTAAAAAAGTAGCAATTTTCGTACTCCTTAGGTCAATAAGTAACAATGGTTTATTCAGACAACAATACGCAAGCCAAACAGAATACGCAATTAAGGTAACAAAAGACGGGTACAGGAGAATATCTACTGAAAAAAGCTTTATGAATGAAAATATACCGAGAACGTGGATGTACGAAAATGGGTCATCGAATGAAATATTTCAACTGACCATTATAAGTTGACACTCGAGATTTCATCGAGGTGGGCTTGTGAAGCTGGTTTTGAATGGAGTCGAGGTTCCAAGATGGTTGGTGGGTGGAATGAAACGCACACGACACGATACGCTCGACCAACCAGTGCCAGCGTTCCAATCGCATCAATTGTTTTCTTTGTCCTGGACACTGATGGACCGAGAGTGTTTTAACTAGAGAATTCTACAGAATCTCCGTAGGTTTCAACTGTCAAAAAACATTTTAGTTCAAATGAGTGCCTATATGAATCGATATTCGGTTCAGTGGAGAAAATATATCATTTATATATTTTTTTAACATAAGCAGTCTATTTTGACACTAATTAAACAAGATAATATAAAGTAGGTTTAATCAATACTTTAAGTGCACGGTTGGTGCAGCTGGCTGCTATGCAAAATGTTGCGGGTTAGTTTCCCACCCAAAACAAGTCTTTGTGTGATCTACAAATTGTTGTTTCGGGTCGGGCTGTGATGATTATGTGAAACCGTATGTTTGTAAACGCACCCATGACACAGGAGAATGAGAAAATCCGAATGGGGTGCAAAGATTAAAAAAAAACAGTAAGAAAATAAAAAACGTGGTTCCGTTGGACTAAAGACTCTTTCGCGAATAAATCGTACTGGCGACGTGAAATAATCTGTGGAGAGAGCTGTTTAAAACAACGTTCTCGTGTCACTGCAAATAAATCGGTTTTGACAAAAATGACAGTATGTATAAAATAAAAAAAATCATGTGAAAAATAAAATAAGGTAAAATTTCAATATAACATGTGACTTTAGTAAACTTCAATTTTATATATAAGTAACATTTCTGTGATATGCCGGGACCCGATGTGAGAGCAAATGAAAATGTACTCGGCGAGATGTCGACAGAGCCTACAGCGACTGTGCATAGTGGCGTAGAAGCGAAAGCTGAAAGAAAACTAACAGTCCTTGAGTCACATGGATACGTCCTTGGTCGAACCATTGGGTCTGGTTCTTATGCCACCGTAAAGGTACCAGATTATTTCTCAAATGTTATAAGCCACGAAACATTCGTCAAACACATTATTATCGAAACAGAAAGAATTGAAGGCACTAAAGACATGTAGAACACGATTGGTCTTTTAGACAATGCAAAATATTTTTTAGTTAAATCGAAAGCTCCTATTATTAATGATATTGAGATAAATTATTTTATTGATATTTTTTGGAATCCATCAACTGATGATGACGTTATTTGGATGACGCACAGTTCGAGCTATCTTAATGGCTTTCAACTCTAATGTCCCGCTAAGGCTAATTTTGAATTATCATCTACAGGTTGCAACCAGCGACCGACATAACTGTCAAGTGGCTATCAAGATAATTAGCAAGTTTCAAGCACCTGGGGATTATTTGAAGAAGTTTCTGCCGAGAGAAATAGAAGTTGTAAAAGGTCTTAAACATGAGAACCTGATACGATTTCTTCAAGCTATAGAAACCACACACAGGTACTAGGATAACCGCCTCATTCTAGAGACACGTATATTATAACTATTCCACATTCAGATTGGATTAAATAACCTCATTTCATATTTCCATGAATTTGCTTATCCAGTAGTGGATTTATTATGTTATAATATTACGCTCATTTCACAGTATCGCAAACCGCAAGAATAACCCTTTTATAACATTGATGCCCAAACTACCAAAATTTCCGTGAACAAAAAGGAGGTTTTAGTACTGGTGGATTTTCACCTCTTTTCTGTTAAGCATCAGCTAGCGGCTAGTCATAAGTGCCAAATTAAAAAAATAAATAGGCTACTTCTACGTGTTTTCCAAATTAAACCTATCAGATATCTCTATGCCTGATTACGTTGATGACAAAGAAGACCCATAAAGCACTCTAAACTTTCTTTTGTTGCACCTATCTATGTTGGGCACAAATTGCTAACTTTAAGATGATAGGAGAGCTTGTTTGCCCTTATCCCTTAAAAATAAATAAAAGGATGATTATGAAACCTTATTATGGCAACGAAATAGCGACTGTTATTAACTACTCGTACTAGCTTCCGCCCGCAGCTTCGCCCGCGTGGTATGTTGATAAAAAGTAGCCTATGTCCTATTCAGGAGCAAGTCCTATGCCTGTGCCAAATTTCATTCCGTCGAGCCGTTTTAACAAACATCCAAACATCGTGACTTTCGCATTTATAATATTAGTAAGATAAGATAAATAAAAATGGAATTGTAGATCCCGTCTCTGAATGAGCCACGTTCCTCTTTTGTTCAGATTTGATACTTCACTTTCCAGGGTTTATATTGTGATGGAGTATGCCGAAAACGGCAGTCTCCTAGATATAATACGCAAGGATCAACATATCGATGAGGTGCGAGGTCGACGGTGGTTCCGCCAACTCGTGGAGGCAGTTGACTACTGTCATGAACGAGGAGTTGTTCATAGGTGACCTTACTACAGCGTAACTTTCCAAAGCTTTGATAGAAAACATGGCAAAATTCCCAGTGAACATAACCTACTCAACGTGGTTTTCTACTACCTGCCCTGCCTGTGCAGATCAGTGTCAAGTCTGAAAGTGTGACGAGTGGTTTCTGCGAGTTATTTAGGAATCCAAAAGTTGTCTGTAACAAGTCGCCTTGTACGATAAGACCGACTGTTGTACACTCTATTTTGTATCTACCCTACGAGTTGTACAATCAAGTATAGGTACATAAATAAATACTATCTACCTTAAACCAGCCATATTTGAATAAAGAGTATCAAATAAAAAGTACTTTTTCTAAAAAGCGTATCATAAAAAACCCTCTCTATTCCAGGGACATAAAATGCGAAAACTTGCTAATGGACCATGGCTTGAACATTAAACTTTCGGATTTCGGTTTTGCTCGAGGACATATGAAGCCGAAGAATGGAGTATACGCACTGAGCGAAACTTTCTGTGGAAGTTATGCGTATGCATCACCAGAAATCTTGAAGGGAGTTCCCTATAGGCCACAGGATTCTGACATATGGAGTATGGGAGTCGTCCTGTTCGCCATAGTATACGGAAGACTGCCTTTTGACGATACGAATTATACTCAGTTGCTCAAAGTAAGTTTGAATAGAGAAATTGGATTAATTTTCTAGATTCAACATTTTATTCTCCTATTCATTTGTTGTTTCGAGGATTCTTTAATCTATTGTACTTCTTATGATCTTACCTTTCTGGGTATATCGGACACTGCTTTGCTTCACTGGTGTTCTTCCAACTTAAGTAAATTTTTAGGATGAAGGTAAGCAATTAGCGCCGTTTGGGCAACCGCAACACCAGGCCACTATTGTCCCTTCATGGTTAGGAATTAATTGAGTGTAGGGGTAGGTAATTCATATTGATTATTGCTCTATATTTATTAGAAGGTATGCAACCCTAATTTTCAATTCTATTCACAGCAAGTGCAAAACAAAGTAACATTCCCGCGCGAGCCGAAAGTATCAACAGACTGTCGTAAGCTGATCACGAAAATACTAGCTCCTTTAAAAGTGCGCGTGAAGATACCTCAGATCCTGGCAGACCCGTGGATCAACCCCAACCAACCAGCCAAGGACGAAGAGGTGGATACAACACAGGTGACATTAGATGACATTTGATGAAACAGACTTGTAAAATATTTCAAAGTGATCAGTGGACAAACGTTTGCTTTTACCCATCTGAATCATTTCATCATGAAATCGTCAGCATTTTTGTCACCGTCCAAAATTGTACGCGTCTGATGAACAGATTTGTGTCCTTACTGGTTTCCAAAAATGCTTCTTCCTTAAGTTTTTGTGACGTTCTTGGTCCAGTGGATAACCTTGTTCCTCTCCGATGCACAAGCAGATCCGTGGATAAATCCCACTGTTACGGTCGGTACGCACTGCGGTTTACCCCGGTAAAAAGCAAAATTATGTTTTCTAAACTGTGCTACATTATAATTGAAATAAACTCCTTTCACAAACTCCATTTTTGTTTAATTTCATGTTCTACTAGAGGCCCGTGGCTTCTGGGTGGGATTTCCAAAATCTATGAAGTGATTTTACTAAAAAACGACAAAAACTAGGCCTATCAGGAACGTTATCGTTTCTAGACGCATTGCTCAATAACTGGAGTGAAATTAATTTTAATCAAAACTACTGGCAAATGAACTCGGAACACCGAACTTAAAAGTGACTTCTAAACGTTTCAGTTTACCTAGAACAGGCCCCTAAAGCTTGCAATCCTCAACCATGCTAATTAAACCAATTTAAGTTGGAACGTAATAAGTAACGTTGTTTGTTCGACCGTTTTTCCCTCGTGGTCTCATCCACAACGGGTTACTGCCCAAGTCCCTTTAATTAGAGCTACACGAATAGTAATTACGTTCATTACGTTAAAAAGGTATCATTTTTCAGGAAAACGCGCAAGTCAGCAAAGAAGAAATAAAAAGCGTGAACATTGGCACTGTGACTTTCGACAGGAAATTAGAGGAAGTGAAATAATAACATTAAAGCAACCAAACGGACAATAGTGAACGATTTAAATAAACAAATAATGATTTGTTATATTTTATTGTTTTTTTACTATCATAAAAACTGCAAAGATGTATATAAATTCACGAGTTTGTCCCTCAGGGTTGGTTTAAGCTTTATCTTTAGTCCCTCATCTTAAGATATGCGAATACACAATAGCCGCTATATAGATTGATAGGTCGCTAGGTACTGCTGTTTTTTGTGGTTTTTGTGGGCATGCAACGACCCTTGCGCACCTTCTGCCGATCCGGACTTACGGTGGTCTGAGATTGACGCCCATGGTTACTCATCATTCCCTCGGCGTCCTTATTTGCGAGCATGACGGTTAGTACAAGGAAATAACTGCGCAGTTCTTCTTACTCTGCACCATGACCTGGGTCATGGCCGGGCTCGAGCTTACCCCTGGAATAGGCGGTGTCCAGCCCAAGTTGGGCACATACAAGTACAATAAGCAACTGCGTCAGTTTCCACCTGCAGATTGTTGAAGATGATGAGGCGCCACTTTAGCCACTGCTAAAATGCTTGCTGCTGCAAATAAGAGTCTCACCACTGAGACGACTTCTGAGTAATTGCTTTGACTCTTCCATGAGATTGCACTGGAGCCAATCCCACAACGCACTTAACTGGTCGGCAGGGGAGTTTCACCTCGGCGTGCACAAACAGTTCCGATACGATATCCACGGATCACTCGTATGGCCCACTAGGCACATGACCAGTGTACACAGAAACCCCGTAGAGGGCCACGGATCTTACACTATGCAAACTCAATCAATCTCCTGTAAGAGGCGTTTGGTCCGTCCGTTTCATTATGAGAGATGAACTGGCTGTCGAGGACGAGACCTTCTTATGTACTTCTTTGTCAACTCAACGCCGATGGCAACCCCTTTTGCTGTTATTTGGGACTCACCCGGGGGTTGCAAAGAAAAAGACGGAGCACATAAGGGAAATATCCTCCTTACGTCCCAGCCCTTACAGTAGGAGACACTCCGAGCGTCGGGGATTGCGCGACGATCTCCGGCTTCCGTCAACGAGGGTCAGCGAACGGCCAGCAAGGGTGGCTCGCCCGACCAGAACCAAACCTGGAGGGTAGGGCGCACAGAGATCCGCGTCCGCCTCAAAAAGCCAATAAACCACCACAGATAGGACCGAAAAGGGCTGATATTCAGCCAGGGTTGTGCCCCACCAAGGGCAAGATAAATTATTTGACTTCTCCCTATCAATAAATTAATGAAAAAAAAACCGGAGATGGCCCGTCCCGAGCAGCCTTGAAAACAACAGATTAACAATATATTTGTGCTTAACTTCAACGCTATGAACATAAAAAGAAAATACTCTCCAACTTGAAAACCTTAGGTATTTTATTAATTAAGTCAATATTAAAAAGGATGAGAAATTTATTTAACTTTGCTGGGTTTCGTCTTCGGAGGCGGCTTAGGAGTGCATATGTACTCGTCATCCTGTAGCTTCAAAGCTTCTAGTCTCATAGACTTTTTGGCTTTCACTATACACCCATACGAAATAACGATGAAGACTATGTATATTACAGAAGCAATCCAACAGTTTTGCGCCACCTACATACAAATATAATATTAGTTGGTAAGCACTTGTAGGTACTTTTTGTCCTTATAAATTACACATAGGTAGACGACACGCGTGTCAGTCGCAAAAAGTATTCTTAAAGTTTGAAACACTATTAGCCCATTAATAATACTTATCTACATATTATGTATTTACTACCAAGGACTAGAAGTAGTCGTTGGAAAGCACGTAAACCATCTCGTATTGCCGTCACATCAAATCAGAAGAATGGGAGAGTGCAAGGCACACGCCCTTACTCATAATCATCATCATATCATCATATCAGCCACAGGACGTCCACTGCTGAACATAGGCCTCCCCCATTGACTTCCAGATAGGCTGGTTGGAAGCGACCTGCATCCAGCGGCTTCCTGCGACCTTAATCAGGTCGTCTGTCCACCTTGCGGGTGGACGTCCCACGCTGCGCTTGCCGGTACGTGGCCTCCACTCGAGAACCTTTCTGCCCCAGCGGCCGTCGGTTCTACGCGCTATGTGCCCTGCCCATTGCCACTTCAACTTACTAATCCGCTGGGCTATGTCGGAAACCTTTGTTCGTTTGCGGACATCCTCGTTTTTTATACGGTCTCGCAAAGAAACTCCGAGCATAGCCCTCTCCATAGCGCGCTGAGCGACCTTGAGCTTCTTTATAAGGCCCACAGTAAGAGACCACGTTTCAGTTCCATAGGTCATCGCTGGTAACACACATTGATTATAGACTTTCGTCTTAAGGCACTGAGGTAAGTTGGACGAGAAGATGTTGCGTAGTTTCCCGAACGCTGCCCATCCAAGTGATTCCTTCTCGAAATTGGACCTACCTAGCTGGATCACTTGTCCCAGGTATACATATTCGTCAACAATTTCGAGGTTAGAACTCCCAACTGATATCGGATAGGGCGTGACATGGGCGTTTGCCATGACTTTCGTCTTGTCCATGTTCATTCGGAGCCCTACCTGTTGAGAAACTCTACAGAGGTCATCGAGCATTGTGCTCAGATCCTCCAGCGATTCTGCCATGACTACAATGTCGTCGGCAAACCGGAGGTGAGTGATGTACTCGCCGTTGATGTTGATGCCAGATCCTTTCCATTCCAAGAGCTTGAAAGCGTCTTCCAATGCAGCGGTAAACAGTTTCGGAGATATGGCGTCTCCTTGCCTTACACCTCGCTGCAGAGGAATATTCTTAGTGCTCTGGTTTTGTACTTGGACCGACATAGTGGCGTTTGTGTATAAGCACTTCAAAACCTCGATGTACCGAAAGTCAATATGGCACCGCTGGAGAGATCTTAACACAGCCCAAGTCTCGATCGAATCAAAAGCCTTCTCATAGTCCACAAACGCCAAGCATAGTGGCAAGTTATACTCCTCGGTCTTCTGTATAACTTGCCGCAGCGTATGGATGTGGTCTATGGTACTATAGCCTTTCCGGAAACCGGCTTGTTCGGGAGGCTGGAAGTCATCGAACCTACGTGTGAGACGATTTGTGATGACCCTCGAGAATAACTTGTAGACATGGCTCAGAAGTGAGATGGGTCTATAATTTTTCAGTAGAGTGTTATCTCCCTTCTTGAAGAATAGTACCACCACACTTCTGCTCCATGCCGCCGGCGTTGCTCCTTCGAATATGACGGAGTTGAAGAGCTTCTGAAGGACTCTCAGTTACTCATAATATTACCTACATAGTTGATTAATTTCATATTTTGATCGGATTTTTATACGTCAAACAGATGACCATAGGTCCCACCCATGGATTCTGGCAACACCAGAGAAGTCACGAGTGCATTACCGGACTTTTGGGCAATTTCGTCACTGAATTCATTATCCTGCGATTAGCTTAAAAGATAGAACTAAGTAAACCTAACTTACAGCGCGATAATTATGCTGAGTTTTATGAATAAAATCGTCATAATCGTCATACTCTTCTGCTTCAACATCTTCTAAAAGAGTGACCACTTCGAAATAGTAAAATATTCCCATGAAAAACTGAAACCAGTGAAGCAATGCGTTTGTTATAAATTACTAAAAAGACTAATTAGATAGTAGGTATTTAAGTAGATTTTAATAAGAATTTCTCTACTACCTATTGCAACGCTTCATTCAAACTTGATCTAAAATAGAAACTAAAGTTCTCTACTTCAATTCTAATTGTTACTTAAGTGGGTAGGTATATACGGTTACGTTGGAATGTTTTTCATGTCTAACGACAAGTAGAACTAGGTACCCTCACCGACACCACTAATTTGTGTTGACCCGAAATGTTTGAAACATATTAATGAAAAACTGATATACTACCAGCTGTATCGTTCCCCATATGCTGACTAAGGAACAACAAACACCACAGTTAAATAAAATACTCATTGCCAAAGCGAGTAAAATAAGTAAATAGATAATATTTTATAATACAGCTAATTGATAACAATGAACCAATTTCTTGACGGTTGTTTATTGACAGCGGTATCGCCATCGCCACACAAGTAGCATAGTCTAAGAAGTTCTTATGAGAGAAAAGTAGCATTGTGACAGGGCAGTGTAAAGCCTTGTTCACACTTTAGGTAAAACAAATCAGTCAAAGCAAAAAAGAGGAGGGCACACGTGATTACCTAAATAAACAAGTTCAAGCTCGATAAAGAAATAACGAAGAACATGGGTAAGTCCTCCATACACATCAGCTCTTACAGGAATTTCTGGGCGTCGGGGATCGCCAGATCGCCGGCACCTTAAGCGCGAATCTTCGGACGAGCAAATACGCTCCGACCAGAACCAGAATGGTTTGACCGGAGCCAGGGCCCAAGTGCATGGCTTTCACGATATTCAAATAAATTAATAAAAAACTGGAAATTTAAAAATTAGCGGCAAAAATGAAACAACATTCAACATCAATACCTTTACTTCAAGAAAAACTAAGCAATGTAGTACCTACAGTAATAGAATATATTATGTACAATTTATAGCATTCATTCATTTGTAATACTTATGCACAATAATTTCTGTTATTCAATTTGATACATTGATTTTATGTTGGAACCACTAGATACTTACAAACGATTCACAATATAGATAATAATTGCGGGACCGGCAGTCCCGACAATAACAACAAAAATCAGTCACTAAATCATTTTATAAAATTAATACCTTTACAACCTTTGAAATATAATTGTTTTTCTTGGATGGCAACTGAGTCTCCAATTTAATGTTGTCGACTATACTGCCAGTGTCAAGTAGTGACGACAGATTATATGCCCATTTAAATTTAACTTTGTGGTAGTTTGTTGTTAGTAAACCTTTAAAATTTGTTATAAGGTTGAAAATATATTATATAATGGAACTTTTAAATAAGCACTGTCTATTGTTGTCATTGTCAGGGCTCCCAGCAGGTATTTATTAATTAACAGTTAAATCTTATCAGTTTACAGGACAACAGACATGGAAGGTAAAGCATTGATCATACTATGTAGTTTTCTTTTAAATACTTTAAATAGAATTAATTTATTTATTTATACACGGAGCTATGTTTTAAGAACATTGATAAATTACTTTGGATGTAAACATTTTTTTATTATTAAATGCTAATTTATAACAACCTTCATGTGTTATTAACCTATGTCTAACACATGAACAGTACCTATTTTATCTGTGGTCTAATGTGTTAATTTTTGAGTTGAATAAATTAGCTATGGCTAGTATGAATGATGACCACAGATTCACAATCATGGCCAGTAAGGTAGGGTAAGAATTTAGAGGAGGAATATAAAATGTTTTTGGAAACTCTTACTCAAAGAGCTTATATAAATAAATTATTAATGGAATGGAGTTATTCAACAGTAACATAACAACTTACACCTCCGCACTAGTAGCATAGATGATGATACCACTGTTTTAACCCAACTCTTACATACTAACTGAAGAACGATTGTTCATCCAGAACTGGTGACCAGATACAACAAGCGTGATGACATATAGCAGGGCGGCGATCCAGCAGTTGTAGGCATTCTGAAATAGTAAAGTAACCAATTGTGAATCTATTTTAATTTTATTAACAACTTTTGAATGCCAATCAAATAACTCACAAATGTGTGAATTATTCAGATGATGAATTCAAGAAAATTGGTTTATGTTGTAAATTCAGATAACTTGAAAGGTTATATTTTAATTTTTAACATCATGCCTCTTTTCCTGTTTCTTAGTTGGTTTACTGTGTATCTGAATACAAACTGAAACTGATAGACTGCATAATGTGGTTTTGTCTTACAAAGCTACTTGATCTTTTATCAGAGGCAACAACCAATAGAGACTTGAAGTCAACTAAGTAAATAAGAATGTGCACTGATATTTATCAATAATCTTGATACATTACTGTATAAAAGATAAAGGAATATTGAAGTGAAAATCGTATTTAAATATTAGACCTTGAACAGAATCAAATAGCTTTGTGAGACAAATCTGTAAGTAGGTAAGGACAAATACAAGTTTGACTAGTTGTTTATTGAAGATGATATGTACAAGGAAGAAATGATCCATGACCACTGAGTGCCATGTACACACAAACCCCTTTAATCAACTACGACCATTCTTATTAGGACTGATGACTAACCTGAGTGTATCCAGTCTCAACGTTAGTGATGAAACTGTCCATTGAGTGGTGGTGCTCATCAAGAGGGAGGTCTTCTAACAAAGCCACAGCTCTGATATAGTAGAAGACGCCCATCAAAGTCTGAAACATTCGTGAGCGTTAGTACTTACATCCTCAACAGAATCTTAGGTTTTGTCAAATAATAGAGTTCCACTCACCAATTGTATGATTCCCCAGACGCTCAATACGAGCCCGCATAGCGACAGCTTAGGACCACAGAATTTGCAGGCCATTTTATTGGTTTATTTATCAGAATTACGAGTATTACGACCACTGTAAAATAAAATGGTATCGACCACTAGCTGTCAGCTGGTGTCAAAAAATGAACACTCACATGATCTCTGCATTCTGTGATTTGTCTATGGATTCTAATTTATTGATATTTTCATTTTATTTTATTTTCATTACCAAAGTTATTTTCTACCTGTGTAGTTATTTTATCAGTATCTTTAATTAGAAGCTATTCTACTAATTCAATGTTGCAAAAGAACAAGTAACTAATTGCTTCAATACAAATTTGAACAGCGTAAAATGAAACGTTTTACACTATTGCCATTTTATGAGAAATCTACTCCTATAGTACTTTTTTAATAAATTTCGAAGCCCGTATAAAATATTTAAATATCGAATAGTAGCCTTATATCGATATTTTAACTGTAAATTAGACTGCCCAAAATACTTTTTAAGATATTGTTTTACTAAAAAGCATAAGTTGATATGTACTTTTCCAAATTTTTACTTGTTGATGTAAACGAAAGTTTGACGGACTGGCAGAATTATGTCCTTTGAAGCTGGCAATATATTCTATGAATGACACATTTTTCTCGGTCGTATCTACGAGAAAATAAATTTCAATAATGGTGGACCGTTTAGGTAGGAAAATAATGATTTAATTTCATGTAATAGCATTAAAGTACTTAGAATACCGTGGTGTATTTTGTGTGAGATCATCTGAAATAGTTACGTGGGATATCAGTGTCATTGTTTGCTTGTCGCTCACTTTCCTTTGACGTCAAACTTTTATACCGTAGTGCAATTTTTAAGTAGGTAATTTTCTTTTTTTCAGTGAACAGTGAGGCCAATGCTCGAAGGATTGCTATGGTTGAGAGCTGCTTCGGCAGTTCTGGACAGGTGAGCATGTGAAATTGCAAAATATAAGTTTTTACTAAGTTTAGAAGTTGTCGAATGCCGTCATATCATCAACCGACAAACTCGGCGAGATAAAATCTTTAGTACATCGTTCGTGTGGGATTGTTCTGACAGAAGATATCAAGTGTTTATCAGCATTGTTTTTCATCATTATACTGTTATGTGCAATGTTTCATGCTTTCTTGTATCTGAATATTATTTATGACATAGCCATGAAAGCACGATAGAATATAATTAAATTACTTAGATTAGGGATTGATTAGCCTACCCATTATCAGTTAGATTGCATGTTACTATTCCATGATTAAGACTGATGTAGTGAATCATATCAGAATCCTAAGCTGTTGGATGTTTTATCTTCATGTGTATATGTTGGATTTCCTCACCATAATAAACCATTTTTTTAATAAATGATATTGCTATAATTGATAGACAGGTTTTATCAACGTGAGTCTGGTGCATTCCAATTTAAAAAATCTTCAAACAATTCACTAAAGATACCAACTTATAAACTATCAGATTAATTCATTAGCAATATTGAAAGGTTTCTAACAGTAAATGTCAAGTTTTACATAATAAAGAAATCTTATAAGTCACTTATTAAGTAGCTTATTCAATGTAATTTGATCTTGTGTATTTTTTGATGTGATATCTACTAATACTTGAATTATGCATTTTATTTTACAAGTGTGCAAACAAGCTATTAATATTGATATCATAATAAAACTTTTTGGTATCCTTCATATAGCCAACACAAATATATCCTGTGCAAATAAATTAATATATTTAATATTTTTTATAGCCTCTGGCAGAACAAGGCAGGGTCCTTGTGGGAGAGGGTGTCCTGACAAAAATGTGCCGCAAAAAACCAAAAGCCAGACAGTTCTTTTTGTTCAACGACATACTTGTTTATGGGAATATAGTTATAAACAAGAAGAAATATAACAAACAACATGTTATACCTCTTGAGGAGGTCAAGCTGGAGTCACTGAAGGATGATGGACGTAAGTTTTATTTTCTTATTTAACAGAAATTTAAGTGGCAAATATTTCACGAGTTTCAATACCAATTATGTTCTATAATCAAACTTATCTGTAACATGGCGGTTATCTAGAAATTTCAACCCCTAACTAATGCCAGTACTTGTTAAATTGTTTCGGTTCTTTGCCCTCTAAAAGCAACTGATTTAAGCTCTTATGATAATTTTATTTATATCACAGAGGTCAATTCTATAATGTAAACAAAAAATATTTTTAGGTTGTACTACTGTAAAACTGTATAAAATGCAGATTTGTTTATATTACAGTAGACCAAAATAATTTCTCTTTTTATCCAACTACACTAGAGCAAAGCAATATTGAGGGTTACAGGCTAAGATATGTAAAGATCATTAAGATTCAGATTATTTGAAAGTCTTCTTGTTTAATACCAATACTATTTTTTTTACAATTTTATTATTCTTTGAAACCTACTATTCAATACCAAAATATTTACTTTATATTATATTACTGTATAGTTAGGTGACAAATGCCAAATAATTAAAAATAAAAAGTGCTTTATAGATTATTTTATTGGTCAGCTGAGTCATTAGTGTGAATGGCCAGTGAATCATCAACATATTATATGCTGCTACTAGATATATGTTGACATTGATCTTGGAAAGCTTGTGTGACTCAATGCTGCATATATTATTATTATATTTTTAGATTAATCTGTTGCCCCACACTATGGTTTCCTCCTGTGTAGTGGGTGCGTTTACAAACATATAATTTCACATAATGCATCATACCCAGACCCGGAACAACAATTTGTGGATATACAAAGAATTGTTCCGTGAATCGAATCCATGACACGTTGTGCGACAGCCAGTTGCCCAGCCACTGCGCCAATCATGCAGTGTAAATTAATTTGTAGCTGAAAATTAGGCTAAAATCTTATAATCTACATAAGTATTGATATCTTAATCATTAAATAATGAAAATGACCTTGTTGTTTTTGAACTTGTAATATTATAAAATTTGTATAAGATATAATAAGCATCACTACAAAGCATAAAATAAACTCGTTTTCTCTGCCCATATATATCCCTATGTAATCTTAAATCTTTTAAACTACTCAACAGATTTTGATTTCGTTTTAATAGGTTGATTGATTGAAAGGGAAGTTTTGTATGTATAATAACATCCAATAAATAGTGAAGAAATTTTGCATTGCACCCGTGTGAAGCCGGGGAGGATAATGAAATAAGAGAGTGTCTCAAAAAATATTTTGTTTGGCTATTCCTATCCAGCAGATTTGCATGGAAACACATTAATACAAGCTTGTCTGAATGCTAAAATGTCTAAAAGTGTTGTAAATTCAATACCCACGCAGAAAATAATACGAATGTATACTTAAATCTAGGTGTGACGTAAACACATAATCTGTGTTTCTAAGGACCTCTTTCATAATGTCTGGATAGCCACCAGATAAATATTTTACAAGCTAAGCTGAGGATAGCTTTTTTGGGACTGTTCGACATCGTTTGTCGGCAATCATATTACCTTATTATTGGTAAGCAATCGCCGCCATCCATGGACACCCGCAACACCAAAGGAATTACGAATGCGTTGCCGTCCGTTTGGGGATAAAGGTAGGATATTTAGGGATTGGAAGGGATGGGGGAGGGGGAGGGATTGGGCCTCTAATAACCTCAATCACAGGTAATGTTTAATATTGTTACAGAACTTCGCAACGGTTGGTTAATCCGCACCGCGTCAAAATCCTTCGCTGTATACGCCGCGACAGCCACCGAGAAAGAAGAATGGATGGCCCACATAGAAAAATGTATAGAAGATTTGCTAAGAAAAAGTATGTATTCATGATTACGCTATTCATTCGCAAAACTCGCGTTTCCAATTGATATGAGGGAATCTATGGGATTAAAAATTGATCCTCTACAATTCGTGATCCATTTTTAAATGTAATAGGTCGGCAAACAAGCATACGGATTACCTAGTGGTTAGCTATTATCGCCGCCCATGAACACCAGCAACAACGGGGTAGTTACGAGCGCGTTGCTGACCTTTTGGGGATTAGGGATTTGGAGATTTTGGGATTGGGGTCATCTCAGATTTTTGTAATGACATTTTTGAAATGATTTTCTACTTACAAAACTCAGTATAAATACTTTGAAATTTGAATAGCGTTACATTTTTTACCGTGAACCTTGTCTCTTCCAGGTGGCAAGCAGCCTCCGTCGGAGCATGCAGCTGTATGGGTGCCCGATAATGAGGCTTCTATCTGCATGCACTGCAAGAAGACACAGTTCACTGTACTCAACAGGAGGGTACGATTCAAACCATACTTTAAATATTTCTTACAGTTAGTTGAAATATCAAAAACGTCGTGGTGGCCCGGTGCATAAAGCGCGCGCTTCTCATACATGGAATATTGCTCAGCAGTAGGTACTTATAGGCTGATGATGAAGCTGGAATAGTTTTGTAATTAAAAAGGAGCTAGGGAATTTGTTTGTGTTCTTTTTCATGCTTAAATTATCATTTTTAAAACCAATATTTTGCTTTTAATCAAAGACAGTTAGTTATCTTTCTATGTACCTCTTACTATTTTAGTTTTGTATAAATCAACACCCATTTTCTAGTAATCGAACTTATATTAGTATTGATGGGCGTTTGTTTAATATTTACCTACGATTTTAATTAAATTTGATATAGAGTTATATTATAGAATATATAGGTTGTAATACCTATATATTCTATAATATATTTTCCCACTAACCGTGTCTAGTAATTTAATTAACGCCTCTAGTAATTTCACACTTTTCCTTCCTACGGCGAAACTAAACTAGTATTTGTAAACTGTAAGTATCCAGTTGTTAGAGGATGTTTGGTTGCAGCACCACTGCCGTAAGTGTGGGTCGGTGGTGTGTGGGCCGTGCTCGTCGAAGCGGTACATCCTGCGCGGCCAGAGCGACAAGCCGCTGCGGGTGTGCCTCCAGTGCTACGACGAACTCAACCGGGAGCGAGCCCGCCCCCCCACGCAACCACAACCCGCTAATATCACGCCCGGTTAGTAAACATTTACGTTATTTATTGTCTCTCTCGAAAATCCGGAACGCAGGTCTACGCGAGACACAATGTGTTTTCTATTGTGTATACCTGCAGACGAGAGGTTAAACGTCATGGTGGTTAAGGCTCCTCAATCCTTGCTAGTGCCAATGTGACTTTTCCAAGTCATATGTACTTTCTATGATTATTTAGACACCACTGACGTACGGTGAAGGTAAACATCGTGAGGAAACCTCGACTCATATTTCTAATTATAAGTTTGAAATCGCCAACCCGCATTGAGCAAGCGTGGTGATTAATGCTCTAACCTTCTCCGTATGAGAAGAGGCCTTTGATAAGCAGTGGGCACTTATAGACTGATGATGATGATGATGATTAAATCTTCTTCATGAGAGAAGAGCCTCATGCTCACTTACAGGCTGATGATGTGATGTGTAATGTCCATTATACAGATACGAGTCTAAGTATCCCCTATATTCTTTGTAAGCATGGAAAACCATGAGAAAACTCCTCCCTGCAAAAGGAGAAGGAATTTTCTTACTAACTAAAATCCACATCGTTCTTACTCAGTCCCGTGGCTACACTACCTATTGGCAATTTAACCACACCCACTGTGTAGTGGGCCACTTTGTACCAAATAAATTTGACCAATAAACATAATTTGTAGAAATTGTTCGCTCCGGCTTCACACAGGTGCAATGCTTATCCTTATAACTTTTCCGCTATTTAATGAATGTTATTATACCTACAAACTTTCTATCTATTAAAAAAATCGCGTCAGAACCCTTTGTGTAGTTTTAAAGATTTAAGCGTACATAGGGATGTATGAACAAATAGGTGACTTTATTTTATAATATGTAGTGATAGAAAGTGATGAAAAAGGCTCTTGGTCTCTCAGATTTTGGCTAGAAGACCTACTTTTTCGTTACACTGTTTCTCTTGATTGATTTTAAACCTCATTTCATGTAGTATGATAAAAGTCTGTGCAGGCAGTGAATAAATAAAAAAAAGGTTGTTTATTGATTTTTCATTTATCTAAATATTTATTTATACAATAAAGATAAAGGAAGAAAGTCGATAAAAGTCAACACGATAAGAAAAAGATAGTCCTTCCATAAGAAAATTTAGCCAAATGTCACCTTTTTGATACATACAATATACATTATACAAGCTTACAGAATTAAGTGCATTGTTTACTACAAAATGACTCATAATCATAACGTTACTGACATATAGTGGTCAAATAAATTATCTTCCCTTTCCGTCCATTATAAACATACAACATAATATTATTAATAAAGTTTTATTTCAGTTCTTACTAAAATATATTCCTAACCGTCCAACTAACACCGTTATCACCAACACTAACTTAATTTAAAGGTTTATTTACTCTCATATAACTGTCGATTAGATAAACCCGTAGATAACTTATCTGCACCGTATTTTTAATCGAAATTTGTCGCCATTATAATCTGAATCAACAAATGTAGCTACGAAGATACATATTATTTCCTGATCAATAAATTCTTGTTGGTTGAAAAACTGCTTTAACTGATAAACTTAGTTCTTGATATATCTTTACTTCTATACTAATATTATAAGGAGGTAAAATTTGTAAGTAAGTAACTTTGTACGTAGGAATACCTCCTACGTACAAAGTTACTTACTTACAAATTTAGTAGTAGTGTGATGTTTTATATATAGCCTATAGCACTCCGGAATATTGTAGCTATCTATCAGTAAAAGAATTTCTGAAATCCGACCATCGGTTCCAAAGATTACCCCCTACATACAAACTAACAAATTTTACCTCTTTATAATATTAGTATAGAGTATTAGTAGATATAGACATAAAAACCTTCCCCTTTTTGAAGGGAACTTGATATCATCCTTCCGATACCCTAGGCATGCATATAGATTGAAAATTGGACATTTAGACGTTATTATGTGCAGTTTAATACAAATAGATTTAATTTATAGAATCAGGCGTTACTTTGCGGAAATCCATGACATTAAATGTTAGGGAAAATATTTAGTTTTAATTCCGCGACAAAAATCCAGGCTTGTTGCAGGATGCAATCCCACTCCTATGCAATCATGCATATGCCCTTGCTGCATGTGCATATGCATGATTGCATAGGAGTGGGATTGCATCCTGCAACAAGCCTGGATTTTTGTCGCGGAATTAAAACTAAATATTTTCCCTAACATTTAACAAATAGATTTGACATATAGAACAAAAAAGCACAGAATCAATATAAAGAAACTAACACCACCCTGATGACAATAATATGATGTTATAAAACCTAATTTAGTTTAGAAGCAATGTTTATTTATCCAACAGTCATCCTTATCTACCCTAGCCCTTCTAAACACGTGTGTGTGCACTGTGCTATTTCAATTGCAGATTTAATAAAGAAGCGATGAAATTTCGACACGATCCGACAATATTTTGAATAAACGTGGACTCTGGTGTGGATACTCGAACGAAATACGATTTAAATTTAGGGCTGATTTTTCAATGGGCAGATAATAAATATTATCCGAGGAATAAAATTGTTGCTGTCACTGTCTTATACAAACATTCTGACGCGACAGCATCAGAATTATTCCCCAGATAACATTTATCTGACTACTGAAAAATCAGCTCTTAGAGTAATAATTAATATTGAAACAAATAAACACGTGTGCGTTTGTCAAGACTGTCAGAACTAGACAAAACAAAAAATAAAAAAAAACTTGCTTTCATTGTCCCTATATCCCTATAAAGATTTGAAACTACGCAACGGATTTTGATGCGGGTTTTTTTTTCAATAGATAGAATGATTGAAGGAAAAGATTTGTATGTATGATAAATAACATTCCACACCCGTGCGACGCCGTGGCTGTTCGCTAGTTTACTTATTCTTTGGAAATAACGAGGTCTCCCTGTATTCGCTCATATCCAAGGGCAGGTACACCTTTTGGAAACGAACGTTGCTAGTTTGTTGTGTTACAAGCTTGGGTTTCTTTTTTCGTTTATTTTAGAATTGAATTAATAGATGGTAATGTATAATGTATCTTGCACGGTAAGGATAGCAATCCACGAAATTAATATAATACTGGATTCAGCACGTGTATAAAAGTACTGCATCTCAGGATTTTCAAAATAGTAGCGTTTAAAGCGAAAACCCGACAGAATTTCTCAAATCAATTATAAGCGAGGGCGGGGCAAGACTAGTCCTACGCCAATATAACGCGCGCAACCCCCTATCTAGGTCGAAGCTGTCAGAGAGAAAAAACTGTTTCGCGCGCTTTTGTACCGTAAAGCAAATTATATATATGTCTATTTATTAATTTTATGGTGTTTTTGTGTTAAAACTATTTATCAGTGAAAGAATTTTCGATCGAATCCGACCGGAAAGAAAGAAAGAAAGAAAGAAAGAAAGAAAGAAAATATTTATTTGTGAGAATGTAGTACAAATATAGGTGTTTGTGTTATGTGTATGGAATCTCACACATTCTACCGAATTGGTGTACAAATTATTTCGCTTAATATCTAGTTATAACTATGAACTACTTATTCTAAGTCTATGATAGGTCATCTAAATAATCTTTAGTGGAATAATAACATTTATTTAGCAAAATCTCAAACAATTTTCTTTTAAAAGACATTAGGTTAAGATTTTTTAGGTCATTTGGAAGTTTATTGTAAATTTTGATAGCCATGCAATATGAGTTTCTGCTATATAATGTTGTGCGTTGGCTCGGTACAAATAATTTATTAGGGTATCTACTATTTCTACTAGTAACACATTTTTTCTTAATAAAGAGATCCGGGTTTTTGTATACAAAAATAGAAATTTCGTAAATATACAAACAGGGCAAAGGCAGGATACAATATTTTTTAAATAAAGGTAAGCAGCTGTCTAAGTAGTCTGCACCACATAATGCACGTAGACATCTTTTTTGTGCTCTAAATGCTCGGATTAGATCCACAGAGTTCCCCCATATTACCACTCCGTAGCGTAAAACTGAGGATACATAGCCGTGGTACGCACATAGTGTAGCATTGGGAGTCGCTACTTGTCTAAGTCTGTTCAAAACATAAACGTAACTATCCAGTCTAGAACAAATCTTATCTATATGTAGTTTCCAACTGCAGTGTTTGTCAATAGTTAGACCGAGGAATTTAGTTGAATCTACTTTTTCTATGGCTTTGCCTTTTTGAGTGATATTAAGAGAAATTTGGGTGCTGTTATGTGTTTGGAATTGAATTATATTTGTTTTATTTACATTTAAGTTTAAGTTGTTATTATTTAGCCATGTAGTTACGTTATCTATAGTGTTATTAATTTCTGTTTCGTACGTATTTTTGTTGTGAGAGTGTATCAGTAATGTGGTGTCATCCGCATATAAGATGCATTTGTAATTAGTTGAATCTGGTAAGTCGTTAATATAGACTAAGAACAATAGCGACCCGAGAATACTACCTTGAGGTACGCCGTGTAAATTTAAGATGTAATCAGAACGGTAAGATGATTTGTGGTAACCGGATACACTTGGAATTTCAACACACTGGTAGCGATCAGAGAGGTAACTCTCTATCCAGTTGAGGGCATTGCCTCTTATGCCGTATCTATCCAGCTTATTTAAGAGTATCCTGTGTGATACAAAGTCAAATGCTTTGGACATATCTAGAAAAATTGCAGCAATTGGATTTTTTTTATCTAGATACTCCGTTATTATTTTTATAAGATTGAAGCAGGCTAAAGTAGTAGAATAGTTTTTTCTGAAACCAAATTGTTCTGGTTTCAGTATATTATGTTTCAAAAAGAAGCTATATAAAATACTGTGAAACGATTTTTCTAATATTTTTGATATAATGGGAATTAAAGTTATTGGGCGGTAGTTGCCCATTTCGGTTCTTACGCCCTTTTTGAAAATAGGTTTTACTATAGAATATTTTAATCGTGATGGAAATTTACCATTAAAGTAGGATAAATTTATTATGTTGCTTATTGGACCTGATAAGCTTTTTGCACACTTTTTTATTATTTTAGTGTCAATGTTATCGTACCCCGTAGAGTTGGTGTTTTTGAGTGAATTTATAATTTTACGTACCTCTAGATCGTCAACTGGCTTTAGGAAAATAGTGTTTGGATTATTCGGTATATTTTTGAGAAATTTGTTATTAATGGCAGTAGTATTGGGACGTTTTGTTAAATTAATGAAGTAGTTGTTAAAACCGTTAGCTATATCTTCAGGTTTATACCAATCTATATTGTTATTTTTTATGTGTTTTATATCTGTAGTATTAGTATCACTATTAGAATTGGTTTTTATTATTTTCCAAGCCGCTCTACAAGTATTGTTAGATTTAAGTATGTATTTAGTATTTTGTATTTTATGAGCTTTAAGAGCGCATTTTTTTAAAGTTGTTTTATAGACATTGTACTGCTTGAGATGAGAATGTTTGTTTTCTGATGAATTAAGATATTTTAAATAGAGCATTCTTTTAGTTTGACACGATTTTCTTAGACCCTTAGTCATCCATTTATTTTTTATGGGTTTATTGACTATTTTGACATTTACAATAGGGAAACATAGGTTGTAGAACAGTGTTATATTATCATGTAGAAGATTGAATGCTTCATCCACATCCATACACTCATGAACATCGTTGAATGATAGGGCTTCCATGCAAGATATAAATTTTTTTGTGTTATCTTTGCTAAAGCTCTGGAATAAACACAAACTTACAAAATTTTACCGCTTTACAATATTAGTATAGATTTAGTCATAATAAACAATTCTACCATATTCCCCTATTACAATGTTTAGGGAAAACCCTATTTTAAATGTTTTATCCGCCTTTCCTGTTTTTGCGACGATATTACTAGGTTCAACGACAGACGTAACTGACGATTATTGTTACTTGATAAATTCATTTGTGTGTGTCACCTTTGTTATTAAACATACTTTCAATTTGGTTATGGCATCCATATTGTAAAACTAGAAAAAAGAGATTTCGAAAACTGATAGGCTGTTTGACCAATGATAGGAAAATAAAAAGGAAATAATAGCTATATCATAAATTCGTAACTTAAAGCTAAACAATACATATTCAGTTTATTTTTTATATCAAAAACAAATATTTAGCGCTATTTTATAAAAGTACGTTTTATTATATTTTAAGTTTGGTTAAAAAAAAACATTATTACGTCACACCGATGTACTTACGTGACGTCACAATATGCATATAATTACCGAGACTTAACCCATTATCAGATTTTCGACTATAACAGAAAATGAAAATTTATTAAAAACACTACAACACGTTTTAAGTGTAGGAGCGCCATCGGCGGCGCTGTTGACTAAAAGTTAATAAAAAATTTGTATGTTTTTCAGTAAAAGACACGGCTGGCTCTGGTGGAGATTCTTCAGCTGATGAGGACAGTGATGACGATGATGACCGCGTCACTGCCGAGGAGAAACATGATGAGGTGAGTTTGAGAAAGTCAGAGTGAGAATGAGAGTAGTGGGGCAATAATGTAAGGTATACAGATACGTTTCAAAATTTATGGCCAATATAGATTATCTTTTAAGTTGCCTACATTCATCTTGGGTGCATTTACAAATATACAAATTCATATGAGTGTATATGGCTACTTGTGTGTGGATTACACAGAGTTCTCTTCACAAGTTCCGCAGCAGCTCATTCCCAGTGCTTCAACCATTCAAGTTACCTCTATTACCTTAAAAAGGAATCTCCGTTATATGTATTCGTGACCATCCAAATTAACAACTATGTTCTTGTTATTATGACGTCACCATACTAGATTTTATCATATATGAAATGATCTACATCGAAAAACAAAGTGGCCATAAATTTTGAAAGTATCTATACTATTTTTTTTTCAATTCGGTATTGCCTAATGCAGGCACTAGGTATTTCAGTATTGTAGCTCTCTACGGACCTTTGGGGTTGCCTTCTGCACTGCAGCCTTGTTTCATTTTAGTATGTTTATTTATGCTATTATATTTATGGGATAGTTACTTAATATCTGAAAATGTTTTATGGGAGTTTAATTAACACGTAGCTATTAGCATTTTATGTATTTCTTAGAAGATTTAAAACATGAAAAGTTGGAAAATACACTGTAAAATAAATCTTGGCTTACAAGATTTTCAGATGTGCTCTCTGTAATCAAAGAATTATCCTGGTATTTTGGACGTTGGTGGGGGACTAGTGGTCACAAGCGTGACACGTAGTCTAAATAAAGTATTTCTATAAAAAAAAATGTATTTCCTAATGGGAGTAACTGTTGAAAAATGAGTGTCAACTCTACCTCTTCAGACAAAAGGACACAGTACCAACAGTATGTTATTTATTTCTAGGGTTTTACAAGTTATAACGGTGTCAAAAATGGATATGGAAATAGAGTCACCACAGTATAGTACAGAATGAGATTGTGTAAGTGTAGCGACCTTCTTTAGGCGTTTATTCATGCTTCACAACTGGCCGAAATTTGTAATCGACCTTTGTCCAAAATCTTTTGGAATAATCTGGGTTTTTGACAGAAAACTAGGGTCTAGTTAAGGGAAGTAGGGCCATTCCAATTAGGTAGTGATACAAGGGCCTTACACAATCCCGACGCTTGTTTCGATTTTTGAGTGTAATTATCACAGACCCAATCCTTTACCGCGCCCCATCTCCAAACCCCAAATCCAAATAGATCAAATTCCTAGCACCCCACAAAGGCCGGCAACGTACTTTTAACTACTATGGGCTGATTTTTTATTGATATCAGGTGATATATCTGCTCATTTGTCGCCGGGCTTTACGAACCATCCATTAATTAATTTACTCGAGCAATTAATGTCAGTTTTGCTGTGTCCTCCTAAAATATTTATCAAATTAAATATTTGTCGTTTGTCCAAATTGTTTTTACCCGACGGCAGAGCAAAAGGAGGGTTATGATGTCTAATGAGGTGAAGCCTTGTGGCATACAGACAGACAAAGGAGACATATTATTTTTCCCATTTCCAATGGTAATAGGACTTATGCCAAAAACCCATATCAATCCAAAAAATTGGGTCGGTTATTAATTTCGGCTTTTAATGGTTGAGTTTGTTGTGTTCTCACGTTCACACTTACGTATTCGTCCCTCATTGGAAATAGCTAGTTACTATCATCGCAGCAATGTATAAGTACTGTGATTTTTGAGAAAATATGTTAAAATAGGCATTTGTTTGATCAATTTTATCTTTTATTTCGTTACGATATTTGTCTATATACTCACTTAGAACAGTTATTTCTAAATTGATCAAGCAAATGCGAAATAAAAAAAAGAAACACATAGATACAAAAATCAACATATTTAAAACTAAAATGCATTTCTGTCACACTAAAACTTACCTTATTGTTATATGCATAAATTCTATTTTGCACTGTGCATTCTATTCGTTCATTTATTTTTGTCCTGTGTGGTTCTTCATTTGTTTGAGTTTGGGTTTACTTCATGTCAATAGATTTTTTTTCACTAATTCGTTTGTCGTGTTGGTTTTTTTACTCATCCATAGTGTTTGTTATCAATTTTTAAGCTAAAAGCAGTATTTTTCCATGTTATTTTGAGGTAATATTTGATCTTTACAGCACTGGCACATTATAATAATAATTATTGAACTGTCATTGTTAAACAATTCCGTCATATTGCAACCACGAATTAATTGAGTCACATTTTTTTCTATAAGGCACACATTTATTTCGATATTGCCTTATGTAATACATGTACATATGTGCAATACAGAATTTGTTTAAAGAAAGAATTTTCGCTCGATATTTAAGGAAACACTGAGCCTAATTTTGCTGTAATATAATTCAAAAAATATTTCAGAACATTTTGCTGTAGCGATAGCAAGGTCAGAATAAAAAAAATACCATTAGACCCAAGCTATAAAGTTTGTATTAACATCAAATATTTTCCTTGTCTTTGATATTTGGTCCTTTGTTATTGCGTGTAATCAAATTAATAATTTCTAATTACTTTTATACAAAAAAAGACATATTACCTACTGAGCAGAAGTTTGCTAGCTAAAAGCATCGCTAGCTTTTTTTTACCTCAAATTAAAGTCCAAGTAATCATAATTTACTTTACGATTTACATATTCAACAACATAGTTAGTTATAGTATAGAATAGTTGACGTATTTGCTCCATTCAAACAAAGTACACACCCGCTTAGAATATAAATTAATTATTATTCTTTTATAATTTCCAGCCAAAGTTCTACGGTGACAGTGATAAGACTGAAGAGACCAACAATCATTCGTCCAAGGATTCCGCTAAGTGAAAATCTTGTTCAAGAGACCATTCTCCGTCACAGGTTTAACCTAAACAATAATATCAAATAATAACAAGCAATTTTATAATATAAATACTTCATCTATCGAAACAGAAACCCCCCGCAATACAAAAATAAACTCTATTTCTAAGGTTTTACGGCTCAATGTAGGTCCTAATCTATAAAACTCCCTACGTCTAATTCAAAAGACTGTACTTTGTACATTCGGTTTCTTACTAACGTCCTTCAAATCACTTTGAACGGGATCAATTTATTAGACTTGTGAGTACTGTACCTGTGATCTATATAGAATTTCTTCCCAAGTTTAATCAGGCAGACTAATAAACTTACTTCATAAAGTAGGTTAATGTTAAAAAAGGTAAAAACCCAGTTGCCTTATTGCCACTAGGGATTAAACACTACCGATTATTTCAATAAACTTTTTCCATGAAAACAGTATTAAACTGTGTAAAATAAATATTAAAATTAGAATTCGTAAATAGTGTAAAAATTCGCAAAACAATCGTGTGGCGCGATGTTAATCCAATATTTGTTTGGACGGTCTCCGATTTTACCACAATGGCCTTTGAATTTTTTACCTTAGGAAGAATTTGCTAGAAAAAATCCTGTATCATGGATTCTTTAGAGGAATGTTAACTTTTATACAGCATACCTGACTGTGGTCAATGATTTTAAGAACGAATATAATTACTAGATGTTTCGCTGGACTTGAACAGCTTTAAACCGCTCAAAAGTGAACTGAGGTGGAGTTTTTTTGTTTAGCATAAAATCATATTTATTATTTGATAGTAAGATATCATGGTTATAAGACGTTTTTAACAATATTTAGGCTTAGTCATGTTATGTCAACATATTAATATTTACATACGTTATGTTAAGGTTATTTTATTGTAAACTTTATTACGGTCATATTACGTTTGCTTTTTCATTGTAGCTATTTCTGTGTAGTGAAGAAAGCAAGTTGGAATGAGTTTCTATGAGTTCTTAAAGAGCTCTGGTGCTTGTTTTTTTAATCTCTTTAGAGGTTATGTCAATTTATTAACGTTTTGATAACTACATTCTCTCCTGAGATGAATATAAAAAACAACTTTCTCGCAGTATTTTAAATCAAGACTCCATGCCAATTTTTCAATACTGTATCCCTTATGGAACCTAAAAAACATTACACTCAATGTTTTAGAAATTGTGGACATCATTTTGAGATAAATGCAAATAATTTTTTTTTAAATTATGTACGCTGGATTACGTAGCTTTTATGATGGAAGGCATGGTTTAATGCCTTTTGAGTGTTCCTTCCATGGTTTTATAAAAGAGACTTGCTTTCTTATCAACTACTTACCTGCGGTGAAATATTGAAAGAATTGAAAAGATTGGGATACCTAACCGCATCTTGGAAATGTATTATGGTACAAATATTTTTGCATTTTGTCCAGCATAAGTCCTTACATCTACATTTCTTAAAGGTCTACAGTTTTTATGAGATATAAATTAAAGGCCTATAGAATATATACTAAAAGGGAATTTGGGGAAATAACATTTTTATATAATGTATTCGTTGTTTATTTAAAATTGTTTAGCTTACGCTTGTTCTTCTATTCAAGTTATTGTACGTGTCCGTACAGGTGAAAAAGACAAAATTGTACTCGAAATCAATTAAGCGAACTGTGTGATGTCTATCATAAATTCTTAAAGGATTCGCCGCTGATTGGGATTTTTTGTCACTAAGTACCTAATAAAGATATAGGAAAGTACGTGAAAATACGGTGATTAATATATTTATGTATTGATTTTTAAAATCGTTGCCCCACACTAGGATTTTCTCCTGTGTAGTGGGTGCGTTTACAAACATACAATTTCACAAACACACCATACAATTTGTGGATAATAAAAAAGTTGTTCACCAAAAAGTTGCCCAGCCACCACTCCAAACATGCAGTCTGAATGCATCATCACTGTATAGTACTATGGAAGTCTGCTCACTAGAGCCTTTTTTTTCTTCTGCTTATTTAATTTTGAATCCATAACACAAATAAGTGCGATTTGTCACTTGAGAACAGTTTCAGCGAGCGCACCGTAGCTGACAGTAACATATTAAGTCACAATCAGCGGCGGGCCTGTTTACTGTGACATTTTGAAGTCGCATCACATTTCATTAAAATGTATACAATCCAAACTAATTATAGATTTGTATGTATATTAGAGTTCTAGTTAATAAGAGGTGCATTAAGTTTGTTTCAGTTCGAAACACGGTTTTTTATGTTTAGGTATTTAACACGAAGCTTGCAACACCATCTATAATGTAAGTAATTCGTAAAGAAATTATTTATTAATTTAATATAGGCCTAAATGTTAAACGATTTACACAAGTTGTGTTAATTCCCGTAATACTAGTAAGTGAAAATTATGTTAATAAGATATTGTTTAATTTTCAGTTGACAAATATAATATTTTTTAAAATTATTGGTTTTTATTTTGTATCGCACTAAATATCCCAACCCTATACACAATATACAACCCTACCCCTCAACCACCAAACCCAATATACAACCCTATATAACGACGCTGGAACCAGAGTGATCTAGGGCACAATAGTATATTTCTGAGAAAATGAAGGAAATGCGTTACGCGTTATTATTTGAAATCTATGAGCTTTTTATTATTATTTATTAGTTATATGTACTCCATTTAAGTTTTAAATAATAAAATAACAATTTTTATCAGCATGAGTTATATATTAAAACTAACAACCTAAAGTTTTACAAAAAATAAAAACACTTAGATCACTATGGCAGTTCACAAATTTGAAAAAATGTGATAGTAGTGGGGATAGGGATATAGAAGTGTAAATTAAACTCGGTTGTAAATACTTTGACGTAGGCACTCTTTTTTAAGATTGGTTTTCCTTCTAACTCGCATTTTACTTTAAAAAGTTCATACATTTTGTTCATTGAAAGATCCGGGCGCAAATATTTTCGTGCTGATCGTCTTTCTAAAGTCTTAATGACGCTGCACAACCATGTTGTTTGAGCATCCCATGAGGTGAGCTGATAAAACATTACGTGTATTGCTTCTTGATTTTCACGTGGAACCTGTTCACTGCATTTAAACCTACAGTTGCATACAACTGGTGTAAATACTTTAGCCAGGACAATATTACCACGTACGTTGCGATATTCTTGGCCTGCAGTTCTTTTTCGCTTCCTTATATTCTTGGCCCATTTGTCGAAATTTCGAACTCTTTTTCTTCCTCTGACAGGCTCATCGGAATCTGGATGATTTATTTCCCCCAAGTTACCTATAGGACCCTCTGGATATCTTATTACTTCATTATCTGTAAAGAACAGCATAAGCTTTTTATTATAACTTTCGTGAGTCATTCTAAATTATGTATTATGTTTTCGGAGGTTTTCGGCTTACTCACGTAGGGTGAAGTCCACGTATAAGACATCTGAACATCAATGCTTACAGAGCATATAGCTATTAATAAGGGCCATAGACGAATGGGACAGGCTGTTATTGCAGCGGTAAGACCCCTCTTTGAGGAGTGGCTTACCGCCTGATGCAGGTGCTTACCGGGCACGGCAGCTTCGGTAGGTTCCTGTTTCGGATCCAGCGGGAGGAAACGCCCGAGTGTCGTCATTGTGAGGAGCACCCAGAACACACGGTGTGCCCTGCTTGGACTGAGCACCGCCGTGTCCTCGGGGAAGTGACCGGCGGCGGCGACCTCTCGCGCCCGGCCCTAGTCGAGGCCATGGTGCGTAGCGAGAGGAACTGGGAAGCCGCCTCCTCTTTCTGCGAAGCAGTGATGCTCGGAAAGGAGGTGGAACGATCCCCGGCCACCGTAAGCGCGCGGGTCTGCGGACGGCGAGTAAGGGTAGCTCGCCGCCCCACCAGGTCCAGACCCGAGCGTACGGCGCGTAGCGTTCCGCGTGCCTCAACGAGCCAGTACATCACCACAGACGGGGCCCTATAGGGCTGGTGTTCAGCCGGGGTTGCGGGTTAAGCGCAGTGAGTCACCAAGGCCTTGGCCCAGAGCAGGAGAAGGAACAGGGGGCTTTTAGTCAGTGAGAGTCTGGCACTCTCTCGCCTCACCCAGGAGCCGAGAGCATTTATTCGACGATTTTTCCCCTCATATTCATCGTCAGCCTACAAGTGCCCACTGCTGAGCAAAGGCCTCTTCTCATACGGAGAAGGTTAGAGCATTAATCACCACGCTTGCTCAATGCGGGTTGGGGATTTCAAACTTATAATTAGGAATTATAAGTCCAGGTTTCCTCACGATGTTTACCTTCACCGTTTGTCAGTGGTGTCTACATAATCATAGAAAGTACATATAACTCGGAAAAAGTCACATTGGTACTTGCCAGGTCTCGAACCCACATCCTCATGCATGAGAAGTGGGCTCCTTAACCTCCGGGCCACCACGACATAAAAAGACCCAAATAACAAAAAATATCTTAGAAATAGAAGACTTATTTGCTAAACTTGGTTTAGATTTCCGTAATGTGTAGTTGGAGATGCATTTTCTACATTTAGCATTTCCTACCAACGCAGTGTACCTATGTACGTTGCCTAGACACCGCGCCAACTGTGCAGTCAATCGTTTTTTTGTGCTAGAGGTAGTATTTGAAAATACTCATATGGAAGCAAAATATATTTCTTTTTGGTAACTTTGGTTTTTACTTCTGCGCTCTACATCTCTGTAACCGCTGTCTGATAATTTGGAAAGGATAACGAAACAATAACACCACTTTGTCCGACAAACATTTATTTTCCAAAAAAGACATACAATACGTATCTCGCTTACAGCAGTCATTTTTCCTATCCTCATACATTTCATCACAGTTCAATCCAGTTCAATCATTGTTGAAATTTTCAAGTCTTTTTTTTTATCTTTTCGTTACACTTACTTATACTAGTCACGACATAATTATATTAATGACTGATTTTAATAATTGAAAAGAGAAATTACAGAATAGAATCGGATACATCGTAAACTATTAATGTTTCCTGATTTGACACACTACTGATTAATTATTACGAAGAAAAAATACAGTTACAATTTTTAAGACGACAAAAATTGATAAAATTTCAACTACAGATTACACTTTTCTATTGAAGCTACTTTGATTAATTGTTACACATAATTATAATGAAACATCGAACATGTGATACGGGCGTAATCCATAAAACATTGAGCAATCTGCGATTGATTAAATAGACACCTATATCTTATTGCCGCCTATCCAATGGGATAAAGGCGAGCATATTGTATACATATATAAATCTTACTATAACCTAAATACGTCACCGCCTCCCCCCACCTTCTCTTTCCAGGTGTTCTAAACGTCTGCCAAGGGACGCATGAATGCAGCAGCGTTTTTTAATGAACCTGATCGTTTTAAACTCCGATTGCAATCCTCTTGGTAATCTTGGTGCACTATCGCAAACATGGACCATCAATTACTGACTAATAATAATAATGATTATTATTATTACTGCTATTTAGTTGGCGGTATTAGCAGCCAATTCAAACCATTGACGAAGAGCGTCGCCCAGTACTGTGGGTAGGGCTGACATGTCCCGTAGTATCAAATAGAATGGGAACGGGAATGTGTCTAAGTATGAGACGAAGCCGGTGAGAGCGTTTGTTGTAGGGTCAATTAGCGGCCGCCTGATGTCCATGATCGAGTCCTGAAAAGAAATAAACTAGTTACAACAAAATGTTTATATATTCATTGCTTTTCTATAAGACATTATTAATTTTGCTATAAACTTTATATGAATGTTATAAAGCATGTTCAAAAGATTATTGATATTTTTAAAGCTTTTCTTTGAGCGTGGAAACTCATCAAATGACTTATCTCTCGACCAAGGTGGGGCGAGAAGGAGTGTCAGACTTTTAATGACTGCGGTACATAATTGCGCAACCCCGGCTGACATTTTTAAAGCTTAATTTATTCATCTGTCGAGTTACAAAGTGACGTCGCGTCACTTCTCACGTTCCATCATAAAGCATATGGGTGTTGACCAGAATTTAAATTATTAATTTTATTCAAATAATACCTTATTATCAGGATTATCGATGATGACGTAAACTAAGAATATTCCCTGCTGCCTGGCCCGGCGTACCGCCTGCAATACCCTGGTCTCTCCTTCAGAGAATATACCTCTACCATCACTGACAATCACTAACAACTTCGCATTGACTGCATCACTCTTCATCGTCTGCTCTTCAAACAAAACGGTGCAGAAATCAAGCAGCTGTGCTATCTTAGTCTTAGTTTGTTCAAAACGCAACTGTTCTAGAATCTTCGAGCCGGAATGTTCGGAAAATTGTTCTGTAAATGGATGGAGTAGGTTCGGCTTTTCGCCGAAACTCAGGACGGCTAAATCACCAGATTCGAGGAGGTTCAACGCCTGTAAAAACAAATAATGAAATTAATATGAAAATTAGAAGTCTAGTTTTGCTATATAATTCATGTTACAAAATGGCGTCGTATAACTTTACTAGTAAAATTTTGTGGAGAGAGACTGAAGATCAGTGGCGGAAGATAGGAGCCTCCATGCCACAGCCTTGAATAATGACCAAATTTGTGATTCGGTAATGCTAATTTTTTCTTTTAAATTACAATAACTTTACCAACAAAGTTTCTTTATTTTACCCTATGTATATTCAAGTACAACTAAAAAGAATATTTACTAGGTAATCCTAGTAGACTGGCTAGTAGACTAACTTTTAAATTTTCGCGTTCCATATTTACATCATATAATTATTAAACTGGCCACTTTAAAATTACAAAATCATTTCCATACCTGTGAGACGAGAGCCAGACTCTCAAAAGCGAGTTCCTTGCTCCTATTATCGGACATAGAGCTTGAATCGTCGACGGCTATAGCGATCTTGTACTCGCGTTTAGCCGGCTTCGTGCGGCGCAACCAAATGCGATCCTTTCTGAAGTGGGACGCAATATACGGGATGACACGACGCATGTTGATCGAGCGACCCGTTCTGAAGTCGCCTGAAGAAGGCATTCAAAATTTAATAATATATTAAAAAAAAACGATTACTCACTTGAACAAACTCAAGTCACTAGTTTGTTTCTATAGATTGAGTATGTCTCGCGATAGTTACTATTTCAAATTAATAATGATAATGAATTTTGTTTTTAATATGGTTATAAATTAAAAGCTGATAGGATATTTTTATTAAAAATCTAACTTTTAATAAAACTGCAGATTTTCATAAGCTTTTGGTAAAAAAATAGGAGCTAGACTTGTTTTCCATCAAGTTGACATAAAATAAAACAAACTCTCAACTAACTTTCCTAGAAAGAATTATTGTCAGAAGATGCAAACAAAAATGTGGGAAATCAACGATCGCTTCAGTTATAAGTTTAGTCAATGACTATTACAAAATCAGCAGCATTTATTAAGTTTCTACACTTAACTTAAACAGTTTTAAAAACATACCAGCTTTCCTAGACCTTCCAGTAGGCTCGAGCACAAGCCTCAGTCTCTCACACAGAGCTCTCGCGGCGGCCGCAGAGTCTCTCCACAGAGACCGCCATACTGGTACCGTGCCCTGAGCCCGCGAGGGACCGCTGGCCAGCCACTGACGAATGCTCATATACTCGTCCACTGATAAATCGTCGGCGTAGCTTTGGTTTTCGTTTAGCCTGTAAAAATATGATAGATTGTATGTGTATGATAAGAACAAAATCATTATTCTAACTAAACCATAAACAGGTGTGTTTGAAATGACAAAATATAATATTATTATAGTCTGTCAGTCAGTTCGTCAGTGAAGCTAGGAGCGCGTTCCAAAGTGTAGATTAAAAACGAGGAAGAAAGTCCATCGTAACTATTTGTTTAAATATGTTTTTCACCGATAGCTCACTAATACATTTTTAAATACACATTATTGTACCTATGTATGTGAGAACATACATAGGTACACACACAACATACATTTGTTAGATAAAAAAAGAACAAACGAAGGGATCATCCATCATGTATAAGGTAAAGAAGGGAATTTCTTCCGTATTTTTCAATATTTCATAAAATTAAAAAAAAAAACTATTTCTACTAATTAAATGCTACGTACATAAATATATGTTGTAGTTCACTTATTAAATTTCAAATTTTATTTCATGCTATTTTTATCAACAAAGTATATTATGAAAAGCAATCTCTTTAATTATATTTTAAGCATCATACTAAACCTGTCTAATCCTCCTTGCTTTAACTACTATATAATTATCAATATCTGTATTTGCTTACCTATAAGAACATAATCAATACCACGAGTAACCAGATAAAAAATTTAAATATATTTTTGAACTAGGAATTCCAGAAATTAAATTATTTACATGCCACAAAACATCTCTATAACGCGTCAACATTAAATAAAAAAATGTAGATGAACCCTATGAAATCCTTACCTAGTATGATAAGTAGTATCAATTCCTCTCGGAACGTGTGCAGTAACAACGACCTCCCCCTCCACTTCCACTCCCGTCTCTCCTGTAGGCTCCTCCCCGCCCTCATTCTTACTTCCACTCTTATCATCTTCTTTCTCTTTATTTCCCTCTTTCATCTTCTCTGGTTTCAATTCTTCGGCTTTCTCCACCTGAAGATTATGGAGTGTTTAAGAATGTCATTTTAATTTTTATTAGAATTATTAAGTGTTTAGTAATATGATGTTACGATGCCCGAGGATCTGTTAGAAAAGAAGCATAATGATGATGCGACGTGTGGTTGATTGGTAAGAAAAGCTACAGAAGACGGATTATGATGAAAAAGTTAAAGAAACCAGAAATGACAACAAAATATATAGTAGATGGTATTTATAGTAAATGGAGTGATAATAGAAAGGTAACTACCAATTTAATACCCTCGCTAATACTTTCTGTATTTTTAATATAGATGATGTCTTATAGTATTATATAATTTTATTTATAAGTTTGTGCTATGAATATGTATATTATGTTATTATATTACTTTACACATATTTTGCAATGTCATTTAATAGCTTTGTTAGTATAATTAGATCAAATCCGTGTTAACATAAATAAATAAATAGTAAAACCTCAGTAGGATACCACATATTCTAACAGCCGGTTGGTAGCATGGCTCATGATCAAAAACCCATCACCAGCAACAAAACCTTCACCATAAAACCCAGCAACTATTCAACTATATAACCTGTAGTTCCTCTTCATCTATATCCATAGGAACTTCTTCGTCTTCTTTGAGAGGCTCAGCGTTTTCTTCTTCGTCTACTAACATTGGCTGCTCGTCTGCTTGTTCTTTTGTCGCAGCGTCTACTGCCTGCACAATTTTAGCCGAGTTATAATTATTGTCAAAAGATTTTAGACCAAATTCTGGGTGGAGTAAACCTAAAAATCTAATTTTATTAAAAGGCCGGTCAAGTGGTTTTGGTTGTGGTCTTTTGGTTCGTATTGAGAAGCCTAACTGAATTAGTAAAGGCCAATAACCTATCTGTAGGTACCTATCTATAGATATGCTTAGTAAAGATAGATAAGTTTGAAAAAAATTGGCTATTTTACAAATTTCGTAATATTTTTGTGGAATATATCGGTACCGTCCATATATTCCCGTGACATCGAGTACCTTGGTTATATTTTGGAAGTGTAGGATTTGGGAGTGGGGGCTTCGGATTTGAGGATTAGGGAAGATAGGGGTTGAACCTGGGAGGTAACATCACTCACAAAGCGAAATACAACAACGTTGTTCACACAACGTTCGGTTTCTGTGAAGCCGTGGAATCATTTAGTTCGCGCTAGTCAATTCATGCGCCGAAGCATGTTTCTCCCACACTTAAAAAACTTTGCAACTGGGCGTTAATAAAAGACTGTATTAAAACTATTGACCGTCCTTTTAACAAAAATCTACAACATCACATACTATAAGGGACAAGACAATGCATACCTGAATTCCTGGGCAATCTGTGTACAAATTTACTTTATTTAATAATTTACCTGCAAATCGTCCTTTTTAGCTTGCTTCACGTGTTGGTAAGCGTCGGCTTCTTTTTCAGCATCCTCATCGTTGGCGCCTCCTTCTTCAGCGTCCTCGCGTTCCACGTTAAGGGTTTTGGCTTGTTTATGTTTCTTTTCGTTGACGTCGCCTGTTTTGTTATCAATTGGTTTATTTAAATTTACTACTATACAATTTAGACAAGGCTACGCGCACTCGGAGATAGCAACTAATTGTTAGGAAGATTCCTAATTGACTTCAACTTTCTAATAAAGTCAAAATTAAAATCATTTATTTCAATTACACAACAGTAGGCACTTTTGAACGTCAAGCAAAATTAAGGAAAAAATATTTTAAGAGCTTTAACATTAAGCGTGTCAGTCTGTCAGACTGTCCTATAGTGACGCTATTTGCTCGTTCCAAAGTGAAGATCAAAAAATCAAATGGTAATTGAATAGAAGGAAGTATAGTGGCACAATAGAAGAAGAATAGGTGCGCGAAGCGAGCCGGCGTTTGCTTGGGGTTTCATGCATTAAAGGAGCACTGAGAGAAAATCCTACTACTAATATAAAATCAGAAAGTTTGTGAGAATGTATGGGTGTATATTTGTTATTTTTTCACACAAAAAAACGGTTGAAATTTTATTGATTATATCTGATGTGATACCTTGGATTCACACATTGGCTGTTTTTTAGCAACACACCACTTGACGAAAGCCTCGGGCGAAAGCTAGTAGCCCATAATTTCCATTAAGATGGTACTTATCAAGGCTGAGAATATGGGTCTAAATAATACTTTCTCTAGTACTTTTGTCTATAGACGTATTTTTAAGCAATCAACCAATCATAGTAGTAATAGATTTGATCGACGTGAAGCCATGTCGCTTATGTTTCGACAGCAGAGCATATGGCACGTGGGTGCAAATCTCTTACGCACCGCCGTGTGTGCATAAGACAATATTAAACAGCAGTTCTTTCATGGTCGCGGTTATTTTAGCTTTAGTTTCCATACTCACAGTGGAAAAAAAGGAATAAATTATTTCAAGAGCTTTAACATTAAGCGTGTCAGTCTGTCCGTCTGTCTTCTAGTGAAGCTATTTGCTCGTTCCAAAGTGTAGAGTGGAGAAGAACAAGCAAGAAACTCCATGGTTACTCTTTTTCAATCAGATTTACAATACATTTCTTTGTTACATCATTTAGTTGGTTCTGATATGTGAGAACAGTGTAACACTAATGTTTAGGCAAAGAATCCGAGAGATAACCTCAAGGACAACATATTTAGACAGCCTGAAGATGACCAGTCCCAATAGGCGGCGCCCGTTCACGAACATGACACGTACACCAGTACCAGCCAACTCAACCATATTATAGGGAATCGAGTGATCCAGTGCCTGTGCCACCGCCAATGAGACCTCTGAGTGAGCATGACAACTCCCAGCTCACACAAGTACCTATATTCTACAAGTCTAACTCAAAAATCAATAGCACTCCAATTACTTTAGTTGACTTACCAAGTGTCCGTTCTTGATCAGTCTTGCCAGGTTTATTCTCATGTTTCTTGCGTTGTTCCTCAGCGCGATCAGTGCGGCTCGCTGCCTGTTTCTCGCCGCGATGTCCCTTGTCACTCTTATCTAATTCTGAACGACCCGTCGACTGTTTCTCTTCGGCATTTTGGTCTTGCACTTGATCCTGTGAGAAGTCGAAGTCAAAGTCAAAAATCATTTATTCCAATTAGACCTTTACAGGCACTTTTGAACGTCAAACAAAATTTAAAATAAAAAATAGTGTCAGTCTGTCGGTCAGTCCTCTTAGTGAAGCTAGCCTCTTAGTGAGATGAGATGGAAGCATTGTTAGTATTGGCGACCTTAATTGAAATTAGTTTATACACGTAATTACAAGCACAAATTATTATTAATCATTGTTAATTTAATTACAAGCTTTGTAACTTTGAAATAAACATGTATATCAAAGATTCGAATAATATTATGTATTGGAGCATGATTATTTTTCTTTAAACACTTTTTACATATGTTTACAAGTGCTTCTGCAAGTGTATTCTTAAGATCTATTATAAAGCAAAATTAATAATAATTTGCGAAGCGCTGAGACTAGCATTTATCCTACATCAAGAAACTCATAATTGCATACGATACTCTTCATTGCAGTTTACTTAGCAAGAGAAAACAATTAAAAAACATCAATAACACTCACATAAGGGCTGGATTCATCTTCCTTATTCTGTTCAGCATTAGTTTCCACATTATCATCCGTTCCTTTCTCCATTTGCGCATTCTCAGCCTTATCTTCTGCAGTTGGGTCATTGTTCGACGGATTAGCTTGAGGATTGGCTTCTTGGTTCTTCTGTTCTATTTCATCCTCTTCTTCAATCTTTTCAGGATTCTTTGGCAAGTCTTTCTCTTCGTTTTCTGGTGTTTCTGATTCTTCTGGTTTTTCAGTGTCTTGGTCTACTTCTTGACCGCCTTCATTTTCTTCGTTTTCTTCTGGCGTATCTTCTGGACTTGGTTTTTCAGTATCGTCTTCTTCTTTGTCTTTTTCCTGGCAAATGATAATGGTTTTGTTAATAATTGTTTTAGCTTTGAGAATAACACTGTGATCGTAGTTGGTGTAGAATGCTAAGTTTAATGTGGGTTTTTATTAAATAGATATTTTTTCTATGTGAATAATATTAATTTTAAAGTTATAGATAAGAACTACAGTTATTAGTACAGAAAATTCTTCCGATTTTGTAAATATCATCTACAATGATATCTACAAAATCTTCATCAACACATACCTTGTCATCATTTCCTTCATCGTTTCCATCTTGGTCCCCTCCTTCTTCCTCATCATCAGAAACATCGAGTCCATTGTTCGTATCCTTACCGTCTTCACCTTTATCATCTTCTTTTTCAGGCTCTTCTGGTATATTCTCTTTCATCACATCTATGTCAAATGGATTCTCTGTTTCTGTTTCTCCATCCTGTTCCTATAATTGAGTTTCTATCTTTATTACTAGTTACAAGTTTTTATAATTAGCAAGTCACATTTTAATATTTTCAACATCTCTCAAATTATTAATAATTGAGGGCATGTAAAAAGAAAATCTACTTAATCTCCAATTCTCAAACCGTTTTTTAAATATTAACGGCCTGGACAAAAGAGTCAAAAATATATATCATTGTCTTCACTTTGATTACATAAAATCATACCAAAAAGTAATTGAAATAAAATTGAACTTACATCATCACCAAGATCATCGTCAACATCCATGTTCTCAGGTAGCTCAAAATCTTCCGGTTCAGGGAGAGGCTGTTGGTTACCATGGTACGGATCCGTCTAGAGGAAAGTAACAAAATTATAAACGATTAAACTTTAAAAAAAAACTCACTCAAAATTTCAAAGACGTGTTTAAATTTATGAGTCTGAGACTATATTTTACAACCTTCATATAAGTACCCCATAAAGTATGTGAAACCATAAAATATACGTTCACATATTTTGAAATTTATTTAGCACATAGTAATTATCCCCATATGTGGCACATAAGCCTTAGGATCTGTTTCACCACGACCAATGATACTAACTGAATCTATCAAAGACGAGCTTGGAAAATAATTCAGAGCACTAGGTGTATGAAAAGTTTCCACTGTTATTGTGGAACAGACTATTTCAAATTAGTCTTCTTTGTTCTATATTTCTTTATCTGCACATAGTATTGAAGCTCACATTGAAATGAAATTGCCTTTATTATTATACTAGCTCTTACCCGCGGCGTTGCTCCCGTCATTTGACTACCTACCCTACTCTACTTACCCTACCTACCCTACTTTACCTACCCTACTCTTCCTACCCTACTCTACCTACCCTACTCTACCTACCCTACTCTACCTACCCTACTCTACATACCCTACCCTATCTATTCTATGTCCTTCTCCTGGCTCTAAACTACCTCCCTGCCAATTTTCAGCTAAATCGGTTCAGCCGTTCTTGAGTTATAAGTGGTGTAACTAACACGACTTTCTTTTATATACAGGGTGTAAGGGACAGCCCTCCACAAATTAACAGGGTGCATTCAGCTCCTTATTCTGAATCATATTCCAGTGAAAATTCTTTCAGGAAAATTTTCAATTTTTTTTTTCGTTTTTTCAGTTCCTACACCTCTATTTCAATGTATAATTACATTCTATGTATGAAGAATAACATTAATGTGAATAAAACAGCTAAAACAAAAAAATACGCAATGGTTGTGTGAATTCTCTAAAGAACTACGCATGAAATCAGCTGTTCAATTTCTACCTAGCGCGAGTCGTTTGAACTCACCGCACCGCGGTCACGGCGCATCGGCTCGGCGCCCCACCGCGCCGATCGCCGCGCCGCGCGCCGTAGGTATAATACCTACGATCCCGTCCAACGTACAGAATAGCTGCGTCCCTTTCTATCGCCCCGCCTCCGCGTCTCCCCGTCTCCCCGATTCTTTGCACAATGTTTGCCCGATTGAACCAGTGTTGCCAATTTTTAACTTTTGTTACCTCAGGTAGTAAACGAAAATGTTAGAACTAGCGAAATTTATCTAAAACTTGAGAACTCCTTTGCATTCATAATTACGTTGATGAGTTTTTCATTAATCAATTAATGAAAATCTTATCGCGCACATAAATTGAATAAGAAATAAATAAAGATTAGTCTAGTTTTAATTTTAAAGCATTTACAAATACTACCTAATTTATTAATTGATTGTTCTTTTTAAGCGATTACTGGCTAGTTTTTAAACTACTTACAGATTTTTACATGGCTTCACAATAGCCATGAATTGATAGTCGAGCCAGAAATAAAACACAATCTCCCTGGAATGGAAGCACAGCTTTCTATCACACTGCACTTTTATTATTCTAAATTAACTAAACAATGAAATTAGAATTAAATTGATTTAATCAATTCATTTCTCTACAAAAAATAACAGAATGATAAATTACGACCATGCATAATTTTTTATTTTTTACCCCGAAATTTTGTAATTTTCGTGTAATTGGCAACAACAGATTTATGTCTGTGTGTGTCTCATCACATGCAGTCGCCATTGTGCCTTGTTGCGATGTTATTGTTTGTGTACCGCGAGCGTGTATCGGTACGGATCGCTCGCGCATTCGGCTTAAAAGTTTTGTTATAAGTAGTGTTGTTAAGTTTTATTAGTTATGTAGTGTGTGAAGTGTAGTGAAGTTTTGTTGTAGAAATTGTGCGAAATTACTACCTAGGTACGTTTAGCGCGCGTGATTATGGGGAGATGATAATGTGTTGTAGTAGTGTAGGTATCCTGACCGTCGCCATCCATCAGACTCCAGGATAATTACTGGTGACTATCAACGCTTGCTTGAAAACCAGCCCATTGTTCCCAGACAAAAAGGCGCCGGAAGACCAATACCTACGTGGATTTTGGAATTGGTTCGCTAACGTAACGAGACGCTACCACTTATTAGTGCTTTCCTATTTAAACGTAGTTTAGGTAGGTTTGGACCTCAACCGTGGCCAGCACGATCCCCAGACCTAACCCATTTGGACCCCTTTTTGTGGGGTTACGTAAAAGAAAAAGTGTTTGTGAGTGCGTGTGCAAGTGAGTACGAAATGCGAGACCGCATCACAAATGCTTTCCAGAGCCGGAAACCGGAGCGATTCTAAGGTACCTACGCATTTTTCTTTTTTTATCATTATTCAGTTACCATGTTATGATTGTTAGAATTTCTTTTGTTAGTAATGCGGCTATCTTTTAAATAATAATTTATTGTTATTAAAACGTGGCGCGAGCGCGATTATTAAATTGTCTTTTGTAAGTAATGCGGTTATCTTGTAAATAATAATTTATTGTTATTAAAACGTGGCGCGAGCGCGACCGTTTGTCCGAAAGGTAAGGTCGCGGGGCTGCCCATAGTGTAAAGTAATAATACTAAAAGCGCTGCCGTTCGCTGCGTGCGTTTGCGGTGGTAGCGACACATTGCGTGTAAGGTAATGAAACAAATCGGTTTAATTGGATTCCCATAACGTTCCTGAAATAATTTCATGTACCGGTCAACTTAAGACGATGTACTGAATCCACCCTATCAGTTTGCGGAAGGCTGTCCCTTACACCCTGTATATAGATTTATTAAATTCAACTTAACTAACCTGATCATCATCCAACTCAGGTTCTTCCATTTCATTGATATCTTTCTTCTTTTTCTTATCTTTTCCATCAGTACCATCATCAGTACCTTGCTCTTCATCATCTTTGGCCGCTATATCTTTCTCTCCTGTACTCTCTCCTTTACCCTTCTCTTCCTTATCTTTTTGTTTGCCCTGGTCTTCTTCTTCTAAGTCTTCTTCGTCTTCTGAACCCCAGATTTGTTGGTCAAGTCTGTAAGAAATAATTTATTTTTGATGAAAATTACATGAAAATTATCTATAAAGTTTTAGTTAAGTTCGGATTTCTGTGGTTAAATATGTAAACAAATCTTACTTTTCCGCAGCGTTATCAATGTCACCCATTTGTTTATCAGCATCGTCTTCATCATCTTCTTGGTCGGATTGTTCGCCATCTACAATTTCATAATGAAATTTTAGAAATAAAACAAATGCAAATTATTTTCTATGGTTTTATTATAAATTTGGTCTTGTTAGGATTAGACTAACGAGGCAGTCGTCATTGTTTCCAGTTCTGCCCCTACATGAAATAATACAAATAATAATATCCTACCTTTTTTATCAACATCTTGCAGATGAGAGTCAAAGTCGTCAGTCATATTGACTCCTTTTTCTTCTTCTTTACAATCTCTATTCTCTTCCTTTTTCTCCTCTCCGGGTTGACGGGCATCATCTAACTGGTCCTTTGGAAGAAAATTTACTATTAAAACTACGCTACGTTGTTTAATTTTTAAGTTGCGACAATATATGCTAGTTAGGTAAAACATGATCCTGAACCATTATTTATTTAAAAATCACTTGATTAACTTACTTGATTCTCAATTCTATCCGACACATCTTTCTGTCCTTCTCCCTCTCCGAGACCCATACCGCCTGATAGCTTGCCGGGACCTCCTTCACCATCAGCGTCATCCATATCTAAGTCCGAAGGCTTGCAGAAGCTGTTGACAATATCATAGATTGAGATTTCATCGTATCCATGCCTCTACTTACACCCGGTTTCCGAAAGGCAGATCAATGTTAAAGTCAATTTAATCTCTTGTCAAGTCATCTAATTGGTTGACTGAATTATCAACAACCAATCAGACGACTTGACAAGAGATTTGACACCTAGTTAGCTGATTTTAACATTGATCGGGCTTTCGGAAACCGGGCATTAGTCTAAGAGAGATCAACATTTTATGAAATTGGGGTTAGACGAGCATAGACTTGTCAAACGGTAAGCGATTAGTTCCGCTTAAAAAGACCCACAAGACTAAAGGACTGGACTAAAGTGCTGGCCTTACAAATTGTTATTTCTCTCTCTACTATTTTCACTCCATCCCCAAACACATAGTGCATGTGCCAGATGGATGGCTTCTAAAACAATAATATTAGTAAAATGCTTCAACTTACCCTTTCGAAGCCAAGTCCGAGAAGATCTTCAACAACACAGACAGCATTTTGCACGATACTCTGTGCACCGACACTTTCTGCGTCACAAAATATTGGACAAACAGAACAGTTTGTTCCAATATTGGCACCACTCTCATCACTGCGGTCCTGACTTCTTCATTAACGTTATTTATAGCCAAGTATTCCACGTAGTTCGAATACAATAACTGAGTTTTAGAAATAAGAGATTCCAATTGTAGCATTCTAGTATCGTTGCTAAGTTTGTCTTGCAAATGTTCTTTCAAATGTTTGTCTTCAACTATGTCCTTGGACTCTTCTTTGTCGCTCTTTATTATTTCATCTATAGCATTAATTACTTCAGCATTTTCTGTTGTGTCTGGTGGTAAATGTTTCTTGTATACAGATTGAACGATTAGCAGCATGGTTGCTACCAAATCTTCTGTCTGAGCCACAAGTTGGTTGCTTGTAACTTTAGTTGGTTTAGGAGTCAAACGTTTGTCTAATTTGACCAGTTCATGAACTGTTTGTTTCAAATAACTTACAAGTTTATTTATACTCTTTAGAAGTGGATGGCTTGGTGTATGTTCGAAAGTAGATAGTTTGAATTTGAACTGATAGTCTAGTAGCAAGGTATCAATGTCATTGATCATATTTTCTATATTAACTTTACAATCGTTTGCAATATTAGCATGGTTTTGAGACGCTAAAGGATTTTGTTTACCTTGTCTTATTTCCTTGGGCATGTCATTCGATATTTTATGTAGTGTGTTCTTTTGTTTATTAACGTTTGTTATTAGAGCTTTAATTCTCTTATTTAGATCGCGCCATTCATCTGTATTTTTGTAACAGCGAACTATTCTGGAGTCAGAAAGGACGGAATCAAATTCAGGTTCTGTTTCTGAATCTAGACTTTTTTCTGGACAAGATTTTAGTACGACGTTGAATTGTTCTAGAACAATGCCAGTATTAGCGTAGCATTCTACGAGTAGTTCTATTTTTGATCGCAGTGAGGAAACGTTTGTTTCCGTATCGTCAAAGTCGAGAGCGTCAATTAGGTTTGTGGAAAGGTTGCGAAGGTCACAGAGGTAACGTGAATATTTTGATATGGATTTCTTTTGGGTGTTTGTCATTTTCTGAAAATAAAACATAATTCTATGAAAATTGTGCTATTATTTTTAGCACAAGATGGCGTTCAAGAAGCGTTGAGGGATTTTCGTGGTATCATTTTAAAGTAGAGAAAGAAAAATTGTAATTATCAAAATTTTAAGAATCAACAGTTTACATTTTAGGTTCTTAACTAGATTAGGTTATTTAGGTTGAATGCCATTATTTTTATAAAAAAACAATCATATGTCAATAAATAAGTATTAAATAATAACATAGTTTGACTTCTTACCAATAATTGGGCAGCAAATCCTTTCACTCGTTCAATGTTCTGCATGCCAAGGTCTTGGTGTGGTGACTGCAGAGCTAGAGTGAGGGTCCTATGTCGAGCAATATTCTTCTGGAAGTATTTCTCACAGCCAGACCACAGGAGAGACAGCGTGGTGTCGCATCGTCTGAAAATGAACCTTGTTGTATTATTTTATTGTTTACATGTAATGTCACTCATTTTATATTTAATGCGCATGAATAGTTTTGTTTTCACATCATCAGACTATAAGCGGCCAATTGTGAGCGAAGGCCTCGTTTAACACGGAGAAGGTTTGAGCATTAATATCGCCACGCTTGCAGAAATTATAAGACCAGGTTTCTCTAAGATGTTTTCCTTCACCGTATGTGAGAAAGTGCATATAACTCGGAAAAAGTCACTTTGGTACTTGCAAGGTTTCGAACCCGCTTCCTCATGCATGAGAAGCATATCTTTTACGTTGGTTAAAATAAATAAATGCGTGTAATAATAATGTCGTGGTGGCCCGGAGGTTAAGGAGCCCGCTTCTCATGCATGAGGGTGAGGGTTCGAAAACTGACAAGTACCAATGTGACTTTTTCCGAGTTATATGTACTTTCTATGATTATTTAGACACCACTGACATACGGTGAAGGTAAACCTCGTGAGGAAACCTGGACTTATAATTTCTAATTATAAGTTTGATATCGCCAACCTGCATTGAGCAAGCGTGGAGATTAATTTTCTAACCTTCTCCGTATGAGAAGAGGCCTTTGCTCAGCAGTGGGCACTTATAGGCTGATGATGATGATGATGACGATGATGATGAAATAATAGCGCGGCACCGTTATAACTTGATCTATCGCTTGAGGTGTCTTTGTTAACTAAATACTGAATTAAAGTTTGACTAAAAAACTATTTACCTAACCCTGAAATGGTGTGCGCCCAAATAGCTACTATAATGTATTCTAATCAATATAATATGTTAGAGTTCAACTATGATAGTGTGTCCTCACTTTAGTGTATAATAAAAAATATACGTTTTTTAAGAATACTCACCGGCTCTTCAAATTACCAACAGCAGGTTCCAAATCGACGGGCGGTATAGTGAAATCGTATAGTTCTTTGCCCGACGCCAATATGACCAAGCCTGTACGATAGTTGAGGCCAAGTTTGGCCAAGTACTTGAATAAATCTGCTAAAGCTTTACGCTTTTGTTGGACGAAGTTCTTGGCTTGTGATGTTTGTTTTTCTTTTGGTAAAGAGGAGTCGACCTGTTGAAATAAATTAAAGTGTGTAAAAAATTATCTGAGTGGTTATAAGTATGTCGTTGGGGACCAAAGTACATTATTGTTTATTTATTTATCTTAATAATATAATGTTTATCCGTATCAATATTGGTCAGGGGCAGGGGCCATATTATTTCCATAGTTATCATATCCACCAGTCCATAGCAACCCATACCTATAACCCTATAAATTTTTACCACATTTCACAATAGTCCTGCATCAACCGGGGATTGTCCTTGGGCGCACTTTTATAGTGCATACAGGGATAATTGCCGGCTGATGTCCCATCACATTTAGATTAAAACTGTTCAACGGGCCTCTGCGAGTTGGCTTCGGCTCCTTGTACGCCTTCCAAAGGTCCGGGACCCTTTGGTCCCGTGAAAGGAAAGAATAAAGGTAAGTATATTATAAACTAAGCCCCACCGTTTTAGTGGGGTCATCAAGATTAGTGGCAATACAGTACAATGTATTGAAATAAAATTATAATTAAGTAGTCCATGGATGGAGTCGTCTTCGGTCAGAACTGTCAAAATGAATTGTGTGTATTTTCTTAAAACCTTTTTTAAGATATGGCTCAAGAAGATGTTGAAAAACCCGGTTCACATCTTAAGTTATTCACTTAAGGGACCAGGCGGTGCTGATCCTTGTGATCGACTAGAGGATCCTCCGACCAGAATGTTTTAAGTACTTTGTCGTATAGTGGAAAACTTAAAATATCAGCCTTAGGTGAATTTCTTGCGGGAAAAAAAAGCCCACTAATACCTTCTCTGACCTGATAAACAAACACCAGAACATACAACCGGCTTTTTCTCAAATCGAATTTATTATTTTAACATAAGAACCACTTTCGGTAAATAAAATATTGACGTATGGATCACTCATGGGACAATTATAGAGTATTTTATGATCATAAATAAAAAATAAAAGCCAATATACCAATTAAAAAAACTTAAGCCCTTACCTCCAAAGACCCAAGATGCTGGCTGGTCTCGATGACAATCGTGACGAAATCATCCAAAGCTTGCACGAGCGAAGGATAACCAGTATTCGTAATAGTATCCTTGCAAAGAGCCCTAGTTTTGTCCAACAAACTCGAAATTCTTAACAACAAGCTTCCATCAGCTAACAACTTGGAAGGCTCCTCCAATGAAGATATATATTTCTGATAAAAAGAAACTTTATATGAAATTTTCATGAAAAAATAAGACAATGTATCTATTTCACATAAAAAGGGTATGGCGACATTTGCTTTTGGTTTTAATGTTAATACTATAATATTATAAAGAGGTAAAATTTGTAAGTCTGTAAGTTTGTATGAAGGGGGTAATCATTGGAACGGCTAGTCGGATAGCCAAAATTCTTTTACTGATAGATAGCGACAATGTTCCTGAGTGCTATAAGCTATAAAACATCACTCTACGATCAAATGGAGCCGAGCAGCGGGTGAAACCGCGTGAGAGTAGCTAGGTTCGGTCGTTAGAGTAGGTTTTTTTGGGATTGGTCGGCAAACGAGAAGAAGGCTTACTATCCATAAGCAATCGACGCCGCCTATGGCTACTCGTAATACCAAAGGAGTTACTATAAGTGCGTTACTGACCTTTTGTGGCTTATTAAGGATTTAAGGATAGGGGATTTAGGGATTGAGAACTGAAAGAAAGTGTTAGAAAAAAGAGAAAATTTAATACATCTACGAGTGACTACATTCATAATTTTATTTTTAACCTAACCCTTTCTATGTGAAATGAACTATAATGTTAGCTATGTGTTAAACAAACAAGTGTATTATTAAGAACAAATTCTACCCCGCAACCGCTAAAATTTATTAGAAAAAAAAAACAAACACCGTATGAATTAATTTACCTACTTCTGTACACAATTGAACTTTAGTTTCATGAGTCCTGTGATACTTATAAGAAATTAATTTTACAAAGAATTAAATCAAGATATATCAGGGTCCCTTGCTTTTTAACATTTTAAATACTTACACATATTTGGTTTATAGTTGTTTTGTTTAAAGTGGTTTACATTTTTCTTTCTCTTTTTTAAATTTTGACATCAGGGAAGTCCAAACAATAATAACTTTAATTTCTTACATTGTTAGTATCAATTTCGTTTAATTTTAACAAATTCATTGTTAGACATAGTGTCCTCTATTTCTTGAGGTATGTTATTATAAACTTTAATGGTCATAATATAGGAGACCACCAAGAGCCTTATGTATATAAGTATAATGCAGGAAAGTAGGTTCAATTGCGTCCAGAAGTTGTGCAACAAAAAAATAAAAAAAAAAATAAAATAAACTGAACAAGCAATACTACCTGTAAATGCTGTGAATTAAAAACAAAACTAGCATTAGTATGTGTTTATTATAGTGTATTGCAAAAAAAAACAAAATTCATTAGAATGGAGCGTGTGAAGTGTGCAAGTAGAATTCAACCGTATTGTCGCATTGTTATAGTCTATTTTACCAGTTCGGGAAGCAGTCTCTTATAACTTCTTGTTATTGTTAGAATTATATTACCAAAAACCACAGCACAAAAATAGTTATTCTATTACTACTTTATGCCAAAGTGTTATTAAGATTTTAGAATATTATTTATTATAATAAATATGTATTATCCCAGTACATATTTTATTATTTAGAAACAAATGTGAGTATTGGTTAATTACTTTTCATTATTTATAGGCAAACTACTAGATGCAACAAGTAGTCAAATGCAGTTAGTTTGCTATGTGTACCTAATGTGTATCCAGTATTGAAAAATGTGTTAATCATTGTCAAATTTTGCGCGAAAACAGTATGTAATCCATGAACTGTATTTACCTATTACCAATAAAACATTAACCTATCAATTGTGGATGTAGACACAAAAAGATCGCGTCACCGGCTTTCGCGTAGGGTTTGACTAAAGTAAATAATCACGATAAAAAAGGGACGAAATTCAAAAAATGAACTCCTTGTAACACCAGCCTCATACAAAAAAAAAGCAAAGCAAATTCTGCGCAAAAATTGACAACGATATTTATATAATAGTTTCCTGTCCTGGTTTAAGGAACTGTCTGTTTCTCACAAAAACTATAGTAATTGGCCGAGCGATAGGAGCCCATATTATGCATAAAAATTGATAACATACCTTTACATTTCGGCTAACAACCATATAGTTCTGCACATCGATCATATAAGCGCCTCCAGTGGGTGCGTTCGCCGTCGTTGTACGTTTGGGCCGGTCCCAGATACCCACGTGATCTCCTATTACTTCCGTAGAATTGTCCACAATACAACTCGTTACGCTTTCTTTTAGAACATTCTAGAAAAAACAAGAAATGTTTAATTAAAAAAAACAAGAGCATTGTTAACGATATTAGCAGTTATTCAGATAGATAGCACCCTACAATCTATTTTTAGGGAAAAATAAACTCTACATAACAAAAAATAAAATTCAATTTTCTAAAATACATTTTGTGCGCCATAAAAACAGATAATAACACAGCCTAACTTCAATCTGAAACAAACTTTAAGCTTAAAGAATGAAGTCTTAAATCAACAATTTTTCATCTACATACCTCAAACTCCTTAGTATGTTTATGGAGAGCTTTATGTGCCTTTTCAACTGTGTCCTTGACGCTCCAGTAACTTAGATCTCTGTCCCAAGTGCATATCTTCACAAAGTCGCGCAATTTCTTCTCAATCGGTGCGCGTTTCTCTTTAATGTGGGCGGTTACTTGTGCGCTAAATTGCGCATAGTAGTTGTACGTATTCCATAAAATGGCAAGGAGCTCATCTGTAATGGAAATAAGTAAGTATTATTATAGTATAATAATAATTATATAAGTTCTTTGGACATATGAAGAAGAAGAAGCAAGGTAACATAGAAAGATTACCTGATGGTAAGCAATCAGCGTCGCCCATGGACGCAACAGAGGAGTTACGAGTGCGTTACCGACCTTTTAGGCATTAGGCATTGGGGCAGGGAAAGGATTGGGCCTCCAGTAACCTTATTCACTCGGCGAAACACAACGCTGTGGTTGTTTCACTCTGAATCTTATCAGTATCAAAGTAGCAATAACGTACCGCGGCCCAAGACGCGGAGCAAGAGAAGGAACGAGTGTTTTTAGTCAGAGTCTGACAATCCCAAGTAATTAAATGATTTTACCCCTAAAATATATATTAAGTTCTATGGCGGTTATAGCAGCAAGGTCTATCAAGTTCACAAAAATAAGTAAAACAAAATACCACTCACCTCTCCTCTCCGAAGGTTCCAAATGCACCAAGTGACAGTGGTACACGAATATGATATCCAACCTTATTTCGTACTCAGCTAAGTTCGATTTTTCCATGAAGTCTTTGAGCACAGTTATGACCCTATCAGCCGGTACGGGTTCCGTGGTGGCGTCTAAATATGAAGTGATGACGGAATATAGGTAGAACCAATACTTATGTGCTTCAGACTGTTTCCTGAAATAGTTTGGTGGAGTAAGCAAAAATGTGTCCTTATTAAGGAGTTATAAGGTTTAATGAAACAATGAATTTATTTTTGCAATTAGGCCATAAAACGGCACTTTTACACGTCAATTTATATGTGAAAAACTAGATAAAGCCGAGGTTCAAAATGTCATAACAGATTTATAAGATTTTAGAGTGATATGTTTGTGAATAGTATCTTATATATTTTGGACATATGTTTCTATATGTTTTGGACACCATACATCACTTGGTTTTTCAAAACAGGTAGCCTAGTCCAAAAAGATTTTGCTTTCGTTTGACGGTAAATGTGTCAAATCACGAAACATATGACTATAAAGAATCAATCATATAATAAAAATCTGCATTCATTTAATGGATGTCAATCCGAGCTCCCATCAATTAATCAGTAACTTTTGATTGCACGGTTGGCGTAGCGGCTGGGCAACTGGCAGCCGCGCAACGTGTCGCGGGTTCGATTCCCGCACGGAACAACATTTTGTGTGATCCACAGATTGTTGTTCCGGCTGTGGGTGTGATGAGTATGTGAATTTGTGTGTTCGTTAACGCACCCACAACACAGGAAAAAAAAGTGTGGGACTAATTAAAAAAACTTATGAACATACTATAAATATGAACAAATATAAAAAAATATATATATGAATTTTTCACAGACAACTCACCTACTATACAGATTATTAAGACACTCTTTCCAGTGTGCCATCTCTAGTTTCCTCCAGTTTATAATCTGTTGTCCCACTGCCAGAGACACTTCGATCATATTGTTCCCTTTATGGGCGTTTTTGTTCCACTCCTCTATCTTGTCCCGAAGCAGCTCTAGCCCAGTGAGGAACCGACTGACTGGACTTGTGACCGGGAAACTGAGGATCCTGTTTACTATGACTATTATCTGAAATGTGATTGGTAGTTTGTTAAAAAAAAAATATTTCGACTTATAAAACCATAAAAATACTTAAACATAATCCCACATTCATTAATGCATTTTACGATATATTTAATATTCGTATTTTTAGATAAATCAAAAAAGTGTTGGAATAAAAAAATATGACGTCACAACGTGCTATTTCATAGAAAGGTACGTTTGCGACATCTAGGAAAAGTATTAATTTTGGACAGTTTGAAAGTACCCTTTGCCATTTTAGAAAAATGCTAATCGTAAATCTGTTAAAAATTAAGGAAGTTTTCTTTGGATAATCTAAAATCTCTGATGTGAATATGAATACGGCCTTATTATTAAAACTTTTCAAATAATTACTCACCTCTTTCAAAGTGGGGAAGTCTGGCCATTGGTTAAGCAATTCATTGGTGTTCTCCTTCACCCTGTGTAGCAGTGGCACACACTGCTTAGTTTCCGAGACCCAAGCTGATCTGTAGAAGTCTACCTTACTTGAAGACTCTAAAAACAAAAAATAAGTAATTTATAACATGTAATCATTCTAATATTGCCCTTTGAAACACCCTAATTTTTATTATGAAGTATCCACACGCTCCACAAATAACCATTAGACTACCACAAATGGGGTTTACTGGTATATTGGTCTTTATTTGTATATTTACCGCATCCTCGGCTATATAATATCAGCTATTCGGGTTGCGGTTACAAACACAATAACGACCAACGACCTAAGCCCAGAGCAGCAGAAGAAACGGGCTGGTTTTTAGTCAGTAAGAGTCTGACACTGCCTCTTGCCCTACCAAGGACGCGCGAACTAATCGGACGATTTTCCCTATTTCCCAAAAAATACTATAGGACAATTCGAATTAAATATTGTGGTAGCTGAAGCACTTATGTAACAAGGCTATAAGTATTACATGCGGTGAAAAATAAGGAGGCTGGCAATCTTTTAAAACTTTGTCACCCATATTTTAATGTTTGCGAGAGTGTACAAGAATGAAATATAAAATAAAATGTCTTACCTTCTCCATCAACCTTATCCTTAATCTGAGCTATAAGGACCATTATACTCGGCGAGATCTTCCCTTCGAACTCAGCGTCCAAAGCCTCCCACGAATTATTTACAATCCGGCTAAATGTAGGATACCTTTCCAAGAATGGACTAACGACGTCATTACCAACCAACTTCTTTCGGTCGGGTAACCAGTCCGCTGAGGTCATATTGCGAACTAAATTGGAATGCCATTTGTATACTAGAGAAACATCTTCAGGAGTAATTAAAAATTTTTGTTTCGGTTTGTCTGTTTTTGGGGTTTTTACTGGTACTTGTTCTAGCGTTGGTGGTTTGAACTCTGCAAAGTCTTGGTCAGAGTATGACGGGAACATCTCCATCATTTCCTCTAAAGCCATCGCTTCTTCATCTTCGTCTTCACATTTTGATCTGGAAATGAAGTTTCGTTTAGTGGTTCTCCAGAACAAGGCATGTAGGACTACACCATTCACTATGGATTGTTTAATGAGTTTTGATGTACAAAATACTTGAGAGAGAGCCTGGCACAAATGGGGGCCTGAGCGGAGCGATACTAAGACCTCAATGAAAGCCGGCGTGAACAGAAATGAAAAAAGGTTACCGGAAGCTCGATCCTTCCCCTCCCCCAATTCATAATCTCCAAAACCCTAATCCCGAAAAGGCCAGCAACACACTCTTAACACCTCTGTTAGTGCAGGTGTCCATGATTGCTTACCATCGGGTAATATGTCTACACGTCAAAACTACCATAACATAGAAAGAAAAGACACTGTCAAATATATTTTTTTGTATACTTTACAAAGACAGCTTTTTAAGGACCAAATCGGGTGCATTAAGTTTTAAGACGTCTGCTGCTGCTAGATATAGGCTCCAAAGACCCCATAACTTCCAGATCGGCGAGTTAGAATAAAATACAAAGAAAACTTACTTAGTAACATATAAAGCTTCATCATCCTGTTTCTTCTTCTCTATGTCTCTCTGTTGTTGTTCCCATGCCTTCACTAGAGCGTTGAGAGTTGTGAGTATAGCGTCCATTGATACTCTGTCGATTTTGTCTAGCGCCGTGCAATGCATACGCAGTTCCAGTAGGTTCATTTTTAACACCCTGTGAATATGTTTCTTTGTTAGAATGGTAGAATTGTATAATCATATTTTTTTATATTAATTTAACACATGGAACGCACAGCTTTCCGCGTGCTCGAAGCCCTATAGTGATCGAGAAATAATTGGGTTTTTTTTCCAATACGACTTATGTGGAAACCATCACGATACTCATATTTCCCTTATTTATATGTAATAAATTATACACCAAAACAAAGCTGAGAATAAGGGTCATGATTGATGAATAAGCGTATTTTTGTCTAAAGTAGTATTTTTTAGTAAGCCAATTACAGTAGCAATAGATTTAAACGACGTGAAGTCAGCCATGTCGCTTATGTTCCGACATCAGAGCATATGGCACGTCGGGTGCAAATCTCTTACGTACCGCCGTGTGTGCATAAGAGAATAGGGTAGTTTCCAACAAGTCAAATTCAATACTTTAATCGAAATGTCAAAAACAATAATTTTCTATGAATCTTGTATGAAATAGCACGTTGTGACGTCATAATATTTTAACGTCAAATAGCATACCTATTTCTCTTGCATTAAAAATAAAAATACGAATATCAAGAATAACGTAAAATAATGAATGAAGGTATGATAGGTTTTCAGTATTGTTATAGTTTTATACATTAAAATAATTTATTTTTGACTAAAGAAACAAGCCAATTCATGAGTTAAATTAAAAGATAAGTGAACCAATATTTAACCAAAAAGGAGTGTGTTTAAACCATCTACACAATGATGATCTTAAAATCAAAATATCGTACTGTTGGGCAAAAATAAAGACGCAAAAATGATAAATAAGAATCACAAACACTTACTGAACAACCTCCAATTCAGCAGGATAGGAATCCTCAGTACCACCCATGACATTTCTAGCCAAAAACTGACTAAATTTCATAGACAGAAATCTGTTCAAATACATCTCTCTACCGTTGATATTAGGAATATCATTGGGGAACACCATCAAATCATTTACAACCTCCTTTAATAAAGAACCTTGTTCGATCTTAACTATCAACTCCTTAGTCAAATCATTCAAGGAGGTTATACTAAAAACGAGTTGGGATATGGAACATTGTAGAGGTTTTGCTAAGTCCGGTATTGCTTCAGAATAAGTTTCAATTTTCTTATAAAATGCGTTCACTGAATACAGCCACGAAGAAGTTTCTTTGACGACTTTCTGTGCCGTTTGGAGTACTGTTTTGTTCGTAGAGTTGGTAACTATGATTCCGTAGAGCTCCTTACTCGCGTTAATAAGGTTGGTAGAAACGTCTTGAGTTGTTTTTGAGGATAGAACTGATTTTGTGAAGTGCTTACAGTCCTGTCAATTGAAATAGAAAATATAAAGTACTTTTCGATATACATAATTTAGTTTCTGAAATAATAATTAGGTATATAGAATCCACAGTAAAATATTGCACATTTTAATAGAAAACAAATGTGTGTAAAGGCCTATTTACCAATGTCGGAATAGCCATTAAGTACTAGACAAATTAAAATATAGAACAAATTTTATATGAAATATGTGCCACATAAGTTTATCGGTCTTATATGAAGGATGTGTAAAGGTATGATAAATTAGTGAAAATGGCTGAATCTTACTATCAAAATAAATAGCAAAATAATCTATACTTACATTAGCAAAGCTGTTATAACTCGGCTCTTCAGGTCGGAAAGTATTCCCAAGCTTATACTTGCTAACTTTATCAACAGTTTTTTGTCTAAGCTCCATTATAGTACGGCAATGTGGATGCACCTTTAGCAAACCACTTTCTTTACTTAACCTGCTGTATGTGACTTGGGAAGGTCTATCAACACTGCCAAAATGGTCGATGCTACCAGTCACTATGCCATGGAAGTAATAAACGCTAAGTAAGGCGTCAAACATTTTGATATCTTCGTCTATATATTTGACTTTAAGTCTGTATTTGGCTACACGATCCATTGGAACGATCTCAGATAAAACCTTCGTTATTAACACGCTAGTATGCACAGATAATTGTGTTGTTATCATTTTCATTCTTAATTCATCAGCATTCTTATTTAGAAGTGTTAAAAGCCCATCATAAGCTATGTTAGCTTCGACTAATATGTCGTCGAAATTGGTATGTCTGTACCGAGCTCGAACGTTTTCGGTAACGTTGAAGCGTCGCTCCTCGAACGTTTTCGTTTCGTTCTTAAGATCTAGAGCTGAGTATAAAAAGTTTATGAGCTGCTCGTATTTCTTCATTTCGAATTTGGCATCTGATATCCTAGAAGAGAGAATATAGTAAAGTTAGTTTTGCATGTAGGTATACGTTATAACAAACTATAACGTTTTAACATTGTACAAGTGGAACTATGGATCATTCGTGATCTCAGAGTACACCTCGTGTATCGATAAATCCGATATACTTTGTAGTGAGAATTTTCAATTTTGCGAACACACGATAAATATTCAATTTGCCATTAGCAAATATTCTACTGCGCATTACACCTAGAGCAACACTAAAGCCTCTAGAGGAGCTAATACCCACATTGAATCGCTCTTAGGACATAGCATAATAATTTGCGACAAAGTGCTTTTCGAAAATTTTTTATATGAATAAGTTAAGTCACGTGAGTTGTTATTTTTTTCAATAAAGCTACGTTTATGATCTAACTAGTAGTAGGACAATATAAAAAAAATATACTTACAACTTCAGCGACACCGCAGAATCCAATGTAGCAATATTTTTCCATAGAACATTCAACACAGTACCCAGTTGCATGGAATAGTTAGTTCTATCCTCCATCGACACAGCTTCATACGCCAACAAATGACGTGATTCTGAAAATATTTAGATCAGTAAGAATTGAATGAGAATTTAAAATATCAGCCAACTGACTTGAAGTGTGAGTGCAAGTGAGCAAAGGGCTCGAATCTAAGGATTAAGAAAGGATTGGTTTGTTTAGTTACGCAGTTTGGAATTATGCGCTCCGAGTTTAGCATCAGACTGAATCTCTATTACATAGAACTTGTCTTATTTGAAGAATTCACTGATGTAAAATGGTTGGTCTGCTGGCAGAGCGACCAGTATGGAACAATTATTTGTAAGATTCTCTGTAAGAGTGTGTGTGAATTGTGTATTTATAGACCAAATATGAGAAAATCCTAGTTCGTAGCAACAGTTTCAAACAATTAATTTTAGTGGAAATCAGTACTTAAAGATGCTTTAATTATATAAAAAAATACACATACCTGGATTATCAGCGGAGACGGTAAACTTCTGCAGATAGTACGGAAGCAAAGGGAGATTATTGGACAATCTCTTGCTGTTCACAGGAATTTCTTCTACGACATCATCGGAACTGCTAGGGTCGTATGGGTTTAAGAACGGCGTCGGATAAAAGGCTGGTGAATAGACTGTTGCCTTGTAATACTCGTCCCAGAACTTTATAGGCAGTGAAGATATCCTGAAAGAATTACTTAATGTTAGTTTTAATGTAGCATTACTGGGACGTTATTATAGATAAATCGTTCAAAACTCTTTTCAATTTCTTTAATAATTTAGGGACTTTTATAACGCACAGCGTATGTCAGCCCTATCGTACTTTGAGCCAATAATTTAGCCAGAGCGATCAATGGATCAAGTCCATAAATTCGGACAACTTCCTCGTATCATCTCAAAACTTATTATTTTAGGATGTTATTGTCTCTTATAATAAATGCGGTTTCTTCTAACTAAAAAAATTGGCATAAAACAGCATATTTGATAAAAATATCTTTACAATTTAACACAATCGAAAAGTATCTCACCTTTCACAAAGTACGCTGCCATCATCATTCTGAAGCTTCAACAATACTTCCATTAAATTCAACAGAGCTTGTGGAAATCCTTTAGTTACCTTGCCCAAGGTCACCAAACTGGCTAAAACTGCCGAGGTCTCAATACTGACAGTCACTATGTCTTCGTTCTTTGATATCTCCGTCAAAACGTTTAGGAAATCTCTTTGTAGGATGGTCAGAACCCTTTGAACCACATAGGAGATTATTGGGAGAATTTTCACATGAGGTCCTGGTTTCTGAATCACCTTACTCTCAACTTGTTCAATGTTATTCTGTATTTGTTTAAGCTTGTCACTGTCCGGAACGTCTAAAGCCATTGTCATGTCAGTTACAGCATAGTTATCTACTGACAACCGAAGCAGTTGTTTCGAAATAGGCTGATTTAGGTCCAAAGATATTTTGTTGTAGATCTTAGATCTCTCCATACAAGCGTCGTACTCTGCCTTGTTATCCAACAATTTTGGCTGGCCGTACGATTTGCGGAGTTTCTTGCTTAACTTCGTGTACTCTGTGTTATCTTCTTCGCTAGACATTGCGATTACTGCTGCAGAATCATTAAAGCGCCTGAGCAAATTATCGCGACCTGTCAGTTTCAGTAGCGGGAGCAGCAAATGCTTTTGCAACCACTTACTATGTGCGTATAGAAGTGGAACAATGTCTTCTCTTAACACTTTGCGTCTACTCGCTTCGTTGCTCTCAGTAAAGATCTGCTCGTGAGCTGTCCTAAAGAACCTCTGTCTCCAGTTCAGAAGTTGGAACATGTGACACGCTGTTTCGTCGTCCAAATTACTCCTCGTTATGCCAAGCGAGATGAATTCGTCAATAAGAGCAAGATATCTTTGACAGAACTTCAATATTGGGTATTCGGGAAAGTCGTCTGTCAATTTCCCTTCCATTACAGCGTTGGAATAGTTAGCAACTGTAAATGTACCTTCGGGGGCGGATATTTTCAAATAGTATGTAATAAGATTATTGTATAGTGTAAGTCCTTCCCTGTTCCCCATACGTACCTCCCTATCTTCTAAGCTATACAATTCTGGATAGTACTTTTTGTATGCTTGCAACTCGCCATAAAACTTGTACATTTCAAAGCATATGTCATTTAACGTCTCGACGTATTCTACGTCAGTTCCGCGGCACTGTTTCTTCAAGATATTATTGATGATGCCGTAAGTAGAAGTAAAATACGTAGGATGTACTCTTTGGTACACTGAATACAAGCCAAACATTACGTGTAGGGGTGATTCTACTGTGGAATCTTTGGTTTCTTGCACGGCAATGTAGGCGAGTTGTTTGGCGATTTCAACTGGAGTATTTGTACAGAAACCTTTTACCCTGGTAGTGTGGAATGTATCTGCAGATACGACAGCAGTATCGCTCAGGTTTTCTCCATTCACAGATTCTTCTAAGGCTTTCAACATGGAGTTTTTCATTTCAGCGAGTGAAGCGTTTACGTTGGACGCAAAATCAGAACCGCTTCGTGGTTTGATGTAAACATCGGAGAAACTGCTGACGATGGCAGTGGTGGCTGAAATACCACGGAGCAACTGTTGCCATGTCAGGTGAGCGGCTTGCAATAGATGGGAAATAGTTGGACGATCGAGACCTGAACAAAGGATAAATGATTAATATAAGTTAATTAATATGAAACATGTTACATCGATACGAACACATACATACCTTCAACAAACGACTGCATTAACTCGTGACATTTAATGCACAAGTCATGGTATTTAGTAGGCAGACCACAAGACGACAGTAGAGCCGTCAAATCAAAAAAGTTCTCAGTTTCAGACACATACAAATTCTGCAACTCATCTGGTCTAAGAAGGGATATCTCCACACCTCGGTTTCTCATAGCCCTTGAAATCTCACCATACTTAGGATCCATGGTGAAGAAGACTCGGAAATTGGGATGAGGTTTGATTTCACTTAACTCTCCCCTTTCAGGAATGCTCAGTACACCATTTGGTTCTAGTAAACCGTTCAGTCTATCGAGAACAGCTGCAGAAGTAAGATTGACATTGTCCAGGAGTAACCAGGAACCTTCGATCATGGTTTTCACAAGCAAAGAGTCCACGAACTCGAACTTTCCACCAGCATTTACTGATGACACTTGGGATACTTTGTTTTGGAGTTTCTTTAAACTATTAACGATATCGTGCAGTTTTTTTAGTATTTGTTCCTGATACTCGTTGTTCTGAATTAATTTCTCGCAATGGGCAAGAAGGAATTCGATCTTCTGGTTGAATTTTGCTGTATTGTCCTCAGACACTTCATTACTAGTGTTTTTGTTCAGCTTCTGGTACTCATGAAGCTCGGTTAGTAGGTGATTATTTTTCCATTCAAACGCTCTTTGTAACATCCACATGTTTCGAATCGTTTGTAACGTTAGGGCCTCAATTTTTTCGAACAAGCTCTCCAAATTTCTATTGAAATCCACCTGCTCAAAGCCACCAAGGAGGTCAGAAACATCCATTGCCGATGTCACTGGTATAACTTGCAGCTCATTACCTGTCAAGTCTGCAAGTACTTGCACAATACTGCTTTTTCCTGTGGCTGAAGGTCCAACTAGAATGGTCAACCAATTCATCTTAATACTTTGAGCCACCGCTTTTAGAGTCGGTAGTTGACTTCTAAGAACAAGTAAATTGGTCTCAAAAGATCGACGATTCTTGAACTCCTTTTGTTCATTTCTGTTTAAGGTGACATCACCTATGACCACAGTTGGATGGCTCACATAGAATTGGGGTGTAGGGTCACTTCTCGGGTAATCCGGAAGAAATATTTTATCGTAAGCTTCGATCATTTTTTCCTTATCTTCCTGTGTTCTCATACGATTGACGTAGAGCATATCAACGAATTTCCCAGGAGAGAGAATTTCCCGTTCTTTCTCGTCCAATATGATTGCCTCGCACCACCTCTGGATGTCTCTTAAGTTCATTTCCCAAGGAGCTCCTCTGTGACCCCAGGATTGAACCTCTGTCACTTCATGAGCAACTTTGCAATTAAATTCTACTATTTTGTGTAGAATATCTTTAGGTATAGATGAGTATTGTGACTCCACTATGTATATCAAGTCTTCTTTAGTCAATGTGTCAATATAGACTTGAGTAAATCTGTTCAAGAAGGAAACAGGAAGGCCCCTACGCGCTCCACCTTGCTTCAAAGGATTTTGGCAAGCGAAAAGCCGGGTCTGCTCCTTAACTTTGAAGGTTCTTCCTAATTCTGGAATGAATACTTCACCTCTATGATCCAAGCAAGCATTAAGACCTTCGAGGACGGGTTGTGGGGCCAAATTCAATTCGTCTAGAAGGATCCAGTCGCCATTTTGCAGTGCGCTCAGGAAGGCACCTTCTTTGAACATGAAAGATCCATCTTCTGTTGGAAGGTCAGTTCCGAACAAGTCTGTTATATCCTGTGAATATGAAAATTGATAATTAGGAACACCTTAGTAAAAAAATCAACAACATATTCTTTTTAGAAATACTTACAGTTTGGTCACTCAAATTGATCCGAACAACCTTGTGACCGGAAGATTTTGCAAGAGCGGTAACTAAGCTCGTCTTCCCAACTCCAGGGTTTCCTTCTAGAAGTATGGCTTTATTCAGCTGCAGTCCACGCAACAGTCTCAAAGTATTGGCACCAGTTGTTGGAGCCGTGAACGTGAAATTTTGTTCTACTTCAGTACTTCCTTTACCAACTTCTATATAAAACGGCTTAATCCCAAACTTCTCAGGACCACTCTCTGCTACAAACTTAGTTTGTTTGTTACTTAGCATTTCTCTCAAACTCGCCATGTATTCACTTCCACTTGATTTTATTTGTTGTAATAATAGATTAATAGCATTTTTCCGAAGTAAACCTAGTGTTTCCGAGTCTATATGACCTGTTAGCGCTGTACCGAAACAATCTAAGAATGTCATACAAGCGCCGTGGACATACGCTTCTGGAGTGTCTAAAAGTCCTTTAGCAACTGTTATATTAATGAAATTGACCCACGAGAGCAAATCACGAATACTGAAGGGGAATTTGTTAGTCACTTCAGAATTCTTTAACCAATCAGTGAAGTTAAGGATAGAAGTACCAATTCCTGAGCTACCATCTTCTTGGTTGCCAAGGGATACTCCTTTATGTACGCTTTTCTCAAGAACTTTCAATAAGTCTTCCCTGGATGTGACACTATCACACCATATTTCGGTAAATCGGTTACGAAGAGCGGGTGACAACTCTTTCTTGCCAAAATCACCTCCAGGGTTCATAGTTCCTATAAAGTGGAAGTTCTTACTCGCTGTAATGACAACAATGTCAGAATTATTTTCCATTCCTCTTTCGGCGAGGACTAATTGTCTTTCAGGTTCAAGCAGAGAGTTCATTCTTTCCAAAACGCTGTCGTCAGCCAAAGAAATTTCATCAGCTAAGAACATGTTTCCTGTTTCCATAGCCTTGATCAATGGTCCATCTACCCATTCAAAGAGTCTTCCGTCGTTTTGGTACTGCCGTACGGGACGGAGTCCTCCTAGGAAATCTGAACTTTCTGTGTGCATATGACAATTGACGGACAGTAATTGACGTTTTTTCAGGGCTGCCAGAACCTGGCATATGGTTGTCTTTCCACAACCGGTTTCACCGACCAGCAAAACTGGTTCATCGAAACTGAAGCACTTTGCTATCAAAACTGCAAGTCTTCTCATATTATACGTCCAAACAACGTGTGAGAATTCCTCAAGTTGGTTATTAAGAATAGTCTCCAAGACTGATTTGGTAACAGGAGACGTGGCTGGGTGTAGACTAAAAAGATTGTCAGGATTGACCTTCCTTTTAATATGTTTCTCTATAACTTCCTCAATAATGGATCTCTCGTCAGTCTGACGGACTTTTCCAGCTAAGATAAGGTAGCCCTCATCAGCTATATGTTGGTCCCAGTCGTAAAATTTATCGTCAGTCAACGATTCTTTTGAGGCACACTTGTATCGTTGACCCCATCGGAACAAGTCCCTTAGGGTTATAAACCCATCTTTGCCCTGAACGGCTGCGGAACCACGGCGCCTAATTTGAAGGTCCGCCATAACCGCTATCATTTTCTTACTATACGCTGGAGGAACGTGACATCTTTGGTGTAATATAGTTTCCAACTCATTCTTTGGTATCTCATCGAAGTGTAATTCTACAAATCTGTTTCTAAACGCCCTAGACAACATTTTACGACCTCCGTACAAACCTGGAGGGTTTTGGGTGGCAAATAACATGAAGTTGGGATCAGCTTTTACAACTTGTTGAGTTTCTGGTATGAACAACTCTCTGTTGTCGTCTAAGACTCGATTTAAAGCCTCTAAAACGTCACTCGGGGCTAAATTGAGTTCGTCTAGAATAATCCAGTAACCTTTCCTCATTGCTTCAACTAGGACGCCTTCTTTGAAGACTAATTTACCATTAGAGTCCGTGGCGTAAGACCCTATGTACTCTTGTAGGTCAGTATGTTCGTGATTGTTTATTCTGACGCAATAATTTCCTGATGCTTTAGCTATGTATGTGATGAGAGATGTTTTTCCTACGGAGGTGTCTCCTTGAAGCAATATAGGTAATCTACCAAGGGAGATAATTCGAGCTATATCGCGAAGATTCTTTCTTACTGTTGGAGTAAGGATATATCCTTCTGGGATAGCTATTTCTAATTTACCCTGAGGGATCCAATGACCTTCGAAGAGCAAATAATTTTGACCTTGGACTTGTGGCTCGGGAATGAGTTGATTGGTTACCGTTTTGACATTCTTTTTACCGATGACAGCCCTGGGAAAAAGAAAACAAAAATTGGAATATTGTAAGAATTTTCATATATACTCACAATTAAATATTTACGTACTTGGCAATCATGGCTTCTACTTTGGGGTGTGAGGAGCTGTCCAACTGAGTAAGGAAGGATAGGCAAAATGCTTCGTAAAGAGATCTGGATACCGTTCCACATCTTGCTTTGGCTGCAGCTGTTAGAGCTCTGCATAATGTCCTAAGAGAATAGTGTGGAGTATTTCCTGAAAGAGAAAAGAAAATTGTTAGTATAAGAACTGTTGTGATGTTTTTTTACTATCATTGGAAGAATTTCTAACCTGATCCATCCACGAGACTCAATTTCGCTTCCTTCTTAATACTGGCGTAGAAACTATATATAGCTTCCAAAACCGCTCCGCCAAGGTTCATGTGGTACAAATAGTCACCAATGAGCAACATCAAATCGTTGCGCTCATTCAACTCATCAATAAAGAACTCCGTGAAGCGATTTCTAAGACCAGCGGGCAAGTCCTTTTTACCTACATCAGTAGCAGGGTTCATACAAGCGAACAGAGTGAAGTTAGGGTGCCGTTTAATAGGAACCTTGTCTCCCTTTTCCAACAAATCGATCGTTTCATTTTTATCTTCCAATAACCCAGCTAAGCACTCCAAAATTTCCGCTGAAGCCAAATTGATTTCGTCCAGCAAAACCCAGTGGCCTTCTTGCATCGCTTTGACTAGAGATCCCTCAATAAATGCGAAGGTCAACTTCGACGCTGCTTTAACTTGCTGCTCCAATTTCTGCAGCTTAACCCCAAGAGCGACCCACTCTTTCAGCTTATCTGACTTCTCTATCGTCAACCTCCCAACCGCCGCTTTCTGGCTCTGTTTCATCAATGCCAGTAAAGCGGTCCAATTTTCCGTCTCATAACAAGTTTCGATGTGGCCCAAAAACTTTTTGTTTTTGTCTACATTGTAGTAATTACGAAAGAGCTCCTCAAAATGGAGCCGAATAGGCCGGATTACGTATTTTAGGTCGACGGGTTTGTACCCTCCAAGTAAATCAGCCGAATCTGATTGTTGGTTCATGTTAATGACCACCAGTTTGTTCCCTGTTTGCCTTGCTATGTATTGAACTGACGAAGTTTTGCCAGTTCCTGTCTCACCAACGAGTAGGACAGGTTCATTGGAGGTCACGCAGCAAGCAATTCGCTCCAGCAAGCAAGCAGACTGTCGTGTAAACGAAAACACAGTCTGTTTAGTATCAAAATCTATCGTTTCTAAACTTTTCTCTACTCTTGGCACCTTCGACCTGCCCACTTCTAAGAAATTCGCAGTTAGTGATACATTTGGTTTGTAATGTTTACAATAGAATTCTGATTTTGCTTCTGGTATTCCGAGGCACAGGCCAATTTTCTTGGACAATTCAAGTCTATGCTCAGGCGAGGACACAGAACAAGTGAAAATATCTAAAGCGTCCTGAAGGACTTTGAGTGCTGACTCAGGACTGGACACATCGAAGCCAACTACTGCTCTAGAGCACCACTTCAACAAGTCTCTCGTCGATATCAGTCTTGACCCTCGCATCAGAATTAAATTCTTTTCTTTATCACTATCCACTACTTCAGTAGTTTGAAGGGATGTGTCATGACTGCCTACAGAGAACATCATGAATACTTCGATCATTCTAGAACATATTGTCGTAAGCGCCGGGTACACAACCTGTATTATCTCTGCAAGTTCAGATCGTGATAAAGGTTCAACGTTTATTTGTGTTAAATGCTTTTGAAGCAATGTACTGGAACTGGACATTTTCTTTTGGAACCCATAATTGGTCGTCAATGTTCTAAAACAAAAGACGTGTGATAAAAACTGAAAATGAACTTTAAATCTGTAGTCAAAGAGATTAGTTTGCCATCTTACCGTTGTGTGACGAATAGTTGAAACCCTGGTGTTACTGGCAAAGAATCTCGGTAGCCAGGTACGCATAGTGCGTTTCTTTCTAGCAGGGAACTGAGGGTCGACGCTACATCTAATGCGGCGCAGTCTATGTCCTCTAGAAGGAGCCAGTGTCCGTTTTGTACAGCCTAAAAGAAACAAGGGAACATATAAATCAAATAATTGCCACCATTTCATTGATGCACGATAAGTAATATAAAGCGAAATGAAAATCCTAAATCAACTGTAATTTACACTAGCTGTAGGCACACAACTGTTCAAACAAATCATGAATAACGAGAGACCAATAATTTTCAATAAGTACTTATGTTTAAAAGCAAATAATGGAAATAATTTTCGTTGTTTTTGCACATTTAAAAATGATAGAGAATCGGAATCAAGTTCAATAGTAGGTAAAAACATATTCGCAGCGCAAAAAGTCATTAATTATGTATAATAAAAAAAATAAACAGTTCTACACACATCTGGATTTGATATGACAATAATAAATTTACTGGTAATGTCATGGTGGCCCGGAGGTTAAGGAGCCCGCTTCTCATGCATGAGGGTGTGGGTTCGAAACCTGACAAGTACCAATGTGACTTTTTCCGAGTTGTATGTACTTTCTATGATTATTTAGACACCACTGACATATGGTGAAGGTAAACATCGTGAGGAAACCTGGACTTATAATTTCTAAGTTTGAAATCGCCAACCCGCATTGAGCAAGCGTGGTGATTAATGCTCTAACCTTCTCCCTATGAGAAGAGGCCTTTGCTCAGCAGTGGGCACTTATATGCTGATGATGATGATGATGAAATTTACTGGTAATTGAAATAGCAGAGATAACTCCCAAATGTCACTTACCTCAGTCAAAACACCGGGCCTCCATACAAATTCTCCAGGTATATCAGTACATTGATGTGATCCTAATAACATACGGGAGTCCGTCTGGTCTCCAAGCTGCACCTTCTTGAAGGCCACACCCTTGCGGCCTGTGATAGCAGCCAAATGTTCCACGAGGGAAGTCTTTCCGGATCCTACTGGACCCATAAGACTAAGGGCTTGGCCTATGAAGGAGGATTATTATATTAACTTTTTTAATTTATACTAATATCATAAAGGTAATATAGTAATATTTGTAAGTTTGTATGTTTGTATGTTTGTAAGTTTGTATGTTTGTAAGTTTGTATGTATGGGGTAATATTTGGATTTGCTGGTCGGATTTCCAAATCTCTTTCAGTGATAGATAACAACAGTGTTCCTGAGTGCTATAGGTTATATAAAATCACGCTACGATCAAATGGAGTTGAGCAGAGGGTGAAACCGCGCGAGAGTAGCTAGTAAAAATTATATGAATAGTGATAAAAGAAAATTGTTGACTACTTGACATTGACACAACAACACAACAATAGAACTATTAAGTTAATAAAATCTACAAACTTGTCAACTATTAATAAATAACATTGTATTTCCTCTTACCTGAAGCAACAGCCAAAGCCAAGCTCCTGAGATTATTGACTGTAGACTTCACAGGAACTAAATTTCCTTTTTGGACATTATCCTTTTCAAAAATTGGTAACAGTATGCCATCAATATTAACGACATTGGGGCTTAGATCATCTTTAACTATCTCATCCATAGTATGAACGGGATCCATTATACCTTTCTCTAAAATTTCATGACATTCATAATCTTGTACTAACATTTTGACTGAAAATACCATTTGCTGTGTGTCCGTCATGTTTGATAAGATGGCCATGCATTCCCGTATCATCCTGTTGGTTTCAAGAAATAGTACACAACTTAATAAACATTACTTAATACACATTTAAAACGACTCACACAACTTGCTTTACGTTAACGCGATCTTAAAGTTACCGTCTAGCTCTCTGATTAACTTAACCTAGAGCAAACCAATCAGAATGCAGAACGTCACAAACATGTCGATCGCATTAAAGTAAAGCAAAGTCGCACAAGGCAAGAATGGGATTTAAACAATTAATTTAATACAATTTCTGTTAATCCAAACAATATCTAAGGAAAAATACACAATCTTTCTTCTTTCTTTATTTATTTTTAAAACGTTGCCCCACACTAGGTTTGTCTCCTGTCCGGAAAAAACAATTGTGGATCACACAAAGTGTTGTTCCGTGCGGGAATCGAGCCCGCAACACGTCGCACGGCAGCCAGTTGCCCAGCCACCGCACCATCCATGCAGTCAAAACAAACAATTTAGAATGATGTGTTTAACTTTTATCTGCCATTAACAAAATCAAGCTTGATTAATCAATCAAGCTGTTAGTGGCAGAAAACAAAATCAAATAAATTGATGATGATTTTCAAATAGAAAAACAACTTACCATCGCACATCCGCCCGTCCATGATTTCCATACGTCCCAATAAACTTGGTCCAATCCCATTTTACGGACATTTCATTTGGTAATTTTTTAAGCAATGTATAGCAGCATATAACGACTTGTTTTTCGGCAATTTTTTGCCCGCAGTCAAGCAATCTCCGCTTTTTGGGTGCCACATTGTATGAGTCCTCATGATGGCAAAACACTTCGAATGGTGCTACTGGATTGACTTCAAAATATTTTAATGCATATCTAAAATAAAGGAATATGATAAGATTTTATTTTTTTATTTTATTTTATTTTCGTTAAACAGTTAAACAAAATGTTCACAAGATTAATATGATTCCAGTTAAAGAGGTTTTTTGTATTCAATTTAGTTACCAAAGCCAGCATGAAAACAAAAATAGTTATTGATTTCTGATATCTACCACCCGAAATGTAAATTTTTAATCAACAACAGGCTCGCCTTCATTCATATTGAGGTTAATAAGATAACATAACAAATCTGAATTCTGAATCTTTAATGAATGGTTTTAATATTAATATTAAGTTTCCTTTTTTTATATTGCGCAGTAATTGCATTTGTGACCAAGTAAAAATTCTTGGATGGCAATTATTAAATTTATTTAAATAAAATGTTTGGCAATTAGATTATTCTTAAATTTCTCAGTTAAAGAAAAGACTGGAAATTGAGCCAAGTACAGAATAATGGGATAAGCCCCCATTACATAGGTGTAGTTAACTGATGGAAAATGGATGTAACATTGTGTAGGTATGTGATGTTCATCTATAAGCTCTTGTGGGCAAAAAATATCTACAATCTTTGCTAACTAAGGGTAGCTTATATGTTGTTCAAGTTCGCAGTGCCAAGATTTCACATAAAAGACTAAGAAATATAAATCCATACTTAAAAATTAATAACAAATACAATAAATAAAGAACATTTTATAACTTACTGTAGAATGTCAGGATGATCACTCAATGCAGCTAGTATTATTGAATATTCTAAGTGACAATTTTTTTCCGAGTCACTACATGTTTCATAATTGATATTAGAAAATACAGGTTTGAGTGGTATCTTAGCAGATACCAACGCAAGAAGTATACTAGATAAGTATTTCTGGAATAGCTTTGCATCTTCGATTTTAAGAATAAATTCAGATAATTTTGTCACAGCATTTTTAATATCAAAAGTGTTGGAACTTATTGATTCCTGGAAAAAAAACAACTCAATTTGAATAAAATTAGGTTACAAAAAGAAACAGAATGTTGACATTAACAAAGATTGTATTGTATGTAAAAAGGTTTGTTTAAAAGGTAAATTTCGAATACCGGAGCATTTCATTACATAAGGAAAATGAATAATTAGCATAATTAGGAAGCACATGTTCTTAGACTATTGAAATGACATTGAGTACAGGTTTATTAAAAAGTGTTACCGAAACTGCATCACAGATCATAAACACATTATTCAAACAAAGAATTTACACCTACATGGTATCAAGGCTATTTTATTATGTCATCGCTTTTTAAATATACAGACGCTTGTCATAAAATACACAAAGGAAGTACTATACAGTAAGAAAAGACTTTTGATCAGTTTTTTTTAGCAATATTATGTAGCATAACTGCTAATCGGTGTAATCCTAAACATTATTAATATTTTAATATGATATAGTAGGAAAAGTTAATATTAAGTGGTATTAAGAAGATTCAGAATTATTTCACTATGACCAGGTTTGGTTGTAAAAGTGAGCAATGTACAAATTCAAGGGCAATTAGAAAAAAAAATACAAAATTGCAAAATTTATTCCTTATTTAAAAATGATTTTGAAACTTTTGTTTATGGGAATCCTTTTTAACTGATTTATTAATACTCCATAAGGGATGAGACATTTTATAAAATTAGGCAATAATTTGTACATGTTTATTTTTTTATCATAGAAAGATTAGGTGTCTATAGCCTGTCAAGAGCTATACATATATGTATATTGAAAGGTGGCCACACCCTCGACCCTGAGGGGCCTTTGTCTCAACATGTTCAAAGTAAATATGTATGATACCTTTTTGGAATTTACAGTGTGGTGAAAAAAGTAAATTCCTTAAAAAATATTATTTTTTTATATTATTCAAGCATGTTTTAAGTAAGTTTTAGATATACAATTAGGTACATATATTTTCTACATAAGTTTTAACATACTAAAGCAATAAAACTGTTGTAAAAACAATTATTTCAGTACTAACCTGAAGTTCCTCGCACAATTTTGTTAATTCTGGGGTTTTAGTTTCAGCGCCTACCGCTTTGAGTGCCATCAACATATTGCACACCGACATTTTATCATTCCGGTAAACAAAAAATAAAAGGTTTAAGACAAATATTTGCCTAAATCAAAATAAAAACGATTACCGGCCGCGTGTTTTGCATTTACAAAGCAAAGCAACACGTGAATTTAATGTCCATTTTAGCTGTCATGATGACAGTGACAGTCATATGTATTGATTTTGATTTATTGATTTTTCAGTAACTTTTTAAAGTACTTCGCTCCTTAGCTGAAGCTATGGCATTTCAGCAGACAAAAATTAACTGCTCTTTACATATTTTTTTCCCAAAAAACAAGAACATGTGAAAGTATGAAAAGCATGAGCAAGTAACTTTAGTCCGTACTGGAGGCATTCAATGATAGTAACTGTAGACAATGATAATAGAAATGGCCTTGTCATTTCTATTTTCTTATCGTCGACTTCGATCACAGAGACCTTTTAATTCCCTCGCCAATATCAATTCGTATTCTAGTTATTTGTAACTAAATAAGCTAGGTATAAATTAAATTTTAGTTTGTAAACAATTTCACTTATGTCATCACCAAATGTTGATATGGATGTAAATACCACACATTAATGGTTTTGGTTTTAGGCTACAAAATACTATCTAGGCACTAATCAAAATTTATCCAGACTGGCTATGACTAGTCTGGATAAATTTTGATTTCACTAGCGCCCAGTTAGATGAACTGACGACATCATCGAACTCAGCAGCGTGCAATAGGAGGTGTTTATGTGGAAATAATCAGGCTGATGATGATGATGCTGATATGTGGGTCTTCTCAATATAATCATTCAGTTTTGTCCACATAAAGTTTTCTTTTATTTTTTCCGGAGGATTTTTTCCCTTTTAATTGTTGTATTTTACGTGAAGTTCTTGTGTCGATCTTCTTGTGTATTTTGCCAATCTAATAGGTAGACATAATCTATTTCTATGTTTAATTTGCTAATAAGGTATGTCTTTCAGGCATCTTACCCAATAAATGCAAGGTTTTCTCATAATGTTATACACCTGAGCATTAGGTAAGTAGAATGATGTAGTTAAGTTGGGAGGTAAAAGCTTACCAAAAGGCCAGCGCAGTTTTATCGGAGGCAATGGACTGCGGTTGAGCTGACCCATTCGTACAGGAGCTAAGTTTTTCCATTCTCAAGTAAGCCCACTAGTACTAGGAGTACAAGCGCAAGCGCATAAGTCAACAACGCCTGAATCAATTATTAAGGTAATTCTAATTTTTAATTGCAATTTTTGTTGGGTTTGTTTTGGGCAGAGGTAGTTTTTGTAAAGAAACATTCTATTAAAGTAGAGGGGTATGTAATTCAGAAATAGACCCACGTGCGACACAGAGCAGGCTGCAAGTTGAAACTTAAACTTTACTCTTAGCTTAAACTGCACGTAATCCATAGACTGTTAGATTTAAAGAAAAATGAGATTGTCAAATTGCTAACCAGCTGTCAGTGTAAAGAAATTGAGCGGGATTATTTTTGCAAAACTACAAACACGGACTTGTTATTGAAAATAAATGCTTTAATTAATTAATTTCATTAAATGAAGTCATAGAATCAAACATGGACAATTCCCAAAGCTCTGACTTTTTATCTGAAAGCACTGATATATTTTGTAATAGTCCTGAAGATTGTGTAATTGTATCCTTTTACAAGTTTTAAACTACGTAAACAAAACTTCACTCCAAAAACTTTCATGTTTTTCAAGTTTATTTACTTAACTCAAACATCAGGTGGACACGGCAAGTTATGAAGCTTTGGTTTTACAAACAAAATCGGCATTTTCCAGTAGTAAAACTGAAATAAAGAAATCAACTTTTTCTGTTTACTTTTCGAAACTTATTGATGACTGCAGTACTTGTGTTTCTCAGGTTTGTCAATAACAACAACTATATTGTAGTATTTTAATCGAACCTATTGTGTAAAATAACATTCACAGATTTAGTTTCGCTGATATTTTAACATAACAAATGTTTTCTAGGTAATAATAAACTATAATAATTTATTTCACAGAGTTTGGACCTCATCACACAACTCTTAGCCAACACAAATATAAAACAGAATCAATTAAAGGAGTATATGAATGATGCAGTCTGTCTCCTACAACTGCTGTCAGATCTTATAAAGCAGGTCATTGAGACTATGTCCATGTCATGCTGTGCTATGAAAAGTTTCCCCACTGCTACTGGTCGCATAATTTTATTGGTTTTCACACATTGTAGGGATAGGTAAGACAGAATTTTCTTTTCTTGTGAGCATGGTAGTTGATGACGAGGTTCTTTCCTTGTGTAAGTGTGATCTTAAAGACAGGTAAAGAATTCCTCAACATGAATAACATACTTGACAACTGTGCAACTACCCAATTCAATAAAAAATTGTATGTCTAAATAAGTAGGTAAGTATTTAATGGAAGTATTCCAGAGGTAGATGTTGCTCATTTTTGTCTGAGAGAACATCATATTTGTGAAGACAACTTTTAGGAAACATATTAATTTTTTCATTAACTACATAATGCCATAACATTGTATTAACATATTTTCAGTGAATCCATCTATGGCAGTCAGTTAAACTGTGTAGAAAAACAATTGAAGGATTTATTCAGAACTTGCCATGAACTACAGCTGACATATTTAATGGTTTTTGAGAAACATTTCATATTTGATTTAACTGAAAGAGAAGAAAGACAAATACTTATTGAAGGTTTGTAGCATTATTATTAAAAGAAGTGTTTTTGTGGGAAAAGAAAGGTATGCATGGAATGCTAAAAAACATTGAAAAAATACAATAATTGCATAGTAGTCATAATACATTACATGTAAGTGCATGAATGTTCATTTTAGGGCTAGGGGTAATTTTAGTTAACTTAGTGATTCCCATGAATCTTGTCACTGAAAGACAAGCAAATAGATTTTTTGTACATTACCAATTAAAATTAAAAACACAAATATCTAAGAAACTAAATGTGAAATCCTTAATAAAGACTTCTTTTAAAATACTTACAAAAATATTTTTACTTTCAGCATTAGACATCAACCTGAAGATAGGTGAAATAGTTGAGAGTCTTGATGTGAAGACTATGGCAGAACAGTGGAAGGCATACACTGTGATATGTGACAAATATTCCAACTGTTTGATGGATAAGAAGATCTATAGTAATTGCAGCAAGATACTAACTGCAATGGTAGCTAATAATATGAAAATAGCCTTGGAGGTAAGTTTCATCATAGAAGGGCTGTCCTGTATGTATGAGTCCATGAAGATAAAAGTTGTGATTCTAGGTTTTTCAGAAAATATGAAAAGTCTCATTAATTAGATTAGCCAAACTAGGAATATCTTGGTCAGACAATTTGTGGAGGCATATAAAAACACTCATAAATTTAGTTTTCATATTTTTCCTAAAGTTGAAAAATAAAACCACTATAATAGTTGTCTGAGAGAGAAAATACCTAAGGCATTTTATTAACCCGTATATACATATGTTTGTCTTTAAATAAAAATACTATACAAATCCTTTTTTTGTATTTCAGGAAAATCAAGAAGAAAAGGTAGTGATACGGTCCCTGAAAGTAAGCAGTTTCATGCTAAAGATACTGTTGAGAGTGTGCAATACTTTCAGGCATGCAGTTATGAAGGATTATTCACCTATTGTTGAACTTTTGCTATATATTCACATGTAAGTAACTCCTATTTGTCTCTCTAAATTGTCAGTATTCTCCAAAGAAGGCTATGGGTGAGATTTTTGAGGGTGGTAAATCATTGTCTAGTAATTTCTCCCGCCCTGTTTGGGAGAGAGAGAGAGTCATACACTTACTGACTAAAAATCACCCTGTTCTGACTCCTTCTCCGAACCACACGGCTTTACATTATTGGGGGCATCAGTCCTTATGGTGGTTAAATGGATCTGTGGCGACTCGCATAGATTGACAACAGTACACAACAGATGGCGTAACAAATCCTCCATCCGCCATCCGCCATCCGAAGTGTTCGCGCTAATAAAATCCCAACGATAACAACTGTTGGGCAGTAGCCCGCCAGATACAAGACCTCGTCTGGTCAGAAGATCTTCCTTTTCCGTTCTTACTCTCTTTTCTCTTAAAGATCTTTGATCAGATACAACTTCTTCTTCTTCTCTGGTAGTTTCACGCCGGTCTTCTATGAGGCAGTGGTATCACTCCGGTCGGGCCAACCGATTCGTGTCGCATCGTAGATCTTCCACACTTTAAAAACGGAAGAAGTTTTTCGATGAGCCGAAAGATGTTATTTGCAAAACCGAAAATACCTTAATAACATAATTTAAATAATCTATTAAATGTTACAATGTTTATAAAATATTATCTAGAACCAGTTTACCTATCCTGACTCATTAGATAGCAGAATATCGTAAACAAAATGCTAATTTCCTTTTTTCAGGAACAATGAGGCTTATCTGCAAACAATGCGTGGGAAATCTGTGCAGTTTGTTACTCTAGTCAACAATAACGTGACTACTCCAGCGCAGCTACTGCTAGCTGAATTGATAATGGATGACAAATTATTGCAAGTATGTATGTAGATATTTAGCTACGTTAGTCTGGCCGAATTATCTGATGGTAAGCAATCGGCCTAGTACACGGCAACACCAGAGGAGTTACAAGTGCGTTGCCGGGCGTTTGGAGTTTAGGGATTGAGGAATGATGGGGGGAGAGGGGGTGGATTGGGCCTGCGGTATCTTACGGCGTAACACCGCGTTTTCTGTTAGTCCTGTCCGAAAACCATCAAATGACTCTCGCACAGATTGTGGCGAGAGAGTGTCAAACTCTTACTGACTTAAAAGTTAAAACTATCCCGTTCCTTTTCCTACCCCATAAAGTGGGCGCGACGCGGTAAAGATTTAAATTTTATAAAAAATATCGTCATCGACACTGATATATATTGACTGCACCGTTGGCGAGGTGGCTGGGCAACTGCCTGCCGCGTAACGTGTCGCGGGTTCGATTCCCTCAAGGAACAACTCTTTGTGTGATCCACAAATTGTTGTTCCGGGTCTGGGTGAGATGTGTATGTGGAATTCTATGTTTTTAAACGCACCCACGACACAGGAGAAAATTCTAGTGTGGGGCAACGTTAAAAAAAAAAACTGTTTTCTACACACTATAATAAAAACAAAACGAGTTCAAGATAGAATACAAAAAACTGTCTTCCGATTAATGATTACTTGTGAAGCAAATTCACACATTTATAAACAGTTATTGTGTTGTCATTTAACACTTGACAATGTCTATTTAACATGTTTACAAGTTCCGTTTTGAATGACCTTCGGTACTTAATAGTATAGATTAACGCATTCACATCTCCTCTGGTGTTTCAAGTGTCCATGGGTGATACTGATTGCTTTCCACGAGATGAGCAGTCTATCCGTTTGACGCCCTATCACATAAAAAAATTTTATTTGCTACCAGTAATGATATGAATGTAATGTGGTGGCCCGGACGTTAAGGCGTCCGCTTTCTTAGCAAGAGGTTTGAAAGCTGGCAAGTTCTAAGTCCTTAAGATGCACTGACAATTGAAAAAGAGTAACCATGGAGTTTCTTGCTCGTTCTTCTCCATAGGAATCTACACTTTAGAACGAGCAAATAGTTTCACTAGAGGACAGACGGACAGACTGATACTCATAAAGTTAAAGAATTTGTTTTTTTGCTCAACGTTCTCAACACACATTTGAACGTAAAGCGAAAAAAAAAGATTTGGAAAATGCCTGGAAAAAAAGGAAATCTAACTTCGCACTTATTGCTGTCGTCAAGGAGGTCATTGCGTCCCAGTATGAATAAATCTAATTATATTTTCAGGCAATCTATAACTACAATGTCAATGAAATAAGAAAAGATGATAAGCTACTTGGCCTCATACTTTTAACATTGTCAGTAATGAAGATAGTGGTCCAAAAAAGTGGAGACCAGACCCTTCAAGTTCCAAAACATAAGCTGGTTAATCTTGTCTACAATTTTTTACCTTATTGTAAGTAAATGTTTTTGACTTAGATATATCTAAACTGTTACAAACCATTGCATATTTCTACACCGGTATCGGTTGCTATATAATATAAGATCTGTGTGCACCATGTACTAAGAAATAAATGATATTCTTCTTTATCTAATAGTTAGGTGTGTGGTTGCAACATTGTAAAATACATTATCTTTATTTTAAGTGGGTAAATCATCAATTATATTATATCCGACCTGGTTGATGTGAAAGGCAGTGTAAGATTTTTACTGACTTAAATCATTCTGTCCAACTCATGCTTTTTATAATTATGTTGTATATACTCCTGATGTATGTTACTCTTTCAAACTGAATGAAATTTGCCATAGAAATAGATTATAGTCTAGAATAACACGTAGGCTACTTTTTACTTAGTCAAATTCAATACTTTCATCCAAATGTCAAAAACGATACTTTTCTATGAAATTTGTATGAAACACTGAGGTATATCGTCAGAGTATTCCTGCGTCATGGTTTACTTAAATCTTAAAAATTTGCTAATACGTATCTAAAATTAGTTTTAGATATTTTTTTGCTAATTTTAATTAGTGTAGTGTATCGATCGATCAATGAATAAAAGTATAGTCATTTTTTCAGTATCTTATTGATATGAAACGTTGAATTAATTTATTTTTGAACTAGGAAACTAGCCAATTGATTTTAGTTTTACGAACTTCCTACGCCACTTATTACTACTTACTCCTTCCTTTGTGCTTAGAGAGAGTTCTATTTACTTGCACGCAATCAAACGTGGTAAACGTTTAGTTCTCTGATTGGTTGGTTAAATTGAAGCAGGGCCAATCAGAGCGCCGAACGAAATAAACGCGTCGATCGGTAAAACAAACTTACACTTTGCTTGCTTGCTGCTGCATTAGAATTTCGAAATGGAAATTATCAAAATTGCTTTCACTAAACAGTCATAATAGTTTTATATTTATACCTAAAAGTGCAGGCAGAGGTATTGAATTTAAATTTTAAACAATGAAGAAGTTTAAATCAACTTTATTTGCAATAGCTACAAGGTTTAGTTTTCAATGCTCAGTATTTGATAGTAACATTATTGTTTTAGTTTTCATTGGTCCTTGCACATTTTATATAAAATCGTGCATCATTACTTACATTTTTAATATGTTGGTGACAAATTAATTAATTTATTGAAAACATTTCCTAATGACGGTTGCACATTCATTCCTTTTATGCATATAGTTAAACAAAATGGATCTTTATTGCGATTTTTTTCAATAAATTCTTTCAATTTCCAATACACAGAAAAACTTTCATATAGGTAACGAGTTTATGAAATTTATTTATAACCCAACATCTAAATTTAGAGGTAGGAATATTTTCGTATTTAAGTGCTAAAAATCCATATTTTCAGGTCATATCTGGTTCAATATTGGACTTAAGTTCAAATGTGAGAAGGCAAGTCGTCACATTCAAACATACGGCTTATATGAACACTTACTTACGCATATGGTTGCATTAGCCGCTACCATGAACAATGAAGAAATTAATTTATTGGAAAAGAGAATGCTTGAAGCTCTGCTTAGCACTGAAAGTTACAGTGCTATGTTTTCTGCTAATCTATGGGCGCTGTTGGCCAGGTAAGTCCTTTTTTTGAGTCTTAACTCAAAGTAGAGGGCGTTGTAATCAGAAATAAGCTTGTTGACATGATTAAAATTTGAAGAAGGGTTAAGTTATGTTTATATGAGTATTTCAATTGTTTTTCTTTATATTTGAGATTCTGGGTTTGAAAATAATGTATTGTGATTTGTGTACCTATGTTGTTTATTTAAAATATTAATTTAGTATTTTGATTCATTTTATTTTAAATTACTTAGGGCCTGATTCACAATATCTGGATAGCCTCTATGTTTTTTTTGAGGAGAGAGAATCCAATGACTGCATGATAATGCAATGCCCTGGTTGGGAGGAGAGGAAGTGTCAGACTCTTATTTCATAAATTAAATAACACCCGTTACTCGCGGTACATTGTTGCACTTTCACTCATGCCTCCATGTTTTCCCGATAAATTTGAATATAGAGCGTAATTCGAATTTAAATTGACAATGTGAGAAGTTAATCGGGAATTTATATGACGGCGGTCAAACACGCACTAAATTTTTACCCACTGTTTCAGGATGACAAGCAGACAATACCTATTAACACAAGTAACAACATTATGCAAAATCTATCAAAAGTTAGAAAATAATCGTCAATTTGTAGATTCGCCACAAAAAGTCCACTTGACTCATACATTGACGAGGTTATTTGAAACGATGCATAATGAAGATAAAATTAAAGTGTATCACATGTTCCCTATAAAGGAAGATAGGAATATAAGTTTGTGGGTCTGTCTCAAACTGAATAATTTGTCCAGTGATACGCAAATGGATAGTGAAATGGTTGTCATGGAGAAATTACAAATGGAAATGCAAAGGCTTGCTAGTCATGAATATTGTTCAAGTATTTACGAATTGGTAAGTTCAATTTTTAAAATACTACCTTTTACCTGACGGTAAGCTACATCAGAGAAGTAACAAGTTTGGGGTTCTTACAACCCCTTTGTAAGGGTGATTTGGGGATTGAAGGTAAGTAAAATATTCTTGAGCATAAAGAGATCAGCAGATGCAACCGAAAATTCGATATTCCATCGATCAAAATTAACTCATACGGCGAATTACAATGCAAACGATATTTCACGCCAGTTTTATCATGTTATCACTCCGGTCGAGCCAGCCCATTCGCATCGATGCATATCTCTCCTATATGATTTTTGTAACTTATATGTATAGTATAGAAATAATTATCTGTTATCTGGTTTCTGTCGTCCTTTGCATGTTATAATATGTAGTGTCTTAACTGCGGTGGCGTGACTGGGTCTGCGAGCGAAGTGTTCTGATGTTAGGTATAGCGTCCTGTATAGCCGACACGAACATACCATTATCTATTTACGTTCACGTTGTATGCGCTGTGTCTTTTATGTTATATTTTGGTATCCTTGGATAATATAATTGTACTGAAATTACTGTTCTGTTACTCTTTTACAAGTTGAGTACAGAATAAGAGTTCTTTCTTGTGGTTTGTTTACTACTTATCTGAATGAAAACATCGTGAGGAATCCTGGACTTATAATTTCTAATTATAAGTTTGTCATTACAAATTGACTTTGAGCAATGGTAGTGATTAATGCTCAAAGCTTCTCAGTGTGAAAAGAGGCATTTGGAAATCTGATTCTGAAACCTCTTTCTCAATGGGGTGTGGGAGGGTTTAAATACCTCACACCCAACACCACGTACACAACACGGAAGACAACGTACTTGCGAATACTCTGGTGTTGCTTACCATCAGGTGATCAGTATGCTCGTCTCCCAACCTATCCCATGAACAAAACTTATTAAAATCAGTAACCAGTAACAATCCACTGTTGAACTACAAGCCTACTTGATATATGAGGAGTTTGCTATAATCAATACATTTGATACGCGGGTTTTTTTTGTGAGGGTAAAATCATCAGACTCTTACTGACTAAAAAAACACCCTGTTCCTTCTCCTGCTCTATGCCGACGACGTCGCGGTGCTTCATTGTGCTTACTCCGCAACCCCGGCTGAACATCAGCCCTATAGGGCCCTGTCTGTGGTGGTGTATTGGCTCTTTTAGGCGCGCTTGGATCGCTACGCTCGGGTCTGGTTCTGGTCAGGCGGCGAGCTACCCTTACTCGCCGTCTGCAGACCCGGAGATACGGGGTTGAGATCGTGATAATGACAGGTCCTGGTTTATAAAACAGACCAAAAATTGAAATGTTTTAATCAGCTGTTCCCCACGTAATGAAGACGGGTGGAAACTCATGTATCCAACTCTCTGTAACTATCTGATAAGACGCATTTGCTAGATAGTTGAAATTTCTACTTGACTCCTAAGTCAATGACATAGAGTTCATTATTCGACAGACTAATAAAAAGAGATTACATAATCTTGATTATGGCATTTTACTGATGACGCTATATTTTAAGCTTTATAGTTTTAATACAATAGTCAATTTATCATTATTACAATTTAACAATAAAAATAATAATTTGGAAATTTAACGTTGACATAACAATTGATAATAATGGGGATTCCCACTAAGAAACAGCGCGTCTAATTCTAATTGAACTAAAATATTTTTATCTTTAATCATATTTGAGATAAAATTAAAATGTAAAACATTATTTAGCCGCGATGGTCTAGTGATTTCATGATAAAAGTTTTATTTTTGTTTCCAAAATTATTAGCCGGATCCATTTACTTCATTTTACTGTAGGTATTACCAGAAAATCCATTCTTGCCTAATAAAAATAACACCCATTTTATCCTCCCTTTCAGATAAAGTTGATGCGCATAGCAAGTACATGTACGATTATAAGCAGAGAAAATGACATGGAAAGCATTTTACTGCAGTTATGGAGCAAAGCATGTCCGAAGAACATTTCAGACATAGTCATAAATATTGAAAATACAACTTTATGGTATTTTAAATACATAGAAGCACTGATAGCATTCACTAATTCCATGGAACATGTATTTCATAGTAGCAACAACTTAATAAAGGTAAGTTTTTAAACTAATTTAGTCACGTAAAATACTTAATAACAGCAACAAACAATAAATTTTACGATTTGTAGAATTGAAAGAAATGGTAATATTCTATTGTAGGTTCGACACTTAAACATGTCGCGTGAAGGACGGTGTCATTTGTAACCGTTTTTCATTGTAAAAGTCATATTTTTAAAATATACACTATTTTGACGTGGTACATTGGACTAAAGTCCACTAAGTCTTGTCTGAACATGTTTGTTTATTGATGGGAAAATACATTTTCTTATATTGTTTTATTTTTTTCAATAATTACTTTACAAAGGCTCTCCGTTTGTTTACGTTTTTGTCTACAATATTGAAGTATAATAGCTTAAAGTGTTTGGCAATTAGATAAGTACATGACGAAGGTCTTACATTTTGTCCGGACAAACCTTGTACTGAATTTGTATCAACAGAACAGATTAGTAACGGCCCTTTGTAACTATTTCATACATTTTTCAAAACAAACACTTCAAATAATTTATTTTACGTTTTTAGGTTCTGCACACAATATCTAGCATTGTTCAATCAGGGTGTAAAGAATTGAAACTGCTATTGATTAATATTCTATGCAAATTAGCTAATTTCGAAGCGCACGACATGAATAAAACTGCCGTAGATTCATTACTTACACGAGCATTTATTGATTTATTGCAAGAGACTGATGTTATTGTGAAGAATAAATTATTCAATATGATGAGGATACATAGGAGTGTAAGATTGGATCAAATAGTTTGTAAGGTAGTCAAAGAAGATAATTTATTGAGAGAAACTTGGAGCTGCTTTGTAAGACGAGGGAGGATAAAGAATGAAGACATTAATACGAAGGAACATTTACTATTAACGATGGATTATAAATACTCCCACAAGTGTATTGAAGACTCTAATTTGAGGGATTCCGGCTCCGTGAAAATGCAGAAGTCGTTAAGCAATAATTTCGATCTTGTTGATATGGACTCGCTGTTTGACGCCGAAAGCGACACAGAGCCCGCGTGCAAAAAAGCAAAACTAAACACCAATGAAGTGGAACAAATTATTTGCAGGCTGGAAACAGACGCATCTCTGCTTTGTAAGATAAAAGAGAACATTTTCACTAATGAGTACTTGAATAGAATTAAAAATGTATGCAACAAGTTAAACAATATACTGGAGTGATGAGCTCATCTTTTGTTTTATTATGCTGAAACGAAATAAAACAAAAAGTATTTCACATTTATATTTATTGTTGTGTTAAAAAAAATCTTTACAAATAAGTGAAATATAGTAATCATTATAATAACCGTACTTAAAACCAGTATTGCGGTTACACTGTCACATAAGATCTTTTCTATAAGTGTAGTTCAATCGGGATAATATGATGGAGTTTATAGTTATAACAGTGTCGCAATACTGGCACACGAGAATAAACTAAAATAGATTTAATTGATACTCGGAGGTAATAAGACCTTAGCTCACATGTCAAACAGTATCAACTATCATCAGTCGCACTTGAAATTTATGACTTCACCCTAAATCGCCGCTACACTTACACCTTGGTACAGTTGTACAATACCGTAAACCGAAGTATAAATGTCATGTAACACAGCAACAGTTAGTAAATAAATTCTAGTTAAATATTTATATCTAACGTACATCATTCACATAGCTTAACCCTATTCGTTCTATTGATCTCTTCATAATTGTGATGGCGAAATTTATAAGAAAATACTTAAAATTGGCTAACTAATAAAATTAAAATTATTGAATACATTGATAATATTGCCGTAACATGTACATACATAAAGGGAAACGAGTAGCGGACGTAGCCATTTCAATAAAGCATAAAGCCTAAAGCATATCATACAGCTAAAACTTAAAGTATTACGAAGAAATAAATTATAGAAATAATACACGAGAGTAAACAATTATAATGTTGGAATTAATTAATTATGTGAAATAAGAACGTACGACATGTTATATTAATACTTGGCGGACACATTTCCGAAGCCTTGACAGTGAACACTGCAATTAAACAATTTTTATCCAAAATTTAATTCAATTTATTGATTCTAGATAATCGTGCTCTATCCACAGTGCAGTGAGATAATGTCTGCTAACGAGTGACACGAGAGTTTGACAGAGGTTTACAAGAGTTCACTACATTAGAAAATGATTACGACAAACAAAATGACAAGAAAAGAACGAGGTCAGTCTCGCACAATAAGGAGGCGGTCACTCGTCACAGACCATACAATATTTTGTGACGTACAAATGCAAATATTTCAGGCACCTTACAAATACGTTTACGAATGTATATTTGTGCGATATATCAAGTAGTTGTATTCAATATTTTGTCGTGATATAAACAATATCATCATTGTAACGCCTAACTTTGTTTTTGTCGATTTCGGTAATATTGCCTTGATCCAATTGGAATGATCGAGTCAGTGGACCGTTGAGTATGAGGCACACTGCAATACCATAATACCAACATTCTTAATATCACTTATTACCATTACAACCAATACTAAACTGGAACTATTTACAAGTTAAAATTGTGGAAAGTTCAATATACAAGACAACAAAACATTGTTGTACTGTTCATGGTATTAGTAATTCATTATCAAATTAAATTAATGTTTCAAGCTTACATCGACAGTTTGTTTAAATGTTCTGAGGATGTAAGTTTACAATAAAATCTTTCGTAGCATACAAATACAAGCACCGGGTCTGAAAACAATAAATATTGCACATAACTGTGACATTTTCAATAAAAATGTGCAGTTTTTAACGAATGAGAATATTTACGTCCGACATTCAGTAATATAATTGAAAATATCTAGTATATACTAAGTTAGACTAATAAGTTAGGATACAAAACTTACACATTCAAAAATACTTATTTACTTAGGCCAATTATATCTTAGCTTTAAAGTAAATGATTAAATACGTTCTTAGTTTGTGTCGATACAATTTAGATTACATGTGGCCACTTTCAACTTAAACTAAAAGTCTTGGCACAAATAAAATATCAGTTTGGATGTATAATTTGTTACAATCAAATAAAAATAACAACTTCTTGAGCATGATAAATATTAAAATGATTACGAGAAACTAAAGTTCGCGAGTGGTGTATAAATGTCATAGTTACAATTATATAAATAGTTAAGAATAGCGTTCCATTAATCAGGTTTTAGAACAGCCTAAATTAAATAAAATTCTAACGTCTAAATACCCTCAGAACAATTAATTATGTATATAAAATTCAGTTCTTTATTAGGATTATTTGGCATCTATCACCAACATCGTTATTCTACTAAACATGGTATACGAAGGTGAGAATACCTAATCTGTTAATGCGCCTCTTCATAACATAAATCCTTACAAAAAGCGTACTTGGACGCTGGTATAATTTAATTCCCTGCCGAGCCTAGAGTTCCTCCTGTCCACACACACTAGCACTGCGTCGCACTACTACCGCTACTGCCTCTCCTGCCACACCACAGCGCCACTAGCATTCCACGCTCGTATGAAGACGAAACCAATTACATGATAGCCTCTTATCTCGAACTTGAACAATACAACTACATTGGATTTCTTTAGAGCCTGAAATGTATCCTTAACATTTATAAATCGATTCAAAAATGCAGCGAAGCAGAGAACACATTTTATTTGATTGCAAGAGAAATGACGTAAGAAGCGATCCGCGCGCGGCGCCAATACATAGCCCAATATAATACCGATGGTCGGAAGCGTTGTGGAAATGAATAAAGCGCTGATATGTCACTCGTACTATTGCCATACTTGAGATAGTTATTAGACGCTGTACATGGCGTACACTCCTTACTTACTTCGACGTTTTCCAATAATATCGTAAGTGATCACCCTAAAGAGGCTTATTAATACTTCAAGAATCGTAAATGTTAACCTATGGCTAAATACATTTAGAAAATCGTAGGCAGTCTAACTAAACTTATTACCGATCGAGGAGTAATAAAATTACGTCTACGTCGCCATTTCATATTAGCATTATATCTCGAACTCGCTTCGTCTTGCAATAATAAAATCATGACCTCTCACGACGAGGTTCAAAAGTAATCGTATGCCACAATAGAACTGAGTTTCCTGCAAGAATTTATGAGCGGGAGCTGGACGCTCCGTCAATCATAAAAGGGAATGTAACGGAAGGCGTGTGTCCTGCACATCGCTGGTCGTAGTATCACGCAACTTGTATCGTCATCATGTCGCGAGGCGGGGCGCAGGCGGGCGGGGCGGCGGCCTAGGGCGCGCGGTAGGCGGCGGCCGGCGGGCCGTGCCGCGCGTGGTGCTGGCACAGCGGCCGCGCCGCCTGCAGGCTGGCTTGGTGCGCCGCCTGCAGGCTGGCCTGGTGGGCCTGCAAGCTGGCTTGGTGCGCAGCCTGCAGAGTGGCCTGGTGCGCCTGCATGCTGGCCTGGTGCGCGGCCTGCAGACTAGCCTGGTGCGCGGCCTGCATCTGAATGCTCGCCTGGTGCACCGCCTGCATCTGCCCGATGCTGGTCTGCGCCATGGGGTGCATCTGCAGGTACTGCATGGACGTGCTACTATGCAACATCTGCAGCTCTGGCGGCATGTGATACAGGCCTGGAGTCTGTAGACAAGACAAAATGATTTAATATTTTATGATCAGATTTAACGTTTGTAAGCTACTGACAGTTTATTTTGGGAAAGTATAACGTACATGATGCGAGTGTGCGTGTCGGTGGGGCGGCAGGGAGGGCCGGGCTCAGTAGGCAGATGCCTCTTTGTACTCGGAGTTGTCCATGGTGAAGAAGTCCTCGAGCTTCCATTGCAGGGTCTCGAAGGTGGGTCGCTTCAGAGGATCTTTATGCCAGCACTCCAACATGATCTCGTAAAGTGCTGCGGGACAATTCTGAGGACACGGCATACGGTAACCATGCTCGACTTGATGTAAAACTTCAGCGTTAGTCATACCTGTTGACAAAAATATTTTTAGGATTGGCAGGATTGTAACAACACGTGTTTAATTATTTTTTCATGTCTGTAGAAATCAGTCAACCAAATCTCTCAAGGTCCTCATTTGAAATTTCATCGGAAGCTTTAAAAAAGTTCAATTGAGAGTCACTTTAAAAAGACGTGTAAACAAATTAATACTGATGAAACGTGCAACTTCATGACACCTTGCAGAAACAACTTTATTATTCGAAAGTGGACGCACTCACCTGGATAAGGTATTCGGCCGTAAGTGACGAGTTCAGTCAAGAGGATGCCGAACGACCAGACATCGGATTTAATGGAGAATTTACTGTAGTTGGCTGCCTCCGGCGCCGTCCATTTTATGGGGAACCGTGCGCCTACACGGGCCTCGTACTCATCTTCCTGTTAACGGAACAACATGCATGTAGGTTTAACGGACTCTCGTTTTACAATGCTCACAGGTATGTATGTGACTTGTCAATGGTGGACGACTGTAGTACGTATTGTAGTTATTTTTATTGCATGTGTGAATATCTGTAAGCAATTGTGTCAAAAATAATTTCGTATTACGTTAGTTAGTATCTTTGTAAAAAAATGTAATAAGAAAACAGAAAATAATTTGAAAAATACAATCGAATTGAGAACTTCCTCCTTTTTTTTGATGTCGGTTAAAAATCCAAGTAAAAGTGGTCAATCGTCGTGAGTTGTGTGATGTCGCCTCGTCAACCACAAGCAGTTTATTGTTATTTATTACTCATTGTTCTAATCAAATACATTAATTTAAACAGATTGTTCTAGAGGGAAAAGTCAGGATTATGATTCATGGAAAACCACACATACCTACAAACATAACTTTGTGCAAGATAAAGTTTTGCTTGCTAAGTAGATGAAAATAAACGTCAAGGAAGGAAAAGTTAACCGCATTTATTCTGTCGTAACTACCAACATATTTTTTTTCGATTTCACTTTAGTAAGAAGTAATCTTAAGGAAAACCAAAATAATATGAATAGAAAAATTGTATTATGCAATTTTGTCGCGCTTATTGTATTCAAAAGGGTTACAAATAAAACAATAAATAATAAAATACTTACTTTGATAAGCCTTGCAAGACCAAAGTCGGCGATTTTCACGATATTGGCATCGGCAACGAGAACGTTTCTTGCGGCTAAATCGCGATGTATGTAATTCTGTGATTCGAGATATGCCATGCCGGCGGCGATCTGCGCAGCCATGTCGATAAGCTGCTGCAGCTTCAGGCAACGACCTTTGCCTGGTAAACATAAAAGAATGAAAATAAAAAATAACCGTAAGGAAAAAATCTTGAATTTAAAATTTGCCTGTTTCACTAATATGACTAAAGTTACCTTGTAGATAGTCCAAAAGGGATCCATTCTTCATAAGTTCAGTGATGATGTAGATAGGTTCTTCAAGAGTGCAGACAGCGTATAGTTGAATGAGTTTGTTGTGTCTCAGTTTCTTCATGATCTGAGCTTCTGCGAGGAAGTCTTTGGGGTCCATAGTACCCGACTTCAAGGTCTTCACGGCCACTGGAGTGGTGTTGTTCCATAGACCTTCCCATACTTCACCAAACTGGCCGTGCCCTAGTTTTCTTACGAACTTGAGCGATGAACGGTCGATTTCCCATTGATCGCGCGTTCTGTGCGAGAGACCTTCCGTCACTGGTTTCTCAATCTGTGAATAAATTTAGTAATATAATATCTGTTATGCTTAGGTACTTCATTATAGGTCTGTTTACTTGATACCATGGCCATTTAAGGAGAAAAACGCTTATAAGATAATCGTTATATCAATTATATCTAAACAGGCAATATTTTAGTAAAAAAACTGGGATTCCTCAGAATTATAAATTCATAAATGCAATTTTAATAATGTTATTTCTTCGTATCGTGTTATGAAGAACGTCGCGTACGTCAACAAATGCATTTTATTATAATCATGGTGTGGTATTATTTTAATGTGAGTTTATTAAACACTTGATCCCATTTTAATAAAAAACTTTGCAGATATACACGGGACCCTGGAGATGATTAAACGCAAAAAAGATATAGGTAATATTTTACTGGAAATTTTATCAAATTTTTATTCCTGGAATTTTACAGCGGACCTGAACGATGTGATTATATAGTCGATTAATAAGTTTTTACTCTGTAACAATGGATCGTTAATGTAACAATGTCGATTGTCATCCAATTAAAGTAGTTTCATATAATTATTCTGATCGGTTTAGTTGTTAGACCGTTTCTCACTAGCGTTTAGATACTCAATTACGTTTTACGTAACGCCTACATATTATAAGGCAGGACGCGTGTTATTTGTATACTTTCAGATACTTATCTTCGAGTTTTATTAACTGGAAATATAATTATTTATAACTAAGTGGTATTCGTGCAAAGGAAACTATAAAGAGAAGTCATATTAAAAGGCAAATAAGAATCCAAACAGTCAGGATACCCGAAGCAAATTAGACAGAAGTCACACATAGATTATTCGCGTTCGATCAAGATCTGAATACAATATCGACATGAATGAGTAATCCGTACTGGTAGCAAAAAAACTCTTTGTTAGTGGTTATATAATATTAAAACTAAGTTTGAAGTCTTTTATGAAATATATTTATATTTTCCTTTTATGTTCCAAGATCCAACTATCTACGGGTCTGTCTAGACAGCAGACTATCGTCCTTTGGGGGGTATTCATACATAGAAGTCAATGACCTGCATTTTCGGTCGATACGTCTAGCATTTTGTTGCAAGAACTCATTATGAAAACAAAGCTACACACTACGAATTACTTGCTCCAAATAATAAAAAAATGTAGGTATTGCATTACATCAGTTATCAGTTAGAAATATGTACAAATAAAAGTTTTCATTTAATACAAACTAATTAAATTACTTTAGTGTAAGTGACCGTTAATGCCAAGTAGAAATGGAAACTAATAAAATTCGCACGAAACGGGGCTAAACGTAATTGGTAACTGTTCTCTTACTATAATACAAACAATGGGCAATACTTTTTATGAGTAGACTTGGTTTATTGTCGGTAAAAGGTGAGCTAACGTTATGTAAGTGTCTGACTTAAAAACGCAGTACACAGACTGAGTGACAGAGTGTCAGACTGTGAGGCGACACGAGCCGTCAAGGTTTAATACAAGCATCCATTGTAACCCTATAACGGACGCTTGGATTAATACTACGACCACAATACCTACATAAATAGCACGCTATCGTTTACAGTTACTTACAGAGATATTCATGGTTATAGTTATTAAATTATACAGAAATTTTGTGAGTAACTACAGCCAGAACTAGATATTTTATTTCGGAAGGAACCCATATCTACCGTTGGTAAACGGACGGAAAAACTTTCAGAGTCCAAACTCGTCAAAGTTGATTAAACTTTTAATCTTGTTTGTTTTTGTGGACTGTACTACGAAGACAATGCGCGGCTCAGTTGGAAAAGGCATTAAATCCGTGCGTTATTATGTAGTGTTGCGATTTTTAATTCACACCGCGTTGTGCGTTTGTAACATGAGACTTTGGTGCTGTCCACCGACCGCGACCGTCCGTCTGGTGTGCCTGTCACGCTCCACTCCATTGCTTATACAATACATACATGCTCGGTAAATACTTGCGACCCTTATACAATACTCGAGATGTACTTCAGAAATACCGTTTTTTACGGAGGGGTGATGGAGCTAAAGTGGTGTTGCGTTAGCACCACTTCAAGGCTAAGGGTGTTACAGCATGGTACGCAGAACGGGTTCAATGACAACGTTGGAAAGAATAGCTGATGTGGCAACGTATTGTTTAGTGATGTTGCGGAAGAGAACGATCCTAAATTTCAAAGCAAGCGTATTGTCGTGCTGTTTGTAATACTGCACTTTAATAGCAATGAAAGAATTATAGTTATTGCTCATTACAGCGAATGTCGGTTTATTGAAATGACGTGCTTTTCATTTTCATTACATATGTTCACGTTAATGCTGTCACATAAACTACGTCACGACGCCCATATTTTACTTAAGCAAATAGTCAAATGCATTACAATTGTTATGTATTACGATTTTTGAACATTCGTTTGAATGACGTCTTTGTAAAACAAATAAGTTAGTTATGTTTATTTTCCGCCAAATGGACAAGAATGTCGTGAATATTTAGTTTTTCCTGGACGGGTTTTAGTTTTAGTTTTTTTTTATACCTATACGCAGTTTCGGCTAGTTCTTAAGTTGTGGTAATATATTAAAAACTGAACGACCAGAATTCTGCTGAAGTCGCGGACAGAATTTGCTAATCGCTATAAGTAGGCACTGACAGGTATAAATTTAAAATTATAATTAACTGTTAATAAAATAGCGACCAGATTACTCATCAACCGAAATATTTAAATATAATGACATAGAATTTGCCCTAAAATAAAGGATATAAACGTGTTGTTGACAGAAGGGCATGAAATACTTGGTCAGACGTCATTGTACGCCTTAATAACATTATACACTGAAATACTTCACTGAAGAATGTACGAACCGAATAATTGAAACCCAAAGTAAAATACTACTAAGGACGGCACAAATTAGACATACAAGAAACTTTTATTAAAAAAAGGTCCGCTAGTAAAAATACTATTTTTATGGCTTGGCATAAGAAAATAGGAATATAGAATTTATAACCAGCAAACTTTACCAAGAATTGGTTTCGCGTAAAAGTTATGAGCTTGAAGTTGATGTAATAAACGAGTAAGAAGATAAGCTGATCGCAGAAAGTGCTATATTATGTTTATTACACAATCAATCATATTCAACAGTTAGAAGTGAAATCACAACTATGATGAATCTCGTAACAAGGAGCAAAAGCCTTCGTCAAAACAAGATGTAATGTAATAAATTAATACTATCAATTATTTTTATACATATAGGTAATCAAGAAAAAAAAAACGATGATTCAAAATTTTAAAAGCACAAGGTGATTGGTTTTCTTGGAAGTTAGACTTCGTGGTTATCGATGCTAAATATAGTTATTTTCTCATCTGTCTGCAGTTTCAAAATGAATTGTTTACCAACCATAAGCCTCAGAAGAGAGTGATTAAAATATTGAGGTCTCGCTATGTGGGTACTCGAGGTCTGAAACGAGGCAGTAAACCGCATGCTCGCCGAGAAATGGTGAGTATAAATAAACGCATGGAAACAATGAAATTCCGCAAATGCTAACAGTATACAGTTGATAAGGTAAGGAGTGAAGGGGGGCATTGCTGTGTACAAGCAACTTTTGTTACGTTACTTACGTAGGTCAAACGTTACATATTACAAGTAGCCACTCAATTAACGAACTTGAGTTCAATATTAAGGCTCATTTACCTGTCGAAGGTGTACTTTACAACGATGTGACAGGTATTTACAGCTTCACAAAAGCTTGAATCGACCATGCAGATAAGGCTAATTTTAAATACAAGTAATAATAAATAGTTGTACTTGTATTATCTAGATGTTTAGTTTGTCTTTGTAGAATTAAAGTTCATGTATACGTCCTTGAACTTTAACCGTCGGCAGCGGCTGTCTCGATGCACAAGGCAGCTTTATTTTCATTTTTCATATTACCTTTGTACAATACAACCGTTGGTAAGAAAGTCGTAAAATTACAAAATAATTTGAAACCGCGTACGCCACTGCACTTTACATAACTTTCTATCTTAATGGCATTTTGTAACAGTTAACAAGGCATGCGAGCAAATTAATTGATATGACTATTTTATTAAAGGCACATGTGTAAATCCACAAATAAAGAGTAAATTTTGGGTATAGACACCATATAATGTGAGTCAACGCAACAATAAGAAGGAACCGGCCGTTAATTAGAAAAGTAAACACAATTGTTGCAACGAGACATAAAATGAACAATAGACCTCGTTTGTAATTGGTTGACGCTACTTCACCTTTATTTCTATAGCTTTTTTGATAAATACTTAATTTCGTAAACGTTCATAAAGCGTTAAAAGTATCTACCCAACCGTTTTTTTTTTTGAAATTGTAACCTACGTTTGAAAAAACAATTCATCATTGAAGGTTTCCAGTGATCAGGTTTAGGCTTTACCAACTACGCAAGGTCGTAATTATCATCTTTTTGTACTAAACCATCTTTGATAACGCAGCCGCCATTATAAACTCGTTTCTTAGTTAAAAATAGGTATAGCAGACGTATTAAATTATACGTCTGGTGCAGTTCCTACACTTGATAATTATTTGTGTTATATTACACCCAGTGTTAAACAATCATTTGAACTATTCTGCAATTCTAGTTTAATTGTTACTTCACGTTTTCGCTCTGAAAACTTCGGTACAAGTTGTAATTTTCTTTTAATTACACATTCATAACAAACAAATCCCTATTGAAATTAGATTGAACATTTGGTTTCATCAAAATCTCTCTTGACCTAGAAATATAGCCATGCCTTTTAAATGTGTAGTTCTTACATGCAAAAACTGATAAACAGTTAAGTAATACAACACGTTTCATATAATTTTGTAATATTCAGAGTATTTGTAAATCAAAGTGTCGTTCTCACACGATTGCCGATGAGATAACTCGTGATCGCTTAGACTAACTTTAATGATTTGCGAAAACAGCAATAAGGACATAGTGAATAGCGACTAAATTTATTTGCATTTTGGATTAAGTAATGCCGTGGCTACAAATGAGATGAGAAATAAATGCTGCTGACGTTGTTGTGACGGAGGAAAACATCAACAACAATGGAGTTGTCATCGAGGGGGAAGCTCTGTGTTATGTACGCACTGTCCGTAACGAAAGTGGGGCCTTCGCGGCCTTGGCGCTAGGTCGATCGCGAAACTGGAACAGCGAATTTTATATATTCGATGCTTATTATGTTAATTGTTTAGCATAATATTACAAACACATAAATTGCAAGACTTTGGTGAGAGCAACGTAAACAAACTTGACGTCACGATTAAGTCCATGCATTTAGGATTATTGTGTTTCGACATTTTTGTTTATTATAAGCTACAGGGACGCATCGAACCCATTGCCAAATATTGGTATATGTCTAGACTCAGACATACATCATAATATTGTGTGTAATCAGGTAGTGGTTACTACTACTTAAGTAGACCGTGATGAGAGAACATAAATTACCATCTGGTCTTATGGCAATTAAAGTAATAAACAAACAAACAACGAAATGTGGCATATAACGATATAGTCACACAAACAGTCATTAAAAAAGAATCTGTAAAGTTTGCATTTAATTACGTGATGGTGCGCCGCATCTATACAATTATAATCAAAATGGAATTTACACGTGATGCCAAGAGTGGAGCATTGTTAGTTTTAAATACGCAACTGACGCACAGCTAACTTATAATTCCGATACATAACTTATAAACGCTCCTATATAGTCTGAGAAAAATCACTCGATACATAAAAATCCTTTCCGCAATTTGTATTGTGAAATAATCGAGGGCATGCCGGAAAATGTTCATATAAAAATAAATAAAAGTTTGAAAATGTTAACGGCCTTCACTGGGCCATACACATTCGGTTTAAATAACTTAAATATGACGATGGTCTTTGTCCGAGAAAAGCAGAGTCCTTCGGTGAATTTAAAGTATCCTCGAGCTCGTTCAATGCCTTGTAATATTTCTCACGCGGCGCACAAAGGTTGACCCGTCGAAAACCATAAATTTTATAGTCGTCCCGATATTGAATTTTGCAATTTATGCGACTCCGTTATAATAAATATTCTGCTTGTAATTTGTTATTTATTTCATACCCGTAACCTTGACTTGACAACACTATGATTCCATGATTGTGCGTTTCTGTCAAATGTTGAGTTCAATCATTTATTACCGCATCGAGCGGAAGGTCGGGTCAAGCTCAAGTGTTATGTATGAGGCATTATGCATTCGGAAAGAATGTCAGATCACACTTGGTAGAATAACTGTTTTACAATTTTAATAAGGCTTCTAGCAATAACTGTTGACTATGGATAAGAAACGGGAACTGAATTAGATTAGTATTTACGATGTGCATTCGATATGCGATTACCAGGGAATGGAAACGGACACCTAGTCGGAGAACATCCTGCGTTTATGTAAAACGTGAAACTTTATGTTAGTGTTACCTGTACGCAGGGCTTGTTGAGTGATACGCAGAGGCCGTCAGCGTCCTTGCTGTAATGCTCGACGAGTTCCTGCAGCGTACGGAAGGTAGTGCGCCTCGCGATGAAGAAACCGCCCTCGTCCAACTGTCTGATGCGGTAATGTTTCACCGTATCTCCGTCTCGCACTGTGAACAACAATTATTCATTAATTTGCATTTTATTGCAATACAAATTGCGTAAAACTGGAGTACGAATACTCATAGCAAATAAAATATGTTGTAAGTTCTATAATGCAATGTCATAATACGAAGAATTGATTAAGACCCGCATGATCTATATATAGACTATTATGAATCATAGATGGTTTATTTCATAGGCTACCCGCAGCTAGTGGGCAACACTTACAGTATTGCAAGAAGGAAAAATATTAGTAGTACATTAAAAAACGCCGCAAACCCTGTCACAAATGAAATATAGAGCCAGTCATGAAGCTAGCGCCACAGTGGCGAGCCAACGAGTTTAAGAGAAATAAGAACAGTATATCCATCAAAATGTCTCAAAAAGAAAGTTTTAATTCTAGGAAGTTGCTGAGAAAGACTAACTGGCAATTTATCGGGGCATACATCTCGGGTTTTTGAGACTGTCATACTTATCTTAGGTCGTGCAACTTGCATCTCGACCTTGCTAATACCACGAGAATACAGCCTGAATAATAATTAATGGGTGAGTTTCTGAGAAACGTCGCGTCAGTTTTTGACATTTCGATTGGAGTTGATGAAGGTAATCTTTAACTGACATTTAATCACGTTTTCATTAAATTCTTTGTTTAGAGTTGGTGATGTTGTTTCAATTTTATTTTCATATGTGCTGGTGGTTGTTATGTAAGTGTTACGCTGTAAATAATACTTTATTGCTAGTGATGCATAAAGTGGTAAGCGTACGAGAGAGAAAATATATGTACTTAGTCGGGTCATAAGTTCTGTCACAAACTTTTGATGTAATAACTTATACGCCTTTTGACAATTATTTAAAAATTATATATGAAATGAAAGGTCATTAAATGTACAATATAATTTTATTTACATTATTCGAAATGCCCTCCCCCATTTTGAACACATGCCCTTAATCTACGCGGCCAGTCATCGATCGCTGCACGCACCACATTCATATCTATGTCTGCCGCTGCTTTAACCAGAGATGCTCGGAGAGACTCCAAATTCGGGTGAGGTTTAGCACAGACTTTTTCCTCCAAATATTGCCATATCTTGTAGTCCAGTGGGTTTAAATCTGGACTAGAAGAGGGCCAGTCTTCATGCCGGATGAAGTCAATTCCACGAGCGATCAACCAGTCTTGCGTACTTCGTGCCTTATGAGCCGGTGCAGAGTCCTGTTGGAATATCCAATGCCTGTTCCTGAACATTGTCTGAGAAAGAGGTTCCACTATGTTTGTTAGGACAGTATTTTGATAAACTTCGGCACTAGTTCTCACACCTTTTTCACAGAAAAACACCTCAGTTACGCCTGAATATGAGACTCCAAGCCAAACCATGAATGAGGAAGGGTAATGCCCACGCTGGACCCTCGCAATACGCGCGCTTGCTTCTTCACTGCTGTGGGCATACACCTTATCATTTTGTTTGTTAAAACTTTCTTCAACAGTAAAAATTTTTTCATCCGAAAAAAGAATTTCGCGGTATTTTTTTCCCGCGTACCGTCGTAGCAAAGCGCGGGATCTGTCTAGCCTAATTTTTTTTAAACGCTCGTTCAAAAAATGTCCTGTCTTTTTACGATAAGCTCGTAGTCCCAGGTCTTCATTTAGTACTCTTTTAACAGTGGTTCTGCTTAGCCCCATCTGCAGAGCTAGGATTTTTTGTTTACGTACGGGATTTCGTTCGATTCGCGCCTTCACTGCTTTGATGACCTTATGTGTCCGAACTGTGCGAGGTCGGCCGCTTCTCTTACGATCTTCGAAGCTTGACTCTTCGGTGTATCGTTTGATAGTACGATAAACAAACCGTAACGTTATTTTCAAATTTTGAAGAATATTGAAAATGTCTTTTGGCGCGTAACCACAGCGGTGCAACGCGATAACCGCGATTCTGTCTTCTTTATTCGACCACTCCATATTTAAAAATGAATAAAAAATAATTTCTTTTTTATTTTCTACAAGCGCGAAAGTTCTATTTTTAAAATAAGTCGAAGAATTTCTGGCCAGTAATCGAAAATTAAAAATATAAGGTTTTGACAGAACTTATGACCCGACTAAGTATATAGAAATAAACGCAAATTGTGATATTACAACAGTGTTATCTGCGTTTGATTTTGCTGAAGTAATCCTATTGGTGATGATAAGTACGTGATCAATAATAAAACATCTAGAAAGCCGTGCAACGTCCGCATCTTAACGTGATTTGATTGAGTTTTAATCACATATTATTACAAGCTTTTTGTGTATGGCGTTGCGAGAATCTGCAATCAAACTAATGAGCCATGCACTTTCTTCTAAAACTTTATTACCAGTGTTTATTTATGTAGAAGATTCATAGGAATGCACCACAATGTGTTTTACTATTAAATAAAGAGCAGATAAAAGCGGCATTTAATTGGAAATAACAATTTTGAGGCGAGAGGTAATTTATTTTCTAAAAGAGGACCATTATGAATCTCTAAAATAAGAGATAACAATATCACAACTGGTTTCATTTCATTAATGGATTCTTCAACAATGAATAATGAATGGGTGACATTTATCTTTGAGTTGGGTGTTAATTATGTCAGACCCGTTTAATATGTAAATAGCAAAGAGATGGTATGTCTATATGTTAATATTGGATTAACAATATTTGCCTGTTTTTAATAATGATACTTACGTTTCGCATGGTAAAGTCAAAATTTAATTGAGCAACATAGATTGACGTGATATTATTATATATTAGGTAACCTTAAAATAAGTACGCGCCTTTGAAATGGCATAGCTTCAATATGCAAGTTGGGGCAACAACTTATAAAACGTGCACTATGTGCTACAATGCTCTTATACATAATACGCATTGGAAAGGTACTGACGAGCTGATTGTTATTGGAATTCTAGATTAAATATAGGTCCAAAGTACAGCCAAGTCTAAAGATTCACTGCCTCAAGTCCCAAGTGCCCGGCTAATTAATTTGTTCTATTTCAACATAATATTTGAACAATGGCGTTCGTAGTGCTAACAGTAAAACCGACTAGCTAAAACAAACGACTCAGTCCCGGCATTTAAGTGCGCAAAATTTAGAAAACCAAACTGCAAATTCTTGTAGAGTTAGTAAAAAGATCGTACCTATTCAACAAATTTCCAAATTCGAACGGTAACAAGTACATATCACTTTGTTCTACGTGAAATATTAAATTTGCTGAAGTGAAAGAATCAAAACTACGCTTTCATTGATTGAGAAAGTAGTTGGGAAATTTATATGACGACGCCCGTAGTACCTAACTTAGAAATATGATTTTATATGCAAGCCGCACTGAATGTAGGTTTTATGAGGGATCAATTAGAACTTTAGAAGACTCTAGTTGGATTAATTCTATATAAATATAAGTACATTGGCATATCTCAATAATAGGATTGGTCTTTCTAAAACATAAATAGACAAATACATCTCCCGACGATCAATTGTGAAAGTTATTCGAGCAGCACACTCATAGGAAAGTGATACCAAAATCACGCACACAATTCTTAAATAGATAGATATCTAAAATTGTTTCTATCTATTTAATATACCTAATTATGGCATTTCCTTTATTCGTCATTAATACGATTATATTAAATATTCATGGTTAATGGTTATAGATATAAAGCCACTTTCCTCATTTCCTGTGTAACCCAGGTGGGATATCGATTGAAGTTATATATAGAACAGATCGTCGGAATGTAGGCCATAGCCATTTGAGACCCAAATATGAGCAGGAATCCAAGTGGAAACATTCTGCTTCACAAAACAATGGGATTTTGTAAACTTCGCTTTGTATGGAAACGGCAGATTGGATAGTTAGTGACACATCGTTTCCTTTCAAAACAATTTTATCTAAAAAAAACGTACATTGGTGTTTGTTAAATTATTTTTTACATATACATACATACATTATATGACTCTGCACATTGGTTTTCACCTTCAGTTTTACGAACATCGCATATAACGGGTACCTACTTAAATATAGATAAAATACTTTTCTTGGAAAACTCGTAAAACAAATGTTATTACAATATTTTTAAACGGATTAGACATGTTCATATAATTATTTTATCGAATTTATCTTGTAAATCTCGATCGTACATACGGAATTGTATCACTTCAGGTGTATAATTTTCTTGAATTGCGTTTTTAGCGACTGACATGGACCTACTAAAGAACATAAAATCAGACAGTGTAGTGCAGCTTGACTGTATAAATGAAGGAGTACTTTTATTCACTTCACTTCAATTCTGCGGTACATAGGCGTTCTGATATGGTCATCAAATCTATTTACAATTCTCAATTTTTTTGATGATACCACAATTGGAAGCGAGTGTAGTTTTGTAGTTATTAGATTTTATAACACAGTGCTTCGCTACAGGTGAATTTAAACGTGTAGAAAAAAAAAAACAATGGGTACATCATTCTATAAAAATCGGTATTGTTCTTTGAAACCATTAGTTAGAAATGTAGGTATACTTTTGTGGTATTCGACAATTATTACATAAATTATGTTCTAAGAAACCACAAGAATAATAAAAAAGCAGATAAACGTCCTTGAAGATAGAACATGATGTAACATTGTCGCACGACCACATTGCTACTGCTCTACATTACATCAACGCGAAATACCTAACATCTATTACAAAATTAAATTAATAAATCAAAAGATTCCTTTAACGCAAGCTCCTAAGGAATATTTTAATATATTCTAGTTTGCGTTCCTTTTATTTTTTCTTGCATCGATTAAAAAATTACAGATAATTTTATGATCACGAGATCTCCTTTTTTATCAAGGAAACATTTTTGTTTTATGATGCATTGGAAGAAATCAACGGAACTATTTTTAATTATGGATATTGCACTTAATCGGACAAAATTATAGGTAATTATGAACTATTACTATTGCTTATTTGTGAGTTTAATTTATCGAAGGAAAGTGGTTGGGTGAGACTAATAAACGTTCGAAAGAACCTACCACTGTGTGTATTCTCACAAATTACTAAACAATTTTGTTTCAATTCCGTATGCATTTTGAGAAAAACCGATTTATATTTTTCAGTCACAATGTCTTATTTTCTTGAAATAACAAAAATAACACGCTGTGGAAAAACCAACGTAATTAATGTTCGACGATTTAACCTTCAGCGTTCACGGTTAATTTTGTATCCATTATTTAAAGAAAATTATCTAACACATAAAAAGTTTAAAACCTACAGAAGACTTTGCTTTTATTACTAGTAGTGACTCATAAAAGAGTAATTGAAAATGGGTCGTTAATTTCTCGACACGACACACATTGTTTATAATATAGAGTCACAATTTCATTCATAACGGTTTGATTAAGAATGAAATCAACTAGTCAAATAGTAACCTGTATTTTATGCAAATGCTAAATAAATATCTCGGTTGTATAAGGCTGGTTGGACGTGAGAATAAGTTCCGATGTAGATGACAGCGGTCACGTCTCAGCGTTTTGTTCGGAATGCTGCAAGATGGCTGAGTAAATCAAAAATAGTTAAAAAGTGTGCGCTCAAGCCTTGTATTTATAAACAATACTAATTAGCAGATATCGAGGCAGTCATTCAGTTGTCTTTGTTCCCACGGCGCCTTAGCTAGGGGCCTTAGAAAAACTTTCAACCGGTTTGCGTCGTGATCGAATCGTCCAGAGGCATTGGATGCGTTTGTAACAGGATAGCACTTAGCACTATCCTGCGTGCCACAGGACGCACGATGAATCATACCCATCTAGTACCACATTACATAAATATTCTTATATTTTCCGAGCTAACAAGTTGATAATAAATGCTGTATAATGCAGTGTATGTAAATTAACGATATCCTATTAAAGTTGAACACAGAATGCATTGTTTTATCATGTCACGTGATATTACCTGATAGTGAGAAGTCATTATGGCGGCTTTCGGAGTCTCGAATGAGGAAAGCACCATGTTCGTTCTCGGGGAGGAGCAATTTCTTCTCCGCTTCGATTCGCTTTATTTTGCGGAAGTACCATCTGTAACAACATTGAAACATGTATCAATATGTGTTATCGAAATTACAATAAATATTAAGGCCGTTGATAATAATCATAACAGCATACATGCAGTATTCAAGTTTATGTTTGCAGTATAAAAAATCGAAGGTAAAGGAGTATGAGTCATTAGGCGAGAACATAAAGAAGTAAAACGAATCTAAAATTGCATTACGTTGCCTACAAGATGAACAGAAGCAACAAAAACGAAATGTACGCAAGTTGTAACAATGTAATTAATATTGAACATCTAGTACTAATGAATTGTCCATCTGCGGAGCATTTCATTACGTTGAACAAAGTGATTATCATTATAATGACAATATGACTGCATTATAAAGGACTGGTATCGCTCTCGTAGGGTGTTCAGAAAGCGGCTTGTCGGTGACTCAACGAGTACGAATGAATAGTATTCTGCATTCATTTGACGTACGCTCACTGCGTCCGCGCCGGAGACAAGCTTATTGTAGTAAGCGCTTTTAACATGAGCCCCACTGGTAACAATGAATCATAATTTGTCACCTAGTCGAAATAACAGAACTTGTACAATAAAAGCAGGACAAATTTTGTTCAAGCGACGCCGGTGTTTAAAGACGATTCGCAATTATGATAGTCATACTAATACATGAGTATAAATCAGGTTCATTTCTCATTGACGTATTGCAAAACAAAGCTGTAGGGGTCTGACAATAGTATTGCATCAAATCCCGCGCGACAGACGGGCGAGGTCGACGGGCTTTTGATATAAAAATAGTATCTAAGTGGTACAGCTGTAAAACGGTAAACTGTCAGCAGTAAAAAGAGCCACGATCACTTCCAACGGTCATATTTTTAGAATTGTTGCAACTTAATATAACAACCTTGTGGTTTTAACGAAACGTTTAGTAACAATTACCTACTACGTAAATTACTAATCTATTTACGTGAAATCGAAATGGATTTAGGTTATTTTTGTTTCGTTATTTTTGCCTCAATACCCAATCGGAAACAATTAGTAGATCTACTACCAATTCAGCTTTTGTTATCTTCGCTAGAGTAGAGCTGATTGATAAAACACTATTCAATTAATCGACCAAAGCCTTGTTAGTTTTCTTAGAACGAACGTCATGTGGGTGTTAAATGGCAAGATGAGTGATGATTTTCAGAAGCTCAATGTCGATAACAACGTCTTGGTGTTAACAATCATTTCATCTTGTTCGTGACTGGAAAAACTGATTGGTGTGAGATTACTATTGTCCAGTAGATTGTTCCGGCTGAGAATCACGGCAGACCCTTGCACTATAATTAAATGGACGACTCAGCACACGATATTTATCAGAAGTCTGATTACCTATCTGCGTAGGTACAGTAAGCGTACAGAAGTGGGTTTGCAAGTGCTAGTTTCGTAACGCGATACACAACAGGTAAATACTCTTTTTAGTCATTTGAAATACACCGAAGCTATTATATCACACTCACTAAAATTTTTGTTAGTTCTATCTTGCCGATGTGTATAGAAACTTTACAAAAATAAACTTGATACTTTCAAGTATATAATGTCTTTTACACAACAGCTCGCTAACCGTTTTACAAGAATAAACTTACGTGGCAATATCTTAGAGCAATCGCAGAATAATGTGAATTTTTGCAATTTTGAAATGCACATCACAAAGGTCGATCTGCGACCTACTTTTTGTAAAAAAAAACATTAAAAACATGTAGCGTTACAAAATGATAAAACTATACGTTATATTGAAAAAACATTGTTTTGTCCATAAGCATATCAGCCGGCGACTTGTAGCATAGTAGCACATTTCAATGGTCCAGCTGCATCTTGATCTAGTTAAAATTCTATAACCGTCAAACAGGCTATCCAGCCAATAACAATTTCAGATGATATTATAGAGGAAAATTATTATGAACAATGTCGCCGGAGCTATAAAAATGCGACATGAAAAGGGCGCCACGGGATGTAGCTACAAATACCTTCGGCGGGACCTCGGCACGCACTAAGGGCATACTTAGGGTCATAGATCGGTAACTAGCAGATAGCGTCGAAGGTCCTAACATGGAAAACGCACTCAGAATAGATAAATAATGCACATGTTTATTAAGCTAATTAATTTCCTCGATAATAAGAAATAGAAAGTGTTCAAAGCGATGTAATCATGACTAGACAGAAAGTATGCTTCATTGAGAGGAGGTGTAACATTTAACTAAACTCCGCTCGAACAAGAAGAAATTATCTAAGCGAAAAAGATCTAGAAAGTCAACTCATAAGTCTATCTAAGCTGGTTCTAATTAAGAATTAAGCTGATGCTTGTAGACCACTTGTACCCTACCATTATTTAACTATCGATAGCAAGGTATGATAAAAGAGGTTCCGGCATAAAAACTAGTAATATCACATCTATAAATCTCTTTTGTATCAGACAGACTAATGAGCGACCTTGACCTCCTAAAGACGAAGAGAAATCGTCATCTGTATCATGAATCATGCCCACATATGATTGAATATTAGACCTTCTCACTACACAGAATTTTGTACGGATGATATCACTTATCGATTTAAGGTAACTTGCGTAACTCTAACTAGAAAAAATCACAAACTATAATATAAACAATGTTTATGATAATATCGGTAAAGGTATTTTGAACGAAATGTCGGGTGACTGTCCACAAGCATGGTCCCGATTTGATGGAGCATATTTAAACAAGCTAGTTTGCCGCTATATTTATTCTAGTAGATACGTTTCAATTGCAGATTTTCGAAAGTGCAAATAGCATTGTGCAAATTTGAACACCTTCTTTGTCTAGACTTCGGGAAAAGTTTAGTAAAAGTGTTAGTTCGTCAATATTAAATGTAATTTTACACGTGTAAGTAGATACATACACATATTTCTTGGAATCTCAATATATTTTGTCATTATCAGAAAACATAAAAATCGCTTACATAATTAACTGTCAAAGTGTTGAGTACTACGAAATAGAATGTTGTAGGCACGTTGCCAGATGCATAAGTGGGGGACGGAAATTCCTAATAAATATCATTATTGGCTTTGTTATATAATCAAATTTCCGGTTTGCAAACATCTCAATTAGAATAATCCTATAGTATTGATAACCCACAGATAAATTATTAAAATTTGAAATGCAAATTTTATTTACGATAATTGCCGTCATGTTGACCGACTATTATAGAGAACCACGTGCCAAAATCAAGGCATAATTCGATAACATAAACATTGTATCATAATAGATTTATCGTGATAACAAAATTTTTAATTCACTATCTCTAACATCAACACAACGGTCTACGTTATATAAGACGATTTGGTTATCAGCGTGAAGAAAATTTGGCCTAAACCCTTTGACACCGAGACGCTATAAGTGGCGCAATCAGGGAGAATTAATTACGTGACTTTCGCTCACAGTTTTATAATATAGCGAGTTAAGCAGAGGCGCCGGTCATCGACCTTCGCGTGCCGATGTAGCCACAACTTTTTTGCTAAGCCAGTCTCGCCTGGCTCCGGGTTGCTCGCTAGATGGGTAATCTAATTATAGGGTCTTACTCTCAGGATGGACAAGTAAGTTTGCCTTAAACTTCTATACTAGTTGTTTTTTCAGGAGATAGGGTGATACCGTTTCAATAGAATTGTATATGGAGGGACTATCGAGATGAGGGTTTATTACCTGATCATGTCTCTGAAGCAGAATTATAAGCGGTAATTGTCAGCTCATTGACAGAAGAATGTTGACAAGTTGATTAGAAAATAACAGAGATAGTTGAGACGTAGAAAATGGTACACGTGTGACAAAATGTTCAGTTAAAGTGGTCTATAATTGCTGATGCGTGTGCACTTTAAGAATAAAGTGAATCAGACTTAATACAAGAGCAACTTTAACTCGCATTGTCAAGAGCCGTGGGAGATTTTTTTGTCAAAGAAGGATTTCACGCTTTGTTTAATAATGTTATTGTGAGCATCCTTCATTTTTCCAATATTTTAAAAACTCACACGAAATAACACACGTTAGAAATTTAAGAAAACGAACTCCGGAAAAGTTAAGATGCATGATCCACAAACCCCGTTTGAGGTAATTGTATTATGAACGGTATTTTCACGAGCAATATGGGTTTGTCCGTTAGTTGTTTAGGCAGGAGACAGATAAGGATATCAGTCATACAAATGACGACATCGATTGAATTCACAATAGACTTCCCAGATACCTTGGTGGCTTGCTAGGTGCTAAGAATTGTGACACAGATATGCGGTACAAGAAACCTAGTCGCGATAAGCTGAGGCTTTACAGGCACGATAGAAATCGTCATATCGGTTGCGACGGTCACTGATAAACAAACCAGTCATTTGAACTACGTCAGAACAACCAAAACGGCACTGTTATTTCAGATATTAAACATTTAGAAATCTGTTAGCGTAGCGAGAACTATTAGCGAACTTTACAATGAGTCGTTAAATATTACTGCCTTCTGTTAATCAGGTAAGGGCATGATGCGAAACGTAAAATAAATAAATAACGATTAGTACTGCAAAATGCTAATAGGAATAAAGTCTTTGTCGACAGCAATCATTCAATGGATCTAGTAGCAGATGACGCGATTGTTTAAGGTAGACGTTTAACAATTCATTGTATTTAAAGTGTAATTATGTGTGTCCTTAAGATATATTACTCGTTCAATCACTTTAATTAAAGTTCACTGAAACGTCACATCACACGGATGTGTAACTAGTAAGTTAGAAGCGGTGTAAATGTTTATGCGACTGCATTGCTGCTATAATAGTTAGTTAGTCGCATTCGAAAATCGTTTGCACGAAAACATCCGCAAGAGTAACAATTATCGGCGGAGGTCGGTGCGCCGGCGCAGGCGGCGCGCACCTCAGCCGTAAAAAGTAAAAACAAATCATAAAAACCAGTTGTATTGTTCTTTCGCAAGAGACGACCTCAAGCCTTTTGATAAGAAACGAGTCATTTTCATCGATTTTCTAACACGTGTCTAGTTTGTATAACAAAGAAACATTTGCAATGCAAAGTTATTGTTCGATAAACAGAGCGTTTGTCGTGGGTACGCAAACAGACTTAAACGATTATTGTGGTGCACTCGGTCCAGTACGAGAGTGTCATTGACAAAATATAATAATCAACATGATTCACGATTTGAATAGAAAGCGAAATGTAAGATATTGAAAAAGAAGCAAGTTAATTTTAAACGCTATGGAGACTACTAAGTGAGGCGTCACGAAACGGAACCTAAATGTTGAACATAGTGAAAGTGAGCAAGAAGCAATTCATGTAACAAAATAAAATTTAGGCTGCTTTAATTTTTTATCAATATGAGGTTACGCGATGTTTGGAAATACGCAATACATTGTGGTGGTAGCGCAGTGATAGCCGAAAGTGAGCTTAATGTAGTTTGTCTTGCGCACAAGGAAAATACAGTAGTTACTTTTGATTCCGATAGTGTTCATTTTCGTCGTCGTCATCAAAGGCCATAACTGCTTGCATGATTTGTTGCACAAATGAACATAGCTGGCGTACACAGGAGTACACACGTGACGGCAGATAATTTAACACGATTCACTATAACGAGTTCCATTTGGTAGCAAAAGAACACTAAATTATTTATCAACACAAACACATACACTCGATTTGTTTATTTAAAAATATTTTCATATTGAAATACATAAAGCTCACACGTCAACGTCATGTGCGTCTGCAAAACAAATACTAATGACGATAAGAAAACATTTACAATGCCCTATCAATTTTAAATCAAAGTATTACTACATAATAAGATAAATGCGATTTCCTGGAGATTGATAAGAGATATAAAATACAGCTACAAGGTATACTACTTAGATTCATTGATTCATTGCCAATAATTAATTATACTGAAACAAACAATATTTGAGTGGTTTTTATTTCACAAAAGAAAACATTCATATACTGTACATAACTCAAAGTTTTCTCGGGAAAGCAACAAGAAACTGTGAGAAACTGAAAAACGAGCAAATATTTCGATGTGAATGCGTTTGTTTCCGTCAAAGAACGCGTATAGCCATTTGGTACAATAGCAGTGTTGATGCACATTGAGCACAACATTCATGTTTTCAGAACGGTAGCCCCGCACAAACAAAGTTAGCCGACGACGAAGCGATGGAGTATGAAAATCCGAGTGTATTACGGTGAATTGAGATCTTTATAGTTTTGCATCCATAGCTATTGCTGAAACCATGTTTACCGTGGGCGTCTCTACGATCTCAGAACATGTCCGTGCATTATATTCATAGTAATTCACCCCATTGAAGCAGCAACTTGTGTAATAAATTTCAATTATTATGATAAGCGGTTTGTGTTGTGCAAGTAGAGTAATTCTCAAGGCTCGTCAGTGAAACTGGCATCGATGCATCCGTTTACCTCGCTGCACTACTACTGTTGCTATTTGTTTGTTTACTTCAAAGAATCAAAAGTTTTGACTACATATCAAGATGTTAGATACAGGAATTTCCTCTTTTAATATATTTCCTATTCAAGATTCAAAACACATGACTAATCTGTTTATTACAATTCGGCAAAACTTGTATTAGTTCCGAGTTCAAACGATTGGTATGAATTATTCGTGTCCTAATTATTCAAGAAGATTGAGGAAGCGCATAAATTTTTGTACAACAAAAGGTAAGTCAAAAATTCAAAGCACAGTCGCTTCCGATCAACAGGCAGTTAAGTTTTGTGTTGGCGTCACCTTCACAGTTTACTTCCTGAGCCTGTTTCCAATTGCCGAACTGTGGGGAGGAAGACAGCGGCCACCGGTGCACCGACCGGCCGCGCAACCGTAGCCTTGGACGCGAGCTCCCTGCATTCTAATCGGGCGGCCTTGCGGAAGCGCGTGCCTCGAACCCGCTCTCGTAACATGGCCCCTTATCAACAGACTCAACAAATCACTATATTGACAGTTATCGAATCTCCATCACAACGTGTAGGAATCAAAAGGAAAACCGCGACTTTATTTTAACAAGAATCATTAATTTAATGTTCCGATTCTCGGTAGTGAACCGATTGATTGGATTTTTATATTGTATAAGACAGATCTATTGGAAAAAGCTACGGACGGTTGCGAGCCTTTCGTGAGGTGGTAACCAGTTCCACCCGCTGGACGGGTTGACTTTGTTAAGTAGACCGAAGTGGCTGGCACGGATAGCCACGTCCAAAAACATGAGTACGATAATAAACGACCTATATCTAAGAGGTTAGTTTCCGAGTGATAATGAAGAAGTTGCCAATGGAGCTTTGCCATGTTTGGGAAATTGCTACGAGAATTTGCCCTGACCTTACTTAACATTTGATCTCCTATTCTGTTATGCAGTATTAATTTAAGAGAAAAGTAATAATATCTTTATGTCATTGATGTTATTGTTATGCTAATTTTTCAAGGAAGTTGTCATTTAAGGCAAACTAAAACATGTGTAAGCAGGGTTTTTCTCTCGTAAACTAAATTGTTTTATCGGATGTACAAATACAAGTTACTTTAAACTCTGACATCTTTTAATATAACTGTTTAGTTGAGCAATAATATAATGCATTGTAAAATTGTTATAGGACTATGCCATTTTATGTTCATTCAAAAATAAAATCGAAATTGATGCTTTTTTGTTAGTAAGTGTACGTTTGACTGCACGGTTGGTGCGGTGGGTGGGCAACTGGCTGCCGTGCAACGTGTCGCGGGTTCGATTCCCGCACGGAATATCTCTTTGGGTCTGGGTGTCAAGTGTATGTGAAATTGTATATTAGTAACCGCACCCACGACACATGAGAAAATCCTAGGGTAGGGCAACATCTTTAAAAAAATATATAAAAATTTGCTTGGGTAGTATTCGTAGAGCCATTCAACATCAATTGCTTAAAGTTAAGATATTAAAGTTATGAATAACTTACGGCATAGTCTGAAGTTTCATATACGTATCCAATGGTAAAGACTCCAGGTCTTTGTGGTTGACATTAGTTCCAGATAGACGTCGCGCTGTTCTCATCCAGCTACCCTTTTGTCGTCTAAAACCTTTATCGCTTTTCAGTAACTGAAGATGACGTTTAACTATATCATGCCACTTCCATTTCACTGTAGCTGGAGAATCACTGGCGGCGTCTTCTTTACATATTTGTAAACTGTCACTAAACCTTCTCATATTTTGAAGATATATCTCATTTGACTTTGGTGGAAGACTCTTTCGTCTCTCATCAGCAATAATGATCGAGTCCTGTGCATTTTGATCTGCTATCCATTTCGTAATGAAATCATTTTTATCACAAACTTGCATTATCACTGGCTCTTCTTTGGGAGGCGGTGGTATCCAATCCAAACTGACCCATTGACTAGATTTAGGCTTGGATTTGAAAATTACGTCTACCTCGTCGTCGCAGTCCGAAGAGCCAATCGAACATACAGACGTTTTTTTCCTCGGAAACCGAGAACGAATAGATCTGCCAGCGGGTGATATCTCAGGATTCAAACCGCTTTCATTGTTTTCCTCTTTTCTAACATCCTGCAAACTCTTTAAACACTCAATATTAACGTAAGAGTTTTCGGAGCACGAAGAGTCAAGACTAAACCTAGGAGTACTTCGATGCACAAACTTAGTCCTAACAGTCACTTCCTCACTGCAGTTTTCAATATTTCCGCCTCCAGTTTCACGTTCATTCGTCAGGGAAATTCGTCGTTCATTTGATATATCGTTTTCCATTTCAATTATTTTGGTCATACTCGGAAAGTTGTTTTCTTTTTCAACTTCCATTATTCTACTTAATCTTTGAGGACATTCTTTGTCAAGGGACTCTGTACTATTTGTAATGGTTGAAAATGAATTGTCTTCATTCAATTCTATTATTCGTGTTATCCTTTGCAAAGTTTCATTTTCGCCATCGATACAAACTGGTGATGGCGACTTGTCATTTTGAAATTCAATAATTCGAGTTATCCTTTGTGGATGATCCTTTTCCGGCTCTACATTTATTGTAGTTGGATTTAAATCATCTAATTCAATAATCCTCGTAATTCTCTGAGGATAGTTATTTTCTGTTAATGAAACTGACGATTCAGATACATTTGATTTAAAATTGTCTTTTATAATTTCTGAATGACTATCTTCAATTTCTTTCATTTCTAAAATATCTGATGAACTAAGAAAAGAAGATGAACTACTATCCAACATTTTAGTTGTGGTAATATTACATCTTTCAATCGTTACCTTTTCTTCTCTAGAATTACTGCGGCTCTTAGCTTTTTGTAAGGCGCTTTCGGTGAGGAAAACACAAGGCACTTCCACCTGCATAGACATTTTTCGTCTTCGAGTTGAGTTTTCTTTCTCTTGATTAATGTCATTATCAATGTCTTCAGGAACCGCCGTATGCGGAAGAACAATAGGAGTCCCTGCTACCATACGCAAAAAATCTGTGACAGCGGCTATGTGTGCTCCTGTTACAGCTCCTTGTAACTTTACACCGGATACTTGATGAGGCACAAGTTGATTATCGCGTATACACCATACTACGGGCAAAGCCCCTTCAGACACCATCGTCGTTACGGTCCAGAGTTCGTTTCGGTATTGTCTTTACAGCCTATTGTTTTCAATAAATACAACAAAATATCAACAATATGTCACAACGTAAAAGTTCTAATTCACTAGTGCATATCCGGGCTACGGCCTACACTTAAAAATTGAAAAAAGATCAAGTAAGAGTGCACATAGAATTGTTGTCGAAAAGTCGGCATAGCGCGAACGCGACGCGGTAACGGTGGTGGAGCGCGGCGTGCGTGCGCGTCCGGCGGAGGTCGCGAGAGATAAGGCGGTGAGAGTCGCACGCGCACCACTGCCGCCCGCCGCACGCCCCGCCACGCCACCGCACCATCACCTTCGATCATACATCAATTTTCATCCGATGCACTCCTCGAGGGAATTATGTAACGGTATGGATAACCCATTTTAACCGTTAACCAACCTAGTCAATTCATAGTTCAAAGATTTGGAGTTGTTGAAAACACTTATTTGCATTCAACAGATCGATTGTAAGTTCAAAACTTCTTGCCAGAAAGCTGTTAAGAGTACTTGGTAAATATCCATTAATAGCTAGTCTAGACCTATGCCAATTGTTTCTTGTAAGTATTGCAATCTTCAATATATTTACATAAAATATGCAAGGACTGGAATTCAAGTAGGTTCGCTACGGTGACGTAACGAATACGCACGAAAATTAGTAAAACATTCGACGACCACGGACGTCGTTTATAGTCATTATCAACAATTTAGATTCTCAGTGATTAATAACTTATACTGTTTTCAATATTGTACATGGAATTGGATTTCATTGTTGCAAGTTAAGCAGGCAATCGAGAGCAAAGAGTCGTAAGTCACCCCATCTGATGTGGGGTCATCCTGTCGCATACAGTTAGTCCGCTTTGTGTCGGCCCTATTCGTGTCAGGACGGTCCATCACTCAGTCGTCGCGCCAGCCAATGCAATACCGCAAGCTTTATGCAAGCTCACCTTCTTGTTTGTAATATACACAGAGTGATAGCTGATCTTATTCAGTAAACGCATTATTGTTTTCTTACATTTTAGTCACGGATCAAGTCGATTACTATTCTAGGACATTATTGAAAAGAGTTTCGGAATTTGATAACAAAATGCGAGTTTTATTAACTGCTTAAACGCGTTTAGAAGGCAAGATTCTTAAGAAGCATTAAATGCGATAAGGTAATTAATAGCTGGTAGATAAATGAAGTAAATGTGCATAGATGTAGACTACGCGTATACACATGTAACATCGTCATGCGCAAATGCCAGTGGACAGTTAGGCCCGGCGCCATTGCAGCTTGCGATGCGCCACCCGTATCTGGGACGGGCAAATCAAGTATTAATTACCCATACAACGCTTAATGAACCCTTTATAGTTAAACATGGAAGACAATTAAACCTGGGGAACGTTTAAATGCCTAAAATAAATGATGTACTTCAAATACCTAGATCGAAGTAACCGCAATATTACTATTTGCAATCGCCAGTTTATTTTATCGTCATAGGGAAATACTAAAGGTCACATAATTATATCCATGCTTACATTTCCATAAACTAAAGAATATGATTATTTCTCTTCACGAACGCATATAAGCCTAATAGATTTACTGAATTATAATTATTCCTAGTATTCTCAGTTCATGTATTCAAAATAACATAAAAATAATGAGTCATTATAATCATGGAAAAAGTGAATATGAACAGTTTTATCTAACCAATATAACAATAATCTAAGATGATATTTTCTTGCGCGGGTGTATGCACGAATGATTATGAACGACCTCTCAGATCCTGATAGCAAACAAACTCTCGCATCAGTTTCGAAGAACTGCTTTCCGTTCAATGAAACGGCATCGACGCCGTTCGACGTTCAGTTTGGGGAAGTCCAACGGTCAACTACAGGAAAAAAGTTTATTTATTTAGACATACTTCGATCGGATGCACTGAACAATAGACAAACACCGACCTTGTTGTCGCTAACGATGTTGCATTTGCTGCTTGCTCTCATGAATTAGAATTGGCCAAAAGGGAGGAAGTTTATTTATTACCAACCGTAGAACATTTTAAATGAAGTATGCGTTATATAAACGGAAGCAGCTTTGTCTATTTATAAGCAAAGATTCGATTTTTTTCATTTCAATTTATTGTTTTGATAAATCACGTGTGATGTAACAGCGGATTTTGCGGTTGAAGGTTTATATTTTAAGGCTAATCAGTTATACAGTTATGATGTTCGTTTATGAATAACTTTTCAAAAAATATTGACATTCATCTGTATCTTATTATGACACAACCGAAAGAAAAAATGTCACCAAATAATAAGCGTGTCGTGTCGTGACAGAAGAGGGCTTCTGCTGTGTATGATCAATATTTTCTATATCTTTACTCCTAAAGCTTCCCCATAAGAAATTTATAAAGAAAACTATACATTTTCTTCTCGTTTGTTGTGATTACATTGTAATACATTTTTGTAATAATTGCTTTTTCTGTTGCAAAATAATATTCATCGCTTATAGCAAGGCAATGCAATGCGATTATGATAGACATTTGGCAACACTTGTATTATTTTTTATACTTTAAAACGTCTACTTAGTCGATCAAGTCTTCTGATTGAAATTGAAAATCAATATGAGCAAATGACACTGACAATATTTATTTGAAATGGAAATTTTGTTATTTGTACCCCAGGAAAATAACACAGTTCGTTTTTAATGTTGTTTCTTAAACGAGGGCAAGGACGAAAGCGTGTGTGTGTGTCACATTTAATTCAACGTATCAGTCGGGTTTTTTGCACGAGGTTTAAATGCATTTACATATTTTCGATACATTTCAAAATTGACGGGTGAAGTGTTAAGTATTTGAATGTAGGTAGCAATGCGTCACATACCAACAAAGGGCTGTAAGAATGAACCAAGAAGGAAAAAGCCAGAGGAAAGTTTGCAATCAATTGCAACTAGAGCATGCAGCCTCATTGGGTCATTCATATACGTAGAAGATACAGATGCGTATTTATTACATCTAAAATCTAGGTCTCACGTACCACGCCGTGCAGAATCCGAAACACTATTTGTATTTTAATGCAAAATGAAAATTCATTCACCCCAAGTTGTTAAGTAACTTGGTTGCAACGCAAAATTCTAAGCTTACGCCCATTCCATTAAAGTGAGTATTAACATACAATCCTGTAGACTTAATCGATGCTATAATAAATAAAGGATACAGATAATTTAAGCCAAATTAAAATAATTCCACCAACATTAAATACTCTGCACAATAGTTCATAATGAAGCTTTGATCTTCTTGTACTAGAGTATGCAAATTTATGATGTGCAAATAAATCATCATACAAAATCTTCACATAGCTGACAAACAAGGATGACATACAAATGAAGATTTCTCTGCTGGTGTGTGTATTAATGAGGCGCTTTAATGACGTGAAGGTTGTCGAATTTGTTACTTATTGTATAATGTCGGCCAGTGATAGCACGGTTCGAGGAAGCAAGCGGTCAGCGTCGTCGCCGGCGCGGACTTGGCGCCATGACATGGCGCCCGCTGCAGCAATTCGCGACGCGCGATTTTTTCTCGGCATCATAAAATTATTAACCGTACCCCGCGTTAAGTTATAACGCTACCGTTTGATTACTCATAGCAATAATAAATGGAGCACAAATGACGTGGCTACGTATGTAGCTTGTAGCTAATCAGGTAAGCCAGCGGGTAATTTAGATCGATACCATTGTTTTCCAATCAAACGAAACGCTACATAATTACACTTAGGGTACGAAAGGCTCGTGTTCCAACACATGTTAGTAATTATTGAAGCTGAATGTAGATTTTATAATCTATTTTCAACAGTGGGGAGTTAACGTGTGTATGAACACGTGCATATAATAGCAAGCCTATCATAGGGCAATCTTATATAACTATCTACTTACAAGGCAAGCATACTTTAAATTATGCATTCTATAACCAGATAGGTATTCATCTAATGAATGGTTTATTTATTTTGCTGTTTGAAAATGTCAGTGGTAATTTATAGCTACACCGTGCTATCTTACACATTGAACGTTATGAATATAAAGTTCGTTATGGTTTCAGTGGTTGATGAAACGTAACGCTACTGAAACTATGTATGTAGTTATATGTAAATTACAAAAACCGACAATGACTTGACCGTAACTAATTGGGAGGATTTCACAAACGTTCTGCACATACATTATACAGGATGTATTTTTAACATCGGGCTAAAGAACTGAAGTCAGAGGCAGAGTCTGAACCACAACGTATCAGTCCGCACAAGAACGCGCTAAAGTAACTTGAAAGCTAAAGAACACACTTACAAAAGTAATTTATTTTAAAAGGTCAAAACATTTAGGGTTCATGAAAACTTATGCAATGGAATGCAACAAAATATGCGGCTTTAAACTCATCAAACATTTATTATAATTTTAACGAATAACAAATTTGGTACAATTAATGGAAAACAAAGAACAGATAAAGACAGTAAACTACTTATCGAGTTTTGTCAGAAGTTCGAAGAAAAATGCTTGATTTACATATTATCCGTCCTATATTGAATTTATTGTTAAGTTCGTAAATAGCGGCCGCCCTTTGTTTCAAAAAACCAAGGTCAGTTTTCTAATTACATATACATATTTTATTTCCTTATAGCTTCAAAACTTTATTCAACCTGTACATACAATTTTGTTATTGCTGGTATCTATCTTTATTGGTAAACATTCATGACACTTGTTTTCCAACCTTGTCAAAGTATAATATTACAATTAGTGAGCAGACATCGTTACTTTAAACTCACAGATGACAATATGAACAAAGTTGCGGACATGGGTAATGAATATTAAACAAGGAAAATACTGAATTTTCGCGCACATTCGTACGTTTCCGGAAAACCAATAATACCATGTCAGAATTGAAATACCATTCATATTCTGTACCGATGTTACTGTCAGCTTGTTCATTACTTCAGAAAAATAAGCTTTAAATAAACCACTTTCAGAAGCTTTTTATTTATTATGCACTGAAACATCCACTTAAGTAAGTTTTGAACGAGAACGCGTGGGTTGAGGAAAATCGTAAAATTAAATCGATTGTGGGCAATACCTTTATGAATTTAGTATATAATAAATAACAGCTGATTTACAGCTCTGTAACGATCTGCTTAAATCTTGTGTCCTATTCTAACAAGCAGAAATTCGCGGTCAACTCGGCCATCAGGGAGGTAGATTTTCAAAGATAATAATTGCACATTTTTAGCACTAATGTGCAATTTAATTTGCCTGTCGTAACCATCTCCAAGGTACGTCAATCTGCAGATTACGGTTTAAAGCGTTCTAGACGCGGCTGTAGAAAGTTGCTCGCGGCGCGACTCTGCGGCGCCCGCGCATGTCCTGCGATCCGCATTCTCCCTACCAAGCTTTAAAATAAAACTAAAAAAATAAAAGCAACATCGTAAAATACAGTGTATCGCGGAGTAATGACTTTAGAAGATTAAGTAGGGAATAGAGAAGGCCGTGAATAGAATGAAATAAAACAAGTCTAGAAGACGACTTCGCAACGCCATGCGCCAGAGGACATAACGAATAAAATCTTAAGACGAACGTTTAGTATGGCTCGTATACCAAAGTAATATCTATATTATTTAAGATATCTTTAAAGAAAAAGGCTTTGTCTTCATGCATATGTAGTTGAACAAAGCTACCACGATCCGTTAAGATTTCAATGAATATAAATATTCGGTTTCTTTAATGAACTTCGATACCGTATCGGAACATATTTCATTTAAAACCTAACTGCACACTCATCTTGTATCATTAATCTTGCGATCCTCTTGTCGAGGATCCAATCTTTGTAAAGGGAATTACGTGTAATTTTTTTTCTCTTATGAATGCATAACTGTGAAGTTGTGCCGGTCGAACATCTGAAAATTATGTAATAACTTAAATCAACTGATTGTCAATTTAACAGAAAATGCAACAAAGAATAGGTATTGTACAACTTCTACAAAGGACCACAGTTAAGTGAAAAGTGTCTCTCGATTTCTTGAAAGAGAAGCCTTAACCTACATTTCAGAATGATTACAAAGGAATGTCACGAAGTAAGCAGCAAAACAGTGTTTAGATAATGGTGGAGTATAAACAATCGCATCTGCGGTCGGTGCGCGGCGGCGGCGGCGGCGGCGACGCGGCTGTGCGGCGGGTCGATGAACGACCTAGCTCAGTGTGAGGCTGTATCCTCGGCTGCCGACTGCGGACCCGCCCCCGTTCCGTCTGCCACACCACACCACAATAAACAACTCCAAAATTAAAATTCAATTGCTAAAGGCAATTACTATCAAAATGAAGATAGATATATGAAAACCATGAGAAATTACGGGAAATTAGAATTTTCACAACCGCAACCAAAAGCTTTACCCTTTATTTCTTTCAGATAAGTCAAAAACGATGACTAGTTAACTAATAAAATCAGCTTATTACATCAGAACATTTGATATTAAGTTTTTTTGAATTTTAATAGATGTTTCATTGACGTGTTATGAATGTTATAAACGAAAAGTTACGAATAAAAGCACATTGATGTCTACGTAATGAGCTGTAATTTATGGCGTAAGCCAATTGATGTTTATATCTGGGAGTTTAATGAACGACCTCACTTACACTTTTGCTGACATATCGTACCGGACATATCAATACTCTCTAGGCAATAATAATTACATTCGCGTTTGAGTGGTTCACGGTACACATACCAGTTTCGGTGACAAGTCGCAGAACTCTCACTTGCGGATGTCGCATCGCATCTCGTGTGCACGACGCTCCATTACCGATAAATTGGCACTAGCAAAAAATATCATTTTCGCTGTACGTTGACGTACATACGTTTCTAATCACATCATATCTGGGTCAACGGAAATTTACGACGCGAACGATTCACTGAAAGCCTTTTACATCACATCTCGACGACGGACACCTGGTACTACCAGGATCCGATCTGCATGAGCCGTACCCAGAACGCGCGCTAATTGGTGGGATATTTTTTTCGACTGTGGTTCGCTAACCAAAGTCGAATTAGTTAGATTCAAGATCATTTAAATATTAATTTGTAATGCAACGTCACATTCTATTTGATTTAAATTAGTAATTAAGATTAACAACGACATATCGAGACTTATTAGGAGACAGTGAAAATGTAGTGAATGACAGGCGCATTCGAGATCGTTAGATAGCTATGCAAGAGAAAAAAATCTGGGAACAAGAGAAAGTATTCGTAAAACATCACAGTGAAACACTGCATCAAAACTGATCAATAATCATGTGTGGGTGGTACATCAGTGCAGTGATAATTGAAAGTGCCATCACTTGCAGGCACTCTGTACCAGATAGAAACTGTGTCAAGTCGTTTTCACGGTCTTGTCGATGTTCTATACAAAATTGACCATGACTTGGGATGGGCGCGAGTCGTACTTGTGTAGGTGTCTTTTAACAACATCCGTTCATAATGTTTAGATACAATATCATTATTATTATCACAGCAGCATTATCAATGTTTTACAGGTAACCCTTTGATCTCAAAAATCTCAGGAAAATGTTATATACAGAGGCGTTTTGCTGGAGTACTAGGAACTGAGTGTTGACACGGTTAATGCATTTCAAACGGTGTTTTGGCCTAATTTGTGGCAAATTACGTTGAGGAGTGTTGGAGCTCTATGGGGAGTACCTTAGGCACGCACGCAGCATTACGCAGAACTCGAAAGCAAGGGAAACTACTTAGCGACCATTCTGTAATCTGCCCAACATGGTCATTTCAATTTCGTCATATCTGGACACTTTCTAAAGAAACTGCAACATGTAAGTAATAACTGTGGCAGACAAGACGCAGCCTAGCTTCCAGTGGAAACATGCGATAATAAGGTGTAATTGCACACCACCTCTGTGACTATATTTAGCAGCAAACGCTCTGGAACTAGCTGCGCATGCGACTAGTGCAATTACGTAAAGCGGTTGAGCCATTTCTAATCTAAAAATAATCGTAGGCTTTGCAGACATCGGCGCCACTGGGATCGTATGAGAAAGTAAAGACAATTATTTCTCACAAAGTTGAATATGATAAGTACACAGTTGTCATTCCTTCAATAGCTTTGTTTACGTTTGTCTATACTAAACTAAATATTTCATTAAAGATACTTGAAGTACACATGATTAGACTACTAAACGCCAAGATTAATACCATCCCTATCATAGGGTTTACATTCTATATCCAAATTTATCTATTACAATTAGGTTAGAATACTGCTATTCAGACATTGTGGAACAGGCCCTAAGGAAGATTTCAAATATTGTATGCTGATTATTTTCCAAACATGAATTTAAGGAAAACCAAAGAAATCCGTTACGAATAACGCTGTACGAATGGTAATATTTTGTAGGGAGGTGACATTAATACTTTACAGTAGTTAAGTATATCCGTGACGTGGACTAATACATCAGTGGCGCCGGTTAATCGTTCGTCTGCGCGTGCGATGCGAATTTTCCCCAGCACTCGTACCATTAGGGAAGCTATCATTACTGCGGCGACAGGGCTGATCACTCGTTACAACCGGCTTACGACTTGATATTTTAACATTTACGTGTAAATTGCAGTTCAATTACATTATTTTGTTTACCTTTACAAATTTTGGAACTTTCTTAAACATTCTTGTAGGTACATGATTTAAGGTGCAGTTCTTCTAATCGGCCGTAGCCTAGCAACGTTGGTCGACACGCGACACATCGTCTGCACCGACCTTAATTGCACGTATGATCTGGGCCACTGCTCTCTCTTAAATCAAACTCGAAAGCCCTAGAACCCCACTTATTAACATTGGATGATCCGCCCTGCACGTGAACGTTACTCGCGTGCCTTATGCAACCAGTCACTGACCTCTTCGACTTGTTTGTGTTGTATTTCATTCAATGATAGCATTTCGTGATGAGGGACACGCTAATTTCGTTTACTGTTACTTATAATATGTAAGTGATCGAATGGTTTCTGAAAGTCACTTATGTTTTGACTAGGCGTATGTCGTATGATGTAAGACATTAACGTCTGTAAATTATTCAATTAAGGCCTATGTGCAAAATATAACGATATAAAGTTGTTCATGAGAAACCTTCTTTTTTGTAATTGAGGCGTGTTTGAGTGAAAGACATGTTCCGAGTATCCGTTTAAAATAACATTAATGTTTACCCGGTGTAGGTTTACAACGTAGTAAGTGTCGCTTGAGAGACGGGAGCAGGGCGGTGAACTCAAATGCATCCTGTATCCGAAGTCGGTGATGTCGGCCAACTAACTATCTTTACTAGGAAATGTGGGTTTTTAGAAGCCAGTGTTAGTAGCACACCCCGGCTCACACATCTTCTTGGTCAGGTTAATTGGTCGCTTTGTGTCTCTCTAGCGTTCCATTTCTTAAGTGACTTAAGTTTATTTCACGTCAACTTAAGTAGGCCTTTTTTCTAAAAATAATTACATATCACTTCATTCTGCATGAACAGATCATACTTTACATAGTTATTTCAAAATTTTGCTGCAATATTTACATTAAGTATAGACGATAAGCGTTCATTAAATTAACATAATATACGGGTAATAAACCTTACATATACCCACATGACATTTGTACTGTATTACGAGGACACTGAATCAGCAATCATCTTCCATCTCGAAAAGTCCTAAATACGCAATAATATGCAAAACTAAGAATTGCAGGACCAATAAAATGAATAATTTACATAGATACATGTGTTGATGGTACCTAGTTATTGTCAGGGTAAATGTAAAGTGTTTATTGATAATGGTCGATCAGAATGCGCTGGCGCAGTGTCGTATGTCGGTTGCCGTCGTAGGCGCACGATTCACCGAACCGGCTAACTTCCTGCAGTAGAAGCATGTGCCATGAATAAACACATCTTCAAATGTGTCTGTCCCCACTACTCATATTTTATTTCCAATTTGATTATTACTTGGATATAAGACGTGTTTATGACATTTTCTAAGTTCACTGAAAACAATAATCGCGGAGATCTCACTGCACGTCGGAAGTCTCGGTGTTCTCAAATACTTAGGGCCGATAAAATGTTTGTTTTGTTGGCTCCAATGGTTTTATTCAAGTCATCAAACATACCGTTAAGTAAGCTGCAGCTAGGGAATAGCTATTAGTTGGTCGTCGGTGTGTTAGCGGTACGACAGCCACATACAAAGCGTAGGAACCTCGCCATTTTAATATTTGCCATACAATTTGCATGTTTGACTAGGAAACGTTTTCCGGTAAGCCCCCCGCGTTTACTCGGACCACATTAACTATTGTTTATTTTTGTGTATGTTACAAAGATTCAGCAGACTTCAGTGCAAACAGGTAAGCCAAGTAACACGTTTCGTATCGTCTCAAGAGCACTCAAGGACCGTTTTATATTCAGCAGTAATTAACAGTCCTGGTGCTGTTTGTTGCAGCTGACCTCGTTTATGCAGCCAGTGTTCAGCTCGTGCGGAACGCGATGCAGTTTTAATTACCGAGGCCATCCGTCGTTCGCGCAACTTTGATTGTCATTATTGTCTGAAGGTGACTTTTCATCGCCATAAATTTAAGTGTCTAATAATTTGAGTTCCGTTCCTTGCGACCTCAGCAATGACAAATTATGGTGAAGTAACAAAATTCCAAGTCATTTTTGACGTCGGTTTCATTGAATTTTCAATGATTTTAAGAAATTCCGCTGGACAGTGACTAAACTAGTGACGCTAACTAAAGTAAGTACTTATCTGACAATAAATGCATTGTGAATACATCCATCGACCGACACAGTATTAATCTTTAAAGGTCTAAACTGTTCACAGTATGATGTTTGTCCTTCACGAATCACTACATCTCCTAAGGGGTATCGGATAGAATAAGCAAACAAACAAGGACAATGCGACAACAAAGGTTTGTGACGTCAATATCTACTCTGCGGTTTTTTGAAATCGTGATAAACGTGAGTTCAACTGTCTGAAATGTTATGTCGATCTAATTACGCGAAAAATACACGAGATCCCTTGATATAAAAATTAAAAGATGTTAGTTGGTTTCGTTAAAACTCCAGAACGGCTGGATCGGTTTGGTGGCCTTGAAGTATTCGAGATAACCCACGCAAGAATTAAAACTTCAGAAAACACGAATAAATTGCAAGAAAATAAGTGAATAAATCATTGAAAATTTTAGTATAAATGAACTTTTGAATGTTCATTCAACAATGTAAAGCAGAAACAAGTCTCTTTAATAGCCAAATCGTATTAAAATATTTTGCATAACATTAAAATTATTTTCTTCTTGTCAATAAGTAGTTGCCAATGTACTGTCTTGTTAGCATATCATATTGATTATTATATTCATTCGTAGTTGGCACTTATTTTTTTATACGGGTCTTATTATGTAAGTTATATGATAAATAAGTGATAGTTAAATTAATAACAAGACAGCACCGTCACAAGTTTGAAGTGGGTTTAACTAAGTTGTGCATTTGACAAATGTTGTTAATAAATATCTGATCTTTAGTCGTGACGTAAAAAAATAAAAACAAATAATTATGTGAGCGACAATTAATCATAACCGGCATGTGAAATAACTATGATCTGTCACAATGTTATACGTCAGTGTGGTGCCTACTTTCGCTTGCAAATTTTCTAGTACAACGTCGAGTCCACTTGGTGTTGCGCAATAGTCAGAAGCGTGGCAAAACACTTGTAATTATTATTGTAATAGCGTTCTAATCTAAACGAGGTGCAAGGGGACTGGGCGTGGCGAGAAAGCGCTTTAACGACCCATCTCTGTGAAAACTAGGTGCTCTCTGTTCACAATGGAATTGATACTTAAAAGCAATTGCTATGGACACGGAAATCCCAGCCCATATTCCAATTCCAGGACCCCCGATTTGATTTAGAACAAACTAATAGTTTCCTTATCTACAGCTCTGAAACTCCTGACTGAAGTAGACTATTAGTCAAATAATAAACAGATGGTTGGTAGATGTGCTAGTCGTCAGAATTTCTACCTTTAACCTGGTTTGTAAAGGAGCACTCGAGTATCGTCTGTCGCCATACGCCATCTTATTTAGCAAGAAAGTTTGTTGCTATAATCATCGATGTAGGTATGTACTTTTTTAGAGATATGTTTGCAAGTGCTCTATTATAGTGAACATATTTTTGGCAATTTCATTTTAAAATCTCTTCCTGGTTATTTCTCAACTTGGACTGATCTTTTATTTTTCACTTACGTTAAATCTACGCTACAATTCAAGTGACAAAAACAATATTTGTAAAATGAATAAACTTTGCGATGAGTTCGGTTTGCCTGTCCTGTAATACTTAACACGCGAATAGTAACTAATCGCGAAGGCCGTGGTATTAATTATTATTCGTTCCCATTTCTCAATACCTAGAAACTAAGAAGCAAAAAAATATTAATCTTGTAATAATTGGCCATTGTGGTGTGAGGAGTAATAAATAAACGCTGCTTAGCCTAAATAAACGGACGAATAGAAATTGTTTACCGAATAATAGGTCAGCTTTCTGTATTCTGATGCTATCTTTCCAGATAACAGAAATAGTGACCTGCAGTGTAAAACTGCGAAAATTACATTATTTAATGTGGAGTTTTAACATAGGCTATTGGTTTGTTTGTCCATCCTAGTTTAATAACAACATGGTAAAGTTTTATCTCCATTATGTTAAAATGTGAATTATCTGTCTGTACCTTGTAAAACATTTAATTAATTCCAGGTAGAGATTTTGGTTTTTCGAAGAATTAGCGTCATATTCAGATTAAATGTTTGTGCTTAATGTGACCGCACTGTTTTTCGGTATTAGGTAGTTTTAGTAATTTAAAAACGCAATGCAAACATGAATACTACGAAAAATAAGATAATGATTGTCTAATATGTCTTTAAGACGTCTGCAGATTAGATCAATAGAAATGTTGGCCTTCCCCATGTTACATCGAAGATTAATCGCTGTAGTTGGTGTAGGGATTTCCTTCTAAATTATAATAAACAAACAGTGAATTGAAAGTTGTCTCGAGTGTAGATTGTAATGAATAATTTTGACTTCACTTCATGATAACATTATAAAATAGTACGTAGTTGCCTTCACAAGTCGTCTCATGTCTCATCGTGCGGTTTCGACTCAGGATAACCACAACCGGAGGAAGTAAACGAGTTCCAGTTCCAATCGTTACAAAGTTTATGATTAAAGGAGAAGTAGAAAAGCCATCAATTAACCAAGTTTTACATAAAACCTTTTTTTCTTAAATAAATCCACAATGGCCACCACTTCATTATCGAATGAATAATTTTGTTCCTACAACATACATGCTTTTAATTTCTATTAGCTTCTAGGAAAATTCTTACCCCAACCTTCTTAAGGCCTTAAATCTTTTATGGCACTTACGAGGCGAGGGCGTTTGGCTTTTTATTTTACCGTGTTCTATTTTAGTCGCTAGATTCCTGAGAATGACGCAGCCTATTGTTTTAAGTAATGTAAGAATTTCGGATGAGTTTTTATAGGCAGGATATCCGCTGATAGGATGGCCGGATCAATTACATTGACAACGTTGAAGGGCTTCGAAGATAAAAGAAGAAATACGTAAGTTTCATTTTGTTTTAATAAGTTTGAAGATTAACATAGCTGCGGGCTACGCCTTAATAACGTGGTTGGAATGGAAACCACAGAATACCAACTGATTTATTTACTCACCAATCTGTGAGTGAATAAAGACAACAAAAATTCTAGAAAGTAGGTAGTTACCTGGTGTAGGTAATAATTTATAGATTTTGCTTCCTAATAGTAGAACTAGTAGAAGTCATTAACTTGGACAGCGATGAAAGAAATTGACCAGCACTACATGAATGCCTACACTTTTTGTAAAAACCAGTTTAAGACATCTGTTTACTTATTAACAAATACATTCTTATCATTTTCAAACATGTTTTAGCCACCAGGACTACCACGGCCGCAAGGTTAAAAAAATATTACAAAATTTTATTAACCACGTCATAAATCGAATAGGTTTATTTTTTTGCAACATACATAATGTTATGACCACATAAACGGCAAATCGGTGGATTTTACGTCCATCGATATGAAAGCGCAGTATGTGTAGCTGGCTGACTTTATTTTTTTGCTTCGATTATTTTTCATCTACTTTCAGCTAAAAACTGGTTCCGTTAACAATTTATGAATGACTATGGAGTTTCTAGTGTGCACAACCAAAATACAATTAATCACGCATAACAAGTTGATTCGCTAATTAAGGTCAATAAAAGTCCTCATTAATTTAGGGGGCGAACAGTTCTTTAATAGACGTAGAAAGTAAACAGATAAATGTTGTATTAATTCAATCATTATTCTACCAGCCTTAGCAAAAAAGTTGGTCCAACGTTCTCATTTACTTAATAGAGAAATATGGTCATTCAACGTTTCCAACTATAACTGGATATAGGTAACTCCATCTAATCCAGCTGGGCTTGAGGGTGTAAGCAAACAAACGAGGTGGTATTCAGTCAGTAAGAGTCAGACACGGAGTGACCCGTCCGAAGAAGTTCAAGGATTTTTCCCCCTCTCAAAGGCCACTTTAATACCACGCCACCTAGCTCGATCGGCTGTTCGCATAATACATTCACATCATTCTTTATAAATATGCAATTCACATTATAACTAAAAAAATATTAGTTTTAAAATAAACGATTATCCGCATCCAAAACTAGTTATGGTACATTCCTCAAATAATTTTAAACTGGTTAAGAAGAATTCAAAACACGTATTAATTTGTCTCAAATGGATGCACTGGTTGTTAAGCAGAGGACTTACAATTGCGGGTGAATTTTCTGGAAGGGTTTAGGGTGCTTCGGCACGAACAGTCTGGATGGGAGTAAGGATAGAAAACTGCTCTTTCTTTCATTCATTCATTCATTCTCCGTGAAAATGAAAAAGTGACGGTAATGCGCTTACTACTTCTATGGAGTCGCTAATATTCAGAGGCCGCTTTGATCGCTTATGATAAGGTAATGCTTCTGCTATTTTGCCGGCAGCATTTTTATACCATGAAAAAGAGAGTATTGTGTAGGTTTTGTAATTAGCACATATTAGTAGGTCTTGTTGCCCCAAACATTCAGGCAAAGTTTTTCGATCAAGAGAGTGTGGTTTCATAACCTGGCGAATACTAATGTACCTTCTTGCGAGTAATAAGTACTTTCAAAAAATATTTGAACACTGATAGACTGTTAAGGAAAACATCAGGAGGAGATCTGGAGCAAGCAGGACTTTCAGCTTACTCAGCAGTAAGTATTTATAGGTTGATGATGTATACGTACATAAAGCCTTTTAGCTCATATAATTAACTTAACTAGGTCGTAAGTAAACATGAATAAATTAAAACTCTAAATAGCTACCTTGATGCCTAAATACACAACTCGTAGATGTTTCTAGCTAATATAGCTTAGGTTAAAATCTTAAAGTGCATTCTCATTAACCGCGACAAATTATTTGCAATCACGATTCCTGGTTCAAATATGAGATTGGGTTTTTAAGTTTTTTACTTTCAGATTTCTTAGTAGCGACGCTTATTCAGAATTCGTGTGCGGTATATGACGTTGTCATAGGTTCGTCCCCTATTACAAAAGTACAATTCCCTATTACTAGCCAATAAAACAACAAAGGAGAGGCAAAGGCCTAATAAAATGTAGCGCCATCTTTTCTCAAATTACATGACGAGTTCAAAGACTTAATTAATAGCAGCAGGTCCTATTTCACAGGACAATCTTACTCTCCCTAAGATGACTTACAAGTTTTGATAAAATTCAACTAAAACTTCGTCCAACCTGAGCTGAAGCAGTGACCCCTTATTCAGCAGTCACATCTACCATTTCAGTATCAATCCGAACTAGTTAATATTATAAATGCGAAAGTAACTCTGTCTGTCTAGACTTTTCTTCACACCTAAACTACTGAACCTATTTGTGTGAAATTTGGAACAGCCATAGTTTGGAACTCGAGAAAGGATATAGGATAGTTTTTTCACCAAAAAAGTCGCAGGCAAAAGCTAGTCTAGTCTTATAAATTAAATCATTAAAGTAGACTAACAGATAATGCGTATTGCATTAAGTATAACTAACTATACATAATTTGTTTCCATGAACTCAGGAAGCCTTAAATAAATAATACACAGTCCACCTACCCCTTCCTAGAATCCATAAAACTAGGGCACATGAATAAAGGGGTTAAATTAACATACTGTACTGTTCAGCTAGAGGTCATTGCCCTGTTGTTAACTATGAAAGTGTGGAGTGAAACACTGAAACATGACCTACATTGGTAGCAACAAATTGTGTTAATGGAATGTACATACATATACAATTTATTCAGTAACTGATAAATGTTATTTTACTTATAGATAAGTATGCATCACCACGCAAAATCATTTATTTAAATAAAGATTACAATTACAATAAAATGTGGTTTAAACAGTTATAACTATAAATAATTACCAACTAGAAGTCATAAACTTGAGTTACTTAGTGATGCATACTTTTATCTGAATCATCATCATCATCAGCCTATAAGTGCCCACTGCTGAGCAAAGGCCTCTTCTCATATGAAGAAGGTTAGAGCATTAATGACCATGCTTGCTCAATGCTCAAACTTATAATTAGAAATTATAAGTCCAGGTTTCATCACGATTTTTACCTTCACCATATGTCAGTGGGTCTAAATAATCATAGAAAGTACATATAACTCGGAAAAAGTCACATTGGTACTTGCTAGGTTTCGAACCACACCCTCATGCATGAGAAGCGGGCTCCATAACCTCCGGGCCACTACGGCATATACATATGGTTATAACTATAAATAATTACCAACTAGAAGTCATAAACTTAGGCTACTTAGTGATGCATACTATTATCTGAATAAATAAAACAATTGTGGTAATAATTAGTTTATCTGCATTATGAGTCACAGAGCTCTCAATTTTAATTCATCTCTAGAATTTGTTGTTGCTCGCCAATAAATTGACTCAACAAAAGCTCATCATTAATTTTAGTCTGCTGCGTAAGTGTTGCTAATAGGAAATAATATTTTTTTTATGTCATACAGCAGTAGCTGGACTACTGGCTACTGGGCAATAATATTTTAAGATTTGTTATATGTAGTTTTAGGGTGTGACATGTAGCAAGCCAGAGTTTGACAATCCCTCTAGGGTGGAAAGAGTCATAGTATTTCATAGTTTTCTATCCTTAAAACAAGTTTGATTTCTGAGACACGTTCCAAGCAATTCAAATCCACTAATAGGTCCAGATTAGGAAACATGGTATGAATCAGATGTGTTTATAATGTTACTTTAAAAATGCATATTGTAAGAAGTTTACTAACAATTATGCTTGTTTTTGTTTTTTGTTACAATAAATTAATCTCATTAAAAGTAAAAATATTGTATCACCTCCATCCAAATCTAAAAAAGGAGAGTACTAATGTATCATTTGTTACAATACGACAGCATTTTATTAAATAAGCTAACTTACTTATCATAAGTTGTTATTGATGCACAAACAGCGGTTTTCAGTAAGGCATTACTGTGAAAATGTACATAGGCTGTCATTGAGCATGCAGTGTGTAACAAAACAAACAATTAATTAAAACAAGCAATTTATTCTAGATGCTAATGGCACTGAATGAGGGCAGTAATGGGTGTCATTGTCCTAATATCTACTATCTTTGCTCACTATTTCACAACGAGGATATGTTGACTGCCAAGAGTTCACAACTACTATTGACTTTTAATCACAACTTGTTACACCATTAACTAAACATTCAACTTTTAATTCATAACATTTGATGCATAGCCAACTGAGCCAACCATAATGAAAATACCTAAACACTAGCCAAGAGGGATGAATACAAAGTATACGACTGCAATGAAAAGTAGGCTGAAGAGAAACACAGAAAAAACTACTAAATGATACAATAAATAAGTACTATGTGAAAGTAAGAAGCTATTGCTTCGGAAATTCCACAGTAATCGCAGAAAACAAGATTTCTAATATCACTTAATCATTAAATTAGTCTGGTTTTAGTATTAGTCATACAAGTATGTACAAAGTCGAGCAATCCGTGCTCCTTTATGTATGCTTAGTACATTTGCATGTTTGAAGACCATGAAACTGAATAGACAGTGTATGGGAAGAGAATAAGTGTGATTTTAGCTTAAACAATAACCTTTCTATGTCATGTTCACAGCCTATTAGCAGTGTAAGTGCTTGTGGTAATGCGAGCATACCAGTAATGCTTTCACTTTGGATTCTGATGAAACATGGCACATGCCAAAACAAGTTAGTTACAAAATGTTTCATACATTAATTATTGACTCTTAAACACAGTACCAGTAATATTTTATAGTCTCAAAATAGGTCAGATCATAGCTAAAGAAACATGTAACAAACAGCTACAAAACAGGATAGATATGCTTCGTGTTATTCATAGTTCTAGCTGGATATTGTAAAACATATTTATTTATATGCTATGTGTAGAGGAAAATAAATGGGTTTATTTTATGATATTGTTTTTCGAATATGTGTTTATATTGTTCAGTTATGGTATTCATAGATATTTAATGACAATGACTAGGGTTTTTAAACATACAGAAGTTACAGAAATAGGTAGATAGCACTTGATAAGTAATGCACCAAAAAAAAAACATAAAACAAGTCGATATACCTATTACTGCCAACCTTATGTATGGCTGTAAACATGTATGACTGGTTAATGCACGTAAAGGAAAAGAAATCGCGCAGGAACCGCTCACTATTGAAATGATTGCATAAAAACAGATATGATTACTCACGGTTCGGCCTCTATAGATTGCAGGCGTGCGACATAATTCGATGGAATGTAGCCTTCTTGTTTGGTCTTCTTGCTTCTGGCTAACCACCAGTCACCTTGTGTATCATTTAAGATTTCTAAATGTTCCCCTTTTCTAAAGCTAAGGTCCTCATCAGTACGGGCATCGTAATCGTACAGTGCCACAAATATTCGGGTGGGAGGGACCTCACTCGTATCTGTTCCTTGATTCACAGTAGATCTAATTGGATCAGGCGGAGGGGTCGGCACTGGGGTCTGGAACTGCCTAGGGTCTTCTTCATGCGGGTTCGCCCTTTCATTTTTGCTTTTAGAATCCTTTTCTCCTGTACTACTAAAACAGTTCCCCATTTTCTCTTTACAAGGTGAGTCTGGTACCACTCGTTTTATGTCAAATCACACACTTGTATGAACCCAAACTATTGTCCAAAGTTTCTATACCTATAAACATTTTATTTTGTCACATGAAAGTCAGAATTTTGAAACAAATAATATGTTTTTATCGTAAACAAAGAACATAAAACTCCGATCGGACATCACCACAGTCGGCCATTTTGATGCTCCATAGACAATTTATAAAAATAAACACAGATAATACCAAAAGCCTCATCAATAGACATCAATTAATCAAAACGAGTCACGTATTAATATTAAACTGAAGAAGGCCCCAAAATCTGTAATTTTTCTTGTAAAACGATAATTAGTGTCTAAAATTGGAATTAAAATGATATATTTTAAACTCTCAAACCTAAAGTTTTAATTTTTTTAAGCAGCATCTAGTGTTTTTCTCAAGAAGTAATCTAAATCACGCCATCTAACGTCGACACGATAAACTTAATGTATCCGTCTTGGAATTTCAGTACCTAAGTAGGGCTTTTAATAGATGGCGTGACTATTCACATTTGACAGATTTTTCCTGGTTTCATTACAAATACTTTTAATATTTTATTTTTTACTTTATGTTTATTATTCTTAAGGTACAAGTATATCGGAATCGAACCCGCAACTTGTTACCTATATAGTCACTGCCTTGCCAATGCCAAAGTCAAAATGGCGTGATAGTACCTACTATAGAGTACCTAAATAATATATCGGGTACGTATACAGGTAAAATAAAGACATAATTACACATTATGTCATTCTCTGCGACACGTTCTTACTATTTATTTACAAAATATTTATTTTCGTATAAAGTTCTTTGTCTCTCACGTTGTGTTGTGCACTTTTCTATTCCCAAGAGAAAGCAAACTTTGACGGTAGAGAACACCGATACTTAATAAACTGTATTAAAGAATTTTCAAGCTTATAAGTATTTAACGTTGCAGCAAATTGAAACCACGCAAAGAAAAGATAACTAAAGTTGTTTTGAACTTTAATCTCGTCTTTGAGATCAAGTGGATAATCTTTAATGCTATCTAATTTACAATTTTCTTTGAAACATTCATGTTTTATTATCTTCCTGTCAATAAAATTGTTCAACAATTTTCTAAGTTCAGAGTCGGATTAAATTTAGTGAGCGCCCTGTACACCCGTACGCCATGGGCGACCGTAAATTAAAAAAAAATTAAAAGAAATTTCCGCGCCCTTGAACGGAACTCCTTAAATTTAGTAAAATTACAACCATGCTACTTAAACGTAGTGGTTACATACTCTTTGATGCTACTTATATTGTCAAACTTGAGTGTTATTGCGGAAAGGAAAGCGGAAAGGGTAGAAAGAAGGGATTTATGACTGACAGTACCTACCTAATGTTTTCTAGACAACCTTTGAATTACTTAGTAAAATTGTAGGTAGGTGAGTACCTAAATGACGAGCTACGTGTTGGTGTTGTCTGTGGGTGGCACAGATAGCTTACCGTAATCAGTCTGCTCGTTTACCACCCAATAAAATTTAAAATGAATTTATTACAACTTCACGTGTGGTGTCTGACTTGAGCGTAGGTATGGCGTGTAGCGTTCCGCGGGGACCTCATAGAGCCTATGGACTACCACATATGGCAGGGCAACCGCAATAAGGTACCATGACCTTCGCCTGGAGCAGGAGAAGGAACGGGATGGTTCTTAGTCAGAAGAGCATGACAGTCCTTCTCGCCTCATACGGGGCGAGAGAATCCAAAAGTGAGGTTGTTAATACAATATAGGTAGTATAGTAAACCATAAAAACAACTTAATTAGGAGATCAAATGAGTCAGATGTGCGAAGTTACTACCGTGGCTTGAAAATGTTCGAGTAGGCTCGTCAAAAAGTGACGTCGCTATCCCGTACCCTTTGAAAATAATAATGTGTATTTTGGAAATATTTAAGTAGGCTACAAGAAAGCCTCTGTGCCTGCAAAGGCCATCCCTATATTTATAAAGGTAATTGGGTAGTGTCCTAGGTCAAAAATACTTAAATTATTTCGACATTTTAATACAATGAATGATTAAAATCCGCCGCTAGCGCCTCAAAGAGCCAATAGACCTCTACAGACGGGGCCTCAAAGGGCTGATGTTCTGCTGGGGTTGCGCAATGGGGCACCACGGCCTGGGCCCAAAACAGTGATGGAATAAGGGGTTTTTAGTTACTATTAGTCAGTAAGAGTCTGACATACTCTCGCCTTACTCGGGCGGGAGAAGTCATTTGACGATTTTCCCCTGACAAAAAGAATCATTGATTTGTAGATAAACTTAATTTTAGATTGTTCTAGTTAACTTTTTTAAAATAAGTAATTCGGATAGAATAAGTAAGACGTCATAATTATGTTGCGATCTCATACAAAATTAATAGAGTAGGTAGGTAGTAGTAGTAGTTTTTGACATTTCAGTAAAAGTATTGAATTTGACTAGTTGGAAACTCCCGGATTTCCACGTAGATTGTTTTTTTTTTATATGAAACTTACTTGAAATTTATCCTTAATTTGTGATCTTCTCCCACCTAGTCTCTCGATGTTCGAAATACAAAAAAAATCTAAGTTTCAAGATGATACTGTAATTGAATTTTATGTTCTTGGCTCAGATAAAATTAATTAAAAAAATTGCTTTGTTTCGTTTTGGACAAGAGAGTTTGTTTGTTTTCAGCTTGTTATTGTTTCTTTTGATTTTCTTAGGGTTCCGTTATTAAATAATTATGTAAGTAATTTTTGGTTCAGGTTAGATTGGCGTTTGTGTTCTTGGTAGGTGTCTAATAAGTTTTTGTAAAGTATAATTTATATTTCAGATAGTACCTATCTTAAACATATGTACACATAGCTTATTACTATCCCGATGCGAAGAAGGAATGATGAGCATGAATTACCAGACTTGCTCAAAGCGGATTAGCGATTTCAAAATCATGATTTGTTATTATAGGTTCAGGTTTCCTTATTAACGTTGATCTTCACAGTGTGTGTAATTAATCTTAGTATTTGCTTTTATATTTATTTTATATAATTATATTTTTATATATTATTGGGGGTGGAGAAGGATTGGGCCTCTGGTCCTCATAATAACCTCACTCACTCAATTCATTCAATGTGTATAGAATTGGGAAATAAATATACGTGATATTTTTTTTATTTCGCTGTGCAGACTTTTTCTCACTTTCCAATAGGCAATACTAGATTTAGAAGAAGAAGATAAGAAGAGTTTGTAAAGATCTCTATTGGACAGAGCACCTAGCGTAGCATGCTGGATAAAAGCTATGAGTAAAATTGCGGAGGAGAATATGTAGGTTACTAACAATAACTTTTATAGACATCAAACTTATACTGTACTCTCTAAACTGTGAAAACTGTGGTCAACTCCAGTTATACCGACTTTTAACGTTGATAGGTATCTATCTATTCGGAACTAGAGCGAAGTAATCCAAGATCGCTGATGTGATTTCCCAAGACATCTCGCTTTCCTTCGTTGTAATCAAAACAAGTACGTACCTGCCTTAAGTACAGTCGACAAATTTAAATTACGACCCACTATTTTCTGACAAACATTTAAATACGACTCGCTCGATGGTCGCGTACATTATTATTATTATTATTTTTTTTTTTTTTTTTTTATAATTATATTTACAATCAGTCCCAGGACTATAAGTAAATTGGTTGTGCGGCGTTTATCTATGCAAGAGGTCTCCCCATCGAGAGACACTCCTTTCCTTTCACCATCGTACATCCAGTCTCTGGATGTCGTAACGTTTGAGGCGTCTATTATATTTTATATTTTTCAGATCGGCAGCTAGTTCGTTCGGGTGATTGTCGAGCCGGTTTCTGTAGTTGGCGTATGACTGCTGTATCTCTTCCTTCACTGTTTCAATTTCCAATACTTCATGGATTTCCGAGTTAGTCAGGAACCATGGAGCGTTTGACAGTGTACGCAATATGGCATTTTGTAGCCTTTGTATGATGGTTATACTGGAGTTACAAGCACTACCCCAGAGTTGAATTCCATACCGCCATACAGGTTTCAGGACCATTTTGTATATAAGTAGCTTGTTGTCCACAGAAAGTTTTGAGTTACGTGCCATCAGCCAGTACATGTTCCGGAACCGGATGCTTATTTCATCACGCTTGGTTTTTATGTGCTTTTTCCATGTCAGTCTCCTATCCAGATGTATACCGAGGTATTTGACTGATTCGCTCTGGGGAAGGATATTAGTTCCCAGTCGCACGGGTGGACAGTTTTTCTTTCTAAGCGTGAATGTGATGTGGGAGGATTTATTATTATTATTTACAAGGTATTTTCCCCAGCCTTTTTAATTTGTCTGTTTCAAAAGGTTTGTTTTCAAAGGAGGTCGTGATTAGAATGTGTCGATAGTACGCAATGGATAGCAGTCTCTCTTAATTAATTGAGGACGTAAACATTGACTTTTACACAAAACTTTAAATGATTTTTAAAACAAATTGTTTTTTCCAGAGACGGGTATTAACCTCGGATTGGATTAAAATTTAAAATGAATTAGGTATACGTTCTTCCATATTTTTAAATAAGTTTTGAAGTCGACTTTAATATAAATTGAGATAAAATGGTCTTGAAAAGTTTTCTGTTTTGATTGGAGCTCAGTAAATTACGGTTCTACGGGCCAATCAGTAATTTGGTTTGAAAAAATGTTCATACCATCCCTAGGAAAAGAGAGTCATGTGAGTCTTTCCTTTTTAATAGCATAATAGAAGACGGGTGCATACGAGGAGCAGGGCCACTCCACTTGGTGGTAACCAAACCCTGCAGATCTATAGACGAAGACTCTAGAGAAGTAACAACAACATTCCGGGGAAATTGGAGATAGGGGATTGGATGAGAGTCTCCTGTAGCCTGTAGATAATATTACTCCCAGGATGACAGTTTTCTGTAAGGCCGTGATATTATTTACTAAGTATATATAACACGCCCCGGCATCTAAAAAAAACATTCTCCACTATTTAATGGATGTTAGGTATTATACATAGTAATTTTCCTCTTCAATCACTCTATCTATTAAAAACCGCATCAAAATACGTTGTGTAGTATACACAAAGTCGTTTTATGTAGGGATATATAGGTAAAGCGATTTTGTTTTATACATATTATGTATTGATGCCGGCTGCCGAAGCGCTTGTCTGCCAATGGGAATTTAAAATTATAAAAGAAACAGACGGATAGATAAAAAATATTATTAACATTATTATTCTTACGCAAAAAGATTCCATTACAATTAAAGAATCATAGTATCTAATTATATTTAAGGACATCAAATTAATTAGATGAGAGGTGTCAGCGAAATCGAAATAAACGATTAATTAAAGACATCTTGAAGAACTTGAAAAAGATTAATTAATTTAGGGACCGTGTACTCGTACTATTTGTTCTTTTGTTATTTTAATTAGTTGAGTTTCAGTGTCGGTTGTGATTTTGAAGTTTAATTTCATGTGAAGACGAATTCGACTTGTTTCGAATAACGCCAGGGACTTATATTTATAAGTAGTATCGAGGCGGACGATGAACAGCCATATCACATCACGTCTCATCTTCAGTAACTTCAATAATATCAAATATACCTTATAATTAATGTAACATGTCTCACGAGACAAACATTGATGATATTTGTGAGGAAAGTGACAGTGACAATTACTGACTCAAAACCGCAGTGTTCTTTCTTCTGTCGGCCTACCATGACGTGTTAAAGCGTGAATCTTCCGGGCGAGAAAGAGCTATACACCTCTGGCTAGAAATCGAAAGTCGAAAGTGTGATGTTCTGATGGCTATTTCAGGTGTGTTCGGAACTTAGCCGATAGCTTGATCTGGTCGGGGGACGAGCTACCCTTGCTCGCCATCTGCTGAACCTCGCTTACAGTGGCATGAGTGAAGTCCAGTAAGCTTAGTTTATTCATTATGTTAAGCGAATACTGCTTAATCACCATAATAATTTTAGATAACTGTTAGCAACCGCGTATAATGCACCTAGTAGAAGTGGAACTTAGCAGACGTATGTAAGTATATTTCTCTAGATGTAGTTCTACCTTTTGGGTGATCCCTGACTGTTAAGTTAATTAAAGTTCTATTAGATTTTTTAAGGATTTTCTTGTTTAATCATACACCCATTATTGAACAAAGTTTTCCCGTTTAGTCTGCAACGTCGATTTCGTCAGTCCACGTAGCGAAGCTTCGAAGTCTGTCCATTTATTCTTCAGAATAATTCGGTTTAAAATAAGGCTGCAAATGTAAACAAGTTGAACTCAAGGCTATACTTAGTATAACCAAGTAAAATACTAGGCGAGAAGAAATATTCCATCAAGCTTGCGAGGCTTTCAATCTGAATATTTAAAATTGCGATCACGAACGGTATAAAATCGCGGCTGACGCGTCGCCTTGTCTGTTGAAGCGTTCTTTTTGGATGAAAAAGTAACCTATTTTTTAGTATTTTTCTGATCACACTTTTCAATCCAGTTATATTGTGAGTAGTATTTTCTGGAATCAGCCTTTGTAAATGGCGTGATCTACATAAAGGGACTAATGAAACAGCGTTGTTTACGAGGTAGATTAAAAACAGACTCATAGTAAAAACATAAGTACATGAGTCAACTTTTGTTTGTTTCGGTAGTTCCTTATTTTAAGGCAAGTTATAGCACTGGCTGGTGGCGAAGTGAAGTGGCAGTGGTGAAGGCCGGAATATTTGCAAAGTTAGCTTGTGTGATTTTAATTTTAAGGATTCCTAATCCTTGAATCTTTGCCCCATTTGCACGACTGGTGGCGCCAATTGTCACCAAGTGATCCGTTTACTTGTTTTCCACCCTATTGCATAAAAGAGCTGATTTATTAAATAAAGACTTTTTACTATTTTAATGTAAGTACATGTTTTACCACATCTAGTTTTTAATTAAATCACTGCATTGCTTCATTCCAAAAATCTGCTTCGACAGGAATGTCCTCAAAAGGTTCTTCTTCACAGCTAATTACCTCTTAATAACGCCCATATCTAATATTTATTTATTTATTTTATTTTGTTTATTTAGAAAAATATATTTAAAGATATTACAATACACCTACTGTCGGTATTTAAATACATCACGAACATTATGGAATGTCGTCAATAGACAAGTTTTACTAAGGATGTAGCAAATATCGTGTCGAGACACAGGCAGACCTTTCAACATTTCCGACAATCGTCTACCATTAGCAATCCGTTTCCCTCGCCGATTCCAACAACTCCGGCGGAAGGATAAATAGTGATATTGTTTTAATAATAGCCATGTTTCTAAAGATACTCGTGATTGTTCGAGGACGGCTGGGAAGGATAGTTGCGTGAATCAATCACGTTTGTCGTCAGGAAGCAGATATTCATTGTTGAATGAAGGGAGGTGTCATTTTTGCTAATAAGAATGACCTTATCATGATTTAGATAAGGTTGAAATTTTTTTGTATTTTGAACTTAAAATCAATGTAATGGAAGAGTTCGGTGTTTCATAGAATTTGTTACATGGCTCTGTCGGTTACTAAATAAACTTTGTTCGACTTTTACTTGTTTGTCGTAGTTTAAGTTTTTGGTGTTGGTGGTGCTTAAATTAGATTTATCAGACCATTATCATGGCAACATTTGATGACAAGCTACGATGAAACGTAGATATTTTATAACTTATCTGCCGATCAAGTGCCATAAAATTTTTTTTAGATATCCCTCAGAGAAAAATAAACTTTCTATTTTTTTTTATTTCTTAACTTTCTCTTTTTTACTACGGCGTATTGAATTAACTTATTCACTATTTTTATGATTGAGGTCCTAAAGCATCTTATTACACATGTAGAAATGGGATAATAATAATAATAAGTCACACAAAATAAACAAAATTAAATTTAGTAGCCTAAAAATCGTCAATTTTCAGTAAAAAGATTAAAAGTCGAATATCTCGAAAAGGGTTAAGTTTAGGGTAGGGTGTTTCATGGTGAAATAAGTCAGAAATGATGAGTACTCTACGCCCTTAACGGATCTAGCACGACTTTTCCTGTAACCCTGTATATATTATTATATATAGTAGGTTTTCTGAAAAAAAGGAGGTGTTATATTATTACCTATCTTTAGTCTAAACTTCATAGCCTTAAATTAAAATTAAACATGATAGGTACTCTCAAAAAAATACCTACCCACAAATATACCTACCTACGATGAATTAATTTTACGTACAAACCGACAAAACCAAGAATCTTATTAAGTTCTAAAAATAGATATTCCGGGGGACAGGAATTATTTATTCGTCTATTTTTAATGTAACAAGGAGGTTGGTATACCTATTCATAGAACTGCTTAATATTAATTACTTACCAAATTATTATGATAAAGAAGTTTTGTGAATGTCTATTTATATTTCATTATAAATATACCTCATATTTTTGGAAATTATGTGACCACTTGGATTCATGCATAATTTGGATTGCCGCATATCGGACATTATTGAATAACTTTAATTTTGATTCCTTATTTGACTCAAGACAGCGAGCCTTCTTACTGCCTCAATCTTGACAACGAACGTTTAAAAAAAAAACAACGTACTTAACTACATTGAAACCTTATATAATGTATATGTAAAAAAAAAATTTGGGTGTATTGGTCAGTTCTACAGACTAACTTATCCTCGCGGCTTTGCTAGCGTGAATAAACCTTTGTCATAGCCTATTACAAACTTTAATGTATGAAATATATCAATCGCTCATATTATTTATTTTATAGATAAACTATCTGCCTCGCACAGCAAAACTTTGGAATGGTTTTTCGAGTATTCCCAAACCGATGCGACTTTCAAACCTTTCTTCTGTAAAGGCCGGCAACGCGCCTGTGACCCTCCTGGTGTTTTTTTTGTGGCAAAAATCATTGAATGTCTTCTCCAACCCAGGCTTGGGCGGGAGGGAGTGTCAGGCTCTTACTGAACGCCCCCGTTCCTTCTCCTGGTCTGGGCCGAGGTCACGGTGCCTCATTGCGCTTACCCCGTAACTGCGGCTGAACATCAGCCCTATAGGGCCTCATTCGTGGTGGTCTATAGGCTCTTTGAGGCGCGCGCGGAACGCTATGCGCCGTACGATCGGGTCTGGTTCAGGTCGGGCGGCAAGTTGCCCTTACTCGCCATCTTCAGACCCGCGCTTAAGAAACTGTTTGAGAAGATAAAGCTTAAATAACTAACAACTAAGAAAACAAATTTATTCTCGCTTTAATAATATTATTAAGGATCGTCTAGATGTTACTCTGAATGCACATTGTTCAGTGCATTGTAGCACCTTTGTATTACCTTAAGCGGTTGCTTTACAAGAAAGAACATGCAAATTGCACTAAAGTTGAAATGGGTGTACCTAACTTGTTTAAATTAAAATACACCCTTTGTTTGTTCGCAGTTTATTTAGTTTTCTGTCTCAATAACGAGTGAGTTTCGTCATTTCTTCTGTCTGTTGGTAATGTAAAGGTTAATTTAATTTTACGAAGAAACTTATTTTGCGTTGTGTTTTCATAATATTCGTACCTTTGTAGGTATAGGTACTACCTATGTAGTGCTTTTGTTGCAAAATTCAGTTTAATGTCACTGAAATGGAACTCGTGTAGGTATAATATTATAAATGCGAAAGTAACACTGTCCGTCTTCACGTCTATTTGTGTGAAATTTGGTACAGACATAGTTTGGCACTCGAGAAAGGACAAACGATAGTTTTTATACCAAAAATCTGCAGGAAGTCACTATTCTACGCGAACGGAGTCGCGGGCAAAAGCTACCAACCAACCAACTTACACCTTTAATCAAATGAAAGTTTTTTGAAGAATGTGATATCTGTCATAGAGATTTCAGTCATTTGTTTTTTAACGTTCATCAAAATGTTAGGACCGAGCAGTTTAGGTAAAGTACTAATTCGATCTCAACATTTTGTATGCCCGCGAAAAGAATAGCGCTGATAGCTATATGTGCTACTCTACTTATCTCTGTAATCAGTTTCTTCACATTACGAGAAGAATGCCCAAGAAACTTAGCAATGTCTTATATTTTATTTATAAGTTGTTAAGTTATTTATGTAGGTCTAGTGTTAGTCTTAGGCTTAAACTTAAGTTTTGTTTAGTTTGTTACTCTTTCTCTTTCTCCTAGTTGTCTGTCTTGTGTCTCTTTCATTTTTTGAAGGACTGCAGGAAGGTACTACATTTATAAATATGCAGTACTTATATACCTCTGTTTCTATTCTCCTATTAACTATATGTATGTGCGATGGACATAAATAATAAACTATTCAAATACCTTTTGGATTTATCTACTAAATCGTTCTTTAAATAAATAATAAGTTCAAAGCATCTTTTGCGAATTAACAGTTTCTAGAATGTACCGAAGTTTTCCACAGTCAATCCAATAAAATCCTTTTGTAAAAGGGCGCAGTAAAGTGTAACAAAACGAGCTTAGGTTCACAAAAAAGGAGGTTATGGTTTTACCCCAATAGGTCATAATTTGAAGTGCCATTCAACATTATATGAAGGTTCACACAATATCTGTTGAAATTGGAAGCCAATTTAAACGAGTTTGAGTTGAGAGTTGAGAGAAAAAATTTGGTCACTTTTCTAAATTTGTGCTTGCAGTTATAGCAGACTTTGGACTTGAGTTCATAGTTTTAAGGTAACCTACCTAGGGTTAAGGATTAAGGGCATAGTTTTGCTAATGTAATGTTTATAAATAAATTATATTAAGTAATAATATCATTAATAAAGTACGAGGGAGCTAACAGAGAAGAGTACGTTACACTACCTGGAAAAATGTAAACTAACGTTACTATTCTTAAAAAATAAGTTACATAATAAAAGTAAATATCAAAATTTCTTGAGAATAGTAATGACTTATTCACGTGAATTACCTAACCAAGAGAAGTTACGACACTAACGCCGTTCACGTATAAGGGTCCCGTTGTAACTTGAAACTAGTCGAGATTTACTCCGTTCGTTAAACAGTATCTTTTATTTATAGTGTGTATCACAATCACAACACTGTTGAAAAAAAGAAAATATAAAAAAAAAACTATTCTAAACATTTAACTTTTATAATAATAAGACAAAGGTTTCTTGTCTCAATCGACCTTGAAATAATCCAAGGATCACCACTCACTCAATTTAAAAAAGGAATAAGTCACGTAAAACGGAATCACCTACTTATTACACCCACAACATAGAAAACGATTTTGGGCACATTAAAGATCTCATCCATATAGAATTACAAGGGCTCCGTGTTTTACAGAAAATTTTCCACAACATTTACCAGGTTGGCCTACGTGCGTTATTAATGGAAGAACTTAACTGAATACGAAATAAACTAGAAAAACTCTTTAGCATGATTAAAATTAAACCAAGCGTAGCCATTTTATAAAGTAGAACAAAGAAAGCTTAACTAAACCTTATATAAGACTGCATCGCAAAAAGTCATTGGAAAAATCCAGATTGGATTAGTTTAAGTCAGCAATGGATTATCTGGGAATTTCTCAATCTGCGATCTCGTTCGACCGACTTGTGAGAGGGTCCTTATCGGGTCACCTATCTACACGTTGACTTTATTTGCTTTCTTTAATTAACATTTGAAGGTTACATGGTGGTTAATATGTTACACTAGTTTATTTTCGAGGATCCAAGTCGGTAGAGCAAGGCTCTTGCAAGTAACTAGGTCGGGTAAAACGTGGTGTGGATTTTCATTATCATGTGCATTTGCTTTGAAGTCTTTATTTTTAAGGGAAATTGCAGACGGGTTACCTCATGGTAAGCTACAAGTGCCACACTTCGACATCCGCAACATCAGAGTTACAAGTGCGTTGCCGTCTTTTAGTGATGGGGATTGGGCTTTCGGAAACACGACGCTGTAGTTGTTTCACGCCAGTTTCATTCAGGCCAAAGCATAGATCTCCCACATTAAGCCATTATTTATTCATACCACACAACAAAAATATGTACATAAAACGGCATTAAATAACAAATTAGGTTTAATAAACAACAATTTCCCCGTAACAGGCGTTTTAATATTGAAATTATGAATCTAAAAATAAAATTACGTCCATAAAACACGAGTCCACATTGTTATAACAGGCAGGAAATGTTTCCTGTGCGCAACACCTCATTAATTGTACAATACAAGGCCATGCTTTCTATTTGTGGACACTACACATGCATTGTTTGTTTGAATGTTGCTATCCTTAAATATTTGCGTCTGTGTTGTTATCTCTATGTGAATTATTTAGCCGCAGAGAAGTTTTGTTCCTTTGTTTTAAATGAGTATTTAGAGCTCGTTGTTTTATGTACTTAATGCTAGATTAGGTTTTTTATGACGTAGGTTGGCAAACGATCAGACGGATTACCTGATGGCAAGCAATCGACGCCACCCATGGACACTTGTAATACCAAAGGAGTTAATACAAGCACTTTGCCGGCCCTTTGTAGGTTATTAGGGATTTAAAGATGGAGGATTTAAGGATTGAAGATCTCCCCATGAATGGGGAAGGATAAGGCCTCCAGTAATTTTACTCACGGGGCGAAAACATTTCCTAGCACTACTATTTTATTGTTATATAGGCAATGATTGATAATGATTTGCAAAGGGTCTATATAACAATGAAATTGAAACATTTAGCCAGACAAAAGATCACTTTCATTATGCAAACCTATTCAATCAAGTTAATTTCATCAAACTAAACCTTATGAACATCAAAAATTTGATTTTCCTTTGATAATGCTCTGTCTGCTAGTATTGCATCTCAGTATAACAATATAGAGTTTCTGTTTGATATTTCAATCTTTTTATTTTACAAACGACGTTCAGTCTTCTCCGATGGACGTTTTAATGGATTTTGGTGGCAAAGTCTCAGTTTTCCTTTTATAAGGTCTTTCAACTTGATGTTGAAATAAAAGCAAAATTTCCAGCTATAACTGGATTAAAGCAATGTGGGTAAATATGAAATTCAGACGTTCCATATTTAACTTCAAATAATATAATTGTTTATTTACAAGATAATGCTTCAAGTCATTGTTCTATGCGATAGTTTAGTTTCCAGTTGGAGCTAGGATTTTGGGTGTAATCGTAAACATGTAGGACTCTGGCTCGGGCCCAGAGTAGGAGAAGGAACAAGGCAGTTTTAGTCAGTAAGAATCTGAAACTACCTTTCGCTCTACCTAGCTCGTGCGAAAAAAAGCGCCTTAACCTCCTGGCCACTACGACGTTGCTATACACTAATTAACAATTATTATAACGAAATTTGAAACATTTAGCGTTGGGTTTCACCGTTTGAGTGAGGTTATCAGAGGCCCAATCCTTTCCCTCCCCCGATCCCTCCCCAATCCCTTAATCTCCAAAACACTAATCCCTAAGAGGTCGGCAACGCAATGTTGTCGTAACTCCTCCGTTGCGGGTGTCCATGGGCGGCGCTGATTGTTTACCATCAGGTAATCCAAATGCTCGTCTGCCGGTCTATTACAAAAAAAACTACTAACCTAACTTAACAAACAATTACGAGTTCAGGTGATTTTTCAGGTGTTATTTGAATAATGAGATCTTTCTTACTGTCAATGCGATCCCTCTCCTTTCTTTTGTCAATGCTTTAGACCTGCATGCATGTGACACCATTCTCCAGTCATCTATTATTAGCACGACATCCAATCTGCCCGCATTTGGCGTCAAATGGATTATACATAATAGTTTTTTAGGCCTGTTGCCAATATTTAGATAGATGGTGGTGCCACTGTGCTTTGAATTATTTAACGATTTCAACACCGCGACGGCGCCAGCGCATAATTTTAAATATCTAACAAGCGGTAGAAGTTAATTAGGTACTTTATGAGTTGTATTTAGTCGTTTTTGTAATAAATAATCATGAGAGTATAGAGCTATGATGCTAAAAGTGTATAATTTCAATTTATTAGGGACGTGACTTTTAATATTTTCATAAGTGCTAGCACTGAATTGTCACGCGTGGGAAATGCATATGAAAAAGCAGACGAGGTAACTGAGTTTCTCTAAAATTATAAAGAAAATATGAGACAAGTCTCTGTTTCTTCACGATGTTTTCCGTCACCGTTTGCCACTGGCGTCTAAAGATCTAAGAATGTGCATACAATTCGGATATATCAGAATGTATTTTGGCGTATTTAGAGCCCGCGTATCCTGCACGAGAATACGCCGCTATGCCTGGACCTGGACTGGTTGATCCTTATTATAAGTACTTTTAAGTTTAGAATCCTTCAGCTCTATAATTTGCTTGTCGTTCCCGTATACCTAACCCAACCAGTTTCGATCTCGGTATCAACTGATTATATTAATTTGGAAACTAAAGTTTTGGAATTTTGGTAAGGATTAATTTGAATACTTACTCCAAGTTTAGTCAATTTCATTATGTCAACGCGAACGGTTCATTCCTTGAGATAAGTTCGAAGATTTTAATTGATGACTCTGTTTTGATTATGTAGGTACCTATCTACAATTTAATTTATTTGCTTAATGAACCGTAATTAATGTTTGGTCTAGAATTTTTGGGGTAAATCTAAATGTGGGAGAGCCAAGATTCGCATGAATGGGTCGGCTTGACCGGAGCGATACCACGGCATCACAGAATACCGGCGTGAAAAAGGTTACTGGAGCTCCACCCCGTTGCCTCTTTTGCTCCAGGCTGGACTCGCGGAATATTATTGCGTTTGCGCTGCAAGCCCTATTGTAATGGTCTATTGGCATTTTGTGGGGCGCGTTGAAGGTTAGTGCCGTACGCACAGAAAACCGGCTTACAACGCAGCTGGTTGAGGTTATCGGAAGACCAGTTCTTCCTTCCATCTCTATTTCAAAGAAACCTTAACTCCCAAAAATGCCAACCACGCACTTATAACTCCTCTGGTAACACGGATGACGGTAGCTGAGCTAATTGCCTACCATCAGATCTATGTGCTCGTTAACCACATTGAAAGTATCAGATCACCCGTTTCACTATTAATCTACTTACATAAAATCATCGAGATCTATTTTTGCAGTTAAGAATCATGGTCTTGACGCAAGGACTGACGAAAACGTGCGTAAACAAAGTCTGAATGATGTGTAAACAAACAAAGATTCAATCTGAAGGGACTTCTGACTTTCAAGGTGAGGTTTTAATTAGTATTTTCTTCTTATTTTTCCTTCAGAAGTCGGCCATTAAAGTTCCTGTTACGAAAGTCGTAATGTTATTTGCAAAATGTTTTACTGACACTGACTGTCTTTTTTGTTTTATAAATTGGCGATCGTTAATTGTTTAACAATTTATTTTTTTAAACAATATTAACAACAGCAGAAAAAAATTAGTTTCATAGACTTTTCTAGGCTTTTTTACCATGATACTAATTTCATTTTTATTTATTAACTTGATTTACTCAAACAATTTTGTTTTTTTTTATAAAGCAAAATTCCTATCTAGTAATTTTATTATTACCTTTATTTACTTATGTAAGATTCGAATGATCTGTTTTCTAAATCTGGCTTATCGACGCCCCGATTGTTGCTATCTAACTACCCTGGATTTTAATATAAATCCTTCAAAATATTCCTTAAAATTTTAACAGAGACATAGTTTCTTTCAGCCTTTGAAGAAGTATTTAATTTAGTGAATTTCACAACGATCTATGTTATAACGACAGTACCTAAATACCGTCACCCAGTTTCAGCCGTTATTAAATCTTGAATTTTCGACATTTTCTATTTTATAAAACCATCCAATAAAGGCCTGTTACCTATTATACTTTTTTTAGGACTAGCTTTTGACCGCGACTCAGTTCGCGTGGTATAGTGACTTCCTGCAGATTTTGGTATAAAAACTACCCTATGTCCTTTCCCGAGTTTTAAACTATGTCTGTAACAAATTTCACAGAAATCGATTCAGTAATTTAGGCATGAAGAAAATACAGACAGACAGACAGACAGAGTTACTTACGCATTTATAATGTTAGTTTGGATTAAGTTTGGACTAGCTTCCGCCTACGGCTTTACTCGCGTGGTTTATAAATAACCTACTATACATACCAAATTTCAACAAAACTAATTCAGGCTATTTTTTGTAATATATTATTTTGGCTATAATAATGTATAACACACTAAACTACAAAGACCTCCTTGCTTAATAGGCCCAATTTTTAATTATAAGTTCGCTTATTATGGATGAGTATGCGAATTCAAACCTGGAATTTAGTAATGTAACGACACCTTGTTATATTTACTTTCTTCCTAGGTTAATTTTTAAACTAAAACCACCAACGACAGAATCACGAGGAAACCTGGACTTACAATTTCTATTTATAAGTTAAATATCAACAATTTGTCCTGATCAGGCGTGGTGATTTATTCTCGAATTTTCTCTTTGTAAGGAGAGGTCTTTGCTAAGAAGCGGGCTCTTAAAGGTTAGTGATATGATGATGGCCAAGGTGGTTCCTTCCTAATTTATGTAATTCTATTTATCTAGTATAATTCAATCCGGTCAACAAGCTAATTATCCACCAAATAAATACTAGCAACAAAGTTTGTTAAGCAGGTAATATTTATATAGGTACTTACTGCTTACCTACTACATCAGGCGCTCTGGATTTTCCCGCGCAAGCTGCCAATTAACACGAGTTACTTTCCACAGATAATATAACGAGTATTTGGTTTAATTATCTCTGGAATTTGCGTCATTAATATTCATAGGGTTGTATGTTGGTAATAAATGGAGTTTCTAGAGTTTCCAGTCGAAGTGGAAATTTAATAATAGTTGTACTTATGGCTTGTTGTGAGCATTTCACTGCCTTGTTCCATTTTAATCTCTTGAAATTCAAAAGATACGTGAGTACTTATTATTGGACTTTTCGATTATTTGTCGTCATCACAGACGAAATTCTGGATAAAAGGTTCTTCAATCGAAATTGAATTATTGATAGGCAGTAGTACCAAGGAATTCGCGATTTTGTCGTTTGTTTACGGCGACTTTTCTTAAAAGGCGAGTTCTCAAAAGTAAACATAAAAAAAAAATGTACAATACATTATTGGTCGATCTTCTCTTCGCAATCTTTTTTATACAAATTAATTGCTTTTTTGTGCTTATTGCAATGATTTTACTAAACACTAAAAACTAAATATGTACTTTGTTAATTACAAGCTAAATAAGACTCTATTTTTCGAAGAATAATACTACAATACGTTCCTTTTACCGATAGAGATCCAAATTAGCTATCTAAAGACCTTAAAACCTAACGATTATTAGTTCGAATTGTCGAATACCGACGTTGAACATCGGTATGGCTGTTAATGTATGCAGGGACATCGAACATTGACCGTTACCATAATACCTAAGTACTAGCTCGCATTTACATATAATGCAGGGTTTGAGCCAAATTATCTTTATGTAGATGTAAAGGATATTATGATTTGCATACAAGCATGTTCATCGGTTGGTAATACGACTGTGACGTGGGATTCTTGTGCTGGTGTTTTGTTTTTTTGAATTAAAAACTATCGCAGACGGATGACCTGATAGTAAGCAATGGAGTTACCCGCAGCTTCAGAGGAGTTACAAGTGCGTTGCTGTTCTTTTGTGGATTAGAGTTTTAGAGGCTGAGGGATTATATAGGGATGGGGAGGGGAAGGTTTGGGCCTCCGGTAACCTCACTCACACGGTAAAACAAAACGCCGTGGTTGTTGTGTTGTGTTCTGTGGCCGTAGTGTCACTCTAGTCGTGCCGACGACTCATCCACACTTGAACAATTAATACGTTATCTACTAGCTGAATATTGAATCAAAGAATTATAAATAAAAATATCCTTTTCATTACCAGCATTGTTACGAAACACCGTCAAATGCAAGTAATATATATGTCTATGCCGTCAAATTACTAGACTACGTTTCTATTAATAGTAAATTTAATCAGAAAAATCGGGTCTGGTTCTGGTCGGGCGACGAAGTACCCTTATTCGCCGTTCGCAGACCCGGTCGGTGGCCGGAGATCATCTCTCGATGTCCTATAGATTATACTACTCTTTCGCTTTTCCCGCAGATGTCATAGACCGATAATGGGATTACACAGTTGGATGGCGACCGGGCCCAATCTTTTCCCCCTTTTTTGACAGGGGAAAATCATCAAATGACTTCTCCCGCCCAGGGTGAGGTGAAAGGGATTCAGACTCTTACTGAATAACTATCGTTTGACAGAAAGAGGGTGAAATTTGAATTACTAATTTTGACCCAAGAATAAATAATAAAACAAACGGGGTGAGCTAAATAAAACCGTTTAAAAATATCCTTTTCATTATCAGCATTGTTACGAAACACCGTCAAATTATACTACTACGTACGTATCTACTAGTAGTAATTTTAATGAGAAAAATCGATTCGATTCGTTGGACCCAACCAGAAACACATAGCCTGTCACCCAGTCACCACGTCAACCACACAATAAATATTTAATTTCCTGTATCGTAAATCTAATTGAGCTAAAAATATAGGTCTCTCTGTTCCAACATAGATTTTCAAAGCTCGGCCAGATTTTCCCGTTCACAGGCAGCCACATTCACTAATGAAGGAGGTAATTAATTGCGGTTTAGCGGAAGTCAACAATCGATTTACTGTGTAAGGTTGGACCTGCGAGTATTAGAGAACAAACTACCCACATATTTGTTCTTTTGATCGGTATTGTTCGTCAGACAATTATGCAACACCCTGTAACGATTAGAGAGACTAATTGCGTGCCTGCCGTCAGAATGGGCCCACCTAAACTTTTTTTTTAATTAAAAACGTTGCCCCACGTTAGGATTTTCTCCTGTGTCGTGGGTGTGGGTTTACAAACATACAATGTCACATGCACATCACACCCAGACCCGGAACAACAATCTGTGGATCACACAAAGAGTTGTTCCGTGCGGGAATCGAACCCGCGACACGTTGAGCGGCAGCCAGTTGCCCAGCCACCGCGCTAACCGTGCAGTCAAAAAACTGGTGTGGTTCTTTCTCCAAAAGACCACTATAGAATGAACTTGCAAAAGAATATTGCGGAGTGCTTAGCTGAGACCACGGGTCAAGCGCAGTAAGGCATCGCGACCTCGTCCTGGAGAGAGAATGAGCGGTTGGGTGTTTAGTCAGTAAGAGTCTGACACTCCTTCTCGCCATGCCCTAAACGAGAAAAGCCATTTGCTGATTATCCCTCTACAAAAAAATGAACTTGCACGCCTCACCCATATCATTTATATTTGTCTAGTCTGCCCTCTGAGTTATGGTATTTTTTCTCAAAGTATTCAGGTAAGAAATGCCGGCTACATCGAGTTTTTTTTTATAAAATGGGACGTGTGTTTTCGCTGTTTTATGGCCTACCTATTTAAAGTTAATTGTGTCATTGTTTCAATGAAATGGTGATTGAATTCTAACTAATACGAAAATAACATATTAAAAAAGAATGGGTTATCCAGGAATATAGGATACAGCTTTTTCTAAACGTTAGACTAGACAAGAGGTTTAATACAAAAAAATAATGAATATATAAAACAGTCCTCTGTACCAAATATATACTGCTTTTTTAAATGAATTGAATTTTATATCCCTAAATTTAAAGTTTTATTCCAATGTTGCACAAGCCCGCTACAACCTATTTAGCCCCTGCAAATTCAGTAAATAAAAATATTAAAATTAACGACGTGTCATCAGGAAATAATTCCATTCCCTTCAGCTTCATTCAAAAAGAGGAAAGGGCTCAATATTGCACCCTGTGGTACGCCCATGGATGTGCTGGCACCCTGGGCGTTCTCTTTATTTACTTGTAATAAACCAGAATCTACAGTAGATGCATCCACGCCGCTTTTAAGTCCGGCTCATCCCAGGGACATGAAAGACTGTCTTGTTGTGATCCCACAACGAAATAAATCAGAAATTCTTCTTAGAGGAGAAGAAAACGAAATACCTAATAATATTTCCGCTTCCCTCGGAGAATTGGATGCTGGAGACAGAATGATTTAAGTCTTTAAGGCACTCCTAATCAAATAGATAAATATTCCAATAATTATTTATTTTGTAATAATGATAAGTATCAAAATAACTATAATTGATTTTAAATACAATAATTATATCGAACTATTGTTATTTGGTCTATTGAATTCCAAATTCTCTGGACTATTATTAAGCCCGGAATTATATTTGAAATATAACAATAAGCAGTCTATTTTGTGTTTCGAAGAAAAACAAGCAATATTTATGAATAGTGCTAAAATATGTATTAAATTGTGTAAATTGATTATTCGAATGCAATCGGATTTCGGTATTTGAAATTTACTTTACCTATGTTTTTGTAGTACTTTACAAAATACAAATCATGAAAAAAGGTATATATGGCAAAAATATACCTATATAACAAAAATATACCTACCTATATAAACATCTATAAATCTCTAGCGATATTCGAAGCGGCGCAGTTGACATTTCCCAAATCATAGTTTTTTTTAATCTATTCGGAAGAGGCGATGGACAGCGGCTTTTGAGCCATAAATTATGGACTACCACTGTAGTTACGTTCGACATCTAGTCAGTAATCTATCACTGGTCAGCTATAATTGTTTATGTCACATTCAGTTTTAGAACGGAATGTTTTAATAAGAATTTAAATTGAAATTTCGCACACTTTTCTTTAAAGGTCGTTTGTTGTAACTTATAAAGGCATTTTTAAAGTTATCTGGGTCATTATTTCAGAGGATGGCTGCTTTGAAAATGCTGTTATAAATTTATTTTATTTTTTTATTTAAGTTTAAGCTATTTTTTTCATGTTATACCTACATATATTTAAATTGAGGTAATACTTACTTTAATTGTTTGCGTTGCGTTTTATCGTTTGAGCAGTGAACATTTTTCAACATAAATAGCCTCGATTTTACTTACAGTCATAAAACCTCTATTGTTTTTGATAGGCATTGTAGCTCCGAAATAATGGCCTAAATATACGTTAAAGGCCTACCAACTAAAGGAATACTAACAAAATAAAGGGTACCACTTAGTAGGGACCTCAACTAAGGACATCTCAAAGGTTAATTAGATCAGATCCTTAGTTCCTACACGTGACTCACACGTGCTTGATTAAAATGTATACTCATAGCATACGCTTTCAAAGACCAGTGTATCATTGTCTCGCGTCGTATGATATTTGTGCACAGTCAAAGATCACTCTATACTGGACAATGAGCTTGATGTGTATCTTCTGTTCTTGTTACTATATGATAATTTGAAAATACTTATCCATGTATTTGCTTATTAGACTTCATTAACAAGTTTCCTAAACCATTGTTAGGTTGCCCACATCACATCACTGCATCAGCCTATAAGTGCCCACTGCTGAGCAAAGGCCTCTTCTCATAAGGAGGTGAAAGCATTAGTCACGACGCTTATTCAATGCGGGTTGGATTTTTTTTAATGGTGTAAGCGAGCTGACGGATTACCTTATGGTAATTAATTGGCGCCGCCCATGGACACCCGCAACACCAAAGGAGTTACGAGTGCGTTGCCGGCCTTTTGGGGATGGGTGTTGCGGATATAAGGATTGGGAAAGGATAGGGGAAGGGGAGGGATTGGGCCTCCGGTAACCTCACTCACACGGTGAAACACAATGCTGTGGGTTGTTTCACGCCGGTATTCTGTGAGGCCGTGGTATCACTCCGGTCGAGCCGACCCATTCGTGCCGAAGCTTGGCTCTCCCACACTGATTGGCGATTTCAAACTAATTATTGGAAATTATAAGTACACGTTTCCTCACGTTTTCCTTCACCGTTTGTCTGTGGTGTCTAAATAATATAGAAATTAAGTACATTGTACCTATATAACCCGTGGGAAAGTCACATTAATACTTGCCAGGTTTCGAACCCACGAGGGTGCCCCCGTGTAAGGGAAGCGGACGCCTTAACGTCCTGGCCACCACGACCTAAATTCGTAAGTACATATAATTAGGTAATGAAATCGAACAATTGGTTCTTCAAATAAACTCAATTGTTGTGAAGATGAAAATATTTAGCGACGTGGAAAATGTTATAAAATTTTACGATTTGTATAATCAAAAGGTTTTGTTATTTAGGTATTGTTTCTTTGATTGTTGATTGCTTTTGAAGTTCTTATGTTTTTGATTAGAAATTCCTAGGAAACAGACGGCGTCTGAAACAATCTGTTGTTTATTATTTCGTAATATTGTATAATCTAAGTAAAGTTCCAAAAATTATTTGTAAAAGGTTCTGAAATTTTTCTCAGTTTTTTCTGTATAATATTCACAGATAATAAAATGTTTTTTGCCATAATTGTATTTAGTTTTAGTCAGTAAGAGTCAGACACATTCCCATCCGATATCATGATCTTTTAAAAATGGTCTAACATATCTTACTATCTATTTCCTTAAATTCAAAGGTCGAAATCTAACATTCAATACACGACAGACAGACTAAATGAAAATCAATATTTTATTTAAATTTTCAAACACTCATATGTCAGTATACAATGCAGTTTCGAATTCCTAGGAAAAATACTTGCATGTACCTACCTGCACGTCAGAATTGAATTTTTGCTCGTGTTAAAAAGAATTTGTATGCGATATAAAAATGGAGTAGATGACATCGTTTTGCATAATTTGCAATATACATATACGCGGAGCGCGTGTGTACACATGTCATGTACAAAATATCGCCATGGCCCAGAGGTAAAATCATCGGGAGGTAACATTTTCATAAATGTGGCTGCGATTCGAAACCAAGGTAAGCCAATGTGACTTTTTCTGCGTTCTATGTATGAACTTTGTAAAACACTACTGACATTCGATGAGAGAAAACTTGCACTTTGCACTATAATTTCTTCACCTTTCCCACATCACTGTATCTTATTTATTATTTACTAGCTACTCTCGCGCGGTTTCACACGCTGCTCAGCTCCATTTAATCGTAGAGTGATGTTTTACAGCCTATAGCACTCAGGAACCCGTCAAGAAACTTATACAAACAAACTGCTACTTAAACTTTCTGTATTCTGTTTTTATTTTGATATTACCTCGTAAGGGTCAACCTGACTCTAAATAATTCAAAGTATTGTTCAAGTTTTATATGACGCGGTGAAACATACGGAGCTATCTATCAGTAAAAGAATTTTGGCAATCCGGCGAGCGGTTCCAAAGATTACCCCCTACATACAAACTTACAAATTTTACCTCTTTATAATATTAAGCATAGATTTATGTATGCTTTATTGTACAAAATGAAATGGAGTTGGTACAAAAGGCGGACTTAATGCCATATTATTATGGCATGCTCTACAAGTATCTTCAACATTCCTATCTACAATCGAGAGAAAACCTGGACTTATAATTTCTAATTTTGAGTTTGAAATTTTTGAAAATTGAGTTTGAAGCAATTGTGTTGAATATTGCTTAAACTTCTCTGTGTGAGAAGAGGCGTTTCCTCAGTAGTGGGCACTTATAGGCTGATAAGGATCAATAAGGATTTTCAATCGCTTTTAATACAGGAAAGAACTATCACTTTAATTAATGGGACAGGGTTATTCTATAATCAGCCGGGGTTGCGGGTTAAGCAGGAAAGCGTGGTTTTTAGTCAGTAGAGTCTGACACTGTCTCTCGCCTTACCCTGGGTGGGAGAAGTCATTTGATGATTTTCCCCTGACAAAAAAGTTTATCCTATAATAGACTACCATTACAAACACAAATTTTATAAAAAAAACTACTTATTCCAGAGAATGAACTGAGAAAAAATCTATTAGTTTCAAGTTTCCTTTTTTTATGGAATAGGAGGCAAAAGAGCAGACGTATCACCTGATGTTAAGTCGCAGTGACGCCCATGGACACCCGCAGCACCAGAGGAGTCACAGGTGTGTTGCCGGCCTTTTAAGAAGGGGTATGTTCGTTTCTTGAAGGTTTGAAGGTCATATCGGTTTGGATATACAACCGGTGAAAAATCATTCTAAAGTTATGCTGTGCGAGGCGGAAAGTTTCACGAAAATCGCATAGTTATTGACTGCCAATGATCTGTATGATGGGGATGATAGTAGAACTCTTATTCATGAACAGTTTGTATACGATATAGTGTTACTCTGTGATTTGAAACTCGGTTAATTAAACATATTTTTTGTTACCGGTAAAACGGGTAAAATCATCAAATGACTTCTCCCGCCCAGGGCTGTGCGGGAGGGAGTGTCAGAATCTTACTGACTAAAAACCCCCTGTTCCTTCTCCTGCTCTGGGCCGAGGTCGCGGTGGCTCATTGCGCTTACCCCGCAACCCCGGCTGAACATCAGCCCTATAGGGCCCCATCTGTAGTGGTCTATTGGCTTTTTGAGACGCGCACCGTAAAACGGGGTGAATAGAATTTGAGGACTGAATAGAACAAGAAAGGGGTGAAAAGATGTTGGCGAATTTTCCTTGTATTTATTAACCCCTCATCTGTGTCTATTCACCCCGTTTTACCGTTACTAGGTATACAAAAATAGTAATATATATACAAAAACAGTCACGATAGTTACTCTTACAAAAATAGTAATATCCAATCCATAAATATCGTTGACACACTTACTAATTTGCTAATTATAAGTATCTCAGAATGGAAACTTTAACAAAACATGTCTATTTATAGCAGTTAAACGCAGTTATTTTAACCTTAATAGTTAGTTAATTCCTACGTGTTATGAAACACTAACTCGTAAGTTTATACTTCGTTGTAAGTAACTAAAAGTAACTTGACAATAATATTATGTTTGTGTTAACGTAACATCGGCTTAATATAGGTCGCATAATGTTTAATTTTGTTTGAGAAGGGGGCAGGAAACTTGTAGAATATTTCAGAAAACCTAAGGCATCATGGGGCTTCTTTTTTAAATGAACGTTTTCATTTGTTTCAAGTCACAACGGGATTCTTATTCACGACTAGACGTGAACTGTTCACAGCTTAAGTCACGTTATTAAGTCATTACTTTCAATAAAATTGAAATGACCCAATTAAAACTGTTTAGGTCATTGTGTCTTCTTCACTACCACCAAAAGAATTCTCTACAGTTATGAAGTAAGTACGCATGAGCATTTAACTTATTTATCGAAGTTTGAAAAATATTCAATGGCCCCCGGCCTGGTTGGGGCTAGATATAGTGTCAGGATCTGACTGACCAAACCAATAAATTTATCCTATTTTCCAAAGCGCTTCAATTAATCCTAGATGCACATCAACTTAGCGCCCTGTCTGTTGTGGTCGAAATCTGTCTCGGGTCTGGGTTTGGTCGAACGGCGATCTGCTATCGCTCGCCGTCTGCAGGCTTACAGTGACCGGAAACCGTCTCGCTACCTCTGACTACGTCTCGCCACGCCCGAGGTCTCCTGCAGCGGCGAAGCGTAAAAAACAATTTGCAACTCCTAAAAGCTGCACATGTGTTACGACGCAAATATTACGATCGCTCATTACTTTTCTTCTACTTATCTATCGTGTCGAGTAGTCGTATCCTAGCAACTAGCGATACATTGCTCTACATAACTCTAAGATTAGCGACAATAATAAAACAGACATGTCACATTCGATCAAACAATTTAATGTACAACACAAACATTCTTATTTTGTTAGTAATAGCCACTAACGTATGTCGATCATAAATTACATGACGACTATTTACAGCTAGAAGAACGCTGCACTGTAATAAACTATTCTCTTTTTAGTTTATTTTTATGACTAATACAGGAGCTTACACTAGTACAAATTGACCCTTATCACCAACAAAATAAAGTCCATTAAAATTAATTAGTTGATGTCGAAATGCGGTTTGGTTACGCAGGAACTTGTTTGGAGTTTTGCTCAGATTAACGTGGTAACTCATGTCTAGACAAATTTGTCAGCACAGTATTGTAATTAAGGTTCATTTTCATGGATGTGTTGGCGGTAATAGCTTTTATGATGTCACAGTCGTTTTACTGTTGTGGGGTGGTGCCGTGTGTGTAGGTTTGTGGTGGAAATTTCAGGTTAAGGCATGGTTAAGGCATTTTCTCAAGCATGAGGGTGCAATTTCGAAGTCTGGCGAACACCATTGTGATCTTTTGCACGTTATATGTACTTTCTAAGATTATTCTTTGGACACGACTGATTGACAGCGAGGGGAAACATTGTTATAACAATTAAAAATTAAAAGTTTGATATCGTCAAACCGCATTGAACTGGCAATAGCTCTTTGTGTGAGAAGAGGCCTTTTCCTCAGCAATGGGGCAGTTATAGGCTGATGATGAACATTTACTTTTTCTCAATCATCTAATGTTTTCTTCTCCCCGGGTTGGGGCGAGAAAAAGTGTGAGACTAACTCCTTCACCATGTTTAGCTTGGGTTCGAGGTACGGCATTGAAATAATAAAGATATAAACACGAAAAATGTAAAAATGCGAATTAACTTTAAAATTCATATAATTTTTAAAACGTTTCTATATTAGGTACTTTGAAGTTTATGTTAAATGTTTTTTGATGACTATTTTTGAATGCATACTTACCGAGAAAAAGGTGAATAATTTACTATAAAATGCCTTTGACTCATATTGCTGCTTTGCTATTCAATAACCGTATGATTTTGAGGTTTGATTGAATTTGTTTAACGGTTTGTCACCAGTAACGGGTGAGACACGTCATCGTAGGTTTCATGGTAGATTGTACATAAAATAATATATGTATATTCATATATTTGTAATACGTGTATTAGTACGAGGACATCATGTATGTTTTTTTTTGGGAAAAATCTTCCAATGACTTCTCCCGCCCAGGGTAAGGCGAGAGAGAGTGTCAGACTCTTACTGACTAAAAACCCCCCGTTTCTTCTCCTGCTCTGGGCCTAGGTCGCGGTGCCTCATTGCGCTTACCCCGCAACCCCAGCTGAACATCAGCCCCATTGGGCTCCGTCTGTGGTGGTCTATTGGCTCTTTGAGGCGCGCGGAACGCTACGCGCCGCACGCTCGGGTCCGGTTCTGGTCGGGCGGCGAGCTACCCTTACTCGTCGTCCGCAGTTTCGCGCTTACGGTGGCCGAAGGTCATCTCTCGATGTATACTATGTTACTACTCTTTTGCTTTTCCCGCAGATGTCATAGACCGATAATGGGATTACACATTTGGATGGCGACCGGGCCCAATCTTTCCCCCCTTTTTTGACAGGGGAAAATCATCAAATGACTTTTCCCTCCCAGGGGGAGGCGAATGGGAGTGTCAGACTCTTACTGAATAAAAACACCTCAGTTCCTTCTTTCGCTGTGCCTCATGGTGCTTTCACCGCAGCCCGGGCTGAACCAACAGGCAATCCGCCTGACTTATAGTAATTTTGTCATTGTGTGCGACCGCATTCATATAAATCTGTAAAGTATTTTATGATCATACATTATTAGAAAGCTATACATATTTACAGAATCTGAATATTTTTCTAACTCCTGTTAAACTGGCACGTGTCACATCCTAGTTAAGATCCTGACCTGTTAACAAAAAAATGTGTTATACAAATTATGCATTGTTCTTCAGGCAACAATATTTTGACAGTTATTAATATAGGTCCTCTTTGGCATACAAATGTCTAATAATATGCGTTATACGCTTCCTAATCGGTTGCTGTCTGCAATGAATGATTGTGAATAACCATTATGGCTATAGATAATGCTATAATCACTTTATTTGGTAAACATGTTGCTCTATGTTGTCTTTGTTATGCTATTAAAGATAAAAGTATAGCACCTCATTGGTGCTGGAAGTGTTGTTGGTAGTTCGCGACTATAGACTCTGTGGTGAGGTCGTTGGTCTATGATTGTTAGAAGTTTTTCAAATTTAGAAACAAGAGGGATTCTATTCGGTTATTTGAATGATTTTTAGCTGTGTTTGTCAAACACTCAAACTGGTTCCATTTTTAAGTACCTAGTGAAATGGGTTGTTTTGTCACTGTTAAGTTAAAAGTCTTTGATTCAAGGCCAATACTGGCAAGTGGTGAAGGTGGGAGAGTTTTGGTATTTTCTTAAACGGATTTTCATCCAAATAGATTTTCCCCAGTGTCTTAGGTGCGCTCACATATTACTAATATTGTAAATGCGAAAGTTACGATGTTTAGATGTTTTGATGTTTGTTACTAAAACCCGCCAAAACGGTTAGACGGATCTCACGGACGAATGAAATTTGCCATAAGCATTGTGAGAGCATAAGAATTGTGAATATTATGATGTTTACGATAGTCATTATTATGTTTTAGGGTTTAAGGGACGGGAAGGCGACAAGGCTATGACGTCACAGAGGATATTAGTATCGAGTTGATAATAAGTTGGTGTAGGTAGGCTTCTAAAATTATCAAATAGCACATTAAGTAAAGCCTATTAAAAAGGACTGCTGTATATTTTAACGACAAACTGAAACAAAACAAGGTTTAAACGATGTCTCTTGCGTGGGAGTCCGGTTTAGACGCCTGTTTGTACACGCTAGCTACTCAAACTACATCATTCTGACAAATTTCTTTGTGAGATTTTAAACTTAAATGTTCTTACAAAAAGTCGAAAATCGAATGATAAAAATTACAGATTGGTGTACGTTGACTTGCAACTACTGGAGTCAGTAGGTAGTAGACTAGACCATACTTAAGTACGAGAATACCAGGACTTTTCCAGAAGTCTACACTGTCAACAGACATTCGACTATATTATCTTGTGATTAAGTTCACAATCTATTGAAGAAGGAAGATTTGGGGTTAGTTGAAGTTTTGAAGTCTGTAATAATTATCGTTTAACGCTCGCTATGACGGATTTAAAAGAAAACTTTGTTTAATAATTATATTAGAGAGGCGTCGAGTGCCTTGAACTTCGAACTTTCGGTCACCATTAATATTTTATCATCTTATTATAAATTCTCTACAATTATGAAGAACACCAATGCTGCAACCAATGAAGGGAAAAACATCAGCCTCAATCAGCAATACTGAATTTGGCTACCGCGAAATGTATTATGAGCTCAATTAATGCTAAAGATAATATGGGCCATATTAAAAGTAATTTGATAAACGTTATTATTGATACTTTGTTTACTCGATTACTTCACCTTACTCGGAGTAGATTAGTGCTAGTCAAAAGTGTTTTCACCTTTTTTGTTAGGGGAAAATCAACGACCCTTTGGTAGACTTTAGATCTGGCACACAGGGACCTCGTAGAGGGCCATGGATCGCAGGATCCCCAAATACAACTACCGGCAGGAGGTGTTTGGTCTGTCGGTGTATCTACACCTAAACCTAAAAAATATTGTAAATAATTAAAGCATGGGAGAGCCATGTTTGGGCAAATCAGTAGGAATGGGTCGGCTCCACCTGAGAAATACCACGGAAAAACAAAAACACTGGTATCTAATGTATTGCTACTTAGTGTATGTGTGCAATAAAGTATATTTCAATAAATAAATAAACACTTGCATTGTATTTCATTGCGTGAGTGAGGTTACCGAAGGCTCAAATATCTTACTCCTAAAATTCTAGCAAGGCTTGCTACTCTTCTGTCTTCTGCTCATTTAGAGCCCTATCCTATCAAAGAATCAGGTTTTTCTAATATTCTATTTCATTTATTAAAGGCCGACCAAGCATCGCTGTCCCATAACCAACAATGCTTCATAAAATAGAACTAATTGAAAGGCAATTATTGGATAAATTTAATAATACCATCTATTTGAGTATTACGAGAGCTCCCAAATAAATTGGGAGTGTTTTGTTATCGTTATTCGATTTATTTGATCTCCCTTCGATTTGGAATGTACCTCTTTTGTATTTTAATATTGGGTAGCTGTATGTATACATATACACGTAGATAGGTTTATTTATACATATCACGTATCTATCTGATTTAGTTGTTTTAGATAATTTTGATTTCGAATTATGAACGGTTCATTGTCTGAATAAAATGGGCCATTGAGGTGTAAAATTTGGTACAATAGAAAGCTATTATAATAAAACATTTACACTAATAAATATAAACAGTAGTTAGTTATACAATACAAGGTTTAATTTTGATTGTTGGATATAAAATATTATTTTTTTTGGTTTGAGACAGGACGGCAAGCGATCAGTCGCATTACCTGATGGTAAGCAATCACGCCACCCATGGACACCTGTAACAACATAGGAGTTATGAGTGCGATGCCTCCCTTTTGGGTATTAGGGATTATGAAATTTTAGGATTAGGGAGGGATTGGGAGAGGTAAAGCATTGGGTTTCCGGTAACCTCATTCACACGACGAAACACAACGCTGTGGTTGTTTCATGCCGGTTTTCTGTGAGGCCGTGGTATCACTCCGATTGAGCCGACCTATTCGTGCCGAAGCTTGGCTCTCCCAATTTAGAAAATTGTATATGAGAAGGAATGTCTAATTAGTACAAAACTAGTTACTTACACGAGGTTTCACCTGCTTCTCGACACATACTGCTTCATCACGGTTTTGGATGTTTTATAGCCTACTTGTATAACCTTCCTCAATTGATGAATCATCCGACAAAATCCTTCCCTCCATCCTCAATCTTCAAATCCCGAATAACCCTAAAAAGTCCTTAGAGCATTTGTAATACCTACTTTGAAATACGAGTGTCTATAGGGGGCGCCGATTACTCACCACCAACTGGTCGTTTGTTCACCTATGCCATAAAAAAAAACAAAAGTAAGTTAAGAGTGGGAGAGTCATGCTTCGGCACGAATGGGTCGGCTCGACTGGAGTAATGTCACGGCCTCACAGAAACCTGCGTGAAACAACCACAGTGTTGTGTTTCGCCGGGTGGGTGAATCCCTAAATCCCTAAATCTCTAAATCCACAATCGTTGTGGTAGTTGCCATGAGGTGTCCATGAGGGGCGCTGATTACGTAATCCGTCTGCTCGTTTGCCGACCTATAACATAAAATTTTCTAAAATAATTTTCGAACCAGTAGTTAGCGTGATCAAACACACAAACAATAATACACAAAAAGCTGGAGAGTTTATTCAGCTTTTAATGTAGGTAATTAGTACTTATAGATACTAACCTAAATCCGCTAATTCCGGAAACAAAAAAAAATTATAATAATTACCTCGGCCGTGATCTATAATGGACTTCCAAACTGAACTAATGTACCTAAATATGTGCACAAACACGTGTAGTAGTATTGTTATCAAAAAAGATGAAGCTTGATCTATATTAGGCGAAGGTCAGGCCATTAATTGTGATTAAACTGATCATTCATAATTTTTATCTGTTATCTCCGAGATAAACAAAGCTGCTCATAACGATTCTTTGCTAAAATATCCTACAAACTGCAGTGTGAGTGATGTTACATCACTGGTATAGGTATACTACCTTGCAATAGAAACTAAAAGTTCAGGGAAATGATAATAGATGGCGGTATATGTCCATCACAGTGTGTTCTTCTTTTTAAAACGCCAGTGGTATGTTTGTGACTCTTTTGATGGTGTCTATGAGGGACGCTGATCGTTTACCATTACATGAACCGTCCGTTTTTTGCCACCTATTTCATAAAAAAATTTAGAAGTAATTATAATTATAAGAAAGATAAATTATGATTTAGAGATGTAGAAGCATTAATTTAATATTGGATTAGATTTGCCGTACTGTATGAATAACTGAATTGCTAAACCTATTCATTCCCATTATCCCATAATCCATTAATGTCTAGCAAATAAAATGAAACTCGAATTAGACTAAACTCCCAATAAGAAATAAAGCATTGCAAAACACTTTCGACAAATCGTCTCTGCACTATTGTAGCGAGAGCCATAAAGTACGGAATTTATTCTTCACCTCTCCGCAGTCAATATTTACGTAACTTCATGGGGCTTCAGGAAACGTTTGCATCATCAAGTGCCATTATGTGGAGCTACCAGCGCGATGGAAAATTCCTCAATCGTATTGTTCAGGTAGAAAATACTCTTAATTGCTATCAATAGAAGTAAAGTTCTGGACGAAATTTTTGTTTCACTATCTTATTGTAGTTCAACTATTATTTTTTTTAGTTTTTATTGTTTATAACCCACTAATACGCCTTTTTTGTGGAGGGAAAATTAAAAAATGACTTCTATCGCCCAGGGTCAGATTAGAGCGTGTGTCAGACTCTGACACACTGACTGAAACCCGCCCCGTTCTTTCTCCTACTACAGGCCAAGGCTGCGATATCTCATAGTGCTCGATCCGCGACCCCTACGCATTGGCCTTGTACGGCCCCATCTGTGGTGGTCTATTGGCACTTTGAGGCACCAACTATTACGCCTAAGCAATAACTACGATGATGGTAACTTGGTTGAAATGAAATATAATGTAAATATAAAGAAACGTTGCTTCTATCTCCTAGTATTTTCTTTTTTTTGACACTATAAGATATGGTCTGCAGATCTGCACAGGATTAAATAATAGAGCAGAAAAGTAAAAAAAAAACGAGGTCACGGCCACACTAATACAGGGTGTTATAAACAAACGTATCGTCCGACCCGCGAAAAAACCCACACCGTACAAACAACGGTTATCGTCCAAAATAAACGTGTGACGCAACTAGTATATCAACACTATGTTACTATCATTTTCAGTAATAACTCACTGAAGGTATTTAACCTGTCAACGTAATAGTTGTCACTTGATAGTAAAACTGTCGGTTCACACTTTATGACATAACGAGACTTTTAATATTACAGTTATGTTATGTCTGTGTTATGTTATGGGTCCCATTTTAAGGGGTGAAGATTTGTAGGACAAGCTTAATATGGTACCAGGGCCTAAGTCTGGGGTAGGAGAAGAAACGGAGGTTTTTTATCAGTGAGTATCTGATACTCCCTTTTGCCATACCCTAGGCAAGAGAAGCAATTTGATGATTCAAACTCCTTAAAAAAAGGCGGTGAATTTATTGGTTTATATTTCCGTCAACTTTTGAACATACCCAACTCCTAATGGGCTTCAGATTTTCAGCTTTCCTTATGCAACAACGAGCATAAGCTAACCAGCCGATGGATCGCTTGATGGTAAGTGGTGCTTGTATTAGACAGACAAACTTGAATAATACCCCAACCAAATAATTGAGATCAAAATAGTCTTATTCATCAGTCGTTCTTACGATCGCATAACCAAAGAGTTTGTAACATGACAATTTACTGCAAACGAATCTTGTTAAGGAGATTCTTCAATGTAACCGACGAAGTTTAAAATTATCATCTACGTTTTTGGTATTTTCAATTTGCACGTAGGTTTCAAATATTATTATAATAAAACATAATATTATGTCATTTTATTAACTGCAATAACCTGTAGATAACGTGTGTATGTGTTTATACGATTGTACTTTTCAAAACTATCAACACAACTCAGAAAATTTGAGGTGTCAAATGTACAGTATTTGTACAAACCTGAAATTGTACATACGTAGCACACCTCTTTAAAAAAGTACACCCTAAGACAATTTAAGTAAGGGAGAGCCATGCTTCGGCACGAATGGGTCGGTTCGATCGGAGTGATACCACGGCCTCACAGAAAACTGGTGTGATACAACCACGCCATTGTGTTTCGCCGCGTGAATGAGGTAACCAGACGGCCAATACTTTCCCTCCCTCAATCCCTAAATTCCCGCCTTACCCTAATCCCCAAAACTTTGCCAACGCACTTTTAACTCTTCCGTTGTTGCGGTTGTCCGTGGGCGGCGCTAATTGCTTACCATCTGGTTATCCGTCTGGACGCTTCCCGTCCTATCACAAAACAAAATTCGCGGATTACATTGTACCCACATTTTTTTTAACATGGAAATCCATTATTTCCATCCACATCCTTTTGTTCTCCCGCCCTGGGTGGGGCGAGAGAGAGTTGTTGTGCAACACTTACTGACTAAAAATTAGCCCATTCTTTCTCCTTTTCCGCATCGGGGCCGAAGTACCGCCTACAGCCCCTGCAACTGCATCCACCTAAACGTGACAGTTCATTTGATACATAAACATTCAACAATTTAGGTTTATTATTATTATTATGTAAAACTGCCTACGTTATCCAAGAGCGTACGTGGGTGTAAAGTTTGTATTCAGCGGTAGATTTTACTACGGAAATTACTACGCAAAATCAATATAATAACACCAAGCAGGAAGCAGATATTACAGATTACCATAGCGATGGTTAAATAAAGTCTGTTTGCTTGCTTCTTGCACCTAATATTGGTTCATCTCTACATTAAGTTAAGGCTTTTAATTCCTCCTATGTATCCGTTGTGCATGAAGTTTAAATATTATATATTTTTTAAGATAGGTAAACGCGCAGATGTATGACATGATGGTAAGCAAATACTAAAGGAGTTTCTTTAGAAAGGGAGAAGGAACTGAGTAGTTTATAGTCACTAAGAGTCTGACACTCCCTCTCGCCAAACCCAAGTCATTCCATGATTTTCCACTACAAAAAAGTTGTAATGACTGTCCAACGTACCGCTACCAAGCACTTCGGGCTTGATCCCTAAATATGGATTATTTTTTTTTTCAACAATTTCTATTATTTTTTGTTTAACAAGGATGAACAGATAATCAATTATAGGTAGTATAGCCATGGTTTTCCGTGTGTGGGCAAATGCCTATATTACTTACATTAATTTTCTGTTCCAGGTCTGGGTGTTATGTGTATGTGAAATTGTAAGTTGTACATAGAAGCCAATACCAGTGTGGGCTGTGAGGCAAAGTTTTCATAAAAGAAAATACAATTTACTCAAACCATTTTATAGACATTTTATACAAAAGTCTTCTGAAACACCTTAGCTGTTGGGTTTAACGTTTAGCTATGTGACTAATTAATCATTTTAATGAAGACCAGTATAATATCTATAGATTTCTAGAATAAACACTAAACTCTTAATGAAATATCCAAAGTTGAACGGTCGTAAGTCGCAGATGTGATTTTATGAAGATCCGTTTATTGTAAGTACTGTGAAAGTTAAATTTTTCACGATTTTTAACAAGAAAATAAGCTCCAAGTATTTATTTTGTTTTCTTTTTTCTATTTCTTCTGAAGGAAATGAGTACTTGACAAGAGTAACTGGTCAAATTGAATTCCTTTTTCGAATTCCGTAGTCGAATTGTCATTGCCGATGTTCTATGGATTTGTTGCGTCAAATAGCATACTTATTTCCTGAAAATTTGATATAAATTGTATATTTATGTTTATTCCATAGCGATATCATATAATAAAAGTTGTTTTAAATGTCTTTTTTATATTTTTGAATAAGTTTAGTACCTAATTAATATAATGAAAAGTTGTGCAACAAGTGGAGCGCGTTATTGAGTGCCACTGCTTCAGCATGCTCCATACCCTTGGCATCTTGGCATCTTGGCCAATCTAACTTGGAAGAGCATTTTCGAAAATCTTGACCAACAACGTAGGGTTTTAGGTGACGTTTAATACCTTATTTTAAACAAACACAAAATTAATTAAAATTATTCATAATCACGTAATAAGTTACCGCATCCATTAATATTTAAAAGTTATCAAAACAATTTTGTTTATTTAGCTGGCACCAAATATTTGCCATTTACGTGCATACTAATAAAAACTGATTTTAATACTACATCGGATATCCGATTCAAATCATGCACAAACAAAACACAACACAAACTAGGTAAATAGAATATATTAGGTTATTTTGAGGGAGGTACCTAAACCATCAAATGATTTTTCTCGCAAAGCCATAAGTAACGGTTGACCTGAGAGGGAGTGTCAGACTCTTACTGACTTAAACCACACCGTCCCCAAGCCTACGGCGCGTAGCGTTCCGCGCGCGCCTCAAAGAGCCAATAGACCACCACAGACGGGGCCCTATAGAGCTGATGTTCAGGCGGGTTTGCGGTAAGCGCAATGAGGCACCGCGACCTCGGCCCAGAGCAGGAGAAGGAACGGGGGGTTTTTAGTCAGTAAGAGTCTGGGCAGGAGAAGTAATTTGATGATTTTCCTCACAAAAAAAAACACACCGTTCACTCTAACGAGAGCGGTACCTTAATGCATTTACCCCGCATTCCCGCCAAATATATTCATGTTGATGGCACGGTTGACGCGGTGGCTGAACAACCAGCTGTGGTTCAATCCCTATAGAACAACTCTTTACGTGATTAGCTGATTCTTGTTCCAGGTCTGTTTGTGATGTGTATAGGAGAAAATACAAGTGTGGGAAGGGGAAAAGTAAAAAATTAAATTATCCCAGGTTAGTTTATAATTATTTAATTGGTAGCGAATGTCCATGGCATTAGGTTTGTTCACCTTGGATATATTTTTGTGCCGGGGTCGTGGGTCAAGCGTAATTCATTGTTTCATTGTTTCATTGTTTCAGTAAGAATCTGACACTCCCCTTTGCCTTTCCCTGGGCGTGAGACTGAAGTCATTCGATGTTTTTCCCTATTCCAAAAAGGTACATTTTATTGTATGAATTGTTTTTTTTTTCATTACATGGATAGAGGTAAGATTTAATTGTTTGTTTTCTTGAATTGAATAGGGCCGTAATGATTGCAATGATTTGAAAAGTTCTTTTAATTATGTGTAGCTACACTATTCCCGGTGGACAAAGGCAGCTATAAATGTAAGCGGTAACCGGGGCATGTGTAAATAAATCAATCAAATGTAATGGATCCCACGTGTAGAAAATTAAATAAATATATTATTTAGGTCTGTTGGTTATATGTATAACTTTCTTCCTTTGTTTATTTTTTTAGTCCCTTAAATATCTTGGAAGGGCTTTTTAATTTAATTAATAAGCAATAACATATTTGCAACAGTTATAATAAATTTTTATATATGTACTAGGTATGTACATATGTATATATATTTTATATTATCAACAAAAGTTGTCATGAAGTTTTTTGACGATTCTTTTCCCTACACAATTTGGTAATAATCAAAAAAAAAAAAAAAAAATTAAAAGAATTGAATGTTTTGTCTTTCATATTTATTGTTTTATTTGCTACTAACATAAACAACTCAACTCCGAACTCCTAAAAGAGCAGTACCGCACTTACAACTGCATATGGTTGTCCATGGCGACCTTCAGGTGATCCGTCTGCTCATTTGAGGCCCTATCCTATGATAATAAACAGAAGATTCAAAAAAAGATTTAAATTTGGAACTTCTGAGCGCTAATCAGCTTGATACATGATCTAACTATATACAAACATAGTTTTTTATAGTATTAAAAAAATATTTATAGACAGTTACATAAAATGTTTAAGGGTGCGTTTACAAACATACAATTTCACAAATCATAACCAGACCCGGAAAACTATTTGTGGATCATCTACAATGTTGTTAAGCGCAGGAATAGGACCCGCGACACATTGCGCGTCACCACAGCCACCGCGCCAACCGTGTAATCAAATTAAGTTAGTATACAAAAAAACTATGGAACAAATATTTGGTGTAACTAAATCTAGTAGGAGAAATTGCTTTTTTGGAACGGCAATGGCTTTCAAATTTAGTATATTATAATATTTTAATACTAGATATTAATAGTATAACAATGTCATTTTCAATGGTGTATTACAGTGTCAACGATAGGATATCATGTATAGGCTTTCATCGAAGCTTGTTACAAAGCTATCGAAGATAAAGTACCGATAAAGACGGTTTCAAGTTGCGAGTCTGTGGCAAGGCGCGATATAGAGTCAGTACTCTATGACGCGTTGCCGAGACCGATCGCCAACTCTCGAACCGCGCGCGAATGCGACAAAACAGTTTAAAAATATCGTGTCTCCAATCAGTATACAAATAAAAAAAAGTCTTATTGTTTGTTCTGATATAAAGTGTTTGTTAACAAATACGTAAGTACTTAGATTTTTATTATCTGTGCTCTAATTGTTTTGTAAACGTAAACATTGAATTTCGCGGTTCTTATTTTCGGTTAAGTTTTTATTTTTTGTATGTTTTTTTTAGGATGTTTAGTTACTAGAAAAGTAGGTTGTTATCAAGAAGGTTGTTAATCAAAATTTTATTTAATAAGTATAAAAGTGGAGAATGTGTTCATTAGTTTGTAATTAGATATTTTAAGTTATGAGTTATCGTTGTAGGCTTTGGCTCTCAAAATTACAAAATTAAATTCGCTTCCATATTTAAAATAAGTTCTACGAATAAAAATACCTTTTTAGAGTTCACTAAGCCATACATATTTACTTATTCAATATAGTTATTAGCTTGTCAAAAAGCCATGACATGACGCCGATGCTACGTGGATAGTTAATAAAAATAAAAATAAAACACTTTCAAATAAATATTAGCACTTATATTTATCCGTTTTAACTTTAGTACAAGAGGAAGTGCAAAATTTTAAAGAAACATTTTTGCCAAGTGCTTGCAACTCGCGAATATGAATAAAATGTAATGATAAACACTTTGTAGGATAAATAAACGGAACAGATACACGTTTTACAATAAAGAACGCCCTCTATTCATAGAAAAAATAAAAATAAGTTTTAGTTTGAGCTCGTAAATTCGTAAGTGGCATACTGGCCGGTACCTGTTCGCCTTCGATATTTAAACAGTATAGCTTTTCAAAAATAATAATTTTATTACTTCTTAAATGCGAACTATAATTTTTGAATTTGTGTTTTTTTTTTGAATTGAAGCGAATACCAATGTTCCTCAAACCATTTTCATTAATTTTTGGTATTTTAAAATGTATGTTGATGTTAATGTATCTATATAATTTATTTTATGAAGTTAGCACACTATACTCGTTTATTAGTAGGTGTGAATCGATTTATATTGAACGTTAAAAATACCAGTGAAGTCTTTTGAAAAAATATTTATCATCCCTATCTAGTATTTAGATCTATAATACCTACTAAAAGGTTACAAATGAGACGTTCATTTTTTCCATATATTTCTAATCGTTTATAAAACCTTCTCAAGGTTGCTCGCGGTCAATAACGCCCACCACATTGTATTCTAATAAGTCTTTAGTATTTTCATAATCTTCAATAGACGGCAATATTTATTTTACGAACATTGATTTACTTATAAATCTTGGACAGCTAATTCATTATACATATAGTGGTGGCATGGGGGTCAAGGCATCCGCTTCTCATGGGTTTGAAATCTAATAAACTACATACATAATATAAATGACTCGGAAAAAGTCACTTTTGTACTTGATACCAATGAGATTGTTTCCGAGTCCAAGCATAGTCTGAACTCATTAAATTGAATTATAGGTTTGAAATCGCCTTGATGTTGTGCAATCGTGGTGATTAATGATTATTCCTTTTCCCTATAAGAAAGACCTTTCCCTATTAGCTGGGGTTGCAGTTCCAGCGGAATAAGGTGCCGCGGCTTCAACCTGGATCAGGAAAAGGAACGGGGTGGTTTTAGTCAGTAAGAGTGAGACTGTCTCTTGCCTTGCTTGATAACTTTCCCCTCTAAAAACAGGATGGCAACAATGAATGCCTTTGCCTATGCATAAAAAATGAAATGAAAAGTAAATAAAAAATGTGTACCTAATAAAAATGTGCAAAAAAACTATGGCAGTTTCTTTAGTTGAAAACTAAGCGACAAATTCAATTCAAATCTCAATTTTCTGGACATTATGAAATTTTCCTATTCAAATAAGGCAGAAAGTGGGTTAACGCTGTCCAAACTTTAAAAAGAGATTAAAATAATGAGAACTCGTTAATTGTTTATTGTAGGTACGTTAAAATTTGAAGGGTCGGAAATATGTCGATTCTTAACAAATTTAAGCTTTTCGTTCGAAATTTGTAAAATGGCGCAAATATTTGGAATTATGTCAAAGTACCTACCTACGTTATAGCTGATTCTTAAATTAAGAAAATTTGTTTTTAGCGCTTGCGCGTTTACTTATTAATTAGAAATGTTTAATATTCTTTAATTCTAAATTGTTATAGAATGTTTTCCATGTTTCTATGATTTTGTTAATTTGTGGATATTGACGCTGTGGGCTGCATTGTTATAATCCGTTTTGATTTATATTATACCCTGTGTACACTACCTATTCATAATGTAGCTGTTTGTTGTCTTTCCCCAATAAAATAAATAGAATGTGTTTTTTTTAATATCTATTTTCTAACTATCAACTTGATTATTTTATTCGCTTTCAGACTTTCACGTGACCGACGAGGCATTTTATAAATAGGTACCTTTTGAACTAAAATATGAACTAGGAAACTTTGAAATATGGTTATTTGCATAGGTACAAACTAACACATAAACATTGAAACACGTGTACACGAGTGTGGAGAGTATCTACATCTACACTAATTCTAAGAACCATATACATTACATAATGTGCCTTAGTTTTGTGAATACAAAACCGTCAACGTATCTTGGCGAGTCTGAAGTTAGCCGATTAGCTGCGCAGTACACAATTTTGTTCCTAAAAGATCCATTGCGCAGACAAACGGCTAACTTCAGACTCGCCAAGATACGACGGCCGTACCTACTGTACATTATACTTTTATGAGGGGAGATAGTCATCAATTGGTTTCTCCCGTCATGGATGGGGCAAGGAGTAGTGTCATACCCTTACTGACTAAAAACCTTTCCCTGCTTCGAGCTGGCGTCACGGTACATTATACACATGCAGGTGTTCACAATGAAGTCTTTTATGGCTTTCAGTCATTTTCTTCTAATTTCCCTCGAGTGAGTTTTTACGAGTTATTTTAATTAAGTAAGGATATTAAGTAAAGCAATACCAATGTTCCCTCAGGAGAAAACTAGTTATAAGTAGTTCAAATTTTTAAAACGTTTTTAAAATCAGAAGTTTGGAAGGTAAGTTACCGAATTTTCATTGTCAAAAGCAACAAGAAGCAAGAAGTTTTGGATTGCTTTTTCAGTCCCAAAATCCAGTACTTAGTAACTAATAATCATTTTAATGTCTCTGTTGCTCAGTTATTTGAATAAAAACATTTGAATTTTCAAATACCGAATTGGAATTATTACTGGAAATTCTGCTGACTTTCGTTAATAGTTTAATAATGCTTCTGTAACTATCCTTATTGGTACGACAATATGTACCATGACCAAAGAGCAGCTTGATTTAATTACTGCATGATTGGTGATAGAAAACAGATGCGAGGATATACATTGCGGGTGAACTAAAGTGTAACGATCTGTAAACACACTTGTAACCAGCAATAGATTATAAACAAAGGTTTTGAACATTAAGGCCGAGATAATTTCTACCTTGTTTATACGGGCTTTCATTTTATTTATGAGATATGTAGAATACAATACGTTTAGTTTTTTACAATTTTCCCGAAAGCGTCTTCGTCAACATTCAATTCGTATATTATGGATCTCTTATCTCCACGATCAGCAAGTGGTCTTTGCATTTGGTTAAAAATCTCAAACATACTGTGATGTGATGATAATATGATAATTAAAAAAGACGATGTTACAGGCTGGTGATGTAATTATTAACAACATGGCACTTATTAGTAACAAACAAAGCACTAAAAAAAGGTTTTATTATTTGACTGGACTAACTTTACTATTCCCATTTCAATTGGGTTTGGCTTATGTTCATCATAATCATCATCATCAGTCTCATTTCGTGCATTGCTGGTCACAGTCCTCCCTTGAGTTCGATGTTCAGTTCAGATGGTTTATGTTGTTTTAATTAAATTACTTTCCATCCTTCTAAACCATACTTGTTTTGTACTTTTCAATTTTGTAGGTTTTGTTTTTTTTTTGTTGAGAACCGCTGGAGATTGAACAATTTATCTGTATATTCCCTAGATTCTACTTTGAAAATATTTTAGGCAAGATTTTGTGAACTAAAAAATATATGTAATAGAAGAGGAAGGCACCTCAGCGCTAAATGAAACCAGGTTCTATTGTAGGTACTGCCGGTGGCCAGTTCGATCTTTTTATTTATCTGAATTTCACTTTTAGTTTGTATTTTGGATATTGCACAGAAATAGCGTTTTAGTAGAAATGATTGGAAACAACAAAACAATAAAATCGATTAAAAATTATAATGAATACAAGTGGAAAACTAATGTTTCAACGCCAAATAATTTTGATTTTTTTTGTCAACATTTTTATACAGAAAAACTAACTAATACATCAATTTAATTCTATAGGCTTTTCCAATCATAAAAATATATTATGATTGGCAGAGTCTAATCATCTATACTAATATTATAAAGAGGTAAAATATGTAAGTTTGTACTATATATAGGGGCTAATCTTTGGAACCGCTGATCCGATTTCCAAAATTATTTCACTGATAGATAGCTACAATGTTCCTGATTGCTATAGGCTATAAAACATAACGCTACGATTAAATGGAGCCGAGCAGCGGGTGAAACCGCGCGAGATTAGCTAGTTAATTAATAAAGAGACAGTAAGCAATAGTAAGTATGTTTACCCATAGTAATTTCAAACTATCAATAGCAGATATACCAAGCTACTTTTACGTTACATCTTTGTAAATACAGTGACAAGCTTACGGAACAAATCAAGCCTTGAGGGAAAGGACGCCCAAGACGAATGGTCCTGTCCTGTCTACTACTCACGTTTCTCGATCATGTCCTGTAAGCCCACTATCGCTGTTTCTAAATATATTTCGTGCCAAGCTTCCTCCATTCTTGCATAATAAATTGTAAGATCTTTTCCTGTTGGGAGATAGTCTATCTTAGTAGGGGATTGTTGTTTGTGAAATTATTTGTTACGAAGGATTATTGCGTGCATGTTGGTTGAGTATGTTACGTTCTTTGTAATTCATTGATTATTATTTATTTCTTTTATTGGCAGTTCATAATGCGTTAATTTTCTCAAACCTTTTAATATAAAGAAGTTCGTAATATTGCAATTCAATAAGAAGTTTTCAGAGAAGGATAAATGGTAAGTAAGTTACGGATTGTGACTTCTAAGCGTCCGAGGCGTTACAAATGTCAAGGTCCATGAAGTATGTTAGATGATGATTAATACTTACCGCCTTCGAAAATAATTACAGATCTACTGAGCTACGACTAAAGTTATCCAACCCCAATAGGGTTGGTTTCATGCTTCAGATAACTGCTAAATAATAATAATTGCCATGATCTTGAAAGTACTTTGTAAGTAGTTACAGTACAGATAAGAAAAGGTAGGTTTATATCGGAATATTTGTTGGAAATAGAAAGCCCTTGGGAATGGCACCGGCTGCAGTGGCATTGATAACGAACTTGGATCTGTCGACACTGTAGCGTCAGACATTTCATGTAGTTAGATAGATAGACTGTGCTGGTAAATTTCATTGCATAGGACGATTTTATTTTCTAATTGTTTTTTTTAAGCTTGGCGTCAACTAACAAAGATGAGCCTACTGATTTCAAAAGAGGAGGAGGAGGTTTTCAATCTTGCTGTATTTTTTTTACGTACAATGTTATAAGTAGTCTGATTTGATAAAATCTTTTTGTGTTCAAAAGGGTATAATGTCAGTTAGCTTGATAGACCACTTGTAACTTTTCGTATTTTGTTTTATTATTTCCCGCGACTCCGTTCGCGACTTCCTGCAGATTTTTGGTATAAAAACTATACTATGTCCTTTCTCGACTTCCAAACTATGTCTGTACCAAATTTCACAGAAATTGGTTCAGTAGTTTAGACGTGAAGAAAAAACAGACTGACAGACAGAGTTACTTTACAATTTATAATATCAGTTTGGATTACCTTGTTGGGATTATGATAAAAACTAGACTCAGGAAATTTTAAGTAAGGGTGCTTTAAGGGTAATAATGCTATGTTAATTGGCTCGTGTCTCGTTCCTATTACAAGAGAAAACAGGTTATAAAGTTGCTTTTACCTTTACTTGAAATTATTTTTAATATGAAAAGTTGTTCGCTGCGCGACACTCACCGTGTAGTGTATCGTATAATGTTGCCTTTGAATTAGAGCACCTAGCGTGGTTAGAAACGTGTCTTTTTATGTAATAGGACGGGAAACGAGCCCACGAATGACCTGATAGTAAGCAATTAGCGCAGCCCATGGACACACTCACAAAAAAAAAAGCTACGAGTACATTGCCGACATTTGGGGACTTGGGTTATGGGGATTTACGGATTGGGTCCAGTAACCTCACTCCACGGCGAAATACAACGGTGTGGTTGTTTCACGCCGGTTTTCTGTAAGGTATTGTACTAAGGGTGACAAAAATGCATGGAGAGCTTAAGGTCGACTATTGACTGACAGGTTTTGCATAACGCTACCATTGATAACTAGATGGCGCTGGTTTTAAATGAAAATTACCCTGCAAAGCTTGAATACTTTACACTGCAGAGGCACACAATAAGATTTTTAATGGTTAAAATAATAACTAAGAAACAATAATATATTTATATTCAAATACACATAAATTATGTTAATTTTCACATTTCTGAGGACTTAATATAGCGCCATCTAAGTCAAGTCAAGCAAACCAATTAAAAGATGGCGTCAATAATTAATAATAGACAATAATAAAAGTTATAAACTAACCCGCATTTTCGATGCTATTAAAAATGCGATCGGTAGCTCGGGTAAATAAGAATGATAGTATAATGAAGTCGAAGGGCACCGGTTCAATTCCGGGTTATCATTTTTAAATTCAGGTTTTTTAACAATGGTTTTTTTATATAAAATCAATAATAATAATATTTGACGTTTAATATTTATAAAAGATAACAAAAATAAATAAATATATTATTTTAGAATAAAATTATTTTAATAAATATATATAAATAACTTTTATAATATGTGCTAACTATTAATGTAAAAGTAACATATTTTTCTTACAGATTAAGACTAATATTAAGTTTAATTCTCATAAAGGATAACAAATAAAACTATTTTAGTGACATTATAATTTCAGACATTTATTTCTTAAAACATAATATTTATTTCTTTCTTATATAGTGTATACTCTTACCTAATAACTTTTCAGCTAACTGACACATTATTTATTACACTTTTTATAAGATTAATAAGTATTTTAAATCAAAATTGTGTTGTGCTAGTCATTTATTAGTTAGTTTTAAACACAATGTTATAATATCTACGATTCTATATAATATGCAACCTTACTTCTGCAACTATTTTACCTCCCCATAAAATTTAATTAAAGTATTGAATAAAGTGATTAATTTTGTGCATCATGTCATGTCACAAAGGCTCATAGCTTAAGTTGTCGTTCCAGAACAAGGAAGAAATTGAAGCTAGACCTTAAATCAATAACATTTCTAAGACCGGGATATAGCATTCACTAGATATGGGACGAATTGTTCATAGTAATTAATAAATAAATAATTTATTATTTTGCAATCAATAGCATCTGTAAATATTAATATTGCTTTTATTTTTATTTCTCATATTTAGTAAAACATTAAAATCATTACTGTATAACAGTCGCTGGTTATAAAGTAGTCAATAAATTTATCCTACTAACACTAAGTTTGAACATTTATCTATTAAATAAATTATAGCTACCCCGGTCTTGTAATTGCTTAATCCTATAGTCAACAATGTCTTTTCTTTTAAGAACTAGTGTAGCCGCCATTTTTATCGATCCTATTTCTCCTATCTCGCTGGCCAAGGAATAATCCGTATGTCTGATTGCTGACTAAACACTTGCACAATTATGGAACATTACACATAGGACAATTGTCCTGCACGAACGTTATCACTAGCACATCTTCATGACGTCATTCAGCACATATATGTAGTTTTCACTGTTTGCATCACTGAAGATGACAATGCTCCAGTAATTTTCCTCATAACCTTGCCCCATAAGTTGAAACTGGTCTGAGTCAATATCACGTCTTCTCCACTACGGTGCTCCAATGAACCCTCTTCTTGAAACAGCTTTAGATATCCATAAAGTGGCAGTCTTTACCTGTAAGGGACGTGTATTATTTATTATTTTCATGTATCGATAACCATGGATAATAAAATAAATAACAAACAGTCATTTATAAGAATACTTACGTTTAAGCCAGTTTCTCTAGAAATTCCAGTATAATTTAAGCTTTGATTATGCAATGCTATTATTTGGGCCCTCGTAGCCACATCAACATTTGAACGCAAATTCATAATAAAAATAAATATTAAAAACTTGTTAAACAAATCGTGACTGAACTCACTCAAAGATAGTAAAGAATGTTATGATTGAACAAAAAGGTTTAATTTTTATACAGTTAATTTTAAATTACCCTCAACTGTTTTGAGATTTATGATCGGGTTATAGTTGCTAAACAACTTCAATATAATAAAGAGTAGGATAATTTCAATACATTTCAAGGTTACGTAATGGCCTAATGGCTAGTGGCATCGGTTAATTTTATGCTACCGAGTTCGAATCCTGGTTATTGCGTGCTTTGCTTTAAAAAGGTTTGGAATATCGTAGCATTAATTTGTATAAAAATTTATTAAGTTAATAACTTTGTATCTGATAAAAACTATAAATGTATATTTTTCAATACCACTAGTATACTAGCGCCATCTATGTCGTCCATGGTATATAATTAAGGCGATGAAACGCCGTACAAACGATTTTGATTTAGAATCATCCATGCACTTATGACACTGATAGTACATAAAAAGAATACAGAAAGATTGAAAACCTCCTCCTCCTCTTTTTAAATCAGTAAGCTCGTGTTAGTTGACGCCAAGCTTAAATAAAATTATCAGTAAATAAAATCGTCCTATACAATGAAATTTACCAACACAGTCTATTTACTATGTAGTTTTCTGTGAGGCAGTTGTATCACTCCGATTGAGGCGACCCATTCGTGCAGAAGCATGGCTCTCCCACATTTCTGGTTTTATTTTACCAATCATTATCATCAGCCTGTAAGAGTCCACTGCTGAGCTAAGGCCTCATCTCATTCATGCGGATTGGCGATTTCAAACTAATAATTGGAAATTATAAATCGTGGTTTCCTCACATTTTTTTCCTTCGTCGTTGGTTGTGGTATCTAAACTAATGTAGACAGTATACATAACTCGGAAAATGTTAAATTGGTACGTGCCAAGTTTCTGAACCGCGCATTTGAAGCCTCAACCTCATTACCTTAACTTCTGGACCAATACGACTCTATTATGCCAAACGTTTTATCATATTTTATTTATTGTATTTATTTAAAGAGGTCTATTAAATAATATGAATAGTTTAACGTTTAACAAACTCCGTCACACTGGTTGCCTTGGCTACGTACATATGTTGTGTGAACCTTGAATATTCATCGTTCAAGATAATTTGCTTTCCTTTCTCATATTACCATGGCATGGCTTTTAGCCATCAGTGATAGTGAGATATAAAAGTAAATTTTTGGATTGGACTCAATGTTGCATTTTATAGATTTGTAATAATTGTCAGAAGTCAGTCATAATAACAAAATAATGTCATTGATATTATTGTACAATTTTAAAGAGTGGAATAATTCCTTGCAGCAGTCTGCGTTATCGGAAAAATACAATTTGGATTTTGTCGAGACCCGAGTGAATAGGTTGTTCATAGGTAGGCGTGCTTCATTGTCCGCCATACCATCGCTGACAACCAGACAAGATGGATCCTTCCCTCGTTATAAAGGATTAGATCCTTTTAAAAGATCGGCTGTTGACGGTAACGTGACATCTGGCTTATTCATACAACAAGTAATAATAATGCTGATGTCTGTTAATAAATTGGTAGCAGGTCAAAAGGTTATCGTTACAACTATTAGAAGTCTGTAGTTTGATAAAATTGTCTTTGTGAATAGTGGACTGTCAGTTAATTCATAGAATGACATAAAGCAACAACGTACAATACGATACTGTTGTGTGCTGGCATTGGTCAGCATTATTTTAGAAAAGTGCCGTTCATAAGGTTAATTTACCGCGACCCCGGCCTGGCCGATGAAAAGGAACTAGATGGTTTTTAGCCAGTAAGAGTCTGAAACTCCTTCATGCTTCCCTAGGGTGAGAGATTATAACCGGACGAATATACACCCTCAAAAAAAAACACGTTTTTTGGGATTATTTTCAATTATAATTACCTATTCCTTAAGATGATTCACGTGAATTCTCGTACATTGGTTTCGTTTATCGAAACTAAACGTGGTTACGGTTGAAATTCGCTTATAAGTTACTCATACTATATAAGTTTTTTTTTGTGAGGGGAAAATCACCAAATGACTTCTCCCGCCCAGGGCCGGGTGGGAGGGAGTGTCAGACTCTTACTGACTAAAACCCCCCTGTTCCTTCTCCTGTTCTGGGCCGAGGTCGCGGTGCCTCATTGCGCTTACCCCGCAACCCCGGCTGAATACTCATCTAAGCTGGGTATGTAAGTAAGGTACATTTTCACTACAAGCTGACCTCTGGTCATCCACAGATTATTTGATAGATAACTGGAACTGCCGACACTAGTATTGTACCCTTAAATTAAGGTAAACAGAGCTAGCTTGTTATCTGATTGATCGTTTGCATAAAAATTACATATTATTAGTTTATCTACCTAGGTTACCTATAATTACAAAAGCTTACACGAAGGCATATGTGTGTAAGAGACCTGATTATACATAGATGGTCTTGTAATATACTAGCCTTTGACCGGTTGGTGGTACGTTGGGTATCATTTATCTATATACCAAACTACAACCAAATCGGTCCAGCCGTTTTTGCGTAAAAAAATAACAAACATACATTCTATAAACTTTCACATTTATAGTATTAAAGTAGGAAGTAGGATTTTGATTGACTGCTGGGAAAATTATGGAAAAGTAACTTAGTTACTGTGGATTGATCAGTTGACGGGGTGGCTTCGAAACCGGCTGTTTTTCCAGGTCTGGGTGTGATGTGTACCTATGTGAAATTGTATGTTTGAAATCACATCCGCGACACAAAAGAAAAACTTAGTGTGTGGAAAGGTTTTCTTTTAAAGTAGAAAAAAACAAAACCAGCAAATATTGCCAGTTATTAAAAAAAAAATTGTTTTATTTATTTTACATTTTATAAAAGGTCTGTGAGATTCCAGAATTAATAAACTGCGATGTATGCCTATAACAACACAGTCCTTAAATGAATGTGTGAAAAATAAAATCGGTACAAAAAGATTTTTTCATATTTATCATACCAGAGATTAACACTTTATATAAAACATTTTTTACATATGCAAAATGTGAAACAGAACTATTTTTATTAAACTCTATATTTTTTTTATATTATACGGCGGCAACCAGGTGATGGATTACACGATGGTATGCAATCGATGACGCCCATGGATATTCATAACACCAGAACAGTTGCACGTTGCAATTTTGGAAATTTATTTATTTAAATAGGTTAGCCAACAATAATTACAGTTTTTCATTACTGTTAATAAAAGATATAACACATGTACGAGTATAATAATCACTTATAGACTAACACAGCATGCACAATAGTATTAGTTAACAAAACATTATTAACTAACTATTACGAAATAAAGAATTTTGGGGTTTAGAGATTACTTAGGGAGAGGATTTTTTTTAATCTTGCCCTATACTAAGATTTTCTCCTGTGCCGTGTGGCGTTTACAAACATACAAATTCACAAATACCAACCACACAGATCCGAAACAAGAATTTGTGGATCACACAAAGAGTTGTTCCGTGTGGGAATCAAATCCGCGACACGTTGCGCGGCAGCCTGTTGCCCAGCCATTGCGCCAACCGTGCAGTCAAAGCTTCTGGGGTCTTCGGTAACCTCACTTACACGACGAAACACAATGGTGATGGTGGTATTCGTTATAGGCCGTGGTATCACTCAGCTCGAGCCCGCCTGTTCGTTCGGAAGCATGGCTCCCCAACACTTATAGATTATTTACGCTAAATATATTTAGAAAAACTAAATCAAAATAATGGTTTGTACGTCCCAACGGATCTTTTTACACGTGCCTTGATGTAATTTGAAACTAACCAATGGATTTGTTCAAATTACATTTCATTATGCCACTCAAATGTTTTTGCGGGAAAATTGTGAAGTTTTGTTTTCCTTATAATTAGTTATATACTAACATGTATGTTTAAAATGTATTATGTTACATGGGTATCTGATGCATACTGAACTGTAATTGAATGTAGTGTAGAATGCATATTTCATTGCAGTGTCCATGGGATTCTATTTTTGATAGATGCAAGTAATTATCTCCTACTTGTACTTTGATTTAAAAAATTGGTTTTGTAACCATCTAAAGAGGCCGCGACATGGCAATCGTGCCACGGTGTTGATGGAAATCGGTATAGCGGTTTTCGAGATTTGCACTTAGAAACGTATACTATTTTAATTTTAAGAATTCTTATTCGTATACTATTTTCATTTTTAGGGGTAATATATAAGTACCGATACTGTTTCAATATTTGACTATCCGCGCTTCGAGCCACCACGACAGGATTATAGGTCATAGGATACAATTACGTACCTACATAATTGTCGCTTAAATGACGAATTTAGTGGAATAAGTTCCTGCTCAGTTTTGTTTTTATATTACTGAAAATCATTGCTCCGTGTATTACCTACATAAAGAGTTGTTCCGTGCTGGAATAGGACCCGCGACACGTAACACGGCAGCCGGATGCCCAGCCACCACCTCATCCGTACAGCTCACATAACATAATATTATTATGTACTAATTATCACATTTTTGTATTGGCTCTTATTTATCTTTTAGATATTATTTTATAAATCTAAATAAATGAACGATATTATTTCCACCTCAAAACAACAATTACAAAATGTATCTTATTTATTGTAAACAGTTTTGCATAAATAAATAAATATATGCAAATGCCGGCAACAGTTCCATTGTCATTATTTAAATTTATTATCTCGTGGTTTAGGATGGGTAGCCTCATTATCTTTTATTTATGTAAGTATGTATATGTATTTACTTTAAAAACCGCCAACCAACACTAGGGTTAATTATTATCCATATTACCTAATAAATTTAAGGACTAAGGATAGGGATAAATTTAAGGACTAAGGGTCTATAATGCCTGTATATTTTTATTTTATTTTTACGGCTGCCCCTAAAAAGAAGTAGGTAAACTAACAATTACAGATTAAAAAATAAAAATAAATGAATTTGTATCACCATTATCTATGGCTTTAGTAAGTTGTCCTAGGTACACTCTTAAAATTTTAATATTAAAAAATAAACATTTCATATCATCTGCAAATAAACCAATGTTTACATATGTAAAAATTGTGTTATCTCCTTAGAGAAAAATATTAATATTTCGAAGTTTTTAAAAAATATTCCTGTCTATCTCACATGGCGAGTACAGAACGCCAAATGACATGATAATGAGACATTTATTTTGCTTCTTCAACATTCAAAAATCGTTTGATGCGTTATCAATATTTTGATTTTACTATCTGCACATTTTTTCCATTTTGACCAGCAAATTTAGAAATAAATATGTAATTTGATACAAAAGAAAAAAAAAACGTTATTTCACCTACACTTCGACTTGCATAAATTGACGACTCGAACCACATTATCATGACATGACTTTGACATTAAAGAAAAAGAATTTGGCAAGCTGTCAAGTACACAATTGTAAAAGTTACAACGTAGGTACATGCAGGTATTGTAACTATATCAGAAAAGTCACCAATATACACTGGCAGTATAGTCGACAACACATTACCTATTGTAGACTGGGTTGCAATACAAGAAAAAAAAAACCAAGAAAGAATTGGAAAGATCGACAGTATTGTTTTACAATAAGGAACCCACAACAATTTTTCTCAGCTAAACAATACAGCAAATATTTGTAAGTCACAGCTGGAGCTACGATTCTTCCTTTTACATCGCCAGTTTATAGTTCTGTCAGTAAGTATAACAGCATCACTAAGATGTTTCTCAGTTCATTTCACAACTGACTTTGTTTTAATAACAAGAACCATCTGTCGGATCTGGTTGATGCTTAGATGAAAGACAATGACGAAAGAATCCCTTTGTTTTTTCTCATTCATATTGGAGTTTCTTCTATTTTGAAATTCCTTGTCTATAGATATTGTTTCTTTTTTAAATATTTTCTTTATTTTGACATTCTTTAGTCTTTTATGCTTTGATCGTTGTGTTAACGTTTGGCCTGATAGTGGTTCTATGAGTGATAGATTGCATAGGCTTATTATCACTACATAGTATGAAACAAAGTCGCTTTCTCTGTCCCTATACACGTACGCCTGATTCTTTATAACAACACAGATTTTGATGCATGCAAGGTTTTTTTCATACAGTAATTAATAATTGACATCAATTTTGACTCAATAACATTTATAACATTTTTTGATTAAGAAACATGTCTGCAACAACACGGAATTCTAGATGAGTACCTCAAAAAGCTGTTTAAGATTATGTAGATGACGGTCCTGTTGATGTAAAATTTATAACTAGCTTATATTGCTCATTCTTGGTTAAAAAAAATTGCCCAATTCAAAACGTCACAGCTCTCATGTTTCGCCAATTATCAGTCTCGTACCTTTAAAATTGAATCATGTACTGACATTACCTGGTTGAAACGCCTTGCATGATATTAATAATTGAATTTCGTCGAAGAATTAGTGCGAGCTCCTAACGCACCGTTTCGCAGTCCAAAGAGACTGTAAGTAGCTTTTAGTGGCATAACTGAAAAGCAATAAAGATAAGCCTTTTAAGAAAATTACCTTTTGTTCATTGTTCTAGGCGTTTTGTCCCTAAGGGGGGTTTGTTTGTAGAAAGTATGTAGTTGTAGTAGTTTTTTTCTTTTGTATGGGGAAAATCATCAAATGACTTCTCCCGCCCAAGGCCGGGCGGGAGGGAGTGTCAGACTCTTACTGGCTAAAAACCCCCTGTTCCTTTTGCTCTGGGCCGAGGTCGCGGTGCCTCATTGCGCTTACCCCGCAACCCCGGCTGCAGTAGTATATATAATTATGTAGAATTTTGATTTTTAATCTTTCACATGTTACAATAGAAGAACAATAGGTACGTTCCGCTGTTCGCTTGGGGTTTGATGAGTTTAATACTACTAATTTATTTATAGGTACTATTTACTATATTATTGTTAGTGTAAGGACCGTGTGATACTTGCCGCGCTTTTTGACTACCAGTTATCTGCGTTCTGACAGTTTGAGTGCTTGCGTGACCCACCCAAATGTTCTTTAGATCGGTATTGTTCGTCGGACAACTCAGCAGCACTTGCTATGCTGGTTGCAAACTGACACTTGCGTGCCTGTCTTCAGAACGGGTCCACTTAAACCGGTGTGGTTCTTTCATCAAAAGACTACTACAGAATGAACGTCTTGCAAGGTTCTCTCACATTATGCTATTTTTACATTGTCTGGACTTGAAAAGAGACTGACCTCTGAGTTTGTTTCGGCATTTCTTCTCAGAGTAGTCAGATAGGAAATGCCGGCTTCATCTAGTTTTTCACATATAAATTGACGTGTAAAAGTGCCGTTTTATGGCCTATTTGCAATATTCATTGTTTCATTGTTTCATTGTTTCACTAATTTATTTTTATATGGTACCTAAATCTGTGATTGATTAAGTCAAATTAAGTATGGAATATTTTGAGGTAAAGGCAGATTATGTCTGAAGGAAGTGCTAAATATTTTAATATGTGTTGTGGTGGTCCAGATGTTTAACGCACTCGTTTCGAAGCCTACCAAATACCAACGTGTCATTTTTCTAGTCATATGTACTTTCTAAGATTATTTAGACACCACTTACATTCTGTGAAGGAAAACATAGTGAGGAAATTTGGACTTACAGTTCCTAATCCTAATTCTGAAACTGCCTTTTTTGCATTGAGCAAGCGTGGTGATTAATGCTCACACTTTCTTTGTTAGGGAAGAAGCCTTGTTGTTTAGTAATGGGCAGATGATAGATATTCCGATTTCATGATTCGCAATCTGAGTTCTTGTCTCCGAGGCATATGATGAAAGAAAAAAAATATTTTACCTCGGCACATAAGACATTCGACAAATAATCCAAACTATATTAATATTATAAATGCGAAAGTAACTCTGTCTGTCTGTCTTTTCTTCACGCCTAAACTATTGAACTGATTTCTGTGTTTGGTACAGACATAGTTTGGAACTCTAGAAAGGACATAGGATAGTTTTCATACCAAAAATCTGCAGAAAGTCACTATTCCACGCGAACGGAGTCGCGGACAAAAGCTAGTACTTATAATATATTTATTTAAGTATTTTTGTTGGAAATAATCACCTCTTTCGCCTTTAATATATATCAGCAAAAATCCATCCACGATGACGATATATAGTCCTATATACAATACTCGTATGAAAATTGCTTGTCATAAATAAAATTAATTTGGTCCGGCGTCCGATATTTTAATAACAATGTTTTATCAAGAGCAAATTAGCATCGTATATTTGTTGCCATTTTGACCTCAGCTGGACACACGTAGGTATAAAAGTAAGTAGTATTTATTGAGCGACGCCAGGTGTATGATTACGTTGGTCAATATTAAGATATATATTATGCTAATTATATCCATTAGCGCCATCAAATAAAATGTTATGTTGCCACTAATAGCGTCTATTAGAATGATAAAGTTCATCGTCCACTTCATTGGTGGTGGGATTTAAATATAAAAATAAATTACGTTTATTTATTTTAAAAATGGAATTCTGGATTTCGTTGCCTTGGGGAAAAATATCATTTATTCAAATTTTCTACTTCATTTTTTTGTGCTAAATTTTTATTATTTTTATTCCCTACTATGGTAACCCCCACCGTTCATATCATGAGATAACCTCCAAATGGTTTTATATATTTTTATATTCAGCTCATAATGATAAAAAAACGATAGCACCAATCACAAGGGAGGCATTTTGGCGAGACATTATTTTTTAAATCATTTTGAACTGCTTAAATTATCCATAAATACCTAAGTACGTATCAATACTTTTACTATTTTGGGAATAACAGTAATATTATTATACTTTTTTATCCTTCCAGTCATTAGCTGCCTAGTAGGCTGAAATGCAGACGTTCCAGATAAAAAACATAAAGCCATATAAAGTTTCTTTTAACTCATGTACTTAATTAATTAAGTTAATTGAGTACCTACTAAATAATACCAGTAAGTTAATTTGTACTTTCTGACCTCTAACATTAATATTATATCACCTAAACGTAAGATATACAATAAAAATGCTACAACGAAAAGGATTTTACAATGAAAACACCGTACAATAACAATGGGTTAGTTGATAGAAATTAACGCTAGGCATTTGTATTCAACCGGCGTCCGTCGAATAGATTCTGACCTACATTCGAACGTCTTCGATAATGTATCGACAACATGTTCCCCGGATTCACTTGTATTTTAAAATGGATTTAGATATAATGTTGTATTTAATGTTAAGATGAGTTTCCGCAAAGTGACGCCTGGTTCTATAGTTTATATAATGTTGTATTGTTAAACTTAGCTACTAGAAGGTCATGAATGAAAAATATGTTGAGGCTTTCCTTTTAGTTCTACCTGCAGGGTTAGCGCGGTGACTGTCTCATCAGCTACTGCGCCATGCGACGCGAGACCGATTTCTGCACGGATCAATTCTTTGCATGATCAACAAATTGTAACCTACCGATGATACAAAACAACGAATTCCGTGAGACCTACAAATTTTATTGAAATTAACGACTAAGTTACTCGTCAGCAACGTGGCGTCACCACAGACGGGGCCCAATAGTTGTTCAGCCGGGGTTACGGGTTAAGCGCAATGACTCACCGCGGCCTCCGCCCAGAGCAGATGAAGGAACGGGGGGGTTTTTAGTCAGTAAGAGTCTGACACTCTCTCTCGTCTTACACTGAGCGGGAGAAGTCATTTTATGATTTTCCCCTGACAAAAAAAGCTTCGTGACGTCACCGCGACGTACACGCTGCTCATGAATAAGAGCTCCGTTGTGACTTGAAACTAGTAGAGCTTGTCTTACGTGAGGAAGTCGTTATTTTCATAAAAAAAGGCAGAACTATAAAAATCTTAGATATCTCAGCAACTTGTCTTCCAGGATATCTTTTAATTTTTTTTATATTAAAAGTTCTTTAACCTACCGACTAGGATTTGTCATAACGATTCTGTCATGTACATATAGCACTTAGGATAATACCAATATAATTATCTTTGGAGCAACATATCTTCAGCTGTCGAACACAGCTTAACTCCAGAGTTATGGATTATCGGATTTATTCAGTGAAAATAATCAGAATCCATATCCCGATTATCAAAACGAATCCATTTAAAACTTTCTCCCGGCACGAAATTAAATTGGTTTCTCTACGAAGTATGTTATTATGGTGAGAAGTTATTTCGCAGATCATGTGGAGTATTTCGATTTTATATCTGATTGCAGAAATATATTGGATGTTTTAACAACTCGATACGATCTGAAGTCATTCAACCAACTTTTTAATGCACTTTAATCAAACTATGATAAAAAATGCTGGGGAACAACATGGTCTCCGTGGTTGAGCGGAGTCCATAAAATTGTGTTTGAGCATTGCTCCTCTGATGACTACAATGATAATAATTTTAGACGTTATGAAAATAGAATTAGATAACATTTTCTTTTGTAATGTTTCTTATATCCATTTCATATCATATCATATCTTACAACGTCACATCCATTATTCTCTTTCATAACTTTCATTTCTAATAATATAAAAATCTTGACAAACGGTTTCCGCTCAGTTCTTCTGACACGTCACTAGCAGACACACGCAAACTAAATTGGATTATGCGAGAATATTTCCAACAATCCAAGTCGTGTCACTGTCGCCAATAAATCGAAATATACAAACATGGCCGTCATACCACGATGCTACAGGTGACGGCTTCATAATACAATAATATGTCTAGAATTTTAATTTAAAACGTGCGGATTTCCTCGCGTCAGCTCTAAGACCGGCAATAAATTTAAATTTTATGCATTATTTTTTTAAGAACATATTTGTTCGCGTGACTTTGCATGAATGGCTTGTATTGGGTTAAAAGAAAGGAGGATTTATGTTGGTTTTGGTTCCGTAATTCCGTTCTGGATTCTCTTTAGATAGAGGGCGTTAGTGTAGATCAATGGTATGGTGTTATTTATGTGGTTCTAATAATATAGCTACTGGTATTGGGTATATGCGGTCATCAATACGTCTGCCAATTCTATGAATGTTTATTGAAATGGCCCACGTACAAAGTGGGTGGTTGAGGCGTACGATCTGAGAAAAAAGTAAATATCTGTATCTAACGTATTATTCGTTTAATAATGTTTATATTGTGGAAGAAATACAATTTTAGAGTTTAAAATTATAAGGAAAGAAATGGCAATTTAAATTAAATAATAATATTAGAGAATAAGTTTTACGAGATATTCGATATTGAAGACGATTTTGCAGAAAAATAATTTGTTTAGTACCTACAACAAAAACCACTTTAATGGTTTGTTTGATAAGGGTTTAATCCCTTTATTGTTTAAATATTCATACCAGCTTGCTGAAATAAAAATAAATCGTTACCTACCCTTAAAACTTCAATATTTATGCCTCTATTCTAGGCAGCTGCAAAAGCAGTATATTATTTGTGCTGAATAAAACCGTTGTTAATAAGATATTATACTGTTCCATCTAAAAGCGTTTCGGCACGATTGGTTCGGCTCGACCGGATTGATACCACGGCCTCACAGAAAACCGGCGTGACATAACAACAGCGTTGTGTTTCGCCGTGTGAGTGAGGTTGCCGAAGGCCCAATCCCTACCCTCCCCTATCCCTTCCCAATCCTTTAACTATCTGCAACCCTTATCTCCAAAAAGCCGAAAACGCATCTGTGACTCCTTTGGTGTTGCTGGTGTCCATGGGCGGCGCCGATTGCCTTCCATCAGGTAAGTCCGTCTGTTCGTTTGCCGACTTATCCCGTAAAAAAATCTAAATATTTTTACAGTGCACAAAATAATATAGGAATAATAACTTCTTATACAATTATACAACTACTAGTAATTTAATTCAGGAGAAATTCCTTGAAAACGCGATTCGCTGGCTTCAAAGCCCTGGTTGGTTACTGAGTGCTAACTGAACAAACAATAAAGTATTGCTAGCGTGTTATCAAGTAGTAAGAGAACACCAAGAAATAAATTCCCTTAGAAACGGGACAGACGAGAAAGGAACCGCGTAGGACGGTCCACTGATCCACGATGAAAAGAGAAAGAACCTCTCAATAGACAATCCCAGTTTAAAAATAGATCTTATTACAACGTCACTAACAGACATTTTCAATCAAAATGTGTATTGTTTTTGCCATATCTTCAATACAGTTGAAAACAATTTTATTTTAAAATCGCTTTTGTATAATAGGAAAACCCTTTGTCTTCAGATTTTCCAATTATATGAAGACTAGCTACTCTCGCGCGGTTTCGCGTGATGTTTTATAGTCTATAGCACTCAGGAACATTGTAGCTATCTATCCGTTAAAGAATTTTGGCAATCCGACTAGTGGTTCCAAAGATTACCCCCTACATACAAACTTACAAATGTTACCTCTTTATAATATTAGTATATATAAAGGATAGCGCGTCAGTGAACGGTTACCTTAACATATAAATATGTAAATGGGAAAAATAAAACCAGAGCCATAATCTAATATCCAAACACGTGTTCTTCAAATAAAAAATAATGTTTCTATTTTCTTTAATAGTAGGTAGGTATCTTATAATTAATTAATTATTAATTTTATTGAATAATTATTTCAATAACATAATTATTATTGTACGGAATTATGTATTCAATAGACATGTATTTTAAATTAATAATTTTTGTGTTAAGATTTTTTTTTGATGATTTTAATTGACTTGTTATATTGTTTTAAAATAGTATTGCTTCTTTTAATAATCCAATTAATTCACTTTATACGGCATCTGATGGATGACCAAGCTTTCCTGCGTATTGATTTTTTCTGAAAATAGATAATTCGTCCTTTGAGTGTCCTCAAAATCTCATTGAAATCGTAAAAGGAGCCTTTTCTGAGAACCCGTAAATATAACATATATATGTATAAATATAGACATTTATATTGCACAGGTATACACGAAAGAATTGTTTGTTTTAAAGCATTATTAGTGACCCGCCTAGCGCACAGGTGATATGCTAAAACTAAATTTCTCCACTATTTAGTGGATGTAATACATATAAACATTCCTCTTCTATCACTCCACCTGTTAAAAACCGCATCAAAATCCGTTACGTAGTTTTAAAGATTTAAGCATGCATCGGGATATAGGGACAGAGAAAGGGACTGCGTTTTGTATTATGTACTAATTCTGCAGTCCTGTCTATTATCAATGTCATTTAAAACCAGATTTTTTATAGAACAAAATTGTATAAAACTCGCAGTACAAAAGTAATCGTGGTTGACAAAAAAAAAAACAGTAATTCTATTTGTTCTTTGTAAGTTTACTTGTACTTTGAATAATTCAAGATGGCGCTTCGTAGTTTACTCATGCTTTATTATGATTGGTGCGTGAACGGCTGACTTTTTCCGAGTCACGCGTCCAAACGGCTGGTCACCCCGGTAGGTCACGATTCTAAGTAATTTCTACCTATTACTCGGGTCCTTAAATACACCTTCTATTACTTCAATGTATTACGTAATAATGATTTTGTGTATTGTCATTTTTCTTTAGTGTGATTCTCAAAAAAGGTTGATTATGTAAACAATAACAGAGGTTCTATAAACTAAGTTTTTCAATTTACTGCCGCACTCAGAGTCCCATTGGCTTCTTAACCTCCGGGCCACCACGACCTTTTACCAGAGTCATTTAATGTTTACTTAACCCAGTTTATAGCATTGGTTTTTGGAACAACATCGTTACTAAGTAACAGTTTAATTTATTGTGAAATGTCTCTCTGAGTACGGAAATTAGAAATGGACTTAGTGATTTAGGGCGATTCTAAGAATCGATTTTCAAATTTAAATTTTTCTTCAAACGTGTCTTTGATGGAGGCAACGTCGTAGTGGCCTGTAGGTTTCATATGTATGAGGGAGATCGAAAACTGGCAAACAAGTACCAATGTGACTTTTTCCGAGTTACATGTACTTTCTATGATTATTTAGACACCACTGACATACTGTGAAGGAAAACATCGTGAGGCAATCTGGACTTATAATTAATATTAATCATAAGTTTGAAATCACCAATCCGCCTTGAGCAAGCGTGGTGCCTAATGCGCAAACCTTCTTCGTGTGAGAAGAGGCATTTGCTAATCAGTGGGTAGTTATAGGCTAATGATGTGTAATGTAATATGAAGAGTTTTTGGAGGTGATGAGGTGATTTAGACACTGGGTATTGTACTTTTTCTTTTAAAACAAGTGTAAAACAACGTGGTTTGTTTCTTAATTAATCGACTTGAAAAAAGGAGGAGGTTCTCAATTCGATGCGTTTTTTTAATAATCATCTCAGATTGGTAATGTATAAAAAGGAGGCTAAAAGAGTTCTTAGTCTTTGGTTAAGGACTAACCACACGTAACTTAAAAAGCAAAGTAAAGTCATTAACTTCACTTTACCAGTTCATGGAACAAAAGCACTTAGTTTCTCATTTCAAGAACATATCAGATGCACTAGTATCCATTGTCCATTGTTTCCAGCGTTGAAAGAGCAGTTACCGTTGAGTATCAGGTGCTGTTTGTATTTTTACGTGAAAACGTCAGGAAACGACGTGAGACGGAACATTCAATGATGCAAGCCAAAAGGAGACTATTTTAAACTACCTACTTGCGGATGTACTATATATGTTATTCTATTATAAAACTATTATATGCTATTTGTCTTTGAAACATATTTTATGTTATTTTTTTAATGCAAATAGAATTTTGATTTCTACGGCATTTGTGGTGCGGTGGCTAGGCACTTGAATGTCGCGCAACGTATTGCGGGCTCGATTCCGGCACGGAACAACTCTTTGTGCGATCCACAAATAATTTTTCCGGGTCTAGGTGTAATGTGTATGTGAAATTGTACGTTTGTAAAAGCAACCATGACACAGGGGAACGAATACGTTGCTCCTCACTGGGATTTTCTCCTGTATCGTGGTTAGGTTATTATTACATTCAGAACCAGAACAGTAATACGTGGAACAAACAAAGAGCAGTTCTGTGCAGGAATCGAACCGTCGACATGATGCACGGCAGCTGGATGCCTAGCCACCGTGTTAACTGTGCAGCAGTCATAATTTGTTTATCTTGTTTGTTTGTTCCTGGGTAAATTGTACTGACTTACAGGCAACGATAAATGTATAATCGACAAATAACGTGACTCTCATGGAAGCAATCACCGCTATAGGGAGATGATTGTTTCCGCTGTCACTTGTGATCAACCTACCAATATTACAAACGCAAAACTTTGTGTGTGTGTGATAATACTTGTTTGTTGCTCTCTCACGCAAAAACTACTGAATGGATATAAATGAAATTTGGCACAGTGATAGATTAAAGTCTTTATAAGATGTATGCTATTTTTTCGTTCCTTATGACGAAGGAAGGCTGCCAGAATCTTGATATTAACATAAATATACACGCAGACGCCATAAGGTACATTCCTACCACTTGTATTAATTTTACATACATACATACTTAGGTTATATAAAAAACGGCTTCTGAAACACCTTTGTAGTAAATGCCTATCAACATGATTACGTAATCTCATGAAATCAGAGAAGGCCTGAATTATCTCCATTAGTGTAGAAAGCGTTGTCACATTACGCTTCAAGACGCTTTACCTTCACAGTTGTGAATTGTTCATTAAATGTAGGTAGGTGCACATTAACTGAGATACTAGTAGTGGGAATGGGGAATGTTCTAATAGCTCATTCGATCGATATCACCCGTAGAGTGAGGTCGTCTCGAGTTTGTCAACTTTGATTGGAGTGTTTGCGTCCAGTTTGAATGAATGGACAGATAGATATATATTTTTATTCGTTAATTTAAATTTTGAATTTACATTTCGATGCGTTAAGTTCTTAGTATAATCAAATGTTTTCTTTTTAATGTTAGAAATCCTCGGTTGTGTTGTGAACTTTATAAAAAAAATAGGTATTGATGAAATTGAGCTCCCAAAATATTTTTTGTCCATTAAAACAACTTTAATAGGTAATACATAAAATATTTATTTATAGCCAATATGTGAAGAGACACGAGTGCTTTACAAACATTTTTATCCAACTGATATGAAACTTGCAGTATCATTAATAATGTTGTTTAAAAGTGAAGTTTCGTGTCGTACTTGTAATATGTATGTATAGGTATATTCATAATATAGTGTAATGAGAACTACATTTATTACATAATTATGTACTGCTTGCTTCGTTGGCAAAATGTTTTTAGTAGAAAGTTAATTATTCCCCACATAGAGAGCCATACTTCGGCACAAAATTAAATGTCGGCTCGCCTGGAGTGATACCACGTACTGACAGAAAACCGGCGTGAAACAACCATAGCGATGTTTTCGCCGAGTGAGAGAGTTTAACGGAGGCCCAATACTTCACCTCCCCCTGTCGGCAATGCACTCGTAACTCCTGCACTGTTGCGGTTGTCAATGAACGGCGCTCATTGCTTACCATCAGGTAATCGGTCCGATCGTTTGCCGTCATAAAATAAGTTGGGGTGAGATGGCGTCGGACTCTTTTGTACTTACAAAAAAAAAACATCCCTATCACTCCTACTGCAAGTTAGGCGACGGTATCCGTAAGCCATATCGGTTGACAGACTTAGATAATATATCTCCTGCTTCGTTAGCCAAAACGATGGCGTTTATTGCAGGAAACTTTCCACTATTTCCCACCCAAATTCTTCAAGTAATTTTTTTTACACAAATCTTTTAATAGTTACAAAGGCTCTGCCAACTTCTACCTACGAAATATAGGTACAAGTTATCATTACTGGAATTTAAAACATAGGTCCGTTCTTATATATATTTCCTACACACCATATGCAAACGAGAAAACAGTACATACGCCGCAAGGCTAATTAGTGGAATCTGTTTTAATTATGTAATCACTTGGTTAGTTTATCTAGTATTCATTGAAACAAAATAAATAGATGTGTTAGCTGAATGGATGTGCCTACTCGTGCGTGCCGTGCTTCAGTATAATTGCATTTGATTTGCAAATATTAACTCTAAAAAGTCTGACTATTCCCAACGATTTCAATTAATAGACAGTTTCTTTGGGAAACTAGTGGTCAGTTGAAGCAATTTTGTATGATTTTGTGGAAACCGATCCGGAGTGATACCACGGTCTCACAGAAAACCGGCGTGAAACAACCACAGCGTTGTGTTGCATCGTGTGTGTGAGGTTACCGTAGGCCCAATCCTTGCCTTCCCAAGATTTCTGGGTTGGGGAATGGGGAGCGATGGGAGTCGCTAAGTCTAATCCCCAAAATGCTGGCAAAGTAGTTGTAACTTCTATGGTGTTACCATCAGGTAATCCGACTGCTCATTTGCCGCTCTACAACATTAAAAAGAAGAAAATAAACAAATCTCCACCATCCTGTAAAGTTACTTTGTCTATACTAAATATAAAATAAATTATTTCTTAGTCAAATATCACAGAAATCCATCAATGAATTTATCGGGAAAGCTGTTGGTTCTTCAAATTGACTCTTATCTTTGTGTGCAGAAATATCAATATCATTCATCTCTTCAGTATGGTTTGAATCAAAGATCCCTCACAGTTCACTAATTCTTAACTTTTATTGTAGGTAGTAGTACTTCCATTGGATAATAGCTCTGGTATTCAGCATGCCTGTAATCACTATTGCTTTTGGCACGTTGTAGTACCGTTTCCGTTCTCATGCGGCAGGAGTTTACGATTCACACATCCGTCCCTGAATATTCATAACGCGTCATTTGTGTACGTTCGTTTCCAGTACATAGCTGTAGTTCTACGTATAATCGTGTAAGCGAAGTGGCCACTGTCTTCTTCACGATGAAGATAAAAAATATTAAAAAGCAGAATATTTTTTTATAAATTATTATTTATTGAGGTGAATTGAATTATTATGATAATATTTGGAATTAATATTTGTTTTTTGATTTTAAATTAATATGAAATTTAGTTTAAATATTATGTAACAGCAGATTTTGACAGCTAATATTGTTCATCGAAACAGATACACACCGATAGAACTGTGTCTCACGATAGCATAAGATTGTCACAATTCAAATTCTGAATTTGAATAAAACGGTTTTTATGATTGACTACCTTTTCAATGACGATAATTTATTATAATTATTGACATAAAACCTTTTTGTTTTGTTCATTGGATTTTCCAAAACAAAATCACTGGCTGGAAAGAGATTTGCCGAATTCTTCGTGGAGTTGAAGAACTTATTTTTGAAATTGATTAATTCGGTAACAGAATACATTTTGGATTGGTTTTCGAAATCTAATCTTTTTGATACGAACAAAAAGCGAGCAATTTTGCTATTGGTACCTATTTCAAATAGATTTAAATTTGATTTACTGGATGAAATCAATACGTATTTTTATATAAAATTGGGTGTCATCTATCTCTTTATCTGTCTTTGAATGTAGTTTTTAATAATAACGTAAGTTGTCTTTATTAAAAAAAACATATTATAACTTATTAACATTTTCAGTCAACGTGTCAATAACCATTGACACGTTGACTGAAAATGTACCGATTAATTAAACCGGATACCAAATTTGAATGCCTTTTTATTTGACTGAGACATTTATTATTTAATTGAAAATAAAAAAAAAAGTATTGTGAGACATGAAACCATCGATACTCATAAAGATACTTAGCAACAGCCACCAATTTGACTTAAGCCAAATATGGAGGATAAAAAAATAAAAATAAAAAGTGAAAAATACTTTTAAATGGCATAGCAAAATAAATGCTCAAATGCTTGTCTACTTGTACAAAATAAAAAATAAAAGAAAAAATATCATGTGGAACTTGTTCTAAAATTGAAAATTTTTATGTTAGTGTTTTGGTGTAAGTATATGTAGCTATAGCAAGAGGTACGTATCTACAGTCAACAATTTCCCTGTTTTATTAAAGTTTATTACAGCAAATAAATTTAATAAGAAGAACTTTGTTCGTCCGGGATTCACGTGTAAGAGCTTATCCGATTAAAATGAAACTTTTCTTGTCTACAGATTACGGTCACAAAGTAAGAATCAGTTCTTCAACATCGTATACTTCATCAGTCATTTCTCATACATCATATTAAGGTTTGAAATACAATCAAAATTAATAAGAGAAAACACTTTAGAAACTTGAGTAGTCTTCTTTTATTTTTATTTTAAGACACATTGTCAAGGCTATGCTATATAAACAGAATGATAAATAATCGATACTCGTATTTGATTATTTTTATTATTTGTGACAGAATAGGTTCGTAGCACGTGCGTCGTGCGTTCGTCGTACACTGCCCGGCAAGCAGCCTCATTGCCTAGGTAAATACGTATATTATGAGCAATGTATGACGGACACAGACGCGCGACACAGACGTGCGATGTGTCGCGTCTCAGTAAACAAGAGTGTAGGTCAAAACTGCAGCACAAAGTTGCCCTTTATGTAATAGTGAATAAATTAGAAATAACGGTATCTGTATCTTTATAAAAAAATATACCTACATAATGTTTAAAAACAAATGCTCATTGTTTTGTAGCAATAAATACTAGACCCAGTTAGGTTATAAATAAAAAATCTCATGATGAATTTAAGCACTTATAAATGTGTACTTCGAAATCTGGAATAGCACTATTAATAGTGCGTTTACCTTCAATCAGTATCATGGTAAGATCTTCCAAACAAATTTTATGGAGGTCATTTGATTCTGTAAAGAAGTTTCTGTTTAAATTTGTTCAAATATTTGAGTGCTAAAAAGAAAAACGTAAACAGAATTTACCTATTTTAGTTGACGTCATATTAAACCTCTTTTTAAATTTTTTATTTAATATTTTTTTATACTTATAAATATTTGTGTCTGGTGGTCCTAGAGAGTCGAAAACACGACCGTCAGACGTCAACGTCAAGTACGTTTTTTGCTTGATCGGACAAATTTATTTATGTCTGGTAAAATGTTGAAAAAGGCTCGACCAAAAATAGGAGCTGGGACGTATGTTTACGAACACGCACACACTTAAAATTTTGATTTAATACTTCTAACGTGTATATTTTTACCCTCACACCAGATGTTTGGTTTTTTGGTTTCACCAGATACAGATCGTAGCGTGATGTTTTATAGCCTAAAGCCTTCTTCAATAAATGGTCTATTAACCACAAAAAGAATTGTCCAGTAGTTTCAGAGATTAGCGCGTTCAAACAAACAAACTCAACACACACTGCTGCTTTATAATATTAGCGTAAATTAAGTATAGATAAGTATTTCAAAACTGGACAACCCCAAATAATTATGAAGGCACAAACCGGTGGGTTGGTACAAACATCAACATCCCGATCATCGTCTTCACAGTCCATCGCAGGGCGTAGGATTTTATAATCAGGCCGAATAAATTACAAAAATAATGGACGTCGGCGATCCGTCTCAGATGACAGTCACAGCGCTCGCTCTCCACCATTAACCATAATGCTCACGCAGAACTGTCAGTTTGACGTTCCGCCAGAGTACGATTCATTGTACCCTCGTCCGATGAATTGTGATAAAACCTCCTTCAAAATTCAATTTAAATAATGGACGCTCCGTCAAATATAATAATTGTAATTTTTTTATTACGAATTATTGTTTCAATTATTATGTGGACGCACGGATTGGTGCAGTGGCTGGTCAACTAACTACCGTCCAACATGTCGCAGATTTAATTCCCGCACGGATTGCTTTGTGTCAGGGTATGTGTGGTTGTGTACGTCAATTTCTGTGTTTGTAATTGTACCCACGACACAGGAGAAAATCCTAGTGGGGCCAATTATTGTAATTTATAATAAAAAATGTTACCAGACTATAAAACCAGGCCAACACGCTACCCAAGTCACGTGTACCAGTTTAGGATTACATTCATTGCCGTCTTCGTACACAATAGGTAGACGTTGTCGTTAGTAATGGAGCAACGGACGTGAAACGTCAACATTCGCTGTAGGTGTAGGTACAGCGTAAACTGAGCAAGTGATATACAATGGCGCGTAATAGCTCCTAGTATATAACTTCCTAACTAATGTATGAAAGGTATTGTTCATTTTGTGTTGCTTTTTAATCTTCATAAGTACTATTTCTTTATAAAAAGATAAACTTAGACTTATTTATATAAACATGTGTAACATTATTCGTACCTATAAATACAACTAGCCTTTGCCCGCGACTCCTTTGTCCGTATGTTGATGTTGTTGTCTTTTCTCGAGTTCCAAACTATGTCTGTACTACACATAAATCGGTTCAGTAGTTTAAGTAGTTTAGAAAATACAGACAGACAGACAGAGTTACTTTCGCATTTACAATCTATACAAATTATTATAAAGAGGTAAGTTTGTAAGTTTGTAAGTTTGTATGTAGGGGTAATCTTTGGAACCATTGGTCGGATTGCCAAAATTCTTTCACTGATAGATAGCTGCAATGTTACTGAGTGCTATCGGCTGTTAAAAATAACATTATAAAAAAAGACAAATGGAATAGAATTGACTTATCGAAAGAGTGCGTTGAAAAATTGATGTACCTATCAATGGAATTGACAAAATTTTGACATTTAAATTTTATCGAATGTATCTCTTATATTAAATTTTGTCTTATGTCAATTGTGATGGCAATTTGTAATAAGAATGATGATATTTTTAAAATAGATTATGTTTTTAATAGATTTTTAAAGCAGTTACTACAAGTGTGCAAGTACATACCTTCCTAATGCAGACATTCGTCAGAAGGTAGATGCCGTGGCACACCTTCTCAATATCCTTAGCAATGGAATCCGGGATCTGTTTGTTGACAACCTCGTGGAGTTCTGAGTTGGTGACATCACGGGGGATGACTTCACACATCCTCTTCCTGATTGCATAGACCCAGTGATCGCATCACATAAATATCTTTTTAAGGCCCAATTTTAATATTAACTAATACTTAAAACAAAACAAAAACGCTATATAACTGTAAATGAAGCAACAGAAGGTAGTAAAAATTTCTCAACTTTGTTTGTAGAGGAACTTTAATAATGTCGAAGAATGTGTTTGCTCGGCTAGGTAGGTACCTATAATGCCAAAGTAGCTGGCTGTATACAGAAGCAATATTTTTGGTAAGCTGCCCTTATCAAAATATCACGTTCTTTGCCTTCATCACTCATACGAAATTGTATTTTTCGACAAGTGAAATATGTACTTAAATGTTTGATATTAAATGTATTACAAGTACATATTTGTGTTATTTTTACTTCGCTAACGCTCTTTGTGAAAGTAAATTTAAAAAACACAGTAAAGATTATAACGCGTGTCCAAATGATAGAAGTTGTGTCTGGTTTATTTTATTTCAGCTGTTTGTCGCGTTTTGTGTTTTAGAATTCGATTTATGTCATAATTGTCTTAATTTGAATGTATACCATGCACAATCGGCTGTTAAGCGTGAAACAGTTAAGGAGATTTGAGGTTTTTGTGTATTGCTAACCAAAAATCTCGAAAACGGCTTAGCTAATTTCGCTGTTTCTTTTTTCGTGAGTTCTTTTATAATCAGGAGAAAGTACTTATGACAGAAAAAAATTGCAAAGTTACTAAGATTAAACCCCTTTGTTTATGCTGATACTGAAAGTAATGGAATATTTCGAATTAAACAGAAACTTAATGGAAATGATCAATACTAGATGAATATTCAGTGTCTGGACACTTGAGAGGCGGCGGCTGGACCAACCACAATTAGAAACATTAGAATATCGTCCATCTACATTTGCATATTTATTTATTTACTTAAGTGTATATCTATGTAGACTTGTTGTTGGCGAAGATAAACTTACTGTTGTTGACATTCTATCATATGTTTTATTACTTAGTGTAAAGTGAGACGCTTCCCGCTGTCTGTCCCTATGTATGCTTAGATCTTTAAAATTACGTGACAGATTTTGTTGCGGTTACAATTTCACATATCTACACATTACATTAATAATTTAAGGATACTTTACTGTTACTTTACCTTTTCCTTTTGTTTTTTGCTTCACGATTTGAGCATGAAACCAGAGACCAGAACTAGAGAGCGCTTAGCGTTCTGCGCGCGCCTTAAAGAACCAAATAGACCACCACAGATGAGGCCCATTAGAGCCGATGTACTCTCGGAACTCTGCGCAAGCGCAATATGGTACCACGGCCTCGGCCTATGACAGGAGAAGGAGCAGATATTTTTAGTCAGTAAGCGTCTGACACTCCCTCCTGCCTTAATCTGGGCGAGGAAAGTCATTTCATGATTTTTCCTTCACAAAAAATAGGTAATTTGGTAAAGTATCAAAGTACAATTATCTTTCAGTTTATTCGACAGTGAAACTAGTAAATGTGTTTTTGCTGACATGAAACACTTAAATACGAATACATTTTACCAAGAATAAACTTATGTCAACTTTTAATGCGGTCAGGAATTTAGCACAGCCGTGCAAATGATTTAAACAAAATTCTCGAAACACATTCGGGGAATTAATAAATAGGTAACCGTAATATATTATATTCTCGAAGTGAATTTTGTAATTGTATGCGACATAATAATTCTGTAAACTTTATCGAATAAGGTAAATTATGTTTTGGTGTCAACCCGTATGAGACGTTACAATGCATGACGTCACAAGGGTTTACGCCATGGGCCCCTGTAATGAAGGACCTCATAAATTATTGAAACACCCTTATCTCGGTGTAATATGTCTTCTTTTTGAAACCTGTCAGGGGATAAGAAATCTTGTTTTTGCTATTTTATTTAGTTTTTGAGGTAGCTTTAAGAGTTTATTTTATAGGTTAGAATTTTTCATATCATTTTATGGTTTATTAAATTTTTTAGGTGACTACATATTTTTTTAATAAACATTACTTAAACAGGTTAACTTCGCTAGAGCTTCTTAACACACATACATAAGTCTTTTATTATGGTTAGAAAATTAATAAATGACTTCTTTCGCTCTGAGTTGAGGTAGTGTCAGATTCTTACTAACTTAAAATCAACCCGTTCTTTAATAACAAGCTGTGAAAGGATTTGGACACCTCGCACGCTCGTGTGAGAAGACATCTTTCCATCGACAGTCGTTTTATCCAGTAGAGTTCGATATGTTCCTCTGGCTTTCTCCTGGCGGAGGAAGTCCACAACGATGTCCCGAGTAAAAAAAACATAAGGACATATAGGGATTTCATTGATAAATAATATTAATATAGATGTTAAAAGACCTCATTGCTTAACTGGAATCAGCATGGCACCGATGCACCATTCATTATTAAGTTTATCACACAATACCATACATATATTTATGTATATACAACTAGGAACAACCAATAATATCGTATCAACGTATATGATCCTTTTTTCTATGAACTGAATCATTTTCCTCTTCAGTGTAGATACGAGTTTATTACGATCGTCACCATTTTATATTTATGAACGATGTTAATAACAATCGCTGTTATGACGAGACAGTATAAGTTGAAAGAACGAACAAGGAAGGAAATGGAGCTATATTACTTCGTGATCGTGAGTGAATGAAGCACGAATTCTTTCTACGCTTCGTGGTACTGATTGAAAAATGCTACTTGTTTGTCTAGCTCTTATGTGTATTGAGTTCCTGAATAAAATACTCATTTAGTCTTTAAAGTAGGTATTGTTGGATTGTTTTTAAATGTGGGAGAGCCATGCTTCGGCACGAATGGGTCGGCTCGACCGGAGTGATACCACGGCCTCACAGAAAACCGGCGTAAAACAACCACAGCGTTGTGTTTCGCCGTGTGAGTGAGGTTACCGGAGGCCCAATCTTTCCCCTCCCCCAATCCCTCCTCAATCCTAAATCTCCAAATCCCTAATACCTAAAAGGTCGGCAACGCACTCGTAACTCCTCCGTTGCGGATGTCCATGGGGCCGCGCTGATTGCTTACCATCAGGTGATCCGTGTGCTCGTTTGCCGACCTATTATATAAAAAAATTGTTCAAATATTTTCCAGATGAATTTGTCTAACAATAAACTGGCTTGCATTGTTTGAGACTCGAAGTGAGAAACGCAGAATAGATAGTACTGACACATACTATACGAGACACGTTTGTTTATCAATTTGGGAAGACAATACTCTTTTGAAACTCTTTTAAACTTTCATTGGAATGTATAGTAAATACTATTGAGATTAGATGTAACAATCGCAAGAACTAAATAAGAAATTTTCTTGTTTTGAAATTGGAAAAGGCCCAACGTCAGAGAACAATAGAAAACAGACTTCACGTAAGCGAAAACAGGGAGAAACATTTCTTTGTAATTAATAAATTGAATGAAACATGTTGTGATGATGAATGTACATGACGTCGAAAAGAAATATTATGACTTCGAACTAAAAATGGGCCATTCACAGTCATTCTTCGGACAAGGACCGGTGACGTTTGTAATTCTTGAACTAATATAGCGTGGACTAATTATTAATTCAAATAATCGGGCAAATGATAAAAATTGAAAAAACCCATTCGTGACTAGTGCTAATTCTTGAAGTTACGTAGTCATTTGACAGTGGTATTTTGGTATATTTGCTATTAAGTTGTTGTAAATTCGCGTGTTGATTTAGTCTGTGGCTGTTATTTAAATGTAACGGTTGTTTGAATTTAATATAGTTATTAATTCAAAGTTTTGAATTCATAAAAGTAACAGTTTGGTGTTTTTTCGGTAAAAAAAAATACTTATTTTACAATGTGAAATTTTGTGAACGGCAAGAACAAATACGACGGCTGGTAATGATACAGGTATAGCTTTTACCACATTCAATAATTTTAATTTTAATCATGTTAAAAGTTTTGGGTCTGATATTCTAAAAATAACATTTTATTGATTAGCTAATATCCGTTTTAACTCTTAGAGTGACATACAAATTACTCTGGGTCTGGATGTGAGGCGTATGTGGAAATTTTATATGTATACCAAAGAATAAGGATAAAATCGAAGCGTGGGCCAACGGAACGTAAATGACATTGTATACACCACTGTCCAGTAAATTTAACTTCTGTCTTTAGTAATATAGTTACAAGTTGTATTTTGGACGTGACTAACTTTAATTTGAATGCTTACACACATTTTTTTTTTTACAAAAAGGCGTTGCCCCACATTAGGATTTTCTCCTGTGTCGTGGGTGCGTTTACAAACATACAATTTCACATGCACATCACACCCAGACCCGGAACAACAATCTGTAGATTACACAGAGAGATGTTCTGTGCGGGAATCGAACCCGCGACACGTTGCGCGGCAGCCTGTTGCCCAGCCACCGCGCCAACAGTGCAGTCAGACATTTTCACAAACAGATAAATTTATCAGCACCTCACTTTACTTGTCTAATATTAATCTCAAATCGAATAACTAGAAAAGGGATGGCCCTGACTGCAGACGTAATAAACTCGGGCAGACGATAAATTAAGAATTATACGGTACCATCGGTCAAACTCCGAAGGTGTTGAGAGATTTACAATTTCGTGACTTACGGGCGTAGGAATTAGGCAGTGTTTACAAACTTTACGGTAATAAACTTCTATTTAAAGCTAGCACTAATAATGTTTACATTCATAGACACTTAATGATTACTTTAACCTTTATCTTTATCCTAAGTAATGGTTTTGTTTTGTTAACTACTCTTTCGGAAAAAGTATTGTTGACATGTGTTGTGCGTGCGACATGTCAAAAATCTCAGTTTTCTAGGAATTTTGAATAAAATAGCACGTTGGACGTCATATTTTTAAATATATAATTTCTTAATTTTTTTGAATTATGAAAAAAATCTAATGTTATGTATTTCATATTAATTAATTAATGAAAGTGTGAATATTTTTGACGTTTTATTTAATTTGAAATAATTTATTTTTAACTGACTAAACTATAACCTAATTGCTAAGTATTGCATAGTGAACGAGTCTTTGTTTTCTAGATGTGTGATTAAAATGTGATACTTGAGCAGTAACTAGTAAAAATAGCAGAATCTGTGCTGTACATTCTTTAAATACAAAAGCTGTCAAATTCTGATAACGCCTCGGCGACTCGGGATTCAAAACTGGAGACTCCTTATTCGATTCTACACACCTATATTACTATGGAACTCTATTCACCAAATCCTCATCATCTCCGTGGAGGACAGACATGTAGTCTCTTTGGTTAATTCTCATTTTTCTTACAACCACTCGAATAACATAAAAGAGATGACGACACAATAAGAAAAAAACCAATGTAGTCCATCAGATAAATAATGAAAAAATAAATACATTGGACTGGTATTTTTTTATTTATTTGTAATGGGTGTTTGATCATTTTCTCGCCTTTTTGAGAAGCGCGTAATGCTACCTACATTGGATCACGCCTACCTATACGCAAGGTATTTACTCGGGCCTTAAAGAAACACAGCTTACTATACTATCCTTCTGGGAATTGGAAACACAGTCTCCGGCAAAGAATGTACTGCTTTAACTAACAGTTCTGATGATAGAATTGGAAGCGAACCGTTTCGTGCGTGATGACGTTTTCGAGAATGTTATACCCGTATAAAAACCTATACTTAATTCGATGTAACTCATTAAAATTTACAAGTGGGAGCTAGCTACGTCACCGCAAAGTAAGAAATATACTAAAACATGACGATATTGCAATCACACAAGTATCGTCAAAAATGGGTTGCTCAGTTACTAAAAAAATATAGTAAAAGTCGGTCATTATAAAAAAAAAATATTCTGTCATTTTTTATTTCCTATTCTAAAGCAATCACTTAAACATTTGGTATTGAATTTCTGTTATTTCACCTTTAAGTACCAACTGACGTTGTTCCTTTGATATTTTGTTAAATGTAACCACTCTTTGTGGAATTGAAGTGGTATATAATTTTCTTTTCTTTGAGGTTTAACCTTTTTCTATTGTTTTTGCTTTCCTTTACTTTGAAATCCAAGTGGATGGAGTCTGGATGTTTCAATGAAGTGGAATGTGAACGACTTGACGATATTACGTTATTAATATTTTGTTGTGTTTTTGTATTCAATTATGTTTACGAGATTAAAAGGTTTTGAGATATCAAAGCGCTGACTAGATGGCGCTAGTGATGAATTAGGGCACGCCAGAAGTGAATTAACCAATATTATCATTTCATGTTTTTAAATCTTCATTATGGTAGTTTATGGATGAACCACTATTCTTCGTGTAAAGGTATATGCAAGCAGAATAAAAAAAATAACAATCTGAGCAGCAAAATGCAGATTATTGATGTATTCATTAGAATTTCCTGATAACGTTGTACTGTATAAAAAGCAGAATGTTTCTGTATGTGCATTTTCTTAAGATAAAATTCCATTATTGTGCAAAATAACAAGGTATTCAAATAGAAAATGTGTATTGAATATATGGAAAGCAAGAACACAAAAGGATACCTGGATAAGAACGATGTGCAGTGTGAATAGTTTCTGCATGGTCTCTATACTGCTATTTTTATAATTGTTGATACTATCGCATCGGCTTTGTTGTGCAGACGTACGTAAATTGTGTATCTTCCGTTTTCTTTGTTGCCAACAGCTTATGTTGATGTTAAACAGCATTTTATGAATGATTAAATTTTTCTGCCTTATTGGCCAAGACTGCTTTCGGATCAACAGTTGTTAATAATAAGCTCAATACAGAAATGTTTATGGCAACCAAGCAGACGAGTCACTTGACGGTAAGTCTTCAATAAAGCCTATGGATATCCGCAATACCAAAGGAATTGGAATTGTAAATGGTTTGGATGTTAGGGTTTAGGACTGGTGAATTTGGGGACGGGAGGGTTGGAAACAACGAGAGCGTTGTAAAACGTCGCTTACATTGATGGGCCGTGTTAGAACTCTGGTTTATAGCGTCGATGCATAGCTCTCCCACATTTCAACATAAAGTGTAAATAGTGGTCAAATATAAATTTCGAAATATAGTTTAAGGTACTTATCTATTTAAAAATGTACGAAAGTATCGAGTTGCTTCCGTAAATTTTGAATTTATGTAGCTAAGAGGATTGTAGAAGATTCATCCTCGTATAATCTTAAAGTAAGTGCAACTCGAGCCACTTGAATTTATAAAGAGCTAGCTTTTGCTGGTGGCTTGGCTGTTATAGTAAAAACATCAGAAATAATAAAACCTATATATTATAAGATTTGAAGAACGAACAGATCAAATTTTAAATTTTTTGCGTTTTTGCCTTTGTTTCATGTATCGAATTGAAGCCGCAAGAATAAAGAAAAATATGTATGTCTGTTTTTTGTGAGGGGTAGTCATCATCAAATAACTTCTCTTGCCTAGGTTGGGGCAGTGGCGAGAGGCAGTGTCAGACTCTTACTGACTAAAAGCCCCAGTGTTTCTTCTCCTGCTCTAGGCCGAGGCCACGGTGCCTTATTGCATGTCTGTGTATGTGAGATTTGACATACAGGACAATTCGTTTATGTACATTTTATAATCATATATTTTAATTAGTAAGCACAACTTTTATGTTGTAATTCAAACAGACGGCATGAACTATTATGACACGTATTACTTACGTACTGAAATTAATTATTAGAGCCGTTGTTAAATCATTATTTAAGATTGAGGATAAATTTATTAGGAAATTACACGAGGCTACCATTTAGATGCTTGTTATCATTCAAAATGATTTCCTTATATACCTAATTTACTCTTATTTTAGGTGTGTTTACTGACACAAATCGTCAGTCGTTTTACTCATCCAGTGAGTTAATTGTAGGTTGTTTGTCACAGTCTTTTTTGGAAGTTATTGGTGAAGGTTTATATTCATCAGTGGTCTTATAGATGCTACAATAATGATGATGATATCTAAGTCACAGTTGGAGACGATCGATTCAGCCAAATGTAATTTACCAACTAATCATGAAACAAATTGTAACTGTAGGGGCGATTTTTACCAATAAAATCTGACTTCTAAACCTAACCAAACGTTTCAAATGAACTATACATTCAATCTAGTTGTAATTGAATTTATAAATTGACACACAGATAGACAGATGTAGGCAATAAATTTATCCAAGAGAAAGCTTTCATTCAATTTTCAGCCCTATGTCATTCCCTTAGAGGATAATTTCCAAAATACCTGTACTGTGTTCACTTAGGTGCCTTTTGTAGGGAGTTTTCATTGAGCGTTTATGGACGCTAGTTCAAGGATATGCCCTTAACCGACGATATAGGTCTTTCTAGAAACATCTATTTACTAGCTACTCTCGCGCGGTTTCACCCGCTGGTCAGCTCAATTTGATCATAGCGTGATGTTTTATAGCCTATAGCACTTATGAAGATTGTAGCTAGCTATCACTGAAAGAATTTTGGCAATCCGACAACGGTTTCAAGCATTACCCCCTACAACTACAAACTAACAAACATACAAACTTACAAATACCTCTTTATAATAATAGTATAGATTGTTTTATTTATTTCACATGTATGTATATAAGCCAATCTTTGTTCTACTTTTTGTAAAAAAAAAAATCCTGCAATAAGATTTTCTTCTGTGTCGTGGGTGTGTTTACAAACATACAATTTCACATACAAAAATAGTGTTTCCGTGCTAGAGTCGTTCCCGCAGCCAGTTATCCATATTTTTTTTAGTGTGTGAGTCGCTAAGTTGTATAGAAGACAATGTATCACGTTTTAAGTATGTACATACTGTACAGATCTTGTGAACTTTGTACCTATTTGAAACACGGCATTTTCCTCCCCGTGAGAATACTCATTTTCTTCTTCGCTGTCTCATTTTAATGTGTTTCAAAACATTGGAAAAATATATCTTTCTTCAATATAGTGCCAATGAAATTTTAAAATAGCTCGGGTCTTCAAACTGTTCTACAACTGAAATAGTTAACAGATATTCCAAATCTCTGGACTGATGTCTGTTTCTGAAATTCTGACAGAAAATCCATACAATGTATATTGAAAATTAATCTCAACTCTTAGATTTTATGTGGCCTGTACCGATTTAAAGCCAGTTTCTAAAACAGTATTTTTTTAATGTTTTGTAGTTTGTAGAATATTCCACCAGCTTTGTATTTTTTTGTCGTGTAAGGCTTCTATCAAAGATCACGTTTTGAAATGAGTTTGCAAGAAAAATCCTGATAAGATCTTTGTTTTATAAGTTGGAATAGACTTGTAGTATTCCTTGACGCAATTGTTATGTTATCACATGCCAAAATATTAATAAGAAGTTCTCTCTTATTTATTTAAAATTTAGCATCCAAGTCTATGTTACGTCTGGCTATTATTTGATCAAAGATTTCCTGCCTCATATCAATATTATTATCATCATCTTAAACCATATGGCGTAAAGCGATAAAAATATAATTTACGACTTGATAAAATAAATAATAAGGTTGTTTTTTCTTTGAAGGAAATTAAACATTTAATTTTTGTTTGTTACAGGTTTAGGAAGAACGCGATATGAGAAAGCCATTGAATAGAATTACAAGACGTTTTTTTGTGGACGGAGGGAACAGTAACCGCAGGTGTTATTCAAGGGATGAATGAGTGGTTTATCAATCACCATGCTTGCGGAAAATGACACGCATAGTTACGGGAGCTCAAATAGTTCTTTTAACTTTTTCTTCGAAGATCCAAGGTTCATATCTATACTGAAACATCGAGGGCCGAACCACACAAACAATATTGGCGATGTTATAAAAGTTCTAGAAGACTGGCGAAGTAGATACAACATTTCCGTTGTAAAGGAATGTGAGAAGTCGGAATATTGCTCCGGGGAATTTCGAGATTTGATTCTCGCTTACAATAGCATCCATGGTTACGTTAGTTTATTGGTGAGTTTTTGTAAACTGTGCTTTAGTTATAAGATTTAAGATTATAATTCGAATGACAATATTATACAGTATGTATCACCGATAAGAAAATAGGGCTAAATTGAAAAAAAAGAATATAACTCTTGTGAGGCGACTTAATTCGAGCATCGCCGACTATTCATCAATGAATCACAATGCACATTGTACTAAATTAGACCCTAGTATGACTTGAAACTAGTCAAATCAATTTGTCAAAATGTGAGTAGGACTTAAAACATAACGGGTAAGTAAAATAATGTGTCTTACTTATTCGTATTACGTTGGAATGTTTATAACAGGATAAGTAGTAATTACAGCCTAAGCAAAAGACAAATTTGTCAAAAAATAGTGAACATCGAACATAGAAATAACTACAGACGACAGTATACAAGTGCAAAGAGCCAAGTTAAGTGTAAAAGGTTAACTAATGGAAGTAGATTAAAGCAAAGTCTGAGATTACAAACAGCTTACAGCATGTTAGTAACACATTTTACTTAAATTAATTAAAAATTAATCGTACGTTCGCGTCTGTGTAATCATTTTACTACTCACGTTGGAAAGCAAAGCACATAACGCTATCTGAAACTGCTGAAAACCTTAATAGATTTTCAACTTTAATACAAAGTTATAAAGACGAAAATGTAATAATGAAAATTGGTATTTTGGAGTACTTTAACGTGCTTGTCGCTTCTAATTAGACACGTTCTTCCATGAAATTATCTAAAATGAGATTTTAAAAGACCGAGCAATTTGCAAACACGTAGATCACGCTTTGGTTCTTACAAAAACTTGATGAATTTATAACAATTTAAAATTAACGAGAATTACTCTTGTGGAACGATAGAAATTACTAGAGACATAAAAATAATGAGCTCGTTATTCTCTTTATAATTTAAAGAGATTTGAGCGTAACGTTAGACAAAATTACAGCGCTTAGTTTCTGACACGCGGGCTTAGATAAGAATAATTCCAACATACTTTAAACATAGAAGTGTGTATAGTAAAATGTAAATAATTAAACATTATTATAAAGAATTTCAAATGTTTATTGTATATTGTAAAGTAGAAAATAGTTCTTAACTTAATTGAAAAAAAAAACAATTTGGATGAAAGCCCTTTGTTGATTTAAAACATTTTGTTTTGAGTTTTTGATTGCATTTGAGTGATTCTTTTGTAGAGATTTTTTAAAATATCTTACTTTTATTAATATTATACAAATGATAACATCATGTCAAAGAAATTATCATTCAAGCAGTTATAATGGCGTGGCTGCAATGCCTTTAATTTTTCGCGTGGGTTTGGCCCCAGCAAACAACGACCAAGAAAATACAACAGTATACTACAATAGTATATTGGATCGATGCTCTCAACACAAATTCTATGCCTAATTTTGACCCATAAGATATGTTTTGTACGAGTAATGAGTAACATGACTGGTTCAAGTGTGGAAGAGCTGAAGAAGAGATACTACGGTCTCACAGCATACTGACCTGAATCAACACTGAATACCGATGAGAGAGGTTACTGTAAGACCAATTGCAGGATATCCAAATTCCTAATCCATTATAACCAAAAAGGTGGCAATGCATTAGTAACCCTTTTGTGTTGTCAGTGTCCATGGGTGACGTCGATTGATGCCATTAAAACTTGAAAAGTATATTTATATTAAAAACTCTTTTGAGTATGTACCAAGTATATTTTTATCTGTGTTATTAATTAGTCATTTATGTACCAACAGGTATGTCTCTTCGGTAGTTTAGCAAATGCACTGAACGTAGCAGTGTTGACGCGACGAGATCTTGCTGTGACCCCCATCAATAGGCTGCTGAAGTGGCTGGCGGTGGCTGATGTCTTCGTAATGTTGGAGTACGTGCCCTTCGCGATCTACAGGTACCTGGTGAGTTGGGGTCACTTGAGATGTTTATAAGAAACTTTGATGTATTTTATAAAAGTAAACTTTCAGCTGATAGGTAATATTGGTGTTTATTGTTTTGAAGTATAAAATAAACTATAATTCTTTAATCCTAGCAAAACAAGTCACCTAGCTATGTAAAAAAGTAGGTTTGGTGTACATTTTTAATGTAAAATTTGGTGATACTCAGATTTGAATCCTAAAATGGCATTCAACGCCAAAGTCAAAGCTAAAGTCAAGGTCAAAGTCAAAGTCAAAGTTAAAATCAAATTCATAGACAAAAGTCAAATAATTTATGTCAAGATTTCAATCCTCAATACTTATGGTAATGGTGCTAGAAAAAAGGTAGTTGGGAAAACAGCAACTAATTAGTGTTTTCTTTTCAGTTATTCCCTGATCAAGAAGAGCGTCCGTACTCCTGGGCAGTATACATGCTGTTCCACAGTCACTTCACCCAGATCCTGCATACTGCGTCAATATTGCTCACGTTATCACTAGCTGTCTGGCGATATATTGCTATCAAGTAAGTGCCTGATTACACTTTATTTGTTTAATTATTTGACATCTCCTGGAGAATTACATGGTTTTAACTCTTATGTTTATAAAAAAAAACGTTGCCACGTTGTGAGTTTGAACCATAAGCTCGTTCTTTCTCCTCCGGTGAGAAGATGGAAGAGGTTGAAACCTTTATAATTGGTCAAGATTTTTTACATGTCCTAATAACAATAAACACCATACCTTAATACAATAACGCTTTGATGTAGTCTTACAAAACTTTTTTTAAGTTAAAATGGCACAAACATTTCACTGATCAGCTCGCCCCTTGGATCTCGCCCCTGATTGCCTCAGTGCATCAACTCGCCCCTTAAATTATTAGATACTCCAACTCGCCCCCGATTATTGGTTAGTTAAAAGAACTGTTAGCACTCTAAGTTTATAAAATATTTAAATGAATATTTTTTCTTAAAACTTCAATAATGGTCCCATAAAAGTTCCCTTTTGTTACAGTAAGTAAGCCAGGTAATAAAACTATCACAAGTGTTTATTATGTTTTCGGCTTACTCACGTAATAATTTGACGAGATACTCGACTAGTTTCAAGCCATGCTAGAGGCCCATATTCATGAGCAGCCGACCGTCGCGCTGCTACAGTAGCAGCGCGACGGTCGGCGAGTCGCGTGTCGCGGAATGCTCCGAAAACATAATAAATAATTTAGAATGTCTCACGAACGTTATAATAAAAACTATCACAAGTGGTTAAATTACTTACCAGTTTTGTTTACTGTACATGTTTCTGAATATACCTTTTTTAGTTAAATTTCAAAGGGAATGCCGCAAGGGGCGAGTGGATGCATCAAAATAATTATTTAATTGTTAAAATTTTTCACTCGCCCCGTAAGGGTTTTTGTAAGGGGCGAACCACAACTCCAAATTAATAAAAACGGGGCGAGTGGAACATTTTATTCGGAAGGGGCAAGATCCAGGGGGCGAGCTGATACTACACCCACTGATTCATATTATATGTACCTACGTAGCATAGAAAACTGTACCTCTTTAAAGAAACGAAACAAAATATTATATCGACACCCTTTTCTAAAATTAGCGCTAGTAGTTGAAAAAAATAATACTTTTTTCAAATCGAACCAGTAATTCCAAAGATTAGATCGTTCACACAAACAATCGTTCTGTCGTGATTCCATTTCAATTGATGTTTGAATTTCATCACGCGATATTTCGGAAGCTAATGTCAATTCCATTCATTTCGATTAGCGATACGGAATTGTTTCTATGGAAAGGAGTTTGTGTTGTATGAATAGTACAGTTTTGAGTGGTTTCTTTGAATTGTTCCTGGTGAGACTGTCGTGGTGGCCCGGTGGTTAAGGCGTCTGTTCGAAACTTTGCAAGTACCAATGTGACTTTTTCCGAGTTGTATGTACTTTTTGTAATTATTTATAAACCTTTGACATACGGCGAAGGAAAACATTGTGAAGAAACCTGAACTTACGCGTATAATTTCTAATTATAAGTTTGCAATCGCCAATCCACCTTGAGCAAGCGTGATGAATAATGCTCAAACCTTCTCCGTGTGAGGAGAGGTCTTTGCTCAGCAGTGGGCAGTACTAGTTCTTTTTGAGATCTGAAAGCTTATTGAGAGCTTCATATTTTATTCCACAAAGGCATAAGCATAGCCGCCTCTTCAATATTAACACCCACATTTCACCAGTTGTTGGATATTCTAAATCTCTACAGAGGTTGTCTGTAAGAAATCACATTGTGCGGTAGAACCCTTTGCGTACTCTGAATTATAAGTTAATCTGTCCGTCTGTATACCTTTAAAGTGACACAATAAACTGTTATAATAAATATCAAAAAACTGCCAGCTTCACTTGCATGGTTTCCTTAATTGAATTCCAGGTTGTGTGTTAAAGATCGCTTTTTAGGGACAACTTAAGAAAACACTAGTAATTTTTACATTCCACAATAAAAAAAAATGTTAAAGCCGTAGTAGTTCATAGTTAAGGCACTTCCCAGGCCCGCTTCTCATGCATGAGGTCCGAAACTTGCAACAATTTTTACATGTATTTACTACACCAAATAACAAACAGTCTACGTAAACATAGCGAGAAAGCTGAACTTATAATCTTCTATGCACAAGATGGAAATCACCTCTCCGCCGTTCCAAGCCTTGCCGCAAGCGTTGTGATTGGTGCTCAAACGTTTTTTGTTCAGCAGTAGGCACTAATAGGCTCATGATGTGTGTAATAGATTATTTATAAGATAAGATTAGGATTTTCTCCTGTATCGTGGGTACGTATAAACATATAATTTCACATACACACCTCACCGAAACAATTAGTGGACTACAAAAAGAATTGTTCTTTACTACACTTATCAAAGGTTCGATTCGAACCTTTTATACGTTGCACGGTAGCCACCGCGTCAACCTTGCAATCTATAGTATAATTAAAATCACAATTAGACTCACTTCTGTGAGGAACCGCGAGGAAGAGATAGAAATGTTAATAGTTTAATTTATTCAGGTAACAACACTACCAAGAAGGGTATGAACATTGTTTAATTTGTTTTGTCCATAATAAATGAACATTTTTACATGAAGTGTATTTTAACCGAAGTAACATTTCCAGCAACTTAGTTACACTTCTTGCTTAAGTTGTTCTCGGAATTAATTGTAATTTATCTTTGTGTAAAACCTTATTTAATTCTCCACTGCAAAACGTCTTACGTTTTCACGCCTTAGACATTTTAGAGATAGGTATTACATGTCTCCTGTTAGTAATTCCTTTAGGTATGAATGATCCCTAAACTGTTATCTACTGTAAATTCTACTTATATTACAAATGCAACAGTTTGTGAGGATAAATGGATTTAAGTTTGTCATTCATGTAAGTTTTAGGATTATTTCAAACCTGTACCTGTATTTCATTTTATATTTTATAGTTTTTTGTTATTAAAATAAGTCTCTGAATTGAATAAAAAAAAATTAAAATAGGCGGAAAAATTGAATTTATGGTAGTCAGCAGTAGCTAGCAAGACGGGGGAGAAAATGGCGGGAATTCGGGTGGAGCTCACGGAACCGATTGTGATAGCGGTATTTTTTTTTTTTTTTAAATACGTATTGGTTGTGTACTGGAGGTCTTGGCGTTTAATTTGGAGTGGAGTCTTATACTTTGATGCAAAAAACGGCTGATCTGATTTGTTTGAAATTTGGTATGTAATTAGATAGGTGGAACCTGGAATAGCACATAGGCTGCTTTTTAACCCATTTAAAAAAAGGAGGAGGTTCTCAATTCAACCCGTATTTTTTTTCAACATATCATGCGTCCGCAGCCCTAGGCGGAAGTTTATCTTGTGTTCATTTTTAGAAAGAGAATGGATCGGCTCTGGATCCACAATTTAAAGAAAGTTGGTTTCTTTTTATGTAACGTATGGGAAGGGCATTATAAATTCATCACTAAATAAAAAATCAAAAGCTGTACACAGGACACATGAGATATGCCATGTCTTTTTTTGTGAGGGGAAAATCATGCAGTGACTGACTAGAAACCTTTTCGTTCGTTCTCCTGCTTGAGACAGAGGCCGCGGTACCTTATTTTGCTAGCCCCGCAACCCCGGATGACACGCCATGTCTATATCAATCTTTTGACAATAAAACAATGAAAAATAAACTTCATACTGTAATAAAATATACAAATTGAAAACCTAGACTACTAGAATAATTGTTTACAACCAAAACAAAACGCTTAATGAAAACAAACACCTTTCAATGAACTACATAGAAACTTTGGTCCTTGAAAAACATTTAATTTTTGTTTTATTCGATTTACATGATTTGTTTAGGCAGGTCTAGACCTTTTTGTTATCAATTTAGGTTGTAAGTTTTTATTGATTGAGAAAGTCCTTGGTCTTCTCCTACCCTAGGTGGGGCGAAAGAGAGAGAAAGAGAGAGAGAAAGAGAGAGAGAAAGAGAGAGAGAGTATTAGACGCATACTGACTTAAAAACGCCCCGTCCTTTTTTCCTTCTCTGACCCGGGTAGCGGTACGTAATTGAGCTTGCATCGCAACTTAGGCAAATTAAGTTGTACCTAAGGGCTATTCTTAAACAAACGTAGGAACACTTCTTTATGGGGTAGGTGGAAAGAATACGTGCGTGTTGATGCATAATTATTAGCTACGTAAACCTTGTCCCAAAAGGCCCCGGCTACGCTTAGGCGGATGCGAATTTTGGAGATTATTAACCGCGTCATGTATAAAACCAGAAACTGAGAACAAATCAATGCGATAGTAATTTGGTCCTGCTTCCGTTGTTTAGTACAATTAAAAATATTAAGTGGTTAAAAACCGTTGCGGGTCCTTCTTAACGCAGACGGGCCTTAAAAGTAGGTATGTAAAACTACAAAATGCAGCGAGTGCGATATGAATTTTTCATATTCTGAGAATCTGTTTCATTTATGCAAATAAACATTAAAGTATACTGGTAAGCCAACGTTACACTATATTTATGCTTTTCTCTGGCTATATTTTTTAAACTTTCGCGATTCATATTTACAACATATAATTACGCGGGTATAACCGCGAAAAATAATTATATAAATACCTTGGTAGGCTTGACGTTTCGATTTGGTTGCACAGGTCGTGGTCGCAAGCAGACTCCGTCACCGTAACGTCAAGTCTACCAAGGTGTTAGTTCGGCGTAGTTAAGCGTTAATACCGGCGTAATTATATATTGTATATTTTTATATATGAGGTAGGTTATTTACAAGAAAAGAGATGTATTATCTGCCTATTTCCTTGGCTGGGATAATCTCCATCTATACTAATATTATAAGGAGGATTTTTTTTAAGTTTGTATGTAGGGGGTAATCTTTGCCAAAATTATTTCACTGATAGATAGCTACAGTGCTCCTGAGTGCTATAGGCTAAAAAACATCACGCTATGATTAAATAGAGCCGAACAGCGAGAGTGGCTAGTAGATTTATATAATAATAATACCTACACTTCACAGTATTAACAAAACAAAGTCAACTAAGACTCTTACAAAGAGAAATGAAGTAACATGCACTAAATGACAAATGATACCTTCACCTTTAAGAATTGTATTAAAGTTAGAAGGTCAGAAGCGCCATTTTGTTTATTGTAGCTCAGGGTATTAAGGAAATATTGCTTAGTTTGAAATGTTAGTAATAAGAACTTGACCGTTTTAAATTAGGTCAGTATGGGTTTTGCGTCAGTACCATTGCCGCACATTAATTTATTATGAATTCATTCAGTCTATCATCATGATCATCAGCCTATAAGTGCCTACAGCTGAGCAAGCTTCGGCACGAATGGGTCGGCTCGACAGGAGTTATACCACGGCCTCACAGAATACCGGCGTGAAACAACCACAGTGTTGTGTTTCGCCGTGTGCGTGAGGTTAACGGAGGCCCAATCCCGCCCCTTCCCGGAGGACCAATCCCCAAAAGGCCGGCAATGCACTTGTAACTCCTTTGGTGTGGCGGGTGTCCATGGGCGGTGCCGATTGCTTACCATCCGGTAATCTGTCTGCTCGTTTGCCGACTTATAACATAATAAATAAGACCTTTTCTCACATGGAGAATTGAGAGTGGAGTTTGAGCGTTAATTATCACCACGCTTGCTCAAGGGGGAGCATTATAAGTTCAGATTTGCCCGCGATGTCTTCTTTCTCCTTATGTGGTGTCTAAATAATCTTAGAAAGCACAATGTAACACGGAAAAGTCACATTGGTTCTTGACAGGTTTCGGAACTACACCCTCAAGCGCGAGAAGCGGACGTGTGTGTTAAACTCCAGGCCACTACGACTTTGTAACCAGACGAATGTTAATTCACTCCATAGTTATTGTTTTCGGAGCAAAATCGTCACTAAAAATAGTTACTAAAAGTTTTTATTATGTCTGGCAGTTACAAGTAAAACAAAAATGTTCGATCACCGTTTGGTATGACGTTTATAGCTACAATTATTAGGACAAAAAGACTAACTGGTACTTAGGTATTTTGATTTAAGAGATTTCCTGTGCATAAAAAGACGATAATATTGCTAAAGCTATAAATAAGTTTGTTGGAATACCAATAAATACCTCAATGACACCTATTTACCGAGTATTTAAATGTAGGTATATTTTAAAATTGTTTTCGGCTAAACGTCGATTAATTATTTAATAATATTATTCCGTTTTAACAGCAGCCTTTCCAATAAATCTAGTTAAACACTTATATAGGTAGTTTCGATATAAAATTACAAAATACATTGATTAGAATAGTAACAGTTCTCCGTTCTCCCAAAGGATGAGACATACTGACCCCAATTTTTCCACGAGCTCCCTCCCTGATGATTTGAGGAGATGAACATTATGCGGATAATAAATAACATTTGGACATGCAATACAAGACTTAAGTGTATGAGAGCGATGCTTCCGCATGAATGGGACGGCAACAGTAGTATATCACTCCATTAATTACATTTTATATATTTTCTATTTCCTTCAGATCTTTGGTTTAAAAACTATCCTTTGTCCTTTCTCGAGTTCCAAACTATGTCTGTACCAAATTTCACACAAATAGGTTAAGTAGTTTAGACGTGAAGAAAAGACAGACAGACAGTTACTTACTTTCACGTTTATAATATTAGTTTGGATAGTTTGGATTAATCTAAATAAATATAATACAGTTACTATCACACCAATAATTACATTTTAGGTGTTTATATAATAGTTTTGCTGTCAATAAAGGATTTTGTGACTGTGATCTCTGTGAATGTCCTAAAATGCCAACTGCCAACTGCCAATCTAAAAATGGTCTGTTAGTACAAGTTCATAACCTCTGACCTGAATTTACAAACCTTGTTTGGTCTCTTAATTGCCATTTTTAAATAATGCTGGCTTTGAGTAAATTGTAATTTATTAGGAGATTAATGTAAATAAATATAATAAAGTTACATTGTTTAGCTACTGGAAAAACGCGTGTAAAGTTTTTCACGTTGAGGGTGTACCTACTCTGTGATTGTGCTATCGTCGTGATTATTTCTGTTAATGGCTCAATATTTTACTTTATTTTGCCTTATTTGTATAGTTTGTTGATGGTGTAGGATTCGAAATCATCTTGAATTATGAATCATCAATATAAAATAGTCACTTTATACATTAATGAAAACTCACAGTGCAATACATGTAGGAATTAGAACAGGCCTTACTTAGGGCGATAGAATGATATAGTAGACGATATTCTGTCTTCTTGTAATGTAAATGTGTAAATACTAAACTTAAAAAAAACGCACCAAACGCTTTTTTGTCAAAAACAAAAAATATGTTATTGAAACAATAACCTCTCAAACACATTATACACGTTACACTGCTAACTAAAGTTGTATCCGAGAGAACCGCTGTCAACCCTTTCTGAATCTTTTAAAAGTTTCTAGTACCCAAAACTTTGTAGAAACTCAACGAAGAATATTTTCTATTTATAAACAAGAACATTGTTTTCTTGAACAAGCTACCCCGGCTACGCACAATGCTGATACTAAATATCTCCACAATTTAATGGATGATATTGTACATATAAAACTTTCTTTCAATCACTCTATCTATTAAAAAAACCGCATCAAAATCCGTTGCGTAATTTAAAGACTTAAGCTTGCTTAGGGATATAGGGACAGAGAAAGCGACTTTGTTTTATATAGCAGTTACATCATTAATGGAAAAGTTTTGGGCACAATAGGTAGGAATATTTTTTTTTATTGGAATTAGGTCGCTAAACGAATGGATCACCCGATGATTAGCATTCGACACCACCCGCCCCGCCACATAAAATTGTAGAATAGGAGAATTTGAGGACTATACTTAGGAGACAGGTACAAGGCGTGAACACAACATCGTGCTTGTATTACAAATGTGTGCTGAAACATGGCTCACCCACACATTTCTTTTTTCATTTTACACTAATTTGGTTTATTTTTTGGTTAGTTCCTCACTTGGTTCTAACGACACCTACAAAAAGATAAAGACTTCTTTGACGCCATAGTAGCATTTGCTTAAAAGAAGTTTTTTTAATTTGTTTGCAAATGTGTCTTTTTTCGTTTCCTAATAAATCGGGTAGTTTATTGTAAATTTTTATAGACATGACTAGTGGGTTTGATGAGTGTATTTGTAATCGGGATGATGGTTTAGGCGTGTTTTGTGTCGAAGTGTGTATCTTGTCTGTATGTGTTCACGTGTAGTGTAAAAGTATAGTAGTCACTTTGTATGAACTTTCTGTCACCTTAGTACACTGTTGAAGATGGTGAAAGAAGGCCCTAAGTTTCTTTAAAAAGAGTTTTCTCCATGTTTGTTTCTTTGGTTTAACGCGCTAATCCCCGAAACTACTGCTTTAAATTTAATAAAATATTTTCGTCTTGATTTAATGACAGTGTTTGACAACGTATTATTTTGTTCCCAGATATCCTACGTACAGTCCGTCGCTATGCACCGACAGGAGATGTACGCTCGCGATATTGCTCAGCTTCATATTGCCGCCTATACTCTGCATACCTTCGTATTTTGTAAGTATTATAAGGGGAGAATTATTTTTTTACTAAAGCAAGGTAACGGCTTTTGTTTACCCCGTAACAAAAGTGTAACAAACCGAACTCAAGAGGGCGCTCCCGCGACTAATTTTTATACAATGAAAAGTTATGCGATTTAAAATCGGTGTGGTTACGCCGTTGTGTTTCCTTAGCTGCGAGGTTGTCCTGGATGTTACGCATATTTTCGTACTACATCAAAATTGTAGCAACTATTCAAATTTTTATTGCAATTTTCATTGAATTGAAAATCATCATCATCATCATCATCAGCCTATAAGTGCCCACTACTGAGCAAAGGCCTCTTCTCACATGGAGAAGGTTTGAGCATTAATCCCCACGCTTCCTCAATGCGGGTTGGCGATTTCAAACTTATAATTAGAAATTGTAAGTCCAGGTTTCCTCACGATGTTTACCTTCACCGCATGGTGGTGGTGTCTAAACAATCATAGAAAGTACATATAACTAGGAAAAAGTCACATTGGTTCTTGTCCGGTTTCGAACCCACACCCTCATGTATGAGAAGCGGGCGCTTAACCTCGGGGCCACCACGACACTACGAACGAATTTAAAATGCTTGTGCTAAATTGGCTTGTAGTAATTTTACTTTTAATACAAGTCCATATAATAAATTAAGTATTAAGATAAGCTCATCTCATAAGCGAAGTTAGTTTCGGAACTCTTAAGCAGTAATATTCCTCTCAACTTAATTACTTTTTCTTCATCTTGCAATCAACTTTCTAACACTTTAGACAAGTTAAACATTAAACATATGCAGTTAAAACATCTTACTGAGAACAGGGAACACTACAGAGTAACAGAGTTCATTAACTTTGCTCGCGAAATTGAGTTTTTATGACGACGTAGGTACACATGTTTTCTTGGCGCTTTATAATCGTAAAAGAAAGATGGCCGCTTAACTTTTTACTCGGGGAGCATGATATCACATATGCCCTTGAGGGGAAGGTAGCATTCTAATAATATTATAAAGGGGAAAGTTTGCAAGTATTGATTGATGAGTATATGGATGGGTGTTTTATCCCTTTTACATTAAAACTACTGAATGGATATGAATATTTTTTTTTTCAATTTCAGTAACTTGTGTTGTTGATAACTACTTTAAGAAGAGGCTTAAAGAGGTTCTTAGCGTCAACAAACGATTATATATAAACATCAACTTCTTTGATTTTTTGTCTTGATTATTCAATGGTTAGAGAAGTTAAAAATCAGCCCTAAATAAAACAAAGCTATCTTAAACTTGCATGGTGATGAACCAAATTTGTAATTACCTATAGAGATTGGTTGTGGTCTAGAATAATACCTAAGTAAAAAGCCAGTAGTAGTATACACATTGGTAGGCTTCTTATACTAATACTACTATTTATACTACTTACTTATAAGTAGACTGTCCATTGGTAGGCTATTTATACTAATACTATTATTTATACTACTTACTTATAGGTAGCCTACCCATAGGTATGTTTACTATTTACTCAGGTAGGTACTAAGGACGAACTCGCAGGTAGAAGCTAGTTTTAGACACTGTTTTAGTTTGACGCGAGGTTCGTGACAAACAAGTTTGTTGTTGTTGTCTTGCAGTTTCTTTGTGTCTTTAAGTTTTAAGTCATTCAGACTCCTGCATTTCATTTCCAAATTCACTGAGGGATGTAGGGATTCTGTTTTGTTTTTTCAAATAATGTTTTCTGTGTTTCGTTCGAATCTAAGACTTAATGCGTTACTGAGACGCGTTGGACTTGAGGTACAGACGGCGACGGTATAGATAATGGTATATAAGACAGGAGACGATAGCAGTTTTGGTGGGGTATTTGGTTTTTTTTTGTGAGAGGAAAATTAACAAATGACTCTTCTAGCCCAGATTGACGTAAGACTATACTGACTAAACCCCCCTTCTCCTGCTCTACGCCGGTACCGGTATCTTATTGCACTTGCCCTGCAACCCGGCTGAACATTAGCCCTGTTGGGCTCCAGTTGTGGTAGTCTATTGGCTCTTTGAAGCGAGCGCTGAACGCTACGCGCGAAAAAATTTTTCTTGACTTATACCTTTTGAATTAATAAAAATATTCCTCCGAAATATAAGTTACAAACGGAACCATTTTTCATTACTTTGTTCGACACAGGGAATTGTTTTGTATTTCCTCTTGAAAACATCCGATCAAAATTAATCTACATAATTATGTATACCTAAGCCATTCCATATATAAAGAAATGAAAAATGAGTGTAAAAAAATCGTATATGAATTGAAAAAGTTTTATTTCAGATGCCTTTAATGCCAACGAATTAATAATTTCATTACATCAATAAGCCTTTCATATCTCTTTGCGTGCGAAAATCGCAAATTCAATACTCACTTTTATTATAAAAAATAGAAATAATATTACAGAAATGAAAACAGATTGAAATGTGAAACGGAACGCCTTTATCCATTAAACCTCAACTTCGACGAGCTGATGATCTGCAGTCATAATTAAAATCATTTTTCAATAATAAAATTAACTTGTGGTCGTTCCATATCGCGAACTCGTGTTCACAATTTTAAACCTTATTTTCGATAAGTTTTAGTTCACTTTCTTTTGTTTGTTTAAAAATGAAACGCGCTTAAATTTATTTTATGCCCAAATATCTCTATGAAAATACAAATATTATAATTTATAATAATATGTTTTTTACCTATGTGCTGAAAGTAAGGTGAAACGTGGTGGTGAAATACTTTGGCAAAATACAAATTAAATATGAAAATATGGTATGGTATTTCTATAGTACTTAACTATCGTGATGCACATTAAATTTATTGAAAACTAGCCGCTCGCCCCTGCTTCACGCGGATATTCAATCGGTTGCAATTTCCCGATTTCGCCCTCAACTAATCTAAAATTATCTTTCATAAGAACCTTCTCCTGAAAAAAAAACAAACTCAACAAAAAAGGAATTGGTTCAGGCGTTTTTGAGTTATGCGCTTACCAACATATTTTGCGATTAATTTTTATATATAAGAAGACTAGCAGCTCGCCCCTGCTTCGCACGGGTCTCTATAACCAAACTCCCCCCTCTACTTTCCTGAAATTTTCTTTCATAAGAACCTTCTCCTGACAATAACACTTATAACAAAAAAAGAATCAGTAGAATTGGTCCAGGCATTTTTGAGTTATGCGCTTACCAACATATTTTGCGATTCATTTTTATATAGAAGAAGATTACGACTTGCGTGAATTAAGTGATAAAATCTCTACTAGTATTAAATCACAAAAATCACGTGAATTAACTGGTAAAAGCTCTCAAAGTCACAGCGGGACTCTTATTCATGAGCAGAGCAGAGCCTTGTAAAGCATTTGGGCTATTTAAACCAATATAACCTAAATTTAAATAATAATTTGATTGGCATCGACTATCGCGTGTAATGATACTTAAATTCCAAACACTTGGCTTAATATTTGGTTATAAAAATGCTTTGCTTTTGTCTTCCGATCTCTAATTCAATGCTGTAAGCATCTTGGTACATTCACAGTCTCAAGATTACAGATTAAACTTGAGATAAACAATATCACTCATTGGATATATTTTTATATTCAATGAGTATAAAAAAATATTTAATTTTAAACTTCATTTTTACATTTTTAAATATTTTCACAAAACAAAAAAAAAGAAAAACACTTAAAATATAAAAAAGCAAAATATATCCAATGAGTGATATATATATATTCTGATATGTTTACCAATGGAAGCCCATAACTAAACACACATGACTTGTACCTATATTTAGATAGAACTAGGTAAATGTGAAATAATAAATTATTTTGAAGCCGTCAATCCTTTGTCACATGAATGAATTAACATTGATCCCTTATACAGAATATATGTAATTGTCAGTAACATACGACGTTCATAAATATACTATATTTAAATGCTTTCCTATATTATTATTACGGATTAATCTAGATATTTTTTTACTGTAAACATGCCATGATAATTGGATAAAAATGTTTATTTTTGGAATTTTAATGACACTTTATGTTATAAACCAGTGATGGGTCTGAATGAAATTTGGCACTAAGATAGATTTTTTAAACGTTGCCCCATACTAGGATTTTCTCATTTGTTGTTGGTGCTTTAACAAGCTTAAATTTTCATATACACTAGCTTTGCAGCCTCGTTCACTGTGCAGTTAAAATGTACCCAACTAGTCTTTTTTTTGTTTACTTGCAATAAACTAGTTCTTGACTGCGATCCCACCTGATGGTAAGCAGTGATGCAATCGTTGATGGTAAGGCGCACCAGTTTATTAAGAGCCTATTCACTCTAGCCTTGAAGACACCTAAATTGTATTCGGACGGAAAGACTGCAGCCGGCAAACTGTTCCAATCCCTCGATGTACGCGGTATAAATGACGAGGCAAAACGCTTAGTCCGGGCCGCAGGTGTCTCAACAACTGTCTGAAACGACACATAGGCTACATTTTAACCTGGCCCTTTGGGCTCTCTTTCTCATGCGAGAAAACTCGTATCGGGAATATACTCACTTTCCTTTCAGTATAGCTATTATAAAAAATGAGAGTCAATCCGTAATTTAACGTAGAAATAGAATCATTTATTTGTCAATAATGTAGGAATACAAATATGTGGGTAGTCTTGGTAATGGTCCGAGTACATATTGCCTTGCGACATGCAAAATCATCGGCGAACCGCTCCGGCTTCACACGGATGCATTTCTGATACTAGATGTCCCCACTATTTAATGAATGTTTTTTACAATATATACCTACATATTATAAACATTCCTCTTCATTCACTCTATCTATTAAAAAACCCTATCAAAATCTGATGCGTAACTTTAAAGATTTAAGCATAGATCCCTATATATAGAAAACGACTTTGTTTTATATCTACAATGTAGTGATACACCATAATAAAACTAAATTCCAGTCAGTGAGCACGAGTAGACGTCATTAAAGTTTTACCTATTCCTTGAACTAGTATAGATATAGGAGTTCTTTAGTCTCAACAGACAAGCTACACGCTCCATATTTACATTCACTAATACATATTTCTTTTAGTCAGTACCTACTACATTTTTAAAAGTAGATCGTGGTAAATTCGATGTTCGTTCTAGAAAAGACTTAGACGTTTACAATATATATGTAGGTATATGAATTACGTATGTACGTAAGTATGTATATAGATAGGTAGATACAAAGATATAAACCTGTCAGTTCACGGTTCCGAAATAGTTCTAGAGGGAAAAGAGGATATTGATTGTTTAATATACATTAGTACTTTAGAAGAAATGTTATCTTACGATGTCGTGAAATAACAATATTGACAGATAATTAGCTAACCTAGACAAATTACTGGAAACGCATGTCGAATTGGATGAACAAAATCAAAGCCATAACATTTATTTCAATTACACCCTTAGGCCTCGATTACGTTTAAACAGCGCGTTGTGCGGTGCGATGTACGGTTCGTCATACATTGCTCGTGATGCTCATATTTGCACGTGTTTTCACCGCCGTTGACACGACTTGATGCTGTAATGTACAACAAACGAAATACCCGCCGCGCAACGCCCCGCGTGTACGTAAACGAGACCTAACAGGCACTTTTGAACGTCAAACAAAGCTTAAAGATAAAAATCGTCAGTTTGTCGGTCAGTCAGTGAAGTTATTGGCTCGGTCCATAGTGTAGATTCCGTGGGAGATGAACGAGCAAGAAACTCCATGGTTATTCTTCTTTAATCAGTTTCATATACAGGTTCTTTGGTACATTACAACACTGAACAGTGCCTATTGTTGCTATTCCGTGACGCACCATATAAATTTAGTTAACATTAACGCGGCCGCATCTGTAAAATACCTCACAAGACCCTAAAAAACTCTATGTATGACTTTGATATAGGTATTGCTATCATTCCTCGAAAGTCAGTATCAGCCTCGGCGCTTCTCCGAATACTTAGACTGTCAGTCGATTATGGAATAAATTGGCAAATTAGCCGGCTTATTAACTGACGGCAAGCCGCCCATGGATATCCACAACACCAGGTTATGAGTGCTTTGCTGGCCTTTGGAGGATTAGGGATTCGAAGTTTTAGGGATTGGGGTGGGTTGAAGGGCGTAGAGAGTATTGGGTATCCGATTACCTCACTCTCACGGCGAAAGACTAAGCCGTAAGCGTTGTTTGATGCCGGTTTTCTGTGATATTAGTCCGATTGACCATTCCTACTCCACTCCCATTCATGCCGAAACATGGCTCTCGCACACTTAAAAAGTTTGTTTCTGTGCTATTGAGTTTAAATCACAGTCACACGTTCGAATTTCGAACTTTAAATTGCCTAGCGACAACATAGTATGTATCTATTCTAAAATCTGAATATAAGTATGTGTGTTATGCTTACTTTGTTATGCGTCTGAAACGCGTCTACAAAGCAAGCTCTTTTATCTTAGTCTTAGAGTAAAACAGCTATTGGTTCTAGAGTTTATAATTTAAAAGGATACTTTATTTACTTTTATTTCGGGTCATTTGAATATCGACTTGGGGCAAAAGTGAGTGTTATTTCGGTACACCATTTTTCTTATAAAAGCACTTTTATATTTCTCTCAACCCTATTATTCCACTCATATAATAATATATTCTAGAACGTGTACCTCACCAGATAATGTCTAGGACTCTTCCAAGCAAATCTCACCTCTATCTCGGTTGATTGAAGTATTATTTCCTACACAATGATTTACGACACTCGTTGGTTCCTGTAGAGCGATTGATGTCAGTGGAATAGCGTGGAACTATGCCATTATTGTAGCCAAGGTTGCCTCGCCTTAATTGATTTCTCCTACATTATCTGAGTTTGGTAGACATCCATGTTGTATTGGATAAGTTTTATTGTTGTTAGTTTGACTATCTTGCCTTGTAGTGGTTTGTAAAAGCGATTTATAAACTTAAGCGTGGTTGCATCTCCGGAAAAAGTACTAATAGGTTTTTTTGGTTTCCGTCAAATCAAATAATTCATTGTATTTTCACATTTTATTTAGTACTAGCAACTTGCCTCGGCTTCGTGCGGGTGTAATGCTGATACTAAATTACTCCACTATTTAATCGTCATTTATGTTTATATAAACCTTTCTCTTTAATCATTATATCTATCAAAATGCAAAGTTAAAATTCGTTTAGTTAGTTAAAAAGATTTAAGTTTACATAGAAGATTATGGATTATGGAGTTTCTTGCTCGTTCTTCTCCATTCGAATCTACAATTTGGAACTACTTCTCTATTTTGACGTTTCAAAAGTACCTTGTCATGGTTTAGTTGGAATAAATGATTTTGACTTTGACTTTGAAGATATAGAGACAAAAAGCGACTGTAGATTTAGATTTCGTGGAATAATAATCACAATGTATACTTGATAATAAGTACCTAATTGCTTTAAAAGTATTTTCACAACATATAAGCGCGTTACTATTGTTCCTAAAAATTGTTAGTTGCACCGTTAACTCGTCAGTTGCAGGTTATTGGACGATAGTGTTGGATTGCTAATTTCGAGTTCGGTCAGGCAAAAAATGTGTTATCGAGATATTATCTTATCAATACCAAAGTTTTCCAACTATATTGTTGCTAAACATGATCGATGCTTCCACAAAATAAAGGTCGAATTCAAGTATTAAAGGAAATCTGACGATAAACGTTTGCGAGAAAATTTAAACAAGATATCGCTTTTAAGAAACTCTTTTTAATGGATGTTTATTCTGAATAATGTTATGATTATAAAGAAAATTGTTATATAAAGTCCAAAAGTTTGAGATTTGGCAATAACTTTGCTCCTTCTAGAATATTTGGTGTTGCAAAAAGTGCTTTAAATAATAAAAATTCTGATATAAAACCAATATTCTAACCGTTGATCACACATTCTATGCAGTGTATAGGTATCCTGTTTTTGTGTTAATTTTTTTTTTGGTTAATTAGCGTAAATTCAACGCTCACAATGATAGTAAAAAAGATAGTAAACAACATTTTAAAACAAAACACTAACAAAAACAATTTCTGTTACAGGTATTCACGATACACAAAGACTTTGCTTTCGACAAAAGCGGGAATATGCTGACTAAAGTATACTTCGTGGATTCAAATTACAATGGCAGCTTATACCAAATAAATTTTTGGGTGCACGCAGTACTTATAAAGCTATTACCTTGCGTTATCCTAACTGTGATTAGCGCTTGGCTAATCAGAGCGTTGTATAGAGCTAATAGTAGGAAGAAAGCGTTGAAGGGTTACAGTGCTTGCCCCGCGACAGCGGTTGTCAATGGTAACGGGAATGTCTTCACTAGAAAGTCCACGAAAAGGTCTAAAGCTGAACGAAGGACTGACAGGACTACGAAGATGCTTGTGGCTGTGTTGCTGTTGTTCTTGCTGACGGAGTTTCCTCAAGGAATATTAGGTAAGTCTGTTTGGTTTAGCTTTGTTTCGTTTTAGATATTTATTTGTTGGGTTTTGGAACCCGTGTTTAACTTGTTTTAAACTGAATATAACAATTAAATATCTAAAATTAGTGAAATCGACCAGCCAATACCTTTTTGGTTATTATTTCTAATCGGCATACGAAATTATACCATATAATAAAAAGAGACGCTTTTAATGGGTCCAGCGTTGTAGGTGAGAAATCTTTACATCGATGTATAATTTATAACAAAATGTATGCTGATAAGTTGCACTGTCAATTTATTTTCGTAAGAAGAAAATATTTCACAAAAATAATCAGATACAAACCCATGCACTATACCAACATTTGATTTCGATAAATTGTAACAACTTACCTCTGTATTGACATTCATCGCAATAAAAAATGTATTTTGTATTCTACTTACTTCAACTATGAGTTGCAATTTCAACATCAATTCAATAACCTCAACTATAATTATTTTCCAGTTGAATTTGAGCTCAATTTATTAGGTACAGTGAATTTTACATTTATTTAGTAAATATAATTTATACGAGGAGTTAATAAATCCATTCTCTATGATGTTAAGCATACAAGATGGAAGGTTTTATGAGTCTGTTATTAATCAAACCGCCCTTTCAGTATCACGGAGAACTTTATAAATAGATTTATTAACCGGCGAAGTTTTGACGAATTGCTAATCATTTATCTTGGTTTTCATCGCTTCTAATAAACTTTGAATTAGATTAAAGGATTCGGTTTTGTTCGTGAGTTCATTTGCTTTTTTTTATTTATTGTTAGTTGTAGAGGTACTGCTCCTTCAGACAAATTGCGTTTTAAAACTATTCGCATTCTTGAAAAGAAAAATCAATGAACGCGATTGACATTGGCTTCGACAATACTGTGACATTCTTATTAAATTTTGCTCTGTTCGACTGTCTAATCTCTCTACTATTCGATTGTGAAACTAATGTCCAAGAATTCTTGGCTGGTGACGTTGGGTTGACCAAAGTATTGCGGAGTATGGAAGAGCTATGCCTCGGCCCGAATGGGCCGGCACGATCGGAGGGACCCCTCATGGCTCATAGAAAACTGGCGTGAAATAACATTTGCCCCATGTGAGTGAGGTTATTGGAGACCTTCTCCATCTCCAATACTTCATACCCTCATTACACGAACTTTCTCAAATTTCTTACTCCAAAAAGGGTGCAACGCACTTGCAATTTCTAAACTTTCTGTGGCAACGACTGTTTAACGCCTGCATGCATTCCTATCCCATAAAAAAGTATTATTCTTTTCCTATCATTTTTGTGTTGTCACATTTTGTCCAAAATCTGCATCACAAATGAGACTAGTCAAACTGGTTAAGTATAGAAATCCTTCAAAGAAACAACAAGCTTCATTTTATGTTATGAAAATCAGACAAAACAGTCAGCAATAAATTTAACCGACCACAGAAATAGAGTAAGCGTGTGTTTTTATAAACACCGACTATGTAGTACGCAGTAGTACCTATTTTTAATTACATTGGCTCCGGATTTTGTAAACCAATATCTTTGTTTACATTTTCATTTTTCTTGTTATCCTAATAAATGAGTGCAGTTTTGTAACAGGAAAAACACGAGCTAACAATTTTATTTTGAAACATGAACCCTCAAAGTAATGTTTAGTATCTTCTAGTGATAATAAATGTGATAGTTGTGTTTAGTAGTAAATTTAGCACCGTAAGCTTATAATTATAGTGTAACAAATATTGTTTAGATTTTGAATATTTTTATACATTATTTTAACTACTATTAGAGAGATCCCACATTACATCCGATCTAAATCCAAACCGAATCCCTAAACATACAGGTTTAAAACATTCCTTAAGATAAATCGACAAAGATGGCGAATCGTGTCTTCATGGAATAGATCACCATAGTGCGTTAAGTTTATGGAGCCATACCAAGACATCAGGGTTTACGTTCCTCAGTCTATAAAACTGGCTTAGGCTGTTTTGGCTGTAGGTAGGGCCTTGCGATACATTAGATCTGTTTTTGGCATATACGTTTACTTTTTTTCTTTTCCTCAAATAATGTCTTCTGATTTATTTCGTTGCGGGATACAAGACAGTAATTCACTCCACTTCCCTGGGACGCACCGGACTTCAGCGTGCCGGTGTTTTTATGGTTGTATCTACTGTAGATCCTGGTTTACAGGAGTAACAGCGGATTCGGGAGGTTGCGGCGGGCTTGTCCCAGAAAAATATATATACATTTACTATCAACTACCAAAAAGTGTGTAAACAGTAAAATATTAACATTCTTTTTTATTTTTTCTTCACAGGTTTACTCAGTGGAGTCCTGGGAAGGTGCTTCTTCAAGCAGTGCTACGATCTCTTTGGTGAGCTGATGGACGCCCTGGCACTCCTCAATGGAGCTATAAACTTCGTCCTATATTGCTCCATGTCCAGGCAGTTCAGAACAACGTTCGGACAAATGATCCGAAATCGATGTGCGCCCACGCAGAGGGCGAACTCACACACGGAATTACAGACTACATATGTTTAAGTGTGTGTTGAAAACTAGTAAACGTGGAAAACTGTTTTAGGTATGTGCTGCAACTAACTCAAAACTTTATTGTTTCGTGATAGGGTTTAGTATAGCTTGGGTCGCTGTTTGTACAATGATTTGTATGAAAAGTGTTAGAAAATATTAAAAATTGTGTTAGACATTTGATTGTATCTGTGTACTGGAACGTGGAAGTTTTCAAGTTGAAGTGTTTTATTAAGTGAAGTGTTTGATAGATTTTAGAGTAAGTGCGGACATGTTGATGTTGGTTGGTGTTTATATTTAAAAAGTCATTTGGATTAACCTGTAAATTATACAGGTTTTGAATTGTATAGAGATCACAGCTGCTCAAGGTTCAGATTTGCTTGATATAAAAATGTCTATAAATATATGTAATAGTAACTACAGCTTAGATAAAGGAACGTTATAAATGGGACTTAAATCTCTTTCGTTGAGTAAAAGTATAGTTCAAAAATTCTAAAAAATAAATTTTCTAAAATTAATAGAAATAAAAAAACAACGCTGAAATATGAATAGAACTTTGTAGGAACATATTCTGGGTAAAACAGGAGCCGAGCGTGTTTTAAGGAAATTGCAATTTGCTAAAGGTTATGAAAATTAGAGTGTGCAAAATTGTATTCTGACTTGTTTTGTACATAGTTCCTGTTAGTTACATGGCGATCAATAAAAGTGTATATGGAATAATGATGTTACAATAACAGTTATGTAATTGAAAAAAATATGTTTCTAGAGATTTGGAATGCAAATTGTTGATCAAAAATAAAAAATAAAGTATTTGAAAAAATTGCTTATATCTATATCTATCTATGAACGTTCTGGTAATACAATAAGGTACCGTACCTATGTGATTAAGTTTTAATGTTTTTTGCTAGATTTTACCTTTAACAAGTTAACATATTTATTAAAATAAACATTGACCAAAAAGTCTCAAACACAATGAATGTTTTTCAATTTACTTCTAAAATTTGGTGAACCACCGATATCGGCTATAGTCATGGACTGACCATTACAAAGATAAATGGAATCGCAAATATTCAAGACAAAGATTGAAACGCCATCCAGACTACAAAATGGCCGACACTAAATATCGGCTCTTTGCCGCCAAAACCAATATTTTCCCTCAATTCTGAACCGTTTTAAATAATATTCAAATTTAGAATAGAAAAGATCTCAACATCGTTCTGCCTTTTAATTATTTTTGTGGTCGTCTATAATTTGTAACGTTTTTGAAAAAAGAATAGGTATCTTTAACAGAAGCCTTTTCATGTTAAGTTTTGTTTTGTTTTATTTGATTTTTTTTATGTAATTGGTCGGCAAACGAGCATACGGATTACCTGATATGGTAAGCAATCAGCGCCGCCCATGGACACCCGCAACGGAGGAGTTACGAGTGCGTTGACGACCTTTTAGGGATTAGGGATTTGGAGATTTAGGGATTGAGGAGGGATTAGGGGCGGGGAAGGATTGGGCCTCCGGTAACCTCATTCACACGGCGAAACACAACGCTGTGGTTGTTTCACGCCGGTCTTCTGTGAGGCCGTGGTATCACTCCGGTGGAGCCGACCCATTCGTGCCGAAGCATGGCTCTCCCACACTTAAATTACTTATGTATCGAGCAATCATTTAAAATTGGTTGAAATTTAAACAGCAATTTAAGTGGAATTAACCTTTTGTAAAAAAAAGGTGGAAGACTTAAAAGTAACTTCTAAAATACCGTCTGGAAAAGGACTTGAACCTCCAAAATATATCTTCTCTATTAGGTACACTTAGATAATAATTCATAGACACTACTGCTCAGCATCGACTACTATCTATATAAGTAAATCTAGTTAGTCATATTAATCCGAACCCATTGAAAAATCCCCCACGCCTGGTAATATTCCTAAGCTTATCACTAATATCAATTTTCCAAATCCCTTTTGTAATCCTGATTTCATTCATTCTCTCATTATGATCGAACCACCAAAATAATTTCGAAACAATAGGTATGTTTGAAATACATAATGATAAAGAGCGATATTAAAAACAAATCAACCCTAATTTACTACGTTTTGGAAAAAAAATAAACATTGAACAATGCCCTACTTTATGGACAGAATTTAAAAAAAGAACAAAATCCTTTTTTATTTCTCTCTCATAAATACAGGGTGTGTCTTTTCCAAGATTTATGTAGGGGACTGTTCCGCTGACTCGGTAAAGGAAACTAAATGTAAATGCTTACATAAGTCACAGTTCACGGCAATTTCATGCTCTATTATGATTTGCATAGAACCCCAAACCGTTTGTTCTGTTTTATTGTGTGTGATTGCATCGGAATTTTAGGTTTGTGTGGAATTGTAAAATTAGAATATCGCGCAAAGTGACCGAATTTAATATTGACTATTGGGCACGTGTAAGGTTTTATTCAATCCCCAGTTTGGAGAATATGGTTGATAAAGGCGATGTTTGTTTAAATGAAAAGATTAAAAAAGATCTACTTTTGAAGTCTTATCCTATCAGCTTATATTCTATGTTTTTGGGAGTGGCATATTTTTTTCTAAATATTTAGTTTCTTGCTGTGTCGCGGGGAGTTCACACATTCAGATTAGGAGCAACAATTTGTTAGTCATCCAAAGAATAGTTTTATGCGAAAATCGATACAGCGACACATTGCACATTAGCAAGTTTGCAATTTACTGAGACATAACATAAGTAATAAAAATTAAGATTTTCCTACACCAGAGTTCATGATTAAGTAAAGCATCATTCTGAGTGTGGCATTTTTACTGGCAAAAACTGAAAGTCGAATTGAACTTCATAAAATCGAAGTTTCCAAATTGTCCACTACCTACATCAATGTAGAAAATAAAATCGAAATCGTTTTATATTAACTTGCAATAAGCTTTGTGCTCCTGGTACTTGTGAACGCGATATTTTATTGTGGTATGGCTTGAGGGCTAGTTAAATACCGCATTGTCGAGTCTCTTTGATGTAATAAAACGTCTCTCACAACGCTTCCTGCTTTCCTATTTCGCTGCAAGTGCTTGAAGACATATAAATGTTTCTTGAAATCGGAAAATGGAAGTTCGTAGTTCGAGAACTATTTAAATGATTTCCTAGTAAAACTTTGTGGAAATTTGATGCATTTATTGCAGTTTTTTTATGTGATAGTTCGGCAAATGAGCATTTGGATTACCTTATGGTAAGCAATCGGCGCCAAAAGTCAAAAAAGTCAAAAGTAAAAATCATTTATTCCAATTAGACCCTTACAGGCACTTTTGAACGTCAAACAACATTTTTTTTGCGCCGACCATGGACACCCGCAACGAAAGAGTTCGACCTTTTGGAGATGAGGGATTTGGAGATTTTGGGATTGGGGAGCGATTGGGCCTCCAGTAACCTCACTTACACAGTGAAATACAACGCTGTCGTGGTTTCACGCCGGTTTTATATAAGGACTGATGATTTTTAGTACTTATTGCTGCGTTTAAAACTTGCCGTATCGAAAAATATATCAAAACTTGTCCTAAAAACTTCGTAACAGCAAAGATTCATCCTAGTTCAAAATAGTAAACCAAATCTAGGTCACCTAAATATTCTTTATCAAATACCTTTACTAAGACAAAATAAATGGTCTACATTACTTGTGAATTCAAGGCCAAACCATCTTTCACCCATATTTTATGCGCGTATATATTTAGTAATGGGTAAATACGATAGTAAAAAACTTGGCCGTCGACCGCTAACATAAACGTGCGAGATGTATACAGACTCCTCAGTATCTATCATCTAACACCTTAGGCATGTTTATAAATAATTGTGTAGATTGGAATAAAATTTTGCACCTTACAATATTTGTAAATTTAAGAAACGCTGTTTATTTAGTCTATATTAGATTAAGATTGGAATCAGTTGCTTCGAAGTGATCTTTCTGGAAGCTACTGGAACATACGTGCAGCAGCTATGTTGTGGCTGATCTGATGATGAAGCAAGATCATCAATACATATTTTTGTTCTACTATCAATTTGAGAGTTTATTACATTTAAAACTATGTTTTTTTGGTCAATTCATAAAAAGAATTTAGCGCGTTTTTAATTTAAAATATTTCGAGCAGATCACACTTTTTTGTCAGAATTTGTATTTTTGTAACCCCATAAAATTCCTATCACTTCAAACCAGAATATTCAGTTAACACAGGAAGTTACCTTTATAATCCGCCAGGAATACACATAAACTAGATAATAAAAGACAGGAATTTTCAGCCTTAAATACTTGATATGAGGTTTTATTGTGTTTTTATAGTCTGTGGTCATCTCGCCATTTGCCCCAAAGGTATTGGCAACTTTGTAAATAATTTTAATTTTAGAACATGAATAATTTCGTAGCTGTATGTTTACGTAAATAAAAATTGCTTTTTACGATTTAGTACGAAAGTGATTATTTTGTAGCGTTTCAGAGAAAATTGGTTTCTTTTTCATAAGTACTAAAGTTTTTCTATTTTCAAAGAAAATAAGTTTTTAATAGAAGTATAATTCAATCCGAAAATAGTCCCTTATACAAATAAATACAGTCCCACACACACGTATGCTATTAGAATCTGTTATTGACTATTTGTACTAAACTAAAATAAGATAAGAAAGAGGATATATTATGTGCCATAATAAATTTTGAATATATTATATTAAAAGTTTATAGATTTTTGTTACTACTCACAAAACCACGTTACCAACTCCTCTAGCCTTGTCTTCTGATCCTCTTCACATCATCAGCTTACAAGCTCGCTGCTGAACAAAGGCCTCTTGTTACACAGAGACGGTGTGAGCATTAATCACCAATCTTGCTCAGGGCGCACTGGCGATTTTCATCAGAAACTGTAATAAGATTTTTATTGCTACCAAAATTACTTCATTAGAAACACGTTAATAAAACAAAATAACGTAAACTTTTATGTGTATTGCTGTGGAAGTTCGAAATTCAGACAATTTGTTTGAAATAGAGCAATTATAGGTTCTTTTGAACAGATAGACTGTTCATTGTCGAGTCTTTGCTGTGAAGTTAATTGCTTAGGTACCTGCAGTGTGTTAGAATGAACATTTAACGAAAGCTTTATTTGAAGTCATGTTACTTCTGTACCTAATCATTACCTCTTTTGTCTCGCTTCATCTGGTCTTAGGTATTTCGTGATATTATCCGAATGAGATTTAACGTTTGCCCACTAATCAATTTCAATCTAATGGAATTCAAAACATTTTTTGGTAATCTTTGGAACCGCTGGTCAGATTGCCAAAATTCTTTCAATGATAGATAGCAAAAATGTTCCTGAGTGCTATAGGCTATGAAACATCACGCTACGATGAAACGGGTGAAACCGCGCGAGAGCAGCTAGTCCAATAATAGAATATCTAATATAATGAAAATAGGTACGCACGAATATTATATAGAATATTAAGACTTAAATAAAAGTGTGATTACTTTTTAAAATTTGGCATGCCATTGAAAAGTTTGAATAATTTTCTTTTTACTAATTGAAGTAACCTATTGGATACTCAAATTTTGGCAGCTACAACATTTTTGTCAAGTTTAATAGGTTTTCATGATATATAAGCTCCATTTATAGAGTACAAAGCATGAACCAAGCTTCGACAAGAATGGGTCGTTTCGACCGGAGTGATACCACGGCCTCACGACATCCAGTGTTAAAGACACAGCGTTGTGTTTCGCTGTGTGAATGAGGTTACCGAAGGCCCAATCCTAACCCCTAACTTTTTCCTTTTCCGTCCCCAATTCCTAAATTTGCGAAACCATAATCAACGCACTCGTAACTCGTGCCATGGGCACCTATTGCTTGCCATCAGGTAATCCGTCTGCTGGTATGGAGACTGATCACAAAAAATTACTCATCATTCTGAAACCTACGCTAAATTTTTAAACAAAACATTTAGTTAGCAACGAAAAGCTATTAATAAAGCAACTCATAAAAAAAATCTTTGATAGTCCACTCAATATGTCTACTTCAATAAATAAACAACAAAAAATACACAATCCATAATACAGTTTGACGTATTTTCACAGCGCTCGCTCCCGCCACGATGACGTCACGTCACTTCATCTGTCAAACCAACTGACATTTGATTAAATAACCCTAAAATTGGTGGAAGGTTCTTATTTATTGATGCCTTTGCCCAATGTGACATTGAAGGCGATAGCAGCAGAGATGGTTCAACAAAATAACATGGTCTGGTCAGTGTTTATTTTAATAATAAATAAGTTAAAGGACGAGTTGACTGCTTCAATAAAATTAGAATAACATTTTGTGTTTTGTTATGTTTCTAAACGTATGTAAACTTACGTATTCATAAATACCTATTATATTCAGGGTGAAGGTTGAAATCACCAAATCCTATCGCTTTTGTTTTTTTATGGGATAGGTCGGTAAACGAGCAGTCGGATTACCTGATGGTAAGCAATCGACGCCGCTTATGGACAGACGCAACACCAAAGTAGTTACAAGTGCGCTGCTGGCCTTTTAGGGATAATGGTTTTGGATATTTAAGGACTGATAAGGGATATGGAGTGGTACGGATTGGGCTTTCGGTAACCTCATTCCCACGGCGAAACATATCGTTGTGATTGTTTTACGCCGGTTTTCTGTGAGGCCTTGGTGTCACTCCGGTCGAGCCAAACCATTCGTGCCTAAAAATGCCTCTCACACACTAATGTTTTTTTTTCTTAACAATCATACGTGACGGTTAAGCATATCACTGCAATAGAATGTGAATATAAATTGGAACTAAGAGCCAAAAACATTTACAGTCACATCTTCCTGCTGTATCATTCAAGTACTCAAGTATTACTAGGAAAATTACTTTGAGTTTCCATCCACTCTAAATCCTCCAAAAGTTACTTATTAAATTCCATGTAAGCTACGAGTAAAATCTTTTAAATTTCTCCTTTATATTGCGTAAATTGTGATGTAACATACAATAGGATTAGCATAGTATTGTGGCTAGGTACAATGTAACATTTTTCTGTCCAAATTGTTATGCAGATCACAGGATGTAAGCGTCTTGCTATCAAATATTACGGAATTTCCCTTAAAATAGGGCTCATAAGCGTGATGAAGTAAGGCTGCTTTTGTGTGGTTATTTTTGGGACAGGATATTGTATGGTAGGATCACGAAACGAGGAGGGTTCCTTGTCCTGCTCCAGGTTGAGGCTGTGGTAAATTTTTGCGCTTGATGACTGTTCTTTTGTGGTGTTTGTATAATTAGCAATTTCATGTCGAAGGGAGCAGACTGTCAGTAGATGACACGTATACCATAAATTGGTATGTGGATATGCACATAGAACACTTTTTGCTTCAAAATTGTACCTGAAACAGCAAAAGAAAAGCAAATCAATCAGTCATACAAAAAAGAAAACATAAATCACAACCAATATAATACTGACTATAAAATCTAACTCATAAACTACTTTAGGATTATTGCATTTCAACGTCCATTGTCCCATTTATTTATATAGAAAGAGTAATCAAACTTAGCAATCCATCAATGGACGATAAAGTTTGGCCACTGTTGGTTACACGGCTATGATGAATGGCCGTAAACGGTTGGTTAGTAACATCGTTATTGGTTATAAGGTTGGGCCAAAGTTTGGATATATGTAATCCATTAGGTAGTTTATACATGTGTTATGATAGTTGTAAACCTGAAAATTGATTTTATAACCTATGATTGGTAATCAATCGCGTTGTCTAGTTGATTGGCCTAGATTCAATGTTAATGTAATGTTATGAGTAAATATTTTTAAACACTAAGTTTTTTAATGTCGTGGTGTCCTGAAGGTTTAGGCTTCTTATACTTATATGCTGGTTCGAAACCTGGCAAATACCAATGTGACTTTAACAGAGATATATGTACTTTCTTGGGTTATTTAGATCACAACTGACATAGGGTGGGGGAAAACATCGTGAGGAAACCTAGACTTATAATTTTTAATTATAAGTTTGAAATCGCTAGTCCGCCTTAAGCAAGCATGCTGATTTAAGCCGTTGCTCAGCAGTGGGTACTTATGGCAATCAGCGCTGCCTATAGACACCCGCAACGTAGGAGTAACGAGTGCGTTGCGGACCTTATATGGGTTAGGGTTTTGGAGATTTAGGGATTGGGAGGGAGCGGGGGAGGGGAAGGATTGGGCCTCCGGTAACCTACCACACGGCGAAACACAACGCTGTGGTTGTTATACGTCGGTATTCTGTGAGGCCGTGGTATCACTCCGGTTGAGAAGACCCATTACTAGCCGAAGCTTGGGCCTCCCACACTTAAAAAGTTAGTAAGAATCCAAACAACGAGGGCGAGAGATTCGAGTAAACAATTGGCAATTGTAACTCAGTACAGCAGTGGCATGTGTCAATTGAATAAGACAAAAAGATTAAACACATTACGTAAATTAGATTACCTCCCAACCTTTGAAATACCAAAATGTCATAACACAGTTATGCTGGGGGAGTACGGAATGACATTCTTGTCTGAATACTAAACAAGCTGCCAAAACACATACTTAGTTTGTAAACTGAAAATAAAATTAAGAAGACATTTTAATGAATCGTGATATAATAGCAAATCCTTAAGTATTAAATCTTTTATATGTTAAGATTAAGTTAAGAATTGTATAGCTTTAATAAAAAAAAAAATGTCATGTCACATCTAGCCTTTCCTCCTTCGAAAAAGCGGGGTCTAAGTCATTAGCAACAGGTAGAGTTACATAATATTATTAGTATTACGTTTAATGTGTAACTTATAACTTGCTGAATTAAAGGCCGTTCTAATATGTTATTTCTCAGAAGTCATGACATGTCAACATAACCAAACACCAGAATGACCCAGTTCAAAAACTTTACGATAACCAAAACTCGCTCGGTTGGAATTCAACTCTAATCGTTGTGGGTTTCGATTGAAATTCCAATAACTGCGTCTGTTCTTCAAAATTTATACACAGACAAATGAAGTTGGTGAAACAGTAGACTTTGGACAAAGATAGTGAAGGGGTTTCCATTTTCAAAATATACAAACTGTCTATATCAATAGCACTTTTGATTTGACAAGAAGCCAGGAAGTTTGATAAAGTTAACGGTTTTACTGTTTAATGAAAACGGGAAGTTAACATTTTGATTTGTTGGTGTTATAGGGTTTCGTGATCCCAAATTTGAAGTGAGTAAGGGAAATTGAAACTGATTGAGAACATTTTCTGTTAAAGGGCCTCAATCTATGCTATTTGAGATGTATCTCAGTGGACGTGTCATGTATTTCTGAGTCTTCTTTCGGTGAAAATAAATCAACTACACACAGATCAAATCGCCATAAAAATCGATACAAAAATTATTACTCAGGGCATGTTTCAATAATCTATCAATACAATTATTAGAATTTTGACATTTTGAACTCCAAAAAAAATGTGTTAAAATCGTTATTATATTTTTTTATATGGATAAAAGAATATGGCCTATTTGGTGGAGGTAAGCAACTGTCACTGACCATTAGGAATGACATTAATAAGTTTTGAATAAGAACAGATGACCCGAAACTCCGAGTTACCAGTGGATTGCCAGTCCTCGTTAAGAAGCCGGGGCGTCCTGCGGACTCTCCGTCCGCGTACCGGCCCATTGTGCTGCTCGACGAGGTGGGAAAACTGTTCGAGAGGATAATCTCAGACCGCCTCGTCGGGCACCTGTCTGGAAGGGGGCCGGATTTAGCGGACGGCCAGTTCGGCTTCCGCAGAGGGCGCTCCACGGTGGACGCCATCATGCGCGTGAGGGACCTCACGACGGGGACTGCGTTGGCCAGGGGGCGAGTCGTCGTGGCGGTGTCTCTGGACATCGCCAACGCCTTCAATTCGTTGCCCTGGAGCTGCATTCTGGAGGCACTCCGGTATCACCGGGTGCCTGCCTATCTCCGTCGTGTAGTCGAGGCTTACTTGACGGACAGATGCGTTATCTACCCCGGTCACCGGGGCGTGTGGAATCGGCGAGAGGTGTCGCGCGGTGTCCCACAGGGATCGGTCCTGGGACCTCTCCTGTGGAACATCGGGTACGATTGGGTGCTACGCACCGACCTCCCGAGCGGCGTCAGCATTGTCTGTTATGCTGACGACACGCTGGTGCTGGCGAACGGGAGGTCGCGTCAGGCGGCGGCCGACCTGATGTCACAAGCGGTTGCGATAGTCGTTGCAAGGATCCGGCAGTTGGGACTCGAGGTGGCGCTCCACAAGTTTCTATGGCCGTCGGAGCGCGCCACCTCCAGGTGGGTCCCAAATAACGGCAGGAGGAGTTACCATCGGCGTCGAGTCGGCGATGAAGTGCCTGGGTCTCGTCCTCGACAGCCGATGGAACTTCACGGAGCATTTTCGTCGTTTGGCCCCTAAGTTGGAACGGTCTGGGGCCGCGCTCAAGCGGCTCCTTCCCAACCTCGGGGGGCCAAACGCCTCCTGCCGGAGGTTGTATATGGGGATTGTGCGAACCCCGGCCCTCTACGGTGCCCCTGTGTGGGCGCCGGACTTGAAGCGGCGGCCGGCTCGTACGCTGGTCGCGTCCCAGAGGGTCATGGCCATCCGAATAATCCGCGGATATCGCACGATCTCCGGGGAGGCGGCGAACCTCCTTGCCGGATCACCGCCGTGGGATCTAGAAGCGAAGGCGCTCGCGCGCGTCTACAGTTTGCGCGCAGACGCGCGTCGCCGGGGCGAAGATGCTCTGCCGCGCTAAATTAGTGCGTGGCGGAATGAGCTCCGGCGAGATCTCATGGCAGAGTGGAAACAACGACTGTCGCAACCGAGGGCCGGGCACGCTACTATAGCAGCGGTAAGACCCCTCTTTGAGGAGTGGCTTGAGAGACGCCACGGCGTCCTCACCTTCCGCCTGACGCAGGTGCTTACCGGGCACGGCAGCTTCGGTAGGTTCCTGTTTCGGATCCAGCGGGAGGAAACGCCCGAGTGTCGCCATTGTGAGAACCATCTAGAGGATACGGTAGAGCATACGGTAGCGGTATGCCCTGCCTGGGCTGAGCACCGCCGTGTCCTCAGGGAAGTGATCGGCGGCGGCGACCTCTCGCGCCCGGCCTTAGTCGAGGCCATGGTGCGGAGTGAGAGGAACTGGGACGCCGTCTCCTCCTTTTGTGAAGCAGTCATGCTCGCAAAGAGAGAGGCGGCCCGCGTGAGGGAGCAATCTTCCTCCTCACGCCCCAGCCGCCGCAACTGGCGACACTACGGGCGTCGGGGATCGAGGGACGATTTCCGGCCACCGTAAGCACGGGTCTGCGGTCGGCGAGTAAGGGCAGCTCGCCGCCCGACCAGAACCAGGCCCGAGCGTTCGGCGCGTAGCGTTCCGCGCGCGCCTCAAAGAGCCATTCGACCACCTCAGACGGGGCCCTAAAGGGCTGATGTTCAGCCGGGGTTGCGGGGTAAGCGCAATGAGGTACCGCGACCTCGGCACAGAGCAGGAGAAGGAACAGGGGGGTTTTTAGTCAGTAAGAGTCTGACACTCCCTCCTGCCCGGCCCTGGGCGGGAGAAGGCATTTGATGATTTTCCCCTCACAAAAAAAAAAAAACCAGTGGATTGCCAGCTTCACGCGGGTTTTGGTATTTGATGATTGGGGATTTCGGTGTATAGTAGGTATTGTTGGCATGTGTTCTCCCTAATCACACAACAAAACACAAGCTTGGTTTCACAACAGTTTTCCGAAATTCTGTGGTAGTGATATCAATTAGATTGACCTGGCCCATCTGTGCCGGAGCGTGACTCTCCTATGGCATCATCAGTCTAATACTTTCGACGGATTATTATACCAGCCGTTTTCATAAATGTATCTCTTCGATTATTAAAATAGAATATAAGAAAAATAATATCTTATATTCTTGAAATGACTTTCAAATAAATAAGCTACAGATGTTTTGAATAATTTTCTTGTTGAATGATTTTATATCTAAGTACCTTTAAATAAGAAGGATATTTGCGGCTCAGAGTACAATAGAAATTATGTTTTGTACAAAGGGAAACGATAACAATCGGTGTTGGAGTAATTTTGATTGGGATTCATAATGTTTTCTGTTTTCTTTCATCTATTTTTATACTTTTCAATAGTAGGTACTTATTATTCTTTAGGTTTCGGGTACGTAGACAAATTTGTTGTTTGTGTTTGCGCGCTATTTTTAGCTTTTTTCAACTGCTACTGGTAGTCAATTTGAAATTGCTTCCTCTTTCTGGATTTTATTCACATATATAGTTTGCATCGAATTGTTAATTTTTTTGGATTGTAAAAAAGAATAATGTATATATTTATATTTTGTTGCTTTATAAACAGGAGCAATGTAAGTATATCTTTTTTATTGTGAGTGAAAAATCATCAAATGTCTTCTCTTGCCCAGGGTGAGAGTAGTGTCACTGTGACTAAATACCACCTGTTCCTGCTCCTGCTCTGAGCCAAGGCCGCGTACTTATTGCGCTAGCCCCGCAACCCCGGCTGATCATCAGCCCTGTTAAGCCTCGTCTGTGAAGTGGTGGTCTATTGGCTCTTTATGGCGCGTGCGCAACGCTACGTGCCTTACGTTCCGGGAACATTGTGCCGATTAGTATGTTTAAAGTGCAAAAACTGTTTTGAACCAATATACTTATTTTATAACCCGCTATACTATAAATTCCATTTCTCTAAAAAAAGTCACCACTTTGCTCGGATCATCGTAATAATTAGTAAACCTAATCTGTGGCAACTTTTTTCGGTACAAAATAGTTAGTTAGAAGGAATTTAAGTGATTACTAAATATCCTGTGGTCTGTGGCAGTTGTTAAATATTATAAAAAAAACACATTCTACATTTAAATAAATTGAAAATTGTAATGCCAAAATAAAACAAATAAACACTTTAGCTTTAAGAAGTTACTACTCATGTAAATATGGTTTTAATCTACATGTAAGAGCCAAATTGAATTTAAGTTTTATCGTTTTAAGTATAAGGTTGATAATGAATTGGGCCTGTTACTTGTAAGTGAGCTTAAAATTGTTTATACAGAATGTTAGTGCATTCGATTAATGTTGTTGTTTAATCATGTAAAGCTGTTTTTGTGTGGTTGAGAAATATTGGCGAAATTATGGTTTAATATTTCGTGATGCTTCGACATAGAAATAAATAGAACAAAAGTCAGTTTCATAGCCATTGTCCACAAAATTATTTGCCTCTAGCGAAGCTGCCTGCCAGCAATATTTATTAAGAAGACATACCTATTAATGATTGTTTTTTTGTATAATTACGACAAAGTGACATCGTAATACGTCATTATATTCTCAAACTGTAAAATTATTTTCTTTGTTGAATATTTGTTTATATTTTTAAATATAAATAATAGATAAATAAATAATTTGCTATAAAAATAAAAATCGTGTCTCATTTCTATATTATTTTCTGTATGTCACTTTTTAATTATTATAAAAATTTCATTTAATTAAAATTTCTCTGTGTGATCCACAAATTGTTGTGCCGGGCAAAGGTTTTTTTTTTTGTAAGGGGAAATTCATCAACTTCTCCCGCCCAGGGTGAGACGAGAGTGAATGTTAGATTCTTATCGACTAAAACCCCCCGTTCCTTCTCCTGCTCTAGGCCGAGGCCGCGGTTCGTTATTGCGCTTACCCCGCATCCCCGGCTAAACATCAGCCCTATAAGGCCCCGTCTGTGGTAGTCTATTGGCTTTTTTAAGGCGCTAGCGGTACACTAACGCGCCGTACGTTCTAGTCTGGTTCTGGTCGGGACGCGAGCTACCCTTACTTGCCGTCCGCAGACCCGCACTTACGGTGGCTGGAGATCATCCCTCGATCCCGATGCCCGGAGTGTTGCCTGCTGCGACACTGCAACGCATGACAAAATTCGAATGCGGGGTAAATTTTAATTAAAAATCAACGATCTTGATCACCTCTGTCAAGTTGTATTATTCATAATGATTTGTTAAAAGGTATGGGAAGCCTATAAGGATAACTCAAAATTACGCGAAGAGACTTGATTCAATTTTTGACCCAAAATTCATGGTTTATAGATAAATGACTCCGCTTTTCTCTACTACTACACTTTCCTTCATCATTCCCTGGTCACTCCTGTCGATGTTATTAATTAATTATGTTGAAGGAGATTAATGGCGCAAGTAATCAAGTAATTAATTTAATGGCTGCCTTGCGGCCTGACAGCGGCTTGCCTTGTGGAAGTTAATGACAACAGAAACTAAAGCCTTCTTCATTTGGTTCAACAAGTGAGATTCTCTTAGAGTCTTTTAGATATTATAAAGATTGAGAAGAGGTGAGGGCGGAGAGGATGAAAAAAAGTTATTTATTAATACGAGCAGGAAAAGGCAATTCTAATTTTAGTCTATGCTACTTATCCCATGACATTAAACAACGTTTTATTACTTCTGAGAATTCCGAGTTGAAAATACGGACCCTGAAAGTATGTTTTTTTCGTAAATAAAAATAATTTGATCGTTTTTCTTTGAATTCATTGATGAACAAATTTTATTTCCAGAAATACATACATATACAGACATATTACAATAAAATGTTAGATTTGCTTTTTAATACAAATTTACCAGGATTATTCTGTAGGATGTATCTTATATAACTTTTCTAAAATTAATTAAGATTTATTCAGTAGTTTTTACGTAAAAAAGCAAAAAACATCAATATTGAAAATAGTTAAAATTATTTTTTTTTTATTTTTCCACCACAAATTTTATAGGCAGCGTTTAAATTGTTACAGATTCTACATAGATATAGTAGATTATGGGGTGGACTGGAGCCTAAACTAGGTAAAAACCTGTATTTCAGGCCTCCAGAAAACTTACCCACGGTATGGATACAATTTAAAACATAACTATGCATAATACAGGTATAATAACAAATTATGGGTATAGAAATTGGTAAAAAGGAAGAGAGAAAAAAATTTATATGATGTGTGTATGTGTGTGTGTGTGAGAGAGAAATGAATGTTACTTTACTATAGTTATAAGTATACTTATTAACTTTCGGTGTTTATAATATTAATAAAGGTCCATAGGCAAAGGCACGCGCTTCTCGTACATGAGAGTGCGGGTTCGAAACCTGGCAAGTACCAACATGTCTTTTACCGAGCCATATATACTATCTAAGAGACACCGTCGACAAGCGATTAAGGAAAATATAGTCATTAAACCTGGTCTTGAAATTTATATTTTATGAGTTTGGAATCGCTATTTAGTCTTGAGCGTGCGCGATGAATAATGCTCTAACCTTCTCCATGCTAGAAGGGGCCTTTGATCTGTAGTGAACACTTATAGGCTGATGAAGATAAGGATATGGTGTACCTCTAGAAACATCCTACATCCTATATTTCCAGTGGATTGAATGTTTGAATGAATTTTGATGCTAAAATAAGACATGATTTCGTTGGATATTTTTTTTAATCCAATAGTTCAACAGTCCCTTCTCCAACCAATAAATATTAAATATACAAAAATAAAACATTTTATCAGAGAGCTTAAGTAACGCCACCGCCTGTAATTCCCAAAAGGACCAGGAGAGGTGCATAATTACACCGTATGTTATGCCGTGAGTACCGTGTAATATGATCGAGGCTTTTATAAGTTTAAGCCCCCTGTTCCTTCTCCTGCTCTTGGCCTGCAAAGCCGGCTAAACTTCGGCCCCATTGCTTTTAGTGCGAGGGGAAAATCATCAAATGACTTCTCCCGCCCAGGACGAGGAGAGTTGGAGTGACAGACTCTTACTGATTAAAATCCCCCTGTACCGACCGCAGACCCGCAATATGGCCAAGGCTATTGTTCAGATAGCAATACAAAAAAACCTGACGTTTGATTAAACAAAATATTATTAATAAGAAAAGTCTTCTGGTATCACGTTTCCGTAGAATTAATGTGAAGCATAACTTTTAATGGAACGCAACATCTTTTAATCACATTTTCATTCGAGACGATGGCTTCATATTTTTTATATTACGCTAAAGAAGCTGAAATTAGGAGAATTTGTAAAGATCACTCTTCGCGGGGACGTTTAAAAAGGCGTTGCTAAGTGAATTTATTATGACATTTTCTGGAATAATTTCAACGTCCTTTTTTGGTTTATTTAATGCGTCTGCCCTTTATAGCAGGTCTTTTAGATGAAATTTAAAATAAACTGCACTTTTATGTACAATCATAAGGTCAGGCGGCAAATATAATGTCCAAAATATTTGAGTATAAAGTGTTAGTTGCAATACCTGTGTAAATAAAAATATAGAAATGGCGAATGATTTATAAATTAATAAAACGATACTCTTATGTTGCTTATTAAATATATTATGAAGTTATGCATAATCTAATTCTTTAATTATGGAAGCAGGAACAATGCTGCTGACCGCCCCAAGTCACTATGTATCGGTTCTATAGTGGCCTGGAGTCAGTGGAACCTCTAAACTCAAATCTCTAATCAGTATCTCTAGTCTGTATTTACGGTTCTTAAAGTCCAAAATTAATATAAGTGATATTACGTAAGCTTGATTTTACTTTATTACTTTTTATGGGACAACAATCGAGAAGACTGATCAATCATTGATAGTAGGTAGTAGGTGATCTTCAAAAAATCCTAATACCTACTTACTTAAATTATACTGAAGTATTGTACAAAAATAAATCTAAACTAATTATGTAATTTAATCGTAGCCTTAGAGATTGAGATTAGAGACTGAGATAAGAGACAGGGATAAGAGATTGATATTAGAGATTAGATTAGTGGTTGCGATTAGAGATTGCGATTAGAGATTAGATATTGGTATTCGCGATTGAGGCTAGATATTGAGATTAGAGATTGCGATTAGAGATTGAGATAAGAGATTGAGATTAGGCATTGAGATTTGGGATTGAGATTAGACATTGAGATTAGACATTGAGTTTAGTGATTGAGATTGAGATTGAGATTAGAGATTGGGATTATAGATTGAGATTAGATATTAGGATTAGAGATTGGCATTAGAGATTTAAATTAGAGATTGAGATTAGAGATTAGAGATTGAGATTAGATATTGAGATTAGAGATTGTGATAAGAGATTGAGATTTGAGATTGAGTTTAGAGATTGAGATTAGAGATTGAGATTAGAGATTGTGATAAGATATTGAGATTAGAGATTGAGATTAGAGATTGAGATTAGAGATTGAGATTAGAGATTGAGATTAGAGATTGAGATTAGAGATTGAGATTAGAGATTGAGATTAGAGATTGAGATTAGAGATTGAGATTAGAGATTGAGATTAGAGATTGAGATTAGAGATTGAGATTAGAGATTGAGATTAGAGATTGAGATTAGAGATTGAGATTAGAGATTAGAGACTGAGATTAGAGATTGAGATTGGAGATTGAGATTGGAGATTGAGATTAGCGATTGAGATTAGAGATTAGATGTTGAGATTAGAGATTGAGATTAGAGATGGAGATTAGAGATTGAGATTAGAGATGGAGATTAGAGATTGAGGTTAGATATTGAGATTAGAGATTGAGATTGAGATTAGAGATTGAGATTAGAAATTGAGATTAGATATTGAGATTAGAGATTGAGATTAGAGATTGAGATTAGAGATTGAGATTAGAGATTGAGATTAGAGATTGAGATGAGAGATTGATCTGGGTGGCTGTAAAATGGGTCCTGCTCTTTTCTTCTTCTTTGATCAATATTGATGCATACGAATAAGTAGGCAGTGGGTGACTGGTGAACTCAATTAATGGCCCCACGGAAAATCAATTAATGGAATCCCCCCGGAAACGGCCGCTAGCATGTAGCGACAAGGGGGCAACATACGTTGAGCTGCTTGGGGAGAGGCATCCCACTGCTATCAGAGCAATCCCGGAAGTACGGTCAAGATCCCTTCCAGCACCTTACTGGGATTCATCCTTACCCCGTGTCTCCTTCAACTCACCAGCGTTCACTCCAGCTTATGAACAAGACACCTCCCGGGATTCAAGTCTAATTAATTTATTGATTCAACCTTTTTCACTTATTTTTGTACGTAGATGGCATTAATAATTAGGTATTATCTTCCAGTTTGAGCTTTGCTTGGGTGATACGGGGAAAAGTAAGCGTTGGGTAAATTAAATACAATAATTTTATTTGTTTATTATTCGCTATGTGCGAAGTGGGTGGCAAATCGATCGTAGCGCAGGAAGTGGCAGAAATGTGAATTAATTCTGGGCTGTCATGTGTCAAATTGCTTTATTTTCATAACTTCCTTTATAATTTTAAGTAATAACGTAAAAAAATGCGATATCGGTCATAGTACATGCTGTGTCGTAAATTGTAAAAACAATGGGAAAAGCAGTTCTTGCAAGTTTTATTCGTTTCCAACATCAAAGTGGACATTACAGCAAAGACAAAAATGGATAGCTGCTGTGAAGAGAATTAAAATTTAAATCCCGTACGTATTATAATATCCATATTTTTCACGAGGAAGAAAATCGCTAGGTATCATATACACACTCATTTTTTACACTATTTTATTTCGTTGATCGTCTAGTTGACATGATTTGACAGATGACAAGTCCTGAATAGTTGCTTCCACTAGGGGCGCTGTCGTCGCGCACACAACGAATACCAATCACCAATAAATCTGCACGGTATACTTCAAATCGAATATAGATGTAAGGCACACTGATAATTTCCCACGAACAATCTTGTCCGTAAAGCGAATATTTCAAAGTCACTGCGTAACAATAATGAGAGCCTTTTGCTTAAGTCGTTTCAGTACCTTACCGTGATTAAGTTAATTATACCATTATCTTAATAGGGATAATATACCTACCTTAAGTGAATTGGACAACTATTCAGATTGCTTCAATGGGAAATAAATTTGAGAATAGGTTGCTTTATGAGTCTGTGTTTAGGGTTCTTATGGTCCAAAATTAATATAATCTTTCTGCTTTTATTATACTAAACTGAACGGGTTGAAGAGTTTTTGAAATATTGTACAAACATTTTTCTGAACTAATTATGTAATAATTTAAGCAATAACATTACTTGTGTACTTACTTACTTGTTACTTAGATATTATATTTCATATCTAAGTTAAAAAAGCTTGTTTAAAGTTTCATTTTCATCATACTCCCTCTCGCCTCACCTCGGCGGGAGAAGTCGTTTGATGATTTTGCCCTCACACTCCTCACACTCTTCCGCGACGCAAGATAGAGATTAGAGATAGAGACTAGAGATAGAGATTAGAGATAGAGATTAGAGATAGAGATTAGAGATAGAGATTAGAGATAGAGATTAGAGATAGAGGATAGAGATTAGAGATAGAGATTAGAGATAGAGATTAGAGATAGAGATTAGAGATAGATATTAGAGATAGAGATTAGAGATGGAGATTAGAGATAGAGATTAGAGATAGAGATTAGAGATAGAGATCAGAGATAGAGATTAGAGATAGAGATTAGAGATATAGATTAGAGAAAGAGATTAGAGATAGAGATTATAGATAGAGATTAGAGATAGAGATTAGAGATTGGAGATTAGAGACAGAGATTAAAGATTAGTGAAAGAGTTAGAGATTAGAGATAGAGATAGAGATAGAGATAGAGATAGAGATAGAGATAGAGATAGAGATAGAGATAGAGATAGAGATAGAGATAGAGATAGAGATAGAGATAGAGATAGAGATAGAGATAGAGATAGAGATAGAGATAGAGATAGAGATATAGATAGAGATAGAGATAGAGATAGAGATAGAGATAGAGATAGAGATAGAGATAGAGATAGAGATAGAGATAGAGATAGAGATAGAGATAGAGATAGAGATAGAGATAGAGATAGAGATAGAGATAGAGATAGAGATAGAGATAGAGATAGAGATAGAGATAGAGATAGAGATAGAGATAGAGATAGAGATAGAGATAGAGATAGAGATAGAGATAGAGATAGAGATAGAGATAGAGATAGAGATAGAGATAGAGATAGAGATAGAGATAGAGATAGCTTATTAAGAGCTAGAGCACATACGATTTTCTTCACTTATGCTATTGGTACTACATATTATGATTATTTTTTGCATGATACTAATATTAAATTAAAATAAAATAATTAAAGCCTGCGTTAAGTAACCATTAAATGACTCTGAGTATGTCGGTAAGTACTTAATAAATGAGAGTAGCTGACGCTTGGTATTAGATTTACTATTAAAAAAAAAGTGCTGTTTGGAAACTTTCGCCTATTTCTTTGAGAACTGAAAACAAACAAGCACTTCTTCAAAAGATTTCCTTTTTTTATTCCTTACTAAACGACACAACAAGACGTTTAAGTATTCGAATCGATATCGTTTAATCGGTATCACGTGGGGCTGTTTATACCCACACTTACAAAACATTCTTATCACTTTACTAAAAAACATTAAATGTATTGTATTACCGTAGTTAAGTCACGCAAGGAACATTATGAAAGAAAGTGATGAAAGTAATTTTGTAATCTTCTGTCGGTCATAGTACATGCTGTGTCGTAAATTGTAAAAACACGCATTAGCTACTGCACCAACTGTGAAGGCAAATTTTCTCACGTATATTTTCCTTAACCGTATGTCAGTGATGTCTAAATAATCATAATAATATTAAGTAAATTTAACTCAAAAATAGTCGCACTGGTGCTTGTTTGATTTCCGCTTGATCGCTAGATGCACGCCTTATCCTCTGGGCCACAACCACGATCCGTACGTATGACCTTTATGAGCATACACATAGCCAAAATCAAATAAAAATATATATTTTTTTTTCTAGTAATTACAGATGAACATCAGCTTGCTCAGCGTGTTGAAAGAAATACAAACAAACATATTTTTTTATTATTCGCATTTATAAAACATAAGTCTTCTGCCCGCGACTAGATCCTACACCAAGAACCTTTACAAATTATACACCTAAATCTTCTTGAATCATTACATCAATAAAAAAAAAACACAAATTCTGTCACGAAATTATAGGGACAGACGTAGTTATTAATTATAATAATTATTTATTCATTCCTAATAAAGTGAAACCCTTAGATCAGAAGGCGCTGGCAAAGTTCATTTTTCTTATCTTAAATTGAAAAAATAACTTACCAATAGCTAAAGCGAGACACAGCAAGATAACCTAAATCCGTCAGCGACACTAATCCACTTTTATCTTTCTATCATAAATCCTAGACATATCCTAAGTTTCACATTACTTTTCTTAACTTATGTAACTAATACAGTACAGTATTGTCAAGTTTTTCCAAGTGCAACTTGAACAGAAGTAAGTTCTGACTGTAAATAATCACGTCTGAAAGTTTCTGGATGACGAGTGCTTAAGAAGTTCAGAAGTCAAGTGTCGTGTTTCGGGGAATATAATAACAATTTGGTAAATTATATTTGTTTTGTTTGTTTTATAAGGTTTATTGTATTGTTCTTGTATTGTATATATTTTGATTAGACGGTTGGCGTAGGTAGGAAGTTGTTGTTTTACCACAATTTCTCAAAAAATCCTCATTCCATTCCACAAATTGATGTTCTGAGTTTGTTTGTGATTTTTTTCGCTTAAGGTGAGGGAGACATTTCCTAGTGTCAGACTCTTAATCACTAAAAACCGTTCCTTCCTTCTCCTGCTCCGGGACTGGGCCGCGGTATCATATTGCGCTTGCCCCGCAAAACCGGCTAGATCTGAGTGTGATGTGCTTGTTGAATTGTATGTTTCTGAACGCATTAACGACACAGCGAAAAATCCTACCGTGGGGTGAATACTCTGTTGATAGTTTAGTTAGTTAGTTAGTTAAGTTAGTTAGTTAGGAACTACCTGTTCCTACGTCATTGGGACATCTAGTGTCAAGCAGAAATTATCATTATTTAACCGCAGTCGTGGTTGAAATATTGAGGAATAGGTATAAAATATTTCAGGGTCAAAAAAAAAAATATTTCGTTTAAAATACTTAGGATTAAGTACTTTCTTTGCCATGCATTGCTGAATTTGTCAATGTCCAACCAAATTTAATTTCTGCTGCAGGCTTAAGACTATTACAAAGGCATTGTTTATCTTTTCTGATTATAACAAAGCCATTTTTATCTTTTCAGCTATCATCCGCTTCAGAAAACAAGTTGAACCACGTTAGATTTATTTTATTTGCAGGGAAGCTGCTGCTCAAGCAACCGCACCAACAGCGTCGTCAATATTTAGTACACATATAAACAACACTTTGGATCACCCAGTACAAACACACCTTTACCTTTTCTCAACGAGATAAGGCGCAGAGAACATAACTGATTATTTCGCTAAAGATTAAAGAAAAACGAAAATTTGTATTATTACAGTCTACTCTTTACCTTCTTAGATAAGCATGAAATTATTGTAAGGTGCTTGTCTAAATGTGCTACAAAGATATTACCAAGACTTTTATTATAATTTAGAATCAAAAATGTCATCCATAAAATGATAAGGGTAGTACAAAATTTCCTAATTCAAGTGTCTATACCTATCACAGACACGTTTAGGTAATTTATTCAGAAATAGAATTCTAGATCTTATATGCACCAGTTTACGACTGTGCACTCACCAAACGAGGCAGTCTAGACTGTGCAAATATAGACAGTATCTTTTATAATACATCTTTTATGGGATAGAAACACATACGACCATACGGACCACGTGATGGTAAGCATTCGTTACAAGATCGTCGCTAAACTTTAAGGTTTTGTAAGGTATTTAAGGATTGGGGATGGGGAGTTGATTGCGTTTAAGATAGCCGCACTCACATGGCGAAATAAAAGGCACCTGAGCCTGAGATTTGTGCCGAATTACGAAGGCAGTACTCAATATTATTATACTGTAAGGAAACGTCGTCGGTGTGACGTTTGTAAAACTGTCAAATTCAATTGACAGATAAGACAAGCGACACTTCCGCCCACTTCCGCTTGGGATAGCATCGTGAACCGGCGCATCACTTTTTCGTATGTAAAAACTTTTTTGTTAAATGGTGTGTAGCCAGAAATCAATAACAACAAATTATTGTGATTAAACTTAGTAAGATTAAATTCATTAATTTTCTGTAAAGGTCTTATCTGTTTATAATACTAAATTATTACATACATACATCTATACCAGTTGTCTACATAATATTTAGGATTGCAGACGCTAAGTAATAAATGCTGTGGTGTCCATTTGGATCATGTGGTAGGTATAATTGTGTAACTGTAACTGAAGGATAACAAATTTTCAAAAAACTTTGTTTTACTTTTCATGTGCTGTGCCTCCTTACATCCTTTGTTGCAGTTCCTATCTGAATAAAAATAGAAAAAAAAGCAAAAGCGAACCATTTATTTTGATTAAACTTTATACAGGCACTTTCGAAACTTTCTAAGCGAAAATTAACTGCGTTAGTCAAGTTAAACGCTCGCTCCAAAATGTAGGTTCGTACAAAAAAGAACGAATAGGTAAAAGAGTCCATCATTACTATTTTAACACATTTTCATTTAGGTGTTTGAGTGCCTAGGCCTCACATAAACTCGGCGTGAAACAACCACAGCGTTGTGTTTTGCTGTGTGAGTGAGGTTACCGGAGGCCCAATCTCCAAATCGTCAAATATAAAAATCATTAGTTTAAATATTAGTTTTCTAACTTGTTTAGCAAATCTTGACTACATTCATTTAATGATAACTAATTTATCCCACACTTATGAATTAACTTAAGACAACATAAGTTACTCTAAGGTCGATATCTAAGTTCAATATAAAATATATAAGTTACAAGCACAAAGAACTAATTTTACCAAGAAAAGAACGAGCTTATTTTTTCCATATTTCCTATGCATAGAAGCTGCAGATTATATGCATCGAATATTCTACAGTACTTTACATATTTATAGGGTGTACATTTCCATGAAATTATGTACTGTTGAGTTTTTTTTATGGGCTAGTTTGGCAATATAGCTGGCAAGCACCTGAAGGTAAGCAATCGGCGCTGCCCCTACACACGCAACACCAAATGAGTTACAGGTGCGTTCGTGGTCTAAGTAAGTGAATGTGAAGAATTCGAGACTCAATGAATTAAAAAAAACTGCATGATGTGCATCTATTAAACAGTTTTTTAAATACAAACAATTTTGTCTACTAAGACACAAAATGTAGCGATAACTTTATGATACGAAACTCAAAATAAAAACATATATTTTCTAATATTATGTTTATTAGAGTCTTTTTATTCAATATTCGTTTACCTTATTGTTTTCTATCGTAGATCGTAGACGATTTACATTGAAATCAAATATATTTTTGTCTCACAAATCCTTAGAAAATATCTTTTGGATCCAGGTTATTAAGTGTTCCATGAAAAAGCAATAATGTTTTGCTTTATTAAATAAAAATAACAAGCTTCTCATTTAAACATTATTACGTTTCTGTATTGAAAAAAAAATGTTTAATAAAAGAAAAATGAACATTATTTGAATGTCTTTTATGGAAATTTAAGTGGTCTCAGGTAAAAAAAAAATGGTTCTCGCTTTGCCTATAATTATAATTTAAACGCTCTTTTTGTCTTCATTGTCAATGGTGATATTTAAATCTAATATTACCTAACTACCCAATTTCTGTAGCTTTCTAGGTCTTTAGGACTTTTCAGTACCTACAATGAACTACCTACTGAAATAAAATCATACTTTTATTATGCTTTTTATTTTATTATTATTATATTATGACTTATTATATTATGATGCTAATGTTTTAATTTTGATCTTTATAATAATTTATTTCTGAAAAAAATTTTGACAAACTCCTTGACAATGAATGAATTATGTATGTTGCGATCTCATAAAAAAATAATAGAAAAGTATAGTTTTTGACAGTTTAATAAAAGTACTGAATTTGATTAATTGGAAACTACCGGATTCAGATTAAGATCGTCATCCATTTTTTGAGAATAGACAAGCTAGAAGAAGTTAATTTATTTTAATTTCAGTTTTCAATCCTCAGAGCTGGTAGAAACTGAAACTGGTAGAAGTTTTCTCAGTTGTCAAATTTATTAGGTAGGCATGTCTTACGATAGCTCCGACTCAAAAATTATTCGATATTAAAAAAAAACCTATAAATTTACCTCTACCTCGGCTAGCATCATATTGGATTGTAACTTTCCAGTTTCGTTAAAATTACGTATCCAATACAACATTGCATTGTTTTATTATTTTCTGTATATTGCCAATTCAGTGCATGCATACATAAATAATAATTTAAAATTCGAAATTGACAAATGATTGATTTGTATCAATATTTTATACTGATATCAATGAATTTATGACTGCACGGTTGGCGCGGTGGCTGGGCAACTGGCTGCCGCGCAACGTGTCTCGGGTTCGATTCCCGCACGGAACAACTCTTTGTGTGATCCACAGATTGTTGTTCCGGGTCTGGGTGATGTGTGGCAAATGTGGGGCAACGATTTTTATAAAAAAATAATAATAATAAAAAATTTTGTTCAAAAATGGATCATACGGATAAGATAATAAAGTTATTTAAAGCCTGAAATGTAAAAATAACTGCAGTAATTTTGTAGTGGATTGTTTATCGCTTTCGCAAAATATTTAAGCACTAAGGCATCTACTGGTGGGTGATTTTATCAAAATTTGTTAATTTTGGATTGTGTTGATTATCTTATAAGGAATGAGGCAGTACTCAGAGTCATTTATTTAATGATTACTTAACGGTTTCTCAAAGAGTCGTTATAAAGGGATTGTTTAAGTTAATGACGATATAAGTTTAAGTTCTTGGTCATTTCATGAAATTAAGTACCTTTTGAGGAATTGGAGGTAAACGACACGGCGTATGACCTGATGGTATCAGGGCTGTCCATGCACATCACTGAAGGACTCATAAGTCTGTTGCCGGCCGTTCAAGAAGGAGTACACTCGTTTCTTGAAGGTTTGAAGATCGTATCAGTTCGTTACCAAAGATCATTCCAATGTTTTACGACGACACGAAAATCGCTCATAAGTACAATTAATGAAGTTCAGTTTACAATCCATGCCCTCTATTCGTTTCTAACACTGGAAGGTTTCATGAACGCCTTCTAAACAAAATGTCACGTTACGTACTTAGTAGTTCATCTTGTTTTCAATAGATGGCGTTAGTAGTCTATTTAGAAGTACGTAAGTAAAGATAACAGCAATATATAGGTACTTGTAGCTTAGTTAAGTAGTACCTAGCAGGTTAAGCAGCTATAGTTTTATGTTTGTTAGCCTGTGAATAAATGCCTTTATGCTGAAGTAAAGTAGGTATTCTTTTCGAGAACGAGCGGGCAATAATAAACTCATTTCGTGAAAGAGCAAAGGGCGCTTTCAAACGTGTACTTTAAAAAAAAATTGACAGATTTTCTCAAGATTTTTCTTTACCGTCTGTTAGTCTACGTAATCTCAAACAGTATAAGATGACTTCAACCTGCTATAATCAAGGTTTCGGACTCAACTACTGCTACAATCCCCGGGCCCCAACGAGTTGTCGATTACCGATTGCTTTTAATTCATCTAACAAACCCCAAGCGGACGTTCACTTGGGTATCGCATTCGCGCACCTATTGTTTTTCTATTGTGTCTCGAACTACTACGATTGAAAGATTAAATATGTAGACTCCTTGTGCAAAAGAGAGCAAGCACGTCAGGACTTCAGCAACGGTTATTTATTATAATTTTTACAAGATAGGAACTGAAATCCAAACTTTAATACAATATTATAAACACGAAAGTTACCCTGTCTGTCTGTATTTTCTTCACGCCTAAACTACTGGACCGATTTCTGTAATTTGGAACTAGAGAAAGGACATAGGATAGTTTTTATACCAAAAATCTCCCTATTCCACGTAAATGGAGTCGCGGGCAAAAGCTAGCATGCATATATTTAAAACCAAATGTGGTTATGTACTTAAATAAGTAGCAAAAGTTTGGGAAATATTACTTTAGCGTACGAGGAAGCGTAACATACAAACTTAATCCGTGAAACTCAGGTTCGTTTTGCGAAAGTTTCATATTAACTTGAAAGTTTAAATTTAAGTTTGTGGCAGCCATCTTAAAGCTGAGATTTTAAAGAGCAAGGAGTACCTATATTTAAATCTATTGCACTGAACTGACAAAAGGAAATTGTTTTATGGTCTTCAACCTAAAAAATGCCCGATTTTCTTAATAGTTTAAAAACATATTATTCTTTATGCCACGATGCAGTCACATGTGTTTCTGTCTAAAGTGAAATCTAAGGTTTCTGTTGTCAGGCATCAACACTCTCTCATAAACTTGAACCTTTTAAAAAGTGATATCTTCGATTATTAGTAGCCTTTTTTATTGTGAGGTGAGGAAAGGTTGTACGGTGCCGCGGTGCTAAGCGTAACACCCTAACACAAATAAACGCGAAAGTTCATAAGTATAGAGATATATCCTTGTTACTATTTATCTGGATGAAATTTGGCATAGAAATTTACATTCTGGACTACCAACCGGTGAAGATATTGGGAGAAACTAGTTGTCAATATTAACTTTGGTGATAATAACATAACCTCATTTGGAAGATATTAAATTATTAATACCGTAATGATGTAAAGGGGAGCAATTTACACAAGTACCCCTGTGGTCTATATCCAGAGTTAATATGCCAGAATGTGTGCTCAGGGAATGATTAATCGATCATGTATTTTGGTACTGGGGATCACGTATAACTATATAATTTGTATAATAATGTAAAGATAACCATTGTGTGGACTAAATTCATGAAAATCAGCCTTATTGTCCACGTCATAAAGTTGGACAAAATATGTAGTAATGCTTTTGCGAATGTTAAAAATTTATGGACGTTCAGTACATTGCACTTTGAATTGTCGTACCACGTGCACGATTCCAATATTCAGTTAAGTACTGAAAGGAAAGAAGAGCTGATACATAATTGTATGTATAGAAAGCAAAGGCACGAAAGAGCCAGCTCGTCTGGAGGCAAAAGAGCTCGGCCTCACAGACAACTGATGTGAAACAATGCTTGTTTTGTGTTTTGCTATATACACATACATAAGTATGATTACGTTAAGCCCTTTTTTTATCAGGGGACAATCATCAAATGACAGGAGTGTCAGACTCTTATTGACTAAAAACACCCCGTTCCTTCTCCTGCTCTGGGCCGAGGCCGCGGTGACTCATTGAACTTAACCCGCAACTTCGACTGAACATCAGCCATATAAAGCCCCGTCTGTAGTGGTCAATTGGCTCTTTAAGGTGCGCGCTGAACGCTACGTGCTGTACGCTGGTTTCTGGTCGGGCGGCGAGCTACCCTTACTCGCCATCCGCAGACCCGCGCTTACGGTGGCTGGAGATCATCTCTCGGTAAGGTTACCTTAAGCCTTACTATTTCTTTCAATACCAACCTTCAATTAGAAGCATCTCTATCTCCCGGTGGCGTGGGTATCATGTTTTATCTGTTCGTTTATTAATCCTATAAAAAAACGAAAAACTTTCAGGTATCAAGTAAGAAGGATGAACTCATCGTTTAGAGTATTAAAGGAATTGGGCACTATTTTTTGTCTTTGACCAAAGGATTTCCTTGTTTGAAGTCATTTTCCAGGTATCTTTGCAAGTAAAAAACTAGGGCTTATATCAAATTTAAATAACGCAGCAGTTCGAACAACTCTTACCATTGTATCGTGAATTATACCATCATTCCTTACGGGGCTTATAAGTCGCTATCTAGACTTCTAAAACCATAATTTTCTAAATAAGTTATATAACTTATCAAAACAACTAAGGTTAATGAGACAGCAATTTTAGGAAGGTACTATTATAATAATATTCAAATTTTATGCGACCTCTGATATTTTAACAGGACCACTAACCTATTTTCCATTTTAAGTTCTGCACATTATCGTTTAGATGAGAGGTTCCCAAACTAATTATTTTCATTGAAAAGAATATACATAGGTATATATTAATAAGCCAGGTATAGTCTGACCCAAAGCAGGAGAAGAAACGGGGTGGTTTTTAGTCAGTAAGAGTTTGATGCTCCCTCTCCCCATGATTACCCCATTCAGGGCTGGAGAAGCCATTTGAAGATTTTCTCCTTTCGATTAAAATAAAAATGAAAAGGTATTAGGTATATTTGGATTTTTTGGGTTTCTTACCGATCGTGAACTCGCCAACTAGGAGGTATTAACGCACACTTTGGGAAAGACTGGTTCAGATCCTTGTGACAAATAATTACACAAGTTGAAAGGTCACAAGGTTTCAAGGTTTCAATTAAACATCACTAGATGGCGTTAATTTAAAATAAGGTTTATAAGTAGATTAAAATCAATTTGAAAGTGTTTGTCCTATGTCCTGGTGGCACTAATAGTGGCCACCAAATCTGTTTTGATTTAACCCAAGTTTATTTTTCAGTTAAACAAAATTTAATCTAGATGTGGGTAGTTTCGACCGCTGTTATATCTATGTGATTAAATTACAGTTTTTTTATCTTTAAAAACCATGTTAAATTCCTGCTCAAAAATTGGTACGTAAATAGAAGTTTAAAAATAAATTCTAACATCTAAAAAGTTGTAACCAAATGACAACGCAGATAGTCTGGAGTCGAGAATTAAAGTGAAATAATGTTGAATTTTAACACGGTCTACAGTCTTAGTGCTGGTCGTTACATTTAACAATTAAAACTTTCCACAATTAGACAAAACAGCGCCTTACACCCGGTTTCTGAAAGGCTTGTCAACGCTAAAATTAACAAATCTCCTGTTAAATCTCTTGTCAAGTCTTCTGATTGGTTGTTGATAAATTAGTCAACCAATCAGATGACTTAACAAGAGATTAAATTGATTTTAACATTGATTGGCCTTTCGGCAACCGGGTGTTAGTAACTTAATTTAAACAAGATAAAAGAGCTTCTTACATACAACATTACATGTCATTGTTTTTTATCGATTTTTCTTTTATTGATGTTTTGATAAACATAAAACCGGTCTGGATGGAAGAAGAGTCTTTTTTGAATGATATAAAGTAGATGCCTGACGGTAAGCAACAGGCGGTTCTCATAAAGCAAATACCAAAAGAGTTAGTCGCACGTTGCCAGTCTTTTTGTGGTTATTCGGGATTTGAGGATAGTGGGAGGAGGTTGAATAAGGCTACCGGATAGCCTTATACGGCGAAAGACCACTTTGTTTCATGCTGGTCTTCTATGAGGCCTTGGTATCACTTCGCCTGAGCTTACCCATTCGTGCCGGAGTATGATTGAAATATATTTGTTGAAATATGATTGCCCGGTCCATAGTATTTATAGCCTGGTAATGTAGGTACCTATATCCAGTTTTTTGTTCACCGGTTTCTTCCATTGTGGTGTATTGTGTGTGTGTACGTCTATTAAAACCTTTGTGCGTGTGTGTGTGAGAGGGGGAGGTGAAAGGGCGGTTATTCAATAAAACGTTTATTATTGTTTCCAACCACAGTTGCTTATAATTAATGTATGTCTACCTACTTATCTATTTATCCTACTTATATATCTAATCTAATTATGTTGATCCTGGATTGTTTGGTGCGTAGATTATCCAAAATGCTTCCCAGATGAACGGATTTAGTTTGAAGTAATGCGTGGGTTTTGAAAAGTAATAAGTTATTGGTCTTGACTCTACTGCTTCGTTCGCTTCTGCTGTGTTCACGTACATAAATATTGGATAGTTACTTGCTGGGTATAATATGCAATTGGCGATGTCTTGTCTGGTTTTATATTTGACATCTGTAGACATTGGTGGTTTTGCTGTTAATAATTTCCATCGTTCGAATTGGTTGTCGGTTGATCTACATTCATCCATGAAGCATGCGTTTCTATGTATTCTATGTATTGCAAAATTGTAGGACGATTGTGGTGTTAGTCCTGTTAGTCTTGTTATATTGAAGTGCATATTCGCCAGACTGTCCATTATCATGGTTTTTCCCGTGCTCGGTGGTCCATAGAAGAACGAGTTATTTTTCTTTTATGTTTGTCCGTGAAAATGACTTTTTGTAGTATGTTCGAATGTGCATGGGCTTATTCCGTTGTCTTCGAAAACGCCCACAAGATTGTCCAGTCCTTGTTTAATGAATGTTGGACTGAAATGCAAACAGCATTTGGGTCGAGTTGTAATCCATATTGTTTTGATCTTTGTAGGCTTTGTTGGAGCTATTCTTGAAATACCAATGTTTTGGCGATACGTAGAGCTGTTGCAAGTCGGTCTCCGAAGTTTCTGTTGAATTGCAATCCTTTCAGGCGTGTTGCATAATAATCGTAGCTTCCCCTTCGTCAAAAGCTTTGTTTTTACATTGGTGAAGCACAAGTTAATGAATCTCTCGGATAAGTTTTGTACGTCTTGTGCTATTTTTGAGTCTTGTTTGTTGATAAAGGGCATTCGATTCCCTTCCACAGTCATCGTGTCCGTTTTCACGCTGATGATGCTGTTGTTCATTGTCGATGGCATTTTCAAATAAGTCTTCACTGGATGTAAAAGTTCTGTGATCCAGATGTCTTTGAACTGTGGTTCGTTCTGTGCTTTCATTTCTCAATAGATAATTTCCCCTTTCGGCACTTCCAGAGTTACTTTTGTTTTGTTTAGGATCAATCAAGTCCCAGCGAATGAGCGACGCAGATTGCCACCTTTTTCACTTTCGGTAAGAATTTGTCTACTCTATTATTATCTCATCAATAAATAATGATAAAATCATAAATTTGCAACTTTTACTACAACAAATTAACTTTAACGCCTGAAAAATCGTAAAATTGCAAAATGTTACTTTTTATAAGTTTACGAGAGGAATGAATTTTATAATTTAAATTTACACCGTGAAAGAATTCGAAATTTTTATGGAAGCTATAAATTGCGTAATATCTTATGATGGGCAATTTTGAAGTTGTGTAAATAGGTGTGCTTTATTGAGAAAAAAATATAAATATGAGCTGTCTCCTTTTGTTTTTTTATTTACTGCCTCTATGGGCTTCTGTTAACAAGATTAATGACCGTGTTACGGTTCATTCCCGGTCTGAATTAAGAAATGGAACAAAGTGCTTACTTTTCAATATAATAAAATGCAGAAAAAATATGTACCTACCTACGATTGCATTGATTGATTATCAAAACAAACACAAAATGCTCATAAAATTTAATGCTAATCAAATCGAATAAAAATACATCACGGGGGGTACACACTTTATCCTAGTCACATTTGTTGAAGAACCGATGACCGTTGGGGTAAACGTTTTCTAGAGTGGGGAAACGTAGTGTAGGGCGCCCTCCAGCTAGGTGGACTGACGACATCAGCGGTTGGATGAGAAGAGCTGAACATCGAGCTCAGTGGCGTGCAATTGGGGAGGCGTGGACGACATCAGGCTGATGATGGTGATGATGAGTATAAAAACTATCTTTGGGAAAGTTGTTTGTTATCATAAGAACAATCACGTGTTTAAATATTATTTCCAAAACATTTGCGTTTATAAGTAGGATTTACACAAAGATACGAATGGCTATTTATAAATAACTTTATAACAAATTATTAGTTCAAACTTAGTAAATAAATAATAACGTTAATCTGGCCTTTATTAATTAATTTTACACAAAATAATTACCTACATACTTTGATAAATATTTCACAATTAATATTGTTGATTGAAAATAATAACTCAGTGTTTTGGTCTTGTATATTCAGGCTTTATAATATTAATCGTAATTTCATAGTTTATATCTAATTAAATTTATATGGAACACTCTAAAAGTAACATTAAGAGGTGAAATACTTTTTTTAAAAGTCTTTCAGAAACGGACGGGTCTCTTAAGGTTCTCAAGTACTGAAACCTAAAAAAAGAAGAGAATTACATTTTGAAAAAGAGAGAGATTAAGTCAATAGCATGTGAACTATCTGAACACTGCGTTGTCAACGTAAATAAGAGAACAGCTGTGACTTGTAAGTAATAGAGCTTATTTAAAGCGTGTGAAAATAATAGTATAAGTTGTAATTACCTTGCATTATATAAATACCTTAAAGTTTACTATTGAAATTACTGTGGCTTATTATAAACAATATTTTGTAGAAAGTTAACAATTTTTTTTTTTAATGTTGAGAGACTAGCTTCGGCTCGACCGGAATGATACCACGGCGTCTCATTAAATCGGAGTAAAACAACCACAGCATTCTATTTAGCTGTGTAAGTGAGATTACCGGATATTCAATCCTTACCCTCCCCAATCCCCAAATCTCCGAAATCCTAATCCCAAAAAGCCGTGAGTGTAAACACTTGTGAGTTCCGAGTGGTATTCTGGTGTTACGGGTGCCCAATGGGCAGCGTCTATTGCTAACTATCAGGTAATCCGATAGCTTGTTTTTCGACATATGACATAAAAATTAGGATAGCCCAAAACCACACCAATTTACCATGTAAAAATAAAAGCTTCAATGTGGGTGTGGACTACGATTTGTTTTTGCGCATCACAACTTCCTTCATCGTGTTTTTCCATCAGTATTTCGTTTACTATGAAAGGGTTTGGCCTTTTGTTTCTGTAACGACACCTAACAAAACGATTGCTTCAATTGTTGAGTTGTATATTTAGACTCTTTTGGTTTTACACGTGAAAGACCTTTCTGATGTGTAGTGTGTGTCTTGTATGTTTTCTCGTAAGCTTTTCCTTTAAGAGTGCACGTGTGTTCAGTTCTATGTGTGATGCGTACTTGTTTATAGTAACAATAGTTTTAATTGGCATGAAAGTAGCCTACACAGATTTTTCGTGTCAGAGCCAACTTTCTGGATTTTTTTTTTATTTATTGTCTTTATTCAAGAATCGTAAGTATTTTAAACGCTATGCCCCTCACAACCGTTACAAGGGTTTGACTGTTAGGTAAAATTTATCGGACGTACGTCTGGGGCTTGGTGTTTCACTGTGTTAGTGACTGGTTGTTACTGGGGGCCCAAAACCTCGCTCACTTCACAGTCCCATCAGGTGATTTCTCCGGATCTATTATTACTTTGTACCAGCTCAATATGTCCCATAATACCATATGGGTAAGAGTCTTGTGCGCACAACCTATCTGCGTGTCTCTCGGTTGTCGACTGCCCTACAGAAATATCCACACTCTATAAGTATTATCTACGTAGAATGACATATGGCACCAGCCTATGTAACCGATAGCGCTAATGCATAAATTACACAAGTAATACATTTACACATTTTTTTTTCTTATAACCACGATTGATTATAAGATGTTCCAGTGGACATCTGCTATAATTTAAAACGGTTTTCGTAAGGAGAAACTGTCTTCATATGACTTCTCTTGCCCTCGGTGGGCAAGAGCGAGTATCAGACACGTTTCTTCTGCTCCATTTCGAGAACGCGGTATATTATTGCGCTTGAACCACACTCCTGCTGATTAATTTAAACATTGCCTTTGTATTACCTGGCCATTGTGGTAATTAGCAATCTAATTTATTTGAACCTTTTTTTTGTGAGGGGAAAATCATCAAATGACTTCTCCCACCCAGGGTCGGGCGGAAGGGAGTGTCAGTCTCTTACTGACTAAAAACCGCCTGTACGGTCTCGGCAATAGAGCTGTAGGCGGCAATAGAGCTGTAAAAGCTGGACTTCGGCGCTGTGTGCGCTGTCACCGCCACAGGCCTTCGGAACTTAACCAACTAATGGGAGACCTCCCACCACAACGAGTAACACCGTCACGACCGTTCACCCACACCGGAGTTGACTTCACAGGACACGTCGAAGTCAAACTCAATAAAGGAAGAGGAGTACGTACTTCTAAGGGATATATATGCATATTCGTGTGCATGGCAACAAAGGCTGTGCACATCGAACTTGTATCGGACCTAAGTACTGACACCTTCATAGCAGCCTTCCAGAGAATGTGTTCCAGGCGTGGTACACCAAGTCACGTCTACTCAGACTGCGGAACAAACTTCATCGGTGCATCAAGAATGCTTCAGAAAGAATTTGAAGACTTCAAGCAAATCTTGTCCCCTGACTTCTTCAACAACATCGCAGGCATGGGAGTTCAATGGCATTTTAATGCCCCGGCCTGGCCGACGGCTGGTGGACTATGGGAAGCAGCGGTCAAATCGATGAAGTATCATCTTCGTCGAGTGCTAGGAGACCAAAAACTGACGTACGAAGAATTCACTACCCTGCTTGCCAAGATAGAGGCCTGCATGAACTCCAGGCCGCTCTGCCCTCTCACTGAAGACCCCGAAGAATTTTATAACTACCTGACACCAGGCCACTTTCTGACGGGGGGACCAACAATGACTTTACCACGTGCTGACTATACTGATGAAAACAAACAAAATCTAAGAAACCGATGGCAGCTAACAGAACACATGCACCAACAGTTTTGGAAGACTTGGTCAAGCGAATATCTTTCTCAACTACAAACACGCAGTAAATGGAATAATCCAAGAAAAAACTTAAGGGAAGGGGACATCGTATTAGTCCGGGACAATAATTTGCCCCCAGGAAAATGGGCCATGGGACGGGTGCTGAAACTTCACCCTGGAGCGGACGGATATGTCCGAGTGACAACCTTAAAAACCCAAAATGGTGTTATCAAACGACCCATCGTAAAACTATCCATTCTGCCGATCAACACTGACAGTAAAGGTTACGAAGAAAGTAAAGCAGACTTACGAAATGCTGAGACGTCTGAAAAAACCTCCACAAGAATACCAGCTATGAAAAAATGCCTTACAAACATATTTATGTCTCTTTTCACAATGTTGATACTTGTGAATGGATCAGATGGTTCCCAACAAAGGTCAGGCACTCAAATTACCAACCTGGAACCTGAGAGACCTATTTATTATGACACCGTTGGCAAGGTTGAACTGATTCACGATGAATGGACGTTGCTTACGTACTACAATTTAACTGACTACTGGCACGGCATTCAACACATTGACAGTTACATCAACGGTGTGTATGGCCTTTGCGAGAAGATCCACCAAAGTTACTGCAAACCTACAATTGATCAACTTTCCCATGAGATGGACCTACTCAACTTCTACAATACAATTCTGCTGGCCCCTCACAAGCAATTATCATCGCGCAAAAAGCGCGGCCTGATTGACGGAGTGGGCATGATAGCAAACAGCTTATTCGGCGTTTTAGACCAAAATTTTGCTAACAAATACCACAAAGACATTGAAGCGATACAACAAAACGAAAACTATTTACGTGAATTGGCAAAAAATCAAACGTCGATTATGCAACTGCAAAATGACGTATTGAAGAAAAACGATGCTAACATCAAGCTTCAATGTAAAATGATAGAAAGGTTCATGGAAGAAACTAAGACGAACCTAGTCAGCATTGAAACTGAAATACAGATAGCGATGGCAACAAGTTACTTCAACTCCGCGGCGCTCACAGCATCCCTACTGCTACGAAATCTCAGAGAAATTCAAACCATGCTTCTGAATACTCTCACAAATGTATACAGTGGGCATATGGACGTGCACTTGATACCACCAGTCAATCTTGTAAAACAACTAGAAGACATAGCCGGCAAATTACCGAGAACATTGTCATTGCCAACAGAAAATATCAAAGAAGATATTAAGGAACTTTACAAGTTGTTGTACGTGAAAGCGAGAATAACAATGAACTACTTTATGTTCGAAGTTCACATTCCCTTAATATCGGATGAGGAGTTCACATATTATCGGGCCATTGCTATACCATTCAAGAGAGACTCGAATTACAAACAGATGCAGTTATCTTCACAGTACATTGCCGTAAACTTTGAAAAGAATTCTTATATCTCATTAAAAGATGAAGATGTCAAGCAGTGTATTAAAGGACAAAAACATAACTTCATTTGCACCGCTAACATGCCAGTCTTCAACTTACATAACAAAAATGCACCGTGCGAAGCAAAACTCCTGGGTCACCGTACTTCTACGTCACCGTGTGACGTACATAGCGTGTCATGCGAGGAGGACTGGATCAAGTTACATGAATCAAACAGCTGGCTTGTTGTTTGTTGCGGAAGGTGCGAATTACGTACAGTTTGCGATAACGACGTAATATCGCAGACAATCACATCAACGGCTATAGTAACTTTGGATCAAGGATGCGTACTGCGATCAAAAGATCTCACCATCACTTCACATAATCAGTACAACAGTAACCTCAATGTGAACTATGACATGCACGTACTGCACCTGAATTCACCGATAAACAACATTGTTAACGTGACACTACATAACACGCCACATGATCTGTTCCACCTCAAGAATAACGACTTCGCGGAGATTGACAAAAAGCTTCGGTTCCAAGAAGAGCACGAGCCTAAACTACCATCCACTATCACAGACCATGACGTACATCAATATGTAATTTGTTACCTTTTGCTAACAATTGCTGTCATCACTTTCCTGTTGATTATGACAAGAAAATACTGCATGGTACTCAAAACACGAGTTCCAAGGAAGAAAAATAAAAAGCCAATACATGAAGATATCGAGCTTCAACCAATGGGATCTCAACAACAAAGTGTCAGAGAAGATAACCAACGGTCACCCACAGACGGTTGCGATGTTCAACGTCAAGGACATCAAGACAACATTGCGTTTACTTTTAATTAATTCATTTTACTTATTTTACATTTATTTTTACTTTTTTACTCATTTTTTTGATTTTGTAAAGGCGTTTCTTTCTCTCTCTCTCTACTCAATTTTGCTTCTTTAGGGGGTTGCCAATATGTACGGTCTCATCGCCGTACATTTTTCTTGCTTACTCGTCAACCTACTTTCGGCCAACGAGGCGCCCCGCACTGCCGCATAATAAAATGAGATGACGGACATATTATAATATAGTAAACTTACAACTTAGTAGCTATCAACAACTAAGAGAAATAATCGCCTTCCACTGTTGTAATTTACTTTTACATAAATATACTTAACGTGTCTATTTAAGTGGAAAAGTGTTTCTCTACCTATACTAACTCAACTTACAAATCTTCACGACAAATCAGTGTACGGAGTTAACTACTCAATACCCGTACACCGCCTGTTCCTTCTCCTGCTCTGGGCCGAGGTCGCGGTGTCTCATTGCGCTTACCCCGCAACCCCGTCTGAATTTATTTGAACCTTGCATTTGTAGCCTGGGTAGCACGATACAAAGATGTTATATGGTATTTGTAATCATCTGTAAGTATGATAGACGAAAGATCTTACTTTTTAGTAAACTAACTAAGAATTATGACTGGAATAACGTGTTGTAGGCCACATTTTTCCTTCAACAAGAACTAAAATTGAACTTTTTCACATACATTTTAATGTTCATATTCCACTGATTTATATACATCGTAAAGTTCGTTACAATGATTTATATTAATGTACTTAGTGTTCGTGTGTACATCATACTGCCATTGTAACGTTACATTTATTTAGTTGACCTTGTAAAATATTGAAATATTGATATTCGAGCAAAATTATTTCTGTTATTTCAATATCAACACTCAGTGTATCGAGTGTTTTTATGGATGCTGCAAGAGCAATAAACATTGGAGCAGTTACGATTAATTGATCGTGAAATCTGTTACAACCGTTGACTGGTTACAATATGTTTGTAGGTCTGTTCATATCTGAAGGGTTTTCTTGCAAATATTTTTTTTTTGCATGAAATTAATTATAGAATTTATTAGAGGATTCGGCCTCCATTGCATTGCATCACGCACACCACGAAACACAACGCAAGTGTTGCTTCACGCCGGTTTTCTGTGGAGCCGTGGTATCACGCCACGCGAGGGGGCCCATTCGTGCTAAAGCATGACTTTCTCACACTTAACATTGTATATCAGACTATTATAATATTTATCACAGAATAATTATATATATACTTCTAAATCAAATTATGTTTTCCAGATTTTTCATATTGAATTTTATTGCATTAAAAACCAAAGCAATTTATTATTGGCCAATGAGAGCAGTCAGTTGTGTCTACTGTATGGTAATTTGCTCACTGAATACTACACAAAACTCAGTGGAAAGTGGGTGCTACAATGTATTCTGGACAAAGGTCGAGATCTTTCCCCACGGGAATTAAAAGGTATGACTTCATTAACAGTATGTTGGTAGGAAAAGGGTATGACGATGTAGAAATACATTTGCTCAAGGCAGAATAAACGCTGGGATTTCTTAGTAAGATTATAACTAAGTTAACAGTATGGTTAAGGACTAATAATTATAATTGATGTGCAACGGGAAAAATAAAAAAGGACACTAGGGTAACTTTACTGCACGGTTGGCGCGGTGGCTAGGCGACTGGCTTGAGCGGAACGCGCAGGTTCGATTCTCGCGCGAAACAGCTCTTTGTGTGATCCACAAATTGCTGTTGCTTTTTAGAATTATATGTTTCTAAACGAACCCACGACACAGGAAAAAATACCAGTGTCGTGGATGCGTTAACAATCTTACAAATACACATGTACACCCCACCTAGACTCGAAATAACAATTTGTGGATCACACAAAGTGTTTTCCGTGCGGAAATCGATCCCGCGAAACGTTGCACCGCTGCTAGTTGCCCAGCTATTGCACGGACGGTAAAAATGTTAGCAAAATGCTAACAATATCTGATTTACAAGTTGTAAACGAAAGCAGTTATTATTAAAACATTAAATCATAAAAGCAATGTATATTCTAGATTGTAAAGTCGTAAAAATCTTGTATAACCGCGAATTGATATTTATTTTTAGATTACATAAGCCGTCATCGTAAAATTTATGTTTATTTTTTTGTGATCACGTCTGAAGATAAGTTTTAAATTGCATTATTTTGAAATGGGTTTTTTAAATTGTTTAGCAAATTGAAAACAATGTATGCGTAAGACGACTACATGCTATGTACAAATTATAATACATATTGTTAAATCTGATGATTAATTAAAATTTTCGTTAATATCTTTGTATTTATTTTGTAATAAAGTCCGGTCTAAAAAGGCACAAATGTCAGAAAAAAACGAATTTAAAGCAATTATCATTGTTGTTCGTTTCCTTTCACGGGATCACAGGATCCCGGAACTTTGGAAGGCGTACGAGGAGCCGAAGCCAACTCGCAGAGGCCCGTTGAACAATTTTAATATAAATGTGATGGGACATCAGCTGGCAATTATCCCTGTATGCACTATAAAAGTGCACCCAAGGACAAACCCCGGTTGATGCAGGACTATTGTGAAATATGGTAAAAATTTATAGGGTTATGGGTATGGGTTGCTATGCACTAGTGATAATAGTGGTAATAGTGCAATATAGATACATACGGATAAACAGGCAGGGGGTGACTGGCAAACTCAATTAATGGGCCCCCGGAAACGGCCGCTAGCATGTAGAGACACGGGGCAACATACGTTGAGCTGCTTGGAGAAAGAGAGGCATCCCACGGCTATCAGAGCAATCCCGGAAGTACGGTCAAGACCCCTACCAGCACCTTCCTTCCCCCGAGTCTCCTTCAACTCTGTTGTCATTGTTAGCCTGTAGTCTTTATACAAAATCTTTTTATACACATCTTTAGTCAATTTGTGATGAACTAAAATTCGAATTGGATACCTTTCTGTGGAACAGTCAAATTTCTTGAAGGACATTTCAAAAGACCAAATGGAACAAGAAACTAGAACTTCACGTCGATTCTATAAATTTGTTTGAATTTTGAATTTTGTTCGAACGTGAAGTGAGCGTCGAAGTGACGGGAAAATTACATTATTATAATGCCACTTTTAACGACATCTCATACTTTACATATCGAAATGTTGCGGTCAATTTAGTCCAACTCGCAAGTCTAGCGCTGGTGTGGATTCAAAATTTAGAATGAAGTCTTACAGAATCACACTGCTGGCATTGGCCCAGACTTAAAAGTCACATGTTCAATCACTACAATAATAATAATAATTTTAACAACAAATCAATTCGACAGTACCTATTTTAAACAAGAATATAAATTCGATTGAGTTCATACGAACCGAAAACCAAACAAATGAAACCACAAAACTCTGAAATAGGACGAAAGCGTGTTTAACATACGACCACATCTAAAATTGACTCCATTGGGTCACGCCATTTACATGACAAAAGGTTCAAATTGTACACTGCGACTAATCGGCGGCGGTATTTTATAGTTATATCTACTTGTAGGTACATAGTGTTATAAAAACCCTTAATATGATAGTCAAAATTTCATGACTGTTGTGGAAGATCAAAGAGATGAGACAATATCGTATCCTTTAAAGGAATACAACATTTTTTCTTATTTAGTAACTTAATGTCAAAATTGTTGTGATGTCTCAGTAGGCAACACTCCAGGGGCCGAGTCTACTATTTTCAAAGTGTGGTAATTCCTACACGAATCCATTGTCATTTTGCTAAAAGTTCATAATCTTTTAACTCAAAATGGTTGATCACTGGCGTTCGGCGATGTTGTAATAGAATAATAGTACCAGATGTCTTGTAACGAATTATAAACAATAACTGCACATTAATATTCTAAACGTAAATTATTGAATAAAGGAACTGACCTTTTTTTATTAATTTACCGCATTATGTCAAATTTTCATTTGTCATTATGTACGAGATTACCATTATAAAGAATTATTTCAATGAAGTGGCATTGGAAAGTCAATATGACGCTATCCTGTTAGTAGATTACCAAACTTGTGAAAATCAACAATTTTGAAACCAATGATCTGACACTATTGTAATAGCAGACTCGAGGCCCAGGCCTCGGGGATCGAGGGCCACCAGCGTTGGTCTGCGGACGTCGAGTAAGAGTAGCTCGTCGCCCGACCAGAACCAGACCCGAGCGTAAGGCGCGTTGCGTTTCGCGCGCGCCTCAAAGAGCCAATAGACCACCACAGACAGAGGGCTCCGTCTGTGGTGGGGCTGATATTCAGCCGGGTTAAGCGCAATGAGGCACCGCTACCCCGTCCTAGAGCAGGAGAAAGAACGGGGGTGTTTTTCGTCAGTCACAGTTTGACACTCCCTCCCCCCGCCCTGGGCGGGAGAAGATTTTAATGATTTTCTGTCATTGAGATACCTTAAAACTTATGATACGGTCTACGAGAAAAGAGTAGCTCATCGACTGACGAGACCCAGACCTAAATGTAAAGTATTCAAAGAACTATCAAGATTTTACAGATGGGCCCACTTGGGCCGATGTCTAGCCAGGGTTACGGGTGTAAACGCAATAATGTATGGTGAATAGAGAGGTTTTAGCTAGTAAGAGACTTACCTAGTGTAAGTCTCTTGCTCTCGCTCTCGCCCTACCCCAAGTGGGAGAAGTCACTGGTAGCTTTTCCTCCATCCAAAAAGAGCCTTATGATACATTCTTCTAACTGAAAATGCAACGAAACTCTATGTTCGCAAACGCGTTTTAATGTTGAATGCATAACCAACGAAGCAAGAGATTACATTATTTATTTGAGTCCCCTTAGAGTTTAAAATCCAGTATTTCTTTACCGTGATGCACTGGATCCGTTATGCACATTGTTGTACAGGATTCATGGCCCATAAACACGACAGGATCTCCCACATAAATCCCTCTTAGCAAGCTCGACGCTTATGAAATATTCCGAGAGAAGCGAGTTTAAGACTTAATTATAAATGAATTGTAGTAGTTAGTTATTGTTGCTGGCCACAAAGCTGGGTGTATGTCAAAGAAAAAGTCAAAGAATTTGTTTTATAATATATATTATGGACTTTTAAAACATCATTAGGGGAAGGGTTAGGATTCCGGTAACTTCACTCACACGGCGAAATATAACGCTGTGGTTGTTTCACGCCAGTTTTATGTGTGGTGGTGGTGGTATCTCTGGTCAAGCCGACCGATTCGTGAAAAAGCGTGGCTCTCCCACACTTGTTTCCAAAATATTTCGATTAGGTGAAGATGAAAACAAATTTTTGTTGTTGACTTGACCTTATTTATTATAAATATAACAAAGGACATCGAAATATTATGTTAAAATCACAACAATAATTCTGTCAACTCCAAAACTTCTTATGGCTTCCCATTATAAAGGAGTAAGTTAAGTAAACCAGGTCAGTAGGTACTCAATGATAAAATATTACAAAACCGTAAATTATTATTCCATTCTTCTATCGCGCCCTTAGCTGAGTCATTTTTTTTAGTTGTATATCTTTACTTTAATTGTAGGAGAATCATGTCCACGTTTCTTTTCTAAATATTCATTCAAAGGTTGTGTGAAGAAAATCGCCATGTGTGAAAAGACGGCCCGTTGTACTCGCAAACTTCTTCTGGTGGCCCGGTGGTAAAGAATAAATAATGGTCTTGCGTCTCATGCTGGGAGATTCGAACCTGACAAATACTAAGGTGATTTTTTCAGTTTGAATATACTTACTAAGATTATTTCTGAATAATCTGGTCGTGTCGACACATCGTGAGATAACCTGGACTTATAGTTTTTACGTGTGAGGAGAAGAAGCATTTCCTCAGCAGTGAACACTTGAATATAATGACAAAAAAAACCATGCTTCTTTCCTATCGAAGTCATCATTTCGATCGGACCGACACAGTAAACCGACGTGAAACATCCTAGAAAGAAACCGACCTGTTACCTCCCATCCCCATCTCCAAATATTAGTTCGCAAATGATTGACAATCTGGTCAGATTGGGCCCTAAAAGTCCCAAAGAGTCGAACCTAACTCCTCTGGTGTTGTTGGTGTTTATTGCAATAGCTTAGCATCAGGTTCTCTAGTGCTAAGCATTGAGGTGTTCTCGTTAAAACTGTATAAGTAACAATTAAATTACATGCCGTCAAATTTGTCGGATCACAGGCACTCAATTCTCATCATTAGGTAACGGTAACAAATAACGAACTTGATGGTATAGTTTCGATGAAAAACATTTGAGTGTCAGTTCTAACTATGGGAAACCTCAAAACTTTCTTTTTTTTGCTGTTTTTTTACCAAGTTTCAAAAGTCCTGTCCTTATAGGTTCGGAAAAATCTGGCTGTGACACACGGGGACATACTGTGTAAATATGACGAGACTACAAGCGGTCCGTGTTTTGCTTATAGGCTACGGAACAATAAAAATAATTCTATGTTAGGTATACTATAAATCACTATGAAAGTTTTGTCACTAAGCCTTACAAGTTCCAATAAATAAATCACAGTTTCCGACAGGTTCTCCTTTATTGGATGAGCTATAAATATGTAGGTGAAGCTGTGTATTTTGGCACCGTTGCCAATCTCAACGGGCTACCTGTACGTACATTCAAGCTAACTATTATTAGGTACGATGCCACCTGAGCGATGAAAGTGTAAGAGTATCTATCAAATAAATAAAAAAGGGGTAAGTCTCTTAAAAATTTACTTCCAACGGTATTAAAAACTCCTTTCATTCATGGCTTTGAAATTATCTGCCAGACAGTCTAACAAACACTATTTTTTTTATTTCTTGAATAATGCACACTGCTTCAGACTCTCTCTACTGTCGTGGTTATGTTAACAACCCACATACCCAGAACAACAACTTGTGGATCACACACAAAGAAATTGTTGCGTGCGGGAATCGAACCCATGACACGTTGCACGGCAGCAGGTTGCCAATCATCGCGTCAACCATGCAGTTATATATAAATTGTTAAATTTAAACCAGTACACTCAATACAATAACAAATATTAAGCTTAATAATATTCGTACGGCTAATAATATAACAGGCCACCATTAAAAAAATGTTCATACAATTCTTCATTATATTAAATTGCAAAAGAGAAAGCATGCACGTAGTAACTTATTTATTAAATTTTTGCGACCGTCAAAGAGTAAAAAAAAAAAAAATATTTTTGTAAACCCGAACCATGTTAGACGACACTGAAAAAAATACAACTTATAATTTAATGTGCCTAACAAATATAACTAAGGGTGAAACGTAATATTTCCTTTTGAACCTTGGTGTCCCCAATTTCTATGTAAATGTCAGAACTGAAGAAAAACAGGCAGCGTTTGTTCATAGCCGAAATAATTTGTTTTGAAGTTGACGGTCCCAAAATTTGATTATCATTCAACCGAGATATGTTAGCAGATGGTCTTAGCTTTTCCAAACATCGTAGTATTTCGAATAGGTAATAGGTATATAGGTAGGCTAAAATAAATAGGACCTAAAGCGTCCTGAAAGAAAGATTTCATTTCATACTAAATTCCTTTTCAAAATTGAGTTACAATTTTCTGACAAATGTAGTTTGTCTCATATCTTGAGTTATTCTTGTATATACATATGTATGTATGTATGTATATATAGGTAACTGTATGTTTTCATTACTTCATTGTCATAAAACTAGGAATACAAAGGCTTTCGGTGGCGACAAATCGATATAGCTATAATCCATTTTCAGGAAATGTAAAAAATATAACAATTTTAATTATATTTCCAAATTTTAACACCAAAAAATAATTTATTTGACCTTTCGTAAAATTAAGTATAAGAGGGTTCACATACAACTGTTTTCAACTTAGTAGTAAAAACAGTATTTTAATCATAGTTCCAATCTACCAATACCTAACCTACATCTTAAGTTTTCGACCAATAAAAAGCATTTTAAGAGGTGGATGGAAGTTGGAGCGGCCAATAGCATCATCGAGGCGAAACGGAGCATTTGAGAGTGTGCTCGAAAATCCAGTGGTGCAGAAGACAGGTATTATAAGTTTGCACCCTTGTAGATATTGCTGTTCATAGCGAAAACTGAAAGTACTCGGCTTAGGAGAAAATCTGATTTAGGTACTAAAAATACTATAACTTTACGTAGAAGCTTTACTAAAATTAGTCTTAATGATAAAGAGGTTTTTTTTTCTGTCAGGGGAAAATCATCAAATGACTTCACCAGCCCAGGGTAAGGCGAGAGAGTGTAAGACTCTTACTGACTAAAAACCCTCCGTTCCTTCTCCTGCTCTGGGCCGAGGCCGCGGTGACTCATTTTTTTTTAAACGTTGCCCCACCCTATTATTTCTCCTGTGTTGTGGGTGCGTTTACAAACATACAAATTCACATACACAACACACCCAGACCCTTAATAACTAATTCCCTTAACACGCAACCCCGGCAGGATTTTTATTCTAATAGTGCTCTTTTGAGGGGAACATAAGTATCAAATAACTTCTCTTGTTATAGGGCGAAAGAAAGAAAGAGACCATCCCGATGCTTCTCCCGTTTCGTCCGTAGCCTCGGCACATTATTGCAATTTTACCCGCAACCCCGGCTTAAGTCAAATACTGCTTGTAGTTGTTATGCTAGATGCAAGAGGCTAACATTTTAAAGGTATTGTTTTAAGTCTGGCGCGTTCTTCTATTACATACGCACGGTACAAAAAACACACAAGTCCTCTGCCTTCACCAAAAGTCATACTAATATAAAATTAAGAGAACTTTTGTGCATCACTAGTCGGTATAATAAATATTTTGCCCAATTAACTAAAAACCGCGGGTTACTCACGTGTAAATATTAAAAAAACTCTACTAGTTTCGAACCACAGAGGGGTGAGTAACCCGCGATTTTTAGTTAATTTAGTATGTCTCAAGATAGTTATTATAAAAACATATTTTGCCCAAATTCATTTATTCACTGTTTCCGAAAATAAATTCAAAAGCCTTGTACAAGACTCAAGTATTAATTGGAACCACTAATAATTACTTATTTATTTAAAGCAACAACGTTCACTTTTTGCACTCTTTATTTTTTATATTCTGTAGAAAATATTGTTGGTTCTGTGTTTACTTTAATGTTTAATGTTTTATCGTAATATGTTATTTTAATGTACAACAGTAAATTGTTCGGGTTTTTAAAAACAGCAGCGTTTAAAGTGATAGCTCGACTAAAATACGCAAATCTCTCTCCAATCCTTGAATCCCCAAAACCACTTACACCCATAATTACCGTAACGCACTTGCTGTTGCGTATGTGGAAGTTTCCTTTGAAATGTGATGCCACTCGCCAAACACAACAAAGTCAAAATCATTTCTTTCAATTAGACCGCAGTAGGCACTTTTAAACGTCAAGCAAAAAAAAAGTATTTGAAGAGCTTAAACTTTAGGCGTGTCAGTCTGTCCGTCTGTCCTCTAGTGGAGCTATTTGCTCATTCCAAAGTGTAGATTCCTATGGAGAAGAACGACCAAGAAACTCCATGGTTACTTTTCAACCTCAATTATGGTGCGGAAAAATACGACGGTTCAGTTCCGTTGTCTATTTGCTTAAGATTCTCATGAGTATCACCGTACACACTGTTCGCGTATAAGGAAAAACTCCGATTTGAATTGTTTGTTTTTTCAGTTTGTTCAAGCCATTATTTTACCTGAAGCACTTTTCAGTTAGTTCGAGTATGTAAGCCACATTTTTTTTATATTGTGACAACGCAATTACTTTTTATTATGTTTTTATAAGTATTAACTACTACAAATACACCTTATCCCTTTATTGGGCCAGAGCGTACGGCGCGTAGCATTCCACGCGCGCCTCCAAAGCCAATAAACTACAACAGACGAGGCTCTCTAGGGCCGAAGTTGCGGAGTAAGCTTTATGAGGCTCCGCGGCCTCAGCCTAGAGCAGGAGAAAGAACGAAGTGGTTTTTAGTCAGTAATAGTCTGACACTTCCTCTCGCCTCACTCTGAGCGGGAGAAGGCATTTGATGATTTTCCCCTTACAAAAAAACTGTCCCTTTATTATTACGTCAGTAGGCGAAATGTTATTGCAAAACACGTTTGTGTAAATAAAAATAATATCTGCTGAGGTCGGATTCATCATAGCCCAATGATTTTATTCGTTAAAAAAAATATTTACGTATTTTCGGCGCTCCAATAAATTGGTGGACTTCCTCTCAATTTAGTTTTATAACTTTTTATTAAATAAAATGTGAATTGAACTTTAGCATTTCAGTTTTACGTTTGTTTATACATTGCATAGTACTGCTTAGTTTTCGTATTTGTTCAGTATATAAATATTATTTTTTTAGAAACAAAATATTCAGATTTAATATTGTAATTGAAGTTTGTTTAGTTACGGAGAGAGAGCGAACAAAATATAACAATTACAATAGTCTAAAAATAACCTCTAATTGGGAATGCAACTTGATACTCTATAGACATCACAAACACATGTGCGCAATCGAAATACAAACGGTTTAATTGTACATGGTAAAGGCCGATGACCTCGCACAATGTTTATGTAAGTAGGTTGAATTATAATAAAAAAAACCTTAGATATTCGTTACTCAATTATTCTAATGAATAGATTTAGATAATGACCAGTTTCTTATTAAGTTTAAGTTTGAAATCGACATGTCGCACTATGCAAGCGAGCTGGTTAGTGCTCAAACCTTCTTCGTGTCTTAGCTCAGCACTGGAAACTTGTGAGCTGTGTCATCAGCCTACAATTACCCAGTATGTTATGATATAATAATGTGAATTATATAATTATAATACATTTCATTATAATCGTATCTAACCTTAAGGTCAATCTTTGTCCAATAACGCTTTAAAAACCACTGAGGTGCAATATTCCTCTCACTTAAAATTATGTATCTAAAAAGAAAAGATATAATCATAAAAACCACTATCTTTTTATGTTTTTTTAGTGTTCGAAGATGCATGTGTGATTTATATTTCCACGAAGGTGTGGTGCGCGATGAAAACATCTTTCTTTCTTCCCTTCATCCGAAAACTTCAAAGCTTTAAAAGGCGGACAACTCACTTGTAAGTTTCCCTGGCATTGTGAGACTGTGTGAATAACATTACCGGAGGTCCAATCCCCCCCCCTCCCTAAATCTCTGTAATCCTAATCCGTAAAAGGACGGCAACGCACTCGTAACTCTTCTGGTGTTGCGGGTGTACGTGGGCGGAGGAGGATGCTGATTGCTCATAAGTTAGTTAAATCTATTGATTGCTGACATTTTTTTTTAGTAAAAATTTTCTTGTTATATTATAACAGAGAGAATGCTCAAAGCATTAAGTCCACCTTGTGTACAATATCTTGTGCATGAAGCTTAAAATAAATAAATAAAATATAAGATATAAGTACGAACGCACGATACGAAATTCATGTATATCTGTGTTCATAGTGTTCTGATCTCTGAGTTATAGCTAGTAATCTGGGATGATACTTATAGTTTCAGAGCACTTAACCCCTGAGATATGGCAGTTTACGACAGATTAATTACCCTGTGACTAATCTTACGGCTGTTTGAATGATCATGCGATTGTTTCTAGAAAATTATCTTTTATATATAAAATGTTCAATTTATAGAAATGAAACAATACCTAGAAAAATACATTCGTATATTTGTCTGCTTTGAGGATTAAGATGAAACTTTTTGTTGCATAGCCTCAAAAACCTGATAAACTTGGTTTTTTTTGAGAAGGGAAAATCATAAAATTGTTGCTCCGCCCTGGGAGTGTAAATGAGTGTCAGACTCTAACTGACTAAAAACACCCCGTTTCTGCTCCTCTCTTTCTTTCTTTGCGAGCATGACTGCTCCACAGAAAGAGAAGATGTCTAACGTCTTCCCCGTTCCTCTCGCTCCGGACTATGGCCTTGACAGGGCGTTGCTCAACCTAAGCAGGTCAATACTGCCACCGTATGCTCCAACGTGTCCTTCGTGTGATCCTCATAGTGATGACAACCGACACCACACAGGGCGTTTCTTACTGCTGCATCTGAAACAGATCAGCAAATAGGGTATGTTTTGTTTTGGAAATGGGAACAATATAATAATCAGTTAATTAGTTATAATGGACTTGTAAATTTATATGAAAACCCGTGCCTCATAAATACCCTTATCTAAGTTCGTTTAATTCTAAAACGAAATGTAGGTATCTGTCTGGCTGTCTATTGTCCTTAAGGTTACTTTATTTTTATATTTGAATAAATATTAGTGTTACACTGTTCTCACATAATTGAACCAACTGTTTGTAAAAGGAATCTGTATGTGAAACTGATTTAAAAAGAGTGACCATGGAGTTTCTTGCTCGTTCTTCTCCATCGGAATCTACACTTTGGAACGAGCAAATAGCTTCACTAAGAGGACTGACCGACAGACTGACACTATATCTTCAAAGTTTTTGTTTGACGTTCAAAAGTGCCTGCAAAGGTCTAATTGGAATAAATAATTTTTGACTTTTGACTTTTGACTTTTGTTTAATGGTATCAAGACATCACCGTCGCCCAAACCTGTTTTAAAATCGCTCGTGATAAAAAAATAAAATGAAAAAACAAGTATTTTTTTTAATAACACAAAAATATTACGAACATATCGTGTTCATTTGTTTTCAATTCGTCAAGTTAAATAAAATACGCCAGTACAAATTGTAATTTCTCCCCGGTCATAATAATTATGAAATTTATTAAGTAAGAACCTTTGATCGACATTACGTTTATTGTATGTTATAAAACATTAGAAGAAGAAAAATTGGTTTAGGAAAACTCTTATCTAAGACTAAAGATTTATGTAATATCAACATATTCCGCAAAAGGTTACACGATGTTATTGTTTCTTCTAGATTACTTTCTTTTGTGAGGTGTGGCGTAATAGTTATGTGAAGGAAAAAAATCCTACCTGAGAGTGACGTGGAAATAATACGGGCAAAAAGGAAATCAAAACACATTTCATATATGACAAAGTATAAGTAATCGCTACATAGTTTATATTATAAGAACCAATAAAATATCCGCACTTCTTCTATTTACATTTTGCATGTCAGGTCATGTTTACAGATAGGTATAAAATATTTTTAGTTATTTCATTTTCAATTCATAGAACTTCATACGACATGCATTGCTACGTGACCTCCAGTGACTATGCTACGTGGCGTAGACGCTACGCTAACTTCGCTACGAATGTTACTGCTACGAGTGACTACAACGATTAGCTTCGTTACGAGGATCGAACTTTGCTACGACGCAAAAATGACTCTATGTATTACTGTCCCGTTGACAAATGTGTAGTAAAAAATCATATAAGTATTTTTATTCTTGATAACGTAATCATATAATTATAACAGGGGAAAAAACTCTCTTTTTGACTTGACGAAATTGTACCAAAGACGTAGCTTTCCTGAACACGGCTAATCAGACTTGTTTAGTGGAGCTATTAAATAAAAATCATTATGAAGAATACCTGAGTAAAATTACGCAACTTCTACTAAAAGCGATGGCTCGTTAAAGCCCCAGTTATAAAATCAGTGGTTCGTTATCTAATTTTTACTTAATTAATGTCTATGCAAAGTTTATTGGTCTCTAACTGCGAAATGTTTCCACTGAATTCTCGGTGGCCTTCATAAAATAAATTTTATTGTTGGACCATTAACTAGGTAGTGCGCACCTGTATTTAGGTAATTTGCTGGTCGCCCGCTGGGTTTAACAGCTCACAATGTTGGTACGTCGATGAGTATTGGCGTATCGAGAGTTATTGAAGTGATTTGATATTGTTTGGTAGAATTTTAGTTTAAACAAACGAAGTTTAAAACCTTTTTTTTCGGTTGTATGATTGTATTATAAGATAGAGTGGTAAACAAAGAAATGGATCATTAAATCTCTTTCAAATGTTTTGGCAACACCAAAGGATTTGGCTGCATGGTTGGTGCGGTGGTTGGGCAACTGGCTGCCGTGCAACGTGTCGCGGGTTCGATTCCCGCACGGAAAAACTCTTTGTGTGACCCACAATTTGTTGTTTCGGGTCTGGGTGTGATGTGTATGTGAAATTGTTTGTTTGTAAGCGCACCCACGACACAGGAGAAAATCCTACTGTGGGGCAAAAAAAAAAAAAGAAAAAAATATATAAGGGTGTCCATAGACGGCACGGATTGCTTACCATCAGTGGGTCCGTTTCCTCGTTGGCCTCTATATCAGACGCACTTTGACCTTGACTCAATAATGTACTGGCATAAGCCCGGAGTAGACGAAAGAACTGGCTGGTTTTGGTCACTAAGAGTCTGACACCTCCTCTCGCCCCAACCAGGGTGGTAAAAGTTATTTGATGATTTTTTCCTCACAAAAAGAAAATGTTTTGGGGTTAAGACTAAATTAACCCCGGTTTTCTGTGAGCTCGTGATGGTATCACGTCCCAACCGCACTAACATAATATTTTACAAAACTTTTGATGTTGAATCGTGTTGTTTTTGCACCGTGAATCGAAAATAAAAGGTAATTAAAAATATTGCTGTTTTTGCTCTAAAAAAATTATAGTTCATTTAAAATAATTTACTTCGAGAATACTCGATCGCAAAAGACCTTACAATATACACAGAAGGCGTGTCAAGCTCGTCTTTATTATAATTGTATTACAAATAAGTCTGTGTTCCAATTATTTTAGGCATAAAAATTTATATTAGAAAAGACTGTTGACAAAATAAAAAGCTAAGCCTTAATAATTTGTCTTCAAATGAATTCTTTTAGGAGGCCACAAAATTAAAATAAGATAATAAAGTCTTTATGATAGGCTCTAAAACATCAATTTCATTTAAAACTGAGCTTTATAATGTAGTTTAGAAAGGTCTAAAATTGATTGTACTTGGTGGTCAGTTTTAAGTCTATTGTAAAAGCCTTTGATTTGTCGCGTGAGCATTTCAAGCTCATACATTTAACTACTGAAAAACTTTAGTTATGAATGTTCTACCCACGAACGCGGCAGCAGAAATTTTAATTCAAATCCAAAATAATATTATGAATGCGAAAGTAACTCTGTCTGCCTGTCTGTCTTTTCTTCACGCCTAAACTACGGATACTATTTGTGTGAAATCTGGTACAGACATAGTTTGAACTCGAGAAAGGACATGGTAAGTTTTTTAACCAAAAATCTGCAGGAAATCACTATTCCACGCGAACAAAGTCGCGGGCAAAAGCTAGTAAATAATATTTTCAAAAACATAAAAAGAACACGCGCTCACAGCAAACCGAATTAAAAACAAAGAGTTGTTGAGTGTTTTTTAATAACAAAGAGTTTAAAATATCACCGTAGACTGGACAAAATCAATCATAATTAATTAATTCAAAAGAAAATTATGTTTCCATTAAAGTTGTTTAAATTGATAGTTATAGGATTCTTGACATATAAAAGCTTACAATCATTCTATTGGCAACTATCTATGAGAGATAAAAATACCTGATGGTATAAATACGAATTCCTTATTATTAAAAGATAACAATTAAATCGCAGAAACTACCAATATAATATTTTCAACAAAACAGATATTTAGATCAATGAGCAGAAAATCAGGCGTTGAACAACCATAGCGTTGTGTGTCGCGTTTTACCTTAATCCTTCCCCTCCTCCAATCCCTCCCCAATCGGAAGTCCTAATCCACAAAATACGGACAGCGTACTCGTTCGTCGCTCCTTTAGTGTTGCGAGTCCATGGGCGGCGCTGATTGCTTATTATCAAGTAAACAGCTTGATCGTTTGATATTGACTAAAAAAAATAATTAGAAAATGAATTAAATTGAAATTGACGGCTATGCATATTGAAATACCAATTTTGAATCATAATGTAATTGTTTAAGGGCATTTTTTTGATAAATGTATATTTTATTTATCTAAGGTTGAACTACGCCAACATAACAACAAACATTTTAGAATTACGAACGTTTCAAACTTTCTTTGTGTAATAGTTAGTATTTTGAGCATTATAACCTTTGTTTATAATGTCAATGTTGATTGTTTATGCGTCAGACAATGAAATGAAAAATATGGTGTACTATAAAACGTTACAAACAACGTCATAGTAAATTTTATCTTTATAGTCCGTGTCGAAGTATTAATAAATTAAATAAACATTGTGAATAATCTATCAGAATAATAATGTCTGTCTCCTATTTTAATTTGTAAACATATTTTTAATATAAATTCATAAATCTTTTTAACGCTTCAGCCACAACAATAGGTATGGATTCCAAGGCTTCTTGTTTGTCACCGTTACGTAAGGATATACCTTACTAGTATTTGCCCGCGACTTCGTTTGCGTTGAATAGTGACTTCTTCCATATTTTTGGTTTTACCCACATAGTTCTCGATCTCGCTGGATTTTCGGGATAAAAACCATACTATGACCTTTCTCGAGTTTCAAACTATGTCCGTACCAAATTTCACACAAATCGGTTCAGTAGTTTAGGCGTGAAGAAAAGACAGATAGACAGACAAGGAGAGTTACTTTCGCATTTATAATTTTAGCTTGGAAGTTTGGATTTTATTTATACCCCTTGATTATTTAGCTTGAATTATATAGCTTCTACCTAGCTATCGTATAGATCCGATCTATATGATGTAAATATATACATGTATATATAATTATACTAAGAAGTTCACAGCTAAACTTTTACTGATAACATCGCATTTTCTTTTTGTGATTTAAACCCTGATTTAGTTAGTGAAAGGGTACAATTTATGTCTCGTTTTCTGTAACCTTATACAAGGCACCCTCTTCTAAACCAGAGACAGTTTCCATACATGCATATGTTTTAAATTTTCATCTAAGGTACTTCTTAATGAGCTTACGTCCGGTCCCCGGTCAAACCGCTAATGCTTTTGTTAAAATTTATTTTATTAAGTACCTACTCGAAAACGGGAAAAATGTTAATCCTCTTAGCTCTCAGTTATTTTTTAAATCCACGATTTAATGAACTACCTATTTATACTGGATTTAGATTTTCTTTTTTCTTTTCGTTTTGTTTTCTTGCTCTCCGTGGCCAATGTTAATTCTGTTTGTTTCGTAGAAATAAAGATTTGAAAATGTATTCTGGATTTTTTATTTTATTTTATACGACAAATATTGGATTTCCTTAGTAAAACGAAGAAATAGAGGTCACGTACGCTTACTTGGTAATCTTGCAATTTGTTGATGTTAAGTTTCTGATTCAATTGTTTTTTTTATATCTTACGGTAGCAACCGAGCTGGTAGATTACCTGATGGTAAGCAATTGTCGTGTCGGCCTGGAGTTTAATGCGCCCGCTTCTCATCAAGGGTTCGAAATCTGGCAAGTACTGATGTGACTTTTTCCAAGTAATACGTTATTTCTATGATTATTTAGACACCGCCGGCAAACGGTATAGAAAACATCGTGACGAAACTTGGAAATTTAGAGGTATGAGAGAACAACGTGGAAAGTTCCTCGTCCTCCATTGAAAAGGGAGGATCCTCCGACTAGACGGGTGGTACGTCTGGTGGGCTACTGCCCGACTGTTTTTGTACTGTTCTGTACGATTTTTGAATCGGTGCTAATTGTGTAGAGAACTCTTATACCGCGATGTTCTGAATCTTGCACGTGATTGGTGCTGTTGTTATTGTTGTGCAGTAGATGTCGCTACAGAATTATAATTTTCAGTTATAAGTTTTAAATCGCCAATCCGCCTTGAGAAAGCGTGAAGATCAAACCTTCTCCGTGTGAGAATCAGTGTTTGCTCAGCAGTGCGCTTTTATAGGCTGATGGTGTGATGCAATCGGCGCCGCCTATGGACACCCCTGACCAGAAAACTTTTGGAGATAAACTGTTTTGAGGATTGGGGAGGGATGAGAAGCACCGCGTGTACAGACTTCTCCTAACATGAAAAAAACACTGGATATATGCTTTACTATAAACCTATCGATTAATCATTTCTGGAATTCTGAAAATTTTGATGTTCATTGTATAATATAAAACCTTAATAAAGCTTAATAAAAATATCCATAACTGTAGGTACAAACAACGATTATGTCGATGCCCTTTTTCCACACTTTTCTATAGGCCAAGATCAGTAGAAAACCAGCCTTTAAGGAAGGTTGTTGACCTACAAAAATATTCCTTAACACGAAGCGATATTTTCATCAAAGCCGGCTAGACAAAGACCTATTATTGTACCGAAGATTTATTTACAATAAACAAACAACTTCGTTCCTTTTGTTACATTTTTGTTGGGTTCCTCAAAGTTATTTAGGAATATTGAGCAAGTACTCTATTTATCTATGGCTGCCGATAAATTTATTGTACCCAGAGTCAATAATTACTTCAATGATAAAAATCAAAAATAATTAGTAGATTACTGATAAAAATCAAAAATAATTAGTAGATTACTTAATAGTTTGTCGGCAGGTACTAGACAAGGAACAAAAAATCCTGTTTAAGATTAAGTAATCAAAAAAACTTGTACAAGATAATTTTAATGGTGGTTATACTTAATACATATTACATACCTTTTTTGTGAGGAGAAAACATCCAATGACTTCTCTCGCCCAGTGGGAGGTAAGAGTGTCAGACTCTTACTGACTAAAAATTCCCCCGTTCCTTCTCTTGCTTAAAGCTGAGGCTGCAGTACCTTATTGCGCTGCCCGGCAACCGTGGCAGGACATAATACAAATCTGCTTATAAAAGAATTTACTTAACCGTTAAATCTGAGCTGTAAAAATGCTCAGAAGGATGGGGTTCTTGAGATAAAACACAAACTTTTACTAAGTATTATATTTAATTATACTACAGAAATACAATTGACGGACCTCTCCAAAAATCTCGTTCGAAAACTGAATCGATTTATGAATCGATTCAAAATTAGAATTCGGGTTTTAAGGAATATTACTATTCAGTAGATTAATGTTTGAAGTGAAAAATATTAATAATTAGTAATATGGTAAGTGATAAAATTAATGACTGTGTTTTGTAAGGAATTGCATTTAAATAATTGTATAAATGTATATAAATTTTAATTAAAGCTTCCCGTGAAAAAAGACGCCTCTCTCACGAGTACAAATGGTTTAATTCGTACGCATAAGGCCGGCAATATATCACTTATCATCAGTTTATCCATCTATTCGTTTGTCGTCGAATTCATAAAAATAGATAATTTATAGGTGTTGGAGAGCCATGCTTCGGCACTAGTGGGTCGTCTCGGCAGGAGTGCTACCACGGTCTCACAGAAAACCGGCGCGAAACAACCACGAGATTACTGGAGGCACAATCCTTCCATTCCCTCAATCCCAAAATCTCCAAATCCCTAATACTCAAAAGGTCAGCAACGCACTCGTAACTCCTCTGTTGTTACGGTGTGGTGGTACCTCTGGTGTCCATAGGCGGCGCTGATTGCTTACCATCAGGTATTCCGTCGGCTCGTTTGCCGACTTATCACATAAAAATACATTATCATCAACTCAGTATTTTTTTAAATGATACAGAACCCTTGTCAGGTTACAGCTCTCATTTGATAAGGTTTTATAGAAAAACACCATCATAAATCAAGATGGGTTTTCGATAAAAAATATAGCTTCATCAAGTATTATGGGTGTATTGACCGAAGGTGCCTCGAAAGGTAACTTGGATTTAATATTCCAATGAAAAAAACATCGTGACACCTTTTTCTATTGGAAGGGGTTTGAAGTTATACCGATGAATATGTAGGTAGATCTGCATAGGTATCTGTAAATATACATAGGTGTGATATATTGTGTGTATAGGTATGTTTAATAATATTCTTACTTATTTATCTTATATTTATATTATCATCATCATCATCAGCCTATAAGTGCCCACTGCGGAGCAAAGGCCTCTTCTCATACGGAGAAGGTGAGAGCATTAATCACCACGCTTGCTTAATGCGGGTTGGCGATTTCAAACTTTAATATGTAACAACAATATAATTCATGTAATAAGGCAATATTTAGTTTGAGGTAAATTATATTAATTCGTTTTTGTTTTTTTTTTATTAATTTACATAATAATTTAGTAACAGTGTCTTAATTGTGTCGCTTATGTTTTTCCTATCAAAATACCTATGTACCTCTTATTCCGTATATCAGTAATTTTTCCTATGAACTTTATGTGTTTTGAATAATTAAACTCAGAAAAAGAAGAAAAAAAATCTTTAATACACTATTTAAATACAAATTATAGATAAAATGTTTATGTTTATGGCTATTTTTTGTTATTAATTACCTACTAGTTTCATTGAAGAACGTCATAAGTACAATCAAAAGGGCCCCGTACAGTATTTGTGTGAGTGCATCACACAAATACTGTACGGGGCCCTTTGATTCTTCCGACTGGCACTTGGTAATATTTTATGGAAAAACATCATCATAAATCATTATGGGTTTGCGATGAAAACATGACATTGTTTGCTATTACTGACAATTTTGTAAATTCCATCTTTAGGTAGTAAATGTTTGAAAGAACAACAGGAATTAACGCTCAGTATTGTGGTTGAAGTATTTAAAACTTTGTCTACACTTATATAAGGTAGTGTTTATGTTAGCAGTAGTATAATGCCAGACATCATTTAAGCGAAAAGGAAGCGGTAAGGAGGTTTTAGTCTTCTTTCTCTATAGAAATGTATACTTTGGAACGATCAAATTGCTTCATTATAGAACAGACTGACACATTTTGACATCTTATTTTTAATAAATTAGTTTGACGACAAAGTTGCTTTTAACAATCAAATTGGAATAAATGATTTGACTTTGACTTTGTAACGGAGATGTCCATTGTAGGTGACACAGAAATGACACCGAAATATTTTACACTTTTTACAGTACAAAAGTTGTATATCCTGTACATGTAGGTAGGTATGTACTGAAAGGTATTGGGTCACTGTTTCTTAACATTACATAGGTTCGCAATTTTTTTATACTAAACCATACATACATACACTCCTTTTTTATTGCAAACACCACTCAGCGGGACCCCATTCACTATCAGCTGAACATAGCACATAAGAGCATTTTTACATAAAAACAGAAGACTAGAAACTTCTGTGAGTGTAGCTAGTTTTATTTCTGTGTAATCCGAATCATAAAACAACGGTTGAACTTCGAATACATTACCCTCCTTGGAGCAGTAGGTAGGGTAATTAAACGATATTGATTCGCGAAACTAACAATCCCTTTTGATACGTTGCCAAAAGAACCATAACTGCTTTCAGTTTAAATTCCAGGTGATTTTATGATCTGACGTCAAAATTCAGTCAACGATTATACATTTATAGAGAAAATACGGAAATTTTATTCGAATAGAGTAATTTAAGATCAAAATAAACAAAAGCATGATTTCGAAACGTTCATAAAATAGCAAGGAAAGTGAGCTCGTGGTTTATTTTCGCTCCAATCTGCAAACTTTCGCATCGGATCCCATACAGCGTAATAGTAGGGGAGCCCATTAAGGGATTTAGGTAGTTATTCGAGCGCATCAGATTAACATATAGGAAATATTTAGTATATTTTTGAATAAATACCATACCATATGCATAATGCAAATAGAGTCGAGGGACGTAAAAGAAAAAAAAGGAAATCTAGCAAAATACAGTCTGTTTTGTCACATGAATGATGTGCAGGTTAATTTTATGTTCAATAGAATGTAATTAAAAATTTCTATCGATTTCATCGTGATTCACACGTGGGAGAGTTTTCAATGGGGTAATTTGTACCCCCTTAGTTGGTAAACAGCAATTCGCCAGATTAAAATCCATTCATTATCATATACGTGAGGCACACAACACTATCAACATCTACTACGCTTTAGCACTAAAACAAAAGTAATATTTAGCAATTTTAGAGAACTATCATTCCCCCCTTCTCCCACCAAAGACAGGAAATGTCATTTAACCATTTCTTGATCGATGCTTGAGTAACTACAGTAAAAGTAGCATCCTGGGCTCTCCTACTTACATTAAACGTTACATCTACAGCCAAAACAGAATTTAATCTATCCGAATCGACTTTTATTGCATTTGTATTAAAACAAATTTAATTTTGAGCCGCTTCGTAGATTATACGGGCACCTGTACCTATTTCCAAATTATGGTATGGTCTTTATGCTATTTAGATTACGTTATTACATTGATATTTTAATAAAAAGTCGGAATATTTATAGAAGAATTCATCATTGTAAAGAACCTAATAATAACTCTACCTCCGAATGGGATAATGTTTCCTTTTTATGATTTTGCAGGTAATTTATGTCGGCTTATGATCAAGAGAGAATGCCCTTTGAATATTTCTGATAAAAAGTCTCTTTATAACACCTGATATGCTGACCTTTTGAACTATTTTTCTTTAATAGTTTTTACACGTAAACAGTTCGTCGTAACACATGAGTGCATTGACCCCTTCAAATATGGCTATAAGACTGTAATACCATTGTATAATCCCCCACACTCACTCTGATTAAATCTCCTCCATTCCAAGATAATGTTCAGACATTTATCACTATCCAACAGCAAAACAGTGTTTTATTTTTCCCTTCAGCTTTTCCTTGGAAAAAAAACTATAGTTTGGATTCGCCGATTGTATTTTGTCTTTTTCTAGCTCCAGATTTAAAAGCTACCTCTAATCGAATGACGCAGAGTGGGGAGACCTCGTAGTAGTTGGATTGACGACATTTTCAGTCACGAGAATCCAATAGATTTTTTCAGACTGTGACTGTCGGTCAGGTACCCCTAAAAATATAAACAAAAGTATCCCAACATTTTAAAGTATCGACTTTCCAATGAGCCACATGTTAGGCCATTTATCTTATACTTTATGGGATCCACACTATGGATAATTACTGACAGGCAATCGAGTTGCAACTTGTTTAAGGATCTTAAGAATAAGTGGCACCGTTGGGCGCCCAATACAATACGAAACGTCACATCTGGTTGCAATAACACTGACCCGTGAAAGGTCCAGAGAAACAATTAAGACATTGCACAAAAAGTGTCATAAAAGCCCAAATGCAAGGGCCTGGGAAAAGGGCTCTGGCGAGGAGATGTTAGAGATGTGAGGAAGGCGATAGGTTACTTACTCTTGAACTGCGGAGACGATAGGTTGTCTTGGATAAGCTAGAGCTGATTCTAAGAATTCAGTATTACAAAGTAAATTCAGTGTGAAGTGTGGAAGGATAGCAGTGTGAGTGCAGTGAACGGGTATGTGAATGTAGTCTTAGTTGTAGGTTAGGGTCTAATCCCATCCTATTTGCATCCCGGAACAGTGCTTTGCACTGTACTTGTTGTACGCGCATCTCCAGGGAGCGGGGGTAGGCTTCACCAAGTATCTCGGAGGCTCTCCATACATTTGATAGCTCTGTTCGAAAGGAACACTAGATTCAAAACACATGTGTGTCTCGTCAAATCCAAACAAAGCTGTGGTGGCAATCTCTAATCTAAAAAAAATATATTTGGCGAAACATGCACTGTCGAAACGGGGTTCGATTAAGGAGGTGTAATGATGTGTAGATCTGAATGGCCACTTCGGCGTACACAAGTGCATCTGTGAAGTAATCTTCCATGTAGTATACACCCTTACCTTTTGTTGCCCTCTTATTCTATTAATAAATGTAGAATCAATATAATAAGACTTCCTTTCCCTAATGAATTCTCTAATTCCTTTTGTACTTGCTTTTAAAATATTATAGATATAAAGTATAAATAACATAATTAAACCAATAAAATAAATTATGTTATTTATTGGGAATTCATTATCCCTGTAAACGGTGGGAGAGTGACCAGCAACAGGACGAGCTCTACAGGACTGGGCGGATGGCGGAGCTCAGTCCCTTGCCCATTTCCCTAGAAAGGGTAAGCCGTATACCATCCCTTCCTTGATTTAGGAAAAACGAAAATTTTATTTAGCCTAGGGTCGGCTAGAAACAGTCACATTTGGTGGCCGTGACCAGGATCCTCGTCATTAAATGCTCTGATTCACTTCAGTGCAACGAGGAAGGATTTTATATTGGGTTACTACGATAAAACACAACGTAATTACGGCTAGACGACTTTATTGAAATTGTGAGTTCAATTCTCACTTACTTATTTATTTTAAAATGTTTCGAATACATTGCTGGTTCAATCCCAGCTGTGACAATATTCATCTTATAACCGTCTCCGCAGATCGTGGGTTCGACTCCCATTTATTTATTTACATAAACAATGATTTTGTTTATGAGAGTAAGCCGTAGGTTCAATTCCTGCGTTTATATTACAGTGGTCGACTATTATTGTTACTAATTTATATCTGTAAAACGTGTATTTAATTTACACAAATATTTAGATCTGTCTCCGCAGCTGTGGGTTCAATTCCCGCATGGTTATTTGTTATTTATTGAGTGTCTAGGGCCAACGGGTTTGAATACTGTGGGTTCAATTCCTGCATGATTATGTTGCTATTTTTTCGTTGGTTTTTACCTGTCAGAGAGGATGATTAGGTTTTGCTTCCACGTTAACGTGGAATCTGGAGTATTTAGAAGTAAATAATACTAGTAGTTTATTTGATAAGTATCTGTTTGGTTCGATCCTTACGATATGTCACATACATAAGAAAATGAGGAAGGAATGAACTCTACAAGAGTGTTTGTTTGTTTGTATATGTGAATGGTGTATGAAAGGAGCGTGTTTGAGACTAGAAAGTCATGAAACAAATGATCGGATTCAACTTTTAACGAATGTACATTCCGACTATTATCATCTGAGAGAGTTTAGCACGATTCGTAACTAAGATCCTTGACATGTTGTAGTTTATTTGTCAGTAGGTATATTATCTTCTTGCATTAGATACTCGTGTGCCTCGTTTAAACAATTCCAGGATAGTTCTAAATGTTGTGCTTCCAACGCATTGATAACTGCTAGCTGAGGAGGTGACAGCAGTTGTGGACCACTATACTACCGGAAACAAAGCTAAGTGTCCTTTTATCAATCAAAGGTATAAAGATTGGCACGTTATGTTTATGATATGTTGCCAACTTTTAACTTAGATATTTACCATATTTACCCTTAATTTCAACAGTTATGATTGATGTACATGAGTGTTTAACATAGGTGTGCATAATGTCTGGATATATACTAACATTATGCTACGCGTATGTTTGTTCAGTACTGACAGAATCTGAGGGGGGCGCGTTGGTCTTTCGGACTAATGGATCATCAAGTAAATGACAAAAAGCAATTGCTAAAAATAAGTCAGGTTTGAGATACATTTTTTATAACCATAAACTACCAAAGATTTGTAAACGTATAAAATAAAACCAAATCTTGTGATAGCTCACAGATGAAATGGGTTGGGAGTATTAACCCTAACCAGAAACCATTAAATCTGTTCTAACCTCTTATAATCGGAGGGGGGCCAACATATTGAAATGCTTTCTTATATGTTGTGTGCCGACTATTTCAGATATTACGGCTCGAGCCGATGGCGCTTCGTTGCCAGTTGCCAACGAAACCGTGAACGCATTAGGAGAGGCTTCTGTCCAGCGGTCACGAGTACGATGGTGTATGAGAGCAAGGTAGCGTCATCTAACAGAATAATCCTGGTATGTACAAACCCATTTTATTAGCATGCACAGGATTGTTGTACTCGACCGATGGACAGGGCAGCTAAAATAGCCCTCATGGCTAGGGTACTGTAGCGATTGTAACTATTAGTTTCAAATTAACGTATTTAAAATACTAAATACATACATATGTGTGGCCGAATATTGACTAGATCTGCAACTGTATCTCAATCTCTCACAAGTTTAGGAATAACAGCAAAGCTATTCATTCATGTTCGTAATACGAATAGGTAATGGGTATCAGCGAGTGACAACGTTAGTTTGTAACTGAAGGCACTGGGTTGTGATAATAATGTCAGTTATATTAATTCCCCAAGGAGGGTACACTAAATAACAATAGATGGGCAAGGACTTTCACGAATTTGTTAGGATAAAATATATGACAGCAATTGATTTTACGGAGGTAAAAGTATCACGAAATCGTTGGACAAGTAAAGAGCTCTAGCAGTATCTTTCATTTAAGTTTAGAGCCAGGATTCAGGCAATGATAAATACGCTCCGAAATACAATGGTTACGCATGTCAATATTTTGTAATGCTAGATGAGCTAAGATCGCCAGTCTCACTGCTCTGAAAACTGGAATATATTCAGACTGTGGTGTCACTGTGTTTTAAAGCTTAGATAATAATATATTATTAGCTTAAATAGAATAGTTTTGAATTTGCAATGATGTAAGAGGTTGTAAGGCTATCAAATGGCTGTAGGAAAGACTATTGCACACGGGTTCGATTCCCGCAAGAAGCAGTTCTACGTGTGAATTTAGGACGTTGTATAGTGTCTGGATATAATATGTGTTTGGGTATTGTAAGCGCACCAGCAAACTAGGAAAGCATACTGAGGCCAAAGTTCAATACGTAACAAATATAGGCAACGCAGAGTTTAATCAGCAATAAGAAATTATAGATATGCAATCTTAAACCAGTATTGGAATCAAACGTGATATGAATCAATTTCCAGTGGTTGAAATACCTAGTGAAGTTAACAGTAACTGTATTCACCATTAGATAAAGTTAAATAAACAAGAGGGATCTCTTACGTATTAATTTTGGATTCAGCCATTTAAAAACAAACGAGACAAATCAACCTGTGTCTGAATCAGCTATTTGAGTCAACGTGATCGGATGGAGGATGATGTATAACTATGGGCATTGCAATTATCGGCTCAGGCCAACATTTTGGTTAGTTCATAATTTTGAGTTGATCACGTATGTATATGTCAAGTGACCCCGCAATATAATGATTGGTCAGACTTGATCAGTTAATGTTATTACTCTAGCACTCACTTATTTGCATATTATTAATATATGCGCAAGCCTAAGACTATTATAAGGTAACATGCTTATAAGCAATCAAAAGCACTAGGAGGTGGAGATTGGGCTAGTTTCTCAGTTATGTTATTGAATCTCAGGACATGGGGACTGCTGCCGGACAGCGCACAAATTGTTGCAGTCGATTCATTATTTAACATAAAAATTAATTAACAACTTGCTCATAAGATATATTTGTTTAATCAATAATCAGACGGCAAACGATGTTTTAGTCTCTGCTATGGATCCCAGTTATAACTGAGAGCATTGGAGAATTTCGGAAATCGTAAACGTTACGACATGACTGGCTCTGAGATAACGATAATGAACTAAAATTTTCATTACTGAGATTTTCGTACGCTAATACAATTTTGGAAATTTTGGAAAATTATATGTTGAGTGTATGAGTGCGTACACATACTATCATCATACATCTCAGCAGTACTATAATATATACTGCATAAAGTCGATGTTTAACAGATACTTCTTAGACAAAAACACTTATTGGCTTCTGAGAACAAAGTTATGTGAACATGATAGCCATGTATTATTAATATTGCCCTATTATGAAAGCTCATACGCTGAACTGCGTCACGCGTCTGATTTTCAGAGGGGGGAATGTGACTGTCGGTCAGGTACCCCTAAAAATATAAACAAAAGTATCCCAACATTTTAAAGTATCGACTTTCCAATGAGCCACATGTTAGGCCATTTATCTTATACTTTATGGGATCCACACTATGGATAATTACTGACAGGCAATCGAGTTGCAACTTGTTTAAGGATCTTAAGAATAAGTGGCACCGTTGGGCGCCCAATACAATACGAAACGTCACATCTGGTTGCAATAACACTGACCCGTGAAAGGTCCAGAGAAACAATTAAGACATTGCACAAAAAGTGTCATAAAAGCCCAAATGCAAGGGCCTGGGAAAAGGGCTCTGGCGAGGAGATGTTAGAGATGTGAGGAAGGCGATAGGTTACTTACTCTTGAACTGCGGAGACGATAGGTTGTCTTGGATAAGCTAGAGCTGATTCTAAGAATTCAGTATTACAAAGTAAATTCAGTGTGAAGTGTGGAAGGATAGCAGTGTGAGTGCAGTGAACGGGTATGTGAATGTAGTCTTAGTTGTAGGTTAGGGTCTAATCCCATCCTATTTGCATCCCGGAACAGTGCTTTGCACTGTACTTGTTGTACGCGCATCTCCAGGGAGCGGGGGTAGGCTTCACCAAGTATCTCGGAGGCTCTCCATACATTTGATAGCTCTGTTCGAAAGGAACACTAGATTCAAAACACATGTGTGTCTCGTCAAATCCAAACAAAGCTGTGGTGGCAATCTCTAATCTAAAAAAAATATATTTGGCGAAACATGCACTGTCGAAACGGGGTTCGATTAAGGAGGTGTAATGATGTGTAGATCTGAATGGCCACTTCGGCGTACACAAGTGCATCTGTGAAGTAATCTTCCATGTAGTATACACCCTTACCTTTTGTTGCCCTCTTATTCTATTAATAAATGTAGAATCAATATAATAAGACTTCCTTTCCCTAATGAATTCTCTAATTCCTTTTGTACTTGCTTTTAAAATATTATAGATATAAAGTATAAATAACATAATTAAACCAATAAAATAAATTATGTTATTTATTGGGAATTCATTATCCCTGTAAACGGTGGGAGAGTGACCAGCAACAGGACGAGCTCTACAGGACTGGGCGGATGGCGGAGCTCAGTCCCTTGCCCATTTCCCTAGAAAGGGTAAGCCGTATACCATCCCTTCCTTGATTTAGGAAAAACGAAAATTTTATTTAGCCTAGGGTCGGCTAGAAACAGTCACAAGACTCTTGCTGACTAAAAACCCCCCTGTTCCTTCTCCTGCTCTGGGCCGAGGTCGCGGTGCCTCATTGCGGTTACCCCGCAACCCCGGCTGAACATCAGCCCTTTAGGGCCCCGTCTGTGGTGGTCTATTGGCAGAAGCCAATGGATGGCGAGTAGCTGTTAGTCGTTCGACTTGGAGGACTAGGTTATTGATACATTGATTCCGGTCCATGATAATGACGATGATAATGAGATTTAAAATAATTGTGTGTACAGTTATGTGCCTAGTTGTCAAGACCTCCTCCCCCATCCCTAAATCCCATACCCGCTATACCACTCCATCTTATCCTTTAACAACACATTCGTAACTTGTCTGGTGTTGCGAGAGTCCTTGGATGGCACTAATTGCTTTTTACCAAGTCCGCTAGTAAATTTTTCATGCTTTCGGCCTACTCACGTAATAATTTGAGGAGATACTCGACTAGTTTCTAGTTTTCATGCTAGAAGCCTATATTCACGAGCAGCATTCCGCATTTAGAATGTCTCACGAAAGTTATAATAAAAATATAGTAATCAGCTAGTTTACATAAAATAGAGTTTATTTTTAATTCTCTATTTCAAATAGTGTCTAAAATTATGCAGTCTCTGAAAATTTTTGCTTATTTCTTACAGTTCGTAAGTATTTTCTCTAGTAGGTACATATACACACCGTGCTGACTTATTTTGCTGTCATGATTTGTAAGTGTGCCTCGAAAAGTTTGCTCGCTGCCAGCTTCTACCAGCCAACTACTTTTATTTACAACTCTTAAATGTAGGTCGTAATCTATGTATACAAGCATGGTGTCTTCCAGATATTGTTAATTACTACACTATACTGCATTGCGAAATATTTTTTAAATTACGAATTTAGAATTTCTCGTTTCACATGATCAGTGTAGTTTATTTTTTTATTAACTAGGTTTACTTTCATAATAATAATTATGTAGGTATATTAAAAAGTTATTAATCAAAAGAGTTTGCAAATTCACGTTTTATTTGAAAGTCTTCGTTAATTTTGTATAACATTTTCAATTTAATATTAATAACAGCCAGTATTTTTACATGAAAAAAAAACACAGAAAACATAATTGCTACTCTGACAAACTTTCAAATCACTCATTAAAAAAGTTGGAGAGCTGTCCAGCTTGTCTAATTCATACTCAACACGCATATGTGTATGTGTCTGTGTGTCTGTGTTTACACTTGCGTCTACGTTCACCACAGACTATCCATATTATTTCTTTATGCACACAAACAAAACAAAAGAAACACAATTTTCCGTATCCCGTACCAAGGTTAATTTATATTACATCGTGATATTACTATGATCACTTTGAACTTTTACAAAGTCGAGAGTGATACGTGTCGTTTTAAAATAAGTGGATTTTATCTAGTACGGATTATAATCTAAACATTTTACTGTTTTTAATGAAAAATTGCTTTGTTTACTGTTTATTTTCCCTTCAATTAGCAGTTTTATAATCGAGTGTTAGACGTTGTAAACATATAACAAAAATATTTTGTTTTACAGAGTTGCTGATTTGTTATGCGGATTTGAAAACCGGACGAACTTCAGTTTTTATTGTTTCCAGTGCAGGTATGGTGCCTGTGTTTAGTGATATTTTGGATCATCATCATCATCATCATCAGCCTATAAGTGCCCACTGCTGAGCAAAAGCCTGTTCTCATACGGAGAAGGTTAGAGCATTATTCACCACGCTTGCTCAATGCGGGTTGGCGATTTCAAGCTTATAATTAGAAATTATAATTAGAAATTATAAGTTTGTAGTTGCTAGTTTAAATTATAAGTCCAGGTTTCCTCACGATGTTTTCCTTCACCGTATGTCAGTGGTGTCTAAATGATCATAGAAGGTACATATCCTCAGAATAAGTCCCATTGGTACTTGCCAGGTTTCGAACCCTTAGGGTGTCCTCATGCATGAGAAGCGGGCTCCATAAACTCCGGGCCACCACGACATACTGCAACTGATATTTTGAATGCAAAATTATTTAAAAATTTCATAATTTAATCCAAAATTTAGAGACATGCAAACTCTGCTCACGTTTTTATGAAATTTTAATAACAACCTAAGTAATTATAAAAAAAAATTTTACAAAATAAAAAAACCGCCTTCAAAAAAAGTCAAGCAATAAAAGTTCCTACACTAAAAAGTAAAAAATAACAATTTGAATTACTGTAAAAAAACTTAATTTATAGGTAAACTTTATTATATTCAAAATTTATTACTTATTTTTGGAGTCGAAGAACATTCATATATAGACAAGTTGGTAAAAATATAAAAGACCATCGCTATTGTAAATATACATTTATGACTCATTCAATGTATGAACCTTTTTTAAGTAAGTATTATCTACATATGTGCACACAAAAGAAACACAATTATTGTTTTGTACGACGCAATTATTGTTTTGTAACCCATTTAAAACGACTGTTTTGTTAAAAATGCCAATTAATTCTCTTAGCCTATTACCAGGAAAACGATAAGAACACAATGACGCATTTCACCACTAATGTGTAAACGCAGTCCACGTGGACTAATGCAAAATAGCCAATACTAGGCCAAACTCCGCCCCCAAAGGTGTGCGGTCCCGCTCTAGAACCTTTCGGCCCCATCGGCCATCTGTTCTACGAGCAATGTGCCGTGCCCACTGTCACTTAAGTTTGGCATTTCTTCGGGCTATGTCGGTGACGCTGGTTCTTCTGCGGATTTCTTCATTTCTGATTCGAACATGCACGGAAACTATGAGCATAGCCCTTTCCATTGCTCTTGACAGCTCTAATAAGCTTACACAATACTAGGCCCCATGCCAACCTTCCAGCTTCATCATCACATCAGTTCAATAGTACCTTACAGCCAAAGTGCATCTTATAACAATTCTAACAAGCCCAAACACGGCTAGGATATATTAATTAGGTACGCAGTTCCAGTGCCTACCTTCCAGCTCCATAATCATCATTAAATCAGTTCGATGATAACATTTCCAACATAATTATTTAAGATCATTGGTTTACAGTGCATTTTCATAGTTGCTGAACTACCTTGATTGTGATATCTATGCGAGTGTCAAGTTTCATCATCCATTTCTGATCTTCTTCACCAGTTCCACCTCATCAAACATTACTTTTTGACTGTAAATGCTTGAGTGCTCTATGAAAATATTAAAATTACTATATAGTTGCCTATAATATTTGAGGAGTTTCCTCGATTTCTCATGGATCCCATCATCAAAACTTGATTTTGAAAAGAATGGGACCAATCTGGAAGCATATCCTTTCAATCATAAAAAAAATTTGCAAATCCGTCCATAAACGACGGAGTTCTGAGGTAACAAACATAAAAAAAAAAAAAAAAAAAAAATACAATCGAATTGAGAACCTCCTCCTTTTTTTGAAGTCGGTTTATATACAGGGTGTCCAGTAAATAATGGATAGCCTTGGAATACATTTAGTATATGTTCTGGTAATTCACAAAAAAAATACGAAAAAGAAAATATTACATTGCTTTTTTTAAAACAAAACAAAAACAAACAATAATAATTACAAGTTTAGTAACTATTACCTAAGTTATGATATCTTGAAGTAGAATAACCGATGTAATAGGTTATAGAAAATTCTTTTGACATTCATGTACGTTACATTATCACATAACCAAGATGTTTAAACATTTATTTATTTTATTATTGTTTGTTTGGTTTTTTTATTCTGAATGGTCATAAGATGTACTGAAATTCACTTCACGGTTGTCCATTCTTTACCGGACATGTATTAATACAAAACGAAGCGTGTCAGGAATACAGGGTGTATACATAATTATGTATTATGAAATTACGGATTAAAGGTATTCCGTTTGTAGGTACTTACAACATAATTCGACTGGAAATTGGTTTAGACTGACGACTAATGAAATTTCCAATTCTCTCGATAATGGATAAGTGCTTTGTGTTTGCATTTTTTTTTTTTATTGAAAACATTAATATTGTTACTTGTTACTTTGTTCTTCTAATATTTGCGTGGGTGAGTGACCAGCACCGGATACTTTGACTGCACGGTTGGTGCGGTGGCTGGGCAAACTGGCTGCCGTGAAACGTGTCGCGCGTTCGATTCCCGCACGGAAGAACTCTTTGTGTGATCCATAAATTGTTGTTCCGAGTGTGGGTGTCATGTGTACGCGAAATTTGTATACAAGATACAGGAGAAAATCCTAGTGTGGGACAACGTTAAAAAAAACACTAGTTTACTGTACTTGTAATAGATAGGTATAACGTCTAATCAAAATCAGCTCAAGTACTGGTTGCGATTCGAGCGCGTAGCATAGTAAGCCTGCGCGCGCGGCGCGGCCCAGAGTAGTAGAAGTTTTTAATCAGTAAAGTCCGTCCTGGGCGGAGAAAGTGGCGAGAGGGAATGTCAGCCTCTATCTAGATAAAAAAAGGTCATTTGATGATTTTCCCATCACAAAAAAACTGGTCGCCAAACAACCGCATCACCCGTGTTGCCAAAAGTTACGTAAGTTGAACTTTTCTTAACGAGATAAGACACAAAGAACATAGCTGATTATTTCATTAAACATTTAAGATAAACGAAAATTTGTGTTATTACAGTGTACCTCTGAACTTTTAGATAAGCGTGAAGTTATTGTTAGGAGCTTGTGTAAATGTTGTGATACAAAGATATTACCAAGACTTTTATTATAATTTAGAGTCGACGTCTAAAAAGGGCGGGAGAATTCATTTGATGTTTTCCGTTGTTTTGACTTAATATAAATGTTGAACTGTTCCTACGTAACTTAACAAAGTTTATGTGATTTGTCGGCAAACGAGCAGACTGACGACCTGATGGTAAGCAATCAGCGCTGCCCATGGACACCCGCAACAACAGTTACGAGCGCGTTACCGACCTTTTGGGGATTAGGGATTTGGAGATTTAGGGATTGGGGGAAGGATAGGTTTGGGCCTCCGGTAACCTCACTCTCACGGCGAAACACAACGCTGTGGTTGTTCCACGACGGATTTCTGTGAAACCATGGTATCCGGTCGAGCCAATCCATTCGTGCTGAAGCATGGCTCTTTCTCACTTCAATCTGAATTTGTTTGTCAAACTGATTGAAGAAGAGTAACTATGGATTTCCTTTCTCTTTCGTCTCCATCGGAAACTACTCTTTAAAACGAGCAAATAGCTTCACTAAGACGACCGACCGACAGTCTGACGTATTTTTAGCTTCGTTTGACTTAAAAAGTTCAAATAATTTTTACTTTTAGACGTTGTGATGATTTTTCTCCTGAAAAAAAGAATAATATAACCTCTTGCCACAGTCAAGGTACAAACAAGTTCCGGACTAATAAATGGCCAAAGAAATTATGGCCCAAAATTCCATACGTTGCTCTGGACCCTAAACTAACCATTTGCCCTTAGGCTTCTTCATCAGGATAAAAAGCTCGTTATCATTCCTATTTTCCTGATTTGAAAAGATAAAATGGAAAATAAGAAATGTTTTTCCAAAATTATTTTTTCTGAATCTCGCTTTTCTTTATTTTCGTTTTTGAAATATATTTTAAAAAAGTGCTTTGTACAATCAGTTTTTTGACGGAAAAAGGACAGCGTGGGGAAATACTCTGTTGGTATTTTGTAGATATGTATTAATTACTAAATAGTGTCTTTTTTTGCTATTATATCCAAGTGGATATTTTTCATAATCAAAAAGCTTAGATCCCCTTTAAATAGATGAGTTTGCAAAAAAAAAAAATTACTGATAAATTTCAGGCCTGTACTTATTTTACTTTGTTTTTCGAGAATGTGCCATGTAAAATAACTTTTACTTTGTAATGTTGGCTAGTTTCCCAATGCACAATTTCGTATCTGTACTTAATTAATAGTAGGTAATTTATAGTATACAAAAAAATAGATATTTTTTTTGAGTTTGTATATAGGGTATATTTGGAACCGCTATTCAGATTTCAAAAATTATTTCATTGATATATAGCTAAAATGTTCCTGAGTGCTATAGGCAGGCAACTATACTCGAGTTTGAGTTGAGCTATCGCTTTATACGCGTGATAAGCCGAGGGTGGAAGCTAGTAAGTAGTCAAAAAATCGAAAAGAACTAATTCTTAATCCACCCCAGCAATTAAAATAAGAATCTTATCACACTTGTGAGCATTCAACCGACAAGGTTGTAAAAAACAAATCAGATTAAAAGGGATTCAGATTAAACGTGGTACATATACTGTACTTAACTGACCACTATCTGAGTGCGAGAGACCCTCTTAGGATCAAATGCCCGCATCTTTCACAGATTCGGGTCAGGGAAGGTCATACAGATCTCAAAGCAACAATTGTAAAGGTTTATATGTATCTTTCAGTTACGATCAACGGAATAAAATTGGGTTAGTGTTACTTTGCTTAGGGTTGTAATCGATATATGTATGGTGTTAAAAAAATTAACTCTTTTATATGGGATAGGTTGGCTAAAATGGTCACAGTTTTGAGAATTAGGGCATTTGGATATTAGGGTGGAATTGAAATAGGGGAAAGAGGACTGGACCATCGGTAATACTCACACGGCGATATGAAACGCAAGAGTTATTTTACAGCAGTTTTCTTCTAGACCGTAGTATCACTGCTGTCGAGCAAGCCCATTCATGCCGAAACCTATCAGTCTCCCACGCTTATACTTAACTCTTATTAAAGTGAATTATTCTTTATAATGTCGAGTTTGTTTGTCTAGTAGGTTATTTTAAATGCTTTGGTAACGACATCTATTCAACACTTGATTAAAATGATAGTTTTAATCAAATGTAGAAAACTAAATAAGTAAACAAAACAGTTCAGTGAAAACATCAAAAAGAAACCGTATCCTCATTCAAAACAAGGTCGAAAACATTTTATCCGAAATTTTATCGTCTCAGTGTTTATTAAGTTTAACTTGGAAGTTACCTGAAGTACTTTAGGTAATTTAATATCGAGTGATCCACGTTAACAACTACGATCCCAAGACTTTATTCAGCTGAGGGCGATTTCACAACTGTACTTTTACTTGTGCGATTTAAATATGAGACATCATCCGAACATTGGTATTTCTTGAAACCAAACTAATTTTATAAATGCGAAAGTAACTGTGTCTGTCTGTCTTTTTCTTCACGCCTAAACTACTGAACCTATAGTTTGGAACTCGAGAAAGGACATAGGGTAGTTTTTAAACAAAAAATCTGCAGGAAGTCACTATTCCACGCGAACAAAAGTCGCGGACAAAAGCTAGTGTAAACATAATTAAGCTGATAATTTCGAATGTTTTCAACTCAATACAAAATAAAAATAAAAAAAAGTTACTTTAAGGCATAATATTAGAAAGTTTGTATATACTATGGATAAATACAAACAAAAAATAATCAAATGTCTAAATTCTTTAAATTATTTGCCACGTGCTAATCTGTTTTTGTATATTGTGCAAATGTAGCAAGTTCCAAATATCGCATTCATAAAATCTGCAAATTTATAGGTCGCATTGAAAAATTGGTTTCATTGTGTTCAGGCCTTTTCTGTTAGACTTGGAATGTCTTATGAGCAGGCGTTGTTTTGATATAAAGTAACTGGTGTTTTTGTTATTACTTCGAAACCATTGGCGTACATTGTTCAGTCAGTAATTTGAAAACTTTCCCAACTTTTCAAAGTGATCGCTTTGAAAAACTGTTTATTATAAATTATGGCTTAGAGGTATTAGCTACTTACTTCATTTTTTAGGCCTCAATACCTTTATTTTTGACGCCAAGTTGTACTGTTTTCTTTATAATCTAAGTTGATCTATTAGTAGTAGGGTTTACGTGTCTATACGCCACTACTAAGTTAGATTAAACATGATCTTTGGAATGAACTCCTGAACATTCCATTATGTTTTTCAAAACCTTTGTTTTTGACGCCAAGTTGTACTGTTTTCTTTATAATCTAAATTGATCTACTAGTAAAAACCCCACGTTTACGTATCTATACGCCACTACTAAGTTAGATTAAATATGATTTTTAGGCATTACTTGTGGACACAGATCATTTTGAACGAATTAGTAGGATAATTTTGTGAACCACCTCATCAAATCTGGTTTTATCACAATATTTTTCTTTTACTAAACTTATGTTTTTTAACTAAAATAAGACAGTGATATTTACTTTACTCTCGAAACTGTTAAAGCGTTTAAAACCATTATTCTACTCTGATGATTGTACGAACCATTAATTTATGATATAGGTTGGCAAACGAGCAGACGGAATACCTGATGGTAAGCAATCAGCACCGCCCATGGACATCTGCAACACCAAAGGAGTTACGAGTGCGTACCGGTCTTTTAGGGATGAGGGTTTTGGATATTTAAGAATAGGAAAGGGATGGGGGAGAAGGTATGATTGGGGCTTCGATAACCTCACTCACACGGCGAAACACAACGCTGTGGTTGTTCGGTTTTCTGTGAGGCCGTGGTATATCACTCCGGTCGAGCCGACCCATTCCTGCCGAAGCTTGGCTTTCCCACACTTGATTACAGACCATTATTTAAGTACCTTTTTTGGTAAAGGCGAAAATCATCAGACGGCTCCTGCCACCCTGAGTAGGGCGAAAGGGAGTGTCAGACTTTAACTGACTGAAAGCCAACCTATTTCTTTTCCTGCTCCGAACTTACTTAGATACTTTTTACATGTACTGTTCACCCTGATAATGGTTGTAATACCCCGATATAGTAAATGGTTTTAAATCCCTCCTGTCATGTTAGCTTATATAATACCAAAGAATATCAAATACTTTTGAAAATATCACACTTATTCCAAGTAATACTTGCTAAGTGTGGGAGAGCCAAGCTTCGGCACGAATGGGTCGGCTCGACCGGAGTGATACCACGGCCTCACAGAATACCGGCGTGAAACAACCCACAGCGTTGTGTTTCGCCGTGTGAGTGAGGTTACCGGAGGACCAATCCCTCCCCTTCCCCTATCCCTTCCCAATCTTTATATCCGCAACCCCCATCTCCAAAAGGCCGGCAACGTACTCGTAACACCTTTGGTGTTGCGGGTGTCCATGGGCGGCGCCGATTGCTTACCATCAGGTAATCCACCTGCTCAATTGCAGACTTATACCATAAAAAAATAGGAACTAACCGTTAATTATTTATTTTAATGTCGTAAAATCCTCCGATGTTCTTCTGTGATTTAATTTTGGCATACACAAACATATTTAGGTAGGTATCTTAAAATTGCCAAGTCTGAGTGAAATAGCGTATCTCATTCGAATAATGTGTAGAATGGTGTCGAGACGTCCCTGTCTCAGCTTCTATTATTGTGAAGATTTATTAATTGCAACGTCGACGGCGCCAATGTACAGAATGCACGTATTCCTAGGAATTGTAGTAAAGTCTTACGACTGCTCTTTCGTTTGATGTAATGTTAAGTTTAGGTACGGTATTCGCTAGATTTTTTTTTTATATACTTTTTGAGAAAGTTTTTTTTTTTGTTTTGATAACGGTGTTGAGTTACTTCAAAGGATGATTCGATGTCCAGAGAATTGTTCTCAAAATTCGGTTCTAAGTTTTAGTTTAATTTTTTTAATTTAAAGTTTTTATCTTTTACGGCTAACTTCAGGCATAATGTTATGAAAAATCCAGAACCACATTTTGATTAACTTGTGTGGTAAATCAGAAACTATAATTTTACTGTGTCATGTGTCTAATTTTTTCTACCTACATCATGTTTTCGTATCGAAAGATAAAGTCCCAAACAGTTTATTTATAACGCCCCAGATCTCACGTTGAGGCGTTCATTTATTGATCTCCAATTATTGTTCGAGCGAGTCGGTTGCCAAACCCACAACACTATTCACAGAAAATGTGATGTTACTAACATATGAAAAACAATGTATTCTTAGTAATATTTCTGATGGAGAACATTTTATTAGAAGTCCTGGAAAAGGGTTAAATTTTTGCTCTTACATTTTTATATTCGAGATTTAAAAAAGACGGTTACGAGTTTGAAATGTGTTTGTTTATGTATCCGTCTGTCTTGTCGCTCTCCCAAGATTTTGTTTGAAATATTACAACTTGATATTGTGTTTTATGGTCCATCTATCCATTGTCTAATTATTTTCTCCGACATTCGTAAATATTTTTTTTGGTATTTCTTAAAATTATCGACAAATACATTTTTTACAGATGTTATTTACTGCATTTTTAATTTATTTAAGGCTTCGTGCACAAAAACAAACCTTTAAGTGATGTAAGATAAATTAGGAAATGGCAGGTATGTGTATAAAACAAACAGAATTCCAAATACCATTAAGAATAAGTTTTTCGATAACATATTTTTTGATTTATATCTCAGTGACAAAATGTGTTATCATCCATGTATCTGCATGTAAAATAAAATTATTATAATAATTTACGTATAAGATGAATTATTCTTTAAATACAACAGAGAAACCAGTTCATAGAGACTATTTCCCTGTAACAAACTTCAGAATTCATTAATCAACCCCATGATTTACAATGCCAGCGATTTCCTTAAGCCCCTGGCGTTTATGACTAATGAACGAAGGGTTAACTGAAATACTGAGTAATGACTGGGGACTGAACTTCATTGCTTGGGTACTAAATGCAGTAAAGTTACATAGAAACTATATACTAGGGTAAATTACGTATTAAGAAGATGTGCAGACCTATAATTAATTACTCCTAGTATTTAAAACTACTTCTTACTATATCCACTCAAACGTCCGGGCGACTATAGCATCCCAAAAAATTTTGGCGTTGAACGTCCGGGCCACTACAGCGGCCCAGATGTCTCGTTCCATTTAAACCTGTTTTTATCTGTGTTCATGTTCAAGAGGTTCACAAGTGTTCCACTAGATGACTCTTTATTAAATAACGCGTCTGTGGGTCGGCAAATCAGCACGTCAAGGTGACATCAAGATTAAAAAAAAAATATTGTTTACAAAACTTTTTGTCATTTTTTGAAGTGTTTGTGAGTGTCGACTTTATAATGTACGTAAAAATGTATTTATTATTCAATTGATTGGGTGTTATATACTAAAATACTCCAGGGGGTCCATTCTTTTAGAATAGCTACAAATTCTAAGCATTCGCAGTCTGATGTGATATTTTTAAATGAGTTAAAATCGACGAGCAAGAATTTTGCCGTTGTGTGTTGGTTTTTTGTTATTTTTTTATGATATGTATTATATTAAAGTAAAATACTACTTGTAATCGAAAAAATAGGTAATTATTAATACCTGTGTAAACTTAAACAAAAGGGATATGGCAAAAAATGTTAGGATTACACGTTTTTATTATTTAATTCTCAGGATTTTGTCATCAGAGGCGATAGCAAATTCATGGGAATGGGTAGTTTGTTTTGATTTATTATGTTATTTTGGTAGTTCTAAGTAATGATATATTGGCGTCAAAAAAAGGTTATTTCATCTAGTTTATTAATAAGTAAATAGCTTAAAGGTTTATTACGAAATATTTCGTAAAAATAAATGTAATGTAATAAATAAAAATTTTACTCAAATTTCACCATTATTGTAAAGTTTAACTTTTTTTTGTATTGTTTACGATAAGAGTTACAATTTAGTTTTCACATATTTTGATTCCTTATAGTTTCAGCTCTATACAGGTATTTTTTAAGTTGCCATAACAGTTGCAGATTGATAGAAAATATGCTTTAAATCGGTGACGGCATCGTCACCTCGCTCGACCGCTTCGTAAGTCCGCGCGCGCGCGGACGTTCAAGGCGGTGGCAGCTGTCAGACGTGGACGTTTGAGTGGATATTGACTAAGTTAAAAGTCATATTAGTACTTACAAGGTATTATAGATAGGTATACAAAAATCTTACTTGAAGCAATTTATCAAGTGTCCAATAAACAATGAACTTTAAGTTTTTATAACAGTAAGGTTGAAAGTTCATTAGATAACTTTTTTTATAGAGGAAACTTTGTTATAGCATGAAATAGTTGCTCGAGCCACTAAGGTAGGTACTTTCAAGTCTCCGTGGTACAATCCAGCATCACTTTCGTTCGTGCAGACTGACATTTAATTTACCACTTAATAAGATTAGAAATTGAAATGTTTTTCAAAGAGATGGCTAGACGATTTATTTATTCTAAAGCTTAGTGGTTTCAGTTGAAAACCTGGGATTAATAATGAACAAATCAATGTTTCAGATTCGTTGCAGAAACATCTACTATCCAAGTATTCTTTTCTGGAAATGCATTAATAATTCTACTTGTCTTTCTATTTTGCGCAAATTGCTTGAATGTGTCGAGACTTTCTAGGGGAATATCAGGCTCATGTATATTACAAACGTTGTATAACACTAGAATTTTCTCCAGTATCGTGGATGCATTTGCAAACGTACAGATTTACATATACAGCACACTCAGATCCAGAACAACAATCTAAACATCACACAAAATGTTGTTCCGTGTGGGAATCAGACCCACGACATTACAAGGGTCACTCTAACTCATAATGATTAATGTTTGAAACATATTGTTCTAACTAGGGATTGAATCACAAAGAACACACTAGCTACACAACCATAACTTTAAGTGTGGTAGAGCCATGCATCGGCATGAATGGGTCGGCTCAACCGGAGTGACACCACGGCCTCATAGGAAACTGGTGTGAAACAACCACAGCGTTATGTTTCAGCGTGTGAGTGAGGTTATCGGAGGCCCAATCCTTCCCCTACCCTAATCCCTATATCTCCAAATCACTTATCCCCAAAAGTTTGGCAACGCACTCATAACTCTTCTGTTGTTCCCCATGGACACCCGTCCATGGGTGGCGCTGATTGCTTACCATCAGGTAAGCCGTCTGTTTTTTTGTCGACCTATAACATAAAAAAATAACCTCACCACTTTGCCATTCTAATACATAGGATCAGTCTAGATACAAAAGCTATTCTTAAACTAAATTAAAAGCTAGGTATTCGAAGATTTATTTAATTTGTTTTTTTTTTTTTATAAAAATTAAAGAACTTGCTTGGCTGTTCATTTTATAAAAATACAAAATAAACACAATAATCTAGCGAATAAAAAACAGCTTTATACTTAGGTACCTACGTACCGAAATAAAAGAGAACCGTCTGAAAATGCATTAAGCGGAGCATTAGAAAACAAATTAAACATGGCCGCTCCAAATATAATATAATAGAGAATTTAAAAGAAACACTTTATTTTTTTGAATCTTTTTTATTTTTTTAAGTATCGCAACGAATTATTAATTTTTAAAGCGCTGTTAACACACGTCATAGATATAGATGGCAATTTAAATAAATTGTATTCAACTAGAATTTGAAAATAGAACAGAGAACTGTTTCCTAAACAAATTTCATAAAGAATTTAAGGCAAATAAAAAGTATTTTTTTTATTTGTTATTTTTTTATATAATTTATTGTCAATACCTATTATGCATTACCTAAAGGAAAAGTACTAAGGAAAATTACTAAAAAGGACTTGCGAGGGATAACACGAAAACATTCAATGAATAGTCCTAATCTATTCAATATTTGTCCTCGTTCAATTTCATTACTTTTTTGACAACAAAGCGTTGGAATTACTAGGAATAGGAATTTCCTCATTGGAATTCAATTTGATCGTACATTATCTAAACTAGATTTCCCCTTTAGTTCCCTTTACTTTGACCAACTTTTCGTAACTATTAAGTATATTACAATCACAGGAAAAAAACTTCTTTTACCGTCTTTCTACATAAATTATCAGCAGATTCAACGAAATATAAATGATGTATTTAATGAGAATGAACTGTATAAATAACAAAATACTTTTATTTTATCAAGAATTATAACAACGCACGTTAATGTCACGGAGTAGAGAGAGTCTGTCAGAGAGAATGATTACAATGGTCAAGTGTGAGCTGGTAAAAAAAGGCGCAAAATTCAAATTATTCAACAATAAATGTTTTGCAAGGAGCGATTACGATCAATACATTTTGGTGGAGGTTAAGTGGCCCGCCTCTCTCAGCCTTAATTTTTTAATTTTTTCCGAGTTAAATGTGAATTCGAAGATTATTTGGATACTACAGACCGAGAAAGAAAACATCGTGAGAAAACCTGGTAACTTTTTTTCTCTTTATGATAGTTATTTAGCAAGAAGCATTCATTATAACCCCTATATGTCGCTGCTGGCGAGCAAGCTGGAGCAGGCCGGCTCACCAAGCGCGTTGGTGGGCTGACTCAGCAGAGCCTTCGATAAAAATTTTATTGTATTATTGTATATATATAAAATACTATAGTTATGTGTATGTGTTAGTTGTAGTATGTAAAAGCCGTATTATTTAAATATGTAATTTTAGTAATCTTCACTGGATATTGTTTGACAAGGGCACGGGCCCCGAGTCCGCGGAGATTGTAAATGATCAATCAAAAAAAAAAAAAACCATATATGTCCATAGGCGGCGCCGATTGCTTGCCATCGGGTAACAGAAACGATCGTTTGCCACCCTATCACATATGTCCCAAGTAACGGCAGGAGGAGTTACCATCGGCGTCGAGTCGGCGATGAAGTACCTGGGTCTCGTCCTCGACAGCCGATGGAACTTCACGGAGCATTTTCGTCGTTTGGCCCCTAAGTTGGAACGGTCTGGGGCCGCGCTCAAGCGGCTCCTTCCCAACCTCGGGGGGCCAAACGCCTCCTGCCGGAGGTTGTATACGGGGATTGTGCGATCCATGGCCCTCTACGGTGCCCCTGTGTGGGCGCCGGACTTGAAGCGGCGGCCGGCTCGTACGCTGGTCGCGTCCCCAGAGGGTCATGGCTATACGAGTAATCCGCGGGTATCGCACGATCTCCGGGGAGGCGGCGAACCTCCTTGCCGGATCACCGCCGTGGGATCTAGAAGCGAAGGCGCTCGCGCGCGTCTACAGTTTGCGCGCAGACGCGCGTCGCCGGGGCGAAGATCCTCTGCCGCGCCAAATAAGTGCGTGGCGGAATGAGCTCCGGCGAGATCTCACGGCAGAGTGGAGACAACGACTGTCGCAACCGAGGGCCGGGCACGCTACCATAGCAGCGGTAAGACCCCTCTTTGAGGAGTGGCTTGAGAGACGCCACGGCGCCCTCACCTTCCGTCTGACGCAGGTGCTTACCGGGCACGGCAGCTTCGGTAGGTTCCTGTTTCGGATTCAGCGGGAGGAAACGCCCGAGTGTCGTCATTGTGAGGACCACCTAGAGGATACGGTGGAGCATACGGTAGCGGTATGCCCTGCCTGGGCTGAGCACCGCCGTATCCTCAGGGAAGTGATCGGCGGCGGCGACCTCTCGCGCCCGGCCTTAGTCGAGGCCATGGTGCGGAGTGAGAGGAACTGGGACGCCGTCTCCTCCTTTTGTGAAGCAGTCATGCTCGCAAAGAGAGAGGCGGCCCGCGTGAGGGAGCAATCCTCCTCCTCACGCCCCAGCAGCCGCAACTGGCGACACTACGGGCGTCGGGGATCGAGGGACGATCTCCGGCCACCGTAAGTACGGGCCTGCGGTCGGCGAGTAAGGGCAGCTCGCCGCCCGACCAGAACCAGGCCCGAGCGTACGGCGCGTAGCGTTCCGCGCGCGCCTCAAAGAGCCAATAGACCACCACAGACGGGGCCCTAAAGGGCTGATGTTCAGCCGGGGTTGCGGGGTAAGCGCAATAAGGTACCGCGACCTCGGCACAGAGCAGGAGAAGGAACAGGGGGGTTTTTAGTCAGTAAGAGTCTGACACTCCCTCCTGCCCGGCCCTGGGCGGGAGAAGTCATTTGATGATTTTCCCCTCACCAAAAAAAAAAAAAAAAACCCTATCACATATATAAAAATAAAGGATATCACATATGTTATTTCTCATAGTAGGAATGGAACACCTACAATTCATTTGAGTTTTGCCTTTCCATTAAAATTGAGATAGAAGTTTATTTAGTACAGGATATAAAAACCTACGCTCTGTGCTATTTATTGGGAATTTTGAAACCGAAGCAGTTATTAATTCTTTGTTCTACCTAAATCGAATTCAAGAGAATTAAGTGTGTGAGAGCCATGCTTGGGAAGAAAACCGGCGTGTAACAACCATAGCTTTGTGCCTTGCCGTATGAGTAAGGTTACTCCGGTAACCTTAACTAAACCTAAACCTCCGCTCACACCCTTCCCTCCCCAAATCTCTCCCTAATCTAAAAATCTCCAAATCTTAAATCTCCAAATGGTCAGCAACGCACTCGTTAATCCTCCGTTGTTGCTGGCGGCGCTGGTTGCTTACCATCAGGTATTCATTTATATCATCTGCTCATTTGCCGTTAAATCACATAAAAAAACCTAGTTTTGGATATTTCCAGTGTGTGTGACAAAATTTATTTCATTCAAAGTTTGTCCTGCTAATACAAAATAGATATAAAAAACTGCTTCGGTGCAATAATTGATTGCATATTACACGCATACAGATCGGCTATTTACTTTTAGTAACCTATTAAAATTGCTCATAAGTGGATTAGGACATTGGGCTTGGTCTACCAGTAATTTTTTTGTAATTCAGAACAAACAAAAATGGAGTCCAAGCGAATTATTGTGGTGGCCCGGAAGTTAAGGCGCCTAATGTCCGAAATCTGGCAAGTTCCAATGTAACTTTTTCAAATAAATAATTATGTAGGTACTTCATATTATTTAGACACCACAAGCAAACAGTGAGGGAATATAGTATATTATCGTGAGGAAATCTTTTTGAAGTCAGAGGAAAATCATCAAATGATTTTTCCGTCCAGGGAGAGAGAGTGTCAGACTCTTACTGATTAAAAAACCACGTTTCTTCTCATGCTTTAGGCCGAGGCCGCGGTGCCTCGTTGCGCTTACCCCGCAACTCGACATCGTGTGGAAACGTGGACTTATTGCAACTGGGCTTGAGATAGCGTAGTGCTTATCATAGTCTTTGCTCAGCAGTGGGCACTTGCAGGCTGATGTGTAATGAAATGCCTGGAATAAACTATAAATGATTTAAAAAAATAAGGCTAGAAAAACATATGTCGATGTTGTATTTGTAACTAACTCTAGAAGGTAATTCTACTAATGAAATCGTTTATTTAACCCTTTACAACACTATGAAGTACTGAACCAAACTAACACAAAGTTCTAGAAGTTTCGATAGAGTTTAACAGCTTAAGTAGTTTTCGTAAGACGTCGAGTTTTTACAAGAAATATATTTAACATCAAAAGTTTCATTTACCTACAATCTGGAAACCAATTTTCAAAGCTGTTGTATATAAATATATAATTTTGTATATAAATATCGTTAGTATAATATCGTTAGTATGTAACTTATTATAACTATTTATATAGGGTTGATGACTCAGACAAAACTAAATTGATTCTTTTGTTTCATTGTCTTCGTCTAAATGTATGTAACGATACTTTCAGTGATTGATATAATTTCAAGATTTATTATTAGGACTTTATCATGTGTCGTTGGTGCGTTTATAGACATATCTATTAACTAAAAATCGCGGGTTACTCACGTGTATAAATTGAGAAAAGCTCTACTAGTTTCGAACCACAGGGGGGTTCTTCCTCATGAGCAGCGTGCGCGGACGCAGCCACGTCGCGTAGGCTGCGTTAATTTAGTATGTCTCACGATACTTATTATAAAAATATCTATTAAAGATACAAAGTCACAAACACGTAACACTAATTTTTAAATCGGTCATTCAAATCCGTGAAGCCTTTCCATAAATTATAAGTAAAGTAGTATTTTTTTTATTTAAAATATATTTACATACGAATTCAGTATGTTGTTGGCGAACTTTACCTAAAATAAATTATTATTTTTAACTTTGCAACTGGCTGTTAAACAACGCAAACAAACTTTATAAAGCAACAAAAATGCCAAACTTTTTGACAGTATTTTTTTTCAAATACCTTACCTTTTTAATAACCGTGTAGGCATAACACAAACATGAAGATATAATTATATTAAAATAATAATGTACATTTTATTTGAATAAAGAAAACGCGCTGATCTAAAATTCTTCATTATAAAACATACGAAGCGTTTGTTTGATATTTAAATAAGGGAATACATTAGACTTTATGGACCAAAGGATAGTTTTTTGACAAATATATCTCCATTTTGTACCACCCACTCTTTATCCTCGTGTAAGCATAATTAAAAATTAAAACACTGTTTAAATTATTAAGAAAATACGGAACATTTAAAACAATGATTATATTTTCTATGAAATACTTCCTCAAAAATGTAACATAGGAAGAAATTCTAATAATGTCGTTTAACAGATGGATAAACCTCTTTGGCAGCTACAAACAACGCGGGAATTCAAAAAAGAAAAAGAAACATTAAAAAAACGTTCTAAATACAAATACCAATCATTCCAATCGGGCGGGAAAATAAAAGAACGTCTCTTTCAAAAGACGTAAGCTTTTCTTGATTGAGCAAAATGTGTTTTTTATAAGCTTCACGAGTCACGAGCTGCCGTTTAATGATTAGAAAAGGAAACCTATTTATTACGTAGTTCCTCTATAGTCAACAATTGTCACAATAATTGTATTTTTTCATAATATTGTTTCCCGATGAATGTTTTATAACCTTTTTAATTTAGCAGCTGAGGAAAGCCGATTCTGAGATTTCTTCCACTTCTCTTTAAGATTTAATTGGTATAATAATATACTTAATCAATGAAGAATTGATTGATTTCTGTTTAAAATGTTAAATTGTATGTGTAGAATTCTAAGTCACATCACAATAATGTACGGAAAATACTTAAATTATAAAAAAGTGTGAGTACTTAACTTGAGTGTCTTTTTCCCATGCATACTAGATCTGGTGTGCCCAAAATAGAGGTATTTTTGTTTTTAACATCTTATTTGCCTGGTTTTCTCCAACTAAACTTCTATAGTTTAAGATAAATACAATACGCCAGTTTTTGCCTAAGTTATAATGCGTTTCTATTTCTTTTCTTTCTTTTTTAATTGGTTGTTAATACGAATTTTGTAATTTCTACGAAATGGAACTTAAAATATATTAATATACACATCTGGTGTTGGTACTCTTTTTTAAGTTTTCTTCTTTTCTTTTAGAAAAATCAGACACAAGATCTAGTTTGACAATGACCTCGTCGGTTATCATAAATATTTTTAAATCTTTGTTTATTTGAAAATTCTTAATAGCAAACCAGATTCTCAGCTTGGTTCATCGGAGACACGTGTGGTGTCACTCTGTCAGAGACTATTAGTATCAATGCTTGACCTTAATTAACACGGAAACATACCACAAGTAACTAGCACCTATCTGATAATATTGGTTGACAATATGCACTAGGTGTCCATAAGTTTATTTATTTAATTGCCATAATGTGGTGTAATGAGATTGTAACTTTTTACGTTTCAATTTAAGGTATAAAATTGGAGAAAATGTTTTATCTTTTTGTCTTATCTCGACAATTGGAATGATATTTAATATAATTGACTAACTAAGCGTCACTAAGTAAGAGTTACAGAGAATTTCTGATAGTTTTTTTTTTTAATTTTTTTTTCGTAACATATCGTTATTGATTTTTTACAGTTTTAACCTTTATTCATGTAATTAAGGTTGAAAACTGTATCAGTAACTAATGCGCAGCGCACAAAGTTCGTCATACAAATCATTATATGCATACAACATTACTCTTTTAAATACATGTAAATAAATTATTAAGTTAAATATGATATTGATAAAAGTTCAAATGAGTCAAGAAAAAATAATCATTAATACTTATAAATACAAATATTATCGCCATGGCAATGCGGAGGGAATGTTCGTCGGAATCTCAGTTGGTTCTCGGCGCGCGCTCGCAGCGATTGTATCTAGCCGCCATACACGGACGCTTTCCGATATCAACGGAACTTATTATGTCTACACAATGGTGATACTGGCATGTTCAAGTGATTTTGTCTATGGAATAACATAGTTTTTTTTAAACTGTTCTGTGTTTGAATTTGGAGTGCGTATAAGTCACAGGTATGGTTGTTTGTTTTTAATTCTGTAATTTTTGTGACTATATTTTTGTTTGTTTATTTGTATTGATGGTAAACTTAGTAAGTTTTTTTTGGTAACAATAATTAGCAGCATTCAATATCTAATAAAAATGTGTGAAAGTGAATTTAATATTTGAAATGAGCATATTGAATGAAAATAAAAACAAAAGTGATTTATATTTTCTAATGGAGTACTTTCTGATAATTTTTAAATCTTTTTCTTTTACCTAGAATATTTTAAAATGAAAAATATACAACGTTGGTAAATTAGGTCCCATTTAACGACTATCATAACATGGCATTATTATTTTTTCCCCCTCAATTTGCACAGATAAACATTCCCATTTCCCATTCAATATTTTGGCAAACTGATACTAAAATAACATGATGTTATCTTTTATATTAAAACATACGATAACAATACATATTAGATGTATCATGACTTCATGTTATGTGTAATAAGATATAAAATATATAATATTATAATAATAAATAATTTTCATATAAATTAATAATTATGTTTACATGATTTTATTTGATTCTTATGTTTGTGTTTAACAACATTTAATAAAAAAATTGCTAAAAAGATATTTGAAAATGTCTGAACGAAAAATATGTTTGGTTTTAGGTGATTGTGTAATTTGTATTTTAAAACGGAACTGGGATATAGGGCCATATTTTATACGAAGAAAATTCTCATAATGAAAGCTCGTTATTATCTAATGTGTAGATTTTATAATGAATCAATAAAATGCATGTAATTATTTATAAATAACTGAGACTTCTGATTGGCAGTACAGCCGCCGAGCCGTTCGAGCACCTAAGCAGACAGTGTTTTTGTCGATTCTTTAAAGAAGATAAATGCACTGAATGACCATAATATCTTCTTCTATTTCTTTATTCATTGATGAAATCTCGTGAGGTTTACGAGTTTTTCCCAATAAGGTAGATGATTAAATATATTACATATGGTAAGAACTAAATCAGAACTTATAATAGGGCAACAAGTCCTTTGAATAAATTGAACGCCATCACGGACAATGGTGTCCAAAGCTGGCGGAGGATAAGCCTTAAATATACCAGCACCAAAGCAGCGCTAGATACGGCACATCCCTTCAGGAAGACTTAAGGGAGACCTAAGTACACCTCCTTTGGGTCTTACTGATATTGTATGCCTTAAGTACTTAAACTTGACTTTAACCCTTTTGTCTGCTGTTATACCTATATAATAATAATAAAAAAAATATTTTCAATCATTACATCCATTAATTTATTTTAATGCAGAAACATTTATTTTATATAATATTTAAATGTAGCTTGGTGAGACGTCATTCAATGCTTCATAATAGGGCTGTCCATTTTCTTTGCCATAACAGTTACAAAGCTGTTAGGGCTGTCGCGCACCCGCCGCATCAGGGAAGCAATTCTATGCCTAATTAGATCATAAACATCTGGTACGCCATCTTTTGCGACCGTCCCGGACGCACTGCATGATCGTGGTAGCCTTAAAATAACCTGAAAGAATTGTGATACTGGATACGTAGAGCGTTTAACGAGTTCTGTGTATACAATAGAAAACACACTGTGTCCCGCGGCTATCTGCACTCTATCAAAATTCAGAGTTAAGCACAATTCCTAGCTTTTTACGTATCAACTATCAATACTTTGATAGCTTCTTTAATTAGAATTTTGTAGTTGTAAATCTATTACGTACATTTTGTTTAGATATGAGACTGAAGTCGAGACCACACTATACTGCTTAGGCAATACGTTAAACAGTCTGGTGACGTAACGAAATTAGCCCTGGATGACCTCTTGATCCGTACATCCAATATTAATGAAATTTGATAAAGGGCAATAAATAAAATTGGGAGCAATTAAGGCCTTTTGTCTTCGAAACGGTCAGATAATTAATTGTTTGTCCGTCAACAGTGGTAAACAAGGTCATATCAAATAAGGCACCTATTTAATTAATGTCACAAATTCAGTTAAACGTAGTTTTACTCAAGTTTGAAAGTTGGGAACTGTGTTTTGATATTTAGTATTTAAGTTAAAGCTTATTTCGTAATGTCTGGATAGCCATGGCGTACAAAAAAATTGAATATAGAACTTTATATATTTTTTTAAAGACGTTATTTCATTTATTTTTTTACTAGCTTTTGCTCGCGAATTTGTTCGCATAGAATAGTGATTTCCTGCAGATTTTTGGTTTAAAAATTATCCTATATATTTTCTCGAGTTCCAAACTATGTCTGTACCAAATTTCACACAAATAGGTTCAGGAGTCAGTCAGTCTAGGCGTGAAGAAACGATAGACAAACAGACAGAGTTATATAGATATAGAACACTACACATTTAAACGTCAAACAAAAAAATATATTAAAACGTTCAACTTTGTGTGTCAGGCTTTCGTTCTATCCCCTAGTGAAGGTATTTGATCTTTCTAAAGTTTAAATTCCTGTGGGGAAGAACGAGCAAGAATCCTTAAAAACTAACGTTATTGTTTTACATGAATTCTTGAAGGGATCGATAATATATCGACCCGCATACTGATATTGTCATTAAAAACGACTATTTTTTGGGATGGACTGAATTTACCGAATAACAAGCGCTATTCGGAGGTTCCGTAATAACAAGAGATTCGAAACAAAATCGGATTAGAGGATTAAATTCCAAATATCAATTGAACAGTCGCACTAATGATGATTACCGGCGAAATATAGAGTTTTGTATCCATTATATCATCCTTCTGTATTAGATAACCAAATCAAACGATATTGTATAGGTAACCTAAGTACTTTTTTCCACCACGAATGTCATGGTGGCCCAGAGCTTTTCATGCAGCGTCGAAACCTGGTAATTACCAATGTGACTTTTTCCTATTAAAATGAACTTTCTATGATTATTTTGGACACCACTGACCAGCGGTGAAGGAACATCGTAAGGGAAACCAGGATTCCCTTACGATGATTTACGATCTGATTTATGCTCAAACTTTCTCCATGTGAGAAGAGGCCTTGGCTCAGCAGTGGGCAAATATAGGCTGATGATGATGTAAGGTCTTTTTATAATACCTACTACTATTTTTATTACTGACCACAGTTTATTTCAATTGGTTAAGATTGTAGCAACAAAGCGATCGACTGCGTGGTTGGCGTGGTGACTGGGCAGCTGACTGTCACAGGTTCATACAACACTTTGTATGTTTCCACAAATTGTTGTTTCAGGTCTGAGTGTCATGTGTTAATGAAATTGTATGTTTGTAAACGCACCCACGACAATGCCAATGTCAGGTAATGTAGAAAACAATAGTGTTCAGCAACATTTCTTTAAAAAACGGTCCATTGTTTTTTTCTTAGAACTCAGAACCAAAACAACCTTTGTGGATAAAAGAAAGATCTAGGGCCAACATCTACTACGAAAACTTTAAACAGTGCTCAAGAAATATTGCTTTTAATTTATCGTACTGCAATTAGCTTTAATTTCATTCTGATATCTGTTATTTAGCCGTTTAGTATATTCGGGTGTGGGAATTCAGAATATTTCTTGGAAAACTTTCCAGCTTAAATTTTTTGTGAGGGGAAAATCATCAAATGACTTCTCCCGCCTAGGGCCGGCCGGGAGGAAACCGTGTCAGACTCTTACCGACTAAAAAACCCCCCGTTCCTCATTCTGCTCTGGGCCGAGGTCGCGGTGCCTCATTGCGCTTACCCCGGAATCCTGACTGAAACTTTCCAGCTTGAATGTTGATCGCTAATTGACTTAAGAAGTCAATTATGTATTTAAAGTTAGTTAGGTACATTAGGTAAATACCTAGCTTTAACAAAGATAAGAATAAATCGTCACCCAAAGGTTCAATTGGCAAAGAATGCCTGTAGCATTAAGACCACCGTCTACATAAGTATTTGTGTAAAAGCTTAAATAAATAAATCAATATATTCCCCTACTGAAAATTGCTCTTCTGAGCTCGAGACTAAACTGGAAGCTATCACATCTCTTGATACGAGGGTTGCAAATATCTTGATATAATAAAATACACTGAAATGTGTCAAATTATTAGTAATATTTCAATGCCTGGAAAGCAATTAAGAAACATGCAAATAAATACGTGTATTGTTATCACTACTTTTTATATGTATTATATACTAGCTTCGTGGTATGCTGATAAAAAGTAGCTTATGTCCTATACCGGATTGTATTCTGTGCCTGTGCCAAATTCATCTAGATTCGACTAGCCGTTTTGGCGTGATTGAGTTACAAACATCCAAACATTGTAACTTTAACATTTATAATATTAAGTAAGATTTTTTAATCTGTCAGTCACTTGTCTTCTTTGTTAATTGTAGAATGGTTGTAATCTACCAAATCACTCAATTGGGAATTTATCCGCCCAGGGTGAAGACAGAAGGGAGAGTCAGACTCTTACTGACTAAATACCACCCCGTTCCTTTTCCTGCTACCGTTAGGGCCGCGGTGCAGTATAGTATAGCGCTTCCACCCATAACTCGCTTGAAATTGACCTAAGGCAAAAGATTGATTTAGAATAACCTCAAAAGAAAATATAATCCTTTCGATTTTTAAAATAGCATGTATCGTGATATTCGAACTTATACCTAAGGTATGGCAATAGATTCACCTTCTATCACAAACAAGCTTTATTGAAAATTATGCAGCTTCGAGGAATTCAAGGCCTAATAATAATTAATTATCATTTAATTGCTTACACGTGATATTGTTTCCACGTGACTTAGCAGTCATTATTTATTTATTTATAGATAAGAACGATTGTATTTAATATTGCATTGTATATTATTATATAAGGTTTTCGCTTCTCATGTAGGTTGCGTCTCTGTTCCAATTCTGGCTATTAAGTACCAATAATATATTTTTCCGTATACTTCTAAGTATATTTCAACTATACCATTTTCTCCTAATTCCCGAATAAGAACCTTCTCAGCTGCCAATAATAGACAACAAAAAGAGAATTATCGCAATCCGTGCAGCTGCTCTCGAGATTTTCGTAGCAATCTATTCAGTGGGTCATATTTATATTCTGTTTGTCAAGTACTAACCATAGGGACATTCCCCAATTTAGAACTGGTACTATGCTGACACGAAATTTCTGCACTATTTATTAGACGTTACAATACATATAAATCATTCTCTTCTATTACGTTATCCATTAAAAAAACCACATCAAATCCGTTGTGTAGTTTTAAAGATTTTAGCATACATAGGGATATAGCTACGGAAATGCGATTTTGTTTTATCTTCTTATTTCTATGTAGTTATAATATAGCAGTTAGTAAGTAGGTATATGTATATATTTGTGTATTGGGAAGAGACTTCAGCAACATTTCCCTATTACAATTTATGTTCCGGATGTTTCATAGTATGTCAACATCCGCAACCCAGAATGTCAGTAAATTGCCCTTTTTCTGTGGGCCTTTGTTTCCTTATCGAGGGGATATTTATATTAGGCGGAACAATTATTTTACTTTTGCTTGTTAATGGAAGAGTTTATGAGTATAGTTATATATATATTACTTAGTTAAGTGGTGCTCATTGTTCGACTGCCGACTGAGTATGTGTTACGATAGTTACTAGGTATTATTTCAAAATAAAAAAAAAACTTTATTATGTTTTCGGCTCACTCGAGTAATAATTTGACGAGATACTCGATTAGTTTCAAGCCATGCTAGAGGCCCATATTCAGTAGCAGCGCGACAGTCGAGTCGCGTGTCGCGGAATGCTGCTCATGAATATGGGCCTCTAGCATGGCTAGTATAGTCAAATTATTACATGAGTAACCCGAAAACATAATACTTAAATAATTTAGAATGTCTCACAAAAGTTATAATAAAAAAACTTTTCAGAAAATAAATACATTCTGATTCTGCACTAGCCACACTGACGAAAATTTCCATTTATTATTACAATAATGGATGTCATTTGTAGGTGTAGCCACGACTTAACGCGATAATTTGTCAACACTATTACCATTGAAATTTAAATTGCACTAGTAGGCATCGGTGGCCCAGAGGTTGAGGCGCCCGTTTCTCATGCAGGTTCGAGAGTGCGAAACCTAGCAAGTTCCGAGTTATATGTATTTCTATGATTATATAGACACCACTGATATACGGTGAAGGAAAACATCGTGAGGAAACCTTGACTTATAATTTCTAACTATAAGTTTGAAATCGCCAATCCGCCTTGAGCAAGCGTGATGATTAATGCTCAAATATTCTCTACGTCCCTTCCATATTCCAAGTGTCCACGTTTTGCCGTTTATGCCATGCGTTGATATGTCAGTCAGTCAATCAGTTTTTCCTTTTGTATACCAAAAGAATTAATTAACACTTATTTAATTTGTTACAGTTCCACAATAAGCTCTTTTCCGATTACAAAGAGAATCGATGAAAAGCGTGTTTGAAAACGTCAAATAAATGAATAAATTGTATTGTTAATTTTAAAACCAAAAAATATTGCAAATTGGCAATAAGTAACCTATAAACGCAAATCCGAACATCAATAACCAAACAAAAGCTTTAATAATCTTTATTCAACGATAAACACACGGGGATTATATTTTGACATGAGCTGGGTTGTTATATTTAAATGGCCGCACAAAAAAGGTTATGTTATGCTCCTGTTTTTGTTGTTAGAAAATATTTTACACTGGAATTTTTGGAGTGTTTTGTTTCGATGATGACAAATGGGTCACACCCGTTTCCTCAGTTAATAGGACGTTATTCCAACTCAGAAAACCACCAAAAAAAAACTTAAAAAAATACACTTCCACATTTATTTTATTTGACATACAACTGAATATCCGTATTTAGTTAGCCCAAGCGAAATACGACATGCGACGTCCTATTTCACCTTAAATGGAAAATTTACGTTTTTTACATTTATGAAAATTTTATTATTAGTCCATTCATTGGATTAGATTTGGTTCGATCGAAAAAGATAAGTAAACTAGTCTAAATATTACTTTTTGGGTTTACTAACATTCCAATTACCGTCTACCCGACATTTATAGTTAGAGACTGTCATAACCTATCTGAAGAACATATGTCATAACTGGATAGTCTACATTATCACAGATTACGCATTACTGTAACCACTTTACTAGAACAAGTACAAAAACAGAAAACACAAACAAACTGCTATTCTTGTAAACCAAGATCTACCCACAGATGAAACCAATAAAAAAAAACATCAAAACAATGAAGTCTGATATGTACCTAGTACCTATAATTTTGTCATAGAGAACACATGAAACCGACAACCACTGATATACGGTGATCAATAACTAAGAATAGTTCTAAGAAGCAAGCGAGTTGAATAACCGTGGAGTCTAGACTGTGCCTTTTGATATTTGATCCTTTCATATTACCAATCAAAATGTATGGGATTGACATTTGCTCACTAAATAAAAATATCACGTGGGAATAATTGAGATACAGTTAAGAACTTTAGTAAACAAAATGAATTCATAGAAAAAAAAAAACTCTTTTAAGCATAACATTATGAGTGAGACCAAGGGTGGGAGAGCTATGCTTCGGCTCGAATGGGTCGGATCCGCCGGAGTGATACCACGGCCTCACAGAAAACTGGCACGTAACAGCGTTATGTTTCGCCATGTGTATAAGATTACCAGAGGCCCAATCCTTCCCCTCCCCAATACCAAAAGGTCGGCAACGCGCTCGTAACTTTTCTGTTCTTATAGGTGTCCATAGGCGGCGCTGATTACTTACCATCAGATAAGGCGTCTAATTATTGGTCGTCACGATCACATAAAAGACGTCTATTAAATAGAAGTCTGAAGAAATTATTAAGAATCAACATTGTACCCGTGCGAAGTCGGGGCGGGTTGCTAGTATCAAAAAAGTACGAAAAACTCTTACGTTTTAGCCCTTTGAAGCTTTCCGGAAAATGGTGAAGAATTAATTGCTCTGTAATCAACATTGATCGGGCGTTAATCTTAGGTACCTATGTACTGTCTGTAATCTGATTACATTACTGGTAAATCGAAGCTTTGAACATTTATCGGCGGGAAATTAATCATTCGGTTCTAGGAATGGAAAGTTACCAATGGAAGAGGAGTGTAAAAAGTTGTAGTTGGAAAACTACGGATTACTCGCCTTTTGATTGTTCGACGATTATATTCTCGTTGGAGAACAAAAGTGAAAGAGTCTTTCCTACAAGCAGTAGAAGCTAAAATTTTCGTGACTAGATATCATTATTATAAAAATAACCTTAGTAGAATATTTGACTTATAAAAAAGGAGCGATGATGAACAATGAACTGACAGAGTGGTAGGAGAAAAAAGTTGCTTTGATTTCTAAATAATCACAATGAGTTGAAGAGAATAATTGGATTTCTAGTAAATTACAGGTTGATACTTTAAGCTAACACGTAGTTATAGATTCAAATTCGGTTTTAGGTACGTTAGGCACGTCCGGCATGAATGTCCCTGAGAACTACTGATTGTATTATACATATATATTATTTGGAAGGGTTCAAAGTATGTTATTTCTATAATAGTAGATATACCTTTTTTGAGTAGGGAAAATTATCAAATGTTTTTGTCACCCAAATTATAAAATGAGCAATTTGAGCGAGAGAGAGCAAGGAGTGTCAGACTCTTACTGACTAAAAACCACGTCGATCCTTTTCGTGCTCCAGGCCAAGGCCACGGTATCTTATAGCGCTTGCCTTTCAATATGCGGTATAGTTCATATACATTAATATCTCCTAGTAAGCTAGAAAACTTCTGTCTTATGAATGAGCAGTAGAATACGCAATATTACCTTAAATATAATAATTATTGTTTTTGGCAAACTTTAAAGAATAAGTCAGCATATTTGTAGCTGTTATTTAAATATTTTCCCCAAGTATCTCTAATAATTCTCTATTCCTTGTTTCAAAAAGCCACATTTTTGTTATATTTTCGAGCGGCTATAATCTGAATCTACGATATCTTTCAGGTCTTTTTATGACCATAAGCTAGAAAAACTTACACACACTTATAGACACTTAATATGAATGTATAGCGTCCATAATACGCCTTCTATTTCTTAGAAAGGAAACATTATGTACATAAATAACCTTATAAATGTCAAAGAAGAGATATAAAGTATTTGATCTGTTTATGTTTGTATAACTTTTCCTATTTTTGTTTAACCTATTTTCAGACCTAACTTTAGAGGAGGGTCTTTTTGATATTCATAATAGGAAATTGATATGATACTAGCTACCTACAGCTTCACAAAGGTGAATTCCGATACAAATTTATTTACTATTAAATGGATGTTATAATATATATAAACATTCCACTTCATACATTCTATCTTTAAAAAAATCTAATCAAATTACGTTGCGTCACTTTAAAGATTTATATTTAAGCATACATAGGGATATAGGGACATACGGTGAAGGTAAACATCGTGAGGAAACCTGGACTTATAATTTCTAATTGTAAGTTTGAAATCGCCAACCCCCATTGAGCAAGCGTGGTGATTAATGCTCAAACCTTCTCCGGCCTTTGCTCAGCAGTGGGCACTTATAGGCTGATGATGAGGGATATAGGGATAGAGAAAGCTACTTTGTTTTAAAATATGTTGTAATTGCCATTATTAATCTAAAATATTATACTTAAGTGACGCTCAAGTATAATGTCATGTGTCTTGGTGGCTCGGGGGTAAATGCGCTCCCATTGTTCTGTTTCAATGTGACTTTATCCGGATTATCCAACATTTCCCAGATTACTCAGACACCGCTCTAATAAGGTGGAAACCTTTTTTCTGTTAGGGAGAGAGTAAAATAAAAACATGTTCTTAATGGAATATTCAATTTGAAAGTAGAACTTCAATAAAAGGCATGGAGCAGGTAAAATAACGGCCTGGAGGTCGTGAGTAATAAGAGGAGTCAGCAGAGCCGTTGCTCCGTTGTTTACTGCCTACCGTTACTAAGCACTAAACACTTATAGGCTGATGATGATGACGATGATGAAAAAGTGGAACCATGGAGTTTCTTGCTCATTCTTCTCTATAGGAATCTACGCTTTGGACGAGCTAAACGAAATAGCTTCACTAGAGGACAGACTGACACACAATAAGTTGAACCGTCAAATTTTTTTTGCTTGACGTTCCAATGTGCCTATTGTGCTCAATTTGAAATAAATGCTTTGTTTGTTTTTTGAAAGTGTAATGGCATGTGATTAGTAATCTTAACAAGGTAATAATGTGCAATAGTATATTATGTTAATGGAAGATTTCTAATTATGTAAGAGAGGATTACTTTAGTCTAGATAATAGGTTTAATTTAAATTTTGTGTTACTAATATATCAATTTCAAATCTCGAAAATTCTCTCTATCTATCTCTATCTAGTTCGATATTTGAACTGGAATTCGGTGTAAAGCTATAAATCCTTAAATTGTTATAACATTATAGGTACATTCATCATCATCATCATCATCAGCCTTATTTCGTCCACTGCCATAGGCCTCCCCAATGGCACGCCACTGAGCTCGATGTTCAGCTCTTCTCATCCAACCACTGCTACTACTACTAGCTGGAAGGCGCCCTACATTTTTAAAAAGAAATATACTTTCAAAATTTTATAGGTATAAGATGCACTTTTAACTTGAATAGTCCATTAAGTTCTTGTATATCTTTTATTATAACTTCGGTACGAAGGTAGTTGAATAGAAGCACATCAACTGAACTTGGAACTTTATACAAAATATCAGATGTTCAGATCAATGAAGGAAAAGGCACTTAAAACTTATTGCAGTTTTGCATGTTGCAGAAATATTCTTTAATATTTTTTTAAAAGATTTTGCAATTTACTAGTATATAAAAAATTGTTTCAGCATTCGCTAGGATTATGATATACTACTACGGCCAACGGTTTTGACCGTTTGACCGTAGTTCTGGGGTATAAAGTAGCCAATGTATTATTTCAGACTAAGTATGACAAATTTTATTCGGATCGGTACAGTCGTTTTTATGTTATAATGTAACATACATCCATCCATCCTCCTAAACTTTCATGGTTAGATTATTAATGAGATCACCATTTGTTCAATATGAAAATTACTGTCAAAGTCTTGTCACGGCAAAATTACGCTAGTGAATTTAATTAGTTTTTTAGTGTTAAACTACGTAAATCATACGAAAAACAGTATTAAAGTATTGGACAATAGATGTGTGTGGTGCACTACTGTTATTTCCGTGTAATAAGCAGATATTCAGCTGAAAAAAGTGCTATAAAATACGGGATCGACGGTCCACCCTCAGAAAAATTTGTTAAAAATTTACTACCTACCGCCAACTCAATTTATTATTTCTACATAAGTGACACCTGTCTATCCATCGGTTGACAACTGTCAGCTGTCATCCAGGTGGCGTTGTCATCTTTCAACTGTCAGTTATTTGACATTGTCAAAGTCAGTGTTGCCAGTGGAAGAAGTAAAATTACCCATAAAAATGAGTGCTAAAAAGGATAAGATGGAAAAATGCACGAAGTGCGACAAATTGCCAAATGAGAAAAAAACATCAGTGGTTTGTGATTCCTGTAGAGTTTTATTATGTGGGGACTGCCATGGGTTGTCACCAACGGAGGTTCGTGTCTTGGAGCTAAAAACAGTTGCTCGTGTCATGACTTTTCTTTGTAGCGACTGCAGAGCCGTTATGTCACAACTGCCCATGATATTAAAAAAACTGAACAATCTAACTGAAGAAGTCCAGCAACTCCGTATGCGGCAGAGCATGCTGGCGACGGAGGCAGCTATTCAAGAGATTACCGAAAGGGAAAGGAGGGCCAAAAATATCATCATCTACAATGTACCCGAATCAACCAGCAATGATCCTAATCAAAAAATAGAACAAGACAAGAAGGAATGTGTGTCTATTATAAAGTCTGTTACGGGCAAAGTAAATTGCGATGAGATAAAGGTATTCCGTCTGGGCATACCTAAAAGTGGCACGGATGGCAAGCAGCGTCCGATGAAGGTAATTTTGCGTAACAGGAATGATGCACAGGAAGTTCTACGTAATAGGAGGAAGCTGGGCGAGCCAAGGTCTGTAACATCTGATTTGACACCTATGCAAAAAGAGTATTTGAAATACCTGAGAGAGGAACTCAAAAACCGTAACGACGCAGGTGAGCTCGATATAACTATAAAATATGTTAGTGGTAAGCCGATGATTGCGAAAACGACACCTTCTCAAAAAAACTAGCACTTAACAGCAATCTTAATTCCACAGACATACCTAAGTTACCCAAGAAAGACACCAGCAACCCTTATAAGACAATTCCAGAAATACTTCTTTCAATTACCATACTATACACAAATATACAATCTATAACATCCAAGTTAGATCTTTTTACAGCTAGAATAAACTCCTTGAAACCTACCGTTGTTGTGGTCACCGAAACATGGCTTAAACCAAATATACCGGACTCAATGATAAAAATACCTGGTTACAACATATATCGAGATGACCGGATTGACAAACGCAGTGGTGGAGTGGCAATATATGTCTCTCATAATACAACTTACATGAAAACCAAAATAAATACCAACTTTAATAAGAAACATGAAGCTTCCGAATGCATATGGCTCGATGTTAATATTGGAAATCAAAAGTTTTTACTATGTGGATTATATAGAGGACATCATTCCGGATTAGAACAGGATAATAGTATGTTGGAACAAATAAGGCAGGTTTCGGAGACTAATACAGTAATTGTGATGGGAGACTTCAACTATGGAGGAGTTAAATGGCCACTTGAAGATTCCGGGTATATCACACCCCTAGAGGATAACTTTGTGCAATGGTATAAAAATAGCAATATCCAGCAGCTAATACATAGGCACACAAGATTTAGACAAGGAAATCACATTCTTAGATCTAGTTCTGACAAATGATGAGTCACTTATAGCCGGGATTGAACACATAGCCCCCATAGGTAAAAGTGATCATACCTGTTTGTTGGCAACTTTACAACTGCAATTGCAAAAATATACAAAGAAAACAACCACCAGACTTAACTTCAAAAAAGCAAACTATGACAAAATTAACAAAAACCTATCAGACACATTACCAACACTTATGAAAAATTTAACCTGTACAAGAGCACAATTTGAAGTATTTCTCAAAACATTAAATGAAGCTATTGATTTATATGTACCTCGAACAAGAGTTACACATAGTACCACAAATAAACCATGGATATGTAAGGATATAAAAGATCTTATTAATAAGAAAATTGAGCTATGGAATAGATACATACTTACTGGACATGACAATCACTACAAGGACTATAGAAGAATGAACAATAAATTGATAAACCTAACCAGGAATGCCCGTAAGACGTATGAAGAAACTATTTTACACGAGGGGCCGAAGAAGTTTTACTCATATATTAGGCAACAAATAGCATCAAAGGTTAGCATCCCAAGTGTTCTGTGCAACAAACAAGGTGAAATTGTAACCAAACCGCATGATATTGCACAGACATTTGCGGACCAGTTTTCCAGTGTCTACCAATTAGAACCCCAGAATCAGTTGCCAATTTTAGATCCACAACTAAGAGTAACGGATTCTATCCTGGATATACAGTTCTCGCCTAACAAAATCAAGCAAGCCATAAATGAAATGAAAAACGATTCCTCGCCAGGACCAGATGACATAAACATATCAATACTAAAGAATTGTGACCTAGGAGATTATCTTTCAACAATAATGCAGACATCATATGAAACTGGAATACTGCCAGAGTTATGGAAAACAGCAAGGGTGACCCCAATTTTCAAGAAAGGAAGTAAATTAGATCCATCAAATTACAGGCCTATAAGCTTAACCAGTGTAGTATGTAAAGTGATGGAAAAAATTATAGTCAAACATATTAGGAATTTCCTGGCAACCAAACAAATCATTCCTGAACAGCAACATGGCTTTTGCCCGCATCGTTCCACAGTGTCTAACCTACTGTCATGCTTATCTTTTTGGACTAGGCATTGTAATAAAAGGGAACCTGTTGATGTCATTTATTTAGACTACGAAAAAGCCTTTGACAAAGTCCCTATAAAGAGACTTCTACACAAATTAGAATTTGTAGGAATACGCGGAAAACTACTAAGTTGGATTGAAGCTTTCCTGCAGCAAAGAACCTTTCAAGTACGAGTGGGTGAAGCACTATCAGATCATCGGGAAACTCTCAGCGGCGTCCCACAAGGCTCCGTACTGGGACCAGTGCTGTACATAATTTATACATTCGACCTTCCCCATTGCCTACAGTGTAATGTGAGCATATTTGCGGATGACACAAAAATATTTGCAAACCCGTTGATCGACCATGACAGCCTGCAGGACGACCTCAACAAAGTAGCCCAGTGGTCTAAGGAATGGCTTATAAACTTAAATGCTTCAAAGTGCACGGTTTTGCATATAGACAAACGCAATCCCCGACATACTTATACGCTAAATGGAACCAGCTTGAAAAATGTAAAGGAGCAAACAGACTTGGGAGTAAGGATTACAGAAGACCTTAAATGGGAACAGCATATAACTACAGTCAGCAAGAAAGCTAAAGGCCTTATCTACCTTATAAAGAAAGCTTTTGGTAAATTAACACCTGAAATGATGATCAAGATCTACAAAGCTTTTATAAGACCAATCTTAGAGTATGCTTTTCAGGTGTGGAATCCATACTTTGTAAAGGACATACAGGCCCTAGAGAGAGTGCAGCGTAGTTTCACTAAAATACCTAGAAGACTGAAACAAAAATCTTATGAAGACCGCCTAAAAATTTTGAATATCCCATCTTTAAAGGATCGCAGGGACCGTGGAGACCTAATTGAAACATACAAAATTTTGACTGGACATTACAATCTAAAGGACTTCGATCAGCTGTTCACACGCAACGAAAACACCCACCTTAGAGGCCATCACTTAAAACTTAGCACTAACAGATCACATAACAATCCTCACAGACACTTTCTCAGTAATAGAGTAGTTGCAGCGTGGAACAAGCTCCCGGAAAATGTGGTTTCAGCTCTAAATTTGAACCAATTTAAAAATCGACTGGATAAATATTTATTGAACTGCAAGAAAAATGAACTAGTGGAAAATTAACAGGATGCGGGCATTATCAGTTGTTTCAACTGCCTGCCTGTCTACAAATAATAATAATAATAATCATCTTCCTGCCTTGTCCCGTTTTATTTGGGGTTGGCGCAATATGTGTTTTTCTTCCATTCTGTCGTGTCACCCGTCACGCTATCGCTAACTCCTCTGTCTTCCATATCACTTCTTATACAATCCATTCATATTTTCTTTGGTCTCCCTCTCCCTCTCCATCCATCCACATTTATACTCATAGCTTTTTTAGATTATTAATGAGATGTATAATATAAATATAAACACAGAATATATAGATAAGTAAGATTATTATGGTGACTTGGAGGTGTAGGGTTAGATAAACATACTTTCTAAGGGTAATTAGAAGTCACTGACGAACCTGACTTATAATTACTGCTTATAAGTTTGTAATCACCAATTCATCTTGAGCAAGCGTGGTTAATGCTCAAGCTTTCACCGTCTGCGAACAGACCTTTGTTTAGCAGTGGTCACTTATAGGGTGGTGACACGCCACATATATAGACAAGTTAATATATTTCTTCGTAGTAATACCTAGGTAGGTTAGCAGTTAATCTACTAAGTTTCAGTTTGCAGACAAACTTTAATGGCAAACTAGATTCAAGTTACTTAGTCTACATACTTACGTCACACTTGTGGGTGTAATTATGTAATTGACTTGTCACAGTTATGACTTAGTTACTAATAATATATCTACTACTATAAGTATCCTGCTTTCTTTTCCTCTAGGTTCGTATCATTTAGAGCATTCTTAATATAGCTATAGTAAAGGGATGAAGCACCGGAAAGCTATGCTACTGCATAAGTGGTCTGGCTCGTCCGGAGTGATACCACGGCCTCATAGACAACCAAAACCAAAAACCGCTTGTATTGTATCTCGCCGCGTTAGTGACCTTACTGGAGGCTCGAACCTTTTAATCACTATCCCTAAATGGCTACAATGCTACTAAATTGAATATTAGGTTCTTAAAAAGTAGTGAAAACAAACACTATTTCAATTTTTTTATTATAACTTTCGTGAGACTTTCTAAATTAATTATTATGTTTTCGGCTTACTCACGTAATAATTTGACGAGATGCTCGACTAGTTTCAAGCCATGCTAGAGGCCCATATTCATGAGCAGCATTCCGCGACACGCGACGCGACGACAGAATTTTGTACGAGATTATGTGTTCCTGAGTCAAACAACACACCCATGTCTTGAAAATTATAAATAACATTAAACAATTACTAAGAAATTGTTTTTTTTTTACTTTAAAGTATTCAAAAGTTGAAAGCATTACAGTTTTGGCCAGAAGAAGGTTCCCAATTACGACATGGTGTGTCATGATTATTATGCCTTGTATGCTAAAGCGCTCTTCTACAAAGAAATATTAATAAAATATGTATATCTTACTGACCAAACTTTTGCACTATAATTGGTTTGTTGTCACGAGTGTTACTTTTAATTAAACTGTAGGTATAGTTTACACTGTACTGGATCCTTTGAAAATTGACATCATTTTGTTATAATTAATTTGACTTTAATAAAATTGTATTGCCCATGCAACCCCTCTAATTTCATAGTAGTTACGAAATAAACTTAACGATACGTACGTAGGTACACACATAGAATCTGGTCATTTTATTGCTATTGGCAATCAATTGGGGATAGGTAACAAATGACGGTACTTCCTGGCAACTCATTAAGAGGTACTCTTACCTTGGCCATGGTTAATTAATTTTCCATTGCTCACTTATCACACGGAGAAGGTTTGAACGTTAAATCACCACGCTTGCTCAAGTCGGATTGGCGATTTCAAACCTATAATTAGAAATTATAAGTCAAGGTTGTTCCTCACGGTGTTTTCCTTTACCATAACGTTAAGTCAGTGGTGTCTAAATAATCATAGAAAGTACATATACCTAACTAGGAAAAAGTCACAACGCGCTCTCAACCGCCTTAACCTACACGGGTTATCGGAGACTTAAAAAGTGTTCACATCGTTGGTGAAATTATGAAAGTAAGTTTTTTGTCACTACTAAACAGCTGATCCGATTTACATAAATTTTATTCCAGCGATAGATTTTCTACAGGAGCCTTCTATTTGCTTTGAGTTTTTAAATTCTGAAATTTAAAGTTTGAAGTTGGAAGGGTTGTCAAGTTTTTTGCTCATATAAGATAACATATTTTTTTTACTTTAAAATTGTTTTTAAAAGTAAAGTGGCCAGTTAAAGATGCTAAGAAGGTAAAAGACAGTTTCTTCGTCAACAAAGTGAGTGTTTTGTCAATGGAATTTTAATGTTCAAAGCAATTAACGCAGAAATAGGAAGTAGATAGGGTCCGGGCAAGGAGTTTTATCTTATTTCAAGTTTTGAACATTTTGAATTAATTTGTAGACCAACCATGACGGTAAACGGAATATCTGAAAACAAGACAGCATTATGGATGAGTTACTTTATTGCAATCAATACAAAGTTATAAAACAAAGTCGCTTTCTCTCTCTCCCTATGTATACTTAAGCTTAAATCTTTAAAACTACCCAACGGATTTTGATTCGGTTTTTTTTCGTAGATAGAGTGATTTAAGAAGATGGTATGTAGATATAATAACATTAATGAAATAGTGGATAAATTTTGTATCGGATCGATACTGCACCCGTGCAAATCCCTGGACCAATCCCTCCCCCTCCCCTATCCCTTCCCGATCTTTTTATTTATAAGCTTCAGTTATTCCATTTTGTTTCGTTTGAACTAACTTGAAAACGTCAAACACGTTACGTATCTGAAACATCTTACAGGCAAATAACGAAAGTTATTTTCAAAGTATTAAAAAAAACAAAGAATCAAATGTTTCTTTCCCGTCAATTTCAGGATCTTTGTTATTTCTTTATTTGAAGAATATTCCTTTGATCTATTGTAGAACTTTTTGAAGTTATAGAAAAAAACAAAATGTCTATTTTTTATTTTTTAACAAGCATTTATTACAGAAATTACAGTTTTGGTCGTACGTAGGGATATATTGTAACACCCAGATTATCGTCGAATTCGGTAGTGTCCATAGTTAAATACACTTAATAATATTATAAAAGCGAAAATAACTCTGCCTCTCTGTTTTTTTTTCACGCTTAAACCACTGAACCTATTTGTGTGAAATTTGGTACAGACATGGTTTGGAACTCGAGAAAGGACGTAGGATAGTTTTTATACCAAAAATCTAAATGAAGTCACTATTCCACGCGAAAGGAGTCGCGGGCAAAAGCTAATTGTATCTAAATGTCAGATATGGTATTCATTCACAAATTTTGTATGAAATTGCAATAATACCTTTGCGTCAAACTTTTACAAACTAAAATATTTTTTTTGAGAAGGAAAGAAAATATTTATTGTGAAATCATAAAAATAAATGACAAATTTAATATGAAAAATGTAAAATAGTTACAATAGATAAAGACAATTTACTTTCGACAGAGGAAGCAATCTCAATGAAGTTATTTCTATACTTTGAGATTATTAATATTAATGTACCTAGATGGTATGGGAGATGGGATACTTGCCAAAGACATAGACGTTTGGAACGAAGAAAAACTTTACAACTCAATTCATGAAACAATCTAACCCTATCACCAGTTTAAATATTTAAAAGAAGGTTTTTATCCCGAATATATTATGAAAAAATAAGAATATAATATAAAATAAATACTACATACTTAATTTAAATTTGCTCTCTTTCCAGTAAAATTTACGGCATTTTTTAATACTCAATATTTTTCAATGTCTCCTCTTGCCTGTGGGCTGAGATTGTCCGACTTTTACTGGCTAAAAACCATCTTGTTCCTTTTCCTGTAATGATCCAGGCCGAGGCCGCGGTACCTAATTGCGCTAGCCCAGCAACCTCAGCTGAACATAGACCCTGCTGGGCGCCATCTGGTCAAATTTTACCACAGTGGAGAGATAATAACAATCGTTTACTAACTTTCAACTTGGCTACTTTACTTATGTGGCGAAGCTATATAATATTTTGTAATATTATATTGTAGTGCCTCCGGCATGTTTGCTGATGCAACTGTCATGCGCAAACGTTGTACATCAACCCTCACTCACATGCGAGCTAGTTCCAACAGCAACTGAAGAATATTGACAGACCGGTGGGGACTCTCCGATGCTTGAGCGCAGGATACGACTTTACGTTGTGAAACAGCATGTTGTAGGCGTTCCGGTGTCCGATTGTACAATTCTTTATTTTTACCTACGAAACCCTCAAAATTTCTTTTGTTTTTTTACACATTCGGTTTTAAGAACTTGTATTACTAAAAATATTTACAACATATAATTACGCAGGTATTAACGCGGAAAATAATAATTTAAATACCTTGGTAGGCTTGACGTTTCGACCTGGCTGCACAGGTCTTGACTAGTTTAAAAGTTAGTATAACAATATATGTATTATAGAGAGAACTGAATTAAATAAATTATGACTTTATTACTCGTAGAAATCTACTCTATTTCCGATTCAGTTTTATTTATGCTGACATTTTATTTCCTCTACTACACAATATAGAAGTGACTAAGCCTTTCTCAAGTCAATGAACTATTTGTTATAGTAGTAAATAAGTTATGACTATATTTTACGACTACTACGAAGATAACAAACATTGATTTCCTTATAGAAAACAAAGTGGAGATACTTTCAATGCAAATGTAATATATGGAAACAATGGTAAATAAGATTTTATGACCTAATTGACTTGTAATATGACTGATTTTTCTGTGAACGGAATTAGGGATCTTGAAAAGTTTGAAAGATTTTTCCGCATTTTAGTTTTGTCTTAAGGTTTTATCACTTTAATTTTATCGTGTTGAACATCGCCAAGAATTATCTCTTTAATAATCAAGTTAAGAAGAGGCGAAGACCTCTACTAAAGAAAAAGAATATTTAATTGTGAGACCCAAAATAAAAACGAATTGAAAACTTAAATGATGATATTTAAACAACTGAAGTTGATGGCCTACTTCCTTTTAGACATCCCATGTTGGTAAAATCAAAATAACAAAAAAAAAAATTCTGAAATTTATTAGGTATAATAATATAGAAACACTATTGTCTCCCATTGGCCCTGATGCATTTAAAACCTTAAAGTATCAAGATACCTACTAGAGATACATAACAAATATAGTTTTTTAACAAAAATCTATGATCTAATTGAAATATTATTGTGGGTAGTTCAAATTGGATCATAGAATTTATAGTTATCAGTCTGGTAGATAACCTGGGTCGTCTTATATGTACGATTGAGGGTATAGAAAAATGATATTTCATTTATGATAAAACAAAAAAGGAGGTCAAAAAGGAAAACTGATTTTTTATAAAGAGTTATACGACACACGATTCCAAATAAAATAGGCATCCTTACACCTATTACTAGATCATTCGAAACCTCTCGAGATTACAAGAAACCCGTCTATTTAGCATGCGTCACAGATGTTTTATTTCGTAGGTCCAAAAGAAAGCTAACATTGTTACAAAATACGATGTGTTAGAAAATCCACAAATAGAAACGTTTGTACTGACAAAGTTATGTATTTGTAATGTTAAATGTATACGTAAAATAAACGTAATATATTCTTACAGGTCAAACACAGAACTTCCTTTTTAGTCAATTAACACTAGGAAGACCGAAATTTTGAACTACCTATAAAGACCAGGTGGGGTCAAATGACCCATTCATGGGTTATAATGTTTTATTCATGTATTATGGTTTTAAGTTTTATTGATTAACATCTTATAGTAAATAAAATAACTTAATAGTGATTAAACATACATTACGTAATAAAAACATAAGAATATTAGGCACATTTTTGACATTTAATTGTTTACATTACAAGAGCCACACAAAAGCTTTTTACAACGAATTTATACGATTTTTACGATTTATTGGTTTGCTATTATCAGGCTGTGAAGTAGATGGTGTCATCAGGGAGTGGGAATCTTGGCCGACTAACTCCCTGGCCAAATCAAGAATGAACTTTTTTGTACTGATTTTTTTCTCGATAGCTTTTTGTACAAAATCCAAGAATCATTTGCTGTCAAATCCAAAATATTATTATAAAACACTTGCCCTGTGTTACAATTAGGTTTTTTGCCATATATTTTTTACACTGGTGAAAAAAATATCAGTAGTTACATTTCGACCAGTGGGTCCATTGGTCGCAATACGACCCACTCGCCTGAACTTTGATTTTGTCGACGGCTTTCATTTCTTTCTAAACATATGGGACCTCGACCTCTTCTTACGTTTTGCACTACGCAAAGTCGAGAGCTACTGAATCTGAAACAGTGGAGTAAACGCTAATAAAATGTTTCCTTTTCTCTCAATGTAAAAAAATATTATTTTATTTACATCAATATACAAAATAATATACACTTACTATCAGAATCGGAATATGAGTGGGATCATCACCCCTAAAAGAATCTTTTTGTGTAATATTGTAAACACTTTCTTGACTTTCTGAGTCTAAATGCAAAATGTGCCTCACTTCTTCAGTCGATTCACAGTCTGATTGATCGTCCGGTAAATTTTGCGACACTTCCAGTTTTTTTGAAGGGCAAAGGGAACGATAATGAGCCATCATATTATTATGGCGAGCCATGATATGTCTTTGTTTTGACAAGAATAAAACAAGAAAAAAATATTTTATTTCAACTACTCATAACACAAGTATATTCCACGAAATGTAACTAGCAAGCACGCTGTGGTGTCAAATGACCACTGCGGTCTCTCTAGGTAGGTGATATTTTTTTAATTAGTATTTATCTTGCTATCGGTATACCCATATCAGAATAATGTAAACAATGACGAAATATTAAAAGTCATAAAACGACAATGAGTTCAGTGCTATGGTTTTGATAATATGATTGATCAAAAATTTTATTGGGGTCATTTGACCACTCTGGTCTTTCTAGTGTTAAAGCACTAAAACTTCCTACTGAATGTAACAAACACTTTCCGAAAACGCATCCAAATAGCTTTAGCCAAACACGAGATAATCCTCTTTTTTTTCTAATCGGGTAAAAAGGGTTTGCAACGACACAGCTGCCAAAAAAATGGACACTAGACGTTGAATAACCTAGAGTGAGGCGGCTCGCGTGAGGGAGCAATCCTCCTTCTCACGCCTCAGCCGCCGCAACAGGCGACACTACGGGCGTCGGGGATCAAGGAACGATCTCCGGCCACCGTATCTGCGGTCGGCGAGTAAGGGTAGCTCGCCGCCCGACTAGAACCAGACCCTAGCGTGCGGCGCGTAGCGTTCCGTGTGCGCCTCAAAGAGCCAATAGACCACTACAGACGGAGCCCTACAGGGCTGATGTTCAGCCGGGGTTGCGTGGTAAGCGCAATGAGGCATCGTGACCTCGGCTCAGAGCATGAGAAGGAATAGGGGGTTTTTAGTCAGTAAGAGTCTGACACTCCGTTCACTCGCCCGGCCCTGGGCGGGAGAAGTCATTTGATGATTTTCCCCTCACAAAAAAAGACGCGAATAGCCTTGAGATCTGTGCCTCCCAGCTGTGAATTCAAGCAATGATGGTCTGGCTTGGACTTGACTTGACTAAGGAATGGGGGGGTGGTTTTTACTCATAACATAAGGGCCTGATACTCCATCTTGCCCCATCTAGGGCGGAAGAAGACGATATTATCTAATCAAACAATAAATAAATATGATACATACTTATTTAGGGAAATTCAAAGTTCTTTTTTTAAATCAATTGACCTTATACTTCCTACTTTACATGCGATGCGTCTGCTTGTGTTTGTGTTTTACGTGTTCTCCATACAAATCTACACTTTGGAACGAGAAAATAGTTTTAAGACAGGAATCACCGACAGTTGACCGACGCTGTTTAACTTTTATATACTAATATAATACAGAAGTAAAACTTGTAAGTTTGTATGTAGGGGGTAATCTTTAGAACCGCTAGTCGGATTGTCAAAATTCTTTCACTGATAGATAGCTACAATGTACCTGAGTGCTATCGCGCGAGAGTAGCTAGTCTTTAAATATTTAGTTTGATATCGAAGTTATACCGGTCTATTTTAAATCAATGATTTACTTTCACTTGTTTACTTTGATTTTTATTTCGAGTCATTCTTTGTCTCACACTTTGTATAAATAGGCTGTCCGTTTATGGTCATAATTATACGTGGAAAATCAAATCGCTTGATCGTCTTGAAACTTGATTTAATAATAATAAATAATATAAACGAAATTTATCGAAAATATTAATTATTATTAATATTAAGAGATTTTTATTTCGAGTCATTCTTTGTCTCACACTTTGTATAAATAGGCTGTCCGTTTATGGTCATAATTATACGTGGAAAATCAAATCGCTTGATCGTCTTGAAACTTGATTTAATAATAATAAATAATATAAACGAAATTTATCGAAAATATTAACAAGAGTCCCGTTGTGACTTGAAACTAGTAGAGCTTATCTTAGTTAATTTGCGTAAGTAAGTACCATGTTTTTTTTATCAATTTAATAATGTCTCACGATAATCGATTAATATTCACGTTTTACGCCATTTTCCACAGAACTGTTGAGTGTTTACTAAATACACTAGTCATACTCTCCTCTAAAGAGGGTTTTACCTACATCAGATATTGACAACGGTATTATTGAAGTACTTCCAAAATGTGCCAAATCAGGTGTTACTTATTCAAAAGGTATAAGAGTTGATTTTGAATATAATACATACTCTATATTATACGTTATGATAAAATTGATATTTTTTATGATACAAGGCGCTTAAGGGGTACTGAAATTGTATTGAGTTTAGTTGGAGTTTTTTATTTAATATTTGGTTTCAATACTTAGTACTGTTACTATGATAATAAAAAAGGTGATTTTTATCTGATGGGGAAAATCATCTATTGATTTCTCTCGCCCAGGATGAGGCGCGAGGGAGTGTCAGACTCTAAAGGCCTTATTAAAAACAATTAATTATTACAAGACAATCATTCATCTTCAACTGAAGCACCATCGTTCACACAGACACAATTCAAGCTACGCGTTCCAGTATGATGTGTGAAAAGATCGTTTAAAACGGGACCAGGAAAAACTGGTTAAGGTCAACTTGCGGTGTAACTATCTGTACATATAAATTGACCATCATATGAATCCAAATAGATTGGACGGCTTCGAAAATCGTTTGGTAAATGTAAGTATGCAAATTGAACTACGACAGCTTTAGATTTCCAAACGGATTAAAAACCTATGTATTCATTTCAAATGGGCGTACTCCGCGGCCGACCGTCAATGTCAAAAACGTGCAAAATTGGGAACCCTTCGGCATCTTTTATTTCCGAAACGTTTATGTGGAAAATCCCGCTATTTTTTGAATTTTGATGGTGTCGGTTTAAATCAGAACTATTTTATTACGTCAGGAACTTTAATTTATCTACACTAATATTATAAAGTATATAATACCTACATATTCACATTTACAGAAATGTACAAAAAAATGACTTTTTACTACATTAATGAAATCATAAATTCCCTTAGCGGCAGCAAATGGTTATAAAGTCCAAAATTATTTGCTCCTAAATCGATTTACTCATAAAACATCAGAAGATAAGTTCTTGAAAAACGTTTCATTTCAACTTTTATTGAAAGTCTAAGATTTCTTATTCGTACTTGAAATAAATCCCAATGTTTAATCAGTTAAATAGTATAGGAATGGCTGTCCTACAATCTTACTTTGGCATAAATCACTTTCACTGTACCACGGCACAAAAGTCGGCGTGAAGCAACGCATGTCATGTGTTTTGTCGTGTCAGTGAGGTTCCGAGGTTCCCATACGCTCAATTCTTCCATTTCGTCCTCAATGCCTAAGTCTACAATAAAATATCTCTCCTTAAGTCGACAATACTTGAAACTTTATCCGAGAGGCAATAAATATAGCCTATGTTACTCAAGATGAAAGAAACTTTATACTTAATGAAGACTTTTTATACATCGGAACTGCATATTTATTACAAACTAGCTACTCTCGCGCGGTTTCACCCGCTGCTCTGCTCCATTTGATTGTAGCGTGATTTTTTATAGTCTATAGCACTCAGGAACATTGTAGCTACCTATCAGTGAAAGATTTTTTGCAATCCGACCAGCGGTTCCAAAAATTTACCCCCTACATACAAACATAAAAACTTACAAATTTTACCTTTTTATAATATTAGTATAGACTAGCGGCCCACCACTGCTTTGCCATAAGAACCTTCTCCTGGCAATAACGAACACAACATTATTAAGAATTGGCATAATTGATTCAAACGTCTGAGAATTATGCGTTTACCAACATTTTGCTAATATTTTTTTGTATGATAAAATATATAATTCAAACAGGAATACTAAATGTTCCTGTTTATATAAGTAATACTGGCAAAAGAGCAACAATGGTTGAAGCCCTAGAACACAGTAATATTTTCTCTCATTCGATGTTACTTAGAAATCGGAACTACAAACAAACCACTTAACTACTTAGGTACGAAAGATCTTGAATCTAGACTAGAATGAAGCGCATTCCTAACAAGGTTACATACAATAGGATTTCCTTGGAACTTTTAAACTAATATGTTGAAGTGCTTTCTTTTAATGCCATAATGAGTGCATTATGAGTACGTTTCACTATTTTCTTGAAATGTTTAAATGTATTGTTTTTTAGCTATATTTATTATAGCTTTGCTTATATGGTCTGTTCCTAGCTATATCCAGCTACAATATATATCCAGCTATAATCAGGAGGGTGTTGTAGATATAAAACATCCGAAAGCGATTACGGTATATATTTGTATCGTATAGTTTGGCAAACAAGCAGACGGATTACCTGATGGTAAGCCATCAACTTACTATTATAGGGATATGTAGTCTTAGTAGCCCGCAGGTTAAGGCGTCCGCTTCTCATGCATGACACTTTTTCCGAGTTACCTGTATGTACTTTCTATGATTATTTAGACACCACTGATATACGGTGAAGGAAAACATCGTGAGGAAACCTGGAACTTGAATCGTGATTCTTCCAGGTTGATAAAAACAAATATAAAATACAACAAATATACACGTATCCATACTAAACATGTATTATTTATTGTATTTGTTAACTTATCATATATTTATTTATATGTAAAGAATCGTGTTTGTTTCTTCCTTTTTCTTTCCCCTTTTATTTTGTTCTAGGACTCTGTGTCCTTGCTTCGCACCGACCGCAAGAATTCTCTGCACTGCCCTATGGTTGACTGTTAGAGAATACCTTAAGGCATTAAGTCCGCCTTTCAGACTGTTTTGTATGAAGAAGAAATAAATAAATAAATATATACCGAGATGATTATTATGGCAAATCACAGACAGGAGCTACTATAACTCTTCGAAAACATATGTAATAGTAAATAATATGTTTACTTTAAACAACAATATATGCTTGAGAACATTGTTATCGTATTAATGGCCCTAATATCCCCTAACAAATTCATTGACGAAACGAGATCGAGACACCCACATACCGTGTTACTTATATACAATGTACATTTATTAATACAATGCGATATTGTTGTCAACATAAACAGAATTATTTCACCTGAAATTGAGACCAATTTGATTCAAAATCCAGACTGTGTGGGAGGCTGTTATGAGTACTGTAAATGTGATTACTTAAGTGCTTTTTCTTAACCTTTAAAATCTGCTGCTTTCAAATGTGCAGCAATAGAAGAACAATAGGAGTGCAAACGGCGTTCGCTTGGGGTTTAATAAATTAATTGGCTACTATACATATACTTTTTTCTCCCTTAACCTTTTGACCCCTCTAGTCAGCTATAGACGACATACAAAAAATAAGCTATTGGTCCAAAGTCGAGCATAGCCGACCCAGAAAATGTCATGATTAATAATATCTTCTAATTTATTTTGTTGGGGAATCCAAGAGAGTTATGTGTCACAATGACGCGCTGGACTTAACATGTTTAAATGGCTTTTTTGTAGGGGGAAAATCATTAAATTACCTTTCTCACCTAGAGTGGGACAAAAGGATCAGACTCTAATTGACTAAAAACCATTCCGTTCTTTCCCGTGTTTCGCGAACGCGGTACATTATTGTGCTTAACCGGTAACCAATGTAGCATTCAGTTCATACATGACCAAAGCCTTTTGTGACACAGAAAATACTACCCAATATCCAGACTATTAAAAAGTAATTGATGTTTTTGTCCACACATACATATGTACATTAGGCATACAGTAAGCATTCAGAACAAAAGAGATCTTTATTCTTAAATAGGGTTGTTTTCTATAATATTGTTGAATTTGCAAATACCATTTTGCTTTCATAGAAAAAAAAACAATTAAACTTTTGTTTTATTTAATATTAAAATATTTGCTTGGAAAAATAAACATAGGTATTATTTGGTTTTGTGAAAGTATAGGGTTCAATGTTGTTATTGCCAAAAGGTTTATTTATCATAATATTTATACATACCTTTCCATTGTGACACCTTTTACGAAAGGTGTTTTGTGCTGTTTTGTTTTTGTGAAGCCTTGTTTAATGTGTGTTAACTAGGTTAAAAACCCACCCGTTGGTTTAAAACCCACCCACTTCCAACCCCGACTTTTGTTGCCCAAAATATATTTGGAAATCTCACTAAGCTCACCTAGATACTTACGCTGGTCTTCAAGGTCATTTCCCTCTTCAAATAGAAAAATAGTATCGCTTAAATATCGTCGGTATCACGTTCTGTACTTCCAAATTCACAAACTCATATTAGTGAAACCACACTTCTCATGCATAAGGGTATGGTTTCGAAACCTGGCAAGTAGCAATGTGACTTTTTCCGAGTTATATGTACTTTCTATGATTATAAATACACCACTGACGTACGGTGAACGTAAACATCGTGAGGAAACCTGGACTTTCTAATTATATGTTTGAAATCGCCAACCCAACCCATCCCCCCCATCGCCATTGAGCAAACGTGGTGATTAATGCTCTAACCTTCTCCGTATGAGAAGAGGCCTATGCTCAGCAGTGGGAACTTATAGGCTGATGATGAACTTTTTGCAACAATGAAAGTGATTTTTGTCCTTGGGTTAGGCAGAAGGAAGCGTCAGACTTTTACTGACTAATAATCAACCCGTTCCTTCTCCTACTTCAGACTGGGGCCGCGTTATATTATTGATTATTGAGCTTGACCCGTAACCACGGCTGGCAATACGCCTTCTATAATTTAGAAAAAAATGACATGCATTCAAAACTATACTGATACGATTGACTACCAAATTACAAACAATGAACAATTATAAATTATTATTTTTATTACATAATTATAAAAAAATATTATTTGTATTCTTCCCTCTCATATAACAAATAAACAATAAGGTATTGATATTTATGAGCGGTCAAATGACTGCTGCCGCTTTTATTGGTAGATCAACATTTTAAGTAATAAAAAGACAGATTAATAATTAATTTTACACAAAATTGCAAACTAGTAAAATAAATAAAAGCTTACACATGGCATGAAATTGCTTTATAGTTATTTAACATTTAATTTTAATTTCAGTTTGCGTGATCCATACATTGTTGTTTTATTATTATATTGTCTGGGTGTGAAGTGTATGTAAAATTGTATGTTTGTAAACGCACCCACGACAGAGAAAAATATCCTAGTGTGTGATGACTGCTGATATGATAATGATGAATTCAACATTGACATCTTTCAATCACCTTATTTGAAACCATTATCATTATCATTACCAGTTACATCGTATTGTTTTTATTTTCATCATCATTATAATATGTTTTCCAAGTTGTATTTCAACCCACTCAACTCAAGAAAACAACAATATATTTAAATTCCTTTTCAATACTAATGGACCTTAAGATAATTAACAGAGTTAACAGGCAATTCCATAAAGAATTCTTTATTTCAATGAAACATACACGACTGAGCAATAAACAAGACTGATACATATTTTACTTACACGTGCAAAATCAAATAGTTGATGAGACAATTAGTAACGGATGGATAGCTGTTTTTCTTTTTAGGTACTAGAAGTATTTAGTCTGTGATTTGCAATTAGCAAATTTCTAAACTTATACACAACAATAAAACTTAATTTAAGTTTAAAATGAACTGGCTTGTAATTGGGCACATTGTATTTTAGTATGAGATCTTGAAGAAAAGCTTCACAGACGAAATCAATAGACATCTATACAAAATAATTGAAGCAAATAATTGCAGTGTGAAAGAAAAACTAAGTAAATGAAAATGGCGAATGTATTTCTGTTTACTGCGTAGGAGTGGCCAGGCGGCTGGGTATCGACGAACAGATGTTTCAGTTAATAGGTAATAAACTTTCCAACGACAGCTATAATGGCCAAACTGAATATACTTACAACAAACAACTCTTAACATACTCCTATATACATAATAAAACATTCAGAGATTATCGACTTGTACTCAGAACAAAAAGAATCCACTCTTTTAGAGGCGTTGTATACTAAATAATATATTTTGATGTGGGTTAACTTAAATAATAATATTTACTCTAGAGAGTATATATACCTACGATCAAAAGAAATCTAGAAGTGAAGAGACATGTCTGTCACGCAAAGCTATCATGAATATTTCTTAGAAGACACACAATACGCTGAGGGCTTAAAATCCTACGCATATACTTATACTTAAACGTTGCCTGTGTATAAACAAAATCTAAGAATGTTTGGGAACACGAATAAAAACATATCGGTTTCTTATATGATAAAAACGAAAAGGTACCGTAAAGGTGCAAATATATTTTTTTTCGTGATAGGACGGTTTACCTGATGGTATGCAGTCGGCGGCGTTCAAGAACACCTGCAGCACTAAACGGGTTATGACGTTGCCGACCCTTTGGGGATTAAGATTTTGGAGATTTAGGAATTGGGGGTTGGACGCGGGGAAAAGTATTGGGCCTCTGTTAACCTCACTCACACGGCGAAAAAACGCTGTGTTTGTTTCACGTCGGCTTTTTGTCAAGCCTTGTAATCGCTCCAGGCAAGCTCACACATTCGTGCCGAAGTGCTCTCCCACACTCAATTTTCACCAAAGATGAGTTCACTGCAATAGGCTTAGGTTGTCTGTAATAGGCTGCCAAGCATGGCCAATAACTGGCCATATGCTTAATATTAATATGCACTATAGTATCGTTGCGGGTTGTTGTCGCCTCACCCTGGACGAGAGAATTCATAACATGATTTATTCCCTCACCAAAAAATCTCAAACACCATAAAAACTTGTCTCGACGCGGGAATTTAACTCAAAACCCTTTGCCTGGTACTCGAACCCTAACGTCGTTTCATTACATTTATGTAAAAGTGAGTTGGCAGCTATTAACATTTTTGCCCACACGCAGTCAACGTCACTTCGAATTTAATATATCACAATAAATTCTGGTCGACATTCAACGAGCAGTAAATCAAAGCGCATTCCCAGAAACGATGATTGAACGAATACAGAACGCGAATCCTAGTCGATATATTATGTACCAATATCAATATAGACACTAGCTGTCGCCTACAGTTTTACCCGTACGGCATAAAAATATTGGTCATGTTTGCTAAGACTCAAGAGGATTGTATTGTGTTAAATCATAGTGGTACAATCTATGTTACCTATTGTAATAAAACTCGTCGTATAATACAAAATAATCCTTTAATGTTCAGGTTACAAGACTAATCTCCCTTATATCTCTTGCCGCCAAACCGTATATCCATCCACTGCCTTTTTCTCCCGCCCTCTCGTCCCGGTTCCACAGACAACCCTCACCTCACTCGTTCACTCGTTCCCGCTCATTTTTATTATTTCAAAAGATCGATACAAAAATCGATTATTGAAATAGTCGATTTTTGTATTGTATAACGTAATTAATACTAGGAACCTTACACTCGTCCATCCTGACCTCGTGTATGTCCTCATACACGTACCTGGGTGAATTATGCTAACCTTACACTCGGCGAGGGTTGACACTTACAATTTCATTTACTAAATCATATTTGTATACAATTTAAATACAATTTCCCTTATAACGCTAACATTAACAAAACATGTATGTCTACGCAATTATTCAATGTAACAATAAAGATAGAAGAAAAAAAAATACATCATACAAATATAAAGATACTCAATAAGTAAATTCTTATTAACAATTTATCTGTTTATATTAAGATTACTTCATCTCTATTATCCAAGTGTCAACAAAAAAATAATAATAATAACAGCCGTAAAAATCAATTCATATATTGTGAAACCATCCCGTTCTTACAGGAGCACCGACCACTTTGTCGTAAACCCATCCAATTCTTACGACAAAAAGGATATAATGTTAATTAATTAACTTGCGAACCCATCCAGTTCTCGCAAGAGTAAGTTTAATCCTTGCTAACCCATCCAATTCTAGCAAGATAAGCTAACCTCAGCACGATCCTCGCTAACCCATCCAATTCTAGCGGGAATCTGACTGAGATCAGGTTAGTAAAGTGCTATAATGCGTGCCAACCCATCCAATTCTGACACGACTATAACACAATACATTTACTTATACATGAGTGGACTTAACAAGACTAACTAACCCTAGCACTATCCCCGCAAACCCATCCAATTCTAGAGGGAACAGAGACTAGGGCCAGGTAAGTAAAGTGCTACGATGCATGCCAACCCAACCAATTCTGGCACGACTGTAACAAATTACGTACGTATACAGCTTCTTTATATATTAGTAAGCTTTATATATTTCCGCTTACATTTTACTATTCATTCAATAATAGGTATTCATCTTAACTATTGTAAACATAGAACATAAATAATACATTTGTAAAGATTAATTAGGTATTATAAGAAAAAGAATACTAGCAATTACGGTAATACTCAATTACAAGGTAGCGTAATATCATTCACTTTCTGAAGCAGAATAATTTACATTTTCATCGCCAGAATCACTATTAACTTCAAGAGCCGCCAAGTGAACCCAGGGCAACATGCGATCGGCTGCCACCGTAGTTTTACGCTTAGACTTAGTGCCAGTCAGGCCTGGTATTCCTGCTAATCTGTATCTTTCATTTCCTAACACCTGTGTAACTCTGTACGGTCCAGAGTACGAGGGCAAAAGCTTCTTACTTTTCCCGTCATTGTTAAAAGCAACCTTTGTTATTTTAACTAAGTCTCCCTCCTTATAAGTTCGCGCAGGTTTCCTATTTCTATCATAATATTCCTTTTGTTTAATTTGTTCCGCTTGTATTTTATCTTTAACCTGTTCTCTTATTTCTCCTACATCACTATATTCCTGTGTATTTCGTCTTACGTCATTGAGTTTTGGAACTAACTCTGCATTCATAGACGTGCCGAACATCACCTCTGCTGGGGTTCTCCCTGTCGTCTTTTGTATAGTGTTATTTAAGCCCCATTGCACAACTCCTACCTTCTCATCCCATGCCCTTTCATCGTTATCTAAGTTTTGAGCTGTTAAAGCATTTAATATTGATCGATTGTAACGCTCAACCTGTCCGTTGGAGCGTGGACTAGATACCGCATTTAAAACATGTTTAATTCCCTTGTCTAAGCAAAACCTTTTAAAGGTATGTGATGTGAAGCAAGACCCACGGTCACTAATGATACGGTCAGGGCATCGAAACATATAGAAAACGTCTTCTAACGCACGTATGACGTTCTGACTGTTCGTATTCCGAACGGATTTTATGAATACGAACTTTGTGAACGCCTCTACAATCACTAGCAAATGTGTGTTTCCGCGTTTAGATCTCACGAAGGGCCCGAGGTGGTCAATATGGACGGTGTGGAAAGGAACCTCGACCTTCTCGATACTATGTAAATATCCTTCTTTAGCATTAGCGGTTTTCTTCGCATATGCACATTGTATGCACGCCTGAACGTATTTTTTAATAAATCTAGACATTTTAGGGAACCAATATGATTTCTTTATTCGCTCTAGGGTCTTTTCCACACCAAAGTGTCCGATGTCATCATGATTTAACCGACACAGTTGCCACCTCGCTCCCTTCGGTACAACCCAGCGAAGATTGTCTTTGTCGCCATCGATAATCTTAAATAATTGGTTATCTTTAATGACGTAATTGTCCCTAATATATTTCAAACCATCTGCGTCAATTTCCGAGGAAACTATATTTTTAATTCTACCTAGCTCGGAGTCTCCTAATTGCAAGGTTCGAAGCCAATCGTCACTACTAATGGTCATAACTGCTGGATACTGGCTCAACGCATCGATAGTTTCACTATCTGAAACCGGATTACGAGATAGTGCATCCACATGTGACATCCTAACGCCAGCTCTGTATTCTATGGAGCATTGGAATTCCTGCAGCAACAACCACCACCTAGCCACTCGCGGAATTATGTCGCGTTTCATAAAAGTGCTGCGCAACGCGCTGCAGTCAGTAATAATCCTAAAATTTTGACCGAGAAGGTAAACGCGGAATTTCTTTAAAGAACAGACCACTGCCAAAGTTTCGAGCTCGTAAGCATGGAAATGTTTTTCTTCTGGTGTGGTCTGACGGCTATAGAACGCAACGGGTCGGTATGTATCGCTGTTTGGTGGTTTTTGCAGCAGAATGCCTCCAATACCAATTTTGCTAGCGTCTGTGTGGAGTTCGGTCTCGGCCTTTGGATCATATATAGCCAATATGGGCCGTTTTGTCAGCCTATCTTTCAAATCCTTAAATGATTCTTCCTGTTCGTCCGCCCAACACCAAGGAGCATCCTTCCGCAATAATTTATTTAGGGGATGGGCCACTTGTGCAAAATTCCTTATAAATTTGCGAAAATAACCGACGAGCCCTAAAAATTGCCTGACAGTATGCTGGTTGGACGGCCGAGGAAAATCAATAACGCAACTAACTTTCTTATCCCCAGGTCTGATTCCTGCGGCACTAATTTCGTAACCGAGATAATGCACTCTATCAGTTAGAAATTCGCACTTGGACAGGTTTAAAGTTAAATTGGCCTTTTCGATTAGTTTTAAGATATTTTCGAACCGGTTCAAACATTCCTCTTTATCTCTACCATAGATTAGAACGTCATCGATGTATGCAGTTGCTTCGGTGTATCGTGCTGATCCCAATACCTTATGCATCATACGCTGAAAAACGGCGGGGGCGTTTGCAAGGCCGAACGGCATACGATTGAACTCATAATGGCCGTCCGGCGTTACAAACGCCGTCAGTGCTTTTGATGCTTCGGAAATTGGTACTTGATAGTACCCGGATGCCAAGTCAAGTGTGATGAAATAAGCCTGACCAGATAGTCGAGCGATTTCATCCTCGATTATTGGCATCGGATACCTTTCTTTTACCGTAATCGCATTAAGCAATCTATAGTCAATACACATCCGCATCTTTCCATCTTTCTTTTTCACTAGAATGACGGGGCTCGCATACTCTGACACCGATTCCCTAACAATGCCAGCGTCTAGCATTTCTCCTACCATCTCGCGAACCTGCTCGCGTTCTTTGTGTGACAAGCGATATGGACGATAAACAATGGGTTGTCTACTTGTTGTTTCTATTGTCATCTCCGTAACATTTGTACATCCCAAGCTTTTTAAGGATGAAGCAAAACAATGTTTATATCTGTGCAAAATATCCATCAACTTCCGTTTGTCACCTTCGGTAACACCTTCACCCATTCGGACTAATTCGTCATCAAAATTTTGAGAATCAATAGCAAAATCTTCAAAATTATGAGATAAGATACGATTTACTAAAAGAACTTTTGTGGCGCGACATAGGGTAGCCCCCGCTGTTAAATGTGCTATACTGTCAGCGATGGGTGCAATACTAATTTTGACCACACCACTTGTTACACGGTAAACGCCGCCATAAATGTAATATTGGTTCGTTGGCTTTCCTACTATTTTGCTACTTATAATAATGTCACCATTAAGTTGTGGCTTCGTTACAGCGGTTATTGTAGCCGGGCCGTAAAGGTCTATTGCGGACAATACTGTAACCGTGAGGTCTTGAGTATTCCCAAGGTTACCATCACTGAACGGCATTAGGAAATCGAAATTAGAGAACTTCAGTTGTTCTGAGTTTTTATATACAACTACATGCGGCTGTTCCGTAAATGTCTGACCGACTAACACAGGAGTGTCTAAGTATTTGTCATCTACTACATAAAATTGGACCTCAGCCCTGACTCCGTCAATAGCCAGCTTGGCGATCACGGTGCCATACGAATTCACTATTTCATTCCCAAAACCCTTCAATGGTTGCAACCTGCAATCGTACACAAGTCCTAGGAGCACCACGGTTGATTTTGCTAGCAGCGAAACGTCGCTACCAAAATCGATAAAGGCTTTAAACCGCAACCCGTTAATTGTAACGTCCTTCATGTACTTTGAACTAGCCTTTGAAGCCGATATAAGCATGGTTTTAGGCATGGCCTCTTTTTTACCATCAGATTTTGAAATACAATTTTCAGTTTTATGGCCAAATCTTTGGCAGTTTAAGCATTTTAATAGAGGCTTGGGACATTTCATGAAGGGATGACCACGTTCTTTACAATTATAGCAAAATAGACCGGGATTGACTACTGAGTTAGGTTTCTTTATGTCTGTGTTGGTACGATCATATGAAGTCCCGCTACCGGGTGCTCTACTGTCCTGTCCGAATCGATTTTTAAGATCTCCGCGACCGTAAAGCACTTGCGAGTGCCCAGAATCTTTGTTGCTCATAAGGAATTGCAGGAGCTGATCTGTATGCAAACAACGTAATGCCAAAGCACTGGTTTTTAGTGTCTTATCGCTCAACCCGTGAATTACACAATCGACCGCACGTTTGCCGTCAATGTCGCACTGGTTCAACAAGGCTATCTTTTCATAAAAATAAACTTCGATGGGCTCATTAGGCCTACTCTTCCTCCGTAACATATCTTCCAGGGATTGGCCATAATTCTGTTCATAGGGAAACGCCGCGATTAGTTTATCTTGCCACTCGGACCAGCTAAACAGAATAGAGTTCAGACTCTCATACCAGGTTTTGGCCAATCCCTGCAATTTTTGCATTGCAAAATGTATTACCGTTTTGTCATCCCATCCGTAGACGGTTGCACACTCATTAACTTTTTTTAACCAAACATCAACTCTTTGATTTTTCGATGACGGATCAAAATCTGGTAGTATATTTTTGTGGTTAAGATTATGGGAACTGAGTGCCACCGTGTGCGATTGGGTTGACTTAATAGACTTTAAAATATTCATAACGTCGTTAGCAGAGAAAGCTTGGCTTGCTGACCTTTTATTATCCCTAGCAGTAGACTGCTCCCGGTTGCCTCGCCGATCTTCTACTCGTTGCTCAGAATTGCGAACAGAACTCTGGTGCCTCGAACTGCGACGTGTCCTCGAACTGGATCGAAGACGGCTGCGTTCTCGATCAATTTCATCTTCGAGGCGCCTTATCTTGTCCCACTCCCGCCGTAGCTCTCGTTCCTTCTCGCGAATGCTCTGGCTGCGGGCACTTTGGCGCGTGATGCCGCGACTCCCACTGCGCGCCCGGCTCCGTCTTGGTGGACGGGTGCCGCTACGCAAGCGGCTTCGACTCCGACTCCGTCTCTCAGCGGTGCCATCGCGTCTCATCGGGAGGCGCTCAGGAGTTTCGAGCCGGTGTCGGCTAGTACCTCGCCTGTCTTGCTCCATTATCTGGGACTCAAACACAAAGAACATTTATCGTCAAAAGTACACGTCAAAACGTATTAAACTAGTCCTCATTCATCATCATCGCCATCGATCATTCAGCCGCCGATTTCAGTTAGATCAAATCCTTGTTATAAGGATATTAGACTGTAATTCGATTGACGTGCATGTAAAACTTTAGATCAATTAAAACCAGAAAGTAATTTAAATTAATCAGCAACATTTACTGATAAACATACCACAGCTGAGACTAAACAAAAGCTTGTGTGATTGCTATAGCTCATGGACGGTGTCAAAACATCTTTGAATTGTAATAGCTGTATTTTAAGCAAATATCTGTATTTGTAATATTATTAATTTAACTTACACCAAACCGTTACTCGATTTATTTTGTCATGAAACAAAGAAAATGAGGATAAATAACGGCCATGATCAGCCATTATGTTCGTCCCTCACACCACTTTGTGAAGGTAATTAATAATAAAAATCAGGCAATAACAAAAACATCTACTTAAATAAATAATAAAATGTGAGTAGGTACATCCCACTTCTGAAATGTAATAAAACTCGTCGTATAATACAAAATAATCCTTTAATGTTCAGGTTACAAGACTAATCTCCCTTATATCTCTTGCCGCCAAACCGTATATCCATCCACTGCCTTTTTCTCCCGCCCTCTCGTCCCGGTTCCACAGACAACCCTCACCTCACTCGTTCACTCGTTCCCGCTCATTTTTATTATTTCAAAAGATCGATACAAAAATCGATTATTGAAATAGTCGATTTTTGTATTGTATAACGTAATTAATACTAGGAACCTTACACTATGAGTAGTAATTTGTAGTATTCATAAGGCTGTGGTTTTATGTTTTCTAGCGTAAAAAATACCTGAATTACCTTTGCCTGTCCCAGACATGATGCATCTTACTTCTTACTAATATTATAAATACGAAAGTTTGACAATGTTTGGATGTTTGTTACTCAATCACGCCAAAACGGCTTGATGGACCTGGATGAAATACACCCCGGAATAGGACATAGGCTACTTTTTATCAACATACCACGCGAGCGAAGCCGCGGGCGCAAACTAGTATTTTATATTACGTTTTCGACATTATCTATATACAATAAAATGGAAGAATAATAACAAACAAACACACATCTATGATTAATATGAATTCATCAACGATTCAAGAAAGCAAGGACATATCGCTATTTCCACGCAAACAGGGTTACAAGCAATAACTAATATTCGTCATATGTTTATACTCTGAAAGTTGCAGCGACGGCATTGGTCGAAAGGTCTTCATGAATACAAAGTTAGAAACACAAGCAAATAGAATGAATATCATTTGCTTTGGTCTCTTTGAATTATCTTGGAAAGTGAATTATTGTGATGGAACTGAGGATAATAAATTCATGGGTTTCTGAGTGAATGGTGGTGCAAGCATTTGTGTTAGTGGATTACTTAATATTATATTGTTAATCGTATGTCGACGTGGTGACCCGGAGGTTAAGCAGCCCGCTTTATGTATGAGGCTTCGAAACATTGCAAGTACCAATGTGACTTTTTCCGATTACTATGTACTTTCTATGATTATTTAGACACCACTGACATACGGTGAAGACCTGGACTTATAATTTCTAATCATAAGTTTGAAATTGCCAACCTGCATTGAGCAAGCGTGGTGATTAGTGCTTAAACCTTCTCCGTGTGAGAAGAGGCCTTTGCTCAGCAGTGGGCACTTATAGGCTGATGATGATGATGATGCTTAATTAGATATAAAGATTTAGGGTCTTTTTTGGAAACCATCAGGCATTTTATTTATCTTTGGAAACATTTGGTCGGTTCGAAAACATTTGGCGAGTTGGTGAAGGTAATTTTCGGAACTTGTATATTTGTTAAATATTAAGTTTGCGTGGCACGTTTGCGTTAAAAATGTAAAATCATGTTTGTTTTGGTCCCATGTCAGTTAAAACATATACTCTTTATGGTTCATGATTTTGCGGATTTAAAGCGTAGTCGTGTAATATACAAACATGATATTCTGATTTTTAATCACAACTTTTACTAAGGGACTTATTGTGAACTAGCTGTGCCCGCGACTTCGTTCGCGTGGTTGTCAAAAACAAAACAACATCGTTTATATAACAGAAGGCTATACACATATAAACTCCACTCAAGAAAGAAAATGTTTTTTTGCTATTTAAGGTCCTGACTGTAATATATATTTATTTAGTAATATTGGTATAGCTGATTACGTTAATGCTTCCCTATACCTATACTATATTAGCGGTGGAATTACATGCTCCGGGCGTATACAAAAAGGTTGTTTGGGTTGCTAACACGTGATAGAGAAACATAGAGTCCGCCGTGTGTAAAACAATCAAAAGTATGGTCATGGGGTAACAGACCCTTACAGGGAATTGCACATTTATTGCGTTGGAGACTTGTTTCTCTCATCTGTGTACCATTACAAACTTTTGGAGGACTTAAATTTCTGAGTAGAATGATTGGTGGAGTACCAACTTTTAAATAAATTTTGTGTGCTTTAACACCTGGTGTCATTAGAGAGTCTAAAAACTCTACTGGATAGTGGGTGGCATCTCCTACCTTCCAAAACCGTGTTAATAGATGAATATTCCCTACTTTCTCCAGAAACATGTACCAATATTTGAGAATTGATTGCTGCTGCTTGGTCATTGCGAGGTGCCAAAGTAGCTCGTTGGCATAGCCAAGCAGTGTCATGGTTCGAGATCTCTGATGGATCTCCGTATACAGAAGAAATGAGTTCTTGCTGTGAGGCAACAGAAGAACACAGGCTCTCGACTAAAGTTACTTTAACACCTCTTTGAGTCGTGTATGTACCATTACCAATTTGAAGTAGTAAATTTGAGAAGACCTGCGCGTTTGCGTCACCTCCCAAATATGCTCGCATATTAAAGCTCAAATTGGATGATATTATACTACGCCATAAAAAAGAGCTCTTTAAACATGCACCTTTTTCATCAGCCCTCGTTCCTCTGGGTATTATAGGGAGTGTCTGCCTAAAGTCTCCACAGAATAGCACCATTAAGGCCATCGGTTGGTCATTTTGTCTTATATCTCGCAACGTTCTATCTACAGCTTCCATTACTTTATCACTATTGCGAGAGATGTTGCAAACAGGGTTTTCTGTGCGCTCCAAGTCTATTGGTATTTTAAATGGTTTATTTGCAGTTTTTCCTCCTGGTAATAAAGTGCCTGCAATTCCTGAGGAGGCCACCGCAAGGGCAATTTTGTTTTGGCTCCTTATTTTAACCCAAGATAACTTTGGTGAAGAAAGTTTTACCTGTTCCACCAGGTGCATCTACAATATTTCCCCTAAAGAATTTTCTACACTACAGCATACTCTATCAAATATTTGACGCTGTTCTGACGTCATATTTGAACAGCCATTTAGCCCTATTTCTGCTAACTCCTCAGGGTTGTAATTTATTTCCGATGCACACTCCCTATTAATTGGTTCCCCACCAGCTGTCGGCGTTGGCAAGCCGTATTGACTAAGAAGGTTCCCTCCTATACTTATAACTATATCTTGTATAGCTAGCAAAGACTTAACAGCAGTTTTCCCGTGTACTTGGTCAGAAGTTTCTCTATTACTATTTTCCTGTCTAAAAAAATCTTCGGCAAACGCGTCTTTATATTTTTGCCACAAAATGTCAATAAAACAAACAAATGACGAAGACGATGTGGACTATCGCTGACGCATGCTTCGGCTAAAGCATCATCCCAATGCTGATCACCATCTAATAAAGGCCGTGCGCGGCAAGTATCCTGAAATGAGGGATATTCTATATCGTCCATTTTGCGGAAATCAGTAAAAGAAGAAGGCCCTCGCACTATGTGAAGAAGAAGGCGTAAATAATCCAATCACGTGTTCTTTAAAAATGCCGGGCTCACCTTCTACAGCAGTTCCACATCTCCTGCGTTTAAAAACACCTTGCTGCTTGTTGTAAGTATAATAATGTGGCACTTCATTGTACAACAGAGACTTGGCGAAATTGTCTCTTTCGCAAAGGCGAAAAAATGCGAGCAAGGTGGTTATGTCATGTTAAATCGGATCTGCGCTATGGTCTGGAAATTCTGCACTTAGGACACTGTCTATAGCGTCGGGACGATTTTTTTCTTCCAGCCACAAAAGAATGTGCGCATGGGGTAAACCACGCTTTTGCCACTTGACGCTATACATAAAATACAGAGTTGAACCGAAAACTTTCTCCTTTGTAAGTAGATTAATCAAAGCTTTGAGTTGAAAATGAAAAATCCTCGCAATAATGTCTTAATTTAATCATTTATTTAATCATTAATAATCATTAATCATGACGTATTTGCACAACGCCATCTATCGAATAAAGATATCAACTACCAACATTAGTTCTATTTTTTGTCTTAAGGTGTCGTTGCAAGTACTACCTATACGGAAATGCGTGTTGTAATATTTTACTTCTTAACTCACTAAATTAATCATATCTTGTGATAGAGTGAACCGATTTCGATGAAACAAAAACTAAGTTATACCTCAAGTTGTGTAGAATTTTTGTATATAAGCATTGTCTGCATTGAATTCGTAGATTTTACGTGATGCGCGCACAAACAAACATATAAACAGACAAACAGACAAACAGACAAAAATGACAAAAATTACGAAAATGGGTTCGGTTAGTTATCCTTTAACACGCTGGCTATTTTTTTCTTCAATTTATTCAATGTACAAAAATTACTTTTCTACAGATTTATTATATGTATAGATATGAGCAAACCAAAGACGGTCGATTCGAAGTACTGAAAGTAATTACTGCTATGTAATTATGATTCGGATTAATCCTCAGTCACTGAAAGATAATCCTAGACATAACATTATGTAATATTAACAAGGAATTTATCGGCAAACCTATTTGTTCAGCCAGAGGCAAACATATTCGCTTGATTGAACAAGATTATCTAAGAAATAAAAGGAAGATGATAATACTGAGGTATGATGTTTTGCCTGATATCATCGGGAAGCTTTTTGAATGGGTAGGGCAGCAAATGAACAACCCTTACAGTAAAACCCATGGACCAAGAACCGTAAACCAGGAATACTAGAACGTTTCCAGCCTTTTTGGTGTTCAGAAGTGAAAGACTAGAGAAATTGGGCATTCAAATTTGTGGGCGTTTCAAGCTAATAATAGGCCAAAAACTGATTTGTGATTCTGATAAATATATCTTTTTCCAATTATGAGACTTATAAAAGGATAATAATGTCAAATTTCATATTTGAAATCTTGTTTTTAAAATTTGTGTCAAGACCAAGTTTCCATAAAAATATGTAAGGAACGAAAAGTATGGTCAGGTATGGTGAAATTAAAGTTGAAGATGTCACGGCGTTTCTCTAGAGGTCGCTCCTCAAAGAAGAAAGAGGAATTTGACCGCTGCTTTAACAGCGTGTCCAGCCGAAGAGGAAGCTGAAGTGTACATATTCGTGGGTCCCTATTTATAAGCTGACAGCCACAACTTTCATATACCTACCTAAACCTATTTGTTTTGGCATCCAAAGAGTTGCTTTTCTCGTTCTTTTCCTTTATTTTTAAACAACTTCTGTGATAAAAACCTTCGGTCTTAGAAAGAAGAGCTGTCTGGTCATTCACATGTGACGCCATTATTACAGGCAATTTTGATTTGTTTTTTATAATTCAGATGTCCCATCTTATTAACGTTTTTCACAAACTATGTCACTAAAATTTTTACAATTTCACAATAAATAATACAGCTTAAATTTAGCAATTCCCGTGATAATATTTTATGAATGTACATTATTAAATAACGGTTTGCCTGACATTCATTAAAAAAAATAAAGCATTCCTATTTCAATTATTATATATTTGTAAATCTCTGTTATCTTTTCATAGTTAATTAGGACTGAGTCCATTTATTTTTAATATGTTTGAAATTTACTGCTGTGTTTAATTTATTGGGCTTATTGATATTATTGAAATCGTACGCTAAAATAATGATTTTAAAAGTCAAATTATTGGGGCTACAATTTTGCAATAGGCGCAGCATTTTTTGACAGGGGAAAGTCATTAAACCAACCAAAATACTTTCTTCTGCTCCGAGCCAGGACGGCGGGGATAAATTTCAAACTCTTTCTGAAAAAATCGGATTCTTGCAACTTGAACTCTTTCTTCTCATGTTAAATGTTTAATTCACAAACAATTCCCGTTTGATACCTTCTTTAAACAAGACTATTCTTGGTGAATTATAAGCCCTAATACCTTCAAGACCAATTAGATCCTCAATCCACTTCTTACACTTGTTTTATATAATAAATATGAAGAAGTCGGCGATTTTTTTTTGTAAGGGTAAAATCATCAAATGACTTTTCCTGCCCAGGTGCTGCTCCTGCTCCTGCGGGAAGGAGTGTCAGACTCTTACTGACTAAAAACCCCCTGTTCCTTCTCCTGCTCTGAGCCGAGGTCACGGTGCCTCATTGCGCTTACCCCGCAACCCCGGCAGTCCGCGATGGATTACAAAAAAATCCTTCAAAACAAACTGTGCCAAAACATACACACAAAATGGACCTGCAAAAATTCTGTTTATATCTGGAAATGTCACTTTATTTAACTATAAAATAAACTTATATTCTTTTCTGTTCTATTTTAAGCACAGTCCAGTAAGTTGCGTGAGTGTGAGTTTTGTTTGTACAACGAGCTAGCTTTCACCTACATGGCGAATATTGCGATATCCATATTTAGCACCATTCATTTACTATGGGGAGGTGTGGGAGTGCCCCTATATTATCTTAGGGTCATTAAACCTGCCATATAATGTCGTCAGTCGACTATATATACACCGCTTTTTCAATGATGTCAGTTATAATTAATTCAGAAGTCAACGCTCTACTTTAGGAATACAAATATATTAAAAAATAATGTTACACTGCTCTCACATAATGGAACCAACTTAATAATGTAACAAAGAACCTGTATTTGAAACTGATTGTAAGAAAGTACCTAACCGTAAAGTTTCTTACTCGTTCTTCTTCATCGGAATCTACACGTTGGAGCTTCAATTAGACGACTGGCTGATAGAGTTCAAAAGTTAGGCACTCTAGATTCCGGGGTCTACTTTCGAAACAATAAATGGTTTGATTTTTGGCTTTTGAAATAATTTAACTTAATTACTTAATCCATAACTCAGATCTCACTAAGTACCCAGACTTTGGTAGAAAAATTCGAAGAGCTGCACAGCACCTCTCGGCCACAATAGCAATCTGGCAGACCTATAGTAGTTGTCCAGAACAACAAACTGACAACCCCAAACTACATGTACCTATATATTTTGTCAAACGAGAAATTACTCATTTGTATTTTCTGATCACGTTACTAATTCTGTCCAACGCAAGAACTCCAATAATTGCTAAAAAAATATATCGGAAAACCGTGTTGTACAAATACAAGTCCCCAGAAACATGACAAGTGGTATCGTTGTCAGTTTGTTCGTGAATTCGACCAATATAGATTTAGAAGCACTAAATGTGAATTGGATCGAAATAATAGAGAGCCGATAGAGAGACACTTTCCAAGAAAAACAAACGAGAAATACATTTCGAGCTTCCTTCTAACAGATCATTTCCTTGCTTAAAAATAGATGTGACAGGGAATTCTAAATTCTAAACTTTTATTGAACGTTCCTTTGTCGATTCACCACAAAAGCAATCGAAAATTTAGGAGACAAATTCAATTCTTTTGTCGGAAAATATATTGTTCCGCTTATTTTTTTAACCATATAAACTAGTGCTTGACTGCAATCCCACCTGATGGTAAGCAGTATTGCAATCGCCTATTCACTCTAGCCTTGAAGATACTTAAATGGTATGACTGTTGTTGTGAGATTAAGCACTAAAGAAAATTCAGGAAAAAAATTTAATGTTCAGCCGAGTCGGCGGCAAAGGCGCGCTGACGTGCCACGGTCCAGCTCCGAGCAGGAAAAAGAACGGAGTAGTTTCTAGTCAGTAAGAGTCTGAAGACATTGAAGACATTGGATAATTCAATTTCAAAACAACACACAAAAATCAGAATATTTATTAAAATTCTTCTAACTTAAGACTCCTGAAATAAACCCAGAGTATTTAGAAATGCTGTAATTAATATAACGACACCCATTGGAACGAAACTGATGACTGTTTAGTTGGCAAATTGTTTGTTTGTTGTACATAAAACAGAGTTTAATTGAATTGTTGTTAGTGCTCGTGTACCTACTCAGTTATACAGAAGTGTACAACGGCAAACAGTTTAGCCAAACTGTGTTCTTGTTTAGGAGTGTAATCGATCGAATGTTGCCCAAATAGACGGTGGACGAATATTCTTTCCATAGTTTTTTTTAAAAAAAACGATGCCTTGTCAATACTTACTTATGTGACCTTTTTCGAGTTATATGCAGTTTTCAAATTAATTTAGATATCACTTAGATATGGTGGTGAAAACTATTGTGAGGAAACCTCGACTTCTAATTTCAAATGAATTCAATTAACGTTCTTGAGCAATCGTGGTGGTTATTACTCATCAAAACCCCGTTTGAGAAAACCCTTTTGATTAGCAATTATACACTGATGAATGACTCGTAAGAAGAAAAAACCAAAAGTTCATCTTTGAATCGATTTATCATAATAATTTCATTATCGAACTCAGAAAGATGAAGTAAATGCGGAGTTTGATGTACATATTTTTCATACAAACACAATTCAAAGCTCGTAAGCGACGAGCTACCAAACAATGACTCTCGATTTCATTTCTGAATCGAAAAAATACTTTTTTTTATTTTATAGTTTGTTTATAGTTAGTACATAGAATTGTGCTCTGTTCATGCCGATTAGCTCACCTGTAACGTAAAAATCTTCATTTTCCTAATCCTTAAAAATAAAAACAAAAATTGACTCATGCCGCTAGGTACTTTTCTCTAAAAGCGTAAGAAATAAATCAATACGCGAGCAAATATAACCAATACACGTGTAATCTCGGTGACTATTTTAGCGAGACTATGAAATGGATTAAGAATACTTTTTATCGAAGAGAAGTAACAAGATATTTATGAGCTAGCGTTCGCCGCAGGTGGCACCGTCGCTTATGGATAAAAATATTGGTAAAAATTTTCTTTAATAACTGATTTAAATTTCGAACGTTGCTTTGTGGTAAGGAATATTCTTTTTTACTTACCAGAACAAGGATTTTTTTAATGTTTCTTTTTCTTTTTGTAGGTACGTACCTAAGTGATAAGTTGCAATTCGACGAAGATCATTAAGGGTATACATATATAGGTAGGTTCATCGATCATTTCTTTTCCAGTTTATAGAATGTAATGTGATTTTCTATGAAAAATAAAGATGTACTTAAAACCTAATAATAGGAAAATATATTGAATTATAAAACTCAACAGTTGATTTAAATTCTTGCGAAAAAGTCCATACTTAAAAAAAAACACGCAAATAAAAGCTTTTACTCAGAATAACCATTCCCAAAATAATCCAAGGAGGTAGATACATTTATGTTTTTAGGAAAACAGTTCTGTTGATCACACAACAAATACAGAAAGCAATGGAGCGGAAAAGTTGATTCACGTATAGTATTTACTAGCTGTGTGGCTTACTCCGAAATATTTTTGGCGGAATCTTTTTTTTTTTGTGCGTCTATTTTGTCTAGCGTTCCACTCACTTTTATGGGTGACGCAATAATACTTTTTTTGACCTGCTTCAGATCTGTTACACAAAATTGGTAATGTTGGGAACTTTTTTGATAGATATCTTCATCGTTTTGAGCTAATGTAAGGAATAGGTTTTGTTCACATAGTTTGTTATTTGATTTTACTAAAATGACAACATAAAACATGTGGAATTTAGAATATTTTTTGTTTATTGTTTTGTTTCTAGTCGTTGTCTTATCTTGAAGTTTTTTTGAGCTCTGGGTAGTATTTTATTTTATTTTATTTATTTGGCTCACCAACAATTGAATACACTTATACAATACCATGATACATCCAAGAGACTTACTTATATAAGCTGGTGTCTTATCTGCTGCTGCTGCTGCTGGCTGGTGGTTCTTATAGGTAAGCACATCATGCATAAATTATTGATGTTGAGTGTTGCTTAAAGCATCATTAAGAACAGAATGAGAGGGAGTATTAGAGTCTTAATGATTTAAACCCATCCTGTTTCTTCTCCTGCTCCAGGCCGGGGCCCTGGTACACTATTGCGTCTAATTACCTTCATTCGGTTTCGGTAGTACAAAATAAATAAAAACCGTTTTAATTACTTACCGTACCTTCGAGCTTTAACAGTTAAAATGTAAAAGATAACATTTATAAATTATTATTTTTTATATAATTATAGTAATAGATTTGGCAGTTACCCAAATTATTTTAATGTACCTTTTCATCAAGAAATCGCCTACCTCATCGTCACGCGCCAGAATATAAATTGACATATTCAATATAATAAATATTCTTTAAGTTGTCTTGAAATCATAGATTTAAATTTGCTAAGTATATAAATAATTTATTTTCTTTAGATATTTTAGTTACCGCTTTTTTAAATTATATGGATTAGGTTGGTAATAAAGCTGAAAATTTTGTTTGATTGCGCTTATCCTAACAAATGCTAATCCACATGACAAAGTATTTGTCTGTAATATCTTCCACTAGCTACCAATATTGCTATAACAATAAAGCAACTTAAAGCAAGTGAAACGACGGTATAAAGTTAGCTGCTAATATAAATAAATATAGAACGATAAAACCAAGAAAACTCATCACAACATTGTTATAAAACATGCCAGAGCCAATGAAGGCAAAATTACAACACAAGCTAACTATAAAATTTCTTTATGAACCACGTAACTGCTCTCATCACGGTTTCAAAACGGGAGGTTATTTCACCCCTTTGAAAACAAAGTTATGCGTACCGTACAATACATAAACATTAACAATATTTGATCTTGCGAAACCTTCGTAGTAGAAGCAAATGTATGCACATACAAATACATATAGGTTACATTAAAGACATCATAACATCAAATGAAATGTAAATGGCTTCGTTGAATTCTAAAACACATATTTGTTACAGGATATTGAAAAGAAGCCAAAGAAATACCAGCAGCGAAGTATGAAGCTGATTCAAATGATAACAAGAAAATGAACGGAGATGATACTTCAAATATCACACAGACGCTGACGAATTTGTTTGAGGAAATGTTACTTGAAACAGAGATGTCCGGTGAAAACCGGAGCAATCTGGATTTTGCACAGTTCTTGTCGGCTTTGAGGGTGCAGAATACTAAGAACAGTTCAGTCGAGCCTTTGGACTTTGGCACATTGGTGAAGATAGTGGATGGATGGAGGTCCCGACTGAACCTGACGAGGTCTATAGAACCAGCGTGCACATACTGCGAAGGGAACTTTAGAGACATCATTCTCGCTTACAACAGTATCCATGGCTATCTCAGTCTCATTGTAAGTATTTTTTTTTAAGAATCTTTTCAGTTTTTAATGACCTCTGAATCTTAATAACGTCTGTGGAATGTAAGCTCATGTTATGTTGGAAGTTTGTGTTCTAATGCGATCTGTACGTATAATTTTATGCGTCTGTTCGATACATTTGTTTGCTTGAATATGCTCGCCAATTGTTATGTCAAGCGTGAAAGGGATCTCACCATATTGTAGGTTATATTATTTTCCCACGGTATCGGAGGAAATCGTCTTATTTACTTAAGTGGTATTAGCTCAGTTATCCTGACTACAATCTTTTTCGAGAGTCTGCCTTGGGTTCTACAAATTGTTCAGTCGATTGTCTGTTCAATAGGAAAAAGCTTTCTATCTTGTTACAAGTGCATCGCCGTTCTTGTGAGAAACACCAGGGGTGTTTTCTTTGAACATCTTTTGTTAAGAAAGGTGAGCAAATGTTTACGCTGTTCGATCGAGCTGCGGAATAAAGATTCAAAGATGTCTAGAAAATGCAATCAATTGAAAAAATACTAGCTTATTACTTTCTTAGTGTATACTTCTGGATCGCATTTTTTTTTTGTGTGACAGTATTATCATTATATGACGCCCTTGGTGGGGCGAGGAGGGCTGTCAGACTTAAAATGACTAAAACAACGTATTTTTCTTGCTTCGGGTTGGGGCTATGGAACATTATAACGCTTGCAACCTCTTGGGTTGATAGTAGCCATGCAACAAAATGATGAACAAGTTAGTTTATTTTACTAAGAGTCTAAAATTTCGCCGTCCCTCGCTCACGACCAATTAGGAACTTGAACTCGAGTATGATTCCCAAGCGAATTATTTCCTTAATAATTTCATTAAATTTACCATAGGACGTAGGAAGGAAATTGTGTCCTAATCTACGAGCAGATAAGGTTGCATATACGAATAAAATGGAAGACCATTTTAGCATTTTAAATTGAACTGACGATTGGGTAACTCTAAACCTTGTCTTTACCCTACATGATATCTTTATGTACATGGTAAGTACATGTAGCGACCAACACCAGTTTAAACTGACCAATGAGGATTCAGATAGCTCATATAACGCAAGGCCATAATAAACTGGTTTTTCCAAGCTTGATGTGTAGCCGAGTGTACATTCATTGTGTATGTACGTCGGATGTACAGACATTCAGTTCAAACACCGGATATTAACACTCTACTCTAGTTTGCATCCCCTCACAACATTCCGGGCATAGTACATACATCTAAGTCAATATTATCTAAACATCGCGTTACATACGTCTTGTACTTGGCGAAGCTTAAATAGTAATGATGTCAAAGAAGTGGCAGGAAAGCCGGAAAGTTCAGACACTAAGGCAGACTTTCAAAGTATTTGGACACCACTGACCAACGGTGAAGGAAATCATGCTGGAGAAACCTAGACTTGTAATTTATTTATTATAGGCTTCTCAATATTGACTGCACTATACTATATAATGTCATTGTGTACTATACTTTAAAGTGTGGGAGAGCCATGCTTCGGCACGAATGCGTCGGCTCGAACGGAGTGATACCACGGCATAAATAACCACAGCGTTGTGTTTCGCCGTGTGAGTGAGGTTACCAGAGGCCCAATCCTTCCCCTCCCCCAATCCCTCCTCAATCCCTAAATCTCCAAATACCTAATCCCTAAAAGGTCGGCAACGCACTCGTAACTCCTCCGTTGCGGGTGTCCATGTGCGGCGCTGATTGCTTACCAAATCCGGTAATCCGTTTGCTGGTCTATTACATAAAAAAATACTATGATATAAATTACCTATAATGTTGCTACTACTACACGTAAACCAATTTATACTATAATATTGAAAATATTATGGGTATTTTCGTGTCAAGTTTTTAGGGTGACTTTCAATCAAAGTATCGGTAGAAGAGTTTTATTCCAATCAAAACATTTATATGGGACTTTGGTCGGTTGTATTAATATTTTTACATCCACCTGTAAATTAAAAATGAAAATTATTTTCAAACCAATACAAAAATATATGTAATACATTTGATGCACGTATATACCAATATCAATTTAATTTTCAATTTCCATTTTCGATTACAATTTTAATTATAAATCGGCAAAAAAGAGAAGCGTTTTAATTAACTCAAATTGAACCTTATAAATATTAAGTGGATAGTAGTTATTAGCTTTTTCTGGTTTTAGTGGTAGTTTGATTGATTTACGAAGAGCTACCTATTAGTTTGTAGAGGATAGTCGATGTTACGGTCTTCGAATTAGGTCAAGTGGATGAGTCATAATACATATTATTTATTTTGAGGTTTTTACTGTTAATTCAATAATTATTGTGTGTTACATAGGAGACTAGCAAAAGTTTATATAAACTAGGAACAAATGACGCTGAAAATTAATAATACCCCAGGATGGGTGTATGTGTATGTGAATTTGTTTGTTTGTAAACGACCCACGGCACAGGAAAAAAACATAGTGGGAGGAAACGTTTAAAAAAAATCTGATAAAGCAGTGTGCTGTAGTGAAACTATTGAGAGGAAAAGTCAACATTTATCTCAGCAGTTGGATTAGTAGCTTACAATTGGCTTTTGTAAAACATGCCACAGGGTCGATTGGCAACTCTTTGTATGTCTTGTTCTGGGTCTGGATTTATGTGTATATGACATTGTACGTTTTTGTAGAGAGAACACCCTGGGTAAAAAAAATAGTCAGTTACACCCATTTGGGTTCCTGCGTGCTTATAAATCACACTTGATTCGCGTATTTTAGTCGAGCTATCACTTAACGCTGCTGTTTTTAAAATGTCATGTAAATTACCTTACGAGCGAAGCTGTGCGCGATAGCTAGTAAAAAATAACCTGTCAACACTCACAAGTATCATAAATAACAATGAACATAAAAATATTGTCAAAATCATTAATCGACCCATTATGGAAAATGATTGACCCATTTGGCGCGATCATCTGCACATAATGATTAGTACACAAAGCGTCAAGTGTCACATAATTAAGGGCGTTACGCATGAATGAATTAAGGTTATTTACGCAATAAATTAATGGGTTTTTGATAAACGATCGAGTTTTTCACGGAAAAACATGTTATTTGTGTTTTTTATTTTTGTTTTCATATTCTTTTTATGAAATGTATTTTTATCATGTATCTGTTTATCTTGTACTTTTCTTAATGTGATGATTTTCAATGACTAGTATACTAAAATGATTTATTTTCGTCTTTGTATTGCCTTGACCTTAACGGAATTACCTTGTTAAGACTGCAAAATTTATCATTATCACGAACAATTGTGTTTTTTATGCAACTTTGGCCAAACATACATGTATACCTATGTATATTTATGTTTACTTTTGCCAGCGGCTTTGCCCGTATTACCCGAAAAGTGACCTTTGTATTTTATTTAGAAATATGTGTCACTATAAGTATAATGGGACTAAACAAACTAATTACTCTAGAATAACTGTATCTAAAGATATCCATTCCTGTGCCAATTTCCTTCAAATCTATTTAATGGTTTTCACGTGATAGAATAACAAACACCCACATATTTAACATACTTACGAACCTTTTCGTTTATATGTATATAATATTGGTAGGTTGAAATTAAATTCCTAAAGGTTTATAATTTCCGAACGCGTCGTCGACTTCAAAATTTTTGCTAGTTTTACTTATAAGTCTTGCACGTTCAAAATGCATTGCACGTACTCTAGAAGACGTGGTCGATATTTCCTCATAAACTATTCCGGGAAAATAATAATATCGTCATAATGTCAATATTGAAGTCCAGACGCAGTCTATTTTTAAGTTGAAACATCCAACTTCCAGTCTTCCACAAAGTGTTTTCTGAGAAGTATCTGTTTATATTTGAAAACTTGCTACAGGACTTTTGATATTAAAATCTATTTGTAGTACGAGTTTGTTCAATAAAATTATGCCTATGATTATGAGTATAACGTTTGCTGTATTCAATACTAGTTTTTCCCCGCGACTCTGTTCGCGTGGAATAGTAACTTCCTACAGATTTTGGCATAAACACTATCCAATGTCCTTTCTCAAGTTCCAAACTATGTCTTTACTAAATTTCACAGAAGTCAGTTCAGTAGTTTAGGTGTGAGGAAAAGACAGACAGACAGACAGAGTTACTTTCGCATTTATAACATTAGTTTGGATTAAATTTAAATATATGTGAATTTCCTTTTTTTGTAAAAGTTAACTCACCAAAGCTGTAAAATTTATTAAGTAGTAAAACTTTATGCCGTATTTATTTTTATTTATAATATATACTTAAAATTAAAATTCAACGTGTAAAATGGGTGATTTTTTGCAAAATGCGATTTCTTATGGACAAGCTATGGGCGAGACCGATAAGTAACAATAACATTTGTAAGTAGTATAAAGGGTTGTCAAGTAAACTACAGGAATAACTTATACATTCTTACTACTATCATTTTGTCATTTGTAAGTAACAAAGCCGTCAAAGTTAAGACGATACCTAGTATTTCTCCGAATCATGGGTTTCATTTGGATCTTCAAGACGAGTAGTAATTACTTAGATATTCTAGTTTTAGAGTTCTACTTAATCATAATACCTATTACAAAGGTATTAGCGACCACATCGAATCCAGACGTCTAAAGAAGAACGTATTAAAGATTGAATTATATTTATAGTGATAATACTGCAAAGTTGAGGTATTATCTTATAACTTAATTGAGACTGTCAGAATTGCTAAACCAAACTAAGTTACTTATTTAGTCTGAGTTAAGGTACAGTTTTAAATTACTTTAAATTGATGCGAAGTCACAAAGCTCATTTTTTCAGACAAATTTCAGACTTAAGTTTTTTTAAAGTACGTTGTGTTGAGGCTACATCTAGTTTTTCTTATATAATGTTGGCCGGTTACAAATGAAAATTCATTGTTTCATTGTTTATACCTACGCTACGCTCAAAATGTATTTTTGTAATTCTATTTTCTTGGATCCATTTTCCTCAAATTCTACTCATTCATAAAAACCTAAACCATTGATGTTTCTTGTAAACAATGAAGAAATCAAAATTGGCTTAACCCTAAAACTATAGAGTCAAGGTCGATTAAAGAAATTATTACTAAACCACCTACCTTCCACTACCACTACCATTTAGTTCCTTCTCCTGCTCCAGGCCATAGCTTCGGCCAGGAGGAACGGTGTGGTTTTTAGTCAGTAAGAGTTTGTCTGACACTTAAGATACCGCAACCTCAGCACAGAGCAAGAGAAGGAACGGGGGAGTTTTAGTCAGTAAAAGTCTGACACTCCCCTCCACCCGGCCCTGGGCGGGAGAAGAAATTTGATAATTTTACCCTAACAAAAAAACAAAAAAATAAAAAGGAGTCCCCTCCCGTACACTTTATTCTGGGCGAGAGAAGTCATTTGATGACTGTCATGATTTTATCAATTAAAACTGTTTGTCAATTACAATTACAATTACAATTATTTCTTTCAATTCAATAAATTGCAATAATATGAACGACATAACTAAAAAAAAAACATAGGTTCATAATGTTTTGCTATTTCTGGAATACATTTTAAAGACGTCACTAAACCTTTGTGATCGGCGCTCTAAGAATAGAGCTTCCTTTTGTTAAACATGCTTAAGATAGATAGAAAACCTTTCAATGTAATCCTGGAACATCTTTGTAACAGCTTCCTACATACAATGAATCCCAGTATCACTACATAGCATAAAACAAAGTCGCTTTTTCTGTCCCTATATTATCCTTATGTATGCTTAAATCTTCAAAACTACGCAATGGATTTTGTTGCGGTTCTTTCAATAGATAGAGTGTTTGAAAAGAAAGCCTTATACGTTTATTAAATAGTAAAGCTAAAATAAAGCTTGCATTGTTTCGTATGAGTGAAGTTATCGGAGTCTCGTTCTTTCTCACCCTATCCAAAGTGTCCCAAAGCCTCAGAAGGCTGACAACGCACTATAACTCCTCGATGCTCTGGGCATTCATAGGCAGTGGCGATGGCTTACCTTCAGATGAGACTCATTCAGTTTGCTTCTGCTCGTATGCCAAACTATATAAACTACGAAAAAGGAATTTTTAGGGCGCTGCATTTTAGATATATGTACTTTCGTCATATGTCGAAGTAGTGGTATATCATTAGGGGTAATGACTATTTCACTCGTTGTTTTCCTATTTAAATGTCATTGACATAGTAACACTAAAATCTTATTTCAATACAAGATTTCCTTTTTACGTATTTATCTATTTAAGCCACTGTTCAATAGTAAATATAACTGTGACTTTGTATAACAAGAGGGTTCCAAAAATGATGTCAATTTCCGTATGAATATTTCCCTTTTCCCCTAAGTAGGTACAGCGCCTTTTGAACGAAGTATGTCAATGGGACTTCCAACTTTTTGTCGAACAATTCCAATCGGCCTGAGTTAAATCAATTTTGTTATAAGTACATATACTTACGGCTCTTTTACATATTAGAATATTTCTTTTCATCTGCAATATTTTTTGTTATCATCCTTTTTACCCGACCTTTTCCTTACCGCCAGTAGTGAGCTAAAATTATTTCAAAAGATCTGCATCACTATCAACTAGTCCTTTTTACTACCGAACTTTTTTTTAGAATAATAAATTTAGTACCAAACTAACTATCACAAACACACTTAAAGTGCCAAAAAGTACATTCGTGTGCACAAAGCACTATGTGCCAACTTTCTCCTATCAAAACGACCTCCATAATTTACAGAATGTAGTTTTAACGTCTGTGGGTAATGGCTTTTCCCTAACATTTTTAAAACCAACGTGACCCTCTTGTTCTTTTTGTACTTAGGCTTTGAAGTCATAGGTTTTTGGTGAGCTTTGTTGGAACTTACTCTGTTTGAGCATAATAAATGAAAATATAGAGATGTAGCTTTATTACCAAGCTAAAAAGTCCTCTTTGCCTGCTCGAGTCGAGACAAGTCGAGTCATTGCAATTATGGGCACAAAACAAGATTAAAAATTTATTTTGTGTGGAACGCGCATGCTTTTATATACCATAATAGGTTATATTCATTCAAGGGACATCATCAGCACATAAGGGCCCTGCTAAGGAAAGTTCTGACCCGGATAAGGTTTGAAGAGTCGCCACGTTTGTACAAGGGAGATTGGCGAATTTAAACTTATAATCAAAACTTAACCATCCAGTGACCACGACATTTCTGTCCTAACGTTATTAGGCTCAGCCCTTTACACTATAAACAAGCAACACTATTTCAGCATCATTTTTTATCACCTAACTCGGATTTAAATCACTTACTAAGCTTGAGGCTTTTGACCCTCTGTTCGGTACTTGATGCCATCCACCTGATAATGTTCCTAAACTTTGTTTTAGGTGTGTTTCTTCGGAAGCCTGGCAAATGCACTGAATGTAGCTGTGTTGACGCGACGAGATCTGGCTGCTGCTCCCATCAATAGACTGCTGAAGTGGCTAGCTGTGGCTGATGTCTTCGTCATGTTGGAGTACGTGCCCTTCGCTATTTATAGATATTTGGTGAGTGACTATAAGATTAAGTACTATATTTATCCGATTGTAATAGATTTTTTTTCACCTACTTATTAATTTTGCGTTGTAACCTGGAAATATTTTCTGCGATTGTCGCGATATCAAGTAATCGTAACCATGACTGCCAGGTGAGGGATTTTGGGCGAAATTTCTAGATCGGATCGGATCGGACCTATGCTCTGGCTTCTTTGATATTAGGTATATTATTGAAGAAGAGAAGAGTTTGTCTCATTGGAGGTCAAATAAAAAGTTAATATTGTTTTTTTCCACTTAGATAATATATTGAGCCTACATGCAATTTGAATACTTGTTTTCAGTAATCACAATTGCTACTTGCGCTGGTAAGGCAAGTCAAGTCGGTCGATTACCAAATCGACTATTGAAACCGATAGTAAACAAGTGTCTTGTTTACATTATGGGTTGGGCGCTTTTCTAATTAATCATACGTACTATGCGTACTATCCGTTTTTGAGGGTTCCGTAACTAATAATAGAATAGCAAGTGGGCGTAGAACCTTTATATTCTGAGAAACATTTTACGATCCAAATTTGAGGTCACACAAAACATATTATTATGTAAATCGCATATTTTTATTGATTCACTGATTGAATAGTTAAAATGGTTGAACCCTGAAAGCACTCCTTTGCCCGTTCTTATCCCTTTTCTTTCAATCCTATCTCACTACTATTTTCACCTTAGCCTTTGTTAGTACAGATGCAAGCAGATTACATGATCTTCGACTTTATAAGAAAATACTAAAGTTGAAAATCGAATAATTTGGTTAGAAAGGAGAAAGTTTGAGGGCGTCTTAACAAGCCTCTTGTGTTGGGATAAGATTTGAACTATTTCCGGGCATTCACCTTAGAGTTGGTGTAAAGTATTTGTTTTGGTTAAACTTGTAGGTGTGTATGAATATTTATGCGTGGCTACTGATCCGCTCCCAGCGCCATCTTAAGTCGGATTAGGGTACTCAGTTGTTGTGTAGGTATTCAATCTTAATCATTGTTGCGATGCTGTTTTGTTATTGATATCCACGAGTGAGCGTACGGCGCGTAGTGTTCCGCGCACTCCTCAAAGAGCCAATAGACCACCACAGATGGGGCCGTACAGAGCTGATGTTCAGTCAGGGTTGCGGGGTAAGCGCAATGTGGCACCGCGGCGTAGATCTAAAACAGAAGAAGGAACGGGGGGGATAGGGTTTAGTCAGTAAGAGTCTGACACGCTCTCGCCTTACCCTTTGCGGGGGAAGTCATTTGATGATTTATACCTGACAAACTGATATATAATTTGTTTTTAAATATCTGTCATAAATCACAAGCAATGCATATGACATTTAAGTATTACCCTTGCCATATTTCTACACAATAGCATGTTATAACCATCGATCTTGACGTACAAGAATAGATTGAAATAGACAGGGTCATTGATTGATTGACCAGAGTTTTGCTAAGAAGTTGGCTAAAATTAGAACATAATAATATTTAACGGGTGTCTTTCTTCCCACAAATTTAAGATAAATTAATTAATTAATATATGTACTTGTACAGAATGTGATACATCAGCTTAGTGGTTAATGTATAATTGTGGATACGCATTTTAATTTCAAATATTAATTATCACTATGATTAGAACTATCTGTATGAAGCGCTCTATATCTGCCTCTTACACCATTGCCGAAAAGTGTAAATCTGAACATGCATGTCAAATTTTCAAGATAAGTACCTTATGTTAGTTAACTTCAAACGTCAAATGTGTCAGTAAAAAATAAGACGCATTCTTATTATCTCTGCTGTGTGCTAAACACTATAAAAGATGGCGTAGATTATTTGATGCTTTTGTTTGTATATGTCTGCTAACTTATTTGACATGTATAGGTACGAAAATAAATATTCTTACAGTACAGAGACAGTAACCAATTGTAAGCTGCTGAGCTGAGGTTGTTTTTTGAAAAGGAGAAATTTCGCCCTGGGGCCGGAGGTCGTGTCAGATACTTGCTGCCTAAAAACTACCCTGCACCAGGTCGAGGCCGCGGCATTTATTGCTGTTGGGCTTCATCTGCGGTGGTCTAGTATTACTTTGAGGCGAACGCGGAACGCTCCGTACAGTCAGGTCTGGTTTTGACAGTACCAACTACCCTTGCTTGCAAACCCGCGTTTACAGTGGCCGGAGATCGTCACCCGATCCCCGACGCCTGTAGAGCTTATGCAACCGCCTCTTCTTAATGAGCATCGCAGAAAAAAATGGCTTCTTGGATAGGACGTAAGAAGTCACTTTCCTAAGGTCATAGCGTGCTCCGCCCAAGCAGGGCACACCCCACCATGTGTACCACCCTACGTTTAAGTGCGATGAGTACTCTCATTGTAAAACCTTGTACTGAACCTACACTGTACACAAAAAAGTAAAAGTTGAAATTACATTAAAACTTTAAAAAAACAACTATGAATTTTGTTGTGTTCCCGTTAATGTTCCTACGAAAATGCTATTTTCGACATTAAAATGTCGTCGATAAAAGGCAAGAAAATCAGCATTTTGTAATAGTGTTAAATTGAAAAATCGTTTTGCCGAAGCGTTTTTGTATTTTTAATATCTACTTTGAGCGAACTTTATACTGCAGAACTGTGAAATAAGTAATGGCCTATTGATTTATCCTTAGCTTCAACTGTTTGTGTTTGGAGAGCAGTAGTTCTTGTTTTAAAGACCTCGCTTGGCAGATGGCGCTTGTTACGAGTTTAGTCCTTATAGTGAACAAGTCTTGCAAAAAATTTCAGCGGGGATCTAACTAATCAATTCGTTGAATGCCTCCCAGTAGTATTGGGTCTTTATAAACCAAGCTCAAATTACTATTGATTACGTTATGTAACATATCCATAGACAATCTCTGATATCAACACTAAACATAATCTATAGCGTAATATATACTAAGGTTGTGTGTTATCGAGCCACTAATAATATGCCTTGAAGTTAATTAGTTCTGTATGATGTTGACACCTACTGCTTATAATATGGTTGTATTTAATGACTATACTAAAGTTAGTGGTGTATCAATTTATACTTGTAAGTATTAGATAGATTATTACATAGTCAAATTTTGGATATCCTCACATTAAGAGTCTATTTCACAATGCCTGGTTAGGTTATCCATAATTTATTATGAACCAGTCGAATTTGAAAATAGAACGTTATTTTTATGATGTATCTGCCGCAAACCTTTGTGTGATGGTGAAACATGCGTAGTGATGAATGCCTTTTCGCGATGGTCGTGTGGTAACAAGCATCTGACTTGTTCGACTTGCTGGATAAGTGAGCCCTTTCCAGCAAGTTTGAGATCAATCTCATATAAATGTTTCAGCAATAACGTTTGTTTACGTAGCACTAGATCGTAACCAATCCGCGTCGCACTTTGACACCCACAACACCAGAGCCTCAATTGGGTTGCCAGCCTTTTAAGACTGAGTTATACTTATGAGGATTAGGGATTTTGGAATGGGGAGAGGCGGTGATTGGCTGTTCTGGTGTCTGTCGTTCGTTCACGCCAGTGGTCTTTTTTTTAATTGGACAAGCCTTCCCATTCTTCCTAGAAAACACTGGAACACTGAAGTCCGGCGCTTCCCAGGGTCATGAATGACTATCTTAGATTCCGCAACGAAATAAACGCCAATGGTCTAAGTAATAAAATGATCTCACAAATTGGTTCAACTGGCCCATTCGTGTTCATGCATAGCGCTCCTGTAACATACTAGCCGTTTGAATTTACGGCGGATACAGGCTTACAGTTTACATAGAACTGATAGTTTATCTAGTGAAATGGGGGAAATATGTTGAGTATTTGCGAATATCCTTACAATAACCAAAGGCCTTTTTGAGGGGGTGTAAGTAATCTATATATTCTCCTGCCGTGGGTGTAACGAACGAGTCAGAGTTTTAAAAACCACCCCCTGATTTTGTCTCATCTCTTTTAGCATTACCATATCTATATTTGGCTCATATACCATCGTACATAAATCTAAATCACAACTTCCTCATTCCACACGTGCTAAGGTAACGTGTCAAGTTATAATGTTTGTTGTCACGTACTTGTCTCTTCACGTCATCAGCAACACGCCGTCACGCTAGGACCTACCCATTGTTCGATGCGTGTATAATACGTATAAGTGTGTATGTACTTTCATACGTGATTTCGGCTACTTACTTGCTTTCTTAAGATCAAGTTCTGTTTTAAGTGCTGTAACTTATATATAAGTAAGATCAATGATTAGGTAGCCGAGTGGTACGCAAGAAAATCAGCTTTAATTCGAAGTTTAACAGTTAACCGACAATCGTGGTGGCCCGTAGATAACGGCGACCGCCCGACACAACTGACAATCGGAGAAGGAAAACATCGTAAGGAAGGCGTTGGAAGTGTAGTGCCTAAGCATGTACCAGAATTGTACTGCGGTATTATTGGATGATTAATCTGATCGGTTGTGATATATAAATATTATAAAGTAGCCCCAAAATAAATAGCTTATGATCTTTAGTAGTGGCTGATTAAAAATGAGTAAACATAGAGTTTCTTGCTTATTCTCGTTTTGGAACGGCAAATAGCTTCACTAAGAGGACTACCCGACTGACTGCCATTTTTTTATCTTTTTATTTGACGTTTAAATGTGCCTGTGACGGTCTAAGTTCTGATTTTTCAATAGTCAGATAAATGTTATAGCAGTAGCAGTTTTTTTTTATGTAATAGGTCGGCAAACGAGCAGACGGATTACCTGATGGTAAGCAATCAGCGCCGCCCATGGACAATCGCAACAGAGGAGTTACGAGTGCGTTGCCGACCTTTTAGGGATTAGGTATTTGGAGATTTAGGGATTGAGGAGGGATTGGGGAAGGGGAAGGATTGGGCCTCCGGTAACCTCACTCACACGGCGAAACACAACGCAGTGGTTATTTCACGCCAGTTTTCTGTGAGGCCGTGGTATCACTCCGGTCAAGCCGACCCATTCGTGCCGAAGCATGGCTCTCCCACACTTAAAAGTTATACTAGCATCATAGTTATTCCCAGGTAACTTTTATCTATTCATTTAAAAATCAGCCCTAATTGAAGGAAAAAATTTTGGCTTTTGTAAGTGAAACTAAAATCTGTAAAAGAATACATAACCTCCTTGACAGGTTCTTATGGTTAATATTCGTTGTAACAGTCAGACGTATTCTTTTTGTTCAAAACCAATCTATTATACCTCCACAACTTATATAAAGTAGGTTATTTAAACAAATCTTGAGCTAAACTTTACGTTCCTAATACGATACACATTTCCACACTTAAAAAATATGTAACATCAACTTTCATTTTCAAAGCTTTCTTAGAATATGATATATTATTATGATTAGCATTATTATTTCAGTATAGTACAGAATCATTATACCTTACCATTTTTGCCGCAAATTTTAAAAATAACATTGAACTTCACTTAGAATGGCTAAGTTTTTTACTTAAGAGTAAAAATGTATTTCGTGTAAGTAAAAAGCCGTAGCTTGCTAAACGATATGATTATTGTTATAATTCTAAAAATATTTCATAAAATAAATGTGCTAATGTGAAAATGAGCTCATTGGTGTGTATGACACGAATTTTTATGTTCACTCTATAATTCGGTTGGATTTTGCACACAATGTTGACAGTGTAACATTTTTCGTATAACTGGCGTGAAAAACGTCAGTATTTTGAATTGCCGTGTGAGTATGGTTACCAAAGGTCCAATGTCTCCTCCACCGAAGGTCGACAACGCACTTGTAACTGCTCTAGTATTTATTGCAGGTGTGGTGGGTGGCAAAGATTGATTGCCAACAGGAGATTTTCTTGTTTATGGGATAGGATGGCAAATGAGCAGGGGGATTTCGATACGAGGCCGTGATATCACTCCGGTCTAGAGTCTAGAGGAAGCCTAGTATAGTGACTAAACTAGGCTTCCTCTTAGAACTCCGACCTATCCCCAAAAAATATATAAAAAAAATATGATTACATCATGGATAACTCGTGACTACAAAATGTTTTATGCAACAAACGAAAAAAATATGGCTGTTGCTGCGGCAAAAAAAAACAGAAAATGAAGATAATAAGATAAAAGGTTTCATTACATGATTTAAAGAGTATGCAAAATTAATTGCTTCATTTACCGCTATTAAAGCTGCAAGCAATATTATACTCTAGTAAAAGTATATACGAATCATAAAAGCACCTCACAATAGTCAATGAGCCTACTGTTTCATAGAAGAACAAATGGGTCTCCATTATACTTCTTCTTTGAAACAACAGACACACAATATCCACAAAGGTTTTATTCGAGTTTTGATAAAATTCAAAAATAGAAGTCGGTGAAAATTCAAAAAGTTCTGACCGGCGGGTTTTGCGGTTTTGTGTCGGTTCCGGGCGCCATATTGTGTTCCGTTTTCAACCAGGCTGCGGTCGGCGCGAAAATTGGTCGGTACCTCTCTGCAACACCACTTGCAGAATGATTTATGCGACTAGTTTTATTGTAGCCTAATATTTAACAAAATAAATTTTATTTTATTTCCTAATGAAAATATTTGATAAATAATTCAAGACCGTTCATTATAAAAAATAATCAAATGAAATTATGTACTGAACTTGATTTTTTTCACCATATCTTTTATTTTATTGTGATTCAAAGTAGGATTTTACAATCAAACGGTGATTGTTAATTTTTTTACGCTACACTGGTGCTTTCTCCTGTGTCGTGGTTGCGGTTACAAACGTGTAATTTCACATCGAAACAATGTGTGGATCACACAAAACTGATTCCGTTCGGGAACTGCGTCACCTGTGAATTTTCATCTATCAAAATGATGCCTATGCATAAAATTGAACGATTAAAAATACTAAGTTTATTGTATTTGTATTCATAGGACGAGAATATTAAATGTTCATCAACATCAGCGTATTATCTACTGTTCAATTGTAAAGTAAAGCTTCTTAAAGGAACAGGAACGAGCATTAATCACTCTTGCTCAAAGCAAATCACCAATTTCAAAGAGTAGTAAGTAGTATAAAAATAAAAGTCCATAGGTTCTCTCGAGTTGTTTGCGTCGATGTCAGGGGTTTATCTTTATCTTCAAAGTTAGTGCTATTCGAAAAGTTCACATTGGTAGGGACTTGCCAGGTTTCGAACGCTCACCACACCCCGTGAAGAGGGCCCGTAACCTCAATGCATTTTAAAATTGCTACATAATGTACATGATCAGGGTACTTACTATAAACTGATAAACGTTTCACTTCGAATGACCATTGTACATTTTTATCTAAACTCTCACTCACCATAATATTTTAGTGCCGATTTCCGAATGGGACCGATCAGTTAGGTATTCTGTTTAATGGAAACCCAAAAGCATTCGTATATAATAAATGATTGTATAATGTTCGGTAATAATCATATTTTTGTACACGAACGTGTAATCCAATCTGACCTTTTTTTTTTTTTTTGTGAGGGGAAAATCATCAAATGACTTCTCCCGCCCAGGGCCGGGCAGGAGGGAGTGTCAGACTCTTACTGACTAAAAACCCCCCTGTTCCTTCTCCTGCTCTGTGCCGAGGTCGCGGTACCTCATTGCGCTTACCCCGCAACCCCGGCTGAACATCAGCCCTTTAGGGCCCCGTCTGTGGTGGTCTATTGGCTCTTTGAGGCGCGCGCGGAACGCTACGCGCCGTACGCTCGGGCCTGGTTCTGGTCGGGCGGCGAGCTGCCCTTACTCGCCGACCGCAGGCCCGTACTTACGGTGGCAAATCTGACCTTATAGTCAGTAAAAATATAGAGTATTATTTTATCACTGCCCCACACTAAGATAATCTCCTGTATCGTGTGTGTGTTTACGAACTTTAAATTTCTCATACAAATCGTACTTAGATTTAAAACAATAATTTGTTTATCACATAAAGAAAACTTCAATTGTTTTTTTTGGGTAAAAAGTAATATAGGTAAAATATTTAAATTGATGTAGATAACACCTGTCAAATAAATGTGAACAGTTATCGTTATAGACACGAAACTACACACTTGTGTGCCATAAGAGTGAGGTGACAGGAGTCCAAAGGCACCGCCATTCATTCCCAACTACTTAGAAGTTCGTCAGAAGTCTTCTTAGTGGGACCCATATCAAATTTCAGGCCTTTAGGCCGAGAAGATGGCTTATTATCCGATGACGAGTCCATTCCCTTGCCGCCCTATGCCATAAAAAATAATCGTACCCTATTATAATATTTTTAACCATTTGCGACCACACAATAAAACATAATTCGCATTTCATTGTGAAGCTTATCCTTAAATGAATGAGATCAATAAAGTTACAATTCTATTGCTATTGTTACTAAATACAAAATTCATTATAAGGTGTAGTGTATAAACTAATTGTTCTATTCGAAGTAATACTTCATTTCATACATAGTATAAAACAAAGTCGCTTTCTATGTCTCCGATTGCTTAAATCTTTAAAACTAAGCAATGGATTTTGAGTCGATTTTTTAAATAGATAAACTGATTGAAGAGACAGGTTTATATGTATTATAACATCCATTAACTACTGTAGAAGTTTTGTATCAGCGTTGAAGCCGTGCGAAGCCGGGGCGGGTCGCTAGTCAAGTATAAAACTTGTATTGAAAAAGGATGAGTACTAATTGCCTTGCAGTGGAAAATCACTGAGATATCAGTTTCCCTGTTAATTAGCAGTGAGCCTTGTGTTTTATTGCACTGGAGATATACTTAGCTTTTCTTAGTCTAAGGCCGTCTACAGACATTGCGACTTTACAATAGAAAAAAAGTTATAATTAGGTAAAGGAGGTTAGTTACTGTTCATCAAGCTGGTGTTTTAAGTCTAGTTCAACATAGTGCGTGGTTTGTTAAATTTCTGTTGTGTTAAATAACTCTTTCTGTGATGCACGAATCATAGTACTATGTTGTGTATATGAATGTATGTGTTTATAAAGGCATAGAACAAAGATAAATAGACTAAAATTGTACTTCAAAAAAGTAACAGCACAATTACGCAATATATGTATAAAGGAATGTGCAAGCTAGTGTAGTTATACAAGTACATAGTGTAGTTAATATATTATAATTTTTTGCCCAAAAAATCATAAAACAAATGACGGAAACGGAACAACTAATGCCCGGTTCCTATATTTAACGAATCGTCGTTGTATACGCATTACGACCAAATGACATTACGAATAGTTATCTTGACCGTCTACTGACGGTTAAAATATTTATAGGAACACCACAGACACCATAGATCTCCATACAATTCGCTTACCGACATCCGTTAATTGCAAACCGTCAGTAAGTTGCACGACGAGACGTTTGTTATAGGAACGGTTTTAGCTTACGAGTCGTATATAAAACTACCATTGGTAACTAAAACGGATCGTTTCTCAATTATAGGAACCGGGCATTAGTAGTGTAGTTTAACCGACTCGTTTCAAAATTCAAATCGAATTCAAGTTTACAAAGTCAGCAATTTCAGCCAGGGTTCCGGGAGCTAGCATATTAATGTAGGAAAAGGAACGGAGTAGTTTTTAGTCAATAAAAGTCTGATACTCCTTCTCACCCGACCCAGAGCCGTGGAAATCGTTTAATAATTTCCCTCCAGAAAAATAAAACAATACTTAGCAATTACACTTGTTTACTTACAAAAGGCACTCTAAGTGGTAGATTTGATCTTTATCGAAAAGATTGTTTACATAAATATTTTTTATATATTACAAAGTTTTGCCAACTAGATATATTAAATGAAGTTGCTTCGTCTGTGAATGGTCTAAGAATATTCACGTTACAAGGTTGCTTACATAAGGTGTACATTGTACAAAGCCCATGCATACCTACAAACAAACCTATTATACGCTACCTACTTATATATTATTAGCTACCTACTTACGTATGTGTAAGCTTCTCATTACGGACTACTTATTACATATATATTTCTACTTATGCGTGCTACAATATTATGGCGAGATAAGGGCTGCTAATATATGTATTGTAGTCAACTGACTTGACAGCACGGTTGGTGCGGTGGCTGGGCAACTGGCTGCCGTGCAACGTGTCGCGGGTTCGATTTCCGCCCGGAACAACTCTTTGTGTGACCCACAAATTGTTGTTCCGGGTCTGGGTGTCATATGTTTGTAACAGCACCCACGACACAGGAGAAAATACTAGTGTGGGGCAACGTTAAAAAAATACATTACCTAGATTATGTAGACACAAGTAACATACACATAATGTAGACGTTTTCACAATGTTTTCCATCTTGAAAAAAAGTAGATTTATAATTTATTGTGTTTGAAATCGCTGATCGAGCGAGCAGGCCGTTCGCTGTTCGTTTGTTTTTTATAGTTTATCTTGAATATCAGTAGTGAAGATAGCTGGGGTGCGTTGTATATTGTTTAATAATGCATTTAGGATAGGGATAGGATTTACCACGATTTTTGTACATAAATAAAATTACGTCTAGCAAGCATGAAAATTATTGCTCATTATGATGAGTACATAGCTTTATGCACTTCTATTTCTCTACCACCTAAAAGTAGACTGGTAGAAAGTATGCAAAAAGTATAAAAAAATTAATACATAATGGTACGAATACATAAGTTAGTGATGTTAACAATGATTTAACAAAAAATGTACTAAGGAGTGCACTTCAATAAATACTCGTAAAATGAAATGAAAGAAAAATATTTCAATAATATTTGTATGTATTTTGCCCCTTTTAATCTTTTCCATATTACGATGCATTTCATACACCCATCATGTGTGTAAAGTGCATTTTAAAGTGCGCAGCTTATCTGGCAGCTGACGGAAACCCATATACATACGTGACATATCGATGTAATGATAAAAAATAAAGTGTTTTAATAATGGATAATAGCTGCTATCGAAACTGATATCGATTGTGAACAGTAATTTGCAGTGAGCAAACCTTTGCTGCTACTTTAGTGAAGGAAATATCAGAAATAACAGGTATCACAAAACCTCATAATACTGGTTCCTGAAGGGAAATGTATTGTAAAGTTAACCTTGTTAAGTTATTAATTTAAAGAGATAATGGCAGGGAATGGATTATAAAAATGTGTTGAGTTTTTCAACAAGAAAAAAGCTTTATTTATCAGAAAACAATACGAAGTTAAAATAAAATTAAATCTTTATATATATAAACTTCTCTCTCGACTCGAGACGACTCCTAAACTACTAAACCAGTTTTAAATTTGATTTGCATCCCGTGTGCATTTCGATCCAACTTGAAAGATACGATAGCTTACATCTCCATTTATAGTCAATATTATTTAATTACAAATACTTAATATTATTTAATTGCAAATTATTTGTCCAAATGTAATATAACAAGAACCTTAGCCACAATAAAGCGTGGCTGGGTTTGCTAGTTTAGGATAAGGTTACGTTACTGCTTAGCATAAATTGCACTCAATTAAGTTACCTACATTTGTTCTAAAAAACATTTCTTTTTGTTCTAAAAAACATTTGTTCTAAAAAACAACAAAATGTACGACTTTTGTGATTAGATAGGGCTAAAAACGAGCAGACAATGGTTAACGTTTGGCGCCACATTTGACAAGTTGCAGATTCCTTACCGCCATTTTGAATGTTATAAATTGAAGATAGGAACATTCCCGGCAACGTCGACTGTTGTATTTAAAGTAGCTTTAAACTTCTCTAAGTCCATCGCAGGAGTCTTTGGTCTCTCGGTCTTTTCCAAAATCCATCCAGCTAGGTGGACTGAAGATATCCGCAGGGTGGCTGGCAGTGGTTGGATGAGAAGAGCTAAACATCGAGCTCAGTGGTGTGCAAATGGGGAGTGTACGGTTAAGCAACCGCACATTAAACTTTAGCCTATTAAGAATACTGCAAATTTTGTTAATTTATAAAATGTAATATAGTCACGTAGTCAAGTGCGTCAGTCTTCGGTATAATATCGAGCTCGCGCAACATTCAACATTTTAATTTTTTTTGTTATTTACTCATTGTATTATTTTAGTGCAATTTCGTATTTAAATACCTTTTTGAACATTAACATTTATTTTTATCAACATTCAACATTAACTGTAAGGGTCCAAGCCCTTTCAGGGAGGCCTATGTCCAGCAGTGGACGAAATCAGGCTGATAATGATTTATTTCGACTGATATAAGACCTTATTATATGTATGTATAAGGATGGTGATAGTTACTAGTTACTTAAATTGACACTAATAGTAGTGGCAGTCAAATTAACTGTCTTATTTTGATAAAAAAGATAACTTGACAAACTTTTTATCTTTTAAGTGGCCAGTTAATACTGATAAGTGATGGCTTAATTATGTTTTAACGAGTTGCATACTTAAAAAAAATGCTCAAACATTTTGGATTCCTGTACCAGTAATGTCAGAGCTATATATAACTTAGGTCGTCGCGAATCTCTCAGAGAAAAGTTTAAAGAGATCAACATTCTGAACTGACCGTTTTTTTTTTTTGTGAGGGGAAAATCATCAAATGACTTCTCCCGCCCAGGGCCGGGCAGGAGGGAGTGTCAGACTCTTACTGACTAAAAACCCCCCTGTTCCTTCTCCTGCTCTGTGCCGAGGTCGCGGTACCTCATTGCGCTTACCCCGCAACCCCGGCTGAACATCAGCCCTTTAGAGCCCCGTCTGTGGTGGTCGAATGGCTCTTTGAGGCGCGCGCGGAACGCTACGCGCCGTACGCTCGGGCCTCGTGGCCGGAGAAACATTCTGACCGTACCGAGTCAATTTATTTATGAAAACATTATGTATGTTACGAAAAACCTACACTTATTTGTAAAGGTATCTGACAAACATGATTATCATACTAGACATAGGAATAGATTGAGTCAGCCTTTATTTAGATTGGCAAAAGTGCATAAGTCATTCCTGGGTTTCTGTGTTAAATGTTTTAATAAAATCCCAGTTGAAATTCAAAATTTAAATGAAAGCAAATTTAAATTATGTATAAAGCAACATTTATGGAAACTAGCATACTACAAACTAAATGATTATATACAAGATAAAAATGCTTGGAGGCTAGCTGGTCCTACTCCACAGGATGTTTAGAGTATTTTTTTGATTTTAATTATTAAATTGTACACTATGTTGTTAATTGTTGATGAACTTCTAAGATTTTGTAAATGTGAGTGCCCTGTAACCTATTATAATAAAGTAAGACTTGTAAAATATAGGTACTTGTGTCGGCTGGGAGCTGTCATGCTCACTCAGAGGTCTCATTGGTGGTGGCACGGGCACTGGATCGCCCAATTCCCTATAATATGGTTGAGTTGGGCGGTGCTGGTGTACGTGTCATGTTCGTGAACGGGCGCCGCCTATTGGGACTGGTCATCTCCAGGCTGTCTAAATATGTTGTCCTTGAGGTTCACTTCTTTTTCGTACTTTTTGCCTGAACATTAGTGTTACATTGTTCTCACATATCAGAACCGACTAAATGATGTAACAAAGAAATGTATTGTAAAACTGATTGAAAAAGAGTAACCATGGAGTTTCTTGCTCGTTCTTCTCCATAGGAATCTACACTTTGGAACGAGCAAATAGCTTCACTAGAGGACAGACGGACAGACTGACACGCTTAATTTTAAAGCTCTTGTTATATACTTTTTTCCTTTTTTGCTTGCTTGACGTTCAAAAGTGCCTACTGTGGTCTAATTGAAATAAATTATTTTTGACTTTTTTTTTTAAAATCGTAATTTCTTTACAAGTTCATAACTTTAATGCACGTTTCATTTGTCGAAAATTCTCTAATTTTATATTATTATTATTATATATATTGTTTATAAATTTTCCAAATCCGATTTTCTTTATTAAACGGCAGAGGATTTTCTGTTTCAAGAAAAAAATATTTTATGGTCTAAAAAGAAGCTAATCTGGTGTTTCAATTAGCTGTAGATGCTGGTGATTAGGTTTTTTTATACAAATAAATATCAATTTTAACTTCAATTTTAAAAGACTTATCTTTAGTAGTTCTCTTTCAATTATCTCGACAATCGTAATATCAGATTGCATGGTACATTGGTTGCAATAACACACACCCACGCAAACACAACATGCAACATATCAAAGGAATCTTATAAAGACCCCTTTAATATACCTATTTTTATTCCATTTATCTGTTTATTTTTTAAATATAATGTAAACGATCATACGGTCGACCGATCATAAACGTTACTGCCGATGAAGATTTATAATAAGTATTTATCCTTTTAGTTATTTCATTTATTGATCAAATAGGTAGGTACCTACATTTTAAGTTTTACGACGTAAAAAATGTCCGACCAAACCATACACATAGTTTGCCTGTCGGCTCAAAATTATTACTTATTCACAATAACATAATTGTAAAAAATAATTGAGTACTTTAATTAAAGATATAAGTTAGGGCTTGTTCACTGTCGTAAATTAATTGTATTTTTAGATTTTTTTACAATATATAATAACGCAGAATTAACACAAACGATACTTATTTAAATGCCCATTTTTACGAAAAATTAATTTTAAATCTTTTTATTTCATAGGACGGCAAACGGGCATACGTATTAGGTATATGGTAAGCAATAAGTGCCGCCCATGGATACCCAGCAACGGAAGAGTTACGAGCGCGTTGCCAACCTTTTGGAGATTAGGGTTTGGGAGTTTAGGGATTGGGGAAGGGAAAGATTGGGCCTCCGGTAACCCCACTAACATAGCCGGTTTTCTGTAAGGCCGTGGTATCATTCCGATCGTGCCGACCCATTCGTGCCGAAGTATGGCTCTATCACACTTAAATAAAGAATTGTGCTCCGTATTAGGCTTACTCCTTTTGCATCGATACACGACATAATTGACTTCATTTCATTTATTTTTGTGATTCGCCGTGTGAGTGAGGTTACTGGAGGCCCAATCCTTCCCATCCCCTGATCCCTCCTAATTCCAAAACCCTAATCCCGAAAAGGTCGGCAACGCAATCGTTAGTCCTCCGTTACGGGTGTCCATGGGCGGCGCTGATTACTTACCATCAGGTCATTCGTCTGCTCGTTTGCCGACATATTCCATAACAAAAAAAACTTTGGTTAAAATTTCGAATTTAGAACATTGAACCAGAAAAGGACGGATATAATCCACAAGCACTTCTAGAAGATAATATTATAAAAAAAACCTTAATTGAATACTTAATTCACATCAGAAGTTTAATTTACACTAAACGAACAGCGAGGACTCCAAAATATTAACCTTGGAGACTTTTTCAAGAAACCTTTTTTTCGCTTGTAATGGAATTAAATACGTGGAAAACTGAAATTATTAAGGAGGTCGACATTTATCATTTTAGTCACCAGTTAGGGCGGTGCTTCATCATGGAGTTTATTATATTTATTCGGCTGTGTAATATTTGTAACTTGTTCAACTGGGCAAAATCATCGTATCATGTATGGTAACAAAAGGGAGACATACGTTGTTATTTTCTATAGATTAATTATTGAAAACTAGCTTTTGCCCGCGACTTTGTTGTTGTGTATGTCCGTACTATATTCTTTCTCGAATTCCAAACTATGACTGTACCAAATTTTACAGAAATCGGTTCAGTAGTTTAGGCGTGTAGAAAAGACAGACAGAGTTACTTTAGCATTTATAACGACTTACTCATGTGAATAAACTGTGAAACAAGAGCCCCGTTATGACTTGAAACCAGTAGAGCTTTTCTCCGTTTATTAAAAATTTTAATTAAAATCCGGACAATCCGGCCTGTCAGCAATCATTTTCAGTATGCTGTTACGAGTGTTGCGCAAGCGTTGCAGTAAGGAAGCCGCTTTTTTACGCATAATGTCGTGAAAGCCAACCGTGTGAGATTCAGCAAACATTCCCGATGCACTGCAACGCCGCGGTAGCCGCAACAGCGTCCTGAAAGCGTTATTATATTGTAACGTATTTATTCGCGTGAATAATTACTTAGTTATTTTCAATAAATCTTATCATTAATTTAAGACCCATTTTTTTTGGAGAAAGTCATCAAATGACTTCTCTACTTCTGGGTAGGGCTAGAAAGAGTGTCAGACTTGCTTTTTTTATGTGATAGGTCGGCAAAGGAGAAAACCGATTACCTGATGGTAAGCAATCAGCATCTCCCATGGGCACCCGCAACGACGGAGGAGTTACGTGTGCATTGCCAAACTTTTAGGAAGATTAGAGATTCGGAGATTTTGAGAAAGTGAACGGATTGAGGTAGGGGAAGGATTGGGCCTCCGGTAACCTCACTCACACGGCGAAACACAACTCTTTGGTTATTTCACGCCTGTTTTCTGTGAGGCCGTGGTATCACTCCGGTCGAGCCGACCCATTCGTGCCGAAGCATGGGTCTCCCACACTTAAAACAATCCAGTTCCTTTTCCTGCTTGAGGACGGGACCGCTGTATATCAGTGTGGCTGTGCCTAGCTACTTTAAAATCCACAAATGGTTTATAGCTCTCTCTATCTTGGAATCTTTTCTGATCTATATTTTTTTTAAGTTTTTATATCTGTTACAATATCATATTGTTTCTTTTACTTTTGCGTTCTAGATCTCTTACATTGATTGATTCAAACTTTCGAGACCTCAACGAAATATTTCTTTGGGAACAGTTAATTGCCTATTATTGGTATTTTGTTTCAAAGGGAATAATAGTTTTTTAAATGTCTGTCTTTTTAGTCATCTAAAACGGTACACACGTATTTTTTATTTTCTTCGAAATCAAATATCTACTTTTTTATGTAATAGGTCGACATACAAGCAGGCGCATTACCTGATGGTAAGCAATGAGCACCAGTCATGGACACAACAGCACAACATGAGTTACGAGTGGGTTGCCGGCTTTCTGGGTATGAGAGATTTTGCATAATTAGAAATTGGGGAGGAATGCGGGGTGGGTTTGGGGCTCCGATAACCTCACTCATACGGCGAAATAACGCTGTTGCTATACGACAAAATACGTGTCTGATGTTTTCTATTTTATGACAGATACCATCAAACGATTCGACTATCTACTCGTTTGCCTAAAAAATACCTAATATAATAACCTTTTTATAATTGAACTCCTTCTTTTTTTTCTAGATATTACCAGGCCAACGTGAGATGCCGTATAAGTGGGCAGCCTATCTTCTCTTTCACATGCACTTCGCTCAGATCTTCCACACGGCATCAATATGTCTCACTTTGTCGCTAGCAGTATGGAGATATGTCGCTATCAAGTAAGTGAATGATTTAATATCATTACTTCTTTAATATGTTTTATTAGTATTTTTAAATACAAAAGAAAAATGAAAGCAAAAATAATTTTTTTTTTTTTTTTTTCATTTAAATTCTGGCCTCACCAACAGCCAAGACTAACCTAAAGGCCAAGACGCCTCTTACCACAGCGATAGGCAATATAAACAGGCTCCATACAAAAGTAGATGTGTTGACATGTCACTATAGTGAATTCACAAGAGAACTATTGCATCTTTGTGTTTTAAAACTTGAGGTTGTGTTATTGCTATTTTTGTTATTCTGTGTTTATTTTTAATTACTTTTCTTTGTGTGTCTTGTTTATCGCATTAAGATGAACCTGTAATGATAGATTACATATATAAAAATTACTAATATCTCGCGTGATTTAACTAGGAAAAACTCAACTATCTTCGAGTCACAACGGGTATTTAAGCGAACAAGGTTTTATAATGGATTGAAACTTTGCTTATAAAATGTAACTTTGCTTTATTTTGATATTCCTACATAGTATAAAACAAAGTCACTATAACCTATATCCTATACTTTGACAGCAGTAGGTGAAAGAACGGGGCGGATTTTAGCCAGTAAGAGTCTGACACTCTTCTCTCTCTGACCCTCTCGCCCCACCCAGGGCGAGAAAGTCACTTCATGATTCACCTTAATCAAAGAAGTATTTCTTGATTTTCAAATGAACCAAGTCAACTATATTAATTGCTATTATTAACTAACTAAATGGAAATATTTAAAATTCATGAATCTCTCAAAGTATTCTTCTATAATCTATATTAACTTTACTAAAGTAGTGATGGTATTTGGCCTTTGTTATTCAAACCATTTTACCCAGTTATGAACTACATTTACAAATACTTCATAAATTTACTTCGAAACTTTCCACACAAATAAGGGTGCTTTAAGTAAATCGTATTTACACGCAAAGTTCTTAAAGAGATTTAAACTTTATTAAAACTGTAATAAGATATTTTTCGGATTAGAGCTTCTGTATTGAATAAAAATATGGCTGACTTGGGAATTGTGTGTACAATATAACAATGAAAATAAGTTTTGAAGTTGTTTTAAGATATTTGCTTTTCAAAGTTAAAAGAAAATAAACGAGGAAATACATAGAATACAAAGTGAAATCAAAAGATGTAGGCTACTGTTCAAAAACATTTATGAGTTAACGGAAAAATATTTTACTTTGATTGTATATATTTTGCTTTATCTTCATGCAACACATAAAAAAAGGCTGCGTGCTTTTTTTGACAAGGGGAAAGTCATCAAAGACTTCTCCTTACATTCCTTACCTCCTTACACATCACACCCAGACCCGGAACAACAAATTGTGGAATACACAAAGAGTTGTTCGAAGCGGGAATCGAACCCGCGACACGTTGTGCGGCAGCCAGTTGCCCAGCCACCGCGCCAACCGTGCATGAAATATGATATTTACGCAAATAATATTGATGATAAAAGCTAGAATATACAGTACGTAAAAGCCCCGTTGTATTTCAATATCTATTCAAAACGTCGATGTGGTTGCTCCTAAGTACTTTAAAGTTGCAAAGTTAAAGAGCAGTCACGGAATTTGACCCTTTCATCACAAATTAACTAAAGTGTTTTAATTACTTCACTATTTTCATTAGTTTGTTATAAGTAAAAAGTAATATAAACTAACTAAAATAAATCAAAGATAAATTAAAGTTCGTTACATTTAAAAAGGAAAAATGGTTTTTCAATATTCGAAAAAAAGTGAATGAGAAAGTGGGAGAGGTAATTTACTGTGATAAAATATGACAAAAACTACGAAATTTCCTTTCGAACACATATTATTTAAAAAGAAAATCATGACTGGACACGTTCATGGAGCATAATAAAGGGCTTGTTTTTTCTGCGAGTATGTGCTAGGACATTTCTAACACCGGAACAGCACGTCGATTCTATAAAATTTGTTTGATTTTGAATCTTGTTCGAGTTTGAAGTGAGCGTCGAAGTGACGGGGAAATTATGTAATAGAATGCCACTTTTAACGTCATCTCATACTTCATCTATCAAAATGTTGCGGTCAATTTAGTTCAACTCGCAAGTGTAGCTCTAGTGTAGTACTACTCACAGCGGATTCAGATTCGAAGTTGAGAATGAAGTCTTACAGAATCACACTGCAGTAACGTGTGCGCTGCCAACCTTTTGAAGATTAGAAATCTGAGAATTGGGGATTTGTGTATAAGGGAGGATTAAGCCTTAAGTTACTCGCACGAAGAGACACGAGGCAACCGATAATTCACATCGATTTTCTGTAGTGCCGTGAACAACAGTTGCTTAATGTTTTTAAAATAACCCTTTAAATATATATTTTTGAACTTACAGTCACGTGCAAAAGACGCTCCACAACTTCACTCAATTATTCAGATTTGAATTCAAATTTATTGGTAAACGGGATTTCTATGGATTTTCAACTGAATAGCTATAAAGGTTGAGTAAATATTTCTATGACAGACAGACAACGTCAGCCTTGTCTTGTTCAGGAACCCTCCCTTTGTTTATAACGTACCTTTTCTTACTTTGATACAGTTTCATATATATGTATGTATGTAGATATATCATATACATATATATGTATGTAATAGCTAGGCGTTTGACCGCTATCTCGCCTGTTGGTTAATGATGATAATGGGGCCTAAGATGAAGCTCGCCTTACCTTAACCAATCTTTTTTTTTATTATTTTTATTTTTCATTATTACAACATAATTAATTTCACTATTTTAAAGTCCAGTTTTGTTGTTGTGATTTAAAATACATGCCGGGTTTAAGACTGATCCCGTTTTTCTTGCAAACTCGCAAGTGAAAAGAAAAGCTCTAGATGTCGATTCACAGCTCGAGTAGCTAATGTGAATTTGTATCACTTGTTTGAAACTCGAATAAACAAACACATATGGGACTTTTCGTAAAGTAACAACTACCATTAAGAAATAGTTTAACAAGAAAATGATCACTGAACTAGACAAATATACAGCTGTGCTAAATAACTTTCACACAGATATTATGACTTGTTCTAGTTAAGGTTTGAAAGAATTTGGTTCAGCGAGTGAATAAATTACCAAAGTTCATTCAATTGAATACCTAAATCAACATTATCATAATTAAGTAACATAACGTTACATCTTATAATATATACTTATAATAAATCTGTAGAGGGGTCAATTCTGTACATTAAATATATTTTCAAAATAACTACGTTATTATTGATTTATAATCGATTTGAAAACAGAAACCCCTCAATATTACTTTGCCCGACTGCATTTGCAACAAAACAAAAAATAAATTAGCAATAATATGATAAACTTATTAACTGAAAGTATTCGAAACTGCAAATTTTATCCAAACTCAGGAAACGATTTGCAAAACTATTTCCATTTGCACATTTCGCGCGAATCGGAAATTATTATTTTATTCGACTGTAAGTACTTTAATTAGTCTAAATATTAGTACATTTAGTTATTTTAGTTTAAAACAAATAAATATTATGAATCATTTCGAAATAATCATTTTCGAAATTATAGACATTACAATTATATGTTGAAATTATATATAAAAATGAGCTATGAAAATAAAAACATGAAACAGAATAAAAAGCTTCATAAAATATAAAAAATCATACTACTTATAATAAAAAAGTATAAGTATGAACTATAAGTCACAGACTCGAAACCAACCTGCCACAAATAAATTAAACTTCACACTTTACAAGTTAACAATATTAAAAGCTTGTATTAATGATATGTTATGATTTTAAACTAAATAGCCACTATTAAACATTTATATCAACCTATTCAGCAATTTATACTTAGTCAGCGAAATGGCTGAACATAATTTTCTGCCAACGTTAAAAATGCCTACTTTATTTGACAACCAAGCTCAGTGGGCATTTTCAGTAACACTACGATTTTATCACATTACACACTTGGCTGGTTGATTCTGAATAAGTTAACCAAAAAAACTGGCAAAAATCCAAGTTCATAACGGATAGGCATAATACTTATCTATTTTACAAAGATTTAAGTCTTTTCGACCAGAGAAAGTGCCAAAAACAGATTAGGTACAATAAAATTTTTGAACATACGAGTATTTTAGGATTACTTTTTACGACTTTTGAGTGGCAAAATCATCAGTTTACATCTCTCAACCTAAGTAGGGAGCGTCAGCCTCTGACTTCGCCCCGTTTGTTCTCCTAGGTCGCGGTAAATTATGGCAGTTGGCCTATAACCCTGTGATCATTTTTAGAGCTGACGTAGTATTTGACGAAAAAAATGTAGTCTGTATTACTCTTCAGTTTTTTAAACATCTTTAAGCACAAAATTTTACTATGGAATCGCTCCGCTGTGCTATGAAATAGATACAACAAAATAAACATACTTTCGCACAAACGAATAATATAAGTAAAGTTTTTAAAGTGTAGGCGAGTGTACAATAAGATTACTAAAGACTAATATTACTTATACAGTTAAATATCTAGTATTGGAGCTGCAAATGGAAATCTAAATAATAATTTAGATCTTTCAATCGTAGTAATTCGAGACACAATGATATAGAAGAAAAATCGATGCGCGAATGCCCGGCGTTCGCTTTGGTTTTGGTGTCATTTTTCTAAGCAGTTTATCACCTATCAAACCAATTATGGTACAACTATAGCTTATTACTCTCTGCTAGTCAATTGTTTCTTAGCATGTGATCAATCAAATGGCGAAACCAACCCATAAACAGCCGGGGTTGCGGGGTAAGCGCAATGAGGCACCGCGACCTCGGCCCAGAGCAGGAGAAGGAACAGAGGGGTATTTAGTCAGTAAGAGTCTGACACTTCCTCCCGCCCGGCCCTGGGCGGGAGAAGTCATTTGATGATTTTCCCCTCACAAAAATAAAAAAAAAACCATAAATACAAACAACCACATAACATCATCCAATTAAGAACATGTTTTGATGTGAAGAAAATTTCCATATAATAAATAACAGTAATAAATTGGTTATTTCTTTACCCATTAAGAAAACAAATTCAACAAAATGAAAACATCAAAGAAACAAATGAAGTTTTAGAAAAACAATTATACTCATTACTGGCAAGGAAATTGAGCACAAATTTTGTTAGATAGCAGAAATAATTAATACTTAATGTTACTCAAATATAGGGCAAGCTATATTGAGTCCTAAGTCTATAGGTTCACTGTCAGATATTACTTGCAGTATTTGTTGAGGACTAAACGATATTTCGAGTAGAAATTATGACTTCAAGGTTCTGTATTATATAGATCACCTTCTTAAAAAGGCTATGGAGGGTTTCTTTATAGTTAGTTATGTTATAAAAAAGTTTATTTAAAATTGTATGTAAAATGTTTACTCAGGTACTTACCTAAATTGATCGTTAGTTCGAATCCATCGAAAGTTTATTTAAGTAATCTTTGTATGTATAACGCGACCTATTTAATATAAAAGGACAAACCTAAATTGTTTACCTTTAGTTAACCACCTAAATTAATAGAATATAATTGTGGGAGAGCCATGCTTCGGCACGAATGGGTCGGCTCGACCGGAGTGATACCACGCCCTCCCAGAAAACCGTCGTGAAATAACCACAGCGTTGTGTCGTGTGAATGAGGTTACCGGAAGCCCAATCCTTCCCCTCTCCCAATCCCTCCTCAATCCCTAAATCTTCAACTCCCTAATCCCTAAAAGGTCGGCAACGCACCCGTAACTCCTCCGTTGCGAGTGTCCATGGGCGGCGCTGATTGCTTACCATCAGGTAATCCGTCTGCTCGTTTGCCGACCTATTACATAAAAAAAATATGATTTGTACTCAATTAGAGTTGTCTATTGGTAGTTAGTTAGTTATATTTTATTTTGTTTCAGATACTCGGATAAAAACCACATCCTGTGCACGGAGAGACGATGTAGTACGGCAATTCTCAGTAGCTTCATACTACCGCCCATACTCTGCATACCTACTTATATGGTGAGTTTTGTTTGTCTTGATTTCAAAAATTAACACGTTCTTTACTAAAATGTTAATACTACGGAAGAATCTGGTTCCTACCATCTCAAGCGCATGTCGTGACTAGTTGTGTTGTGAATATTCATCAAACAATTAAATTAACATAGTAATTAACACAGTTAAAAAATTTGATTCAAAAGGATTGAATAACTACAGGACGTCAAGTAGGTACTAGTTCATCGCAGACTTGCTAGCTCAAAAAAGTTAAGAATATTTTTCAAAACTCAGTACAATCTCGACACAGCCGTTATTTTCTAAATAAATTTGAATATAGAACGTCATTTGTATGAACTTTGTGCCACAGAAATTTATCGAGAACATTTAAAAATGCGGTGGAACAGGTGCTAAATAAAAAAAACGCCACTTCACTACTTTAGTGGCACTCGAAGTCACGTAAAACTCATTTGTTGGACTCGACAAAGGATAACTCAGTTTATACGATTTACTTTCTATCCTCGTAGCAGACGGTAAACAAGTCCTAATATAATTGTTAAACAGAAAATGTATTTATGTAGTCTGTATGCCGAAATGTGATGTGTTACGATCCCCATTTTATTTGTGTGAGCTTCTGTTTAGTTCGATATTTTACTACACAGCTATTGTTTTGTTTATTAATAAACAAGCTTTATTATGCACACACTAGAAACTTATCCTTTTTTATGTGGGGCGAGAATCATCACATGACTTCTCCTGCCTTAGGTGCGTGCGGCAAGAGAGAGTGTCAGATTCTTCATCATCATCATCAGCCTATGAGTGCCCACTGCTCAGCAAAGGCCTCTTCTCATACGGAGAAGGTTAGAGAATTAATCAGCATGCTTGTTCAATGCGGGTCGGCGATTTCAAACTTATAATTAGAAATTATAAGTTCAGGTTTCCTCACGATGTTTACCTTCACCGTATGTCAGAGGTACTTGCCAGATTCTTGTCAGATTCTTACTCACGGAAAATCACCCCGTTACGTCTACTGCTCCAGGCTGGGACAACGGTCCATTGTTGCGCTCGACCCACAACCCCGGGTCATAATGCCTCGAAGGAATAAATGGATTGGACCGGAATGGTACCATAGCCTCACAGAAAACCGGCATGAAACCGTTGAGGACACCGAAGGCCCAGTCCTTCCCTTTCTCACTCCTCAATCTCTAAATTCCCAAAAGGCCAGCGAGGCACTCGTAACTCCTCCGTAATTGCACAGGCGGTGCTAATTGCTTACCAAACAGATAATCCGCCGGCATTTTTGCCGTAAAAAAGGTATATGTGTGTATTATATAATACATTCCAGAGTTTATAAGCATAACTTGTTCAGAAAGTACGTCTCCAGACACCCGCTAATGTGTAACGTCATTACTCGTAGGTACTGCCAATTTACCCTTAAGTAATTTGTTTCAATCTGGCGAAAACAACATATTTAAGGTCGTATTTTGTATATTGTTTTAGGGGTCTGAACAAAACTGTTATTTTTAGGACAAGGTATTCTAGAGGTCCAATCCTTCCTCTCCGTCTCTCCCTCCCTCCCTAATCTCTAAGCCCCCAAAACCTCTTACCACCAAAAGTCTTTCAACGTACTTGGACGTTTGCTTTTCATAAATGAGGTTTTTCCTTCAAAAGTACTTTTAAAGTTTATGCAGCCACCACTGTCGTATGGTCCAGGGTTGCAGTTATTAATAAAGTAACTAACGCGGCTCGGAGCATCAGAACGAACGGAAGAACGTGGTGACTTTTAGTCAAAATGAGTCTGATAGTTTTTAAAAAACACACACTGAAAATACTTACATGGTGATTTAACGCCCAAAACTTCTCTGTGTTACACGAGGCCTTTGCTCAGCAGTGGGCATTTATAGATATATATCCATTTAATTATCAGCATCAACATAATTATGTAAATAATGTTATGTTAGACGACGAAAACGAACTAAATGAACGTCACTAATTTAATCTGTGTTCTCGGGTTCTTGGCAACACTGGCCTGCCGCTAGTGTTGCCAAGAACCCGAGAACACCGTTGCCGTTTTGACGCTGTCATCTGTCAACTGTGACAGATTCATAAAGTTTTCCCGCGCAAAGAGTGAAAAAGGGGATTCTGGTGGGAAGTTTGACGAACATTCATACGTTTCTTATAAGAATCTGTTTTTATCAAACTTATATATTTGAGAGTATGGTGTTTTACTTATAAGGTACAACAACGTTTATACAATATGCTCAGCTAACCTTATAGAGGAAGAAAAGGTATATAAGGAAGAATATCAGGAAGAAATAATAACAGAAGATAATTTCTGTTAGGCTAAGAACTCACGGAGCGATTTTGAACCGTGCCCGCCGCGGTAGCGGAACTGCGGTTTTATTTCCAAACTCACGAGACCGGTTATTTGCGCGGTTACACAGCCGCCGCGGTTGCGATCATCGCCCGCAAACGTGGCGGGCGATGATCGCAAGATTGCAAGACTAACGATCAGTTGAGGTTAACGATCAGTTGAGGTCCAGACCGCCATGGACACACACCAGAAACGAGCCGTTGCGTTATATTTACTTCACAGAAGACCCGCCGGCCCCCGCGGTCGCTCGCCAACCGATCGCAAAGCGCGCGGGTGCCACCCGCCGAGGCTGAGCGTAACCGCGGCCCGCGCGATTCTACTAGTTGCCCGCCGGTACAGCGGGAGCCGCATACAACCGCGTACACCGCGGGCGTAAAACGCGTCGTGAAATGTGCTTTAATTTTTTATATAAATATTTGAATCCTACAGAAGCTGCGGGCTCGCAACCGCAGCGGACGCGGGCGAAAGTCGCTCCGTGAGTTCTTAGCCTTATTCCCTGAAATGTACATAATAATATTGATATACTCCTAAAGGAAAACCGGTATAATATTGTTTACAAGCTAGATTAAACTAGATCGAAATATCTAGGATCTACACAATGCTAGTAATCTGACCTGAGGTATGCTTTGAAGCGAATTGCAATTACCTATTGTTGCGTAACAGTAGCAAAGCCTGTGATGGCTCAACATTGAGCACAAATAATGATACTTGTAGCATCTGTGCGCTTCGAATGAAACATCTAAACAAAAAGTAGGTACCCTAATTGTTATTCCAAAATTTATATTTTATGGTTTGATACTACGAGATTGTAACGCAGTACGATTAATTTGATAATTGTCTATTAATTTGAGTGACAACTACGTAATCAAATGATATGACTGCACTGAATGTCGCGGCTCCTGTGTGGTGCTAATTAAGTGATGACGAAATATTGTTCGATGCTTCTACTGGACAAGCCATTTGTTACAAATTGATGTTACGCTTTTGTTTTCGAAAATAAAACAATGCCTTATGCTATATTTTTGTCTGTGTTATGGGTATTACAACTTCACCTACGTCACACCTAGCCGAAACAACAATTTATGGAGGCGGAGCGCGCGAGGGAACTATCCTCCTCGCGCCCCAGCCGCCGCAGAAGGCGACATTCCGGGCGTCAGAGCAGGAGGAGGAACAGGGGAGTTTTTAGTCAGTAAGAGTCTGACACTCCCTTCCGCCCGACCCTGGGCGGGAGAAGTCATTTGATGATTTTCCCCTCATATAAACACACACAAAGAGCTGTTCCTAACGGGAATCGAATCCGTCACACCTGTGACACGTTCGGTACTCAATTGCCCAGCTACTGCATCAACCGTGCGGTCAATTACAGTAAACATTTATAAACCCTAAGCAGATTAAAAATATTCATGGCTTCCAAGAATAAAAACTTTTGAGACAATACAGCATGCAGATCGTAAAAGTTAAAAGTCATTCTGATAAATATAAAATACCAAATCGCTGAAATCCGAAATAAAAATACTGGCACTAAATTTTCAATGTACTGCCATAAAATATATATACATACCTGTGTGAGCATGTTTTACATGAATAAATAACAAAATAAATAAAATTATTCAATTCGTAAGTTTTTCTTTTACAATAAAAACAACAAACCACTTAATTCTATCAAATTGTTCGAACAACTTTGCAATTTATATCAAAGGGAAAACCACTCGGCGTTTAATTGTTCACTAATTGAATTCACTTTTATATTTTAATTACTTAGTTTCCGAAGTCACATTTGATTACGTGAGTCAAAATAATTAAAACCACAGTTCATAATTAAACAGTTCGGAATCATGACGGCCATCAGTTTACTTAAAAAAATACCTCTTGGAGCTAAGGCTCCTTTTCAAAAGGAGAAAATACGACTTTGAACATTTATCGAGGCGCTTTCAAGGCCTGAGGACTAGGTGATTTAATACCTATTTTAATTATAAATCATGAGTTCATGCTATATTATGGTAGCCAATAGACCACTATACAGACGGGGCCCTATAGGGCTTATGTTCAGCCGAGGTTGCAGGGCAAGCGCAAAGAGGCACCGAGGGCAAAAAGGAACAGAGGAGTTTTTAGTCTGAGAGTCTGACTATATCTCTCTCTCTCACCTCACCCTGGGTGGGTGAAATAACTTTATGATTTTCCCCTGACAAAAAAAAATGTAATCTTATGGTCTTGGCATAAAGTAGAAAAAGGAACGGGGCATTTTTTTGTCAGTAAACGTCTGACAGTCCGTTTCGCCTCACTTCGGGGACCCTCCCTCAACGTATCAATGTCTGTGATTTGTAAATAATCTTAGGTATAATTTGGAAAAAGTCATTGGTACAGGCACACATTGGTACTTTTAAGATTTCATACCCATATCCTCAGTCCTCACACATATATGAGAAACAGGCGCCGTAACCTTCGGCCCACCACACCGCTAACGAGCATATTTATAAAACCTAAATTAATCCTGGCAATGAAACGGAGCAAAGCTTTATCAATATTTTATAATCCAATCCAAACCTAACATTATAAATGCGAAAGTAACTCTGACTGAAGTCCGTCTTTTCTTCAGGGAAACTACTAAACCAATTTCTGTGAAATTTTGTACACACGTAGTTTGGAACTTGAGAAAGGACATAGGATAGTTTTTATACCAAAAATCTGCTGGAAGTCACTATTCCACGCGAACGGAGTCGATGGCCAAATCTAGTACAATCATATACAAGGCTCTCCAACGCGATCATACTCATACATACATACGTTTGTGATCGTAATTTCTAACCATTAGGGAATAATTTCGATAATGAGAATAGAAATTGCAGTATAGTAGTACCATTTGCACAAATTGCTCAACAATATTTTGAACGAATTGTGCTACCACCTCTCTCATTTTCAAATACCGATGTTGCTATATTTGTTAATAAGTAGATATCATAATTGTATTATTGTAAACTTATCTGTGTGCTTTATTTTACATTTCGAAATTAGATGACGTTGCAAATATTGGACATTAAACTTTCTGGTATGATAAAAATGTGATTCAATCATGAATTTTCGAGGTTTCAAAATTTGTAATATACTTCTATAATAATAAGCTTGCCCTCCATAGTAAGGGAACAAATAATTACGTGGACAGTAGGCCGAGGCTGCGGTACATTACTACACCTACCCCGCAACCTCGGCTGAAAATCAGCAGAGTCGACTGTTGACTCGATACGTGGATGGTAACGTGCCTTAAAGTCGGGTCTTTATCTGGTCGCGTCTGGAATCGCGCTCACGGCGGCCGGAGGTAGTCACACGATTCCCGATGTCCGGATTGTGTATTATGGTGACTAGACGTGGAATTATGTTACGATTGAATCTAAAATCTCTTACACACCAGTCGGACTCACACTGACCAAGTCATCTCCTGCAAGCGATTTAGAATGTTCCCCATATTATATGAAAATATGATAAGATATCGAAAAAGGTTTTCATTTCATCCCACTATTTGCGGATGATAAATGGGCCATAGTAAAGCGTCCAGGCCTAGGTACGCATTCAATCGAATCAATGAAGTGTACATTCCTTACGCAGAACCTCAATCACTGAATCAAAACGGTTGAATGAAAATTCTATGGAGCTGGTAAATAGTATAAAATCGGTGAGAAAATTCAAGGTCAAACAACAGTTATTTCGGAAATTATTTTTTTGTTATTTATTGATTTTGTTAAGTATATATCGAAAATGTGCAGTAGCTAATTATTACTTCTTTTTGTAAAACGTTGCCCCACATTAGGATTTTCCCCTGTGTCGTGGGTGCGGTTACAAACATTACAATTTCACATACGTATGACACCCAGACCCGAAACAACAATTTGTGGATCACACAAAGAGTAGTACCTTGCATTATGTGTTCAACTTTATCTTCACTAATATTATAAATATAAAGGGGGTAATCTTTGGAACTGTTGGTCGGATACCCAATTTTTTTTACTGATACATAGCTACAAGTTCCTAAGTGCTATAGGCTATAAAACATCACGCTACGATCAAATGGAGCAGAGAGGGTGAAACCGTGTGAGAGTAGCTAGTTAGATATATAAAGCAAAAAGTTTTTCTGAATGTTTTTATTACGCAGTATTTTCAGGAACTACCCAATAATTCATAATAAAAAATAGTATTTATTGAAAATCACGACTTACACACCTAAAATAGATGTAGAGAAACGCTCTACTGGTTTCAAGTCACAACGGGACTCTTATTTATGAGCAGCGTGCGCGTTGCGGCATCTTCGCACAGCCAAAACAGTTGGTTGTGGTTGGCGCGAAAAAATACAATAGTTTTTGTAGTACATAGTCCATTTATTGAGAGAATCGTTAGGCTATAATACGCTATAATACATCACGCTATATAACATCACCAATAAGATACGAGAAGCGACTGAAACCGCTCGGCAGTAGCTATTTTATTATAAGCAATACCTAAGTACTTGTATAGAGTACACTAAGCCCAGTATAGTGAGTACTTATGTCCGTTCCAGTGGTATTGGAAACTACTTTCTATTTTTCTCCGTTTTCAATACCCACGCCGAAGCGATTGGTCAAGAGCTGAACTTTCTCAATATTATTGTGGTGTGCAGTTTACAGACACGAGGTAAAATCTTGCTACACGTGTAACATTCAGAATGTTTAACAGTAATGTGAGTAAGCTGCACACGTAAATATTTGAAGAGTCAACATCAAAATCAAGATCAACATCAAAATCAAATAATTTATTTAAAATAGACCACAACAAGAACTTTTGAAAGTCAAACAGAAAAATGAACGAATATCAAAAGGTTCAACTTTATGAGTGCCAGTCTGTCGCGGTCTGTCTTCTAGTAAAGCTATTGGCTCATTCCAAAGTGTAGAATCCTATGGAGAAGAACGAGTAAGAAACTCCATGGTTTACTATTTTTCATTCAGAATCAACTCGACTAGTTTCAAGCCACATTAGGGCCTTATGTTCATGAGCAGCATTGCGCGACACACGATGCAGTGAACGAACATTTCGTGTGGTTGCAAACCGTTACGTGAATAACATTCGGTTTCTGAAAGGCTTGTCAACGCTAAAATTAACTAATATCCTGTTAAATCTCTTGTCAAGTCATCTGATTGGTTGTTAATAATTCAGTCAACCAATCAGATGACTTGACAAGAGATTAAATTGATTTTAACATTGATCGGCCTTTCGGAAACCGGGTGTGAGCCTATTTAAAAACTAATTCCTTATGTCTCACAAAAGTTATAAGATGAAAACGTATAATATATAATGTATTGACCTAAGGTTGGCTACACCCGGTAACCGAATTAAAACTAGATATTTTTACTATACAGTATTACCTAAGCTATATGTGAAACTAAACTATTAAACAGAATGGGCTTAATAGAGAATGCATAACACATGTATTGAATTTACAGGGAATTCAAAGTGTATCGGGAAGTAGGTACATAATACCTACATAATATACAATATTTAAATTTCAATTTTTTTACGTTCGAATTTCAATTCACGTGTTTTTTTTTTGTATAAATCCCACGAAATCACAAACGTGTTTAATTCACTGTTTACATTAAATTGTTTATTTACATTTGATTTGTAATTGATGTACGACGATATATTTCGTGTATTGACTGCGGTTCATTTGTAAATTGTTACGATAAGCCTTGCCACGTGTATATTATGGTTGCATTAGTAATGCTTGGTCATGAACCTGTGACAATAATTAATGAATCCTACTATCCCTACTAATATTATAAATGTGAAAGTTTATTTTTTTCACTCTAAATTTAAGGCCTTGGACTAACTCATTGGTCACTATTATCAGCATGTCACGCGACCGAAGACGCGGGCGAAAGCTAGTTTAATAAAAATCAGCCGTACCTACTCACAGTAATTTAACGGTTTCTTAACCCTCTCCTTATTCAGCTGGGGTTGCGGGGTAAGCGCAATGAGGCACCGCGACCTCAGCCCAGAGCAGGAGAAGGAACGGGTGGAGGGGGGGTTTACTCAGTAAGAGTCTGACAATCTCTCTCGCCTTACTCTGGGCGGGAGAAATCAGTAGATGATCCCCTGACAAAAAAACCAGCTCCTTATAGATGGGGTCCAATAATGTAAGGACGGTGTTCTTCTGGGTTTGAGAGTGTAAGTGCAGTAATGTAAACAGCCTATAGCAGGAGAAGGACCGGGGTGGTTTTTTTGTCTTTTGTCAGTACCAACCTGACACTCCCTCTCGCCACACCCAAGGCGAGAGAAGTAATTCGATGATTTTCCCAATCAATAAAAAAAGACCAGCCCTTAACAATCATCACTATTCCTTAGTAATGATGTGTAATGATGATGATGATGATGATGATGATGATAATGATGTCAATAATATTTTTATAAGTTAATCATTTAATGTCCCCGAGTACAGCGATAAGTCCTTTCTTTTTGACATTTAGAACTTTCTTCTATTACGGCACAATGCATTTTATACAAATAAAAACCATTGTCAATTATTTTCTAGAGACAAAGAAATCAAAATACTCATGTGCTTTGATTTTCTAAACCATTGAAGGTAATATAATAAAAAAAAACTGAAAAGAAGAAACCCTTTTATCAAAATGGAATATTAAAAAGTTCAAGGAATATTGCTCTTATGGAGGTTCCAGGTACAATAATGAATCAAAATTAATGTTGACTCGGTAAAAAGTAGGAAGTACAAATAATAAAAATGAAGTTCAAAGAAATAATGAATTTTCGTGGAATCTCTTTATAATTGAAAAGGTACGTTATTGAATGTAATCAAATAGCACATCTAATTGGAATAACTCTAGATTTTACAATTATTGATAGGCATATTTATACACCGAAATTTTTGTATGTTTCAGAAAAAATTTAAACACTCAAAAGATTGCATTGGTTTGGACAATTTTAATTTTTTATATAGTTTCATTCGGCTGCGTGACGACGTGAATAAGAGTTCCGTTGTTATTTGAATCTGGTAGAGCTTTTCTCGGTTAACTCTCTTGAGTTATTATACGTTATATTCAAAAAACTTACCTTATATTTGTCGATAAAACAAATTGTTGTTCCGTTGGAAAACAAACCCACGACACATTGTTGCAACCAGTTCCACAGCCACAGCGCCAACCGCACAGTCAATCTCAAATACTTATTGGTAAAATCAGAATTACCTTGTAAAGTCGAGGCCACTTCAATATATATTTATTAATTCATTCATTTGTTTCCTTCTTCAGGTATTCGACATCCACACCGCAGTCGTACTAGAGCCGTCAGGTCCTATGATACTCTACCACGTGGACTCCGACGAAGAAGGCCAACTGTACCAGATTAATTTCTGGGTGCACGCCGTCGTCATAAAACTGCTACCGTGCTGCATACTAACAGTCATCAGCTTATGGCTAATCAGAGAAGTTTACAGTGCAAACCAGCACCAGAAGAAAATAAGGGTTTATAATAAATGTCCGACCAATAATAAAGCAGTTAAAAGACAATACAAAGCTGACAGAAGAACGAATAGAACGACGAAGATGCTGGTAGCAGTTTTACTTCTATTCTTAGTGACAGAACTGCCTCAAGGAATATTGGGGTTACTGAGCGGGTTATTGGGAAGGTGCTTCTTCAAACGTTGCTACGACCTATTTGGAGAGCTGATGGATGCTCTGGCACTGCTAAATGGGGCGATCAACTTCGTGCTGTACTGCTCCATGTCCCGACAGTTCCGAATGACGTTTGGGCAAATGATGTGGCGCGCACACTTACACCGCTGGCCTCCACCAACCGGCTCACAATCCGACGGACAAAACACGTAAGTATTGAGAAAATATTCCCGACTACATGTTTAATAAACATTTTAAAAGCAATGTATTTATAGAAGCAAAAATAGACGTTCGACGTAGACAGTGAACGTGCGTAGTTGCAAGATGTTTGGATACTAATAATTCCACGTACGTTTATCTGCAGTGAAATATTTTCTGTAGAATTGCGTAGGTACTAGTCTAACTTAAAAAGACATAGTTTAACATTCGAAGAATATAGGACTTTTTAGTTGTTTTACAGTGTTCTGTCAGTCAGAACAATTGCTTTCTTGACGGCTTAACCAGATTCAATGAACTGTAAATTTTAACTCTGTAATCTTAAGGTTTTATATTGTGAGAACTAATAAAGCATTATTATGTTTATTGTACCAATTAGGTCTAAAATAACTACAATAAAGGACTGTTGCTACCTACATTGTTCGTTAAGCCTTTTAAAGACTTTTAAGACATCCCATACTTGATTTTATTAATAAAGAAGTCGCAAAATTTGGAAGAAATACCAAATATCTTCCAAAACCAAAAACGATTTTCCAGTAGTTGGAAAAGTATACGTAGCATTAATTTAATGAATGAATAATAGTTTACAACTCCATTAAGATAGATTGCGTTAATTTACTAGTATTACTGTTGAAAATGAATAATATACATATATATAATGGAGCTGGTGGTACTTACATGTATAATTTTGCAAGCTGATGCTATTAGTTAGTTATGAAGCCTCATGAAGATGATTGATGATCGACAAAGTGATTCTGGCTAATGAAATGAGGGCATTTTGTCATAATGCTTACACAGACGTGGGCTGTGGGCATTGTTGCGGGTTACAATATCGTATAAACTTTACCCTCATAAACATAGAGTTGAAATTAAAATTGCATTCTTTTCTTCTTTGGATAGTCACAAGAAAAAGTGTACGAAAAGATAGTTGGAATTTCCATTAGAAATTCTAAGAAATAGTTTGCAAATATCAGATCATCTAGAATTGACTTAAATACAGGCATTAACCGTATCGATTATAGTTCGCACACGAACTTTACAATTAAGTACGGATAATTCTGGACCTTAGTAATACTCTGAGTTAGCATAGGCTATATATTAATAAGAAAAGGGAAGCGTTTGATAAAAGTTCCATCATGAGTTTGTTATTTCCAATGTTCATCGAATTTGAAATATTTCATCCCTAGATTTGAGAAAAAGCTGTGCCTTTGTACCTAAGTATTTGTTGTATTATTTTTCTTGTCCAACTTACTGTGTATATCAATTTAACCTCGGGTTTAATCCTCGAGTTGTGTACATTTTTGTTCTCATTAATTTAGTAAAAGAGTCTTGTTGTCATGAGTATAAATGTGGATGGATAGAGAGGGAGGGGGAGACCAAAGAAAATATGGATGGATTGTGTGAGAAGTGATATGGAAGACAGAGGAGTTAGCGATAGCGTGACGAGTGACAGGACAGAATGGAAGAAAAAAACATATTGCGCCGACCCCAAATAAAACGGGACAAGGGCAGGAAGATGATGAGTCTTGTTGTTTTTAGTTAATGTCTAGACTTTCAACGTGGCGTGTAGCGTGGTGTTTTATAGCCTAAATCCTTAATCGATTAATGTAGGTACAAACAAACTAAAAATTTGCGCGTCGAAACGAACAAACAAACTCTCCAGCTTTATAATATTAGTATAGATTTGCTAATGCTTTGATTTGAGATTTGATAATAGCTAGTCTTTCCTTCATGATAAAAATACATAACAAAATAGTCATCAACATCAAACCCCAAGCGAACGCCGGCGTTCGCGCAACTATTGTGTCTCGATTGACTACGATTGAAAGGTTAACGATAAAATTATGTCTAAATTGCTTTATTTTATATTTCAGGGCAAAGTCGTCGGTACCCTGAGGAAGGTTTGTACAAGAGAAACATGCTAATGTTTTGCAGCATTTTCTGTAAATAGAAGAATATAATACGGCCATATTTAATAACGAATTGTATTGTAAGTAGCTTTAAATTATTATGACACGTAATACAATGATTTAAGTTTGTTATTTGAGTAAGGCCTTCTTTACGAAGACGAGGCGCGTCGTGCCTTGTGCATGGCGACTGGGGCCGCTTCATCGCACGCGCAAACATAAACATAATACATACCTATATGAGCAACATGTGACCTGCGCAAACGCACCACGTTTCTGTAGACGACGAACGACCTTAGAATTTAATTTAAATTTATTTTAAATTTTGCAGAATATTATTACATTTTTTGCACAATGTTAGACTTAAGATATGTAATGAATTATGTAAATAAAATACGTATATAAATTAAATTTATGATTTTCGTCCAGTTGAATTAACGTTGTATTGTACTTTATAGTTACTGTTGTTAAATAACTGTAACTTAGCTGTAAAACAGTCCGTGCATTTTTTATACAATATTTATTGTACTTTTGATTGTTAAAATTGAAAACATCATATTAAAATCAAAGTCAAAGTCAAAACTGGAACTGGAAACTGTCGTAATGTAGCATTCCAATTGATTTATGAGCAAATACTATGTTTAACTTTTGTATTTTTTTTATAAAAGCACTAATTTATTTAATTATTATTTTGTTTGTGTGAGGTTAAATATTTTATTGTAAATATTTTTAAGTTAATCAAATATAATTAGGACATTATATATGTACCTATCTATATTTTTTCACAAAATGTTATTGTTGATTAAATTGTAAAATAGGTTTAAGGAACAATTCTAGTCTTTCTCCCACTCACTTAATAATAATAAGCAATTATTAATATGTAACAGTTTCATTTTTTTCATGATAAATATATAATATGTTATTAGGTAACATATTATATGCAATATATTGCAATTGTTGAAGTATATCGTGATAAAAAAAAATATGTTTGCTAAAATATAATATAACATAAAAGTATATACATTATATAACTATATTAAATAAAAGTATATGCATTCGAAAGTATATATGAGAACATTCATAGTGTTATGTTTTTTGTGTACCACTACAGAGCAAAGGCCTCTTCTCACACAGTAAAGGTTTGGAAATTAATCACCAGGCTTGCTCAAACGGATTAGAAATTTCAAACTTATTGTTAGATATTATAAATTAAGATTTCCTCACGATGCTCTCCTTCACCGTATGTCTGTGTTGTCTAAATAGTCATAGAAAGTGTATAAAACTTGGATAAACATATAACTTTGAACCCGCACTTTTATGCATGACAAGTATAGAGAATTATCTTAATATGTATGTTCAAGCAAAAGTTAAAAATTGATTCGGAACAGATACAGTAGCTATACGATTTGTGTGAATTTTGTAACACAGCCGTCGGCTGCTGTCTGAGTCTCGAGTTACATACAAAGCAAAGAAAACCAACAAAGTCCAAATCCACAATCTTACAGACTAAGGAATAGGCACGAACGAACAATCTAAGAAATGTCAATAAGATATATTTTAACTTCGTGACAATGAAACAAGTTCTCGTAAATCCTAAGGTTTCCCTAGACTTTGTACTGTAATATAACTCTCATGGCTTACGAAGTAAAATTATAATCTAATAATTAACTAATCCTCGCTGACCTTTTCAATGTCATGGTTGCAACTAACATTTTTCACACTAGTAATATCACTGACAAAACCTGCTTCGGCACGAATGGGTTGGCTCGACCGGCTTGATACCACGGCCTCACAAAAACCGGCGTGCAACAACCACAACGTTGTGTTTCGCCGTGTCTGAGAGGTTACCGAAGGCCCAATCCCTCCCCCTCTGCCATCCGTTCCCAATTCTTAAATATCCGAAATTCCCCAAAAGGTCGGACATGCACTCGTAACTCCTCTCTCGTTGCGGGTGTCCATGGGCGGCGCTGATTGCTTACTATCATTTAATCCGTCTGTTCGTTGCCCGACCTATCACATAAAAGAAATACATAATATTATATTATACATATAATATACTATGTGAGTGCGTGTGTACATATTTACATATATTTTCTTAAACCCATACCTGGTTTATCAGATACCAGTCCAAATTCACAACACAGACATTAATGGCATTCCTGGTCTTATGTACGTACGTGTTCGCTAAACATGCATATGTTATGTATAATATGTTGTGTATCGAAGTGGTATGTACCTGTGGTCAACTTAATTGCTTACGTAGAACATTGATAGATTGCTAATTGGTCTATATACATTGTATTTACATTGCTTCAGCTTCTGCCTTGAACTAATTGTCGTATGAAATGTAAATAATTGTAGACCACGTGTAAATTTTATAGAACAACCTCCGCTATTGTATTGTTCATTTATAAGGATTATATTTTATTGTAGTACACAAAATACATTGTAGAGATTTTGCCGATCGTCTGAGTATATGAACTCGTTTCTAAGTTAATTACCTATGTTACATATAATTAACAACGTCGAAATATACTTGTCCAAGTCACACGTTGGGCGCCATCAATGGAATTGGCGCCCACCGTGGGACAGCTTTTTAAAGAGAAAATAGCGTTGAACTCAATATCATGCAACCGAAGTAACACTTTCAAGGCAGAGATCGTCTTAGTACTATGGAGAAATAATAGATGGCATTGATACTTAAAGGTCGTCTCGTGTAAAGTATTGTTGCAGACTGATGTTTTACCAAAGAATTGTTAATTTTGTGTCTTGTGACATAGTGAATATCATATATGTGTATGTTTGATTTGTAAATAGGATATTTGTTGTACTTTATTTTATTGTAATGCACGCGTTCGCGGTACAAATGCTTCTTAATCAAGACCATGGCAACCGCTACTAATGTTTTTATTCTGTGACAATGTTATCTAAAACTTAATCGCTACTCTATGGTAGATACTTTCTTACATATAAGTCATGTAGATAATATATGCAAGTTCATTACGACTAAAATGATTGTGTTCATTAACAATGAACATTTTATATGAAAATATAATTATATAAAAATAATTAAATACGCTATGTATAAAAAGGAAGTTATTCTGACTTGTCAATTTATTTGAATATTGGCTAAATTGTGTAGAATATTTTGTATGAATAAAATAAAAAAAATGTCATTAAATACTAAGAAAATGAAAAATAATGATACAATTGTACATAATATATAAAATATTGTTAAATAAAATAATGCTATTCAGAATAATTACCATAAAATTGCTGTATTTATAAATATGTATGCGTTTCTCTTGTGCAAATTGACACATGCAAATTACGCTAGCTTAGTGTATACGCCAATTGTATGACGTTAATATATTTGCTATTGTTGTAAAATGCTCATAAAAAGTAAAGTTTGTACATATCCTTTTATAAATAAAGTTTTAATGTGACATTTTATTATTTATTATCCTTATATTAATATTTATTCACTATATAAATGAGGTCCACTAACACTTTTGTAGGAGCAAGGTTTTTTCCTTAATACGATTATTTATTTTACTCGTGTCTAGAGGATTTTCTCTTGATGTTATAAATCAATATCCTGAATACTTCAATCCAATTATAATTATTGATATACTTAGTAACACAAAAAAAAATAGTTTTCGATTCAGTAGAATATTAAAATCACACACAACATTAGCCACCGCCGAGTTAAGGCCTGAGCTGAACATAGCGCTTGCTTAGAAGAAGAATTAGTGATTAATACTTTTAAGAAATGTTGTTTCCAGTTGAGTTATGAAATACCGAACATTTATAATACAAGCTTGATTCATGCAAAAGGTTTTTTTTATAGTCATGAAAAACAATTCACAGGGACCAAGGACGGGACGGGGTGGGATAAAAATCGGTATTTTTCTCATGTTTGGAAAACAAAAAGTGTTATGTAGGTAACACAGGTTCTGATTAATCGATCACAATGACAAATGATAATAAAAAGTACCTACGAGTTTGTCAGAAGTTTCTGTTTTTCGATTCCGTCATATTTCGTGATGAATCACTTTTTATAAATAATAGCCATACTACAAACATTATCAGCCTTTGAGGCTTCAAAGCTCTTCGCACAACCAGAAGGTTTAAAGCATTATTTAGTACATGCTCAAGACGGATTAGCGATTTCAAACTTGTCATTAGAAATTATAAGTCAAGGCTAATTCAAAAAGTTTACTCTCACAATCTATCAGTGCTATCTTAATAATCTTAAAAATAACATATTACGCGATAAGGTCACGTTGGTACGAGCCAGGTTAGAAACCCTCGTGTATGAGATTCAGGCACTCTAACAACCAGGACACGACGACATAAACAACAATATATACTATGACGATTATAGGAAACAAATTTAGAAACAAAAATATAAATAATAAAAATCATACGAAATGTATTTTTCAACGCCATCTACCTTTCGTCGGAGTAAAATATATTATAACAATATTCTTGGTACTTTAACGATGCTGTAGTATTACATGAAACCAATGTTTAGATATAACTACCAAACTAAACACATCTGAACTCAGCTTGGCTGTTTCAATAATATAGAATTAAACTTAATTTAATCGCATTAATTAGAGTTATTATTCTATTATTGCGACATTATGCGTTTGTGGCTCGCTATTAATTAACACCACACAATGTAGTATATTTATTTGTAGTAAATTTGTTATAATTAATTTTGGTCATATGTGAATTAGTGTAATTTAATAATAATATGGTAACTTCCGACGGCTGGTCACACCCACTTTATGAAGTAGAAGTATGTGGTTTCGTAAGTTTTTTTTTATGTGATAGGGCGGCAAACAAGCAAACGAAGTTCCTGATGGTATCATATGATATGGCTGATCGGTGCCACCGATGGATACCCGCAGCACCAGAAAAGTCACAGGTTCGTATCCAGCCTTTTAACAAGGAGTACGCTCGTTTCTTGAAGGTTTGGACGTCGTATGGGTTCGGGAATACCGCCACCGGAAGATCATTCGAAAGTTTCGTAAGTACATGGTAGCCCAGATAAATGTAGAAAAATAAAGTGAGATGATCTAACTGCGAAATTTTAAGATACTTTCCCTACGTATTTTTTATGGAACAGATTTTTTTATGTGATATTACGACAAACGGGCAAACGGAGTACCTGATGGTAAGCAATATGGACACCCGCAACAACGGAGGAGTTACGAGTGCGTTGCCGACCTTTTTGGATTAGGGATTTAGAGATTTTGTGATTGGGGGAGAGGAAGAATTTGATGGGCATTCGTGCCGATGAAACATCTAAAGGAAATCAATCAGCGCCGCGCATACACACCCGCTACAGTAAAATAGTTACAGATGTGTTACCGGCTCTTTATGGAATGTATAAGATGTAAGGATTAGAGTTTGAATTTGCTTGGATTCGCACACGGTGATATTCAAACAACGCATACTAAATGAAACTTCATGCAGCATTGTTGTTGAACAAGCACGGCTAGCGCTGTGGCCGGGCAACCGGCTGAAGCCCAACGCGTCGCGGGTTCAATTCCTGCACGGAACAACTCTTTATGTAATCCAAAAATTGTCATTGTGATGTGTATGTGAAATTGTATTTTTGAAAATGCACCCACGACACGGGATGAAAATGCTTGTGTGTAACAAAGTTTAAAAAGAAATAATATAGGTGAAATACAGGCTGTGCAATGATGCAAAAACTTCAGCTTCATTTATTTATTTATTTAATTCACATAAACAACACTAAAATGGTTATTTTAAATTTTATAGATGTAGCTTTATTTTTAACACAACAAAGATAGCTACAAACCAAATTGTAAAGCATATTTGCGTCCTAAAACAGATGTATTAATCCTATTCGTCGATCTCTCGTCCCCATTCGCATCCTAGTACCCTGTCATAATAGCATTACGATGTCGGACGGCATTATTCGGACGCTAGTCGTCAGATTGCCTTCGTGTAGTGAATAAATGCTAGTATCTAGGTAGATCATTCAGAAAATTATGATGACTAGAATTTGTCTATACAACACTCATTACGCTATGATATTTGTCGGATTTAGTATGGACTGGAATTGGAATGGATAAAGTATGGCTATGATATTTTCCTGATTGATACTTCTTCATAATAGTTTTTTTTTTTATGTAATTGGTCGGCAAACGAGCAGACGGTTTACCTGATGGTAAGCAATCAGCGCCGCCTATGGACACCCGCAACGGAGAAGTTACGAGTGCATTGTCGACCTTTTAGGGATTAGGGTTTTGGATATTTAGGGATTGAGGAGGGATCGGGGGCGGGGAAGGATTGGGCCTCCGGTAACCTCACTCACACGGCGAAACACAACGCTGTGGTTGTTTCACGTCGGTCTTCTGTGAGGCCGTGGTATCACTCCGGTCGAGCCGACCCATTCGTGCCGAAGCATGGCTCTCCCATACTTATTAGTGGTGGTGGATATATTAGTGGAGTAAAACATAACACTACTTTTTTGGGCACTCGTGTAAAAATGATCTATGAGTGTTGTAAAATGGCTTATTTACTAGCTAGACGTTACGTTACACTAAACACTATATGGTACAAAAAGTCTTTATTCAACATTATATTTACGCGGGTATTAACGCGGAAAATTATAATTTGAATTGCACAGGTCGGTCGTCTGTCGTCGTCAGTCTGCTTGTGACCACGACCTGTGCAACCGGGTCGAAACGTCAAGTCTACCAAGGTATTCAAATTATAATTTTCCGCGTTAATACCCGCGTAAATATAATGTTGTTAAGATGAAACGCGAAAGTTTAAAAGTCTTTATTCATGCAGAGTAACAAGGACCACCAACGAATAGGTTCTTAAAATTAACTACTACCCAATTTATACTTACATCTGTAACACTAGATCAAATAAACTGTTATTTATGATGGACAGTTTTAAATACGTCCAACAGAATATTAATTTGATAATTATGGAAATAGTTCAAAGTGATATCATTGTGTCTTTATAAAAAACTAGCTACTCTCGCGCGGTTTCGCCCGCTGCGCAGCTTCTACAGATCGTAGCGTGATGTTTTATAGCCTATTATAGCATTTAGGAATATTGTAGCTATCTATCAGTGAAAAAATTTTGGGAATCTGACCAGTTGTTCCAAAGATTACCACCTACATACAAACTTACAAACATACAAAGTATATGTATAGATATAATAAAAAAAAGTTGTATGTACTTTCTATAATTATTTAGACACTACTGACTAGGTGAAGGTAAACATCGGGAGGAAACCTGGACTTATAATTCCTAATTATAAGTTGAAATCGCCAACCCGCATTGAGCAAGCATGGTGATTAATGCTCTAGCCTTCTCCGTATGAGATGAGGCCTTCGCTCAGCAGTGGGCTGTATGGATGAATATGAATGAATAGGCTGATGATGATGATGACGAATAAATCAAAGTCTCTACGTCATATCCGGCGGCTTTCTATTTGGTACTTGTTAACAGTTACTTGAATATCCGATTGTGGCCTGGGGCTCATTATCTTGTGTGATAGTTGATGAAGGTCGCTCCAACAACCCTGATAGTATTTGTAGGGTTCCGAAATAAACTAGGAACCCTTGTAGTTTCGTCATGTCTGCCTCTCTGTCTGTACGTCCACGTATAATCTCAGTGACCGTTAGCACCAGAAACCTAAAATTTGGTATATCCATGACGCTGACAAAGTGGGAAAAAAATATAAGGGTACTCCCCCTTCCAGTACTCGTAAAGGAGGGAGTGATATTTTTTCCATTTCCACCCTAACGTGTTATACATACATTGTAAGAAAGGCATTCAAAAATGAATAGGGGTTTACTAAGATCTGTCTACATGTGATGTAATGTGTGTGATGATCTAGATGTAATATGTCGTGGTGGCCCGGAGGTTAAGGTACCCTCTTCTCTGCATAAGGGTTCGGGTTCGAAACCTGGCAAGTACCAATGTGACTTTTTACGAGTCATATGTACTTTCTATGAATTGATTATATAGACTGACTGGCATACGGCGAAGGAAAACATCGTGAGGAAACCTGGACTTATCATTTCTAATTATAAGTTTGAAATCGTCAATGCACCTTGAGTAAGAGTTTTGATTATAGCTCAGACTTTCTCCGTGTGAGAAGAGGCCTTTGCTCAGTGATGGGCACTTATAGGCTTATGATGATGATTACTAAGATCAACACGCTCTTGGCCGGTTTTTTTTTAATTATGATTGTTAGAAGCTTTCCTATAACAACAGTCGCCACAACAGTTTAGTTTCATTGTCTGATTAACCTTTCAAATAGCAGTTAGAACTCAGACCCTGGCCAACAAACTTTGAATAGCGTCCATGTAAAATATCTTCACAATACGGTAGTCATTAGTATTGCCAAGTCGTTCGTAACTTTGTTCCCGGAACTTGTACATGAGCGGTCATGTTCTAACTAATTAAGTGGAACTTATTAACAAGTGAGATTGAAACGTAACGATACACTGATTGGGTACAGAATGTGTTGAGTCAGGGTACAGGAGAGCCATGCTTCGGCACGAATGGGTCGGCTCGATCGGAGTGATACCACGGCTTCACAGAAAACCGGCGTGAAATAACCACTGCGTTGTGTTTCGCCGTGTGAGTGAGGTTACCGGAGGTCCAATCCTTCCCCACCCCCAATCCCTCCTCAATCCCTAAATCTCCAAATCCCTAATCCCTAAAAGGTCGGCAACGCACTCTTAACTCCTCCGTTGCGAGTGTCCATGGGCGGCGCTCGTTTTTGCCATTACTATTCGACAATAGGTGGGATTACGGCCTTGAACCACAAGTAAGCGATGCGATACTGTGCCCGACCTAAGATCTAGAAGATAAAGTTGTTCCTACGACCACATAAACAAAGAAATAATTGTTAGATTATTATATCGAAGTCGCTAATTATGAATATAATGACCAAGAAGTTGTATTAGTATTGGATGATGTTCTACCCTCAAATAAAATCATCAAGAGCTATTTGTTCAGCAATACCTACTACAGAAAAATGATAAAAGAACTATCGCCATTGACGTTCGTATAAATCTTTTAGCGACATAGAAGAATCTAAAAGACATTAATGTGTTGGCCTCCGGCCAGTCGAGACCCATCGACAACGATACATTACGAACGGTAGAATAGAAAATATATATCACATTAGACTCCTGTCAAACAGCCTCCTTGATTTATGAATACTAAGTTCCTGAAGAAGCTAGGATGAGAAATGATTGTAACTCCGTAGTTTTTAGAGTTCTCTTGTTTAAAAGGCTAACTTTAAACTGCTGTACAACTGCTGTCTGTTTTGATACGTCCACGAAAAAAATAATCAATTGTTTTTCAATAATAATAATTTGTTTTGGGAATCAAATAGATTTTTTAGTATTAATATTACTAACTAATAGTTAATCATTCATCAGCTGTAAGTATTTTCATTTCATTTTTTTGGTGATTCGAACACAGGGATTTAGAACCAGCTCCCTGAACATTACCTTACTGCGTAGATAGGGACCACCCTAGGGACAGCTATAACTATAATAATAAATACGCCATAAAACAGTACTTTTACACTACAAAATTATATGTAAAAAAAATGTAACAGAAGAGGCATAAAAAATGTAACATATAAGTACCTACATTACAGACAAATCACAAAAATCTTGAATGGTTTGTACGAATTATTAATCACCGAATTTTATTCTTAACCTTACGTCATAATGACGATACCAATTGTAAGTCGTTTACAAGTGGAATCCTCAAGAGAGTGAGTGCAATTAGCTCTCAGTGTTTATTTTGCATACTTAAGTTACTCGTGCAAGCTACTGCCATTCCACGTGGAAAGATCACCCTCTATACTACCACTATGTTTGTAGTCGATATAATCTGTAGGTAGATAAATCGTTTCTATATTCCTTCTCTCTATTCTCGCGCGGTTTCCTTCGCTGCTCGGCTCCTATAAATTTTAGCGTGATGTTTTATAGCCTACAGGACTTTGGAAGAATTTTGGAAACTTCAACCAGCAGTTTCAAAGATGACCCCTTCATACAAACTTACAAATTACATGATTCATCATCATTCATCTCATCAATAAATTGATGAGTCGGCAATGGAGCTGACAGATTACCTGATGATAAGCCATCGACATCTCGTTACGTTAATCTCTCCATTTTCGGGTTATTTCTCCATTTCGTGAGTGGGGTGACAGAAGGTTAACCTCTCTACTCCACCCTTTCAAATCTCAATTCCGTCAATCCCTAGAACTTGAAATCCCTTCAAGGCTGGCAATGTACTTGTAACATCTGTAACATTTTGGATGTCCATGGACAGCGCTGATTAGTTATTACTAATTGATGCAAAAGCTAATTCGCCACCCAACAAGGCATATGACTACTAAAGCCAGTTATTCTATGCCATTCTAATCTTTGGGTGATGCAGAGAGGAGTCACCGATAGGTACAGGAAGCAAATATACCACGTGCCGTAATAAAATATTAATTAAATGATGACTGCACGGTTGGCGCGGTGGCTGGGCAACTGGCTGCCGCGCAACGTGTCGCGGGTTCGATTCCCGCACGGAATAACTCTTTGTGTGAGCCACAGATTGTTGTTCCGGGTCTGGGTGTGATGTGCATGTGAAATTGTACGTTTGTAAACGCACCCACAACACAGGAGTGGGGCAAGGTTTTTTTTTAAATTGTTGTACATAGACATTGAGTTAAGTAAAATTATAACTGTGATTAAAATAGATAAACAGAACGTACTTACTCCTACATTGTACTTCCCAAACTGTGCAGTCCAGGTGCAAAGATACACCAAACTGCCACAGTTTAATTCGCAAAGTTCGCACGTGAATCTGTAACAAAACTAACCGCGCAGTTGCTCGCCTCTAGTAGATAAAACTATGTAAATTATTACAACAACTGTGTTAAATTACTGTGGTCTACGTGATAATTAATTATTTAAAAAAGGTACGTTTTTCGCACTTTAATTATTAGGTTTGGTTAGGTTAGATGTATCGTGAAGGCCTATTTTTTTTTTTTTTTTGGACGATACCAATTGTAAGTCGTTTACAAATGGAGCCCTCAAGAGAGTGAGTGCAATTAGCTCTCAGTGTTTATTTTGCATACTTAAGTTACTCGTGCAAGCTACTGCCATGCCACGTGGAAAGATCACCCTCTACTCTACCACTATGTTTGTAGTCGATATAATCTGTAGGTAGATAAATCGTTTCTATATTCCTTCTCTCTATTCTCGCGCGGTTTCCTTCGCTGCTCGGCTCCTATAAATTGTAGCGTGTTTTTTTTATAGCCTACAGGACTTTAGAAGAATTTTCGACCACCAGTTCCAAAGATGACCCCCTACATACAAACTTACAAATTACATTACTCTTTATAATATTGTTAGTATTCATGAGTCGGCAATCGAGCTGGCAGATCACCTGATGGTAAGCCATCGACACCTCGTTACGTTAATCTCTCCAGTTTCAGGTTATTTCTACATTTCGTGAGTGGGGTGACAGAAGGTTTAACCCCTCTACTCTACCCTCCCAAATCACAATTCCCTCAATCCTCAAAACTTTAATCCCTTAAAGGCCGATAACGCACTTGTAACTTCTGTAACGTTTTGGATGTCCATGGACAGCGCTGATTGATTACTAATTGATGCAAAAGCTAATTCGCCACCCAACAAGGCATATGACTACTAAAGCCAGTTATTGTATGCCATTCTATCATCTCTGGGTGATGCAGAGAGGAGTCACCGATAGGTGCAGAAAGCAAATATACCACGTACCGTAATAAAATATTAATTAAATGATGACTGCACGGTTGGCGCGGTGGCTGGGCAACTGGCTGCCGCGCAACGTGTCGCGGGTTCGATTCCCGCACGGAACAACTCTTTGTGTGAGCAACAGATTGTTGTTCCGGGTCTGGGTGTGATGTGCATGTGAAATTGTATGTTTGTAAACGCACCCACAACACAGGATTGGGGCAACGTTTTTTTTTTTTTAAATTAAATGTTGTACATAGGCATTGAGTTAAATAAGATTATAACTGTGATTAAAATAGGTGAGCAGAGCGTACTTTCTCCTACATTGTACTTCCCAAACTGTGCAGTCCAGGTGCAAAGATACACCAAACTGCCACAGTTTAATTCACAAAGTTCGCACGTGAATCTGTAACAAAACTAACCGCGCAGTTGCTCGCCTCTAGTAGATAAAACTATGGAAATTATTACAACAACTGTGTTAAACTGCGGTCTACGTGATAATTAATTATTTAAAATTCGATATTACACACTTACATTATAAGGTTAGGTGTATCAAGGTGGTTGACGTCGGACGACTTCTCATGTAGACTTAGTATGTTCTTTCTAAGATAATTTAGACACCATGGGCATGGTAAAAGAAAACATCATGAAACCTTTTTTTGTGGAGGGAAAATCCATGTCTGGTAAATATTGCGTTAGGCGGAAGGTGAGGTCGCCGCGGCGTCTCTCTAGTAGCGACTCCTCAAAGGGGTCTTACCGTTGCTATAGGAACGTGCCCGTTATGTGCACCCCTGAAAAGCATATTAAGCATGATATAACTTGCCTGCTGTTGATCGGAGTATATTGAACACAAAGAAATGCTTAAGATCCTAATAGAAATTTCCTCTAGAAATGTATTTCGATGCAAATCGAATGACCCTTATCGGACTTTAAACTTGAACCTTATGGAAACGCAATATCGATTCAAAATCATTTTTATAACTTCATTTTTAATCGTTAATCACAGTATTAATTAAGCATACACAAGTAACATTTTCCCATTTTTATAGGATAGGTCAAGATAGTCAAATGCGATGCTGGGCTTTTTGGTTGGCGAATTATGGATTGGGGTATTTAGGGATGAAAGGGGGATGAATTAGGCCTCCGGGAACCACACTCGCCGTGATAAGCCCGATCAACATGCATGCATATGCATGCTATATGATGTAATTTGTTTCGGAAATTGGAACAAAAACAATATGTACTTATAGCCAGTTTCTACGCGCAGACGAAATTTGGGACAGATGACAGTTTCTAACAAAATTCAGTAATTCAAACTTGTAGGTATCGTTTCATAAAATATTAAAGCCATTAGATAAACACTATACTTAGTCAATTTATGAATAATTTGGTAAAGGACAATTCTATGAATTGAAAGCTATGATTGGTCCATTTGACGAAAGTAAATAGGTCTTTTCGAAAATCTATCAGCATTTGTGGTAAGGACTGAAACAGATTTGCCATTTCTATTGAGTTTAACGCGTGTAAAATTGACTCTTTATCGAATAGGACGGTCTTTCTGTTCACTACTGGCTTTAGTAAAACCTGACAATTGAAATTAAGCTTTATTTCAATTGCTTATCTACTGAAATGTACAAAGAATATTAAAGGAAAAATGGTTTAGAAAATGTCAGAGATAATTTCGATCAATGCACTTTATGACCTCCTGAAAAGCAAGGACACTGTGGCTATATCGGATATTTTAGCAACATTCATATTTATCATGATTGCTTTTTCATAAAATACTGGCACAGAAGATTCCAAGGTATAATATAACCTTGAAAATCATCCACCGTGCTTTCTCAAGGCAGATTGGCGTTTGGTATTTAAATATATAAGTCTGCGTTTCCTAACAATATTTTCTCTTACCTAAAGTATGTTGTACAGAAAGATAACGCGAAAAAATCAAATAGAATAGTAATAGGAACATTAACCATCTTTCAAATAAACTTATACAACCCTCATTCATAAGAAGCGAATGCCTTAACCTCAGGGCCACGACACACAATACTTGGCTGCTACTAGTATTATAGGAATAAAATGTTATCTATTTACTATCCAATTTCAGAATAATCTCTAACTAAACGTTGGTCGCTACCAATCATTGATTCCAATGAAGTCGATTTACCGTTTCCTAGAATCTTATCGATTACTGTGATCGTGTTATGTTTTTAGATGAACGGTAATAATATATATTATTCAAGTGAAATTAGTCTTATTTTAGTTTTTTGCCACATCATAAAATGTCACAATAGGATTTCTAACAACATAGTTATCTTAATTAGGAGCTACTCAGATTCAACTTAGTTTTACTAATGTGTATACATTAAGTGTGGGAGAGCCATGCTTCGGCACAAACTGGTCAACTCGACCGGGGAGATATCACGGCCTCACCAAAGCGTTAAGCTTCGCCGTGTGAGTGAGGCTAGGCCCAATCCTTACCCACCCCCAATCTATAAATCTTCAAAACACTCATACCTAAAAGTCCGGCAAATCACACTTGTAACTCCTCTGGTGTTTCGGATTTCCATCACCATTAGGTACATCACTCATCATCAGGTAAAACGTTTGCCTTTTTGCCGTCCTATCAAATAAAAACATACGTTGAATTGTAAACAAGCATGGAACACAAGACTCCTACAGGTTTTTATCATAACTTTCGTGAGACATTCTAAATTATTTATTATGTTTTCGGCTTACTCACGTAATAATTTGACGAGATACTCGACTAGTTTCTATGTCTAATGTCTCACGAAAGTTATAATAAAAATATAGTAAACTCCTACAGGTTGTTAGTCCAAAGACACCAATAACGAAAGCTACCATTAAAGAATACGTAAGCCTATTGCGTAAACCAATAAACATCCGTTAATGTACAATTGGGTATTTATTCGAAAAAGTTATGGGCCATGATAAAACACGAAATGGTTTTATTAGTGAATCAATACCGATGGGGTTTGTCGGAGTATTAGGAAAGCTATAGAGCGCCCTGCGCTGGAAATAAATTTTCTTTTACTGCTTAGACTGATTTAGGTGGTATTTGAATTAATTTATCGGTCATATTTTATGTGTGTAATTTTTTTACTGTGCGTAATTGAATAACAGCTACGGTTACGCACTTGTAAAAAAAAAACTGTATTTTATCTTTTCCCCAAAATTTTGATGATGTGTGAAAAAAGTCGAAGCAATCAAGCAAGCAGTCAAAGTTATATTTTTTTAGTGTCTTCAGTTTTGGCTTTAAATTATTTTCCATTGGACTAGTACCTAAGTAGCTTTTGCAGTAACTCCGATAACCACTGTCTTAACTCACAATTCTGTCCTTTCTGCAAGGTAAGATCAAACGTAATTTACATTTCAAAAATATTTGGCCGTTATTTTTTATTCCTCACCACCATTATATTGTTATACTGCGAGTATTACATTTTTAGATATCAAACATTATCTGCCCTAGCCCTTTAATTATTGCTAAATCTAGGAATTGATCTTCAAACCATCACTCGGCTCAGCATTACGCTTAGCCACGAAGTAATAACTTCCAATTACGTAAGAATACAGAAAAATACCTTACTTAAAGTGGTTTCAAAACGAACCTAAAGGTCTCGTAATCTCATTGAAATTCTAGACATTTTGCCTTGACGGTTGACACGCGACGTCCATTTAAGAAAAAAAGGATAGATACGCACAGAACTTTTAATACCTACTTAATTGCATTTTGTATTTTTATCGCACGTTTTTAGGACATAAGCAAATTAAACGAATTTATATTCCCAATCACAAACATATTTTTGGGATATAGTCGAAATAAAATAATTTAGTTTTCTGATTTCAAAATCATTGAAATAGTTTCAACCATTTTATTATTTGAAAATAGAGTAATTTTATGAAAACTACTTTTTTTATTTTAAAGGATTTTGTTTTTGGGGCAAAAGTCCATGACTAATAATGACAATGATAAAATACATAATGTTAATGATAAATTTAACCACCTCTTTATTATTCTTTAAAGCCTTAGTAAATTATAGTTTACTATCTAGCTTTAATTTACGCCACGAATTAACATGCTGGGATTTAAGTTAAGTTAAGTTTGGATTATCGATTCTATATACATTTTAAATTGAAAGATAAAAAATGTCAGTTCGTCGGTCAGTTTTCTGGTGAAGCTATTTGCTCGTTCCAAAGTGTTGATGCCTATCATATGGAGAAGCGACCGACCAAAACAATCCATAATTACTCTTTTTCGATCAGTTTTACCCTTTTAAAACAACATCTCCGAAAGACCGGCAACGGTCTCAGTTGTGGTGTTGGAGGTGTCCAAGGGTGGCGTTGATTGCTTACCATCAGGTTATCCATCTGCTCGTCTGCCGACTTAACACATAGAAGACGAAAGAACAATTCATACTCCGACGTCTAATTTCCAAGAATATAAGTCACTAATTACAAGGTTATTAATTGATAAGCTTGGAGGACTATTTTTGCGTCCAAATTAGGGACGAGAAACTCGTAAATAAAGGATGTTTTGGTTTCGAGAAGTAAGGTTTTCTTTATTATAAATTGTTTATACGTTTATAGTACTTATTAGACAAAACAAAGACTGAAATATGTTTAAGTCTGTTTTAGATCAAAATATATCTTTTGTTATGATGAATAATATTTGTTTTTGTTTTTGTACCTAGTAGGCTTTAGAGAAAGAAGCACCGGCGTAATAACTGAATAAGATTAATAAAAGAATAAGTTGACACCGATATAGTTAATGTCCAAATATACATCAAGTTTTAAGCAGTGTATCCATTGGCATTATATGCACTGCTTAAATACATACATAAATAGACTTAAGTACTTAAGTGCCCACTGCTGAGCAAAGATTTCTTCTCACACGAGGAAGGTTATTAATATATATAAGTATTGGAATTTAATTTTATAAATGATTACTATATAATATTAACTAAAAATCGCGGGTTACTCACGTGTAAATATTGAGAAAAGCTCTACTAGTTTCGAACCACAGAGGGGTTCTTCCTCATGAGCAGCGTGCGCGGACGCGGCGACGTCGCGCAGCCTACTCATATATAATATTTATTAGCAAATTGCAAACATTTTCGTACTTTACAAAGTAAAGTCCAAGTTTTCTTACGATATTTTTCTTTATCGTACGCCAATGGAGTCAAAATTATCTAAGAAAGAACATAGAAAAATCACATTGGCATTTTCTGCCTTATCTTTCAGGCCACCACGTCTCCATCGGAATTAATATTCTTAGGTATTATGCAATAAGCATATGGCAATGGACATGTATGTAAAATTTTTTATGAGAATACAATTTAATAAAGCTTTTTTCAATACTGAATTTTATTATTTTTATAGTTGAAGAAGTATGAAAAATTAAGACAATATAAAAACCGATTTTTATATGTACCTATATATTTATTGGTATTTTATGTACCTACATATTATTAGTATATTTAAGGGTAAGTAAATAAATAAATAAATAAATAAATAAATAAAATAAGACCCGAAAAAAAACTTATAGATCCCTCAAAAAGTTTTTTGCTTTTGAAGGGGAAATCATCAAGTGGCTTCTCTCGCCCAGTGTGAGGTCAGAGGGTGTGTCAGATCCCTACTGACTAAAAACCACCCCGTTGACCGGCCTCGACGCCCAAAGTGTCTCCTACCTTGGCGACTGGGACGTGAGGAGTATAGGTAGTTCCCTCACGCGCTACGCCTCCTTCTTTGCGAGCTGCTTGGCAGAAAGAGAGGACGGCTTCCCAGTTCCATAAAAAGTGGTTCCGTGTTCGGAATATAAACCACAACTGAAGGCTGCTCAGTGGCTACATCAACTGAGCGGTTAAATTTAAATGACATGATAAAAATGGTTTCTTAAAATAACTGTACGTCTATTTTTTACAAAATTACTCCCACCATGAATTGACTGAAACGTGACCTGTCATTGGTCTAAATAAAATTATTTAATAAATTCCAAAAATATAATCTCCTTTTTTCCAAACTAGGATTAACTTGCTTCTCGTAATACTGGAATATCGATCGCTTAACACCACATTAAATTAATTCAACAACAGACAATTTATTTTCTGTTTAAATGTACATAACGAAGACATTCTCAGAATTTTTTTTTGATAGAGCTATCAAAAAAAAATTTAAGAATGTCTTGTTTTGTTTACGCCATTTGTATATTTTCCTATGATTCGATTTCCAGAGAGAATGTTATTTAACAACTACGGTCTAATAAATTATAATGTCACTCGAGCGATCAAAATCAACGGTTTTGTTTGTTGGTATAAATGTAAAATCATTTATACCAACAAAACCATAAATAGGTACTTTTGAAACGTCAAAATAGAATAATAGTCTGTCAGTCTATTCGTCAGTGAAGCTAAACTGCTCTTTCCAAAGTGTAGATTCGAATGAAGAAAATCGAGCAAGAAACTCCATGATTTTGTAACAATTCGTTCGCGAGGTTTCAGCCGCTTGAACTAGTGAAAAATTCATAAAACCTAAGTCAGAACATCCCGTGAGAACATCACTTACAGAATGTTTCTTTTTTTCAAACCTCCTCCATGATGATACTGGGAAAGGCTTGCTTTAACCCGAATGGGTCGCCAGGTATACTTTAATGACACCACGGCCACGGAGGTATATCTGAGTGAATGTACCAATATAGGTATGTAACAAAGCTTGCATTGTTTATCACACGTGGGTGAGATTACCGAAGGCCTAATGCTTCCCACCCCACTCCCAATTTCCAAACACCCGTACTTCCATTTCTCACAATCCACAGAAACCCAGCAATGCAGTCGTAACTCCTTAGCTATTGCAGGTGTCCATGGACGGCACCAATTTGTAACCATCAATAATCAGTATACTTGTGTGCACCACATAAAGAATGCAAGAAATATAAATTTGTCTACCATTGCCGCATTGGAAAACAGGCATTTTCCTGGTTTATTCATAGAGGTACATATTATATTCACGCTATCATCAGATGTACACAGCCCACAGGATAAAGGCTCAATATGATTTAAGATAACAATAGTGCGACTATTCTCCTTGAAATTTATCTAAAGGCAGATCTTTTATGAGTTGCAAGAATTATCGAGAGTTCATTTTGAACGGACAATGGAAAATTAATATTGGTGCGCCGAGTCACTATCGGAAAAACTCACAATGTTATTCAGCATTCATATTACTTAAATAAAACAAAATATTATTTCGAATTTCAAAATTGACAGGTATTTTTCAAAGGCCGAGATTGTGTGTTGTGCCACCAATTAACAATGGGTAGATCATCATTGATCTTTATTATGTTTGTGATTCTAATTATAAAACAATGTCAGTCGCTATGACTGTAGGTAACCGTCTAAACAAAAACATACAATCGAATTGAGAACCTCCTCCTTTTTTTGAAGTCGGTTAAAAATCACACAAAACCGGCGTGAAACAAGCACAACGTTGCGCTTCGCCGTGTGAGGAAATCGATTGTGAGTTTTTCATCCCCTCTCCTTAAATATCTTAAACCCCTATCCCCAAAAGGCCGGCCACGCACCCGTAACTCCTTTGATTTTGCGGGTGTCTATGAGCGGCACCGATGGCTTACCATCAGGTGATCCGACTGCTCGTTTGACTACTTATCTACAAAAAAATATCCTTTCCCAATTATGTTTTAAAACTGTTCAATTATAATCTGTACGTTCCTAAATAATTCCAACTAAACATATCCGAATTTTATGTTTTTTGTTAAAAAAAAAGCTTTTTGAAATAGAATAAAACGGGAATAAAGACCGCCACTCAATGCCCGCTCCTGTGACAGTGAAACTCACTGATTGCGTCCCTTTGACAACATCAACAAAGCTGACATTAGTTGGGTTACGAAAAAACAAGCAGTTCCTATTTCATTTTGAATGAAAAAAGGCGACAGTGTCTAGAATAATTGCTGAGTCTAAATCTAAATATAATATAAGCTTGTGTTTGTTTGAGCACAATTTCGTTTATAAAAAGTGAGTTATGTTACCAGAGGCCCAATCTTTCCCCTCCCCCTATCCCAAAATCTCCAAATCCCTAATCCCTAAAAGGTTGGCAACGCGCTCGTAACTCATTGTTGCGGGTGTCCATGGGTGGCGCTGATTGCTTTTCATCAGGTAATCCGATGAACGTTTGCCGACCTATCACATAAAAAAGTGAATTTGCTTTTAAGTTTATTATTCTGGGTTTCTGGGTTCAATCTGGTGAAGGAACTGGGTGGTTTTTAGTCAACAGAGTCTAACACTAGACTCTCAGTGCCACCATTGTGGTGATTGCCGCGACGATACGGCGCTGCATACGTTGGCGGAATGCCCAGCTTGGGCCGAGCAGCGCCGTGACCTGGTCGCGGCCGTAGGTGCTGCGGGAAATCTCTCGCTTCCGGCTGTAGTGTCTATTATGGTCGGGAGCGAGTCAGGGTGGAGTACCGTCGTTACCTTCTGCGAGGCCGTGATGCTCGCAAAGGAGGCGGCAGAAAGGGAGAGAGAGGCTGCCTCCTCTCTCCCCTCCCGCAGCAGACGCACTAGACGTCGTAGGGTGGCCGACCTGCGGCCACCGTAGGGCGCGGCTTGTGGACGACAGACTCGGGGCATCTTGTCGTCCGACCAGCAGCAGGCCTCGAGGCGGCGGCGCCGTGTTCCGCGCGCGCCTCATAGTGGAGTCCTGCGGTCGGGGTGACGGCCGCAGTGGGTGACGGGGCCCGCCTTACCATCTGGCGGGCCAATACCCGTCGGGGGGTTGCGACGAATGCTTCGGCGATACCCGCCCCTCCGACACATGGGTAAGTGGAGGAACACCGGGAAAAAAAAAAGTCTAACACTAGACTAGTCTCTCTAGACCCAGGACGGGAGAAGTCACATGATGATTTTTCCCTGATAAATATTAAGAAGCAACAATTTGACGGCACGGTTGGTGCGGTGGCTGGGCAACTGGATGTCGTGCAACATGACGCAGGTACGATTCTCGCACGGAACAACTATTTGCGTGATCCATAAATTGTTGTTCCGGGTCTGGGTGTGATGTGTATGTTAATTTGTATGCTTGTTAACGCACCCACGACACAGGAGAAAGTCCCAGTGTGGGGCAATGTTTTAAAAATATATATTTTAACGTGGACAAAGCCGCTGGCAGAAGCTAATCAAAGCTGGCAAAACATCAATATATTGCGACGGTAAAATATTTTCTCCATTTCATACGGTAAGGCAAGACAACCTACACAAAAATGTCAAAGTACAGGAAATTATCAATGTCAATTATAATCATGAAAATGTCCTTGGGATTTTTACTGAGGACGAATATACATTTATATGTAAATATGTGTATTAATTTTATTTCGACATACCTATGTATTCTATTTTGATGCGTTTTTTGTAATCAATAAAGTGATCGAAGAGAAGGATTTGTATGTATAATAAAAGCCAATAAATAGTTGAGAACAGTATTGCACCCGAGCGAAGCCGGAGCAGGTTGTATTTTACAAAATGTTAGCGATTTGTAAAAGTATTGGTTAGAAGTTTTCACCCACAACACCAAAGGATTCACGAGTTCGTGGTCGGCCTTTTGGGAATATGTGATTTGGATAGTTAAGGATTGGGAAGGGATGGGGGAAAGAGGCATCCTGTAATCTCACAACGCTGTGGTTGTTTCACGCTGGTTTTCTGTGAGGCAGTGGTATCACTTCGGTCGAGCCGACCCATGCGTGCCGAATGGCTCTCCACACTTAATCAAGTTTAAAGGTAGATATTCTTTATGATTAGACGAATCAAAAGTCAAAATAGCATAGCCAATATAGGAGACAGTAAACACAGGTAGTAAGTGAATACAAAACACTACATAGACCGTCTTGTAAAAAGATCAATAAGCAATTTGGTACGATGTGCAGTAAATTGAAGAAAATGTAAATCGTTCCGTGAGTCCGTGCCTCGGGTGCTGATACACTCCGTGATAAGAATGTTGTCACTGTTATCACCCCTGTCAACTACCACTACTATCAGTGCTAGTCACTTAAAAGTCACTCGACAGTAACGCATTCGAGTTTTGAAGCAAGTATTTGTCTATCTGATTTATTTCTGTAAAGGATTATTAAAATGTAAGCTTCTTTTAGTATTTACAATGCGTAAGTTAATGTTTAAGATAGAAGTAAATATTTTATATGTTTATCTACGTTTTGTTTGTTTGGTTCTCGGCGGGCGACAACTTATCCTTGCTCGCCGTGCGCAGCGCTTACAGTGGCCGGTGATCGTCACGCGATCCCCGACGTCTCCTACTGAGGCGTGAGGAGAATAGTTTCCCCACATGCACCACCTTCTTCTTTGCGAATATCACTGCGTCGCAGAAAGAGAAGGTGGCTCCCTAGTTCCTCTTGCTCCGCACCAGGTCTACGATCGGAAGAGATCGCCGCCGATCATTTCCCTGAGTAGACTAGCTCAGCCTAAGTAACCACCATCTGCTCCACCTTATCCTCAGGGTGATTCTCACTGTGACGACACCGACTTCCTGCCGACGTTACCTACCAACAAACAAACAAGCAAGCAAACAAGAAGAGTCTTACTAAATAGCTGTAAATCAAATCTGAAACCAATAGTTTACCTTACATAGTATGCACAACATATCAATAATAATCTATCTGTAGGTTATTCGATTAGGAATATGTAATTTTGGTAACCACAAACTCCAAATTGAGAAATTCCTTGTGTGGCTAATTAAATTCTAGCTTATCCAAATTGTAGCGGTTTTAGGATTAATTACAATATTAAATTTATCAGTGCCTAATATCGTTCGAGATCCACTAGTAGGGGCGGGTTCAGCAGGACTCCTGGGTACATTTACTGGTAGAAATCTCTAACTTTAAGGTGCTTAGTGATAGTTTATTAAAAAAGGTGATTTTTTCAATTTCATTTCCTTTTATATATAGATAAACAAATAAAACAAATTACATACATTCCATAATGTTATACAGTTGATAGGAAAAATAGCAGAGAATTCATAATTTGTGATGGTCTGGTCTAAACTAAGCAGGGACCTGTAACATAGATCGCCACAACAAAGTAGCTAGATTGCCAACAAGTATATAATGAGCGTCCATAAGACTGAATATATAAATGAATAAACAGGAATTTTATATGCACCACTGAAAAACGGCGAAGGTAAACGTTGTGAGGAAATCTGGATTTATAATTTCTAATCATAAGTTTGAAACCGCTAATGTGCATTGAGTAAACGAGAAATTTAAGTCTCAATCTCAGCTGTACCTTCTCTGTGTAAGAAGACGCCTTTGCTCATCAATGGGCAATTACAGGCCGTTGACGCTGATAGTAACAATAGGCCAAAAAAGGAAATAAAACAAATTATTCAAAAATTATGAAATTGATAAAAAATTACGTTAAGATTTAAAACAGCTTCCTGTACCATCATTAAATTAATTTAACAACAAATTTAGTAATCGAGACAGGATAAAAACTATCGTAAAAAAATATGTAAATTACCTATGTTGTTTACGAGACGTTTTACGGCGTACAGTCACGCACAATAAATTCTACAGAATAAGACAAGCAATAATTCTCTCCCTTTACTTAACTACTGTAGTTTATCTCATTAGTACGAATAGTTTGGCTTCTTACTTCTGAGCATATGATTATTAAAACATGGTATTTAAAAAACAATTGCTAAAATAATACAATATTTTTTATAAACAAGTTGTCATTCAGTGCCTCCATTTGTCTCTGGTCTAAACAATATAGAGACACTTAAATATAGGTTTTGGAGTACTTAAATATGCTAAGATTTACCCATGCAAACTTCACGTGTATACAATATTTCAGCTCAATCGGTAGAAAATACTCGTATCTGCTTTAAAAATTGACGTGCAAGATTTCTGAGATATCAATGTCATTTTCTTTTTTTATGTAAAAGCTCGGCAAACGAGCAGACAGATTACCTGACGGTAAGCAATCAGCGCCTCCCGTCGACACGCGCAACAGAGGAGTTACGAATGCATTGCCGATCTTTTGAGTAGGGATTTGGAGATTTGGGGATTGGGTAGGAATCGGGGGAGGAGGAGGATTGGTAACTTCCTCACTCACATGGCGAAACACAAAGTTGTTGTCGTTTCACGTCGATTTTTTATGAGGCCGTGGTATCACTCCGTTCGAGCCCACCCATAATGCTGAAGCATGGCTTCCCCTACACTTGAGACCTCTCTCTAAATCAGCACATTATTACGATTTACGTTTTTGATTATCAAATTTATTGTAGAGAAAAGTCTGGAATCGTACTCTGTTTAGTGTAGTTGACATATGTACAATATATGACATATTATATTGCACAATTGCAGTCTACTACTACTCTTTCTTTTTTATGTGACTCATGAACTCCCTTAGGACCAGTGAAGTTATTCATAACTTCACTATCCAAATTCATACATACAGCAATCATACTTTCCGGCGATTAGGAGGTTAGGGTTTCTAAGATTTAGGAATTTGGAAGGTATTTAGACAGACTCGCTTATATGTATGGCAACACACAAAGTTGTGGTCGCTTGGCGCCTACCGGCGCACCTTTTTATCCACCTAATGTATAAATGTACTAATACCTTAGTACATATTGGGTGGAAAAAGAATAATATATATAAGCAATATAATATATACATATATATCACTTCATCAAAAAAGCATTTAAATTTTTTCATACTAACCACAAATAATATCTATTCAAATATTAACATAACTTTGAAAAAAAATTAATCGCACATATGTATGTGCGATTAATTTTTTTCAGAATTAGAAGAATTTCAAACCTTTCATGTGAAAGGTTTGAAATTCTTAACATAACGCATCATACAAATTCAAATCGAATAAAAAATGCCATTCAGTATTCATATTTAAATACCTAAAAATAAGGTTTATTTTATCACATTATTTATTATTTCGACTATTGAATATGAAAGAAAGAGGTAGAAAATATTAAAGATTCTAAAGAAATTCTTTTAGCACTTTGAACCCGTTAATGATCTTTAAAATGTTTGGGCATAAAATACTTATAGACATATTTAATGCATCGTATTATTTATTTGAATAATAAAAACTTACGTTCGCACTTCATCTTAAACCCGCAATACACATTGGCCCAAGGCATTGGGCCAACCTATTGGACCAACGTATAGATGGCTACTTGGCGATATGTTGGTAGCGATGTTCCGGTTGGCGTCAATATTGGCGAGCAAACCGAATGTTGTCGGTTTTTTGTCCACACATCAAAGGATCTTGGCGCGCCGCTACCAACATACCGCCAAGTAGCCCCTCCACGTTAGGCCAATAGGTTGACCCAATACCTTGGGCCAATGTGTACTGTGGTCTTATCATTTTGGGCCAGCATATTGGCCCAACACCTTGGCCCCATGTGTACTGTGTGGCTTTACAACTTCACAAATGTCTCGTTAGACAATTGGTTCCTAGAACTAGTGCAGAGCATACTATTATAAGTTTTTTCTGTTAAGTAATTGGGCTTATTTTAAAGTGTACGATTTCAGGGAATTAAATAAAAGAGAGGTGAATGACACTTTTTTATGCAGCCTATAAATTTGTGACCTAAACTCAATAGTAGCATCCAGGGAAAAAATATGTCTAACAGTCATTAGGGGAAGGCACTGGTCTAACTAAGGCTGCTAGCCGCTCGACCAGGACGAGAACCCAGCTTATGGCACGTAGCATTTTGCGCGCCTCAAAGAGCCAATAGACCACGACAGATGGGACCGATATTTAGCCAGGGTTGCGGGTCTAACGCAATAAGGTACAGTGGCTCTGACCTGAAGCTGGAGAAGAAACGAGGTGGTTTTTACTCAGTAAGAGATCACATTCCCTCTTGCATAACCCTGCCAAGAGAAGCAATTTGATAATTTCCTCCTAAACAAAAAAAATATTCAATCAAATGGCTATTAAACGAGTAGCTATTTAAAAAACGACTAAGCCATTGGTTAACTGATTATTGGGCTAGTTGGCTATGAAACATGACACGTACAATAACTACTACTTGGAAAAAGAAAATCGTCAATTTATGGTTCAAATAACATTGTGAGCTTTTCCGATAATGACTCGGAGTACCAACATTAAATTTCCATTGTCCGTTTAAAATGAACTGTTGATAATTCTTGCAACATATAAAATATCTCCCTTTAGACAAGTTTCAAGGAAAATGGTCGCACTATTGTTATCTTTAATCATATCGAGCCTTTATCCTGTGAGCTGTGTGCATCCGATGATAGCGTGAATATACTGTGTATTTCTATGAACAAAACAGAAAAAAAATTTGGACTCATAAGTCCCAAGCGCAATGGTAGGCAAATTTATATTTGTTGGATTTTGTTTATAGGATAGGTCTACAAACCAGCTTACTGAGTACCTCTTGGTAAGCAAGGATGTCTCCAGATGTATTTTGGGGGTATGGGTATTTTGAGGATTGAGAGTTGCTTTCTTGGGGATTGGAGTAGGATCGAGCGTAACCTCACTCAAACGGCGAAACACAACGCTGTGATTATTTTACGCCGGATTTTGTGAGGCTGTAGTATGTTTCCGATCCAGCCCAGCTCATTCATGCCGAAGCAGGGCTCTCCTACACTTTAAGCATAATCTTGCATACTACTTTACCAATTAAAATAAGTTAGTTGCTTTATAAAAGCGTCTAGAAGTTAATAATTCCACTTACTCACAACTCTTAAATAGCATCGATACCAGCCAAAAACTTGCATTAGCGATCACTCGAACAATAAAACACTTAAATTCTATTCAAAACAATTCAGTTGAGCATTCTTATTCTATGAACATAAAATAATTGCCAATTATTCAATATACATAAGTTCACTGAAGTAGGTAGAGAAACTTTAATATCGAAGACTATTATTATCTTTGATCCCTTATACGAATCCCTACAAGGGCAATGTTACCGATATCTGTGGGCGTTAGGCCTCTTAGATAGTATCAAAGACAAATGTATTATAATTACAATTAACTTTAATTGAATAACACAATGAATTTTGAGATACTACAGTAGTAAAGACATTCTTATGACTGGAAAAAGGGTGAGACGAGTTCAAATTCTAGATTGCCTTTCGAAACGTTTGTTTTGAGGTTTGTAAGGTCTTGTAGAAAGGAAGGATACTTACAGTAATTATTGCATATCGTATTATAATATGTGATAATTTTTTTTTTATTTATTGGGTCGGCATACGAGCAGACGGATTACCTGATGGTAAGCAATCAGCGCCGCCCATGGACACTCGCAACGGAGGAGTTACGAGTGCGTTGCCGACCTTTTAGGGATTAGGGATTTGGAGATTTAGGGATTTAGGAGGGATTGGGGGTTTTTTTTTGTGAGGTGAAAATCATCTAATGACTTCTCCCGCCCAGGGCCGGGCAGGAGGGAGTGTCAGACTCTTACTGACTAAAAACCCCCCTGTTCCTTCTCCTGCTCTGTGCCAAGGTCGCGGTACCTCATTGCGCTTACCCCGAAACCCCGGCTGAACATCAGCCCTTTAGGGTCTGTGGTGGTCGAATGGCTCTTTGTGGCGCGCGCGGAACGCTACGCGCCGTACGCTCGAGCCTGGTTCTGGTCGGGCGGCGAGCTGCCCTTACTCGCCGATCGCAGGCCCGTGCTTACGGTGGCCGGAGATCGTCCCTCGATCCCCGACGCCCGTAGTGTCGCCAGTTGTGGCTGCTGGGGCGTGAGGAGGAGGATTGCTCCCTCACGCGGGCCGCCTCTCTCTTTGCGAGCATGACCGCTTCACAAAAGGAGGAGACGGCGTCCCAGTTCCTCTTACTCCGCACCATGGCCTCGACTAAGGCCGGGCGCGAGAGGTCGCCGCCGCCGATCACTTCCCTGAGGATACGGCGGTGCTCAGCCCAGGCAGGGCATACCGCTACCGTATGCTCCACCGTATCCTCTAGGTGGTCTCAAGCCACTCCTCAAAGAGGGGTCTTACCGCTGCTATGGTAGCGTGCCCGAGGAGGGATTGGGGTAGGGTAAGGATTGGGCCTCCGGTAACCTCACTCACACGGCGAAACACAACGCTGTGGTTATTTCAATCCGGTTTTCTGTGAGGCCGTGGTATCACTCCGGTCGAGCCGACCCATTCGTGCCGAAGCATGGCTCTCCCACACTTGAAAAATCAATAGTTCATCGATCAATAATTACTGTATCAATATTTTATATGGATTATGGGAGCAAGCGTTACACTAATAATAATTGCAAATCATGATAAGCAATTAGCGCCACACGCAACGCCAGAGGATTCAAAAGATATGGCCACAGAATATCTATCCTATCTATTTATAAGTCATTACCTGCATTTGTTTTTTGTTTTTAGTATGTTGCCAAACGGGTCATTTCATAAGCAATTGAGAAGTACGTTGGCCTTTAAAAGATTTGAAGATAGGGTATTTGAGTCTGCAAGGGAAGGATTGTTTCTATAGTAACCAAACCTAACTCAGAGAAAAATATATATAAAGCAAGCGTTGTTTCACGCCGGTTTTCAGTATCACTTTGGTGGAGTAGGCTTATTTATGCCGAAGCATGATTCTTCGACCCTTACAAATTACAAACTATATACTACAAAATACCTCTGCAGACTCTACGATTTCTTAGAAAAATATACCTTCCTTAACTTTGACAAGATCTCAGCAGTTACTCTTGCCAATAGATAAACGATCACCTAAAAAGATAAGAAAAGATTATCCTACTTCCCAAGTTACATTGGTGACGCTTTACCTTACATAGTAACGGTAGACATCGGAAAAAATCATTCTCTAGTAAAATAGGAAATCTGATAGCTAAGCAAAAAAAGTATTAACGAAACTCCTTTGCGAAATATTTTATCAAAATATTCCGTAGACGTGATTTTTTTTAGTTTAACCTTTATATGTTCATTGGCGTGTAAAAATCTGTTACCCTATTTCTAAGTAACGAGCTAAAGTAATGGTCTCATAGCCAGTTTTAGTAAGTTCTAGTCGGAGACGACGCTTTACCTACAGCAAATATTAAGGAGCATTAATAAGTACTGGAATGCAACATCAGGCTTAGAATCGTATGTCAAAAGGATGAGAGCTCACGATTTAAAAAATTTTCAACGAATATAAAAACTGGTTTTATGTAAATCGATTTCAAATTCACAGAAAACTGGTGTGCGTTACTTACTAATGTGTTACCGGAGGTCTAATATTTCCCCCTCAACCCATACTCAATCCTCAAATCCATTGCCAAAAACTCACAAGAGGCCAACAACGCACTTTCATCCATGAGCGACGCTGATTGCTTACCATCAGTAATACAACTGCTCGTTTACTCATTTATGACAAAAAAAAATTAAGGAGCTTTCAAACGCATCACAATTTAATAGAAATTCCTAACATTTACAATTGCGTTGGATTAATGATCACATTTTATTAGAATATCCTTGCATAGGTAAAACTACTCTGTCACCAACGCAATAAGGACGAATTTAACTTAGACTATTGAAACATACTTCATTGATTCGAATGATTTACTCGAACGGACTCTTGATACAAAGTTTCGTAATAACAATATTACATTCCCTATGGTACTTACCAAGTTTCGGTATTGATACGTAGCTCGGGGCAGTACTCAATAAAAGCAATGTATCTCGAAATTCGTATTGCATGGTTGGAGTTCGATGCCAAAACTGCGAATAATATAGTATATTCTTGGAATACGTTTAATGGTTGGCAGGTGCAAAGTTTACTGTAGAAGGGACAGTCTGACAGGTAATCTACATATTTTGAACAACTCTTTGTGTGACCCTTTGTGTCTGGGTGTCATGTGCATGTGAAATTGTAAGTCTGTAACCGCACCCACGACACAGGAGAATATCATAGTGTGGCGCAACGTTTTTTTAAAATAAAAAATCTTTTGATACCTGTATCCAAAGTGCTTACAAAAAAATCTTAAGTCTTTACTTAACGTGTTGGTGGATGATGACTTCCAAAAATGGAGTTTTGAGTTCAATGCTCAGAACGGGTGTAAGTTATAATGAAGTTTAACATTGCCAATGTAGAGAAAAGCTTATTAACAATCTCAGAGTATGAAAAAGAATTACCACGCTATCACTAGCTCAGGTTTCCTCGCCGTGTTTTCTTTGGCCGTAAGTCAGGTGTCTAAATTAACCTAGAAAACGCTTGGAAACCGTGCCCATCATACCCGGGAAGCAAGCAAATAGTGGCTGGCGATCGAGATTGATAAGATAATATATATCTGAAACAATTGCCAATCACTATAATAATATTAATTAACACCTGGGATTTTAATATCTGTCTCTTTGGTAACAGATATTCGTATAAATTGTTATTAAATTTTAAGTCAATATTGCAATCATATTTTATTTTCCAACTGTACAGAGCACCGACGAAGATTAAAAGCCGGCGTGGCGCCAGTATATTTTTGGAAAAGAAATATAAGTAAATATTTTGTCACCATTATCATTCCTTTTCATACGATACATACATTCATCAATCACTCTATACCAACGATATTTTAGCCACATTTAATCATTCTCATATTTTGCACCGTGATTATTTTTTTGCTGTGGCAACATTTTGACGTATTGTGGGAAGCTGACCACACTGTTTTTGACTTGTTTATTGATGTGTTTGATTCACACTGTGTTGGTGCCGTGAATTAATTAATTATTGAAATATCATCACAAGAAATTTGGTTCACTGAGTTTACAAAATAATGTAATTGTTCTGGTGAAAATAAATTATAATTATAAGTTCAAATTATACTTTTTAAGTTAAACCTCGCTTTGTATTTGAGATAAGTTCAATCCGATTCGTATGCAATTGAATGAGCAGCATAACTACGTAAATATTTAAAAAAAAACAATTTATTCTTTTATTTTGTATTTTATGTATAAAGTGACGTTTGCATATAAAAAACATTCGTATCTGTTCAGTAGTTCATAACAAGGCGCAAGTTTGATTACATATGGAATACTGGCTCATGTTTGGGCGGGTGCACCCCAGTACAAGCTTCTCACTCTGGACGGCATTCAGCGACGTGATGTCCGAATTGTTGACAGCCCTGTTATCTCGGACCGGCTGGACTCTTTGGCACTGCGTAGGGATGTAGCCTCGCTTGTGTTCTCTATCGCATATATCACGGGGAGTGTTCTGAGGAATTGTTCGGCTCGATCACATAGATGGTTGGCAGTCAACAAATGTGCGATTTACGAGAAACCGCAAAGCAAAACTTTGAAATGATCTTCCGGCGGCGGTATTCCTAAACCGATACGACTTTCAAACCTTCAAGACACGAGCGTAATCCTTCTTAAAAGGACGGCAACGCACCTGTGACTCCTCTGTTGTTGCAGTTGTTCATGGGCGGCGCCGATCGCTTACCATCAGGTGACCCGTCCGTTCGTTTGCTTCCTAGTCCATAAAAAAAATAACAAACTTTTGCGTTAATATAGGAATCTATACATATAGATATAGATATATATGTATATATATAGATTGTCCGCTCTACGGCAAATGTCGATCAGGCCGAAATATGCATTAAATGTTGATCCACCTTTAGAAGCTTGTAGCTTAGATAATTTTGATAATATCGTGCCAAACTACGAATATAAGTATTCCCCTCATAGCAACCCAGTGCCTAACTACGCCGCAAACACTCTAGCTCGTCACCAACTCACACGGCAATTGTTGATTTTGTAACCGCCATTTATTTTACACTTTGTGTGACATTGTTGATCAATATAAACGTTGGGAGATCAACAAATGCCGCGGAAAGTACACCGATGCTGCGGAGCGGCAACATCGCAAACGAAACAAAAGAAAGACGCTAGATGAGATACGGCCGTTTTCTATATTCAATCCCAATCCCTAATTTGCGGATCGAGATTGATATTTGAATCGATTTCCTACTTTTAGTATTTCAATAACCGATCAATGAATCGCAATCCTGATCTTTTTTTTCAATCCATCTTTGGGAGGGCGGATTGGATTTTTAGTTTAGTATTTGTATGAAAGTGACAGTTTTGCGTATTCTATATCCAAACTCTAATTTTGACAAATCGATTTTTGAACATTATTGATCGTAATTTTCGATTCTCAACTTTTGACCGATTGCATGCGTAAACTTGTTATAAGACGTGAAAATGGAATTATTTTCAAGTGATAGTGATAGTGATCTTGAAGTATTAGCTCAACTATCGGATTGGGATAATACCGACAGCGAACAAGAGAGTGCCGTGTCCTCAAAAACTTTTCGACGAATTAACTTCATTGCAAGTTTAACTGACGCAGAGCTCACATTCAGATTCAGAATGAATAAATCTTCAGTTGAATCTGTTTTAAATGAAATAATGCCCTATATCAAAGTGAAATCAAGACGGTTAGTTGTTTGCTAACATTACTTCAATATATAAACATAACCTAAATTAAAAAGGGATACCTAACTAACTATAGTACTTATTTATCATTTTCAGAAATAATGGTATACCACCATTGCATCAACTTTTATTGGCACTTCGATTTTATGCATTGGGGACAATGCTTAATTCAGTGGCCGACTTTGCTGGAGTGTCCTTATCGTCAGCTTGTAGGATAGTGGCAGACATATCTGCTGCTATCGCTAGATTGTATAACAAATACATTTGTTTACATTCTAGAACTACAGATAAATTTTATAATATAGCTCAATTCCCAAGATTATGTGGTGCTATTGACTGTACACATGTACACATTCAGTCTCCATGTAAGTATCCAACTCTAGATTTGTTATTAATTAAGAATTGGCAATTTGCTTAAGTAGGTTTTTAATTATTTAGAAAGTTCTCAAACATTTGCAACATAAATGAAATGAGTATGTTGTATTTCAGGTTCAACAATAGGAGAGGAATTTAGAAATAGGAAAGGATACTTTTCTATAAATGTCCAAGCCGTTTGTGATGCAGACCTTAAGTTATTGAATGTTGTTGCTCGGTGGCCTGGTTCAGCTCATGATGCTACTATTTTTAATAATTCAGTATTAAGAGGTAATATTGGGTTTATTGTCTCTTCTAATATCATAAAAATAATATGGTGTTCTGATGTATTTAACTATTATTACAGCCCAGTGTGAAGATGGTATTTTAGGAAATCGTTGGTTACTTGGGGACAGTGTCTATCCAAACAGGCCTTACTTGCTCACACCTTTGCTAAATCCATCAACTAGCCAGGAAATAAGATACAATGAGGCACACATAAAAACTAGAAACACAATTGAAAGGTAAAATCACCATTAAAGCTTTCACTATAGGTACTACAATATAAGATTAAGTACTAATTCATGAGACCATTTATTTATTTTTATTTTATTAACCAAATCCATTAAAAAGTGTACTTGTTTGTTCAGGACAGGGCAGTCATATCATTGACCATGCGGTTGTCATTACACAACATACAAACCGTTATAATAGCTACAGCTGTTCTTCACAACATCTGCAGAAATTATAATATTGAAGAAGTACCCCCAGAAGTAGAAATGCCAGAAGAAAGTGAAATTACTGTGACATTCGGACAGTATTCATAATGATATCAGACATAGACAAGGATTAATTTTAAATTATTTTTAATACTTATTACCTATTTATTTTGCAAACATTTTTTTTTGTAGTCTTGAGATAATTTGTACATTGCTTTAATTAGATTTTTATTATTACCACTCCATCTTTATTCTTAAGTATACTTACTATTAGTTTCAAATGAATAAACAATGATAATTTCAGGAAATAAAATATTCCATATTTAACATTTCAAAATTGTTTAATTAGTGATTTATTATAAAATATAGGACATTACAAACTTATTGACAAATTAATACTAGTTTTACATACAAAAATATTACTCTAGAAATCCTCTCCCTTCAGCTTCCTTATCTCTAATCTTAATTTTTCATTTTCTAACTTAACATTTTCAAACTTACTCTCTTACATTTTTTTCTTAACACTATAATATTCAGCCAATGCAATATTTCGAGCTTGAGACCCATTATCTGGCTTCAGGAGTTTCCGTTTAATACAACCTGTAAAACAAAAAAAAAGCTATTAAAGTTTTATTGAGTAACAAACATAAAGTTTCACATATTATTATGTACTAGCTGCCCCCTGCGGTTTCCACCACTTCTCTGCTCCCGTAGGACATAGCGTGATGTTATGTAGCATATGTGTTATTCTGATGTACATATAAGCCTATATTACTATAAAGTTGCATCAAAATCCATTCAGTAGTTTTATCGTGAAAGAATAACAAACATCCACACATACAATTTTTTTTTAACAAATTAGCAGGATATTACCACTAGCTCTAAAATTCCTTTTTTCCTTTGGTACCACTGGAGTACTAATATTGTTCTGCACCGTCACCAACTCATCTCCAAGGCTATTGACTGGCACTTCACTGCCCATGGACACTGCTGTATAAGAATTGTTGATAGGCAATGGACTATCAATCAATAGCATTGGAGACATGCTATTATCAACCGGCACAATAAAGGTCTCTACACTCCCGTCACCGTCACCATCACCAATCATTTGGGGCTCAGCATCACCACCAAACCTCTCTGTGAGACCCTCTCCAGTGCTGCCCAGTAACGCTGCCACCCTATCCAGTACGTCATCAGGAGGAAAGTACCCTGGTGGCCCACCTCCAGTCTGGAACATAATATGACATAATTCAACACGTTAATTATGAATACAACATAAACATACAATCATGTCAATTTTAAACTTAATTATTTACCTTGATCCGTTCCATTCGTATTAAAGTACTGCGTTTTCGTGAGTTCTTCTTTAAGTTTTCCCATTTAAGACGCAGTTGTTGTGGTGTACGGCGACAGGTACCACCAATGTTTGCGTTGAAAACACCGGCAATCCGTGTCCATTCTTCGACCTTTATTTTATTGCTTGTGGCGTTTGTTTTTTTATTATTTATAATCTTGCTCCCCTCAATTAAGGAGAGCAGTCCTTTCGTCTCTTCCTTCGAAAGAGGTTTGGTTTTATTCTACAAACAAATAAATTAAAGCTTAGTAAGTTTTGTACAAAGTGGCGCGAAATACCGCGTCCCCACGCATTTATCTTTTACAGCAAAAATAATACATTTGTGGACGTGAATGTTTACTACTCGATAAATTAAATCATAATTATACTATTTACTTACAGTTTCTGGCTCCATTTTTCACTTTCTTCTTTCCAAGAAACAAACTACAATCAATAACTTGAGGTTTTATGTTATGTATAATTTATAACATAAACTAATGGTTAGGTTAGGTTTCTTAGCGATTTTCTAAACGCCATTAAAAATATATCAAATTTCTGGAAACGACCGGACATAGGGTCCACTTTCACTTTCGACAGACCGGACATAGGACGGGCACTCTCTTGTTTTCATCATCGCGTATAGATTGCAAAGCGAAGTGGCAACAGCACATAACAAAACCAACCAATCGTGGCAAAGGTGACCTCTGATTGGTCCATTTGAATCAGATCAACAATTGATGGAGCGGATTTGTATAAAAAATGCAATGAATAGTTCTTATTTGTGCCGCTAGAGAGTTAGCAATTGTTGATCATAGTGGAGCCACATTTGTATGCCGAATCATACATTAGATCAACAAAAACTGTTTTGATCAACAATTGCTAACTGATCAACAATTAACTGATGCTACAACCCGTCTGATCAACATTTGCCGAATGGATACATCTATAAATATAAATATATATACTATATTCTATATTATAAATATATACTATTAGTATATATAGGATTCTTCAGTACAGATTGTATATGTATAAAGTCCCTATAATTCCTCATTTAAATCATGAACCTGGACATATGCAATGTTAAAAAAAATTATACTCATAACGATAATATTTACTTATAATGTTACCGTTACAAATCAGCACGATTATAAACAAACAACTTACCGACAAACGTCAAGTATTTATCTCTTGCATTTTAATGAACTAGATTTAAATAAAAACTGGTCTAAAGTTCAAACTATAGTGTGTATGGATGCATTAAGATACATATTATTTAAAGTACACAACATGTATAAAAGCAAATTAAATAAAAGTAATGACATCTTATTAATAACTAGCGGCCCCGTACGTGCTTGGCTACGTATCTTGAATTTTCTCAAATTTAGTCAAATGGAGAATGCATTGTTGAGCTATAACATTACAACGAAAAGCGGCAATGAAATTTGGCATTAATATAGACTGTTTGGGAATAACATCCAGGCTTATGTTTACTTTAGTACTGAGATTCGCCCAATACCAGAATTCAATCATATTGACGTATTTACATAATTTTCATATAAAATAACGCTTAAAAACTGCCCACAATTTTAATTTTTTGAAAGATTTTTTGTATTATAACACTACTTTTTAATCCTTGAGGAAAACGCCAAAGTCTCTACAAACGCACTCTTGTATGTACCTGTTATTATATTATGAATGGAACGTAATTGGGGTCAACCATTGCTAGATACTTTTTCCAGGTCCCATGCTTAAACTCAGAAATATCCTGTTGCACCACGGAATAGAAAATACAGTGGAAGTGCCGTTCAGACATCGCGCGCTAACCAACATCATGACTAGATATACAACATTTTGGCACATTTGTTGTCAGAATCGTTCGATCCGTTGTCATGATTGGTTGTCATGGTTGTCTCTAAGAAACACGAAATATATTAGAAATTATGCCTTGTCGTGCGGTTTTCAACTGCAAAAAAGTAAGCAGAAAAAAAGATGAGTCTTGTGGTGGTGTATCGTATCATCTTTGAGTATTAACCTTTGTTAATTTTAAATATATTTGATTTTATTGTAAATATCACATTTCATTACTTCAATGCAAACTATAAAGGGCCTTATTTTCATTACAATTAAGTTTAAATCTACTTGTTCGTTATGTGACGTTATATACAATACATTCTAGTAGTTTCGACGCTACTCATTTAGGGATGCGACATATTCGTAAAATAGGTTCATATCGATAATTTTTCATCATCGTTCGGAAAATTGATTTTTGACAATTTTTGTGTATAATTCATAAATGTTTAACTAAGATTGCATAGACACATCAACGTTTTAACCACACACAGCGTGCATCCGTCTGTGGCAGGTGCGGGTGGTTAATCACCATTTTTATTTTATAACTAGTTTTCGCCCGCGTGCTGTGTTGATAAAAAGCAGCAAATAGCAATAGAACAAAATCTAAGTATACATAAAATTTGGTATTTATCGTCTCATTTTTATGGGTACATCTCCAATGGGTAAATACCCTATTACTTACTAAGTCTCCGTAGTCCGTCCGTCCATAGATAGAAAGGCACGGATCTAACTAATAGGTAAGAGTTACAAATATTTGATAAAACCTATATTATATTATATTTTATACCGCATCGTGTCGAGCACGGCAACCGCTACACAAAAATAATTCTTATACCATAATTCAGTGTTCACTTGCGACGGCGCTCTATGTCTTATTATCCGAATTGCTAAGCTATCAGGAGTTACACGTGTTATTGTGAGTTAACCATAAAAGATAGACATATGCTGTAAAACATTTTATTTAGACAATTTTATTTAAAATATTTCCGTCATACATAATTTCTATGTAAGTTTAACCATTAAGGTTACACACGCGACTGAAACTTACAAAAGGGAGTAACTTCTCCCGTTTTCCCAACATTTTCCTTCACTGCTCTGCTCCTATTATTTGTAGCGTGATGAAAAGTCCTATAACCTGCCCAGGAGTATAAAGAATAATTGTACCAAGTTTTGTTAAAATCCGTCGAGTAGTTTTTGTTTCTATATAGAACATACAGACAGACAGAGACAAAATTTTTACTGATTGCATTTTTGGCATCAGTATCGATCACTAATCACCCCCTGGTAGTTATTTTGAAAATATATTTAATGTACAGAATTGACCCCTCTACAGATTTATTATAAGTATAGATGTTGTACATGATTTTTATCAGAGTTCCAAAAAGGAGAGTGACTCTCAATTCGACTGTAACATTTTTTTTGTTTTTTCGTCTCCGTTATTTATGGAAAGGAGATAAAACTTGTAGGAGCGCGTAGTGCTTTTATATGTTAAAATCGAAATCTTTAATAATTGTTATTTTTGTTGTATAAAGTGGAGATTTAATAAAACTTTTGTAGTACAACAGACTGTCTTTTATTGATGTCCACAGAGTAGTAACGCCATCTTAACCAGAGAGAGGGATTGAAATTTAACATAGAGTATACATACAAAACATAGACAACTAATATCTCAATACCCCTACTAAATTCAAGCCCTTCATCGGCTTTACATAGTAACAATTTTAATATTCGCTACAATACAACACATTTATATAACTCTACTGCACAAGTACAAACTAATTAACAAGTTTTGACATTCCAATATTATTTCTCATAAATATAAATTTATCTTTAGGCAAAGCCTTTGTAAACATATCAGCATACTGACTGTCAGTGGGTACATAGTTTAGACTAATAACATTTTCATAGTATTTTTCTTTTATGAAATGATACTTAACATCGATGTGTTTGCACCGCTTATGAAATTCGCTGTTTTTAATCACATTTATTGCACTCTGATTGTCAATATTAATGCACACGGATTTTTGAGTAAATTTACCTATATCACTAAGTAATTGTCTAAGCCACATGGCTTCTTTAGTTGCTGCACAAGCAGCGATGAATTCGGCTTCTGTCGTGGATAAAGCCACAGTAGGCTGACGTTGAGATGACCATGTGACAGCTGCTCCACTTTTGAGGAAAACGTAGCCAGTTATAGAGCGTCTCTTTTCTAAGTCATTAGCAAAATCTGAATCGCTGTATCCAATTAAATCATTACTGTCAGAGTTAGATATGTAGCAAATTCCATAACTTTTTGTTTCTTTCAGGTATTTAAATATTTTCTTAATAGCATTCCAGTGAGATTCATTGTGGGAATGAATGTATCGACTCACCTGGTTGACAGCAAACATTATATCAGGTCTGCTCACCGTAGCTACATGTATCAGTGATCCAACTGCTTCTCGGTAAGGATAACTTTTCTTGGGTGCATTTTCAGGTTTCTGCAACTTTACATTCAGATCAGCAGGTATATAGTTGGGATTAGCATTCTGCATGTTGAATTTCCTTAACAACTGATCAATGTATTTGGTCTGATGGATATGAATAAAATTACTGTGTTTTTCAATTTGCATCCCAATAAAATTAGTTACCTCAGAATATACTTTTATTTCAAAGTTTGTTTGTAAATCATGAATTACTGCCATCATTGCAGAATTATTTTTACAGAACAGAAGACCGTCATCAACATAAAGGCACAGGTAACATTTGAAATCATTTATTGTTCCAACGTAAACACACTGATCTGCTTTGCTTTTCTCAAAACCAAACTTATTAAGAACTGAGCTGAATTTAGTGTTCCAGCATCTAGGCGCCTGTTTCAATCCATACAATGATTTTACAAGTTTACATACCATATTGGGCTTGCAGTCTAGTCCCTCAGGTGCTGTCATCAGAATATTTTCCTTCAACTCGCCATACAGGAAAGCAGTAGTTACATCAAACTGAATTATTTCTAACTTTTCTTGAGCTGCAATAGATAATAAAACTCGAATTGAGTCATACCTGACTGTTGGTGAGAATGTTTCATCATAATCGATGCCCTTCTTTTGAGCATAGCCTTTTGCACACAAACGAGCTTTGTAACGAGGGCCTGTTGGTTCATCCTTCACTCGAAAAACCCATTTGCTTTCGATTGGCTTCACATTTTGAGGTTTTTCTACCAATACCCACGTTCCATTTTGTTTATGAGATTCTAGTTCTTTTTCTATAGCACATTTCCATTTCTCAGAATCAAGTGATGTGATGGCCTCATTATAGTTCAGTGGTACAGGATCATCTTCATTACAACACAGGTAACCTTTTTCTTGATCATCTTTTTGTTTTGAAAATAATTCTCTGTTCCTTGGTCTCAGTGTTATGTTAGAATGAGAGGGTACTTCAATTTTCCGATTTGGTAAGTATTCACTATCTGAACCTTGATCAGAGTAGTAGTCAGTACTCTCAGATTGTGATGTGTCTTTAGAGCTCTCAGATGTGTAATTGTCACATGGTTCGGATGATGAGTCACACATTGAGCTTTCCTGCAACAAAACCTCTGAAACATAATTTCTCTCTATTGTAGTTTCAAGAAAGACTGCATCTCTACTTTTGATTACCGTTTTGGAACCAGGAATCATAAATCTATATCCTTTGGTATTGTCACAATAGCCAATGAATATTGCTTTCTGTGCTTTTGGGTCCCATTTTCTTCTTTTTTCTTTTGGGAGATGAATCATTGCTTCACATCCAAATATTCTCAAATGACTTATATTTGGTTTGCTTCCGGACCAAATCTCTTCTGGTGTCTTGTAATTAAGTGACCGAGTTGGATATCTGTTGATTAGATAAGCAGCAGTGTGTACAGATTCAGCCCAGTATCCTTTAGATAATTTGGCGTTAATTAACAAACACTTTGCTTTTTCAACCAATGTTCTATTCATACGCTCGGCCACTCCATTTTGCTCTGGAGTGTATGGAGTGGTGGTTTGATGAACTATTCCAGAAGTTTTTAAGAACTCAGAAAAATTTGCATTTACATATTCAAGACCATTGTCAGAGCGAAGACATTTTATACTACATTCCAGTTGTTTCTCCACTTGGGACTTGAATTCTTTGAATTTTTTCAGTGCATCAGATTTCTTGTGAAGAAAATAGACAAAAACCTTCTTTGAGTAGTCATCAATTAAAGTCATAAAGTATTTAGCACCACCCAGCGAGCTTGTCTCCATCGGACCACAGATGTCGGAATGCACCAGCTAAAGTGTCTTTGTAGACTTGGTTTCACTTTGTTTTAAAGGTAAGCGAGATTGTTTTCCTTGTAAACATACAATGCATGTTACCTTATTATTTTTCTTAGCTAATTCTACACCTTCTGTGTTGTCTACTAATTTCTTTAGAGTTTCAAAATTCAAATGGCCCATGCGTTGATGCCAGAGGTACATGTCTTGCTTATCAACATCAGATAAGTATGCATGTTCACTTTTCATGTCCAGCCTGTACATATTATTGACTAAGCTTGCCGTTGCAACAACCACATTGTTTTTGTTAAATATCAAACAGCCTTTATTGGTGAATTTTACCTGACCTCCGTTTTTTATAATCTGACTGACTGATAATAAATTTGTTGCTAATTCAGGTACATACAAAACATTTTGAAACAGAATTTTGTTGTACTGACCTTTATCATTGCACACATTTAATGTTAACTGACCAGCACTGTAAACTGATAATGACTTGTCATTTGCAACCTTTATTGTTTTAATAAGTGCCTCTTTCTCATGTTGCAATATATTTCTATGTTTGGTCATATGCACTGAAGCGCCTGAGTCAATGTACCATGGATCCTGTTCAAGGGTATCTGTTGAGGCTATGAAAGCTGCAGCATAACTTGAACTCTCTTGGTTCTTTTTTGTAGATTTCAACTTACACTCAGTGGCAATATGGCCATATTTATTGCAGTTGTAACAACGAGGTCCTCTTCTAGGTTGTTTCTTGTTACCTTTATTCCTGTAGTTATAGTTAGCAGCAAATGCAGATGTGTCATTTTCACATATTTTAACATCTTGTAGAATTTTAGACTTGACAGAGTCTGCGCTTATTTTCATACCAGAACTTTCAATTGCTATGATCATTGGCTTGTATGTTTCAGGTAGACCGGAGAGCAGCAGTGTCCCGAGCCACTCATCATCCACTTTAAAGCCGATGTTGCGCAGCTTATGAGCCGTGGTCATGATTTTGCTTACGTATTCTTCTACGTTAAGACATCCAGTAAGATTTGTTGTACACAGGTCTCTAAGTAAACCCACGCGGCGTGTAAGCCCAGAGTCGTCAAATGCGTTTGCCAAACAGTCCCACACTTCTTTTGCAGAATTTGCATCTTGGATGTGAACGTAGTTTACGGAGTCCACCAGCAAGATTATCTTTGATTTTGCCTTGATGTCGCGTTTTGAATCGATAGATATACCGGGCGCATGTTCGACACAGTCCCACAATTCCTCGTGTTGGAGATATGTTTTAACTGCGAATCTCCATGTGGAATAGTTTTCCCGGCCAGTAAGCTTTTCGATCATTACCAGGGGATTGCTTGACGACATTTCGACACGATGTTTGACGAATATTTTATGATATTTCAATCCGTAAAACCAAAAGTCACTGAGAATGCAAATTTTTCACGATTTCTACTGTCTTTTGTTTTACCGGCGCGGCGTACAATATTTTCACAATTTCACTATCTTGTGTTATACCGGCGTGAAATATCTTCACTATATTTATCAGGGCTATACTGGGCCCATAACCTGTTATTTTTGTTGTATAAAGTGGAGATTTAATAAAACTTTTGTAGTACAACAGACTGTCTTTTATTGATGTCCACAGAGTAGTAACGCCATCTTAACCAGAGAGAGGGATTGAAATTTAACATAGAGTATACATACAAAACATAGACAACTAATATCTCAATAATAATAACTTGACCATCTCCAAAAAACATTAAATCTTCAAAAAATGTGTTAATATTTTTCTTTTTTTCTATTAGAACCTTTTTCAATACTAATCATTTGTAGGTATATCGTGTCGATAAATTATATTGCTCACACGAATACTAAAACATCGATATATTGGGATACCCTGCCCTATCTGAGTAGCAAAATAGTAAACGTCTATTGGTACAAGTGCATACAAATATGACATCTATTTCAAAGAAGTTAGCGTTTTGAATAGAATGAATTTGTTACAGCGCCATCTAGCGTTGAGTGGCTGAACCCGTTTGTAAATTGTTTTATTTAAGTTTTTTACACGATAGGCGCCTTTATTGATTGTGACATGTGAAATGATAACAACTTTCGCTCATTGTTATAAGACTCAATTTTTAACAACATTTAAAAGATGATTTGCTAAAGTTGCGTTTCATCTTTTTACCCAATTATATAGCTGTTTTTTATGTGTGTAATGGACAATTTGATTTGCGAATGTGTGATTTTGGCGACACTGGTTTTCCTTTTGAAAGAGTGTAGGGGCACTTCTAAAACCAAGAACGGAATACTTTAACTCCTTTCTTAGTTTGGCAATCACACTCATGAACACCAAAGAAACAGCCTCAGAGGGTTCCGTAAAACGCTAATATATAGGTATATCTGCCACTAACAAATATCCGTCCCCTGCGTAGCCTACGAAAACCATTCCAAAAGACCCCTTAAAAAGACTTATAGATAGTACAATTCTAATTACCCACTTACCCTCCAAGAATTACTATCGTAATTACTTCTGAACACTATTTCAGTTAAACTGGTCAGCACTAATGCAAATAAAGGTAATCAGCTTCAGTCATCGGCAGGATATTGTGGGCAATCGCTCGGAAAACTAGTGGGGTCACGGAATGCCCACACAGGCAACATGATAGATCCTTTATCTAAACCAGTGTTTCCCAAACACTACCTGGGAACTTTTACACTGTCTCTTTATGAGACATCTTTAAACACAAGCTGACTTTACTTTCATTGGGTAAAGGATGCATATTCTTATTACATTACTATTATGTATTAAATTAGTGCAGAAAAGAGGCCCTAGGATCTTTTTCATGAGCAATTCACCAAACAGTCCGGTGAGTTAGGTGTTGAACATAAAAATGAATCTATTAAGTAAATTAAGTAGTGTTTTTTTTTTTTTGTAACGATTGTAGCTGTCATGGTAATGTGTGCATTGATATATTATTATCAAAACAAAGTAGCGCACATAAACTTCCAAGTTTGTTTTGAGAGCTCCGTATTGGATCATTTACAAGCATTTGAGAAACGCTGACTTAAAGGATCTATCGTGCTGCCCTTAATTAAATGGTCCTTGGAGCGCATTCAATGTCTTCGTGATTAGACCTGAAGCTCCTTGAATGTTAAGGACGTCAGTGTCATGATTTGAAGATATTGGCACCTTTGAACTCAGAGTTGAAATATGAGAGAAATTGGGTCGAGAAGTTACAAGTGATGTGTCGCTTAGCAACCGGTATATGGAATAAGGAAAAACGAAACTAATAAAATTTGAACATGAGCATTTTATGTAATATATTTTTAATATTTTTAGTTTTATAGATGCCAAATAAAGGTTTTAAGCACATCGTACACATTCCTGAATTTCCCAGAAAGGGTCCCAAGAATTGTGATGACTGCGGATCCAAATGCTGCCTGATAAATGTGATTCATTATGCGTCTGTTCTTCACAGTGAGAATAAGATTACTAGAGGCCCAATCCTCCTCCTACTTTCTAATCGCAATAACCAAATCTTGAAATTAACTCTTAACTCAATTCTCAAATCCATCAATTCTCAAATTTGAAAATTTGGCAACGCACTACCAATTTCTTTGGTGTCGTGTATCCATGGACTTAGCCTTAATAAGCAATCCACACTGCTCAGAGGCATAGTCATAAAAAGAAAAACAGGACTTCACACAAAAAGAATACTGTAGATTGTGTCTAGTGTAGTACTCTGTGATAACACCCTGAATATCATATCGATAGTCCCTAGGTAAAGTATCGAATGTAAAAAGGTGCTAATTTACAAGAGAGCGGTTCAAAGTTTATTATTTTCATAAGTTTGTCACAGGTTATTAGTGTTTTATAAAAATTAGTATTAACAGTAGTGTTGGCCCTAATAATTATTACGTACAAGACAAAATTGTTAATACTGAATAGTTTTCCAGAAAATTGAGTTACCATAGAATATCCGTAAATGAAAGTACAGTGGCACTTTCGATAATTTACAGGGATATAAACACATTTACAAAAATGTCAGGCTGCTTGTTTGCCCTTTCTCCCAAATAAACTAGTCACAGATGCATATTGGACTACTGAAAAGCAAGTCTAGATATATTGAAATGAAACTAAAATAAATACAGATGTTCTTTACTCTCTCAAACTTAATACTTAAAACACTCAATACTTCAGCAGCAGCAGATTAAATCGTCTTCGAGTAATTGTTTCGAAGTTGGACTGATTAAATAAACGACTTTACCAAACTTTTATCCGATTGACACCTCGGACTTTGAAACGTAAATTCGAAGTCAAGTCAAGTCTTTAGGCTTAACACTTCAAAATTATTTTGGTGTGACCTTGAAAGTTTCGATTATGAGTTTTATTGCTATTGAAAATAGGTTGTTTATTTCATTTGTTAATCTATTTTAGCATGTCTGATATTTGTGTTTTATTTACTTATTTTTCAGTGACTCGACTTATTTTCTATTAACTTCGTACAAAGTAAATATGTATGTATATGGCGCTGATCATAAACAGGATTGAATGCATCATAGACACTAATGACAAACGGTGAAGGAAAACATTGGGAGTATGGACTGTACTTGTGTATGTGGATTTGTATATTTGTAAACGCCCACGACAGAGAGGAAAATCCTAGTGAGGCTATTATTTGCTCTTGACCCGCAACTTTGTATGAATTGAACTAGCCTGTATGTTTATTAGGTACTTCAGCTCCGGCTCGGAGCAGGAAAAGCACGGGGAGAAGTAAGAAGGTGGTTTTTAGTCAGTAAGTGTCTGAGTCTCCCTTTTCCTAGGCGAGAGAAATCTATGACGATTTTCTTTTGAGGGTCTTTTGCACAAGAAACAAATATCAGACATGCTAAAATAGATTGACGAATGATATCTCAGCAAATGAAACTCACAGGGCGGGAGAAGCCATTTGATGATTTTATCCTCTCAAAAAAATCTCTCGTTACTTAGAATCAGGTTATCAATGTTATTCAATTATTTATAAATTCAATGAATTAATAATTTAGTATAGGTATTTGCGGTGGAATCGTTGATGCGGCATAAAATTGATGTTATTTGCGTAAACTAAATAATTCTGTTTGTCTAATCAATATTGATGCGGTAGTGATTAACTTACACTAAATTAGTTATTGAAGCCTATACTGCTCAGATATTGGTGAAAGTTAATAATCACCATATTAGGGCTAACTAAAAAGTAAATACAGTACTAAGAAACATTTAATGGTTGACAACTATAATATTATCTTAGTGACGGTTATTTTCTAAGGACTGGATTTAATAATGACCAATGACTATGAGTATGGTGGTGCCAGCTTAAGTAAGAAATTTGAGAAGGTAAAGCTAAGCATTAGGCTTAAAAAAATAACTTAGGGAAGTGGCAATGGACGCTATGCGTCCTCTCTTTTCACCTGACGCAGGTCGACCTTATATGAAATTTTTGGGATCTGTTTTGGTCAGGGATGCGAGGACACGGCGTAGTATACGGTAACGTACCGTAACGGTATTTGGGTTGAGCACCACCGTGTCCTCAGGAAAGTGTTCGACGGCAAACTTAATTAGCGGGAGGCCATATCCTCCTTCTGCGAAGCAAACATGCTTGCGACCAAAGAGGTGGGAATTTGTAAGCACAGATCCACGGTCGGCAAGGAAGAGTAGCATGCCGTTCAACTAGAACCAGACCTGAACGTGCAGCTTGTCGCATTTCTCAAACGCCAAAGAAAGCCATAAGACAACAGGGCCAATGTCCAGTCAGAAACGTACCGCAACCTAGGCCCAAAATAGGATAAATGGGGCAATTTTTGGTCAGTAAACATTTGACTCTCCCTCTCACCCCACCAGGGCGGGACGAATGATTTGATGAGTTACTTCCTCAAAAAATAAAAGAGACTTAAAACAAATTTAATTAATATTATAAAGTTTTCTTTTAAAATGCTAACCGTAGAGTAATGACAAAAAAATTTTACAACCAATATTTAAAAATTCTAATCATCCAATAACACTTATTGTTACACAGATACACTAGAACAGATGACACAACTAAATAATCGACTTTGAAACTATAGCATTAGGTATTTAAATCCTATACTTTAATCCATAAACAGATTCAATTGTTTGAATTTCATTTACAAATGTTAGTCCTCAGTTTCAATGTCTAGTTTCATTACATTAAAGGTATCACAGTGGATCGTTCCCGGTATTTTGATTCTACAATTGCTAAATAGGGTAACATTGTTGTCTGAATTCAGAGAAACATTTGCTTCAAATATTTGATAGTTTATTTGTACATTTCTAACAAGATGAATGTTAAGTTGTATTACGATTAGCAGCTCAAAGTTGGTTTATAAGAACTTATTACAATGACTACTGTAACTTGGATTCAGCCTGTGGCTTTGCTCGTATAGAATTCAGATTTCTCATGAACTCGTACAGACAAATCCTTTTAAAGGATTGGCCTTCGGTAACCTCACTCACACAGCGGAACACAACGCCAATGTTTTTGAGGATATGGTATTGATATCACTCCGGTCGAACTTACTGATTTGTGCCGAAGCATAGCTCACCACGCTTTCATCAAATAAAACTTATTTCGCTTTGACGACAAGATTAGGTAAAACTTGTCCAGAACTCCAGAAAGCTAGCATTAATCTAATGATAAGGTGGCATTCATAATTGAATGATAGATAGATTAGATAAGAAATATCTATCTCAGAGCTATAAATCAATCCATCTATTCAATAAATGCCAATTGTAAACACATTAACGTCGAGTTAACAACACATTAACACATTAACGCTTTTCATGCTTGAGCATGCGAGTTCTAGTTCTAAACCTAGCAAGTACCAATCTTACTTTTTTCAAGTTACACATACCTACGTACTTTTAACGATATTAGACACCGCTTACATGAAGAAAATATCGTAAGGAAACCTGGACTTATAATTTCTAAATATAAGTATGAAAACGCCAATCTACCTTGAGCAAGTGTTGTGATTTATGCTCAAACCTTTTCTGTGCGAGAAAAGACCTTCGCGCTGCAGTCGGCACTTATAATCTGATGATTATGATGAAGCACAGTATACTAACACTTCATTTTCTTTAGGTGATACGGGTGCAAACGAACGTTCCTTGATGGTAAGTAATCGGTGCCGCCCGTGAACACAACACTGAGAGAATCGCTAGTGCGTTGCCAGCCATTGTACGTTTCAGGATTTCAGGAAAGTAAAGACAATGCTTATGATCCGTAGATACTTAAATTTATAGCAGTGCACAAAGTAACGGTAATGTTCAACAGATGACGTCAAAATTCCTACATCTTGCAAGTGAAGTTTGCACGCGATTAACATGGATTGAAAATCCCAACGTAAATATAACTATAGGACAGTAGGCAGTACTCCGGCTACGCCAGACTAACGTGGTCACTTATTTAAAGATAATAGATTTGGGCATTGGGGGTAGGGGGAGAAGATAGAACCTCCGGTAATCTCATTCATCGGCGAAACAACAATGTGGTTATTTCACGCCGATTTTCCAGCTCATTCTTTGCCGGGACATAGTGCATGGCTCTTCCAGATAAATTGATATCATTTTATTTGACTTCTTTTCTATTTTAATAATAATTAAGTTAGAGAATAACGTGCTTTATATTTTTGAATGTCAATAACAGCTACAAAATACTCAATCAATATTATTATTGACGTCACAAATTGACGCAGAAACCTATCTACACCAAACTATTTTTTATTTAGATTCAGCGTTTTAAATTGAATTTGTTTAGCCTGTGATGTCTGCATTTTTTATATAAAGTACAGGCAGCTGAACTGAATTCGTTTAATTCACTGCTTTTGATTGCACGGTTGGTGGAAAAATCCTCGTGAAAGAAGCGTTTCCTATATATTTTTTTATCCTTTGTTTAGTTTTTTTATGTAATAGGTCGGCAAACGAGCAGACGGATTACCTGCTGGTAAGCAATCAGCACCGGCCATGCACTCCCGCAACGGAGGAATTACGAGTGCGTTGCCGACCTTTTAGGAATTAGGGATTTGGAGATTTAGAGAATGAGGAGGGATTGGGGGAGGGGAAGGCTTGGGCCTCCGGTAACCTCACTCACACGGCGAAATACAACGCTATGGTTGTTTCTCGCCGGTTTTCTATGAGGCCGTGGTATCACTCCGGTCGAGCCGACCCATTCGTGCCAAAGCATGGCTCTCCCATACTTAGTTTATAAAATACGACATTGTACAACCATACAATTTCAAATACACACGCACGTAGGTACAAAATTAGATATGGTAAATTGAGTGATCGGCTGCACAAAAAACCAACTCTTCTCCTCCAAAACGCATTCGTAACTCCTCCATTGTATTGTGTGTCGATGGGTGGAGCTGATTGCTGTCTTAACGCATAAAAAACAAAAATAAACTCAATGATTTTATTACTATAGCCTGTCAACAAAAGCCTGTATTTTATTTTTAATTCAATATAATAATACAATTTTCTCCTTTTTCCCGGTATTACAGAAAACATATTAAGCCCCTTTCGCTTCCGCATTCATCAATCACTTTACACGTGGCCAACGATTTCGGGTATTTTTAAATTGACTTATGTTATTACCTATACATATATATTTTACCCAGAAAGTAACATAAAAGTTAACTATAAAAAAACTGTAACACATGTATGTAATAATGGGCATTATTGCGTATTTTACCAAAAATAACCTCATATATAATATGAATTCTTGAGTATTTGTGAAGGGTTCGTAAAAATAGACAACAATAAGTTTTTCGTTTACTGTCAACTAAGGAAGGTTATGCTCTCCTATCCAGAACCGTATCTATCTAATGTAGGCAATCAATAATTTCGAATAAATATGGAGAACTATATTCATATTTAATGTTTGTGATGAATTGAATTAGTAACTACATAATAGTATTATTACTTTAATTTTTTCCAGTAGATTGATTGATTGGGTTACTACATCAATACCTAAACCCAATGATTTCCGGCCACCGTTAGCGCGGGTCTGCGGACGGCTAGTAAGGGTAGCTCGTGGTGGTAAGCGCAATGAGGTACCGCGACCTCGGCCCAGAGCAGGAGAAGGAACAGGGGAGTTTTTAGTCAGTAAGAGTCTGACACTCTCTCTCGCCTTACCCTGGGCGGGAGAAGTTATTGAATGATTTTCCCCTGACAAAAAAAAAGAAACAAAAAACCCAATTGACTTGCGTCCACAACTTATGCTAAGCTATATTTTTAGTCAGTAAGAGTCTGACACTCTCTCTCGCCTTACCCTGGGCGGGAGAAGTTATTGAATGATTTTCCCCTGACAAAAAAAAAGAAACAAAAAACCCAATTGACTTGCGTCCACAACTTATGCTAAGCTATATTATAAATACTCGAATTGTTATTCATAATAACCAGTAAATTATTGAAATTCGTATTTAGATCCGAAATTTCATACTCGTCATAGCCCAACTCATCGTTATTACGTCAGACATGTCGATTTCAAGTTTGTTTGGTAGAACCACGCGCTTGTGTGGGTACTAAAGTATCCGTTTATACATATGCTTGACTGAACAAAATCATTTTCGCGTGTCTAATTTGATCTGTGCACAACTATTGTTATTGGATTTTGGAGAGTTATTTATTTATATATACTAATAGGAAAATCTGAAGATCAAATCAAAATAATCAGAACAGTCTCTGTTTCACATCAAAAAGCCAGAAAATTTCACGAAACACTGTGAAGCTAATATTAATATTACCTTTCACTGAGCAAAAGGCTTTATCATGTGGAGAAGGTTTGTGTATTATTCACTACGCTTGCTTTGACGTCTTGGTGATTTCAATCTTATAATTAGAAATTAAAAGTCCATAGTCATAAGTTATGAATGAACTACTATAAATCAAGACAGTTAATAATTGTATTAAATGTTAATAGTTGGATTTTTTTAAAGGAACCAGTAAAGTACTGGTAGATTTTAATAAAAAACATATGTTATCACATCGCCTTTTATATTAGGGAGCGTTAAAGAGAACTTCATAAAATTGAGAACTTTTTATTTTGAGAAAATCTTATGACGGTTCGCCGAGTACATCTACTTATTAAGTTTCAACATTATTCTTTCAGTTTCTATAAAAATATCATATGAACGGATGAAAAGATAGGCAGACAGACAGACATGAGAATCCATAAGGGCGCATTTTTTACCATTTGGCTAGGAATCCCAAAAACCCAAAAATTTCAATAAGATTCTTCCTCTTAATTCGGACTACGTATTTTTTAAAGATCTTCTGATGTGACCATGTTTACAGAATCTTGATTCCAGGACATTTTGAACCCAATCCAGTGACCGACTCTTCACTCACCAAAATAATGTAAATCGTAGATAAGTGTACACAAATGTTTATGATCCTGAAATAACAGCCGTAGGTCTATTTCCGGATAGGGTAAAGTGGTATTGGATTTTAAGGTTGCAGGACAAAAACAAATCACTATTTTGTTTTTTTTATACCCTGTGACGTAGTAGTAAGCCCAATATACAGAATGTAATCAATAATATTATAGGACAGTGTAAATGTATTATCGAAGAATCAACATCTTTTCAATAAAAAGCTACTCCCGTCCGTTGCTGTAGCTAAGGTAAATAATATTGTGACTATTAATTTAGATGTAAGCTATCCTATCTTTCAAGTTAAATCAAAATGCACACTAAATGCAAATCAAACTTAAAATCGGTTTAGTAGTTTAGGAGTCCTTCGCGGACAAACATGTGACACGAAGTTTTTATATACATATAAAGATTAATAAGTTAATTAATAGGGTTTACAAAACTCTATGATGCGTTTACATATATTTTTCACTAATATATGTAAACGCATCATAGATTTTTAAAAAAAAGTCTGTTCGAAAAATTGATTGAAAATTTACACTTTGAAACGAGAAAATAGACTAAGAGAACTGACTAACAGACTGACACTTTTATCTTTAAGCTTTGTTTTACCTTTTTAAAGTGAAGTTAATGTTATTTATTTGTAAAGCTATTTGCTCTTTTCAAAGTGTAGATTTCTATGAAGAAGAAGGAGCAAGAAAATCCTCCAACTCTTTTTACAGTTTCGGAATTATAATTAGATATATTTTTTATATCATTTAATCAGTTCTCTTGTGCTAAAACAGTGTGACACTAATATTGACTTGACTTTGTGGTAATGGTGTTTCATTTAAAAACGTATAATAAAAGATCCCCTGTTATGATGTTCTTTCATAAAAGTTTTAGAAAACTATTTCCTTACAATTGAGTTGTGAAACTAGTTTAGTTCTAACACGAAACTCCTGAAGTTAACGTTCAGCTAAAATAAGTTTATTTCACGGTCCATAAGGATCAAATTTGCAAAAGCTTTGCAGACTTATAACTTGGAAACGTTAGATTATGTGCTTATGACATGTATGTACTCGTATGTACGTATGTACCTATATATTGCATTCTCTGTCACTGTATTTATGTAGATTTTATATTGAAATACTGATCGAGTTTTGCAAATTTTCTAACTTTTATTGTAGATATACCTATGTAGATACTATGTAAGTTAATATCAAAATTTTGTACTTTTACTTTTGAACAATTCCTTATTCTATCTTTTTTGTCAGGGGAAAATCAGCAAATGACTTCTCCCGGCTGAGACCGAGACTTTAGAACGAGGCCACGGTGCCACATTGCGCTTACCTCATAACCCCGGCTAAACATCAGCCCTGTAGGGATCCTTATACTATGTGAATATCCAATCCGAAAAAAATGATGTGACAGAGAACTAAAGTTATTGAAACCCAAATGGATACATTCAATTTGTCGAAAAATCGATGACTAATGTCGTAGACCATGTGGGAACAGAATGTTAATATTTAAATTCTATTTATATCGTTAACTTATAAATGCTCACTGCTAAGCAAAGGTCTCTTACTCACTTAAACTTATAGTTATAAAGTATAAGTCCAGGTTTCCTCACGATGGTTTTTCTTCATCGTATGTCTGAGGTGTACAAGCTTAGAAATATGTGCATTTACGTAGTTGTGTGTGTGTGTGTGTGTGTGTGTGTGTGTGTGTGTGGTGCCTTAGGTGCCTTTAGCTAATAATTAAAAATAGTCTAATACTAGTAAATGGTATATCGTATAATGTATTGTCTTTCGACAACTTATATAGGTAGGTCTTATGATCTCGTAGTTACACTTTGCCTTGCCGTGACCTTTTAGTTTACTAGCTAGATACGTCATCAGTGCACAAGTAACCTACGACATACCTCATCCCTGCGTTATATACACAACATAGTAATAAGGAATTATAAGTTCAGTATATGGAGTGACGTGATCCGTATTTATTAGGTACTGACCTAAGGATCTCTGTATTGGCAATAGTTATCAATGTCTCGTATGCCTAAGAAAATTTAAACTACATAGCATAAAATAAAGTCGCTTTCTTTGACCCTTTTTCCCTATATACGGTTAAATCTGTAAATCAACGCAACGGATTTTGATGCGGTTTTTTTAAGAAACCGAGTGGTTAAAGAAAAATTTAATGCTAGTTGTTAAATAAACCATTTGATGTTTTATTTAGGTACTTAGGAACGTGTAGATTCAAATGTCATTAATCACCACGCTTGCTCAATGCGGGTTGACGATGTCAAACTTATAATTAGGAATTGTAAGTCCAGGTTTCCTCACGATTTTTACCTTCACCGTATGTCAGTAGTGTCTAAATAATTATAGAAAGTACATATAACTGGAAAAAAGGCACATTACTGGTACTTGCCAGGTTTGGGACCCACACCCTCATGCATGAGAAGCGGCGAAATATGCTTAAAACTGAATAATTAAAAATTTTAATATCATACACATGTGACAAAAAAGACCTCTTTTACCCTGATTATGTGAATTATTCTTAATCTAATTGGTCGATTTCCTTCTCTTTACACATTATTAAATTCATATTCCTAATTGCAGTATTAACACCTATGTATATTGTGATTTCATCTTTATTTTTAGACTGAGAAGGTTTAAAATAATTGTAGATAAAATGAAACTCATAATTGCATAAATCAATTTCAAATATTTTAATTAGTGCTCACTAACGTCAGATCAAGTGATAAGAAACGAATTTATAAAACTAAGTTTATATAATATATTTACATTTATTTGTCTACATATATAAACTTAGTTTTTTATATATGCAGTACTATTTTATGAATTAACAAACATGTTATATGTTTATTAATTCACTCGAGGTACGCCGCGGGTGGAAGCTAAGTCCGTAACTTGTTTAATGTTTAGTTGCTGCATACCTCCTACCACAGTAATTTCTGCACTACATAAAGGAAAACGATATTAGCATTAAGTCTTTTGGTATTCAAATGTGTACGACATATAAATAAATAAAATACCACACCCATTTATTGTTGTCTACTTGTCTCATATTTTATTATAGTTTTTATGGATAATTTTATATGGTGCATACGATAGGGATACGCGTATTGTTTATGTGTTTGTTTGTTGTGTGTTCTTTCCTAACGTTGCCCCACTACCACTAGGATTTTCTCCGGTGCCGTGCCTACACAAGCCAACCAGACTCTAAACAACAATTCGTGGATAACATAAAGTGTTCTGTGCGGGAATCTAACCCCCGACACGTTGCACGTGTCATTGCACCTTACGGCTTACAAGTAGAGAAGCCCTTTCGGCATTAAGACCGCCTTTGTATATATTATATAAAAAATTAAGTTTTAAATAAAACACAAATCGTACCTTTTATTCAATTTTTGTTTTATAATTGGAGGTCTAAATTCACAAAAATGTATACATATATACATACAAGAATTTTGTTAAAATTCACGGCACTGTTTCAACACAACACTTCAAATAACAAAAAGCTGAGCGAACTAAATGTTATGAACGTAACGCAATAAACTTTTTATTCCACATATTTCATAAATCTCTATTTAAAAAACCTTCCCACTTCAACTTTTCATTGTTTATAAAATAGAAAGCTGAACTCGTAAAATTAAATAAAAAATAACAATTTTGCGCTTACCAAAACAAGTGATATCAATGTAACGTTTTTATTTATTTATTTATTAGGCTTCTCAACAATGAGTACACTATACTATATAAATTGTACATTTCAAATTTAATTCTAAGTGCCCCATTACTTATAGAGAAGCACAGCATGCACTATAATATTATGCGCGGTTATTAAAATTATTAATCAATTTTGAACAAAAAAGTAAAATTAAAGCTAAGTTGACAAAAATTTAATCCAAATCACACAACACAATCTAAAACATGTTATAAATAAAATACATAATTGGACAACACACTATTTAATTACAAATATGTTTTTTGGTCTTTAGGTACGTACAAATTTGAGGCTCGATATTTTGTCTTGCAAGTTTGGCAGTTTATAAACATATATATAATGTAATCGTTTTATTAAAAGGATGACAGTTGAAAACATAGCTACAATAAATTATTCTGTTTCTTGAATTTCATTGTCTATGTATGAGTCAGAGTGGCCTTGGAATAGTCTTTTACATGACACTAAAAACATAATTGTACCTCTGATTACCCTTACAGAAAAAAACAGTCGTGAGGCTGTTGTTGTCTCCAAAGACCATTCCTAAAATTTAATTACGCGTGAGTTTTTATTCAGCAGTAAAAAAAGAAATGTTTTTTGTGATCACAATCTTGTCAATCAAGAATGCATTATACAGTTTTACAAAAACACTCTGACGTTTGAACATCGAAATAAGTATAATGGATGTCATGGTTGTTTTCGTTTCCTAGTATATTAATAAACCTCTTTTGTTTTGTTTCTGTTTTCAAAGTATAATACTTTAAATTTTGGTCTAAACAAAATGTAAATATATTTTAGAGTTCTGCAAACGTTTTTTTTTTTTTTTAATAGCGGTATGTTTAATTAGTGACAATAAGTCTGGTCTTTTTGGTCCTAAGTTCCTAAATATTTGGTTTGTATAGGCAATAGACAATGAGTAATTTAAATAATGAATAGTAAGAATTCATTTATATATGTTATTATTTCTATGAAACCTCTCAACAATTAATGCTAATTACAAATATTTTTGCAGACAAACCAGGAGTAATAATTGTTTAAATTGTTACTCCTGGTTTGTCTAGTAGAAAACAAGATAAACCCATTAATACTTTTTAATAAGCGTGGTACACCATGGTAACCATTAAGAGTTAAGTAATATATACATTACATCAACAGCCTAAAAGTTCCCACTGCTACGCAAAGGCCTCTTCTCAGACGAAAAAGGTTTTATTAGAAGCATTAAACACCACTTTTGCTCAAGGTGTATTGTCGATTTCTGATTTATAATTAAAAATGAAAAGTCCAGGTTTCCTCACGATGTTCTCCTTCGTCGTATTATTTACATTTACTAGACACAAATGTTGTTTTTTAGACTTTTGTGAGTTCTGACAATTTTATAAAAGACAAATTTTACTATATTCCCCTTCATGGAGTCAAACTTAAAATACCGAAGATCACATTAAGTGACAGAACCACTAAGTAATTCAAGTTTTCGCTCCATATGATCAAAACTAAAAAATCTATATCACTTTATTTTTACTGACTAATTAGCGACCTATTACGCTGGGTTTTTACAAAGACGGAGGCTAAATTAAAAATTATGAAACCCAATATAAAACAATTCATTTTTTCCGTAGAGACGTCAATTGATAAAATTGTACAGAGTTGATTCAAGGATAAGCTCAAAATTGTAGTATATAAAGACTGCGCTAATGAAATAATGTATTATTCATCCAATAACAATATCACGGTAAGCACCTTTGTATTGTTTTAAAATATTATTTCTTGAGTACATAAGGACAAAGGCAGTCTAGTGTTTGTGTCAATTATAAGTGTGGTCCTTTGATCCGAAAAGTCTCTAAGTGTCGTCTACTAAAGTGAAAACAGGAGAGGCTCGTTTTTTTAAAATCACTAGTCAACTAAATTCATATTTCTTCACTTTTGTTATTGACTCCTGAGACTCTGGACGAAGTTTAAAGTTTCATCCACACATTTATACTAGACTAAACTGATAAGAACAGGTTGTCAAATATTTTCTCTTTACCTTCATAGAATCATCATGAAACTGGTCATCATCTTGGCGTTAGTGGCGATAGCTCTGGCCCGTCCTGACGACGGTTTCTATGACAAGAAATACGACAATTTCAATGCTGATGAGCTCATTGAAAACGATCGTTTATTGAAATCGTACGCCCACTGCTTCCTCGAAGACGGCAAGTGCACTCCCGAAGGAAACGATTTTAAGAGTAAGTTCAGTGTTGCTTTTACTAGCCGCTTTTATTTAAAAGTATAAACTTAGTATTTTCGTTGTTAGAATTTTCGATGTTCCTTAAAAAGTCTACATTATTTTTGCATAACTTCAGCAAAATAAAAAAACATCGGTGTTCTAAAATTTTACGCTAAAGACAAGAATTCATATTAAAAAAACTTATGGTTTTAAAAAAACTAATTAAAAAAGAAATAGATATTTTTTGCCAACACTCCTGAATTCCGTAATTTTGGACTCAATTACGAAACTGATTGTGTTACTCAACACCCCTATCTTATCAGTTTAAGTAAGTGCAACACTGTTATGCGGGGTGCAGATAAAACTTTTTGTTAAAACATACGCTCGTTTCTACTCCAGCCTTTGGTTTCAGCCCAAACAAAGTTGGAACACGCTCCTATTAGCATTAAGTTAGTATAGTTGGAAACCTACCAGAACTTCGGGAGTACTTTTTTATGTTCAATGTATTAAAAAGTTTTTTACATACTTAGACACTTCTTGTGTACAAACGAATGCCAAACGCAAATAAGATTTGGCCTACTCGTACTTCAAATATTTTTTATTAAGTTTCTGTTATTAAGAAACGGTTGACTAAAATTGCTAAGTTATAATTTTGGCAATTCAGGTAGGTTTTTTACCAATTTCAGATGTATAGAACCACAAAACCGAATGATAAACAAGAATCATGTATTCACATGATCTATCTCATTGTTTTTTAACAACATTTTAGTCCCAAAATCCCAAAAATCGTTTTGTCACAATTTATTGATACATTTTTAGTAGTGTGTCATTTACACAAATCTTAATCACACTCTATACGTGTCCACTACAATCTCAATCTAAATAAAAAAAAATATTTGATAAAACAACTCCTCGCCAAGGCCTGTAAACGTGTCTAAAAGTTTTTTCTTGCAAATTTGCTTGCGTCATACAAATTTAATGTTTAGATTGTTATCTAAAATTGTTCCTAAATAGCGCTAAATTACTGCAAGCTTCTAAAACTCCTCATTAAGACGTATCTAGAAAACAAACAAACATTAAAACTTTTTGTTTTTTGAAAACGAAAATATGGGCGCTAATTTCAAATTGCTTGTTTCTTCCTGGATTTTTTTTTTTTTAGTTTATATACGCATCTCATTTTTTTATTTTTTTCACTACCGAGAAGGAAAAATAATTTTCCATCTTCATTTGGATTTAAGATTTCAGCTGTATTGTGAACGTAAAGCGAGGCTTGTCTAAAAAAATAGGATCTTCTTTAAATTCTAGGAATTTGTTGATTTGCCTTCGGGAATACGACCAAAGAGGAAATTTCATAACTTATTCACAAAATGAATATTTATAGTACAGATGTTGCTAATCAACGAAAACCCAAAGGAAATCATTACCTATACAATTCACAGATTTCATAATTTGGATTTTAGAAGTATTAGCGTAATTGCTTATGACATTTCTACGTAGCTATGATTTATTAATAGATTACTACTTAATTGTTTAATACTTCAACAACTGGTTGCGAATTATTACGAACGTTTTTCTTCGAATTCCTCAAAATTGCGATCCTTATAAACTAATTTTATAAACTAAATTTATTGTAAAAAACCGTGTGATGTGCGTTAATTAAGTTCATTGGCTTCTTGAGCATTTGACTGCCGACAGAAAACTGTTGAAGGCAAATCCTCCGCTAGCGTGGCCCACACGGTGTCCCCCACGGCGTTCAACGTGGTTATTATGTGTTGTAAGATCAAAAAGTTGTTACTATGCAAGAAAGCCCAGGTCAATCATTTTCTAAATAAATTCTTATATTTCACAGAATGGATCCCTGAAGCTACAACAACATCTTGTGGTAAGTGCACAGATAAACAAAAGGTTCTCGTTGCGAAGACTATAAAAGCAATCAAGGAGAAACTACCAGCAGAATATGAAGCTCTGGTGAAGAAACACGACCCTGAGCACAAGCATCATGACGACCTTAACAAATTCTTGGAAAAATACGCTCCTTAGATTCTTCAAAGAAGTACAAAAGAAGATATAACTCATAACTGTTTGGTAAAATTAGACTGAGTCGTAAGTGATTTGCAATAAAATTTAATGGCCATAAAGAGTAGTACATCTACGTACTTTTCTCTGTAATCTCGTTTTTAGGATGAATAAATTTGCAGCATTTGAAATAATATTATAAGCTTGAGAAATAAATTTTTTGTTACTTCAAAACTTCTTTTTTTTTCTGCTATATATACCTAGTTTAACTTGGATACCTTTTCACCATATACCTACTAGTTTCTCTTATCTTTCGTATCTTTCTTCGCCAAACTGTTGCTACCCAAGTTCAGTCTATCCTTAATTGCTACTCTTACTTCTACAATACAAATATAGTATTTCTCATTACATCACCCTATCATCATCACCCTATTTTTACCTTAGACCTTTCTACTTATTGAATTTTAAATATCATATAATATTAAGACATATATTACAGCATTTCAAATAAACGTAGTCTAGTATATAATAAGGTTGTCTGTTTGTCTTTCAACCTTCGAGTATTATTTTAGTCTTATAACAAAGTAAAACTAGCAAGTCAAGATTACTTACCTAAGCAATTTATTCAATAGCAATAAAAAAATCAATAGATTTTACTAGACTTCTAGAAATTGCTAGAGTAATGGAAAATCCCCAAATCTAATATAATATTTATTGGCTAGTTTCAAGTAGACACTTGAAATAATCCCAAAACAAATTAGCTTCATACAGTGAGGCAGATATTGCTTTGAGAAACAGCAATTATTAATTTATTAAATCGAATGGTCCATTTTAAATACCCATTTAACTATATAATCCTTGACATTGCTATTAACTTCGACAATATTATTAAAATACGATAGATTCTATTTTTCACCTTTCAACCACTTATGTTTGTAAACAAAAAAAAAACAAACGACCATATACATAGCTATATGCAAAAGGCTATTCCTGCAAAAGTGTAATATTTTTCCTATGAAAATATCATTTTCCCATCAACATTCTGAGGCCCAATCAAAACTGGTCCTTTGGTACACAAACATTAGTTTTCAAATACACGTTTCGCCTATACAGTACTTTGTATACACTTTTTCTCGATTGTGGAAATATTGAGCCGTTTATTTGAGGTTGGAGTTTTCCATTCCAATCAGGAATGCCCAAAGGAGTTCGAAGGTTTGAGTTTAAGTTAGCAGTGGTTGTCACGTGCGAGGTCACTATACCATCTGTTACTGGTCCTAAAGTGGTCCTTCGTGATTAATATTAAATTAAACGTCTTCGCACGCCGTCAGGACGGACGAAGTTTAGGGTTCTGTTTGATATTCACGAGACTATTTGGATAGAAACGTGTGATATCCTCTAGTTTAGGTATAGAACGTTAGAGAGAGTGTGAATGGAGACTAGAAATGCTACGTGTCTGAGCAAAGAACATCGTTTGATTAGTTACGCGTTGTGCTTCGTTTAACTAGAAATTGCAAAATGAACACCGAGCATGCTTCCTTCAGTTCAAGATTTAAATATAAAAATTAAAAGTACTATGATGTGTTATGTTTTTTTTATGTAATAGGTTGGCAAACGAGCAGACGGATTACCTGATGGTAAGCAATTAGCGCCGCCCATAGACACCTGCAACAACAGAGGAGTTACGAGTGCGTTGCCAACCGTTTGTGGATTAGGAATTTTGGAGATTTAGGGATTGGGGAGGGGAAAGATTGTGCCTCCGGTAACTTCACTCACACGGCGAAACACAACGCTGTGGTTGTTTCGGTTTTCTGTGAGGCCGCAGTATCACTCCGGTCGAGCCGACTCATTTCCGCAGAAGCATGGCTCTTCCACACATGTTAAGAGTCGTGGTTAAATGTTACGCATCAATTTCAATATTTTCTCTAACACCTACATTTAACAGACACATTATCAATATTATACCTATATCTTCAAGTGAAATAGTCAACACGGTGTAATATTCCAATACTCCCTGTATGGCTCTTGTCACGTCACTTGACATGAATTGATCCCCATGGTTACCTGTATCACCTTTGATAGCGAAATTGACACTTATTTGGCAATATATGATATTTATTTTTTGTTTTTATGCCAACTTTTATTAATAGACTGATTCGTTCCTTGGCGAAAAGGCCAGAACCTTTGTTTGACGAGATCAATAAACTTGTAGATCAACAGAATTTTTATGCTAATGGTGATTCAGTTCAAACTTCTAACAGTACTTTTAGGTATTTTACTTTTGCTATGTTTAAGGCACGGATATTAGACGAATGTTTTTTAAATAAAAAATCTGATTGGATTAGAATTTCTTTGTAAGAACACCCCAACTCGATAGAAGCAGGAGAGAAATCCACAAGGACCATCTTTTAAAATTAATACCTTTAACAAAAGGGTGAAACAATGTTTAAATTGAAAAATAATTCAAAGTTAAAGGTTTCGGAAAAGAAACGTCTAGAAATAGTAGTAGGTAAGCGTTAAGTTTAGGTACATACTTTATTTCAAGGCACATTTTTGTTATTGTTAAGTATTAAGTTTTGTTACAAAGAAAAGTAAACCTTACGCAGTTCCAAAATTACTTACTTTAGATTATTTGCTCGTCGACCATCTACACCATTCCAAATTTTAAATGTCAAAAATATTCGCAATGACGTATTTCAAGTACAAAGTATTATTATGCATTTTTGTTTTAAAGTCGTGGGATAATCACATACTGTTTTAAACAAAAATATTACTTATAATTTATAATCTAATTGTTCTAAATTGTGGTTAAATCTTATTATTAAAAAAGTTAAACAAAGTTGCATAGCATATTAAACTCCCACCTTGTTATCACATTTTAAATCAACAATATTTTGTGCTTGAAAATATTTTCGTGACGACAAACAATTCGAGAATTGAAATAAGAATTTATTCTTAATTCAATTAAATTCTTATCTGGTTTTATATTCATTGTTATTTCAATAATTATATTTACATTAGGGAAACTTCCTTATAATAATATTTGTATAGCCAAAACAAAAAAACATAAATGATTTATTACAATTTCTCGTCTTATCAACATCTTTGTCCTGATATTTTTCTTTTTCCGTTTCGTTTCCTGCCTTCCTGTGTTGCCAGAGGAAAATGCGCGAAGGTCATCAAAAACACACCATTATCATAGCAGCCAGAACAATTTGTCAAATTATATGGCAACATTAACGCTCGACAATTTACTTTTTAACTCACGAAGAAAGGAGGTCACAATAGCTTAAAATTAAATTCTTATGGTCTTCCATTGTTAAAAATCAGAAAACATGCTGTGAAATCTTTTTAAGTAATGAATTTGTTAGATTTTATTTACATAAATTTATTTTATATAGGCTACATTAAAACAGAAGATATCTCCTATTTCATATTCAACACATTCAAAAACAAAAAAATCTTGAATCAAATAATTAATGCAGGTCCTATTTAAAGTCAGTTTAATCACAGAAATGTTAAATATAGTCAGTTTGGGCTCGATGCCGTGCTGTCATAGATAAGCGCAGCTGCCATGTTCTGTAATGTTGACACGTTATCTTCGATCACAAACATGTACCAACCAAATACACATATAGACAGATTAAAGCCACCGGCCAATAACTGGCTTGTTGGTCAAATAAGTTTATTAACGACGATGCCAAATAGTTCATTTCAAAGAGATTATTTTAACAGATTGTAAATAATTAAATTCAAGAGTCAAGGCTCCTGAATATTAAAACAAAAGACGTTTATTTCATTCAACACCTACACCATGGTCCAATGACCACACTAAGGTGTGTGATCATACTTATTACCGCTGTCTACAAATTAGAAGGTTGTCGAAAGCCAAATTCTTCACCAATCTTATTTCCAAACCCCTTCCAATCCTCAAATGCCTAACATTCCACAAAAACCCGATCCCGCATTTTGGTGTTGTGTGCCCATGATTGGCGCTGATTGCTTACCATCAGGTATTGCGCCTGTGTGTTTGCTGACTTATCTCACTAAAACGAAAAACAGGTTAACCAATATATTACCACGACACACGTTATTTATAAATTAATCCGAATTTATTAGATCAATAATAATAAAAAGTGGTTTCTCTTGAAAACACATGCGATCTTGGTAATGTTCGCATTTGATGGACAATGGAGTGCCAAAGTGCTACATTTCTGTACCAACAGGGCATGACCCCGGTCCTTGTGGTCGGAAATCGTTGAGGGTAGAATATATAGCAATTTATTTGTATACATTCTCGTGGATATATGACAGTAATTCATCATATAGAAAAGTTGGTCCTTTTTGGTCCTTACATACAAAGAGATTGATAGCAGTGATATTTTTTCCTTTGATTTCATAAGTGTTGTTATTATGTGTACATTTGATATTGACTCCAGTGCAATGATCTTTGTTTTAGATGTAGATAATAATAATTTTGGGTGTCTAAAATATTAAAAGGAGACAGACAAACTAAAAGAATACCAAAACAATTGAATTAAAAACTAAGCAGCAGAAAAAAATATTCAAATGCAGTTTCGAATTAAATTCGAGGTCTGATAAATAATTATGTTACACAATAAACAATGCAACCGAATACCTCAGTTTACCTACTTAAACAAACTACGTACATAAAAATCTCACAGTACAAAGTTTACCGCATTTCACAGAATTACCCAGAAATATTTTCCATGAAACTAAAGTATTTTTTTCATTCATAATTGAGTTTCGTTACAATATAAATGTTCGTAGAATAATCAATAGATAATTCCTAAACTAAGTTAATAGTTTATTTGGAGTGACTGAGCTATGAACAATAATATATTTATTGATGGACGACAATACAGGTAACTAAATATACAAAATCTTAAATTTTCGCGTTTCATCTAAACATGATATAATTACGCGGGTATTAACGCGAAAAGTAATTATTTACATTCAGTCAACAAAGTATCGGGAATGAATGTTTTTTTATGGTTCCAAATTTTGTCCAAACACTCAACAAACACCATCGAGCAGCCACCATATTCACCAGATATGGCTCCAGCCGACTTCTTTCTTTTTCCCACACTCAAATTACCCCTTCGTGGCACCCGTTTTCAATCGTTAGCAGACATAAAGGAGAATTCGCGGCGAGCACTGAACTCAATTCCGGAAACAGCGTTTAAAAAAAGTTTCGAAGATTGGATTATTCGTTGGCGTAAGTGTATCGTTTCTGAAGGAGCATACTTTGAAGGTGATAAAATAAATTGAGATGAATAACAAACATTTTGTGTATTATTGACTTTTTCCCGGTACTTTCTTGACAGAGTAGTAAATACCTTGGTAGGCTTGACGTTTCGACCTGGTTGCACAGGTCGTGGTCGCAAACAGACTCTGATAAGGTAACTAAATAGTATAAGTAATACGTATATGGGAAAGAGGCGTCAAGAAACAGTGACCACAGATAATAAATGACGTTGCAATAAATTGACAGTATATTGGTCCCAACATTTTTTTTCGTTTCACAGCAAAACATTTTTTTATTTTAAAAACGTCACATAAGCATTTTCTCTTATGCTATGGCTACGAACAAAATAACTAGCGATCCGCCCTTGCTTCGTACGGGCGTCTAATTACGTCGCTAACGACGACATTTTCGTCGCTATATACCAAATTTTCCGCCTACTTTTCTAAAAAATTCTTTCAAACAACCTTTTCCTGACAATAATAAACCAAACAAAAAAATAATTGGAAAAATTGGTCCAAACGTTGTTGATTCAGGAGCTCGCCGACACCTTTCGCGTTTCATCTTTATATAAAACACAATAGAATATGTAGATAGAAGATAGATTTTACATACACTTCACAACGATCCTCGAAACAACAATTAATGGAAAAAATAACGAAACATTCGACAATACTATGCCAACTGTTCAGTCTTAGGTACTTACAATTATTATTTGGTTTCATTTAAATTTTGTACAGAACGTCTAATTAATTAATTTATTTAATTTGTGAATATAATATTAGGTTTGTTATTCTTTCACGCAAAAACGGCTAGACCAAAGTGGGTAAAATTCGGTACGTAAATAGATGATGCATAAATAGGATGTGAAGAACTCTTACTAACTCTCCCCCCCCACCCCTCCGTGCCTTCTAATTCCAAGGCCGCGGTACATCATAGCGCTTGTCCCGCAACCCCGGCTAGATAGATGAAGCCATCAAAAATAGCTAGAATCAAAGTGTAGTGTGGATATCTTGTTATCTCTATCGTCAGCACCATTTAAATTTTACCTTGGTTGCCGTACTATATATGAATTATATATACTTTATTTTACACCACACAATTAAAAGGGAAACTAACAAAAATTTTGTGTGGAATAAGAAGTCTTATCGTACAAGGCGATCTCTTACAATTTAAAATTTAAAATAATCAAGACAACTGTTACAAATATGCATAAAAAAATAATAAAAAATTGAGATGGAACTAATTAAACATTAACATTCTAGTTATTATTTAAAAAGTGCCAATGTTTCATAGTACAACTAACCACAAGTATAAATTATAACACTACAACAATACTACAATTTTATATTTTCATATATTTCAACAGCTTTACTACATTAGCCCATTACACATTTTGCGAACTGAACGGTCAGGGCAGAATTTTTTAAGTAAATTCTACGAATATCATACAATCCCAATAATATTATAAATATAAAAGTTTGTGAGAATGTATGAAACAATCAAAGAATGAAACATAATGACTTCTCTCGACCAGGGTATAGCTAGAGGGAGCGTCAGACTCTTACTGACTAAAAACCCCCCTTTTCTTCTCCTGTTCTACGCCAAGGCTGCAGTACTTTATTGTGCGAGCCTCGCAACCCCAGCTGAATATCTGGTCTGTAGGGCACCGTCTGTGGAGGTCTATTATGTAACTATTTAAGGCGCGCGGAACACTATGTGCCGTACGTTCAGGAGCCAGGTGACACCCTGGATATAATACATAGGTTGTTTTTTATCGGGTGAAGCCTCGGGCGGTAGATAGAAAACAAAGTTAAGTCTGTACTAATATTATGGAGAGGTAAAATTTGTAATTTTGTATGTAGGGAGTAATCTTTGGAACCAGTGGTCGGATTGCCAAAATTGTTTCACTGATATATAGCTACAATGTTCCTGAGTGCTATAGGCTACAAAACATCACACTACGATCAAATGGAGCTGAGCAGCGGGTGAAACCTCACGAGAGTAGCTAATCTAAAATATAGGTAGATTGAGAATACCGAAGCAAACATCAGTGTGTACCAAGTCATGTAACTCAAACCAAATTCCAAGAGATCGGAGTACATCCAACAACTGTAACAATCAAGGAGATATTATTGGAGCTTCCATTATTTAACTTATCCCAAACAATTTCTATCCAAAGATTGAATACGGATCACATTTAACAAGATTTAATCACAAATCCGATTCACAGTATTATTGAAATTCGATTTAAAATGATAGGCTATATATTTCGATGTATCGCCTATCATTCAGTCATTTTAACTTAGGGGCCACCACGAAGGCGCACTCTACTCATGTATGAGGGTGTGGGGTCGCAACCTGGCAAGTACCAATGTGACTTCTTCCGAGTTATATGTACTTTCTATGATTATTTAGACACCACTGACATAAAGCGAAGGTAAACATCGTGAGATAATTTCTTATTATGAATTTGAAATCGCCAACCCGCTTTGAGCAAGCGCGGTGATTAATGCTCGAACGTTCTCCGTATGAGAAGAAGCCTTTGCTCAGCAGTGGGCACTTATAGGCTGATGATGATGATGATGATGATGATATTGAAATAGCTTATTTGAAGAGTAAACTATGTTTTTTGTTTTCATGAGGATACCGACTAGGTGACTACTTGTATTGTAGCAGTATTACAAACTGCTGTCTTCATATAGAACAATCATTCTTTTTTAATAGAATTTAATATCTTAATATGTCTTCATCCGCTCTAAATGAATGCGAGAGGGAATAACGCATGTTGTTTCCAAAAGAATAAAGTGAACGATATACTGACTAAGAGTTCAAAAGGGAGTGGGCATCAATACTTGTTCATCTGGTTAATATCGCCCAAGCGAACAAAGTAAACTATTTATTGCAGGCTGAGTATTATTTGCATGTGAAATTGAAGATTTGTGAAACACTCACGAGACTGGTGAAAAAAATATATTCATATGTATATTAGAATAGCACAACGCTGTTGTGAGCTCTTAACCTATATTTTTACCACGACGCGCAAAAATAACGCAAGAAGTAACACAGGCCACTCGATTAAAAAATATAAACAAACAGAACGACTTCATAACCGTCGCAGTCGTATTCAAAATTCAAATATTAGGGGATTCGTTTTACGAGCACCTTCCAACCACTTACATATGTATGCGTTGCGAGCTTCCGACCAAATACCCACTGTATTTGGTCGAGCGTTTGGAACGCATTCATTTAAATTTGAATGTTTCAATTTAGAACGTCTACCGAACAAATTATAAGAAAAAGTTTTGATTGAATAGAATGGCGAGTGAGCTGACGAATCGAATAAGCGACCGGCGCCGCCTATGGATATCTGCAACACCAGAGTTACAAGCGGGTTAACTGAGTCAAGTTAAGAAACATTGGATAACTGATAACGTCACTCAACGGCGAAACACAACGCAAGCGCTATTTCACGTCGGTTTCCTGTGAGACCGGGGTATGGTTCGAATGTAGCTGGCGGATTCACTCAAAAGTATGACTCAAAGTAAAGGTATGGTAAAAGTCACAATTTGAAGGGCAACTGATTTTCCACTTCATAAAAGCACGTTATAGTTATTTGACTGTGTGTATGGCGCGGTTTTTTTTTTTTTTTTTGTCAGGGGTAAATGATTTCTCCCGCCCAGGGCGGGGTGGGAGGAAGCGCCAAAGTCTTACTGACTAAAACACCCCCTTTCCTTCACCTGCTCTAGGCCGAGGTCGCTATGCCTCATTGCGCTTAACCCACAACCCCGGATGAACTTACATATAACAGCCCTTTAGGGCCCCGTCTGTGGTGGTCTATTGGCTCTATTAGGCGCGCGCGGAACGCTACGCACCGTAGGCTCGGGTGGCGCGGTGGCTGGGTAACTGGCTTCCGCACTGTATGTCGCGGGATCGATTCCCGCACCGAAAAACTGTAAGATGTGTATGTAAAATTGCATGATTTTAAACGCATCCACGACAAAAAAGGAAATATTTTTTATGTAATGTAGGCTTCGGCGTGAATGGGCCAGCGCGACCGAAGTGATACTATGGTCTCACATGAAATTGGCGAGAAATAACCAGAGTTTTACGTTTCGGTGTGTGAGTAAGGTTACTTTGGGCCTTAGTAAATTCTAACATAGTAACACTACTTTCGCTTAATTTTATTAAGCCTAAGACATCTAGCGCCGTAGAAAAGAACTTCAATTTTGTTACATTTTAATTGGGAATTTCCAATTAGTTTAGTTAGAAACCAGATTAATAACTATGACAATAGCAATTAACTATTAATGAAATATATTAATATTGAACAAAATTTAATTATCCATATATATATAATCCATAAATATATATGTCCATAGACTAGTTGGTTTATTTTAAATCTTTGTTCCTCGAAATCACCTTGAACAGGGTTTATACTAATGAAATAGGTCTATCATTAAAAAAACGAATATTTTTTTATGTCACACGTCGGCAAACGAGCTGACAGATTACCTGATGGTAAGCAATCAACGCCGCACGTGGACACCGGCAACAAAGGAGGAGTTAGGACTGCGTTGCAGATCTTTTGGGGATTGGGGATTTGGAGATCTTGGGATTGGTCCTCTGGGAACCTCACTCACACGGCGAAATACAACGCTGTGGTTGTTTCACGTCGGTTTTCTGTGAGGCCCTGACATCACTCCGGTCGAGCCGACCCATTCGTGCCGAAGCTTGGATCTCCCACACTTACTTACTTTACACAGAAACAAATAATAATATCTTATAAATTAATAGTTTTTTGTTGTTTTTTTTCTTTTTTCATCACTTGAAGCATTTTCAACTACAGTCAACATCGCCCACGATTGCTCACAATCCTGACATTCCGGCAAGGACCTTTTCCAAGAAGGGCAACAAAACAAGATGAAATTGAAGTTATAATATTGACTCCAATCTATGGAAGTATTTTTAAAACAGATGAGGTGTGAGGCGAAATGTACATCGCGGACATTTAAAAAAACGTTGCCTTACACTAGGTATAATTTTTTCCCTGTGTCGTGGGTGAGTTTACAAACCTACAATTTCACATACAGACCCAGAACAACAATTTGTGGATCACACGCAAAGTTGTTCCGTGCGGGAATTGAACCCACGAAACGATACGCGGCAGCTACTGCTCCAACCGTGCAGTCAATTGTTTTTTTTTTATATTTGGTAACCAATAGATAATGAAATAAACGAACCAAGTGCGAGAGTTCCATAACAAAATCACGTGGCAACTGGCAACCACTTTACAGACACATTATTTTATTTTCAACGTTTGTTTTAACGGGTTCACATTTCAACTGTCTGGCTATCACCTGCTTAATGTACGTGTGAGGCAACCTGGCGACAGACAGATAGACGGACGGACAGTAGAGTCTTACATAGTAATAGCGTTCCCTTAAGGTACAGAACCCTAAACAAATACCAAAACTATTTTAACTTAATATTTAGTATTTACCAAGCGTTTATATTAGGTTACCATTAAATATTACCAGAACCCTCATTACGGCTCAGCGATTCAGCAATTATTTCGTCACCACAGACCTTTTTCACTTGTTACACCATTTTTTTATGCCAGAATAAAAGGGACAAATTCGAGAAATAATCTGTACATAAAAATGAATCTAATTAAGAATAGCCTAAGGTTCTTTGGCAAATAACACAATTTTAATTAAAATAAAGAAGAATAACAATCTTAGAAAGTACAAATTTAAACTTCGAAATAAAGTTTTTTAATAAAAAGATGGGGTATATTGAAGTAAATAGACGCAATGGTACTTTAATTATATTTACTGTGCAGTTAATAAGGACTAGTTACTTGCTCTATTAAGTGAATCTTAAACATTTTTCCTGAAAATCCTTTGTTTAAAACGCGAGTTAATATTATTAAAATTATAATACATGCATATTCACAGATCTCAATAATCAACAAACAAAGGTAATCAGTTGAGTTCATCTTCATCATGAGCCTAAAAGTGCCCATTACTGACCAAGGGCCTTTTCTCAAATAGTGAAGGTTAGAGCATTTACCACCATGCTTGGTCAAGGCTGTAAATTGGTTGATTGGTGAATTTAAAGTTATAATTATAAATTATAAGTCTAGGATTTCTCACGTGGTTTTCCCTAAGCACATGTTAGCTTAAAAGAAAAAGTCACATTGTTACTTGCCAGGCATCGACCCTTTATATCAACGAAGTGCGAGCCTTGATCTCCGGGTCAGAAAGGCAACACCAATCTTATCAGAAAAATTACAAAACATTAAAAATCATGTACAATTACGTAAAATGTAATAGGACGAGTATGTTACAAACTATTTGCAAGGGTCGGTTCACAGTTTACCGAAAATGGGTCGCGTACATACACAATAGAACATTCAACCTTTCCCCATGTAACCAGATAGGTACAGTTACGACGTACGACGCACTAACGTCCGCCTTATGTGTTTGAATACGCTCAACGTTTTTTCCATCAGATGTAAAACGACCCTTAAACTTATATAATACAATACATACATATACATACGTGTAAGTAAATGTTTGTGAAGTAGGATCTTGAAACTACAATTTGAAACAACTGATTGATCTAAAATTTATACAAAATTTCCAAGTTTAGTTTGTATAACTATAAATGCTAGGCCGTTTGGCTATACTCTAAATCACCGAGTTTATTAACCCCAAATCCACCTGACAACTACTATTTTTTGTTTTTTCTGTACAATAATTTTGAAAAAAAATACAACTACAATTTTCCCGGACCAGTTAAATTGATTATTTATCAAAACAATTGAAAAAGCAATAAAATAATCGAAAAATCCTGATTTAATTTACAAAATCATTTGCACTTGTGTGATCGCTCGCTCAACCATCGATCTAAATAAAATGCAGACGAATTTTGATAAAGGTTCCAAATAAAAGCTTTTTGCTCAAGCAGAACAAGTAAGGACAGATAGATAAGTTTGGAGAGTTGATGACGGCGAATATATGCATCGAGGTCGGTCCCAAGTTCATTAATATTGAAGAACTTCGGTACCTATTTGGGGTTTGATGATAATCGTGCTTAGTGACGCTGCCAAAACACGTTAGGGGAGACGACAAGATCCTCAATTAGATTCGTAGAATGTCAGGAAATACTTCAGATATCTAAATAAATTCATAAAGTATGTTAATAAAACATGTCTAGTTAATGAAGTGCGTTCTGAAACTCAAAGTTCTATCCACCCAGAAAAGGTTTGTGCTCAAATTTGTGTATAATATTTAGTGTTACCAAAACATAGCCTGGAAGGAAAAAATACGAAAAAGAAATTATTCAATTAGAAAATGTTTTACATACATTTTAGAGACTTCACTGCACAGTTAACGCAAACGTTGACCAACCGGATGCAATGCAACATACTACAGGATCGATCCCGCACGGATTTTATCTTGGGACTGCATTATATGTATCTGTCTTCAAACTGGCGTGAAACATTAACAACGTTGTGTATCGCCATGTCAGTGACACCCAATCCTTCCCCTCCCCCAATCCCTAAATCTCCTATTCCCCCCAAAAGGTCGTCATCCTAACTCCTCTGTTGTTGCTTTCCTTGCCGTCAGGTAATGCGAACGACGTTAAAAAAATATTGGGCAACGTCTATCATTCAATCGTCCAAGTAAAACCAGTCGCACAAAATAGGATTTCAGTAATTCAAATTTAGAAGCAGTAGCGAAGATAAATGTGCAGTATCTAATAACATAATTGAGGAAAAGTATATTATGTGGTATACAAACCTACATCGATTATACCTAATACCCCCTATGGGAAATAACAGGGTGATCCGTTATTGTTATGACATTATACGTATCCATTATTCTTCCTTGCCCAGCAAGATCAGCAAGTATACATACTACTGAAGACCTTTTACCCAAAGGTATACTCCTAAAAACATAAAACAAAGTTATATATAATTCCAGGCTATGCAATTCATAAAACACTTTTAGGTAAGCCACCACTCCCACGGCCGATGTTTAGGCAGGATCGCAGGTTAAATATTATAATAAGTTACCGCATATCTCAAAACGCCAATATGACTAATCGACAACTGGTCTGTAAGAGATTAAGGATTATCTTGGAATATTTCATGATATGTATATTTAAAATAATGTTAGTAGTTTTTTATTGTACTTATTTTATATCAACTTGCAAAGAACAATTCTGCCTTTATTTTTTGTAAAATTAAATTTTATAAAGTTATTAATAATTGAGTTTGACAATTAAATTATCTACTGAAGGTTAAAATTCATAATTTCTTTTCAGCGAATTGATTTGTTTATTGAAATTGAAAATTATTTTGGTTTACCACGAGTTGCTATTAAAATTTTGCTGTGGTACACGAGTACAAACGAAGCATCTTGATGTTGTCATGTATTTTAATGACATATACGTTTCATCTTTTGCAATCTGCTTTACATACAGAATTATTGTTTTATACACAAAATGCAGACAGAATAAGTGATCAACAAATCAAAAATTTTAATAAAGTGATTTTTCCAATTTCTTCAAGAGATGCTCACGAATTTTCTGCTTAAATGTAAACCGACCTGACATTATTGTGACAACCAGGGGAGCTCATACCACAGGAAGATAGCTAAAATATTCAAAACCCTTATCCCTAAAAAGCTGGCAATACACTCGTAACTTTTATGGTGTTGCGGCTGTCCATGGGCGGCGCTGATTGCTTACCATCGGGTAATCTGTTTGCTCCTTTGCCCGTGGCCGAAATTTTTTTCCTGAATCATCATGTCTTCGCCAAATTGTACAACTGAATTGAAAGTTCAATAGCAACAGACTTTTCAACGTCGAAAATCCAATTCCATTTATTACTCGACTTGAAAACTAACATCAGATTCCCGTATTCATTCTTCATATATAATATTTGTTTTAATATAATAATGTTACCGTATATAAAAACTTCATTGATTAACAATTGTTTCATTGTTTTGTATGAGAATATTTAGAAAACTTGGTCACAAATAAATTATTTTTACATTATAATGAAATAAAACATAAAAAATATGCATTTGTTTATCGGCTTTAATACAATATAATATGCCTAATATTTGAGTTTTATTTGACAACATTACGCAACAAAACAAAAACGGCGTCACAACGCGCGATCCCGTATAAAATTCATAGACAAAAATGACAACTTTGACAGTTCAATAAAACTATTGGATTTGTCAATTAAAAACGATACCCACAACTCTTTTGAAAATAAAACTATAGTTATAATTATAAAATGGAACATAATTTACATTCAAACATTAATTAAAAGGTTGTCTGAATAAAGTAAACAAATGAATACATAACTTACCTACATAAAAATATTGCTACGGTAATAAATATTACCCAATGTTTTTTTAAACACAACGACGTTTGTTTGACAATGTATCCCACGATTCTGTTTATGTACTTTTAAATTGAAATTAGGAAATCTTTTATAACATTATACAAATAAAAACATATTATAGGTATAAATATGTTTTATTTTGCTTATGTATATAACTAAATTACTTATATCTAATTATGTACCACCAAAATATCGTGGTGGCATGGAGGTTTAGGCATTAGTCGCTTCTCATGCATGAGAGAGCGAGGTCGAAATAAGTAAGTAGTTCGCAAATACATTAATAGGGATTTTCCAAGTTCTTGTGGACTTTCTAAATTTATTTAAACACAACCGAAATACGATAAAGACTAACATCGCGAAAAAACATACGACTTTTAATTCTAATTATAAGTTTGAAATCGCCAGTTCGCCTCGAGCAAGCGTGGTAATGTTCAAAAGCTTCTCCGGATGATACGAGGCCTTTGTTCGATAGTGGGCACATGGGCTGATGATGATGATGATATGTTACATCTAATTTTTGTTTCAGCATGGGACAAGTAAACGACTATCGACAATAATAAATATTTTCATCATACTCAACTAGCAAGTAATAAATATTGCATTAGTCAGATATTGAAATAATATCGTTTTACTAAAACATCGAACTTAAATTCAAATACAAACCTAAAGGAGGTTTTCATTTATGTTGGTTGTTAGCGAGCATATGTCAACAGCTATAAACGTCAAAAAAACGTATAGAGGGCGCTCGGAACGTCAAAAGTCTAGCCTCGAGCGCGGACATCTAAACAAAAAAAAATTAAAAATGGTCGTGCTATACAAAAATTGACTTTGTGGTACCCTTTATCCATTAAAATGCACATCGAAATTTTATTTTAACGTTTTTACATTGTATTATGTTTCCAAGTAAAATCTGTATAATATGCCATTTAAATAAGGATATGCAATATGCATGCACAATATTGTAAATTCGACGAACAATTCCCGTAATTCAATAGCTTATGCTCTAACAATAGATAGGAATTCATATTGGTATAAATAATTCGAAGTGTATGTGGGATGTATACTTTGAATTATTTGTTCCAAATGTTTTATTTTGGGTTTTGCGCATTTTGGGATTGGAGAGAGATGGGAGGACTGGACCTCCGTTAACCGCACGCTGTGAAACACAACGTTGTGACTGTTTCACGACGTTTTCTATGAGGTCTTGGTATCAAACCGGGTCATTAGTGCCAAAATATGAGTTTTTCACACTTAAACGAGCAATTTTAATAAAGCATAATCATCATAAAAATTGACTAGTAAATAAATATGAATTTTTCTATTTCTATTTAGCAGTAGGTAGTAATTAAAAAAAAATTATGTAGAGGCAAATAAAATTTAATTTAACTCACCAAAATATATATATTTTTATATACATATAGAACATAGTACTCAGTTGAATGTCAGTATATTTTCATGGATCAATTTTCGCGAGCTTTTCAATACCTTTTGGCAGTGATATGACACTCATGGGTACCCAATGACAGTTCCCTTGACAACCGGGATCAATGGCGTCGTGTAATTTCCGATATGCAGAGGAAAATGATAATTGAAAAGTACCCTATCCAATAACTTACCATGGAAAACGTAAAAATAATAACCTTAAAATACGGTAGTTTCTAACTAGGTAGTAAAATTCAATACTTGTAACCAAATGTTAAAAACAATACTTTTCTATGAAATTTGTATGAAGAACTGAGTTAAGACGTCTTAGTATTTTTGCGTCAAATAGCTTCATATTTAGTTAATAAATATCTAAAATTTAGTGAATCAATCGATCGATGAATAAAAGTTTAAGTTATTCATCAATTAAAAACGTTGAATTAATTTATTTTTGAAATAGTAAACTACCCAATTGTTTCCCATATTCTACAAGAATAATGCTGCAATATGCATATTTTTTTATCCGCCGTTATCGTCCCTCTGTATGGCAAAGGACTCCCTACCTTTTTTGGACTCTTCTCTGCACAAAGCTTTCTGCGGCCAATCCTCGTTAAAGGCTTTAAGTTCGTGCCGCCATTTTCTCCTCGGATAAATTAGAGACGTGCAAGAAAATACTCTTTGATTCGAGACTGTACTTAGTTAAGTGTGGAAGAGCCATGCCCAAGTAGAACTGGGCCGGCTCCGACGGAGTGATTGATACACAGAAACAGAAGTAGAAGTACTGGTAAGTATGAAACAATGGTGACCTTGATATTTCGGTTTGTGATATAAGTTACCGAAGGTCCAATCCTTAACATTTCCCACCTCAAATCCTCAAATTCTCTAATCTCTAAAAGTCTGGCAAGATAATGTAACTGTTACATGTCACGAGTGTACATGGTCGACGATAATTTTTTGATCATCGGTTGATTCAATTGTTTGACTTTTCTATAAAAAAAGCTCGACCGGAGTGATACCACGGCCTCACAGAATACCGGTGTGAAAGAACCCACAGTGTTGTGTTTCGCCGTGTGAGTGAGGTTACCGGAGACCCAATCCCTTCCCTTCCCCTATCCCTTCCCGATCCTTACATCCGCAACTCCTATCCCCAAAATTCCGGCAACGCACTCGTAACTCCTTTGGTGTTACGGGTGTCCATAGGCGGCGCCGATTGCTTACCATCAGGTAATCCGTCTGCTCGACCATTCGGACCCGTCGAGCCGACTTATACCATAAAAAAAGGAGTTGGGAAAGACACGCACAAGCACACAGGTCCTTCCTTTAACTTCGTCGTCGTTAGATATTTAATAGGACGCGACGATGTTTTATCTGAATTACAGAAAACTCCGTTTAATCGAAGTAAACAAATGGAATTAGGTCGATTCTATTTTCTAAGAAGTTACATTTAATTACATTCGTTAGAAGGACTCTAGAGAGTGATGAAAATAGTCCCGTACTAATAATATCACCTACAAGCGTCATGGAGGTTTTACTCTTACAAATAAATAAGAAAACCGTATTGCAAAGAAATTGGGTGAAGGTTAATCAAATTACGATGAACACTGAACATATTTAATGACTAGCTTTTGCCCGCGACTTCGCCTGCGTGGAATCGTGACTTCCTGCAGACTTTTGGTATAAAAATTATCCTATGTCCTTACTGGAGTTCAAAACTATGTTTGTACCAAAAAACACAGAAATCGGTTCAGTAGTTTAGGCGTAAAGAAAAGACAGACAGACAAAGTTACTTTCGCATTTATACCTATAATATTAATTTGGATGTCTATTTGCCTAGGCTCTTTACCTATGTATAAAAAAGGGTAATTTAACCAATTATTGCGATACAAGAGCGTCTATATCGTCCTATCCCACTTACTTTGCTGTGCCCGACAGGGTCCATGTGAACTATTTATAAGTACTACCACCTAAGAATACATGTGGAAAGCAATAAAGTATTGAGTATTGAGTATTGAGTATTGCGTCTCGTTTTCATAAGTTTTTGCCACATATTTTTTCTCTACTCCTTACAAAAAAGATTTTCTTTCATAAAAATGAAGAAAGCCTCGCGGTAAATTAAGTAAACATTTTATAAGTAAAAGGCTTATTAAAATTCTGATTCTGTATACACGTAAACTTGAAGTAAATTATTTTGAAAGTACAAAATTATTATGAAAATTAATCTTAACTGGAATACATTCACATATTAAATTATCTACAAGATACGCTCAATTAAACGTATGGGATTACAATATTGTTAAGATGTGGATGTAATTAATTAATATCTACTTAAATAATGTATCTTAAGGTTTAATTCAATTTGTATAATTAACGGATACATGAAACGATTTAGACCGATTGAATTTCACTTGTTATGAAGGTGTTTTAGAATGGTAATTTGGTCATAGGAAAACCAGTTTTTACTTGTCTCATCATGACCACTGTTCGACGACAAATACATATGTTAAATAGATACTTAATATCAAAGCTAAGTAAATAGACTAATAATGTTTTTTAATTCAAATATTACGATATTACGAGGGCGGCCTTAATTGTTTACCAAAAGGTAATCTATATTCTCGTTCTATCCTCTCGTGACATCTATCTCTCCTATGATATAAAAAAATAAAAATTTGAAAAAAAGCATGCCAAGCGGCATTATTTCTCTGTGAGAAGTTATCATTTCCCGTTTTATTCTCTGTCTTACCTCTAAGAAGTCTGCCATGTGTTCAGGGAAGTAATCAGCGGCGGCGACCTCTCGCGCCCGGCCTTAGTCGAGGCCATGGTGCGGAGCGAGAGGAACTGGGAAGCCGTCTCCTCCTTCTGTGACGCAGTTATGCTCGCAAAGAGGTAGGCGGCCCGCGTGACAGAGCAATCCTCCTCCTCACGCCCCAGCTGCCGCAACAGGCGACACTACGGGTGCCACGTAGAAGTTTTACGAGTCCCTATTTAGTCAATAAAGTTTAATCAACTTTAACACGTTACTTAAAATATAATACAAACTCCATACTTACGCCTGAATTGCTTCTAATAATAAACATCACACATACATTACGCAATATTAAGGCTACGTTCATACAGTTAGGAAGTGAATGGAAATCCGTAAGATTTAACGGCCTCATTAACAGAGACCTCGAACATAACTCCAGTTGTATATTGTCTTCAGAGTCTAATATACATTGTGTTAATTGTGTGAGACGCTCGTAATCCGAAACGTACTGAGAGATTTTCTTACACCCTGTAGGCGTATGACATCCTTGAGCATGTTTGTATTATTGGATTTATATAATGGTATTGAGTGGACGTGACATGCGTAGTTCGAGTATATACCTGTAACATCTTTACAGAAGAGAACAAATTTGCAGAAAAACTTTGCAGAGGAGAACAAATTTGTACATAGCACTCACTTTTTATCAACTTAAATTTAGGTTGCTTATAATTCATGATCTTTTCCCAATCGTCAAGGAGCCAGCAAGATGTCGTGACTCTGTGCGATGATGAGAACATGCGACAAATAGTAAACCTGCGAGATAGAGTGGGACTCCGAGTTGTAGTGATTCTGCAAGATGCAGAAAGTCGCCGCTGTCCCGGGCACAATTCTATACTCCAAAACAAAGTCTGTAGTAACTCAAGCTAAGACTAATTTACTGTATGTTATTTATTTATTGTGTGTTGTATTATCAATGGTCGCAATATGAGAGTTAATTAAGGTATTTCGGAGTCGATTTTCCGATTGGATAAGGAATTTTTGTCGTTTTCTAACGTTCGGATCTTACTATACTACGTCAATAATTGCTCTTAGTGAACAGACACAACATTATGAATAACAAATTAACAAATCTTTCCGTCCAAATATAATTTAGGTGTCTTCATGGCTAGAGTGAATAGGCTCTTAATAAACTAGTGCGCCTTATCATCAACGATTACATCACTGCTTACCTCCAGGTAGAATCGCAGTCAAGCACTAGTTTATAGCAAGTAAAAAAAACAATATAAAAATAATTAACCTGTAAAAATGACAATCATTCTTTTAAATCATTGTTCAAAGGCCTATTTTTCTCCTGTTGTATAAACTAAATCACAAAGTGAAACGTAATTAGTTACTCATTAGGTTTCATTTGAATTGCAGTTACGTTCCATTCGTGGTTTTCCTTTAATGTGGTTGAAGCTATTTTGTGCAGACAGGGTAACGTTATTAGCTGGTGATCGGCTCAGGCGTAATGATGTGGTTTAGTAGATACATCTACTTGTAAAATAGTAATATACTTTGTTAAAAGCTGATAAGTGTTGAAAAGCGGAAGCTCCTGAAGGTATTGACTGGAGATTTAACTATGGGCCGGTTCAACCAGAGTCATACCACGGCCCATCCTCAATCTTCAAATCCCCTATCCATAAATAAAGAAACATCGCATTTGTAGTGACTTCTTTGGTCTACGAGTGTCCATGGGCGGCGCTGATTGCTTACCATCAGGTAAACCGTCTGCTCGTTTGCCGACCGGTGACTTATAAAAAAACAAATATGTATTACGATCATATTATGTACATAGTAGCTTTTGCCCGCGACTCCGTTCGCGTGGAATAGTGACTCTGTGCAGATGTTTGGTATAAAAACTTGTCATGTCCCTTCTCGAGTTCCAAACTATGTTTGTACCAAATGTCACAGAAATCGGTTCAGTAGTTTAGGCGTGAAGAAAAGACAGACAGACAGACAGAGTTAGTTTCGCATTTATAATATTAGTTTGGATTTGGATGTAACTCAGACAGCACATCAATCTATATCAGTTATGCTGCTAATTTCTCTCCTTTTTATAGCTACTAAGAAAAATATTTACGACTTCATCACCTAAAGAGCTCATTCCGTTGATTTTGAGTGCATAACTGAGATATATAACCGAAAATAATGTTAGTTGAAAATGGTGACGTGTAGGGCTCTCTGGGAACGTTAACTGCCGAAATCCGAGGCATTTAATTGTTACTTAGAGCTACGAGTATTCCTAAGTATCGATTTTGTGGTAAGAGAGAATTATCTAAAATTACAATAAAAAAAACTACGTTTAAAAAAACCGACTTCAAAAACAAAAAAGTGTCAAATAAGTAATTAAAATTGATATTTTAATAGCACTCTTACGTACGCGAAGCTAATACTTTTAATATTAATAATAAAACACTATCAATTCTATGTGCTACCTATTCATAGGTTTGAAGTCGGTGCCAAGCCTAATACACAATATAATAAGCATGATTACATGAGTACCTACACTCGCCGGGCGCGTGTGAATTTATTTGTTAGGATTTAAGAAATGTAGTACCGATTTTCTAACTTGATGGCGTAAGCGTAGAATCAGAAGTCTATATGGTTGCGTTACCGGCGAAACTGTATATAGCTTAATTTCGTCTTTCAGCAATTAAACAGTCTTAATTCTCATTTAGTTTTATTCTGTTTAGGGCTTGGCACCGACTTCAAATCTATGAATAGGTAGCACATAGAATTGATAGTGTTTTATTATTAATATTAAAAGTATTAGCTTCGCGTACGTAAGAGTGCTATTAAAATATCAATTTTAATTACTTATTTGACACTTTTTTGTTTTTGAAGTCGGTTTTTTTAAACGTAGTTTTTTTTATTTTTTACTTTTTAGTATCTGTTACAAGTTCTTCTGTAAACTACAGTAACATTTTAAATATAAATTAACATATTGAATAGTATATACTTTTTAAGTAGCTTTGTGTACCTAGGCCAACGAAAGGAGCCGCTCGTTAAAAAAAATAGATCTCAAGAAATGGGAAAGTTCTCATCATCATCATCATCATCATTATCAGCCATTTTTATGTTCCAACTACTGGAACACAGGCCATCTCTCTAGGAAAGTTCTTTACAATATAAATTAAGTCCAAACACGAGGTAGCTACTGTAAACCGTTGAGGAGTTCTCTAGACTGTCCTTCGTCTTCATCATCAGATCCCTGATAACAGTCACAATCCATCTAGATGTAAAGTTCTTATCAAAACGAATTAATTAAGCTCAAACACAAGGAAGCTGCTATGAATCGTTGAGGAGTTCTCTCGACTGTCTCTCGGTTCCATCCGGAATTCCCTCGTCGGTCAATGGTCTCCATCATCAGGTAAACTGCAAACCTTCAGTTGTTATAATACATACAGGTACAAAGTTTTCATCAATATAAATGAATTAAGTTCAAATACGAAGTAGTTACTGTAAACCGTTCAGGAGTTCCCTGAGCTGTCCTTCGTTCTCATCATCAGACCCTTAATGACAGTTACAACCAAGCCTGCTGCAAAGTGCTCGTCAATACAAATCATTCAAGCCCAAACACAAGGCAACTACTTCAAATAGTCAAGGAGATCCCTCGACTGTCTTCCAGCTCCAACATCTGGTCGACTTCGACCTTCGTCAAGTTGTAGTGTTGATAAAGGCCTACTTAAACATCATACAAAAACACTACTCGCCCCTACAATTTTCGAAAGTTCCCCTCGGTTTCTCCAGGATTCCATCATCAGATCCTGACCTCATGACAATGGGACCAAATGGCAAGTATACCCTATCGAATAAAAAAAGAATTTTGCAAATCGGTCCAGGCGTCTTCGAGTAATCGGTGTACATACATAAAAAAAAAAAAAAAAAAAAATACGCGTCGAATTGAGAACCTCCTCCTTTTTTGAAGTCGGTTAAAAAAATATATACACATTCATTACATTTTCTTTTTCAAGAAACTCACATGTTTTGTAACCCCGAAACCATCTGAATCGAATTTTAAATTCACCAAGAACATACCCACGTTTAAAAGTCCCTGCTAAAGTGCTAATCATTGTTAAAATAATCGTCAAAAATACTCGAAGGCCTCCATCACATCAATTTCGCCGACGACAGCAAAGAAAATTAATTCAGAATATCAATTAAGTGCTTCAATTTTCCTAAATGCCTACTGATCACATTGAATACAGATTATATCAATAAAATTGAACTTTCGTCGTCCAATGACCTTTGAAAGCATTTTACGTGGAAAGAGGTTTTATTTGGAGGATTTACTTTCATAAATATTCATGACTTTTTTTCCTGTACTGTAACGGGTTGTGTAAAAAATTATGAAACAAAATATTACCTCGTAAAATTTGCATACAGTGACGTAGGCTCTCTGTTTGACACCAATTATATTATGATTAATCCCCTTAATGTGTAGACGAGCAATCATGAAATTCAGCTTTGTTTTATATGCAATGTTAATTTTAAAACATAACAACCTCTTTGTATTTCAAGGTCGTCTTCATAAAGCTGCTTCATTAGGAAAAGATGAAAGTGACTGTTTAAAAAATGTTCTAACCTTCTTATACAGTACAGTGTATAGTGCACATTACATTTTAGAACTATATATAACGTCTAATAATAAAAAGAGTCCCTATTATTATTCATAAGTTGCATTTGCTCGTTATTAGGTTTTGTTACTTATTTCCACGAAAATTTCAAGACGTGTCATTTTAACTTAGGCAGAAATATATATATACTCGTACTAACTTGCAGTAGACATCTTTTTTTTTATTAACAAGGCCCTCTGCACTTACTAATGCCTTCATTAAAACCCATACACAAGTGTTTCATCGAGAGTATAATCCCATAATTTCCACAGTGATGTATTAACCTAAACGTGGCTTTACCGCCTATACTCGGATTAGGTAGCCATTTGCAGCATTAGGTAGCTTAGGGAAGCGTAGCGGGTTTATGCTACGAATTTTCGTAGCCGTAGCGTATCCGTAGCCATTTCGTAGCCACAATACAATTCGACTTACAAAAGTTCCCTGTAAATCCTTTATTTAATTAGTCATTAACAAAAAGTATTAATTATGTTAAGCCTTTTATACTTTGCGAATAAATAATGTATTTTTGCGTAATCCATTCTACAATCCAATAATATAAAGCTATCATTTTACATACTGCGTATTGTAATCTGGTCGTGGTGTTAAATAAATGTGGGTAAACATAATAATGAACCAATTCGGCATTCAGTGCGCGTGCCTCACATAGTTTTAATATCGTCCATTGTAGTATTTGTGAAAAGTTTGTGATTTATTCACTTTATAAAATTAACTAGCTACTCTCACGCGGTTTCACCCGCTTCTCAGCTCCATTTGATCACAGCGTGATGTTTTGTAGACTATAGCACTCAGAAACATTCAACACAACACAACACACAACAACCAGCAGTTCCAAAGATTACCCCCTACATACAAACTTACAAATTTTACCTCTTTATAATATTAGCATAGAAGTATAGATATAGATTTGTTCTGATAAATTCAATTGCTTATTTCTTGCGACTACATCCAATAATAAGATGACAGGATATTTGATTATTTTAATCAAATTTTCATTTTGTAATTTTAGATTCTCGAATAATTACTTCAACTTAGTGAAAGTTTATTTTGTTCAAAACTGTTTTGTTGTAATGTAAAAAATAATGTTTTATATTCAAAACACTCCTAACAAAAATGCAATGTCTTTCAACAGCGTGAACATTTTCAGAATGAAGTTCAGTTTCACTACAAGTAGCGGTGTTCACGAACGTAAATATATTTTCAAACAAACAAATGCGAACTTTCTAATTTTAACTCTAGCATCTCCGTCTTAGAGCCAAATCTTAAGTAACCGTCAACTACCATAAGTTTCCTTGATCACATTATAGGATGACATAATTTTAAAATAACTTTTAAAGGCGTGGCCTTTCACAGTTTTCTTATAAACTATAATACTTGAATGCGCTGTGACTACCGTCTACATTTTTTCACTAACATCATCATCATCATCATCATTATCGTAAGCCCATAAATGGCTACTGCTGAGCAAAAGCCTCTTCTCTTCCTGGGAAGGTTCGAGCATGAATCACCACGCTTGCTTAAAGCTGATTGCTGATAATCATGACGGATGTTTGCGAGTTTTAAACTTAAGATTAGTATTCTAGGTTTGTCAATGGTGATTAAATGAACCAGAAATTACATAAATATAACGCCGCAAAAGTCACTATAATACTGGCAAGATTTCTAACCTCCGGGCCAACACTTTTTCATTTCAACATTTCATCTTTTTATATTCTAATGTAAAAATATTTATTTTGATGAAACGAAGAAATGAATTGTAAAAGTGATTGAAAAAGAAAGAAAGAAGAAAGAAAGCTTCACTAGACGACAGGCGGACAGACTGACACTCTTAAAGTTAAAGCTCTTGAAATACGTTCAAAAGTACGTGTTGTGGTCTAATTGAAATATATATGTTTTTGATTTTGACTTTGGATATTTAATCCTTTGACTGCCAACAGAAAACTGTTGAAGGCAAATCCTCCGCTAACAGAAGTCATCGGTGACTCCCATGGCGCTTAACATATTAAAGATTGGAAAGGGAAGGGGGTGGGGGAGGGGTTGGGGAAAGATGGAGAATAACAGATGAAAGGAAGAAATAGGCCTCCGATAACCACACTCAAACTCAAACTAAACTCAAACTATAGTTTCATGCTAGTTTCCCAGTTGAGCTGACCCATCCGTTCCGAAGCATGGCTTCCACACATTTTAACTTTACAATATTCTACGTATTGAAGTAGAACTTATTTATCTTCATACAGAATTCCTGGGATCAAAAATGTATAGTAGAGAACTATCATCTCTTCTTCACATCGACTTTGTAGCTTTAAGTTATCGTTTTCCACGTGGCTATGATATTTTGCGTAGGTGGCGTAGGCAGCGTAGTAAGTTATCTGAAAATGTATACTTAAATAGAAAACATACAAATACAGTTCACGGAGCTAAGAATATTTTTACTAAAAACTAAGTTTTGTAGAGTGGAATTCCTTGCCGGAGTCGGTGTTTCCTGATAGCTACAATCCGGGTATCTTTAAGTCTAGAGTGAATAGGTTACTTCTAGGTAAGCGCGCTCCATCGTCGACCGCATCGTCGCTTTCCATCAGGTGAGATAGCGGTCAAGCGCGAACCTATAATCAATAAAAAAAAGGTTTTGCTTGCAACTTTTTCTATGAAGTATAGTGTCTTAAGGCTGAATTTTTTATTTTAAAAAATCACGTCCCCGGTGGTGTCCTGACTGATCACTACAGAGTATAAAACAAAGTTGCTTTCTTTGTCTTTATGTTCCTGTGTATGCTTAAATCTTTAAAACTACGCAACGGATTTTGATGCAGTTTTTTATAATAGATAGTGATTGAAGAGGACGGTTTTATATGTATGAAATAGTTGGTCGCTAGTATGTAATAAAACAATGACTGAATAGAGGAACCTATAGATTAATTATAACAAACACATTTTCACAAAATATTATTAGAAGTATTGCTTCATTGTTTCAATCAGGACACTTTAAATGAATTTTTAAAACGTAACATAATTATGAGAGCATATTTTCGTAAAGTTTTTTTTTTGAACAAATATTAAATTTATTGAAGCTAACGGCTTACTCACGTGAGTGAACTGAGAACAGCTCTACTAGTTTCAAGTCACAACGGGACTCTTATTCATGAGCATCGCACGCGTCGGGGCGCCAACGGGTCGCGCAACCAACTGGTTTTGTACTGGCTGTTCAGCTGATTCAATTCAATTTCAATACATGCATTTCTCTCTATAGTTACTATTCATAAACAAATATTTCGAAAAAATACTTTTAAAAATTCTGATAAAAAAATCTATTCGACAAATTCATACCTTTTCTGTTGCGAGCTAAACACGTAGGTAAAATTAAATGTTTTTCTCGGAACTTTCCTGTCAGTGCTAGCCTAACCTGTCTATATTAATTTGTATGACCCTTGAAATAAAGCACGTTTTTCGTTAACAGACAGGCGAGATATTAGATTCAACAATGTACATGGATAGATACACCTAAATATCTACAACGTATAGCACTCCTTAATATTAAGTGATATTATTATTGTAACGAAACGCAACACAATATAGTTCTTGTTGTTTTGTAAGTTTACAATCATACAATTTTACTTACTTACACATCACACTTAAACCCGAAACAACAACTTGGGGATCTCACAAAGAATTGTTCCATGCGGCAATCGAAGCTGTTCCACGTTAGTTCAGCCACCGCATCAACTGTGCATCACTGAAATCAATACATTCTGCCCTATATTCGAATTCAATAAATGCTGACTATTATACATACATATATATATTAATCAATTCATTGTATATAAGATAAAAATATGTTTTCTTGTAATTATCGTGAGACATACCAAACTTAATGAGAGTAACGTCTTACTTACGTGAATTTACTGAAATAAGAAAAGCTTTTCTAATTTCAAGCCTGTCGCGGCGACAGTCGCTGCCGCCTTGCGCACGCTGCTCATTAATAATAGTCCCGCAATGACTTGGCCAAGACTAAAATATAGGTGTAAAGAAAATTGGCCACTACGTAAACTTCCTTGATACAAAAGTCAGGTCAAAATGCTGGCTAATAGGCCGCAAATCAAACCTCTCACACGATAACAAGATAACAAGACAATCCTTAAGCCAATACAAATCTGGACTTAGTGAATTCAGCTGTAGCCACCGCTACATTTGAGTTACTGGAAACTGCAAATAATGATGGACACAAAAGTATGAAATATAGTACCAATATAACATTAGAAATTAATAATGATACTTTGGATAGAACAAGATTATCTGAAGCACTAGTCCTGATTCACAGTCCGAATAAAGTAATCTAGAAAAATATTTACCTATTGTATTTTTATTTTTTATTTACTATTGAAATTGTATATCAGCCTTTTAAATGTCCACACAGCATAAACACCATTTCACCCTATTACAATAATGTGCAGTGTATGTAAAGACGAAGTTATCACAAGCCATTAAATTATGTGCTAGATTTTCGAATTCTAAGTGTGGGAGAGCCATGTTTCGGCACGCATGGATTGACACTGGCTCTGACTATTGACCGGAGTAATACCACGGTCTCACAAAACCGACGTGAAACAAACACAGTAACTTTTCCGTTATTGCACGACGTCCGACGTCCGACGACCATGGACGTCGCCGATCGCTCATCAGGCAATCCGTCTGCTCGTTTGCCGATATACCACATAAAAAAACTGATTTCCTTCATCTTCATCATCATCGACCTAAAAGTGCCCAACAGTGGGCAAAGGCCTCTTCTCATACGAAGAAGGTAAGAGAGCATTAATCACCACGCTTGCTCAATGCAGGTTGGCGATTTAAAAACTTATCTCACGATGTTTACCTTCACCGTATGCCAGTGGTGTCTAAATAATCATAGAAAGTACATATAACTTTAAAAAAGTCACATTGGTACTTGCCAGGTTTCGAACCATCACCCTCATGCATGAGAAGCGGGCTCCTTAACCTCCGGGCCGCCACGGCTATTTTCAAGTAAAAGTGATTTTCTTGCAATTTTTTTATTAATTACAATCCAATACATATTTAATACTCATAACAATAGAATGGCTTTTTCTATATAGGTACTTATAAACAAATTTTATTTTTATACTACAAAATATTTAACGGTGCGAGCAAACCATGAACAAAAGAAAACCGTTTAAGAAAAAAGTTTGCTGAAGACAAATGATAAAAGTTGGCAGTCTTCCTGTTGGTGTGGTCGTTTCTACTTGAAAATTAATTCAGTGCTATGAATACTTTGAGAAATATGGTCTTTATAATAAAACAGTGAAATTTTATTTTTATTGGTGGTATATTTTAAATTCCTACGTCATTATTTTTCACTATGCCATCAAAGTGCTTCGTAGATATTTAATATTTTTATTGAAATATATGTACGTGGTTTCGCTCAATAAATGTTTGTGTTTTTAATTGCGGGAAAGCCACGCTTCAGTATGAATGAATCGGCTCGACTAAAATGATACCACAGCCTTAAAGAAAAGCGGCTTGAAGCAACTACAGCCTTGTGTTTTACTATGTGAGTGGGGTTACTGGAGGCCCAAATCCCCTGTCCCTCCCCGATCTCTACATCTCCAAGACCCTAATCTCCAAAATACCGCATTAACGCACTCGTAACGCCTATGGTGTTACGGCTATCCCGCCGATCGCGTTTGGCCCGCGTCTTTTATATAATAAATATCAAATAAAAATTGTTTTTTAGTATCAATGTTTATAAATTAGATGCTTAGTAATCTTGTCACATTACGTTACCAATTAGGGTATATCCTTGTGTTTTTGTGAATAAAGGAACGATAAAAATATCCGCATTTCGGTAACAAAACACCGCACCACAAGACACCCTATAACCGAAGCTACCAACGAGTATAATTAATTGTGAAAGTAATATCTTACCATTACCGTCCAATGCTAATTAATTAATAAATAAATAATTATTAATTTTGGTAATACAAGACTAATAATTACAGTTTTACTCGTATCCTTTCGGAACACACTTAATTAAAGCCTAGGATTTATAGAAATAAGCGCTCACTACTAAGAATCAGTTATTAAGTTTTGTCCACTGTCAATTCCAAGTTCGAATATCGTGTGTGTTTCCTAGAAATGTATTTTGAGATATTATATTCTATCTTAGATGTAACGCTAACTACTATCATAATTCTAATACTAGTCTTAAGAGTTGAAGAAAAGTTTGTAATAAAACAAATGATATCTTGTTTAAAAATAAGAACACTTATTATCAGAGGTCGGGCTAGTAATAATTTAACTTGCTTCTATAAAAGATCGTTACCAATTATTAAAAGTATCTACTTAGTATCCAAAATATTATATTGACAACGACGCATTTAGTGCAGCAGCTCACACGTCGGTCCCATTAAAATAGTAAATTCTCCGTGGTGTTTCGTATCTGGGCTTCTCGCAGTTTTACAGTGTCTTTTGTACCTAGTAAGTCATTCAGTCTTCTTCATTAAATTTACCAAGGGAAGTGGAAATAGTTTAATTTTTTTCTTCTCGATTTGTGATTCTCCCCAATCCCTAAATTGGAGATTTAGGGATTGGGGAGGGATCAGACTTCGAGTAACCTCACTCACACGACGAAACACGATGCTGGTTGTTTCACGCCGGTTTTCTGTGAAGCCGTGGTACCGTATTACTACGGTCGAGCCGACCCCATCGTAGCGAAGCATGGCTCTCCCACTCTAAAATCTTAGTATATTATTTGTGAAGTTTTCACATTGTAATGCTATTTTGCCTTATTAAGGATGGATGGACATAAATCTGTTCTATGGGTTTTTATTAGCAAGGTTTTGTTAAATTATATGTATTATTTATGCTTTTTAAGATACTTTACCAATGTCTTTCCAGAAAACATTTTTAGCTACGGAAAATATCGATATAAGACCGCATTTTTATTGGATTAGGTCGGAAAATCAGCAGACGTCTCCTGATGTTAAGGAATCAAAGCCATTCGCAATACCAAAGGAGTTGCAAGTACGTTGCCGGCATTTCCGTGACTAGAGATTAGAATATTGGAGGAATTAAGGAGGCCATTCACTAACTCAGACGGCGAAACACAAGGCAGGTATTGTTTCACACCTGTTTCCTCTGAGAGCGTGTTAACATGTTCGAGTTGTGCCCAAGCATGGCTCTCGCGCAGTCATCAATTGATTACATTATACACAATAGTTAATTGATTGATCTATATTTCACAAAATAAATGCAATTGTTAATTGTATATTCTATACTAATATTATAGAGGCAAAATTTTTAATTTTGTATGTTTGTATGTAGGAGGTAATCTTTGGAACCGCTGGTCGGATTGCTATAATTCTTTCACTGATAGATAGCTACAATGTTCCTAAGTGCTATAGGCTATAAAACATCACGCTAAGATTAAATGGAGCCGAGCAGTGGGTGAAACCGCGCGAGTGTAACTAATTATTAAATAAACCTGTACTGATTCCGATACAACAACAGTAATCACGGGCGATGTTCATTAGATCGTTCTCGATTGTTGACGACGCGAAACCCGCCGCGACCCGTCGTAGGTACGTGCCAAGAAATTTAATAGCATTCGCGCTACTTCCACGTTTAAGTAATAGATTCGCAAGGTTTTCTTAATAATATTGTACACCTTTATTTTGAAATTTGGTGTAACTGAAAGTTAAATACTGAAGCTCAGTGAATCCCAAACCTCTTCGCCATCTCATCTGTAAATCCCTAACGGTCCTGCAATTCTACGAGTGTTTTGGGCATCTTTTTGCCGCGCCGATTGTTAAAATCGGGTAAAAACTACATTGAGTTATATTTTTAAACATACTCTTCAATCTACTTTTCATCAATTGGCCTTAAATTATAATGTGATGTGATGTGTAGAAATATTAAGAAGAAGAAATAAAGATTGTAATGATTTAGTTATACTTACTATGTAACACGAATATTATACACTCATCAACAAAACATCCCTTCACTTCTGGGTAGCGCCACTCCTAAAGCAACTATTTTCTTTTACGTTCACAATGAAGCATATTTTTGTTCGTCATTTTACCGACGAATGAAAAAGTAAAATAACCTTCCATTTGCGCTAACAATGGAACTTTTCAACGTTCAACTTTAGGAATAAGTACTCAAGTTTCAACAGTTATTGCACTTCATACCAGATGCAAGATATCTCGAACTTTTACATCTTAATCGTCGAATCAACTTTTTGACTGCGCTTAATATTACTGTCTAAAATTTTCCTCGTGAACCGTTGTCATATTAATTTACTCTTGGTTTACATGAAGTAATAAGCTTAACAATTCATACCGAACATAAGCAATCAATTTAAGGCTCCTAAATCTAGCTTAGTTGGATATGGTTATTAATTCAGCCAATGTACCTGCTTTGAGGAGTGGCTTGATAGACGCTATGGCGTTCTCACCTTTCGCCTGTCGCAAGTGCTTGCCGGGCATGGCAGTTTCGGTAGGTCTCTGTTTCGAACCCGGCGGGAGTGTTCGGCAGCGGCGACCACTCGCGCCCGGCCTTTGTCGAGGCATGATGCGGAGCGTGAGGAACTGGGAAGCAACTCTCCTCCTTCTAGGAATCTGTTATTCTTGCAATAAGGAGGCAGAGCGTGTGAGTGATCCTCCTCCTCATGCCCCAGCCGCCGCTGGAATCAACAATCCGGGCGTCAGGGATCGAGAAATGATCTCCGGCTGGTCTCGGGGCCTGGCCTTAAGCCTCTGACACTTACGTAATTTGAGAAGTATCCTCTCACAAAAAAGCCAGAGTAAGATTTACAGATATTCGAACGTTTTACTAAATTGATTGAATCTAAAGGTTGTCGGGAAGAAATCAACTTGTGTGATAAGACCGCCCATTGTAATCACAACATTCAGTCATATTATCCAATGTATTGCTACTTGGTGTATGTGTACAATAAAGTATGTATAAATAAGTAAATTTAATGAAAATAATAACTTACTAACATGAATTAAACGAGAAAAGCTCTATTAGTTTTAAATCACATCGAGGCTCTTATTTAATAGGAGCTTACGCATCATGGCGACTTCGCGTATAAGTAGTTAATTCCAAATTTAGAATGTCGAACGATAATTTATTTGCTATAATCATCATAATTTAACATCCTGTAGCTCTGTAATTATAAAAACGTTTAGGTACCATTCCCTACTCTTTCAGAGAGTACCTAAAATCACTAGAGTCACTGGCAAGTTGTGATAATACTATAATTCTTGCTATAACTTCCTATCCAGGCGCATGGACGAAGATCTAACAAGAAGATCAATAAAATCCTTTTCACAATATTTTTCCCTCTTTGGTTAATAAACAAAATGGCATTATTATAATAATGTATGCAAGCTAACTGAACCAACTCCCAAATCAAATGGTGGTCAAACATAATTAATTCGAAATTGAACTGCTGTAATATTATTTGGTAAATTAATATTCATAAACTGAATTGTTAGGATATTACTGTAAGCACTTAACTGTTTAGCATAGAATGTGGTAAGTAGTGTATTATACCTTATGTTATGTGGCAAACGCAATGGTGTGCCCTGGAACGGCTAGATGCAGGAGAAGGAATTGTTTGGCTTTTAGTCAGTAAGTAATCCTATTCCGTCTGAACGTAAATAATCATTGAATAATTTTGTCCCCTCAAAAACCAACTTGATTTATCCTACAGTTTTGCCTGACATGACAAAGCGTAATGTCCTCTTTCGTACTCATAACTAAATGTACCTATATTGTATACATTAGGTATTTAAAAAACCCAAGTAGGTAGTATATACGTTATTATTAAAAACTTAAAGAAGTAATACATCTCACAAAAAACCGCTACAAAATAAAATCCCCCCCCCCCCCCCTCTCTAGAACCCTAATTCCCTGGCACTTCACTTGTAACTGTTGTGCTTACCGTCAGGTGATTCATGTGCCTGTTTGCCAATCACAATTCATAAAAAAACAAGCCAAAATTTGAAAAGGGAGAAACTTTGGATCGTTTAAAATTAATTGGGATAAACTGTATTAGGAGCAAGTTACTGTAAGTACTCAACCATCTAAGTTACTCAGTGATTGGTACTTACACTCCATATACTCAGTTTCACAGTTCATTAAGCCTAATTACCATAACTATTGAATGGTATTCAACTGCAAATCCAACTGTCTGTTATAATTAATTACTCGAGCACACGCATGTTTCCAAAATATTGGTTAGAACGCTAACGATTTTGGTTTAGCAATTATTGTTGATTTATCGTTTAATTTCTGTAACATAGGGTTGCAATTTGCTGACCGCATATGCGTGAAATATTAATTCATACCCATTCATAATTTTAATAAACTCCTTGAAATGTACAATTTTGAGACAACAAAACTACCAAAGTCGGCACATTATCCACTACTACCTAGCTACTCTCGCGCGGTTTCACCCGCTGCTGGGCTCCATTTATTGTAGACTGATGTTTAATTGATGTTTTATAGCGTATAACACTCAGGAACATTGTAGCTATCTATCAGTGAAAGGATTTTGGAAATCCGACCAGCGGTTCCAAAGATTACCCCCTACATACAAACTTACAAATTTTACCTCTTTATAATATTAAAATAGATGAACAGCCAATGACAGTCCAAATCCCTTTCTATCTCCCTCTCTCTCATCCCCAATACAAATCCTGAAATCACAAACTACCTACCCCTAAAAGCCCGGCATCGAACGTGTTGACTTGATTGCTACCACCAGGTGATCCGTCAGCTCGTTTGCCGTCCTATCGTGCCGATTGCCCTTATGAGAAAAACAACGCTAGCTTTGTTTAACCCCGGTTGAATGTAAGGCAGTGGGATCAAACCGATCGAGCCGGCCTACTTTTGACGAAGCATGACACCAACACACCTGTGCCAAGGTTATAAAATTATGGAAAAGGTGAATCTGGACTTTACTCTCTACCTAGTAGCTGATAGAATAAAATACATGAAATACTTATTTATTGAAAGCAAACAATTGTACAATACAATTTTTAGCAACATAAAGTTATTGTATTTATTTATCCGTACCATTTGTCAAAACCTTTTTCTTCGAATTTTGAGGAACATGGAAATCGTATTAGTTTCGCTTATGAAAAACACAACGCATGCTTTTAAAGACTGTGAGATCAATCCATAAATGACCATGAATGACCTTTGTCAAGGATACAAAAATACTGAAAAGGTGAAAGTGGACCTTACTTAGAGAGTAAGACGGCCTCACAGAATACCGACGTGAAACAACCACAGCGTTGTGTTTCGCCGTGTGAGTGAAGTTACCGGAGGCCCAATCCTTCCCCTCCCCCGATCCCTCCCAATCCCTAATTCAAAAAGCCTAATCCCTAAAAGGTCGGCAACGCACTCATAACTCCTCCGTTGCGGGTGTCCATGGGCGGCGCCGATTACTTACCATCAGGTAATCCGTCTACACGTTTGCCGACCTATTCCATAAAAAAAAGTAAGGCTGATAGAAAAATACATGAAATACTTAATTTATAACTAACAGCAAAAAAATGTACTACAACATAGTTTAACATCGGGTCGGCATAAAGTTATTGTATGTGTTTTTCCGTACCATTTGACAAAACCATTTTCCTGCGAATTTTGGGGAACAACATGGAAATCGTGCCCATGTTTCGGATTTTATTTGCCATCTGTGTTTGTTTACGTAATACGTTCCAGTTATGTACCTATGTAGATCGTTGTTTATGAGTTAGGCTACTACTTATGTATAAAGTACAATGTCCGACCAAGGAGGCCGACAACGCACCTGTGACTCCTCTCGTGTTGCAGGTGTCCATGAGCGGCGCCGATCGCTTACCATCAGGTGATCCGTCTGCTTGTTTGCTTCCTATTCCATATAAAAAGGGATTGATTCAGAAAAACTTTGGAATAATCTTTAGGTGGAGGTATTTTCGAACCGATACGACCTTAAAACCTTCAAGAAACGTACGTTCTCCTTTTCAAAGGGCCGGCAACGTGTCTATGACTCCTCTGGCGTTGCAAGTGTCCATGGGCAGCGCTGCTCACGTACCATCAAGTGACGAGAGTGCTAGTTTGCCTCCTAATCCATAAAAAATTAAAGTTACATTTTTTTCAAGAATAAGCCTTAGAAATCGGTAACTGTGTCCAGTGGCAGCACAATAGGCTTTCTCTCTGAAATGGAACTCATACCAAGATGAAAAGTGATATTATATTCGTGTACCACCACTCCTTTTCTTTCATAAGATTTTAAGGGAATTTAAATGTGAGAGCCATGCCAAAGGCGGAAGAGCCATTCTTCGGCACGAATGCGTCGGCTCCACCAGAGCGATACCAGAAACTCTATAGAAAAATCCGGTGTGAAACAACCACAGCGCTGTGTTTCGCTGAGTGAGTGAGCCCTCCCCGAATCCCTCGCCAATTCCGAAAACTCCATATTGGCAATAAAGGTAACTCCTTCTTTGTTGCGGGAGTCCATGGGTGGAGGTAATTGCTTACCATCAGCAGGTTATCAATTTTCCGTAGCATTGTCAAACAAATCATCCTCTACCTTTCTAATCAATCCTCCACCTTCTTATCCCCAATCCCACAATCTTCAATCAACACGAAAATCCTGAAATACCTACCAATATGTACCTAGCTACTAACTTTTATTGTTTAATTTTGCATACTATGTACATGTATAATTAGCAAAACATGATGTACTTTAATATTATATTGTAAAACCTTGTTATACCATGTATTAAGGCAATAAATATTATGATTATGATTATCTAACCATGACCATAATTTTTTTTATTTTTTATTTTTTATTTTTTTTAAAAAAACGTTGCACGTTCACACGTTACGTTAATAATATTAGTAGGTTGTTAGGTACCTACCCAACAACCTAGGGAATTATGGAATTACTAATTCCACTTGTACTGGCATTCCATCAGTTGACCTATCTGATACTTTGCCGACCTCTCCAATAAAAAAACAGGATTAGGTTTTGTCAAATTAAGTTAAGCTTAACATAAAAATAAAAGGAAGGCTGACAAGTTAATAAATAACTATAGATTTCAAAGACATTTTTTTATATAATACTTTATTTCATAACTCGCTGACACAAATATGGTAAGGAATCATACAATTCGCTCCATTTTATTTCGTTTAATCTCTCTTTAACAAACAATTTCCTTAAATCGACTTAGTTATAACTTCCATAGCTTTCGAATTCATAAATAAACCTTACAAATATATACACGTTTAATACTAGGAATCGTAAAAATAGCAGAATTATATTAGCAGACAGAAAAACGCTACAATCAACTCAATCTTACTATAATCTTTTCTGTCAAAAATAATCTGCTCATGATCCTACACAGAGGCGTTTTAGGTTCCATTACAAAAAAATAAATATCTCAGACAGATTCACTAACAAAGAGCTGTAGAGATGGGTGTTAATAACAGAAAAAATATTCCTTTCATCAATGTTATTTGGTATATTTATACACTCAAACAAATTTCTTTGGTATAACATTATTTACAATCTTCAAACGTCTAACTGAAGTACATTTTCAGGCTGATTCTGACACAACAACGACACATTAGCGAAACATTCAATAAACTCTTAAAGTACTTCGTGGTAAACCAATTATCACCGTTTACATTAAACCTCGATTTTTGAAAAGGCGAACACAATCTTTACTTAAATCTTTATACTTCGTTTTAAATTAATTATTTGTTGTTCAATATTCGCGTAGTTTCTATGTGAACTCATAATGAATTGTTGCTTATTTCTTTTATATGATTTTCCTATGATTCTGTAAAGGATGTGATTACAGCCTAATCATTACATATCGGGGCCTGTAGGAATTCATTTCGTAAAAAAGTTATCGGTAAAACAATATGCGATTATGTATTATGTATTGTATATACATATATTCTCTAGTGTATTAAGCAACAGCAACAGTTTTACTTTGCCTATGACTAAACAGAGATACTGTACATAATTATGTAAATGAACCATTGAAAAACCGAGGTTTATTGAACCCATTTGCACAGAACGTCAAAACGTTATCGAACAATTTTTCTTCTGGGCTTTAATACACTGCACGATGCTTTCTTTGTGCAAATAGGGTCACACTTTTCTCTTTAACACTGAACATACCGACTAAAGCACTGTCACAGTTCACAGTTCACTATAGGAAATGTTCTCTCACCACTGGAGCGTGTCCATGTTTCACGCGTCCTCACGGTACAGATGTTTTTGCTCTGTAACAAATATACCAATCACATTAAAAACTAAATAAAGGAAATCTATGGACGCCCTCTGTCCCTCTGTCCTATCTAGGAGAAACATGTCTTTAAGGGCTGATTTTACAATGGATAAAAGTTACCTGGGGAATAATTATGATGCTGTCGCGTCAGAATGTTTGTATAAGACGGTGACAGCAACAACTTTATTCTTTGGATAACATTTATCTGACTATTGACAAAATAACCCTTAGCCTATTAAAAATATTTTCATAAAAGGAACATGCTTATTGTAAAATAGTAAAACGTATTTTGTTGCATTTTACGTGATCTTTGCTTTAATAATTTTGATGGATGTGGTTTTTAGTCAGCACTGTTTGCAACATAATATGTGATATATATTATTAATTACCTATCATAATGTCAACTAAATTAATTCAAAACGTTCTGTATCATGATTATTTTTCGTCGCACTTGTAAAACCAATCAATACGCAGAATTGGGTAAACGGATAGCCATTCAACGTTCAAAAAAGCGATGAACCTATGAAAATGAACAGAGCCGCAATGCAAATTCTGGCGAGCTATGTAAATATCAATCGAACGCCCGCTGCTATCGAAAATTGGGATTTAGATTCACTTGTTTTATCAAAGTCTATTTTTCAATAAAACTCTAATTTTGTAATACTAAACTTTAAACTAAATGGTTTTTAGTTCAATTTTATATAAACGTTTACCATCTTTATTATAAATGTAACATTATGCCGTTCCTTATTATAACCTCCAAATTTAAACCTCCAAATCTACTAAACTAAAGATATTTTCATACCTATCATCTTCAAAATTTCCCTCGTTTGCACGTAGTCTTCATTTGCCGAATAGAATAGATTTTACAAAAAGATTTTCTTGTTAGACGTATCTGACAAAGGGAACCTGGTTTGAATTTAACACTGTGCTAATTTGGGGACTTCAAAGTTTCCTCAATTTTAGCTACAAGTTTCCAAACGTTTTACAGCCTAAAAACTTCTAAAATTAGAGTAAGATTTCTCTATTCATTCAAATTGAAAACTTTTTCCGGAGCAAATTGCTGGCCGTTTCGAGTTGAAAACAATCGTCAATTTTTTTCACTCAAAGCTAAAATCCAATCACCGAATTGCATTCACTAACATCAATAAGATCTCTTTAGTACGACCATGGGTGCACAAAGCATAAATAAAAAAGGAATTAAGATTTCTAACTGTCCGAACAATAAAATACATAGAGGCTGCTGACCTAATTACAGATTTACAGCAAATAATTAATGAATTATGATAAATAATTTAGTAACCATCTTTATTGGAATCTTCTACTTTAAGAACTTGACATTTGAGTCCTTTCCCTCATTTCCTTTTAAGTATAGCTAGTCGTAACTTTATTATTGACCCACTAAAACATTTTAAAGTTAATAAAAACACGCTCCACTTTATCTAAAGTCATAATTTTATGTTAATCGTAACCTACTATTTATTTGAATTGCCCGAAACCAAATAAAGACGAAAAGAGGCACATGTGAATGAAATGGGCTGTGAGAACAATTGTCGAGAATTGCGCGTCAAGCGAATACTTTTTACAGTTCTGGTGCGTGCGACCTCTTTTATATTTTTGTTTTTTTTTTGTAAAACTGGCTGCGAATATTTTTTTTTAATAAATAAGGGTAGTGCTGGCATTTCGAATTCTCAACGTTTAAATGTACAAATGGAATAGTTGAGTGAAACATTAGAAAATAATATTTGCTATTTATCTTGGGATGCTTATAAAGATGTCCGTCCTTGTAATAAAATAGAAATGTAAGCAGTATATAAGTAGAGGAAGTTAGTATATCATACATCATGCAAACTGAGAGTCAAATGTATACATGCATGTTCCTTAGAGGTAAACAATGTTCGCTGCAGTTTCGAGGAACACGTCTTAAATGCAAATTCTGTTATAAATGCAAAGGCAGTCGTTACTCACATATCCATATTTATATTGAAGCTCGGCTGTAGTTACCTTTTTATCTTTTCTGTGCACCTGCAGGGAGGAAACAATTTCATGACTCATGAACATAGTTTTTAAATTGTTTCACATAACATGCAGTTAGCGAGAAATGCAATTAGTAGACAGATAAACGAAAACGATAAAATGCATGAATAAAAATCATTTTCACTTACGTATTCTGGTTGTGAGAGTCGGAATGCGAAGCTGTTGGTGGCAAGAACCTTGCAAGGTGGGGCTGCAACAGTAACTGCCTGAACGTCTGCCGAAACTGCCTGGACATGGAGCAGTATAGCACGAAGTTTATAGCTCCATTCAGCAGCGCCAAGAAGTCCATCAGCTCTCCAAACAGATCATAGCAACGTTTGAAAAAGCACCATCCAAGGAGACCACTCATCAGCCCCATAATTCCTTGAGGCAGTTCCGTCACGAGGAACAGCAGCAACACGGCTAATAACATCTTCGTAGTTCTATCAGTCCTTTTATCTGCTTTGTTCTGCCTCTTCACCATTTTCTCAGCAGCTGGACAGGCATTGTAGTTTCTCAGTTTCTTCTGGTGTTGGTTTGCATTGTAAAGCGCTCTTATAAGCCAAACGCTGATCACTGTGAGGATGGAGCAGGGCAGCAATTTGATGACGACGCCGTGTACCCAGAAGTTGGCTTGATACAATGTCCCTTGGTAATCTGAGTCCACATGGTACGCGATGTCTGGGTTACCAAATTTGTCTGTCACGTTTTTCGTGTGTATGTCGAAAACCTGTTAAAAAAAAATATTTTGTCATTATATTCTGAACGATATTAGTCGTATGTTTTTATCTTATTTAGGCTAATACAAATCCATTAGTGTTATTATAATGACGATTCTATTTTCAAAAAGTCTCTTGTACAAAATTAGCAATGTTATAATGTGATTATTATAAAGCTTATAAATGTTGTCTCATGTAAAATAATTGATATGAGGTTTTATAAATAAATTATGTAAACAAAGCATCCGAATATTGTTCATAGGAACGTGACCATTTGATTGACAACAGTGCCACGTCGGATCGCATGCTAATACATCGAACAATGAACGTCCAGTAATAATGGATATTGTATGGAAAATAGTGAATGTTTGCAAAGGATTTTATATTGCTTTCAATTCGATATTGCTTGCAAAGTACAATAAATAATACGCTGACATATTTGTATATCTGATATAGAACATTTTTTATGTTTTTTCCATGGATAAATGAAGTTGTCTCTGAAGTTGCAGGATGGCATTTTGGATAATATCATTCGGGATCCTGACTGATTCAATGTCATTCACGTTCATTTCGTGTCTGTTTAAAATTTGGGAATCTATATTTGATATTGTCCATAACATTTCCACATTTATTAAAAGATATTTAATTAAATTTGATAAGTATGAAAGTACATACTGTAATGTGGTGTAAATGGAAAAGAAGTGGCGTTGTGTTTCGCCATGAGAGTGAGGTTACCGGAGGCCCAATCCTTACTCTCACCTAATCCCTCCCCGTTCCCTAAATCTCCAAATCCCTAATCCCCTAAAGTTCGACAACGCACTCTTAACTCCTATGTTGTTTCGAGTGTCTTGCTTACCATCAGGTAATCCACCTGATCATTTATAGTCCTTTTATATAAAAAAAGAAAAAAGCAAATTGTCTTGTTGGATCAACGCGGCGTGCGGTGTATGTAGGTTTTATTCTAGTATAAACTTACCATGAAAGTAGGTGCGCATAGTATAGGAGGTAATATAAAACTCGTTAGGATTGCAATGCTACACCTCCTCTCCGTACACAGTATGTGACTTTTGTCTGAATACCTGCAACAGAGAGCAATTAAATGATTACTTGGAGTATACTTAACGCGCATGAACATGGAATCGAAACTAATTATAAAATGTTTGTTACGCACAAAGAGAAATATCGTCATTGGTTATCGTCAATGGCAATAAAATTTGATAACTTTTAAGATTTAGCTAGATAATATTATTTTAGCTTCGGTAAAATAAGGTTATCCAGAAAGAAATAAAATTAAGATAATTTTCGTGTAAGTATGGTGATGAAGTTCGAATGTTGATTTTAAACCATTTTTTGTAATTCATCCATAATAATATAGGTGAGGGTGAGGGTTCGAAACCTGGCAAGTACCAATGTGACTTTTTCGGTATTATAATGTACTTTCTATGATTATTTAGACATACAGTCAAAAAAAATATCGTGAGGAAACCTAGACATATAAATTCTAAGTTTGAAATCATCAATCCTTCCTTCCTCCATCCTTCTTGAGTAAGCGTAGTGACTAAAGCACAAACCTTCTCCGTGTGAGAAGAGACCTTTGCCCAGCAGTGAACACTTATAGGGTGACAATGATGATGATTATGATAATATATTAGGAAAAAAAATCCTTATAAAACTAAGTCGTATTGCTAAGCTAGCTGAGCTGTTCATTATAAAGTAATACAAATAATAAAACAAGAACAAATACTATTTATTTACTGTATCAACGAGAATGGTTTTCCCCAAAGACATTAAGACAACATCAACGTTCTGAGAAGTCAACGGGAAAATTAATTGGTTTTAAGAACATACTTAAGGCGAAGTTCTCAAGAAATGAATGTGTGGGGTTAATTAATAAGGTATTTTAGTTCTATTTGTGACTTGAAGTAATTAATCAGGGTGAGTTGGGGGCTAATTAGTTCGATGAAAAAAGAGTTACGCCTCTTCATCTGGGAACACCTTGAGGACAGATTAAAGGTCTATGCTAGGTTTGTGATTGAAGGTGACCTCAGTGATCGGGTCAATAAATGCGATTGCCTAGCAAAAAATCTTTTTTTAATTTTACTTTCGAAGGAATGCTTCGAGATTTGTACCCTTATTACAAGTAACAACTACACGTAAGTTTGATTGATAAAAAATAGCTTTACCCGTGACTTCGCTCCCGTCATTTGACTACCTACTCTACTCTACCCCTAGTACCAGTTCTTAACTATATTCCTACAAAATCGGGTCAGCCGTTCTTGAGTTATACATAAAATTAAATACAATAAACAACACAACATTATTTATAAACATATACAGACAGATACAAACACGTTTGTTAACACAATATAAATAGGTATGTCAATTAAAATGGGATCAGTGTTCCAAGTGGTTAGTAACCATGGAAACCATAAAACCTTTGTTATTCACCTCTGTTTGCTTAAGTTAATTTCCATAAAATCTCGTAAAAGGTTACATACCAAAAAGATTACGGTTCCCCTGAACCAATAGCTATTTTGCGGTACTTGTTTATAAGCACCTACTTGTTTATAAGTAGGAACACGTGTCTGACAAATCAATAAACGTATCACGAATTGTTTTTGTTTTCTTTTATAAATAAACAACATTTTTTGGAATATTATATTCGCTTTTATTAAGCTTTTTTTCATTTATTTGGCTGTAGACATAAATAACTATTAAATTAGTTAAAAGCTTAAAAAACATTAGTAAGACAGTATTTGCGGGCCTGTCAGGGTTCAGATCAAGCGGAATAATAGGCGCGGCCTCCGCCTGAACCAGGAAAAGAAACGGCATGGTTTTTTGGTTGTTGGAGCCTGATACACGTTCTCACGCTTCTCAGAGAGTAGTAGTATCTCCTTTGGTATTGCGAGTGTCCGTCAGGTCCTTTGACTTAAAAAAAAACACCAGTTGCATAATGAATTAGTTTGATAAATTTCATCATCATCATCATACCAGTCGCAAGACGTCCACTACTGGACATAGGCCTCCCTCAGAGACTCCCAATGATCGATAAACTTAATCAAACTTTACTCGACCCGGGAATTAAAGACGCGTGGCGGTCGCTGAAGCCCTCACCTATCCTCACACTATAGGCAAAGAGAGTTTATCTCAAACGGATTAATAATATCCTTTGTGGGTAATGAAGCGGGTATTATGTTTGAACCAATGGTCCATTGGGCTGTTAGTCCGACATTCTAGTTCGTTCGACTGTATCAAAGTGTCATTCGACTTGTGAACTTTTGACTTCTGTAAGGGCAGGGCAATCTCTTCTATCTATTCTGATGGAATGGATTACCTTGCATTATGTATACCGGTGGTTACGTATGGCTAAGATTTATGGTTTACAACTACACCAGCTTCGCACGTATACAATGCTAGTACAAAAAATTCTTAACTATTTAATGGGTGTTTGTTTATACATAATAAACCTTCTTCTTCAATTAATCTATCCACTAAAAATAAACGCATCAAATCCGTTGCGTAATTTTAAAGATTTAAGCATACATGGGGACAGAGAAAACGATTTTGTACTATAATACATATGTAGAGATTCAAGAATGTTTCAGTCAGGTTCATTAATCGCGGGAGCCTATAGCAACCCATAAGCCACCAGCTTCTTTTGCATAAGGATGAAGATTTAAAAGTTGGGTAGTACTTAAGTAATGAGTCATTTTCCGAGTTAAGAACATTTATTTTTTTAGTTTATTGAGACCTGGACTAATAATTTTAAAGTATAATTTTCAAATCGTCAATCTAATCAATGCCCAAAACTAAGCCTGCAGTATGATTCTGTAAGACTTCATTCTAAACTTGGAATCTGAATCCGCTGTAAGCAGTAGTACACTAGCGCTACACTTGCGAGCTGAACTAAATTGACCGCAACATTTTGATAGATAAAGTATGAGATGACGTTAAAAGAGGCATTCTAGTAATTTCCCCGTCACTTCGACGCTCACTTCACACTCGAACAAGATGCAAAATCAAACAAATTTTATAGAATCAACGTGCAGATCAACGTTTGAAAATTGTCTCCGTGTGAAAAGAGGACTTTGTTCAGCTGTCGGCACTTAGAAATAGGCTCTATGATATTGAAGATACCGATATGACAATAACCAAATATTTGGCTATCGTATATACATATGTATGAATTTGAGTGCATATTATTAAATATTAAAAAAAGGTTTGCAATTGTGTTTAGTTCAAGAGAGAACAGTTTACATAATGACTATTCATGAATAATACTCATGAACTTCAACGCTCTGATTTGTGCTAAATGTCCCTGATGTCAATTGAACAAATGGCAGAGTTGCTAAAATGTCCTACGATGCGGCACGATATAATGAGCTCCACATTTAGTGCACTAGCTAGAGAATGGCCCTCCTCCCTCACACCCACAATAAAACATCCCCCCTTCAAACCCTCAACAGCTCTTGTCGTTAAAATAAAACGTATGCACTCTATGACCTTGAAGATTTTTCAAGAATCCTGATAGAAGTTATAGCTAACAAGTTTTTCATGTTAAATGAAATCTTGTAAACCTAGTTGCTTCGTTAATCTCCGCAGTTGTAGGCGTATGGTTCATTAACTTTTTACTTATATTATTATATAGACACATATTGATATTGTCGTGTTTAAAATATATAAAGTTATTCACATAATTAAAACTAAAATTACATCTGAATATTCGGTATTACGGTTAACGCAATGGACTTATAATGGCTAGACAAGCATAACTTACAAAATACGGGTATTGAAGGGGCTCCTTTTGCAAAATATAATACGTGATAATGATACAGTTATAATTGTCGTGTATGTACCGCAATCCCAGCCTGGAGCAGGATAAAGAATGAGGTAGTGTTTAGTAGGTAAAAGGGAGGCATTGCCTTTTGTAGCGGAAAAACTTATTTTTAGATTTTCCGCTCACACTTCAAGCAATGGAAAATCTTTTAATTACTTTATTCATATATTGACATCCAATGCTAATTGCATGGTTAGCATTGTTAAATTTCATTTTACTTCAAAAATAATTCTTTAAATATGCTCTGCTGCGTTTAAGTTTTCATCTAACAATAACCACAACAAAAACAGAATTGGCATTATTGGTCAGTCGGTGTTAATTAACCCCTCACAACAAATATTACGAATTATTTCAAACTAGCTTTAGCCCGCGACTTTGTTCGCGTGGAATAGTGACTTTCTGCAGATTTTTGATTAGTTAACTATCCTATTTCCTTTCTCGAGTTCCAAACTATGTCTGTACCAAATTTCACACAAATAGGTTCAGTAGTTTTGGCGTGAAGAAAAGACAGTCAGACAGAGTTCCTTTCGCATTATTTTATAAAATTAGTTTGGATATTTATCTATATTGATGGATTTTTTATTGGCTATTGTGATCAGATGCAATGTATCTAATACTTTTATTACAAAACCAAGCTTGAATTGTTTTTTATTGTCTTATAATATATATTTGTACTTGTACTTTATAAACAGGGTGTCCGGTAAAGAATGGATAACCTGGCAATACCTTTAAGTATATCTTATGGCCATTCAAAAAATATAGGTACAAAAAAAAACGAAAAAAATATTTTCTAAAAAACTTGCAAATTAATTTATTATAGACAAATCGTGCAAAATTAATTTTTAAAGCAATGTTTAATCATCGTGGTTATGCAGTAATGTAATGAACGTAAATGTTAAAGGATCATTTTGTATTACCTCTAGCCCGAGTTCTTTTACTTCAAGACATAATAATTTAGGTACTATCTATGATACTTTCCTTTTCGTTGTTTTTTCTGAATGGCCAAAGGATATACTAAAAGGCATTTCAAGGTTATCCATTCTTTACCGAACACCCTGTATATATTTACATATAAATATAAAGTATTGAATTCGAAATATACTTACTTTATAGCCAAATATCTCCAAATAGCCAGTGACAGGGTGAGGCATATAGACGCGGTGTGAAGTATCTGAGCGAAGTGCATATGAAACAGCAGGTACATTGCCCATGAGTACGGAAAATCCAATTTTTCTGGGAGGACCTGAAAACAAAATTTTTTTATAGTCATTCAACCACTTGTGTAGTCTCGTACGTATATATAAAGAGCTTTAGGTTTTCGTTTAAATTGAAGTTATATTGATTAATGACTTTTTAAGTGCTGTGTTGTTTATTTTTGTATAGCATATATATATTTGTGATAACACTACGAACGGTAGACGACGTCGACCGGTCCAGTTTGGAAACGCGTGATGGTTATTTTGATAGATAGTCTGCTATGTATCCCAAAATGGCTTGGTTAATTAAACTATTAGGTGTGAGAGGCATTTTGGCACGAACGGGTCAACCAGCATGGAACAGCGTTTGCCTTAGCTGTGTCAGAGAGGCCAAAAGCCAAATACCAGAGGTCCAATCTCCCAATCCGTAAACTACAAAAGGTCTGCAATGTACTTGTAGGTCCTCGATGTTACGGGCGTCACCAATTGCTTACAGACTTAACCCATAAAAAACATAATTATACCTTTGAATAGCCTTGATCAAAATCAAACCAATATCAAGAAACATGACCAAGTACTAAACGCATCCTTAATCAACAGCCTAAAACCTAAACTACTTACTAAGACAGCTACTTTTGAAAGTCTTAGCACGTCAGTCACTTTGTGGAAGAACTGTGCAAGTTTATAGCAGTTTTAAAATTAAATTTTTGTCAGACCCAAAGTGGAAGGATGACTCTTTACGAATACTAACCTATTAAGAACTTTAACAGAAAAACAAATTGAAGATAATAAATATATTTATGAAAAATTGTTGACTTGATTTCTTTACCACGTTGCCTTTAATAAACTATGTAGATTCTCATATCGAAATAATATTTATCAGACTAAGCCTGATCAGTATTTTTAAAAAATAATAATTTAATACTGATCTTATCATATATAATACCAATCTATATCCACCTACACCCATGACCATATATTTATATACTATATTGCATAATAGTACTGCCTCGTCTGTAAATTGTCCTTGGTGCACTTTCATAGTGCATAAATGGATAATTTCCGGCTGATGTCCCATTTCACAAATATTAAAGTTGTTCAAAGGGCCTTTGCCAGTTGGCTTCGGCAGCTCGTACGTCCAAAGATCCGAGACCATGTGATCCCGTCAACGGAATAGAACAAAAAACAAAATAATAGCATAGTGTTGTTAAAATGTCTATTTTTGAAATATTATTTGTTCTTATCTTACATTTATATGCATACACTTCGATTTATAATGTGACAGTTAATAAAATAATTCTGTACTTAACACATCTTTCTAAAATATAATTATTGTGTTAAGAAAGTGACAAATTGGAACGTTTAGTCCCCATTTACGTCCCTACTTTGACCAGTTTATTTGGGTTGAAACGAGGATAAAATGAGGGAAATCCGTTGACCTATTTATTTTTCAATAAAACTGACAAAAGTGGTTTCCGACTATGAAGCACAACCATTATGTAGCCGTCACTGAAAGATATTGACGAAGGCGGCAATTGATGTCTTCGGTCCAACAAATTTGACACGGAAGGACGTTGTTTTTTGTTTTTTTATTTTATCTTTAACAACGTTGTTGGATACTTTTTAAAAGTGGAACGTTTTCTCGTATTTTTAAAATTAGAACAAAAATCATTAACTGTCTCTATAATCGAAACATAAAATAAGTAATATTTGAATGTTTTTTTGTTTGCGTATGATTAAAGTATTTTATATAAGTATATTATTTTTTAATCATCAATCGATAAAATTCTGCTAAATGGCTCACAGACAAAGTCAGCTTGACCTCATTTAAAAACCGACGAGAAACATCTCTTGCGTTGTATTTCATCGCAAGACGTTACCAGAGGCCCAATTATTTTCCACTTCTATCCCCAATCCTCAATCCTCAAATCCCCTAAACCAAAGATATCTTTGCCAATTGCTTTTCAATTAGGTTATTCTGTCTGCTCGTTTGACGCCCTACGGCATATAAAAGGCCGCGGGTGAAAAGCCAGTTATCATTAATATACCAATACCGGGTTCCTACAATTCTCGCAGCTAGAGGCTATAGAACTACGTGGTACTCCTAAACAAAGGTATATAATGGTAGGATTGCTGCATTCATAGGACGAGTATTACACAACCGAACGCTTCTCAAGAAACGGCTGACCTGTGATTGTTTTCACAAGAATTCTCTCTTTAAATCGAATCGCTCTTATTGGTTTTCCGTTCTGTTCTCATTTTAAAATTAAACTTTTATTAAAGTCAGCTTAATTCTTTGGATTTTTAGACGTTGGCGTAATTGCAAAAGAAAAACTATTAATTTATTAGTAGATTAACTAGCTTAGGTTATTCGTTTCGCAAATAGTACATACAACGTGTTGGTCTCGGTATTTTAATAAAATAGATTACATAGATAAAGAAAACACGTGTTCAACAAAACATAACATAAATTATTTATATCATAGTAATTGTTTATCTATGCCCCGTTATCTAGTCTATTCATAATAAACTACTTCCTGTAAATCAATAATTTTCTGATAACTTTTATCTATGGTTAACGGCTGCAACTAGTTATTTCAGTGTTCATTATATATACATAGCTGAACATTCCAAACAATGTCAATTTATTTAAGTATTATATTTAAAAAACAAACAACAGAAAACTTGATGTACTGGTTTTCTGTGTAATGATAACAACAGTAATAATTGGGTAGTTTCCTAAGTGAAAAAATTAATTAATTCAACGTTTTAATACAATTAAATATTGAAAAATAAGTATACTTTTATTCATCAATGTGTCGATACACTAAATTTTTGATATTTATTTTACTTCTTCTTCTTTCCTTTCACGGGACCACAGGGTCTCGGACCTTTGGAAGGCGTACGAGGAGCCGAAGCCAACTCGCAGAGGCCCGTTGAACAGTTTTAATCTAAATGTGATGGGACACCAGCCGGCAATTATCCCTGTATGCACTATAAAAGTGCATCCAAGGACAATCCCCGGTTGATGCAGGACTATTGTGAAATGTGGTAAATTATTTTACTTATTTTTAAGAAATTAGTAAGCTATTTGACGCTAAACTACTATGACGGTATAATTAAGTGTCATACAAATTTCATAGAAAAGTATCGTCTTTGAATTTTATTCTTATTCATTTGGATAAAAGTATTGATTTTGACTAGTTGGAAACCACCATACTGTACTAGACTAGCAATTTGACCCGGCTTTGCCTGGGTTCAAAGCTAATACAAAATTTCTACACTATTTAATGGATGTTTTTAAATATATAATAGTTTTTGTTTACTCACTCTATCCATTAAAAAATTCCGCGTCAAAATCTGGTGCGTAATTTTAAAGATTTAAGCATACGTAGGGACGGACAGGGAAAGCGACTTTATACTATGTACTACATACAAACATAGGCCAACATAGGGTTCAGTTTTATGTATTAGATTTTACTCCTATAATGATGTGGAAGAGTCCAAAACATTGCATCTCCAAATTAAGTAACTTTTGAACTAAGTGTGGGAGAGCCATGCTTCGGCACGAATGGATCGGCTCGACCGGAGTGATACCACGACCTCACCGTCCGTCCGTTTGCTCGTTTGCCAACCTATCACATTCAAATAAAAATTTAAGTCGCATAATTAGGTGAATTTACCCAGACGAAACAAATAGACACAGCTGAAATGCACGATGTTTCAACAATTTCACAGTTGCTTTCCTTCACTTGAATATGAATGGACAACAACTGAAGCCACGATGGCCACTGATTTCAATCGATATATCCCACATATGTATGTAGGTTATGTCCAATGATAGGTGAACTGTCCGTAGATGCTGCACATATGAATATGAGATGATAAATAATATTCCAAATACATAAACTTACCGTGTTGTGTCATTTCGTGAAGAGGCAACCAGAAAGACGCATTTAGTCTTTACATTCATTTAAAAATTTTGTCTGTCTGTCTCTATGTTTCTTATAGAAACAAAATCTAGTCGACAGATTTTAACGAAACTTGGTACAGTTATTCTTTATGTTCCCGGACAGGTTATAGTATACTATTCATCACGCTACAATTATTAGGAGACCTAGTAGTAAAGGAAAATGTTGGGAAAATTGGAGAAGTTACTCCAATAGCAAATAGTTTAACTAGAGGACAGACGGACAGACTGACACGCTTAAAGTTAAAGCTCTTGAAATACATTTTCGTCCTTTTAGGGATTAGGGATTTGGAGATTTAGGGATTTAGGAGGGATTGGGGGAGGAGCAGGATTGTGCCTCCGGTAACCTCACTCACACGGCGAAACACAACGCTGTGGTTATTTCACGCCGGTTTTCTGTGAGGCCGTGGTATCACTCCGGTCGAGCCGACCCATTCGTGCCGAAGCATGGCTCTCCCACACCTAAATCCTATCCGATCCGATCCTATTATCGTTTAATTGTTATTGTTTTGAACCCATCCATATTTACATAAATGATATTGTATTTGGCTAGCGGTCATCCCTATTATGCTCTCTTATACCTATATATCTTAAATTCATAAATTTTTGTTAGCAAGAAATTACAAATGGACGATAGATAAAGCTCATACACTTTTTTGACATCCTTTATTAGACACGAAACTCTTTGATTGTGGTCTTTTTCAACGTATTGGTTTAACATTATTTGTATTTTTCACAGAAAGTACGAACTTAGGGCCTGAACAATTCCAATATTTTCTAAATAAAACAAAGCCCGTAGCCAAACCTCTCAAATGATTAATAATAAATGTATTCAAAGGGACTAAATCTTAGAATACAATCCGTTCACAGTAAGACCAATGATTTCAGAGAATGGATGTATTATTTTCGTGAAATTAATAATACTGAGACCTGTCACCAACGAAGATTCTTCAATCTTTAATCTTTCTTAGTATTAAGGGCGTGTAGACCAAGCGATAAGTAATAGGTATTTAACGCTACCAAGAGTTGCCCGAGCCGAGCCGCCGCCACCAGTTTTAAATCTTATTAACTATATTAGTAATTAAAAAAAACATTTTATCAATTCTCATCCTACGAATTTGTCTGTAACTAATTAGTTTCTTTATTATAGAATAAAAAAATAAATGAAAAGAAAACAGTAATACAAGTCAACATATTGAAAAAAAAAACGTTTTAAAAAGGGGTAACTTTGCGATCTTTTCTATTGAGTGAAGTGCATCGAGTCTTTCAACTGTATGCAAATTTGACTAGATAAGATCCTCAACTGAAACATATTATATATTTTTTTTATTTAAAGTACTGTAGTTTTTGTCTCATATTGTTTTAAAAAAACCAACTAAAACATATATATTTTTTTAAATTTAGAAAACTGTAATTTTTGTCTCAGATTGTTTTAAAAAATGTTAATTTGCGCCCACCTAGCCTTTATATATTTTTGGTACATGGTCATCGAATTTTAAATTTGAAATTAGCATAAATCCGCAAAACCATTGTAAGGAGTTCTGCAGTCTTGGTACTCTTACCTTCAAAATCCCTAAATAAGGAGTTAGGCAAACAATTTACAACTTAAAACAAGCTAAAAATTAAATTATTAATATTATATACTTACCAAATGTCTATATATAACGAAGGGTACATATTCAATCATAACAAAGACGTCAGCAACAGCCAGCCATTTGAGGAGACGGTTTATAGGAGCGGCGGCCATGTCTCTTCTAGTCAGGACGGCGATGTTCATTGTGTTGGCCAAAACTCCTATAGTACAAACCTGGAACAACAATATCGAGATTTATTGTATGTAGATTCGAAGATTTGTGTTTTTAATATATTCAGACAATTTGGCATTAACTACTAAGTAAACGTCTTCCTTCACGATTAAGTCAGAGTCTCGAAATATGCCAAGCGGCTTAAGAATAACAGATATGTCTTCTAAAGTTTAAAGGACATTCATTTATTTTCAGACGATAAACTCATTATTCAATTTCAAGAAAAAAACAAAGGCAATCTACTCTTTCTTAAAACCTTGGTATTTTACCATCAGGTGATATGTAACAGACCATAGATTAATAATATACTATTTATTAGTAACAGGCGTAGCAAATTCTGTCGTGACATATATTTAAATTAAATTCAATTCATTTCTTTATTGCGTTATTAAAAGTATATTAAAATTGTTTGAGTTGAATTGTTTTAAAATAATAAATGAAATGGAATACACAATTTTAAGATTTTTTTATTGCCACCATAGAATAAAAATGTTCTTCGTATATATGCAAAATAAACTACCTTTATTGTTATACAAGTACCTATATAACTACTTGAGGAATAAGTACACAAAACCGCATTTGGCCACACAACCATGACTTCATGATAAAATACTACCTCATAAATATAAAATGTATATTTATCCCTCGTGGTCTTGCAATTAAGATGGAATAAAACGTTCGTTCTAATACCCATTGCATCATTAATACAATATATCTATGCATCACGAAATCGTTTGTAAAATAACATAACATTATATAGATTTTCTCCACTATTTAATGGATGTTATTATATATATTTTAACAATGCTTACATTGTTTTACAGAATGCTTACATTGTTTTACAGAATGGTCAATGTTACCGGACTCCCGATTAACCCTCCATCACCAATCCCCCAATACCCAATACCCAAAAACCAATACCAATCTCAATCCACAATGAAAAAACTCTAAACCCAATCCACAAATCCTCCAACTAAAAATCACTATTCCTTGAAATCACCACATATATTATGTACTAATACATAACACATCGACTGACTGAGATAGACAAAGTCAATTTCAAAATCAAAATGAAAATTTTACGAAACCACATACATGGAAATTACTGTGACAGAGGAAATTATTGTCTATTTGAATAAATCTGTAATTTTTCTTGGAATTAATTGACAATATTAAAATATATGCAAAACCTCTCGGTAATCTGAACACGTCATTCGACAGCCACTTCATTATCCCAATGCCGGGATAACGCCAGAAAATAATTAATTACGTTTCGAACAACTTTTTTAACGGTAATGTTATGATAATCTCATTACCTACCACCATTGTTAATTTAAATTATAACTTGTATAAGTCAATGATAATCAAATTGAGATCGAATAAAAATTCTTTCATAGTTTGCTATTTCTACAAAGAATAATATGCTTGACAGAATACGAAAATTAAAAAGGTACTTTAGTCTCTCACTTAGAATGTTTTTTTTTTTTTTAGTCGGGCGGGGGGAGTGTCAGGCTCTTACTGACTAAATATACCCCGTTCCTTCTCCTGCTCTAATTTCCTTGTTTGCTAAAAATGTACTAAAAGAACATGGTCTTTATTTTATTCTGTCGTAAAGAGTACAGCATATAAACTAAGAATATGTCACTTAAAATGAAATTAAAATTAGAGGTGTTTTGTAAGAAAATCGTAAAGTGACTTCTTCCGCCCAGGGTCGGGAGGAGGGAGTGTCAAATTCTTGCTGACTAAAAACACCCCCGTTCGGTTTCATTGTTTGGTAAAAATATACGAAATGGCCACGTCACACGATATTTCAAATCAACATGTGATATTCCTAAAGGTGCTCCCACACAGCAGTTATATAACGTTATACAACATTATGCCATTTATAACAGCGTGTAACAATACTCTACAACATGTTAAGAAATGTTATATGTTATAAACAAATTAGTTGAACTCGTTGTATAACAACGTATACATTATGTTCAATCAGTTTGGGTTTGTCTTTCGAGGAAGGTGTGGTAGTGAACCAATAATGGAGTAAGTGCTGATAGGTTTGGTTCTAATCAGTTGTAAAACATTTTGTTAAATGAAGTTGTATAACATCAATAACAATTTATTATAATTTGTAACAATTTATAACTTTTGTTTTAATTTGTTTAAAAAAGTCAGTCTCTGACGTTATATAACTGCTGTGTGGGAGCACCTTAATGTTTTTTAATAGTCTGATTGAAGATGGACATTAGCATAATATTATCATCCCTGTTATGTTATCACTTGTTATTTTTTGTAAATTTTAGAGCACAGATCGACTTACACCAATTTGCCTTTCTTACTTTATAACAATATTAGCAAATTGAAAATATATTACTTGAGCCAATACTTAAGTTACAAACTACAACAACATGAAGGATTGAGATACAATGAATAAAATATCAACGTACTCGAAAAACGTCTTAAAACAATATTCACGTGAAATAATCACAATTGAATATTGAATGATAATACTTATAACATGCCTTTCATTAGTTTCAATAGACTGAACTGAATGAAGATAATACTAGATTTGCCTACGTTAGAAAATGTTTTGTTAATAATGTCATTGTAATTTAAAGTGAAATTATTAATTAGTAAATGCAAGATTGGATTCAGAAATCTTTGGTCGGCAGTTCGTGAACATTTTCTTTTACTTAGCACTTGTGACTGTTTTTGTATTGATGGAGATTTAACAAATGGCTCCTTGTTCTCTAAGAAAGGACCCTTTATGTCGAGGTATTATCTGACTCTTACTGATTAAAATCCACCGCGTTTCATGTCCTTCAAATGTCAGAGACGCGGTAGAGTTAAGAGTGCCCGAGAAAAGCGAAAGACCCAAGCATTTGAAAAGCATTTTTCTGCGTGCAGAGTACGATAACAAGCCTCATCCAATTATATCTTCATCGGAAAACTATAATAAAACATCTAAACGTAACAAATTTATCAATACCTTTATACAAAATTATATCCACATTTAATAAAAAAATGCTTTTGAAATTTTTTCCCCATGAACTACTGATTTTCTCGAACATTGAACAATTATCCTTTGCATTGTTACACATTATTTAACCAATCGAAAACACTTTCTATGTAACATTTTACGGTCTGAGAACATCAATAATAAATATTTACAACAGTAGTACTAACGTCGGAGATATCAAAGTCGATATTTACTTTATGAACTCGATGTTATTAACATTATCTATCAGCATATAACTTTGCAAGTATGAGTCATTAGGTACGTTGTAAAATGACCTATAAATACCTCAGTTTCTGAGAAATGAAGTTACTAGTCTAATATTGTTCAAATTATTGTCGACAGCATTATTGAACATGACTTTGTACCAGATAAGTTTGAATATAGAACGTTACTTGTATTTTTTTTAAGATTATCTGAGAGCCATGCTTCGGCTCGAATGGGTCATCTTGACCTGAGAGATACCACGTCCTCACAGAAAACCAGCGTGAGACTACCACTACTTTGTGTTTCGCCGTATGAGTGAGGTTACCGGAGGCCCGCACTGTATAAACTCTGTATAAAATCTGTCTATAAGTTTTTTGATAAATGTGGTGAAACAGGTCCTTAGACTATCACATGAATTTAGCGACTAATCAAATTAATTTATGCTATTTCAAATCGTCAGGGTTAAAATTCCTTAACTTTCTATAGTACTGTGTTTAAGAAATAATATCATAAACAATATGGCTTAAAAAAATTCTTCCTAAAATATTAATTTATGTATGTTCAATATTAGTTACAAACAAAAGTTCTCTCCAAATTGGCCTAAAGTCGCGGTCTAAAAACAGCTCATTTTGACGGGACCATCAAAGCTAAGCTATTTGAAGTAAAATCTATAAATATATGAAAGCGGTAAATGAGATCGTTCTGGTTTGCCACATAAATAACTTAATACAATTTCTTTTGGCAAGGATACGCCTATTTTCTCTAATTAATGAGAGAAACCGTATAATTATCTTATTTAGGAACAAATTTGTAATTTAAATTAGGGCGCTGGCATCCTCATTTATTTTGCCAAGCGATCCATCCCATCGTGATATTCATAGGACTGCAGGTTGAGGCGCCCGCTTCATATGCGTGACGTATGGGCTCAAAACCTGGCTAGTTGCCATTGCCAGCCATTGAGACCTCGTACGCGTAAAATATATTGTGGAGGTACTAAGGTTACTGAGTATTTAGATACCAGTAACAAACAGTGAAGAAAATATCATGAAGAAACCTTTTTTTCTTAGGGGAAAATTATCAAATGACTTCTCTTTACGAGGATGAGGCGAGACGGAGTGTCAGACTCTTACTGACTAAAAACCCTCGTTCCTTTCCCCTGCTTTAGGCCAAGGTCGTGATACCTTATTGCGCTAGCCCCGCAACCCCGGCTAGTCCAGAAGAAACCTGGACTAACAATTTCTAATTATAAGTCTTTGAAATCACCAATGTGCCAATCAAATTTCTCGTGTGAAAAGAGACCTTTTTTTATGTAATAGGAGCAATCAGCGCCGCCCATGGACACTCGCAACGGAGGAGTTACGAGTGCGTTGCCGACCTCTTAGGGATTAGGGATTTGGAGATTTAGGGATTGAGGAGAGATTGGGGAAGGGGAAGGATTGGGCCTCCGGTAACCTCATCTGTGAGGCCGTGGTATCACTCCGGTCGAGCCGACCCATTCGTGCCGAAGCATGACTCTCCCACACTTAAATTTTAAACCTTTAACAGTTGTTGGCACATAAAGGCCTGTGATATTATTTCATGTGTGATCCAGTTAATCATTTATTCATTAATTGAACTATTTTGGGTATTTATCATTCAATTCTCCGAAGGGCTAAATATAATGTAAATGCTCGTAACAGGGATAGTATCTATTAATGTCGTGGCAAAATCGAGTCTTTTTCAATACCCATGCAACAAAAAGGGAGTCTAGGCCAACAGACCCTCCAAACACTGAATAAAATAACTAGACCTAATAAGTACCATAGTAGTAACTAAATTTTATTACTGAAAAATCATAATAGTTATATTTTCTCGCACTACGAAACTTGAGTGCGTTAAAAAGTGCCTGTAAAGGTCTAATTGGAATAAATGATTTTTGACTTTGACTTTGAGACAGATCGACATTTACGCATTTATTTAAATAAATACACAACGAACATTTTTCAAACGTCTTAATAGAATTTTTCAGCAGTTAATACCTAAATCAGCTTGTTTTCAACGGATATGATATAACAATGTGGTTCGAAGGAACCCATTTAAACAACCACAAACGCTAATACCCTGTGGTTTGCTTGGAAACTGAGAAATACATTTAAGAATTTTCTAGAGGCTTTAGTAAATAATAAGGCGCTTTCCAATTTGTTTTTAGGTTGAGTAGCTTATGTCAGGAGAAGTACCCATAATGTTTTGTTCGTTTATAGTTTTTTTGTTGTGAGTCATAAACCAAATGAAAACATCAAGTAATACCTAAAGATTGATCAAAATCGAGTGTATTATGTTCCTGTTAATGACAGATATGTCATGGGTCGGCAAGCGATCAGGCAGGTTGCCTGATGGCGACCAGTCGGCGCCGCCTATGGGGACCCGCAACACCAGACGACTTACGAGTGCATTGCCGGCCAAGCAGCTCAGCTTTAGGTGTGGGAGAGCCATGCTTCGGCACGAATGGGTCGGCTCAACCGGAGTGATACCACGGCCTCACAGAAAACCGGCGTGAAACAACCACAGCGTTGTGTTTCGCCGTGTGACCGCCGTATTACCGAAGACCCAATCCTTCCCTTCCCCAAATCCCTCCCCAATCTCTAAATCTCCCAAATACCTACCCCCCAAAAAGGTCGGCAACGCACTCGTAACTCCTCTGTTGTTGCGGGTGTCCATGGGCGGCGCTGATTGCTTATCATCATGCAATCCGTCTTCTCGTTTGCCGACCTATCTTATAAAAAAAATCAAAGTAGCCTCACGAATTTTTGAAGAAATGTCTGCAACATAACTATCAACTTCAATATATGCTAACACAATTATAATCTTCACTCCACACATACAAAAGCTCTTATGTAGTAGAATTACCTCCGTATTAAATTCTCCGGACGAGCTTCTCTACAAAACGCTATACAACACTGCGCGTACATATACACATTGTAGATGGCGCTGTAAGCGTAAGACGGCCATTGTACCTTTAAATTAGCTCTTTAGAATCTCAAATTAAAGTAGAATTCTTCCATTAAGATTAAGTCTAAGAAATGCTAGCTGATCCATTTTATTTACTGGCGTAACAGCAGTCTTTCAAAGCGTTAATGTCTCTTAAATATATTTTTATTCAGGATTGGAAAAACGTTATTAAAAAAAATTGCCTTGATGCTAAGAAAGATCAATTAAGGGTCAAAAACTACCTACTTCATTCTAGTTTTAAAAGAAATGTATTACGCCTTATGTTTCCTGAAAAGCAGCTTACGGCTTTCCGAAGAAATGTGCCTTAAGAGAGTATATACGTACCACCAAAAAAACGACGACAATATTAACACAAATATTAATAAAAAAAAAATAGTGGGTTTTATTTCAAAATTTGCTCAAAAGCACTACACAACAACAAATACCCCAGGAACACAATTCACAAAATACTCGTAAGTATAATAAAGGTAAATAAAGGTTTTGTCGGTTTTCACGTCAGCTACAAGTGTCCTTAACAAGGGGAATGTTAACAATTGATAACAATTCCCTTTCAACCGTTATTGTAACGAGGACGAGACAGGAACTGCCGACAAATGTTAGTCACCAGTTGAAATGGGTGGACAAAGAAAATTACACTATTTTGTGTAGTTTCTGAGGGTTGTTTTTTCTTTGACTATCAATCTTTGTCACGTTTTCATGGCTGTTCGTCTGAAGGCTGGACATCCTCAAATCTGTTTTAAGTTTCTATTTCATTTGTTCATTTTAGTGTAGAAAAAAAATATTTTGGTATAAAACAAAATATTTTCAACTTCACATGAAAGCCAATTATAAGTTCAGCTGGATATCCATAGTAATGCCTAGTTGATAAATTCGATCAGGGCTGGCAACCTCAATTAGAGTAACCAACAAGGAAGAAGAAATTGTTGCACACAGGTACTCTCCCATTATTGGATGGATCGGTAATCCGATATGGCGACACAGAGGTCAGTAAATGAACAGAGGTGCACAACACACACACAATGCCATTTTCAGTCTTCGAATAAATGGAAGTCTCTGCTTCCATGATGTTGAGATGTTTTTGGGGCAATTATGTTCAGGCTAAGATTATTTGGACACCACTAACATACGGTAAAGGAGAACATCGTGAGGAAATTTGGGTTTATTATTTCGATTATAAGTTATAGATAGTAGTCGCCAGTCTGAATTCAGTAAGCGTGGTGATTAATGCTCAAACTTTCTCCGTGTGAGAAGAGGCTTTTACACAGCAATGGAAACTTATAGACGATGAAGTTCGGGGTACCCCAATAACAACCGCTGGATTGCATCATGCTACAGTAGTCTGTTAGAGAATGCCTTATTTTTAATTCAAGATTTTCTGCCCTGTGCCCAACTCAGAGCCGCGATTCAAAGACTTTTACTGACTAAAACCACTCGTACTCCGGGCCCATCTGCACGCTCTTTTTACAAGAGCATCCACCCAACCACAGATGAGAATTGCCATAAGCCATAAAACATTACGTGCCTGCAAATCTTTTTTTTTTTTTACTTGCAATAAATAAACAAAATCTAACTTTCAAAAATCGTTAAACCCAAACTTTTACTCTAGATGAAAGTTCAGAACTCAAGTTTAGCAGCAGACTCAAGCAAAGAAGCAGTCTAGAAGAAGTCATGGTAGTGGTACATTCTAATCTGATATAAAAACAATAAATATATATATATGTATATCAATAAATATATATCTATGTATATCTGAATCAAAATAAGGATGGACTTGTAAGTAACTATTCTTTTGCGTCTTTGGGAGGAAAATTTAGCCATGTCGTGTATGTGGACATATTATTGTCTACAAAGAAATTTCGACATCCCTGTCGACGTTTCACGTGATGTACTAGCTCTATCACGTTAGCATACTTCTAGGAACGATTTCGGATGACAACAATATTGCGTATGAATTCTTTAACACCAGATGTATTAATTTTACTTCCCTTGTCTTTTATTATGATTTAATTAAATGTTTTACTCCTTACCTCCAACGACAGTAACTCACAATTTTTAAAACAAAGAATAGGCGCTCTTCGTACTCATAGAGACAGAGTCCCTAATTAAATCATAAGTTGGCAAAATCAATATTGATTCACAATTCGTATAGAAATAACTTTTGTCTTGTTCAAAGAAACAAAGTAATGAGCTTGGGAACGTTACGAATTTTAGAACAATTAATTTATTCGGGAACGTGTACTGATAATAGCAACAGCACATCAAGTTATACTTAAGCACCAAATTTATACAATTGATTTTTAACTTAATTTTTTTGTAGTAAAGTTAAAAAACTAATTGGCAGTTTCGGATAGTATAATGTCTGTAAATAGGCACAGTGCAAATTCGTACGCTAAGTAAGGCTCGTTGAAATTCATACGATATGGTGTGTATTTTGTATGCAGTCAACGGTAACTTAAAACCTTTGATGAATTGAACACCCCATACATCAAAGTTTACATCTAAGTGTAATTTTAAGGGTGCCGTAAGATTTTCCATTAACAATTTCTGATGAAAGCATTTCACATAACATAAGTACCAACGAGTATGTTGTAGGTATATTTTCAATCGATGGTTTTTGGTGTTTGAAGTACTCAGAAGTTCACCTTTATCAAATACAAGTATCCGCCCGCAGCTTCGCTCGCGTGGTGAATAAAAAGCAGCCAAGGTATCGACATACCAAATTTCAACTAAATCGGTCAATCTGTTTTTGGATGAAAGAATAACAAACAAACATACATACATACATTCTCACATACTCATAATATTAGTAGTAGAGTAGTATCGACTGAAATATAAATAAGATGCTATAGACGTAATTATAACTATAGACGTTACGTAATCGGTTAAATGTCGGTATATAAGACACGATATAATATCATTGTTACCCGTAGTTCCACGTCTAAAACACACGAAAGGTTAAGTTAGGCATCAACTATTCAACATTTGCACTATTAAAAGCAAACAAATATTAGAATACATTTTAAAACTTCTTTTTATACACTTTTCGCTAGACTTAGGTCAAACTTCATATAGCTTGGGTGCACTACCACAGACTACCGTCAAACGTCGTGATGATGATCCGATAGAATGTAAGAAAATACATTTACACACGAGTATGACACATCGAAAAAAAATTAAAACCAACATCCAAAATAAAAAAAAAAAAACAAAAAGAAAAGGACGGTAAATATGCGTCAACCCTTCGTGAAACGGCCCCCGCTCAGCATAACGCTAAGACCCTTGACGGGACAAAGCATCAGCGTAGATTTTAAAAAGCCGGTAGTGCTCGACAGCTATGGCGGTTTTACTAGATTTCTAAATTTTTTAGGTTCTAGGTTTTCTTAGTTTATAATACTACATATATATTCGATATTAACATGCTATAAATAGGTTGCTATGAATGCACGGTTGACGCGGTGGCTGGCGTACAACGTGTTATGATTTCGATTCCGGCACGGAAGAGCTCTGTGTGATGCGAAATTTCTTGTTCCAAGTCTGGGTGTGATGTGTAACGCACGCATGACACAGGAGATAATCCTAGGGTGAGGCAAAGTTTGAATTAAAAAATACAAGCATAATTATACTCTAAGTGATCTTTCAAATTCAAAGATTAGAAAATCAGTTAGTACATTCAAAGAAATTCTTCAAGTACAATTTCATTAAAACTTCTATCGTTAGTACATACTTATTATATACTTATCTTAATCTGATGTATTTTAGCACTCAAATATAAAACAGAAGCACAAACAAAAACCTATTAAACAAAAGTTCTAATGTATCAAAATTAACATTAAACTTATCTATGATTTTTTTTTTTTTTTTTTGTGAGGGGAAAATCATCAAATGACTTCTCCCGCCCAGGGCCGGGCAGGAGGGAGTGTCAGACTCTTACTGACTAAAAACCCCCCTGTTCCTTCTCCTGCTCTGTGCCGAGGTCGCGGTACCTTATTGCGCTTACCCCGCAACCCCGGCTGAACATCAGCCCTTTAGGGCCCCGTCTGTGGTGGTCTATTGGCTCTTTGAGGCGCGCGCGGAACGCTACGCGCCGTACGCTCGGGCCTGGTTCTGGTCGGGCGGCGAGCTGCCCTTACTCGCCGACCGCAGGCCCGTACTTACGGTGGCCGGAGATCGTCCCTCGATCCCCGACGCCCGTAGTGTCGCCAGTTGCGGCTGCTGGGGCGTGAGGAGGAGGATTGCTCCCTCACGCGGGCCGCCTCTCTCTTTGCGAGCATGACTGCTTCACAAAAGGAGGAGACGGCGTCCCAGTTCCTCTCACTCCGCACCATGGCCTCGACTAAGGCCGGGCGCGAGAGGTCGCCGCCGCCGATCACTTCCCTGAGGATACGGCGGTGCTCAGCCCAGGCAGGGCATACCGCTACCGTATGCTCCACCGTATCCTCTAGGTGATCCTCACAATGACGACACTCGGGCGTTTCCTCCCGCTGAATCCGAAACAGGAACCTACCGAAGCTGCCGTGCCCGGTAAGCACCTGCGTCAGGCGGAAGGTGAGGACGCCGTGGCGTCTCTCAAGCCACTCCTCAAAGAGGGGTCTTACCGCTGCTATGGTAGCGTGCCCGAAACTTATCTATGATAAAGATCTCTTTGAAACTATCATTGAGAGAATCAGAATCACAACTACTTTTATTTAAGAATTAAACACTTGAATTATTAACAGCTGCTATTTTATAAATTGTTGAGAAACACTTCGATAAAAACTTCGAATAGTTTTAATTTTCATTACACAGTTATTTTGTTTAATCTTTTAGAAACATCTATAATAAGTTTTTAATTTTAAATTACTTTTTTGCTGAACACTCGATGTGCTTTTGTTTCTTTAATAACAACCCAATTGTTATTAAAAAAGTTAAAAAGAACATACATAATTGTTATTACAATTTTCTTTCTTGGTTTTATTAAGGTATTATTTCGTATTAAAAGGACATTAAAATAATTCCTATCAGATACTCAGTCATTTTACGAAACCTACATAGAAACTTTTAAACTTTCGCGTTTCATATTTACAACATAAATGACGCGGGTATTAACGCGAAAATAATTATCAAAATACCTAAGTAGGCTTGACGTTTCGACAAGTAGACTGAAGATGCGATGTCACAGCTCCCCGCATTCGGGCGATGAAAAAGGGGGTAGATGAAGATTCATAAATAAGAAGATTCATAATTATTTTCGCGTTAATACCTCCGTAATTTATGTTGTAAACCTACATAGAAGTTGACTTTATAAGTTCTTCAAAAACTCAAGTGAATAAAACTTAAAAAACAACTATGTACTGACATCCAAACTAATATTAAAAATGCGAAAGTTACTCTGTCTTTTATTCAAGCCTAAGCTACAGAATCTATGTGTGTGAAATTTGGTACAGACAGTTCGGAACTCGAGAAAGGACATAGGATAGTTTTTAAACCAAAAATCTACAGTCACTGTTCCACGTGAACAAAATCGCGGGCAAAAGCTAGTTAGACCATAAACAAGCCCATATCATGAACTACAAACTCCTTTAAAGAATACAAGGCGAAACACATTTTTATCTTTCAAGCTTAGTTAACAGAGAAAACATAAAATCTGTATTTCTTTTCAACGTGTAAACACAATTCAATGTGTCAGTTTTGTCAGAGTATATTGAGCGGCTCAAAAGAAGACCCTGTACCTCTGAGAGGTGTGAATTAAGATTTCCCTTTCATACGTAGATTCTTGTGACACTAAGGTATTGGATTACTTTATCCTTTGGAACAGCATTCTGAATTTTCCCTTACAATCTTATGAGATCTTTGTTAAAAATACATGCTAAAATTTCTGTATTCTATTTGTCAAGTCACCTGGAAATAATATTGTTTTATTATATCTTTCATTTAATATCTATATTTTCAACGGTATTCCAGGTTTTATTAATTGAAAAAAAACCTTCAAACAATAGTTTTAATTTTTACAATGAGTTTTTTATATTAAAAAAGAACGAAAGACGAACAGAATTTAAGTAATAACAAAACCTTTTTCATATGTGGAAAGGCTGGGCCATTTAATTTTTAAATTTAATAATAAGATAACCTTTTTTAAGTCACCTCTATTTTCATTATTCCAATTTCCAGAGTGTAAAGATCTCGTAAATCGATTGGTGTACACATAAAATACCTTTTTAAGCCACCAATAAAATTACTTCGATTGCTTAACTCGAAAACATATTCTGGCAAAAATATATGGTGCTATTACCAAACATCCCAAAAGAGTCCAAGTTGAAGAACGAACGAACAAAAAGGGTGTCATAAGAAGCGTCTAGACAATGTCAATAATATTTAAGATTTCTGCAGCTGCAACCAACCCCGTCTTATATAAGTATATAGTATATATAGTATATAGTCGTCTTGTATATAGTATCTATGTTCGTAAAATGTAAACGTTTCTTTGTAGAAATGAGCTGACTAAAATTGCCATATCGAAATAAAAGATAGGAACCTAACCGCTACAAAAGAGCACGAACTGAGACAGTCAAAGAATAAAACGAAACATTTTAATATTATTCTGTGAAAATCCACAACATATATGTTTGTGTTTTTGCAGATAATGTAAGTGTGGGAGAGCCAAGTTTCGGCAAGAATGGGTCGGCTCGACTGGAGTGATACCACTGCCTCACAGAAAACCGGCGTGAAGGAACCACAGCTTGTGTTTCGCCGTGTGAGTGAGGTTACCGGAGGCCCTCTTCCTAATCCTTAAATATCCGAAACCCTCATCCCTAATCTAATCTGGTATTGGATTATAAACTTTAATGAAATATAAATTTAGTTTAAATTATCCCCCCTATTCTTACATTATAACCAACAAGAGGCCGGCTACGTAATTGAAGTAACTCCTTTGGTGTTGCGGGTGTCTATGGGCGGCGCTGATTGCTTACCATCAGGCAATCTTTCTGCTCGTTTGCCGACCTATACCATAATAAAGGGATGAATATCGGACTGGTACGTATGAGTAATGTAGGTAAATACTTATCATTCTTAGGGAACAGAGAGCAAACTTCCTTTAGATGTGAAAAGGGAGGAGTCTCATCACACAACACAAAAAGAAGTAGTCAAGTTCATTGTCAGCCGGGGTTGCAGAGCAAGTGCTATCTATAAGGTACCGCGGCCTCGGCCTGGGCCCCTCCAGGAATAAGGGGAAATTTTAGTCAGTAACAGTCAGACACTTTCTCCCGCCATACCCTAGGCGAGAGAAGTTACTTGATGAAATTTCTTCCTCAAAAAAGAAAAAGTAATCGACCAATCAAAAGTAAAATTGAGAGCCATTGACATAACGAGTTACTTGGAACCAGAAACTTGTCTAAATACCAATGAACTGCCTAACCTGTATCTGTTAATGTCAAGTTTTATTAGAAAAAACAGCTTTTGCTCAAGAACTCCTGTCAAAGACCTGTACAAGACACGTCCTAAATAAATACTCGCAGAAAATTTAATAATATTACTTACCACAATTCTTCTATTTCATCTATTTATAAACGAAACTCTTGATTTTATATCACCGCTATTTGACATTAAATACCTTTCAAGAAATTGTTGTTGTACCTAACAATTAAATGAAACGTTCTTAAGAGAATTCCAGAAATAATTAAATTAAGTGATTGTGTGCCAATTTAAAGCTAAAAATAGATAAATTAAATCTGTTTTCGGTTAAGCGTAAGACGTCATTTATGGAAACGAGGCTCGATGCGCGGCGTGTCTTGTGGTCTGTTATAAGGGGACTGCCAAAAGAATAAAAAAAAATAGAAATAGTTTCACCGGCGCGGCTTGGATACAGACATCGACTGACTGAGTCTAAAAGGGACTTGGAATAGGAAAAGGCGACGTAAGGATATGTCAATGGAAATATAGGTGGCAGTTATGGGGTATAACAGTTCGTTGTACATAACAGTAACCACCCAAACCGTCGCTGACGAAAACAAAAAAATAACACCAACGTATGACGTGCCACGCAACCCGCCGCGTCTCCGTAAACATGGCCGTATTTAGGTCACGTGGTTTACCTTTACTATCGTAGCTCAACCGGGGTTGCGGGACAAGCGCAATGAGGCACCTCAGCTTAGAGCAGGAGAAGGACCGGGGGTTTTTAGTCAGTTCTTACTGACTTTTAGTCAGACTAAAAACCCCCGGTTCCTTCTGAGAGAGAGAGAGTCTGACAGTCACTCCCGCCGTGCCCTGGGCGAGAGAACGCATATGATGATTTTCCTCAAAAACAAAACCACTAATGTAGCTAAAATTTTTTTTTTCTTTACTGATCATTTGACTGCAATTCTTTTTTTTTTTTGTTATTCTCAAACTAGAAATATAAATTCGATACTTTTCATTCACGATTCCATTATTGTGTATAAAACTTATAATTATTATTCAATCTCTGGTGATACCATTTTAAAACTACCAGTCCCTCAATATCACTAACCTATATGCGGTAGATTTAGGACTTAAAATTTTCTATTAGTTACATGCCTTCCCTCAATATCTTTTCCTTCATGGTATAACAGTGCTGGAATTCACAACCTCGTGCCTAAGAAGCCACTACTCTTCACACAACAAAAAAATACGGACGATTCGTATCTCTTAAGATTCCGAGAAGAAACAATAAAAATACCTCCATTGTAGTAGATAATAATTAAGTTTTTACTGATAAGTCAATTAGTAAATTCCTGTGTATCCCGAAAACATGGGCGTGGTTATTTAACGTAATAACTATGTAAAATATATCATACTTATATCGGCATGACTTAAAGCTTTTTAAATATAATTATTCTTAAATTTAGTACGTAAAAAGGTTTTTAAAAGGTTGCAATAAAAAAAAATTATCATTCTGAATTTTGTTTCGTTAGTCCACTTCCAGCCCCTCGACACCGAGAAAAATGTTTACTTATTGGTGTTGCCTCAACCCATACCTACATACACATGCATACATATACATAGTGCACACACGACTCCCTGTGAGACTGGATTTTCATTAAAAGTAAAGAACCTCGTCAACTTTCGTTCCCTGTTCGATATTACAAACACGTAGGTACACATAAAAGACAAAATTTAAATTATTTTTACTCTATTTTTAATCATAATTCTTTTTTTCACTCTTTTTTATGGTATAAGTCGGCAAACGAGTAGACGGATTAGCTGGTGGTAAGCAATCGGCGCCGCCCATGGACACCCGCAACACCAAAGGAGTTACTGCAAGTGCGTAGCCGGCGTCTTGTTGGTTATAATGTAAGAATAGGGGGGATAATTTAAACTAAATTTATATTTCATTAAAGTTTATAATCCAATAACAGATTACCACTGCGATTGAAATCACTTATATAAGCTATGAATTTAAAGTTATAAAGGGGTTCAATGTTTTTAAAGGTTTTCATATAATTGCTTTAACGATGGAACCGGCTGACTTTAATGAAGATTAATTAAATAAATCTCAATTAACGCTACACTAGAACTTTGAATACTCATAACACTTTATTATTCACGGCGTCATAATGTCGTGTCATTAATCACGGCAATGGCGGGCAGAACTTTACATATAGATCAGTACCAGCAAACCCTCACCGAAAAAAAATCCACATATCAAATTTCAGCGAAATCGTTAGACGCCATCTGCCGGGCTGATTTGTAAATCTAAACCATCAAGGGCGCCACTCAAACGCGTACAGAAAAATTCATTGAAATCGGTCAAGCGGTTTAGGAGGAATTCAATGACATAGACACGTGCAGCAGAATTATGTATATAAAGATCTGCCTCCCAGTGATTTTTTTTTTCTTTTTACTAAACTACAAATATTACTATAACTAAGTAATAGATAAGACTTATTCAGAGAGAGATTTATTTTTTATTTTCAAAACTGTATGCATATGAAAACTACTAAAAACTTCAAACCTACGATAATGTGAAAGAAACGAGTGGATACGACGTAAACAAACATCCAAAGCGAAAATAAACAAGTACGTAGGTACATTCATTACGTAAGCACGATGCAAGCTATTTTCAACGAAGGAAAAAAATAAAATTAGTGAAATAACGCACATTTTTCGTTGACAAATTTCAACTAAGAATTTATGAAAATATTCTCGCATTCGAAACAGGGATTTGGTGACTAATTGAGTTTTAGGATCTTGTCATTAAATGAACGAGGGTTCGGTTTTTGGGATTATAAGAAAAGTTGTTTTTTCGCTTGAATTAATTGCTATTGACATTAATTTTGAGTACAAAGGATTATATACTTTATATATGTAGTATATTATATAGTATGATTATATACGTAGGCACTATCGATTTGAATCGCGATTCGTTTATTTTGTTCTTCAGATTCTTGCACTTAAAAAAGTTCATAAATAGTAAATACATTTACATTATTAACATTCATTTATCTATTTTTATAACGACAAAGCTATTCTTAACAATGTAGGTTATTTTACTCATAAATATTTAAACAAAGTCATGGTCGACGCAATAATAAATAAATACCTACCTAAGGAAGACTATTTAAGGTACAAAATACCTTATTATAATTAAATTGAAGCAGGGTGTAAACCTTAAGTTATAAAACAAATTATCACTTTATCAACTGTTCTAAAATCGTGAGGGAAACGTCCTTGATAGGTTACTGCTTCATTGAACATTAGTCGCAGAACTGATACATAAAGACATCAGGTCAACAAACTGTCCTCCTGATATTTATAAGCTAAGGTAATCTATATAAGTATATAAATATTTATTAATAATAATTTTAAAAAAGTATATAAACAAATCGAAACGACAAAATTTGACCAGTTATTTTTTGTTGTGTTTATAATCACTGTATTTTAGAAATTAGTGGCAGAGTTCGGAAAGGAGATCTCTTTGAAACTGGGACAGGCCACTAGTTAATATAATAAAACCAGCTTTTAACCACGACTTTGTTCGCGTGGAATAGTTACTTCCTGCAGATTTTTGGTATAAAAGCAATCCTATGTCCTTTCTCGAGTTCCAATCTATGTCTATACCAAATTTCACAGAAATCGGTTCAGTAGTTTAAGCGTGAAGAAAAGACAGCCAGGCAGACAGACATAGTTACCTTCGCATTTATAATTTTAGTATAGGTATAGATTTAGTTAGTGTAGATTAGTACACATTATTGCTAGTATGCTAAAATGTGTAAACGAAGTATACGAATAAAAATGTCTGTACGACAAATTTTAAAACATTGTTTTGGTTGTAAATTGACAACGGCATTCAAACAACACAGAATTATTTGTTTAACGTTGTGTACTCACTTTATTTAACGTTGTGATAGTTCGTAAGTACCTAGCATACTTATGTATTCTTTTGGATGTGATATTTGTGTACATAAGACACATTTCCCACTTTGTAATCTTACAGTACATGGCAAAAACTATTAATGATATAGGTAACTTTTTCTCGGGTTGTAATAATCTTAATATCTTAAGTATCTTATATTTCCAGGTGGGTCCCAAATAACGGCAGGAGGAGTTACCATCGGCGTCGAGTCGGCGATGAAGTACCTGGGTCTCGTCCTCGACAGCCGATGGAACTTCACAGAGCATTTTCGTCGCTTGGCCCCTAAGTTGGAACGGTCTGGGGCCGCGCTCAAGCGGCTCCTTCCCAACCTCGGGGGGCCAAACGCCTCCTGCCGGAGGTTGTATATGGGGATTGTGCGATCCATGGCCCTCTACGGTGCCCCTGTGTGGGCGCCGGACTTGCAGCGGCGGCCGGCACGTACGCTGGTCGCGTCCCAGAGGGTCATGGCCATCCGAATAATCCGCGGATATCGCACGATCTCCGGGGAGGCGGCGAACCTCCTTGCCGGATCACCGCCGTGGGATCTAGAAGCGAAGGTGCTCGCGCGCGTCTACAGTTTGCGCGCAGACGCGCGTCGCCGGGGCGAAGATCCTCTGCCGCGCCAAATTAGTGCGTGGCGGAATGAGCTCCGGCGAGATCTCATGGCAGAGTGGAAACAACGACTGTCGCAACCGAGGGCCGGGCACGCTACCATAGCAGCGGTAAGACCCCTCTTTGAGGAGTGGCTTGAGAGACGCCACGGCGTCCTCACCTTCCGTCTGACGCAGGTGCTTACCGGGCACGGCAGCTTCGGTAGGTTCCTGTTTCGGATCCAGCGGGAGGAAACGCCCGAGTGTCGTCATTGTGAGGATCACCTAGAGGATACGGTGGAGCATACGGTAGCGGTATGCCCTGCCTGGGCTGAGCACCGCCGTATCCTCAGGGAAGTGATCGGCGGCGGCGACCTCTCGCGCCCGGCCTTAGTCGAGGCCATGGTGCGGAGTGAGAGGAACTGGGACGCCGTCTCCTCCTTTTGTGAAGCAGTCATGCTCGCAAAGAGAGAGGCGGCCCGCGTGAGGGAGCAATCCTCCTCCTCACGCCCCAGCAGCCGCAACTGGTGACACTACGGGCGTCGGGGATCAAGGGACGATCTCCGGCCACCGTAAGCACGGGCCTGCGGTCGGCGAGTAAGGGCAGCTCGCCGCCCGACCAGAACCAGGCCCGAGCGTACGGCGCGTAGCGTTCCGCGCGCGCCTCAAAGAGCCATTCGACCACCACAGACGGGGCCCTAAAGGGCTGATGTTCAGCCGGGGCTGCGGGGTAAGCGCAATGAGGCACCGCGACCTCGGCACAGAGCAGGAGAAGGAACAGGGGGGTTTTTAGTCAGTAAGAGTCTGACACTCCCTCCTGCCCGGCCCTGGGCGGGAGAAGTCATTTGATGATTTTACCCTCACAAAAAAAAAAAAAAAAAGTATCTTATATTGTCTTATTAGACAACGTTATAAAACCTGGATCCCTAGTTCTATTTCATCATCATCATCATTAGCCTATAAGATCCCACCACTGAGCAAAGGCCTCTTCTCACACGGAGAATGCATTAATCACCACGCTCAAGGCAGATTCCAGATTTTAAACTTATAATTAGAATAATTTATAGAATCAGGCGTTACTTTGCGGAAATCCATGACATTAAATGTTAGGGAAAATATTTAGTTTTAATTCCGCGACAAAAATCCAGGCTTGTTGCAGGATGCAATCCCACTCCTATGCAATCATGCATATGCACATGCAGCAAGGGTCCCACCCTCCCGCCCACATGCATATGCACACATACACAAAACGGAAAAACATGCCACGCAATCAAACCTATACTCGACACGTGTTTCGCCCCTCCACAGGGCATCCTCAGGAGATGTTGACTCGACGAGCGCTCGGCTGCGAATGAGCTAGTACGACAGCTCTCGCCTCTTATATAGTGTCGTGATGACACATAATCGATACAAACGTCTTTGTATCGATTACACAATCGATACAATCGACACAAACGTCACTGTGACGCCTGCATCGACTATGATTTACCTGTAATCACACTTAAAAGAGGGGATGTAATTAAGTTTGTTTGCTCATTCAACAGTGTAAAATTACTATTATTATTATGTTTGGAGATTTCTAACTGCTCCAACACACACAACCGGAAATTTTTATCACAGACATGCAGAATAGTATACGTGTTATTGTCGCTCAAGGAATGGCCGGTGTCAATTAAATGTTTAGCGAAATGTGACTTGTCTGGATGGCCATTCCTGTAAGCGGCAATATGCTCCTTAAATCTAACCTCAAAATTACGGCCTGTCTGACCCACATAGACCCCGTTACATTCGTTGCAAATTAATTTGTAAATACCGGATTTTTTTGAATTTTGTAATTTATCTTTACCGTTACAAAGATTACGTAAGTTGTGATCTGATCGAAAAGTAACGAAAACATTGTGTTTTTTAAGAATATTCGCGATTTTATCAGAAATGGGGCCTATGTAAGACAGACTACCGACATACTTGTTAATTCGTTCGGGGGTACATGCATAAAGTAGTGAGCGAGCCCTGTCATTCTGTTTTTTCTGAATAATATTATCGATGACTTGTTTTGAATACCCGTTTGAAATCGCGATTTGATATAATATTTTAAGTTCTTTGACATAATTATCTGTGGAAAGTGGGACTGACATTAAGCGATGGACATAGCTGCGGAAGGCTGCTAGTTTGTGTTGTGATGGGTGACAAGAAGAAGCGGGAATTGTTGTGTCGGTATGAGTGGGTTTACGGTAAATTTGTCAATGGTGATCCCATTGCTAACCCCTCCTTTTGGCGAAAATATTCACTATTAAAACAAAAATTATTTTACACCCTGGAGAAATGCATGACCTTCTTGACCTCACACGTATTTGCATGCAACAAAATTATTTTTGTTTTAATAGTGAATATTTTCGCCAAAAGGAGGGGTTAGCAATGGGATCACCATTGAGTCCTCTAATGGCGGAAGTATTTATGGACTACTTTGAATGTAAATATGTGGTGGGCGAGCCCAACATTCTGTTTTATTATAGATACGTAGACGACATAATTATCTGTTGGACGGGTACTATTCGTCAATTAAATATTTTTGTTAATAAACTTAACACTTTCCACCCCAAAATTAAATTCAAATTAGAATTGGAGTCCAACCAATCCCTCAATTTTCTCGATTTAACAATCACTAGAGTTAATAACAAACTCGATTTCCAAATTTACCGTAAACCCACTCATACCGACACAACAATTCCCGCTTCTTCTTGTCACCCATCACAACACAAACTAGCAGCCTTCCGCAGCTATGTCCATCGCTTAATGTCAGTCCCACTTTCCACAGATAATTATGTCAAAGAACTTAAAATATTATATCAAATCGCGATTTCAAACGGGTATTCAAAACAAGTCATCGATAATATTATTCAGAAAAAACAGAATGACAGGGCTCGCTCACTACTTTATGCATGTACCCCCGAACGAATTAACAAGTATGTCGGTAGTCTGTCTTACATAGGCCCCATTTCTGATAAAATCGCGAATATTCTTAAAAAACACAATGTTTTCGTTACTTTTCGATCAGATCACAACTTACGTAATCTTTGTAACGGTAAAGATAAATTACAAAATTCAAAAAAATCCGGTATTTACAAATTAATTTGCAACGAATGTAACGGGGTCTATGTGGGTCAGACAGGCCGTAATTTTGAGGTTAGATTTAAGGAGCATATTGCCGCTTACAGGAATGGCCATCCAGACAAGTCACATTTCGCTAAACATTTAATTGACACCGGCCATTCCTTGAGCGACAATAACACGTATACTATTCTGCATGTCTGTGATAAAAATTTCCGGTTGTGTGTGTTGGAGCAGTTAGAAATCTCCAAACATAATAATAATAGTAATTTTACACTGTTGAATGAGCAAACAAACTTAATTACATCCCCTCTTTTAAGTGTGATTACAGGTAAATCATAGTCGATGCAGGCGTCACAATGACGTTTGTGTCGATTGTATCGATTGTGTAATCGATACAAAGACGTTTGTATCGATTATGTGTCATCACGACACTATATAAGAGGCGAGAGCTGTCGTACTAGCTCATTCGCAGCCGAGCGCTCGTCGAGTCAACATCTCCTGAGGATGCCCTGTGGAGGGGCGAAACACGTGTCGAGTATAGGTTTGATTGCGTGGCATGTTTTTCCGTTTTGTGTATGTGTGCATATGCATGTGGGCGGGAGGGTGGGACCCTTGCTGCATGTGCATATGCATGATTGCATAGGAGTGGGATTGCATCCTGCAATAAGCCTGGATTTTTGTCGCGGAATTAAAACTAAATATTTTCCCTAACATTTAATTATAATTAGAAATTATAAGTCCAGGTTTCCCCTCGGTGTTTCCTTGCCGTATCTTATTGGTGTTTAAATAATCATAGAAAGAACATATAACTCGGAAAAAGCCACCTTGGTACTTGCCAGGTTTCGAACCCTCATGCATGAGAAGCGGGCTCCTTAAACTCCGGGCCACCACGCCATACAGTTCTAGTTATTATTTTTTAAATTTTATACCCGCTCTACTTTTCTTTTTTTATAGAGTAAAACTTCTCAGTAATGTCCTTTAGAGAAGCCCGTTAAGTAGTAGGTAAATTAATTCTACTTGTAGTTTTTGCAATTTTTATTAAAAATATAAAATGTTAATCGGGTGTTAGTGTACCAAGAAGAAGTTAACACTTTAACACGGCCGTGGCGTCCTCGTTACATTGTTTCTTTTTTATTATGAAAATGAGTAAATTACTTTAGTTTTTTAATCAAATTCAAATTAAGTAAGCTTTGTTCGATTTTTGTTCACAACGTCTAAGTAGTCACTATGCACCGACTATGCAGATACATCTACATATACTAGTATTATAAAATTTGTATTTTTGTAAGTTTGTATGTAGGTGTAACCTTTGAACCCACTAGTCGGATTGCCAAAATTATTTCACCACGGCTTTAAAACATCACGCTACAATCATATGGATCCAAGTAGCAAGTTAAACCGCGTGGGAGTAGTTAGTAACATATAAACTCATGCATCATCAACAGATGAGAACTTGAGTTGAACAGTGAGTTTGAGCACTATTCACTACGCTTGCTCAAGGTACATAGATTGGCGATTTCCCTTATAATTATAAGAAATTACGATCCCGATTCCCTACATACGGTGAGTATGTCGAAAAAGTCATATTTGTACTTTCCAGGTTCCGAACCCAGCTTCGGTCCACCATGACGTACATTGTAGTCATTTGTATGAACTACGTACTTAAAACAAGAACAGCGAAAGAGGCTGAGGCGCTAAGTTGACTTTATGTAATTAAAAGAATGGATTTCTTTTATTTTAAAAATCCAAAACCACGACATTGCATTTGTAGAATTGTTTCATTTCTGTGTTCCAATCATAAAAATCCTGCGGTATTTGAAGTTATATTGATATAAATAATACAGAAACTGACCAACTTTTATTGCACTGTGCACTAGGACAGACCTGTTACCTACTTTGTTTCCGATTTTAAAACACATCTTTGATTTTTGTACAAACTTGACGTGGTCTCAACTAGGCCACTTGATGCAAGAATTTTTGCTAAAATGTAGTTTACTAAGTAAGTATAAGTATTTTATTAGAATAATCGCATATAGATTATATTACCATACAATTGCCGTTTCACACAGGCCAACTATTCTGAAATGAGAGCACATGCATGTTGATATGTAAAAGCGTTCTCATTTGCACTTTTTAATTAAAAGCCTCAGGGAACATAGTGTTAATTATTACAAACTATCTCGATCTCGCGGTTCCAGTGCATGATAAAAAAAGTGTAGCGTAACACTGTGGCAAGCATATAATTATTGTCAACATACTTACGGAACTGTCATTAATGTCAACTGTCACTTGTGGAAATGGCGGGAAACTAAAAAATGGCGGCGCTATCGCTTGATGACAAAAATATTAGTTTAAATAAAGTAAACTTGTTCTCAATACATAATCTATCGTCTTTGTCCCAGGGAGGTCCGTAGAAATACATATTTCGAATGCAGGGATGTTATGTACATATACTTCAGGGTCTATGTTATCATTTTGCGAATACCCAACAACTGCGTAAAATTGTAAGAGAGCCAGATGGATTGCTCCCAAATAAATATTGAAAATGTTTGGGAATGATCAAACGTATGCCAACGCAAATATTTAGAAGGGTGTATGTTGGAAGTAAATGTGGCTGCGTTTACTTTACGCGTGGACATCTTGTTTTAGAGTTATTAATGTTGCCATTAATAATATTTCTTTATGCATAAATGCAAGGTATTATCGTTACTGTTTAAAAAAAAATACGCCATTATAATAACACAAATTTATTAAAAGTTAATTGAAATGTATTTTTAATAGTACAATTTCTGCATTGCTCTGGAATAGATAAACATTATGTTTTAATTAATTAACCTGGATAAAAAATATATTTGCTATTTGTTTGACGGTATGTAGGTTGCAAGCAAACCACGTGTATTCAAATGAAATAGACTGGGTTTTCACAAGCCATTAGGTACAAATATTACAAAATTCGGTACATCAGGAATTTTCCAACCGCTATTTAAAAATCGAGTAGGTTGATAATATGTGGGCCGAAGGTACTCTTTGATGGTTATTTTTGTCATCTGGTTCTGGGAGTCTATAGCTTATTAATCTATGTATTTGATAATCCCTAAGATAAAATAAAATATCCTACTGAATTTGTATATAGATACCAAATACTTTCCATTAAAAAACTTTTTAAAAGAGTTGAATGAAACAACAAAGCTTGGTAAAAAATGTTAAATTTACGATTATAAATAAATAATAAGATCACAATCTTTGAAATAAAGTTTTCTCTTTTCGTATTTACTTGAAAAAGCACTTAAACGTTTATTGTATCCATTACATAGCATTTGTCACTCTTTGAACGAATTTATTTTCTTTAAAGTAACCTTCAAAAATAGCAAACTTTTTATTATGTTCGTAAAAGTAAAAAAAAAAAAGAAAAAACAAGGTTGTCAAAAAAAAAAAACTAAAATAAAATAGAATAAATATCGTTTTAAATTTATTTATTTGATTGGCGACAATAAGAGCTATTATTTAAAATATAAGATAAATTTTGTATAAAATCCTTCATCGAAAATACTTTTAAACATCATTGAGTTAAAATACCAAATAAATAGGCATTACTAAGACAAAAATAAACTTTTATCACGAAGCCACTTTAAACGTAGTATAGCAAACAGGACTGAAATAACAAGAATACCTCGTAACAACTACTTTATTTGTTGAAGAAAAATTCTTCCATATTTTTATCTGTTGTGGTTAAACATATTTTATAAGGAACAAAAGCTAAGAATTTGTAGATAAAAGTAAATAGGAAAAGTGGAAGTGACGTAAGGAACTTGGGGTGCGCGCAGAAGACCTCCCCGTGCGTTCGGCGGCTGCTGGTCCCTTGCGGATACGTCCGGGGGGAAGAGCAGTCGTTGGACCGGTGCACCCTGGGTACGGACAATAATCTCTTCGCGTAGTGCAGCGTAGAGGAGTATTATTGTCTGGAGCTAACTTCTGCAGGAGGGGTCGCTCCTGCCCCGTCGACGTAGTTGATTAGGCGAGGACGCGGCCACACCCGCTTCGACGCAGGCGCGTCAATGTGGGGTTTGTTTGTCTCCTCGTTCATTGAGGAGCAAACGTTTCGGCGGGTCCGCTGAGTCGGGTTGGCCGGACAGCGGACGGAGGCATGTCTTAATGCCGCCGTCGGGGGGCTTGGCTTTGCCGCCCGGCCCCAGAGGAAGGACACCTCTAAGATAAAAAACCACCCAATCCCAAGTTTCGGGAGCGCGGCGAGGGGATGAATGGCCGTTGGGTGTACGGTCGTTAGCGCTTCCACCTGCTGGTACCTGCCGCCCCCAGCAGTATGTAGGCTTACCCGGGTACCTAAGCCTCTGCCCGGGGTTGACCATTACTTGCTTTGTACTCGTGGGAACAATATGGAGACCCTAACAAATAAAATAAAAACAAAAAATGACGAGGTGGGTGAAACAGTACCAATGGTACTAATCGAGCGGAAAGGTGTTCTGTCGGACTCAGATAGCGTGTCAAGCCGTATGAGTGTGACGAGCGCGGTGAGCGGTAATTTAAAACGCTTACGCAAACGCCCAAGAGAAGGTGCAGACTCAGGGTCGGAATCGGGCCTGAGCGATATAGCGATGCCGGCCCCCAAGGTCGGTGCTAAAAAAGGAGGAAGAGGTAGGCCCGCCACCACCGGCAAATATGTTGGTGTTGGCCTATCCAGGCGTGAGGCTGCGGCTGCAGCGAAAGCCGCAGCACTCGCCGATAAACTAGAGGAGGATGAGCGGCAAATAGCGGCTCTGACGAAAAGAGTGACGGAAGGGAGAGTCAGTCGCCTGTCGGAGTCCTCAGCTATCGTCTCGGATGTAGGAGTCGAGGCAGAGGATCTTCCTGCCTCCGACCTAAACCAAAGGCTGGTTGACGCGGTTGCAGCAATCAGGCAGGTGAGCAAAGTCTCAAAGGGTCTTAGCGGCTGCAGTAAGAAGGCACTTAAAGAGGCCACGGCCTCCATTCTGGAAAGTACTCAAGTACTATTAACACGTACCGTTACAGAAGAGACGGCCCTGCTGCGGGCCCAGAACAAAAAGCTCGCAGCACAAATGGCGGAGCTCCGTAAGGAGCATGAGGAGCTCAAGGCCGAGATGGTCAACTTCCGCCGAGAGCACCTCAGGCAAGAAGTGGGCCTTGCGCTCCCGACGCAGCAACCGCAACCGCAGTTGCCATCACAGGAGACCGAGTTGACTCGCCTGATCCGTAAGGAGATGGCAAGTTTTAATGCGCGCTTCTCGGTCCTGGAGGGGAAGATTCTGCGTCCACCCCTAGCTGCAGACCAGCGCAGCACTCCAACATATGCTGCCCAAGCCGCAACGCCCCGTGCCGCCCAACCGGCACCAGCGGCGGCTGCGACACAAAAAAGAACTGCCGCCTCGCAAATGAAAACTGCGGGGCCACAATCAAATAGGCAGGCAACAAAAGAGGCCAAAAAGACAGGGGCCACTGCTCGGCCAGCCAAGCGTGAACCCGCTACTAGACCAGAGGCGGAGTGGGCGGTAGCAGGCGCCGCCAAAAAGACCAAAAAGGCACGCCAACGGGCCAAAAAACAGGCCCAGAAAGAAGAGGCGGCTGCGAAGCGCCAAAACGCGAGGCTCAGCTCTCCCCGCTCTACAGCAGTGGTACTCACCCTGCAGCCAGGGGCAGAGGAGCGGGGCCTTACCTACGCCGGGATTCTAGCAAAGGCGAAAGCCGAGATTTCGCTGAGCGATCTCGGCATTACGGGTCTCCGATGCAAGACTACAGCTACCGGTGGCCGCTTACTGGAGGTATCGGGAGCTACCAGTGGCCCCAAAGCCGACGCTCTCGCCGACAAACTCAGGGCGTCTCTAGGCTCGGAGGAAGTAAGAGTGTCCAGGCCAACTAAGTGTGCAGACCTGCGTATTTCAGGACTGGACGACTCCGTTACGCAGGAGGAGGTCACCGCTGCCATCTCCAAGGCCGGAGGATGCCCGCCGGAACAAATCAAGGCGGGCACGATACGTCGAGGTGTCTCCGGTCTCGGGACAACTCTCGTCAGCTGTCCCGTAGCGGCGGCCAAAAAGATCCAAAACAAGCGGCTCTTGGTTGGATGGGTCTCAGCGCAGGTCGCATTCTTAGCTCCCAAGCCCTATCGGTGTTACCGCTGTTTGGAAGAAGGACACGCGGGGGCACGGTGCACCGCGGGCGTAGACCGCAGCCAAATATGCTTCCGCTGCGGTCAATCCGGTCACAAGGCTAGCACTTGCACTGCCAAGCCACACTGCGTTATCTGTGCGGCATCTGGCAAGCCAGCCGACCATCCGACCGGAACAAAGGCCTGTGCCAGGCCCAAGAATAGAAATGCCAGGAGACAGCCAGTTCATCCGCCAGCTAGTATACCGGTCTTGATGCAGAAGGAAACCAGCTCGTCGCAGCCGGTTCACCCACCGGTTGCGGCAGATCATCCGCCGAGCGCTGGGAAGGAGGCAACGGCCATGGACACTCAATAATGGCCTTACGTCGTCTCCTCCAAGCCAACATAAACCACTGCGCCAGGGCTCAGGATCTCTTGCTCCAGAGCATGGCACAGTGGTCGATCGACGTCACAGCTGTCTCCGAGCCATACTTTGTGCCACCCAGGGATGACTGGGTGTGCGACACGAACCGCTCGGTGGCACTGATTATGAGGTCTGCCGCCGACACCCTTCCCTTCGAGGCCGTCACCCGAGGGCGGGGCTATGTCGCGGCAGTTTGGGGAAATGTTATGGTCGCGGGGGTATATTTCCCCCCCAGCCTATCTCTCGCCGACATGGAGGATATTATCTCAGAACTGGGCACGGTCGTCAGTCGCAGCCATCCTCGTCCCGTGATCGTTTTAGGGGACTTCAATGCGAAATCTACGGCTTGGGGTTCCCCGGCTACGGATGCACGGGGCGAGTTAGTGGAGGAGTGGGCGGTCGAGCAGGGCCTGCTTCTCCTCAACCGGGGTTCCGTGCAGACGTGCGTGCGGCAGCGAGGTGGGTCTATAGTGGATCTGTCCTTTGCTAGCCCCACTCTCGCACGCACTGTCCAGGACTGGCATGTCTTGGAGGAGGTAGAGACGCTGTCCGACCATCGATATATTCGATTCAGCGTCTCTGCCCAGACCTCGGTTGGGCCGGTCCAAGCGACCCCGGTGGGCGTTGGAGATGGTCCGCGTTGGGCGCTAAAGCGGCTGGACAGGGAGGCTCTCCTGGAGGCTTCTATTGTCAAGGCCTGGTTGGACTCTCCAGACAGGCCTAGTGACATCGACGATGAGGCAGAGTGGTTCCGGGAGAGCATGTCGCACATCTGCGACGCTAGCATGCCCCGAGTCCGGCCGCTACCATCCAGGCGCCAAGTATACTGGTGGTCGCAGTCGATTGCGCAACTACGCACCACTTGTGTGCAGGTGCGACGCCAGTATGCAAGGTTTCGAAGAAGACGTCGCCGCCCCTTTACAGCGGCGGCCGAACAGGAAGAGGCGGAACTGTACAACCACTACAGAGAGGCGAAAAGCGCCCTCCAGCTGGCCATTGTCCGGGCAAAGGCCCAGGCCAATGCAGAGCTGCTGAAGACTCTGGACCGAGATCCGTGGGGACGCCCCTACCTTATGGTACGGGGCAAGTTGCGCCAATGGGCCCCCCCACTGTCCCGGAGTCTCCAGCCGCAGCTGCTGGAGGAGGTGGTGTGTGGGTTGTTTCCGACAAGACCGGAGCACACACCACCGGCTATGGTTCCGCCTCATGATTCGCCCGACGCGGACAACGAGACTGACGACGACGTGCCCGAAGTGACCCGGGTAGAGTTGAGAGTGGCGGTGGCTCGCATCAAGAACACCGCCCCAAGGCCCGACGGCATTCCAGGCCGTGCATGGGTCCTGGCTTTGAGAACTCTCTGGCCCCGACTAGCGGGGCTCTTAAGCGCATGTTTGGAGCGGGGCCAGTTTCCAAGCCGGTGGAAGACCGGAAAGCTGGTCCTGCTGAAGAAGGCGGGGCGCCCCGCAGACTCCCCATCTGCGTACAGGCCGATCGTGTTGCTGGACGAGGTGTGTAAGATCTTCGAGCGGATCATTGCCGGCCGCCTCGTCCAGCACATGACCAGGGTGGGGCCGGATTTGGCGGACAACCAATTTGGTTTCCGCCAGGGGCGCTCCACAGTGGATGCGATCATGCGCGTGAGAGTCCTGGCAGAGGAGGCAGTCGCCCGGGGTGAGGTGGTCTTGGCGGTGTCGCTCGACATCGCTAACGCTTTCAACACCTTGCCCTGGAGTACCATCCGAGAGGCACTCCGGTATCACGGGGTGCCGCGCTACCTCCAACGCATTGTCGGGGCCTATTTGTCGGACAGGTCGGTGGTGTACCCGGGTCGAGAAGGATGGGGTCGGCGAGAGACGTCGTGCGGCGTTCCGCAGGGTTCGGTGTTGGGGCCGCTCTTGTGGAACGTTGGCTACGACTGGGCTCTGCGCGGTGCGCTACTCCACGGCGTCGGCGTCATTTGTTACGCCGACGATACGCTAGTTACAGCGCGTGGGAAGTCGTACCGGCAGGCGTCCATACGCGCGACTGCTGGTGTCGCGCACGTCGTGGGTAGGATCCGACGGCTGGGCCTAGAGGTGGCATTGCACAAATCGGAGGCCCTGTGTTTTCATGGGCCGAGGATGAAGCCGCCTCAGGGGTCCAGCATCATAGTAGGAGGGGTTTCCATCGCTGTTGAGTCCACGATGAAGTACCTCGGACTCGTTCTCGACAGTCGGTGGAATTTCGGGCCGCACTTTACACGGCTCGCCCCCCGGTTGATGGGCGCCGCTGCTGCTTTGTCGCGCTTGCTGCCCAACCAGGGGGGGCCCATCTACTCCTCCCGGAGGCTCTACATGGGGGTCGTACGGTCGATGGCGTTATACGCCGCGCCAGTGTGGGCGGGAGCCCTGACGGCTCGCAACATCGCCGCGCTGCGAAGGCCACAGCGCGCGATGGTCGTCAGGATAATAAGGGGATACCGTACGATCTCCTTTGAGGCAGCGAGCCTCCTAGCCGGATCCCCGCCCTGGGACCTCGACGCAAAGCTCCTCGCGTCACTCTATTGGTGGCGTGCGGAGGCAGTCGAACGGGGCGAGCGCCTGGTGCCTCGACAGGTTGAGGCACGCAGGGCAGAACTCCGCCAGGCCTTAGTGGCGGAGTGGCAGACGCGTTTAGCGCAACCCACGGCGGGGCACGCCGCTATAGCGGCGGTAAGGCCAATTCTACAGGAGTGGCTCAATAGGAGCCACGGCGCCCTCAGCTTCCGGCTGACGCAGGTGCTTACCGGACACGGGTGTTTCGGGAAGTACCTGTGTCGCATAGGCCGGGAGCCGACGTCTCAGTGCCACCATTGTGGTAATTGCCGCGACGATACGGCGCTGCATACGTTGGCGGAATGTCCAGCTTGGGCCGAGCAGCGCCGTGACCTGGTCGCGGCCGTAGGTGCTGCGGGAAATCTCTCGCTTCCGGCTGTAGTGTCTACTATGGTCGGGAGCGAGTCAGGGTGGAGTGCCGTCGCTATCTTTTGCGAGGCCGTGATGCTCGCAAAGGAGGCGGCGGAAAGGGAGAGAGAGGCTGCCTCCTCTCTTCCCTCCCGCAGCAGACGCACTAGACGTCATAGAGTGGCCGACCTGCGGCCACCGTAGGGCGCGGCCTGCGGACGACAGACTCGGGGCGTCTAGTCGTCCGACCAGCAGCAGGCCTCGAGGCGGCGGTGCCGTGTTCCGCGCGCGCCTCATAGTGGAGTCCTGCGGTCGGGGTGACGGCCGCAGTGGGTGACGGGGCCCGCCTTACCATCTGGCGGGCCAGTACCCGTCGGGGGGTTGCGACGAATGCTTCGGCGATACCCGCCCCTCCGACACATGGGTTATTGGAGGAACACCGGGTTGGTTTTTAGTCAGTAAGAGTCTGACAGTACCCTTCGCCCTTACCCCGAGGGCGGTGGGTCTCCATGAGGATTTTCCAACCCGACACCAAAAAAAAAAAAAAAAAAGTGACGTAAGGAACTTTATGACTACCTACTCAGATTAGACATTGGGTGAGTTGAGGATGGTTGAGGAAAAATAGGTATGGCATTGATTAAATATCCTAATTTTAATTTACTACTACGAGTATACAGGGAAAGCTTTCGCGAAATTTCCATTGTCTTTAAGAAGATTATGTTATGTTTTTCCGTAAAGATTTTTGAGCGACAAGAAAAAAAAAATTATTTGCCTGTAATATATATTGCCTGTACCCGTTCCTCCTAAGAATGATAAAAAGGATAAGAAAATGGAAATTCTTTACTTTCTTTCTTTAATATAAAACACTGCCCCACACTAGGATTTTCTCCTGTGTTGTTGGTGAGTTTACAATCATACAAATTGTGTATGTGACACAAGCTACCCAGACCCGAAACAACAATTTGTGGATCACACAAAGTGTTGTTCCGTGCGGGAATAGAACACGCGACACTTTACACAGTAGCCATTGACCCAGCCACTGAAAAACATCCACGTGTGTTAAGGTCTGTAGTTTAAATAAAAGATATATTTAAGTGGACTGTAAATTTATGTGCTGTGCGGAGTGCCGATGGCGGACACGGTAGGACCCCTCGCCGCGCGTCTCGCCCGGCCCGTGCTGCCCTCTGGCGGCCGTAGGTGATGTCGATGGTCGATATGTGCATCGACAACGTGTTTTAAAAAATGTTTAAGACTAGAATAGTTCTACCAGTTTTTTACGCTGTTTATGTTATGTTCCCTATATCTATGTATACTTCTTTTAAAGTACGGAACGAATTTTGATGCGTATTTTTAAATAGATAGAGTTTTAAATTGAAGAGTAAGGTTCATATTTATAATAAATCTATTAAATAGTCGAGAAATTTAGTATCAGCATTACATTGTAGCATTGCATTGGGTTACTAGTAAATAACAAAAAAATACTGCTTAAACTTTAACATCGATAACTAGTAAATCCAATTCCATTAAATTGATTCATCCTGTTTTTGACATGCGATATCAATAAAACAGAAAATGTTTTTTATTACTTTCTGAATAATACGCGTACAATCAACGTTTACGAGTAAATTCGTATTGGTATTTTAACGTCGTTTGCAATATTCAGAGCTATGATAGTTAGCATAATGTAATTTGTATAAACCACAATTATCTTCAGTTCTTTGTCATTTAAAATACACGTTAAATTTTAAAATATACGAAGCCCAATCCTTTCCCTCCCCCATACCCTAAATCTTCAAATCCCTAATCCACAAAAGTTCGGCAAAACACTCGTAACTCCTATGTTCTTGCTATTGCTTACCATCAGGAAATCCGGATGATCGTTTGCCGAACTATCACATAAAAAAAATACGCCTACATTTTTATATTTAACACGTCAACCGCCACGTAGGTCACCAGTGACCAACGCTATGAGACTCTTTGCTTTCAATAGTTTTCTGTAAGCAGTCAAGAGCTTAATTTTTTCCTTTCTCAAAGTATATGTTATAGGTACTTACCAGTAAACTAACGTATCCATGAATCCCATTGTACGCCATAATGATATCTCTGAAGTCGCCCTCACAGTAGCCACAAGTGTCCGGTTTCAAAGTCAAATTAAGTTTACTCTTGGCATCCTTCATCATCCGCACTAAAAGAGACTCCATCTCACTCCCACTGGCACCTCGGTTCGCCTGCTCCCGCAGCACAGACACGATCTGTGTCTCATTAATACTGTTATCCGAAGCATTGCCGGATGCAGCCAGAATCTCTTGGAATATTTCCAAAAGTGTATGTGATTTGTTGGACATTTTCACAAAACTGTTTCAATATAATAATCTTCACAAAATCCTCAGTACCGCAAAGTCATCGTTTATAGTAATATTTTTTGTCTTCTCCTCTGAAACCTGAAACAAGATAAATCTTCGTGTTAGATAGCTCCTTTTTTACTTCGTTTTTATTAAAGTTGTTATTTTTTTCGAACAATGTCATATTTTATCGTAACAACTGCCCAAGGGGCCGCAGGCTGTGTTACTGAGCGGGTGATTCCTAGTTATTGCATGTAGGTTGGTAGATAAAACATGTACCAATCATGCAAAAGAGCGCCATTTTGCTATCTGCAATCATGTTAATTCTGTAATTGCGTTAATAGCAGCTGTTGTTCATGTTTAACCCCAGTGTGGTGCAGAAAAATTCGTTTATTCAGCACATATGTCAATATGTAATCACTATATAGCCTCGACTTCAATCTATACTAATATAAATATTCAATCTATAATAATAGAGGTAACATTTGTAAGTTTCTATGTTTGTAAGTTTGTATGTAAGGGGTTATCTTTGGAACCGCTGATCTGATTGCCAATTCTTTCACTGCTGGATAGCTACAATGTTCCTGAGTGCTATAGGCTATAAAACATCACACTACGATTAAATGGAGCCGAGCAGCGGGTGAAACCGTGCAAAAGTAAAACTCATTTTCATATTACCCTAAATCCTCGCCATAACCAAAATACTGAGAAGAGCTAATGAAATCGGGTGTAATTACACAAAGTAAATATCAATATCAGTGACAGGACGAAACAAGATTAGCTTAACACTAACTAGTCATTAGAGCTGTTAATTCAAAGTGATTCAAACTTCGTTATACTAAGGTCAAGGGAACTTCGTCACGAGAATTTCAGTATGGATTGAAACCCTAAGGACCAATCTTTAATCCTTTTTAAGACTCACAAACTTTAGAGAAGTTTCCGAAGCTAATTAGGGGTCACTTGTGCTTGGCTTCTTAGTAAATAACTTCTAATTAAAGTTAATAAAGTGTTATGGAATTAGAGGCTCGAATTTCTGGTGAGTTGTGAGTAACGATAATTGCGTTGGTGACAAGTTTGGTTGCTCATGCCTCCATTTTGGTTTTATGAAATCGTAGACTTATTTTTATTTATTTTTTAACTTAGGTATCGTTTAGTTTCACCCAGTAACCTACAATATCGTTTTATCAATTTCAATATTGGTCTTAAACTTACCTCCTTTTGGTAGTTACAATGTCATTTATTGCTGACTGTCCCCTATATTTTGATTTTTATTTAAGTAGATATATATTTTTTTGAATAGTACCAAACTATCGTTAGACTAAATTTATTGAAAATAACGATTTACTCACGTGAATTTACTGGGAGTAAATAAATTTAGGTAGATCATAACACGAAATGCGAATCAAGAGAACTTGGAAAAAGGAGGCAGAACGCATGAGGCAACGATCCTCGCTCCTATCAGAGTTAGAGAGCTCGAGACGATCTCCGGCCAACATACTCACGCACGGAACTTCGAGCTCGCCTCCCAACCAGAACCAGAGCTTAACATGACAAGAGCAGCTGACCAGCCGACCAGCCGACAAGCAGACCAGCAGACAAGACCACTTAGCCAGATGTCAATCGAATAATGTACTGCGGCCCAGTTCCGACCAGAAGAAGAAACGGGTTTTTGGTTTTTAGTTCAGAGTACGACTACAAACATTTATTCATTTTCTTTAGTTTATTATTTGTCTCCACATAAAAATAATATCTGCACTGTACGAAGATATATCTTAATGAAAATAACGAAAGCAAATATTAATTTTATGATTGCTTCCTAGTTGGCGTTCTGCCAAAGCTTTGCGGCTTGGATAACGATCACAAAGTCAATATTTTTATTGTTTATATAAGTCATATAAGTAGATACTAGTTTTATAGAACTGCACTCTTGCCTGACACCATTTTCTATAAATAATTTTTATTAAAAACTTTGCCTAGGATTCTAAGTCGAATGCCTTCCATGTTTTTAGTATAAGAAAAATTTAATTTAAATTTGGAATATTATATATCCAACATGTCATTTTCAATCATTTTCTTGTTTTACTTTTTTTTAATAATTTAATGTCATATTTTTACAGAATACGAAATACCTGTTTGTTAACTAGCTCTTTAAGACCATATGTATGCGTATATGTCACTGATTTCAAATTTTCGATCATCAAGTGATAACAAGTGAATCGAAGTTACCGAATTCTAGTTTAAGTATGTAGTGGTAATGTTCTAGTTTTTAGTATAGGTACAACATCAGTAAGTAAGTGCCCACTGCCGAGCAACGGCCTCATTCTTACAAGGAGAAGGTTTGAGCATTTATCACCGCTTGCTCAAGGCATATTACCTATTTCAAACTTATAACTAGAAATTATAAGTTCAGGTTTCCTCATGATGTTTTCCTTCGCTGTGTGTCAGTGATGTCTAAATAATCATAGAAAGTATAATATATAACTTGTAAAAAGTCACATTGGTACTCGCCAGGTACCATTGCACATAAACTCTCATTGCACAAGAGCGGGCGAGTTAAACTCCTAGTTGTCATACAGTATCAACTCGTAATACCTAATACAATATAACTTAATTAAATTGTAACGGCTACACTAATTTAGCAATTACCTACTACGTAATATGTTAATAGACAGTGATATATATTCCTAAATGCAAAGTCGGTCAAGCGAGTTCAAAGTACAAGTGCACTGGAACTATTCTTTGTGTGATCCAGAAATACAAAATTTGAAGTGTATGTAATTCAGATTTTATATTTTATTACATAGTTCTTTACCTAGTTCCTAATAACAGTGCGTTATTATAAGATGTGATTGTATATGTTGTCATATACTACATGACTGAACCCCAGAATTCTAAATGAAATTTTAAAAGTCGTATAGTGAATTCTGTGAACCGAAAAAAAAACTTAACATCACATCTTTTAACTAAGTAATATGTGCCCTTGTGAACAATGAACAGACAACAACTTTAAATAAAAAGTCATTATGCTAATGTGTAACTTAATACGAGTAAATACGTCAATTATTCGAGTTTTTTTCTCATTACCTACATTTTATTGTAACTCCTTTTGATTCTCAAATAAAAGTTACCATTTACAATTGAAATTCGACGGGTCCACATTTACCTATCAATTCCCATCGCATATAAATGGATTTTAGTAGGATTTCCCTAAGGTAGTGTTCAGGCCTCTGTTATTGACACCTTACGGCGCTATTACCATACAAAATTGCACTGAACCGAAAAGCCAACATTTGGGACGAATTTTTAAGAGTGTTATTAAACAGAGCCTGAGGGAAACGGCTGAATGTCTTCTGTTTTATGGACTGTGTCGTAGGCACATATTAATCCAAGGCTCTTTATGTTGTTAGCTCTAGTCAATTCCATGTGTATGTGAGTCTATTTCCATTATCATTGTCCTCATCATCAACATGTCATCATGAAAATCCTAGTGTGTAGCAACGTTTTTTTAATAAAAAAAAAGAACTTATAATTATACTACAATCAGTTGATTGCAGATAAAACGCCACTTTTCACAAGGAAAAAAAATATGAACATTAATCACCACGTAATATGCTAAGGTGGATTGGCAATTTCAAACTTGAAATAATCGCAAGTCTGATATTTCCTCTCTTACGCATATCGGGAAAACACATTTGATGACTTTCACTTCTTAAAAAATGAAAGGTTTCCATACGATGTTTACCTTCACCAAGTAATTTCACACATACTCACTCTCTCTTTCACACACACACACACACACACACACAAACATCACTTATACATACTTGCTCCATTCTGTATTTAATATGGTAACGATAATTGTCCAAACATTTTTTATTTCTTTTTTCTTTAATAATGTGACGGAAAAGTGGTTCAAACTCTTTGACATCATGACGTCAATGGATGGTTGTCAAATGTTGCCTAGAGATTGTAAATTTCGTCGTGAATTGTCAACACGAGTTGGTGTAATCGGTAAGGCGTGTGGATTACACCACAGAGACCCCGAGTTCGAGTCCCGCCGTAAACATGAAGTTTTTTAGTTGATGGAAGTTTTGTTGAACTTTCTGGAATTATTTGTGTGAAAGAAATGAAAAATTAAAGAGCGAGAAGGAGAACAAATAAAAATGAATAACGAAATTATTGGAAGGTTCTGGAGGCATGACGATCAAAAAGAATAACGAAATTGAATGTTCCAGAACCTGACCGGGGGTATATAAGCGGAACTGCGGCTCACCGCTGGCAGTTGAGTTCTAAGTCCAAAGCGATTCGGAAGAAAAGGAAGAAGTGAAAAAGAAGAAAAGTGAGTGAAATAGTGCAGTGCAGTGAAATAGTGAAGTGCAGTGAGTTAAGTGAAAGTCAGCGTGAACAGTGAGCGGCAAACGGAAGTTTGTGTCAGTCGCCCGGACTCTGCTGGAGAGGAACGCCGATAACTTAACTCCGTAGACGCTGTCATCTAAGTGCAATAGAAAGTCTAAAACCGGTATTAGTGTTTTATTTCATCCAATCCCGTAACCCAAGCCCGCATAGTCAGGAACGTGACGTCAGGCACGTAACATTTGGTGTCAGAAGTGGGATTGGAGAAAAATGCCGCTAGTGCCGCAGGACGTAAGAGGAGTGAGTACCCGTGCAATGTCAGAAGCGCAGCGTGCGAGGGAAGAGGGTGCTGCAGCTCAAACCAGTGATGCAGAAGCCAAGCCTGTGCAGGTGGATCTTCTGCTACAGCTGCAGCAAATGATGGCAGAGCAAGCGCGCCGCCAAGAAGAGCAAGCGCGCCGCCAAGAAGAACAGCTACGGGAGCTGAAAGAAGATCAAGCTCGCCGCCAAGAGGAGCAAGCGCGTCGCTTGGAAGACATGCATAAGGATTTCACGAAGGGACTGCAAAAGGCCGTCGAACGGGTACAAGAAGTGGAGGAATGGTTAGGCAAGTTGGATCATGGCGTCAAGGCGATAGAGGAGAGAGTGGAAGAAGAGATCTCCAAAATCAAGCAGGAAGTGACAAGCCCAAGCCCTTTGAAGAGCCGAAGCCGTCTTGCAGCCGTTTTTGACGCCCCAAATGTAGCCTCAATCGCAACGAAAGGGCTCAAGATTCCCCATTACGACGGAACAACATCCTGGACCGCGTTCAAGCTACAGTTTGAGACACTTATGGAGGTTTATGGTTGGACTCAGAAGGAAGCACAGTCAGCCCTCACCCTGGCCCTCCGTGATCAAGCGCTCTCAGTGCTGGAAGCTATCGGTGCAACTGGGGATCTCAGTTTTAGTGCCCTCTTCGACGCACTTGAGGCACGTTTTGGAGACAGCCACCTCGAGCACGTGTACAGAGCACAATTAAAAGAGCGTACTCAGTGTGCTAATGAGAGCCTACAGCAATGGTCCGTGGAAATCGAGAAACTTGTGCGTCGAGCTTTCCGGTCGACTCCGTCAATGATTGAAGGCACGCTTCTCCAAGCGTTCATTGTCGGTATTCGGGACCCCGAAGTACGAGCTGCTGTTCATCTGGGCCATCACAAGAACATGAAAGAAGCTCTGGCCCATGCATTGGAAGTGGAAGCCGTGCGTGGCAACTCCCGTACCTTACGTCTGCGGGAAATGACGACAACGGGGCAGGTACCTCCACGCCGTCGGAACTTCATGTGCTATGGATGTGGAGAGCGTGGGCACATACGGAGCGACTGCCCGAAGAAGATGAACCGCCAGGACGCGGCGGTCTCAACTTCTGACCAGCAGGGAAACTTAAATCCAGCCAGGGCTGCGGGGTGGGCGCTGGCTGGTAGTGGAACAACCCCAACAATCTACATCAAGCAAACCAACGATGGAAATACTCTGGTGATAGACGGTCAAGTAAATGGGAAAAACAGTCATCTAACATTAGATACTGGAGCTTCAAGGACGGTGATAAATGTTCGGCTGCTCGGGCAAAACATCAGGAAACAAAACTCGGGCAAAACTCTCCGAATACAACTTAGGTGTCTTCAAGGCTAGAGTGAATAGGCTCTTAATAAACTAGTGCGCCTTACCATCAACGATTGCATCACTGCTTAACATCAGGTGGGATCGCAGTCAAGCACTGGTTTATTGCAAGTAAAAAAAAAAAAAAAACACCTTAAACCAATTGTTGGCCTACAAATGAAATCAGCTACCGGCCAGTGCATACCGATAAGTGGAAAACTGCATGTAACAATCAAAATTGGGGAACGTTTCTATCGACATGAGGTTATTGTGGCCAAAATTCTGGATGACTGCATCCTGGGACTTGACTTCCTGCAAGGGCACCAGTGTAACATCGACTTAAAATCTGGAGTTTTACTATGTGGAACTGAGGAAATTCCGATGAAGGGTGGAACCCTGGGAAAAGTTTTCTGTTTAAGAAGAACTGTTCTTGCACCAAAATCACAGACTCTCGTACCAATCGGATTACCTAGGAGGAGGGAAGGAAGTTTACCTCGAAGGTGCGCTGTAATTGATAAATCGGAACACGAACACGTAAACTCATGGCTACCGGCAAGAACTGTCGTGGGGTCATCTGATGTTAACCGCATTCCGGTATTCAACTCCAGTGATTCAGAAATTACGATTGAAGAAGGAGAGCCTGTGGGCGTATTGGAAGAAGTGGCCTGGATAAGAAAATGCTCGGAAAATCTTGTGAAGAAGGATAGTACGGAAATAGACTTTGTAACGAAAATGTTAGACGAAAACAAAAGTCTGACAAAAGTAGAGACTATGAAAGCTAGAAATTTACTTCTTCGATTCTCTGATGTGTTTTCAAGAAGCGATGGTGATATTGGCCGAACTGGTTTGGTGAAGCATAAAATAAACACAGGTGATACAATGCCAATTCATCAAAGGCCCAGACGCATACCATTCGCTCGTGAGAAAGAGGTTGAAGAAATGATTGACGATATGAGGAAAAATGACGTGATAGAGCCCTCTTCTAGCCCTTGGTGTTCACCTGTCGTGCTTGTCAAGAAGAAAGATGGTTCAACGAGGTTTTGCGTAGACTATCGACGATTGAATGATGTAACCAAGAAGGATAGCTACCCGTTACCAAGAATCGATGACACACTTGACACACTGAGTGGCATGAAATGGTTTTCAACGCTCGATCTGAAAAGCGGCTATTGGCAGGTGGATTTGGATCCCAAGGACAAGGAAAAGACCGCGTTCTCAACTGGGAAGGGACTCTGGCAATTTAAGGTGATGCCATTTGGATTATGCAATGCACCGGCAACCTTTGAGCGTTTGATGGAACAGGTGCTGGCGGGACTGCTGGGCGAAACCTGCCTAGTTTACCTCGATGACATCATCATTGTTGGACGGGATTTTGACGATCATCTAAGGAAATTGGAAAAGGTACTCGACAAGCTGCGTGGAGCAAATTTAAAGTTGAGCCCAAAGAAATGCTCTTTCTTCAAGCGCGAAGTGAATTATCTAGGACATGTTATTTCTGAGAGAGGAATTGAGACTGATCCAGCTAAGACTGTCGCTGTTAAGGAATGGTCAACCCCTAAAGACAAAACGCAAGTTCGGGCATTCCTTGGATTGTGCTCGTATTATCGGCGGTTTGTGAAAGGATTCTCGGACATTGCCAAGCCTTTGCATCGATTGACAGAGGAGAAACGTGCCTTTATCTGGGACGAGGATTGTGAGCAAGCCTTTCGAGAACTAAAAGAAGGGCTTTGTAACACACCAATTCTCGGATACCCCAGCGCGAAAGGAATATTCGTAGTAGATACGGATGCCAGCAATATAGGAATAGGAGGTGTCCTTTCACAACGCGATGGTGAGCAGGAGAAGGTTATTGCTTACTTCAGCAAGTCACTATCCAAGCCGGAGAGGAATTATTGCGTGACCAGGAGGGAATTGCTGGCCGTAGTCAAAACTCTGCACCATTTCAAGAAGTATTTACTGGGACGGAAATTTTTGATCAGAACAGATCACGCTGCTTTGAAATGGCTGCTTCAGTTTAAGGATCCCGAAGGCCAAGTAGCCAGATGGTTGGAACAACTTCAGGAATTTGACTTTGAAATCGAACATCGCGGAGGAAGAATTCATGGCAATGCAGATGCATTATTGAGACGCCCATGCGTGGAAGATTGCAAGCATTGTGCCAAGAAGGAAACTGCTTTTCTTAAGGTGATAAGGACTGATACTGTTGACGAGGCATGGGGAGATGATGCGATGAAATTAGAACAGGAAAGAGATGCAGATATTAAACCAATACTGGAGTGGCTACGAAGTGGTAACAAGCCAAGTTGGAGTGACGTCGCCCAATATAGCGCGGTAACGAAAGGTTTATGGGCACAGTGGAAAAGCCTTACGCTGCATAACGGACTTCTGTGCAGGAAATGGGAATCAACAAACGGCAAGGACGAGCATTTGCAATTGGTGGTGCCTCGTTCAAAAATAAGGGATGTATTAAAAGCGTTCCATGATGGATCTTCTGGAGGACATTTGGGAATTAGGAGGACTTTGGTGAAGATCAAGGAGAGGTTTTATTGGTTGCATTGCAAATATGACGTCGAAGATTGGTGCCGGAAATGCACTAGTTGTGCAGCTGTCAAGGGTCCACAAATAAGAAGCAGAGGGGCGATGAAAATCTACAATGTTGGTATGCCTTGGGAGAGAATAGCCTTAGACATCGCTGGACCATTTCCAATCACTGATTCGGGCAATCGCTACGTTTTAGTGGTTATGGATTATTTTACAAAATTGCCGGAGGTCTTTGCCATACCGAATCAAGAGGCAGTAACTGTAGCCACGAAGTTGGTAAACGAGGTATTCACCCGATTCGGAGTGCCCTTGGAGATGCACAGTGATCAAGGACGGAACTTTGAATCTCAAGTTTTTCAGGAAACTTGTAAACTTTTGGGAATCCATAAGACTCGAACGACCCCTTATCATCCACAGTCAGATGGAATGGTCGAACGTTTCAACCAAACATTGGAGCGACACTTAGCAAAGGTGGTTGACAGCCATCAGAGAGATTGGGACACTTACATACCTCTCTTCTTGCTTGCCTATCGGACTGCTGTACATGAAAGTACCGCAAAGACGCCTGCATTTGCAAATTTTGGAAGGGAATTGAGATTACCGGCAGATCTTGTATCGGGCTGTCCACCTGGCGACACTCGCACCGAGTTTAGCAATTACATAAGCGAGTTAAGGGCAAAAATGTTGGACATTTATGAGCAGATCAGAGAGGCCGGTCTTCAAGCTAGTGATCGCGCAAAGACGCGCTATGATCGACGAGCCAATTCTGTTGGGTTTGAAGAGGGGTCATTGGTCTGGCTTCATAATCCAGTCAGAAGGAAGGGAAAATCTCCGAAGCTGCAACCGAGTTGGGAAGGTCCTTATGAGATAGTCACGAAGATCAATGACATTACTTACAGAATTCGGAAGACTTTAAGGAGCCCTTTGAAAGTTGTCCATATAGACAGGTTGGCGAGGTATTACGGCAGCAACGATGCTCGGGACGAGCAAATCTAAGAGGAGGGCAGTGTGACGGAAGAGTGGTTCAAACTCTTTGACATCATGACGTCAATGGATGGTTGTCAATCGTTGCCTAGAGATTGTAAATTTCGTCGTGAATTGTCAACACGAGTTGGTGTAATCGGTAAGGCGTGTGTGGATTACACCACAGAGACCCCGAGTTCGAGTCCCGCCGTAAACATGAAGTTTTTTAGTTGATGGAAGTTTTGTCGAACTTTCTGGAATTATTTGTGTGAAAGAAATGAAAAATTAAAGAGCGAGAAGGAGAACAAATAAAAATGAATAACGAAATTATTGGAAGGTTCTGGAGGCATGGCGATCAAAAAGAATAACGAAATTGAATGTTCCAGAACCTGACCGGGGGTATATAAGCGGAACTGCGGCTCACCGCTGGCAGTTGAGTTCTAAGTCCAAAGCGATTCGGAAGAAAAGGAAGAAGTGAAAAAGAAGAAAATTGAGTGAAATAGTGCAGTGCAGTGAAATAGTGAAGTGCAGTGAGTTAAGTGAAAGTCAGCGTGAACAGTGAGCGGCAAACGGAAGTTTGTGTCAGTCGCCCGGACTCTGCTGGAGAGGAACGCCGATAACTTAACTCCGTAGACGCTGTCATCTAAGTGCAATAGAAAGTCTAAAACCGGTATTAGTGTTTTATTTCATCCAATCCCGTAACCCAAGCCCGCATAGTCAGGAACGTGACGTCAGGCACGTAACAATAATTTAACTTAATTTGCCTTACATTTATGTTTAAATTTTCTGCCACAATATTTTTAACTTTGAAGCTAAGGGAAGGGCGAGGCAACCCCACCACAAGTATTGTATAACTTAACGGGGATGCCTCAAATTTGTGTTGCACGACTATGTACAAAGAGAAACAATAAACCATTTTATTTATTATTATTATTTATTTAATTTATAAGTGGTGTCTAGACAATCTTAAATAGTAAACTTAAAATAAAATCACTAGGCTCCAGAAAAAATAATGTAATAGCACCCTCATGCTTGTGAATCAAGAGCCTATACACTTCCGAGCTGCCAAAGATAACAAAGTAATTCTACTGCTATTTTAGAATAACCGAAAAGTCTAATTTAATACAGAAACTTTTTCGCAAAAAATATTTTTTGACTTAAAGCCGCACAAGAACTTAGGCACTTTGACATAAATATAATTAATATTAACATAACTTTAAGGTAACATTATCATAATGTAGATGTAATGAATGAATAATAAAATAGAAAATTAGGAAATCATTTTTTCAAGCATTAAGATCTGACATTTCATTAGTTTTCATAATACAAGAGTCTAGGCTGCTAATTTTAATGTCTTCATAAATATTAAACTTGGATCTCAAAATGCAAATATGTATAATTCAACTGTAAATTACACAGATCTACTAAAAACCTTTTCTACGGTTAAATATTAATTTTAAATCATAAGGCTCATTTTAATGTAACACTCAAAATATTAATGTTCTTAATTTATTAATTAATTATATTAAGAAAAGTCTTACAACTGTAATTATGAGCACAAGGTTCAAACTGTCCAGAGCTTTTCAAATGAATTAAAAGTCTGAAGGTATAGCAAAATATTACTGTGATTTAATTTTTAAGGTTCTGTAGTGTAGCCAAATAGCAACAAACGGAACCTTTAAAAATTTACTGTCTGAAAAAATGTATGTGAAATTCACCTTTTTTTTCGAAACAATAAGAACTATACTTTTGTACTTTAGTAAGGGGAGGCGTATTCTGTAAACCGCAGTAAAATTATGCTATAATAGAAAGAACGATTGTTACGGATTACCACACTTACATTGTTTTCATTTCGTCTACGGCGCGCAACAATCACAGGAAACCAGCGTGAAACAACCACAGCGTTTTGTGTCGCCGTGTAAGTGAGATTACTAGAGGCCCAATCCTTCCCCTCGCCCAATCCCTGAATCTCCAAAACCCAAATCCCTAAAAGGTCGGCAACGCATTCGTAACTCTTTCGCTGCAAGTGTCCATGTGCGGCGTGACTGTTTACCATCAGGTAATCCGTATGCTCGATTGCCGACCTATTACATTAAAAAAAAAGAGGTTGCACATTCACTGCCGAATAATACCAACAGACACAGTACAATTCGTATTTGTTCGCTTATTATAAGTCCCTGCACAGCATAGTAAAATGTTTGTGCTAGTTCTGTCCAATTAGTATCGTGTAGTAGTAGTAACTAAATATTAAAATTTTAAAGTTTATGGAGGGCCCTTCCTTTTGGGTTTCGGATTTCAAGATTAGGGTTCTGTAGATTAGGGATGAGAGGCAAGCAGGAGTGTTAGGCCTCCAGTCATCTCACTCACACGGCTAAACAAGATGCAGATATTGTCTCACATTAGATTTCAGTGGTATCACTCCGTTTTAGTCAACCCATTCGTGCCCAAGCATGACTCTCCAACACTTATTTAGTTGCCCAAATATCTACATTAAATTAATTTAAAAAATATTTTATATTCTTCTTAAAATAATTGTTTACTTAGGCATCGAAGCACCATATTATGAAATCGTGGTCAGAAATAATGGTCCACACTTATCCCTGATTATAATCATGGCGGAAGAAAAGAAAATCCCCACATTCTATGTGAAAACATGTCTTGTTTATGTGGTTATGGAAATTCAAAAGAAACTGTGATATGATTACGTAATATACCTACCTACCTACCTACTTTTCCCACACTCCCACCAGATATGTATTTTAGGGGAAAATATATGTAAATAAGAAGTTAAATTATAAAAAAAACATTTATTCTAAATCATCATCACTACAGATATCTACTGTCTACGATTATGTCCTGGATTCGACCTTACAATGAGAAAATACTTTTTTAATAATTAAAATTGGAACTTATGACTAGTATTTACTTGTAAAAATACATGTAGGTACGTACAACTGGCAAAATAGAGTTATAAGCGCCGAGCGCTTACATGTTAATAGCTAATAGAGTTATATGTATATACATATGTATAGTAAAGTATTTTTTTACCCTTAATATTTACCTAACTAATAATCGATAGTTATAATTTAATAGCTCTGCCATTTTTTCCGAAAAAAAAAGGCGTGACCGATAACAAATCACAAAAAAAAGAAACTATAAACATTCGATATCAAACCTCTTTACGATTTACGAAGCGAGTAATAGTAGACTAACAAAAGAACTTTATAACCATCAAATTAGTGTCTATTTTACGACGAAGACTCATGACATCCCCTTATTTTTATTATCTCCTGGTAATATTTGGCACTTTACTAATATACGGCCTTAGCTCTGACCCGATTTCTCTATGAAGGGCATCAGGTTTATTAGTCGAAGACACGAAATTCTTGAGCCTCCGCTAATAAATTTAATTGAGGAAGTTATTAATTGGTTATTTATTAATGTTTGTATTAATTAAATTACAACCAATCACGAGACGAAGACGAAATCTTAAGAAAATTGATAAGATTTGATTTTGAATAATGCTGAACGACGAACAATCGTTCTCAGTAAATTAAATGGTTAATTAAAGCAGCCAAAAAATAGCAATTGTATTCGGAATTATATTATTTTTTATTTTTATTATTTACTTATTTGTAACAGCTATTAAGTCCGCCATTTGCTATGTGTTTTGTGGGAAAAAGAATAAATAAATAAAAACCACTCAATTCCTTGTCCTGCTTTAGGCCGACGCCGTGGTACTTACCTTATGGCGCTTGCCCTGCAATCCCAGCTTTTAATATTGGTAATAAAGAATAGTTTAAGTCATCTTTTATTACATTTCTGGGTCGGTACGGTACTTAGTAAGCAATTCTAGAATAGACATATAGGCTTAAATAGACATTGTTTTTACCGATATACGAAAAGTTCCCACCACAAATCTCAAATCCCTAATCCTTAAATACCTTTTTTTGTCAGGGGAAAATCATCAAATGACTTCTCCCGGGGTAAGGCGAGAGGGAGTGTCAGACTCTTACTGACTAAAAACCCCCGTTCCTTCTCCTGGTCTGGGCCGAGGCCGCGGTGACTCATTGCGCTTAACCACGGCTAATCCTTAAATATCTAATAAACCCCCATTGGCCGGCCACACGCTTGACGATTCAAGTGTCCATGGCTAAGTCATTGGCTGCTTACCGTCAGGTAGGTTAGTTGGTAGTTCGCCCCCTTTTCACATAAAAAAATTAATTATTATCTTCGACTACGATCCTTAGAATATTTACATTATTGTCTACTTCATGTCAGTAAAGACAACAGTAAAAATGAGTTTCTTTTTTCATCTTGCAACATCAATAGAAATCCTTTTATTCACCATTACCAATTTCACGGAAAAGTCTCAATCGCGGAAAAGGCACTGCCATTATTTATTCATCCACCGATAAAATTCTATCGCCAATTTCCTTAACTTTCAATTACAACACTAATATTTCTTTGATCATTTTACCTTTAAGAAAATAGTACTTGTGTATTGAGGAAAATAAAAGTGGCTTTTTCTTGAACAAGAAATGTTTACCTGGGTATGTACAGTCACCAGCAGGCCAACCAACCTTCGCGAATCTGTCAATGTTTTTCGTCGGATATTCGACTTTATGTCAAACCAATAAAGTAAAAAATCTTATAATAACACGATAAAAAGGTTGACCTGTCAGAGTATTTTCGAGGTAGAGTAATGTTATTAATCTTAACGAAGGATAATTAACTAAATCCGTGTGATGAAAGAGACAAAGGCACTGTCAATATGATGAAGAAAACTTCTGAGAATATTACTAGATACTTATGAATCGATACTTTTGTATCGAGTTAGATTTAGAATGAATGCAGTATCTTCCAAAATCAAAGTCCAATAATTTTATTCCTAAGAAAAGAATGAAATGAACTTCTTTGATGTCTGTTTTTGAATTTCTAGTAATACTTCTTTCTTCAATTTTTACAACCTCCTTCAAGTAGAACAAAATAATAAAATAAAAAACATATACAATGAAAAATCTTTTTTGCGAAATTTCTTTTAAAATAAACGATCAATTGGTAATATATGTGAATAAAGAAGAAAAAACATTGAAACCTCTAATTTGAATTTGGAGTAATAAATGTAAAGAAACCAGTTGATTTATAAAAGTATAGGTAGTTTCCAACTAGTCAAAAACACATGTTTTCGAAATGTCAACAAATAACAATTTCTATGATTTTTATATGAAATAGCACGTGGTGACTTTATAATTTGCAGACTTATTTCTCTTGAATTGACTTAATAAAAATATATATCGTTATAATTCAAACTATCAAACTTCAAACTAATATTATTAATGCGAAAGTAACTCTATCTCTCTGTCAGTCTGTATTTTCTTCACGCCTAAACTACTGAACCGATTTCTGTGAAATTTGTTACAGGCATAGTTTGGAACTCGAGAAAGGACATAGGATGATAGATTATCATTATCCCACGCGAACGAAGTCGTGGGCAAAAGCTACTTTCTAAATATATCGTTAAATTTATGACCGAAGCTGCGATGTTAATTTTGATACATTCTCATGGTGTTATAACTTGAAATATTTTTTTTTAGTGAGAACTACCTAATTTCCTCTAAACTTTCTAACACCGTAGTGTAAACTACGATATTTACAATCACAAATAATGTATATCTAAGCTTCCTGACATGTACATATAGGTTAAAACCTCTTTTAATAATGCAATGAGTACAAACTTAAGAAAACTTCAAAACTAATATTGGAATGTAGTGGTTTCCTTATATGTATGTATAGAACGTCAAGAAACTGTTACTTGCGATATAATTATTGTACGTTCCATTTTCTGCAAAACATTGCTTTTAATTACTTAAATAAATAAACTTAATATCAATAAGTGTTTACCTACTAAGTAGTACAAAACTTCTGATATAAAAGTTTTCCTGACCTACAAGTGAGTACTAGAATCTGGCACGTAAATAAGTACCAATGTGACTTTTTCCGAGTCATATGTACTTTCTACGATTATTTAGACACCATTGACATACGGTGAAGGAAAATATCGTAAGGAAATCTGGACTTATAATTACTAATTTCAAGTTTGAAATCGCCAATCCGCCTTGAACAAGCGGCATTGGTGATTAATGCTCAAACCTCCTCAGTGTTTTTTTTTTTTTTTTGTGAGGGGAAAATCATCAAATGACTTCTCCCGCCCAGGGCCGGGCAGGAGGGAGTGTCAGACTCTTACTGACTAAAAACCCCCCTGTTCCTTCTCCTGCTCTGTGCCGAGGTCGCGGTACCTCATTGCGCTTACCCCGCAACCCCGGCTGAACATCAGCCCTTTAGGGCCCCGTCTGTGGTGGTCTATTGGCTCTTTGAGGCGCGCGCGGAACGCTACGCGCCGTACGCTCGGGCCTGGTTCTGGTCGGGCGGCGAGCTGCCCTTACTCGCCGACCGCAGGCCCGTACTTACGGTGGCCGGAGATCGTCCCTCGATCCCCGACGCCCGTAGTGTCGCCAGTTGCGGCTGCTGGGGCGTGAGGAGGAGGATTGCTCCCTCACGCGGGCCGCCTCTCTCTTTGCGAGCATGACTGCTTCACAAAAGGAGGAGACGGCGTCCCAGTTCCTCTCACTCCGCACCATGGCCTCGACTAAGGCCGGGCGCGAGAGGTCGCCGCCGCCGATCACTTCCCTGAGGATACGGCGGTGCTCAGCCCAGGCAGGGCATACCGCTACCGTATGCTCCACCGTATCCTCTAGGTGGTCCTCACAATGACGACACTCGGGCGTTTCCTCCCGCTGAATCCGAAACAGGAACCTACCGAAGCTGCCGTGCCCGGTAAGCACCTGCGTCAGACGGAAGGTGAGGACGCCGTGGCGTCTCTCAAGCCACTCCTCAAAGAGGGGTCTTACCGCTGCTATGGTAGCGTGCCCGGCCCTCGGTTGCGACAGTCGTTGTCTCCACTCTGCCGTGAGATCTCGCCGGAGCTCATTCCGCCACGCACTTATTTGGCGCGGCAGAGGATCTTCGCCCCGGCGACGCGCGTCTGCGCGCAAACTGTAGACGCGCGCGAGCGCCTTCGCTTCTAGATCCCACGGCGGTGATCCGGCAAGGAGGTTCGCCGCCTCCCCGGAGATCGTGCGATACCCGCGGATTACTCGTATAGCCATGACCCTCTGGGACGCGACCAGCGTACGAGCCGGCCGCCGCTTCAAGTCCGGCGCCCACACAGGGGCACCGTAGAGGGCCATGGATCGCACAATCCCCATATACAACCTCCGGCAGGAGGCGTTTGGCCCCCCGAGGTTGGGAAGGAGCCGCTTGAGCGCGGCCCCAGACCGTTCCAACTTAGGGGCCAAACGACGAAAATGCTCCGTGAAGTTCCATCGGCTGTCGAGGACGAGACCCAGGTACTTCATCGCCGACTCGACGCCGATGGTAACTCCTCCTGCCGTTACTTGGGACCCACCTGGAGGTGGCGCGCTCCGACGGCCATAGAAGCACATGGCCTCGGACTTGTGGAGCGCCACCTCGAGTCCCAACTGCCGGATCCTTGCAACGACTGTCGCAACCGCTTGTGACATCAGGTCGGCCGCCGCCTGATGCGACCTCCCGTTCGCCAGCACCAGCGTGTCGTCAGCATAGCAGACAATGCTGACGCCGCTCGGGAGGTCGGTGCGTAGCACCCAATCGTACCCGATGTTCCACAGGAGAGGTCCCAGGACCGATCCCTGTGGGACACCGCGCGACACCTCTCGCCGATTCCACACGCCCCGGTGACCGGGGTAGATGACGCATCTGTCCGTCAAGTAAGCCTCGACTACACGACGGAGATAGGCAGGCACCCGGTGATACCGGAGTGCCTCCAAAATGCAGCTCCAGGGGAGCGAGTTAAAGGCGTTGGCGATGTCCAGAGACACCGCCACGACGACTCGCCTCCCGGCCAACGCTGTCCCCGTCGTGAGGTCCCTCACGCGCATGATGGCGTCCACCGTGGAGCGCCCTCTTCGGAAGCCGAACTGGCCGTCCGCTAAATCCGGCCCCCTTCCAGACAGGTGCCCGACGAGGCGGTCTGAGATTATCCTCTCGAACAGCTTTCCCACCTCGTCGAGCAGCACAATGGGCCGGTACGCGGACGGGGAGTCCGCAGGACGCCCCGGCTTCTTCACGAGGACCAGTTTACCCGTCTTCCACGACAGCGGAAACTGGCCTCTCTCCAAACATGCGCTGAACAGACCAAGTAGTCGAGGCCTGAGAGCCTCCGACGCCAGGACCCAGACCTTGGCATGCAGCCCGTCAGGTCCTGGGGCGGTATTCTTGCCGCTCAGCCGGCGCACCGCCACTCTCAAATCTACCTCGGTCACTTCCGGAGCGGATTCGTCTTCGTCGTCGATGTAGCCCGCATTGGGCACCGCAGGGGGCGGGGGCATAGCCGGAGGCGTGTAACCCGTCTGTGGTCGGGGGAATAGCGCCCCAACCACTTCGTCCACGACCTCCGGCCGGAGACTCTGAGTCAGTGGGGGCGCCCAGGTGCGGAGCTTATCACGCACCATCCGGTAGGGGCGTCCCCACGGGTCTCTGTTCAGAGTCTCCAACATCTCCTCGCGGGCCCGATCTTTGGCCCGCCGGATCTCCACCCTGAGGGTGGCCTTCGCCGCCCTGTACTCCTCGTATAGCTCCGCCTCTCTGGTTTCAGCGTCCAGAGGGCGGAGACGGAGCCTGCGGTGCCTGGTGTATCGGCGTCGCGCTGCGGTGCACTCACCGCGCAGGTCTGCCAATTCCCGCGACCACCAATACACCTGGCGCTTGCGTTGGCACGGTCGGATCCGGGGCATCGCCACGTCGCACATCCTTGACATGGCGTCCTGGAGCCATCTCGCCTCCTCGTTAATGTCGGCTGGCCTGACCGGTGGTATCACCCAGGCCTGCACGACTGCGGCTTCCAGGAAAAGCTCCCGGTCCAGTTGCCTAAGCGCCCAACGCGGGCCACACGGGGCCTGTCTGACTGGCGGGTCTGCGGACTCGGCGGAGACGTCGAACCGTATATACCGGTGGTCCGAAAACGTCTCCACCTCCTCCATGACGCGCCAGTCAACAACGCGCGATGACAGAGCGGGGCTGGCAAACGAAATGTCCACCACTGACTCGCCCCGCATCCGTACGCACGTGGGGACAGAACCCCGGTTCAGCACGACTAGGCCTGTCTCCAGAGCCCAGTCTTCGACCATCCTTCCCCGGACATCAGTGAGCCGGGAACCCCAAGCCAAATTCTTGGCATTGAAGTCCCCGAGGACCAACACGGGGAGGGGACGGAACCCGACGACGACGGTGACTAACTCCCTGAGGGAGTTGTGGAACTCGACGAGAGTTCGGTTCGGAGAGAAGTACACGCCCACCACGGCGATCTCTCCGAACCGAGCCGCGACGCAACCCCTGCCTCGCTGAGGCCCTTCGGGGGTTGGGGTACCGGCGGCGGCCGACGAGATGATGGTCACCGAGCCGTCCAGGTCTGACACCCAGTGTTCCCTGGCTGGAACGAAGTACGGCTCGGAGACCACAGCAACATTGATCGACCACTGCGCCATGCTCTGGAGCAGGAGATCCTAAGCAGCGACGCAGTGGTTGATGTTCGCCTGGAGGAGGCGTAATGGAGCCATTATTGGGTATCCATCACGACCTCCTCTCTGACGGCAGCGGCGACAGCAGCAGTCGCAGGGGTGTTGGCGACTGCGGCGGCAGCGGGAGCGACGGTGGGAGCGGTGGAGGTGGCTACGGGCCTACCTTTGCTCCTGGGTTTGGTGGGGGGGGAGCAGGTTTTGCCCCCAACCCGGTGATCGGCCGGTTTGCCAGCCGCCGCACATACTACGCAGTGCGGCGGGGCGGTACAAGCGCCGGCCCTGTGACCGGGCTGACCGCAGCGGAAGCAGCGGTCGCTGCGGTCCACCTCTGAGGTGCACTTGGCACCCACGTGGTGACCCACGAGGCAGCGGAAACACCTCAAAGGTCGGGGTTCCAGGAGCTTCACCTGCGCCGAAACCCAGCCCACCAGGAGCCTTTTACCCTCTGCCAGCTTTTTGGCCGCTGTGACGGGGCAGCTGACTACCACAGTCCGCAGCCCCGTATTGTCCGGGCGGATAGTGCCTGCCTTCACCTGGTCAGCAGGGCACCCCCCCGTCCTGGCGACAGCGGCCGCCACCTCATTCTCCGTCACGGAGTCGTCCAGGCCCATGATGCGTAGCTCCAGGCATTTGGTGGGCCTGGACACGCGAGCTTCGTCCGCCGCAATGCACGCCCTGAGCCTCTCGGCAAGGGCATCAGCGGACGGGCCGCTGGCCGCGCCGGGGACCTCCAAGAGACGGGCTCCAGTGGCAGTGACCCTCACTGCGAACCCGTCGGGTGCCCCAAACTCCGCGGGAGTTACCGCCCCCTTCAGTTTGGCGAGGACCTCGCCATACGTCACCCCCTTTTTCGCCGCGTCCGGCTGTAGTGTGATAACTACAGCCGAAGATTTTGGGGCGAGGAGCATTGCCGCAGCGCGCTTCTCCTTGCGCCGCTGCTGTCGCCGCTGCCGCTGCTCCTTCTTCCGGAGCTTCCTCCTCTCCTTGGCGACCTTCCTCACCTCCCCCGCCACTTGCCACTCGCTGCCAGCACGCGACTCAGACGGCGGAGTAGGTGCCGATGCGGCTGGGGCTCCAGCCGCTGCTCCTCTTCGTCTGCGGCTCATCGGCGCAGGAGCCAGCGCCGAGGGAGACTCGGGCGCTCTCGTCGGTGGCAAGGCTGGCGGCGCTTTCGCCCCCTTCTTCGCCGGTGCGCTGGCTTGTGCCCCACGGCTGGTTGGCGGCTTGGGCTTAGACGCTGCGGCAGCATACGACCCGGCTGCGAGTGGAGGTCGCAGGAGCCTACCCTCCAGCACGTCGAAACGCTGCTGGAAGGCGGCCATCTCCCGCCGCATAAGGCCGAGGAGGTCGGCCTCCGCTGGCTGCGCAGGTTGGGATCGGACTCCCCGAGCTGCGGCGAGCTCTGTTTTTGCTGCCCGAAGCTCAGCCTCCAGGGCAGTATTGGCAGCCACCAAGCGGGATAGCTCCCGCCGCATTCCAGCCAGCTCTTTTTGCATGGCGGCCATCTGCCGCTCAGCTGAGCCCGGCTGGGATACCGCCGACATAATAGCGGCTTCCGCGTGTTTAAGCACTCCATTTCTGCCAGCCTGGGTTTTCTGCCCAGCCAGCATGCGGAGTGCTTCCTTTACTTGTAGGCGGAGGCTCTCAGCGCCGCCTACAGAACCCTCACCACCGGAGGCCTCCATCTCCGAGGAGTCCGAGGGGGCAGCCTTTCCCAGGGCGCTCCCCTCCGCTGCCAGCCGCTCTGCCGGCTCGGATCGGCTCCCAGCCGCCCTTGTGGAGCCCTTCCCCTTGCCCCTACCCCGCGCAGCCGTGGGGATTTTGGGGGCTGGGGCCTCCTGCTCGTTGGTAGACGGCTCCAACCTGGGACGTTTAAAAACGCCCCGGTCTTTCTTGTGGCGCAGCGCGATGCTGACGCCAGACAATGATGAGTCGGACTCTGAGTCCGACTCCTTCCTGCTAGAGGCACGTGCACACGATGCATCTAGCGCCTCGGTTATATTCGCAAGCGAGCTGACCTCGCTTGCGTCCTCCTCACCGTTAGGTGGATTTTTCTTTTTATTTTTGTATTTAGGTATCTCCATGTGATTCCCACGAGTATGGGGGAAATAAAAGGTCCGCCCAGGGAGAGCCCCCTGTCCCTGGGTAAGTGTGCATTTGTCTCCCAACTAGGGGGTCCACCGGTCCCCTAGCTGGGGGTGCGCTCACGACTGATCCTACTCCTCAGCCATACATACCCTCGCCGCGCACCAGAACTTAGTATTGGAGGAATTTTTTATAGAGGTTATCTTCCTCGCGGTCCGGGCGGTTAAGCCAAGACCCTCGTCCCGGTCCGAGTCATAAAACATGACCATGATCTCTTCCCGGATTACGATATCGACGGGTGCAGTCGGGCGCAGCTAGTGCCCCGATGCTACTCATTGGCAGGGTGAGTGCACAACGAGTGCCGCCCTTGTTTCTCCGCTCCGCTCTCTGCTAGGTCCAGAGAGTCGTGCGGAGGAACGCCCCCACGGAGGCGTAGACTCCATGCCAGCATAGAGCCGGTCGCCTCTAGAACCCGACCGGGTTCTCCGCCCGGCCAGAAGTTCGCTGCGGGCGACAGTCAAACCAACCCTGTCACCATCCCGTTAGGGAGACTGTCGCCCGCACCCAGGGTGCACCACGGGGAGGTCTTCTGGCACGCACCCCACCTCCTCAGTGTGAGAAGAACTCTTTGCTGAGCAGTGGGCACTTATAGGCTGACATCATCAGCCTGTGTCCAACTAAAATACCGTTAAGAAAAACATAGTACTTAAATAATAATTTCTAACATTATTAACAATCTGAAAAGTAGAAACAACATTGTGAACTTCCATCGAATTTATTATCTCGTAATAATGTACCTCTATCATCGGTTTTGTAACATCCAACAATGTCTTTTCGACAATTTATTGCCAATCCTATCACACCATCATAAAATTCTCGAATAACTTTCTTATTAAAAAAAGAGTTTTACGAGATCACATCGAAAAATATGACTCCAATATCCTATCGTAGAATACCAAGGGACTATACTATATGATGTAAGTTTATGAAAATGCGTTCTTATGCATGTTTCATGGCAGGTACTAGGCCCTATCCGTGATGGATAGATCTGGCATGAAATCGTTGATCATAATGATATCACCAGCACTTACCGACCAGACGAGATAATGGTCAAATGATGGAAATTACGTAAATAAAAAAACTTATCAATTGATATGCAAAACCCTAAACGAAACAAAAATATCTCCAACACAAAAAGAAAACGATAAACAAAAATCCCTCCAGCCAGCGAACACAAAACGATGTACATAACATAAGGGGCTAAATAAAGACTATATAATCTGTGAGTACTTGTCGCAACGAGACTGAGCAATATTGTACAAGATGTACCTACATATGTAATACCGAGTGATGGATCTCATGTGGTTTACGAGTTCGCCGCTAAGCCCCCGTGACGTGTGATGCGTGCTCTAGGTCTGCGGCCTACTGTGCCGACGATCCACTGAACTGAGGAGTTATTGCTTTATAGTCCCGTTTACACTTGGTCTTTGTCTATGTTACTGTTAGGATTTTGGTACTAGATTGTATTGAGAATTTGTTGGCTTTGTGTACGTGATCTAAAAATAAATAGCTTACTAGATTTTGCCCGCGACTCCGTTTGCGAGAAATAGTGAATTCCTGTAGATTTTTGGTATAAAAACTATCCTATATCCTTTCTCGAGTCCGTCTCTGTAACTATGTCTGTATTAAATTTCACAGAAATCGGTTCAGTGGTTTAGGCATGAAGAAAACACAGACAGACAGACAGACACTACTTTCGAATTTATAATATTTGTTTGGATGTCACTCTAACCTCTAACTATGAAAAGCTTAAGTCACTCCAACCTCCAAAATTAAAAGTGTATGTTTCTGGAATACAAATATCATTGAAAAAATCGCTCCGTTTGACGTGAAAATAAGAACATTATTCTCATGACTAAGAATTGAATAAAATCGTTTATTTAATTATTTTATTTTTGAGGCGATAATTCCCTATGCCAGCTACGTAATGTGCTTCAAAAATAACTTAAAAATTATAATAAGACCTATCCTATATTAAATAACAAGTAATTAAATCATTTTCGACTTACAGATGTATAAGTAAAATTAGAACCGAGTAAACCCTTTCTGCTTATTCCAAAGGAATATAATTATAATTAAATTGTCATGTGAATTTTGTAATGGTATACTTATTTGTCATTTAATTTAAAATAATAAGAACAATATACAATTCGAGCTTTTAAGTTTTTTTATTGCAATAGCGTATGTTGCAATAGGACCTCTACTACTTTGCAAGGCACAGCCTCGTCTGAAGTATGAAAGAGTTTCAAGGAAATTTCCAACTTGACTTAGGTACTTCTTTCATCAATCAAGTCTACTTGTGCGATGGAAGGTTGCGGAAATATGAGTCCTTTTTATTTCAAGCATATATGTCTTCTAAGATTTTATGTGAGTTTTCAAGTTAGGTGACGTAAAAATCTGTCTGGTACCTTTTGATAGCCTATTTTTCATTTAAAATAATCAATTTGGTCTATTTTTATAAAGCTAAGTAGGATCTTTCTTGTTTTAAAATGTTGCTACATGACAAAGACAAATATATAGATTCCAAATGACGACCTACGTGGATGCACTGAGAAAAACTCTAATAGCTGTATATATCGCGCAGCCGACGTCGTTGCAACGAACATGTATAAGATTCCCGTTGTGACTTGAAACTAGTAGAGCTTTTCTTAGTTAATTCGCGTCAGTGACAAGGCATTTCTGTCCATACTAGTAAAACATAAAATCCTCCAAAATGTTTACTAATTACTCAAATGCAATGGGCATACAAGATTCTATATTAATGAGAAAACACAATTACATAACCACTCACTTACAATGTTGGAAATCTTATTCAACGTACCCTATAACAAGACACTCCGTGGTACATTTTACCCCAAAGACACACACATAGAAAGGGTATGTCCACAACTATCCCGGTCTTAACCATCTGTTCCCATACGACATCACATTAAGCCAACAATCCCATGATTTCACTAAGTAGTTTCGGTCATTAGAGGTACTTGGAAAGTTTAGAAACGATAGCCCAGTACTCTCTGATAGAGTATTACAGACGGATAACATCAGAATATTCAGTAACTATACATATAGAAATCTAAGCTGAATCGTAGAGCAAGTTGGTTTGATAGTCTAGGTTTCTGGAAATGGCAGATTTGACAATTCACTCTGTCGAGAAAGGGAAGGGAAGAGGCAGTCGATGAACTATCCACTGCATTTGTGCTGATTGTTTCTGCTGATTGAAATTTTTAAATTCTTGTTATTACGAAGTCGTAATAATTCTTGGTCATCATGCTGACATCTTGCTAAATCAGCATAATTAATCGGTGCTGGCACATCGATTTGTTCTATCTGTGACAATGCGTCAGCTACAATATTGTCACGTCCTTCTATATGTTGAATGTTGGTACAATATTGTGAAATAAAATCCAGTTGTCGTATTCGCCGTGGCGTATCATTAGATGACGGTTTTTGGGAAAATGCGTAAGTCAAAGGTCGATGATCTGTAAAGATAGTAAATTCTCTTCCTTCGACTAACCTTTGAAAATGTTTGACTGCCATATATATTCCGAGCAACTCTCTGTCGAATGTCGAGTATTTTTGTTGAGTATCACTTAATTTCTTTGAAAAGAATCCTAATGGTTCCCAATTACGTCCTGACTTCTGCTGCAGAACTGCGCCAACACAGGTCGAACTGGCGTCCGTCATAAGTGCCAAAGGGGCGGTGCGAGAGGGGTGAACTGTTAATACTGCGTTCCTTATATTTTCCTTGGTCCTTTAGTGATAATATGATGCTTAATCTTGTGTTTTGGAGTAGTGTGGAAGGAGGCTGGTTTCGTAATATCCTCGTATTCATTTAATAGTTGAGTAATGCGTGGATTCGTCTCAATGTTAATAGTGCGGATTGTTTGCTGCGTCGATTTGATCAGGGTTGCGGCGTTGTCAGCTCAGTTACCCTATCTATGAGTTTTCGACCAGCTATATCGACTAATAGCTTATAATGCTCTAAAAAATCTGCTCCAATAATCGGTTGTGTTACATCGGCGATGACAAAGTTCCATACAAAGTTTCTTCGTAGCCCGAAGTTTAAAGAGAGTGTTTTTTCACCATATGTCTTAATTTTTGTACCATTGGCGGCATAAAGTATACATTGTTCATCTTGTATTAGTGAATGTCTCTGTGGCTTGCTAATAACTGAAATATTTGCTCCCGTGTCAATCAAAACTCTCATACCACTTTTTCGGTCGGTAATAGTGAGACGGTTGGACGGGTGAATAGCACAGAGTTCCGCCGTTGTCCGTGCTTCAATTAGATTCCCTGTTTCCTTGAGTTGAGATCCTGTTTCCAATCACAAGGTTGAACACACTTTTGTGCATATTTTTTAAATCTTCCATGGTAAAAACAAAAGTGCCTTCTTTCTCTTGAACTCGACTGTGGTAGGAAATGCCGACGATTGGAATAACTTTGAGTGCTGCGTCAATAGTTTTTTTGACCTTGCTGAATTGCATTTAGTTCCAATTGCATTTCTGCTAACTGTGCTAGTATGCATGACATTGTATCGTCGCCAGATTTGTTTCCGTTTACAGCTGACACCTCTGTACGTGTTGAATTTATTAATATCTTGTCCGCGATCTGGCTCATCTTGTTCACATCTATGTCTTCTGTGACTGCTAGAACCGAAGTCACTGATGGTGGCAGAAGCCTCAACCATAGAAGTTTGATGGTTTCGTCGCTGATATTTCCGTTACTCAGGGTCCGCATCTTGCGCAGAAGATGTGATGGTTTCTGGTCGCCGAGATCCATTTCAGACAATAATTTTTGGAGCTGACGTTGGTCTGATTCCTCATAGCAACTGATTAGGCGTTCTTTGATAGCCTTGTACTTTTCTATTGGCGGTGGGCAAGTAATGAGGTCACTAACCTGTATTATTTCTTCTTTTGGCAGTTTTGCAATGACCGTATAGTACTTGTAATCGTCTCCTTGCTTCTGTGGTGCTACTATGGCTTCTAGTTGCTTAAACCATAATCTGGGTTGGTCCCTCCAAAATTCCGGTTCCGGCTGATATCTCCAAGGCTTCTTGTTGGCTGCTGCTTGATTTGCAGGGTGAATGAGTCATGTTGATTGTTCTTCGTCGGGTCACCAATTTGCCAGACTTCGTGGCAAGGTAAATAATGAGACTGTAGATGGTTAAGGTCTGTTTATTACTTTAATTGCTGGTGCTTATATACTAAGGAGATGCGTGAGATTTTCAGATTTAGCTATCCTAACAAACGTGCAACTATTAACATGTGTGTCTTATCTCTATCGTATCTAAGTAATGTAGCGACGTGATCGTGCCGCTACATTGAGTTATAACATAACAATGAAAAGTGGCGTTCATTAATATCTTTATAATTTATGTATTATATATATTTCATGAGTTTTTTTTATATGACTGGTTGGCAACCGTGCAGACGGACAACCTGATGGCAAAAAATCAAATCAAAATTAAAGTAACAAAAGAAAAACTTCAGGTCAGTTATAGTTTTCGAATACAAAGTTGCACATAAATCAAAAGCCCTTTTTACCTTGGCATACGTAAATATAGTATTATGTCGTCACAAATACCTACTAGCACACAGGGGATTGTTAAACAAAGTATGTCCAAGCTTTATGTTTGAGTAAAAGTCGTTTGTGTTCCGAGATCCGAAATACTTGACCGACATTGTTTTAAAGAATTTACAACTTATTTAATACTGTGTGAAACCAGAGAATCTTTTAGAAATAGCTCTGACAATTGACCTTTGTTGTAGAAACTTTTTAAATGAATTCTATTGCTTACAAAATTTATTTCTATTTAATCCTTTAAAAAATAAGATGGAAATATGTATTAACTAACAGAAAATAAGTTAAAGCATGATTGAAGTAAGAGAAAATATTTCAATTTATAAGCACTTTCAAAGAAATGTCAGCATGTTTTTCATTGAGGTGACGCTAATTATTTATTCTAAATGCTATTTCCTGCGGAGGAGAACGAAGAAAGTACTCTCATATCGCAGTTCATATTGCGATTAGTTCTATGTTAAATAAGTTTACAAATGAGCAAATAAACGGGTGTACTGGAAAAAATATTTTATAGGAAAGGATTTTAACGAATGTTTTTTTTTAATATTGAGTGAACCATTTCGGTTGCGTTCATAATAAAAATTAAATGGTATCTAAGTAATAAAAAAAAAATTTCGACATTGTGTAAATTGCAAGATGTATGACGATATTACAATAAGGAATTCAAAAGTCTGATTTTTTTTAACTACACCTCCGCCGCAAATTCTCTCAAAACGTCAAATATGCAATAAATAAAAATATTTAAATATATGGTGTATGTATCCAGCTGGTCTTGTTCGGTTTTATAAGTTTTTTTGATCTTCAAAACAATACTGCGCACAAATATAAAAATACGTAACTGCATATACCTGGAGGTGTGGAAAATACTGGTAAAACTATAACAGTAAAACTTTTGGACAATATACCTTCACTTTAAAATAACAAAGTTTATTTTTGTATTCCAGAAAATATTCTTGTTAGAATTTCTAACAGGAAGTATCAGAAATACCTTACCATAAGAAATATGCTCACAATTTCAAAATAATATAAATAAATATTTTCTCCGCTGACAAATTCCAGTGAAATTAAAATCTGCTTCACTTCTTTAAAACAAAGTCAAAAAAATTGTACCTACGTCGTTCTTTTTCTGCTACCAGCGACGCTGCTCTTACTGCAGCAGTAATATTTGAAGAAAATAACAAAAAAAATAGTTAACCTACATATTTTCATGAAAAATTTTACAAGAAAATACCAATTTTAAATAACGTAACGACAGTTCTTTTTATGTCATAGCTCGGCAAACGAGCATACACATTATCTGATGGTAAGCAATCAGCGCCGTCCATGTACACTCGTAATACTAAAGGAGTTACTACAGGCACGTTGCCGAACTGCTCGCGTTACGGATAGGGGATTTGAGGATAGAGTATAGGCCTCCGATAACTTCACTTATACGGCGAAGTTTTGCTTCACGCCGGATTTCTGTGAGGCCGTAGTATCACTCCGGTCGATCCGACCCATTCGTGCCGAAGCTTGACTCTCCCACAGTTAACTATTCGAACCCAAATATTCTTACAATTTCTTAACCATATCGGTAGAACTATTCAATATTTTTACATAACCAAATCTTTACCGACCGTTAAAATGTAACATCGGAATATTGAACACATTACCCAGCTAACAGGCCAGAAATGTATATTGCATATTGGTTTTGGAATTCGAAAATGAAATTCTAGCCAGATATATGTAGTATGTACCTATACTAATATAGAATTCCTTTTCTACATGTGCAACGACTTTTTTCGAGCTATGAAGCTGTGAATAAGTTTTATTGCTGGTTTCTGCTATTCCTACAGTTTATAGACTTATGTTCCTTTTAATATACGTATTTTCAGTCTAGTGGTTATACAGTTTTATTTGCTTACATAAGGTTTTGTAGACAGAGTGCTCTAGTTTATAGATATTACTAAGCTAACCCTAAAAGCATCGTCATCAACTTTACGAACTACAATCAACAAAGCGCAAAAGGATACACGAAAACCGCCTAAAAGACCTGAAGAAAATAATTCAAATTATATAACCCCAAGTGTTTGTATCATTAGGGACAGATTTAAAGGACATTAGAATAAATTTCATTACTACGAAGTGCCAACAACTCGGTGAGATACGCTTGAAGTTACCCCGGTTCTCGAAGTTTCCAAGGTTCATCTAATTGATAAGCCAACTTCACACCTGTACCCAGTACGCTATGAAGTCTTAACGATTCTCTCTATACCCATTTTAAGTAACAACTCCGAAGTATGAAACAACTCAATCTCATCGATAAAGTTTTTATTTCTTATGAATTTTCTATAGCGGTTGACGGGTCATTGAGCAGCTAGCGTAACGTACAGTGAAAAGGCATTATAGCAAATATAATGACTCTTTTTCAAAATAAAGTCTTTAGCTGTTTATTTTATTTGTCTAATAAGTATTTAATTATAATGTTATTGCCCATGTTTCCATTTTTAAATTTCAAACATATTTGAAAAAAAAAAGGAACGGATGTTTAAAATTATTTGAAACCACTCTAAAGATATTTAAGGACTTCATCTATTTGATACCATCTACAAATCTCACTCCAATCACAGATAGATCTTATGAACGAACTCAATTCAAAATATACTGCAATGTGGGTACGAAATGATGAGACGTGTTGACTTGACTAAGGCGTATATTATACTGTTTGATTAACCTAAGCTTAATACTAACTAAGTACATGTTGTATGGAGGATCGGCTTACACACTACACCTCCACCGATAATAAAAGAAAAAAAATACAAATTTGTTTTTTTTTTTTTTTTTGAAATACATCAAAAGATTGAATAAAATTTTGAAATATGCTTATTGCAACTGATTTTTATTTAATTGTAAGGAAATGCACTGTTGATAACTAACAACATTATTATATCTATATTTATGAATTTCATTACAAATACATTAAAATAATTGGTAAAAAAAAAACTTCAAAACTTCATATTACCTACAAAAGCACATTATATACCTATAATTATCATTAATACTTTCCATATTACATTTAATTTTCTACAAATACTTTTTTTAATGTCTTTTCAATTCAATTTTTTAAGCATCACCATTACTTTTACGCAAAATAGTATATTACCTACTTTCGATACTCTTCCATTTCATTTTCATCATCAACATCTTTATATTCTCTATATTATGGTACACATATTTTTATTTGGACCTCCTCAGGTCTTCTTATTATTCATGCATTATATTATTTACTTTATAGAAGTACATTACTCACTTTTACAGTCGACTTTATTTTTTATATAAGGCTCAGTGTTTAAAACCTTTTAGTTTCCAACAATTTTCACGGAGGGAAGCTCGTCCGACACCATGATCAAATGGAAGGATCTGTCCTTATAGTACCTACTTCTTAATTTGTGTACCACATTTTCATAAACATTAGCATTGCAAACACAACGTTAATATAACACGTACAAAATGAATAACTTGGTTTACAAGCCTGGCACTCTCGGGTGATCAGTCCGATGACGTCAGCGCAGAGTCTTGCCTACCAAACGATTCCCAACTACTTAATACCATATCATACCAAACAATTTTAGAAAACTTATCCTCAAAACAATCCTATACCACTTTTCAAAAAAACCTTTACAAAATCCTATTTTACACTCTCTTATAACTTTATCTAGACAAATTTAAAGATAATCATAGGTTGACAAAGTTCTTTTAAAACTTGATACATTTTTACATAACGTTAAGGAACATAATTATCTACTTTACAGTTCCATATCCGTTGGTTACACAGAAAGACACATGATACCCAATGTAAAATATTGATGCCACACGTGAACTGCATGACATCATCATCAAAATTGCAGCGCGTGCATTATATGATACGGCACACCTGAGAATGTTCTGGGAACATATATTTGTTAATTACAAAATGTACTGTAGCATTGAGTAAAATATATATGATTATAACATAACATTAACAATATAACATACTAATATAATTACGGTTAAGAAACAAAATACGGTAGCATACACCAAATTACTTAATTATATTATCAACAGCATTACTATTTAATATATTTTAATATTAAAATTATATTAATGAAATGATTTTACATTTAAAAACTTAAAAAGAAACCCTTAAACGTACCTAATTAATAAAAAAGTCTAAAAATGTCCGCGGCATTATAATAAGTTTTACCTTTTGAACACTCACATTATCACTGACGCTAATTCACACTCACACTGATTTCAATGTCTTCTCACCATTTGGGAGTAGTCTGCTGCATCTGCTGCCTGACCACTAGTCAGCGTCGACCCTGGGGGGCCAATACGCAAACCCTGGGGGTTTGTTGAATGTGGATGGACATAGAGCAGGTCCACCCCGATTACTACTTCACTGAGTTTTCGTCAGCGTCGACCTCGTGATTTCGCTCACCTGACATTTCTTTATATTTTTTTTTCTTGGAAGAATGTTCACAACATATTCACTTTAATAATAGTACTTTTTTTTTACGAATCACAGTATTATGTTTTCCTGTTCCCAATTCGCAGCACTGCCACAAGGCAGTACTGGCAGGGTCGCCATGCAATGTGGGGGTTTGTAGGTACGAAAGTGATGAGACGTGTTGACTTGACTAAGGCGTATATTATACTGTTTGATTAACCTAAGCTTAATACTAACTAAGTACATGTTGTATGGAGGATCGGCTTACACACTACAATACCATGCGTAAGTTATCCACTTAAATTCACACCTTACCCACTTTAAAATTAGAGATAATTTCGATGTAGTCAGCTCTCACAGTCTGAAGTGAGATAAAAAACAGTTTACCTCAGCAAGCACTTAGCACTCGTAATCGTCTTTAGTCAGTACGAAAGTAATTTAGGCTATGATCGTAATAAACGCTGTTTTCGCGCCAAAATCCGCAAAACATTAAAATATTTAGCTTAAAACGTCGCTTACAAAGATAAAATTCATTTTCAAATTAAATATTGAATTAAAACAAGACCAAGTAAGGAGTTGACTCGTTCAAACGGTTCGCTTAATTAACTTTTTAATTTTATATTGTTCTTTTGCGATGGAATTATATTAGATTGGTAATTATCTATGCTCGGTTGGGAATAAAGGTTTTGTATTATGTTGTACCTATAATTAATATTATACAGACAGCTAAAACATTGTTGTGTGTGTTTGCAGCTATTATACTTTCAGAAAAACATGTTTTTAAATTCTAATCCTTTCTAATTTTATAGAGTGTATTTGTTCGTTAGACTTTCTTTCGAGTTGAAGTTAATGATACTTTATGTTGTCAGGGGAACTTAAACTATCGTTGGTCGAGTAGAGAGTCGAGTCGCTTATTGGTTATTGGGCATTCTATTCCACTATCGGTAGCGAGGCGCACTCGCCGAGCGACTTGCCGATAGTGGAATAGAATGCCCAATAACATACTACTATCATCATATGACTTCTCCCGCCCAGGGTATCACGAGAGATAGAGTGTCAGACTCTGACTGACTAAAAACACCCCGTTCCTTCTTCTTTTTAAGGCCGACGCCGCGGTGCCTCATTGCGCTTAACCCGCAACCCCGGCTGAAAATCAGCTTCGTAGGCCCTGTAGCCCCTTCTGTAGAGGTCTTTGAAGCGCGCGCGGAACGCTACGCGCCGTACGCTCGGATTTCCGATCTCTGGTCGGGCAGCGAGCTACTTATTGTCTCTCAATTCCCGTCGTCAGGGGTGTTGCCTACATATTTATAGATTATTTTTCTTTGTCTGCACGACATAAAACATTTCGTAACTATGTAGTATTACATATAAGCTACATTATACAAGGAACAGCAAAACCATATTGATTTGCGTGTATCTTTGTCCTAATAAGACTTCTAGCTTAAACGCAACCCCCGCAAACAACAAGTGTCATCAAAGATATTTATCAGCACTCAAGAAAAACTTTTCAACGAGAACAAACAAGAAAGTCAAGTAAAGGCACATACGACCTTCAAGGAATTATCTGGCTCACTCAGATCGAATGATTGAACGACAAAAGAAGTTTCATTCATTTATTCACTCAGTACGCGGGCTAGAAATTATTGTCTATGTTTCAGTTTGGCCAAAGTGTAAACAAACATTTGCTTAAATTAATTATTGCCCATGCACATAATATTGGCAATGATTAAACAAAGTTAAACCTAAATTAAGGATTAAAATCGCATTCGATTTGGTGTGGCTTTTCAAAAATAACCAGTAATGTTGATAAATATCCAGTTCGTTAATTTAATATGTGTAAATTTTGATGTACCGTTTTATTTATTTATTTATTTATTTATTTAATATCTTTATGCACAAAACAAATGTACAAAGATGGGCTTAATGCCATGGGCATTCTCTGACAGCCAAACCTTTGGATGATGCAGAGCTAAATATAAAGGTGCACAAAACAAGCATCTTCAGAGACGTTATAAATATATATTATAACTGTAAATATACATACATATACAAATATATATATACATACATACTATATATTATATATACAGCAATAATATAATTACATATACTACTTAAAATTATACATATTTTGCTATTTGATGTGATGATCACGATACCACTGCCAACCTCTTCAAAAGCAACTCCCGAACCTTTTGCTTGAACGCCCAACAATTCGACACTTTTTTTGTTTGTTTTATGTAAAGTTATATTAAAGGTTTTAGCAAAATAGAATTCCGCGACGATTTTCTTTTTTTTTATTTGTCTGTTTGTTATTTGGATCTAATAGGTATAGATTTCATAAAAAGTTTTTAGTTTTACAAATTATTATTCAAAATAATTTTAATGAAACATTTTTTTGTCTGTTTAATTGGTATTAGAATGATTGTGGTAAAATAAAACATAGTACTAAAACAATTGTAACTAAACTTGATTTTGTTTTAATATTTTCAGCAAAGCAAGAACCTTTGGTACATAACATGTTGTAATTAATTTAATTATTCCTCAGATTTATCACAACTTTTATGAAAAATATTATTTCATACAAAACTTTATCAGAGGACAGACTGACATGACAGCTTATCTCAAAGTCTAGCAGAATTATTAATTAAAAATAATAAACTTGTTTCAGCTGTAAATTATTACTTCTACTTTTCTATAATCTATTAATGTACAAATAAAGGTTAAATAAAAACTCTTCATTTTATAAGAAACTTTTTATATAAATCTTATGATATGACAACAAGGGCACGAACTCGAGTTCGTGCGATTATAGGTAAAATGTCATACAAGGGTTTAGCAAAGGGGCGGAGGGGGGGAATTCTTTAAACCAGTATTCCTAAAGGGCCACGGGGAGTATCAGACTCTTATTGACTAAAAACCAATCCTCTCCTTCTCCTGCTCAGGGACTGAGCCGCGGTACTTTACTGTTTTTACAGTTGCAACACCGTCTACATGTTACACACAACTCAGATACCGGCGATATTCGAGCGATTTAGGTTTTTACCGACTTCAAAAAAGGAGGAGGTACTATGTTCGGCTGATTGTTTTTTTTTTAGTGTGAACAACTGGCCTACTTCTATAATTTCAAAATCTAGCTACCATTTGATCTGAAATCTAAGGAATAAAAATCTTACGTTTGGGAGTCACGGTACGCGCTTTCGCGTACGAAGAGTAGTAAACTGGTCACACTTCGCCAATATCTACATAAAAAGCAACAAAAGCGGCTTTTAAATACTATTACAATTAAAAAAAAACATTACCCCTGACTCGGATTTTCTCCTGCGTTATGGGTGCATTTACAAACATACAATTCTACAAATACATACACATCACACCCAGACCCGGAACAACAATTTATGCATCACACAAAGAGTTATTCCGTGCGGGAATACAAAAGCCCAGCGACACATTGCGCGGCAGCCAAGCTTGGAAGGGCAAGCAATATATTCCAATGCAAAAACAAAACATACTACATTATAACATCCCTCCTCTACAGATTGAGAACACTAACCTGCTCCGACACCACAGTCATTTGACACCACTTGACCTCCCACTTCCATCACGTAGACGAAGGCATTGTTACCAAGAGGTCATTAGGAAAACAAAGATAAATATAACCATTGTATGGTGGAATCTGAAGTATGGTGTTCTGTTTCATATTTCGAGACTTTAGTGCTATTAATGTGTCCTTGACAGTCAAATGTTCATGTATGTATATGATGCATCTGAGTACTGGCTTAAATCCATATAAAAGAACGTTTTTCTAAGTTTTATAATTTGTTTGTTACGCGTAAACTCCTAAACTGCTATACTGATTTTGATTTATAATAATGCATTATGTATCTTCTATTTCAATAAATGATGCCATGAAGAGATAGGACGGCAAACTAGCAGACGTGTTACCTGGTAGTGTGGAACTGTCGCCACATGGATACCCGCAACACCAAAGGAGTTACGAGTGAGATGCCGGCTGTTCGAAGACTAGGATTCAGGTATTGAAGATATTTGAGCGGAAGAAGAAGGATGGAGCCTCCAGTAACCTTAACCACACGTCAAAACACCACGCTGTGGTTGTTACACGCCGGTTTTCTGTACGGCCGTGGTATCACTACGTTCGAGGTACTCATTTGTGCCGAAGCGTAGCTCTATCACACTTAAAATATACATATATATACTTGTGCTTTAATATTTAAGTCACTGTTACTTCTATTTACGTAGCACGAATAAAGGTATACCTTAAATTCAAAACCAGGATACAAAGGATCATTTGAAAAACAAAGATAAATAAAAACACACCTAAAAACCCTTTGTAGTGAAAACTGAAGTATGGTGTTCGGTTCCCAAGTGGGTGTTCAGAAAACGAACCGTTTGATGTTGCGGGTTTGTAGACTGGTTAAGGGCACACGTGCTCTCTGTTGGGATTACTGGGATACCCTCGCTAAATAAAACTTTTTTTATTTATTTATTAACACAAGTATTTGGGGCATAGAGAACGAACCAAGAAATATGGCATCGATTTAGTGTACATTGTCTATTTATCTATAAAAATATTATAAAGAGGTAAAATTTGTAATTTTGTATGTAGGGGGTCATCTGAACAGCTTTTTCCGGATTTAATAATATATTTCTCTGATAGCTACAATGTTCCTGAGTGCTATAGGCTGTAAAACATCACGCTGAAATAAAATGGAGACGAGTAGCGAGTGAAACCGCACGAGAATAGCTTGTAGTTTACATGTACCAAAATGTTTGTAATGTATAATGTATATTAAATCTTTTTTTAGGTCCCAAACGTTAATGTCGTTCTAGATACTACTTTTCTTATCTATCCTAAGTAATCTACCGCTATTGTTTAATTTTTGAAGGTACATAGAAACTATATTACTGTTACTTTTATGCAAATATGAACTCTATAACCGTACACACTGCATCGAAAAAAAAAGCGTTATTTATATTGAAAGTTTTAGGAATTTTACAGTGAAAACAATATCAATTCTCCCATTCTAACAATCACGTGGATTTTATTATTCAGTATCGAATTAATATTTAATTCAATTCACGAACTTTGTCAGCTATCGAGAAGTTTCGATCAAATGGCGATAAGAAAGACATTAAGTGGTTCATAAAAATAGATCTAGATTATTATAAGTATGAAAAGTAATAAAATTTCCGACAAAATGCCTCGTTGATAAATTAGACAACTTCTGAACATACAGTCCCTATTTCAATTTGAGTGTTTTTTTCTGTTATAGGACGGGAAACGAGCAGTCAGTTTGTCTGATGGTAAGCAATCGGCTCCGCCCATGGACACCCGCAACACCAAAGGAGTTGCGAGTGCGTTGCCGGCCTTTTAAGGATGAGGGTTTCGGATATTTAAGGATTGGGAAGAGATCCTCCATCCCTCCTCTCTCTCGGAGGAGGAGGCATTGAGCCTCCGGTAACCCCACTCCCACGGCGATACACAACGGTGTGGTTGTTTCACGCCGATTTCTGTGAAGCCCTGGTATCGCTAAGGTCGAACCGACCCATTCATACCGAAGCTTTTCTCTCCCACACTTAGGTTAATAAACCGTTAATTTTTTGTGTTTTCCAAAAACTATTGATATACCAACAAAGTATGAGATGTTGTATTTACTGTATTGGAACTCCCATAAATATTAATTTTGTATTGATGTAGTATTAGTTGTTTATTTGTAATCAAAGACGTGTACATCACCGGTCCAAATTTCAACTGTCTTATTTTCAAGGTTTATGCGATTCAGGTGGCAGATAGACAGACGTCCGTCTGTCTATCCGGATGGATGGATAACAGAGTTTTCACGTCAGATTCTCGGAAACCTTATACTGCTAGGATTCCCATTTGTAAGTAAGTTTTTGGCACGGAACCTTAAAAAGACATTTGAATTGACCTGTATATTATTTTGAGGAAATGAAACAATGAATTTAGTTTTGCAAATAGGCCATAAATCAGCACATATACACGTCAACATTTAATATAATGAAAATTAGATGAAGCCGTCATTTTCCTCTATAGGAAATGCTTTCAGAGTGGTCACCTGACCACTCTGAGAAGGAACATCGCATCGCACATCGAAGGAATACCGAAACAAGTATAGTAGGTATTATTATTAAATAATACTATTTTTCTTTCATTTCATTTAAGTATTTCACCGTTTAACAATGAATAATACTATCTATACTTATATTATAAATGCGAAGGTCTGTCTGTCTGTCTGCCTTATCTTCCCGCCTAAACTACTGAACCGATTTCTGTGAAATTTGAGAAAAGACATAGGATAGTTTTTATACCAAAAATATGCAGGTAGTCACTTTACCCCGCGAATCAAAAACTAGTATTTAATATTTAAACTAGGCGGTTTTTAATAAATGGAAGAATATCTCCCTAACAATTTAATAGAACCTATAAACTAAACGAAACGACAACAATTAAAATCTCCAGCATTTTATTATTGAAATGAAAATATCTTTGTTAGAATTTATAAAACGGTCTTAATAAGGATACCTTTATTGAATATAAAAACTTTTCAAAGCGGTCTGTGGCTCAAGGACTTTTGATATTGTTAGGGCTTTTCTTTTATTCCTATAACTCACAGTCATAATAAATGAAATTATTGATTTCACACATCCATTTAGTAATAACTACTAATATATTTATAACATGTAAGTACGTATATCATACAACAAAACGGTGCGCCACACGAGGATTTTCACCAGTGTCGTGGGTGCGTTTAAAACACACACATCACACCCAGACCCGGAACACCAATTTATTGTGTGGGAATCGAACCCAACACTTTGCACGGCAGACGGTTACTTATCCCCCGCGTAAACTGTGCTGTCCTACCCAGAAACTATAAATCCGGCTGTATGTGTTCAAAGAGAATGTTATATAAAACCTTATTACTCCTAAAATATATTTTTAAATTCATACTTTATAGGTACATTAACTGAATAAAAATAATAAAAAAATAAAACAGGTTTGAATTTAGAACGGCATTATAACCTCCGGAAAGTTATTTCGCAGTAACCGAGTTAAAACATAAAGTAACTACTAAATTTTATTGTTATCGCGACAACCGTAACTCTGTCGGCCATTTTTTGCCACATCACGAAGTTTTTGTCGTCTAGTAAACCACGTTCACGAAGACATACTTTATTACCGAGTTATTTACTTTGAATACGACTTTGATTTGTTGATTTGAATAGCCGCTGGCAAGGCAGGAAGTCTTGAATAAAGGTGCCCACACCACTGAATTGTATAACTAAACTCCTTTCTTTGTCGTCATTCCTTACACCTTACGCAATGAGCCCTAAGGGTCAAAGTTGCTCGTACATAGAACGTTACGTCAATCAATGGAATTTGAATTCTATTTCAAGGTATAGTTACGAAATTAGCGTCTTTTTTGCTTTGGCTGACGACACATACTAGCGTAGTTATGGTAACCTGAATGTGATAATTTCTGGTTTTAGTACAACCTAGGCAAAAGTTGGCTACTAATTTTATGAACGCAAAAGTTTGTAGGTAAGTGTGGTCGGTTGGATGTTTGTTACTTGTTACTTAAAGAAAAACTTCTAAATGGGTGTTGATGAAAATTGGCATAGAAATAAATTATAGTCTGCAATAAAACATAGGTTACTTTTCATCCAGATATCACAGGCAAAACCGCTGGCAGGAGTTAGTAGAAGTTGAAGACCTCAGATCAAATATTCCATTTAAATTGTGGTTTTAATAACACCCCTGGCTCCGAGAAAAGACTTACAAACTATTAACTTGTAGGTGGATATGAAAGGGGAACGACTCTGTAAGTTAACTTGCAGAACCTTCGTAGGTGTTATGAATACATCATAATTCTAGATACTCCGCCATTTTGAAACTGCGGCTTGAGATTGCATCTTCATACGAATCAGACTATTGCGTATATTGCGGGTGAAACGTTTCATTTATTAAGGAAATTGGGGTAATGTTCATTCACTGTATGCAGTTTACCCTTGCATTTGGGTTAATTACGTGAACTACATACGTGTTTGGATAAGTTCGACTATAGATTTCAGACAATCGCAACAGTTTTAGTCAGTGTGCCTGAAAATATTTTTGGTCTTTTGAGGCGTTAGGACTCTAAGGCGTCTGTTCGGTCTAAAACCGAGCACCTGCTTTCGCAAGCAAATTTTATTTATTTTATTCACTTGTAGTTGTCGACCCCGATAATTCCGGTGCATTCCTCAAATAACATCAACATTAACTTTAAACTTTAGCGTTAAGAAAGTGTTCTGAACTCATAACAATAAACTTTTATGGTCACCAATGCCTTTAATGTCTACCTACGACCTTACACCCGTAAGTACATACGTCTATCCCGAACAAAAAAGAAATAACAGCCTATTCAGGTAAAAAAAATACGAGCACGCTACATACTCGTTATTTTTTCTTTTTTCTTTACCAAGTGTTCAAATATGACAATATTTATCTTTTATATGATATAATGAATGAATGACTAGGCTTGACCGGAGTGATACCATTGCCTAACAGAAAACCGTCTTAAAAGAACCATAGCATTGAGTTTCGCCGTGTGAGTGAGGTTACCGGAGGTCCAATTACTCCCCCCACCCCTTCATAACCCTTGAACATCCGAAACCCTTACGCCTAAAAAGCCGGCAACGCAGTCGTAGACTTCTTTGGTGTTGCGGGTGTCCATGGGCGGCGTTGATTGCTGGTCTGCTCGTTTGCCGACTTATACCATAAAAATACAATTGCGAATAATGTACTCAAGTACCAGGTCACAAAGACAAAGACGGTTAAAAACCTGATTTCTTTTTGAATTCTAAACACCAAATCACTGAAGTTCTTTCGTAATAAATACTCGCTATGAATAAATAGAGACCGCAAACTGATTTATAATCAAAAACTTTTGCGGTGTGACCTTTTTTTAAAAGGGATTCATAACTAAACTAAGTCCCGAAGGAGTTGGTAGTTTATACAAAGTTATTGGGACTTCAAATGTAGCGCGATGTTGGAAAGATTCAAGTCGAATTTATTTGTCATTTTTATAGAGTACTGGAATCAGAATGAAGGAGACAATTACTGTTGGAAACTAAGGTATGTAAGTACTAAATTTGAATTTGAATGCTGTCTTGTTAATGAAGAGTACTAAAAACATGATCATTGTGGTATTGTATCATACCCCCAATTTTTATACTATTTTCGGGTTCGTTTCCCGCACGGAACCACTCTTTGTGTGATCCACAAAGTTCGGGTCTGGGTATCATGTGTATGTGAAATTGTATGTTTGTAAACGCATACACGACATATGAGAAAATTCTAGTGTGGGGCAACGTTTATATAAAACACAGTCTTCTTTTCTTGAGACACTTAGAGACATTTTCTGAGAGAGAGAAAAAGCACTGAGAGACTTTTGCGCCTCCACTCTGAGTTAACGTGTGAATTTCAGGTCAATTATGATCTTGGTACCAACGCCACATTCAGCAAATAATGTTTTGTAGCTGTACGGTACCTGCCTACAATAAAGTTGTACGTTGTGATTTTCTATACGTTGAACACGTCGCGCGCAAATATCATTTACTTGCGCGATGTAGGATTCGTGACGTCATCATTCTGTTCTCTCCTACAAGTGTGTGCGCTGCTATGTCATTACCCCCCTCCCCCCTCCTTGGTGCCAGAGCCAGTGAAGAGTACTCTAAGTCAGCGAGTGAATTTCGGATCAATTATGATCTTGGTAGTAGTACCTACATAAATGTGTGCTTCGAATATAATATCTCTTGTCTGATATGATATTAAAAAAGATTATTTAGTGTTACATTGCATCTTATTTTTTTCCTGTCACATACACATCATACCCGGAAAAACAATTTGTAGGTCACACAAAGAATCAGTTCGTGCAGAAGTCGTAAACCGCGGCATATAGCACAGCAGCCGGTTCGTCAACAGTGCAGTCAAAACTAGAAGATGTATGAAAAAGATATGAATAAGCCTTCTCCTTCATCTAACAAGCCACAAAACGGTAACGATTCAATTAATGTGACTGGCTGACGATCAGCTAGGGTTACGGGGCAAGCGAGCAAGAGGGCAAGCTCAGCCCGAACCAGGAGAAGGAATGGGAGATCTTAAGTCAGTAAGAGAAATATAACTCAAGCTAACACAACAAAATAAAAACGTAAAGTTAAACTTATAACAAAAGTAAAAAACGTAGTCAAGGCATTTATTTTAATGAATCCTATAAAAAGGCACTTTTGAAACGCCAAAGTTGATTTGTCAATCAGTCATCATCAGCCTATAAGTGCCCACTGCTGAGCAAAGGCCTCTTCTCACACGGAGAAGGTTAGAGCATTAATCACCACGCTTGCTCAATGCGGGCTGGCGATTTCAAACTTATAATTAGAAATTATAAGTCCAGGTTTCCTCACGATGTTTACCTTCACCGTATGTCAGTGGTGTCTAAATAATCATAGAAATCAATATTCATCATTCATCATAATTTCATATATCAGACTTTGTGTATTGTGCAATCAATTTGTCAATCAGTGCTGGTTCCAAATTTCAATTGGCATGGAGAAGAACGAACAAGGAAGAAAGTTTTTTTACAAATTTATAATTGCTTGCACAATACACAAAGTCTGTACTTACATATCTAAAACAAGATGAATTGAGATCTAATATTCAAAAACATTCGTTTACAAAGACAGAATATTATCTTCTAGTCGGCCAGACGAAATTGTTTTTAAGTTAATAAGACTTTTTCTTCAGGCTAATATAAGATCGTAATAAATTGACTACATATTTTCCCTTGTTGGCATAATATCCGTAAATAACATAATTCATTATAAGTATTATTTTCATCAATCGGTACAAATTGGCTATTGATAATCAATATCGATTAAAAACATTTATTTTGGAATTGAAGGTCGCTTTGTGAATTAAATATACACATACGGATGTAAGTCTATTGTAAATTCTAATATATTCAATGGTGACTTGGACCTTCATTCATACTTAACTAAATAAAGTCGTCAATACCAAAATCAAAGTCAATGGCAAAGTCATAGTCAATACCAAAGTCAAATTCGATAGCAAAGTGAATGTCAATGGCAAAGTCAAAGTCAATAGCAAAGTGAAAGTCAAATTCAAAATAATTTATCTCAACTAAACCATCAGCCTGTTCTTTTATACGTTAAAATATAAAAATAGTCTGTCAGTCTGTTCGTTAGTGAATCTAGGTGCTCTAACACTTTTAAAAACATGTTCAGTTCTGCTTACCAATGCCCGAATAAAAGTTGTTTTGTTATAGATAAATATATGTAGCCACCTAACGTCATTACGGCACGACCACTGGACGGGGAATACGGAGATACGCTTAACTGAATGATTGATTGCCTGTAACCCAATTGATAAGCCGGAATTAGGCATCCTTTGAAAATGAAAATTAGAACAAGCCCCATTTTAGTATTGCGATCAGTAAATAATGACAGGCTCGCCCCTATTACCTTGAGCTTTGTACACCAATTGCTTTATTTTCTTCCGATTTCGTTGCTATGTAACCTTTTCTTCCATTATAGCACAGTTAGGGCTGATTTTTCAGTACATTCAATAAGATTGTTGCTGTCACTGTCTTATACAAACATTTTAACGCGACAGCATCATAATTATTCCCCAAGTAACTTTTATCAATTCATTGACAAAACAGCCCTTTTTCTTATACTACAGTTCCAAATTTAAATTTATTCACTTACTTACTACCTCACTCAATATTCACAGTGAATGGCAGACTACGAATATAATGCGTCGTGTGTTTGTCGTACATTGCAGCAGCAGATCGCGTCATCGACCGCCCAAACACAAACATAGTGAACATTATAAGCAATGTATGACGTGGCGCGCATCACTTAAGGTCCAGAGAAATCAAGCCATTTTTGATTGTATGTAGTACATAATGGCTACCAGATATTACTAAATAGGCCGACCGACAGTTTCGAATTCAAGAATACAATAACAATGAGCAAGTAGCATGTAGCATTCCATTTGATTGAATTACGCTCGTACTGAATAGATATGATATAATGACAAAATATGTGTTTTGTAACATAATATTATAAGACTGCGCATGAATCATTCATCACAATGAATGATTGTGCTTGCACTCGTAACCCTTTTTTGCGAGAGGAAAATCATCTAATGATTTCTCCCGCCTAGGGTCGGGCGGGAGGAAATGTCAGACTCTTACTGACTAAAAACCTAACCGTTTCTTCTCTTGCTCTGGGCCTAGGCCGCGCTTACTCTTTGCGCTTCCCCGCATCCCCGGCTGAACATCAGTCCTAGGGCCTCGTCTCTGGTGGTCTATTGTCTAACCCTGGATGGATATTGGGATAATGATATAACCTCAATCCATTATTTCCTAAAATAATTCGACTGCACGGTTGGTGCGGTGACTGGGCTTCCGTGCAACGTGTCGCGGGTTCGATTCCCGCACGGAACAACTCTTTGTGTGATCAACAAATTGTTATTCTGGGTCTGGGTGTTATGTGTATGTGAAATTATATGTTTGTAACCGCACCCACGACGCAGGAGAAAATCCTAATGTGGGGCAACGTTTCTTTAACAAAATAAAAAATAAAACTGTTAATGACCTTTCCTCCGCAGTGCGTGGGAAAATCAACTTCCGAATGGAATGGTTTCTTCAATGATTGGTTCCATCGTATGAAAAAATGTGTCAAATATTGCGAAGAATACTTCGAAAAGCAATAAAACCATTTTTAGATAGTCTTTTTTGTTCCTTTTTAACCGACTTCCAAAAAGGAGGAGGTTCTCAATTCGACCTTACGATTCCCAAATGTTGAGTGCCGCCCGTGTACATAACAGAATATCTTTTAAACTGTGATTGTGATGTAACTGCGCGAACTGTTATTAGGAATAACCGTTACTCGTCCTTACGAGACCAATTGATACCTAGTATATTTTTTTTATTTTAAAATATAGATTTGCCCTATGCTGTTACAAACATACAATTTCACATACACATGACACCCACACCCAAACCCGGCACAACAATTTGTGGATCACAAAAACTGTTGTTCCGTGCGGGAATGGAACCCGCGACACGTTGCACGGCAGCCAGTTGCCCAGCCACCGCACCAACCGTGCATTCAAAATCAATTTGTATGATACTTGTAACGATAAATACGACTCACACACCTGCCAAAATTTAACAACTGTCCCCTGTGTCTGTTTGATGGTAAAATATCGGGGGTCATTTCGCACACAACTTAATTAATATTCTTGTTAACATACTTGCACTAAAGGTCAATTTATATCAGGATTTACGTCGATACCCCATCTGTAACTTGATATCTTTTAAAAATAATCTTGTGAACTTATCACTCAATTCTGTACATATGCCAACAATTTATGTAAAGGTAATATTGGCATTGATTTCCCGGTTCTTGCTTAGTCGAGCCATGTCTAACTATCAACCTGTAAATCTCTTCTACTTTGCAAAAATTTTCTTTCAGAATAATAACATCCTACTGACAATAACAAACACAACAACGTTTTTGAGTTCGCTCACCAATACATTTTGCAATTAATTAATTCATAAATATATGTATAGATAGATAAACTAGCAATTCTCCCTTCAGGCACATCTTACTTATCTCTTTATTTATAGATGTTGTATTAATGATATTGTATTGTTTTGTACATTTTCCTGACACCGGCACCGCCTAAGGCCAGAGAAATAAACGTAAATGGTCTCCCAAAGCTTAAAATATTGTCCTACTTTGATAAAAAAAAACATAATAAGTACTTGAAATAGACCACCGATAGCACACTCTCCTCCATATCAAACCTATTCCATTGTTCACAGACAAAATATAATCCAACCTATTTATTATTGGAAGAAAATAAACATAACAATATCCTTTTTATGATTATTATTTACGGAATAATCTTCGGATTGTATTTTGGGCGGAAATTAACAAGTTAAAAAGCAGCGTGGGTTCCTTATTTGGAATCGATGGTGATAATAATGTAATCTGTTACGATTCTACGCACTGCGCTGTTTACTTGGAGAAATATTTAAAGAGCAGACCATTTGCCCACGCGTTTTTATACAAACTTTTGAGAAAAAAAAAGTGGGCACTATTGAACCGTGTATAATGAAACTGCACCTTCGACGTGATTGCTGGGCAACCGTCAGCCGTGCAAAGGGTTGTGAAACAACTCTTTATAACATCCGTAAATTGTAATTCCGTGGATTTTTATGAGAGGAAAATAATTAAATTGAGTGTAGGAAAGCCATGCTTCGGTACGAATGTGTCGGCTCGGCCGGAGTAATACCACGGCCTCACAGGAAACCGGGGTAAAACAACAACAGCGTTGTGATTTGCCGTGTCAGTGGGATTACCGGAAGCCCAATCCTTCCCCTCCCCAATCCCTAAATATCCAAATCCCCAATCCCCAAAAGGTCGGCAACGCACTCGTATCTGCTCTGTTGAAGCGGGTGTCCATGGGCGGCGATCAGGTAATCCGTCAACTCGTTTGCCGACTTATCACATAAAAAAATTACTTCTCTCACCCAGGGTAAGGTGAGAGAGATTATCAGACTCTTTCTGATTAAAAAACCGACCGCTCCTTTTTCTGCTCCTTATTGCGCTAGACTCGCAATCCTGGCAGATGTCTATATTTTAGGACAAAAGAGCATACAGTTAACCTGATGGTAAGCAATTAGCAACACCAGCACGTTTCAATAGCGCGGGTCTGCGGACGGCGAGTAAGGGTAGCTCGCCGCTCGACCAGAACCAGACCCGAGCGAACGGCGCGTAGCGTTCCACGCGCGCCTCTAAGAGCCAATAGACTACGACAGACGGGGCCCTATTGGGCTGATGTTCAGCCGGGGTTGCGGAGTAAGCTCAACGAGGCACCTCGACCTCGACCCAGAGCAGGAGAAGGAACGGAGAGATTTTAGTCAGCAAAAGTCGGGAGAAGTCATTAGATGATTTTCTACTCACAAAAAAATGCACGTTTCAATTAAAGTTTTACAAAATGCTTATATTCACTACCCACGCATTTTCTTACTTGAAATAACAAAAGCGGTGTTTCCTTGCCCTAGGTATTTTATTTCTTAAATCAAACGTTTGTAATTTCTTACTACACAAATTCAAACAAAAAATCATAACCTAAAATCCAATATTTCACAGAACCAACGGTTTCTTTCCTATTTCACTTCATTTTAACCTAAAAAAATTGTTTTTTCAACAATGTGAACGTATTGATTATTTTAGAGTACTTCATAAATGAATTCTGCGAATATTCGTATCGAAGGAATATTTATAAGGAACCTTTTGTTTAGTGAAAAACCTTAGAAAACTTTCTTACGCAGACGTTTCGTTACAAAAAAAAGAACCTATACTCTTCTAGCGACCCGCCCTGTCTTGGCACGCAATGGTGATGCTAAATTTCTTCACTATTTAATGGACGTTATTATACATATAAAACTTCCTCTTCATCATCTCTATCTATTAAAAACCGCATCGAAATCCGTAGGGTTGTTTTAAAGATTTAAGCATACATAGGGATAAAGAGACAGAGAAAGCGACTTTGTTTTATACTATGTAGTGATGAAATACTATTTGTGCTCGATGAAAAAATATTGTACCATACTGTATTGTTATACCACGATTCCACATTCTCCAAGCTAACATTTTATTTAAGTACACTTCCCGCTTATAAAGTTCCGATTTCCACGTACAAGAAACAGATTCTATTTCATCGTCGGTCACTATTCCAGACTGTATAGCGGACAAATTCCGATACGTCTATTTGGCAGACCTAGTAGAGACCAGCAAATAAATACTACAACTTCTAGAAACTACTGGTCAACTATATGAACTATCAAGCTGATCCAGAGAACTCCATACCGTATTCAAACGTAACAATTAATTCAAAGTTGTGGCAGCTTTCTTTTTATCTTCTTCAATCATGTTTTTTTTTTAATCTGGGATTATTATCGTATGATTTTTCTTGATTATGACCCTTATGGTTGGAGCAAGAGGGAGTGTCATACCCGTTTTCACCAACATCCCCTAAACTACCACATAAGTATGGGACCCCTTACCTAAAAGGTCCCCGAAACCATCCTCTAAATAAAATTTCGTTTCACCATCATTTCAACCCCCTTACTATGGGTCACATAACTATGTGACGTATTTTTCGAAGTTAATGACTGATCCCTTCTAAAGATCTGACTGACACAAAATATCCCGATCATTCTACTGCTCCCGGCCCAGGCCGCGCTACAATATTTCGCTTGACCTAAAACCCCGGCTTTGTCAAATATCTTATGTCAGAACGGTTTATAGGTAAAAGAAAAGCTTTTATTAATTTTATTACAATTTTAAGGTAAAAGGACTGTTGACTGTCCATCATATTCCACAGCATTACACCTTTTTACATGCCATATTTCATTCAGATCCGATCAGTAGTTTTATGTTAGAGTTACAAATATCAACCCCGAAACCCTACATTCTTTAAAATTTCCACGTTTATTTTGGTAAGATAAAAGTTACATACTTAAAGTATAAGAAACATTCTGATAAAAAAATATGTTTTGTACTGTTTTCCTCTACATAAAAGACATCCTCATAGTCTCCACGCAGGCATGTTACTGATCACAGTTTAATGTTCCAAGTTGTTAAGAGAGTCCTGCTAGTCTGTATTAAATACGTTTTTTGTAGTGTAGTGATAGTGAAATATGACTCTGCCATCAACACACGGCTGTTTTTCCCGTACGGCAATTGAGATTAGGATACAGCAGACACATTATGAAATCCAAAGAAAACTATTACGCATTGCTACTATAGCAAGAACTACATTAGCATACCAGACCAGAATTCTAGTCTAAAATAAACAGATTACACATCTTCCTCAAGTACATTTCGCGAACAAATAAATTGTATTCTTTATGGAAACTTTTTCAATTTACTACCTGGTGACTGGAGACTTGTAACTGACATTTATTAAAGTTTTGCGGACCATTAATTACGATTCTATGGCTAATAAATGTGATATAGTATTTGCATATAACATTAGCATCGTATTACCTCATTATTTTTATATGTTATTTACAAATGTACGTAAAAAGATTTTCATTAAAAATTTTGTTTTTATTGAATTCCGAGAACATTGTGCAATGTGGAATTAATTTATCGGTTTGTTTTTTAATATATTTATATAACGATTTTCTGTGTATTTTAAAATAGAAAAATGTGCGTTATGTTTGATAAATTAAACGCGACTATTTTATTTATAGTTAATGATTAGTTAATATTGTCAATAATTATTGTTGTTTTAAAAAATGTACTCCATAAAACTACTAAAATTTATCATAAAATAATTCTTAATATACAAACTGGTTACAACAAATCTTTTGAATAAAGAAACTCTTTACTTAAAATTATCAAGACAAAATTAAAAAAGTTATCGAAATAAAAAACACTTACCGAAACCAAAACAAAAAGACGAAAAAATCAGCAACAAGTTCATAAACTTGCACAACGAATCCAATATATATTTACACAACACTAGACACTAAAGTTTCCTTAACGAATTTAAATTAAAATAGAGATGCGAAAGTATAAGTAACGGATAATATCGATGTTTTTAGAGGACAAGATGCGTACGTCCCATTCGGTCGGGCTTACGGAGTCGACTGAAATTGCACGCTGCGAGAGACGGTACAGCTTAGGGCATGGGGCACCTACCTAATGTAGTACCGATGCAGACCGATCCTTTAAGACAATGCAGTCACTTCAAATGCATCATTTCTAGCATTTAACATGTATTTTTCAGCGAATAAAATTATTTGTTTATTTGTTTTAAGGTGATTTCCCGTATTGCAAAAATCTTCCTGTTTATTAGCGTTGTTATGTTTTTCGTAATTGTGTAGGTGTACGAGTAGGTTAGTATTCGAGTATGTGGTTTATTTGGTTTACCTGTTATTTTTTTTCGAGATCCGATTTTGTTATTGAGTACGAAGTCAATCGCTCATCGTTCTGTTGTATATTGATATCAATGTCCGTGATACGTATTGACGAATTATTTGTTGAAGAAAATTATGTTTTTTTTTTTACTTTTTCTTTTTGTCATGGCCAAGGTCCGATTAAAAAATACCTGTGTTCCTAAGACAGGTGATAATATAACAAAAGGTTTATCTTCGTGTAAGATAGGTTTGTAGGTTCATTAAACCTTGTATAGGTAGTAAACAAGAAAATTTGGGCCTTATTTTCATCTAGTTTATATCTATTTTTGGACACGATATTTCCAGCCTGTCACCTTAATGAGTTACGACACTGTTTCCATCGACCTTTCGATCTGATTTGTGTCATAGTGACATAGGTTAAATTTGGTCCTAACAGGAACCTACACGTTTTATTATGTTTGTAACTAATTGTTTTTATATTAAATCGTTTTTTTATTTAAATCAGAATTTAAAACGAAAAATTGAATATTAATTTAAGAAAATGGAAAATAATATTTGTCTGTAGGGTTATTTTTTTGTGACGGGTAAATCATCAAATGACTTCTCCCGCCCAGGGTCGGGCGAGAGAGAGTGTCAGACTCTTACTGACTAAAACCCCCCCTGTTCCTTCTCCTGCTCTGGGCCGAGGTCGAGGTGCCTCATTGCGCTTACCCGCAACCCCGGCCGCATTTGTCGCCAATGACTGTACAACCGGCTACTGTGCATCGGCGGTTCAATTCCCAAACGGAACAACTATCTGTCCGATCCACTTAGTTGATCACAGTCTGGGTTTAATGTTTATAAGAAATTGTGTGTTTGGTGCCAGATATTTTAAGAAAAAACAGACTTTTAATACTAATTTGCAGCACACGGTTTTGCCTGAAATATTTCATAATAACATTACAGTGATTTTGCTTTTAGGAAAATGGCTAGGAAGTGTAGGTTTTTTACCCCACCATAATGTCCTTTTGGCAACAATTAGCTCCTATACAGAGCATCGAGTTATACCAACCCAACTATAAAGAACTCATGTCCTACAAATTAGCATGATAAATATATCAATAATATTTTTTGCTGAATAAACAAGACACAACGCTATTACGCTTCAAAAATTCCATTACAAAAGATTAACAGCTACACAGCGAAAATTTTGCCGAAGTTAAAATTAATTGTCCACAAATTAATCGTAACTTCTCGGGTGGCGACCAACCAACTGAGTAGGGTGTTGCCACCGCGGAATCGCTGACAGTGACTCGATACCGCTTGTCCATCAAAACCATTAATTTAAGATACACTTTGTCGACCATATTGTTGTTTTCCACTCGCTACTTGTTAGACTCTTCTATCGTAGTAACTTTTTTTAATGTAGTGGGGACCTGGTGGGGGTAATGTACCCAAGAGGGCAACATCATTGGAAGACAAAATCAATATCATGAGCCGAAAGACGTCCACACCTGGACAAAGACCTGTTCTTTAGACTTCCACTTCTAAAGACAATTCGCCACTTGCATCCATTGGCGCCCCGTAACTACGGTTCGTCGATCCACCTGGTGCGAGGTCTATCTATGCTACATCTTTTGGTCATCACGATGTGGCCGTTTCCACTTGAGTTTGACCATTTTAAGCGCTATTTAGGCTACTCTGCATTCAAGGTCAATTTCTAAATTCCAGAAACTTCAACCATACCTTTCTCCTGTGGAGCACACGCTGGCGGTGGGCCCTGCTAATGCGAAGATCCACCGTGTCCAGTGAAGTGATCGACAGCGGCGACCGCTCGCAGCAAGCCTTAGTCGAAGCCATGGTGTGTAGTGAGAGGAACTAGGAAGACCGAGTGCGTGAGGGAACTAGTCTTGTGCGGGTCTGCGGACGGCGAGGAAAGGTAGCTCGCCGCCCGACCAGAACCAAACCCAAGCGTACGGTTCGAGGTATTCGAGTCCGTCCCAACTTGAAAGAAAAAACGTCGAAAGTGCTCTACGAATTGTTACCGTAACTTCTGGACTCTCTGTGTTGTTCAGATGGCTCTATTCAAAGCGTACGCAACTCGTAGCGCGCCCTACACTCGGAAGCAAATGACGAGCTTACGTAACTTACGTATCATTTGTTTAAAAATGTTGTCGTGTTATAAGTTATTCTTTGCACACCCTTCTGTATTATGATGTAAGATTTATGTGACGCAAGTAACAAACAATGTCTTAAAAGTTCTTTTGTTTTCGCGATGACTGAGTTAAAAACATGTTATGAATTTGTCGTAAGGAAATTTATTTGTACACAGACGTGTTTGATTATAATACAAATAGTAGAAGAAATGTATACGGTGGTCCCGTACGTTTAACTTGAAAGGCCGAAAATTAATATCGGAACAACCAGCCATCAATAAAACAGTTTAATAAAAGAACGAGACGGAAACACTGGCACGACCTTTTGCATAGCAAAATAAGTTATCATGCAAAGGATAAAGAACTCTAAATAAACATACATAAAGCTACTTTTATTTATTTCCGTATGGATTAAAACGACTTAGATTATTTACAAAAGGTACTTAATGTTTCCCTCGAAGCAAAGCGTCGTTTTATTTTGCAAACCTATGCAGGCTCCGGGCCAAATTTTCGAACCTAAATTTGAATGCATACCAATGTTGTGTTCCACTTTACAGAGCAAATTTATTTTAGGTACTTCGCACACTATATTTATATTTCGTACCTTTTTTTTTGCCATAGGTTGGCAAGCGAGCAGATGAATTATCTGATGGCAAGCAATCAGGGTCGCCCATGGACACTCGGAGGTTAAAGGAAAGGAGTTACTTCATACAAGTGCGGCGCCGGCCTCTTGTGGATTATTAGGGATTTAAGGATTAGGGATTTGAGGATTGAGCCCCCTAATTGACAATTGACTGCACGGTTGGTGCAGTGGCCGGGCAACTGGCTGCCGTGCAACGTGTTGAGGGTTCGATTCCCGCACGGAACAACTCTTTGTGTGGTCCACAAATTGTTGTTCCGGGTCTGGGTGTCATGTGTATGTTAAATTGTATGTTTGTAACCGCACCCACGACACAGGAGAAAATCCTAATGAGGGGCAACGTTCTTTTAATAAAAAAATAAATTGTAAGCCCCCAGGGTAGGATTGGGCCTCCGGTAATCTCATTCACACGACAACACACAACTTTTGATGCTTCACGCCGGTTTTCTGAGAGGCTGTAGTATCCCTCCAGTCGAGCCGGACCACTCTGTAGAAGCAAGACTCTCCCACGCTCTTCTTTTAACTATTTATGAAATGCCAACACATACAAAATCCAGGGACGATCTCCGGCCACCGTAAGCACGGGCCTACGGTCGGCGAGTAAGGGCAGCTCGCCGCCCGACCAGAACGAGGCCCGAGCGTACGGCGCGTAGCGTTCCGCGCGCGCCTCAAAGAGCCGTTAGACCACCACAGACGGGGCCCTAAAGGGCTGATGTTCAGCCGGGGTTGCGGGGTAAGCGCAATGAGGCACCGCGACCTCAGCATAGAGCAGGAGAAGGAACAGGGGGGTTTTTAGTCAGTAAGAGTCTGACACTCCCTCCTGCCCGGCCCTGGGCGGGAGAAGTCATTTGATGATTTTCCCCACACAAAAAAAAAAAAAACACATACAAAATAGATACCAAACTGATAATACGCGTATAAAGCTATATCACTACTAATCAATAGGTTCTTCGTACACAGGGAAGGGATGGACTTGCTTGTGAAATAAAAACGAGTTTGGAAAAGCGTAGCGTTCACTACATTCCCTGACTTCGTGGGAGTTTTATTTCTATATAACCGTGGCATATTTACCACCTTATTCTATCATCTTTCCACAGATATTCTACATAAAAACAGACACATCAAGTAAAAAATTTAATTAATTTCAACAGCTCACAATTCAGATTATCTAGTCAGTTCTTGTCGGAGAGCCGTAGATGTTTACTTCACCTACATATCAGTAACTTCAAGTAACTACCGAATCTAGTTAAAACTCAGTCGTCTCATCATCAGCCTATAAGTGCCCACTGCTGGAGCAAAGGCCTCTTCTCACACGGAGAAGGTTAGAGCATTGATCACCACGCTTGCTCAATGCGGGTTGGCGATTTCAAACTTATAATTAGAAATTATAAGTTCAGGTTTCCTCACGATGTTTACCTTCACCGTATGTCAGTGGTGTCTAAATAATCATAGAAAGTACATATAACTCGGAAAAAATCACATTGGTACTTGCCAGGTTTCGAACCCACGCCCTCATGCATGAGAAGCGGGCTCCTTAACCTCCGGGCCACCACGACAATAAAACTCAGTGCTGGTGTTTAATTTCCTGGCATGTAGTCACCAACTTGGCTAGACGGCATTCACCTTTCATAATTCATTAGTCAGTCACACGTCAATTATAACTAAAGTTAAGTTGAAAACATAAGTAAGAATACTACTGAATAGATATGGATGTAAATTGTCACGGAGATAGATATTTGGATATATGGTTTCAAATAACAAATACTGTTCGTATGATGTGTATAAATCCCAATCAAAACTAATATATGACTGAACCGATTTCTGTGAAATTTGGTACAGACATAGTTTGGAACTCAAAAAACAACATGGGGTGGGTTTTATACCAAAATTCTGCAGGAAGTAACTATATTAATAAATGAATAGGCTACTTCTCATCCGAGCAACGCTGGCAAAGCCACTGACAGAATTATCTGTACTAATATTATAAAGCTGTAGGATTTGTTTGTTTGAATGTGTTAATCTCCGGAACTACTGGTTTGAATTGAGCAATGGCTATAAAACATCACGCTACGATCTGCAAGAGAATGTCTAATTCTTTAATAACGCTTTTCCTCTACATTGTTTATACACAGAAGACATCTTTATGCTCAATGTTGCAAAGAATCTCAAAGTATTTTTTAAGTGTGGGAGAGCCATGCTTTAGCTGGAATGGGTCGGTTCGACCGAAGTGATACCACGGCCTCACAGAAAACCGGCGTGAAATAACCACAGCGTTGTTTTTCGCTGTGTGGGTGAGGTTACCGGAGGCCCAATCCTTCCCCTCCCCCAATCCCTCTCAATCCCTAAATCTCGAAATCCCTAATCCCTAAAAGGTCGGCAACGCACTCGTAACTCCTCCGTTGCGAATGTCCATGGGCGGCGCTGATTGCTTACCATCAGGTAATCCGTCGAAAAAAAGAATAAGTAAAAGGCATAATGCCGACTACAACAAAGATTACCAATCCGTTACAAGACAATGCAAACGTCCTGTTATCACGTTACAAATTAGGTTTGGTGTTCCTCAGGGTTCCCTAACTTAATACAGAAGTTAGTGGCGGATCTTGTGTTTACTCGCCAATACATCAATCTATCTTATTTATAATGTAAACGTCGCACGTTTTATGCTTCAGTTAAAGATATTAATGCTTTCTTTTGTGTAAACAAACGTGATGTTTTGGAAAGAGATAGGTACCTATTGGAATTTTTCGCTTCGGCTGTTACAAGATAAGTCTAGTGTCTAGTCTAGGCAAATCTAGTTTCTTTTTTGTTTTGTTTTTTAAAAAAATGCGTTGCTCAGCACTAGGATTTTCTCCTGTGTTGTGGGTGCGTTTACAAACATACGATTCCACATACACATCACACCCAGACCCGGAATAACAATTTATAAATCACACAAAGAGTTGTTCCGTGCGGGAATCGATACCGCGACACGTTGCCCAGCCACCGCGCCAACCGTGCAGTCAAGTGAGTTAGACAGAGCTTCTATTTTTTTTTATAATTTTACATAACAAAAAGAGGATTCTTTTCGTATCATTGGAAAAGAGGATACGCCTTTTCGACTTCTACGAGGCCATATTGCCTGGCGAACTACTAGCTACTGCCCAACAGTTGTACGTCGGGATTTTCTATCTATGCTAATCTGCCCGCAAACTTACAAACTTATGCGATGTTCGATTCGAGACGTCATTAGTTCACATATGTATTACTGTCGTCGAAGTTGCTATGTGCGTTGCCACAGAGATTCGAATTGTAAAAAATGGACTTATTTTTTAAATACGTCTATTATTATTTTCATAGTAGTACCTTTCTTTAGCTCTGATCACTGGTAGGTATTCACCTACAGAGACGAGTCGAAGCCAAATGAAAGAAGTTTATTTGGGTTTTTTCTGTTCTGTGGTATGTTTATAAGTTACTGTTGTTCTTCTAACTGCAAAAAATCTTCGTACAACATTTGTTCAATAATGCTGCTCAATGTAGTGTGATTTAGGTTGTATTTTCAATTTTTTTAGTATAAGTTGTATTTTTATTGTTGACAATACTTTATAAAATCAATACAAAAGCTCACAGTACTTTTATAAAAGAAATACTAAAAGAAAAACGTGACATGTAATACGTTAATTCAATTCGTCATTCAATTTTCCCTACACCAAAACTCGATTGATCAATCGCGGTCGGCTAAACGTAATTAAACAAGGAAACCGCAGTAATAATAATATCGGATTGTAATTACTAACATAATATTTGTGTACATTCATGCTTTGTATAGGTCATTACTCCCTTCTATAAGGTAAACGGATAAACGCGGTATTTTGATGAGCAAATATGAAAGTTTTTAATGTTTTTTACCTCTACTCTGTAACAAAATGCCATATTGTGTGTTTTATTTCTCATAAAATACTTAATAATGTATGGTAGTACAGATATTTTTATGACGTAAGGTGCCAAACGAGCTATCAAGTGTGGGAGAGCCAAGCTTCGGCAGAAATGGGTCGGCTCGACTGGATGACAACACGGTCTCACAGAAAACCGGCGTGCAACAACCACAGCGTTATGTTTCGCCGTGTGAGTGAGGTTAGGCCCAATCCCTCCCCCTCTCCCCAACCTTTCCTAACCGTTAAATATCCGAAACCCTTATCCACAAAAGGCCGGCAACGCAATCTTAACTCCTTTGAAAAAACAAAGATTATCTTATGGTAAGGAACACGGAGGAGTCACAAGTGCTTTAACAGACTTTAAAGAGTTTGAAAATTCGATGATTTGGGGATTGGTGGTGGTGGTTCCTCAACCACCAATCTCCAAATCCAAATGTTACCTCAAGCCAATGTTACCTCACAGATTAGTTTCGAAAACCTCTACACATAATTATTAGTAGTTAGTTGCTTAACTTAACAAATTATTTAAACTTATCTCAAGTCTTGACGGGAAACTAATTTATAACAATACAGCAAAGAACCTATGTAAACTACTTTAGGTAATATCATTAATCTTTGCGTCATAAAGTAAAAGTGATATTACAGCAATAAACAGGTAGGTAATACCAGCAAAAACTGCTTTCTTGAAGGTTTTACTTTACTATGAGGCATAAAACGTGCACCAACTTTTCCTATTAAACTTCGATGAAATTGGAAAATGTAGCCTTTTGTGCTGTTAATGTATTTACGAGCTAAACCCTAACCTAAGTACATGGTTATAAAGTTCTAATTGTAATGATGCCGTTGTGGGAAATTTGAAATGTCAAGACAGTGAAAAAGTTAAGTATTACCAATGACTCTAAGATGTACGAGATTCTGATTCGGCCCGAATAGGCGGCTCGACCGGAGTGGTGGATCAGGTAACAAGAGGTCTCACTCTCAGAAGTCACGGGTTTGTCGCCCCATTTAAGATATAATACACCACATTTCACGTCACTGCATCGCTGCGCTTTTCATAATTGAGACACAATACACACCACGGACAATTTACTCTGTGTTTAGATTTAGAGTTTTCTCAAGTAACTGTTTAAATTTAGTAAACACCAGAATATTTATGCATATACATATATTAAAAAGTAAAGTCAAAGTACATCATCATCACTAGCCGCAAGGCGTCCAAACAAAAACCTCAAAGACCAAGTTGAACGAAAGCAGTTTACTTTAAATTACAAAAAAATATATATACTATATTTTACGTCATATAAGATCTTGATTGCATTGCATTTTCAACCTTATGATCAAACAGCGCGGACAAATACAATGAAAAATCCAATTAACGATTGTACCACAAGCGAGCTCTGGGGAAATACTCGAGTATAATCTAGTGACATGGAGAAAGTTAATAAGTTATAACTAATGCTGCTTATCCTTTATATTCCAACGTGACCTTTATATAATACTAACTCTCACTTCTAAGTTACACCCAGCTCCACCTCCTCCTACTTACTCTATTCTTCGATAAACAAGCTATTCGACAAAAATATCTTTCCAGCCGTTCCTGACATTAGTGCGTTCAAACAGTCAAACAAACTCGTCAGATTCATAGTAATTTTTTTTAATTTGCTATGACGGCAAATGATACTTATTACCTGATGGTAAGCAATCAGCGCCGCCCGTACATGGACACCCGCAACAACAGAGGAGTTACGAGTGCGTTGCCGACCTTTTGGGGATAGATATTGGGAAGGGATAATAATGTTAGTGTGAATGTGCTTCATTTATTATGCTGAGTAATCTCAAATAGTGTAAAAAAGGGTTTAACTAAGCTGAAGAAAGTTCAGGTAGCTTCAGGGAAGCTAGCTGTAATCCCTGCGCTTGGTAGGAGACTTGAAGATTATAATAAGAATACCAAAAATGTAGAGGATAGTCCTACCAACTGCTGTCCTAGTCTAAATACAAAGTCCAAGGAGTATGCCAATGTTTATTAGACAGCGCATATAAATATACCACAAAATGATCACCAACTTTTCTAATATATTTTAGCTATAACTGACGTTTCTCCGATGTTTCCAGTTTCATTCTCCCATGGGAACTTTGTATCATTTCTAAACGGATTGGCTATATCTATAAACTACCATTATTTGTTCTAGCTATTCGGTCTACCTTTAGCCTTCATAAATTCTTAGTACTTATTATAATATTTTTCGAATAATGTAAACATATTTAAGAATTAGTATTGTTTATTTATCTTTCTCTGGTTGGCTGCCCTGTGGAGTGAAATCCTTTGAGTCGCTATCTGTGTGACAAATGAATAAAGGAATATTATAATACAGGTTTAAGACCGTATTTAATACGAATATTCTTAGAGACAACTCCAGAAACAAAAAGATCCACTATAAAAGTTTATTATTTAAGTGTGGGAGAGCCATGCTTCGGCACAAATATGTAGGTAGGTTTGACCGGAGTGATACCACGGTCTCACAGAAAACCGGCGTGAAACAACCACATCGTTGTGTTTCGCCGTGTGAGTGAGGTTACCGGAGGCCCAATCCTTCCCCTGCCCAAATCCCTCCCCAATCCCTAAATCTCCCAAATCCCTAACCCCCAAAAGGTCAGCAACGCACTCGTAACTCCTCTGTTGTTGCGAATGTCCATGGGCGGCGCTGATTGCTTACCATCAGGTTATTCGTCTGCTCATTTTCCGACACATTATATAAAAAAACATACAATAACATTTCAGATCGATGTTTGTTTGAAAAAATACAATTACAAAATATTAGTTTAATTTTCTTCATTCTTCGTAACTAGAACTAGGAACAAATTTACTTCAATACACTTTCCTTGGCGTGGGACGACGATATAAAGTAAATAATGTAGCGACCATATTACGTTTCTCCTTGAATTAGTTTTTTTATTTGCACTAGAGTGGTTCTGGAGTAGGGACCGATAATAGTTTGGGAGGCAACCTCTTTTGGAAGTGAAGAGAAATCAGAACAAATGCTGGAGAACATAAGTTAGATAACAACGAGATTCTTTTTTGTTTGTTTGACCCGTTCATACGTGGATAGAGTCTGATAGCGTGACACGAAGTAAAATTTTTTAAGCGATTGAAAATTCCTATGTAACGAGTTCTGTGCATTTTTTGTTGACAACGAGAGACTTTTAAATGGCGTTTAGCTTTTTGGGATAAAGACTAAGGCGTTTGGAATTTTTAAATCACTAAAACCTCCCCAGTAGCCACCACCAGCACATGTAAGGGATACCAGATTTTTTTTTAATCGTAGTAATTCGAAGCACAATAGAAGAACAATAGATGCGCGAATGCCTGTTCGCTTGGGGTTTGGTAAATTAATAGACCACCTTGGAGAATAACCAACCTTAGAGTCCTGGTAATTGTCATTGTATTTAACAAAATACATACCTTTCCTTACTCTAACACACTTCTCAGGGGTTCCTATAAATAATACTCTCATTCACACAGCTACCTAATAATCTTCTGAATCCGAGGTATCACTTTTCTGTAAAAGGAACGTAAATCCAAACGCCATTTAATTTAAATTTTGTTAAAATTCTCGAAAGTAATAACTTTCGAGAATTTTAACAAAATTAATAAGCGCTTTTAACGGGAAAGTAAAGTTAATAATAACTTTACTTTCCCGTTAAAAGCGCTTTTAATGAATACATTAAAAGCGCTTTTAACGGGAAAGTAAAGTTATTATTTAACACAAACTCTTGTTTTCTTAAGTGGCTTGAGTGGCAATTAAAGAAACGACATTAAATTTTGCTATTTTTAACTGTAGGTACTAACGTACAAGCATTTACGTGCATTTCCATGGAAAATGTAATTCAAAGTGTGTTCATCTCACCTTGTGCGACAGTTTTAGCATCAACGCAATACTAGTGTAGTGTAGGCGTAAGCGATGAATGTAAACGGAAACTTCACAGAGTCATTATAAATTAAATCGTGCCACACATTACACTTCTATCGACAAGCCTTTACATAAGACCTTTGCTTATGTTTCTTATGTTCTAACAGACTGAAATCTTTGACACTTACTTCTTCAAGCAAATCAAAACCTTTAACAAGACGAAAGGCCCTAACTTCGAAAAAATTAGGCCGTATTACAATAGATGTTTGCCAAGTACCGGCAAGCACAGCGTAGCGACCGCCGCGAGCGCCAAGACGACCTGATTAAGGTCACAGGAAGCGGCTGGATGCAGGTCGCTTCCAACTGGCCTATCTGGAAGTCAATGGGAGAGGCCTATGTTCAGCAGTGGACGTCCTATGCCTGATATGATGATGATGATGATGACAATAGATATAAAAAAACATTAAGATAATGTTATCCCTTCAGGCTTTATTATTTAAGAGCCGCGTGCGCGTCGCAACGAAATTGCGCTGACGACTGAGTAAGTCGTTATTTTCAACAAACAAAAATTAGTAAGTATTCAACAATAGTTGCTTTCTGGATTTTTTTTATGTAACAGGCAAACGGCAAGGGTCGGCAAACGATCAGACGGATTACCTAATGGTAAGCAATCAACGCCGCCCATGGACACCTGCAACGGGTAAAGACTGGTTGGGGGCAAGGATTGGGCCTCCGGTAACCTCACTCACACGGCGAAGCACAACGCTGTGGTTGTTTCACGCCGGTTTTCTGTGAGGCCGTGATATTACTCCGGTCAAGCCGACCCATTCGTGCCGAAGCATGGCTCTCCCACACTTAATATGCTTTTGTATGTAACACCCACACAAAGTTCTTACGGCATAGAGATATTGTTGACGTGCCCAATACTATGCTGTATGTCGATCAGAATTTATATCAAGAAGGCAGACATTGTATTACGTGATCACACGTCACATCAATTTAGCAATGTGTTTGCATCGAAAACGTCGTCGTGTTGGAGGAAATTAAATTCTATCTATAACAGAATAAGTCACTTGTTTCTTTATTTATTTATTTTCATAGTGTTTTTGACTGCCTCTTTGGGTGGGTTTCGAGTGAAAACTAAGGTTTTTCATTTCTTTTAATTCTCAGTCGGTCTAGAAATATGGCTTTACCCTATATTGTATGACATGTATGTGAAATTGTATGTTTTGAAACGCACCCACAAAAATGGATAAAATCTTATTGTGGGGCAACGTTATAAAAAAAACACCTTATAAAAAAAAATGCCCTCATCCTATAAATTTCGGCGAAAATGTCAGTAGAGATAAATGTTTCATATAGTACATGTTGTATGTAGTAAACTAATAGTCCAGCTCAATTACAAGTTACGTACATTCACTGCGAATTTCGATACTGGAAATCCAAGTATACTTTGCCGCTCCCAAATGTATATTGCCGGGAATTTTGTACTATTATTTATTTATGTGCAGTTACACTTGTGCAAATATAATCGCTTGTTATATGAAGCCGGGGTTGCGGTTGTCAGCACAATATTGTACCACGGCCTCGATCCGGAGCAAAAGAGGTGGATTTTAGTCAGTAAGAGTCTGATATTCCCTCTCGCCCCACTCAGGACCGAAGAAGACATATAGGTAATAATATATTTCCCTTAAAAAGAGTGTGAAGTTATACTAATTAAAATACAAACAAAAAAAACCTATAAAGCAAACGGTAAATTGTTAAATATTACTTTGACTTCAATAGAAATTACTATAACAAATTAATATAGGTATATTGTATTTATAAATTTCAGATTGAATAAAATTACATCATCATCATCATCAGCCTATAAGTGCCCACTGCTGAGCAAAGGCCTCTTCTCATACGGACAAGGTGAGAGCATTAATCACCACGCTTGCTCAATGCGGGTTGACGATTTCAAACTTATAATAAGAAATTATAAGTCCAGGTTTCCTCACGATGTTTACCTTCACCGTATGTCAGTGGTGTCTAAACAATCATAGAAAGTACATATAACTCGGAAAAAGTCACATTGGTACTTGCCAGGTTTCGAACCCATACCCTCATGCATGAGAAGCGGGCTCCTTACCCTCCGGGCCACCACGACTTCAAAAATCACATCGCACCTATGTAATGTCACCTCTTAATTGACAGATTGACCTACTACATAGCTATTACTAATTTCGTGACGTTCGTTCCTCGTTTACTTATAATTATTTTTAATCGATTTATCTAAATCTCCATTGTATGCGTGCGATGTGCATTTGATACCACAATTTAATTAATAAGGAACCATAAATATTCTTAAGTTTATAAAATAAACCAGCATTATACGAACACGCGTTCGTAGTTTACACTATATACACAATAAATACCATTTTGCTGTCGCATTTGATTTATTTACAAACAATTTTAATTGTTAATTCAATCACAAGTGAGACAGCTCACCTCTGTTTGTCGAGAAACTGCAAAATTTTCTAAGAATTCTGAATGAAGTCTCGTCCACCGCCTGACGTAACCACTACGTCTGGGGTTTTCTTACTGCACAAAAAATAATTTAATACTTTGTTTTTGTTTTCCTAGTTAAAATAGGATTTTGAAGTTTTTTCTTCTAGTCTATCGTAAATGTGTGGAAGAGCCAAGCTTTCAGCACGAACGAGACGGCTCGACCAGAGTGATACCACGGTCTCACAGAAAACCAGCGTGAAACACAACGTTTTGTTGAGTATAAGTGAGGTTTTAGGAAACCCATTCCTTCTTCTCCCCTCATCCATCCCCAATACCTAAATTTCCTCAAAACCTGCAACGCACTCATAACTCCTCTGTTGCCAGCATAGAGAACTAAACTAAAAAGGTTTAGTTCTCTATGGTTGCCAGTGTCCATGGACGACGCCGATTGCTTACCATCAGGTCGTCTGCTCGTATCTATCACGTTACATATATCTATGTTTGATTGGACGGATAAGTAAGTCTTTTATGAAGATCAGCGTATAATACATATTATATTAGACTACCAGCAGACCTTTACAATTCACAAAACAAATTATTGTTACTAAAATGTAACAACGCACTACCATATCTATTTTACTACATTTAAGGTTTAATATCGAACGTCCCAGTAACATGAGTATAAATGTGGATGGATGGAGAGGGAGGGGGAGGCCAAAGAAAATATGGATGGATTGTGTGAGAAGTGATATGGAAGACAGAGGAGTTAGCGATAGCGTGACGAGTGACAGGACAGAATGGAAGAAAAAAACATATTGCGCCGACCCCAAATAAAACGGGACAAGGGCAGGAAGATGATGATGATGATCGAACGTCTCAGTAACATAAATACATCAACAAAATTCCATAATGAGGATTAACACAATATAAATATTATTTACGACGGTTTTTTGGTACCAAAATACATAAGTATTGTAGACCAATAATATGCCTTTATGTTACACCCAATACGTGCCTATTTACCAAGCCATTGACGTCGGACGAACGTAATACACGTCATGACAAACAGATATTTTTGCTTTGTTTTTAATTCATAGTGGTTGCCCTATCGATTTGGTTTATATATTGTTTTGTAACAACTAAAATAATACGAAGGGAACAGTGGAAGACAAAGGTACATCGCAAAATGTAACATATTTCCTCAAAGCTCACAATTACTGTGGTTAGGTATGTAATAATAAACGTACCACTGACACAATAACTCTATATTGGTTTTCTTTTTTTTATTTTGTAATTGACATTTAAATATAGCCATAATACAATATACACAATTGAATATCGAACTATTTCTATAATATGTAAGCGCCGGCGCCGCAATCACAACCATAGAGTGGACATTAACAAACACAAAAAAAAGAAAAGTTTTTTGAAATTGGAATTATAATAATCCACCTCCGGTAGTTCCAGGAAGAATTTTGAGTGAATCCGCGAACGCAGTTTAAATCAACGTATAGATTGAGCTTCTGTTTTTGAAATAGCAGGCAGAATGTGTAACAAAAACAAAGAAACAGCATTAGACAAGACCTTTTCTGTCTTCACAAAGGAGGTTTGACCTATTTACACTGGCCATAATTATCGCCTTGAATATCAGGGCTGTCCAATATTTGTCAGATGTTACCCTACAGTCTAATTGGAAGAGAGGGCCTTAGGCTAACAATATTAAAGGTCACTGTTTCCAAAGTATAAACGCCAGCTTATTATTTCTCTACAATACACAAAATTTCCTGCAGAACTTTCAACTTTATTACTTAACTATAAAGTTGATAATGTTTAGAATACTAGCTCGATTTGCTAGTTTCGGTTGGCCATTGATCTTAAATAATCTACTTGGGGTCAACAATTTGCTGGAAAGGTATTGTTTAGTTTTCTCTCGACCAACTTAACATCGGATCCTTTATATCCTCGCATAAGCTCCACTAAAGCTTCCCGCGGTTTACCTAAGTTATGTGCCGAGTTATTCCGTAAAAGAGTGAAACTTAGTGAGATCAGGTTGAAATAAAATCTTTGTGAAATTTTATTATTTAAGGGGCTAAAAGTAGGAATTTAGATCACTTAAATGGATTTCACTTCTGGTTTTTTAATTATCATTACAGATGTCCTCCTTGTATCAGCCATGATTGCGGGTCAAGCGCTATAATATATAGCAGCATCGACCTGGAGCAGGAAAAGGAACGGGGTTATTTTTAGGGGCAGTCTGACACTTTCTGTCACCCTGCTCAGGGCGGGAGAAGTTATTTCATAAATTTCTTTCCTCAAAAAAAGCGTGTTGAATTGCATTTCTGATCTTTCAACTGATATCTTCTGTTTTTTTTCATTGCGGGATCCAAGACAGTCATTTATGCCCTGGGACGCTACTCCATTGTTTCGTGTTTTCATGGTGGTACCAACTCCTAGATCATAAAAGATAAAAAAAAACTTGACAAAAAATTAACTCTGTCTATTCCATGACACACTACTAGGTAACAAAAGTAAATATTTAACCCCACGAGTCTTGATTGATTCAAACGTAACTTAATTGCATTTTAACACCAACAATACCGGATAACTTTAATACATAGTCCATTCAATATTCAGGGCCTAAATGAACTTTATAATTTAGGTCATCCCGGGCTGAGTTATGAGGCCTTGGTAATTAGCTTTTATAATATTAAATTGTTTGAAATTTTCTACTAAATGCATACTTTAGCGCAAACACAGTATGCCGAGCTCGTTACATAGCTTTTCCAATACCGTTTTTGTGTAAAAGAACTGTAGTTCCAAATTCCCTTCTCAGTGATAGTAATTGGATAAGACCAGATGCAATTTAATTTGGCTGTACGGTTCAAGCGAATGTAGATTTCAGCTTCAACCAGATTAAAGTTCACAGAAAGCTATCAAAGGGCCAGTTTGGATCACATGCTGGCGACGGCATGTTGTCGATGCATCCATCCAATCCCGACCAATATTGCCAAAGGCTATTTATTACTACCTAACAACATTTAAATGACTCCCAGTTCAAATACTAGTCGCATCAATATCGTTACCCAGCTAAATAAATTACACCATGTATTTTATTAAAACCTCGTCGCATTTCTGCCAAAATGATACCTCTTTGTATGCAGGTCACAATAGGGTAGTGACCGTCCCTTCCCACATAAATCTGGGCTCTATGACTTGGCGAGACCCCTGGCTACTAAAACAAAATATATAACAGTCGTTACGTGGTAGTTTAAATGTCTGGCAACGTTTCCAAATGTTAAAAACTATAAAGTACACAAATTGAACGTTATTACGACAATTGAATTGAATTTTTCCGTGATTGTAGACGTTGAATAGTGTACAGGCGACGCCATTACAGTTTTAACTTTATCTTGATTCAAGCTGAGCTCTGACTTATGTATATCCAAAACTAATTGAGAAGCATAGAAAGAAGTATCGCCAAAGCAGTACCTTATTAATCATGATTAAACTAAAAATCAATTTCAACATCGGAACAGTAAATCTATCACTGGACAACAGGCATTACTTAAGACTCCGATAAAACATACAAATTATAGTAAAATACTCATTAAATCCAATAAAATAAACTGTGACACGTCAGAATCTAAAAACCTCGGTTGTGCGTCGTGGTGGCTTCAAAACCTGGCGAGTTCCGACTTTCTAAGTTTATTTCGATGCCACTGACCTACAGTGAAAGAAAACCTGAACTTATAATCTCTAATTATAAGTTTGAAATCGCCTATCAGAATTGAGCTAGCGAGTTAATAAATACTCAAACCTTTTATGCGAGAGCCTTTGCTCAGCAGTTGCCACTTATAAACTGAAACTGATGGTGTAATGAATTCTTAGCTCCGAATTATCGGGACTCCAGTCTCTCGTAAAGAAGCTTTGTCTTGTACTTTTTGTTTAGTACTAAAATGATATTTATAAGCAAACCTTTGTGGAGATAGAAATAAATTTTATTATTATTATTGCTTAACAAGTAAAGCATTCTAAAACGAAATAAACCAACCATTATAACTAATACCTGTTTGTAAAATCTAACCACAAAGCTACAGGTGAGTGGCTATTGTTTGTTAAAACGCAGAGCGTCCTACTCGAGCAAAATGTTTGTGTTTACCGCCCCCGAACAAATATTTGATCGATTCCTAGTCTTTGTCTGTATTTCGCTCATAATTTACGACCCCATAATTTCCATAATACAAAGCTCTAGTGCGCACGTAATACGACGGAATAGTTACTTAGATTGTAACAGTTTGATTATTGAAATATTTGTAATAATCATTTTGTAGTTCTGATTTCAATTACTAAACTTAACGTTTTAAGCAATTGTTTGTAAATAAGTCATAAATGACAATCAATATTATTAAGCTGTAGAGTTCGTTTGTTTGAACGCACTAATCTCAGGAACTACTGGTTCTAATCGAACAATTTTTTTGTGTTAGTTAGTCCATTTATCGAGGAAGGCTAAGTATAGGCTTTGAGTTAGTCCATTTATCGAGGAAGGGCTATAAAGCATCACGCTAAGATATACCTACCGCCGAACAGCTGGTGAAACTGCGGAATAGTTGCTTGTACAATATGTAAAGACACGGTATTTCAAATTATAAATTGTAATACCATGAGGTTCTTAAATCCGTACCTAATGACCCGAAAAAGGTCGGCTATGAACTTGTTGTAAAATCTCTTCTGTTAGTTATTACGAGTATACGTCGCCGATAGCTCAAGATCACCATCAGGTAATCTTTATACTCGGTCGTAGACCTAACCACAAAAATATTGAAATTGTATACCCTATTAATTGAGGATAATAATATTACTACATGACTTGCAAAAAATATTATTACACACTTACACGGGCGCTAATACTTAACACACTTACACGTAGACAAGTAAATAAATCTTATCCTAGACCATTATTTTATTAAGGAAAAAACTAAGATAGCAAGTCTTAAACAGTTTGTCGATCGCGACTAACAATAGGCAAATATTGGATAGTCCTCCCACAATGTTCGTTTGATCTCTCAACCCAACTCAAATATAATACCGGGACTTGTTTAATGAAAATCCTCAAAGATTCCCATAAGACCGAGCACCATTATCTTCTTATGTCCGTACGTAAGCCCTACCCAAGTTTTCCATAGAAAATATAAAGCTTAAGTAATACCCATGTTCCTAGTTCCTCGTTGTTTGACTTATACACAAACGTCCATGCCCTTGGCTTTGCGGCGCTATGGACAAAAATTTCAATTGCCTTGTGTGAATGTTAGGTTACGTGGATTTTGTTTAACTTATAAATTGTTTTTTAATCGATGTTTGATTCCGGACTTTAATTGCTTATGGAGTAATTGATAGTAATTGGTTTTGGAGTAAAAATTGTATATTTACACACACATAGTTAACCTCTTACACACACAAACATACATTTATATTTTATCAAGGTAGCAATTTGGGTCCTCTTCTATTCAATTTAACAGTTAATGACTTGCCGAAAGTAGTCAATAGGTGTACACCTTTGTTGTTTGCTGACGACTTGAAATTGATTGTTGAAGTGAAGCAGGCCACAGATCATAACATTCTGCAGCAAGACATAAACAATGTATTGGAGTGGAGTCTTGATAATAAATTGTACTTCAATGTAAGTAAATGTTCTGTGCTGTCATTCAGTCGTGCGCATAGCCCAAGTCATCATCAGTACTGCATGGGAGGAACGCCACTCCAGCGTGTCTCGGAAGTAAGGGACCTCGGTGTGCGCTTTGCTGCCGATGTCACTTTCAGGAAACATGTTGCTGAGGTTTGTAAGAAAGCGTACCGTAATTTAGGAATGGTTCTACGGTTAGCAAATCAATTTACTAACTTCCATGCACTAAGTTCACTGTATGAAGCACTAGTTAAAAGCCATTTAGAATGCAATGCCATAGTTTGGTCGCCCCATGAAGCCAAATATAGAATAATGTTAGAGCGTATACAGAACAAATTTATTAGATTTTTATATTCAAAACAGTATGGTGTGTACCCGGGATATCCCCTGCTATATCCTACTCTTTTTGTATTAGGTATGACAGGTTATTATAAACTTGAGGTAAGAAGGGAAGTAGCTCTCACTGTATATTTATGTAAATTATTAAGAGGACAAATTCACAATCCAGAAGTTCTGGCCACAATAGGGTTGTGTGTTCCGGACGGGTATGTGGGGCGCCGGCGTAGGCCGCCGCTGCTGTGGGTACCGCGCGCGCGCACAGGCTTGCTGCAGCACGCGCCGCTCACGCGCGCCCTGCGTGCGCTCAACGCCATGTCGCAACATATAGATTTGTTTCACTGCACTATGAATGAATTCACTCGGACCGCATATAGAATAACTTCCATGGTAGATTAAGTTGTTAAATATAGGAAGGTTTATGTAATTTTATTTTATAATTAGTATGTAAGGTTTCTTTGTATTGTTTTTGATTTTATGTATTTCTTTATAATGTTACTACACTATTGTATTAGGAAACTCCTGTGATAATAGTTGTATGTTGGTGATAAATAAATAAATAAATAAATAAATAAATTTAATACTCTATTATTGGTTATATTGGTTAGTAGTAGCCCTCCCCGACTTCGCACGGGTGCAATTCTATTAGCATTACATGTAACACGTTGTCGTAACATTTACATGTAAACACGTTGCGTAGCATTAAAGAATTAAGCATATATAACTACATAAGGACCGAGAAACTGACTTTCTTTTATACTATGTAAAGCTAGTCCCTTTCCATCCACTGCTGGACATAGGCCTATTGAGTTCGATTATTTCCATCTCTTCTCATTCAACCACGAATATCGTCAATCCACTCGAACTCGAGTCTCTCTGAACGATCCAATACGAATTTTAATACATAAGTATTTTATTTTCGAATAATATTTTAAAGACATTTCCAATAAAACATTACATATTATTATTGTACAGCTGGTTTAAGTTTTTAACATCACACGTACCTTTGATCTGCAAAATAAATGAAATATTTTTGTAAAAAAATATAAGTACGCCGAGTATTTTTGTGTGAAAGAAAAAAATAATCACACATTTTTTTCTAAGAAAATTGATGTGTACCAGAGCTTTGTGCTAACATTCTCCAGTTACTAACCCTCCTTAATAGGGACATGTGATTTGGTTTACTATGAACAAAAGATAATAAAAAAAAAACAAAAAAGCAAATCATATCTAACTATATTCCAAATTTATCCATTAGGTACCAGAAAAGTTTTTGTTCAAATTCTGAGACGGATACATTGTTTCAATGAACTTTTTCCTTATGATGTGCCTATGTACGTTATCAACCTTCGTCGCCTCTAAACCTAGTAAAATTTGATTTAATAAATCCTCTTTAAATACATCTTTATATTCTACTCACAGGAAACATATGCTTCACCGCGATTGGGCTGCATTGAGGCCACGGTCTCGTTTTTTACGTTTGCGTGAAATTGCCATAATTTACCGAATTCTAAATGAGTCTCAGAGTTTTAAACCTAGGTACCTACTAGAACTTCATAAACAATACTAGACGAAAATAAGTAACTTCACAAGCGTCCAGTTTTGTTGTTGCAGATCACCAACACGGTCGAGGATGCATCGCTTTATAAAAAACAAAACAAAAAGGAAACACCAAAAATCACTTGTCCACACTAGCCTGCGTGTGTGAAACTAGGGGCTTGCTAATTGGATGGGCACAGACCCCAGCAGGTCAACCTACTTCTCTCTGTCCAATTTCTTCATTGAAATCTCAGCTTTATAGCTTCGAAATACAGTCGAAAGTCCAGTGGAAAATATTAACAGATTAGAGTAGGTTGGCCAGCTGTCGTTTGTACATCAAAAGGATTTAACCCAGCCAGCAGTGACACGCTCCGATCCTTTCAACGCCTCTCCCATAATTATAAAGGCCTTAATTAAGTTGTTGAAACGAGGATTATATTATAATCGGGACATTTATTTGTTTACGTAGTATTTTGCAGCGAATGGTGTGAAGATTGGTAAATACCGACGCCATTTTGGAGAAAATTGTAAATCAGAGCTTAAATGGAAAGGTCAGGTATGATTAAACTACGGTAATGTTTCACTAGCTTGTTTTTTGTGAGGGGAAAATCATTAAATGACGTCTCCTGCCCAAGGTGGGCGGGAGGGAGTGTCAGACGCTTACTGAATAATCCCCCCCCCCCCATTCCTTCTCCTACTCTGGGCCGAGGTCGCGATGCCTCATTGCGCTTACCAAACAACCCCGGCTGAAATGTTTCACTGGCTTCGTTGCCGTTTAGTATTTCAGCTAAGCTTGAAATAAAATTGGAAACCTAGTCAAATTGAACAAATCATTCCATCATTCCTAAAGTCTGAAGCTAAGTTTAAAATTAAAATTGGTTTCAAATTACATTCAATCTACTTACAGACTAACCTCTTTTTACTGCTAAGAATCCTGTGGATTCCACCCTTCCGGAAGGCATCTCAGACTACGTTAGCCTAGATGCGTGGGTGCAAGCAGAATGATGTACCGCAGCCCCGGACCGTAGCAGGAGAAGGAACGGTATGGATTTTAGTCAGTAAGAGTCTGACACTCGCCACAGGTTTAGGTCAGCTCAACCCCAATCTATATTATCTACCTATATACTAATATTATAAAGAGGTAAAATTTGTAAGTTTGTATGTAGGGGGTAATCCTTGGAACCGCTGGTCGGATTTCCAAAATTCTTTCACTGATAGATAACTACAATATTCCTGAGTGCTAAAGGCTAACTAAAACATCACGCTACGATGAAATGGAGTCGAGCAGCGGGTGAAACCGCGCGAGAATAGCTAGTATGTTATGTACTGACAAAAAATTTTTATACATATATGTGTTGCAATGTTGCAATGTACTATTTTTATTTATTTATTTATTTATGTTTTATTGTACACAATGAAATGAAGTTGGTACAAAAGGTGGACTTAATGCCATATGGCATTCTCTACCAGTCAACCTTTGGGTCAAGTGGAAAATCTGCGAAAAATAGGTACGGGAAATATACTATGCAGACGAGAAAACGTAAAATATGAAATGTCAAACAAAGAATTAGTTGGTTGCCAAGCGACAAAGCCCTTTAAATAAATAAATAAAAAAGCATTAGTTTCAAATGCTTTTTGAACACGCTAATATAGATTTATAGTAAAAAGGACCAGTGATCCAATATAAGCATAATAAGTGTAGTTCGCCAAAACAGTTTTATACCAGATTTGAATCAGTATAATAAATGATTTGTTTTGGGTAAATAAACAAGTTTAGGTAATAAATTGGTAGATTATACTGTAATGAATATGATATATTGTATGAATCAAATAATTCATTATGCATGCAGAGAATTGGGTGTATGTTTTCATAAAGTAAGTATATATTTGATTTTAGATAGATATAACAACAACCCTTGTTTCATTTAATATTCATAGTGTTTTTGATTTTCATTTCTTGTGTACTTGGGATTTGTGTTAAGCATAGGCACAAAAAAGGTATCAAACCTTTTTTGTGGAGGGAGGATCATCAAAGGACTCCTCATCCCAGAGTAAGGCGAGAGAGAGTGTCAGACTCTTACTGACTAAAAACCCCCTGTTCCTAATCCTGATCCAAGCCGACGAAATAGGTTGATATCTACCTATCACACATCACATCATCGGCCCATAAGTTACACAGTATTCTTACACAGAGAAGGTTCGAGCATTAATCACCACGCTTGCTCAATGCGAGTTGGCGATTTCAAACTTATAATTAGAAATTAAAGTCCAGGTTTCCTCACGAAGTTTACCTTCACCGTATGTCAGAGGTGTCTAAATAATCATAGAAAGTACATTTAACTCGGAAAAAGTCACATTGGCGCTTGCCAGGTTGCGAACCCACGCCACGCATGAGGAGCGGGCTCCTTAACCTCCGGGCCACCACGAAGATATCTATCTACCTATACTCAACACAAAATCACAATACTTTTTTATTGTTTTCTTCACGACATTCTGTGATAATCTAATGTAAAAAAGTAAACAGAAAGAGTTTAAAACCAATAAAATACTTGAATTTATATTAAAGAATCTGCTAAAATGTAATATAAAACGTAAAGAGAGAGAAAAGTTTCAACATTTCCGTTCCCTTAAATGTTGTAGATAGATTGCGATCTCCTGAGTGCATCCTGTTCCGCCATTTTGCAATTTGTTACGGTCTCAAGTTTATGCTCAATTTCACTGAGTTTTATTTAAACTTGTGAATTAAACTGTCGGGCTAGGTTTTAACTTTATGCTGTTTGAAATAAGTGATGACAATCTCAATCAAAAATACCTAAGTAATTATACTTAAACTACCTGCCTTTTTCTTTTACGTGTCATAGTGCGTAAACCTACATACATATACCTACTAGTAGTCGCATACACCTTACACCCATATCGCGAAAAACAATTTGTAGATTACACACAGGCCTATTGCCCAAACACTGCACCAACCATGCAGTCTGATGATGGAATGATGAAGTACTAGTATTTAAGACATAGAGTAAATATAGGTATAAGATATCTTTAAATGTATAGAGAACAAATAATCATCCTGAATATTATTGGGAGCAAGAAAACTTCGATCTTATTCTCTAGTACATACTACTATAGGTACATCTATTGTTCATAATGTGATATTTTATGAACTATAAAACTACCTTGAAAAATGAACTACCCATCAAAAACGAAAAAAAAATGCGTAACAAGTACCTAACAAGTAAAATCTTTAGCTTTATAACATTAATTTCTAAAGATTAATAGCAGGTCAAACTATAACTTTTTAATTGGTACAAGCTCGCCAAATCCACCCAATATCGCTGCAACTTCTGTAAGCTAAGATCTGTAAGTAAAACCATTAAAACATTGAAACCCTAAAGGGCGCGTTCCAGAGACATGAATGATCCCGAAGCGAAATTTATCAGAAAACACTATTTGAGGAGAAGAAAGAAACGAAATAGTTTCTACTTCACTTTTACTCCAAATGAATCAAAATTCTAGACGCAGGAAGCGAACTCGTAATCTAGTCTAGACTTAGGTATTACCAATCAATAATACTATTTATAGCACTTTCTGTCTTACATGAAAATTGTTAATAGGGTATCGGTCTGAAACCAGGGATGGCTTGAAGCAGTTGCTCCGTTCACAGAGTCATTAGACGACCATAGATGGCCAGATTTCCAGCCAGGAATGCGAATGCTATCGCAATCAAGCTGGCTCCGATCAACCGAACGGTTTTTAAGTCTTGTAAGTAATAAAAGTGAGAGTCTGACTCTCCCTCTCTCTTTCCCATAGAAGTAATTACCACCCCTCTAATAAAGGGTGGCCATCCAAGACATCTACTATTTTGAAACATTTAGTATCAAAATACTAGCCATAGGAAGCGAACTCCTATCTCACTCCTTTATCTCGTCTAGACTTAGGGAGAACCAATCAATAACACTATTTATAACACCTCCTGTTACATGGAGATCTAAGATATAGGTTTACAGGGCATTGGACTGATACCAGGGACGGTCTAGCTCATGGTGTGGTGTAGACAATGGTGTTGAGGGGCGCTTATTATTTAACACTACACACTACATTGTCGTGTAGGCCTAGAGGTTAAGGTGAACCCACTCACCGCTTCTCATGCATGAGGGCGCGTAACTATAACCCCGGCAAGAACCAGTGTGACTTTTTTCAAGTAATACATTTTTTTCTAATTTAGATGGCACTGGCAAACGGTGAAGGAAAACATCACAAGAAAACATGTTCTTATAATTTCTAAAAGTTTTAAATCGCTAATGCTCAAACCTTTGTTTAGCAGTGGGTACTTATAGGTAATGCCAATGATGTTGATGACGCGAGCTATTTTTTTTTTTCAATAGTAATGTAACTCAATTTTTAATTCATTTTCAGCAGTAGACAATCTTACTTTCGATTGCGTACTTTCATGCAATCATTGACCTAATAAAGGTTGAAGGGAGCTAGATACAGGTCGCTTCCAATCATCCTATATGAGATCTATTAAAGGAGATCTTCGCTCAATAGCGGTTTTCTTATGCTTGATATAAATATACGATGATGATGGCGTTAGTGATAAAAGTGGGCGCTAGGTTATACAAAAATAGAAACTACCTGGGCCAAGAATATGGGAGTCCGCCCCTGAAAGACATGGGGAGTCAGACTGAACTATTACTCTTAATACACGTGACTTGAATAAACTTTTTTCAATCGCACATACTAACAGATGGAAGCGTTTCATTAGATTTTCTCACTGTGTTGCTGTTTCGACGAGACTAGGTTATTGCTCTGTGCGATTTAGTCGTTGTTGTTGTTGTTACGTAGTTCATTATACAATAAGGATAATCTTGCATTTTTTATACAGAAAAGGAATTTGAATTGAATATAAGAACTGATTTTATACATAATAAAAAACCGTGACCGAATATTTATGAGTATTTTAGCATATTACATGGAACACGTATTTGATAGTCCTATGGAAGCAATTACCTACCGCTCTTCTCCATTTTAAGGGGCATATAGAGTCATGCTCGAATTGTCCAGCTCGACAGGATTCATACCACAACCTCAAAAAACCAGCGTCAAACAACGTTTGCGTTATGTTTCGCCATAAGAGTCTGGTTACCGGACGCCCAGTCGGTTCCTTTCCATTCTATCAACAATTTCTCATTCCTCAAATCCCTTAAAAACCGACAGAAGGCCAACGCACTTGTAACTCCTCTGGTATTGTGGAAGTCCACTTGCTGACCATCAGGTGGCCAAGTTCTCTACCTCATTTCTTTAAATAAACAGTCACCATATTTATTGCAACGGTCCTATTTCAGTCACCAAGTTCACGAGAATTTCAAAGATCAAAAGCCCAAGAACTGAACCGTTCAATACCAAATTATTCATTGTTAATGAAAATACAACATCGGTAATTCGTGCCATCCTTAGTACCATTCTACGATCGACACTCAAGACCCAAGAACGGACGGAGCCACCAAATTGAATTACATAGAATAGCTTAGAACTCGTTACCACAATTACTGCAGATACTGTCTTACAGTCTTGGATTAGGTATCCCTTGTTCCTCGAAATTGTATTACATTTGTTTGGTAACCCTAGGACCGCATTTAGACATGACCCTCAAACGCCACGTTGGGAAGGTTTGCGTGTAAAAATATCTGGATTTAGGTAAATTAAATAGGACCTTTATTCTGTTTCATGTAATATTTTGTTCCAGCTTTATTTATTATTAATGTACAGACACAATGTTGGAAAAAAGGATTGGGTCTCCGGTAACCACACTCACACGGCGAAACACAACGCTGTAGTTGTTTCACGCCGGTCTTCTGTGAGGCAGTGGTATAACTCCGGTCGAGCCAGACCAATCGTGCCGAAGCTTGGCTCTCCCACACACAGTCATTCAATTAAAACAAGGACCGAGTGGATAATCAAATTTTCCCTCTTTAAAAGGTTTGATTTGAGTCATTTCCATTAGGAGGTGCATTTAACCGAACCTTGTTTTAAATCGATCCTATGTAAACAAGCTGTAGCAACACGTAAATATCCATTAGTTGAACTTAACATAACATCAAGCTAACAATCCCTGAAAGGCAAAATAAAGATTCACATTTACATATCACCTTCTAAATTTTTGCCAGTTTTAAATAATATTTTCCCAATCCTCAAATCACTAGGTAAATCAACAAAGAGCCGACAACGCAATTGGGTAGTTTCCTAGGTCAAAAATAAATTAATTCGACGTTTCAATACAATAAAATATTGAAAAATAACTACTTATACTTTTTTCATCGATCGATCGATACACTAAGTTTAAGATATTTTGTAGCTAATTATTAAGAAATAAGTAAGCTATTTGATGCAAAAATACGATGACGTCATCATAACTCAGTTTTTAATACAAATCTCCTAGAAAAGTATCGTTTTTGACATTTGGATAAAAGTATAGAATTTGACTAGTTGGAAACTACCATATTCCCTTAGTGTTGTGAGGATCCATAGGTGGCGCTGTTTGCTTAGCACAAGGTTATCCGAATGCTCAAATGCCGTCATAGCATTTAAAAAATGTACAACAATTAAATTATATATAATCTTCTTATATATAAAAATGGATCGCAAAATGTGTTGTAAGCGCATAACTCAATAACGCCTGGACCAATTTGGCCAATTCTTTTTTTAAGATGTACGTTGAAGTCCAAGGATGGTTCTTACGGCGAGAAAAAATCGAATAATTGCCGGGAAAACCCTAAAAACAGTTCTTTTCTTTTTCACATACAAACGTTTTCTAACTAAAACGTCGAATCAATTTGAGCTTTATTGCTGTTATACATAAGGTTCATATTAAATAACAAGCACTCACTGTTATCTAAGAAATAAGTGAAAGAAGAAAAGGTGTGTTCCTAACGTCAAAAAGTAAATTTGCACTTTCTTACCACTAAACAAAGTTCAAATTCAATCATCTATCAAAACAGTGTCCGCGTGTGCTTTGGAGCTGGAGCACAGAATTCGTCGTTTGAGGATTAATAAGTCGGGTTCCGAAAACAAAAAAAATATCCCGATTTGAATGATTTTTTCAGTGTTATGTAGTCCATTTATCGAGGAAGGTATATTTTATTTAATTCAAAATTAGGGATCTGTAATAAAATTGCTATTTTGTAACACAAGGAGTAAAATCGAAAACCTATTTTTGCGTGCGCTGCAATAACTATTGACCATAGAACAAAATGATGTACTACGGGTTTGTAGATTATATTAAAACCTATAAAAAGTCCGCGAGAGCATATATCTAGCTATCATGGTTTAATCACAATACTTACCCGATTTTGTGTTCAAAATAATTATTAAATCGTCTGAAGGAAAAAAAGCGTTAAATATGTATTGTAATATTATTCTTTATCGGAATTAAGCATTATGTTATCAAGAATATTTATTTATAGGTATTTTAAAATACTTTTTTATTTCCTCTCAATCTCTCAATCGTTTAAAAGTTATCATGTGTGTAAGATGTTAAGAGTTGGTACCTTATTAATGAGTTATGGACCATAGAGTTTTTTATCAACATAAAATCCTGTAATAATATTTTTCGTAATATATTTGTTGATGATTGTAAGTATAAGATGTTTGAAGAGTATAAGAAATACATTTCTAAACTAACTCTGCTAAGGAAAAGGAAATCCAAGGAAAAACATACATCTTAATTTGGAAATGTCGTTGCCATACGATGTAAATGAACTAAATGAGTATATTACTGTACATGCACCCAAGTTCTTTAATGACCAGGTAATGGCAAACAATAGTGTTATGCTCAGTGTTGTTTCAATGAGGGAAACATATTTTTTTGGATGCTCCAGGCGGAACCAGCAAAACTTTCATTAGCTACTAATATGATATTAGCAAAAGTAAGGTCTCAGGGAAAACTAGCTTTGGCAGTAGCGTCATCTGGAATCGCTGCTACTATATTAGCTGGCGTACGCACAGCTCAATACACTTTAAAACTAACATAACCAAACCGTTCCGTTACAGAAAGAGCGTGTGCTCTATTCGTAAAAATGGCCTTTTAGGCAAAGTTTTGTAAGATGTCACTTTAATAATCTGGGATGAATGTACCTTGATTCATGATTCATAGAGAAAATCATGGTTGGGATTACTGTCATGTTTGCTGGGGATTTTCGGCAAATTTTACCAGTAGTAGTAAGAGGAACTAAAGTAGACATTGTAAAAAATTGCCTTAAAAGTTCTCTATTATGGAAATTTGTTCATACCTTAAAACTATCTACGGACATGAGAGCATATTTGGGAGGAGGTAGTACAAATTTTCCTTTGAAGTTACTTTTAGTTGGAGACGGAAAATTACCTTATTTTGAAAATAAAATACCTATTGATCAAGATTAAGGAGAAAAAAAAGACTAGCATTGAGAGTTTAATATCAAAAGATATCGTCGAAATAGAAAATAAAGATTATCAATGGAAGTGTGCACAGTCGGTGCGGTGGCTGGGCAACTGGCTGCCGTGCAACGTGTCGCGGGTTCGATTCCCGCACGGAACAACACTTTGTGTGATCCACAAATTGTTGTTTCGGGTCTGGGTGTCATGTGTATGTGACATTGTATGTTTGTAAACGCACCCACAACACAGGAGAGAATCCTAAAGTGTGTACAGTAGAGTAAAGTCTAAACAGTAGTGTTGGTGTTGTAATTTTAACTAAACTTCCAATGGATCAAGAATATGCAGTCCATTATCTACAGGGATGTTTTCATTGTTTAAACCCGAGGGGCATCCCATCACATTCTCTCAAGTTAAAAATTGGTGCCCCATTATTTTACTTAGAAATTTATGTAGGTAACGGGAGACTTTAGGTTAAATTTGTTCGCAAAAACGTGATAGTTGCAATAATAGTTCTGACTGGTTCAGTGGTTGGTCAAACAGTATTTAAACCTCGGATCCTAATGATTCCAAATGATTTGCCTTTACATTTTAATCCAATTCAGAAAATAAACCAAAAATATAATTTACTCAGAAGTACTTTAAAATGATATTTGAACCCGGTTTAAAGTGGACGGTCACTCCCGCCTGTAGTCGTAATTCTTACTCTGGCTGAATTTCGAACAGATAGACAGCTATTGCTTACTTGACTTATACAATTTAACTTAATCTATATTTTTCTTAATATTATACCTAAACATGAAAAGTTTGGTTGTTTGTTATGAAGGCGGTAATCTCGGGAAATGCTGATCTGATAAATTATGAAAACTGTTTAAATATTCAATAGTCCATTTATTGAGGGAGGCTATAATAAAGGCAATATTTTATCTCGGTATTTCCACGGAAACGACAAAAACGCGGGTGAAACCGCGGGGCACAGCTAGTTTTTAAAATAAGAATATTTTCGAATAATAGAAACAGTCTCTACTGAGAATCTTCAATTAGGAAGACAGAGTAATACTCAGAACACACGTTTTTAATAGTGTTGCCCAAATGAAGAACAAGACGACACTTAGCCAGTTTTGGTCTTGGTCTTGCGCCAATACACCTAGTCTTGGTCTTGGTCTTGGTCTTGCAGCAAGAGTCTTGCAAGTCTTGCAATTACCTATTAGTCTATTACTATTTATTAAAGTTTACTTTAAATCTTAGAAAAACGTATTAGAATTGGAACATTGTGACCTTGAATTAACATAGCCATAGTAAAGATCAAGCAGATTAATAAATAACTGAAGATTTGATAAGAAATTCGAAAAATCAACTGGCCTATATTTCATTTTCCATGGAAGTAACTGATTCTTAATAAACGTTTTATGATTTATAAGCTTACATTTACTAAAACATGTAAAAAAACAAATTTATTACAATAACTTGACTGTATTTTAAAGAACAATACTTATCTGTCTAGAAAGAGATTGATTAACTTATAAGAAATTTAATAAAAGAGTTTTACGATTTTTCATTTATTTGAATAAAAAATAAAATACATAGTTTGTTCGGGCCGTCTTCAAGTCATCGCTGACGTCACGCTGCGGGGAAGGCGGCGCACGCAGGCCGAGCGCGGGGACACTCGCTATATAATTCGCACAAGGAACGCACGCACATCGTCTTAATTTTTTCTTAATTATTTTTTATGTAAATTCAAGCATTAAACACGTTAAATCTTAAAATCTTCATTATTATTTGTTCAACCAGTGAACAAAAGTGGCGACCGTGACAGGACTTGAATATTAAATCGTCAATATCAAATCAGACTAAGACTTAGTTTGAACTATAACGGAATATCGGTAACGACGCAACGGGATCGAGACGAGGAAGGTGGCTGCCGGGTGTGCTTCGGCTGCATTTCTGAATCAGGGGAGTGCTCTTTCCTTCATTCCTTTTATCCAATAGTCCTCCTTTTATCTGTGTTTAAGTGTGAAATTCCGAGATTGCATTAAAAGAATAACTTAGTGGATTTCAATTCGCGAGTTTCACTTATTTGCTTTTGCTTCTGCGCTAATCCGCTGCAGTGTGCCTCATGCGCTTAATCGTGGTGTTTAGCTATACTTTATGCTTCCAATCGCACAGCGCAACGAGTGGTTCCATAATTATAATCGCCGTCTTAATTGCTACTGTGCATAATAAGTAGGTACCTACCTACATGTAAATAGTCATAATTCTGTGCGTGCCGCTTCTTAAATACATAATTACAGCTAAACATTCATTTCAACAACTAACGTAAGCGTTTTCTTCCGTACGACAGCCAATTTCTTTGCTTAAAAATCACGAATTTATTTGTAACTATACCCACGTTCTCAAATCTTAAGCTAATTCCTTTGTTTCACGATTAATCCTTTTTCTAGCCACTTTTCATACACTAAAATTATCTAAGTCGACATCGTAAAAAAATATTATCGTAAATAAAAATAGGTATTGACGACAAGTGGCCGAACAATTCCAGGAAATCGGCGGTTCACGTGCGGTGCGCGTGACCTTCACTCGACCGGCCGGCTGGAGCGCAGGTGCACCGCCCGCCAGCTGTTGCATCGTACAGCTACGCGAATTGGATCGTCGCATAATCAACATAGTGGTTTGATGAACATTTATTATCTTAACTAATTTGTTTATTTGCCCTTAACAATGCCTTCTGGAAGTGATGAAGGTCAAGAAAACGCGTCGGTAAACGCAACCTTAAAGGAATTAATTAGTTTGAGAGGTACTAAAAAAGGTCAATTAACTAAGTTCAATAATTTCGTAACTACTTTGTCTGAAATTCCTGTTCAAACCGTTACTAGTAAACAAAATAAAGAACTAATTGTTCGGTTGAGTAAAATAGAAGGTATTATTCATGAATTCGATGAAATTCAAACCAAAATCGAATTAATGACTGAGGACCCTAAACAACTTATTGAGCGAGATTTATTCGAAGATTTTTATTATTCTAGTATAGCGTCAGCGCAGGAAGTTGCTGAGTCATATTCGAAAGCTAATCCTAATCAAGCATTGACGTAACTAGTCAACCTTCTTATAAATCTGCGAACACGGTGTGCAATCATAATATGAACAATATTAAGCTACCCACAATTAATTTATCAACCTTTGATGGCAATTATCTCAAATGGCTTGAATTTAGAGACACTTTCGACGCCTTAATAAACTCCAATGAATCAATTTCTGACATAAATAAATTTCATTATTTGAGATCATCTTTGGTAGGCAGCGCGACTGTAGTCATTAAATCAATTGAATTTACTGCTCAAAATTATAAAATAGCATGGGAATTGTTATGCGCTCGTTACGATAATAAGAAAATTTTGATAAATAATCATTTGAAGTCTTTATTTGATTTCGAACCGATAACTCGTGAGTCACACAGGGCTATTCTATTTATGATTGATCATATACTTAAAAACTTGAGATCGCTTGAGACTTTAGGTCTACCCACTAAAAAGTGGGACGTTCTTATCATCTACATTATGTCTACGAAATTGGATTCAGTTACTTTATCCAAATGGGAAGAACATAAAAACAGTTTTACAGACTTCTTTGGATGAATTTATTAAAGGACATGGCCAAAAAAGTACATTCCACGTACACGAACAAAATTAATACACTGTAAAATACAAATAGAAATATGAATTATTACGTAGTTTTTAGCCTCTCCAGACCTGACAATTATTATTAAAAAAATGTAAAGGTAATGCAACAAAATCAACTTATGGTTTGTCAAGTTTCGCCATAATAATCCATAGAGAAAGATAAATAAAAAGACGTTCCAATTCCAAACCACGTGTCTTAAACTACACTCGTAGAAAACGTGTGATATGATCGACAAATGCATTACACTAGGAACATTTTATTCATACGAAACTGTATTCATTGGTTTAGTTGCATTTTAAAATATACTCATATTATAATAATATTATGTTTTATTTTTATCCAATTCACCAAAAAAATAAACTTAAACGGAACGGAACGTGTTTGACATTTTTGACAGCGTGTTTTTTTTTATTAACCTTGCTAATAATACTGGAGTAACTGTTTTGCGTTTTGGATTTGTTTTGTGGATTACGATGAGGTGCATCAACTGTGGAATAGGCGTACAAAGGCTGCAGAGGCGTCTTATATCCTCGCTTTCTGCACACCATCAAACAAAACTTTCACGTTGGTTAACCAGCTCAAACCCAAGTATGAAGTCGGAATAGTATAATACTTAGTCTGTTTTTTTATGTTTTATCATGGTATGCGATTTTAAACAGTGCATCTTTTTTTTAGTTGCCTCTGGGGACATTGATTTGTCAACCACCCTTTTATTATTGAATACTGAGGCTGGTGAACATGAGAGACTACTGGGGCATAACATGACTTGCCTTGGTTGTGGAAAATCGGTTCGAAAAATAAGACACCATAATGTCAGTATGGACTCTTCATTGCTAGCTGGCCTAATATCACAAAATACTATTAATGTGGTAAGCATTTTGTTTTTTATTCATTGTTTTATATATGTACTTGTATTTATCTATATTAATCTATAAAAAAAGTACTCATAGTAGGTATGTGTGATTATAATATCTATCTTTATGTATTTTCCATGTTTGCATAGACTTCTTTAAAATAGGCATGTTGTAACATAATACTTCTCACTGTACAATAACATAAAACTTGAAAACATGTGTTTATTCTAACTGGGGTTTATTTTCAGACCTCAAGAAGCAACTATGTTTGTCATGTGAGCTGTATGCGGGCAAATAGACAGACAGTGCAGGACTTATCACGAAACTTGCAGGAATTGGGTTCGGACAACAATTAAATTAACAAAAAAGGGCAGCAGCCCCTTATATTCAAGTGGTTAGCCCACCAGAGCCACCACCATTACCACCTGTTTTAAGCAGGCCGCTTCAAATGGAAAGTACTACCATATTATCACCCAATTATACAGAATATATATTAAAGAAACGTACATTACATACACAAACATAATAAAATACACTTTATAATAAAAATATAAAAGTGAATTATTACGTAGTTTTATTTTATTTGTTCTCCTTAATAAATAAATAATTATTCTTTATACATATTCTTTTGTTTTATTTTATAAATAAATAAATAAATAATTAAAACGCCATGGTTTTTAAAAGCAAAATCTTATTTCGTGCACTTATGGCCAATAATCTGACTAAAGGTTTAGTGAAACTATTTTCGTCTTGTTTGTTATAATTACGAGTTCTTCATGTGTTTTATTTTTTGCAATTTAATTTAATAATATTCACGAATGTAAACACCAAAAATCATTGATGTACATTGAATTCAATAACTATGCAAACGCCCATACAAAAGTTGGCCATGTCCTTTATACGTAATCGGGCAGACATTCTTGAGACTATGTTTGTTAACAAAAATGACAAAACAAATCATAAAAATTCTTCTCACAAAAGGAAATAAATAGGTCCGATAGTGACACTAATCAAAAAAAATTATTTCATCTAAGGAAAAGTTTTGTCGCTTCTGCTAATAGCAAGACCACCAAACACAATAATAAAAATGACCACCATACATGTCCGTATTGTAATCAAAAGCATAGGATTGTGGAGTGTACCACATTTAAAGACTTGTCGCTACAAGTCAGATCAAGTGAAGCCATAAAACTTAATCTTTGTTTGAACTGCTTGAGGAGAGGCCACGCGGTAAAAGACTGTCGCTTAGATGGAAAGTGTCGGGTTTGCCAACAAAGACATAATTCTTTGCTACATGTGGATCAAGACAATGATAGTAATCAAACAATCTTAAAGTCATTATCAATTTCGATGCCAGCCCAGTCATCAGGTCAAGTTCTTCTAGGTACTGCGGTGGTGCAAGTGGTAGATCCTAGAACTAAAAATACTTATCTTGCCCGTGCGTTGCTCGATGCAGGCAGTCAATCATCATTCATTACAGAAAACCTAAAGAATACAATGAACTTAACAACTCAAAACACTAGTTTTTGCATCACCGGTATCAACAATGCTCCGGTACATTTATCGAGCAGCTGCGAAGTGATAGTTCAGTCATTAATCGGCCCCTTTGTCGCTCATCTTAAGTGTTTAGTGATGCCTAAAATAACTGGTCACTTACCTAACATTCCTGTGGATATTTTGCGTCTTAATCTACCCGAGAACATAAAGTTAGCCGATCCTAATTTTAGTCAACCATCAGAGGTCGATCTTCTTTTAGGTGCAGAAGTATTTTTTGAGGCCATTTCTCCCAACAAACTTAAAATGGGGGCGGGGATGCCCATCCTCCAAGATACTCAATTCGGTAGGATTGTGGCGGGACCTCTTAATATGCCAACAGGTTCCCTTAATAAATCGGAGATAAAAAATACCGTCTGTAACTTTACTAAAGAAATAAATAATAACTTAACGAAATTCTGGAATATCGAGGAGGTTTCTACTTCAAAGCTACCTTTATCACCTCATGATGAGTTCTGCGAACAACATTTTGTTGAGAATACTACCCGTTTGGAAGATGGTAGATTTTCGGTTAAAATGCCATTTCTTGAGAATCCTGAAACCGCGCTTGGCGAGTCTTATTACATGGCTGAAAAGCGATTATTAAATATTGAGAAGAAATTAATGAAAAATTCAAGCTTAAGAGAACAATATCATAATTTTATGAAGGAGTATGAGGACCTTGGCCACCTAACCAAAATAGAAAGGCCACCTTTCGGTTATTTTATACCTCATCATGCGGTGATACGGGACACAAGCGAGACTACAAAACTCCGGGTCGTCTTTGATGCGTCAGCAAAAACTACATCTAAAAAATCTTTAAATGATATCCTAGCGATAGGCCCCACAGTTCAAGACGAATTATTTGACATTTTAGTTCGATTTCGTCAACATAAATATGTTCTGTGTGGTGACATAACAAAAATGTATAGGCAAATCATGATAGACAAGTCTCAAAGACATTTACAGCTTATCTTGTGGCGCGATGATGAGTCAAGGCCTATTAACATTTTACAGCTTAACACTGTCACATACGGTACCGCTGCCGCACCGTTTTTAAGCACAAGATGCCTTCGGCAATTAGCAGATGATTGCACAGATCCTATGATATCAGAAGTCATAAAACATGATTTCTATGTTGACGATCTGTTAACTGGTTGTTCCAACCAAAATGACTTACTACACATTCATAAAGGTGTAACAGACACGTTAGCTTCCGCTTGTTTTCCCATTCACAAATTCCGTACTAATTGTCCTCAGATATTCACATCTTCAACGGAAAGTAAATCCCTAGATCTTGATAAGGAATCTAATGTCTTAGGAGTTCTGTGGGTTCCAAACACAGACTCACTTAAATTTAGCATAAAAATAGGTACACAAACACCGACAAAAAGAATTATTCTGTCTAATACGTGAAAAATATTTGACCCTCTCGGCCTTCTGAGCGCTTGCACAATCACTTTAAAGCTATTGTTGCAAAAATTGTGGAAACTGAAATTAGGGTGGGATGATCCCGTCCCACATGATATTAAAAGGTTATGGGAAAAGGTAACAAGCCATCTTAACCTTTTTCTTTCAGTATCAGTTCCAAGGTACGCAATGTGCTCTTCACCTGTTAAAACTGAACTCCATTGCTTCGTGGACGCCTCCCAAGACGCCTACGCAGCGTGTGTGTACATACGTTCGCTCGATGCTGATGACGTCATTACTATTAGACTTTTGTGTACTAAAACTCGTGTGGCACCTTTGAAACCTGTGACAATTCCGCGACTTGAATTGTGTGCGGCACTACTGGGTGCTCGCCTCATGAATAAAGTCAGTAACGCACTTCGTTGCAAAAGTAACAATAAACACTTTTGGTCTGATTCAACCATCACATTAGGTTGGATTAAAACTCAGCCTAAATTATTAAAGGCGTTCGTTTGCAACCGTGTTCATGAAATACACGAGCTTACCGAAAGAAACTCTTGGAAATACGTCCCGACTGATCTTAATCCCGCGGACTTGGCTTCAAGGGGGGTAGCACCTAGTGTACTCATAAATTCTTCCTTGTGGTGGGAAGGCCCGTCCTTTCTCTTAAACTCGGCATCGAAATGGCCTTCTTATCCAAACATAAAAGTAGACTTACCAGAAATAAAGGTTCATAATACTCAAGAAATAAAGTTATATAATCATAAATTCATTAACTTTGATAATTATTCAAGTGCTATAAGACTCAAAAGAGTCTATGCTTATGTTTTTCGATTTGTCAGTAACTGTAAAACTTCAATTAAAAACAAGTCACCGTTAAACAAGGATGAACTACAAAATTCTCTTAATTTTCTCATAAAAATGGCTCAGCGAGAATCTTTCTCACATGAAATCGATACTTTATCTAAAGGCAAGTCCCTTAAGCCCAAATCTCATATTTTAAATTTATCTCCATTTATTGATAATATCGGTGTGTTGAGAGTGGGCGGTCGACTCAAAAACGCTGCTATTAAATATGAGAAAAAACATCCAGCGTTGCTAGATTCAAAACATCATTTTACAAAAATCTTAATGACAGCTGATCACCTGCGTCTCGGTCACGCCGGTCCTCAACTTTTACTTTGCTCTTTTAGAGAACAGTTTTGGCCTATAGGCGGCAGAACTTTAGCCAGACGTATAGTTCGTAATTGCATAATATGCAAAAGGTTTAAAGCAAAAACTATTAATCCATATTTTGGTGATCTGCCTTCGAGCAGAGTTACTGAATTTTATCCATTTCAGATCTGCGGAACTGACTTCGCTGGCCCCTTCATGATTTCCAGCAAGAAGGGTCGCGGCAATAGTGTATCTAAAAGCTATTTGTGTATATTTATTTGTTTTGCTTCAAAAGCAGTGCATCTCGAAACAGTCAGCGATCTCAGCTCCGCAGCCTTCATTGCTTGCCTTAAACGATTCATTTCCAGAAGAGGAAAACCTACTCATATTTACTGCGATAATGGAAAAAACTTTGTAGGGGCAAGAAACGAATTAGGTAGGATGTTGCGATCTGGTCTGCGTTCTGTTCATGATTTTACTAGCAATGAGGGCATTAACTTTGTGTTCAATCCACCTTATTCTCCTACTTTCGGTGGGCTATGGGAAGCTGGCGTGAAGAGTGCTAAACACCACCTTAAGCGTATTGCAGGAAATACTAGTCTTACTTTCGAGGAGTTGAGTACGCTTTTTACACAGATAGAAGCGATCCTCAACTCCCGACCTCTTACTCCCTTATCACCTGACCCCAACGATCTTTCTCCTTTAACCCCAGGGCACTTCCTGATCGGGCGGCCGCTGACATCACTGCCAGAGAGATCAAGAAGCCCAAGAACCGATACATCTTAATTGAAAACTTAAAACAACAATTTTGGACACGATGGAAGCAAGAATATTTATCTGAGCTGCAACAGCGTACGAAATGTCGCCTGCATCAGCAGAATTTACAAATCGGGGACCTGGTAGTGTTCAAGGAAGAAGGCCTTCCACCTCTCAAGTGGAAGATGGGTCGTGTCCAACAAGTATACCCGGGCTCTGACGGTGTAGTCAGGGTCGCCGATTTCGAAACATATCGAGGAACGGAGCGACGCGCTGTTAACAAGGTGTGTCCGCTCCTAACTAACCAAGAAGAGGAGGCTGAATAGAATCTTGAAAGTCGTTGCTCCTTTCAAGGGGGGCAGGATGTTCGGGCCGTCTTCAAGTCATCGCTGACGTCACGCTGCGGGGAAGGCGGCGCACGCAGGCCGAGCGCGGGGACACTCGCTATATAATTCGCACAAGGAACGCACGCACATCGTCTTAATTTTTTCTTAATTATTTTTTATGTAAATTCAAGCATTAAACACGTTAAATCTTAAAATCTTCATTATTATTTGTTCAACCCGTGAACATAGGTATACAACACAAATCAACAGTTTTATCATAAGGTTTAATTAATACAAAGTAACAATCGGGCTGACTCATCACTTAACCATTTCTATGTTTTCTAATTACTAATGATGCTTTAGAAAATAACCTCTCAGCAGTTTCAAATATATTTAAAAGTGGCTACAATATTTATTAAACGGGTGATATTTGAACACTTTTTTGCTATTTATTCTTGTAAAAACTTAAGAAATATAATGACTAAATGTACAATAATAGTACCTAAGTAATTAGTTTAAAACCATATAAGTAATCAATATTATAATATATACTTACTAGAATGAATTAATATGACATCTACTACCTATCCTTACCATTTTATCCTAATCATAATACTACTTGCGTGATCAGTATAATGTATTCATTTTCATTCTTAACACTCTGAAACTTATTTATTTTTTGGAACACCTGTAGGTACTCTTAAAATTCGAAATTATTTTGCATGAGTATACTTACCTACGCCACAGTAAAAATGTAGATATTATTACCTTGCCTACGCCCTATGGCGGCAATCAAATAGTGTCAAATGTTATGATTTCGGCGTGGCGGCAACGATTGTTTTAGATTTCAAAAGAAGCCCCCGGCGCGTGTATTATAACCATGTACTTCCGAAAAGCGGCAAATTTGTTTGAGAAGTAAGTACAAAACCTTTGATGCCGCATTATCAAAGTGCCGATGGTTAAAACATAACTATGCACGCACTCAGTTTGATTTTAATAGATATTTTTTTATTCGCTATGTTTATATGGTATTAGTCGTAATGCGCATAGGTCCAGTTCTTCATATTCTTTGATACAGTTTTTTGCGTCGCATAGAATTCCTAAGCGTACCTACCTATACACCGAACTGTGACACCTAACTACTCAGTGAAATACCGCTAAGTCCTAGCTGCAAGACGCAAGAGTCTTGCAGGCTAAGTCTTGTTCTTGCGCAAGTCTTGCACGGTCAGTCTTGGTCTTGGTCTTGCTAAAAATACGCGGTCTTGTTCTTGGTCTTGGTCTAGCAAAAACGCAAGAACAAGACCAAGACTGCAAGACCAAGACTGAATTTGGGCAACACTAGTTTTTAAGACCAATCACCTTATAATAAAGAAAGTTTTTTTGTTTTTTAAAAATCGTTGCCCCACATTAGGATTTTCTCCTGTGTCGTGGGTGCGTTTACAAACATACAATGTCACATGCACATCACACCCAAACCCGGAACAACAATCTGTGGATCACACAAAGAGTTGTTCGTGCGGGAATCGAACCCGCGACACGTTGCACGGCAGCCAGTTGCCCAGCCACCGCGCCAACCGTGCAGTCAAAAGTATCAGCGTCAGCGTTATCAAAGTATCACCAGAGGATTATACGTTTAAGATTAACATTACCTACGTCATAAATAAAAAGCGTTTTTTCACAAGCTTATATATTTACTTTCGTTGATTCTAATTTTCTGAAGATTTGCACACCTAATCCAATTTCGGTCAGAGACACGACGAAAGTAATTAAACAGAAGTACCACAAACAAACAGTTTTGGTAAACAAATCACAATAAACATCAATTAAGGCAACAAATTAAAATGTAAACCAGACCACGTTTTGGTTTTCGTGAATTGTCGCCAACGAAATACAATTTAAGTAGTCATTGATACATTTCTGCTATAAAAAAGGACTAACAAATTGCTTAATGGAAATTTATCTGTTAGGTAAGTGGATGCCTACATTAGATTTAAATAGGAACTTGGAAAGTGGGGCGTGAATATCAACCTTTTTTTACAACTAAACGAATTGGGATTCAACAAGCAGATAGGTCAGGTCAAGTAGGTACCTAGATGTTCTTTTTTCTTATTTTACCTAGAAGAAAGTTAAAAGAAGGTGAAGCTGTAATTTTCTGCCAAAAGTGCTGAAATTAATGTGAGCACCTATCTACTTATACTAATATTATAAAGAAAACAGTTTGTTTGTTTGTTTTAAAGCGCTAATCTTCGGAACTACTGGTTCAAATTGAATAATTCTTGTTTAATAAGTAATTTTATAGTCTTCCTCGATTAATGCACTAACTTTTTGTTCATTAGTGCATTTATTGCAGGCTATAAAACATCACACTATGATCTGTAGGAACAGAGTAGCGGGTGAACACGTGCGAGAGTAGCTAAATCAAAGAATTAAAAACTGACCGTACAAAGATCGCGCCTACGAACGTCGAAGGTAAATAAACGTTGCTTGGAAACAAAACGACTAAAACTGTATATCAATTACATGCTCCCGTTAACCTAGTAACACACGTAGTCAACACTTGTCTACAATGTGGCAATATGTTAGAAAATCTATAACAGTAAACGAGAGGATTAATAGTTTCGGAGCGGACATCGCGCGGCGAGTCTCGCCCCATCAATCAATTGGCCGTGGCTCGTTGTACCGTGTGAAGTCGCATTGATGACGATGCAACGTGACTCCGACATGGGACGTCGGACCACGCTGCGCTTCCCATGCATCACGTCAAACACGTTCACATTGCACCATTTAGGTATTGGTGGGTACCTCGCAATTCGAACGTTTGACTCTATCGATACCTACGTACCTAGTTACCTAGATAATGTATGACTTACTGTTCTGGGGGACAAATACTGGTCATTTACAGTAAGTTGTTTTTTTTATTGGGGATACCTAGTCACTATATGACTTTTCCCGCCCAGGGTCGAGCGAGGCAGTCTCACTGATTAACAACCAACCAGAGGGCCTACCATGACGTGTTAAAGCGTGAATCTTCTGGACGAGAAAGAGGGATGGAACTATACGCCTTTTATAGCTCCATCCCTCTTTCTCGCCTGGAAGATTGATGCTTTAGCACGTCATGGTAGGCCTACTGTTCCTTCGACTGCTCCGAGCGCGTCATTTACAGCCAAATTATATATATCAAATTTAAGCATCTACCCAGAAACGAAGCTCATCGATTATAAGTCGATACCTGACGCTAGTTTTAGAGATTAATTTTCTTCATATGCCTTGTATTATGCAGTCAATTTTATTATTTTAATTTATTCATACAGATATTCTAAAAGGATATAAAAAATTCAAACGAAAATGAACGCTATTGTATGTAGCTTTCATACTGCCTCCAATGAACATACTTTTGAAGTGTTATTTATTTTATTAAATTTTCATAGTGGTCATAACTTTTACCGCACAAATATTTCTCGCAATTTTAAATTTATATTATATCGTGTCAATAATTCATTTCAGCATTGTTAAATTGAAACGTAGTAAGGTAAGCACTCGAAGCTCAGTTTCATTTATACAGATATTCGTATGGGGAGAATTTAATCCGAAAATCATGAAAGGAGTTTTCACAAGCTTTCAGCCGGGTAGTTCCAATAAATCAATTAAAAGTTTCAACCATACAAAAGGGGATTTTACATTCAATACGAGGCTCACAAGGCTAGCTAGAGCTACCTACTTTTTCTTCTTGCACTACGTTGGGAGGTATTTTTCTGTTTCCAACGTTCATGGTAAAGGATTGCCTCCTAATAAATATTTTAATTTTGCGACTCATTAAACATTAGGGTTTTATCTATATTTAGAAGCACTCGCTCCTCCACCGATCCCACCGTTAATATACATAAATAGGTGCTAACTCTGTTTTATACGCAACACACTCACTAAGTAATAGGAAAATAATATAAATCTGGCTCCAGACTCTGTTACTGGGCAACTGGCTGCCGTGGAACGTGTCGCGAGTTCGATTCCCGCACCGAACAACTATTTGTGTAATCCATAAATTATTATTCCGGGTCTGATTATGATGTGTATGTATGTGAAATTGTATATTTGTAACCGCACCCACGATACAGGAGACAATCCTAGAGTGGGACCAAGTTATTAAAAAAAAAAGATAAGGTTTGCGACCTTGTCCAATTTAGAATGAAAGAAACTTATATACAATGTAATTATCCCTTTGTTTTTGCAAACTCCCAATAAACAAGTCCTAATCTAGTTGTGGAACTAACCAGAATGTTTATAACAGTTAACTAAATTTTCCCATAGGTAGGTACCTACCTTTCCGTGGAATTGTAATTATTAGAAGCATTAAATTTATTAACAGGTTAGTATAAGGTAAACAAATTACTTAAGTAGGTACAGGAAAAATAATATACCTACTACCTAGGTGTAACACACGTAGAATATTTTTTATTTATACTTTGCCCCGCTCTGGGATTTTCCTTCTTGTCGTTATCGTTGTGGATGCGTTTACAAACATAGAATTTCACAGATACATCGCACCCAGACCCGGAACAACTTGGATGATTTGTGTATGCGTGGATTCCAGTTCCAACCAGAATATGTAGAACTCACAAAGCGTCAAATTATAAGAGCAAAAGCATTTTTTTATAATTATTTGTTCATTTCAAAGGAATATATTGACTAACAAGTTTCATGAAAAAGAAATATGTATTTATATCCCTACCTAATACAGGGTTACCACATTCATCAAATCCCTTAGGTATATAGATTAAGACCTAAGTTTTAGAACCTTCACGATTCCGACGACAATGAATGCAGTGGCAATATTTTATTAAATTAGTGTGGGTGCTCTACAGTCCACAGTAATGCACAAAGTTACACCATTAGAGGAAAGTTAAGAAAAAATGTGAAATTAAAAGTGTCTAGAGAGGAATGTCGTCCATTACCTTGATTCAATTACTCTGCATCGCTTCGTTCGGTTCACTATGCAGGGCGCGTCCACACTGCATTGTTTTATCGCAAAAATTGCGAGCGAAAATTTAAATTTAACATTCTAATTACTTCTGAAGAAGGAGCGTCGCGACAGCTGTAATGAATATAGAATGATTTTAAGATTATTCTTTTAAGTTTTTGATATCTTTTTTTACACTTATTCTTTTATGGTTAAATACTTTAGTTTTTTACAACCAGCGAGGTATTTTTTACTTGTATTTACCAACTTAGAACTAACAAATTAAGTGGGGGAGAGCCACGCTTCAGGACAAATGGGTTTTTACAGGAGGTAATTACAGGAGGTCCAATCCTTCCCCTCCATCATCTAACCCAAAAAAGCTCCAAAACCCTAATCCTAAAAAGGCCGAAAACGTACTCGTGAATACCTGGCGTTGCGGGCGTCCATGGCCGGCGCTGATTGCTTACCATTAAGTAATCCGCCAGTCCGTTGGACGACTCATCACAAACAAATATAGTTTTAAGGAAACTGATTTTGATCAATGTATCGTTGTCTCCTTGTAAGATCAGTCTATCGAAATCAAAGGGTAGCTAAATTAAAAAGCATATTATATTCACGTACCAATAATTTATTTTAATTTCATGGCAAAAATAACATAGACATGTCGCTGTCTCGCATAATATAGACTATATCTTATCTATATACAATTACACAGATCATAAATCATAAAAAAAATTGATCAAATCAGTAAATAGCGTGGGTGGGTAAACTAAAAGACACTTATTAAATAAATAAATCATAGTCACATTTTACTAAAAAAAATATTACAGCATAGAAATAAAATAAATAAATAGTTGAGTAGTGAAACCAGACCTTAATACCACTTTAATAAAAAAAGCAATAACTTTGCATCGAATGCTTTATTGACGCATTCTTCCATGCAATTTAAATTACGAACGAGCCAATTGGTTGCCCGTATGCGTGTATAAAATGTAAGGTTACTTTTTGACGCAACTCATATGTAGGCTGTATTTTTCTCTTATAGAAGTTTTTCAGTTACTGTTTCTGAATTTGAATAAGTACGTAAACTTACGTTATAGTAACTACATTAGATAGCTCGTAGGCTTTGTCATACATACTTATAGTAGTATTAAGGTCTCTTTCATCAGCTTATCTTAGCTGAACTAATGAAATCGATACTAATGTATTAAGATATCTCGTATTGACACATTTAGTACGTAAAAATAAGTGGCGTCATTTAAAATTGTAGAAAAAGTCTGATAAGAGAAAAAGAGAGAAAGGATGACATATCCTTTCTCTCTTTTGGTTATCAATCTCGAACCCTATTTTCTAATGCTTTCTATATGAAATGATAATTTTGTAACAGAGAAGTTTGCGTTATTATGCGAAACACCGACACATCGTAGTCTTAAATTATAATAAAACAAATTTGACTTAATTAATAAAATGTAACTAATATTTACAGCAACATTTTAAGCATATATGTGATAAAACGGATAGCTCATGATTAGCAATTTGACGATCATACGATTTTTTTAGTCCTTACGGCAAGAGAAAGTTCTAGAAATAAAATATTAGCAAAATCAAGAATAACTGTTTTAGTAAAATACTCGTTACATGTAAACTTTATTCGAAAGTGTAATAATACATAGTTGCCGCCAAGATTTTCAAAAAAAAGTTTACATGTCCCCAGTATTGCCAATACGTCATTTGATACAAAATCAACGTAAAATTTCGTCATTACAATTATGAGTTTTTGAGAATAATAGTACTGTTTATATAGATTTCATTCTTTACTCTGTACATTATGAAGTGTACCATAAAAACGTACATAACACGGGGCATAGACAATAACCTCTACTATGAGTTTAAAGTAATGGTATTTATCAATATCCAGTGACAACGACGTATTTCTTTTGCATGTCAAATTTTAGTTCTGCATCTGACCGTTAGAGGCGCTGTAAAATTTGACATATAAAAAAGTCACTGCACTCGGTCATAGACAAATACTATTTTGTCCTTAATACTTATTGTAAAGGTATGCTTTGGCTCCTGACCGAACCTACTTAGTACTAACCAGATAAAATATTACACACAGATGTTAATTGACTCTACACTTTACGCTGGACATTTTAAGAAGGAAAAATCGAATTTAAATAGCCAATTATTGCTATTATAAATTTTATACAATTGACTGAAAAATTGACACGTTCAAATAGAATGATAGACATCAAATTTAACGCGCATCAAGCAAACACATTTATATAACGGGAAAGCCCGACGAAATACTTACATAAGTCTATGTAATAAGATATAATTTGCAATGCAGGCGTATATACACATATACATATAACCACATCACGTCAAATATATAAATCGTATTGTAGTAGAGTACAAACGCAGTGTTCAATATTTATCTCGAGTAACTGTTCTTAAGGAAATTCGTAATGCATTATTGATATTAGAGAATTTCTTTTCCACAAAATGTTATGTATAGAAAAAGCCATGTAACTGAAATCATTAACAAATTGTATCTGCCATACTTATACTTTTAATAATTAGTAAAACAATTCATTCGTTGAATTTGTTTTGTAAATAAATGCTATGGGTTGAGTTACTATTAAATGATAAACGGTACAGCAGCTTAGTTTGATGTCAAAAATCAACGGATTTTTGAGAAAATGCCTGTTAAGAATTACTGTAAGGAACCGACGGGTGAAAGGAACCAAAAATAAGCCTATGCCTTGCTGATTTTCAAAAAAGTTGAGCTGATTGATTTGTAAAATGAACAAAATATATAATATAAAAAAATTCAATAAAATAACATATAGGCAATTTTTGATTAAGAAAAATAAGGTACACAATAAAGTTCACATCTCATACTAAAATCTTATAATAGAAGCGTTTTACCTACCAATAAAACGCATATTAATTTACTTACCTTATTCGAAGCTTATTTAATTGAGATAGGCACTACGTTTCCCGCCTTCACATTTCTATATATATCCATCTCTTTCTAAAACCTCACTTCCGCTTGGCAGTGGTAGGGAGGCTCGTAAAGCGAGCCTCGCCATTTTGAATTCATTGAGTCCAATTACCAGGCAGAACTTGTTCATAAGCTTCGAATAAGGTAAGTAAATTAATATGCGTTTTATTGGTAGGTAAAACGCTTCTATTAATTTGACTTGACCGTTATTCGAAGCTTATTTAATTGAGACGTGTTTGTTATCGCCTGGTGGAAGTGATGAAGACGCCAATGTGATATAATTAGGTAATTTGATATCAAATTGATATAGGCATGAATAAGTAAAACATAAGTATTAGACAGTTTATATTTGATGATCAAGACAAAAAATATAAATAATAAATCATATTGAGTTTACAACATCAATTATAATGATTATACAAAAGATAAAGTAATTATATTATTTCTAATCAACTGGATTAAATAATGCTGTTATTGACACACGGTTAGTAGCGGGTCTAACCTCGCGCTTATAAAATTTTCCAAATGTATTTTCGGATCGCCAATTTCCTCTAGCAAGAATTTCCTCGAGGGGGTAATTATCGACCCAATTTTTAGAGGCAACAGCTGACCTAATACTCCCCGGAGATGCCCGAATACCGGCTTCTGTTAACAGGGACTTGATCCAGCCTGCAATGAGGGTTTTCGATGCAGGTTTAGGTGCACCTCTAATGTTAATAAACAAATTACTACAATTTGCAGCATTTCTTCGATTTTCGAGAAGCGAGATCGAATGCTTAGCCCAATAGACCGGGTCTAGATTTTTATTACATTTATTTGAAATTAATCTCCAACCAGACTGTCTGTAATCTACCGTATCAGTTTTCGATCCAAGAACCGGCCAAAAAATTACAACATCATCTTGATTAGAATAATTATTTGAGTCAACTCTGAGTAAAGTCAAATCATGTATTCTTCTACCGGAGCACAAGAGAAGAAGAGCAGCTGTATGTCTCTGCACTTGGAAAATATTATTTTCATCGATGCGTTTACTGTCCAGGAAATTAGCGAGGTCGTTTATGTTCCAAATAGGGGGCTTACCGTGAGGAACTGATTTCTGCAATGCTATAGACTTTAAGACATGTTTTACTAGGACGTTTGAACTTAACTGGCCGGAAGAGTCTGGGTTACAAAGGGTTGAAACCACAGATTTGTGTAACAAAATAGAATTGTACGATAATTTATTTATTAAATGGAGATCCGATAGAAATCTAGCTAAATCGCTTGCTGTTGGAGTTGAAGGGCCAATCTGATGCGTTTCGCACCAAACTAGCCATCTCCTCCAAGCAATACCATAAACTTTACGTGTAGAGGGACGCCACGACTTCTTAAGAAGCTCTAATTGATTATGATTCCAGGATCTTAACATCCCAGACCACCCCCACATTTCCAGACTTCCAGAGTCATTTTGTGGACGTTCGGCGGTGGTAGTCCTGTTGTCGTGTCGATCAAAACTTTCTCTAGGTGATATATTGTGAATGGGGCTGCTAGGGCACGCGATTTGATATCGGGTCGCCAAAACACTCGCTCCCACCGAGGTACTACCAGTAAGTACGTTCCCTGTGCTTGATTGAGGTAACCTAGGACTTTGGGAATCAGAAAAGGTGGAGGGAACAACCACGCTAGATTGTAATTCCACGTTCGGGAGAATGCATCGTAAAACAGGGCTTGGTCGTCTTTTTGGTCTAGTGACACGTAATTCGACACTACATGAGCTCGCTTGGACGCGAAAAGATCGATCAGTGGAACTCCCCATTTGGAGAACATTTTGTTCGTGCATTCTACAGACAGATGCCACTCGGGAGTTATGCGAAACCTCGACAGATGATCTGCGTGGGCATTGTATATACCTGGTATGTGAAAGACTTTCATGTGCATTTGATATTGTTCTATGATTTGGAAAACCTTGCAGGTTAAGTCCAGGAGAGGAGCTGATTTGGTGCCGCCCTCGTGACGTAGATATGCAACTACCGACTTGTTGTCGCTCTGAATCAAAATCGTCTTGTGTTTCAGGAGCTGACAATGATCTTCCAAAACTCTTAGGATCGCTATCATTTCCTTTTGGTTGCAATGGAGATCTTTCTCGGCTTCTGACCACAGACCCGACAGTGAGAGATTGTCCAGGCGAGCTCCCCAAGCAATGTCCGATGCATCTGTTGTGAGGAAATGCATAGGAGGCGGCATGTGTATGGCTGACGATTGCTCGCAATTTTGACGCCACCATATCAGGTTTTCTATAGCACCGCGAGGTAAGTTGTGCAATATCCTGTGATTCGACTTCAAAATTACGTTCAATAAGCTCAGAAGCGCTCGAAAATTGAGTCTTCCTTTCGGAACAGTGAAGCTCGCAAAATTGAGTAGACCCACGAGGCTTTGGAGCTCCTTGAGTGTCGTGCGCTCCTTCCGCAGCAAATGATCGATTTTCGATACAAGCGCAGGAATTTTTTCGTCGGGAAGTCGTTTGCGATTTTCCCATGGATTCCAATAAATCCCTAGAAAGACTAAGTTCTTTGAAGGCGTGATGATCGATTTTTCGTAATTGATCAACCAGCCTAACGTCTCCAGGGTATTGAGCAAATTTTTTACATGACCCCGGAGCTTGATTTCGTCCTGGTGAGCTATCAAAAAATCGTCGAGAAAGACTATTATCCTCACACCTCGTTGCCTGAGTGTCTGGGCTATCCAATTGGTTAGCGTGGCAAAGGTCTTGGGCGCTGTGCTCAGACCAAAGGGTAAACAGGTCATTTCTAGCAATTCGTTGCGATAAACTAGACGTAGAAACCTTCTGTGGCTCCGGGCCACAGGTACATGAAAATAGGCCTGAGAGAGATCGATTTTGCATAGCCAGTCCTTTGGTTGCAAAAAATCCGGGATGCGATTCACATTTATCAGTTTGAATCGATCCGTTATGATGTAAGAATTGAGTGTCTTTAAATTGAATATTGGTCGACTCGAGCCGTCGCCTTTGGGGACAAGAAACATCGATGACAGGAAGCTTGGCGAAGCAACCGCCCGCTCCAGAATGCCCTGAACTAGCATTTTGTTTATGATACTTGTCATTTCGGCAGACTCTGGAACATTTAGGTTGGTTCTGACAAGGTTTGGGTAAACAAGCGGTGGTTTTTGGCAAAAGGGTATGCGATACCCGGATATTATTTTTAGAATGTACTTTGGTGCATTCATTTGTTCCCATTGGTCCGCAAAATGCAGGAGACGGCCTGCTCTGAACGAGTCAATACTTACGTCTTTTATTGTCGTTATTCCGCTGGGGAGATAACGCGCGTTTTCGCACATGCTTCGATTGATTATTTTGCCGAGCATTCGGACGGCCACGAAAATTACTGCGATTATTCGGTGCGACCGAATTATATTGAGCAGCATGACCACGAGGGTTAGATTCACCTTGCGGAGGTGGATTACTGTGGCTGCAACCACCTTGCGAAGGTGGATCACTTCCAACACATTGCGAATGTGTGGTAATATGTTGGCATGCCTGAGCATTGCGAGAAAATCCTTGCAAGGACTTATTGTAAGGCTTGGACCCCTGCGAGGGGCCACGAAACTTATTTGGATCCGCCTGCGAGGCAGAAGACGTGTTACCTTTTTGCAACGGCCAAAAACATTTTCTTACTCCGCCAGATTTTTCAATAGCAGCAGTGAACTTCTCTGCGTTGAACAAATTGGTACACGTTGGAGGAATTTTCTTTAAACTGGCCTTCATCAACGGGTCCTTTGCCTGTTTAGTGACACAATCTCGTCGCATTTGAAGGATCTTAGCACGATGCCCACAAATGATCTGTAGTAAGTCTGAGGAACATCTACTATAATCTCCTGTGGAAAAAAGGTCACTGACTTTTTGAAGTAAAGTGTCATAACTAAGCGATACACTATTTCTTGCCCATTGTAGGAGTTCTTGCAGGGTTCCTTGCAAAGCGTCCCTTTGTTTGAGCACACACATGGTCAAGGCTGCGAAAGCCTTATCAGCATGCACGAGATGACGAGGAGACTCAAATGCTTTAACTTCTTCATTCATTTCAATATCTGTGTAACCCGGTGAATAATTATATAATTTTTGGGTTTCTGAATACTGATTTCATTCCAGTCACTTTTACCTAAATGCTGATAATCACATAACAATTTTATATAATTTTCTGGAGCCTTTGGCATAGAAGGCTCTTTTAGCTTAGTTTCGAGAGATAAGGTAAATTCTTGATCACCACTTGCACTGAAACTACTAGGTTCAACATCAAGCATTTGTTCGTAACTATTTTCGTTAATATTAGACATTAGAGAGATGGCATCATAATCCAAATTAGTACTCACGCGTTGACTGCTATCCTGGCTAGCGATTCGCCGATGAAGGTTTCGTACTTCTTTAGTGAGTTTTCGAAATTTACGTTTGGAGAGCCGCTTACGCTTGCCCCCCCTTTTCTTGTTGCGGCGACTTATCTTTGGGCTGCCTCCGCTAGTCGAGGAACTGCTTTCAAAACTTGAACAACTTGAACTCGAGCTGCTAGAACTCCTCGACCGAACTCGCCGCTTCCGCGGTGAAGAACGTACTTGAGGAACCGCACTAGCCACTCTATCAGCATCATTATCCAAATTTTCCATATTTAAAATTATTAAGATCGAAAGATTAAACTTTGATATAAATTGAATATAAATTTTATTTAAATTCAAATAAAACCGTTAGGAATATTTATAAAAAAAAATTAGATTTGCTAAGACGTGTCGTCACGAGACGACCGATCACGGCGGGAAAAGAGACGCCAATGAATTCAAAATGGCGAGGCTCGCTTTACGAGCCTCCCTACCACTGCCAAGCGGAAGTGAGGTTTTAGAAAGAGATGGATATATATAGAAATGTGAAGGCGGGAAACGTAGTGCCTATCTCAATTAAATAAGCTTCGAATAACGGTCAAGTCAAATTAATAGTCCTGTAGGAACTAAATCCTCTACAACTATCGACTTCTAGATCTTTCCCAACTCTACCCAAACGCAGTCATTAGAAAAAATAAGGCGTTATTTCATCCCTATAGCACCGATACTCCATTTGTCAGTCTATGTAATCACAATCCAATTCCTCAACACATCGACGACGCGATGCTGCGAAAATTAATAATTAAAAAACAATTTTATAAAATATTTCCCAATCATATCTAAACAATTATAAATTTCTAAAATAATATTACAATGTAGGCTCTCGTTACCCGATTACATTTTTGTACCTATCTAAAATTATAATTACGTTATATTTGTCACAACAGTGAATTGCGAAACTTACAATAATGCAAATTAATAAAATGTACACAGCTAATAAATCTTAAAATTATTTGATCTCTAGTTTTTATGTTCATATTTTAATATCATCTTTGGTTTTATAGTGAATCGGTCTCGGCGACCGTTCTACGTAGTGTGCGTGTTAGTATTTCGTTGTCATCTAGTTGCAGTATTGAAATGCATACAAAGCCATTCAACGCCAATATTTGTTCAAACATTTGTGCCAGTATTACATTTCTAGGATGGTTGGACTAGCGAAACTTACACACTGCTTGCTTACACAATATAATTCTGCTTACACTACCATTGACTCATCATTTAGTCACAAATACACGGCAAGTATTCTGTACGTCAAAAAATTCACGATAAAAATACATAGTCAAGTCAAATGAAATATACAAAACACGAGGACAAGAACATTAACAAAAAAGACATCGACACTGAATATAAAACGTCCACTCACATTATGATTGCACTGAAGACATACAAATTAATAGATTCCACATGATTGAGATACATAGCATTTACGAATATAACATTTGTATAAATATTTACAAGTAGCTTACACTATAAAGAACTAAGGCAAATGCTTCGAGGAACCACAAAAACACATACTTAAATAAACGATCGATTAGCTAAAACCGTTTGTGCAAATAACGTATCAACAAAGACAACGTGTCAAATATGGCCTCCAAATATACGACGATATAAACATCAGAAATATAGATTCATTCCAAAACTGTACCCCTAGTACATACACAACGTAAAAATATATCAATATACTGATATCTTTTCTCTCATAATATTTATATTCGGGTATATTCCTCAATGACGCACTAATTATAAGCATAGGCAATTTATAAAACATTCCCATTTTGAAGCTGCAAAGATACTACCAGATTTGTGTAAAAAATCAAATAAGGAAAAAGGAACTTACTTCTTGTTATAATTAGTACGTTATTTGAGAAATTAATAAAAGCAATGTTCTACTTATATTCATCCATGAATCGCTTGCACATGTGAACGAGGTCAATGAACTTGGGTCGAAGGGTGGGATCCAAATTCCAGCAGTCCTTCATCAGGTGCCTGAATATCTCTGAAGGACAACCTTCTGGTATTTGAAAGCTGCAATAGAAACGTATATTAAGTTTCAGGTTTCACCAAACATATCACAATTCGTAAAGTAAATTTTGTGCTGATCTTTTTCGCTTTAGTGATTTACGTTTGTCTAAGCAATATACTAACCAGGAGGCTCGTTCCCTAGGCCGCTCGGGGTTGAACTTGGGCACCTCCTGCCGGGCGCGGGTGAATATCTCCCAGGCGGTCACTCCATACGACCATACGTCACTCTTCGTCGAGAAGTGCCACGGCTCCACCGCTGACTCGGGAGCGTACCTTTATACATACAATGGGTGTTTAATTATTAACTTTTAAGTTAGTACTTCAATAACGCAAAAAACGAGACTTCGGAGAACCTTATTGCGCTGACTCGCGAACCCGGTCGATATGCAAATTGAAGTTATCCTAAAAAATATGGTGCAAAAGTCTTACCAATTAATCGGCAGTAGCCGTTCAGTCTTAAGTCTGTATGCGTTTTCTTCCTTAGGTATAATCCTGGCGAGGCCAAAGTCCGATATCTTAACGTGGTATTTGTTCACGACTAGAATATTCCGCGTGGCTAAGTCGCGATGTACCACGTTCTTAGCTGATACGTGGTCCATGCCCTGTAATAAATAATCCAAATATGTCTGAAATCTATCAGTGTAATAAGTGAGCAACAATTTTACTTAAATTCTTGTATATAATATGTTTTGAAATTATATATTTCAAAACATAGCGTTTCAAGACATAGAAGACATAATATAACTCAAACGAATATTTAATCGTTATAATCATTGTGTGTAAATTAAAGGGACTTCCCTTGTTGAGTTTTTTACTGAGAATTTAAACACCCAAACAGGGTTGTTTGGGTGTTTAAATTCCTTTAACTTTTCCTTTAAACCTTTTAACACAACAAAACCTTTTTTCAGTACTATTTACTTATGTTTCAATTTATCTATCGTAAATTTACACTTGCCCCAAAAGAAGATCTTATTAGCAAAAAATATAATGAAATAACTTAGAATACATACCGTAGCAATATCCCTCGCGTACTTGAGTAAGTGTGAGATCCTTAGCTTGTCCCCTTGGAACTTGAGGTAGTAGTTGAGAGAGCCCTCCTCTAAATACTCCATCACTATGAGCACGTCCGACCCGTGGTCCCACGAGTAACCCAATATCTCTACAATATTGATGTGTTGAAGCGACTGGAACAAACAAGGTCAATAAGAAAAACATATTTCAATTAATTATTATGTTTAGTAAGTTTTAAAGTCACATAACTGCTAGACAGAGGCGCTCGACTACTTTCAAGTCACGCTGGGGGCTCTTATTCGATTCGTGGGCAAGAAACATTTATGTTTCTACACAATATATTTACCACAAGGTTATTATCAGTATAACTAATTTCCCACATACACACATTTCACATAATACACAATTGCCTTCTAATTAATGACGTCTAAGGTCAATAGAAAGTAAATACAATAAATACCTTCATAATTTCCAGTTCATTCTTGAAGTCTTCGTAAAGAGTGCCATTCCTCTCGGAAGCCTGTCTCGTCAACTTCTTCACAGCCACCTCCCTCCGTTGAGATTCTTGGTTGTCGCGCTCCATCCAACCCTTGAACACATGCCCGTAGTTACCCTGCCAATAAACATTTCACATAATATTTATTTCACTTACGAAATACGAAATTTCGATTATGCCTTTATCTGTTAATCTGTAACGAACGTATTTGCGTGTATTTCTATGATTTCTTTACTACAAGATTATAGCAAAAGTCGTATCGTGGTGGCCCGATGAGCATACTTTCTAAATGACACCCCTACCGTATTATGATCAATAAATATTTATTTAGGGTTTGGGCACACTCGTGTCTGAGTTTCAGGTGATTACTTGAAGTACTTTTTAGAGGCATCCCCAATGACGAATACTTAGTTAATAACACTCCTTTTTTTGGGCAGTCGTGTAAAATTTCTCATAAGGTGGAATATTTACCTAATTAAAAAAACATAATATGAATGTATATAAGAACTTTTTTTGTGAGGGGAATATCATCAAATTACTTCTCCCGCCCAGGGTAGGGCGGGAGGGAGTGTCAGACTCTTAAGTTGACTAACCCCCCCCCCCTCCCATTCCTTCTCCTGCTCTGGGCCGAGGTCGCGGTGCCTCATTGCGCTTACTCCGCAACCCCGGCTGATGTATTATAAGAACTTACGCTGCCAATTTTCTTAGTGAGCGTGACGAGGTAGGTCTTCCCCTGCGAGACGATGGACTCCATGAGCCTGGGCGCGGGCGCGGTGTCGGCGTCGAGGTCGTCGTCCAGGGCACGCGCGCCGCATGCGCTGCCGCTGTTGCGCGACCGCAACTCATTGCGCAAAGAGTTGCGCAACCCGTACGGAAGACCGTTCATACTTTCTAACGAATTTGAGCTCTTGTTGTCAGCGAACTGGAATCATAAAAGGTTTGTTGAATGGTTTTTTTTCCAAAAATATATCAGAAATGTTTGAAGATTTTTGTAATGTAAATCAAAGTTCATGTTGAACTAAGCATTAGAAATCAGTTTTGTACTTCTTAAGCCGAGTATGTTAGACAGTAGACCTAAGAAAATCTTTGGTGAACAAATTTAATAGACGACATTTTATTGTAACTTGATAGAAAATTTGCTAATTACTTACTGGATTGTCATATTGATCAGACATAGTTCCGTTCATAGACAGCACGCTGCTGTCTGATATTAAGGACTTATTGCTGCCGGCGTCGCTCAACTCACTCGGAATAAACCTATCACCTGCAATAAAATAACATTTCTTTACAAGAATATCCATAACTAGATAGCATTAATTTTTTCTACATTCATTCATACTACGTAGTTTGACATTTAAAACAACAATGTTATGGTTTTTTGAAGAAGAGAAGTATACAGGGTGTAAAAAGACACTTAACGAAGCCGTTAACTACGCATACTGCAGTTTAACTAAGTAGCTTTACGCTAAAATTATCACTGGGAAACGACTTATATTTTTAGGTATCAAAAATAATAATAATTTTATTGCGCGCAATGTAAGGCTTCGTGTCATTGTGTGCGTAGGTTCACAGCTTAGCATGAAAACGCTATGATAAGTACGTAGGTCGACGTTTTACTTCGCAACAACAAAACAATTCTGTAAAATATTAATCCTACTGAGATGCACGATGTTTTTGTGCGGGTCTGCATTTATTTATTACGTACATTACTGTTCGTAACTCCAAATGCGTAATTTATTTAGAAAAATCGAAAATTCAGGTAATGTTTGTTTGGAAAAAAGTTTTGTAATAATACTTAGAACTCGATTGCGCAAAAAAAAATTAAAAATGCAATTTTGACCTTCAATATCTCGAGAACCCGTGGAGTAAATAATGGCTAGAATACGTGGCTTTCGGCTTCGTTAAGTGTCTTTTTACACCTTGTATATAAATCTTGAAGGAGTAAATGAGAAAATAAAGGCCATGGATTTACTTACACCCGGTTTCCGAAAGGCCGATCAATGTTAAAATCAATTTAATCTCTTGTCAACTCATCTGATTGGTTGACTGAATTATCAACAACCAATCAGATGACTTGACAAGAGATTTAACAGGAGATTAGTAGTTAATTTTAGCGTTGACAAGCCTTCCAGAAACCGGGTGTCAGTGTCGGAAGCATATTGTGTTAATAACTTACTTGAAACAGTTTCTGCGTGCTCCATGTGTTCAAGGGATATCTTTGGCTCTTCATATTCGTGGATTGGCACATACTCTGGAAATAAGAATATACAAAGATATACACAACAGTTTTATGATCCAAAGTATTTGTTTGGATTAAACGAGTAGTGGACAAATACGGCTGGCGAAAGAGAAACAGATTTACAAATAATAAAGAAGAAAACAAATAATTTGATTTCAATAAATATAAAGAAAAACTTATATCTTCACTATTATTATCTCTGGTGTTCGTCTGGAATCGTTTGACCATTTGAGTTGCTCATGAAGATATATGTACTCAGAAATGTGCTTTTTCGTGAGGGGAATATCATCAAATGACTTCTCCCGCCCAGGGTCGGGCGAGGGGGTGTGTCAGACTCTCACTGACCAAAATCCTCCTTTCTCCTTCTCCTACTCTAGTCTGAGGCCGCGGTGCCTCATTGCACTTGCCCTGCAACCTTGGCTGAACACTCAAAAATAAAGAAGTTTTTATACCTAGCCGGAGTTACGGAGACAAGTTACCACAGCGAAGCTCGGAACGAGGTGGTTTTTAGCCACTGAGAGTCCGACACTTCACCAAGAATGAAAGGAGTCTTTAATTGGTTTACCGCCCCTCAATAAAAGGTATGTTACCTCGATGCAGCATATGGTTCATGTCCCGCATGATCTCCTGCGGACGCAGCGGGTCGGGCTGCCAGCACTGGCGCACGAGGGCCCACACCTCGCCCGGACACCGCGCCGGCCGCAGCAACCGGTCGCCCATCTCGTAACTCTGTGATACGGACAATATTCATATAACATGTAAATAAATACTGTTGCAAATAACGCTAACAACCTTCTTCTAGGAACTAACAACCTTTTGTATCAAAAAGATACCGAAATAGCCGCTAGAACAACGCAACCACTGAAAATTTGTAGTCGACGCAGGTAATGTGGGCGAAAAAAATTACGTTTTCGTATTGATAGAGAATTAGTTATTTTATATGACGATATCTATGGCAACTTGCTAAATGCTAATTATTATCTTGCTATGCTTTTAAAATCGTATAAAACTCAGCATTAAATCGTAACAGCATTTATTTTGACTAAACTATCAAACACATCATTGTCCCCATTTGTATTACATCCCTATCTATACAAAATAGTCGCAATACCTTACAATATACATAAAGAACACTCACCCTAGCAGTAAGCACGGGGTTGGTCTCAGTGGGCGACTGTCCGTAGGAGAAGACCTCCCACAGCGTGGTGGCGAAGGCCCAGATATCACCCGTCACTGACCGCTTCGCCAGACTCATGTCCGAAAAGAATTCCACAGGCATCCAGTGTACGCTAGAAATGTAAGAAGATTCTTGAAAAATACTGCGCTATGTTGTACCTGGGCCTCGGCTTGAAGCAGGAGAAGGAGTGGGGTGTATTTTAGTACGTTGGAATCTGACACTCCCTCTGGCCACATCCTGGACGAGTAAGAAGAATGGAAATAGAGAGAAGAAAAAATATTTGACACTTCCATATCACCCTTGGTGAGTGAATTTTTACCCCGCTAAAAAAAGTTGCATGTGAAAGTCAAAATCGTTTATTCCAACTTAAACATAAATAGGTACTTTTGAAATCTCAAAATAGAATTATAATAATAGTCTCTCAGTCTGTTTGTTGATGAATCTAGGTGTTCGTTCCACAGTTTAGATTTGACGGAAAAAACGAACAAGAAACTCTTTTTAAATTAGTTTCACATACAGATTTGGCGCAGCCGTGAGGCACACAGTTATGTAGTTCTCTTTATTTTTTCTTTTATATTAAATAACCTTTTTGTTACAATGTCTGTGTGCACATGGTTTGTGTTAATAAACTTTTTCTCTCTTTCTTTCTTTCATTCCTTTTACAAACAGTTGGTTCAATTATGTGAGAACAGTGGTGGAGTTGCGCTTACAGTTGCGCTAAAATGCAAGGTATACGTACTCGTGTTGGGTGTAGTGCGAGAGCGTGGGCCCGGAGAGCTTGACGTTGATGCGGTCGGCGGTGTGGGCGGCCAGCAACAGTCGGCGGCAGCGGATGTGTCCGTGCACGACGCCGGCCTCGGAGAGGTCCCACAGCGCGCGCGCCACCTGCGCCGCCACCTTCTTCAGGTGCAGCGGCTTTATGCGCTCCTCGTTCTCTCTACACGTACGTACAATAACGTTACTATTCAAATTGGGCACAATATTATACTTGTCACACCATAATAAGGTTGGGGAATACCAAAAACTAGGCTTTGTAGTACAATACGGTAGTTTCCAACTAGTCAAATTCAATTATTTTATCTAAATATCAAAAACCATACTTTTCTTCATAGAAATGGTTTTTGATGGATGATGGATAATGAAAGAAGGATAGATGAAAGTATAAAACTCGAAATTATGACGTCATAATATTTTTACGTCAAATAGCTTATTTCTTAAACGGTCGCCAAAAAAAATCGAAAATGTTGTGTATCGACAGACCGATCAATAAAATTTTGGTTATTTTTCAATATTTTATTGTATTGAAACATCAAATTATTTTAATTTTGAACTAGAAACGACTTGCTTAATTAAATTTACATAATTTAAACTTCAAATTATTTGATTATAATATTCCGTATAAATTGTTGGAATTGGGTAGTTTCCTAGGTCAAAAATAAATTAATTCGACGTTTTAATACGAGTAAATATTGAAAAATAACTATGCTTTTATTCATCGATCGATCGAATCACTAAGTTTTAGATATTTTTAAGCTAATTTTTTAAAAATAAGTAAGCTATTTGACGCAAAAATGCTATGACGTCATAATTCAATGTTTCATACAATTTTCATAGAAAGGTATCTAGTATTTTGACATTTGGATAAAAGTATTGAATTTGACTAGTTGGAAACAACCGTATTGTTTAGACTACAATAAATCTAATTGTCATCATCATAATCCTCTAAATATTTCTTATTTAGGAGATGAACTAATCTCATAAAAACACTTATTAATCCGATTACTGGCCTTTAAAATAAATAATTACAATTATCAAAAAAAACCAAGAAATAGACTTTTAATAAAATACTAATAATGCTTAGTATTTTTGTTAAAACTAAAATAACTTATATCAGCAATAAAGACATTGAAAACTAAACTCTATTACCAGTGACAATAAGTGAAAAATTACCGGAGATAATCATCAAAAGGTCCGTAGGGTAAATACTCGAGAACGAGGGCGGTGGGTGAGCTTAACGTCACTCCGTACAGACGCACCATTGAACTAGACTGTACACACGCCCACTTACTCGCCAACTCCACAAAATCCTGCCACAAAACACAATGAATTAGCATAATATCCGCCAAACTTTATCATTACATATTCAACTTTATTGTTTTGATATAAATACTATATTCCTCTGAAAAGAATTGGTAAGAAAACATTGCCCTACTGGCCAAAATAACAATTGTCACATAAGTCACACTATTTTTAGAATATAGAAAGTTTTTCTTCGAAAACGTATCTTCACGTAAGTAGTTTTGTTGCTTAAGGAAAATAAACCATTGAATCTTAATTTTAAACCTTATTATCCTCATGATATAAGATTTCAAATCACTTATCAAGGTTTTTGCCAATTGAAGCGCCATAATTGTTTTATAACATACGGTAAAAAAATAATTTAAAATATTAGACACATATTTTTACGAAATTCTTTCACATTGATTGAAATATCGTGTGACGTCACAAATAAACACATTTACAATTCGCAAAGACGTAGGTAACTTCTATTGAAACTTAATTTGTTTCTTTTGTTATGTATGCAACAAAATAAAAGAGGGTCTTATTTATTTTTCATTATGACTAAATACATTTTTGATACCCCGTATTCGTCTTGATCACTGTAAAATACTTTAAGAAGCAAGAACTTGCCAAAAAACCACCTTAAAAGCCTTACCTTTAAATGATCATTAGCCTTTTCTCTCTGTAAAGTTTTGAACGCGACCACCAACTTCTTGGTCTCGTCGAGCCTCCACAGCGCTTTGTACGTCGCCGTGATGTTCTCTGAACCGACCTTTTCTGAACCTAAGAACAAGTGTGAAATCTTTACAAGTCAAATCCAGAATAGACTACACAAATAAAAACTTAATAAACATATAAAAAAAATAAAAAAATGTCGTTAGAATTGTTGAAAAAGGTTTTTATAAGACAAAAAATAGTAGTAAAATAGAAAAATTATTCAATAATGACAGAAGGTTTTCAAACATGACAAACAGCTGGTAGTAACAATTAATTAACTTTAACAACAACACTTTCTTAAACACTAAAAATATCAAAATTCCATTAAGAAAAATAAAAAGTTAATTTATACATTATCTTATAGGCCCTCATTAACCAAGTTTGTATTTAAGCATGACATTATATGAAGAGGGTGTCAATTTAATTAGTGGCTTATCATACCCGTGTATAGGAGAATGTCCTTATTGGGCAGACATCGCGGGCTCTTGTTGTCCTTGAGTATGTCTTGTAGCTCAGCCTGGTCGATGCGAACGCCTCTCTTCACTGGCTCCCCACACAGCAGTAATTGTGACTTATCTATACACGGAACAAAATAGAATAAACAATAATCAGCACACAAATTATTTTCAATACATATAAAAATGTTGGTGAGCGCATAACTCAATAATGCCTGGACCAATTTTGCCAGTTCATTTTTGCGGATGGTAGAGAGAATGTTCTTATAAAAAAAATATTAAGAAAAGTAAAGGGGCAAATCGAGAAATAGCGGCCCTTTCGTCGTTAGCGAGGATACCAGTGCGAAGTAGGGGCAAGCCGCTAATTTTCCTAAAAAAAATTAGTTGAAGAAAATATAAAAAAGGAAGGAAAAATCTGTTTGACTTTTTCTTATAATTATGCTAATGAACGCATTTGGATGAAACTTTTTTGTTGCTAATAAGAGACAATATAAAACATAGAAATAATTTCTTTTCGAAAATGGAATATCGTTGAAAATAGGAATCACCTTTTTCTGCGAACTCGCTGTCGGGAGCTAGGGCAATAAATAACACTTCAACATTTACAACGAAGATCGTCGCATCTAATAACGACCCTAGGCCCTAATTAATACTTTTCGCATCATATAATGAATGCATCACCTTACATATATGGGTAAGTAATAAATTATGATAAATTGGGTGACGCAAAAAGCCTATTAACTTTACAATTTACGCGAACACGGGTTGATTCGTGGAAGAATATTTACTTCGATGAGCGCAATGAAACTTTGCTAAAGGCAATCCTTAATGACTAACTTAGAGAGCCTGCTTTACAATTTCTGGATAGCCAGTGTGTACTAGAGAATTTAAATGTAGAACACGTGTTTTATTTACTATTTAGTACAGGGTGCGTAGTACAGGGCGCGTTTGAGTTACGTTAAAACCGCGTCTAGCCCTCTATTGGTTAGTGAACGTTGAACTGGCCAATCAGGGCGTCCAACGTCAAAAACTCGATCGTATCAACGTTAAAAACATGCACTAACCACTGAGAAATTTATCGGGAACTTGTATGAATTTGATGAAAGAGTTCCTAATACAATCTATACTAATATTATAAAGAGGTAAAATTTGTAAGTTTGTATATAGGGGGTAATCCTTGGAAACGCTGGACGGATCGCCAAAATTCTTTTACTGACAGATAGTTACGATCTGGTGCGGGTAAAACCGCGCGAGAGTAACTAGTATTACAATGTAGTCAAACAATACAATCAAAACTTTTAAAATCATTATTTCTTTCGAAAGATTATATTTATACATTGCGTGTGCAATAAAAGTGTTTGTATGATACAAACACTTTTATTGCACACGCAATGATCACGGACACGGGTGAAATATTCCGTTAAAATCATTCAATTCAACAACGGAACAGATTGAACGTTTTTACGCAGTACAATATAAATAAAAACAAGAGATTAAGCCAGTAAATAAGAATCAAAATGAATGGACTGTATACGATTACAAAGTACATTTGTAAATCTTCATTTTAAAACGATCTGAGATTAAAATCTAATCGCGTAGTTTAAATGAGACACATGTTTGTCTGTGTGTCTAGAAGACTCGCCCGTAATGCTAGGAAAGGTCATAAAAGTTTGGCGAACCAAATAACGAATGGTCGAATCAAATTCTATTTATTTAGAACTGAGATAAGTTAACATTCCAATTTAGAGTAGTGGGAACCTTTTTTTAAGTAATAGGTCGGCAAACGAGCAGACGGATAACCTGATGGTAAGCAATCAGCCCCGCCCATGGCCACACGGTGTTATGATTGTGTTGCAGATCTTTTGGGGATTAGGGATTTGGGAAGGGGAAGGTTTGAGCCTTTGGTAATCTCAATCACACGGTAAAACACAACGCTGTGGTTTTTTCACGCCGATTTTCTGGGAGGCCGTGGTATCACTCTGGTCGAACCGGCCAATTCGTGCCGAAGCATAGTTCTCCCACACTTACACCACACACATTGAATTTTTTTATCCTGAATGGCCGTCTCGAATACGGTGTTGTCAAAAGTTGAAATCATTTATTTTTAAATACCCTATTATCAACTACCGAAGGACGATATACATACAAGGATACGCAAGCATATTATATCATAAACATAACAAAAAATAGACAAAAATAATTACCATATTCCGAAGGTGGTATGCATTCGTTTAAGAATATCCTTCCCTCTGGGTTCTGATGGCATCCGACTAGCCTCTCGATGCTATAATACTCCTCGTTGTTGACCACATAACAATGACCCTTAAACTCTATCCTGTAAGTCTCTGTTGTGCTGCAAATATAAATAACAATCCAATAGTAAATTTGTTACAGTTTCACGCCTCATATAGTGAAGCAATCTACGTGAAATTTTGCATACATAGTTGGGAGTAAGAAGATTCCCCGTTCCTTCTCCTGCTCTAGGCCGAGGCCGCGGTAAGTTATTGCACTTGCCCCGCAACCCCGGCTGCACAACGGCCTTGTAGGAACCATCTACAGTGGTCTACTAGTTCTTTAAGAATCTACTGGCTCTTTGAATCCCCCTTGGATTGGAATCTACACGTGATTTTTTTAATTCGTCTCGGTCGATGCGACCTCTTATGCAGGTACTAAATATTATTTTACTTTCCTCGAAATAAATTACTTTCTTCATTTAAGTATAAAACTATAAAAGCAACTAATGAAACTGAGTCAAGTACTATTCAACTACCTGTATAATAATAGCCACACATTTCATATTAAGGGAAATTGTGTATCACATGTTTTACAGATACTATTTATAGCTCTGTATAAAATTAATATGAGGCGCATTTGCCTTTATACACGCCGCCACTACATCAAACCATAAAATGTCAGATGAAGTATTAAAAATAAAATGTGTTATAATTACCTGTTTTTTGTGCAAACGTCTAAATAATAAACATTGTAATCGTCCTGGCACTGTCTCAATATATAACAACCATGTTTCTTAGCGCGTTTTTCTTCCAACTTTCTATACGAAAACGCGCCCCTACAAAGTTAAAAGTTTTTTTTAAACAAAATTCTCGGTAACAATTACATTAAATATGTACCCCTTTTTACTGGCGTCCTATGTTCTGTAGTACTTACCCGACCGGGCCGTGACATTTTATTCTTTGTAACTCCTTTAATGATGGTGTTTCGTCGTCTTTGGACAGGTTAAACGTCCATTTCACCATTAATCTGTTGGTAATTAATAAATCACATTATTGAGTGTTTGTTGTACAACGAAAAGTTCAGAAGGGAATTAATCATTTACAAGTATGTATGTTGTTTAAGGAATTAAACGAAGTAAAAATGGCGGTATAAGATTCAAATTTTGAAAAGTTGTTTATAAGTTATACATTTAAATTCACAAATTTATACAAATTGAAAAGGGGAATAATTTCGTTGTTTATTTGCCTTACATAATATAGACTTTTATCATTACAAAGTTTTCTTGTAAATGTCGGTTTTTTGTGCGGTCGTGATATCACTCCTGTCGAACCGGCTTATTCGTGACGAAGCATGGTTCTCTTAGATTTTATTTTTTTATTCCCTTTATTCCTGCAGTGTTTGGACCTGCATATGAATTCCTCACGGGAGAAGCCACGGATGTAGAGATTGAGAGCTAAGTATACCTAAATTAGAGTAACAATTACCTGTAATATCCATCGCAGAGTGATATAAATGAAGATATATGCTCCTCAGATTTGAACTTAAAGAACAATGGGGTCCCTCTTCTAGATATCTCTAATGAGTTTTCTCCATTTCTTGTAATATAAATTAATTCCTCTATTTTACACACGTGGATCCACTGGAACAAAGCCATTATCCTAGTTTATTTTGTAAACTTTTTCAACAATAACTCTTATTCATAATTAATTTTATCTTGAGTTAATAGATTATCATATTGGGAGGGTTCAAGAAATTGTCAGGTCGGCCCTAATTTTAGTATTACATAGCTAAACTTAAGTACTATCAGTAACCAATTCTAGAGTAAAATCATTGGATTTTACTCTTATTATTTTTCTCTTATTATTGAATAACGTAATCGTTGAGCAATTCTGATTTAAACATTGTTTCGATTTTGATTTTGGGCTATACAATGAATCTGGTCATGTTTAGAATATTTTTTGAGAAATATATAATAACACTAGATTATTTAAATAGTGTGTAAATACTTTTACAATAAAATTGTTTTGCTACCCCATTTCTGACATCCTATAAGTATATTATATATTATATTATATAAAACTGAAGAGATTAGTTTGATTTATTGAACGGGCTAATCTCCAGAACTAGTAGTTTGAATTGAACAATTCTTTGTTTGTTGGATAGTTCATTTATCGAGGAATACTTAAGGCTAAAATACATCACGCTACAACCAATAGGAGTAAAGCAGTGAGAGAAATAACGCGGGAGTAGCTATCCAAATAAGAAAATACATAATATTAAGTAAATATGTACTTACATCCCGTTTAACAGTATTGAAGATCCTTATACCGGGTTGGTGGGGATGGAAGGGTGCGACCACAACGTTCACCGGCGTCACATCATTGCCGTTCTGCCATAGAACATTGTCATATTCCTCCGCCAAATAGTTTGGCGCCATTATATACAGTTGCTGTAGGTATAGGTTCTTTATATAGCTGAAAATTGTTTTAATGTTAACTTGTGGAAATGGCTAAAAGGAGGAAATAGACAAATGAGTATTTGGAAGGCGACTTTGCTCCAAAGAAGGTCAATTTCTGTTCTTCTTGAGTACGGAATGCCTTTTTATTTTCAAGCAACGATAAATCTAACCGTAGAATATTACTCTATCGCCATTTTCGTAGTATAAGTACAGTCCTTTGGTAAAACAAACCCCCGAACTAAGCGTCTTTTTTTCATAAAAAAAGAGGCATCACAAGAAAGTTAGCAAAACTCTTATCATTGTCTTGAACAGGGACCTCGAAAGGCGTGGTGGTAACTTACAAAGCCCCGTTACCTTACCTACCCTTCACGCTGAGATAAGATAGAAAACTTATACAAAAAAAGCTAATTGTTGGCCGCAGTTGGAAACATCTGACCAGCCAGTGATACAATCTTCATCTTTTGTTTCCATTGTGTTGGAGTACGATAAAAAATATGTTTACAAAAAAGGTTACAAGTCGCGGCAAATAGTGTTCCCATCTGTGTAGATTGTGCTGCGTATTACTTACTTCACATTGTGGCCGACTGAACAAAGCTTTGGTAGTTGGTCGTGAGCATGTTTCTTCGCGACGTGACCATGTCTTCTAACGATCACTTTCGGTATATATTTTTTGTAATCCCTCACCACATCGTTTACCGACAATTTTTCCTCGGCCGTGGCGCGTGTCCTGCATAAAAAACATTTACTTGCAATACATTTGTTAAGCAAAAAATCGCTATTTTTGGAGATACTACACGTGAATTCATTCTAGCCGGTAGTAATTAGCATAATCTTAGATCGAGACGCGATGCGCTTTGATATTGTTGAAGGCGCTTTGGGTTTTATATTGGAAGAAATGATCCCGTCAAAAAGATTACATACTTATTAGAGGGAGAATCTTTTCTATGGGATAGGTCGACAAACCAGCAGACGAATTTCCTGATGGTAAGTAATCGTCGCCGGCCATGGACACTCAAGACACTGGCAAGCGTTATACCACGAGGATTTTCTATAAGGCCGTATACTATCTCAATCTGGTTATGTCGGTCCATTCATATCGAAGCAATCCATGCTCCCACACTTAAATCTTTTATTCTGTTGGCCTGGTTCCAACTGTGAACGTACTTATTTATTATGGACATTAAATACATTAAAGTCACAGGTAACTTAGTACTTTACGAGAATCCTTCATACCATATCCTCGATAAAATCTAAAACTGTCTTTAGGCACTAAACAAAGAAAAAGCAAAGTATTCGGGCTAAAATACATACATACATATACATACTTAAGTATGGGATAGAAAAGAAAACCTCAGTTACAATACGTCTCAAAGAAGTCTTCATATAATAAATACAAATAAAAAAACAATATGTCAACCTCTTTAGTTAGATCTATTAAATTGAACTGTAAGTGAGCACATCCCTTTTCTCAATCACAAGTGGTTAAGGAAAGTACAGGACGACGCCGTCCTGTCGTCTGCAATTGTCAGCACTTAGAACTCGACAGATAAATATTGTAGGTACCGCACAGGAGACATCCAGACTCGCCCTTTTGTACGTAAACAACATGATACAAATTATGTAAGATATCCTTACAAAGTTTAAAAAGACACAAAAAACAATTTAATTCAAAAAGAATAGACGGATTTTTTTAAAGACCTCAACACTCGATTTTGTTTGATGTAATATGTTATGTACATATGTTGATTCCTGACGAAAGTTCATGTGTATAAATGTTTTGACCGCGGCAGTGAAGACGCTGTTACGAAGCGAATCACTACATAGAGTACATAGTACAAAACCAAATCGCTTTTTTTGTCCCTATTTCCCTACGTACGCTTCAATCTTTAAAATTCGAACTTTAGGAAAGCAATGGATTTTACGATGCTTTTTTTTTAATGGATAGAGTGATTGAAGAGGAAGTTTTATATGAAACAAACATCCGTTAAGTAATGGAGAAAAGTATCAACTACCGGCCCGAAAAGGCAGGGAAGGTCAGTAGTTGTATACTAAAAGATAATGAAGTATGATAGTATATTTGATTTATTGAGGAAATGCTTGAAAAGACTTCAGTGCAAGTCAGACTTGCCCATGAAGGACTTCAAGGGCCTAATCTCTTATTTAAGATGTTACAGGAGACACGAATTTTACCACTTTAGACGTACCTTCCGCGAAAAGTATTCAGTTTAGACAACAATATTGTTAAAAATCTGGCTGACATAGGGACGGACGGACAAACGATATCACGGATCTATAAGAGATCAGTTTTTTGCCATTTGGCTACAGAACTCATAAATAAAATGGTAAGAAACTACTAAAACACCTTTAGGCCTAACTCTTGTACGGTCAGTTTTATGAATACGATGGAAGGTAAAGAAATATTTGAGTATCGTTGAAAGTAGCTGTAGGTAAGTATTAGCCGAAGTAGATGCAAGTACAATGATATACCGAGACCCCGGCTCGGAGTAGGAAAAGGTACAGGTTGGTTTTTAGTCAGTAACTAGCAGATCGCCCCTGCTTCGCACGTCTACCCGAGTACCCTGGTGTCAGTCATTTGTTTTGCAAGCGAACGGCCAGGGCGTTGAAATGTTAATTGTTAATTACCGCTATTCCCCTTTACTTTTCTAAAGTTTTCTCTCGTAAGAACCTTCTTCTTATAATAACGAACATAACGAACATAGCAAAAACTGTCCAGGCGTTTTTGAGTTATGCGTCTGACACACCGTCTCGCCCAACCAGAGAAAGAGAAGTAAGCTGGGGGCCAACAGGGCCGAAGTTTAGGCGGGGTTGCGGGACAAACGCAATAAGGTTTTAGGTACCGCGGCCCCTGGCTGGAGCAGGAGAAGGAACGAGGTTGTTTCTATTCAGTAAGTCTGACACTCCATTTCGCCTCAACCTGGGCAAGTCATTTGATAACTGTCCGCCCTAAAAACCACTGTTATGGGTACCTAGGTATATTATACGTGATTTGTGATAAGATACTCGTAAACAAAGAGGAAAACTATAATACAATAACAGATTGTTGATAGTTGATACCTTTCATACCTAACAAATTACACTCGAATCAAATGGCCGAGAAAAAAATTCAAAAGATGTTGATCATTTTGATTAGCTTTTGCCTGTTATCTATTCCTAACAAACGTACGGACATCGAAGATTTCTTAAATTATGATTCATAAATGAATGAATAGGATTTTGAAGCAAAATAATAATAATAATGCTGTATTGCCATTTTACCGTTAATATCGCTTAGGTAAACACCAAACTCTGCTAACAGAGAATTAGCTAGCACTTGTTACTTTTTATAAGTAAAAAAAATTTTCTCAATTTTTGTATTTTGTATTATGTTTGTTTTCTACGTCTATGGTTAATTGTACAGTTGCAGTCTTTTTCTCGAATGTTATAAAACGCAAGTGTATAAGTTTTATGTTGAGACACAAATTCGCGTTTATAATGAATGTCTTTAGCTTAAGTACCCAGTTATACCTATTAGTTAAATCAGTGTTACCTCCCAAAACCACAAATAAAGATGTAGGATTTGTAACACAATGTATAAAAAAATAGAATAACTTATTAGAACCATTTCACATATAGGGGGGTACCAGGATATCAGGGCAGTTGTATTTAATAATCGACAGCAGAATTTCTTTGCTAAAAAAGAGCAATGAATTATCGTGATTTTTTTATTTTATAGGACGGAAAACGATCCGGCTAATTACCTGGATGGTAAGCAACCGGCGCCGCCCATGAACACCCGCAACGTCAGAGGAGTTACGAGTGCGTTGCTTTTGAATTTCGGAGATTTACGGATTGGGGGAAAAAGGATTGGACCTTTTATGATTTCAGATTTAACGTTTGAGAAGACTTCTATCATACGCTAAGAAGTATGTTTTCTTCAGAAAATATCCTACTCTCAAAGAAGCCTGTATCTGTCATTAATGAATTGTGTACGCAGATAATAAATGGCGACAATACCTATATGTTTGACACGTGACCTCTTCGCCTTGATATAATGTCACTCATAGTTAAGACCATTGAGTACTTTGACCTGCCTTTCCATGCCATGCCATGGGTGCCCGACAAAATAAAAAAAATAAGGGTTCCTAGCCTACTACGTAACCCTAAATACAATAATATTATGCTCCTTTTCAAAACTTGCAAAATATCACAAGTTACATTTTAAGATATAAGTATAGCTAAGATAATGTATATTATGAATACGCCGAAGTATCAACGTTGCGCGTTCAGGGTCGCGGGTTCGATTGCCGCATCACCGAACTACAATAAATATTTGTATGACATACATAAATAAATAGACTTGTCCAGTCTGGACGTTGTATTACGTCACGCGACACTGAATCTTGATGTTTGAACTATGTATTACTCAATCGTTCTGATTAAAACCATTTTTTTACAAATTTATCCTTAACTATGTTTTAAGAAACAGCGTGAACAACGTTTAGAGAAAAAATATCAAGCACTAGCTTCCGCCCGCGGCTCCGCCTGGATGCTATGTTGATAAAAAGTAGCCTATGTAATATTCCGGAGTGTATCCTATGCCTGTGTCAAATTTCATCCAGATCCTTCCAGCCGTTTTGGCGTGATTGAGTAACAAACATCCAAACATCGTAACTTTCGTATTTATAATATTAGTAGGATAAGAAGTAAGATACCCAATGTACATTTTTGGTGTATGTTTTGCCGAAGTAATTAACAAGGAGATATGGTATCTACCTGATCTTCTCCCCATAAATTTTGCCACAATATAGGTTGAAGAAAACAGTTTAAAAAGTTTAGGTTTTATTTAGAGACTAGCGATTCGCCTCGACTTTGAACGGGTGCAATGTTGGTAAGTAGGTACTAAATTTCTCCAATTTTTTAACTTTCTATTCGAAACATAATAGAAGAACAAAAGGATCGCGAACGCCGGCGTTTGCTTGGGGTTTGATAAATTAATAGAGATTTTACATATAAACCTTCGACTTGAATAACTTAATACTTTTAAAAAAACGGCGACAAAATCCGTCGTGTTGTTTTAATTTAAGCATATATTAAGTACTACTAAATTTAAGCATACATAGGGATTTAGGGACAAAAAAAATTAAAAACGTAAACAAGGCAAAAACGGACACATTAAAGGTAAACAAATTTTAAACACATCTACACAAATAAATAATTAATTGACATTACACTTGTGGTAATATGAGACACAATAGAAAGACAATAGGTGCACGAACGCCGGCGTTAGCTTGGGGTTTGATAGATTAAAAAAGAGATATGTGGTGCAACATGTTATAGAAAATGACATAAAACATTTAAGCTTGAAAATTAACTCCCGGTTTCCGAAAGGCCGATCAATGTTAAAATAAATTTAATCTCTTGTCAAGTCGTCTGATTGGTTGACTGAATTAGCAACGACCAATCAGATGACTTGACAAGAGATTTAACAGGAGATTAGTTAATTTTAGCGTTGACAAGCCTTTCAGAAACTGGGTGTATGAATATCACTTGTTAATTGAAGAGTTATAACCAAGGGCTATTATCTCATAGAATTAGACAGAGTAATTACATGTTTATAGTCCATTGTTCTATGAAATTATGGTGCACAATAATAATTATACTTGACAATTTATTATCTACTGGAACACTTTTGTGGCTGTACTACTTTGATACATAATGTTTTAAGTGTGGGAGAGCCATGCTTCGGCACGAATGCGTCGGCTCGACCGCAGTAATACTACGGCCTCACAGAAAACCGGCGTGAAACAACCACAGCGTTGTGTTTCGCCGTGTGAGTGAGGTTACCGGAGGCCCAATCCTTCCCCTTCCCGGACCCTTCCCCAATCCCTAAATCTCCAAATCCCTAATCGCTAAAAGGTCGGCAACGCACTCGTAATTCCTCCGTTGCGGGTGTCCATGGGCGGCGTTGATTGCTTACCATCAGGTAATCCGTCTGCTCGTTTGCCGACTTATTACATAAAAAAAAATGTGGTAAAAAGGTTATAAAAATAAATATCTATGAATGATGGCTACAATTTTTTTATTTTTTTATTATATTAGCAATATGATTAAAGCTCAACTATCTTGGCTGCATTTTTAGTGCAGTGGTTGGACAACAGACTGCTGAATAACATGAAGCATATTTATTTGATACATGAAGTAGATGTATGATGCATATGTAATTTTATTGAAACTAATATTATAAATGCGAAAGTAACTTTGTCTGTCTGTGTGTCTTTTCTTCACGCCTAAACAACTGAACCAATTTCTGTGAAATTTGGTACAGACATAGTTTGGAACTCAAGAAAGGACATAGGATAGTTTTGTTCTAAAAATCTGCAGGAAGTCACTATTTCATCAAGTTACGGGCAAAAACTTTTTTATAAATGCACTTACAACACATTGTAAAACCCTACTGTAGAGCCTTTTTTAAGAAAATATAAAAAAACTGATATATTAAAGGTGCTGGCTTTTTAATCAGAAAATAATTACATGTTTATAATGTGTAATAATTGCATATGGATTTATCATATTATTATTATAGTAGATTAATCATTGTTTTAATTAATAGGTATAATAAATAAATCAATTAATGTTTTGTAGGCAAAATATTATTACCTACTGCACATTAACTAGACAAATTATTTATACTTTAATCTATTTAATAATTAATCATATTAATTATCATCCACAAACTTGATTAAAAATTTAAATAAAAAATTAAGGTAAATAACTTACATATCAGCTATTCCAAGACCAAGCATTTCTTTTTTATGTTCAGGGTATTTGATTTCAGGAATTCTGTTCTCGTAGACATCACTCCTCGCTTGAAGGAAATAGTAATCATAGGTAGTCTCGTCCAGGGTTATCAACAATTCTAGTCTTGGTACCTGTAAAACAATAAAACCTTTTTTTGAACTTCTATACAATTACAGAAACCTTCTACAATCATGATGATAATATCTTTTATTCCCTACTTACTGCCAATTTTTTAATAAGTGAATGTACTGCCTAATTTGTTTCTCAAAACCCCTGAAGGCTGTAGTATGTGTTTCAAAATATTTGGATAGCCACTAAGTCAAAAATAAATTTGAATAAAGAATATAATTTGTATGTACTGTGTATTGTGCTGATTAACATTGTGAGGTAGGTATTGGTATGTATATGAAAGTGAAACTGGCCCTCAATATTATTCAAAAATTTATGTAAAATTACAACTTTATGTTCAAGGCTAATATTAAATTTTGCCAATTTTTATTGGATAGAAGCATAAATAAACCAGTTTATTTTTAGATGGTGACCAAAATTATATCATGAAGAATAATACTAAGCTTGTTGTAGTCAATAACTGTAATGTAACTGTGTAACTTTCAATTTGTGACAGGTAAATTGAGTCACAATAGAAAAACAATAGATGCTTGAACACCATCATTAAGTTGGGATTTGATCAATAAAACTCATGAAATATACCAAAACAAATTATATAAGAAAACCCTACCTATGGCAACTGACTTAGCCTTGAATATATGCAACTTATAACAACACTATACTCGGACTTTTAATTCTATTCCAGATTTGACAATTTCAGTGTTGCAACGTTATGACACGTATTAAATAGTGACGTTGCGAAATTATTCGATATGGAAATCGAATATTTCTGAATCGATTCCTCTCGTTTATAAATTTACTCTCGTAAACTAAGTTTATCAGGAAATAAAATATTTCTGAACCGATAATTTAGTTTTGACAATTAATTAACGATCTGAGACTTTTCTTTTGTAATTGTGTGTGAAATTAATTAAAAATGTGATCATGAAGGAACGTGACAAATAAAACAGACATTTTACAAATTGTCGCCGTCATCGCTATCGCTATCGCCGTTACTCTATGTAACATTTATTATGAATTGTGTCTTTGATATTTATTGTCAATTATCATATCTAGCTTACTAATTTTTTCCTCTTCTTTGAAAACATGGGATACACATTTAGACCATTCGGTAGCCGTAATTTTTTGAATGCCTTCCTGAAACTGATTCACTGATTGTTTATCGATTTTTTGTGTTCATCACTACACTGTTATATGTGGTATCATTATTTCACAAAATGACAGTGGTCAATGTCAAATCAGGAATCGAATTAAAAGTCTGACTATAGTAACAATTTATACCTCACTATAAATTAAATATAATATTTTCAGACTTATATTAGTGAAATCTAATTAATGTTTAATTCAAATAGGCATTACATTTCAATCTATTTGTTTGTATAGGAACCAATAGTTTCATACTCCAATAGATTCTCTGCTCCTTTACTTCACATTAATAATTCATCAATTTAATTAATGCACTCTGGTTTCTACACAGTTGCAAGACTGATTTTTAACTTCATAATAAGCAAAATTTACCTTATAACGTATTCTGAGCTCATAATCTCTGGTGCTGGACAACACTTTAGCGTTATCTTTGAGAAAATAATCTCTACCTTTGACTCGTAACGCGAAAAGCGTCCGAGTAAGTGGAGGAATTTTATACTTTTTACATAAAATAATGCACAACTCCTCCGCAGTCATTGTACTGGAGCATCGTATGATATTAGGCGAGCGGTCAGTCACCACTGCCACTTTAACTGTCTCTTCGACTGTTGCCATTGTGAACTTGAACCATAAAAAACAAGAGGACGCCAACAGAGATAAGACTTAAACCCACTTTGATAAATGCATCGCTACGTTAACACCATATTTACAAGAAAAAACATTATACACCACTCTCACTCACAAAAACACTTGGAGTACACACTAAATACATAAATGTAAAGATGTTTATTTATAACGTTAGCAAAATTCTTCTATTCGGCGTAGTATTTTCTTCGGAATATTTTCGGTCACTTATGTTATTTTCCCGTAATGCGCTTGAATGGTTTTTGACATTTGACAGTAAGCAGTTGACATGACAGTCACGCTGAAATTCTACTAGAGACTACCAATTGTTGGTAATTTACCTAATAGATTAATATTACATATAAAGTACTTTTAGTTTTTAAGATGATATGAAATACTTTTAAATAGTACTCTTGAATGTCTCTTAGCATAGCAAGTGTCAAATAGGCTTGAGACCATCCACATTACTCAACGTGTTATGACACGACACGCCATAGTAGTCCGAAATGCAGCGAGACCCCTGTAGGCTGTAAGCGTAAGCATGGGAAATAAGGTGGTAAGAGGCTTCAAATCTTCTTATAGTTTCTCGAGTTTGTACCTTGTATCCAGTTTGAACCAGCGATGTGTTAAGTATCGTTCATCATCATGAAAACAGTCACATTCTATGCTACATATAAATGATATATCAAAAAAGATTGCCCATCGAAATATTACCTCAGTTCAATAATACTATCTATAATTATTTAAGTTCAAATTTCATGACATAATTCGTCATACAGAACTCCCGAAAACTAAATAAAAATGAAAATCTTTGAATACTGAACAGAAAAAGGAGGTACACATTTTTACGATTGCAACCCATGATTTATTTATCTATGCTCCTGCTCCTCCATTCTTTTATGTTTTATCTGGCAACTCTATTTGTAGACTTCCGCCATTGCTTGCTGCTGGCGTTTAGCTTTCTTGGCGGCTGTTGTCTTTGTTCAATTCTGATTGGAATAGTTGATTTTTATTACGCAGATTACAATTAAGTAAGCAGTTTTTTTGGTAAGATTCATCATTTATTTTGTTTGTCCTATAAACACCCACTGTTATGATATTATTCGTTTAGCACGTGCGAATGGTTGACAAAAGCCGGTGCCGGTTGTAGCATTTTTTTCTTGTTGAATTATTAATAAACAGTAACAAAAAGATCATGTAAAGCTTCCTGTTTTATTTATGCAAGTTCCTACTTTCTAAGTTAAGTTGTTTCATGAAAATTTATCAAATTCAAATTTACCTCTGCTAACGATTTTTTTATACCTACACTTCTCAGAAACAAAAAAGTCCGTCAAGACGATTTTCTGTAGATAATATTGTTATTACTATAAACCTCTTGGTTTCTTCAATTGGTAGGTATTATAATAACTCAATGTTAAGCAAAGCTCCAATAAATAAAAACCTACGATTGTGCACCGACCTGAGTAGGTATACAAGTACCTACCAGGAACAAATCTGACGAATATATTTGTAACTTGGTATCATCTTACGTCTAATAATAACGTTATTGGTTGTGATACCAATAAACAATAGTTATTACTAATGAATAATAAAAGTTATATTAATATGATGAAATAATAATAGTTACCTACATATGAATGGCATCTCTCTTTCCAATGTCAAAGTATGCTAAATTCATGATATAGATTCCTTTAATTTGTACTTAATATAACAATTTGTTTTAGAAAATGGATGATGAATGGGATGATTGCTGTGCTGATGTGGTAAGACACTTTTGCTAATATTATCTTGCTCTTTTGTCTTATGTTGAATTGGAGTTCTAGAATTTATAGAGAACTTTTTTAAAATCTATTGCACACCAGTTTTATACATTCGTCTTGTCCCATTATTTGATTATATGGTTGGTTTAGAGTGGAAATGTCTTTTATAAATTCGTTTTGATACAAAATACTAGATTTGTTCAACTAAACCTATAAATTCTTAAAAGTGTGACAACACAACCACTGAACATCAATTCATCAGTATTGGTTACTGAGATTGTTGAGACAATTAACATATTAGATTACTTTCTGCTTTAACATATTTTACTTTCCTGGCTGGAGCTTTTTCAGACATGCATTTAGCGGATGTTGATAATATTGCCATATAAATATACTAATTCAAAGCTTAATGTCATTACAGGGTGTGGTATCAAACAACTGCTCAAATATTGATGAAGGACACAGTCTTTCTAGGGGAAGAGGATTCCAATCATTTAATGAAAATGGTACTTGAATGTCATTACTTCTATGACTTCTGTGCTTTATAGCTATAATTTCTTATTTGATAAAACATCAAAAATAACTGTTGAAAAAAAAATGTTCCTTTACCACTTACACAATCAGTAAATTCCCAAGTTGCCCTAAAGTGTTTGTAATAGAAATATTTTGTCAAGTGGCTTATTTATGTATAAAAAACTTGAACCACTTACTCAGCTTAGTGTCATGTTACATTTGGACTCTTATACTAGGATTTATGTGCTGAAGTGGGTGTTTGCTTATTTTTTTAGAATATGATGACTGTAAAGTAAGCAGTAACGACTTCGGAGAACGACGGGGTCGTGGCGGACGAGGCGGGGGCCGCGGAAGGGGAGGCAGAGGTGGACGCGGCGGCGGACCCGGCAGGGAGCCAAGGGACTATGAAAATGGTGAGTTTTTTAATGCTCACATATTTGAAACAGCCATTTATAGAAAAAAATGTATATAACAACTCGCAAATGACTTAATGGACTGTTCTATGCTAAAACCGAATACGCGAAATATTTACACAGCAACTTTACGGATTTTATCATTGAGATAAATCCTTTATGCTGATCATGTCCTACCTATTCGGTTGTGACAGAACAAAGTTTAATGCAATATATTATGGTCTATCAGTTTAGGTAATAATTTAATATTGGCCTGTCTTTTCATTAAAATGTTGCTTTAAATTGTATGTAAAAATGTTTACAATCAGGTACTCACCTAAATTGATGTTAGCTAATAAACTAAATTTAAATAATCTCTGTATGTATTTATTATCATTTTATACTTTCTATTTCTATTTAATATAAAAAGACAACATTGTTTACCTTTAGTTAACCAACTAAACCGGTAGAACATAGCGGACATACTTAACAACATAGCAATTTATTGGCTTTGTGAAATTGATTTTACAAAAACTATTAACCATGTAATCTGAAATATGGGTATGGTAAACATGGTAGTATTATTCGAAATCAGGTGACGGAGATGATAGACGGGATCGAGGTGAGCGTGGACGCGGACGTGGCCGCGGAGGACGTGGTGGTGGTCGAGGTGGAGGCGTGAGTGGAGATGGCCCAACTGAAATTGGCGAGGATGGCGAGCCGAAAAAGCCCCCAGTAACATATGTTCCACCTCAACCCACTGACAATGAACAAGAGATCTTCAGCAGCACTATTAGCTCGGGCATCAACTTTGATAAATTTGACTGCATTGCTGTTAAAGTAAGTGCACTATAAAACATACATAGATTAAGTTCCATTGAGTAATAATAATTAACATTTGTTATAATTTAGGCAAATTTTGACCTTTATATCAAGGTCTTATCTGTTATTATACATTCTAACCTTGAAATCAGGGGCCCAGTTATTTTAATGGTCTCTCTTAAAGTTATTAGTAAAAAAAGTTGTTGTTTAAACTTTTATGTTTTATTTTTTACCCTAGCTTATACAATGTTTTGTAAAGTACCTCTTATAATACCAAAGAACAAAGACACCCACTTTGCCAGATGTAAGATGACCCCATTTGAAAACTGAGAAAGCTTTTTATCTTTATAAAAACAAATTACAAAGTACTTGCAGCTGTTGGCAACTGTTATAGCAATTTAATGCACTTGTATGCATATGGCACACACATGAACACCCACATACCTTGTGATTTTTTTTTTCTATAGAATTAAATATTAATTTAATTTTACTTAGGTCAGTGGTGAAAATCCTCCACGTGCTATTGAAAGCTTTGAAACTGCCAATCTTCGAAAGTATGTGTTGGATAACATATTGAAGGCTGGCTACAAGAAACCCACACCCATTCAGAAACACGCTATTCCCATCATTATGGGTGGACGAGATCTAATGGGGTGTGCTCAAACTGGATCTGGAAAGACGGTAAAACTAATTACTTCATGTTTTGATCATAATTAGATAATTGAAATATTTTTCTCAATAATTTTTGTTTTTCTAGGCTGCTTTCCTTCTCCCAATTATAAACACACTTTTGCAAGATGAACGTGAACTCATTGTTGGACCAAATGGATGTGCTCAACCACAAGTATGTATTTTTTGTAAGAAGACAGTCTTTTGTTTCATCATAAAGACCTTTGTTAACCATTTGTTGCTCTGTCTCAGGTCGTCATAGTGTCCCCTACTCGTGAGCTGACACTGCAAATATTTAATGAAGCTAGAAAGTTCTCATATGGATCCATACTGAAAATTGCTGTAGCTTATGGTGGAACAGCAGTTCGTCACCAAGGCGATAACATCTCTGTAAGTTGTAACTAGTTATATTGATGAATTGTGTAGTTTTTTACAGAATATGATGTGTTTTGTGAAGACTGCAATTATATCATACTATCTCTAAGAACCAAAATGGCACTATACACACTAGCAACTCCTTGACTTGAAGATCTTCATAGGCGGCGGCGATTTATTACCATTCAGTTATACGGCTACTATATTGTACACCTATATCTTAAAACAATCTTTTTTTCTTACTTGTAGAGAGGCTGTCACATCCTCGTGGCTACTCCCGGTCGTCTCCATGACTTCGTAGACCGCAACCGTGTGTCTTTCGACAGCATCCGTTTCGTAGTGCTTGATGAAGCAGATCGTATGCTTGATATGGGTTTCATACCAAGTGTCGAAAAAATGATGGATCACTCTACGATGGTCCCAATTGTAAGTAAACTTGACCATTTGAAATACAAGTAATTCACTATCCTTATTGCAATGCTAATTAATTGCGTGTATCCTAATTGCAGAAAGAAAGACAAACGCTCATGTTTTCGGCGACGTTCCCGGAAGACATCCAGCATTTGGCTGGCAGGTTCCTCAATAATTACTTGTTCGTCGCCGTCGGTATCGTGGGTGGCGCTAGCACGGATGTTGAACAAATATTCCACCAAGTTACCAAGTATGAAAAACAAACTACGTTGAAGAAGTTGATTGAAGAAAATGGTTAGTAGCAATCATAGATTTTCATATTAAAAAATATTAAAGCAATTATTGTTGTAAAATCATAAGGTTGCAATTTACAGTTCCCTAAAGAGCTTATTCTATTTTCAGATGGCAAACGCATTTTAGTATTTGTTGAGACGAAGCGTAACGCAGATTTCATAGCGGCGATGTTATCGGAACAACAAATGCTGACGTCGTCTATCCACGGCGACCGCATGCAACGCGAACGCGAGGAGGCCCTTGATAACTTCAAGAGTGGTAGACATTGCATCCTTGTTGCTACAGCTGTAGCTGCCAGAGGACTTGGTAAGTTTATTTGTCAACCCCATTTTTCCATTCATTATTTGTAATAATATGCAACTGAAATATTTTTTTCTTTTCCGACAGATATAAAGAATGTTGACATAGTAGTTAACTATGATTTGCCAAAGAGTATTGATGAGTATGTGCACAGAATTGGTAGAACTGGTCGTGTCGGTAACAGAGGCAAAGCAGTATCTTTCTATGATGCTGACCAAGTAAGTAATATTTTTATTTAAATCCCTCAAATTTTAAGTCCATCTAGCATTAAATAATTAATTCAATTATTTCTTTTTGCACAGGATATGCAACTGGCAGCTGACTTGGCAAAGATCCTTAAACAGGCAGATCAAACTGTACCTGACTTCCTGCAAGGAGGTGGCACTGCCTCTTACAAGGGCAACAAATATGGTGGCAGTGATATTCGAGTAAGTCATTTTTTATATCACCACATAACTCTTCCACAGATTACATCCATAATCTCTTATGCCCAAATAGGTGAAAATTTGGTTATAAAGGTGCCTTTGGTTATAATGATTACATAGTTTTCTGAGTGCTGAATTATTACATATTTCTTCTATCTTGTAAATGAAATCGTTCCATAGGCATTTATAATTCATACTTATATATATAAATTAGTAAATATTTGATTTACTCAAGACATTTGATTATAATACTTATGCAATATTTTGTGCATGCAAACCATAGACTGATGGAAATGTAAGTATCCAGAAAGACAGTACTTTAAGAACAATTTAACAATATTGAAATAAACTTTTACTAGCATATTAATATGTCAAATATCAGTTTTATAACTCAAGTTAAACTATTGTATTTTTTTCTAGGACTTCAACAATGCCGTGTCTGCCGTTGATCAAGGCCTGGAGCCTGAAGAAGAATGGTAAATTTAAGGGACTTCTTGATATTACTTTCGCCAGTGCGCGTATAAAGTGTTTTTTGTTTAATTTTCTTTTGGTGCATGTGAATAGCCAGTGGCGCTTATGCGACAATCTTAATTACTTCCTGGTGAAGTTAATCCGAATTTGTTCCCAGTTTTAGAAATAGTTATTGTTCTTAATTTAGCAGGCCTCATTATTATAAGACTGTACATTATAAATACTAGTATTATAACATGTATGTAATAGTTCTAAGTTTCCTTTGTTTTGATCAAGCTATTATAACATTTATTTTGCATAAGTTCCATTGCTATTAACACAATTTGTTACACTTGTTATGATTCTTCATTTTATTATTTAGCAATTAGGTTTGTTTTCATTACTTTTTTTTAAATATTTAGTGTTTTTGTTTTTTGTGTGCTGCTTCCATACCTAAGATTAGGTAGCTACAAAGGTTTGAAATAATGTTACAAAATTAAAACTGGCTGATCTGTGATGATATAAGTGTAGAGTTGCTCACTTTAAATTTTAAAATAAATAGTCTATAGATACATACCTAGTTATAGGCCACAAATAATTATAAGTCTACTTTTATGTGATGTAACCTCGAGATTCCTATCTTTTAAAAGATATTTCAGTTACAATTGGGGAAAATCTTGAATCTCGATAAAAGTATATAAATTACTTAATTTAAAAGTTTTTGTTTAATACACTGTAAGTGTCTAGGCGGCCGTTTGCCTATAAATTTTGTTCCGTACAAAATCTAACCTGACTTGAAGTTTTAGAAGAATAAAATTTGTAATCTGTGATGATTATTAATATAAGTAGAATAGGTTCACATTTCATACACCCGACGCCATAAAACATTTCAGTTCAAAAACATGTAACAATTTTTGAGCCATTACATCAATACTCAAAATTGATTTTCATACAAGTACCTGGTAACTTGTTTTTCTATTTCATATGATATTACAACATTTTTTACTATGTTGCGGTAGAAGACAAAAAACCAAGAATTAATTAGACTTAAGACATTATAAATAAAAGATACAATAAGAAGACACTGGTTTTATTTGTTTTAATCTTACAAATACATTATATGCTTCATATATTCAATACGTAGTCAACGTGTAAATAAGGCATTTCATTCTAAGTAAGTACTACACAGTCAAACCCGAGGTAAAAGTATGCGAACTGCTTTACGCTAACGCGTTCAAACCCCTGATTGGTTAGTTTATTTTGATAAGGCCAATCAGAGCACCAAACGTCATAATCGTTCTCAAGTGCTAACGCTGAACATCACCTTATAATTAACTAAATACATGCTATATAAAAAAAATCGAATACCTTTCGGGTATAAATTCTCAATTGTATGTCATAAAAATAAAAACATCTGAATCTTATAACAAATTCTAAATTATATATCACATTATTTACTATCACTAAAATTGGATACTTTTTCGAACACCCAAGTTCCATAATACATTTTACCTTACAACAAAATAAGTCGCAAATAATTTGTGTGCTCAGTTATGTACTTATTATAGTTTCTGCTGCTTTCTAATCTTATACTAATATTTGTATATAGTAATTCTTAAAATAAAAAGCATGTACTGTCGTAGTAACTTATCTAGTTTCTAAGCTGCAACCAAAGTCTCATATGGGGTTGTAACATTCCATCTGAAATACTGGACCGTTCTGAAAGGAAATCAAAATTACATTTATTAGGTAAATGAATCTAGCACATACGAATTTGCTGTAGTTACAACAGTGACTGGGGAAATTGGCTGCTGCGCAAAATGCAGTTCGTTAGCTATTTAGAACAACTCTGTCCCGGACGTTTGCGATTTTTGTGAATGTGTATGTTTGTAAACGTACACACAACATATGGGGAGACTTTTTACAATCGACCTTGACCAGTCTCGTAACTATTAATTAATATGTATTATTGTTTGGCTAACAATGCCATAATAATACAATTTTATTACATCCATTTGTATGTTATTTATGAAAATGTAATACAAAATCAGATAACCATTTTAACTCTTTCAACAACAAAGCCTTGTTTAAAGGCAGATAAACTTACAAAAATATATGTAAAGTAATAAAATACAAAAAAGTTCTTGGCACTTAAGACGAGATACAGAACTTTTGTCGTTGTTATTAATAAAAAAAAGAAAGTATGAATGTTGTGGTTTGTACCTAAGAACAGGTCTTGTAGGTTTTGTTTTTAAAAGGGCAGAAATCTGAGCTTGATTCCAACATTCAGACACATCAACACAAGTAAATGTTAAAACGAAATCAACTGCAGGATATGTAGTTATAAGTACTTTAGTTGATCACGAAAGGTCATAGGGCCATGAGGATTTAATTGAACTCTCTGAAGTTCGTGTTTGTTAATATCTACCTTTGTAATAAAATTGCGCGAATCTTTTAGGGCCTCTTTTACATTGTCACTGCGTTGTCAATTTGGCATAGTTTTATTTCGACGCTCTGATTCAATTGCCTACAATTAGCGTATTTTCCTTGTACTTTTTTTCTATTTTCTCTTGCATCGTGGTTGCTTTACTAAGTAACAAATTCCGTTCGAGGATTGAACCCATCATAACTACTTAAATATAATTATAAAGTAATTGAATTAAATTAATAGAGATACAAAAAATACTTACGATATGCAGATAACACAGACTAAAGTAATAGCACTGCTGAGTATATAAATCGATCCCGGAAACACTGCAACGGTGAACTGGTACAGCGAGTTGTACATAAACGGTGAGATCAGGGGACATAGACCTTCGATCGCAGACATCAATGCGAATACTTTTGCTATATCCACAACGGGCAGGATTTTCGTCAAGAAGGACCTGATTAATGGCGCTGAAAGACCCTTTACTGAAGCTATGGACGCACCTGGAATATAAGAAAAATAAGAATTTAGTAGTACATTAATAACATTATCATCATATGGACAAGACGTCTACAATTGACTGCAGACAAAATCTGTTGAACGCTAATCCACCGCTAACATCGGACACTATTGCCCAACACTGCATTCTATGTTTTACCGAACCTAGCACTTTCGCATTCAGCAACCTTGAATATCTATTGGACTTTAAGCTTGAAATACTAATTGACGGAGCACATACGTAATGTCAACTATCCAAAATAAATTAATCATTAAGCGATACCTACAATGAAACAAAGCACAAAATCTCTGCATTGAAGTGATATTATGATGCGTCACAATGATTAGTCACCACGCTCGCAATAACAAAATACTATACCTACTTAAATATTTCGTCTTTATGGTGACCGCAGTTTAAAATGATTATAGTGATTTAATGTAGTAAATACATTGAAAAACATTAAGTATTTGTAACAACACAATGAACTAGAATTTTTTTATACTCGTAGGCGTCAAATGAGCGCAAATATTATTTAATCTTTATTTACTTATTAATTAATGACTTGTATTAATTATACTTACCCATATACATATGCCAAGACTTGGTGGCAGCTGTTCTAATAAGATAGTCAACGATTCCCGATATAAACGCTACGTTAGTAACGAACAAATCACTTCTCTTCAACAGTTTTTGTAAAACAATAATTCCTATAGCTGAACCTACGAAAGATATTATGGTGCCCAAAGCTGAAAATTGTGTGTAATCCTTTATTCCCCAATGCAGCTTTTGTCTTGTGAACATGTATTCTAAGGGAATCAATCCGTAAAGAATAAATATTGATAAGCTGTTTGCTATTGTCAAGAGGAGTAATTGGGCTCTGCCATTGTTTGGTCGTCTTTTGAAACATTCTCGTACCATCTCTTTGACTAATAAGAAGTCAAGAACCGTCGAGAGACCACCCTGGAACAAAATTATTTTAGTTAAATACAATTTGAACATATCTAAAACCTTTAAGCACTATTTTGCAATAAAGAAAAGACGAACACAGCGAGCGAATGCTGAAGGTCAATGTCGACCACGAGAGGCGAGATCACAGAAAAAACTGCAAAAATCCCCTACATCATAATTATCTGTTCGGCGTTCCTATAATGAATAGGTACCTACGTAAAACAGCATACGGTGCCTACATAATATTGTAACTAGGTATAACTTTGAAGTGTGGAAACATTACTTTTTCTACCGTATGATGTCCGTTGATCGGACTCTCCTATTTTCGATTAACATTTTGTTGCCAATTTTTATACTTATTTCTGCAATGCAAGCGGCAAATGAGTCATGGGCCACCTGAATAATGAACAATAAGGACAATACCTACTTAACGATATTTCGGGAAGTAACAAACATGTTTTTGCGATCAGGTCAATCAGTAGATTATTAAGGGTTTATCTGATACTAGCTGTTATGGAGCAGCTGCAGATAAGACATGAGACATTGTCTGATTACGATGATTCAATACTTTATCGCTGATATGACATAAAAACAATTGCGATTAGTGAACGTGATGGACGTAAGTGGAACATCTATCTAATGGGGTTCCCGGTAAATCTATTTATAAAGATTAATTAATCCTTTTTTTACCATGGTCACGTCATAACAATTATTTTTGAACAGAACAAATACTAGGCTTTGACAAAAACTCCTGATTAAATTATTCAAATAAGTACGCGGCGCAATTATCTACTAAAACCAAAAGTGGGCCAAAATTAATGATAAACATTTTACTTATTCGATATAATAAGTATTTATAGCTATTTCATGTTAGCACGCTATGTATCGTGACTCTTTGACGACAAAGCCGATTATATTTTGTGGAGAGACCTGCATGACTGTCCACCTAATTTCAAGCCAGTCGATCTACTAGCTCATAATAGCCTAGTCACTATAATCGAACCATGTTTTCGAAAATGCCAACAAACTAAACACTATTTATTAAAACTTAACACTAGTTAATTGCTATTATGTCAAAACATTAGCCAATTTCAACAAAGACTCCAACTAAAAGCTTACTAATTCATCATCATCATCATTGTCAGACGTCCATTTCTGAACAAAGGCCCCCCTTTAGTCCTCAAGTCGAACGACCACTCGCCACTTGCATCCATTCCCCCCGCGACTGACCATTCGCTCCCCGCGACTGACGTTGTCGTCAGTCCGCTTATCGAAAGACCTGCCCCTGCTATGTTTTAAAGGTTACCCGGAGTATATAAGACATTACATTACTACATACACCTATTTCAGCAAACGCTCACTATTTTGTTCGCTACCAGTCAGGACACTGGTTAGATGCTAAGTAAGCACAAAAAATACTTTTAGACAATCACAGCTTACCTCTATAGCTCCAACCAAGGATTCTCTTATGTATACGTTTGTAAATGCGTAAGCTAAAACGTTTAATGCTGTAGCTATTAACACAAGATACACGTTTCCGACCATTCTTAACACGTGCGGACTCATAAGCGCTCCTACTACACTTCCTAAACCCACAGCTCCTTCCAATAACATCATCCTGCAGAAGAAGAAAAAACAATTCATTTAGATCTTAAAAAGTCCTAATAACAAAAATTCTGCTTACCATTATTGTATATTACCTAATAGATCTATTCTCAGTCGACGTGATGTCATTCAAATAACAAAATGCACCAGTAAAGAATATGGTAAAACCTCCACAGAGGGATTGAGGGATGGCAGTCAATACGAACCACCATGGACCCAAATTGTCCAACATACAGTATACGACCACCAATCCAGCAGACATCGAGAAACCTAAAATTATAAGAGACTGCAGTGTTATGTAGTGAAAAGCTCTTAACGACTCTACCACTTGGTTATTTATAAGTATCGTTCGCTCTATTATTATGTTGCCCCTAAACGTTCTGTCGGCAATGTAGACTAAAGATGGCAAGACAAACTATAAATTCACTTTAGGCCGAAAATTACAAAACACGCAAAATTCATCTACAGCCATATTGTTGCTTTTTATTAATCAATAGCCGTGGCACGCTTGATGCAATCAGCACCGATCCCAAGAACAATTTCAGGTGATGCGAAACTAGATAATAATTGGACCTTTCTAAATAAAAGGCCCGTCTTTTGCTTCAAGTTTCGGTTCGTTCTGGCGCCCCCGTTTTCGGTTTTGCAAATCTACCACCACAGCAATTAAGAATACCAGTCGGGATTGCGCGTCTCAACCTGGATACAGCCTCTCTATATCTCAACCCGCTCTTTTGAACAGGAGAAGGAACGGGGTGGTTTTAGTCAGTAAGAGTCTTATCTAACAGTTCCTCTCACTCCACCCAGTGAGAAAAACAATTCAATGATTTTCCCACTTCAAAAAAAATATTAGTAGGTATGTCATGTATGAACATTTTATTATACGTCAATTATTTCTGCTGCAAACAAGATTCTACCCAACGCTTCATTGCAGATAGTAATTGCAATTACTAATTTGGTAATTAGGTCAGATATGAGACCAGCGGCTGTGATAGATATACTAGGTACTATTAGAACTAAGTACCTAATCTGTATGAATACTATAAATAAAGAAGCATATGTATTATGACATTGAAGCTACAAAGGATCTGATTGGGCATTCAATCAACAAATAGATACTTATTGATTACTATTCCTCATTGTTCGTTAACCTTTGAGATGTTATTTTAGGTATCTACCTACTTTAGTATTTAGTTTACATAATTCAATAAATGTTGTATGTTTTATTAGTGATTAGTAGTCTGACGGGATGTTTTAACCGCACGCGTGACCTGAGACTGGATCTTGGAAATCTTAATATTGACATATGTACTTTAAAACAACGTATTTTTGAGAAGTGTTATTTTGCTCTCTAGATTGAAACAAGCAGAAACTAATAAAATCAAATTATGAAGACTATCTAAATAGCTTAAGATAAATTTGTTGGTATTATCGTGGCGAAGATAAAGGTATAGCTAACAATGACTAATCAAATGCCCTGTTTGCCAATTCTAGACGATTAAGGTCTGATGGAAACTCGTGAAATTCAAGCAGATTTAGAATGCCTACAACGTCAATTTTTAACTAAAATAGTACTTAGGAGACTTTTTCGAATTGCGGAGTTATGTTAACGATAAAACATAAGCGTGGTTTTATAAAAAGTAGGTGTAAGTGTGTGTTTTATCATCATGTGGTGAAAGTTACAAAAAAAACTATGTTTATGTGTATATTCCCTCGATGAATTGACTATCCAACACATACAATTTTCAGTAGGTATTCAGTTCGAATGAATATTTCCGTACCTACATTAGTGTGTATAAATTAACAAAATACCTACCCAGTTAGGTTTTAAAAAAATACCAAAGTATTTTTCATTATATGCCAGCGATCAATTGTCCAAAAAATATAATTAGATTTATAAAATTATACAGATACTATGTTTATATTTAGTATCTGCAGACGTACAGGTAAGTACCTGATGATCATCCATTTACAATTTCAAATACAAATTCAGATAAATAGGTACCTAGATATTAGATATGTACATTTGCGCACTTTGTAATTGAAGCGAGATAAAATTATATACTCACATACCTATTTGTAGATATGTGTGTACACATAGTGGATAAGAATTGTCATTTTGTAATCACAACAGACAATATTTTGTGGCTTAGCGTGGTTCAGTGACTTTTATTCGGCCGTTTTTATTTTTACTTCAGTATCAAATTGATGACCTTAAAAGGGTTAGAATTAGCATAAACGAATAAATACGAGAGGTATGGGCGCAAACGGGTTAAGTCGGTCGCATTTTTACTATTTTTGGTAAAATTTAAAGGCCCGGTAAAGTGGAAGAACAGGCCTAAGCCAAAAAGGTAAACACACCCGAAAAGGCATTTTGAGCACCCTTTAATTTATGTACCTCTAAAACCGAGGAGGTACACCAAAGTGGAATTCATATTTATTGGTATCCTTAAACGATGTTTTGAACAACATTTTGGTTGAAACAATTAAGATATGGCAGATACGACTCAAATTCAAAATCACAGTATTTCTAAATTGCTCGGTGACTTTGGCATCTAATAAAATATTCGAAGCCTCAAGGGCTGCGACCAATCTGTTTATCTGAACCTTGAAGACAGCTGATCTTGACGGAAACATTTCCGTACTCTCGGATAACATCAATCCTCATACATTTTCCAGAAAAATATAACAAGCATTTATTTAAATACCTAATTATAATAGGTAGGTTTTGTTCCATTACTTACCAAAAAGTGGCCAAACAACGAGCGGTTTCCTTCCATGGGTATCGGACCAAACGCCCATGAAGAAGCAAAGTATCGCGGGTACCACCGCTTCAATGACACTCCTGACTGTGCCCACAACGGTGGCATACTTCTGGACCTCAGCTTCCAAGTGTTGTGTCTCATTAGTCTTGTCTATTGACAGGAATGGCTTGCATTCGTCCACGGAATAATGTAGAGCGTGTACGCAAGTTCGGTACAACACTACATTACTTATGGCCGCTCCTACAAATTATTAAGACAATTCAATATAAGAAGAACATGGCAAATATTGGGTATTAGTATCTAGTATTTACCTATTAAACTACTAACAATCGTATTAAACTAAGTACTACTAATGATAATAAGGAAGATATTTAAGTACTTATACCAACCTAAATGATACATCTAGGCCAAGGTCTGTCAGGACCCTTTTCCCAATAAAGTAATCTGAACCTCGACTTAAAACTAGATTTTATAATTATCATGTTACATACCATAGTATCACTACATTGTTATGGTCTTTGTACAGAAATTGATGTTATTCTAGTTATAAGTGTCGTACAACGTTGGGATAGGACATGGGAACAAGATAAAGGTTTCCCAAATAATATACATATTAGGTACAATCGGATCTGCCTATGTAAAATTCCATCATGCACTACACTACAACTGAGATAACTAAGTTTTCGTGCACCCCTGCGGCGTAAACGCTCTTATTTTCGGTTTCGGAGTTTTTGTAAACGAAGGGATTAAAAAGATTTCATGACTATATTACGCATGAGTGCCAAATTTTATTCAGTTTTTGACACAGTTTTTTCATGTTTTTGACTCGTATGTTTGTACGAAAACCCGTGCAGCGTAAACGGTCTTGGATGAACAAACTGATAGTATACCTAATAGGTAATAAGTAGGCACGAATCACCAGTCATATCAAGTTATTAGTTTCGTTGTATTAGCGCCCCCTATTAGGTATATTATATACTTATGACTAATAGATACAAAGCCACCTGGAACAACTCGTGCAACTGGGCAGTCAATGTATGTGATAAGCCCTCCTTCATATTGAGAGATAGACAATAATGGATTACCGTGAATCACTAAACACCTTTTTTAATCCAATATTTTACTCTAGACCTGAGTAAGTCTTAAAGGGTACGGATTATGGAAAACTCTTTACGTGAGAGACCTTTGTTAAGATATGGTCGTCTCCTGGCTGATGACTATGTATATTATCATTGTTAAATATACAATATACCTCGTAAAGATTTGCCTATAAAATAAAATAAAATATTTATATTTTAGTTTGAACGTGCTCAATTTAGAGTGGTGCAATGGTTGGAATTAATACCAACTTTTACAACTAATTCTTCTTAAAGCTCTTAGCACTCCCGTGGCATCACCGTGGTAAGTATTATTTCTTATACCATCAGCAAATATTCTTAACAAATAAGTTATGACTATCCATGTGTTTTATTTTTAGCTCAACCAAATATTGGATTAAGCAGCAGAAAGATTAGGATAAAATCTAGTTACACTAAATTCTGTTGAACCTAATATTATGAAACAAAAGGCTTATCATACTATAGCCAACCAGGTGTGCGGATATCAGCGTATCTACCTAACAGCTGCGACTTTTTCGTAGTATCTAGTCTATCTATATCTAGTTCTGACTTTTTCGTAGTATAATGATCTCAAACTTTTCTCATCCCGATATATTTTCTGTTTATTGATACGCTTTTCTTGATTAACTAAAAATCGCGGCTTACTCACGTGTATAATATCGATAAAAGCTCTACTAGTTTCGAACCACAGAGGGGTTCGGCGGCGGGGCGACCGTCGCCACATCGCCGTGTCCGCGTACGCTGCTCATGAGGAAGAACCCCTCTGTGGTTCGAAACTAGTAGAGCTTTTCTCGATATTATACACGTGAGTAACCCGCGATTTTTAGTAGATTTAGTATGTCTCACGATAGTTATTATAAAAACGCTTTTCTTGATAAACATCCTATGTGTAGATTCAATTTATTACTCTCGAGACCTACGGGGATACCTATAGATATGCAGTTTATTGAGAATTTTTATTATTGTTGGAGAATTTCCGCTTTAAATACCTACATATTTGCAACAAAGGTGAAAGTCTAGATTGATGAGCTGTTCTCGGTGCCTACATAAGCGGAAATTCAATAATGACACAAAGAACAAAATTATCGTCAATTGACATTGAAGTTCGTGGTGATTCATCCTTGGATTAATTAGAACAAAACGAAGTTTTCTTACAGTATACCTATACAAAAAAAAAAATGTGTAAGAAAGAATTTACAGTTTCCTGAATGGATTAAATTCGTCATGATGATCCTCGAGTACTTATCTTATCTGAATACGCATGTTGCTGTTTGTTAAAAATAAGTAGTGATATTTATTAAATTGGCCACCTAACGAGCTCAGCGCTTGGTGTCATTTGCTTTCTTTTGTTAGCGTGCTATACGGCCTCGGCCGGCAAGGGGCAGGAGAAAATGGGGATAGTTTATAGTCAGTAAGAATCTCATGTCTCGTCTCACCTAGGGCTTGAAAAGAAATTCTACGATTTCCCTTCTCCCCCCTCCCAAAGATCAACATGCAAATGAGTATTATTGCAAATTTTTTTCTCTTTATTTTAATTATAGTTAACAGATAAGCAGTTGACGTTATTTCTGTGTATGATAATAAACATAGATAGATACTTAGATAGGCTTATTATTGAATACAGGTGGCTTGTTTACGACTACCCACTACTCAAAACTCATAAACTCAAATAAAGAACATTTTTTTTTTTCATTCTTAATTTTTTTTTTCATTTTTCTTCATTCAAATCGCGTAACCTTTGTTGTTTCAAAAATTCAGTGAGTGCCAATACGATTAATTTATTTGTTTAAAGTCTCAAAAGTAGAGTAGACTACAATCCAAATTATTAATTGCGGTCTTAATTTGTCTATCAAGATGATAAAAAATATTTGACGTTCTGCTATTTTATTTCAGTTGTATATAGATGTAGTTGAATAGGTTGATAATAACAAGGGCGTCGACAGTTTCGGTTGATAGCCCATAGTTCCGTCTGTATTGTCAGTATTGTCATGTCATAGTCATTGTACTATTGCCTAAAATATAGTAGATACAAATTCATGGATTCTTGTAATCAGAAATTAAGTATATTAGTGGTAATGGTAATTTATAATTATATTTTTTCAAGAGGCCGTAATCGCACAGAACTGCCGAGCATGGGATGTCAAGTAATTTTTCTGGTCAGAAGAAAAGAGTATTGGACTTCTTCGTTTATCAAAAAAATCTTAATAAAAACACAGCGTCTTGTAACTCTAGACTAGCACCGCGTCAACCGTGTCCACTGCAGGGTTGGTAAGGTGGCTGCGCAACCGGCTGCCACAGTGCCGCGCAACGTGTAGCGGTTGTCGGAACAACTCTTTGTGTAATCCACGAATTGTTGTTCCGGTGTAATGTGTACCTATGTAAAATTGTAAGTTAGTGTTGTTAACGCACCCGCGACACAGGAGAAAATCCTAAAGTGGGGGAAATGTTCTTTTTTTAAAAGAACATTAGAAATTACAAAACACGGAATATTTTTTTGTTAGACTCGAGAACCGAACCCGACAACCTTTCATCGACATTCGTGCTGTAAGAACGACGACAGCGCGAGGCCGTAACTTCAGTGAATAACTATGTAATATTATAGTATTCTATAAAAATAGTATGAAATTATATGCATACAAATATAAATTTTTCAAACTCCTATTACCCATACATACATACCGGATAGAACATATATTATCAATAAACCTAAATACATTTAATAGACAAACTACAATAAATAAGGGTTAATAAATAGATAATATTATTCTAAGTAATACTGATAGAGTAAGTAACTACCTAAATATTATGTTGCCATACCAAATTATGTTGTTGGAACCATAACTGGCTGAAAAAAAAATTATATCACAATCTTTGTTTTTTTTATTATCATAATTGTATGACACATAATGGAAAGTTATCATTGTAGATGTTTTAAGTGATATGTTTGTATAATAACTGATAAACAATTGAGCAGCTTTAATTTCTTTTTCTTTCTTTTTCCACTGTTAAGTAGTTTAAAGTAATTCTAATAATTTAAAGTAGTCCTATTGATTTAAAGGCTTCCTATATTTTTCTGTTAAGTTGATATATTAATTGACAGGTAGTATCATTACCATTACCATTATCTTAAATAATAAAAATAGTACAAGGAATTGAATAGTCATTTGTTTTACCTGAGCATGTTTTGTGCTATTTTAAACAGTACTATACAAAAAACATTAGATGAGAAAAAGGATGACTTTCAAATTGTGCCATCATAAATTTCAATTTCTAAATAACAAGACATTACACATTTTAATCTTTGTGTCTTTTAGGACTTGTTATTGTTATATGCCATGTATAAAAATAAAGTAGCAACACTAACCAAAAGCGAAATATAATAAATACTACAGTGGATAAACCTATATGCATTTAAAATCAAGTTATATTATTTTTCAAATTCTGCATAGACATTATTTCATAATGTCTTGATTTTAATACAATTTCAGAAATAATAACAAATAGCACAGTTGAGATGAAACTAAGTTCCGCAAAAGTTAAACAAAAATTTAAGTAATTGGGATAGAAACTGTAAACTTTTAGTTGTATATTAGTCACTCAGTTATTGAAATGAATGATTATTCTTCTGACTATTTATTCAAATGCTTTGCCTAATGCCTAATGGTAGGAAGTATAAAAAGTACCTATTCTAAAAATATAATATTTTTGCTAGTTAAAATTAGGATATAATTAATTCCTAGACTTACCACATAGAGACATCCCCATCATCACAAGAAACAATGGAAATTCCATTGTAATAGCATATTTTCTTGCTGGTATCTCACTAATTGTATTAATGTTAGGTTCACGTTCAGTTAACTGTTCCTCTTCTTGAGCCATTGTGCTAAAATATTAAAAGAAACTGATTACGCACTGCCGAAATTATACAGTAAAGTCATGACAATAACACAGACATTTCAAATGTAAAAATACTACTGTAATCATAATTAATTTAGCTAATTTTCAAAGATGATCTTTACCTAATTATTATTACTCGATATCTTTATAAAAACAAAGTATTTTGATACCCTTTACAAATTCGAATTTTATCATAACATTAAATACATGAATCTAAACTTTGTTTCTTTTTATTTACTCAAGGCTCACAACCACACATTGTTATCTCACGACTAACTTGTGATTAGTGAAGTCATAGTAGTACATTCCTTGCATTATATCTACAAAAATAAACATTCGCAATTCATTTCGCGGGGCCGGGACCATTGACATAGGAAATATATGGACTTGAAATACCTACGAAACAAAGGTGCCTACCTACAATCCAAAATGTCGCATAAGATGGCTGCCGTTGCTAGGGTTGTGCCGACTAAGTATTTAACGAGTATCGATACAATTTGAGTAAAAGTTCTACGTAGGTATAGTTTTAGGGATTAGCCAGCTGATTAACGGTATTTTTTATGGGAAATCATCTAATGTCATCTCCGGCCTTTTTCGGGACAGACCGTTACTGACTAAAATCAACTCCTGTTCCTACTTTGCCGTCGGCCTAGCTAGAGCCCGGAACCCGGGGTTAACTTAGTCTCTTGATTGGCTAATGATTTTCTCAAGTCGAATTTGTATTCATATAACTCTACGTAAAGCGTCTTTTAAAAAAATAGGACTGTGTTTATGAACAGCGTTTAATGGATAGGTGAAATAGAAAAAGAAAGTGTTTGTTAAATGTTTATCTTTATATATGTGGAAAACCTGTGGTATTTGTGAAGTGCTCGCGCACAATTTCGGCGCGTCTGATTAAGCGATGATATCTTCGAAACTACGTTAGCACAAAATAGATATGTAGTGAAGTCAATCTTATTGTATGTATCTCACTTTTTATTATTACGCTTGGTGGTCGCACTGGGATCGTCGCCAACGCCGCTCTATCAATCGCGCCCGTATAATTATAAAACATGATAATTTGAACTTCTACTTATGTAACTAAAACCAATACCAAAATACTGACGTCTTACTTTAGCGTTACACAAAAATGCGGAGACATCCATTGTTAAAATAGATTATTTAGTATAATATATGTTGAATTTTAAATGGTAGATTATATCGATACTTTTGTGAAATGGTACGTAACTATGCCATATTGACATATTATTGTAAACAAGAATTTTTTACTAAAACTGTCTCACAGACAGAAATAAAAGTAAATATATATACTTTGGCAATAGATTAAAGTATCCGTGACATTTTTTTCTATCTATGTGGATTATTCTAAGTAATATTTGATGAAAACTGTTTACTAACCTATACAAAGACAATTGAGGTTGATTTTCGTTCTTTTTTGCACCACACTGCACAATACAACACACAGGCATATTGTTTTTTTGTTTCACTATATATATTTGAAGTTTAAAAAAATGGTTCTTTGTAATTTACTGAAAAACCGCAATAATTTAAAACATAAACAACCGTTTGACAGCACAACTACCATGAAACTCAGGTACTCTGAGCGCTTAAGATGGCGGACATGGCACTTACCTACAACTTTGGTAATGTCAAAATGATTTGTTTCCATATTAAGCAACAACTTAAATATTGTTGTCCCTTTTGTCTAATACAATTATTGCCTCAGAAAGAGTGAGATAAAATAATATTTCATAGTTTGTTTCATATTTCCCTCATATTTGTATAAGCATGTATACTTCTATAGTAACACGGCGCCTCTATATATTTTCTATCTCAATGGCCGGGACAGACGTCAAAGTCATGTATTACAAGAATGACATTGACATTTTGTCTTTTTTTTTAATTTCCTTCCTCATCATAGAAGCAAGTCTTTTAGATGTAAACAGTATAAACATTTTTAGGGACAATGGAGACATTAAATATAGTAAAAACGACAGACCTAAGGTTCCGCCATAAATAGGCAGTATGACGTAGTTAAAGTAGTTAAAATTATATTAGGGAACTTTATTCTTTGTTCCGAGCCCACAAAACAATATAAAGTTATAAGTAGCAGATTTTTTTAAATTTTGATCATCACTTGGATTTTTACCTAGGACTAACTCCATCAATCGATTATCTCAATCAATCCATTGGAAACAACACATCTATCTTAGTATGAGTTAGATCTTAGAGAAAAAAATATGAATCGTTCCGTGCGAAAAGCGAATCCGCGACACTTTTTCCAAGCCACACAATAAATGCCTTTTATAGCACAAACCGTGCGGTACAAACAAACAGTGATTAATATATTATTATAGGTAATAGCAGTTGTTGTGAGGGGAAAATTATCAAATCAACAAAAAAAGAGTGTCAGAGTCTTGCTGACTAATAAACCCTCCATTCCTTCTCCTGCTATAGACCGAGCCCGCTGAGGCTTATTGCGCTGTGTTCTTTTGGCTCTTTAATCTAGTGCGGAGCGCAACGCGCCGTACGCTCGGTTCTGGCTCTGGTCGACGAGCTACCCTTGCTCGCCGTCCTCAGACCTGACCTTACGATGGCGCCCGGAGTGTTGCTTAATGCGGTCGCTGTGGCTTGAGGAGGATAGTTCCTTCAAAAGCGCCTCCTTCTGTTGCGACCATCACTGTATCGCAGGAAGATGAAACGGCTTCCCAGTTCTTCTCACTCCGCACCATGGCTTCGACTAAGGTCACTCAACTCCCCTGCTACAGTCACAGTATGCTCCACCTTGTCCTTCGGGTGGTCCTCACAATGGCGACACCCTGAGCTTTTTCTCCCACCGGATTTGAGACAGGAATACCGTCAGGCGGTAGGTGGCGGTAAGGTGAGGAAGCCATGCGTCTCTCAAGCCACTCCCTCGTTACCGTCGTTACAACAGCGTGCCCGATTATAAATAGTAGTTTAGAGATACAAATGAAACCCCTTTAAAAATTATCGTGTTGTTCTTGAGTGTTGAATTAGTTAATGATTCAAGAATAGAACGTTATGGAACTTTATGGGAACTTTTATGGAACTAATAGAAGTTAGTGAAAAAAAATGGTTAGACGTTTCGTTATTTTATATCGATGTTTAATGTAAATGTAAATCTACGGTCACGGCGCAAGGGTATGAGTTTATGTACGAAGCTAGCTTGTTTTGCGAAGATTTTATGAGTTCGTATTCCATCCACTAAATCCAAAGACATATCAAAGTACAATAATGAGTTTATTATAAATAAGGAAGAAAGAAAAATGGGAAATCATTCAACCAAAGCAAAGAGAATGTCTAGTTATTAAAAATGCTTGTGTAGTCTATGATACTTTGTCTATGTTTAACACGGAAAGAAGTACGAACACGGCGAAGCGTTTTTGGACAAGAATCTAACGTTTTTGATTGCTTTGCTTGTTCAAATAGAACAAATTGAAGAAGATTTAAACCTAGGACCACGTTATTTAAAGGTAATTTGTGTAATTACTATATTATTGCTGAATAGGGTGTGCCGAACTTTCATCATGCGGCGTACAGATTTTTGATGAGTCGTCTCGTCCCCTGTCATATTATTATCACCATATCCGTTGTAGCGGACGTTTACTGTTATTTTCTGTATTTGAAGTTCAAAACATTTAGAAAATAATCGTGCAGGTGTTTAATGAGTGGTTTGATACAACTTTGGGAGGTTTGTTGGGAAATCGTCACGGATATACCACGACCTATTTTTAGATCGGCTTTCTTTTTTCAGAAACGCATTGCTGTCGATTTAAAGCCGGTCTTATGGCATTCTTTTAATGTATGATTAAATAATGAATTAATTTAACTTTTAGACGAAAGTATTGGAGTAGTGAAGATGGCAGTGAACGTTTATTCAACGAATGTGACTTCTGAGAATTTGTCTCGACATGATATGTTGGCGTGGGTGAACGACTGTCTGCAGTCAAACTTCGCCAAGATTGAGGAGCTTTGCACAGGCGCTGCTTACTGCCAGTTCATGGACATGTTGTTCCCCAACAGTGTGCCCATGAAAAGAATTAAGTTCAAAACAAATTTAGAACATGAATACATACAAAACTTCAAAATACTACAAGCTGGTTTCAAAAAAATGGGTGTTGATAAGGTAACTATAGTCTTAATTATGTTTAGCTTAATAATAATTAGTTACAAGCTAATTGATAAAATGACACTATTCAGCAATTTTTAGCTAAGTGTTGTGAATTTTGTTTTAAATTAAACATTATTTTCTCTTTTAAGCTATTCCAAGCTTCAAGAGGCACTTTGAACACATTGTGTGTATGCACACTGTATACTTATATTCACTTACAGTAATATTGGAATGAAAGAATCTTAGATAATGCTGTGATCTTGCTATGATATGTCTTTGTGTGATCACCTTGAAACTTGATATGACATTCCAACTTGTTGTTTTACAATTTACCACACTCCGATAATATGCTTTATAGGTAATACCAGTGGACAAGCTGATAAAAGGGAGATTCCAAGACAATTTTGAGTTTTTACAGTGGTTTAAAAAGTTTTTTGATGCCAATTATGATGGGAGGGAATATGATGCTTTTGAGGCACGTGGTGGCATCACAATCGGGTCGGGGGCTTGTGAATCAGGAGTACCGTTATGTGGGGCAGTGCAGGCGCCGCCGCCACCCAGGGCTGCCCGCCGCCCAGCTCCTATGCACCATTCCGGCAGTATGCATCAGCCGAATACATAATGCACCCCACTCATCAGCTACTCATAGCAACACTTTTTGTAACTTGTTTCTGTAATAACATTGTGATGTCACTGTGGTGTTGCTATGTGTGCTCATCTGTACACACTATTTAGATATAGTCTGTTGTAGGCAGGTAGCGGCACTTTTTGTAGCATTGTGTTTCTTTTTATTTTTACCTTCACTTTTTCTTTTGTAGATAGTACCCATTGACAGACTGGTGAAGGGTCGATTCCAAGACAATTTTGAATTTTTGCAATGGTTCAAGAAATTCTTTGATGCCAACTATGGAGGCACGGAATATGACGCGGTGGCGCAACGCGAGGGTCTGCCTATGGGGCACGGGGGCGCCTCAGCCCCCCGGGCCGCGGCAGCAGTTGCCAAGAAACCGACGGCGCCTGTCGCCAAAGTCGCAGCTAGACCCCAATCCAGTACTATTTTGTTTTCTTTATAAACATTGATTTTTGTTATTAAGCTTTTATAATGAGTTGCATTGATAAAAGATCACAAACAAGACAAAGATAACAAGTATCTAGTTTATTTATATAAATATAAATATTGGAACCATTGCCCTATCTAAGTAAATATATTTTGCGCCCGTAATTTCATATAATAATTCAGTTGTACCAACATTAATAAATAGTTTTCTGTATAAAATGAGTAGTTGGTACATTTCAGCTAGCACCTGCACTATATAATACTTGCACATTTTATCATTATTATTCTTATTTACACAGCATGTCCTCATTGATCATAATATTTATCAGTATTTCATTTATTTCTGAATTCTTCTTGCACCCAGTTACATTATTTATATTAATATTGTGTTATGCCTATTCTTATGTACTTATTATAATTATTTTGTTGTTATTCATTTCATTACATGAAGATATTCATACATTTTCCTCTTTTATATTTCGCTTATTCATATGTTCTGAATTTTAATTGCTTTGTTAAAGTCAAATAAATATTATTTTCCATCTTATCTTGATTGCTAATTACTAAAATGTTTATAATGTTTTACAGTTGGCAAAGCAAACAGCACAGTAAGATCTCCCCCAGTTAATTTAGCCAGAATAAATCAAAGTGCTAAGGGAGACTCTAAAGTTATTGACGAATTAAATCATCAGGTAATTTGAGCAGTCTTATTTTAAAATTTAGAAAAATCTATTTCACTTCATTTTGATATATTAATCATAAATAATTTTTACAGATAAACGAATTGAAAGCAACAGTTGACGGCCTCGAGAAAGAGAGGGACTTCTATTTTGGTAAGCTCCGGGATATAGAGGTGATCTGTCAAGAAATGGAAGAACAACAGAATGCTCCAATTGTTCAGAAGATTTTGGATATTTTATATGCAACTGAGGTACAGATTTTAATATATATTTTTTTTCATTTCTTTACATCATAACATCCAACCACTCAATACATGCAATATCTTATCAAAATAAAACTAATCTTTTATGTTGTTGTATTAGTCAGAGCAATATTATCAACAACTGAGCTCAATACTATTCATTGGAAACAAGATGAAGTAAGAGCTTAGTGTACATATTAGTGATGGCCATTTTGCTTTTCCCAGGACGGATTCGCGCCTCCAGAGGAAATAGACGGCGACAACCCACACCCGCCGGAGGAAGACGAATATTGAATATCAATGTATTTACGCGTATCATAGTGCTCTTTGTATATTACATATATCAAAACGAAATTATCTCGCTTTACAATCATCGACAGTATCGAGTGCTTAGTATTTCACAGCCAATGAGTCGTATTTGAATCATGTAGGTTAAATGTTTGGAAGCAGTGGCCCTAAAATGGCTTAATGTAGCTAATGTTTACATATACCTGCACACTAGATGTAAAATGTATAATAATAAAATTTTACAGTTGCAAGGCTTGTACACATTTATTACAACTAATTGTTGTAAACACAACACGCAATATTATATTGTTGATTGTTGTTTCTGGAGATTAGTTAAATAATATTTAGCTGTTCTTTGCGTGTGTGTCATCCTTTTGACTATTTTTAAAACTGGATCCGCGTCTTTTCCTGTTTCACACCTGCATCGGGTAATGGACATCCCAATGCGCGGTGTGCTACGTGTGAAACATGAAAAATGTCAATGAGCAAATATTGTCATATGCACACACTGTAATTATTATTTTATACAAATTCACGTGGCTGTGTCATAACTAAGTGCATTCCTTCACACGGGAGCGTAGTTTCTTGACAGGAATTATTTCTTAATTCTGTATGCTCTCCATATCCTGCTCATTGAGTAATCCTAAAGCTATATAAGCGATGAAGTTTGACTGTGGACTTACAAAAGCTATCTTCATTTTGGGCCACTGGTGCCTATATAAATGTGCATTTAATAGGTTGTTAAATTATTGGAAGAGATTTACTGTTAATTGTTTAATTCTGTTATGATAATAACGCAGTTGATAAAATTATGATATTCGGTTCTAAATTATACCATTTTTTAAACCGTTTTAATAACAAGTGAATAATTATGAGATCTGAAAATAACTAACAAAATTTAACTTGTGATTACCGTTATGTGGTTGAGATGGGTAATCACTAATTGGTTCCAGGTAGTGTGATATTTACATGACCATTATTTAGGTTAATCAAAATACAAGACTTTGAATTTTGCACTATTATAACTTACTATAAGAGGTGTACTAATACATTATAATTCAACATATTTTTATTTAGTAGATTATTACATTCTTTAGACGCGTCGAAAGATACTAACGACTTGTTGGCGTAAAAAGATGTTATTCGCTGGTTAAGATAAATAGATAATTAATTTATTTACTTTAGCATTCATAAATTGCCTTAACAGCAGATTATTAATTGCCTCTGGTTTTCAGATTGTGAATGTCTTATCGAATAAAATAATAACTTTATTAAAATTTTGTTTATTTTATGCGCCTTCACGTAGGTATCCCTTACTCGGTTGCAAAATCCTCAGTTTCATAAAATACCCTTGAAACTATTTTGATTTAAATGTAAGAGCACGCGGCTGATAATTTCGTTCAAAACATTTCAATATCCATACATACACACACAACACACATCACCACTCACCAGCCTATACCTAAGTACTAGTGATGTTCCGAATATCCGTATCCGAGGAAAAATAAAAATCCGTATCCGTTACTTTACACGCGGATCTTTTTCAGTTAATCATCAGGTAGAAATAAAAAAAAATCCAGCTAGTTTTTTTAAAGAATCATATATTTTGCACCTATATATTGCAAACATTTAGATAATAGATTTTTATAATGAGAACAAGTTAAAACTTTACTTTTAGGACAGTGAAATAACTAAAACACAATTATTGTTTTCTATAATTAAATGAGGTCAATATCAAATCAAGTTATAATATCATTTTATAACAACCATGGTCAAAACAAAACTTAAACTGAAAACTTCTTTTATATATAATTAGGTTCAGCAATATAATAGCAAGTTATAACATACCAAAATGATATTTTTTATGTCAATAAAAAAAAACTAAAACTTAAACCTTCTGTTTATAATTATGAGATCAATACGATAGAAAGTAATAAATCACTTTTATAAGAATGAGATCACGAGGAAACCAAAAATAAATCAAATTAAATGTTAATTCTAATAAAGTAAATTAATACTATGTGTCACATAAAGTTTAAAAATTAGCTTACATGAGCAAGTAATCACAGACAAAATTAGAGCAGCTTTAAAAAAATATTAATCATAATTAAAAATAAGTAAGGGTTAATTGTATTTAAAAAATAGCAACTTCGCAGCTTTTTCCCCCGAAAGTCTGTTACGATGAGGATCATAAACAATACGGTAGTTTCCAACTAGTCAAATTCAATACTTTTATCCAAATGTCAAAAACGGTATTTTTCTATGAAATTTGTATGAAAAACTGAGGTATGACGTCATAACAGTTTTGCGTCAAATAGCTTACTTATTTCTGAATAATGAGCTAAAAAAATCTAAAACTTAGTGTATCGATCGATCGATGAATAAAAGTATAGTTATTTTCCAATATTTTATTGTATTAAAACGTCGAATTAATTTATTTTTGACCTAGGACACTACCCAATTCCTGCTGCACTGAAAAATTATTCACTTGGAACGCTGGTTGCAGGTGTAGATAAATATGTACCCACACCCGCGCAATGCAAGTCAAAACATGTCGTGTCTGACGTTGCGGCGAGCGAGACGTCAACTATCTTTTCAAGGCCGCGCGCGGCCGGCGACACTAATCTTATGAGAAATTGAAGATCCGTATCCGTATCCGTATCCGCGGATCTTGACACTAAATATCCGTATTCAGATCCGTATCCGCGGATCTTCATTTTTAGCGATCCGGCACATCACTACTAAGTACCCACTTTTGTTGAGCAAAGGCCTTTTCACACAAGAAAATAGCGTTAGGCCATCTGGCACCCACCCTGCACCGCCTCGTCTCACGATGTCCACTCGTTGTCGACAGGTGGTCCACCGGTGGACGTTATCACCAAATAACGTCCTGCGGTCAACCAGTAAATTCAGATTTGTTTTGACATTTTCGATAGTACTAGTGATCAAAGGGGATAAAAGTCACAGCTCATTGGAGTCACCTGCTCCGCACCGACTCGCCTTATGCGGCTAGTATTCTTTTTATGGTCTTGTATGGGCATTCACCCAGTACATCGACTCCGCAGCGTCACCTACCAGATCTCCTCGGTTTTAAGCCCTGCACGCGTGGACTACGGGTGGATCACTCCGTTATAATTCGCTGCTTAATTGCTTGCCTTCCGTTTTGTGGGCGTTGATAACACGTAGGTAGAATGCGCGCTGCCCTAGTACGCGAACGCGAAAATTCGTGGACCAAGCGTTGCCCACTTGTTGACTACACGGCGTTCTCGTTGACTGCGTCGGGTCCACCAGTTGACCGCAGGACGTTTATTGGTGACAGCGCGGCGTCCACCTGTGTGACTACCTGTCGTCAACGAGTGGACGTCGTGCCGATGGCTCTAGTGAGCTATGATCCTATTCATCATTATCATCAGCCTATAAATGCCCACTGCTGAGCAAAGGCCTCTTCTCATACGGAGAAGGTTAGAGCATTAATCACCACGCTTGCTCAATGCGGGTTGGCGATTTCAAACTTATAATTAGAAGTTATAAGTCCAGGTTTCCTCACTGTGTTTTCCTTCACCGTATGTCAGTGGTGTCTAAATAATCATAGAAAGTATATATAACTCGGAAAAAGTCACATTGGTACTTGCCAGGTTTCGAACCCACACCCTCATGCTTGAGAAGCGGGCTCCTTAACCTCCGGGCCACCACGACACTATGATCCTATTAAACGGGGTTTTAATGTTGACTTATTGGAAACAAACACCCTATATTATTAAATTCATAAAGACATAACTAAGTTTAAAAAAGAAGTGTACGTCGGACTCGCCCATGAAGGCTTGCCCAGCCTTACTGTTATTTAAGAAGTTACTTTTTTTTTGTGAGGTGAAAATCATCAAATGACTTCTCCCGCCCAGGGCCGGGCAGGATGGAGTGTCAGATTCTTACTGACTAAAAACCCCCTGTTCCTTCTCCTGCTCTGTGCCGAGGTCGCGGTGCCTCATTGCGCTTACCCCGCAACCCCGGCTGAACATCAGCCCTTTAGGGCCCCGTCTGTGGTGGTCCAATGGCTCTTTGAGACGCGCGCGGAACGCTACGCGCCGTACGCTCGGGCCTGGTTCTGGTCGGGCGGCGAGCTGCCCTTACTCGCCGACCGCAGGCCCATGCTTACGGTGGCCGGAGATCGTCCATCGATCCCCGACGCCCGTAGTGTCGCCAGTTGCGGCTGCTGGGGCGTGAGGAGGAGGATTGCTCCCGCACGCGGGCCGCCTCTCTCTTTGCGAGCATGACTGCTTCACAAAAGGAGGAGACGGCGTCCCAGTTTCTCTCACTCCGCACCATGGCCTCGACTAAGGCCGGGCGCGAGAGGTCGCCGCCGCCGATCACTTCCCTGAAGATACGGCGGTGCTCAGCCCAGGCAGGGCATACCGCTCCCGTATGCTCCACCGTATCCTCTAGGTGGTCCTCACAACGACGACACTCGGGCGTTTCCTCCCGCTGGATCCGAAACAGGAACCTACCGAAGATTTAAGAAGTTACTGGTGTCGCGACGTTTGACCGATTTGAAAGCGTTCCTCGAGCAAACTGCTTCAGGATAAGAAATCTCACTATCATTTTTGAAGACCCATACTAGACAGCCCAGACTGGTTTGCTGGAATAAAAATGTTGAGTACCTACCATTTCTATTTTCTATTTAAGGTTCCAACATCGGGGTTCCAGGAAATTACTTAGTTTTTTTTTATTATTTATGTGACTGACAGCCAGCCATGATGAATGTACCTATAAGTTCCATTTTTACCATTCAGTTTGTAAACAACTGAAAGTTTCCATTTGGTTGTTTGCATTTGACAGGGAAAATCACAAGATGTGAAGGCGAAAATGCCATCATAGATCCAGCATGGTATGGGGTAAAATACCAATAAGTAAAACAAAAAATATGTTTGAGACATTTATTTTAAATCTTATAAATTAATAATTAAAATCATGTTATTCATAGGTAATTCATTAGTGTCCACTCTATTCCTATCTACAAATTTTAACATTAAACTAAGCTTCTACAATAACTTTACATAAATATGCTAATGTATGTAGGTACTCAATATTATTGTCTAATATACTTTGTGAGTAAAAGTTTAAAGTCAAGGCACATAATTGAAATGTTATTACATTAAACTCATAATAGTATCATAATTTAACATTTAAAATTGTAAAATAAGTCAATAAAAATCTTTGTACTAAGTTGCAGCAGATGTCACTGCCATAGATTCTCAGAAAATAAAAATCCAAAGTTGTATTACTTACAAAATTAAGTATTATTCTATATTTATAATTAAAAACAATTCTGGTGCTGACAAATCAGTTTAAAAAGTGCAAAATTCTCATAATTTACAGAATTATAGACAGTTCAGACATTTTACATAGTCTTCAAACCCACAATTAAAAAATAATAATATACATTTCACTTCAATATTATTCTACCTTCTATGCCAGTAAAAGGCTTAAAATCATGAACCATAACGAAATTATACATAATTTACCAGATTTAAACTATAAACTAAATTCTAAGTTTTTCTTTTCCCTTTGTTGAAATCGGATTTGTTTCGCGCGAAACATTTCTTTGGTGTCGGCGTTTTCTCGCCCGTCCCTAATGAGAATGATACATCGCTCTTTCGTGTACTTATTTGTGAAATATTTTTATTGTTGATTATTTTTTTCTTAGGTTTGATTTTTATTGTAATGTTTTCGATAGATGAGGACAAATTAATGACCCTCGAACGAAGACTTCTATTATTTTCTAATGAGGTGTCGAGTTGTGTAGATCTAGAAAGTTCAATGGATCTACTTTGGCTTGGGGTGCGACAGGACCTCCATGGTCGTCCACTGAAAGACGTATTTTGTATAGAATTGTTATTATTTGGTTTAGGTGGAACTCTATTTATTGTGGAGGATCTATCTTTTGATTTGGACTGAGATTTAGCTTGAGGGCTTTCCTTTTTATTTTTTTGCTTTTCATTTTGTGGTTTTATTTTAGAATTATTGTTTAATTGTGTGGTATTGGTTTGTTTTTTAATAGCAGTTTTATTATTAGACTGTTCAGAGTTATTTTTTCTATTGTCAATGGTTGATTTGTTTGTCTTAGATTTTAAATCAGATTTTTTGGTATTTTTGTTTGGACTAACAACTTTTTTATTTTTGTTTGGACTAACTGCTTGTTTATTTTTATTTGAAGGTTTTTCATTAGCATTTGCATCAATTTTTGTCGCAGATTTGGGTTTGCTATTTTTCTCAGATTTAGTTGTTTTAGCCTTGGAAATGGTTATGGGATTATTGGTGAGTCTATTTTCATTCGGCTTATTTTTTTCTGTGGATTCTTCTTTCGACTTTTTAGACTTATCTTTCTTATTCTCGATAGTAATTTTGTTATTATTGTTTACCTTTAAATTGTTTTCACTAGCACAGGTTTCATTGCAGCATTTATTTTTTTTAGTCACACGATGTGATCGGATGCTCAGTGTGCTGGTGTTAAATTTACGCACAGTGCTATCCATGGTATTATTCATTACAGTGCTATTCATGGTAACATTATTGAATTGTTTTGGCTTCTCAAGATTTTGTGATTTTTTTAACATCTGTGAGTTGGCATAGCCTGTAGGCTTTTTGATTTCAGTAGACACTCCCAATGTCGTATTTGCTGAAACATGAAAATTTTATGGTGTTAGGAATGTAACTTCTATCTAACGAAGTAGGATATACACGAGATAATATCAAGGGAAAATACGTTTATATGTTTACCTTTCTTAAGGCTAAGTGAAAAGCGCTTTGGTAGTATAGGCTGACATTCCGCATCACTTTCAAAGTCTGTATCCCAAAAGGTCTTAGCTGAATTCTTAACATTATTTACTGTGACATCTGTAAAAAAGATTAAACATGATCATCCTGTTGTTAAGTAATAGCTAAACACCACAAGAATATATTTATACTTACTATTATGAGTTAGGTTGACATCTTTATTAACAACTTGCTTCTGTACCATATTATTAGGTTGCATCTTTTCCACCAAAATCTTACAATCTTTTGGCACAAGTGTTTTATTTACATTTATTTGGTCAGGAGGTACTATTTTGTGAATTAAATCTAATAGATTACTGTCATCTTGAACTTCTCTATTCAGACACGACTGGTTGGTCACCAACTTTCTAGCTTTATTTTTCTCCTTCTGTAGAAGATAGACACCACTCTGTGGGCTGTTTGTGCTGTCACTGCTTATGTTTGATTTCTCTGCAACATCCAGTTTTTGTGTGAATAGTTTTCTTTTAATAAAGCTTGGGCGTGAAGAAATGTCACTTTGTGTTGCTTCAGATTGGTCAAGCTGAGACAAATTTTCTGTGGATTTCTCTTGGGCCACATTAGACTGTGTGTTTTCTACTGTTTGGACAGTCTCTTGAACTTTATCAGGAATTGGCTCCAAGAAGTCTGTTAAAGGTACTGCCGATTTGGCTATGAGCACTTCTTGTACTTTTGGCTTTGATTTTCTGACTGGTAGAGATGGCTTGGCAAATTCAAAGCTATTTGATAATGCAACATTATTTGGTTGATGATTCTTTAGTTTAGATGGAGTTCTTCTATTATTTGGATCATTTTTAACCGGTGATGTCACTCTACTTTTCTTTTTCTGTGGGAAACATTCATCCTCACTATCCAGGTTCCTCTTACGCTGAGGTTCTATAGTACACGGACTCTTCTCTCTCACTGTCACTTCTGAAAATATTTCTTCATCTTCTTCACTACCAGTTACACAATTATTTCTATCTCTATTTTGAGCATTAAAGTTTCTTGGGTTATTTGCTGTAGTTTTGTAACATTTTTCTGAGTTTTCCATAATTGCAGATGAAGCTACTGACTTGTTAAATCTTTGTGATGGCAGTAAAAACCCATTTTTAAATCTATCCTTTTGAGAAGTAAAAGGATTGCTTTGTAAATTGTATGATGGAGGCATCATTGAGCTGTTGAAATTCTTAGTAGTGTTTCCACTATTAAAACCAATAGGAAACTTATTTCTGACAGCACTTTGTTTAAGATTTTCAGAACAATCTTTGAATGTATTATCATTGACAGTTCTTCTAAAATCAGTCAAATTCATCCTTGTTGATGCATTACTGGACATATTTTCTTTATAAGAGGTCTTAATAGACCTACAGTCATCACTGCTTATAGAGGAGTTGCTTCCTTGCTCTCCAGAGTCATATCCTGATCTTCTCCTGCCTTTGAGGAACAATCTCATATTCCTCCTTTTCTCAATTCTTTTTCGAACTCTTTGCTTCATTAGTTTGTGGTAAGCATCCTTTATAACTTTTAGATCATATCTATTAAACTTCACATTCTTGAATGCAAACGCTATATCTGCTGCACTTACACTTGCGGATGAATCTGAAAAAATATATTATTATATGTTATAATTTTAAAATGTGGCAATCATGTCATTATGGCAAAGCAATCATTGTTTTATTTAGTAAGAAGAAAACAATTTAAAGTACTTAGTGTCCATTAAAATCAACTTACCAATACTTCTGATAGACATTGGAGAGCCACCTCTTCCACTAAATACAGACTTTTGGGAGCTCATGCCAGGATATTGTTGGTAATTCCGTGGTCGTACATCACAAGCACTGCGTATTGACATCGGTGATGTCTCACGTCTATAGTACATACTTCTTTGATCGCAAACAGATTCGGCGTACCTCGACCTTTCAAAGTTTCGTGGCATACACATAGTTGAAGTCATTGGATTACGGAAACTAAAATTAGATACGTTAATATTTGGACCCTTCGCGCTGACAATCTGTAACAAACATACTAAATGTTAATTTTGTTTATCTCTCAAACAGAAAGTAACTAACTTATATCTCTGAAAAATATTCGTAGGCCTAAGTGCGGTTTAATTATATTCTTGAAAAGTTGTATCCATATTTGAATGATAAGGAACTAGGATAATATTTTAGTTTTACTTACGGTGTTCGTATTTTGGAAGGTAAAAACATTGTTTGATGTGTCGCTATCACTGTCAGACATTTTCAAGCTTTTCAATTATTTAAAATAACACACAATAGGTCGTCAAAGCACGTTTACAGTTTAATATAGACAACACTTTACATTAAATCTTTTTATTTACGCATTTCAACAAACAAATTTGAATTCATTGCTTTCGCACATTAACGGTCCATCATTTTGATTTTGTTTACGCGTTTTGTTCATAGACAATAGATCTCATTCACCGCGTGCCGGTATTTTTTTTGCTTCTAGCGCTTGTTTGGCACCTTGTCTTATGCTACTAGTTTTAGTTTAATGTTTTTTTAGCAATATCGTTTTTTCACCTTGTGACGAATGTTTAATTTTAATCTTGGGTAGCTACATCAAGTATTCGGTTCTCAAGCTCAACTCAATTGTAGCATGGAGGACATTTACCCTTATACACTTTACTCTTTTTTACCCCTTCGTCTATTTTACTCCTTAGTCATCATGGTCCTTCACTGGCCTACTGCTGTACAACTGTCAGCTGTCTTTGACTGGTATGTAGTAATCTGTGGTCAATTTGGGCAACTGTCACCTGTCAAGTGGTATAAATTTATTTTAGGTTAGAAGTCGATGAAATAAACGAGTTATTTAACGATATAATTGATTTGATATCATAATCTGTAATTATATGCAACAAAAAATGCAAAAATGATGTACCAAAAGTGCATGAAAATGTCTTCTGTATTCATAAAACAGTTTCTTCCTCAAACAAAATCAGTTTGTGCTAGGCTCAGTAGTCCAGTAGTGTACAATGTTTTTAATTACAGTACGAAAGTTACTACAACCAATAACGAAGATGTCCTTAATAACTTAACAGATTGGGAAACTTTAAGCAAAAAGAAAAAGATCAGTAAAGCCATGAAAGCTTATTTAGAAAGAGCTCAAGCACACGACGATTTTATGCACAAACAGCAGTTTGAATATAATATTGGTAAACGACATCTCGCTAACATGATGGGAGAAGATCCTGAGACATTTACGCAGAAAGACGTTGATCGTGCCATAGAATATTTGTTCCCTAGCGGTATTTACGATCCAGCAGCTAGACCCCTGATGAAACCTCCTGAAGAAGTATTCCCGGCTCGTAAAGCAGCTGAATTCGATGAAGCTGGCAGACCCCATCATTTTTTGTTCTATACTGGAAAACCCAGTTACTTTAAACTTATGTACGATGCTGCTGAAAATATTGAAGAATTGTACAACTTTCAAGATAAAGTTATTAGGAAAAAAGCTACACCTGACCCTAATGGAAAGTTAAACTTGGGTTCTAGTGTCTGGTTGACAAAAGATCAACTAGAAAATGTATTAGTAGAAGGCATAACAGACTTGGAATATGACAACTTCAAAGTGGTCATGGAGAGATTGGTATCATTGCCTCATTCTTACAGAATGAAGGACTTTATTGAAAAGTATAGGAAACCACTTGCTTCACAAAAGTTTGCATTGGAGATTCCCAAGCCAAGTTATGATGCAGAAGGTCGTGCTTTCATTACAACATATGAATGCTTAAGGAAGAAAGCTAGAGGGGATGTGACTATCAGAGCTCCAGGGACTGGCAAAATTACTATCAATGGCAAAGACTTGACATATTTTGACGATGTTCAGTCTAGAGAACAAGTCATGTTCCCCCTCATATTCACTGGAATGCAAGATCGTGTTGACATTGAATGTAATGTTGAAGGAGGTGGTCCTTCTGGTCAATCAGGAGCTATAAGATGGGGTATTGCTTGGGGCCTACGAAGTTTTGTAGAAACTGATATGCTTCAGAGAATGCAAGTAGCAGGATTGCTAACAAGAGACTTTAGGAGACGTGAACGAAAGAAGCCTGGTCAACCCGGAGCTAGGAAGAAGCCTACATGGAAGAGGCGATAGTTTGCTTACTCTTTGTTACAGATTGAATAAAATATGTTTAGTCAATATGTCTATTATTCATCTAACTAATACAATCTTAAATTATTAATTTTTTTACTAGTTAACATAAATAAGGTGAAGCCTATTCACAACACATTTTCAAATGGAAAATTTATCCCTAGGTCTTATGCTTGGAAATCAGACTCAAGTGATCAGATTTCGAAATATTCAAAAAGATTTAAATTATTTTACTTAGCGTGATGATAAGTCGACCCACATTAGTAATAAAATTAGGAATGCGGAAAACAAAATAAAAGCTACCTGGAATATTATTAATAAAGAAACAGATAAAAACAAATCACAAAACAGTAAATTTAATTTAAAAACCAAAAAGGGATAATAATATACTACTTCAAATTCGTCAGTTGCCAAAAGTTTCTTTAAAAATATTCCTCTTAAAACTACGGAAACGTTGAAAGCATCTCCAACACTGTCTGTCGAGCTTCATCGGAATATTTTGTGATCTTTCGAAGGCATTTGACTGTGTTGAGCACAAGACGCTGTTACTGAACACTACGGCATTCGGAGGGTATCCCTAGATTTATTGAAATCATACCTTCAAGAAAGAAAAATTAAAGTTGTACTTTAATTTTTCTGTCAACAAAGTAAACTCACAGGGTGCTAGTGTATTTATGGGCGTACCGCAGGGCTCAATATTAGGTCCTTTTCTATTCTTAGTTTATGTTAATGACCTGCCCGTATTGCCTGCCGGGTAGTCGGTTCGATTCCGGGCCCCCTATTGTGGTCTAATAGAAATAAATGATTTTAACTTTGACTTCAGTTAAGTTTTTTTTATTAGGGCAAGACTGATTTGTCCTTGCTAGGATATTTTTTTTTTTTTTATGTAATAGCTCGGCAAACGAGCAGACGGATTACCTGATGGTAAGCAATCAGCGCCGCCCATGGACACTCGCAACGGAGGAGTTACGAGTGCGTTGCCGACCTTTTAGGGATTAGGGATTTGGAGATTTAGGGATTGGGGAAGGGGAAGGATTGGGCCTCCGGTAACCTCACTCACACGGCGAAACACAACGCAGTGGTTATTTCACGCCGGTTTTCTGTGAGGCCGTGGTATCACTCCGGTCGAGCCGACCCGTTCGTGCCGAAGCATGGCTCTCCCACACTTACACTATATCTGTAAAAGTTGCGTGTCATGCGCAAAGGGTACCTATATCGGCCCCGTCTTGGTGCAGTGGAAAGAGCAGTATGTAGCTTTTACTTAGTAAGCCCGACCTTCAAAAACTCAACACATACTACTTAATTGTAGTTGTACTTTTTTAATTAAAACAAATATGTACTCAGTGTAAATATTTACTTCTTTATTCACTATCATTGTTAACTTTTATTTTTATATGGCTTTTTTAAAGATTTCTTTTTGCCACCTATTTTCTTTTTGAACATTTGATTCTTTCTGTCCTTGTTATAGATACGTTTTTTCATCAACGATTTCAACTCTCGTCTTTCTTTTTGAATTTCGTTGTCGGGTGCTTTGTTGAAGAATTCTAGGCCATCTGGAATAAGAAAATAAATATTTAAAACATTAGTCTCCCTTTTACGAAAAGAAAAAAAACAGAATTTATTTTTAGTAAGTGACACCAACAGAACTCTTCCGAAATCAAAATAGGAAAGCTCATTTAATACATTTTCAAGTTTATCAAAAAACAATAAGCCTGAAAGTCGTTAAAAAATGATATAGCCAAGCTACCAAGCTACTTTTGTTGATATCACAGTTGGTTCTCCCTACTGAGCTCACTTTTAACTATTACCTTTAAGACGAGAATCGAATTTGGAGAAAAACAAATTTTCTTTCCACACAGCTTTAGTTTCAGTGGCAGGTGTTGGTAAGGTCTCCTCTTTTTTTGCTTTGTCCTCTTTTTGATCCGCTTCCTCGGCTTCCGAGTCAGAAGAATCGTAAACAAAGGGATTCTTTTCTTTAGGGTCCAAAGGATTTTTCACTTTTTTTGCTTTTGGTGGTTCTAGGGGTATATAATCTGTTTCCTGTTCCTGTGGTTCTGGAAAAATAACAACATTTGATAAAGGCCACATTTAATAATATTCTTTTTACCACAATTTTTCGATCTTCGTAATAAACATACCATTATTATCATCATCATCATTATCTTTATTGCCAAATAGACTTCTTAAACTAAATTGCGTTGGTTGTGCAATAGCTTCTTTCAAAGTGTCGCTGACTTTATAAAACTGTTCTTTCGAAACTTCAATTTTCGGGCCTTCTGGTACAGGTTCCACTTCTTTGACTGCTTCTTGTTTTTCTTTATTTTTTTTCTTGGTTTTTTTAGTAAGGTCCGGTTTTGGTTCAACTGGTGCCAAGAATTTAGCATGATCGGGTTGATGAGGATCAAATCTAAGCATACCTAGTTTAGGTCTGTAAAATTAAATTATTTTATTTAAATATTAGGAAAAAGAAAAGAAAAAAAAAGACTACAAGAGAAACTGCAAAAAGTCAAACAGCTATTTTAAACCCAATAATATCATCAGTTTCGTTGTATTGCAACCAAATTAGTAATTAGTTATATTTAGTTAGTAGTTTTAACTTACTTGCTTTTTTTGCTATCAATATTTTCGGAATATTTAGGTTTGAGCGTAACACCGAGTACATCTTGTAATATATTCATTTGTTTCGCTTTTTCATCTGCTGTACCCAATTCTACTTCTTCGATAGTATTGGTTTCTTTATTGTCAGTTTCTTCATCCTCATCATCATCAATGAATCTTTCATCTAAGGTGAAACGTTTATCAGATTTGTATCTTGATTGCAAATCTAAAACCTAATATTTTATCTTACATATTATAATACACTACAATGTACAATATCATTTTCGTAATGGCTTATTTCACAGAATTTTGCATGCTGTATTAATTAGATAGCGTAAAAAGGATTGAATAAAATTTGAGAGGTGAATGGATACAGAAAAGGGGTAAATAGATTTTGGCGAATTTTACTGGTATCTATTCACCCCTCGAATTCTATTCACCCTGTTTTATCATAGCAAGTATTTATTTAGAGGTGGATTGAACCTAGTGAGTGCTCTAGGTATACCTGATAAGTGCAATTTTTTTTTCTGAGAAATCTATTTGATTCTCCACCCTGGCACCCTGGGCACTTAGGGATGCATACAAAAGTTGAATATATGTTCAATCAATCTATGAAACAGGCCATAAGATTTTGTAGATTATTTACCTTCTGTCCCTTTTTGCCTTCATATTGCTTTTTAACTTCAAAGTTCAAATCATTGTCAGATTCATCTGCATCATCATCTTCAAATAGAACAGTATGATTTTGGTTTCCTTTATTTGTATTGGTAGGTGTTTTTGTTACCCTTGGTATGTCATCTTCTGCATCCGAAAATATAAGCTTCTTATTTTGTACCTTATCCTGTAATGTTTGATAATACATTGATAATGTGAAATATTCTTATTCAAGATTAATCAAAATATCTAAATTCCTAAAAGTCAACTTACAACACCAGTTAATCCAGATTTGATGATCATTTTCTTCTCTTTAAATTCTTGTCTCTTCTTTTTCATGCTTTCCAATCGTTTCTTTTCTGCCTCATGCTTTCTTTTATCTGCTTCAGTTGCAGCAGATAAATTTTTGTTGTCAGCAGCATCACCCGCAAGTAAATTAGATCCATCTCTTTGATGTTTCTTATTTTTCTGCTTACTGTCATGAATATTATTCCAGTCATCTTGATTATTGTCAAGCTTATTAGTTCTATGATTGTGGTCCTTTACATGACTTTCGTCTGCTTTCCTTTTCCGGGGATTTAGCTTACTACTTAATTTTAAAACAGGGTTTTTCTTAGGCAAGTTTTCTTCTTCAGCAAGCTGTAAAAATAGTTGATTATTTTCAAATTTATTTGCAAGTGATTGGTACAGAAACCAGTCTTAAATTGTATAAAGTACTAAATATTATTTTGTGTTACCTTCTCAGCTTCTTTTATTTTGGCTAGTTCCCTCTCTCTTTGTAGTCTTTCTAAGAAACTTTCTCTTGCTCTAGTCACATACAGCCTGCTGCCTTTAAATTCTTCCTTGGTAAAGTGTTTAATACCTGTAATTGCACAATACATGTTAATCATACATACTTCATATACACAAATATATATATACAACTTTTGTTACGTCCCTAAGGCTACCCACTGATCTTAGTTAGCTAAGGGATAAGGAAAAAGATTAACACTTGAGACTGAGACTGGTGTTAGGGTGTTTTAGGTATATTTTTTATTACGAATAAAACGTGTAATATGCATTACAAAATTAACACAGGTCAACTTACATGATTCCACGTCTCCATTACCGGCAGATAGTGTTACAAAAGCAAACTTCTTGCTTTCTTTTGCATCGCCAGGTTTGCATTTTAAGTCCACACTAGTAATTTCACCAAAACTAGAAAAAGCTGAGTATAGTTCTTTTTCTTCTGTATTATCTGGGAGATTCCCAACAAACAAACGGGTAGCAGATATCATGGCTAAATATTTTTCAATTTTTATTGTAATATTACGAATTTATACACATTCACGCATTATTTTGACGTATAAAAGTAAGGTTATGTATGTATGGTGGAGTAATGTTACTTCAAATTCAAATTAAAATGTCAATGTCAAACTATGAAACTACTTGCCATAGCTAGTTGCGTTTTAAGTTGGTTATGAAATTGCTTCATACTTTTTAACGTGCTTTTTAAATAGCGTTTTTTAGTCAACATAATTTTGGTTAGGCGATAAATCAGATAAATATCATCCTACTATTCTACTTTCCGCTTACCTATCTTAATAATATTTTAGCCAATGGCTTGAGTAGAGATTCGCAAGAGTAGGAGTTGAAGGAGACTCGGGGGAAGGATGTGTGTCAGTAAGGCTGGTAGGGGTCTTGACCGTACTTCCGGGATTGCTCTGATAGCCGTGGGATACCTCTCCTTCCCCAAGCAGCTCAACGTATGTTGCCCCCGTGTCGCTACATGCTAGCGGCCGTTTCCGGGAGCCCATTAATTGAGTTTGCCAATCACCCCCTGCCTGTTTATCCGTATGTATCAATATTGGTCAGGGGCAGGGGCCATAGTATTTCCATAGTTTTCATCCACCCACTAGTGCATAGCAACCCATACCCATAATCATATCAATTGTTACCACATTTTACAATAGTCCTGCATCAACCGGGGATTGTCCTTGGGTGCACTTTTATAGTGCATACAGGGATAATTGCCGGCTGATGTCCCATTACATTTAGATTAAAATTGTTCAACGGGCCTCGTACGCCTTCCAAAAGTCCAGGACCCTGTGATCCTGTGAAAGGAAAGAAAAATATTTTAGCCAAAAATGGCTGGACCGATTTGGTTGCGGATTGGTATGGAGAGGTGATTGCCCTAGATTAACACATAGGTAGGCTTTCTATAGCATATCACGCCGGTCAAGGCGCTTGCCCTTGACGACACAAAAGACGAAACGGCGATCATAAGTTGAGAGTGTATTAACACTTAACAGTATATTTTCGAACTTGCGCATGCAAGCGCAATGAACGCAGCTCGATTTGGAGCAGGAGAAGTACGGGGTTGTTTTTGAGTCAGTAAGAATCTGAGAATTCCTTTAGGGTCGTGCGGGTAAGTCACTGAACACTGAATGTATCTCCCCTCTCCAAAAAATACATTTTCTGGAATGTTAGCACTGTATATCGAGAGGTGACAAAATAAAACCAGTTGTAATATGTATATAAAATCTATTGCTACTACTCTCATAACACAAAATAATTCACTTAGATAATACTGTGTCAATTACAGATAGAACACAATATACAACAGGAAGATAGTATAAATATAATCAAATATAGCTGTTAGTTTATCTATTTACATAGTTCAAATAGGAAGTATGTCAAATAGTATACAAAAAATCAAAGAAATGCTACTTCATCTTAGCAAACTTTAGATTTTTGATTGAATTGTCAGGAACCTACCGAAACAATGATGAGTTTAAACATAAAAAATTTTAGGTATAACAAAATAACACTAACAATAAATATTCCAATTCAAATTTGATCGTCAGATAAATGCAAATATAAAACGATACGAATAGCAACACGCCAATATCAATTAAGTACAATTACTACAAACAAATAAGCAAGTCTGAAATAATTTCCGCGAATTAAGCCCTTCATTGTTTTACCTCTAAAAACAGAGATCAAAGGCACAAACAGTAGTGAATAAATAAATATGTATCACTTTTATATAAGAACTAAATAGTATCTATAGGTACAGATGCATGTAATCAAACACTTTTGTTTTTATCTAATAGTTGAGTATACATCAAACAGTATTAAGATGTACATTAAACAATTTATTCACACAAAGCTAATGTTACTTTTATTATACAATTTACAACATTATACTGTATAGATATTAAAATTTTCAAGATCTTCTATACAAATATGACAATAATATTGATGATTATTTTCATAATTTTTAACACTTTTAAGATATAAATTAAGAAATTTTACACAATTTAACGATTAATACACCTAATAGATTTCTAGATTTAATTATTTAATATATATTAGACTAGGTGTAACAAGGTGTGACCACACAAATACTTGAGGGTGTATTTATAAGATAAGTTGACACCCGACTAGCTACACGCCAAACTGAGGCTTTACAAAATGGTGCCAGAAAATAATGGTAATAAAACAAGAAATGAATGAGAGCTACTGGCGTAACCAGCTTGCATACTAAAGTACGCTTCGTGTTAGTTGAAGCTCTGAAAATCTAAATATTATAATTGATCTAGATCACAGGCTTTATGAGGCCCTTGGGCCGAGGGGTTTCATAAGACGTTATGCACTTAAAATAAGGTAGCGTATACTATACGGAATGGATAAAGTCACAAGTGTTGAAGTCGTGGGACTCGGTAATGTCTATATACATGGTTGTAAAGTAACAGCCGCTACGTGGGTATGTGTGCGGCTCAGACTTTCAAGTGATTCCTCTCGTAGCAGGAGTTGCGTGTGGAGTAGCGCTACGTGGGCTCGTCCGAGGACATCAACGCTTCCGACTGCTCATCCAGGTCCGGAATGTTTCTTATCACCCTGTTAGATATTACGGTTTATATACGATACGATTATAATGTAGAAAAAGTGATAAACGTATTATGTTGTGTCATTAAAATTTCTTTGTTTGGTTTAGCTTATCTTTGTTTTTATAATGTTGATAGTGTATAATAATATAATATTGGTGTCACGACTTTATTATTTAACGTATTTGGATGAATCAAAGTAAGTTTGACTGTTTACTCACGTGAAGCCTTCAGCGGCCCGTAGTCGGTCGGTGACGCAGGTGAAGAGGGCGAAGTCTCGCGGGAGTTGCGTGGCGGCGGCCGCCCAGCCCGCGCCGGCTAGGGCTGCGGCCAGGCCTCGCCAGGCGCCGCCACTACCGGCCCCGCTACCGCGCCATGCCTCCACACACAGCGACAGAGGCACCGCTAGCCCTAAGATGCTTGTTGCCGCTTGTGGCGATGTTAATGATCGTCCCCTGGAATACAAATGACATCATTAAAAAAATAATAATTGCTAATAATTCTCTTAGCACAAATGTATGGAGTCTGGCTTACATGCGCGCTTACAATTCATCCATATTTTACTAGAATATTATGAGTTGTACTTTATCAATAAGGATTATAACAGTATACAGTAAATATGTTTGATACGATTAAAACCCACGGCCAATTCTATTAAAGTTAATACCAAACAGTTATTATTATATGGTATACTTTTAAACCAAAAATCCTCCACTTAGTCGCTTCTTTTTCAAGTACTTAACAATAAATGTAATGTAGAATATGTAGTTACCACAGCCACAGCGAGTCGATGAGCAATGGTCCGAGCGCGGCGTCGAGTAGCAGCCAGGTCCACTGTCGCGGCGGGGGCAGCTCGGCGCGCTCCACCCCCGTGGCTGCCAATACGCCGCCCACTACCCACGTCAGGCAACCACATGCACACCCCACCAGACCTGGACACAACAATAAATACGTTTACTTATTAGTATAACTTCACTTTGTAGTTTAAAGTGTGGGAGAGCCAAGCTTGGCAGGAATGGGTCGGCTCGACCGGAATGATACCACGGCCTCACAGAAAACTGGCGTGAAAAAACCAGTGTTGTGTTTCGCTGTGTGAGAGAGGTTACCGGAGAGGCCCAATCCTTTCCCTCCCCCAATCTCTATTCTCCAAATCCTTAATCCCCAAAAGGTCGGCAACGCACTCATCGATTCGACTTGGGGCCCCAATCCCCAATCTTCAAATTCACAATCAACAAATCCTTGACAAACTCCAACTTTTATTGACCTAAAAATGTACCTGTAACACCTCCGGTGTGGCAGATGTCCGTGGGCAACGCCTATTGTTTACCACTATCATCAGCCTCGTTTTCCGCCACATCCCACAAAAAAGTTCATACATAATTTCTACCAGGCTAAAGTTTCTTCTTAGAGTTTTACGTTGAACAAATTTAGATCTACATATTATTATATTCATCAGTAACCCACGAGAGTCCACACCTGTCGAATGTGGGTCTCTTCTATAAAAAAAGAGGCTTTTTATAATTTCCACGTTTCTCTAAGCAAGCAGGTTGGCGATCGCAGTTTAATTGGGTTATTGATTTACTTATCAGAGAATAAGTACTGCCCTCTCAGTTAAAGACGTAAAATTAATCAGATTTTCATTGAAACTTTACACATAATAATACGGTAGTTTCCAACTAGTCAAATTTAATACTTTTATCCGAACGTCAAAAACGATAATTTTCTATGAAATTTGTATGAAAAACTGAGCTATGACGTCATAATTTTTTTGCGTCAAATAGCTTACTTATTTCTTAATAATTAGCTAAAAAAAATCTAATTTTTAGTGTATCGATCGATCGATGAATAAAAGTATAGTTATTTTTCAATATTTGATTGTATTGAAACGTCGAAATAATTTATTTTTGACCTAGGAAACTACCCAATTTGCTTTTAGTGCAGATGGAGAGTTAACTTGTTTGTTCTTTTAATACTTAAAAAAATGATATTCTATGTCAAATATGGATTAAAGAGCCTCCAATCGCTATGTCGTAAGTATTTATTTGATAATATAGTCATAACGTGGGTTCGTAGATGATAACATTTATAAAAATTCAACACAGACAATACATACTTATTTACTGTCTAAAAGGTGACCTATGATTCATTGTTATGTCAATAAAAATAGTTTATTTTTAACTTACCAACGAGTAACGACGAGTTGATATCATCGCCGTTTCTTAAAGCTTGTCTAAATAAAAGTAAATGTACAGCGTAACATAACGCTGAACCCAAAGCTGCCAGTACCGCTATCCAATTTGTTTGGTGACTTTCTGATATGCCTAATACCACCTGGAAGGAAAAATAAATAAATACATATATATATATACTTTTTTAAGCTTCAACTTTTTGTATTATGTAGAATTTTCAACCTAGAATTTCTTAACATACAGATTCACATTTCCCGAATATGCCACCATAAGTGCGGGTCTGCGAACAGCGAGCAGGAATAGCACGCAACCTGACCAGGATCAGACCCGAGCGTAAGGCGCGTAGCATTCCACGAGGGCCTCAAATCAATAGACCACCACAGACGTGGCCCTACAGTGCCGATGTTCGGCCGGGGTTGCGAGGTTGGGTGAGCGCAATAAGATAAGTGGGCTCGGCCTAGAGCAGGAGAAGGAACGGGGAGGAGGAGGGGTACAGATACAGTAAGAGTATGACACTTTTCACCTCACCCTGGGCCAGAGAAGACATTTGATGAGTTTCCCTTCACAAAAAAAAGAATATGTATTTAGTTTTATAAACTTACCAGTCCAGCTGCAGTGAGTAAGACAGCGATACACTTGGAGAGGGTGAACCGGTCGTTGGGTACTTGCGCGAATATGGCACCGAACGAGAGCGCCAGCGCTCCCGCCGTCGAGGTGTATATAGTCGCTGAACCCGTCGACGTGTGCAACAAGCTCAGCCGGTACAGATAATTTGATATGAACCACTGGAATTGAAACGTAACCATATAACTTACTTTTAGGGGTAGTTTAGAAGAAGAAAAGAAGAAGTATTGTATGTAAAAATTGTGTAATAATTATTGTGCCGGGCGGGACATAGCTGATCAATATTTTCAAATATTTAAGAACTGTAGATACTACACATACCTATGATCCACAATAAATGTTTGACTGATTGATTGATTGATTTAGCGAATTAAGTTATTGGATTTAAATTTTCTGATAGCTTTTCGGTATTAAAACAATGGTGGAGGCCGCGCGCTCCGATAGTAAGGAGGATGGTACATAGAGTTTTGCCCAGTGTATGAAATTAAATAGTACTTTTACACGTCAAAATATGATCTTATGATGACCTCCTCCTTCATTCCTCCTTCATTCGTAGTGATTTGACTGCACAATTGATGCTTTGGCTGAGAAACTCTTTGTCTCATCCATAAATTGTTGTTCCCAGTCTAATTTTTATGTGTTTATACATACATGTGAGATCCTATGTTTGTAAATGCGTGTATTTAATTTGTCTACTATTTGAATGAAATATTACTTAAACAAGAACTTTTTGCATAAAAATTACTACAACCTGCATGTAGGTATAAAGTACAAAATAATATATCTGAGTACTAAACCTATTAAAATATTGTAAGTACCTTGGCAAATCTGGATAAAACTAGTTCTTAAAATAAAAACACTTAAATCTGAATTGTAACAAGCGCTGACCTTCGGTTTGGGACAATGCAGTCTACATACAAGTTTATCTTGTATTCATTACTTCAAGGTTAAAACTGAATACTATGTTGCTAAGATTTATTCAGAAGTCAGCATTTATTTAGCAAGATGATCTAATAAATACATTGTTTCATGTGTAAACTTGTAAGTAACCAATACAAGGAACAAATGTACATTTAGTACAGTACAAGAGTAAATTTTCATTATTATTATTTACACTTGACTGATAATTCTTAGACTAAGATTTCTTCTTAGTTTAATGTTACTGGAATTGTTTACGTCTCGTTTCCTATTTATCTCTATACAGACATGTTTGAACTTATTCAGACTGCAAGCCAATGGGTTCTTTAATAGCCGCTGATTTCACGCTATAAATATATTGACGCCATCGAGAGTAATTCTTGTTTTGTAATGAGAGGACCAATGGCCAGAGATGTCATCTGATTGTAGGCGATAAGCGCTGCCAAGAACACCCGCAGCACTAGAGAAACAACACTGCGTTGCCAGCCTTTTAAAAAGTATCGCAAGTCTGTAGGATTCTTTTACAATGTTATATTTTATATGTTTGTCTTGTTTACAAAACACGTAGGTGCATTTCCAAACATGCAATTTCACATACACGCATAGCACGCTCCTTTTGGGAATTGAACTCGCGACACGTTGCACTGCAGCCGGTTCATCAGCCACCGCGTCAGCCGTGCAAGTGTTAGTCAATGTTGATATCATTTGAGTAAACAAATAAATATGTCCTTTTTTTCTTAGGGTTACATAAGCTTTTAGTGCTCAACTCACAGGTACACAGAAGAGAAGCGCGAGTCTAAGATGTCGTCGCGTGGCGGCGGCTGCGGCGCGGCGCTGGGCGTGTTCGGTGGCGCGCACCGACGCGGCCCACGACAGCCGCGCTAACAACGCCTCGCTTGCCATAGCCGCCGACATTACACGAACCTGCATAAAGTCATAGAAATCATAAGCATTTCAGATCAGATTTACCATCATCTGAGCAGAGGCTATCTGGCTATCTTATGCTATACTTGTGTTTTTTGTATATCCACATTCGTGCTGAATCGTAGGCTGCATCATTGCTTATAGAAAGTGGCCAAACGCCGGCCAATTGCGAATGTATTTATATAAATTCCTCCTCTATCAGTTATTAGGAATTCTGAAGATATTCCATAATGATAAAATAATAAAATTAATAGAAATCATGAAGTAGGATAAAAAGTCAAATTATCTATTATTTTGAAACCAGCGAGAGAGTGACTGTTACTTATTAATTAAAAACTTTCGGATTAGTTTATTATTAATTGTGCTCTTGATTGACTATTCTTTTCTCCAAATACAGAATGAAATTTGCATGGTTTTCCTACTTACTCATATAATACTAGCTAGCCTCATTTGGATAACTTTAAGTATTTATATTTTCAGCCTTCTTACATATAATAACAAATTATGATATGTTTACCAGTCAGTCTTTCAGTAGGTTTATTTGCTGCAATACTTAATTGAAAGTTGTGTTAAGTTACATTTTTTTTTCTCGAACAGACTTTTCCTGATATTTTCGCCATTAGGTCTTGATAGCAAAATATTGAATGCAGATATTAAAGTTAAAACATGACCTTACCTCCGCCACTTTATTAAATCGAACAGCTCTTGGTGCTGCATCATCACTGTCTGTAGTCTCCCCAGCTCGGACCGGCACAAAAGTAGAATCACCCTAAAATATTATTGAACTATAGAATCCAATCTGGCAACACCACCATTTCTTTCCAAAAACTTTATTATTATTACTATTTCCAATTATAGTAAAATCTATTTAATTAATTAATTTTGTAAAATATTATGGTGCATACAGATACAGGCTGTATTTTTTATCCCAAGCAATATTGTACATGGTGAGTATTTACCTGAGTCTGAACCTAAAACAATACAAAAAGTTTGTTTTAATAAAACACATTACCCTTCAATACTATTTTTCTGCACCTATGTCAGTCAAGGACTTCATAACTTATTAATAGTTGCGATTTATTTTAGTGTGGGTAATGAATGTACTTTGTAGCAATGGAGAGTAAAGAACATTACTGAATTAAAAGTTAAAATTAGTTATTAATTTTTGATTAAATATTTATTAACATATTGCTAAGGCTTAAAAATACATCCTGGGCTAATTAAACTAAAAGAAGATAGGGATGTAAGTATATCATTAGTTTCTTTATTTTTATTTTTTGTGTTAAGTGTCAATATTTGGAATGGGATACTTACCAAACTGTTTGTGGATTCATTAAAGTAGCTTTCATCATCTGTCTCTCCGGTTTGTTCCAATAATTGCTGAAAGATTAATAAATATTAAGTATACAAATATATTTTTTTATATTATTTCTTTATGATTTTGTAAACATGCTTAGTCTACCATTAGTTTGTGGTAAAGTGTATACAAAAAAGTACTAGGCATATATCTAGAATATAATTGGCATTTTTTTTATATTCTAATAATTGAAAATTAGTTCTATTGTAAGAAATACTAAATTTATTGAAAATAATTTAATGTGAACTTATTTCAGAAATTATAATAATTTAATTTATTCCTTTGCACATTATTTTTCAATGATTAGAGTAAACTAAAATAAAATTGTACCTTTAACTAGGGTGTATGTACGCCAAAGATGCTTTTTAAACAAAGAGATGATAATAAAAGAAGTTTTTAATATTTACAAGTACTTATGTAATGTGCAATGTGTTTTTACTTTACAAAACTAGATATAAGACTTCATTAAGGAGGACCATTTTAAAACAATGTAATAGTTTACTGTAGAAACAGATAATAACAAAGTAATTTTCTGGCCATATTCTATAATTTTGTTTGCAAATCAAAGCAGGTTATCTTGAATTATTTTCTATGGCTTTTCAAGTTTGATGGTTGTTTAGGTAACCACAATCTGATTGGGAATTTGGATAAGATTGTTCATAACAATAACCTGTTTTTGTACAATTACATTATAAAACAAGCAAGTTAAAGTTATTGAGAAACATGTAATATTTTTCTTCGTTTCTTCCTCAAAGTATCTATGAATTATTCCTATTAGTATTAAGTCAATGTTGGTTATTTCCATTAAAACTTACTGTATAGTCAGCAGGTTGACAAGGATCTCTTGTTGGTGGCGTAAAACATAATACCAACAAATAAATAAACAGCAGGGAACTCCTCACATAGGTTACAAGAAATGGTCTCTCTATATGCTTCTCTATGTACAGATACTGTAAACAAAAACATTCGTAGTCATATCTTATACAGACAGAAATATTACAACATATTTAAATAGTTTAAAAGACTTACTTTCGTCATCTCAGAGGATACCACCCACAGTATAACGACCAACAACAGAATGAAAACGCCGAACGCAAACTTCCTCTTGTTAAAGCGTTGGGGCACATCTTTGCTATTCTTGTTGTTGTTAGTAACTCGAAAGTAGTTGTGGCACAAAGTCAACATGAAGACGACTGTACAAATTCGGTAACTACGTAAATTATTTGAATTACACAGAATTGGTCAAGATCATATTTTTACATAAATGTTTACGGTAACATATTCGAGCTTGCTGGTTACAGAAGTAAATCTCAGTTAACCTTGATTGTTTTATTATTCAATAAAACGTTAATGTCTTGACTTTAACAATAAAAATCCAATACGATGTATGAAGATCCAACAATCAAATTCAGCATCAACAACTTTTTCAATGGCTGATTACAGATTGTATAGATAGTGTTACCAGCTGTTAAAATTAGTGTTGTACTGCATTGCTCTGACTTTTTAATAAACTAAACTTTCTTTACAACAAAGACAACATTGTGAATGTCATGAATGAATAAATAAATAAAAAAAGGAATAAGAAATATAACAAGCAATTAATTGAAGATAATTTTTTCACAAGGCATTTTGGATTTTGGACCTAGAATTTAAACTGAACATTTCACAATTCAGTTTACATTTTACATGTCAATAAACTGTCAACGTAATGGTAACCTCCAATCCGTGGCTGTAGTTGTAATTTCAAACTGCTATCTTTACAAAACAATAAATTGCTGAAACGTGCTCATAGTCGAAACGCAAAGTAATTTTCAATTTTATTACGAGTATGAGCGCCTGTAACGTTGAAGTAATTAAACGAGTGGGGAGATACTACAATGTATCTGTGGGGACAGTGTGTTTTAATACGGATAAGGTAATATTTCTATACATGATTGTTTTAAGACAGATATTTGTAAACCAGCAGTTTAGTATAATATCTGAAATATTCACATTCTTTGCTTTCAGGTACTCACAACAGTAATTAATAAACAAAGTATAGAGGGGTTTGCAACCATTGTTTTGAAGTTGGCTTCTCTTAGTGGGCTTCAGCTGAGCCAGGAAGAGAGGTTGCTTAGTTATCAGTGGCTGGAACACATTGCTATGTATGCGAACCAGGCTGCAGCCAACCCTGTGTTTGCACTGGGATTTTTGAAGGTAAAATTTATTAATGATCAGACAAATATTATCAGGTCTATAACCTGACTGCACAGTAAATACCTGATAATTATCTTTAGCTTCAAAGTATCTTTGATTTCTGCTTCGCATTGGTTGGTTAATATAATAAGTTTATGTCATTATAAAATACTTATTCACCTTCTTAATAATAGACAAGCTACTCTCGCTTGGGTTCACCTGCTCCATCTGCATCCTTACATGGTGTTTTCTAGCCTATAGCCTTCCTCAATAAATGGACTAACAACCACAAAAGGAATGAATTCTTGAATTTGAAACAGTAGTTTTGGAGTTTACTCTTTACATACAAATTTTAAAATTTCCTCCTTCATTTAAAGAAACCTCTTTACAATTATATAGTATACAAAATTATAGTATAGCTAAATTCAACAATGAATACTTTTTTTTTGCAGGACATAAACAAGGCACTAGAAAAGACCACCTACCTAACTGGACAGAAATTAAATGTTACAGATGTAGCAGCATACTATGTCTTATATCCATTGATAGTAAGTATATTGTTGCCTGTATGACTGCACGGTTGGTGCGGTGGCTGGGCAACTGGCTGCCGTGCAACGTGTCGCGGGTTCGATTCCCGCACGGAACAATTCTTTGTGTGACCCACAAATTGCTGTTCCGGGTCTGGGTGTCATGTGCATGTGAAATTGTATGTTTGTAACCGCACCCACGACACAGGAGAAAATCCTAGTGTGGGGCAAAGTTAATTTTAAAGAGAAAGAGAGAGATGTATACTTTGTAGAAGACCCATATATAGATACCCAAGTTATAAGTTATAAAAAGTTTTTTACCTGTGTTTGAGTAAAGAGTAGACAATTGGGTAGTTTCCTAGGTCAACAATAAATTAATTTGATATTTCAGTACTATAAAAAAATTGAAAAATAACTATACTTTTATTCATCAATTGATCGATCAATACACCAAGTTTTAGTTTTTTTTTAGCTATTGGGAAATAAGTAAGCTATTTGACGCAAAAATATTATGACGTCATAGCTCAGTTTTTCATACAAATTTCATAGCAAAGTATCGTTTTTGACGTTTGGACAAAAGTATTGAATTTGACTAGTTGGAAACTACCATATTTAAGAAACCAAAACTTTTTTAGACTGTTTCTGTTGTTACAATAACTAAAAGGTTTCAGTTGTAATTGTAGAAGGTGTACAATGAAGAATTTAATATTTGTTTTATAATATAGAAATAATATAATAAACAAGATTTCTGTCTCAGTAGTAAAATTTATAAAAAAATGTATTTTATGCATATTCTTGATGTACCTCTTTGAATAAAAAAAAATATATAGAAAAAGCATGTACATACACATGCTTTTTCTATATTTTATTTTTGCCACATACTTGCTTTTTCAAAAGGTATAATTTTTTTTTAAGGCATAGCTTGAGTTAAATGGATTAGTTAGCCAAATGACCACCAAGGTTGACTATAAACCTTTAATGGGCTAACCAGCCAGTCTCAGCCCTAAACAAAAGGCCTCCTTTTTTTTGGTTGTTGTCTATAGTAGTCAAAAGGTTAAAGACTATGATTAAGTTTATTAACAAAATTATAACATTTATAACACAGTATTGTTTATTTATTTCAGGAGCGGCTATCAGTGTCAGAACGTGAATCATTCATGCATGTATGCAGGTGGATAAAGCACATACAAGCTCAACCAAAAATTTGTACCAGCCAGCCTCTCCCACTGAACACTCTGAATCTCACAATTTTAGCCCCAGCAGTACATTGATTGCAAATAGTTTAAGCTTTTATGAGCATTTCAATACCAAAACAATTAAGTTTTTAATTATTGAACAGTTATTGCCAACATAAAAAATTAAGACTGTAAAAGTATTAATAGTAGTTGTGAGACCTTTCATTATGATTGTGTTCAATAAGTTGGGAATATTAATTATTTATATTTATATGGCTAGTTACTTTGTTTTGAATGGTGTAAGTACACAGATCGTGTATTACTTATCAATGATAATATAATTTTTTATATATCTTATTTTGTGGTTTTCCTATAAACATGTAACTAATTATTTAAAATAGATAAGTACAAACATGAGTCTTGAGCTTAACTTTCGGGTTGACTCAATTATTTATTATATACATAATTGGAATTTATATTTTCGAAATTCTGTGTTTCGAAAAAATAATTTAATGTGGGAAATTCAAATGACTATGCTGAACTTATAATTGAATAGATCACAATACAGTACAACGATAAATTGTTCATTGTTGACAACACAGATGGCAGTACTGGTCACACCACCATAATTTTTCGATCGATTTTATCGATATTTCGAAAAATAGTTAAGATTTTTTATCTAGTCTGGCTTGCGTCCCGAAAATCCTTACAGATACTAATAAGTATCCAAAAGTATTTTCAGCCTGGGTCCATTACAAATCCCTAATTGATGCCTATAATTCATTATTGTTGCATTTTTCTTTCAGAACTCAAATCCAATAACAGGATTGCCTCCATTGCCCCAACAAATATTGCCACATCAGTTGAAAAACATAAGTTTGGATAAGGCTATTGTGTATCATCCACAGCCTTTCGCTTTCCCCGGCTATCCGGTTGTAGTCTATTTATGACTACCTATTAAACTATTAATCCATGACCATCAGAGGCAGATAAAACCTAGTGAGCATTCAAGGCAAATATCCCTTAGGCTTCTGCGCCCACGTTCAGCACCTTACTCACACACCGCAGACGTCGCCAATCTTTGGTGGCACAACCTGGCGTCCTAGGCTTTTGTCTAGTTTGCTTTAGGGATAGTTTATGCTCTACTGGCGATATACTTATGTACCTACTTATACTTACCTAAGAAATTATTTAGGTTCTTGAATAAACGTTTTTACTAAGTATTTACTAATTTACTTACTATCTACTTCTATTTTTTGGTAGGTTCCTAATTAGTCATTTGTTTTATGTTAAATAAGTACTTAATTTTTTAAGTGTTGGAGATGGGTTTGAAATAAAAGTGCGAAAATTGTGGTCAGATTTTATTCTGAATTGCTTTTTTCTAATCTGTATAGGTATACGCATTTAGGTGCCTACCTACATAAGTAAAACTATTTGTCATCGGTTTATCCTTAAGCTCATGCAGTTCGTCGTAATTTGTTTTCTGAAACAAATTTCTTTTTTAAGGATATGATACGGCGGCAAACGGACACGTGGTACTTGATGGTAAGTAATCAGCATTGCCCATGGACATTTGTAACACCAGAGGAGTCAGGGGTTAAGGGAATTCTGTTTTTAATAGGACTAAGCCAGCTTTGTCAGCGTTATCATCGGCCTACGAGTGCCCACGGCTAAGCAAAAGCCTCTTATAACACGGAGAAGGAACGAGTACCTACGTAGTACGAGAACAGTGATTTCAAATTTAAAATTAGAAACTATAAGTACAATTGGGTAGTTTCCTAGGTCAAAAATAAATTATTTCGTCGTTTCAATACAATAAAATATTGAAAAATAACTATAGGTACTTTTATTCATCGATCGATCGATACACTAATTTTTAGTTTTTTTTCTTAGCTAATAATCAAGAAATAAGTAATCTATTTGACGCAGTTTTTCATACAAATTTCATAGAAAAGTATCGTTTTTGACGTTTGGATAAAAGTATTGAATTTGACTAGTTGGAAACTACCGTATTCATTATTAAACTTAAAAAAAATAGAACATCGGTAGGTACGGGAAGTCAATTATGTAGTTACGTAGGTACATTGGTTACTATAGGATAATGCCTAACGCCCAACTTCGTAACATTGGTCACAATTACCTACGATAATAATAAACTAAGTACTTTCCGGGATTGCTCTGATAGCCGTGGGATGCCTCTCCTTCCCCAAGCAGCTCAACGTATGTTGCCTCCGTGTCGCTTCATGCTAGCGGCCGTTTCCGGGGGCCCATTAATTGAGTTTGCCAGTCACCCCCTGCCTGTTTATCCGTATGTATCAATATTGGTCAGGGGCAGGGGCCATAGTAGTTCCATAGTTATCACATACACCAGTCCATAGCAACTCATACCCATAACCCTTTGAATGATTACCACATTTCGCAATAGTCCTGCATCAACCGGATTATCCTTGGGTGCTCTTTCATAGTGCATACAGAGATAATTGCCGGCTGATGTCCCATTTCACTTATATTAAAGTTGTTCAAAGGGCCTCTGCGAGTTGGCTTCGGCCCCTCGTACGCCTTCCAAAGGTCCGGGATCCTGTGATTCCGTGAACGGAAACTAACTAAGTACTTACAAATTAATTGCTTCGAAAAGAAAAAAAGTTCGCCAATGTACTTTTGGCATGCCAGAACATAGGAATCGATCAGTCTTGAAGTCATAAAAAGTAAAGGCAGCTAAGTACCTACCATCAGTCTATCCTATGTCTGTTCGGTAGAAGACTTTTTAGGATTCCCTTTACCGTCAACCTTACGATCAGAGAACCGTAACATCAGGCAGCGCTCCAGCTTATTAGAGTATGAGCAACCGTTGTCTTCAGCCTCTGCAAAAATAAGTTTTTTTATCATATGAATATTTCATTATCTTATTCTTATTTATTAAGGTAATTGTGGTAGTACCTATAGTAGTTGTGTCAAGCGTAATCAGGTACTGCGGACTCAGCCGAGAACAGGAGAAGGAACGGGGCGTTATAGTACTTATAGTTAGTAAGAGTCGAATTGGCTTAAAGAACTTGTATTCAGGCCATAAACTCCAAAAAAAAAGTAAGAGTCGAACACTCCTTCTCGCCTCACCCTGGGCGGGAGAAATCAATTCGACGATTTACCTACGCCACAAAAAAAGTGTAAGTAGGTAGTTCTAATAGGTTTTGGAATGTGGGCGATTTTTCGCTATGAAAAGTATTTTTGTAAATATTCGGGCACAAAGAAGAGAACTCTATATGGCAAGAATTGTATAATAATAGGTATGTCCTTGTAAAAGAACATCAAAATGAGTCGGATTTAAAAAAAGTAGTTACTTAGTCCTAAGTAAAAATTTATTTTATGATGATCACTCAAAAATACCTGATTGTAGCTCCTGGAAGCAAGCTCTTATCTGATCATGCAGTGCAGAACGTGATTGTTGTGACGTCACAGAAGTTTGGACTTTGTTCCATAATTCTGCCTCACGGGGGATACCTCTGCTGTCCACCTAGCAAACGGTTCACAGAGTTAGTTAGTTCTCAGATGGAAAGCGCTGACCATATCATAAGGTCATTTTGGTCCCCGATACCATAAAAAAGTTTTTTTTATATGATAGGACGGAATATCTGTAGACGGATTACCTGATGGTAATGGCACCGGCACCGTCCATGGACATCCGCTACACCAGAGGAGGTACGAGTGCATTGCCAGCCGTATAGGGTTTCGAAGGTTTCGGGATTGGGGAGAGGAAGAAGGATTGGGTGTCCGGTAATCTCACTCAGATAGCGAAACACACCATTGTTGTTGTTTCACGCCAGTTTTCTGTGAGGGTATGGATCACTGCGGTCGAGCCGACCCATGTAGTGCCAAACCATGGCTCTCCCAAAATTTAAGTTAAAAATTATCTATTCATAGATATACTTAAGTTTATTAAAAAGTATCGATTTATCTCTAAGTTAGTCTAGAAAGGTTAATTTAAATTTTTCCTACCTATCTATATGTATAGATATTATTCTTTTAAGACATAGTCGAGTAGATTACTTACCACTTGTAAATTGGCGAATACACATTGACTGAGACACTGCAACAAATTCCGAGTAATTTAGTTAATTCAGAAATAAAAGGTAGAAAGAACGGTAGAAATTAAAATGACCTTGACATTTTAGGATCATTTTGAAGATACAGATATCTAATAAACACATAGGTAAGTATACCTACATAATGAAACTATAATACATATCAGAAAAAGTTTAAAAAATACTGCCATCTACAAAAAAGAGGCTTACTGTATTTAAATGGACTTGAATGATACATGACATAAGTAAGTTCAAATGTTATTTACGCCTCGACGGGGATTTACTCGATCAATGGTAGGTAGGTACTCGACGTAACAACCACTTATCAAGATCATAAATTTAATAAGAGATGACTCAATAATCCAGCTCTACAGGTTTTTTAGATAGTCATCTACTCAATATTTAATTACATAATTTTATGATGTTACCTACCTGATCTGAATCGGGACGGTTTAGAAGAGGTTCATTTCGCCTGGTTCTTCTAGTATTATTCTTGTTTATGTTGTTATTAGAAGACGCGGGGCGTGGCACTGACGTTAACAGTTTTTCTCCCATATTTCCAGATCCATAACCACTATAATCGTCGTCAGTTGCGTTAATGACCATTAGTTGGTCGCCGCTGTCGTTAGTTATCCGTCGCTCATGGCTGTATCGATTACCTTCTTTCATGTTATCGTCTATTCTAGGAGAAGCATCGTAAGAGTCCTCAGATCGACGATGACGTTCCTTACTTGCCGGTTCTTTTGAGTTAGTAACGTCGTCAGGATACGAGCACGATTTCAAAGCTACTGCTACTTCATCTTCTAATAATTTGATGTTGCCTTCTCCAGCACCCGCGACTAAAGCCGGCAAGAGCGCGAGGAGTACGACGGCACCTACCATCGTACGATAGTAAAATGTTGCATTACCTACTGTCCTGCATTTAAATAGATTTATACAGGAAACTCGAACATTATAGTTGACAAGTGCCTGTCAAAATCGTTGATATTCCTGTGAACTCTTTTTACTGCAATGATTACAATGCGGACATCTGCAATTATGTATTGCTGTAATTCATTGTTGAATGAGCGTATTATCACGTATTATTATGCCTGTATGTATGGGACCTGCTTGTGGACTTTTATTGCATAATAATCTATTAACATGTCTAAAACTTAACATGATTGGTAGGTATACCTACTGATACCGTATAATGGAGTATCAGATAATTAAATGGATGGGTTATCCTTAAGACGGGTCACATTAAATGGTACTCGTCTGAGATGTTGTTTCGTCTGACCTCTGTTTGTTATCTGATATCTTAATTGGTAATAAAATGTTTAAGTGTTTTTCTTTGTGTAAGTAGGTACCTATAATTATGTACTGAGAAAATGAAAAACACTTGTATCTAAATATTTTTTTAATTTTCATTTTCAATTGTGCTCTTATCCTTTGCCGTAGTGTCCCCACTTGCCGTTGCCCCAGCCGCTCCACGCTGGTCCATTTTCTCCCCCATAAATTCTTAATCCGGAATAGGTTCTATATTTTCCATAACTAGTACCAGCTAGGCCTGAGGAAATGGGTGCTCCGATATCTGTAATTGTTCCATAGGAGCTGCCAATAACTCCTGAAGATCCAATAGTTCCTGGAGAGTACCTCCCGTAAAGACCAGACACGCTGAACGTCAGTGGAACTTGAACGTTGCCTGTGCCAACGCTGTAGTGCGCTGAACGAAGTGATGGCCAGAAGAACTTCGCCTTTTCCATAGGTTGTGGTTTTCGTTTTGACACCGGTTCTGAAATTAAGTTTTGTTTCTTTAATCACTAGATCGACTTTAACAAGATTATTCATCTAGGTATTCATTTCTGATAAGGAAATTTTAATAGATTTTATTGTTTTGGATTGATCGTATATGCAGCTAGGTATTAAGTGTGATGATATCCTGGATTCGGTAATGTTAATTGATTCTTTCGACCTTTAAAGTTGTTTGTAGCAATAAGTTAGTTTCAAATTGTCCTTGAAATAAGATAAGTTACTAAGCAAAAGCAAAGTTACTAATGGAATCAAAGTAGGTACCATTGACGAGTTGGAATATCTATTTTGTAGCCTAAGATAGATATTTCACGTTTTTAGTTATGTGGTGAACTTTTTTTTAAGTTTGGTTCGAAATTATTGTTCTTGGAATATGGTAAGTTTGTGAAGACTCGCACGGTCGATCAAATCAAAGAAACATTGACGTGTAAGACTTCTATTTTGTAGCCTTTGTAATATATTTCACATCTACTTTAACTATTTACATAGTTACATAATGATTTTTTTTGTGAATTTAGGTAATTACATCATAACCGAGCTATTACAGGTTATTTCAAATAAATATAAATTTATAATTTTTACCCTTTCGGGGACATGTAAAAAGGTGTAAGGTAAAGATATTTTGTTACTAAACTGCTCATTCTTAATCTCACGTGACAAAATCCTGCTAAAGGTAATGATGATAATAAATAATCCTAAACTCGAAAGTAGTGTCCGACCGAAGCTTCGGCTTCGGCCACCTTCAACCAAAAAAAAAAACACCTTCGGCCAAAATTTTGCCGAAGGTTTGGCCTTGTTAAAATTTTAAATTTACTGAATGACGCTGGAGCGAGAGATCTATTTTTAATTAAGACTAGTCGAAAAAAGTGAGTTTATTTTTTAATGTTAAGTTGTTAAGTTTTTATTTTCTGTAATTGTTACCAAAAATGTTTATCTTAATTATCCTAAGAAATTACTTATACTTCAGTACTATGTATTTAGTTTTCTCAAAATTTCCAAAAAAAAAAATATTTGTAAAAAATAGGTAATGAAAAAGCATTAAACTTTGCTCATTTATTTTATAGAAATATTTTGTGTTAGTCTGATAATTAAAAACTTTTATTTTAGACAATATTTGATTACCTACTTGTATAGGTTGGTCACTCGGTCATTATTGGGCTAAGTCTTTATTAAAGCTCTCACAATATGTATCTAGTATATTCTGAGATTAAAGTAGGTAACTATCTATTTTTCATGGTCAATGACACCTTCGGCTTCGGTATCGGCCGAAGGTTTTGGTGAATACCGATTAATCGGCTTCGGCTTCGGCCAGAATTGCACATTCGGTCGGACACTACTCGAAAGTAAGTTAGTAAGGATTATAATAATAAATTATTTTTATAAGGTTGTTTTTGTACGTAAATCAAATGAAGGTAGATTCAAAGGTAAACGAGATTGTAAAAAGGATCCACAGGGGATGCGGTTTTATGCTTATCATTGATTGCAATTTGGGTAATAAATGGTGATACTTATAAAATACTCGTTTGGGTAGGTATCATTTTTTATCGATACTAATTTCTTAAATCTGAAGTGGTTGTTGTAGCCCGCCTGTTGTAGTTATGTATGACATTTACTTATGTGGAATAAATTGTAGGTACTAAATTAAGGTGTAATTTAGGAAATTGATGGCAGTGACTTGTTTGTAATAAATAAGAATATAGGTACTTGTTTGATTATCCTAAAATCCACAGAAAACTTATTGTTTTCGTTTTAGATCAAGTTACAGAACATATAGGTACCTAGTGCTTGACAGATATAAGTACTTATCTACGTAGCTACTAATCCGTTGAAACTAACAAAATAATACCTACCTCAAACACTATTCATACTTCTATCCCGATAAAAATTGCTCTTTTAGGTATAGAATAAGCAAACATTACGATTGTAAAATAATGATAAATACATTATTAAATAATAAAGAAATACTGGCCGGATAGTTAGTGACCGGATAGCATAGAATGACAAAAACTATAAAAATATTTCCATGAGAGTGACGCGTTCCAAATACGAACAAACCTTTTTGTAAAATAAAGAAGGAAAATCAAATGACGATTTCTGCTGAAAATAATAGAAAAAGAAAAAGATAGTGAATAAGGACAAGTATAGACAGACTAAGAATTTAAACAGTAAAATATTAACTTAATTTTAATTGGGTAGTCTCCTAGGTCAAAAATAAATTAATTCGACGTTTCAAAACAATAAGATATTGAAAAATAACTATACTTTTATTCATCGATCGATTAATACACTAAATTTTAGATATTTTTTAGCAAATTTTTAAGAAATAAGTACCTAAGCTATTTGACGTCGTAACTCAGTGTTTCATACAAATTTCATAGAAAAGTATCGTTTTTGAAATTTGGATAAAAGTATTGAATTTGACTAATTGGAAACTACCGTATTATCTACTCACTTTCTTCAATAACACTAGGCAATGACAATGTATCTGCAGCGTTGCGTGCCATTCTCTCTACCGGCTTGGTCCACAGCTCTCCAGGAGTGAGACTTCCACTCACGTCAGTTAGTGGTGGACTCGGAGACAAGTAGAGTGAAGGGTCGAGTACTGCACTCTCCACTGACCAGATGCAAACGCAGCATAGTGCTGCGATCTGAAACTGGAAAAATTACTGCTTATACTATCTTCAAGAAGTATGGGTACATGTACATCCGAGGTTGCGTGTCAAGCGCATTTAGGTATCGCGGCGTCCTCCTCGGCAGGAGAAGGAACAGGGGGCTTCTAGTCAGTTAGACTCTGACTCTCCTTCTCGCCATACTCTAGGCGAGAGAAGACATATCATATTTACCTCCTCAAAAAAAAAAAAAAACGAAAAAACGCCGTACCTGTTGTACATAATCGTGGTGTCCTGGCGCTTTTTATGTATGAGGAGCCGTGTTCGACAGAATGTGAAGGTGAACATCGCAAGGAAACCTCGACCTATTATTTCCAGTTAAAAGTTCAAACCTTTGAAAAAATCGCCAATATGTGATGATTAATGTTCAAACCTTCTCCGGTTGAGACGCTTTGCTAGGCAGTGGTTATCTTTAATGAAGTTACGTAAGCATTGTTTTAAACCCAAGAGGCTTTATTATAAAACAAGGTTTCTCTTTAGTCTAGGATTAAACGATTGCGTCAGTTTTTGTATTCCGAATTGAAGATAAGTGAGAATAAGATTCAAAATTCTTGTTTTTTAATAAGGGGAGGTAGTTTTTTAATGCTACCTTAACTTGTATTTTAAGTAATTAAAATTATTAAGTATTAAGTATTAAGTATTTTAAGTAATGAAAAAAAATATATATATATAATTCTAGTCAAAATGCCATTAGATGAGTACCTCATCGTTCTGCACAATTCAAGAATTTTATAGAACCAGTTATAATTGTTGTTTACATTCTGATTTCAAAAACTTACTTTTGTTTTTTTTATGTGTCACAATATTTTGATTTCGTCCTGGCCAAAAAGGAAAACCTAATACTTTAAAAACAAATAAAAGCGATCATTGTTTATGTCTACTAGGTACCTATGTCCAGTTTTTATGATAATTATGTGGTTTGAATAATTTAATAAATTAACATTAAATAAGTAGGTTGTTTATTTAATTAGATATGAGTAATGTAGTGTTTTTTTTAAATAAAAAATTGCCTTAGGTACACTCGTACTTTCTTCAGTGGTTTTTTTATTAAGGAAATTCTCATTTAATATGCGTACATGTACCCAATGTAGGTATGTTGCTCTATTCATTCTTTTAAAGAAGATTTTTACTCTTTCACGTGTGGCACAACAACATTCAGAGTGCATAGAGAGTGCTCTTAAAACATACATACATACATTTTTTAAACATTGCCTCGCCGTATGATTTTCAAGTACAAATCACACCCAGACCCGCAACAACTAATTGTGGATCACACAAAGATTTGTTCGGTGCGGTAATCGAACTTGCGATACGTTGCGTGGCAGCCAGTTTTTCGGCCATCGCGCTCTAACCGTGCAGACAAAATATATTATGTAGGTATCTACTGAAGTACATAATATGTTATGTACTGAAGTACCTCAACTATTTCAGTACATACTACTTCAGTACATAATATATTTTGTCTACTACATTAAGCATTTTTGTGTGGTTGAAATTCATCAAATGATTACCTACAGCTGCCTTGGTTGGGGCTGGAGAGGCTTAAACAATAAACCACAACGTTCCCTCGATGGCCTGTTGCTTAAGTGTGTGCCTCAATATGGCGACCAACCCGCAAACTACAATGCCTATTTATTTCTGAAGCAGTACAAAGTATGGAGTTCCAAATTCCATAAAACCACCAGGTAGCTAATTTTTACTTATTAAATATTAAAATTATATGCAGAAAGAACATGTTCGAATTTCAAATTCAACGTCCGAAAAAACTACCGAGAATTCGACCTGCATATTCTTGTCTAATGTTTACCCTTACTAATAGGTACAGATACTATAAGAAGTCTTGTTTGATCATAACAATGAAAATAGGTAAATTATGGATTACCTATTTTAAGTAATCTATAATTTATCTATTTTTTCAATTATTTAAATCACTTTTTTACATTATCTAAGTGCAAACCCGTATTTTAAATATCAATTCCGAATACTGGTATTTTATGTTGTTTAGTAGACCAGAGATTTAATTGAACTAGTATTGTTGTGGTCACGAGATTAATATACGAAACCTACAACAGGCGAATTAACATTCGCGCACGTGTTTCACGTGTTCCGATTTAGGCATGGATAGTAGGCCAAAAGACGTTTTTCTATACTAATATTATAAAGAGGTGAAAATTTAAAGTTTTTATCTAGCGGGTCTCTAGAACTGCTGGTCGGATTTCCAAAATTCTGTCACTGGTAGATAGCTACAATGTTCCAGTGTGCTATAGGCTATAAATTATACTTGATTAGCGTATTTTAGTCAAGCTATAGCTTTAAACACTGCTGTTTTTAAAATCCCAGGATACGATATTACTCTATAATACTCTATATGCATGTGAAGCAGCGGGAGAAAGCTAGTTTGAGAATAAAATTATTAAAAAATACTCACAATCATCTCGATGTCTTCCGGGATACGAGAAATGATGTAACTGCACTGCTTAAATGCACCAAACTAACATTTTTCGAGGGATTCTCCGGTTATGTAACTGGAAAGGCTTTCTCCCACTCTCCATACGGAGTTAATAAATTACCTTTGTCAAGGTCCAAGGACGCCGGCTTAGGAAAGTGATAGCGGTGCCAACGACCGATCTTAACATATCATTATGAATATGAAAGTTTAAAATAACGAGTCTCTATACACGTTGGAATATAAACATTTTAAACGTGTTATGAGCCTAAGTTTTTGAATACGTTGGTAGGTACAAATAAATCGTTTTTCATACCTAATCGGCCTTATTACAAAACAAGGTTTTACTTTAGTCTAGGACTAAAACATTGAGCCATATTTCGTATTTCGAATTGAAGGTAGATGACAATAAGATTCAAAATTCAAAACCCGACTCAATGGTTTAAACCTGGACTAAAGATAAACCTTGTTTTGTAATAAGGGGCAATGAGTTTTAAACCGAAAACACGCTTACAAACGTGTTACGTTGAGAATTAGAAGAAATAATTCGCTAATTATGTTAATTTTTGGCAATGATAAAGGATGAAGGTCAAGGAAAATATTGGTGTTGTTGAATCGTACATTATAAATGACGTCGATGACCGGAATCAAATGGCATAAAATGTTGTGCGCAAATTGCGAAAAACTCGTCTCAAGTAGTCGCGTTTAGTACCCTTAATTAAATTCGTGAAGATCGTATTTTTTGTATAAAGCCCGCCATTTTTTATACCACATAACAGGTTTGAAAGGGGATTTTTAAGTGCCTAAGGGTTTACTTACATACCTACATCCGTTTTGTAAGTGTCGTTTTGGTTTATGAGGGATCCCTTCTCATGACCTTGACATTCAGTCGGTAGGTACACTTAAGAAATTATTTTATTTGAACAAAACTTTCGACTGTTTGGCGCCATAATCCAAAATAATATTATAAATGCGAAAGTAACTCTGTCTGCCTGTTTTTTCTTCACGCCTAAACTTCTGAACCTATTTGGTACATACTTAGTTTGGAACTCGAGAAAGGACATAGGATAGTTTTTAAACTCTCAACTAACTCTGACCTAAAAATCGTTGGTCTATAACATAAAAGAAAGTGAGTCAAACAAATACACTTTTGTAATATTTATATTAGCAACTTTGTAAATGGACACACGATAGAAAATACATATGTAGTTGTAAAACTACCTATAATGGTCCAAACATTAAACATACAATCATTTGTAAGAATCCCTTTCCAAGTACTTAGGTAAAGACTCAATTTATAGCTAGTAGTATCTTTATACTAAAATTGGTTACGCTAGAAAAATGAGTTCACTAAATAAATAGGTAGGTACTCGTTTAATTAAGTCAAAAGACGTTGTTAAGTTAAGCTCACTGCGGTTTTTGTCAGTGTTTTTCTTATAGTGTTCATATCAAGGAACTCACCTACATATATTAACGTTTAGCATAGATAAAAAAGTGACTTAGATAGGTACTTTATCTTGGTGCGTTCTGGTGATAAATAGGTACCAACAATATCTTATAATATCTTCACTCTACAACTACTTAAACGTCTTCTGCAATGTCCCGCTCACTCACTCATTCCTTGCATTCTTCATTATTTTTCTAGACTGTCCTTCTTTGGTATGAAATGCCTCAGAAGGTCAGGGTGGCAGTAATAGGTTCCATAATTCTAGGAAAAGTGACAGGTAGATGACACCTAGATGCTGATTTATCGAGCTGCTAGTAGTCAGGGTTTCGTTGTTAAGGAATGAATTAATACAGATCAGTCTATACCTAGGAATACATAAGTTCTAAGTCCTGTGTGCCTAAGGCATTAGTTCCACCTATGTACTGTTATGTGCAATAGTATTAATTAAAATACGGAACCAGGGAATTTGCTCAGTACTGCAGTAGGTACGGTCTTATAGTGATCGCTAATTTAATTAATTAATTTTTAAAATTAATGTTCTCACATTTTCATTTTAAAACTTTGTGATCTTTAATTTTTCCTCATTATTATATCCTATCGTGACATTCTGTAGAGGGCATCAATAAAATATGTGTACAGGAAAAAAAACGAAGAATAATACTTAAATATCAATTTCGATAATACGCAGCGTAATTTAGCTATTGAAAAAAGACACGCATTTTTTGAAAATACTTTAATTTAGGTTATTAAGTATACCATATAGCATATAGCCAATATACAGAAATCGAATACTTAAGTAAGAAAACAAATTAGGTACCAAAACACTTTTAATAGCTCGGTAAAAACAAAAGATCTTTGAATGTAGTTCACTTATATCATTTGAAATATGTACTGATAATACTGATTACTTATTAAATTAACAATAGGTACCTAAAAATTGCAGCAATCTGAAAATAATAAAATTGAAAAATATCTATTAGGTGTAGGTATGTAGGTACCATAGCGTGATATGAAAACAGTAAATACATTACCTACATACATAGAAAAAACTCAAAATTTTAGTTTGTATTCTTGTCTATTTGCATACGCGAATCTCGGAAAGTAATGAATGAATTCGCACGAAATTGTATGGCTAATTGGAACTATAATAAAAAATCCTATTGGAACTATAATACAGATGAAGTAGGTTTAAAGTATGCATAATAATCAGATATCCTAAGCAAAATAATAATAATACTCAAATGAATTGTACAGGAGGTCAAAGAAGTCAAAAAAGGCAAGCCGAATTGAGAAGTTCAAAGCTCCTCCCATTTTTAAAGTTGTTTTAAATATTCGACAAATACCATATAGGTACGCAATATAACCAAATATGATATATTCTTTTGATATTTCTTTCAAAATGAACTTTTTTTTTCATAAAGTGTTAGTAAAAAGGGTAAAGCAACAAAACGTGATAAAAAATAAGTTTGACCACCGGGAGTCATATGAAGACAGGTTTTTGAAGTTCGGTAGTAAATCTGTGGCATAATACACATTTAAAGCTGACAATATATGTTTATTTTTTTGTGAAAGGATTTAAAAGTCAATTACTGTGTTCGTTAAGTTTTGCCGTATTCATTATGGAGGGACGTCCAGAGATCACCAATAGAGCTAGAAGAAAATAAGAAAATTCTCTTCCTTATTTAGTTTTTCTGCCTAATTGGGTACGATTGTCTGAATTTTATTTTAAATTGGATTCTTTTAAAAAGATAATAAGTGTAGGAGCTTCCTCAGGAGTGGGCCGACGCGATCAAAGAGATACCACTGAGAACCACATCATTGTGATTCGCCATGTGAGTAAGGTTACCAAAAGCTAATTCCTCTTCTGCCTATATCTCCCTAATCACTTACACTACAAAACCCCTATCCCCAAAAGGCTAGCAACGCAATTGCAACTTCTATGGTGATGCGGATGCTCATGACCATTAGGTAATCCGTCTGTTCATGTGCCGCCAGCAGAATAATGACGATTTTATCGGAACCATTGGAAAGAAAATATTTGATTATATTCCTAGTTTATTATTTTTTTTAATGATGATACCTACAAAAATGCCAAATAAATAAAACTTATTGATACGGAACCATGAGTTAAATAAGCTAATATATTTAATTAATTCTCATAGCATCTTGACACTTGACTGAAGATGTTGCAAAGGACTCAAGGATAACTACTTACTTTTATTTGTTAGATACGATCAATATTGCGCAACGATTGTTTATTTACACTTTTGACGCCGTGTTTTGTTTTTCTTTATGCCATATTTAATATGCATTCAGAAGAATTTGCGAGAAAATTATACATATTAGAACGTCCGTTTTTCTGCAATTAAGTACGTTTAAATGTAATATTTTAGGATTATACTTTTTATGATATTGGACGGAAAACGAGTCGTCCGGTCACCCGAATGGTAAACGATCGGCGGCGCCTAGAGCATAGACACCTGCAATGCTAAAAAGTAGCCGGCCTTTAAGGGATTGGGGATGTTACAATTGGTTGAATTAGGAACGTGGGAGGGGTGTTTGGGCTTCCAGTAAACTCATCGGCAAAAGAGCCGACGGATTACCTGATGGTAAGCAATTGGCGCCGCTAATGGTCACTCGCAATACCAAAGGAGTTACGAGTGCATTGTCGGCCTTTTAGGGATCAGGGTTGCGGATATTTAAGGATAGGGAAGAGATAGGGGAGGGAAAGGGATTGGTCCTCCGGTAACCTTAATGACAAAGCTGTGGTTGTTTCACACCGGTTTTCTGTGAGGGTTTTTTCTGAAGTTCAGTTGACGCGGTTACTGGGAAACCAACTCGCGTGCAACGTGTTGTGGGTTTGATACCCGCACGGAACAACTCTTTATGTGATCCACAAATTATCGTGTTGGGTCTGGCTGCACGCATCCACGACACAGGAGCAGAACCTACAAAGCGGAACGAGAGATATGATATGCAAACCGGCTTATGAATGAAGTGGCAATTTACCTTTTATATCTCTTATTATTTTACTTACGATAAAACAATAAATTAGCTTCATTGTTTATAAGGCGTCCTTAAAAAAATTCAGCTTAAAAAATGCATTCCGATTTGGATTTTAAGGCTATGAAAATAATCGTTAAAGTAAAATAACAGAGTTGTAGGAACATACATTTTTCATTTTCTTCTTTTTTTCGATACTAAGCTAGATAAATGGTTACATTTAATGAGATAAATATGCTAATGGTATAAGCGTTTTTATTAACGTCTAGATTAGGATAAATCGTTAGGATTAAAAAACTGATTATCATAGTTCTTTTGTAACTCGTGCATGGTTGGTTAAATGTTGGCTTAGCAACATTCAACAGTAAAGCAATACGGGCGATACTCTCATACATTATTACAATATTTATTAGGTAGAGTAATAAATATGACTTTTTATAGGACAAAATCTCAAACCCCGTAAGACCAATTCCCTAAAAGATGGCGCTGTACTTATGCTACTATCATGCGGTGTTAAGATTTACAATAACTCTTTAAGTTGGGACATTTTGTGTCAGATGGGAAACGGACTACGGACCCTGCACAGCCCGATACGCTGTTGGCCGGTTTTTTAAGAGATAGGTCCACAGTCTCCAATTTTTTTCTCTGCTCAGGCTATCTCTCCAATGTTTGATCTGAAATGCTTTGTAATATCTTTTACTCATAAACCCAAATCCGTAAGCTACCCATATAAATTAAACTATATGGAACTGAAAAGAATGAAAGCTATGAGGGATTTAAATTTTTATTACTTATACATATATTTTTTGTCCACTTGCAATATGAATACCATAGTATATTACTAGGTTTTCAGACACCAATTTTTTTTTATAAACACTAGCTTTTGCGACTATGTTTGCGTGGAATAGTAACTACCTGTAGATTTTTTGCTTAAAAACTAACCCTGCTGGCGGGCTGAGTAGTTTAGGCGTGAAGAAAAGACAGACAGACAGACAGATAGACAGAGTTACTTTCGCATTTATAAGTAATATTAGTTTGGATGTAGAACCTGTTTGTGAAAACTTGTGAATGTCCTTCAAGTGTCATATTATTTCTTTCATATTGTTTTTCTAGCTTCTGCTAAGTTTTCCGAAAGTAAAATAAAATCAAATGAGAATCTCTTAAATAGAGAAAGATTTTTAGGGAGTTTCGAATGCGTTGCTGACCTTTTGGGGATTAGAGTTCAGGAGATTTAGCGATTGGGGAAGGACTTAAACAAAGAAATACAACCCTGTGGTTGTTTCACGCTGGTTTTCTGTGAGGCCATGGTATCCCTCTGGTCGAGTCGACCCATTTGTACCGAATCATGGCTGTCCCACACTTATGTCAACTTCCAATAAAATATCTCTTAGGTGTAGTGCCCAGGTGTTAATTGGAGTATCATTTTCTAGTATTATTAATAAGTTTACAACAATATCAAAACTAAATCTATAATAGATTTTTTTTGATTGATTTTGATTTATTAAAAAACGTTGCCCCACATTAGGATTTTCTCCTGTGTCGTGGGTGCGGTTGCAAACATACAATTTAACATGCACATGACACCCAGACCCGGAACAACAATTTGTGGGTCACACAAAGAGTTGTTCCGGATGGGAATCGAACCCGCGACACGTTGCACGGCAGCCAGTTGCCCAGCCAACGCACCAACCGTGCAGTCAGTACTGATATTATAAAGAGGTAAAATAAGGGGGTAATCTTTGGAACCGCTGGTCGGATGGCCAAAATTCTTTCTAATAGCTATAAAACATCACGCTACGATAAAATGGAGCTGAGCAGCGTGTGAATAGCTAGTATTAAAATAAAATGACTTACAAATTTCAGTGTTATATCGATACCATTTTAAAAATTGGAGATTAAAGTAATCTCAATAGAAAAAAAACACAATATAATTAATATATTCAGATATTTAATATCAATAACAATATCAAAGCAGTAAATGTATGTACTTATGTACATACATATTTATGTAGAAAGTTCAAGTTCGTCTAAGTTCAATAATCTGATGCATAATTCATTTATTGAATACTAATATTGATAAAGCAATGCATGTATTTAGATAGTAATACATATTACCTATGTGATATAATATAGGTACATATTTTTTTAAACATTTTTGTATGAGTGTGTGCGTTTCTTGTGATATGTATTTGAGTACTGAGGAATTTGGAGACGGGGTAAGGCTAACATTACTCACATAGCGTAACACAAAGCAAGCATTGTTTCACGCCGCAATCCTATGAGGCCAAGCGTATTACTCTCCCGGGCCGAAGCTGGGATCTCCTAAATCTTGTTGGTTCTGAACATTCTCTCGAAAGAAGTTTCCTATCGCCTTCTCGTCCTAACAGGTGTCTGTACATAACGAAAAATATATATTTCTTTTTCTATCGCCTTCATTAATACACCAAACCCCAAACGAACGCCGGCGCTCGCGCACCTATTGTGTCTCGAATAAAAATGATTGAAAGGTTAAGTTCACCGAGGGAAGTAAATTTTGTTTCTTTTTGTTTGATTCTACTTAATTTCGTAGTGGAATCCAAGACGATTATTCCTTTTTGTTTTAAAGAAAATACGTTCAGAATAGAAAAAAATGTTTGCCTATATGATTAAACTACAAAATTAGTTCGGATTTTTTTTTGTACAACATTACAAAAAGTTTTCAACCTATCGAGTTCAAAATAATTTTCTTAGGAAATATTTATGAAGTTCTACTTTTTTTTTTCATATTTTATAAACATAGGGTTCAAGAGTTGGAAGGGGACGCATTTTTTATATGTTTGGAGCGATTTCCGAAAAATATTGTCAAAAAATGATCTTATTAAACACCTTTTCATTTTTAAATACTTATCCAAAAATATATTACAGGATAGGGTTGAAATGAAAAGTAAAATCACTCCCTACTTTACGACTTTACGAGTACCATAATAAAGTATTTTTACCACTTTGTCGGCGTGATTGATATACTTACATATTGGTGCCAAATTTCAGCTGTGAACAGCAAACTCTTTATTAAACAAATTTTTTATTAACACTGTTGAATAATAAGCATAAATATGATATATCTCTGTGTCTTCTATACTCTGAAGATAATTTCTTACTTGCCAAAAGTTGCACTTACCAAAACTTTAAGGATCAGAAAACTGCTTTCCTGTAAAGTATATTTAATCAATATTTTATTTTATCAACAAGAACATTAATGAGTTACCTGTATTATTGAATAAGATTGGAATTTTAATTACATTTTAAGTTTTGCGAATTTATGTATAGAGCTAGTGATGCTCTATGTTGAAAATGACGATATGATGTTATATGATGATGGATACCCTACATAAGATATTGATTGATCTCCTTCATAAAATATTGTTGAACTTCTCGTAAAATCGTAAAAAAAGAATTTGCTTCGTTTAGCTGTTAGGTAGCTATAAGAATTTTTTTTTTTTTATATGTTATAGGTCGGCAAACGAGCAGACGGATTACCTGATGGTAAGCAATCAGCGCCGCCCATGGACACTCGCAACGCAGGTGTTACGAGTGCGTTGCCGACCTTTAAGAGATTAGGGATTTGGAGATTTAGGGATTGAGGAGGGAATGGGGAAGGGGAAGGATTGGGCCTCCGGTAACCTCACTCACACGACGAAACACAACGCAGTGGTTATTTCACGCCGGTTTTCTGTGAGGCCGTGGTATCACTCCGGTCGAGCCGACCCATTCGTGCCGAAGCATGGCTCTCCCACACTTAGATCCTTAAAAATTACGAATAGTGAGTTTGTTCGTTGCATGTTGTCACGCGTAAAATATTTGATTTTGCTGCAAGGTTTGACAAAGAATACACACAAATGTGGGAAACAGAACATAGTGTATAATTAGGTTTTGATAAAATCTTTAGATATATCATCGTCATAAGTAAAGCCGTAAAAGTTATTTTACATATTTTCCTGTGTCGTACTGTTATTGAAACTGAATTTGAATTAGTTTCTTGTTTTTTGGGTACAACTTGCTGGGACCTGTTCCCTCTGTCGTCATCAAAGAGTTTGTATAAAACGAGCCGTTTATGGAACACAGACATCAGTTCAACCTGAAACTTGTTACAATGAAATTCGTAAGTACTTTATAATATTATTAAATCTAAAAGATTTTTTCCCAAGAAAAAAAATCTCGTAGAATAAATCACCTTGAGAAGGTTATCAATTGCAATCATTATTTTAATGTTGTTATCTTGCGATAGCTTTTCGAAGACATGTGACAATGCGTTAAATACAATACTTGTTACTTAATTAGACTGAAAATTTACTTTGAATAAGGAAATCACCCGAATACAATGCATTTTATTTTTATCAACGTGTACTGTATTTTTATTAATATTTCCCGAGGGATTAATATTGAAACTCATCAGTAGCAAATTTTGTGTTTTTGAAGTTTTGTTGTCATTCTAAAAAGTTGTATTTAAAAGCCAAACTAATATTATAAATACGTAAGTAGCACTGTCTGTCTGTCTGTAAGTCTTTTCTTCGCGCCTAAACTAATTAACCTATTTGTGTGAAATTTGGTACAAACATAGGTAGTTTGGAACTAGAGAAAGGACATAGGATAGTTTTTAACCAAATATCTGCAGGGAGTCACTATTCCACGCGAACAATGTCGCGGGCAAAAACTGGTAGTTTCCATAAATTTGTCAATGTACCATTCTTTAGTTATTTGCTATAGGTACTGCATTTTGAATACTTAGTGTCTCGCGTTTAATAAGAGCTTCTCTTCCCCAGTTTGTCTTCATCACTTTGTTCGTGTGCGCCATGTTGGCGCTGGCCAGTGGAGCCCCGGAACTGGTGAGACAAGTGCGTAGCCCAGTGCCTGTCGAGGACGCAGCGCCAGCACCGGGTCATCACCACCACCATCACCATTACGGCGGATACGGCTACGGATACCACGGATAAGGAAGTGATTGACCATCGACTGATTAAATGTTTTGTCTAGTTTGCGATTGGATTATTGTTTAGATGAGGTATAATAATAAAATATTTTGTATAAAATTTCATGATTTTATTGTCCTTTGTACCCATCGATCACTAATAAAGAACTTCTAACTAACAGTTCTTTATTAGTGATCGATGTTTGTACCTATGTTTTCATCACTTTACAGATAGCTAATACTCATTATTAACTACGTTTGGTAATCTACTTATGTAATGGCGTATTTTCTGTGCACAGTAAAACTTCACAGAAATATTTTTTTAGAAAGGTTATCTCGTATGTACATAATTTACGCTTCGAATATTATTGTGCAGCTATTGTTTATAATTTGTTACGAGACAGCTCATATCACAATTCTATTACAACACCGCTGCCTTCCCAATGACCAGTCATTATGAATTAACAGATTACACACTTTTAGCAAAATGACAATGGAAGCGTGTTGGGATGACAATATTTTGAAAATGGCAGACTTGGGCCCCAGGATCTCTGCCTATTCATATGCCCCTAACAAAACTGCTTTCTACAAAAGGGAGACTTGTGAATACGTACGTGGTGGATCCCTTGTTAGGTTTTCGAGTAATAGCCTTATTGTAACGCATGTCATAGATGTTGACTGGTAACCATTTATGGGAAGGCTTGTGTATGTAAACGGAGAAATTAAAAAAAAATGCGCCAACTCTATGCTAATTCAGAAAATTCATTTGAAATGTGCATTTAAAACGACTTAATATTAGCAACATAAAGGTGATTAAGTATTTTAAGGCTAGCATTAGTAGGATAGCATTATTAAGTTAATGTAGGTACGTTAAAACGTCATACATCCGTTGTTATTCTTACTTGATTTACAAACAATTGTGAACACACAAACTAGGAAAAATAGGCACATGAAATCACACGTTCAATTAGAACTTATATCTACGAATATTTGGTACTTCTACGTGACATATTGTCTTACGTCATCAGCCTCTTCAAAAAGCGGAAGTTTGAGCATTAATCACCATGCTTGGAGATGGCATTTGGGTTACAATTGGAGATTTTAAACTTCAAATTAGAAATGTTTGTCCAGTTTTTTTCACAATGTCCGGCTTCACTACATGTCAGTGACGTTAAGATGAACTTAAAAAGTCACATCGGTGCTTACTAGGAATATACTAGGATCTCTATTGGGCCCCAACTGGTTGTATGGCGCGCGTGGAAAGCGACGTCGCAACTTAACTGCAACTTTATTCTTCATGAGACATCATTCTCATTAGTCAACCTTAGGATGATGCAGAGAGAATATGGTAATCGTAGATAACATAAGAAGAATACTTAGAGATGATAAATTTAGAATGCAAAATGCAATTTAAAATAATATGTGTACAGTCAGCTCCAAAAGTCGATGAACAGAATCAACTTTCCAAAACACCTGTTCACAATAAAATGCCATAAGTTATAGTCACAACTAGGAAAAAAAATAGCCTGTACGTCAGAAATTTACAAATGTCGTTAAACACGACTAATTCAAAAGTATCTGTGCACTATAGTATTCCTAAAGTCGCTGTACACCATCAATCCAAATGTCGCTGAACATCATTGTATCAAAAGTCAGTAAACAGCAGAAAAGTCAAAATTAGGTTAACAATATATTTTTAATGTTGCACTGTGTTAATATAATTTTGACGCTTATGTTGTTCAGCTACTTTTGGGACAGTGTAACTTAATAACTTTTTCAATACTTATTTAAAAATTAATAATACTTCTAACCGACTTTAAAAAAAGGTGGAGGTTCTCAATTCGTCGGGATTTTTTTTTATGTTAACCGATTACTTAAGCCTCCTGGACCGATTTGGATTTTTTTTTGTTCAGTAGGGTATGATTTCCAGGTTGTCCCATGTTCACCAGGTCAAGATCTGATGATGGAAACCCAGAAAAATCGAGTGGAAATTTAAAATTTTATAGGGACAGTCGGCATGATTCGTATATTTTCTGAAGTTATTCAGGTATTTACGTCAACTTGTCGATGGTTGAACTCGACCTGATGATGATGAAACCGAAAGACAGTCGAGGGATTTCCTTGACTATTTGGAGTAATTGCCTTGTGTTTGGGCTTGAATAATTCTTCTTGGTGAGCACTTTGCACCAAGACTGGTAGTGACTGTCATTAGGGGTCTGATGATGACAACGAAGGACAGCTCAGGGAACGCCTGAACGGTTTCCAGTAACTACCTCGTGTTTGGAATTAATTCATTTATATCAATAAAAACTTCGCACCTACATGAGTTACATTGAAGTTATGCAGTAAATCTGATGATGGAGCCGGAAGACCGTAGAGGGATCTCTTTGACTATTTGGAGTAATTATTTTGTGTTTGGGCTGGAATGATTCGCATTGGTGAGCACTTTGCACCTATATAGATTATGTAACTATGTTGAAGGTCTACAGTATAATGATGGAGACCATTGACAGTCGAGGGCATTCCTCAACAATTTACAGAACTGAACAATAAGGACTACTACTATTACCGTGATTTTCGGTCTCAAGTAGCCGTCGTCTTCTCATTCGAAACGCATTATCCTTGCTTGCTCTGCATACCTATCACTTAAAATGGTGAAATAAAATAATTTTTAACCAAAAAATTAATTTTCTGTGTACAAAGTAATACATGTTTTCATTTAGGTAAATAGAAAATAATATTAATAACTATTTTTATAATCTCGAAGTCGGTGCCTACTAAGTGCCAGGTACCAAGTAAAACAATGATGATTACTAGGTACCGATCAATACACGTTTCTAATACTGTTGTTGTTTGGTATGTACCATTTACTTGGCACCTACTGCGAGATTATAAAAAAAGTTATTATTATTATTTTCTATTTACCTAAATGAAAAAAAAACAAACGACTACAAAAAGTAAACACAAACATAAAAAATAAATTTTCTGTGTGCAAAATTGTCTACTTCGTAGATTGTTAGAGTGATGTTTATGTTATTTCATATTATATATTAGTATGATTACTGACAATATGAATAAAGTTCAAACACGAAGTAGTAACTATAATCCGTTCAGGAGTTCCTTGTCCTTCGTTCTCATCATCAGACCCTTAATGACAGTTACGACCAAGCCTGGTGCAAAGTGCCAATACGAATCATTCAAGCTCAAACACAAGGCAACTACTCCAAATAGTCAAGGAGATCCCTCGACTGTCTTCCAGCTCCAACATCAGGTCGACTTCGACCTTCGTCAAGTTATAGTGTTGTAAAAGACCTACTTAAACATCATACAAAACAAGAATCATGCTTTAGGGATTATTTTTGTGTAACGGTTGCCGCGTCGACGCGATGCGGTCTAAAATATAATATAATAGATAGGTTTTATGAAATATTTGTTATACTTACTATATACCTATTAGTTAGATCCGTACCATTATATCTATGGACGGACGGATAGCGGAGGCTTAGTAAGTAATAGGGTATTTACCCATTGGAGATGTACCCATAAAAATGAGACTATTAGTAACAAATTTTATGTATACCTACTTCGATTTTGTTCTATTGCTATAGGCTGCTTTTATCAACACAGCACGCGGGCGAAGCCGCTGGCGGAAGCTAGTGTAGTATTTGGTTAGTAAATAAATACATGACCACATTATATACCCAATCTATAGGTATATAAATAGTATACATATATATTGTACATACGTATTGTACACAGTAAATAAATAACATAAGGGTTTATAAAACGATGGTTCTACCAACACTCCGCCCGAGATGTATTTATGCAGTTCAGTCTTGAACGATTGCTTACTTGTCACCTTCCTGGTCTCCAAGAGCAACCCATTCTCCAGAAGAAATCCATTCTTCTGAACTTAAAAGGAAGAATAAGTATCACATATATGAGAAGAATATTATGAAAAGAGCGAAGATTTTTAGAGAGATCAGAACAGAGGTTACGAAAGGCGTAATCGTACGATCGTGTCTGATTCTGTTCGCCATGCACCAACTCATGGTTAAGGCGGCGGGAGATCGTCGCCTGGTCCTAGACTTCGTACGCTACCTACTTTATAGGGATGTAGGGACAACGTTTCGTCTCTCTAGCCACTCCTCCACAAGGAACCATTTTACCGCTTAAGTAACAGCGAGCCCGATCGCGAGCTTCACGTGAATATGCATGTGTAATGTACACACCCTGATATGCTGCTACAAGTATAGAGTGAAATATATTTAGATTAAAAATTAGAAAATACATAATAGAAAATATACCAGACACAAAAGAAAATACATTGTATCTCATGTGGATTGTGGAGATTGATAATACGGCCTCGGAAAAAGAAACAACAGTAGATAGCATTAACGCCCGGTTCCTATAATTGAGAAACGATCCGTTTTAATTACGAATAGTAGTTTTATATACGACTCGTAAGCTAAAACCGTTCCTATAATAAATGTCTCGTCGTGCAACTTACTGACGGTTTGCAACTAACGGATATCGGTAAGCAAATTGTATGGAGATCTATGGTGTCTGTGGTTTTCCTATAAATATTTTAACCGTCAGTAGATGGTCAAGATAACTATTCGTAATGTCATTTGGTCGTAATACGTATACAACGACGATTCGTTATATATAGGAACCGGGCATAACAAGACAACAACAACTTTAAAAGGACTATATTGCATGTCATAAATATGTCTACCGATAGAATGTTCTTTGCCGAAATGTTGTATTTCCTTCAGGATAACTTGCTTCGGTTAGCTGTTAGCTATAAGAAAAATTAACGAATGGTGAGTTTGTTCGTTGAATGTTTTCAGACGTAAATTACTTAATTTTGTTGCAAAGGTCGAAGCCGGGTATTTTTACAAAAACACACAAATGTGGGAAATAGAAGATTGTATACAATTAGGTTTTGATCAAATCTTTAGTGAAATAGAGCCATGCTTCGGCACAAATGGGTCAGCTCGATCGGAGTGATATCACGGCCTCACAGAAAATTGTGAAGCAATCCTCACTGAAAACTGCCGTGATGCAGCACGTAAGTGTTGCATCACGGCAGTTTTTAAATTCAATTTAAATCATATAATACTTAAGTTTTATTTCGCCGTGGGAGTAATCCTTCCATCCTCAATTCTCAAGTCTATGCCTATCCTTTAATTCGGTACCATGAGTGTCCATTAAGGGCGGCGCTGATTGCTTACCATAAATAAGGTAATCCGTCAGCTCGTTTGCCGACCTAAGACATACAAAAGCACGAGCAAAAGTTATTTTACATATTTTCCTGTATCGTACTGCGATTGAAACTGAATTTGAATTAGTTTCTGTTTTTTGGGTACAACTTGCTGGGACCTGTTCCCTCTGTCGTCATCAAAGAGTTTATATAAAACAAGCCGTTTTTGGAACACAGACACCAGTTCAACCTGAAACTTGTTACAATGAAATTCGTAAGTCCTTTATATAATTTTATTTAATTCTTAATTGATTTAAAGCACGTGATTAGACCAGGATTACAGATTGCATACCGTACTCCTACTTTTTTCCAGTTGTAGTTATTTCCAAGCACCTTTGGCCTCCATAAATATCGCACGAGGACATGATTGGTGCAATCATGTCTCGGGATCTATAGATCAAGTGTTGCACTTGTGTATTTATAGTTAATGTAACGGCATTAGTGTATCAGGGATGTAATAAGTGTTTCTCTTCCCCAGTTTGCCTTCATCACGTTGTTCGTGTGCGCCATGTTGGCGCTGGCCAGTGGAGCCCCGGAACTGGTGAGACAAGTGCGCAGCCCAGTGGCTGTCGAGGACGCAGCGCCAGCACCAGGTCATCACCACCACCATCACCATTACGGCGGATACGGCTACGGATACCACGGATAAGGAAGTGATTGACTGACAGACAGACAGACAGTCTGATTCGATGTTTTGCCAAGTTTGTGATTGGGTTATTGTTTAGAATGATGAAAAATAATAAAATTCATTTAAGTTAATTTCATAGTTTTATTGTCCTTTGTATAATATATCTACATCACTGTACACAAGTGTGTATTAGGTGTTAGGAAAACAGTTCCTGCAAAGTGCGTTTGTTTGAACTTGATCGTTCTTTTATTTAACCTGTTCCTAATTTACTTGGTAGTCTTACCGAACTGTACTAGAACTTGCTCGTAAGAATATCTAAAATCTAGCATCGGACCCGTAATGCCTAAGTGTGTGTACGAAATAGCTGTCTCGTCAGTGTAGAGGTGATTTAATGTCTTCGGGCTAAAGGAAATAGCGTTCAACCGGAGTTGCTGAAATAGGGTTAGAACAATTTTCTCTAGGTTGGGGCTTCTTTTTTTGTTAGGGGAAAATCATCAAATGACTTCTCCCGCCCAGGGCCGGGCGAGAGGGAGTGTCAGACTCTTACTGACTAAAAACCCCCCTGTTCCTTATCCTGCTCTGGGCCGAGGTCGCGGTGCCTCATTGCGTCTAGGTTGGGGCTGCGGACCACTATTGCGCTTGACTAGCGACTCCGACTGAACGATGAACAAACGTTATCTATTTATTTTTGTATTAGAAATGAATATTAGATATTCAGACTTATAACTCTTATATCCTAAAATAAGACATAGGTATATTAAAAAACAAGAAGAAAAATAATAAATTTAAAAGTCATGTGCATATAGTAATCTCGTGAACATGAACATTTCTCTCCGTTTAATTTCAAGGACAATGAAAGATAATGGTATAATTGAACGTTTCTCTCATCTAAATGTTCTAGTCTTCTAGTAGAGTTACCTACTGTACATCTGATGAACATCTCTACTCTACTATCGTATCTGATTATAACTTATCTCTTAAATTCTTTATACAACGAAAAACTATTTTGTCAACACAATTCCTCATAAAGTGGCTCTAATCCCATGGCAATTAGGCACATAATGACACCTAAATTCAAACTGTGACTTTTTCATGACTATTGCCCAATGATATTTTATATTATCAGATATGTTATAAGCGCGCAAAAGTGAAGACTCGAAAAGGATACAATTGTATGCAAGTGCAATTAGTCTCTCTTAGAATAATGTTTGTTTACGTTGAGTACGTAATTGATAACAATAGCTAATTCGTTTTTTCTTGTTGGATTTATCAAACTATCCTTTTTCTACAATTTTAACTTGTAGTGACATGTACAATTAATGAAAGGTACCAGTTAGGTATGTTATGTGAGTGTGCTGACGCTTGGCGCGGAACACATTTTTCGTGCGTACTATTAACGAGTGAGAAATAGTTTTTTTTATTACTGGCCGAGTTACGTTTACATCAGCGCCAAAATGTTATTGGCTAAAAGCCCAATAAGAAAGAAATCTCATTTTTAGTCTATGGCTGATGCGCGCGCATAGTAAAACCTAATAATTTTTCCCGCCATTACGAAATATTTTTCACAACTCGTCTCGTTTTCTCTTTTGATGTTGTTATGGTTTTTATATAAGAATTATTTTAATCTATTATACTCTTTTTTATTTTGTCCACATGATTACAGGAATTTTTCCAATCTTTAGCCGTTACATTTTGAGACGCTTGCTCAGCAATACAAATAGCAGAAACCTGAAAGAAAATATTTTTTTATTGTTACCTATTGGCAGATTTATGTAAACTATATAGGTATGTATACAATTAAAACTGTGTATTCGTTACTATCTTTCAAAAATCTTTAATAAACAGTTGACGTACCTACACGCGATTTGTAAATTTACAAAACATAACCACAATTGTTAAAAAAAACACAAAAGGAAAAGATATCGCTTGATACTGATGAAATAAGGTATTAGAAAATAAATATAATAATTTTACTGACTATTTCTAGTCAATTTCAGACATTTATTATGACTAGAAATAGTCAATAAAATTATTACATTTTTTTTATATTTTTCAACACTCATATTCGCAGATTTCAGATAAACATTGTGAATTTGAGGGAAATTTGACCCGCTTCAGATTCGGCTACATATCTCGAGAAAACATAATAATTATGTATATCACGGCTCTATCACTATTACGAATAGTTTTGATCACTATGAATGAACAAGTGTGCATTAATCGTTGTAAAGTATTATAAAAAAATGTGAAAATAATACGATAAAATAGTTTTTTGATACAGAAACTACCTACTAGTAGTTGACGTTTAAACAGTGTTGCCACAGCAAACGTTTTTAGTTCCAAATGTCACTGCGTCGGACTCGTTCTTGCCAAGCTGAACATATTTGTGTACAGTGATGTAGAAATAAACAAAGAACAATAAAACCATGAAATTAACTAAAATATATTTTATTATTAAACTTCATACTAAACAATAACCCAATCGCAAACTTGATAAAACTTTTAATCAGTCGATGGTCAATCACTTTCTTATCCGTGGTATCCGTAGCCGTATCCGCCGTAATGGTGATGGTGGTGGTGATGACCTGGTGCTGGCGCTGCGTCCTCGACAGGCACTGGGCTGCGCACTTGTCTCACCAGTTCCGGGGCTCCACTGGCCAGCGCCAACATGGCACACACGAACAACGTGACGAAGGCAAACTGGAGAAGAGAAACACATCAATTACATACAGAAGTGCAACACTTGGTCGATAGATCCCAAGACAGAAACATTTAATAGCAGATTTAGATATGTGCCTGGTACAATACTCATAATCAATTATTTGCTAACATAGGCAAAGAATTACAGTACAAAATTAGTTCGGTAACAGAGCGCTATGTTATGTCAAGCGGCGTACAAATATATTGTGAAATTCTAGTTAGTATATTTTGGAATCACTCAAAAAAAAATCAGACAATTATTATTGTGTAAATAAGAAACTTCACCAAATAATAAAGTAAACAATGTCAAAATTTGTAAAGGCAAAAAATATTCAATAGTAATAAATTAAATATTAACAATAATACTGTATTATAAAATTATAATATTGTCCTCGTGTAATTTATGAAGCCCAAAGGTACTTAGAGGTAGCTAGAACTGGATAAAAAGTAGGAGTGCCGTATGCAAATTGTTATCCAAGTCTGGTGCAAAAAGTAAGTATTAGAATTTAACAAAATATTATAAAGGACTTACGAATTTCATTGTAACAAGTTTCAGGTTGAACTGATGTCTGTGTTCCATAAACGGCTCGTTTTATACAAACTCTTTGATGACGACAGAGGGAACAGGTCCCAGCAAGTTGTACCCAAAAAACAAGAAACTAATTCAAATTCAGTTTCAATAACAGAACGACACAGGAAAATGTGCAAAATAACTTTTGCACGCGGTTTTACTTTTGACAAATATTTTTATGTAAAGATTTGAAATTTTTAGTAAATTCTTTGTTTATTGCATTTCACGTGTTTTTTCGACAAATAAGCAGTCAATTAACACACACATCCTATTTGTCTTTGCAAGAAAGTAGATGCTGTACGCAGGACGAGTTCATACGTATGAAGTATCTACATAATAGTCAGTGAAGGCTTTATACAATAAACAAGTCACTTATTACTTAATGTTTTTTTTATATAGCATTTTTCCAAATTAAACTATTAAATAGAAATTAAACTGTGAAGGAGGATACTCCTACCAGGCGAAGTGAGCTACTACCCAACAGTTGTATGTTGAGGTAGGTCGCGCGCAAACTTCACTTTACTGATGTAGGATTTGTGACGTCATCCGTTGATATTACTATTGTCGTCAAATCTTCTACGTGTGTCGTCACAAATACTTTGTCTGCCCAAAGAATCAAATCCGGATTACCTCCCCGGCTTAGTTACGAACTGTCGATCAACGAAGTAGTAAAGACTTCTAGAATCACGCATCACACATGCCAGAATGACTTTTAACATAAGGTTTGCGTTTTTGAATTTATATCTACGTATAGCCAGTATCGTAGAACTTCTCATAAAATGGGACGCAAATCAAATATACCTACTTAAATTTACAAGGGCGCCATCTTGGAGACGATAAATATTTAATGATGGTCCCACTAATTCCTTTTTTAACAATTCCTTTTCACATTTAACACAAATAACACTAATAATATATTGGTGAGTTTGCCAAATATTTTTAAAGAGTATCGTTTAATGTTAGAAAGTCATCGCTACCCTAGATTACTTCCCTAAGGATACGGCGTTGCTCAGCCCAAGCAGGACATACCGCCACCGTATGCTTTATCGTGTGCCCTACCAGTGTACCACCTGCCCTCACAATAAGGAAACCTGTGCGTTTCCTCCAACAGGATTCGAAACAGGTACCAACCGAAGCTCCCGTGTCCAGTAGGCACCTGCGTCAGGAGAAAGCGGTGGACTCCATGTTGTCTCTCTAGCCTCTTCTGAAAGAGGGTTCTTACCGCTGCTATAACAAAGTGCCCGAAAAGAGTAACGTTATAGTTTCTTGCTCGTTCTTCTCCATTCGGATTTATATTTTGGAAGGAGTATCTAGCTTCACTGGCAAACAGACCGTTGACTTTAAGAAACGAAGAGTAAATTTACACCTAAATTAGTCCCCCTGAGAAAAAAAGTAACACAAGGTATACAAGTATTTTGTTGCAAAGACTGATGCGGGGTGTATTCATGTGTTTTTTCAACGAACAAAAGATATCACCTTTTTGAAATAAATTATTGTGTATATATAATTAGTTATTGACAAAATCTTTAGATATATCATCGTCATACGTAAAGCCGTAAAAGTTATTTTACATATTTTCCTGTGTCGTACTGTGATTGAAACTGAATTTGAATTAGTTTCTTGTTTTTTGGTACAACTTGCTGGGACCTGTTCCCTCTGTCGTCAGCAAAGAGTTTGTATAAAACGAGCCGTTTATGGAACATAGACATCAGTTCAACCTGAAACTTGTTACAATGAAATTCGTAAGTCCATTATAATATTTTGTTAAATTCTATTTTTTTTGCACCAGACTTGGATAACAATTTGCATTGCATTTGCTCCTACTTTTTGTCCAGTTACCCTTACTTATTTCCAAGTATCCACTGAATCACGTAAATATTGCACATGGCACATATCTGGATTTTGCTATTAAGAGTATCCGTTTCTCGATCTATCGATCAAGTATTGCACTTGTGTGTTTGTAATTTTGTAGTAGTTTTGTAATGACATTGGTGTACATACATAGATCGCTGTAATTAATGTGTTTCTCTTCCCCAGTTTGCCTTCATCACGTTGTTCGTGTGCGCCATGTTGGCGCTGGTCAGCGGTGGTCAGGTCTACTACAGACAAGTGCGCAGCCCGGTGCCTGTCGAGGACGCAGCGCCAGCACCAGGTCATCACCACCACCATCACCATTACGGCGGATACGGCTACGGGTACCACGGATAAGGAAGTGATTGACCATTGATTAAAAGTTTTGTCAAATTTGTGATTGGGTTATTGTTTAGTATGAGGTATAATAATAAAATGTATTTTAGTTAATTTCATGATTTTATTGTTCTTTGTTTATTTCTACATCACTGTACACAAAAATGTTCAGCTTGGCAAGAACAAGTCGGACGCAGTGACATTTGGAACTAAAAAACGTTTGCTGTGGCAACACTATATATACGTCAACTACTAGTAGTTTCTGTATCAAAAAACTATTTCATCGTATTATTTTCAAATTTTTTTATAATACTTCACAACGATGAATGCACTCTTGTTTATTCATAGTGATCAAAATTACTCGTAATAGTGATGGATCCGTGATATACATATTATGTTTTCTCGAGATATGTCGCCGAATCTGAAGCGGGTCAAATTTCCCTCAAATTCACAATGTTTATCAGAAATCTGCTGATATGAGTGTTATTAATCTACTTTACTTATATTTCTAATCAATAAAGTTATTTTTTTTCTAATACCTTATTTCATCGGTAATGTTAGTTAATTAGGTTTTTCTGGTCTTAATTTAAAATTATTAATTAAGGTATAAAGTATCGCATGTACGTCAACTGTGTATTAAAGTTATTTGAAAGGTAGGAACGAATACACAGTGGTCATTGTATATATGTATAGTTTACGTATATGTGCCGCGAGGTAATATAATTTAAAATTATTTTCTTTAAGGTTAGCTGACCAAGCGTTTCAAAGTGTAACAGCTAAAGATTGGAAAAATTCTTGTCAACATGTGGACAAGGTTGAAAAGGAGTATTAATATTACGTTATGGTACAGGTGTGTAATTAATGTCCGTAATTGTAACGGTAATCATCAATACACACGTGTATCATACGATTTTTTCAACACACTTCTGAAATTTACGATTTTTTCAACACGCTTCTTCTTATAACTTAACAAGAGAAAACGAGACGACTTTATGAGGAAGTGTCTTGAAATAGTACATTAGGACACAAGTGTGTAATGTTGGTGATTAGGTACCACAGGTGCGCAATAAGGCCCGAGGCCGTAGGCGAGAAAACGAGTCAAGTTGTGAAAAAATTTCGTAATGGCGGGAAAAATTAATCATTATTCCTATGCGCGCGCTTCGGCCATAGACTAAAAATGAGGTTTCTCTCGTTTTGGGCTTTTCGCCGATTACATTTAAGCGCAAATATAAGGGTAACTCAGCCAATAATAAATAATCTCTGTTTCTTACTTGTGAATATTAGTGATGAAAAAGTCACAGTTTGATTATGGGTGTCAGTAAGTGCCTAATTGCTGTGGGATTAGAGCCACTTTACGATTGGTTTGAAAAAATAGTTTTTCAATTTATGAAGAAATAAGGAGATTAATTATAATCAAATATGACATCAGTAGAGATAACCATCTGCCAGATGATGATTCTGAAGATGTAAGTATCTGTAGCCAGGTTTGTTCCGGACTAGAATATTTAGATCCGAGTATTCTAGGTTCTGACTGACTATTTCAAAACAATAAATGTTCATGTTCACGAGATTAACCGTATGCACATGACTTTTAGTTAGTTTTCTTTGATTTTTAATATTTGTCTTACTTTAGGACGACGAGAAATACAGAGTTCTAAATCTAAATATCTAATAATCATTTCTAATACAAAAATAAATATTAAGGTAAATAATAATTAGATTATATTATGTCTAAATATAATCTAATAATCATTTACATTTGTTCATCGTTCAGAAATTGGTCCTATACAATGACAGCCTTTATAATAAGGACCCCAATAAGAAGTCTACCAAGAAATCTCCTTTGGCCTTTGAGGAGGTTGACTACAAACATTCCTTTTTTTCTAAGATAAACACAAATAAGTGTGCGGATTGCCAGATAGTAACAGTAACAAGGGAGTTACGTGTGCGATACTAGCTTTTGAATAAAGAATGACAGTGTTACAAGCTGATATTCTTACGAGCAAGTTCTAGCAGTTTGGTAAGACTACCAAGTGAATTAGGAACAGGCTAAATAAAAGAACGATCAAGTTCAAACATTGTAGGGACTGTTTCTCTAATAGTTAATTGTGTACAGTGATGTAAATATATTATGCAAAGGAGAATAAAACTATGAAATTCAAGATAATACATTTTGTTATTATACCTTATACTAAACAATAACCCAATCGCAAACTAGGAAAAACTTTTAACCAATCAATGGTCAATCACTTCTTTATCCGTGGTATCCGTAGCCGTATCCGCCGTAATGGTGATGGTGGTGGTGATGTCCTGGTGCTGGCGCTGCGTCCTCGACAGGCACCGGGCTGCGCACTTGTCTCACCAGTTCCGGGGCTCCACTGGCCAGCGCCAACATGGCGCATACGAACAACGTGATGAAGGCAAACTGGGGAAGAGAAACACTTATTACATCCCTGACACACTATTTACATTACATTAACTACTTAACAACTAAAATACGCAAGTGCAACACTAGCAAATCTATAGATCCTGATCCTGAGGCAGGCAGTCTTAATACGAGATTCTGGATATGTGCCTGGCACAATACTGTCCCGGTACCATATGCAGGTATTAAGAAATAACTGTTTCTTGGCAAATTATGAGTTCCGTATGTAATCCTGTAATCAACTCAGAAACAAAACACAATTAGAATTTAACAAAATTATATAGAAGACTTACGAATTTCATTGTAACAAGTTTCAGGTTGAACTGATGTCTGTGTTCCATAAACGGCTCGTTTTATACAAACTCTTTGATGACGACAGAGGGAACAGGTCCCAGCAAGTTGTACCAAAAAACAAGAAACTAATTCAAATTCAGTTTCAATAACAGAACGACACAGGAAAATGTGCAAAATAATTTTTGCACGCGGTTTTACTTTGGAAATTTCAAAAGATTAGGTCAACAATATTTAATTATTTCTAGATATACTAAAGTGTCTCGCATTTCACGTCTTATTTTCGTTAATAAAATTGTCTATAGATACACCTCGCAGCCATCTTTGGAATAAAGTAGGGTGCTTTACGCAGAATACGCACTTAATAAATAAACACACGGATTTGTTGTTTTTTTTTCTGAAATTCAAAGCCAAAAGGATTTATACCGAAATATACAGGTACTTTTGAAACGTCAGAATAGAAATACACGTCGTCGTTCCAAAATTCAAAGTGTAAACTCGAATGGAGAAGATTCAGCAATAAATTCGCCACACACAACACATTATTTTATACAACATTGTACATAATTATATGTAAACGAGAACGAAATAGATAGCAAATCGTTAAAAAGAGACAAACGATGGGATCAATTGTGTAAATGAATCCGCGTGATCAAATGCCTTAATCATCTCGACGAACATGACACCCACATCTACATTTATATGCACACGTATTTCTATATTTAATTTATGAATGTACCATTTTATGAGAAGTCCAACATAAAAGGGTTGTAGGGTACTCAGATATAAATTCTAAAACGAAATCCGATGACAAATTCTAACAATAGATACATTCTTATGACGCGGACCCATTGAACGTGTAATTTTATAACGTCGCGTCTTAAATTCACAGCATTGCAAGCGTAGTCAGAGATGTAAATAATGACCGGTATGGATGACAGGATGTAAACAATGCCACATTTACTATGATACACCCAGTGCGTATGTTCTGAGTCTCATCTACAGGAGCCCGAGTCTACTATTTTCAAAGTGTTGTCATCCCTACACAATTGCATTGTCATTTTGCTAAAAGTTCGTAATCTGTTAATTCAAAATGACTGATCATTGGCGTTCGGCGATGTCGTAATATAATTATAGTACGAGATGTAACGGATTATATACAATAACTGCCCATTAATATTCTAAACGTAAATCATTTAATAAAGGAACTGACATTTTTTATTAATTTACCGCATTATGTCAAATATTCATTTATCATTATGTACGAGATTACCGTTCTAAAGAATTATTTCAATGAAGTGGCATTGGAAAGTCATAATGATGCTATCGTGTTAGTAGTTTACCAAAACTTGTCAAAATCAACAATTTTGCAACCAATGATCTACTATTCTGACACTATTGTAATAGCTACTGAAGCTTCCACTTAACTCGAGGCCCAGGGAGTCTGTTAAAATACACACATAATTTCGAAATCCATGATATTATTGAAAAAGTTACAAAAATCTTAAATCATTTTAATTATGCTTATTTAGGGAAAAAGACTTAAGTTCCTAAGTATCGGCCAAGGAGGTTTTTCCGGCAAGGCGAGGTGATGATCGAAATAGGTACCTACTGAAGCTTCCAAGCGTCGGGAGGAACGTGAAGACACCATGTCATCGTCTTTCTAGCCACTTCTCAAAAAAGGGATCTTACCACTGCTATAACAATGTGGTCGACAAAAGAAGTAGAATTACACTTTCTTGATCGTTCTTCTCCATTTGAATCTACGGTTTGAAACGAGCACCTACCTTCAGTGGCGAACAGACCGACGGTTATTCTATTCTTACTTTTAAATAGTACCAGTATTTTGGTTTTCGGAATAAATGTTTTTGACTTTGTTGACTTTGAGAAAAAGAGACGAAAAGTAAGTTAACACGTAATCCCTTTAAAATAAAACATGAAGACTTTTTTTTAACGACCAAAACATACCACCTTTTTTGAAACCAAATAAATTATTGTGTATATATGTATATATAATTAGTTAGTTATTGACAAAATCTTTAGATATATCATCTTCATACGTAAAGCCGTAAAAGTTATTTTACATATTTTCCTGTGTCGTAGTGTTATTGAAACTGAATTTGAATTAGTTTCTTGTTTTTTGGGTACAACTTGCTGTGACCTGTTCCCTCTGTCGTCATCAAAGAGTTTGTATAAAACGAGCCGTTTATGGAACACAGACATCAGTTCAACCTGAAACTTGTTACAATGAAATTCGTAAGTCCTTTATATTATTTTGTTAAATTCTAATTGTTTTGTTTTACAAGAATTGGATAACAATTTGCATACAGTACTCCTAGTTTTGACTACTTATTTCCAAGTACTTATTGTGCTCCTTAAATATTGTACCGGAACAGTATAGCAGCAGGCTCAAGTCCAATTTGTTTATACTTTGTCCCACACTAGGATTTTTCTCCAGTATCGTGGATGCGTTTACAAACATACAATTTCACATACACACATTTTTTTTTGTGAGGGGAAAATCATCAAATGTCTTCTCCCGCCCAGGGCCGGGCGGGAGGGGTCCCCCGTCTGTGGTGGTCTGTTGGCTTTTTGAGGCGTGCGCGAAACGCTACGCGCCGTACGCTCGGGCAGACTTGGATAGTACAAAAAGTTGTTCTGTGCGGATGACGCAGGTTGGCGCGGTGGCTGGGTAACTGGCTGTGCTGGTGTTGTAATAAGTGTTTCTCTTCCCCAGTTTGCCTTCATCACGTTGTTCGTGTGCGCCATGTTGGCGCTGGCCAGCGGTGGACAGGTCTACCGAAGACAGGTGCGCAGCCCAGTGCCTGTCGAGGACGCAGCGCCAGCACCAGGACATCACCACCACCATCACCATTACGGCGGATACGGCTACGGATACCACGGATAAATTGAAAATATGTGATAATGATTGATTGAGTGAATTTACGACTGAATTAACGCATACAACTTATGTACATACATACCTATTACAATTATTTTTTAGTAAATTTTGTGTTTTAATGTTATGCATACATATTATGGATATCTAGATGTTCTCTTACTTTATTTTTTTTTAATAAGACATGTCCGCCGCAACATCCAAAATGCTGCAACTCTTGTAAGCAAGGTACTCTACAGTAGATACAACCACGAAAACATCAGTTGAAGTCCGACTGTTGGTTCCCGCAACGAAATAAATCAAACGATATTATTTGAGGTGAAGAAAAAACTAAATAGTTTCCACTTCCCTTGGTTTTAATGCAGGAGGCAGAATGAATGACACATAGGTCCAATTAGCATTACAAGACTAAATTTTCCGTGGTGTTTGGTGACTTCCAGGCTTCTCCCAGTTGTACAATATAGTCTCTTCTGTTCCTTTAAGGCTTTTCCAATATAACAAAAAGCCAACTGCTGCAGGTTACTTTCTTTGGTTTAGATACTGGTTACTAAGTTATTATAGTGGCGACAGGTTTCAATATTCCCTCGCACGTGTTATAAGAACTTTCGTTTCGTTTTCGTTTAGAAAAAAAAAAACGTTAAGTACCCACTTTACATTACGTTACACACTAGATATTTTCTCAAGAATTGTGTGTGCGGTAACTATTATACAATCTCACATCGCACCTACAATTCTTGCGTGTTTCCACAACACGTTGCATAGTAGCTGATGGCTGTCGGGTGCCAACGGTTGGCACCTACAAGCCTTTTTTTTTGTGAGGGTAAAATCATCAAATGACTTCTCCCGCCCAGGGCCGGGAAGGAGGGAGTGTCAGACTCTTACTGACTAAAAACCCCCCTGTTCCTTCTCCTGCTCTGTGCCGAGGTCGCGGTACCTCATTGCGCTTACCCCGCAACCCCGGCTGAACATCAGCTCTTTAGGGCCCCGTCTGTGGTGGTCGAATGGCTCTTTGAGGCGCGCGCGGAACGCTACGCGCCGTACGCTCGGGCCTTGTTCTGGTCGGGCGGCGAGCTGCCCTTACTTGCCGACCGCAGGCCCGTGCTTACGGTGGCCGGAGATCGTCCCTCGATCTCCGACGCCCGTAGTGTCGCCAGTTGCGGCTGCTGGGGCGTGAGGAGGAGGATTGCTCCCTTACGCGGGCCGCCTCTCTTTGCGAGCATGACTGCTTCACAAAAGGAGGAGACGGCGTCCCAGTTCCTCTCACTCCGCACCATGGCCTCGACTAGGGCCGGGCGCGAGAGGTCGCCGCCGCCGATCACTTCCCTGTGGATACGGCGCTGCTCAGCCCAGGCAGGGCATACCGCTACCGCATGCTCCGCCGTATCCTCTAGGTGGTCCTCACAATGACGACACTCGGGCGTTTCCTCCCGCTGAACCCGAAACAGGAACCTACCGAAGCTGCTGTGCCCGGTAGGCACCTGCGTCAGACGGAAGTTGAGGACGCCGTGGCGTCTCTCAAGCCACTCCTCAAAGAGGGGTCTTACCGCTGCTATAGTAGCGTGCCCGGGGGCACCTACAAGCCTGCTATTACAATAGTGTTAAAATGGTCGATCATTGGTTTCATAACTGTTAATTTTGACTAGTTTGGTAATCTATACTAATATTATAAAGAGGTAAAATTTGTAAGTTTGTATGTTTGTAAGTTTGTATGTAAGGGGTAATATTTGGAACCGCTAGTCGGATTTCCAAAATTATTTCACTGATAGATAGCTACAATATTCCTGAGTGCTATAGGATATAAAACATTACGATACGAGTAAATGGAGCCGAGCAGCGGGTGAAGCCGTCCGAGAGTAGCTAGTCTAGTCTATTAATTACTCACGCTCCTTTGAAAGAAGTTGCCTATATTTGCAATCTCATACGTAAAAACAAACTAATGACTGACTTAAACGGTAATCTGCTAATATTTTGACAGTTCTTTTGATCAGTGATCAGATTTGATCAGACCAGCCATTTGGCCGTCATTGTGCAGTCATTGCATTTGGTCAAACAGCAACACAGTTAAAACCAAATTGACGGTATAAGCTGCGCAGAAGCGAACAATGAAAAACAAAGCATGGAGACTAAATCTAATTCGCTTATCAAGAGATCTAAAATATTTTATGAGTTTATAGTATGTATGGATGGATGGACAGATGTATGTTTGTTACTCACTCATGTCAAAACTACTGAACGGATTTGAATGAAATTAGGAAGGGAGAAATATTACATATAGTCTGGAAGCTGCTAGAAGTTCTGTTAATAATTGGTTCACAATGAACGAAGCGATTCACGAAGCTCTGTTAAGCTTCGTGAAATTTTGCTTAGGTACTAAAAGTACAAAGTAATTATTGTGATTTAGTTTTGAATGGGCAAAATATTTTTTCAACGAAATAGTGCTCCTAGGTATCACGTTGTGATACATAGTCTTGAATGGTGATCCCAAAGCACGCTTTCGGGAAGATTAAGCTCAGCTGTTTTTGCAGTTAGGCAGATGTAAGAAGCTCACGGGCGTAAAAACAGCAAGGCCTGTCTATTTTAGTTATTTTCACATAACTATGTCGTACAAAATTTCGATGCTGTGAAAGTAGAATCAAATTTTCCACCGTGTCGCCTACTGCGGCGGAGAGGTAGATAACTCCTTCATAGGCTCCACCTCCTTCTTTGCGAGCATCACTGCTTAGTAGAAAAAGGAGATGGCATCCTAGTTCCTCTCACTCCGCACCATGGCCTCGGCTAAGGCCAGACGCAAGAGGTCTTCAGCGCCGATCTTTTCTGAGGACGACACCGTATGCTCAACTTCGGTTGTCTTCCGGAATGATTTTCTACTCAAACCTAAGGTTATCTGTAAGATAAGATAAATAAATAAAATAAGGTATTACATAATTAATTGCATCGTATAATTTTTGAAGGTTAAAGGTTTATGCACGTAGTATTATACATATTTTTACTTGTTATTAGCTACGACCTGTTTCATTCATCGTCATCGAAGTTTGAGTATAAAATAGGGCGTTTGTGCAACATAGTCATCAGATCTATCTGAAAATTATCACAATGAAATTCGTAAGTAAAACATATTTTTTTCTGAACTATTTTCTTGGGTTATTTAATTTTTATTTTTATTATAATTATTATGTGTAATTTATTGAAGTGCGTGTGGTTCGGCGTAGGAGAAGGGAGAGATCATTGTTAAGTATAATAGGATTTCAGAGTTTTAAAAACAGGCAAGAAAAAAAAAGAACAACTGCATATCATTAACTAAATTTACTCGGGTCTGCGGAGGATGTCGTCGCACATGTTGAGCACGCACAGTGATCCCAATAGGGTGGATGTTCTGCCAGGGTTGGGGATATTAGAGAAGGAACGGGATGGTTTTTAGTCAGAAAGAGTCTGACACTTCCTCTCGCTTCAGCCCGGGCGAGAGAAAACAAAATATTAAGCGGGTATTCGTATGTGCTATCTTTACGACATAAGATCACCATAGGCCCCACAGTATCTTTAGACAACTCAATTGAGGTCTCAGAAGACTCTAAATGCGGGTCACTTCCAATCTGTCTATCTGGCAGTCACTGGGGTGTAAAACTCCCCTTCATCCCACCCAGGGTTGAAGAAGTCATTTGATAACATTCTCCTCAATAAAACATCTTAAAAAACCGATGCAATAAACTTTTTCCATAGTATTAGGAATGTAATAAGTGTTTCTCTTCCCCAGTTTGCCTTCATCACGTTGTTCGTGTGCGCCATGTTGGCGCTGGTCAGCGGTGGACAGGTCTACTACAGACAGGTGCGCAGCCCAGTGGCAGTCGAAGACGCAGCGCCAGCATCAGCACCTCACAAATACGGATACGGCAACTATGGATACGGATATAATTATGGACGCTGAAAATTAAACAGATTTTTAAACGTTGAAATTTAAAAATGTTATTTTTCTCTTGAGATTATTAAAATTTGATTGGTAGTAAAATTTGTGGTTTTTTTATTTAGTTTTTTCTAATATTTATAGTTATTATAAAAATGATGTAGTAGAACATGGTTTTACATATACATGAAATAAAGTAAAATCGTACAATTTGACCACTATATTTTTAATAAAGACGACGAGAGACGAGAAGAAGATAACAATAGAAGTAGTAGTAACAGTAGTATGAATAAAACCAAGTCGTTTGTCTAACCCAATGACGATATAACCACCTCTATGGTCTAACCGGCCTATGTTAATAAAAAAAGTTATGCCTATATTAATAAAATTCTTAAATCTTTAAAACCACGCAACGGGTTTCGAAGCGGTTTTTCTATAGAATTAGTAATTCAGGATACCTGAAGGTTTATTTATTCAGGTACTTATTGATATATACAATATTGTTCGGAAAATCTATTAGATTTAGTTATTAAAATAATATACCTAAAGTCCTCGATGGTATGTCTCTGAAGGTGAATGCAAGCATCGTGATGAAACCTGGACTTATAACTTCAAATTATAAGTTTGAAGTCAATAATTTCTCTGGAGTAAGCGTGGCGATTAATGCTCAGACTATGAGATGAGGTTTTTGTTCCGCAGTGGGTACTTATAGCCTGATGATGATGTAGGACATTATAACTTTTGGAAGTTCCTGTACAGACCATTTGTTGGGCAGTACCTTCTCCGTGTGAGAATAGGCCTTTGTTAAGCAGTGAGCTCTTATAGGCCAATGATGTCTGGAATACTAGTAGAATGTTATTAGGTACTTGTGTCAGCTTGGAATTGTCATTCTTACTCAGAGGTCTCATTAGCGGTGGTACGGGGCCTGGTTTGCATGATTCGGCTATGCTGGTACGAGTCATGACCGTGAAACGGCGCCGTCAATTGGGACTGGTCAACTCTAAACTGTCTAAATATATTGTCCTTGAGGTAAGTTTCTTTTTCGTATTATTTAATTAAATATTAGTGTTACACTGTGTTTACTTACTTAGAACGACTTAATAACGAATTGTGAAACTGACTAAAAAAGAACACCCGCGGAAAAAAAATGATAAATATTTATTGATCCCGACATTAAACAATACACTCTCCATAAAATGGTGTTGAAAAAAGGTTTTATGTTATTTTACACTTGCCTGCTTTAAGAAATGTCACGCATTTGCTGGTGAAATAAAAAGCTAAGAATTGTATTTTGGGTCGTCTTTCGTCAACCATCAATGTAAAGTAAGTTTGTCGTGCATTATTTTGAAGTTTAAATGATTCAACTGTATATGACGTGTTGGATTGATAAGTTTTGTCACTTATTTGTAAATAATTAAATCAGTTATTGAAACTAATATAGGTATATATTTTATTGAAATTTTGAACATATTTCAAACAATTAAAACAAAATCAAAATTTAAGACATAATCGATTTTATCCGTGGTATCCGTAGCCGTATCCGCCGTAATGGTGATGGTGGTGGTGATGACCTGGTGCTGGCGCTGCGTCCTCGACAGGCACTGGGCTGCGCACCTGTCTCACCAGTTCCGGGGCTCCACTGGCCAGCGCCAACATGGCGCACACGAACAACGTGATGAACGCAAACTGGGAAAGAGAAACACTTATACAACCCTGCTACTATGGAAAAAAGCGTTAACTTGCGTTGGTTTTTGGACAGGAGGAGAGAGAATTATTAAAGAAATTTGTTTAGATATTAAAAACCAATCATAATAATAACGATTTTTTTCCGAATAAATGCTTAAATATATTTTGAGGTGTAAAAATCATCAAATCATAAATCCGCCCTAGGTGATGACAAAAACCAAGACGTTCCTTCTCCTCTCCGAGCCGGGGCCGTGGTATACCTATTATTACGTTTGCGCCCGCAAAAATACTAAGTACTACTGTAAGTGACCCTTAAATTACTCTAAGTACCGATAGTATTTCTAATGTGAACAAAGAAATAAAGTTGTTACATTATATTACCGAACACTGGACCAAAATTGCATACACAGAATCTAAAGGCACATAATAGACACTATGTATACCATTAGCTTATTATCCTGTTCAATCATGCCTGTGATAAATCACTCACAAAATTAAAACTCAGAAATTTAATACATTTTAGAGTTGGTATTTTTATTATCAGTAATATTGTAATATTAAAATGTCTTACCAATTTCATGGTTGTAAAGGTTTTCACTGACATGAACTGATGACCCGAGGGCCGTAATTCTCATTTATATACTTAAAGGTTTAAGGGTAAACAAGTTCCCAGGTAAGCAAAAAACTAGCGACCCTTTACCAAAATTTATTAAATCTACATATTGTGTACCTACAATAAATAACCCTAAACACACTGGTTTCAAAAAATATATATAAAGGAAATGGTGGGTCATTCTGTAATTATCAAGTATGAGTTAATAATAATTTGCAATGATTTAGAGGATAAAACACTTTTTTCAAAATCGTGAATATTGAAAGAAAACATTGGAAGTAAACTTAGACTTATAACTTCTTGATTATATGTTTTTATAATAACTATCGTGAGACATACTAAATTAACTAAAATTCGCGGGTTATTCAGTAGGCTGCGCGACGTCGCCGCGTCTGCGCACGCTGCTCATGAGGAAGAACCCCTCTGTGGTTCGAAACTAGTAGAGCTTTTCTCAACATTTACACGTGAGTAACCCGCGAATTTTAGTTAATTCTTGATTATAAGTTCGAAATCACGAATCGTGGCTGTAAAGGCAAAATCTTCTACGTGTGAGAAGCGACTTTTGTTCTGCAGTGGGCACTTATGTTTTTTTTTATATAAACTTACTTACTTTGCCCCACACTAGTATTTTCTCCTGTGTCCTGGTTGCGGTGGTTACAAACATACAAAATCGCATACACGTGATACCTAGACCAAGAACAAAGAGTTGTTCCGTGCGGGAATCATATGGCACTGCTACTATTGACAGATTAATCGTTAAAAAGTTTTAGTGACATAATTATAGGCAAAATAGAAGTGGTTGAAATTAAATGTCATATCTATAAAAACTAAAGAACTAACTAAAACTAAACAAGAGGAAAGTGTGAAAAATAATTGTGTATTTATAACACAATTAAAACTATCTAGGTATTACTTTGAATACTCATCAACAATACAGACTTACTTTTTTGCAATGTTTTGATGTTTTTTTTTGCTATTGAAATGTATAGTATTTTTTTTTATTTATTAACCTGTTTATGTGCGAGTGTTCGTTGTTAACTAAGAGACCATGGTCAGACTAAAAACTTGAACCAGTCCTTGGCCTTGGGATGTATTAGGTGGGTATATAACCCACTGTGTAGTTGACCGAGCCATAGTTCAACCACTTAGAACGAAATCAAACACAACATGAAATTTGTAAGTAGACGTGACATTATTATTTAATTATTATATGAAATTAATAACCAAGTTTAAACTTTCGAGTTTCATAGTTACAACATATATTTACGCGGGTATTAACGCGAAAAATATTTATTGAAATACCTTGTTGGCTTCACATTTCGACCAGTGCCACGCGCTAATACATGCTGTAAAAATGAAACACGAAAGTTTAAAACTTAGTCATTAATTCCATATAACAACTACACACTACTACTGTAATGTATACCTACGTATAATAATAATAATTTGGCCCTTGAAATCTAGTCATGATCGATACTTTTTTCGATAAAAATCGAGAAATTTCTACGATTGCGTCATGTTATTATTTGCGTTAAAAAGCAGTTTTAATTTTGCCAATGGCATAAGTATTGTAAGTAGGGCCTTGTTTGTTATGTGGTTTGGTTGCAAACTTCTAATTATATAATTCTTTTATCCACAGAAATGGGGCTCAGTCATGTTTTGAAAGAAGCCCGCTCGACTTCTTACAAAATATGACTGGTGATCCGATTAACTCATAATAAGTTTTATCAACAACTATCGTTCTGCATTCTATTGATAGATGATATGATAAAGATGTTGCTTTTTAATTTTAATATTCTCAATAATTATCCAATCTATTCATTCTCAGCGCGAGAGCAGCACGTCGATTCTATAAAATTTGTTTGATTTTGAATCGTGTTCGATTGCGAAGTGAGCGTCGAAGTGTAGTTCAATCCATAACAGTGTGTAATATGACTCTTGTCGCTTTCTCATTAGCTAACTAGCAGGATTATATTGAACATTAGCTTCCTGCACGTGGTTTAACTTTACGTTTGCAAAATTTCAAAGCAATCGGTTCAGTAGTTACGGCGTTAAAGCGGAACAAACAAACAAAATTTATATTATATTAATAGTAAGGATAATATTTAATGGAACTTTCAGGAATATTCATCAATTTTTTTTTGGGTGGGACAGTCATCCCATGACTTCTTTCGCCCCTTTTTTTGTGCAGGGAAAATCATCAAATGACTTCTACTGCCAAGGGTAGGGTGGGTGGTAGTGTCAGACTCATGACTAAAACCTCCCCGTTCCTTCTTCTGCTCTGGGCCAAGGTCGCGGCGCCTCATTGCGCTTACCCCGCAACCCCGGCTGATGACTTCGCTTGCCCTGAATGATTCGAGAGGAAGTGTCAGACTGTACTGTTCCGGGCCGTGGCCTCGTACATTTAGGCGCTTGCAACCTCCGGGGTTGCACCCGACTAAACATATTGTTTCGAGCTTGCATAAACAGCCTGTATAAACATGTAAAATATTTTTTTCTTCCCCAGTTCGCGCTATTCGCTTTATTGGTGTGCGCTGTACTCGCGTTGGTCGGCGCCAGCCCCGTAGCAGAGCCTGGCCCACAGCCAATCAGGGAAGCCCGCAGTCCCCATAAAAGCCACAAGCACCACAAACAACACCGCAACTACGGCTATGGATATGGACATGGACGCTAAGGCTAGACAAAAAACGCCTTTAACACTTTTGTATTAAGTATGTGATTTATTTAGCTTAAGGTTTTCGTCTATTAAATATATTTTTTATATTAATTTAATTGTTTAATTTTTTACAATCCTTTTGCCGACAGTTTGACTCATAGGGTCAAAGGAAAAAACCTATGTATTTTTCTCAGATTTTTTTTGCTTTACCCTGAGGTTAATTGCCATACGTCATTCGATCGAGAGTTAGTAAATAAATACGAAATTAGGTTATATTCTTTCCGAGAGTTGAACTCAGATCTCATGCCTTATAATTAGGTATATTAATATTAAGCACTATTGTAATTGATTATTTTCTTGAAGTACATCTATACTATCTATATTAATATTATAAATGCGAAAGTAACTCTGTCTGTCTGTCTTTTCTTCACACCTAAACTACAGAACCGATTTCTGTGAAATTTGGTAGGACTCTAGAAAGGACATAGGATAGTTTTAGTATTAATATTTCTTCCATTTTGAATCTAAATTATTGGTTAATCTAATTCTTGTCGATACCTTCTATTAAATGTGGATATTTATTTATAATTGTATAATTTATCTGAACATTAAACACCTCCTATCAACCTTAACTTTTACCATTCATGGTTGAAGCACGTTTTTTTTTATTTAGTGCGAAAAATTATGCTCTTCCTTCTTCCATCTTGGGTGGGGCGAGAAGGAGTGCCCGTGGGAGAAGTGTCAGTGGGACTGATTAAAAACTCGACCGTTCCTGAGGCCGCGGTCCTTGATTGGGCTTGACCCGCAACCCTGGCTGAAGCTTGTTGGCCCCAACTGTGGTGGTCTATTGGCTTCATGAGGAGCACACTGAAGGCTACGCGCCGTCCCCTTAGGTCTAGTTCTAGACACTGATCCCCGATGGCCGGAGTGTTTCCTACTGCAGCAGCTGAGGAGTGAGAAGGATAATTCCCTCGTACTCTCCGCTTCCTACTTTGCGAACATGATCGCTTCTAGTTTCGATCTCTCGCTCCGCACGCGAGAAGTCGCTCTCCGTTTACTGAGGACACGGCGGTGCTCAGCTCAAATCAGGCACACTGCTACTATATGCTCCACCTTGTCCCCTGGGTGACCCACACAATGATAACACCCGGGCGTTTCCTCTCTCTAGTTTCACGACGGGTACCTGTGGAAGGTTGCGTGTCCAATAAGCACCTGCATCAGGTGGAAGGTGAGGACGCCTCTGCCTTACCAGCGTGCCCGAAGTATGAATTCATTTGAATACAGCGGAGGACACGGTGAATTACCTACGAGTTCAACGCTCCAATACCCATACTCCATACCCTTCCAACTTTGCCTCTTTTACGATTCGTTATACATTGCTTATAAAAAATTCATCATATCATCATCAGTTATAGGTGTGGGAGATCCAAGCATCGGCACGAATGGTTTATCATAAAACGTGAAAACCGCAGCGTTGTGTTACCGGAGGCCTATTACCTCCCCCACTCCCCATCCCTTACCAATCCTTAAATATCCGAAATACTTATCTCCAAAAGGCCAGCAACGCACTCGTATCTTTTTTGGTTTTGCGTGTGCGGCGTCGATTGCTTACCATCAGGTCATCCGTATGTAGGTATGCCCATTTGCCCTGTTGCTGAAATCTATGACGAACTCACAACGCACCGCGCTTGATTCTATTTTTCCAGAAAAAATAATCAGTACCTAATCGGTCAAATACAATAAAAGATGATTTTTTTTTAATAAGACTATTTATTACGATTAAAATAAAACTATGTATTGCAATTAACATTCTTAAATAATTAAATACTTGATATTATACATTATTATACATTTTATGTAGCATGTTTCATTATTCTTGGCTGTCCATTCAGCTCTCTAAAACCCCCACTGTAGCCGTAGCCATGGCGATGGTGCTGCCCCGGTATCCCGCGAGCGAATCTCAAGTGTGAATCACCCTCGTTGAACTTCGATGCCGCCATTGACAAAATGGCGAACATCATAACTGCAAAGATTTTAAACTGTAAAAGAAAAATGTTGTTGAATAAAAATGACTCAATATTTATAACAATTATCATATAATTTTATTTCTAAAACAATGCAGTTCAAATTGTATTTTAAAATGGTTGACTTTTTATTTTTCATTTTTTCATTTCAAATAAGAATTACATATTAATTTATTAAAAAAAATATTATGTGTTAGCAACTCATATTTTTTTTTATAGTTTTCATCATAGAGGATTTCAACAAAAAGTTTATTACCGTTTCATTTTAAGAGATCGTCATTTATTTTACTTTTTGTATGTTGACAACATCGTTAACTTAGTCATACTGGTTATGCTAGATTTCAAAAATTTTTACTATGAGAAAAATAAAAACAGGATATGTTATTTAATCAAACTTTATGATGTTTGGCATTACTATATTACCTAATATGTATTAAGTATATGTGATTAAGTATATGTGATTATATGAGAGACGATTTATAGATGGTTATTAGGTAGTCTCTCTTTTTCTTATATAGAAAAAATATGCAGAGCAACTTATAAGCTACTTTTGAGTCGCTGGAAGAAGCTTCTTGTAGGTACCTATACATAGTTACATTTAGCTCCCGTATGATTCACGGTGGTCAGTCTAATATGCCACCTAAAATAAGTCTACGCGCAAATACAGGTGCTCTCTCTGTTCTCACTCTCTGAATCCAATCAGATGGCAGACTGACATGACCGGAGAGAAGTCAGGCGAAGAACCAATGGGATTAGGTGCTTCCCGAGGCGGAACAGAGAGGTGGAACGTTTAAAAAATTCCATTCGAAAATGAGAAAAACTATTGGCACTGGTTGCGTGATGCAGGACTTAAACAAGTGATACGTAGTATAACAGCCAATCACCCAACCACTGTGTCAACAGTACATCGACGTACTTATGTTACATTCAAAACTTACAATCAGTCAAAAATGTCTTTAAGCAAATGCATTGGTCAAAAGTACTTTTGCCTAAGTTTTGCAGACAAAAGTAGTTTTGATTGGTTATGAGTTTTAACTTTAAAATATGCCTATAGTATTGTTGTAATTAGTCGATACTCACGTATTTCATGATAGTAGTTGTTCAATACACTGCAGTGAGTTTTAAATTAGTTGATATTTATATACTACATTTGAAGGTCATCGTTACTTTATCCTCATACATGTTATTCCAAAAAGTCTTTTCGTGTTTTTATTCCAAAGTTTATTATATAAGTTTAAGTATAGGTATTTGTTTACTTCGGATTGATTTTACCTTTTTTGAGGGGATAATCATCGGACTTCTTCGAGGGTTAAGAGAGAGTCAGACTCTTACTGACTAAAAACCATCCCGTTCCTTCTCCTGTTCAGGGCTGAGCGGTGCGCGGTACATTACAGTGCGTTTGTACTCGCAACAATGGCTTTTGAGTATCAGCCCTATTGGACCCCATCTATGGTGGTCTAATGGCACTTTAAGATCGTGAGACTCCGACTTCGGAGTGTTTGTTTGTTCTAAGGCGGTTGGAGCGTGAGAAGGATAGTTCCCTCGCGCATTCCGCCCCCTTCTGTCGTCTTTATCTGATGCATTCATAGTATAACTGGTTGTAAAAATGCAAATGAAATGACGAATAATGAATTTATTTTTCCGGTAAATATTTGCTTCTGTGTGTTTATAAACGGTTGATAATTGACAACGTGTGACGCATGTTAATATAAACATCTACGAAGAAGTTGCGGGTAAAAAGTGATAAAACTATTTTTCTTAGTTCTTTGGGAATAGCTCGAAAAGCGTATGATGTATTGTTTCATGTAAAACTTAAATTTAGTACCTATTGTATTATAGTTAGTATAAGCAATCCAAACTACCCAAACTTTAGCATTATAAATGCGAAAGTAACTCTGTCTATCTTTTCTTCACACCTAACTGAACCTATTTGTGTTAAATATCGTTCAGACATAGTTTGGAACTCGAGAAAGGACATGGGATAGTGTTTTAACTAAAAATGTGCAGGAAGTCACTATTCCACGCAAACAAAGTCGTGGGCAAAGCTAGTTGTGTATAAATGTGTTATGATTTTGTAGTAGTGTAGTAGTAGTAGAGTATATCTATAGGTATTTATGTTATCATTTATATATATTAACTTATAAAAAAACATTAATTAATGTAACACATAATATTTTCACGGTTATTATTCGACTGCACGGTTGGTGCGGTGGCTGGGCAACTGGCTGCCGTGCAACGTGTCGCGGGTTCGATTCCCGCACGGAACAACTCTGTGTGATCCACAAATTGTTGTTCCGGGTCTGGGTGTCATGTGTATGTGAAATTGTATGTTTGTAACCGCACCCACGACACAGGAGGAAATCCTTATGTGGGGCAACGATTTTTTAAAAGAAAAAAATATATATATATAAGTATCTTCACCACCGAATGTTGTCTGCCTGACTGTTAGAGAATGGCACTAGGCAATAAGTCTGCCATTGCATGTATCATATTAAAAATTTTAATAAAGAAATACAATAAAACAAAATAAATTATAAGTAAAAAAATATAAATGATTTATTTTTGATCACACACATAATAATAATATATAGCAAAGCATTACTTTTGAAACAGCTAAATAAAACAGGTCATTGTTTTTACACAGATTATTTATCCCTTGTGTCCGTAGCCTCCATAGCCACCATGGCCATGACTTTGTTTGCCCTTGTGGCTTCGAGCTTCTCTGACCAGGGGATGACTGCTGTCATGCTCAAGTTCAGAGACAGGGTGCCCGCTGACCAGCGCTAGAACAGCGCACAACAAAGCGAAAAGCGCCAACTGGAAATAAAAATAAAAATGTAAAAAAAACTGCGAATTGAGCGCTGCCCTACGAGTACATACATATAGGGGAAACACATACAGAATAATACATAGGTCTCCCTGCAGATTTTTGGTTAAAAAACTATCCTATGTCCGTTCTCAAGTTCCAAAATATGTCTGTACCAAATTTCTCACGAATAGGTTCAGTAATTTAGGCGTGAAGAAAAGACAGACAGACATAGAGACATGCAGATTACTTTCGAATGTATACTATTAGTTTGGATTAAAAAAACCTGTCATAATATAGATTGAACGGAGTAGGAAAAAGTGATTCGAACTAGTTGCTTTAAAAATATGATCGTCAGTTTTTGTTAAGGAAAAAGGGAAATTATGGGTAATTTAGATTTTTCCATAGTCCAAGCAGGCGAACATCTGCAATTGTAAGTCTATGTATCTAAATATAATTAAAAGACAAATTAAGTATAATGAATTAAAAACTATATTTGAGTGGACATTCCTCAGATATTCATAATTTGTAAAGATTTATACTAGTTAAACTGTGTTATCGGCCTGTTCAATCCTGAAATGATTTACTAACATTATATTAGACTATGTTGTTTCGATGCATGTGCAATAATGTACTTCGTCTTCAGCTCAGAATAGGAGAAAAAACAGTGATTTAAGTCATTAATGCCCGGTTTCCGAAAGCCCGATCAATGTTAAAATCAACTAACTAGGTGTCAAATCTCTTGACTGAATTATCAACAACCAATCAGATGACTTGACAAGAGATTAAATTGATTTTAACATTGATCGGCCTTTCGGAAACCGGGCGTAAGAGTCTTTCACTGCCTTGACACGTCAAGGGCGAGGTTAGTCATTTGATGATTTATTTAATTTGCCTCTTCAAAAATATCTTTTTATCAGGTGCCTTCAAAAATTCTACAATACATCCGTAATATATATTTCAGACAAGGGTGATACAGTTTTTTTTTGTTAGGGGAAAATTATCAAATGACTTCAAATGGTTGAGCGGGAGGGAGTATCAGACACTGACTAAAATCTCCCAGTTCCTTCCCCTGCTCTAGACTGAAGCCGCGATGCTTCATTGTGCTTGACCCGCAACCCCGGTTGAATATCAGTCCTATAGGAACCCGTATATTTTTTCAGGGGATAGTCATCCAATGACTTCTCCCGTCCAGAATAAGGTGAGAGAGAGTGTCAGACTCTTACTGACTAAAAACCCCTCCGTTCCTTCTCCTGCTCTGGGCTGCGGTCACGGCGCCTCATTGCGCTTGCCCCGCAACCCATCTCGAGAAGCCATCACAAAACCATCTCGAGAAAATAGGAACCTGTCTGCGGTGGTCTATTATTAACGCTACGCGCCGTACGCTCGACAAGGTAAAGCTGAATATTTGGAAAATAATAAATAGCAACCGAAACAACTAACCATAAATGAATAGGATAAAAAAGTCGAATATTTAAATACAATGGTCATTATTACCAATGGTGTAAGGACTTAAATCAGGAAATGGCACAAAATATAAAATAAAATAATGAAATAAATTCAATAGACTTACGAATTTCATGTTCGGTTTTGTTAAAATCCTGAATAATGATGCGTTTGTAGTCAGATGGACGCCTATTTATAATTACATTGCCAAGGTTGCTCTAACAATTAAAAATTACGGTCCAACAAAAAGTAATCCACAAAAAGATAATTTCGCAGTAAATAGAATACAAAAAATGGCGGGAGCTTTATTCATACCATACATACTTAGTTATTGTAATGAAGGTAAACATAAAATTTTCATCGTATTATTTTTCTCTATTGCGTTGTAATAAAAAATACTAACATGCAAATGTTATACTCACTTGGATTTTTTCTGTTTTTGTTGCTATTGATTCTTGTTTTGCATTTAGCTAATGGAAATTGAGCAGTTCAGTGTTCTTTTAAATATCTCGCGAACGCACTTGTACATAAGTTGAGAGATAATTGATGAGATGCGGAGCACGCGAGGGAGTTACCCTAATCATGTCCCAGCGGCGGCGGTAGGAGACACTCTTGGCGTCGGGGATCGCGTATCCCCGTAAGCGTATCACAGACAGTAAGGGACGCGGTCAAAGAGCAAGGGTTCCTCGCCGACCTATTTAGACCAATCCTTAGCGTACGATTCGTCGCGTTCCGCGCATATCTCTAAGAGTCATTAGACCAGCACAGATGGGGCCCAGTAGAGTCAATGCTCAGTATCACGGCTCCGGCCTGAGAATGTGGTTTATTCTCTCTTTGGGTAGAGCTAGAGAACTCAGTGAATGTACCTATATTTCCTTATGAAACATACAATTTTTTAACTTTTTTCTCTTTCTACAAAGATTAATTCATATACCATACAAAACTGTTTATGGTAACTAGGAAAAGGCGCCTGAGTTATCCTGAAGATTGCCTGTCTAAAATTGAAATAAATGATTTTGTCTTGTTCTAGATTTTTGAACGTCTTGCAACTATTCTTAAGTTTTTATTAAAAACTGAGACTCACTTACCTAATAACTGGAAAAACTATATTATTTAATAATAAACGATATGTTATAGTGGAAGATAGCAATTTAATGATGTCACGCTATACCTAAATCCTAATATATTAGATTATGTAAGAATCGATTATATAGGAGTAATAAATCATATTCATAAGGTTCGATTCGGAAAGAAATAAAAGTACGTTTCCAATATTTTTTTCTCTTCATTCAGTGCGAAATCTTTATACCGTACACCATATTTTTTGAGGATGAAATATTATCAAATGACTTGTCTCTCGGAGTGTCAGACTCTTACTAACTTAAAAACCTCCCTGCTCCTTCTTCCGCTCCAGGCCGAGGCCTTGGATACCACACTACATTGTTTAATATATCACTAGATGCTAAAGGTATTTTTATCTTTATTTTCTTATTGTAAGCTATCGGCTTATGGACACTCGCAACACTTTATTGAGGGTGAATGCCACCTGTAGCTGTATAATGGCACGTTGAGCTTTTTTTGTAGCAGAGGCAAAAAAAACAGGCACTTTTGAAAACGTCGAACAAGATATTAGGTGCCAGACTGTCGACCAGTCCTCTTAATGATGATATTTGCTCGTTTCAAAGTGTAAATTCCAATGGAGAAGAACGAACCAGAAACTTCGCGGTTACCCTTGCTAAATCAGATTCACATGCAGATTCTTTAGTACATTTATGAATGCTTCGAATAAAAGTGTAAGACTAATATTTTTTTCACTCCCACTGCTGCGCAAAGGCATCTTCTCATACGGAGAAGGTTAGAGCATTAATCACCACGCTTGTTCAATGCGGGTTGGCGATTTCTAACTTATAATAAGAAATTATAAGTCCAGTTTTCCTCACGATGTTTACCTTCACCATATGTCAGTGGTGTCTAAATAATCATAGAAATTACATATGTACATAATTATATAACTCGGAAAAAGTCACATTGGTACTTGCCAGGTTTCGAAACCCTCATGCATGAGAAGCGGGCTCCGTAACCTCCGGGCCACCACGACTGCAATATTTTTTAAAGAAACAGAAAAATAAACTAGAACTGACCAGTGCCAATTGACGGCGCCCGTTTATGAACATTATTTGTCGTACACCAGCATCACCTTCTAATAGGTACCTATAGCAGGACATCAGTATTCGCCCGTAAAAAATGTAAGTATACAGTAGTCAATAAGTAACTCAGTTTTTCGGAGAACCGCTGAGCAAATTTGGCTGAAATTTGGTATGTAGATAGGTAATACCCTTCTGAGCGGACGTTGCGTAGCGTTCCGCGCGTGCTTCAAAGACCCAATAGACCACCACAGACAGGGCCCTATAGGGCTGATGTTCAGTCGGGGTTGCGGGTTAAACGCAATGAGTCACCGCGGCCTCGGCCCACGGCAGGAGAAGGAACGGGGGGGATTTTAGTCAGTAAGAGTCTTCACTGATAAAAAAAAAGATAGGTTATACCCTGGATTAAGACGTAGGCTGCTTTTTATCAACATACCAAGTGGGCGAAAGCTGCGGGCTGTGTAGTTAGTATCAAAAATTTTCCACCGTGTAAATAACGGAGTGAGAACATTTTTGAATTTCGTGCCCCGTCATCATTCCTATCCAAACGTTAATGTCGTTACATGAATTGTTTTACATTGTATTGTACACAAGATTGTAATAAATTATTTACCTTTTGTTATAAAAATGTTGTCGTTCAACCTGTTCTAAATGATTTTATTTCTATCTCTATCAACTTATGTCAGGGATACACCGGTTTTATAGTAGGTATACGACTATTAGTATATAAAGGCCAATTTCTAGCTAGTGTACAACATTGTTTCACAAGGAACACAGACAGAAAACACAATGAAATTCGTAAGTTTTTTAAATATATTATTTTTTTAACCATTTTTAAAATCATCACTTTGAGTAGTATATTATACTTTTTGTCATTTAGATTCTTACATATTAACACCAGCCCGTAATTTTTTTTTAAAGCCGTGCTCATAGTTTTTATGATATTTATCCTGTGCGTGAGTGCGTTTACAAACATATAAGTTCACTTACACCAGTCACCCAAAGATCACACAAATAACTGTTCCGTGCGGGAATCGACACCGCGACATGTTGCACAGCCTGCAGCCAATTGCCCAGCCACTACACCAACCGTACAGTCGTCCTTTTGGCACGAGCTGGGCCGCGATTCATAATTGCTCTTTACCCGCAACCTCGAAATAATTATATTATTTTTTAACCTCTTTTTATAACATTTAGAAATATGTACATCGGGCAACTCCTTGCTTGTGAAAATAGCGTCAGAATTCCAAGTATTAACGGTGTACATAATATATTTATTATATATGTATATTTTTATATTTAAATATATGTAATGTGTTAGGTAAGCAGTTTTTAAAGGTTTCAACTACTGGGAACGCTGTTATAGCTGTGGTAAGACCCCTCTTTGAGGAGTGGCTTGAGAGACGCCACGGCGTCCTCACCTTCTGCCTGACGCAGGTGCTGACGGGTATGGCAGCTTCGGTAGGTTCCTACTTCGGATCCGGCGGGAGGAACGGACAGCACGGTTGGTGCGGTAGCTGGGAAACTGGCTGTCGTGCAACGTATCGCGGGTTTAATTCCCGCACGTAACAACTCTTTGTGTGATCCACAAATTGTTGTTCAGGGTTTTGGTGCCTTGTGTATGTCAAATTTTATGTTTGTAACCGCACCCACGACACAGGAGAAAAACCTAGAGTGGAGCATAGTTTTTTTTAAAAAAGTGTCGTCATTGTGAGGATCACACTAAGGATACGGTGGCGGAGTGCCATGCTTGGGCTGAGCGCCGCCGTGTCCTGAAGTGATTGGCGACGGCGACAAGTCTGTGGTGTCTAAATAATCATAGAAAGTAAATATAACTTTAAAAAGTCACATTGCCCCGTTTCGAACCCGAAATGAGTAGACTGAACCTGTGGGTCACCACGACAGTAATTAAATTCATTCATAAAAAAATTTTTCTTTATTTGCAGTTTGCATTCGTTGCTCTATTGGTGTGCGCCCTTATGGCGATGGCCACCGTGTCAGCTCAGGTGTTCAAGGGTTCATCGTTAACCGGTACACCAGTCCTGAGGACGATCCGCAGCCCCCACGGCTACAAGAAGCAACACTATGGTCACCATCACCACCGCCGATACTACTGATCTGGAATATTACTATTAAGTTACTTACTTCAAAATTATGTTTAAGGGATAATATGCTTTATTAAAATCTGTGTTAGTTGTATTTTAGTGTATCATTTTTTGTAGTTCCTAGGAACCATAGTTTTTCTTTTACGAGTATTCTCATTTCTAGTAAGAATAGGAAATTACTTAATTTTTTAAATTGATCTAGGTGTTTTATTAAAGACTAGCTCCTCTTGCGCGGTTTCACCCGCTGCTTGGCTCCATGTAATCCTAGCGTGATGTTTTATAGCCTATAGCACTCAAAAAGATTGTAGCTATCTATCAGTGAAAGAATTTTGGCAATCCGACCAGCGGTTCCAAATATTACCCCCTACATACAAACTTACAAACATACAAATTTTACCACTTTATAATATTAGTATTGATATTTGAATAAGCACATAAAATTTATGTAGATCGGTAAAATGGCTGCATAGGACCAAATAAAAGTAACCGAAAAATAATATTGAAAGAAGTTAATCGTACATTAAGAACAAGAATATTAAAAAGCATCCTTTGCCTGGTATTCAAAAAAAGTTAACAGAATTTTGTAGATGTTGGCATAATACAGACAATTTCGACAAGTCCTATAAAAATAAAAGCAAAGACACCTAAATGATAATCCTGTCATAATCAATTTAATTACTTGATTAGAGCGAAGCTGTTAGTGTAATTAAAACTAAGGTACCTACCTTCTTAGACGGACGGCAAACGAACTAAGGTACCTTCTTAGACGGAACTGATGGATTACCTGATGGTAAGCAATCAGCACCGCTCAGGGACACAGCAATAACAGAGGAGCTACGAGTACGTTTCAACCTTTTGGTAATGAGGGATTTGGAGATTTAGGGATTGGGGAGGGGGGGGATTGGGCCTCGGGTAACCTCACTCACAAGACGAAACACAACTCTGAGGTTGTTTTACGCGGGTTTCCTATAAGGCCATGGTATCACTCCGGTCGAGCCGAAGCACAAGCTCTCCCTCACTGATATACATGTGGGTAAATACTCCGAAATTAACAAAGAGTATAACAAAGCTTGTATTGTCGCTAGAAGGAAATTGATTATGGCAATGAATACCCGGCAATCCTACTGCCACATAACGGGCGCCTGGATTGTATGCAAGTGATAAGAATTTGAAATAAATAATTAATTATCATCTAAACACGCGATTGCATTTGCTTCACCAGTACCTACGGAGCGCTTGAGGGAACTAAGTATTCTTTTCTCGCCTTAGCCGCCGCAGTAGTTGATTCTCGCCTCAGGCAAAACACGCATATACATACATTAAAAAAAAATACTATTAATAATATAACCGTTTTCCCCCCAAAGGGAAGAAAACGAGTATTTCAGATCTTGCCGAGGCTTGACCATTCGGAGATAACTACCCCTACATTAGAGTACACACATGGCTAGTACTTACCTTCTTTATCCTTTGTGTGAGTGCAACCTGCTTAGCTAGCATCTCCTTGCGTCGTCGCGCATGCGCGAGACGCGGCGGCGGCAAGCGCGCGAGGCGTGAGCGCGCTGTTGTTAGTACCTAGCTCCGAAAGCCGGCAAGAACTTGCTCAGGTCAAGCCTCGGCAAGATCTGAAATACTCGTTTTCTTCCCTTTGGGGGGAAAACGGTTATATTTCAGGTCTGTGCCTTCGGCTTGACCTTTCGGAGACGTGTCTATCCTCTGTCGGCGCGGTAAAGCGTACTGTGATAGGGTAATGTGTTACAATAAAACAACAGTATCTTGACATAAGAACAGGTGATTTATTGTCATAAGCTGACAACTATTTTAGGCTACCTAGCCAACTCAACCTAAAAAATAATTTTCTCTAATTTAATAAACAAAATAATGAGATCCAACAGTGACAATCAGTCTTAACCAACCGGCGATAGTGGCTCTTGAGGCCGCTTTTACTACTCCATGGGTCGTTATAAACAGGTGATGCAAATCAGTACGTGTCCTTCTTCTTTTACTTGACAATTCGATCAAACATCTTACCCATTTAACTAAGCTCAAACTTGGGTCTCCTGAACAGGTAAGATGCCACCCTGATTGGCGAAATTTCGCGTTATCAGTCTTTGAACCAAATCTGGGCCAGAAGGTTATCGATGAATCGCATATTTCACAGTGTCTGTCATCAATGCTCAAAAGAGTAAGGTCGTGAATACGACGTCCAGACGCTAACAAAAGAAGTATGGCTAAATGTCTTGACACCTGATAAATACTATTTCTATCAGGTAAGTTCATTTTCAACCACTGAATTAAATCATTAACATCATCAACATCAACATTCATTGTTTCATTGTTTTATTGATGGCTAGCAAGCCGATTCTCCTGAGTGGGGTCTGCTAAAGTAACTACTACTGATTTATGAACTAAAATTGTAGCAGGGGCTAATTTTCTAATGCGTGAGAGGTACCCCAAATAAGTTGCTACTTCCTGGGGTCGAGGACAGCTTGGAGTTATCCCATTTTGTCTACACCACGTAACCCACTGTTTCCACGCTGCCCCGTATGTTCGCCATGTGTAATCCAGCCAAGCAGACTGAATTAATTCAATATCATTAGGGTCTAGTCCTGTTACCAGTTTGCTCCACCCCGTATCTTCCAGACCTCTAAAAACAACTCTGCTACTTTTTGTGGTGGTTGATTGGTTGACAGGTCCACTAGATTCTTGTTGAGGTTGAATATCTGGTAGGGGGCTTCTAATGCTCTGCGTTTGAGGTCGTTTCTCCAAAATACCGATTCCCAGCGTGGGACAACTACTAGATACGTCCCGGCTGCTCTGTTGAGATGGTGAAGAACTCTGGGTATAAGCGGTGGAGGGGAAAATACCCAGGCTAAATGGTAATTTCAAATTCGGCTGAATGCATTTATGTAAAGAGCCTGGGGATCCCTTGCTCTAATGAGACGTACACTGGAACTACTGTTGACTGACTCGTGGCAAACAGATCTATCTGAGGGGTGCCCCACCTCGAGAATATTTTTCCGGTGACCTCCTCCCTTAGATGCCAATCTGGTAAAGTCTTGCTTCTCGACAAGCTGTCGGCCACTGAATTGTAACATCCTGGAAGATAAAATGACTGGAGAGTTATATTGTGATGTTTTGCAAATAACAGTATCTTCCTTGTCATTTCCATAAGCAGCACCGACCTTGTACCTCCCTGATTTCTCAGGTAAGATACTACTGTTCGGTTGTCGGATTGTATCATAACAGACTGGTCTTTCAAGACATCCCGAAACTCGACTAGAGCTATATAAACGGTAAAGAGCTCCTTTCTGTTTATGTGCCACCTCGCTTGGTCGGTTGTCCATTTCCCTGAGCGATGATAATCGCTCATCTGTACTCCCCAGCCTTCGTCAGAGGCATCCGTGCTTATGAAAATCGTTGGTTCTGGTACAAAAATTCTGCTTGGATTTTGGACGTTTTTCATCCACCAAGAACAATCGTCCAGTGCCAGTGATCTCACTGCAATCCTTTGACTTGGTCGATGCTGTGACAGCTTTTGACAGGCCCTTTGAAGATGTCTGGTATGCAATCGCCCAAGTGGGGTTACAAGAGACGCGAAGCCCAGTCTTCCCACTAGAGCGGTGCCTGTCTGCCAAGACCAACACCTTGTCCTTAAGAGCAGATCTAGATCTGCCTGCAACCGGACAACATTTTCGTGTGGTAACCTTTTTTGATTTATTTCGGTGTTCCAAACGATTCCTAAGAATTCTATTTCTCTCTGAGGCTTTAAAACCGATTTCTGCAAGTTCACGCACCAGCCAAGGCTCTGTAGAAGATTTATTGCATATTTCATCTGTCCTTCTAGTTCGTTTGGGTCTTGGTTCGCGAACAGAAAGTCATCTAGATATACGAGAACTCGAATTCCCCTCTCCCTCAGAAATCTGGCTAACCACTTGCTGACTCGAGAGAACGCCAGTGGCGCGCTGGATAGCCCGAATGGTAGGGCTGTCATTTGCAAGAGTTCGCCTGCATAAGCGAAAGCAAGATATCTTCGGTGACTTTTCTTTATGGGAATATGGAAATAAGCTTGACTGATATCTAGTTTTCCTAAATAATCGTTCTCCTGCAGGAAATTCGGAATATGGTTCTGATTTATTAAGCGAAACTTTGCAGGTTTGAGGAAAGAATTCAGGCGACGAAGATCGAATATTTGTCTCACTTTTCCGTTGGTTTTTGGGATCAAAAACATCCGAGACAAAAACCCGTTCATAGCATCGCACTTCTCTATTACACCTGTTCTGAGGAGAATTTTTAACTCCCTCGACATTGCAACGGAGATTCTTGTCGTAAATCTTTCTAAGTTTTCGCGTAAGGGGACTGATGGTGGTTTTGTTACAAATGGTATTGTGTAACCGGAAATTGTCTTTGAGATCTTCTTTGGGGCTCCTAGTTTTTCCCACTGCCAAAGAAAATCCATTAGTTGCCCCCCGCGAAAATTGTCAATACCTACGCTTAGGTAACTTTTGATCCCTTCTGGGTCGGTTTCGTTGCTTATTGGAAGGCTTGGAACCTCCAGACATACGATAGGCTGTTGGCTGGGCTGATGCATTGTGTGATTATGCTGAAAGATGTGTGCGCCCAGATTGCTGTCTACCTCTCGCTGGGTGCGACGCTGTTGGTTTACGAAATGTCTCTTTGTTTCCTTTCCTCTCCGAAAACCTGTTACTTAAAACTGGAAATATCTGTGCTAGTCCACCGTTGTCTCTCAGAAATGTTCCCAATCGTTTTTCATCAAAAAGATGGGTAGAAAACGGTGGGATACTGTGTAAAGCAGCACCTAGTGGTACGTTCTTCGGTTTATAAGCTCTTCGTCTTGCCTCTATAGCTTCTGCACGATGAGCACAAACGAACTGCAGCAAATCATCCGACAAGACCTTAAATTGGGAGTCATCAGCCAAAAGCTTACGCAATTCGTCACCCGCATCTGGACATTTTTTTTATAGTATTATTGAGTCCGTCAACCAGAGCCTTCCTCTGCAAGAGCAACCCATGACTAATAGTGCCAAGCATACCTTCCTGTTTAGCTAGGCGAGGAAATGGTTGATTTTTAAGACTTCCAAGCTCTATATTAACCTTTAAGGCACTAAAAACAGAGGCAGCCTGTAAACGTTTTTCCACCTCTTTGTATCGGATCCGGTTCCAGCCTTCCGAACCCAGTCTTTGACATTCGATGTCCTCTTTCTGAATCGGTTCGGAAGGTTCTTCCATTCGGGAATTTCGGGCCATTCCAAGAGCAACCAGCCGATGAATCAGAACCTGCATATTCTTCCGAGTCTGAGTAGTTTTCCTTATCTGAGTCTGGCTCCCTTGTCTGAACAAGATTTGTTTGCTGCTGGTGATGAGTGTCAATTTTTTTTAAGAGGAGAGGAAACATGCTGTCCATTTTCTTTTCTAAGCACTCGATCCTACTATCTTGTGATGTTGATGCCACGGGTGAGATTCGTCTTCGCTTTTGTGATTGGCTGCGATCGAACACGGATGAACAACTTCTCCTCTTACGGTTAGATTTTTTGGACTCTGAGAGGCTGCCCGATAGGATTTTGTTAGCCTCATACCGAGTGTGCAGCAGAGGCCGTAATCCATCCATCGATTGCTTGAAAAGGTCGGTGCGGGCCGCTGATCCCCTAATTCGGTTTGCTATTGAGGGCGACCCCAGAATGAGGGCGCGGGTAAATGCCCAATCTAGCAATTTGAACCTTATTTCACGATATCCCTTTTCTGAGAGATGATCTACCTCTGGATCTAAGGCTCGAACTAAACCTACCGTAGGGAGCGCGAACACTAGTTTATTCAAAACGTTAGGTTCAGGTTTTCCCCGAAAATCTCCTCCTTTGAGGCGTTAATGACTTCCCATTGTGTCCAACCCTTGGGTAGAGACTAAGATCTTGATACGCTCCAGTATCGCCTCATCTTGTTGGGTTTCCGCATTCTCGACAAGCAACTCCCCAAGCGTCGTATAGCCTCTTCCCTGCGCCATCTGAAGCAAGCAACGAGATCGTTACTAAGCTGTCAAGTCAGTCAGCGTTACTGACAAACCCATTATCGACTGTAACCGTAGGCGCAGGCGGTTCGTTGGATAACCTATGTATAGGTTAGTTGCATAGGTCGGCCGTCAAGCCACGCCATACAATATTCGCACCGCGCGGCTGGAAACTCGAGCCGCGCCGCTCAATATTTGAGCCGCGCCGCGCAATATTTTGAGCCGCGCCGCTCAATATTTGAGCCGCGCCGCGCAATATTTGAGCCGCGCCGCTCAATATTTGAGCCGCGCCGCGCGAGCGAGTATCTGACATTTATGACAGTAGCCGTGCAGCTGACGTGTCGTATAGAACAGATATCTCACGCACCCTGTGGATGGAATGTCCGACAGAGCTAGTCAGCATTGGTTGCGATAGCGAACCGACATGCATGCGTACAAATATCCAGCTTAGCCATGCACAGCAACAAAAATTATATTTATACTCAGCAGATTCCTTTAACAGATAAAGCACTCACAAAAAGAATAAAACAAATATCAAGAACTTACCAATTCGTTACGTTGCCTTGTAATCCACTGGCAAGTCACTTAACACTTCAAAAACGTTACAACAACGTTACTCGTATTCTCGTTTCACGTATCTTATTGCATAAAATAGCAGCATGTGCGCACGCTAACGTGGTGATAGCGTACTAACAAGAGCGCGCTCACGCCTCGCGCGCCTGCCGCCGCCGCGTCTCGCGCATGCGCGACGACGCAAGGAGATGCTAGCTAAGCAGGTTGCACTCACACAAAGGATAAAGAAGGTAAGTACTAGCCATGTGTGTACTCTAATGTAGGGGTAGTTATCTCCGAAAGGTCAAGCCGAAGGCACAGACCTGAAATAAGCATTTACCACCTCCTTATCTCGGAAATCACGCGAAACCTTTCTCTTGTCGTTTCGGTATGTCGTTCTATCGGATTCTGAGAGTGTGAAAGAACGGGTGCATACACTAACTTCATTACTAGCATCCGCTCGCGGCTTCGCCCGCTTAGTACGTTAATAAAAAGTAGCCTATGTCCTATTCCGAAATGTATCCTATGCCTGTGATAAATTTCGTCCAGATCCGTCCAACCGTTTTGGCGTGATTGAGTAACAAACATCCAAACATCGTAATGTTCCCATTTATAATACTTAGTGAGATAACATCTCCTGCTTAATTGGCTAGTTTAAGAAGAAGTGCTGAGACAATAAGTAAATTCTACTTGTCCCATCTAAACGTAACTTACTTTTTATACATATAAACACCATCTTCTGCCCGTGGAAAAATTTCCCTTGATAAAAAGTAGCCTATGTATATATATAATCCAGAGTATGACCGGGTGGTCATACTCTGGATTACCTACATGAAAAATTTTAACCAAATCGGTCCGGCCGTTTTTGGGTGAAAGAAAAACAAACATACATCAATACGTTCTCACTACCTTTCACATTTATGTACATTCAGTCAACAAAGTATCGGGAATGAATGTTTTTTTTATGGTTCCAAATTCGAATTTTAATTTTTTTTGTTGTTGTTAGATTGGCATAACTGTTTTCCATTTTGGCGCGGCATTTGAGTTGCATCTGTTATTTATATTAAAAACAGTGCTGTTTTTAACCGACTTCAAAAAAGGAGGAGGTTCTCAATTCGACGCGTATTTTTTTTTTTTTTATGTATGTACACCGATTACTCGAAGACGCCTAAACTGATTTGCAACATTCTTTTTTTATTCGATAGGGTATACTTGCCATTTGGTCCCATTATCATGAGGTCAGGATCTGATGATGGAATCCTGGAGAAACCGAGAGGAACTTTCGAAAATTGTAGGGGCGAGTAGGTTTTTTGTATGATGTTTAAGTAGGCCTTTAACAACACTACAACTTGACGAAGGTCGAAGTCGACCAGATGTTGGAGCTGGAAGACAGTCGAGGGATCTCCTTGACTATTTGGAGTAATTGCCTTGTGTTTGGGCTTGAATGATTCGTATTGGCGAGCACTTTGCAGCAGACTTGGTCGTTATTGTCATTAAGGGTCTGATGATGAGAACGAAGGACAGCTCAGAAAGCTTCAGCTTAATTTATTCGTTTTGATGAGAACTTTACACCGTGATGGATTGTGACTGTCATTAGGGATCTGATGATGAAGACGAACGAGAGTCTAGGGAACTCCTCAACGGTTTACAGTAGCTACCTCGTGTTTGGACTTAATTTATTTATATTGTTAAGAACTTTCCCTCTCCTAGAGAGATGGCCTGTGTCCCAGTAGTGGGAACATTAAAATGGCTGATGATGATGATGATGATGATGGTGATGAGAACTCATAGAATTGATAGTGTTTTATTATTAATATTAAAAGTATTAGCTTCGCGTACGTAAGAGTGCTATTAAAATATCAATTTTAATTACTTATTTGACACTTTTTTGTTTTTGAAGTCGGTTTTTTTAAACGTAGTTTTTATTAGTTTTATAATATCTAGTGTGTATTGCGAATTTCATAATGGACAAAAACATCGAACAAAGAGTTTGTCTTAAATTTTGCATCGCCAATGAAATTTCGTGTTCGGAGGCACTCAAAATGTTACAGAAGGCTTACGGTGAATCGACTTTATCAAAAACACATGCTTTTGAGTGGTACAAAGCGTTCAAAAGCGGTCGAGATGTGATGGAAGATTTGCCTCGTTCTGGTAGGCCATCAATGTCTGCAACTGAAGTTAACATCGCAAAAGTGAAGGAAATAGTGACTGAAAATCCTCATTCAAGTTTGAGAGAGATGGCCGCCGAACTTACTGTATCTCACGAGTCGATCCGTACCATTTTAACAAATAATTAGGGTATTAAACGTGTTGCCGCTCGGCTAGTCCCAAAAGACCTGAATTTTCTTCAAAAACTAAATCGCATGAAAGTTGCTGAGGACATGCTAGAACGAGTCAATACCGACCCAACATTCATGAAACGCATTGTTTGTTTGACATGCAAACTAGTCAACAAGCTTTGGAATGGCGCCTTCCAACTGAACCAAAACCGAAAAAACCACGTCAAAGTCGATCAAAAGTCAAAGTCATGTTGACTGTTTTCTTTGACTGTCGCGGTGTTGTGCACTCAGAATTCTTGCCCGAAGGTCAAACGGTAAATAAAGAATATTATTTGAGCGTTATGCGGCGTTTAAGAGAGCAAATTCGACGAAAAAGGCCACAAATGTGGAAAGAAAATTCTTGGATTTTGCATCACGATAATGCGCCTTCGCACAAGGCCATCATTGTAAACGATTTTTGTCCAAACACTCAACAAACACCATCGAGCAGCCACCATATTCACCAGATATGGCTCCAGCCGACTTCTTTCTTTTTCCCACACTCAAATTACCCCTTCGTGGCACCCGTTTTCAATCGTTAGAAGACATAAAGGAGAATTCGCGGCGAGCACTGAACTCAATTACGGAAACAGCGTTTAAAAAAAGTTTCGATGATTGGATTATTCGTTGGCGTAAGTGTATCGTTTTTGAAGGAGCATACTTTGAAGGTGATAAAATGAATTTAGATGAATAACAAAAATTTTGTGTATTATTGACTTTTTCCCGGTACTTTCTTGACAGAGTAGTATACTAATATTATAAAGAGGTAAAATTTGTAATTTTGTATGTAATAATCTTTGGAAACCGCTCTGGTCGGATTTCCAAAATTCTTTCACTAATTGTTAGCTACAATGTTATAGGCTGTAAAGCATGACGCTACAATCAAATGGAACCCAGCAGCAAGTGAAACCGCGCGGGAGTAGCTAGTAATAATTATATAAGTAGTATATAGGATTATATAAAATAAAATGTCATAAGAACTGGTGTTTTTTATATATAAGGAAATATCTCCCAAAAACAGTGCATTGTTTTCCTTATCACAAAAGAACTAAAACATAATGTAAGTGTTGTCTAGACCATTGGCTAACACTGTCGTTTACATAAAGATATACAAAATAATAATCAAGTTAAAAGAGTTTTCATTATTGTGGTAACGCTGAAATATGGTTGAATCCTAATCTAATGTCAATCGTCAAATATTTTACTCGAGCCTACAGTGCATAGCGTTTGACTCGCGCGTCAAAGAGCAATAAAACCACCACATCCACAAAAGACGGGGCCCAACCGTTTTGAATAAAGTGCAATTAAGTACTTCGACCAGCGGCAGGAGAAGGTACAGGGTTGTTTTAAGTAAGTAAGAGTCTGATAACCCCTTCCATCGCACGCCCAGGATGTTTTTGCAAATGTAAGAGAAACCCTATTGCAAAAACTCCAGATGTTATAACAGCAATTCCTTAAAGTAAACTATTAAGCACTCTTAGTTTTAATTACAACTAAGAGTGCTTAATAGAGATTGCGCATCCATGTTTACTATAAATGTCCTGAAATTATTAATAACAAAATGAAAAAGATTTTTACAATAGCTTAATGCCAGATAATCGATAAAAAACTAATTTAATATACTTATCAAATTTTCGTCATTTTCTCACAAATTCAATTATAATGGAGGATGATATCATTTTCAGATTTTGTGCCTTAGCTATTCAAGAGAAAACGAGTGTTTCTTTCTTTTTGTCAGGGAAAAATCATCAAGTGACTTCTCCCGTCTAGGGTAAGGCGAGAGAGAGTGTCAGACTCTTACTGATTAAAACTCCCCTCCGTTCCTTCAACTGCTCTGGGCCGAGGACGCGGTGACTCAAATGAGTGATTCCTGCTTCTAGTATATATACCTAATGTCAACAACGCCAATGGCATCGAAAAACAAGTGAGTTTTGATCAAAGATTTTTCTGGAAGTTTATAGATCCAATTCAAACACGAGATCTCTGTTACTGTCAATAGTATGGTTACTAGACTAGGTAGAATAATAATTATTATTTTGTGTTTTTATAACCTATGTACTGGGTTTTCAATGTCAAAATATCATCAGATATCTAGCGTCTATCAAGGTTCTTGTATTTTTTTACATTTTAAAGGAAAAATAAAAACTAAGCACAATTAGATTCAAAATTTAAGGATATATTTTAGTGCTTTACGAAGTCATTTTAAGAAACTGCTGTTGAATAAAAAAATATATAGGTATTTGTTTTTCTTGGTTTTTTTCGAAGTACAGTCAGCTCCAAAAGTCGATGAACAGAATCAACTTTACAAAACACCTGTTCACAATAAAATGCCATAAGTTATAGTCGCAACTAGGAAACAAAATAGCCTGTACACCAAAAATTTACAAAAGTCGTTAAACACGACTAATTCAAAAGTATCTGTGCACTAAAGTATTCCTAAAGTCGCTGTACACAATTAATCCAAATGTAGCTGAACATCATTGTATCAAAAGTCACTAAACAGCAGTAAAGACAAAATTAGGTTAACAAAGTATATTTTTAATGTTGCCCTGTGTTAATACACTTTTGACGCTTATGTTGTTCAGCTACTTTTGGGATAGTGCTCGCTAGACCTTAATAATGTATGTTAACACGTTAGTATCCATTTCAATACTTATAAACAAATCAATTATATTTTTAACTGACTTCAAAAAAGGAGGATAGGTTCTCAATTCGTCGGGATCTTTTTTTTATGGATGTTCCCCGATTACTCGAAGACGCCTGGACCGATTTCGATTTATTTTTTTGTTCAGTAGGGTATGATTTCCACGTGGTCCCATGTTCATCAGGTCAAGATCTGATGAAAATGAAACCCAGAAAAATCGAGGGGAAATTCATATATTTCTGAAGTTATTCAGGTATTTACGTCAACTTGTCGATAGTTGAACTCGACTTGTTGATGAAGCCGAAAGGAAAGTCGAGGGATCTCCATGACTATTTGGACTAATTGCCTTGTGTTTGGGCTTGAATGATTAATCTTGGTGAGCACTTTGCACCAAGACTGGTAGTGAATGTCATTAGGGGTCTGATGATGACAACGAAGGACAGCTCAGGGAGCTCCTGAACGGTTTACAGTAACTACCTCGTGTTTGGGCTTAATTCATTTATATCAATAAAAACTTCGCACCTACATGAGTTACAATGAAGTTATGCAGTAAATCTGATGATGGAGCCGGAAGACCGTCGAGGGATCTTTTTGACTATTTGGAGTAATTATGTTGTGTTTGGGCTTGAATGATTTGTATTGGTGAGCACTTTGCACCTATATGGATTATGTAAGTATATTGAAGGTCTACAGTATACATGATGATGGAAACCATTGAAAGTCGAGGGAATTCCTCAACGATTTACAGCACTGAACACTGACTAACTAAGGACTACTACTATTACCGTCATTTTCGGTCTCAAGTAGCCGTCGCCTTCTCATTCGAAAAGCATTATCCTTGCTTGCTCTGCCTATCACTTAAAATGGTGAAATAAAATAATTTTTTACCAAAAAACAACCGACTTCCAAAGTAAAAAGCAAAACATTTTTTTTTCTATTTACAAAGTAATACATACATACACTTAAATAGAAAATAATATTAATAACTATTTTTATAATTTCGAAGTCGGTACCAAGTAAGTGCCAGGTGCCAAGTAAAGCAATGATGATAATGATGAATAGTAGAGTTATGTTTATGTTGTTTCATATTATATACAGGGTGTAAAAAGACACTTAACGAAGCTACTTAGCTAGAACTGCAGTATGCGTAGTTAACTACGCATACTGCAGTTCTAGCTAACTACGCATACTGCAGTTCTAGCTAAGTAGCTTTACGCTAAAATTATCAATGGGAAACGACTTTTATTTTTAGGTATCAAAAAAAAAAAATTTTGCGCGCAATGTAAAGCAAACGGGCTTCGTGTCATTGTGTGCGTAGGTTCACTGCTTAGCATTAAAACGCTGTGATAAGTACGTAGGTCGACGTTTTACTTCGCAACCACAAAACAATTCTGTAAAATAAAAATCCTACTGAGATGCACGATGTTTTTTGTGCGGGTCTGCGTTTATTTATTACGTACATTACTGTTCGTAACTTCAAATGCGTAATTTATTTAGAAAAATCAAAAATTCAGGTAATGTTTGTTTGGAAAAAAGTTTTGTGATAATACTTAGAATTCGATAGTGCAAAAAAATAAAAAATAAAAATGCGTCTTTGACCTTCAATATCTCGAGAACCCGTGGAGTCCCAGGTATGGTCTTTAAGAAAAAAAATATCCAAATAGTGGGTAGAATACGTAGCTTTCGGCTTCGTTAAGTGTCTTTTTACACCCTGTATTAGTATGATTACCTACTGACAATATGAGTTAAGTTCAAACACGAAGTAGTAACTATAGGATTCAGGAGTTCCCTGAGCTGCCTTTCGTTCTCATCATCAGACCCTTAATGACACAGTTACGACCAAGCCCGGTGCAACGTGCTCACCAATACGAATCATTCAAGCCCAAACACAAGGCAACTACTCCAAATAGTCAAGGAGATCCCTCGACTATCTTACAGCTCCAACATCAGGTCGTCTTCGAGCTTTACCAAGTTATAGTGTTGTTAAAGACCTACTAAAACATCATACAAAAAACTACTCGGCCCTACAATTATTGAAAGTTCCCCTCGATTTCTCCCGAATTCCATCATCAGACCCTGACCTCATGATAATGGGACCAACTGGCTGGTATACCCTATCAAATAAAAAAAGAATTTTGCAAATCGGTCCAGGCGTCTTCGAATAATCGGTGAACATCCAAAAAAAAAAGATCCCGACGAATTGAGAACCTCCTCCTTTTTTGAAGTCGGTTAAAAATATAATTGATTTGTAAATAAGAATCGAAATGGATACTAACTTGTTAACATACATTATTAAGGTCTAGCGAGCACTATCCCAAAAGTAGCTGAACAACATAAGCGTCAAAAGTGTATTAACACAGGGCAACATTAAAAATACATATACTTTGTTAACCTAATTTTGTCTTTACTGCTGTTTAGTGACTTTTGATACAATGATGTTCAGCTACATTTGGATTAATTGTGTACAGCGACTTTAGGAATACTTTAGTGCACAGATACTTTTGAATTAGTCGTGTTTAACGACTTTTGTAAATTTTTGGTGTACAGGCTATTTTGTTTCCTAGTTGCGACTATAACTTATGGCATTTTATTGTGAACAGGTGTTTTGTAAAGTTGATTCTGTTCATCGACTTTTGGAGCTGACTGTACGTTGCTCAGAGATTTTGTTTATAAGATTGGCTCCTATTGACCAATTGAGTAAGATATGGCGGTTTACACATAGCGACAACTTTTTGCCCAACAAAATCCATCAGGTACGTAATATTTATATTTGGGAATTATCCTGAATGTAACTTTTAATAATAATTGCACTTTAGCTTTCGTTACTATGTACAACTACATACCTGCAAAAGGGATCTATTGAATTAAAAAAACTAAGTTTAAAATATAGCTTCGTGATCCAAAGCTGGATTTAAGCTAAGAAGCGGATTGCTATAAATTTAATTTTTTATTTAATATTAGTCGCTGTCCCTGTTTCGCACGGTTATCCTAGTTTTTTGCCCGGTTGCTATTTCCCAATTTTCCCCTTAATTTTTTCTTTCATAAACATGAAATGAACACTGATATAAACCTTATCCTCATGATAACAAACAAATTAAAAAGAATTTGTCAAATTGAGCCAGTCTGTGGTTCGAAACTAGTAGAGCTTTTCTCAATATATACACGTGAGTAACCCGCGATTTTTAGTTAAATTGAGCCAGGTTTCGTTAAGTAAGGCGCTTACCAACGCATTTTGTGATTAATTTTTATTTACATAATTATACCTAGATTTTCGTCTTGTAAAATTGAAATACTTATACTTACAAGTGATCTGTCAAGCAATTAGTGCAGGTTTCCTTGTGGATCGAGTAAAGTATTATAAGTTTTTTTTAGCTTTCCCAAAACCCTTGTGTAGAATTGTTGTGAATTATGCCCAGTTCACTAACAGACCTCATCATCCATTATTATATAGAGCTTATTAATTAACACCTGAATGGTTCCTTCCTTCTGCCGCTCCCCTCGGGAATTAAATACGCGAAATGTAACGTTTTGTTGTTTTTAAAATCTCGAGTGAGTTCATTGATTTATTATATTTTTAGATAGAATAAGATTTGTCTCAGTGTGTAAAATGTGGCCGTTGAAACGCGATAATACATCATAGCCCAAGCGAACGCTCGTGCACCTATTGTTCTACTTAAAATCTTTTTCTAAATTTAAAATTTAAAATTGATACAGACGAAAATAGAAGGACAAACATTTTATATACAAGGACACTGCCATCTGAATACAGTGACATAAGTGGAATTGGATTCAAATCATCTCGTAACTTTCTATAGGTATTTTACAATGAGAAATATTTAATATTGATAATTTGTTGGATATTTTAAAATTTCTTCTACATTTGATGTATGCAATGCTATATGCCTCGCACGAATGGCTTAACCAGCGTGAATCAACGCTTGCATTGTCCACGCCGTGTGCTTATCACCAAATCGCCATTGCTTATCATCAAATCGCCATTGCTTATCATCAAGCGATCGGCTACATTGAGCACTCTGTAACTCTAGAGGAGTTATTCAGGGCCAGGGATTTGATGATTGGTGATTGATAGGGGGAGGGGAGAGAAATGGGCTAACACACAGCGGAACAGTAGCGTTTTGCTTTCTTTCCACATTTGTTTTCAATTAGTTATTTTCTGTTTCAAATATAATTATGTATAACTAGTTTTTACTCGCGGCTTCGCTCGCGTCATTTGACTACCTACCTACTTACTCTACGTACCCCATCTTATGTTCCTCTTCTGGTTCTAAACTACATCCACACCTAATTTCAACGAAATCTTTTAAGCCGTTCTTTAGTTATAAAAAGTGTAACAAACACGACTTTCTTTCTAGCTCTTACCCGCGGCGTCCTACTACTGGCGTACTACCTACTGTTCTCTACCTACACTACTCTACCTTACCTTCTCTACCTACCCTACTCTTCCTTACCTTTTCTACCTACCCTATCTACCTACCCTACTCTACCTACCTTACTCTACCTACCCTACTCTACCTACCTTACTCTACCTACTCTACTCTACCTAACCTACACTACCTGCTATATCCTATCCTATGTCTTTCTCCCAATTCTTAGCTACCGCCCTACAAATTTTCAGCAAAATCGGTTCAGCCGTTCTTGAGTTATAAATAGTGTAACTAACACGACTTTCTTTTATACATATACCTTTATTCTTATATATAGGTAGGTATGTATATAATCTGTGTTTGACCACAGATATGTGTATTGGAGAAAAATATCAAAGATTGCATAATATTATGTTAGGGTATCAAGGTGATTTTTAACACTAGCAAAATATTTCGAATATTTGATTATACTAAGTTTTTTTTTCTAATTTTATCATTTATATGGATCATTAAAACCAAAGAAGCAAAAATGAGCCATCAAACTTGTTTTCCAAATTTAAATCCAGCTGGCTAGGATTTCATTACTTAATATTATTATATTAATCCTAGACAGAAAATAAAAAAGTGGAATAAAAGGTATTCCTTTCAACTTTTTGATAGTCATTTTAAAATTATTATACAACTGCAGCTGCAGTAATAGCTAAGTAAAATCGATTTTCTAAACATCGTTTTAATTTAACGTACGTTACTTAAACCTCGTATTAATAGTGGTTAAAGAACGAAATTGTCACTAATGAATAATTTAAGTAATCATTCAAAGTCTCCGAGTTCGGCAGAAAGTGACCAAAATATTAAAAAGAACTTTCTAATAAATCTGAACATTTTAAACGATAACATATTATCTTATAAATAATTTATTTATTTGTTAATTATTAATATATCTATCACTATAACTTTTCGTTGTAATATTATAACTCAACAATGCCTTAACCGATTGGGCCAATTTGGTCTTAAATTATTCGTGGAAGTCCAGAAAAGGTTTACACGTATAGTAAATTTTAAAATAATCTTGAAAAAGTGTAAAATCGACATTGGCGCGGGTGGGGCCGCGGGCGACCGTTAGTGCGCCATAAAGACAGGTAGGCAAAGGCATGATTTAAACTTCAAAATCATTAAACCCCTAGCGAACGCAGGCGTTCGTGCAACCTCTTGTTCTTCTATTTATTATGTCTCGAATTACCACAATTGAAAGGTTAATGAGTATAATTGTATCCTACAGAACTCCACAGCCGATACATTCGTATATGTATGAAGTGTAACATATACTTTACATTGTTTATGTAATTGCGATTGTCAAACGCAATAACATACCGCAGCACCGGCCTGGAGCTGGAGAACGAACGGGGTAGTTTTTAGTCAATAAGAGGGAGTGTCTCGCCTCACTCATATGACGGCTGTCCCTCCTCGAAAATAAGGTTTATAGGCACTAACGTGAACTTCAAGTTACTATTGAAAAAAATAACAAAAAAAGTTAATCATAATAATAGCCCAGAGGCCTTGAGAGAGAGATGCGCTTGTATCGATTTAAATGAGGCGGTTAGCAACACACAAAGCTGTTATATTCAGGTGGATTTAGTGGTTGACATTATTATTTTTTATATTTTATAAATAGTTTTAAGATTGCTGTGTTGGTCAGCTCCAAGTCTCACGTGGCAAATTTCCAAATTTTGAAATAAGTTCTTGGCGATTGGGAAGAAGGAGGGATTTAAAATTGAGCCTTAAGATGATTAAGAAATGTAAACAACAAAAATATTTTTGGGAAAATAATTTATTAACTAAAATTTACAAACAAAAATAAAGTCGGTCACAGTAGGTACTGAATCATATTGTGACCGACTTTAAACACCCGCCAAAGATGTTAAAGGCTGACTTAAGTTATATTTATGACGACTAAACATCCGTTATAAATACATCTTAAGCGAAATTAACTTAATACTACTACTTTCTTAGAATCCGAATCCGTGGCCATGACCTCCGAATCCGTGGTCTCCGTGTCCGTAGCCACCGTATCCGTGGCTGCCGTGTCCATGGTGGTCGAATCCATGTCCTCCGTGTCCGCCATGTCCATGGTGGTCGAATCCATGACTTCCATGACCCCCATGACCGTATCCATGCCCACCAAAGTCTCCATGGCCTCCATAGTGTTCGTGGCCGTGGTCATGGCCATGTCCATAACCGCCGTACCCACCGTATTGAGGCAGGCCATTGGCCAACGCAAGGACGGCGCAAACCACGAAAGCGAAAAGTGCGAACTGAAAATTAAAAAAAGTTTAACGTTACACTTTTAACATTATTATACTTGAAAATTAGGACTTAATTTATGGTAATTAAATTATTGTTATTATTAAAATAACTTTAAAAATGTAGGTACACAATTTAGTTATCAAAAAGTTAAAAATATATGTTTAAAGTTTTTAACTTTAACGTTTATATAGTTATAGGTATAGTTGACAGCAGAACTTACGGTTTTCATTGTGTGTGTTTCAAGTTGACTAACATTATTTTCCGAGTTTCGTGAACATTTATACGAGCGAGGATGGAGGTCAACATTCTAGTTTTCCCATTAAATTACGATTCCTACTAAAATTGTGGGTATCTATATTATTCTTTAAACAAACTGGTTATAGGTGCTTCCTTATTATTTAATTAATCTAATATTATGGAAATTACAAATTGGTGATATTAGTCATGGATTAGTTGCTACAAAACGTTACAGGCTCAAAATTTTTATCAGTTTTTTTTTTGTTATTTTCCGATGAAATCTTTTTTTTTATTAAAAATAAAATTATTACAATAAATATCTATATAAATATTTTACGTAGTAATGATCTCAGTGCTAAATAATTTTGTTTTGTGGTAAAGTAATTATTAATTCTGTATTTCATTTGCTCTGTATAAATCGCTAAGAGTTATTGTCCCATGACATTTCTCGCCTCTGGTGAGGCGAATGGAAGTCAGATTCTTTATTCAGATTATTTCAGACTAAAAACCATCCCAATTCATATAGTACTCGTATGTAGTTACAAATTAATGTAGTTACAAATTAATTTAAAACACCTAAATGTTTGCTGATGAGTACCTAAGTAAAAGATGGGTGTGTCTTTTGCGTATTTTTTTTTATTGAATTGGTAGGTTTTAGACGCGTGTGAAGCCGCAGGCAGTTTCTATAATCAACATTTAAATTATTTACATAATGACCAATGCATGTTATAATAAATTAGTGTTCCATTAAGTGTTTTAAGTACATCGTAAAATAAATTAATGCATTCATGATTTTTTAAAGGTTTTTTCGTTGAAATAATTTCTGTAAATGGCATTGGATGAATGAATTAAGAAATTTTGCAGTCTAATTTGAGCGAACAGGTTATTAAAAAAAGAAGAATTTCGTTGTCCTTGCATAGACAAAAATAGATTAAACCGATAATTCTCCAATTCGGCGTTCTTTGCCTACTTATCAAGTATCAAGATCATTTTGAATAATAAATGATCGAATGATCTCTTTATAAAAACGAAAAGTACCATTTTAATATGATTGTAAAATCATCCATTGACTATTTTCGAACCAGAGACACACGACCCCTTCTTATTCTTAATAATAGTTTTAAGTTGGAATTGTTTGAAATATGACGTTCTTTTTTTTATTATTTTTTTATTTTTATTTAATTGATCGGCAAACGAGCAGACGGATTACCTGATGGTAAGTAATCAGCGCCGCCCTTGGACACCCTAAACGGAGGAGTTACGAGTGCGTTGCCGACCTTTTAGGGATTAGGAATTTGGAGAATTAAGGATTGAGGAGGGATGGGGGGTGGGGAAAGATTGGGCCTCCGGTAACCTCACTCACACGGCGAAACACGACGCTGTGGTTGTTTCACGCCGGTTTTCTGTGAGGCCGTGGTATCACTCCGGTCGAGCCGACCCACTCGTGCCGAAGCATGGCTCTCCCACACTTCACATCTGGATGTGATGATGATTTTTTGTCACTGTAGTAAAAGGCATGGCTTTTATTTTTTACTAATTGAAACCCTTGTTTATTTGCTCGAACGTATATAAAAATATGTTCACATGATTCCGTATTGATCCGGAATAACCGGCCCTAACTTAACCTACAAAATACTGAGAAATCGTTCATGAATATCGTATTTTATTACTAATATCGGATTTAAAAATGTGGTTTTTAAATTATGAACTTTATTATTCTACGCACAGAGTAAACATTATGTAGGTGGGGCCTACAAGAGCTGATGTCTAGTCGGATTTGAGAGCGCAAGTGCAACGATGCATCGCGGCCCTGGCCCAGTGTAGGAAAAGGAACAGGGAGGTTTTCAGTCAGTTAATGTCTGTCACTCTCTCTCGTTCTACCCAGTGCATGTGAAGACACTTGATGATTTTCCCCCTCAAAAATGAGGAAAGCAGATGACTTGATAAAGGGAGTGCGAAACAGCTGGATACTGGTCGATTACAACCAGCGCTCCTGAAAGTCATTTGAGGAGGTTCAGCTGTGCACTTCTTATACCAACTGCTCTTTCTTAAATGTAAAGTCGGCAAACGAGACGGGTTATCCGATGGTAAGAAATCAGCACCGCCCATAGACATCCGCAACAACGGACGGAGTTACAAGTGCGTTGCCGACCTTTTGGGGATTAGGGATCTGGAGATTTTAGGATTGGGGGAAGGGAAGGATTAGCGTCACTAACACGGCGAAATACAAGCTGTGGTGGATTCACGCCGGTTTTTTGTGAGGGAGCCGACTCATTCGAGCCGAAGAATGGCTCTGCTACACATAATTGTGTTCATATTTGAAACCTTAATTACTACTAGTATAATATGTATAATGTATTAATTAAAAGGTCCTACTTCTAAGTCCCGTTTGTATGTAAATAAAGTAACAGGACTTAGTTTTATAATTAATTGTTAAGAAAAAATACGACAAAAGCCTTGGGAACTAACACAAAAGACGACATTGGATTAAATGAGTAATCTTTTCCATGTAAAGAACAATAGTTGTGCTTCCGCTAGTATTTGCATTATTTTAAAATAAAAGTTCTAAAATGAATAAAGTATTAACATTTATTTTGCAGTTGGATTCAGTCCCTGCTGCTCGTTATTTTTTTCTTTTGTACATCCCTTATACGCTATAATACACGCTGACACGGTCGGTGTAAAGACTGGCCCAGGCACATGAAGAAAAATATGTGCGTTCTACTAGCCCAGTAATGAAGAGTTGATAATGTACTTTCTTCTAGAATATGAACCGAAATAGAAGTTTTGATTCACCTTCAGTCATCAGCTATTGTTACTATGAAAAGTAGTAATATAATACTTACAATTTAAAAAATAATTGTAATGGTAAATAATCTGTGCTAAAGTAATAGGCTAGTCACGGAGGAGTTTTTTATATTTGAAACACGTTGCTATGTCATATCATATGGATATGCATGATACAGGTGAAATTTCGTAGTAGGTATACCAATAAATAGTTAGCATATGGGACTTCTCCACACATGAGGTTCTGTTCTTCCTTGGCAAGCGGTAAGCAATTATTGCTTTGAAATATAATGCTGATTTAGCTTATTGTGGAAATACTAAACAATAAATTGTAGGATTTATTTTTATTTATTAGTGTATGAATTATTTTTTGTTTTTATTGTCACACTTAAAGCAATGAAAATGGCTGTTAGTTATTAAGTTATTATAAATATACGTTTTAGGTTGTTCATTTATTATGTCTTTAAATTGTTCTGAGAAACGAGACTATCGTAACTTTGTAGAATACATAAATGTAGATTTTAGCTTATAATCAATAATATCATAAGTTATGGTAGTATTATGTAAACCGATACAGATCGCTCAGTAGAATTCGATTGTTAGTAAAAGTACTAAAAAAAACTACATCCGAAAATTCATTAGATCTAAGATCCGAGCGAGGCATTTAAAGCAATTTTTAAAATACCGGTGTTACCTCCATCATCTTTAAACAAATTAATATGATTGGGATAAATCACCATTCGGTCTTATTATATAAATCTAGACAGCATTTCTAACGGTACTTTGATAGCGATGTATATTTTTATTGTGGCAATAAAAAGTTGGGCTTAGTAGTTCGTCATAACGGTGAACAACGTCATTGACTACGTTTGAATGACAAGGGTACATAGAGATTTGAATGATGAAATATAAAAATTTAAAATCTTATATAGTATAATTATTTAAAACATTTTAAGTGTGGGAGAGCCACGCTTTGGTACGAGTTGGTCTCCTCGACCGGAATGTTACCATGGCCTCATAGAAAACCGGCGTGAAACAACTACAGCGTGGTGTTTCGCCGTGTGAGTGAGGTTACTTGAGGCCCAATCCTTCCCCTCCCTAGTCCCCAAAAGTTCTGCAACGCACTCGTAACACCTCCATCGTTGCGAGTGTCCATGGGCGGCGCTGATTGCTTACCATCAGGTAATCCGTTTGCTTGTTTGCGCATATAACATACATAACTAGGTATTTTCATCAGTTGCTGTGCCAGGGTTCCATGAGCCACCTTTATTATAATAATAATTGATCGGATATTTTTTTACGTTATAAATGCGTCCATTTATTTCGCGATGGTTAGATTCCTTGATTTTATAACAAAATTTGTTACAAATCGGCCTAATGAAATCGTGGCAATAATGTTGGAGCACAATAAATATTGGTTTACCTAATTTTCAATATGGATATTGATTGCTTACCAAAAGCAAATTTATTGCTGTCGCCTAAAAAGGTAATAATATAAGGTCAAATGACATATATGTAAAGATTGCTGCTTTTTGAACTGGACGCTGACCGTGGCTAAAACGGCCTCAGTAAAAGTGGTTTATTCTTTGAGTAAGTACTTAAGTAGTTTGGCAGTAAGCATAGTACCGACTGGTGAAAGTTAATGGATGTTTATTTAATGGTATCAGGGTGAACCTGAATACATATTTCAACACCAACGACTTTTGAAAATGGACTGGGGTTCAAGGCCCGGGCAGCGGCTGAATGCAGGTACCTTCCAACCGGCCTACCTGGATGTTATCGGAGGACGCCTATGTTCGGCAATGAATGACGTTAGAGTCTTTAAAAATCAAATACAAAAACTAAAAACCAGCTAATAAGGGGTAAAAAATCAAATGACTTCTCGTGTCTAGGCCGCGGTACCTTATTACGCTTGCCCCGCAACCCTGGCAATATGCATGATTTGGGTACCAAGTTTATTAAGATTTTTTTTTTGTCGTGTAAACTTGCCGTTTGCAAAAAAATATTCATTGTTTCATTAACTACTTCTCTCTTTACTCTTGCAAGGCAAGCATTTAACTAAAGTGATAATTAAAATATCGAGTCACGTCGTTGAAGTCAGAAATGAGGTGTAAATGACTAAGAAACCGCAACCACCACATAATAAAAGGCAGGCACATAAAGGTTACCTACGTTTAGCACTTCGAAACTGCTATTTGTATATTTCTAGACTACAATGAAAAACACTGCTTTACTGTTCGAGTGGTCGCAACTACGACAGCCAGGTAAGTAGAAGTATTATTTGGAAATTGGGTTTTTTAGAAATAACACAGTTACACCACTGTGTTGTTTTATGGCATAGGTCTTCAAACGAGCAGACGGATTACCTCATGATAAGTGTGCGTTGCTGTGCGTACTAATCTTGCAGGTTAGTAGGGATTTAAGGAAAGGGTATTTGAGGATTGAGTATGCATAGGTGGGGGGAGGGATTGGGCCTCCGGTAACCTCACTGACACGGCGAAACACAACGTATGTGTTACTTCACGCCGGTCTTTTGTGAGGCCATGGAGTCACTCTGGTGGAGCCGACCAGAATAATGTAAAAATGTTGAAGTTAAAAATCTGTTCACCAGTTATTTTACAAGTCACGCTTATTATATACATCATACAATATGGGTACACTTTTAAGTCTTTGGGAATACATGAAGCATCCTGTTTTCTTGTTTTCAGGAGAGTCATTATTTGAGTATTACAGCGACTTGTTAATTCGATCAGGGTACCTGGTGCATTTGCACGCTACGCAACTACGACAAACTCTTCGCTAGCGCTACGAGAAAGCTACGCAACTACGAAAATGCTACGTTTGCGCTACAGTAATACTGGGCATGTGTAAGGAATATGTGAGTACTAAGGCAATGATACTTTGCCATGTTAAAAAAATATACACGCATGGTGTTGTATGCTTTGTGATTCAACGCACTTAGCAGACAGTGTTTGTTTGAAGAGCAGTATGAGACGAAAGAGCAAAACCACTACTTCGTTACTATTTTAAACATCATATAATTTCCGAGTGAGAGTAGGTACTTCTTTTAGGTATGTGATATATACTACTAATTATTACACGATTTATTGTTAGGTTGGAAAAAGCTAACTTTGATGTATTTCTAATAGGTATTTTAATTTCAAATATTTGTTTTAAATAAATCCCACGATGTCTCACGATCTACGATCCTATGATTACACCAATCTGTGAATACGTAAACACAATTATTTTACTATTATTCGAGAATCATAAATCATAAAAAGGAAAGGAAGATTGGATCGATAATTTAAAGCACGCCACTAGATTGTAATAAAACAACAAAATTGAGTTAAAATTTATTTATTTTAACTATTAAACAAATCTTATATTAAGCCTTACTTTAAATTAATATACACTAATGTAAAGAATTTGGTTTTATTCATCCCCGGTGGTGGTGGTAGCCGCCGTGGCCGTAACCGTGGCCATAGCCGTGGCCGTATCCTCCGTGGTCACCATGGGATTTGTGGCCATAACCATGGTGACGGCTTTCTGCAGTGTCGAGGTCAGGCGCCGGCGCACCCTGCACTGACGTCAAAGCCAAGATGGCGCACACCAACAGAGCGAAGAATGCAAACTGAAATTTAAATAAATTTTAAATTTAATATTATTCATTTTTCAGATCCATTGTTGCGTTTTTATATTAATTATTCTCAAATTAAAGTGATGATTAAAATTGTATTTTTTATTTATATTGTTTTTTTATGCCAAAGGTTGGCAAACAGGCAGACGGATTACATGTTGGTGAGCAATCAGCGACGCCCATGGATCCTCGTAATACCAAAGGAGTTGCCAGAAGTGCGATGCCGACCTCTTGTGGGTATTAGGAATTTAAGGATAGGGATTTTGAAGATTGAGGAGAGGGTAGAGGGAAAGGTTTGGGCCTCTGGTAACCTCACTGACACGGCGAAACATAACGTAAGTATTGCTTTACACCGGTTTTCTGTGATGCCGTGGTATCACTCCGGTCGAGCCGTCCCATTTGTGCCGAAGCAGGACTGTCCAACACTTGACAGACATTATATTTTTTAAACATAAAACATATTACAACAAATTAAATTAAATTTATTTCAAGAAATAAACACTCACGGCTTTCATTGTAAAGGCTTGGAGCTGAACAGTATCGTGTTATGATGTCTCAGGAACTTTTATACGGAATTGGTGACACATGCAACAGTAAAAACCAAAAACCGTGCTGCGGTTGTAAGGTCAATATTCTCAAAACTGAGCAACTAAGTCAATACCTAATAATAATATTTTGGGTAATAATTTACGGTACTTACCGCTTTCCAAACTGGTTAGTTACTTTATCGACTACCTATATTATATAAATTGATGTATTATAGAATCATAATAAATCAATGTTTTTCTCTTAAAATGTAGAACCTTTGTTGTCACTTTTTTATACTTATGAGTACATATTCAATGTATATCGACGAAAGTAAAACGCTAAACATTTTTGTTGTTGTAATCATTCGTTTTTTTTTAGAAGAAATATGTTTTAAATTATTGGTTATTGTTTTTTTTTTTGGTAGGCACATTGATACTTATCATGTTTGAGCCTGCCTCCTCTTGCATAAGTGGTAAGCGACATCTGAGAAATTGTGATTGTCCTGTCATTTCCAGTAGACCAAACTTTTTGATTGGAGTTAACAGGAAGTGGGTTTTTAGTGAGGGAAAATCATCAAATGATTTTTCTTCCCGGCTGAGGCGAGAGTGAGTATCGGACTCTTACTGATGCCTATTTAGGCTATTGCCCCGCAACCCCGGCTGAATGTCGGCCCTATAGGGCCCCGTCTGTGGTGGTCTAAAGCGCCATCTTTGAGGCGCGCGCGGTACGTTACGCGCCGTTGGCTCAGGAATAGGAAGTGAGTGCGTTGTTCTATTGTTTTGTCAAATTGTCACCAGCAAGTACAAAAAAGTAGTAAAAGTACAAAAAGGGAGAACAATCATAAATTTGTAACTGACGCCTTGTCCCTTATCGACAAATTAGTTACGAAACACATTATTTTTTTGGCATTACCACATTCCTATGACATACCACTAAAAACCGAAATTATTTGTACGTAATTTTATTGTTATGTGCTCCACGCCTGTGGAATATGATTATTATTTTTTTTTAATATCAATGCGTGGTTTGTGATTCTAGTAACAAAAAAAAATTTTACAAAATAAAAAAACCGCCTTCAAAAAAAGTCTAGCAATAAAAGTTCCTACACTAAAAAGTAAAAAATAACAATTTGAATTACTGTAAAAAAACTTAATTTATAGGTAAACTTATTTGACATTAATATTTTGCAGATATTCAAAATTTATTACTTATTTTTGGAGTCGGTGCCAGCATTTTGATGTTGAAACTTAATGTTAGTTAGGTTTTTAATATCCGGTGCCATTTTTCGTACATAATGCTTAAACATTTTCAATGTACTTAAAATGTTTTTGTAAGTACATATTTTTTATTTAAAAAAATGTGCAAATCGGACATTTTTTGTAGAGAAGTCTAATCTGTATTTATGTCTTAATTAATATACCTATATTTGAGTATGCAAATAGGTATTAAGTAGTTTTATAATTAAGTAAGAGGTAGTTTTTCAAGGGATTGTTGCCCATTTGTATGTCCTTGCATGGGCTGGCACCGACTCCAAAAATAAGTAATAAATTTTGAATATTTGCAAAATATTAATGTCAAATAAGTTTACCTATAAATTAAGTTTTTTTACAGTAATTCAAATTGTTATTTTTTACTTTTTAGTGTAGGAACTTTTATTGCGTGACTTTTTTTGAAGGCGGTTTTTTTATTTTGTAAATTTTTTTTTTATTTGTAGCCGTTTAGTGTTTTTTTTTTTATTATAATGTGTTATGGCAAAGAAGTCAATATCGTTCCTACATTTCTTTTGAAAAAGTTACCAATGTCATACTTATACGTAGAAATACATATCATAGTACATTGTTACTGTGTAATCGTTTTGATCTCGAGGAGAGATGATATGATGCATGAGATACTTATGACTTATAGTTAAAATAAAATAATAATCTTATCATAAATTCATATTAGTTCTCGCCAAATAACAAAAAACTAGATATTTTCATCAACAGACAGATAAAGTTCAAAGATACCAAATGCAATCTAATTTAGTATCTATGATTAAATACATTCGTACATAGAAAAAAGACCGATGCAATTATTGTTTTGTATCAATTGTAACCCATTAAATGAAGAATACTATTTTGTTATTACTAAGAACATTCATATATAGACAAGTTGGTAAAAATATAAAAGACCATCGCTATTGTAAATATACATTTATGACTCATTCAATGTATGAACCTTTTTTAAGTAAGTATTATCTACATATGTGCACACAAAAGAAACACAATTATTGTTTTGTACGACGCAATTATTGTTTTGTAACCAATTTAAAACGACTGTTTTGTTAAAAATGCCAATTAATTCTCTTAGCCTATTACCAGGAAAACGATAAGAACACAATGACGCATTTCACCACTAATGTGTAAACGCAGTCCACGTGGACTAATGCAAAATAGCCAATACTAGGCCAAACTCCGCCCCCAAAGGTGTGCGGTCCCGCTCTAGAACCTTTCGGCCCCATCGGCCATCTGTTCTACGAGCAATGTGCCGTGCCCACTGTCACTTAAGTTTGGCATTTCTTCGGGCTATGTCGGTGACGCTGGTTCTTCTGCGGATTTCTTCATTTCTGATTCGAACATGCACGGAAACTATGAGCATAGCCCTTTCCATTGCTCTTGACAGTTTGCCAGACTTCGTGGCAAGGTAAATAATGAGACTGTAGATGGTTAAGGTCTGTTTATTACTTTAATTGCTGGTGCTTACATACTAAGAAGATGCGTGAGATTTTCAGATTTAGCTATCCTAACAAACGTGCAACAATTAACATGTATGTCTTATCTCTATCGTATCTAAGTAATGTAGCGACGTGATAGTGCCGCTACATATACTCCCCCCTTTTAAAAATAATTAACATATAAATTGAAAAAAATTAGTATGTACCTAATTATATAATAACTTAACCTTGCTGATAAATTACATCCTATGCGTAATGTAATGTCATTGTTGCTAATTCGAAGGAAATAAAAACTGCTGCCTTTGTTGTGACGGCGGCGGCAGTCGATGAACTATCCACTGCATTTGTGCTGATTGTTTCTTGCTATTGTTTTCACTCTTCTGTCTAAGGTCTTCAGTATTCCGTAGAGAAGAAGGATGCCAATTGTGATGAGGATTTGTCCAATTGCAATGTTTCTCGTCCACCGTAGCTCTTCCAGGACAAGACTTTTGAGATGGTCGGCTTCATTTTGATTAAGGCAACTGTCGGAGTTATATACGATTTGATCTTTGGAGCTTTGGTTGCCCATTGTTCTCTCGTAGATACTGACGGTATATGATGGTATTTTCAAAATACGGTGAGTATTTAAATGGACTGATTACTTGTGTCAGCAAGTGACGAATCGTACTGTCGGCTTAACCGCCCGTCCTGACTTCGTGATGTACGTGTTCCGCCCGTTGTGATTATTTCCTGAATTTGGCACGTTCGTTCCACTATTGAAGACAAATGCAGGTTTTAATCGGTCTATAGATATTGCTTTTTCATTGTCCCCAATTTTAATGATAAACGTCTTATCTATCCTCTTTGTCACTAGAAATGGTCCTTCGTATGGTGGTGTTAAACTTTTCCTTATTCTGTCACAGCGCACGAATACATGTGAGCATTTGTTGAGCTCGGGGTGAATGAAAACTGTTTGTTTAATTTTCTTGCGTTTTGATGTTGATGTCATACGAGAAATGTCCTTTTGTATATTTGTGACAAATTCTTCGTATGTCGAAGGCTGTGACGATTCAAAAAATTCTCCGGGAAGCCTTATAGGTGCGCCATATATCATCTCTGCTGCACTATATCCTGTGTCCTCGCGTACACAACTTCGTAATCCAAGTAGAACTGAAGCAATTTCGTTCATCCAATTAGCATTAGATTCTCTTGATATTAGCGCCGCTTTTAAAGTTCTATGAAATCTCTCTATCATTCCATTTGATTGTGGGTGATAAGGCGTTGTTCTAATTTTGTGTACTCCTAAAAATTGTGAAAGTGATTCAAATATTCTTGATTCAAATTGTCGACCTTGATCCGTAGTAATGCGTAATGGGCATCCGAATCTTGCTATCCATCCCTCATACAGTATGCGCGCTACTGTTTCGGCTGTGATATCTTTAACGGGAAATACTTCCGGCCAAGAAGTACAACGATCTATCATTGTAATTAAATATCGCTTTCCTTGAGAAACAGGTAACGGTCCAACAATATCGATGTGTAGATGTTCAAAACGTTGAGATGGCATAAAGTTCCCGACAGGTGATATAGTGTGGCGTTGCACTTTTGATTTTTGACAAGCTAGGCACGATTTACACCATTCATTTATATCTTTATTCATACTTGTCCATAAATATCTTTGAGTTATCATTTTCCTAGTAGCTCTCTTCCCAGGATGACTCAGTCCATGCATGACATTAAAAATTTGTCTCCGAAATTTTTCTGGTAAATAGGGGCGATTTTTTCCTGTAGATATGTCACCGGCGATGACTTCAGTAGAACCCGGAACCTTGATATTTGAAAATTTTAAATTCTTGTTATTACGAAGTCGTAATAATTCTTGGTCATCATGCTGACATCTTGCTAAATCAGCATAATTAATCGGTGATGGCACATCAATTTGTTCTATCCGTGACAATGCGTCTGCTACAATATTGTCACGTCCTTCTATATGTTGAATGTTGGTACAATATTGTGAAATAAAATCCAGTTGTCGTATTCGCCGTGGCGTATCATTAGATGACGGTTTTTGGGAAAATGCGTAAGTCAAAGGTCGATGATCTGTAAAGATAGTAAATTCTCTTCCTTCGACTAACCTTTGAAAATGTTTGACTGCCATATATATTCCGAGCAACTCTCTGTCGAATGTCGAGTATTTTTGTTGAGTATCACTTAATTTCTTTGAAAAGAATCCTAATGGTTCCCAATTACGTCCTGACTTCTGCTGCAGAACTGCGCCAACACAGGTCGAACTGGCGTCCGTCATAAGTGCCAAAGGGGCGGTGCGAGAGGGGTGAACTGTTAATACTGCGTTCATTATATTTTCCTTGCATTTATCAAAAGCTTTTTCGGCCTCTGTTGTCCAAGAAATTGGAGAATTATCATTCTTTTTAGAGTCGTGCAGGTAGTTGTTTAAGATAGTTTGATATTCAGCGGCATGAGGGAGATTGTTTCTGTAAAAGTTGATCATTCCTAAAAATCTTCTTAGCTCCTTGATTGTCGTAGGTTTAGGAAATTCCATAATTGCTTTGTACTTTTCCTCCGTTGGTCGTATTCCTCGACGTGTTGTATGATAACCCAGAAAATCTATTTCACTCTTAAGAAAGTCACATTTTTCGAGATTAATTGTTAATCCATTTTCATGTAAACGTTTGAAAACCGTATCCAAATGTTGATAATGTAGAGCCTCGTTTTCAGATGCTATAAGACAATCGTCGACGAATATGAATACGAAATCCAAATCCCTGAATAGCGAGTCCATGAATCGTTGGAATGTTTGCGCCGCATTACGTAAACCGAAAGGCATTTTTGGAAATTCGAAAAGTCCAAAAGGAGTGATAATAGCAGTTTTTTCCACATTTTCTACAGGAATGCAGTGGTACGCCTTTCGAATATCAATTTTGGAAAAGATTTGCTTCCCTTCTAGTATGTAAGTGAAATCAGTTAGTCGTGGAAGTGGATATTTGTCCGGTACAGTCACGCTATTGAGCATTCTATAATCTCCACATGGTCTCCATTCACCGTTCTTTTTCTTAACCATGTGCAAAGGACTAGCCCATGGGCTGTCCGAAGGGCGACAAATGCCAAGCTCCATCATAGTCTGAAATTCTTTCTTTGCTATATGATATTTATCAGGAGGTAATGGTCTTGCACGTGCTGATACCGGTGGTCCTTTAGTGATAATATGATGCTTAATCTTGTGTTTTGGAGTAGTGTGGAAGGAGGCTGGTTTCGTAATATCCTCGTATTCATTTAATAGTTGAGTAATGCGTGGATTCGTCTCAATGTTAATAGTGCGGATTGTTTGCTGCGTCGATTTGATCAGGGTTGCGGGCGTTGTCAGCTCAGTTACCCTATCTATGAGTTTTCGACCAGCTATATCGACTAATAGCTTATAATGCTCTAAAAAATCTGCTCCAATAATCGGTTGTGTTACATCGGCGATGACAAAGTTCCATACAAAGTTTCTTCGTAGCCCGAAGTTTAAAGAGAGTGTTTTTTCACCATATGTCTTAATTTTTGTACCATTGGCGGCATAAAGTATACATTGTTCATCTTGTATTAGTGAATGTCTCTGTGGCTTGCTAATAACTGAAATATTTGCTCCCGTGTCAATCAAAAATCTCATACCACTTTTTCGGTCGGTAATAGTGAGGCGGTTGGACGGGTGAATAGCACAGAGTTCCGCCGTTGTCCGTGCTTCAATTAGTTTCCCTGTTTCCTTGAGTTGAGATCCTGTTTCCAATCACAAGGTTGAACACACTTTTGTGCATATTTTTTAAATCTTCCATGGTAAAAACAAAAGTGCCTTCTTTCTCTTGAACTCGACTGTGGTAGGAAATGCCGACGATTGGAATAACTTTGAGTGCTGCGTCGATAGTTTTTTTGACCTTGCTGAATTGCATTTAGTTCCAATTGCATTTCTGCTAACTGTGTATGTGTATATGTGTGTAGTATGCATGACATTGTATCGTCGCCAGATTTGTTTCCGTTTACAGCTGACACCTCTGTACGTGTTGAATTTATTAATATCTTGTCCGCGATCTGGCTCATCTTGTTCACATCTATGTCTTCTGTGACTGCTAGAACCGAAGTCACTGATGGTGGCAGAAGCCTCAACCATAGAAGTTTGATGGTTTCGTCGCTGATATTTCCGTTACTCAGGGTCCGCATCTTGCGCAGAAGATGTGATGGTTTCTGGTCGCCGAGATCCATTTCAGACAATAATTTTTGGAGCTGACGTTGGTCTGATTCCTCATAGCAACTGATTAGGCGTTCTTTGATAGCCTTGTACTTTTCTATTGGCGGTGGGCAAGTAATGAGGTCACTAACCTGTATTATTTCTTCTTTTGACAGTTTTGCAATGACCGTATAGTACTTGTAATCGTCTCCTTGCTTCTGTGGTGCTACTATGGCTTCTAGTTGCTTAAACCATAATCTGGGTTGGTCCCTCCAAAATTCCGGAATACGGGATAAAATGGCGGTTCCGGCTGATATCTCCAAGGCTTCTTGTTGGCTGCTGCTTGATTTGCAGGGTGAATGAGTCATGTTGATTGTTCTTCGTCGGGTCACCAATTTGCCAGACTTCGTGGCAAGGTAAATAATGAGACTGTAGATGGTTAAGGTCTGTTTATTACTTTAATTGCTGGTGCTTATATACTAAGAAGATGCGTGAGATTTTCAGATTTAGCTATCCTAACAAACGTGCAACAATTAACATGTATGTCTTATCTCTATCGTATCTAAGTAATGTAGCGACGTGATAGTGCCGCTACAACAGCTCTAATAAGCTTACACAATACTAGGCCCCATGCCAACCTTCCAGCTTCATCATCACATCAGTTCAATAGTACCTTACAGCCAAAGTGCATCTTATAACAATTCTAACAAGCCCAAACACGGCTAGGATATATTAATTAGGTACGCAGTTCCAGTGCTTACCTTCCAGCTCCATAATCATCATTAAATCAGTTCGATGATAACATTTCCAACATAATTATTTAAGATCATTGGTTTACAGTGCATTTTCATAGTTGCTGAACTACCTTGATTGTGATATCTATGCGAGTGTCAAGTTTCATCATCCATTTCTGATCTTCTTCACCAGTTCCACCTCATCAAACATTACTTTTTGACTGTAAATGCTTGAGTGCTCTATGAAAATATTAAAATTACTATATAGTTGCCTATAATATTTGAGGAGTTCCCTCGATTTCTCATGGATCCCATCATCAAAACTTGATTTTGAAAAGAATGGGACCAATCTGGAAGCATATCCTTTCAATCATAAAAAAAATTTTGCAAATCCGTCCATAAACGACGGAGTTCTGAGGTAACAAACATAAAAAAAAAATAAAAAAAAAAAAATAAAAAATACAATCGAATTGAGAACCTCCTCCTTTTTTTGAAGTCGGTTAAAAATATTTATACACACTTTTTGCGCACAATTTTTGATTTTATTACTTTATAGGAAATAAGTAGGTTACATTTTTTATGTTCATTAAATAAATAAACACTATGAGCTTAGCCAGTCATAATTTAATTGGAGAATACTTCCCTTTCTAGTTTTAACGGACATTAAACCTCGTTCTTGAAGTCGCAACCCCTTTTAAATATTTAAAGGTAGTAAGCCTTTCACGTTTTCTATTATGTACTATTAGCTAGTCTTGCGCGGTTTCACCCGCTGCTCAGCTTCATTTGATCGAAGCGTTATGTTTTATAGCCTATAACACTCAGGAACATTGTAGCTATCTATCAGTGAAAGTATTTTGGCAATCCAGCGGTTTCAAGATTACCCCCTTAGTTATATTACATTAGTTAACTTTTGCTCTGCAGTAATTATTGTCTCAGTAGGCACTGAAAACACAATGAAACTGCTTGGTACATTTTATTTTATTCATATTTCGACTTTAAAGAATACCGTTTGAAAGAAAAGGCCTTATACCAAGAAGAAAACAAAATAATCATGTAAATTATAAATGAATTTATTTATTTATTTCATGTAGATATTGTCGTTGGTCTTATAAATTAATTTTAAACCAAGCTTTGCTTGTGATTTGGTAACATTTACTTATTAAATGTTAGGGAAAATATTTAGTTTTAATTCCGCGACAAAAATCCAGGCTTGTTGCAGGATGCAATCCCACTCCTATGCAATCATGCATATGCACATGCAGCAAGGGTCCCAACACGTGTTTCGCCCCTCCGAGAGGGGCGAAACACGTGTCGAGTATAGGTTTGATTGCGTGGCATGTTTTTCCGTTTTGTGTATGTGTGCATATGCATGTGGGCGGGAGGGTGGGACCCTTGCTGCATGTGCATATGCATGATTGCATAGGAGTGGGATTGCATCCTGCAACAAGCCTGGATTTTTGTCGCGGAATTAAAACTAAATATTTTCCCTAACATTTAATGTCATGGATTTCCGTAAAGTAACGCCTGATTCTATAAATTAACATTTACTTAGTATTTCTCTGCTTTGAATGACGGATGTTAATATTTCTTTTCCTTTTAGGTAAATCTCTTTTCCCGCGTTCAGCTATCTTATTCTTCTCACGTCTAAAAAGTATTTATCTACAAGAACCTGAACCTTTAGTGACGTTAACGTCCTTTCCTTGTAAACACGATGATGACGTTTGCAGGAGTCATTGTTTTCAGCAGGTTAAAGTAATAGCTACCTACTCTTTCCTTAAGCGGCGATATATGGAAATTAAATATTATTGCTTACGGCACTTCTTCATGATGTTCTCTAAGAGACTTCTGTAAGCGTATCGGTACTCATTCGAAATTAAAACATATATGATAGGGTTCATACAAGTCCTCAGACATCCAAATAGATGTGCTAACTCGTTGGCGTAAGGATCAGAATTGTATTCTTTGTATAATAATCTTGTCACCATCAATGGCAAATGGGTTAAAGTGTAAGATACTATTATTGCAACAATCATCGCAAACAGTCGTTTGTCTCTGCTTGTAGGTGATTTTGGTCTTTTCTCTTTTCTAGTCAGTCTTAACGTAGCCTTGAAATAATTATCAAAAGTTTTGTGACCACGTGGTGTAGCAGTGGCACTGCTAGGTGGTGTCAGTTCATCGCTAGTTCTACTGTTTGTAAGACTTGCGGGATCAATGCTTATGAGCGTCCTCCCATCTGTTGAAGTATCGGATTGAGTGCGTGTTAAAGGTAAATGACTTGGGCCTATCAATTTAGGATTTTGTCCTTGTAATATCATTTTAGTTTTCCTTACGACCCACAAAATTCTTGCATAGCACATAGCTATAATCAGGGTAGGTGCCACGAAGGCGATGCTTGCGAAAAATTTCTTTGGAGATTTTCCATTTTCGTCATCAAGCGTGGTGCAGAATCCTAAATTAGGTTCCAAATCAAATCGACCCCATACTCCGAAGAAAGATGGCAAAAAAAGTGTTGAGGACAGTATCCAGATTAGAATTAATATTTTTGTGATATTTCTTCTTTTATAAATTCTGAAACGATGAGATAATTTGTAAAGAAATTAATTTACTGATTACTATATTACCATAAGTGTTGGAGAGCCAAGCTTCGGCACGAATGGGTCGGCTCGACCGGAGTGATACCACGGCCTTACAGGATACCGGCGTGAAATAACCACAGCGTTTTGTTTCGCCGTGTGAGTGAGGTTATCGGAGGCCCAATCCCCTTCCCCTATCCCTTCCCGATTCTAATCCCCAAAAGGCCGGCAACGTACTCGTAACTCCCCTTTGGTGTTGCGGGTGTCTATGGGCGGCGCCGATTGCTTACCACCAGGTAATCCGTCAGATCGTTTGCCGACTTATACCATAAAAAAATGTGTATTACATACCTACGGTACGAGAGTGGGTGACAAACTATGATATATCTGTTAATAGTAATAGCCAGGATTGTGAAGATGGAGGCAGCAATTAGTATTAACTTGCAGTAGGCGTAAACACGACACATGATCCACCCGTGGGTCCATTGCTTTTTCCAGAATGTAACAGCTGTCATCGGCAGGATCATGCTACCAAATATCAGATCACTTATGTGGAGATTTATTATAAATATCGCTGTTGCGTTCCGGACCTGAAATCATAAATGTATAGTTATTATTATAGTATTGTATTACAACTACGTAGATAAGAATTTGTGTTGAGTAAGACAGAAGCGGAGAAAGATCGTTTCCTCACGCACTTCATTTCCTACTTAGTATGATGGCTTCGCAGAAAGACCAGATAGCTTCTCAGTTATCTCACTTGCACCATGACTTGAACCAGAGCAGGATGCGAAGGGCATCGTCAACGATGACTTCCTTGGGAACCCAGCTGTGATCAGCACATGCATGTCAACGTGTCCCCCACCGTGTCGTCAAGGTAATTCTCACAGTAACGTCAGTCGGGCGTTTCTGTCTATGGAATTCGAAACAGACACCTCTCGAAATTTCCGTATCCGGTAAGATCCTGCGCCTGGCAAAAGGTGAGGATGTAGTGGCGTCTCTCTAGGAACTCCTCAAAGAGAGCCTCAGTAACGATTAAAACAAACCCGGCCTTCGTTTGAGCTAGCCGTTGCATCTAGCTCGATGCATGCAAGTGCTGCAAATACCGCTGTGTCTTCTTCTGTGTTGAATTTTAACACTTTTTAAGAGTCCTGACATATGGCGAACAAAAACATGGACTTCAAATTCCTATTAATAATAAGTTTGGAATCGTCAATTTGCTATGAGCAAGTAGGTATTGTGATAATGCTCATATCTTGCCTGTGCAGGTCTTTTTGGAGACGCATCGATGTAGGGCAATGCGCTGCGTCTTCGCAAATCAGGCTTTAGGCTGCAGAGAGTAATAATACCACTCGGAATACATTCCTTTTTCTTATGTGATAGGTCGGCAAACGAGCAGACGGATTACCTAATGATAAGCAATCAGCGCCACTCACCCGCAACAACAGAGGAGTTACGAGTGCGTTGCCGACCTTTTGGGGGTTAGGGATTTGAGAGATTTAGGGATTGGGAAGGGCTTTGGGGAGGGTAAGGATTGGGCCTCCGGTAACCTCACTCACACGGCGACACACAACGCTGTGGTTGTTTCACAGTTTCACGCCGGTTTTCTGTGAGGCCGTAGTATCACTCCGGTCGAGCCTAGAGGCTTGTTTGTAATAAAAACCAATCTATTAATACTAAGTAAGAAAACTGGAAGTTACCTTTCTGCAAAAAGCGAGCGCTATGATGGTGGTGAGATTTCCAGGAATGCCAATGAGCATGAAGACCACATGGCACGCAAAGGTAATGGTCAGAAGTGTATCAGGATAACACTTGTACAGTTCAACTGATGCTAATTCTTCACTTGACGTATACACCATTCTAACATTGGTCTTGTTATAATCACACGCCATCTTACACCTTTCAAAATGCTTTTGGCCTCTTAAGATATCAATCACACTTGCAATTTTCAAAACACTTTTGACGACTGATTTAATAATTGTTACATTTTCCTTACGTAAGTAGTCTACTCACAATGGCTATAAAAGCGCAAATGGTATTTTGAATATCATATTTTTCCATGAGCGTCAATAATTCAATTTCCCTATGTGTCACATTCGTATAAGGTAATAGGAAAGTGCACAAATAATATTTATTAAATTTCATAATAAAAACAGTAGGTAATAAAAAATTTATTTACACTAAAATGGATGCAAGACATTGTTTTTAAAGTACATTGCTGAAAACCTTTAGGGACACATTTTAATCATTTATATACATACTTACGCAATGTCGTAGTGGCCCGGAGGTTAAGGAGCCCGCTTCTGTGCATGAGGGTGTGGGTACGAAACCTGGCAAGTACCAATGTGACTTCTTCCGAGTGTTATGTACTTTCTATGATTATTTAGACACCACTGACATACGGTGAAGGTAAACATCGTGAGGAAACGTGGACTTATTTTCTAATTATAAGTTTGAAATCGCCAACGCGCATTGAGGAAGCGTGGTGATTAATGCTCTTACCTTCTCCGTATGAGAAGAGGCCTTTGCTCAGCAGTGGGAACTTATAGGCTGATGATGATGATGATGATGATACATACGCAATGTATCTATTTTATGCTCTAAGGTCATCTTAATGGCGGTTGCACCCGCTTCATAAGTTTTCATAATTGACTTTAATATAAAAGTACCTATCAACTTCTGTGTAACATTATTTATCCTGGTACGTAACGAATATGCCAAAATAATAAAACATTATTATAAATATAATTTGTAACTGCCACCAAATGTTGTCTATTTTTAGTGCGATGAGGCAAGGAAGACTAAAATTATTAGGTAGTTCTTCCATATGAATATATATTGTAACCATAATTTCAATCTAATTTTGGACATGTAAACCGATAATTTATTTAAGGCATGTCCCTAGCCAAGCCCCTAATGGTACACGGGTTGTGAGTAGGTTACTCCGTACACTGACATGCCGTGAAGATTTTTAAGTTGAGTTAGTATAGCTAGAGAAACCATTTCCACTAAAAGACACAAGTTTAGTATATTTTTGTAAAAGTTAATTACAACAGTGGAAGGCGATTATTTCTCTTAGTTGTTGATAGCTACCGACTTATATTTTCGCGATGTTAGAATTTGTCCGTCATGTTATTTTATAATACGACAGTACGGGTTAGCCGACTGTAGGTTGACGAGTTAGCAAAAAAAATTTATGGCGATGAGACCATACATGGTAAGTGATTAACAATTCTAAAGACTGCACGGTTGGCGCAGTAGTTGGGCAACTGGCTGCTGTACAACGTGTCGCGGGTTCTATTACAGCACGGAACAACACTTTGTGTGATCTACAAATTGTTGTTTCAGGTCTGGGTGTGTTGTGTATGTGGATTTGTATGTTTGTAAACGCACCCAAGACACAGGAGAGAATCCTAGTGTGGGGCAACGTTTTTATAAAAAAAATATTAATAAATTAAAATCAAAATAATAAATCCATTCTTTTCTATTAACTGCCCACTTTACACAAATTGGGACATATTTGCCGAGGAACTTCGACCGAATGAGCCAGCTCGACTGTAGTGATACCACGCCCTCGCATACCTTCCACATACCCGTGAAACAACGCTTCCGTTTTGTTTTGATTAAATGTTAACCGGGGGTAAGTGAGATAAACCGAGGCCCAATCCTTGAACCTGACCGCCTCTTATCCCCAATCCTCTAATTCCAAATAACCTACGAAATTTCCTACAACGCACTTGTGCTTTGGCGTTGCGTACATGTCACGGGTGGCGCCTTAATTTTGCTTTTCATCAGGTGATTCGTGTGCACGGTAAAGAAACAAATGTATAGTATTATATTTTAAACTGTAGCGTCGCATATTAATACTTTACTGTATCGTAATACGTGGATTTAACGCGCACGTACCTTTACATACCTACCACGGTGTAACCCTGCCGAAACGTCAAGCAAAAACTAATGAAAGGTACCTGCGCTTTAAATGTAGGTATAGTATTGCTTCTTTAAAAATATAAATTTTTAGCATTAGGATATTTGGCGAATAGAACATGAAGTAGAAAAGTAAACGTTCTATTTTCTTTTTTTATATATTGGAAGGAGTTACGAGTGCGTTGCCGAACTTCAGGGGATTAGGGTTTATTAAGGGAGGGGAAAGGATGGGCCTTCGGTAACCTCACTCACACGGCGAAACACAACGCTGTCATTCTTTGAAGTTTTAAAGTATTTACATCAAAACAATATTATCATTAGGTAACTATATGAATAATAAAACATGTTTTGCAAAAATAATCAGTTTAATTCAATATTAAAAACCAAAAAGTCACAAATAATACTTAGAAGAGAAACAGCACAATAATTAATATATTTGGATATGTATGATGATTATTTGTGTTAGATCTTAACGTCCATGTCCGTAATAGCCGTGATGTTGATGGTGATGATGATGATGATGATGTCCGTATCCCCCCCTATTGTAACCGTAACCTCTGGATTCTGCGCCTTCCAGCACATCATCTACAGGGATTGAGTCAGCAGCTGCTACCAGTATTGATTCTGGAATGCTTGGCTCAGGAGCGGCGCCCACCATTGCCAAGATGGCGCACACCAGCAAACCGAAGAAAGTAAACTGCAATGGAAATCGGTGGTAATAAATGTGTTTAAATTCACCTATGTATTCTTAATGATATTTTTTTTAAGTAATAGGTCGGCAAACGAGCAGCACCTGATAGTAAGCAATCAGCGCCGCCCATGGATACCCGCAACGGAGGAGTTACGAGTGCGTTGCCGACCTTTTAGGGATTAGGGATTTGGAGATGGCACACGGCGAAACACAACCCTGTGGTTGTTTCACGCCGGTTTTCTGTGAGGCCGTGGTATCACTCCGGTCGAGCCGACCCATTCGTGCCGAAGCATGGCTCTCCCACACTGTATGATATGTTTATAAACTTGTAATTGAAAATCCTTTTTGAGTACGCTTCATCACGCTGGCTCGGATATGGACGTACGTACTTATATCCGAGCAAGCGCGCATCAGACGGGATACGATGCGAGATAAAAATAGTTTACTTTGTGATATCCCAATAGTAAGTAATGTGGGTAACATATGGACAACGATAAGACTGGGGGAGACCAGTGCTTAGTAGTGATTGATGATAAGGTAATAAGCAGATAAGGTAAAAGTTTGATGATAAGATTTAAAAGCTTATGAAGCAAACAAGTAAATAAGTATGTAAAGTGTAGTAAAAATGTAATTTACAATAAAAATCTAAATTTTATTACACATTAAATTTAGTGGTGAAATCAGCTTATAGGGAAGAAATAACAATAGGCTTTATCTAAATGTATTTTAATATTAATTAGTTGGTACGTTTAAAATGATAAAGTTATAAAACATTTCGATTACAATTTAATTTTCCATCAAAATTGGTACTTTGAATTACAATCAAGAGTTGATAATTTGATATTTTAAAGCAGAGTATTAGAATTAAGAAATATTACAAAATAAATGCAAGATTTGGCTGATAAATTAAATTTTTACTTGCGGTGCTACTACTACTTGCGATGTGCATACGAAATTGTCTGTTTGTAAACGCACCCACGACACAGGAGAAAATCCTAGTGTGGGGCAACGTTTTTTTAAAAAAAAATAGAAAAAAAAAATAGAAAATAGGTACATAATTCCACCGAATTGTTGATTTTAATATCTGTGATAGTTGCTTATTGTTTCAAATGTATGACGCTGGCTGAGAAATTGCGTGTCTTTGTTAATAGTTGTATCTATACTAATATTATAAAGAGGTAAAATTTGTAAGTTCGTATGTAGGGGGTATTCTTTGGAACTGCTGGTCGGATTGCCAAAATTCTTTCACTGATAGATAGCTACAATCTTCCTGAGTGCTATAGGCTATAAAACATCACGCTTCGATCAAATGGAGCTAAGCAGCGGGTGAAACCGCGCGAGAGTAGCTAGTTATTTATATTTTTATAGACAAAACTTATTTAGGTGTTAAAGGTGCAGTGTTAAAAACAAACTGGAGTAAATTGTTATTGTCCATCAAGAACGAAACACATTGAGAAGACATTGGATATAACACATTTCCTATTCAGCTAAGGATATAGAAAAGCATAAGTCTGTATTGCCTTAATTGGATTTAATAATTGGAAGATCATTTATATGGTATTTTGCAAGTTTTTTACATTTAACCCTTTTTGCGTATGTTATAATACATAATTCTTATGTGTACACTTTCTTCAATAATTCTCTATAATTCTGAGGGAAAAAACATCGCTTAGATGTCTCAGAATACAGAACAAAGATGTATGATATGCTGAATTATAATCGCTTGATTAATAAGGCCTAACAAAATGGGTTTCAGTTTTTATAACCTAAACATATTGGCAGTTCTATCCCGTATTAACCCGAAATCGAAAGTTTCAGTAATCACTTTCCATCTAAATCAACCTTGTTTTGATGGTTGAAAACCCTATTCCATCTCCTGTTCCGGGCCGGATCCACGGGTTTATTGCGTTCGCACCCACGACTTTGGCTAATAAGAAACTAAGTAGGTACCTGGGACTTTATGCATTAGGTTGAAAATGCAGTATCAATGAAATTTAATATTTTAAACGTACTTACAGTGTTCATGATGAGAGTAATTGCAGAACTATGTAAGCTGCAGTAAAAAGGACCCTCTTATATACACATATGAGGTCATCGGGGGCATCACATACTGCGCTTTATGTTACCTAATTGTTATATACAATTACTTATATTACCTTAGAAACTGTTAGGTACTCATAACTCGTTCATTTACCGGGAAAATCGTAACAAATGCTTTAAGTGTTTGTGTGTTGGTAATTGTATAGTAAATAAGTGGTTTGTTGAATAAATATTTTGAAGATGCATCTTGAGTTAAGGAAAATTTGTGATTAAAATATGAGTATGCCAGCCTTTTGGGAAAACCTATGATAGATGATTAGATGTTCGTTTTGTTTAGAGAGTTTGGCTCGACTGGAATGACACCATGGCCGCATAGAAAATTGGCTTGGAATACTACAGAGTTTTGTTTTGCCGTGTGATTTAATTACAGTAGGCCAAACCATTTCCCTATCCCCAATCTCCTATTCTCCAATTAGAGGCTAGCTAGATCCAGGTTGGGCTATTTTTTACTGTTGGCGCGGTGTCGCGGGCTCGATTCCCGCACAGAAAAACTCTTTCTGTAATCCACAAATTGTGGTGTCGGGTCTGGGTGTGGTGTGTATCTGAAATTGTATATTTGTAAACGCATCCACGACACAGGAGAAAATCCCAGTGTGAGGCAACCTTTTTTTATAAAGAAAAAATAAAGGACTCTTCTATATAGCTAGATCCACGCGGAGTTATTTTTCATACCCTTGAGTGATAAATAATTTATAGATATGGCAAAAAAATATACTTAAAGAAAATAATTTTAGATTTGAAAATATTACGTGCCCTTAGTGATATAACGTGTGAAGATATAACGTGCCGTCAAAATATGCCTATATTTTTGAGGGTCGAAAATCATTAAATGATTGTTTACGCTCTAGGTGTGTCAAGAGGGAGTGTTAAACTCTTATTGACTTCAAATCACCAAGCTTTTTCTTCTGCTCTAGGCAGGGGCCGCGGTATACTATTGCGCTTGACCTACAACCCTGGCTGAACATCAGCTTTGTTGGGCCCCATCTGTAGCGGTCTATTGGCGGAATGAGTCAATGTTGCTAATAATAGGTACAAATAAGCAGTGTTGGTAATAAAATAAGTAAATGAATTAATTTATTACAGTTTTCCGCTGATAGTCATAAAAACATTAGACGCGAATTTAATGATTTATTAATCACCATCAATTAATCATCAATAATATCGATTGCAAGCGTGATTGCAAGCGCATATAAATGTTATGTCGTTACTATTCTTAATTATTTTGGTGTGCAAATAAATCATACGGGAAACTTACAAGCATTCTATACAAAAGACTCACACTCACACAAGTGTGGGAGAGCCATGCTTCGGTACGAATGGGTCGCCTGGATCGGAGTGATACCACGGCCTCACAGAAAATCGGCGTGAAATACTCTTTCCTCCCCAGTTCCCTTATCATCCCAACTCTCCAAAACCTTAATCCCCAAAAAGATGGCAACGTGCTTGTAACTCCTATGTTGTTGCCGTTGCAAAAGTACCTCGATCTAAGCAGAAGGAATGGGGGCTGAAACAAGAGAAGTTATGTAATGATTTCCGCTCCACAAAACAAATAAAAAATAGTGGAATTAGCGTGTTATTGAAGAGAGCTGTGATAAATTCAGCGAGATACTGTCTTGTTCCGAGAAACGAGCTGAAGATTAAAAGGAGGATGATTGCAGATCAGAAAGCGGAGACGAATTTGACATGCCCTCGGCTAAATCAACTTCTTTTGAAATCATTATCCCACACTAGGACTTACGTTTACAAACATGGAAAATGACGTGCATACCACACCCAGATTCAGAACAACAACTTGTAGTTCACATAACTCGTTATTTCGTCCGGAATTGAATTCGCGGCCGCGACACGTTGCATAGCAGCCAGTTGTCTACGCCAAACTTGCAATCGAAAATGGTCCAACTTTGAGACTCAAACAAAACTTGTTGCCTTCACAAATATCTAAACCAAAGCTCTCTTTTTTATATTATAAATCTAAATTACAGGACCAAACATCGTATAAAGTCGAGCGTGCCGTACAAGTGTCTTGCCGACCTCCCACATTTATATGTTGTTTTTGTTTTAGTGAAAGCTTATGTTAGTTACTTAGGTTATAAGTAGCATAAGATTTATACCAGTGCATAAATGCGTTTGTCAAATGTTGTCAGATTTATTTTATATTTTTGTTAACTGTTTAACTTTTTGCAATTCTTTAACGTTTTATTGTTTACTTTGATGTAAATTGTGCATACTGTGATTTTCTATATAAAAAAAGATTGAACAAAAAATCATCATAAACCATCATCATTATCAGCCTACAGTGCCCACAACTGAGCAAAGGCCCCCATTCTCACATAGAATAGCTTAAGACAGATCGGTGATTTCACACTTATAATTTGAAATTATAAGTTAAGTTTTCTAAATAAACTAAGAAAGTGCTTATAACTTGGCAATAGTCACATTGGTACTTGCTTGGTTTTGCTTATCATTTGGTACACCAGGATGTTGTAACGTAATAAAATGCTGTACCATTTTCTATTACGTTTTGTGCACATCTTTTGTGGGAGAGCTAATAAATAAATTAAAAACATGTCACTTTTCGTAGATGTGATAAAATGGGTACCTAACTAGTTTATTATTTTTAAAGAATTTAAAAACAAGCTAAAACGATATGGGTCAAGTCACTTGAGAAAAAAAACAGATCATTTGATTGATGGTTGAAGTATTCTGTTTCAAAATTTAATTGTAAGATTCCATTTTCCGAACATACGCAGATACATATTTACATTGAAAGTTAAATAAAGTGCTATAAAATAAACTTTGGGGCAATACAAAATAAATTAAGTATTAACTTTCTAATCTCTACCATCGGATTTCGGGTATTTCCACCACTTCTTTAAAAAAAGTATTTCAAAATTCACCTCAAATACGAGGAAAACCCAAGCTCACGTAATAGTATTAACTTTCATTTGCGTCACGTGTTGATGCTACTTATGTGTGACCTACAGAGAAATAAAAAAAACATCAAAATGCAAATTAAATCACGTAGAGAGGATTCCGTACAAAAAATGCAAAAAATAAAATAGTTTTTTTTTCTTTTTGTAAAAACGTTGCCCCACTATAGGATTTTCTCCTGTGTCGTAGGTGCGTTTACAAACATACAAATTAACATACACATTATTATATACACACCCAGGCCTGAAAAAACAATTTGTGGATCACACAAAGTGTTGTTCCGCGCGGGAATCGAACCCGCGGCACGTTGGAAGGCAGCCAGTTGCCCAGCCACCGCGCCAACCGTGCAGTCGCATTGATTCGCAGTAAATGCATTGACGTTTTTTGTGTCCACCACTTTCAATGTTGACTGCACGAGGTCGCCGTGTAAGTTGCATGGAATAACAATCCCGGTGTGTTATGTATATAGACATATACATATTAATAATGCTGTATAATATATTTATATATACCTACATATTAAAAATACGGTAAATCATGTCTATGGAGATGGGTGCCGCGGCCTCGGCTTGCAGCACGAGAAATGGTGGTTTTTATTCAGTAAGACTGATACACCCACTCGCCCCAAGCAGGTCGGGAGACTGGGAGAACCAATCTGATTTTCCAGCTTTAATTTTTTATAATTTATTGTACCAAGAATTTAATTAAAAAAAAAAACTCTTATTGACCTACTATTAACTTCCAGACTAAGTATTGTTACAAAAGAAACTATAATCATTGAAACTATGGTAATAGATATTTGGCTGAACGTCTGCCAGAAGACGGAGGAGGGACAGCACTATTGCTATTAAGTCTATTACTTAATATATTTTTATACTGCGAATTCCCAGTGCGGACTCCATGTCCACAGTGCACACACACAAAAAAAGTAAAATAAGAAAGTACATATTATAGAATTCTCGTACAAAATAACTATTTAGATTCTTACATAAGTTTGATAGAAAGACCGTGGTCTAACCTCAGTTCTAAAAACTTCGAATAAATAAATAACAAACATTCTGTTTTTTCTACTACAAACACAATTCATAAGACGGACGATTATTTATTACGAAACCCCCATAGGACCACAAGGTGACATTTATGCGAAGTTTTATCAATAAATCATAATTATTTTTATTAAAACAATTATAAAATGTGGATTTCGAAGGCCATGCAAGATGGATACTTGATATACTTGTTTCTAGATTAAAACGTGTTCTTTATTATTTTTTTAGTAGGTAAGTATATTGATTGGTAAAGACGTACTAATAAGTGTGGCGTTTTAGAAGACAAATGACGTTGTCTATATTTTACGATAGGACGGCAAATGAGCAGACGGATTACCTGATGGTAAGCAATCGGCGTCGCTCATGGACACCCGCAACAAAGAAGGAGTTACGAGTGCGTTACCGACCTTTTAAGGTTTAGGATTTTGGGGATTTAGAGATTGGGAAGGGATTGGGGTAGGGGAAAGATTGGGCCTTATGACGAATTCAATCCGCAGCTCCAGCTCGGAGCAGAAAGAGGAACAGGGTGGTACTTAGTCAGTATGAGTCAGACACGACCTCTAGCATCCATGGTATTAACCCTTCAAAAATGCGCTTTAAAATGTTTACCATCCGTTTTTATCCTTTGCCGTGGATTTCATGGTTAGGTCTCCGACATTGACGAGATGTACATTGTATGTCTGTCAGCTAATAGTTATTTTAGGATATTATCATCCAGTTCAATTACATGTAAAACAAAGACAGATTAGTCGAATTAGCGATTTCAGATTTGTGTGCGTGTATATAAATTGTACACCCATAAAAATAAAAATGAAAAAAAGAACTTATCACAGAAGTAAAAAAAAAAACAGACTCAGCATGATTTGTGTGCGTAAAAATGATTCATTCAGTGTTTTTTTAAATTAATTCATTAATTTCGTAAGAGTCATCGTGCGTACATAACAGTCGTAAGATGTATGAAGCCTATGTAATACATATAAATGATGGTGTATACTTTTTTATGTAACCTTCACCGTCTCGCCGGTCGCTCGACTTGTGATACTGACATCACATAAGTGATATGTAATTCAATTTGAAGTTTAAGTTCAATGTTATTTTAGTTAACATACATACTTATTGAAGTATGTATCAGGGCAAGTATATCACTGTTATGTAGATACGTATTGCTTTCCGTTTTTACCACAAAGTAAATTCATGGTACCTATGCTTAATAGAAAAGAGGCTTAACTCTAAAATAAGGTATTTCAATCTTAAAAGTTAAGTGCTAATAATAAGATTCAATTTTGAAATACCCTCTTTAATTATTAATTAGATCTTTAACGGTTTCTTTTGTTGAAGCGGGAAAATCATCAAATGCGTTCTTTCACCCAAGATAAAGCGAGAGGGAGTGTCAGACTTTTACTGACTTAAAATCACCCAGGTTCTTTTCCTGCTCCAGGCCGAGGCCGCGAGACCTACTTGCACAAGCCACGGCTGAACACCAGCCTTATTAGGCACCATCTGAGGTGGTCTACTGCTGGCTATATGAGGCGGTGATATTAAATTGATTGTGAAGATCAATGTGTTTTAAACGCTTTCGAAAATCATAACACTATCTTTGGAGCGTCAGCAGAAATGTGCAGCTGCTGTTGTCTGTGTACCGCAGAGCTTTTTACAATTAATTAATCAAATTGTGAAATCAATAGTTGAATAAAAAGAAAATAGTGTTTCATCATCATCATCGCCATCGCCTATAAGTACTGAGTAGAGGCCCCTTCTTACACGGAGAAGGTTTGAGCATTAAACGCCATGCTTGCTCAAAGCAGATTGGCGATATCAGTTCGGAATGTTGGGCAAAATAATGTTTGATGAATGTTTTATTCTAAATTATGTAAGTGTGGGAGAGCCATGCTTCGGCACGAATGGGTCGGCTCGACCGTATTGATACCACGGCCTCACAGAAAACCGGCGTAAAACACCTAAATCTCCAAATCCCTAATACCTAAAAGGTGGGCAACGCATTCGTAACTCCTGCGCTGCGGGTGTCCATGGGCGGCGCTGATTGCTTACCATTAGGTAATCCGTCTGCTCGTTTGCCGATATATTACATAAAAAATCCATCTGATCAGTATTAAACACTATAAGTATACTACTAAAACCAGTTCCTTATATCTAGATAGTGTTCACTATTTAATGTGCTATAATCCTCTTCCATAATTTAAGATAAAAGTGATGATTTATGCTGATTGCTCTTGACCTTTTCCGAAGGCCGTGTTAAAAACTCATACTTCTCTTCGACCGCACAAAAAGTGTTAAGTTCATCAACATTTAACTAATTATCCGTACTTACATTGTACATCTGTCTGATATTTTTTGTCCATTGAAGGTTATGCTTGCTCATGTTTGAACGCATTTTTGATAGTTAGAATGTAGATAGTCATGTTATAATTGGAGTGAATAAGCAATTTTTTTGCCCTTAGGATTAGGTTAAAAAAATATAATTATTTATTTTTGAGTATGAACTAGAAGCAAATAAGGAAAGGAGACACACCTTGGCCGACAGTTTGGAGCAGGAGAAGGGATGGGTTGGTTCTTAGTCAGTAAGAATCTTACACCCCCTCTCGCCCTTTCCAGGGCAGACGTCACAAGAAGATGTTCTCCCATAAAAAATACGTCTCTGTTACGTAACATATTTTACATTTTTATTACCACTTTAACAAAGCATTCATAGCTTTACGAGGCTGCTAAAACTAATATGGTTGATGATTAATATATTATTATCAAATATTTGGGTTATAAAAACTACGACAAATTCGTACGATGATCCGAAAAAAATGAGTACGTGGATAGGCAGCTAATTGGTTTTGTAGTAGCTTGTAATGCTTTAACAATTTTCTTACATTTTGTGTAAATTATCATTAAAAGTAACGTTTCGTTCTACTCAAGCAGAAATTTTCGAAAATACCGACATAATATTAATTGTACATATTCAAACTTTTTTATTGTGTCAACAAACACTTGATCAATGTGTCAGACAGGTGATAATTAAGGTCTCGGAACCTGTTGGAAAATATGTTAAAAACCCCGTGGTCACAAGCTTTTATCACGTGCAAACAACAAAATGCTAATATCGTTAGTCAAAATCTAACTGACGCATATATTGTTTATATTAAAACTTGTTTATCCAACAAACTTGAACTTGATCTTAGTGAGTATCACACAAACTGGTCGATCAAGAACATTATGTAGATAAACTGGTTTTCGTATATAAAATTTAAAATTCAGCGAGAGCAAAAAAAATAATGTGTAACACCCGTTACTGTTGGCTAGGTAGAAGGGGGAAGAACTACAATCTCGTTTCAACGCAACAAACGCCAAAAAAACAAAAAACGATCTGATCGTGGAGTCCACATAAGCTTAAGACATATTACAAATTGTTTCTTTTTTTTTCGATTTACACGCATGTGTTCTGCATCGTTTTTTTGGACAAAATATATCTATATACATAAAAAATAATGCCACTTTTCGTTGTAATGTTATAACTAAACAATGCCTTTACCGATTTGGCTAATGTTGATCTTGAAATATTCGTGGAAGTCCAGAAAAGGTTTGTAGCAGGTAGAGAAAATGAAAAAAAAACTTGAAAAAGTGTAAAATCGATATCCACACGGACGAAGCCGCGGGCGACTGCTAGTTTTTATGGTTTTATCATACTTAGTATAAAGCTTTGTACTATGGTTTTATTTTTCAAGCATTGTCCCATATTACGATTTTCTCGCCTGTGAGCGTTTACAGACATTGAATTATACATATAATTCATCAATATATGGAAATTGCATTCGTAACCAATCGTGAAATAGTAATTATCGTGAGACATACTAAATTTGTGGAAACAACGACTCACTCACTTGAATTAACCGTCCCGTTGTGACTTCAAACTAGTAGACCTTTTCTTTCTCATTCATTCAAAGTTACACACGTATCGCTATTTTCAATAAATATTGTAACCTATTTTGTATTCGTTGTCCTTTTTAATACTAAACTGAATTTCTTATGTTATATTTTTGTCTTGTAGACAAACAAAATAAGGTTTAGCTCAATAAGAGTACAATAAATCAATCCAAGTTTGGGATATTGGCCAACTACAAAAGTGTGGTCATTAAAGGGAAGAAAACAATGATAAATTGCCGCAATACCAATTTATAATTATGGTGCTGTCGCAGAATGTTTGTATAAGACAGTGACAATAACAATTTTATTCCTCAGATCAGATCAGACCAGCCCTAACTAAGTATTTCAAATTCTGTTAAAAATCGGTAGGTATAAAAAGGTTACTGGCATCAGGTGTACTGGTATGACCTAGTTCAAAGGACCAAGTTTAATGTATTCGATAGCGGATTTTCGTCACCAATGTTTATAATGCGGTTTATCGTTTAAACAGTCTTCACCATTTTGTCAAGTTTTCTTGGAAGTAGGTAAACTAAAACATACTATGATTGAAATTATAGTAAATTGAGTTGACTATTGCGCTTTTCTATTCAGAGATTCAGATTCAGAGTCACGCCGGGGTTGCAGGGTAAGTACAGTGTGGTACCGCGGCCTCGGCCTAAAGCAGGGGACTCCCTCTCACCTTACCATGGGCGGGAGAAGCCATTCGATGATTTTCCCCTCACACAAAAAGCTCAAGATTCACCAGGTATGTGTGTGCACTATATGCTAGACAGGTAATAGTAATGGCCTGTCCAGCATATACCTACCCGAACAACAAAATAAACTTTATTTATCGTAAGACCAAGATTCTCCCCAGAGATCACATTTTATTTTGGTTAGGGTGAGTGACATCTTTTTTGTAGGGCATTTAATGCTACATACTAGTCGATATATGCACTCGGTAAAATAGGCGCATTTATCGATTGATACAATAAATTGTTCACTTTTTATCTTTTATAATGTACGTAGGTACGGTCAATTTATGATGAGCGATTCATCCTTACTTAAGCTGTTCAAAAGGCCTGTTTATGACGCACTACTACATTCCTAATCATATGTGGACACTATTCAAATATTATATTAACGAAAAGATCATAGAGATAATTTAATATTTATACAGCGAGCGTCTTTGTGTGTAATTTCGTTTGTACATAAAGTTTAAGTACAAACATACATATAGTTTGCTATCATTTGAAACGTTTGTTTTTGTTCACTGGCAATAACAGATTCTTGATGTGTGCCTTCAATGACGTTCATAGCAATACTCAACATTGTGCAGCTCGAATCAAGAGCGTTTTTATAAAAGTCTTCTTTAATCTTTAGTTTTAATGTTCAAATTCCAATGTCCCTAACTATTAAAATACATATTAGGTGACAAATGAATGTTTTTCTGATCTTGATGAGGCTTTCGACTACGTTGGTGATACAAAAAGAAACGATTTTGTACTATGTTAATTTGAAGAGGCACTTCAAGTCATTCCAATATTTACAAAAGCAGACAACTTTCTTAGTTTTTAATCTCTTAATATTTAGGATGGGTTGGTTAGGTATTCCTTAGGGATTCGTCTTTGGTCCTATATTATGTTTGTTGTATACATATATAATTTTTGTGTATTATAAGTTACCTGTTTCTTAAACAGTTTTAATTGTTATAATAATGTATTAAAGGAAATGCCACCTTATTCTTATTAATTACCACAATAAGTATAACATCTCATGTTAGGAACCAGCAGTGTAAAATTATAATTTCATAAATAAGAACCTTTTATTTGTTTGGCGCAAAAAGCGAAGCCACATATCTGCGGTTAATTGCTCAGGCTGCGCGCCAGCCGTGACGACTCTTAACAGTCAAATGGATTTTTGAATATCCCGTTAAGTACAATATTTACTTGCATATTTAAAGTAAGTTACGCACACATTTTTATTGCTTATTAATATCCAGCGAGCAAAAAGTGTAGTGTCTACAAATGTTGAATATTTATTATGAGCGTAAAGTATAGTTGGACGAACGACCAATTAGGTACCAAGTAGGTAGGTAATAAAGGATTTTACTTACCATGACAGATGGGGCTCACTAGGGCCGATGTTCAACCGGGGAATAGCAAGTGTGATACTGTGCCGTGGCCCTAGACTGGAGAAGAAGAAGAGACGGGATGGTTTTGAGTCAGTCCGATACTCCCTCTTGCCCCACGAAACGCGGGAAAAGTCATTTGATGATTTTCATCCCCAAAAAAGATGTTTGTCGCTATCATAATTGAATTTTACTTTTAATGTCTTTGGATAAAACCCATACTTGGATTTTCTCCATTTAATTCAGATACACACTACACCCGCAACCTGAACTACAAATTGTGGGTCACTGCACTGCACGTTTTACATAAGTAGGAGCTTTTTATCCTTCTCACAACGGTGTTGATGATTATGAATACATTTTTGTGGTCTTCCTGTCTATTTCATATATTTATTTTCCTAACTTATCTAATTTTGCCTAGCCATGTAAGCAAAAGGTGACAGACTATCATCATCCCGAGCGTACCCAGTAGACCACTATAAACGGGGCTCAATAGGGCTGATGTTTAGCCGGGGTTGCGGGGTTAGCGCAATGAGGCACCGCGGCCTCGGCCTAGAGCAGGGTAAGGAACGGGGGGTTTTTAGTCAGTAAGAGTCTTTTTTTTTTTTTTTTTTTGTGTGGGGAAAATCATCAAATGACTTCTCCCGCCCAGGGCCGGGCAGGAGGGAGTGTCAGACTCTTACTGACTAAAAACCCCCCTGTTCCTTCTCCTGCTCTGTGCCGAGGTCGCGGTACCTCATTGCGCTTACCCCGCAACCCCGGCTGAACATCAGCCCTTTAGGGCCCCGTCTGTGGTGGTCTATTGGCTCTTTGAGGCGCGCGCGGAACGCTACGCGCCGTACGCTCGGGCCTGGTTCTGGTCGGGCGGCGAGCTGCCCTTACTTGCCGACCGCAGGCCCGTACTTACGGTGGCCGGAGATCGTCCCTCGATCCCCGACGCCCGTAGTGTCGCCAGTTGCGGCTGCTGGGGCGTGAGGAGGAGGATTGCTCCCTCACGCGGGCCGCCTCTCTCTTTGCGAGCATGACTGCTTCACAAAAGGAGGAGACGGCGTCCCAGTTCCTCTCACTCCGCACCATGGCCTCGACTAAGGCCGGGCGCGAGAGGTCGCCGCCGCCGATCACTTCCCTGAGGATACGGCGGTGCTCAGCCCAGGCAGGGCATACCGCTACCGTATGCTCCACCGTATCCTCTAGGTGGTCCTCACAATGACGACACTCGGGCGTTTCCTCCCGCTGAATCCGAAACAGGAACCTACCGAAGCTGCCGTGCCCGGTAAGCACCTGCGTCAGACGGAAGGTGAGGACGCCGTGGCGTCTCTCAAGCCACTCCTCAAAGAGGGGTCTTACCGCTGCTATGGTAGCGTGCCCGGCCCTCGGTTGCGACAGTCGTTGTCTCCACTCTGCCATGAGATCTCGCCGGAGCTCATTCCGCCACGCACTAATTTGGCGCGGCAGAGGATCTTCGCCCCGGCGACGCGCGTCTGCGCGCAAACTGTAGACGCGCGCGAGCGCCTTCGCTTCTAGATCCCACGGCGGAGTCAGTAAGAGTCTGCCTCTTCCTCTCGGCTCACCCTGGGCGGGAGATTTATTTGATTGTACATCTGGAGTTCACCTTTAGTTCTCCACGTCGAATGACAAGTCGCCACTAGCATAGGTACATTGGATCCCCTCGACTCTGAAGATATCCTCGGTCCACCTAGTAATTGATTTGTCCACGCTGCGTCTTCTGCTTTGTTGAATACATTGCAGAATTTGTTATGAAATGTATTTATATGTGCTTGTGTACATACTAAGTAAATTTATATGCATATGCGGCTTGTGTTTTAATAAGTGCATGAGTAAGAAGGAAGTCATCATTATAAGTTACGCTTAATGTGTTTATGATTATGTAAGAGGAAAACAAAAACTTATTATGGTTGCCATTAGTTTTCTATGCTAATGAAATAACTTTGACCGCTCATGTAAACAAAGATATTTATTACTATTTACCATGTATGAGTAAGTATATGAGTTTTATTTTGTTAAATATTTATAGTAGAGATGTTGTCCAGTTTCGTTGAATTTCTATAAATGTTTAATATTGTTTTACGTTCTATGATTTGGAGTTCTATTCATTAATTGAAAACATCTTGAGATTTAAATATTTTGTAAATACTTAATATTTATACATATATTATGTGTATTTGCTTATAACGGTGTTAAGTGTGGGAGAGCCAAGCTTCGGCACGAATGGGTCGGCTCGACCGGCGTGAAACAACCCAGCGTTGTGTTTCGCCGTGTGAGTGAGGTTACCGGAGGCCCAATCCCTCCTCTTCCCGATCCTTTTATCCGCAACCCCTATCCCCAAAAGGCCGGCAACGCACTCGTAACTCATTTGGTGTTGCGGGTGTCCATGGGCGGCGCCGATTGGTTACCATCTTACCATCAGGTAATCCGTCTGCTCGTTTGCCGACTTATACCATAAAAAAAAGAACGGGACAAATTGAACATGATTTTGATTTAAAGAAAATGAGTGATAAAAGTGGCTGGTGCAGTATTCTATTGAAATAAAAACGGATTTTGATTTTTTTTGCTAAAGCGAATGATATTCATTATCGAAGATTAGGATAATTTTCTATTGAATAAAATATATCCAAATGATTACATTTATATGCATTACTAGCTTCCGCCAGCGGCTTCGCACGCGTATAATAGTAACGTATCCAGGGATTATAAAAACAGCAGTATTTAAAGTGATAGCGCGACTAAAATATGTATAATTTAGCACCAAGGAATTTTGCAACTACTGACAAATTTTACTGCCTTATAGACAACATTGTGTTCTTTTACAGACAATTTATGACAATAAAAACAGGACGTTGTATTACTATACGTACCTATATGAATTAAACAATAGTAAAGGGTAGTAGGTAGTACTCAAAAACAAAACCTTGTCTTTTTCATTATCTTCCCTATCTGAGGCAGGCAGTTTGTACATATATAGGTGGATATATGTTGCTTTCATTAACATTTTCTAAAATAAGAACGTTTTTGGTCAGTAAAAACCTCAAATTGTCATTATGTTTGAAGTTCGAGAAAATCTGCATGAAAAGTGAATTCGAAAGGTAAAAAACAATGGTTTTAAAGTAAGTAGAATTCTTAGTTAAATATTTTTTATTAGTTCAGACAGTGGTTGAATCAATAATTAAGCTCAAGTCGTTAATAACATTTAAGAGCTTGGATATTGAGTTTTATATTTCTGTAGTACCAGTGACACACATACATATTATGTACTTACACAAGTGTATAAATGTTCTCTGAAAGTGAACTGGTTTCCATTTGATTTGTATATATAAGGAGAGATACAAAAACACCACTGCTAGTTCTTACATAATACATATAATTTAACGTGTTAAGATAATCACAGATGCCAATATGAAATTTAAAATTTGTACAGTGTCTTTATATTAGCGTCCCCAACCGCCGCCACGCCCCCAACCGCCGCCACGCCCCCAACCGCCACCACGACCCCAACCACCGCGGTGCCCGCCGTATCCGCCACCGTGGCCGTATCCACCACCGTAGCCGCCGCCGTAGCCGCCACCGTAGCCTCCGCCGCCGCCGTAGCCGAAACCGCCGCCGCCGCCGAAGCCAAAACCACCTCCGCCGCCGAAGCCGTAGCCGCCGCCGAGGCCGCCAAATCCGCTATGATGTCTCCGGAAACGGGACCCCGTGGTCTGTAACCCGTCGTCGGCTGCCGCTTCTGGGGCTATCCCCTCTGCTAATTCACCCGGTGCCGCCTCTACAGGTATGGCCAAAGCGTACGCCATACACGTCGCCACCAAAATACACATACACAGCAACTGTAATACAAATTAAAAATATTTTTTTTACAATATTTCATCTATCTATAATTTGTGCACAAGATAAAGTTGATAGCGAGGGCTTTTCCTAAGGTTCGTACAGATTCAGAGGACATTCGATTGAAAAATTTACAACAATAAATAGGATTGATGATAATTATAATATGAAAAGTGACTGGCAGAAAATACTTCTAGCATTAAGTCCTGATATATTATCCAAATTTAAATAAAGAAAATTAAAATAAAAGAAAAAATAAATATAATTAATAAATAAAAATATTTTAATTTTAATTGTAATGAATATAAATGAATTTTTGAACTGATAAAAAGTGGTGTCTAATTTTTTAAATTGTTACAATAATGTAACAATTGGAAAATTGAAAAATAATCTGAAATAATTCAGATAACATCATTTTAAAGTTCAGACATGTATATTTTGTATAATGATGGAATTAAATGGTGTAGGATCGTGTCTACTTACAGTCTTCATTGTTACGAATTCTGTTCACCAATGTTGTTGATGGAAGCTCGTAGAGTCGTATATATATGCCCGCTGGGACGTGCGCTACTGCTCTGACTCAGCGCGAAGGTAAATAACCGCCTGACTGAAATCATTAACACGGAAATGGAAGAAAAATGACTTATCAAAGTGACTGCTGCCCTTTTTACAAAAGCTAGATCAATATTATAGATATATAGGTATATATGAATTCATCAGATTTGTGTGTGTATATGATGAAATGTGGGATAGCCATGCTTCGGCACGAATAGGTCCGCTCGAACAGAGTAATACCACGACCTCACAGAAAACCGGCGTAAAACACCACAGCGTTGTGTTTCGCCGTATGAGTTACGGAGCGTGCGTTACCGGAGGCCCAATCCTTCCCCTCCCCCAATCCCTAAATTTCCAAATTCCTAATCCCCATAAGGTCGGCAACGCACTCCTCTGTAGTTGCGGGTGTCTATGGGCGGCGTTGATTGCATACCATCAGGTAATGCGTCTGCTCGTTTGCCGTTTTATCACAAAAAAAACAGATTTTATGTAAGCAAATATCCTCATCATCATCATCATCATCATCATCCAGCCTATAAGTGCCCACTGCTGAGCAAAGGCCTCTTCACATACGGAGAAGCTTAGAGCATTGATCACCATGCTTGCCCAATGCGGGTTGGCGATTTCAAACTTATAATTAGAAATTATAAGCCCAGGTTTCCTCACGATGTTTACCTTCACCGTATATCAGTGGTGTCTAAATAATCATAGAAAGTACATATAACTCGGCAAAAGTCATTGGTACTTGCCAGCGGGCTCCTTAACCTCCGGGCCACCACGACACTAAATAAGATTTACAAAAATATTGCGTTTCTGTAGCAGGATGTCTGGTTTACTTTCGTTTTCGGGGTAGACACGTCGGTGTACATTTTATCATTGTGCTGAATTGTAGTGAGTAAGTAGTTTTGACCCCGACCTTGGCACCTGTACACAAAAACTGTGTGGATAGCTCCGTCACGTGTGGGTATTAGAAGATGACAAATGATTGTGGATTCCGCGATGCGACATGGTACGTGTGTAATTGCTTCAAATCCTACATAACATATTCTAAGATTATAACATTTGTGTAAATGGGTATTTACTATGTTCTAAAGTAAGTATTTTAGTTCCACGATGGTGTGGATAATGTGTTAACATTTTTGTTTTTAATTTCCATCAGTTTATTTCCGATTGTTTTTCGATCTTGTTTTATTTAGTAAGAGAATTCTGCTTTTTTATAATTCAAGTATTTTTTTGTAAGTTAAGTATTTTAAGTATTGTCAAAGAGAGACTTAGTCAGTCTTGGTCTTGGTCTTGCGCCAATACACCTGGTCTTGGTCTTGCTTTCCCAGTATTTTTTTTTTGTGTAATAGATCGGCAAACGAGCATACGGATTACCTGATGGTTAGTAATCAGCGCCGCCCATGGACACCCGTAACGGAGGAGTTAGGAGTGCGTTGCCGACCTTTTATGGATTAGGGATTTGGAGATTCAGGGAGTGAGGAGGGATTGGGGGTGGGGAATGATTGGGCCTCCGGTAACCTCACTCACACGGCGAAACACAACGCTGTGATTGTTTCACGCCGGTTTTCTGTGAGGCCGTGGAATCACTCCGGTCGAGCCGACCCATTCGTGCCGAAGCATGGCTCTCCCACGGTCTTGGTCTTGGTATTGGTCTTGCAGCAAGAGTTTTCAAAAATTGCAATTACCTATTAGTCTATTGCTATTTATTATAAGTTTATATATACTTACAAGAATAAATTATTATGACATCTACTACCTATCCTTACCATTTTATCCTAATCATAATACTACTTGCGTGATCTATAACCATGTACTTCCTAAAAGCGTATTTTTTTTTTGAGGAGTAAGTACAAAACCTTTGATTCCGCATTATCAAAGTGCCGATGGTTAAAACATAACTATGCATGCACTCAGTTGAATTTTAATGGATAACTTTTTATTGGGGATGTAGGTATTTATTTATTTATTTACTATAAGGTAGGCTCACATCTTATGTATGAGTGGTTTAAAGTATTGATTATAGACAGTAGGTCATATACATTAGCCAGTAAGTATTTTAAGTATTGTCAAAGAGAGACTTAGTCAGTCTTGGTCTTGGTCTTGCGCCAATACACCTGGTCTTGGTCTTGCTTTCCCAGTATTTTTTTTTTGTGTAATAGATCGGCAAACGAGCATACGGATTACCTGATGGTTAGTAATCAGCGCCGCCCATGGACACCCGTAACGGAGGAGTTAGGAGTGCGTTGCCGACCTTTTATGGATTAGGGATTTGGAGATTCAGGGAGTGAGGAGGGATTGGGGGTGGGGAATGATTGGGCCTCCGGTAACCTCACTCACACGGCGAAACACAACGCTGTGATTGTTTCACGCCGGTTTTCTGTGAGGCCGTGGAATCACTCCGGTCGAGCCGACCCATTCGTGCCGAAGCATGGCTCTCCCACGGTCTTGGTCTTGGTATTGGTCTTGCAGCAAGAGTTTTCAAAAATTGCAATTACCTATTAGTCTATTGCTATTTATTATAAGTTTATATATACTTACAAGAATAAATTATTATGACATCTACTACCTATCCTTACCATTTTATCCTAATCATAATACTACTTGCGTGATCTATAACCATGTACTTCCTAAAAGCGTATTTTTTTTTGAGGAGTAAGTACAAAACCTTTGATTCCGCATTATCAAAGTGCCGATGGTTAAAACATAACTATGCATGCACTCAGTTGAATTTTAATGGATAACTTTTTATTGGGGATGTAGGTATTTATTTATTTATTTACTATAAGGTAGGCTCACATCTTATGTATGAGTGGTTTAAAGTATTGATTATAGACAGTAGGTCATATACATTAGCCAGTTACGAGCTAACCAACATTCTAAAAAATATGCGTTTATGCAGTCAAAATATATAGAAATTAAAACTAGAACTAAATAAATTAACATAGGTAGGACAATCATATTAAAGTATTAACAAAACTAAATAAAAATAAAAATTTGATATGGGCTACCATTTATAAATTTAGAATTAGTTAGGTATGTTTATGGTATTAGTCGTAATGCGCATAGGTCCATACAGTTTTTGCGTCCCATAGAATTCCTAAGCGTACCTATACACCGACCTGTTGTTACACCTAACTACTCTGTGAAATAGCGCTAAGTCCTAGCTGCAAGACGCAGGACTCTTGCAAGCTTAGTCTTGTTCTTGCTCAAGTCTTGCACTTGCAAAAACGCAAGAACAAGACTAAGACTAAGACTGACCGTGCAATTGACTGACTTGAATTTGGGCAACACTAATTTCATCAGTCTTTCGGATAGCCATTTTCTGTTGGCCATTTTTGCTCCAACGTTTCCGCATGTCTAAGAGTCGCGTGGCGAAAAATATCTTATTCTCGCCGTTCTTGGTTTGAACCAAGGTCCCAGCAGCTCTTTGAGCTACGTAATGTTGAGTATTTAAAAACCACCGCGCTTAACTTTGCTATTTAGTTTTAGCTGCTTTTTAAGATGGCGCCTCAAAGAGCCAATAAACGTGATCTGAAATGGTGGCCAATGACCGCAACCGCGGCTTGAAACAGAGAGAAGTTTTTGATGATTTTCGCCTTCAAAAAAATTTACTTTTGGCTTCTAGCGACTTTCTTAGCACGAGCACCGATAGGCATTGACCCTATATCAGATTTGTGTTTTTAGGCATATTTCCAATTAAAATAACAACGTATTCTTATTTTAAGATTAAGGATATGTCTGACTCACACACACACACATACACAACCAAGTTTTAAACCAAGTAGAAACCAACTTACTAACGACCATTTAAAATAACAAACAATACGTACTAAACGAACTACCCTGTTCGAGACTAAGAAGTTTCAAAATATTAGAATCAAAACTTTCGTTTGAATTTTCCAACGCCTTAGAACATCGAACCAACCATAAACCATGATATAAACTTTTAGACACGACGCAGACGACAAATTAGCAGAGAAAAGGTTGGGCACGCTGTTATAGCAGCGGAAACACCCCTCTTTGAGGAGTGGCTTGAGAGATGCCATGGCGTCCTCACCTTCCACCTGACGCAGATGCTTACCAAACACAGCAACTCCGCCACAATCACATAAAGATCCGAGAAGAGACAAAAATAAAAATAAGAGAGAAAAGGTGCAAGGGTCATGGTAGGAAGGCAAGGGTATCACAGAAAATGTCATCTACACGTACAAAACAGTATTTTCTAAACTGGACGACTATATGGCATCCTCTAAAAGACACATTTTATGTTTGACAAATGGTTATTGTGTTTTAGTTATTTATTTTGATAGTAGGTACATGTTTTTTTACCTGTTTTCAAATATTTGAGTCAGCCGAGGCCGAGAGCAAACACACGGTTAATAGTCCAAATTTGAAAGCCATAGTCCACTAGAAAGCCATTGAACTAAAATACGAAATAACTCATTTGATATAAAACTAGCTACTCTCGCGCAGTTTCACCCGCTGCTCAACTTCATTTGATCGCAGCGTGATGTTTTATAGCCTTTAGCATCAGGAACATTGTGGCTACCTATCAGTGAAAGAATTTTGGCAATCTGACCAGCGGTTTCAAAGATTAATTACCCCAAAATACATACAAACTTACAAATTTTACCTCTTTATAATATTAGTATAGATAAGCGCCAGTCAAAATAATGTGGGCAATATACATTTCCACGTTTGCTTCCGTTTATGCAACAATTGGGTTGTTTCCTATGTCAAAAATAAATTATTTCGACGTTTCAATACAATAAAATATTGAAAATTAGCTATACTTTCATCGATCAAAGTACTGAATTTTAGATAATTTTTTAGCTGATTTTTAAGAAATAAGTAAACTATTTGACGCTAAAAAAACTATGACGTCATAACTCAGTTTTTCATACAAATTTCATAGAAAAGTTTCTGACATTTGGATAAAATTTGACTAGTGGGAAACTATCGTAATTTAGTTACTGTTCTGCTCCTATTCGTCATAGCGGGGTGTTACATAAAGGTGTAATCGAATGTATGTGTTATAAATGGAGAAAAATAAGCAATATATATTATTAACTTTCAAGTTTACTAAATAATGAAGTACTGTAGATTAATCAGGGGGCTGATGTAAGTCAAACTACTAGTAATGTTTTACTGATTATATTTCATGTTTATGGAAAATAGGTTCTTTATTCTATAGTTATTTTTAAAAACAAGCTTTTCTACACAAAAACATGTATTTAATCATAATCACACATCATACACCATGATATACCACATTGTATAAAATATATATAAAATAAAATATAAGATAATACAAATGTTTCATCACTTTTACTGTACAAAATGTTTAACAAAAATAGCAACAAAATAACAGTATTAGTACTTAACTCTGTATCGGTGTATACTCCTTTGCAGCAAGACAAAAAGTGATCCGAAAGTCACTTGTACTTACCCTTTATACCTTTCTACCCACATAAGACAATTTATCAATTAATTAACTATTAAATCTTAAAGTTGTACCGAAAATATAAGAAATATATTATACTATCCGCAAACACAATTTTAAATAATAATTTACATATAAAATAATATTAGGCTAATTGTATTTAACGAACATAATTAATTGCGAAAAATATTACAACTTCCGGCAACAGTTTTAGAGTTTCTATTTAATAACAATATTTCGTAATTTATAATTCAATTTTACGTTACTTATCATATGCATTGTAAAATTATGATAAATTGTCTTTAGGTTATAAATTTCCTATGTTTGTAACTTATTTGAGAATGGTGTACACTATGATTCGTAATATTATCATGCCTTGAGTTCATGAAAATGACGATAACTTTTTTTTAAATAATCGATTTTGATTAAACAAAGGTTCAATGTTATTCTACGTTAAAACAAAGCAAATAGTGAAAGTTCCAAATCGGTAACGTACTTTTGGAGATAAACGTGAACATACTTAAGAACAGACAGAAACAAAAAGTTTTTTGTTTTCTAATAATCTTTTTTTGACTGAAATGGATATAGGGGCCAATATTATGTTTATGTGTTTTGATTTTGATTCACAAACACTTTAGTGTTAATTGCGGATCTATTGATTCGCTGGGAAACCCACGCGTTAGTTGATGAATTATTATATTTATGTACACACATACATCCTATTCATAATATAGATGAGTACAGTGACAAATGTAATCATCTGGTTACCAAGGTAAACAACAAATTTATGGAAGTATAATGTTGTTCAAGTGCGCGCCCACCGTACTATGTGCATTCCTTGTATCATCTTGAAGATCCATCTCAATTTTACCTTTGTCAGAATAAAATCCAGTCGCATAATTGCCCACTGGACGTTATGTAGTTGCACAATATTTCTTAAATGAGTAATGTTTTATGATCATCTCTCGATACAGCCCAGTCATTGTGGTTTTAAGAAGACAAGGATTAACAAGTAAATGATTAAGAAGCTGGTACAATTCCATATGGGCTTATAATAGTATTAACTAGGTACATTTAGTGCGGTGATTTATTGTGCACCAAACCGAGTTGTGGGTGTATATAATCTATATTCAATATAATCTAAATTCAATGGGTGTATATAAATCAATGACACTTTTTGTTGTATTGCCTAAACTCAACAATGCCTTTGCCGATTTGTCTAATTTTGGTCTAGTTATTCGTGGAAGTCCAGAAAAGTGTAAAATCTGGAAATGTTGAAAGTTTGATCTGCTATTTTGTAACTATTTACTGATAGTATTATGTTTTTCATGTGATAGGGCGGCAAACGGGCAAATGGATTAAATTTTGGGAAGCAATAGGAGACTCCAATGGACACCTGCGACTCCAGAGCAGACCATTGGATGAGGGTTTAGGATATTTAGGGATTGGGGACGAGGAAAAAGGACCTCCAGTAATATCTAATAATATCTATATATATATAATATCTATCTATATATTATAATATCTAATATCACTCAGACGGCAAAACACAACACTGGCAGTTCACGCTGGTTTCCTGTGACAACTCCTTCGTGCGGAAGAATGGCTCTGCCACATTTAAATTTTTCATGAATTTAACGTTCCTATTGTTTTAGGATAGTGTTATTAGGAAATTTTTGGTTGTGTGTATTACGATATGGGCAACCTAGCCTTTTAAGAATAAAAGGAGTGTTAATGACAACACGACTTGACACTGTTCTGTTATTTTAACACAAAAAACAAACTAAATTGTTGTAATTATTTTGTTTAGAATAATTTTGTTTGTTTTTAAATGGGTTTTTAAATAATGAAAATAAATGGTTTTAAATATATATACAACTAGGGGAGATACAAAAACACTATGTTAGTTCTTACTTAATACATATAATTTAACGTGTTAAAATAATCACAGATGTCAATATGACATTTGTGATTTGGACACTCATTATATTAGCGTCCCCAACCGCCACCACCCCCCCAACCGAAGCCGCCGCCGCTGCCCCAGCCGCCGCCGCCACCGCCGCCGCCACCGCCGCCGCCGCCGCCGCCGCCATAGCCGCCGCCGCCGCCGCCATAGCCGCCGCCGCCGCCATAGCCGCCGCCGCCGCCGTAGCCAATGCCGCCACCGTGACCGCGGCCGTAGAGGCCGCCGCCGGGGCCGTAGCCGCCGTAACCTCCACGATAATACTTTTTATGTCTACGGAAACGGGACTCCGCGGTCTGTAACCCCTCGTCGGCCGCCGCAACTGGGGCTATCCCCTCTGCTAATTCACCCGGCGCCGCTTCTACAGGTATGGCCAAAGCGTACGCCATACATGTAGCCACCAAAATACATATACACAGCAACTGCAATAAACAATATTTCATCCATCTATAATTTGTGCACAAGATAAAGTTGATAGCGAGGGCTTTTTCGACGCTTCGTTCAGATTCAGAACATTCGACAGAAAAACTGACAACAAAAAAGAGGATTGATCATAATTATAATATGATAAGTGACTGGCAGAAAATACTTCTAGCATTAAGTCCTGATATACACAATTTAAAATAAAGAATAAAAAAATTAATTATTCTATTCCACGAATCTATTTTTAAACCGATAAAAAGCATTATGTATTTTTTTCAATTGTTTCATTATTTCGGATTACATCTTTTGAATGTTATGAAATGTATATTTTGTGTAATGATGGAATTAAATGGTGTAGGATCGTGTCTACTTACAGTCTTCATTGTTACGAATTCTGTTCACCAATGTTGTTGATGGAAGCTCGTAGAGTCGTATATATATGCCCGCCGGGACGTGCGCTACTGCTCTGACTCAGCGCGCAGGTAAATAACCGCCAAACTAAAATAATTAACACAGAAATTGAAGAAAAAAGACTAATCAAAGTGACCGCTACCCGTTTTATAAATGCTAGATCAATTTTATTACTACGAATATCATAAATGAAATGAATTCATGAGAGCTATGCTTCGGCACGAATGGGTCGGCTCAACCGGAGTGATACCACGGCCTCACAGAACGCCGGCGTGAAACAACCACAACGTTGTGTTTCGCCGTGTTAGTGAGGTAACCAGAGAGGCCCAATCCTTCACCTCCCCCAATCCCTTTTGGGGGAGGGGAAGGATAGAGCCTCTCTAGGGAATGAGGGTTTTCTGAAATGTTCCCCCCTTGTGAGATGGCAGCGCTGTAACGTCAGGTCCAACTACCTGTCATTTTGACAGGTAGTTGGACCTGACATACAGGATTTATATTTCTCGATCATTTTTTTGGTTTTTTTATTCTTAAGAACGTACAAATGGAATATTGTTTTCCAAAAGCCACAGAAATAAAAAAAGAGGACATAAGTACCTACAGAACCCCTACAGAAGATAAAAACCGATTAAAACAGTGGCTTGTAGCCATAATAAAATCACTTCCAAATACTTACATAAAATTTTACTAAAATAATAATACTTTCGGTAAGAATCTGTGCTATCTGACAGCTGTTTGGATCTGACGCATACGAAGCGCCGCCTGGCGGCAGAAAAAGTATCGAAAGCCCTGATTGGGATTGGGCCCCCAATCCCTAAATCTCCAAATTCTTAATCCCGAAAAGGTCGGCAACGCACTCGTAACTCCTCTGTTGTTGCGGGTATCCATGGGCGGCGCTTATCATCAGGTAATCTGCTCGTTTGCCGATTAATCACATAAAAAAACTGATTTTGATGTAAGCAAATCTGATTTACGAAAATATTGCGTTTCTGTAGCAGGATGTCTGGTTTAGTTTCGTTTTCAGGGCAGACGTTTCAGCACCGATGATTCAGCACATTGCGAGATTTGTAGAGTAAGTAGCTTTGACTCCGACCTTGGCACCTTTAGACAAAAACTGTGTGGTTGGCTACGTCACGTGTGTGTTTTTTTTATAAAGGGAAAAGCATCAAATGACGTCTCCCACCCAGGGCCGGGCGGGAGGGAGTGTCAGTCTCTTACTGACTAAAAACCCCGTCTGTGGTGGTCTATTGGCTCCTCGAGGCGCGCGCGGAACGCTGTGCGCCCTACGCTCTACTCGCCGTCTGCAGACCCACGCTTATGGTGGCCGGAGATCGTCTCTCGATCCCCGACGCCCGGAATGTCGGCTAATGCGGCGGCTGGGGCGCGAGGAGGATAGTTCTCTGCCTCCTCCTTTGCGGGCATCACTACTTCGCAGAAAGAGGAGACGGTTTCCCAGCTCCTTTCGCTACGAACCATGGCCTCGACTAAGGCCGCGCGAGAGCCGCCGATCACTTCCCCGAGGACACGGCGGTGCTCAGCCCAAGCAGGTTTGCTCCACCGCCACCGTATGATCCACCGTTTCCTCTAGGTGGTCCTCACAATGAAGACATTCCGGGGTTTCCTTCCGCTGGATCCGGAACAGGAACCTACGGAAGCTACCGTGCCCGGTAAGCACCTGCGTCAGGCGAAAGGTGAGGACGCCGTGGCGTCTCTCAAGCCACTCCTCAAAGAGGGGTGTTACCGCTGCTATAACAGCGTGCCTGACATCATTCGTACGTGTGTAATTGCTTCAAAACTTACATAATATATTCTAACTTTATAACATTTGTGTGAAAGAGTATTTACTCTGTTCTAAAGTACTTTAGTTCCACGATAATATAGATAACATTTTTTTTATTTAATTTCAATCAGTTTATTTCCGATTGTTTTTCGATCTTTTTTTTGTAGTAAGATTATCCTGCCTTTGTTTTATAATTTAAGTTTTTTTTCTATAAATGACGTGTTCTTAAAGTTTTTTTTTTTATTTATTACTTACGAGTACCTTTCTTATGATTGTATATTATGGAAATTTTGGTTAATAATGTTTATTTGTTTTGATTTTGATTCACAAACACTTTAGTGTTAATTGCGGATCTATTGATTCGCTGGGAAACCCACGCGTTAGTTGATGAATTATTATATTTATGCACACACATACATCCTATTCATAAAATAGATGAGTGCGATGACAAATGTAATCATCTGGTTACCAAGGTAAACAACAAATTTATAGAAGTATAATGTTGTTCAAGTGCGCACCCACCGTACTATGTGCATTCCTTGTATCATCTTGAAGATCCATCTCAATTTTACCGTTGTCAGAATAAAATCCAGTCGCATAATTGCCTGAAATTAGGAAAAAAAATGAGTAATGTTTTATGATCATCTCTCGATACAGCCCAGTCATTGTGGTTTTAAGAAGACAAGGATTCACAAGTAAATGATTAAGAAGCTGGTACAATTCCATATGTGCATATAATAGTATTAACTAGGTATATTTAGTGCGGTGATTTATTGTGCACCAAACTGCAACAGGTAGCCGGAGTTGCGGGTGCATATAATCTATATATATATACCTATATATAAATCAATGCCACTTTTTGTTGTAATGTCTAAACTCAACACTGCCTTTACCAATTTGTCTAATTTTGGTCTAGAATTATTCGTGGAAATCCAGAAAAGTGTAAAATCGACATATAGGCGGGTGAGGCCACGGGCGACCGCTCGTATTTAATTATAACGTGGAAATGTGTTGACTGCACGGTTGGCGCGGTGGCTGGGCAACTGGCTGCCGCGCAACGTGTCGCGGGTTCGATTCCCGCACGGAAAAAAATCTTGTGTGATCTACAGTGTCTGGGTGTGATGTGCATGTGAAATTGTATGTTTGTAAACGCACCCACGACACAGGAGAAAATCCTAATGTGGGGCAACGTTTTTTCTAAAAAAAAAAAAAAAAAAAGTGGAAAGTTTAATCTTCTATTTTGAAACTATTTACTGATAGTATTATGTTTTTTATGTGATAGAGTGGCAAACGGGCAGGTGGATTAACTGTTGGGAAGCAATAGGCGACTCCAAACGACACCTGCGACTCCAAAGCAGTCCTTTCGATGAGGGTTTAGGATATTTATGATGTTCACGCCGGTTTTCTGTGAGGCCGTGGTATCACTGTGGTCGTGGTATCGACCCATTCGTGACGAAGCATGGCTCTTCCACACTGAGTTACACGGCTTGACACAGTTCAGTTATTTTAACACAAAAAAACAAACTAAATTGTTTTAATTATTTTGTTTGTTTATAATGTCTGGAAATTCCTTTTCGGGTAATTTATAGACATCATATTTTTTTTATTTGTTGGACAACAACAACAACATGCGTGCTTACCTTGTTTTTTGAAGAATATTTTTTCCTTACAAGTGATTTTACATATAATTATAAGGAATTGCGTATGCTAAAACTACGTTAAAACTTACCATACTAGGTACATTAAAACGTATTTCTAGTTTTCCAACATTTATTAGGATAATATTATTGTTATTATTTGATAGGTACTCTACTATGCAAATGAAGTACTTAAAGAATTGAATTAATAATTAGCAGATCTTTGATTTAATTACCACATGATTATCTTTTTTGTATATTATTTACTGTAGTTTTTCCCAAACGCTGCTTCGCTATAAGTAAGCTTTTTGCCTAAAAAATATTATGACGATATTTGGATAAAAGTATTGAATTTGACTAATTGGAGTTTCCAACTAGCGTATTCATTGTTGCATTTCCAACCATTCGACTAAAAAAGTATACTAAAACATACCTAAATATGAATATAGAAGATAATTTATTATAACATTATACTCATTTACGAAATAAAACTATTACACAATAAAAACGGATTTTAATGGTACAACTTATTTCAAATTTTAATTTAATAGGATTGGTTGATTTTTTCACTTTATTGGTTTGCAACGAACTAAATGAGAAAAATAATAATTAGTGGTTCGACTTCATAGCGAATTCCTGATTTAATTTATATGTGTTAGAGTTTATAACTCGTGCTATCGCATCATCTAAATGTAATTAGTAGTTTATTGTCTGTGTATGTATATATAAAACGAAATCCTGTTGTCACACTTTTATAAAGCTAAGTAATGAAAGGATTTTAATGATGTCAGGAAACTATTTGTGTTTTACTGAAGCATAATTTTTTAGGAGGGCTCGTACCCATGCTCAAATATGAAATACTTTTTTTTGTGAGGGGAAATTCTTCAAATGACTTCTCCCATCCAGGGTTGGGTGGGAAAGAGTGTCAGATTCTTACTGACTAAAACCCGTTCCTCCTCCTGGTCTGGGCCGAGGTGACTCATTGCGCTCTACTCACAACCCCGGCTAAGCCCAATAGGGCCCCGTCCGTGGTTGTCTATTGGCTCTTTAAGGCGCGCGCGGGTACGCGCTTGGGAATTTTGAAATACTTATCTCTATAATTTGTTAGCAGTTCATAGGGAATTAAAAGTTGTGGTAAAATTATACTTAAACGAGTGGTCTGCTTTTAGTCGCTACAGCATTACATAAAGTTTTGATTAAGTCGCTAAAAATAATGGCGAACACTTGTTACAATGTTGGTTACTTTTGTTTTAAATATACAAGACCAGATTTTTTTCTATGGAAACGTCCTTCGGACCCGATCACTAAATAAAGGAACCGATCCGATCACTAAATGGTGATCAGCGCCATTGCTGAACCCCCTCAAATATAGAATTTCGAGTTCTGAGTTCTTTCTGGGATTTGGGGTTTTGGGAATGGAAGAGGTTTTAGCATTTCACACACAGAAATATTATTCAAGCGTCGTTATCCCACAGGTTTTCTATGTGGCATCTCTCCTGTCGAGCCGGACCTTTAGTGTCGAAGCACGCAATGGAGAAATATATGACGGCTCATTTTAAGTACTTTACTTTTCTATATTCCTGATTTTTGATTACATACGTAGTCCTCTCGTAGTTTAGCACGCTTAAAACTAAGTTTAATATCTCCAGCTAGGCTCAAAATCTACTACAAAAGTACGTAGTACTACAATACAGTACAGCTTTATACTATCAAATTGTCTTGTTGGTGGGATTTATGGCTTAAGTAACGTTCTTATCTTTCAACCTTTTACAACGTGACAAGATTTAGTACTCACCATTTACTGTTTTACCCTAGTAGGTATTCTTGAATGTAGCTAGTTTTTTATTTAAGTACATTCCCAAACAGAGTGAATTATTGTCGGATAAAAACAAAATGTTCTCTCGATAAAATCTTACGCACAAAATTGGACAAGTTTTTCGTATGTAATTTGTACTCGTAAATGCTTAAAATGCCGACAAGATGTTTCCCTTAAACTGGATATTTGCGAGCCAAAAAAATCAGAATAATAAAATGAATTGACTTAATATGTAGGAGTACCTATTGAAGAAGATATCCTTCACCTTTTATTGAACTACCAAAATAACGAATTGAATAAAGAAATCCGCAATAAGTTATATTATTAAGTTATTGCATTTGTAAAGGCATTGATAGATTGGTAGTCAATTTAAAATTAAAATGATTACCTCTTGGGAAACTAATTTTTTATATAGTGCATAGGATTAAACATACGTGTTAAGTGTGGGAGAGCCAAGCTTCGGCACGAATGGGTCGGTTCGACCGGAGTGATACCACGGCCTCACAGAATACCGACGTGAAACAACCACAGCGTTGTGTTTCGCCGCGTGAATGAGGTTACCGGGGACCCAATCCTTCCCCTCCCCCGATCCCTCCCAATCCCTAAATCTCCAAAACTCTAATCCCTTAAAGGTCGGCAACGCACTCGTTACTCCTCCGTTACGGGTGTCCATGGGCGGCGCTGATTACTTACCATCGGGTAATCCGTCTGCTCGTTTGCCGACCTAAAAAAACACGTGTATCATTTTTCTTTCGTAAAAATCTCGTTCAATGACGAGATAAATATTATAAGCTCGGGAAAACCATTGTCTTATGCGTAGTATTTTTTACTTTTATCGATAACTAGCGGCCCGCCCCCGCTTCGCACGGGTCCAACTATCTCAATATCAAAGGGTTACTTTTTCCCAATATTCCCGTCTACTTTTCTTCTATTTTCTTTGATTCCTTACCTTCTCCTGAAAATAACAAACACAACAAAAAAAAGAATTAGCAAAATTGGTCCAGGAGTTGTTGAGTTATGCGCTTACCAACACATTTTGCGATCCATTTTTATATATAAGATACGTGATATTATATGACATTTTTACAAATAAGTTGGGGTGGACAATAAGTTGGCGTATTTATTTCTAAGTTCTTCTGTACCTAAAATCTGCAATAAACCCATCTTTCTGTTAATGAGCAAGACGTATACCTACAACATGATTGAATTTGATGACGGATCATAACTTAGATACAACATTTTAAAGTAAGTAATAAATTGTCAAATATTGTAAACGAGGCTATTGAACCTTCTTGGGCAATGCTTGGAACTTTTCCTTTCCTTCCTTTTGCGGAAAAAACAATTGTTACCATTACAGGTAATATAACAGTGAATAAATCAATTATTATTGTTTATTTAATTTATCAATTGTTTTTGAAAGAAAGGCAATTGAAAAGTTTAGGGCTACCTTCATAAATGAGTGTCAAGTTCACGACTTTTATGTTCATTGTCAGGTATTGCGTCACTACTCTTTGCATAAGGCAAAGGACCGATTTGAACATAGATTGTTAAACAGATTATTAATACAACTTACCGTATTTTTTTTAATTAGTAACTAATTCTTTTTTTAGGATACTGGTATTTTTTTTTACTGTGATATGTCGGCAAACGAGCATACGGATTACCTGATGGTAAGCAATCAACGCCGCCCATAGACATCTGCTACGAGTGCGTTGCCGACCTTTTGGGGATTAGGGATTTGGAGATCTTGGGAATGAGGAGGGAAAAGATTGGGCATCCGGTAACCTCACTCGCAAGGCGAAACACAACGCTGTGGTTGTTTCACGCCGTTTTTTGTGAGGCCGTGGTATTACTCCGGTCGAGTCGACCAATTCGTGCCGAAGCATGGCTCTCCCACACTTAAAAGAATAATAAAAATATGTTAAAAAATATTTTTTTTAATTAATTAACGATTACATGTTTGTTAGCTTATAGGTGTAGAGTTAGAAACAAATTAATAAAACGATTAGGTCTCCATTATATTAACATAAATACAAAAACTATAATAAATAAGGATGGAATCGGTGTTTTATTACAAACGATTGTTATGGGTGTTAACTGAATGTCATTTGGAAGTGTCCTCTGTAGGAGACCATAGGTACATAACAACATATACATATGTGAATGAATGACTTCATGCACACACTGAGCGACCAGTTGCTGTGCGAAAAGGTCGCGTGACTTTTTGTTATCGGATAGGGCTTTTTTTGCCACGGGAATATTATCTAATGACTTCTCCCGTCCAGGGTGAGGCGAGAGGAAGCGTCAGACTCTTACTGACTAAACCCAAAAAAGATTAACCTTGTATGCATGTATGAAGTGATCTCAATAATTAGGATTTTCTCCTGTGTCGTGGGTGCGTTTACAATCAAACGAATTCACATAGACAAGCCACCCAAATCCGAAACAAAAATTAGTGGATCATACAAAGTGTTTTTTTCGTGCGGGAATCGAACCTGCAACACGTTGGACAGCAGCCAGTTGCCCAGCCGCTGCGCGAACCGAAAATAAATTAAGCTTATTTTTATTTATTTTGGTGAGATGGACAAATTCTGTTCGACCTTTTTGAAAGAAATAAATAGTTTTTAATTGATAGGTATTTATTTATTATTTATATTTAAGTAGTGTATCTGTATTTCCTGAACATCAAGTCAATGTCATCGTATTGCAATAATAATGTTTCAATTACATACATACTCAAAATGTGATCTCACAAAGGTATCGCTTGGTATTAAAGCACAAATCATTTACGTCATTCAATATTGAATTGAATTACTTGATAATTACATTATAAATGTGTGTATTAAAGTGTTGATTTTTAATCGTTAAAGTCATCATTTAACATCATCCTGACCATAGCAGTTTTGGAGTTTTCATTACACTGTCTCGTTGGCTAAGTGTGATTAGCGAGCTACAAATTCCCGGATTTAGTCTGTAAGCGGGTTATTATAATTAAGTTAGACTTGTAGAATATGGGTAAGTACTTGTGTCAGCTGGGAGTTGTCATGCTCACTCAGAGGTCTTATTGGTATAGACGTAGTTTGGAACTCGAGAAAGGACATAGGAGTTTTTATACCAAAAATCTGCAGGAAGTCACTATTCCACGCAAACGGAGTCGCGGGCAAAAGCTAGTCAAAAATAAAACGTAAATTAAATTAAGTAATGGTTTAGATTAAAAAGTAAAGTGGATTAAACCTGAGAGGAAGCCACTTTTTTCTTTCTCTTCTAATATTTCAGAAATTAATGTATCGTATATAAAATCTTCTAAAGAACTTTTGCATTGATATGTAAAACTCCTGTACTAAGTACAATATGTAGATAACATGCTTAAATATATTATTATGTATTGGCTACGCTATAATGAGGAACATAAAACATTATTAATCTCTATTTATTCTATAACGTATTTGTATAAGTATAAGTATCTATACTAAAACTGGATGACTGGCTAAGCTGATCACATTTTAATACCATTTTAATATTAAGTTTTTAAATATCAAAACCTTTTTAATCTTTTTCTACAAATTATAAGTGCGAGATTCTTTTTGAACTTAAAATGGTGATCTATGTCAACAAAATAACGGTTAATTGTTGTCATAATTACAGCAATGTTAGCAGCATTTAATCAATTTCAGCAATTTAATATTAGTGACCAAAATCAATTCATCTATTACATTTAAGCGAGATTTTTTTCATAAGTTCTTGATTTTATGTGTGCAGGATCTCGAAAACGGCTCCAACGATTAGGATAAAATTTTGGAAATAAAAGGTGTAAGAGATGAAAACTATTTATAGCCATTATATATAATGTCAAAAAAAATTATTATTAAAAAAACAAAATAACCGACTGCACACTAAAAAAAAAGTAAAACAAGCCCCACAATACAAATTTACTGAATATAATTTATAAATGTTGATGGAAAGCATCGCAGGCGGGGACCAACAGAGGCTTATTTATAGTCATTTCTGTTGTGCACCATTTAGCAGAATTTTCGTTGGTGGCGGTCAAGGTGGTCCCCGCCTGCGATGCTTTCCATCAACATTTATAAATTATATTCAGTAAATTTGTATTGTGGGGCTTGTTTTACTTTTTTTTAAGTGTGCAGTCGGTTATTTTGTTTTTTTAATAATAATTTTTTTATTTATAACTTTTTAGCTGTTTTTATTTAACGTTACTCCCGTGATTGAAATGAATCTAATGATACCGCATACATATTTTTTTAAAGGGAAATTTAGAAAAAATATTATTATGTCTTTATCCCGTGGGACTTTTAGGATAAAATGTATCCTATGACACTCCCGTAATCAAGACAAATCTAACGATACCTCATACATCAAAATCCATCAAGCCGTTTAGGCTACAGGAGGTCACAAAGGAAAAGACATACATACATACTTACATACACTCGAAAAACATTACCCTCCTTCTTTGGCAGTCGGGTAAAAACTGATTTTCGTCCAAAGATCATGGATAGACGATAGAAGTGAGAATCTTATAGAAAAACTTGAAATTCAATCAATTTTATAATATTTTTGTGGTCCGCTAGTATCGCTTGAAGTAATTGGATAGTCGTAGGTCGTGGTTCGAAACTAAGCGAGCAATTGTGTGTGTGTAGATAATTGCTTAAAACTTCGAGAAAAAAAATCATTACCTACGACTTAATTGGTTTATTATTTCGATATTCAATTTGTTGTTGTGTAGATTTTTTTATAATATTTTAGTACACGGAAACTTTGATTTTGTTAGTCCGAATTGTACGTTTAGGTTTAGTGGTTGTTTACTGTTTCACGGGACATATAGCACACTAAATGGAATACCCTATTCAAGTTCAAAGTGTAAGAGAGCCATGCTTCGACATGAATGAGTCGGCCCGACCGGAGTGATACCACGGCCTCACAAAAAACTACCGTGAAACAACCATAACGTTTCACCGTATGAGTCAGGTTACCAGAGGCCCAATACTTTCTCTCCTCCTATCTCTCCCCAATCCTTAAATCTCCCAAACCCTAAGCAAATCTAATCCCAAGCTAACCTAACCTTAATACTCGAAAAAAACAAAGGCCGAATTAATATTTTTTTAGTTGTGCATGCAACTTAATGGCATTAGCTTTTAAGTGTGGGAGAGCCATGCTTCGGCACGAATGGGTCGGATCGACCGGAGTGGTACCACGGCCTCACAGAAAACCGGCGTGAAACAACCATAGCGTTGTATTTCCCCGTGTGACTGAGGGTACCAAAGGCCCAATCCTTCCCCTCCCCAATCCCTCCTCAATCCTTAAATCTCCAAATCCCTATCCCTAAAAGGTCGGTAACCCACTCGTAACGCCTTCGTTGCGGGTTTCCATGGGCGGCGCTGTTTGTTTACCATCAGGTAATCCGTAGGCTCATTTGCCGGCCTATTACATAAAAAAATGTAAGTAAATTTTTTGACAATTTGCTAGTATAAAAATCGAGAATAAAGATAAGTAAATCGCAAAAATGTTTTTCTTGGTTTTGAAGAGTTAAAATATAAATTACTAGCTACTCTCGCGCGATCTCATCTGCTGCACAGCTCCATCGTAGCGTGATGTTTCATAGCCCATAGCACTCAAGAACAATGTAGCTATCTATTAGTGAAAGAATTATGGCAATCCGACCAGCGGTTCCAAAGTTTATTCCCTACATACAAACATACAAACTTACAAATTTTACCACTTTATATTAGTAAAGATGACTCAGGAAGCTACCCAGTTGCTGGCGACCTGTATTACGCGATTCTCTATTTATTAGGTCATCTATAAAATTGCATTTTGTGCTGCGCTTTCCGGATACGCGACCTTCATTCAAGAACCTTTTTGCCCGTCGGTACTTAGTGCTGTGTGTTTCACCTACGGCCACTTCAACACTAGACAGACAACTTATTATAATTGGGTAGGTACTTATAGCAAAAATAAATTATTTTGGCTTTTCAATATAAAGGAATATACAGTTTTATTCAGTTGTACGATGTACAAAATATTTTTATTTGAATGCTATAGGTATAACAAAGAAAAAACAGGATGTCACAACACAAAATCCCTGACAAAATTCACATATAAATAACAATTTAGACAATTTGAAAAAAGTATAAAATTCTGGATTTCTGATACTTATACAATTTCTGTGCATGCACTAGCTTCTGCTTGGTACTTCACCCTTAGTACCAGGGTAGGATTTAGCCTATTTTGTCTTTTAAAGTATAATCAATCTTTGTATCAAATCTTATTGGGGATCCCAGTGGGGTTCGGTAGTATTAATTAAGATTAACAGACAGGATAGATAGATGTCTATCTATCCATACTTACAAACATTCGCGTGTATTTTATAAGCAGGATACTTATGTATGTAATACTCTCCTGTTACCCGTTTTACTGCAATTTTAACATTTCGAAAAAAAATTCAACTGCACGGATACCGCTCAAGGCGTGTCGCGGTTTCGATACCCGCACGAAACAACTCTTTGTGTGCACCACAAATTGATGTTTTGGGTCTGGGTGTGATGTGTTTGTGAAACGTATGTTTATAAACGCACCCATGACAACGAAGAAAAACATAGATAGGGGCAATGTATTTAAAACTAGCTATTCTCGCGCGGTTTCACCCACTGCTCGGGTCCATTAAATCATAGCGTAATCGACTCATACATATAAATATAATATACTAGTTACGGTGCTCGGCTCCATTTAATCGTAGCGTGATGTTTTATACCCTATAGCACTCAGGAACATTGTAGCTATATATCAGTGAAAGAATTTTGGCAATCCGACCAGCAGTTCCAAAGATTGTCCCCTACACTAAAAAAAAAAAAAAAATAACGTTGCCCCACATTAGGATTTTCTCCTGTATCGTGGGTGCGTTTACAAACATACAATTTCACATGCACATCACACCCAGACCCGGAACAACAATCTGTGGATCACACAAAGAGTTGTTCCGTGCGGGAATCGAACCCGCGACACGTTGCGCGGCAGCCAGTTGCCCAGCCACCGCGCCAACCGTGCAGTCAAAAAGTCATTCAAACTTCAAACTTCCAAACTTACAAATTTTACCACTTTATAATATTAGTATAGATAAAAATATCTCACACAAAATGTTACCACCCTTATATGTAATTCTGGGAAAGCAATAAACATATTGAGTATTAAGTATTGATATCCCTAGACAAACTTTTAGTCATGAGCATACAAGACGCCAGCAAGTCTTCTCTCAGGACGTCTTCAAAACCATCCATAGATCGAAGTCGTTCATGTTTTTTTTGTCAATATCAAAATGATTATAATCTTTGTTGGATGCCTTTTCAAGTTTTTGTACAACATACCAAATTATGGTTGGGTGACCGAACAATTACCATATAACACATGTTGGGGAATTCTAAATGGTCATTAAGTTTACACCGCGTATAATAAATGAATAAATACTTTGTATAATCAACGTCTTTTGCTCATTGTATTTTATATGACTTATTGGTACATCCCCGTGCCATATTTGTCATTAGGTAGTGAATCATTTTGATCCGGGATCTTCATAACTTGTCATTTTTTGTTTACGCGATTACGACTTATAAGTATGCCGTAGTAATTGTATAATAGAGACGAAGAATGACTTCTCTCTTGGACTACTACAGTTCTAGAATGTACTAGGCTTCGATAACATCCTCCAAAATATATTCGTTTGGTTGTTGCCGAAGATTGAAACCACAAAATACTACTTTACTGTGTAAAAATCAACAAAGCAATCTAAGGTCGGTTAAGAATTTTGGTTTATTTACAAAGAAACTTTTTTTTATAAAAATCTCTACACTTAAATATAATTTTGCATTTTATTGACTTAACTAATTTACTTAAATAACATTTTTAGTTATTTGATACAAGACTGAAAGACTTTCAACATTGAAACATATTAATGACCAAAATAAATTTAGATTATAAACGTAAAAGAAACAATATGAACTAAAAAATAGTAAATTACGAAAATGAACAAAAACTATAGGTACGAAAATGTATAACTGCATACCTATATTAAAAGGACCTCATAGCGTTGCGCGTACAAACTGAATTTTGGATGGAAACCAAAAAACAAATAGAAATCATAAGAAACAAGAAAATATTAATATTGCTCAAAAGTGAATTATGTCTAAATTTCTATGTTTAATGATAGTACAGATCAGTATAGAATAGGAAAAATATATGTATGTTCAAGTTTTAAAATTATAACAAACCACCCTTTCTTGGTTCTCGACACAAGCTGTCGTCGCGTTTTCATTATTAGGTGTCTGTAAGTTAACACTTTCGGTGGAATTTTTATATGTCTTTGATGGAACAGTTGTAAGTAAATTAGGTACTGGTTTAGTTGCTACATTCTGTAAAATTGATATAGTTTCAGTAGTTATTATAGTCCTTGGAATTGCTCTTTTAAATATTTTGCTTTCAGACGGGGTGTCATTTACTTCTAAATTGTCATAAATTTGTGCAGGGGTGTTTTGTGCAGATGTTGAAGTTTTTCTAATTGTTTTAATTAGTATAGGTTTGCTACTTTCGCTAAGTAATTCAGTACTTTGAGCAGCTGATTCAGTATTTTGGGTAGCTGATTCAGTACTGTCGGTACCTGATTCAGTACTGTCCGTAGCTGATTCAATACTTTCAGTAGCTGATTCAGTACTTTCGGTAGCTGATTTAGTACTTTCGGTAGCTGATTCAGTACTCTGAGTGTGATTATTTTGAGTAATAGCGGCAGTATTTTGAGTATCTGTTTCAGTATTTTGATTTACTGCTTCAGTCTTTGGAGCCAGTTTTGGTGTTAAAAAAGTAACTTTTTCTGTAGTTGAATATATTATTTGATTTAATGTTACATTTGTAATTTTTGTAGGTTCAATTAAAACAGTCGGTTTAACTACATTTTCTGTAGCCATAGACTTCAGTAATAGTTTACTAAGAGCGGATTTTAGCAATATGTTTTCCATAAGATCGCTGTTAATTTTGTGTTCTTTATTTGAGATTTCAGACTTGGGGGTTCTTGTCGGTCTTTGTCTCATTACAAGATTTTGAGATTCTTTTGGAAGTTTGTTTTTACTATCATAACCACATTCCAATCTATCACCACGAATTCGACATCCATTACCCAAGTCAATTATTTGGCCTAGTTCATGTAGACCTTTGTTCTTTTCATAGCCACATAGTATCCTATCATTGATCTCTACACATTTATTGTAATCGATTAAATTACGTGCGATGTTGACTTTCTTTACTTGATATTTATTAAATAATTCTTCTTTCTTTATTGGCACTTTTTGTGTTTTTGAATTCATCGTAATAGGAATTGCTTCAATATCATTTTCTAGGTAGCTGTCTGATGAATCAGAATTTTGCATCAGTGGATCGAAGACGCCATTTACAAGGCTAGATGCGAAATTAATTGCCAATATACTTTTTGGTACAAGCATACATATCTGAAATGTATCAAAGAAGTTGGTTAATTTGCGCCCACTTTTTGCAAGAAAAGGGAAGAAGAGGGATTAGTAGAATGATTGAATAAGATACTTATATATGTAGCGGTCAAAGATATGAGTGTGTTATAAAGTGTCCTCGGCAGCATTACTTAAATACCTGTAATACCTAGCTTAAAGCTTAGTATTAATTACTGATGTCATTGTGCAGTTGTGGACGTCTTGAGCCTAGTATGATGAAGATATGAATGTTGTTGTTATTGTTTCTTCTGGCATTTAACTTGAGTATCCTTTCTGCTTATCCTAATTTCGACACACACAATACTTTCTTTCCACTTACCAACAACTTTATTGCCATCGTATATTTTTCCGTAAACCTAGGAATCGGCTTGATGAAATCTTAAGATTTGATTAATTTAACTTTACGTTCATGATTTTACGATGATATCTTCACATTTTCCTATGTACGGTTTACAGATGCACTACGAAAATATTTTTAATAGTAAACTATTAATTTGTTTTGGCCTTACAAAGGTGCCTTTCTGTGACTTCCTGTTAAGTGCTACTTATAATAATAACGCGATTATTTGTAAATATTCTTTTACATAGAAATTATTGTACGGATCCTAATGTAATTTGTCATTGTGATGCTCCAAACACTCGGGTATGGTTTGTTTTTTTTGATTTGATTTTTTTCAAAAATTGATGGTTCAGATCCAAGTGTAAGGTGAGTTTGAATTCGTATGTACTGTGTTTACAAATGCACCCACGATATAGGTAATCATAAAAAAAGTTAGAGGTGCCTCTATGGTACTTAGCCGAGGTTTCAAGCTCAATAAGGAACCGCGGCCTCGGCCTGGAGCAGTAGAAGGAACGGGGTGGTATTTTGCCAGTTAGAATCTAACACTCCCTCTTGTCCCACCCTGGCCGAGAGCAGCCGTATTTTGTTTTTTTTTTATGTTATAGGTCGGCAAACGAGCAGACGAGGAGATAAGGGTTCTCACTCATACGGCGAAACATAACGTTGAGGTAGTTTCACGCCGGTTTTCTGTGAGATCGTGGTATCACTCCGGTCAAGCCGAACCATTCGTGCCAAAGCTTGATTTTCCCATACTTTTTCATTTGTTGATTTTCCTCCCCTCAAAATAAAAGAACCTCTTTGGTACATCTTTGATAATTTCGCAATATCATTCTGATACCAAAAAGTTCTTGTATAGCTTGTTTATTTGAAAAGCAAACACAAGTTTTGTTATTATTTATGGATCCTCTATATACTCGTGTGTTACCTACATACTATAGTATATTGCTTGTAATATTACTCATAATCTGCGGATGAATAGAGTAAATAGGCAACTTAAGTAGTTTTTAATGTTTATAATTCTGAATAATGGAATTCCCCTCAGCTATGTTCATTAGGTGCTTATAAAGTATTCTTATTAATTACTGTGAAGTCCTTATTAATCTTGAGCAAGACAAGCTCCGGGTTTATGGATACAAAATGAAACAATTGATTTGTTACTTAGTTAAAAAAATCAAAACTATACAATTTTTGTAGGTAATAAATAAACTATATACTCTTTGAACTTAACGACTTACAATTTCCGAACGGAACAAATTAAGTCAAGTACATGTCAGAATTTCAGAATCAAAAATAAATAAATAAATAAATTCAACACGAAAATAGCACAATACAGATGTAAACCAAAACAAAACAGTTAAACAGTATGGTACGCAAACACATTCCACAGTGTCATTAAGAAAATCGAAAAGACAAATGGGATCTTTCAATAATTTAAAGGACAATTCATTTTAAAATTTCTGGAATATACCTTTCTGCGCGAGTAACTTTTAAAGACACCATGATTAAAGCAAATATTAGGGCCGCAAAACGGAACGCAATAATGAAAAGTGCTTCCGATTTAGTAATAGTAAGTTTTTCGTACTTAGTAAATACTACTACTTTAACATTCATTCTTGCTTTTTAAAGGATATATTTTGACAAGGAAACTATAAACTTGTAACAAATAATATGTAATTGTTTTTAAGATGAAACATTATTCTGCTTATTGTTTATGTCTTTGCTTGCATTGACTTGTTAAAAATTGCAGTGAATGTTGCTTACAGGTGCCTCAAAAAAGAAAACAGAAATCGTTACCCGCTATAAAACTGCATCAAGATAAACAAAACAAAAAACTTAACAAAAATGAAAATACCATAACTATCCATCATGGAATAGTTCTGAATAAGATGTGTGATATGCAAAAAGAAGAAATAGGAAAGACAAGTTCATCGAAAAAAGATAAAAAGATGAAAAAGAACAATAAAAAACACGTTAGCAATCCTAGTAGCACATACACACAAGAAAGGGTGAAAAAAGTACCAAGAAATGAAGACAAACATAACAGTGGACAAAAACATTCTGCAGGAAAAACAATAAGTAAACAGAAAGGCAGTGAAGTGAAGCAAAATAAAGTACATATTAAAAGTGTCGAAGCGCCTATTAATAAACGTCACTTAGATAAAAATAAAAGTTCGGTAAATCTTTGAAAATGTAACTTTAAACATAAAGATAAATCAATTTATAATAGAAGTTCATTATTTGTTTCAGATTATGAAAAACTTAATAAACAATCCAACTACAGAAATCACAGCCCTAGTTCTGACTCGAAGAAATACATTTTATCCTTAATAAAGAAATGTAATAATGATAATGAAGACATAAAAAAGAAGAGTCCATCCAGAACGACGCAAACCAGTACTGGCAGTTTAAGTAGCAACAAAAGTTCTAAAAGCAAGAATACAAAGACTATCAAAGATAGACTCAGAAAACAAATTTGGCACTGGGCAAAACATTCTATGAAACGTAGTGAAAATTGGACTAAGTTCCTTGCTGATAACAATATAGCACTGGACGATATAAGTATTGATAAACTAGATCACACTCTTATTGACGTGGACGCATTAGGCATCGAGAATAAACTACTTAAGCGTACTGTACTGTGGTTATTTAAATAAAATTGTTGTTCAAATTATTCAATATATTATTTTCTATAAATTGATACTCGTATGCCACTTCTATAAGGATATTGATCCTCTTTAATTTCCTCTGAATGCGAGTCTTACATAGTCTGTTGATTTTGACAGCTGTTGTTGATGTTTCTGAAATATAAAATACGAAAGCTCAAGGATAAATGTTTTGCATGATACTTTTACATTAATGGTTTTGGCAAAAAATTATATGTTTTAATAGGTTCAACAAGATTATGTATTAAATACTACAAAGTAAACAAATAAAAAAGTATAAATCGTGATGTTTTCAAGAAGTATGGTATTCTAACAAAATTTTAAATGAAAATAAAATGAAATGTTCAAGTATCGTAGAAAAAGTAAGTATTGCGTCTAAACTAACTTTCGAGTAAATGTCTCACTGTCCGAAATGATTACAACCTAAAATATCGTTCACTTAAATCACAATCATCTAAGATTTTTAGTACAAAATAAAAACACTAAGTTTATGTTAACCACAGTTTCTTCCGTGGCATGTGTATATATCCTATAATTATAACGCCAAAAATCTTATTATAAAACGCCTATCCTTCTTCGATTAGATAATTCAACTCCAGGAAGCCAGGAGGTAATTCAAGAAGAAGAAGACCAACAGCAACAGCCCCAGCAACAGCAACAGCCACAACAACAGCCGAAAAGAAATAGTGTAACTGTATTTAATCAATGGATGAAAGGAATTTTCAAGAAAAAACCCAATGAATCTGCACCAACTCCGGCGCCACAGAACACTCACGAAAATGATTCGAAATTATTATATATGAGAAATTCCATAACATCGTTATTTAAGAATAAAAATAACAAATCTAAACTAGCTATCAAAGATATTGATCTTATTGAGGGCATGGAAGCAAATGATTTAATGAAGCTATACACAGTGAGTGAACCAAAAGTTCCCTTACTTGAAATGATGGTAGCAGATTATAAACGTGGAAGATTTTCGATCCCAGGAGCATCTACTAAACAAAAAAAGAAAAAAATTGCCCTCGACCAAGCAAAATTAGATCAAATGATAAACGAGTATGACGAAGAAGTAAGAAAAAAAGATTTAGAAGAAATACAAAATAATGCTGAAACATTGAAAAAAAAGTTTGCTCTGTCGAATGCCCAGGTGTTAAAATTAGATAATATCGTCCAAGAATTACACCAAGGAAAAAGTTATCAGTTAGATATAGCCACAGTTTTACTTGATCCTAAGGATCTGACGAAGGAACAGTTTCATAGCTTAATAAAGGAGTATGAAGACACGCAGGTTAAAAAGAGCAGATTGTCGCAAATTTTAGATCAAAGTAGACAGTCACTAGAACATTCTAAAAAGAAAGTTTTTCATTTAATGGGAAAAAGGACGGCTAAATAGAAAAAAAGAGATACAAATTAAGTTCTACGTTCTTTCGTAAGTAACATAGATCTATGAAATCTATACTAATATTATAAAGAGGAAAAATTTGTAAGTTTGTAAGTTTATAAGTTTGTATGTAGGGGGTAATCTTTGGAACCGCTGACTCAGATTGCCAAAATTTTTTACTGATAGATAGTTACAATGTTCCTGAGTGCTATAGGCTATAAAACATCACGCTACGATTAAATGGAGCCGAGAAGCGGGTGAAACCGCGCGAGAGTACCTTGTATGATATATAGTAGGTAGAATTTTGTAAAGGTAGTAATTATAAACTAGCACAGCACGAACTAATTGGTACTGGTTGCCTTCTTCACAATTATGACGACCTGACTTCGAAGCCTGGCAAGTACCAATGTGCCATTTTTAAGTTATATCTTCTTTCCTTTCACGGGACCACAGGGTCCCGGACCTTTGGAAGGCGTACGAGGAGCCGAAGCCAACTCGCAGAGGCCCGTTGAACAGTTTTAATCTAAATGTGATGGGATATCAGCCGGCAATTATTCCTGTATGCACTATATAAGTGCACCCAAGGACAATCCCCGGTTGATGCAGGATTATTTAATTGTGAAATGTGGTAAAAATTGATAGGGTTATAGGTATGGGTTGCTATGGACTGGTGGATATGATATAATGGATATATATAAGTTATATTATTATTATGTGGGTACTTTCTAAGTTTATTTAGACACCACTGACGTACGTTGAAGTAAACATCGTAAGGTTATCTGGACTTCATATTCCTTGTTATACATAGGTAAGCTTGAAATTGCCAATGTCTCTTAAGCAAGCGTGATGATTGATGCTCAAACCATTGCCATAATAGGAAAACCTGATTATTTATCATTTTGATTCAATTATTGTAGTCAGAAATTTTCTTCACAGGTTACTGTAATGTTTTGCCGTCACGATAATACTACACCCTGGCACTCACTACACATAAAATGTTATGAAAAGTTCCCATTACCAAAATATACAAAGATGATGAAGAAGAAGAGATGATAAAGGAAATATGTCATTGCATACTCTGATCTCTGACCAAGCAGTACTCTAGTATATAACCTAGAAAAATCTACAACGTAAATAAAACTAAGAGTCGACAGTTACCAAATTTACGTAAGAGAAAAGAAGAGAAAGTACTTCAATTTAAAGATGAAACCTTGAAAAGCCACCGTGAAAAGTTCACTGTATCCAAATAATCCTCTCGAGGAAATGAGAAGAAATTACAAATATCGTCTAAAAACAAAACGGGAAAATCAAGAAGAAAAAATATTAACGCACAATAAAAAGTATGAGCCAGATCGTAAATAAACAGAAAGCCTTGAATGCCCCTCCCAGTGTTTCCAAATATGTTAGTTAATGTGTCTAGTCTTCCAGATACCGATGCTCTAGACATGAAATCACCTAAACATATCTACATTAATATTGATATGATTGATCCTGATCTCAAATATCTCAAAGCTTTAGAAAATAAAAACAAATTACATAAAAAAATATACATTATTATCTTAGTTTTTAAATAAAGTTATCGTTGTAATAAATATCTCTTATTTAATTATAGTATATTAATTAGTTAACCCTTCATAGCAACATAAAGGGACGAAGTCCGCGAGAGAAATTATTGTCGTCTACTTCAACACATTACGGCGACATATACCGGCTGTTTGAATCTGACACTCTCTCTCGCCTTTTGCTGGGCGGGAGAAGTCGTTTGAAGACTTACTTACCCCTGAAAAAAAGTAGTCCCGGCTGAGATTTGCTACTGTATAGAAGTTTTTACGCGCATGTCGCCCCGCGTACCGCGATGCGGCGGGACGCATCTTAAGTGCGTGAACCGCTATATGTATTTTTGGGTACACTTTCGACGCCGTCGTTCTACCTAGTTCCTGATAGACCTGTCTAGGATACGTTTAATTTAACCCAGACTAGAATTAATGCACAGTCTTGCCTGTGTGAATTTCCTATGAAAGCCTGTGCCTTCGTAGGTACTTTCAAGTGCAACATGTGAAGAAGATTGGTTGAGTACTAAAAGCAGAAAAATATAGCAGGAGCCCTTTCGAGTTTAAAATATTGTTATTGTGATAAATCTGGAAAAAAGGTATTTTCCTGGTAACTGTACTTTTATAAGAGTGGCAACAGTAATTGAAATGCATACAAGCATTTAACGTTTCTTATCTTAACATGGTTAGACTTTGTGGCTGCTCGTTCATTCTGATCATGGTTAGTTTCAGTGTTTCCTTTATTGTTTAAATAACGTAAGTTAAATGCATAAAAACACTTTTGGTTACGAAAAAATCTGTTAATTATGTACCAGATATAACCTACTGTTGGACTAATATTTATGCTCACTTGAAATTTATAATTCTCAACCGTTTTTGTTACCTTGGTCACTGATTTGAATACGAAAAACAAATTTTATTTATTTTATTTTTATTTTATTCATTTTAAGAAGGCTTACAGACTAATAGCAGAATATGTAACAAAAATATATAATTAAGTTGCTAATGACAAGCCTCCACAGATATATAAAAATATCAACGATTAAGTAATGCCTGAATGTTGAAGTTATGTTTTTTTTAATTATTTATTGGCTATTCCCGGAATTACAGATATTTGGCAGTGCACACTTTGTTGACGCCACGGCGCAGTGCGGTAATTGCATTCAACAGTCATCGAGAAATAGACCGCGAAATAAATTACTGGCGATGAATTTTAACGTACCGCCAAACGCTGCAATTAGGCGACAGGGCGGAGGTGGGCTGCCTGACATGAACCTTCTACTATCTGGCCAGCCAGGCAATCCAAACTATCCTCAAGAGCCGCAGTCTCCTCATCAGCCCAACAATCCTCAACAGCCGAACTATCCCCAACGGCCGAACTATCCCCAAGATCCAAACTATCCCCAGCGCCCGACGTATACTCGCAAAAGGTGCTGCCCATATGACTTTGATAGCAATTTTTGCAAGACGGTGGACGACAGGGTGCTTTGTGGATATAACAAAAACCTAGGAACACCACAGAGTAAGAATCAAATGTTTGAATTGACTGAAAATTGTAGGATACGTGGCGGACGGCTAGAATGTGGCTATGAGAAAGGACCTTTTACCAATATCAGAAGGCCTCCTGCGAGGGATGGTTTCTTTCCTTCTAATAATAACGACCAATATGGATCCTCCTATTATGGCACAACTCTGAGGTCATCGGACTCTGTTACCAGATGTGTAGAAATAAATGAGCGCATTATTTGTACGAAAATTTAATTTGGATTTTGGCAGTTATTACAGTTTTTTGTGGTTTTGTACGTCCTATTACACTTAAAATATACCTTTAATACACATGGAAAATGTTTTTATTTTATTAAGGCATTCAAAAATCTTTTACTTTTAGACTTAATGCTAAAACATAATCTGCTAGTCAATTTTTACTAAATCCCATGACATCTTAGAAACTGTTAATCAGATAACTACAAGAGAGTAGCACTCATGGAGTAGCACTTTTAGAAATACCTGATTCATTTATTGATTTAGTATTTTATTTCTTGGACTCATGCCTTAGCATTATGAGTACAAGAAATACTGAAAAAAAACTATTTTACTACAGTGCAATTTTAAAAATTTAATATAAGTTACATTTTAAACCTACTGGACTCGAGATTTATGTGTAGTCGAGTCGAGTTATTAACACGAGGTAGTTACTGTGAACTGTTCCCTGAGCTGTCTTTCGTTCTCATCATCAGACCCATAAACACTAGGTAACTACTTCAAATAATCAAGGAAATCCTTCGGCTGTCTTCCGGCTCCCTCATCAGGTCAAGTTCGACTATCGGCAAGTTGTAGCGTTGTAAAAAGCCTACTAAAACAACATGCAAAACTACTACTCGCCCCTTCAATTTTCGAAAGATTTCCTCGGTTTTCCTAGGATTTCATCATCAGATCATTACCTAAGTGTGAGAGAGTCATGCTTCGGCACGAACGGGTTGGCTCGACCGCAGTTATACCACGGCCTCACAGAAAACCGGCGTGACACAACCACAGCGTTATGCTCGCCGTGTGAGTGAGGTTACCGGAGGCCCAATCCTTTCTCTCCCCAACCCCTTAATCTCTAAAACACTAATCCCTAAGAGGTCGGCAACGCACTCGTAACTCCTCCGTTGCGGGTGTCCATGGGCGACGCTGATTGCTTACCATCAGGTAATCCGTCTGCTCGTTTGCCGGTCTATTACATAAAAAAAACAGATCCTAACCTCATGAAAATGGAACCCTCTTCGGAGTCCCTCTTTGAAACAAAACAAGAATTTTGGAAATCGGTTCGTAATTGGTGAACATACAAAAAAAACACAATCAGCCGAACATAGTACCTCCTCCTTTTTTTGAAATCGGTAAAAATACTGATAATTATGCCTTAAAAGTGCAAATAAATTATTTGAAATTAAAATACTGGCATAAAACTTATAAGTAAGTACATATAGTGTCGTAGCTTTAACAAAATAACTTGGGACTAATTGAGTTTCTGTAATCATAAAATACTTGTATTTATTGTAACTGTACGTGTTTATTCTTTTATTTTGTCTAACTATTTGAAATGATGAATTTTGTTTTTCTCACAGCACTACATTACCGCCTGCTAAGAAAATGTTATAAAATCACGAATCTTAGGTTTGCTCAAACATAGGTGGTAGGAGTTCAAATCGAGTTTTTATAAGTAGAAAGATATTTCTTGCTAGTCGATTAATTTGGTAATTTGAAACGGATGCAAACTATGTGGTATTTTACCTCATTCCATAATTATTATTGAACTAGCAGCCGCCCGCGGCACCGTAGGTATATCTCACAAATTTTCATTTTATAATATTAGTAGGTTATTAGGATAAATTGGCTTATTAGTAATTGATTACTACGCTAAGAAAATACAAACAAGGATTAGGCTGGGTGTTGAAAAAGCTAACTGACGTATCAAATAAGTGCTACTAGAAAAAGCGTCTAATATTGTATATTTATTAATAATAAACTAATATAATTGAAGTACATTTTGCCTTAAAAGTACCTACATACAAATATTTTAAATTAAAATACTGGCATAACACGAACTCTAGTGATGTAGCTTTAAAAAAATAAATTATGAGCAACAATGAGGAGTATTTTTGTATTCGATAAAATGGCCCTCACTTAGCGAAAATAGCTTTGTTCTGAATAGGGAAATTAATATTCAATGATAGTTTACATAAGGTATATATTTGATTGTTAATCTACTTATTTCATCATAAATTATAAAACAAAATTGTTATAAATTAATGACCAAAATAAAGATGGTAATACGTGACAAAGTAAAATAATAATAATAATCTAAAGTAAATTGGTTTGTTTCTTATTATTTATGTTTTCCAAGGTCTTTTGAGGTATTAATAAATAATACTGGCTGGTGTAACACAGATGCATATTGCCATTATGATATATTTTAAAACAATAATTATATCATTTAAAATAATTATGATAAACAATAATGTTTGGACTATGACTGCCGCTCTCAAAGTAACTTATTTCAATTATTACTTCACTCAGTGCTTATCTATTAGTTTTCAAAACAAAATAGTTCCTAAGGAACGGTTTAAATAATAGTTAATTTGTCTTTGAGAACGGCGGTTAATAAAACAGACACACGATATCGTTACATGGAAATTTGTTTCTAACGAAATTGTGTATTTTCACATTAAGATGCATTATTTTTCATAGTATAAGTGACAAAGTATAAAGGTTATTTTTGTTTGAAAGATATCTGTTGGTCATCATAGGTTTTAAAAATTATCTTCATATTAAAACCATCTTTACATTGTATATCAAAACTATGCATTCAGATTAAATACGCTATATAACTTACATTCTTTCAACACAACACAAGAAAAACTATTATCACAATCTACAAAGACTACTTCTAATTTTTGCATAGATTTCAACACTGGTCATTGGTGAAGGCGTTAAAAATAGGTGGAAAACATAACCCTTGGTATGTATGTAGCGCAAATCCACGCGGGACACAATATTATTTTCTATTGCTTTTCCAACCTACATCATTAGTTCCACCAGTCCACCGATTAAACTTTCATTGTCCGTCAGTACTGAGAAGACCCACTTCAACATTCTGGATTCGTAGTCATCTTTTGGATATACAAGGTCCAAGTAGTCCATAACGGCAGATGCCATGCTCCTTTGTTCACTTTCCGTGCTGGATTTTCTTCGAAACCAATGTTGGTGTGCATCACAGTACGTGAATAGTAATGTAATCGCTAAAGCTCCTATAAATATCCTGAGCCGCATCTTTCTGGAAAGAAAAAATGAAAATATTAGCGTTAAGGTATATGGATAACTAGCACCCGCCCCGGCTTTGCATGGCTGCAATGCTAGAACTAAATTTCTTGACTATTCCATGGATGGTATTATACATATAAACATTCCTCTTTCATTACTCTATTTATTACAAAAAAAAACAGCATCAATATCCGTTGCGTAGTTTTAAAGATTAAAGCGTGCTGAGGGACAAAGGGACAGAAGGAGCGAGTTTTTTTATATTATGTAGTGATGATGGTTTGAGCCTTAAGAGTATTAATTCTACTTTTTTTTTTTTTTTTTTTTGTCAGGGGAAAATCATCCAATGACTTCTCCCGCCCAGGGTAAGGCGAGAGAGAGTGTCAGACTCTTACTGACTAAAAACCCCCCCGTTCCTTCTCCTGCTCTGGGCCGAGGTCGCGGTGCCTCATTGCGCTTACCCCGCAGCCCCGGCTAAACATCAGCCCTTTAGGGCCCCGACTGTGGTGGTCTATTGGCTCTTTGAGGCGCGCGCGGAACGCTACGCGCCGTACGCTCGGGTCCAGTTCTGGTCGGGCGGCGAGCTACCCTTACTCGCCGTCCGCAGACCCGCGCTTACGGTGGCCGGAGATCATCCCTCGATCCCCGACGTCCGGAATGTCGCCTTCTGCGGCGGCTGGGGCGCGAGGAGGATAGTTCCCTCATGCGCTCCGCCTCCTCCTTTGCGAGCATAACTGCTTCGCAGAAGGAGGAGATAGCTTCCCAGTTCCTCTCACGCTGCACCATGGCCTCGATTAAGGCCGGGCGCGAGAGGTCGCTGCCGCCGATCACTTCCCTGAGAACACGGCGGTGCTCAGCCCAAGCAGGGCACTCCGCCACCGTGTGCTCCACCGTGTCCTCCAGGTGATCCTCACAATGACGACACTCGGGCGTTTCCTCCCGCTGGATCCGAAACAGGAACCTACCAAAGCTGCCGTGCCCGGTAAGCACCTGCGTCAGGCGGAAGGTGAGGACGCCGTGGCGTCTCTCAAGCCACTCCTCAAAGAGGGGTCTTACCGCTGCTATAGTAGCGTGCCTGGCCCTCGGTTGCGACAGTCGCTGCTTCCACTCAGCCATGAGATCTCGCCGGAGCTCATTCCGCCACGCACTAATTTGGCGCGGCAGAGGATCCTCGCCCCGGCGACGCGCGTCTGCGCGCAAACTGTAGACGCGCGCGAGCGCCTTCGCTTCCAGATCCCATGGCGGTGATCCGGCAAGGAGGTTCGCCGCCTCCCCGGAGATCGTGCGATATCCGCGGATTATTCGGATAGCCATGACCCTCTGGGACGCGACCAGCGTACGAGCCGGCCGCCGCTTCAAATCCGGCGCCCACACAGGGGCACCGTAGAGGGCCATGGATCGCACAATCCCCATGTACAACCTCCGGCAGGAGGCGTTTGGCCCCCCGAGGTTGGGAAGGAGCCGCTTGAGCGCGGCCCCAGACCGTTCCAACTTAGGAGCCAAACGACGAAAATGCTCCGTGAAATTCCATCGGCTGTCGAGGACGAGACCCAGGTACTTCATCACCGACTCGACGCCGATGGTAACTCCTCCTGCCATTATTTGGGACCCATCTGGAGGTGGCGCGTTCCGACGGCCATAAAAACACATGGCCTCGGATTTGTGAAGCGCCACCTCGAGTCCCAACTGCCGGATCCTTGCAACGACTGTCGCGACCGCTTGCGACATCAGGTCGGCCGCCGCCTGATGTGACCTCCCATTCGCCAGCACCAGCGTGTCGTCAGCATAACAAACAATGCTGACGCCGCTCGGGAGGTCGGTGCGTAGCACCCAATCGTACCCGATGTTCCACAGGAGAGGTCCCAGGACCGATCCCTGTGGAACACCGCGCGACACCTCTCGCCGATTCCACACGCCCCGGTGACCGGGGTAGATGACGCATCTGTCCGTCAAGTAAGCCTCGACTACACGACGGAGATAGGCAGGCACCCGGTGATACCGGAGTGCCTCCAGAATGCAGCTCCAGGGCAACGAATTGAAGGCGTTGGCGATGTCCAGAGACACCGCCACGACGAATCGCCCCCTGGCCAACGCAGTCCCCGTCGTGAGGTCCCTCACGCGCATGATGGCGTCCACCGTGGAGCGCCCTCTGCGGAAGCCGAACTGGCCGTCCGCTAAATCCGGCCCCCTTCCAGACAGGTGCCCGACGAGGCGGTCTGATATTATCCTCTCGAACAGTTTTCCCACCTCGTCGAGCAGCACAATGGGCCGGTACGCGGACGGAGAGTCCGCAGGACGCCCCGGCTTCTTCACGAGGACCAGTTTACCCGTCTTCCACGACAGCGGAAACTGGCCCCTCTCCAAGCATGCGCTGAAAAGACCAATTAGTCGAGGCCTGAGAGCCTCCGAGGCCAGGACCCAAACCTTGGCATGCAGCCCGTCAGGTCCTGGGGCGGTGTTCTTGCCGCTCAGCCGGCGCACCGCCACCCTCAAATCTACCTCGGTCACTTCCGGAGCGGATTCACCGTCGTCGTCGTTGTAGCCCGCATTGGGCACCGCAGGGGGCGGAGACATAGTGGGAGGCGTGTAGCCTATCTGTGGTCGGGGGAATAGCGCCCCAACCACTTCGTCCACGACCTCCGGCCGGAGACTCTGAGTCAGTGGGGGCGCCCAGGTGCGGAGCTTATCACGCACCATGCGGTAGGGGCGTCCCCACGGGTCTCTGTTCAGAGTCTCCAACATCTCCTCGCGGGCCCGATCTTTGGCCCGCCGGATCTCCACCCTTAGGGTGGCCTTCGCCGCCCTGTACTCCTCGTACAGCTCCGCCTCTCTGGTTTCAGCGTCCAGAGGGCGGATACGGAGCCTGCGGTGCCTGGTGTATCGGCGTCGCGCTGCGGTGCACTCACCACGCAGAGCAGCCAGCTCCTGCGACCACCAATACACCTGGCGCTTGCGTTGGCACGGCCGGATCCGGGGCATCGCCACGTCGCACATCCTGGACATGGCGTCCTGGAGCCATCTCGCCTCCTCGTTAACGTCGGCAGGCCTGACCGGTGGTATCACCCAGGCCTGCACGACTGCGGCTTCCAGGAAAAGCTCCCGGTCCAGTTGCCTAAGCGCCCAACGCGGGCCACACGGGGCCTGTCTGACTGGCGGGTCTGCGGACTCGGCGGAAACGTCGAACCGTATATAGCGGTGGTCCGAAAACGTCTCCACCTCCTCCATGACGCGCCAGTCGCCAACGCGCGATGACAGAGCGGGGCTAGCAAACGAAATGTCCACCACTGACTCGCCCCGCATCCGTATGCACGTGGGGACAGAACCCCGGTTCAGCACGACCAGGCCTGTCTCCAGAGCCCAGTCTTCGACCATCCTTCCCCGGACATCAGTGAGCCGGGAACCCCAAGCCAAATTCTTGGCATTGAAGTCCCCGAGGACCAGCACGGGGAGGGGACGGAACCCGACGACGACGGTGACTAATTCCCTGAGGGAGTTGTGGAACTCGACGAGAGTTCGGTTCGGAGAGAAGTACACGCCCACCACGGCGATCTCTCCGAACCGAGCCGCGACGCAACCCCTGCCTCGCTGAGGCCCTTCGGGGGTTGGGGTACCGGCGGCGGCCGACGAGATGATGGTCACCGAGCCGTCCAGGTCTGACAACCAGTGTTCCCTGGGTGGAACGAAGTACGGCTCGGAGACCACAGCAACATTGATCGACCACTGCGCCATGCTCTGGAGCAGGAGATCCTGAGCAGCGGCGCAGTGGTTGATGTTCGCCTGGAGGAGACGTAATGGAGCCATTATTGGCAGTCCATCACGACCTCCTCTCTGGCACCGGCGACAGCAGCAGTCGCGGAGGCGGTGGCGACTGTGTCTGTATCGACGGGAACGGCGGGGGCGGTAGAGGCGGCAGAGGGCCTAACTTTACCCCTGGGCTTGGCGGGGGGGGAGCAGGTTTTGCCCCCAACCCGGTGATCGGCCGGCTTACCAGCCGCCGCACATACTACGCAGTGTAGCGGTGCGGTGCAAGTGCCGGCCCTGTGACCGGGCTGACCGCAGCGGAAGCAGCGGTCGCTACGGTCTACCTCCGAGGTGCATTTGGCACCCACATGGTGACCAATTAGGCAACGATAGCACCTCAGAGGCCGGGGCTCAAGCAGCTTCACCTGCGCCGAGACCCAGCCCACCAGGAGTCTTTTGCCCTCCGACAATTTTTTTGCCGCTGTGACGGGGCAGCTGACTACCACAGTCCGCAGCCCCGTGCTGTCCGGGCGGATGGTGCCTGCCTTCACCTGGTCCACAGGACACTCCCCCATCCTGGCGACAGCGGCCGCCACCTCATTCTCCGTCACAGAGTCGTCCAGGCCCATAATACGTAGCTCCAGGCATTTAGTGGGCCTGGACACGCGAGCCTCGTCCGCTGCAAGGCACGTCCTGAGCCTCTCGGCTAGGGCGTCAGCGGACGACCCGCTGGCCGCGCCGGGGACCTCTAAGAGACGGGCTCCAGTGGCAGTGACCCTCACTGCGAACCCGTCGGGTGCCCCAAACTCCGCAGGAGATACTGCCCCCTTCAACTTTTTGAGTACGTCCCCGTACGTCACCCCCTTTTTAGCCGCATCCGGCTGTAGTGTAATCACTACAGCCGAAGATTTGGGGGCGAGGAGCATTGCCGCGGCGCGCTTCTCCTTGCGCCGCTGCTGCCGCCGTTGCCGCTGCTCTTTCTTGCGGCGCTTCCTCGCCTCCTTAGCGACCCTCCTCGCTTCCCCGGCCACCTGCCACTCGCCATCGGCACACAACTCCGATGGGGTGGGCGCCGCTCTGGCTGGAGCTCTAGCGGCTGCACCCCTGCGCCTGCGACTCATCGGCGCCGAAGCTGAAGTTGGAGCTTGCGCTGTCAGAGCCGCAGGTGCCGCCTTCGGCGCTTTCGCCGGCGTAGGCGCTTTCGCCCCCTTCTTCGCCGGTGCCTCAGCCCGAGCGCCGCAGCTGGTTGAAGGCTTTGCTGCTGCTGTTGCGTAAGAGCCAGCTGCAAGCGGGGGTCGGAGGAGCCTAGCCTCCAGAGCGTCAAAACGCTGTTGAAAGGCGGCCATCTCTCGCCGCATCAGGCCGAGAAAGTCGGCCTCCGTTGGCTGCGCCGGTTGGGGACGGCCTCCGCGAGCAGTGGCGAGCTCTGCCTTAGCTGCTCGGAGTTCAGCCTCCAAGGCCGAGTTCGCAGCCACCAATCGGGACAGTTCCCGTCGCATCCCGGCTAGCTCCTTATGCAGAGCAGCCATTTGCCGCCCCGCTGACCTCTGCTGGGCTACCGCCGACATAATGGCGGCTTCGGCGTGTTGAAGCACTCCGTATCTGCCAGCCTGGGTTTTCTGGCCAGCCACCGTACGAAGTGCTTCCTTCACTTCATTGCGAAGGCTCTCAGCGCCGCCTTCGCTTACAGAGCCCTCGCCGCCGGACACTTCAATCTCGGACGAGTCCGAGGGGGCGGCCCTTCCCAGGGCGCTCCCCTCCGCCGCTAGCCGCTCAACCGGCTCAGTGCGACTAACTACTGCCCTAGTGGAGCCCTTTCCTTTACCCCTTCCCCTCGCAGCCGTGGGGATTTTAGGGGCTGGGGCCTCCAGCTCGTTGGAGGACGGCTCTCGGCCATCCTCTAACCTAGGACGTTTAAAAACGCCCCGCTCTTTATGATGGCGCAGCGCGATGCCGACACCAGACAATGATGAGTCGGACTCCGAGTCCGACTCCTTCCTCCCCGGGGCCCGTACCCGGGATTTGCTGGGCACTTCTCCACGAGCCCGGGAGCCATTTCGGCCGTCACTGTCACATGCAAGCGAGCTGTGCTCGCTTGCCTTCTCCTGCACGTCTAATTTTTTATTTTTTTTAATATTTGTGTCTTCCATATCGGTCCCACGAGTATGGGGGAAATAAAAGGTCCACCCAGGGAGAGCCCCCTGTCCCTGGGTAAGTGTACATTTGTGTCCCAACCAGGGGGTCCACCGGTCCCCTAGCTGGGGGTGCGCTCACGACTGATGCTACTCCTCAGCCATACATACCATCGCCGCGCACCAGAACTTAGTATTGGAGGAATTTTTTATAGAGGTTGTCTTCCTCGCGGTCCGGGCGGTTAAGCCAAGACCCTCGTCCCGGTCCGAGTCATAAAACATGACCATGATCTCTTCCCGGATTACGATATCGACGGGTGCAGTCGGGCGCAACTAGTGCCCCGATGCTACTCGTTGGCAGGGTAAGTGCGCAACGAGCGCCGCCCTTGCTCCTCCGCCACGTTCTCTGCTAGGTCCAGAGGATCGTGCGGATGAACGCCCCACAGAGGCGCAGGCCCTATGCCAGCACAGAGCAAGTCGCCTCTAGAACCCGACCGGTTTCTCCGCCCGGCCAGAAGTTCGCTGCGGGCGACAGTCAATCCAACCCTGTCTCCATCCCGTTAGGGAGACTGTCGCCCGCACCCAGGGTGCACCACGGGGAGGTCTTCTGGCACGCACCCCGTATTAATTCTACTTAAGATCCGATTTTAATTAAACTTGATACTTATACGCAATATATTAAGGTCTTAAAGATAATAACTAACGTTTTGGAAAAGAAATTTAAGGAGACTGAGTAGGTATAAGATGGCGTGGCACATCGGATCAACTCAGGATGGATGAAATGGCGACAGGTCACTGGAACAACTTGCGACTCACGGATGCCCCTCAGGTTGAAGGGTAAAATCTACAAGTCAGTGATAAGGCCTGTCCTACTGTATGGGTATGGGTATATGTATATGGGTATGTGTATGGGTATGTTGGGCTCTGAAAAAGACGGATGAAAAGCGATTGCATGTAGCAGAGATGAGAATGCTGAGATGGATGTGTGGTGTGACGAGAATGGATAAAGTGACAAATGAGTATATTAGAGGAAGTTTGAAAGTGGCGCCAGTGACTGAAAAGTTGAAAGGGAACCGTTTGTCTTGGTATGGCCATGTGAAAAGGAGGGATGAAAAGCATGTAACAAAAAAAGTCATGAGTATAAATGTGGATGGATGGAGAGGGAGGGGGAGACCAAAGAAAATATGGATGGATTGTGTGAGAAGTGATATGGAAGACAGAGGAGTTAGCGATAGCGTGACGAGTGATAGGACAGAATGGAAGAAAAAAACATATTGCGCCGACCCTAAACAAAACGGGACAAGGGCAGGAAGATGATGAGTAGGTATAAGAGGGGCCTCAAATTTAAGGTAAATTCCATTCCAAAGTATTAATATAATAGGAACGAGATTCTTTCTACTTACTATATATGTATATTAACACGTATCATAGAGATTTTTCTTCAAATAGATTTTAAATTATAGGACCGTAAAGCTCAGTCAAGTCCCTATTTACAAACTTATATAAAACTACCTTTTTTCCGTGTCTTCACTTCCATTCTACTTTACTCTGCCCTAATCTATGCAATTCTACTAATATTTACCTTAATTGGCTTATCCTACCTTTTCTCATTAGAAATTTTAAAAAAGGAACAAAAATAATAATATCGAAATCGGCTTAGCTGTTCTCGAGATTTGCTGCTGGGAGCAATAATTTATCGATTATTTTTTATAATTTATATACATTTTTAATGCAATGCCGCGTTGAAGCGTGAAGTTTTATAAGTAAGAAATAAATGGCTGCCCATATCTTTTAAGTTGAAAGTTGTGTGGCACTTGTGCATAAAGTCACAACTATAAATAATTTATTACTTAAACAATAGAAAATATTTGAATTACAATTAGGGAAAGTTGTTTCGACGTTAAATGAATTTGAACCCACAGTTAAATATTGCATAATGTTTAATAACAACTTTGTGGGTATGTATAGGTACGTTTGGTGTAATAGATTTCTAAGCATAGAGTAAAGTTTAAAAGGGAAAATATATTCATATAAATATAATGACTTGGTCTAACTAAACAGTGCAGAGTAGGTAAAGTGGGTTATATACGAGACAAAAATATTTTTTTAATGCTTTTTTTAAAGATTGATGTATGTAGGTATACCACAGATGGTGCTTTTTGCGACCCATAAATTAAAAATAAAAGTACAAAGAAAATCACTACTTTGTCCTTTGTCCTCCAGAAAATAAAAAGAGCGCCATTCAGGCGCATCCTTAGGAAATCTTTACTAGGGATCTTAGAATTCGTAGGTAAAGAAATTTGCTTCCGACCTACACATCCTTTGCAATCAACACATTATTGAGCACGCTGAATAAGGGAATCTTTAGTTTAAAATTAGTGACACAGGATTACTACCATAGTGACTAAAATATGTAGCTGAAATGACAAAGATGGGGTATGGCTTAGAATAGAATAGATTCTTTATTTGAAATGAATGAAGGTGCAAATTATATACATAGGTATATTCTACAATAATTGGCATGCAAAAACAATATATACATTTGTTTTTATAATAACTATCGTGAGACATACTAAATTAACTAAAATTCGCGGGTTGCTCACGTTTGTAATTGAGAAAAGCTCTACTAGTTTCGAACCACAGAGGGGTTCCTCCTCATGAGCAGCGTGCGCGGACGCGGCGACGTCGCGCAGCCTACTCTCTACCCGCGCGTAACCGGCGATTCTTAGTTAATATATACATTAAAAAAAATCTTTATCTGTCGTTTGTTTGTTTCATAGATATACGCTTTTCAACTTCAAATTCCATTAAAGTATGATTCTCTCAAATACACACATAGTTGCGTGCAACAGTACCTAAGTGTTTATTTATTATACATCTGTTTCATAGAGGAATAATAATTAGATACAGTTATGTAAGGTAAGATAATCATAAGATTTCTAAAACATAATTTAGGTACACTTTCAGACACTATCAAATGACTACTTAGGCCGTAATTTCGCACACGTTGTTATAAAAGAAAACAACATAATTATAGGCTGTACCGAGTCTCCATGTTAGCATTTCTTTTTTTTATGGAATACGTCGGCAAACGAGTAAACGTATTACCTGATAGCAAGCAATCAGCGCCACCCATGGACACAAACGCAACAATGGAGGAGTTACGATTTCGTTGCCGACATTTTGGGGATTAGGGATGTGGGATTTGGAGATTTTGGGATTGTGGAGGGATTAGGCAGAGAGGGGAGGGGGGAAGGAATGGGTAACCGGTAACCTCACTCACATGTTCGCCATATGAGTGAGGTTACACAGCGCTGTGGATGTTTTACGCCGGTTTTCTCGCAACATCAAAAATAAACTATTTTTACAGTCAATATTTGTATTTGTAATAAAATAGACTAACGGTTTCTATGAAAATAAGGTAAAATACCCTTAAAATATGTGACATTGGGATATATCAAGATAAACTGGTTTATAATTATTGGTCTATGAGAAAGTTTTTGATGGTTGAACTTTCTTATAATTTACATGGACCGGTCCATTTCGTAACACCATTTATCTGTTGACACAGTTTATTAGCGTTTTTGGGCGAAACATGCATTTTTTATGTGGGCGGTAATTGTACAACAGGTAATTATATAATTGCTCAAATAATTCTTTGGGTCATGCCAAGTTCCTGGTGTTTGTAATATATTGACTTAGGTTTTCTTTTAGTGGTATTAGGTATAAGTCGTTGTTTAATTTGGTTATAACATGGTAGCTTAAACTATACCTTACGAGTATTTTAGGGACTTTCTTGTTCGTTATTCTCCATTCAAATCAATACTTTGGAACCTTCGCTGACAAACTAATTGGCGAATTTATTCTATTTTGACGTTTCAAAAGTACCTGTTTATGGTTTAAATTTGATTTTTAGTCACGACATTGGATACCCATGGAAGGAAAAGTTACACTTGTAACATCTCCTTCCATGGGCTTTACCGACCTTTAGGGGATAAAGGGAATTGGAGATTTTGGGATTGGGGAGAGATTGGGGGAGTGGAAGGTTTGGGCCTCCGTTAATCTCACTCAGACGCAACGCTGTGGTTGTTTCACGCCCGATTTTATGAGGCCGTGGTATTACTCCGGTCCAGCCGATCCATTCGTGTCGAAGCTCTCCCAAACTTATACGTATGTAGCCAAAAGGCGATTTTTTTTTTGAGGGATTTATATCTTATCTTTTATTTATAATCCCTGTATAGGGAGGGAGTGTAACACATTTTATAACTTAAAAAAAATCCTTTCTTTTTCCTGCTCCGAGACTCCTATACATCAATGGACAACTACTTTTTTGAGCTGGAAACACTATCGATTTACATCTGCTTTCCCTGAGAAAGGCGAGAGGCAGTGTCAGACTCTTATTGACTGAAAAGCGCCATGTTCCTTCTCCTGCTTTAGGACGGAGCCACGATACACTATTTCGCTTGCACCTGCAAACCCGGCTGATTGGAAAACTCCTAAGGCATCAACAGGCGGTACGTATAAAAATAATGAATCACTCTTAAGAAGTTTACCGATGAAAATCACGCAACGCAATTGGGAAAACCGCCCGTTGTATAATAAAATCTCAAACACAAAGGTGGCCTTACCATACTCTCAGGTCAATGAACCCATAAATAGTTCACGGCGTTGCCTTAGCTATTGTGCGTGTCTTTCAGAGAAAGTAAAATTACTGTTTTGTTTTAAAACTTAGTTATGTGATGTAATTATGTCGTTTGAATAATAACGTACTTTTTTTATACGTGGCTATTATGGTATTTCATAGAAGTACCTTCAAAAGATAACTAGCTTCCGCCCGCTGCTTTGTTAGCGTGGTATGTTAGGTAAAAACCAACCCATCCAAGGGTTTTTTTTATGTAATTGATCGGCAAACGAGCAGACGGATTACCTGTTGGTAAGTTATCAGCGCCGCCAATGGACACCCGCAACGGAGGAGTTACGAGTGCGTTGCCGACCTTTTAGGGATTAGGGATTTGGAGATTTAGGGATTGAGGAGGGGTTGAGGGTGGGGAAGGATTGGGCCTCCGGTAACCTCACTCACACGGCGAAACACAACGCTGTGGTTGTTTCACGCCGGTTTTCTGTGAGGCCGTGGTATCACTCCGGTCGAGCCGACCCATTCGTGCCGAAGCATGGCTCTCCCACACTTACTTAGGATAACCTATTAACGTACCAAATTACAACCAAAATCATAACAGCCGTTTTTGCGTGTAACAGTGAAACAATAAATTTATTTTTGTAAATAGTCCATAAAACAGCACTTTTACACGTCAAAATATATGTTAAAAACTAGATGAAGCCGTAAGAATAACAAACATAGGTACATCCATACATTATCAAAAACTTTCACATTTATAATGATAGGAGGATTAATAAGATAGGATTTGTAACTAAAGATTATATAGCTTGGATAATATTGGAAGAGCAAAAAATGAATGGACATTAATATTTCAATCATTGTAGGTAGTAATCCAATACATCTTGCTTCGTTTAAATCAAGCTTATTTCTTAGTTTCATTCGCCAGCTCACCCAGGGTTGCAGGGTAGCGTTATAAGATACCGCGGCTTCGGCCTGACTTTAGTCAGTAAGAGTCTGACACTCCCTCTCGCCTCACCCTAGGCGAGAGAAGCCATTTGATCGGATAACCTTCAAAAAAAAAAAAGCTAGACAACCCGCTGCTGCGCATCGTTTCGTGGGTTTTGATGTCCACAAAATTTTTCGTGTAATGTACTAAGTTGTTGTTTCGGGTCTCAGTGTGACTTTTATGCTAATCTCTGTGTTTTTTAACGTACACACTATACAAGAGAAAAGCTTACTGAACAAAGAAAACTAGTAATAGCAAAACTTATTTTGCATATTAAGATAAGTATATAAGGTCCTCCATACAATATGCAGGTTTATGGCTTTATTTTTACCGCAACTCTGCCTTGGTTTTAATAGCCTAAGTTTATGCCATTGAACGCATTTTTTTAACTTTACAATCAACAAACTGTAATTAATGAATTAGTTCTAGGCTTGACTACGTAATTCATAATTAACGTTTTCTAAGTACTATTTGGCTTTAAGGACTAATAGAAAAATCCTTTGAATTGAATACAAGGAAAACTTAGTTAGTGTACTCTCATCGCGTTTGTAGTAAACAAATTGATTTTTAACACGCTCTTTGTAACAAACTGTGGTTTTAGGTAAAATTATACTACTTACAGGATTGGCCACTAAACAATACAATTTTGGAGGGATGAAAGAAGCAATTTTTATGGGATAATCTGAGTCATAACCTGATAGTAACCAATCGGGGCACTTGGAATTGGACCCCTGAAACGTCGAGGAGTTACATGTGCTTTGCCGGCCTTTTGATGTTAGGCGGTTTTGAAGATTAGCGAATATCGAACTTAAACCTATAGATTATAAATCCAAATTTCCTCGCGATGTATTCCTTCCTACCTACCTACCTACCTATGTCTAAATAATCTTAGAAACTTCACATAATTGGCAAAAAGTTACATTGATACTTGTTAGGTTTCGAAATCGCATTCTCATGCAAGAGAAGTCGATGTTAGCCAGCTTAGGATTGCGGGGTAACGGCAATGATGCACCGCGGTCTCGTCCCAGTCTAGAAGGAACAAGGGGTTTTAAGTCAGTAAGAGTCTGCTAATCCCTTTCGCCTCTCCGCGGACAGAGACAGGCATTTGTTGATATTCCCATTACAAAAAAAAAATGGAAGAGAAGTTGGGCCTCCACGACCTTTTATTTGAACATTGCATTGGATACTGGAACTAAGTGTGGGAGAGCCATGCTTTGGCACGAATGGGTCGGCTCGACCGGAGCGATCCACGGCCTCACAGAAAACCAGCGTGAAACAACCACGGCGTTGTGTTTCGCCGTGTGAGTGAGGTTACCGGAGGCCCAATCCTCGCCCTATCCCTAAATCTCCAAATCCCTAATCCCTAAAAGGTCGGCCAGGCACTCGTAACTCCTCCGTTGCGGGTGTCCATGGGCGGCGCTGATTGCTTACCATCAGGTAATCCGTGTGCTCGTTTGCCGACCCATTACATAACAAAAAAAAAAAAAACATATGAAGAAAACATAAAAAATACTGTGGTGGCTAGAAGGAACTTTATGGCCTGGTGACGGAAAGGCGCCAGTTTTCACGCAAGAAGGTTCGAAACAAAAAGTTTAATGAGATGACGATCTACCGAATCTACGTATCTATTATATTTTGTTTACAAAACTATGATTCATACCAAAAATTTGTTTACATAAGTATAATACTAACACGCATTACGAAAATAATATATGTAAATTATATGATTTGTTTTTTCCGACGTCAATATACATACCTATACATACTACATAATATGTTCGACTCTAACAAGATTGTTCCTGTTGTCCCTTATGTCCTCAAGTGCGTATGCACTTAGATTGGAATAAAAATAATGCTACAATACAATGTGAACCTTTACTTTAGCGATATAAGATCTAAAATTGAAAAATGATTGTTGTTACATAATAAATTGTGTGATTTATTTATAAATAAAGTGGAAGTCATAAATCTATACTAACATACATTTGTTATTGCAATTTTACATCTATTTGTTAAAATAAATATTTTCCTTTTTATAATATTATGATAAGAGTAGAAAAGATTAGGATTTAATCTAATCATATTAATTAGGGGACTGACGCAACCACATTATTATACACACATAAACATAATACATTAACTCAAGTTTCTTTTTTTCAAAGTTACATTTGTATTTTCACTAGTAATTATAATAATTGATTACATACCTTTTTATCCTAGATCATAAATCAATAAATCCAAACATAAATCGCAATCACTCACTTTATTTACGTAAACACTCATTCGAACTCATCGTTCCATTTTTGAAAAAAATAAACGGTTTTTTTTTTTTGTAAAATAGTGATGTACCACTAAAGGCGTATGGGCAACTGTCTCAGTCTGTGAACAGCCTAGACCCCTACCACCTTCCACTTAGAATCACTTTCATGCACACGTGTGCAGGTAGTTTCTACAGACCAATTGCACATACAAACTATTAAGAAAACTGATTAATATTATTGTCATTTACTTAGTTCAAAAGTGCATTGTTATTCTGATACTGTACTGTAGTCGTAAGGAAGGTAACGGTCTCATGATTTATAGGAAAACTTGTATATACAGTGTGTTTTTATTCTTCCTTTTTCCATCATCATCCAATGACTTCTTGGACTGACTTATTTGATTAAGGAGGGAGGGAGTGTCAGGCTCTTACTGACTAAAAATTTCCTGCTTTAGGCCAAGGCCACGGTACCTTATTGCCTAGCCACGCAACCCTAGTTTGTTTTTATTCTGCCTAAGACAAGAATTTCTCCGATTTTATTTTATTTTATATTGTTTGTTCCTCTTGCTGGTGTATGAATTGAGTGAGAGAATGTTACTAGTAGGTCGGCGAATATTTTGAATAATATATTCTATCGATTTTGAATAGTTTATAGGGCATCTACAATTTTACTGTTAACTATCGATTCTTGTAATAAATTAAAACTAGTTTTGATGATAACGTTTTTGCACTTCCGCGCTATAGATAGTTGGAACCAACGAGAAATAATTTGATTGAATAAATTTCCTTTTTAGTCATGTCATAGGGTTTATTTTTCAATAGTCATAAATGTTGTCTGAAGAATAACATTGTTGCTGTCACTGTCTTATACAAACATTCTGATGCGACAGCATTATTTTTATTCCCCAGGTAAATTTTATCAAACCATTGAAAAATCAACTCTTGAACTAAAAATACTTATTAGGTAAGTATAAGCTGACTGTACTAAAAGAAAGGAACCCTGTAGAGAGCATTAAGCTTCACGGAACCACTTACTACTTCTTGGAACAAACTGGTCGTGGTATGAGTCAAATCTATACTAATATTGTAAAGAGGTAAAATTTGTAAGTTTGTATGTAGGGGGTAATCTTTAGAACCGCTGGTCGGATAGCCAAAATTCTTTCACTGATAGATAGCTACAATGTTCCTGAGTGCTATAGGCTATCAATCATCACGATCAAATGAAGCCGAGCAGCGGGTGAAACCGCGCGAGAGTAGCTAGTTACTTATAATACGACAAAGTTTTTAAAGACACGTCCTACAAATAAATCAAGTATAAGTTGTGAACGGAAGATCGTTGGTATGGACTTGCGTACTCTAGAATGTTGTACTCAAACAGAATTATTCAACGAGTAACACAATACATATATTCGGGTGGAGTACAACAATATCAGTTAATGCATGCATTGTTTACGTTACATAATGATAAAAAAGTGCTTTTTTTTATTTAATCGGTGTAGTATATCATTTTCTTATTCATCAAACGTTTGGTACAGGTGTAAAAACTATAGGTACTAATATTCTAAGGCTGAAGAGTTTGTGTGTTTCAACACGCTAATCTCCGTAACTGCCGGTTCGAATCGGATAATTGTTTTTGTGTTGGATAGACTATTTATGGAGAAAGGCTGTATTATTAAAGAAGCGGGTGAAACCACTTGGAAGTAGCTGCATTAATAATAAAAATAATTCACAAACACCTTCCGTCATCTTACCATAGACTTTCAAACGGAACCTTTGTGCTGATAATAAGAATTCTGACTAAAGACTCTTATGAGACTATTTATTTATTTATAAAAAGGTACAGTTACAGAATACAGAGTAGGTAGTTATAGTTAAGATTAGTTGACATGATATCATTTTTAAATCTGCTTTCCAATTACTACTATACACAGCACTTAAATTAATACATCATCATAAAGAATGACAGACAAATGTCTTCTCTCGTCCAGGAGTTTTAAGTATGGGAGAGACATGCTTCAGCAAGAATGGGTCGACTCGACCGGAGTGATACCACGGCCTCACAGAAAACCGGCGTGAAACAACCACAGCGTTGTGTTTCGCTGTATGAGTGAGGTTGCCGTAAGCTTAATCCTTCCCCTTCCCCAATCCGTAAATCTCCAAATGCCTTATCCCCAAAAGGTCAGAAACGCACTCGTAACTCGTCTGTTGTGTCCATGGGCGGCGCAGATTGCTTACTATCAGGTAATCCGTCTGCTCGTTGGCCGTTCTTTCTCTTGCTCCAGACTATACGCATTTCAATTAGCTTAATGTCAACATCAAAAAGTTTCTAATACTGTTTTAATTGATTACCTTAACTGATTTTTAATCAGATTGCATCTAATAAATGACGGCTTTTCTAATTAGAAATTAAATATATTTAGTTTGTCTAGACTCAATTTATCGTAGTTATATAATGACATATAGTGACATATTACTTCTAGTTAACGTGATACTTATTAATATTGATCGAAACGAAAATTTAAGTTGTACTTTACATAATCTATATATATCAATGTCACTTTTTATAATAACTATCGTGAGACATACTAAATTAACTAAAAATCATATTGAGAAAAGCTCTACTAGTTTCGAACAACACGACGTCGCGCAGCCTACTGACTGCGACGTCGCCGCGTCCGCGCACGCTGCTCATGAGGAAGAACCCCTCTGTGGTTCGAAACTAGTAGAGCTTTTCTCAATATGTATACGTGAGTAACCCGCGATTTTTAGTTAATGTCACTTTTAGGTATAATGTTATAACTCAATAATGCGTTTGCCGATTTGGCTAATTTTGGTCTTGAATTATTCATGGAAGGTTTGTACGTAGAGAAAATTAAATTAAAAAAAACATCTTGAATATGTGTAAAATCGACATCTACGCAGGCGAAGCGGCGGGAGACCACTAGATTATTTATGAATATCGCAGCCAATGAGAGGCGCAATAATGAACCGCTGCCCTGGCCTAGGGCAGGAGAACGTTCCCTCTTACCCCAAGTATCATCATTCAGGCCTTTAGATTCAGCAGGCACCGTGGCCTCGGCCTAGAGCAGGAGAAGGAACGGGGGTTTTAAGTCAGTAAGAGTCCGATACTCCATCTCGCCCAACCCTGGGCGGGAGAAGTCAATTAATGACTTTCCCCTATCAAAAAAGGGCTTTAGTCGAATGACTAATTAAGTTGTGACGGTAGTAAATATCATATTGCTGCTCTCGCCCTGTGACGAAAAATTCATCCCGATCCTTTTAATTAGGCCGAGGGCCCGGTACCGGTAGCTGACGTCAATAAGGCTGTGACATCAATACGACCTTGTCAGTTTTCACTATAAGAAAACTGCACTTGAGATATTAGGAGAAAGGTTCCGTAATACTTATACACAAGTAATAGCAAATGTAAGTGAAATGGAACGTTTGATTTAGTAAGCAATGTCTGATATTGGTGAAGCATCTAATCAAAATCTGACCGCAACGCAATATTCCATTCTATTTTCTCAATTACCTATGTAAGATTCAAATGTTGCTCTACACTTCGTATTACCGAAATGAGATAGATATTGCAATTTCGTAATTTATTATTTAACTAGCTGTGCCCGCGACTTCGTTCGCGTGGTTGTCGAAAACAAAACAACATCGTTTATATAACAGTAGGCTATACACATATAAACTCCACTCAAGAAAGAAATTTTTTTTTGCTATTTAAGGTCCTGACTGTAGTATATTTATTTAGTAATTTTGGTATAGCTGATTACGTTAATGCTTCCCTATACCTATACTATATTAGCGGTGGAATTACATGCTCCGGGCATATACAAAAAGGTTGTTTGGGTTGCTAACACGTGATAGAGAAACATAGAGTCCGCCGTGTGAAAAACAATCAAAAGTATGGTCATGGGGTAACAGACCCTTACAGGGAATTGCACATTTATTGCGTTGGAGACTTGTTTCCCTCAGCCGTGTACCATTACAAACTTTTGGAGGACTTAAATTTCTGAGTAGAATGATTGGTGGAGTACCAACTTTTAAATACATTTTGTGTGCTGGAACACCTGGTGTCATTAGAGAGTCTAAAAACTCTACTGGATAGTGGGTGGCATCTCCTTCTTCCAAAACCGTGTTAATAGATGAATATTCCCTACTTTCTCCAGAAACATGTACCAATATTTGAGAATTGATTGCTGCTGCTTGGTCATTGCGAGGTGCCAAAGTAGCTCGTTGGCATAGCCAAGCAGTGTCATGGTTCGAGATCTCTGATGGATCTCCGTATACAGAAGAAATGAGTTCTTGCTGTGAGGCAACAGAAGAACACAGGCTCTCGACTAAAGTTACTTTAACACCTTTTTGAGTCGTGTATGTACCATTACCAATTTGAAGTAGTAAATTTGAGAAGACCTGCGCGTTCGCGTCATCTCCCAAATATGCTCGCATATTAAAGCTCAAATTGGATGATACGATACTACGCCATAAAAAAGAGCTCTTTAAACATGCACCTATTTCATCGGCCCTCGTTCCTCTGGGTATTATAGGGAGTGTCTGCCTAAAGTCTCCACAGAATAGCACCATTAAGCCCATCGGTCGGTCATTTTGTCTTATATCTCGCAACGTTCTATCTACAGCTTCCATAACTTTATCACTATTGCGAGAGATGTTGCAAACAGGGTTTTCTGTGCGCTCCGACTCGATTGGTATTTTAAATGTTTTATTTGCAGTTTTTCCTCCTGGTAATAAAGTGGCTGCAGTTCCTGAGGAGGCCACCGCAAGGGCAATTTTGTTTTGGCTCCTTATTTGAGCCAAGATAACTTTGGTGAGGAAAGTTTTACCTGTTCCACCAGGTGCATCTAAAAACAATATTTCCCCTAAAGAATTTTCTACACTACAGCATACTCTATCAAATATTTGACGCTGTTCTGACGTCATATTTGAACAGCCATTTAGCCCTATTTCTGCTAACTCCTCAGGGTTGTATTTTATTTCCGATGCACACTCCCTATTCATTGGTACCCACCAGCTGTCGGCGTTGGCAAGCCGTATTGACTAAGAAGGTTCCCTCCTATACTTATAACTATATCTTGTATAGCTAGCAAAGACTTATTATAGCAGTTTTCCCGTACTTGGTCAGAAGTTTCTCTATTACTATTTTCTTGTCTAAAAAAATCTTCGGCAAACGCGTCTTTATATTTTTGCCACAACTGCCCAGCGTCCGATAGGCCACAAAATGTCAATAAAACAAACAAATGACGAAGACGATGTGGACTATCGCTGACGCATGCTTCGGCTAAAGCATCATCCGAATGCTAATCACCATCTAATAAAGGCCGTGGGCCAAGGGATTTTTATATCGTCCACTTTGCGGAGATCAGTAAAAGAAGTAGGCCCTCGCACTATGTGAAGAAGAAGGCGTAAATAATAACACTCTGCATTATTTGGGTGCACCGTGTATACTCTTCCAATCACGTATTCTTTAAAAATGCCGGGCTCACCTTCTACAGCAGTTCCACATCACCTGCGTTTAAAAACACCTTGATGCTTGTTGTAAGTATAATAATGTGGCACTTCATTGTACAACAGAGGCTTGGCGAAATTGTCTCTTTCGCAAAGGCGAAAAAATGTCATGTTAAATCGGATCTGCGCTATGGTCTGGAAATTCTGCTTTGCTTTGCTTGCTTGAAAACTTTCTCCTTTGTAAGTAGATTAATCAAAACTTTTAGTTGAAAATGAAAAATCCTCGCAATAATGTCTTAATTAATCATTTAATCATTAATATAATCATTAATAATCGTTAATCATGACGTATTTGCACAACGCCATCTATCGAATAAAGATATCAACTATCAACATTAGTTCTATTTTTTGTCTTAAGGTGTCGTTGCACGGAAATGCGTGTTGTAATATTTTACTTCTTGACTCACTAAATTAATCATATCTTGTGATAGAGTGAACCGATTTCGATGAAACAAAAACTAAGTTATACCTCAAGTTGTGTAGAATTTTTGTATATAAGCATTGTCTGCATTAAATTCGTAGATTTTACGTGATGCGCGCACAAACAAACATATAAACAGACAAACAGACAAACAGACAAACAGACAAACAGACAAACAGACAAAAATTACGAAAATGGGTTCGGTTAGTTATCCTTTAACACGCTGGCTATTTTTTTTTTCAATTTATTCAATGTACAAAAATTACTTTTCTACAGATTTATTATATGTATAGATGGAACTAGATAGTTTTTATAACATTCCAGCGAATTTTTAATGAGCATTGTCGCATGTAATGGAAGAAAACCAAAGATATTATATAGACAACATATACGATCTTTTAAGAAAAGAAAAGAATATCAAACAATATATCCATTATTTTTAAATGCAGTTTGGTCTAGTTTATGTACAATGGTTCGACTGCACGGTTGATGCAATGGCTGGGCAACTAGCTAGCTACTAGCTGCTGTGCAATGTTTCACGGATACGATTCCCACGCGGCTTTGATCCAGCTAGGTAGGTCCAATTTCGAGAAGGAGGTCAATCGTCGAATCCAACTTGGATGGGCAGCGTTCGGGAAACTACGCAACATCTTCTCGTTCAACATACCTCAGTGCCTTAAGACGAAAGTTTATAATCAATGTGTGTTACCAGCGATGATCTATGGACTTGAAACGTGGTCTCTTACTTTGGGCTGTGTACAAGAAGCTCAAGGTTGCTCAGCGCGCTATGGAAAGGGCCTATGCTCGGAGTTTCTTTGCGAGACCGAATAAAAAACGAGGATGTCCGCAAACGAACAAAGGTTTCCGACATAGCCTTGCGGATTAGTAAGTTGAAGTGGCAATGGGCAGGGCACATAGCGCGTAGTACCGACGGCCACTGGGGCAGAAAGGTTCTCGAGTGGAGGCCACGTACCGACAAGCGCAGCGTAGGACGTCCACCCGCAAGGTGGACAGACTACCTGATTAAGGTCGCAGGAAGCCGCTGGATGCAGGTCGCTTCCAACCGGCTTATCTGGAAGTCAATGGGGGAGGCCTATGTTCAGCGGTGAACGTCCTGTGGCTGATATGATGATGACGATGATTCCCACGCGGACAAGACTTTCTAGATTTCTAGACCCGAAACAACAATATTTGTGAATGTAAATTTGTGTGTTTGTAAACGCACCCGCAACTTTAAAAAAATTAAAAACACTAGTGCATTTAAATACGAATCTATTTACGGCGCTTTTAAATGTCACGAAGTAATTAGGAAAAACGTGGTAATGAAAATACATAATGTAAGTATAGAAATTTTAAGTTGGCTTTATGTTGCTACCAAAATTATTTCAAAGCGCAGATATAAATAAATACAACTGCGATTTTCAAAAGATGGCAAAGCAAATATGATTCATTTGTCATTAACAATATTTTCCGGAAAGTTAATAATTAAAGAGAAATAATTTTAAAGGTTACTCTGACTTAATAAACGTAGTTTTAAAATTGAAAATTGTATAGCAATGAAATTATGAATACAATACAAACCTTGGGGTTTGCAGTATTGTAGCGTGCTAGATAAAAAAGGTTAAGGAGCTATAATTACTGTCAATTGTGAACTAACATTGAATTTAACTATACTGATGATATTTATAGTCAACTTTGTTACTTTCTGTTGATTTTCATTGTGGCATCCATTGCAGTATGACGAAGTTTCTCGAGGTATTTTCATTATGGTGTTCAAATTCAATGTTTAACTTTCGTGTTGTGTTCTGAGTTTTAATGCACTTTTAAATCTGGTTCCCAGGTGATCTTCCTAATTGTGGCAGTGCTGTGGTCAGAGTCCAACGGAATCCCATTATTCCAAGGCATAAGTTTTCAAAGAGGTTTCGAAATTAACTTCAAACCGTTACCAAGAAATCCAATAAGCTTCATTAAAGAAAAATGGTCGCCCTTTGGAGTGTTTGGGAGAAAGCATGTAATTCAGAAGAGGCAAGTGCTAGATAATCTTTTGGTGGCAGGAGCTCAAGGACCCCCAATTGTGCCCCTTTCTGTGGAACCAGTGCCACGACCTGCACCAGTTTACGAAAGAATAGAAGATCCAGGACTTTTGCAGACGCCTTTTTTGGTTACGTTACCAGAATCAACTGCTAGACCTGTAATAATATCATCACCTCTACCTCCACCTGCATCTCCAGTGTTAACCCAAGGAACTCCTCCCAGGCCAGTTTTAATTTCATCCCCACCATCAGAACAGCCTAATGTAGTTATCACCCCAAGTCCTCCAGTTTTAAGTAGTGTGCCACCACCGGCAGGAATCCAAGAAGTTCAAATACCTCCTGGAAGACCAATAATCAGTGATATACCATTATTACGTCCACCTGCGCCAACAAGAGAAGGTATTCCTCCTATTTCTACAAATATGGTCGTGCCCCCAGGTTCTAGTCTCTTTACAGACATAACGAGAGCTGTCCCAGTGGGAGGAAATGTAGATTCCGTTCAACCTAGTCCTGGTCCTCCTGCAGTTGAGGAAAACGTGGGGGCACCTATAGAAACAAATTCCATTCAACCAGAACCACCAAGAAATAGATTCACGCTAAACAACAATTCATTGGTAAGAGCATCCAGGGTAGCTTTGTATTTTGGAAGTGTTTTCCTACAGCTTATGTCACAATTTATGACAAATGCACGAGCGACGTTCGATCAAATGACTAATCCTCCACCAGTTTATAATAATTAATATTTATAGAAAGTTATATTTTAAAGAGAAATTCATATAAATCGGTGGTACCATGATCGATGGTCGCATGTGATTAAAATAAACTAGTTCTTAAGTTAAAGAAAAAGAGCTCAGTTTTGTTTGACATATTTATTTTAAATAAATATATAAATAGAAAGTATCACAAAGGCTTAGTCTCTAAAGCAGGGGTCTTAAGTTTGTTTTCATCAGAAGTAAATGCCTGGGCCGCCAAATCCATGACCGTAGCCACCACCATAACTGTAGTGGCCGTAGCCATAGCTGGGTCCATAGAATCCTCCGTAGCCTGGGTACCTTCCATAGCCGTAGCCTGGTCCGTACCCACCACCGATGTAGCCAACTCCTAGACCACCAACTCCTATGACGTGTGCGGTGGCGACAGATAAAATCACAGCTAAGAACACTGCCAAAAGTGTAACCTGGAAACAAACAAATTGTTCATAAGTATGTATTTTGGTGTCCAATAATTTGTTTGGTATGCAAAAACGAACCTTCGAAATAAATGCCATTTAACAAAATAAATCTTATTACGATTGGGTCCATTTTTGCATGCATAATTATGAATTGGCTCTGTACCTGAAGTTAGTAATATAATATAAATATTATCAAAGTCTGATACAAAAATCGAAATAAGAAGCTAAATATTATTTATTAATTTAATAAATAAATCAATAAAAAATTTGTGTCACTATTAATTATTGTTAGCAGGTATTTACTTTTTTTTTATTTAAATTATTATTTGTTTAAAAATTTGACTTACTTTTGAGTTTGCCATTTTTCGTTGTTTTGTGTATGTCCTCGAAACACGAACTGATGTTTGTATATTGAAAAAATCGCTTTATATATATATCGCCAAATAGGCTTGGGATTTCACGTTATTAATTATAGCGGTTCTAAACATAAACAGGTATAATATAAACTTTCGTAAAGTTGTCAATTAATGTTTGTTTAATTTAAGCGATACGTTAACTGATTAAAACCCTGTTAACTGTAACAAAATTGTTTTTATTTTAATAATAACAACGTTTTTATTACTTTGTTTGTAGGACTTAACGGTTTTTTAAAACATTGTGATATAGAGCTATTCTTGTGTTAATTAATTTTTTTATGTATATTGCGTCTTGTTCTATTTATTTTTTGTTTTTATAATTATTAATAAATATTTTTTTATTGCTGTTTGACCGTTACCTCAAGCCCAGCCAGTAAGGAACATTCTTTAACTAAAAATAAATTGTTCATCATAAAAAAATATTTGTATTGTTTCTTTTAAATTTAAGAGAAATGAGTTGACTATTATAAAAAAAAGCTACTTGTTATTTCGGACAAAATTTATACACTATTATCGATTTTGACAAAAATGTTTGAAGCCATTTGGAAAGTACGATATAGCATGAATTAACATTTATGTTCCCTGTTACAGTACACTCATTTAGCGACTAAAAAAACATAAATACTAACTTTGAGAATCGGTGCTAAGTTTATTGATACACGAACAAGAATGTGCCAAAAATAACAAGACTTTGTGATACATAAATTATTCAGGTACTTAATAACTGTATAAATAGTCATAAGCCTACTGACTCCGATAGATTTCCAGGTACAAGAATGTTTTAACTAAAATCTGGATTAATTAGTTCAATATGGCAGTGAAATTGTTACTTTATTCTTCGGATTTTAAAGAAAACTGACAAGAATGCAATTCAATTATTTTATTTCATTTATTTATTTATACTGGTTGCTTAACAATCTTTTCATAGATTAAGCTATAATACATAACATTCAACTTTATTTTGCGTATCAATGAAAACAGATGAATAATTCATAATATTTTGTGTATTTATTCAGTTTAATAATTTAAATAAAATAATAAAAAAACGGAGAATCCGTGCGTTCTGCGTCACAATTCCAAATGACGTATACATTATATGAAATATTTTCACAATATTCCAATGAATGGGAATTTTAAGATCTACGCATAAATTTCACATTATTCTAGAGAAAAGAGTAATTTGAAATACCTTGATGCGTCTTTATATGACTTTGCGACTTCACTATAGCTGTTGTAGCTGTAAAAATATTTGGCGAATTTGGGATCTCTATCCCACGGTTTTTATTGTAATCATTATAATGATTTTTTTATTATTTCATTTTTTCCCTGAGGTCACCGTGGTTCTGAGCCAATGCACAGCACACCACATAGTATACAACTATTCTCTAAGGGTTGTCATAGTGACGTCACTCGGGCGTTTTCTTCTTCTGGATCCAAAACAATAGTCTCCCGGGCGAGAAAGAGAGATGGAGCTATACAACTTTTATAGCTCCATCCCTCTCTCTTGCCCAGAAGATTCACTCTTTAACACGTCATGGTGCCTACCATGACCTTAGGGCATAAATATGCCTTGAGATTTGCATCGGCCTCAAACAATCGGAGAAGTGAAATATCGACTTTCCGAGTTCTTTCTTGTTGACAATTTTAAGATTATTAATAGCAAGCTTATCATTAAGTAAATATTGCATATATATGGTTTGTTGGTCAGTTTCATATCCAAATTTGATGGTAAGACCAGTTTAGTATTGACCTACAATATTATGATCCTAATAAATGTTCGCATAATATGTATGTCACGAGTTTTTCGAACAAGAACAAATATTTTTCGCTAGGCGTTAACCTGCATAGCAACACGGTACCGGATTTTAAAGATCCAATTTTTAAATATTACTTCTGATTATTAATCGTTGAATTATTTTTGACTGGCTGGTTTTAATGCAGGTCAAGTGTATTTTAAGCTTAATCAAAACTCATTCCATCTACAGATTTTTGCCTTTTTTCTCGTTATTATGTACATCCACTTTATGTCTTCTATATTTGCAGGTTGGAAGAGATCTGCATACGGTTGCTTGTGTCTCCTTTTTTCTTTTTTAAGTCAGTAAGTATTATCATTGTACCAAACGTAAAACCCATCTAAATCTTTAGGTACGTCAAGATATCACCAGCGTCAAGTCTAGTTCTTTTTTGCGAATTGTCGTTACAAATTCCAACACTGACATAGCAGAGGTCTTTCTTTTGTTTCATGCAGAAGGTTTGACCATTAATCAGCACGCTTGTTCAAAGCGGATTGGGTATTTCTAACTTAAAATTTAAAATTATGTCCAGGTAGCCGATGTTTTTCTTAACTATACATGTTTATGACTGGTATCCAAATAATTTTATAATTAGAAACATATATTTTTAAGGTTATTTAGTCACATTGGAATTTGCCCGGGTTCGAAACAGTACTCTTTTTTGGAAACATCCAATTACACCTCCCTTTCTGTGTGGGGCGAGAGGAAGTGTCAGTCCACCGTTCCGTTGGTCGTAAGGTATCATAGGGTCGATTCCCGGGTCGGGAAGTATTATTGGGGCTCGGGTCTGGAATTGTGCCCTATATATCACGTCAAGTGTCACATCAAGTCCTTGCCCTCTATGCACTGGTCCCATAATGTGACTAGTGCAAAGTCGGTGAACATTACATATGACATTACTTGCTACACACCCATACAAGGGAGGGAAATACTTTTATATTTTATTTATTATATCTTCAAATTATGATGATTGCAAATTAAAAATTAATTATACACACTAAATATTATGTCAGAATATATTTTAATAGCAAATACCAATATGTGCAAGAACGCAACATTGCTCAGATTAAAAAAACGTACTTCATTGAATATTGCCTAGTCAGAATGACTTGTCTGTACTTTCTTTTTATGTTCTTCATAAAACTGAGTACGTAATATATAAGTTTATTGAAACACCACAGACAAATGGTGAAGGAAAACATTGCTAAGGAATCTGGACCTATAATTTCTAATTATAAGGTTGAAACTCGCCTTGGACAAGCGTTTTGATTAACGCTCAAACTTCACTGTGTGAGAAGAGGCCTTTACACAACAGTAGGCACTTATAGTTATCGTTCATATTAATCTGATTATTTGCGGCACTGCATCAACAATTATATTAATTTTGTTTGGACCAGAGTCAAGAAAATAAATAAAACCACTGGTTTGAATAAATATTTAATTATCTCCACTTACTTAAATAGTTCCATTTCGTAGAAGCCGATCCGTATATTTATTTACATAAAACGTTAACACTTTGAAAATTTAACTATTTACATTTTATTTGGTAATGTCAATGACGACGATGGAAAAATTACTTTGCTTCAGAATTTACGTTGACTAGTAAAACAATTGTTTTAAATAAACTAGTGGGAATGGATCATACTTGACATGCATTTGTTGTTGGGCACTGGCTAGTATTAAAAACCACGTCCGCCACCTCCAAATCTGCCACCACGGTTTCTGGCTCCACCAAATGCTCCCTGGTTTCCTCCAAATCCACCTGGGCCACCTCCAAATCCACCTGGGCCCCCGCCAAATCCACCTGGGCCACCGCCAAAACCTCCTTGGTGTCCACCAAATCCACCTTGTCCACCGAATCCTCCCTGACCGAATCCACCTTGCCCACCGAAACCCCCTTGGTTCCCGCCAAATCCTCCTTGCCCTGGGCCAAATCCACCCTGATTTCCACCGAATCCGCCTGGTCCGCCTCCAAATCCGCCTGGTCGACCACCAAATCCACCTGGTCGACCACCAAATCCTCCTTGATTACCGCCGAATCCCCCACCGCCAAATTGACCGAGGACTGTCACAGCCAGAATTAGCACTCCGAAGATTATCAATACCTGGAATTGAATGAGGGAAACACTGTAATTTCTACCAACCTTTTCAGTGAAAGGAGAAAAGCACAGCACTTTTATTAATCTTGGAAATAATAATTAATCGGTAGATTGATTTTAATATTATTTTCGCTTAAAAAGAGACACGGAAAATGTGTTATGAAGGTACATAAGAAACTAATTAGACCTTAGATGATGCCATGTTCGCGAACTATCACACTTGACTGCCATTGGTATTGTTTCCCGGTGTCTTATATATCCGTATTACAAAGTAAGCAGAGTTTTTCATTTGTGTTTAATATGCTAATTGGTACACCAAATGTATGCGGTTCCCAACACTAGGAGTTTTACTACGAAATAATCGGTACTTGCTATTTGTCCGAATAAGGGGATAAACCATATCAATAACATCCATTAAAATCGATTATGGTATTTGTGTATCGATATTTATCAGGTACAATACGAATTTGGGTTTTTCGTTGTTTTGATTTGATTTGTGAGATTTGATTTGTTCGTTTTAATTCTCTTTACGAGGTCAAAGCATTGGTCTGTTTGCAAACCTTATTTTTAAATATTGTCTTTGGCATTTTAAGACTTTTGGGTAAAGATATGTTTTTATTTTTTTTTCTGATTGTAGACCTTTGTTTGGTACCTGTTAAGTGGGATTCTGCAGTAATGTATACATATTATTCATTATAATTTAATAATTTCATTTGAAGGTAACTATGAGTTGCATTTGAAATTAGGTATTTTTTTGTGTGAAACTGAACGTAATGTGCACTTGATACTTCAAAAAAAGAAACACTTGACCTGCTTCTATGGTCATATTCTGAATGATCCGTTACAAATTTATGAACAATCAATACACGACTATTTCTAGTAATTTTGGGTTCATCATTATAAATAGAACATTGAGAAGAATTCATTGACATGTTTGTTATTATTATGTAATTCTTTGTAAAACTACGTGTTCTAAAAAGGTTTATTATCATGGTGCTCGTTTTGGCCAGACACGTAGAAAAATTTCTGACATCGTAAGGATTTTTTTTTTTTGTGAGGGAAAATCATCAAATGACTTCTCCCGCCCAGGGCCGGGCGGGAGGGAGTGTCAGACTCTTACTGACTAAAAACCCCCCTGTTCCTTGCTCTGGGCCGAGGTGGCGGTGCCTCATTTCGCTTACCCCGCAACCCCGGGCACCGTAAGGAAACTTGGACTTATAATTTCTAACTATAAGTTTGAAATCACCAGTCTGTCTTAAGCAGGTAATATGTTGATTATTCCTAAACCCAATTCACAAAACAATCTCCAAATGAGAAGAGGCTTTTGCTTAGCAATGAGGATCTTACGGCTTTTGATGATACTGATGACGTAGAAAATGTTGAAGATATCATTTATTTATTGTAATTGCTTTGCTGCTTTTTTTTCGACTAGCAAGACTGTAAGTCAAGTAATTTCGTGTACCATACCATTTTCTTTTTTAAAGTAATTATTCATTATTATGACACAGAAGCGCCCGCTTCTCATGCATGTGTGTGCAGGGTTCGAAAACTGACAAGTTACAATGTGACTTTTTGCGAGTTATATGTACATGCTTTCTATGATTCATAGACACCACTGAATTACGATGAAGAAAAACACCGTGAAAAAATCTGGACTTATATTTTCAAATTATTAGTTTGGAATCGTTAATCCGCCTCGAGCAAGCCTAAAGATAAATGGTCAAGCCTTCTTTGTGTGAGAAGAGGCATTTGCTCAGCAGCGGGTATTTACAGGCTGATGATGTGATGTGTGATGACAAAAGCATCTATCACCCGCAACTCGCAACGGAGGAGTTACGAGTGCGTTGTCGACCTTTTAGGGATTAGGGATTTAGAGATTTAGGTATTGAGAAGGGATTGGGGAAGGGAAAGGATTGGACCTCCGGTAACCTCACTAACACGGCGAAACACAACGCTGTGGTTGTTTCACGCCGGTTTTCTGTGAGGCCGTGGTATCACTCTGGTCGAGCCGACCCATTCGTGCGCAAGCATGGCTCTCCCCGTGTAACAACAGTCATCAAATTGCTCTCCTACCCTGGATGGCGAGAGGTAGTGTCAGACTTTTACTGCCTTAAAACCACCTCATTCTTTCACCTACTACGAACCAGGTGGTGGCACATAATTGCACTTGCAACCGCTTAGTTTGAATAAGATACAAACGTTTTTGTCTCCATAGGAATATGTTTCATATAGGTGTTGCAGTAAATATCAGAATCAGAATGAACACCTTTCATGTATTCCTAGTACTTATGAGGTTATTTAATTTTAATTTAGCGAAATTTAGATAAAGTTACCATGTGAAAATCGGAATTCGTTTTAATGTTTTGTTGGTTCGCTGAACTTTTCATCTGTATTTATGATCACCTAGTTTATACCAGATCGTCGCGTCGGTTAGTTTTTTGGATATTTTGATGAAATATAATTAAGTCTTTTGTGTCTTAAACCACTTAAGAGTAAATGAAAAAATTGTTTATGATTGTAAGAATTTAATTTTTATCACTTAACACTTAAATGTCAATAACAGTAAACCGTATAATTGGTTAACATCACTTAATTTAATAATTTAAATCACACTTGTGCTGCACAGAACACTACATTTATCCTTTATGGTATGCAAATAAAATGTTGTATCATCAATTTCGTTTGGTATCACTTTCCGAAGCCTCGGCCGCCTCCACGACCTCCAAATCCGCCTCCGCGGCCTCCAAATCCACCCCCACGACCCCCAAATCCACCTCCACGACCGCCAAATCCACCTCCACGACCACCAAAACCGCCTCCTCGGCCGCCGAAACCACCACCACGGCCTTGTGCGAAGACTCCCACAATTAGGATCAACAACAGACCGAAGATGAAGAAAACCTGAAAAGAAATACATGGTTTAATCAAAACACAGGTGTGTTTACAACGCTGTCGTTGTGTCGCGACTTTCTACCCCATCCCCAATCCTCGAATCCTTAACCCCTAAAATGCCAAAAACGCGTTAGTACTACTTTGGTATTGCGGATGTCCAAGGACAGCGCCGATTCCTTACCAGGTTATCATATTATTACGTAACAAAGACTATTTATAATAATACAGATATACCTATTACTTAAATTAAGAATAAAGGTATTTTTGTAACCTATGTAATGTATATATACACAACGAGAAACAAGAAAAAAATAATTACTATCATGCAAGAACATGAGTTCTGAACATGTACTTTTTGAATCATAGTTTAAAAATAGAAATAATTTAAATAATAATCAAAGATTGAAATAGAAATAAAATGGATTAAATTTACAAGGCTTTCGCAGTAAAGGCCAAAGGGTCAGGATCACGATAGATAGTAATCTTGGTTACAATAAATTTATAATAACTCCATGATTTTACCTTAGATGGTGCCATGATTGCGAATTATCAGAACTGACTGCTCTAAGTATTGTTTCAATGTGCCTTATATATAAGCCTTACAAAGTTTTTCTGCACATAGTATGCTAATAGGTACCTACTTGTTTATAACATTTGTGGTTCCCAACAATATAAAGTTTTTCTTTGATATATAATTAATAGTAAGTACATGACGTATATTTAGGTTCAATAAGAAAGATAGTAGAGCAAGAAAGCTGAATGAATGAAAGCTGAATAAAAATATTTTTTACTTTAGCGGGACGTCGGTGAAACTAACGAATGCTTTTTAATAAGATTACTCCTTTGCACAAAGTTTGTGTTTAAAATTCTTCCTCTTAATTTAAAACGCCTCTGCCTTAAGTTCCATCGATTTACCAAATTACTCATTTTGACACCATTTAAGGTCATTCGATAATTAATGCGAGTTTGTAGGTGTTTGCTGACGATTCCAACATAGGTTTATAGGTACTATTGGAAAAGTTTTAGGTGATCAGACCGTATGATATTATTGGAACCAGTGGCTCTTATTATGTGTAGTATCGGTGGATTGAGAACTTCTTGTTTATAAGTAACATCATAATTTTATCGTCCTGGTCTTGTCTATAATAACATCGAAGTGGCAAACGCATGTTGTGAGTGTAAGCTTATAGCAATTATATTATTATATCCCATAAGGATATTATTATCAGGATAAGGAACAGGGTAGTTTTTAGACAGTCGCCCCAAGTAATTTGACAATATTCCATACCTTAAAAAAATTATTACATATTCCCACAATAATCACAGGAAATCAGGAAAAAGAAAAGGCGAACACCGACCAGGGTTTCATGAACACCAGTAGGTACGTTTGTACGTGTAAATAAACGGACTATTAATTTTTACTATATTTCCCTGTAGACTTAAAGAGAAAGTCTTTATGGGGTTTAAATGGATGGAGTATTAGCTTTCACTGGATCAAACAGATATAAGCATCACAAGATTGCCGTTACTAAAGGTAATTGCCGACATTATGATTTTGATACAGATAAATGGAATAGTTGTTTCTATAAAGTTCTAATAGTAGTCTTTTGGTCATGTTTTACAATAGAATTAAGGTTTTAATTTTTTACGAACGTAAATTCGCTTGTATAATTTTAAGGATAGGCTCTATCTATGTAAGTATTGGCGAGACAAGCTTTGGCACAAATGGGTCGGCTCGACCGGAGTGATACCACGGCCTAATAGAAAACCGGCGTGAAACAACCACAGCATTGTGTTTTGCCGTGTGAATGAGGTCACCGGAGGCCCAACCCCTACCCCATCACCCAGCCCTTCCCAATCCTTAAATATCCTATACGCACTCGACAACAACTCCTTTGATGTTGCTGGTGTCCATGGGCAGCGCCGATTGCTTACCATCAGGTAGGTCCATCTTTTTATTTGCCGACCTACACCATAAAAACCCAAATGTTTAATTTAAACAAAAAATCAATTCATGATCAACATCGAGGACGAAATAGATTATAATTTTTCGCAAAGGCATTTAAAATTAATATAATTGTTCAATGGAAAACTTTGGAAATCACAGTCTTAGTGTAAATTAATTCATAGACGAGTTCAATATTTAGTCACAACCGCAATGGAGATACCCCATTTTGTAAGGATGTGTTTTCGTAAATAATTTTACAAAAACAAGCGTCCTTTGAGACGAATCTATTATTGCGAATTTTTCTACTACTTACATAACAATATTTTTCTTTTGTTACAAATATTATGGATTTCTATTTATTTCAATTCGTTTTTCATGTCATGCTAATGTTTTATTTTGAACAATTTATGTTGGATGGTAAAGAAAATTTTCCAGTTAGCTAATATTATATTGTCTGCCACTAGGATCTACTTTAGTCACGCTATCATTTTATCTATAGTCCAGGTCGCAGTCGTCGTTTATTGCTAGACTATGGCCACATCTATTTAGAGATCATAATTTCCACACTAAGGCGGGTTGGTGATCACAGTAAGAAGGTTCTAGTTTAAACAGAGCAGAGACTCTCATTATTTTATCATCACCAACGTCATGGCTAGCTTTTAAGCTTCCTCTACTTAGCTCAGGGTTTTTCTCACACGGAGGTAAGCAGTAATTACTGCGCTTGTTCAAGAGGATTAGCGATATCAAACTAATAATTTGAGGTTATTAAGTCCTCACGACGTTCTCATTCACAGTCTGTGGTGTATGACTTTATCAAACATCAATGGGATACCGTGTCACTGGCGCGAAGTTCTTACAGGACAGGACTTGCTAGCTATAGCTACCAGGTGGGCACATCAGTATCAATATTTCCGATGTTAGCTCCATATTGGTAAATATCGTTTTTGCAAATCATTGTAGTGAAAATGAAAATACTATTTTGAGGATGTTTGAACTGTTTGTTTGTTGATCTTGTTACTTATGTGATGTTATTTTGTGGTTACACGTGCCATTCTTCTCTTTAGGTGGGTACTCACGTGTGATGTAGGCAATATTATACAAATACATCTTCAATATACTTAAGTGGTTTAGGACTGTATTGATCATCGCTCCCAATACGTACATATGTACTCCATTGTGATTGAGAGGTCACAAGCAAAAAGTGTTGCCGTTTTTAAGGCGATTTTTTTGCTATAGTTATTAAATTGATCACGATTATTATTTGAAAGAGTTTGAAAGTGGATAGCTTACATAATCGAATTAGGTTGCTAATAAGTAAACTGCTGGATATAAGGATTACAACTTAAAGGTAAGTTTTAATTGCAAAAATTTTTCGTTGATTTCTTTTTTAAAACGCTGTTATTTACCGTGTATCTCTCTGTATGTGTAAAATAATGATACGTTTTAAATTCTGATCTGTACATGTTATTTTATTTTAATGTGCAACTAACTGCATTCATGAACATATGTTTTAGATACAAAAATAATAGGTATTACACCTTAATCTTATTTATTCTTCATATATAATTTCCATGAAACCTTGACTGATTACTTCAAGTGAAATAACAATGTAATAACTTAATAACTTCGTGATTTTTACTCGTGAATGAGTCAACAACCATACGTCTTATTGAGACAGACGCACCGTAATAATTATTTAATTAATATTTAACCTCGAAACAAAAATATGCAAAACTTTATAGACTATAAAACTCTGCACTTATTATCAACTCAATAGCTCTGTAAAATCGAAGTTCGACGTCATAGGGGGTGTCCTCAGCGATGCGGTTTTACGACCGGTTTTATTTACTTGTTTCTAATAAAAAATCTTACTAGTAAATACACATGTTGCTCGAGCTGGGTATAAAGATATAATAGATCTTAAAGCTTGATCAGAGTCGAGTACGAGAAGATGAGGAAAGAAACCACGGCCTCACAGGAAACCGGTGTAAAATAAGGCGTGTGTTGTTTTTCATTGTGTATGCGAGGTTACCGGAGGACCAAAACTTTCCCTCTGTCCCACCATGACCCTAAATACCCAATCTCATTTTTTTCAATCAATTTTTTTTTTATTTTATGTGATAGGTCGGCAAACGAGCACACGGATTACCTGATGGTAAGCAATCAGCGCCGCCCATGGACACCCGCAACGGAGGATTTACGAGTGCGTTGCCGACCTTTTAGGGATTAGGGATTTGGAGATTTAGGGATTGAGGAGGGATTGGGGGTAACCTTACTCACACGGCGAAACGCAACGCTGTGGTTACTTCATGCCGGTTTTCTGTGAGGCCGTGGTATCACTCCGGTCGAGCCGACCCATTCGTGCCGAAGCAAGGCTCTCCCACACTTATTCATATATTATTCATACATTGTTCATTATTCGTATATGCATCTTTTATTTTCTTTTTTTCTCTAATCCTTAAATATGCACTCTGCTTTAAAGATACTGCATCATAATTAACATTTTGTTGAAACAATACACTTCTACTATATGCTTATAAATAACTAAAAGATTGCCTTAAAGATGGCAGCGATACCTCCCAGTCAAATGGAAGTCAAACAACAACAAACAAGTTTCTACCTAATACAGTTCTAAAAATAGACAGTTAATAATATTTTACGATGATTCTTGTTATTAGATAAGCTGCTTACTAAATCCAGTTTAATATAAAGATGTACTTACATATAAATCACGAAGCAATGTACCAAAGTGTTACATTGCTTCACTTAAAACATAAAGTAGGTTTATAAAATTGTCTTTTTAGTGTGGCAAATAATTAAATTACAGTCATAATGTTACTGGCCATAAAACCACCCCATTCTTATTTGTTCCGATGCAAGGCCGTGGTAATTTAAGCACTTCAAACCATTACGTGTGGCCCCAGGCAAAGATAATATACATATATGTCTAGCGCTTTTCTTTTATTTAATCGGTCAGAAAACGATCGAATGGATTAACTGATGGTAAGCAAGCAGCCCCAGACCTTTTGGGGATTAGGGATTCGGAGATATTAGGATTGGGGAAGGGAATGATTGGGCCTCCGGTAATCTAACTCACATAGTCGTAAAACACGACGACACGACGCCGTGGTTGTTTCACGCCGGTTTTCTGTAAGGCTGTGGTATCACTCCAGTTGAGCCGAAGCATGGCTGTCCCACACTTTCATTGAAAATCAGAATATTCGTCGCTGGCGTATATTCCTGCGTTTCCTCGCACGCACATACGCGTCGGGGGCACTGAATGTGTTAAACAAGTAAGTACCTACACAGGAATATACGCCAGCGACGAATATTCTGATTTTCAATGAAAGTGTGGGACAGCCATGCTTCGGCTCAACTGGAGTGATACCACAGCCTTACAGAAAACCGGCGTGAAACAACCACGGCGTCGTGTCGTCGTGTTTTACGACTATGTGAGTTAGATTACCGGAGGCCCAATCATTCCCTTCCCCAATCCTAATATCTCCGAATCCCTAATCCCCAAAAGGTCTGGGGCTGCTTGCTTACCATCAGTTAATCCATTCGATCGTTTTCTGACCGATTAAATAAAAGAAAAGCGCTAGACATATATGTATATTATCTTTGCCTGGGGCCACACGTAATGGTTTGAAGTGCTTAAATTACCACGGCCTTGCATCGGAACAAATAAGAATGGGGTGGTTTTATGGCCAGTAACATTATGACTGTAATTTAATGACTTGCTTTACTAAAAAGCTTATCTAATAACAAGAATCATCGTAAAATATTATTAACTGTCTATTTTTAGAACTGTATTAGGTAGAAACTTGTTTGTTGTTGTTTGACTTCTATTTGACTGGGAGGTATAGCTGCCATCTTTAAGGCAATCTTTTAGCTATTTATAAATACATAGTAGAAGTGTATTTTGTTTCAACGAAAATTTTAATTATGATGCGGAATCTTCAAAGCAGAGTGCATATTTAAGGATGAGAGAATAAAAGAAGATGGAAAAAAATGAGATTGGGTATTTAGGGTCATGGTGGGACAGAGGGAAAGGTTTGGTGCTCCGGTAACCTCACATACACAATGAAACACAACACACGCCTTATTTTACACCGGTTTCCTGTGAGGCCGTGGTTTCTTTCCTCCTCTTCTCGTACTCGACTCTGATCAAGCTTTAAGATCTATTATATCCCTGTAGTGGACCCAGCTCGAGCAACATATGTGTATTTACTAGTAAGATTTTATAGAAACAAGTTAAGTGTGGGAGAGCCATGCTTCGGGCACGAATGGTTCGGCTCGACCGGAGTGATACCACGGCCTCACAGAAAACCGGCGTGAAACAACCACGGTGTTGTGTTTCGCCGTGTGAGTGAGGTTACCGGAGGCCCAATTCTTCCCCTCCCCCAATCCCTCCTCAATCCCTAAATTTCCAAATCCCTAATCCTTAAAAGGTCCTCAACGCACTCGTAACTCCTCCGTTGCAGGTGTCCATGGGCGGCGCTGATTGCTTACCATCAGGTAATCCGTCTGCCCGTTTGCCGACCTATTACATAAAAAAAAAGAAACAAGTAAATAACCGGTCCAAAAACCGCATCGCTGAGGACACCCCCTATGACGTTCGAACTTCGATTTTACAGAGCTATTGAGTTGATAATAAGTGCAGAGTTTTATAGTCTATAAAGTTTTGCATATTTTTGTTTCGAGGTTAAATATTAATTAAATAATTATTACGGTGCGTCTGTCTCAATAAGACTTGTGGTTGTTGACTCATTCACGAGTAAGAATCACGAAGTTATTAAGTTATTACATTGTTATTTCACTTGAAGTAATCAGTCAAGGTTTCATGGAAATTATATATGAAGTGTAAATAAGATTAAGGGGTAATACCTATATATTTTTGCTAAAACATATGTTCATGAATGCAGTTAGCACATTAAAATAAAATGTAAGTAAAGATCGGAATTTAAAACGTATCATTCTTTTACACATACAGAGAGATACACGGTAAATAACAGCGTGTTAAAAGAAATCAACGAAAAAGCAGTCATTTTTTCCAATAAAAACTTACCTTCAAGTTATAATTGACTGCACAGTTGGTGCGGTGGCTGGGCAACTGGCTGCCGTGCAACGTGTCGCGGGTTCGATTCCCGCACGGATCAACACTTTGTGTGATCCACAAATTGTTGTATCGGGTCTGGGTGTCATGTGTATGTGACATTGTATGTTAGTAAACGCACCCACAACACAGGAGAAAATCCGAAAGTGGGGAAACGTTTTTCTTAAAAAGAAAAAGAAAAGAAATAATCCTTATATCCAGCAGTTTACTTAGCAACCTAATTCGATTATGTAAGCTACCCATTTTCAAACTCTTTCAAATAATAATCGATATCAATTTAATAACGACAACAAAAAAAAAACGCCTAAAAACAGCAACACTTTTTGCTTGTGACCTCTCAATCACAATGGAGTACATATGTACGTATTGGGAGCGATGATCAATACATTCTTAAACCGCTTAAGTATATTGAAGATGTATTTGTATAATATTGCCTACATCACACGTGAGTACCTACCTAAAGAGAAGAATGGCACGTGTAACCACAAAATAACATCACATAAGTAACAAGATCAACAAACAAACAGTCCAAACATCCTCAAAATAGTATTTTCATTTTCACTACAATGATTTGCAAAACCGATATTCACCAATATGGAGCTAACATCGGAAATATTGATACTGATGTGCCCAACTGTGTAGGTACTTACTTGTTTAACACATTCAGTGCCCCCGACGCGTATGTGCGTTTCCTCGCACGCACATACGCGTCGGGGGCACTGAATGTGTTAAGATTGGTACTATAATAATATTCAAATTATTGTGAAAGTTCTCTTTGTGTGATCCACAAATTGTTGTTTTGGGTCTGGATGTGTTGCTCATTTGAAATTGTATGTTTGTAAATGCACCCACGATACAGGAGAAAATCCTAGAGTGGAGCACAAGGTTAAAAAAGAAAAAAATGACTTAAAAATTTTTTTTTTTTGGATTTTTTTTTTGAGTTAATTGAGTTAAGTAGTGTAGTGTTAGGAGTATTGTATGTAAATTTAATTTGACATAAAATTTCTTCAAGGAGCCAGCAGTCAATGTATGTAAAATAAAATTACACATACAACTCCTGGATCCGAAACAGGTACCTTTCGAAATTACCATGTCCGGAAAGCACCTGCATTGGGTAGAAAGTAGAAAGAAGGTGAGGGGTTCATATAGCCACACCTCAACTCAAAGAGCGGTCTTACCGCTGCTGCGCCTGCCGCGAGCCCGGCGGCCCTGGGTTGACGAAAGGTCCACGTTTCCCCTGGACTTTCATGAACATAACAATGAAGTCGATCTAGCCGTTTCCGAGGCTCAACGATGAAAAAATTAGCAATTCAGTCGTTATAATAGTTTAATCCACATGCTAATAAATAACTAAGTTATAAATAAATTGATTCCAATCTAGTCGCTTATAGAAAAACAGGATTAATTAAAAAACAACCTATATCTATGGAAAAACATTGAATTCAAATTATTTGCGTCCGTCTTTGATCATAAATATTTATGTGTATGTTTTTTTTATATATGTAATAATGGAAGAATACAATAATTGGATAATTCGTTATTTTAAAAATTCAATAGTTTTTATTTATTAATCTTTTGACATTCCAATGTAATAAATAATATCAAGAAGCTGCCAGTACTGTTGCAAGGTATGCTTAAACATGCACACACAAATAGATTTCATGTCTGTGTGTTTCATGTGAATGTAGATGTCAGACTTTTCCTGACCAAAAACCACCCGTTCCTTCTTCTGCTCCAGGCCTAGCATTTCTTAGATTTGTGATAAGCCAGCCTATATATTATCTTACACCAAATAGCGTTCCAAACTGCGTACCACCCAGAGGTAGCGCCACCCATGGACAGCCGCAGCAACAGATGAGTTACGAGAGCCTTTTGGGGATAAGGGATTGGGGGACGGGAAAGATTGGACCTCCGGTAATCTTACACGGCGAAACAAACGCTGTAATTTATTTACACCGGTTTTCTGTCGTGGTACTGTATTGTCACTCCGGTTGAGCCGACCCATTCGCGCCGAAGCACGGCTCTCCCACACTTAAGGTTTTGAAATTCTGACACAAACCTAAGTCAGAAAAAGATCAGGGTAATAGGCATATAATACACAATGGAATTCAAGGTTAACGTGATTTTTTTCGCATTTCTTAGATTTTTAGGACATCATTGTAACACGGAGAAGGTAACATAGTGAAATATTGACTCATTTTTTATTTTAATTTTTAAATTGCAAATCTGCCTTGATGTAGCATGGTGATTACTTAATGCTTTCCTTCTTCGTATTAGAAGAGACTCACTGTCAGATATCAGATAATTACACGCTGATTATAGATAACGATAGGCATACCATCCCTATAACAATACTTAATAGGTTAAAACAAATAAAAAGAATAAGGTAAAGTATAAGTATTTTATTGACCTTTTGGCTTTGGAAAACACAGACAGGTTAGTACAAATTTAGAATCTTAATAATTAAGACGGCAATGAATGCCTATTAGCATAAGTAGGTACCTTAAATATTTTGAACGTACAACGTAAACATTTGAAACAAAGTTTTATTATAAGGCCTACATAGTGTAAATTGATGTCAGTGTAATTATAACCTTGAATAAGAAAAGCTTGTAAAAAGACTACTTACTTGATATTAATTCTTATAATACGGTACATAAGGCTTATTTTTATCTTCTTTTTTAATGTAGAAATCGCCATTGTAGTAAGGTGGATAGGGGTTATACAATGGTTGGTAAACAGGCTTAATCTCACCGTACGCGTAATAGGGAAACGTGTATATTCCTTGAATATACGGAGGGGTACCATACGGTTTTCCTACGGCATTGTGAATGTATTTGTCGTCGTATTTTGGCGTGACCTTGGCAGGTTTCACTCGGTCTTCGTAAACACTTGGGATAGGTTTCCAAGAGTCGGAATATCCACTTTTATCACTTTCATTGTCACAATCTGTATACACCATAGCTATTGAAGTCAGGAGTATAGTAAAAGTAGCTAACCGATGCATGGTTTGTTAGTAAAGAACGGCAGGTCTACCGAAGAGGGGTTTTTAAACGTTCTGAAGACTTCAATTAAATTTTATCAGCGGTCAGGATTGCAAGCTGTTTATGTGTTATTTTACGCTCTAGGATAATTGCTTTTAGTCATGTATTTCTAAGAGTGCTGACACATTTATTTTTATGCACAGACTTGAAGCAAAATCGAGTTTTGTTTACCTACAATATTGACAAACTTTTTTTATGGGACAAGTCCGCCACAGCCATCCATAACTGCTGCACTCTACTCTTGTGGGCCAACCATTGAGACAACCATGGTGACAGTGAAACACTGACTGGCTGACTTCACTGTCTTGGGTTTGGAACAAAATAAACCAGAAAAAGAAGAGTTTCCCCTTCTTTCGATAATTTTAATATAGGAGAAAGAACGAACTAAGCCTCAAAGGCACAAACGAGACTTTACAACTGGGGGAGCCCAGTCACTAAACCCCACGGAACCTATTGTAATGGGAGCTGTTTGGGCTGTTATAGTTGTTTCTAGTAATATGTATGTCAAAAACTTGTTCTACATTCTACAACGTCCATATACTACAAAAACCCTGTTTTTTTTTTATTTAAATTCTCATCAGGTATAATTTATATTGACTTACTTCTGGAAATAAGCTTACAGAAATTATGAATGCATCGTTCTGGTTTGTGCTAAGACATATTGAAAAATAAGTTTTTGTTCCCAGATGTAAGTTATTCAAACAGAACAATAAAACATGTCCCATAACGTTGCATTTATCATACAATCGAATAAAACTTTCTTATTTATGAGGGAAATTTTAAAAACTCACGTAATCATCATATATCATCGGATTCCCATTTCTTTTAAGAATTGTCGGAGTAAGTATTAACATTATTTTATAAATATATATGTAACGTGATGTTAGTAATGTATCGACTATGAGACTATGATTTTAAATTTGAAAACCATCAAACACAGACACAAAGCGTTTGGAATATATTTCTTTCTGAAATAAATTATGTGAGAAAAATCTTCCAAATTTTTTATTTATCATTTGCAGGAGAGTGTAATTGATAGGAGAAGGGGAGGGATTGGGCCTCCGGTAACCTCACTCACACGGCGAAACACAACGCTGGGTTGTTTCACGCCGGTATTCTGTGAGGCCGTGGTGTCACTCCGGTCGAGCCGACCCATTCGTGCTGAAGCTTGGCTCTCCCACACTTTGTATTCGATAGTGTGTATAATAATATGTATTAAAAAAATAAAGTCGCTATAAATTGAAATTGAATTTAAAAAATAGACGCCAATGTTGTGGGGACCAAGTTGCAACATCGGAAAATGTTACGAGAATGAAGGGCGTTGACCGGAAAACTAACAAGTTTTAAATAAAAAATAAAATGAACCAACTGTATGTGACATAATAACGATCACGTTTGAATCTTTTCACTTTCACTAAGTTTTATTGATAATAAACGAAGTGTTCTCACAAATATTTTGGATCTTGTTAGTAAATGTTAATAGGAATGTACAGGTGTGAAGAGAGCCTATTTTAAAACTAGCAGTTACTCTCAACTTTGCCATCCAATTTTATTTAATGCGAAAAATCTGGATACTGATAAATTGATAGTAAAAAATATATTTCTCCGTAGCATGAGAATAAAAAATATGGTGTAAAAAACCTATTTACAATTTTAATGGAGAGGTTTCATCAGCCACCTTCGAAGTCCACCACACTTGCTCAATGGTCATCTAATCCTTACATACTTAAGTATCGACCAGCCCGTGCCCCACACGGATGCAATGCTAATGCTAATTTGCATTTTGTATTTTGAACGTGAAACATATTCTAGAAGCCTATTTTGGTTCTCAACTACAACAACGTTTTCAATGAGACCAATATCGAAATCTCAAAAATTAATTTATTTACCCATACAAATTGCAACAGCTAATCGATCATTTTGCAATCACTCTATTTACTAAAAAAACCGCATCAAAATCCGTTGTGTAGTTTTAAATATTTGAGCAAATATAGGGATATAAGGACAGATAAAAAAGCGACTTTATTTTATATTACGTAGTGATTACTTAGTTTTATGGTACAAAATAAGAATTATCTATTATTTCATCTGTGATTTAGATTCAAAATAGGCTACATTGCTGCTAAATAATAGTGAAATCAGATTTAAAAAAACTGATGGGACTCCTCAATCCTCACGTAGTTGATTGAGATTTGAGTGATTTTCTTACGTAGCTCTCAAGAAGTAGACCTAATAATAGAATGTTAAAATTTATTTATAACAGCGTTATATGTACATGAATTTCTTACCAGTTTTTTTTTAATTATCAACTAATTGAAATAAAATTATATCAAAATAATTTTATCACAACATTTAGAGCCATTTTAATACGCCATTTTAGGTGGCTTAACTCGTGTCTAGGATTAGCATTTTTTAATACAAATATATCATACATTACTAATACTATAAATGCAAAAGTTACGATGTCAATCACGCCAAAACGGCTGGATGGATCTGGATCAACATACCGCCGAGCAAAGCGCGCACGGAAGCTAGTAACCTCAGAACAGTATTTTTATAAATCTTCCACATACAAACACCAATATGGCTCAGTGCTTAGATATACAAAACAGCTGGAATTATATGCATTTATTTTTATAGGTATCTTATCGTTCAAAGCATCCGGTAAGTATGGAAAATCCGTTGTTTTTTACCCAACTACTTGGTACAAACGCAAAATCATTTCTTTGCTGTTCGTGTTTCACTAAATACTACTTTTATTTTAATTTTAGAAGGCTTCTGTGTCATCAGTCAATCACATGAACAATTTGTATATATATTATGTACATTGATACAATTACATGGCAATGACCTTCAATTAACTGATGTTGATGTAATAATATCGGGTTACGAAGCATTTTGTTCAACGTTGTTTTTGTGTATATTGTTTTCGAAAGTACTTTTATGGAATTATACCGTGTATTGATGGCAGATACGAATATATTGACGTGGACCAGAACTTGCGTTGTGTGTTGTGTTAATGAGGTTACTGGAAGCCTAATTCCCCTCTAACCCCATTCCAAATTCAAATATCTTTATATTTTTTTAAGTATATGAAATCCTTACTATATAGGTATATATATAGGCTATAAAACATCACGCTTCGATCTGTGGGAGCTAAGCAGCGGGTGAAAACGCGCGAGAGTAGCTAGTATAATGTAAAAATAAAACTCTAAATGTGTTGGTAAGCGCATAACTCAACAACACCTGGATCAACTTTGCCAATTATTTTATTGTTGTGTGTGTGTGTTATTGTTATGAGAATGTGCTTACAAATAAAAAATAAGAAAGTAGAGAGGAAACTCGGTTTCAAACACATTTTCGATGCTGGAACTGGTTGACACTGAGGTCGTTAGTAACCCTCTCTAATAAAATAATAAACTTGGGTAGTTTCCGAAGTCAACAAAAAAAAAAAAATACTACTAAGCATACTTACAATAAATTATTTAAAAATTATTATAATCATACTTTTATTGATAGAGTTCATTATTTAATTTAATTTTAAATTTTCACAGCAAATTTGTCCGAAATAAGTATGATATTTATATTTGTGGTTGGCTTTGTTCTTCAATAAATTGTTGCAGGAAGAAACCATACCTGATGAATGGTGCAACAGTTTTTTGGTGCCCATCTTTAAAAACAAAGGTGATGTCCTTGAGTGCAACAATTATAGAGGAATAAAGCTAATGTCGCATACTATGAAAGTATGGGAGAAAGTTATTGAACGGCGGCTGAGAGAAGAGAGTGACATTTCACAGAACCAATTCGGTTTTATGCCTGGTCGTAGTACAACGGATGCCATATTTGCTATACGCCAGTTGTGCGAAAAATACAGAGGTGCACATAAAAACTTGCACATGGTATTCGTTGACCTCGAAAAGGCATACGACCGGGTACCTCGTGAGGTTCTGTGGTGGGCCCTTAAGGAGAAAGGTGTGCCTGGGAAGTATGTGCAGTTAATCAATGTATAGTCGCTGCAGTACACAAGTCCGGTCGGCAGCGGGACCACTAGCAAGTTCAATGTGGCTGTCGGTTTACACCAAGGGTCGGCTCTCAGCCCTTACCTCTTCCTGATAATAATGGACGCTCTGACGTCGGACATTCAGGAAGAGGCTCCCTGGTGTATGCTGTTTGCCGATGATATTGTGCTGGTTGCCGAGAGTGCCCTAGAGGTCCAGAGCAGATTGGAGGTGTGGTGGTAAAGACTGGAGAGTGTTGGCCTAAAATTGAGCAGAACTAAAACAGAGTACTTGTTCTGCGATTTTGGCGGTCTCTCTAGTTCTGTGCCCATAGCTCTCGCCGGAACGCCCATACCAACCTGTTCTGATTTTCGGTACCTTGGCTCGCTTATCCAAGGAAATGGTGAGATAGACCGAGACGTGGCACATCGGATCAACTCAGGATGGATGAAATGGCGACAGGTCACTGGAACAACTTGCGACCCACGGATGCCCCTCAGGTTGAAGGGTAAAATCTACAAGTCAGTGATAAGGCCTGTCCTACTGTATGGGTCAGAATGTTGGGCTCTGAAAAAGACGGATGAAAAGCGATTGCATGTAGCAGAGATGAGAATGCTGAGATGGATGTGTGGTGTGACGAGAATGGATAAAGTGAGAAATGAGTATATTAGAGGAAGTTTGAAAGTGGTGCCAGTGACTGAAAAGTTGAAAGGGAACCGTTTGTCTTGGTATGGCCATGTGAAAAGGAGGGATGAAAAGCATGTAACAAAAAAAGTCATGAGTATAAATGTGGATGGATGGAGAGGGAGGGGGAGACCAAAGAAAATATGGATGGATTGTGTGAGAAGTGATATGGAAGACAGAGGAGTTAGCGATATCGTGAAAAAAACATATTGCGCCGACCCCAAATAAAACGGGACAAGGGCAGGAAGATGATGATGAAGTATGATATTTGACGTCAAGATATTGTGGCGTCACATTTTGCGAGTTCATATAAAATTCATAGAAAAGTATCATTTTTTAGTACTGAATTCGAAAAGTTGGATTAGTTGGAAACTGCCGGATTTCATTTCAATTGTTATGAAGCCGGATACGATATTTACTTACGCTATTGGTGTCATAATAAAGTTATGTAACCCTTATAAGTATGCTCGGGGATTCACATACATAATTATACTTAGCGCAAGGAAAACTTAGTATGCTTACAATCTATATGAATAAGTACAATGGAAGATTTACGTCAGCGGCCATCACTATGTAATTCTACTGAAAAGTACATATATGTATCAATAAATTATATTTTTTTCTATGAATTATGTATGTATGATAAACTCGAGTACGTTCTAAAATTAAGACCAGACACTGTGAGCTATCCTGAATAACGAGGTAGATGGGAGTGTCAGTGTCCTACTGACTAATAACTCCACGTTTCTCTCCTGCTCTAGGAGGGTCGGAGCAGACCCTGAGGGTGGCCTTCACCGCCCTGTACTCCTCGTAGAGCGCCGCCTCTCTGGTTTCAGCGTCCAGATGACGGAGACAGTGTATCGGCGTCGCACTGCGGTGCACTTACCGCGCAAAACAGCCAGTTCTCAAGACCACTAGTACACCTGGCGCTTGCGTTGGCCCGGCCGGACCCGAGGCATCACCACGTCACACATCCTGGACATGGCGTAACCGTTGGAGGATTTTTTTTGAAGTTATCTTCCTCGCGGTCTGGGCGGTTAAGTCAAGACCCTCGTCCCGTTCCAAGACATAAAACATGACCGATCTCTTCCTAAATTACGATATCGACAGGTGCAGTCGGGCGCAACTCGCAAGCGCCGTCCTTGTTCCTCCGTCATGTTCTCTGCTAGGTTCAGAGAATCGTGTGGAGGAACGACCCCACGGAGGCGCTGACCCGCACGGAGCCAGTCGCTTCTAAAACCCGAACGGGTTCTCCGCATAGCACGGGCGATAGTCAATGCAACCCCGTCACCATCCCGTTAGGGAGACTGTTGCCCGTACCCAGGGTTCAACACGGGGAGGTCTTTTGGCACGCATCCCATATCCTGGACTGTGGTTCCAGGCTGATTGCCAAATATATTGAGAATTGATTGCCTTCTCAGTTACTTAGACCTGGCATAATAGATTGGAAAAGGTCCAGAGTCCAGAGTGATAAGATTTACAGCTAAAAACACACGATATGTCTGGTATGGTATATAGGCTATGTAGGCAGCATCAGGAGTCCAAAGTTTGTAATAAAATGTGGTGAAATTATTTTAAGAGCTTTGCAGCCAAATTACGTAAGCGGAAGCAACGGAAGAAACGGTCAATAAATTAATGCTTGGAAGTTTTTTGTCAAAGATATGTCACAGTAATAATATGAACAATCGTTAGATGCTTCATGTTTGTTTATTTGCTTCTGTACCAAAACATGATACGATACGAAACGAGGATAATAGCCCTTTAACAATAACCGGAATATCTAAATCACCATGGTTGAGTCAGATAAATTCTATGAAAACTATTATTAAGACGATTTGCTCTTTGATATTATTTTTTTCATTCGACGAATTGAACGAATTCTCCTTAACGTTAAGACCATATTGGTACGTTTGGCTATCTATACAGTTTACTCCAATAATTATTTTTTTAAATATATCAATATGGAAATGACTTAGTTGGTGCAGTGTTACATCTGGTGATAACCAACAATTTGAATAAAATTTTAAAGTGGCGTCGTCAAGCATAATTAACATTTAATGAAATAATGAAATGTAAAAATGCAATCTTGCTGATACTGGTAATTCAATTTCTTTTATATCTCATTATTATTAAGTAACTAAAACTATATTGCCATTGGTTTTGCGGTCGTTAAAAACATGTAATATATTTACGAATGCTCATATTACAAAGATTTCGTATTGAAGTATAAACACTTAATTTGCAGGTTATATTCACAACGTCAACTCTAGCATCTGACAGCAGAATTAAGCAGAAATTTGAGGATGCAAAGAATCAAATAAGCCAGATTGGAAAAGGAATAGATAGCTTTTTTAAAAGTGTTGGAGAATTAATATCAAATATTTGCGATAGTATGCCAGGCAACAATCGGTATTCTTATGATCCAGGACCATATCAACGGCTATTTGAAGAAAACAAGAACATTCAGGGTTACCGACGAAGTTTTTTATGGGGATTACCATAAACGGTAAATTTACACAAAAAATATGTACTTTTTTGTAACCAATAGACATGGCATGATTGCGGATACAGTATGGATGTCTCTAATCTAGCCTAAATTAACTTATTAAAATATTTATCCCAATTTCTGTATCACTTTTAGAACGAGACCATCCTGAACACCATCTTAAAAGCGATCGATGTCAGAAGTTTCCAAAGTATCATAAGATCTAAGGAAGAATTAAAATATAATACGTATTTCTACAAATATATTGAATTGGGTGCACCCCAAGGAGCCGTTTTTGGACCGTTGCTTAACTGTGATAATCCTACAACAATGATTATTGATATATTATTTGCCCACAACAATGAAGGTACCACTTTTGTATTAATAAATAGCAAAAGAAAAAGATGTCAACTGAGTTTTAAATACAATATTCAAATGTCTCAATTATAATATATTAGTAATATACAAATTACATATAAGAGATGCATGAAATTTTTAGCGACTTGTAAAATCACATCATTAATTCTATTATAATGTTCAAATAGTCTTACTTGCACATTATAATAAAATTAAGGATGAAATAAGTGATGAATTAAGCCTATTTCAACATTAGGTATAATAAAATTAGTGAAAGAATATTGTAGTTAAATTTTATTCACCCTTTCAGATCAATGTTATCAAAACCAGTGTTTTATAAAACTGTTCATTTCACAATTACGAGATAGGTAGAATTACCAAGTATCAGCTGGATATAACAATAAGTTAGCGCCTGCCTAAAATTTGGTACAAACCAGTTTACGATCACTGTACTTTTATTATTACTTTTGCGTAAGGCAGAAAGTATACTTTGATAATGTGCGTCATAACCAAACACCATTGAAAGTAGGTTTACTTGTAACTTATTCCATTTGTGGACAAGTAAATATACTTGTTATTTGTTGAATAAATATCTACCAAAATAAACTATTTCTCTGATCTTATTTTTATCGAAACATCTTAGTCTAAATAAGGTACCTAAGCTGTAAAAAATATTGTAAGTAAATTGTTTAAATTTATTTAGTATATGGTTGGTTGTAATCACGGTTGTAATATACCATGTATTGATTCGATTATTTATAATAATGGGTGTGCAGTTACATTATTTATTTAATGGGATTGCATTAAACGAAACAGTTTAGTAGGTAAGAATTGATCACATCTAGTGGGCGTCATAATGTTTCTTTTTGAACAAAATAAAGTTATTATTTGTTGTAAAATACTGTGATGATCTAATTAGTCAAGTATCTTTTTGTTTAATATTTTACTCGTATAATTAAAGTATTAAATATTTTCTTTCGTTTTAAATTTTTTGAGAATATAAATTACGGTTTATGTGTGGTAGAGCCTAGTTTCGGCACGAATGTGTCGGCTCGATCGGAGTGATACCACGGCCTCATAAAAAACCGACGTACATAACCATAGCGTTGTGTTCCTCCGTGCAAGTAAGGTTACCGGAGGCCCAATCGCTAATCCCCATCCCAATCCTTAAATATCCGAAACCATTAACCCTGAAATACCAACAACGCACTCGTAACTCCTTTAGTGTTACGGGTGTCCATGGGTGGCGCCGATGGTTACCGTCACGTATTCCTTCTGGTCGTTTATCGACCTGTCTCATAAAAAATCTGAAATGAAAACAGACAGGTAACCTGATAATGGAAATCAACTCGACTATTTTTTTTTTAAGCCCCACTTGACAAAACCGAATGGTACTAATTCGTACCGATTGCTTTTCTACGGGATCCCGCGTGCACTACGCTCTTTTGAACGCTAACGAATTCGCACAATTGCCATTCAACAGGCTTTCCTATAAAAAACAGTACTTAATGACTTTTAAAAGGGCTATAACTGCGTCAGATTCTGTGTTTTCAGAAGAAAGATATCTGGGTGTCTTCAAGTATCGAGTGAATGCGAGCACCATCGTAGGTCCCATCATACCAACCCGATTGGCTATTGACTATTGCATTTGTTATCATAGTTCTAAAGACCACAGCTATAAAGGTTTTTTAAAAATATCGGTATTAAAAACGACAAGTAATAAAAAATATATATATTCAAAATTGGCATAGCAGTGTAGAAGATGGATGGACGCCGGTGCTTGTTTTGGTAACTGATTGATATATAATTGCGTCACTTTTCTGAGTTTCGGGAAACAATAATAATGAGTCATGTCCGAGTGAGTTCTGGCTAGAAAAAGAAGAAAAACGATTGATTATCATCTGCTTTTGTTTATTTCATTCTCATAATAATAAAGTAAACGATGATTATCTTTATATATATAATTCTGCTATACTTGTTTATGTAATTGAACACCTCCTAAACGGCTTGACCGATTTAAATGCATTTTTCTGTATGCGTTCGAGTATGACATGCCCTGGATGGTTTAGATTCACAAATTAGCCCGGCAGATGCCACTGGGTGCTTGAAAAAGCTAGGATCTCGGAACGATTTCGCTGTTTCATACATAATCTATTTAATCACACAATTGTAAAATACTTAATTTACAACCAGGGCAGGATTCAGATTTCGAGGTCCATAACCAGAGTTTGTTATGTTTATTAAATCGTTTGTTTTATGCATGTATGTACTTAATTATATAATTAACGTAGGTCTTTTGTAACCTGCAAGCTAAAATGGCAATAGGTAGCCTGATGGTGGATGGGCCAAGAAAGTACTCAAATTTCGAACACGAATCGGTAACGTCCGTGGGTCAAAGTTATTGCACGAATTCGTCCTTGCTTGTCTTCAGACAGAATTAAAATATTTTGATTTATCAAAACTGTGCTACTGGGTAAGTTTTATCAAATTATCACTGAACCAAATTTAATCGGATTAGACATGAAAAACCGACGGAAGTCCTGAATTTGGAAAATCTACTTTTGTATTCCAATAAAAAAATTTTGGTATTAAAACTTAAGTTCTTTTAATTTACTATTTATTTATTGGTAATAATTATGGGCGCCAAAGACACGCCTTGTTCCGCTTTTATTATCGGTGGGGCCCAGAATATTTTTGTCTTGATATTGAGTTCAAACAGCTCTTTTTGAGGGGGCAAAACACCAAATAACTTGTATCGGCCAGTGTGAGCCAAAGAGAGTGTTAGTCTGACTAAAAACCACCCCGTCCCTTCTCTTGGACCAGGCCGAGGCCGCGGTACCTTATTGCGCTTGACCCGCAACCCCTGCTTAACATCAACCCAGTTGGGCCCCACCAAACGTTACGCGCCGAGCTCAACCAGCTCTGGTTGAATTTTATGAACGTGTTCCCGATCAAGACAACTTTGTATACGTACATAAGCTGTTTGTTGTTTCTACTGAACCTTATTGATTTAATATTGTCTGCAGAATTGGTGCAGGGGCTGGTATTCCCGAACTGAACATTTTTTGGTGTGATCCATAAATTGTACTAAATTTGCGAATTTGTTATTGAGAACTAGCTTTCGCTAGCGGCTTCGGCGTGCTGTGTTGATAAAAAGCAGCCTATAGCAATACAACAAAATCGAAGTATACTATACATAAAAATTGTTGTTGTTATTATCGTTATTATACATCTCATTTTTAAGGGAACATCTCCAATGGGTAAATACCCTATTACTTACTAAGTCTCCGCCATCCGTCCGTCCATAGATAGAATGGTACGGATCTAAAATAGGTAAGTATTACAAATATTTCATAAAACCTTACCTATTATGTATTTATTTATATTTTATTTTATACCGCGTCGCATCGAGCGTGGCAACCGTTACACAAAAATAATCTATAGCATGATTCAGTGCCCACATGCGACGGCGCGATGGCTTATTTTCCAAACTGCTAAGCTATCAGGAGTAACACTTGCTATTGTGAGTTTACCATATAAGATAGAAATATGCTGTAAAACATTTTTTAGATAATCTTATGTAGAATATTTTCGTCGTACATGATTACTATGTTACTTCAACCATAAAAGTTATACACGCGACGAAAACTTAAAAAAGGGAGTAACTTCTCCCGTTTACCAACATTTTCCTTCACTGCTCTGCTTTTATTATTGGTAGCGTGATGAAATGCCCAGGAGTATAAAAAATATCGTACCAAGTTTTGTTAAAATCCGTCAAGTAGTTTTTGTTTCTATAAGGAACATACAGACAGACAGACAGACAGACAAAAATTTTACTGATTGCATTTTGGGCATCAGTATCGATCACTTATCACCCCCTGGTAGTTATTTTGAAAATTTATTTAAGGTACAGAATTGACCTCTACAAATTTATTATAAGTATAGGTTGCAAAAATAGAAACAAATCTGGGCGCCCAAGCCTAAGCTTAAATCTGGCACTAGCTATCGCGAGTGACTCAAAGAAAATCATTGGAAATAGTCGTAAAGATCATACTGTTGTGCGTGAAATCATAATTAGGTTTTACTACAGAGTTTGCTTTACGAAAGGAACTTTAGTCCTTGTGGTTATCTTTACAGATGATTTTGTTTTAAATGTTAATTTTGAGTAAGTGTTGTGAAGAATATGGTGTTGTGTTAGATCTTACGATTACTGCTGATTACCAACAATTGAAAAAACATTTGAATATCTCAGTGTCTAAATTCGCTAAGTGAAATAATGAAATGGAAAACTGTAATATTGCAGATATTGGTAATTTCTATTTTATATTTCATTATAATTAGGTACTTACTAGACAATATTAAATACTAATCATATTGCCATGGATTGAGCAGTAGCAAGTGTGGTGGCTAACGTAATACGCGGGCGATATTTTCTTCTTCCAGATTGGACTGGTAGAAGGAAATAAAAAAAAACGAAATAAACTAGCAAGATATTACTTTCTTTAAACGTGTCATAACAGTTTCCATTTTCTTCTATTTTCTAAGATGCGAGATTAAGGATGTACGGCATCGTTGAATAACCCCCTGAGTGTAATTCTATTGTCGTCAATTAGTCTTCCGTTTTCTTGGTGGTGTAACCTCAAGGCATTTTCGTTTGATGGATCCGTCGAAGGCAATGGTTTTAAAATGTACATAGCATATCAGTAAAGTCTTTCTGTATTATCCGCATACTATAAAACTACTACAAAACTCGATTATACAATGGAATGTTATGTCGAATGCTCGACAAGTGATAAGGCAAATAACGTAAGCGAATGTGTACAAGTGGATTGTTGTAAAACCAAATCAAATCAAATCAAACCATTTATTTCAAGTAGGTCACAAAAGGCACTTTTGAACGTTGAACAAAAAAATAAAGGGATTAACTTTATGCATGAATGTCAATAAAAAAATCATAAGGTTTCACTTTATGTGTGTAAATCTGTAGGTCCGTCTGTCCTCTATTGAAGCTATTTACTCGTTCCAAAGTGTAGATTCCTATGGAGAAGAACGGGCAAGAAACTCCATGGTTGCTTTCTCTTTTCAATCAGTTTCACAATGCATTTCTTTGTTACATAAGTTAGTCGGTTCTATTATGTGAGAACAGTGTAAGTAACACTAAATAAACAATTTGTGCTTCACATTCCGAAATAAACTTCAAACGTAGTGATAAATGCGCATACCTTCCCCATGTGTGAAATGGTCTTTTCGCCATCACATTTATTTATAACTACATTGCCATGTGGGTTGAGTGTTCAGAAGCGTGGCTGGCGACTACGATTTGGGCTAACCAATTCCGATTCTGAATTAGATTTTTGTAGTAAATCTAACTACTAAATTAACATCACCTCGCTACCATATAAGCCCTCTGGCAAAGCCTCTTTTTACACGAAAAAGGTTTGAGCATCAATTCTCACGTAAGCTTAAGGCAGATCAATGGTTTCAAACCATATTTGAAAATTAGTATCGTTTGTCATACGGCAAAGGATAATTTCTATGATTATTTAGACAACACTGACATACGGTAAAGGAAAGCATCGTGAGGAAACCTGGACTTATAGTATCTCATTATAAGTTTGAAATCGCCAATCTGCCTTGAGCAAGAGTGGTGATTATTGCTCAACCTTCTCCGTGTGAGAAGAGTCCTTTGCTCATCAGTGGGCACTTATAGGCTGATGATGATGATGACTTTTTGCGGACATTAACGTCCATATTGAAGGAAAAATAATTTTATTTACAGGTTATATTCATAACAGTCTCTCTAGCAGATGAATCTTCATTTAAGGACGAAAAAAGGTTCATGAAGGAACAGTTGTATCTTGTAAGAAAAGAAATGTCGAATATTTTAGGTAATATTGGAAGTTTCTTCAATAGCGCATGGGCAAAAATGAGTGGGTAATAATGAAACCATAAAAATGGGATCTGTGGATGATATATGTATAACAAATGACGAATAATGAAATGATAGAAATTAGTAAGATTCCTGATGAATTTTGTTTTTAACCATGCACACGAAATTGCACTTTAAGTACAAATAAATGTAAACTATTATTTTGTCTTTGTATCAATAAATCATAAGTTATGTAGTCTTTTATCTTCCTATCCTGAGACCTGTACGAAATGAAAAACAATTTAGATTGTGCGAATGAAGCACTGAGAATTTGGCCTACATTATCACCTGAATTGAAACTTTTTATAACCACGTGACTTAAAGACTGAAGATTCTGATTTTGATTCTAAATCAAATAATTTCTATATAAATAAATACGATGGATACTAACGTATTGTTTTATTTATAATTGATTAGCGACCCACCCCGGCTTCACACAGGTACAATGCTGATACTTAATTTCTCCACCATTTATTAAAAAAAACCGCATCAAAATCAGTTGCTTAGTTTGAAATATTTAAGTATACTTAGGTACATATGAACAGAAAAAGCGACTTGGTTTTGTACTACGTAGTGAGAGAGCCTGCTTAAAACGTAAACGCAAAACCATGACTGTCGTATATTTGCTCGAAAATTTTATAGGAATACCCAAATCCAATATAATTGTACTTTTGAGGCGAAATTACCTAATCCATGGACACTCGCAACGCCTGGGCAATCACAACACTAGAAAGAGTGAGAATATTTCTAGAATAGTTGAAGGTTGTATCGGTTTGAAAATACCGCCGAAGACTGCGGCCTGGACCAAAGACGGGGCGAAAGAAAGGTTGCTGCCACTGAAATCTTACCAGAAGATATGGCGGTGCCAAGATTTCAAAATTCTGATTATTAATAGAATATAGTAAATCTTTCATTTTTTAAGTTGAAAGTACAATTATAGTAGGGGAGCCCAGGATGCTAAATTTGTAGTCACTCAAGCGTCGTAGGGAGTAACTGGATTCTGAAGATTTGGTGATAGAAATAAAAAATGGCTTACTGACATTTCATTCTTCCGGTGGGGGTAGGAGGGAATGTTAGTCTTCCAAAATTGTAAAGTGTAACTTTTGTTTTAGTGCACGAGCGTGACAGATATTAATAATGTATATTCTCCATGTATCTCTGACAATGAAAATATTTTAATCTGCCGAATCGCCTGATGGGGTTGGCTAACTAAGGGGATAGAAACAGGACCGTTCAAAACTCTATTGCTGTTGTAAACCACGATGAAATCGGCAGATTTTTTAAACGCCCTTTCTTTGACATGACATCTACCTTTTCCCCCCTAATCTGACGAAAACGACTGTATTTCCCCCTCTCCTCTATTTACATTATGTATGTGATGGGTATATTCAATAGGTTACTAAATATTCCCCATATATTTATCTGATGCGCTCGAGTAACTACCGAAATTCCTTCATGGGCTCCCCTACTATTACAAGTTATACTAAATTTTAAACTTTCGCGTTCCATATTAATAACATATATTTACGCGGGTATTAGCACGGAAAATTATTATTTGAATACCTTTGTACAATCACAATACTGGTACAGTCTGCTTGCGACCACGACCTGTGCAACCGGGTCGAAACGCCAAGCCTACCAAGGTATTCAAATAATAATTTTCCGCGTGAATACCCTCGTAAATATATGTTATTAATTACAAGTTTTCCGCGTATAGATGATTGATTGTTATCAATAAAACGATAAAATGTTCTATTCTAATTTGACAATTCAATCACAAGTTATCAGTGTATAGATGATCGTAATTAAAATTCGGTCTCAACATAGAGATCTGAGCATATGACACGTCGCCGAGTTGTTTTTAGTCAGTTAGAGTGTGACACTCTGTCTTTCGTCCCAGGGCATGTGCAGTCGTTAGATGATCTTACGTTAAAAAAATATATCCATAAAGAGATATCTGCGTCTCGGAAGAGTCGGAAGCACCAGTTTCCAAAGTGCGTCAGCTTGTACAGTTATTACTAACCTATACTATTTCCTTTCGCCCCTGAAGATAGGAAAAGACCTATTTTAGACTTATATTCAGAAACCTTAAAGTAGACATTTAATTGTAATCCTAGTGATTCAAGCCGCTGTCTATTTGTTGAGAAATGTACTACACAAGTGCATACACATACTAACGTTTTAACGAGTGGGGATTTGAAGATTGAGGATAGGTAGAAGGATTGGGCCTGCGGTAACCTCACTCACACGGTGAAACACAACGTAAGTGTGGCTTTAGTAAGCCTGGTTTTTGTAAGGCCTTAGTATTACTTCGGTCGAACCGGTCCATTCGTGTCAAAGCATGGCTCTCCTCTACGCTAATTTTCCATTCGGTCAATTGTCAGAGAAAGTGATCTCTGATTTCTGATTAATGTGGGGAGCTCTCTTATGTAGAACCCGCTTTGTAGCGGCCCTTGTCATTGTTGATAAAATGCATTTAAGCGTAATAATTACGAAAATTTAAATTTGATTTAATATCCATTATTATTTATTAATTTCCCACAAAACCTTAGTGAGATATTGGAGTTCACATTAAATATAGGAAAGATATTGTAATATACTACTACTCTACTGTACTATACTATAACTAACTATACAGATCCCCTGGTGCTTCTGACAAGGAAGTTCGCCGGCTCTCCAGAGATCGTGTGAACGGCCATGACCGTCTGGGACGCGAGCTGGCCGACTCCAGATACCAAGGCGCTCACACAGGAGCCCCGTAAAGGGCCATAAATCGCACAATCCCCATAGCAGGGGACTGGGGGCAAACGCCGTGTCAAACACCACAGCCGCTTGAGCGCGTCCCCAGTCCGTTCCAACTTGGGGGCGAAACGTCCGTAGTTCCACCGCTTGTCGAAGACCGTCCCGTCATTATTTGGGAGCCATCTGGAGGTGGCGCATTTCGAAATCCATGAAAGTACATGACCTCGCACTTGTGGAGACTGGGACTCGAGGTGGCGCATCTTGATGCCGCTCGGGAGGTCGTTGCGTAGTACCCCATGTTATATGTATGTTCCCAGGACCGATCCCTGTGGAACGCCGCGCGACATCTCTCGCCGGTTCCACACGCCTCGATACGCGGGGTAGATGTCAGATCTATCCGTCAAGTAGGTAAGCCTCGAATACACGAGCGACCCGGTAGTACCGGAGTGCAGTGCAACCCTAGGGCAGAGAGCCGAAGGCGCTAGACGCAAGGAAACCTGGACTGATTTCTAATTATAAGTGAAAAATCGCCAATCCGTCTTAAGTAAGCGTGGTAGTGGTTAATGCTCAAACAATCTCTGTGCAAGAAGTGACAGTACATTGAAAAGTGACTAAATAGTTATTTTTCATTACTATTTCTAACATGCTACCATATGTATGTTAACGACCAAACTAAATGACAACCACTGCACTTCATTCGGTGGCGTTGCTATACAGACATCTATTACGAAGACCACGGATTTAAAAAAGGTATTAAAATTAATTCAATGGATTGTTCTATTTTTTTGTTTATACCAGAAGGGAATAAATAAACATGGAATAGTTTTGACAATAACCATCATTACTTATCATACTTGAGTCACTTAAATTCAATGGAAATTGTTTTAAGTAGCAGTGAGTCCCTACACTGCTTTCCCTGCATAACGAGGTCCTTAGTGCGTGCTGTTATTTACACGAGTGAATTATTCCAGCATTAAACTTTATACTTACTTATAATTTTTACTGTATAGTTATAAGCAAATGTAAGTGTTGTGAAAAAATGGTGCTGTGTTAATATCTGTGTTTTCTGCTGATCACGAACAATTAAAATATTAGTTACAAATCTTCATCGTCAATTTATTCATCGTTAAAAGAAATCATGAAATGGAAATATAATATCTTGGTGATATTGGTAATTCAATTTTTCTCTCAGATTTATTTACTTTTACTAGCGACCCGCCCCGGATTTGCACGTGTGCACGGATTCTCAAATTTCTCCACTGTGTCTATAAACGATGAACGTTAATATGTATATAAACCTTCCTCTTCAATCAGTATATCCATTAAAAACCATATCAAAATCGGTTGCGTAGTTTTAAAGATTTAAGCATACATATTAGGGACAGAGAAAGGTGTTTTGTTTTATACTGTATGTAGTGACATTTTTCATTCATAGTTCCTTATAAGTTTGCCTTTGATCTATCCATCTATTAAAAAAAGCCTTCTCAGGTGTTGGACGAAGTTTCAGCTATGAGACTATTGATAAATACAACTATCGACACAACGATTGTTATTGGACTTAGCCGTTCACAAACGACCTGTATCGTCATCAAATGAGCAAAATCAAAATATTTATTTGCTTTATCTATAACTTCTTTCACGTGATTCTCATATGTTACCATAATCTTAAAAAATAAAGCAAATTTCACACTATGCTTCGGCACGAATGGGTCGGCTCGACCGGAGTTATACCACGGCCTCACAGAAAACCGGCGTGAAACAACCACAACGTTGTGTTTCGCCGCGTGACTGTTGCTGTTACCGGAGGCCCAATACTTCCCCTACCCCAATCCCTTCCCAATCCCTGAATCCCCAAAATCCCAATCCCTAAAAGGTCGCCAACGCACTTGTCACTCCTAATTTGTTGCGGGTGCCCATGGGCGACGCTGATTGCTTACCATCAGGTAATCCATCTGCTCGTTTGCCGTCATACCACATAAAAAAAATTGATTTTAATGTAAGGAAACTTCTTTCACTTTATTCCCGTGTGTTACTGCTTGGCAATCTATCGTCAGTGTGAAGTTTATTGGCTACAAGTGTCCTGTCATATCTTCCATTAGGTTAAAATAGTCAAATAGAAAAAAATGGGAAATAAAAAATAAGGGTCCCATTTTTAGATTCGTCATTGGAGTTTGTCCGTCTATCAATCCTTAAATCACAACCCGTTTTTGCCGAATTTATAAGAATTATAGTGTCTTGAAACCTGAGCTTGAAACTCGGTAATATAAGAGCAATATGTAGCAGATTGGAACCATTAAGGACTGATACTCACAAATGCCTACTATTTGTAGTCAAAAAACTATGTGTGCTGTCAATGGATAGGTATTTATTCTAAAATGATATGGAGGTTTTAAACATATGTATACGTTCTCAATTCGACCGTATATAATATGTTTTTTATATTTGTTTGCCGATATCTCCGTTATTTATAAACGGATTTTGATAATTCTGTTTTTGTTGGAAAGGTCCCATGATCAGGAAATCAGGATCTGATGACGAAAAATTAGTGAAATCGAGGGGAACTTTCAAAAATTGTAGGCGCGAGTAGTGTTTTCGTATGTTGATTTAGTACGGTTTATACTTTTACGGACAACTACTACTTCTACAACTTAACGAAGGTAGAAGTCGAGCTGATGTTGGAGCCGAAAGACCGTCGAGGGCTCTCCTTCACTATTTGGGGAAATTGCGTTGTGTTTGGACTTGAGTAATTCATATTGGTGAACGCTTTGCACCAAGACTTGTAGTGACTGTCATTAGGGGTCTGATGATGAGAACGAAGGACAGCTCATGGAACTACTGAACGGTTAACAGTAACTACCTCGTGTTTGGACTTCATTAAGTCATTTATATCGATGAAAACTTTGAAAACCTTTACGAATTACAATGAAGTTATGTAGTAAATCTGATGATGGAGTCGGAAAACCGTCGTGGGATCTTTTCGACTATTTGGTGTAATTATTTTGTGTTTGGACTTTATTCGTTTATATTGATGAGAACTTTCCACCTATATAAATAAATGTATAATGAAGGTCTGAAGGATATCCGATGATGGAGACCATTGACAGTCGAGGAAATTCCTCAAAGATTAACAGCACTGAGCACTGACTAACTTAGGACTACCATTACCGTGATGTTCGGTCTCAAGTAGACGTCGTCTTCTCATTCGAACGAGAACGAAAACGCATTCTCGTTACTCTTTGCTGTTCATGGTGGGCGCCAATAGCTGACCATCATGTAATCCGCTTACTCGTTTGCTGACCCATCCCGTAATGAAAGAAAAACAATTTTCTATAAGTTCCTAATATAACCAAATACAAAAATAAAAGAGCTTCCCTTACTCCGTCCCTATATCACAATGTATGCTTAAATCACGCAACGGAATTTGATTTTTAAAAGATAAACGAAGGATAATAATGTTTAATAACATCCATTAAGCAGTGGAGAAATTTATTAGCATTGCACCGGTGTGAACCTGGACCGGGTCGCTAGGTTTGTATTTAGTCTAGCAAATACTACATACAATATTGAATTTGCAGGTTGCGTTCATAACATTGTCTCTAGCAAAAACGGATGAGGAAGCTGACGAGGACGTGAAAAAAGTTGCTTATGTGTACAAACGTGTTAAACAAGCGAAAACTAAGGTGAAAAAATTTATCGTTCGTATCCGTAATCGTATGAAAAATGGTATGAAGAACTTTTTTGGTAGTATTGGTAATTTTTTCGCAAATAAATGGACAGAAGTTATGTGCCAAGGAATGAAAGCTAAAAAACAGAAAGCAACACAAAAACCCACATTTAATAATGCAAGTCCAACTAGGCGTCCAAAGAAACGAAAAGAAAAACAAAAACAGGGTCGAGGGTTAAGAGTTTCCTGATGACGTTTTTTATGTACCTACAATCATGCACTTCAAGTACAAAAGTCTGTAGACTACATTGCATGGACATGCCTTAAAACTATATTATGAAAAGTGTGGGGTGAGATTCTTTCTCTTGAAATTGTATACTGACTGCAAATTGTTAGAGTTTAGACTAATTGCTACCTAGAAACAAAAGCAGAATTGGTTACCGCAGGCCCAATCCTTTCCCTTCCCCAATCCCTCCTCAACCCCTAAATCTCCAAATCCCTAAAAGGTCGGCAACGCACTCGTAACTCCTCCGTTGCGAGTGTCCATGGGCGGCGCTGATTGCTTACCATCAGGTAATTCGTCTGCTCGTTTGCCGACCTATTACATAAAAAAAAACTGCGAATGTGTCGTTCAGAAATAATTCTGTAAGACAGTTCTTTATACGTAGGTATCTAGATTCTTTATTTAAAAAGTCCGTTGTTTTGTTTTGTTCCACAATGAACCGCATTGGTATTATTCGCTGATGACACTTCATTGATTTTTAAAATAAATAGACGAACAAAGAAATATGACGAAGTTAATAATGCCTTAATGAAGGTTCAAAATTGGTTTACAATAAACAACTTATTACTAAATGATAAAAAGACTGAATGCATTAGATTTATTTTACCCAATGTTAAAAGTAACGTATGTGATGATATATTATTAAATGATCAGAAACTAGAATTTGTAAAAGAGACTACTTTCCTGGGGATCACTGTAGATGAGAAGTTGCAATGGGGCCCCACATCAGGTCTCTAGCAGGACGATTGAGCTCTGCAGCTTATGCTGTCTGGAAGATCCGTCAGCTAACCGATGTAGGCACGGCAAGACTAGTGTACTTTAGCTACTTTCACAGCATCATGTCGTATGGAATTCTGTTGTGGGGAGAGGCATCCGACGTTGAGTCTATCTTTATCTTGCAAAAGCGTGCCGTCAGAGCTATATATAACTTAGGTCGTCGCGAATCTCTCAGAGAAAAGTTTAAGGATATCAACATTCTGACCGTACCGAGTCAATTTATTTATGAAAACATTATGTATGTTAGGAAAAACCTACACTTATTTGTAAAGGTATCTGACAAACATGATTATCATACTAGACATAGGAATAGATTGAGTCAGCCTTTATTTAGATTGGCAAAAGTGCATAAGTCATTTCTGGGTTTCTGTGTTAAATGTTTTAATAAAATCCCAGTTGAAATTCAAAATCTAAATGAAAGCAAATTTAAATTATGTATAAAGAAACATTTATGTAAACTAGCATACTACAAACTAAATGATTATATACAAGATAAAAATGCTTGGAGACTAGCTGGTCCTACTCCACAGGATGTTTAGAGGAATTTTTGATTTTAATTATTAAATTGTACACTATGTTGTTAATTGTTGATGAACTTCTAAGTTTTTGTAAATGTGAGTACCCCGTAACCTATTATAATTAAGTAAGACTTGTAGAATATAGGTACTTGTGTCGGCTGGGAGCTGTCATGCTCACTCAGAGGTCTCATTGGCGGTGGCACGGGCACTGGATCGCCCAATTCCCTATAATATGGTTGAGTTGGGCGGTGCTGGTGTACGTGTCATGTTCGTGAACGGGCACCGCCTATTGGGACTGGTCATCTCCACGCTGTCTAAATATGTTGACCTTGAGGTTCACTTCTTTTTCGTACTTTTTGCCTGAACATTAGTGTTACATTGTTCTCACATATCAGAACCGACTAAATGATGTAACAAAGAAATGTATTGTAAAACTGATAGAAAAAGAGTAACCATGGAGTTTCTTGCTCGTTCTTCTCCATAGGAATCTACACTTTGGAACGAGCAAATAGCTTCACTAGAGGACAGACGGACAGACTGACACGCTTAATTTTAAAGCCCATGTTATATACTTTTTTCCTTTTTTGCTTGCTTGACGTTCAAAAGTGCCTACTGTGGTCTAATTGAAATAAATTATTTTTGACTTTTGTTTTGATTTCTTATTGTATAGCGATATATATCCTTTAATTTAATGTCGTTATGTTTTTAATTATTAAAATGTATATTTTTTTCGAAAGTGGTTTATTAGAGTAAATCGATATATTATGTAGTAGATGTACTAGTGTGATATTTTCATTAAAATATGTATGATCATAATAATACGTTTATGATATTTAAATTCCTTTTAAATTAATTGAAATGATTTGAGTATTGTTTAATTTGATGTTGTAAATAATAATAAATCTGTCTATTAGTGTAAAAGATGTTAGGTCTGTTAACTGTATTGGCTAACTCGAGTAAAATTTATTGAAACTGAAACTGTAACCACTATGATCCGTTTGCCTGATTGTTCCAAGTGAAACAATTACGTAAAACAAATGCCTAAAATACTCTCTAGTCTTCTATGTAGGTTTAAACGCAAAATACCACAAACATAATTGATAAAACGAGTAGGTAGTGTTAAATAACTTATTATTTTAGTAACCTAATAATTATCAATTATCTGAGGTAGGAAAATTGCATGGCTATTGTTAAATATCAGATAACAGTTATGTTAGTCCCTTCAACAGACATAAACATGAAAGAACTGAATAATATTTACCTAAATAGCATTGGCATTGGTATCTGTTATTTTGTATGTAAGTACACACCCGACGTATGACGTACATACACGACGTAATTTTACTTTTGAAACTAACTACTAAGGCCTGATTTTTGAATAGTCAGATAAATATTATCTGAGGAATAAAATTGTTGCTGTCACTGTCTTATACAAACATTCTGACGCGATAGCATCATATTTATTTCTCAGATAACTTTTATCTAACCATTGACGACAAAGTCAGCCTTTACTTTGTTTAATTCAAGGGTAAAATTACGTCAAGTATAATTTCTACTTACTTATACATAATGTAGGTATGTCAATAAATCATAAATTATGTATTGTGTTATATCTTTCGAAGAGGCTCTTTGACTCTAGGTACCTGTGATAATAATCGCACATCTCCACACACGCGTTGTGGATGTGGTTTCTTGTCAAGCGAAGGTTGTTATCTCCGGGCATCGGGGATCAAGAGACGATCTCCGGCCACCGTAAGCGCGGGACTGCGGACGGCGATTAAGGGTAGCTGGCCGCCCGACCGGAACCAGACCCGATCGTATGGCGCGTGGCGTTCCGCTCGCGCCTCAAAGAGCTAATAGACCACCACAGACGGGGCCCTATAAGGCTGATGTTCAGCCAGGGTTGAGGGGTAACCGCAATGAGGCACCGTGGCCTCGGCCCAGAGCAGGAGAAGGAACGGAAGAGTATGAAAGAAAATCAAGCGATTAAAAGGCACAGACACTGGAACTCCTTGATTGACGTCAAAATACAAAGTTAAATTCATGTTGTTTATTTCAACAATACCGATACAAGGCACTTTTTAACGTCAAACAAAATAAAAAGTGCCTGTAACATTCGGTCTTTTAGGGATTAGCTCATTTCAAATCGCATATTCCTATTGAGAAGTACGAACAAGAAAGTCCATGAAACTCTTTTTCAATCAGTTTTATAATCTAATTCTTAGTTAGGTAAATGAAAAAGTTGCTTCAATTTCAGCCAAAACGGAGTGAGAGAGAATTGTGGGAGAGCCATGCTTCAGCACGAATGGGTCGGCTCCCTTACAGAAAACCGGCGTGAAACAACCACAGCGTTTTGTTTCGCCGTGTGAGTGAGGTTACCGGAGGTCCAATCCCTCCCTAATCTCTAAATCTTCAAATCCCAAATCTCCAAAAGGTCGGCAGCGCACTCGTTACTCCTCTGTTGTTGTGGGTCTATGGGTGGCGCGGGTTGCTTACCATCAGGTAATCCGTCTGCTCGTTTGCCGAACTTTTCACATAAAAAAAAACTACTACTAAGACTATGCATTAAAATTTTTAAAGGCTAAAAAAGTATACCTAAAATAATAAGTACGTACGATTACATCGTATTTTCGAAGAAGTCAATATTATTTAATAACCAATGCTATTGTTTCGAAATTATATCGCGTATTGTTATGAACTACATACTGCTTACAATTGTGAATTGTAATTTTAAAAGTACCTACAGACAGTACAAGCCATGGCACTTACACGAGCATTCGCACTCCATTTTACAACAAAACTCGATACTTTATTGAAATATCAAAAACGATAGTTACTTGGCTACGTATTAAAATATATTTACAATACACATATACTAGCATACCCAGCCACGCGTTGCTGTGGCTAAGGTTAATAATATTGTGACTATAAATTGAAATGTAAGCTATCCTATCTTTCATGTTGGATCAAAATGCAAACGGAATGCAAATCTAATTTAAAATCGGTTTAGTAGTTTAGGAGTCCATCGCGGACAAACACGTGACACGAAGTTTTTATATATAAAAGATATATAGACATGACGGAGAGGTAACTGTACCTAATGTTATTTTCAGACAAGCCATCCTCGTGCTGCTTTAGGTAACCGGAAATAACACCACAAACTGATAGCGTTAATCTTGATTTTATTAATGTTTTTCAAGTCCTCATTAAAATGACAATCACATTTGACAGACCGGTGTAATAACCTTACTATTGCCATCATTGCAACAATTATTAAAAAGCTCTTAATATACAACCTCCTTACACATACAGGGTGTAAAAAGACACTTAACGAAGCCGAAAGCCACGTATTCTACCCATTATTTGGATCATTTTTTTCTTTAAGACCATAGCTGGGACTCCACGGGTTCTCGAGATATTGAAGGTCAAAGATGCATTTTTAATTTTTTCGCAATCGAATTCTAAGTACTATTACAATTTTTTTTCCAAACAAACTAGAAATTACTACAATAAATTGAAGTTAATCGCATTGAAGTTACGAACAGTAATGTACGTAATAAATAAATGCAGACCCGCACAAAAAACATCGTGTATCTCAGTAGGATTTTTATTTTACAGAATTGTTTTGTTTTTGTGAAGTAAAACGTCGACCTACGTACTTATCACAGCGTTTTAATGCTAAGCTGTGAAACTACGCACACAATGACACGAAGCCCGTTTGCTTTACATTGCGTGCAATAAAATTATTATTTTCTTGATGACTAAAAATAAAAGTCGTTTCCCAGTGATAATTTTAGCGTAAAGCTACTTAGTTAGAACTGCAGTATGCGTAGTTAACGGCTTCGTTAAGTGTCTTTTTACACCCTGTGTTATATTTTCTACTGTACATACGATCTAATTGAGAAGACTCTGCTAAATAACGTCATTATGAAATTAGGTACATTTAGTTCTTTTAGGTTGAATTGGCTTTTTCTTGACAGGGAAAATCATCAAATGTCTTCTCACGCCTTGGGTGAAGCGAGGAGTGTCAGATTTATACTTGTTAAAGTTACCTCATTCGTTCTTCTACTCTAGGCCAGGGCCTCAGAATGTTATTGCGTTTACTACCGCAACCCTAGCTAGATCGATTATTTGAGTAGGTTTTCGGTCGATTTCCCTACATTAAAGTGTATGAGCCAGCTGAGCTATGCTTCAGCACGAATGCGTCACCGTTCTCAGTCAATTCAGGTGAGTCAGTCGTTATTTTTAATAAATTTAGTATAAGGACAATTAGGTGATATTAATAAAACAGTGTAGGTATTATATCTTTACTATTTATTAATTGATAATAATAATAATTCAATAATTGTATGATTCCGGTTGATGTATGTAGGTACGTACACATAAATATCAACTTTCTTTACTATGAAAGAACAGGATATTTTATACAATGTGGTGAAAGATCTGATAAAGAAAGTTACTGACCACCAAACCAATTGGGCCAGTTATTAAACCAGGCACTGGCATCTTGTATCCAGTTTGGAGAGTTATTATTACCTGGAAATATCTGACCTAAGTTTTCAAATATTGAGCTCACGTCTAGTGGAGATCTGGTGGAAGAAGAACTGCCAGGTTGTGGGGACTCGCTGGTCGCAGGTTCCGAAGGTGCTGTAGATTCATCACCATCATCTCTCTTAATTCTTGCTGAATGGATAGAGCCGATTAAACAAACGAAGAAAAAAGCGCTTAGTAGGTTTACCTGTAACGGTTAAAACAAGAATTATCGTTGGCAGAGTAACGTTCACTACTGATAGAGGAAAAGGCACCAAAGAAAGACTGTTACAATTTTTTAAATTTGGAGCAAGCTTGCCACATCTTCAGAGACGTCAAAAACTGTGTTAATGTCTTGCATTCAACAGTAACAAAATATTATTTTAGGTGACCGTAAGACTTACACCCGGTTTCTGAAAGGCTTGTCAACTCTAAAATTAACTAATCTCCTGTTAAATCTCTTGTCAAGTCATCTGATTGGTTGTTGATAATTCAGTCAACCAATCAGATGGCTTTACAAGAGATTAAATTGATTTTAACATTGATCGGCCTCTCGGAAACCGGGGGTAAGTGAAGCGTAGCTACAAAACACCAAAAGAAATTGCTAAATAAAATTAGGGTTTTAGTGTTTCACACAATAAAATTGCTTAAGGGCTTCTTAGTTTTTTTGTGAAGTTGTGGTGTCACTCTGATCGTGCTGGCCCGTTCGTGCCGAAGCATTACTCCCCCACACAGTTAAACATAGTAATGACTGTGCAAGGCATATTTTCAGATTATATTTTGTTATATACACCGTGTTTATCGTGAGACGTATGGTGACTGGCAGTAGAGTTAAATATAAAAGTCACCACCCCTACTTTGCTAGCAAGTGTTAGACATACAGTTTCTGATTAATATTTATTTATTCTGTTAAAGTGATTGACTTAGGTTAACCACAAAGGCTTACATTTTAATAAGATCTTTCCGCTAACTCTGTTATTTCAAACACCATACTTCACTATTCGAAAATGTAATCGAGTTGAACGTGCTTTTTCCAACCCAAGTAGCTCTTGATAAGAGATCTGACTCGACTATCTGACTTCTGCCTTTCTGATCTGACTGACTGACTGAGATCTGACTTCTGCCTAAAGGCCTTTTTCTAATAGTAGACCACACCACTAGTCAACATCTTCTCGCGCCGGCCTCAATCGAGGCCATAGTGTGGAGCGAGAAGAATTGGGAAGCCGTCTTCTCTTACTGTAAAGCAGTTATGCTCGCAAAGAAGATGACGGACAGCGTTAGGGATCAATCCTCCTCCTAATGCCCCAGCCACCGCAGTAGGCGACACTCCGGGCGTCGGGGATCGAGAGACCATCTCCGGCTACCGTAAGCGCGTGTCAGCGGACGGTGAGTAAGGATAGCCCGCCGCCCGAGCCAATAAACTACCACAGACGAGGCCCTATAGGACTAATGTTTAGCCGGGGTAGGAGCAATGAGGCACCGCGACCTCGGCTCAGAGCAGGAAAAGGCACGGGGGCTTTTAAGTCAGTAAGAGTCGGGCACTCCCGTAGATGACTCTTAGACTCCTCGCCATTAGGATGACGTTGGATACACTATAGGCCTAACACAAGTCTAGAGTGAGCAAAACTATAAACCAAATAAAATATTGTCAGTTCTTACCTTAAAAGACATTGTGGAGATCCTGCAAAGAATATTCTTTTGCATGCGAATTTATATAGCATTCATATCTTTTCTTGAACATAACAATAATTCGCGAAAACGGTAAGCGATCTAATTGACATGTTTTAGATAAGAAAATTACTTCAGTGTTTTCAAGTGATACCAGTTAATTTGATGTCAGTGACTCTTCAGTTTCCTGTTACTTACATACTTGTAGGTATATCGGGATATGTAGGTAACAGGCCCCATATCCAAGTGTCATGTTGGCCCAGAGGAAAAAGCACCCGTTTCTTATGCATGAGGGTGAGGGCCTGGCAAGTACCAATGTGAATCTTTCCGAGTTGTATGTACTTTCTATGATTATTTAGACACCACTGACAAACGGTGAAAAATAAACATCTTGAGGCACCTTGGCCTTTTAATTTTGAATTCTGGACTTTGGAAATCGCTAATCTGCCTTAAGAAAGGGTGGTGATTAATGCTCAAACCTTCTCCTTATTGGAAGGCCTTTGCTCAGCAATGGGCAACTTATAGGCTGATGATGTGATATGATCCAAGTTTAATACCGACAGTCGTTATCGTTTTAAAAATGAAGCAATAAGACGGAAATTTATTTATTTGACAAGTTTTTTGCGAACCACGTGATAACAGGATTTATCGATGACCTTCAGAAATGTCCATACAAAATATTGTATTTACAAAAAAATAAATTCATTGTTTTATTGTCACATGCAACCGTAACATAAAGAACAACATAAATAATCACAAATGCCTTCGGCAGCGTTGCTACGCTTAGAACAATCCCAAAGATTACTGATTCAAAAATGTCATTACAACTGGATTATAATTGATTCTTATTCAACTTTGTTCTCTTATTTAGTAAATAGTAGAAGGAAATGAGTAAACATGGAACAGTTACCTACAGATGTATATTGATAATAACTGAGACTACTGGTCGTGGTGAGTCAGTTGTACTCAATGGTAATTGTAGTAAGGATCTTAATGTAGTGGGTGAAATTATTGTTAATTTTTGCCACAGAATTTCCTATTAAGACCAGACCATTAGTGTGTTCGGTTATCTATATAAATAATTCCGCTTTAAGTTATATGCCTATAAAAGTGACGTGTAGAAAATTGTGTAGTGCTAGATCTACTTATCACTGCTATCGCCTAATAACAGACATATACGGACGTTACCAAAAAAATTTAACAATTAATATTTGAAGGCGTTTATAATAATCAAGTGTCTAAAATATAATTGACGAAAATGAAGCATTGGACAATATTCATCTTGCTGATATTGGTAATTTTATTTTCATACTATTAGCTATTCTCGAGCGGTTTCACCCGCTGCTTTGCCCCTTAAGATCATAGCGTGATGTTTCATAGTCTATAGCCTTCTTCGACAAATGGACTAACAAACATAAAATGGATGGTTCGATTCGAACCAGCAGCAGTTTTGGAGATTAGCGCGTTTAAACAAACTCTACAGCTTTATAATATTAGTATAGACTAAATGATGAATCCTAAATTTCTTTAAAAATATATTTCCTTTCTTATGCAGAAGTAAGAAATGTTTTATTTCCAGGTTATATTCACAATGTTATGCCTGGCACAAGAAGTTTCGAATCCACTTGAAAAAAGTCCGTGGGAAAAGTTCAAGGACGGTTTATCAAGTATAGGAAGCTCTATAAAAGATTTCTTTGTTAATATTGGCGATGGAATAGGGAATTTCTTTAAAAATATATGGAATAAAATAAAAGGTCAATAAGACTGGAATAATATAAAATGCAAGAGATGACGTTTAGTATCAAAGCTCTAATGACCACGGAAAGATTTGACATCAAGTACAAGTTTATTGCAACTGATTGAAAGGTACTAGAATTAATGGTTGGCTATCTATTTGGTTACCAAGAAAAAGCATTCAAACGCAAAAACCACAACACTTGATGAAAATATTTTTATGATTGAAAAGAAAAGTCCGATAATCGTCATCTACAATGTATAAGTCATCACACTGACTTTCTTCACTCTTCTTTCTTTATTCAGTCTGTAATGCTATGGAATGCACTACCCACGGAGATTAGGATGGCAACCAATCGTTTGTCTTCCAAAACAAGATTGCGTAAGCATTTTCTTAAAAAGTTGGCGAATTCAAATCTCTCATAACTACTTATTTTTATTTTATTTATATATTTCTATGTAGTATATGTTTTTTAAGTACTTATACTTTATAGTTATATTAAGTATTGTGTATTATAGAATACCCTACCTGATGTTTATTTGTACAATGATATTCATATTTTTATTGTATGTTTATATATACATATACCTACTAAGTATACTATACTATACTATCTAAGTAATGTATCTATCATATAGTCATAAAATTTTGTTATATATACTTTTGTTACCTGCCACTCTCATCTCTCCACCACCTGAAGGTCGACTGTTAGGCAATGCCTAAAGCATTAAGTCCGCCTGTACATTATTTTGTATAAAGTGTATAAATAAATAAAAGTGATTAAATGTGAAAACGTAAGAAAAGTTTCTATGAATTATCAGTCTTTAGTATTTATTTAAAGGATTATTGTTAATTGATAGCATAAGGGTTGGTTTAAGTAAATGTTTAACTTTAAAAAGCTTCATTTGTTTTGGAATTTAACAAAAGAGTTTTAATGGGCTCTTGTATAAACATTGATCGTACGTGAGTTTCGTCGACGTGTTTAGGTAGTGCCCCTTTTGTCCGGTTCATCAGAACGAAGAGTACTTTGAAAAGAATGATACATTTATTTGACTGTAGTATTGTGATTCAGTGGGATCGCCGTGTCACCTCCGGCTTACGCCTATTACTCAATTTAGGTTGCGGCCAGGGTAGCCAAAACTTCTGAAAATGCTAAAATTCATAAGACTTCTTTCTGGTGTTTTTTCTTTTGTTTCTTTATTGTATAAGGATGTAAATAAAAAAGTGTTATTGCTATGTATGAAACTTTTATTACAATTTTCATGTTAATTTTCCGTTTCTCCATTTGGAAAATGGTTATTATTAGCAGATCTAACATCTAGACAAAAGTGCTGGTACAGTCTAAGTGCTGTAGTGGTAAGTGTAGTTTTTAAGAATATTTTTGTAAAAAACCACATAGACCAGACCAGAATAGATAGAAGTCGATAAAATTTTATAGTAAGGAAGATTTGAAGAGCATATAGCTGAATCTGTAATTGTTTTCACTGTCTCAAAGTTTGATACGAGATCTGGCCTTATTGTATCGGAACCGATGCTTAAACAACTTATAGATTTTTTAGTTTTGATCTAGTAGTTAATTAAGTTAATTAAGGCCAACGTACGTTAATTCATAAAATTGACTTAGTAATTAAAAGTATCAAAAATCCTTGTGCTCTGTTTGTCATAAAACTCTACGTAGAAGTTCGATAACACTATTTTGAATCAGTCATTTTGTATCCAGACGCAGACTGAACTTGGCCTGCCTTCTGCTCAATGTTATTAAATACTAGCTTACGCCCCGCGGGCAAAGCCGCGGGGCTTTGCCCGCGTTGTATGTTGATAAAAAGTCCCTAAAAGAGTATGTCCTATTCCGGAGTGTATCCAATGTCTGTGCCAAATTTCATCCAGATCCGTCCAGCCAAGTAACATGCAAACATCGTAACTTTCAAATTTATAATATTAGTAAGATCCTAAGTTAAACTAGTTAGATAACAGGCTGAGTTGGATGTAGCAGGCGATGAGGAGATGGTGATATTCATGACATGGTGCTCATATATGGTAATCTTCCAAAGTGTCAAATAATCGGTCACCACCGAATTTTATTTAATGACATGAGAGAGAAATACAGTTTATAAAATTCAAAAAAATCTTACGGTTAAGTATGTATGTTAGACATACAATGAACAATTACGAAATTGAATTTAACTTTTTTGTGTTAGGTATATCTTTCTTATGTTATTTTTTACATAGTTGTAAAGTTGAGTTATCATCACCTGCATATTTGTAAAATCAAAACATTTCTTCTTTTTTTGCTTTTAACACGTTCGCTGCATTACGAGATCTATCAGATCTCTTGCAGAACTTTTCTATTGTGCGTTGAATAAAATCGTGTTGTTTCACTCCTTGCGGGAGGATCTAACTTGTAAAGTTCTTTATGTATGAGTAAGACACATATACATATTTGCGTTCTACTTAAAACTGAATTTAAAGACATTAAAAAATAAATTAGAGATGGATTAGATCCCTAACGCACAGTACTATAATTATTTTTATTTCTTGCGTTACGAGATATGTCGATACTCGTGGAATCATAGGCCTCGTAGACGCAAGAGAGGAAGGGAGGGCGGCGCGGGCGCTCCGTGACTCGTGTTAGTGTTGTCCTAGCATCGACGTGGATAAACGGAAATAACACTCGCGTATATACGTCGTGTACGTGTTGATTACTTTTTATTAACAATGAGTGATTTTAGAAGGAAACATATGCTCATAAAGGTAGCTAAAATCTCTCCAGAAACTAAGGTAATGGTTCCAGACAACGCATATGCTAAGCATCGTCAACTAACTGCAGCGCGGTTCGCATGAAGTCAAGCTTATTATGCACCATTTCAATCATTCCAGTTTACTGAATAGACGTCTTCTTGGATACAATTTAAATAACATTAATTTAGGCATTATTGCCGACTGGCAGGCACATGTTAGTACATGTGCCTGGCTTTTTTGGACTAAACGTAGTTTTTGTGTTAATGTACTTCTTCTGTTGATTGCCTGAAAATGTTTGGTTGTTGCTGTGACTGTCTTATCTTAGTCGCATTCCTGGTGGGCTTTGCTGCTTATCTCTAATGTTATAGTGTTACAATTATGTAAGCATTACTACACGGCGGGGAACCCGGTTTCACATCTCTCTGGCAAGTTTCTGGTAACATTAGCAATAACAATTTCAGTCATTATAACAAAAACGTTGTTATAGTAAACTAGAAGTACCTAGTATTAATAATTTTTTAAATCGACAACTGAGATATTTTTTTGTTCCCATCACTACTTACTACACATATTGAACTATCTTCGGTTGCGGTATGAGATACGACCGATACCTATTTTTTTTTAGGTATTTGTAGTTTATACAAATGTCATAACTGCGTGCGAACCTAGCAAAATATAGAGCAACAGGCTATCTTTCACCCACATAAACTTTAAAATATATGTCATTGGTTTTCTGGAAGATATGAGTTATTGTCAAAACTGTATTTTTAGGAGACTGATAAGGTCTCAAACGCACTAAAGGGCAGATTAGTTTCGAGATCTTTTAGGTCTCCAAAGCACCAGCTGAAAGTTCTTTGAAAATGATGGCGCAGTGAACGTGTTAAACTTCCTTAACGTTCCTTCCTTCCTTTATTAAAAAAAGAAATGTAACTCGAATCCGTATTCTGATCGAGTATTCTAGATCTGTATTGTCAAGGAGTAAATCAGATTTGTATCGGACGTAGTTGTAAAGCGCTCTTACTTTAACTTTACTCTTTCCGATTTTTTTCATTCAGGAGCGGTTTTTATCGTTCCAAAAAAGGCCCTAATGTTATGAGTCAGAATGCTCGCGCACTGCATCCAAATTTAAGCCACGCGAATTAAGATTTTAGAGCAAAATTGCAGACGCATTACCTGATGGTAAGCAATAAGCGCCGCCCAATGACACACACAACAACGTTAACAAGAACAGTTGCGAGTGCGTCGCTAATCTTTTAGAGATAAGGACCTTGTAGCAATTTAAAGATCTTTTAGGGATTTTAAGCTGATATGATATGATAATGTTCAGCCTAATTAATGCATGAACTACTGCCCCGACCTGGACCAGGAGGAGGAAAACGGGGTGGTTTTTAGTCCCCACCCAAATTCATTTGATGATTTTGTCATGGATCATGTGGTTATTTTGTTTTATTTGTGTACAAATATCGTTCTTCAAGTTCACACTAAATTAATTTTGTAAAACGAACTATGAATTAAAATGTAAATTGAGATAGAAAATGGTAAATTCGAACCGAGATTGAATGGCTTTGAATCGGGTTTGAATCAGATATGTGCTTATTAATTATTTTTGGAGTGAACTTAGGTGATTACATTTTTTGTGTATATTAATACTTATAATAAGTATATAAATGTAACTTTGATAAATGTTTTGTATGTCTTGTGAAATAAAAATATTTGCTAAATAACCCAAATTTCCTTAATTATTCAGTCATTCCTTGAAATATTCAATGTAATTTATATGGCACAATAACAGTAGCAATTTGTAACTCTTGCCTTTATGTTTTACGGTTAAATTTGCGACATCAATTCGGTTCACCATCGATTATGATAGTAGATTCATTTGTTATTAATTCGTGATTTGACGTGGTTGTTCAACCATTTATTCAATCACCGCGATAAGGGTTGTGTTTCGATCAATTGTTTAAATAAAAATAAACGTATACTTTCAGCGTATTACATGGTAATAAGTTGAAAGAGTTCTAACAAAATAGTTGGTTATTCGAATTTGCACATTATTTCGTTATAAATAGGAACTGAAGTGTAGTAATATCTGGTTAAATAAGTTTGACGATCTCTGGCATAGCCCTTGTCCGTCACATTTTATTGTCCCCAGTAAATTTGTCTGTTCGCTTGATTACACAGACACTCGTGCGTGCAAAAGTGAATTCATACCTTCCTGTTGATCCTTTGTGAGCAGTAGGAGTTAGTACGCTGAGCGCTCAGTACAGCCATTGTTGTCTTTGTAGTAATAGACGACCCGATACTATTATCAAACATTTTTTGATAGCCAATTGAGAGAAAAACGGTACTTTTATTAAAGAGACGGTTTGAAGTTTAGCTATGGATTTACGACTGACTATCTTCCTATGTTTCGTGAGTATTTTTGCCTCCTTTTTTGTGTACTGATGAACTGTCGAATACGATATTAGATGGAAGATTAACAATGGAGTTTCTTGCTCGTTAATCCTCCATCGGAATCTAAACTTTGGAACGAGCAAATAGCTCCACTTAGAGGGCAGACCGAATTACAGGCAATATTTCATTTTTAAATCTTTGTTTGACGTTCAAAAGTACCTTTAATGGTGTAATTGAAATAAATTATTTGATTTGAACTGTTGACTTTGATAAGTTTGTCTATCGTTGCAGTTTGTTATTGTAATGGCGTCGGCTCTTCCCTCGGATCGAAGGGAAGTGTTCCGTACCAAGCGAGATGTGATGGACACTATGAAGAACGCTTGGAGTGAGGTCGTGAAGACACTATCTGACGCTGGTGACGCAGTCGTGCACGTCTTCAAGCCGACGGAGAAGAGTATCATTGAAAAAATAGACGGGTATAAAGTTTTCTCAAAATAACCTGATCTTTGCAACATCGAATAGTGCTTACGTAAGAACAAGTTTTGCCACGGTATTGATATTGGTATAGCGGTAGAATGCAATTCGTAATAATATTATTATTAATAAAACGATAATTTAATATTAAATTATAAAATTAATGTAATACAATCTCCAGTGATGGCAATGGCAATGCTATGGATATACTACATACTATAAACAAGGTCAGGTTAATTATAAACAATTATTTGCCCAAACACCTAATATACTTACAAATATTTTCATTCCCATCCCTCACACTTCATTTTGAATATTATTATTCATCATAGTTAATTTTTTTTAGGGTTGTTGAAACTTCTATAATATAAGTATCTACCTAATAAATAAAAGTACAATTTTATTAAAACGTTTTATTGTAACATGTTTCATAAAAAATACAAAAATATATCTAATAATATCGTGCTTATTGATTATGATAATATTACCTACGTATAAAAACAGTTGTGTTTGAAACACCTAATAGAGATGACATGAAGTGGTGCAATGTGCTGTTATACATCTGTGTCACACAGTCTGGGTGAGTCAACCTCGTAAATACCGTCTTTGTAGTGAACATCAGCAGTGTCGCCGAGTATGTCAATTAGCTTATCAGTACTATGATGCGAGATGTGTGGAGGACTCTCCGGGTAATCAGGTCGCTTATCATACTCCTCAATCTTGTGCTTACGACGAGATGGCAACACGAGGACACCTACAGCCATCTCTTTCTTACTAGGCACCTCATCCTCATTCTGCTCCATGTCCAGTATGTAGTTCTTCCGCTGAAGATCCGAAATGTTATGATGAAAGAACTCTGATTTGTGACGCTCCCGTATGAACATGCAGTACGCTATCCACATGATAACGAACGCTGCCTGCAACGAAAGGAAAAACGATATTACATATCAGCATTTCAAATAAATTCGTCGTAAAATGACGCAGTAAGTAAAGCCGCCATTTTGAATTTTTTACATAATCATCAACCGGTATTGATATTAGAAAGACATCGATTGTTACTGTCGTAGTTACCTATAATTATTGGCTGGTTAATTTTATCTGATTATTAATATGAGGTGGAGTGTGAATAATTATGAGGTTTTATAATTTAAATAAAAACAGGTTAAACTTACCAAAACCAGAGCGATAACAAAACCGATAATGTAGAGGGTCATTTTATAAAAACACACGCTTTAATCTGCGTCGTTGGTACTGAGACGAGTGATGCAAACGAGGTTAGATTGGAACAGTCGCGGCGAGCGGTCCCGGCGTCGCACTCAATTAATGTCAGTTGGATGTTGGCTCTTTTAGACTCTGATGTCACTGGGATTTATTGAAACCTCACGAACGGAACAGTAAGTCACAACAAACACGACTTGTTTATAGAAAGGACGAAGGAAAACAGGGTTTCATATAAAAGTTAAGCGTAATGGAAGTGAGTCGTTTCGGAATTACCTGAGCGCTGAGCGATATTTTCCTGCAATAATGACGTTTTAAGGTGCAAGACTTGTGAGTCGTGAGTATATCAGGTATTTTTTTTTTTGTATATACAATACTCGGTCAGTACATAGAATCTCAAATAAAAACCTATACAGATTGTAAAGGCCACATACATAATATGTAGGTAGATGTAGCAACGAGTAATTCAATTAGCAACGTCACAAGTGTGATATTGATTTGACCTAGCGATGAAACTATTTTTAGAACATAATTTTAATTCTTTTTTTAAGTTTTGATTTTAAAATTATTATTTTTATTTGTAACCCGCTTATTACATCTAGAAGTTTCAAAGGCAATTTGATAAGTGTGCAGGCAGAATATTCATATGTTTTGATAATGATATTGAGCCTTTTTCTAACTCAATTTGTAACTAACTCAATGTTTTTAACACAATCGAATTGGTTTATTTATGTTATTTTCTCTTGATCTATTGAGCATTAGTGGCTTATGTGGTCGTAATATTTGTATATAACTGGGTAATGATGTCAATACCAAATGACGGAGTGCAACGGTATCCTTTTATAGAAGTAACGCACGCAAGTTAATGTTCACGTTTGTACCTGTATGATACATGTATGTCTTTTTTGTTTTAAAAATCGTTGCCCCACACCAAGATTTTCTCCTGTGTCGTGGTTGCGTTTACAAATATACAATTCCACATACACACCCGGAACAACAATTTGTGGATCACACAAAGAGTTGTTCCGTGCGGGGATTGAACCAGCGGCACGTTGCGCAGCAGCCAGTGACCCAACCACAGCACCAACCATACAGTCAAAATGTTTCAATGTCGTAGTGGGCTGGAGGTAAGGCCCACTTCTTATGCATGCGCGGGTTGCAAACCTGTCAAGTGCCAATGTGACTTTTTCACAGTTACATGTACTTTCTATGATTATTAAGACACCATTGACATACTGTAAATGAAAACATCGTGAGGAAACCTGGACTTGTAATTTCTAATTATAAGTTTGACATCGCCAATCTGCCTTGAGCAAGCGTGGTGACAAATGTTCAAACCTTCTTCGTGTGAGAAGGGGCCTTTGCTCAGTAGTGAGTACTTATAGGCTGATGATGATGTTAATTAAACAAGTGTCAGTATAGAAGACTAGTTTAATAGAGTTTAGCTTATAAATCAAACGCGTTTCTTTGAACAATGTATGTAGGGAAGAAAAAAACTAGAATGTAGGTGAGTGTGATCTTTAAGTTGATTTTTTAAAAATATCCTAAGAATCGTCAAACACATGTAATTGAATCGCAATAAGCAATTTGAGTCCGGAGACACAAATTATTCTCATGATATGCATCACACAGAAAAAAAAGTCGCTTTCTCAGTCATGTACCTACGCTTAATATTAACGGAATTTTATGTAGATTTTTTTAAGAATCCAGTGACTGAAGAGAAAGATTTATATGTATAATGTCATCCATTAAATAGTGAAGAAATTTATATTCGTGCGAAAACAAGACGGGTCGCCTGTCGTTGTGCCTACATACTACACTATCTAAAAAACTGAATCAAAATCAGATGCATAGTTCACAGGGATATAGGGGCAGAGGAAGCGACTTTGTTTTATAATAATGTAATGATTATAAGGACTATCATCGTCTGGTGAGAGCAGAGCCGACAAGCAGACTTTTTGGTGTGGGAGAGCCATGCTTCGGCACGTATGGTGTTGCGGGTATCCGTGGGCGACGTTGATTGCTTACCATCAGGTAATCCGTCTCCTCGTTTGCCACTGTATCACATAAAATGACTACATAATTTTACTAAATTAGGACGTAATAATAACCCGGTGAAATCAAAAACAATAGAGTGATCTACATATGTATAAATGATCAACTTTGTTTTTAGTAAAATTTCCGTAGAGTTTAGTCATTACTTACTGTTTAGTGATACGCACGCTGGTTTTGCCAATCTTTTTCATACAAAATGATCATCAATATCTTTTCCTACCCAAGATGAGTTGAAGAAAAAGAGTTTGTGATTGAAAATTCCCCCGTTCAGACCATAACGCTGATTGTCGGTAGGGAGGCATTTAAGCTACCCGTCATATGTTTTATTATTCAAAACCAAAGCAAACTCTTTTTTAAACATCGATGGTACTGTCAAGAAAAAATCATTAAGCAGTAAGAATAATAAGAAAATTCATGGTAAATATTCGAAGAACACAATAAGTACTACGTGTCCTAAACAATTATAACAACAACATGCCAATTCTGACATTTTACACTTATGAGTCAGAAGAGAAAATATTATTGTTGGTATACACACATCCATTGGTAGATGTTTATGTAGGAGAAGTTATGACTCAGAATTTAATTGCGTCACAATTTTAAATAAATACCTATCGAATTTAAAATTTGTTTGCTTGACCATTCGATTCTAGAATTTCGTAATATTTGCAAATTGTTTACAAGTTTACGAGGTTACCGGAAGCCCAATCCTTATGCTACCCCAATCCGTTCCCTTTTCTAAAATCTCTAATCCCCAAAAGGTCGACAACACACTCGTAACTCCTCCGTCGTTGCGGTGTCCATGGGCGACGCTGATTGCTTACCATCAGGTAATCCGACTGCTCGTTTGCCGACCTATCACATAAAAAAAAAACATTTTTTTTAACTATGATAAGCACATAATTGTAGATTAATTGTATATTTTTAACCGACTTCAAAAAAGTAGGGAGTTTCTCAATTCGACTGTATAATTTGTGTTTTTTTTTATAATTGCAGTAGTTATTGGAAACTTGTTTACCATTACCGTGGTCTGAGACTAACCATTTCCTGAATTATATAATTGTTTTTAACCCTAAAAATATGTCTCCTATAATATATCTCATGTCCAGAAAGTTACCCGTGCATACGCCACGTAGCGCCCCGCGCGGACCTCAAAGAGCCAATAGATCACCACAGACGGGGCCTATAGGGCCCTATAGGGTATATGTTCTGCCGGGGTTGCGGGGTAAGCGCAATGAGGCACCGCGGCCTCGGCCTAGAGCAGGAAAAGGAACGGAGGGGTTTATTTAGTAAGAGTCTGACACTTCCTCTCGCTCTTGTGTAAGGTGTACAATAAAGCTTAAAACAAAACAGTAGTTTTATTTTCATTACCATATTCCGTTTAATAATACTTGTATAATTATTAGGATTTACTATAAGTACATTTTTATTTTTTAGATTTAAAATCCCTCTACGCTTTACCACTATTAGCTTTAAAAGTCAGCTGTTTAAAGAGATAAAGCTACAGATATTGGTGCCTGGGACTTAAATTAACAATGATCGCAGATGGTCAACTCGATTGAACTTGACCCACTTTGTTCAATCGAAGAGGTCACGCGACTCTTACACAATATCGCATATCATAATAAATATATTTATCTACTTGCACTTAACATGTGACTTTGTTTTTTTGTTAGCGTATCTTATATTTTACAGGAGTTTAAACTTTAGGAGAGCTATGCTTCGACACGAGGGTCCCGGCTGGACCGGAATGATACTATGGCCTCACAGAAAACCGGCGTTTAGCCTGTGATTGCTATGCGTTGTGTTTCGCTGTGTGAGTGAGTCAACCCTTGTTCTTGCCGGGGTTGCGGGGTAAGCGCAATGAGGCACCGCGACCTCGGCCTAGAGCAGGAGTAGAAACAGGGGGGTTTTTAGTCAGTAAGAGTCTGACACTCCCTCCCGCCCGACCCTGGGCGGGAGAAGTCATTTGATGATTTCCCCTCACAAAAAAAACGCTTGTTCTTCCTCCATCCCTTCCCTTAAATCCTTAAAACCTCTCACTCGAATAATATAGGAAACGCACTTGCAACTCCTCTGATGTTGTGTCTATGGGCGACGCCGATTACTTACTATTATTCCTATCAGCAGGTAATCCATCTGCTCTTATTGCTGGCTCTTTGAAATATACCCAACTTAAAGTTTGAAAGAAACTCATTCAAATTGAAGTTACGATGAAGCATTTGGTCATTTTATCAATTCTTATTTTGTTGTATTCTTTGTTACTAGCGAAGGATAGGATATGGAAATAAAACTTGGAAATCGAAACTGTTTGGATATCTGTGCAAAGAAGGGGCAGGCGGCAAGTGAAATATAAAACACCAATTATGTTAAGAAATACATATGTATATTAATAAAAATTATGTTATCACAAAATAAGTAGGTAGGTATTGGTATGTTGCTGGAACTGTGCTCTGCGCTTATATTGTACAAAATTATATCTAAATTATAGTAACATCTTGGTGTTAATTGAAGACTTATTTACTAATCATCACTTGCTCCCTCCGTTCCGAGGATTCACTGAAAAAAAACAAAACATATTTTAATATATAACACATATTATAATATAAAAAATAACCAAGTTTCGGCACGAATGGTTCGGCTCAACCGTAGTGATACATTCAAAAAAACCGGCGTCAAACAGCCATAGCGTTGTGTTACGCCGTGTAAGTGAGTTTACAGGAGGCCCCGGGGGAGACATTTCTAACATGCTTTCATGGGCGGCGTCGATTGCTTACCATCAGGTGTTCATTTGCTGAATATTATCTCATAAAAATATATGTAAGAAGATAAAAGATTGTATTAAATAAATTATACACAATTAAATCAAAAATGTAGTTTTTCTTTTTATTTTATCCAGCAAATGAAATTTTTAAATTAAATTATATAATACTATGTACGGCTTTAACTTACCAAGGTCCACAGGGTCGACGATGTGCACTGTAAATTAATAAACAAAAAAATTTTATTTTTATTAGATCAAAAATGTATTAATAATCTTTACATAGTCAGTCTACATCTCTGTTTATTCTGGCTCTCACATAGCGGGCCCGTTGGAAGAGAATTCAGAAGAAGTAAGCTGTGCCTTTATATTTCATTGTTCTTATAGCTTTTACCTGCGACTTTGATCGCGTGCAATAGTGACTTCCTTTTTTTAAAAACTATCCTATGTCCTTTCTCAAATTCCAAACTATGTCTGTACCAAATTTCACACAAATAGGTTCAGTAGTTAAGACGTGAAGTAAAGACAGATAGACAGAGCTACTTTCGCATTTAAAATATTAGTTTGGATTATTAGAGAATATTTTTCTCATCTTTCTAACTGTGTATATAAAGAAATTAATAAATAAATAAGGATCAATGCTTAACATTAAGCTTAGCATTCATTGAGGCTACAGATTATTAATTATTTATTCCGCACACTAAGATTCTCTCCTCTGTCATTGGTGCGTTTAGAAAAATTGAATTCTACATACACCCAGATACAAAATAATAATATAAGGGTTGTGTTAAAGTTGTTTCGTGCGGGATCGAACCCGCGACACGTTGCATTACAGCTGTTTGCCTCAAGTCATCATGATAATATATGTGTACTTATTCTTTGACTTCAAAATTCTATTATTCTGGTTGGCGGTGATAAGACGAAATAAAAATTTTGTAATTATACCTATTATTGAAAATACTTAATATGAAAATTACCTTGTTGCGGGTCGCTGTCAACGAAATCAACTGAAAATATAAAAATAATATTTTATTTAATAAAACTCATCTAATGCTAAAAAGCTAGGCAAGCATTTTATGCCTTCATAATTTCCTGGATTTAATTTCAATTAAAAAGAATTTTTAAGATTGATTTATTTTTGATAATTAATCACTTACCTTGGCGGTCTCCATCGACGATGTCCACTGAAAAATAAAGAAAATGTTTTTTATTATTTTAAAAGCAGGTTATTAAAAATTAGTCATTCAGTCGGATTCCTTATCAATTTATCACCAATCCCGCTAAGATTCCTTTTTACGATTAACACATTAAGTAAGTTTCTGACAAACTCTAACACAAACAGTGCTACACTCAGAGACATTTAATTACTACTTTGACTCTTCCTGAGTAATGCTTAAGTTACCATTAAATCTCGCTAAAGAATCGCTTAAGTTTTTATATGAGAACTGCACTGATTCTTCAGCCTATATCATAGATATGACTTATAAAAACAGAGTCCTTATTAGCTGGAACATGTGTTACTATTGTAAGTATGCCCCGAAAAAAATCTGCCAATGGTTATGTAGATAGATAGTAGGTACATAAAAATACAATAATTTTATAGTTATATTTTAAAATTTCCCATTTACTCTCCATATTATTTACCTTTGGTTCCATCATCTGAAACAAAAGAAAGATTGATAAATACATAAACAAACAAATATTGGACCTTTAAATTACACGGTAGGCCTAGTGACTGGGCGACTCGCTACTTTGCAACGATTCCCACACGGAACAAATTTTTGGTTGATTCACAAATTGTTGTTACGGGTCTGGGTTTTTTTTGTATGTCAAGTTGTATGTTTGTAAACAAACCCATGATATAGGAGAAAATCCTAAGGTGGGGTAACTTTTTCTTTAAAGATTTTATGAGTCTAAGAATTTAAGCCCCGAGCGAACAAGAGTGCCGTCGACACCGCGGTTTTTTGAAACGCGTAATATTTTATTTGCTGCTTGAATTTTATTGCTTGTTCCACAAAATAAAGCTTAAAGGTTAGTTAATAACCGCTGCAGTTATGTTCCTGTGCGACCAAACCCTATTGTCTGAATTGAAGACGTTCTGAACTGAACTCTGTTTCAACGTATGATATGCATATTAATTAACGAAAAGAAAAAAGAAAAATAATTATTTTTACAATCTGTGAACATATTTCTCAGTTTCTCTTTATTTATTTATATATTTTTTATTATAGAATTAGCAAAGACAAAGCTTATTTCTTCAGAAATCTCTCCAAGAAGGCCCGCTATGGGAGCGACAGAATAAAGAGAGACGTAGACTGACTATACATATATAAACAGAATTAAAAAAAAAACAAATCAAAAATAATATACACTACCTATCTTTACTGTTGAGGAAAAAAGTTCAGTCAATGGAAAGTACCAATGCCTAATGGAAATCTAATGATTATATAACAGACTATAATGCTAGCAAATGATATAACAGTATATGATTAATTATAGATAAATGGAATTATTGACAAAGAAACCGGTTTGTTGTAATTCCTAGACTAGCTAGTTGCAACATAACGTCATGACGTTTTTTGTTGGATTGAGCTGCAAATGAGGAGACTTCTAAGCGTCATCGTTGATGTCTCTTATGTATGTACAAACGCGATTCGAGAAGAATTACAAGTGGAATGCCATAGCCCTTTTTTGTGAGAGGAAAGTCATGAGATGACTTTTCCCGCCCAGGGCCGGGCAGGAGGGACTGTCAGACTCTTACTGACTAAACATCCCCCGTTCCTTCTCCTGCTCTAGGCCGAGGTCGAGGTGCCTCATTGCGCTTATCTCGCAACCCCAGCTGAATACCATAGCCCTTAGGGGGATGGATTTTGGTATGTATTATCACTATGTTCCATTTGAATTCCATTTCTGGAATACACAAAAAGTTGGGAGGCGGTACCGTGACAATGACAAAAAAAAAAATCTAGACAAAAATAATGTAAACACAATTTAAACATGAACATCTGGGTCTATTTAAAAAAAAATGCAAAAAGATTAGAATTTATAAAAAAATAAATTGTCTTTAAGATTTTAATCTTGATTACACATATATATGTATATCATAGTACCTAAGTTTATTTGTCGGTAAATAATTTATATTTCTCGTCACGTATCGTTCATTGTAAAATAATTTTTGCGTGTACATTATCTATCTAAACACGTTTCTACGACTAGGTATGTAAAACAGAGTATGTTTGAATTTCGTGTCTAATTTTACATAAACTTCTTAGATTCACAAAGAGATTGCGTTTTTTACATACAAATAAAAATGGTGGTTTACGTTTGTTATAGAGAATTTAGATTATCATACCTTGAGGTCTCGCCAAGGTCATGGTGACCAGGGCAATCAGCAGGAGAACAATCTGGAAACAATACAAAAAATATCAGAACAGACACGAAGATAGTAAAGGGCCTGCCATGACGAGAAAGAAGGATGGAGCTATACACCTTTTATAGCTCCATCCCTTTTTCTCTCCCGAAAGAGTCACGCTTTAACACGTTACAGCCTACAGCTGTGGTTGTAGGTCAACAGGAAAAATTTATGAGAGAAGTCATCCGATGATATTCCTCGCTCAAAAAAAAAACTATTTAGACACAGGTTTAATTAATCGTTTTAATAAGTATCACATTGAACAGAAAGACCATTAAATTATTTGTCGCAGAAAACAATGTTTTGTTAATGTATTGTTAACTGTTTTGTTTTAAGGTAAGATTCTGTCGAAAATAATTTAAAAATTTAACAACATTTAAATATTTAATGTAACTACCAAAGGTAACCAAAAAAATAAGGACAGGAAAGTTACTGGCTACATTCTCAATAAATTAATCCACCATATTAATATTAATATAAAAATAAAATTTTCGTCGAAATAATTTAAATCACTATTGAAATACGCACCGTGAATTTGCTCATGTTTACTTTTCTCTTGACTCTTGACTTTGTAAGACAAAACTGCCCACCAGAATATATTTAGGATCGTTTTATATGCGTACAATATAAATATTGATGTTTATTAAGAGCACACTCCGATAACCCTTGACCAGACGCTCTTGGAAGCCGAAAATATCTAAAAACAATAGATAGTGATTTCCTAAAACTGAAGATTTTTTATCAGTTTATACTTAAAGGTATCCACAGACTATCAACTAAAAGAAAGGTTCATAACATGCTCATAGCACAAATTGCAACAATGTTTTAACTGTGTACTTTATTCAAATTAGGTGCATTTTGATTTGGAGATGTAGTGTATCGATAAACGTTTAATTTGATGTCTTTCAAACTACACTAATCAAATCGTATAGACTGATACCACTGCCTAGCAAAAATCCGACATGAAACACCTACAGCGTTTGGTTTTGCAATGTGTTCTTGTTGGCTATCTAATGCCCAATCTTTCTCCTGGCACCGTCCTACCCAAATCCTTTAATTCCCAAAACCCTCATCCCCAAAATTACAGCAACGCACTCGTAACTCCTCTGATATTGTGGGTGTCCACTATTCATAGATGGCGTCAAACATCACACATCATCAGCCTGTGTGTGCCCATTACTGAGCAAAGACCTCTATTCACACTACAGGTTTGAGCATTAATCACTATGCTTGCTCAAGGCGGATTGGCGATTTGAAACTTATAATAAGAAATTTTAATTGTAGGTTTCCTCGCGGTGTTTTCTTCACCGTATGTCAGTGGTGTCTAAATAGTCATAGAACCACCAGCTTCTTATACATAAAGATGCGAGTTCGAAACCTGGCAAATACTCGTAACAATGTGGATGGCGTCAATTACTTACTTAATTGGTAATCCGTATGCTCGTTTGTCCCCTTATCACATCAAACCATATTTGTTAGTGTAATAGCTAAAGAACTACAGTATGTACATTCAATTATATTTTTTATTGGCCATGAACCCAACGACCAGGCACTACACTTTAAATTGGTCAACGATCGTAGGTTTTCAAGTTTGATAAACAATTAAAGTCCACATAATTTCCGTCTTTGATAAGTAGCATAAACATGAATTTTTCTTATGAGTACTTTTTGTCGAGATAGGTCGGCAAACGAACTAGCGTATACCTGATGGTAACCAATCGGTGCCGAGCATGGGTACCCGCAACACCAAAAGAGTTATGAGTCCGTTGCCGGCCTTTTAGGGATAAGGATTTTGGATATTTAAGGATTGGGAAGAGGTGGGGAGAAGGGGAGGGATTGGGCCTCCGGTAACCTCTCTCGCACGGCTAAGCACAACGCTGTGGTTGTTTCACGCCGGTAAATTACACAGTATGACTAGTTTTAAATGTCTTATCACGGGTACCTACTCGTATTTGCGGGTGGTGCCGAGACTGAAAATCCCACATTCCGTTGCCACTGTTAATTAAAGTTGCCTATTTAATAAAAAAGTCACTTTACATTAATATGGTATTATTATATTATTATAATTAGATGGTTATTATTATACTTAGAGTGAATCGTAGATGAGCTATTATGTCATCATTTTTATTGAAGTTTCGGACTGTGCATTTATAATACAATATTATAAAGCTGCAGAGTTTATTTGTGTGAAAACGCTAATCCTCGGAAGTATCAGTTTGAATGGAATAATGCTCTTTGTGTTTCTTAGTCCATTTACGCGCGCTTCCTCAAAGCGTACTGGTGATTTTAAACTTATCTATACCTACTTAGAAATTATAATCACAAAAAAAGTTATCTTCTTTTGTTCCTTCACCGCAAGTCAGTGCTGTCTAAATAATCTTGTCACATCGGTACGTGGCAGGTTTCAAAATCGTACCTCCTTGCACGATAAGCGCGTTAAGCGCCGAGCCACCACGACGTACCTATACCAATAAGCTATTACCTAAAAATATAATTTATAAATATTTACCAACGTATTACCTACTTTGGTAAAATATTTAGCATTACATAACCTTTGATACTAAGAGATATGTACATCGGACTTTATCTCTCGATCCCGTGCGTTAAAAAAGAACCATTTATGTGTACGCAGAAATGAATTGAAAACACCAGCAAATGCAGCTATACCGAAAGTTTCATTGAATTTTCAACTTTATATTCAAACGATAGGGTTAATAAACAATTGAGGAAGTTTGATAATTTGGTATAGTTTGCTGTTCTGGCTTGTAGACACTCTCGGGTTAACTGTAAATAAAAATATAAAGATAATAATAATTGTAATTTGCAATAATGATTATAAAGTCACTGTTGGTCTGATTGTAATTTTATTTATCGGTTCGAAGAACTCTAGTTCTGCCATCAACATTTATTTTTACCGCCCGGTATTAGGCTTGCTCGTGACCTGACTAGAATCAGACCAGCACTTTTGTTCAAGTGCAATAATCGTGGCCCCGACCTTTAGGAGGAGAAGGAACGGAATGGGTTTTAGTCAATAAGAGCCTGACACTTGCCCTACCTAGGGCGAGTGAAGTCACTTGACGATTTTTCCCCTTCAAGAATTAAAAGGAATGAAATCTAATAATCTGCTGCTGCTTCTTCAGCTGTTCATTCAGTTTTCCGGAGTAAATTTCAGTAGCTAGAGTCAGAGATCGTGGAGTAAATTAATGCCTTGGTAGCAGTGGTAAAATGCGGAACTAGGGGTTTCTGGTGGAATAACTCCAGCAAAATACTCATTAATAAAATCAGTCATTCGGCTCCATGAGTTAGAGATTGCTATGGCAAGCAAAAAAGTCAAATCTTTTTTAATATAAAAATGAATCGTGAAATGTGTTGGTAAGCGTAAGTCAATAACCCCTGAACCAATTTTGACAATTCTTTTTTTTTTTGTTTAATGCTTTATTGTTAGCGGAAGGTTTTTACGAAAGAAAATTTTAGAAAAGTAAAGGTTGATAGCAGGAATTGACAACCCTTTCAGAGTCAGATACCCGTTCGAAGCAGAGGCGGCGGTACAATAATTAATAGCTTCATTAACAAGCGAAAGTTGCTGCTATGATGAGACCATCAGGCGCACGAACAAGTCCGTGGACTTTGAAAGCAACGGTTTTCGAAGAGAAAATATAAAGTTTTCTATGTCATTTTAATCCAATAAGGTTCAATTTACAACACACTCTTCGTAGTCGGTTACGTTTCTTTAAGTCAGGTTATAGCTAAAATGTAGGCTAACTTTAAGTGCAAATATAGCACTTTGTGTTGCTAATATGTGAGATCGTATTACCTCAGAGTTTGTTATGCCAACAAAACTGCATCAACCTTCAGTATCAGAAGGCCAAGTTTTAGATAAATGCGTCGTTTCCTAGACTATCTGACAAGGTTTATGTACGTACTTAGTATTTAAATATTACCTAAATTTTTGTTTGCAGTTTTACCTGGCAAAAAGGTCTTTCTGAAGTATGAAGCTCCTAATTCCTACATAAGTCCTTGTTTCTTTTTGTATGTATTAATAGTCAATTGTAATAAGAAACTTTTTTTATGGTATAGGGGGCAAACGAGCACACGGAAGACTGCACATTTTTGTGGGATAAAGAGTAAACTATAGCATAGGAGTGTTTCAGTTCAGATGATCACTATAAACATCGGTTTCCGCCAAGCAATAAGTGGCTAATTGTCATAGGTCGAGAAGATCCATAATAGTCTGTCGAGAGGTACTGAAGTACATCAGTATCTAGGTAATGTGCAAGTGTCAATTCCAAAAATGATCCTTTTTTATTATAATATATAAATAGTATATGTTAGTACATAATAATATAGTATCTTCCTCTAAATGAATTCTAAATGGAGGTTTAATAATGACGTTATTCGGTAAATAAAAAAGAATCATTTTTATTATCAACTAGCGACCCGCCCCCGCTTCGCACGGGTCCAACCTATCTGGCTAACAACGAAACGTTTTCCCAGTTTTTCCCTCTACTTTGCTAATATTTTTTTGATAAGAACCTTCTCCTGAAAATAACAAACACAACAAAAAAGGAATTAGCAAAATTGGTCCAGGCGTTGTTGAGTTATGCGTTTACCAACACATTTTGCGATTCATTTTTATATTATCAATAGTAATGTAGGTACATATAATAGGCTAACAACAACAAACCAGAGAGCTTTCAGTTTCAACTTATTTGTAGACTATTTACAAAGTAACTTTCTGCTTCACACAGCAAAACTTTGGAATGATATTTTGGAAGCAATATTTCCGAACCAATACGACCTTCAAACCTTCAAGAAGCGTATCCCTTCTTAGAATACCGGTAATGCGCCTTCGACTTCTTTGGTGAAGAATCACTTACCATCAGGTGATCCATTTGCTAATTCGACTCCTATTTCAAAAGCAATAAATTGCATGGTCAGACAACTTATTCTGAGCCATCGAAAATACATTTCTGGAAACTATAACCACAACAAATGATATGACGTAATTGGCATATTAATAAATTGGATTCTTAGTCAAATTGATTGTTGATGGTTACAGACACGGATGCCATTTGTTAGACCACATCATTATCACGTTCATGAGAATGTTGCACGGTGACAATATTCTTTATTGGAAGTTTACACGTTCCATTGTCGGTGTTACGTTTACATTTGACCGCGTCAGCGACTTTGATACTGCTTGACCATTTTGTTTACTCATACTTGTTAAGACTTCTTTGGTAAAATCCTGATATATATAGACTGTCTTGTAGCAAATTGGCACAGTACTCTCAGCTGCTAGGAAGGGACATTCGAAAATGTAAGTGTTTGTAATATTTTTGAATTTAAAAATGTGTTCTATTTATTTTTTTGGTCTTTTATGATAAATTGACAGAGTGATGCGGTAGATTTAGATCTCCATGGTTTTTGCATTTCCTACTTATTTTTTTTTTCTTTTTTTTTTGTTATTTATGTATTACTTAGTGCGGCTGTCCAGCGTAAAGTTTTAGTTTCTAAATGAATTCGGATACGATAAAATAAATCATTCAATTGCACTGGATACCGACTGTAATGCATGTTATTTATAAATTATACTAAACAATAGCAATGAATTATTATTTCTACATAACCATTTTTTTAAATAACTTAATACCAATTACAATGGATAATTTTTTTTACCATTTCCAGCTAAATATGAAGAGTATCCTAGTTCTGTGTTTGTTGGTGGCGGCTGTCTCGTGCAGACCAGAGACTTACGACACTAGATATGACAACTTCGATGTCGAGGCATTGGTTGGCAATGTTCGGTTGCTAACTGCGTACGGACATTGCTTCCTTGGCACCGGACCCTGCACGCCTGAGGGAAGTGACTTTAAAAGTAAGTTGATTATCATATTAATTATTAATTTAAATGGTAATTTTTTATCGTTGCAAATATAAAGTTCGTTATTTTTTTAAGTAGCGAGGTGAGCTCCGTATTACTAGTATCGATATTACTTTTTTAATTTACTAGTTTTCTTAGGTCTAGCTAGGTTGATTTTTCGACCCTAAAATCCTTTACAAATAAAATTTGATTTCATCGTAATTTTTGGAACTGTTTTCGAGACCTTGTGAATATGTTTCAAACCAAAAATCATTTAAATAAAAACTTTCTTTTTGTTTAAAATTATCTGAAGATAATAATAATGGTTTTTATATATATATCTGTATATCTAAATAAATATCCCAGTATAGTTTGTATAAAAGATTCAAATTGGACACGATGAACGATAAAATACACAGCTCCTAGTTATTTACGTTCATATTACTTCCGACAAATATTTGTGGCACATACCTACTTAGTCGAACTAAGTTACATTATTCCTTACTCGTGTCTTATTCTATTACAAAAATCTTAATGAAGAACCCATCTGTGGTTCGAAACTAGTAGAGCTTTTCTCAATTTACAAACGTGAGTAACCCGCGATTTTTAGTTTATTTATTTATTTATTGTAAGGTAGGTTCACAGCTTATTTATACAAAGTGGTTTAAAGTAATGAATATAGGCAGTAGGTCATATACATTAGCCAGTTACGAGCTAACCAACATTCTAGAAATTATGCGTTTATACAGACAAAATATGTATATAGAAATTAAAACTAGAACTAATTAAACTAACATAGGTAAGACAACAGTATTAATCATATATTTAGTTAATTTAGTATGTCTCACGATAGTTATTATACAAAAATACAAAAATCTTAAATGTGGACATCAATTCCATTATGATCAATTCACATAATGCTGAATTATGGACTATCAGGCCTTCCTTATACATATAAGAGGTTTTGCCAATTATCATCGCGCTTAGCAGGCATTAAACAACTATGATAGAAAAAACTTTCTAAGTCCTTTCTCAACGGTATTAAATAATGTATTGGTGAGCTTATAAAACACACACATATTTAAAAGAGTAACGTTAGTTTCTTGCTCTTTCTTTTCCATTCGAATCTACACTTTGGAACGAGCACCTAGCTTCCCCAACGAATAGACTGATAGACTAAGCTTGATGTTTCAAAAGTACCTTTTAACCGAACGACTTCCAAAAAGGAGGATGGTTCTCAATTCGACCGTATGTATGTTTTTTTATGTTTGTTCGCAGATATCTCCATTATTTATAATTATGGTTTAGTTTGATTAAATTATTTTGATTATGACTTGAAAATGCATGCCTCAATTTTGACTATAAATATCTTTACAGAAACCATCCCTGATGCCCTAAGGACCGGCTGTGGCAAATGTTCACCGAAACAGCGCCATTTAATCCGTGTCGTGGTGCAAGGGTTCCAAAATAAGACCCCAGCTCTTTGGCAGCAGCTGGTCAAGAAGGAGGACCCCAATGGAGAGTACAAAGAAATCTTCACCAGATTCTTGAACGCCAAAGACTAAATGACCAAAGATTTTTAAACAAGGAGGTTCTACCAGAAACGATACTTTTGCTAAGTAATACCAAAATAAGTTATAAGAAGTTTATTAAAACCTATTTTAAGTAATTTAGCTAAAATAAGTTTTTAAGAATCTTGTGATTGTTGATTGAGTTCTTAGAAATAGGTTTTGTTGTGTATAGTCTGCATTTAAATTTGATCTTTAGGATAAACCCATAGAGTCACAAATACCTAAACGGTAATAGTTGGCGTTGCGTGAAAGACAAATTAACAACTTTGGCTTTGATTATGGCTAGGTTTACAAGACGTGTTTTCATGAACACAACACACATACAAATGTACAAATATACAGATTTTACTTATGAAAAAAGATGGAGTAAACGTATCGCATCATGTGAATATTAAAGCCTCCTTTTTGTTATACATCACATTAATTTTTAACTAATTTTAAATATTATATTTATTTCTATTGTATTTGTTCTTAAAATAATAATAAAATTATTACTTTAAAATATGTTTTATTGCACCTATAATAAAATATGCTATGAAACAATAATTATCATAAATTTAACTGTTAGAATTTTTTTAAGCACTAGGTTTTCAAGAATATAAAAAACGCCACTAAATAAAAAATGCGTCTACATTTCATATTACAGCATTTAATGCTAACAAATATTGCATTGTTTTATAGGCTAGGTTCCCATCAATAAGAACATAGGTACCAAACATTTATTATGTACCTAAATAAATAATTCTACAGCTTAGTCGTTAATGAAATTCGAATTTTAACTAAGGATAATATAAACATAATAAACAAAAAAACTTAGAAAAATACTTTTTTTCTGAGAGATTTAATGATAGTAAAATTATAAAGTATTCAACATGAATGCTGTTGTTTACTAGAACACTTCTTCGGAACTTCTGATTCGAATAAACCAATCCTTTTTATGTTGATGGTCCATACATTGATGAAATTTAAAGGCTATAAAACATCACGCTACGAACTATAGGAGACGAGTTCAGGTTGTAAACCAGCGGAAGTAGCGACTTTTTATATAGATATTTTTACAAAAACAAATACCTGGAAATAAAAAAAAGAACATTTCACAGTCACACAACTCAATGCTTTGAGTTTATTATAAGGCGTCTTAAACGAAATATTTTAAAGCATAAATAATTTTGACGGCTTATATCAGCCAAATCGGCACCGGCGAATCTCTATAAATACCTACATTTATTTTTTATATATATACATCTACACTGTCTTGTTTACGATAGACAAATATGTAGTCTGACTAGTAGACAACCTTGCACTAATAATAAAAATTAAATGTTCGAATTTCCATAACTAAACTTTTTAAATGTTAGACCATTTTGCTTAGTCTACATCATTCCAGTTTGGGACGCGTCCTCTTCAATGTGAGTGCTCTTTTATTTATTTTCCATTTGTCTGTTTGTGATCCTGTCTATGTAGTATTTCTTTTTTATTTTATTTTTTCACTTTTAATAGCCATTTGACGCTGAAATCATAAGGGATACCTATAATATCTAGACAATTTTGATGCCCTCATATTCAATTCATTTCTTAATTTCGATATGATTGTGAAACTTATTCAAAGGATAATATCTATCCGTGCCTTGATAATATGATAATATAATAGGTAGATACTAATATTCTACATACATGCAGGATTTCTATGTTTAATAATTAATTAAAAGGATTTATTGAGTGCTTTTGAGAGAAAAAGTAAAACATCGTGTTGTGGTGGCCCGGAGGTTTAAGGAGCCCGCTTCTCATACATGAGGGTGTGGGTGCGAAACCTGGCAAGTACCAATGTGACTATTTCCGAGTTATATGTACTTTCTATGATTATTTAGACACTACTGACATACGGTGAAGGTAAACATCGTGAGAAAACCTGGACTTATAATTTCTAATTATAAACGCATTGAGCAAGCGTGGTGATCAATGCTCTAACTCTACCTTATGAGAAGAGACCTTTGCTCAGCAGTGGGCACTTATAGGCTGATGATAATGAGAGTAAAACATCCTTACTTATAACGTATTATTTTATGTAATCAGTGATAATGAATCTTACGGGTCTTACTTAAGGACTGGTTATATTTTTACAGATACTTGTAATATTTTAAGACTGAAGATGATTGTGTACTCTCTTTGTCTCATTTGTCCCAAAGGTAATCAAGCATTGCATCTAGTTGTTGTTAAACATTGTCCCCATTTAAGTAATGTCTATAATTAATTAAGGCTAATGGTTTGCTACTACGTTTCATATGAGGAGGATTTTTAGCTAAAAAGTGTCTTATATATGTACATATATTATTGCTATTCTATACCCTAGGCTATCCTTTATCCTTCTACTGTTTCCATTTTATTTGTGCGTTCGTTTCCATTCACGGGACAAGAGAGTCCCGGGACTTTGGTAGGAGTGCGCGCTCCCGAGCGTACGGCGCGTAGCGTTCCGCGGGCGCCATTCGACCACCACAGACGGGGCCCTAAAGGGCTGATGTTCAGCCGGGGTTGCGGGGTAAGCGCAATGAGGTACCGCGACCTCGGCACAGAGCAGGAGAAGGAACAGGGGGGTTTTTAGTCAGTAAGAGTCTGGCACTCCCTCCCGCCCGGCCCTGGGCGGGAGAAGTCATTTGATGATTTTCCCCTCACAAAAAAAAAGGAGTACGCGGGCTCGAAGCAAATTCGCAGAGGCCCGTTGAACATTTTTAATCTAAATGTGCTAGGACATCAGGTGGCAATTATCCCTATATCTACTGTAAAATTGCACCCGAGAACAATACCCATTATCTATACTATCGACTACAACGGCTTATTATCTATACTAATATTAAATAGAGGTGAAATTTGTATGTTTGTAAGTTCCTCCGTCGGTCGGATTGCCAAAATCCTTTTACTGATAGATAGCTGCAATGTTCCTGTGTGCCATAGTCTATAAAACATCACGCTACGATTAAATGGAGCAACGGGTGAAACCGCGCGAGAATAGCTAGTTTTATATATTCAGACTCTTTTTTACTAAACTACTCTGCCTTCTCTTGCTCCTAATCTGGCCACGATACATTACTGCGTTTTGCACCCACACTGTCCAGGCATATAAACCTAAGTTCGAATGAAATACACTACTATTAATGCAGTCGATTTTGACAACAACTGACCTTGATTTCATTTGCACACCTGTTCTAATTTAAATATCTCATTAATTCATATTTTTATTTATTCAAATTTTTATCTAGTATTTCATTTTGCCATCTGGTTGCACTTTACAAAAATTTATAATCTACATACCTAGTTTGTTTGTATTGGTGTAGCTGTCTGGCCCGTTTTTCTAGAAGTTCAATATAGGATATTTATTCATGCTTTCTTTTAGACACAAATGACGGAATGTCATGAAGAAAGCATGATCTAAAACAACTATTCTAAGTTATTTTTTTACCTATTCTCAACGTTATTCTTCAAAAAGCTCAAGGTTAGGATTTGGTAAGTGTGGGAGAGCCATGCTTTGGTCTCACAGAAAATTAGTATGAAGCAACACCGGAGGTTACCGGAGGCCCAACCCCTCCCACTTGCCCAATGGCTCCCCAATCTCCCAATCCCTTATCCCAAAAAGGTCGGTAACGCACTCGTAACCTTCCTGTTGTTGCGGGTTTCCATGGTCGGCGCTAATTGCTTACCTTTATGTTATCCGTCTGCCGGGGTTGCGGGGTAAGCGCAATGAGGTACCGCGACCTCGGCCCAGAGCAGGAGAAGGAACAGGGGGGTTTTTAGTCAGTAAGAGTCTGACACTCCTTCACGCCCTGGGCGGGAGAAGTCATTTGATGGTTTTCCCCTCATAAAATGGGGAATCCGTCTGCACGTTTGTCGACCTATCAATTAAATAAAAACATCAATTTTATCTCCTAGCAACAACCGCTGAAAGATGACATCGCTATAAAATTTATCATTGAATAAATTATTACATTTTAAAACTTGTGTTATTATCACATTTTTATTAGGTATCATCAACTGAACTTAACTTACCTTCTTATATACTTACACTAGCTTTGTCCGCGACTCCGTTCTCGTGAAATAGTGTCTTCCTGCAGATTTTTGGTTTAAAAACTATCTACTAACTATGTCCTTTCCCGATTTCCAAACTATGTCCGTACCAAATTTCACAGAAATCGGTTCAGTAGTTTAGGTAAGCGTGAAAAAAGACAGACAGACAGAGTTACTTTCGCATTTATATTAGTATAATTATAGTATAATATAATAATATAAAAGTATATTAGTATAGATATAGATAAGCTCACCTTATGTACTTATTTAGTTTTGGTCAGGATTGCGGTTAAAGTCCAATTAAATAAAGCGACCCGGCTCGGAATAATGTTGAGTTGTTTCATTCAATAGAGTCTGATAATGACTCGTGTCATCTTGAGCTGGAGAGAAAAAATACCTTGCCTGTTTTGAAACGCCTATTAAAATATCTTAGCACACTTAAAAGTTGAACTTATAAAATGATTGCACAAACGCAATTCTCAGGCGCCTATCAGTTTTATCTGCTTTAGCTATTTTAAAACAGCTAAATACTTACCAAAAACATTTTGTGTGACGTAAATTTTACTAAATTGTAGTAACTACTTCAAATTTTAGACTGCGTTCTTTTTTAGGCATTAGCTGGTACGACTGCCAAACAAAGGGTTCTGGTGTCAAGGAAGGAACATTTGTGCAATTTTTTCAGTAATAGTGCGGTGTCTAAAATCCTGCCTGGTATAAAGTACATTCATTCCCTTTTTCATTGGGCTGTTTACATAACCATTGAAACGTCAGTGTACGTGCAGTGTATTGGTATTATGAGTATCACTGCTCACCTATTTAGGAAAAAAAAGGCGAGATGATTTAAAATATACACAAAACATCTTTTACTGGCGATCCGGCTTCGCACGGGTACATAATGTTCCTATTTTTCTCCACTATATGCATACATGTAATTAGGTAGGTACGCATATAAACCCTCCTCTTTAATTACTCTTTGTAGTAATAAAAAACCGTATCAAAAATCGTTGCGTAATTTTATAGATTGAAGCATCCAATATGATTCAATACATAGGCTTTGTTTTACTACGACGAGAATCCTACAGACCAAATCAAAGGAACTTAATCATTCCAATTTTTGTTTTCAGATAAGCAAAATGAAGTACATTCTAGTCGCCCTCGTTGCAACCATTGCGGTGGTGAAGGCTCAAGAAACTTATGGAACCCAGTATGATAATGTAAACGGGGAGGCTATCGTTTCCGACGATCAGCAGTTCCAAAGTTTCGTCGACTGTTTCATGGGCGCCGCTACATGCAACGAACCCGCCGCTGCTTTTAAAAGTAATACATTTTGTATCAATAATTACATATAATATTGTGTAATGAATGCTCAAAGATATTTAATGATTACTTTATCTATTTCTTAGTAATGATTTTGTTAGAAAATTACTAAAGACTGAGTAAAATATGACTATTATGTACTTAGATAAACATTAACCGTTATCGTTTAAATAGACATTAGGTTTAAATCAAACAAATTAATTGTTTTCAAACCGTCATGCTTCTCAGAATTACTAATCAAATCCATTCACTCATAAAATGCTTACTGAGGAAAATGGTGTAAATTCCAAGTTGTTTGTGTGTGTAAAGAAAAATAATTTATCAATAATCGAATTATTGTAGTATTTTGTACGATTTTTCCAGTAAACCATCGATATTTTTTAGGATTTGCGTAAATTACCTTTAAACTATAATTTTTTTTTCTACAGAGGTTCTACCTGAAGCAATTGTGCAAGCTTGTGCCAAATGCAATCCAGCGCAGAAGCACTTAGTAAGGGTTTTCTTAGAAGCCTACTCGAAGAAAATGCCCCAAGAGTATGAAAAGTTCAAAGACTTATTTGATCCTGAAAGAAAATACTTCCCTAAATTCGAAGCGTCTGTTGCTGGATTTTAACTATGAAATGAATGGAAATTATAATTATAAACAATTTACTTAGTTCATTTACTTACTATTAAAATACTCTATGTTTGACACAATTTGTTTTTTTTACGACTGTTTTGGACATATTTAGTCAGTGATTTTACCCAAAATTCAGGAAATGTACTTGTCTATATGTTGTAAGACTAATTAAGTCAATTTATACAATGAATTTACGTACTTATATTACTTAATATACATATACAGTGTTGATCTATGAATCAGAACCAAAAATAAACTTTAAATGAACACGAAGACATGTCTACGACAAAATAGATGAATATCAATATAAAGTGTGGAAAATCCAGACTATACATACAGTATCTATATGATTAATTAATTATGTTATCTTCTACGCCACCTTGGGACCAATAAATAATTCTGCGATTTTCAATTATAAATAAATATTAAAATCTGAATCTTTGATAAGAGGAGAGACAGGTAAGGAAAGAGAGAGTGTCCGACTCTTACTGACTGACCCCCCTCCCTCGCGGTCCTTTTCCTGCTTTAGGCTGAGGCCGCGGTCCCTTGGGATAGGGATTAGGAGATTTTGGGATTGCGGAGAGATTGGGGAAGGCAAAGGATTGGGCCTCCGGTAACCTCACTAACACGGTAAAACATAACGCTGTGGTTGTTTCAAGCCGATTTTCTGTAAGGCTGTGGTATCACTTAATTAGTGTTCATATTGACGTTGTTACATAGACTATGCGTAAGCGCAGCATGGCGCGTCGCCACCGGATCTCGTAATTAACCTTTCTGTTGTATTATTGTCAGCCTCAATGCAACTGCATGTGAAGGATGTCTTTGTGGGTGAGTGATCGCTAATGAGGTTGTTGAATAAGTGTGTTAGGGAAGTTACAAGTTTAAAGGCTCATTTATAGGATACAATTTTCTTGAATAAACTAGAGCAAATACAAATATAATCTCGATTTCTCTGGTCTTCCATTATCAGATTCTAATTTTCTTGTCATGGGACTCTTCTGGGACTATCTCCTTTCCAACGATACAAAAAGTATCAAAATCGGTTTAGGTATAAATAACGAAGATGTCAGCGAACAAAAAAAAAACATGTATACGGTCGAATTGAGAACCCTCTCCTTTTTTGAAGTCGGTTAAAAACAAACATCTTTTTATTAAAATTATACTATTTTATTAGACTTCCTAATATTTATTTTTAGGTACTAAGTATAAATAATCTGAGTAAAAGAACATACATTTATTTTCTTCGCATTTTTAACAGGAGACAAACAGAATTGACATTTAGATAGATATAATTTATATATCTCAGGTGATATTCACAAGTGGTATGTCTCAACGCATTAATCTTGCAATATGCCAAGGCGATGCAAATGATACAATAAATAGGTATTACGGTAGAGTCTGAGGATTTAGCTTCATTGTATCTGGTTTTCGTATAACCTTTAATTATTACAATTATTTACAATTCTATAACTATTGTCAAGTGTAAGTGAGCCATGCTAAGTGTGGGAGAGCCACGCTTCGGCACGAATGGGTCGGCTCTACCGGAGTGATACCACGGCCTCACAGAAAACCGGCGTGACACAACCACAGCGTTGTGTTTCGCCGTGTGAGTGAGGTTACCGGAGGCCCAATCCTTCCCCTCCCCCAATCCCTCCTCAATCCCTAAATCTCCTAATCCCTAATCCCTAAAAGGTCGGCAACGCACTCGCACCTCCTTCGTTGCGGGTGTCCATGGGCGGCGCTGATTGCTTACCATCAGGTTATCCGTCTGCTCGTTTGCTGACCTATCACATAAAAAAAACTATTAAATAAATTGTAACAAATGCCCACTCGCCAGCTTCTCATGCATGAGGGTTCGAAACTTGGCAAGTACTAATGTGACTTTTTCCGAGTTAAATGTACCTTCTATGATTATTTAGACACCTCTGAAATATGGATAGTGAAGGAAAACATTGTGAGCAAACCTGGACTTTCAATTTCTAATTAAGCCTTGAGCAAGCGTGGTGATTAATGTTCAAACGTTCTCCGTATGAGAAGAGGCCTTTACTCAGCAGTGGGCACTTATAGGCTGATGATAATAACAAATGTCTTGTGTTCACACTCACAATAAAGATAATGTTTTTATTTTCCTATATGATGTGACCACAACTCAAGCCCCTTTTTTTTGTCAGGGGAAAATCATCGAATGAGAAGCCGTTCGATGATTTTCTCTCTCTCGCCTTACCAGTGTCAGACTCGTAATGACTAAAACCCCCCGTTCCTTCATCTGCTCTGGGCCGAGGTCGCGGTGCCTCATTGCGTTTACCCCGCAACCGCGGCTGAACATCAGCCCTGGTGTGTGCATCAGGTGGTCTATTGGCTCTTTGAGGCGCACGGAACGCTACGCGCCGTACGCTCGGGTCTGGTTTCGTCGGGCGGCGAGCTACCCTTACATGCCGTCCGCAGACCAGCGCTTACGGTGGCAGGAGATCATCTCTCAATCCCCGACGCCCGGAATGTCGCCTACTGCGGCGGCTTGGGCGCGAGGAGGATAGTTCCCTCAAAACTCAGGCCCCTTAAGATACAGGTAAAGCCTAGTTTGGGGGCCTATTATTATCATGTACCACCCATACTTACTATAGTTTCCTAAAACTAAAATTACCTATTCATTCGAGAGATTGAGTATCCTAAGATTTCCTATACATTCGATGGTACATTATATACATATAAGACCCTTTTTTCCAGACATCTATTTTTTCGAAAATCGTATAAACTCCCTAAATAGAAAATAGATAACCAACATTAGAGCAGCTTTACCTCAGTAGTATATTTAATATTATACAAGTAGGTACTTATCAGTACATTACAGGTAACCGCAACAACAGATAAAGATGGAGATCTTCAACGAATGATGTAATAGTGTTGTACAATGAAAAATTTATTTCTGTCCATTCTAGACTACATACAGTATCGAATAAACAAACAGTTGATAGAAACTTCATTAACAAGTCACGTCCTAATAGGATAGGTCACCTTAAATTTGTCAAAAAAATACATCTTCTAAAGACATTTCGATAAAATTGGTATCGCTGAGATACTCACTTTATTCCTCGGTATCGCCTGTCTTTGTTATTATTTTTGTTTATATAGTACAATAAACACTGATAAATATAGGTCAAATATAGGTTTGGAATTGTTTGGTTCGTCATTAATGATAAGGGATTTTTATTTTTATGTATTTATTGATCAAATAGCTACATTTTAAGTTTTATAATGTAAAAAATGACCGACAAAACTATTCACATAGGTTGTCTGACGGATTATCTTCTACTTCTTTCTTTCTTCATTCCAGTCTACTTTTTTTTGAGTATGGTAAGACATCAAATGGCTTTTCTCTCCTTAGATGAGGTGAAGAAGAGTGTCAGACTTTTACTAAATAAAAATATCTGTTCCTTTTACTGATCCAGATCGGTATCATGATACCGCGCGCACACAAGCATAACACGCGCATACAAGATTGCGCTTGACCTGCAACCCCGAGCATTTCGATCTACTTGAGATCGAAAAAGTACAACATCCTTTACCATATTTACTTACCCTATATTTAAAAAATGAATTGCTGTTCATTACTCTGGCTGATAATACTATAATTACGTTTCGGATAATTTTGGTCTTTAAATGTTCGTTGAAGTCCAGAGAAGGTTTGAAAGGAACATTGGCTATATTTGAAGTGGTAAGGAGCTTTTCGGGTCACCTAGGTTGAATTATTTTTTAAGAACTCATGTGAGATACACATCTGCGTCCGAAATCAATTCTTTAATTCTGAGTTGTCAATCCTAAAGCTTTGAGTCCTGAGACATTTGATCGAGCATGTTAGATTCAGAAGAATGATGATTGAACATTCGACGTTACATTGCAACAGCACGCTATTAAATTAACTTAACAAGTTAAGAAATTTTCAACAGATTTAAACAAAAATTATATTATTGGATCAAGAAGTTGGGCAATTTTGCTCTAGGTTTTTATGTAACTAGCGTCTATGTAATAAACTTCTGTTAAGACGAGTTTTTGCCAAACATTCGTTGCTCTAAATTAGCCAGAAACACGATTTGGGCTGGTCAGTCACCTTTAGACACGACATGAGGAGTCACGCCCGGTTCCTATAATTGAGAAACGATGCGTTTTAATTACGAATAGTAGTTTTATATACGACTCGTAAGCTAAAACCGTTCCTATAACAAACGTCTCGTCGTGCAACTTACTGACGGTTTGCAACTAACGGATATCGGTAAGCGAATTGTATGGAGATCTATGGTGTCTGTGGTTTTCCTATAAATATTTTAACCGTCAGTAGACGGTCAAGATAACTATTCGTAATGTCATTTGGTCGTAATGCGTATACAACGACGATTCGTTAAATATAGGAACCGGGCATAAGTCGACCTTGATTTAATTGCCAATCATATAACACTCGTGTCAAAATTTAATCAACCAAATCAATTTTGTTTAAATATGGCTTACCAGCTTCTGCACGCGGCTTCACTCGCGTGGTATGTTGATAAAAAGCCTATGTCATATTTCGGAGTATATCCTATGCCTGTGCCAAGTATCATCCAGATCCGTCCAGTCCTTTTGACGTGATTGAGTAACAGGCATATAAAAATCGTAACTTTCACATTTATAATATTAGTAAGAAGTAAGATAAGATGTTAAACTTACCACCAGATATAGTAAAATATAAATGAGAAAAATACTAAACGGTCACCAAGACTAAGACCACATTTTAATGTAAAATATAATCATAATTTTCACATCCTTCTACAAATTAATTATTGATGTGACACGGTCGCAGTTCTAACATAACCTAACTTATCTAAGTAGGGGTGCTCCAAAAGTAGTTTTTACACGGACTAATGTAATAAGCAATGGAAAAGTAATAAATAAGCTTACATATTATATTTTATATACATAATTATATAATTTACACATTAATTACCTCACTAAGATTTGGTGATAACTTACTACTTTAAATGTTCGAATACAATTTGAAAGTGCGAATTAGGCGTATCAAAGCAATTTTTTTATTTTTTTTATATTTAAATCCTTTAAATATATACGAGTAGATCCAGACACAGGGCTCTATGAAGACTTAGTTCAGTAGAAAATCTGTAACGTTATTGTAATAAAGATTTTGTTAGACTGACAGACATTATTCCTATTGTAGACATCTACTGCACTGTTTTTTGAATTAGATTAACATGTTATTTCTTTGAGAACAATACTGTTTTTTATCAAACCGACGTACGTGTGGGTACTACCTATGTAGTTAGTATAAATAATAAAGGAACACTTAAGTATAAAAGACCCGAACCACTGCATGTGAGCATTATTCGTCCACAACTCTTTAATTCTTAAATAGGGTAAGTCGCTGCATACTGATTTTAAAATTAATATTTTATTTCTACACATTTTCGGTACGTTTCCATCCATACAAATGTTTGTGTATATCTGTATCGCTATTTAAATAAAATCATTACCGTAACGTAATTATAAGCGCATTCCTCTTGTTTTTATTATTATTTTGTTTTTAATTTTGTTGCTCGTTAGTTGAAGGTGTTTTTTTTTTATTTCAAAAAATTATTGAGCAAAACATGTATAAAAAGTCCTCATATTTAAAAAGTTGTTATAGTGTGAACGAAGGAGGATTTATTCCGTGACTTATTTTAATTTATTTTGTAAAAGAAAAAATCAGTGCTGTCATAAATATCTCGAAGCTACGTCCATCTTGTCCTGTTATATTAGACAACGTTGTGCGATAATTACAAAAAAATATAAATAGCAAATATAATTTGCAGAATATTAAGGAAACCTTACACAATGAAGTGCATCTACGTGTTGTCTGTTCTGCTGGCTTTTGCTGCTGTCCAAGCTGAGGACAAGTACAGCACGGAAAATGACGACCTGGACATTGAAGCTGTGGTAGCTGATCTTGATACCCTCAAAGGATTTGTAGGGTGCTTCATGGATGCAATGACCTGCCACGCTGTTGCTGCCGATTTCAAAAGTACGTATAAAAATAATTATGTTTTGTTCTTTTTTTTTTGTATCTAGCAACTAGCTTTTGTCCGTGACTTCGTTCGCGTGGTAAATTGACTTCCTGCAGATTTTTGGTTTAAAAACTATTTATATTCTTTCTCGAGTCTTGTTAGGCGTGAAGAAAAGGCAGAGAGACAGACTTACTTTCGCATTTATAATATTTGTTTGGGTGGCCCGCTAATTTTGACCGCTATCGCGCCTGATGATGCGACTTGTGATAGAGTCGGCCTACCTATAAGCAACCTATTCACTCGGTTCACGAAGGAACCCAGGTTTTACTCTTCGGGGAACACGACCTTCGACGAAAAAGTTCCACTGCTTAGCGGTTTTGATAATAAAACTGGGTGCGAACCGCTTTGTTTAGTTTAGATTTTTTGAATCCATTTTTAATTAGAATAATATGTTGTAAACTTTTTTGCAGCTGTTGACATTTCGATAGCTCTTCTGTCGAATGTATTTTAGTATTTTATTTTTTGTTCCTTATTTTGTTTAATTTTCTTCTTTAGCATTTTATTTTTTGTTATTTTTTTTTAATTTGTATAGGTAGTTTGTTATTTAAATTAAAATGGAGAAACAGTAAGTAAACACACATTTAAATACCTAACTTACAAACTTAGAAATTGACAATTAATTGTGTTCCATACAGCAGAAGTGTGATCTCTTTTAAGTTTTACTTTTCGTCTATGGATTTACTTATTATAAAAGGTTTTCGATTCTTAACCTTCTTCGGTCCACTGATCGGTTATGACTCTTAAAAATATCGGTTGAATAATAATGAGCATTGTTCTTCTTTTTGTTGTTCTCTCATCAATCATTCTTTTTTAACGAAGAATTATATAGTTCTATCAAGTTTAAATGTCTTCATACTATTCAGTACATTACAATACTAGCTTTTACCCGCGGGTTTACCCATGTACACGTTGATAAAAAGCAGCCTGTTTGTACCAAATTTCATCCAAATCGGCCCAGTCATTTTGCGTGGAAGAATAAGAAACATACTTCCATACATTCTTACCAACATTTACATTTATAATATAAGTGGGATAAAAGGATTATAAGAGCCCAAGTAGATGCAGCTAATTATATACATGATAATCTTAGTCACTGGCTCACTGCCTCACTGCTTACGACAGGCACCGGTTTAACAACCGGTTGTTCTCGCTATCTCATAATATTGCAGAAAACATTACATGTGCCCCAACTTGAGCCAAATTTTGTAATGCGCAAAAATCTGCATTTTGTTATGATGTATGAAGTAATATATATATACCGGTATTATAATGTCGTATTTTAATGATGTAATATTTTATTTAGTTAATTAAATTCAAATACATAAATTGCTTAATGTGTTTATTGGTGCGGTGGCTGGGCAACCGGCTGCCGTGCAACGTGTCGTGGATTCGAATCCCGCACGGAAGAACTCTTTGCGTAATCTACAAATTTTTGTTCCGGGTCTGGGTGTCATGTGTATGTGACATTGTATGTTTGTAACGGCACCGCAATGGAGAAAGTCTAAGTTTGGGGCAAAGTTTAAAAAAAAAAACTAAATTACATTCAGAGCATATTCTTGCCCTGGGTGGGGCGAGAGGGCGAATCCGACTGATACTGACTAAAAACCATCGCGTCTCTTCACCTGGCCCGGGCTCCAGCCCGGTATCCAGCTCCAGCTGTAGTATTTTTGACAGAACCGCAGCTAGATAGTTGAGAATAAGGTCAAGTTTCAGTTACAATAGGCTCACGCCTATTAAATGGGAGTTATGGAAATAAATATTTTACTTGTGGGTAACAATTTGTGTTAATCTACGCTACACTTCATGGAATAAAGGTTTGATTGCACGGTTGGTGCGGTGGCTGGGCGACTGGCTGCCATGCAACGTGTCGCGGGTCCGATTCAAGCACGGAACAACTCTTTGTGTGTTCCACAAAATGTTGTTCCGAGTTTGTGTGTCATATGTATCTTTGTAACCGCACCCACGACACAGGAAAAAATCCTAGTGTAGGGCAACTTTTTTTAAAAACAAAAGTGTGCTACTTTAAGTCGTGTTACATCTTTGGCTACAATGTTGCTTAGCTTATCACGGCAAGCTAGCGCCAATAAAAATAACGACTTTGTGATGCATTTTTTATTTTGCAGCATTATTAATTATCAATAATAGGTAATTATTTTTATACTGATAAATAATTCATTGAACTTTAAATTGTTTCTTTGTTGCATTAATACCGCAGCTGATACGACAAGTTAAAAAAGCTGTGATTAATTGTATTTATATTAACGCAAGGTTATTTTATAGTTTTGTTTTTATCATTTTTATTTTTGTTTTTGCTGCTGCCCGTGACACACATTATATCACAGTTGTTAATAAATAATATCTGTTATACCTGTGATATCTTCATCACACATGAACGGCCAAAATGATTTCAAAATTTGTTTTCATGCTTTATGTTATTTAGATAGGCTTCTTAAAAAGAAAAAAATTGGAAAGGAAATAACAATATCTTATTGCAACCTTTTTGGCTTTTTGCAATCTTTTTGGTGCCGTAGCGATTATCTTGCGCCCTGGGGTAAGATCTTGTGACTTAGATTCATACATTACTAGCGTTCGCCCTCGGCTCCACCCGCGTGGATGTCGATATTAGACATTTACAAGTTTTTTTGTAATTTAATGTTCTCTACGTTCAAACCTTTTCTGGACTTACCAACATTTGCCAAATCGCTATAATATTACAACGAATAGTGACATTGATTTTTGTATATATAGATACTTTTCATAACTTTATTATTATATCCTGTTGGGCAAGCCTATGAGCGAATCCTGTTTATAGATCCAGATTGTTTATATGTATAAATAACACAAAAAAGGCCAGCAATACATTATTTGTAAACTTTTGAAATGTCCATGGGCGGCGTATATAGTTCTCTATCAGGTACTTAATCCAACAAATGATCGACTGATCAATCCCACTAAAAAATTACAATGGGTTACTATTCTAAATTTTATTCATAGGGACATTCACCTTAACATTGTTTGTTTTTTTTTGTATTATCAAGGAAATAATAAGCGATTACGTTAACTGATAATCCTTTCATATAGACAACTTGAATCAAGCAATTAGTTGTTTTGTCCCTACTACAAAAGGTTGAAAATGCATTTAGCATTGAACCAATCTTCACAAACTGTCGCATTTACAATACTGCAATAATTAAATTTCTACTAAATGGCACGGCCTCATCATATTCCACAGAATCAATGTGCTGTTCGAGGTTGTTTACAAATAATTCACTGCAATAACCCTCCTTATTGTGGTTATCCTTAAAGTTCAAATCAGTTTGAACGCGCGTGTCTATTATTTTAAGATAATAGGTGCGGCGAATAAAAACTTCGTGAGAAAAGGTTAGAACTCACAATGGAAACGTTATTAGTTGGTTTATCGATTTTATGTAAGTTCATCATGAATTGTAATAAGTAATACCTTATTACAAGACGCATAACTATTTTTAGAACAAGTTGAACTTTGTAGTTTTATTGAGGTAACTAATTTTATATCCAAATTCTAGCAGTCCGCCCCTGCTTCGGACGTATCTCCAAGTATCTCGCTAACGACAAAAGGGACCCTATTTCCCTACTCCCTACTTTTCAAAAATTTTCTCAATAACAAACATAACTCTGAATCTGACACTGTCTGTCTCGCCCACCAGAGCGGGAAAAGCCTGCTGATAAAATTGATAATTTTATTCCCTCAAAAAAAGAAACATATGATTGATCTAGAGTTGGTGAACCATAATTTATAACGCTAAACTTCTGCCATAGTCTGTAAAAGAATGAACTTTATATTATATGCGATTAAAATGTCAACAACATTTACTTAAAAAATTACTTCTCTATTTTCAGAGGACATTCCTGATGCTGTCGCAACAAGCTGCGCTAAATGCACGAACGCCCAGAAGCATATCTTCCACAAATTCCTTTTGGGACTCAAGGAGAAGCTGCCTTCGGACTATGAAGCCTTTAAAAAGAAGTTTGACCCTCAAGGTCAATACTTCGAAGCCCTTGAAGCAGCCGTAGCCTCTTCTTAAAGACCTTTAACAATGCACCGACAAAATAACTTCTCACATCATTAAAATTAAATACCGCAAAATATTTGACGAGAGCTTAAAAATAAGAGTCCCGGTTAAGCTTGAAACTTGTAGAGCATCGTAATAACAGAGAAACATACTCGATGTTACCTATACTCATGACTTCATGGGTTAGTTCAAAAGGGATCAAAGTGGCCATGTCTGTGCAGTGATTAGAAATGAGATTTGTAAGCTTAATTCTTTTAAAGTCGAATTTGTAAGAATTGCAGTCTTTATGACAAATATGCATTAATTCTAAGCAATGATGTAATTCGCTCATAAGTTTTTGTTGAGAATACATAGAATAAGAATAATCTACTGTCTTTTTTTAACTTGGTAATAACAATGGATAATAGAATAACAAAAACAAAAGATTTTTGGATATGATTTTTTGATTAAAATTCTTTGTGTTATAAGAGTTTTTGTCAACAAAATCAATGACTGACTGACATTTTACTAAAAAATTTTTTTTTTATGTCGTAATCTCGGCAAACTAGCAAACAGATTACCTGATGGTAAGCATACAGAGCGTCGCCCACGGACACCCGCAACGTTGGAGTTACGAGTGCATTGCCGACCTTTTAGGAATTAGGGTTTTGGAGATTTAGGGATCGGGGGAGGGGAAGGATTGGACCTCCGGTAACTTCACTCACACGGCGAAACACAACCGTGTGGTTGTATCACGCCGGGTTTCTGTGAGGCCGTGGTATCACTCCGGTTGAGCCAAACTATTCGTGCCGTAGCATCACATTAAATTTTGGCATTATGTTACTATAATAGTAACAATAGGTATCCCAAAATTTTACGAATCCAATATTACTACTTAAATTATCATTAGTGACAATTTATTTGAACCAACGATTTTTATTTATTGCATAATGCTCAAAAGTATATTACACTTACAAATGTAAGAACGTCAGCGAACTAACATACAAAAATAGTAATACCTAATGTTTTTCAAATTAATATAAATTTTCTTACTTACTTTCGATTGTTCCGAGGAAATGTTCGGTTTAATAACCGCCGCTGACTTTCCCCATCGACCCACGCGAAAAAAATGTCATGCCCATCATACCTATAGATGGCTGGCAGCCGATACGATTCAAATCTTCAAGAAAGGTGCGCTCCTTTTTAAAAGGCCGGCATTGCGCCTGTGACTCCTCTGGTGTTGCTGGTGTTCATGGGCGCCGCTGATGTTGATGATGATGTCTGTCAGATCCTATTCCATAAACTAAAAAGATAAAAAATAGAATAAATGAAAGCACACCACCAAAGAACTTAACTGATAAAAGGTTTGGAACAGAGTCTCAATAATGGTCATTGAGACATTCTAAATTATTATGTTTTCGGCTTACTCACGTAATAATGTATGCAGCAGCGCGACGGTCGCCGAGTCGCGTGTCGCGGAATGCTGCTCATGAATATGGGCCTCTAGCATGGCTTGAAACTAGTCGAGAGTATCTCGTCAAATTATTACGTGAGTAAGCTGAAAACATAATAAATGGTCATTGAATCACAAGAATTGTGATTTACTGAATATGTAGAAGAGTGTAAAGTTGTTTTTATGAGTTTCTTTGAGATAACATAGGTACCTATGAATGTAATGATCAGTTCTTACAACCCACCCTGTTATACCACAAAAATGAACTCAAGAAACACGTTTAAAAACGCAATCAAAAGTTGAAAGACTGAAGAAGATTGGTGTTTACTAGCATCATCGTGCCTTTGATAATTGTTTTATTTGAGAACTCTATGGTTAGTATTCTTCGAAACAAAATAAACTATAATCAAGGTGGTCGATAAAAAAATAAAGTACCTATAAATGTTAGATTTAAAACGTGAACACGTCTTGAGTTTAGTAACAGCGTCGATCGTAAGATTGCTTGGGTATTTCCATCTTAAATTTTCAAAGATTAAGTTTATAGTCATTCTATTTACTTTATATCTATTAATAGAATAACAAACTGTCTCTCTAACAGTACTGTATTCTGACAAATAAATCTATCTTTATCTTTATCTTTATCTTTAACAGTGCATTAAGACTCCATATCATTATTTACCTTACATAATTACTCGCTAGAATTGGAATTTATATAAAGTTTTTAGTATCCCTAATGACTTAAGAAAATCATCAATCTTATTCCGAAATAATAATTACAAAAAGATTATTGCATTGTTAATATCATAAAGTTGAATTACTTATAGGAAACTCCATTAGGTACATCTTATAGAACAAAGAACTACTATAAACCTCATATGAAATAAGTAATTATTACCGCAAATTCATTATTACGAAGGTAGTTCCGAATATTTAATAAAGCACTCAAGTTTTTGTGATTATCATCCTTCCTTATAAATATTGTGTTTTGTTGAAGGTCAGGCTTTGAGAGGGTATTAAATACAAGCATTTGTGATGTGCTCGCCATTTGAATCAGAGCTTACAGCAATTTCGTAATCCGTTCAAAAATAGTAGAGGAGTCGCAGTAATGATCGGTCTAAATAAATACAACGTGCCGGTATCGATTATTTTAATATTTCTATTTGTTTCAACTGTTCTTTCACAAGAGAAATTTTATGATAGAAGATACGATTACTACGAAATTGATACGTTGATACAGAATCCTAGATTGTTGAAGAAATATTTGGATTGTTTTCTCGGCAAAGGACCCTGCACGCCCATAGGAAGAGTGTTCAGACGTAAGTACTAACGATTTATTCTCACATATTTTGCTAAGTCATGCTACAAGTAATTCTGCAATATTATTATATATTCTGTTTTCTATTATACATTTTAATTAGATTTTGTGTTTTTTAAATAAATTGTTTTAAGTATTTGATTAAAATTATTATATTGTTTTCATAAATTGTGCACACATTTTTGGTTAAATGTGAGCAACACTTAGTTATACCTATTAATTTTATTACTTTTATAATAATTTCTTAATACAAACTTATATTTTTAAAATTATTTTTTGTGTTTATATATGACAGATTTTTTTTATGTAATTCAGTTCTAATGCATGAATGATAATGTTTGCTTATATTTTTGATATACATATACATATAATAAAAGATAATAATATCTGTCCTAATATTATTCTTTCATCTAACATTTATTTCATGTTACATGGTGTTCAAGTCAAAACTTTTCTTTTTTTATTATACTTACGATATTAAACTAAAAATTTCTTTGAGTAGCTTTTCACACAACTCATCTATTTCATCCTCAGGTCTCTATCATTTAGCTATTTCATCATTCAACAATAATAAGTCAACATATTTGCAAATTGTTTGGTTTTCAACTTTATGACTGTATTACATCATATTCTGTAAGCTTTCGTATATACTTTACAAATATATAGTGCTTTAGTCACATATTGCTATAACATAAGTTATGTAACAATCCTAATATTTTCTTAAAATTATACAAGCTATAGAATAAAATTAAAGCAATTTTTTATTCAAATACGTATGACACTTAATCAAATTCGTAAACTGGACGCTATCCAGACGGTTCTCTATTACTTTTCATTAATTAGTATATAGAACAGTAAACGGTAAGCCAGGGTGAGTAGAGTTCGAGAAGTAAACAAATATTTATTTTAACGAGCAGACGGATTATCTGATGTTTAGTAATCACCGCTGCCCAGGGACACGTGCAACAACGGAGGAGCTACGAGTGCGTTGCCGATCTTTAAGATAGGATATTAGGGATTTTGAGATTTTAGAATTGGAGAGGGACATATCCTTCGAATTTTATTTATTACCTAAAACGGTTTTCCAACCAATCAAGGCGTGAACAAATACCCCTCTTGTGGGTAAAAAATGCTTATAATCCAGGGTACCACCTATCTACATACTAAAATCCACAAAATCGGTCCATCCGTTTTTGCGTGAAAGAATGACCAAGTTTCTTTTATACATTTCCATCTATAGGTTGCTGGAAGAAATCGCCTTGTGTGATAAAACCACCCTTGGTAATCACAACAGTCTTTCATAGTATCCAATGTATTGCTACTTAGTGTAGGTAAGTGTGCAATAAAGTATATATAAATAAATAAAAAAAATACAAACTTACATTCTCACAACATTGAGTTTTGTAGAGATTGGGATCCACGCCATTTTCCATTTTCAAACACAATTTAACAATTATTATATTTATTCTTTATGTAACATATAAATTGCGTAGGCGGAGAATTACATAGAATTAATGTCATATATACGGTTGACACCTTAGAATGATGTCGATTAACATAATATACATTTACAAAGGTCCTTTGTCGACACAACTAGAGGTACTCAAAGGTACTCTAAAGTCACTCAAGTAGACGCTAAGGTATATTCAAAGTATATTATTATGATGTACTCAATAATTGTAACTAAAGAAATAAACGGGTAAACCCAAACTCTACTACTGTTCACTTATACATAATGTACTTAGCTGCTTGTCAAGTATCGGGTTAAACCGCAAAAGTTCGCCGGCTAAGTAGTGTTGGTCAATATTTATCTTGATGTTAGTAGCTGGTGGTTTTGTTTATTTTTTAAGTTATGTAAGAAGCTTCTGGAATTAATATATTCTATCTCATGACTTGGTAAGAGTGAGTTTTGTTGTATTGTCTATGATTAGTAATACTAATCAGTGTCGCACTATAATTGTCTGTGTCGTCATATCTCTATTATTCTCTTCTTGTCTTTGTCGTCATATTTAGTTGTCCAACTTTTTTTTTGTCTATATTTTCCATGTGCAACAATAAACAATTAAATACATTTCATCTATGTTATGTATGTAGTATGTTTGTTACTTCATCACGCCAAAACGACTAGATGGATCTAGATGAAATTTGGCACAGGCCTGGATACACTCTGGAATAGGACATAGGCTACTTTTTATCAACATACCACGCGAGCGAAGCCATGTATTTTTGATTGGCATAAAAACGAATGAAGTACTCCCAATACATCAATAAGCTAAACCAAACAAAATACTATGATTTTATAAAAGTTTAACAAAAACCTACATATTATTATTATTATTAAATCTGAATTGAATCTTAAAACAACAAGAAAAGTCTCAGATTAAACCAATAACAAATATTTTATATATACCATATTTTTACAGAAATTCTGCCTGAAGCGGTACAGACAGCGTGCAAGAAGTGTACACCATCGCAGCGTAGGCTTGCAAGAAAAACGTTCAACGCCTTCAAAGGATATTTCCCAGAGACCCACGAGGAACTGCGGAAGAAACTTGACCCCAAAAACAAGTACTATGAAGCTTTCGAGAAGGCTATATCGAGCGCTTGAACAAATCCACTGCCCACTTAGCGTTTTACCAAGTAAGTAAGCATAAGTATACATAAGTGAGCATAATTGAGTATAAGTGAAGCGTAAATAAGTGAAGTGGGACATATTTATGTTTTAAAAAATACGGATGCAATCGTTTTTATTAAGATTCGGTTACATCCGTGGTTTAGTTTCCGTGTTAGACTATTATTTTAAAGGGCAATTATGATAATAAAAAAAATATTAACATTATAATTACACGCATATACGTGTGCCGTGGTTAGTTATGGTAGGTTAAGGTGGTAATTATCATGGATAGATGAACTCCATATATAGACTTCCTTTCGAATACAAATATAAAAAAATATTATAAATAATCTGGTTAGTACCAATGTGATTTTTTTCCAAGTTATTGTATACTTCTTAAGATTATTTAGAAACATCCTACACAACAGTTCGAAATCTCATGTGCAGAAGTAAGTTTAATTCCGTAAACTAGACGCAAATCTAGACGGTTATCTACATTATATATAATGTAGAGAACCGTCCCGTCACTACCATCAACGATTGCATCACTGCTTACCATCAGGTGGGATCGCAGCCAAGCACTAGTTAACTGCAAGTAAAAAAAACCTGGAAACATAAACAAAACTTTTGCCCCTACTATATTAAAATTTATTTATCTGGCAACTTCCGCGTAGTTCCACCCTCTGTTCGGCTCTTATCACTCGTAGCGTAGTGTTTTATAGCCTTCCACGATAAAAAATCTATCCAACAAGGCTGAAGACGTAAGTATGTATATATATAGGTATGTAAATTAGATGTTTTAAATTAAGTATATTTAAGTTCTCTATAGATACAGAATTTTATTTTGTTGTATTACATAGGACTCATAGCTTATGTAGCTGAAAGTGGATGCGTCAACACTTAAGAACCATTTTTTTGTGATGGCTAAATCATCAAATGACATCTCCCGCCCAAAGTAGGGCAGGAGCCTGGCAGGCCAGGAACCCTGGCTCTTACCCCGCAACCCCGGCTTTTAGGTACCGTATCATAATATATTAGGAATATGTAATAATGTAGTGTGTTTATTCCTTTATCCATATTCTGACAAAGATTGTAATTCGAATCGGCTATTAAATAAAAAAAAAAACATCGATACCATACCCAAAAAATAAATCGTTCATTCGTTCCTATTATTTCGATTGCAAGGTAAACGAGTGAATAAAAAAATGTGTGTAATCGATTTAATAATACTCGATTGGTCAAAATTGAGGACTGCATTTATCGATTGCGCATGTTTTCAGGTTTCGTGTTTAATAATACGATGCAGGTGCGTTTATATGACTCAAGAATAATATAATAGGTATCGGATATCGTAGTCATGTTACACCATTCATGTTCATGATTACATCGTAATGATGTTATGTTACGTTTTATTATAACGTTTCTCCTGTTTCCTACTGTGAGACTCAAGTACGAGTAAGAGCCATGCTTCGACCCGAATACGCTCTACAGAACAACGGCGTATACGAGTACAAACGCTCGCGTTGTGTTTCGCCATGTGAGTAGGGTTACCGGAGGGCGAATATCCTTCCATGATTCCCTCATGGATCCCTCATTTTCAAATATCTAACCTCTGAAAGATCGGCAAAGAACTCGTTATTCTTATGATGTTGCGCGTATCAATGCGAGGGCCGATTGTTGACCATCTGATGACGCGTAATCTCGTGTGTGGCATTATCAAATAAAAAAGATATCATTCACTTTTCATTATATTGATTCGATGTTGTTTACTACTAAGAACTTTAGTCACTTAAACCTTGCATAATTCAGAATTTTATGTTACAGATGGCTTTACGAAAACAATTAGATACATATATTTTTATATTGAGCACTAACACAATAAACACATAATATCACTTAATTTTTTCCGCTCTTACACCTCAACTAAACAGAAATAACTTTCTACAGCCGCTTTTATCCAATCTATCTTTGCGTCCAAATTTATTACAATCGTTCCAGCGGTTTTCGTGTTAAAGTAACAAAACACGCAATATCACTTTTAATGACACGCACTAGTATGAACATAACATCATGCCAGCTCAAACGGCAGGCACAGTTTAATTCTAGCTTGAGTTAGTCATAACATTTGCACTGTGCAATCTCTAGCAAGATATTGCTATATACAGTATATCTACACCGCACCACAAACTGTTTCGAAATTATAAAACCCAATTTCAAAAGTTTTTACTTAGTAACGATTAGGTGTTGTTGAAATGAATATTAGTAAGCGGTAAGCAGATACAACTGCGTTACTTTTATGTGGCTGGACCTGAGTGTTGGGGATTTGAAAATGGAACTGCGGTATTGGATTGCACCGTCCATTCCTTTCTGGATTGGGCGGGCCTGAGCAAAGGTCTATTTTCACATGAATAAGGTTTGAGCATAGATCACCACACTTCCTTGAAGCGGATTGTTGATAACAAACTTAAATTAGAAATTCTAAGTCCAGGTCTTCTCGTCATCAGGCGGAGTTGCGGCCTTGGCCCTGGCCTAGACCAGCACATATGACTGCATTCTGAAAGACTGTAGTATTACTTTTTGCCGGCCCACTCGTGCCAAAGCATGTATGTCCCACACTCCCATCTCCTTCACCGAATTTAGTATAGATATAGTATATAAGAAAAGTGCTAAGTAACAATGTGCCTTGGGTAAATACAGATTAGTGTAATTGACGTTTCATAAAAAAAAATGTTGGTGCAGATTAAATGAACTTTAACCAGTTCTCAAACGGGCAATATAGAGAACAGATAATCAAAATATATTTTATTAAATTATGTTTTTGAAGCAAAATTCTGTTCAAGGAAATCAATGACGTTGTAATTTCTGGAAACTTTGTAGACCTACCTTGGTAAGTTAAATGTTTCCGTAAAGCGATTCGACAATGTAAACAGTGTCGTTTTAACATTTGCTTTATATACAACGAAGGCAGTCTAGACGTGTACTTCCAAGTCATTTGGACTTTTTCGGTTGGTGCGGTGGCTAAGAAAATGGCTGCCGCGCATGTTGCGCGGCAGCCATTTTCTTAGCCATCGTGGGTTTCCGCACGAAACAACTTTTTATGTTATCCACAAATTGTTGTTCCGGATCTGGGTGTGATGTGTATGTGAAATTTCATGTTTGTAAACGCATCCACGTCACATGTGAAATAACCACAGCGTTGTATTTCACCGTGTGAGTGAGGCCCAATCCTCATCCCTTTCCAATCCTTAAATATCCGAAACGCTTCTCCCTAAAAGGCCGGCAACGCACTCGTTACTCCTTTGGTGTTGTGGGCGGCGCTGATTGCCTACCATCAGGTAATCTGTCTGCTCGTTTGCTAACCTATATCGTAAAAAAACCACAAAACTAAGTGCATTTCAAGTTAAATAATAATTCCAAATGACATAATTACAATTACACAAAGTTGCAAACCTAATAATAATAATTGAGGCGATTATAAATAAATAATAGATATATAATAATATCATTTTACAACGTTAATTTATGTAATAGTATGCATTAGCTAATGGTAATTAATTTCGTTGATTTATTTGAGATGGCGATTTAGTTTTTTTTTTTGTTTTTTTTAGTCTGTCGTTGGATTATTTTTAGATTTATATTATTATTGATTTAACACATTAAATACCTACGCAGTTTTTCTTCTTTTATGCTTTTTTTTCGATACTATAATTTGAAACATCGCCTGACGATACTATCAGAGTGCATTTTAAGGTATTTTACGGCTACAAGCTCCCTCCCTCTTTTCCCTCAACTTTACAGTAGTTTTTCTTTTTTTATTACGATAGAGACGAATTTGTTTAGCGTGGCATGACAAGACACGGTTAAATACGTAAAGGTTGTCTCGAACTGCAGTAAACTTTATATAAAACAATAGATAGAATTCTAGTAAGGCGCAACAGGGAAGCCATAGTAATAAATTATATTAGAAGTTTTATTAGAAAAAATAAAAAAAACACACGTTTTCCATGCTTCGGCACGAATGGGTCGGCTCGACTGGAATGATACAACGGTCTCACAGAAAAACGCAGCTTTGTTGTATTTCGCCGTGTGAGTGAGGTTACCGGAGACCCAATCCTTCCCCTCCCCCAGTCCCTAAATCTCCAAATCCCTTATCCCCAAAAGTTCGGCAACGCACTCGTAAACCCTCTGTTCTTGCGTACGTCAGCTCGTTTGCCGAACTATCACATAAAAAACATGTTTCATGTTTTTTAATTATCTAATAATTGACGAACTAATTTAAATCGTTATTTTTTTTTTGTTTTCATACCTTGTCAGATTCTCTATTTGTACGGGTAATACTAAGAATCGAATTTGAACCAAAGAACTTCTAAGAAACAAAATCTGTTTACCATCAGTTACTGTCCATGACATCATAATTTAGTACGTACATATATGAACATGTTGTTTAATCATACGTAGATATGTTGCTTGCGTTAACTTGCGTCGTACTACGACTTCAAGTGCCGGGGTTGCGGGGTAAGCGCAATGAGGCACCGCGACCTCGGCATAGAGCAGGAGAAGGAACAGGGGGGTTTTTAGTCAGTAAGAGTCTGACACTCCCTCCTGCCCAGCCCTGGGCGGGAGAAGTCATTTGATGATCTTCCCCTCACAAAAAAAAAAAAAAAACTACGACTTTAAGTGTATTTGAGTCATATTGTCAAATTCAATAATTATGTATTTCTAACACAACAGATATAACGATAATGCCTCCTCCTTTTTTATGTATTTGTACCCTTTTTTGTAGGGGGGGAAATTATCAAAATGACTTCTCTCGCCCAGGGAGAGGCGACAGGGAGAGTCGGACTCTTTCTGACTTAAATGCCTTGTTCCTTCACCTGATCCAGATTGCTTTTCCGCAATCCCAGCTGATGTATTTGGAATATAACAATTCAAAAAGTACTGGATGCATGTTTGTTACTCTTTCATGTAAAAACTACTGAACGGACCTGAATGAAATTTCGCATAGAGATCGATTATAATGTCATAGGAAGTATACACACATAAGCTACTTTTGGCACTACAAGCAAAGACGTAAGCAGATTTTATAGTGTATTATAATTTACTAAGATATTTTATGGATTGGCTGAAATGGGATATTGTTTATCTGATACATAATAAATTTAATTTTTTTAAATACAAATATTTGAGGAATACTTGATAAAAGTCTAATTTTCTCGAACAATTTTAAGTTACTTTCGTATTAATCTTCAGCTCGTCAGTCAACCAGAAATATGTATTATGGCAAATCTCTCATATCCTTAGTTCAGATGTATATATGTATACTATCATGAGCTGTTGGAGATGATTGCAACGATGATATTTTTAATGACTTAGAACTCCTTAGAAGAAAACAAAGAAAAAAATAAAATAAAATTTACTATGACAAACGTCTCATAAGACACATAAAAATGACAAACGATTTCTTTGTGTGTAAGTATGATCATGAGTCAACAAAAGCTATTCAATTGTTGATTGATTGAATCAGCAATTATTATCCCGTTTTATGGTAAGGTTTATGGCACCTACTTACGGTGCAAAGAAAACATGTGAATTCGTATGAATTTAATCACAAATTTGTTCGACTAATTGGAATTGATCTTTCTTATTGCTTGTAGTTAGTAGTAGTAGTAGTAGTAGTAGGACTTCATTATCTTATAATGAATATAAGTAGGTTGAATGTTATCATTAAATCGACAGAAATATAATTTCCATTTATATACTTGAAGACCTTACCAATAAAACAAAAAAAAAACAGGTACCGAAATGAGGCGCTACCCTTGCGATCGACCTAGAAATCATTTTATATTTTTTTTGCATAGGAAATAACACCAGTGTGTCAGCACAAAAAAAATGTATGTTTTGGAAGCCTTGCACTTTAATTTTAACGTTAATTTTCCTTATTTTTTTAAGCAGCAAAATTGTTATTGCTTAATTTTCCCGGTAACGTAGCAATCTATAATATGTTTTGTTTATAGCAACAAGTGGCGGCCCATTAACATTTCACTACAATGCAGGGAGGGTTTTACCAAAACCGTTCGGCTAATTAATTAAGTGCCCTATTCATTTCGTTAAAAGGTTCAAATTGGTTTGTTTTGACTGCGCAAGCGTTGACCCATGTGCCAATGAAGGTAGTGGGTATACCGTCGTCAATATAAACCACTGTCGCTTTCTGCCACCGCTAGTTCTTTAGGTCGATTGTAGAAGGTAAAAGGTGGGTGAATGAACTTCTTGTTAATCAGTGACGATATATTTTGTGAATTGTGATTTGGAAGTTGTGAACGAATAGTGTTTTAAACTATAGACTATACCAAAGTACTATTTAACTATATTATCATAAAAATACTTCGTTTCTTGTGTCAAGCCAAAATCAATTCAAAAACTAATTCATATGCAACAAAGATTCGATTTTAATGTCTAAGATTTATGCTTCTAATTCGTGGGACATGTAACTAATACGTAGTCCAAACACGTCCTGTGTTTGTACAATGTCCATGGAAACAGCTCATTGAATAGGTTCCATCGCTTAACATTCGGGACGGATCACATTCTTTGTTCCATTGTGATCGTACGAAGTTGATTAATTGGGAGAGAGGAATAAAATTCAATTATTATTTACAGAAATCAACTGTCAAAATGAGGGTGCTCGTTGTTTTGTCTTGCTTGGTCGTGGTGGCGTTTGCTGCTGATAAATACAACCCTAAATACGATAACTTTGACGTGGACACCCTGATCTCCAACGACAGACTGCTGAAGGCTTACATCAACTGCTTCTTGGAAAAAGGACGTTGCACGCCCGAAGGATCGGATTTTAAAAGTGAGTATTTTTGCTACGTTCTCTATTGAGTGTAATTGTTTTTATGACCTAATTTCTAGTGACGCAAATTTGTTAGAATTATGTTCATAAAGTGCAGTCAATATTTTTTGCAATACTAATGCAGTGATTTTGACACCGTGTACAGTAGTGTTGTGGCATAAAATACATATTTACGTAACGCCGGATTAACTCAGTGCTCCACTCCAACTGTTTGCACAAACCGGGTCGAGGTCAAGGTTTTTAAGCAGGAAAATATCCTCAGGCAATGTTCAAAGTACGTCTATGTGGATTCGTGCTAAATTCGTTGAATCCTTGATGCGTTTTCCTTTTATAGAACAGGCTTCATAGTTACCATTACCACTGGGTTATATTTGGGACTCTAGCTAGGTAGGTAGGTCTAGAAAAATTGGACAGACCATCATTTATTTATTTAGATGTTCCAGTGATCCAAAATGGATTTTATAAAATAACCTATCCACTAATTTTCAATAAAATTTTCCAGAGGCCCTCCCTGAAGCGATAGAGACCACTTGCGCCAAGTGCACAGACAAGCAGAAGGGTAACATCAGGAAAGTGATCAAGGCCATCCAGCAGAAACACCCCAAGGAGTGGGAAGACCTTGTCAAGAAGAACGACCCCAGTGGCAAACACCGCGGTAACTTCGACAAATTCATCCAAGGAAGCAGCTAATAATGTTCACCATGTTCCAACTCTATTTAGATTTAAGAAGTAGGTCCTGTAATAGGTAAAATACAAAACAATTTGCTTGAATCGCAGTTCGACTGATCCCACTACAGCTCTCTATAATGCTGTACCTTACAATCTCACCCCCATAGGATTTATCCCGTATCTCCCATCATTCCGCTCCCCGGGATCCAAATCCTAGTGATTTAATTTATATGTAGGCTTTTAGATTTTAATCGGATGACAAATTGTTGTGTTATTTATTGAAATATCACGATGTTGACTGATATTGTAATAAAATATGATTTTAATATAGTTTCGTTTTTTTATTTTATTACTCTTAATGTGTGTTTACAAGGCATTCAAGGTTTATACAAGAAGGTCTCATAAAATGTGACTTGTCATCAATATGTTGAACTTGAACTCTTTTACAAAAACATGGCCATTAAAGATCCAATAAGTCAAAGTTGTGCATAATGGCATTGTTTGCACAATTAGATCATTAGTAATTAATGATGAAATTGTTTAAAGAAGGTGAGGTTAAACAGGTTGCATGTGGGTTTTTATGTCAAGCAGGGCCGTCGGAGCGGCGATGCGGCTGTGTGCTTGCGACTAGTTGCGCCAGAGAGCCCACATAGCTACCGCTGCAGTCTGATGTAACTTCATAGATTGTGTAAGCCCGTCACATAATCTTCGACACAACGCAATCGTTCCGCATCATGGCACGATTTTCACGTCACTAGCACTCCATGGGACCCTTTACTAGTTTTTGTTGGTGTTCTATTTTGTTTTCGAAACCTTTTGGCTTACCTTTTCTTCATTGCTACACGCAAAAAACATCTAATATTAAGGTGAAATGTTGCGTCGATTTCTTGAGATTACAACAATTTCACGTTCATTTCATATTCTACCCATTATTTGGATCATTTTTTTCTTTAAGACCATAGCTGGGACTCCACGGGTTCTCGAGATATTGAAGGTCAAAGATGCATATTTATTTTTGTTTTTATTCCGCGATCGAATTCTATGTATTATTACAAAACTTTTTTCGAAACAAACATTTCCTGAATTTTCGATTTATCTAAATAAATTACGCATTTGAAGTTACGAACAGTAATGTACGTAATAAATAAATGCAGACCCACACAAAAACATCGTGCATCTCAGTAGGATTTTTATTTTACAGAATTGTTTTATTGTTGCGAAGTAAAACATCGACCTACGTACTTATTACAGCGTTTTAATGCTAAGCTGTGAACCTACGCACACAATGACATTAAGCCCGTTGCTTTACATTGCGCGCAATAAAATTATTATATTTTTTGATACCTAAAAATAAAAGTCGTTTCCCAGTGATAATTTTAGCGTAAAGCTACTTAGTTAGAACTGCAGTATGCGTAGTTAACGGCTTCGTTAAGTGTCTTTTTACACCCTGTAGGTATGTATTGACGTCAAACAAAGATTGTTGTTAGTGATGGACGTTAGTGGAGTATTATTATCTGGTTTAGTTGTCCAGTTATATAGACAAGGTATAATGCAACAAGTCAAAGGTCTGCGTGACACAGTGATTAGCCAATCAATAGGAGATAATCGAACTGTTTTTTTCTGGGTCCTTCGCTGTTTGACACCATGAATTTTTGACACCACGGTGTCAATCGCAGAAGAACGTTTTTTGAATTGGCTGTTTGGGACCACGGTGTCAATCGACGAATACCTTATTTGGCTTCGTTGATTGACACCATGATGTAAAACAGCAAAGGACGGCCCATTGGCATTTTTATTTTTTAGTAAAAAGGTAATTTACCTTTTCTATCTGTGATTTTTTATTGTTTAGTAGAACTTTTTATATATAAGATAAGATGATTAAGTATGTGATTTTTAGTACTTAGTTATTAGTAAAAAAAATAATTTACCTTTTCTATCTGTGATTTTTTATTGTTTATTAGAACTTTTTATGTATATTATGTGATTTTTAGTAGTTAGTTTTTAGTAAAAAGGTAACTTACCTTTTCTATCTATGATTTTTTATTGTTGAGTAGAACTTTTTATATTTAAGGCAAGATGATTATGTGATTTTTAGTACTTAGTTATTAGTAAAAAGATTATTTATCTTTTCTATCTGTGATTTTTTATTGTTTATTAGAACTTTTTATGTATATTATGTGATTTTTAGTAGTTAGTTTTTAGTAAAAAGGTAATTTACCTTTTCTATCTGTGTTTTTTTGTTGTTTGTTAGAACTTTTTATTCATATACAAGATTTATTCATACAAGATTCCATTAAAAATTTGATTGTAATTTTTGTTTTAATAACCGTTTTCTTTTCGCCAGTACACAAATCACAGTTGACCTTTAAATTGTTGAAAGTGGTCCAAATCAACAGTTTTATACCATGGTGTCAATCGACGACAACAAAATAAGATATTCGCCGTTTGACACCACGGTCGCAAATTATTATGGAAATGGTCCTAAACAGCCAATTCAAAAAACGTTCTTCTGCGATTGACACCGTGGTGTCAAAAATTCATGGTGTCAAACAGCGAAGTACCCGTTTTATAATAGCCTTATTATTCTAAGTCAATCGTGTTTTTATGTAACTGTAAATAACGATGATCAACTTATGTTTTTATTTAGTTTATGGAAATTTCTTTCTAGGACATTGAATTTGTCAGCCTGCTAATCTACTTATATGTGTACGTATAAATCCATGCCACTTTTCGTTTTTAATGTTATAACTCAACACTGACTAATTTTGGTTGAATTATTCGTGGAAATCCAGAGAAAGTTTGTACGAAAAAGTGTAAAATCAATATACAAGCGGACGGGGCAGCGGGCGACCATTAGAACTTTATGTTTATGCGGTTATCAAAATAGATTTTAGCAATAAGCTCATTGATTTATCAATTATTCAGGTTAGGAACTGAATACTACTGGAAATCATTGTATTAAAATTAACCATAGGTTCGTAACACCTCTATATCTAATTTAAAGAAAAAAAAGAAAATTCATTTGTTTTAATTTGCTTCTTATTTATTGTAATGCTCCACATAGTTTAAATCAGTTTCATAGTTCCATTCAAGAATAAGCCATAAGTCCAACGTCAATAACGATCATTTTAATCGAAAGTTTTCTTTTAGTCTGTACCGATGACGAAAGCACTGAAGGCTTTTTCGTATTCGCCTTTAGGGTCGAATTTGGTACGGAATTGGGCGAAGTCATCAGGTTTTTTCTCACTAAGAGCCTTGACTGTCTTCCTGACATTTTGTCTCTGTATGGCTGAGCATTTTGCGCAAGCTGTGGATATAACTTCAGGCAGCAATTCTGGAAACAAAAGAAAGGATAAATGAGTTCAGAAATATTTTTGGCAATTGTTTTCTTGCTATGAGTGATTTTGCAGATAAAGATTTTTCTGGTTCCTCTCTCCCACGACCTTTGCTGTCCCCGACAGGGTCCTTAGTGATTCTGCTATATTTTCATTTAAGATCTAATGTACACTACGGAACGCAGTAAAGTATTGACTATTGATTATTTTTCAATGAAACAAAAAAACACGTTTTTCGCCAGATTTCTATGTGGCAGTAGGATTAGGTACTCCGTTACAAATCAGCCTATACATACCAATAAATGGCTCTCTCAGATATTGCAAAAATTTAGAGATATCATTGTTACAAAATAATTATTTCACTTACGTCTGAAATCAGCTGAATGTTCAACAGAGCAGGGTCCTTTATCCAGCATGCAATCGATATAGGCGGTGAAGAGTGCGTCATCACCCAGAATCTTGTCCACATCTAATTTGTCGTATTTTTCGTCATACCCAAAAACAAGAGGAGCGGCTAAAGCGAAGACAGCTATCAGTAGAGCGTTCATTTTGAATTTTTAAGCTAGAAATAAATAGTATAAATATAAGTTTTTAAATGGCTTGGTATTACAATTAAATAGGTCCTGTAAAATTTATTTAAATTAGAGTAAAAATTGTGTTACATTTCATAACGTTCAATGGGGTAGGTAGGTACATATTTTCCAGCAGGCAAAACCCAATCATATTTTCTAAACGAAAACCTTCCTTCCTCTTTTTGTTTTCAGCTGTGAACTTTTAATGATCTGGTATTTGTATTGATATTAAATATCAAAACAAAGTTCAAACTTAATTCTCTTAATAATAGTGCAATATGACATATATTTATTAAAATCGCTCTAAAATTACATTTTTAAATATTACTATAAAATAAAATAATATTTAAAAATATAAAAGTAGGAGCCAGCTGGCAGCGGGAGCAAGGTCCAAGCTGCCGGCGGTTAGGGCTCCAGAGACAAGAACCTCCTCACAATACGTGCCGTTTCAAGGAGGACTGCCTTCTGTATGAGGCCCTTGATCCATCCGCCTAACGTCAGCCTCTTAAGGTGGTTGTCGAGGCTTTTGGGGACTAACCCGTTTGCCGACACAACTATCGGCACAACGATGGCCGAGTCCACATTCCACATGTCAACAACCTCGTGAGCTAAGTCAAGATATTTCAATTGTTTATCTTTCTCAGCTTTCACGAGGTTCTCGTCATGAGGAATGGCAACATCGATTATCGTCGTGCGACGCGCTAGTCGGTCTACCACCACTATGTCAGGCTTATTGGCTACAATAGTCCTGTCTGTGATGATAGACCGATCCCAGTACAATGTGATATGGTCTTTTTCGAGAACTGGGTCGGGCACATACTTGTAGTACGGGACCTCAGACTCAACAAGCCGGTATTTCAAAGCAAGTTGCTGATGGATAATCTTGGCCACCTGATTATGTCTGTGCAAGAATTCGCCATTAGCCAAACGACCACAGCCGGAAATAATATGTCTGATGGATTCACCGGAGCTATGACATGCCCGACATATGTCAACCGTCCTATCCTTCATAATATATTTCCGGTAGTTATTCGTGAGGATAACTTCGTCCATAATTGATAGTAGTGCAATTATTTTTAGTTATAAGATTTGGCGAGTTTAATTTACATACTAGATAAAATAGTCATAATTTAACTTTTTGTCATCATTAATTTTATTTCAGACAGTACGACGTAAATTTAAAATTTATTTTTATTATTTTATTTTGTTTTTTAATTTTAAATTGTCTACTACGTAAATATTCTGCGGCGCTTTGCAAATAGCAAGTTTTTAACCTTTCTCATATAAAATGGTATTTTTAAATTATTAATAATACTAATATTAAGCAGAAGTTAAGAATGGTAGTGGTAGTGTCTACATAGTATGAATCCCCAATGACAGTAAGTCCTTCATAAAATAATGGGTTTTGAATCTTCACAAAAATATGCTGAGTCATTGGATCCACAACTTGTGTCCATTGTAGATTCTACTAATTGTAAGATATATAAGCTATGTTGTATTGTTATATGTTATGTATTATATGTGAATACTTTTACGATTTTAACTAATCAGAAATATAAATTTATTTACTTTTATTAAATTATATTTTAATTGGATGATCATAAACTCTTATAGAGCACTCGTACATAAAATATATTATTTTTAAGTTAAAATCTTACCTATTCGTGTATTCCGATGTCCCAATGGTGATGATGGCTACAACTAACTTCCAACCCATTTTATACCATAAAACTCGGAAATACATAATTATCTTAATTTCCTAAAATATTAAAAAAATGAAATTGTTTAGGCTAATATCATTAAAACATAATTTTGCTACATACAATTTGCGATTTCATGATAGCGTTGGCCTTCAGTAAAAAAATATTTCATGAACTATAGGTACTACCATAAAAAAATACCTAAATAAACACAAAATTCATGTAACAATACTGACGGGTGTATTAAGAAAAATTTAATAATTAATTAAATCATGCCTTAGTAAAGATTTTGTTCCGAAAACCATTTACTTTGTGAGTACACCTGCTCAACAGTATCTTTTGCTCCTGTTCCAGTGGTTAAATCTCAAAATATATTATAGCCCAGCTCACTTCTAAAATTCAATTGGCAAGCCTTAAAGTGTTTTTAGGTCCCGAGCGTACGGCGCATAGCGTTCCGCGCGCGCCTCAAAGAGCCAATAGACCACCACAGACGGGGCCCTATAGGGCTGATGTTCAGCCGGGGTTGCGGGGTAAGCGCAATGAGGCACCGAGACCTCGGCCCAGAGCAGGAGAAGGAACAAGGGGGGCTTTTAGTCAGTAAGAGTCTGACACTACCCCCCCCCCCCCTCCCGGCGCTGGGCGGGAGAAGTCATTTGATGATTTTCCCCTCAAATTTATCTCTATTTTGATGATTAGTATCATAAACTTAGTATACAGCCCCACAGAAAGGTAAAGTAACTGAATATGTGTATCCGAAATCATCTCTCAATAAATTCAGTTCAAAAAATCAAAATCAAAAATGTTTATTTGTCAGAATATGGTACAATACATGTAACAGTTTTGATTCCAGCATATCCTGCCATACTATGGCGTACAAATTTCAACGACATCTCGCTTAGATTTTCTATCATCTTAGACCACACCATGGTGCTGAGCGAGAGGACTCTCTCTGCTTCTGTGAATCAATCCTGTTCACAAAGAAGAAAACAGAGAACGTGATGAAGCTATCCTTCTTGAGCCCTAGCTGCCATAGGAGACACCAAGAATATCGGAGATCTTCGGATACTGTAAGTGTTAGTATGTTGACGGCGAGCAAGGCTATTTTTTTTTTTTTACTTGCTATAAACTAGTGCTTGACTGCGATCCTACCTGATGGTAAGCAGTGATGCAATCGTTGATGGTAAGGCGCACTAGTTTATTAAGAGCCTATTCACTCTAGCCTTGAAGACACCTAAATTATATTTGGACGGAAAGACTGCAGCCGGCAAACTGTTCCAATCCCTCGATGTACGCGGTATAGGCTAGTCAGTAAGAGTCTGCCACTCCTATTCGCCTCGCCCAAATATTGTGATGATAATTTATACTCTAAAAAAAGATGGTAGAAATGGATTGGTTGAAAATTGAGGTCCTTGACGTGCTATTTGATACCGAAATGGGATGATGATGATGAAACATTAACTTTGTGAAGCCATTCACTTTTTTGGCAAATCATAAAGAAGACACAATATGATACCTGGGGAAACTAGGGCAAACCAACAAACAAAATTAACATTTATAACAATAACAGCAGAGATCATTATCAGTAGATGATATCCATGCGATTTATTTATAGAAGACCAGTCATCCGAACTTGATTACTTGGACAATATCAAACACATGATGCTAATAGATTTTGACGGACCCAAGGTTATGTTGTAAGGTCAATGTTTACATAATTCATGGTGGAAATATCATTGAACCACAATGAAAATGATAATACTGTAGGTATTACTTATACAATTTCTTTCTTTTTGTATCACTTCTGAAACAATAGTTTTTCGCATGCATAACATTATATTTAAATACGAAAATCTAAAAGTTCATCAACAGGTTATACAATATGTATCTGAAGGGTTTCTTAGAGGATTTTACTCAAAAGCATTGAAAAAATGTTTTTTTTTGAAAATATGAATTTATGAAAGTTCCCGTACACAGACTATCAAAATTATTTAGTAGTTTAGACAATCTCGGGAAGTAAGATAAGTTCGGGAACTATGTAATTATATTATAGGTTTTTCCTTCTCTCGCTTGCTCCTCAACCCCAGCTAAGTATCAGCCCTGTAGGGCCCCATCTGTAATGGTCTATTGGCTCTTCAAGGCGCGCAGGGTGCCAATTTAAGTGGGATTAATAAACAAAAGAATAAAGCCTGAAATAAAACTAATATTACGATGTTACCTCTTCGCAGTGCACCAGTAAGAAAGCAGTTGTTTAGATACGACATTTATACAGAAACTTTTTGGAAGGAGCATTAACGTCTTAGATCTACTTCGTCTTCGTCTTAGATCTTAGATCTACAAAAACTAACTGCAAATTATTTAAATGGTAGGTAATTTGAATTTCATTTATTTATCGTTTATCTTGGGAAATATAAGATTATATAATAAGTATTGTGATGCATAAATGTAAAAATATTTTTAACAAAGATTTCACACAGTTTTGGTGACGTCAATTAAAATGTTTAGGTTATCAATAAATTTGAATTAAAATGTTCCGTTATTGGTCACTGACTGTGTGATAGGATAAGTAAAGCTAAAGTTACAGAAATCTACAATGTGAACCTTTGACAGATAGCTTTTAGGTATAAAATGAAAGTACTCTTTTCCTATTTCGTACAGTAACTAACTTAAAGGTATGTTTAGAGAAACTTTTGTAATATTGCTTAAAGAATGATAAAGAACAGAACGTTTTATATGTTTATGGATGTAAATAAAAACTACACTGTGTCTGAAATTTCGCGAGGTATACAAAATTAAAGTTATTTTAAAAGTGTACTAAAGATTCTAAACAGATTGGGAAAGAAACGCAGTATAGGTTACTATCATGTAATCAAATAATTAGATGACTGGAGGCTTTGTCTAAGTGGTGTTTCGTGATCAATCTATGAAGTACAAACATATTGACTAAGGGTTTCCTTATGGCTTGTATGTAACAAGGAACTTTAATGTGTCAATAGAATAATTATATAGTAGGTATAATTGATAATTCTCTCCATTATACTCCTTGCCTTGGAATTTTCCTCAACTTATGCAAAACATATTTCAGTCTCACGCGCAACTATAAATTGTTGGATAAAATCAAGGAACGATTGTGTTGTTCTTCAGTGTTATTCATTATATCATAGGCAGGTAGTGCTATTTATTTTACATAGTCGTAAACATGTAAAATATTTATTTTATTTTTAATTAAAACGTTGCACTTGTGCAGAAAATATTCATTAGATTCATTCTGTCGAGTGTGTTTTGTTTTTATTATATTGTTATTATACTTTGTGTTCTTTTTATGAAAGTCCTATTCCAGTTACCACCTCTGTATTGTAACTAGTTAAACATAATGAGATCATAATATTAACCACATAACTCTTATCTGCACTTTAGAAAACGCAAATCATATTTTATCAACTAACATGAGGCATTGAAATAAATAAAAGTACCAGAAATCCTATTTTAACCTAATAAAAATGAACACTTTATGCTGATAATTTTCTATATTTTATTTCCAGAGTACCTACCTAAGGCCTGAAGATGAAAGTACTAGTAGTGTTATCCGTATTCCTTGTGCTTACAACAGCAGTGCCCCTAACAAAAGACGAATTGGCTATACTTGAGGCGTTCGACTATGACGCCATTTTCGCCAAAGAAGAGAACAGAAAAATCGTCTTCGATTGCTTGCTAAACAAAGGAGATTGTGGTGATTATAAACAGATCGTTGGTGAGTAATTTAAGTGTTTCAGAGTTATCACTTTATTCAAACTTTCAAGAACAGAGTTTTCTTCTGTATTGGGTCCTGACATCCTATCCTAACGTTACTATTTCTCTGATGTTACATGAACCCACGGATGGAACAAATAGTTTACAATTGAGCTCGTATAAGATCAGTCAACTTGTGTGAGATGTAATTATGTAAGTGTGCGAGAGCCACACTTTATGCGCATTACAAGCTGTCTAATTGTCCTATAGTTTGAAAATTCTTTATTTCACGAAAGTTCTTAAACTACTGAACAAACTCCATGAAGCGAGATTTTGGACTGGTCTGATTAGAATGATATTTGGTCCGCTACTAAGTTGTAGCTATTCCCACAGAGTAGCTACCTAAGTTAAGACGTGATCGTTAGAAATGTCTTTCAACTCAATCAAAATGTCTTGGAAATTCAATGAGTAGCTGGAAAGAGGTTTTCACTTTCCGATCTTATAAGAGACATTATTATGTCACAAGAATTTTGTTTACGTCTAACTTATAAATGGATATTTAAAACAATTTAAAGTCAAATGGTCAACATTATGTAACTTTGAAGACACGTCATTTGGTTGTAGCAGATCTTATCCGAGTGTGATTTGAATAAAAGATACTTACGTTAATTCACTAATTTATTTATGCATCTACTCTTGAATTACAGAATAAAAATATACAGAAAATCCTAAGATATAAATTTCAAACAGGCAGCCTTATCGCTAAATGAGATTTGTTACAATAGTAATCTTTGGATGGAACTAAGGAATCGGGAAATGTAGTCGTCAACTGTACAATACTGATACTTTATGCATAAAAATACCTACTTATTAAATGCAGTATACTAAAAAAATACTAAGTAAACCAATATAATATGGGTTTGTGTGTGTTCTATGTATTATAATTAAATTGTTCATTTTGTTTTATGTACAGTATAATAACCTTTCAATTGTGGTAATATGAGGTTTCTTGAATTAAAAATATTTACCAAGTTGGTAGGCTCTATGTAACATCGAGTCTTCAATTACGTAACCTAAATGTATAAGGCTATAAACGATCCTAACACTAACTGAAAATAAACTTCCAACTTTTTTTCAAAAATCTCAGTAACTATTTGACGGGAATGATATTATAAGTAAAAAGGTGTAGATAGGTTACAAGCGCTCAGCAAGTGATACATTAAAATGTGGCTAACTAGCCACACTTTTTTCATATTTGTCTCTTTTTCACTCGCGATTATTGAATCATGCCATCTCACTTTGACGTCTAAACATACGAATTGTTCATGTGTGTATCAGTGTGTCATTTTTGAAAATCGAATTTTGTTGAGGTGACCTGTGTACACCATTTTACTTTTAATATCATTGGGTACAGGAGTATGATCCGATTACATACTTTAGCGCTAATACTTTGTTATATTATCATACTATACAATTTAAAAATATAAAAAATAGTGTCCCACCGGTATCGGGAACAGGGTCCAAGCTACTGGCGGTCAGGGCTCTAGAGAGAGGAACCTCCTGACAATACGAGCCGTGTCCAGGAGTACTACTTTCTGAATCAAGCCCTGGATCCAGCCACCTAACGAGAGCCTCCTAAGATGTTACTTATATTATTAAAGTCGATAATTTTAATGAATATTTTTTATTTTTACTTTTCAGATCTATCATTGCAAACAATACAAAGCAATTGTGCAGAATGTACACCAAACCAGAAGGAGAAATATGATCACGTCCTGAAATTATTGCAGGAAAACTATGCGTCCTTTTTCGACGAATTCATGCAAAAAATGGCTACTAAGAAGGAATAAAATTAAAATACAATTATGATTAATATTAGTAGTGGATAGATGAGACTGTGATTTTTTTCTAATAATGAACATTGAGATTGAAATGAAAACTAATGAAAATACATTCAAAAGATTTATTTATTAGTGAATGAAATTAAGTTTTGTAGAAATACATAAAATTTAATAAAAACAATGATTTTGATTTGTTTAATAATTTCATATTCTATATATTTTATTTCGTTTTTACACCAGTTGTTATTGCAATCGACTGTGTAGCAATTTGCTATTTCAATTTAAAAAGGCGCTTTAATTTTACTAAATAAAAAATTACACTACCGCAACTTGCTATTCTGATTTCATAAGGCGCATTGAGAGTTATTATGTGATTGTTACTGCTTCCTACAATATTAAAACAATCGTTTATATAGGCAGTCGTTTAGATATGCATTCAATTTGTTTGTATGTTCGTTTCCGTTCACGGGATCATAGGATCCCGGACCTTTGGAAGGCGTACGAGGGGCCGAAGCCAACTCGCAGAGGCCCTTTGAACAGTTTTAATCTAAATGTTTATTATTATGGTATAGGGCGGCGAACGACCCAATAGGTTAGGTGAAGGTAAGCAATCGGCACCGAAGGTTAGCGAATTTATGGCTTGGAAAATGAATGAATTGGTTCTCCCCTTGGGAGAGGGCAAGATGAGGCCGCCGGTAACCCAACTCACATGAAGAAACATTGCTTCATGCCAGTTGTCTGTAAGGTCGTGGTATCAGCCCAGTCAAGTGATACGAAGCGTGTCACGGCTCTATCACACTTAGATTTTAGTGTCACATTTGCCTGGTTTGGTGACTAATTACTGGACTGCACGGTTGGTGCAGTGGCTGGGCAACTGGCTGCCGTGCAAAGTGTCGCGGGTTCGATTCCCACAGGGAACAACACTTTGTGTAATCCACAAATTGTTTTTTCAGGTCTGGGTGTCATGTATATGTAAAATTGAGTGTATGTAACGCACCCACGACACAGGAGAAAATCCTTAAGCGGGGCAACGTTTATTCAAAATAAAAAAAAAACTTGCAAGAATGACAACCGGCTGGTGTTGTATCATGATGGAAAAGATACACAACCTAACGCCTTCGCCCCATATATGTAACACGGTTGTGATAATTTAAATAGTCATAAACTGCTCCTGCTTCTACAACAAGTGACATACCTATATACATGTGTGGGAGAGCCAAGCTTCGGCACGAATGGGTCGGCTCGACCGGAGTGATACCACGGCCTCACAGAATACTGGCGTGAAACAACCCACAGCGTTGTGTTTCGCCGTGTGAGTGAGGTTACCGGAGGCCCAATCCCTCCCCTTCCCCTATCCCTTCCCAATCCTTATATCCGCAACCCCTATCCCCAAAAGACCGGCAACGCACTCGTAACTCCTTTGGTGTTGCGGGTGTCCATGGGCGGCGCCGATTGCTAACCATCAGGTAATGCGTCGGCTCGTTTGCCGACTTATCCCATAAAAAAAAAACATATTTTTAAATACACTTATAATTTTTTATATAATGTATTGTAGGGTAGTATAGTTAAATCAAACGATGGTAGCGAAGCCGCAGGTAACAGCAGCTAGCTTAATTATGTTTGTAAGCCGTTTCTTTAATTAGACTCGATGTACTGTTTCACTTCTCACCTCAATACGTCATACCTACTTACATACTGTTACATTCGACATTATTGCCAATACATTCTCTTCTCTCTACAAGTCAGCTTATAGCAAATTTACCGTTTTTGAATGGCAAACAAACCTATATACCTACTTATTAAGTACATTCAAAAATCGTACTTGTAATATTTACAGAGATAGTGCCTATAATATCTGATTAAGTTGCTTAAAGCTAACTAGATGTGGTATCGATAATCATTATTATCGTTTTAAAACGAAACAAATGTATGGAGATTTCTGAAGGACATCAAAAAGTAACATGATCAGCAAAAGGATTTCTGAATATTCCTGGACTAGATGAAGATTTCGGAAAGACATCAAAAAGTAACATGGTCAGCAAAAGGATTTCTGAATATTCCTGGACTAGAGGGTCTGGTTCATATATTTTAACGCATTTTGTTTAGAAAAATGTAACATAAAAATTAGGCTTGATTATAACGCACTAGCTTTTGCCCGCGACTTTGTTCACGTGGAAAAGTTACTTCCTGCAGATTTTTGGAATAAAAACTATCCTATGTCCTTTCTCGAGTTCCAAACTATGTCTGTACCAAATTTCACAGTAATCGGCTCAGTAGTTTAGGCGTGAAGAAAAGACAGACAGAGTTACTTTCGCATTTATAATATTAGTTAGGATTATAATCCTAGTATTTGAAATTGTGTTCACAATTTATATTTTTTAGAATACAATGAAATTGACTTACATACGATGAAGAACAAGACATCTTCCTGGAGTCATTTCCATCGCCACTGCCCAAAACCTACTAAGCTACGTTATGCGGATAAATTTAAACCAATTGTATGCCACTAATGGCGCCTTGTACCTTTTACATACGATCATTAGCAGAAATAATTCCAGATTTATTTTGATATTTGCTCGTCCCTTCAAGGATCCAAAGATTGTTATTATATCACTAAGAGACTTCCACAGTTTGACCCCCAATAAAGCGTTTAGTCAGGATAACGGGTCAAGCGCAATATGAAGGAACGCGCTGGTTTTTAGCCAGTAAGGGTCTCACAATTCCTTTCTGAGTCATTTACAAAGGGCGGGAGAAGTCATTTAAAGAATTAAGATTGTTTTTTTGTTTTCATAGATAATTTAACAAGTTCATTGATCCCATTTGACGATTATTATTTCGATATTTATATGCAACAAACTAGTTTTGTGTTTATCAAATCATCAGGTGTTATTGTAAAATTCTGATATCAAATATTTACTTTTTTAAAACCTCATTGATAGGTAGCTAAAGAAAACAAAATTTTGGGTTCAGTTTCGGAACCTTCACATAATTAACAAATAGGTATGTAAACTTGTGTAGCACGTAGCTCATATCAAAAACGTTCTATATTCAAATTTATTGATATCTACATATTACGAAAGCCTCGGGTTTTAAAATTATCACTAGCTTTGAGACATGACTAACAGTTTGGATTTGTGGCAGTTTGTATATTGCATAAACTTCTGTGAATTTTTGCAGTCAATTTATGTGTAAATACGAATTTGAAAATAAGGAAAAATTTGAATTTTAACCTCCTTTCGTGTTGTTGTTTTGTTGAAAATCTTTATCTATGGTAAATGAGACTGGGCTTATTGACATGCTATAAGTAAGTACCTACCTATATGCCAGGACATAGGTCCAGAAACGTAGACAGAGAATTCTCTGTCTACGTCCAGAAGGGAATAAAACGGACTGATATTAAAGTAAAGGGAACAGTTCATATTACAAATTATACTCATATTATTTTGCTTATATATTAGAACAAATCTTAAAATGAAACATTTCTTCATTCCCAACATAAAATTGGCCCTGCGGACCTTATTTTTCAAATTAAGTGTAACTTCAACTAAACCAATCTTCAGATAATAAATGACCCTTCCAACTAAATTATTCTTATTTAAATGCATTTTTTAATATTCGATCACTATAAAAACATTCCTAATCGAGTACTTCGATTTTAAACTTTGGAAGACAAATCGATACCGTTCTCAATAATTAAAAGAACGATTATTAGCAACTGAGCAAAAAACTAGAAATAAAATCATTTGTTCAATAATTTTGAGCATGTATTCTTCCTACTGCTAGAACAAAGGCTAGAGTTATCCTAATATAAAACGTTCATCTATTTAAGGATGCTTTGGTAAGGCTACAAGCATAGATACGTGTACAATACTCAGACGGCCCTCCTGCCGCGATGTTTACGATTATGTCACCAAACCGGGGTTCATAAGATGTTATTGACATTGCATCCCAAACCAGTTCTCTCAGAATCGATGTTTATATCTCCAAACACTTCGAAGGACTTTATTTTTTCTTAATCTTTTTTAAGACACAGTTATAATAACGGGTTTAGAAACAAAGGATAACGGTTTTACAGTTAGCCTGCCCATTTCTACATGCAAAGCCTATAATGCTTTACCTTCAGATTAGTTAAGACTTAAGATAGTATATAGGGAATGGAAATTCTTTGTATTCTATACTAATATTATAAAGAGGTAAAATTTGAAAGTTTGTATGTAGGGGGTAATCTTTGGAACCGCTGGTCGGGTTGTAAAAATTCTTTCACTGATAGATAGCTACAATGTTCCTGAGTGCTATAGGCTATAAAACATCACGCTACGATGGAGCCGAGCAGCGGGTTAAACCGCGCAAGAGTGGCTAGTCTCCTATATGTATAGAACATTAGATAAGTCGAGAAGTGAACTTCGCATAATTCGATGTGTCAAGTCTATTGTAATTTACGCAGAACGATAATACCTAAGTATCGACAATGTACGTCATAAGGCTCATGATATATGCCTTTGAGCTTAAGGTTGCGTAATGAATTAATAACATTGCCATAACCAGTAGTTATGACAATAAGTAGCATAGCAACTAAGTATACCAAGTAATTTTTTGCCTCATATTATTAACATTAAAATACTATAAATTTTATTACACGCCTATTATACAGGACTGCAAGAAATACTAAATATGAACATGGATTTTGTTTAATATTTATTGCGACTACGACGACTAATGCGATCCAGATAAAAATATTCCAAAGATAAAACAATGAATTCTCCTTAAATAAGGCTATAGGTAAATTAGCTACCAAAACAAATGAAAGTCAAAAGTCGAAAATAGCTCCAAAAGATGTAAGTATGTGTAGAACAAACAATACATTGGGTACAAGGAGAGCACAACAAGATCAAAGCCATGCAATGAATATCATTACCGGTGGCGGGCGCACTGCTTTCTTCGTCGCTTAGTATGCGGTCCGTTACGTCGACCCCAACCCGACAGGTTTGAGAACAGTTCGCACCCCGCCGGACAAGACGTGGGGATCACGAACCACGGGTCCACAACCAACCAGACCCACCATTGCGACAGTCGACGCCGCAAGAGAAGCACTTGCACAACTTTCTTCGGTAAGTATTTTTCTATAAAAAGCTTCTTAGAAAGTGCTGTGAAAGTGAGCGGATGTCTTAGTTTGTTCTTAGAAACGTGTGACTCCAACTGCATGTTTTCCTTGTTTTTTTGATTCCGGGATATTGTGTACCTTATTCTTTTTTAGATGCTTATTGACATTGTTTTTGTTTTGTTTAATAGCAGTTTCTTGTTAAATCTATTAAATATAATATCTTCTAAATACGATATTATCATTAGAAACAGATGGCTTGCTATTAGAATTAATAAATTGTGATATTTAACCTTTGTAAACGATTGGTTACAGCGATACTAAATTCTTTATCGCGTAACTTAATAATATCTACTTATTTATTAAAGAGTGGCTTCAATCAGGAGTTTCCGAGAAATAAGACGGCTTGCATACTTACTATTTCACGACAATCCTTTTATTTTTACAATACCCAAGTGCGGGAAAGTAGAATAGATATACCGCAAGTATTGTAGCCTTGACATTGTACGTCGCTATTGTTCTTTTAACTTTCTTCGATCTCGATTCGTTATTTACTCTAAGCAAATCACGTACTTGACACTTAGAATTAAAATAAATGGTGTATTTATATGGGTTATAACTACAGAGTCAGTTGTATGATGTTCTACCAAGCAGAAAGGAATAAGTTTTAGGATTATAATGATGACATTGTGATATTTAGTTGATGACTTTACTGAAAAACCTTCTCAGTTCAGACTTAGGTATATTCTGATTATCTATGACAAACCAATACGATTTGATTGTACGGTTGGCGCAGTGGCTGGGCTACTGGCTACCGCGCAACGTGCTGGGGGTTCGATTACTGCACGGAACAACTCTTTGTGTGATACACAAATTATTGTTCCGGCTCTGTGTGTGTTGTGTATGTGAAATTGTATGTTTGTAAACGCACTCACGATACAGGAGAAAATCCTAGTGTGGGGTAACATATTGTGTCTGTCTGTGTCATAATACAAATCAACCATGTTATTTCAACTTAATTTTTCTTCTACCAGGTAACCATAAAGATGAGGAGCTGGCTGTTATGTCTGTGTGTGCTGACGGTGGTGGTGTCATGCTACTCCCAAGCTAATCGCTACGAGAACTTCAATCCTGACGCCATCGTTCAAAATGACAGGATACTGCTAGCCTACTACAAATGCGTCATGGACAAAGGACCCTGCACGAGGGATGGAAAGAACTTCAAACGTAAGTTATTTAAATTTTTTTAAGCGATAGGTCGTCAAACTAGCAGACGGATTACCTGATGGTAAGCAATCAGCGCCACCCATGGACACCTACAACAACAGCGGAGTTACGAGTGAATTGCTGACTTTTTGGGGATCAGGGATTTTGAGATTTAGGGTTTGGGGAGGCCGGGGTTGCGGGGTAAGCGCAATGAGGCACCGCGACCTCGGCCCAGGGCAAGAGAAGGAACAGGGGGTTTTTAGTCAATAAGAGTCTGACACTCCCTCCCGCCCGGCGCTGGGCGGGAGAAGTCATTTGATGATTTTTCCCCTCACAAAAAAAAAGAAAAGGGATTAGGGGAGGGGAAGGATTGGGCCTCCGGTAACCACATTCACATGGCGAAACACAACGCTATGGTTGTGTCACGCCGATTTTCTGTTAGGCTGTGGTATCGCTCCGGTCGAGCCGACCCATTCGTGCTGCAGCGTGGCTCTCCCACACTTAATTACAGTTGATTTTAATATTACTTATTGATGATGCTAACTTCACTTCATGCATTCTATTCTTCATTCATTTGCAAGAAGTCATCGCACTAGGAGCGATGTCTATGAATATAAGTCCTGGTGTCATTTAAAAACTAATATAAAACTGAACTTAATTCTCCAATAGATTTTGTGATTATCCTTTTACATGCGATGAGACATGACAGAAAATAATTAGTATGTCAGTTACATCGGTTTGTTTATGGGATATAGGGTGGAATATTATCAAATATTTTGCTCGCCCTAGGTGAAGCTAGACCTTTACCGTCTTTAAACCATCTCGTTCTTTCTTCTGCAACAATCCTGGCTGAAGTGTATGTCAAATCTACCTTCAGATCTATAGCATACCAGTGTATATACTCATGGTATATTATTTATAATTAATTGCTAAACAGCTACAATGTTAAAATTAATAACATTTAAAATTAGAGATATATAAAAGTTTAATGTCAGAGTATTCTAGCTTATGTCAGCGGAACAGGTACGCGTAACTAAATTACAGATATATTAAAAGATGCAGCTAACTACCGCAGTATACTTAAATAGTTCTTAATCATTATGAGAGTCATCAAACCAAATGTAAATTCCTTATACATATATGCTAGTTAATTTTCCATTGCGGGTGACTTTATGTTTTGCATGCACTGACTTTAACATACATGATTACATAAGATTATAATAGAACTAATCATTTTATTTATGATGGCAATAAGAGAAATAATTTCTATTATTTTAGTAAGCTTCAGAATAATATCAGTGTCAGTTACAAAAGTCTGTTATAAAAAAAAATTACAAAACATCTGTAAGGGGTGTACTAAGGCGCGTTTGCTAGAGCAATTTATGCATGTATCGCGGCCCCAGCCCAAAGCAGAAAAAGGACTTTCCTCCTCAAAAAGATGGGATTTATTTAGACAAAACAGATAAAACTATTCCAACGCGGTCAAAACTAAACAATTCAAGGTGAACAATTCAGAAAGCGTATACACCTCATTTACTGCCATTTCCATGCCAAAGAAAAGTCTTCTATCGCTCTTTCGATACTATCTTTACCAGTTATTGGAAAACTTTACTATAATAACAAATTCTGCTCACGGAATAAACCGCAATCTGTATTAAATAAAACATTGTTGTCTCACTTCATTAACTAACTCAAAGTATATGTTTACATTTCATTTGAGTACAAAAAATAATAATAATAGAAATAAATCTCATTCTATAAATAATTGTTTTGTTAAAACGAATTGATTATTTCTTGTAACTTTTAACATAACTTACAGCTGTTTGTAATTTAATTGTGTATAGAGATTCGATTAAGCAAAAATATGATATAAAAAGTGATACGTATTATGGATCTGACTATGATGGGAATTATCCAAAAACTTTGTTGAGTAGATTAAAGTGGATATATGCTTAGAAGCAATTGTTAAAGTTACCAGTAAAATTTAAATAAAGAAACTAAATTGCCAGAATAGAAAAGATTTCTAAATGTTATCTTTACAGTAACAAACACTGTTTTTAAAAGGCCAACAACGTACTTGTAGTTTCTTTGCGTGTCCTAGGATATAGCTAATCGTCCAAGTAGATACTTAATTTTTTATCGTCAAACATACAAAATTAATTGAAAATAACGCCTTACTCACGTGAATTGACTGACTGATATTATACTACCTCATCCGTCCCTTACCCAAACAAAAACTCAATGCTTATACCTCCCCACTGAATATTTACCGTGAAGAAATAAAATATTCTGTTATTAATACATTCAAATTGTATTGTTCTAGGTGTTCTACCAGAAACGCTAGCTACCGCCTGCGGCCGCTGCAACCCTAAACAGAAGACAATCGTCCGCAAGCTTCTCCTGGGCATCAGATCCAAGAGCGAACCTCGTTTCCTTGAACTGCTGGACAAGTACAACCCTGATCGCTCCAACAGAGATGCTTTGTACGCTTTCCTTGTCACTGGGGCTTAAGACCAAAATCAAAACTTCTATGCGCGATTAGACAGTTATTACCCATTCACAGAACTTGTAAAATTAATCTTCTCTAAGCTATGGATGTTTAAAAGAGAAGCATATTACTCGATTGCTTTATATCACTTATGGCAATCCCCATCACCTGAATTCGATTCACATGACCAGTATAATGCCTACAAAAGTAACGTTACTTATCTTAAGTTTTAATTAAGGAGTTAAATCAATCGTTAATCAATGATAAATCACCGTTTTGTACTCAATCTGTTTAAAGACAAGTTTTATTTGTACCGTTACGTGTTAAAAGTGTATTAATTAAGTTAAAGACAGTATTGTGAATTAATATTTACACCTTGAAGCAGTTTAAAATCGGAACTCTTTATCTACGAACTGCTCTTTTTGATTATTTTTATGTGGATTTTATTTTTGGAAATCCCGCGAAGCATTTATAATTTATTCAAAATGATTTCAATTAGTTTAAGACTTAGATTAAGATATTAAAAGATATTTTAAAACATTTTGTGGTTTCAATCAGACCTATTAATCACATTAAGCATAACAGAAGGCTGCTATTAAATGCAAGCTTGTTTCGTCATTGAATATGCAGCAAAACAATCTTCATTGAACCGATAATTATCGTAGTAATATGCCCATGCATAATTACTACCGACATATTTGCCATACTGTGGTCTGTTCTGAGAAATAAGGTATTTTATATGTTAGTATAAATATAGGACAGGTCGACGAGTAAACCACTCAGCTGTTGGACAGTGATCGAGATTCACCTACTACTGTAAAGAGGCCAGTAATCATGAAGGTAGCTCTACTCACACTCTGCTTCGCTCTTGGAGTTCTCGCTCAGGATACGTACGAGAACGCCAACGACAACTTCGATATTTCCGAGGTTCTGAACAACGAGAGGCTCCTGAACTCCTATGCCAAGTGTCTGCTCAACAAAGGACCTTGCACTCCAGAAGTAAAGCAAGTTAAAGGTAAGAGTTTAATATCATAAGAGCGTAATTATCATAAAAAAATCACAAATTACGAGACAACTCAAAACATAAGACAACATATAATAACAATAGCCCAATGTCCTAATAATTATTTGTTGACATAAACTACATTCTCTTGGTTCTTGTCTAACAAGAGTCTGAAAGTTGCAAAAGAGACATATCCTTCGGAATGTAATATCTTTCATTATTCCCAAAGTTTATTAAAGCTTTGTTCCGTAAAGGATTCTCCAGCAGTTTCATTATACTATAACTATTTTTGAGGCACGTTTAACGTTCAATGACAATCAAAAGAACTCAAAGGTACGTCATCTCTGCTGAGTTTATTTCAGCATTTCTTCTCACAGTAGCCAAGCCGTCTTCATTTTGTTTGTTACATATTATTTTGACGTGTAAAAGGGTTGTTTTATGGCAATTTTGCAAAAATAAATTCAGTGTTGTTATTTCATTGTTTCAATGATCAGTTAAAAAAAGCTGTTTCTTGAATAAGATCTATTTGTACACTTAAGTCAGGAAAATTCTTATCAATATATCTTGATGCCTACAGTTTCACTTAAATATTCTTACCGTGTATCACCTACCAATTGTCCAAGGTCCACCATCGCTTCATAAGTAGTAGCGTAGTAATAAAGGTACTCCTTAAAATTATCAGCCATGTCGGACAATGACGATAACGGTGTTCTAAAACTCAATATTCGAACGAAGGTGTAGGTAAAAATGTTAATGTATTTTGGAAACTGTTCGCTAATACACGTAGTTCACTTGCATTAACATGATGTACATATGAACGTTTTTGAGATTTAGAATCCCTACCAGGATAGGAGATTCAAAATACCTATACTTCATATACTCGTACAGTTGTAGCTTCTTTATAGGGCCTACATTGATAGAGTTGAGATTACCTAATCTCTCATAAATGCCTAGTAAACGGCAGGTTACTTATTATTATTTTATGATTGACTAAAATTGACTTTATATATTTAAAAATAAGTGACTATACCACACGACTTTACTTTGATAATATCATAACAATCCAATAATAGAAAAATATATGTTAAATAATGAATCTCTTTTTTCCTTTAAGAAAAATTACCGGAAGCCCTGGAAACTCGGTGTGCGAAATGTTCCGACAAACAAAAGCAAATGGGCAAAGCTCTGGCTCAAGAAGTGAAGAAAAACCATCCCGACATCTGGCAGCAACTGGTGGCTATGTACGACCCTGAGGGCAAATACCAACAAGCGTGGAAGGACTTCCTTCAAGAATAAAACCCTAAATTATAATAACAAATACATTTCTCTCAATTTTAAAATTTACCAATAAGTCATGACTGTCTAAATTAATATCAAAACAAAGCAAAACATTATATTATAATAAACACTGATTGATGTACAGCTTTTAGTTTCTCTTCATTTAATCTCGTTCTCGGAATCATTTCTCATTGCCTGTCTAAATGTCTCGAAACAGACCCAACCTTCAGAATGATGTTTCTTAGCTTCTCCCCAAATTCTATTGAAACTTTCATCTGTAAATTTTTCTCCAGCTGCCTCAAAAACTCTTCTAACGACGTCTGGTTCTCTTTTCTGGAACATATCACGATGCGAGACAAAGAACTGTGACAACACGCTTGGCGACAAACACGATTTAGCATCAGACTCTTGTGGAAGACAACTTATGTCTGCTTTACACATCCTTTCAGGTGTTATGGGGTAGTTTAAATCGAAATATCGCCCTGAGGGTAAACCAGCCATTGGGCTAGTATTTGGTGGCTGTCCTGGTTTAACCATTTCAGAATAAGTAGTTCGAAAGTCAAGGCAGTCGTCCGATACATCAGCTATTTTAGGGACATCAGGAAGAGGTTCTCTATAATTAAAGACATGAACAAATGTGCTATATTTAATTTTAGAGCCGTCGAATGCTCCCCATGTTGATAAAAGCGGCTCTATCAAATTAGGATCGAATCGTATTAGATGGGTCCCACATAATCTATATACTGTTTCTTTTGATAGCCAACCCAACTTTTCTTCATCAAAATATTTAAGTTCCAAGTAAAACTTGCGATAGAAATTTGGTAGTAACCGTGTAGATAAGCCCTTTCGGACGGTATTCAAATGCTTAAAGCACGTCCTAAAAAATTGTAATCCTTGGTTTATCTCGCAGAAAGTAAGACATTGTGGTAAATTATCAGGACGGGACAGCTTACCGAAAGCGTAATCTTTAGGAACTGCTGTAATGTTTTTGTTAGGAGCTAGTACCTGACCCATTCTTGAATTATGAGTGTCTAAGTAATTTGTTTCGATTGAGTTGATTATAAACCTGTGCGCTGTACCGTTCATAATTGCATCATCAGTAAGACAACACCGAGCATATGTACCACGTTTGTCTACACCTGTACGGTGCCCGTACGTTAAATCTTTGTCAAACGGGGGTGCACAATATTTATGATCCTTCTGCACACCAGCTTCTTTTGAATGAGGTGTTTTATCTGGTATTGGTTCGATTGGGAATAAAAAATCGTAAAGTCGCTCATTCGTGTTCAATTTTTTGCCATATGTTGTTCCTTGTATATCAAAACCTGCCGGAAACATCGGAACTGGATCTTTCACTTTTCCAACTGCTTTGTTCCAGTAGGATGTATATGATGTTTCTTTGAAATCATCTGCTAAGCTTTGAAATTTCGTTTTAGTGGGTGGATTAACAAGATAATTAACTTGCCCACAAAGGCCTCCATGCCGTTTATCTAAGGGTATTGGATGACGTAAGGGTGGAAGAGGACGCGGTTTGGGTGCTGGTACGATTGCATCACTTATTAAAGCGTCCACTTCATCTTTTAACAGATAATGTTCTAAAGCATCTTTCACTGTATCATTCGCCTGAGCCGTTGGAATACCAGCAGCGAATACCTTTGGGTCCCGTTCGATAAACATCCCCCGATTTCCCTTACCTCCGGTAGTAGCAGCCTTATGACATTCTTTAGACATTTCAAATATTTGTTATACTAAAATACAAATTATAAGAACAACAACGGCTGCAAAGTAAAAGTAGTAAGATTTTCATGTCATTTTGACGTTTTAATATTTTTTTAAATTAAATTCATTGTTCATTCATATACGAACTCTTTGAGAAAATTAAGGAAAACCTTGCTTAAATGTAAATGGGACATGCAGGAAGTACTAAAAGGAATCAGTTGCTTCTGTTTTCATTAAAACCAAGGGTCGTCCGGCAAGTGAGCATGAATCATATGCGTATCACTGACGTCGTATGTGATAATGCACCTATTACCAATGTACTCACGTCTTGTAGATCTTAATAATCACTTCTGTTTGCTCTATGCGCACTTATGGACGATGACAAACAAGGCTTTATATACAACTAGGTATTTCACTTCCTCCGCAGTTGTGTTTTTCTCACCTAGCTGGACATATTTCACAGGTAATTTATTTGTCTATTACAAATCACAACCCATAGAAATTAAAATTTTCCAATCTTTCTTCGTTTTTATCACTCTTAGAATTTATAAATCCTCACTTAAAAAATGGTTTCGTTGATGTGATTCGTAGCACGCAAAAAAAACTTGAATACTTGATTTATAAATAGGTGTATATGTATAAACAATCGTTTACCAATCATAGATTCGTTTTATCGTTGCACTTTCTTGGCGGATTTCCCGCAATTTTCCATAATTATTTTGAAAGTGAATTAGAGAGTAATATTACAGGTTTAGTGTTATATAAACAACCGTGAAACTGGACGAGGCATAAATATGTTGCTCATGTACCAAGTTTCTGGGAGAATTTATGTTGGTTTAAGTAGATGATTAAAAAGTAATGTTTTTGTGATAATAGATAATCTATGTTGTTATTAATAGGTAAATATGATGAGGAGAAAATCACCTTTTTTGAGAGGACAAAATCACCTATGGCTTTGTCATAGTCTTCGAGTCCAACTCTTACTGGCTAAAAACCCACCCTTTCGTTCTCCTTCTCCGGAGACTATAGGCTATGAAACATCACGCTCATATTTGCATGAGCCGAGCAGCGGGTGAAACCGAGCGATAATAGCTATTATAGTCATAAATATCATTGCATCTTTTCAGTTCATCATGAAGGCTGACTGTGTGTTTATTATGACGTTAATGACTGTCGTCGCAGCTGATTTCTATAACTCAAAGTACGACAGTTTTGACGTTCAACCACTACTGGAAAATGACAGGATTCTACTCAGTTATACAAAATGTTTCCTAGACCAAGGACCCTGTACCCCTGACGCAAAAGATTTTAAAAGTAAGTTTGGATTTCTTTTGGCGTGGAAAAGAAATAAATCTACATTACCTACTTATGCATGTTACTAACATTCTAATTTCATATCCAAAATTCACCCAGTTTTGAAGCAATAATTTCTGGATCAAACAAAGAATTGTTCTGTGCGGGAACTTAACACACGACACGTTGTACATGTGCACGTTTTGCAGGCGGGTTAGATTTAAAAAAAGATTTATTTCTAGTGTTTCATTTCATTTAAATTGCATTTTTTACTCTTAATGTGGGTAAAATTAATTAGATGTAAAACGAGGCAACCCTGATGAAAGAATATAATTATTGTGAGTCTTTATAAACATTTAAAAAAAATTTCGTAAGATATATCTTAAGTAATAGGACCGTTTTTATGATGTTTTATGATACAGCTTATAGAAATGAAGTATAAATAAAGGTTCCCTTATTTTTGTTTCCAGAAATAATTCCAGAGGCCCTAGAAACTACTTGTGGCAAGTGCAGTCCTAAGCAGAAGCAATTAATAAAGAAAGTGATCAAGGCTGTGATAGCTAAACACCCTGAGGCCTGGGAACAGCTCAGTGACAAATATGATAAGGACAAAAAATATAAAGACTCCTTCGACAAATTCTTAGCAGAACAAGATTAAATAATGTAATTTAGTTTTTGTGAATTGTACAGGCGTTTTATAATTTATCGATTTTACTTTGTAAGTATAGTACCTACTTAATTTTACGATTAGATATATAATGTTTTTTTATAAAATAAAATTTGTTTAATAAATAAATTAATGCTTTAATAGATTCTAATTCGATTAAAAGATGTTTAAATATTTTCTACGTATTTACATAATGTAAAATAAAAGAAAAGCAAGTAATAAAAAATAATTTATTTTTAATAAAGTCCAATCGAATAATTACTTTGGTAACTGCGTTTCTGAACACAATTTAGATTTCCACCACCTGTTCACTAGTAAGGTGAACTCTCCATCCTCAAACAATCTGGCATCTTACTGTCGCTTGACGGCATCAAGCTGGTTCTTGTACCTCTCTTGGTAAATGTTCTCGGGGTCATACTTTCCTGATAACTCCTGCCATAGGTCTGGGCGTTTGTTCACCAAGTGCCTGATGACCTTGTCTGAGCTCTTCTTTTGTTTTTCCGTACATTTGCTGCACTCATGTTCTAAGGCGTCTGGGAGAGTTTCCTTGAGGGCTTTACCATCAGGAGTGCATCGTCCTCTGTCTAGCAGGCAGTCCACGTACGCTTTCAGTAGACGCTGGGACTCTAAGATCTCGTCTACGTTGATATTGTCCCACTTGTCGGTGTAGGTGGAGGCAGGCTTAGCCCAAGCAACTGCCACCAGGCAAAAAGCGGCTACAATGATTAGTTTCATTTTGTATCTGGAAAATAAAAGAATTAAACTATTAGTTCAATTATTTTACAAACATTAGGTCCAAACCTAGGTTTGGCCATTATCCATGACACACTTATAGCAATCCTTATTATTATAAAACAACACAAGATTCTAATTTATTTAACTCCTTTAATAGGTAACTTTATCAATCTAGCTTCGTACCTATATGTAGTATAAAGAATCGATAATTTTTCCACAAATGTATTACAAAACGTAGTGACAATGGCAAAATGAGATGGCTGCCGGTAATTGTTCGCCGGCAGACCTAAGTACCTATGTTATTAATTAGTGAGATTACCTATTGTCTCATTGTTACGACGATAATAGCACGATTGTTGTGATTTGCTGTGTCTATGTGTGCCTTTTAATATAAATTTTGATAGGCTATTAGGTCAAGTTGTAAACGTATGTTGGAGTTTTTTAATTACTAGGTTCTAGACTCTTACTCGTTCCTAAACGTCTATTTTAGAATCTTTAAAAAATATAGCGTGGTGGGCCGCAGGTTAAGGCCTAATTCTTATTCATGAAGGAGCGGGTACTGACAAGAGCTAATGTGACTTTTACCGAGTTACATATATGAGTAAGATAGATGTAGCCGTAATATAGTTATATCCCTAGGGATATAATTATATACCGCAACATAGTTATACGAAAGCGATTAATTACTTTCTTACTAAGGATATAGTTATAAAACGGACCAAGTTTAGTGATATACTCTAGGATAAGTTTACTCTCTAACATTCTTTAGACACCACATGCATACGATGAAGGAAACATCGTGAGGAAAACTGGACTTATGATTTCTGATAATAAGTTTGAAATCGCCAACCTGCATTGAGCAAGCATGGTGATTAATGCTCAAACCTTCTCAGTGAGAGAAGACGTCTTTGCTCATCAGTGGGCACTTATTTTAATCATCAAAGAAATAACAAATAATTTATCCTAAATCAGATGGATACCTTTACAGACACTCAAACAATTAATTAACAATCTATATACATGAATATAATTCAAACTGCAGCCAACTGGTTTAATTGGCCTCAACAACTACCCGTTCGGTTGAGCAGCTCAATTTCTCTTTTAATATAATTTTAAATGAAAAAGATTGAATTGCTGAATTTCTCTTCCAGACTGTTAGTCGGTGGGTGAAGGGTTTAGCACCCAGACTTTTAGAATTCAAGGTATATAAATTGTAAAACTAAAACCAACAAAAATTACAACAAGTGAAGTCGGTAAATAAATAGTATAACGGCATGTAAGGGTCTTGTAAACACAAACCCACGACTGTAAACATAGTCATGAATGCATAATGCATAGCGCTAATGGCATATCGTAAGTATTGCAATGTTATCGAGTAAGCATTATACACGACCATACCCATAGCGGTAATGTATTTTTATAATGTTGTAAGCGAATTATACCATCACATCATCATTAGCCTGTAAGTACCAATAGCTAAGCAAAAGATTCTTCTCACACAGAGAATGTTTAAGGATTAATCGTCACCCTTGAAAAAGTCAAAAGTTGAAAATCATTTATTTCAATTAGACCCACACAGGCTATTTTAAACGTCAAACACATTTTAAAGAGAAGAGAATAAGATATAAAGTGTCTTGCTTAAGGCTTTCAAATTTATTATTGGAAATTTTTAGTCCAGGCAGTCTCAAGATTTTTTCCTACATTGTTGAATGAATGAGTGGCGTCTAAATAGTCTTAGAAAATACTATATATAACTCGGCAAAAGTTGCAGTTGTACTTCCCAGGTTGAAACAAAAATATTATTGATGAATGAAGCCTTAAACGTACTAATAATAAGAAATATATGTACTTTGATCTTCGCTGATATAATGATACGTGACTTTGTATTTATTTTTAGGCTATGTTAAAAAAATTATGGTGTTTATAACCACCCAACGAACTAACAACAACGAAAAAAGATCGCGATTTCATATTCTTTCTTTAAAAGATTTTTAGCAAGAAGAACCTTATCAAACTAGGGAATCGATTCAAGAATTAGGTTATAATATAAATCCATAAAAATATAAGAATATAAATAATTATTTTTAATAACCGATATTGTATAAAAAGTTTTAAGTCAGGATGTCAATAAATTTATCAGGAAAATTTCCGATCATTGTTTTAACCATTGGCTAATAGGAGTCAATCTGTTCAACAGTACTGATTGACAAGATCTAACTAATTTATACTTTAATCAGCTACTAAGGATTGTTTCTGTTTTCCTGGTTGTTAGACATGAAGATAGATGGAAAATTTTTATTGTCGTAGTTCCTTCTTTTAATCATTTATATGATATCATGTTGAAATGATTGAATATTAAATCCAAAAGGAGTTTTAACAGTTTTCCACGTGGACTTACAGTTGCAACAAATTTTCTACATCATGTGAACTTTCTTAACTGAGGTATCTCAACGATTTTTTGACTCTTACACCATGACTCCTAACGAAATATTTAAAATTGGAAGTCAAAACGCAAGCAAACATCTGGTGACGATAAATAAGATTGTCACTTGCACTTCAAAAACGCTTAACCAAGCAGTTTGAGGTTAAGAGTCCTGACAAATTTTATCAATTCTTTGCATATATGAAATAAGAATCATTGGAGCACGGTTCTTCTTATCACGAAGCGCAAATGATAATTTAAACACACTCTTCTTCTTGAAATTGAAATGATTTAATTCACTTAAATCTTTTTCTGTTTTATCAAAAGTTAGAGAAATTTTGAAATGTTCAATAATTTGCCAATATTTATTCGGTAATATTGATTTACTGAAAAGAAAGTTGAATATTATTAAAGGGTTGACTCACCGTATTTCCCGTGAGCTCCGTTCGACCCTTCGTTGGGCTGTGACGCCTTCATCTCGCCCATAACGGAATATATACTGCATTCACTTCTTGAATAAATCAGGCATTGTGACGACATCTATGCATATAATAGGCACCGGGATATTATAAACAATGGAGTTGCATTACGAGGTAATTTTAATTAGATGAATAATACCAATTGGTCAATCATTGATATTGTCATTTCAATTCATTTATTGATTTCCGTTTGTTTCAGTTGTATTTTTCCATATTTCTATAGGAAAATAGGGGGTACTGTGAAAGGGCATTTCCTGACATGACCTTATTGAGTAGATCGTGAAAGATGAGTCAGAGTATCAGACACGAACGTGAACAAACACGAAAATTTTCGCTGTGCAATCGGTGCTAAGGATTTGACAAGATTTCTGAACTAAAATGCATATATGTAGTAACTTACAAAATTCTACAAGCGGTTATTAGTTTTCCAGCCTGATTATTTTATGTCATAATTCGGCAAACGAGCAGACGGATTACTCGATGATAAGCAATCAGCGCCGCCCATGGACACTCGTGTCACCTACTAGGAAGTTACTACAAGTGCGTTGCCGACCTCTTGAGGGATTTTGGGGATTTAAGGATAGGGAATTTGAGGATTGAGGATAGGAGGGGGAGGAAGAATTGGGCCTCCGGTAACTTCACTGACATGGCGAAACACAGCGTTAGTATTGCTTCACGCCGGTTTTCTTTGAGGCCGTGGTATCACTCCGGTCGAGCCCGCCTATTCGTGGCGAAGCATGGCTCTCCCACTTAATGATGGTTTAGTTTGAAAACAAAGAACTTACTATCAACTGATATTTCGCCTGCAACTCTCTATCCAGCTGGGATGAGGTGTACACCCAACCGGATCGTGGGCCTTTGCTGAAATGTTGGCGCAGGGGCCTACTGTTGAAATCTTTGTGTAATCTACAAATTTTTGTTTTAAGGCTGGTTGTATTGTGTATGTAAAATTGTGTTTCTTAACATACCCACTCAACACAAAATATAATCCGTAACGGTAATATTTTAAAAACATATTAAATTTATTCTTTCTATTCATAATGTATTGTCATGCGTATTTATAATTGACAGAAGTGAAATCAGGCTCTTGCAAGATCTTTCAGGTTGATTATAAGGTAGACTTCCAAAAATGAAGGAGAGCTAAAACCTAACGAATAGAAGAATTTTATCAAGGTGATGCATGGCACAAGGTGAAAGGCTGGTTATAGTTCACGAACACAAGATGCAATTCCAATACACCGATAACCTGATTTTCTGAAGATAAAAATAAGAGTGAAAAACGCATAATTATCATGCACATATCAACACACGGAATAATATTTATCCTGGCACTCAAAGCAGTTTGGTAATGAACAATAATATGATAAGGTAAGATTATTTATCTGTATAAAGAAACACACATACAGAATATGATAAATGACCAATGGCGGGTTCGAAGCCTAGCAAGTACCAATATGATTTTGTCTAAGTTAAATGTTGATACTTTCTAAGTTTTATAAGTAACTAGCTACTCTCGCGCGATTTCACCCGCTGTTCGGGTCCATTTAACTGTAGCGTGGTGTTTTATAGCATATAGCACTCAGGAACATTGTAGCTTTCAATCAGTGAAAAAATTTTGGCAATCCGACCAGCGGTTCCAAAGATTACCCCCCTTCATACAAACTTACAAATTTTACCTCTTTATAATATTAGTGTAGATTTGTATTTAGACACCTTTGAAAAGGTGAAGGCAAGCTTCGAGCGAGTCTAAAGGGAGTTTTATACTTTCACTGACTGAAAACCACCCTGTTTCTTCTCCTGCTCCATGCCCAGGGCCAACGCTTTATTGCGCTTGACCCGCAACCCCAGCTGATCGTGAGAAAACATGGACTTACAATTTCTAATTATATATTTGTAATCACCAATCCGCTTTCAGCAAGTGTTATTTTTATGTAACAGATCGGCAAACGAGCAGACGGATTACCTGATGGTAAGCAATCAGCGCCGCCCATGGACACCCGTACCCGCAAGGAGGAGTAACGAGTGGGTTGCCGACCTTTTAGGGATTTGGAAATTTAGAGATTGAGGAGGGAATGGGGTGGGGGGGGGAAGGATTGGGCTTCCGGTAACCTCACTCACACGGCGAACCACAACGCTGTGGTTGTTTCATGCCGGTTTTCTGTGAGGCCGTGGTATCACTCCGGTCGGGCCGACCCATTCGTGCCGAAGCATGGCTCTCCACACTTAAAAGTGTGATAAATAATGCTCACATATTCTCCGTGTGAAAAAAGGCTTTATCTTAGAGGTGGACAATAATGGCTTGAAGAAGTCGCATTGATTGAAATTACCAATAATAATAGTTTTAAGTACTTAAATATTAAAAATTAATAAGTTTAAAACCTTTTTCAAAACTTGATTTCCTTTGACGTTTCCAGATTTATTTTATTTGAAATTCTTCGTGAGCATTGGGAACATATTGTGTTTAATACGCATTAACGTAAAAATCGTCTTTCGTACTTTTTGTTACCTTATTAGCTGTAATCGTTCTCGCAAACATTTGTAACACCAATTTCATGTTTCGTTGAACGAGTAAAATCATGTGAAGATGCAATTAAAAATAGACTCTAATTTAATAAATAAAAGATCTAATTTGTTATTGTTGTTGCACCCATTTGCATGTTTACTAATAGAATTGCGTTAGTTCCTGCAGTATTTTTCCTTTGCGGAAACCAGTTGCTCTCTTTAACTCGTTTGAAGGCTAATTATAGCGAACAATTATTATACTTTAGCAGGTATATAGTTGTAGGTTATGTGAATGATTATTATTTACACTTTTGTATTATTATACTTTTTCTTAAAAATTCCATCTTTGTTATTAGTTGCTATCGACAAAATACTATCCACTTTTTTCTATAAGAAATTAATTATTATGTTAACTTGATCGAAACTTGATCTTGGATTTAAAACACAAACATACTGGAGCTATTGATTTTAGTCTCATGAAATAAATATACTATAATACACTCCATAAAATATGACGCTGAAAAAATTAGAACCCAAAGTTATTACAATATGGAAATCGACATAAAAGATGGCATTCCCAATCCTAAATCAAGTAATTCTTATTGAACTAGTGATGCAATTACTACAGATGACGTGACAACAAGTTAAGACAAAACAGGATAATATTTGATACAAGGGCGGCAACTTACTATGCTGGTTGAACATGTAAATTGTCTTCGTGAATTTATTGATTTAACGAATACTTGTATTGGGTTTACACTTAGAAGAATCTTTGCATTCCAGTATATTCTTACACTGGCTTAGCACGTGGAATAATGACTTTCTGCAGATTTTTGGTATTAAAACCTATGTCCTTTTTCAAGTTCCAAACTACATATGTCTGTACCAAATTTCACAGAAATCGATTCAGTTGTTTAGGCGTGAAGAAAAGACAGACAGACAGAGTTACTTTCGCATTTATAATATTAGTATAGATATAGATTGTAAGACGCAGACAGAGTTACTTTCGCATTTATAATATTAGTATAGATATAGATTGTAAGACGAAGACTAGATTTGAATTTTTATATAGCTTATACTATTATGTTTGTTTTTGGTAGTACCTTGGTGAAACTATTTATAGGTGTATTTCAAATTCATTTGTTGCAACACTATAAAAGAAACGTGGAACTTAAATATAATACTGTATCAGGCTTGGTTACCAAACTAATATTTCAAAGATAACAACAGCTACAGCTTACAAATATCTTTCTGTAAAATTAGCTCTTTACTTCATGTCAATGTCCTAAAAATATAATTATACGAGTATTTCAAACATCTATACTACCGTTGTATGTAAAAATTTCGTGTAACGTGTTTGTCCGCGATTGACTCCTAAACTACTAAACCGTTTTTAAATTTGATTTGCATTCCGTGTACATTTTGATCCAACTTGATAGATAGCATAGCTTACAACTCAATTTATAGTCTCAATATATTTTGACAAGAACCTTAGCCACAGCAACGCGTGACTGGGTCTGCTCGTTATATATAAAAATCAATGCCACTTTTCGTTGTATTGTTATAACTCAACAATGTCTTTGTCGATTTGGCTTATTTTGGTCTTGAATTATTCGTGAAAAACCAGAGGTTTGTACGAAAAGAAAATTTAAAAAAATCACCCAAATGTGTTAAATTTAAATCTACGCGGGTGGAGCCGCGGGCGACCGCTAGTTATTATATAAAATGATAAATAAATGAACCCTATATTTAAAAATGTCTTCAGACTCTACTTACAACCTAACTTTTATACCTAAGCCTAGTTATTCAAGTTAAACTCGCAGATTCACACACACGACCATGAACTGTGCAAAAGATATTTTTCCCAGTACTTGGTGTATACTGAGAATAAATATTTGCAAATAAAAATTAACAATTAAGGCCGTAGACATTGTTAACAATTGCCAAATCATTGTCTACCTGCCTAATTGTTTAGGATACACAAGATACGACAGTCTAGTCAACTAGTCAGTCAATTTATGTATGTAGTTTCAAATTTTAAAGGGTTCTTAATACTTAATAAAAGAAACTTACTAAATACCAGTACTTAATAAAAGAAAATAATAATAATTCTTAATATAAAAATATGCTGGTGACATAAGAATATCCAAAATCTTTATTGTTATCGACCTCGTGTTGTTAGTAACTTGAAAAGAAAATTGGACCGAGTATCTTCCCTGGGGAACACCTTGTTCTTAGTATCCGTTGCTTTGATGATTCATACGTTATGCTCTTGCAAAGGTCGACGTCGTAGTAGCCTAGGTTATGTATATGATTAGTCTTTACAATAACACGACGTATTGAAGGTTCATGCATACTACTCAGTGAGTCATAATTGTTCGAGATTATTTTTCTAGATGCCTGAAATAAAGACATTTATTTGATCTGCGACAAATTAAAGAATATTTACTAAAGTAGAGTAAATAGATAATTTAGAAACTTCTCGAAATCGTCAATAACAAATGGGGCCTTTTTAATTTCTACTTATGTAATAGAACATTTTTATATTTTTTTAGATAAAACATAACTAAACGATGTTATCAATTCCGTCTTCTTAAGGGTAATCAATAAAACTTGTTGATGTCGATTGCAATAAAGTAATCTTGCAATTAATTAAAACCTACTTATTAATGCTAAGTTTTTCACCATAAAACTGAACAAGCTGTTAATTTTGTAATTACAGCCATGCAAGAACCTACTATCTACCTAAATAAAAGTCGTAACGTTTTGTCCTCTGGATGAATATTAGCAAAATTTTATCACAATCGTGCGATAAGTGGATAGTATAGTAGATATCTCTATGTAAAAGTCGATTTCTTATAACCCTGTATGTTTTATTTTTTATAAATACGATGAATGATAATTTGACTTGAATATATGAGAGAAATATCAAGTCTTACTTACACAATAAATCGTGAATTCTATCACATAACCTGAACATATCATTTTCACATTGGCATAAGTTGTGCAAACCAGGAACTGAATACAAAGTGATCCTAGAAGCATTTAACAATAGCAGATGATGGTTGCACAAGCGTTCATGATCGATGCACAGGCGCTGGCTTTGTTAGAGTTGCTTCACACTTGATCTAACGTCCTAACCGTCAATGCGATTTTTCGTACCATATCTACATTTATAATAAAAATCATTCAATCTTAATGAGCCTGGATTCGAACCGGATGAAAAGTAGCCAATGTTTTATTCCAGGTGCATCATAACATTAGTATGATTTTTAAATAAGCATACTAAATAATAACAGCGTCGAAAAAAATCTGCTGTGTTTTGACAACACTGCTGATTTTTTTTTTGCCTTAAAATTAGTCGCCATTTTTTGGGTTCTTAAACTTTGGTGCTACGGAAGCCCGTACCAAAGGCCTAAAAAACCCTTTCCGAGACATTAATTCAAGTCTAGTTTCTCTACTGCTAGCCAAAATGGTGCATTTAACTACGCTCCTCTAAGGTCCTCTGTATAAGACAAAACATGATATCTGCAAACAAACAGATGGATTTTTTTCAATTCCTTGATTAGGTACATCTTTTAAGGAATGGAGTGATACCAAAAACTAGAATTATATAACAAAACGCAGTAAGTACTCTTAAGTATGTTTCGCGTAAAAAAACTGAACGGATCTGAATAATCAGAGATAAATAATAGTCAGGATTATCTCATAGGTTACCCTAGTACTGCAGATAAAACCACTGGAAGAAACTAGTATAAAAACCAACCCAATATAAACGGTCCGTAATAGTCGCGTGTTATACCTGCATAATGTACGTTTACCATTGTTTGCACGGCCCTGCCGAGTATTGGACGAACGTAACGTTCTATTATGATGACAAACTGTCTACCTCGCTTTATGTTAATCATAATCACTAATTTGTAAACTACTATTACAGCTAAGTGTTGTGAGTTGAATCAAAGATTTTGATGTTATCAAATACTTCCAGACGCCTTGCTTGCCATTAAAAATTACAAACTTAGTATATTTATGGGATAGGGTGTCAGATAACCAAATGTGTCACCTATTGGCAAGCAAAAGGCACCGCCCATCAAAATAAAAAAAAATATAAGTGCATAGTCTTAAGAGAGTTTATGGATTAGGTATGACTGAAGGATTGAGCCTCCGGTAACTTTACGCAAACAGTGAAAAACGACTCTATTAACGATTTTCTGTAAAGTCTTGGTATGTCTCCGACTACCCCAAATCATCCCATTTATGCCAAAAAGCAGATCTCCCAAGTGAAATAAATAATGTTAATACATACACACGACAACTGTTAAAGTCTCATAGCGTAAATGACACTATATTCCTATCACACGAGAGATTTCCATAAAACAGAAATACCGTAAACAAAACATATGTCTTGTTTTGCAACCGATAAACAAACAATGAGTTTATTCCGCGCAGGTTTGCGTATTAATTACCTAATGAGAGTACTGTGGTACATATTATCACGTAACTTGGCTAGAACTGACCGTCAATAGTAATTATGTTAGGTTACTAAACATTGCCTTCTATATTAAGCGTCATCTTTGACCCGTGGAAAAATACACGGTCGTCAAATCAAACGAAATTAATCAGACAAGATAAGTTTAGTAGCTAGTTGACGGTTTAATCGTCTAGATGGCGTTGTTGTTAACTAATTTAATGGTATTATAGCTTCTGCCAGCGACTTCGTCCACGTTAGCAGATTTTTAGCTTTACCTACATAGTTTCCGATCTCAGAAGATTTTCGGGAAGTTCTCTTTTTGAATCCCCGAGATAAAAACTATTCTACTTATGTATGAAACTAAATTGATAGGAAAACTTCTTCATAGCGTCTTTCCTTATCCAAACTGTAGCAAAAACCAAGGAACTTACATGTCTAAAAAGAACAAACGAATGAATGAATTTGAAATGTGTTTTATATTTATATGGTCCAGGATGTTAAACTTTAAACAAAAAAGAAGCAATAAATTGTGTACCTCATTAAAATAAATTAATGTTCTTTTCTTGTTATTTTAATTAATATGACGATTATTAGTTCTAGTTGAGATATTACACATAACCAACCAAAATTTAGTAGGCCAGAAAGGAGGATATAGTAGCACCAAAAACTGAAGGCAAATATTATTAACAGTTTTTATTTCTTTTACCATATTTTCCTTCAATTACACGTAGTGTTTATGTAATTTGTTAAGTAATAGATACTTTTGGTCGAGTATTAACTTTGACCGAAAAATAGGCTCTTGTATGCTAAACATTTTTTTGTTTTTCTTATATCTTTTAGTAAGTATTAGTAATTTTGTCTGGTATAAGACATAAGACTCATAGCAAAACTAGTGAAATGGAATCAATTTTATGCTATTTCCCCTTTTATTCCTTAAGTCTCTGTGACTTTTTATGCGAGGGTAAAATCAAAAAAGTTCTTCTATCTTCCAAGGAAGGGTGAAAGATAGTGTCAAACTTACTAAAAACCACCGCGTTTCTTCTTCTACTCCAAGCCGGTGCCGTTCATAATATTGCGCTTGCGACACAAACCTGGCTGAACATCAACCCTTTTCAGGCGCCATCTGTGGTGGTCGCTCGTATCTAGTTATGGTCGGGCGGCGATCTACCTTTGTTCGTTGCCTGCAGCTCGCGCTACTAAGTGGCAAGGGATCTGTAATTGACATTTGCCAACTTACCGTTGCAGCAATTTTGTTTTTATCTGTGTCTAATTACAAATCGTAATGCATCTTGCAGTTTAAATTAGCCCACAACGAAGAATAAGATTAATATGAAAATTTGAATTGAAATGACGCTGTAACGGAGCGTGATCTTGTAATTATGCGTACATATACAATATATATTGTTGTTGCGTGATCATGACTTCGTTGACGTCCACTGGGATTCCCTAGATCTTGCAAAAAAATAAACAATATAATATTCGTGGCGGAGTTTTTTATATACTGATATAAATATGTTTGGTGTGTGACTGGTCTTGTGATTATTTCCTTAAGCTTCATACTTCAACGAACAATGTCTGATTTTATGGGAAACTTTCTCTACATATATTAAAAATTTGATCAATTATAGCGTATGTTCATTGCCTGCAACACCAGAGGAGTTACAAATGCATTGCCAGGACTTTTGGAAATTTAGAAATTGAAAATGGATAAGGGGAGCAGAAGTATTGTGCTTCTGTTAACCTCACTCACACGGAAAACCACAACGCTGTAGTTGTTTTACGCTGGTTTTCTGTGTGGCCAGGGTACCGCTGCAGTCGAGCTGATCCAGTCGTGGCAAAACATATGATGTCATATTATATGCCATGGTCCATTTTAAAATATTTGCTGTAGTATCTAATAAGATACCGCTGGTAGGTAATCCAAAAATAATCTTACTGCAAATCTTAACACATATCATTATGAAAAACCCAGGAAATAAAACGGTCACCGAACCAAATCCATTGCAAAATAATTAAGAACAGAATGGAAAACACTAGATTAAATAGATAATTATGTTCATACATACGTTACAAACATTATATAACTACGTCAAAATAAATGGTTGACCCAGATCAAAGTCTGGCAAATCTTCTAGAGACTCCTAATTACATTGGCTAGCAGGCCAAACTACATTTTTTTCTACCAACTATCTAAATTACATTTTCAACTTTATAGTTTTGATCTAACGTCGAAAATATAATGACATTAATGAGAGATTGGAGTTGGTTACAGTACTGGTTATTGTAGGTGAAACAAGTGATTCGTGTAATATTGTCACGCACGGCAAACCTAAACTAAATTCACATTCATTAGCCAGCGGCTACACATGTCACATCACTTGAAAGTATGAATTAAAGTCACTCACTTTATCGAGTCTAGCTGAGTCATAAACCATGTAACAGATTCTGATGAGGTTCGTTTGTTTCTTATCGACGTATGTTTAGTGATGGTGACTAAGACTAAATGTGTCAATGCCCTTTTTTCTTCTCGTGGATGTTATGCAGAGAATCTGATGGATTAACAACAATTAAAGACGTTCAATTAAACTTTAAAGATTATGGAACAGCCATGCTCCGGCACGAATGGGTCGGCTCGACCAGAGTGATATCACGGCCTTACAGGAGACTGGAGTGTGACAACTATAGCGTTGTGTTTAACTGTTTTAGTGAGGTCACTTGAGTCACTTCACTTCCCTCCCAATCACAAAATCTCCAAAAGATCGGCAGCGTACTCGTTACTTCTTCATTGTTGCGACTGTCCATAGGTAGCGCTGATTGCTTAACATCAGGTAATCCGTCGACTCGTTTGCTGTCCTATCATATAGAAAAACACAGTGAGACCGTGTCCTCTCTCACCCTAAAATGAGTTTTATTTTCCCAAATCTTTTGAAGTACTTATAAATTTTTGGGATAACGCTTGTTACGCATTCCCACACGTACATATCCTATACGCCTTGGTACATTTGTTTTTGTGTAATTCTTTTAATTTTTTGAGACGAGAAAAGGTTTTGTGCACTGTTGTAAAAATATAAATATAATCGAATGAAAAATGTATATTTGTAAAAGAAAAAACAAAATTACTTAGTTCCCGAGAATTTTTATATTTCAGACTTTAATTTGCATTTTATTGCCTAATAATTTTGTTTTTGTCTTGTTTTAGTGCTAGATATGATTCGTTAATATCGTAATTAGATCTTTAGTTTTATGGTTTTAGTGTTGAATTATGTAGCTTATATAAAGGTATAGGTATTTTTTTTAATATATATTTTTGGCTTAAGTATGAAAAACCTTGGTACTCATATTATTATTATTCACCAATACTGATGGAAATGAACTAAATAAAATAACAGAAAATATATATGAATTGTTACGGCTCGCCGTATAGAGCGAAACTGCGGTGGTTATCGAACAAAAACTGAACACAAGCGATCACGGCTGTGGTTGCATCCTGAAGCCGTATTGCTGTCATACCACCGAACGGCCGTGACCTCGCAGTAATTAAGACTATAAAGAAAATATAGGTAACAATGTACACTAATAAAACAAAAGTAAACGTATATTTCCATATAAAATATGAAATTAACAGTTACTAATTTTACACGATCCATAATTTTCCCAATAGAATTTTAGAACCGACCTTTTCTTCTATTTTAATCTTTACACAATTATAGTAAGGTTAATTTTAACACGATATTTTTGAACATACCAGAACTAATTCTCCAACTTCACAAAGTAGTCACTGAGCCAACAAGCGGCCTTGGAGGATGAAATAAAAAGAATAATTCTGATGACGTTAACAATTAAATAAATAAGCAAATAGTCAAGTTTTAACTAAAATCCAACGTCTCGGTTCGGTGCACGTAAGAATAATGTTATCATATAATTTAATTTAAAACTTTATGAAGGCATACTCGTGAATAGATCTTATATGTCTTTGCCTACCGATGTTTATGTATCGTCGTTATTTACTTATCACTTGAGATTTGGTTTTAACATCGAACTTGAGGTCTCGATTGACATTCCTACCCCCTGGATCACACAAAGTATTATGTTGTAAATTTTTTTAAAGTATTCTGTGGGAGAGCCATGCATCGGCACGAATGGGTCGGCTCGACCGGAGTAATTCCACGGCCTCACAGAAAACCGGCGTGAAATAACAGCGTTTTGTTTCGCCGTGTGAGTGAGGTTACCAGAGGCCCAATCCTTCCCCTCCCCCAATCCCTAAATCCCCAAATCCCTAATTTCCAAAAGATCGACAACGCACTCGTAACTACTCTGTTGTTGCAGGAGTCCATGGGCAGCGCTGATTGCTTACCATTAGGTAATCCGTCAGCTCGTTAGTCGTAGTATCGCATAAAAAAAATATTTATCTCCAATTAAAAAAACATTCTTTTATTGATATTTCGTCAAATTTGATGCAACTAACTGCTGTATCAAAACACTTTTAATGATTACGTTAACAATTTCTATAGGACTACGAATTAGCAGTGTGCGCTGCTCATGGATAAGAGTCCCGTCGTGGCTTGAAACTAGTAGAGCTTTTCTCTATCTAATCTACGTGAGTATCGTTATTCGTAATTGCCAATAATCTTAATAAACTTATAAATATTTACTTAAAACTGGGTTAAGAAATTATTAAATTAGATGACTACCTAATGAAGGACAGCAGGTAACCAAAAAAAAAAAAATATAAAAAGCGTAGAACGAATTTTGTATGTGTTGTTAATTAAAAAGTATTTACATTAAAACGAGCTGAAATATAATCAACTAATGATATTACATTGTGTAGTGTTTGGCCTCAAAACATTTGAGTTATTCAACAATAGTCCTTTCATTTATTTAATTCTTATACTTAGCATTTAAGACTTATATTTAAGACTTAGCATTTAAGACTTATAGGTAAACTAACTTTTGATACACAAGGTCTTGAAAAACTACAGTACATGATATGAAAAAATATTAATGAAATCTATTAAAGAGCTTAACTTCTTTTACCACATATATCATGTGGTATTTGTTAGGTTTCGCATCACAGCCTATAAGTGCCCACTGCTGAGCAAAGGCCTCTTCTCATTGGGAGAAAGTTTGAGCATTATTAATCACCACACTTGGTCAAGACGAATTGGCGATTTCAAACTTATCGTTAGGTATCATAAGTCCAGGTTTCTTCACGATGTTTTTCATTAGGTACCGTATGTCAGTGGTGTCTAACTAATCATAGAACGTGCATGTCGGAAAATATCACATTAGTACTTGCCAGGTTTCGCACCCGTACCCTCATGAATGAGCCGGGGTTGCGGGGTAAATGCAATGAGGCACCGCGACCTTGGCCCAGAGCAGGAGAAGGAACAGGGGGGTTTTCCCCTCAAAAAAAAGACCTCATGAATGAGAAGCGGGTGCCTTAACCTCTGGGCCTTAACGACATTTTTACTTTTGGTTTGGCAAATTGTATTTATTGGTATTATTTGTTTGGTTTGGCAATCCGCATTCTCACTACTCAAATAGCCACAGCTCAAGTTAGTCAGCAATGCTTGAAATCCAATGGATTAAACCCAAAAAAGCCTGTTTTGAAAGTTTTTTATTACCTATTCAGCAAACATTACATAGTAATCGATAATCTGCATTTTTTGGTACAAATAAACATTATCATTATCATTAAACTTCTTTCCTTTCACGGGACCACAGGGTCCCGGACCTTTGGAAGGCATACGAGGAGCCGAAGTCAACTCGCAGAGGCCCGTTGAACAATTTTAATCTAAATGTAATGGGAAATCAGCCGGCAATTATCCCTGTATGCACTATAAAAGTGCACCCAAGGACAATCCCGGTTGATGCAGGACTATTGTAAAATGTGGTAACAATTGGGTAGGGTTATGGGCAAACTCATTAAACTTATTGTTATATTTCCAACTGGTTACTCCCACGCGGTTTCACTCGTTGCTCGCCCCCTTTTGATTGTAGCGTGATGTTTTATATCCTCTAGTACTCGGAAACATTGTAGCTATAAATCAGTCACAGAATTTTGGGAATCCGACCAGTGGTTCCAAAGATTACCCCCTACATACAAACTGACTAACTTACAAATTTTACCTCTCTTTAATATAAGTATAGATCAATATTCTATATTCAATATGTAAATAAAAAGTTATTTATCAAATCATAATAAACAGAGGAGATTGCTAAACCAAGCGCACGAAGGTCATTCCATGCTTGTTGCGTCTGCTGTATTCATTTGTCACTTATGCTCGACCCGGCGACTTAATATGATAACCCGAGTGGAACATACTTAAGGCGAATCTATACTACCTAATATTATAGAACTGATGATTTCGTTTGTTAATTTGCTTGTACGCAAATGTGTTGGATAGTCTATTTTGTCGAGAAAGACAGAAGTATGGGAGAGCCATGCTTCGGCACGGATGGACCGGCTCGACCGGAGTGATACCAAAGCCCAGAAAAACGGCGTGAAGCAACACTTACGTTGTATTTTGCCGTGTGATTGATTGAGATTTCCGCGTAGGCCCAATCCTTTCCCCTTCCATCCTCAATCCACAAATTCTCTATCCTTAAATCCATTTTAACCCACAAGAGACCGGTAAAGAACTTGTCGTAGCTCCTTTGGTATTCAAAGTGTCTATGGGCAGCGCTGATTGCTTACCACCAGGTTATCCGTCTGCTCGTTCGCCGACCTATGACATAAAAAAAATCTTTTTTTTTAAGATATTTTATTAATAGCGTTTGGATAGGTTTTAATTAAAATTGACGCTCCCTTTTTTGTGGCGAAAAGCATCAACAAATGTGTTCTCTGGCCCTGGGTGGGATGAGAGGGAGCGTCAGACTCTTACTGACAAAAAACCAACCCGTTTTCTGTTCCAAGCCGCAGTTGCGGTATATTTTTGCGCTTGCCCCACAACCCATTTTCCCTTAAGTCAGTTTATTGGACGATTTAATGGATAGCATAGTGCAGTCATAAGGGTATGAAACAAAAAAGTTATTGGGTTTTAATGTATAATTGTTTACAACAATACCCACGTTTTCTATAAACAAACAAATTGTGTTACAATTATTATGATTTTCTTCTTTTTATTACTTGTCTGAGAAGTGTATAAAAAAACCACAGACACTTAATATGTTGAAATAACTCAATTTTGTCGTACGTCATTCGAAATTTAAGTATTTTTTTTTTTAAATTAACAAACAATACAATGTCAAATCTTTTCAGTTGTACAAAAAAGAAGAAATTTTAATGACACTTCTGTTTCAACACACCACGCTACTATAACAAAGAGAATCAAAACTTATGCCGCTTAAAATAAGGTTTAAATTTAATTGACACTCAAGATTTTTTCTGTGACAATGATTAAATCAAATAAGAATACTTTATTTAATTATAATTATTATATTTTATTATTCCTGTGTTTCTGTCTAGGATTTTATGAACAGATTGTGATGTGAAAATAATTACTTAAAAAACTATAAACAATGAACGCAGTTTCAAGGTTGCATAACGGTCGTGAAAACGGAAGACCCTGCGAGCGTTTCCTCTTAACATAATTTTCATATACAGCGTGTAGAAAATAAACACAGGCTTCTTTGTTACTAAGGTGATAATACTAAATTGTTAAGCCGTTGACATATTTTATTGGGGAATATACAGGCCTGGTATATTTATATTTCACAATCGTGGTGGCCTGGAGGTTAAAGCGCCCGCTTTTCATGCATGAGGGTGTTCGGGGTTCGAAACCTGGCAAGTACCAATATGAGTTTTTCCGAGTTATATGTACCTTCTATGATTATTTAGTCACTTTTGACATACGGTGAAGGTAAACATCGTGAGGAAACCTGGACTTATAATTTCAAGTTTTAAATCGCCAACCCAAATTGAGCAAGCGTGGTGATTAATACTCAAACCTTCTCCGTGTGAGAAGAGGCCTTTGCTCAGCAGTGGGCACTTATAGTCTGATGATGATGATATTTATATTTTATACATATTTCAGACTGCATCAATAAAGGCTGTTGCTAACGGTATTTTTCTTAGTCCATTACAAAATAACTAAGGTATCAAGATGACATAATTTTCGTACTTATACATTTTTTTATTATGCTAATTTAAGTTTGCAGGAGAAGGTTCAAACGGTACCTTTATGTTCCACGCCAGTTTTTTTTTGGAGGTCATTGTATTCCCTCCATTTGTGGTGAAGCATGACTTTCCCACATTTAAACCCTCTCCTATTTAGAAATCAAAAATAATGAATTACACTCAGAAACTGAGTCACAATCAAAAACACGAAATGGAACCGTGAGCAGCATTGAAAATAGATATTATCAAAAAATGTGGGTCTCAGGAATGGTTTAAGAGCTAATTAAGCTAATTAAGTAACTAACACACACAGGCAATTTTGATAGATACACGCGTAAAATACTAGAACATTATATTACTATTGAGATTCAGTTAGCATTTTGCCTGAGTGAACTAGACATAATAAGTATAAGTATTATAGGTATTTTTAAATGGATTTTAGTACTTTACAACCTTAATAGATAACCTCTTTTCTATATCAGACCCTTTAAATGCTTACGGCTGAGTAAATGCCTTTTTTCAAGAAAGTTGAGTTTGCTTAAGACTGATTGGAGGTTTCAAACATATAGTTAGAAATTATAAGTGAAGGTGTCTTCATTTCATCGTTGAATTTACCTTTAGTTAATTGAAAAACGTGTTAGTATGCTGTAACGTTTTTATAGTTTTTGCAAGTTCTAGGAGAAAGCTTATATTAAAAAAATCATGGATAAGAATCATGAACGAAGCCAGGATGACCCACTAGTCTTGATTTGAATCTCAACATTCGAGATACTTTTTGTACAGGCTAAGATATGTCTACTAAAGATACTAAAAATGCAACTTATTCTAATCCACGACCTCAGGAAATATTTAAATAGAATGTTTAGTTATCTTGCAATATTTAAGCATTAATTAAATATAAAAAAAACTTTAATACAAATAATAAGTATCATATTTACATTAGGATGTACTGTATTCTGAGTTGCACTAAATTATGTAAGCAACTAACATACTAGAGCAATATGTCTGCGCACGATTTCAGGCAAGAATCGACAAAAAATGGTTATGTTTTGAAACTAGATTGCTTTAATCTTAGCTATGTGATCATTAACAACCCGTTACACTACACTGCTAGACTTTGGACCTTCATTACTTAAGAAGATTTAACATGAAATAAAATAAGAATGTATTTATTTTAGGCTTCTCAACAATAAGTACACTATACTATATGTATAAATTGAACTTTTCAAATTTAATTCTAAGTGCCCCATTACTTATAGAGAAGCACAGCATGCACTATAATATTATGCACGGTTATTAAAATAATTAATTAATTTTGAACAAATAATGCAACAAAAAATAAAATTAAAGCTATGTTGTCAAAACTTAAATCTAAATTACATAACACAATCTAAAAAAAACAAACTATTACAAGAATAGAATTAAAAAGTATTCATTCAGAATAATTGAGCCATTTATACTCTTCCTTACTTCTGTCAAACAACTGCAACATAATTCGGTACATTACAATCGCTTTTCAAATAAAATATCGACATCATCCGATGATGATTGTTTCTAAATAAACATGAGGTGGCTGAAAGTTAGGGCACCCGTTTCTCATGCATGGGAAACTGCACGGTTGGCGTAGTGGCTTGGCAACATATGTCCCGCGTTTGATTCACGAAACAACTCTATGTGTGTGTAGGTGAAATTTATGTTTGTAAAGCACCCACGACACGTTATATAACAATCTGGAAGCAGAAAAATTTGCAAATCCGTCCATAAACGACGGAGTTCTGAGGTAATAAACATAAAAAAAAAAAATAAAAAAAAAATACAATCGAATCGAATCTAAATCGAAAGGAGGAGGTTCTCAAACTCCTCCTTTTTTGAAGTCGGTTAAAAAAGAAAAAGGAAGAAAGAAATTATAAATGAAACTAAAAAGTTCCAATGAGACAATACATACAAAATTAATACATTAACAAATGAACTTTGTTAATGTATTAAGTCACCAGTCAAATGAAACTCTGACTTATAATTATTAGTGTTGAATTTGAAATCTTCAATTTGCCTCAAACATTATCCGTGTGTGTAGAGGCCTTTGCTCAGCCGTTGGTACTTATAGATAACGATAATGATGATGATTCATTGTTCTCTGTTTATAAATATATTTATTTAAAGGTTCAGGGCCTTCGTCTTAGTACACTTGAATTGTGAATAAGAAAAACAGTTAACCTCACACGAAATGTTTTTCAATGCAGGTTACAGTAGTAAAAAATATTCTTTAATCTTTTCAGAGACGTTTGCCTTCTACAAAGATCGTTAGGATAATTATGATTAATGATAGATAGGGTTAATAACGACTAGAGCAGTTTTTGCTTCTCTGGGTGGTGATTGGCTTAAACGTACTCTATGAGTGACATTGGAAAAGTATCCAGATCAATCGACATATTTTTTTTTGTAAGAAAGTAATAATACCAAGCCATGAATAATTACTGAAATAATTAACATTAACGATTTCCATTTCTATTATTCCCATGCCATGGTAATCGTACAATAAGACATTGTAAAAGAAAAAATCTAAGATAATTCAGCAAAAGTTCCTGAATTACCTATTAACAATTAAAGTAGTTACTATGATTAAATTTTTCATAAAATTATCATAATAAGGTAATTATAATGAGTAGATAATCTAAATATTTCGCCTTGAAAACTAAATAAAGTGAATATATAAAAACTTTTGTATGCTCTGTTGAGTTGTGTGTCTAAGTAAATATATTACATTTTATTGTGTCAAAAAGTATTTAAAACACAATTTTATTACTAATTTTAAGACAATAATAATGTAGAAGAAATAAAAATGAATAAATAAATTTGAATTTCGAACAATTTCTATTGTTAAAAAAAATAAAACCTCCTGTACAACACATCCACGAGCTATGCATCGAAGACACATAAAATAATGAGCCAACCAGGGGCAAATTAGATGTTTTAAGCACACCGGCCACCAGTATATATAGAGGCATATCATTACAGTGGACATCATAAGTCACTTGGCTACTTGAGATTACAGTACACGACAGGAACAAAACGGTAGGTTATACAAATATATTATTAATTTTAGTGAACTTTAAAAGATTTAATTAATTTAGATTTAAAAAGAGACAGTGTTTGTTGTTAATAATTAAAATAATTCCTTTAGCCTTTGGAATCAAGGAAGGTAAAATAGGGATTTGTGATATTGTGTTTCTTTTTCTAATAAGTTGTCTTGTGTATTAGACTCTTTGATCAGAATATGTACTCTTATGTAACAGTGACAGTGTCTAATGATGCTTCGCATAGATACCATAAAGTTGATATTTTCAAAAAAATAAAAAATATGTAATTATTTGGATGTATCTAGACTAGAGGTTAGCTTTATGTAATCCAGTATGTATGCAATCTATAAATGCATTTAACTAAACATTACTATGCATACATATTTACTCCTTAAAGACAGCTTTAAGGAGTCAACGCAACCACAGGATTGCGTCTCTTTTATAAATCACTGTTTTTTAACTGGAATAAAATATAATCGTAGCATTCCCGGGTTAAGCGCATTGAGGTACCGCGGCCTCGGCCCCGAGCAGGAGAAGGAACGAGGTGTTTTTAGTCAATAAGATATTCCCTCCACAGTAAAAGCTAAAGTATAATAATAAACTATCTTAAATTAAAAATAATCTTAAATTAAACTATCTTAATAAAATATCTTAAGATTAAAAAATGCGTTTCTCTTCCAGGGCATCATGAAATTCGTACTAGTACTGTGCCTGATGGCTGCCGCAGTCTTGGCTGATGATGAAAAGTACACCAGCAAGTACGACAACATCGATCTGGATGAGATCCTCACCAACAAGAGGCTCCTTACTGCTTACGTGAACTGCATCATGGAGAGAGGAAAGTGCAGCCCCGAGGGCAAGGAATTGAAAGGTGAGATCCTTATTTTTAAGGTAGTAAGATTCTAATTCAGTGTTCAAAAACTTCGATTAAAGACCGCTGGTCTTATAACATTGTAATGTTTACAACATTTACCATTAAGTTATTGGTCTACTACTTTGACATATAATTAAAAGAGATGAAAATTAATACTATGACATAGAATTCAGGTTTTCTGATGTACTCAAAGATATACACGACTGCACTGATGTAACAAATAATAACAAAGAAATCTATAGTAAAACTGATTGAAAAAGAGTAACCATGGAGTTTCTTGCTCGTTCTTCTCCATAGGAATCTACACTTTGGAACGAGCAAATAGCTTCACTAGAGGACAGACGGACAGACTGACATGCTTAATTTTAAAGCTCTTGAAATACGTTTTTCCTTTTTTACTTGACGTTCAAAAGTGTGTTGTGTGTGTGTTTATCTTTCAAACAAAATCATTACGGACAAACGTTAATGTTACTTAAAATATTCCTTAGTGAAGATTTTGTTCCGAAAGCAATTGCTAAGGATTTTGAATTCGGATTGCTAATAGGCTAGGTAACTGTGAGGGCAAATGGCTAGGAAAGAGTAATTTCCATGTACCAAAGAAGTAGAAGAACATATTTTGTTTATAACTGAATAATTAAGGAATGATTTAGAGTGATTAAGAATAATTAGGATGATCAGAATATTTGACCGATAGAAAGATTTATACTAATCAATATAAAACATGGCTATCTACTATAGAAGAACGCCAATGGCTGACGTAAAGGAGAACTATGAATATTTAAAACGGCTATCAATAACAATACATCATTCATTGGTCGTTCCTTCTATGTAAGTATGGATGGTGTTCTTTGTCTCTATAACAGCATCAAAGGATAGATTAGAACACTATGGTTCAGTTAAGACTTCCATTATACTTGATAGATATAAGTGTGTATGTATGTATTTCATTACATCTTTTAATTCTTGAAGTAGTATCAAAACTTAAACAATTATTTCCATTATGAATCAATGTATGTAAATAGGATCCCCTTAGATCTTATGGAAAAAGCCATAAATCTTTTAATGCTATCTTTCTCGTATCTCAATGCTTTAAGTTAGAAAATGTCTCTAAAAAAACAATAAATTCTTTACCCAACCAACTTAACATCGAATCCAAAACGCCTTGCTCGATAGCCAATCTTCGCTCTTGTAACCAATTCTTCAATCTGACAGTCCTTATGTACATGATAACACACAAAAAAATCTTTTCAAAATCTGTTAACGTTTTTTTTGGGTGATCTGAAAATGATTTGTAATCAAGAGATCATAATGAGGCAGCGTTTCACATATCTCACTAATCACTCACATTCATATAATAATGAGATTGCAACTAATTAGTGTACCTACGTTCTGTAAACGTCAGTCTTACAGACGTTCTAACCATGTGGGCCAAGGTTAAGAATAAAGCCAGTTAGATTTATTTCATAATACATTTTAAAACTGAAAAGTTTTTGTAAATCTAATTTATTTTTATTATTTCATACGCTGGCAAATTCAGAGAATCGGCTAAAAACAACAATCTAATTGTATTTTATGTATTCTTTTAGTTTAATTTAAAACAATACCTTAAGAAGTAACATAAAAAAATCGTTTTATGCTTAGTATTATTAATTAGTATATAACAAAAAAAATTCTTTTCATATTTCTTCTTAATCTATTTCACGAAATAAATTATATTTTAATTTAATTTTCAAACCCTGTCCGTCATCGTCTTTATTCATTCGAATTGTCTACAATTAATTATTAGAAAAGATAACCGAAATCATATAACAATAACAAATATAGTTAACTGTACACGTGTTGTACTATCGTTCAATGGCAAATGTAATTAACCTCCCACCTTGACGGCGTAATTATATAAAATAGAGTATTTATCTTAACCTCACAGTAAGCAGAAATGTATTGTATACTTATTGTTGAGTTATGTAATAATAAGTGTCATATAATATTAAGGTCTAAACTTGTTATATAAGTGCACACACAACGAAAGATATACATAGAAAATGCATAGATTAATTGATGACCTTTTCGAAACCAAAAACCTACTCATACTTGTATCTTTCTTGAGCCCGAAAAACATGTCACTAAAGTAAATGATTGATTGATTGAATGATGATAAAAAAAAACTGGGGAAATAACTAAGAATATAAAGAAATATCCCCGATATCGTAGGATTTCAACCTTAGTAATTTGTTAGAAACTGTGAGACGACGAGAAACTCCAAAAATATAATTCAAACCTTAACTTTAACAAATTAAGAGCTTAAACATAATTTAAAAAGTCAAAGTCAAAGTGAAAATTATTTATTTAACCATAAATACTTAGGTACTTTGCAATAGTAGTTTGTCAGTCTATTCGTCAGTGAAGCTAGGTGGTCGTTCTAAATTGTGGATTCGAATAAAGAAGAAAAAGCAAGAAACTCTTTTGAAAAATTGTAGACATAAAGTAACCAACAACTAGTGAGGAAATGTGATAACATTTATTTTGTAGTTGAGTCACGTTCATTGGGTCATCCTTTTCCGTAGCTTACACGATGAGGAAAATACAAGAATCGACGGTCCTATTGTTTGATTGTCATAAAAATAATGTCCGGGAAAATGAAAAAAATACGAACTCAGTCATTCAATCTGTGAAATAAATATACTGATTTCTTATTAATCATGATAAGAGCATTAGGAAAACCTTTTTTAAAGAGCTCTTCCAATCGAATTTTCAAATTGAATGTGTAATATACATAATTCATAAAAAGCATCTAACAAATAGTAAATTTCTTTTTCAGAACATCTGGTTGATGCCATTGAGACTGGCTGCACGAAATGTACCGAAAATCAAGAAAAGGGAGCATACAAGGTCATTGAACATTTGATCAAGAACGAGCTGGACATCTGGCGTGAGCTGACTGGCAAGTACGACCCCAGCGGCAAGTGGAGGAAGACTTACGAAGACCGCGCAAAGGCCAACGGCATCATAATCCCAGAATAAACTAAACCTTATCAAGAATAACTTACGGGTGATTTTTAAACAGATCCAGTTCAAGCATTCCTCAAACCCCGCATTGTCTTCCCGTGTTATTTCTTTATAGACTTTGGGAGATCCATAACTAAAAGGAAATGAGAAATGCTTATACGCAATCTGTTTGGATCACTTCCAAATGCTCAATTTTTTACTCAGAACTTTTTTACTGTTTCTCAATTTTTTGTTCCATTTACCATTGCATTTTTTTATCTTTATGAAATGTAAAGTTACCTTGTATGTATTTTTATTTTGTTAAACTTCATATTATATTTTAATAAACCAAAGAAAATGTTATTATGTTTTTATTGCTGTACTTTCCCTTGTGTATTGGAGCTTATAAAGTGGTTGCCCTCCTATTTCTATTTACTTTCTCTAAAAATGAAACTCTAGAAAACAATTAATATTCATAAAATTAGCGAACTTCTGTTAGTGGCTTTGATATGTTTTATGATAGCCAGCCAATGTGTTTTTCTAGATTATAATCTGTTGTGAAGGAGTAACAAACAAAAAATGTATGCCCGAAGTACTTGGGTGCAAAAGTAAGCCATGTATTCATAAAGTTATGTATTTTGACATCCAGCTATTTTTAGTTAAGATATTTAGACAATAGTAATCTTACACTAACACACAACATTTTAGGAGTATTTTTTGCGTGAAAATTAGAAACATCCATCCATTGTTCCAATTTAATATCTTATAATGAAGCCCCGTTCCATCGGCATGGTAACAATTTCTGAATTATTATTCGAAACTAAATTTGATTTTATTCTCAAACAGTGCGATAAAACAAAAATAATAAAAAAGATAAGCTACTTAATTTGACTCTTTTACTCTTAATTTTACCTGGAAAATCTCACATCTGTATATACTTATAATTAGTTATAATAAATCTGTAGAGAGGTCATTTCTGTACATGAAATATATTTGCAAAATAACTATCAGGGTGTCATTAGTGATCGATACTGATGCCAAAAATGAAATCTATAAAATTTTTGTCTGTCTGTCAGTCTGTCTGTCTGTATGTTCCTTATAGACACAAAAACTTCTTCACGGATTTTAACGAAACTAAGTAGATTTATTCTTCATATTCCTAAGCAGGTTATAGGATACTTTTCATCATGTTAGCGTTAAAAAGAGCAGAGCAGTAAAAGTAAATGTTGAGAAAATGGGAGAAATTACTCCATTTTTTTTAAGCTTCGAGTCACTCCGGTCGAGCCGACCCATTCGTGCCAAAGCATGGCTCTCCCACACTTTAAACACACCTTAATCGGTAATGCTAAGTACATAGAAAGCATGTATTACGGAAATGTTTTACATAAAAATATCTAAAAAAATATTACAGCATAATTATGTACCATTAATAATACAATTTATGATTGACTCATAATAACACGTGTACCTCTCGATAGCTTAGCTGTTCGGAGCATTCTGATTATATTTTTTTACTCTTACGTTTGTAATACTCTCATTCATCCCTTAATAAAAAAGTTTTTATTGTTTACTTTTAAATAAAAAAAATAAATAGAAATCAATAAAGAAACACCAAACTTATACTTAAATTACGCTGTTTGCGACGCCATGCAGCAAGATACTCGTAATAATAGTATGAGTATGGGCCTTTTAGTTATTTTAACCTCTCCTTTTACAGATGGCCTACACGATATGCATGAACATCCATAAAATAGTGGAGAAATTTACTATCAGCATTGCACCCGTGCGAAGCCGGGCGGATCGCTGGTAAAATATATGAACAAAAAAACGAATGAATAAGTTTATTATTTTTCAAACTGAACGGACATACTCAAACGGTTTAGTACCATGTCCTCGCAAGAAACTTATGTTTTATTATTATGTGAGTTAAGTTCAATTTGACCTAACCAAAAACGTCGAAACCTGAATGAGTCTAAATATGCGGCACCGATTGCTTACTATCAACTGACCAATATAGTCGTTTTCCACCTATATCGTAAAAAACGTGTCTTTGTAATTTCAAACACTAGAGTTCCATCTAGCGGAATTATCGAGTATATCTATTGCCGTGAGTTTGAGCAGGAATGCAGCTTAGTCGCCGAAAGACATGTAACGCCATCTATTGCAAACATCCAAAATAATAAGTCGAAAATTAATCGTCTTACAAGCAAGTCACTAAATAGAATGCTATAAGCAATTGAGGTTTATACCACATTTAATTTTATCATCTGGGTAGGTCGTGGTGGACCGGAGGTAATGAGTCCGCTTCTCATGCATCGGGTTCGAAACCTGACAAGTTCCAATGTAACTTATTCCGAGTTACATTTCTCCTGGGTTACCATATAAAAATAATTCGTGTTAGTTACACTATTTATAACCCAGAATGGCTAAACCGATTTCGTGGATAATTGGTAGGGATGTAGTTTAGAACCAGAAGAAGAACATAGGATGGGGTAGAATATATATTTTTTTAAATTATAAATTGCTTTCATTTACCTATTTACGTTGTTTTCTTAAAAATCTTTCCATTCTACTTCTAACAAATCATCTGACAAAAATAACATAATAAATTCACTTCACAGAACAGAAGACATCAACGCGCTATAGTTCATTGCTAACAAAAATCTGTCAGGAGCTAAAAAATAATATGCGTAATTATGTATATTTTGTTTGGTAAATAAATTTATTCTCATACAGTAATATTTTGTGTATGTTAAATTTATCATTATATAAAATAGTAACGCCTTTTTTAAAGCACCGTCCGCAACTCCGGCTGAAAATGTTTAACGCCTAACGTTGAAAAGACAGTAACATAGTCTCTAGTTAGAGGCTTGATTTTATAAAGCAAAAGGTACTATACGTGCTCTTAATTTTAATGGTACTGGGTACTTTTACGCGATAAGTAAGTCTAAAAACTTTTTTGAAAAAGAGCTGTAAAAGAGGTGTAAAAGAGGGACAAAATTACGCACAACTGACCACTTGCACTATATTTTGAAAAGGCATTTAAGTTTGTAGAATATTTTTTCCTTACCGGGGTAAGCTTGAACACTCCTTTGTGTTTTTTCTTAAAAGGCGCCCTTTTTCAGACGGAAGACAAGGGAGTGTGAGATTTGTACTTCACAAAAACTGCCCTGAAGACCATCTTTTGAAGCTGTAATGGACCTGTTTCGGAGCTCCGATTGTGCTACAGCACTGCTACAGCATATCTTAAAGAAAATCAAGTTTTTATGTGTCTATTGCGTATGAGTACCAAGTTTAGTTAAAATCGGTTCGGTTTTTTCTTTATTTATTCACAAAATAGTTTTACATTATTAACTTACATCAAAAATCGCCAAACTGTAAGACAGTTTATTGGCGATAGAGATAAATTGACTTGTAACGTTCTTATTAAATAGAAAGAAGAAAGAAAGAAATATAATAATTCTTCAATCCAATCCAAGGCATTAAAGTAGGTACCTATATAGTCAGCCGGGGTTGCGGGTCCAACGCTATAATAAAGTACCGCGGCGCGGCCTGGACAGAAGACCCCCTTTCCCTCCTTCCCTCCTCCATTCCCCTCAAAAAAAGATAATTACCTACACCTATCAATATAAATTATTAAATCACTCGACAATAACTTTATATCTCTCTAATAGTTTCTTAGTATACACGACCATTACTCAAATCCCATACAGTTGCTTGTAACTATAAATATGAATGGCCATGTTGTGGTACGAGTACCATAGAATCATAAATTAGTCTTTGTACACCTACTACTTGTTTTGTGTTATTTTCAAAGATGTAAACAATTCGTAGTAACGAATTGTGAGAACATTGAGTACTATGATTTGATGAATAATAAACAAATTATGTGCTATATTAAAAAAAAAATAGTTTTTTTTACCTAGATGTATATGGCTGTGTATGTTAACATTGTTTGTAGATCGATTTTTTAGTTTTGCATCTCAGTTAGTTGAGTTAACTGAGTCTTTAAGACATTATTGTTTGTCTACAGTCAAAATAAATGACCGATATTAATCCAAAATCCCTGGATCCATCTATTAATTTTACAACTAATTTGATTGCGCTAGTGATGCGGCGGCTATCCAGTTGCCTAGCAATCGCACTCATAGTGCAGTTGCTTCTCGCTATCCACAAAATATTCTTTCAAGTCTGGGTGTGTAGTGTATGTGAAATTGTATAGACGTTTACGTAACGACGACACGGGACCACATCCAAATGTGGGGGAAGTGCTTGTTTAAAAACATAAAACAAACACTCCCTTAACATGGGTGAGTGAAGTCATTTAAAGATCAAAAAAAGGCTCTTGCGACACCGGCGGATAGAGAAGTTATTATTTTTATCAAACATTTATAGTATGTAGCAACATGACACACTGACTCATGATTTACACCTTTTTTTCTCGATATTTCTACCTTGAATGTAATCAATAATAGACATTAATTGCTATAGGGTTGCAGGTTAAGTATTTTACATAATTACCACGACAATGGAAAACGTTTTTCCGCAACTAATCGATGCTATCAAGCTATCCCTATAAATGAAAACGTTTTTCATTTGATCATCAGTGTCCCACAATACTCTCGAATGAGATTCTATTGTCTTGTGCTTGGATTATTTATTAAAATCGAAGGTACTCAAAAGTTACATATTACTTATTATAATTTACCTTTTATTTATGAGAAAGCTTAGCTTGGCTAAGCATTTGTGTTTTGATAAAGCTTAGCTAAGCTTTCTCAAAACACAAATGTCTTTTTTGTTTCGGTTGCTAAACTTATCAACTTTTTTCCAATCTTTTATTCATTTGTTTTTATTAAATGATTATCAAATCGTTGGATTAGCTTCCAGAACCCTCCGAATTGTTAATTATCACAATATTTATTTTAAAAAGCAAAAACATTTTAGTGACTCGTTGCCTTTTCTTAATAATGCCAACGAAACGAAAATCACAAATGACTGATGTATATAAAAAAATACATGTTTTTTTTATAATACCTCCATATATGCAAAACATAAATCATTTCGAAACCTATTACTTATGACAAAGACAAAAGGTCGTCATAAAAATATGACGTAATTATGAAAATAGTTATAAAAATGCAAAAATGTATAAAATTCTAACCATTATTTTACACGTAGTCATACAGTAAGTGGTGAGTGTTGTTCAAACTTGGTCATTTTCAAAACTTTCAGTATGAATTTCCTCGTGTTGTCGATTGTCGTGACCATGGCGGCCTTCGTCGCTGCTGAAACTTACACAGACAGATACGACCACATCAACATCGACGAGATCATTGAGAACAGGAAACTGCTGGTTCCCTACATCAAGTGTACCTTAGACCAAGGAAGATGTACTCCTGAAGGCAGGGAACTTAAAGGTAAGAAAACGAGTTTTATAATTATTTTAAACACAAGAGTAACAAAGTCAGAAACTTTCTAAATTAAAATTTTTGAGAGACATTTCGTTGCATAAGGCTTGTTAATACACATACTTCTGTTGGCCCTTTATCTAAAATCTTCATATGTATATATGAAGTGGCAGTGGGCAGGTCACAAATTTGGTCAATATTGTAAGCGTTGGGGTAGATGTGTTCTAGAATGGAGACCACGTCTAGGCAAACGTAGAGTAGTGTGCCCTCCAGCTAGGTGTAGTCTCCAGCTTGGCAGTGGTTGGATTAGAAAAGCTGAACATCGAGCTTAGTGCCGTTCAATGGGAGAGGCCTGCGTCCAGAAGTGGACGCAATCACGCTGATGATGATAAATTTATTTGTAGTCTCTAGACAAACAATTCAATAGCAATACAAACAAGTCTAGGAAGTCTCCTAAACATAAAATATCGGTGCCTTGGTTGAAGCACTAGATTTTTACATTTGCAATTTTAGAAACATTCAAAAGTGGCTTCGTATGAACAAATGATGAATTATTAAAAAAAAAGAAGCAACGAATACTTAGCAAAATGTATTGATGTTTTAAAATCTTACTTTTGTGAGCTGGAAAAAAAACAATTCTACGAAAAAAACCTTCCGTGAGCGAGACAATTAGCAATCTTCTATAGATGTTAAGAATACGGAAAAGTACTCAAAGTTATTTTACATACAATGATATTGATCAATCTAGATATTATTATTTATAACATCTAGGTGTTACTCCGCTGGATTACAATGAGTTCTTAGTATTAGAAGTTATCAATGTTTATCTAGAACTACTTTGAATATTGCTTCATTTGGTTTGATTGGCTGCAGTGACCGTGATTTCTTAGAACACTTCTAGTATTTGATTTCATCAAAGAGTGCTAATTATTTATTAATTCTTATAATTAACGGCTTACTAAGATACTTGTTCGACAAGAATTTCAAGCATAAGTAAAAATTCAGGATTAGGACTCATATTCATGAGCAAAATAAAAAAAATACATAAAATGTTTTCGTGTGCAGAAAACCTTTACGTATACGTCGTCTTGTTAGGGAAGTCGATTCCTATACCGAATTTTTTTTCACTCCAAGAAAGACAATCCTCATATACCCTTGCCTGAAATGGATAAATAGGGTTGTTTACCTATTTTCCTGAGTTATTTTCCACATCATCCTTCACCTTACCCTAAGCTATTGAAATTTAAATAACTAATTATACAGCACTCTATTTTATTTTTTCTTAGAAAACAACAATACGCAGTTGTTTAAAAATAGTATTATAACATGCATTTCTATATTTATTGTTAAGTAATTATAACCAGATTGACTGACGTAGGTCCCAGGATGACGATAGCAAATTTAATCATGCATATCAGATGTTTCAATCTCTGTATGTGTAGAAAAATCACGATTCCAAAATGATTGTTATTTTTATTACCGAATGCAATGAAACTGCGTTAATGAATCTGGGTATTTCGAGAATCATAATTCTGGGGGAACAATCCCAAGTATGCATCTTCACATTAATATCAAAAATAATAAATTTTTGTTCAATATTTTTTTCGACGCCAATTTACTATTTTGTACCAAAGTTTACACTTGAATTCCCTAGATGGCGTTGTCGTCGAATTACATCGCAATATGATTTCGTTATCAAACTTTGACTAGGTGTGTTCAATACTTTCAATAAATCGCTCTGAGGTATAAAGTTTAATATACATATACGACTGTACGAAAAATCGTGTTCATTTGTTTTCTCTTTTAAAAATGACAAAGTGTCTTATTTTTTAAAGAAGAGTGAATGCAAGTGTAACAACCAGTCAAGTCTAGGACTTAATTGATCATAAAAAATATATTAGGTGATACTTATCTATATATCATACACAATAGTAAGAAATAGATGATGCTTGTTTTGTGCACCTTTATATTTATCTCTGCATCATCCAAAGGTTTGGCTGTCAGAGAATGCCCATGGCATTAAGCCCACCTTTGTACATTTGTTTTGTGCATAAAGATATTAAATAAATAAATAAATAAATAGCTCTATTCCTATTGTTTCAAAGACAACATAACAAGGACAAACAATAAAACATCAATTAATTTTATTTCAGCTCACATCAAGGACGCTATGCAGACATCTTGCTCCAAATGTACTGAGAAACAGAAAAAGGGTGCAAGAAAGGTCGTCAAACACATCAGAGCTAAGGAACAGGAGTACTGGAAGCAGATCCTCGCCAAGTACGACCCTGAAGACCAATACAAAGAGAACTATGAAACCTTCCTCGCTGCTGAGGACTGAGAGATCAGTTTTAAATAGTGTAATACCAAATTTTTACGCACTGTAACAAAATTAAGTCGATTGTATAAAGTATTGTAGTTTAATAAATCATCGGAATCAAGTCATAGTTTGTTTTAAATAGAAGTTTTAGTAGGTGGAATGTGATGGAAGGATTCAACCTACCTCAAGGGACAAAAACATAAACTTACGCTTATATGTACATACGTATGCACGTATACACAAAAACAAATGATTTTTTCGCTTTCTGCAAAATGCTCAAAGTCTACACAATTATCATTATCATCAAGGTCCGAGTGAGAGTACCTAGACCATTACATACTAGTAAAAAAGTAGTGATTGGCAAAAAACGGTTGCCAAATATTTAAAAAAAATATATTATTATTCGTAGTTTCAACAAAAAAAAAACATTAATATTTTTAAAACCAAAAACGGTGACTCAATTCTTACACAACGATGTTTACATTTTTCTTCAATTTCTGTGAATTACTGTCAACTCATAATTATTATAACTTAACAAAAAATGTCCTTCATATAATGAGACACCAAATAAAGGAAAAAGATATAAAGTACGTACTCACCTCTGTTTTATTTACCACAGTAATAAAGCTTCTATTTTTAAATTCAAAATAAAAAATTCGAACGTGTTGTAATGGGGTTTTTGAGACCATTATAATTACGAATCTAATTTTAGCCTAACAACCGAAACGATGGAAGCAGGTTCTCATAAAATGGCTTTATTTTTAACAATTTATTTTTGATATGGTTTTTAACAAGTCACGTATGTAAAATCCCTATTTTTTTTCAGTATTAGGATTTTACGTCGGTGGTAGTGTAGCCCAGAAGTAAAGGCGCCCACCTCTCGTGAATGAGGGTGCGGATTGGAAACCTGGGCAAGGTTTGATGCGATTTTTCCAAGTTATATGTAGGAAAACATCGTAAGGAAATCTAGACTTATAATTTCTAATCATAAAAAAAACCAAGCGTGGTGATTATTGTTCAAACCTTCTCCCTGTGAGAAGGGGCCTCTGCTCAGCAGTCAGCACTTATTGGTTGATGATAGTTAGGTATTTTCGAATTTCAAGTTCTCTGAAATAGTACAGCGCCTGGATTTGCGCCTTAAGCCATACACTAGGCTGGTGAACGAACAAGAATGTACCGTGGCCTCGGCCGTAGTAGGAATACGAACGGGATGATTTTTGGTCAGAGCCTGAAACTTCCTCTCGCTCCATCCAATGTGGGAGACGTCATTGAATGATATTACCAATGAAAAAACAATCACATCACCTAATATTTAAAGTTAGTAATTAACTAGCAAACTAGCTAGCAGTTATTATCACCCCTGCCTACTGCTCAAGCTCAAATGCGCAGTAATCATGTAAACAATAAATTAACAAATGTATAAATAAATCTTAATGATCCCATATAAAGTAAGGATCATTAAAACCCTTGCGTCACAGACCTGAGCTTGCGTCAATGAATTGAAAAAACCAAAAAAGTTAGAATAGCCGTCAATCATTATACTATGTATATTTTTTGTACACCGAAAGAAAAAACGATGTCTGTCGAATGGATTCGACAACGACGATCAAGAGCAGAAAACGCACTGCAAAGTAACCCAAAATAACAGTTTTTTTCAAACGATTTTCAACCGTATAGCTCTTCAATAAGGCTGAAGGTTTATCAAATGGATGATATGACAGTACAAAATGATATAACTGGCATGGCAACAAGCTATAAACAACAAGAAATTATCTAACTAGTTCTATGTTATAAAAAATATACATATGATCACGCGATACCTCAAAATAAAAACATTTGAAGCAAGTTTATAAACAAGCTTGAACTAAATAAAGTGTTATTGTATCTATCTATACTTCTATACTTATATTATAAAAAAATTTTAAGTTTTTATGTACTTATCTTTAGAACCGCAGGTCGGATTGCCAAAATTTTGTTAAAATTCTTTCACTGATAGATAGCTACAATTTTTCTGCTAAAAACATCATGCTACGATCAAATGAAGCGAGCCGAGCAGCGGGTAAACCATTAGTACTAGATTACGTAATGAGATCCTTAGGACATTATGTGTTTAGGATTAGGACATTTGGTGTTTTTATGACCGTGTTTAGTTTTTTTTATCAATTCGCGTTAGTCCTCTGATAGATCTAAGCTTGATCTTCACTTTTCTCCAAACGCTTACTGACAGCACATTTGTGAATACTTTACTTGAATGAATGAAGTTTATTTATTTATAAAGTTTTTAAGGAGTGGTCATTTATGGTAATTTTATGGCTTCATCGTTAGTTTTGTAAAGCAATATTTGTAGTCCCTGCCACATTCCTAATATGTGTACAATGTAATCTTTACACTTACAGATCCAGGGGCATCAATGGTCTTCTTACTGTAAACTAAGTTGTCGCCTGTTTATTTCTCAATAAGCCTGTCCAACCACCCTGCTCGGCCCGGCTTGGAGAACGCCGGGCCGAACAGGGTGGTTATTGTTCTGTGAAATTCTGACACTACCTCTCGCCCCACCATGGGTGAGAGAAGTCATCTCCTCCAACATCTCAATGTTATCATATTTAATAATAAACCAACAACAAAGTGTGAAATTATTCGGGAAAAGTATTCTGACGGGAATCCATCGGTTAGTGACAAAATCATCGATGTATTTATACAATCCAGGGACAAATTATTTACCCCTAAGTGGTGACGCACTCTTTTGTTTTTCTAATATTATAATTGTTGACTGACTCACACAACTGTAATGTATGCAAGAGTCGCAGAGGTCGTCAAGTTAACAATTAATATGATTGATTTATCTTGTTACTAAGAAGTTGTTAATTATTGTTAAGTAATTCATTAGGTTGTAAAACAAATATTTTATTATCTGTCTAATTAATTTAAAAAATATTTCAATATTATGTTCTCAACACTTGATGATGTTTGACTGCACGGTTGGTGCGGTGGCTGGGCAACTGGCTGCCGTGCAACGTGTCGCGGGTTCGAAACGTCGTATGTGAAATTGTATGTTTGTAACCACGATACAGGAAAAAATCCTAACCAACGTTTTTTTTAAAAAAAAAAAAAACAAAAAAAAAGAAAACAGTTGAATGGCCGCCAGGGTTATGGGAAGCTCAACTCATCCTTCTGCGTTGATGTAATACCAACGAAGGAGTAGGTGGAGCTCGTGTGGGGACGAACGAAAGTCTTCGCGCCCCGAAGAACTCCAGGCTACAGAAGCCGAGCGAATGAATTGTCGCGTTCCATATTCGCCATAAATACACATCAAATCGCCATAGACGGGACCAACTCACAAAGGTCCTAGCCCGGCTGGAGTTGTAAGTAAAGTTTCCATAATTAATTATTTCTAATGAGAAGATCGAAGATAGAAAGGAAAACCAAATTTATTTCAAACAAGCTCTTACCCGTGGCGTCGGCGTCGCTCTCGTCATTTGACGACATATCCTACTCTATCTACCTTACTCTACCTACCCTTCTCTACCTACCCTACCTACTCTACTCTACCTACCCTACTCTACCTACCCTACTCTACCTACCCTACTCTACCTACCCTACTCTACCTACCCTACTCTACCTACCCTACTCTACCTAACCTACACTACGTACTATGTCCTTCTCCCAGTTCTTAGCTACCTCCCTACGAATTTTCAGCCAAATCGGTTCAGCCGTTCTTGAGTTATAAGTAGTGTAACTAATACGACTTTCTTTTTATATAGGTACTCTAGCTTTAAGTACACGCTCGCGTTAAGAAATATTATTATTAATTAGGTATAGTTTTTGCAGCTTTACTTTTGTTTAGCGTAAGTTGAAAATTAGGGCCTCATCTTCATCAATCTTTAATTTCAGCTCAGTCAGTCGACAATCTAAGAAGATTTATACAAACTTTCATCCCCTATTTTATCCCCTTAGAGATGGAATTAATCAAAATCCTTTCATAGGGACGCACATCGTAGGCATTATAGTAGCTTTATGCATGCTATGCAAGTTTTAAAACCGAGCGGTTTAAAACTGACAAAACTTTCATCCCCTTTTTTATCCTTGGGGGTACAATTAATCAAAATCCTTTCTTAGCGGATGCCTACGTCATAACATCTACCTGCATGCCAAATTTCAGACCGATCCGTCCAGTGGTTTGGGCTGTGCGTTGATAGATCACTATATCAGTCACCTTTGAGTTTTATATATTTAGAAGAAGATATATAGATGAATGTACCTATTGAATGTCCATTAATGAAATAATGAGTAATGATAATAAAATATAATTTAACTAAACTCTAGGAACAAGTATCTCTTTACAGTCACATAAAACATAAAGTGATATAAAAAGTACATAACTATAATTTAAACAGCACTAGTGTGACTGTTATGTAGCTTTTAAATCTTTTTACTACTCATAACATATTCCTTACTTAACGTTTAAAATTTACTTGAATTTGTTTTTTAATAAATTAAATAAATATAATATTATATTTTTTTCGACTCTGAATGGATTTTTCCACTTAATCCATTATTTGATTTTTGATTATTTGTTTTTGACTTACAGTTAAACTACATGAAATAAAAATAAATAATAATTATGTTATAAAAGACAAAATAATAAAACAATATTTTTCGAAAACGATATGCGCAAAAGTTTACGAAACACAGACACCACATAATACGTACTCATATATTTAACTTAATTTGTATAGGTATACAGAGTTGAAGGTTTTCAACTATTTGCCGGTTATTTATAAACCCGTCCAGAGTGCAAAAGGGAAAAAACAAGCTGCTCAAGTGATTGCTTTGCTTTAATCGAACAAACAATTCCTTGGTGTATTTTCGAGCATCGATCAACTACTGGACAAATATTGTGCTATGTTCATTTATTTTACTCATATTTTGTTTTGATTGTTACAGAGCTATACCTACATTTTTTTTAAATAGTTGCCCCACACTATTATTTTCTCCTGTGTCGTGGGTGCGCTTACAAACATACAATTTCACATACACATCACACCCAGACCCGGAAAAATAATCTGTGGATCACACAAAGAGTTGTTCCGTGAGGGAATCGAACCCGCGACACATTGCGCGGCAGCCACAACCGCGCAGTCAACATTATGTTGAAGGATTATCGACTGTACCTTTTGTTACTAACAGTTCAAAAGCCTACTACGTTATCAAGACTTAAACAACATATCTATAGCAGTCTATACTTAACTTTTTCGTTGACAATCATTAGACTTGAAGTGATTTCTGACCTCTAAGTCAGGTTTACCTACATCAAGACCATGATGTAAATAATTTTCTTGGTCACTACGATGTTTAAATACTCAGGCATCATCATTGCTTGGACCTACCAAGCCATAAATTCTGATGTCCATATACTAAACTGATTGAACAAGAACTTAAAACAGTTTTCGGAACAAAATGGTTAAAAAGGAATAAATTAAATTTTAGTATTTAAGTGTGGGAGAGCCATGTTTTAGCACAAATGAATCGACTCGACAGGCGTAATACCACGGCCTCACAGAAAACCGGCGTGAAACAACCACACACGGCGTTTTATTTCGCCGTGTGATTGAGGTTACCGGAGGCCCAATCCTAAAATTTCTTAATCCCTAATCCCCACAAGGGCAGCAACGCACTTTTAACTCCTCTATTGCTGCGTTTGTCTATATGCGGCGCTAATTGCTTACCATCAGGTAACCGCCTGCTCGTTTGCCGACTTATCACATAAGAAAAATCATCAATGCCTTTGAGTACTGCAATCAATCAAAAGATCTCTTTTTTCTATTCTTGTAGTAGGTATACTTAACAGCAACAAAGTCTTGACTAATATTCGCCTCTTGAGTTAAACAATTAGGTAAACTGCATGTTATACAACGTACTTATGCATACTAATGCTGTTTTTGTTGAACAATATATATCCGCGAATAAAATACCTATTCATGTCATTCTTAAGCACCTGATAGGCACTTGAGTTCTTTATTTAATACTTACTCAAGTTAACCAAATATTCCAAAGCTTACAAACTTCTAGATTAATCCAAACTTATATTATAAATGCGAAAGTAACTCTGTCTGTCTGTATGTCTGTCTTTTCTTCACGCCTAAACTTCTAAACTGATTTCTATGAAATTTGGCACAGACATAGTTACTATATTAGAACTCGAGAAAGGACAGGATAGTTTTTATACCAAAAATCTGCAGAAGGTCACTATTCCACGGGAACGGAGTCGCGGGAAAACGCTAGTATATAATAAAGTGTACCATTTGTGTAATTAATAACTACCTACTATAATGTAGCGAAATCATGAAATAGTTTACATGTTTTTACATTGTGATTCTTCTACATACAAGATCTAGTCAATTACACTTCCTAGATCTGACCTTAGAACAAAGCGTCTCATAAAACAGTTTCTTATAAAACGCGTTAATATAAACAAATACTTACGTATTAAAATGGCTCGGCAAGGAAGTTTTTACGAAGGCTAACTTGTGAAGGTGATACTTAAACTAGCTATGGACAACAAAAATAATAAAAAATCCATTGCATTTCCAACAGGCTAGGAATAATTGAGGGACAGAGAAAAAACGGAATGGTTAATCAAAATAATTTATTTTCATCAAATAAGCTATTTAGTGTACAAGAGTTTTGTATTCCTTTTCGTACATGGCTTTGTATTTTCCTTCAGGGTCGTATTTGGCGCAGAGTTGGTTCCAGTAGTCTGGCTCAAAGTTGATGAGGTGGGTCATGACCTTGCGTGTACCATTCTTTTGAGCTTCAGTGCATTTTCCACATTTGTTCTCCAACGCTTCCCTAATGTGCGCTGTGAATAGAGATTCAGAAATTTAGACAACTGTGTTAAAATTAACTAAGTTAGGTGTTTTATGTTAATTTTTTAGTTTTTATGTAATTTGGTTCTAGATATATGTATTAAAAAAATTGTTTGATTTTGCGCACCAACTAATTACGGCCAGATTTTTTCAAAGTCTTTAACTGTAATGCTCAAAATCGAATTTCCATTTTTTCACTTCATGTGCTCGTTTTTTGCAATTGCGGTGTGGGAAAAATCGATAAAGAAAAAAGCACGTCAAAATTTATTAATGTGCCAATTTTTTAACTCCCAGAAAACTACTAGCTATTTTCATATCAAATAATAATTAGTCTAATAAGGCAACTTACATTTCAGTTCCTTGCCGTCAGGCGTGCACTTGCCAAGGTCCAGACAGCAGTTAATGTAAGAAGTCAGGATTTTTTTGTTGTTCAGGATCTCGTCCAGGTCGATGTTGTCGTACTTGTCGGTGTAGTGGGAGTCGTGGGGGTGGGAGTACACCACCGCAGCCACGACACACACAAGAAACACGACTTTCATGATGAAGGATTCTGTGAAATAAGAAAAAATAGTTGCTATAATAAATAAATATGTTATTAGTAAACGTACCTATATTTCGATGATAGGTGTAGGTACAACCGTGTTTTAAATTTGAATGTTCGAGAATGCCATATGGCATTACGATCGACTTATGTATTTTTTTCTACACTAAGGGCTAATTTTTCAATTGTCATATAAATGTTATCTGAGGAATAAAATTGTTGCTGTCACTGTCTTACACAAATATTCTGACGCGACAGCGACATAATTATTTCCCAGATAACTTTCATCTAACCATTGAAAAATCAGCCCTAAATAAAAGTAAAAGAAATAAAGAAATACGGTAGTTTCCAACTGTTCAAATTAAATACTTTTATGCAAATATCAAAAACGATACTTTTCTGTGAAATTTGTGTGAAACTTCAAATTATGACGTAATAGTATTTTTGCGTCAAATCGCTTATTTTATTATTTCTTAAAAATTAGCTAAAAATTATTGAAAATTTTGTGCATCGATAGGTCAATGAATAAAGGTATAGTTATTTATCAATATTTTATTTAATGAAACGTCAAATTAATTTATTTTTGACCTAGGAAATTACCCAATTATTGGACGACATTGTAAGTCCGATGTATAATTTAATCAGACCACTAATATTAATTCTAACTACAGAATACTTTTATTTATTTTAGTTTTTGATCGATACTGATGATGATAGCTTATTATAAATAAGCTATCTATTTAATTATAAAAGTTAAAAAGTAACACTGACTTTAGAGTGAAACTTAAAACCCTTAGCTTTTAAGATTTTTGTAATATTACCTAACTTCCTACTTAACCCAATTATTTTGTGTATGTATATTATAATTGTCAATAAACGGTACCACTCTACACATATAAATAAAAATATGTTTATTCAATTTAAACACTAAATACAATTTTAGAACATTATTTTTTTAACGATTTTGCTCCAAAAATTATAATTCTTCTTCGTATTTGAAGAATATTATAGTTTTACAAGTGCAAGAAACTTCCAATAAAAACAAATTCAAGCTTGGAATAATAAAACACTACCCGCACGTAGTAATAGTTTGATTTGTTTTTTAGACACATTAGTGTCTAAGAAATAAAATTCTACATGACTTAAATTATAAATGTAAGTATTCTTCTTTCTCAGTTCAACGAATGGAGTTTACTTTTGTATTATATACCACTCTTAAACTCAGTACAATTATTAAAAACAAGTTTTCAAAACCCCTAAAATGCATTAACACATTATCTAGTAGCCATAAAAAATAATATTACATTTATCAATACTTAATAAAAAACGAATGAAACGTTAAAAAGCAAAAAACAACTTTAATGTCTAGACGCGAGAGTTATTTGTTCTATTTTATATGAATATTAATTGAATTGCAATATGCAAAACTACTCACGTTGAAATTCAAGATTTGGTTGATGATGACTGGTGCACGAGCTAAGTCCGTATGGAGTAGTCGGGGTCAGTATTTCATTATATACTAGGACATCGCCTCCCAAGTCCTGGCACCAAACAAGTTTTATGTTTTACACGTCACAAACTTAATTGGTACTTGGGATTTTCTTGTTTTGATTTTGTAAATAAAAATAGCATATCTAAGAACGAACGATATCTTTGTTTGTAAGTTTCCGTCGCTCTTGCAACGAATCTGCATTTTTGTTGTGTTTAATTGTTTTGTTTATATTTGTTTGTTTTTGTTTGAATTTTAGTTGTTTTACTTCTATACTTCCTTGACGTTTTGTTAATCAGATTGCTTGTGGTAGACGTGGGGTCATTCAAAAACTTGTGCTAGCTTATTTTTTAAGTCGCACGTTTCCGTACAAGAGCGGAATTGTTTACATTTTTATCATTATCTACACTGCCTACACTATTTTAAATTTTTGATTGAGGTAGAAAAAAGATTATATATGATATGATGACTATCATAATCTTTTTTCTCTCCCTCAATCAAAAATTGATATGCATGGAACATATTATATTCCATATTTTAAACTTTCCACTCGTCTAGCAAGGTTTGTGTGTGGATTTTACCGACAATCTGATAGTAACCACTTGGAGCCGCCCTGGTTAATGAACAGCGAAAAAGTTACAAGTACAAGTACACATTGGAAAAGTTGCAAGACCTTTCGTACCATTTTAAGCCTTCAGTATCTTAATTCAAGAGACATGCTAGAACGAGTGCACCTTCTATGCGGCCATCAATACATAAAATAATTACATGATATTCAAATACATTTAAGAACATCTCATCGAAAAATAATCGTCAATTTTTTTTTCACCGATTCCTGTCAACTATCGGTTGAATTCCGTTGATTGTATGAATTTCATTACATTTTTATGAAGATTTTTTTACGTAATCCGTTATCTACTCAGTAAATGGTGTAATCAAATAATAAGTTCTCCAATATTATTTATAACCGACACTATACGAAGATAAAAACAAAAAAGTGACAAATAATTAGAATAGATATTTTAACACCACTCTTACGTACGCGAAGCTAATACTTTTAATATTAATAATAAAACACTATCAATTCTATGTGATACCTATTCATAGCTTTGAAGTCGGTGCCAAACCCTGAACAGAATAAAACTAAATGAGAATTAATAAGAAAATGTTCAATTTTTTTTTTTCATTTTATAGGGTCAAATAAAATAAAAAAATAATTTAGCAAATCGGTCCAGACGTCTTCGAGTAATCGGTGTACTAACATAAAAAAAATACGCGTCGAATTGAGAACCTCCTCCTTTTTTGAAGTCGGTTAAAAATAAATTAGCCCCCAATATTATGGTGTGACCACTGAATAACTAAGTATAGTTTACATTCGTCTCTTAAAGTGCGAGCATAGATTTTATATTCCAGCCAAGGTTTGGTTTTCTCTTAACCCCGAACAGTCAGTCAGCTGTAGTTAATCCAGTCTAGATATTAAAATTATATCCCTATACTACATAAGTAATTGATTGAATGTTATTTTTTATTTATTTTAATTCTTAGTCTGTTTTTTTAGTTTTATTATTGTGTAGCTATTCTAGGTATAGGTCACTAAACGAGTATATACATATCTATGTTATGTACTTAGTAATTGGACTATAGGTTCAGTTACTTATTATATATAATAATTTTATTTGATTTCTCTAGTTTTATTTTTTTAAACCTTTATTTTATTAAAAAAGTACAGATAAACATAAAAATAAAATACATGGGATGACAATTTAATGTTAAAATTGGAAAATCGTAACGAGTTTTCCCGCCTCGTACACTCACGCTCTACCTGATAGACTTACACCCGGTTTCTGAAAGGCTTTTCAACGCTAAAATTAAGTAATCACCTGTTAAATCTCTTGTCAAGTCATCTGATAGGTTTTTGATAATTCAGTCAACCAATCAGATGACTTGACAAGAGATTAAATTGATTTTAACATTGATCGGCCTTTCGGAAAGCGGGCGTGACTGACTGACGCTACAACATTACTAAAAACCAATCCGTTCTGTCTCCAACATGCTTTCAGGGTGCTCCTAACAATGACAAAATCCAGGCTTTTCCTACGACCGTCTCTCAAGCCATTTTACAAAGGCATTCTCGCCGCTGCGATAACAACGGACCCAATCCACTATACCTGAGCACTATACATAGCTTAGGGCTCCCCAATAAATCTGGTTTGACGCTTTTTTGAAATAAGCCAGCAAACAAGCAGACAAATTACCTGATGATTTACAATCAGCATCGGCTTTGGTCACATTGGTCACAAGCAACATTACAGTTGAAAGCGCATTGCCGGTGTTTGAGGATAGAAAAAAAATTAGGTAGTGTATATAAATAAATAAATCTGAATCTATGAGAATAAAGGGATTGGGGACAGGAGGACATTATGGGGCTTCCAGTAACCTCATTCACCCAACTATCTCGTGGCCGTTCAGGTTCAAAAATGTTCGAGGTTAACCTGTCCTACGTGTAATGCAGATCTGCCCTGAGATCAAATAATATTTTTAGGAGTAATTCACAATTATTTTAGTACTAGCCATACCCTGGCTTAGTCGAGGCCATGGTGCGGAGTGAGAGGAACTGGGACGCCGTCTCCTCCTTTAGTGAAGCAGTCATGCTCGCAAAGAGAGAGGCGGCCCGCGTGAGGGAGCAATCCTCCTCCTCACGCCCCAGCCGCAACTAGCGACACTACGGGCGTCGGGGATCGAGGGACGATCTCCGGCCACCGTAAGCACGGGCCTGCGGTCGGCGAGTAAGGGCAGCTCGCCGCCCGACCAGAACCAGGCCCGAGCGTACGGCGCGTAGCGTTCCGCGCGCGCCTCAAAGAGCCATTCGACCACCACAGACGGGGCCCTAAAGGGTTGATGTTCAGCCGGGGTTGCGGGGTAAGCGCAATGAGGTACCGCGACCTCGGCACAGAGCAGGAGAAGGAACAGGGGGGTTTTTAGTCAGTAAGAGTCTGACACTCCCTCCTGCCCGGCCCTGGAGAAGTCATTTGATGATTTCCCCTCACAAAAAAAAAGCCATACTAAAACATTTTTTTAGGCTTTGTATGATTTGACTCAAAATAACTTCAAACGAAACCAGGCTGAGTAGGTTATTGAGTATAATTGGCGGCATATCTTACGCGTATTACATTATTTTAATCATCGGTTCGTTATAAGAAATCATCATAAACAATTATTAAAAACGTTAAAACTTCCTATTTTTGGTAGGCAATAAAACTCAAATTAATGTGGACTGATGTACTCAACATCAAAGCAGTTCGCAGTTAGTAGTTACATTAATAATAATTTTGTATCATTCTAAATTTGAATAAAAAACTGTTATAATAAAAAAATAAAAACTTAAAGAACGAGTTCAGTATTATTCCAGTATCTGTTGTGTAAAAATAGTCACTGGTTTTTACCAATCTGTCTTAATAACAGCAAAGACCTGTAGTTCAATGTTTGTATTTTCCATTCCATGTGAGTTCACTCAAGTGTAGCCGTGGAATTATAATCCTATTTACATAATGCTTTGGATTTACCAAGTCACTCAGGATACGTTGATTAAGTAGAAAAAAACCAGGCTTAAAATAAAAAGATAGTCGAGCAAAGAAAATTTACGACTAAAATCGCATCCCTTACCTATATTGTTATACCAGCTACTCCCGCGCGGTTTCACTCGCTGCTCGGCTCTATTTAATCGTAGCGTGATGTTTTATAGCCTATAGCACTAAGGAATATTGGCATTAGCATTATTGGAATACTGGCATAGCACTAAGGAATTACGGAAATCCGACCAGCGGTTTCAAAGATTACCACCTACATACAAACTTATTACAAATTTTACCTATTCATAATATTAGTATAGACTAGCGACCAGCCCCGGCTTCGAAAAGGGTGGAATGATGACACTAAGTTTCTCCACTATTAAATGGATGTTATACTATACATGTAAATCTTTCTCTTAAAATTCTTTATTTAAAAATATCGCATCAATATAATTTGCGTAGTTTTGAAGATTTAAACATACAAAGGGATATAGGGATAGAGAAAGCGACTTTGTTATACCATGTAGTGATGATATGAACCAGTATCTTTACCATACCTTAATGAAAGATGTGATTTCATATCAATGAAAAATATAAATACACTGACTAATTAACGTGTATATGTACTAGTAATTGCTGTGATTGGTCTCAAGGTCCTCTAGATATTTGCAGCACAGAATCGCATACTTATAAATAGACAATTTCGAGATTTGAATTTGAGTAAACGGTGTGTTAGAGTGCACGGATGGCGCGGTGCCTGGGCAACTGGCTGCCGCGCAGCGTGTTGCGGGTTCGATTCCCGCACGGAACGAATACTCAATACTCAATACTCAATATATTTATTGCATTCCACAATGTGAACTTAGGTGGTAGGGTACATAAGGATTTACATACTTATATTAGTTTAGGAACATTGTGGGCCCTGTCGGGCATAACAATATTAGTATTTTTTTATGAGGAGGGCTAGTATAAATATATGTTTACAATTTTTCATTATTTTTATGTAGATAGGCTTATATAACTTATAACTAATTGAGTACAAATACATTTTAATTGTTATTAGGTATAGATTACAGTGTTATTTTTGCTTTATTTATTAAATTTATCATTTAAATATTCCTGTACATTATAATAGCATTTATGCATTAAAAGTTTTTTTAATTTATTTATCATTATTACATTTTTGTTCATTTTTAATGTCATCTGGTAATTTATTATATATTTTACCTGCCATTACTAAAGTGCTTGTGGAGTAGTGTACTTTTAGCTTAGAACCTGGTAGGATTAGTCTATTTTTTTGTCGTAGGGTGTAGTGGGTCTGTGTGTTTTCGCGTGTAATGTAAAGTTTTTCATTATTTCTAACACATTTCCAGGATGTTTAAAGAGGGTAGTGTTAGAAGTTTGAGTTCTTGGAAATGGGGTTTGCAGCTCTCTATGTTGTCTATGTTAATTGTATTCTAATTAGAATATTTGTGTGTTAATGGTTAATGGTTAGGTTTGTTGTAAATATAGGTTACATTTTTAATTTTCTTGTGGGTTTTGTATTTTAACTTTTTCGAAGCTCGTTTAGAGTTGTATCGAGACTAATTGTTCCAATACGACTATAGCTACTACTATATCAATACCGACATCGAATCGGCCTATGTAAAACCATTCTTAAGAAGCGACTTAAAAAAACGATAAATCGGGTAACCGGTAAAAAACACATGTAATTTCAGGAATGAGCTTATTTCCATCCCTCGCTGGATATGGGTCAATCAAGAGCACGTAACTATGTAGATTAATTAATCGTACAGAATTACTCTTTTTTGAAACATTTTTAGGTTTGAATTTTTTTTAACTGTAACAACAATTAATTTGAGAAAAACGAGGTGATATAACAGAAACCTGTAGTTCTGGACCTGCCTAAGGGATTAGCAAAATTGCGTGGCAGTCATCACATTTGTCGTAGTACTGATAACCGTTGGAATAGACGTGTTTTAGACCACGTCTAAGTAAACGTTGTGTAATCCGCCCTCCGCTAGCAGCTGTGTGGACTGACGATATCCGTAGAGAGGGCGGCAGTGGTTGGATGAGAAGAGCTGAATATTAAGCTCAGTGGCTTGCAATTGGGGAGGCCTATGTCTAGCAGTGGACCAAATAAGGATGATGATGATGAGTATGATTACTAAAAAATTATGCTTTTCAATTATTCCGTATGTTTATTTTGATATTTATTAAAAGTGCCAAGGCGTAATGTGCTTTAAATAATGTCTGAATCCTACATTGTCAGAAGCGCATACTATTTTATTACGTAATATCCGTGATCAAATTATATCACTTGAAACATATAATTAAAACATTATCTTTTATAGGCATGAACTATATAGCACTATATTTATATATATATTTATCAATTTCAGATAGTAAGTAAATAAATGAGTTATTTCTCTTAAAGGTACAATTTACTTCTAGCATAATAATACTAGTTTAGTTTTATTACTAAACCAAATAAATATACATAGGCACATCACTATTGCATTTTGTCGTCATACTTGAAAACTATGTAAATTTTAGATTCAAGAAAATGATAGAAATATTTAGTAAATTTTCATGAAATTTTGATGATGACTAGCTACTAAGATATACTGAGTTGGTACTATGTAATTAGAATTGTTTCCGCAGTTATTGAGAAACAGTAATTTTCGAAGACAAAAAACGAATAATCTCGGATTTTTAAACAGAGTATTCTTAGATAATACCTCTTAGAATTTTATAACACCGTTCACACACAAATATAAGAAATCAAAGTTTAATGTTATGTAAAAATAGTTTTTATTTACAACTTAAATCACATCACAATTTTACGTTTACTTAGTAAACAATTGAGCAACAATTATATCACTTAAGCCTTGATCTTCTTGAGTTCCTTCTCGTACTTGGTGGTGTACTTCCTCTCAGGGTCGTACTTGGCCGTGAGCTCGTTCCAGTACTCCTCCTCGTTGTTGATCAGGTACTCGATCACACGGCGGGTTCCCTTCTTCTGGGTCTCAGTACATTTGCCACATTCGTTCTCCAGGGCTTCCCTGATGTGTTCTGTAGGAAGAAAACAACAGGATTAAATTCAATTTAAAGTAGAAAATAAAGTGATTTGTAAGCTCAATAATTATCGACACAATTTTAATTACAATTACGTGGGATCTTCATTAACACACTACGTACCCTTGAGCTCCTTGGCATCGGGAGCGCACTTGCCCTGGTCGAGGATGCACTTGACGTAGGGCACCAACAGGCGGCGGTTGGAGAGGATCTCGTCCAGGTCCACGTTGTCGTAGCGGTCGGTGTAGTGGGAGTCGTCGGGCCGGGCCACTACTAGAGCCGCCACCGACAACACGCAGAGGACGATCATGGACTTCATGTTGATACTGAAGGAGTACAAAAATTACAAAATTAATGATTATATGAATGGGATTAAAAATGGAGGCAGGTGAGGGACCGAGGGTCAAGGCGACACAAACAGCTTCATAAACCAACCCATAACAACAACTGTTACATTTTATAGTAAAATACTATTCTTTTTAAATAAAAATAAATTATATTTGTTTTTTTTTAATATAATTAAATTTTATACAATTTTTTAATATAAATACCAGTTTAATTACACAAATTAATATTTTAGAAAATGATTTTTTATTTTCTATCTGAGCGAGATTAAACTTTTTTTATTACCTGTTTGTGAGTGAGGTTTGTACGGTGATGAGATTGAGTGCGGTCTACGGTTTGCTGCGATTCTGCGTGCACTTATATACCATTAATGTAGTATCACAAAAACTTCCGACGTACACACTTTGCGTATGACTAAAGGTATAACATCATGAATGTTTTCAGTTGACTTGGTCTTTGTTTGGGTCTGAAATTAATTATCTTATCGGGGTTTTTCTAACGTTTTCAGTGCGTCGGTGGAAAGGTTTGTTGATGTGGAAGTGATGCTATCTTGATGTTTATTGTTAAGTTTTTCTGACAGTTTATAAATAGCTTCTTTAAAATGAGTTAGGTCCTTTTTTAACTGGTGAGTATACATCATTGTAGCCATACTAAACTCTTTTTAGGTGGAACTTTGTTTTAGTGGCTATACTTGAGATGTGACAATGGAGCACCCGTATTTCCGCAATTACTTACAGTTTTTGATTTTATTTGATGTGGAGCTAGCTTTTTTTCGAGGTCGACGTACATATAATGGCAGTAACGTATAGAAGCTCAGTGCAGGAAAAACAAATGGTGTCGTTCCGAGTCAGTGTTAGGCTCTCTCTTCCTCTCGGCCCACACAGAATAAAAAGCTTATTTTCATCCACTAAAGACATTTTTTTACTGATCACAAGTATTCTACCCTAGATATTTAAAGTAAAATTGAACTTGCGTTTGGCGTCTTCTGGATTACTGCTTAGAATCATTCATTCATTATTAATGTAGAACTAGCTTCAAAATAGCTGAATTATAATTGCAAAAGAGAAATAGTACAGTTTGAATAATTGCATATTTAAAATATGCAATTACTTTGTATGCTTCGACTTGCAGCTTTTAAATTAGTTTTTATCCTTACATCAACTCACCTTAATAACCTGATTTCTGAGATGTAAGAAGGTCAAGGAAGGAATATTTAGATCACTGAATCATATTCTAAGGATTGTGAGATAAATAAATAAATTATCTTTGTTTGTTTTCTCACAAATTTTTCTTATTTTATGACAGCTGGAATATGAAATCTTGCAATTTGCATTTGTTAGATGACCATTGATATCCGTAGTGTTAGGTGAGGATATCAAGATTTTATGATTATGAGTCATATCATTAAATATCTAGTTCTGAAAGTGTTTTACTGATGGATAATAAGTTAATTAAAAATTTATGAGTTTATCCCTACCCTATCCCTATAAGCTAAATGAGAAAATACACAGCTTTTCATTTTATATAAACTTTCTTGAATAAACAGAGCTTCACTCCAGTTTATCTTACAAGTAAAAATACAGAAATATAACTAGGCTGTTTTTCTCCAGCACAGAGGTAATTTTGTTGCAATATACATATTTTGGCCCATGAGTGATGAACGTAATTTTTAGCGTACCATTTCAAAGTTCTGGGGTTGCGGGGTAAGCGCAATGAGGCGCCGTGACCTCGGCCTAGAGCAGGATAAGGAACGGGGGGTTCTTAGTTAGCAAGAATTTGATACTCCCTTACCGCCAAATCCTGGCGGGAGAAACCATCCCAGGATTAGACAAATAGAACTCCCCGTAGCAAACACAAAGTTCAGCGTTATTAAAAAGCTGTTGTTACTTCACCTACAACAACACCACATTTCAACACCAAAACGCTGACAAGTAGGCTTCATTGTAGCGTTGTCTACATATGTATGTCTGTTAGATACAGATTCTAAGTCATCTCAAAGTCATACTTACATAATTCTTAACCCACGTAGGCGGGGAATCATAGATTCGCATCTTTGAACCACCTTAATAACCAACATTAAACCAGGTAGGCTGTAACAAACCATGTCATTTTTTTCACGAATCACATCATCATCAGCTCATTTCCGTTCCTTACTGGATATAGGGTCCGTTCAAAAACATGCATGTAGGTTAATTAATAATACAGTTTTTTTGATTTTTAAATATGTACATGAACTTTCTTTTTTTTTCTTGCAATAAGCTAGTGCTTGACTGCGATCCCACCTGATGGTAAGCAGTGATGCAATCGTTGATGGTAAGGCGCACTTTTTTTTTTTTTTTGGTGGCGGGTTGGAAAATCCTCATGGAGACCCATCGCCCTCGGGGAAGGGCGAAGGGTACTGTCAGACTCTTACTGACTAAAAACCAACCCGGTGTTCCTCCACTTACCCATGTGTCGGAGGGGCGGGTATCGCCGAAGCATTCGTCGCAACCCCCCGACGGGTATTGGAGAGAGGAGGCAGCCTCTCTCTCCCTTTCCGCCGCCTCCTTTGCGAGCATCACGGACTCGCAGAAGGTAACGACGGTACTCCACCCTGACTCGCTCCCGACCATAATAGACACTACAGCCGGAAGCGAGAGATTTCCCGCAGCACCTACGGCCGCGACCAGGTCACGGCGCTGCTCGGCCCAAGCTGGGCATTCCGCCAACGTATGCAGCGCCGTATCGTCGCGGCAATCACCACAATGGTGGCACTGAGACGTCGGCTCCCGACCTATGCGACACAGGTACTTCCCGAAACACCCGTGTCCGGTAAGCACCTGCGTCAGCCGGAAGCTGAGGGCGCCGTGGCTCCTATTGAGCCACTCCTCTAGAACGGGCCTTACCGCCTCTATAGCGGCGTGCCCTGCCGTGGGTTGCGCTAAACGCGTCTGCCACTCCGCCATTAAGGCCTGGCGGAGTTCTGCCCTGCGTGCCTCAACCTGTCGAGGCACCAGGCGCTCGCCCCGCTCGACTGCCTCCGCGCGCCACCAATAGAGCGACGCGAGGAGTTTTGCGTCGAGGTCCCAGGGCGGGGATCCGGCTAGGAGGCTCGCTGCCTCAAAGGATATCGTACGGTATCCCCTTATTATCCTGACGGCCATCGCGCGCTGTGGCCTTCGCAGCGCGGCGATGTTGCGGGCCGTCAGGGCGTCCGCCCATACTGGCGCAGCGTATAACGCCATCGACCGTACGACCCCCATGTAGAGCCTCCGGCAGGAGGAGATGGGCCCCCCCTGGTTGGGAAGCAAGCGCAACAGCGCAGCAGCGGCGCCCATCAACCGGGGGGCGAGCCGTGTAAAGTGCGGCCCGAAATTCCACCGACTGTCGAGAACGAGTCCGAGGTACTTCATCGTGGACTCAACAGCGATGGAAACCCCTCCTACTATAATGCTGGATCCTTGAGGCGGCCTCATCCTCGGCCCATGAAAACACAGGGCCTCCGATTTGTGCAATGCCACCTCTAAGCCCAGCCGCCGGATCCTACCCACGACGTGCGCGACACCAGCCGTCGCGCGTATGGCCGCCTGCCGGTACGACTTTCCACGCGCTGTAACTAGCGTATCGTCGGCGTAACAAATGACGCCGACGCCGTAGTTTATTAAGAGCCTATTCACTCTAGCCTTGAAGACACCTAAATTGTATTCGGACGGAAAGGCTGCAGCCGGCTAACTGTTCCAATCTCTCGATGTACGCGGTATAAATGACGAGGCAAAACTGGTAACTGATCTGGTAATGTCAGGTTGTATTCATATTAGTTTTTTGAAACGCGAAATTTTTGTCTTGCTTTATATAATTTATATACATATGTTAGCACAGACTGACACTATATCTTAAAAATTTTTGTTTGACGTTCAAAAGTGCCTGTAAAGTTCTAATTGGAATAAATGATTTTTGACTTTTTTTTTTGACTTTTTAGCTTTTAAGATATTATGTCTATGAGCCATTGTCGCCGGAATGTAGAAGATTAAATAAAAAATATAATAATAGAATAAAGCATAAGGCAAACGAGACTAGAAGATACCAAAGGAGTAATATAAGCATTGCCGGCGCAAAAGTTTATAGAAGGTTACGACATTATATTTCGACAACCAGTGTAGCAGAACGAGATAGAAAATTTTTGAAAAGTATATACATATAGACTGCTACCTATCTAATATCTAAACAATAGTATTTAGTCTGTCATCATGTGAAAATATCTATCTATCAGTCAACGATTCTTCGGCACTTCCCATGTTATAGTTTTGTTGATATACTTAGTCATCACTACAAATGTATGCTTACAATAAATAAAACGTTTATGTTATGTAAAAAATAGTTTTTATTTACAAACTTAAATCACATCACAATTTTACGTTTACTTAGTAAACAATTGAGCAACAATTATATCACTTAAGCCTTGATCTTCTTGAGTTCCTTCTCGTACTTGGTGGTGTACTTCCTCTCAGGGTCGTACTTGGCCGTGAGCTCGTTCCAGTACTCCTCCTCGTTGTTGATCAGGTACTCGATCACACGGCGGGTTCCCTTCTTCTGGGTCTCAGTACATTTGCCACATTCGTTCTCCAGGGCTTCCCTGATGTGTTCTGTAGGAAGAAAACAACAGGATTAAATTAAATTTAAAGTAGAAAATAAAGTGATTTGTAAGCTCAATAATTATCGACACAATTTTAATTACAATTAGGTGGGATCTTCATTAACACAGTACGTACCCTTGAGCTCCTTGGCATCGGGAGCGCACTTGCCCTGGTCGAGGATGCACTTGACATAGGGCACCAGCAGGCGGCGGTTGGAGAGGATCTCGTCCAGGTCCACGTTGTCGTAGCGGTCGGTGTAGTGGGAGTCGTCGGGCCGGGCCACTACTAGAGCCGCCACCGACAACACGCAGAGGACGATCATGGACTTCATGTTGATACTGAAGAAGAACAAAAGTTACAAAATTAACGGCAAATCCAAAGGCTATTTAATGCAGTATGCAATAATTATGAATGGTGTCAAGGGTCAAGGCGACACAAACAGTTACACAAATAAAAATAAACAAACCCATAACAACTACTGTTATATTTTATGGCAAAATAATATGTGTACTGTTATATATTTAAAAAAAAAGAATATTAAATCAGCGACTTTTTTATTCTAATTTTAAACACGATAAAATTTATTTCATACATCAATATTTTTATTTATCTTTATTTACTATCGCACAGATTAAAATTACCTGTTTGTGAGAGAGGTTTGTACGGTGGTGAGATTGAGTGCGGTCTACGGTTTGCTGCGATTCTGCGTGCACTTATATACCATTAATGTAGTATCACAAAAACTTCCGACGTACACACTTTGCGTATGACTAAATGTATAATATCATGAATGTTTTCAGTTGAGGTAGTTGACTACCTGATTCATATTTTGATACTTCTTGGTCTTTGTTTGGGTCTAAAATTAATTATCTTATCGGGGTTTTTCTAACCTTTTCAGTGCGTCGGTGGAAAGGTTTGTTGATGTGGAAGTGAAGCTATCTTGATGTTAATTACTAAGTTTTTCTGACAGTTTATAAATAGCTTCTTTAAAATATGAGTTAGCTTATTTTTTGTAGCCATACTAAACTCTTTTTAGGTGGATCTTCTTATTTATTGGCTATTTTTGAGATGTAATAATGAAGCACCTGTATTTCCGCAATTACAGTTTTAAATTTTATTGAATGTGGAGCTAGCCTATATTTAGCCTATGGGGCTGACATATCTTTGATAAAAGCCCCAAAATAAAATGAGAATATTTAGCCTACTAGGCCGGTGAACAAGCGCAGTAACGTATGGAAGCCGTTCTCAGAGTAGTAAAAACAAACGGTATCTTTTCGAGTCAGTATGAGTCATCATCTTCCTCTCAACTCACACAGAGTAAAAATCCTATTTTCATCCACTAAGATAATTTTTCAAATCAATCAAAAATATATAACCCAGATATTTAATGCAAAATTTAACTTGCGTCTGACGTATTATGAATTACTGCTTACAAAGCTCACATTTTTTTTAAATTTAATATGGAACAAGCTTCAAAATAACTGAATTACAATTGCAATGGAAATGGTGCATAAAATTTGCAATTGTTTTCTATATTCTTCGACCTTCGCCTTTCAATTAGTTTTTATCCTTACATCAACTCACCTTAATAACCTGATTTCTGAGATGTAAGAAGCAAGGAAGGAATATTTAGATCACTGAATCATATTCTAAGGATTGTGGGATAAATAAATAAATAATCTTTGTTTGTTTTTAAACAAATTTTCCTTATTTTTATGACAGCCGGAATAGGAAATCTTGCAATTTGCATTTGTTAGATGAACATTGATACCTACCCGCAGTGTTAGGTGAGGATATCAAGATTTTATCATTATAAGTCATATCATTAAATATCTAATTCTGAAAGTGTTTTACTGATGGATAATAAGTTAATTAACAATGTATGAGTTTTTCTCTACCCTATCCCTATAAGCTAAATGAGAAAATACACAGCTCTTCATATCATATGTATAATCTTTCTCGAATGGATAAAGCTTCACCCCAGTTTGACTTACAAGTAAAAAGACAAAAACATAACTAGGCCGCAATCCTGATATAATTTTGTTGAAATATAAATATTTTGGCCCATGAGTGCTGAACGTAATTTTTAGCGTACTATTCCAAAGTTCTGGGGTTGAGGCCGACACAGCGTGGCCTCGGCCTAGAGCAGGAGAAGGAACGGGGGTTCTTAGTCAGCAAGAATCTGACACTCCGCCCGCACCGCTCCGCTCTCGCCCCATCCTGGGCGGGAAAAGACATTTGGTGATTTCCCCCACCAAAAAAAAAAAACGATCCCAGAAATAGACAAATAGAATCCTCAGTAGCAAACACAAAGTCAAGGCATATTATTATAAAGGCATATTATTATAACTCTAAAAATACTTTTATACTAGAACAACACCAACTGTCATCACCAAAACATACCTTACACCTGATAAGTAGGTTTCGTCGAAGCATTGTCTACATATATTATGTGATGTATGTTGTCAGTCTGTTAGATACAGATTCTAAGTCACTTCAATGTCATACTTAAGTTTAACATTGAAGAGAATCTTCTTAACCCGTCGAGGTAAATAACCCATGTACATACGTGGGGAATCATAGATTACTTCAAATCATAGATTAATTTTATCGTGTTTAAACCAGGTAGGCTGTCACAGACATTGTAATTTTTGTTATGAATCACATCGTCATCATCACGTCAGCGCATTTCCGATCCCTACTGGATATAGGGTCCCTTCAAAAGCATGCATGTATGTAAGTTAATTAATAATACTGTTTTTTGTAATATTTCTAAATACATGGACATAAGTATTTTTCTAACTGGTCGGGTAATGTCAGGCTGCATTGATTGGTTTTTGAAACGCAACATTATTATTTTGCTTTATATAACGTATATTTATTAGCTGTTAAAAATAAGATTTACGAAATATGTTTGATAATAGCATAGGGCAAACGAGACTAATAGATACCAAAGGAGCATTGCCGGCGCAAATTTTTGTGGAAGGTTTCTGGACGGTATAAAGAAGTATCCCTTCCCCTTGTGTAATATACTTGTTTAATCACTAATTATAAGTTTTACAAAAATTGAGTGTGTTTTCGTCGCGACTATTAGAATGGCAGTGGCCGGAAGGAGCCCAACTCGGACCTCTCGCTCGCGCTACGGGTGCGTTCCATACACGACGAAGATTGATGCGTTCCGGCGTAGACAGTTTCAAGGTTGTTTCCGTTAGGATATACCAAAGACGACAGTATATTCTGACGACCAGTGTTGCTGAATGAGGTAGAAAGTATGCTATCTGTACATAATTTAGTCTGTCATCATGTGAAAATATGGTCTATCAGTCAACGATTCTTCGGTACTTCCCATGTTATAGTTTTGTTGATATACTTAGTCATCACTACAAATGTATGCTTACAATAAATAAAACGTTTATGTTATGTAAAAAATAGTTTTTATTTACAAACTTAAATCACATCACAATTCGACGTTTACTTAGTAAACAATTGAGCAACAATTATAAAACTTAAGCCTTGATCTTCTTGAGTTCCTTCTCGTACTTGGTGGTGTACTTCCTCTCAGGGTCGTACTTGGCCGTGAGCTCGTTCCAGTACTCCTCCTCGTTGTTGATCAGGTACTCGATCACACGGCGGGTTCCCTTCTTCTGGGTCTCAGTACATTTGCCACATTCGTTCTCCAGGGCTTCCCTGATATGTTCTGTGGGAAATAAAAACCATAATAAAACTCGGTTTAAAGTAGAAAATTTGTAACTTAGGCGAAAGTCATAATCAAAACATTTATGACTCAATTTCTATTACAACTAGGTCGGAACTTCATTAACACACTACGTACCCTTGAGCTCCTTGGCGTCAGGGGCGCACTTGCCCTGGTCGAGGATGCACTTGACGTAGGGCACCAACAGGCGGCGGTTGGAGAGGATCTCGTCCAGGTCCACGTTGTCGTAGCGGTCGGTGTAGTGGGAGTCGTCGGGCCGGGCCACTACTAGAGCCGCCACCGACAACACGCAGAGGACGATCATGGACTTCATGTTGATACTGAAGAAGAACAAAAGTTACACAATTAACGGCAAATCCAAAAGCTACTTAATATAAGCTACACTACTTAATGCAGTATGCAATAATTATGAATGGCGTCAAAACACGAGGTAGTTGAGGGACCCAGGGTCAAGGCGACACAAACAACTACATAAATAAAAATAAACAAAACAATACCAGTTGTATGTTAAAATCACGGATTAAAATACACGTGTCATTTTACCTATTTAAAAAAATGCAGCAACTTTTTGAATTTTATTTATTTTTTTATAATAATTATATTATCTATACCAACATATTTTATCAATTAATTTTTTTTTTTATTTACTATCGCACAGATTAAAATTACCTGTTTGTGAGAGAGGTTTGTACGGTGATGAGATTGAGTGCGGTCTACGGTTTGCTGCGATTCTGCGTGCACTTATATACCATTAATGTAGTATCACAAAAACTTCCGACGTACACACTTTGCGTATGACTAAATGTATAATATCATGAATGTTTTCAGGTGAGGTAGTTGACTACCTGATTCATATTTTGATACTTTTTGGTCTTTGTTTGGGTCTAAAATTAATTAAGTACCAGGGTTTTTCTAATGTTTTCAGTGTCTCGGTGGAAAGTTTTATTGAAGTGGGGAAGTGACGATGCACGTTAACTGTAAAGAGTTTTTGCCAGTTTATTAATAGCTCAAATGAGTTATGGTTATTTTTTAAGTGATGCTGGAATTTATAGTAAAGTTCCTGATGGAATGATGAATGAATGTGAATTCCTGATGAATGGAGTCCTGCTATATCCAATATCGAAAATATGGAGCTAGTCCATTTTTATTAGACTACTAGGTGATGAATGACGATGGCTATTCGTGTGAGTGCGATCGAAGAAAAAAACAATGAGATACAGGATGAGGATGTGTAAAATATGATAAATATAATTCTTTTCATACAGAAAAAATCATCCTCCAACTGTTTAGAAGAAAAAATAAACTTGAATACCTATATCTTAGTATTCTTCATTTTCTGCTAACCATTATTTGAAAAATGAGTTTGTCAATAAAACACCTCACAGAAAGCCGGCGTGAAACAACCACAGTGTTGTGTTTCGCCGTGTGAGTGAGGTTACCGGAGGCCCAATCCTTCTCCTCCCCCAATCCGTCCTCAATCCCTAAATCTCTAAATTCCTAATCCCTAAAAGGTCGGCAACGCACTCGTAACTCCTCCGGAGCGGGTGTCCATGGGCGGCGCTGATTGCTTACCATCAGGTAATCCGCCTACTCATTTGCCGAACTATTACATAAAAAAAATCTTTAAATGATAATGTGGTCTAAAACTGATATTTTATAATACCAAAAGAGAATAAGTGCAGTTTGAATGGAACATAAGTGTAAATTGAAATTTACAATTATTTTCCACGTGCAAAATTGCTTTGACTGTCAGCCTTTTAATTAGTATTTATCCTTACTTCAACTCACCTCAGTAACCCGATTTTTGTGATGAAAGGAGGTCAAGAAGACCTATTTCGATCACTGAATCATATTCTAAGAATAAATTTCTTTGTTTTTATCCTAACAAATTTTCCTTATTTTATGTCAGCAGGAATAGGAAATCTTGCAATTTGCATTCATTAGATGAACATTGATACCCGCAGTGTTAGGTGAGGATATTAAGATTTTATGACTCTGAGTCATAGTATTGTTTTTGTTTTGATCTGGAAGTGTTTTTGGGGATAAAATCAATCTTGCCAATAAGCCGGGGTTGCAGGTTAAAATCAATAATGTGCCGCTAACCCAGCCAGGAGCAGGAGAAGTTTTTAGTCAGTAAGAGTCTGTTTCGCCCTCTCGCCGCTCCCAGGGCGCGAGAAGCCGTGTAATTTTGCACCGGAACTAAAATGATTATATGATGGAACTTATGAAACACATCATTGACGATAGTAAGTGTATCATTGAATTTGTTTACCGATCCCCTAGTGATAAGCTGAATAAAAAAACACAACTTCAAGGTTTTTTTTTAATCAGCCAGCCTCATTTTAGTGTCCCCTCTGAGTAAGAAGATAAAACGTAAACACTTTTATTCAGTCTAGAAGTCTAAATAAAAAAAACAAATTTAAATATTTTGTCTGTTGATTATAAAAATCTACGTGCATTTCCGTGTTAAACAAATAGTTTTCGCAGAACAGCCACAAAGCACAACAATAACGAGGAACATATGAATATACGAAAACATTCAAAAAAAAATTCGTAACTTCACACCGGCTATTATTTTATCTATCTTTACTAATTTACCATTCATCTTTTTCAAATTCAACAGATTCTCTACTGTGTATAACATTTTACAGATAATACAAAATTAAGTTCTGTTCGACAAGAACCCCATGAAGAAACCCATGTCGTAATACCTCACTACCATGTACTTACTTACTTATTAATCTAGCATCTACACCAGCCATGAAGTCTTCATTCAATTACATATTAAAGGCATAAACCGGCCAGTATTTAGATGACGTTATTACAAACGATCTACGTCAATATTGTAAGTGCAGTCAACTTTTAATGTTACATATCAAACACCTGATATCTTGTATCTAACCTGTCTAAGGCTTAGGCCGCATTGTGGTTTTTCCCGAGACTGATTACCACTTTAAATGCGAAACTACTCAAGCCGCATGCACCATGGTTTATTTATAAACTAGCCCCTGCGTGCTTCGCATGGGTATCCAACCTGTTAAATTTCCCGATTTCCACCTGTAGTTTTCTAAAATTATCTTTCATCAGAACCTTCTCTCAATAATAACAAACTAAACAAAAAAGAATTGGCAAAATGGGCCTAGACGTTTTTGAGTTATGCGCTTACCAATATATTTTGCGATTCATTTTTATATATTTATTATAACTAGCTTTTGCCGCCCGCGAGTGCGTCCGCGTGAAGTAGTGACTTCCTGCAGATTTTTGGAATAAAAACTATCCTAAGTCCTTTCTCAAATTCCAAACTATGTCAGTACCAAAATTAGTTTAGGCGTGAAGAAAAGGCAGACGGACAGAGTTACTTTCGCATTTTAGTATTAGTTTGAATGAATATCTAATACTCTCATGCTATGATGACACTGGCACCCTAAACAGAAATTAAATTGGATTCAAGGATTGGGTAGGGATGGGGGAAAGATAAAGATTGGGCCTCCGGTAACCTCACTCACACAGCGAAACACAACGTTGTGGTGGTTTCATGCCGGTTTTCTGTGAGGCCGTTGGTATCAGTCCGATCGAACTGGCCCATTCGTGCCGAAGCATGGTTCTCCCATACTTTATTAATCAAAAACACTATTATACAGTGAAGGTAAACATCGTGAGGGAACCTGGACTTTGTGTTTGAAATCGCCAACCCGCATTGAGCAAGCGTGGTGATTAATGCTCTAACCTTCTCCGCATGAGAAGAGGCCTTTGCTCAGCAGTGGGCAAAGGCCTCTTCTTAGACTGATGATGATGATGATGACGTGTTGCTAAAATTCAGGCACCTTTAAATGTAGTTAACACATATACGTAGAAAAGGAATTATGTTTCTTTTTTATTATAAATTTTTGACCACAGTCAATTTTGTAATATTTCACAGGAAAAAGCACCACCAGCGACCTTTGTATAATTTTTTTTTTCTTTAACACCCATTCAACCGTAGTGTAGCTTGATCCTTAGACGTCAGAGTTATTTATGATGTATCGTTTCTAAGTAAAAATTATACCAATGTCGATGTGGGATGGAAGATTTTAATTTATAAGTTAATATTATTATGTAGGCAACATTGAACAGCAGCCTATTACAAGAATTTAATCGTGTCAACTGCCTAGTTAATGTTGTAAACAAAATTAGTGATTTTAAGTAGACCCAACCCATGTTACTCAATGTTTAATGTAACTACATTTCCTTACATAATATATATATTTTTTTTTATTTCGGAGTAAGCAGACAGACCCGCCCAGAACCAGAGCCAAGCGTACCGCGGCGTGTCATGTTGGCCGCGCGTCTCAAAAAAACAATAGACCTCTACAGATGGGGCCCATTAAAGCCGGCTTGCAGGTGCAATTAATCGCAATGATATACCACAGCCCCCGCCTAAAACAAGAGACAGAACGGGGTTGTTTTTAGTAATACCATACATCTGGAACCATCGCTCGGTAAACATACCGAGTTTGAACTCATTAGATAATTATGTGACTTTGATTAAAAGCCAGTTTCTAGATTTTCACTGACACATTAGTCACAGATAGGGGATCCCCTAGTTTAGGGAGGACGGTTTTTAACTATTCAAGCGCCCTTTTTCTATAAAATATCTGGATAACACATAGTCAGTGTCAATAACGTAAATATGAAGATATTTTGTGTGAGTAAAATATTTGTATTAAGTAATTTAGTAGTCATTGTATAGTTTTTCATGGTTGTAAATTTATTGGAGCCTGGTCTGTATTCTGTAATGGTCGTGTTGTTGCTAGCATCATCACATTGTCATCATCAAGATGATGATGATGATCGATAATGTGTAAGTGACATGGGTTGATTGTTTAAAGAAAATAAAAATTCTGATATGAATAAATATAATAATTTCCAGATACTTAGCGTAGTAAGAATCTGGAAACTTTTTTATTTTCAAACTAAATCTAAAATCATATCACAATTCATAGTCGACTTGGTAATAACACAATTGAGCAATATTATAAAACTTAAGCCTTGATCTTCTTGAGTTCCTTCTCGTACTTGGTGGTGTACTTCCTCTCAGGGTCGTACTTGGCCGTGAGCTCGTTCCAGTATTCCTCCTCGTTGTTGATCAGGTACTCGATCACACGGCGGGTTCCCTTCTTCTGGGTCTCAGTACATTTGCCACACTCGTTCTCCAGGGCTTCCCTGATGTGTTCTGTGGAAAGAAAAAATATATAAGAAAAAGAATTTATAACTTGCCTATGAATTTAACTGCGCGTTTTAGACAAATACCTGTCTTAAACTGTTTTTTTAGGAAATATTTGGGAATTTAAGGGAATAAACATTTTTATGTTAACCAATTTTGGCTCTAAAGTCTTCTAATAAATCCAATAAACTTAACCCAATAACAATTTGGAAAATAAGTCCTTCCAAATTAATTATAAATGTAGGCAAAGGTATTGTCTTAGGCAAATGAATTGCAAATGCGCACTGGCTATGCAAATACAATAACAAACAATAGGAAACTCATGGTAACCTGGTGATTATTTGAATTTATGGAGTAATTAAATCACAAGTTTGCATTGTAAATAAAGAACTAGTCATGTTTAGGTGACTGAATATTCATAACTAACACAGACAACAGACAATCTTAATAGAAAACAAATGATTCTGATAAGGTCGAAAAACCTTGTCTTCGTCACAATTAAAAAAAAAAACTTTGCCCCCTACTTGGATTTTCTCCTGTGTCGTGGGTGCGTTTACAAACATAAAATTTAACATGCACATCACACCCAGACCAGGAACAACAATATGTGGATCACAAAGAGTTGGTCCGTGAGGGAATCAAACCCGCGACACGTTGCGCGGCAGCCAGTTGCCCAGCCACCGCGCCAACCGTGCAGTCAAATTGAATCAAAGTTATCAAAAAATGATTTCCAAAACATTTCGATTCATAAATCTACCGCTAAGACTGCAACTATTTCATACGTCACAGTATCTTGTTTGGCTCGTACTTACCCTTGAGCTCCTTGGCGTCAGGGGCGCACTTGCCCTGGTCGAGGATGCACTTGATGTAGGGCACCAGCAGGCGGCGGTTGGAGAGGATCTCGTCCAGGTCCACGTTGTCGTAGCGGTCGGTGTAGTGGGAGTCGTCGGGCCGGGCCACTACTAGAGCCGCCACCGACAACACGCAGAGGACGATCATGGACTTCATGTTGATACTGAAGGAGAAGAATAAAATAAAAATATAACTTCATTCTTGAAACCCCAAGGGAACACCGGCGTTTGCGGTCTTACTACCTATTGTGTCTAGAATAACAATGTCACGATAACAAAAGTAAACAAAAACAAAATTAACGATGGTAAAAAGGAAACATTTTTCCATACGTTTTCTAAAACAAAAATCACATAGTAAAATTATTTTGAACGTGTATTTAATATTAACATTTATTTAAATTGAATTAAAAAAATGAATTTTATATAATTTTTTATTTGAATGTTAACTCACTATTTAAATTACCTGTTTGTGAGAGAGGTTTGTACGGTGATGAGATTGAGTGCGGTCTACGGTTTGCTGCGATTCTGCGTGCACTTATATACCATTAATGTAGTATCACAAAAACTTCCGACGTACACACTTTGCGTATGACTAAATATATTAATATCATGAGTGTTTTCACTTGAGGTGACTGACTATGTAATTGATATTAAATAATATTTGGTTGGTGTTGTTTTTTGCCCTCGTTCAGAGGTTGGAACTTCTTGCTTATTCTCCGATGATTTGAACGAAATTGTATTCTCTTTATGAAAGACTTTTAACGATAATAAATTTAATCATTTTGAAAATAATAAAATTTATTTTAATATAAAATAGAAAGTGTAATTAGTATTTAAAAATATGTTCTACCTTTTCTTCCCTTTATTTGTTTGAACATACTGTTTCGATAATTCAAATTCGAAAAGAAAACTTAAATGTGGAACTTTGTAAAACAGAGTTATTAAAAAAATAAGTGGAAAAATAATCATTCCCACATAAATACGAATGTGAGGTCTACTCATAACCTGTACAGAACCTATTATTTGTTCTAGTTTCCAGGAAAGGAGACTAACCTCTAAGTTTGTTTTGGCATTTCTTCTTAGAGTAGCCAGATAAGAAATCCCGTCTTCATCTAGGTTTTTTTATGTAATTTTGACGCGTAAAATATTCGTTTATGGCCTATTTTAAAAAGGGGCCGGAAGCAGTGTCAGACTTTTACTGACTAAAAACTCCCCTGTTCCTTCTCCTGCTCTGGAGAAGCCGCGGTGCCACGTTGCACTTGCTCCGCAACCCCGGCTACATGCTAACTTAATGATAATTTATTTGGGCGCATAAATCATTCATAACATAATCTACAGAAGTGAACTTTAAACAGAACTTTTTTTTAAATTCGGATGCAAGGAGGTCGCGTCTTTTGTCTTGATGACGTTACTAAAGTTCAGTTCAATTTGCGCGGGAATAACAGTAACTGGCATAATCTTCACTCGCTAATTAATTAAGGGCTGATTTTTCAATAATAGAATAATAGAGTGGTTGCACTTGGTATTAAGATTTATAAAATTTAATAGCATTTAGTCATTATAATCCTTATCCTATCACCAAAGCCCAAAATGATCTTATTCCAACCCCCAAGGATCGGCAACGCACTGGCAATTTCTCTGGTTTTGCAAGTCCGGGTGAAAATACAACGTATACCAACAGTATGGGTGATGGATACTTTTCCAATCACTGAAATTTTGTAATAAAAATATTGAATAGATGGTGACTCCTGTACTTTATATCTTCTATGAATTAAATCTTATTTATCTTAATTGACTTGGATTAATTGGTGGTGAGACTATTGCCAGGCACAGTTCGAATATCCGTGCTACTACTGAAAAATGAACAAAAAGCCATAGAAACTGAATATTACTTACTTTGATACTTTACTGTATTACGAGATTTATCGCGCACGTACCTTTTATTTGTTTTTTGCTCGACGTGTATAATTACTAAATTTGACTCGTAAACTAAAACCGAGACTTTTTTTTGGTCAAGTCAGGGTCTTTGATCAGGGTAGATCCTGGCTAACACAGTACATACAACCATGCAAATACCGAAACACTGAAGTTCAGCTCGTCGATTCTGTAAAATTTGTTTGATTTCGAATCTTGTTCGATTGTGAAGTGAGCGTCGAAGTGACGGAGGAATTACATTATAAAATGACACTTTTAACGTCATCTCATACTTTATCTATCAAAATGTTGCTGTCAATTTAGTTCAACTCGCAAGTGTAGCGCTAGTGTACTACTACTCACAGCGGATTCAGATTCGAAGTTTAGAATGAAGTCTTACAGAATAACACCCAAGGGCATCCAAGACACATGAATGAACTGTCTTGGATCCTGCATCGAAATAAATCATAATATTTTGAGGTGAAGAGAAAAAAAACTAAATAGTTGGCTTTTGATTTATACAAATACTTTTATATTTTTTCTTCCATCGTTTCGCTAAATGTCATTTGAGCATGTTTACCTACAAGTAATAATTTAAAATGCACTATAAAAAAAAACAATATCCTACTCTAACTGTCATACTGTTGACACATAGTTATTTATTCAAGGTGGATTAGTAATCACATTATGGTTTATATTCCTGATTTCCTTCAAAAGTTTTCCTTTACCCATATAATTATCAGGGGCGAAAAAAAACATTACTATACGGCCGAATTGAGAAACCCATTCATTTGCTTAAATCGGTTCAAAAGCGCCTTACATTATATAATTGTCGTGTATCAGAACCCATACTGAATTTTAAAAACAGAACCATCGCATAAAGTTCTGTATCCACAAAAGTTCAGAATATATTCAAAGATTAAAAGTAAAGCAAATTCGACCATCACAATATTGTCGATGCTACCAGCAGTAGATAGCAATAGATACAATGCAGTAGAACAATAATTTGCTTACGATTTTCAAAAACTTTAAACATTTAACAAATAAAGAGTTGTTCTAATAGAAGATTAATATACCTAATGCATTTTTTTTAGAAAAACATGTAAGTAATACTGGTCTTACGCTAAACTATACGAGTGATAAAACATTTGAATGTTAATTAAAAAGAATCAAGAATGGCGATAAATCTTGATCATTCTGATTGTGTTAATAAATTCGTCTATCGTGTAATGTTAATAAATTAGCTTTGGTACTATTACCTACTTGTAAAATCCCGATTGACGTAAGGTATTTTTTTTGTGAGGGGAAAATGTCTTCTCCCGCCCAGGGTTGGGCGGGGGGAAGAGTCAGACTCTTACTGTCTTAAAGTTCCTTCTCCTGCTCTGGGCCAAGGTCGCACTGCCTCATTGCGCTTACCCCGCAACCCCGCCTGAGCATTAGCCCTATAGGGCCCCGTCTGTGGGACGTAAGGTTTAACGGTAGATATATTGGATTATAAAAATCACAACATGTAAGACCGCTCCTAACTGGCCCATATAAAACTAATTCAGGAGGTCTGACAATACTTATCCATTAAAACTTAAACATTGGAAAAAAATCATGCAAAAAACACCTAATTACATCATTTTCTTAAACACGCAATAATAGTACATATTGACATATAAACATACAAAATGGCATCGTAAATATTTCTATTATTGGTTGATTTATAAAAAGAACTTTTTCGTGTCAGTTACATGACGTAACTTAAATAATTCCTTTTTTTGTAATGTGCCTGCAGAGTATTCTACAAGAAAACAGTTAAGTTAAAAGTAGCATCACCATCATCAGTCTATTAGTGGCAGCTGCCGAGCAAAGAACTCTTCTCATATAGAGAAGTTTTAAGCATGAATTACCACAATTGTTCAAGGCGGATTGGTGATTTCAAAATTAAAAAATAAATGTTGAGCATATAATTCAAAATATTATATCTATTGCTACATATATTAGCAATATATTATTATAAATACCTACAAGCTACATGACATTAAATATATCTAAGACTTATCGAATACAGCTAACAAATAAAAAAAGAATAAGATAAAAAGTTAAATGTTAATTACTTAATTAACACTTCATAAATTTTGGTAATTAAACAACAAATGCTATCAGGATAAAACTCTGAATTCTTAACTAAACAAAAATAATAATCGTCAAATAGAACAAAATGAGTCTGTGGTTTCTTAAATTAATTTGTTGATGTCAAATAATTAAACTACCTCATACATACATACATCAATGATAAATATTTTTGGAACTGAACTATAATTCGTATTAACACAATACCAAGTAGTTTTCTAGAATATAATTATAAGACTTTATCTTCCAAGGAGGTTTTTTTTTAAATAAGCCCTGGATGAAGCGAGAGGGAGTGTAAGACTCACACTGGCTAAAAACCTCCCCGTTCCTTCTCCTCCTTCGGGTTGGGAGCCACGGTACATTATTTACTTGATAAACATTGACCCTCGACTGAACATTGGCCCTATTGAGCTCCGTTTGTAGTGGTCTGTTGTCTTTTTCAGGCACGCGCGGCTAATGCTTAAGATCAGTATTGGTTGAAAAGTGTACTTCACAAAAAAGCGAAAACTTTAGTGCAAAATCATGTTAATATAATTCTCCTAGAGAAGACTCATATTTATACAGAGTACACTAAACAACAATAAGTAATATTTTTATAATATTTAAAAGTTTTTATATTCTGAGTTAAACACGTAGAAAGTAGATTGGGTAGCTTATATTTACATATACCACGGTTTATGAATGATGAATACTGGGTATCTTGTACATCAATTATAACTACTCGATCTTATACTTAATTACGTTAAATCACGACAACTCCTTGATTCTGATATGGATCACGCAATCACAATTACTCTCGTCGACATCATAATAAAAGTGCCTCTATCACGGTAAGTATCTGTGTATTGATATTACAATTATGCGAAAGTATCTAAATGTAGTGAATGTTTAATTGTTACTCTTTTATGTATACTTTTACTACTCGTATCTGAATTAATTTTGTCATAGTAATAGATTATAGTCTAGAATGAAACCGTTTACTTGACACTATGGGCCATTTTTAATAAATCATATAAAAAGCTAAAAATTATTGATCCTTAATCCCGTTTCTGTTTTACGGTTTCATCGAAAGTAAAATGTTGACTAGATGTACTTACAAAAGTTAAATGATTAGGAAAACTTATAACATAATTAAATTACACTGCAAAGTCACAGCACAGCTAGATACAAATCGGCCCGTTTCAATGCATGCACGCAAAAATGCTAAGATATTGAGAAAGTTTGATTAAGACTATTAGAATAAGACTATTAAGAAAAAAATATTAGTGGAAAATAGATTATAATTGATAAGGGTTTTTTATTTTTAAGTTTTTTGTAAGCTTACAGAGCTGTCAAATACCTATTCAAATTAGAAGCTTTATTAACACCGTGTTCATTTTCGATACCTAGGTAATACCTGAACTAAAAATGTTCAATTTCGTAATATAATTTATCATTATTTTTTTTTTTTAGAAAGAAGTTCTCTCTTCGTTCTTTTGGTAAGAAGCTCAACTCCTATGCGACTGCTACCTTGTACTTAGATAAGAAATAGAGTCATCTGTTGAATTTTGAAAACATAATCTACTGCAATTTGTATTATCGATAGATTTTCCCAGATAGCCGATATGTGTGGCGGGTTGAACAAAGTTCAAGTTTATGTGATCCGCGAATAATTTGCGTGAACGAAAATTATTGTTGTTCCCAGTCTGGGTAATGAGTTGTATGTTTGGAAACGCAACCACGACATAGGAGAAAATCCTAGTACGGACAATGTTGTTATACTAAAAACAAACAAAAAATAAACATATAATAGAAGTTACCCTTGTTGAAAAAACGCTAAAAGGGCACTCAAATGACCGTAAACACCACCTTGACTCAACACTTATCTAGATCACAAAACAATATTAGTCTATTAGCAATTCTAAATAAATATTGCTTCCACGTTTATGAATACTTGGAAGTACGGAATAGAGATGTTTAATTAGTAATACTGTTCTGTAGGTACTCTTAAACGATTCCTTGGAAGTACGGTTCAACGTGGAAATCTTTATTGACTATTTACATCTCACATCAATGTGTATGACGTTAGTCACAAAGTTTATTTTATAACAATAATAGAGTTTATATGCGAAATCATGAATCATTACGTTTACCATAATAGTTATGGGTATGGTATGGAGATATTCGCTAAAAAATATTAAATAGTCTAATAATTGTAGCAGTTCCTTTTTGGTGGGGTAAACTTGTAGTGGTATTTATTTTCTTAGCATGTAGTGTAGAGTGCAACGTGCTTTAGCAGCTTCAAAGAGCCAATATACCATTCTTAATGGGGCCAAATATTATGGGTAATGCTTAGCCGGGGTCGCGGGTCAAGCGCAATTGGGTACCGCGGCCTAAACCTAGAGCAGGAGAAGGAAGGGGGCTCTCGCCTGACCCTGGGCGAGAAAATTGACGAGACTCATTCTACAAAAAATAAGAAGGACCCTCTTGAGCTAGCTAGCTCTTGATGGCTAAGTACTTTGTTGTAGACTGAGCTCAGTGGTTCGCTATTAAAAGAGGTATTTATTAATATTCAGTAGTACACAACAACAGGCTGATGATAATAATCATTTAAGAGATTTTAGGTATGGAGATAGTAAGAAAGTTAGAGGTTAAGATAAACAAAATTTTCGTGTGATCAATAAAAATGCAAGCATTCGATTAATTACACATAATTTATTAATTGCACTTATACTAGAGTTTATTAAATGTAATTCACAAGCCTTAATATTCAGATATAAGAACTTTGATTTATGTTTGATACGAATAAAACAGTGTATTCTTTAACGTATCAAAACATAAAACTCAAGTATTTATGGTAGTTTGTCAAAGTTTTATACGTCGATATCACTGTCAATTATCAAAAGAGGTTTTATACATTTTGGAATGTTGATATGAATAAGCTAAGTGCGTTATCAGTCCTAATAGGATTTGTTCTAATTTTATCACTTAATCGAAAAAAGTTAACTAACTACTTTTAATCCTTAAATACTAAAAAATAATTTATTGCTTCAGTTTTCTGAGTTCCAGTTCGTATTTGACAGTGTATTTGGACTGAGGGTCGTATTTGGCCTTAAGACGGTTCCAGGATTCCTCTTCATTGTTGATGAGGTGGCCCAATACTCTACGAGTTCCGTTGCGCTGGGCGTCGGTACATTTAGCACAGTTCTGTTCCAAGGCCTCTCTGATGTGAGCTGAAAATGAAATATAGAGATTTATTAAATGCTATTTTAAAATAGGAACTCATATTTTTATTGAGCCAAAACAACGTGATAGGTTCACTATTTATCACTTAATTCCTTTTAAAAATTAAATATAAAACATTCGGTTGATACATTTTATAAAAAATACAAAGCTAAGAATCCAGTTTAAAGTACCTACATTTCTTTTAAATGAATTTTAACCAGTTTGTACCTTTTCCTATATAATTAATTTACATTATTTTAAGCGATTTAATAATAAATATTGTGATAAACAGATCAATAAACTGGTTGTTTAAAAATGTAACTAAGATATTTAAAGAAACATACATAAACATGTAGATATATTTTTATAATATTATTTAAATAATAAGGTCTCAAATCTTTTCTATATGGGCTGGCCCTATGAAAAAGTCAGTTCCATCCAAACTTTAAGTTAAGTAAATATACAAAACTTACATTTCAGTTCCTTGCCGTCAGGAGTGCACTTGCCCTCTTCGAGGATGCACTTGATGTAAGGAGTCAGGAGACGACGGTTTCCAAGGATCTCATCCAAGTTGATATTGTCGTATCTGTCGGTGTAGGTGCTCCCGTCTGGCCTGGCTATGGCCACCGCAGCCAGACCGAATAAGCACAAAACAATGAAGGACTTCATTCTGCAAAAAAAATATTGATTTTAAAATATAATGTGCATTATTTTCCTATTAAATTCCAGCCCCAAATTCCCGCCGTCAAACTGTCTAAACAGTTTGGTGGGTTTATATTGTATAATTTTTTTTGTTAACACCAATAAATGATTTAATTATTAAAAAAATAAAAAAAAAAATGTTATGAAAGTAGAAACGGGGTTCCGGGAAAATATTTATAACTTAACTTTAAAATAAAACTTAAATTACCTAATTCAGAAAATGATATTGAATTAAATATTTTTTTGTTTTAAAGATTTAATTGATTTTTACCCGACTACGGCAAAGCAAAAGGAGGGTTATTGTTTACTTGGGTCTATCTAGAGAGTGTCAATTATGAAATAGAGACTGAGCCATGAGCTATGAAATAATATAAGGAAAATGGTATCCAATCACGCGATATTATCTGTAATATTTCAGTTAGATAATGTCATTGATATTTTTAACATCCAACTTTTCAACGTTGCAAAATTCTTAGCAGTATTTAAAACTGCATAGATGGAGCCGATCAGAAGACGCGAGTATTAACAATTTAGCTATAAATCCTACTAGACTTTCAAACAAGAAAGTTTTCAAGTATAGTTTGGTTGGAAGGATGGATTATTGAAACTTTATCCCATGAACACTACAAAAGATCTGTTTAAAAATAGACAGAGAGATATATAAAAGTCTGGAATTATACACAGACTTACTTTTCATACAATTTGGTTATGGGCGAAGCCATTGGTACAAACTAGTTTTTACTATATATGTATGTATTTCGATAAATGTACATGTAAAACAATATACCTGGAGAAATATTGCATAGAACAGTAAAATAAAAACAGTATCAATTTCATAATATTTTGTTTTATAGATAGACCTGTTTTATAGAAATATAATAATAATAATATAACCAGTGAGGAAGCCGGTGCTCTCAGTTGGCTTGTCTTCATTATTCATGTACACCTTGACCGCTTAAATGACAATGACCCGCCCGCAAATGGTAATCTTATCCTTGCCGCACAAAATCATATTTAAAGGTAAACGGAAAATCTTAGAAAACAATTCTAAAATAATATTGCAAAAACATATTTATATAAACAAAAATGGATCTCTAAAATGTTTGTATGCACGAATCTCTAGAATGGCTGCACCAAAAAGAACAATTATTGATGTTTGATGATAAATTGAATATTTTCATACAAAAATACAAATTCACTTCGAAAGTCAAGGAATATCTAAGTTAAGCCACTGATATAAATAGTTATCCTATTGATATAAATAAAAATATAAATGATTAATTACTGAAATATTGAGATGCACATTAGCACCCCTAAATTAAAAACAAATATAGACAAATGTGTAATACATAAACATATACTACTACTTATGCTATGAGTTAAATATAAGTAACAACTGATATCTGACAAATCTATTCCACAAAAACAAAAAAAAACTGATGTTTTTGCGAAAGCCTATAGCCATATCATCCCTCGGGGCCCTCCAAATAAAATCCTATTTAAATTAATAAAATACTACTTTTTGATTCAAAAGACAACAACTTATGTCCTATGGACGATGTTTAATAAAGTGACCTACCTTTGATCGCGTTTTCCTGTGGAGTACTGCCCAACAGCTCTGCAGAGGGTTTAATACTTCACCGTCCACTCTTCCACTACTTTTTATACTGAATACATGGCGTTTTGGTTGAACAACGAAACTAGTTTTGGTCATTTAATTCGAGGAATATATTCCGTCATTTCGTCACACTATCAATAAACATCGGAAAACGTGCGAACGTTTTTTTAGGCGTCCGTTTTAAAAACATAAATATTATATAGTACATAAACAATTTTAATAACACCTCTTTCGGATTAAGAAAAAATATAACGATTCCTTAGGGCGATCTATTCTTTTTTTTTCTTTTTTTACAAGTTAGTCGCGAATTATTTAGTAACTAGTTTAACTTTTTTGGTAGGAATTACTTATTATTTTTATTTAAAACTCCATGCACAACCAAAATTCTACCTTTAAGTGATGCAGAGACAATCTAGTGGTAGATGCAAAAAGCAAGCTAGATTTACGAACCTACCTATTGTAACTATGCTGTTAATTATGTAAATACTAAATTTATAAATATCATTAAAAATAACAGATCAAAAAATATATAAAGTCAGGGAATAATTTGTTCTTCTTTCCTTATTTTGGTTTTGTATGAATATCTTCTGTTTTTTTTATTTATTTAATTACTACAATAAATATGAACGTATTTAGTCCTTAAACTATAGTTTTTGTATAATTGAAACTACTCAATAAAAAATAAGTAAGTTATTCTTTACGCAAATAAATAAAACAAAAGAGGGCGAAATGAGAAAAGTTGCTATTGGCAGGAGACAAAATCTTAAATGCCAAGATAAGCTACAATGGTCAAGATCTATAAAAACATATATCACAGCGATATCAACTATGACAGTTATAATGAAATGGAAATCATTTCCAAAATCTATCAGAAGTGTATGTATGTATTTTTAACAGATTTTATTTATTTTTTAGGGTGATAATATAGCCGTAATTGCACCACAGTTAGTGATGGTAACGATACCAGACTCCAAGCTGAGTAGATACCGGACGGAGACAATTGATTGATTAGTAATTTGAGACTAAGAATCTTAATAATACTTTGCATCATATGATTTAATACGAAGGAAAGTAAGTTCTTCTTTCTTTTTCTTTTTTACTCAAAAATAAAGCTGCCCACAATAGGATTTTCTCCCGCGCCGTGGGTGCGTTTACAAACTTACAATTTTACATACACATCACACTTAGACCCGACGATTTGTGGATCACGTGCAGGGATCCAACCGACGAATCGTAGAGCGCCAGCCTCTTGCCCAGCAACCATGAGGACACGGACCGAAGTCTAGGTATTTCACAAACATATATTTCCATGTATCTAAGAATATTGCAAAGTCAGGATTGAGATAACGTGTCTTTGAGATATATTTGCTCTTATCCTATACTGAGAAACGTGTGAAACCAGTTTCTAATGGATTAGTAAGTGCGAACAAATACTCACATGCTAATAAGCATGACATGTTCCTAAGTGTTTTATCTTTGATTGCAAAACAAGTACAAAGAGCTGTCTAAGATAGCACTGTAGTTATGTGATCGTGACCTGCGGTGAACGTCAGGACAGAATATATTTTTCAGCACACTATCTCTTCAGGGTCATGAGTTCAAGCATAGTAATAATAATACACTGTGACCGAACCGAAGTCATTCTGACCAGGAGAAGCAAAGGGGTGATTTGAAGTCTGTAGGAGTCTGACTCTACCAGGGTTGCATTGTCAAAGAGAGTCATGTTTCAGCATGAATGGGTCAGCTCACCGGAATGATACCACGGCTTCACAGAAAACTGGCGTGAAACTGCAACCACAGCTCAATTCTTCACATATCCATCTCCAATCCCTAAATTGGAGATTTGAACTATGCACCCCAAAAGGTCGTGCGTAGGCCACGTACTTGTAACTCCTCCGTCGTCGTTGCGGATGACCATCAGATAATCCATCAGCTCATCAGCTACCACAAAAAAGTATTTTCATGATTTTCTCTGATATTATGCTGTTGGTGTTCGTCATGGAGAAATTAATTTCTTCCCAGAAGCAGAAGTTGGTAGATTCGATAATTATCCATTCTACGAAAATGGTTTACTTCAAAATCGAAGGAGTACAGAGTGATGCCACGATTTTAAAGAATAACGGCGAAATAACGCTTGCCATGTGCTTTTGCCGTTAGAGTGAGGTTACCAGATCTTTACTTAAAGCCCTCTTCAGATCCTTAACAACTCACAAAAGGCCAGCAATGCACTTGTAACTTCTTTTGCGGGTATCAATGAGCGGTGTCGCTTACTATCGGGTGATTTGTCAGCTCATTTTTATCACTTAGAAAACAAAAATATTTTTGCCTCGATATCGTTAAACAGTCTGCGACATTCCATTGATGGTAAGTCCTGCTATCCTCTACATAAATTACCAACTTTAGGGTTCAGTCTAACCAGACCAGTTTTAAAAAGAAAAAAATAAATAACAAGAGGATTATTATTTAAATAAAAGCAAATGAGCAATGAAGTTCTCTTACTTCGATAATATTAATTAATGAAAACGATTGTTTGGTAACGATTTTCTTCCGAAAATATTTGCTAAGGATTGGGTGAAGTAAGCATTACATGACTCTGAGTGCGGCTAGTATAAGTAGTTAGTATAAAATATTTTATTTTACACCTAAATACAATTACACAGAACAGCTTCTTAAACTGACAACAATGATAGCATTTCACTTAAAAGGCCAATGAACTATTCAGCTGCGTTAAAACCACACACCAACCAACTCAACAACTACGTACACTGCAAAATCTATTTTTATTTCACCGTGGTAGGTTTGTAGATCTAAGATAAATTCATCATATGTAAAATGAGCAGGTTATTGACCATGAGGCTTTCTTTCTGCCAGCATCACTGAGAGCAACTTGGTAATATAAGTACCTACTTGTAAAACTCATTAAAGAAAAAAACTACCCAAGGCAAAAACTTGAACTGGTCTTGTTAGAAGCTCCAATAAATTATAGTATACCAACTCTAAAATTATATCCGACGATCCTGTAATTAATTGAAGGAATCGATAAATCGATTATATAATATTATCTTAACGAGAGATGTTCTTATCCTTGAAAATTTTTCAATCATTTATTTTTTATTACAGTAAAAAAATGTTGAACAAACGCTCGTACACACATCTTACTATAATATTTGAATCTAAGTAAGTATACCTACGTTTTAAAAACACAGAGATTGCTACACAAAGCTATTAAAATTGACCATAAAGATGCAAGCTTTTTTACAACGAGACCTTCAAAACATGAAGATGAGATCTCGAAATGCAACTAATTAAAATTAACATAGCAAAACGGTCCGACCTGTGATCCAGTTTGCTAAATGTCCGAGAACAATGATAAATATGTTCATCTCATCGCGTTTATTAGGTCTAGGTTAGTAGGCGACTATTGTCTCGATATAGTTGCGTAATCAATACAAAATTATAGCTTTACGAATCGCTTCTCTAGGTCGTAAACAAAGATTCCACTGACGTAAGTGACGTCACGTGTTTTGGTCTCAGAAATTAATCTCGACTCGCTAATATTACTACTGAGTATTTATGACGGCAGTTGGATTAACCAGAAACTTTGAAACGTGTTCAGTGTCTGATTAAACACAATACATAACAAGAGTAGCATTTGATATAGGCTGGTGTAAAAGATAACACTATGGAACAGAAAAAAACAAATATCGTCCACACCTTATAGTCCTTATGTACAACAAAATAAATTTTGCGCAGATTTACTTGACAGAATTTTTTTTTCAATACTCAATACTCAATATCTTTATTGCTTTTCCATAAGTACATTAAAGGTGGTAACAATTTGTGTGAGATCAATTATGGACCCTGTAGGGCACAGCAAAATAAGGCAAACAGGAGAGAGGAAGCTCTGTTTCAATATCTTAAAATAGGTTAATTGTATTTTAAAATAACTTAATTCTAATTAAAGTAACTTAATTCTATTTAAAATAACTTAATTCTATTTAAAGTATTATTTATATCACACTAGCTACTCTCACGCGGTTTCACCCGCTGCTCGGCTCCATTTGATCGTAACGTGATGCCTATAGCACTCAGGAACATTGTAGCCATGTATCAGTGAAATAATTTTGGCAATCCGACCAGCAGTCCCAAATATTACCCCCTACATACAAACTTCCAAATGTTACGTCTTTATAATATTAGTATAGATATACGACTACTTTCATAGAATTAATTGGGTGACTGAAATATAATTTAAAATATTTTTTTTGGAAAATGATTTTCTAAGAAGTATTTTAAAGAAAATTAGTGCGTTTTTTTTTTCATGTGATGGGTCGACAAACGGGCAAACAGATTACCTGATAGTAAGCAATAAGCGCCGCCCATGGACATCCGCAACAGCAGAGGAAGGTTGTGGTTAAGGAATTAGGATATTTAGGGATTGGGGGAGGGGAGGGATCGGGCCTCTGGTAACTCAAACGGTGAAACATAACGCTATAGCTGTTTTACGCTGTGAGGCCATGGTCGAGCCGACCCATCCGTGCCGAAGCATGGCTCTCCCTCTCTCTCGCATTTTCCGGAAATGTGTCTGCAAAAACGGTCCCAGCAAAAGAGTATCTATTGAAGACTTGAGGGTTTGCAATTTACGCAAAATTAAATAGAATTTGTTAGAGCCACAGAACAAAACATTACCATCCAAGTGATTGTTTAACTCGCCTCTGAACATGTTTAGAAATAATAAATCTTTAGGTAAATAATAATTGCGCAAACTGAGAGATCAAGAGGCCAAATAGATTTGCGCCATAGTCCATACCTACATGTGTTATACAGTGTCACTAATTGGTTGTTTGTGTAACCTAATGTTTCCATCCACATTGTTAGCAGAGTATATTTTTTTTAAACTTTATCGTGCCTTTACCGCACTAGAATTTTCTTCTCTATCGTGGTTGCGTTTACAATATACAATGATTATAAATAAACAATTGCACATACACATCACCAGACCCAAAACAACGATGTGTGGATCACACGAAGACTTCTTCCGTGCGGGAATCGCACATCATCGGAATAGTCACTATGTCCCAGATAAGTTTGGGATTTATATTTTCATTTGTATTAACTGTGTACAGCATTCGTTTAATAAAAATTATATAAAACTGGTGAAACATTCGCACATTTTCACAAGGGTACAAAGGATTTAAAATCATTAATTAATAAACAGAATTTTATAACGTAAGAAGGAACGGGGGGTTTCGTCAGCAAAAGTCTAAAACTCCCTTACGCCTTACGTAGGGTAATGCGGAAGAGAAGTCATACGATGATTTTGTCCACACAAAAAAATCATATAAAAAATCCCCGATGTAATTTAAATTCAAGATCTAGAGCATAAGAAAGATCGAACATAAAAACATAAATATGTATTAAAAGTGGTCAGTGACGTATTTCCACCACCTCACAAGAATACTAATTGATGACTCATTATGCTAGTTTTTTCCCACTATATTATTTTATGAGAAATATAGTTTCCATAAATTGTTTTTTTATTTGTTAATACGTAAACTTTCTCAAAAAATAAGTCTGATTCTTTTTACCGAATAAAATTCAAATGTTTTCAAAATCCAATTTCAAATTCTAAAAAACGAGGTTCGTTTGTTTATTGCGTAATATTTTTTTTCTTCTTTTTGTCTAAGAACTCCATTAAATTACTTGAACCCTCCAACATGAAGTGTCATTTATATTTTTTCTGTTACAATACTCATCCTAAATTCTGGCACTCGAAACTGCCATTTAAGATGCAAAAACAGAAACGATACACAAACGAACGATATTCGTGTATATATGTATAATAACTAGATATAAGGAAGTTCGATACCAACCAATTTTATACGAAAAGAGACTATCATCAAAAGTCACTCATGATATAAGTATTCTTACATCGTTTCTTTGGCGTAAGTATCTATGTAAGCCTAAAACACTTACCCAATGGCGAAAAAAATATAATAATAAAAAAACACATTTTTAAAACAATTCTCACCTGACGATATAAGATAATATTTGGAATAGAAGACACGTATGAGATAACAGATTGTTGTAATTATGTCCTTAAGATAAGTCCCTTAGAACACTAATTTGAATGCACCGATATTCTCCACGTCTTATTACACTCTGTTCATAGTACGTAACCTTAACAGTGATGTTCTATAGAACGACTGCACTTCTCATGGTAGGTAAAGTATATGGGGTTCAGGTATGTTATTACTAACCTCACTGTCGTCCATCAGACCCATAATTTCACGGTGTAGTGCCTTTGTCAGCAACTTATCTTCTTTAAGATCCAAGACTGTAATTTCCAAGTACCTAATTTGTCATTATAACATATAACCAAAGAGAATATAACCACTAAAGAGCTTATAGGCCGATTTCATATAACATAGTACTATACAAAAATTACAGAGACAAAACTAAATTGGAATCGTCGCAAAATCTTATTTTTTGAATGTGTTACCTGATGTTAACCAGTCAGCGCCGCCCATGGACACCCGCAACGGAGGAGGTACGAGTGCGTTGCCGACCTTTTAGCGATGAGGGATTTGGAGATTTAGGGATTTGTTAAGGGTCCGGGGAGGGGAAGGATTGGGTCTTTAATTCCTTAAATTTGTTAATAGTAAATCTTCTGAAAAAGTATTAAATCTTCCACTACTTTCTGGAAGTTGAAAAGAATTTTTCTCAAGTTACCAGCTATTGTGGGCCTGAACAATATACCGCGAACCCAACCCTAAGTAAGAGTCTGACACTCCCTCTCGCGCCATCCAGGACAGGATAGGTATCAATTATAAATACAATATATCATCGAGTAATAGCACCCGGGCGACGCTGGGGTTATTAGCAAATTTAAAGTGAATATAAATAGGGTAGAAGATAAAAGAACTTGTACTAAAATTGTGACATATTTATAACATACATCTCTGACTAATTTGTATCAATAACGTTGATGGTGTTTATGCATCAGATGTATTCTAAGCGTATCAGGCCTCTATAGTGACAATACAATAACCTTGTACCGTGACTATCAAGATCAGGAAAACCACAGATTAACTCTTTAACCGACTTTTTTAAAAACACTGTCCACTTAGTAATCGAATAAGGAAACATTATTTTGAGGCATTATTATGAAGTTTTATAGGTCGTAAATGTGTGTAGAGTCAAAAGTTTAGCTGGTTGTAGTACGTACCAATTAGAAAAAACGTAATTACACTACTAACAACTTGTTATTTCTCAGCGAGGTAAACAATACTGCATACATATTGCTATTATTTATACGTAAATTGGTATGTACCTGCCAATTATAAATCTTTATCGTACGGAAGTATTCCACTGTGATTTAAATTAAAGCCCGCTACAAAAGAGTTTTTATTCTAAATCCTCATGCTTGACGGTTCTGAAAAAGGATGCTGCCGCCATCCTGTAACAGCTACGTTCTCCTTGGCTTTTTTATTGATAAATATAAATATATAGTCTATAATATAAAAATGAATCGCGAAATGTGTTGGTAAGCGCATAACTCAATAACGCCTGGGCCAATTTTGCCAATTCTTTTTTTGTTATTTTCGTTATGGTTAGGAGAAGGTAACTTTAAGGAAACTTTTGAAAAGTAAAGGGGAACAGCGGAAATTAACAACCCTTTCAGTGCCGTGGCCGTTCTTTTGCAAAACAAATGATTTTGAGACCCAGGGTAGTCGGACACCCGTGCGAAGCAGGGCCGGTCTGCTAGTTTACAAAATTGAAATGTTTATATTTCAAGTCAGTACTTGATAAATGCTGAATTTTACACCCATTCTCATTGCTTTATGTGTAGGGATATTATAAAGAGGGAAGATTATGGTGATATTATCCAGGAACTGGACTGCATAGGATCCAAAACTCGTGCTAGTTAATATTCTGTTACTAAATAAAATACACTTTTGTAACTTTTAGGGAGTTCTTCCAAACCTATGAATTTCCTTACTTTCGTCTTGATATTCGTATTAGGTATAATCTACTCATAATTATGAGCCGCATAAAATAAAACTCCTCGTATGTTACGTATGTGTATGTTCTGTTATGTTAGTATCTTCAATTTTTCAAAGGATTGAAAAAGAAAAAGGTTTGTACAAATACTCCTACTAATATTAAAAACCTAAGAGTTTGATAGTGTGATGATTGACTGTGACGAAATTTGGGACAGAGATAGATAATAGTCTGAAATAATAAATAGGCCAGGTACCTATTTTTTATTTAGAAAACGGCACGAGCTAGTCGACCATAATATCACATCAAATTTTCTCTTTCCAAAAATCGATGTGCTATAGGTATAAACGCCAGGTACAGAGGTATAAGTACTTTATTTATTAACTGATCACTCGGTGTGTTTAGTTAGGTGACCGTGAATTAGGTCCACCACAGACGTCACCCAATGATTCATCATAATTAACCTGACGTATAAGCTAATTGAATCGACGGTTGACCTTACAATATATCAATGTTATTTTTATACTTAGAATAACAAAGCAATTACCTGTCCTATATTTAAATCGTCCAAAGATCCTCGCTGTACCTTATTTCCAGAATAAAAAAGCTACGTACTCAGTCCATTGTTGTTCATTTTTGGATTATGAGTATTCACTATGAACGTCTATGGAAGGGTTCACCACAACAATTTTTATTTTATTGTTATCTTGGGCGATAAACAAACTAGCTGATCACTTGATAGAAAGCCATCGGTGCGGCCACGAGGAGCAAATGTGTTACCGATGGGGCATGGGGTCCGGAATTTGTGGTTGAGAATCGCATGTGACGGGGCCTGCTATGCTGCTGCTGCTCCGAGTAGCTGTTAACGGCAGCCCTGCTAACAGCTGCTTGACTTTACACATCTTCTACATAAGAAAGTTTACCAGGATTGTTGGACTATGATCACATTCTACCAAAAAAGGTTTACTCTATATTCTCCACTTTAACCAAGCCAATTAAAGAAAGTCGAAGGTCAAAAATACAGGGCCTGTTTGCGCCGTTGCGTTTGTCTCTGTCAAATATTCCTATAGGTCTTCAATGAGCTGCCAAACCTGCAGGAAAAGAAAATATCGTGGCCAACTCTGCCATTACAGCTCGATAGAATATACCAAATTAAATCAAGTTCATAAATGTGGATAGACACAACATCAGGTTTATTTTTTTGGTGCACGTTCTGACGTACATTTGTTATTTTTTTCGTATTAAAATTCCGGTTTTCTCAAAATCGATAGAAAAAACCCGCTTCTGATGTTAATTATTGCTTATTTTGAAACTGTTTGTGTGTTGCGATAAATAAATAAATTTAATCAACTTAGGTAAGGTTAGGGTCTTTGTAAAACTGCTTCATTTTGCGAGCTCTTTAGTATATTTTCGATAAAGAATATAATGAAAGGTACCTTTACTTTTTATAGATCTACAACAGGTTCAGCCACTTACGTTAACCGCCTTTGCTTATTCTACCATTTAAAAGCAAACAAGAAAAAACTGTCACGTGTTGAGAATGTAATAATACCTCGTCGGCTTCATATGTGTATTTTTTGTGAACAATTTAATGGAAGTAATAATTTGATGATCCTTCATCATCATTACATTACTGATCCTCATGATGAAGAAGACTAAAAATAGAATGATCAATAAATCGTAGATTGATCAATATCAAACTTTTATCCATTCGTCGATTGTTTTAGTCAAGTTCCTGCAAAATTTCGGTTTCAACCAGGGTTGCGAGGAAGGCACAATAAGGTACAGCGGCCTCGGTCTGGAGCACAAGTAGGACCGGGGTGGTTTTTAATCAGTAACAGAGAGAAGTTATTAAAGATTCTCACCTTCAAAAAGACTCAAATTTATGTCTCTAGACCAGTAGAAATTAACATAAAGTAGTATATAAAGAGGAAAACTTTGTTTGTAATAAATAGGCCCAAACTATAATAATGATTGTACTATGAAAATAAAATAATTTAAAATTAAAAAAAAAACAACGGTGACCGGAAGACCATAAAAAATAGGAGATGATAAAAAATTGGGAGCGGTTCCCCAACGCAAAAGTGAATCTAAAAATCAACCAAAAAATTTCATAATGAGATTTTGAGATACGAAATCAAAATACAATTTCGAAACCTACGTGGACAAAGACGCAGGCAGAAGTAAGTTTAAAATAAATAATGAATGCTTAACTACTTAACATCTTTTCTGCAGAGAAGATAACTCACAAGATATCTCACGTCAGAATCAGTTTAGGCGTTTCTTTTTAAAATAAGTTGTATTGTAACATACAAACATTCCTATTGTTCAGCGGCTTAAAAACAACGTCAACGATATAGGAAATAAGGTAGATTACACTGTTAAACTAAGTATATTCAACGATTTGAGATAACAATGGTTGATTTTCGCTTATTAGGCTATTTTCTTCATGATATAAAAGAATAGCTTCCTCATAATATTCAGTGCTTACTGCAAACGAAACTGTCTTTTCTTCAGCTGGTCTTGGTAAGTCAAAATATAATATATAAGATATGTTTATTTTATTGTGGTGATGAAAAATTGGAAATATTCTGTGGTGTCCCCCAGTGTAGTGATATACTCAACCTAATCAAATGAGGCTCTTGAAATAAGGAGAATTGTCGGTTTACATTTTTAATCTGTAGACCCTTTTGCACCCCTTCGAAAAACAAAACGTTTGATGAGAGTCCTATAAGATATATTTGTGTACCTACTATAGTATCATACTGCTTATAAAATCCTAGCAACAAATAATGAAGCGGAGTATTGCAAAATAAATATTTTAAAGGAAATTATGTGATTGCTTAGAAAAATATGTTAGGAGCGGCAAGTAGCAAAGCAATAAGTCGATATAAGCGACATTCCAACTGATCTAAAGTTGAGTTTCTTGTTAATTATTTACCTACAAATAGAATCAAGAGTAAAATAGAGTTTGTAACAAAAGTAAAAAGAAGTACCTAAATTTGTGATTGCTATAAAAGATAACTAAGGGGCTTGATGAATCATTGCTTTGATTAATCAAGCCCCTAATACAGCTACAATGTCGCTCCTGAGCAAAGAAGCAAAGTAATATGTCAAATTTTTATAAGACGTTCACAAGATTATACCATAGAGAGTGTATCACTATATATGCTATACCTAAAACAGAAAAGTAAAAAGCGTAATTATAGGTAATATTAGGATAATTTAAGTATAGACGTCAATTTAACAGTTGCTAAAAACAGACGAATAAGCTTTATCAAAAAGCTTCTAAAATCTTTGAGACTAAAAACCGCCTTTATCTTCCAGAAACGATGCAGAAGTCATTTATAACAATGATACTGTTAATGTACTTGACGATTCAGAGTAATGCAACAGAAACGTCTACATACACGACAAAGTATGATGGGATCGATCTGGATGAAATATTGAGCAACGACCGTCTGCTGACCGGGTATGTCAACTGTCTGATGGATCTTGGTCCTTGCACGGCTGATGGAAAGGAATTAAAAAGTACGTACCTACTTAAAAACTCGCACATACAACAATATTAAATACTCTGGTTTGTAAAAGTGTCCTCAGCATTTTTTTTCATCGTTAGCAGCGCCTTCTTAGATGTTAGTGCTATGAACTCCGTTAAAGCGTCTTTACAGTTTCCGTAGCTTAGTATATTACTATTTTCTTGTCAATAACTTCAATTTGGTCTTATTTAGAATGGTGGAATATTATCAATTTGGCCTTATCCATTCGTCGTAATTAATTTCCTTTTTATCAGACTTAATTTTTCCACTACATACAATACTTAGTTTTAAAAAATTGTTGCCTTCTTTTCCGTTACTCTATTAACATTTTTTTCAATGACATTTGCAACACCTAGTGTCCCATTTCTAAATTATATTTGTCTTATTCTACAGAGAACCTTCCGGATGCTATAGAGAATGATTGCAGGAAATGCACTGAGCGACAGCGCGAAGGTGCCGACCGTGTCTGTCATTACCTCATCGACAATAAACCCGAAGACTGGACCAAACTCGAGGAGAAGTAAGTTCAAAATGTTAATATTAACGAACGAACAAAAATCACCTTCACAACATTTAGTTGCAATACCGAAAACGTTGTTAATTAATATTACCATATAATATGTAGGTACCCATGATTTACCTACTAAACATTAGTAAACAAAGATATACCTTGTTCCAGATACAAATCAGATGGAAGTTATAGAGCCAAATACTTAGCCAGTAAGCAGACTAAAGATGAAAAAGAATCAAATGCCACAAAATCAAGTGAAGATACAAATAATGTTTCTAAGGAATAGACACAAAAACCTGACGACGACGATGGACCAGCCATTCACAAAGGAATAAGTACTAGATGATAGTGATTGTACGGATGCCGCTTATACCTACCTACCTACCTACTATTAAATAAATTGTAGAATTTTCTTACTATCCCTATACTGTTATAGATAAACAAAACACATTGTCGAAACTATAGCTTCCTACTGATTGCACAGTATTTGCATTTCATTTTAACATCCAAATGTAAGTGCTTAAAGACTGTACTGTATGTATCAGATTGTTCTTCTACCCCAGTATCCTTTGAACTTTTTGGATTCCGTCGTACCTGGTGAGGAAAACTTTCCATGCAACTGGATCATGAGCCATCATCGACGCAATTACTTTCCCAGCTTGGTCCTTCTGTTCTACCGAACATTTAGCGCAGTCTTCTTTAACAGCTTGAATCAGTACACCTGTTGAATGATGTAGATAGAGTTATAGTCACTTATTAGGTATTATTATATCAAATTAAAACTAAGATAACCTGCATGCCTACTAATAAAAAATATTAAGATGGTAACCAAAATTAAGAGAGGTAAACAAAGGACACGTTTAACATACTAAAAAGGGAGCAGACGAAGATACAAGACACACAAGGAAAATTAAATATTATGTGCATATGTCAGAATATTCATAATAAGTATTATATTTCTGAATAATGCGATAATCTTACTTTTAATTAATCCCATTTCCTTGCTGCAATGCTGACCGGGTATGTCAACTGTCTGATGGATCTTGGTCCTTGCACGGCTGATGGAAAGGAATTAAAAAGTACGTACCTACTTAAAAACTCGCACATACAACAATATTAAATACTCTGGTTTGTAAAAGTGTCCTCAGCATTTTTTTTCATCGTTAGCAGCGCCTTCTTAGATGTTAGTGCTATGAACTCCGTTAAAGCGTCTTTACAGTTTCCGTAGCTTAGTATATTACTATTTTCTTGTCAATAACTTCAATTTGGTCTTATTTAGAATGGTGGAATATTATCAATTTGGCCTTATCCATTCGTCGTAATTAATTTCCTTTTTATCAGACTTAATTTTTCCACTACATACAATACTTAGTTTTAAAAAATTGTTGCCTTCTTTTCCGTTACTCTATTAACATTTTTTTCAATGACATTTGCAACACCTAGTGTCCCATTTCTAAATTATATTTGTCTTATTCTACAGAGAACCTTCCGGATGCTATAGAGAATGATTGCAGGAAATGCACTGAGCGACAGCGCGAAGGTGCCGACCGTGTCTGTCATTACCTCATCGACAATAAACCCGAAGACTGGACCAAACTCGAGGAGAAGTAAGTTCAAAATGTTAATATTAACGAACGAACAAAAATCACCTTCACAACATTTAGTTGCAATACCGAAAACGTTGTTAATTAATATTACCATATAATATGTAGGTACCCATGATTTACCTACTAAACATTAGTAAACAAAGATATACCTTGTTCCAGATACAAATCAGATGGAAGTTATAGAGCCAAATACTTAGCCAGTAAGCAGACTAAAGATGAAAAAGAATCAAATGCCACAAAATCAAGTGAAGATACAAATAATGTTTCTAAGGAATAGACACAAAAACCTGACGACGACGATGGACCAGCCATTCACAAAGGAATAAGTACTAGATGATAGTGATTGTACGGATGCCGCTTATACCTACCTACCTACCTACTATTAAATAAATTTGAGTGTAGCTTTATATGTATGCGTGTATTTTTTGTGGTGGTCTAATGGCTCTCAGGGTGAGAGATCAGAGAGAGAGACCAGAGATCCTTAAGCGATTCATGAGGCCCATAGTGCCTCCTCTTGGTGTGGCTAATTCGTGTGGAGAATAGTTTCCTCAGGCTCTCCACCTGCTTCTTTCTCCATAGTAGCTCAGGTAGCCTCCTTTCCTCAATAACTTTTATTTCGTCTTTAACTAAACACACACAAATTCGCATATTATTCTTCTTCTACATAACACAAAATGAAACAAAAATCTTCAAATAAAATTATTTACTTTCAAAAATGTTGTATCACTAGCTAGATAAATACATAATATATGCTTCGATTACACTTACAATAACTATTTATGGTATCTTTTCGGAAACATACCGTTTAACTCTAACCTGCACTCCAGGCATAATGTAACTTTTACTGGGAGACCGTATTACGTCTTCTGGTTCACCTACAACTTTCAAATGAATCTCTTCACGTTTTTTAGGTTTTTCTCTTGGTTTTATTTGAAGTGCAGATCTATAACAATACAGGTTAGGTCACCATAATAATTATATTTAACTCTATTCCAATTTGAATTGATATTGAGTAATACGGGAGCTGTTCAGAAGTTTTTGTTTTAACCTTACACCTTAGTTATCTTCGTCATTTCAATGGACAGATGTAGAATTTTCTTACTATCCCTATACTGTTATAGATAAACAAAACACATTGTCGAAACTATAGCTTCCTACTGATTGCACAGTATTTGCATTTCATTTTAACATCCAAATGTAAGTGCTTAAAGACTGTACTGTATGTATCAGATTGTTCTTCTACCCCAGTATCCTTTGAACTTTTTGGATTCCGTCGTACCTGGTGAGGAAAACTTTCCATGCAACTGGATCATGAGCCATCATCGACGCAATTACTTTCCCAGCTTGGTCCTTCTGTTCTACCGAACATTTAGCGCAGTCTTCTTTAACAGCTTGAATCAGTACACCTGTTGAATGATGTAGATAGAGTTATAGTCACTTATTAGGTATTATTATAACAAATTAACACTAAGATAACCTGCATGCCTACTAAGTAAAAAATATTAAGATGTTAACCAATATTAAGAGAGGTAAACAAAGGACGCGTTTAACGTGCTAAAAAGGCAGCAGACGAACATCTAAAAACACACAATTAAAATTAAATATTATGTGCATATGTCAGAATATTCATAATAAGTGTTATATTTCTGAATAATTCGATAATCTTACTTTTAATTAATCCCATTTCCTTGCTGCAATACCGATCGACGGACATCAAGCACTTGACGTCTTGAGCTGGTAAGGGCTTTATAGCTTCATTTAAATTGACTTTCTTCTTAAGCATACTGCTTTTTTCGGCTTCACTGACTACTTCGTTGATAATAGTCATGTCTTGATCACCGTAAATGACCTTGAAGCCCCTACTTTGTACACCTTCGCTGAATTCTCTCGTGATCCCAGGCACTTCTTGATTTCCCATTACCACATGTACTACGATCAAGTATGGAATAGCCCGGGCCCACATTATGACTGAAGTTTTTGATGCCTCTTAGCTCAATGATGAACTCTGTCTAGTCAATGACAGCATTAACAATGGTAGCAAGATCAGTGTTTAGCAAGTTTACGTGTTTTGCTCGATAGAATTATGTTTTCAATACCTACCATTAGGGTTGTCAAACGAATGCACGATACGGTTAAGAATTGCTACCTAATGGGCTGGTATACCCTGACACTTTAAAGTATACATGCAGGAAGGTCAAAGGACTTGTTACCTGTAGGTATTAGATTCTCCGTTTAGAACAAGGATCTAAATTTTCATTTTCTAGACAAGTTTTGTCGATTATCTAGACAAATATGTTTTTAGGAAATTTTTTACATTAGGAGCACGTTCGTAATTAATCACACTTAGCAGTAAAATTACGGTGATATGTTCCTATTATTTTTATTACAAGTTGGCTAGCTAGCCAGGTCAGCTGACCTGTCGCAGATCTGCAGGAAGAAATTCCTTTAGGAATATAGGTATAGCACCTAACCGCCTCATTACATGTACACATTGTGTAGGTACCTATAATTATTTTTTGTGTTTTTTTAAAGTCGTGGTGGCCCGGAGGTTAAAGAGCCCGCTTCTCATGCATGTGGGTTTCGAAACCTGGCAAGTACCAATGTGACTTATTCCGAGTTATATGTACTTTCTATGATTATTTAGACACCACTGGCATACGGTGAACATCGTGAGGAAACCTGGACTTATAAATTTGAAATCGCCAACCCGCATTGAGCAAGCGTGGTGATCAATGCTCTAATCTTCTCCGTATGAGATGAGGCCTTTGCTCAGCAGTGGGCACTTTATAGGCTGATGATGATGATGATGATTTTATTTTTACAAAAGCATTGCCCCTTATTTGGTTTATTCTGTGTCGTGGTTTCGTTTACAAGCATACCTACAATTTCACATACACTTCACACCCAGACGCGAAACAACAATTTAAGGATTACATGAAGAGTTGTTCAGTGCAGGGATCGAATCGGCGACACCTAAAAACCACGTGTAATATTTGATGCCAGCTCAATGTCCATTGAAATTTAGCGCCTCAAAAAGAAGCAAACATGTGATTCTACTTTCCGTGGACTAATCCTATATTATTGATCCGCCTACAAGTTTTAGCAAGCCTAATGCGATCTTTTAAGTTTATTAAAAAATCAATTCTAATAAAACGTTACGACCCTGCGCTGGTTTGTGTGTATTCGGGGCGCGTACGAAACAACATCAACAAACAACCTTCAACTGGGCAGCATACCAAACTGAACGTGTAAATACACTACGGATGTTGTTACAAACACGGCCAATTTGTTTACCTATTATTTTAGATTATAGAGCCGTAACAGCAATTATAAAGGGTTCTAGGTTAAGACAGGTCATAAACAGGTGGTATTAAGAGATATAAACTGATTGCGTAATGAATATAAAAGTAGACCATTGCTTATACTCGAGAAAATCATTCCTGGATTATGTATAAGACTGAAAAAAAATATTGGTCCCAAAATGGCACCCTGTGGAAGCCTTTATAGGAAAGCTATTAATGAACTATGCGATTATATTTAATGTATAAATCCGTGCATATCTTGGTAAGAATTGGATAAGTAATTCAATTAGAGTTAGTTCGTGATACGGCTCGTGCCAAAGAATCCATGCAAACTTGTTCTCAAGAAAACATATCGTGTAGTCTTGTTTTGATAAATATTTTCTACTACCACACCACCAGAAATAAAACAATAAACATATGATTTAAAATTTATTTTCACTTTTTCAATAACCCTTCCATGATCTTAGACGCTACAGACATATCAACTTTATTGTTGCTCTTAGATAATATTCCTAAAAGTGCTTTAAATACTTTGGTTTTACCATTTTTATATTGTTTCACCAACTTAGGATTATTTTCTAAGACTTCAATACAAAGTTTTGTTAGTTCATCCTCATTGGACTTTAGTTTCCATCCCTTTTCTTCTACTACATCTAATGGAGATACATCATCATCAGATATAACAATCAGTTCATCTAGAACGTTTCTACAAATTTCTAAATTAATGTCTTTACTCAAAAGCATGTCAGTCAGTTCTTTTAGTTGCTTAACAGTAAGGGGACAATCATCTGCACCTAGTTTTCTTTTATTAAGTACAGTCAAAAGATCATTGATTAAAAAATTTGCTACTTTGGTTGGATTCCTGGTTTTGTCTGATGTTAAATTTTGGAAATAATCTAGTAATGTAGGTTCGTTGACTAGTTGGATTGATGTTTCTGGTCTTAGTCCAAAGTCTTCGATAAGTTTTTTTCTGGATTGTTCTGGAAGTTCTGGTATCTTTTCCTGTATTAGTGGTACACTTAGAACATCTCTATGCTCGATATCGGTCTTCAAGTTGACGCGTAACGGTGGCAGATTCGGTTCCGGCATGTATCTGAATAAACAAATATATTAATTAGCAGTCGTCTGTAATTAAATAGAATGATGACTTGATACCGGCTTCTACATTAACATTTAAATGTTAATTAAGTGACAGAAATAGCTTCCCTCATTCTTTAGTGGTTACATGTCGCTAATTAAATTATGGGTTGGTAGGTATTTCGGTACACAAGTTCTCAAGACGACTTTTGTTAAAATCGTTTAAGAAAAAAATTAATTAATCAAAAACGGGCATTTGAGGGTCCTATTGGTCCTTGTCAACAGCGAAAGGTGTCTCGATTTCATAATTGGAAAAAGGGTTAATAGCCCAGAGGTTAGAAGCAAGATGAATTATCGTGTTCTTCAATACAACTTTTACTTAGCATAACTGGAAAAGAGGACTTTATTTAAATACAAAAATATCTGATCAACTATTTTGGGTACTAAAATGTGTTTTATGCCAAGTCTTTCAAATTCTCACCTATAATCCTGCACGACCTCTTTGTCTCTCATAGGTATAGTGACTCGTGCAGTCGCGTCCCACGCTCGGGTCTCGTTGATAATGTGACCCCCATTGTCCAAGATTGTCTTTTGTCGCTCAATCTCATGCCGGATAGCGCCTGCCACGCCGCGCACTGATCCAATGTTCTTAATCTAAAACAAGGAAAAAAAATATTTTGTTTGATTATTACATATATTTTTTTTCGCCACTGGGGGCGCTAGTGTGGCTTTTAGTCTTTTAGACTATATAATTATTTACTAACTAGCAACTCTAGCGCGGTTTCACCCGCTGCTCGTCTCCATTTGATCGTAGCGTGATGTTTTATAGCACTCAGAAACATTGTAGCTATCTATCAGTGAAAGAATTTTGGCAATCCGAACAGCGGTTCCATAGATTACTCCCTACATACAAACTTTCAAATTTTACCTTTTTAAATATTAGCATAGATGTCAAATCAGGTGAACGCAATAATGAAATTCATCATTACTAACTAACTTTACTTTACCTTAACTAATTTTTACATTTCATGCAAAAAAAAAACTTTTGTAGCAGTACAGTCAGGAGTCAGTTTCTATAAGTACGCTAAAACGGGGTAAATAGAATTCTAGGGGTAAATAGACACAGAAGAGGGGTGAATAGATGTTGGCGAATTTTCCTAATACTTATATATATCCATCGAATTCTATTCACCCCCCAGACAAAACTTCCCGGGGTGGATAGCTTGTGTGACCGCTTGGGTCGTATTATTACAATTCCTATCTAGATAGGTATTTGCCCGTCATTGTAACTAGGCATTTCAAATAACAGGTATTTATCTGAAATAACCAAAGCTATCAAAATGTCTTTAAACGTAAAGAATTTGGCATAAAAACATTAAATGTAAATTAAAACAGCATCATTAATAAATGCCTACTTAATATTAAGAAAAACTCGTTTCATAATCGAGAAAGTACCACAAAATTTATGTAGAAAAACTTGATCATCGTTAGCAATAATTGTGTCTACCCACAAAAACGAACCGGAAAATCTTTGACGTCATTATGTTATTATCTGGTTGGTACACGGTAGTACAAAGTCCTTGTTTGAATTGATAGTACCTGCGTATCTAATATACATAAGTATATTTAGGTTATAAAACACACATACGCAGTAAATAAATATAGGTAAGTAAATAAGCGTTGGTAGCTACGAATCATTATTATATTTTTATGACGAAACCTCTATTAAAATGGTCTTCTAGAAGATTCTAAGATTGACGCATATAATATGGCATCCGTATTATATCGTGAACCGCTTATTATGCGTACAAACTTGTTAGTATTTTTTGTCTTAACGGTTTTACGCATTCGGAGAAACTGAGTACAGTTAATAGGAACCCTTTTTTTTTTATCTATGTCTAAGTCTGTGGTAATATTCTTTGATGTCTACCTATAAAAACTGTTCAGCTAATTGCTAAAGCGATTTTGGAGATTTTTACTCAAAGACAGTAAAGTTGTGGTGGTTAAAGGTTGTTGTACTATTACAAACATTACAAAATTAGGTTTGAATTTGATTAATTGACGCACAATTATGTACCAACATTTTCCGGAATAAGGCGTCGATGCCCTTTAAATCGTTAATGACTAAATGACTTTAATGCAATTAACCATTAATTACTTTAAATTCAGTAGTTGGAAATCAATTTTCTTTGAATAGCAAAATTTTGACCATTTTCATTATTACTATGTGCATATGGCAGATGTAAATGTGACAATGAAGATAATTACCTCAGTGCGAGTAGAGAGCGGGTCGCCGGGTCGCCTAATCGACACGTTAGCATCGACTCTGAGGGCGCCCTCTTCCATACGACCAGTGCACGCACCGAGTCTTTGCACAATCAGCACCAACTCCTTAACCAGAGCCGCTGCTTCTTCGCCATCCTGAAATTTAAATAATAATTCATTTTAAATATACTGGATATTATTATCCATACCATAAAAGGTTTGGAAATAGCATAAGATTAAGTATTGGTATTGAAAGATATTATAAGTAATCATATTACCTACTTAGATTTCAAAATTAGGAATTTGATTAAATTATTGTGAAAGAATTCTTATATTTACAAATGTATATATTTACATAATGATTAGGGACATAAAAATTCAGTTCAAATTAAAATGATAATTTATTAAAACAAAGTAAGTAATGATTTCCATTGTAGATGTAAACAAAATAAACTTTAAATTTTCGTTCTAATAAAATGTAACAAGGCCAATGTTTTGAATGGATTACAAAATGACTAATTTATTCTTCATATACAATTACTACTTGATTTGCAAATGAATGTTTCCAATCAGAGGTCATTTTGCTACTTAGTCAGGGTTTGAGTATTGATTATTGCTTAATCCTGAAATTTATTTCAATTTAATATTTCTATTAGGAATAAACTAAATATATTTACGTAACTAATATTTACAAGGGTGTAACACTGTAATATTATTTTATGCATTCTATAAAATTTGTACTTTTTTTTATCAAAGCTTTATAAAAAGATGGCGGGAAAATTGTCTTGGCAGCCAGAGGCCTACAAAAAGTTTATCTTGTTTAATTTGTTTTATTAGGTAAATTAAGAGATAGATTGAGATAACACTGTCTACTGTGTCAGTATTTATTCATTAAAAACTAACTAAGTACATACTTAACTGTTGTCATAAAAAAAAGTAACTATTTGCTCAGTCTTTTGCTCAATTAAAGTCACTGTATGTAAAGTATTTTGATGTAGGTACTTTATACTACAAATGATGATAATCTCAGTAGCTTGTATTTGCCACTATAGGACAAAAGTTCAGCATCATATTTGTATATAATTATAAAAATAAACTAACAACTTGCCTCTAAATCAGGTTCGAACACCAATTCTATAAGTGGAGCTCCCGCTCGGTTGAGGTCAATGAGACTCCGCTTGAGTTCTGCATCATGCAATGACTTGCCACTGTCCTGTTCCAACTGTATCTGTTTGATCTTTGAACTCTTTCTGTACGGTTGTTTGTGTATTCCTGGAGTAAATACCTGGAAATAAAGAAACAGATTGTATAAATACCATGTAACATGATATTGTATATGTTAGAAAATTAACACAATGTATTTCCTATTGAATCTCATATACAGACACAGTTTTAGGCAGTTCTAATTTATGATCACGTTTGTTTCGTACACTAGTTGGAATTCCATTGAATGTTTTGTAGAAAAATACATTGAGGTTAGAGGCCTTAGAATAATGATCTACCTGAAAGTTAATAACGCCATCGCTAGCCAATGGATTTCTTTGCTGTGTAATTTGATAGCCCGTCGGTAGATCAGCATAAAAATAGTGCTTTCTGTCAAAAGTCGAGACTTCGTTGACTTTGCAAGATAATGCTAAAGCGGTCATTATACCAAGTTCGACACATTTTCTGTTCAGCACGGGCAATGTACCAGGTACAGCCGCATCGAATAGTGATACGCAATTATTCACAACACCACCAAAAGTATTCTGAGCACCTGAGAACAGTTTTGATTCTGTATTCAACTGTGCGTGAACTTCTAAACCAACTACACTTTGCCACTTGTCAGAAACGGTTGAATATCCACGTGCCACCGAACTGTATTCGTATCTTAGTCGACGACATATTTTGATAAATTTCATTTTGTTGTCGTAATATTTTTTAATTCATAATAATCACACCACAACAATGCACAATAATCGTCTATGAACAGCTGATATTGACAGAATGAGCGCTTTTTGACAATTACAAAAATGCAGATAACACAAAAGTTACAGATTCATAAATGTAAGATTCTACACCATGTATGACATCACCATTTCGCAATCATAAAGTTTAATACGTTTTGTTATGTTGTAATAATTTAATTTATTTAACATAAAATTGCTATTTTTGACGCACAATGTTACGTTTTTACACAACTGACAAATATCTGCCTTATAAGAGTTCTAAGCTCTCGAGGTCAATCTCGAGGTTTTGTGAACTGAGAATTCGTTTACGAGATTAAATATAGATGGCGCTGTACACGAAATAACAATTTGGGGCATTTATCATACGGCATAATTATTATTTTAGACAAATATTAGTCTTGCTATTTCACAGTTAGGAACTTAAAAATATATGTGATCTTAGAAAAATACAAGTTGTTAGTTAAACAAAAATCTGTCTTACCTTAAGTGCTTCCTTTCAATTGATCCAGCAGTGTTTGGTTTCCATTATTTAAAACGTAAACTTATATAGATAAATAAATAATATCTAATTCATTATACCTAAATTGCATTGATAATTTGACTTATTAACTTAAACTAACTAAAACACCTAATTTATAGATTTAGAAAATATCACATTTTGGAAAGTAAATTAGAAAATAATATTCATTTTATACTACTAATCCTGCCACCACTTCGAACAGGAACGAGAAAACATAGAGGACAATAAAGGCCAAAGTAACTTCAGCGATGGAGTACATTTTTATTGATCTTTTTTACAAAAGGTAAAAATGATTTTCGCGGCAAAACGCGGTGAGCGTACGTTCGATAGCGCCTCGTTGCGAGATATGACCGCGAGTCAAAACAAAACTGTGCTATACCCACAGCCTTGACGTCAGCAATATTACGCGATCAAATTATAATGAAAACGCATGCAGCTACTCGCATGCTTGTGGACTGTTTACCATCTTTATTTATCCGTATTAGGTACTGCTGACAGTCCCAGCAGAAAGTGGTTTGAAAACTTTGTAATTATGTATTGAATTAAAGGAATTTCGTGACTTTGGTATATGTAGGTACTTAGTAGGGTACTTATCTAAGTACCTGCAAGAGGTTTTTATTTTCTTAATTAAGCGTGTCATGGTTTGAGAAAAGACGTGACACATTATGTAAAAAGACGAACAGTGCAAGATTATATAAACTATATTAGGTAGGTACTTATTAGAGAATAAATATTATAGTTTTTTTTAATATTTTGCTGCATTCGTTTTATAATAATTAGGTACATTAGCATTATAATTATTCTTAAAGTCACAGACTGTTGGGATCTAAAAATGAAAAGACCTCGATCTAATGTTTTCCTTACTAAGCATAATTACCACTGTATACCGTCCTTTTGTCATAGGTATATAACCTCCTTGCTAATCTTCACTTATCCTGTGTTACGTATATAGGTACCTCCATAAGTATATGTATCTAGTCAATGCGTACGCCGTACAAGTGCGGCCTTTGACTTCCTCGTACAAACTACTTACTACGTAGACTTTGTACCACTCAATCTACTTATTAATCGAATAAGCAGGTTTGTGAAAGAGTCATTCACCTAATAAATACATACATTATACCTATAACCCCAATATCTAAATATGTATAGACAAAATGCATTTGGTAGAGTCAGTAAGAATGATAATTATTTTATCCCCATAATTAATATGAATTGGGGGCATTACTTTAGGATTACGGAAGGAAAAGGATTCATGAGAAGGAGTTCTTGTTAGAGTTACCTTTGAGAACACCAGAAATCTTCCATCACATATAAGTCTCAGAATCCTAATCAATGAGAAAAAGTACGTTCAATAAAAAAAAAAGATATAATATTTTCGTTCTATCTTATACTAGTAGATATATGAAATATTAAACCTATTTGCCCTGGTATCTATGTATATTTGGTCAGTTAAAAAGGTCTACAATACAACCACACCCTCAATGATAAAATTGTACTAGATCGATGAAATGCAAACGCACATAATTTTCCGTCGCACGCACGCAAGCTCGGGACATAAATAATTCGAATATAGGTAGCGACTACGTAGGTACATAAAATGTCTGATTGCTGACTATTAGTACCTACAGAGTGAATTGCACACTAATGTACTGACCCATATTTTATTTGTAATACAATTACGTTAGTGTTATTTTTATCACTAAATGGCCGAGGAAATTGGTCTAAAGGAAAGACTGTTTAATTAATACGACTTTGTCATACGAAATTCAGTCTTCTACATAACATGACAACGTCGCATTTTCAACGCCAATTAGAGAGAGATATTTACTTTTGAGACATTATGAGATTGTAATGTAACAGCCTTTTAAACAGCTATGTTAGAAACTATTAGCTACATATTTGACTGACTGCATATTGACAGCACGGTTGGTGCGGCCACAAATTGTTTTGCGATTGCAAAATTTAATAACTTTCCTTATTTTTTTCTTCATTTTTTTCAACAAGGCAAGGAAATATTCATCGGTTTTTTTTGCGGACAAATTGTGTAAAAAAAGAAGAAAATAATAAGGAAAGTGAATACTAAGTATTTTAATCAGTCCAATTGGACTGGATTGGATTAATTCAAAACACACTGTTCTACACGACTCGAGGTTTCGAGCACAATTTCTTGATGACCTTATCTTTCATAAAAATCGTGGTCCCCCTTCACGTTTCGAATCATAACAACTTAGGGTGCTCCCTTCGGTAAAACCCGATAAAGGGAAAAAACAAAGGTTTACATTATTTTCTAAAGGGCAATATCGTCCATCCAAACAGCCCAAACATGTTTGTCTTGCTAGCAGAGCTGTAGATATTATCCACAACGCAAATAAGGTGAGTTGAAACAACTAAGTAACAACTTTTTTTGAGGGATTATAATCATAAAGTGTACCTATGTGTATTTAACTTCATGATGTGGCAAGAGTCACGTGCCTCTCACTGGCTAAAAATCACCCCGTTCTTTCCTTTGCACTAGGCCGAGGCCGCGATATCTAATTGCGCTTGCTCCGCAACCCCGCCTGAACCAGGTAGCACTTAAGGCGTCAAGTCGTGAAGGGTCGCCTAGAGGCACGCGTGCCTATAGGCGGCGTCTGGAAAAGACGCGAAAGCGGATTATTAAAAAAATAACTTACGTACGCCTGTGAAAGACTTGCCTATGGCACTTACTGAGTTGTTTAATCTGTGTGCAAAGAATTATTACTTAAGTAGTACTTACTATTATTTATTCAATTACTACTTATATTTTGTAATTAAAAAATCTCACTAAAACTAAAGCTAGATATATCTTGTTACCATATAACATAAAACCTGGGTGTTGCATATCACATCGTTTCATTAATTTTACGGGAAATAAACAGCTTGACACTACGCTACGAAGTCACAATAGCTCGGAGTACCTGTGTATGTAGATTACCTACTTGGCATACCAAGTTTGTACCAAGAGTTCACAGTACTAATTCTATTGTTTTGTAACGCCTATGAATACATACACAGGGTAAGTACATACTTACTCAGTTACTCATTATTTCTAATAGAATAATATATTAACACTTTCAATACGCACGTGTTTTAGTCCAAATCCAAACTATAATATTATAAATGCGAAAGTAACTCTGTCTGTCTGTATGTCTTTTCTTCACGCCTAAATTACTGAACCGATTTCTACTACTACAAACTACTGAAAACTATGTAGTTTTCAGTAGTTTGTAGTATGTTAGGGATGTAAGGGGGAAAATACCATCTTAGTGCCCCAGTCAACCTCACCTGCTCGTGGTGCATCCTGCTGATTAACGAACGAGGCTCTGCCGACCGACTCATGGCGGTATAACCATAAAATGTAGGCGTAGACAAATTCAGCAGACTAGTGGGGCAGCAGCGTCACTAGTGCGAGGAGCTACGCCCTGCGATCACCAACCCGCCTGCCCAGCGTGGTGATTACGGGCATTACCTCTAATGGCACGCCTAACGAAACGGCCCCCAGTTCCCGGTCGCCCCGCTATTCTTGGCCAAGTCGGCGGTCATAGTAACGGCGGGGTAGGGGGTGCCAAGAATCTCCGGGCTATGAAAGGCCGACAACACCAACTGACTCTGGCTACGTATAACGGACGCACGCTACGGCTCGATGAACATTTGGCACAGTTAGAGGTGGAGCTAGAAAACGTGAGGTGGCATATCCTGGGGTTATGTGAAGTCCGAAGACAGGGAGAGGATACCGTAACTTTGGAGTCTGGCCACCTTATGTACTTCAGGGAAGGAGACCAACCATCACAGGGTGGCGTCGGGTTTTTGGTCCACAGATCTCTGTCAGACAGCGTTGTTGAGGTCTCCAGTGTGTCAGCAAGGGTAGCGTACCTTGTGATCAAACTCACCAAGAGGTATAACCTAAAGGTCATCCAAGTGTACGCACCTACCTCGACATACTCGGATGATGAGGTAGAGGAATTGTATGAAGACATTTCCAGGGCCTTACACACCACCCAAAAAGCCCATTTCAACGTTGTCAAGGGAGACTTCAATGCTAAAGTGGGAGTACAGACTAGCGGCGAGTCGGTAGTAGGACCACATGGTTTTGGAAGCAGGAACCATAGGGGGCAAATGCTCGTTAACTTCCTGGAAAAAGAGGGGCTATTTTTGATGAACTCCTTCTTTAAGAAGCAGCCCCAACGGAAGTGGACGTGGCGGAGCCCCGACGCTATGACAAAAAATGAAATAGACTTCATTATGACGGACAAGAGACGAATATTTAGAGATGTCTCAGTGATCAATGGGTTTAATACCGGAAGTGATCACCGACTTGTGCGAGGCACTCTAAACATCAAATATGACTCCGAGCGTGTCCGTCTCATGAAGTCTACGCTCCGACCAAACTTGCTCCAAGCCGTGGTTGGGTCTGAAACATTTCAGTTAAAACTGGAAAACCGATTTGCTGCCTTGGAAATTACAAATGACATTGATATCGACCAGGAACTTGACCAAACAGTAGGGATCCTCCGAGACGAAGGGACGAGATTATGGCGGAAGCAGAATACCGGCAGGGGCGCCAAGCTTTCGGGAGAGTGCCTACAGGTTATGGAGAGGCGACGTAACAACCCATCAGTCGCTTCGTCAGATCTTAATAAAAAGATCTCAAAGCTGATAAGACGTGATCTCCGAAGCGCCAATACTCGCGCTATAAAAGAAGCGATTGAGCGAAACCGGGGGTCAAAAGTCTTCAGCCAACAATTAAATCGAAGCCATCTGACGAAGTTGACCACACCGGATGGTAATATCGTCTCTTCTAAGCCGGAAATTCTCGAGGAGGTTCGGCGCTTCTACGGTGATCTGTACACCTCAAAAGCACCGCGTCCATATCCAGACTCGGGGGATCCTAGGGCCACACTTATCCGCCACTTTACCGAAGACATGCCAGAGATCAGCCTTTGCGTTGGCTTTGAAGCAGCTTAAAAATGGAAAAGCCCCCGGAGAGGATGGAATTACAACGGAGCTCCTAAAGGCCGGTGGAAAGCCAGTGCTTGAGCGACTTAAACGCTTGTTTGATTCCGTTCTATTCTCGGGGAGAACTCCAAGGGCGTGGGGCAAAAGTGTCGTCATTATGTTCTTCAAAAAGGGAGACAAAACCCTTCTGAAGAACTACCAACCTATTTCTCTTCTGAGCCACGTCTATATGCTGTTTTCCAGGGTCATAACAAATCGTCTCGCGCGAAGACTCGACGAGTTTCAGCCCCCTGAGCAGGCCGGGTTCCGAGGGGGATATGGTACCGTGGACCACATACATACAGTGAGGCAGATTGTACAGAAAACCGAAGAGTATAATCTGCCCTTATGCCTGGCGTTTGTGGACTACGAGAAAGCCTTTGATACTGTCGAAACCTGGGCTGTTCTGGAGTCCTTGCAACGGTGCCAAGTCGACTGGCGGTATGTTCAAGTGTTGAGAGATCTATATGATGCTGCCACTATGGTCGTTCAAGTACAGAACCAGCAGTCTGAACCTATCCACCTGCATCGGGGCGTAAGACAGGGGGACGTTATTTCCCCCAAACTGTTTACTAATGCTTTGGAGGATATGTTCAAGACGCTGCGCTGGAAAGGCCGGGGCCTAAATATTAACGGCAAGTATCTCTCACACTTGAGATTTGCAGATGACATTGTAATCGTGGCTGAAACCGTGCAGGACTTACAATATATGCTGAACAGCCTGGCTGATTCCTCTGCTCGCATCGGACTCCGGATGAACCTACAAAAAACGAAGGTCATGTTCAATGAACATGTTCTCCCGGAGCCGATCACATTCAATGGATCTCCTCTCGAGGTTGTTCAAGAGTACGTCTACCTCGGGCAAACTATCCAGTTCGGTGGAAACAACTTCGAGAGGGAGGCTCGTAGGAGGATACAGCTTGGCTGGGCAGCGTATAGGAAACTCAGTCGGGTATTCTCGTCAAAGATACCGCAAAGCCTGAAGACAAAAGTCTTCAATGAGTGCGTCCTACCAGTGATGACATACGGAGCCGAGACGTGGACACTTACAGTGCGACTGATCCACCAATTAAAAGTCGCTCAGCGAGCTATGGAAAGGGCTATGCTTGGAGTCTCTCTGAAGGATCGTATTCGAAACGAGGTGATCCGCCAGAGAACTAAGGTTATCGACATAGCCCAAAGGATTAGCAAACTTAAGTGGCAGTGGGCAGGTCACATCTGTCGAAGAACCGATGACCGATGGAGTAAACGTGTTCTAGAGTGGAGACCACGTCTAGGCAAACGTAGTGTAGGGCGCCCTCCAGCTAGGTGGACTGACGACATCCGCAGGGTGGCTGGCAGTGGTTGGATGAGAAGAGTTGAACATCGAGCTCAGTGGCGTGCAATTGGGGAGGCCTATGTCCAGCAGTGGACGACAACAGGCTGATGATGATGATGATGATGTAGTTTGGAACTCGAGAAAAGACATAGGATAGTTTTTATGCCAAAAATCTCCAGGAAGTCAATATTCCACGCGAATGGAGTCGCGGGCAAAGCTTGTAGGGTATAAAGCAACGTAGTTAGATATATCTTGTATACAAGTGTGTCTATAAGTAGCAACGTATCTGTATTTTCAATACAACTATCAATTGGAATGTCAGAAATAGTTTTCCCTATAAACTAGGTCAAGACTTCAACGTGCTGACATGTTGTATAAAGTGAGCACGATATATTCAACATGATCTACTTACAAATTTTAATGTATTCTTATATCTATACTAATATTATAAAGAGATAATAGGTATTTGTAAATGCTAAGTTTGTATGTAGGGGGTTTGGATTTCCAAAAGCGATATAAGCAGTCTATACAACATCACGTTACGACCGAATTGAGCGAACAGCGGGTGAAACCGCGCGAGAAAAGCTAGTAAAATATATTTCATATCAAATACAAAATATTTTTTATTTTAATTAATTACTTATAAGATGTTTTTACTAATATTTAGTGTGTTTTTAAGCAGCATAGGAAAGAATGCCAAAGGCATTGAGTCCGCATGTAAACGTTTTGGATAAGAAGCATTGAAATAAAAATAAAATATCTACTCACAAGAAAAAATCATGTCTTGTAACCATAAATCTAGTGATTTACCTTGTAAATGTAATTGTGTATACATTACACACAATAAATATTAGATACTCGCTCATAAGTTATTTTAAGATTGTATTGCCAAAGCAATAAATTCATATTTTAGCAACCCTACATTTGCAATTACCAAATACTAGGTATTACATCGAAAAAAATAAATGTTATTATTAACATTCATAGGAAATGTTGTCTATAAACAAATACTTATAAACTATTCTAGAAGATTATAAATCTTCACAGATAAATTAATCGATTTATGAGTTGAGATAGATAAAGTAGGTCGTAATCTGTCTAAGTAAGACCTACCTACCTAAGTACTAGATATTGCTGTGTATATAAAATTCGCAAAAAAAAGTATGTACATTTATGATAAAACTCATTTGGCACGGCCTACCTTATCGCCAAGATTATTTAAAACCTCTTTGGGGTATCGGATTTAAAAAGAGAATTAATATTATAATGGATACTTACCGTGTGACCGATAAAATAAAGTGAGTGCAAACTACAATGCGTCCAGGATATCATAGATAACTAATCAGATGTGCCTACATAAAAAAAAATATCGACATGTTGACATCTCTAGCTAATTTTCATCAATCTTAAATTTAAATAAATAAACATTTTTACGCTTAACTTTTATGAACTATGAAAAATCTGAAATTCTTTTTTTATGTTGTGGGTCGGCAAACGAGGAGACGAATTATTTATTGTAAGCAATCAGCGCCGCCTATGGATACCAGCAACAGAGGAGTTACGACCTACGAATGTGTTGCCCACCTTTTAGGGAGGGTTTAGGAGATTAAGGGATTGCGGGAGGAGAAGGATTGGGCGTCCGGTAACCTCACTCACACAAAGAAACACTACCCTGTGGTTGTTTCAGCCAGTTTCAGCCAGTTTTCTGTGAGGGCGTGGTATCACTCCGGTCGAGCAGACCGATACGTTCGTAGGTAATGCACGTAACTTTATTAAAAAGAAAAATAATTCTAAAATCGATGTCTTACGAACTTCAATTATCTAGTTCCTAAGTGATTACGAACACGCTTAGATTTTCCATAAAAATGGAAAAACAAGAAAAGTACATACTGTGGAAAAAAAATCCATGCGACGTTGAAAATGGGGAGCTCAAGTAAAAGCTACAAATGTATACATCTATTGGGTAAAACTTTTAAATTTAAACGGTTTATTAAATTTTAAATTTCCCCTTTGACGTAAGTAAATCAGTACATTAGCCCGCTACTGATTATTATGTAAGTAGGTAATATCTAAACGGCGACTGCGTGTGTGGAGAATTAATTATTCATCCAATTAATGACGAGAACTGTTTTGTATCATGAAACAATTAAATATAGTGAGTGGTATGGGTACCTATACAAATACAATACATGTCACAGTGCCAGGTTTAAACCTAAAAGCAGTTTCAGGGTTGGCGTTAAGTAACCTACTGCGGGTTCAGCTCGGAACAGTTGAAGGAAGTAAGAGTCTGAATCTTCCTCTCAAGACAACCAGAGAAAGAGAAGTCATGTGATGAGTCTCCTCAACCAAGATTCGTCCTAACATATCAAAAGCAGGATGCGACAATCTCTATGGTCCTTGTTTACTTTGATATTGAACTCCAATGCCACCTTCAAGGTGTGGAGACAACCAATGTCTAATTTGTTTGTTGTCGTAATTCGCATATTCTTAACGTCCAAGGAATTGGCATTAAAAATTAATGGCAAAATCCACTCAATAGGTAACTCAGCTGACTGCTTCAAATAATTTCAGATATTGAGCTAAGAATTGTGGTGGCTGTTGTTTGTAATTCACTAATGTTTTGTGTACCTATGATCATCTTATGAGATCCGTAATAGGCACTCATTCTTAGGTGTTTATGTACTTACATATGTACATACTTATTAAGAGGAAATATATTACTGTTTGTCTGATAGTTTTAAAAGGCTCCCAAAATACTGGATTTACTTCAAAGTTTTCTTCAGCACCAGAAAACTTACTTTTTAGAAACTAAAATTGACCATTATTATTTTAAATATTCCTAGAGTAACATAATACTGAACAACTACTCATGAAAATCGTCTTAAATTCGAAGATGAAGCCTCCGGCGAAAACCTATTTGTCTTTACGTCATTTGAACAAACAGAAAAATACAGTAAAAAGTTACTTCACATGGAAAAACACTTCTTTATGTAGAATTCAATTAGAATTGTAATGACGTCAATCTGACAAGTGTACCTATATGAGTAACGGATTTGTTTGGCACATGTAAACATACCTACTATATACTTATATACATAATCTTTACATATGTAATAGCTTCTTTATGCTTTGATAGCTTAATAAGCGAATTCAAACCTCATTTACAAAGGCATAAAGTTTATTGCGCAAGATACGAAGTTTTTGGTTTGTTTGTTTATTTGTTTTTCGTGGCACTTTCACAGATGAACTGTTACCACGATTAGTGACGCCAACAAATTTACAGGCACAAGCTACTTTCAAAGAATAGCATTAGAAGTAATAAATTACCTATTTTTTTGACTAGAGTGAGGGCACAAAAGTGAAAAACACTTGCTAGTTCTAACTAATTTAGGTTAACAAGTCCGGTTAAGTAATAACAGTCATATTGGTGTTGCAACGACTGGTTTGCATCAAGAAAAAAGAGGAAAAACCTAATGAGTAAGATGCCAGATAAACTGCATCAAAGACAAAGATATCAAATACAACGTCTTATTCATAATTTTAACTTATAATGTATAAGTACCTAACCAACAAGACAAACTATCCATAAGTACATAAAGTTAGTGTTTTAGGTGTACCTACACAATTTTGCAAACTTTACAGTACTTATCACTACACTAGTTTCCGATAATTCTGATAAAGAACAGCCTATGTCCTATTTCGGAGTGTACCCTCTACCTGTACCAAATTTCATCCAGATCCGTCCAGCCGATTCGGTATGATTGAGTAACAAACATCCAAACATCCTAACTTTCGCATTTATAATAATATTATTAAGATATTAATGTGTAGGTACTTTATTTTTAAAGCTACGCTATGGATTTGAATGAGTTTTTTTAATAGATTGAAGAGGAAGGTTTGTAATTTTGTTTGTATAATTATTATACCACTATAACATCATTTAAATAGTGGAGATATTTAATTAGTATTTGATATATTATAATTATAAGGCACATGACAAACTAACTCTAAGAACAGCGTCACGTGTAAAGAGCTAAGGTACAAGGTGCAAAGATCAACCGCTAAACAATTGCCTATTCTAATTCAGATTTCCATTGAAGTACTAGGTAACTAACACATTTACATTCGTATGAACATTACTGGTACAGTACAATACACCTTGTTTCCGACTAATAAATTTGAGATACTAACTTCTAACCTATTACATAATAACAACATGGTCTATATTTCTCCCAGCGACTTCTAAATATACCGATAGGAAGTGAACTAGATTCAGCGTTTTCCTAAGACCTCTTAGGCCGTCTAAACATCCTATCGCCCATAGGATGTTTTATAACTTTTCCCGGAAAGATAGTATTTTTTTTTATGTAATAGATCGGCAAACGAGCAGACGGAGTACCTGATGGTAAGCAATCACGCCGTCTATGGACACCCGCAGCGCAGGAGTAACGAGTGCGTTGCAGGAGTAACGAGTGCGTTGCAGGAGTAACGAGTGCGTGGAGAGAGACGACGAGACCTTTTAGGGATTAGGGTTTTGGAGATTTAGGCATTAGAGAGGGATTGGGCCTCCGGTAACCTCACTCACATGGCGAAACAGAACGCTGTGGTTGTTTTACGCCGGTTTTCTGTGAGGCTGTGGTATCAATCCGGTCGAACCGACCCATTCGTGCTAAAGCATGGCTCTCCCACACTTATCTCGTTATCGTTGTTTCACGTCGGTTTTCCGAGCAGTCGAGGTCGAACCTTATTCGTGGCGAAGAATAGCTCTATAACACTTCAACTTTTTTTTATTTCAATACAGAAACAAACCTATTGTCATATAGGAATTGGCACATTCTCTTTTGGAGAATATCAAACAACATTTGGTATGAAATACAAAAAATACGGTAGTGTAGGTACCTAGTAGCTATTTATTTAATTATTTCCGCTTTAAAGAAGTAAACAAAAGAAATATAAAGTAATTCTTGAAACGTAATATTATCTTTGTTTTGTATTTGTTTTGCATTTAAGATTTCACCAAAGTGGCTATCTGAGATTCAGATTGAAGTGGAAAGAACACATGATAACATTACTGTATAAGGATGTGTAAATAATTTGAAATGAAGTGTGTACATGGCCTGTACATTTGTTCAGTGCTTCATATGTGAAATGACTTCAGAATTTGTAGTAGAACATGGACAGATTATTTTTTTTATTTTGTATTTTTTTTGTGAGGTAATCATCAAATCACTTCTCCCGCCCAGGGCCGGGCGGGAGAGAGTGTCAGACTCTTACTGACTAAAAACCCCCCTGTTCCTTCTCTTGCTCTGTGCCGAGGTCGCGGTGCCTCATTGCGCTTACCCCGCAACCCCGGCACAGATTATTTATTGGGAATATTTGAATGGGTGGACCGAACGATGACTCCGTTAGATATTTATTTATTTAGTTACATTTCCATTAGCATTCGCATTAGCGGATACACAGGTCACTTACACAATCAAAATACGTAAGGTCTGATAGCTTGGTTCCCAAAATTACAGGAACCCACAGCATCGATCTAATAAAGAATAAATAGGTTAGTTGGACGTAGAATTTCAAAATATTAATTTCAAATTATATAAAGTTTATACATACGGCGCTGGTGTTTACTAAGTCATATCATAAGTTGTTGTTCCAATATTTTATTTAATCTACTAACACGTCAAAAAAATACCAAAAAAATTAGTTTAAAAAAATACGGGAACAACACTCGTACCTACTTTATCTAACATTCGAATTTCAGTATTTGCTTCGCACGTCTAAACCGACAAATTGATCGCATTTTAAGGGTTATCACAACAGGACAAGCCCGCCACAATTACTGCCATGTTAGCCAGGATTGGATTAACTGTAATACAACCATGAAACACCGATACAGTAAAACCCTACGCATTCCTTGGACATGAATTTTAATATAATAACTGCCTTGGATTCCACAACGAATTAAATCATAATGTAAGTAACATTTGAAGAAAACAAAAAGACGAAATAGTTTTTGCTTCCCTCGTTGAATTTAATGCAGGAGACAAATAATTAAGCCTAGAAGGCACAACATGGACTGTATAACTGGGCGAAGCTTATTCTCCAAACAGTACGAAAAATCTATAAAAAATATAATGAGTCCTATGTGTGTGTATATGTATACTTGCTTGCTTTTACTAGCTTACAATAAAATATTAATCAATGTTATTTAATACGTAGCACAAAGAACTGTAATCTCGATTCAATCATAAAAGGTATGTACCGACCAGCCCCCATAATCTGATAAGGAGTTATGTAAATAGCAATAAATAGGTACTTACGTGTACATAATAATAGTATGTAAGTACTGGCCTGCACTTCTAGATTTTTCATCCATTATCATAAATCGTAAATTAGAAGCTAATGACATTTAATCAGCAAATTTTAATCCCCTGATATTATTTTAGCATGATAATGAAAAATTATCACAAGGCCGTTTGGAAAATGGCTAAACAGATATGAGATAATAATTGATATTCATTCCCGGATGTAGGTCAAGATAGATATTTGGAAAATTTTGGTACCTACTTGATTCTAGAAAAATCATAGTCTCTATATAGAATAAAATATGCAAGGGATGTCTATGGTAGTGATTCCATATAGTAATATGCAGTACCCTAATCCCTAAAAGATCGGCAACGCACTCGTTACTTCTCCGTTGCGGGTGTCCATGGCGCTGATTACTTACCATCAGGTAAACCGTCTGCTGGTTTGCCGACCTATTCCATAAAACAAAACCTACAAATGTGCAATTATAGGTTTTGTTTTATAAGAAACTGAATTTATGTTCGTCACAATATCCGTGCCAGCACTTTCTTATGTTTTTTTAAGATTAGATTACCATCTTGTAGACCGTAATTAATTAGTTAAACAGGTACGTAATCAATTTGACACAAGATTAATGGAATGACGATGTTTCTGCTATAGAGTTCTTAGTTAGGTATATTTATAAATATCAATTAGGTACTTACTGTTTACTTTTGCTACATTCATATTTTAAATCTAACATTTATTTGTTCTTGTTGTGTGTTAATAAATTAAATGTAGAAAAAAGGAAAGGTCCTGAAATGGATAGAGCATTTCTTCGTTTTACTATGTGAATATTAAAGGAAAAGAAAATTTCTAGCAGAAAATGACAACAGGGGATAAGGGAAAATAGAGAACATGTGAATTAACCCCAAAAATTTGTAATAAGGGCTAATAACAGAAGACAAAGTAAACAAACATCCAATGAAAGTTGTAAACGTTGATTTTTGTATAAATTATAGTTCCATCACACGAATGGGCTGGCTCAAACGAGGCGACAGTAAGGTCTCACAAAAATCCGTGAAACATGGCTTGTGTTTCGCCGTGTGAGTAAGGTTTACCCCCAGAAAGCTGGCAACCTACTTGTCTTTCCTCCTGGCGGCGCCAATTGAACACCATCAGATAACTCAGATCCTCGTTTTCCGCCCTTTAAGATAAAAAAAAAACACAAGAGAATCCCAAAACTTTAAAGTATTTACAAAATTTATTCTAGTCATGTTATTCTGTCAATAGGTATATTATGAAACGATTCTACAAAATATATTTGTATTTATTACGGAACTTATTAAGAACTTATTCAACTTCGCAAAGCGTTTTGATGACTTCCTGACTTGATCTTTAAAGACGTTTCCGGATAAACATCGTCTATTGATAATACTAATTGTAAAATCAATAAAATTATTTGGCCAAATAATAATCCAAATCACAATGAATTGCAATTATTTTATTTAACAAAAGTATTTTAAGAAATACCAAAACCCTAACCATACTGATAACCCTGAGTTACAAACTTTATATTACCTACAACTCTTTGTTTTATGTGATAGGTTGGCAAACGAACAGATTACCAGATGGTAAGCAATCAGCGCCGCCCATGGACGACCGCAAAGAAAGAAGGAGAGTTACGAGTGCGTTGCCGACCTTTTGGGGATTAGGGATTTTGAGATTTTGAGATTGAGGTGGATAGGGAGAGAAGAAGGAATGGGCCTCCAGTGACCTAACTCACACGGCATAACACAACGCTTTGGTTGTTTCACGCCAGTTTTTTGTAAGGCCGTAGTATTACTCCTGTCGAGCCGACCCATTCGTGTGCATGGCTCTCCCAAACTTATAATGTTGCGGGAGCAAGTGCAATTTGGTTTGGTTTTAGTCAAAAAGAGTCTGACACTCCCACTCGCCTCGCTCAGCAGAGGGGATCTTATGATGATTTTTGCCCTTGAGAAAACCTTTATGTAATGTATAAAGGTATGTATTATACATTCAACATAATCTGCGTATAAAATCTGTAATAAAGGAAAAATTCTTCATATGTACCTATGTATGCATGTATATGGCATATAAGAGATCCAATATACAGGCAATGAATACTCATAATGAATGCCATACACACTCGTTCTATTCAAGTAGAATATCTTAATACTGACTAAGCAAGATCAACCAGACAATAGCAACTTTGTATGTTTTTATTGCCTTTATTTATAATATACATAATATATCTGTTGCGCAACTTACTTAGCCACACCTCCCAAGTGACGACGACGATTCGTATATGGCAAAAAAATCTGTCCAATAAATTTATCGATATGAATTCCGATTTGGTTTTAAATATTTTGGTGTTTTTCTATATGCCAGGGTTCAAGGTGGTCCGTGGTTAAGTTACAACCACAACAAGAAATTGTTTTTGAGTAATTATTCGAAAGATCTAGAGGCTTCTTCGTGGGTTAAGAAACAAGGTCGGGTCTAGTTAAAGCGCAATTGCTATTTCTAGTCCAGAAAAGACACGATGATTACCATAAAAAGCATTGCTGAAAGACAGAGGGTTTTTTTATGTTATAGAACGGCAAATGGTCGGTTGGATTATCACATCACCCACAACAACAGAAGAGCTACAAGTGCGTTGGTGACCTTTTAGGGATAAAGGATTTGAAGATTTAGGGATTGGGGGAGGGGAAGGATTGTCTCCGGTAAACTCACTCACACGGCAAAACAAAACGCTGTGGTTGTTTCACGCCGATTTTCTGTAACGCCATGGTATCACTCCGGTTGAGCTGACACATTCGTGCGCCGAACATAGAGTATTTATCCAGGTGCCGAAGCATATTTGGCTTACGCTTAAATTGCTACTAAGTGAATCTGCAGTAGAAAATCATTCAGTGGATTCAGGATTCTGCATGATAGTTGGAGCATAAAGAATTCCATTATGTCAATTCAAGTTGCGGATCCATAAATCAAGAACATAATAATGAAATAGAAAAATAAGAGAAAGAATAATTAATAGATAATTTATTTTTTCCGCATATTTAATTTAATTATTTTTTATCAGTAAATATGTGACATTCAGACGAATAACGCACGGAATATATTTTTGCTATCGTTAGTAGACCAAAACAGCGAGACGGTGCGCATTTGGATGTTAGAATATTAATCAAAACACATTATAAAACCAGTAGACTCTATAAATAATAGCTTTTATAATTATTTTATGTCCGCAAATAAAACTGCCGTATTTTATAAATAGATCGGAAGAGTTCTAGAACATTCATATACATATACATCGCAATACATGTTTATGAATGTAAATAGCAACATAGTGTTTAGTCCTTACTGATATCCATTATGATAATGTAAAAGTGTGGTGTTTTGTTCCTTTATTTTTGTGTCAAAAGGAATGCTTGTGTCTAGAAGCTTTTTTGTCAGGGGAAATCATCAAATGACTTCTTCCGCCCAGGGTAAGGCGAGAGAAAGTGTCAGACTCTTACTGACTAAAAACCCCCCGTTTCTTCTCCTGCTTTAGGCCGAGGCCGCGGCGGTGCCACATTGCACTTACCCCGCAACCCCGGCTGTCTTGACGCTGAATAAGTAGTAATTTATGGCCTTCAATGGACCTTAATAAATTATCATTCCATTTACGTCGATTTTTGAGATTTTAATTAATAAGTTATTTAAAATTTCTGATGAAAATTTAAATATGTTCAGTGATCTTGGAATATGATCGGTTATTAATTTCCAAGGTTAAGCCTCTTTTTCTCTTGGACAATGTCACGGGTCAAATTGTTATGTAATGCAATGGGTGCAAGGGCAAAAATATATCGCAGCTTTTTTTTGTGAGGGGAAAATCATCAAATGATTCTCCCGCGCGGGAGGGAATGTCAGACTCTTACTGACTAAAAACCCCCCTGTTCCTTCTCCTGCTCTATGCCGAGGTCGCGGTGCCTCATTGCGCTTATCCCGGATATGCCTCGGACCAAGAGAAGGAACGGTATAGATTTTAGTCAGAAAGTCTGTCAGCCCTTCTCTTGCCCCACCCAGGATAACAGGGTACAGGTAACCAAGGGTAAGGAAGTAACTTGATGATTTTTACCAGGGCTGAAAACATGCAATGAAGAAGTCTGGAAAGTTTGAAAAATGACTTCTTCATTGGATGATCCTCCATCTCCATCCTCAAAAAATATATACAAGTTTTTCTCCTCCTCAAATAATATCTTTTGATTTATTTCGTTGCGGGATCCAAGACAGTCATTCATGTCCCTGGGACGCGCCGGACTTCAGTGTTCCGGTGTTTTCATGGTAGTATCTACTGTAAATCCTGGCTTACAGAAGTTGCAGCGGTTTTGTGAGGTTGCGGCGGGCTTGTCCCATAAAAAAAAGGTTTCGTAATAGAGTAGGTACCTAGGCTTATCATAACAAAGGGTGCTCAAGTAAAAGCGAGATGAAAGTTAGAAAGTTTCCATATAAGTACTGTTACCTAAGTAACATAAGAGTCAACGTAATATGCTTTCTGCAATGGTCGACGACCTACGACCTCATCAAAAATCCATCAGTTATGCTAAAGTTGACGTTGATGGGAACAAATAAGACTCTATTTTGAAAATCAAGACAGATTGTTAGAGCCTTTTTTTGTCAGAGGAAAATCCTCAAATGACTTCTCCCGCCCAGGGTAAGGCGAGAGAGAGTGTCAGACTCTGACTGGCTAAAAACTCTCTTATTCCTTCTGCTGCTCTGGGCCGAGGCCGCGGTGACTCATTGCGCTTAACCCGCAACCCCAGTTGAACATCAGCCCTATTGGGCCCCGTCTGTGGTGGTCTATTATTGGCTCTTTGAGGCGAGCGCGGAACGCTACATTCGGGTCTGATTCTGGTCGGGTGGCGAGCTACCATTACTCGCCTTCCGCAGACCCGCACTTACGGTGGTCGGAGCTCATCTCTCGAGATTGTTAGAGCCTGTATAATCAATATAAAGAAAATATAAGTTTTGTTACTTATCACTTTCTTAAGGTAAGGATTCGTCTATCACAGCATATCCTACTTGGGAGTTGCAGATCAAGCGCAATAATGTATTGTAGCCTCTGGCTTGAGCGAGAAGAAGGTTGGATTTCAACGTGCTTTTATTAGTTAGTACCTAAGACTGATTTTTCCCCTAAAAGATCCTAACCGCTAAAAGTTCTACAAACTATGTATACATTAAAGTGCATTATTAGTAAGTAATTAATAAAATATTCTAACCGAAGACAAAAAGATACACCACAGAAACTGAAGCTCTAGTTTTCAGCTCTAGTTTTTATTTCTTCTGGTTCTATGAGTGCAATAGAGATAAAATATAAAAAAACTAACTTACATATTTATTTTCATATTATTGTTCAACACTTTATGCTAGCTACCAACAAAAAATTAACAAAATCCAATGCCTCCATTGGTTGGATTACGCAAAACCTGCGAAGGTCAGGTTAAGTGTGGAAATCCAATGTAAACAACGTCCGAATACCTTTGAGTTCAAATGAGAATGTATCAGATTTCTTTTATTTTTGGTCATAATAACAAATTTATTTTGAATTTGTTTAAAGATAGAAAATATATGAATGAATACTATATGTATATATGAGCAATATATGAGCGTTGTGTTTTGCCGTGTGAGTGAGGTTACCGGAGGCCTAATCCTTCCCCTCCCCCAATCCCTAAATGTCCAAATAACTAATCCCCAAAAGAAAGATCGGCAACGCGCTCGTAACTCCGCTGCTGCGGGTGTCCATGGGCGGCGCTGATTGCTTACCATCAGGTAACCCGTTTGCTCGTTTGCCGACTTATTACATAAAAAAAACTTATTTAGTTCTGGTTGATTTTATATATTTTTCTTTTATACGACGCTTCGGGACTTTTGTAAGATTTTTTAAACGTCTGATTGAAATAATTAAATTACTTATTTCGAATTGAAATGAATTATGATTTGACTTTGATTTTTGATAAGAAAATGTCGCTGTGACTAGAAAAATTTGGAATGCCAGTCCATAAATCGCAGTTCTACGGCAAAGCAACAAAATACTATATGTCAACATTAAAATTAATCTTAGTAAATCTTCGCTAGATTAAATGTGTACTTTGATACTTAAAACTTTATCAAAACAAAAACGCACTTAAAATAACTACAAGAGCTACTGCGTAGTAAAGATTATATTGTTGATACAAATCTGCCATTAGATTGCACAAAACGTCGCAATATGCACTGTTATCAATTTAGTATCCTTGTATCCTAGTTACACAGCCAAAGTCTAGACTTGTTATCAAATAAGTAGTTTCACTATGATTAATCGCCCTCCCACAGCCAATGCGTAAATTGGTATTGATAACAATCTGTCCATAAGAAGTAAATCAATATTTCTCGACTCCCTTTTCTAGAGCAAGTTAGAACATTTTATGAAATGAAAAATAGAAAACTTTTTTGAAAAAGCCAGCCCTGTTTTTCTGGCACCATCAGTGGTTAGATGTAGTAATGATAAAATAAATATATTTACCTAAAGACTATTTAAGTACTGAAATATGAAATAGAGTTGTAATTAATGTTGCATTTTGACTGTTTGCTGCTGCCATAATTTGCCATAACTTTTAATGATTTATATAAAAAAGTAGACAAAAAGTAGATTATATAGTTGGTTTGCAATACTATCTTAATGACGATTATAAAATTAATGTAAAGAACAAATATAATACGCGTAGGGTTAGAGAAAAAAAACTAAAATTACCAGAGATAAAAAAATATTATGGCAAGAGAACATCAGCATACTTAGTTCCTAAGGGAAAAAGTTAACCAAAGGATCTCTTAAGTCAAAATTAAAAAGCTTTATATTAGATTATTAATAAGAAGTAAGAATGTTATGTTTGTGTGCGTTTTTATGTTAGTCAATAATTATTATTATATAAAACTGTGTCATACCTAGCTATAAGTACATAGTATGCATAAAATAGGGATATTTAAATGTTAAAGAAAAAAACCCAAGTAATTGCACCTAGGCACTAATTTCACTATTATGTATAAGTATGTTATTGTAAAAAGATCGCCTCTCGCCATCAAACGTTAAAGTTTGGCGAGTTTAGATGATAAGGACACTTTTCTGTAACTTTACTGAATAAATTATTAAAAAAAATATGGCTTTTAATGGTGAATAGGCCATTCATGCCGATAATCGGCGTCAAACAACAGTTACATTATGTTTTACTAGTAAGTTTACGCGAACCCCAATTCTCTGCCCTCTATTCCCATTTCCTAATCTCTGAAAGGCTGGCAATGCAAGTGCAACTACTCTCGTGTTGAGAGTGTCCATGTACGGCGCCGCCGTCGCTTGCTTACCATCAGCCGACCCATCAACACGCTTTTCACACTACCCGTTAGTAAAAAAATACATGTTTTTAAAGAATAATAGAGAAAACAATCGGATTTTTTTTTATGTAATAGGTCGGCAAACGAGCACACGGATTACCTGATGGTAAGCAATCAGCGCTGCCCATGGACACCCACAACGGAGGAGTTACAAGTGTGCGATGCCGACCTTTTGGGGATTAGGGATTTGAAGATTTAGGAATTGAGGAGCGATTATGGGAGGGGAAGGATTGGGCCTCCGGTAACCTCACTCACACGGCGAAACACAACGCTGTGGTTGTTTCACGCCGGTTTTCTATGAGGCCTTGGTATCACTCCGGTCGAGCCGACCCGTTCGTGCCGAAGCATGGCTCTCCTACACTTAAAGTATGGAGACTACAATTTTACTATCAAATGGTCGTAGATGCAAATGAAAGTACCTGATCAAAACCTAAGACTGCAATCACAGGTTATTTTCGAAACCACACCAGTCTAAAAATAAACTACGGGTTAATTTTATCCAACTGCAGAATCAAGGGAGCATTTGCGTCAATAGCAGTCGTTGACCCGAGTGCAAGCTTGTACGTGGGATAATTGCATGTGCAATTTCATTGACTTTTTATATATTGTTCTAGAACATTCTATTAACATTTTAAACCAAATAATTGCCACATATTTGCGAAGTGTAGGAGAGCCATGCTTCGGCACGAACGGGTCGGCTCGACCAGAGTGATACCACGGCCTCACAAAAAAAACCGGCGTGAAGCAACCAAAGCGTTGTGTTTAGCCATGTGACTTCATGTGAGTAAGGTTACCGGAGGCGCAATTCTAGATCCCCAAACCCTTGCCGGGGCTGCGGGGTTAGCGCAATGAGGCACCGCGACCTCGGCCCAGAGCAGGAGAAGGAACGGGGGGTTTTAGTCAGTAAGAGTCTGACACTCTCTCTCGCCTTACCTTGGGCGGGAGAAGTCATTGGATGATCTTCCCCTGACAAAAAACCCTGATCCCCAAAAGGTCGGCAACGCACTCGTAACTCATCTGTTGTTGCGAGTGTCCATGGGTGGCGCTGATTGCTTACCATCAGGTAATTCGTCTGCTCGTTTGCTGTTCTATAACATCTAAAGAAGTTGCTTTTTTATTGTTGTTCTTTTTTCAAAATAATATTTTATTGCAATTTGTATTCATAGCTAGGAACCGGTGTAATTGCAGCAGCTATTACAATTAGCGATAAAACAAGCAAGTTCTACTTCTTTATGTCAACTCGTGCGCAGTTACCCATTATACGAGTAATCACAGAGTTCAAGTTACATTAAAAAGCAATTTAATATTTTTCTACACAGCAATTTTGTTACACGTGCAGATAGTATTATAAAAATATAAAACAATGAAGAAATGAATCATTATTGTATTAACCTAAGTGTATTATAAAGTTTTTATACCTGCCTTTACTATAAAATCTTTTAAGACAAGAATTATACAATAATTTGCTTAAGAATTAAGTTTAAATAAGTCATAGTATAAGTAGATAATTTAATCGGCAGACAGCATCAGAAAAAAACAGGTAGTCCTACCAATATTATTAACGTGACGTGACGAATGAGTTCGGATGGATAGATAGATATTTGTTACTATTTCACTCGAAAAGTACAAAACAGAGATACCTATAAAAATATATATCTTAATCTGGAATAGGCCATTTTGTTCCCTTGGTATTGGGCCTGAAGCTACTTGTAGAAGCTAGTACCTACTTTAATAAATGGCAAAAGTCCTTAGTTCTGCCATTTATGCAAGAAACACGTTAACAACTCAGGGATTCATATCGTTAAATGAGTTTTTATAAAATACCTAATGACAGAACACTATTATCTACTGTAATTTTGAAACATTTCCATAATTTCATTCTCGCAACTGCCATCGATCGTTGACACCGGCAACCATTCACCACTTATAAACTCAACAACTTCTAAATTTCTCTGCAAAAAGAGACAGATCAATAAAACAAATCCTATTAAATTTATCGGATATTTTGCAAAGCCTCTGAAAGGTATTCATGATTTTAAGTACCTACGTAGGTACCTAATGTTAAAATACACAGCGTTAATAAATAACTAACCAGACAGATTGCGTATAATATGCTATCTACATAAAAATAAGTGTAATGCAAAAATGTGGTTTGAATTAAAAAAATAATGTACAACGCAAAACGGCTCTCACGAGTTCCAACAAGGCCGGTCAAAGTCCAAATACAGTTAGCGTCTCACACCGACCGACCCGTTTGCCTGTGTACAGTGCAAACACAATATATGTACCTAGATGATGAACATTATCCAAATCGTTTGGACGCTTTTCTCTGTCGTAACACGTAGCTAGTTTGTGCCAGTTTTATTACCTGCTATGTTATAGACACATTGATTTTTCATTTGCGTTTGTTCGTCAATTAAGCATCTAGAACATTCTAAGATATGCTCATTGGATCGTTAGCAAACGGCATCACAATGGACAATAACGTTAAGCCTTTTGTGGGTTGTAAGAGATTTGAGGATTGGACATCCGGTAACTGACATTCACACGACAAAACACAAAACAAACGTTGCTTCACGCCGGTACTCTATGAGGCCGAGGTTTCAATCCAGTCGAGCCGGCTCATTCGTACCGCTACATAGCTCTCCCATCCCATACTTAAACTATATTCTATTAGATCTTTAGGTACGTAGGTTTCTATATTATCTTTACAATAAAAAATAATTTACTTTGTAGTATATACCTATGTATGTAAGATCTGGGCATGATATTTGATAACCTTTGGCCTGTCGAATATAGTGAAAGTTGTGTCAATAACACCAGTACCTGTTCGACATTGGCACAATGCCACACTTCACTATCATTTCATTTTGCATCGTGTGTATATGTATACTAGCTTCCGCCCGCTGCTTCGACTCGTATATTGATTAAAAGGCTATGTTTTAATCCAGAGTATCACCTATTTACATACTAAATGGGTCCAGCCGTTTTTGCGTGAAAAAATAACAAACATACAGACATTCTCACAAACTTTAACATTAATTATATTAGTAGGATCATATCAATACTCAAGTTGACGATATCCTTAACAAACTCAACATGAAGGAATGTTCGAGAAGGAATCCCGCATTTACCGATTTTACATTCGCTGCAAACTTGTGTCTAGTAAAGCTGTAAATCCACTTTTAAGCTGAACAACTTTCGTAATAAGATACAAGTTTGAATGACACTTTATACTTGGTATATTGAGTGGGGTAAATCCCAAGCCCACTGCTTTCAACCAAATCCGGATATCTTCAAGCATCAGGTATAATAAACGAGTTACAGACGTTGATAAACAAATCGATTTCTAAACAAGTCTTCGTTTCTGGTTCCAATATAGCTGAGTGCGACCCATTTGTAGTTTATTGATTATGTATTTTCTATTCAATTATTAATGTCAGCTAAGGCAACTATGCATAACACGTGTATAAAACTATGAAACGAAGTATAATAGAATAACGCAAATGCAGTAGATTAGGATGTTCTAGATACGGTACTTTGTCTACATAAAATTTGATGTTGCCTAATATTTTTTTTTGCTATACGTACTGTACAAAAAAAATATGTAATTTTCGACTTTTTGAAATAATAAAATACCTAAGTAATGTTATTAAACGTATAGTATTAACTGTCTAACTAATAATGTTGCAAAGAGCTCGTAAAGACAATAAAATTGAACAAATATTTGTGAAAATAAAATGGCATTTCGTGTACATACAATGACGACAAACACGATTGTTCAATCATAAAAAATGATATTGAGTTAAAAGACATAAATGCAGAAAATACCTAATACTTAGATGTAATAAGTTTTTGAAATGAAATCTATGTATTTTATTGGTAAATATTGACATCCTTATATTCTCAAAAAGTTAAAGTATAGATACAGTTTTAGTTTAGTGTTTAGGCGTTAAACTTTATTTATTGTACTTAGTTTTTTATAGTTTTAAGTTTGTAGTTTAAAGTTTTAGTTCCACGTTACTTATTGTGAGAGTTGTGTTTCGCCGTGTGAGTGAGGTTACCGGAGGCCCAATCTTTCCCCTACCCTAATCCGTTCCCTTTCCCAAAATCTCCAAATCCCTATTCCCTAAAGTAACTAAAGTCGACAACGCACTCGTAACTCCTCCGTTGTTGCGGGTGTCCATGGGCGACGCTGATTGTTTACCATCTGGTAATCCGTTAGCTCGTTTGCTGACCTATTACATAAAAAAATACTTTGTTTAACTTTATTTAATAATAAGGATTTGCTCATTTATCTGTATCGATTTTATTCGATCTTTAATAGTCATCTGTTTTATGGGACCTTTTTACATCCTGAATAATTATACTCATAAGACCATAACGTTTACTACAAGTACCATATTATGTTTGCAAATAAAATATAAATTTAAATTCATAGAATGTCCTCAATATTGTTTATGTTCGCACAACACAGATGTTTAAACTAACGTCATTTCGAGTACTTACACTGAATGAATAAGCAATTATTTTTACAAATGATCGATCGTTTTGTGAACAATTTGTCTTCATATATTATTATGTATTTAATAAAACTGAAAGTTATTAAAAAGGTTTAACAAGGCATTTTATTTCTTTGTTCTGTTTCTTCTATCTGGTTATGACAATTTTTTACCTTATCACTTGATTGTAAAAGATCATCGTCGTCAATGGAGTCCAGAGAGGCTACTAAGTTGCCTTCTTTTTAGGGGTTATAAGGGATTTGAAAACAAAAAAGAAATTGTGCTCCAGCAGAAGAAGAAAATGGGCTTATTTTTAGCAACAAATACTCATTTAATAATTTTATTTATTTACTGGTTATTGTACATCTAAATAATATATGGCCGGTCTTATCGCTAAATGAGATTTCTTATGGACAACATTTTTCTTCAATAACATTTTACACTTATTTAATAACACAATATAAAAGATTTTTCAACATATACATACTTATTAGGCATTGAATTTAGATGCGTAGATTTAGAAGTTCATCCTCTACACAATTTGGAGCGGAAAGCGCATGTAACCTTGGCCGAAATTAATTACGTATTCAAGAATTAATTGCAATTTCAATAGGCAGCCAGTATTACTTAACGAATGGAAACAAAATATTTAAAATAAGTCTCCCACCCCACACAGAGGCAATGCAATACAGTGGTGGGGCATTGACCCTGCTTTCGTATCTAGAATGTTCTGATGGATCTGCAACTGTAGCGACACGTAAAATATAGGTACTAAGCGCCATAAATTTGTAAACCAAAATAAACCTTTGGTAGACAAAAGAAGAACTCGTGTCCTTGAAATTCTTAAAAGCGATCGTTAATTTTTGTTGGTGCAAGCTGAATGTATTTACTATATAAATCGCACTGCAAACAACTTCGACAAAGCGTCTAGTTTGCCGAGCATGTGTGACGAATCACGGAAAACTGGCTTCTGCGACGTAGCGTCACTTACGTCGTTCTTGGCACCATACACAATATTACCCAGTTCGGTAGCATACCTTACGGAAACCGGTTAGAAACAGAACGACGTAAGCGACTTGCGGTTATGCAAATCTTCATAAAATATGTCAGTTTGATCATGAATATTTATTTCCGCAATATTTGACCCTGAATTACCTGTATTTAAATTTGCAGTATTTTTTTGACATTTGTCTGATTCGGACTGCACAATTCAACGTAGAGTTAATTAAATCGTTATGTGCACTGACTTGTAATTTCTTTTCAAGTGCAGTTAATCGGCCTTGATATTTTACCGTCTATTGTATCAGTCGCGTGTTGAGTTTCTTCCCGAATATAAATAGGTGTATTTAGAAACTTAATCATGTCTACGAACCTTCCTTCAATGTGGTCACCTTCAACTGTGTTTATACAATTTGTATACACAAAGACTAGCGGACGTTAAAGTTTCTAAGAAGGGCATTGACCGCCGTAGACATGAGTTTTACGACCTCCCTCTTTAAAAGCAGAAGAAGTATAAAATGCGTACAAGGACGCCGGCTGAATGCCACCTTGCAGTTGCGTAGACGGCGCACTGACACACTCATAGATTACTCAAGACAAGACGCACACGCACAAAACTTTTAAACATCGCCAACTGTATCTATCAACGACAACATAGAAAGAAAAATGCTTAAAAAAATAACCTAAAAAGTTTGGTAATCAAATGTTACGAGTAATGCGATAGAATCGACTCCAAACAAAGGTCACGTCGAGGCAATTTTATCAATATAAGGCGTTGCAACACACCTCTTAATTGACCACGTATTAAACCGATAAGCACGTTGGTACTAAAAGCGTATTGTATTGAAGAAGTCACGGCTGCATGACGTAGAGTGGGTGTAGGCTCTTTGTCATGTGAGTTGAGCAAACTTGGACTTTGATCAGTAGACCTCGGTTGTATTGCGAACCGCTTCAAGAGGCCTATATGAGGAGATTTCTACATAAAGCGTACCTATTCATTTTACCGTTGACCGTTGAAAATATAAAAAATCTATCAATAATCTTTTTAAGTATATATATAAAAATCAATGCCACTTTTCGTTGTATTGTAATAACTGAACAATGCCTTTACCAATTTGGCTAATTTTGGCCTTGAATTATTGGTGGAAGTCCAGAGAAGGTTTGTGAAATCGACATCCACGCAGGTGGAGCCGCGGGCGTCCGCTAGTCTATTATATATATGACCAAAGTACTAATGTTAATTTGTGTTTCTAAAATAGTTTTGAATGTTTATTTGCGTTTATTAATAGGACAACCTCATTTAAGGTAATTTAAATTCCCTAAAGACGGAATGATTGCTTTGTTTTGCCAAATATGTTAGTGGAGTAGGAAAAACGTTGTAGGTTTCATCAAAACAAAGAGAATGGTACACAAACGAGCTAAATGGGCGTACGTAGGCTTTATCTGCAGATTTTTATTGCCCTACTTTCAAAAACTATTTGAGTGGCCACTTGAGATATGGAAAGGTGTCATGTCACTATCGGTTCTCGATAAGATATAAAAACTGATAAGTTTGGGATCTGAAAAATCAATTATCTTGATAAAAGTAAAAACGATAATGATGCAGTGAATGCAATCTTTTAAACGCACACATACACATGTACTTTTAATACACGTGCCATCGTTATAGAACATATGTACATACTATGTGTATATGTATTTCATAATTATCTATATAAGTTGTGTGTAATTATTTTATAATTCCTTCTTATTTTAAATTTTTCGTGAACAATAAAGTTAAATATCTAACATACTTATCCATTTAATTTAAAAACTTAACAAGTGGGAACTTTAAGATTTTTGGTTTCCTATTATACCTTTTTATTGTAATGCAATATTAAATAAAAGATCACACAGTAGCGACATCTAGTTTTAAGTGTAATTTACTTGATACTCACATTGTAATTCCTAGCGCCATCTGCGGGAAAATTCAAGAAGCTTCAACAATGCTTACCTTGTTCATGCTGCTCGTTGTACAGAATACATAACGTCACAACGAGAACATTTATGGTTATGTGTTTGATCGATTTTAGCACAGATGGCGCTTTCCGCACTAAACATCAATCTGCAAAAAGTGATACCATTTATTTCCCGAAAAGAAGTAAGCAGTACATGTATAATATTCCCTAGTTACATGGTTACATAAAAGCGGGTAAATACAATGTATAGATCCTTTTTTTTCCTCTAAAAAATACACTTTCAGTCTATCAAAGTCGTAACACTAGCTAAAAAAAAAGATACGCGTATTCGTAGACAACGGTATATATTCCCGTAGCAAGACTACACCGAAGACGCTACGTAGAAAATACGTAGCCGCGTAGTGAGTACTGTTAAATGTTTTGTGTATCGTGTATCCTCCAGCATAAAAATTTTATTGAGAAAAAAATAAATAGTAAATAGTAACGAAGAACTCTTATGTTGTTTGTGTTTTCATCATTATCATCAGCCTAAAAGGGCCCACTGTTTAACAAAGGCCTCTTATCACACGGAGAAGGTTTTGATAATTTGAATTTTACCGTTATTAATATCAAATAATAATGATAAAAAGTAAACAAAGTAGTGCTTACATACTGTGTATGTTCTATGGTTCTAAGTAACAATTGATTATTATTTTAAGTATTGAATTATGCCTAGTAGATGGGCAATAGGCTCACCTTATTAAGCTAGCTTTTGGTCGCGACTTTGTTCGCGTGAAATAGTGTTTTTTTTGGTTTAAAAACTATCCTATGTCCTGTCTGGAGTTCCAGACTATGTTCGTACCAAATTTAACACAAATAGGTTTAGTACTTTAGGCGTGAAGAGACAGGCAGACAGACAGAGTTACTTTCACATTTATAATATTAGTTTGGATGTTGAATTTGTGACTCTCATTAGTCATGACTGGCATAGATGTAGAGATAATTACAAAGTAGTTTTTAAGCCTAGGTAACAAAGTTTATTTTTAAATCAAATCAAATCAAATCAAATCAAATTCTTTATTTCAAATAGACCAAAAAAGGCACTTTTGAACGTCAAGCAAAAAAGATATCATAAGGTTTAACTTTATGTGTCAGTCTGTCCGTCTGTCCTCTAGCCTCTAGTGAAGCTATTTGCTCGTTCCAAAGTGTAGATTCCTATGGAGAAGAACGAGCAAGAAACTCCATGGTTACTCTTTTTCAATCACTTTTTACAATACATTGTTACATAATTTAGATAGCTCCATTATGTGAGAACAGTGTAACACTAGTGTTTAACCAAAGTATCCGAAAAAGAAATAACCCTCAGGGACAGCAACTTTAGACAGTCTCGAGTTGACGGACGGAACGGACGCCGCCTATTGGGACTGGCCCAATAGGCGGCGTCCGTTCACGAACATGACACGTACACCAGCACCGCCCAACTCAACCATATTATAGGGAACCGAGCGGTCCAGTGCCCGTGCCACCGCCAATGAGACTCCTGAGTGAGCATGACAACTCCCAACTGACACAAGTACCAATATACTATAAGTCTATAAGTCTAACTCAATTATAATAAGTTACAGGGCTCTCACATTTACAAAAATCCAGTTTATCAACAATCAACAACATGGTGAATAATTTAATAATTGAGATCAAAATTCCTCTTAACCTTAACAATTTTTATCCTGTGCAGTCAAACCAGCCACCCTCCAAGCATTTTTATCTTCTATATAATCATTTAGTTGGTGTAAATGGTTTTTTATCATCATCAGCCTATTAACAGCTAAGGCTGGACGAATTTAGGATTAGGTACGAATGAGCAATTAAAAAATAAAATATAAATACAAAAAGGTAATCGCGCGGATTATGACGCAAAAAATAATGAATCAAAATAACTTCTGCAATTAATCATACCCCTTTTAATTTAATAAGTAGCCACATAATAAACGAAAATAAAACACCGTCAGATTTTTATGATACAAATATAAAATTTTTTGGGTGTTACCCTTTTTTGCTTGGATTTGGAAAAACATTTTCATTTTTTTTATTTATTTGTGTCATCAATACTTTTTCGTCGTGGCGACCAGAGCTTGGAATAGTCTAGCACTATCAGAATTTCATTGACTACTGTTTCTAAATAAAATTATGTAGGTACTTAAACAGTATTTTTTTTAAATAACTAATAACTGTTATGGATATATCATTCATAACCGACTTTTTGCTATTCGAGGGCGATGCTGATCTACCTAGGGAGGTGACGTAGTAACAGGCGTTGCACCATGAAGGCTAAGAGGCCCCGGTGTTTTTAACAGGTTGGGGTTTTTTAGGGTTGGCCACCAGGGTAGTTTTAGTGAGGTACAAATCCCACACTTCCTAGTATTTCGACCTGAAAAGCGAAGCGCCACTCGTAAACAAAGAGGCGTTTTTGTTGTAAATAATATTATTATATATTTTAATGAAAGTAATATCAATATCAATACGTTATTGCGCTTGCAACCACAACTTTTGTTGCAGCAACAAAGACCATTTCTCAATATATCAATGGAGTTAGTCACCTACTTAAAATATCTTAGAAGTTTATAAAAATCCTATGTTAACTAGTTCCGGGTATCATACAAATAAGCAAACTTAGTGGAAGACTATGATGCATGTGGATATACATTATTATAGATAATCGCTGTTTAAATATTGTATTGTCGAGTTTTACCTCTTAGTACTTAAGTAGTTTACCCAACATGTATACAGGTTGTAATGCGTTCAGCTAATACTAACACACTGGTAGTACTTCAGATTGTAAACAGGTTTCTTTAAATCCACTGTCTGAGCACGGTGAGCATTCTAAAGAAGGGGTTACCGTAGTTTTCAAGCGGCTTGGTTTAGACTAGTTGAGATTACAGTCCTAAGTCATATTTCGTAAGAGGCGAGTCTATTGTTACATATTTCACAACCATCATCATCATCAGCCTGATTTCGTACACTACTGGACACAGGCCTTCCCAATTGCGCGTCACTAAGCTCGATGTTTAGCTCTTCGCATCCAACCACTGTCAGGCACCATGCGGATATTGTCAGTCCACCTAGCTGAAGGGCGCCTTAAACTACGTTTGCCTAGACGTGGTCTCCACTCTAGAACATCCGTCAAACTCCAACGTTCACCGGTTATTCGACAAATTTGACCCGGCCAGAAAAACATTGTGTGGAAACCTGAACTTATATATATTTTTTTAAATACGTTGCCTCACGTAAGGATTTTCTCCTGTGTTGTGGGTGCGGTTGCAAACATAGAATTTCACATGCACATGACATCCAGACCCGGAACAACAATTTGTAGTTCACACAAAGAGTTGTTCCGTGCGGGAATCGAACCTGCGACACGTTGCATGGCAGCCAGTTGCCCAGCCACCGCACCAACCGTGCAGTCGAATACCTATATAATACCTATCTCATAATAAGTATAAAATGACCAACCCGCCTTGAGCAAGCATGGTGTATAATACACCATGGCTTAAGCATTCTCCGTGCTAGAAGGGGCTTTTTTTTCAACAGTGCGTTGCGTGAAATACTACTCTACCCAAAGCATGTTTAAGCATTGTTTAACCCGAGAAATTGGCAGCAGATAGAAGCAAAGAAACTTGCATGGGTACTATTAATACGGATACTAATATTTTAAAAATTAATACAAAATTGTTTGTGTTATTGAAATAGCGGCAAAACTACATGAGCGGTTTTAAAAATTCTTTCACTATTGGGACGCTATACATGATGAATCGCTGGTGAATCGCCCGCACCAGGTAGAGCTAGTATATAGGTACTAATATTAAAACATTTATAAGTTTGTATGTAAGGGGTAATCTTTGAAACGGCTGGTAGTATTTTCACAATAATTATTTCACTACACTACTACAATGTTCCTGAGTACTGCTATAAATTATACTTGATTTGCGTATCTTAGTCCAGCTATCGCTTTAAACAGCAGCGTATATAACTTTTATAAGCGAGCGAAGCCGCGGGCGGTTGCTAGTACTTATTTAATATTTTGTAAATACTAAACCTTACAACAATAATGTGCTCGACAAATGGTCTCGACCCTTGAATTTACATAATCTGACAGTAAGAATATTTATTTGCACATTGTTTTGTAATTTGATAGGATCAATTTTGTCAGAGGGATTTAATTTATTACTAAAACATGATTCCGGTAAGTAGGTACCTTACAGGTGAACTGGAATGATAAAAATTATTGTGCCCTTATCCCCCATGCAAAAAAAAAGGGATATAAGGCGGAGAATATAAAGTATCCCATCACATGGATCAACAAAACATTTTAACACAGTTCCAAGCGTACTGAATATAAGAAAAACATTCAAAATGGTAAGTTCATATTTTTTTTCAACGTTTTATCTTTCTGGACTGTTTGTTTGTCGATGACATACTTGATGGAGCCCAAGTGGTAAAGTTTTAAAATTATTATCTTTTTGATAGGTGTTTTAGAAATGCAAACCATTTGAAAACATAGATATCGATGTCATAGTAAAGGTCCTTAGTATTAATTATCAACATGTAAGCTTTTTTGTCGAAGAAACCTTCATAAGACGTCTTTTTGAAAGCGAAATATCGTCAAATGACTTGTCTCGCCCCGGGAGTGTCCGGTTCTTACTGACTAAAAACCAACCCGTTCCCTTTCCCGCTACTTTGCCGAGGTATATTTTTGTGCTTAAAAAGAGTAGAAAATATGGGATTTTCAGCTCACGAAAACCTCCTCGGTGGCCAATATCGGCACCTAACCTTACATGCATATGATCTCCAGCTACCGTAAGCGCGGGTCTGCGGACAGCGAGTAAGGGAAACTCGCCGCCCGACAGAACCAGACCCGAGCGTACGGCGCGTAGCGTAGGTACCGCGCGCGCCTCAAAGAGCCAAGAGACAAATAGGGCTGATGTTCAGCCGGGTTTGCGGGGTAAGCGTAATGAGGCACTGCGACCTCGGCCTAGAGCAGGAAAAGGAACAGGGGGTTTTTAGTCAGTAAGAGTCTGACACTCCCTCCCGCCCGGCCCTGGGCGGGAGAAGTCATTTGATGATTTTCCCCTTACAAAAAAAAACCTTACATACATGTACATAATTAGTTAATTAGTTCTTTGGCAAAAAACAGGATCAAACATGAAATCTCTTGATCGAACGACATAGCTACAACTCGACTTATGATTATTCGATTATTATTAGCAGATTAAATACCTAAACTATATTTTGTCAACTCACAAATAACTGATCGATTTGTGCACACGCCTCTCATTATCACCTCGATCGCCACAAAAGCCGAAACAATATACTCAGCGTAACGTACCCCAACAATTAGCAACTCTCTTATACAGGATGTTACATTCTTTAGCGTCAATTTATCATTACCGTATAGGGAATACATGAGACACGTGACTGTGCCATCTTGACATGGCATGATTACATTTAATTCATTGTAAAAATGTGTAAGAGAGCCAAGCTTCGGCACGAATGGGTCGGCTCGACCAGAGTAATACCACGGCCTCACAGAAATCCGTCATGAAACATCCACAGGGTTAGGTTTCGCCGTGTGAGTGAGGTTACCGCAGGCTTAATCCCTATACATCCCCCATGCCTTCCCGATCCTTAAATATCCGAAACCCTTATCCCAAAAAAGCCGGCAAGGCACTCATAAATCCTTTGGTATTGCGAGTTGCCATAGGCGGCGCCTACTGCTTACTTTCAGGTAATCCATCAGCTCGTTTGCCGACAAATCCCAAAAAAAAAAGTATAATAATTCAGCTTTACTAGTTTCATTTGGTTTGCACCAGTACCTAACCATTTTTTCATTTGACGGCTTTTGTATTGACACTGGAGTGTTAGATTTGCGAGGGTAAACGCAATTAGACCTTGTTATCGTACCGCTACTTAACTTATATTATATCAACTGCAGACAAAATTGTGTAAGTCTGAAACCTAAATGGAACCTCAAATAGTACATTGTATTGTGAATACTATAGTGGTTACAATAAGATGGTTCATTATAGCAATTTTTTGCTAGTGTTAATAGATTCAAATAATTTTATAGCAGGTTGTTATGCGTTGTAAATGACGATAAACCACTAATTTCCCTCATCATACATACGGTTTTATTTAACATCTTTTTCTTTTAAAGTGACTCCTGACTAGAATTTAAATACAAAGCCTTGAGAACTATTTAAAGATCTTATCATTTTAGTAATCAAATATCATATCAGCACACTCCGTCTACTCCATAGTAATCAATTATACAACCATTTTCAGTCAAAACTGGAAAATAAATTACTCCAACTAATATATAGAAGAAAATATCTTTCACCCAATTAACCTTTCACAGATCGCAAAATCAGCAATAATAATCAGCATTTTCTTCGGGTTATGTTATTCTATCCCGGTAGAAGAACGAAAGGCCTTCGAAGGTGAGCCAGCTGCTGGAATAGTGCCAGTGGAACCAACACCACTGAAGTTTGAAGACCTACTTAGATCACCATCCCTTGAACATTTAGACTTGAAGACTGATGCTAGCAGGAGGTGGCATAGCCGGTACTAGTAAGACTGTCCAGTTCACTACACTGTTGTGCACAGGTAAGATAAAAGTCCCTTGAAGCCGTGAACCTTCGCTAGATTCAAGACTTCAAGGTACTTTTGCTGGACTGGATCTTAAAGGACTGATTTTTTATCTCCGAAACCAAAATTTTATGAAAATCGTTGGAGCCTTTTCTGAAATCCTGTAATTATAATATTTCCGTAGCGGTGTGACTTTTTATTATTATTCGGTATTTATTTATAAATATGTTTATTTCATTTAGTTTTTTTTCCATTACTTGCAACTTTTCAAAACTAACTGAGGTTTTTAAGTCGGTGTTATTTTCAATTAAATTGTTTCTCTAAATATTACGTAATGTTATTAATTAACTATAATATTCATAACATATCTATAATCTGCCCGTTTGTATACTTACTTGAAGTTATACTTGTTTCAGTGTTCCTCATTACACTTACTGGAAAACTAATTTTATTATTAATTCCATATTATTAAGACCATCTCAGCCAGCCTCAGATCACTAGAGTTATAATGCTTTGGAAACTTGTGATATAAATAAAATACTCAGTCCGGAATTAAATTGTTTCATTTATTATAGCATTTTACGATGAAATTTCAATTATACAGCTGACCGAGCTGTTTGTATGAGATACAAGTGTTTTTTTTTTTAATAATAAATTTAATTACGTTGGTGGTTTCACATCAGTAGCTTGATACAATGAATTGATTGCTATATCAGAAGAAACAAATGCCATGGATTTCGCGAGGGTAGCCAGTGACAAAGTATCCATTACAATTCTGTTTGCAACGTGATTCAAATTGGCTCCATGTGATTGCGCTGCATACTTTAGTGCCAATTTTATTACTCGTTCACAAGCTAAAGATTTAGAAGTGGCGCTCTTCGCCTGTTTGCCCGCTTGTTGAGCAGCCGTCTTAGCCAAGTTCATCATTAATTCCTGGTGATTTGACATACCATTTTTCGCGTACTTCACAGACATCTGTACTTCAATAGATGCTGTTAAAGCTCGTCTGAGAGCAACAACGCTTGCCGCTGTCAAGTAAGCTACATCTCCAGCATACAATATGGCTTTCTTGGCTTTCACTTCAAGCCTTTCTTGTTTTTGTTTAGTTCTCTTTTCATTGCCAGTTACGTCGTCGTCAAATTCAGGCTGATCTATTTCCATATCAGCTACAACTTCAGGATTAATTGGCTTATAAACAGTTTCCTTATTATCCATCCAGTCATCAATAAGTCCGGGAGCAGTTAATTCTTGGGTATCCAATGTTTGTGATTCCTTTACATAATGAGTTCCATTTATTGATTTCTGTATAAGAATAGGATCTGTGTTGTTATTTTCTTGTTCTTTATTATCCAGATCTAAAGCTGTTTGATTCAAAAATCCTTTAGTTGAAAGTGCTTTATTTTGTTTTGAGCTAAGGACATGAACAGGCTTTTTGTCATTCTTGAAAAGTATTGAATATGGTGAAGCTAATTGTTTCACAGATAAAGTATCAGTAGTATTACTAGTACTTTTATTCGGGTTTGTGTTAGAAATTGCCACTGTAGCAGCAGGAGGCGGTGTTCCTAATGCGTTTTCTGATCCACTAGAAATAGCTCTCTTCCGACGTAGAGATAAATCAACAGATTGCTTTTTAGATAATGCAGCAGGATAAGTTGTATCTTTCAACGCCGATACAATTGACACTTCTGCTGCAATCTGTGCTAGTCCGTATACCAGTCGATGAAGCTCTGGTTCAGTAGAAGCTCTGGTTATGCTAAGTATATGCCCTGATAATGTTCTTGAAATATAATCCAAAATACGTCTAGTTTCTATAGCAGTTATCCCCTTATTTTTTCCAGGAGCTTCTAATGCTTCTCTGGTAATCCTAGTTATTTTGTCCTGTATTTCTAGCTTCGATAGTATTGCAGAAACTATATCCTTTGAAATTTGGTAAAGATTTTCATTCATTTCTGGGCTTTGGGTAACATTTTTAGTTGCTTTCAATATAGAATTGTCAAGATGTTTCAAAGCATTATGGGGCGAGGTCAATAAAAATTTTTCATTCAATCCTTTAGAATTGCCAACCAGCTTCTCCTTGAAATCATGAACTGGCGATATTCCCTCGTAAGAATCAGACACCTAAAATGAATTAGTTAATTGAGTATTACAAATAAACTATTATCTAGTACAACGTGAAATTAACTTACAAATAGTAATAAAATCACGGCCCAAATTCGAAATAAAACCATTTTCCTTACTTCGGCAACTGCAAAGAATGAACTACATGGCAATTTAGTTCTGCTTTCAATTAATCACTTGATCGTTACTATTTTATTGACTTGTTAGTTTCCCTGTTTTAATTGAGAGGATAAATTTTATTGGCGTGTTATAGTATTAATAAAATTCCCAATTACCTTTAAAGCTATCCAGCGAACGAATTAAACATGGTGATTCTTCGTTTACTGTGTTGTATTTTTCTATATACGAAAAGTGGTCGATAAACCAAGTTGCTGCTCTCTGCTGCTTCAAAAATTTCTTTATTATCATCATTCAGATCACTTATATTACTATCTTCTGTGTTTATGTCTCTTTTTGATACTAATTCTGCGTTTTCATCTTCTGGAGTTTTTTGGTTAACTTCTGACACCGTAATATTTGAAACACCTTGTTCGTTGGTCGTTTCTAAAACACTTAAAGAGGTAACTAAATTAACCACATTTACGGCTAACGTTACTAAAATGATTAACATTATGAGAGCAAAGATGATAATAATAATTAGACAACACTATAAGGAAGTCTTGCAATTTATAGTCCTAAGAGCAAATTAGTGACATTGTGTTAAATTTATTAACTAACTTAGCGATCCCTTTATACATTACCACATTATTGTTAAATGACATGCAGGTATGTCATAAAAATCCAGGAGTATAATAAAATACATGCAGTCCTTCTTAACTATTTTTATTGATATAAACTAAACTAAAATGTACAAAACGTGATGTACATTGGTAAACAAAAAGCTTGTTTATAGTCCTATATAATACAGTTATATAACCTTAAATTAAATATTCGTAAACTTGATCATTCCGATGGTATGGTGGTAGTGTCATCTGCAGGCGATATGGTTAAATTAACCAAGGTATGCGGGCAGCACCCTGATGCGGCCACGGCCCTCAAGCTGCGAGGTTTCTCCGAAGGGTGAGACGTCAACGTCGTTGATGGCGGGGAGCAGGTCGCTCTCCTGACCAGCGACGTCACGGCGAGCTCTCTGGGGCACGTGTTCAGACGCACCAGCAACCTTTCCCGAAGCACCAGATACCGCATCTTCTTTTCCTGTAACTGATGGTGTTTGTTCGGGTTTTAGCGGGATGTGTTGGATCACATCCTGATCGGCGGGTGCGCACACGCAGAGCGCTAGCAGCGCCAGCGACGCGACGAAAAATAGTGTTGAATGCATTCCCGAAAGATCCTATCTTGCTCTTGGATTAAGTTAAAAGTGAACTGTGTCTTCGCTGACTTCAAAGCACCTTATATGTGAATCTATTGCTGACAGAAATTATTATGTTTTATTTGAAATGCACACTTAGATAATGCGCGCTATTATTTTTAGAACAGTACTGACGCACGATAACACAACAGCGGCGCTGAAAACATACGTTAGTGATCCTTTCATTATGAACCTTGGCTCTGGGCTACTTGCTAACAAGACGCCAAACAATACTGATAACTGATAAAAATAAAGAGCAACAAAGCAAGTTCACACGTAGGTACATCTAAAACAAGTCGTAAACACAACTTATTTGTTAACTTTGTTCTTACAGACACTTTTAGTTTGTGTCTAAAATTACCTTACCTAGAATGAAACTTCAAGAATTACGGATTGTCTTGTTGTTTTCGGTTGGCTTCCATGACAATCTATATTTAAGGTAAATAAAAGCGCTCTAATTTTGGTGTATGCTAATGTTTGATATATTGTAGTTAAACAAATGGTTGTCGAAATGTTATAATTATTGATAAATAAAGCAGCAGCCTCGAACACCCTATAATAGGGCTATCCGAAAATGTTTTTACATCCCTGAAGCGTTATGGTAGTGACATGTGAAGTACTTATCATTAACACATTCAACGCCACATTGGCCAGTGTCTTGCCTTCGACAATTTTATCACACAAGTTTAGTCCCAATCTAGAGTCTCTTTTTGGTGCTCTGTTCTTCCATTGCTTCTACTTCAATGCTCTTATCTATGATGAAAAGATAAAATCGTTGATCAAAAACTTTATGGTGTAAAAATATATCCATAGTATAATGGTAGGGTGTCATGTGCATGTGAAATTGTATGTTTGTAACCGCACCCACGACACAGGAGAAAATCCTAGTGTGGGGCAACGTTTTTTTTATAAGAATATAGTACCTAACGATAATTGTTTGGGCATGACGAGAGAATTTATTTCATAATTATGCGGGAGATGCGGTAAATTACCGGGTAAGATTATTTACACACATAGACCCACATATGATCAAAAAAACCCAAACAGGTCCGTAAATTTCTAATCCCTAATCCGCTTTAACCAAGCGTTTGTGGAGAAAATCATCAAATGACTTTTCCCGCCCAGGACAGGGCTGGGCCTGTGCTTAGTAGTTGGTTGATGTTGATGATTATAAAAAAAGAATTTGTACATAAAACCGTAGAAAAGGGATGTAAGTGGTAACGCAATACCAATAGGGGTTAGTCTAACTAAACTATATATCTATATGCTAAATTCATTAAAGAGGAACACCATTCTACTGATGTCAAATATTTATTTTAATCTTTTTCGATGAAGATCGATTACTGATTTCGCATGTATGCAATACATCATTACAGTCATTCTACTCCTAAGGGGTTTTATGTTTATATGGATATTGATTTTAAAGGCCCTAGAGAACATTTATCATATTTAACTGACACGCAAGTGGGCAGAGGTCGTTACTACCATTTTGTAGAGCAGCAAGCGAGCAGATTGGGAGCACTGCATCTTAAGATCCACGATGCTGTGACTAGTATCGTATATTGCTGTATACTAAACCAATACCCGGTGTTTTACCAGTTCCTCCTCCTCGCGTCGGTTTCCTCAGTGCTGAGGGTCGTGACCACCTCGTGGAAGCAGTGTACTGCGTATTACTCTCCGCCATCTATTTCTATGTATCTGCCGCCGAGTGGAGAGCATCGTGGACTGTAGTGTTGAGAGTAGTGCGACTCTGATCCGTCCAACGTATCGGACTTCAGCCTCTAGGTCTCTTTCCTTCCACCTTACCAGTAATCAGTGATCAGTTTTACCAGTTACGACATCTTAAACGGTAATTGCACTTATTGCCACTCCTACATAGAGTTTAAATTGGCTGACCCAATTGGTTCCTAAAAACGTTAGGAGTTATAAGCTCTGTATCTTCTGTAAGTTTGGGTATGTGTAAGAGCAAAAAAAGCAAGAAGAGCAACAGACTGCTCCTCGATGCATATAAATCTAAGAAGACCAAACACCAAAACCTACTTTGACTTATGAAACTTTAATGAATTATTTGGCAGATAGAATTATATGTATATTGATATGTTTGTTCTAGAAAATACAAACATATATAAATAAATCTCTTAGTCTCTCATTAGATGGTAAGTGCGTGTATTCAATAGCTATTCAGAGAACAGAGAGTTAAGGTATCTAAATTGGTAAAGAAGAATTCTCCGAACTCTCGAAAGAGACCATTCCAGGCAGGCTACTGCCCAACAATTGTAGCGGGCCTGTTTAAGCTACTTGCGCGACGTAGGATTTGTAAATTCATTATATTATTAGATATAATTTTAATCGTCAATATTTTATATGCGTCGTTACAGCTAAAACATCTGAGTGTTGTGCCCATACAAAACTTGAACTAATTATAAAATAAGTAAAAACTTAAGTAGCTACACAAAATAATAAAATAGACAAAGATCTAAATACAAACGTCCAAACGACACTAACTATTAAGCCGAAAGGAACAGTTAGCTGTGATCGAAAGACTACACCCAGTAGTGAATAAATAAAAAAATTGCTAATATGGAACGAACTGAACAATATATTCTAAGAATAGATAAATCAATCATATTTACGGAAGCATGAATCAATTTCAAAGAATACAAATCATAATATGATTCAATATTATTATCAGAATACCAAATCTTACAAACGGATTACTTACAATGCAATAAGACAAAAGTAAACAACATGTCATTCAGCCTTACTCACCATTAAACGGAAGGATGCGCGACTCACGTTACAAAATGCGTTTTTACTCACAAATCACTAAAGTAAACCAAATGTTTGTCATATTTTTTCAATATAGTGCACAACAATGGGTATTCATGGTCATTATGTTATTGAGAATATTTACTCCTCCTATTAACAGCACAGGTACGATACGCGTCAATGATGCCCATTTCTGGATAATTTTTAGTTAGCACCTTTTTATTATTAGTATATAACCAGAATGCAGGCTGAAAAATCATAAACACAAGTAAGCATCGGAAGACACTCAACGTATACAATCAACTGGGAATTATTCCCAAATCATCGCGGAGAAGTTACTTCGAGGCATCCAAGATCATGGCTTCAACAATGATTATTCTTCTCTCGCTTGCGCTACTGAGCTGTGCGTACGCTGCTCCTGCTACTACCGAGCAGCTGGCTGAGACGACCACAGCACCATCTGACGACGGCACGCCAGTTTTTGAAGTGATAGAGGTGATCGAAGAGGTACCAGCCGTGGTGGCTCTGGTCGACGACGCGACTACACCCACAACTGACACCAAAGAGCCTGCCCATACGGTGGTGAAGAGGTCTGCTCTTCGTGGAGACAACCCAAGCAACGACCTGCTGGCTAACTACGACGGTCTCCTGTTCGACAACGGTCAGGCGGGACTCGACGGCCGCAGGATCAAGTTCCTCCCCACCTGGGTAGGCTAATCCACTAATTATTTTATACAAATTATTTATTTACGGTACAACCAGTTCCTAACAACTTTCGGTTTTCTGCAATTTACTAGTGCGTTGTATAATGTAACTATGTATTGGAAATTATATAGGTATTTAGGGAACTAATTGTATCTTAAATAATTTTATTCTGGAATTCACAAACTGACCCTGAATTTTAGGTAATAGTATGTCCTATTGTCTTTTACCCTTCTCGTTAAATAAAACGTGTTAAGATTTTTTGTTATGTAATTACTTCTTGTATTATATTTTTTTATGAAATAAATTTATTTTTGTATTTGAATGTGTTTGTTGCTTTTCTTCTGTGTCCATTTTACTAGTTGAACTTACACATTGTTAACTGTAGAAATACAAGTATCTATAACAATCTGCGCTCAACAGAAATATTTAAAAATAATATATTGATTCAAGAATACAAACAGTTTGGGTTACGATGGTATATCAGCAGTGTTACTTAAAAAAGTAGCCCCAGTATAAGTAGCCACCTAATTCATATTTTGAATCTTAGCATCTGGTCTGGTATCTATCCAGAGACCTTAAAAATATCCACATTCAAACCATTATTTAAAAAGGAAAATAGGGAATTATAACGAAAATATGCGAAAAATAAAAATTTACATAAAAACTTATAAATCTTTAGATAAAACAAATTGTTGCGTTAAGAAGAGTAGGCCTACCATAAAATATTAATGACACCAAATAAATTTCTTTATCTTTAAATTTTTTATCTTTATATTAAGATATTAATTTAAATTTCTTTAGATATTAATTTCTAATTATATATATATAAAAAAAAAATTCTTTTACTACTTCATTAACGATATATCTGATAAATTCATATTTTCCACTACCTCTTTGATTTGAAATAGATCCGCGTGATTCGAAATCAAAATGATAGTGTGTTACTCCAAAAGGATATTAATAGTCTATGCCGACGGTGCGTTGAAAACAAAATGTACCTTAATTGTGCAAAATGCTACCATATAAAGTTGACACGTAAGAAAAATAAAATTCTGTTTTCCTACACCATTCTGGGTAATACAGTGTCCGTACTGTCATCCGGGACTTGGGAGTTCAACTAGATTGTCAATTATGTTTCAACCGTCACATTGACACAATAATCGCTGCTGCTTACGGGGCTCTTGTGTTAAAAAATCCTCAAACTCTTTAACTGCTATAAAACAGTTATGTAAAGAGTCGGTTAGAGTATTGTAAATAGTACAGCCTGGAACCCCATGTAGACAGAATAGAATCTGTACAAAAAAGGTTAATTAATCTAGATGATTAATTATGCTGATGCCTATCGGTTTGGGGTTAAATATACTTTAAAATCGTATAAAAAAAGACTCAAGCACTTTAAGCTCATGTCTCTTGAATCACGTCGTACTGTCTCGGACTTACTTTACCTCTATAAACTGCTGAATAAGCGAATCGATTGTTTTATTTTATTTTATTTTATTCAAATAAAATAAAAAAAAACTGCGTTTAAAAAAACCGACTTCAAAAACAAAAAATTGTTAAATAAGTAATTAAAATTGATATTTTAATACCACTCTTACGTACGCAAAGCTAATACTTTTAATATTAATAATAAAACACTATCAATTCTATGTGCTACCTATTCATAGGTTTGAAGTCCTACGAAAGGAGTCGCTCGATTAAAAAATATAGATCCCAAGAAATGGTAAAGTTCTCATTATCATCATCATCATCAGCATTTTAATGTTCCCACTACTGGGACACAGTCCATCTCTCTAGGAGAGGGAAAGTTCTTAACTATATAAATAAATTAAGTCCAAACACGAGGTAGCTACTGTAAACCATTGAGGAGTTCCCTAGACTGTCCTTCGTCTTCACCACCAGATCCCTAATGGCAGTCACAATCCATCAAGGTGAAACCTGTGAACCTGTGAACCTTTTATCTTTTATCTTTTATCTTTTATCTTTTATCTTTTATCTTTTATCTTTTATCTTTTATCTTTTATCTTTTATCTTTTATCTTTTATCTTTTATCTTTTATCTTTTATCTTTTATCTTTTATCTTTTATCTTTTATCTTTTATCTTTTATCTTTTATCTTTTATCTTTTATCTTTTATCTTTTATCTTTTATCTTTTATCTTTTATCTTTTATCTTTTATCTTTTATCTTTTATCTTTTATCTTTTATCTTTTATCTTTTATCTTTTATCTTTTATCTTTTATCTTTTATACAAGCGATTGGGTCTTCAAACAGCTATCAAGGCTAAAATAATAAATGTAAATCAACACCCACGACTAGGCGTCATACCAGCATACAGCATGAAAATCTGAAAAAAATAAAAGTAAATGGTCGATAGCATCATTTGATACAGCAACAAACGACTACACGAATAAACCATAAAAAAACCCATAGCGATACAAGGAGTTGCAAGTTAACCAGTGAAATGGGAATGAGGGGGCTAAAATTAGAAAATACGGTGTGCGCAAGAGTGTTTCACGCTTAAACTCTGCGAGGCCGTGGCAGGTACCACTCTGGTATAGCCGAAGCATAATTCTTCCACACTTACATATAATTATGTATAAAATACATCATAGTCCACAGTAACCCGTCCTGTATCATCGCCAGTGGTTCATATATGTAGAGGACACATCTTTTATCTTTATCTTTTATCTTTATCTTTTATCTTTATCTTTTATCTTTATCTTTTATCTTTATCTTTTATCTTTATCTTTTATCTTTATCTTTTATCTTTATCTTTTATCTTTATCTTTTATCTTTATCTTTTATCTTTATCTTTTATCTTTATCTTTTATCTTTATCTTTTATCTTTATCTTTTATCTTTATCTTTTATCTTTATCTTTTATCTTTATCTTTTATCTTTATCTTTTATCTTTATCTTTTATCTTTATCTTTTATCTTTATCTTTTATCTTTATCTTTTATCTTTATCTTTTATCTTTATCTTTTATCTTTATCTTTTATCTTTATCTTTTATCTTTATCTTTTATCTTTATCTTTTATCTTTATCTTTTATCTTTATCTTTTATCTTTTATCTTTATCTTTTATCTTTTATCTTTTATCTTTATCTTTTATCTTTATCTTTTATCTTTATCTTTTATCTTTATCTTTTATCTTTATCTTTATCTTTATCTTTATCTTTATCTTTATCTTTATCTTTATCTTTATCTTTATCTTTATCTTTATCTTTATCTTTATCTTTATCTTTATCTTTATCTTTATCTTTATCTTTATCTTTATCTTTATCTTTATCTTTATCTTTATCTTTATCTTTATCTTTATCTTTATCTTTATCTTTATCTTTATCTTTATCTTTATCTTTATCTTTATCTTTATCTTTATCTTTATCTTTATCTTTATCTTTATCTTTATCTTTATCTTTATCTTTATCTTTATCTTTATCTTTATCTTTATCTTTATCTTTATCTTTATCTTTATCTTTATCTTTATCTTTATCTTTATCTTTATCTTTATCTTTATCTTTATCTTTATCTTTATCTTTATCTTTATCTTTATCTTTATCTTTATCTTTATCTTTATCTTTATCTTTATCTTTATCTTTAAGTAAGTAGGAGAAAAGTAAGAAAAGTAAAATAATAGAAAAGTAGTAGAAACATTATCAACATACTTTTTTTATTGATATAAAGTCAAAAGTTCAACACGATACTTTTCTATAAATTTTTTATTACACATTTACAATAATATACCAATCAATGAAAGTAGTAAAAGGAAGTGACCACATCGTGACACACGCAATTAGACATTCTGTGATCATTTTAGCAGTTACCCAAGTTATTTTAAAAGCAAGTATGCTTGTCAATAGTCAGAAGAGGCCGCTTGCTTCGCATAAAATACGGCGGTTACCCATACAAAAAGAAAACATGGTCACCGTATGCTTCGCCGTGTTCTTCGGGTAATCCTTGCAGAGATGAAAACCTTGCGTTTCCTCCAGCTGGATCCGAAAGAGTTTCGGTAGGTCCTACCGAAACTTCCAAGTCCAGCAAGTACCGTAGGAGGAAGTTATAATGGACTTTCTTGCTCGTTCTTGTCCATCAAAATCTAGCTTACCTAAGAAGCCTGACTGGTAGGTACTCTTTATATTTAAGCTTTGTTTGGCGTTAAAAAGGGTCAAATTTCTATAAGAGTCAAATTTAAATAAATAAATTGGTTTTGGCTTTGATGAGGATTCTGTCACGTATCTCTAGCCAATCATCAATCATAACAGAGAACCTAAGAGTTCCACTCCTGCCACGCGGGTCTGCGCTCGTGAGCGCATGCGCCTCCAGATCCAGCTGCAAAGGTTAACCGCCATTCCGAAGAATAAAAGAAAAATAATACAACCATTCTAAAAAATATATGTTTTATTATTAATATGCGTTTATAAACATACAAATCACGGCAAGACCCGAAAGTACAATAGATTAAACAAGTGGTTGGTCCTGCAACATATGTATTGCCAAGTCACTGCGGCAACCATGCGCGTTTGGTATATAATATTTTTAAGTGCACCCACGACATAGGATCGAGTCCTCGTATAAAACAACGTTTATAGAAATAACAAAACTAACAAGATCCAGATTGAATGTGATTAAATTTAAAATTAATTTACCTACTTATTTATCTTTTAAGTTAGTAATAAGTACCTATTAATGTAGTCTGTGGCACATAATTTACATTTATTAGTGGAAACTACAGAGAAATCAATCACACAACATGTCAAATTTAATATCTTTATTATCTGGACGAGTTTTACCTTAAAACTAAAACTACTGTCATAGTTAATCTCTTGTCAAGTCATCTGATTGGTTGACTGAATTATCAATAACCAATCAGATGACTTGACAAGAGATTTAACAGGAGATTAGTTAATTTTAGCGTTGACAAGCCTTTCAGAAACCGGGTGTTAAACTACCGTTCAATAACTTTACATACATGGTTAAGTACCTACAACAGCATCGTTAATTATAAAATATAGAAACACAATTGTTTTTATTAAAACCTAAACATTTACAAAAAAATAAAATACTAACAGTTTTAGGTAAACCAAATATTGTAAACGTTGCTTAAGTAGGTACATTAAACTGGATAAAACAATCAGCAAACCGTTCACCTTTAATTTAGATTCACGTGGTCATAACAATATCTTCTTTATGTCTGTTTACATGCCGAAGCCAAAACCAACTCATAGTCATTGATTTTAAAGACGGCTTTCCATAATTTCCAAAACACTGCCGGGAGTGACGGGTATATCAGAAACTTCTCGGAATAAAAACGAATGATATGGACTGTAATCCATGTAGTCGTTGCCAACGCGTATTTCTACAGCAGTCTTCAATAATTCTGGATTTAACAGCAGTCCATCCAAACTTCTTCCACTTACAATCGCAAATAACGCCACAAATATAAAAAATATTAATAGTTTAGCCATTCCCGACTTGTTCGTGAGAATAGCCTTACAATTTACTACGAAGATACTTTATATACCATGGTCCGCTGTTGATATAACAACATGCTAATTTGTAAATCTATAAGGAGTGCAAATCTTGCTTTGTAATACAAAAAGTAAATGTTTTTTCTTTGTATTTAATATTGTGAAATCAGGTGATAGTTACTTATCATCTAGTCTGGTCTTTGAAAAGTCAAATTATGGGACAGACATGAACTGTCGAAGTGTGACGTGGCCAGAATTTGTACAGAGGCACATCTTAACATAAACTAAATTTCTTTAAATAACTAGCCACTCTCGCGCGGTTTCACCCGCTGCTCTGATCCTACAGATCGAGGCGTGATGTTTTATAGCCTGTAGCCTTCCTCGATAAATGGACTAACAAACAAAAGTAGTTCCCTAGATTTGCACTTTCAAACAAACAAAAAAACGTTTCAGCTTTATAATATTATAATATAGATTAATATACACCGATTTTCAGTGTCGGAAATCATCAAATGACTTCTCCTTCCAGGGTGAGGCAAAAGGGAGTATGACACTCTTACTGACTAAAAACCACCGCTTTAATTCGTCTCCTGCTCCACGCCGGGGACGCGGTACTTTATTGCGACTGCCTCCGCAACTCCGGCTAGTCATAAGCATGAACCTATATGCACCAATATTCATAAAATGATGCATCAAAAATAATTTTCGAAAAAGTGGTTACCTACTCTTTAGTAATCACTTTTTAGTAAACAAGTTTGTAGGTACTTGATTCAAACTTTTAATATGTTTTACTGACAGCTCCTATGTTATCAGGTTGATGGACTTGCAAACATAGTCAAGTGATTTTTGTGTGTCGCTTGATTATGATCAATATCGTTCCAGTTCTCGTTACTTATATTTAATGGAAAAAACATTAATCTAACAAGCACTCCTCTAGGTGTAGACAAGTTTTGTAGCGAAAATGAAGACTTTTGTACTGCTCATAATGACGACTTTTTTCGCAATCTCATCATCCGAGCCCAATCTCAAACTCATGCCAGTTCAAAACAAATGCAATGTAATAATACCAGTTGAATATTATTCACAGACAGTGCTCTTTGATATTGATGGGTTCGGTCAATCGGATTTAAAAACGTGTATCTTGAAAGAATGCCTCTTTGATCACAGTGTGATCTTATTAGACGTATTTGGTAAAGACATAGACATCGGGCTGAATACAACAAGACATTTTATAAGAACCAGCGAAAACCCAAACGTGATGATTATAACGAAATATTTGACAAAGAAAGTAATAAACTCTCCAGTGTGGAATTTCTTCTACAAATCCAGATGGTCTACACTTTATATGATCGTCACTGACGACATTAAATACAAGTGCGCGAATGGTACAATGCAAACAAAGGATTTTCTAAATCTCGGAAGAATTATGAACTATTTGTGGCACAAGTTCCAAATCATGCGTGTTGCTCTATTATTTCCTCACGCGTGTGAAAATAAAATCATTCTTTATCACGGCAAACGACCATCCTCTAAAGTTTTATATGATAGATCAATTAAAGCTTATAATAACACGAATAATCATGACACATATTTAGCTATAAAGAAAAGTGGTGAAAAATTGGCTGCCGACTATCCCATGCAAGGGAGTATATTCCACAGAATCCCTACGTCTATCAAGGATTGTAGCAATATGCACTACTATGTGCATTTCAATTTAGATTTGACACTTGGCTATTGCGGTTTGGATGGAATGGTAATGCATGACATCCTTACTTATTTAAAATTTAATCTCACCGTCCCAGAAAATCCTTCTTGTGACAATTACGGGTACGCTGTTCCGGGTAACGTTAGCGGTGTGCTCGGATGCATTATTCGCAATGAAGTGGACATATCCTTCAATTCTAGATTCATGACATTGTACTCGGACGAACATATTTACTACCTGCACTATGTTACAATCGACACACTGTGTGCTCTTATAAAAAAACCTGACGAAATACCACTTTGGCAAGGTGTGTTTAATTTTTTGTCTGCGGAATTGTGGACATTAACAGGAGTGGTGTTAGTGGCGATAGCTTGCGTCCTGTGGGCGACTGCGCTAGTAAACAAAACATTGACCGGCTCAGAGACAGAGACATTCTGGAGCTATCTACACTCTAGTGTAGTATCAACAATGATCGGATATTCTCCGATAAAAACTAAAACTTATCTCATGATAAGAAGTGCATGCCTAATGGGATCAATTTTATTTTTAGCTGTTTACCAGGTAAGGGAGTTAACTCACTAAACTACTTTGTATCTTTACTCATCCAATAAAAATATTTTGTTTAATAGTTTTTAAACCAGTATTGCTTTTCACAGTAAATTCACGAAAGTAAGACGGCATTTTCATTTACCATGTCTAACGGTAACTATTCAAAAATAACCTCGTAAGAAGTTACGTTCCTCAAAGAACTTCTGACTTCGTAATTTTTTTTATATTTCAGAGTCACATGAGTAGAGTATACACAACAATGAAACATTTCCCTCAAATAAAAACTCTAAAAGATTTATATTCGTCTGGAGCGAGTTTATATACTTCCCCAACAATGAGAGAATTCATAAGGCAGTTACAGAATCCAGATGACGAGCTGCAAAGTGAATTCTTTAATAAGGCATCTTTGACGACTGGAGAACGACTCGGTGAGATCAATGACAGCTCCTGGACTATCAAATGGCTATTTTATGGCCAGAAACAATACGCAGTAACTAGTTAATTTCTTTACTTGATCACAAATCCCTAAAAGAGTAAAAAGCTAGCAAATGGAATAACATACATGTGCCCTGAAATTAATTATTATTCGGAAAGCTCAGCCACCTGTCATGTCAAATTTCTCGTCGTTCAGAAGCTTTTATCGCAAGATTAGCGCTAGAAAATGTAATTGGCCAACCAAACCCACAAATTCTATTTTTCATTAAACTGTCCGTACGTTACTTCAAAGCACTTAACATCAAAATAGATTTATTGCATTTTGTTAGCAATGCTTAGAATAAAAACATTATTAAGAAAAATAATTTTACAGGGAAACTTCTGGAGAATCCACATCTTGCTACAATAGACAGAAAATCAGACGCCGAGATGGAAATTCTCAAAAATTACTCAGATCCTTTTGGCATGCCTCTTATAGACATATTGGAAGAATGTTTCAGGACCTATTATGTCTCATATATTGCACGATCAGGTAAGATGTATTACAAAGTATGTTTTGATAAAACTACAAGTGGAATTTGGTCTTAATAAAACGAAATCCGTAAGACATACTACAAACATAAATTGATTATCATTAATTTTAATATCATTGGATGTTCTTAAATCGGTCACATTTTCTACTTCAGATTTTCCGTTTTTCGAATCTGTACAAATGTTTACTGAGCGGCTGCAAGAAGCTGGTCTTCCGGCAATGTACTACAAGTGGACCCAGCAGATGCTTGAGATTCCAAACACTATACCAGACAACCGCAGCCAGCCACGAGCGTTCTCGAAAATAAAGCTAATCGATCAAAGTGTTGCTTTTGCAATACTTGGTCTCGGTGTAATGAGTTCATTAGCTATATTCATAGTTGAGATATGGAACGGAAAACGGCTAACCAGACAACATTAAACTGAAGGATATTTGGGACTGATACTTGCTTCTTAATTTTACAATTCTGCCTAACCGATCTAAAATATCTGATTCAGTCAAATTCTATATAAATCATGTATTCCAACTACCTAAACCATAAATAGGTACGTTTTAAACGTAAAAATAGAACAGCAGTCTGTCAGTCTGTTCGTCATTGAAATTAGGTGGTCGTTCCAAATTGTAAATTCAAATGGAGAACAACAACCAAAAAGTACTCTTTTAAAAAAGTATATAGGTACTCCATAGATAGCTACTTTACATAGGTACTTTATTTGGCAAAAAAACATTATTAATTAATTATTTATATATATGTATGTATAGTAGATAAATAGCACTTTGTGTCTGCAATCTAGTTAAGTACAAAAAGTGTACTTATCTAATTAATAAACGTTTGAAATGCAAATGGTTTAGTCAGTAAGTGCCCGACACTCCCTCTCGTCCGGCCCTGGGCGGGAGAAGGCATATGATGATTTTCCCCTCACAAGAAAAAAGTTTGAACCATAGCGACGAGGGAATTATATACCGTATCTACTCGTTTTCCCTGACCCCAAATGAATTCCTAATTAAATGCTTGGCTATCTAAAAATGGCTTAGCTCTCCAACAAAAATCTCGAGCTATCCTATCACTGTCTTATTACATATGTACAATATCTCTCTACAACGGAGAAAGACATTAAACGCAAATTCAGGAATTGTGTCATACAAATTAAAAAGCATTCGTTTTTAAATGAGTTATTTACTTTGAACCTATTATATAAAAGCAATTTATCGCGTGTTAAACTCTCATTCAAAATGGAACTAGAAATTATTATATTTCAAATTTTGACGTCTCGAGGACCGATTAGGAGATTGTGTTTGTGATTACCGACAAATCAAATATCTTTTGTCGAAGAATGTCATCATCAATATCAAAATCTTCAACCTTAATAACCGTAATGGCAGTTTATCAAATGGGCCGAACAAACATTTGCTGGTGATTTATGTAAACACCGAGAAGTAATCATAATTTACCTACAATAAGATTCCTGACACACTTTATCGAATACTTTACGAAATAGAAGAGCTTAACTTGCAATGGATACAAGTATGTAGAAATTAACAGCGACGTAGTATTACACATCAAGCAGTAAAAATGATGATCACAGTGCTCTTCTTGATTACCACCTATCTGGCGTTCTCTATGTCTGAAATCAACCAAAAGCTCATACCAGCTCAATTAGATTGTAATAATATAGTGTTACCAATTGAATATTACTCACAGACAGTGTTTTTCGATATGGACGTGCACGGTCAACCGGACTTGAAAACATGCATCTTGAAAAATAATCTTTCTGGTCTCACACGGATCTTAATAGGCGTGTATGGTACAAAGATAGACATTCGAGTGAACGTCACAAGAAACTTTATAAAAACCAGTGATAACCCCAATGTGATAATCATGACAAAATATTTGACACCGAAGATGATGGACTCTTCACTTTGGAAGTTCTTTTTTAGATCCAGGTGGTCTATACTGTACATTGTCATGACTGGAGACAAGTTCAAATGCGAAAATGGTACAATGGATACGAGTAACTTAGCATTGCTCGAGAGAATGATGAATGTTCTCTGGCATAGGTTTCAAATCATGCGTGTTGCTATATTATTTCCTTTTACGTGTGAACAAAAAATTCTTCTGTATCACGGAAAACGTCCGTCATCTAACAGTTTATATGACAGATCGGTTAAGTTATTTAATAATTCCAACCCACATGATACATATTTGGCAATACGGAAAAGTGGTAAAAAGTTAGCTGATGACTATCCTATGCGAGGGAGTATATTTTATAGATACCCTACGTCTATTAAGGATTGTAAGAATATGCGCTACTATGACTCGTATTATAATTTGAAATTAACTGGCGGGTACTGTGGTGTGGATGGGATGGTAATGCACGACATCCTCTCACATCTAAAGTTTAACCTGACCATGCCGGAAAATGAAAACTGCGACAACTACGGGTACGCAGCGCCTGGTAACGTCAGCGGTGTGTTGGGGTGTATCATTCGCGATGAGGTGGACATTTCCTTCAATTCCCGATTCTTGACATTGTACTCTGACGAACATCTTTATTACCTGCATTTTGTCAAGACTGAAAAATTGTGTGTTTTAATAAGAAAAACCGACATCATACCAATTTGGCAAGGTGTGTTTGATATGTTAACTCCAGAGCTGTGGGCACTCACAGGCATGGTGTTAGTGGCAATAGCTTGCATCCTGTGGGCCACTGCGCTGGTAAATAAGACTTTAAGCGGTTCAGAGACGGAGACATTCTGGAGCTATTTATATACCAGCGTATTATCCACTATGATCGGCTACTCGCCGATGAGTACAAAATCTTTTCTGATGATACGAAGTGCTTGTTTAATGGGATCAATTCTGATATTAGCTCTATATCAAGTAAGTATATGGTTTAAAATCGTATAACCATTTTATGTTTCCTTATAACCTTTTGGTTCCTTGGTTAAATCTATTCGTCGTTTCAGGGCCACATGAGTAGGGTGTTCACCACAGTCAAACATTTCCGACAAATTAGAACTTTACGAGATCTTTACGGTTCTAGTATTACTCTGTATACTTCTCCTTCAATGAAACAATTTATGAAACAACTACAGAATCCTGAGGACAGGTTGCAGAAGGAGTTCTTCGATCGCGTATTCGTGACGGTCAACGGACAAATAGGCAAGTACCTACCTAATAGTAAGTGCTATGACAACATTCGCAACATTATTTAAATAAGTATACGCATGATATTCAAGTAGGTTTATGCGAGTTATTTAAATTTTCAGTGTAGATGCAACTCTAGAACTAAAGCGTTTTTATACCTAAGAATACAAAATTGGTAGTAGTGAACACATATTAAACTCCTGCCCTATACAATAAGATATATACTCTCTAACTTCCAGGCACACTCTTGCACCGTAGAGATTTAGCTACAATCGATAGAAAATCAGACGCCTTAATGCAGATTATGAAAAACTACACCGACCGCTTCGGTACGCCTAAGATCGATATAGTGGACGAATGTTTCTACACTTATTATTTGTCATACGTTGCGCGATCAGGTAAGTGGAAGATATTAAACACATATACATTGTATCCCTATAGGGCACTGCGGCATCGGCCTAGAGCAGGAGAAAGAAAGAGGGGAGGCTCGCCTCACGTTGGGCAGGAGAAGTCATTTGACGATTGTCCCCTCGCAAAATAAAACCTCCTCTCCTCTCTCACTCTCTGCGAGTACAGTCCAGTATTTTTGTGGGGGAGGGGGCAACGTAATAAATAACTGTATTCTCATCATCAACCTATAAGTGCCCACTGCTGAGCAAAGGCCTCTTTTCATACGGATAAGGTTAGAGCATTAATCACCACGCTTGCTCAATGCGGGTTGGCGATTTCAAACTTATAAATAGGAATTATAAGTCCAGGTTTCCTCAGGATGTTTACCTTCACCGTATGTCAGTGGTGTCTAAATAATCATAGAAAGTACATATAACTCGGAAAAAGTCACATTGGTACTTGCCAGGTTTCGAACCCATACCCTCATGCATGAGAAGCGGGCTCCTTGACCTCCGGGCCACCACGACATTTTGATAACTGTATACTGATACCAGCTGACTTAATAATCACTATCACAGTAAAATAATTGTTTTTTTCTGTTTTCCTTAGACTTTCCATTCTTCGAAGACGTTCAGTATTTCACGGAGCGTCTACAAGAAGCTGGTCTCCCAACTATGTATTACAAGTGGACACAGCAGATGCTGAACATCCCAAGATTGGTGACAGACGACAACCGCAGCCTTCCACGACCACTCTTCAAAATACGGTTGAGGGACGAATGCGTGGCTTTTGCGATACTATTCTTTGGTTCATTATGTTCCCTTGTAATTTTCGCAGCTGAAATATGGAAGGGGAAACGCCGAAATAAGGAATCACGAATGACAGATTTTAAGTAAAAAAATAGTATTACTATAAAAAAGAGGTTAGAGTGTTTCTAGATTAAAAAATTTAGGTAAATTTGATTGTATGGTAGTTTGTAAGTTTGTGATGGAAACAAGCCCTGTTTATTTCATTTAAAAGCTTTTTCTGTAGTGTAACTATATTACTTTTTTAATGTACTACCTGATTTCTTTGATTTAGGCGTGGTGTCTTTTGCTTTATATAACTGACTAGCTACTCTCACGCGGTTTCACCCGCTGCTCGGCTCCATTGGATCGTAGTGTGATGTTTTATAGCCTATAGCACTCAGGAACATTGTAGCTATCTATCAGTGAAGGAATTTTGGCAGTCCGACCAGCGGTTCCAAAGATTACCCCCTACATACAAACTTAATAATTTTACCTCTTTATAATATTAGTATAGATAATTATTTTCTTCTCTAAGGTGAACATAATTTCTAAGATAAGATTTTCTCATGACGTGGCCGGTTTAATGCTTTTACGAAGTCAACATATTCTTTAGGTACATCTACAGAATCTTAATGAGAGATTGTGTCTATTCTATATCACAAATAGTAGAGGAAGGAAAAAATCAAAAACAAAATATTGTTAACTTGGCATTTTATAGAATTTACTTTTTAAGTATTCTTTTTACAATGTCACAATAAATAAAACAATGTTAAATTTTGTGTCTACTAATAACTAGCTGCCACACGGCAGGGTTTCGATGTCCACATGTCCCATTAATAAGGTCACTATAAACATTTTGAAAATAATAAAAAAACTTGAATTAAAACAATGTATTGTTTGACCAAAACAAATTCATTAACTACAATAATTCTAGAGATAGTTCATACAAAATTATTACGAATAGTTTCACTTAGTCTACATTTAAAATCGATGAATTAAAACTTAATTCTAATAATAAAAAAATGACTGGCTGAATCGCGTACATATATTTTGAATCTGTGTTCTTCACATTTAGAAAACGCGCGAATTCTAAATATATGCGATTAATTCTGTCAAAAGTTTAACTTGTAGAAGCATAAAAGTCAATATAATATCACAATAAGGATAGCAAGCATATAAAAATAATAATTTCAATAAAATACTTCAAATCAAATAAAGTAATAAATAGGAACGATATATTTGTAGCTACAATAACCGAGGTAACAATTTGTAATTACTATCTATCTACTTACAAAGGAATATAAAATATTGTCTTTCTAATATTCACGATTACAGCCTGGGGATACCTATTTAAACCATATAGCTATAGAATGAGCAGGAAGAATCACTAGATGAAGACATTTCATCTTACATAACACATACAACTTGTTCACAAAATAATACACATAATTTTTTTTTACTAACGAACTTAAAAACTCAGGCAACATTTAAGAGCAAAATAGAAATTAAATAAATTAAACTTAAAAACTAATAAATCAAGACACTTTTTTAAATATTTATTTAATGTCAACATAAATGTCATGTTCAAAAATAGAATGTCAAATGTTAAACAAAAATGGCCGTTGAAAGTTGCGCAAGTTTATTCCGTTAATAAATTCCTGAGTATTCGAATAAAAGTAGATTCTGAAAACAAATACTACTAATGTATAATGCAACAATATTGATAATTTTATATTCATACTTCAAAAGATGAATTTCAATAAAAAAGAGTGTTTGATTGCGAGTTTTATAACAAAACAATAATTCATAAGGCATATTTTTACAAACATACATTTATTAACACCAATCACCAACCTTTGAGCGGGAATATTGCATATAGATACACCTACGTCAATTTCAAATATACTAAGGGCTTTTGACTCCGGGCTAGATTCCTGTGTTGAGGTCACGTATACGCGCGAACATGCGCGTTTACGCTCGTTCGAAACAAATGCACAGAAACCCACCGGGCACATCACCACTACATACAATAAAGCGTAACATCTGGCGTACTATTTACATAATATTTTATATTAAATAATCTCCTTAACCATTATAAATCTTTGATATAGCTTAACAGTATTTCAGTATCTAAATATTTTAACAGGCACTAAAACGATAGTCCACATTACCACTTTGAGTAGTACGATTAATGTCACTTTATATTACACACGAATTACAAAACTCGATCTTTTTGCTTACGAAATAAAGTTTAAGTTCAAGATTAGTGATATTACCGACGTGCAGTTTGACTGTACATCGAAAAAGTTTTTTATTGACAAGTATGTCGGACGCGGTGAGTTACACGCGTCGGAAGTGTTGTATTATGTAGAGGAGGTAACGTAGCACTTGGGATAAGTATATGGGGGGTGGGTATCACCTGGCGAGGGGGAGGCACGCGGCGCAGGCGGCGAGGAGGCAGTAAAGCCACCGCTATTTGGATATGCTGCCGTTTTTCTTGCGCGCGGGGAGCAGCTTGAAGCTGGGCTGCGGCGTGAGGGGCGCGGCGCAGTCGGCCGGCCCGCCCTCGGCGCTGTACCAGCCACACATGCGCCGCACCGCGTCCTGCCACCGCGCGAACGTCACCTCGTACGACTTCTTCATGTACGTGCGCGGCGTGAACACGCACTCGATTTTACGTAACTTCCTCAGCTCGTCTTTCGACTTCCATATACCTGGGGATTTAATATAAATATTATACCTGTTTTTTTTTTCAATTTCAACCAAGTGATTTAAGCAAAGACGTGTATCTACCGACATTTTATTTATTTTAGTTTAATTTTACTTGGGTAGAGACAACAAACAGCTACATTTTAAATAGTGTACACAGGCATTATAAACGAAACTTAATGTAACAATGCAGCCCATACCGACACCCACAATTTTTTATAATAATTACGTTGTCAATAGTGCATTAATTAAACTTGATGGGAACACAATTAGTGGGACAAGCGCAATAAGGTACCGTGGCCTAGAGCAGCAGAAAGAACGGGGGTTTTTAGTAGTAAGAATACTAGACAATTTACCTAATTTGTATCCCACTATGTGGGCACACCCCTGCGAAGACATCTCTACGTGGACCGGTCGTTCAACGCGCAGTCCTGTGAGGTCCGCTACTAACTGAGCGATGAAATCATTGTTTGAGACACCGCCGTCTAACCTGTAAACAAAAAATAATACAAAATGTAAATTAAAATATCTTTGACTTGCAAAGCGCAAAATAGAGAGAACTATACCCGGCTATATGGATAAAAAAGGCTAACCCGGTTTCTGAAAGTCTTGTCAACGCTAAAATTAACTAATCTCATGTTAATTCACTTGTCAAGTCATCTGATTGGTTGTTGATAATTCAGTCAACCAATCAGATGACTTGACAAGAGATTAAATTGATTTTAACATTGATCGGCCTTTCGGAAACCAGGTGTAAGTATGATGAAGAAACTAAAGAAGCTAAGTTGAATGAATGATACCAATTTTAAATAGTTGGGGACGTTATGACTGTTTTATGGCTCTTTAGTTTATTTAACAGTAGTGCAACTTTATGGTGGGCTTTAATTACTGACTGGTGTACCTTACAAATGATGTCGCAGAAAAAACGATGGTGCAAATAGGTACCTACATCAATAATCTGTCCATATAAAAATAGTGTTGGGCCATTGATCCCTCAGGATTTAGTTCATTTCATTATATAGTCGTCGCGATTCAAATATTATTAAAAACGTTACTTTTTTATTGAAATATCTCTGAATTGTGTATAAGAATCGCGACATACGTAGGTGACACACGCCAAAAAGTTTACATCAAATAGCACACTTATTTCATGAGAAACTACGAATAACATTCAAAAAAATATCTATGATATAATGAAACCATTAATGACATAAACAAAATCTCATTGTATAGAAAAGTTGTAATATACATATTTGTTTTTTATCCAAGAAACTACTTAATTATTCCTACTAGTTTTTACATACCTGATAGTATGGAAGGAGTAATTAGTTTCGTTGAGCACACAATTGTATAGCTGCGCAGTTCTAAAGGCAAGCGACTCCAGCACGGCGCGCACCAGGTGAGCCTTCGTAGTCGACGGCTTCATGCCAATGAAACCCGACGCTGCAGACCCGTCGTTGTAAGGGGGCTGGAAATTGAATAAAAAGTGTTTTTATATTGAGTATATTTCTACAGTTTTAAGTTTAAAATCGTCACCCATAATGATTTGAGGTGTTTTTCAACACGCTTTTCATAAAGTGGTTATAATCCCATGGCAATTAGGCACAGAATGACAACTATAACCAAACTGTTACTTTATCATTACTATTATTCACTAGTGATAATCGATTTTTTTAAATTATTGTTGAATTACGCTTAAGCTTGCGTTAAAATGCTGTACACGAAAAGCCCAAAAAAAAGAAACCTCATTTTTGTCTAAGGTCGATGCGCGCGCATAGGAAAAATGATTAATTTTTCCCATTACTACGAAACATTTATATGTATTATCTAAAATGGTTCTTTATTTAAGTATCACTTTATTCAGAAGTGTGTTGATCTCAATGCGCCTCAGCAGAATTCAACAACATTTAACACTTGTACCATAAGGTACTATTTCCAACAGCAGTCTGATGATGATTATAAAAAAGTTCCTTGCATCTACGAATAGTTTGTCTCTGAATCACCAGAACGTTTAACTTGTAGATAATGCACATGCCATTTAGTCTAACAGAATAGTGGCGTAACATAATAGTGTATTTTTTATTATTTTAATTTTAGGTTTGGGATTAATAGGTGAACTTTTTTTTATTATTATTATTATTTTTATTTAATAGGTCGGCAAACGAGCAGACGGATTACCTGATGGTAAGCAATCAGCGCCGCCCATGGACACTCGCAACGGAGGAGTTACGAGTGCGTTGCCGACCTTTTAGGGATTAGGGATTTGGTGATTTAGGGATTTAGGAGGGATTGGGGAGGGGAAGGATTGGGCCTCCGGTAACCTCACTCACACGGCGAAACACAACGCTGTGGTTATTTCACGCCGGTTTTCTGTGAAGCCCGGTCGAGCCGACCCATTCGTGCCGAAGCATGGCTCTCCCACACTTTCTTTGAGTGAACTTATTTGAGTCTATGAAATTGTTTACAATATAAAGACTACTTAAGATATACACATTAGCATATAATTTACCAAGCAAGAGATACTCCGTACGCATCTCATTGCATAGATTATAAATAGTTGTTAAACAACATAATTGCAGGAAAAATATATTTTAAAATGCTTTATTGCTATGAATGGTCGCTGTGGGTCGTTGCGTGAGCAATTATTTTTTATTATAACTTGGTTATGAACCTTCATGCTGACGTATGTGACTAGCCAAAAAACAAGATATAAACTTTAAATATCTTTTCCCATGGTTTACAAACAATACAAAAAACAACGATTCGGACAATAGCATGGTCCATTGTATACATCATGTTAGTACATGTAAATATATAACATAATTAAATACATAAGTATTTCGTTAGCTTTGTTTCATAATAATTTTATTTCTGTGCAATTTAGAAAAGCAAAGTTACTATTTTTCTTTAATTTGTTTATACTTGAAAAAAATTCCTTTAATGTTCATTCACTTTCTTTATCATTGGCATTTCATTGCCAACTGCCAATCCTCAAATTCCGAACTCCCAAAAGACTAACAAGGCACTTTCAACGTTATCTACTGCTGTAATGTGTCCATGGGAGGCAACAATAGCTTACCATCAGGTGGTCCGTCTGCTCGTTTACCGACCTGTCCAATACAAAGGGCTTCTTTATACTAATTAGGTATTAATCCAAAGAAATAGCTTTTTTTACCAAGAATGCAGGTGAATTACCTTGTTAACATAAAATGTTGAATATTTATTTCATGCAAATATATGTTTATATAAATAATCATAAGTAAATAATATGTAAAAAGAAAACGTTGCATATTTCGCCATATTTTTGGGTTACCTTAAAATGTGTTACAAGGTTGTAAATAACTCAATACGGTGGATTTAAAAGTAATATAATTACATTGGTGGCCCTCAAACGTGTTTACCTACTTATACGATGAATCTCGTTCTGATAATGCAAAACGATTAACTTTGAATCGATTATACTAACGAAATGTGTAACATCGATTAATTATGATGACATTTAAATCAAAGTTAATTTAGGATGTGGTGTTTAATACATTATAAAGATATTGGTTTTAGAAATTTTAATTTTTTTTTTTAATTTAATGGCATTAATTATCTAAAAACAAATTGAAGATATACGACAAACCAAGTAAACCCGAGATTTAAATAGAGAAGAGATTAACACATTCAGTGCCCCCGACGCGTATGTGCGTTTCCTCGCACGCACATACGCGTCGGGGGCACTGAATGTGTTAATTAAATTCTGTCCCATACTATGCAACGTTTTAACATTTTCTTTATTTTTTTAGTAACTTTTTCAGCTTGGAGCACATCTTCATTTATTTTTGGTTAAACAGGCGATACCTGAAAATACTCTACACCTCGCATATTTTATGTATCTCAACAAAACAGCTCTATTTCTCAAGGTAAAGCGGTAATTTTTAAGCGAAAACTTTCTATTGTGTACGACGAATGTATGTACCTACTCAATATAATTCGTGACATTAATACGTATTGCCGGTAATGTGAAAGCGATACAATACTTACTTTCACACTCGAAATTGTTGACTAACAAGAAATATTCGTTTTAAAATCGTAAAACATCTAAAGAGCGCTATTTTAAGCGAAGGCTGTTTTTATAGTACCTATAGTTTTAAACCATTATAGTTATAAGTACACTAAAGTTCAAATAATATGGCTCTTATTGTTATAAAAATACGTGATAATTACCCCTAGCCCGCTGAACGCCGGTATGAAGTAAACCCCATCTGTATCCAATACTGAGGTGGCGATATCTGCTGTGTCTTCTGGACTATCGAACAACCCTGAAACAGAAAGGGAATAAAATATATATACACTTTTTGGAATATTAACTATCGTGAGAAATGCTTATGAATAAGACAGAAACTGGTAATCTCTTCTCAATTAATTTACTTGAGCAGGTCGTCATTTTCCATAAATACATAAAGTTTGTAAATGCATGACTCAATACATTTTCTTCAAGACGAATAGACAAGACGATCAGACGATTTTTTATTAGGGTAAAGTGTATACCTAAATAATCATACTTTGATTGCTTAATTATCTTAAATACTTAGTATTATTATTTCTTAGCTAATTTTCAATAAATAATAACGCCATTTGAGGCAAAATTTACGTCACAACACACTTGTACAAAGTTGATATAAAACAGTCGATTTGGACTATTCTATATTCGAATTTTACTATTAATCAAATATCAAATCTATCTCTTCTTTTTGTAAGTAAGTACCTAATCAAAATCGATGCAGTATTAGAATCATATTTAGTATCATCAATCATTACCTAAATTCTGCGCCCACTTGATGATAGAAGCGGTGTCGTTGTTGGCCCCTTCTGCAGAATAAACGAGTTCTTCTCCTAGCCTCCAGCCTACAATGGGGTACAGTCCAGACACGCTTGCGTGTGGTTCCGTACCCGTGTTGATATTGAAGAATGTCCCTGTGCCCATTGTTAGTTTCACATCACCAACTTCGAAGCAACAAGAGCCCCACATTGAAGCTGTTTGGTCAGCCATCTGAAAGGAAAACAGTATTTTTCTATACTTGATATTTTTGGAGGTTAAGGAGCCCGCTTCTCATGCGTGAGGGTTCGAAACCTGGCAAGTACCAATGTGACTTTTTCCGAGTTATATGTTACTTTCTATGATTATTTAGACACCACTGACATACGGTGAAGGTAAACATCGTGAGGAAACCTGGACTTATTATAATTTCTAACTATAAGTTTGAAATCGCCAACCCGCATAGAGCAAGCGTGGTGATTAATGCTCAAACCTTCTCCGTGGGAGAAGAGGCCTTTGCTCAGCAGTAAGCACTTATGGGCTGATGATGATGATGATGATGATGATGATGATGATGATGATGATGATGATGATGATATTTTTGGCTGACGGAACTTCTGATAGGATGCAGTTTCCACAGCCTACGTAAGTACAGTAGTACACCTACCATACTATCACAAGTGCATCCAAACCTAATAAGATACAGGCATTAGACTACCACAAATATCGTAGTCTAATTGGGGTAAGTAAACACCTACAAAACTATCACAAGTGCATTCCAACCGTAACAGAGTCATTAGACCACCACAATTGAGTGCAATGATGAACCATGGGCCCCCCCGGTCCGGATCCGAATAAGGACCCGGCTGGTTTTTTATCAGTAAAATTCGGTAGATTGCGCGCGTGAGAGTAGTGGGAGAGACTTGAAATTTGCAAAATACTCTTTACAGACTTCCTTATTTTATGGAAGTGGAGGAGAAACAAAAACATTCAAATCGGTCGTTCTGAGGTTATAATATAAATAGTTTAATTTACATGGACTTTCGAAAGTTAATTAAATACATTTTTTTAAAGAATTAACCCAATTACTTTAGGATGTACCTACTTATTTACTTCTAATCTTTATGACCTTGTATGTATGTTTCTTCAAAAAATTGCCGAAATCTAGTTCAATTTTACTCCTTAGCAAAATTATATTGAACACTACTGAGGTGAACTGGGTAACCATCTAGTTGCGAAATAAATAAATGCTAGGTTTAGCATAATATTACCTATTTATTTCGCATAAAACAACTAATTAAACGCAGAAAAAAACAGGAATGAGTGATTAATTATTTAATTTGACTAACAATTATGGACATTTTAAAACATTTTTGTAGAATGACCAAGTGGAATTTATTTATACATATTTAGTAAGTAAACATCATTGGTTGTCTTGTTCTTTCCTTTATTCTAATATCGGCACAAATACCTTGACATTGGCATCTAAAAGGAGGGATAGACAATAGAATATACTAGTTACCTATTGTGTAAATTACAAGGAGTATTTGATAAATAGCTGTTAATAGGGGTCGCAATACCGAATCATATAAGCAAAACCGGTATTTTCGGTATTGGCTTCAGACCAATACCGATAATCCGGTATTTTCGATGTTTCCGGGATTAAGCTAAAGTAAGCAAATTTAGTATTATAAAGTTAGTTTCCGGACGAAAAGTAAGTAGCATGTACAACCTAAATGAATTTATCTTCTAAATAAAACAAAATTTTCATTGAGAAAATTCCTCAGAATCCTAAATTACCGCATAAAACCTGGCCGGTCAAGTTTAAGTTATCCAGATAGACTGCTAAAATTTAATGTTCAGCCATGAGAAACAAGGTGCATATTTTTCGACTTGGTTTATCTATATAAAATTACTTACTCTATTATAGATTCCCCTGAATTACTCTCACACATAAGTTTTAACATTAAATTTAGTGTCGTAGATCAAACGAAATTAATCTCTTCGCTCTACAAATTTACAAAAACAATATATCTTTCTATAACCCTTTGACCAGGATGGCTCGCCAATATAATGAAATGGCAAAGAGCAATAACAAACTTTTTGACATATTAAATTACAGCATTAATACATTCATCTCAGATATATAAGGCATTCTTCATTGTCGATCTGGTGTGGATTCTTCAGGCCCGGGAAACTGTGCCTGAAGGATCTTAATCAACCCATATTTTTGTTGAGAGGCACCAATGTTGACACACGTCACTTTATGTTTTCTAGTTTCTACTTCTTGTTTCTTTTTGAGCTTTTTTAATATTTAAAACTTGTGATTTTGCAGTATGCACATATTGTTACGTTACTATCTAGATCAAAACCTTTAGTTTTTAAGCTAATAATATTTGTTTGTAATGTGTCTTGTGCATGAAATAAATAAATAAAAATAATAATAAAAAGAACAAAAAATAAAAGAAAAACATAAAATTCAACAAAACAAAAAAAAACGTAAAAAAATCTCATAAAACATAAAATTAAATTTTAGATGGTTTACTAATCATCAAATAATATTCTAATTAACAAAATAATAAAAAAGCTTTAATTAAATTCAGTCCAAATCAAATTGAGTTATATAGAGGTAATCAAAATATTATTAAATTTTTAGTTGAGCCTCGTAATGGCGTAATTTGTATTAAAAGGCGCGTAACTTTTTGTATTTGTATTTGTTTTTTATTTATTTTACTAAAACCGAAAAAACCGAATATCCCGGTTTTTGTGAAATGAATACCGGTATTAATTACCTACACCTAAATTTGGCCCGGTATTCCGGTATTTTCGAAATTCGGTATCCCGGTTTGCGACCCCTAGCTGTTAAGTATCAATACTATTGCACCACGTAACGTGTAACCAATGCAGTATTTATGCAACACGACTTTTATAAGTGCACTAGGTTCTATCCGCGGCTTCTCCCGCGTGGCATGTTGATAAAAACAGCTAATGTGCTCATCAATGAAAAATGAACAATGAATTTATTTTTGCAAATAGGCCATAAAACGGCACCTTTACACGTCAAATTATATGTGAAAAACTAGATGAAGCCGGCATTTCCTATCTGACTACTCTGAAAAGAAATGCCGAAACAAACTCAGTGGTCAATCCAAGGTTTCACCTAACTACATACCAAATTTCACCCAAGTCTGTCCAGAGTATTCAGCCGTTTTTGTGTAAAATAATAAAAAAAAAATTGAGAGAATGTATGGTTGTATAAACCATACATTCTCTCAATTTTTCCCATTTATAATATTATAATATTAGTCGGATTCTTGTTATGTGCATTGGTATTTGCGACGATTTTAATCATAATTGTTCTCTGTTGTTAGTGTGTCTATGTAGTCTGAGCTAGACTACGACATTTGCACAATGGCTATGAAACCCAAGCTTCTGTCAACGACTTCGCCCGACTTGCCTTCTGTCAAGCAGTGCCAGGGTACGAAATGGCAGTCTTGAACAACTATCTATTATTCCAGATTATAATACATACCTTTGCCAAATTCCATTCAGCTCCGTTCAAAAGTTCCGTACATCCAACCATACTTATAACTAACTATCTAAAACATATAATAACGCGGGTATTAACGCGAAAAGTATTTATCGAAATACCTTGGTGGGCTTGACGTTTCTTTGATTATTTTTTACTAGGTATCTAAACCTTTGGAGAACAAAAAAGAAAATCTGTCCAAATTTCGGTTCATGGCGCTGATGATATATCAGCGCCATGAACCGGTTTAGATAATAAAAAATAATCAAAGAAACGTCAAGCCTACCAAGTTATTTCAATAAATACTTTTCGATGTATTGTGATGATATGGACAAGTACAGTACGGCCGCCGTATCTTGCCGAGTCTGAAGTTAGCCGTTTGTCTGCGCAATGGATCTTTTAGGAACAAATTTGTGTACTGTGCAGCTAATCGGCTAACTTCAGACTCGCCAAGATACGTCGGCGGCATTGTAGGTAAGATTGTTTTTTTGATAATCGAATACCGATAGAAAATCCTTGGGAAGTAACGTTCAACGTGCATAAATAAAAATTGAAGTAGGTATATCCAATTCCTCCACAGTCTTATAAAAGAAATATTATATACTTGTGTATAATGCAAAAAAATCTAGGAACAATTCTAAGTTTAATTTATGCATCATTCTCATTAAATATTAAGTATATTTGACATTGAACCTTCTCAACTTGACTGTCGGATATTTTCCCCGTATTGTTTAAATATAATCCAAGTAAATATTAAATTACTAAGTAACTAATTTGCGTGAGCGATTTACAATTTCCGTTTAAATAATCAATATCCTTCTTAGCCAGTGACTATAAATATTGCAAGATGATAAAATGACGAATGCAGATAAAAAATGTCGAATTTAAATACTAAATAATGTGTTAATTCATCTATTGTAGCTACCTATACGTCTTCGACATATTTTTTTGAGATAGTATTTTAGACATATTATGCAATATACGTAATAATTTCGTAGTTTAGGACCTATTTCAAGCAATCGCGTAAGACCCAAAAACATTTAACATAGACACGTTAGAACTCAAATCTAATTAGCATACTTTTGGCAAAATCCTAAAATAAATATTGTTCATTCTAAATAGTCTAGACCTAGACTTCTGACCGTTTAGCACGCGCAAAAATTCCAGACTCGTGTCTTATAACTGACAATACCGTAGTTTCAACTAATGAAGATCAATATAATTATTTTTAAAAATGACCATAATATATTTTTTGTTTTCTCAGATTTGTATGAAATGGCAACAAAACTATGACGTCATAAAGTTTTGACGTCAAATTTCAAACTTATTTCTGAAAAAACCATACAAATAATATTGATTTTAGGTAAGATAAGGTTTACCTGAGAAATAATTATGTTGCTGTCGCGTCAGAATGTTTTTATAAGACAGTGACAGCAACAATTTTATTCTTCAGTTAATATTTGACTAACTATTGAAAAATCAGCCCTAAGTGAACTGTCAAATCAATTTTTTTACCGCTAGGCGCCAACTGCTACTCTCGACCCGAAACCCCTTGCTTCCGTTAGGCAGTCCCGCTTGCGACCACTCAACCAATTACTACCACATATCAGTCCACCAGGTACAATATAGGCTATAAAACATCATGCAATAACTTCCATGAGCAGAGCAGCAGGTAAAACCGCGAGGGAATAGCTAGTAAGTAATAAAATATACTCACACAACTGACAATACGGATAGGATGCCCCCATATAGATGGTAGTGTACTAGTGAAGTGGTCCCCTGCCGTATCGACGACTTCTGGCAGCGCTGCCCTGGGTATCTTCAGCATGGTCATGGCCCATCCAGCCCACTGCATGGTGAATGGGTCGTAAAAACCAGTGGCAGATGCCGACGACACGTCCGTCATGTGAACCTTGCCACCTGTTTTAAATAATCGATATTTTTACGCTATGCGACAATAATGAAAGTACCTACATGTTAAACAATTATTAGGTACACGAACTCTTGGGTTAATTTCTTTTTTTTATGTGATTGGACGGCTGACGGATTACCGTATGGTTAGCAATCAGCGTCGCCCATAGACGCCGGCAATAACGCAGGAGTTACGAGTGCGTTGCCGACCTTTTGGCATTAGGGTTTTGCAGATATAGGGATTGGGTGAGGGAAATTGGGCCTTCAGTAACCCCACTCACAAGGTGAAACACAACGCAACGAAAAAAAACTACTTTTTCACGCAGGTTTTGTAAAGCCGTGGTATTACCACGGTCGAGCTGACCTATTCGTGCCAAACCATGGCTCACCCATACCTAGTAATTTTCTAAGAAAGAATTAAGACTTATATGATGATGTCATGAAGTTCCAAAAACGTATTTCGTCAGTAAGCAGGCACATTATTTTATGTTACAAATTAGCGATACTCAAAATAATATATCGAAATTTAAATGTTCCGAACAATCATAAAAGCATTATCACAACGAGTAGTAAAAACTCGATCCCTTGTTTTTCCATTACCTTGTGTATAGGTTAATGTGCTGTTTGTGAATGCTGTATAATTACCTGTCAATTTGTATAATAGCCACGTGTCTAAGGTTCCGAAGAGAGCGTCGTCTTCTTGCACGGCATTCTTGAAGGCAGCTATGTTGTGGAACGCCCAGTTTAGTCGTAAACATGTCTGAAAAATAATTACTATGAAAATGGCTATAAACACTTAACATTATTCATCGTTTCTATCAGTTTTTTTTTTTCATTTCAAGCTTCTTATCTATTTGAAATTAACTGAAGGTCTGCAAAACATCGAATAAACCTAGCAAAGGTTCCCACCTAGCCAAGTTCAATAACGATAATCGTTATTGCTATAAGTACCTACATTTATTTTGTGGTCATCAATTAGCCACGTGGTCAGTAGGTAAATTAATTTCCTTACATTTGGAACTTTTCTTAAGCAATAATGGTTATCGAAAGTAGACTAGGCAAGAGAAAATACATATCAATATTTAACGGTTGAGTGAATAGATGAAGAATTTGTAAGAATAGGTCTTAATACACAAGAAAAACAAGTTAAACATAAATGGCCTTTAAAAAAAATAATTTAGTGCAGTGTTGAGGTTAATCACATCGTAATAAAATTATAAATGGAATTCAATAAGTCGGGTATTACTCCCAAAACTATGTTTGGCAAAACTCATCATTAAACTAAATCGAAACCTGCCTCCGGTATGGACGCGAAAATTCACATGCAAATATCAATCACTTGGCTGAAGGTATAAGAATAAAATGAGGATTAACGAACAAAGAAAAGGTCGCATTTATGCATGCATTTTGTGCATGTACACTACATATTATGTATGCAGGTGCACATACCTACGCCAGTTGAGTACATGCATAAGACTTAGTGTAAAAACATTGACTGGATAGATTTTGAAGTACTTGTAATTTATATGCATTTAATTCATTAAACCCTAAGCGAACGCCGGTATTCGCGCACCTATTGTTCTTCTATTGTGTCTCGTATAACCACGATTTTAAGGTTAAATATTATCTAAGTAGTATGTACTACTGGTTGACTATTATATCACAAAATTGAAGCCAAATGTAGTGTATCTACGATCTTTGACCTTTTCATTGCGAGTCAGAGTCGTGGGCGTATACGGACGCCGCCGGCGCTCTAAATGCCGATGCCTCTAAGATTCGATGCACCATCAGTTCTCAGCAGTACTTAAGTTTATTAATAAACCAATTTGATTTAGTACGCTTTGTCACTTAATGCCTAATGATTTACTGTTACACAAATAAATTCACCATTGTGTAAACTCGACAAAATCGAGTCCTGCATGAACCCATATTACATATATTTAAATCATATAAAGTAATGCTTGACTGCAATCCCACCTGATGGTAAGCAGTGATGCAATCGATGACGGTAAGACGCACTAGTTTATTAAGAGCCTATTCAATCTACCTTAGAAGACACCTAAATTATAACTGGACGGGAAGACCCGTTTGATACCCGAATCCGATGAAATTCTTTTGACTTAAACTTTATCGAAAATTTCTCGATGTCCGAAAAAGGGAACTGTGCGCAGGGTGTGCGTTCTTTCCTTCTTAGGGGATTAAAATATGTTATGTAGGTATATATATTACTGTAAAAAGAATCAAGTGTGGAAGAGTCATGCTTCGGAACGAATGCGCCGCCGGCGTCGGCTCGACTGGAGTCAAAAAAGTCTTTAAATCCCTAATAACGGTCAATAGGCCGACAACGCACTTTTAACTTTATCAGGCAATCCGTTGGTAATTTGCTAACATAATATGCCATAAAAATGCCAAACAGAATCAGTTAAAGATCGATTCTATTGCGTAGGTCTATTGTTTATCATCAAATCAATTCGATCTATAAATATAAGTTACAGTGTAAATAAATAAAAAGGAATCAACAATGTATCACCACGTTTCCGACAAGAATGCGTCTATATTTAGAACTGTACTCGACGACAGCCAGGACGTTAGTGTATCTAGATTATTGCCGGTAGCTATACCTACGTAGGTACTAACCAACCAATTTGATGATATTATATGCATAAGTATGGTGTTTGTTGATTTGATTAAATATGTACTAGATTACGGCTTAGTGCAAATCTATTAAATTTTGTTATGAAGCTAAATTTTATTACCTACTTTTATTGATCAGAAAAATGCATTTTTATAAAATAATAATATAGGTAATAATTAAATCCTTTATTCAATACTTTTTGGAAATGTCAAAAGTGACTAATATCTAAGAATTTTGTATGAAATAGCACGTTGCGACGTCATACTTTTTTACGTCAAACAGCACAATTATTTCTCTTGAATCAGATCCTTATTTTAAAAAATACGAATAAGTATATTTCTTTACCTATGAAATTGCCGTTTTGCATGAAAAAATTTAAACGAATTTTTTGATTTGAAATGCGATGAAAATGTAACACTAATCAATAAACAAATGACTACTTTTGGAAAAAGAATCCCATGTTTTTAAAACAAAATTACCCTAATTAGACATAGCCTAACAAAAACTATTTTGATTTGAAATGGCCAGTACTGCAGAACGGCAATTTCATAGGTAAAGACCTATTATTTTAAATTTAATAAATGAAGGTGTGTAATTTTTAAGTACAAAATATCTTTTTAGGGTTTTATTAGTTGATTTTTTTTAATACACTACCAAATTTACAAGCATAATCATAAACCAAAGAAGAAAATAATAATCGTATTTATTTTACATATTAATCAATACACTACACTCGTGGGCGTATAGCTACTACATTATTAAGATTGATCGAGCGATTATGGATCGTTAAATCATAAACAATGCGTCATTGCTCTTGCGCAGGTAAATGATTAATATAACGTAACACCACGCCTTTTAATTCAAAATCGACAGAAGTACCTACGTATCTATACTAATCTATACTAATATTATAAAGCTGTAGAGTTTGTTTGTTTGTTTGAACGCGCTAATCTGCGGAACTACTGGTTCGAATTGAACAATTATTTTTTGTTTGTTAGTCCATTTATCGTGGAAAGCTATAGGCTATAAAATATCACGCTACAATCTGTAGGAGCCGAGCAGCAGGTGAAACCGCGTGAGAGCAGCTAGTTTATACTTATATATAATATTATGTAAAGCAGTAGAGTTTGTTTCTTTGCTTGATGGCGCTAATGTTCGGAACTACACGTTCGAATGGAACAGTTATGTGTTAGTTAGTCAATTTACTGTTGAAGGTTTTATAGTCTATAAAACATCACGGTACAGTCTGTAGGAGCCGAACACTGATATTAAAAAGGGTTTGTTTGAACGCCTTTATCGGCGATACTGATTCGAAGTGAACAATTATTTTTGTAGAGGATATTCGTATTTATCGAAGACGGCTAAAAAGTGTCACAAGCCAAACAACGGATGAAATCGCGCGGGAATAGCCTGTTAAAAATAAATGGAACAAGTGCAAAGTGATAATTTTTAAGCCCATACATATTTACTAAGGCCATATATATTAAATGACATACACTGGCCATGATTCCAAACTTCACTGTGTTATTAGAGTTTAAAAATATCAATTATATATCCAAAAGTCGTTTGCCCAACCGAATCGAATTCGATAGAAATGGCCCGCTTTACTCCCTCGCCAAGGACGCAATAATACTAATATCCTAGTTCCTAATATCTTATCCTACTAATATTATAAATCCTACTAGGCTACTCTATATATTAGGTCTTTACCTACGAAATGCCGTTTTGCATGAAAAAATTAAAACTAAGTTTTTTTATGTATTTTTTATTTGTATTAATCGAAGTAATCACCCATGCAATCAATGCATCTTTGCCAACGTGGTGGCAGTTTATTAAAGAAATCAGCTGGACGGGAAGCAACAAATTCTTCAAAGGCATTTTGTACTGCCTCTCGGGTATTGACTTTTTCCCCGCCAAGAAGTTATCCAAATTCTGGAAAAAGTGGTAGTCTGTAGGCGCAAGGTCTGGTGAGTAGGGTGGATGACGGAAAACTTCCAACCCCAGGTCTTGCAACTTGGAGACCGTCTGTTGTGCAGTATGAGGTCGCGCGTTGTCGTGCAGGAGCAGTGGAGAAGAGCGATTGACCAATGCTGGTTGGAAATGTGCCAGCTTCTCCATCATTGTGTTCAATTCTTCACAGTATACATCTGCAGTAATGATCATCCCGTTCGGCAAGAAGCTGTAATAAATCACCCCGGCGCTAGACCACCAAACAGTGCCCATCACTTTTCTAGGGGTAAGTTTTCGTTTAGGACATTGCTTAGGTGCTGAACCAGGATCCAACCACCTTGCTGAGCGCTTGCGGTTATCAAACAGAATCCATTTTTCATCGCAGGTAAAAATTCGGTTCAAAACTCCTTCATTTGTGTGTCTGTTGAGCAGTGCAGGGCACGTCTCGACGCGTACTTCGCGCAGGCGATCATTGAGTTCGTGGGGCCCCCATTTGTCAAGTTTTTTTACCTTGCCAATTTGACCCAAATGGACCAATATTGTTTTGACGCTAACGTCGAAAGCTGCTGCTAATTCAGCCGTAGGTTGTGTATCATCAGCTTCCACAATCGCCTTTAATTCGTCATTGTCAACCGAAGTCTTCGGACGACCGCGAGGTTCATTTTTCAAGTCGATATTCCCAGAACGGAAGCGAATACTAATAACAGTTGGTGCGTTGGTTTGTAGTGTTAGCTCCGTAAACGTCGTTGATGTTGCGTGCCGCTTGTGCCGCGTTGCTGCCACGACGAAACTCATATTCCATAATTACTCGAATTTTTAACGTATCCATGATGGCGAAACAGATTGAAATGCGATGAAAATGTAACACTAATCAATAAACAAATGACTAGTTTTGGAAAAAGAATCCCATGTTTTTAAAACAAAATTAATTTGAAATTAGAATTCTTAGCCAAACAAAAACTATTTTGATTTGAAATGGCCAGTACTGCAGAACGGCAATTTCATAGGTAAAGACCTAATATATGTATGTATAAAAGAAAGTCGTGTTAGTTACACTTACACTTATAACTCAAGAACGGCTGAACCGATTTGGCTGAAAATTCGTTGGGAGGTAGCTAAGAACTGGGAGAAGGACATAGGTTAGAGTAGGTAGTGTAGGTTAGGTACAGTTGGGTAGGTAGAGTAGGGTAGGGTAGATAGAGTAGGGTACGTAGAGTAGAGTATTTTTTTTTTGAGGGGAAAACCATCAAATAACTTCTCCGTCCCAGGGCGGGAGGGAGTGTCAGACTCTTACTGACTAAAAACCCCGCTGTTCCTTCTCCTGCTCTGGGCCGAGGTCGCGGTGCCGCATTGCGCTTATCCCGTAACCCCGGCTGAACATCAGCCCTTTAGGGCCCCGTCTGTGGTGGTCTATTGGCTCTTTAAGGCGCGCGCGGAACGCTACGCGCCGTACGCTCGGGCCTGGTTCTGGTCGGGCGGCGAGCTGCTTGCCGACCGCAGACCCGCGCTTACGGTGGCAGGGGCGTGAGAAGGAGGATTGCTCCCTCACGCGGGCCGCCTCCCTCTTTGCGAGCATAACTGCTTCACAGAAGGAGGAGACGGCGTCCCAGTTCCTCTCATTTCGCACCATAGCCTCGACTAAGGCCGGGCGCGAGAGCTCACCGCCGACGTAGAGTAGGGTGGGGTAGGTATAGTAGGGTAGGTTGAAATGACGGGAGCGACGCCGCGGATAAGAACTAGTAATATTTTAAATGTGTAAGTTTGAGATAATGGATGGATGTATGTTTGTTATACTTTCGCGGAAAAACGGCTGGACGGGTTTGGTTGAAATTTGTAAAGTAAGGTAATCTTTATTGTGTTGGTTACGCGTGTTGTATATAATGGTATACAGTACAACAATCAGCCCGTTCGGGCATACAATAATCAAAGCCCATTTGGGCAGGTACATTATTATTATATATACAACAAAAAGTAAGCATCCATTTCTTGTCGATTATTTGGCAAGTAAGTATATAAGTGATAACCTAGATAACATAGACTACTTTTTATCATTATACCACTCGGGCGAAGCCGCGGCGGAAGCTTGTTAACCATAAATGTTAATTAATTATGTTTTTTTCTGAATATAATCTTTAAACCCTGTATAAAAACAAAACAAACTTTTTACAAATATCTACATAATCCACGTCAGGTTACAAAGTCTAAATTATTAATGTTATTTTTCTGACTGCAGATTTAATTTTGCGCGTAGATTAATCTGAAGGTCGAATAAAAATATAATCGACCATTGTTTTTTTAACGTTTTGCACTTCCTAATAATACATCATTTCAGTCAATATTTGTATTTAATATAATCATAATTTTAAATATAAATTCCATGTTTAAATTAGCATATCAACGAGTTCAGTGAATTAGGAAATGAAAAAACAGGTTTATTACAAACATTTCCTACTAATACCTACTATCGAATACTAAGGAAACGACACAGATTAAAGATAAAAAAAACTCACCTGAGTATTCATAAATTTGAACACACTTCCTGCTTTGAACCTTTTGCTTCTTAGAATAAGGTACAATATGTAGGCACTTGCTTTGAATAACTAAAAAAATGAACAGTTATTAATTTATTTTAGATACATTACTTACTCATAGACAAAAAAAAAGAATATCTACTATGGTATATGTTTTTTCTGATGGGCTTGTCCATCCACTTAATATTTAAATGTGCCTTAACTTATTTGCCAATGTATTGCTACACATTAAATATTTCGTAATTATGTTTAGTAGCACAAAGTTTGAATATAAGGCTAACTTTCTCTTTATAGGATAAGACAAATCTATTGGAATAAAAATGGACAATTAAGTATGTACAGTGTACACCCTTAACTGTTGAATGACTACACAATATTATGTGGCACAGTTGACGCGGTGGCTGGACTGGGTGCAGCGCAAAGTGTCGTGGGTATTCTTTTTTTTTTAATTGTTGCCGTGAACCAGGTCTACAAACATACAATTTCACAAACACACCACATCCAGATTAGGAACAACAATTCTAGATCACACAACGAGTTAATCCATGCGAGAATCGAACCCGCGTGGCAGCCAGTTGCCTAGCCACAGCGCCAACCGTGCACTCGATTCGGGTTCAATCCCCGATTGTTTAAGCCACAAATAGTTGTTGTGGGTCTGTTTTCGATTGTCTGGGTGTAATGTGTATGTTTGTAAACACACCCAGAACACAAGATAGAATCGTAATGTCAGTAATGTTTCAAAAAATCTGTCCCCTTCATATTGGATTGTTCATGTGTAGGGGTGTTTTGTGTGGCCAATAATGGTTAAGTAATATTTGCCATTCATATCAAACTGAAATGTATAAGATATACTACAACAGTATATATTTTATACATCACACCAAAAGGCAACCTTGGGTTGAGATTCAACAATTTCTTTTATAATAAAAGATACTCATGTTAATGGACCTTCTCAAAATCAATACAATAAAGGTAATAAAGTATTCTGTAAAATATACCTTCCATACATATGAAGCATTCCACTGTTTGACTAATCTGTCAGCTCGTAAATCTTTCCATGTAATAAACTTGTGAAATGGTTTGCCAGTTTTGCGAGACCAGTTTATAAATGTACCTCTTTGGGTGGTGATACCCATAGCGGTCATCTGCCCCGCTGTTAATTGGGCATCTGTGAACAATATTTTATATTTTACAAAAAAAATCATGCACAACATGTATTCCTCAACTCTTGGACAGTGAATGAGAGACTTAGTTCTATAGAAGTGTGGCTATTAATAATTTTGATAGACACATTATTAAATAATTAATTCAATAAAAGTTTATTCATGAGAGTAGGCTGTTCAAATGGAGCATGATTGTTTTTTAGTTCTAATAACAATAATGTGGTAACTCTGTTCTGTAATAGCACATATATTATTTAATCTCAATGGATATATCTACAAATTTATTGAAGGCCAGTTTTAAGTTAATACCATTATAAATAGCTAAAAATAGTTTGCAATTGAAGCCTTAGATTTTATTTAAATTCATTGAAATACCCTTTCTTACATTGATGTTTTTAATGGTGAAAATAGAGAAATAGTTTTAATTATTTTGATTGATAATTTAACTGCTATAATGAGGGATTTATCATAATTATGATACCATTTTAATTGTAAACAACAGCTATTGGACAAGACCTTCGTTGTTCTCATTGCTATGCATTAAGTGATAACATATCTTATCATGTGTTTTATTTAGGAACTAGAACAACAGTACAGAACCATTCATTTATTTGTGTTAATAGCTATCAATGAGAATGAAGTATTGACATGTTCCACCTTGGTAAGCGGATCAAATCTCAACTGACAAGTATATGCTGAAGCGGAGTTTTGTTAAAAAAAATATTTATAAATATGCAATTTAAAATTACTCACCCTTTAATGATATATTTACTACACCAACCACAGAGGTCCACAGTTCATCCGGGTCTATTTCAACGAAACCAGGATGTGGATAATGTAATACCACCTAATTAAAGTAAAAAAATATAATTCACTTATTGCACTTAATTTGCCATTAAAAAATTATAAACACAAATTTATTCTATAGATAAACTGTTTTAAAATATATAAAATCTAATATTTGTTATTAGTTACGAGTTTAAACCATTTTTTATTTTAATATACCTGATCAACCGCTCTTCCCACTATTTCAGCTCTAGTATTATAAATAAAAGAGCGAATAGTGCTGGTGCCTATGTCTAAAGTTAAAATATATTTTTCTTCCATGGTTCCTTAAACACTCCGACCTTTATGAAACTAATTTAATTAGAAAATATTAAATTAATAGTATCGCAAACGTATTGTATTCGTCCGCACTCATTTCTATTTGAAAAAATACAATACAATTGAATTGACTTTACGAAGACGGTCAACAAATGTCAATGTCAATTTGTCAGTGTCGGTCAAAATCAAAACGATCGGTTTCACGCAATATTACAGAATTTAATATTTTTAAAGTAAGATTTAAAAAATATATTGTAATCAATCCCGTTTTTTATTTTACTCCAAAAATTCTATTGGTTTAAGACATTCTGGGGCTTAAATCATCTACCGTACTTATATTTGAAGCAATGATTCCAGATAGTATTGTTGCAAGCAATCTATTGCAGCGAAATGCAGAAAAAAACAATATGAAGTCGTTTTAGTTATTTAAAACAAACAAGTGATCATACATATACCTGAAACTAAAATAAATTTATTTACTATTTTGATACTTACGCATACGCAATACTTTTAGCAGGGAGACAGAAGTATGAAAATAATTATTAATCGAATTAGTAATTATAATTACTCTTAATATAATCGACTAGGTTACTAATGGCTTTGGGCATGCCTATATTTTTATGAAATGGCAACACAAGTCTGTGGCTGACAGTCAAGCGCGTTTTGGATCTTTGAACGCTAAAAATTGTGATGTAAAAACGAGAAAAATAAATGTTTACTGGCCATCATGGCGAATCCACGGAAATTTAGTGAGAAAATTGCCCTCCATCATCAAAAACAGGCAGAGGAAACAGCTGCTTTTGAACAGATTATGCGCGAAGTTTCCGACGCAACCCAAAGGGTATGTCGCCTATTTACTCAGGCAGTCGCTTCCTGGCCGTCAAATGTGCCCGCCGACGTAAACAATAATCCATTACAAAATAGTTATTGCGCCTAAACAACAAAGTGAACATATTTTTTTATTTATGTCAATAGCAAAATACCACTCAGTTCTGTGTGTATAGTTACAATTGTCATTGTCAAAATGAATTGTAAGTCTATTTGGTGTCCTACACAATAGCTAGTTAGAATATTATGAGTGTTTCATCTCCTAATGAAACTAAGGAAACATGAAGTCTGATTTATTAATCATAACTGATAACAATAGTTGCTTGCCAGTGAAATAAATTGAAATCAAATCTAGATACACACATATTGAGACTAACAATGTTTTGTTATAATCATAGAGTTGATTATTTACAGTTGAAACTCCACATAATTGAAGTATGTGTAAATTATAGGATTTTTTCATTAACAAACAGGTTGTCAAGTATTAGAATACAGTAAAAAGATGTTCAGGCATCCTGATTGCAGGTAAATTCAAGTAAAGTAGCCAGAGTCAAACCGCCCCCCGAGCCTAGTGATAATGTTGAGTCGTCACTCCGGCCCACTCAGCAGGGCTTGGGCACATACCGCAGTGGCTCCCTGCCAAATGTGGCTGCACCACAAGCTACCGCCATTGAGCTGGAAACAATTAAGGTTCCTTTGTTTTGGAATCTGATCTTTAAAATCCCTAATAGCGTAAATCTACCATTTTATGACCTTGCAGGTAGTTAAAAACTAAGAACATTTAAAAGGCATTCTATTTGTATTTTGCAATCAAAGAATAACTTTTTCATTGTTTTGTAATATTGATAAGTGATAATTACCTGTTAGGTCTTGATGGCCTCTGTAATTTATGGTAGAATTTGCTATGTATACCTTCTTTTGTTCGGTAGTGGTGCAGTTGTAGCTGGCTGAAATGATTTTCTATTATTTTTCTTAAAGTTGTGTTTCATTTGATATAGATTTGTACGCAGTTTTTTTTTCACATATTTAAAAAAATAACAGCTGTTTAAGATGATGAATCAATAAATAAATGAAAGAATCTCATGAAGTAAATAGGTGTTAATTGCTTTATCACCTTGTAAAAACTTACTTGAATATTGATAAATATAATCAAATGCCTGTAACAATAAACAAAGTGTGTAGAGTAACTCTTGTTAACAGAAAACTGTGTTGAACTCATATTTACATTATAACATGTGTTTTAATAAGTTTTCTTGTTCACAAACTTAACACCGTCATCTGTTCACTAGAATACCATAAACAGGTTTAACTATTAATGTTATATTTTATTACAATGTCCTACATTTTTTTAGCATTTAAATGCAAAGTTTTTTTTATTGCCTTTAACTTTATTGCTGTAGAAATAACAAATTTAATTGTGCCCTGATATTGATTATTTTGCAGACAATAAATAAAATAAAAAAAGAAATTAGAGAAATAGCATGTTGCATCCTTGTAAAATAGTCCTTATACCTACTGAAATTAGTGCAAAGGTAGTTAATTTATTTAATTTTAATAATCCCTGCCTTTAGAAGTAGTGAAAAATGAATTTATTTGCCATGCTAATTAATACTTCCATCACATATTAGAAAAATGTATGTAATTAAATATAAAGTTAATGTACTAGATGTTGTGCACTGTGTAGTATTTTGCATATTAAATGTATGAGTAAATTATAGAATGATTAATAATAGTAGGTTAAACATACATTGCATTACACACATTCAATTGGATATTACTTCTCAAAAATAAGTTTATAGGGAAAAGTAATTTATAAAGGACAACATCGAGTTGTTGGTATTTCCCGCCAAACAAGCTAAACCGGTGCCTTACACGCGACTTTAGTTGGCGGGAAAAGCCAGCCATAACCATTCCTGGTTGAGTTTATGTTAGTAACATTTTGTTGTCTATTTGTCCTAGCCGGAGGAATTACCGTTATCGAACCAGTATGCTATGGCCGGGGGTCGCAGCGGCGGCACGTCGCCGTCGCGCTCGCCGGCGGGGCAGCGGGGCCGCGCCTCCTCTTCAGTGGGCCCAATGCGGCGCCCAGCCGACAGAAAACACGACACCAGCCCTTATGGCAGCACCGTATACTTGAGGTAAACCAGTTTGGCATTGAAAAAACCTGATGACGAACGATGCTGGTCAATACCTACCTAGGTATCAAGTTAATTGACCGGTTAACTTAGCAGGAAGTTTTCGCGCCAACTCACAAACGAAGTATCGCAAACCGGCATTATGAATAAAATCTTTCGGACGTGTTCAGAAATTGATATCACATCATTATTATGAACCAGCTCGTAACCGTAGTGACGTAGGTTGAAACTTGTCTTCGTGTACAAAAAAAAATTAGTATCCATTACGACACACACTAAATAAGTACTTGCTGTATTTTTTTGTTATTATCATCATACAATAAACACATAATGAAGGCACATGTTTAAAAAAATATTCAAGCAACGTAATGTCATAGATACAATACAACAAAGGTACAATCCTGCACTATATCTTCGGAGGTTACAACAATTAAATCAGTCGCTAACTATACTCCTTGCTTACGTCACTTCTTTAATCACGGCAGTTATGCTGAATTATTATCTAAAATATGAGGCGCAAGAAGCCCGCCGACGCTGACGTACAATTTATTCCAATTTAAACTATACGAACGTGTTGATAATTATTATTAATTACAAACTTCACGAGGTATAATGTGATTCATTTAAGTACATGTCATTTTAATTCAAGTTTGTTCCACGAAACCTCATTCATGTATAATAATAATAATTGTTTAATAGAAGAAAGATCAAGAAACAACTCTTAATATATGCGAACATAATGATCTTGTACGCTTCTGCGAAACGAAAAATAATTTCGAAAAAACAAAACTAGTTAGGTTCTCCTTTCTACGAATACGTTTCACCGTCTGCGTATTATATAAACTATGGAACTCGTATAAATATAATTTATTCAGTCTACTTCGATCAACTCGGTCTTGATTTGAAAGGATATGACCGTATGCGCTACAATATATAGATTAAAAAAATCCACTTAATAAAAATTTATAAGTAAACATAACAAAAAAAAAAACTAAAATAATAAAACCGTGGGACTAAGAATCGATTGTTTATTAATCAGTTTGCAACTAAGTATTTTCCTGCTTATATTTATATATATCTGTGAATTCAAGTCGCTGTCTTGGCGATGTTTAAAATATTACGTCACTTCTTGAAATTACAATTCAATTAAAATGCGTAATATTCAATGTCTGTGTGTGGAACTTGTTACGCTGGTTTGTAAACACTCAAATGAAAAATATACGTCGTTATTATAATTTCGGTTTTTGTGGAACTTTGTGTACTTACATAGTTCTCTGCAACAACCCTATGATTACCAAAGTACAATATGGCATGTCACGGCTGTCAGTACATATGTCCTTAAGGTTTTGCACCTGACAAAGACAGTCCACTTTTAAATAAAATTAAAAAACCAAATGACTCAATACTAAGAAAATAATGGTATATATTTATTCAAATGAGAGTTATTACTAGAAGTGACAGAGTACATTGTTGCATGTCCAAAACATCAGTGTAAATTATACTTACGTAATTATTAGGCGATATAAAATAGATAATAACAAGTGACAATATTTTTAGAAAGCGCCTCCGAATTTGAAAAGTAAAAGGTACTCCAGACTATAATCTAACATGGAGGATTGTTAACTGTTAAATCTGTTCAGCTGTTTTTGCCCAAATGAGTAGCAAAAGTTCTTTTCCCTGGTCCCTGGGCGAGAGGGAGTGTCACTCTTATTTACTAAAAACGATCCTGTTTTTTTCTCCAGCTCCATGCTGGGGCCGCTATACACAATTACGGACTGACAAATATGTACTGTACACAATGATGAGTAAAACAATTTTATTATAATTATTGTTTTTCTTTGCAGTCCACCGCCTGATAGTAATTGGCGGCGTACGCATTCAGACTCTGCGCTGCACCAGTCCTGCGGAGAGCAACAGGCGGCGGTACAGCCCCTGTCGCCGCATCGGACTATGCACTCACATGCACACCCACATCTACACCCACACCAGAATCACCGGAGAGGTGCGCAAATTGCATACATTCATATCTATGATTATACGCATTTCGTAATCCTTGGATCAAAGGAATTCAATTCAAAACCTGGCAAGCCATTCGTGAGTCTTAAATGACTATCGATTAAGCAAATCAATGACAATAACTAATAATGAGTCCTGTTTCATGTTTACATGTTCACTTATTTGTATGTTTTCCTATGTTTCTTACAGGTGACATACATTTAGATGTATTATCAGCAATGAATCCCGCAAACCGGCCGCGATCGTCATGTGAAATACCAAGAATACCAAACAATAACAAGTGAGTTGCTATATTTTAACTAGTGTAGTGCTTAATTGGAAGAGGAAAATGTTATTTTATCCCTAAGCTCGGAAACTTGAATGACTTAGAAAAGCCAAGTTGTAATGCACTTAGTTTAGGTATGTGCATTAGTGTAATGGCAATTTGTTTGAACTCCAGTAATATGAGGAATTTACGATGATATTATGATTTTATTTTTGATATGTTTGTGGTGGTGGTAAGTGTACTGTAATAATGAATGTGATCGAATAATGTACGTTTTCTGTTTAGCACGTATGACTGTTTCGACAGCGTGTACGCGAGCGGGGAGGGCGGGGGCGGGCTGGGCGGCGCGCTGGGCTGCGAGCTGTCGGTGCCGGGCGGGTCGCTGCCGGACCTGACGTCGGTGCACTTCCCGGCGCCGCACTACGCCGCGCCGCCGCAGCACGCGCCCCACACGCCGCGCGCCTCGCCCGACTACCAGCCGCGCTATGTACGTCACCACTACCACCCCTCCCACCACGCGCAAGTAAGGCAGGCCCTACGGAACTACTCCGCCGCCCATCTTCATCCCGCCGTGTTTGTGTCTCGTCTGCGAGGGATTCTCTCCTCTATCTGTGTTGCAATAAAACTTCACTTACTGATCGCCGATCCGTCTCGGTCCGTCGAGCGCAGCGATAAGGCCCTCGACTGCATCTCACGTGTTTCGCACGCCGCACTCGCGTGATACTAATAATAGGTTTAGTAAAAGTGATAGTAGCACTCATGTGTGCTGGCGTAAACACGTGTAACTAAGCAAAAATATTAATTAATTAATCGCATGATTAGTGGTTAGTCTCTGAGTTATCTCGTGGCGGCTGGAACATGGCAACGATTTGGAATAAGTAGTTAGCGGTAGAAAGTAGAGTGGTAGGCGTTGAGTGAGTGTGTAGTGCAGTGAGCGTGGTGGTTGCAGTCGCCGACGTCGCCGGGCGCGGTGTCGCCGGGCGGCGGCAGCGTGTCGCCGGCGACGGGCGGGCTGTCGCCGGCGTCGGGCTCGCCCGTCGGCGCCACCGTGCCGCTGCACGCCGCGCCGCACCACGCGCTCGACCACGTCGCGCCGCTCTACGACGCGCAGGTCGGTGTCGCGCACTCGCTGCACTATCATTATATAAACTAAATATTCAAAATCTATTCATTAAATACATCTAGTTGCTCGAATTCGTTGTTGCATATCAAATGCCAATGTAATTGTAATAGGATTTAAATAATGATTATTAAGTATTTATAGATACGCTGTCCCGCGAATAATTTTGTATCTAGAAATAAACCGATTTATTACTGCGATATCCTAAGTTAGACCGAACATCGTTACCTCGGCCCACGTGACTCATAATGAACGCCGCGAAAATCATACAATAATCAATTTACATTACAAACCAAATCTGTCTGCTATTAAAAAACGATTGCAGTCTCGGTTGTTGGGGCATTACTATGCAAGAATTTATGAATCAATCTAAGTAACGAGTATTGTTTATCGAAAATGGCGTGTGGTTACGCTGCCAGAATGGTAGCTGCGGAACATTATGTAGACCTATAGACCTACGCTACTGGGCGTTAGCGCCGGTAGTGCTGTGTACAGTAGCTCTAACACTGGCTTGGAGAACATTAACACGTGGCTCACAAACACCTGTGACCACACACTTAGGTACTTTTAACATTTTTGTTGTTTTTGTTATGTTTGTGTTTATTTGCTTTCTACACAAATCATTTTTTGTTTATTTCAGAATCACTTATCTGTACCAAACACAAATAATTATCTTCATCATAATAAGGTTCGTTTTCTTTTTTAACCTCCTCTTAAATTTTATTCCCGCTCATACTTTACAGGCGGTCGCTTGAATGCTTTGAAACGCTGTCTATTGTTGGTGGCAATATTTTTGATTATCTATAACAGAGCTGGGTCTCGCTAATATCCTACATTTTATCTATGTCTGTGACATTCATTCTATATCTCGTCTTGTTCATACATCACATGGGTGCTTCGTGCATGGAACGTTATAAATTGTGTTCAGCTAAACATGTACTCGTACACTAATACATTTCGAAGCAATATATTGCTTATTTCGGCACCTCCGCACTAAACGACACCGATTTCCTTCGTTTCCTTTTACCATTATATATTTCAAACGCACCTATTTTATTTATACATTTGTATTTATAGGACTACTAATCAATTTTAAGTGTCTTGTTTATTTAAACGGTTTCAAAAGTTGATTGTATATTGGACAATTACGACACGGCCACGCTGTTGTTGGCGTCACAAAAAACGAATAGCGGAATAGTTAATCATAAATAAATATTTATACAAATAAAGGTCGTCACTCGTCTCATTGGTGTATTAGCTAATATGAGGTCATAGGTATACAAGAGTATTGTTGGGGTACATAACGTGGAATGCCAGCTGTCGACTCGATGACGCTAATTTCGTTTAATAAGGATGCTACATTGTATTGCTATGTCAAATTCAAATAATGAGTGACGACCCTAATTTCACATTTGCTTCAACCACTTGTGTTGTTCTAACTTTGCAATGCAACAGCTGCACGTGGCAAATATTTCTATCATCCATTAATGTTCCTATGACATCGATGACTAAGTACATCAAAATTAATTAATTAATACTAACTTTTACTAACATTGGTTTATTACTAATGATAAATAGTCTACCACAGGAGTTATATTATTATATTTTACGTAAGCTTGCTGACTCAAAATTTAAATTATATTTATATTACCAATTGGCATGACTACTTGTATATATTTTACAGCAGTTCTCAGTGTTTATGGATATATTTTTCTGGTTTATATTGATGAGAATGTGGTCCTTTCTTTAACATGTTTAACACCAAGAGAACAACGTCGAGAAGTCACCAGCCATCTACCGGCAGTCAATACCTTAAGAAACAATAAAAACGATAATAAATTGATTTAATTTATTGCTTACATTAGCTTGTCTATTTAAAGAATCGACCACATACAGCTGTAAGATTGTTTTGTTTGCCATTTTGACAAATCTACATAATGGTTTACTTCGTTTTTAATTTTATACTAGCTTCTACATAATTAATTCGGTCCTAACTGCATGAACAAATTGGCTTCTGGCTAAAAACAGTGTGATACAACATATTGTATTATTCTACGAATTAAGCATTGGCAGCGTTTTGGTGCCCATAATAGAAAAAATATGAATGCGTGGAACTTTCGCCAAGTTTATAACTACTTATCTAAAATGTAATCTCGTCTATCATCTGCAACGAAAGTTGAATGGAATAATATCATAGTTTTCCATTAATTTCTGCATAATGAATAAAATTATCATCTCATTATAATATAATTTGTTTTGTATTTCAATAAACAAAATGACGTGTACCAAACTGCCAAAGCTCCAATTTAAATTAAAACCAGCCAGTATTTTACAATTTTTTTTTTAATTCTAATCACACTGTTTTGGTATAAAAACTTTTTCGAAAAAGTGTTTTAGTTGAGTAAAGTGCTTGTTTCGGCTGTTTACAGAACATGTCGCCTCTAGACCACGGCTGGATACCGTCCGGATACCAGACGCACTGTAGTCCGCCCTCACAATATTCCTCTACGTCGAACATAAACATACCTTCACCAACGGTACAGTATACGTGTATTTTACTTTCAAATAAAATAACCAGTTTTATTTTCTTTGTTTATTACTGAACAAAAGAGGTTGTGTAAGGCGCATTACCTTCGATCTTATCTTTGAAATCTGAATTTGCGTACGTTTTACCTCTTTACTTTGATAATAGACTTTTTAGCCATTGTCTTTCGATTCCATGTTGTTATTAATATAAGTCGCCGTAAATTTTCAGATGGTGCACAGTCCAGGTAGTCCTGTGGAGTCCCCACAGACGGATTACAACAACTTACACCAAGCGTTGTTACAACCTTTCGAGCAAATCACAATGGTGAGTGAAACTGACACACGTTCTTATATCAAACTAGTTTCCGTACGTGACGTATTTAATATTAATATTCAAGGTCACAGTTGAACAGTTATGAATAAGTCAATCATTTAACGCTGGCTACTAATAATTCTATTTAATTACACGCGTGACTTGCGGTACCATAATCGGTTGACCTTGACCCCTGTGTCGCGAGTAAGAAAAACTTCTACCCTAAATGTTATCGTGGAAGGAAATTACTGATCGTCGTACTATGTATTATCATTCACTTAACATTACTTCTGATTTACTATAAAGTAGTCTGCAGAAGTGTCATGTAGTCACGCATTGTTCTCAATTCTCATATCATTATACATTATTCATAACTTAAAATATAATACAAATAAAAAATAAACTATGCAGTAGACTTATGTAGACGAAAATATTAACAAAACTATTCGATTTAATTAATCAAACAGAAGTAGCATTTGCGTCATTTGATTTTTTACAATTTAGAATATAAATGAAATAAAAATAAATTATTTTTAATTACTCGATAGTACTTAAAACTTGTTTTGTTACTCGCCCTTGTTACGTATATAACGTAACTTTTTAAATAACAATAATATCACTTTATTTATACTTATGCTTCAATGGAACAGCAAGGAATTGTAAGTAAATAAAAAAATATGCAATTGAAATGTTATGTTAAACACACTGGTATATATTATATATCTATCATTATCTGAGATGTAGCTCCAAGTTACAAAAGAGGTTTATTGAGACTAGAATAATTTTGGCACATTGAAAACGAATAAAGTATTTAAAACGCACACTTATATAATATAAAGCTGCACATCATCAGTCATTAAATTAAAGCCAGCACATAGAATATATACATAATGCGATATACATATATAAAAAAAGATTAATATATACACAGGTGCATGATACTAGTTTCGAATGTACGTTTATTACGCCCCGAAACTAGTACCATTTGTTGAACCTGATGCTGTAATAAAAATAGCAACGGTAAAGTTACTGTCTGTCAAATAAATGTATTAATTATCATAAATCGTTAACATTCTTAGTACCTACGTATGCGATCCTAAGTAGTTATGACTACAGTCTACATGTTGGTAAATTATTTATTTCCACGTCACAACAGGTTTATCTGCATTCTAAAGAAAAGAATTGGCGTTATAAAAATGTTATTGTTGTAAGTTCAAAACATTTCTTATATATCTAAAGCTAAAATATCAATGCTTCGTAGGATGCTATATCGATAATACAGGTTTTACGAGTATTTACGCCGCCATATAAATCAATATTTTATATGGATACTAAACGCAAAATAAAAACTTTTAAATAAACATCATTTGCGATTATATTATTCATAAAGTGTTCTTCATAAGTTAAAAAGCAGAAACCTGTTTTCATAAAAGTACTGCGGAAAGCGATATCTTAATCTTTTAAAGTGAGACAAACTGGGCGTGTATATTATTAATAATAATATATCACCGTTATAAATAATCTAAAAGACAATGTTATCTCAGTTACCGCATACTTATCAAATGTGCGCAAGTAAAACGTATTTTTTCGTACTATATCTAATCTATAAATCCAATTGATTTAACCTACACGAAGAACTGATTGTTTATTGTTTTTCTTAGTGTTACCGCAAACAAAAACCCTTTTCATATTTCGTGCCTTGTCGCCAGTAGTCATAAGTACAAAAAATACTGTATGCACTAATTTAGTCGATTAAGACATGCTTGACGTTTTGCAGTATTTTAAAGATAAAATTGAGATTGATTTAAATGATAAACTGACAGTAATTAATTAAAGACTTAAACAGTCTTAAATATATCATATTAGTCTCATTAATTACAAAAAGTCCGCAATACAGATAAAATATCCGCAAAATACATGTAGAAGCGAAAGTGATATGATAATAAGTCAGAGATTATATATTTTTTGCAAAAGCAACTCAAAAACGTAACCTTGAAAAATAGCAATAAAAATACCGTTATTTTATTCAGGTCGCTGAGACCTAGATAATAAAAAATAAAATATTTCACATAAAATAATATTTGACAGATTGTAACTAAATAAGTGTGCTAGTGTGTAATATGTGTAATATTGGTGGATGTTGGCCAAGGATTGGGCGCAGCTGGTGCAGAGCCTCGTGGAGTCAGGCTGGACCGCGCACGTCCAAGTGGCGGAAAATGTACGACACTACCCCCTCACGCATTCATAGTGACGTTCTTACGTGATGGGTGCGCAATTTTAACGCACATCCTATAAAACTAATCTCTATAACGAAAAATATTTTTTACTTTATAAAAATATACAAAATTATTTTCCTTTCAAATAAAATATTTGACCTGCAATAAAATCGTTCACCCCTCACTAATTCAATATTGAGTTATTTTTAAGTGTCGTAACACTTATTCCCACAGATTATATTATTAGCGCACGTATATTTATACGAGTTTAGCCTTTAAAATAAGCTGGAGCTCTAATCACGTTTCATTTTTTTTATAGTTATCAAAGGAAATGGACAGATTTTCCAAAATTAGTTCTAATTAAATGTTCTTATCTTAAGAGTGAGAGAGAAAGTTTATTTTGTTTGTGTAAGTGAAAAAGTAAAGAATAACATGAGAACCTGTTCATTTCTTCTATTTAAACTTCTGAATAGTACTATTCGCTAATTAACTTGTAATTCATTTATTGCAAAAGTAATAAAGAAAACATCAAATTACAGTGCATTATTAATTATAGTACTATTGGGACGAAATTATTTTATTTTGCATATTTTTTTCCTAAAATGTTAAATTGAAAGTTATAGGCATGCTCTACAACTTGATTTTGCAAGTAAACAGTAGTTATTTATTGTAAGAGAGAATCTAGTCGGTAAATGGTATTTTTATTTGGATAGCCTTATAGTAAAAGTTGTTTCGGTATGGTAATTACATTATTTTGTAATAAAAAAGGTATCAATCATTATGTATTGACATGAGCATGATTACCGCACTCTAATCGTGCCAGATACATTCATAAGCATAATGTGTACACGCTATAAAAATACTTGCATACAACTCAATAATTATTCAGTTTTGCTTGTATCTATATCTATCTATTAGCCATAAACACCATTATGCTTGTGATAAATTAGTAAGTACATATACATACTTATAATTTTAAATAGTTATTATTTTAAAAGACCTTATTTGTAATACAGTCAGTGTTTTATTTTGAAATGTTGTTCAGTGGCTGTATCGCTTCATTTTACAATTTCATTAGACATTTTGTACTTAACGTTACCATGGAACTGATATTGCGGTAGTGACGTCATGTGTTTATTTTATTTTCAGAATTTTGCTGCGTTTTCTCGTTGTTTTCTCTCGCTTGCCAGTCGTGACGATGTCTGTAGGATTAATTATTGATCATGATTTGTTTGTGTTGACAGCTGGACAACCCTGTATCGAGTTATAATACGACGTATCTCAACCACGGGTCACCGCACTCACCACAGACGACGAATTCGTCATTATCATATCCCCAGGTTAGACATTTAAACCATTTATTCAGCTACACATAGTTAAATTGGAAACAGACAAAAATAAAATTTTACCAAAAAATATGTAGTGTAGCAAGGAGTCCATTTCAATGTATGCTGTGCTACTGCACAGTACTGATTTTCATATGGCACAGATGACATTAGTAGTCAGAATTTCAGAATATTTCCAAAGTATCATTGCAATTGATGCAGAGTTTAAAAATTTGACTTTGATGAATAGTAACATATGGTGCCTACTTATTGATTTGTTGCAGTCGACGGCGACGAGTTGTGGTAGCGGTAGCGGTATGGGGTGCGGGCGGCGGAATGCGCGCGACCCGGTGGCGGGCGGCCTGCAGCCCCTCGCCTCACCTTCCGCGCCGCCCACGCCAGCCACGCCCGCCAGCATACCCGATATCGTGCTCACTGGTACGTTACCTGTTCAATATCAAGCGACTACTAAACATCGGTGATCAATGTGCGTGCTAGATGCCTGTCATTAACCCATGTGCATATTTTTACAGATTACTCGGGTGAGCTAGACGCGGGCATGTTCGGCGGCGAGGAGGCGCAGTTACGCGCGGGCCTGGACCTGGACGACCTGAGCCTGCTGGAGGACCCCACGGCGCTGGTGCCGGACTCGGACGTGGAGCACGGGTTCCGGCTGGACCGCTTGTAGTAGGCCGCCCGCGCCGCCCCCGCCGCGCGCCCCGCCCCCTCCGCCGACATGGCTGCACATTCCGCTGCGGATCCAAGTGTTCATTGTGGTTAAGCGTTTACTCATGTTTCTATTTCGAAGGGGTAGGTAAGTAGAGTTAGTTCCGAAACGGTGACGATCGACTTGTGGACGATTCGTGTGCGGCCCGAGGTGATTATTTTTATTAGTATTGTGAATAATTTACTCGAATATCATTAGGAAATTGATTCGGATTCGATCGAGTTTTTTATTATTACTGTTCTATGTCAAATTCTTGACAGTGATTTCTTTGTACATAAAAAGTAAAAGTGTTAACTTTGATGAAATTGCATTTAAATCGCTAATGTTGCATGCTAGTATAACTACGAATCCTTGGTTGCGTCGTTTAACGAATTGTTAACTGGTTTTAATACTTGAGAGCACCGTATTCTATTAGACATAAATGTTGTCAAGCAGCGACTGAATAGAAGCGAGCAGTCCACACTGATTACACTGGTATAGCACGAGCTTTCCTCCGTTATGTAGCATGTGAACATTGTGTCTCAATCTCCTATTCCTTTCTGAATATAGTTGTTTAGTGTAAACATTCTAAGCCATTGTAAATAAGAGGGATGCTGTTTATGAGGTTTTTAATAGGCTTTTGTCGCAAACATATCTAAATATGTGCGTATGTATGGTTGCGCGGCTCGAATTGTATACATCGATTATGTAAGTTCGATTTTTTATTTTTTTATTATACTTGGTCTATACATGTAGGTAAAGGGTAGCAGTGCTCACACGCCTTGGGTTTTGTAAGGATTTATTGTCTTATGATCTACATCACAATTCAAGTATCATTATAGTTAGTAGACATGCTGGACAGTAAATCGTTGGAAGACTATAATTCAATACTTTTGTGAGTATGCTCTAGTCTTTACAGCAATTTGTTTCCGTGTTGTGATTGTTAACACGTCATTTGAAACTGAAAATCTTTATTGTATAAAATGTATATCGGATAGCCAGTGATGGGCACAGTCTATCTATCTTGGGCGATATGTCCATATTGAAATTAAGTTATTTCAAGTGCCATGAGCACGTTTTAGTTGTTTATTTTGATGGTAAAAGTACAATTTTATTATAATTACAAGAAATATGTTTGTAATTAATAAGCTTTCAATCACATATAAGATATTATCTTCTAGTGTTTTTCGTGGATACAATCAATGTTGTCTTCTAGAGCGGGCTCTACGGACTTTGACTTTAGTTTTAATTTTTTCGTAAACTCGTCTTTTGTACGGCAAATATTTCTTACCACGGCATTCTTCACGCTATCTGTTTATTCGTAATCGTACTTAACGTACGATTTAGCATTTACGAAAATGTCTCGACTGAGTATTTGTCAATTTATTCTTACGATAGGACCGTAAGTTTGCCTGGTATCCCATCGTTGGCTATCCGATATCATAAAAGCTTATAATTAATTATAAGCTGCGATTTTAATGTAGCTAGCCCGCATTCGTTCAGGCCAGCAGTTTCCTCCTGAGTTTCAACGTTTACGTTTCGTCTTTCGAAATACGATTTTAATAAAACCTGCAATATTTTATCATTATAAATAACGAATTAAAACGAAACGATAACGTGAATTGTTCTCTATACCCCTGTGAATAAGTTACACATTCGTTCGCAATTTGTTTCCGACAGATACTCGATGCTAGATCATATCCTTGTTGTCTGTTTATAGAACAGTAACTATCTGAAGTTAAACTTTATATAGTTATTAAGTTTTGATATATTTAGTTGTTAAATACACCTTGCACTCGTAACATTAATTCATCTATATGTTTTCTCTCTTTAAATGAGCTTATAATTGTATAATTTTTATATTACATGTATGACATTGAAATTATTTTAATACGGACGGACGACCAGTTAATATTACGAGTGCACCGACATACAAGTAGACATTTGTGTTTTTCTGTTTTGTAAATGCTCATTATATTATGTTTTAAGAGTCTAGTCATCAAATTATGTTCAGGAAGTTTTAACAGATTCATACAATTCAACTGATTATAAATGTACAGATTTCATTCCATTACAATTATTATGAGGCAATTTGAATACAGAGGTTTGTAACAATATGTGTATAGAAAGTACCGGAGCGGGGTCGAGCGGGCCTCCCGCGGCTATTTGATACCTGCTCGTTTACAAAAGTCATATCTATTGCAACATAAGTATGTATTGTATATCTTTATGTTGTGTACAGTGTACGCAGATTTACGACTGTTCGTGTTGTTATGGTTTTAAAGTTTTATTTAAAATTCCGCCATAGAGGTATGTACTGTATGACAGATGATATACTTGTACTGTATAAATAGTTAATGTACGATAATTGTGATAAAGTAAAAAGCACAACATAATTCATTGTGAAGCCTAATCTGACGTTAAAGTAAGTTTCTTTTCTTATTAAATTTTAAATAGTGTTTTCTAAATTTAGATACATTATGTACATGTTATATAAGCTAGTGTCTGCCAAATGCAGAAGTTTACGAATATCGGTCGGGTTTGATTTTGAGTTTGAGTCAGGTGCAATAAATGGAGTATGTGTTAAAATGTTTCGACTGTCATGACACTATTCATTGAATATTATAATGTCCATGTTATTTTATTGTTCAATTCGAAAAGTACAAAGTCTAAATTGTGAATGTTCAGTTGCGACTGTGCGTGACGATGCCGTGCGTAGTAGAGCGACCGCGCGACGCGAGCCATGTGACTGACTGTCTGACTACGTGACTGAGTGACTATGTGACTGCATGACTATGTGACTGCGTGGCCCGAGCGCTCTACTACCACCACGCATTTGAAAAGTACTCATAGTTATAAAACCTGTTGGATTTTTTTACCTTTTGCATTTTGGAGTTAAGTTATAAATAGTAATAGGATAAAATGTATGTGCAGTTATGAGAATGTTTTCGATGCCCTTGGAAGCAACGAGACACCAATCTGTGTGATCGAGTATTTCTACAATTCTTAAATCTATAAATTCATACGACATTTAATTATAGGACATATGTTTTTTCTCAAATATGCACAAACTTAATGAAGATTTTGCGGTAAAATGTTTCAAAGGTTTGTTTTATTTAAACCAAATGTACATAAGTGTGATAGAGATGAAACGGTCTCATTTAAAATAAAGTTGTTGTAAGTATTTGTTTATTTTTCATCACTACCTTTAGTTCCTGATTCACCACCTTTATAGGTAGGTGTAAGTACCTACCCGATTAACTTATGTGGCACACACTTCATAAAAAACACTGTTCAAATATATCTGGCGCATGATGGCAATACAGATTAAACAGTCCCTTAATGAGTCTGACATTTCTTTCCAAGTATCTATCAGTCCTGTAACAACACCCTATCAGTCATAATTATAGCGGTGCAAAAGGAATGATCTACCGCGGCACGGCTCGAAACAGGAAGATGGACGGGACGACTTTCTATTACTCCCTCCTACTCCACATACGGCGAAACAAGCCAAAAGGTTTTTCCAATATTTATTTAAAAGAGCTTATTTGCAATTACAAATATGACGCTCCGGCTATTGGTTGTGGTTGTGATATACTTCACATACAAACTCCTTGTTCCCATTACATAGACAGTTTCATAATTAACCTCATTGTGTAGATATCGAATCTCCTTAGAGTGTAATGTTCTGTGAAATCAATATTATTTTTTTGCATAGGTACAACTGCAACTGGCTGGAAAAATAAAAACAACTGTCAATCTAATTCAAATTTTGCGCCCAATTGTCAAATTTCATATTTTTTAAGTGAATTTTGTGGGACTTTGCAAAAATGCGTTCTTGGTTTGTATTGATATTATTTGGGAGTCTACTCGTACAGACCCTAAGCAGACCACAACAGACGGAATACAGCAATGACAGGTAACACTGCTTTTATATGTAAAACTGTTTTTCCTTTAAGTAAAATGTAAAGGGAAATGTCAAATAGAATGCAGATAGAAAATAATACATTCACACAACTTTCTGATATTCAGCCAAAGCAGGCCTGATCTTATTTGATTGCTTCATAAAAAAGGTATAAGAATGGTTTACCCTCAGAATAGGTTTACCATTTGGTTCCACTAGAAAATGTCTTACTAGCCATGTAGCATTGTACGGGCGTTATGTAAAGATCTAGTTGTAAAAGCCACACACGAAGAAATAGGTACCTAGTTCGCATGTTGGTGTTACAGCGGTGACGTGGATGAGGCAGAGGAAGAAGAAGAGAGTGAACCGGCAGCCGAAGAACTTCTGACTGAGGAAGATGAATCACGCCTGACTGAGAATGTGAGTTACACCTTTTACGAACTTACTAAGTAGATACTCCCGCGCAGTTTCATTCGCTGCCCAGCTTTTATTTTTCCGTATCATGTTTAAGACATATACAGCCTATAACTTGCAATAAAAAGCTGTTCGAATCGTTGACTGCCCTGTTATCTAGGACTGGCTGGAGCCTTGGGCGTAGGGATGTAACCTCGCTTTGTTTTCAATCGCATATAGGAATCACGTGGAGTGTTCTGAGACTCGTCCCACACGAAAAGGTTTTCATCCTAATCACATAGATCGTTGGCAGTCAACAACTGAGCGATTTACGCAACTAAACTTTCTGCTCCGCACAACAAAACTTTAGAATGATCTTGGGGCGGTGGCATTACCGAACCAATACAACCATCAAATCTTCAGGAAACGTGCGCACTCGCTTTTTAAAAGGCCGACACGCCTTTGCCTCCTTTAGTACTCACCGCAAGTGTTCATGAGCGGTGCAGATCACTTACCATCAGGTGATCCGTTCTCTTGTTCGCCTCCTAATCCATAAAAAACCTTTTTATTATTTTTGACCGCCAAGCTATAGGACAAAATCTTTGTGGGGCACTATATTTTTACATTCAAACCTCAAGTTCTAGAAACACGCTCCATCGCTGCCGATCTGATATTTTCTCGATCTTAACTGTCGCGACGTTGATAGAACGGTTGGAACTGCGTAGTATTAGCGCGCAGTCTGGGATTGTGCCCGGAATATAGCAGTTGGCTCACCTTTTCTACCAGGAACACAGCCTCGGAGTCTTGGAGTAAGTGCGTTTCCAGTCTGCCTAATGTTTGTTTTAACCGACCTAAAAAGGTGTCTTAATGTAAACGTATATTTCTTTGCGGCATCGTCGTCGTTAATGAACCGATTTTGAGTCTTAGTTTTAGGTCGAAATCTTTTACTTTTAAGGTCATCCTATTAACTTCAGGTCAGGGTCGTGCAATGGAATCCCAGAGAAAAAGAGGGGAACTTTTGAAATTTGTAGGGGCGGCCAGCCTTTTTGTCGGTTTTTTGCTCTACAGCTTGAGGAAGATCTGGAGTTGACTTGATGATGGTGCTGAAATACAGTCGAGAGAACTCTTTGAAGGTTTAGACCGATGAGCTCGTGCTTAGGCAGGATTAGTTATTGATGAAAGGATCGGGTATTGATGAAACAAAGACAACACCTACATGGGGATCTAAGGGATCTCCTCAGCAGTTGTGGTTGACAGTAAATACTATGTTTCGACTTATGTAATTTGTGTTGGTGAGAATTAGGTATACATTCATGTGAATTTTTAGTAATGCAAAGTATATAGCCTTAAAAAAACTAATTAAAAACCCGTCTTCAAATACAAACTCAAACAAAAGAAGTAAAAACCTAAAAACTAAAAATTCAAATAATTGTTTCTTTACTTCTTTTTTTGCCTTTTAGTTTTGCTTTCTCTAGTTTTGATGTCGGTTTTCTAAGCCCAGTTTTAAATTTTTATAGGGATTTAGTTGGTAGTAGGTAGGGTAGTGAAACTGGGCCTCCTCTAAATTGCGGTTGGTGAGTGAGGTTGTGGATTGTTTGTTATTTCGTATTCGACAAGAGTAATAACTTGCCTGTCTATTCAATAGCAAAGCTCTCCCACACTGATATATAATAACTATTTGACATACGTTGATATTTCTTCTTTGGCTCTTGAATTGATAGACGCATTATAGTCTTTCAATACATAATTTGATTTACAGGAGCCTAGTGTTCAAGAGGAGGGTGAGGTACCGCGCAGTAGACACCTGCTCGATTTAACCGAGAGCCGGTATCTACAACGCAATACCGCCGATGACAGCCTTGCCCAAACCAAAACTGATAATGACGTATGTTGTTTCAATACCCAATAAACCAAACTGAATTCTTTTGTTTTTGGTTGCCAGATTTTATTTTTTAAGTATTAATTCAAATATTTCCATGTCAAAAGTTCACCGAAGTCATTCACTATGATTTTGTTGCTGACTAAAAAAATAATCAATTGTTTTTGTTACAGCTTATAGATTCTAAACTCGATAGAAATCGAGAGACTCGCGAGAACAGCCTGGATACCTCACATTTCAACGAACCCCTCGGTCAATTCCCCAGAAATCCCCAATCAAATACATATATTGAGTCCGCCGATGATCAGCAGGAAGCAACACAACATTTAACCAATCGTGATATAAACAAATCCAATCGCATTATACAGGACCCTGCAGAAAATCAAATCAATAAAAGAACGGTTGAGTTTGAGAGTCCCTCTAATGAAGAAGGGGAAATGTTGTTTGAAAAAAGTAGTGACCAAATAGGCAAAGCTGACAAAAACGAATACAGTAACAATGAAGTTTCCCAACCTGACGACCAGCCACATTATTACAAGCAGTACTACGACGCCTTGCAAGCTGAAAATAGAGATAATATGATCGAAGACAAAAGTCGTGATAGTGCACATTACACCTCTCGAGATAGACGTGATATAAAGGACGCTGACCAAGTAGATACTACAAATGCATCCAATAATCCAGGTAGTAAAGAAAGCAACGACAAAACAGACAGTGAGGATGAAGAGACTGCGATCAAAAGACACATAAAAAAACTGTCAGGAGAGGAATTGGACCAGCTTATGAATTCTCTTACCGATGAAAAAAGAGAGCTACTGAAGAAGATAATCGATGACGTGGATGCCAATGATAATGCATTCATAAACAAACGAGAAATAACCAAAAAAGCGGGAGCTGTCGAAGAAAATAACTATATCGAAAACTGTCAATCGGATCTGAGTAAAGTACAAGGTGGTAGCCCTATTTCAGATATAAATACCGAATCGTCACCAGTGTCGAACAGTGAAACCACAGAAATTAGCAATAAACAACCAGAAGGTCCTACTGAATCGGCTGACTTAGCCACTCCAAAGAGTGCTGAAACCAGTATAAGCTCCATCAATAAAATAGAACTACATAACGATGAAGCAATACAACTGAAAAAATCTGACAGTAATCTCAATACATTTACTATTAATTTAGACCCTAAAAATCAAGGCGAGCTGGTTGCTAATGTTCAAGTTACGACGAAAACGGAGAACAAAAGAGAGGTCAACTTAGAAGATTTGGAGGCACTTGATGAACCCAAAACGATGGAAAATGATTTGAATCTTCAAAATGCACAAGACTATGCTGGTGACCAGGGATACTTCTGTTCACAGGAGGATAGCTTATCTAAATTAGATGATGACCAACAAATTCAACAAGAAGGCAAAACTTACAAACGAGAAACTTATCCCGAAAAGCAACCAGATGTATCGGATTCCATAAAATCATTGGAAGAATCGTTCCCGAATTCAAATTCTTATGACGATACAGCGCCTTATTCTGGTCCATTAGTTAGAGTAAAACGAAAAAATTCCGAACAAATAATTAAAAAAAGAGCCGCTGGTCTTTTGCCGGACGCCAAAGTAGCATATTTTCCGTACAAAGCAGAAAATGAGGACGAAGATAACGATGAGGGTAATGAATTCGACGATGAAGGTTTTTACGACCGCACTTCTAACTTCGCCAATGGAAACAAAGATTTAGATGACGAGGTCGCCAATGCTGATAACGCTGTACCAGCTAAAAACACAAACGTTGACAACGCAAAACTGCCACATGAAAATCTAGAAAGTGACACGATGATGAGCCTCGGATCAGATACTGATAGTGTTTTATCCGGCGTGGAGGGCGTCGATGACAATCTTATGTTCAGTAGTGGCACAAGAGACAGACGCACAGCTGATGATGGTTCTAATGGCTCAGAGGAGGTTAAGTCAGAGCCGTCAACTTCAATACTAGAAAGTGAACTCAAACCTGTTTCAAAGAACTACTTCAATGTCCCACAATACCAAGAGAATGATGCATTTGGGGCTCTCCCACGAAACTATGATGGTGATTTAGCCAGATACAAGAGAATAAGACGGGTGAAACAATCTCATAACACCCAAGAACTTTCTTCTTCTGATGGCTAGCATAGAGTTATTATTTTTAAGTATTTTAAATTATGTTTGCATTCATTAGTTTGTAACTTTAATTTACATTATTTGTATTACGTATTTATTTATAAGTATTCAAATGTTAAGGTTATTTAAAAAAAGTTATTTTTCCTAGGAACAAAATTGTATAATATGCATTTGTAACTTTAATATGTAAGGCATCGCTATACGTTATGCTATATATCTCATTCCAAAGTCATTAAAATATTTCAAAATATTAAAGTAATAACTAATTTTAAATAACCATGTATATTTTTAGGTACTGTTATGTAAACATTTATAAATAAATAGTCTAATTACGTTGGTTTTTTAGTAAAAATATTTAATTATCGCCTAACCTTAGCCCTATGGAATAATATAATTTATTATGCTGGAAGCAACGGTGAATTCGAATTGCGCAAACCACAGACGCGCAGATATATCATTCTGTAGTTCGACTAGAACTCTGCAGGACGTCTTGTCATCCTTGGTATATTCCTACTATTTTATTCCTATACCTACTGCAAAATCAAAACACCTGCTAAATGATCATTATGTCAAATATATATTTAGAGATCGCTCACATCCAATAGAAATGCACCTCTTGAGTTTAGATTGAGGTCGTATTAAAAGTATTGTAGGTAGGTATTTAAATATTTTATGAATATCCATCTATATTATTTAACGAGTTCCAAATGGGTCCTCAATCCAGATGTTTAGATTGAGAAGCCACCTTTTCAATAAAATAACTAGAGATATATTTTGCTCCTAAATCCGGTATTCGTGCTGCAAAATAGGCTACATTGCTGCTAAATAATATTGAAATGAGATTTCAAAAACTTGATGTGGCTCCCTCAGACCTATGAAACCTAGGTTTCATTGGTCTGAGGTGGCTCCTCAATCCTTACGTACACGAAAACAAGTTGTCCTCTTCTAACATAGGTACAATCTCGAATTCTATTTACCCATAGTGTGCCAATGTATTTCGGTACGTTAGGTTATAACCTACCTACGTTCTATGGCTGTTTAATGCACATTCCGTTTCACCCAAGGAGGTACTAAAGCATTGCAAAAATGATACTTATTATGAGTACGTCAGTTATACTTTTTGTCTGGTAATAAATAGACATACCACCTATTGCAAGAATAGTTTCATAAGGAGTTCTTACCATTCCATACCGCCTCAGTCCTCACCCAGGGCGGGGAAAATCATTTGATGGTTTTTTGTCCGTAAAAAGGTTGCCCAATTTATTTGAAACTAGCTACTCTCGCGCGGTTTCACCCGCTGCTCTGCTCCATTTGATCGTAGCGTGATGTTTTAGTTATAGCCTATAGAACTGAGGAACATTGAAGCTATCGAAAGAAATTTGGAAAACCGACCAGCGGTTCCAAAGATTACCCCCTACATACAAACTTAAAAATTTTACCTCTTTATGTCATGTCAGTATGACCATTAACAGTGTTAATGTAAATAAAACAACTCCCTTATTATATAAAAGTTTATTGCATGGCAATGTTTGACAAAACAAAATAGAAACTTGTTAAATTAACAAATTATTACATTATGCATATAGTAAGGCATGGTTAATTATAAGACTAGCAGGTTAGATAGCGTGTACAGTAAATAACATTAACAGGATAACATTAAATAAGCTTTATAATTACTTTATAATAAGGAATGAAATATGTATGTTTAGCCTTTTCTAGGCTGATGATTTTGTTGTAGCAAAAGTATTTATTGCTGCTGCGTTATTTTTGTAGCGTAAAACTTATGTTCGCGGGAGTCACGCGTATGTTTAAAAGGGGTGCGTCCAGATTCGATCAAAGTAGCAGGACAAGTTCCATGGATGTGGGATGTAAATTCTCGCTTGTAACTAGTGCTGCCATCTCCTAAGATAAATTGTGAAGCATTTCCGTGACGTGTTACCCGTTCCACGCGTTCAACTCGTTCTGTGCGATCCATTTTCTGTGCATGCTCGGAACGTGAAAAGCTTCCATAAGATCGAGCTTCTGATTGACCATAGAAATCACCACCGACTCTCAAGTTATCTCTTACAACTCGTGTCTGTTGACGATCGGTGGCCAGCGTAGACTGCCCATCTCTTCTTGTTTGATTACGACGAGCATCCGAACTTTCGTGTTGTGAAATGACTGCCATATTATCTCTGGTCGATCTATGCATAGAACTAATACTTTTTCTGTCTGTGCTGTGCGTGGAGTTACTAATGTATTCACCTCGCTCTGACAGATTACCGATGCTCTTTCTCTGTGCAGCAGCTGTTGAACTTATAGAATGATGAGCTTCTGTGTTTGAATGAACGCCTTTGCGATGTAAAATGGCGTTCGATGTATTTGAATCGGATACCAAGTCAGAAGTGCGTTTATGATGTCCGCTACGCGAAGAGCTATCGATAACGTTGGCTGAGGGTTCATTACCACCACCGTGCATTGCTCTCTGGAATTCTATACTCGTTTTTGTAACGCTGTCACTTAATTGATTTCTATTCGTCGAATGTTGAGTTGATCTTGAAATATGTTGTTCAGAATGAGTCCCTTTGTGTACTTGTGTTGACGAACTGACGTTTCTCTGAATGTGACTCTCTGTTACGTGTCCTTGGTTGGATTGTCTCCCAGAATAATCAGACGAAATGATTCTTTGCGTCGTGTCACCTCCTCTGGTAATGTGACTATCAGTGGTTGAATGCTGCGTATTTTGACCAACATGATCACGAGATATGTTTGAACTGCCTACAATCCTTTGTGTTGTGTGGTGTTGATTTGTTACATTTTGACTTGAGGACGAAGATACAACAGATTGTGCCGATGAATGTATTCTTTGAGTGTTATCAACATGTTGCTGGTTGGATCGAGAATGTTGTTGATCTACAAGAATTAATGACCCGCGTGGCGTACCTCTTGGCCCCTGTGTTGTATTATTAATTTCGTTTGTTGAAGACGTTGATATGTAATCAGATGACACTGTTCGCTGAGTTGTGTCACTTCCTGTTTGCCGATTGCGGCTTGTACGATCATCTACATCTCTCTTAGGTGTCGATTGATGAGGGGTCGATTTACCAGTGTCATCAGTTACATCTACTTCTACGTTTCGTGTTACAGTAACCCATTTACCTCCTCTAAGCTTCTTTTCTGATATTTGTTTAATAGTTTTTGTTGTAGTGGTAGTAACAGTTTTCAGATTTTTACTGTCAGTTTTATTAACTATTGTCCTATCTGTACTGCTACGGGACACGGAACGGTCTGTTACGCCAGCAGTTCTATGTCTGTCAGGAATATTATCTTGGGATGTGGTCACTCTTTCGCTTGGTTTTGGGGATCCACTGCGATCAACCACATCATGTGATGTAATAATATGTTTGCCGTGCATACCAGATTGGGTATGTTTAATCGTAGAATGATCTGTAGTGATGTGAGACCGCTTGACGTGGGTCTCCGAGTGAGATGTATGAGATTGATCCTCGCGATGTACATGACGAGCATCATGACGAGAAACTGTTTGAGATTTAACATCATGATCATCATGACCAGTCACTGAATTAGTTTCTACAGTCTTTCTCGTTATTTCATTCGTTTGTGATTTGCTGGTATCGTACTTTGTTGTATCACCGTTGGTGTAAAGGTTGTCTTTTGGTCTGAGAGGACCTGACTTTTCTGCAGGGCTCCATTTCTGGGGTCCTGGTCGTTCAAAGTCACCTTCTGGTTTCAAATTGTCTTTAGGCCTAACCTGTGCTGGAGTTTCTCCTGGAGCCCATTTTGTAGGAGTACGTGAATCCATGGTACCTTCAGGATACAAGTTGTCCTTTGGCTTAACTGGACTTCGTCTATCTCCAGTTTCCCATTTTGGCCTTGACGGATAGCTAACATCACCTTCTGTCTTTAAATTGTCTTTAGGGCGAACTTGAGAAGGTGTTTCTCCTGGAGCCCACTTAGATGGTGTACGTGAAACCATATCACCTTCAGGATGTAAGTTGTCTTTAGGTCGAACTTGATTTGGTGTCTCACCGGGTTGCCACTGAGTTTTTGGTCTATCTGTGAACTCGCCTTCAGGATGTAAGTTGTCCTTTGGCCTTACTTGGTCAGGTCGGTCACCAGGTGACCATCTAGGTCTAGAAGGACGGTCAAAGTCACCCTCAGGTTTTAAGTTATCTTTTGGACGAACTTGTGCTGGAGTTTCGCCTGGAGCCCATTTTGTCGGAGTACGCAAATCCATATCGCCTTCTGGTTTTAGATTATCTTTAGGTCGAACTTGACTCGGTGATTCACCAGGCTGCCACTGAGTCTTAGGCCTATCAGTAAATTCACCCTCAGGTCGTAAGTTATCTCTAGGTCTCACTTGTTCCGGCCTCTCTGATGTCTCCCACTTCGGCCGTGAGGGCCTTTCGAAATCTCCTTCTGGCTTCAAATTATCCTTTGGGCGTACTTGTTCTGGCGTTTCTCCTTGCTGCCATTGAGTTTTTGGGCGACTTGGAAAATCTCCTTCTGGACGTAAGTTATCTTGATGTTTAATCAAATCAGGTCGTTCAGATGGTTCCCATTTTGGTCTTGATGGTCTTTCTATGTCACCTTCAGATTTCAAACTGTCAGGGTGTCTAATCGGAGTTCGTTTTTCCCCAGGTTTTATCTGTTCCTTAGGTCTTTTTTCAAATTCTCCTTCGGGTTTTAAGTTGTCGGGATGATAGACAATAGCAGATCTTTCACCTTTAGTCACCTTATAATCATCCCTTCTCGTGTGGTCTTCAAATACTCCCTCAATTTTTAGATTGTCTTCTCGTCGAGTTAATTTCACTCTTTGTCCCTTAACGACACGATAAGTATCAGATGAACGGACATTTTCCATCGTTCCTTCCATTTTCAAATTATCTTCATGTTTTACAATAGCAGCCCGTTCACCTACGACCTTATTGTAATCAGTTTTTTGTTTCATATCAATAAATTCTCCTTCAATCTTTAAGTTATCTTCTCTTCTAATTATATCAAGTCGTTCAATTTTTTGACGTTGGCGTAAATCAACATCTCTTTCAATAGTGATGTTATCAACTTGCTTAAATGGTTTACGTCTCTCAGCTGGTTTAGATGGAACAACTTCAGGTTTATAAAATTTACCGTCAGGTTTCAAATTATCTTGAGGCTTCACAACAGGAGCTCTTTCACCTTTCGTAGCACTGTAGTCGTTTCGAACAGTTAGGTCAATAAACTCACCTTCGGTTCTTAAGTTATCTTCGTGTCTCTGTATGACAACTTTCTCGGTTTTCTCTATACGCTTGTAATCATCACGTGAACGGTGAGTATCAATAGTTCCTTCCATTCTGAGATGATCTTCATGTTTAACGACTTCAACTCTGTCCCCTCTGGTTGCAGTGTAATCAGTTCTTCGCACTACTTCCATATCTCCCTCAGGCTTCAAATTATCCTCTGGCTTCTTTTGAACAGGTCTTTCACCTACAACATGCTTCGGTTTCTCAGGTCTTTCAAATTTACCTTCCGGTTTAAGGTTATCTTGTGGCTTTTTGGGTGTTTGCCGTTCTGCCGGTTGCCATATATCCTGCTTTGGTTTTTCAAATTCTCCCTCTGGTCTCAAGTTGTCTTTTGGTTTTTTAACTTCAGGCCTCTCTGCAGGACGCCAGTCGTCTTGTTTAGGCGTTTCGAACTTGCCTTCTGGTCTCAAATTATCTTGAGGTTTCTTTGGTGTTTGTCGGTCGGCAGGACGCCACTCATCAGGTTTAGGTTTCTCAAATTCACCTTCTGGCTTCAAATTATCTTGAGGTTTCTTTGCTATGGGTCTCTCAGCTGGTCGCCATTCATCTGGTTTATGTTGTTCAAACTCTCCTTCTGGTTTAAGATTATCTTTAGGTTTCTTCTGAACAGGGCGCTCTGCAGGCCTCCATTCATCTTGTTTAGGCTTTTCAAATTCACCTTCTGGTTTGAGATTGTCTTGAGGTTTCTTTTGCGTTGGTCGCTCAGCTGGTTGCCATTTTTCAGGTTTAGGAGATTCAAATTCACCTTCAGGACGAAGATTATCTTGAGGTTTCTTAGGCGTTTGTCTCTCAGCGGGACGCCATTCATCATGTTTCGGTTGTTCAAATTCTCCTTCTGGCCTAAGATTGTCTTTAGGTCTTTTCTGAGTAACACGCTCTGCTGGACGCCATTCATCATGTTTTGGTTGCTCAAATTCTCCTTCTGGTTTAAGATTATCTTTTGGTTTCTTCTGCGTGACGCGCTCAGCAGGGCGCCATTCATCTTGCTTTGGTGATTCGAATTCACCTTCTGGACGAAGATTATCTCTAGGTTTCTTAGGAGTTTGTCTCTCAGCGGGACGCCATTCATCATGTTTTGGCTGTTCGAAATCTCCTTCTGGCTTAAGATTGTCTTTGGGTTTTTTCTGGGTAACACGCTCTGCCGGACGCCATTCGTCATGTTTTGGTGTTTCGAAATCACCTTCAGGACGAAGATTGTCTTGAGGTTTCTTAGGTGTTTGCCGCTCAGCAGGACGCCATTCATCATGCTTCGGTTGCTCAAATTCTCCTTCTGGTTTAAGATTATCTTTTGGTTTCTTCTGCGTGACGCGCTCAGCAGGGCGCCATTCGTCATGCTTTGGTGTTTCGAATTCACCTTCTGGATGCAGATTATCTTTAGGTTTCTTAGGAGTTTGTCTCTCAGCAGGACGCCATTCATCGTGTTTAGGTTGTTCAAATTCACCTTCTGGTCGTAAATTATCCTTAGGTTTCTTCTGAGTGACACGTTCCGCCGGTCGCCATTCGTCTTGCTTGGGTGTTTCAAAATCTCCCTCGGGGCGTAAGTTGTCTTTAGGTTTTTTAGGAGTTTGTCTCTCAGCAGGACGCCATTCGTCATGTTTTGGCTGTTCGAATTCTCCTTCTGGCTTAAGGTTATCCTGTGGTTTCTTTTGAACAGGTCTCTCGGCTGGTCGCCATTCATCGTGTTTAGGTTGTTCAAATTCACCTTCGGGTTTTAAGTTATCTTTAGGTTTTCTTGGAGTTTGTCTTTCTGCTGGACGCCATTCTTCTTGTTTTGGTTGCTCAAATTCTCCCTCAGGTTTAAGATTGTCCTTCGGTTTTTTCTGGGTGACTCGCTCTGCAGGACGCCATTCATCATGTTTCGGTTGTTCAAACTCTCCTTCTGGCTTAAGGTTGTCCTTAGGTTTCTTCTGAGTAACACGCTCTGCTGGACGCCATTCGTCATGTTTAGGTGATTCGAAATCACCTTCAGGACGAAGATTGTCTTGAGGCTTCTTAGGTGTTTGTCTTTCAGCGGGACGCCATTCATCGTGTTTCGGTTGTTCAAATTCTCCTTCTGGCTTAAGGTTGTCCTTAGGTTTCTTCTGAGTAACACGCTCTGCTGGACGCCATTCGTCATGTTTTGGTGTTTCGAAATCACCTTCAGGACGAAGATTGTCTTGAGGTTTCTTAGGTGTTTGTCTCTCAGCGGGACGCCATTCATCATGTTTTGGTTGCTCAAATTCTCCTTCTGGTTTAAGATTATCTTTTGGTTTCTTCTGCGTGACGCGCTCAGCAGGGCGCCATTCATCATGTTTCGGTTGTTCAAACTCTCCTTCTGGCTTAAGGTTGTCCTTAGGTTTCTTCTGAGTAACACGCTCTGCTGGACGCCATTCGTCATGTTTTGGTGTTTCGAAATCACCTTCAGGACGAAGATTGTCTTGAGGTTTCTTAGGTGTTTGCCTCTCAGCGGGACGCCATTCATCATGTTTTGGTTGCTCAAATTCTCCTTCTGGTTTAAGATTATCTTTTGGTTTCTTCTGCGTGACGCGCTCAGCAGGGCGCCATTCATCATGTTTCGGTTGTTCAAATTCACCTTCTGGCCTAAGGTTGTCCTTGGGTTTTTTCTGGGTAACACGCTCTGCCGGACGCCATTCGTCATGTTTTGGTGTTTCGAAATCACCTTCAGGACGAAGATTGTCTTGAGGTTTCTTAGGTGTTTGTCTCTCAGCGGGACGCCATTCGTCATGTTTCGGTTGTTCGAACTCTCCTTCTGGCTTTAGGTTATCCTGTGGTTTCTTTTGTGTAACACGCTCTGCTGGTCGCCATTCATCGTGTTTAGGTTGTTCAAATTCACCTTCGGGTTTTAAGTTATCTTTTGGTTTTTTCTGTGTGACTCTTTCAGCTGGCCGCCATTCTTCTTGCTTAGGTGTCTCAAATTCGCCTTCTGGCCGCAAGTTATCGCGTGGCTTGGTCGGTGTTTGCTTTTCAGCAGGACGCCATTCTTCATGTTTAGGTTGTTCAAATTCACCCTCAGGTTTCAGGTTATCTTTAGGTTTCTTTTGTATTACGCGCTCCGCTGGTCGCCATTCATCGTGTTTCGGCTGTTCAAATTCTCCTTCAGGTCTTAAGTTATCTTTAGGTTTCTTTTGTGTCACGCGCTCCGCTGGTCGCCATTCATCGTGTTTCGGCTGTTCAAATTCTCCTTCAGGTCTTAAGTTGTCTTTAGGTTTCTTTTGTGTTACACGCTCCGCTGGTCGCCATTCATCGTGTTTGGGCTGTTCAAATTCTCCTTCAGGTCTTAAGTTGTCTTTAGGCTTTGTTGGGGTCTGCCTTTCCGCTGGACGCCATTCTTCATGTTTAGGTTGTTCAAATTCACCCTCAGGTTTCAGGTTATCTTTAGGTTTCTTTTGTGTTACACGCTCCGCTGGTCGCCATTCATCGTGTTTCGGCTGTTCAAATTCTCCTTCAGGTCTTAAGTTGTCTTTAGGCTTTGTTGGGGTCTGTCTTTCCGCTGGACGCCATTCTTCGTGTTTCGGTTGCTCAAATTCACCCTCAGGTTTGAGGTTATCCTTAGGTCTCTTTTGTGTCACACGCTCCGCTGGTCGCCATTCGTCTTGTTTAGGTTCCTCAAAATCTCCTTCTGGTCTTAAGTTGTCAATTGGCTTCATTTGTTTTGGTCTTTCCGAATGTTTAGGTCCATAAGTATCGTGGGATACAGTATGACTGTCAAACGTTCCTTCCATGTGTAGGTTATCCTTTCTTATTATTCTCTGTTGCCTTACATCAATTTCTTCGTATGTTCTGTACTCTTCTTGAGAAGTAGTAATTTTTTCAAGCTCTTCTGTTGAATAAAACTTTTCGAAATCTTCTTTCGTCCACGTACGACGACGTTTTGGGCGTTCAACTGGTGTAACCTTCTCTGGATAATCTTTCTGGTTGGAGGTCACAAATTCTATTTCTCCTTCTCGTATTAAATTGTCTGTTCTCCGTGCGACCAATGTTGTCCTTTCTACAGTGTCGGTGTAATCAACAAATTCGGAATGATTTGTTGTTTCTGTTATCATATCTCCCTCAATCTTTGTCCACGTGTTTCGACGAACTGGTTTGGGTCGTTCCACTGGTTTCACAGTATACTCTGTACGAGAAGTAGTTGTATCTGAAATATGAGATAAGTATTTATTATTAACAAGCCATCATAGTCTCAATACTGTAATTTAAACTTTTGCCAATACAAACGATGACATGTTTTTTATTTATAACTTTAAATCACTACATAGGATAAACCACTGTCGCTGTCTCCGTCTGTATAGCTTAAAACTTAAAAATACGCTACGGATTTTGATGCGGTTTTTTACATTAGATAGAGTGATTTAAGTGGTAAATGTATATGCATAATAACATCAATTAAATAGTGGAAAGATATCAGCATTGCACACGTGCGAAGCCGGGACTGACCGTTAGATATGTTAAAAAATATCGGAATTATACATTATGATAAGTACCTGTGAATTCTCCTTCTGTTATAATATTGTCAGTTCGGCGAATGATTTCGGCGCGCTCACCAGTGACAACTTTGTAATCTTCTGTTATAGTGCGTCTAGTTGTGAAATCACCTTCAGGTCGTAGATTATCTTCGGGCTTTTTCACCACTGCCTTTTCAGCAGGTACAAACTCATCGGGTTGTCGCTTCGCAAATTCACCTTCTGGTTTTAAATTGTCAGTAGGTTTCTTTTGTTGAGGCCTTTCAGCTGGCTTCCATTCATCTTTCTTAGGCGTAGTAAATTCACCTTCTGGTCTAAGGTTGTCTTGTGGTTTCTTTTGCGTGACACGTTCAGCGGGACGCCATTCATCATGCTTAGGTTGTTCAAAATCACCCTCCGGTCTTAAGTTATCCTTGGGTTTTGTTGGCGTTTGTTTTTCAGCGGGTCGCCATTCTTCGTGTTTTGGCTGTTCAAATTCACCTTCTGGTTTGAGATTGTCTTTAGGTTTCTTCTGAGTAACACGCTCTGCTGGACGCCACTCATCTTGTTTAGGTTGTTCAAACTCGCCTTCGGGCTTAAGATTGTCCTTAGGCTTTGTTGCTATGGGTCTTTCAGCAGGTCTCCATTCTTCGTGCTTTGGCTGTTCAAAGTCACCTTCTGGTCTAAGGTTGTCTTGGGGTTTCTTTTGTGTGACACGTTCAGCGGGACGCCATTCATCATGCTTAGGTTGTTCAAAATCACCCTCCGGTCTTAAGTTATCCTTGGGTTTTGTTGGCGTTTGTTTTTCAGCGGGCCGCCATTCATCGTGTTTTGGCTGTTCAAATTCACCTTCTGGTTTGAGATTGTCTTTAGGTTTCTTCTGAGTAACACGCTCTGCTGGACGCCACTCATCTTGTTTAGGTTGTTCAAACTCGCCTTCGGGCTTTAGATTGTCCTTAGGCTTTGTTGCTATTGGTCTTTCAGCAGGTCTCCATTCTTCGTGCTTTGGCTGTTCAAAGTCACCTTCGGGTTTGAGGTTATCTTTGGGTTTCTTCTGAGTAACTCGTTCTGCTGGACGCCATTCATCATGTTTTGGCTGCTCAAAATCGCCTTCAGGTTTAAGATTATCCTGGGGCTTCTTTTGTTTTGGACGTTCAGCTGGTTGCCAGCGTTCCTTTTCAGGTGTTGTAAATTCACCCTCGGGTCTTAAGTTATCATCAGGTCGGCGAACAGGAGCTCTATCACCGGGACGCCATTCTTCGGGCCGTCGTTTTTCAAAATCGCCTTCAGGTTTCAGGTTATCTTCCGGACGTTTTACTGGAGCTCTTTCACCGGGTTTCCATTCTTCTGGTCGGCGTTTCTCAAAATCACCTTCTGGGCGTAAATTATCCTCAGGTCGGCGCACTGTCGCTCTATCACCTGGCCGCCAGTCTTCAGGTTGTCGTTTTTCAAAATCACCCTCTGGTTTTAAATTATCTTCCGGCCGACGGGTAGGAGCTCTATCTCCAGGACGCCACTCTTCAGGTCGTCGTTTTTCAAAGTCACCCTCAGGTTTCAAGTTATCTTCGGGACGTTTCACAGGTGCCCTATCACCAGGTTTCCATTCTTCTGGTCGACGTTTCTCGAAATCTCCTTCTGGACGTAAATTGTCCTCAGGACGACGTACCGGTGCCCTATCACCTGGCCTCCAATCTTCGGGCTGCCGCTTTTCGAAGTCACCCTCTGGTTTTAAGTTATCTTCTGGGCGACGAGTGGGCGCTCTATCTCCGGGACGCCATTCTTCTGGTCGTCGTTTTTCAAAGTCACCTTCGGGTTTCAGGTTATCCTCGGGTTTTTTAGGTTTTTCCCTCTCAGCAGGTCTCCATGGTTCTTTTTCGGGGGTTGTGAATTCCCCTTCTGGTCTCAAATTGTCATGAGGCCTACGGACGGGTGCACGGTCACCCGGACGCCATTCCTCAGGTTGTCTTTTCTCAAAATCTCCTTCTGGCTTTAGATTATCTTCAGGTTTCCTTTGTTTAGGTCGCTCAGCAGGTTGCCACTGAGGACGGTCTGGCTCTTGAAAATCACCTTCAAGACGAAGGTGATCCTCGTGGTGGACAGCTGTAGTACGAGTCACGTGCTTCTCGTCGTAGTCGCGTTTGTACGCGGAGATCACGCTGGTCGTGTGCTCCACATCGAACAATGGCTCCGGGACATCGTTGTGTGGGCAGCGATGACGCCTGGAAAAAATACGATAAATTTTAGCACATCATCAATTCATGCTCGACGTACAGTCAGGGGTCTAAATGCAATTACACTCTACCAATTTTAAAATGACTAAAATTTCTTTGTAATAAAAGTTCAATGGTTCACAGCCAGTTTATTCAAGCAGTCCTCAACCATTGACTCAATTCTACAAAGATATGTTAGTCATTTTAAAATTGGTAGAATGCTATTGCATTTTTGACCCCTAACTGTACCTGTAATTTAAGCTATTTGAAAAAGTAAAAACACCTTTTGACACGATATGGATGAAGAGAGAGTGGAAATCTTCTCGGCAGCGGCAAAGGTGGCAGCGTCAATGAGTTGGCCATCACACGCGGCCATCGCGCTCACCTCACTTGCCTCCCCTTACAGAGACACTAGATTATGGTGCTGTAAGCACTGCATAACTGTTCTCTATTCAACTGGTTCAGCGTGTTTAGTACCCGCTTCAGCCCTCTATGATACATTTCAATATTTTGCCTTCAAAATTAACAGTTCACATTCCACCAAAAGAAACGCATATAACGTGGACGCTTAGAAATCGTGGCACTTGGCACAAACAAAACGGTTTACATAAATTGAATAACAAACGCTAAAGCTGACGTTAAACAGAATTAATTTGGCTACCGCAAAAACTTTGGGCTTTGAATCACACTTTTATTGCTAACAAAAGAGTTAATTGCCTGGCACTTTTAAACTCTATTTCATGTGATAAGGTAGATTTTTGAACTAGTCATGGAAGTATATGTATTTGTTTATAGACACCAGCGGCTTCGAGCTCGCAACGCGCACTGCCGTGTCGTGCCGGCTCATGAAACTGAAACGGCTTCTCCTATCAACAAGTTGGTATGTATGTATAGAATACCCAACAATTAATCGCTGTCTGACATAAAACGAAAGAGACGATGTAAAACTAAAATCTAAGTTAACCCACTTACCTACATATAGTTTATAGGTAAGCTATTAATGGTATTGATTGAGACGTCTAAGTAATGTTGACCGAAGGTTATCAGCACGTATATGTGTGTCATAAAAAAACATAGCTAGATAGCTAGTTTTAAATCAATGGAATCCCATTCCAATCTACACTTACTTGTATTATAAGTATCTACCTATTAACGTATTTTGAAAGTTAATGTCTCCGTAACTTAAAAAAAAACATTATTTATCTTTTATGAAATCTGACACAGTTGAATAGGCTGCCGACCGCGTTACTGTTGTCATAGCAACGGCTACTGAACCTTTCATGAAGCTACACAAGCTACAAACGTAACGTGTTGGCACCACTACAGATATTCCAAATGACTCCTTTCAGAGTTACGTGCCTTAGTTCATTTTTTAAAATTAAATGATTTTATTGGTTCATTTCAAGAAGATGTATAAAATTAATACTATGTATTTTCACTCACAAACATTAACGTTAATCCACGCTAATCGAATCAAACATTTATAAATCTGACTAAAGCTAAAACAAAGAATCAGTCAATCTCAGATGGCCATATCAACATTCCGAGCTCACGAGCTCACACACTCATTCATTTCACTGTTCTTTCATCGCTTCGCTAAATTAAGCGTTGACGTCAGCGTCGACTTAAACTCAATTACAGTATTCACTGTTTAAATCAAACAGCTTCTTAAGGAGTATAAATCAGAAGGAATGATTTTAATTTCAACCAGGCCCACTGAGTGCATGAGAGTACGCGGCTGCAATTCGTAAGAGCCAATCCAGATATAGGTATGAGTCAATGGAACGTGAATATTGTGACCCCATTTCCACTTACAAGGAGATCCACCTAACGTCTTCTATGGCAAGGGTAAGTAATCCATATGAAACAATATATGATACAAACCTAGCTAGTGCAATGTTACTTTTCCCAGTTGTATGTACTTTCTAAAATTATATAAGCTCTAATGACATCCTGTGAAGGAAAATATCAGGAAACCTTGTTTTATACGTTGTTTATGATTAAAAATAAGAAATCGAAAATAATTGACCACTCATCATGTCTTATGCGTTTGATAAGACGCTTTTGCTCAGCAGTGAACATTTTATAAACTGAGGACGTGTCAGGTTTGTTCTAAATAAATAAATAAATTGCAAATTACTTGTTTTGTTTAGAGACATTTCTATACAACACACGAAACAAAACAAGTAACTGATAGTTGTAGGTAGGTATCGTGTCCCTTAAATATTAAGGGTTCGTATTCTTCACAGTTTAATAGGTTTGCTCTAGTTTTCTAGTCGCTTAGCGATGGGGAACAAACACATCCCTGATTCCTTACGCCTCTAGCTCTGTACCGATCAATACGCTGTCCTTATAAAGGTCAGTATTCATATGTCACTAATGTCATAGTTTTATTAACGTTTTCCAGTGTATTTTCTGTATACTTCATTCAGACTGATCGATGGACTTATATGTATAGTTCGGCAGGTTGGCAATGCAATAAAAAAAATATCGCAAAGGTTATGTAAGGAATCACAGACAACCTGTATGTGACCTACATTTATAGAAAGTAGATGTAACATGCAAAAATCTTTAACAGCACTACCCAACGAAATAATGTACTGCGGTTCCGGCTTAGCGTTGGAGAAGGGACGGGGTGGTTCTCAGCCAGTACCTACGAATCTGACCATTCCTAAAGTCATTTGATGATTTTGCAGCCCAAATAATAAAAGACAACCCCCTTTGTTCCGAGAAAAACCTACACAGTTCTCGGGAAAACAAACGATAGAACTTTTTAATATTTCTTTATTTGTAACTTAGAATGACACTATCATTTAAAATATTGTAATCTATCAAACATTTCCTGATTATTCTATTTTGTTATCAAACGGTATCTTGAACCGAAATCAGTTTTATTCGATACAAAGTGTGGGCGAAAATTGCCGCCGGTGTGGGATATCTTTCGCAAAACATGGCGACTACATTAAGTATAATGTTATAGGTACAAGTTTATTAACCCAGTAAGTTGACTTAGATAATTTTGGCGACTTTTACTTAGGACCTGTTTCACAGTCTATGTATCAGATTTTTAATCTAGGTCCTAATTTGTTCGAATTAGGTATGCCACATTCATTTATCAAGTACTGGATATGTAGCTGGTGAAACAGGCGCTGTATCTCCTAAGTAGTTTATACATAACATAAATATTATTATACCGTTGTTGTTTTTATAACACACAGTACCCAGAACATTTACTTTTCTCCGTTTACCTCACACATAAATCAACTAATTCCAGTGTCCAACTAATGTTTTTTTAATAAGTGTCTACCAATTACTAAAGTTCTAGCTACTACCTGAAGGCGAAGTTTGTTATAATGAATAGAGAGAAGGATGTTTGTTACTCTTGCACGTAAAAACTGTTAAATATATTTAAATGAAATTGGGTACAGCGATAGATTTTAGCGGACTACTAGAAAGGCAGACGAAACAGCTGACTACGTTTTGTTAGAAAGATAACGTTTTTAGCATTTGTTTGAAATCGATTTCCAATGAGACAAATCAATTAAGCTTTACCTCAAGACCATGGTTGCAAATCACAAAATTCCAATACGTTTCAAAGGCCACATTATTTACTAATAAGTACGTTTGTATCACGATTCACGAAACTATGAAACATTGAGGTACGCCAACTGACTTCCAAACACCGCTTACGTTGCCTGCACTGTACAGAATAAGTTATTAGATAGATAACAATTGGATTTTTGTTTGACATATTGATAAATTCGCGATCGCAAGCTGCCGACCGTGTCGCCTCAACAACTCTTATCAGCTGTGTTAACACTTTCACCTCGACGGATTATCACAAATAGTCGTAATTAAACTATGTTTTACTACTTCGGTTAGTGATACTTATTATTCGTCATACTAATAACGCATACATTTCAATACAAGTACCTGCCACTTCTATTGTTTTCATTTTAAAGGAATGCGTGAAAATGCAGTTTGTAAGTACCTATTTTAATTCTGTGGAAAAGTGCCAAGGTTTCACGATAATTATGAGGAATATTTATTTTCTTTATATATATTTATTTTCTTCTTAACATATTTTCTATTAAACCTAAAATATATTGTGCTGTTCTATAAAATACAATTTTAAATGTATTTTATGGTAAATAAATACAATTGTTTACTAAATAATATACATGCATAGGTATGTACAACGGGCATATAAAATATTTTTATTACATTGCTTCTTTGACTTGAGATTGTAGTTTCGTTAGACTCGTAGTCATAACTTATTTAATGACAGCATGGAATCTACGAACACGTAATCCATTGGCTATTTATCATGGTAAAATGTTGTGGAGCTACATAAGCTATCTAAAAAGAGATTTTGTAGTGTATATGCGGCGTGCCAGCAAGCTACTAACTAGGGACTAAAAACGAAGGCTATTTCCTATCAACCCACCACTGGGAAATAAACTAAGTAGGCAGAAACTAGATTTACTATGAAGTAATCAGGAAATAGCCGTTCGATAACGTCATACAACTTTGATGCAAACGTTCCATTTATAAAACAAGGTTTTAATTCACTTACAGCCGGTTTCCGAAAGGCCGATCAATGTTAAAATCAATTTAATCTCTTGTCAAGTCATCTGATTGGTTGACTGAATTATCAACAACCAATCAGATGACTTGACAAGAGATTTAACAGGAGATTGGTGAATTTTAGCGTTGACAAGCCTTTCAGAAACCGGGTGTTAGTTTAACAAAATACTGAAGGTTGTAAGATATTTTTAAAATATGATAAATGCATATTTGTTGTATTATTTAACTTTTATTTATCCTTTAAAATTGAGGTCATGCAAAAAGCCTACGCAGACCGCAATGAATGGGATTTCGTGAATCAGTGGCAATGAAGGGTTACAGAGAAACAGACCCTGACACAAGTGCATAAAAATATTCATGACTTCACCACTCCCCGATTAAACATGTTGTCCATACTATTTATGGTTATTCTGTGAACAGATCAAGTCAACACTTTTTCACAGTCGATTACTTATTTTTAATGTGATATCTTTAAAAAATATGGTAACGTACTACCTATAAAAAAAATAAGTCAAACATTAAGCATGAAAACGTCTGAAATCGTTAGGTAGGTACCCTCACTGACGAACAGACTGAAAACTTATTCTATTTTGACGTTTCAGATTATTTGTGGTTTAGTTTTTATAACACAATATGTACATGCATTTTTTTCGTGTCTCTAACATATACATATTAAGGTTCTAAACATAGAGCTATCAACTTATTCAAAACCCGAAACACTAAGCATTATTATTGCATAATTGACATCTAAAGTGAAAGCTTCCAAGCAAAGCACGTACCTACCAAAGTAGCCTATCTACGTATTTAATATTGCAACAACAACACAATATCATCATATTGGTATTCGTATAGCGAAAGGTCTTCGTTGTCAAACATTTCAAAGTTTGCGAATAGCTCAAAGCAATCTGGTTGAAAAATCAACGCACGTTTGAGCACAATCGTTTAGAATTTAGTTAGAATCCGAAGTCACGAGGGTCAGTCACCCAGGTTTATTAGATAGATTAAAGACATCTATCCAACTTTTATACATTTATTTAGACGTTCACATCGCCATTTTGATAGACTTTACAAATAGGTAGTCACGCGAAAGCCATGTTTGCTAGTACTGTTAAACTAAATGGCCAGTTGTCACTGCATCGTAAATTTACTATTCAAGCTGCATAGTGCACATGCACATATGTTAAATCGTGAGTCACAGTGAGAGCATCAGATGACGGGGTGGATGGCGTCTTGCTATATCGGGACGGTTACTCAACGACCAACGTTTCGAATGTGCTCAATTCCACTTAGTGGCAAGCTCGCCCTAAGCTCCGAGCTCTGACTAACGAGATTGTTTTGAAATACTCCAACGCTGCAATTAGCTTGTTACAACATTCCAAAGAATAAAAGAGCAATAGTATGCAGTTATGTATACCTTACACAGAAAGTGTGATGTGATCTTAATAAATAAAATAATAAAATGTATACATACTTAATAAACAGCATCTGAGTGTCTCTAAATTTTAATGTAAGTAGGTTGACAAAAAAGACATGTCTCGTAAATCGGCGGCGGTGGTTACTACGGTGAAATAAATATGTTTTAATAGATCATGGTAATTCCCATATAAGAAGTAAATATCGCTCTTATACAACCCAACGTTCTAGATGATGGAAATGTTTATTATTACTTAATTACCAGTCCACCTGCTAAAACAAATTACGGTATTATCTACCCCAGAATCAGTCATGGTGGACAGACCACCGTGGGTTTGAAACACGTACCTATTTGTACAATTTACTGTACTAAACATAATTATAATTCGCTGTATGGTTTATTATAACCTATAACATAGCATAGCTAGCTACTTCTGACATTATTAATACTGAGATAATTTTTATTCAAAAGAAATATTATGTCAATAAATATCTATTTTCACTTCTAACTCCACAATAAATTTAACTGGCAACACAAATTGTGCACCTTTTGGTTTAGATTAAACATACAAAAACGAATAAGTAATAATAATCCTTAGTTATACTTAATTTTAATTTAGGTTTGCAAATCTCTTGTATAAATAAAAAAATCATTTTTACAAAACCAAACAAAACAATCGCCGAATGCGCCTATTGTATGCACGGATTTCTTTGAACATCAAGTAGTTCTTAACATACGGTTTTGGTGGTTGACAAAAAATACGTCCTCAATGCGCAGGAGTTGGAAAGTTGCCTTAAGAAGCCACCCAAAACCGGCGCGTTACCAAACTTGTATCCGTGTAATTTACAGCGTCTCTATAAATGGCCATCTGACTTATTCTGAAGAGAAATAAATTCCCGAACCGACATTTTATGATGTAAACCTGATTTATTTAACTGTTAGCTGAAACAAAAATTCTGGGGAACAGACTGTATTTATACGTGTACCGCAATTTCCCAGTAACTCGTAAATAATAGCACAATTGTATGTAATGTATAAATGTACCAGGTATTTATACTTAGTACTCATATTGTGAATACAGAACTCTTAAAAAGGTCATTGATATTTTGAAACAGACATACAGATAAGCTATCTAATCTCACTGGCATTCATTATATTCTTAAGTAAATATGGTTCCAAAACATGAAGCCATATTTAAAAAAGGTGTGAAGAATCGGAAATAATTTGTGTGTAGGTGTAGGAACAGTTCGCCAGTCACCGACTGTGCTAGGCAAGGTCGTCGACCATATGGCCTACCTGTCTGTACACTAAGCTAGCACGCAATGTAATTCTCAAAATTACGCAATACAGGCCATGTTCCAATCATGATCTCTTTTTGAAATATGATCATGAACATTCACACAACAGCAAACTAAGTTTTGACCTTGACTAGTCTAAATGGCGCTTGTGGTTACAATAGTTTATTATTGGTTTCAAAATCTGACGGCCTGGCTTCCTGTGCCTAATGATTTTACACTTGGAATCCACAACTAAATACTTGATTGCCTCGCTAACTTCCTATGCAGTACAAAAAAAAACGCTTCATCTTAACATAATAGCCATCAACAATTAAGAGGTACAAAAACACAGTAAAGGCAGTCTCGCAAAAAGATTAAAGCGAAGTCGTGGTCCACCATAGACAGATGACAAAATCGCTGGTTAAATAAGGATGTAAGACATTTTCCTGACTATAAATGTCAAAATTTAGTGTTTGCATGACGTAAACCTCGTCTCAGTTGATACTGAACGTCCTGTGTTCGAAAACATTAAGTTCTTACATCGACACGAGTAAACAACAAACGAGTTTGAGTGAGGCGAGGACGTGGGCCCGAGTCGGTGAGATCATCGCCGCGAATAGAGCCGCCTGAGGTCGCAGCCTGCACCACTTTACACGTCACGTATCTTTCTAATTGGCGTGCCAATTTTGTATACAATACCCGGCTTTTTAAATCACTCTCACGATATAATAAAATACATGAGAATGCCATATATCAGTGGAAGAAAGCAACACAAAGCAGTCCATCTAAATACAAACACAATACGGAGGCAGCAGCAAAATGCTCACCCAATATTAAACTGATTTGTAAGGATAAACTGATAATTTTGAAAATCACACTGAATTCAATTTCTGAGAATCAGAATGTAGGAGGCATCATATAATCGACCAGCGCAGCTCACTAAATTTGGTAAGAGACTCAAACATCGATAGTGTGTTAGAAGACAACACTTCCTACTGTTCCTATACTGAGACGAGATGTAGGACGTTCTAAGGTCAATTTAACGACGAGGAATATTTTTCAATTGAGGATCTAGTGACGAGTGGGCGCCTAATGTACAGAGGAACACTTTACTCTCGTTAGCTAGATGCGGTCTGTCGTTCAATCACCATCTCACCAGACGACAGGTGAACATCATCGTGCAATTCCAAATTAAGGTTTATTACCATCTGAAGGCGAATGCAATTGACTCGAGATAATGCGAAGAACATTTCATAGCTTTATCTTAAGCCGTGAATCGGACCATATCGCAAAGTGACCTCACTGTAAAAATATGTCAAAAAATGCAGAATTATATCATATGATAAGACCTAGTAACAAATACACCTATGTTATGTAAGTATTGTAATAAAAATAGCTTTAACGACTCTTCGTGTTTCGTTGTTTTGCAATTTAAGTACAGTACAGACTTACATAGTTGCACCCTAGATTTTATGGATGTCACTCATGTGTGGCGTGGCCCGAAGGCCCGAATGGCCCTCGGTATGAGCTCCCACCTGGGATTTGCATACAATACTCCTAGCTCACGTACAAACTGCTGAGAACGAGTTTGTGCATTCGTGACACTGATATCTTTCAACATAAGTCTATCAATAACAGTTTTATGCAAAAATTTAATTAGACTTTTATCTAACAATACTTGCTCTACATTCATACAATGTAAGTAGGCACTTTATGTTGGCTCGAATTAAATAAACAATTCTAACATTAGAACTTTATTATTAAAAATTAAATACGCATTCATTTCAATGTACCTTTACATACCTAATACACAGAATGCTACAGCAATTTCGCTAGGTAAAAGAACTTATACATCTCATTTAAATTCGTTGGAAACAACCGAAACAGGTTTTGACTTTTTATGTACAGCTCGTATAATAATATAATCTAAGTTTGAATGTATAACAAACGTTCTTCATTCCAGAGGATGAAGGTGAACGCCTAAACAGTACAAAAAAGAGCCACGGAGGTTAGTTAATTATCTTTGTATTGTGGTCTCCTTTGACGTTGTTCATGGAACTTTGTATGTGTATAGTATGGACACCCGATATGGCTATCCTGCTTGTCAACCCATCTTGTGGTCTAGACGTGCCCTGAATGTTAAGGACGAGTCTACTTATCGCCGAGGCGCCAATCAAGTCACGTTCGATGATACATGTAATAAGCTATGTACCGCTAATTATTATTGTGTTATTAATATTATAATTATGCTACTTATTTATCATTTATATTTATATGATTCATATTTAAATTGTTTTCTTTTTTTAATGAACAAATATTTTACACCATATGGTTAATGACTGAGTGAGACAGAATGAGTAAAAAATAAGAAACATATGCTATTAGAAAAAAACAAATGAAATGTCTGTATTACTGGTTACTATTTCATTCGCCAGTTAGTTAAGTTAGTAGAACCATAACAAGCATTAATTATAGTAACAATGACTTCTTAGAAACGAACTGAGCTTCAGGAGACTAATCATGGGTTTTTGATATATTGCCTTGGCCTAGTATGAGTTATTGAGAGCCACCGTGGACACAATGAAACTAGGTTTGAATCTAACTAGTTTTTGGTGAGGTTTCACAGGGCTCTGCATAGAATTATCGTCATAATTTTCAAACCACATAAGGTTTAAATTGAACACTAAGAAACAGAGCAAATGAAATAACTCGTAAAAGGGCTTAAACAAATTCTTGGAGAACTTGTAGATCCTGCAGCTAGCATCGAGTCGTAAGCTCGTTAGGCATTAGATACAATTCCTGCTACAAATGAATAGAAACACGCGACCCTGTATGATGATGATACACGGTGCCCGCGTGAGTTGAACCACAAATGACATCAGGCGATTGAACAAACGTGATCAATAACGTGACAAATACATAAAAGGAAATACACGAACAGTATGCCTTTAAATATTTAAAAACAAGGAAAAATCTTTCCACCTACCCTAAGCACCTACCCTAACAGAAAGCAGGAAAATTCACGATAAATATTTATTATATTTTACTGAAATTTTATTCGCTTTCGTAATTTGTAGAGAAAATTTTTCGATACTTTTTTTTGTCGATGGTAACACTGCTTGCTTTTATTTTCATCTGGCGAGTTGCCCTTGATTTTTATCAATGTTATGGCAGGTAGCTTACATGACGTGTTCGGATTTTAGGTTTGTGTTTCATATTATGTGTAGGTAATGTAATATGCTTGTCCCCAATACAGCAGGTACTGTACACGCAGACACGTGTAGAAACAGACTTAGTTTTTCTTTTATATGAGAGAGCAAGACAGAATAACATCATAGATACTAAACATGTGTCATGTGTATCATATATTATCTATAACCTACTGGATTCTACGTAAAGGCAACCGGAAACTAAGGTCACATCACAGGACATGTTTTAATCATTTTCCTTATAATATGTAGATGAATATTGTTTTATTATAATGAATTAAGTACCTACCTACATTAAATGATTATTTCAATGTCAATGTTAAAGAACAAACTTTGTTTTTTGACCAAGAAAAACATTTAAAGTTGTTTTCCTATAAGCACATTGATTTGGTCATTAATTATTAATCTATCTATAAAGAGTTTCAACTATTTGTGGAAGCAGTAGGTACTTGCTATTTGTATTTAGTACCTACAGCTAGTTGCAAACATGTTGCGGTATGAATAAGTACTGGCAGAGAGGCACGATATAGTAGCAACCATAAATTGCCCTTTCTGCTCCACAATAGTCAACAACGGTGTGTTGCAAGCCATAACAAAACTCTCTCAGTCACGGTGGTCGCGCACATAAGCCTCACGTGTCACAGTCGAGTACGCTGCGCTGGCGCACGCCGAATCTACGATCTACGGACTACGAACAAACTGTTCTTCGACCGTCGCCGTCGTCCGCTTTCACAGACTTACCATGACTGTCAACCAGCGGAGCAGTAAATCGTTGACACTGCTAATTAAATCCGTATTCATTAACGCCAATTAATCGGTTTAATTGAATTTAGAATACTAGCTTTAATAAACATTAAGTCTTATTAGAGAAATGATTTTCTAATCTAAGTGTAATAGAAGTCCCAGAAAAGGTTGTTTGTAGAATCATGTTTATGATCTATTATGCCTACAGGCAGAATTTTTCTATTAATTCTCTTATAGTGTTTTTTTTAAATCCGTACCTAACCTACGTAACTACGACGCATGTCTGTATCTAGATTTTAAATAGATTACAATTTTTCTTTAAACAATTTCTAGACTTTTCAGTATATTTATTTAAATGTATAACCTAATCTATTTATTTGTACATGTTTGTCATCATCACTTTAATAGGTATTTCCTTTTTAGCGTCAACGTAAATATTCGTCATCATCAGCCACGATAATTTACAAAATATATTTAGTTAGGTAAGCAAATCATAGCTAATGGCTCTATATGACTATTACCGTGTAGGTAGCTAAGTATAACTATTGCGGAACACGACACTATAACACAGAAATAAGCGACCTATTTAACACGCTATCATGTCTGTTGTCTTACCACCTACGGTATTTTCATTATTCAAAAGTGAGCCGACTGAAATCAATAAACACGGACGTATTGTACGGAGGTTATATCAATAACTAAACAAATTATCTATTCTAAAATTTGTTAGAAATGGCGCGAAATAAAATAACCTCTTGTCTTTTAGGTATTATATTTACACGTCTGATACGCAGAGGTGTACAATATAAGTACTTACGGGATTCTACAAGTATTTTTACATATACCCACTAACACAAACAATAATACCGCAGCAAAAAAATCGATCTGAATAAGCTATCTAATTCAAAGAACCACGTCTTTATTTGAAATGAATTTATTTATTTAAATAGACACGTATTCAAGGAACAGTGAGTGGCAACATTTTTCTCTTATTGTCAACATTACTAAAAATAGCTGTGTATTAGTATGCTATGATGTTTCTAGGAAACAGCTGACGATACGACGTACATTTTGTTAAAGAACTAAAATGTTTTATTTACAATATTATTATTTAGCAAACTCTGCTTTTATTAAGTAGATAGCTTCCTACTTACTAAACTTATGGTTTAAACCTTGTCACTTACTTATAAAAGGCATAAGTACCTACCTCTATTTCCATTCTCTACGGTAACGAGAAAAAAGCGGGAAATAAGTACCTATGACATTGCAATATGTGTCATTTACATGCTTTAAATTCTTTATGTATTAAAATTTCTCGTCAGTAGTCATATTTTGAATTTGGTTACCTATTATCCTTACAGTTCAATACACTATTAATCCTATCTGTTCTCTAGAAGGATGGTACCCGTCTAGACTACAAAATATTTTTTACAAAGCTTCATAGGAACAAGAAATCAGTTCTATTCGAATAACAAAACCAACGATAGATAAGTTTCCAGTCTTCTATCTGTTTCCCAGCCACCACATGCAATTATATTTTACAGCTCAAAGCCGTATTATTACACTATCAGTACTTTGATTAATTAGCGTGGTATGTGAAAACACATTGTCGAAGTTTATCTCTTGAACTGACATCAGCCATGCACTCGTGCAAGGACAGGTGTGATGACGCAATTGATGTGGTACGAATGATCCGTTCTTTGTATTGTGGACGAAGATAGATCACTAACCAGCATTGAGCCGACAGACCGACACACTTAGTATCTACCTAATTGAAATATTAGACAGAAGTCTAAATCATTCCTTGTTCTAGTCACGAGTCTAGCTTCAAACCTGAACACTAATAGTAACTTATTTCTCATTTTCCTTGTTGCTGTAATTAAATGAGGGAGGTTAATATTTAAGTATATATTTAATTGTGTATTCCGCCTATAAATCTAAGAACAATATATGACTAAAATACAATTATACATTTATTATCTATCTGTTTTGTTCTAAACATAGTATTAATAGTGATGAATTAATTGATTGATTCGTCGCCATTAAGCCTCAATAACAAAATGTCACAAGTGCAGTAAACGAATAAGAGAACTTCTATATAATTGCAATACGGATTGTAAGTATGACTTCAAGTGAATAATGCACTTGTATCCGAGACAGAAAGGTCAGCAGAAGGCCACATTGGCGCAACTAATAATAGAGGCCTACGTAATGCTTAATCATTTACATATATCCATTAAATATTGTATTTTTTCCTATGCAATTTGACGTCATCATAAAATTAATCAAAATATAAGGAACTCTAACGTTCGCTGCTAAAAATTACTGGCTTACGATGCAATGTTGTTAGCTATGGTAAGCTGTATCATATGGCTACTAATTGCTTATAAACTCCTTTAGTATCTATACACAGATAACAAAATTTATAATCTGTGTATCTATAATACATATTTCCATAAAGTACTTTGGTACCTAGGGAAAACAGCGGAAATTACGACATTCCATTTTTGGCTACAGAAAAATGAAAAATTCCATATTTAAATTTATAAGCGCCCAGTGTCATCAGCATCAGCGAGTATCGATTATAAATATTAATTGTTTTATTTTTTCTTAATACACGTGTTCAGATAGCATGCTAGTAGTGTGCATGCATATAAATACTTACCTATGTATAAATCACTATATGACTGTGTATCACACCTCGCTTCCTTAGATTTATATTCAATTGTGATTACTCATACTACTCTACCAGTGCAATTACTGTAATGATTTGTCGTAATAAATAAAGCAAGAATTCTGTCAACTGTAACATCATTTTATTTGCAATATATTTATTTATATTTTATCTTTATGGAACTAGGTACTTATTTACCTTAACTTCAACCTTAAAAACGAAAACCATAGCAATTGCGTATTAATTGCTAATGGGTTTATAATTCGCTTTACCTTCAGTTATCATTTACTTATTTATAGTCAAGGTGTCATTAAAAAGTGGAGAATTTTTAAAATATATGTCCAAAATGTTCCCGAATTGGTCTTAGAACATTAAGGTACCATATCTTTTTAATTCTTAGTTATAAAGTGAGCATGTTTATGTTCTTGGGTCTGTGCAGAAAATTGTTTTCAACAATGTTTTAGCTAAATAAGTTTTCTTATCATATCCACAGATTAAAAAGTTGTTGCAACAAAGATAAACATGGCATGCTTACACCCATCTTATCTGTGGTGCATAATATTTTTATTTTAGAAAATTATAAGATTAGCAGGACATCCTAAATAATATCGATTGGTATTACCAAATTTAATTGCGATAAAGATGTGGATTACGTATATCGTTTCTTATGAAGTAAAGTTCCGTTGTAGATTATTTTCTTTTTAATGTCGATTATATAACTTTAAGATAGCAATTGGTTGGGTTAGTCTAACCTAGGTCAAAAATAAATTTATTTTGACTTTCCAATATAATGGATGATTAAAAAAATATGTTCTTTTATTTATTGGTTTCACAATAAGTATGCTACAATGCTATTTGACGTAAAACATGATGACGTCATCATGTTGCGATTTCACACAACATTAATAGAAATTAACCGTTATTGGCATTTGAATAAAAATATTGAATTTGAATAAAATTTTTGTATCGCACGCGCATCGTGCTCCAGGACTTCAGGATTGGGCTGAACGTTTTCCAACACATGCGATAATTAAACGTAGTGCTTATATTCTCTTTGGTGATAGTAAGCCTACCTACAAAACAACAACCTTTATAATATTGTAAGTAGGTATAAGAATCTACTGAACATGTCGCTACTGCATTACTTATTAATTCAATTAAGAATGGATAGTTAGACATTGCAAATGTCAATAAAGCTGATATTAAGTAGAAAAGGAGAAAATAGTTGCTTTCACAAGAGAGTAATCGCGAAACTTGTTCCGATCTCTTCAAACCTCCCGTTACAGACTTGCCAACATAAAAACTGGATTAATGGCAACAAAACGTTGCTGATTACTTGACGTATTCAGCCTCATAAATTGACAATACGTATGTATAATACAAGGTTAATAATAATAAATACACTGTCTATAATGTTTTTTTTTATTCGCTTATGTACTTATTACTTTCTCTTATAATCTTGCGCTTTCTATACTTAATAGATAGGTAATTGAAATATGATTTCTTCTAAAAATATTTCATAACCTTATTTGTGCGTTTCACAGTCACCAAAACTATTTAGAAGATGTGATACATATTAACTTTATTTCCTGTAGGTACCTTCCTGTACACAAATCGGTGCGTGGTGGAGCGCTGTTTTATTTTCCCTAAGCAATGTAAATTACATTATTATAACACAAAAGCCTGTTCGTACAAAATAATTGATGAACACTAATGAACATACTCTAATTATGTTCACAACTATGGGAAAAAGTTTCATGATGCCGATTAATTAATAATTAGGTAGTGACATGAGGAGAAACCATTTTCTTTTTCTTTGTGCGGTGAATAAGTTTGACCGAAAGTTCTTGCGGCTTACCTACTCTTAGGATATAAGTATGACTGTGTTAAACTGCTGGACGAATTTTGATACACTTTACCGAAACTTAAGTATGGATAACGATTTGAAAATTGTTTAAATAAGAGTTTTTTTTATTGGCACAGAGTAGTTAAAGTCTCAAAGAACTCTTATAAACTAAGTTTAAACATATTAAAAATATTCCTTATAGGTAGTAGGTAATTAAAGTCTTCATAATTCAATTCAAAAATCACAATGACTGAGCAACCGTCGCGCGTCGTCGGTTGAACAAAACGACGCAATTTAATTTTACGATTTGCCAGACTCAATCAACGTTAATTTATACGTCTGATTGGAGTGAATGGAAGTTAATTAACCAGATCATCAGTCTTTAAGTAAGATACGTAGAATGTGATAGTCGAGGATAGATAGAGGTGCCTGGCGCGGTTCGGTACCGCCACAATTCCTATACGATAGAATAGGAAGAACATTTTGCAGTAAATTATCTACACATATTGTTACGAAAAATATATCTTAACGGTTAAAACTTTAAGGTTATTTTCCGGTGACATTGTTCGACATACATTAATGACAGTGGTTTATTTGATTTTAATTTTAAAAGTGTCCTTCGTGCTCGGTCACTGGGAACGAAACACACGATGTAGCGTGATGTAACGCCATCGCGGGTTGCCTATGAGATACATATTCTGTACAACTATTTCAAAACTTTAATTTATTGCTGTTAAGGTATATTTTAAATTGGATCGCTTGGTGTTTTCAGCATTTAAGTAAGTATACTTATATCGATACAGTGTATTGTTAAGAAAATCCTATCGAGTGTATCAAACAAGTTAAAAATATAACCATGAGCTTTGTTATCCTAGGTTTGACTTATGTGTTGTTAAAATTATATTACACAAAACACTACAAAACTGAAGAAACTATCTACTGCCGTACCTACCGTAAGCTCTATTTGAAGGTATTTTGGACACCTCATAGTACTACCAACGCTATGAATGGATTTCATAACGTTCAATTAATATAAACCGGCTACCCAATACTTGATTTGATCAGTTTCTTAGGAATTCCACACCAGACACCTACCTATATACAGTCAAAAGTATCAAACTGTTGTAAAAGCTATTGTATTAAAGTCATTGTTGAAACAGCTGTGAGAATGTTAACACGGCCATATTATAATCATCAGCGTAAACTGTCAACCGCGGAACTAGTGATACGCCCGAGTAATCTCGACCTACCAATACAATACACTTGTACCACTTGTATCTTAGACATCATAAAATAAGAACAATCGTGATGTAAACCTGTCTCATCTCTGTTCCTACGTACCACCTACATAGGTCATATCATAACTATGTATAGGTAGGTAGTACATATTGTCTCCAACAACCGCTTGTTTCCCGCCTTGCGTAATGTCAATAAATCACCTGCCAGTTATTTATTCTTCTTATAACCTTCTACATTATCTGTGCACGTTGACCATAGATATGGTCTATGTAATAAGGGTTTATTCAACGGCAGGTCCGCAAGTAGGTACGTTATGTTACGTTATCAATCAAGTTAAGCGATAAATACGGAAACGATAACTAATCTTATTTATTTTACTCCAAATTATTGTTGTCATTACTTTAATCTTTTTAGATTTTATTAATTTGCGACATAAACAGAGGTATTAGTATTCCGATAAAAGTTAACTTTCAGAACGTAAGAGATATTTGGGGCGCTCAATTAAAAGTAATTGGCAGTAATCATTATCATTGCATGTTAACAGCTCCACATTCGACTGTGGACATGATAAAATGTAATGTCAACGGTAAAACAAAAAAAACAACTTGGTAACAAACAGAAAGAATAATACATACGGTAGGTAATGGAATTTTATCTTAATAGCAGTAATCTTAATGAGACACAGAATTAAAGATGAACTAAACGAATAACGCAAATGGTTTCCTAATGACAGATGTCTGTGATAGGCTTACATGGAGCTTATGTCCTACCTACATTGAATAAAGGTAAGTATACGCGTTATAAGTAAACAAATTTGAGATCGGGGGCGATACTAATTGTATTATTCGATATACAGCCCACGCGAGTGAACCAAGCAATAAAAGGCTGTTGCTAAACCGATAGAGGTGGCGGCGTGACTCACATATTACCATACTTATTTATAAATATACATTCTCACCGAGTTAAGAAATAAATTTTATTTAACAGAGTTCATCGGGTAAAGTCACATGGCCATGGACGCATAGCCGTGACATTGTGGATACACAAGCGATAACAAAAATATTTACTTCGACTAGGCACTCTGCCAGACGCGAGTACGGGGAACATAGACAATCGTCAATCAGTTTCAAACATTGGCTAAAGCAAATACTTCCAAATAGCAAACTGAACTCGATTCTTCAAACATTGGGGTCAAACAGATGTCTAGTTGGACAATGAATAAATCTAAATTTAATTCGTACTTCCTAATTAAGATTCATAGAGTCAATGTTCACGCTAAATTAAATTAACGAATTTACTTGAAGCAGCTAGTAGCTTAGTTTGTACTATCACCTATATTTACCAATAGTTAACCTATCTAATAGATTATTTTTTATCGTCAATAGCAACAATCAATAATCTATAATGTAGTAGGGCAATGTGATACTTATTATTGGGAAATTACGACAACGCGCCCAAGACATTCGGTTAGTAAAGTTACAAGTGATTGCGTAAGTAACACTTCATTAGGCACACTGTGTCGTGTCACAGATCACCGGCACCACACCGCATAATGTCGGAGAGCGTAACACGTTTGTCCGGACACGATGGCTTATTTTACATTATAACAAGATTCATCAATTTGCGACTAGTACCTACTGTAAAGACAGAGTTGCATGATACAAAATGCTACTCTTAAGAAATATATCACAAAAATATTTAAAGTATGACTTCGAAAAATAACTGACGTAAAAGACGTTAATAAAATTGAATCATCGTTGCATGATCTGCTGTTCATATTCAATGAATTTCTGTGTAAAAAAACGATTGCTGACTTACGACGACGCGACGGTTACTCAGATGATTTTCACGGTCAACGTCGTGCTCACTCACTCTACCTGTATAAAAAGTGATAAACATAGCTACGGTTGTAGCTACAGACGCTATTACAAAGAAATTATTACCAAAATATATCGTTACGTCATCTCTTTGGTAACAAACGACGTAATGTGACGTCAAATATTCTATGCCACAGTTCTATTCCATTAAACATGAATTGATACACAAAAATGTCAACTTTGACTCGAATCGATCTGCATATATGTGTTTATTTACTTTAAAAAAAAATATTTTACAAACGACACATTGTCATGTCACTAATAAAACAATGCTTGTTGCGAAGCGTTATGTGCTATATGACCTATTTTATCGTGCTTTATCAGTATAAAACCCACAAAATTTATCTCAATATCAGTGGCACACCTGACGAAATGTTCATTTGAGCAATAACATTGTTAATTAAAGGATTACGTATCTTTCGCTGGTATTTGCAAAATGCAGAGCAGTGCATTGTTATCCATACAAAAACATTCGACTATTTAACGTCGTTTTTTGTTACAGTAACTAAATCTTAAGTTTTGTAGTCATTTTGTACAAAATAATGTATAATGAAGAATTAAAAATATGTATGTGGCTTCTGAAAATAAAATGGCGTCATGGACCGTTTAATATATTCTTGCGAACCACGCTAATGGCGGAGCGGCTCATCAATTTAACTGCAGACAGAATGACAATTGCCTAAGCTATACAGGTAGAGGTATAGATATACAGCCGCGTATCTGTGTGAAAGGATAGCAGTTAGGGACAATCAGCATTTGACCTAGTTGTTTATAATGCGCGGAATCCTACACAAATGTAAAATGTTGTCGTGTCAAAAGGTGTACTTATAAAAAGATGAACTTATTATAATGCAGAAATTACTCACCCACAGGTGCAGATTTCACAGATGCACTGCTCCTTAGTGACAATCTTCTCTGGTTTCTTGGGGCCAGGGCCCTTGGGCCTGGTCTCGTCGATAATGACGGTCTCCTCAACTGTAGTCCTGTCGTCTCGCATTGTTCTCCTGTCGTCGATGATGGTCTCATCGTAGACGGTGCTGACAGTATCCTTCCTCGTGGTGTCCGTGATAGCACGGTCCACCACGTCGTATTCTCGAATAACGTCTTCGGTCGTTTGGACATCGCGCTGAAATTATTTGAATGTTTAAATAATGTAACGTACGCACTCCCAGGTCATTGCAAGTTACTTACTCCAAGCTAATAAAACAATTAGAATATAATTTTAACAATTTCAGACGACTACTACTGTGATTTATTATAAGTAACGTCTTGTTATCTTAGGCCAAGTTTAGTTTGATGTCAATACAATTATGAATGAAAAACTTTTTTTCAAGTGCTTACCAAGTTTTTGAAGTCTAACGCGCTCTTGTCGACGTAGACGTCCGTCCTGATCTTGTCGTCTTCTTTAGCATCTTCGTAAGTTGTTATTTTTCTTGTAATGCCATTTTCAGTGATGTAACGTGTGACTTCAATTTGACTTCTGTTCTTTTCCACTTCAAATGCCTTTCTAGTTGTTTCACCTGTAGTGGTACTTACAACAGTAGTTTCTTCTGTATCGAGTCCTTCATATAGATCTTTCACGTCTTCATTAATTTTAGTTCCAAATGTTACTTTTTCAATTCTTTTAAATGGATACTTTTTCACCGTATCTATAATTTCTTTTAAGATACGGTCATCAATGTTTCTATTGATAACGATATTTTTATTGCTCACACGTACATCTTTGTTGAACTTGGAGCTCTCGATGATTTTTCTCAAATCACTGATAGATGTAAAATCTTTAATATCTCTGGATGATAAAATAATATTTTCTTCTGTATCTTGTCGCTTTAAGTGATGTCTCGGTTGTTCAGGCCTGCCGAATGGTGACATCTCCTTGGGTCTTTTAGGCCTATCATCATCTGTCTCATAAACAAACTTTCCATTCCATGTCCCGGTGCTCCTTTCGTATGTAGTCAAAGTATCTTTAGTTTGAGAAGTAGTTTTAGATGTGGACTCTTTCGTCAAGTTTTCTTTCTCTGTAGTTACGAAATCAGTTGTATCTTTCACATCTTTTATGTCTCTTTTAAGAGACTGAGTATCACTACTTGTAGTTTTATATGTCGTTGTCTGATCAGTCGTATCATGAACGCGTGTATCTTGGACATCATCTCTATCAGTGACATATTCTGTTATTGCTCTCTTTTTGGTGAAATCGCCTCCATAGCGGTTGCTAGTAGAAGCTATTTCTTTTCCATTCTTGTACAAAGCTGATTCCTCTGATACCTGCAGAGAACTTTTAGGAATTCCATCTTTACCAGTGTCATAGTGAGATTCTTTATCTAGTACGTGTCTTGTATATTCATGTTCCGGTTTTATTCCCGGGCCACTGACATTGTGACTCTTCTCATAGGTAGAATGTTCTTTGTTATCACCCCACTCTCTGTGAGAAGTGTCCACGATACGTTCTTTTCCGTCGACAATTTCAACGACGTAAGAAGACGTCGATGCTTGCTGAGCACTACTTGTATTACTTTTCATGATTTTCGTTGAAAAGTTTATGTTTTCGGTATTCGGCACTTGTAATATATTGCCCACTTTCCTCAGCTCATTTTGAATAGTTGTGTCATATCCATAAAAATTTGATGAATCTGTCTGATTCATATTACGTCTTCGATCATCAACTATATCCTTATTTACTGTGGTAACATTTTCAACAGTATCTCTTCGATTCTGATTAGTATTATTAGAGTATCTTGTTTGATGATGATCATCTTTTATTGACGAAGTTTGTTTATCAGACGTTGTATGTTTACGAGTACTGTACTGTTGATCAGAAGTTAAATGTTCCCGAGTTGTATAATGTTGGTCAGTTGTTGAATGTTCACTGGTTGTGTATTTTTGATCAGATGTTAGATATTGACGACTGGTGTCATGTTGCTGGTCAGAGGCTACCTGCTGACGACTTGTGTTGTGCTGCTGATCTGAGGTTACCTGCTGACGACTTGTGTTGTGCTGCCGGTCAGTTATTGAGCTATCACGACTTGTCACGTACTTTTGATCAGATGTTACATGATCACGGTTTGTTATGTATTGTTGATCATCAGTTAAATGCTCGCGGTTTGTGATATACTGTTGATGCTTAGCTACATTATCTTTCTCCGTAGTAATACTAGAATGGGAAGTCATTTGATTTCCATCCTTTATGAATTTCGAGTCTTGTTTTACGGTCATTTCACTTGTAGGTCTTTTTCCATCCTTCCCTGTGTCATAATTTGCTTTCATATCATAGTTCTGGATGCTGTGGGCAGACTGGGGCTTTATGTCAGTTCCACTTATGCTCGCGTAAGCCTCCTTAGATGTGTGTTCTTGTGCATCTCCCCACTCCCTGTTGGAACTGTCTATGATCCGTTCCTTACCATCAACAATCTCGACTACATACGAGGATGATGAGGATTTTGTGACGTTGCTGCTCTTAGTTTCACTTGTTTGCGAAGAACTAGTATATTCTTTAGTTTTACCTCTCTTATCCAAGCTGCCTTCACCTCCGTAAAAGTTAGATGAATCCGATCGAACCGTTTGGGTCCTCTGAGAGGGCTCTGGAGAATTGCGATAAGTCACCCTCTCATTTTGTTTTATGTTTTGTTGATCCTTAGTAGTCGATTTTGATTGATTAACTAAACTCTCACGCTCCGATTGGAGAAAAGAATTGGAGGCGTTTGCATTTTGAGATCGTTTAATATACGTGTTGGAGTTGTGAGCATTAGTCGAAGAGTTATCGATGAAGGCTGTATTAAGCGTTTGATTCGGAGCCGAGGAATCAGTCGTTCTGTCAAATGTTTGGCTGTGACTAGAGCCTGATTGCTGAACAGAAGTTGATGAAGTCTGGAATGTTTCGGTTTTAGAATTCTGTTGATGGGACGAGGATGACTCCTGAAGGACCGAACTGGAGACATATTCTCCCGATGTTGACTGTGCCATATCACTCACATTATGTTCCAGCGCTCGGGTTTGCGAAAGGTCACTAATAGAAGGAGCTTCTGTAATAATATAATGCGGGTGGCTATTGTAATGCTCTGATATAGTCGAGCCGGCTATTGAAGAGTGGTCCGAAATATCGGTTATCATAAGCGGGTCATCCTCCTCGACCTTAACCTCGATGTAGCGAACCTTCTTACCCGACGAGCTGACCTTCTGCACCGTACTGCTACTGCTTTGCACCGAAGTAGTTGAACTTGTCTTCTGAACACTAGTCGATGCACTTCCAGAAGAGGTCACTTCTGATGTTTTTGATTGTTTAGTCTTTTTGTTTTTTATCGTCATTTTGGTCCCACAAAGTAACTTATTAACATGTAAACTTTTAAATTAATTTAAAGGAGATTCTTAAAACCACGTTAAAATATATTTTTTAAATAAAAATAATCACATAATATAAATATCGTCAAACATTTGCCATGTACAAAGTAAATATTGGTCGCGAGAGTCGTTCGTTTCGTGTGTCGCAGAGTGCGCGCGCGCTCCTCGCAACTGACTCGCGGATTGTGGTAGTCTGCGTGCGCGCCCCTCACACCTTGACGCCGCGCATCGCGCCCACCAGAGTTCTCCGACACGTAAGCGCTTACATCTCACTGTTGGACTCATACCAAAAATGGCGTAAAAGCTGCTAAACTCACTGCTTACTTAATCACGAACCTTAGTCACCAAGTGCGCGGTACAGTAATTAACCGATCAACAGAAATATCAAATCGCCGCGATCTGACTGTATTGTTGAACAAATCCCACAGATCGATAAGTTCCAAGTAGCTAGCTAGCCACTGATGTTTTAAATATCAGCCACAACACAACATAAGCACCACCTTTCAATGAATAAAAAATATTGAATAGTCTTTCAGTAGAGACTTGCGCACTAAGTATTCATCAATAGTTAAGACACTACTATACTTAATTTTTATATTTTCAGTAACATATCTAGGCAGTTCCGTACTTGTAGAAAGACTCGTGATTGTGGAATCTCTGAATATACTAGACTTACATGGCTTCAGGCGAGTATCGACGGTAATCCTATGAAAAGCGAGCGCGAAGTGGGTAACTTACGTAAAAATGACCTACTTTTATACATTTCTCTATATTCATGAAAATCATAGCCATTAGTAGCACAGGGTCAGATTTTGTTTTATGTGATAGGTACAAGAAATATTTAACCATTATAAGATTTACGAACTATAGATATTTACCTATGTATACTTTCTTTATTATCTCCTGTTTTTGCAAAAGCAATATTTTGTGGATAAGTATACATATTAAATTCAGACGAAAATAATATACAAATTCTGTTAATGAAATTAATAAGTTATAAAAATATTGAAATAAGGCGTTACCAGCAAAGAAACATTTTTTATTTTTTAGACATGTTTTCATTCATAAAAATATTGTTCGCCATCTTTAAACATAAGGCTATGCTCTACCCACACAATTCTATGTTAATGAATAAGTGAACTGATCTCTGGGTAGGCACGGGCTGGTTATGTGACACAGATATTTGCATAATATTTTGGTGCAGTGCAACTTCCAGATTCGGTAGTCGGCCCAGCGAGCGATGCAATGCGCTTCGATCGGAGCCCAAGCACTGCATTCGAATGACCTGGATTTTTAGCAAACACAGAGCATTTACTATTACACTCAAACAAAAGTAATTCGATATTTCGTCAAATGAAAAATGTGAATCTGTGCAAATTATGGTGATAGTTTGCGAATTTTTCTAGGTTTTGGTTTCGGTAGCAAGAATAACTTATTGTGCCTAACATTTAGTTATCACTTGATCATAACGGCTTGTAATAGTAGTTAAACTAGTAAAATAAGGTTCCGCGGCCTCGACCTAGAGTAGGGTAGGAGTCTGACACTCCCTCTCGTCTTACCCTGGAGAGAAACACTTGATGATTTTCCCCTCACAAAAAAATGGCAATAGCTTCACTACCCACCTACTGACCCCTTGATGAAAATCTGGAGTACCTAAATAGTTATATACTTACATGTTTATATGACTGTAGTTTTATTTTTATTTAATGAACATAGGCATTTGTTCAAAATCTCGCAAGACGTCGTCCAGTCACTGTAAATAAGAGGAAAAAATATATGGGTCGAGTTCAAGTGAATCATTTATTATTCTTATGTAAACATAATATATACACCTATAGTTGTGGTTGTAGGTTTGCCAAGTAAGGTTTAATTGTAATTTGTTATGAAGCTGATTAACGCTGTGTAGGTAGGTCATACAAACTCTGGTTGGTGCCATTTGAATAAACATGTTCTTATAAGGAAAAACTTATCGACTTAATTCTTAAAACTATTGAGACTATTTATTTTGAAAGGTTCGAGATATTTTGACGACTCGATATCTGGGAATATTCGAGAACAAAATTCGGCCAAGAGCATAAACTAAGGACATGTATGAATCATCTTTTATTTCTGCTGTAAGTATCATCATCCCTCCCCACCCGTTTCATAGAACTGACTGGCTAAAGAGAGGGGCTAATTCAAAACGACAGGCAGATAGGGCACGGGAATATCAAGTTATATAAATAAATATTCCCGAGCTAAGACTGGGTGTATTTCCCGATGTTCCCGGTAATTCTATCGAACTTCATAAAACCTTCGATTCGCTTAGCAATAACGGACAGTAGATATCTAGGTACAGCATTTAAGAATTATTCAATTGGCTACAGTCAAACTACAGTTATGAACGTGCATACATTTTAGTACTTAAATTATTTTTGTTTATACAGAAATGCTTGTGAATTTCTTCTACGTGCGGGTCCACTGCCCAATTCAACAACCAAACAAATAGTTCAAATACAGGGCACCAGAAAAATTTAAGGATTGAGAAATTTAAAAATCGCAAATTACAATACTGGGCCTTTCCCTCAATAATCATTGATAGTTCGAATCAGCCCGATCAACAAGATTTTCTGAAACAAAAATATAAGTTTCAATAATTGTGTAAAAAGTATCACCGAATTATCGATGGCCAACTCTGATCAAGTAAAGGCATTAATGCCTGAGCCAGACGTGGGTTGCGCAAGGCCCGTTGCCTTTGCCTATACAAGGCAGTGGGTGGGCGAGTAGTCTTTGAATCACGCGCCCACGGACCAATTGTCTTGTCTGAATGCAACTAGCTCACCAATATACACTTAATCTCTGCTTTAAACCGTTATTTTGAGGCAGTTGACTAATTATTTTAAATATTAATGTAAAAGTTACTTCACTATCTCATTCTATTTGAACTGGTTTAAACAACGCCCACTTTATTGGAAGTGCCCACCTAAATAACGTACCTTAGGTATATTGGAAGTCCGGGACTAGAACTGCTTAGTTGTAGGACTAAATAAAATTAACACTCTAGCAAGGCTGTAAATGCATACCTATTGTTTACTTTAGTATAGTATTATAGTAAGTACAAAGGTACCAGGTACAAATGTGTAATACCTATTGGTGATTACCGCTCGCTGAGGCGCATTGAGGCCCAGCGGTCAGGCGAGAATTTAAGGAGCTAACAACAAAACTTTTCATAACGTTATGAGCTTAGCGTACAACATAAATAAATAATTTCCCTTATAAATTGTATTTGCAGAAATTAATAAATAATCTCCATAAATAATGAGAAAAATGTTTCGTAATGGCGGGAAAATTAATAAATTAGTTCCTTTTCAAGTTTTCATGAACCCGTATCGGCCATAGACTAAAAATGAGGTTCCTTTTTTTGGCTTTTCGCGGATACCTAGCATTTTAGCGCAAGTGTACTCAACTCAACTAAAAATATAAAAAATATAGGTCTCATTATGTGCCTATTGCCATGGGATTAGAGTCACTTTATGAGGAAGTGTGTTGAAAATTATATTTAGCTTACCTTTTATTGAATATTTTTAGATACTTAGGTACACCTTTTTCTCATGGTCATAGGCAAAAAGGCAAAACTGCAGAACCGTCAGGTTCAGTTTTTTTATGAATTACAGGGACGCTCTCATATTCTTATCTCACCAAAACCACACAAGCTACAATCCGCCTGTAAGAAACATAATACAACACCCCGGAGACCCCCATAAGAAAAGACCCTTACAAATCTTAGATTCTGATTACCTACCTACCATTCTATCGACATTTCTTGATTTTTCGTTTCATCCAACAGCGTAAATCAGGTTCTTACTTAAAACCTGTGCGAAAAACAGAAAATATAACTTGGGCTGCCATCTAGTAAAATAACAAAAAAAAAAGTTAAACAGTCTCGAATAATTATTCGCTAGATGGCGATAACATCCAAAAAGTTATTTCTTAAACCACAGGAAAATAGTACTCTATGGTGCTGCCATCTAGTAAAAAAAAATATAACTTTGTCTTCAAAATGTCCGTAAATTAATGTAGAGATCACATTGTTAGAGGGCAGTAGTAGTTGCAAAAGTCGATAAATGGCCGCGTGCGTCACGCCACTGCGCAATCAAGCACAGAAATAAAATAACAGCTGTTCTACAATATTCGGTCGGGCAACTCAGGCAGCAGCTGTACCACGCAGCCGTTTTCCTTGGGATCGCGATTGTTTGGACGTTGCTTTCTCATTGTTGTAATAATCACCGTGTAGTTTGGACTGTTCATTCGCTCATTTTTCATCGTTTATTACTGTGCAAGTTAATACAGTATTGGCGTTTGAAGTGTGTGAATCATAAATCCGTAAGCTACACTGGCGCTATGTTTACCAAAATTCCTCATTCGTTGTTGTTGTGACTCAAGTTGAAATGCCTCGTGAATACGTGGACCGCGAGGAGAGTTCCGCAGTGTTATGTTAATAGAATCTCTTTTAGATAGTGATTTTAGTAAAATTAGTTCTTGACAATGTCTAACACGGTCCCGACCAGTTCTGCGCTGAGGGCTTTGGCCTTAGAATATAAGAGTTTGCAAGAAGAGCCCGTGGAAGGGTTCCGAGTGAAACTTTTAGGGGAGGACAATCTATTTGAATGGGAAGTTGCAATCTTCGGCCCTCCAGACACGTTATATCAAGGTGGATATTTCAAGGTGAGTCCATAAATACTTAACTGCATTACCAAAGACTTGACACTGCATACAAAAAATAAAACTTGCACTTAAAAACTGAAAAAAAAAGAGACAGGGACAGTCCAAATTATTGGCTTCATGTGGGTATTCATTGTTTAGATGTTTAACCAACCACTGCTTTTATGTTTGTTGAAAACAAAATACTCATCCATGGTGCATTTGGTTACATTGTTTGTTTTTTGTCATGTTTTCCCCATAAAATACTTGCATAAAATTGATTGGTTAAGCATTTTCACAGATATCAAATCCTAATGACAGATCTTATGGTCAGTGGGTGGTCTTAGGGGTGAATTTTTATGTATCAAAATACCATAAACTATTGTCTAAAATACCATGCACCTACACATGGCATTTAAAGTGTGTGTGACATCTTTATTAAAGAAATAAACAGGTATTTTAAAATTTATTATTTATGTGAGATCTAGCATACAGTGAAGGAAACTATGCGAAGTAAGCCAGGACTTATAATTATTAGCTTAAAACCACCTTCCACTTCAGCCACTCGCTGAAGACTTTACTGGTGATTAATGCTCAAATATCACCATTTAGGAAAAGGCCTTTGCTCAGCAAAGGATACTTACATGTGATGTGTGATAACTTTCAAATCTATATCAAACAAAAGAAAGATCAATAGATATACTAACATATTTAATGAAACATAAAAGGGTAATGTTAGGTTTAGTAAAACTCCTTTGTCCCTTAGGCCAATAACTAGTTTCTTGAATTCAGTACATACCTGTTTATTATCTGTTTTTAAAATTTGTTTGTACTAGGTCAATAGTAGCAATTAAGCACTGATAACTGCTTTGATAACACCTCTATAGTGCGTTTAATCATGTACTATAGCACAAAATAGGTATATCTTAGGATTTATCAATTTATAGCATGAATGGATTTAAAAAAATACAAGAAATCCAAAGCAAGTATTTGTTTTAGTAACTAATAATTATTACAAGCTCAGAAACAAGGCTTGAATAACTTTTAAAATTTTGAGTAGCCTTTAGTGTTTTTTTTTTTAATTTATAAACAATGAATCCTACGTGAGCCTAGGTTTATTACCCACTGTCCCTGATGTCAACTATTAAATAAATAACAATTAGTAGCCTACCTATATTCAGGTCTCAGTAACTTAATAAAAGTAGTTATCTTACTTGTTATCACTAGATCGTAAAATGGTTTAACTTTTATACAAGGTTTAACACAAATAAGACCCCTTTACTAGGTAATTATGTTATTAATTATCTATCTCCTGTCCTGCTTCTTGTAATCCTGTTTTTAAAGAGGTTTCATATTAAGCATTACAAATCTGTGTTAAGTGTTTACTAACAATATGAATGCAAAACTTAGCAAAGCCTCAACATACTAGGTATATTCATCATCATTTAATGCATTTAAGTATTTCGATATTTTTAAGAAATACTTATTTAAATATAGTTATTCCTGTATATTCCTTATTATGCAGTTGATTACAGCTAACATCATTGTTCTATATTTGAACAGATTTCTGTCTCCTTTTAATTTTACTACATGAGTATAATAGTATTCTTCTCAATGTAGAAGACCTGTACTAATGTTGCACCAACACAGTAATTTACTTCGGACCATTGCAATATTGGGTCCTAAATCAAAATTAGAACTAAATAGGAATTAATCATTTTTTTCAAATTCATTACTTGGCTCCTAAATGGGGTTGCCATGTTAGTTTTGCATGCATTTCTCCCCAATCTATTGGCAATTTCATGTCTTATGTAACCTACCTATCTGCTTAGTTACAGAAATAATTGACTGTCATTACAAAACTTGTAATTATAGTCACACATACAGTCAGTTTCAAATGTTGATGATCAAATAATAATTAAATGGTGATGCAACAATATGAAGAGTGTTTGATGCAACAATATATAAAATTGGTACTTCATTTATGTGAAAATTAAAAATTATTAATTATAAATTGTTGATGCCATGGAACAGTAAAACATATTTTTTAGTTCCTTGGTTTGAAACATTTGTGATGGATGCACACTTGTTAACTTTATTATAGTTTCAAAACAAAAACTATTTGTTTATGCCGCAATTTCGAGACGAAAATAAACTATTAGTCTCAATTACCATTTTAAGGTATTAAATATAACTATCAAATCCAAACCGTAACAAAGAACTCTTAGGGTTTTACTTCATTATAAGTTATGAATATTCGCTAAATTATGTTTTTTGTTTCAGGCACATATGAAATTTCCTCCAGACTATCCTTACTCACCACCTTCCATTAGATTTTTAACTAAAGTATGGCATCCAAATGTGTATGAGGTAAGTGAATATTCTCTTTAAATTTATTCATTATTTTTATTTTATATGTAATGTAAAGTGGCGGTATTTTACATTATCCTTATTTAGTGCACCAATATTTGTACACTAGCTCAGATTGCCAGTAAGTACCTAAATTATGTTATTGTGTGGTGTGGCGTATCATTTATTATGAGCACATGTTAGGCACATCTTATCTAACTTCATCACGTTAGTGTAATTATTCGAATACTTGGCCAGTACACATTCATAGATAACTAGCCACTCTCGCGCGGTTTCACCCGCTGTTCGGCTTCATTTGATCGTAGCCTGATGTTTTATAGCCTATTATAGCACTCAGGAACATTGTAGCTATCTATCAGTAAAAGAATTTTGGCAATCCGACCAGCGGTTCCAAAGATTACCCCTACATACAAACTTACAAACTTTACCTATTCTAATATAAGTATAGTCAAGGAAGAGGAAGTAGGAACCATACAGTACTAAACATGTTTAAAAAAATAGCTTTACGTGTTACCTCAACCGCATTCTATGTATTGCAAAGTAAGCTAAATCGCAAGAAGAGCACACAATTTAATGAGTCATGTAGATAACGTTATTTAAATTAGAGATTTGTAAGTAAACTAAGATAAACTCGGCTGTTTTGTATCACAAGCAAAGAGGCCGGTAGCCAGTAATTTTGGCGAAAGGCCCGAAGCCATATAGTCTATTGGCATAGCTTAGGTACATGGCAAAACTAGAGAAAATGTTTTTTCTTGACATAGGTAACAAGTTTACATGTACTATGCAATAAAAATAGGTTTTTAACATGTTACTATGGGTAGGTAAGCCAGGTATGACTTCTTCTAGTCTTGGTGGAGCGAGAGAGAGTATTATGCTTATTGACTAAAAACCACTCTGTTCCTTCTCCTGGTCGTAGTAACCTATTTTATTTTCAGTACAAAATTTCAACCAAATTACCGATCCCTAAATTACATATTTATCAGTAGGTAGGTACTTATTACCTATAAATAGAAACCTTTCCACAGATTATGATCTGTTGCTATGCAATAATTGCTGTTATTTTTCCTCAATTTCTCGGTAGAGCCAGTTCAGTGTAACAAATACTCTTCGACGTTCCTTTTCACGCCTTATGTACCCAGTGCCCTTAAGATTCGACGGTATTGGATATGAAATATGTAGTTATGGACACTTTGCATAACATTATGCTAAATGAATAATAGATCTTTGTTATTTTCAACAATTTATTGTCTTTCGACTGTGTTTCTGATGTACATTTGTAGATACATATTTATATTCTAGGTGATCTGTTTTGATTATTCTCTCAATAGTCATACCTATGAGCGGAGATCACAATTTATATGAAAAACAAACACACTTGTGTCTACTCGACATTATCAATCGATACCATTTCACTTAGTAACATTGATGTTGACAGCCAATTTAATCAGTTTCTCAACATTCAAAACAGTTTCTAACAAAACTTTCCAACATTTGAAAATGTATGATGTATGAGGCTTCTTTGGAAGTTGACGGAATAAATGTTTTCGCATGTGTATACCTACCTCTACCTAAGATACGATATGCCTGGATATTATTATCATTATGAAAATCGTTGTTTTAAATAGGTGTTTTTATAGTACGCCAAACGAGCCAACGCCTTACCTGATGATAAGCAATCAGCGCCGCCCGTGAACACCCGCAACAACGCAGGAGTTACGAGTGTGTTGCCGACCTTTTGGGGATTAGGGATTTGGAGATTTTGGATTCCGGGAGAAATTGGGGGACGGTAGGATTGGTCTGCTTTAAGTACGGTATTTATTCAATTTTATTGTTGAGATGTAGTCAGTACTGTAGACCAGTTCTATAAAATTGAATGCGTCTATATTGTCGCAGTTGCCAGGATAGCTACAGACACAATAGTTTTTAATGAACTCGAATACTTACGGGAAAAACATTGAACAATGGCAATTGTTGACGCAACACTGAATAAGAACACAGTAGCCTATTTCCCTGATTGAAGAACTAACAAATGCCAAATAAAAAGTTTTAATGGTGTGTGTTACATTCGACAATTTAAATTACTGCCTAGTTTGTTGAAGTGCTTAAACGAATATGCACGCACGTAATCTGCACCGTTCTTTTTACTATATCTACTGATACTGAGTTATTATACTTACAGTGAAACTGCATTAGATCTCATTATTTATTTAAAAAAAAAAACATTAGTCTGCACAAAATTGTAACTAAGGACCACTTTACCTACAGACTTTAATGCAATGCTACAATCAGATAACACTATTAAGATACTTTAAAGATAATCCAAATCCATAATGTCGTAATAAAGACCTAAAGGAAACCAAACACATATTTAGTCAATACTAAAGCGGTTCAAATACGACAATTTTTTGTAGCTCATTGTAGTTCCACTAAACACTTTTAAAAAATTTACTTCCTTACACACCTGAGTTTTGTATATTTTTAAATATGAATATATCCCATTGAACCTACCGCCTACTGAGAAATGTTTATTCTTTCCAACTACATCTATAAATGACGTAGCACTTCCACTTATAAATTAAGATGTAGGTACACTAATGTTTGCCTATAAATTTTGCTTGACACTAACAAACCGCATATGCACTGACCTCAAAGCTGCAATTGATATCAATAAAACACTGATTGATCATAAGCAAAGATAGGTAACCGTTACACAAAGACCCTTCTAGAAGCTTCGACCAAAATTTTCTACGTAGCGTATTCATAAGATTTTCCAAGTAATATTCGTGTTTGTTCATGCACAACGATTTTACTAGTTCTTGGTATCGCAGGCTAGATTTAACTATACATTATTTTGTTATGTCCCTGGCTAAATGTAGTAAGAATATACACCAGACTGAATCAGTTCGATTTTAGTAACTATGTTGCCATTAATCAATCAACACAAACAGGAAGCGTGTGATTGCTGGAAGTGAAATATAGAAGTCTGCAGAAATTTTAACATATACCTATTCGTACTTTTACTTCCGCTTTGTAATATGTATTTTAAAAGTGCCTACCTAATTAAAACAATGAGATTAGTATTCGTACGTGACACTAAGATGTATAACAATTTGATTAGTTGGATAAGTTTCATAGTTTTCAATCCATATTTTGCTGTTATAATTAAGTTACATTTGTGATACAAAGACTTTCAAACGTGATATTAAGCCCAGTTGTATAAAGTACTGTAAGGAGTTCTTAAAGTCTCCTAGCAACTAGTTGGCTTCAGCAAAAAGTTCACAAAGAAAAAAGTTTCAATGAAAATGAGTCGCTGTAAGAGCAGGGAGTTACCAACGACCTCCTTTTGCGAATACGGAATTGCCAGTTAACAGTCGCCCTTGGGGAAGTCAAATAGGTACTTGAGACGCCTAAAAATCCCATCTAACACGTGAAAAAATTAGTTAATTGAAATTTGAATTATTTTATCTGCTTGCATTGTGCACAAGCACACAAGCTGTGTAGACAATTCACCAACTATCTTAGCTCTCATAGTTATCTCAGTCGCGAATTGCAACACACTCTTGGCGTCTTTGACCCCCGGACTGCGAAACGTTTCACACTGTATCACACTTTGACCTACTTAATGTGAAATATTACAATTGTATTAACATGCGGTATTTTATTAATGTGTAAAATAAAAGTAAATATCTAAGTCTATTTTATGCAGAACAAGCTAGCTATCAATATGACTCACTTACACGGGTAATAAATTTGCTAATAAAAAAATTATTATTAAAAAAACAAAATACCCGACTGCACACTAAAAAAAGAGTAAAACAAGCCCCACAATACAAATTTACTGAATATAATTTATAAATGTTGATGGAAAGCATCGCAGGCGGGGACCAACAGAGGCTTATTTATAGTCATTTCTGTTGTGCACCATTTAGCAGAATTTTCGTTGGTGGCGGTCAAGGTGGTCCCCGCCTGCGATGCTTTCCATCAACATTTATAAATTATATTCAGTAAATTTGTATTGTGGGGCTTGTTTTACTCTTTTTTTAGTGTGCAGTCGGGTATTTTGTTTTTTTAATAATAATTTTTTTATTTATAACTTTTTAGCTGTTTTTATTTAACGAAAATGTTGTAGATGTAGAAGACTATGTATATGTAAGTACCATTTTAAGTATCGAAAAAATCGCTATTTAGAGACGACCGTCAACGACGTGTGCCCTTATGCGTGTGCCCGTATTCGGGCTGTATACTCGAGCATATCCCCCTCCGCACCGCGCCGCGCGCCGCATGCCAGGCCACGCCCTATCTTTTTGCTTGCTAACGCATGAGTTGCTTTGCGTTGACGCAGAATTAACATGTTCCCGTGGGAATTTTGAGAAAAAACGTATCCTATATTAATTACTCCCGTGATTGAAATGAATCTAATGATACCGCATACATATTTTTTTAAAGGGAAATTTAGAAAAAATATTATTATGTCTTTATCCCGTGGGACTTTTAGGATAAAATGTATCCTATGACACTCCCGTAATCAAGACAAATCTAACGATACCTCATACATCAAAATCCATCAAGCCGTTTAGGCTACAGGAGGTCACAAAGGAAAAGACATACATACATACTTACATACACTCGAAAAACATTACCCTCCTTCTTTGGCAGTCGGGTAAAAACAAATCGCGGGCTGTTCTTTCTTCATCATGATCAAATTTGAGTTTGACAACGCGTTTCACAGATGACCCGTACGACAGTACTATTTGTTTTGCGGTAGATCAATATTGAAGTAACTAGGACACAGCACAATCTGTTTACGACACGATCCTGTGGCTTTCGTGTCATATACGACTTCTTGTTCCTACGCCATTAAACCAGTGCATCACCTTTATTGCCTGCGTAATACGCAGTGTTTACAAACCTTATGCTATAATTGTTGTGTACAATGATGTGGTACATTTAACTTCTTAAAACTCAACTCACAGCCGGTTGTACAGTTTCGCGTCGTCTGCGCGTTACCGTTAGCTTTTAGAAGAGTCAACCGTGAGTCGTCGCCATACAAAATAATGTAGCATGTATATTGTATAGTAGTGAAGTACCGCGGGGTCATCAGTCCGATTGGCTGATTCACATCGAGACGCTGTGAGCTGTGACGCATCCAAGCCCTACCTGCCTTATTTTAAAGATTCTCGTTACAAATCGTTCTAAATTAGATCAAGTGTAGCGCGCAATTGTTTCTACATTATTCTTTATTTACATACAAATGTGTGTCTAATAATGAAATGTAGATCATTACATTGTAATATATTATGTGAGTAAAGTTTTAGTAAACTAGTTCCATATTCTACTTTCACGGTTCGCTCTCATAAACTACCAAACTCGACAGACTTGTCTCGAATGAGAGAACATTAATTTAGGGAATTCCTATAAATAGAACTGACGTATACGCAATGTGGTTCTTTTATAAACATCTCTAACAAAAGATTAGTAAAGATATAACAAGGTATCCCTGGTGATATAACATACAGATTTTTGTCAAAGAGACCACAAAAATATCTACATTAAACAGGATGTAGTACAAGTTGAACGACCTTTTACATGAAGCCACAGACGATGGTAACCAACACATTTAATTGAAACGCCTGTGAATCACTTTTTAGTCAGCTAGCTTTAGCCAGTAGTTTTGTTCACGTTGTGCGTATTTTCTGCTTGCTCACGAAAATCACTAGTACCATTTTCCCATGTTCGCGATCAATTTTATCGACAAACAAGTATACTGTCACGTCTACCTACCCTATTGGTAATTTCCTTTTACAGGTTCCAATCAAATGTTCATCTAAACAGAAATTGTCGTCGCGTATCGCCGTGACACAGTCACAAGATATTAATGACTTGTTATCCAAAAATATTCAGCTTAGTCTAAACTTTTCTTAGAAACCTATTAGACGAAATTTAAACCTAAACGAATATATTTTAAACAAGTTGCAATTGTTGCTGAAATAACCGACTAGTGTTTTGATAAACCGATGGCTGCAAATAATACTTAGATTTTTTTTCTAAACAAGTCAGTTTAGCAAGAATGTCAAGGAGAATTAATTTGTTTTTATTTCCCAGTAGAAAGTTCTCTCCCTTGAGGTTCATCCCAACGTAGTTGGCACTCCCCGGCCTTGGGGTAATTAACCTTATTCCCGATCTCGTCGACCTGCGTCGCGGTGGCCGCTTTGAACTTGTGCTACATTCACACGCAGTTCTTTAAATAACGCCCTCGAGACGTGATCGTCCGTACCGTAGAAGCAAGTGCCAACATCTCAATCACACTCTTTTAATACTGGCCACGTGGTTACTTGCACCGGCACACGCGCCGTTTGAACGCCCGATTATGTATATCAATCGCTCAATACTTTGCTTAACATTGAAGCAATAATAATAACATATCCTCTTGCAAAAGATTGCAATATATCTTTGGGCAGTTCAGTGTTTAGAAAACTAAACTCCACAGTTAATTAGATTTTTTCTCGCGGTTCCCTTATTCAGTTTGCATGCTATTAAAGAACGTATATTGTAATGCAAGACAAAGTGGAGGTGAGTTTGCAATAAGGCGGGGGCGCTTCCGTGGACAGTCACGTGCGTCACCGGGCCTTCAACCCACCCGCGGCCGAGTCACCAAGGTCCTCGCGGCTCACAAGCCAGACTAGCCGCTAAGTCTTCATATAATATTCTACTAAGTTATCGGAAATTCAATGTGGAATACATTTCCGTTACATGAATTTTAAAACATGGTAAACACTTATGTTGTTTTGTTATTGACGCAGTATACAAGTATATTTTTACCATATTTTTTGTTTTGCAACACCTCTCACTGAATTACGAATTTATTTTGTAAAATGTGCCTGGGTTTCCGGCTTGAACATGTATTCTAGGCCTATCTAGTGATATTTTGCTCATTAGCGAGTTTCCTCTGTTAGGAGTTATCATCTAAACCAAAGACTTCGGTACATCCTAACTTAACAAAACATAACTTAACTCTTGTTTTGACTGTTCTTCTTTCAATATTCCTTCGGCATGCGAACACGTGATTGATTTTCCGCACTGATAACTTATTCTCGGCCATGCACCTTGACATGGATCGGAATAACAACTTTGGAGATTAGTACTCTTTTCTAGATGTATCTGTGAGTGATGTAAATAAACATTGTGTGTATGTTTCAAGTGTTTCCCGATTTGGAGGTCAGAACACGCGCATTTTCTTTGTGAGGAAGCGCGCAGTGAACCGGTGGCATATTTTTAGCCGAGGGCGACGCTCCATGCCATCTCCGTAATGTCCGCGCCTTTATGCTCTATCATCATGACTTCAATACACAAAATAACAAGACCTATACTTGCATTTATTCGATCATTTTTATATTTCTACGAAAAATGTAAGGAACCCTGTAATATAATGAGATTGGAATAATTCCCCGCTTTGTACGTTTTCATGTTCTGTTTACTGATGAACATGAATTTCAAATCGTCTGATTTCATATTATTCGATTCACATAAATAATCTACTACGCTGTTATATTCAAATCCTTGTGCGCAAAAGCTTGATCGCAGGCGCAGACTTTCACTTGACTCTCATTGTGGTTCATAATAACAATATTTTTTAGGTTTATAACAAATATGAAAAACCCAAGTTTGGCTATTCAATAACAAAAATCAACTATGCTTAATATGGAACTAATAAATATTCAGTGTGACTGTGAATAACTAAATAGGTTGCACGATACAATAATTGGAATCGATTTCCAATGACGCTTTCTTAGTTGCCTCATATTTTAATTTACTGCCTGTACAGAAACATCGTTGGGGTCAAGTGGCAAGGCTGAAACTGCTCTTTACTCATCGTCATGCAGCAACTACTTATTCATACTTGATATTACAGTAGATAGTTGCAACTCATCACAACTCACAAGTTGTAGAAGTCTACATCACAATATTTAACAAAAAAAAAAAATATATTATTATAATTAAATACGTACAACATTTTTATCGCATTAAACAAAATGTATCTAGGTCAGCGAATACTAGACTAGTAGGCCACTGGTTGGAATTGAACGATTTCAACCACCTCTTTATCTGTCATTATGTACAATAGAACTCGAATGATCTTACCGCTCAGTTGCATACAACATCAAAGTTCATTCGATAAATCGGATAACACAACCTTCATGATTCGCTGAGCAGATTACAATGTAAATGGGGTGGGTCTCGATATATGCTGTTTTACTGAGATCGTCAAGGGTAAATTGCGGAGGTAAGCCTCTTGCTCGTTCCGTCTCGCTTGCCTCCTTCCGGTATCTCCTTAGAAAGAGGTGAAGCTAGATATCGTGAGTAATATATATGGCGTATGGAAGACCTTGTCGAAGGCTGCGCCGCGAACTGATGAGTAATCAAGTGGTTATTGTCGGGTGAAGGGGTAAGCCGGTACTGGCCTTAACATTCGTATCATTTCTATACGATGCCAATTAAAACTAAATTGCAGATTTTAATATGATACCTATAATTTGAAAAATTGTTATAATTTATGGTAATCAGCTCAGTCGGTCATCATCTGATGACCAGTGATCAATTTATGGAAAACTAAGTTACTGCCGCGCGGTTTCTATGGGTCGTGGTGTGACATCTTATAGCCTATAGCACTTAGGAACATTGTAGCTATCTTTCGGTGAAAGAATTTTGGAAATTTCACAAAAACCCTCTACATGCTACAAATTTACAAATTGTTACATCTTTATAAAATTAATATAGATATTTTATTTACCTTATACCCAATGTTGCCGACCACGAGTGTTGCCAAGCTTTTGGTACCTACATAATTATATTCAAGTAGATACTTACTTACATTAATGTGCATGTGGTTTTCTATAGGTACTATAGGCAGAGTCAATATGAATGAGTAACAATAAAAATTGCATTGCAAATTGCAACAAACGAGTGCAGTGCAAAGCATATTTCTTTTACTTCGACGTGTGTGATGTAATTGATATGAATTCATAAGAACAGGAAACAAGTATGATTAACGATATAGGTAATGATACACTCCAGTAACTAAGTAGCTTCCAGGTAAGCGGTTGATTCCATAATCATGTCTAACTAAACTCTTGTTTAGTTCTTTACGTATCTATCTAGGTACAAAGTTATACGTAGCTTATACTGCCCTTACTCAAGTCTTTTCTGCAACAGCTGTTTCCATTTTCATTATTATTTATGTATTGATTCCAGTTGTCTGCAATTTTATACTCTTCTAAAAACGTCAGTAAGAAAATTACATTATGAATACTTAATAGTTTATTACCAATTATCAATTCTACCAAAAATGTTAGAATTATTGATTGATTAATAAATGTGAAAAAGAAATTTTCATACTATTCTAAATAGGTAATCCACTTTCGAAAATCATTTTTTGCGCACATAATATGTATATCATTAATTGATTACCGTCTCCTTTGTTCAAATAGTATAACTTTATTTTATGATAACCTCTACCTATTTATGATAGGGACATTTTGTCCGATATAACCGTTTATAAAAACAAAATATTTCCAAATTCGATTGTTATATTGTTTTTAATATCCCAAGAATATATTTGCAATATCTGGTAAAACATTTGCAACAATAAATTCGACATCTCAGTTTCACATTACGCGTGTAGTTAACTCGCATTGTTATGAAGGTTGCTGGTAGCTTGCGAGGAGGCGAGGCAACAATGGATTTTATATAACACCTCGTATTACGCTCACTATAACGCAACGAAAACGAAATCTGTCTTCCTAACCGTGAAGCATTTAATCGTTTTAAGATTTAATAACTCTGGCCTTCGCAGTTAGTTGTGCAAACTTCAATTTGCTGATAGACAGATAGCAGAGACGCACAGTCTATCTGTGCGTTCCTACGTCACACACCCTACGTATCAAATGTTTATTAATTATTTGGCAATGGCATCTCTGTTCACGGTCAAATCACAACAACTTTGATATTCTAGGACAAATAAGTATCAAATAGAGTCGCGGTTGAAGTGACAAGCACTTGACGTTATTTTAATAATGCAACACCAGTTTTATTCCACCAGACTAGTAAAGAAACAAAGGTGGCTATCAAGTTTTCTTTTTTTGTGGGTTTTGTTGTATAGCCTGTGGTTTACTGTTCACTGTAAACATCGAGGGTGATCGTATTACGATGTTTTAGTTTTTGTTAAGTCGCCACAAAAAAGATGAAAGAAAACTATCTAAGAAGAGAGAGCTAGGGAAAGCAGCTAATTTTGACGAAAACCAGTTACCATCTTTACTTGATTACTCGACCTGATCTAAAGAGGGGGTCAAGTAAATATGTATTCATTCCATGGTTAACGATATTTTTATCGTTCGTAAAAAGTGCAACGAAAATAATTTTATGACAATTTAATTAATGTTGCAATAAAATTAAGTGTCACAAGAAAGAAACTGAACACCACGTAGCTTTGGACAAAGATGCCATAAATGTAAGAGATGACAATAAAAGTCTGACATCCAGTGAATGGCATAGTGTAATAGAGTAGCTAAGATCTTTGTTATAAAAGTAAGACCTGTCTCACACGCGTGACTGAGTATTCCTTTAAAATTTTCCAGAATGGTGACCTCTGCATATCGATCCTGCACCCGCCGGTTGACGACCCGCAATCGGGCGAGCTCCCGTGCGAACGCTGGAACCCGACGCAGTCGGTGCGCACCGTGCTGCTCTCCGTGATCTCACTACTCAACGAGCCCAACACCTTCAGCCCAGCCAACGTCGACGCCAGCGTCATGTACCGCCGCTGGCGCGACTCCAAAGGCAAAGATAAAGAATATGAGAATATTATCAGGTGAGGCGCCGCTTGCTCGATTCTCGAATAAGACTATCTCTATACGGATGTTGATGCTACATCAACCTTGAACTGTCCAGTAAATTAATAACTATATAGCAAATAAAATTAGCATTTTTTTGCTAATCTGGTCTAGAATCTACTTACTACTACTAGTTTACAACAACAACAACAACAACAGATTTGATTTGTTAAATATTAAACTGAACTGAAGACGTTTTACAATGAAAAAGTCTCAAAAGTTCTCAATTAAAAATTGACGTCCAGTCCCCTTCATTCTGTATGCAAACTCTGACGCAGATTATTTTCATACCCTTAGGTGACATTTTCTAGTCTCACTCATCCCAGTTCATTTGTTGTCATACGACAATACAGTTTTCGTCCGTCGTTCGGTGAAAGTAATTTAACACAATGAGTTTATTCGGTCGCGTCCCCGTTTCACTGAATTTGTAACTAAGTCTGTATACATTTTGGATACTGAAGTTGACGCGTAAAACGTTGACAATGCAATTGATAACCTTAAACTAGTTCTAACTAGGGAAACTAATTACCTACATTTTGTATACTCTACAAAAGTTTGCATATAACACGGACAAAAGATTTTATAACCATTACACAAATCAATAAAATGAATGGTTTTTAAACGGACGGTCCGTTTATTGATGATTAATGAGTTTTAATTGGTCGCATTTTAATTAGTAGTGACGAAAAGATTCATAAGATTCATATCATTCATGTAGACGTGTTATTTTTGATAAGTATTGAATTAAAAGCAACACCATTGTATATCTTGGTAGAGTATTACATAAAAACTAAGACTCGATCCCTTTGTGACAAATAATTATAGATAATGTGTGTTCACGAGTACTTTAAATGTTATCGTTCGTTGCTTTATTGTAGAAACATGTCTTAGTTACTCCATTTGTGTTTACAGAAAACAGGCCCAGGTGGCTCGCACGGAGGCGGAGAAAGAGGGCATAGTTGTACCACTTACATTAGAAGATTATTGCATTAAGACTCAAGTCAAGTCGACGACGCAGGAGCCACAGGTTTGTACTTATTTAAAACAATTGTCACCCAAATTCTATAGAAGGGTCATTTATAATACTTGTTCAATGCAGTAGTGGGCGGACATACTCCCTATAAATCCATTTTATTCTTTTCAAAATGCCTTGTGATATCTAAGCAAACTATTCTATGAGTGCGGATAACACTATCAGTAATTCCGATATTAACTGTATAATTTATTTTATTTATTTTATTTATTTATTCAGGAAACAAACAGTCACATACAAAAACTTACATAAGAAAACAATAGGTTCAAAAAGACTTAGAGTTCCATACAATTTTAAATAGTGTAGTACAAGTACCTACCCACAATTTAAACATAATACATACATGCAGTCAAATATAAATTACATTATGTGGTATTTAACAGTTGATTGCGCAATTTCATCTTATAAGATGCTAAGCTGTGGTTAAATATATCTATTTCAACAAATTTATCATTATAAGTATTTGTGCTACGTCTGAAGAAGTTATTACTGGTGTAAATTGTTTTATAGAAAGGGACTGAAAATAATTTTTGTGAACGGGAACCAGGTCTCGGTACTTTTAAGGCAATTTTTTCCAAAATGTCAGGGGCGTCAATGAAATTATTCAAGATTTTATAAAGAAATACTTGGTCAAAAATCACGCGTCGGTCGGCAAGAGTAGTAAGAGAGTGACGAGTAATTGAATCTACGTATGATACATATTCATGATTTCCACGGTAATCTAAAGATTTAATAAATTTCTTTTGCACTTTTTCAATGCGGTCAATATGACAAGCATAGTATGGATTCCAAACAGTACAAGCAAAATCTAGCAGTGATCGGACGAAGCTAAAATACAAAACTTTTAGAGTATGCGGATGTTTAAATGGTTTTGAAATCCTTAATATAAACCCAAGTTGACGGAAGGCTCTGCTTACTATGTCGTCTATGTGTAAATTAAAAGATAATTTTGAATCCATAATTATACCTAAGTCGCGCACAGCTGTTACCCTACTTATAGATTTATTATTGACCTTGTAATCAAAATTTAGAGGATTATGTTTACGGGTATAGGATATAATAGAACACTTGTCAAGGTTTAAATACAGTTGATTTGATGAGCAATATTCAGATATACGATCCAGGTCATACTGCAGTTCCAAAAAATCGTCATAACATGTTACTGTCTTAAAAATTTTCGCATCATCCGCATACAATAGAATTCTCGAATAATTTATGACTTTCTCAATGTCGTTAATATATAAAATAAAAAATAATGGCCCTGCATGGGATCCTTGAGGAATTCCTGATGGAATTTCTAGGAACCTAGACACATATCCCTCTATAGAAACTGCTTGGGATCGGTTTTTGATGTAGGAGTTTATCCAGCGGAGTAGGTCGCCATGTATACCGATAGTCCACAGCTTTTCTATAAGCAAATCATGATTAATTTTATCAAATGCCTTGGAAAAATCGGTATACACAACGTCCACCTGTGACTTCTTGTCCATGGCGTTCACTAAATAATTTGTAAAAATAAGCATGTTAGATTCAACAGAGCGACCTTTGCAGAAACCATGTTGATTGCTAGAGATATGATTCTTCAATGAGCCTACAAGAGTAGAAGTGACAATTTTCTCAAAGATTTTACCAAATAAGTTAGTTTTAGAAATAGGCCGATATTGAGATACATCATTTCTTTTGTCATTTTTAGGAATTGGGGTTATAAGAGCCTGTTTCCATACTGATGGAAATATTCCCACTTCCAAAGACTTATTAAATATAAAATGTAAAGGTAATGTTAATAGATCCGCACAGTTACGAATAAATAAGGGATGTATTCCATCATGTCCAGGTCCCTTGTTAATATCAATTATTTTTAGTTCCTTGTGAATAACTTCCATGGTGATGGATACAGAGCCGATATTAACTGGGGAGTTTAAAGGCGGACAATCAAAATCGTAGGAAGTGGGACGCGGTACACTTTCAACAAAAACGGAATTAAAATATTCGTTAAACAAATTACAAATGTCTTCACCACAGTTGGACACACGTTCCTCCCACTTCACCATTTGAGGGATGTGACTCGATGGTAACTTTGATTTAACGAAGCGCCAGAACAATTTAGGGATTTTTTTGATATTATTTTCACTCAATCTAATATATTTATGATACTCGACATTATGAAGACTAGCCTCTCTCTTTCGAAGTTTTGAAAAAGTTTGGTAATCTAAAGGATTTCCATAGCGTTTCCACCTTGTATGAAATTTTCTTTTTTCTTTGCCTATTTTAATTAATGGAATAGTATACCAAGGTGGATAGCGAGCTGTATTAATAACTTTACGTGAAGGAATATGTTTATTCATTATGTCACTGATAATGTCATAAAATTTACTTACCATGGAATCAACACTGGTGTCTTTAGAGGTGGAAAGCTTAGAAACCCAATCTATTGATGCCATTTCCTCTCGAATTGCATCATAATTACCACGGTGAAAAAGTTTCCTATTAGTGAGTTTACGAGTCAATGGAAGAGAGGCATCAAGGTGTAATTCAATTACTAATGATTTATGATGTGTGTCTTCAGTAGTTATAGGATCATTACAAGTGATAACGTTGCAGTTTTTATTACTAAAGATTAGATCCAATAATCTATTGTTACAATTAAAAGAAGAATTAAATTGCTTTAAATTCGTAAAACTTACAAAATCGGCTGTCAATTGCACCAATGAATTGTTGTTGACACGCATTACCATCGAACTAGAATCAGCATCATAATACCAATCTGCGTACGTGACGTTAAAATCACCTAATATTAGAAATATGTCATTCGGGTACTGTTCTATTAAATTACTAATGGATTCAAAAATTATATTCAATTCCGTCTCGTGGCGATCACTGTGTGGTATATATACGCAGCAGATGTGTATGAAAGCGGGACTAGAAGTGGAGGTGGTGTTTGTAGGCTTGGAGAGGGGAATACTGACCCATATATTATCTGAGTATATGGATGCATTCCACTCCGTTCGCGGGATAGGATTCATTTCCCGACGTACGGCAATAAGAACTCCCCCACCCCTCTCCGCTCCCACGACAGAAGCATCCCTATCACGCCGAAAAACAACATATCTGTCATCAAAGTATTCTGAACTATAGTAATGTTTAGTGAGCCATGATTCAGTTAAGCAATAAATTTCATAATTGTTAAGAAGAATTTCATTTAAAAAAGAATGAGATTTGGTTCTGAGTCCCCTCACATTTTGGTAATATAAGGTCAATAAATGTGTGAATGTGTTAATTGAAAATACTTAGTCGGGTCATAAGTTCTGTCACAAACTTTTGATGTAATAACTTATACGCCTTTTGACAATTATTTAAAAATTATATATGAAATGAAAGGTCATTAAATGTACAATATAATTTTATTTACATTATTCGAAATGCCCTCCCCCATTTTGAACACATGCCCTTAATCTACGCGGCCAGTCATCGATCGCTGCACGCACCACATTCATATCTATGTCTGCCGCTGCTTTAACCAGAGATGCTCGGAGAGACTCCAAATTCGGGTGAGGTTTAGCACAGACTTTTTCCTCCAAATATTGCCATATCTTGTAGTCCAGTGGGTTTAAATCTGGACTAGAAGAGGGCCAGTCTTCATGCCGGATGAAGTCAATTCCACGAGCGATCAACCAGTCTTGCGTACTTCGTGCCTTATGAGCCGGTGCAGAGTCCTGTTGGAATATCCAATGCCTGTTCCTGAACATTGTCTGAGAAAGAGGTTCCACTATGTTTGTTAGGACAGTATTTTGATAAACTTCGGCACTAGTTCTCACACCTTTTTCACAGAAAAACACCTCAGTTACGCCTGAATATGAGACTCCAAGCCAAACCATGAATGAGGAAGGGTAATGCCCACGCTGGACCCTCGCAATACGCGCGCTTGCTTCTTCACTGCTGTGGGCATACACCTTATCATTTTGTTTGTTAAAACTTTCTTCAATAGTAAAAATTTTTTCATCCGAAAAAAGAATTTCGCGGTATTTTTTTCCCGCGTACCGTCGTAGCAAAGCGCGGGATCTGTCTAGCCTAATTTTTTTTAAACGCTCGTTCAAAAAATGTCCTGTCTTTTTACGATAAGCTCGTAGTCCCAGGTCTTCATTTAGTACTCTTTTAACAGTGGTTCTGCTTAGCCCCATCTGCAGAGCTAGGATTTTTTGTTTACGTACGGGATTTCGTTCGATTCGCGCCTTCACTGCTTTGATGACCTTATGTGTCCGAACTGTGCGAGGTCGGCCGCTTCTCTTACGATCTTCGAAGCTTGACTCTTCGGTGTATCGTTTGATAGTACGATAAACAAACCGTAACGTTATTTTCAAATTTTGAAGAATATTGAAAATGTCTTTTGGCGCGTAACCACAGCGGTGCAACGCGATAACCGCGATTCTGTCTTCTTTATTCGACCACTCCATATTTAAAAATGAATAAAAAATAATTTCTTTTTTATTTTCTACAAGCGCGAAAGTTCTATTTTTAAAATAAGTCGAAGAATTTCTGGCCAGTAATCGAAAATTAAAAATATAAGGTTTTGACAGAACTTATGACCCGACTAAGTATAAATTGATTACTATTGTGAATATGTAGGGTATTAGAAAATAATTCCAGTGATAGTGTACCTCAGACTTTGGCACCGTTTTATAACATATTTTTATAAGTAAATAAATGATAAAACACACCATGTTTAGTAATAACACGACCTGACGCTTACGTTTCAATGCAATGTTCGTATAAAAAAATATAATCAAACTAGTGACACATTTATATGAAAAATAGTTTAGCTTAAGCACACAACAATTATACATCGTTTTACAACGCATTCCTATGTGTAAATAAATAACAAAACAGACCCCATTAAGTAATAATCTCATAGGACGCTTGCATTTAGATGTAATATAAAATATTAAAGTTAAACCGGTATTAGAAATTAAACGTAGTCATATTATGTTAGACAAGACTTCGTGACTTGAGATACGAATGACCTTAGAAGTATCCGATTTACGCATAAATATTTTACAATCGCGGATCCATAGGTATTTAAAACAATGTTGTTCTTTTAATTCCCGTGCACGCTTGAGAAGTTGTTTGTTAGCCGGTGTTAGGTGATCGCTTATATAAATGTTGACTGCAGGGCCCGATAATCCGATGTCCGAGGTAGTTACACCACGGCGCGCGCGCACCGCGGCTAACAGCTGATCCTTACAACGCTGCCTAGTGTAGCGCACAATAATAGCTGGTGGTCGGGTAGACGCATTTTTCTCCTCGAAACGCCGCACACGGTGAATAAAATTAATGTCGGTCATCTCCAAACTCAAACCTACTTTTGTATAGATGCTAGTTAAAATACTGTCTAGGTTTTCTCCTTTATGAAATGGAACACCAGATATCTCCAAGTTATTTAATCTAGCATATTGGTCTCGATCATCATTGTCTTTTTTTAATTGAGTGTTGATGTTACGAAGTTCCTTGATGGTATTGTTAGCTACGCCAAGATCTTTTTGTAACACACTGATTTGAGACGTAACCAGTTCCATACTTTCAAGACGTCCTTCCATTACCTCCAATCGTGTATTCACGTCCTTCCAATGAGTGGCTAGTTCTTGAATCGTTAGTTTCATGCCGCTGACGTCCGATTTCATCGCATCAAAGTCGCTACGAAATTCCTTTAATTCCTTCAGAACATCGGCTAAATTGGGAACATTTTGCGAATTAGTGTGACGGCATCCAATGCAACGCCAATTATCCCTCTTTTCAGAAGTCATCTTGCGATATGTAGTTTCTGAAAGACCGGAACATCCAAAATGTAGAAGAGCACTACACTGACCACACAGAACTCCATCAGGCACCTCGCCGTTACATTTAGCGCAAAAACTCATTGTTATTATTGTTTCCAAGTACCGCAATCAGTAACAATCGACTGTATATATTTGCTACACAATAACAATTATCGACGCGATCGGTGGACACGAGTGTTGCGACCGAGCGGTTCGATAAATTTACGTATTCGTATATACGTATTTATATTTCGTATAAATTGAAATGACCTCTTGATTCATTGGACTTCATTTATATGCTTGTTGACGCAACTTCACTAGCATAAACGAGAAGCTGTAGCTCTGATTACCAGGCGTGATAAGTTTTTTCCATTTAACACGTGAGAAATGCTCAATAGAATCTTATGATTATACATATTATAAGATATTTAAAAAAATATTCCCGATGACCCTATTTACCAATTTAGCAATGGACTGTTGCAAAGTTTTGATAATAATAATGAACACTGTTACCCTAAAAATTATAACCAGTAACTTGTCTCGCACTTTCTCTAAAACGGAAGCAAAAATGGTTGGTTTATAACTAACATGATTTTGTTGTATGTTTTTAGCTGGACATGACAGACTTCTACGACGACGACTACGACGACCTCGACACAGACTCTGACGAGGAAGTGGACGGAGGAGATGGGGACGGCGACGACAGTGGTAACGGCGAGTCGTGAGGCCGGGCCCCGCACCCACGCCGCGCGCCCCGCGCCTTGCCCGACAACCCCCTGCGGCGGACGGACCTCCCCCACACCGGTAACACTCCCTCACACACAGATACCTGCATCCTGCTACCCGCCTGCAACATTCTACCTACATAAAACTAAGCGCTATTTACCCTACACTAGCTTCATTCAAACATATTCGAAAAAAAAACATTTACCCTCTTATAAACGACGCCTCGTTTAACACAAACAAATAAAAAAAGTAGTTCCCTTTAATAAATTGACTGAAAACCAATCAGTATTGAATAGCGTCGTACATTTTTTACGTGACATGCATACTTTTTCAATATGCAAAATTGGCAAAGTTCAGTTTCCTTGCAATTACGTATTGCCAAGGCTATATGCTGCATAGTCGTGAGTTGTGACTTATTTAACGACTGACTGGCCATGCGTGCTACAGCCCACTTCCGTAGTTATACAGTGGGGTTATACAACCGATGTTATTACACGCTGTTGCAGTGTTATACGTTCAATTAAAATCATTTGTAAACCAACTAAACTAATGCAGGTAATTAGTATCCCGTCACATATTTCCCCATCTTCCCCTCTTCTATTCATATGTATTTATGTCCCATAATAGACTTTATTTTTAAGTGCTTTACGTAGTGTCAAAATGATGTGTTTTAATTATGGATTTGAATACTTTCCCTTGTAATATTGTATGTAATAAAAAAATCCCTTATAATATTAAAAGAAAGGATTGTTTTCATAAATTGAGCGATTACTACTACCATAGCTTGCGATGATTTTAACTTGTAATTTCAGTTTCAAAGTTTTGTTTTAATAAAATGACAAAATCTTTAAAACTTGAATAAGGAAAAACAAATCGAAAAATATCATCATGTTGTTTTATAAATTTATTATTGTTTTTATTCTGATAATAAATAATTATTCGTATCTGACTACATATGATAAATATCGTGTGTATTAACAGTAGAATGTTAAATTATAAAAAATTTGAAAATCTTAAACAATTGCATAAATATGTTACATGATTTATTGCATTTGTTTTGTTAATGAAATTTATTATTTTCAGTTGTCCGTACCGCTTGCCTGAACTGGATAGTTAATATTAATTTTATTGTAAACACAGTAAATGAGTCATTCTTATTTCTATTATATCTCAATGGCACACAAGGCCATTGTGTAAATGTTAGAATCTTTCTGAAATAGACAATTATACAATTAGTTTTGTTTAATATTATTATGTGCAACAAGCAACAATACTTCTGTGATTTTAAAACATTGTGTCCCGAATATTTGTTTGTCTCGATGATTAGTTTTATTATTTTATTGGAATATTTGAATCGTATTTGGCATTTTAATTTATGGAACTATAAATGTCTTGTATTGTAATATTTTATAGTGAATTGAAAAATAACACCAAGGAGTTTGTAAGTCAGTATAATAATGTATTCACTATGTTTGTGTTGTAAATGTTTTAAAACCTAGATACATTCACTTGCCCCTAAAATTGTGTGTACAAAGATGCTATTACTTAGAACTCGACAATTCTGGTGTATGCTCAAATCATATTATGATAATACTAAAGAATGATACAGTACATTAATAAGAATGTTTAGTGATTCACGAACGAAATTATTTGTAATGTATATTAAGAAATAAATGAATTTTAATGGTTAGTGTGCACTAAGTTAAATTTATATAGATTTGTAATGTAATAATTGTATGATTTGTAATTTTAAGACTTAGATTACCTGCGACTTTGGCTTCTAAATTCCTTAAGCTACTTATGTAACAATGATATCTCCGAACGCGATGCTACTTCATAACATTTATGCGTTAGAACTACTTACCTAATCATTTGTCTCAGTCAGAACTAAATATTTTCGAAGATCCTGCTAAAATCGTCCAAAACTTATTCATTAGTTAGTTTTAAGTTAGACTAAATGGTTTGGAAATTTATCGTAGTAAAATTCACGATGAGAATGTTAATTACGTATATAATAAAGAGAATGTGTTTGGATGAGAAACTGTTTCTTTTTGTTACTCCCTTAATTCAATACTAATTAACTTATTGTACCTTTCAATCTTTTGCCTGAAAATTTTAGAAGACTTCGGGCTTATTGATTTTGTGGAAAAGAAGAACATTAACCTCTACTTCTTATCTTTTTCAATGACCAGCTGTATTCGTACTCAAACACACCAGGGAGTCAGTCCTCAAAACCGCACCAGTCGCATGTACATAATGTTCTAGATGACTGGGTGGATCCTTGTCAGTACCACGATATCAACTTGGGTTTTCCATGTTACAGTCACACGAGTGACATTGATACTATCTGACAACAGTGAACTTTCTTCCGACTCCCGATCCTTCAAAATCATTTTGCGGATGAATTTGATTCCCAGACCCTCCCGATTCCCGCCCACGTGAGAGACAAGACACCATGGTTGGCTTTAAGTCAGAAAAAGTGAGGCTCCTAAGGATTTTCCACTTTGGGGTAAAAAAAACAATAGAAAAAATAGGTACCTACCTGTACGATTATAGAATGTGTTGCAGTAATTTCTGCTCAGTAGGTACAGAAGTAGTTAACATCGCATTTAAATCAATGAATGTCTAAACTACTCTAAACAATCAACGTTCAAAGTTCCAACTGCGTAGGCCCTTCATTTTCAAGAAGTTACGCAGTTGGATTTGACAGTCTTTTGTTTCATGAGAAAATGTAGGTATATCGTCATGGATTAATAGTTAATAGTAGTTCTTCAATCACGAGTGAAATATTTTAATCATGAAAAGCTATGAGTACCTGCCTATAACAAGTACTTACGGAACTGCTCCTTTTTTGTTGGGGGAAAATTATCAAATTCTTTCTCTCGACCGTACTGTACGGCGAGAGGGAGTGTCACACTCTAGCTAGACTCTATTGCGGGATTTAAAGTTTGCAAAATAAAAGTATCAGCAATTGACTAGCTTCCACCCATGGCTTCATCCGCGTGGTATGTTGATAAAAGGCAGCCTATTATGTCTTCACCTATGATATATACAACCAAATCGGTCCAGATGTTTTCGCATGAAAGAATAACAAACATACATTCTCAGAAACCTTCACATTTATCGTATAAAGTAGGACTAGCTGATGTATAAAGAATGAATACAAAAATATTAGATTCTGTAAAATATGTTACCAAAGAATTTGTGTAATTTCTGCTTACAACGGAACCAATAGCAATTTGACGTTTACAGAATGTCAAGAGTGTCAAGACGTCATAAGTACGTCATTTTATTTACAAGGTTTATCCAGCAGCGAAATGAGCGAGTACTAGTTAGTTAGATACCAATTCGAATTCTGGAATTGTTCTACTACGACGGCACTCAAACAATTTTGTGTTGTATTGTGAACATTACCTTTGCTTTATGCAAATACTAATAAAATAAAATGAGTTGCGTCAGTGAATTGTCACAGTCAAATGAGTATCTTAGTTTTAGAAGCAGCATTCCCTTGAGAAAAATTGTGGTTGACTCAGATGGATCCAAGGTAAATAAACTTAATCAAACATTATCTATCAGAATGAATCATTTTGACCAGTTTACATTTGATACCTGACCTACATTTTGTGTGACACCTTATCTTTTTGCACATTGTTTTTATGATAATTAACTTTCTTTTGTTTGTTTACAATTTATACAGGCCTGGAGAATTTTCGATAGTGGTCCAAAATCAGTAAGTTGCCCATTGATATGTCTACCACCAGTGTCTGGCACAGCTGATGTATTTTTTCAACAAGTTTTGGGACTTGCTGCTAGAGGAGTTCGGGTCATTGCTGCTGAACCTCCACCATATTGGAACATGAAAGAATGGTGCGATGGCTTCAAAAGACTTATTGACTACCTGGAACTTGACAAAGTACATGTTTTTGGAGCTTCTTTAGGTATGTATGTTTATTTTAGTATCAAATTTAATGTCAATAGAAAGTTCAAGTAGTTGTGCTGTGTGTACACAAAGTCATTAAAATTACGAGGTACAAATTCCAATCATTTACTAATGTTAGATACATTACTTTAATTACCTAGTTAGTTGGTCATACAGAAGCAAAATGACAAACTGAAGGAGTGTGATACTACGTAGGTACACTCCTTCACAGAGTAGCTCTTGGAAGAAAAATTCATAAAGATATATTATAGGATATTAGTAAAAACACACTTGGCAGAACACATATTTATTACTTGACGTTCTCTTGTCAACTCAAAAAAAATTCAAAATACTATCATAAAATGCATAGAGATTAAAAAAAGGTCGCAATACTCTTGCTCTAACACTCCTCCTTAATCTCATGCATATGATATGTACACACACATCTTTACTTTATACACGCAATCCCATACCATTCACACACCACTCATACTTGCCTCTGGGGAGAGCCTTGGTCAGAGCATCTGCTACCATCTTATCTGTTTCCCGATACTCCAATTTTATAGCTCCCGACTCAACAGCATTGCGTATAAAATGATATCTCACATCAACATGTTTTGTACATTGGTGATGTACAGGATTATTGGCTATAGCAATTGCTGACTGGCTGTCTGAGAAAATCCGAATTGTTTCTTCCTGTTTACCAGTCATCTCTGCAATCAGCCTTTTGAGAAAGACAGCTTCTTTTGCAGCTTCTGATAGCGACACGTATTCTGCTTCGGCTGTGCTCATAGCCACCGTTCGTTGTTTCGTGCTTTGCCAAGAAACTGCACCTCCTTGAATAAGGAACACGGAACCTGAATATGAACGTCGATCAGCGTCTCCTGCATAATCGGCATCCGCGTAACCAACAACAACTTCTGGGTATTTTTGTTTGTTGTATGTCAACCCAAGCGTCTTGCTTCCTTTCAGGTAACGGAGGATTCGCTTTGCTACAATCCAATGTTGTTCCTCATAGCATTCATTGAACTGGCTAAGATAATTAACCACATGAGCAATGTCAGGCCTTGTACATACTGCTACATACATGAGCGAACCTATCAGTGCTCGATATGGAATTCTCTCATCTGGTCTCCTTCCATGTGTAGGCTTCTCTAGCCGTTGACCGGGTACTGCTGGTGTAACTACTGGTTTGCAGTCTTCCATATTAAATGCCTTCAGGAGTCCATCAATATACTTCTCCTGATGCAGTTTAATTTTGTTGACATCTTGAACAATATTAATTCCCAGCATTAACTCAGCTTTGCCGAGATCTTTCATATCAAATCTAGACTTCAACTCTTCTTTGAATTTGAACATCTCTTGCTTATTGTTCCAAAATATCAAAATGTCATCTACATACACAGCAATAATCATTATGTTTCCATTCTGTGACCGGGTGTAAACGCATGGCTCATTTTCAGATCTTCTGAACTTCAGTCTTATAAGTTCAGAGTGAAGCTTTGCGTTCCACGCTCGTGGCGCTTGTTTCAGTCCATACAAAGATTTTTTTAGAAGACAGACATAATTCTCCTTGCCCTTTACCTCGAACCCCTCTGGTTGCTTCATATAGACGATTTCATTTAAGTCTCCATTCAAAAATGCCGTTTTAACGTCCATTTGATCTATGCCTAACTCTAAACGGGCGGCTAAGGCTATTAAGACTCTTAATGAGCTATGTTTGACTACAGGCGAAAAAGTTTCAAAGTAGTCGACTCCTCTCCGTTGGCTGAATCCTCTTGCTACAAGTCGTGCCTTATAACGAGTCTTTCCCCCCGCCTCTTCTTTAATTCGAAATAACCATTTCGAATCAACAATGTTGCACGACTTTGGCTGCTTCACCAACGTCCAAGTTTTATTCTTCTCGAGGGCTCTCAGCTCCTCCTCAATTGCGGCTTTCCATTTGTCTCCATCTTCTCTAGATAATGCATCCTGAACAGTTAAAGGGTCTGGCGATGCCTTGACTGCTTGGTAAGTTACAAAATCTGGATATGCTTTTGGTATTCTTTCTCGAAGCGGATATCTTCTATCTGATGGCCCATTGTCATTTACTGGTAGCTCTCTACCTTCTTCTACAAGACCATCCTCAGGATCTGCTTCATTCCCCTCGTCAGATGATTCCCAAACCTCATCTTCAACCTCAACATTCTCAAGAGCTGGATTTCCAGGTTCTTCAGGAATTTCTGGCTCTTCATGATGAGTTGAAACTCTATCATACTCAACCGTAACATCCGTCAGCGGTAGCGGGACGGCTTGATTAACGGGAGCACGTAGCTGTACTTTTGAGTTTTCAAAAAATATAACATCTCTACCTCTGTGCAACACTCCTGTCGTAGGGTTAATAAGGCGATAACCGTTTTCGCCATATCCAACATGGACTAACTCTGTGCCCTTAGGATCCCATTTTGTGCGCTTCTGATCTGGAACATGAAGATAAGCTTTACATCCAAACACTCTGAGGTGGCTTAAGTTCACTTTTCTTCCAGTCCAAGCTTCTTCGGGCGTTTTGTTTCTCAAGGCTTTAGTTGGAGACCTATTTTTTAAATACACGGCGGTGTTGACTGCCTCTGCCCACAATTTTCTGCCTAAACCAGCTTCTTCTAACATTGTCCTGGCTTTTTCAGTGATAGTTCTGTTAGCTCGCTCAGCAACTCCGTTTTGTTCGGGTGTATACTCTATTGTCAGTTGGTGACAGATCCCTTTTGCTTTACAGAACTCATCCATACGCTTATTGACAAACTCTTTGCCATTATCAGATCTGATAATTTTAAATTTCTTTCCAGTTTGACGTTCAGTAAGTTTTACGAATTCGGCAAACTTCTCAAAGACCTCTCCTTTACTTTTCAAGAAATATACAAATGTTTTTCTAGTGAAATCATCAATGAATGTGAGAAAATATCGTGAGCCTCCGTACGACTTCTCTCTCATGGGTCCGCACACGTCTGTGTGGACTAACCCTAAGACCTCACTTGCCCTAGTGGCACCAGTTTTCTTGAAAGGGTTCTTGGTCTGTTTTCCTACTGCACACGCTTCGCACTCTAGCTTAGAAGCAGTATTAGAAAAACTTACCCCATCTGCCATTTTGTTTTTAAGTAACATTAGGTTCCGTACCCCTAGATGTCCCATTCGCCTATGCCACAATATTATTTCGTCAGCAGCGGTTGAAGCTAGACCTACTTCCTGTGAACAATACTGTATTTTATAGACACCGTTATTTGCAGTACCTTCATACAAGGTCTCCCCGGAAACCTTACATCCATCTGCTTTGATTATCTTAAAGCCAGATTTCTCAAATACAACTACAAGGTTTTTATTTACAATTGTGCTAACACTGAGTAAATTTGTAGCTAAGTTAGGTACATACAAAACATTATTAATTGAGACGTCCATATCCTCGTTGACTACATTACCAATTGCTTCACCAACCACAGTTTCTCCATTTGCACAAGCTATTACAATTGATTTGTCTAATTTCTTAAAGTCTTTAAGCCAATCTCTCCGATTTGTCATGTGGTTAGAAGCTCCGGAGTCGAGAATCCATTCTCCATGTCCTTGTGCTGCTGTTGCTAACGCTAATGAGGTTAAGGCATCCTTCTTTTGAATAGGGTTTTTCGGACAATCCTTAGCCTTATGGTTCTCTTTGCATATGAAGCACTTAACGACACGTAATCTACTCATATTCTTGTGTGACTTATCTTTCTGACTTTTATTTTTAGCTTGTAATGCGGTTGTCACGGTACTAGGACTTGCTTGATAAGTATCCTCCATCTGAAGTAATTTCGTTTTGACGTAATCTGTAGTCAATTCTATGTTTGTGTTTTCTATTGCTAACCTCATGGGTTGGAAAGTCTCTGTCAACCCCTGTAGCATCAACGCTGCAAGTAATTCATCATCTACCTTTTTGCCCAGATCACGTAGCTGTTGCGCTACTGTCATTATGGCAGTTATGTAGTCTCTGATTGAAGAAAATTGCTCTAGTTTCAGGCTCACCAACTTTGTAAGAAGTCTGCATCGATTATTCAGGCCCTTGTCTTCAAAGGCAGTCTTCAGGGCATCCCATGCCGCTTTTGCAGTCTTCGATTCACGTACGTGTATCAAACAATGTGGTTTAATCATTAAACAGATTTTTGCCCTCGCTTTCTGATCTCTTTTAGAGCCGGAAACATCACTAGCAGCTGGTGTTGTTTGAGTGTATTCCCACAAGTCTTCATGAATTAGATAAAGTTCCATCATGAACTTCCATGTATTATAATCAGTACTACCATCAAGTTTCTCTATTGCTGGTAAACTCATACTTACTCCTTGGGATGGATACGATTGTGATTGTATATGCGTACCATTGCCGCTGCTCCCAGAGTTATTCATGATCGTACTTTCTATTTCCGCTGGTGATCATAACCTGAAGGAGTGTGATACTACGTAGGTACACTCCTTCACAGAGTAGCTCTTGGAAGAAAAATTCATAAAGATATATTATAGGATATTAGTAAAAACACACTTGGCAGAACACATATTTATTACTTGACGTTCTCTTGTCAACTCAAAAAAAATTCAAAATACTATCATAAAATGCATAGAGATTAAAAAAAGGTCGCAATACTCTTGCTCTAACACAAACAATAGATAAGTTATCAGTAAGTTTTTTTATATAAACACATTGAACAATAGGCTGCAAACATTTTACTACTGAACAGCAGCTACTGGTTTTAAATGCACAATTTATTTTTAGGTGGATTTATTGCACAGAAGTTTGCAGAACTAACCAGCAACTGTCCCAGAGTTGCCTCTCTTGTGCTCTGTAACACATTCACAGACACATCTGTGTTTGAGTACCATGACTCTGCAGCCCTCTTCTGGCTACTACCTTCCTTGGTTTTGAAAAGAATGCTTATGGGAAACTTCACAACTGACAAACTGGACAAAAGAATGGCTGAAGCTATTGACTTCATGGTTGAAAGAGTAAGAATTTGCCTTTCATAAAAAACATTTGCTACTTTAAGCAATAATAATATCTCACACTTCACTGAGCAATCTTGTAACTTTATACAACATCAACAACAATCTTGAAATATAATATTGTAGTCTGTAACAACCAGTTCCAATAAGATAGCAATCATATTTGCAGACTCTTATCTAAAACATTTAGAATGTTAATGTTAGATTTATGACACTAAACTTGTTCTATTAAATCTTTCTTTTTATTTTTTAGCTTGAATCTTTAAACCAATCAGAGTTAGCATCAAGATTGACCTTGAACTGCACACCCTGTTACATAAAACCTCAAGCTTTACTTCATTTGCCCATCACAGTAATGGATGTTTGGGATGAATGTGCCTTGAGCTCCAGAGTTCGTGAGGACCTTTACAAGTCGTATCCTCATGCAAAACTAGCCCATTTAAAAAGCGGCGGCAATTTTCCGTACTTGAGTAGAAGTGATGAGGTCAACCTCCATTTACTAGTGAGTATGGCTACAGTCATTTGTTATTATTTTATTCAATTTATAATTCAACAAAATTGTTTTTTTATATTTATTTTGTGGGAATGTCAACACAAGTGTTTTAATTTACGATCATGCATATTTTTCGGAATTGAAAAATGAGTGTTATATGTAGGTTTTTGTATTGATTCAAAAATATTATTGTTCTTATTTTAGATTCATTTGCGACAATTCGACGGCACGGACTTATCGGCGTCATATATCAGTTTGCACAAAATGCCAGCACCTATAAACCAACCAGAGGAAGGTACAGTCAGCTACTTCAATCAGAGAGAAAAAGTCGTGAAGATATCGTAAGAGTTCCATGGTAACACCTGTGTTATTTATGGTACAGGTTTTACTTGTCTGTATTTATATTGATTATCTTACAAATTACTTTATTTGAATATAATGGCCAATATGTAAATATCAAGAATCTAAATTTAGATTTGAATCAAATCAATTTATGTATATCTTACACATTTAAATACATAATATTTAGAAGTTTTTATAATAAAATTGGAACTATTGGCATTTTTTTAAGAAATAAAAAAATTGTGTGATATTGTCGCGGAATTTGTGTAATATTTATGTAAATTAGGCTAGAAGGGTGAAATTGTTTTTATATATAAATTTTGTTTTTATTTTCTTTCATTATTATTCAGCCACTATATATTTATAGGCTGCTAAAGGTTTGTATGCTTTTTTGTAGTGATGCCAAGAAAGCATTATTTGACTTGTCTTTATTCTAACAACATTCCAAAAATGCAATCTAATAATAAATACTTTATATTTAGTCCTGCTAAAAGCGACAAAAACCAATTTTTTGTATTTTTTTATAAGTTTGTTGCATAGTTTAGCAAATTATATACACATATAATTTAAGACTTACAACTGAATTCGAATTTATGGCTAGTCTAACATTAAAAGGTCAAAATATAGAAATGAAAAAAAGTTTTTGTATGTATTTAATAGTAGTTTATTTTTATCTTCTCCAGAGTTATTTCACAATAAATAACTTAAGATGACCAACTAATGAGATATGATTTATTTTTAAAATATTGCATATCTGTACATTAACATTTTGTTACACTCTGAACCGACTGTACAATGTATTAAAATAAATGCATTTTATTGCAATTTGTTATACTTTTCTTTTAGTTGCTTTTCTTTGTTCCTAATGTACAGAGGTATACAACAAAATTCCACAGCAACATTTTCAAATGCAGAGAAAATGGTTTTTGAAACCTTTTTAACACCTCATAACTCGTATCTAAGAAATATAACTTCTTTATCCAAAACATATAATAACAGAACTCCAAAACATACAACTAGTGACTATAGTTATTAGTATTGCAATTTGCCAATTTAAGGTAACAAGAAAACAATGAAAATAAAGTTTGGAAGACGATAAAGAATAATTTTTGATAGAATGATGGTGTTTGAAAGGTTTATACTAAGACTGGCACTAAATAACGGTTCTATGTGTCCTTTTCTAGTTTACTTTGCTGTTGTGATTGTAAGTCTTTTTTCTCTTTAAGACCTCTTAATGCCTTCTCTCTTTCTTCGTCATCTGAGAAGTATTCTGCTAAGGTGTCATCATAATTAGCAATAGCTGGGCCAGCCAAGGTGGACCCCTTTTCCGTTAAAGCATTAAGTTTGACTAGAGGCTCCTCATAACTTTCTGAGATGTCAGGCTGTGTTTTAGTTTGTGTGTTATGTGCTGTCACTGTTGAATATATAGACATTGCCTGGAATAAAACAAGTGTTCTAGTTAGAAACAGAAATATTACAAGAAGTTTGACTAAGTGAGGATTTTGTTCATCATAGTACCTGAGCCACTAAGTTGGACACGTCTCCTGCATTCGCCGGCAGAATGAGGGTGTTGTTTGTTCTCGCTAGTTTGTTGAAGGCAGACACATACTGCTCAGCCAGAGTTAAGGAAGCAGCATGCTTGCTATCCTGTAAATACATATTATGAAGAATTACTGTAGGCAAGTGTGACAAGTAATGTATCAGACTGAATGGTTGACGCGGTGGCTGGGCAACCGGCTGCAGTGCAACGTGTCGCGGGATTGCCGCACGGAACTACTCTTAGCGTGATCCACAAATTGTTGTTCGGGGTTTGGGTGTGATGTGTATTACGTGAAATTATATGTTTGTAACCGCGCCCAAGATACGGAGAGAAAACCCTAATAAGGGAAACATAATATTTTAAAAACAAAGAAATATTAGAAGCTCACTATAGCAGTAATTTAGTAATACCATATTGATAATTTTTAAATGACAGAATAATTTTCATACATAATGAGTAGGTCAGTTGAAAATAACCCCTTAATCACAGGATTCTTATTCATGAGCCACATGCAAACTGAATAAGTCTTTATTTTTTAAATATTGCATATCTCAGTTACTATTCTATTCATACATAAGAACTTGCTAATACTATTTGTAATCAAGTAAAAGTAAAATGACAGACCCGTTCAGCTAGAGCACCTCCAATTAGCTTCAGTCCCCTAGCGCGAGCTTCAGCAACAGCAAGCATAGCCTGTGCCTCACCAGATGCCTTGTTTATCTGTTCTTGTTTTTCAGCCTCTGAAAACACAAAAAATATTACTATCTCTACTAATAATTCTATCTCTAAAGAAAAAACGTTATAAACACTTTCGAATTTGTAATATTCTTATGAATTAAATAGATCCCTTAATTGGGGTATGTACCATATTTTTGGATTATTTAAAGACAAAACTCATTAGCAGAATTATTGTTAGCTTGTTGTAGTGAATTCAGACCTGATGCTAATATCCTAGCCTGTCGCTTGCCCTCGGCGACGTTAATATCAGCAGCACGCACTCCCTCAGATTCCAAGATGGCTGCTCTTTTCCGCCTCTCAGCTTCGACTTGCATCTGCATAGCCTCGTGAACTCGAGTTGGCAATTTGATATCCCCTGTAAATTATAATAATGTTATTAATTATGATTGATGTGATAACACATCTCACTACTTCTGGGTCAGAGGTTAAAAGTGAAATGTTTATACTGTTTTAGTTATTACTAATAGACAAGAAGGTATTTTGACTTGGAATTAATTATTTCATCTGGAAAGGAAATGAACGGCTGAACTGATTTAGCTGAAAATTGGCAGGGGGTGGTAGTAGTCGGATAGAGTAGGGTAGGTAGAGTAGGGTAGGTAGTCAAATGACGAGAGCGACGCCGTGGGTAAGAGCTAGTTTGTAATAAATCTTAACTTACGAATTTCATATCGCAGGCAAGTAATGCCCCAAGCCTCACTGGCTTTATTGATGGCATCAACAATAGCTACGTTCAGAGATTCTCTCTCCCTAAAAACCTTGTCAAGTGAAATCTGACCAAGTTCAGAACGCATAGTGGTTTGAGCCAGCTGTGTGATAGCAAACTCAGGATCTTCAACACCATATGATGCTGGAATATAAATTAATGTTTAAATAATTATGTAAATTATTTAACTAAAAAGTAACCTCAGTAGAAATTGTAATCACTATTACAATTTCTTTAACCTCTCAGGTGCCAGTATATTAAACACAATAGAAAATACATTATGTAAATCTGCATTCATACCATGGGTTAAGTAGCTGTATGAAGGGCTAGTTTTATTAGTTTCAGTTCATACTGTTCATAATTAGAAAAAAGATGAGCAACCCCTTCATGCAGTTACACAAAAAAAGATTACATAGTTTGTTTCACAATTTTATGTATCATAAAACTCCGAGGTATCTACATGGCTCTAGCAGATGAGAATTTATTTGACATATACGATATACATATTTACATAGTACCTTTAAAAAAAACTGTAATTAATATACTTTACCTAAATAAGGATCGATAATACGAAGATAAAGCACTCCATCAATGCTCAAAGTAACATTGTCCGATGTGATGGCACTTTGTTTTGGAACATCAATAGCAATCTCCTTTAAGCTTTGCACATACTTAATCTTATCTACTATGGGCCACAGTAGATTCAGACCAGGTTCAAGAATCCTGTGAAATTTTCCCATACGCTCCACGATCCATGCCTAAAAAGAATATATTATCGAAATAGGGTACTTACAAAGAAATTTGAGAAGAAAAAATAATTAATGAATTATCTCATACAATGCATATTAATTTAAGACTTTACCGAGAAATTATGAGCGTATGTGTCTATATAATCGATTAAGCTTGAAACATTTATGTTATGAACGTACATACACATATAAAATTTAACTTACCTCTTGTTGTGGAACGAACATAACAATAGTATTGAGCGGAGTAGTAGACCGACTTCTTGTAGCTGTTATGCTATATAAAAACCGAGCATTATTGTATGTATTGTTTTGGTAATCCACGTTAAAAACATTCTGAAAACAGTTTATATTAAGGTTAAGTACGTATATTTCTACTGGAAATTATTATGTAAATAAATGTTTTATAAACAAAACCAACGCGCAATGGGATGGTCCTGGAGAAAAACAGTCTGGATCGAGTAAACATTTTTATGTACTTTAAGAATATTCCAATGTAATTTCACTTTCCATTCCATAAAATTCCTTATATCGCCAGAATTTCGTCTTCAGTCAGAATCAGAGAATGACGAAATGTCATTTGTTTTTTCTTAATGAAGTGATGTGTCTGTAAAGTTGTGTTTTAGTCGATTTTAGTACAAAAGAGTTTTTTATAAATGGCAATTATTCATTCCAGACACGGTGTTTTTATTCTGCAACTTAGCATAGAGTAACGAGACCAAAGAGTTATTTTGTACATTATGATTTATTTGTCAAGCGGGTAATTTGAAATGATTGAAAGTTTGATCAATATTATTAAAATCACATACGTTCTTACTTAGGAACGTTAATAATCTTAGTAAAGTGGTAATTATTTCTAAGTGTATTTAAATGTGGCAATAAGAACAAAATAGAAATATGGATTTAACATCTACAAAGTCCAGTCATAGTGTTTCTGATGTATCAAATAATTCTAGCGTGTCCGCTAAACTAAAGAGATTACAAATAGAAGAAAGTCTTCTTCTTCAAAGTATTACAAAATGTATTAGTCAAAATTTGCAAGCGCCGCAAGGTAAAGAGGTGTTAAATTTACCGCCCCCAAACGAATTGAAACATTTTACTGAAAAAGCTAAGTATAAGTATAGGGAAATAAAGTTACTGTTTCAAGATATACAAACAGGCACTTCTTCGAAGGAATTATTACAAACCCTTGGTTAGTTTACCGCCTAATAAATTCAAATTACCGTTATGAGTAACAATTAAATTAATTTATATTTTTTTCTATTTTTTATATTATTCCTGATGTAACTTAATACTCTTTCAATTTCTTTCCAGATATCGACGATGTCAAAAAAAGTACTCTTGAATTAGAAAACCGTATCAAATCATTGAAATCTTATTTACAGTCCGAATTAGCTCGCCTTAAGGCCGCTGAAATAGAATTAAATAAAACTGTAAGTAGTTGGTATTATGTGTAGTTGTTACATAAAAAATCTAGTATTTTAATTTTTATTTAGTACCTGACATATGTTCCTTTAGGCAAAAGAAGACCAGGTTATAGTCAATAACTGCAAAAAGAATCTTAGAATTCAAACTGCGAAATATAACGAGATTGTGCCCAGTCCTGTAAAAACTTTGATAACTTCACCATTTAAGTGTGAGGTAAGTTATTTTCTTTAATAACGCGAATTTCTATTACAGATTCAGATTCGGTATACTTATACTTAAGTAATTCATAATTGATTCCAGGAGGTTCAACAATTCCAAGAGTTTATGCTGAATAGTTCGAATCGATATGGAGGGTGGAACGAATATCACCATAACATATTCGTAAACCACTGGCAAAAATACTTTAGCGCTTCAATAGATGGCTCACACAATGAGAAAATAGATAATATTCAACATTATCCAGGGTATGATAAATTTTTGAGCGAAGTTTTACCAAAATTGCAAGGTTGAGTATCAATAACAATTTAGATTAATATACCCAAATAACTTTTAAGTTTAATTATTGCACTTGCATTGTTTTAGGCATTCGTGAACAAGATATTATTAGTCACATTCAATGGTATTTAAAGTTCGTTTATCTTAAGAAGCAACAGCAGAGAGCTATTGATCAATGGCGGTCTAATAGAAGAATCATCAAATCAGCAACAAAGGTACTTATGTTATAGAACAGAGACCGTAGTGCGAATTATTTTTACGTAAACGCTATATTAGTATTTACTTGCGTATAGCCCTCTGATTGGTTGCTTAACTAGGAGCGGGCCAATCAGAAACCCGAACGTCATAAACGTGTCAATCGTCTTAACGTAAAGCGCGGTGGGCACTGAGCGTACAAGTCAATATTGTTCTGCGATTTTCCTACTTTATCTGATCATGATTCACTTTTAACAGCTCCCCTTGAATAATTGTTGCGAGTAAATTGTCAAGTGAATTAGAAAGTGAGGGATTGTGGATATCAATAATGTGTACTTAAATTTTAGGAACTGCCACCACACAAGACGAATGTAATGGATAAAATGAAGACTAATCGAAGGAAAAGTGCTAACGACATTAGTTACAACAGTAAGAATATTTCGTTGTAAGTAGTTAAACATACAAATTATGTTAGTTCTTTATTTAAATACAACTGAAGTTCCAGGTAAAAGGGATTCTATTGGGCATTTTGCTAACCAAGATAAAATACGGTGAGTAATCATAGGAAAAGTCAACAAGTAATTTGGAGATATTATACAAGGTTTACTCTCTCTTACTCGTTTTCTTTCAGCTTCATAAGAAAATGTTATAGCGAAGACATGACAAATATGAAGAATGTCGAAAAAGTTTTGGAAACTGACGATGAAACAATAAGACACTTTCAAATGGCTACAAAGCAATGGTGTGGCAGAATTAATAGTAAAGAAGTTGAAAATAAACCAAACACAAATAGTCTTGAAAATATTAAAAAACTGTAAGATTTTAGTTAATCGACACTTGTAAAAGCAGATAAACCTAATCGAAGTTATATTTTTTTATTAAAATATTCCTGTTTTAGGCGTATTCCAGATTGGAGGGTCGGATTGTAACAAGATGATGAAAACGCGAATTGTTCATATCATAGTCTACTGGTCGATATGAGACAGTAATAATCGTCTTAAATTTTATTGAACACAAGCCACTACTGTTATCATAAACAGGGTGTGTCATCATCGGGCTTGCTGTTATTGCATCGGAAAAACACCTTTATAATATAATAATATATTTGAGGAGTGACTGGGGTACAGTAATGTATAAAAAATGTATTATTGATGAATTGTAAAACAAATATTTTTTTTAAAAGAGTAACGATGGAGTTTCTTGCTCGTTCTTCTCCATTCGAAACTACAATTTGGAACGAGCACCTAGCTTCACTGACGAACAGACTGACAGACTACTATTCTATTTTGACGTTTCAAAAGTACCTATTTATGGTTTATTTGGAATAAATGATTTTGATTTGATTTGATTTGAGAAGCCACGGCGTCCCCATCTTCAGCTTGAAGCTTACCTTATCTGAAACAGAAATTACCTGTTTCGTTTACAACGCAACGGGAGGAAACGCGCCGTCTTTTATTCAAAGGCCACGGAAGAGTATGTACGTAGTAGCAGTGCGCCCTACTTGAGCTGAGCTCTGCCGTGCCTTCGAACAAAAGAGCGTGTCATCGTTCTTTTCGTCTATAACACACAAAAATTGTATTTCGTTCGACTTTTTTTTAATTTTATCATGACGGCTATGTAAATTAGAAAAATCATCTTATTAAAATTCATGTGTCACCGACAGTAGAGTAATTTCTTTTAAGTATACTTACTAAATATGCTACCTGCTTAGTGGATATGTCCATCAAACACAGATTTCAAAATGTAATCATAATATCTTAAAAAATCGATAAGCCTACTTGAAATAATGCTAAGACAAATAATGTTCCTCCAGTTTATGGAGGGTATTCTACCCTTAAAAAATTGGAGTCATACAATGACCTCACAGAAAACCAGCATGTTAATAAGGTTACAGGAGGCCTCCTCCATTCCTTAACCCCCAATTCTAACAACTACTAAAAGGCTAGAAATGCACTTTCCGTGTTGTGGGTATTACTTACTTATTATACAGGTGTCCCATTTGTTCATTTGGCCGATTAGATCCACAGATTGCTATAAACTAAACAAGATGCCATAAAAATGACAGAATTCTGATTTAGAAAGTTTATTTTCGATTACTCAGAAATTCATTTTTTGGTGAAGAATCTTTTGGGCATCTAAATATTTTCAATTGAAAATAAATAGACAGCCATAGCCAAAACTGTGATACTTTTCTGAAATCTGTATAGACCACTATTTACAACACATATTATATGCCTATGTACCTACATAAAAATTATGTCTCTGATATATTAAAGATTTTTTATTGATATTTTTTCTGCGACTGTCAGCCTAGCTAAACACTGGAAGGTATAGAAGATCATAAGATACCTTCACTTCATGGCTGAACACAAAGCAAAGAAACTACAACTTTCAATTTTGTAATGACGTGTGGCCTTCTGATTTGACATTAGATGATACTTTGACAAGCAAGTGTTGTCGTCAGGAAAGCCGACGAGTAAGCGTTCGACGCGATCATTTTTCATTCGTTTTTGTTGCGTTACGTCTTGGCGTGTCTTGAGCCTTGTGTGAGCGACCTATTGTTCGTTTGCCGGCGAAGAAGCAACACGCGGTTTTAGTTTATCCCGACAGAACATTATAAGACTGTCCTACTAGTTAGGATTAATTCGTAAAAATAATAAGAAAAAGGGTAAAACTTTTAATCATGGGCGCTTTCGCAGCAGCTCTTGGGTTCCTCCTATTAATTGCTGCAGCCCGATCAGATGAGGCTCCCAAAGGACCTAAAGTAACTCATAAGGTGCGTATTGTTGTCCACTTGCTTAGCTTATTGTCATTCAATTGCGTCCGTTCAACTATAACATAACGGTCTGCCAAAGTGCCAACTAAGATCGTGATTTCCGATGATCGGTCGGTGACCTTTTGTGATGACGCTACAAGTTTTTGTTGGCTAAGGATTCTACAAAGCACTTTAGCATTGAATGCATATATTCAAATAATTTTATAGTTCCTGTATCCTGTTCATAAGCTACGTGTTCTTTTAATATAGGCGTAGTTTCCAATTAAGGATGTTCTAACATACTTTATTTTACTATAATAATAACATGTCTAGCAGGCTATTGTTTTTCCCATCAATATTGCAAGGTTAAATTGTCCGCCCATTAGTATTTTTTTATTAGTTTCATTATTTTTTTATACTTTCAAAGTATTTCTGGACATTTAATTTCTCAGTTATTAAAATTTTAATTGGGCTACCTTGTAGTACTCATGCGCACAGTATCTATCCGGTGCATAGAAATAATAATAATGGTTAAAATTCCTGTTATATGATTTTTAATACAATTATGTTTATAGTTTTGCTACCTGACAATTTCTATTGATACTAAAGCAGTAAGGACTAACCAAGAATTAATTAACTGCATGAACTCGTCAGAATGTGAAATAACTCCCAGGAAATTGATGGGGGCTTCCATAGCTACAGAAAATATAAATTTAACATTGATTCAAAATTTTAATGATTTTTTTCCATCTACTTTAAAGCTATTTATTAAATTTATAGCATTTTTGAACTTAAATTTTATTTTTAGGTCACTTTTACAATGAAAATGGGTGATGAAAATATAGGAGACATTGTCATTGGTTTATTTGGTAAGACAGTCCCGAAGACAACAGAGAACTTCTTCCAGTTGGCTCAGAAGCCTGAAGGTCAAGGCTACAAAGGAAGCAAGTTCCACAGAGTCATTGATAACTTCATGATCCAGGGAGGAGACTTCACCAAAGGAGATGGCACTGGTGGTGAGTGACAGACAGGTTACCTTTATTAACTGACAAGTAAAATTGTTTACAAAAAGTTAACATAAAATTTGATGTATTTTTAAACAGCATTATGCAACTAGTACAATGCCCCATTAAACACTTAAACTGGAAATACGGCTGGCTATTGTTTTCACACAGATTGAAAATAATCTTTACATACTGAAACCCATAAAGATTGTACTGATTAAACTTCCAATTAGTTTGACTTACACTTTTCTACATAAAAGTTGAAATTTATAGCCAATTAATTCTATACAAAAATTCTTATCATTTGGACTTAAATATTGTACATTTAGATTTTTTATCTCGAAACAACTTTTTGTTGTTTATCTCATATTGAAGTTATCATGTTGAAGTGGAAACAAGTATAAAAAATAAGATAAAAACAAAAAAATTGTTTCCATAATCAAATAGGTTGCCTTGTTGAGTAATTGGAAAATATAATGCTCTAGTGTCTTCCTTCCTATTTTAAGCCTTTGACTGCCGACAAAAAACTGTTGAAGGCAAATCCTCCGCTAACGGAGGTCACCGGTGACCCCCATGGCGCTTAACGTGTTAAATACCATAGTTCATGCATTAATATATTCAAATTCCTTAGGCACATAACACATCCTTACATTGTAAAAAATGTGTAGTTTTATTATTGCCATAAGTTTTTAAAACTTAAATTAACTGTTTCATAGGACGCAGTATTTATGGCGAACGTTTCGAAGACGAGAACTTTAAGCTCCGCCATTATGGTGCTGGATGGTTGTCCATGGCCAATGCTGGCAAAGACACCAACGGATCTCAATTCTTCATTACCACAACCAAGACTCCCTGGCTTGATGGCAGACATGTAGTGTTCGGAAAGATCTTGGAAGGCATGGTAAGTAATTTTGTCTAACATACAATATATTATGTAAAAGTCACTCTGCACTATCTTGTATTGTGCAGCTGCATAAATAAATAGTGATTAAGTCCATTATGATAAATGATTGCAAGCTTTGTTTATTTATTAACTGTGACAGAGTTCTTGTTGACTGAGTCGGCTGTGCGACAGGCATGAATAGAAGTCCTGTTTTGACTTGAAACTAGTAGTTTTTGTCAGGAATATAACATTATTTAAAAAAAAATTGTATGTCTCACAATAGTCAGAATTAATATTCATATTTGAAGAAATCTCTATCTAACAGCTGATTGTGTAAATAGGAAACTAATTATGTATGCATTTTCTGTATTGTATTGTTCTCTTTTGTGTGAATAATACCACTGAAATTGGAACTGCAAAAGAGACTGAAGTATAAACAAATAACATATCAGTTAACAGTAACTCATTCTCAGTAAAGCTTTCTTGAATTCAAAATAACATTGATTTTTTTGTTTACAGGATGTTGTCCGCAAGATTGAGAAAACTGTAACTGGCGCCAATGATCGCCCAGTAAAGGATGTGGTGATTGTGGACACCAAAACAGAAGTTGTGTCAGAACCTTTCAGTGTCACTAAAGAGAGTGCTGTATAAATAAATATTTATTAATAAAATAGGTATAACATTTGTATGTAGCTAGCATTCATTTTGCAATGAATTTATTAAAATAAAAAACTTGTATTAGTTTGGTGCCACAATTTTTTGTCACAGGGTGGACATAATGAGATTTTATTAATTTAGTTCACATATTATTTCTTTGAAACATTAATGTAAGTGAAACATGCCAACACTATTTTTCTTAAATAAAAAGTTATCTACACATGGTTGTTTATTTGTTTGATACATAGTTCAGCTTCCTGTTTCACATCTTGATTTTTTGACATAACTCCCAGCTTCCAAGCATAGCCACAGGACTTCCTTGCTGCATCTAATAACTGAGTTTTAATATAGGCCCTTCCTAAGTTTACATACATAGTGCCCACATCTTCAATCTTTGATGTTTTTGCTAATTCAATAGCTTCTTTGAAATACTTTATGCTGTCATCAGCAAGTCCAAGGCGATCACATACAGTACCAATGTCATTCAATTGAAATACTAGCTCTTCTTTGTCCGTGTCTGACACTAGTTTCATCCTATCAAGGGAATTCTTCATGAGCTTTAGGCCCTCTTCACATCTGTTGAGGTCCACAAATAATCTGCCATACCAATCTTCAGCTATTGCTAAGAGTTTTTGTGTTGCATCTGAAGGATCTGTTTCCACTAATCTATGTAATTTCTCTAAGCACCAGTCATACCCTAATTGTGCTGTGGAGTAATCTTTCTTCAGATGGCTAACTCTTGCTAATTTTACGCTGAGGTGGATGACTCTAGGATCATCTTCTTGTGCACCATCGGCCATAATTCTTTGTGTAACAGCAATAAATAGTTGCTTAGCTTTATCTAGTTGTTCCCTCTGAAGAGCTAAATTTGCCATTACGTCGTAAACATAGGTTATACCAAGTTCGTGCCGAATTTGTTGAGCTTGTCTCAATGCTACATGAAGTAACTGTTCAGCTTTTTCAAATTCATTACGCTGAATAAACAAGATGCAGTGTTTTATTGTGTGAACAAGTTCATCTTCAGCACTCATTTTTTTCTCAAATCCAAGCCAAGTGAATAAGGAAAAAGCTAGTACACATGGTTTTGTAGTCTTCGGAATATTAAAAACCTTAACTGATATTTTAGGAACTGATCGAAAACTGCTGGTTACCCGAGACAATGTGCTCCTCAACAACCTGTATCTACTCGTCATTATTATGCTGGAGTTATTCGAAATATTAATTGATAGTAATATGTATTACATAAACACATGAGTTATACTTGGGTACTGTTGAAATTATGGGACTATATAGAACAACATTAAAAACTTGTCTAATTTATAAATATTAGTGAAAAGTTTTTATATTTCTGAACTGCAGTTTTTTGATTATGTTTAAATGGGTAACAAGGTGATTGGATAAATTTTACTTCAGTTTTTTTTTTGTTTTTCAATAAATACAAATTTTCCTTAAAAATGATTTTTCTTAAGTTGACAGTGACACTGACAGAAATAGAAGAGAGCCAAGAGGCTCACAGATAGATTATTCGTAAAATTATGTGAATAAGGTCCAAAATGTTAGATGCGAACTTGTTCACTCTATAAAACAGCACTAAATCACCAGTCTCAAACTATATTTCATATAACTATTTAGAAGTACGTTATCCAACTATTCCCACTACTAACTGACCGTTTTAGAAGTCATTGCAGATGCCTTAAGGTTTTTTATAATAATATTTTTTTTAAAATTTTACTTGCGGTTCATTATACTTTCGGCACTTGCGGTAATGAACCACATTTTGAATATGTGAAGGCATTAAGTCTACTTTTTCACCGACTTCAAAAAAGGAGAAGGTTCTCAATTCGATGCATATTTGTTTTATGTATGTACACCGGTTACCTACTCGAATACCTACGCCCCGATTTCCAAAATTCTTTTTTTATTTGAATTGCAAGTTTACCCTATACTTGCCATTTGGTCCCATTGTCATGAGGTCAGGATCTGATGATGGAACCTTGAAGAAAACGAGGGGAACTTTCAAAAATTGTAAGGGATCTCCTTAACTATTTGGAGGAGTTGCCTTGTGTTCGGGCTTGAATGATTCGTATTGGCACGCACTTTGCACCAGGCTTGGTTGAAACGGTCATTAAGGGTCTGATGACCAGAACGAAGGACAGCTCAGGGAACTCTTGAACGGTTTACAGTAACTATGTACCTACTTCGTGTTTGAGTGTAATTTGTTTATATTGATGAAAACTTTGTGCCTGTAAGGTTTATGTATACTAAAGGTCTGCAGTTTACCTGCTCAATGGAGACCATTGACAGCACTGAATTCTGCCTTTTTTTGTCTTTTTTTTATAGATAACGTTGGTCCACACTAGGATTTTCTACTGTGTCGTGGGTGCGGTTCCGGTTACAAACACATAATTTCACAGACACATGACACCGGACCCGGAACAACAATTCGTGGATCACACAAAGAGTTGTTCCCTGCGGGAATCGAACCCGCGACACGTTGCCCGGCAGCCAGTTGTCCATCCACCGCATCAATCATGCAGTCAACTTAATCAAGAATTCAAGACTTCCATTAGATACCGTGCTTTTCGGTCTCAAGTAGCCGTCGTCCTCTCATTCGAGAAGCATCCTTGCATTTTCTGCCTATCACTTAAAATGGTGGAATAAAATAATTTTTAACAAAAAATAAAACGACCGATGCCAAGTAAATGCTACATACCAAGCAACACCAGTATTAGAAAAATATGCTGATCGGTATCCTAATCATCAAACGAATAATAGGTATATACTAGGTAATATCTTTACACTATTATTGTTTTACTTGGCACCGAATTCAAGATTATCTAGTTAGTTATAAATATTATTTTCTATTTAACTAAATGAAAATACGTATTTCTTTGTACAAGGCAAGTATTTTTTCATCTTTAGTATAATTTTTGAAGTCGGTTCATTTTTTAAATTATTTTCTATGGCAGCAGTCAGCTCTACTGTGACTAAGACGAGTTTGTAAATAATGTCTATTCTATCAAAATCTGTCAATGTCAAATAAGGAAGATAGTAAAGCGCAGAAGCGAATGAATGCATTAAGAATTATTTTCCCAATAATTTTATTTTATCTCGTGGTGTGATCGTTTAGTAGTGTCTTTATTATTGTATATAGAATTAGAAAGCTAATCTCTATTGGTACAGAATCAAGCGTGTATGCTTATAATGATCGGATTAAGTTGACGTAACAGTGGCCTATTCCAATAACTTGATTATTGGAGTAATGCTGCCACGGGCTCAAGACGCTTTCGTAACAAACTAATGGCAAAACATTAATAGATTGTAAAGATGATGTATGGTACCAACGGCTCAGATTTTCCTCCTGTGACGGAGGACACATTTTGTAAATATGTTTTATACTACGAAATAAATAATTCAAGGTACGTTAATGTTAATGTTCGTCGTCCTTGGTGCTTTTTGTTGCGTTTTTGTGGCTCATTATTTGTTCTTTCGCAGGGTCCGTATTTGGGATTTAATTATTTTGATACCAAACGCATTGTTTGTGCTTTTCTTAGTGGTAAGATTTAACAAGGCTCAGTTAAAATTGCGTGCGACCAGCAGCCCTATATTCTTGACGTTTTATACATTGGTATGGGGCAATGTGATCATAAGTCTGGTGCGATGTGCTGTGTCCATGACTGTAAATGCTGCCATGCCTCTGGGTGGCCTGGTAGACAAGGTTTTGTGGGTCATGGTGCGATTTTTTCTGCTCGCAACAGAAATGAGTGTTGTCATATTCGGATTAGCTTTCGGTAAGTGTTTCATTGACCTTCGTAGTTTTTGTTTGATTATCTTATTTTATTTGTCATTCAAGTCATTGTCAGAAATTTTCACAAGCTTGTATTTTAAATTAAATTCATTATTGTTCTTAGCTATGTTCAACAGAAAGGAGTTTTTAACAAATTTTAAATAATATTACTGTGTGTTTCAGGACATTTGGATAGCCGCAGCAGTATTAGATATGTATTACTGGCAACATCTCTGTTATCCCTTGCATTCACTGTGACTCAAGGTACACTTGAGATTGTCATGCCGGATGACATGTTTCATGTGGACACCAGAGATTATGACCTGTTTGGGCATGGTGGGATGCTGTTCTGGTTTACATCATCTTTAGTCTTTGCACTAATTTACTTCTTAATATTGCTACTGCCATGGATTCCACTGAGAGAATATCTAGCTTTACCAAGTGAGTATCTTTTCTATTCATTTTGGAACCATTCAAAAATCTGTATCAAATACCACCATTAATGCTTAGTTAAACAGCAGTACCTAACTCAAATTGTATTGATCAATAAACAAGCTAAGGTTCTTACAAAGTTAGGTAGACATGATTTTGATTATTAGGTGTAATCAGATGTTTGTTTTTTGGTCTTTTCACAATAACACTTGTTTCTTAAAACAATTAATATTTACCAAAATAAGTAAATGTGAATATTATTAGCAGAAATTACTACTTTATCCACTTTAAAATATTTTTAAATACATAATTAAATAATAAGTACAGTTAATTGTGTAGATTTAAATATATATCTTGATAAAACCATTGAATAAAAGTGACAAATCATAAAATTAGAGAAGTATCCTCCAATAACAATTACATTAACAAGTTGTAATTGTTTTGTTTCTCCATCATATTGCATAAAGCATCACCCTTGATATGAGACTAGCATTTACAATAGTTTCCTAGTTGTGTTATCTTTTATAATTATAATAATAAAATATGGAAGTGTAACCAGTTTGCTAATGATATGAATGATTTATAGCTGAGAGATAGTAGTGTTTATTATTGGACAGTTGGACATGTTTCTCGAATGACTTGGCAACTGATTCTACAAAAACATTACTGCTAATGACCTACATTATTTCTTGTATATTTAAGATAAAATTGAAGTCAATATTATAATTGATAAAAAATGGATTTTAAATTTTTAAAAATTTTAACCCTGAATTTAAAATTGAATATTTTTCCTAACAAGGATAATTTTAAATTGAATATTTATCCTAACAGGGATCTTATCCCTACAATACAAAACAGAGCTTACTGTTTTGTCTTAAATCTAAGTTTCTTGACCATGAAATTTGATGCTAATTTCAATGATCTTAATATTATGTTTCACAGTAATACATGCCACAATATTTACACTTGAATTCTCTTAGCTAACAAACTGTTATTAATATAGAGAATATGTTACTTTACAACTAGTCAATCTATGAGATTAATAAACAAAATATATGTTTTATTTTTGAACTCACATATCCTTGAGTTACAGTTGTGTGTATGTAGATTATGCTATCAACAGTAGCCAAGTAATAGAGAGCTTTTTCCTTTTATTAGGCCACCAGACCACTTGCGTCGCCGCTTGCTGCTCTACCATTCTAGAATATAATAATATATTATTTTACATTTTATGCCAACTGAGTTTAGAACTTTAGTTTTTGACTATACTGCCCATGTTAAAATATAATAGTGTAACAAAAAGTTCATTTGTGCAGTCAGTTGGACAGTATAGAAACCATCTATTATGTTTATGCACTGTTTAACTCCACGCGTGATTTGTAAGGCTACAATAACAAATCGCCGAGTGCCACGAGGAGAAATACAAGAATCATAATGCTGATTAGAAATCATAAAGTTTAAACTTTAAAAAAACTAATTCTTCGCTATTTTACTGAATTAATTTATTAATTTTCATGTTATACATATTTGTTCATCAAAATAGGTATTTATTTATATTAATATATAGAATAAAATAGACAAGTTGAATTTTATAAACAATAAATAATTTGAGTTTTAGTTTATCTAGATACTTATAAGACTATTGTTTGTTTGAACTCCCTAATATCAGGAAATACTGGTTCGAATTGAAAAAAAAAAAAATATTTTGCTTAATAGATTATTTATCGCGGAAGGCTTGGGCTACATAACATCATGCGATGATCTGTAGGAGCCGAGCAGCGGGTGAAAACGCGCGAGAGTAGCTAAAATTTTAACAGTATTATCGTTTTATGAATAGATAGAACAACCTGTTTAAACGATGATTATTATTTTTAACGGTTTTATGTCTGTTATCATCACTAGGGCAAAGGCTGAAAGGCCAATCAACTTTTATTCATTATATTCGGCTTAGGAACTCATTTTACTAACCAGTGTATGCCTCGGCGTAAACCGTGACCATATTGTTCATGGTGGGGATAAGTTTGCGCATTGTCTTTTAACTATTTTTTCTGAACAGAGAATCAATGTAATGATATCACCCACTCAAAAAGGTAGACATTTAAACCAATATATAGCAAATTTTGGTTTAAATGTCTACCTTTTTGAGAGGGTGATATCATTACATTGATTCTCTCGCGCGGTGGGGCGAGAGGGAGTCTCAGATCCTCACTGACTAAAAACCACTCCGTTCCTCCTCCTGGCCTGGAGCAAGAGCTCCAGGCCCCTGTATTTTATTGCGCTTGACCCGCAACCTCGGCACTGGGAAGTAAGTTAGTGGAATAATAAGAAAAGGAATTTGTATTGACAGTTATAACTTATAACTTATAAGGGATATTAAATTATTAATACCAGTGTGAAACAAATTACCCCACCACGAAATTTCTGGCCATAGTTCGTGCACTAGATTATATATTAAACGTACTTAAAGAGGTTCTCATTTTTACCGAAACTATTTTTTTTTTGTGTGTGAATAGTTATAGCTTGATACAATGTGTAAGGTTAATCAAGGAACATATTCAAGGACCCGATTCTGGTGCTCAAAAATAAAACAAGTTTTTTCATAAGACCAATCAACAAATCTCAATTTTTTTTACTTCTCCATGCAAAAGGAGCAATCAGCTGTTGCGATTTGAATCAGAAATATTATATTTATTTTTGATATTTGAATGACATGTATGTCTTGTACCAAATTTTTGGATATGTTTGTTTATTTGTGAAATACTCTTTCTATTGCAGCTAAGCTCTCATTCTATTTGTACGTGTTGCTACTGGCGCTGTTGGACACGACGCAGGCCGTCGGCGCGGGACTCCTTGCGTGGGGCAACATGCAGTCTGGTCTCTGCGTTGTCGACGTCACTACATGGCTCTACTTCTCCTTATACACTCCTCTTGTCTACCACACATTCCTTAGCGAATTTTTCAGGTAAGTCTTTGTATTGATTTTTGGGTTGCAATTTTATTTGCGGTTTTTTAATCATCATAGACTATTCACATTATTAGTTGTACCTATCAAAGGGAATAGAAATAGAGTATAGAGATGAATGTGAAGTTTGTATTATAACACAGACTCGAATCTAGATTGTAATAGCAAAATTTAGTCTTTAAGTCAGGAACTTATTTAATAGATTTGTAACTTTATTCCCTTGGTTTAAAGATGATAGTCTATTAACAAAATTTCGATAATTATAATGATTGTCGATTGGAGAATGTTTCCCTTATTGAATAAACCATTTCCAATAAATTTTAACGTATTGTATATGTATGGTTTCAGCGTATCTCAACCGAGCATCATGTTCTCGTACAAGGCTCAGATGGACGAGCCTATGGACGAAGACCAGGTTTCCTTGCCGCACCAACAGAGCTTCAGTTCTTTGAAAACAGATTCCGATTACATTTATCAGGTAATGTTAACATATTTAAGAACTCTTTAGTTCACTGCGAAATGAATGTAATAAGATCTCAAATATTTGTATTTTCCAGCAGAGTAATAGCGTATACGACAGCACTTTGTTCGAGGCTGGCGGGACCACTCCTATGAACCCGGTGTACAGCGCGTCTCTACAGAGCCCCGACTCGATAGCGTCCGGCCAGTCCATGGAGATCGGTGTACCCAACTCAGGCTTCCAAAGCCAAAACATGCCCTCAACATAACAACAATCACGACTCCACAAACGCTCGTCATTGTGTTATTCAATTCCACACATCCAAAGAGAAACATTAAGTATATATTATTAGAGTTGCGTAACGATAGATAAAGAGAGGATATAGCTAGTTGATATTATTTTCTACTTTAATGAATCTCATAGGTAACTCTTTTATATTTACCAACACAACATGTTGTCTTGCGTACCATTACTTTTGTGATAAGTAAAGCCAGTGATCAAATCGAATTATTGAGACTGCATTTCATCCCATTTCTGCTAACTATTATACTTACCTAATTCATCGTGTAATGGCTCCATCCATAAGATTTTGACATTAGATTAAAGTAATAGTCGTTAATGAGTAGATTTATTATAAAAGTTGCTGTGACAGTAGTGACTTGTCTTGTGATTTTATATTTAGTTGCCTTGTTCAGTTTTTCGACATTGCAATGAAGGAACTTAAAAAGTTGTAACCAGGTTGGGCGAATATTGATTTAGATTATCTAAGCTCTAAATAAAGTAATATAAATATAATTAACACGGAAATCATTCTGTAGCACTTGTGATTGTAAGCTATTTGGTTATGATGACTTCGTCAGATTTGAAGTATGGAGAAGATTGATTATTTTGAGTAACATGGACAAAATGATCGGAAATGACTTACTTTAGTTTGACCATATCGTTTATTATTAAAGTACATAAGCGTTACTCATTAAATTTAACATATCTGAACTAAACAATTTATCGACACAAAGCAATCATTCGGAACTAAGTAGTGTTCATTTACAACTTGATGTGTTGACTGTCCTTAGATTTAAATGAACTCTTATAATTAACTGCAGTCTGCACCTATCTTAGTCCTTTTTGTAATTCTACAGTATTCATACTTCAAGTATTAGAGACGGGCGTCGCCAGGATTACTTTTAGGGAGGTACATTTGCTTTTGAGCTCTACAGTAATCTCCATCCATATCTACCCGTATCTCATGTGCTTGTTTTTGGAGCCATGAACTTTGGCGTTTTGATATATGTATAAGTTTTTTGTTCCTTAGCAATACTCACCGTTATCGACACTTTCCGTCAATTAGCAACTATACTTCAAGCGGTGTTCATGCCTGTATTACAAATTATCGACTAAAAGCCATCAATGTAACCTCTAGCAGCTTACTGTCGGCGCCCAGCGTTAGCAATCTCTTGTAAAATATATTTCTTTTTGTTCTGTGAATTGTGCTACAGATGCTTAATTGTAAGTAATGAGTTGTATTTTAAGTGTGATTGATATGTTACGGGTAAAGTCTGTTGATCCATAAATAGTTTGAAGACTAATTAATTGCTGCACTCATTTGCAGACTTTGCCAGTAATAGATACCTACATATAGGCTTGTTTATATGTTATTGTACTGTGATGCATTAATCTACTTACTTTTGTTACTTTTTATGAGGATCAGAGTAAAGATGCGGTGGAAATTGGAATACAAGCAATGTTTTACATAGATTTAAAGAAAGACAATTATACATTTATTTATGATCATTATTTGATGGATGATCCTATTGATATTTTTTATTTCAATTGTATCAATAATTTATTAAGATAGAGTTTTGACTATATTATTATGTAAGTCCTTGTCAACACCAATTGCGTTACCAATACAATTGTTTTACATTTCCCACCTCTAATAAATTTTACTATATTTCAAAATGGTTTTACTGGAGAGTAATCGAATATATTTTCCGTAAAAACACTTCTAAGGCACGCTGTATATAAGAGCCTGTTATATTTTACTTTTTTTTTGTTTGAAATCTACACTAATTTTGATGAAGTGATTTTACAATATACTCAATCAGAATAGGTCTACAGTGGGTATGTCAATTCTCTTCAACTGTTTAATTACCACTGAGGACCAAGTCATTTTTTTCCTTTTAAGTTGTGATAGTTGCATGTAAATTATATGAAACCTCAAGTGATATTTTGGTTGATGGCATATTTTTTTGTTGTTTTCGTCTCTTAGAAGTTAAATAAAGTAAATACTTTTATTGAAAAAATGTTTTATTTAAACCTTTTAGCTTATTGTAACAAAATAAACAATTTCAATATTTATCCAATTCCTCTAAAATGAAGGGATGCTTCAAGCAATCATTTACTTGTGCTCTTTGACTAGAATCTAGCATTGTCATCTTATCAAGTAAATCTTTGAGCTGTGTTATTTTCCGTTCTTCATTCATAAATATACTCTTGTTACATTTTTTCAGTTCTTGCAGTAAATCTCTACTGACATTGATATTGCTCATTTCAACAACTTTTTCTCTGCCAGTGAATTCATCTTTTTTATGAAGAAGAAAGTTGTTATTATAATTAAAATGTTGGTCTTTGAATTTCCCTCGCTTTACAAGTTTGCTAGAAAATCTTCCTTTCAAATCCATGAAGCATTTTAACATTTTATTATTGGAGCTTCCTGTGAATAGAATTTTTCCAGTTGCCATTTCATATATGGTACATGCTGCCGACCAGATATCCACTCCATGTTTGTATGGCACACCTAAAATAATTTCAGGTGCTCTGTAAAACCTTGAAACTAAATAGGGGGTAGGCTCATTGTCTTCACACTTGGAAGCTGAGCCAAAGTCACATAATTTCAATAAATTCTTCTTTTCATTTACTAAGATGTTGTCTGGCTTTATGTCTGCATGGATGATTCCAAGTTTTTTGAGAAGTCTTAAAGCTAGGAGTAATTGTCTGCTATAGCTCATTAATGCTTTCATATTAATACCATTGTGTTTCCCATATTTCTTAATGACTCCTCTTAAGTCCATGTGGAGCGACTCTAACAATAAACAAAGGTGGTTTTTATACATAAAATGTCCAAGGAATTGAACACAGTGGTATTTGTTGTCAGGATCTGCCTCTCGTATTTGCTTTAGAATTTCTATTTCTTTCAAACTTGTTTTATACATAAGGTCATTGTTTCTGACAATTTTTATAGCTACATAATCATTTCCTTCCATGTTATCTTGAGCACGCACCACATTCGCAAATACGCCTTGACCCAGAATGCTTTTTATGGTGTATCTATTGTTTATTGTATCTCCAATACGTATATTGTAGTACCCGTCAGCATCATCCCAATTATCAGTTAAATTTAAATTAGTCTCATCCTCATTCTGAGTTGCATTTTTTGTTGCACCTTTAGACTCAAATTCATCTTTTTCTGAGAACATGTCTGTAACTTGCTTTGAAATAATTTGATTGATTTGAGTGTTATTAATACCTTTGGTATTTTCAGCTTCACTGTAGCTGGCCTTGCTGGTATCTTCAGTACTTTCATTGCTTTTCTCATTTAAAACATTTAATTTTTCTAATAGTTGCTTACGTTGTTGTCTTCTTTGTTGTATTATAGTTTCTTCATCTTCTGACTCCGGTTGTATATGTTCCAGTTCTGGAGAAGATTCATGATTAGATTTTCTTTTCTTGGTAATTTTATTAGACCTGGTTTCATGATGAACATGTCTTTTTTTATTATTAATTATTTCATAAGCATAGTCTTCTTTGGAATGCCTACGTTTTTTGTTGTAATCAATGCTTGGTTGAGTGTCAGGAACTTTTACTATTTTTTTTAGTTCTTGTTTAAGAGAATCTCGTTTTTTTAACAATTCCTCCAGTGAAGAAGTACTTTTGGTTGGCAATGGAGGTGTTTTTGACTCCACATGATGATGTTTTTCATCTGAATATTTAGACCTTCTAGACTTTGATTTCATCTCAATGTTTTTTTCTTTTTGATATCTTAATGATTTGCTATGAGAATGTCTGCTGTATGTGTCTGTCATTTCAAATCCTGTTGATTTGAGTAGCACTAATAAACTCTGTAAGAACAGCACCACTTATCTGTAAAGATACAAAATAATTATTAAATATTACAATTTATAGTAGAACTATGGAAGCCAATTGTAATAATGGTTTGAAGAAGTATAAAAAATACATGTGTGTATTAAAAGCATTAGCCTTGTGTCACTTTCATGAATGTTGTTCAAAGAGCCTGAGATTTGGTTTCTGTTAAGAGTGTTTGAAGGAAATTATACAACCCTCATGAAGTTGACTGTTTGCATATCTATCTTAAGTATTGTTAACTATATCTTTGATTACATTTCCACCCTGCCACTATCATCAGGTCCAACATTACTCAGTCGTTACTTTTCATGTTGATTGGTGACCTCTCATCTCATACATGCCTCCATCATATTACATTGTCCAGTTATCAAGTCCAGTGATCAGTGTCACTTAACACTTCCGTCCATGATAATACTATTGCAATGGACTTCAAATCATAATTTCTATGTGCTAGCTAGAAAAAATTGTGCTAATTAGTTGAAATGAACAATTAATACACTTATACAATTTTGTAACAATAGTAGCATATAGTTGTTTGTCCCAGTCTTAATATAAACATGTTTATCCTGGTAAACATGTAAATATTAAGATAAATTACATTCATTCCAGTATTCATAACATGATGTCATTGAGTGATAGGTAGCAAAAATTAGGAACTAAAAATTTAAATATGTTTTCTTGTATTTCACATAAAGAGTTGGTGTTTGAATAATTGAATATCATTAGAAATAGTTATAAGTAGTTCAAGAAATATGAATACTGTAAGGCAAGTTGTGTAACAGAGGAAACCGTACAATGAATATAAATTACAGTGGTTTCTTGAGTTACACAAATAATTGTTAGCTTTCACAACGGGAATGATTTTAGTTCATATTCTCGTCTTCGATGATTCATCAATCAATACATTTACGATTACATTTTATGCCACACTGAAATATCTTGCCATTTATTACACACAAATCTTCTTAGTATTTTAAATCAAATTACTTGAACGAAGCTTCACTAAAGTGATGCCGATTCTTAGTTCTATCACGTTAACAACCAAACATTGCAGTAAAATTAAAATAAAAATAACCAAAAATTTACATTTTCACGTAAACACCTCCATTTGTAATTTTACGTCACTTTTTGTAGACTAGAGATGCAAAACGTTTTACTGTTATTCTCGGTTTCGCATCATTTTTTCTTAAAAATTAAATAGTTTAATGACACACGACGTTTGTTTTAAAATAATTTTCTAAATCTAATAATTAAAAAAAAAAATTGTCATATTATTCAAAATAATACTACATGTAGAGAGTGAAATCGGTAGGCACATAAAAGTCAATATGTCATTGTCATATGTTGACTTAATGTCAAGTGTCAGGCTTATACCTAACCTAAAAATTCTTAATTTGTTCATCGGCGTTAAATAAGATAAATAAATTTTATTCAATTATAATGGCTTTGATAATAAATTCTATAGCAAGGAGTTGTTTTTATTCTAATTTACGTATCATAACTCCGTCTAATTACTTAACCCTGACCCAGGGTATGTAATTTTATTTGATATTATCTAAATGTTGTATAATTAACGATTTATTTCATTAACCTGTTCGGATTTTGCTGTGTTACATTAAAGTCGAAGCCTTTTGTTATGTTATGTGTATGGTTATGAATCATTACTTTAATTTTCAGTCAAAACTCTCTATTCGCCTGCCACGCTCGGTATCGATGGGTTCTTACTCTCCAGAAAGAGGTCTAAGGAACAATTTACTAACTATGCTGACAAGTTCAGGTCGAAGATGAATGAGTTTGTGTCAAGCAAAGACACTATGATATTTACTGAAGACTTAAAGAACATGATACATTTAGCAGAACCTACAGACTTGGAGCTCATTTTGAATATGATTCAAAAGTAAGTGCTAATAAAGTAGTCATACTCAGGGATGAAAAACTACAATTGTACCAAATTTCGTTTAGTGGTTTAGGCATAAAGAAGTAATAAAAAGGCTGTCATTAATATAGCATGTTGATTTTAAAATTTCATATTTTTTCATTATAATTTCAACTGTCACTATAATTTTTCAGGTTTAATTCCCAAAACACTGAATTGCGATTTGGGTCCTATGTTTTTGGGCCAGTTGTTATGAGAATGTTCCATTTCTTGGATGCACCTAAAGAAGCATTACAGGTAAATAAATGTGACCATACCATAGCAAGATTGTTGGAATAACAAAAATCAATCTACTCATTATTCTCACGCCACTATTATAAGTGCCTTAAGTGGCCAGCTAACCCTCACTGAGATGTTTGCATCTCGCCCTCATTCGGTTCTGCTAACGCCTTCAGGCAACACACACCTCCTAAAGTAAAATAATAAATTCCACCTCTGCTATTTGATAAATAAACTTAGTTTTATTTCATCAACCCAAACCTAACAGGTTATGGGCCCAGTGCCCCAGTGCACCAGTGAACCAGTACTGCAGTTCAGTAAAGTACAGTGTAATTAATAATAATTACTAGAAGTATCGTAAATACTTTTAAAAGACAATTAATAAATTTTAAGTGACTTTATTTTTATAAATATACTGTGAAATTAAAATCAGTGAAAATGGACAGCTCCAACTTGAAACGGAACATTAAACAATTCGACGGTGAAAGATATAGTGTTTGGAAATTAAGAATTCGTAATCTATTAAGTGAACTTAATGTACTTCATGTGATCGATGAAGAATCGCCAAACGAACCTAATACTGAGTGGATTAAAAGTGTCAAAATAGCGAAAAATATTTTGGTAGAATATTTATCAGACACTTTACTCGGTTTAGTTACTGAACAATCTTCAGCTAAAGACATTTTCAATAAATTAGATTTGATATATGAGCGAAAAAGTACATCTAATCAGTTAACTTTAAGAAAACAACTTCTCAATATGAAGTTTAAAGAAGACCAATTAGTAAAGCATTTTCAAAATTTTGATGATTTAATATGCGAACTAGTATCGGCGGGAGCAACGTTAAATGAGAACGATAAAATAACGCATTTATTCATGACACTACCCAACTCTTATAATAGTGTTATTACTGCGATCGAAACTTTAGCCGAAGAAAATTTAAACTTGACGTTCGTGAAAACTAGATTGCTAGACCACGAAATTAAACTAAACAATGAAAATCGAGACACAAGTTTAAAAGTATTACAAGCTAAAACTACGTCGTTTTCAAAAACTTATAAATTCCCAAATGCGACCTATCATCAACAGAAACGGGGTCAACAATTATTTAATAACAGATTTAAAAGAAATTATAAATCTAAAAACGTGAAATGTCACCATTGTGGAAGAAAAGGTCACATTATGAAAAACTGTTATTACAACAAGATGGCAACTGAACGGTTTCAAAAGCCTGAATACCATCGAACAATACAAGTACTGAATACTGAAACAACTGATTCAAATGCATCTGGATTTGCATTTATGGTAGGAGCAAATGCCATAAAACGTTATAACCAAGAAACAATTACATTTGTGCTGGACTCTGGCGCTTCAGACCATTTCATCAACAGGCCAGATTTAGCGGAAAAGTTTACAGAATTAGAAAAACCAGTAAATATCTCCGTGGCGAAGAACGGTACTTACATCCAGGCTACAAGAAAGGGAAACTTACCGGTTATCAGTAACTTGGGATTAAAAGGTATATTGCAGGATGTTTTATTCTGTAAAGATATTCCTTACAACTTGCTTTCAGTAAAGAAAATGCAAGAGGCTGGTATGACAATTATTTTTGGCAAAGATGGAAGCGTACAAATATTCGACACGGGTAAGACATTGGTAACAAAGGGTGAGTGTTTGAACAATTTAATTGGAATTAACTTTTTACTTGAAGGGTATGTTGTGTGTTCTTTAAATAGAGTCGTAAATAACTATGAATTGTGGCATCAACGTTTAGGCCACATTAGTAAATCAAAATTTATGCAAATAAAGCATAAAGAAATGTTTTCTGATATAGAGAAAATAAGTCATATTAAGCCATGTGACAACTTATGTGAAGCTTGTATTTATGGAAAACAAGCATGTTTACCATTTAACAAATCAAAGCCAAAGGTAACAAAACGACCACTATTTAAGGTGCACACAGATGTTTCGGGTCCCGTCACTCCTTCGACACTTGACAACAAAAACTATTTTGTCGTTTTTGTCGATGAATTTACTCATTATTGTGCAACATACTTATTAGCTCATAAATCAGATGTTTTTACTGCTTTTCGGGATTATGCAACAAAAAGTATGGCACATTTTAACCTGAGTATTGTCAATTTATATTGTGATAATGGTGGTGAATATTTATCGAAAGAAATGAGAGAGTACTGTGTTACAAAAGGTATAAGCTACCATTTAACAGTGCCGCATACGCCAGCTTTGAATGGTGTAGCCGAAAGAATGATAAGAACATTATCGGAACGCAGTCGGGCTATGGTGTCCGGTGCGAAATTAGAGAAAACATTCTGGGGTGAGGCTGTGTTAACTGCTACTTATCTAGTAAATATCACACCCACAAAAGCACTGAGAGTTGATAACACACCATTTGAATTGTGGCATGGTAAAAAGCCGCAACTTAAGTATTTGAAAGTCTTTGGTTCAACTGTTTATTTTATGAATAAGACAAAAAGACATAAGTTTGATGAAAAGTCATCAAAAGGTATCCTGGTTGGATATGAACCAAATGGATATAAGGTGTGGTTACTGGTAGACGAAAGGTTTGTGAAAGTCAGAGATGTAATAGTTGATGAGATTAATTTCTTATCAAGTAGGCCAGTTAAGCCTGAAGGAATTGTGAGTAAAAATTCCATTAAATCTGACGGGCACTCCAATGGTTGGGAGGTGCAAAAATCTGATAAGATGAAATCAGATAGTTATATGAGACAAACGTTCGAAATACCTATGTCATTAGATCCACCATCTAATAAATCTGTAAGTGAAACAGATGTGTACTCAGACTCTGCATTTCCAAATGAATTGACAATATCTCAAGATGATAAAACATCTCCGAATCTAAGAAGGAGTGAAAGGATTAAAAACATACCTAAAGTGTGTTATGATGACAGTAAAGATGATCTATCAAATAATTATTTGCTGCATGCACAATCATTAGTATGTTCTATACCTAGATCTTTTGATGAAATCCAATCCAGGGATGATAGACATTTATGGGAAAGTGCTATAAAAGAGGAAATTAATTCACTCCTCAAAAATGAAACCTGGACCCTGGTACGGAAACCTATTGACAGAAATATCATTGATTGTAAATGGGTATTTTCTATTAAAAATGATGAATCTGGAAAACCATTAAAATATAAAGCGCGTTTAGTAGCTCGTGGTTTCAATCAAGAATATCTTATTGATTATAATGAAACGTTTGCACCTGTTGCAAGAATAGCAAGTTTCAGATTTATTTTAGCATTCGCGAATCAGTATAGATTGCTAGTGCATCATATGGATGTAAAAACGGCATTTTTAAATGGGAAACTTGAGGAATAGATTTTTATGAAAGTACCACAAGGAATCCCATGTACAGATAACAACTTGGTCTGTAAATTAAATAAGTCGTTATATGGATTAAAGCAATCAGCACGTTGTTGGTTCGCAACGTTCGAACAAGTCTTGATTGAAAAAGGTTTTCGATATTCATCAGCTGACCGATGTCTATATATATTAGATGCAGGTGATATTTCTAAAAACATTTATGTGATTTTGTATGTTGACGATCTTGTTATCGCAACGGCAGATATCAAAACCATGAACACCTTTAAACAATACTTAATGAAAAGGTTCAAAATGGTAGATTTGAAAGAAATAAAGTGTTTCTTGGGGATTAAAATTGAAAGAAGCAATAACAAAATAACTTTAGAACAAAAACTGTATATAGAAACAGTCCTTAATAAATTTAACATGAGTGACTGTAAACATGTCAGTACTCCACTTGAAACTAAAGTTGATTTCGAAGCTTTAAATTCGTGTAAAACAATGAATGCCCCTTGTAAAAACCTTATCGGATGTTTAATTTACATTATGGTTTGCACTCGACCCGATTTGAGTTATAGTCTAAACGTCTTGAGTAGATTTGCTAACAAAAACAACCATGCACTTTGGTCACACTTAAAAAGAGTGCTTCGTTATTTAAAAGGGACGCTTGATTTAAAATTGACTTATCGTCGGAGCAATTCAGATAAAATACCGTTAAGTGGTTATGTTGATTCTGATTGGGGTTCTGATGAAGTGGATAGAAAAAGTACTACGGGTTATTTGTTTAACTTATTTGAGCAATGCACTATAAGTTGGAAAACAAAAAGGCAATCAACAGTAGCAGTTTCTAGTACTGAAGCAGAGTACATGGCACTATTTGAGGCCGTAAAAGAAGCTCTATGGTTAAAGTCTTTAGTAACCAGTACAAACATTAAAATACTGGATCCGATTCCTATTTATGAGGACAATAGTGGTTGCATAAGCATTGCAAATAATCCGACATGTCATAAAAGGTCAAAACATATCGACATCAAATATCATTTCTCTAGAGAACAAGTTGAGAAAAATGTTATTAAAATAATTTATGTGTCCACAGGTAACCAGTTGGCTGATGTGTTAACGAAACAGTTACCCACTGTTCGTTTCTCCCAGTTGAGAGAGAAATTGGGACTAGAATAGATTACAATATATTTTATATATGAATAAAATCTATAGTATTAAATACTTAACTAGGTTAAGATTTTGAATAAGTATAACATGGTCTGATTAGGTTTTTCTGGGTTTCCCTAATCCTATGCAACGAATGTTGGACCATTGAATGATTGTACCCCAGATAAAGGATGGTGTGTGATACTATGTTTGTAATTAATTTTATTTTAGATTAATTTTTGAGGGGGCGTGTTGGAATAACAAAAATCAATCTACTCATTATTCTCACGCCACTATTATAAGTGCCTTAAGTGGCCAGCTAACCCTCACTGAGATGTTTGCATCTCGCCCTCATTCGGTTCTGCTAACGCCTTCAGGCAACACACACCTCCTAAAGTAAAATAATAAATTCCACCTCTGCTATTTGATAAATAAACTTAGTTTTATTTCATCAACCCAAACCTAACAAAGATATCACTAGAACCATTTATTACATATAAACTATATTTACGCTTTTTGGGTAAACTACAAAAATACTATTTAGTATTGTTAGGCATTTAAGATTCTTAAATTAATTAACTTAATAATGTAAATAGCAAATAATAAAAATAAATGTTATATAAAACACAAATTTGGTACCCTTTTTATGCAAGTCTGACTCATACTTTTTTCTTTTCATATCTTAACCCTCTTATTTCATCAAACTCTAACCAAATGCATACATGTACTATCAAGTACTGTGTCTCGAAAAACCACAATTGAAAGTCTAAGGTACAACATTACCAATAAAAATGTGACAAATAAACATTTTTAAACACTTACCTTATTAATAATAATTTATATTTCCAGTGTTTCCATGATCCAAAGAATGAAGGCTTCTTTGACCAGATGATCAGTCACCAGATTCTACTAGACTTGCTGTACAGTCATGAGATGTATGATGAAATGTACCAAGTTTTTGATAAGGCACAACAGAAGCAGATTGGAATGGTCAAGTTTCCTAAATACTGTGTAGTTCTTGTACTGGCAGCTTGCTACAAACAAGTAAGTGTTTGTGAATCTGTACAATGAAAAAGAAAACACATTAGGAACTCCTTTCTTATTTTTAAATGTTTGAAAATAGAATTTGATTAGAATTTACTCAATTAAATACATTTAATTGTACACTTGTTGCGTTTAGAGTAAAAAAAAACGAAACAGGATTTTATATCTACATTACAAAAGTAAAAATTATAAAAAAACATAATGCCTAAAATCTGACCCCAGTTTATTATTAAAATGTCTCACTTACTCATAGTGTAGAAAAAAATCTAGTTAATTTTAGATAATCTATTTTAATAACATTTCAATTTCAGAACACACCAAAAAGTTTGGAATATGCATCAAAACTATGGTCTGATATGGCCAGCACTGGAAGTGTACCAGTTAGAAGAGCTTGCACATTTTTCGCAGGTTTGTGCTATTTTATTATAATTATAAGTACACATAAGTGTAAGTTAAAAGTTATTGTTTAAAATTTATAATTATTTTCATTATCAGGTTTGGCTTTAAAACAAGGAGCACCACATATAGCAATGGAATCAATAACATCACAAAAACAGCATTATGTTTCTATTAGAAATATTAAGGTGGGTAATAAATTCACAAATTATCCTTTCTTTCACCTATATAAAATAAATTTTTAAATGTATGGTTAAGTAATAATATTGTACACACTTGTTGAATATTTCGTATTGTAGCTTCTCAACTATACATGCTCACTCACTCAATGTTTAGTCTCTCTACACTGGTTAGCGGTAATGACGCCAATGACTGGGAACTTCCGTACAGTTACTGGCAACGCGGCAGGATTTTGTCGTGGTGGGGGTAAAGTTCGCGCTTTTTGTATTATCACGTTATGATAGTATTATTGTAATGAATAAGTTTGTTTGTTGTTTTCTTCGAAAAAATTTGACATAGGAATAAGAAAACAAATTTGTATTAAAAATATAAAAGTGCAAAATAATGTAGAAATAATGCTCGAACTTCCTCAATTACGACACAATCTTTCTATCTTATGTAGCGGGTGTATACCTATTAAGAGTGGGACAGTAACAGCTCCTGCCCTGCAATTAATATTGAGTGAGGCGCTGTAAAAAGTGGCAAAAATTAACAAATAGGTACAATATAAATTCGCAATCGACAAACTCCGCTGACTGACTGACTGACTGACTCTGAAAGGCAATATCTGGAGGTATTCAAAGCCCGAGTAGATAGGTTACTTATGGGGATAGTCGTGTTCTATCGTAGGATGCACATCGCTTAACACCATGCGATATAGCGACCAAACACCAACCCATGCTCAAATATCAAAATAAAACGGAATTACTTAAGTAATGATCCACTTTAACGATAAATAAATCACATCCAATGACACAAATATCAAATATAGGTTTATAGATTATCTGTTGCAGGGATTTTTTGAGGTCATGGAAATTTTTAACTTGCTTATACAAGTATGAGAAGCGGACTTCTTGAAAAAACACCACGCGCCTTTCATATTATGTATATTCCATGTAGGTGCAAATAGTAGTGTTGTTTGCACCTAAGAAGCTGTTAGAGTAGTTATGTACTAATAGACTCTCGTTAATTAATGAGTTAAGCAATAATTAGGCTACTTCTTCAAAAAATCACGTCTTTCATTACTAATGAGCTAGAAGTAAATCTCAAATATGTAATTCCTCTCCATTTTGGTATAACGTTAAAAGAAGTAATTTTGATAAGCTGGAGAGAATGTCGTAAATAGAGGAAAAAGGAAATACAAAATAATTAATGAAAAAAAGTCCTAAGAACATGTCCCAGCACCACCACATGGTAGTTTTTTTTGTCAGTAAGAACCAGACCCTTGTCTTGCATTACCTCCGCCAAATAAAAAAGGTTTTATGTCCTTTTGTTGTTAATGAAATAATGAGTTATTTAACTTAGAATTATTATTTTTATTAGGTAATGGCATTAGCAGATATGGGAAGAGTGGAAGACACGTTTCCAGTACTAAAGTCAGTTATGGAAATTGATTCGCCCGCGCAGAGCGATAAACACACATTCTTTGAAGAAGCCGTAAGTGTTAATAATAATTATCTTTAGTCTCATAGTAATAAAACTTAAAATTGCTTTTACTCCAGCAGAAACGTATGTTGCTACTTTATTATTATTATTAGGAAGACAAATGTGGGCTTATATATTGTTTCTTGCTTGCTTGAAGCTTGTGTAGCCGATTTCAAGAAAGTTATTACAATATTATATATTGCTTTTTGAATAGCAGAAGATTGAAGTGTTTTTATAAATTATTTTAGATCGAAAGAGTCCGAACAGCGGTTGAGAAATTAAACAATAAAGATATAAAGAAGAAGTTCGACGAGATTGCCTATGCCTTGAAAGACAGAGGGCTTATTGACAGCAGCAAGGTAACTACTAACTTTATTTTATTGGTACACTCGATTTACGATGTTATGGCGACGGAAATTGAGTTGATATTTCAGATTTCATCCCCAAATTGAGCATTAATGTGAATACTGTTGTCAATAAAAAAAATATTTTGGTTCCACTAATAACCTTATTAGTGTTTTAACCGCTCTTGGCTGTATTTTTAAACTGAGTAGAATAAAAATAGCCAAATTTGAAATTTGTACCTAAATAAAATTCGACGGGTTAAGATGTTTGACTAAAACAAATGTGACGTCATAACTCGCTGTAGTTTATAAAGTTTTGGACTTAAATATTTGAGTAAACCGTATTTCCTGTAGATAAATTTATGTAGGTAGATATATGTGTCAAGGTATGTTATTAAAGTACCTCCTTATTGTCTTTGTTTCAAATCTAGACCCTGGACCAGTTACTCAACATGGAGATAGACAGGCCGAGGATAACGGATCAGAATAGAGGGCAATCCAACTTCTCGCAGCGAAGAGTTCAACTCGGACCACGCCATAAGAAACGAATTGTATAGCGCACACAAATTATTTCATAACATAAAAATCCATAAAGTAGCCTGTTCTTAGATTATTTGACGTGTACATATTTGATTGAAATGTATCTACGTCTTACTTTTGTCAACTTTTCGAGAAGTGCTCGATTAGTTTCAAATCACACCGGAAGTCATATTTATAAGTTCACATGAGTAAGCCGTATGTTTTAATAAATTTAGTATGTCTCACGATAGTAACTGTAAATAGTTGTTTTGCGATTGTGTGGAAGTGTTAATATGTGAATAAAGGGCGTTTCGTAAACAGCCAAACAGTAAGTGAATAATGCACCTTAAAGTGAAAGAATTATGGTCGATATTTGTAATGCATCATTGTGTTATATTTTATTCTTGGCATTGAAATATACCATAGTACAAATTTTGCGAGGTGCTATACAGGGTGTAAGGGACAGCCCTCCACAAATTAACAGGGTGCATTCAGCTCCTTATTCTGAATCATATTCCAGTGAAAATTCTTTCAGGAAAATTTTCAATTTTTTTTTCGTTTTTTCAGTTCCTACACCTCTATTTTAATGTATAATTACATTCTATGTATGAAGAATAACATTAATGTAAATAACACAGCTAAAACAAAAAAATACGCAATGGTTGTGTGAATTCTCTAAAGAACTACGCATGAAATCAGCTGTTCAATTTCTACCTAGCGCGAGTCGTTTGAACTCACCGCACCGCGGTCACGGCGCAGCGGCTCGGCGCCCCACCGCGCCGATCGCCGCGCCGCCGTAGGTATACCTACGATCCCGTCCAACGTACAGAATAGCTGCGTCCCTTTCTGTCGATTGAACCAGTGTTGCCAACTTTTAACTTTTGTTACCTCTTCTACCTTTCTACCTTTCTACCTTTGTAAACGAAAATGTTAGAACTATCGAAATTTATCTAAAACTTGAGAACTCCTTTGCATTCATAATCACATTGATGAGATTTTCATTAATCAATTAATGAAAATCTTGTCGCGCACATAAATTGAATAAAAAATAAATAAAGATTAGTCTAGAAGCATTTACAAATACTACCTAATTTATCAATTGATTGTTCTTTTTAAGCGATTACTGGCTAGTTTTTAAACTACTTACAGATTTACATGGCTTCACAATAGCCATGAATTGATAGTCGAGCCAGAAATTAAACACAATCTCCCTGGAATGGAAGCACAGCTTTCTATCACACTGCACTTTTATTATTCTAAATTAACTAAACAACGAAATTAGAATTAAATTGACTTAATCAATTCATTTCTCTACAAAAAATAACAGAATGATAAATTACGACCATGCATAATTTTTAATTTTTTACCCCGAAATTTTGTACCTAATTTTCGTGTAATTGGCAACAACAGATTTATGTTTGTGTGTGTCTCATCACATGCAGTCGCCATTGTGCCTTGCTGCGATGTTACTGTTTATGTTCTGCGAGCGTGTGTTGGTACGGATCGCTCGCGCATTCGGCTTAAAAGTTTTATTATAAGTAGTGTTGTTAAGTTTTATTAGTTATGTAGTGTGTGAAGTGTAGTGAAGTTTTGTTGTAGAAATTGTGCGAAATTACTACCTAGGTACGTTTAGCGCGCGTGATTATGGGGAGATGATAATGTGTTGTAGTAGTGTAGGTATCCTGACCGTCGGCATCCATCAGACTCCAGGATAATTACTGGTGACTATCAACGCTTGCTAGAAAACCAGCCCATTGTTCCCAGACAAAAAGGCGCCGAAAGACCAATACCTACGTGGATTTTGGAATTGGTTCGCTAACGTAACGAGACGCTACCACTTACCAGTGCTTTCCTATTTAAACGTAGTTTAGGTAGGTTTGGACCGCAACCGTGGCCAGCACGATCCCCAGACGTAAGTGACGTAACCCATTTGGACCCCTTTTTGTACGTAAAAGAAAAAGTGTTTGTGAGTGCGTGTGCAAGTGAGTACGAAATGCGAGGCATCACAAATGCTTTCCAGAGCCGGAAACCGGAGCGATTCTAAGGTACCTACGCATTTTTCTTTTTTTATCATTTATCAGTTACCATGTTATGATTGTTAGATTTTCTTTTGTTAGTAATGCGGCTATCTTTTAAATAATAATTTATTGTTATTAAAACGTGGCGCGAGCGCGATTATTAAATTGTCTTTTGTAAGTAATGCGGCTATCTTGTAAATAATAAGTTATTGTTATTAAAACGTGGCGCGAGCGCGACCGTTTGTCCGAAAGGTAAGGTCGCGGCGCTGCCCATAGTGTAAAGTAATAATACTAAAAGCGCTGCCGTTCGCTGCGTGCGTTTGCGGTGGTAGCGATACATTGCGTGTAAGGTAATGAAACAAATCGGTTTAATTGGATTCCCATAACGTTCCTGAAATAATTTCATGTACCGGTCAACTTAAGACGATATACTGAATCCACCCTATCAGTTTGCGGAAGGCTGTCCCTTACACCCTGTATTTACAGCTATGAGATAAAACAGTGCAAGTATGTGACAAAGCGTTTTTGGAATGGTTTTTTTATTTACATCCTGTTGTTTTGTATGTTTGTTGAGTCTGTTATATGTAAAAACAAATTAAAAGTGGAAATTTATATTTTGTTTGATTTCAAATTGAGAACACGTTCCCCTTGCATGAGAGAAGAGTATAGATTCCGCTGCAACAGCTATCACATTACAAAAGAAAAAAATGTGTCATGGTGTGCTTGGTGTGCCTATTTCATTAATGTCACACTAGGACATGTGACGTCCCACAAGTCACATAGACAATAAAGAAGTCAGTCAAACCTAAATATAACCTTAATAAATTTAAATAAGGTTTACTTCGGTTTAACTCCATGCTTAGTAAAAGTTTTGCGATTGTGATTGGCTGGATGTCATACGAAAGCGTCCAATAAGCTGCAGAATTACACAGCGCGAGTACAGTCATCGTTAGGCGGAGGCTTTCGTTCTTAAAGCGATGTCTTCCCGATGCTATGGCTGATGATAATCAACATTAAGAATTTTTTATGTGATAGGTCGGCAAACGAACTTGCGAATTACCTGATGGTAAGCAATTATCAGCGCCGCCCATGGTCACCTGCTACTACTGAAGACTTGCTATGTTGCCGATTGAGGATTAGAGATTTAGAGGTTTAGAGATTGGGGAGGGATTGGGGGAGGGATTGAGTTTGAATTAGGTTCTTATTCATGTAATCGAACTACACACGAATATCGTACTAACTTAAGTACAAGAACACCCACGACGACGAATATCTCCTTATATAAGTAGGTAAAATTCAGACAAGTTCACAGACTGGTATTTATTACATACCGCTATCTACGTAGGTAGGGTGCTATTATTAGCCAAGTTCCTTTACGTCTGGAAATAGACCGTGGTATCTATTCATGTATGGATTATGCTATTGAATACTAGGTACTTACGTTGAATTTACTAGGAATTCAATAACCTATTAGCTAACAACTAAAGCGTTAAAATACCTACTTAGGTATATTTTGTATGGGCCGTGCCCTCCGTTTTTTACGTGCAGCCGAATCACATGGTAGTAAGCTATCAGCGTCACTAAGGACAGCAGCAGTGTGGGAGAGCCATGCTTTGGAATGAATGGGTCGGCTCGACCGTAGTGATACCGCGGCCTCACAGAAAACCGGCGTGAAACAACCACAGCGTTGTATTTCGCCAAACTATAAATCAATTGTCTCGGAAGCCTTCATGATTATGATGAATTGTTCCATTATATAATGCAAAGAGCATGTTTTTATTTGCAAGAATTGCCCGTTTAAAGATATCAGATAAATTCAAATTCTTTATTTGCATGTTAAGGACCCACCTTACCACCTTACAAGGATCTTAAATTAAAATAAAATAACAGGCACAGCTTAACGGCCTTTTTCAGGCGTTGCAAAGAGGGCTATTACTAGCTTATAAAATAATATAAATTTACAAATTACAGATAAAACAACATAATTAATAACCATCTTCTATCCGTATTCGGTGGACTAAATATTAGTTATTTTTAATTTCGGTAATAAATTCAAAATTAATTATGCCCTTTGTCAAAATAAAGGCTGTAAACACCTACTCATGTCATGTAAATGACAATACATTCATAACTAAATGCTTGACGCAGCTGGGGCTGATCCCGATCGCAGCTAATGTATGCCCTCGACGAGCCGAATATAGGCTCTGTAACAATAAATCAATCAGTGATCTGGACAATACGTATAGATATTCGGTCGTTCATCTGTCTAACAATTGAGCTGTTTAATTGAAATCTAGTGTAGGACTTGCCCACATTCAAGGCCTTAGTGCGAAACGTGCCATGTATGTAGGTATTTATGTATGTATTGGTGTATTAGGTACTTAACCTATTACGGAACGTAAATAGTTATATATTTGTGGTAAACCTACTAAACAGTGTTACCTAAATAATGTAATTCACGTTTTAAAATACCTAATTTAAAAAAAAATAGCTGTTTGCAATTTTATTTTGCTAACGTATCCTTATAACTATAATGAGATGTAGAAGTCGACAATGTACATCTACGTAGGTATCTCAGAAGCGTTGTTATTTAGATACCCGTATTGCCATTAACCACATTGAATACATTTTCTAAGCCAGATACTATTCGTAGCTACATTTTATTTTTTACGGGGCAATCGGAATTGGTTGCCTTACCTCGGCGTGAAGAAGGAGAAGAGTGATTTTTTGGTAAGTCAGTAAGAGTCTGTCACTGTCTGAGTCTGCTCCCACGCCTCATCCTGGTCGAAAGAAGTCATTGATGATTTTTGCATCGCAAAAAGCTACATTTAGACACTTACACAATTTCTTCCTTATCGCTTGAGTACTGCAGATGAGAGTGTGGTGTCCTGTAAAAGAAGACGTTTGGAGAGAATCGCATTCCGAATTTAGAAACATTCAATGGAAAAAAGTGTAAAAACCATCAAGACTGTTTATATTGAGGATCACCACGTAAGCTTGAAGAAACCGTTTCGAGCGTGCTCGTTTTATTTTTGGCGAGATTAATGTCTCAACTGCTTTCATTTTGCCACGAAATGGTTTCGATTACTTCTGCTGTTCTTAGTTTGGAAGAAAAACGTAATTGAAAACTATTTTTGGAACAAAACTGATGTTCAGTAAGGTTTCTTGAATATTATGTAATTTAAAGTGAAACCTAATAGGGTAAAATACAGCTAAACAACGTGCACGTTTGCAGTGCTTCCTAAAAATTGAAAGTTACCAACCAATTTAGCCCAAAAACCAATGTCCAACTACGAGGCCAGGCGAAGCAACAATGGCTACTTCACATTTACACGGCTTACGCATTTCACTTCAAGCAGACTAACGATTGTAGAAGGTAATTACCTCACCCGATTCATTCCATTACCGCTCGTTCAAGAGCGGAAATTAAAGCCTTTTCTATAGAAACTAGACACGTCGCGAAGCAGTGGTTCTTGATAGAAAAATGTTTCTTTTTCTTTTTGTATAATGATAAATGAAGATAGATTTTCTTTTGCCGGTATTTTAAACTTAACTCAGTGCTTCAAGTAATTTTGTGTTGTGTTTATTTCAAATGTTAAAATCGAGGTAATACAGAAAAAAATAAACTGCTACGCTAATCGTAGAATGTGCTACGCGTGGTTACGATCCTCGTAGTCGCCGTAGCATGCAGCGCTTAGACTTGTTATAACATAAAAAGGTCGGGAATTTATGATGTCGATGTACGAAATTGTTAAAGGTAAGGAAAAATGTTGGCTAACCTGTTAATTTAAAAATATAAAACCTGCGTCTGTCCTCAGTGTAAAAGACGTAATAAAAATATGTTCCAATTTGGCCGCTTGCCCGTATTTATCCAGAGTAAGCGAAACGGGCGATTAAAAGTAATTAAATACCTTTGGTCCACAGCCCGGTGGCGTGTACGAAGCTTCTCTACATTTTTGCGAGGGACGAAATAAAAAGGATGTGGAATGTTTACTGTAGCAAAGTATACTTACGACAAGGGGAAATTATAAACGTGTAAGCTTTGTTTCCGTGACTTTGTTAGCGAGGATTTTGTGGATTTTATCTTTAGTGTTCACTTTTATTTTTTGCTAGGAATTATTACATGAAATTCCAGTTAGGATTTTATGCTGGTTCAAAAAGCAGGATTGTAATGAAAAGGTATTTTAGGTTTTAGGTTTTCTAAGAAGTTTTATTTATATACAAACACTAGTGGGTATAACAAGACATATGAAAAGGAAAATTTTAAACACCTATTCGTTGTGTGTCCAATGTCCATTTTTCTTGATGCGAAATCATTGTCACATGTCACATGTCTCTCGTAAAAAAATCGTAAGAATTGATAATGCATGTATTCGTAAAAGATGAATTTACTTGATGTGAAATCAGTCTATTTGTAAATTTAGCATAATTCTCGATAAAATAATGTCTCTTGTAAAAAAAGAACCAAAACTTGATTATGCAAGTTATCGTAAAAGATGAATTTATCTACTTACTTACATAGTAGCTATTTATTTTGCATAAACCCCTTCACCTCCTCATATTTCGTAACTGCTGTAAGAACGGGATTATCATAATATTTTGTCAGGGCTACTACTAACAGGGGTCGATCCCACTTTGTCCTTGACACGAACTTAAAAGTGAGGTTTGGTTGTTTTCAATGTAAACAATTGTTTATTTATTTTCGACCTAATAGCGAAACAAGTAAAATTATTTTTCCTTTGCAGCTTTAAGGGTAAGGTACGAGTTGACAAATATCAGATGAGAGATTTTGTTGTTTATTTTTATTTTTACCTACTCATAATATTTTTTCCTCCTTTCGTGGTTTCGTGGTCCTGAATTCCCGGTACACTTTTGACTTTGTTCAATATTTGCTTAAGCCTATTATTTATCACTTGGGAAATCCTAGCGTAAGTAATTCTTTTTGGTCTAGTTTCTAGATAATAAAATTTAATGTCTGTATTTACAGTTAGTAATCGTTAGCTACATAAAAGGTAAAGCAAAATACAAAGCTCCAAATTTGATAAGGTTCATAGTAGTGTTCTACTTAATAAAATGTCCATGACAGAGATTAAAATCAGCACCTTAATAACATTTTTTTTGATGAGCTAAAATCATCAAATGGCTTTTCCTGCTTTAGGGCGAGGAGTGTCAGTCTTTAACTGACTAAAAATCACTCCGTTCCTTCTGCTCCAGGCCGGGGCCATATTATACCGGGGTATACTATTGCGTTATTGCACCTCCAAACCCTGGCTGAACATCTGCCCTATCGGGCCACATCTGTGCTGGTGCAATCACTCTTTAAGGCGCGCTCGGAACGCAACGCGCTGAGTGCTATAATAAGCTCAAAAACCGCTATTGTTATAACTACTGAACGAGCACGAGGCGAAGTTTCTTAAATACACATAATTATTTATTTATCAGCTAGATACTGTTTACAAAACAACGTGGTTTACTTTATCTTGGAGTTTCATTTGCCCTTTAAAGTTCTAACTTCAGGAGCCACGAACAAAGTTTATTTGAAATTAAATAGCACGGTAAACAATGGAGCTACTCAGGTGATTTTAGTTTAAGAACGTTGAAGGCTAAGTAAACATTCTAACTTTTGATTATTCCTGCCATCTTTAGCCACCGTTTTATTAGCTATTGTAACTCTTACTTCTCCAAGAAGTATATTAGATAAAGGGAAAATAAATTTTAAATATGGGAGAGCCATGCTTATGCAGGAATGGGTCGGCTCGACTGGAGTGATACTACGGCCTCACAGAAAACCGGCGTGAAAAAACCACAGCGTTGTATTTCGCCGTATGAGTGAGGTTACCGGAGGCCCATTCCTTCCCCTCCCCCAATCCCTCCTCAATCCCTAAATCTCGAAATCCCTAATCCCTAAAAGGTCGGCAACGCACTCGTAGCTCCTGCGTTGCGGGTGTCCATGGGCGGCGCTTATTGCTTACCATCAAGTAATCCGTCTGCTCGTTTGCCGACCTATTACATAAAAAAATTGTTTATTTATAAAACTCATTTTGGCAAACTATATTATGGATACGTATTTATAGGTACTTTTATTGAACAACGACTACTTATGTTTGCATTTGAAATTAGTTATTAACGTAAGTATTAGATTTTTTATTTTTGGCTTGTGGGTTAAGTTTTAAGATCGTCAACATTTTTTATTTTTGGAGTAGGATTTTTGAAATAATCTGAAGAATCTGGATTTATGTAGCTTCTTCTCTTTTTAAATAGCTTCACTAAGAGGACTGACCGACAGACTGACACTTTATATCTCTAAAGCACTATATATTTTGTTTGACGTTCTAAAGTGTCTGTAAGGATCTAATTGAAAATAAAATATTTTGACTTTTAATTTTAGTTTAATTCCGTCAGACATAAAAAAAGCTAGAAACATTAGATACGGTAAAACGGAGTGAATAGAATTCGAGGGGTGAATAGACACAGAAGAGGGGTGAATATATACTAGGAAAATTCGTCAAAATCTGTTCACCCCTTTCGTGCATATAATGCACCAATTACTTAAACAAAATATGTTCCTATCTCTATTACAGTTTTAAAGTTTAAAGTTCACATCAAAAAAGTCTATAGCTGTAACCAAAAACATGCCTATGGCTGACCTCATCGAATCTGGAGCGAGCACTTCGGCAAATTGAGTGATTAATTTAGACACCACACCCATTGCCCGCAGAGGTAACAAATGTACTGCAGAATCAATCACATGGTACATCCATTTAGGAAATGAATGCCAAATGGTACATGCCGACGTGCCTGTTATGTGGGAAAGGCATATTTACATTTCAGCTTAGGTACGTACGTAGACTAGACTAACACAGCCCAGTATCGTAATGGATAGGCAACTATTTAGTTAGGTGCCTGTGTTTTACACAATATTGTCAGTGAATGGATAACCAAGCTCGAGTCGGTATTTATTTTTGAAAATGGAAACTATCTATGTTGACATTTTTGTCAAGAAAAATGTTATTAGAGCTCTTTTTGAGCAGGTAGGTACTCGATATATTCACAAGAATATTTTAACGAAGTTGTTTATATAGAGTTTTTAATGTTAAACAACTAATAATATTTTTAAACATTCCTCACTAGATATCTGAAAGAATTTTCCTGCGTTTCAAGACGTCAACATAATTATTGTGAATTGTCTTAAATAATTTTAAATAATTTAACTTGATGGCGAATCTCGTTAAAATTTTAAAGTCCAGTAAGTAACGTAGGTATAATATAATTATTTTTGTATAACTTTGTATTATAAGTGCTAAGACACATGACGTTAAAATTACCTATCAATTACAAGCAATCAACACTGTTTGTTGTATATTATTGTACACAATAGTTTATTTAATAACAGTCATCAAATTAATATGTCTAAATAACATATAACTACCGGTATTACAATATCAAAAACAATAATTATTGATTGTATATTAAACAAAATTGAACTCAATCGCTGTAATAATTGGGTGTTAATTGGTCTATTTCCTAAACTAATAAACACTATCAATTGTTTCTTCATTCAGTCTAGTCTTAACTCTTGAAGATGAAAGTTTTGAAAGAAAAATTACGAAGTTACTTGGAACAAAAATCTTACAATGACGATCCGATTGGTGATGCCATGGCGATGGTCAGCTCTATACAAAATTTAGTTGGTATTCGTAACGTTTTTGGGGATGATAAACCTAGTAAGTAGGTAATTAGTAATAAATAATTTTATAGTGGCATAAAATATATTTTTTAATCCTAACGAAGAGCAATGTTGTTGTTATAAAAATACGTGATTAATAAAAACCTCTTTTGATTTGTCGCACTAATGTCATTTACTGGCTGTATCAGGAAAAAGTTATGTTGCTGCTATTAGATTAAATCTCATGTACACAAAATTAACTCTTAACACATAAAATGAACACTTTCAGGGTTTCTTTTATTAGAGCCAGCCTTCTCGCTAAAATATAGTCAATAAATCAACACCTTTTTCTATTTTATCAATGTGTAATAAAAATAAAAATCAAAGACTTGCAATTATTTTTTTAATGAAACCTCCTTTCATAATTCACGAAAAAAGACTCTGCTTACTGGCCGTATTCACGAAAAAATGTGTTGACGCCATTAGACTTTCTTTTTTTTTATTTCTTTTTTACGAAAACTTATGGCGTCAAAATATTTTTTTAACAGGAAGTAGCCAGACATATACATACAATAAGCCACCTTTTTAGTGAAAGAAAAATAACAATGAAACTAAGACAATAAAATTTTTTTTTTTTGCTTTAATACTTTTATTTAATTACCCATTATAAAATATTTATATGTTATTCGTAGGTTTCACAATTCAGTCAGTGTTTGCGACGTTGTTATTCGCTGGATCATTCATCTACGTGGGTCAGCTGAGCCAGTTAATCTACCTAGTTCAGGTGTTTCCCGATAAAGTCGAGACTTTCAAGACTATAAACTGCATCAGTGCGTCATCTGTACCATTATCAAAATTTTTCTTCATGTGGTGTGCAAGGTATTTTTTATAAAGCTTTGATTACAACTATAAGAACAATGTAAGCGTTGGCTTTGCAGCTTTTGAAATTTGTACGTTGTTTTGAATTCTGCGTTCATTGTAGGAAAAGTCTGTGCTGCTTTTTTATGTCTGTGTTACTTTTAGTATTACATTTTTTTAGTTACTAAGCTTTTGTTTTAAAGGAGTCATTTGAAGACCGTTTTTGAGCTGAGTCGCTCTGGACTATCTTCGATACCAGATGGCAGTGCGTCAAAGAAGAAAATGCTCAGTGCATTAAAACGGGCACGATACGTCTCGTGGCTGGTTGTGGCCAATGAGGCTTTTACACATGTTACCTACTTGCTCATGCCCTTCTTGTTTACCGTTTTTGGAAACGATCGATATTTGCCCACCACTCCGGGCGAAACTTATGGTAAGAATTCGTATAATATGTAACTTCTACTAGTAAGTTCAGAAATTATGATACAAATAGAACTTCTATAATCGCGCCGGATTTTTTTTAATACAGACGCGGAATTTCCCGTTTATCACATGGCAATTACATATTACTTTCATAGCAATATTTTATTTTGTATTTCAATAAAAATACATTAACTAGTTACTACTCTAATTATAATTGGATGTAACCGTTACCTACTTTATTATTCCAGGATTAAGTCCGAAATACGAGACGCCATTTTACGAAATAACATTTGTCCTGACGTGTGTCGCGACCGCTTTTTCCGCCATTAATCAGACCGGCTACATTGTGCTCTTCGTCACGCTCATCTGTCACGAGCTGGGACACTTCTACGCAATCACGGAAGCACTGGACGAGATTCATACAATCTTGATAAAGAACGAACGTTCTCGAAACAACGTCGGCGAAGGAACAGGGAGAGAGTCAGTCGACGATTTGCTAATGTTCTGCGTGAAACATCACCAGTTCCTCATGCATTACCATGGCAAGATACGAGAGTTGTATAAGGTTATATTTGGTGCACACTTTCTCAGTATGACGGTTGTACTAGTGACTACATTGCAGACTATGAACGCATGGGATGTGAGGAACACAATACTGACGGGGGTGACGGGTATCATGCCATTGTTTTTGTATTGTTTCGGCGGCGAAATGCTCATATCCGCGGGCGTACAAATGTCCACATCTGTTTACGGCTGCGGTTGGGAGTTAATGGAGGCAAAACAAGCGCGTGTAATTCTACTGATGCTTTGTCTATCGCAGCGCCCCCTGTATTTAACCGCAGCCGACATATTTGTTATGAATAGAGAAACGTTCGGCGATGTGGCGCAGGTTGTTTACAAAATTTACGCGGTTTTCAATTAAGTTTCGTATCGTTCGCGTTCAATAACATACACGTATCTATCTATTATGTCTTGAATATATGGCTTTTTTTCTGTTACATGAGTGATGTTTTCATTTCACTTACCCTTGCCTCGGTCTTAGATCCAAAAGTATAAAATATAAGTAATTAATAAATTTACATGAAACACCATAATATTTTGATTGGCATATTTACAATTGGCATATGTATATTAATTATAAATGTCACACATAAGACATTACGTAGCTTAAAGTTTTTACAAATACCGTTTATTTCCAAAAATAACTAGAAGTTGCTATTTTGGGATATAAATATAGCATAAAAATACCTTTACCTAAAATTAAATATGTTATAACTTATTTTAAGTAGGCGTCTTAAATTGGTTTACATTGGAAATGTGTAAAAGAAGTTGATAGGTTAACTCAAATGAGTAAAATTAGGTACTTGCATAAGTGTTAATCTTTAAGTCACTACAATGAACATCAAGAAAATGAATGTAAATAAATTGCGTTTATACATGAAAATGACACTAAAATGTGGTCTGTAATAAGTGTGTATATCACACAACATTTGTCTGAGCTACTTATCAAGATAGCATTTTGCTTTTTTATTCTTTGCTTAATATTGTGTATTTGAGGTTGACAGCAATTTCGCTGGAGAAAGAGATACTGAGGTGTGACGACGGTAATTTCTTATCTACTTATTTTTGTTTTAGTAAGAAGAAATTTATGACTACGAGTTTGTCAAGCTCATAACATTATGCATTTTGAGATGTTTATCTAAATCTGTTTGAAATTCTATATAAAGTATTTGAATTTGGTTCGACAAAAGGCAATATGATTTAATATTCTGTTTTAGAAAAAGTATATAGGTATACAACAGTAGCAATGAACTTTTTAAATTATGTATAAGTATCTAAGTATTATTTTTTTCTGTACTAACCTATTAAATACTTTTTTATTTTTATTTAATAGGTCGGCAAACGAGCAGACGGTTTACCTGATGGTAAGCAATCAGCGCCGCCCATGGACACTCGCAACGGAGGAGTTACGAGTGCGTTGCCGACCTTTTAGGGATTAGGGATTTGGAGATTTATGGATTTAGGAGGGATTGGAGGAGGGTAAGGATTGGGCCTCCGGTAACCTCACTCACACGGCGAAACACAACGCTGTGGTTATTTCACGCCGGTTTTCTTTGAGGCCGTGCTATCACTCCGGTCGAGCCGACCCATTCGTGCCGAAGCATGGCTCTCCCACACTCTCCCACACATTTGGTAATTAACTTCACGACTAATCAATACTGATGCTTTTTATTATTAAAAGAATTGTAGTCGAATAATGTAACTTAGCTCTTTCCATTCTCAGAAATATGAAATACTTGATTGCGTGAAAAGTTAATTTGACACGTATGATATGTCACGGAGACACGCGATGTTCTGACAAATGACGGTGACTCCAGATTAACAATCACGGCCCGCGATTATGCAAGTCATCGTCACGTTTATTTACAAAATACATAAATAAATTCTATTGTGTGCTTCGTAGCGAAATAAGTTCTTTATAATTTTGTATACAAATGTTAAAACTATGCAACGGATTTTGATGCGGTTTTTAATAGATAGAGTGATTGAAAATGAAGTTTTTTTAATATCATAACATTAATAAGATAGTTGAGATATTCAGCATTGCATCTGTGAGAAGCCGGGGCGGGTCGTCTGTTAGCCAATAAATAATAAATAAAAAAGACTATACGTTATTTTTTACGTCAAATACAAACAAATAAATTTCAATTAATTATACAAAACGCAACTTTTGATAAATAACTTTTAATGAACTCGTTCAACTATCGAAATGTTCACAATCAACGTATTTGCATGACAAAAGAAAATAAATATTGGCCAATTGTTACTGAATATTGATAGGTTTTGTTGTTCGGCCAATGTTTTTCAATAAAGTCAATGTTTTGTGCGCTTTGTTCAAAGATATGAGTAAATAAAAATAAATGTAGTAAACACCGGAGCTAGGCACGAAAGAAATTAATTAAGTTGGAACTTCGTATGAGCGGAGCAAGAATTTAATTTGAAAAACTGAATATTCAGGAGTATGGTAACGGCATAACGTTACACTTGCATCAGATGCAATTGAATTGCACTAAGTATTGGAATATAACGTGTTCGCAATACAGAGAGCAAGGCGACGATGCAACGTTATAATACAAAGTGTATCTGTATTTGCAGTACAAAACGCTTTCTTTGAAAGACTTATAGTTAATGTACAAATGTATAAGTCGGCGATCTATGTCTCTCCGGCAAACGTACTCGAGCGAGCTGCACATCCGATAGAGACGCTTACAAAATCCCTTTGTGGAACAATTCTATCTGTGAAGTTATAGAAGCACTTAGTACTGTTATTGGGATTTTTGTCGCGTTTAAACTTTACTTCGAGCAAATCTTGTGAGCGTAAGGGCTCAGATTATTTATATTTAGGTGATGTTCAAGTTCCTGAAGGATATGTATTTTATTCTGAATATTGTTATAAATCGATGTAAATAGTTGACGTAAAGTTTTACTGTTAATTCTAGTGTCACGTACTTAACCAAAACTTGGTTAGTGAAACTGACGGAAAAAGAGTAACCATAGAGTTTATTGGTCGTACTTTTGCATAGTAGTCTAGAGGTTTTGAATGGGCCAATAGCTTTATTCATTATAACTAACCAAAAGACCGACTTGCATATTTAGGACCACCTAGAGGATACGGTGGAGCATACGGTAGCGGTATGCCCTGCCTGGGCTGAGCACCGCCGTATCCTCAGGGAAGTGATCGGCGGCGGCGACCTCTCGCGCCCGGCCTTAGTCGAGGCCATGGTGCGGAGTGAGAGGAACTGGGACGCCGTCTCCTCCTTTTGTGAAGCAGTCATGCTCGCAAAGAGAGAGGCGGCGCGCGTGAGGGAGCAATCCTCCTCCTCACGCCCCAGCAGCCGCAACTGGCGACACTACGGGCGTCGGGGATCGAGGGACGATCTCCGGCCACCGTAAGTACGGGCCTGCGGTCGGCGAGTAAGGGCAGCTCGCCGCCCGACCAGAACCAGGCCCGAGCGTACGGCGCGTAGCGTTCCGCGCGCGCCTCAAAGAGCCAATAGACCACCACAGACGGGGCCCTAAAGGGCTGATGTTCAGCCGGGGTTGCGGGGTAAGCGCAATGAGGTACCGCGACCTCGGCACAGAGCAGGAGAAGGAACAGGGGGGTTTTTAGTCAGTAAGAGTCTGACACTCCCTCCTGCCCGGCCCTGGGCGGGAGAAGTCATTTGATGATTTTCCCCTCACAAAAAAAAAAAAAAAAAAAAAAAAAAAAAAAAATATTTAGTTTTATTTTCCAAGAGGCCTTAAAGTAGATTAAAAAATAAATTCTATGGCTTGACTAACACTTTTAATAAGAATATTAATAACAAAATATTTCCCCAGTACATTGACATCTTGGAATCGATTGTGACTGTGTAGTCGTGCGGTGGGGGTACACACATATGAAATTGTTGGAGTGTCGCAGGTACACTCCAGTCTGGTAGGTAGTTCTCTAAAACGGTCACGTTCGAGAGGTTCAGTGAAAGCTACGAATGGGATCCTGATGCACGTATGTAATGGACGTTCCTATTGATGTCAAAGCATTAGCCGTTCAGTTCGTTCACGCACCTTTGATTTATGAAGGGAACATGTTGACATGTTTCTAACGTAACTCAAAATCGAGTAGTGGTAATGGCTCTAAATTACAACATATAAGTCATGGGGTATAATGTCGTGTAGACTTAATAGCTGTCATAATCACGTTACCAAATTCCTATAACCTTTGGAAATTAGAGACAATTTTGGTTCTTCGGTAAACATTCATAAGGTGCATTATGCTTAATAAGACCGTAATTTATTATAAGATACAATATCAGCTCTCCGTGAGTCCCACAACAAGCCAAGCATATTAAATATTACATTCATTTAATGCGTTTAGAGGTGTGATGGTATAAACTACTTTAAGTGCAATGTCATGTTACCATTTTATACCTTTAGGTGTGAGTTTTAAAGCTTAAAATTGATTGTTCTATAATATAACGTGACTTGCATAGATGTATTATTATGTATACTTTAAGCTCATTTAGTTGAACAAGAAGTTATCCATCACTCTGGATGAATGGAAGGGGATTGTCTCTGAGAGTGAGTGATCGTCTGATGATCTATAATCAAAAAAATAGAATGAATAACAGTGTGATATGAGGGAAACCTGAGGGCTGCCTGCTGAAATTTGCTTTGGTTTTATTTAAGAGGTTGGGTTTACCCCTTTTTCGTCGTTATATCCTAAGACATAATGCAATAATAACTGTTAACTTTGGTTCAGTACCACAATTTATTATTGAAGTTGAATTTCATGCAAAGAACTACCTACATATTACTTACTAGACTAAGATCTATACCTGACAAATAAGTTATTTTGATTGAATTCCATTGTTGAAATTAACCTACACAATATATGTAGGTAAGCGAAAGAAAAAAACAAACGAGAACCCAGTAAAATTGCACAAGTTGAAGAAATAAAAATCGCTACACCGCAAGCGTTGAACAAACGTGCGAAACGCAACAATTGAAACACAGCAGACAGTCAACACAACGAAGGCTGCACGCTTTCTAAAGAGAAAAGGAATCCGATCTTATTTTTGAGGTGGTTTTGAATCGAGCCACCCATTTCCTGCGCTTTGCATAGCGCTCACTTTCCGTCCTTTTGAACGGTTTCCAGATTTCGATTCCGTTCCCCGACCCTTAACTGCAATTGCCTTTAAATGTCCCCATTTGTGAGTACTTAAGTTTTTACAATAGATTCATATTTTTATTGAAATTTTATAGCTCTCTTTGTAAACAAGAATAAATGGTGCTTCTATATCTATTTGTTGAGGTTTTAGTATTATTAAATAGTAAAATTAATGTTGACTTGATATTTTAAATTACTATTTGATAAATATTACTCAGTTTACGGGCTGTTGTTAAAAATAAAGACGATAATAATAATTATTTAATAAAAAAAAGGTTTGTAGTTAGTGAAATATATTGGCTAGCGCATCTGTTAGCGAATGGCGAATGGCTCATCGAATGATATGATAGCATCGTAAATCTTATGGTACAGTGACGCATAAAATGACTGCATTGTTCTTTATGGCGGGCTGTCATGCTAATGACACAGATAATAACAGGGAGTGAACGATTTCACAGCAAAAATGAATGTTATTAACTTTTTTTTAAACCAAGATTGTTTGCATATTATTAGAAAGTATGATGTATTATATTAATTAATGAACTATGCTTGCTTTACTTCAAATTCTAGAGCTCATATAAAGGAAATTAAAGTTTTGTGTTTAAAGTTTTACATTTGTTATTAGAAATCGAACTCTATGGACTTTAGTTTGCGAGATGTTTCTATTTATGTGACATTTTTTTATCTATAAGAACTCGGTTGAAGATCTTTATTTACATAAAACTTTCAATTTGTAGTTGATATTGCCAATTATTAATTTGTTATTCTTGTAAAGGTTGAAAATGTCAGAAAATAATAACTTAAACATTATTTAATATGAAATATTGTAAGTCCGAAAAGAGTCCGTTTATAACTGAATAGCGTGTGTGTAAAATGAACATTAAAAGTGCATTAGTGGTTATTAAAAATGGTCTGCAGTTTTTTGGCAAACAAAAGTTATTATCAGATTTATAGTCCGCTTTACAGCATATCTGTACTTTTAAGTAAGTTTTAGTTAAAACTCATGATTGTGTACCTTCATACTCCCTTTTGACGTAAAGAATGAAATGTTATCGAACTTTGACTCTTCCAATGACTGACGATAAAATTTAATTAGCTATAATTTAACTTAATTCAAAATTGATAACAAGGTGCTTAGGTAGAAAGCTCATATTTAAGTTATTAATCAAAAACTATGACACAATCGTTTTCATACATTAATTTTTATTTGCTACGAAGACTACGAGCTACGAAGGTGCTACGAACTTTTTTGTAGCAATTTCTTTCGAAAAATTACACCTGTTGAAAATTTTGTTACCATGCTTCGTTGGTTTGCTACAGAATAAGAAAGAAAAGCAACTCATATTTACATACCCCTGATCCACACAAGACACCATTTGATCTTGTTCAACATCAGAAACTAATGGAAAACATTGTAAGACATATAACAAAGCCAACAGGCACGCGTAACCAATTCAAATAAATCCTTTTACATCGTTAAGTGTACTCAAGTGACTATCTACAGCTATGTGCTTCAAACGCCATAAAACCATGGGATTAAGGGAAAGTAAACATAGTCCCTATTTTTATGACTTCAGCCGGCAATAAAGTTAATCTTTTAATCTTACTTTCGATGTCGACCTGTGTACTAACAACTTTTGTGTTTTCGATTTTGTATTGAAGTAATTGAAGTTATTCGAGATTTTTTATTTATTTATTGTACGATTTGTTTAACGATATATATAATTTTGTAAGGTTGCTTTTTCTTTGTGGCGAACATCTCAAAGATTTTGCCCGAAAGCTAATTCGTTAAGCTTTGTTAGATGTTTATTTTTCGGTACAGATTTTGTTCGTTATATGTCTTATTTGTTCAACTTGATTTAGACGTTTCTGTGGAGATGATTTAATAATTTCATAAATAAAGTATTTACTAAGTCTTGTGAAGAATACACAAAGTTTACAAAGGTCAAACTTATTAATCCATATCAGCGATTTTGCTAGTTATTAGTTTTTCAGTAACGTTCAGTGCGAAAATCGAATGAGTTTTGAATGTTCTTGACTTGAATGGCTGGTGTAAGGAGACCTTGTTGACCGAAGCACAGTCAAAAATTAAATGAAATAATTGCTAACCTAATCTAACAACGTCAATCTAGAGTTTAGAGTTTCATAAGTGAATGAGTCGAGCGTGTTAATTTTCATGTTGGTTTCATCGTTTTCACAAACGAGACGGTTCGATTAATGAAGCGTTTTCTATTTCGAACTATTCCATCAACTTGAATGACAGACGTAGCCTTGTAAATGAATCTGTCAGGCGTAACCTGCTAAATACGAGTAAAACCGTTAATTGTCACGTGAGAGGTGATTAATACTGGCGAGCCATCAACCTATGTCCCTTGTAGGGCGAGCAGTAATACATTATTCAACGCTGACTGATTGAAGTGGACACTTGACACTCCATCTATCTACGTTGCGGCTGAACCTACCGCTAAAATATATTAATGCTAAAATATTTATTTATCTTATCTATTATCTATATTAAACTAAATGAATAAAAATTAAATTCGTGTGATAAAGTAAACTCAATATAACGCAGTAAAATCAAATATCAATAAACGGATTAGTGTTTTCTGAAAATGTTTATTTTATAGCTATTTTTATATAAAGATAACATGGAGTTTATGTAAATACATATAACTCAGTGGTGGGGAAATGATTTCAAAAAATATTGATCTATGGGTTGTGATGTACTTTTAATACTGAATAATTGTAAAACCCACTTCTGTATGTAATTTATTTATTTAATTTTGTACATACATTGTTTGTGCAACAATTCAATAAATAAACTTTATAGATAGATAACGGTAGCAGGTTACCGGACCAATCAATGCCAATAAAGTCCATATTTTAAATTAAAATTTGGTTGTAAACGACTTTAAGTTATAATTAAGTAAATGAAATTAATTGTGTCGTTGTGTCGAACACGTGTCGTGGTGGCCCGGAGGTTAAGGCGCCCACTTCTCATGCATGAGGGTGCGGATCCGAAACCTGGCAAGTACCAATGTGACTTTTTTAGAGTCATATGTATTTTCTAAGGTTATTTAGACACCACTGACAAACGGTGAAGGAAAACATCGTGAGGAAACCTGGACTTACCTATAATTTCTAATAATAAGTTTGAAATCGCCAATCCGCCTTGAGCAAGCGTGGTGATTAATGCTCAAACCTTTTCCTTGTGAGAAGAGGCCTTTGCTCAGCAGTGGGCACTTATAGGCTGATGATGATAATGATGACATGAAATGAAGGTCTCAATTGAGTCATCAAAATTAAATGTTTCGCTTCATTTATCTGACATAACAATCAGATTTATTGTCAATACCAACAAAATAAATAAAATAGCACTTAAGGTACTTTAATAAACAGATTATCTGATAAAAATTCTTATCAAATTGTGAGCTTTGTAAATAAATACATTTCGAGCGAGCGCCATAGATGTTATGATGTAATATTCAGTAATTCCACCGTGAATTGGATTCCCATTTCCCTCTCTATTATGGTGAGAACCTTTCAAAGGTCGCGCTCGCTTATTTTCAATTTCCGCCCCAGCTTATGGCAAATTATATAAGTGAGAAAAAAGGTTTCTAGGCGTAATTTGTACTCAATCTGTTAGCACCTTCTATTTCTGTAGAAGACTCAATTTAAGTGTACACAATTCACGTTACTTAGGAATATGTTTGTTCACGCATACCTACATGAACACCAGGCGACGGCGGCGGCAGCGGCGGGGAAGTGGGAGCGGCGGGCCGCGCGACGGTGTCCCGTCGCTGCGGCGGCGCTCGACGACCAGAGCATTCTAAACCATTGTCGCGCAAACATCTTAAATCCTGTACTATTCATTATTTTAATTCGCATTATAACGAATACCTAGCAAAAGTCTGCTTTCATTCTCCCTGGCCTATCTATGTTTAACAACTGGAGGATCATTTTGAGGGGTTCTGTACTCAAAAGGGTTGAAACGGGAACCCTATTTCTAAGTCTCCGTTGTCCGTCCATCAGCCCGTTCATACTTGTATCGTCGGTCGACACAAATAAAATGACAATTTGACAGACATATTTCACTTCTTACTAATACAAAAATCGTGATTACGATTATATTTAAATTTGTCCTTTTACTGTTTCTTGAAAGACTACAGCGCTTATGCAGTGTCGTCGAACTTGATTTAAACCTAATATTTGGCGAGTGGTGACTTGTCTTTTGGCGTAAAGAACTAAGGGGAAGCCCATTATCTAGCCGTGGACGTCTTCCAGCTGATGATGATAATTTTGCCAAATAATTCTATACGTTTTGTTTCTTTGGGGATTCAAGACTAAAGCTTTTATTTGTGGCCGATGACTGAGTACCTCTGGATACATTTAATTGTATGTTACAAATAAATAAACTAAGAAGATGTACTGAATTTTATCTAATTATAAGCCACTACTCTTGCGTAGTAGATCTGAAGAAACATAATATATTTCTATAAACCATTTAGTGTGAGTCACAGATGTGTAGTATATTCACTCATATTACCAATGTTTGCGTGTCCCTTGCCGTATATTTAGCACATGTTATCTTTTTATTACCGAATATGTTCGTTATTTGTTCAGGGTAGATGGCTGCAGGCGTTGTACGAAGGTATGGGGAGTCCGTTAGTTCAGCTTGTTACTACAATGTTTTTTGAGTGTGCAAAGTTCACTCTTCATATCCTTGTGTTACACAAGTGACCCTTATCCCTGTTGTTATAAATGTAAAAATGTTTTGTTTGGTCCTTTTTAAGGAACAAAAAGTTCGAGTGGTTATTTGTGAAAATATTACTGATGGAATAAAGGAGTTGTTTATAGTTCTTCCGATATTTTTTACGAATGTTTTCTTTTTAAGGTTCCGTGATTTTTGGTTTCGATTCAGTGTTTTCCTTTTTGGTTACTCAGAAGAGAAACAAAAACGACCTCATTTACATATTAATTTGCTTTTATTCCGCAAAAATGTGCCTAGTTACAGCACATACTTAAACCACAGTGGGCTATTTGTTTCCTGGGGTTACGTATAATATTCGAGTAGAGACGAGTCGTATGTCTACGAAAACGTATTATCTATTTTACATAAAGTTTCACCGATGATTCTTGGGCGAATATTTTGCGAACGAAACTGTCATATTTCAGTATGTTAGACAACGAAAAGTTAAGAAGCATTTTGACCTCAAAGGTGCTTAAGTGAGATTTACCCACGGGCTTACCTATTTAACAAAGCAATAAGAACTAATTTGGCGTGACAAAGCAACAAGTGATTTAACAGTACGTCCTTAATATCCGTGGAAACTATAACTTTGTGGTATTAACTTGTGACAGTCGAGCGACACTGACTTACTAACTTCCGTATTTGAGTGGATCAAACGCGTTAAACTCATTACAAACTTTAAGCTAGTTGATCCTTCGTCTTGAGTGATCGCCAAAACTTCGTAGTTATAGTTAAGTGGATTTTGGGAGTTGAACTGTACAAACAAAATAATATTCAAAACCAACCACAATATAGGCAAAATAGCAATATGGTGAGGGAAACCTATAACTTGAAAGTGCTTTTATTTTAATCAAGACATAAGTAATTTGAAATATACTATATATACTTACGGTGTCTGGACAGGCCCACGTACCAGATTTTGAATGAAGAACGTAATTTTTATGAACTTTGTGCCACACAGGTTTTTAAGTGTGGAAGAGCCAATCTTCGGCACGAATGGGTCGGTTTGACCGCACTGATACCACGGCCACATAGAAAACCGACGTGAAACAAGCACAGCGTTGTGTTTCGACATGTGACTAAGGTATCCGGAGGCCCGATGCCTCCCCCTCCCCCCATCTCTTTCCAATCCTTAAATATCCCAAACCCTGATTCCTAAAAGGCCAGCAACGCACTCATAACTCCTTTGGTATTGCGGTTGTGGATGGGCGGCGCGGATTGCTTACCATCAGGTTATCCGTCTGCTCGTTTGCCGACCTATATCACAAAAAAAACCAAGTTTATCGATCGGGTACTCATATTAAGAGATGAAATTAACCCTTAGTATGAAAACACACATATCCTACGTGTTTCATCATAATTCATAATGTACTAAGGAACAAGAAATTGTTCCATAATATATATCACTTCTAAACTAGAGTACGGAATACTATTCAAAATAAAATTATGACTACATTCTTTTAAAAGTGGTGTTCTAGTGTATCTGTCTTGTGTTCTACTGTAAAGGGAACTTACTATCTCGGTCTCCTTGGCCGACCATTCTGCGTATTTGCTTTCGTAAGTCTAATAAATCTACATAAATCTGTAGTAATCCTTGTGGTGTCACAAATTGCTTTCCAGCTATATATCTGTCGCGTCACTCTGTGTCTCGACGATGTTATCTTTATATATTTTGAAGTTACTTTTATTTTTCTTCTTGAGAACGTTCTGATTTGGGTCATAGTGATTAAGGGTCTTATTGAATGTTTTATGCGTATCCAGTCTTCAGAGACAGGATGTCCCTTCCAGGGTCCCTGGAAGTAGGGATCAAACTGAACAGAAGTAAAATACACATACACATCATTATTATCATATATCATCATACCATGATTTCCATAGGATAAAGAAATTCCATTAGAAAAAAAGTGATTTTACACAAGACTAACATGGTTATCTCAAAAAAATGTTTTACTTATGCAAAATGATCAATCATCATCATCAGCCTATAAGTACCCACTGTTGAGCAAAGGTCTCTTCTCATACGGAGAAGGTTTATCATCATCGGAATGATCAATCAGCTGTTGCGATTTCTATGGGGATTTTTTTCGATATTGGTCCCTTGGAAAAAGTTGTTTTATTTGAGCACCAGAATCGGTCCTTGAATATGTTCCTTGTTCAAAATAACACTTTGTATGTACATACATATATACTTTGCTTAAATAGAACTACTCAAATTTATTAAAATTGCAACCATGCCACTTATATTGTTAAACTCGATATAACATAGTACAATTGGTTAGACTAGCAGAATGTCGGTACTTATGTCAGCTTGGAGTTGTCATGCTCACTCATAGGTCACGTTAGCGGCGGGACGGGCACTGCGTTGAGGTGGGCGATGCTGGTGTACGTGTCATGTTCGTAAACGGGCGCCGTCAATATGGGTTAGTCAGCTCCGTACTGTACTCCATACTCCTTATTAAGCAGTGTTAAACTGTTCTCACATAATTGACCCAACTTAATTATGTGGGTACCAAAGAATCTGTATATGAAACTGATATAAAAAGTATTACTCTGGAATTTCTTGCTCGTCCTTCTGTCGTAAGGGTCTATTTGAAAATAATGATTTAGAATTTACTAATCCTTCCCTTTTCCCAACTTCAACCCTCAACTTCCTAAACTCCAAAAAACTGGCAACACATTTGTAACTCTATACATAGAGTGGCCATTGGCTGTACCAATAGCTTACCAACACGTGATACGTATGCCTGTTTGCTGATTTTATCCTTTAAAAAATAGAGAAAGCTCGGAAAGTTTTTATTTCAGCAGTATTCATGGTTCAAACTTAACAGCAAATAGCATTCCATGAACATGTGGGAACCATGACTACACGTTAACCGAAATAAAATAGGGTCTTTTGAAAAACCAATAAAAACATATAAAACCTGTATAATCAAGTCCATTTTCTTTGGAGTGGTAGGCAAATCTGTCATATTAATACATAAACTCATTCTTATACCGACATCTAAGTAACAAATGAGAAAAACATCTTAAACACAAAGAATGAGAATATCAAAGTAGTCAGACCTATAAGTAGTCAGAATTGCTAGAACATAATTGGCTTCGGTGATCAGTCCGTCGACCTTTAACAGCATGTCGGGGGAGGGTTGAGGTATGTAAATGTCCATTTCAATGGAGCATTATCCGAGGCATTGTTATTTGCATTGTTTGTAGCTCGGGGCTGGTTCATTAGTCGCTGAATGAGCCTTTGCTTCATCTACATACCAATTGCTGATAGTTACTGGATACCAAGAGTATACAAGTACTACTTAAAGTTTAAATTCAGCTCTTAACGCCATGGAATAAGGGCTACCTGTTTTACATAAAAATATTACAAAGGACTTTAATTAAGTGAATTTTGTTCGAACCTTTGTTTAAAATGGCCAAGTGAAAGAACGTACTTTTATCAATACTCATAATTAGCTTGTATTGTTATATGTGACTTGATGGAACATAAAACATAACTACAGAAATAGTTTAATATTAGCATGATGAAGTGCATACGGGGATAACTGTCGGCTGATGTCCTATCACATTTAGATTAAAACTGTTCAACGGGCCTCTGCGAGTTGGCTTCGGCCCCTCGTACGCCTTCCAAAGGGCTGGGATCCTGGGATCCCGTGGAAGGAAAGAACATGATGATATTAAGTATCTTATATATAAAAATGGATCGCAAAATGTGTTGGTAAGCGCATAACTCAACAACGCCTGGACCAATTTGCTAATTATTTTTTTGTTGTGTTTGTTATTGTCAAGAGGAGGTTCGTATCAAAGAAAATATTAGAAAAGTAGAGGGGAAGATTAGGAAAAAGTGACGCTTTGATAGCGAGATAGTTGGACCCTTGGGAAGCGGGGGCGGGCCGCTAGTGTTTAATAAATTTATTCATTTAATTTAAGAAACCAGTCCTTGTACCTACGGTAAGTTTTACCATTGAGTGGGCAATAGTATTCTCGAAATTATCGCGAGACTAGAATCAAAACCGTCCGACCAGTACCGAACTCCGCGCAACTAGCGCCTTAGAGAGCCCTCAGGCCACCACGGCCGAAGTCCAACCTGGATTGCCGTGGTGATGTGCGTGCCATCTAAATCAGCAAAAACGGGATGAATTTAAGTCAATAAGTTTTAAACTGGCTCTCGCCCACCTAGGAAGACAAGATATTGACCTCAAAAAAAAAAACATTCTTTATATTAACGTTACTTTTACCTTCGAGCAGCAAGGCGTCTCCCATCCATAAGGATTATATCCAACCAACTCCAAAAGGCTATAAGGAGGTCTTTATTGGAATTAATTTAAACAATGGTTTACATAAGCAACTATATACGTGATAAATGACTGAATGCCTTTGTTTATACGTCCCTAAATAGATATCAAACATTATGTATTAAAGATTTGCTTACATACCAACTTAATTGTATACATATATCCATTTTAAGTAAAGTAATGGAAATGTTATGTAAGACATCAATGAAGCTGTATTTATTTAATCACTGAAATACGACATGTAGTCTACGTTTTTTTATATGTAGGTATGTATCTATGTGTGTATGTAAAAACGAAACAACGAATGAATAAATACATATAATGTTATCTCCAATATTCTTACCTTATTTTGACTAGGATGACTGGACAGTAATGAAAAAAAGAACTGCTTATATAAGATCATTATGATGTCGTTAAAACATGGCTTATGTATCTTTGGAAACAAAAGTGCTAAATGTTAAATTTTTTTGAGGGAAAAAATCACAAAACTTACTTCTCTCGCCCCCTGAAAACTCTTCGCTCCTGTTTTGCTCCATGTCGGGGCTGTGATACCTTGTCAAATAGTAGGTGTACGTATGTACCTATTTAGGTTGCTTCGAAAAAAGTCCTAACCTAGAAATCCTCGATAAGAGTGGCAGTCCGTCCTATGTTGGACGCAGTCTTTTGTCAATGCTCAGTATGAACTATAAGCTTTTAATCTTACATATCGAAACTCAAACATTTTTGGTAATTAGAAAAACTTGTAGTGTAATTATTATTGATGCCATTTTCTTTTTGATACCACGGCCTCACAGAAAAACAGTTGTGTTTCGCCGTGTAAGTGAGGTTACCGGAGGCCCACTCCTTCCCCTCCCAACCCTCCCCAATCCCTATATCTTCAAATCCCTAATCCCCAAAAGTTCGGCAACCCACTCTCCAGCTCCACTGTTGGGGTGTCCATGGGCGTCGCTGATTGCTTACCATCAGTTAATCTGTCATCTCGTATGCCGATCTATTACATAAAAAAAATCTAATCACCGTTAGTTAAATTTTAAATTTTTATATTTTTCTAAACAGATTGATATTATTGATAATTTATTCGTTTACGTGCATTCAATAACAGCAAAATCTGTCATCATTATATTTTCCATCCAGAAAACGAGGTTATAAAATGCAATTTCGCATGATTAAACGAAGTACATAAATATTTTGAAACAGAATTTAATTTGAAAATCTCTGCGATTAATGGCTTCGAATAAATAAACACGAATACTGACGATCACAAATTTTATTACAGATAAATGTACAAACATTAAATCACTTTTGAATTTACATGTTCATTTTAAGATACATTTATATTTATTAAGTTGTTCATCGATTACTCGCACGTAGTTTTTTCTAATACACAATACATACATAGCTAGCTTTATTTAATTCTCAATCTTATTATCTAAAGTATTAGTTATAAATTGGTAGTACTTTCACACTCATAATTTTCACATAGATGACACATTATGAATAGTAATTACATAGAAAATAACGTCTTTGTATGTAAAATTTACGATATGATATAAAATTTATGATACAAATAGCGCATTGTTTCCCAATTTCTTCCTTAATACTATATACTTAAATGCTATACTGCAATAATTAGTTAATTAACAATAATTCTTATGTAAGCCGTCATAGCTTTGGCAACACTTTAATATACTGGCTTAAATTATCTGTGACATACGTACAAAAAGTTTTTACTCTTGACTTGTAATAAAATCGCATAGTTATATTAATATTATACACAAATATCAATTTCTAATATTCTAAAGAAAACTCAGCGTTTCATAGTGTACTTTCCTAATTACATTAATTTTAAAATATGTATATTTAACGTTAAGTTGAGGAATTATATCCGAATTATGTTAATTTTAAGTAATAATTTTATTATTTTTTTCGTAATATAAAAATGTATTTCATACGCTATCACTAATCCATTCATCACATAATGAATATTGTTGCTATAGTATATTACAATAGTCACAGGAACGTTAAATGCGTGCAGTTAATTATATTCAAAATGTTTTGTTTTCGGGCTTGAGTTGGTTGAGTTTGGAGTGGTAGCATTAGAGACGGCGTCTATTTTGTTAGAGAGTGAGAAAGGCCCATTGCTGAAAGAATTAGGGGTGCGAGGACTATGGAGGTCAGTTTTGTGGTACCCGTTGAGGTTTGGAAGTATTGAGATGTTGGTTGTCGTAGTAGCGTGGTTTTGCTTGATGTCGGGGCTGTGCGGTGACGAAGACGCAGGAGAGGCGGGAGAGGCGGGGACGGACGGGCCAGGGACTCCGTCTTCCTCGGGCAGGGTGCGCAGGCGCGGCAGCCTCCCCCGCCCCCCGCCTCACACTGGAGACTGATCGCCGCTTGCGCTCCCGCTTGTGATGTAATCCTGCGCAGTTCATTGCTACTTTCAAATTTGCTGGCAGCTAGCTATGTTTATTTGATAGATATAGCGACTACATACATTTATTCAAGTAGAATCAACTGGCAGTAGAACTACGTAAACAAATGTAATCATAGAATTATAGAACTTAAAGGATAGACTTTAAAGTATTTTAAAGTGTACACAACATAATTGGTTCATCAAGGTCTTAGTGTTATAGTACTCACAGTGTGCAGGTGCCTGCCATCGAGAGGAGGCAACAGTGATGTTCGTGGCACCAGCAATGTAGTAGTAGTTGTCTCCGACGCTGCCGACTCCCGTTTAGATGGGTGGCTGTACAACCTGCCCCACAGTCTTCTTGTTAACATCCGTATTCAAACATTCTCTGTGCATATACGCTAATATTTAAGTAACTCTAACGACAGGTTCACATAAACATTCTAGGCGACAATAATAAAAAAAGTTGAATAAAAAACAATTTTTAAGAACAGATAAAAAAAATAATGTTTATTGTAAAATGGCATGAAAACTATTTGGTAAAGAAAAGAAAAGACAATTCGTTTGAAAATCAAACAGCGATTTTTCGCCAAGAAGCTATTAAATTTACTCACAGATTTCGGTGCATGTACATTTGACATTTATCAGTTACATTACAGTTTAAAACAGAGCAGAAATGACAGTTACAGTGACAGATGACACATCTACACGTGACAACTTATCCTATAAACGAAGTATTTTCTTTTCTTTTACGAATACAAAAACACCGAGATAAAAAATTCCCATTCATTACAATATATTAAACAACGAGTTATTTTTTATTCGAAACTGCGAAAGCATTTCATGCTCATGTAGGTAACTACTTATGTATATGTATAATTTTGTTAAAGTGAGTTAAATGGATTAGTTATTATAGTTTAACAATGTATTTTAAACAATTTGAACTTAGAGTTTACATCATTGAATTAACAACATCGATTTTAAATCTACAATTTTAAAAGTGCAAAAGAATATTATCTTTGATAAAACATTGATACTGACGATTATTGATGTATTTAATTTTTATATTTATATTAAGTTTGCAAAAAAAACATATGCGAATATGTACTACGTATTGTTTGACAAAGTTGTACCCAAGCAGATAACATAATATCTACCTAGTGTTTGATGTGTCAAACTACTTATAATTGTTTCAAAATACAGAACATTGTAAAACAAGATCTTGATATTATTCCACAATTCCTCTTTGATAGTAAAAAAAACAAAATTTAACTTTGACCCTTATTTATGAACTTTTCTCTAGTGTTTTTTTTTGAAATTACCTATCAAATAAAAATAAAGTAGGTACTTAAGTTGGAAACTTTTTTCTATGCCTCTTTCTTGAAATAGAGTGAATGAACCGACAATAATAAATGCTCTTATTAAGTTTTCAAATGGGCTCATCAATAGTACTCGACGATATCTCGGAACGTAAAAGGGATACCAAGATTTATTCCACTTTCCTTCCGTTCGTTCGCACTTTGTTGCCAATAGGTATGGAAATTCACCCTTTTAAGTGAGCCCTTTTGAAGTCTACCCCCTTTCGAAAAGATATCAATGTAAATTCGAAAGGTATCTTGGGAAATAAAATCTATTAGCACCTTTTAAAATTAGTTTAGGAGATAGTGCGAATTTACTTGTGAGAAATGAACTCGATGTAGTCCCATGAGTAGACATTTTACAAGCAAGCTTTTACTATATTAATTAATTACATGCAAGATAGTTTACTATGGTTAACAACGTCTATTTTAATGAATGATGCGCTACATGTTATGTTATGTAAAACTAAAATAAAAGTTAAAACGAAAGGGTAAAATAAATTAATGAGGACAAAAAACAAAGCTGATTAAACATTGGTTTATTGTAAAATTAATAAAATATACGTAACAAAAATAAAACAATAAAAATTCCATCCAAATCCACATTATATCTTAGGACATCTTCTTAAATGCATAAAGTCCATTCCGGTAAGCAAATTCGTTGAAGGTCTATCCAGATTGGAATCCCTGGGCCTCTTCATACAGTGAGTCTATTGGGAAATAAAAATATCTGATCAAATATGGATTTGGGAACTGTTAAGGGATGCATCATATAGTTTTATGCGGGGACAAGCGTGCAGTAAGCGCTTCGTACACACAACTTATTGTTTTCATTATATTCTAACGGGTAGAAAAGGGCATTATTTTAATGTAATACCATATAATGTGTACTCATACAAAGTGTGTTTTAGTTTATCTAATACAACACACATGTTTAAATCATTTAGGTACTACATAGGTAAGTTTTGCTTCGATGTTTTTTAAGATCAGTTTAAGTTATTTTATGTATTTTTTAACGCCATTATGTAAGACGCCACGACTATAGCAGATAAAAAATCTTCTCCTTCAATGGAATGTTCTTTAAACGATTACCGTAAACATTTTACTTAAATAGAAATTTGTCTATCAAAAGGCTATTAAAACAAAAGCGATACTAAATTGTTTTGACTGCATTCTTAGTTTTTATACGCTTACTTCTTCCAATGTTACTTCGATTGTAGTTTTCTTGAGAAAATTTATTCGTTCATAAATTCTTTAAATTGGCACTTGTGTTGTATTGAATCGTGACTTTTGTTCGCTCTGGAAACGAAACCTCGTATTTCTGCAAGTCAGTGCTTTATTATCAGACGTCAATGACACTACATATTCTTGGAAGGGTACGGTAACAACCCACTTCGATTTCTTTGTATTTGACTTTGTAAGTATCGGAAAATCGTCGACGTATCGATATTCGGCCTTTTTTTCTTTGGTTAAATAGGCGCAGACTTTGTAGAATGTCAATATTTATTGAATCGTCAAAATTTCTGACTAAATATTGCACTAATAACTTTAAAATACTAATTTACTATCTCATTGATCAGATAGTTTGGGACTTGCAAAACTTTATATAATTTTATTGAAGTCGATTAAAAACTACATTGATATCCTAAATGATGGACACCAGGACCAAAAAGAGTCGTACAAACACAAATGTAACATCGTATACGGAACCTCTGTGGTTTGTCCTCAGTCCCAAGGTTGCAAATTTCCAATTACCTTATATTGTATCTCGCTTCACCTGCTTATTAATCGATCCATGAGTCAAGGGTCGTTTTGGAATATATACCCTAATTTGATACAAAACTCAGTACCCATGAAGTTTCGTCGTCGAATTAATGAAATGGTGGCCAATAAAATCCTTTGTGTCTGTTTTGATGAAAGTTTAATTATCCCCATACTGAATTAGAATTAGTATTATTATTTGTGGCCAGTTATTGCGTGCACAAAGACCTCGTTGTGTTCATTACTTTCCACATGCAAATAGGATGGGTTTTGGTTTAAATGGATCGCCTTACCGTATGCTTTCTGTTCGTGACCGAGGTGACCAATCCTTGGAGTAGGAAGCACCTCTCCTTCTTCCTCCTCCGATGGTCCGCCCAGTCTTCCACCTCTCGACGTGGTATCTGATCGCGTGCCGCACTTCTGTGTTCATGAAGCAGTAGAACAAAGCTACCAAGAAACCCTGAAAGAAAATAGTTTTAATATTCAAACATCACGAAGCGCCACCATTGTATTTTCTTTAAAATGGTGATCGATTTGCAGATATTACGGTTTTTATTGAAAATAAATTAACAATTACAATTGTAATTGAAATATTTTGAAGTCGGAATCGAATCGTTTTCATTAATGTTTCTACGCTGTCGAATATTATGTTTGTTTGTTTTCGTATGCGAATCGGTTTTTATTTGATCGCGTAATTTGTTTATTGGATGAATGCGATTAATCAAAACGGTTTGTATGTAAATAACATGATGTAATGTAAAATGTGTTTTATTGAGAAAACATTGTTTGTAAATTTCATTATATTTGTTTTCATCTTTATTTTTAAAAGGTCAAACCTATGATGGCATTTCGAGACAATAAGTGTAGAATATCATCCCTCTTCACTTATTTTATTACTTTTAGTAGTTTTTGTAGGACGAAATTTTACATCTTTCGAATTTAGAACTACGCTACGTCTAAACCACTATACTCGGAATTTTAATTCCATTCCAGATTTGACAATTTCAGTGTTGCAACGTTATGACACGTAATAAATAGTGACGTTGCGAAATTATTCGATATGGAAATCGAATATTTCTGAATCGATTGCTCTCGTTTATAAATTTACTCTCGTAAACTAAGTTTATCAGGAAATAAAATATTTCTGAACCGATATTTAGTTTTGACAATTAATTAACGATGTGACTTTTCTTTTGTAATTGTGTGTGAAATTAATAAAAAATGTGATCATGAAGGAACGTGACAAATAAAACAGACATTTTATAAATTGTCGCCGTCATCGCTATCGCTATCGCCGTTACTCTATGTAACATTTATTATGAATTGTGTCTTTGATATTTATTGTCAATTAACATATCTAGCTTACTCATTTTTTCCTCTTCTTTGAAAACATGGGATACACATTTAGACCATTCGGTAGCCGTAATTTTTTGAATGCCTTCCTGAAACTGATTCACTGATTGTTTATCGATTTTTGTGTTCATCACTACACTGTTATATGTGGTATCATTATTTCACAAAATGACAGTGGTCAATGTCAAATCAGGAATCGAATTAAAAGTCTGACTATAGGCAAATTTTCAATAAAGTGATTATAAATCGATCAGCAGTATTCCAATTAAACTTTGCCCTTATCTCGGTAAGAACTTATCGACTATGTAGTAAAAACTTAATAAACCTTCAATATGGCGGACAGTACACTACGCGGCTGGGGTACATTAATCCATCGCAATTTGAAAAGCGAGCGTGACTGAGGGAACATGCAAGCGTAAAGTTTGAAACTTCATTACGAGCCTGTACTTGGCAGAAGTTCAGACCTACGTCTGATTGTTTAGAAGAGGCTTCTTGTTTCGAAGTCAAAGGGAAACAGTTCTCAAGCAAACAGTAGCATGGAATGTAAGCAGCCTCAAGTGATCTCTCGGTTTCTAAAGGCGATTTACAACGGTTTTGTGGCAGCTAAGGGGTATTACACACTGCTAAATGCGTTCGAAAATCACTGGCCGATTGCAAAATTGGAAAAGTGGTTTGAAATTTGACTGTCATGATGCTAATCCGATTGTTGCAAATCACTTCATAAGAGTTATATCTTACTTTAAACTTAACATTGTAAATACAAACTTATTAGTGTATCACAAAAATTAAAATAAATTAATTATTTGTACATTTAGTCTCCAGAGAAAATTCAAACTAAAAACCATTACTGAAAAATCAAAATTCAATTGTAATCTTTTTTGACCGTGTGTAGCTGTGTAGTTTGCGTAGTCAATGGGAAAAGTAGCTATGTTTTATTCAATTGGAATCAAAGAATTCTTAAAGTGGGCGAGAGCTTTGCTTTAGCACGAATGGGCCGGCTCGACCGGAGTGATACCACGGTCTCACAGCAAACCGGTGTTAAGGAACGCTTGCGCTGCGTTTTGCCCTAATTCTAAACCGTAAATATCTAACCTCCAAAAGGCCAATACCGTATCGCATTGGTGTTGCGGTTATCTATGGGCAGCACGAATTGCTTACCATTAGAGTATAAGTAAGCTCATTTGCAGCCCTATCGCGTAAAAAAAGTTTTAAGTTTAGTTCGTTTTAAGGTTCTTTTTCAGTTGTGCTGTTTTTTTACCTGTGTTGAAAGCATGAGTGCTCGTGTATAGTCGAACGCGTGTGCGAACCAGGAGTCGTCATTGGGTCCACACAGCACGAGCAGGTTTGTGATGCCCAGCAGTGGGATCAGGACTAGAAGTGCCTTCGTTGCTTTCCGATACTGTTCCGTCTCCAATGTGTTGGCAGACCGCAGCTTTGTGATTAAAACCTGTTGAAATTTAGGTTTTAGTAAACAGGAATTAAGGTTTATATTGCACTAGCGGACCCTCCCCGATAACGCCCTCAGCGAAATCATCAACACCATCTGCCAGGCTGATTAGTGAATCTAAACCATCCAGGGCGTCACTCAAACGCATGCAGAAAAAAAAACATTTAATTAAATCGGTCAAGCCGGTTAGAAGGTTTCAATGACATACACACGTACAGCAGAATCAAGACTAATATTATAAATGCGAAAGTAAAAACTCTGTTGGTCCGTCTGTCTTTTCTTCACGTCTAAACTATTGGACCGATTTCTGTGAAATTTGGTACACACATAGTTTGAAACTCGAGAAAGGTCATCGCGACGGAAGTTTTTATACCAAAAATCTGCAGGAAGTCACTATTACGCGAACTGAGTCGCGGGCAAAAACTAGATATAAAAAGAACTGAAACTTATTTCTTGAATTCCATTCACTTTCTATTCAATTAATGTGAGCTTCATATGTTTTTTTAGGGAAATGTTTTTTTTTTCAAATAACATCAAATCTAAGAGGGACACGGCACGAAAATTGATATAGTCAATTAATTTCAATTTCGTTTCGCTATTCTAATTTCCCGAGAGAGGTTTAACTTGTGCCGGGTCATTCTACAAATTAATTTAACCCGTAACCAATCTACTGGAATAAATCTTATAGATTTACGAAACGAAAAAATATTCCGATTTTGGTTTGTAAGAAAGTTTAGGCAGGGATTAGGTTCGAAAAATCCAAATCCAATCTGTACTAATATAATAAAGCTGGAGACGTTTTGTTTGGTTGATCGCACTTATCTCTGAAACAACCAGATGGATTGAAAAAATGTTTTTGTTTGAATTATTTCAATCTTAAAGCTCGATTAGATACAAAGGGGCTGAAAATATTAAAAATTTGTTTGAAAATACAATACGACATTTTAGTGTCAATAATGCACGATCTAAATTCTACTTACATCTCTTGATCAAAGTCTGAACGGTACAAAATGCCAATTTTACTATCATATTGCCAGTAGTACTTACCCACATAATCCTAATGAGGAAGAAGAGATTGAGGGCGAGTCCAGCGAGTGCTGGCGCTTTGTGGATCCAGTCCACCTGGTGCTCCGACATCCAAATACACATCTTGGCTTCCCCCGCAAGGGCAAGCTGCAAATAGAAAACAAATATACTCCACTTATAAGATAGGGAGAGAATATTCGTGTGTGGGTAATATGTTAGATTCAATCCTTTACAACTCATGAAGCCTTCATGATATCTGAAATTATTTAAATAAAACCGATATTAAAATATGCACACTAGCAAGCTTTTAAGTCTTACGCTCAAATCCGGTAGTAAAAACTACATAAAATGATAGTGAACACATTATGCTAATGTGCAACTTTACTGCCGTACGGAGATTCTTAAATATGCAAGACGCTATAACGACCTTTATTGCCCTGAAAATAGAGTTGGTTTAGCTATAAAGTCAAATTGGCTGCCCTTTTCAAATTTCTCGCCGCCATGATGGTGTAATTGACCTTGGATTCGCGCTGGATTGGAAGCTTTGAATATCTGTCGATGATATCGTTATACCGAACAAATTGAGATTTTCTTTTATATACTGTTAAAGGGAAAAATTTATTTAGTAAATAATTAAAAAAGGTCTTAACACTTAAGAAAGTCTCTAGACGGGTTTAATATAGAATTGTGTATGTAATGTAACACCATTTAATTGTCAAATTGGCACATTTATTTGCAAGAGGTGCAAGCGTATAACAATGTAATCAGTATAGAACTTTTTTTTTGTTAAATAAAACGTAAAATTTGCCCTACACTAGGATTTTCTTCTGTGTCGTTGGTGCATTTACAAACATACAATTTTACATAAACATGACACCCAGACCTGAAACAACAATTTGTGGATCACATAAAGTGTTGTTCCGTGCGGGAATCGAACCCGCGACACATCGCATGGCAGCCAGTTGCCCAGCCACCGTACCAACCAGCACTCAAGTAATTAATTAAATAAAGTTCCTAAAGAAACAGCAAGACAACAGTTTAACTGTTTTAAAACAAAATACTTGTCTATAAAGAAAAAAAATATGTTCCTTTTAAGACGAAATGCAGATTAAGTATGTATATAAGATAGAAAAGTAAGTAGTTGGAGTTAGTTCCTTACCCCATCAGCTGCGTTGGAAGGCACAATGTTGACAAAGCACCTGCATATCACCCATATTGTTAGGAACACCGCCGGAGCACCTGCGGAACGAAACTAATGTTACTATTTGTATCCTTTCATCTTCCTTTATTACGCGAACATTTCCTTATTATAAATCTCTCTTATATTTCGTTACTTAATATAGCTAACACATTGTTTTATCTTCAAAGAGGCAAATAAATACAATCTAAAAGTTTATCAGTCTATAAGTGCCCACTGCTGCGCAAAGGCCTTTTATCACACGTGGAAGGTTTGAGCATTAACCACAACGCTTGCTGAAGGCGCATTGGCGATTTCAACCTTATATTTAGATATTATAAATCCAGGTTTCCTCCCTTCTACTACCACACGATGTTTTCCTTCACCGTATGCCAGCTTTCAAGTAATACCACGGCGTCACAGAAAACCGGAGTGAAACCACTTGCTTGCACAATCCTTCACCTTCCCCATCCCTAGTCCCCAAATCTCAAATCATCAGATCCCTTTTCTACAAAAGACCGACGACACGCAACTACTTAACAATGTCTACATCTTTACGTCTAAAAACACATATGGCCTTGTTTTGTGCTTTTTTTCTCATGGGATAATCATCTAATGACTTCTGCCCAGGGTAAGGCGAGAGAGAGTGCCAGGCTCTTACAGACTAAACCCCCCCCCCATTCCTTCTCCTGCTCTAGGCCGAGGCCGCGGTGACTCATTGCGCTTAACCCGCAACCCTGGCTGAAAATCAGCCCCATAGGACCCCGTCTCTGGCGGCTCTTTTAGATGCGCGCGAAACGCTACGCGCCGTTGCTTTATTTTGTGCTAGATATATTTTTCTAAAATGGACAACACAAATTGGAATAAACATAATAAAGATTACAATACTACAATATTTAGAAATAAACAATTGTTTCTAAAGAGTTTAAGTGTAACCCTTAACACTTAGAAAACACTATCAGAGCATTTGATTGGAGTTATTTCTAATGAACTCTCAGTAAAGTTTTAACAAGTGAAATGAAAAGCAATTACGTCGAGCTTGTAATTTAGTTCGATCATTGAAGTGTGTGGTAGTGAACTAAGTTCCATTGCAGTTGCAAAGTGAATCGGGTTGTAAAGGGTTCAACTAAGTGGAATTAAACAGAAAATTAGTTGTTTGATCAGAAACAATCATAAAGTCTTTGGTATAGAGCTCAAATTTGTTTAGAGATTTTTCTAAAGTTGATTTCTGAAGAATATTATAGCGTTTTTATGTTCATAATCAGAGACATTTAATGATTACTTAAAGTAATCCTTAGTAACGACTAGCTTTTTTTAGCTAGCAATTTCCCTATATATGAATTCCTATTCCTAGTTCCTCTTGTATCATTACATCAATTTATAAAAACCACATCAAAATCTGTCATGTCGTTTTAAAGATTTAAGCAAACATAGGGACATACAGCGAGAAGCGACTTCCGTTTTATACTATGCAGCAAGAGTGATAGCAATATTGATTTTGTCCCGGAATCAATTTCGAAGGAGTGGGTTAAGTAAACATTTAAAGACTTTGAGGATAGTTGTCAACGTATGTACTTCTTTTTGGAATATCGTCCTTGATATTGTTGTAATTATTACCTCACACATTTGTGATAGACAGGTAAAGTATTTAAGACGTCCTAATTCAACAGTTTTACTGACATCAATAGTATTATTATTACACATGGCATTCTTTAAAACTCTAGACTAGGAAGTAGTCAAACAAATGTAGTAAAAAACTTACCCCATCCTATAGTAGTATACACCTTCAGTTTTATATTCTCAGCGGTGAATGTTTCCACCACGAGCATGTACAGGTACAAACCTGAAATGATTCAGTCATGATAAACAATACAGTTACGTACATACGCGTCTGATAACAAACCTATTTATAAATCCTCTTATATAATATGTAATTGTGTATAGTAATTTTATTTAAAACGATGTTAAGTAACAATTTTTCGATTTTGCGTCTTTATTTTGTGATAATTAAGGTTGTTTTTTGTTAACCGAATTTTTTTGGATATGACCTTTAACCCTTAAAAAAAGGAGCGTACATCTCCTTCTTAAAAAGTTGTTGATACTTGTGACCTCTTTGGTTTTTCTGGTGTTCATGAGCATAGGTGGTTTGCTAAAAGCACACGAGCTGTCGAATCACCATAAAAATGACTACATTTGGGACTTCCTTTCGTTTAATAATTTACATAGTAAAATCCAAAAATACATTTAGCAATTTTTAGAAGTTTCTTACGCGGACGGATAGACGCGGTGGACGTCTACTTGCTACCAAAGTGAAAATAAAATTATGATAATGACAATTATTATCCTTTTAAACCATTCTTAAGATCTAGTACGGAGATGTGTATCGATTACAAGTTCGTACTGAATACTCATTGAACTTAGCATCCAACTTTACCGATCAACTGAGAAATCCGACCAAGATATATACATATATTCCCCATAGAGTCAGTTGTGAATTCAGATCCGGAGATTGCTCGTCGTCAAGTGCCTAGGGAACAAAGTGACAGGAAGACGTCTATAAGATTTATATATCTATTTATATTTTATATAAGACTCATACATATGTAAAACCTTGCATGCAGTAACATAGTTATCATAATGATATGTCGTCAAAACCATTCGAATCTGAAAATGGTATTTATTAATTTTTATACTTCTTGCACAATATACAATGGCGGACTTAACGCCTTAGGCATTCTCTTCCAGTTTGGGTGGTGGAGAAATAGGAGTAGTATGTGCATCACTATTGGAAAATTAACAAGAAATGTATTAAAGAATGGTCACTTTTAAGGCAATACGTTTTATCCCGGTTTTTAGGTATACATAATTAGGACGTAAAAAGAGAAATAATTCTTAATTTTAAGTTAGGAAAGTGATTGTTTATAAATAGTCTTACCTTCCACAAGCATCCAGAAGAAATTAGTGAGGTAAAAGTAGTGCATACAAATGACCAGAATCGTACACGAGGTTTGATCTTGTTGGGCCTCATCGGACCAATTCTGTGAACAAAATACAATGGATTAGAGTTTTAATCATAAAATCAATTTATTTTTGACGATAGTCTATTTATTATTTAGTTTTATATGTGACTTCAAACAAAATTACACTATTATCGGTTAAAAAATTTTTTATAACTCATTTTTCGGTATTTTTGTTGTCATAAAATTACAATATCGATAAATATTTTCATTATAAGTTTATATTCATGTCAATAATCCTTCATAAAATGTCCATACATGAAAAATATTAGATAACCCACGTTTTACGGCCTAAGTGACGGCAGACTGGACATATTTGGTTTAATGAGGGTCGTAGATGATTTACTTTGAATAATATATCAGTACACTATATGTACATTATGTAAAACATATTGTTGTTATACAGAGTAGGTCAACATCTACACAATGTCACAAGAAACATTACTAAAAATACTGAAGAAGAGTTTGTACATGAGACGATTTACGGATAAAATACCTAATCAGAGGCCTGTACCTTCTTCCCTTCCCTCAATCCCTAAATCTCCGATAGCCTAATCCCCAAAAGGCAGGCAACGCACTCGTAACTTCGGTTTTGCTGCGGGTTTCCATGGCCGGCGCCAATTGCTTATTTTTTGCTAATTTGTTTGAATAACTACGTGTGACATGGTGTATGTACCTTTTGACTAGTGTTTAGCAAACCTTAATATTAAATGCATAGGTACATCATGTGTCAAAAAAAACAAATATATTGCGAATAGTTCCTTTTTCATTATTTCCAAATAGCACAGTTCTATTTAATATAATGTTACAGTAAGCCGCTATTAAAACCAGACAGACAGTAAAACTTTAATCCTCTTTTGAATTAATTTGCTATTTGAGAGTTTATTCAAACTAAACCAACATTCGGAAATAGAAAATAAGTAGATTAAAACGCGAACTTTACAGACGTTATCTGGATGTATTCAAGCACATTTATGTGAGATTTAAACTGGCCATTAATCGCTTTAAGTGTCCTATTAATTACCGGTAGTTAACTGTAGCTTCATTGTAACAAAAAGTAGTGGGCAATTTCCTACGGGCCGGGCGGCTCGAGTTACTCAGATAAAAACTGCTACTCGTATTACGAAGCAACTAAAACACATCCATTTTAAAAACATTGTAAACCTCCAACTCATGTAACTCCAACCAAATAAACCAAATATGCGTTGGCACGAATGTGTCGGCTCGACCGGAGTGATACCACGACCTCACTGAAAACTGGCGTGAAACAGCCACAGCTTTGTGTTTCGCCATGTGAGTGAGGATACACTTTCCAATCCCTAAATCTCCAAAACCACACCGATCGGCACAGTACTCGTAACTCTTCCGTTGTTGCGGATGTCCATTGATTGCTTACCATCAGGTAAACTGTTTGCTCGTTTGCAGTCAGGTCACATAAAAAAGACATATTTATTTCGGTGAAATTGCCATTGCTAATAATCAGCTAAAGGTTAAAGATAAATAAATAGCTAAAGTTAAATATTTGAAGAGTTTAAGTAATTTTTCTGCCTTTCCATAATTTATTAAAATATTCCACTGATAAATTGAATAAATATGTATGTGTGTGCGTATATTTGCATACAGCTTAAATTGTTTGCCATTAGATTGCGATGATTGACATTAGATACATCTTTTTGTATCAATGAAAAATGTACATAAATGCACTGGTAATACGTTGCAATTTGTGGCAACTACATATTACATACAACAAGCAATTTCCTTCAAACATTAGTCACAGGAACATTGTCCTAGACGAAATACCCAGCAGACAATATCCTTCTAGGGAACACGGAATGACACATTTTTTCAATAGCGACTCGGCTGTTAAGGATTCAATTACGCTGTGAAGGATGAAAAGCCAGTTGTCACGATGAAGGGTGCTTAAGATTAATTAATGGTATTGTCGCAACCCTTGTCCACGCATGGTTCTTTATTAAATGAGCAGCTTATGTGTTTTGTTTTCTTATTTAATTAGACCCAGTTTTATTAATCTTTGCTTATTATGTGGTGGTTCTATTACGATGATTATTTAGGTCTAAGCGGGAAGTATATTACTACTATTTTTTTTCTCTAGTCGGATTATGTAACACTAATATGCTTAGTTGTTTTTTGTGAGGGGATAATCATCAAATGACTTCTCCCGCCCAGGGCTGAGCGGGAGGGAGTGTCAGACTCTTACTGACTAAAAACCCCCTGTTCCTTCTCCTGCTCTGGTGATTTCAACTTACTTACAATATAGTTTCCTATATTCAGTAATAATTTGTGTATGACGTCAAACATAAAGTTTTCTCAATGCTTTTACTAGAAATATGACTCCTGAATCATAAAATTGTCCATAAAACGATTTGTGAGATTGAAAGTTTAGAAAATATGTTTACCACATAACCTTGCAGATATTCTCTTGTTACGTTCGTTTTTCAACATAAATAGTGTTTATATTTATGTCTGAATATCAATCCACATTCATAATATTATGTTTGTTTATACCGAACTAGATGTTATAAATATTTTGTTTGTTACAAAACATACAAATCTGCACTATTTTAATACACCTTTAACTTGAAAAGTTTAATAAATGTTTTGCCCTGATGTTATTTATCGTTAATAAAATATGTAGCGTGATTGCTTTGTAATTTTATGAAATATTTCCAACGAATTCAACTACATTTTTAGATCTACATTTAAGATAAACTGAACGAAAAACCGTTGTGCATTTTCAAGATGGCGGGCGATTGAAGCACAGATAATAAAAATGAGTTCAAAGACATGAATGAAATCCTTTGCAGCAGTAAATTTAAAATTAATGGCGGTTAAATTTGTGACTCTATAATCAAAGCTCTGAGTTTTGATTCTCTTTTATCTGTAGCACGTATTTTTATTCATGACTGGTTCATTAGCCGCCAAAGAGATAGCAATTCATTTCGAAATACTTCGTTCGCGAACCTACTAGAATATTCTACACAATGTACGCAGTCGTGTCGGTAACCAACTTCCTCGTTTAAGAACTTTTGTGTTATAGTTCTCTTGCATTGTTTATGTATACACGCTATCTATGCATTCGTGCCAAGAAAAACTTTTTAACACCATTCTCAAATGAGTGAGTTTGCATATTTAAGCAGTTGGTGATAGAATAATTAACTTTGCATTGCGAAACTTCAACTTCTAAAGTATACGAAAAACTTAAATATTTGTTTCGACAATGTTCTGAGGGTTTATTCTTGGAGTAATATTTAGATGCAAACTTAGAATGAGTTGAAATCCGGGGAAATAACAAGCAATACTAAATGAAAGTTTCTTTGACCTTTCAATCGAAGCGAATAACTTTGACACTTTGTTGTGTCCGTTTGATGGTAGACGACTTATTCAGTTGACTGCACTGCATATTCCTGCACAGAACAACATTTAGTGTGGTCCACCATTTGTTGTTTCGGGTGTGATAGTAATAACTGACCCAGAGATTACGAACATACAGTTCAGATATACTATTGAGATACTATATGTATACAGGGACATGGAAACTATTTAGTTTTTTCTTCTCCCCAAATAATATCGTCTGATTTATTTCGTTGCGTGATCTAAGACAGTCATTCATGTGCCTGTGACACATCGGACTTCAGTGTTCTGGTGTTTTCATGGTTGTATCTACTGTAGATCCTGGCTTACAAGAGTTGCTACGATTTTGGGAGGTTGTAGTGAGCTTCGTAGCTTCGCGGCCGCGTTATTAAAAAAAGAAAAATAATAATCATTAGATTAAAGTGTCGTGTACCGTGTACAAATGTAATGTTTTTCCGATAGCACCCAAAACTTGTCACAAAAGAGTAGTAATTGCCGTTCATATATATAGGTATATAATATTCATGGTTCTTTTGTCTACTTAAACTGGTGTGGTTCCTTCCTCAAAAGACCAGGATTACAGAATGTACTCTCACATTATGTTATTTTTACATCGTCTAGACTTAAAAAGAGACTGACCCCTGAGTTTGTTTCGGCATTTCTTCGCAGAGTAGTCAGATAGGAAATGCCGGCTTCATCTAGTTTTTGACATAATTATAATTTGATGAGTAAAAGTGCCGTTTTATGGACTAATTGCAAAAACAAATTAATTGTATCATTGTTTATTAATATTTTAAAGTATAAAAATAACTTTCATTACTAAAGTATTCTCGTCTATATTTAGAAAGAGATTGAATTAAAATATCGTAGCGAAATAACACAATAACAGTATAAACAGTGGAGAACAAACAGCTCGCAGGGGAGCGAAAATAATTCTAGTTGGAAAGTTGACTTAATATCAAACATTCATTCAAAATTAATTTTAGTTTGTGCATGAAACTCTGAGTGAAATAGAGAGTTATATTATTAAAGTATTCAGCATTTGTTTAAGACTTTTCTGTGAAAAGTTAGTGGACTGCAGGTGTTGAAAACTTGTAATATCCTTTCATATTTTATTGGTCCGTTGATCCAGAAAATTAGATTTATTTATAAAGAAAATCTACGTAAGGTTACTTACCTAATACAAATTAATAAATAGTAAACACACAAAGTATGTCGTTCATTCGCTCAGTGCAATTCGACGCCATTTTTTTTAGTGACAATTTTGTGATTGGATATTAAAAACGAATTCAAAAACGTTCCTATTCCAATATATAATAGCAACGGTTATTTTAAATATTGGTTTATTTTTAAAAAATGGTAGTTCCATTTTGCGTACAATGAACCCAATATTCTGAATTCTAGAAAGTTCAATTATGTTACTGGCCCACGATATTTTATTGGCAATATATTAGGTACTGATAACAGTACTTTACGAATCCGTTACAGTTTAAGAAATATGTTTTTATTACGACTATAATTCATCTTTGCTAAGACGGTTTGTTTATCTTAATATTGTAACGATTGAGATTTAACAGCGTGTTATGTTAGCTCTTGCGAATATTATTTATTTGATGTAACGTAATTTGCTCCGCCTAACCCAATTTCTTTGATACAGATATTACTACGGTCGTAAATTGTTTTATTTTGTTATCTTAGACATGATACTGTTGAATTCAATGACGTATTATATATAGACACGTCATGAACCAACATCGCGGCGCTTAAAAACGGCGAAAATACTAGATAACTACTTCTACGAGTAAAGAAAGGGAAAGAAAATATGACATCGTATAGTGGAATGCCTTTGCTAGAGGGAGATAAATATACATCTTCAGTTACATCACAGGATAAGTACTTAATAGTAAAACTACATTTTCATAAGATGGCCGCCATAAGATGGCGGGCGCCGGCGTCGAAAAAAATAAAATAAAATAGGTTGTTTGGTGAACTTACGCATGAAATGACACATTTTTGTCTTTAACTTTTGGAGTATAATTTGTACATCGTCTGAACACACACGACGGCATGCTTTCTTTATGTTTCGCACAGGTTTACACACACGATATAAATGAAATACAAACGTAGCGTCGCGCGGCAGGTTGGTGCGTAACTAAGCGCGATGTTGTCAACTGCCTTCATTTCATGTTGTCATTTTAGAGCGCGGACAACGTATCTATAGTTTTATACATCATTGGTTGAATTAGTATTAAAGTAAAAATGAATTATCAATATAATTTTGATCTTAGATTGTAACACGAAAATCAATATATTATCAAGGAATTTATTTTAACTTTTATCATTATTTTGTAGTCGATTGAATTTTGAATTGGTTGTAATATTAAAGTGTTTGAAAATTTGCCCTTTCAATATTTTTGACGAATGTGTCAAGTACTTACCTAACTAATTTATGTAAAAGCCTTGAGATGGATTGCATGTGTTAGGAGTGCTAAAGTTTATAAATAAAATGAATAAGTGGTTTTTGTTTAATAAAGCGAATTACTTACAGCATGGTAATTTATTTTCTTTACTTCAATTTAACGTTCTCTTACAGCTTAATGATATATTATTTTTATTATAAACGTGTTATGTGTATAATTCTTATATATTATAAATCACCGATAGAGCATTATTGAAAAATTGATCAAAAAATAAATAAACCTGTCAAAATTCTACGCCTTAAATCCATTTTGTTCACACATCTGACGTCGCATAAATCAAAGTCCATCTTAATACTAGCTGCTGTATTAAGCCATTGTCAACAATCACTATCTACAAGATAATAAAACATAGATAACAGTACTTACTTGTAAAGCTAAGTTTAAGATCCAACTGCAGGCAGACAGAATATACGTCGACATGAGGTTGGTATGTATCGTGTTCCTTAGACATCGCAGGTCCCTGTAAATGAGAAAATAATATTAGCACAGGCTTAAAACACAGTCTAATAAAACATACGAACGTCTTCTGAATAAATATCTCGTGTAATTATAATTGCTGGCGCTTTGTTGAGTTTGTCAAACAAGTGAATATAAAGATGTACACCCGCATAATTTGTTGGGGCTGGGCGGAGCTGACGGCAAAAAGACGTCCTCGTTCATCCTAAATATGGACGATAGCTTTGAGTTATAAATAGGATGTACGAATACTTCTTCTGAACTTTCCTAATTAGTTAGAAAGTAATATGTGTATTTTATTTATTTACTCAGAAGTTACTGTGAAGATTGTCTCGTTATAGCTCTCGCGAGAAGTGATTAATAAGCGTCAAGAGGTTCTATATTGAATTTTCAGTTTTCAGGAAAGATTTTGTCTAGATTTTTTAGACCAGAAATTATTATTCTTAAGTTGTAAGTATTCTTAGTTTAGCAACAAGGTCGTGATATTTTACAATTATTATTAACAATGACAGAAAACTTTGTAGGATAACCACCTGAGACAATGTTAATGAAATTTTTCTCTGGTGTGCGGTCCATATATTATGTAGTTAGTATAAGGCCGTGCTTAGCTCACAAGTATCGTGAATATATACAGGGTGGCATTTTGAACGAGGCAAAATTAAAACAACTGTTTCCAACACGAAAATAATAATGGTAAAAAATATTTACTTCTCCATTGTATAGGGAAATAAATTTATTTTTGAGATTTGGATATTGGTCCCACGGAAAAAGTAGAGCACCAAATCGGCTTCTTGAATAAGTCCCATGTTCAAAATTGAACGAGGCAGGTATAAAACAGACACATTTATTTGACTTTCACAAGCATAATAAAAATGCATATTATATTTAATGTCTGCATGCTGAGATTTAGCACATACCATTCCTGTACTTGTAGGTTAGGGACCTAGCAACGGTCCGAACATCCACGAATGACATCACAATTATTTCGTCACTAACTTTGAGCTCACACGCTTATGGCTTTAGCAAATTACTTTAACGCCCTCTGGCTCTAATTTGTGTACTGCTTAACTTGCTAATGACATTTAGAGCACATTCAGGCCTCATTCTGTGGCTCAAAGGCCTGTAATTAGTACTTTGGGATTAGAATTACTTAAAAGTCCAAACTCACTGCAAATGAGAATGTTTCGCGAAGCTCACAAACTTAACAATGTCACGTTTTTTTGTATGTGAATAAGTTTTATGTTGCGGTTTTAATTAGTAAGGTTATTATAACAACATGACATTTATGATGTTCAAAAAAAGAAAATGCTTTTTTTTTTCTTTTTTTAACACAATAAGTTTCCATATTTTTTTAAATGTGAATATTTATTCCGTTTTTTGGAATTATGATAAAAAAATATGAAACATTTTTTTTGTAATTTTCTTTTCCTAGTTTGCCATGTAATTTAAAAAACAAACGTTTTACTATTAATTCCTTTATTATTATATTATTATAAAGTAAGAATTAACGCATTTATTAAAATGAATATTCAACTTTATATCGATCAAAACCAAACATTACATTTTGACAATATTATCCTGTATGTTTTACAAGAATAAAATAACCACTGACAATACTATCTATAACTAGAAATGTATCACTATTTATCACAATATTTATCTATGATCTTTGCACATCATATCGTTCGTAGACCGACAGTGTGAAGTGGCAGGCGGTAGCTAGATAATACGTCTGTAACTTTAGATTTTGCATCTGTGGCGTTCCAACACGTGGTTACTATAGCTAGTTGCTTACCTTTAGTAGCCACGTGTCAGTTGCATGCTAAATTAATCTGTATTAATATTATAAAGAGGTAAAATTTGTAATTTGTAAGTTTTTAATATTATGTCCTTAAACTTATCCGTTGGTAATGTTTGGAATCGCTGGTCGGATTTCCAAAATGGTTTCACTGATATCTATCAGTGCATTATTGTAGCTATCTAGCTACAATATTCCTGAGTGCTATAGGCTATAAAACATAACGCTACGATCAAATGGAGCCAGACAGCGGGTGAAACCGCGCGCGTTTAGCTAGTAAAATCTATACTTTAACGATTACGATTCTGTCAGATCCTCCAAACCATTTTTAAATTAAGAACATGCATTCGTTTCTTTGTTCTGTACCTACTCTTTGATGCTATAACTTATTATTTTACTTAATTTTTTTACCTTTCCTAAGTTTAAAAAGATTTCTTTCTTCTTTTTGTACCTATTAAACAGTCGAAATAAGTTATTTTTGATTTAAAAACTATGATTTTTAAGTATGGAGGTTTATTAAAAAAAGGCGTTAATACGTTTAAAAAAGGAACGTAATCTTAAATCAGAACACGCTATTATTCAGATTGCATATTCTGTTCTTGTAAGCTATTCTTATAAGTAATGAGTGTGCTCAGCTCCAAGTTATAATGGAGTATGTTATAATAGTCTGTAACTTGCAAGCAGTGACAAAGTGCACACTGTTCAACTAGTTCTGAACTCATATTACTTGCTAACAATAACTCTATGATATACATCTTTAAGAGGTGAATAATGTTAAAGCTGTGACCATTATTTTTTATAGTTCTTAAGGATCAAAATAAATTATGTACTAAAGTTTCTGAATGCTATAATATTAAGACAGACCGTTCCATATAATTTTATTGGTATTGTAAGTTTTTGTTCTTGAATAGCATTACTAATTTGGTTTATAAAATGTTAAAAGTTTTGTTAACTTTTATCGATGACTTCATATGTACTTATTTTAAGTTTGATACAAGTTTTAATAATAAATTAAATTTTATAAAATAATACATTCCCAACAACAAAATTAGATTACTATTCTATCTACTACTATTCATTCAATTATATCTAGATATACTAATATTATAAAGAGGTAAAATTTGTAAGTTTGTATGTTAATTATTGAGAATTTAAACGAGCGGTTCCAAAGATTTCTCCCTAATCATTGGAACCGCTCGCTGGTTGGATTGCCAAAATTCTTTCACTGATAGATAGCTACAATGTTCCGGAGTGCTATAAAACATCACGCTACGATCAAATGGAGCGGAGCAGCGGGTGAAACCGCGTGAGAATAGCTAGTTTTTTTATATTTTACATGACTATGATAGCACATCCAATTAAGTCAGGTACAGCAACTCATTTGAAGAACCGTACATACACGTAAACATTACATGTACCTTTATACGTATACTTGAATTTACTGATAATATTCAAAGGACTTTAGCCCTAATGGAAACAATAATATGTCGGTCATAATAGTCATTTTACGAATGACATCAGATGTTATTATGATTTGATCGCGTCGTTTGAATGTATGATGTTAGTTAATGGCTATAATCCATGGCGGAGATGCCGTGCCAAGAGATATTCGCCATACTAATGCTAAACTAAATGTAGGATAATGTGACAGCTTAGATTGTGGCACTTTGGAGGATATTGTCTGTTTATTGTAATGACGAGTGTATGAGTTGTATGCGTATATGACTTGGCTGTCTTTGACGTAATTACCTATATTTTAGTACATTTCATTCTTAGGTAAAGACAGAAGTATTTTTTTACGGAATAGTAAATGAGCTGTTGGATTTCCTTATGGTAACCAATCGGCGCCGCCTATAGATACTCGCAATACCAAAGGAGTTATATCTATCTATATATACGTTGCTGGCCCTTTAGGAATAAGGGTTTCGGATAGTTAAGAATTGAGAAGTTTTGGAGGGAGAGGGAAGGACTGGGCACACAGCGAAACACAACGCTGTGGTTGTTTTACGCCGGTTTTCAGTGGAGTCGTGGTATCACTCCGGTCGAGCCGATCAATTCTTGCCGAAGCTTGGCTCCCCAGGGTTCACAACTATTAATTAATTCACTTTTTTAAGGGAAATCTAATATCGAATATAGTTATGAAAACGATTACCAATTTTGTATGGGTTGTCGGCCTTTTCACATGGGATGAGTTTATTTTAGACTCTAGAAACTGACGCGGTGAGACGCAGTGCACAATGCTTAACGCTGGGTATCCTTAAGGGTTTAATATGCCACCCATTCGCCAACGCATAGCACTCCCACGTGATCTTTCAAATCGACTTTACACGTACGTGCTCGGCGAAAATTACGCCTCCAAATATTGATATTTCCCAAAATATTGTTACTTATAGCTAAGTAATCATATTTGTTGGTGTTTTGATACAGCCAGGGTCGTAAAGTTTTCGTATACGAGCGATATTATGGCGGCAATAATATCTTGGCACGGCTCTTCATAAATCGAAGTATACATTTTAGATGGCCATTAAATTGACACTGGATATAGAAACTGTTTTGTACAGATTTGGTAAATAAATAGAACAAGGAGGTTTGATAAATAACTGATTTAGTTCTGGTTTGTTTCTGAATAAATTATGGTACTGTTTGAATGTTGGTAACAAAATGACGGTACGAATAAAATTGACGATTTATAAAAAAATATATCATTAAGGATGTTTTTATATTAAACCATTTTTTTGATGACTATCATAGCATTGAACTGGAAAGATATTTTTTCTTGTCAATGTAACTTGAATTAATTTGTTTTTATGATTATTGCGAACGAAAAGAAAAGAAATATTGTTTTCCTGTCTCGACTATCAAACCTAGCGACTCATAGACAACAGAATAAGTAAACAAATAAAACAACGTTCCTTGCCAATTTAAGTCAGCTTAATTTGAATAAGAAAAAAAGAAATATAAATACTAAAATGTAAAAGAAAAGCGACAGTTATAACAAACAAGTTTCTCCTGTATCAAGTAAATGTTGGGAACGTCAAATTATATAGGACACAGAGTCTAGACTAGACTACAACAGACATAAGATGTGACACACACACACACACACACACACAACGAAAACTAGTTCGATCACTAGATTCCCTTCCACATAAAAAAATAATAATAACAAGTACCAAGTTATTTCATTTTGTCAACTTTAATAAAGTTTACAATTTCATAAAATGAAGACGTAAAAGAGTAACGAATGAAAATATTTTTATTAAAATATAATATAAGTAAGGGAAAAGTCTTTTTCATTTTCTTCCGATAAATATAAAAGATTGGGTAACAATAAATATTATAAAGAATTACTACAGAGACACGGTTCCAAGAAAATTTTCTTATATTATTCTCGTGTTAAATGTATTACTTTTTATTAAATACAATGCAGGTATTTTATTATACTATAATAATATATTTATAATAAGTAACTATAGTTCACACTACAAACTATATAGAAAATATGTTTATTTACATAAATAAAATATGGAACTTTTCTTGGAATCGTAAAAAGGAACTCTTTATAAATACAAATTTATCCAATTTATGGAATATAATTTTTATCTTTGAAGTTAACTGTGAGAGTGCTTTATCAAATAGCCAAGCATGAATTACAATATTGTCACCAATTCATGAAATTTTAGTAATAAAAAAATGCTTAATAATATAGAGGCCTAAATAAGGTATTTGAATCTTCAAAATTATGTTTTCATTTTTGAGATACCTTCTTCTATGAGTTAGTTCTGTTTTCTAGTAAAGATGCCCTACACCTAACCTACTTTACGATCTGGATATCCGATATAATTTGTAACTGAGACTAAGCTTAAATTTAGGAAAGGTTTCGGAAATTCGTTAAATTTAACACATTTTACCCAAATACGTTAAAATTAACAATTTGCTTCACCTGTCGTGCTTAAATTTTCGCCTGGGCGGACCTTTCTACAGATTTAGGCCTTCAAGAATTTTACGCAAATTATAAAAGTATTCTTTAAGGGATGTTTATCAGACTCTGAAGCTACTTTAAGGACACGGTTGGGTGTGAAATTGTGTCGGTGTATTTTTATATAATAAAATGTGGATGAAATTCCCACATACACATATATATGATTGTTTTATGCAAGATTTTAGTTGAGTTTTTCTAATAAGCCAACTGATAATTTATTATTAAACAAAAACACATATTCTTATTTTGAACACACAATAAAAAAACAACCGCAAAAAACCAAGCTGAAAATCTTAAAAGAAACGAACAAAAAAAATAATACGTAAAGGCTCGTTCAAATGGTTCGTTCGTAATTCAATTTGTGAAATTGTAAAAGCAAGGGATTGTACATCGTTTGGGCGTAAAATTGATATCATTTGCAGCAACAATTTTGTGTACACACAAATTACGATAATGTGACAACCCTGGCTGGTAGGCGATGTGATGTTCAATTGTTTTTGTAATCATGGAATTTATTGTAATTTTTGAAATAATAGCGGTTGTTTTATTGCCAAGATTTTGTGATTTTATTGTAAGTATAAATAATGGTTATTTTTAAGTTCCCTAAGATCAGAAAAGGAGGTTCCTTCGACTAGGCCAGGTGATCATGCATCTTGGCGAGCTTCTGCCCAACAGTTGTTCGTTGGAGTTTTCTATTTATATCGCATATCTGTCAATTGATTTATAGTTGATCTTCTATGCGCGCCTTCACACTTTAATACCAACTTTGCTCTATATGAATGATTTTGGAAGAGAGTTCAGCCATCGAAGAAATTCAAAAGCAAAAATATATTGTATCTCTTAATAAAACATGAGAATTAAAACTGCGATGCTAGGCAGCTAGACTAATTACTTTGACAGAGGTGCAGTAAAAAATAAAAAAATAAATTACTCGCCTATTACTTACCTATTTAAAAATTTGATTAATGATCCAAATTACTATTTCTGAACTCTTGTGTGCTAATCAACGGTTGTAAATCGAAACTAAGGTATATATTAAGCTCAACGACCGAAAATCTAATATCCTTTTAAATTTCCTAAGCCTAGAGACTAAACCCTAATAATAGCTAACATTTTAGCTAAAGTCGTTAGAGCTGTATTGTCCTAATTTCCAAAATCATAAAGGATAGGTACATGAATAATATGAATTCTGTAATATTAGGTTTAATAGGACGTAGAAAATTTCTGGCATTGCGAACACCCACTAACGGACCCGATAAATGACGTGGCCTGCAGGTTGAGGGGGGTGGAAAACCTGGTTAGTAGCCAATGAGACTTTTTTAAACTTAAACGTTCTTATAAGATTCATTAGACACCAATGACATACAAAGGAAAACATTTTGCGGAAACCAATAATCCCTAATTATTCTTATTAAAACAGTAAATGAAATCGCCTTAACAACCATGGCGATTAATGCTCAAGCCTTTAAACTTTAGTCTACTTTTTAGACAAGTCTAGTTCTTTATCCAATATTTGAAGTATAAGGTGACCTTAACAGTTTGTACCTCTAAAAGACCTGTCTAAACATAATGTAAGCGATGTGTGTGTCGGTAAGGTTTACAAGGGTACCCCTAATATGACAGCAATTTTATGGCCTCGACATTTATTGGGTATGTACTCGACGTAGTTAAAAGGATATATTAATATCAATTTAAATGTTATGCGAGGCAAAAATAAGCATTATTTAAATAGTTCTTTGAATAATAATATTCTTTTTCTTTAAAGGAAGGTAGATCAAATTCGTTTGGGGTGCGTGCCAGAAGACCTCCCCGTGGTGCACCCTGGGTGCGGGCGACAGTCTCCCTAACGGGATGGAGACAGGGTTGGATTGACTGTCGCCCGCAGCGAACTTCTGGCCGGGCGGAGAACCCGGTCGAGTTCTAGAGGCGACTTGCTCTGTGCTGGCATAGGGCCTGCGCCTCTGTGGGGGCGTTCATCCGCACGATCCTCTGGACCTAGCAGAGAACGTGGCGGAGGAGCAAGGGCGGCGCTCGTTGCGCACTCACCCTGCCAACGAGTAGCATCGGGGCACTAGCTGCGCCCGACTGCACCCGTCGATATCGTAATCCGGGAAGAGATCATGGTCATGTTTTATGACTCGGACCGGGACGAGGGTCTTGGCTTAACCGCCCGGACCGCGAGGAAGACAACCTCTATAAAAAATTCCTCCAATACTAAGTTCTGGTGCGCGGTGAGGGTATGTATGGCTGAGGAGTGGGATCAGTCGTGAGCGCACCCCCAGCTAGGGGACCGGTGGAACCCCTAGTTGGGACACAAATGTACACTTACCCAGGGACAGGGGGCTCTCCCTGGGTGGACTTTTTATTTCCCCCATACTCGTGGGACCAATATGGAAGAAACAAAAATAAAAAAATAATAATAATAAACCACCAGACGTGCAGGAGAAGGCAAGCGAACTCAGCTCGCTTGCAGGGGATGGTGAGAGCCAAAGTGGCTCTCGGGCTTGTAGGGAAGCGCTGGTCCCGTCCAGCAAGTCCCGGGCACGGGCCTCGGAGAGGAAGGAGTCGGATTCGGAGTCCGACTCGTCATTCTCTGGCGTCAGCATGGCGCTACGCCAGAAAAAAGACCGGGGCGTATTTAAACGTCCCAGGTTGGAGGATGGCCGAGAGGCGTCCTCCAACGAGCCGGAGGCCCCGGCCCCCAAAATCCCCACGGCTGCGCGGGGTAGGGGCAAAGGGAAGGGCTCCATAAGAGCGGCAGGGAGCCGCACCGAGCCGGCTGAGCGGCTGGCGGCAGAGGGGAGCGCTCTGGGAAAGGCCGCCCCCTCGGACTCCTCTGAGATGGAGGTGTCTTGCGGCGAGGGATCTGCGAGCGAAGGTGGCGCTGAGAGCCTTCGCAAAGAAGTAAAGGAAGCACTCCGCATGCTGGCTGGACAAAAAACTCAGGCGGGCCGAAACGGAGTGCTTCAACGCGCCGAAGCCGCCATTATGTCGGCGGTATCCCAGCAGGGCGTAGCAGGGCGGCAGATGGCCGCTATGCAAAAGGAGTTGGCCGCAATGCGGCGGGAGCTGTCCCGTTTGGCGGCTGCCAATTCTGCCCTGGAGGCTGAGCTCCGGGCGACAAGGGCCGAGCTCGCCGCTGCGCGCGGAGGCGGATCCCAACCTGCGCAGCCAGCGGAGGCCGATCTTCTCGGCCTAATGAGGCAAGAGATGGCTGCCTTCCAGCAGCGTTTTGACGTGTTGGAGGGTAAGCTTCTCCGACCCCCACTCGCGGCTGGTTCGTATGCGGCCGCAGCGGCAAAGCCGAAACCACCAACCAGCCGTGGCGCGCAGGTTGGCGCACCGGTGAAGAAAGGGTCGAAAGCGCCCGCCTCGGCGAAAGCGCCGACAGCTTTGCCCCCGACGAGGGCGCCTTTGTCTCCCCCGGCGTTGGCTCCGGCACCAACAAGCCGCAGACGAAGGGGAGCAGCGGCCGGTGTTCCAGCCAGATCGGCGCCAACTCCGCCAGCGGAGTTTCGTGCCGATAGCGAGTGGCAAGTGGCAGGGGCGGTGAGGAGGGTCGCCAAAGAGGCGAGGAAGCGCCGGAAAAAGGTGCAGCGACAGCGGCGGCAGCAGCGGCGCAGGGAGAAGCGCGTCGCGGCTAAGCTTATTGCCCCTAAATCTTCGGCTGTAGTGATTACACTGCAGCCGGAAGCAGCAAAGCAGGGAGTGACGTACGGCGACGTCCTAAAAAAATTGAAGGGGGCGGTATCTCCTGCGGAGTATGGGGCACCCGACGGGTTCGCAGTGAGGGTCACTGCCACTGGAGCCCGTCTATTAGAGGTCCCCGGCGCAGCCAGCGGGTCCTCCGCTGACGCCCTAGCCGAGAAGCTCAGGGCGTGCCTTGCAGCGGATGAGGCTCGCGTGTCCAGGCCCACCAAGTGCCTGGAATTACGAATTATGGGCCTGGACGATTCCGTCACAGAGGAAGAGGTGGCGGCTGCTATCGCCAGGACAGGGGGGTGCCCTGCCGCCCAAGTCAGGGCAGGCACTATCCGTCCGGACAATTCGGGGCTTCGGACCGTCGTGGTGAGCTGCCCCGTCTCAGCGGCGAAAATATTGTCGGAGGGCAAGAGACTCCTGGTGGGCTGGGTCTCGGCGCAGGTGAGGCTGCTTGAGCCCCGGCCTCTGAGGTGCTATCGCTGCCTTATTGGTCACCATGTAGGTGCCAAATGCACCTCGGAAGTAGCCCGTAGCGACCGCTGCTTCCGCTGCGGTCAGCCCGGTCACAGGGCCGGCACTTGTACCGCCCCGCTGCACTGCGTGGTATGTGCTGCGGCTGGCAAGCCGGCCGATCACCGGGTTGGGGGCAAAACCTGCTCCCCCCCCTCCAAGCCCAGGGGAAAAGCAAGGCCCTCTGCCACCTCCTCTGCCCCCGCTGTTTCCGCCGCAGCCGCCACCGCTTCCGCGAGTGCTGCTGTCGCTGCTGCCAGAGAGGAGGTCGTGATGGACTGTCAGTAATGGCTCCATTACGCCTCCTCCAGGCGAACATCAACCACTGCGTCGCTGCTCAGGATCTCCTGCTCCAGAGCATGGCGCAGTGGTCGATCAATGTTGCTGTGGTCTCCGAGCCGTACTTCGTTCCACCCAGGGAACACTGGTTGTCAGACCTGGACGGCTCGGTGACCATCATCTCGTCGGCCGCCGCCGGTACCCCAACCCCCGAAGGGCCTCAGCGAGGCAGGGGTTGCGTCGCGGCTCGGTTCGGAGAGATAGCCGTGGTGGGCGTGTACTTCTCTCCGAACCGAACTCTCGTCGAGTTCCACAACTCCCTCAGGGAATTAGTCACCGTCGTCGTCGGGTTCCGTCCCCTCCCCGTGCTCGTCCTCGGGGACTTCAATGCCAAGAATTTGGCTTGGGGTTCTCGGCTCACCGATGTCCGGGGAAGGATGGTCGAAGACTGGGCTCTGGAGACAGGCCTAGTCGTGCTGAACCGGGGTTCTGTCCCCACGTGCATACGGATGCGGAGCGAGTCAGTGGTGGACATTTCGTTTGCTAGCCCCGCTCTGTCATCGCGCGTTGTCGACTGGCGCGTCATGGAGGAGGTGGAGACGTTTTCGGACCACCGGTATATACGGTTCGACGTTTCCGCCGAGTCCGCAGACCCGCCAGTCAGACAGGCCCCGTGTGGCCCGCGTTGGGCGCTTAGGCAACTGGACCGGGAGCTTTTCCTGGAAGCCACAGTCGTGCAGGCCTGCCGACGTTAACGAGGAGGCGAGATGGCTCCAGGACGCCATGTCTCGGATGTGCGACGTGGCGATGCCCCGGATCCGGGCGTGCCAACGCAAGCGCCAGGTGTATTGGTGGTCGCAGGAGCTGGCTGCTCTGCGTGGTGAGTGCACCGCAGCGCGACGCCGATACACCAGGCACCGCAGGCTCCGTATCCGCCCTCTGGATGCTGAAACCAGAGAGGCGGAGCTGTACGAGGAGTACAGGGCGGCGAAGGCCACCCTAAGGGCTGAGATCCGGCGGGCCAAAGATCGGGCCCGCGAGGAGATGTTGGAGACTCTGAACAGAGACCCGTGGGGACGCCCCTACCGCATGGTGCGTGATAAGCTCCGCACCTGGGCGCCCCCACTGACTCAGAGTCTCCGGCCGGAGGTCGTGGACGAAGTGGTTGGGGCGCTATTCCCCCGACCACAGATAGGTTACACGCCTCCCACTATGTCTCCGCCCCCTGCGGTGCCCAATGCGGGCTACAACGACGACGACGGTGAATCCGCTCCGGAAGTGACCGAGGTAGATTTGAGGGTGGCGGTGCGCCGGCTGAGCGGCAAGAACACCGCCCCAGGACCTGACGGGCTGCATGCCAAGGTTTGGGTCCTGGCCTCGGAGGCTCTCAGGCCTCGACTAATTGGTCTTTTCAGCGCATGCTTGGAGAGGGGCCAGTTTCCGCTGTCGTGGAAGACGGGTAAACTGGTCCTCGTGAAGAAGCCGGGGCGTCCTGCGGACTCTCCGTCCGCGTACCGGCCCATTGTGCTGCTCGACGAGGTGGGAAAACTGTTCGAGAGGATAATATCAGATCGCCTCGTCGGGCACCTGTCTGGAAGGGGGCCGGATTTAGCGGACGGCCAGTTCGGCTTCCGCAGAGGGCGCTCCACTGTAGACGCCATCATGCGCGTGAAGGACCTCACGACGGGGACTGCGTTGGCCAGGGGGCGAGTCGTCGTGGCGGTGTCTCTGGACATCGCCAACGCCTTCAATTCGTTGCCCTGGAGCTGCATTCTGGAGGCACCGTGTCCTCCAGGTGATCCGCACAATGGCGTGTCGTCATTGTGCGGATCACCTGGAGGACACGGTGGAGCATACGGTGGCGGAGTGCCCTGCTTGGGCTGAGCACCGCCGTGTTCTCAGGGAAGTGATCGGCGGCGGCGACCTCTCGCGCCCGGCCTTAATCGAGGCCATGGTGCAGCGTGAGAGGAACTGGGAAGCTATCTCCTCCTTCTGCGAAGCAGTTATGCTCGCAAAGGAGGAGGCGGAGCGCGTGAGGGAACTATCCTCCACGCGCCCCAGCCGCCGCAGAAGGCGACATTCCGGACGTCGGGGATCGAGAGATGATCTCCGGCCACCGTAAGCGCGGGTCTGCGGACGGCGAGTAAGGGTAGCTCGCCGCCCGACCAGAACCGGACCCAAGCGTACGGCGCGTAGCGTTCCGCGCGCGCCTCAAAGAGCCAATAGACCACCACAGTCGGGGCCCTAAAGGGCTGATGTTTAGCCGGGGCTGCGGGGTAAGCGCAATGAGGCACCGCGACCTCGGCCCAGAGCAGGAGAAGGAACGGGGGGGTTTTTAGTCAGTAAGAGTTTGACACTCTCTCTCGTCTTACCCTGGGCGGGAGAAGTCGTTGGATGATTTTCCCCTGACAAAAAAAAAAAGATCAAATTCGTTTTATAACCTCAACAACTATCGTTTACTGAATTAAATTCATCGAATGATCCAGCCAGATCATTGATAAAGGAAATTACTAATGACAGCCCGTTGTAATTCATTGAATTATAGAACTCTACATGGAATAGCTATAATCGTCAAATGAGAATATTTATTTGCATTAAAACCCCAAAAAGCGAATCTCAGAAGTCACTAAACACCACATATTGCGAGAAACAATTAATTAGTTAGTCAAGTAACTTTCCGTAAAATGTTGTTATCAAAAAATTTTTCAGTAAAACTTTATTATCAGAGGGTTAAAGATAAAATTAACGTGGAATAAAAATAGGTACTTGTATCAATTTCTATTGGTAAACCCTTGTTTAAAGGAACAACTTAAGATGGCACTGGCGTCGATTTTTATCTAAAGGATTTTTCGGATTAGGTTTGTAATCCAAGATTATCCTTTTTGTACTCTGTGGTACTTTTTGGGTCCGAAATCCATATAATGATAACGCTAGCCGCAATAGTTTGTAGATAAACATACTTGATATTAGGGTTCGTTATCAAATAATTCAACTGAATATGTTCAAAGGTTAAGGTATTTTATGTTTACGTATGTATTTTATATTAATATTTACTTGGTAAACCTTTGAAGATGGATAAGCTAGACATCTAGAACGGTTGAACTGGAATTTTAAAATGCGAAATTTGAAATAAATTATTGTAGAAACTATTAAGAAGACGTGAAGGGCTTTGCTTAGTTGAACTAAGATGGGAGATTTAGTTTAACTTTTTAAGGAATAGGAGGCAATTAATTTGACTTGTCACGTTAAGTGAATGGTATGCGAAATTTAAAATTGTAAATTCATTAGTGAAATTCAGAAATGAATGTATGCGATTATAGTACACATTTACCAAAATCTGTATCAAACAGAAGCAAATCATAAAACATGATAAATATTCCCTAAACGAGTTTTACGTATCCGCCATTATTCTCTATGGAACGATATAAAACAATATGGAATGCGAATAAAAAAGAAATATGGCACGAGACATTAATAAAATATTACTTAGTTTATTTTTTCTACAGTCACAAGGGTGTTCATAAAACAGAATAATATTCGTGGACAGTCACCAGACATATTAATTTATATTCATTCTGTATCTCTAGCTCCGTAGTTTAACGATCATTGAGTCTGGCTGGTTTTAGAACCAGGGATGTTTAGTCATGTGGCATTTTTAAATTCAGAACAAATTTTAAAACTTTAGCATTTTTTACAAAATGTGTCTACCTGTAGGTATGTTTTACGATAAATTTAATAAAATGTTTAGAAATAAATGTAAAAAAATTGCTATCAATTACTAGCTAGTAATTTAACAAAAAATATTTATAGATACAATATGTGACGAGTCTACATCATAAACTACGTAGGAAATTAGAACGTGGCTGGGAGGGACGACCTTATATTTTCTTTTGAGTACTTAAATATTATTTGCCTTAACTTATTGAACTGTTGCTTCTCTGGAGCCAAATATAAATGACACAAAAAAGGTGGTCCATTTTACTGACTCCTGAGTTAGGTGACATCTGTGTAGACAAAATACAGTACAATCGCCAAAGGCCATGGTTGACCATTTATGAAAAAATTTTTGCTTGCATGAGTTGACCACATGGCGATCCGCCCCTTTTCTATTTGACCAATTACAGAGAAAGGTCCATTTTTTACTAATGGGCCACCTTTTTGTTTACCCAATTTTATGACTTTCGAGTATCTTTATCCGGTTTAGGAACTCTTTTGTAGCAGACAATGAGATTAATAAAACATTTAATAAATATAAATAAAAAAAAACACTTTCAAATTTGTAGTGGAATTAAATTTAAAAATTGAGTTAGTTAACATTTAAAGTTGTTAAATTAAAAAAAAACTTTTTAATTTATATCTATTGCTAGTAGTTTTGTAACACTTATCACCGAGCCAATAATATTATGCTTTGACAGTTAAGTGATTGATATTTATTTTTAAATAAACATATTACGTATTATTGTATGTTAATATCGCACAGTCTGATCTCAGTTCAGTGACCTAGTTACTATCTTTATCTAGTTCATCGATAATCCATATGATGTGAGGATTATATTCTAAGATTACGAATAAAGTTTCGATTTACATTTTGAATATAATATCTTAGCTGTCTAGTTGCCCTCATTGGTTTCTACCGAACTATTGTACTAATAACTTAATAGGTTGTAGCCATATCTTTTAATAGAGAATTAGTTATAAATAGTACTCGTATATATGTTGTTATAAATAAATTTAGTAACTTAAATTTAAATGTGGGAGATCCGTGCGCACGAATGCGTCGGCTAGACCGGAGCGATACCACGGCCTCACAGAAAACTGGCGTGAAAGAACCACAGCGTTGTGTTTTGCCGTGTGAGTGAGGTTTCCGGAGGAACAATCCTTCCCCTCCCCTAATCCTTAAATCCACAAAAGGTCAGCAGCGCACTTATAAGTCTTCCGTTGTCCATGGGCGTTGCTGATTGCTTACCATCAGGTAATCCGTCTACTCGTTTGCCGTCCAACATAAAAAAAAAGTATTTCAACATTTTCCCAAAAGGGACCAAAATAGGATCGGCCAGTACCGATAGGCATGCACGAACAATTTGAAGAATGCGATTAAACGTGTAGGAAGTATGCCGGACGTTTGGCGTTTTATTGTAGGTACAATAGGGAAAAGAATGTTGAAGAGTCAAGTGAGTGTGTGTGTGTGTGTGTGTGAGAGAGAGAGAGAGAGAGAGAGAGAGAGAAATTAAAGCAGTTTTTGCAAAAGTAAGGTTCCGCACATTTCACGGTCTCACTAGCTTTACTGTTAGGTTTGCAGGTACGTCGCCGTGTAAGTTCGTTCACCATTTCATATCTTTTATTTTTGTTTGACGTTCCTGTGCCTGTGTACGTAAAAGGGCCTGTTAGGGTCTAATTGAGATAAATGATTTTTGACTTTTCTACCAACGGTCCAGCATGAATTGGAACCGGGTGGTTTTTTGTCAGTAAGAGTTTGAGTTTTGTTTTTAAAAACAGGAGTCATTTCTCAGAAAAATAAAATTATAAATTTCAGCTAGAGTGTTGCATTTTATAGTCTTTGACATACAATTTCAAAATTGAAATGTAATCTTTCGTTTACTGTTATTCTAAACGATAAAATAACTTATAATTATTTACATCTTATTTGCCTAAGGGCTGATTGTTCAATAGTCAGATAAATTTTATCTGAGGAATAAAATTATTGCTGTCACTGTCTTATACAAACATTGTGACGCGAAAGCATCATAGTTATTCACCAGTTAATTTTTTATCTAACCATTGAAAAATCAGCCCTAATGATTTATTTTGTCTAAAACGTTGTATAGCAAATACTAGCCACATCTCTTACATGTCAGTAAGCTAAGATAAGTTTACGATCAATCGTGAAGTTGAACCCTACAGCAAAATTTAATATATTTATGTAATCCTGTCAAAGGTTTCTGATATCGGACGACGATAAACCAAGCCTGGCTTATATGCGACTGGTTCACTTATGTTTTGAAGACACTCAAGTTGAACCCTTCTCAGGAATACATTACTATTAGAGTCGGAAGACGTCTACCGTTAACCGTAGGTCGCTTCCATTCTGATGACTTAGAGGTCGTTGGATCAATGTCCTTTTCTTTTTTTGAGAGGAGAAATCATTAAATTTCTTCTCTCACCCACTGCGAGGCGAGTAGGAGTGACAGAGTCTTACTGACTAAAAACCCTCCCGTTCCTTCTATTGCTGAAGACCGAGGTTGCACTACCGTAATGCGCTTGTCCTACAACCCCAGCGGAGGTCAATGTTTGACAGAGGACAGTTATATGTTTTGATGTTTGATTTTATGGGTTAGAGGTTAATGCGCCTGCTTCTTATGCCTAGCGATGCCGGTTCGAGACCTGGCAAGTACCAATGTGACATTTTCCGAGTTATATGTACTTTCAACGATTATTTAGACACCACTGACGTATGGAGAAGGAAAACATCGTGAGGAAACCTGTACTTATAATTTGTAATAGGTTTATAATCGCCGCCAATCCGCCTTGAGCAAGCGTGGTGATTAATGGTCAAACCTTTTCAGTGTGAGAAGAGGCCTTTGCTCAGTAGTGGGCAACTTATATGTACATATGCTGATGATGTGTTATGATAAGCAATTGACTTACTTGAAGTAAAGGAAGACGAACACGGCGAGCGAGAGCACGGCGAGGCTGAGCGAGTAGCCGGCGAGGTAGATGAGGCTAGTGACGTCAGTTGGCGACACGTTGGTCATACGTTCTGTGCAGTTCGCGTAGTTTGAGTAATTGTGCCACACGCCGTCCAAGCACATCCGTGATGCGTTCTCTGTACCACAAATTATAATTATTTTAATAAAGTTAGACAGGTTATTCATCATGAAACAATCAAGTGTGTTTGGCCATGTTTATACCCGAATTTAAATATATATCACTGCTACTGTTGAGATTTAGTTTAATACCAATAGTATAAAATCGAACCTCGAATAACCTTTTCCAAAATTTAAATATTAATACGTAGATTAAAATGTATAATGTTATTTAATATTTAACCCTGTATATTGTATGGAAGTAGATTGTATTACATTCGGCTAGTTATAACTTTGTTTAAAAGTATTTGTTCAGTACGTTTAACATCTGCAACTCTCTGTATAGTTTCAAAATAATGACACGATACTATTAGGACAACCCTATTGGGAAGTTCTATGGTAATTTGATTACGTAAAGAACTGAAATTTAGTTCTTTCTCTCTTTCTGTCTCTCTCACACACACACACATACACACATACTTTATCCTTCCTTCCAAGTAAGGATGGAGGGAGGGTAAATATGACGTGTGTTCGTAACACAAGTGTAAATAACACATTCCCAATATCCAATAAATAAAATCATATTCTCGATGCATTCGTGCACGAAATATTTCGAAAGATTATCAAAGAGGATTTGCTAGCGACTTGTTTGAACAATATTATTCAGAAAACGAGATGGATGGATTTTCTGCGAGATTACGTTTTTTTTAATATCTCAAATGCTTTTATCTTTTTCTTTCTGGTGTACGCCGAGAAGTTTTTAAGTGTTTTTGTTTTTTTTTGTATTGCCTTTGGATTGTGTCAAGAGTGTAGCCGCAACAATATTTCAGGAATTCGTTTCGCAGACGCAATGGAAATGACGAAATATTAATTTGTTTTGTTTATTCCTTTACGAGCCATTAAGGTAAGTTTTAAGATAATCCTCATGTAAATTAAATTCTAATCCAAATTGTTTCAGATACAAGAAACGTGCAACTAAATTCAATGAAAAGAAGCTAAAATAAAACAATGAATTCCTACATACATTTCTCGATCTTAAAAACAGAAATAAAACTAAAATCATGGCTCAAAGCAACTCCCACTTCAATAAAGCACATCCCTACTCCGTTATGTAAAACTTAGAGCTGCGTTCAAACGCGGCAGTTATTATCGTTGCATTTAACACTAGGGTTGCCACAAAACTATCTATTTTCAGAACAAAAGTAACGATACTGGTGTAACAGATATTTTTTGTATCGCTTTTGTTTTAAAGATGTTTTAGTACGCTTCACAATGAGATATTTCTTGAAAGCATTTTGTAGCAATTATAAGAACAGAATGGGAGTTCTAGTTGTTCTTTTAAACCGACTTTGTTTTGTAAGTTTTTAGTTGCCGTTTTGTCGACAGTGTTTTAATTACGAAATAAAAAGTGGTTTTGATTCTACTCATGATTTTGTTTGTTATTTGTATATTGTGTATTGTGCATACTTATTTGATTAAAACAAATTTAGAATTAATTCACTTAAACGAGGTTGCTTAATTTTTTTTCAGGCACATTTCTTTCTATATGTGTTGCGCTATTGTGATAATAAATACCTTCATTTTATCTGAATACTAAATGTATAATATCGGAAAAGCTTATGACCTTGAAGTCAAATCTGAAACACCATGTCCTTCGAATTTTTTTTTGGGTTGTGCCAATCCGTGTTCTATATATTTATTTTTTCCATTATAAGTAACATAGTGTGCTACACAACGCAATGAGTGTTACGCCAAGTAACACTAAGTCATGAGTTTGAACCTAGTCGATTTCCTTGTCGAACAGTTTCGTGAGTTAGCCGTTAAAGATAATCAAATATATGTATAATTATGCTAAAAAAGTTTTGCTGTCAACAATGAAACAAAATAATAGGCTGACCCATATAGAATGAAACCAATAATTAATCTTAAGAAAACTTCTCAGTCATTTGTTAAAATGAAACTCCTATTCAAACAATAATAACTATCTCTATGTAAAAGATAGGTCTTTGTGACAGAAATAAGGGAAATGTAAAATTGGTTACGTAGCACACCTACGTAACCAATTTTTTATGTCTAGGAATTTAGAATGTCTAGGAAGTATTTGAGAAAAAAGATTATTTAATCTACAGTATTTTGTCATATATCTAGGTCGGTTTTGTAGGTATTTGTTAAAACTATGTGAGTATAGTTGCATAAAAATATTCAGTTGTGAACTGACAAAGTATGTATACCCAAGCTTGGCATGAAAACTGTGGTAATTTTCCTTTCACAAAAATTCGGCTTACAATTTAGAGATTTTCAACAAAATCCTTCAACAGATCCATCGACGAGACGTGTCAGCATTGTTTACATACATCATTAAGAGCGGCGTAATAAAAGGATTAGAGATTAACTTACGTGTGTCATCGTACTGGACGCCGTGGAACTCGCTGAAGCAGCGCTGCACCGCCAGCGTGTTCCAGGGCGTCGCGTCCCAGCACAGCAGCCCGTCGTAGTACGCGGGGCAGAACTCCTCCTCCGCGAGCCCCTCGTTCTGCGCCAGGCATTTCTCCACCTTTGCACTGACATTGTCTACAAGGTCCGTATCTAAAGTCTTTAGCTCCTCCAGTTTGGCGACGTAAAATCTCTTTCGACTAGGAATTTGAGCTAATTAGCTTTGGTTTGCTCTTTGGTATATCTACTAACACTAATCACACTGAACAGTCACATCAATCGTCACTTTCACCGGTTTATCTGTGTCCAACTTCCATCGCGCCATCCGCTGGCGAGGGAATAAGCAGTGTGGGCCTCAGGTGTGGTGTTTGGCGCGGCCGAGCGGAGCGGAGTCTGAGCTGCTCCAAGTCTCCGGTAAGAACGTTACCATGATAACGTTGTTTGCTCGCGGCTTGTGTTCTAACTTATCAAGTGATAACGTTCCGAGAGCAAACATCGGCAGTCGGTGCGAGTATTTGCGTATCGTGCAAGGGACTTTAGTTTTTAATTTAATTTCCTTCGCCCCATTTAAGCCTTGATGTCCGTGCAACCTGCAAAGAGACGCCTTTGGTCATGTTATCATGTAGATAGAGTAGAATAAACAGCATTATTACACTTTTATATGAGTTATTATTTGATGGAGTTGTAATATGGTCTCAGTATTCAAGGAGCGTGCTACAGATAACAAATACGCTGGCACTATCGCCGTTTCATGTGTAACATAAATATTAAGCAAAAGGAATAGAAGTGTTTTGATTGCAGTAATTCAATGTTCTTATCTACGACAGAGATATTTAATTAAATAATTGTTCCGACGTTATGGGGCCACATTATTGGACGGAGCGGTAACTGCTGCCGCCGCGGTATTTAGGTCATGGGTTCGATCAGACCGGCCAAAAAGTAATTAGGTTTTCCTGGCGATAGAATTACTTCAATATGGGTCACCTGTCTGGGTTAACACTGATAACTTTTAAACAGAGGGCTTGAATGAAAGTAGGTGCGCAGTAATGAGTTTATTCACGCATCAAAACGTTATAAGCATAATTATGCAATTACGACGGTGATAATAAATTAACTTTGCGTACAATACAGTATAGGTACTATATACTTCTATTATGCAGGAATGTGGAATTCACACACACACACGATACGCTCAATTAATTTTAATCAGACGGCAAATAGTACATTTATTAAATCTCAAGTTAGACGCTAAAACGTTTGCCATGTAAATAAAGGCTACAGTACAAAACCACAAATACATAGAAATAATCTTAGAAGCCAGTTTGAACTGGTTTAATGAGCTGCTCTTTAAAATAGTTTATTTTTAGATTTTTGGCCAGCTTTTGTCAATAAAAGAAGATTTAAAAAATACTTTCATTTTATGTGTTAACAGAATTCCACGGTATTTGATCCTTCTTAGCTTTAAATGAATCGTTTCATCGTATTTAGGAAATAAATATTTATTTGTTGATACACTTGTACGATTTCGGGGTGGAAACCTTTAAACAGCATTTAACTTTTGGGCAAATTTAGAAGTCAGTACAGTATTTTTTTTTTTAATCAAAGCTGCAATAATTCGTCTTTTCTATATTTCACTTCTAGCTAGTGCATGTACTACATGATCATGTCCCTATGATACATTATCGGCTGCGTTCAAAAACTACGATCTCGTGAGACACGTAGGAATTCCCAGTCAATGGCATTCAACCACTGTTTTATGTACATTGTTAAGTGATCTTAAACTTTAATTGTAACTAAATAAGAGTTATTTTTTGTTCATAGTAGTATTTAACATTGTCGATGATGATTTTACAGACCTGATACGTGATCAGTGTTACGCAGATGTATTGACGTGGGCTGATTAATCTGAGATAACAAGATGCATATAAACGTCTAATTCATCCATTCCATTTCGACAGACGGTATGCAAGTAATTGGGTAACGTCTGATATTAATAGCTGATCTTAATACAAAATCTTTGAATAAAGTTTGATTCATACTCCAAAATTTAAGTGTCAAAAATTAAGCCGTAATAGATTTTTGGAGTTGCAAAATATGAAATATTAGGGCCCCGCTCAGAGACGGAGATAGAACGGGGTTGTTTTTAGTCAGTAAAAGTAATTTTTTATCGACTTGCAGACTTCTTCTTTCTTTTATTCTTCCAATTCAGGGAGGAAAAATTCATTACTTACATGATATTTTCCTATCTAACAAGATTTTGGTATTAATATTGGCATAATGACCTATTTCTATTCATTCTGATTCTGTTTATCTATGATTCCTTTTAAATAATAATTATGGTAGGTACAAACACTTTTCATTTTAATTTTTCATTCTGTTGTTTTCGCTCGGTTATTATTAACGAACCTAGTTAGTGCCTTTTCTGGGAATAATATTATTTTACAATGTTTTACATACAACCCTTTATTTCATGGATTATGATGTAACGTTAATATTTCGCTACAATTCATTGTAAAAGTGAAACGAGGTTAAAATCGTTTCAGAGATTTTTTTATTACTTGACTAAAGTGGCGCTCCCTGTGTCGTTGCGAAGGGAGTTCGATATGATTTGTTCCGTTAATTTGCGTTTTATGTACATTATATATAAATTACTAATCAACAATACAATTTGTTAGCTATGATTTCTGATTAATAAATTGCGTGTGTGAATTGACTTTGTTGTTTGTTGTTACCGCAGGAACCTTATTATCCTCTATCCCCAGTCCCATCCATATCAATATCCATAGTCTGTTCGTTTGCCAGTCCATCTCATAAAACATGTACTTCTCTTAAACTTCCACCCCATAAAAAAATAAAATATAATAATACCTAGTTTCCTATTCTACGATAGTGTTTTAAATCATAAAGATTTGCAAGATTGTGAGGCAATTACTGAAATCTTTATTCATTTTCTGCACGATTGGCGCGGTGGCTGGGCAACTGGCTGCCGTGCAACGTGTCGCGGGTTCGATTTCCGCACCTAAACTTGAAACAACAATTTGTAGGTCACACAAACTGTTGTTCCGGGTCTGGGTGTGATGTGCATGTGAAATTGTATGTTTGTAAACGCACCCACGGCATAGGAGAAAATGCTAGTGTTAGGTAATGTCTTCTTTTTTAATTGCTTGAAGACATAAGAAGTTTTGAAACACAACCTTAAATAAGATTCCATTTGGTGTGCCTATTAGACCAGTACTCAAACGGGCAACCTCTAAACTAAGACAGGTATTTAGTTTAAATAAATAATAAACACATACATACGAATGATACACCAGTACTATTTTGAAAGTTCAATGACATCTGTATTTTAATTCTGGCTACTGATACGGCTGATTGATTTATACGTATTTATTTACAGCGTGATAACAATGTAATGGGGGACTCAACATAAATCATTGAGTCTATAAACTCAAGTGTGTAAATTTGTTTATTCTAGTTTAATTTTTAAATATATAGGTTATATTTTTAGTTGTGGAAGATTTATAAAAAAAAACATGCTGTATGTATGCATTTTTGACAACTGCTGTGTAATGTCATCATCAATATTACGTAATATAAGTAGAATTCATTATTAAAAGTAGACTGTTCTAAATAAATAAACAATGAATAAAAATGTCTTTTAGTTTTATTACACTTACACAAATTTAGAAAGACGTATCTTTTTATATCTTAGCGACATATATATACATAATATATATGTATTGATGTAATGTTATAATTTGGGCTTTCCTTCAAGGTAATAAACCAAAAACGTATGCAAAATATTATATTTAATTTCTATTTTATTAAGTTCTTAAAATTAGAAATAATTTTGTAAGCGTTAGGTATTGGTTATAATCGTACCTAATGCTAGACCATCGAAACAGTTTTTTTTGTACTAGTTTTAAAGAGCTGTTTTCTCTTTGTTTATTCGTTTGAACGCGCTAATCTCCGGAACATACAGGTTTAAATAGAACAGTAATTGTTGTGTTTGTTAGTCTATATATCGAGTAAGGCTATAGGATATAAAACATCACGCTGAAGGAGCCGAGCAGCGGGCAAAAGCGTGCGAGAGTAGCTTGTTACTAAATATGTTGGTGTAACAAAACGGATTTGTTTTAACCATGCTTGTTATTTTAACGAGAAAAGTTTCGAATTCGCTAACAAATAGAGTACGCGAGCATTTTGATACAGGCACTGTTTCAATTTAGAAATATACATACATATGTATATTGTATATACATACCTATATGCTTGCTCTTTTTTCAACCGAAATACTCGTACGGATTCCAGTTAAAATGTTGATTTAACCGGTCGAATGATGCCCTCGGGATTTGGAAAAAATCCGTTTAACTCACTACCGACCCTTGCCAATAATTTTCTAAAGGCCTATTAGGAAATATATATATTTTTTTGGCAATTGAATTAGTTTTCTGTTTTTAGATGTTAGTAGTTTTATACCTCTGGTGGACTAAATTCAATTTGTACTTTGAAAAAAAAATAGTGTTTTAGTCTTGACAAACAAAACTGTTTTCAAGCAATTGAAAACGAAGGAGAAGCCTAAAAATAATGACTGGGCTAGACGAAATAAGAACCTATTTTTTGTGTTGTTTGTTCCACAATACGACTGCCAAAGAAAACAACAAATAACAATTATTTGGTGCAATTTCACGTAGATGATAATCATAAAAACAAGATCGTAAAACATTTTAGTATTATTTTTATATAATATATATTCATAATGTTCATACAAGAGCGAATGTCGACAACCCTTAAAGATCAGAATTTCAATTTAACATTCATAACGAGCGGCTCATGATTGCCAATCGTTTAGATCAAAAAACACATCACAAAGGCAAAGAATTAAATATTCCAATATTCCTATGTTCCGTTAAATTCTCATACTAAAATATATTAGCGAGACATAAGAATATTATTACGTAATACGTTGTTTACGAATGTTCGCACAGACATCGAGTTCACGCAAAACGATCAAATATTAAAAAGATTTTCATTTCTCGGGAGACAATTTGTTGTTGTGATATCGTAACAAAGGGAATAGGCGATATAACGTGGAAAATAACTAATTCACAGTGTAGACGGTCCGATGTGGAATTTCGTCGTGTTTCCGTCAATTTGTAAGGAAATTGCCATTCGCAAGTCGGCAAACAATTGAAATATCCTCATTTTTATTGGTTTTATTTCGACACTCCTTGGTTCGTTAAAGACATGTACTTGTAGGTCACAATTATGACGTCAACGCTGTTTGGTGTTGATATTATTTTATGTTACTTCGTTCGTGCATTTAAGAAGATTTACGTAGCGGTCTATTTTACTGTGTGCGTGTGTGCTCGTCTGTACTTAGACGAGAAACTCCGTAGTAATAAATGTCTACTACAAGTTTTACTAGTGATAAACAAAATTGCCTTTGGAAACGAATTCTAGAGCCTTCAGTCGATGCCAGTATAGTACTCTTTATTGCATTTCCTGACTGTTAGTATTTCAGTAATAAGGACGAGAAGTATATTTTTTTTTATTATCGATATATTTTTCATGTTCATTGGAATACTGGTAGTAACGTGGTTGATTTCTTTCTATTGTTATAATTTATTCATGTTGATTATTTCCTATTTATTACAACGCTGTCTCGGCTTGGTGCCAGGGTGGGATACTTAATAACCTTAATTATATCGCCTCATAAAGCAAAGATTTGGAAGGGAAGTGAATAAATAAATCCATAAATTGTCAGCTTTGAACTGTACCAAAAATGCGTTATAACGTGGTTATAATAGATGGAACTATTTTAGATTCGCTAAAAGCCAATAACTCACACAAATTAAATTGTAATTTTCGTTACAAATACAAATAGGTTCTCTGTTCCATTGCTTAGTTTTAAATGTTTATCGCTTACAAGCCCACATATAGGTACGAGCATATTTTACAAAAAGCCTACCGGGAGAAGTGTACAAAAAACACATAACCGTCCTATCACAATAGGCCGGGAAACGAGCACAAAATGTAAAGTGATGGTGGGAACAATAGAAATAAAATGGTAAAGTCGTTTTGTACTTATTCAACCGTAATCGTTTCGTTTCGTGACGTTTGTTTCGTTTTGACAATTGTCCGGTCCGGTCCGGCGGCCGGTTGCGGACGATTTCGTACGATTAATCGCCAATGCAATGCATCGGCCAACGTTTTGCTAGTAAATATTCATCAGCTTCTGAATTGCATACGGCAAAATATCAAGTGAACGCAATTTATTTTTAATCGTTGTGGATATAAGGGCTTTTAATTTTATATTGTAATGGCTTAGTCAGTCAGCTTGAGTATTTGACTCGTTTATCCTAACTAGTATCAAATATTTATGTTACAATCATAAATCAAAAATCGAAGCAGAAAATTTGTAACGTATGGATCTATCGCGAGAGCACAATCCATAACATAACCTTCCATTATCGTTCTTCCGATAATGCACAAACATTAAAGAGTAAATGATAAACGATAAAGATTAATACAGCAATCGTTGACCTCACAGAAAGCGTGCATCAGGGATTTCCAGCCAGTAATAAATGATGCGAGGGACAGCGAAGCACTCCCCATAATGTGTTTGTGGAAAACCAGTTTCAATTTATAACGTTATTAAAGTTAAGTTATAATAACTGTCTCGTTAAGAAATAAAGTGGCAACCGGATTGCACATTAACTTAGTATTGAAGCTATCGAGCTGCAGCTAGTGGAGTTTTTAAAATTTCGATGTTAAATCTACTGGTTGCTAGATGGTAATTGATGTGAAATGCAACGTTAGGGAAAGATTTAAGTAAATGTAGCAGTCATTTGTCGCATTTTTATTATTTAATTTAAAGTGTCTGAACTGTCCTAACCATCTGTTATAAACAGTGCAGTTAAGTGACAACGTATATCTGACTAGAATTTATTACAGTTTTTGGACTTTCAGGGACAGACTCTTTTAGGGTAGATTTGACAGTTGCATATAGTAACTCGTAAAAAAAATAGCGTTTCTTAATATGAATCCTTCTTTTAATCAGGTAGTTTTGCTTTTTTAATGGATCGGAAAATGAGTCGAACGGATTACCTGATGGTAAGCAATCGGCGCTGCCCATGAACAACCGCAACACTAAAGTAGTTAGGAGTGCGTAGCTGGCCATTTGCAGATTGGGGTTTCAGGTATTTCAGGGATGCGAGGTGGGCAAGATTTGGGCCTCCTGTTATCCCACTCACACGGTGAATCACCACATTGTGGTTGTTTCGCCGCCGGTTTTCTGTGATTCGAGGGTTCGGGTCAAGCCGACCCATTCATGCTGAAGTTTAGCTCTCCCACAACTCAAAGATAAAAGTTAAAAATCATTTTTATCGTTCGTTGTACGAAACACAATAATAATACGAGTCAGAACCGAAACCTTTTGTTATTGGGTAACAATTCTGAACAGAAAGACATTTACACGCACAGCGCCGCGAACCCGTCTCGTACGGGGTCGCTGCATTATGCTGAGCGTGGGCCATTTCGCGTGCTTGGACGCATATTTTTCTCCTACCGTCTACTTGTGTGATATTGTTTTTACCTTGCTCAATGTATTTTTATTTTAACTTTATTTTATTATCTTGTTCGTTTTGTGTCTTTTATGCGTCCCAAACGCGAATAAATACTTTTTCTTTCTTTCTTTCTTTCATTTAGTGTTCACGGTTATTAGATGGAACAAATCTGACCAAAACGTTTTCGTGATCCGCTTGCCGATTTCATACAATTTATGGTCTGTGCTCGTCATTCTAAACCTCACTGGAAACACACTGGATGTCGACTATATTCCTTAGCAAAGTATATCAAAATAGAAGTTGAATATTTGAGCATCATATCTTTAGCCCTTGTAGTAAAGAAGCCCATATTAGAAGTAACACTAATTGTTCGTCAGTTACTTATATTATGAGCTGAAGTAATAGGAGTGCGTCTTTATTACCATAAAGTTAACGTTCCTGGCTTTATTATTGAGACTATCAAAGATTTAGACAACTATATAAAACTTATTTCTTTCAATTTGGCATACAAAACTTTTACAATTCAATTGCAATACAATTGCATTTCCACCAGACAAGACCAGATTAATCAATTAATATGTTTAAAACGAGACTTAATTTTCATTTCATTATTATATTAAAACTAGCGACTCGCCTCGACTTTGCACGGTAGCAATGCTGATATTCCTCTACTCTTCACATTCCTCTTGAAGCACTGTATAAAAAAGGTTCAAAATCCGTTGCGTTGTTTTAAACATTTGAGCATACAAAGAGATATAGGGACAGAAAAAGTGATTTTGTTTTATACTAATGTACTGATGTTGAATGCAAAATTTATCTATTTTCTTCGTAAACTCTCAAGTGCGTAACCGTCTGACTGATTTATTACAATCAATAACAAGTGAGTCAAACTCAAGTGTATGATAATGGCACAGATTACTGCGTTTGTCATCATTACTGATAGGTATTCTTATCTTTATTTTCTACTGTTCTGTCTCGTAAGTGTCTCAACTTAGGGAATAATAATATTATATATAATTTGTGCCTATATGTATACCTATATTTTATTAATAGATCTATTATAAAAATATGCTTACGTGTCCGTAGAAAAAATAATATAAGTTTATACAAATAGTTAACGTGTTTTTTTTGTGAGGGGAAAATCATCAAATTACTTCTACAGCCCAGGGTTGGGCGGGAGGGAGTGTCAGTCTCTTGCTGACTAAAAACCCCCCGTTCCTTCTCCTCCTCTGGGTCGCGGTACTTCATTGCGCTTACCCCGCAACCCCCGCTGAAAATCAGCCCTTTAAGGCCTCGTCTGTAGTGGTCTATTGGCACTTTGAGGTGCGCGCGGAACGTTACGCGCCGTTCGCTCGGGTCTGGTTCTGGTCGGGTGGCGAGCTACCCTTACTAGTCGCCTCTTGATAGTTAACGCGGATAGAACTTCATTTAGAACTATAATAACAAAAACAAGATATTTGTAATCGTCTAAGAATCTCAAGAACTATAGATAGGAGCAGCATAAATTGATTTATTTGACAACTCCTTGTAAACTTTGCATAAGGTTGAATATTGTACAACTATCGGGCCCATCTGTTTGGACCTTAGAATCCCGAAATTTGTTTGAATACAGAATAGGGTTCGACGAAGTTGGTAGCCAATTGCACGTACCACCAATGGTTTAAGATGTAGCTTAGTTTGTTTTCGGTACGAGAATATTTATAACGACACATATTTTTCTAGGCTTTTCAAAAGAATTCTGATAGGTTTTTTAGGATAAATAAGACTGGTTGTTTAGTTTCGCACTGAGCTTCTTAAATAAAACTTTCCCTTTGCAAGTATTTGACAAAATTATTGAATTCGTGAATGTGACTATTATTTATTTATTTATTTACAATTTATTGTACACCATAAAAATACATATTATATAAAATCTTGAGATATAAGGAACAATGTGCGGTCTTATCGCTAAATGCGATTTTTTACATATCTACACCTTTAGATGGAACTAGCGGTTAGGATTCGGGAAATAGAGTCAACAATACCTTATGCATAAATACTACATAAATCTGTTTATATTATAAAATAAATATAAAAATATATAATTTCAATAAGAATTACACAGTTATCGCTTAACATATTAATACAATTATGTCCAAAAGACCTTATGTGAATCAAGTTACAGCCAGATAATAATATATGAGTAAAATATTTAATGTAGAATAATTTACATCTTAATTACAATGCTCCCGAGTGTTTTCCAGGCTACATTTAAAATGTTTTCTTTCCCTTAGGCCGTCAGAGCACCAGAGTATAACGGTAACAAGGAAACTTTACTCCGAAATTTTAATGAGATATCGAACGGGTTATTTTACATTTGTTTGATTTCAAAAGTAGCTATTATATAATATCTACATACTTTATTATATTAACGAAATATTTAAATTAAACATAAATTTATGTAAAGTTAAGAGAAAAAAGTCTAGTTTTCTCATTCAAAGATTAATCATTTTAGATACGATAATTATACTCTCATTTGTTACTAGCTACTTTCACGCGGTTTTACTCGCTGCTCGGCTCCATTTGATTGTAGCGTGATGTTTTATAGCCTATAGCACTCAAGAACATTGCAGCGATCTATCAGTACAATAATTTTGGCAAACCGACCAGCGGTTCCAACAATTACCCCCTACGTACAAACTTACAAATTTTACCTCTTTATAATATTAATATAGATAATTATTCAGCGATTGAATTTTGTCTCATTTTTATTATAGAATTACGCATGTTATTTAATTTTAGTGTACAAAGATGATGACGTCATAAGTAGTTTTGTACAAAACATATAGAAAAAGTATCTTTTTATCACGTCCATTGAAGTATTATGAACGACCGTATTCATTCTCACATTTACATTTACACTTACGTACGTCAAATTACTTTTACACTTTTTGACGAATAGAAGTGCTGTTTTACAACCTATTTACAAAAATAAATTAATTGTTTCATTGTTTCAATACAATTATATGAACTATATTATAGTTAATGTTATATACCTCTTCACTTACCTCAATGAAATTTATGACATAATATTACATTTAACGGTGACATTAAAAAAATTTTAGTGTCGAGTGGATGTCGTAAGCGCATCGCGAGCTGTCGTAAGTCGTAAGGCACATGTACACTATACACTTTAAACGTCACGGGCCGTAATCAGGCCGGTACAGTGCCGTTAGTGTACCCGCGTTTATGAAATCATTAAAAAATATGTGTTGTGAGGTAATGGATGCCTCACTATGTAGTAAATGTTGGTGATGTTTTTATTTGAGAAAAAAAAATATTGTAGTTCATAAGACATTACTTTTGTAGATTTAATATTGTACAAATTCAATAACTGTAAAAGTATTGTTAAGTTCGTACAGCGTTTCAAATTTAGTTCAAGGACAATAAAACACGGCCATCGATCTTAAAATAGTATTTTTTAGACAAACTTGCTTAAAATATCACGAGAATTATAATTTTGGAGTTTTATGCACGGGTTTAGAACATGGGGTACCAGCCCACGTAATATTACCCTTCATTGACCTATGCTGAAATAGCAGTACAACCTACGCTCGGCTACCAAGCCTACGGGAAGTGATGGACAGCTACGGCGATATCGTAGCCAACTGCTACGTAAGTACTACGGCGTAGTCAATGATCTGAATTTGTGTAGCTTAATGTTTTTTTTTAAATTTAATGTGGCATACTCTTATCCGATCGAAGTGATTGTATAATATTTGTTGAGAGAAATTACTATACTATACTTATAAACAATTTTAACAATGGTCAGTATATTATAAAATTACTTTATAGTAGCCAGTAGTGCGTGGCAGTTAGGTTGTTAAGTTGGGAAATGAAACAATAACACGGTGGGCTATCATACAAAGCCTTTATTCACGTCCATCAGCAGTTTTGGACGTTTTCCGACCGCATTTATGCGGGTAATTGTATAATTATGTTATTAAATTACGGTTGCGTTTGTTATTATTCTGGTTGTTAATAGAAGATTGTAATTATGATGTAGAGAATTGTTGTTTTATAAATATTTTAATCTGTCAGGAACAGATTGATTGTATAGACACGTATTAATAATTTGTTTGTAGGGGAAATCATTAAATATCTTCTTTTGCCCTGGGTTAGGTGGGATGAATGTGGAATGTTGTTCAAAAACCAGTCTGTTCTTTTCCCTGGGCTGCGGCGAACCAAACCTGGGTATTTTTTTATATCTCGCTATTTATTTGTCATAGAGTAGGTAAGTAGAGGGATTTGTAATCCAATAATTTATTAGTTTTAATGCAATAAGACTAAGATTACGCTAAACGAAACATATACAACTTAAGACTCTTGTTTAAGATATGTTTATTCATATAGCTTCAACATGGGGTTGTACCTTACAAATAAACTTGTGATTGAAAATTCATAATGTTAAAAGAAAACAAAATTGGGATCGGCTTCTCTGTGTATTAGAAAATAACACTTCTGATAAATATAAAACGAAAGTTTACTCTATATTTTAATAAAAATAAATACATATACTTACTTACATAACACATACAATGTAAGGCTAGTCTCCTAAATATCGGCGCACACAATAGATTACTCTGTCTGTCAGTCACACGAGTACCTTTTGTGTTCGTTCACAAACTGATGACAGAGAGTTTTTTGAAAGGAACACAATACTAGTATGTGAATATAACTTTGTATTGTATAGTTTTTAAGTATCTATAAACATTTCCTGTATTTGTTATTCTCTTTCAAACAGTTTGTTTTTATTTTATTTCTGGGATTTTATACAGGGTGGCATTTTGAACGAGGGATATATTCTAGGAGTCGATTTTAGTGCTCAATTCGAAACGATCAATATCGAAATCTCAAAAATAAATTTATTTCCCCATACAGACCGCAACAGCTAATTATTAATTTTGCAAGGAGAAGTAAACATTTTTTTGCGGTTTCCCTATTGGTGTTATGAAAAAGGTGTTTTATTTGGGCCTTGAAAATGTCCCTCGTTCAAAATGCCACTCTGTACATGCAGAAAACGAACGGACATTTTCTTTATATATATTCTTTATTTATTTATATAGATAACCAAACGCTATTCTATTTTAAACTACAGTATTAAATAGAAATATGGAATTAATTTTATGAATCCAAAAATATATTGAATGTGTTGCTGATTGCTTGAAAAATGATTCCATGTAACGTAAAATGCTTTTTGATCATCCATTCCCACTATATTTTTTATAAATAAGAGAAAAATGAATGTGTGCTAACGAGATGTGAGTTTTTTCCAATCATGATTCGACGGGCTTTTGGCTGTCCGGTTGGCGCAATGGCTGGGCAAATAGCTGCCGTTCTAATGTTAATTTTAGTTCTGGGTCTGATGTGATATGTATGCAAAATCGTATGTTTGTAAACGCACCAACGACGCACAAGAAAATCATTACGCGGGGCAACTATTAAAACAAAAAAGAATAGTCTCTACGCTTTTCCAAGAGAGAGGGTATGTAATAGGTACCATATTGTTTTCATTTATTCTTCATAAATATGCTTTAGCAGTGTTATTCAACCAGAGTAATACCACGGTCTTATCGAACAATTACGAACCACCGTGAAAAAACACATAATATGTTGTATTTTGTCATGTGACTTTGGTAATCGGAGGCCCAATCCCAAAATACCAGATCCTTACATCCCTAACCCCTAGTAAATATATGTTAGTCTAATAAATCTCCAAAATGGTTTACGTAGAAGGTGAGAATTAAACACATTGTATTAAGGTGTCACCATATGGAAATACAGTACGCAGAAGTGGGGGTCTATAACGTTTTATTTTAACATTAACAAGATTTGTTACATAGACTAGACTAGGGGGAAAATAAGAGGGTATTCAAGTTAAATCTCTTCTCGCAACATTTTAGAAAATGTAAACTAAAATATTGGCAAAGAAATTCTTCAGTCCGACTCATAAGCCGTTAGTCTGAGTACTTATGAAATAAATCATTTTCCAAATGGCTTCGAAACTTTGGAAACAAAAGATGAACGAAGAACAAAAAACAAGAATCCTAAAATTGCACTAATGGGCTCCACTTGACTGCGCTCCTTGGAACTTTAAATTATGCAAAACACTCGTTGCACGTTCAAAGTAGTGGGGATATGCGACTACTGCGAGAGACGTCTGACCTTTTAAGTTTTAACTTGGCAACCCTAGTATTGTATTATATGCGGGTTGTAAGATGTCGACCCTTGTCTGGTCCTGTCGGTAGGGCTGTGTTCAGTTTATATTTGTTTTTCTCTAAAAGTAGAAAAGATTTATCTTTTAATTTTGTGCAAACAACAACTTGCCATCCGTGATGTAGTAGTAAGATTCTTTACACAGTTCATTTCAACCTTTGATGTGTATTCACTATTAAATTAGGTATATTAACTGTTTCGAATAGTTCCTCATATAATATTTCTTACATAGTTACCAACATTTTCCTCACAAACGCCTCTATAATACGTATAGCTTCTCACTGGAGCATGTCACGGCACTCCGCGGCGAATTTAATAACGTCAATCAATAGATTGATAAAGTTTGCATGGTATCAATGAACTTAATTGAATTTCGTCTTTTAACAGCACAGTACCTCGTAAAATATTATTAATTCTTGTTTTAATTATGTTTGGATATTAAATTAAGATGTCTTTTGCCGGCAGGAAAATGGATGTTTATTAGTTTTAGTGGTACGAATTTATTTTTAATGGAATGTTAAGGAAGTTGTGGGCCTCGAGTGGTGGTTTTTGAATTGAAAAATATTTTATACAATTTAGTTGAAATCGTATCATAAATATCTTGTTTCTAGGTTGTATTTAGTTTGCCATTTGACTAAGGATCGACATGTAATTTACATTCTTATTTGACCAAACATAAGTCGTGTACATAATTCGTTTTCTGAAAAAGCTTATTAACTTTTATATGAGTAAATTATGACAATTATATCTTACTTGTAATATGAATATTTATTACTTTACTAAGTGGGTTTTAGATTAAAGAGAGTGTAGGTACAGTGGGAGGTCATGAAAGGCAAATGTTGAATGTATATGAGAATATTATGTCTAAGGCTGTGTTACATTGTTTCTAGGTTACAAATATTTGAACGTAGCCAGACTCTCCCAAAGGTTAACTTTACTTAAAATGCTTTAACACAAATGTGTGCTTTATACAAAAATGTTTTCAAAATGTGATTTGTACATTAAATTTTATTGACTTGCTTTATGTGTTTTCAAAAATTTTGCTTCGGTTTTCGTAAACAAAATATCTATTAATATTTATTTCTATTCCATAAATCGAATAAAAGTTTTAGAATAGGTTTAAAATTTAAATGAAATAATGAGATTTAAATGAATTATATAAAAAGTAATTTAGGTACCATATAATTTGATTGTAATACTATATATAAATTTAATAAACAGATAATAACACACATTTTTTCATAACGATATAATGTGCGACAAATAACTCTTTCGACTTTTCGTGTATTTTCTTATGGCACCTGTGAAGAGCCTTTTCACTCTCCAGGAAAGGTTTACCGCAGAAATATTTCCTGAATATTTTTCCTGTATAGGAATAAGCAAAGTATATTTTCCCCTCTAAAAATAAGTCGTCTCCGTACGAGTGGGTTTCACTCAAGTATTTTCACGAATGCTATCATGATATTCGACTGCGAATATCTGGTAATTGATTCTGGTATGCGGTATATTTGAAACTCTAGAATAAAATGCTGTTAGTAATACGAAAAAAATATCGGATTGATTTTATTTTATAAAACAAATCTTACGTGAAAATTTGAGAAATGAGATCGATTCCTTTTTGCTTCTTTTAGACACGTGTTATTGACTCGTGTTTTGCCATTAAAGGTTTGTATGAGTGATTCCCCCTTTGCCAATCCCTAAATCCCCAGAACCTCTTATCTCCAAAAGGTAGGTAAACAATGAAACAATTATGGTGTTCATTGCTGGTTACCATCATGTTACCCGTTTGCTTATTGGCCACCTTATCAAATAAAGAAACCCTGCATATTATACCTATATAAGTAGGCATTGATTTATGATTGGAACAAGCCTGGTACAGTACATGATTCTGTCCTGAGTACATATATCGAAATAGGAAAATATTAACCCACATATACTCATTTTCAGGCATACATAAAGGATTAAAGTACATAAAACTTCACTTGAAGTGTATTTAGAACTCTTTACTACTTCCAAAAGTAAAGTGCGTCGGCGAACGGAGGCAGCTGTTGACGCTCATTCGTTCACAAATTCAATTAATATGTTTGAACGAAGTTGAACAAGATTGATTAAATTCATTGGCAAGGTACCTAATGAACTTAACCTAAGGTTCACAGGCAAAGTTTTAAGTGTGGTTTCAATTGAAACATAAGAAGAGTTAAAGTTATACGTAGGTGGGTAGGTAGATGTTGTGGCCCAGAGGTTAAGGCGAATTGTCCGAATTGTATGTTGTTTGAGTACACAACGTAAGTATTGCTTCACGCCGGTTTTATTTGAGGCCGTGGTATCACTCAGGTCGAAGCATGGTACTCCCTCACTTTCAATAATTATTTAGATACCACTAACATGCAGCAAAGGAAAACAAAATGAGGAAACCTGAACTTATAATTTCTAAATATTTTTTAAGTTTGAAATTGCTAATCCACCTTTTGTTGGCGTGGTGATTCATGCTCAAACCTTCTCCACGTGAGAAGATGTGACGTGGGTAGGTAGATTGCCCGCTTTATTCCCAATCGAGGCAATAAATATTAGACCACCTGGCAGTTATCCACCGCTAAAGCTGGCGAAGGGTTATAAAATGAGTTAAGCGTGAATAGTTAGTGGTTATTCAAAAACGAAGCAATTTTTACGATCTGAAACTGAGTCAACACTTTTCATTTATGTTGTCATATTATGTCATATACATATGAACAGATCCATCTTAAAATTCTTATTTTTATTGAAACGGCATAACATATTTGGTTAAAATTATATGTCACTTTTTAATCTATCTTGTTTAAACATTGCCCACTAGAAGATTCTCCAGTATTTTAGGTGTGTTTACAAATATATGTACAATTTCACAAATACATAAAACCCAGATCCGAAACAGCAATTTGTGGTTCACACAAAGAGTTGTTCCCTGCAGAAATCGACTCCGCGACACGTTGCACGATAGAGCCGGTTGCCCGACCATCGCGTCAACCATTTATAAGTCTCGTCTTTTACCTAAGGAAGAAAAATTCTAACTAATTTGACCAGATTAAGCAATCACCATCTTTTTCCCTATGAGGATAAAGATACATACATACCATAGGCCTCCCCCAAATATAAACAGTGGATATTTAACTCATACTAATGATGGTTGTCAATGATTTACGCTTCATTTCAAGTTAAACAGGTACTTGGTTAGTGATTAACATTCAAATATCTCAGCCAATGACGTTGTCTGTGCAGCTAGCCTCATTTACTAGTAGATGGTTTACGTGACAGGCAATCTGTCTGTCTATTCAGGGCAGGAGAGGCGTGCCATAGTAAAGCATGGCTCGTTACTTGCCGCTACTTTTTCAATCTGCTACCGGAGCATTTCCGCGTTTTTATGTGAGCCTAGTATTTCTTTGGGGATTTGTATTCTAACTTCAAATTGTTATTACCACAACTTCTTAATAAAAGTAATGTCTAATAATTTAATAAATGTTTTTATAAATAAATATGGATTATTTAATCCAATTTCGATTAGTTCTTCAGAAGAAATGATCATATATCTTTTTAGCTAGCTGGCTGCAAAAAATAATCCGGTTACATTGTTATACAAGGATTAGTTTTTCGTGAAAAAAAAACTAAATTCATTATTAATATGAGCTAAGACGTAGTCCATCTTGTATTACGTAAAATGTCTACTTATTACATTATCCGAATACGTAATCTCTCATAATCTGAAGGATTTACTGCGAAAGAATAATTTGGATTACTTAAAGTCTTACCTTTAGTGTGGTTCTATGTTTACAAAGAGGTATTTGTTAAAAGAAATCTTTAATCTTTTAACTAAGGAGAATTAAAATTCTTCTTTCTTCTTTAATACAATAGGATTAACGATCTATTTTAAGCATAATGTATCAATAACTATTTGACTAAATATAATCTATGTGAAACGAAGTTCTCTGGATTTGCTTGTTACACGATATAACTAACAGCTTCTAATTAAAGACATACCATCTTCTTATTCTTTGGACAAGTTATAAAATTAATGGTTGGTATTGTTTTTTTTTTATTTTAAGCTTATTGTGAAAAATGTGGTTTTTCAGATTGACCAATCAAAAAACTTGTAAATCTAAAAAACCGTTTTGATACTTTACAATTTTTTTATCAGATTTCTTCTTTGGTCTCTGGAACATTTACCTTTAGGTCCATCGTAGCAAGTGTAAGTTAACATGACAAGAAACTTTAATTGGCACTGTTAAAGGCTGCTGGCTTTCTGCCCAATTCCGCATCTAATAAAAACATAGAAATTATCAGTCTGTTTTGTTAGAAATGGTTAAAATTTTTACATAACTAGGAATCCTTTAATAGGAAGAGTTGTACCCATAATTCGTCACGAGTCTCGCGACTTAAAACGGCGTATTCTTGAAGTATTACGAAGTTTCAAAGTTCTGATATAACTCGGTGTTAAAGTGCGAAATTATTCTCGATGCAGAACCGAAGTCACGCGCAATTATGGACAGTTAAAACTTTATTTACTACTTTCACCGGAACGGTGTGACTGCCATTATCATCAATACTTGCGTGGGTGGGTCGTTGATGGCTAAAGACGCCTTTATTTAGTCTTGGAGACATTACATAAGGTCGTTAATACTTAGCGAGTCTTAATTTAGACGTCCTTTTTGATGGGGTTGGATTGTACGCTATTGATTGAGTATGACTAGCAGCTATGAAAAATTTATTGATAACTCCAAAAAAGCTTTTTCATCAGTGTTAATATAAGAAGTTAAGTCGGTTGGATCTCAAAGTAATTGGTAATAATTTCATATCCATGATTGATTTTATGGATTCAGTATTAGTTTAGGTGTCAAATTGTTTCATCTAGATTTAAGGAACAGGTTGAGCAACCGGGTGGATTTTAGTCAGTAAGAGTCTGACACTCCCGCAGATGGAAGTAATAAAATCCATAATAAGAAGTATATGGATGATTAGCCCCTTCAGAATAAGGTGTGTAATATGGCAAAGTTATGTCCACTCAATTCTCTTTACCAATAAATACAAAATTAAGCGAATAAATAAACAAAAGCCTCTCATTCTTCGTTTTAGACACACAATTGCAATAAATTTCGAGCTATCTTTTCGAAACGAAAACAAAACAATTGAATTTTTCGCTTATCCTCCATTACGCACAACGCACAACGGTAATATGGTAAAGCGAAATCGTAAATAAATTGTTATGAAATTACCGAGATTTACGAGACAAATTGTTGAATTATTGCAGCCGTGTTTTGTACTAGTATTTATGTCAGGACATTTCACGTGGCGAGTTAGTAAAATGTTATTTACGACTGTGACTTGCACGATACATTACCTTGTATAAATGTTATATGTCGGGTACTTGAACGCAAGATGAAGAATTAAGAAATACCTACTCACTTACTAGGTTTATACAGTATGTTTGTAATTTATTATTTTGTCTAGGGACCAGAGAAATGTTTATGTACTTATACTGTTTGACAATCTGGATTTATTTTGAAAATAAAGTAGTTACCAAGTTACAGCGAAGATATAGTGTTTATTTGTATACATCTATTCCGTTGGTTCATACTGTAAAATAAGTTGAGAAATATGGTTCATCATATCTAAGCGTGTTTAAGATTATACTTAATAAGTTGTATGTAATATAGCTTGTCCATGTGTATAACGCAATATATCATCATCTTTCAGATCATACGACGAGAATAATGATGTGGTTGTAAGATCGAATAAAATTGTTTCAGATTTCACTGAAAGTTCAAACTTCCATTAAAACTAAAACAATTTTATTGCAAATGAAACCCCAAGCAAAAATATAATGTAGTATTATGTACTAAGTATTATATTTCCATGTGTTGAAAGAGAAATGAAAGTTACAGTTCTTAGTGCTACTGGAAACAAGCCAACCTCTACAGAGTACAGCCAAATCTTTATGACAGCCTCTGATGTAATATAAATGGAAATATCAAGTTTCTCTCTCATATTAAAAGGCTAAGGCAGATAAATTTATTAGGTTTCCAAGAACTATTTATGATTAAACTTAGACTTTTTGGTGTAATTAGGATAATGGTACGAGTGATTCCAAGATCATTCAATTAATGTTGTTTACGAAGAAGGACAGACATAGGATTGGCACTTGAAATCTGTGTAGTTTTCATCAATGTAGACAGAGAGCAATTTTTCATTTGAAAACCGCTACTAGTTTTAAATTTCACGAGGCGCCACGACAATAAATGCTGCATCGAGAACAAAAATTTAGCATTTACTTATAGTCGAATATAGTTTTAAATTAAGAGAAGAAGGAACGGGGCTTTGTAGTCAGTAAGAGTTTGACACTCTCTCGCCATACCTTGGCTAGAGAGCACTTTGATGAATTTTGCCCCTTAAAAAAAAGGAGATCTAACGATTTTACGATACAACTTTGGTTGGATACAAACAAAATATACAACGAATCCAGTACTTCAATAGAATATCTTGTTTGCTAGCTTAAAGACATTTGAATATATGTAGACATCAATTGGTTTAGTCAGTCATCGAGTCTAGTGGTATATCGAGTCGGTCGATTTAAATCAGGTCACAATATCCCGAACAATCCTTCACATCTCACATAGCAATAATAAAAGTGCTAAAGTTTGTGAAAACGTGTGCATGTTAAGATGTCTGTATGTTACTCCTTCACGTTAAAAGTACTGAAAGTATTTGATCGAAAATTAGGACAGAGATAGATTATAGTCTAGAACAGTCTTACCCAAAGTTAGCCATTAAAGCTAGAGTATAATTGTAGAGGTGAATTTTGATTTCATAAGATACTTTTTTCTTTGTATTTTTTGAGAGGGAGATATCATCTAATATATCTTCCACCTTGAGCGAGGCGAGAGGGAGTGTCAGACTCTTACAGACTATAAACCATATGGTTTCTTCTCCCGCTCTTAATAAGCCTTTATATTACGTACGTAGTTTTTAAATATACATATTTTTCTTTTTAACTAAATAAGTTTGGAAAGCCTCGGTCTAGTGTTACTTTTTATCCCGATATTTCAGAAGAAGCTGTTGGCAGAAGCTAGTCTCATATGAAGTGCTCGAAAAGTTTTGTTAGTGCGAATTTCCAGTATAATCCATAAGCCGTATTTTATGACACCGACTGAAAGTAATAGGGTGTTTCTTGGCTGAATTCCAAACGACGAGAGTTAATTCATTTTCTCTTTGTTATATACTACCTTTGTGTATTTTCATAAGTTGTTGGAACTGTCTTTAGTTTAAAATAAATTTAGCTAAGGTATATGTTGTGGTGACCCAGGGATTGAGTCACCCGCTTCTTATGCATGTGGGCATTGATTTGAAACCTTGCAAGTAGCTGTATGACTTTTTTCGACTTATATGCACTATCACTACTAACAAACGATGAAGCCAAAAATACAGTGAGGAAACCTGAACTAATCATCTCTAGCTATAAGTTTGAAATCACCAAACTGCCCTGAGCAAGCGTGGTAGTTAATGCTCAAACCTTCTCCGTGTGAGAAGAGGTGTTTGCTCAGCAGTGGGCAATAAGAGGCTGAAGATGTGATGTGTTTAGTAGTTTTGGCAACGTAATCACATTTTCGTAAGAACCGACTAATAGAGAAATCAGTAAATTTGACGAAGGTCGGACAACAGCTTTCTTTGATGAACCTTAGCTGCTGTTAACCAATACAGCCTGCTTAGCATGATTATTATTGATGTAAACGGACTGACTCAATGTAGCTTCTTTGTGAAGGTGTATTACTGAGAAGAAATAATTTATCCTATGTTCTATTTGTAAAGAATATATAAATATGGTGATAGATTATGTTTAAAACTTGAAATAGCTAACATCGGGTTATTTTAAAATCTCAATGCAGACAATAATATGATATATAAGATAAGTAGTTTTTTTTTGTTTAAGAAACATGTTTCAATTAGTGTGACCCGTTTTGCTAATGGTCAAAAATAAAAACAAAAGTAGTAATAGAGAAAGGTGGTGGAGGGACAAGCATAATAAGCTACCGTAACCTGACTTGGAGAGCAGGAGAAGGAACTGGGTTTTTAACTAGTAAGTGACAGTCAGTAAATCTGGCTCTTCAACTTCCCTGGTCGAGACAAGTCATTTATTTGATGATTTTCCCTCCACACAGTGTGTGTGTGTGTGTGAGAGAGAGAGAGAGAGAGAGAGAGAGAGAGAGAGAGAGAGAGGGAGAGAGAGAGAGAGATTTATTATAAAAATCAAACTATTACTTATGACGCTCTGAATTTTTATAGAAAATCTCTCTTGGAAATTACAAGGAAATCAACAAAGATAACGCCACCACAACTTATTTGAATTTGAAAAGCGAAGAGCTTCGTCTAGTTGCCATTGGATACTGAAATTAATATCTTTTTGATAGAACTTTCTCATTTTAGATATTAATTTTAGTATTTTACATTACTTGACGAAATAGATTTGTTAAATTTGTTGAAACTTATTGACAAAACTTTTTCTAAAATAGCTAGACAGCAATGTGCTGAATTGTTTGTAAAGTGGTCTAGTTTTGATATTTTTACAATTAGTTTAAAATGTATTGTGGTTTTAAATTAATTGACTTGGTTTCTGGTGTACTTACTTTTATAACTCGAATATTTTTATTATTTTGTGTTCTTTACACTTTCTATCTAAAGTGTAAAGAACACAAAATATATATATATAATTTATTTTTAAAGCAATGTTTAATCATCGTGGTTAAGCAATAATGTAATGATCGTAAATGTTAAAGGATCATTTTGTATTATCACTAGCCCCAGTTCTTTTACTTCAAGACATAATAATTTTGGTACTATCTATTATACTTTCCTTTTCGTTGTTTTTTCTGAATGGCCAAAGGATATACTAAAAGGCATTTCAAGGTTACCTGTATAGGTAACTAAATGAACACAAATTTTGGGGGATCTTCTAAGTTGTTTTGAGACACTGTTTGGTTACAAATGAGTAATTTTTGAAAACCATAGTCCCTCTAAATCGGCACAGAATTGCGCTATTTAGTGACAGAAATAGGTATTGGCAATTTCTCGGATGGGATGCTTCACAAAGAACCCTCATGCTAAACCTCTATTTTCTGTGGAAAAAAGAGAAAAATAAAATAAAAACATTGCTTCATCCGACAGCCCTGTTCAATTTTTTGACGACCACAACCGCCGCCTCAGTTATAAACTTTTTGTTTTACTTCGATAAAAAAAATAATAAGTTTTGCAAAGTATTCATTTTTTTTCAAGTTCGTTTTAATCTGAGTGTTGTAATTACTTTTTAGAAATAGCTACAATGATCGTAGCTGTTTCACGCAGACTAACCTCTGTTAAGGTTAAACTTTTTTACGGCTCGGGGTTCGGGAAACATTTTTGACATTTTCTTTTTAGAACGCTCCTTGAATATTGGTAGGTACCTTGACTGTGTTGTCTCTTTGTTGAATATTTACCTGAAACAAAAACCAAATTGTTCGTTAATTGTTTGAGTGATTACATCAATAAATATAACTAGTAGACATTGTCAGCATACAAGCGTACCTATAAAGTTTATAGTAGTTTGTCGTAGTTATTAGAAAAGAAAATATTGAAACTTTTAGATTACCTATCTGTTACACTTTGGTTCGTAGATTAGCTAGTATTGTTTTAGATAAAATAATTTTATAGAATAAGTATGCTGTTTCCTATTCCATTCAATATTCATTTTAATATGACGTTTTTATTTTAATTTAATTTAATGTTTTGTATTCAGGCGATGTAAACTTTAAAACCTAACTTAAAAATATACGTTCTACGAGTTCTCGTCATCACGAGGACACAGTACAGAACACATGTCGGTATTCGCACCTCAAATGCCTTGATGTTGGAATTATGTTTACGACCTTTCACCCGCTGCTCGTCTCCATTTGATCGTAGCGTGAGGTTTTATATGTTTTATACTTTGTTTTTTTATAGCAGGAATATTGTAGCTATCAATCAGTGAAAGAATTTTGCCAATCCGATCGGCGGTTCCAAAGATTACCCACTACATACAAACTTACAAATTTTACCTCTTTATAATATTAGTATAGATTTGTCTAATTAGAAACTGGAATAACTACTCACACTGAAAACTGAAATTCATTGACACCCAAATTTATCAATTGGTTCAATACAGCGTAGCACTCAAAATTCACCCTTATGTTCTCAATTTAATAAAGCAAATGAAGTCGTTTTGGTATGTTGATGAGACCGAAGCTTGTGACATGTGGCACTTTGTATGATGGAAATGTGAAGGTATTCAAATTTGTTCGAAGGTATCTCTTGTCCCCTAGATATTAAGGTATATTTTAGAAACATTGTCTTATATTAAATTCCTAGTTTATTAGAATGGTGGTTCGCCAAAGTTTAATTACAATGGAGAATGTGACTATTGAAGCTTTAGATCTAAGTTGAGTTACAGTTGAAGTGAAGTGACATTGAATAATATTTGGCTTTGTAATATGTTATTGTTAAGAAGTCTGTGTGCCTTTGTAAAAAATGTGTGGTTGTAATAAATATATATGTTGTAGGTATGTGGGTATGTAAAACTTCCATTATTGGTTACTATGTAGCGGTACATACCTATGTAGTGGTTAAAAAATTATGGCATATAAAAGAAACAAAAACTTATTGTATTTTACTTATAAGTAACAATGCAAAAATCATTCGAAATAAATCTGTACTAGTCTAGACAGTATCTACAAGTAATGTCGTGAGTTAGTAAGTCAACATAAAATGTTGAATTTCAATCTATATAACTACAAACAGTAATGAAACTGAATAATCGTTTGAAAGTTTCTTTTGATTAGAACATTGATGGATTTTTTAACTTGCCAATTTCTAATAGGAAGTATTCATATTTTGAATATACTATATTATTCCATTAGATATATTCGCGCGGTTAAACCCACCACAGCTTGATGTGTGTCGATATTGACTATATATCACAAAAATCATACATATCGAGCCAGTAATTCCGGAGTTAAGCGCGTTTGAACAAAGAAAGCACAAAAAAAAAACAATTTTATAATGTTGGTAGAGATTCAGGATCGTAGTATTATAACTATCATAGAATTTAACTTAATAGTGTGATTACGAAATAAAAAAAATTGGAGGAAAGGAGAGCGCTGGCCATGTTGGTAACAAGTTAGAATAAATAGTTCAAGACGGTGGGGCGGTAGATAGCGAGGCGGTAAGGTGAAAAACGATCTCCATAAAACATAAAGAAAATTAAATTTTCATTCCATTCAAAATGTATTCAAATTGAATTTGAATCCACTTAGTCATCAGCACTCCGATTTAGTGAATCAAACAAATTACTAAAAGAATCTTTTAAATACACAATGATAAATCACCTTGAAAATATTATACTAAGTAAGAACAAGTGCCCCATAAAAAAGCAATAAAAGCGCTTAACGCAATTTAATCAAGCGATAGTTTCACTCGCTTGAATATAGATACAAGGTTGAATCAAGCGTAAAGCGCTTCGTCATCACCTATGTAATTGGCTACCAATTGAGCTTATATTACGCTTATTACTCTAATGCGCATTAGTGATAGATAAGCTTAATTGGAATTAACCAGAACATTATTAAAATAGGTTATAAACTGATTTATACAATAATAAATTATTTGTCTCTTAAATTATCCCATCAATTTGACTACATATTCTGGTATTATAAATAAAAAAAATCTTTCTAATAAAAAAGGCATTTCTCCTAATGGGTGAAGTTATAGTAACACGTTACTGCTTGACACATCAGCCTAAGGCCGAGCGAAGGCCTCTTCTCACAGCAAAGTGTTTAATCCATTCCACGTCCACCATTTAATCATCACGGTCGTTCAAGCTAGATTAGTGGTTACAGATATTCAATAAGAAATAAGAAAGTCTAGGTTTCCTTTGCGAGGTTTGTTCACCGTTTATAAGTACCGTATTCGAGAAATACCTAGAGGTATAGCTTTAGCCCCCAATACTTTTCTCCACCCCTTTAGCCCTCAGTTACTTTCATGTAGATTGGTAAAACAATTAATCACCATAGATCGATAACATACTGGATTCTAGACTTAAACCCACGTCTGATAAATGACAATATTATATCAACAAATGTACCAAATGTACGTATTTAGCAAACAATATAGTATCATTGTATTTAAACTACATACAAATACTGTTACCCCTAAGAACAAAGGTCGTCGTTGGAACCCGTTTCAACCGCAGCTCTCGAAGAGAATAATCATTCTGCTAGTATCGTCTTTACACGTAGGGTTCCCACTATGATTTTTTTCCTATAATTCTAATGTTCTATTTTACCCGGTTTCTAAGGAAAATCTTTTATCTTAAAAGAAGCGATTCCAAGAACTACAACTCTCAACTAGAGTGTAATGTAATCATAACTCTTTGTAAGTCTACTGTATTAAAAGATTCTTCGAAGTTGTAAAAGCTACAGCAGTTTTTTTACGTAATGGTAAAATAAATTTTATTTAAGTAATTTAGATCATTGTTATAAAGGTGTCTCAGTGTCCTCTTAGTAGTTACAAAAATTCTGCAGGTAAATGAAACTTAAACAAAGTAAAAGTACGAATATTTTATTTTAGTTGGTTTTCAATGAAAATCACGAATTATAGAGATCTAAATTTCGTTAACATAGATGTACTATGTTAACGAAATTTCGTATTTCAAACGTTATGTTTGTTTGTTGCAATTTTTTGTAAAAACCACGATTTTGATGATTGTGGTCCAGAATGACATTCACCTTGCTGAAGTCACTGGCTGGCCACCAATAATAATCGAACGTCTTTAATTTATTAATCCCCAAGCGAAAGCCGGCGTTCGCGCACCTATAGTTCTTCTATTGTGTTTTGAATTACCAGGGTTGAAAAGTCAAGACAAAAATCTACACTTTTGTGGATTATTTTAATGATCGAAGAACAGTCTGATGTCTAGTCACACATAAGTACGTAGCCATAAAGATCTTTTAGCTGTTACCCACAAACTCAATAAATCCTGTGATATTATGTTTGTAACTGTTAGATAACCAGTACCGACTCCGGTAAACCCGTTTTATTACCCTTAAACATATCTATAAGTAGGTACGTACAAAAGTACTCGTTTTGTATAATATTCTATTTGCCCAGGTTGTTTAGTGTTCTCCTATACACTACTTCTTTGTCGGGGCTACATGTAATTTCTTTTTTATTTTTTGTAATGGGCTTGTGTTTGACCTCTGTCTTTGCAAGGTAAGCGATGATGGAACACGCCTGTTCAAGCAATCTTTGCACTTAGGCCTTAAAGACATCCTAGTGTATAACATGATTTTATTTTCGACATTTATGACATTGTCGGGAAACAAATTGTTCAGGGATTCTAATGATAAAACTGGAGGCGATATAGGTACTTACAAAGTATATAGCGTTAATGAAGTAGCAAAATGAAGAGCTTAATTTTGCAAAGAGAAAATTAATATGTTATTAACTAAGATATATGAGTCAATATACCGATGAGGGTTTAAACAAAAGGTAATAATGAAACAAAGAAGAAAAGATTTTTTTATTTTATATTCAGATAATATTTGAGAAGTTTTTATATTTAGTTTTTCTTCGCACTGTAGTTTTTCACCCACTTTCTAATTGGATATGAAATGTTGATAAAAAACAGGATATTTGTTAATCCAAGTTATCACCTACATAAATTGATCTAACTATATAAGAGTGAAAGAAAAACAAATATTCATCCATAAATTCTCAAAAACATTAACATTTATGATATTAGTGGAATAGTACCTAAGATTAAACTTGTTTGACAACTTTACATATTTTGAGTTCTACAACGTTCGACTTTGGCAATGTCTGTCAATACCGCTAGGTATGATCCAAACTCATAAAATGAACTTCCCACAAACATTTATGACCTTCGACATATCATTTATGTTAAAGCAGCCATTTAAACAAAAGATACCTACACGGTCGTAAACCGAAATATTCAATACCCGAGTTTTACACGGATTATCCCCCTCTCAAATTATCGGGTTATACCGACATACTAAAGTTAAGAATTGATCTTTTCTACCTTTAACTTAAGGTTTTTGGTTAGCAAGAAGTGAGGAGACCTTTTGGTCCTACTCTGTAATGTAAATACGAAGCTTGTTGTTCCACTACATTATTTATCTTTCAGTTTCGCTTTGAATTCTTTTTTCTTAGTATACCAATTAAATGAAGCGAAAAATACCCATCTGAAAAATGAATTTTTGTTTCTGAGTCTCGCTAAAACTCAAGGACGGCTGGGCCATTTTGGATAGTTTTGAAATGTTCGTTTAAGTCCAGGAAAGATTTGAAAGTCAGAACTTTGGTTATATTTGAGGCGATACTAACGTTTGCCGGGTCAGATATCTATAATTTAATATTATAAATGCGAAATTAACTCTGTCTATCTTTTCTTAACGCTTTAACTACTAAACCGATTTCTCTGAAATTTTGTACAGACATAGTTTGGAACTCGAGAAATGATATAGGACAGCTTTTTTTTACCAAAAATCTGCAGGAAGTCACTTTCCCACACGAACGGTGTCGCGGGCAAAAACTATTAGGAATTATATGATAAGATGGTAAAAGGTATACATAATACTAATTATATTATTCAAAAATTAGAACAATACAAAATCAATTGAGACTTAAATAATTTCAACTAAGAATAGAACGTAACAACATGAACATAAGCGTTTTTATCGTAAAACAGTTGCTCAAGTTTGGTAAAAACGTAATCACTGAAAGTAAAGATTCGCAAGTCTTGATATTCTCGTCACGTACTTTCTTTGTAGTGAAAAAGTTAACGCGGGTATTGTACAATATTGTACAGATAAAGAGAATAAATAGCTATAGGAATAATAACTTCATTGACTTTGTAGTATCCTAAGAGCTAATGTACTTGTTGTTGTTGAAAATGCAACTCAAATTTTGTGTATAAATAAAGTAGCTTTTTGAAAGTTAGTGAGCACTACATAGAACTCTTTGTCACTAAATTTATTTTAATAAGTTTGTATTTAATAGTTTTTGTTATGTAGTATTTATTATTGAGTGTACCTGCAGACGCTTTGACCAATAATTATGTATGAAACACAAACACAAAGTAATTTATTAAAAATGCCTTTTTTGCCTTTAAATGTACAAATTAGTATTTAATTTTTTCCCAAATTACATAATGGTAAACTTTTGACTTCTTTTCACAACTATGGGTTTTATGTAATAGGGTAGCTTACTATCATCACTGCGGACAAACGAAAATTCGTACAAAAACGAATAATAAAACACAATTATGCTTTGCTTGTCAAGATTTCCAACATTCAAAAAAGTTGGTTAGTATGCTATTCAGATCATCCCTAGTAAATAAATGATTCGGTTTTAATTATTATTTAACATTTATTATTTAACTGTTTTTATTATTATTTATTATTTAACAGTCATTTATACTAATCTATACATTGTAAACATAATTTTTAAACCATTGCATTTCTTATTAGAGGGAAACTGAATAAGTTGAAAAAATGTCAGATATTCACTTCAGAATATTGTCCATAACATTAAAATTCTCTTTCTATTAAATCCATTCCAAGTTCTGAGTACTTAGCTCAAGGATTTTCTGTTTATAAGTACTTAGTATTGGGAAAAGTAAGCTTCTTAAAAACAATAATTCCCGGATTAGAGAGTCCAAGTAAATGAACGGATCTCTTTCTGAAATATAACTCGAATTGTACCGCAGACCAACCGAAGATAATGGAAGCAGAATTATAAAAATTAAAGAGGATATTGAAGAATTGAGAAAAATCATGTCATGCTAAATTGAGAGCTTTTTCTCGATTGCTGTGCCAAAATTAAAGAAAACTAATTAAAAACACCAATGAATGGTTGTAATGTGTAATCCTTATGAATATTGAAATAAATATTATAATTAGGTAACTAGCGGCGCCTCGCTGTGTCGCACAAGCCAGAATATCAAAAATATTGCTAATACCAAATGTTCCTCTACTTAAAAAAAAAATCTTTCAATCTTCTGATTACAAAATAATAATTATCGGAATCAGTCTACCGGTTCCCGCATGATGCCATGAACAAGCTAGGTCGGAATTCATTTTAATATATAAAGATAATAATGTTCTGGATTTATTTAGATCCTCTACTAAAAGCATATCTACATACGATTACTACACTTGATTAAACTATCTACGATGTAAATAACGTACTCCAAGATTGTAACATCAAAGTGAAGCCACAAATAGAACACTATATTTAGATCCTGGTCCATTTACTTGCACTGCGCTGCACGGAGATTGCATCGAGTTCAGTTATAAGCCTATCATCCTAGCGTTAGCGTTCCCGACGAACGGCTAGGAAAGACACATCCAGACACGTTTTACTCTTTTCCACACACGAGCGGGAAATAAAAATAAATAAAGCGCCCCAGGAAACAGTGGGTTGTATCTGTATTTACTAGGTTTATCCTGCAGAAGAAAAACTTTGAACCTAAACCTCAAGGCAATTGGGTTGGGAATAAAATTACATCAGCTAAGTACTGGCAGTCTTTTGTTCTTTTATTCGAAAAAAAAATGTGCAACGCATTGAAATTGTACACGGTGGACATTTGCATATTTCATTTTTATTTAGTTACCGAAGGGTAAAAAAATGTACCTATGATGTTTTTGACAGGAGAGTGAATTATTTGCTGCATATGGAATTGCGTTGAGTATTGATTTGAAGTTATAAATAAGATTTGGAAAATATTGGCTACATTCATTGCAAGAAATAATAATTATAATACATATTGATTTTTGTTGTTTATCCTCATAGTTACAATAAAGACTATTTGGTTTTATCTCGAAGGTCACAATAAAAATCGTGACCGATTGTTATGCAAACGTCGGAAATAATAGGGTGATTCTTCCACCACAGCGTTGTGTTTTGCCATGTGAGTGAGGTTACCGGAGGCCCAACCCCTTCCCCTCCCCTATCCCTTCCCAAACCTTAAATATCCGCAACCCTTATCCCCAAAAGGCCGGCAACGCACTCGTGACTCCTTTGGTTTCCCTGGGCGGTACTGATTACTAACCATCAGGTAATCCGTCTGCTCGTTTGAAGACTTATCCCATAGAAAAAATTTTTTTACTCAATTTTTCCTTGATAACAAAGATTCTCAGTTTTACCTAGCTACCACAGGTATGGAAGTTCAAAACACAAACAGTAAGAAACTTGGTTACGATACAAGCTAAGCCGGGCTTATCTACGGACGCGTTAGCTACCACCTTACGCCTCGGGGTCCTATCTAGATATTCTGATATGCAAACAATGCTGATAGTACGGCGTGCGGTATTTTCAATAAATTTCTTGTGATAAAGGTAAAAAGGAATATACGATAAAAACATTAAGTCATTTGTATATTGTCGGTGATAGTAGAGTACAGATTTATTACCACTTATATTCTTCGCACGGGTATTATTGTTAACTAAGGTGTAGTACAGCATCAGTCTTTACGTGGCCACTGAACAATGACCTGTTCTCACATGGAAAAGGTTTGGTCATTAATCAACACGATTAACGCATCTCCAGGTTCCCTCACGATGTGTTGTTCTTTCACTTTATATTAATGTCTAAAAAGGACTTAGAAAGTTCATGTAACTCGGGAAAAACCAATAGTACTTGCCAGGTCAACATTCATGCAGTAGGGATCCCTGATAAACCTATACTTTATAAGCTTTATGATCTGCAATTATTCTGAAAAGCATTGAGATTATCCCAAATTTATTTATGTTTAGTTTCGTTAAGTTGGCAATTACGCATAATAAATGTAATTCGCAATATTTACGAAATAATATTTGAAAACTATTCAATGTTTTTCACTAATGATTATTATCTTTACTTAGAAGATAATGTAATAGAATGATGAACAACAAAGGCTCGTTAGAAGTCAGTTATATTGATTAAGCGTAAAGAGCTCATTATTTAAACGTTTTAATGTGAACTGACGTCTACTTTGATTTTGGCCTGTTACTGGCATTTGCTTAGAAAATAAGTTTTTTTTTTATACAATACAAACCTTATTGTGTTTTGTTACGAAGAAAATTATTTTTGATAGTAAACTATTTGAAAATTTTGTTTGTTTAACAGAAATATATTAATTCAATAAATAAGTATTGGGAATAAGAAGGCTCACATATGATCAGGTAGTTTAAAAACATTGAAAAACCTGTTTAAACAATACTTTTAGGATTTAGTTGCTTTGTACATTTTTAGAAACCGATTATGATTAGTGGAACAGTGTTCGGAATTTTCGATGCTTTGTGATCATAGGTGTTTTTACTGATGAAACTTTTAGTGTCAGTAGGTAAGTTCGCTCATTGTGATGGGCTAATGCAGTAAAGTCAATGTTAAGATAATTAAACGCCTTGTTACTGTGTTATTCGACGGGCCAAAACTTGTACCGTATGTGAGTGATCTGAAGTTAGTTCCTACATTGTGGTGGAAAATAAATGCATTTTAATTTATTTTTCATTTTAATAACTTTGTGCAATTTTTGTATAGTAATATTATTAAGTGTTGATTGTAATAATTATAAGATTACAATATTGAAGAACAAAATAGAAATAACATTGTATGACACGGGCACAGACACGAGTCCGTGGGGATTTAATATAAAAAGACTCTTAAAGTAACCTTAAAAGAAGTTCAGATAATATTTATTGTTAAGTTCATCTTCATAAATCTTATAACAGAGAATCGCATAGAAGAAAAATATATGACAAAATCTTTACTAAAACTAACACTAAAATAACTTAACTACTAACTATTAGTAAAGGTACGCTAACAGCATAAAGTCGGTACAAGACCGCTATTATTTAGCACGGAATATTGTAAAATCTTCGCGTGGTACAACTTTCCGTGCATATTAACTTGCCGCTGGGATTATGTAAATTATACCGTGAGTCTAAAGCGGACAGGATTTAAAATGAACTTAAAATAACGTATTTGCTTAGCAAGAGCGTTGAGAAAGTCGAATGGAGATTTAAGTAAGAATTGTAAAATCATGAAGTCCTAAAAAATGTTATTTGGTATTTATTTTAATTCCTAGGACTGAGATATTTAATTGCCTAACAGTTGAATTTGTATCGAGTTCCGAATAATAAAACAGTTTTAACTCGGATAATCGAGCCTAATCCTATTGAAGTGGTAAATATCTATAGATATACTCGAGGATTGTAAAGGTTCATAGAGGTGGAATTTATGTATTGGAGAGCTATACTTCAGGGCTAAAATGCAAGCCGGATGATGAAATTACGGCCCCACAGAATACCTGTGTGAAAAAACTACAGCATTGTATTTCGCCTTGTGAGTGAGGCTAGTAGTGGACCAATCTTTCTTCCCACCCTTAATACCCACATCCCTTATAAACCACAAAAGGTTGAAAACGAACTTGTAAAGTCCTTTAGATTTAATTACGATTGACTATGGCCGACGCCGATTGCTTACCATCAGGTAATAATGACTGAACCTATCTTTATAATCCTCATAAAAATTTGGAAGGTCGGCAAACGAACAGTCGGATTATCTGATGGTAAGCAATCACGCCGCCCATGGAGACCTGCAGTGGTTTAGGGTTTTAGAGGTTTAGGGATTGGGGAGGGATTGGGGGAAGGGAAGGAATTGGGCCTCCGTTAACCTTACTCACACGACGAAACACAACGCTGTGGTTGTTTCACGCTGGTTTTCTGTGAAGCCATGGTATCACTCCGGTCAAGCCGACCCATTCGTGCTGAAGCATGGCTCTCCCACAGAATAGCCAATTCTCTCACTATGCTTAGCATAAAATTTACCCGCATTTACATTACACATATTAGCTTAGTTTTTTCAAGCAAAGCTGCCTTTTACCTTGCCCTGCAAAATGCATAATGAATATTCAATGAAACGGATAGAGGTTCGGCTTAATGCCTTTTAATTCGAGTGGATTCTGTGGGAGCGGCCAAACCTACTAATCCTGTGACCTTTGTCAGCTTATTTTGGTGGCAATGACACAATTCACTAAAAAGAAGTTTCAGGTATTCCAAGTTAATGTTAGAGAACTTTTTTGGATAGACATTATACACAGTTTTAGTTTTTATGACTGTAATAATCACATTTCCAATGCTTTATGTTGAAACTAGTTTAAACTAACGTAGTAAATGTAGACTAGGCACAAAGTGATTGGTTAGAATTTAAAATTAAAATTTGTTTTACGAATTTATTTTTTAATTCGAAAAATTTTTTCGCTATCCATTCAAGCATTCAAATTAATTAAGATTTTAATTTTTATTTAACTTTTAATGTTAGTTTAGGCAATGTTCTTTTTCTATAGTTTTCTTTGCACAAACGTTAAATTTAACTCGTTCACAGATTAGAACATTAAGAATTATAACAAATATCTCATTAATTCAACAATAAATAAACTTCACAAAAGTTTTGCAGTCCTTATTATATTTATTCATAAAGTAATTAAGCACATAGCGTTATAGACAGTTCGGATTATACAGTATCTCATAAGCGGATTACATATTCGCTCGAAAATGCTTGAGCAGTTAACTTGGGTACTATAAATACCTACTTAATTAGGGTCTGAGTAAATAAGATCAATCGAAGTGTGTTCATCAAATAGTTTGTTTAATTTCTATAAAATATTTGGTCTGGCACGCACTATCGTCACTCCTAGGGCGGGAGAAGATACCTGATTCTTTTGCACCCTCAAAACAAAAAAGAAACACGTGTTCTTAATTAAAATTATTCTTACTAAGGTTCAAGCATAATCAATACATCTGACTGAATTTTATACACTGTTCTACTAATTATCTAAATCATTAAAATTCAAAAACGGAACACTAACTTCGTACATAACAATTGAATTTAGGTGTTTTCTTTGTTTTATATAATTTATTTATATATTTTTTTTAATTTGGTTATCCGAAATCGGGAAGCCGTAAAACTAACATATTATGAAGATCTCATAACACGAAACAGTTTCAGAACAGTTCCATCAAGTGTAACATGGCAACTGTATCAAAATGTCACAAGTAGGTAAATACGTCGAGAAGTTATTAAAGTTAGATTATTGACATTCTCCTTGCATGGAAAGTTTCTAACCATTGGCCGTGGAACTTTCAACCCATAGTATTGTAGTTAGCGTTTCATATGCTCCTAGTGCACTTAGCTTGGGGTTACAGAGTTCATCAATAATGGGTATAATGTTTAAACAATGTAAGCGTGATATTCGCTGTTTTTTTTTCGTTTTAATATAGTTTTTAAGGCTGTACTTTTGAGACACGATTTGGACAGTACTTGTGTCTAATATACTTGAACCTTTATTTATTTATTTTTATAATAATATGTGTACTTTATTACACGCATTATCACAAATATACAAAGAAAAGGCTTATAATAATATGGTAGTTTCCAACTAGTCAAATTCAATACTTTTATCCAAATGTCAAAAACTATACTTTTCTATGAAATTTGTATGAAAAACTGATGTATGACGTCATAGTATTTTTGCGTCAAATAGCTTAGTTATTTCTTAAAAATTAGCTACTAAGTATCTAAAACTTAGTGTATGGACAAATCGATGAATAAAAGTATAGTTATTTTTCAATATTTTATTGTATTGAAACGTCGAATTAATTTATTTTTGACCTTGGAAACTGCCCAATTATAGAGTGGAAAATGGTCTGTAATATCAACCTGTGTGATAAGACCACCATGATTTATTCCAGACAAACTTTGGATGGAAATATTGAAGTAACCTGATTATAGGCAGTTTATTGTGCAATCATTTCTGCAATCTCCAACCAATCTGTCGAGTATAGAGATTAAGGTCAACTGCTCTTACGTTGAAAATGCTTTTATTCTAAGAGTGGATAGTCAAAGGCCCAGACTATTGAAGAAAAAAGTCTTACAGCAATATAAAGAAAAAAGAAAGAAAGAAAGAAAAATAATTTATTGGGCATGAACAATTAGGGAAAAAAAACAAAGATATGTACAATAATTACAATAAAAAAAAGGTAAACAACAAACTAAAACAACAATGTTAGCTTAGGAACTAAAATAAATATATAAAGAAAGTGCTTAAACAACACAAAAATTTGTGTGTGTGTAAAAATGAAGCGATTTTTAAGAATAAATAGCGATTCTTGATTTTTCATATACAACACAAATGTACATTAGATCACTCACACTTCATAACTGCTGTAGATCCTGGCTTGCAAAAGTTGCAGCGATTTTGGCAGGGCTTATCCCACACAAAAATATAGTGATTTTTTGCTTGGCTTACGTTTCCATAGCAGTAAAAGCTATCTGTATTAGTTGTTGTGTTATTTACTAGCTATTCTCGCGCGGTTTCACCCGCTGCTTGGCTCCATTTAATCGTAGCGTGATGTTTTATAGCCTATGTGCTATAGGCAGGAACATTGTAGCTATCTATCAGTGATAGGATTTTGGCAATCCGACCAGCAGTTTCAAAGATTACCCCCTACGTACAAACTTATAAACTTACAAATTTTACCTCTTTATAATATTAATATAGATTACTTAATACAAGACTGGCGGAAACCCTATTTCTATCCAGAACCACATTAGTTTCGTCCTAGAAATTATAAGTGAGTGTTATGAGACCGCAGTATGGCTGGGACCAACATTGTCAGCATACGACGCATTGAGGTTACTGTTATGAGGGAAACAGTCAAGTTTAGTACTAATGAGATTGTATACACACAAAGTTCTAACGTTTATATTACTTTTTTAGTTACACTGAATATGTACTTAGTTATTTACTTAATCATTCATGTACCTACTAGACAATATAATAAATAAAGAGAAAGGTATAATACATATTATATGCAAGAACTTTTTTTTGAGGGGAAAATCATCAAATTTCTACTACTACCTACCATACCGGTAGTCACTAAGAGACTCCGGTTTTTCTTCTGCTCCAGGCCGAGGGCGTGGTGCCTTATTGCACTTGCCCCGCAATCCCGGATATATAATTATTGGTACTGGATATTCCGTTTATAATTTCTTCCTGTGGGATTCTTCAGAAGTACTTACAAGATAAGTCGAACAAGATAAAACGACCAGATGCAATAAAAACAATTTAAACATAGAACTAAAACCACAAACAAACTTAGTATAAGCAATAGGAATATGTATCTATTACTAGGCGACGCCTTACCTACGCAACGCACTTTTAGGAAATAATTCCGATGTTTCCACGCTGTCCATTGTTAAAGCATGGCTATTCATTAAAAGTTTTTATCCAATTAGTCTTAAACTATTCTCCAGTACACAAAATGTTTAATTAAAGTTCAACCTCCATCATACATATAACGTATATGGAATATCCTGGAATTGTATATGAATCCACCTTAGCTAGTTGCCTAGAGAAACGTTATCTGATAAGCTCAGACAGTATAATTACTTGCAGGTTAGCCAAAGGGAACTGGGGATTCACAATATGAAGTTTGTTTAACTTTACTAACAACACATCAAAGTAGATATTAACTTTATTAACAGACAATGAACTAACTGCGTTGGGTAACTTTACGATCATTGTTTTGAAATGTTTTGTGTTTTCTTTGATGAGCTTTTGACTGGAGAGAAATTTTAGTTAACATTGTTTGATATTAGGTTTCACAGAACACATCTGTTGTAAATGTATCAGTAGAGATATGTATCTTGCTGAAAAATAGAAAGAGAAAGGGAGAAAGTTAGAGAGAGAGAGAGAAATAGGAAGATGAAAGTGACGTCAGAGAGGAAAGGAATTAAGATAAAATATAAATTGTGTGATTGTTTCTATTTATTTCTAACTAGCTACAGGTTTCACCAACTACTCGGCTGCTACAAAATACCGTAGCGTGATGTTTTATAGCCTAAAGCTTTCCTCAATAAATGATCTATTATACACAAAAATAATTTTTCAATTCGAACCAGTAGTTCCTGAGATTAGCACGTCCAAACAATCAAACAAACTCTTCAGCTTTATAATATAATAAAAAAAAAATATTACTTAGATATAGAACTAGACATGATTAAAAACATACATACTAAAGTCAATTTACATATTATGGAATGCTATTTCATTTTAAAGTTTTTTTTAGGTATCAACTCACATTCAAACTGTTTCTATAACTACTTTTTGATATTCAGACTAATATAGTTTTTTACGAGTTATATGTCCTTTCTGCAGAACTCAGTTCAGTTGGAAAAAGGTCAGCTACAACAAATGGAATTTATTCCAACAATGAAACAAGATTATTTCTTCCAACATATTCTTAATATACGAGTAAGGGTTTCTTAGTGATATCTACATATCTTCAACTTCTAAAACTTACTTTTCTCGTAACAATATGTTGCAGAGACTTACAAAGAACCGATTTGAGCTCATTAATAACTGATTGATCAAATCGATCTAGATGTTTGATTGATATCGATTGCTTGACATCAGAACTAAGAGGTCAGTCATCAATCAAGTAATTGATTGATTGGTCAAGGAACATGATGTCTAAAGAACAGATGTTGCTAATGATATCCGTAAGTTTTGTTTGGTAACTGTAAGTGTTGGTAAAGGTAAAAAGTATTTACATCTAAGTGTGGAAGAGCCAAGCTTCGGCACGAATGGGTCGGCTCGACCGGATTGATACCACGGCCTCACAGAATACCAGCGTGAAACAACCACAGCGTTGTGTTTCGGCGTATGAGTGAGGTTACCGGAGGCCCCATCTCGCCCCTTTCCTTATCCCTTCGCGCATCCCCTATCCCTAAAAGACCGGCAATGCACTTGTGACTCCTTTGGTGTTGCGGGTGTCAATTGGCGGCGCCGATTGCTTACCATCAGGTATTCCGTCTGCTCGTGTGCCGACTTATACCATAAAAAAACATAAAATGAGGAAGTAAATCTGATACACGGGAACTAACGAAAACAAATCAAAAGGAGCTAAGGTTAGAAAAAAAAGAATTGAATTTTTTTTAACATTCCGAATTTGATTCTTAAGTTGTAACCATTAAAATATATAAATATATAATTTATTATTATTACACTAGCTTCCGCCCACGGCTTCGCCCGCATCAAATAATTTTTTTTTCAATCCTGGTCCCTTATGTCTATGAGACTACTCTTACAGGGGACAGCCTCAACGTTTTTTGTTGTGTCTCTTCCTTCCACTTGAGTGCCTCACAGTGTCTGCATTTATTAGAGGTTTTGATAAATTTACTTAGAACGAAAAATTATTGCACAATTTGAGACAACACTGTCCACTATCACGAATGTATACTGCTTACAAAGAGCACGAAGCGGATATTGACTTGTTCACCTCTTCTGTACATGCTATTAAAAGAGCCACGCTTGCTATCTAATGGGTACCTCTAATCAATTAGTCAAATTTAATTGTTTTAAATTAAATTTAATTTAATTTAATTTTTAAAATCTAATCTATTTTACTTAATTTTAATTTAATTTTGTGTGTTAAGTATCTAATTCAGATTTTATTTTTTGTAATCAATTCAGCTTCAATTTAAACTTTTCTGATAATGTATTATTTATTCAAAATCAATTAATTATTTTACTACCCGCGCATAATATTATAGTGCATGCTGTGCTTCTCTATAAGTAATGGGGCACTTAGAATTAAGTTTGAAATGTACAAATTATATAGTATAGTGTACTCATTGTTGAGAAGCCTATAATAAATAAATAAATAAATAAATTGCTTCACTGCACTAATAATAGCAAAATATCTAACACAGTAGCTAATAATCTTCAATCTAATTTTAAAACAACAAAGACGATAATTAATCTAATTTTCTCTTCACTTTATTTACGAGAAACTATTAGCGCGGTAAGAAAGATGGCGTTTCCCGCGAAAATATCAAGTGACGCGGCGATGTCATTATTTATAAACTATTTTCTATTCAACATGAAAATAAATCTTTGTAAATAGCAAAGGAACAATGTTTATACAGCCACTGGGAAGTGCTTTAAGGCGTAATTGAAGATTGTAGAGGAAACTACAGACTTAAACAAACAATGAAAATAAATAAAATGCTTACAAATGCAGTTCTGCGGTTCTAAAGAACCTTTTATGGTTATTGTTCCATATTTCTACGGAATTGGAGAGAAATACCGGCTTTTCTATGATCCATTGCAATGTTTGGACCAGTCAAAGGGAGTTTACTTAGCATTTATACTGGTGCACTTTGTAGACCAATACGTTAGTATGAAACGCCAGATCAAACCGCACTTTGTTTGTTTTTCTTGGAGTTCTGTTTACTTGGTTAGTTACACTTTAAGCAGGTAGAACAAATATTAAAGAACCATTCTGATATTTCTCTTTCTATGTAAGTGAAGTAAATGTTTTTTTTTAATAAGGACAGGTGGACATTGGCTCATTATGAGAGCGATGTGAATTTGACAGGTGACATTTACCGCCAATTTTCGTGTCCGCCATTAATTGAATGATAAATATTTTAAAAATTATTTGTCATATTATTATTTTTTTGTATGAATAGATTTCTTTCTGTGAGAATTTCAAAGTAGCTCTCTAAAGTAAAATAGAACTAAAAGGTTTATTTTTTTAAACGTGACTCTTTATAATAAACATTTATTTTAACACCTCGCAGTATGATACGAGTAGAAATGAGAGACACCTGTTGCTAGTCTCAGCTTGGTGTTCGCCGAACCGACTAACTTCAGGAGACGTGGCTCAGTTAGTTAAAATGTTGGTACTACCTGAGCGGACTCCACGCACCAATCCGATTACAGTTGGCAGCCCTGCAAAGAAATATGACTTCAGTAAATAGATTGGAATAAAGTAATAAACGTGTTTTATTGAGAAAATAGTTTAACGAAATAAGATTGTAAGTAGTTTCTTTATTTTTGCTTTTTTTAAAAAGAAAAGAAAGATTAACCAGGACTATGTTTACGACCCTATTAACGAGTAATACGACTGATGTATCAATTTTAAAGACAAAAAATTAAGATTATAAAATCAGTAATTCTTGTGCGAAAATTAATATGGACACTATTATAAATCTTGCCAGCATGTGTAACACTTTCGGTGTTTTTTATTATACCTTTAATACCTATTGTATCTATACTAAATTAGGATACTACAATAAATATTATGACGTATGTCTATGAGTATAAAATATACATTACAATTCCGCTAGGTTAAGTAACGTAAGTAGGTGTGTCTGGTAAGTACGTGACCTGAAAAACTTGGTAGCTAATTAGACGGAGACATTATCAAAGTTCTAAAAGTCACCAGGGGAATTCGGCGATGCTTTAGAATTTTTGAACAACTGTGATTATTGAACTTTTGTTAAGCAATTAGGTCGGTGATAGGAACTTCGCATTTTTTATAGAAGATAATATTTTTTTGTCTTTATTGTAAAACAGGAGTTCTTTGAACTTTCAACGCACTCTTAACGAGTCTCTAAATACTGTAATAATATTAAAAATATAGTAATCATTTTCACTAAGATATATTTTTAATAGTTTTCTAGTCACAGAGAAGTTAAGTCTTCGAATTAAGCGCAACTAGAACTAGTAGATTGACTGAACTGTTGAGTTCAGTAGAAAATGAACGAAGCTTTTGTATAGAGCTGGGAAAACGTTCTAAAATTAAGGATTATTCTGACCAATATAGACACTACTGGTCATGAAGTGCTTGAAATCGATTGATTCTATAATTTTTGGTTACTCGTTCTTTTTTTTTGTGATGGCATTCAGTATAAACACAGAAAAGGTGCAATATAACGCAAAAATCTCAACGCCAAATTGTAGCTTTTATTTCGTTTATACGTGATCTCAACTGGATTACATATCATATTTAAGGCTGCGGGGTAAGCGCAATGAGGCACCGCGACCTCGGCCCAGAGCAGGAGAAGGAACGGGGGGGTTTTTAGTCAGTAAGAGTCTGACACTCCCTCTCGCCTTACCCTGGATATGGATGGATAGGCTGATCCTCTGTAGCCAATGGCTTATTCATAATAAGTTGTGCAATTATATTATTAATTCTACCACTTTAAAACCGTGTTTAATCAAAGTAAGCTATTCCGTCTTTACCATGTAAATATAAACATATAATTATATAACGTTTTTATAGTTCGAAGACATTTAACGACATAACATATTGAAGTATAAATAAACGAAGGAATAAACACGCAACGGCAATGTTTGTAATATATATAAATGTGAACAGCTTGTTTACTATTTAATTAGTGTTAGCTGAGTATCTATGGCGCATTGGACTAAGCCATAAGACCAGTTTAGCTAATGAACTCGTAATAATGTCACTGAGAACTGATAGCACTTACAATGTTGCTATTTTCTTCGATGAAGTGTTCATTGAATTTTTTTGACGTTACTGATTACTGAACTTTTCCATGTTTTAGCCTTACTATTATGGACTATTTGGAGATAAATCTATCCCTTATCCCCAAAAGGTCGGCAACGCACTCGTAACTCCTCTGTTGTTCCGCTGCGGGTGTCCAAAGGCGGTGTCGATTGCTTCCCATCAGATAATCCGTCTACTCGTTAGCCGACCCATTACATAAAATAAGTTAAAGGAATCCGAAAAAAATTGTGAATGTTACTTCAAAAACCTTTAAATAAACTTAAATTGTGCTAAATATTTAAATAACAGGCAATGAGATAACTCCCTATAATAATATGGAGGAGATGTATGGAACATACAAAGATTATGCCATTAGACTTAAAGTTATTCAGAAATATTGAGATACTTTTTTATAAACTCTGCCTTACACTAATATAGATAAATATATTTTTTAATCTATTCTTCAAAGTATAAGAAGGGGCATATAAATCCTTAACCAATAAAAAAGACAGAGACAATACAACGCGTAATTATTCAGATAAAATACGTATGAAATAGTATTTGACTTAGTTTTAATAATAAAACTAAGTCATATTAAATTTATTATATTAAATTTAATATTCCTAATTTATTTTTAAGAAATAAGTTTGCAATTTGACGCAGGAAAACATGACATCACAATACCGAAGTCCGTTCTAAATTTATGTTTCGAATTTCACTTTTAACAATTCGAATAAAGAATCAAATTCGATTAGTCGTCAAGGACTCATAGTCGGACATTAATCGTAATACGAATCACCCCAATATTATCGATTCAGTGGTCAGTACTTACCGCTTCAACGCTCCGTTGTTTAGTAGGCCTATCTCATTAACAATAGCCATCGTTATAGAGAGATATGCGAGAAGCTTCCCTATGTTGTTTGAGCTCATAATTATGGGACACTGTTTGACCACTACTACTAATTAGGCCCATAGTTTAAGTAATTAGGTAGGATGGGCCTCGTGACGTTGTATGTCCGGGATTTATATTGAGGTTTGATATGGGGTGTAGTTTGATATTTGGGTATTATTGGAAAAGGCGAGTACTGAGTGAGTGTAAAAAATTGTCTCTGATATCTTAAACAATGTATTTTTTGATTGCCCCACACTTGGATGTTTTTTTTAATTTTACACACACATCACACCTAGACCTGGAACAATTATTTGTGGATCACACAAATTGTTGTTTCTTGCGGGAAACGAACTGCACTTTTGTTGAACAAATAATAAAATACAAAAATCTTACAAAACGTAAATATCACTAAATGTCACCAAACAAAGACTGAAAGACATAAAATATTTTCATACAGAGGTTCATACATATAACTATCGCTTACCTACGTCAAAAGGGAGGTTATGACTCCTTAGTTTGTGGAATAAAACGCGATCTTGCACGGGAAAGCTTCGTTTCATTTCATTTTATGGCGTCAATGTTGTAAATACTGCAGACGACATACCACTGTGTGCAAGTATAATAATATTTGCTGACTTTGACGTGTTTAAAACAAGGTTACAGTTTGAAATTATGCATTTGTATGTTCTATACAGTGTTTTTTACAGGAAAAAATTAGTAAGGTACTTTTAATTGTTAGCCGGGATTGCGAGGTAGGCGTAATAAGGCACCGCGGCCTCGACCTAGAGTAGGAGAAGGAACAAGGGGATTTTTAGCCAGTAAGAGTCTGACGCTCCGTCTTACCACGCCTTGGGAGGGACAATTCATTTGATGATTTTCCCCTCACAAAAAATCCCTGATGATTTTCCCCTCATAAAAAAGTCATAATACAAAACATTTATTCCAAGTAAATAATTCACAGTTTCATTGAAACGTTAAAATACTTTTTTAATAATAGTCCATCTGTCTACTCGCCACCGAAGCTAGGTGCTCGTGCCACGTTTAGATTAGAATGGAGAACAACGAGCAAGAAACTCCAAGTAGAGGTTTTACTTTGACTCACCACAGCATTAGGATAACTTACAACTGAAATAAAAATTTTGTTTAGTTGGTAAAAGGCCAAAATAAAATTTACTTATAATACATTTAAAACGAACATTAGAAGCATTAGAGACATTTGCAGACATTAAGGATTCCTTTTAGTATGTACTTCCATAATGAAACAAAAAAACCGTGGAATGCGCGTACGGTGCTACTGCGCTCATCAGACATACTAAAACTAGTAACATTAAACTCTTAAAGAAATTTGCGGATTTTTACGTCTCCAATTAGTATATACTTTCATCATGAAGCAAAAATCATATACACTGATTGTATAAATCTTCTAAATATATAAGTTGATTTTGAACAAATACTACAAAGATATTTAGATACATTTATTTAAACTTGTAGATTTTTTGACCAATTAAAGCTATGTATTCAAACGAATTTTCCAAAACACAGCCCTCTTTTGTTTCTATAAACAGTTTAGCATATATTTCATTACCATTGTTCCCTTTTGTTTCCGATAAAATATCTAAATGACTTGCGTAAATAATTCCATTACAAGTTGTGCTAAGGCGATTGGGAAGAATAATTAGTTTGTTTCAATTTGTCCTGAACTTTCCGTACAGGTGTTAAAGCTTAGGTACTGTTTTATTGTTTACTGTTGACGCGATAATCTGACGGGCGTTGACCTTATGTAAGTTTATTTAAAGAACGAATTTTATTAGATTAATTATTTCTATGAACGAATACAGTATAAATATAGTACCTATATACCTACTCTATATACCCTATGTATATCATATGGTATAATAGAAAGATAATATAAAAACAAATAAAATTTAGCAATGGAGTTTCTTGCTATGAAGATTTTTTCGTTCTTCTCCATTCAGATCTACACTTTAGAAAGAGCACATATGCATGTAGCTTAAATGACGAACACAACTGGCAGATTATTAGGTATTCTATTTAGACGTTCTAAAAGTACCGATTTATGGTTTTGTTGGAATAAATGATTTTGACTTGATTTGACTTCAATGAACAGACCAAAAAAGTGATTTTCCCAATTACACGTACAAGAATAATATTTTTAGTTTAACTTCACAAAACTTCTGACGTAGTACATCTTAAGCGACCATTTCAACTTCTTAAATACATTTAGCCAAGTATGAAGAATTTAGAACCACATCTATTTAAACTTACATAATATGTAGTCTAGAATATCGTGCATGCTTTTCAAATAGAACATGTTATGTATGCTAGCAATAACAGTCGAAGTAATATCCATTGCTCGTGTAGCTTTGTTTGCGTAGAAAATATCGTGAACTCTTGCACAGAGACGGATTTATTTTGTAAGATCTTTAGTAAGAACTTGAAATGATAATTCGGCAAACTATAGTAGACGGATTATGGATGTCGGAGATTTAAGAATTGATGTATATTTTGAAATGGCGTTTGAAAGAGTATGTTTTGAGGAATATAGTACAAGTGTATCTAGAATCATAATAAGATGGTTTCTGTCGGGGGCTGTAAGAACAACGATGTACTTTATGATGCACGGCTTGGAGTATGAGAATAAACATGGTGGCCTTTAGTCAATAAGAACGTGACCTTCCCCCTCACGCCATGGCTCATTGCAGTCCTTTTATGGATTAATTTGCCCTTTCAACAAAAAAACACAATAAAATTCGCTAAACTTTCGTTCGCCTTTGAAATCTTTTGGAGACATACTGACAGAGGGTAAAATCGCTTTTGTTCTACAAATATGATATCATTATTGGCATTATTCTATTTTGATTTCGAAGACGATAATAGATAGGTAATACGTGTGATTGCACGGTTAGCGTAGTGGTACAACTGGTCGCTGTGTAACGTGCTGCAGCTTCAATTCACGCACGGAACAACACATGGTGTTTTCCACAAACTGTTGTCGTAGTAAAGTTTTGATATACAATGTTTTAAAAATTGTAAACACCACTGCTTAGAAGGAGGTTCCTTTCTTTTAGAAACATTCCATCTGAATATTAGAAAACAAATCAAATGTACCTACAATTAACAAAGTACTTAAAAGAATATAATCAGTGGCTATATGTATTATAATTCAATAAAACCAAGTTTATTAAGGTCTTAGCAAATTAATTAACTATATAGTACCCAAGGTTCCTCCGGGATTTTGTTGTAATGTGTAAGTTTTCTCTGTAAGATCAGTTCAGTGACTCGATGTAAGTGACCTCTTGCGTCATTAAGCAACAACATAACACGATTCTTAAGATTCCTCATTAAAAAACAAACAGTACAATAATGTCCACTCCATTGAGTTTGTTTGTCATGAAAATCGATGTAGTGTATGTCAAAAAGAAGATGTTTGAATGAAGGTCAAAATGGCGGAGTCTGGTTGAATAGTCCTGATGTTTGAGTCCTAATTTCTCATTTGCAAAGGAATGCTGGTATTATGTGCTATTATGGTACTGGTTGACTAAGTTCCAAATCAAATGGTATTTATTTATCTGAGAAAGACTATGGACTATTTTATAATATTTTTTTTTCTGTGTTGCAATATTATAAATAAATAATAAATAAATAATAAATTTTTATTAAATAAATAAATAAATAATAAATTTTTATTAAAAACATTGAACACGTTTACAATTACAGATGGCTCAGATTTTATAGTAATAAAAAGTCTTAATAATAACAATCGTAATAGTTAACTTAATCTAGTCTAATACAATACATATGTGAGGAAATAACGTTCTTAGTCTAAATATTAGGGACTACCCGAACTAGGTTTATTTAAACCTGTGTTTCAGGCTATCAATGCAAAAAAAATAATTCAATGGATATAATAATAAATAATTATCGTATTTCATAATGTAAGACTAAGCAAGGACAACCTGGCCTAAATTATTAAACAAAAATAACATCATACTAGTTAATATGTAAGTAATTTACTAAAAATAAGTACTTTATTTTAATACTTCTAGCAATTTTTCCGTATCTGAGTAATTGAGGGACTGTAAATATTCTGTTAGCATTAGTTTACACTTATTTAAACTTACACTATACATTTTTAGCAGCCTATTGAGTTTGTTATATAAATAAGGTCCTAGAAATAAATAAAATCTGTTAGTAAAAGCATGTTTCGTCTGAGGGTTAGTGCAAACTAAATCCTTTCTTTTGCCGGAAAGTACCGGGCTAAAACCAATTTCAGTATGCTGCAGTAGTACTATGTTAAGGATGAATAACTGGCGTACTGTCAGTAGTTTGCATTCCCTGTATAGCTGGTGAGTAGGAAATCTGAAAGGACGAAAGGTGGCGACCTTCAGGATTGCTCTTTGAGCACGTTCTAGGGGCAAGAGAATAGTTTTTGGAGCACCACCCCATGAGTTGATACAGTAAGTAAGAATGGATTGACACAAAGCCATATACACCTGGCGTATCAAGGTAAAGTCTGCAATGTTGCGCAAGTATTTAAAGACATAAATTAATTTTCGTACTCTAGTGCATAATAAATCAATATGTTTTCGGAAATTGAGATTCGCATCAATAGTAACACCTAGATATTTTATATAGTCAGTCTTTACTAATGTAGGGCAAGCGCATGCTGTGTCAGCGGTCGTACTCGTATGACAATTATGTGCATAAATGTTTAGGTTAGTAGTGGATATGTGGGCATTTCTCATTGAAAATAACATGTAATTTGTTTTATCTGAATTCAATGTTAGGAGATTATTACGAAGCCAATTAGACACTACATTAAAACCATTTTGGGCAAATTCATAGACCTCATCTTTTGATTTACCTGTGAACACAAGAGCTGTGTCATCAGCATATGACATAATAACACCATTTTGGAGGGTCAAGCTGCATAGGTCATTGATATATATTAGGAATAAAGTAGGACCCAATATACTACCCTGAGGAATTCCGTAACTACTGTTTTTTAGTTCCGAACTTCTATATTGACCAATTTTTATACACTGCTGACGATTTTTAAGATAGTCCGTGAATAATTTTAACTGTACTCCTCTTATACCAATTTTTTCAAGTTTATGGAATAACAGGGAGCAAGAAATGGTGTCAAATGCCTTCGCAAGGTCTAAGAAGATCCCAATTGTGTACAAACTTTTATCCAGACTTGTACATATATAATTAGTGAGTTGATGAACCGCTTGGTTAGTTGATCTTTTAGATCTAAATCCAAATTGACGATCGGAGAGCAAATTTTTGTTCTCAAGATATTTAGTTAGTCTAACGTTAATAATTTTCTCCAAAATCTTAGAAAGGCCTGATAGTACTGCAATCGGTCTATAATTGGTAATATTAGTTTTGTCACCGGCTTTAAAAACGGGAGTAACTAAGGCCTTTTTAAGCAGATCGGGAAATATACCGTTCGTTAAGCATAAGTTAAATATATATGTTAGTGGAGGTGCAATTAATAAATAAAAAATAAATAAAATTTAAATTGCAACTCGTCTCTGCTAAAGTTGAATCACCTTAGCTGATCACAATCATCATATTCGTCCAGTTAAGAGCGTCAGAGACGCGCGTGGTAGACATAATAAAAAGAAATCAAAGCTATTGTGCGTTTTATTGGCCCTAAATTTATTTTAGTACCGAAGGCAATTCACGCTCTCGTCCAACACAACCGTTCCTGTTACCATCAACTCAACAGGATAAGGAAAAACTTGTAAAGAAATACTTGTAATAAAATACCTCAAAATTAAGAATACAGGCTAATTTAATACTTCTAACTTGTGAAGTAATTTTTCCGACTTATTTCAAGACGCTATCGCCGGGTCTGATTTATTTCAAAAAATTTGGCTGTCGAAAAACTTTTTAAGGCCGTTACGGGATTTGGCGAGAAATTGATGAGCGCAGATATTTTACGTATTCTCATGGTGTTTGGCAAATTAGTCTTTGGTTCCCAGAGCTCGTTTACTTTTACGGAAAATTTTTCGACAAGTCAATTTTAGCGTGTATTTTTAACGTCTTTTTCTGGTATGGCAGGGCCACGCCATGCCTCAGGGGATTTTTGAGGTATAAAAAGCAGGGGGCAATCTTCTCCGAGACTATTTTAATTTTGGCGGATAAACACGAATTTTATGGCAGGTTCAAACTTGTCTTATGTGTTTTCTCTAACCTGCTCACCTAGCAGTCGTTTGAAATACAAAAACGATCTTAAGTCTAAGAAATAAAGTTGCTTTAAGAAAAACCGAGAACTTGCGGCTATAAGAATGTCTTCACCGGTAAAGAATGTTCAGCGACAGCTGTTTTAAAACGATACTTTCAGTCTGAAACTTATTTAACATTCATTGGTAAAATGTTGTTCAACTTTCTGAATATAACTGATGAAGGAACATGGGAAAACTTCAAATTAATCTTTGTATAGCAGCGACTTTGTTTAATGTAACTAGTTTGTTACATAGTCCAACCTAATTCAAAGGTTTAGAATATTTGTTTATTTAAGTTTTTGCATAGTCATTTATGTAATTGTACAAGGTGGACTTAATAGCACAGGTATTCTCTGCCAGTCGAACCTTTGGGTGAAGAAGAGAGGTTAACGGTAGGTGCAAGAAGGTAGTATAGTCGAGATAATACCGATGATAATATCTAATAAAGGTTGGGCATAAAGATTTAGATAGTGGCTTTTGAAATAAATTGAGACTATTCATTCTGTTGTTTACCTCATTTAAGAACGAATTAAAGGTACTTGTTTTCTCATAATCAAAACTTGTTCCAAATTAAATGTTTTAAACTCAAAACCACAAACACCTCACTGAAACTTAGTAAAGTTTACTTTAGTTGATTTGTTCTTAAAGTCAATCATAAATTAAACTTTAAAACAACTATCTAGACTACCTATAATGATATTTTAGCGGGCAAATTCGTTGAATATAATATACAGGCGACCAGTTCACACGATTGCCCTGGTGGTAATAAATTTCTACATTTTTTAATGAAAACATATTGTTGAGGCACGGGGTCAGATTATAAATTAAAGACGGTAAAGTTCACTCACGATTATATTTTAGTAAAACACGCTAATTACATGTGTGCGACCGAATCGTAACCCGACAAGCCCGTGACTGTCTTACATCGTAAAAGTGAAACGTTGCGATGAATAAGTCATGGTGCATTGGAAAACCCTACAACCCAACTCTTCAATCACTCTATCTACTAAAAAACTGCATCAAAATCCGTTGAGTAGTTTTGAAGATTAAACCACACATAGTCAAAGTCAAAGTCAAAATCATTTATTTCAATTAGACCACAATAGGCACTTTTGAACGTCAAGCAAAAAAAGGAAAAAAGTATTTCAAGAGCTTTAACTTTAAGCGTGTCTGTCCGTCTGTCCTCTAGTGAAGCTATTTGCTCGTTCCAAAGTTTAGATTCCTATGGACAAGAATGAGCAAGAAACTCCATGGTTACATGGGATTTAGGAACAGAGAAAGCGTCTTTGTTTTATATTAATGTAGTGGTTCGTTATTCTACTACCTATTATACTATATAACACCTACCTATCTATACCTATTATCGGTTAGTTGATTTACATAAGTTAATTACATTCTGCTCGAATAATTTATAACCAGTGTAGAGTTGGGAATTATTAACTGAACTGAATATAACGTTGTGATTATATTACAAAAGCTATTTAAGTTATATTGTCTGTTATTAAGCAACATTATAATGGAATAGTTTCCTTGAAAATAAGTACGTTTATACAAAAATCACCCGTTTTTTGCGAGTATCTAAAATGAAGTTATAATCTATACTTATAATAATTCTTTAGAGAGGTCAATTCTGTACATAAAATATATTTTCAAAATAACTATCAGGGGGTGATAAGTGATCGATACTGATGCTAAAAATGCAATCAGTAAAATTTATGTCTGTCTGTTCTTTATAAAAACAAAAACTACCGAGACTTTGTAAAGTAATAGGGTATTTACCCATTAGAGATGAACCTATAAAAATGAGACGATTAATAACAAATTTTATGTATGTATACTTCGATTTTGTTCTATTGCTAAAGCCTTTTAACAACACAGCACGCTGCGAAGGCTCTGGCGGAAGCTAGTATGCAACAAAAATAGAAGTTTCAAAACTGATTGTACCCAAAATTATGTTTCCTTTCTTTTTCCATTATTTTTATACAGTCCTCATCCTCTCAAGCTTCCCTATTTGTTCGGTTAATAATCACATGGCCAGCATATTTTATGAGCATACAAGAATAACGTATTGTTGAAAATACTCTGCAATTCAAACCAACTTGTTGATATTTAAGCCTCGGTGAAATATTGCCTTCCTATCCTTTGTTTTGTTCCCGTTGTTCATTTTTACGTTCAAAGTGTTTCTGAAATATAAGGCTGAATAGAAACCAGCAAAAAAATGGCTATAATTTTCACGAATGCCTCCGTAAAGTATTTTCGCGCTTGTTTATTTATGGCTGGTTGGTTTTGACGTCACGTTGTTTTGAATTTGGAATTTAATGTTGACAGTTGAATTTTGATATTGTAGGGTAGTTATGATTTATTTGAGATATTGCATGTAGGTATACCTTAGAAAGCGAGTATAGTGATGTATTAGAAGATATTATAGTTTAGTTAATTTAAAAAAGGTATGAACTAAGCTATTAACTATAAAGTTTATTTTGATAATTCTTGTAATACAATATGAGACGTAGCATAAGTTTGCTTGAGCCGGGGTTGCGTGGTAAGCGCCATGACGCACCGCGACCTCGGCCTAGAGCAGGAAAAGGAACGGGAGGGGTTTTTAGTCAGTAAGAGTCTGACACTCCCTGCCGCCCCACCCTGAGCGAGAGAAGTCATTTGGCCGGGAGAAGTCATTGGATGATTTACCCGTAATGAAAAAAACCCATAAATTTGCATTAAAATTGAATGACTACTGTACTATTTAAGAACATTGAAACCTATATGAATTTCAGATACAAAAGTATTAAGTACAATTTAAAATACATAAGCGTTCTAAGTAGATTATTTATAAATACACTACAAGTGGCTCTTTAAGCGCAGTTTAATGATCTAAGCTTAATTTTAGAAGTCAAAAGAAGACATTTACTTTAAAAGCTACTTTCAGAGACTAAACTCGATTAGATGTAGTTTTTAAAGAAATTGATATACCTACTAAGTAATAAATAAAAATAACTACATATATTGTTCATATAGAATTTCTTAAAAACACGAATCAGTAACAAGATAATATCAGTAAAAAAATGTATTAATAATTTCTTTATTTAAAGCACCACGTGTTCTTCGGAAAATGAAAGAGATGTTTCCAGAAATTATATAGTCGAAAAATATATTACTCTGACGAAAAATTATGTAAAATTTCTGAGATATTTATTCTAGTTATATTAATAGGATGTAAATAGGGTTAGAGAGATAGCTTTCATGAGTATTGCTTATTTTCGTGGTATTGTTACTAACAAAACGTAATTAAAAGAACTTCAATATCCGGAGTGTTTATTGTCCTTAAGGTTATTTTCTTTTTATGTTTCTCTGTATATTAGCGTTACACTGTTCTCACATAATCAAACCAAATAAATAATGTATCAAAGAATCTTTATGTAACACTGATTTAAAAAGAGTAACCATGGAGTTTCTTGCTCGTTCTTCAATATCGGAATCTACACTTTGGAACGAGCAAATAGCTTTACTAAGAGGACTGACGGACAGACTGACACTTTACATCTTTAAAATTTTGTTTGACGTTCAAAAGTGCCTTAATGGGTCTAATTAAAATAAATGATTTTGACTTTTAACATATTTGAAAACCGAAAAAATCTCGCTGGATTCCCTAAATTAAAACCAAACTCTATAAAATCTTACTAAAAATATGATGTTTGCTATAAGTTGTGCCAAGTCCCACGAATAAGCTGACAGGTCATTGCCCTGAAGACAGCAGATAGGTACAAAAAAATTTAGGATATAAACATTATCTATAAGTACTTGATAATTTTTTTAAATCGGAATTGTCTTTAAGTTGTCCTAGTGCTTAAACGATCAATGAAAAGTGATGAAAATCTTAGTTAGATTTATTTCCTTCGAATATACATTTTTCGTTAACGTACTAGGATAACATCACGAGAACGGTGGTAAGTTGACGTGGTTGAAATAGTCTTTGTTTTCGAAGGGTGTTTATTCAGCCGGGAAATTCACGGATTCGCCACAATAATGTCCGCTACTCACAATATAGTGCCTGTCTTGTCCGAACAAATAACTGTCTACGTATTATGAGTTCTTGGTACCTGTTGCTAAGTCACTGCTTATTTGAGTTACTCGAAATACAGATTATTAAGTGGGACAATAGAGAGAGGCTATTTTAGATTGTTGGTTACATTGTTACACAATTTCAAATTGCATACAGATTGCGAACGACAATGTCGAACAAATAATGCTATGTCATACTTTTCAGGGATCGAACGCCTTAAATCGATAGATACATATATTAAAGAGATAATATAACAAAACTTAGCAAAATGGTTTATTTGCTAAGTTATTGTTATATTTATTGTACATAATTATAATATTTACGCAGTTTTCGGAGGGGTGGAAAATTCACATGTCCGCTATTCACAATAGTGTCAGTCTTGTCAGTACAAATAACCGTCTACGTATTATGAGCTCCTAGTACCCGGTACCTATTGCTATCCCATTGTTTACCAGAGTTACTCAGCTTTACATAGAAATACATTTTACTCAGAGGTAAGTTTGCGATATTTGGTAGTTAGGAACACAATTGATAATGAACCTTATGCTTCTATGTTTGTTTTGATGTTGAAGGAAAATTGTACTTTCAAAATTAGATGGTGTAACGTATTATTATGTTGATAAAACCGTATACATGCATTGGGTGGTAACTTGATGTAACATGTATTTAAAAAGTCATAAAGATAAAGTATTTTGTCTAAAGAGAATTGGTTGTTCTTTAAAAAAAAAAAACTAACAAGAAGTATTTTTTCTGTTTAGCATAAAAATAAAAAAGGTTTTAACTGCTCACATTTGTCATGAAAATTATTGAACACTTTGAGAACTTCCTTTTTTTTAAACCTGACGTAGTCTTACAAGCCACCTGGAATACCAATCTAGAAGAAAGCTTCCAATTTACATTTTTCCAGCGTCCACAATTTATGATACTTCCAGCAATTTTATGAATGAAACCAATTTTAATATTTCATCGTGTTCCGTTTTCATTTATATTAAATTAAGACTTGCAGGAAAATCATCTGCATATTCAGTTGAAACGTGATATTTTATTCGCCAATATCATTTGTGGGGAACTAATTAATTAATGACGGAGCTCTGAGTACGCAGTTATAAATACTTTACGATGAACACTGAATAAACGAATGCATCTTTTATCAGAAACAACATTCACGTTTATGTACTTTTAATTAAAATTGTAGCGGTTAGCAATTATGTTGTTACTATAAATTATGTATTTCACATAATTAGGCAAAAGGAGCATATGTCACTTCCTTTTACCAACTATCTGCTCCTAAACGTCCACGAAACATGACCCAGGGTTTGCGTAATGACTAACTCATAGAGAGAATGAGCTAACAATTTTTTCATACAAAAATTCAATTATAGTTTGCTTGAATTAAATCGCTAGCCTACAGACTAAGAGAGGACTTCATCAAGACTATAGCCTTTCCTTGCCTGTTAAGAGCCAATAGACTGCATCAGATGGGACCCAATAGGGTTGAAGTTCAGCCAAGATAGCCGGTGCAAGCACACTTATGTATCGTGGCCCAGGTTTGAATTAAGAATTATCTAGGTGGGTTTTAGTCAATAAGAGACACCTCCACGGAAGGTGGAAGGGAGAAGTCATTTGATGATTTTCCCTACTCAAAAAGAAGATCTTTCTTAAGAGACTTTGAGATCTTGAAAGTCCTACTTGGTTGGTCCACAATACATTTCTAACAACCGTAAAAATCACACAACACAAACAAAGTCAGGTTGTTTGAAAACCAAATCCCCTTTGAATATTTAACTCCAATCAGAATTGTAGGTTCGAATGGAACATTGGTAGCGGAACGGTAAGCCATTCGGTCGCACGCAAGCTCCGACCCGACTCCCGACCCAATTAATCTTACTAACGTTTGATCTTTTGCTTTAGAATTAATTGTAGAAAGAAAATGGACTTTGTTGGAAGCTTTTGCAGTTGTAATTGTTGCTTCTTTGTAGTTTTAAATACTCTTAAGCATACATACATATAATGGCATTTATTTGAATTTTAAATAATTGTCTATTATTTTTGAGAGCATAGACGTAATGATTGTTACCTATTATATAATGCAAATCCTTATATGATGGACATAGTTATGTATAGGTTTATATAGTATTCAATACCTCATACCGATAGCCCATCATAAAAATGTTAGGTTACCAAAGAGATAATATAGATAAAAATCGTTATACAAATCAATACTATCAATCAATAGGTGCTGAGTGAGCCCATACTGCATGACCCAAGTTACGTTTTATATTTTCCTTACTCTTTAATAAAAAAACACGTTACGTATACCTACAAACCGTAGCACTTTGACAACGTGTGACTTACGTCTTTCAGTATTCTGAAAATCTTGTTTTATATTTTGTGTCTTAGTTTTTATACTTTTTATTATTTGTAATATTTTGATGTTAACCAGCGGACAAATAAGACGTTTCTAAAGATATTATTATGTCACTTGTCGAATTCTGATAAGTAGTTTAGAATTTACGAGGGAACACATGAACATACCCTCCTTTTGCATTGCCGTAGTCGGGTAAATAGAAAAGATGTAGCCTTTCGTTAGTAAGTTAAAAAATTAAATTACGTACTGAAAAATTTATAGAATAAAACTAAGAAGAAGAAAATATCACACTGATAAAGTATCTGCAAAAGAAAGTATTGACGTAGCTTATGAATGGTCGAGTTATATCAAGCCCGTGGGAAATCAGTATCCGCTAATTCCTCGAAGGAAAAGATAGTAATTAATTAAACAGATCTTTAATTAGTTCCTCTATAAAGATAAAAAACCTATACCGTATACATATTGGTAGATTCAAAATGAATTTGAAAATAGAGTGTTATACATATATTATCTGTCTGTCTGTCTTTTCTTCACGCATAAACTACTGAACCGATTCCTGTGATATACAGACCTAGTATGGAATATAATGAAATATCGAGAAAGAACATAGTATAGTTTTTATACCAAAAATCTGCAGGAAGTCGTTATTCCACGCGAACAAAGTCGCGGGCAAAAGCTAGTCTTTTTATATATTTTCGAGCGGCATAGTTTTCATGTATGTGTTTATCTTACGGTGGTATACCGTCCGGCGTTGATAGGTTGATTAAAACACATTCTTCATTTTATGTCAGTTTCTGTAGCACCATGCCAAGTGTATAAACCTTCCTAGAAGCACGACGCTCGGAGTACAGACTACAACAAATTTGGAGGTAGGCTACGCTAATTTTATCAAGTAAATTTGAATTATATTTTAGGTTCCTAATGTTTTTTCTTTAGACATCGGTTTAATTGTCGATCACATTAAAATTATTGTTACATATTTAACAAAAACATATAAATAGGTATAAGCGAATTTTTATCAACAATATCCAATTATAAATATTAGCCATATGATCGCTTGATACTGCAAAGCAAATTCAGTGAGATGATAAAGTTATTAATTTGCTGATTCATGATTGATGGACAAAGGGAAGTTACACAATGTTCCAAAGTTTGAATTTAAAAAGGTTTTTGTTTTTAATAGCTGCACTCTATTAAAAACTAAACCTTTTTTTTTGAGTTGGAAAATCCAGCCAGCTACTTTTCCCGTCTTGAGTGAGGCGCCAGCGAGTGTCAGTCTCGTGTTGATTAAATACCTCTTCGTATCTTCTACTGCTTCCAAACGGGCTATATACATCATCGCATTTGCACCCGCAACCCCGGCTTAACATTGGCTGTAATGGTCTCTGGTGGGCTTTTGAAGCAAGAACCTCTAGATTTCCGATCGGTTTCGGGTCTGGTTCTTGTCGGGCAGTGAGCGGTCTACTAGACCACCACAGACGGGGCCCTATAGGGCTGATATTCAGCCGGGGTTTTTTTTTTGTGAGGGGAAAATCATCAAATGACTTCTCCCGCCCAGGGCCGGGCAGGAGGGAGTGTCAGACTCTTACTGACTAAAAACCCCCCGTAGCAGTAGAATTTTTCATACAAATTCAAATTCAGCTATAATAATTGAGTCAGCAAATTCCAAGATATAATAATATATTAGGGGGCTGAGTCACCCGCGTCCGTAGGAGAATACCCACAGTTAGGCCCTACACGTGGTCCCCGGGTGGTGCTAATCAGGTGACACTAGCTGGTGGTAGGTTTCGACCGATGGCTTGTGACCACCCACTGGGCAAAGACGTACCGCCAAGCGGCCTAGCCGTGTTCCGGTACGATGCCCTGTGTAGCCACTTCTGAGGAAATGGGTCGAAGTGGCGGTTCCAGTGCATGCAGACCAGCCGGCCTCGCGCTGGTATTGACGTATCGGGAGACTAGTCGAGGAGGGTAGCGGGATCCGAGGCACGGTGCACCGCTGGCCGACCGCAGTTAGTAGGGGGCCCAAGTAATGTGCTAGCCACACGTGAAAGGCTGCCCCGCCAACTGACGAAAAATCCCGGAATGCACCATCGTGCTGGTTGGCGACCAGAAGAGAGGGCCCGATGGTCATTTCCGGGGGGGCTCGGGCGTCCCCGCAGTCTCCAGACTAGTACCCCAATGATGCTGTCCCACCGGTGCGCGACCGAGGGTTGGCTGCATTGGGCTCCATCTCACTTCCTTCTCCTCATACCTCCTTCACTCATATTATGCCAAGGTCCAAGAAAAAGAGAAACGGTACACAGCGGCTGCACTCCCTCTCACTTAAAGTGCACCTCAGCAATATTCGAGGTCTGCACTCCAATCTCTCAGCAGTCCATCACCACCTTGGGACGGAAAAACCATCCCTCTTTTTTCTTTCGGAGACGCAGATTAGAAGTCCATCAGATGTGTCGTATCTGTCTTACCCAGGGTTTATCCTGGAGCACAATTTTAAACCACACGCTGGCGTGTGCTTGTACGCCCGGGACGACATCTGCTATCGGCGTCTCCGCAACCTTGAGGATCCCAAATTCTCAACGCTTTGGGCTCTGGTGGACACAGGCATGGATAAAATTATCTATGCTTGTGTTTACCGCTCGCACAGTGGAGACCAGGAGGCGACCAGGCTCACACAGTACCTTAGTGAGGCGGCGGATGCGGCTCAGCAGAGGTACCCTTCCGCTCAACTGGTGTTACTGGGGGACTTTAATGCCCACCATCAGGAGTGGCTCTTCCCATACCAGTGCACAGACCATGCTGGTCGAGAGATGCGAAAGCTTGCGCTGGCATTAAATCTCACTCAGCTGGTCCAGGGAGCTACAAGGGTGCCGGATGTTGATTCGCACACGGCCAATTGCTTGGACCTTCTGCTGACAACAGATCCAGACCGCTACTCAGTGTCGATATCATCACCGTTAGGTAGTTCCGACCACTGTCTGGTGAAATCTGTATCAGTCTATTCTCCGCCTGATCTCTGCCCTAGAGGCACCAGGCGGATTTGGCGATACAGGTCAGCAGATTGGGAGGGCATGCGATCTTTCTTCGCATGTTATCCTTGGCAGCCTACTTGCTTTTCTTCGAATGATCCGTCGTCATGCGCAGATGCTGTGGCGGATGTGCTGCGCCGGGGGATGGAGTACTACATTCCATTCTCCGACGTGACAATGTCTAGCCAAGCTCGTCCTTGGTTCGGTACTGAATGTGATCGCGCTAATGCGCTTAAACACGAAGCATACCGGGCCTGGGCCGACGCTCGCATGCGTAAGGCGAGTGACGTGAGTCAGAAGAAGAGAGCCTTCAACAGTGCTGCCAAGTCTTGCAAGAAGGCAATGCGGAGGTCTCGATTCGACCACATCAGCCGCATCGGGAACAAACTTGCTTCATACCCCGCTGGTAGCAAAGCGTTTTGGTCCTTGGCTAAGTCGGTTGAATCGAACTTCTGCCGCCCCTCACTACCGCCATTGCTGAGGCCCGACGGTTCGCTGGCCCACACCGCTGAGGAGAAAGCAAATCTGTTTGCCTCCCTCTTCGCGGAATCTTCGCGTCTAGATCCCGGTGACGCGCGGCCCCCTGCTTATCCTGATGGTTGTGAGACGAGTATGTCAGACATTCGCATCCATCAGAAGGACGTCCGTAGGGTGCTACGTAACCTAGACGTGAACAAGGCTAGCGGTCCTGATGGGATACCGGCAATCGTGCTGAAAACGTGTGCGCCAGAATTGACTCCAATCCTGACGCGCCTATTTAGGCTTTCATTTGAGGCTGGAAAAGTTCCGAATGCATGGAAGCAAGCTAACGTACAGCCCGTGCCCAAAAAGGGTAGTCGGGCTGACCCAGCTAACTACAGGCCCATCTCAGTAACGTCCATTCTCTGTAAGACAATGGAACGTGTGCTGAACACAAAAGTCCTGGCATACCTAGAAGCCAATGACATCTTAAGTGACCGACAATACGGATTTCGCCGGAATCGGTCCACAGGTGATCTTCTAGCGTATGCCATCCACATCTGGAGTGAGGCCATCGAGAAACACGGGGAAGCGCTTGCCGTCTCCCTTGACATCTCGAAGGCTTTCGATAGGGTATGGCACGAAAGCCTTATTAGTAAGCTTCCTTCATTCGGTTTGCCCACTGGATTGTGTGTTTGGATCGCAGACTTTCTGAGGGACCGGTCCATCAGTGTGGTCATCGATGGTTGCTCGTCGAATCAAATGACCATCAATGCTGGGGTCCCTCAGGGGTCAGTGCTCTCGGCAACATTGTTCTTGTTGCACATAAACGACCTGCTTAAGCCCGGTACCTTTGGGTATGCAGACGACAGCACTGTTGTTGAGAGTTACACGTCCGGCGCACGAGCTAGTGGGTCACAGATCCGGACTCTTCGAGAGGCTATGGTTGGGCGCTTGAACTTGTCCTTGGAGGCTGTCTCTAAATGGGGCGACGCCAACATGGTCAGGTTCAATGCGGCTAAAACTCAGGCGTGTCTATTTTCCAGCAAAAGGAGTCAATTTAGCCCTGCTCCAACTTTCCGGGGTGTATCCGTGCCGATAACTGACCATCTTGATCTTCTTGGTATAACGCTGACATCTACTCTCAATTTTGGGCCATACATCGAAGCAAAAGCTCAACTGGCTGCAAAAAAGTTGGGAATCCTCGCAAGGGTTAGACAATACTTTACGCCGGAACAGCTGCTTAAACTTTATCAGGCGCAAGTTCGATCGGTTATGGAGTACTGCTCTCATCTTTGGGACGGATCTGCCCGATACCAACTTGATGCGCTTGAGTCTATTGAGAGGCGAGCCAAGAGGATCATTGGCGATGATGCACTTGTCGAGTCGAGACTTCAAAGTCTTGAGCATCGACGCCGAGTTGCTAGCCTGTCGGTTTTCTACCGGTTGCATTTCGGGGAATGTGCGTTGGAATTACATAATTTAATTCCGCCTAGCCCGTTCCATCATCGGACCACCAGACGTACGGCATTGCGCCACCGGTACATGGTGGATGTCCCACATATACGTACAAAACGTTTTGGGAGTACATTCATCATGCGTACAGCCAAGGAGTGGAATTCCTTGCCGGAGTCGGTGTTTCCTGATAGTTACAATCTGGGTATCTTTAAGTCAAGAGTGAATAGGTTACTTCTAGGTAAGCGCGCTCCATCGTCGACCGCATCGTCGCTTTCCATCAGGTGAGATAGCGGTCAAGCGCGAACCTATAATCAATAAAAAAAAAAAAAAAAAATTTTGTACGATTTTTCGTTTAAAGAATTAACAATTTTTAGTGCAGCATTCATTCAAGGGAAATCTTAGTACATTTACGTTTGTAATAAAATTTAGTTCAAAACAAAGTAACGATGCCTTTAATCTTTTCATTAGACTGACAACCGGTATAAATGTTACTTTAGCGGTGAGAGTAAAAACGTTATTCGCGGTTAAAAAAACACATGAAAAGGACGTCGGTTTAACTACCAACCTAAACTTTTTAGAAATATGGTTTATTTTTGATTGTATGTTCAGGTAGAGAACTGAGTTTTTCAACTGACTCTCTGGCAACTGTAGTAGTTTAGAGTTGTTTGTTGGTATAGAATTAATAATGACATCGTTTGATAGTTAACTATTCCGTATTTTAGTTTTCAAACTGATTTCGTTGTTGGATTTTGAAATGGTAAAAATAAACAATGGAATAATGAGTTTATTTTTGCAAATAGGCCATTAAACGGCAATTTTTACTTGTCCATGATTTGGCACGAATGAGTCTTCTCGATCTCGCCAGACAGATAAACCCAGAAAACCGGCGTGAAACATTCACAGCGTTGTATTTCGCCGTGTAAGTGAGGTTACCGGAGGCAAAATTCTTTCCCTTCCCAATCCCTAAATCTCCAAATTCCTAATCACCAAATGACAAGGTACTCGTAGCTCCTTGGTTGTTTTGGGTTGTTGCTTACCATTAGGTAAAACGCAGACTCGTTTGCTGTTCTGTCACATATAAAAAATGTGTCACTATAAAGTAACATCACGAAAATCCTTTGTTTTCTATTTTTTCTAATATCGTTATACATATAAATGTGAGTGAAACCAAGAATTCGTGGGATTTACTATACAGGTACACCTACATGAGGTTGATGTGTGCGTTTCACCCACACACTGCGTAGGCAGAAGGGAGAGGCATCGGTATTATCTAATGGATACTTGGATAGACAGGTAATGGTCATCTGAAAGTATTAAACTGGCAAAAGATTAAAAAAGATTAAAAGGAGAAAAAGATTTAATTAAATTTTTACTTTCGTTATGTATACTTTTACACATGCCATAATACTGTTGAGTTACGCAGTTTTATCAGCTCCCTGGAAATTCAAGTGTGGGAGAGCCATGCTTCGGTACTAAAGGGCAGGCTCAACCGAAGTGATACCACAGCCCCATAGAATAGTGGTATGAAACAACCACAGCGTTGTATTTCACTGTGTGAGGTTACTGGAGCCCCAATCCTTCTCTCCACCATACCTCACCAATCCTTAAATCCCCTAAACCCATTTTTTCCAAAGGACGGTAACGAACTTCCAACACCAGATGTTGAAGGTGTCCATCGGCAGTGCTGGTTACTTCCATTAACTAAACTAATACAGATAACTTAAAATGAAAAAAAATAAAAAATGTTATTACGGATTTGTGTCCTGAAGTCCAGCAAAACATAACTCCCTGCGAACTTTAGAGAATATAATAAAAATCATATAGATGTCCGTCTCTGAGTGTACATGTTGTTATATTAATTTGTTTACACTGAAAAAAGAAATCGTGACTATGTACAAACATACTTAAAAATAACTGAGTAGTTTATAAGACTGCACTAATTTCAGTTGTATGTATTTGTGTTTTTCCAATATTCATCTAGCCTAAATTAAAAATTGTTAAAATTGATGAAATAAATGGAATCATTCAGTCATTCAATAATTGATACAGATTTTAACACACAAATTAACATAATAATATTATGGCCGTGATTTCGAATGTAGAATTGGAATTACTTCGAAATTCAAGAGCATGTCATTGAAATATGCACGGATTACCGCCTTTGTCCAAAATGCTACTATTTCGTCGCATTTGTGAAACTGAATGCCGACCACAAAGTATTTTGGGGAAGCCTACACGAGTACCGTGTTGTTATTTTAGTAGTAGAAGTATGAAAAAAAATCATGATTTTCTATTCTACATTTTATTTTTATGATACGAATTTGAAGTTTTAACTTTATTTTTTATGTTTTCCTTCCAAACAAAGAATTGTAATATAATACGTAAGTTCTGAAAAAGTTCTTGTGTGAAAATAATTATTTAATTTTTTTTTTGGTCTGACTCGTAGTTGTGAGAAAAAAAACTGACTAGCTTCTCCACGCAGTTTTTCGGCTGCTATTTTATAGCTTACGCGCCTTTTCCGATACAAAAAAAAAAATGTTTTCGAACCAGTAGTTGCAGAGATTAGCACGATCAAACAAGTAAATTTTCAGCTTTATAATATTTATATAGATGATGATGATGTTTTCCTAAAAGAATGAAAGTATATTTAAATAAATAGTGGAATATTGTTAGAAAATAATTCCATATAATGTGGCAGTGTTTCAAAATTATTTAGGTAGCTACGGTAACAGAGTTCATGTGTAAATTACAATGTTGATCCGTCAAATGTTTGCGTGAAACCAGTTCAGGTCACAAGTTCCCCGTACATGTAACATTACCGACTAACTAGTAGAAATTACCTCCAAATATTTAGTTCAGAATTTTCGAAATTAACTCTCGGATTTATCCGACCACGACCTTGGGAAGGTACGGATAGCTCGTCCTATCACATTCACTGTATAAATTATACAGTATAATACCTAATTAGATATAAGGGTTTCTACATAATCAAAAACCAGGGAAATTTATATTAAATATTATTTTCTGTTTTAGTAGATAATTTTATTATGTTAACATGTAGGTTGTTATTTATTAACATAAAGATTTTTTAGGTTATTCAGCCGAAAACTATGCTAATATTAGCATCACATTATGAAGTCGGTTCAAAATGTTAGTATTAACAACACTTTGTAAAATATGTGAGCTGTTACTGGGTAGTTTGTATTTTGTTAGGTAACCTAAAATATTTGCCCTATAAAAATTACGATAAAACTCTTTTTACGATAAAACTTTTTTTTGTGAATATTAATCTATACAAATTAACACAGTGCTGTAGTGACCGAATATCGATGAATAATAAAATGGTTCAGTAAGATTATTTAACCACATCTGATAGATCAATCCGGTTAGTAACCTTGAACCTTATTTTTAGACAATAATGAGTTCTATTTTACACAATTATGGTCGTAAATCCAATGCTTTTATACAGCTTGAGTGTTTCCTGACGTAACCAGGAAACCATTACAAAATTCAATTCATTTTACGTCTTAAGAAAACGATCGTAAAAGTTTTAAAAGTAATTTTATATTCTATAAAGAAAAAGTAATTGAAGGGACTATAAAAATGTTCTCAGTAATTGTAAGTAGCCGTATAATTTGATTTAGGGATATTTTATCTGTGCTGTCGAGGGAAAAATGTATTACTTGAACGTCTCCTTAGGGATTTGTTCGAAGGGTGGATATGGTTGATGACGTCACTATCGTTTTTCACAGCTTCAGATTTAACAAAGAGTTTTAATAGCATCCTTTTTACTTTGGTGCTAACATTATTTGGCTTGTTTACTTATGTCACATGTCAGGTTACATTTGTCGAAGCACCGATGACTGTTGGGGTAGACGTGAGACCACGTGGAGGAAAATGTAGTGTAGGGCGCCCTTCAGATCGGTGGACTGACGATATCTGCACATTGGCTGGCAGTGGTTAAATGAGACGACCTGAACATCGAGCTCATTGGTGAGGCCTGTGTCTAGCAGTGGGCGAAATCAGGCTGACGATGATGATGCCGATCATTTACTCATTCTTTATTTAAAAGTTTAAAACTCCTCGTTGTTTAAAGGCAGTGAAAAATTATTAACTTCTTATTGATCACCAAACTTATTAAAACGATTTTTTTTTAAATCTCGAGGTCACCCCTTATGATAATAAAAGACAAAAAACTGGTTACATTTCTTCGTAACTATTGTTTTACTTTAAAATAAAATAGAGATTGAACATTTTTCATTTCATAAGAAAAAAAAAATACTCAGAAATTTTAAAACAGTTCAGGTACTTAAATTGAAACTAGAAATACAAATATTGGCTTTAAATTCATTTCGTAGTTGGCTAGAGCCCTAAGGAAATTAATGTGGTCTGAAATTGAACGGTGCCTTCGAAGAAATACAGTCTTATTTGCTTTACCGCTGGATGTATTTTCATGGAGCAGTACCAAGTGGGAAAAAGTTCTTATTGCATGGGTTTCTACAATCTATATGTGGGCGGGATAGGATAGGATATTAAAATAAAGTAATAAAAGGTTATTTGACATTAAGGTAACATTTACCGTGCAGCCTATAAACTCGTCAATCATGAAGTGTATAGAAATATCAAGGACGGTTAGGTCTCTTTTAATACCTTAGGTCAGATAGTATTTGTTTGAGATTGTAGATTATGTACTATGTAAGTATGTAGAGATATTTACAACGAGATTGAAATTATAACACTGACACATAAGGAAGTATTGTAAGAATTAAGCCATGTTGTTAAGTTCATCGGGGGCCAAAACCCCTTAGCTCCAAAAAGCACATGCAACTTCTTTGGTGTGTCGGATTTGCTAGGGCGGTGCCGATTGCTTACCAGGTAAACCGCCTGCTTATCGTCCGCCTATAATTTAAAAGAAGAAAATGTAATTTAAAGGTTAAAATTTTTCATGTCGCAAACGAGCAGACCTATTACCACATGTTAAGCTATCAGCGCCACCGGACACTTGTAATACGGGGGAAGATTGGGCCTCCGGTAATTGCACACACACGATTTTCAAGTGGCTACAGTGGAAAGTGGAGACTCAATGAAGTAACTGGCGTAGTTGCAAGCTAATAATAGGTTTGTAAGCTTATGCAATGTTGTGGGAGCGGCGATACAGGGCACTGGATACATACATCTTTAACTTTGTCATACCCTTAGAACTGTTGAACAACTTACTTTTATACCCATTGTATAGTTTCTTGGTTTTTCCCTGAGGAACAATAAAGTGGAGGAGGTCCATGCTTCGACACGAATGGGCCGGCTCGACCAGAGTGATACTACGGCTTCGCAGAATGTGTGAAAAGCCACGCTTACGAATGTTTAGCAATAACGCCGCCGCTGTTGTGTCAACACCTGCGGCCGAACCTTGCGAAGGAACATCGACCCCAAACGCGCCTACGCTGCAGTTGCAGCCACCAACAAGCCCGCTGTGACGCAAACAAAGAGGGCCAAAGCAAAAGGGGGTAAACAAACCCGTGGCACATCACAGCCACAGACTAGTCCTAAGAAGGACACGTGCGACAAGGATGGCTTCATAAAGGTAGAAAGGAGAAAAAAGAGGCCAACTTGTAGGAATAAATGCGGAACTGCACAAACTGGACCAAACATCCTGCTGCGTCCTGCAGTACCAACGACGCAGTTGTACGTGTCCCGTCTACATCACACCACGACGGTGGAGCAGATCGTGGAGTATGTCCGATCCAAGACCAACTGGACCTTGAGGGTGACAAAGTTGGAGTCGCGCCACAATACGAACTTTAATTCGTTCATGGTGCGAGTTCCAACTCATCACGTCGAGACATTCCTCAAGGAAGAGTTTTGGCCGAAGGGTGTCGTATATCGGAGGTTCCGAGGATGGCTACTCGACACCACGCAGCGTAACACGACGCCGACACTTCGTATGTATTAGTTTTTAAGTTATCTATGTAACATATTTATTAGTTTATGATTTAATGTTATAATATATTTATGTATTGTATTCTCTATGGGCCTCAGATGCCTGACATAAATAAATAAATAATAAATAAAAATAAAATAACATCAGTGAACATATTCCCAGTAAAACCAATTTGCTGACTAACATTAAAAATGTAAAATTTTCTTAAACTTTGCTTTCAAACAGAATGTTTCATGACTACATACGTCGTTTTCCTTCTTCCGTCGTACATTATAAATTGCGGATCCATAAATTACCTTCACAATATGTCTCATAAATTCTAAGCTAAGAATTTCCTAACCCGTTCGTACAGATGCCAAGCATAATAAGTTGCCCGGTCACAATCTGACAAATATGTTGAATAGATTTTAACCTTATTATCTTGTGGTAGAGTTGAAAATTTAATCTATTCTCGACTGGTTTCGGAAGAGTAAGTATACAATATAAAAATTAACATCCACTTTTGACCAGCTATGTTATAAGTGTCATCATATATTTTTATTCGTCCGAAACCAGGCATATTTTATTAAAAATATTATAAAATATTATTGTTATTTCAGATATTATAGGTACATTAGGCAGACACACACAGTTTTTAAAAGAAAAGGTAGAAAAAATTACTTCCAAATTTATTTTTATATTTTGTCCTTTCAGTAATATCTATAGGTAGGTACCTATATAAGCAGAAAATCAGTTTCAATTACATTTCCAAAATTACGTAATTCAATTTAGAACTTATGAACGTAATTTAAAAGACTAATTTTAAACGGCCTTTATTCCAATTAGGCACAATGTTTAATTTTAAATCGTCTTATTGGCCTAAAGTTACGGCTGTCTAGGTCCTTCTGAGATGATAGTAAAAAATTTTAGACATTATGTTTGCTTTAACAATTTGTACTCAAAATGATTTTTTTTATTTTAAAATTTCTATTCCAATTATGAATTTGTAGCCGTGTAAAAAATAGGTATGACTTACAACTGGTAAGTCGAATAATTTTCTCTCTCACGAATTGTCTCTCACGACACAGGAGAAAATCCTAACATGGGGCAACGTTCATTATTAAGAAACAAAAATCATTACTAGTGAAAAAAGTAATAAAAAAAACAAAACACTAAAAAAGTAACCTCATAAATTTACTTCGTGTTTTTATTCCGGGGATGTATGTATAACTTTTAATTACACAGGTACCGACTCTCTAGTAACTTTCCATACTTTTGAAGATTTATAACCTTCTCCCGAAGGCATTTTCCCTAGCGATCTCGAATTCAGTTTCCTTGTTAACTAGATAACTACTGGATTTTATTTTTCCCCTATGTACCACTTGTTGTAATGTATACTGTTATCGTATTTGTTCATTTATTTATTTGTAGTAGAAAAATTGTTGTCATTAGAATGATGATTTGGGTATGAAAATAAAAACTGTAAATGTTCTACATTAGACGAAAAATATTAGTAACTAGTTTTATTTATTTATTTTGTCGTATAAAAAAAACACTCATTTGAATTTAGAATTTAGATCGCTGCTTAGTACAAAACGTATTTAATCGTAACGTCATACACATAATACTTCAAATCAATTTATCGAACAAAAGTATTTGTTTGCGTAAAAACAGAAAAATGTGTTTTATGTTAAAACCAAAACGTCATCCCTATTTTCTAACAAAGTAACTAGAGTACATAACGAAAAAAAGTACGACGATTTAAAAAATAGAATGTAAAATAGGTATATCAGTGAATTACAGATCTGCTAGTAGGGTTGGTAGACAGTAATTAATTTACGCTGACTAAAACATTACAAGCGGGGCCTATTTATTACTTGGCTTGCAATAAATCATACGCCTAATAATAATCATAGAACGCTAGAGAAACCAAACATTATCCAACCTCAACAAGTTTATCCAACAGCCAATAGAAACTATTGGGTTACATTACAACCTCAGTGTATTTATCGCTCTAAGATTTCACTAAGATTTTCGGGCCTCCGAAGCCCAGTAACAATTATCACAAGGACTTTGAGTTTGTAGGGAAACCGTAATTAATGGCTTTATGGACTGTTTACCAGCATTTGGAATACAGAAAGGACCAACGATTAGATAGTGTTAATGTAACTAAGTTTGATTTTTAACAAAAGTATAACTTTAAGTGTGGTAGAGCCATGCTTCGGCACGAATGGGTTGGCTTGATCGGAGCGATACCAGAAAACCGGCATGAAACAACCACAGCGTTTTGTGTTTCGCCGTCTGAGTGAGGTTACCGGAGGCCCAATCCTTCTCCTCCCCAAATCTCTCCCTAATCCCCAAATCTCCAAATCCCCAAAAGTTGGCAACGCACTCGTAACTCTAAAGTAGGTGGCATCAAGCAATGTATATCTAAGGCCCCGTTCTGGAGTAGTAGAAGGAATGGGGTGGTATTTACTTACTCAGTATTTAGTTAGTTTGATACTCTCTCTCACGTCAGGCAGGATGAGAGAATAGCAATGACGAATTTCGCCTCTCAAAAAAATGTGTGCTTACTGAGTGCGATGATATTTTCCCTATTGTATTGTGTGAAAACCAATAACCTGTCTTTTTAGGAGTGGTTTGTCACGCCCTCATAAGAAATTAGCATGAAACTGCGTCTGTTTGCTTTGTATTTTGTCGTATGGTTGGAGTTATTTGAGGCCTAATTTTTCGCCTTAGAAGGTCGAAGGTTGTAGGTTCATGTGTGACGCTCATTTTATTATCATCGCACCGACAAAATTATCAATCGACCAATCGAATAGAATGATTGTCAACTTGCTTGGTTGATGACACAATCTCATCAAGAGAAAATTGACAGAAAACGAGGAAATTGCTCGTTTCTTTTCATTTGAAAAAGTTACTATGATTTTATGATGTATTCAAAAATTGTATGCGAATCGGAACACTGAAGCATAATTATTTTGCTGTGGCCTAACATAAAACGTTCCGAATATAATAAGTTAACAGCTATTCGAGTTAACTCCTAAGTAAAAGATGAAGCTATAAATTCCCCTAACACTTTATTTCGTATTCTAGACTTTTTCACGTTTTGTAGTGCCCGAAATTACGAAACCGGAGCCAGAAGATGGAGTACCATCTAATTTTATCTCCCATTTTTATTTTCTCTAGACCTACCTATATTTGTTTCTTTCTTGTTGCCTCGACTTAATTGAGTTTTTAGAATATTTGCTGCCTTATAACAAAAAGTGATGGATCCGCGTTGTATTAATAAAAAAATGCCATTACTTTGTACAGGTGGCTTCAGTTAGATTAGGCGGGCGTGAACCGACGTTATTTAGACTTCAAACATGTCTGTTGTTTAGTCATCTTATTGGAATTCTAAGTGCCTCTCGTCATTCCTTCGACATAATTGACACTCCATCCAAGCATATGACAATTAAAATCGCCAAAGGACTTTGTCACACATAAATGGTGATGTTACGTGTTTCTGTAATTTCGAATGCCTATCATTTTATGATACCTTTGGAATGATCTTAAGCCTTTTGAAAAGACGGTTCTCAATATTCATATATGAAACTTTAGCACTTAGTTTTATTATTTCGTCACGAAATTTATTGTTGCTATGCTTTTGAATTCGAAAGTGAACAAGAATAGTATAAATCTGCTTTAGTAACAAGCCCTCGAAGAAATCTTAAGGGAACATAAACCATAATCGGTCATAGTCCAGACATACCTAGTGTTTATTTTTTTATACACAACAGTTTATAGAATTCATTTTAGAGTTTCCTGCTCCAGTAGTGGGTTTAACAAAGGTATTTCTCGCGTAAAATAAAGTTGCGTATGTTTATGACGGCGTCTGCGTATAAACTGTGGAATATTTTTATGGGTGGGTAGAGGTTTTATCAAAGAGGATTCGCTTTTAAGGTTTTATTTAATCTTTATGTTTGAACGTTATATACCAGTCATAGTTTTGATCATAACTGGCAACGTCCCAATTTTGAATTTGAAATCATACCTATTTAGAATAAACAAAAATGTTTAAGTTGAATTCAGATAGATTCGTTTTGTTTAAAGAGGCTAACAAGCTTATGTCATTTTAAATAAACCAACAAAATGGACGTTGAAAATACAGTAGTTTTTATATACCGAAAGGGTAATAATTATTGTAATAAGGGAATCTTCAATGACATAAAATTATACAAAAATAAATTTTCGGACCACTCATTATTCATACTTGCTAAAATATCAAGACCTTTAACTGTTTTATTCATATCAAAATTATTTTCGGTCTTTATTTTAAAATCGTTCTTAATTTGAAAGTTTGTATAAATATTTTTTAAGTCCCAAGTAGATAAATCGAGTTTGAAACAAAAAGCTTTGGTATAGAAATAACTTTGAATTTATTTTCTGTTTCGTTGAACTACAATCGAATTATTTTTGGTACTTGAATCCATTAACGAAAATTATACGTATTTTTTCGAAGAAACGCTTACGAATTGTTGTTTTCTTAGGCAGATTGTGGGATCGTTTACCTGAAACAAGAATAACGTGAAATTAAATTAAATATTCTGTATAATATCATCTGTGTAATAAAGGTATAGGCTTTTTAGGCCTCTAAATCACAATGACTTTTGAAGTGATGTCTTCCCAGATGTACTGTTCTACACAGACGCTCCCTACTTAAAAAGTGTGAACAGTGCCCATCGTTATTGCTTTAACATGTTTTTTTTCTTAATTATTAGCTTAGTTGTATAAGTCTCAAAAACGTTTCATGTTTAATGTCATGCACACACATGCACAAGCAATTGTACAAATTACGGAATTTGTACAATTGCTTGGGCATCCAATTATTTGATTGTTTAATTTTTTTGTATAACATTGGGTGATTGTATTGTTAGTGTGCCTATTTTAAAATAAATAAATACTGCTACACAGCTGTCGGATGCTTAGCAATTATGATATGTTTTTTTGTATGTGATGGTAAGCAATCAGCGTTGCCCATGGACACCCACAACACCAAAGGAATTACAAGTGCGTTGTTGACTTTTTGGGGATTAGGGTTTTAGAGATTTAGGGATTGGGGTAGGGAAAGGATGTATAACTATATGATTTAGATGCGCGATAGCATCGCTACAAATTGTCGTCTGTGGGTGAAGGGCCTTAGTACCTCAAGGTAATGACTGTTCTGTTGAAGAATAGGCTGAAAAGTATTACCGGTAATTCAAAGTACAATGTAAATAACAGTCTTGTAATCATGATCTCGTATCTACATATATGCAAATAATTAACGAATAGTCTGTTTTTTGTTAAGTTATCATAACGCGGCATGGGTATTATGTAAACTTTCAAGTCAAAAATCATATTTATAAACTAATGAACCGATTTTAATGATACTTAATAAATAAATGCAATATGCCAAGGTCACAAATTTAACGAATAATATTGTTGTTTGTTTCATTGAATGTATCTGTGTCTAATCACTTGCCTGTAAATTGGAAGGCTCAAGGCGTGAATCGAGGCTGTCTACAAGATATAACTTTTCACGAGCTTATAGATATCACTGCGTGCCAAAATTTGTTCCCACAACAAGAATTCATGTTATCCTTAAATCATGTTGATAGAAATTCAAAAGAAATCAAATAAAAAAATAACATTGATTGTATAATTGAATTGAACAAATAAGGGTAACAGTTCCAATTTTAAAAACATCGCCCAAAAATAGTGATGTGACTATTTCCGATACCCCATTTGTTATTGAACAAAAACAAACTTCGATTTTTTTTTGTTGGATTGACTCCCGGTTTCTCACTTGTGACATCTATCAATCCGTACTGGGATCTCGTGGGGGATTAAGGAATGATCCTCTCATCTCTCACAAAGGACTCCGGTATCGAAACGTTTAAAAAGGCGGATTATCTTTATCGCACCTTCCTATCTAGAGACAAACTTCGATCTTAGACAATTTGTTCTAACTTTAAAAAACATTCCATCAATCTTATAACCTAACCCCACTTTTGGCCTGATTCGGAATTAAGTCCCAAGTTTTGCAAATGACAGTTGTTTGATATTGTTTTAATTAAAAGCTTGTTCTAAGAAGACAGACGTACTAAGCCTAACGAGAGCAATGATGAAGGAATTTTAATAAGAGATAGGGACCATCCTTATTCCGGTTGCGGGTAGTTTAGAAATTATGAGGGTGTCCCTAAAGTTCATGTTCTCTGTTCCGGACGAAAATTAATAACATTATGCATGACGGGAAGGTACTGGTCGTGCGGTGAGTGCGTTCCAAAACAAGATTTAAAGTACCTACCTCAGAATTAAAACAAACTTTTGTCGGAAATCAGGACCATTTCATTTGAGAGTTAGGCACGGAAAGCATGTAAATCCACTCTTCCTTATATATTAAAATATATGTACTGAGATCGTCATGTAGAAAGAAAATGTAATAGAATCGTCTTATAATGATCATTGTAGGAGTAGTAGTAGAAGAATAAAGACTCAACAGAAGAGTATGTACTACAAGTCAAGCTCAATACATTTTACCAAAAAGACATGACTTATTTAAAACTCAAGGGTGATAAACTAACTACAAGAAGACATCATACTGTTTAAGAAAAAAATACATTTTCTATTGATATAAATGAAACAGGCTTCTTCAAAGCCTCTATCTGCCTCTCTCTGACAACAAAGAGATATAATCGAGTGTCAAAATATGATACTACTAATTGTTCCTTTCATACAATATCCATCCGATATTGATTGTTCTTTCCGGAGTATTGTCCAAGCCAAGTGACATATTGGAAACTATATACTCGTGTGTGTATCGGCTCTGGTACCATGTTGGTACTTATAGTAAATGTTAATGGGCCACCATAAAACAAAAGAGTGTCACCAACAGTTGTTAACACAGCTGTTACACTGAAATAGGTTAATGGATTAACCTGAATATACGGTTCTTAGTTGAAAGACGAAAGTCTACGTGTGAAGTAGGCGTGGTTTTCTTTTGAGTAACAAGCCGACTATTGCACACTAACGTATAGGTGTGTGTTTTGCATAAATAATATATATATAAAAGTGATGAATTAAAAATAACTTTAATTACATAACATGAACCTTATTTTTTACAAAGAGAGACTGATTTATATTTTTAAGCCATTTATACAACGACTTCGTATCACTTGTCTTATCTGCCTAGAACATGATGCTTTATTTATTCCAAGAATTCAGAATTCGTTGCAAAAGAATCACAATCTTTTTAGGAAATGAGATCTTGAAAGCTGAGGCCTTGTATGTACGGGTAATATGTCTCCACAAAGTAGGTTTTGATACTACATTTTTGTAATACAAAACATTGTCTCACTCCAATAAGCTATATAATTATATTAGTTAAAGGTCACTAGACAGCAAAAATAAAATGTAGAAAACACTAGTTTTATTGTCCAGGGAAATGTTAGGAAATACGCAGGTTTATGATATAAGCTTCTCTGGCTACTTTTTAGGTTCGTCTTTAGGGAACTGGATGAAATATATATCCTCTTTGTTACACGCTCTAAGCCCCAGGGACGGACACATTCCGAAATTACTATATTATGATCTTACGCGTAACGAGTAATCGTCATGAGAATTGTTGTGTAGGATTTTGTTAGTTTATTATAATAAAGATAGAGTATTATTTGGTGCTATTTTTATTGTTTTCATTATATACAACATAAAAATATGTGGTCGATCTTGCTTAAGTGTATTGTGTGATAGATGGGACAGCTTCATTTTGGCTCGCGGGTCAAAAGCACTAAGGTACTGCGGGTTGGGCCTCGAACAGGAGATGGAACGGAGCGGTTTTTAGTCAGTGAGAGTCTGACACTCCCTTTTACAATACGAGGAAGAGGGAGAAGGTTTTTGCCAATTGTTGGCTGACCAGATACAATTTGATTTTGCATGTAGAGTTAAGATTTTACAAACATAATTTTAAGGCTTTGTTCATTTAACTTACACTTCGTATACAATATTTTTTTTTTTATAAAAACTTTGCCCCACACTAGGATTTTCTCCTGTGTCGTGGGTGCGGTTACAAACATACAATTTCACACGCACATGACACCCAGACCCGGAATAACAATTTGTGGGTCACACAAAGAGTTGTTCCGTGCGGGAATCGACTCCGCGACACGATGCACGGCAGCCAGTTAGCCAGTCCAATAATCTTAAAAACTTATTTGAATCATCGTTTTTTCTGTTTCTGAACGAATTTCAAGGAACAGTTTTTAAGGGTAAAATGGTTGATGACTCAGCTTCTATGACAAGTTCAATAAAGTAGTGTATTTATTACAAGGTACATGTTTTTGTCATAATTATACATTTCGTTCACACGAGTTAACTCAAAAGTTCATTAAAAATTATCGAGGTCAAAGTTTGATTGGTACAGAAAGTTTTAACTATTTTGTGTCATATAAAATGTTGTAATAAGTTTGCTTTCATGATGAAGAAAACGAATTCGCCCAACTGTGTACAGTGTGGAGTTGTTGAAGACCTGCACCACTTATTGATGGAATGTGTTCGATATGAGCCTGAGAGAAATGACTTGTTTAGGGCCTTGAAGTTGAACAGACTTGATGTACATTCCACAACATTTTATCTAAACCGAATAGCGATGATGCGAAGAGTCTGTTTAGATTCATGGCCTTGATATGAGTAGAATGTATATATTTAGGATACGATGGGACTGACATACCCATAGTGATTATAAATGTCCCTAAATAAATAAAGAATTAAAAAAAAAAGAAATGTTGTACAAAGGAAGTGTGAGATATTTACCTCACTAAAATCTCCCCGGTGGCGACCATCAACACCTATATGGGACACCGGGACCTCATGATAGACCAGACCAGGGACTCCAGAGTCCCTTAGGTGCTCATAGTAGATACCTAATATTCAGAACTTTGAAGGTTACGTTAATTACGTCAAAACTGACGTTGCTTGCTGGTTGGGAGTGACGTGACGTTACAATTACATGACACGCAACATTCTTTACAGTGATTAAAACAACGTTCCGTTTTCATACTAATCGTTGTTTGCTCTCTTAACGATGTTTAAGAATGTAATTATTTTTAACATTTCGTTGTTTTTCGTTATCTCTATTATTATGTTGGTGTTGGTAACTATATACATCTTCTATTATACTTCAATTATACTTAGTCGGGTCATAAGTTCTGTCACAAACTTTTGATGTAATAACTTATACGCCTTTTGACAATTATTTAAAAATTATATATGAAATGAAAGGTCATTAAATGTACAATATAATTTTATTTACATTATTCGAAATGCCCTCCCCCATTTTGAACACATGCCCTTAATCTACGCGGCCAGTCATCGATCGCTGCACGCACCACATTCATATCTATGTCTGCCGCTGCTTTAACCAGAGATGCTCGGAGAGACTCCAAATTCGGGTGAGGTTTAGCACAGACTTTTTCCTCCAAATATTGCCATATCTTGTAGTCCAGTGGGTTTAAATCTGGACTAGAAGAGGGCCAGTCTTCATGCCGGATGAAGTCAATTCCACGAGCGATCAACCAGTCTTGCGTACTTCGTGCCTTATGAGCCGGTGCAGAGTCCTGTTGGAATATCCAATGCCTGTTCCTGAACATTGTCTGAGAAAGAGGTTCCACTATGTTTGTTAGGACAGTATTTTGATAAACTTCGGCACTAGTTCTCACACCTTTTTCACAGAAAAACACCTCAGTTACGCCTGAATATGAGACTCCAAGCCAAACCATGAATGAGGAAGGGTAATGCCCACGCTGGACCCTCGCAATACGCGCGCTTGCTTCTTCACTGCTGTGGGCATACACCTTATCATTTTGTTTGTTAAAACTTTCTTCAATAGTAAAAATTTTTTCATCCGAAAAAAGAATTTCGCGGTATTTTTTTCCCGCGTACCGTCGTAGCAAAGCGCGGGATCTGTCTAGCCTAATTTTTTTTAAACGCTCGTTCAAAAAATGTCCTGTCTTTTTACGATAAGCTCGTAGTCCCAGGTCTTCATTTAGTACTCTTTTAACAGTGGTTCTGCTTAGCCCCATCTGCAGAGCTAGGATTTTTTGTTTACGTACGGGATTTCGTTCGATTCGCGCCTTCACTGCTTTGATGACCTTATGTGTCCGAACTGTGCGAGGTCGGCCGCTTCTCTTACGATCTTCGAAGCTTGACTCTTCGGTGTATCGTTTGATAGTACGATAAACAAACCGTAACGTTATTTTCAAATTTTGAAGAATATTGAAAATGTCTTTTGGCGCGTAACCACAGCGGTGCAACGCGATAACCGCGATTCTGTCTTCTTTATTCGACCACTCCATATTTAAAAATGAATAAAAAATAATTTCTTTTTTATTTTCTACAAGCGCGAAAGTTCTATTTTTAAAATAAGTCGAAGAATTTCTGGCCAGTAATCGAAAATTAAAAATATAAGGTTTTGACAGAACTTATGACCCGACTAAGTATATTCTTAAAATGATTTTTGTATTTAGATTAGATCAAAAGTTGAACACATGTTCTGATTTTTAATTCCAATACTTAGATTTTTTAGAAACAAGACCCGCCATCATATATTTTTTTATTTAATAAGTCGGCAAACGATCAAACGGGTTACCTGATGATAAGGAATCAGCGTCGCCCATGGATACCCGCAACGACGGAGGAGTTACGAGTGCTTTGTTGACCTTTTTGGAGATTAGGGATTTGGAGATTTTGGGAATGAGGAGGGATTGGGGTAGGGGAAGGATTGGGCCTCCGGTAACCTCACTCACACGGCGCCTCACAACACAACGCCGTGGTTGTTTCATGCCGGTTTTCTGTGAGGTCGAGGTATTAGTCGAGCCGACCCATTCGTGCCGAAACATGGTTCTCCCACACTTAAATCTCACAAACTTGTTTAGTCTAACTTAGGAAACGAAGTTTAAAATCAGATTACATAGGTCTCCGTAGATGTAGAGGAATAATAAGTAAATTAAATATAATGTACCCATTTACTGTCTACTCTTGGGAAGTAAAAGATATGATTAATGTAAAATAAACATTAGGCCGAGGTCATCAAGTCTAAAAGACTTAAATGATATGTTCTAAGCTAAGTTTTCCTTACTGCCCTCCAGCGACTTAATAAGTAAGGTTCCCTACTAGCAGGGCCTCTATAGTGCTATTACTTAGTCTCTGAGAATTAGACTTAAAAAGGGCTCTTGTTGAGTTTAATACACCCAGAATTTGTGTTATGTACCTACATAATATAATAGCAGTGAAAAAGAAGGTTTTATTAAACGAAATGTGACATTTTTTGTATAACATAGCCAATTTCCTGAAGTAAAAGATGAACAGTTGAACATTGGCCTTTTGGGGGGGGGGGGGGGGGGGAGGTTGAATGTTGTTGTTGAATTCTAATCTAAATCTAATCTCTAATCTCTAGTCCTGGGCGGGATGAGAGGGAGTCTTTTCTCCTGTTCTATGTCAAAGTCGCAGCACATTATTGCGCTTAACTGGCAATTCCGGCTGAAGTCCTTTATTTTTATTCTAATACTTTGAATTTTGCCTGAATTTTGGCCCGAATCTAAGCCAAAGCCGCGTAATATTATTGGACTTCACTCGAAACTGCGGCTTATATTTTCATTATAATACTTTGTTTTTCAATAAGAAAATCAGCTTTTTACTTTGGAAACTTATTTATTTGTCTAAAAATTTATTTATTTTTCTATTCTATACTATAATATTATAAAGAGATATAATTTGTAAGTTTGTATGTAGGGGGTAATCGTTGGAACCGCTGGTCGGAGTGCTAAAATTCTTTCACTGATATATACCTACAATGTTCACGCTACGATTAAATGGAGCCGAGCAGCGGGTGAAACCGTGCGGGAGTAGCTAGTTTATTCATAATTGTAATCTAAAATTACAGGTTTATCTTAGCCTAAAATTAAAATTTTAATGTTTTTCAACTTTCAGTTCTATGTAGTAAACAAATTACGTCCAATATTCAATATCTAATCTATAATCTACTCCTACACAGTCATGCATGTTGGCCTAATTAGTAACTCTTCTGTCGCCCCTTGTGTGCATATTTTATCTTTATACCTCTGACGTCACTACTTGCAATGGCTTTGAGCCGCAACGATGCATAATGCCCTCCTGATTATGACTAAGCTTTTCATCCAGTTATAAAAGAAAATTTGTATTAAATAATTGAAAGGTTTTTATAAAAAAAAAAAACTGAATTGTCGTGTTTAGCAAAAAGTAGTATTGTATTTCTCATTTTCTTGAGATTGAAATCTAAATTAGGATCACCAGCCTGTAAACTTTTAAATTTAGAATATGAGAATTATGTGGCTTCTTAGTTCAAAAATAAATTAATTCGACGTCACAATAATAAAATAATGAAAAATATTTTAAAATACTTTTCATTCATCGATCTGTCGATAATCTAAATATTAGATTTTTCTAGCCAACTTTTGACAAATAAGTGAGCTATTTAACGCAAACATACCATGATGTCATTATTTGGAGTTTTATACAAATTTCATAGAAAAGTATCGTTTTTGACATTTGGATAAAAGTATTGAATTTGACTAGTTGGAAACTACCGTATTTGTATTTCAGACAGCGTTTCGATTAAAATCAATACATTACATTTTGTTCTGCTGCTGCAGGATAGTTCCTAGGTACTGAGGAACTTATTCAATTCCAATACTTCAAGTTAGTTAAACTTTCCGGAATAGTTTTACGGACCCGGCGTTGTCATTTCACTTTTTTAATACCGCCGGATGAAGTATTGATTTTTTTTAATAACTTCAAACTTTTAGAAGAAAAATCTCATTTTCAGATCAAATTCATTTTCGATTTTCAATAGAAAAATAGCACTAATAACATTTCCTTCTTTTTTATGTTATAGAACGGAATTATCTAATGGTAGGCAATCGGCGCCGGCCATTGATAGCCGCATAATGGAGAAGTTGCGAGTGAGTCGCCGGCGTTTTGGCGATTAGGGTTCCGGAGATTTAGGGATTGGGGAAGAATTTAGGGAGGGAAAGAAGGGGAAGAAGTTAGTTGCCTTAATCACACAGCGAAACACAACGTTGTAGTTGTTTCACGCCGGTTTTCTGTGAACCTGTCGTATCACTTTTTATTTTATTTTTATTTTCTTTATTTGGCTCACCAAACATTGTATCAGTTACAATAACATGATACATCCAAGAGACTTATAAGCTAGTGTACCAATTTCTTATAGGTAAGCACATCATGCACAAATTATTGATGTTGAGCGTAGCTTAAAGCATCATTATAAAAATCATTACATCATACTTCGGTCGAGTCGTCCCATTCGTGCCGCAGTATGGCTCTCCCATACTTGATTCCAGATCAGTCGGTTTCGAATCGCGTACCAAATAGATTATATACAAAGTTTAATTACAAAATACAATAACACCCACAACGTTGGTAAAATCAATTATTAACATTTCAATAATGTCAGTTGCAAATACGCATGGGTCATCGGGAAGTCAGTCAGCTACGGTATTGATTAACAAGGAAATTACAGCGTCATGATTAATTAGCAAACTGTCAATTTGTTAAACTTTAGTGTTCATAATCGCGTTCACTATTGTTTGTAACAAAAGTTTGAGGATGTTTGGCAATCAACAAAGTATTAATAGTTTTCTTTACAATTCGTTTCTTGGTGATCTGTATTGCCAAAAGGGATACGTTCCAAATTTTTGCCCCACCTAACTATTAAACCGATTAAATATATTGGTTAACATCAGGCATATTGATTTCATAAACTTATCAATTTGATTTAAGAAAGTGTATACATTTTAACAGTACGTATATGGTGACTCATTTAGTGACCTTAGTTTGCTGTTAATAATATAATGAATAAGGGTAATAAATAATGTTAAGTCTTTCTTTGAGTCTAGGAGTGCAAGTAAAATTGTTAGAAATAGTTGTTCAACTAATATTTATGGTACTTTCTATTAGTTAAATACTTAGTAGTTGTAAAGAAATAAAGTCCTCTGAGGAATTTCTCTGATTTTTCGTTCATTTTTAGCTGTAATTTGCTACGTTAGTAAGTCGCTACCTATTCATAATTATAACAGTATTCTTACCTTCCTTCTGCTTCTCACAATATTTAAATAAAAAGTTTTCTTAATTTACATTTCAAAGGATTACGGAGACCAGCGATTAAGATGAGGCTTTTCTTAAAACATTTCATAATATTCTTCCTTATTACTTTAATATTTTTAAGTAAACGTGATAAGTTAGTAGCTACACAATCCTTAGGACGACTAGGATAAATTAAACTAGTTTTTTTATGCAAATTTTCATATTGAAGCAAGCGATTTTCATATTGACGAGCGAATCTAATGGAAAAACGTCCGTATTCATGCGGAGCTAAAATGTATTTTAATATAAAACTTTATTCGTACAAAACCGTAAGCTTTTCACACATAAGTTAATAATTACGCACACTTCGTACCAGATACCTTCATGACGTAAATTAAAGGGGTCAGGTTAAACACACTAATCCTTGAGGCCAGGCGTAAATCATATAAATGCTACGAACCACCGAATAAAATATTCAGACCGTGTCGGACTTCAAACGACCTCTTTATAGCATTCACACCCTTACATCAAAGTCATAATGCTCATAACAGCTTAAAGAGTCTGCTAAAGTATTATGTACAAACGCATGTAATCTTTTGGAGGCAGCTGCCGTAATACGTGTAGACAAAGGATCGCTTTATTAAACTTTCATAAGAGCAACACTTGATTGGAAGGTTCAGCTTGAAGCAGTGTTTTTGCTGTATACTGCTGACTCAGAATCTGTAAGGGCAGCCCTTAACCTCGAGAGCGCGAAGGGCCCAAGAGTTGGCAAAAGAGCAAAATGTAAAAAAATCGCGTTACATTTCTGAATAACACCATCCATCTTTGAAAATTTGCTGATTTTAGACAAATAAGTGTGCTATCGTCCTCTTTGGTAATTCGGCTGTGACAATCTCTTTTTTCGTTCTAGATTTTCGTTCCCAAAGCTGATAGATTGGCAGATTTATTTCACTTTTCCCTTTACGTCTAATGAAAAGGACTATCCGAGCGATATTTTTGCACTCGTTCGCCATTCCGAAGTCCGTTGCATACCATAGATACATACACATATACAAGACTGTACGTATATATGCCACGCGATGTTTGAAATAAAAACGTTTCATATTTTTTTACAACGAGTTTTAGCTTTTTTGTGCCTGTTAAAAGTTTATCTTTTCGTTAAATTCAACCTTTTTTGGAATTTGTTTGCATAGTAATGTTAACACGTTTTCCATTGGCATTCGGTGTCACGAAGCAGGATTTAAGGACTAACAGATCGGTTTTTTTGTAACATGAATATAAGTAGTTATGGATCAAATGGAATGAAGTTTTTAATTAAAATATATACTTACAATAAAATACGCTTTATTTTTAAACTTATCAAAGAAAATAGGTGCCGAAGAAACGACGAGAACATAAAAAAGAAAAAAAAAATGATTTTTATGTGATAGGACGGCAAACAAGCATATATATGTAAGCATACATATACACAACATATTTTTTAATGGTCAAGCGGACGTTCCAATTCGATTTTTAAATTTCGTCATCTTTACTGTCTAGGATAACATAGTCCTATATGAGTAGTATCAATCGAAAACAATATCTACAATGAAATGTAATTGATGGGAGCAGTTCAGGAGTATTCTGAGTGACGTCTTCACAGGAGTTTCTGAGTGATGGTTCATCCGATTACAGATGAAGCTCGATTGGTATATAACACATGATTGATTGCCGAGAGGTTTATAAAGGAAACCTTTGATGCTACAAATAGGTATCTAAAATCAATTTGCATCATCAAGTAGATGTACGTTGTTGTAATCAATGTCTCTGGCTGTAGGGCAATGGACTAGTGCTGGATTTGTTTACGGGTTCGGATTTGAGGTTCCTTGTGTTGCTGAATTTTTTATGATAACGAAAGTTGAGTAGGTACGTAGCTCGGGGTAACTTATTAAGACATGTCATGTTCACTCGTATTATATGTGTATGTATTATTATGGCTATTAATCTATTTTTTTCCCTTAAATTAAAGGTTTTTTGGCTTTCAAGGGTGGCCAATCTAATCAGGTAATGACACTCGTTTGTGCAAAATAAAAAAAATCTTCAATATTATGCTTGCTTTAACGAATGGTATGGAGTTTCTAATAAATTTAGTCTCATACATTCAAACTTTCAGAACTTACTGAGAATCATAAATTTTAATATGTCCCACAAAGGGATCAAATCTAAAATCATAAGCTTAGCGAGCTCACAAGCTGCTAGAATACAAATGAAGCACAGTTGTAATATTTATGGCACAATATTTAAGATACTATTGTGATATAAATATAAAATTCGAAGGACAACAAACAAACAAACCAATCCACTTATCATTAAAATTAGGTCACAAAATGGACAATAAGAAAACACTTATTGGCATTTCAGATACATCGACGAAAGTATAAGCTGATGCGCCTCGAGATGAAGTAGATTCACCTACTTTTAGCCAATATCTAAACGGGAATTTCTAAAATGCTATCCCGTACCAAACGAGATTCGGAACGATAGATATGATGACATAAATTTGTATGAAATAGAGCAGATAAAATTAAAATGTATATTTCGATACTACGAAACGTAACAAAATTACAAATTTCATATTTTTCAAAGCAATAAAGTGCCTTTTAAAGTGACTGAATTCGATCATTGAAAATGTAACTACGTATGCCGTTTTACCTGTACGGTACAAGCTTGTTAAAACAAAACCATTATAATTTGTTGCTTTAAAAGCTATTGGGCTTTATTACAAAACAAGTTTTTTTTAGTCTAGATCTAAACCATTGAAACAGTTTTTCTATTTCAAATTGAAAATAGGGGAGAATACGATTCATAATACAAAACCTGACTCAATGGTTTAAATCTAGACTAAAGACAGACAAAGGCAAAACAAAATAGTAGTCTGTCATTCCTTTTCCTTGTCAGTGAAGCTAGGTGCTCGTTCCAAATTGTAGATTCGAATGGAGAAGAACGCGCAATAAACTACACCTTTACCCTTTTTTGTAATATGGGGGCGTGGGTCTAAATTCAATCGCGAAGAACTCACACAAACTCACTATGTATATTGTCTTATTATTGTTAAAGAACATTATAAAATTTCCAACAAGAAGGTTAATCTTCAAAGCAAAATTGATTAGAACTTATTTATTTTTTCTTAAAAATAACACCACACCCAAAACTTTACAATCAAATCTTCTGTAGATAACATTTTATATTATTTTCCCCAGGTATCAAAGTTGGGAACACCGCCAGCGAAACCAAAATGCGACGATTAAAATGCATTTCTTTTAAATTTATGCATTTCGTTGGTTCCAGAGCTGACGACAAACGTTTCCCTTCTTCAGCAAAAATTATCCCCAGTCTGCAGGTTTCACAGATAGACTTGGGAAAATAGATGTTTTCTATTCATACACAATTAACTTGGAGACTGTAGAGCCCGCAGTTTTAGACCTTGTGATAACTAAGCCGTAAAGATAAACCGTTCGAAAGAGAATCAAACCTTGAATCTTCGACGTAGGGTCTGTGGGCTTGAAAGGGTTCAGTGACATGAAAAACAGATTTTACCGGGCCGCGGTCAAGCGGTTAGCTAAGGTGAAAAATGTTAGAAAATACAAAGGATGTGGAATACGGAAAACTGTAGCGTAATGTTAACTTCATGAGTATAATGTTGTTATAGGTAAATGAGCTCAGTTAGGTACGGAAAGATAATGTTTTACTGACGAGAACTGTAATTTATTACGTGTTTCTTTTGTGTATTTTCATTGTCAGGCTAAGTTCGATCGTGAAATATTATCTCGCTATATGTTTACCTTTTAACATTCCATTAGTGAGCTTGTATTCTTTGTTTTTAATCTAGTTTTCTGGTAATAGTTAAAAAACAGTTTTTCGTCCATTTAGAGATTTTTTTTTTTAATTATGGTGTAACTAGCTTTTGCCTGTTCTCGTGGAGAACTGCAGATTTTTGTACAAAAACTATCCTATGTCCTTTCTCGAGTTCCAAACTATGTCTGCACCAAATTTCACAGAAATCGGTTCAATAGTTTAGACGTAAAGAAAAGACAGACAGATAGACAGACAGAGTTACTTTTGCATTTACAATATTAGTTTGGATTTTGTAAATTTATAGGTGTTGATTAGATTATTCTATGCTCTGATTGCTTTAACGTTATTTTTATTAGTTTTTTTTCAACTTTCTTTATACCAATTTTATAAATATACCAAATCAATTTAAATTCATATACTTATTTAAATAATATATAATTTTTAAATATTAATGTACATTATAACAATTTTATTAATTTGATTCATGTACACACGACTTAAGGTTTAGTTTTAAATATTCATAGATACTCGTAAATACGTACGCCAGACTTGCTTTCTGGGAAGAACTATAATTAGCTTACCTTTTGCACAATAATTTCACTAGATAATTAGTATTAAGTACTTGGTATTTTCTTATTTGAATATTAATAGATAATGGGTAGAGAATAGTAGAGTAAAACTACTGTTAGATAATGTAGATTTGTAGAGAATTACTACTTTTTATTTTCTTTACGGCTGTTCATTTTAAGTACAATGTGACTTTTACCATAGCGTTCTTTTATTTATTTATTTATAAATACATACATACTTTTTTGTAGCATGGCTTCACAGAAAAATAGTGTTGTTTCACGATCGATTTCTGTTTTCAAAGCTTGTGTTGTGTTCTTCGAGGGAGGTTAGTGAAGGCCCAGTAATACTTTTCATCCTATTCATTGACTTATTTGTTCAATCATTTATTTTCTATGATACATTATACATAATTCAGGCGCTCATAAAGCGGAGGCGGAGTCTCTAGACAGTTCTCTCACGCGAACTGTCTAGAGATTATATAGGGACAATCAGGCGGTAGAGATTGAACGACGATCTCCGGCCGCCATAAGCGAGGATTTGCGAATGATCTGCAAGGGTAGCTCGCCATCCGACCAGAACCAGAGAAGAAAGTACGGTATGTAGCGTTCCACGCGCGCCTTAAAGATCCCCCACAGATGGGCCCCAAGATGGCCGATGTTCAGCTAAGACAGCGGGGCAAGTGCAATAAGATTCCGTGGCCTCGGCTTAAAGCAGGAGATGGAACGGGAGTTGTTAGTCAGTAAGAGTCTGACACTTCCTTACCTTGTGCGAGAGAAATCGTGTTATCGGCCTGTTTGGCCTGCTCCAATTTCTATTCGTTTTCACATATCGATGGCGTTCATGCATACATACTAAGAAGATCGTTCCATATTCTGTACCTTCATGGAATAACGAATATAATCCTTCTAATTACATAATCTCTCCAATAAACAGAGAGCAAGATACGCTTCACCAACAGGTGTAAGAAGGATAGATATAATTTTCATAATCATTTAATAATTCAGTGTATAAAAGCTGAGCTACGCGAAGTTTAGAACTGACTTATTCTCTTGTTAGTTGCTGAACTAACTTTTAATAGTTTGTTAAGTGAATAATAAGTTGTGTGGAGCATCGTTAATGACATGCATGAACTTCCAGGAGCTCGTTAGTTGGAAGTGCCTGTTTCTGAGTACTTAGGTTCAAAGAACGCAAATTCTAACATATTATGTTAGAATTTATTGATACAGTGTTCAATAACCAGAGTTATTTTAACTAAAAATCGCGGGTTACTCACGTGTATAAATTGAGAAAAGCTCTACTAGTTTCGAACCACAGAGGGGTTCAACCACAGGGGGTCAGTAAGCTGCGCGACGTCGCAGCGTCCGCGCACGCTGCTCATGAGGAAGAACCCCTCTGTGGTTCGAAACTAGTAGAGCTTTTCTCAATATTTACACGTGAGTAACCCGCGATTTTAAGTTAATTTAGTATGTCTCACGATAGTTATTATAAAAACACAACCAGCGTTATTTATTTATTTACTTATTTAGGTACCTTTATGCACAAAGTACATAGGTGGGCTTAATGCCAACAAGCATTCTTGCTAGCCAACCTTTGGGTGATGCAGTAAGAATATGGAACTGATATACTGATTTTTTTGTGGTTGGTATTTGAAACTGATATTGTTAAAGGTTTTCCATTGCTTTAGGTTTGTCATTTAAGACCGCTTGATAGAACTCCCTCTAACAATAAAAAAGGCTCGTGGATAATAATGAATGAAATATCAACTCGACACAAGATATGAATCCGGAACCTCTCACCAGGTCGTAATTGACCTAAAAATATCAAAAGTTCTAATTAAGTACAAGAGCGCTACATACGCATATTTCTTAAAGTAAAGAATTGAATATTCCAAGGCCACATGGTAAAGACGCTAAAGATTTGAAATGTCACATATTTTTTTTCTCCTTACTTTCATAAAGTAGAAGATATTATGCTTCGCAAAATGAAAACCTCCTTAAGCATTTAAGTCGGTTTTTCATGCTCAGGTAAAGCTCACGACAGTATTGTATGAGAGGTATTTTCTTTAAAAATCTTATTTTTGCTTAGTCCCCAGTATAATTACGTTTAATACCTCTTTTATCATTCACTAGCAAACCTCCCTGACTACGCACGGGTGCATTGCTTGAATAAAATATATTAATTCATATAAAGCTTTCTATTTAATCTTCCTATCTATTAAAAATGCAATATTATCAAAATGCATTAATCATCATCAGCCCATAAGTGCCCACTGCTAAGCGAAGCTCTTTTACACGGAGAAGGTTTAGAGCATTAATCACCACGCTTGCTGAATGCGGGTTGGCGATTTCAAACTTATAATTACAAATGATAAGTTCAGGTTTCCTCACGATGTTTACCTTCACCATATGTCAGTGGTGTCTAAATAATCATAGAGAGTACATATAACTCGGCAAAAGTCACATTGGTACCTGCCTTGGTTTGGAACCCACGCCCTCATGCATAACCCCTGGGCGACCACGACGACAAAATGCATTGCGTAGTTTAAAACACTCAAGCACACATAGGGATATCGGGATAGAGAAAGCGACTTTGTTTTATACTATATATCGGGCCATAAGTAACCAGTAAAAATAGACTTTGAAAAGATTCAACGATTACAAAGTGATGAGACGTCGACTATGTGAGAATTTTATTATAACGAACTAATTTTTTCTTTAACAATCATCGAAACACGATACACCGATCATTTGCGAGGCGTACGAGGAGCCGAAGTTATTGAGAATTCATAAGAGTTTAATTTCATTAATGAATATAAAAAATACTAAGCAAAGAAACCATATTGGTCCGTACAGTATATAAAAAGAGAAACAAAATAATTCGATATCGGTAAAGGGTGAAACTTAAGCAAAAAATATTTACCCCAATAGGCCAGGTAGGGGGGTATATTTGAACAGTTTTTGCATTTCGTTTTTCCTCGTTAGTGTCATTACCAAGGGCTTTCAGAAATTGACAGACGGACGAACGGAGAAAATTACACTCAATGTTGAATACTGAAGGCTAATTTACCAGTGCCGTGAGCATGGCTGCCAGAAAAATATTTTCTACATTTGTCAAATAAACATGGCTCATTTTGTTTGCCCTTGGAGCTGGGACACAATTGAGCACTTTTAGAAAAGCATTTGTGTGCTTGTGTGCGCGTTTTTATTAATTTAGGTATTTAATAAAAAAGCGCACAGATGCGGTTGAATTTTTATAGGATAGGACTGCAAACCAGTTAACGCATTAGCTGATGGTAAGTCATATCATCATCATCGTCATCAGCCTATAAGTGCCCACTGCTGAGCAAAGGCCTCTTCGCACACGGAGAAGGTTTGAGCATTAATCACCACGCTTGCTCAAGGCGGATTGGCGATTTCAAACTTTTATTTAGAAATTAAATAACATCGTGACGAAACCAGTCCAGGTTTCCTCACGATGTTTTCCTTCACCGTATGTCAGTGGTGTCTAAATAATCATAGAAAGTACATAAGACTCGGAAAAAGTCACATTGGTACTTGCCAGGTTTCGCCCGCGCCCTCATGCATGAGAAGCGGGCGCATTAACCTCCGGGCCACCACGACTTAACACCACGGTAAGTAATATAATCGATGCTAAAGGTGGTGTAACAGCGTTGCCAGTGTTTTGGAGTTAAGGTTTTGAGTATTGGGGGATCAGGGATGGAAGGAGTGGTTTCGCGCCGGTTTTCTGCGAGGCCGTAGTAACACAGCGGTTTATCCAACCCGTTCTTGCCTAAGCATTTTTCTGTCATACTTTTATACTTGTGTTGTTTACTCTTATACTTGTGTTGATTTTCGACTATTATTGTGTATTAAGTTTTATAAAATATATATTGAACACTGTTAATTGATTGATAATTAAATTTTATTTATTCTGTGTTATATTTAAAAATCAATTTATTGAAATATTAAGTCTACAGGTACTTTTGAAACATCAATTAATAAATAGATAGTAATATTATATATAATAAAAATTAATAGCGTTAGTTTAATTCAAGCAAATTAACCTCCGTGTACGAGACGACCTTTAAAATTGTAACAAAACGATACAATGTAACTAAAATTATCACTGATGACATTTACATAGAAATATAATTCTTATTTCCACCTCAATTCAATATTATCAAACAAATCTTCCATCCATACAAAAAGGGAAATTGAAAAATCGACCTTGTATTTATTTCGTTTCCTCTTTTTTTGTTAACATTTCAATAGCGTTTATAAAAAAGGAAATAGACTGGCTGACGTGAGATTTAATCAGAGTCTTATGAAACATTATAATGTGATAAAACATCCATCTTGACGTCTATGTTACACACACACAAGTACAAATGACGTGACGTGATGTTAATTGTGCCTGAAGCTTAATGTGTGTTCGTTTCGCAGAAATTAATGAGTATGTTGTCTTTGGAAATCAAATATACGAAAAGCTAGATTTGTTAATGTTTACGTTTAATCAAATTAGATTAATATAATAATGTCTGTGTCTCGTTTAGTTATTACGGTAATGTTTATTTTAATTATGAGTTTGATTTACCCTACAATATATATTATTTTTTTAACTGTGCCCTAGGGTTTTCTCTTATGTTATTGGTGAGTTTACAAACGTACAACGACTATTTGTGAATCACAAAAAGTGATGTTTCGAGCGGGAATTAAATCCGCGCCACGGCAATTGCATAGTCAACCTAATTTTAAACCTAAACCTAACCTAACCTAACCTAAACCTAAGCTAAAGTTAAAAGTTATTTGATGGAATCCAGTTAAATTGGCTGCGCTTGCGTCGTGTGTCGTGCATCATATTCATAAGCAATAATCTGGAATATCATGGTTTGAAACAATCAGAGTTATCTCGGCAAATAGTTACGTGTATAGTAAGCCCGTTTGCTTTACATTGCGCGCAATATAATTATTTTTTTTTGATACCTTAAAATAAAAGTCGTTTCCCAGTGATAATTTTAGCGTAAAGCTACTAAGTTAGAACTGCAGCATGCGTAGTTAACGGCTTTGTTAAGTGTCTTTTTACACCCTGTATATTTGAAGACTTATAATGATTAGTAATTTACAAATTATTTATACTCTTCACTTGTTTAGAAAGCTTTTTATTTTTAGAGCCACAATTTTATATAAGCGAAGAATATAGAATATTATAACACAGTTTATTTTTATACTATCGTTTCCCTTTTTTTGTCAAACATCCCTTTTGATATCAACGCCAACATCGGCAATTGTTGCGCAATAAAAATCACGTTCTACTTACGCAAACAATATATTTAGAAATATAATAACAGTGCCGTTTGACGAGGGTACAAACGTGATGGCGAAGGTATTCTGAGCCGTTAACAGCTTCACGCAGAATGGAAGAACCGATTTAGCTCTTCTATTCTAGAGAAATAAGAAAGTGAGCGTGGCTGTCTGTCTATCATATTTGTCAGACCTTGTCCAGATTTTGGATAAGACTCTTGACTTAGCTTCATATAAAAAAAGACGTAATTGCTTTGCCCGTGCTTTGATTTTGCCGGAACTTTACAAACGAGTTATACATTTGTTCAGTATGTTTATTTATGTCCTAGGTTCTAGTCAATTCCGAGAAAGTTATTCACATACTTAAATTAATTATTGCATCTTTACTATAATCTTTTGATTAACGAAGTAACAGTTGTTCTCTATTGACTGGACGTTACAGTCTCATTACGTTGTTTAGGAAGGAAGTTTGCTGAAGACACATTCGAAATTATTTTATAACTAAGTTTTTTATGAATTCTGCAAATCGATCTTTTCATTGAAAATAACACGTAACAATTTTACTGTCCAAATTTTATTTAGCAATTCACACGTTATGGTGAAACCGTCTTAAGAAAATTCTGCCAAGCAAACATAAACCTTATCGTTACAGGTACCTACCAAACCAAAAAGCAAGTGAAACACAAAACATCTCCACTATAAATAGCGAAGGTTTTCCCTTCAAATCGGCAGTGGATGGCGTCTGGAATAAGGATTTTGGACGTATAAAAGGCTTATTGTGTTATCAGGGTCGGCCGGCGCAGATGTATCATGGGTAGGTACCATACCGTCCGTCAGTTAGGGATGATGAATAAAACTCCGATCTCAAGCAATAAGGAATTTATCACGCGTTGAACGTGTGATGAATTTCATCGATCAGGAGGGAGAGGTTTTACGGCGATTCACTTAAGAGTTACAAAGTTGTGATATATAGGTAGGACTAAAGTTAAGCTTCTTTCAGTTGTGAAAATAAATTTTGGTATGTAACATTGGCATTCTAAATTTGATTTAAAACTAAAGGGAACGTTTATTTTGTTCTTAATTTAGGAACCTTAGTACCTACTAGTATAAATCTTAAGGTTTAGGTTTGATGTATATCTTATATTCCAAGTTTGTAAAGGCATCCACGACACAGTATTCTTATTCACACTAGAATATAAGTAAAGAAATTTTTTTTTTTACTTGCTACTTACTCGATAAAGTGCTTGACAACTAGAGTTGGGAAAGTGATCATGAAGATTTAACTTTTAAAGATTTCAAAAAAAAAAACGTTTACTTGAAAAATATGTTTGCTTAAATGTATTGATACCGATGAAGTTTGTTTCAAAGCAAAACTGCATAGAACTTTCACTGAGATATTTGTGCAAATAGAAACTATCAATTTGTATGTAATCCGATTAGAACGTTCTGGAACATCTAGTTGAAGTTAATGTTTGCCTTAGATATTTGAGACTGCTGATTGCAATCAAAGAGAACGTTACTAAATAAATTAGGCATTGCTAGTGGCTTTTCTGTATTAATACTTAGATGCTTAATAACCAGAAACATGGATATCTTGACGAAAATATACATTTACGCAGAGACAGATCTTAGTAATCTGTTTTTTTTTTATAAGAGCAAGATACAAACGAACAGCCGGATTAGCTGATAGTAAGCAATCCGTGTCCTATGGACTCACGCAACACCAAAGGAGTTACGAGTGCGTTTCTAGCGTTTTGGGGATAAGGGTTTCCGATTCTTAAGGATTTGATTGGGTGAGGAGAGGATTTGGACCTACGGTAACCTCATTCACGGCGAAACACAACGCTGTGATTGTTTCACGCCAGTTTTCTATGAGGCCGTTGTATCACTCCGAGCCGACCCATTTGTGCCGAAGCATGGCTCTTTCTCACACTTTAACTGGTTTTAATTGACTTCAAAGCGTTAGATTTGCAAAATCGTTGTTAATAATTTTGGGAGTCAGGGAATGAATAGAAATTATTATTTAAAACTACATAGACCTACTACTTACTATTGTTTTCTATTCATAATTAATGTTACCATAAATAGCAAATATAATAAGGTTATTGCAAATTATAACCAGTAAACAGGAAAGTTCTTTATTTCTTATAGAATGTAAATGAGTTTCACGAGCACATTTAGTAGAGCGTCGTTTGAATATCAGATAAAACTTAATTAATCTCCAGTTGAAATCGGAAGTTTCTAGAAATGGGAATTGACTGTCGAAACTGTCATCGGATCTCTCCAAAGTTAATACACGAACGCAATCCTCGAATAATCGTTTTGCCAACAAGATGAGTTTCGATATGCACCAATAAGTTTGTCTCCCAGGAGGTTTTACCTATTTTGCATGTCAAATGTTGAATATGTTTTAGTAGCTTGTTCCAGTATTAAAATTTGAATAGATATTTTAAATTTAAAAATAGAATTGACTTTATACAACTTCAAATTTTAAGATACAAAAAAGGTAACTAACAGACAGCCAAACCAGCCAAGACCAGGAAAAGATAAGTCGTGAAAGTACGAAGGTTTTGTTAGTGAGGTGATGAACTTCAAATGACTTCTCCCATCCAAGATGGGGCGAGAGGGAGTGTCAGACTCGTACTGACTAAACACCCCCCGTTCCTTCTTCTGCTCTAGGTCGAGGCCGCAGTGCCTTATTGCGCTTGCCCCGCAACTCCGGATGGGAGTACAAAGGCGGCAGACTTATTTTATTCTTTTCTCATATGACCAAATAAAAATAATATAACAGCTTGTCTACTAAACTCCAATACCCATCATCGGCATCACAAAAAATATTAGCGATGCGAAGGGATCAAAAGATTCCCTCGACTGTGCAAAACTCAGACGGTTAACGACGAGCATTAATCCGACCAGTTTAATGAGACCTTCCTTGTCGTGGGTTAATATAGATTTAGTAGATCAGAATATGTCGGATGATTTATGAAGCTCATCGGACACGAAGCGGCTCTCAAGCACAATGCATCGTCGTTATTCTGTATCGAAGGCGTGTTCTGAAGTGAACCAGCCACTTTAATGCTTATTAAATGTGAGAACATGTTTCTGAGATGTTTTCAATGTGTTAAGAATCTCCTTATGAACGATTGAATTATTCCAAACGTGTGTCACATTATTTGAAGATGTTTTCACGTGAGGGCGTGTTGGTCCTTAGATTTAGGTGCTTTTTAACATTATTTGAAAACGTATTGTTGTTTTTCCTCAAAACCTCTTTATATTTATCAATTATTCGAGTACCAATCCATATTTATTTTGTAGGACATCTTTTTATTATTTTTCAATTTGAGTAACATCCATTAGCGCATAACACTAAAAAACTCTGTACCTAAGTACAGGTGGTTTTCTCTAAAGAAAACCATTGAAGTTTTCTACTACACTAAATAGAGTCTGTTACAATTCGAGCTAAAAATATCTTACTTAACATAAAAATACATTCAAGCTAGCATTAATAATGACTAATAAAGCTTTCCAGTTAGCATAATGGCAGTAGAAAATAGAACTAGACACTTAACTGGCCTTTTACGAGAGAAGGAACCTCGAGGTGAATCAAAGGGTCGGAAATTTAAAATTAAACTTTGTAGTTATATAAAGAACTTTGTACCTTTCACCTGAACATAATTTGATTGCTCCTGTCGAGTCTTTGACACAGTCCTTGATGGAACTATGCATTTTAATTAGATTTTAATAAAAGCCCCGCTTCTATCAGAGAAGGAAAAATTCATAATTTAATTGTCCGGTCTGCTTATTGGCTTGTAATATTATAAGTACTCAACATAGTACAACTTTTACAATTACAGGTACGCTTCTTGGAAAATCGTTGTAAATTGTTATGGAATAATTAAATTATGAAGCGATAAAAGTACCTATATATTATTGACTGAGATTACTGAATAAAAAAATCGTTTTATTTGAAAATTTAAAAATGGAATATTGCAGTATTTTTTTCTAAAACGTCATGTTTTTTATAAATTGGTGTTTTTTGTTCGAAATGTGAAGAGAATAGAATGAGTAATTATAATGTAGGTACATATTTACGTTGTAATTAACCTTGATAGAGTAACCAGACAAGATGAAATCTTACTACAGTTAATTTTATTTTTACTGGGTTTTGATGCTACAAATACAATATAGTCTCTTGTTATTTTTTTTACCAAATGTTACGTAAATTGAGATGCAATCTAACATAGCACATGACTGTTTATGTTTTTGGTAAAAGGGTTCGATTCGATGGAGGTGTGGGATCTAAAATAACTATAAATGTGCATGTTGTGACACCTTAAAATGCTGTACATTTAATTTTATTATAGTGTATTTAATGTTTAGATGTAAGAAATAATGTAACAGCTACTGGTTGTCCATAATTCAATAAATAAATAAATAAATGCATATAGTTAAAAAAGTCTGAGAATATTTTTATTACAGTTCCAACAATGCAACAAACAACTAGGATTGCACTGGCACCTAAAAGTGTTCACATTTCTTAATATTTGTTTACACGCTAAGTTTTTCCTAGATTCTTAAATTACCTACCCAGGGTGAGGCGAGAGGAAGTGTCAGACTCTTACTGACTAAAAATCTCCCGTTCTTTTCCTGCTTTAGGCCAGGACCGCGGTGCTTCATTGTGTTTACCTCAGCCTTATAGGGTCCCGTCTATGGTGGTCTATTGGCTCTTTGTGTGTACGTTCGGGTAATTATATTGAGCTGCGTTGCGAATTTGGTTAATTAAACTACCAAAAAAGCTTAAAAAAATACGATATTGATTATTTAAATCGTATTGCCGCCAGATATTATTATGGAAATCATTATTACAATATTTAATAATTTCTTCGCATTCCCATCTTTTGGCGCAAAAACAAATGAATTGAATCGTAGATGAAGAAAGAAAAAGTAAAGATTGCGAAAGAAAATATATTGAATTTCTGAAATTGAATCGTATAATGTACTTATTTGAAAAATGGCGATCGTTCAAGTGTGCGGCTAGAGCCACTTAAGAGCTTATCCAGGAGAAATAGCAGTTTGTTCAGCCAGTTTAAACTTTGTCTGGATTCTAGATGTTAGCGTATAAATATATCACAAAAAACCTACCTCATGTTTATTTAAAAATGAACCTAATTTGCTCCTAATATAGAATACTTAAACAATAGTCACATAATTGTATACTTTTGACCGTTTAACTTTGGAATATATCTTAATTGATCAATCACATCACATCATCAGCCTATAAGTGCCCTTGGTAGGTCTTGGTGGATGGGCGATTTTAAACTTATAATTAGAAATTATAAGTCCATATTTTCTCACGATGTTTTCGTTCACCGTATGTGTCTAAATAATCATAGAAAGTGCATATAACTAAAACGGTAAAAGTCTACGTAAGGTACTCTCCAAGTTTCGAACACGCACCCTCATGCAATAGGAACAGGCGCCCTAACCTCCTGGCCACCACGACATAATAATTATATTTATATAATTTTATGTTAATCTCGAAGAAACAAAACATTTGTTATTATAATAGAAAATACGCTATACTTTTTCTTTCAGGTGGTTTTCAAAATTACGTTACGATCTTGTAAATACAAGAATTCTAAAATTCTTCCTCATCTGACGCTGTCTTTTTCTGAGATGATATTATAAGAGAATTTTCGATCCATCATTTTTAACGAGTCTTTTCTACCTACATACCTAATAATGATAATTGAACACAACAGGAAAATCACAGAATAATCTTTAAGTATAGATATTTATTTCGGTATTACGGTATCAAAAATATAACATACACACATAATATTATATTCACATAAAATTATCAGTTTAGTGAATAAGTACATACATGATTTTGAGAGGGAATCAAAATCCAAACTAATATTATAAATGCGAAAGTAACTCTGTCTGTCTGTCTTTTCTTCACGCCCAAACTACTGAACCGATTTCTATGAAATTTTGTACATAGTTTTTATAGCAAAATTCTGCAGGAAGTCACTATTCCACGCGAACGGAGTCGCGGGCAAAAGCTAGTTATTACATAAATACGTACAACGTAAAATAGTGTACCTATATCTGTATTAACTAGTTGCAAATTTCCACCTGAAACATACATTTCTGTATTTACCAAAGAAAAACAAATGTCTTTATTTAAACAAATTTTCTGCCATTTTTAATATTCTGAAGAGAAAGAAAGAAAGAATGTTAATCTCATAATACATTAAATGTTTTTCTTGCTATGTTATAAAATATTCGACTCCATTAAATCAATCTCTTACCTAAATTAAGCGTTTGACTGCCGACAAAAACTGTTGAAAGCTAACCCTCCGCTAGCGTCGGACAGCATTGTCCGACAGGGCGTTCTAAGTGTTAAGAAGAAGGCAAATTGGACATATGGCATATTATGTCAGTGGTATCTAAATAATACCAGAAAGTGCATGAAGGTAACTGGAAAAATAACACCCTCAAAAAGTCACATTGATACTTGCCAGGTTTCGAACGCGCCCTCATACATGAGAGACAGGCGCCTTAACTTCCAGGCTACCACGACGACGTTCACGACAAGTGTGGTGTCCGTGCACGATAAATTGTATTCTTATAAAAAAATAATACATATAATGTTAAACGACTTACTCACACGCAGAGTTAGCTGGAGTCGCGCAATACTTGCTGATGAATATGAGCCCCTAGTTAGGCTTGAAACTAGTCGAGCTCTTGCCAAACAGTTTCGTGAGTAACCATAATAATTAATGTATTCTTCGTGATAAGCTCTGGGATTTCAGTCCTCTTCTGAGTAGAACGATAATTGCTAATCATTGTCATGGTAATGACAGCAAAGAAAAATTTTATAGAGCTGAGAATTGTTCTTCGGAATTTTCACCAGTAAAATTAAATTACCAGTAAAGCAATCGTGTGCGGGTTGAATAAAATATCCATTATAAGGGTAGTAATTTACTTCTGTCGTGTGAAATGGCTTAGGAGATTAGCTTAAGAAAGATTTTAAAAGAAAAATAAAAATTGACGATAGATTTAGGGCTGGGTATATTTACGAGTCAATTTTAGGATTGTAATTCGAATGGCAGAATTGGCTCTCTGAGGACAGACAGTTTATCTACTGAGTAACTTTGGATCGTTGCTTGCAGAAAGGTTTATTTTATGTATTTATTACCTCTTTTTTTTGTGTAATAGGATAGCAAACAAGACGGGTTACCTGACGGTAATAGGGAATGGGGGAGGAGAAGTTTAAAGCTGCCGGTCACCTTACTCACACGGTGAAAGATAACGCTAGTGTTATTACTCGCCGGTTTTCTGTGAAGCCTTGGTATCACTCGTTCGCTGATCCATCACCGAAACATGGCTCTCCAACACCCTTATTAACTTTTTTTTACAAAAACTTTACTCTTTGGCGTGTTAGAGTGGTGAGTATTAATGATAGCACTTGATTTTTTATTTATTTATTTTATTTAATTACTTGTCAGACAAAATAATTTCTATTTTGCTCACAACATAACATAGTGACTTTTACACTTGGTAACGATGCATAGGTACTTATACATATGTAGGTATCGAAAAGTAAAATCCAATTTTCTTATTTTATAAATCGCTACAAATAATCTAGGGTAAGGCAGTTCAGATATTAGTTCTTATAATGATTCAGTAGTCTATCATTATTTGAAGTAGTCCGTCAAGCACTTTATTGAATGACAATTCTTCGTAATCTACATAAACAAAGAAATGAAACACAATACGTCTGTATTTAACAAAAATACCTCTTACGAGTACCTATGTAATTATATCTACACGAGCTATCATTCCTAATTAGATACTTGAAACACAAGTAGCCTGCCTTACCAATGTATTAAGTGGATTCTTTCATTATTAGCTATTCCATTGTTCCCTTTGTATCACGTTACGGGAAATAAATTAAATGACAGTTCGTTTAAAAGAATTCAAAGTACTTACATCTCCAGAGATTGTTACTGACAGAACCGTGGGATGTCACAAAAGGAAACATGCGTACTGATTATTTTTAGATTGATCATTCTGTTTACTTTATTCGGTCTGAAAATAATATTCAGAACAGAATGGATTGTATTATTAATATTCAGAATGGGTTATTTTTTTTACAGCTGAAATATAATTGTAATATCTGCAATTACTGGTTTAGGTTGAACAGTTCTTTTTTTGTTTATAAATCATCACGCTACGATCTGTAGGAACAGAGCAGCGAGTGAAACTATCCGTGAGATTGAGTAACTTCCACAATGGTTTATATTTTTACAGAAAGAATGTAATTGTTACTATTGATTTCGTTTTGTGATTGTTAGTATGACTGCTTAAGCTATGCTAGTTTCCCTAGCGATTTTGTGTATGTCTGCCAGCCATCTTAAATCTTACTAGCTTTTGATTCCCATATTCTCAATAATAGCAAATATTTAATTTACTACCTAATGATTAAGCGCTGGGTGAATTAAAAAGAGTAATACCTGGCACAGTGAATAAAACGCATTAAAAATGCGTTTTACCATAACATGAAATAACTGCGGTTGCGGCGCGGCAAGCGTAATATTGTAACGCGACCTCGTGCCAAAGCAAGAGAAGGCATGGGTGGTTTTTAGGCCAGGGTGGAAAAAGCCCTATTGGCTTTTTCCACCCTGGCCTAAAGTATTTCCAGCACATCATCAAAATAATGTCGTCTCGCAGCAGTGACACAAGATAAGACAGACATAAAATTTCATATTTCTCACGATTGAAGTTAATTATCACCTAATAAATTATCATTTAATCAAAACAAAGTGCTGTCAAAGGCGTTAACATCGACAAAGCAAAATTGATTACCTCCTGCTTTATGTATCTTTAATTATTCTCATAGAAGCCGTGGCAGCTGATTGTGTACAAATTATAAAACAGTTACCTCAATTATGAAGCCTTTTCACCTCACACTTAATTGCTTTCTTCCCTGACTGATTATATTATAAATGAAACAAAGGCAGCTTATTTAAAAAGTTTTAGAAGAAAATGTTTTTATGAAGGATTTTGGATTGAAGTTTTTAGAGATTGAGTTAAGGGGTAAAATTGTAAAATTAACTGGATAATTTAGAAGACATTTTATTTGGGAATTATTTAGATCAAAATGGTCGGAATATAACTAAAAAAGCAGTAAAATAAATCCAACCCGAATAATATGCTGATTATAAAAAACTCATTTATATTATTCACAGTCCACAAATAGAGTCATGCTGCAGCAGTAAAGTGGCATTTTTTTTGTGAGGGGAAAATCATCAAACGACTTTTCCCGCCCAGGGTGGGGCCGGAGGGAGTGTCAGACTCTTACTGACTAAAAACACCCCCGTTCCTTCTCCTGCTCTGGGCCGACGTCGCGGTGCCTCATTGCGCTTACCCCGCAACCCCTTCTGAACATCAGCCCTATGGGGCCCCGTCTGTGGTGGTCTATTGGCTCATTGAGGCGCGCGCGGAACACTACGCGCCGTACGCTCGGGGCAGTGAAGTGGCATGGGATGTTGATGATGATTGGTTCTCGTGAAAGATCCCGGAAAATTACTCCATGTAAAGTACCTCTGATGTATTGAAGGTGCTCTCAGCAAAGGTTTAAGATTGCTTATAAAATATGAAAGCCAATGTACCCAGCCAGTCCGTCGTATTTTGATTAAATTATGCATAATCTTCCTCTTTGATTAAAGTCTTACTTTACTAACAAAAATTTAATAAATAAATTAAAATGTAATTGTGTTACTTTTAAATGGTTTTAAATTTAATTCTAGATGGATACCAAGTATGTTCTATGTTCAAAGCACAAAATATATATGTAAATGCCGCGAGATATATGTAAATGGTTTTCCTAACACCAACTTCATCATATAGTGAGATTACCTTTGGGGTCCTCCGTGTACTCTAATCACCTTTAAGGTACTTTTAATTTTGGAATTATTACGTAAGAGCAATACCTATAGTATGAAAATCATAGAATATCACAAGTTTTATATCGTGGTTGTCCTACATTTACGCTTTTTTAATATGTTTGAAACCGAACCACATACGAATGTCCCTTTTTTAAGTTTATGCGGTAAATGAAAACATGGTGAGAAAACCTGGACGTATAATTCCAAAGTATTATACAGGTACATCATTTTGTAACAAAATACTAAGTGTATTTTGTTAGTGTTTGTGTAGCAGTAGGCTTATGGACGCGGATGATGATAAGGATGACGATATACGGAAATCGTAACTTTGCTTGAATCTGTTTTAGCTCAGAAGGCATAAGGTCTCAAACGTCTCCCATTGAGCCAAATGATACAATTCTGACGTACCATTCATACACACATACCTGTTTGGCTTTTTCTACATTATTCAATCTCTTCACATATACTCGTCAATAAAGGGAGCTGTTAATTTGAACCTTTTTCAAATATTATTAAACAATATTTTCCACTAGCAAAATATGAAAAATATTTATAAGATAGAAGAGCTAATATTTTAACAACAATATCATGTTCAACCCTATCCTCTCCAATGCATTGTGTTCTGAAAGAGGATCAAAGGCACAATGTTTTGTTCATAGAAACATGTTCAATTTAATGTATAATAAATAATGGGAAACATCCCTGAATAGCCTTTCATCTGCCGTGATTAATTCAGTGAAAACTTCGCGAGGCTTTTTGTTGTTTATTTATTCCAAGTAGCGTAGTGGTAGCGAATAAGGGTTTTAATTTTTTTTACAAAACAATTTTTTTCGGCATATTCCAACGATAATTTCGTAAGTAGGTAATAGTTTTTATCTTATTAAATAAATGTTAACATAATAAATCTGAATAATAAAATAATGTAAGTTTTACTTATTTTTTTAGCTAATTTGCTTTCTCAGCTAATTCCTGTAACCTTATTTTCAATAAATAGATATATTTTTTGGGGTAATAATACATATATAAAAATACTAGCTACTCTCGCGCGGTCTCACCCGCTGCTCGGCTGCATTTGATCGTAGCGTGATATTTTATAGCCTATAGCACTCAGAAACATTGTAGCTATTTACCAGTGCAGAATTTTGGCAATCCGACCAACAGTTCCAAAGATTACCTCCTACATACAAACTTAAAGTCTTACAAATTTTACCTCTTTATAATATTAGTAAAGATTTAGGTGTCAAAAAGAGCAAACGACCAATAATTAATATATCTATACGGTAGCCCTACTACAGCCCTGAACAGTAAGAATTGAGACAACTGATAAACAACAGTTCTACGAAAAGTAAGTTTTACTATATCTATATACATATGTATGTATATAGATATATCCATATGACACCAAGTGTAACAGAGCCTTTGGTTACAGTGGTCCATATCTACGCTTAAATGGCTCTGCCTCTTGATTGGTGCAGGAAGTGTTTGCGTCACTTCGTATCGTAGGCTCAATTATTACTACTGAACAAATATGTGAAGGATCAATTTGTTTAGTTAAAAGCTTTATCTTCTTTACATAGGATATCTTTCAAATAATTTATTTTAGGAATTTCTATCTAAAACACATTGTGTAAAACTAAAAATAAAGAAAATTTTAAGTAGATTTTTACATGATGTGTGCGCTTTTCTTTTATTTTTCTTCTGCGTTGTTTGAAATATAACAATAGTATTGTTATAACATACTAATTATATACGTAGTACTAGCTGTTTTAAAGTGACAGTATTGGTTCTTGTCATCCATCTTTTAACACTTGAAGAAAGGGTTTTATAGTAGCGAAAATAAACATTTTTATAAAATTTAGTTAAAATTACCGCATGGTAAGGGTTATTCCAGACTATAATCTATCTTTATGCCAAATTTAATTAAGACAGTAAGCACCGTTCAGTAGATTTTACGTGAAAGAATAACAAACACCTGCCAATCGATCAATCCATTCTTTAAACACTCTTGTGTTTATAATAAAACTTTGATAATGAATACCCACTATCTTCCGCCCTCGACTTCGCTCGAGCGGTAGATAAAAAGTAGTCTGCGTGTTAATCTAGAATATCACCTATATACATACAAAATTTCAAACAAATTGGTCCACCTGTTTATGTGTGAAAAAATAACAAACACACATTCATACATTCTCACAAACTTTTACATTTGTAATATAAGTAGGATAAGTAAGAATTAAGAACATTAACTTAGTAATTGGGAGTCACTTATAGAGTTATAAGTTCGCCAAGTAGAGGGCGCGTCCACTCAGCTAAGTTCTTAAGGGTGTTAATTTGCTGAAGAGGCCCTCTTTATGTAATTAACCAAACGCTTACTTTTAGAATTGCGTTATAATTCTTAACAAGCGTTTTATTACATTGATGGATTAGGTTTGTGCTTACCTATAGGCGTTGTATTATTTGTAGACTGACAAACGTCCTGTGATGTAATGTACTTGAGCTTTGATTTGATTTGATTTGATTTCTTTCCAAATAATATACAAATATAGGTTCATTAATGGTATATATTGTGACGGAAAACTCTTTGACATCATGACGTCAAGGGATGGTTGTCAAACGTTGCCTAGAGATTGTAAATTTCGTCGTGAATTGTCAACACGAGTTGGTGTAATCGGTAAGGCGTGTGGATTACACCACAGAGACCCCGAGTTCGAGTCCCGCCGTAAACATGAAGTTTTTTAGTTGATGGAAGTTTTGTCGAACTTTCTGGAATTATTTGAGTGAAAGAAATGAAAAATTAAGGAGCGAGAAGGAGAATAAATAAAAATGAATAACGAAATTATTGGAAGGTTCTGGAGGCATGACGATCAAAAAGAATAACGAAATTGAATGTTCTAGAACCTGACCGGGGGTATATAAGCGGAACTGCGGCTCACCGCTGGCAGTTGAGTTCTAAGTCTAAAGCGATTCGGAAGAAAAGGAAGAAGTGGAAAAGAAGAAAAGTGAGTGAAATAGTGAAGTGCAGTGAAATAGTGAAGTGCAGTCAGTTAAGTGAGTTAAGTCAGCGTGAACGGCAAAGTTGTGTCAGTCGGCCGGACTCTGCTGGAGAAGAACGCCGATAACTTAACTCCGTGGACGCTGTAACTTAAGTGCAATAGAAAGTCTGAAAACCGGTATTAGTGTTTCATTTCATCCAATCCCGTAACCCAAGCCCGCATAGTCAGGAACGTGACGTCAGGCACGTAACATTTGGTGTCAGAAGTGGGATTGGAGAAAAATGCCGCTAGTGCCGCAGGACGTAAGAGGAGTGAGTACCCGTGCAATGTCAGAAGCGCAGCGTGTGAGGGAAGAGGGTGCTGCAGCTCAAACCAGCGATGCAGAAGCCAAGCCTGTGCAGGTGGATCTTCTGCTACAGCTGCAGCAAATGATGGCAGAGCAAGCGCGCCGCCAAGAAGAGCAAGCGCGCTGTCAGGCAGAACAGCTGCGGGAGCTGAAAGAAGAGCAAGCGCGCCGCCAAGAAGTGCAAGCGCGCTGTCAGGCAGAACAGCTGCGGGAGCTGAAAGAAGAGCAAGCGCGCCGCCAAGAAGAGCAAGCGCGCCGCCAAGAAGAGCAAGCACGCTGTCAGGCGGAACAGCTACGGGAGCTGAAAGAAGATCAAGCTCGTCGCCAAGAGGATCAAGCTCGCCGCCAAGAGGAGCAAGCGCGTCGCTTGGAAGAGATGCATAAGGATTTCACGAAGGGACTGCAAAAGGCTGTCGAACGGGTACAAGAAGTGGAGGAAGGGTTAGGCAAGTTGGAACATCGCGTCATGGCGATAGAGGAGAGAGTGAAAGAAGAGATCTCCAAAATCAAGCAGGAAGTGACAAGCCCAAGCCCTTTGAAGAGCCGAAGCCGTCTTGCAGCCGTTTTTGACGCCCCAAATGTGGCCTCAAGCGCAACGAAAGGGCTCAAGATTCCCCATTACGACGGAACAACATCCTGGAACGCGTTCAAGCTACAGTTTGAGACACTTATGGAGGCTTATGGTTGGACTCAGAAGGAAGCACAGTCAGCCCTCACCCTGGCCCTCCGTGATCAAGCGCTCTCAGTGCTGGAAGCTATCGGCGCAAGTGGGGATCTCAGCTTAAGTGCCCTCCTCGACGCACTTGAGGCACGTTTTGGAGACAGCCACCTCGAGCACGTGTACAGAGCGCAATTAAAAGAGCGTACTCAGCGTGCTAATGAGAGCCTACAGCAATGGTCCGTGGAAATCGAGAAACTTGTGCGTCGAGCTTTCCGGTCGACTCCGTCAATGATTGAAGGCACGCTTCTCCAAGCGTTCATTGACGGTATTCGGGACCCCGAAGTACGAGCTGCTGTTCATCTGGGCCATCACAAGAACATGAAAGAAGCTCTGGCCCATGCATTGGAAGTGGAAGCTGTGCGTGGTAACTCCCGTACCTTATGTCTGCGGGAAATGACGACTACGGAGCAGGTACCTCCACGCCGTCGGATCTTCATGTGCTATGGATGCGGAGAGCGTGGGCACATGCGGAGCAACTGCCCGAAGAAGGTGAACCGCCAGGACGCGGCGGTCTCAACTTCTGACCAGCAGGGAAACTAATTCCAGCCAGGGCTGCGGGGTGGGCGCTGGCCGGTAGTGGAATAACCCCAACAATCTACATCAAGCAAACTAACGATGGAAATACTCTGGTGATAGACGGTCAAGTAAATGGGAAAAACAGTCAGCTAACATTAGATACTGGAGCTTCAAGGACGGTGATAAATGTTCGGCTGCTCGGGCAAAACATCAGGAAACACGTTAAACCAATTGTTGGCCTACGAATGAAATCAGCTACCGGCCAGTGGATACCGATAAGTGGAAAACTGCACGTAACAATCAAAATTGGGGAACGTGTTTATCGACATGAGGTTATTGTGGCCAAAATTCTGGATGACTGCATCCTGGGACTTGACTTCCTGCAAGGGCACCAGTGTAACATCGACTTAAAATCTGGAGTATTACTATGTGGAACTGAGGAAATTCCGATGAAGGGTGGAACCCTGGGAAAAGTTTGCTGTTTAAGAAGAACTGTTCTTGAACCAAAATCACAGACTCTCGTACCAATCGCATTACCTAGGAGGATTGAAGGAAGTTTACCTCGAAGGTGCGCTGTGATTGATAAATCGGAACACGTAAACTCATGGCTACCGGCAAGGACTGTCGTGGGGTCATCTGATGTCAACCGCATTCCGGTATTCAACTTCAGTGATTCAAACATTACGATTGAAGAAGGAGAGCCTGTGGGCGTTTTGGAAGAAGTGGCCTGGATAAGAAAATGCTCGGAGAATCTTGTGAAGAAGGACAGTACGGGAATAGACTTTGTAACGAAAATCTTAGACGAAAACAAAAGTCTGACAAAAGTGGAGACTATGAAAGCTAGAAATTTACTCCTTCGATTCTCTGATGTGTTTTCAAGAAGCGATGGTGATATTGGCCGAACTGGTTTGGTGAAGCATAAAATAAATACAGGTGATACAATGCCAATTCGTCAAAGGCCCAGACGTATACCATTCGCTCGTGAGAAAGAGGTTGAACAAATGATTGACGATATGAGGAAAAATGACGTGATAGAGCCCTCTTCTAGCCCTTGGTGTTCACCTGTCGTGCTTGTCAAGAAGAAAGATGGTTCAACGAGGTTTTGCGTAGACTATCGACGATTGAATGATGTAACCAAGAAGGATAGCTACCCGTTACCAAGAATCGATGACACACTTGACACACTGAGTGGCATGAAATGGTTTTCAACGCTCGATCTGAAAAGCGGCTATTGGCAGGTGGATTTGGATCCCAAGGACAAGGAAAAGACCGCATTCTCAACTGGGAAGGGACTCTGGCAATTTAAGGTGATGCCATTTGGATTATGCAATGCACCGGCAACCTTTGAGCGTTTGATGGAACAGGTGCTGGCGGGACTGCTGGGCGAAACCTGCCTAGTTTACCTCGATGACATCATCATCGTTGGAAGGGATTTTGACGATCATCTAAGAAAATTGGAAAGGGTACTCGAAAAGCTGCGTGGAGCAAATTTAAAGTTGAGTCCAAAGAAATGCTCTTTCTTTAAGCGCGAAGTGAATTATCTAGGACATGTTATTTCTGAGAGAGGAATTGAGACTGATCCAGCCAAGACTGCCGCTGTTAAGGAATGGCCAACACCTAAAGACAAAACGCAAGTTCGGGCATTTCTTGGATTATGCTCGTATTATCGGCGGTTTGTGAAAGGATTCTCGGACATTGCCAAGCCATTGCATCGATTGACAGAGGAGAAACGTGCCTTTATATGGGACGAGGATTGTGAGCAAGCCTTTCGCGAACTAAAAGAACGGCTTTGTAAAACGCCAATTCTCGGATACCCCAGCGCGAAAGGAATATTCGTAGTTGATACGGACGCCAGTAATATCGGAATAGGAGGTGTCCTTTCACAACGCGATGGTGAGCAGGAGAAGGTTATTGCTTACTTCAGCAAGTCACTATCCAAGCCGGAGAGGAATTATTGCGTGACCAGGAGGGAATTACTGGCCGTAGTCAAAACTCTGCACCATTTCAAAAAGTATTTACTGGGACGGAAATTTTTAATCAGAACTGATCACGCTGCTTTGAAATGGCTGCTTCAGTTTAAGGATCCTGAAGGCCAAGTAGCCAGATGGTTGGAACAACTTCAGGAATTTGACTTTGAAATCGAACATCGCGGCGGAAGAATTCATGGCAACGCAGATGCATTATCGAGACGCCCATGCGTGGAAGATTGCAAGCATTGTGCCAAGAAGGAAATTGCTTTTCTTAAGGTGATAAGGACTGATACTGTTGACGAGGCATGGGGAGATGATGCGATGAAATTAGAACAGGAAAGAGATGCGGATATCAAACCAATACTGGAGTGGCTACGAAGTGGTAACAAGCCAAGTTGGAGTGACGTCGCCCAATATAGCGCGGTAACGAAAGGTTTATGGGCACAGTGGAAAAGCCTTACGCTTCATAACGGACTTCTGTGCAGGAAATGGGAATCAACAAACGGCAAGGACGAGCATTTGCAATTGGTGGTGCCTCGTTCAAAAATAAGGGATGTATTAAAAGCGTTCCATGATGGATCTTCTGGAGGACATTTGGGAATTAGGAGGACTTTGGTGAAGATCAAGGAGAGGTTTTATTGGTTGCATTGCAAATATGACGTCGAAGATTGGTGCCGGAAATGCACTAATTGTGCAGCTGTCAAGGGTCCACAAACAAGAAGCAGAGGGGCGATGAAAATCTACAATGTTGGTATGCCTTGGGAGAGAATAGCCTTAGACATCGCTGGACCATTTCCAATCACTGATTCGGGCAATCGCTACGTTTTAGTGGTTATGGATTATTTTACAAAATGGCCGGAGGTCTTTGCCATACCGAATCAAGAGGCAGTAACTGTAGCTACGAAGTTGGTAAACGAGGTATTCACCCGATTCGGAGTGCCCTTGGAGATGCACAGTGATCAAGGACGGAACTTTGAGTCCCAAGTTTTTCAGGAAACTTGTAAACTTTTGGGAATCCATAAGACTCGAACGACTCCTTATCATCCACAGTCAGATGGAATGGTCGAACGTTTCAACCAAACATTGGAACGACACTTAGCAAAGGTGGTTGACAGCCATCAGAGAGATTGGGACACTTACATACCTCTCTTCTTGCTTGCCTATCGGACTGCTGTACATGAAAGTACCGCAAAGACGCCTGCATTTGCAAATTTTGGAAGGGAATTGAGATTACCGGCAGATCTTGTATCGGGCTGTCCACCTGGCGACTCTCGCACAGAATTTAGCGATTACATAAGCGAGTTAAGGGCAAAAATGTTGGACATTTATGAGCAGATCAGGGAGGCCGGTCTTCAAGCTAGTGATCGCGCAAAGACGCGCTATGATCGACGAGCCAATTCTGTTGGGTTTGAAGAAGGGTCATTGGTCTGGCTTCATAATCCAGTCAGAAGGAAGGGAAAATCTCCGAAGCTGCAACCGAGTTGGGAAGGTCCTTATGAGATAGTCACGAAGATCAATGACATTACTTACAGAATTCGGAAGACTTCAAGGAGCCCTTTGAAAGTTGTCCATATAGACAGGTTGGCGAGGTATTACGGCAGCAACGATGCTCGGGACGAGCGAATCTAAGAGGGGGGCAGTGTGACGGAAAACTCTTTGACATCATGACGTCAAGGGATGGTTGTCAAACGTTGCCTAGAGATTGTAAATTTCGTCGTGAATTGTCAACACGAGTTGGTGTAATCGGTAAGGCGTGTGGATTACACCACAGAGACCCCGAGTTCGAGTCCCGCCGTAAACATGAAGTTTTTTAGTTGATGGAAGTTTTGTCGAACTTTCTGGAATTATTTGAGTGAAAGAAATGAAAAATTAAGGAGCGAGAAGGAGAATAAATAAAAATGAATAACGAAATTATTGGAAGGTTCTGGAGGCATGACGATCAAAAAGAATAACGAAATTGAATGTTCTAGAACCTGACCGGGGGTATATAAGCGGAACTGCGGCTCACCGCTGGCAGTTGAGTTCTAAGTCTAAAGCGATTCGGAAGAAAAGGAAGAAGTGGAAAAGAAGAAAAGTGAGTGAAATAGTGAAGTGCAGTGAAATAGTGAAGTGCAGTCAGTTAAGTGAGTTAAGTCAGCGTGAACGGCAAAGTTGTGTCAGTCGGCCGGACTCTGCTGGAGAAGAACGCCGATAACTTAACTCCGTGGACGCTGTAACTTAAGTGCAATAGAAAGTCTGAAAACCGGTATTAGTGTTTCATTTCATCCAATCCCGTAACCCAAGCCCGCATAGTCAGGAACGTGACGTCAGGCACGTAACAATATACAGTAGTACCGTAAATTACTTAAAATGTTGCTGCAGCAAACTGTTGGCTTTTGTAGCTGCTAGTTTAAGTGGTTTTAAACTCACACTTGCGTGCTTTTCTTTTGAACAGGCCCTCTTAAACTGGTGTGGTTCTTACCTCAAAAGACCACTACAGAATAAACTTGCACGGTTCTCACACATTATATTATTTTTCACATTGTCTGGACTTGAAAGGAGATGGACCTCTGAGTTTGTTTCGGCATTTCTTCTTAGAGTAGTCATATAGACAATGCCGGCTTCATCTAGTTTTAGCTGTTTTATGGTCTATTTACAAAAATAAATTCAACGAGTCATTATGTTCATAAATAATTATCAAATCACACAATCAGCAACTCACTTCCAAATGCTCGTTTGGCTTATCCATAGGACGGCGCCGATTGCTTGCCATCAGGTATTTCACACACTCGTTTGCAAAAAATATAGCCATATTACACAGGCAAATCATTACAAACCTGGTAAATAAAATTTATAGTCTATTGTCAACGAATCATCTAAAATTTGTCCCTGAATGACCATGACCTAAATCTTATCAATTATCCTCGCAAAGTCGCGATCACTAACCCCTAATTTTTTATTAGGGTAATAAAAAATTAGGGGTTAGTGATCGCGAACTTGCCTCCGTACTGACCATTTCAAATAATATTTTTTTTCTTTATCTTCATTTATTTCACGTAAATCGCCAATTTCATGAGTAAAAGTCGAATATGTTCAGACATAATCATAATAAGACTTGTAATACATATGAATGTTTCCCGCACAATATGTATTTGGAACATGAATAGAAATGTAATTGCCTTGACACTACCAACCATATTCATAGATCATTGGAATTCCGACATTCTGCATACATTTATTATATCTTTAATATGAGGATCAAATATTACAATACCCAAAATAATATAGGTACTTAATATTATATAGAAAGATATTTAACGAATTCCTTAGATTTATTTAAATAGATATCACTGCATTTGCTATTATATAGGTATTTTTCGTCAGTTTAAAAGGCGCCACTATTTAAAATGAGTGTGAGAGCTGATAATACTTTAATAATTTATTTGTATTGATATTACGTATATTAATTATTTGTATGGATAAAAAGGAAATAGAAAAAAAAGAATCTCATAACAATTAACAATTTCCATCTATGGATAATGTTATTATAAAAAAGTAATTGTAACAATCATAAGCTTCAAGCATTTCAACCAATAAAAACATGGAAAATACAGAAGTTTTTTAATCCTATATTTATTTACAGAGTTTTGCCCTATTTCATTCATTAAGTCTTCATATTCAGGGAAATATACTTAATTAAACACTGTAAAGACGAACATAACAATGACGCTTGTGAGCCTGTAATTAGAATTATTTATTTATTGCTTCTCTTACCTAAGGATTTCGTGGAAAGCAATACAATATGTTCATTATTTTCTTTGTATTTTAATTGAGCAGGTGATTCAGTATTAAATAATTACATTTCTGTTGATCAAGACACCTTGAACTCAAATTTATTGTTGAAACAAAGACAATTTTTTTTTGTTTTTTACTTAATTAGTATAGGAAAAAGGTTAATAATTTACAATATCATTTCCATGCTCTGTTGCTTTTTTAAAAAAATGACTTTTAATCAATTTAAACTTTCATTTCATTTTATTATTAAATAGGACACTGCTGTTTAGAAAGAGAACTTTATTTTTTTATTAAACGAAAATAGTTTTATTCTTGCAAAATCGTTCGGTGTAAATGGCCAGCTACTGAGAATTCCTTTTTTAAACGTTCATTGTGAGGTGGTATAAAACAGCGATCGTAATTGGCGCGGGCAGGCGATGTCAGATCGGTTGGTAATTGCTTTTTACTCTATTAATCGGTTCCGATGCGCTGCACCCAAGTTTCTGTCTAATTAGCTTGGTATAATGTCTTCTAACATAATTGTATTGTTTGTAGTCTTAAAAAGAATTCAACTGAAAAGGCTATCTCAAAATTAGCCATCCCTTTGTCTAACTTGTTGCTGGTAGCCAGAACATAAAATCTTAGTTCGATTTTGTTCAAAAAACTGTGACTTTAATCCCATACGACTATTGGACGAACGAAAATAGGATTAAATTCAACAAAGTCACAAGCAAAGAGGACGGATTATACAATATTAAATTCAGTTTCATACGCATGTAGGTACAATTTACATATTTACTAAGGCAAAGAGAATACATGAGAGCGATTCCGAAATGTCTCGTGCCCTTTGACCCGTTGCAAAAACGCCTTTATTTAGGTAATCATATCGAATATTATTTATAGGAATCGCGAGCCATTGGCATTTGAACATACGACTGATTTATCAGAGAAAAGATCCGATAATGGTCCAATAAAATATATAAAAGGTTTCTTTGTAAATGTAATATGATAAATGTAGTTCTATTTGTTACATTTACAAATGAATATGTATTTCTAAAGATTTGACTTTATTGAATTATGTTAATACTTGTTTGACTGTTAATTTATGCTTCACATCACGTATCATTTAGTCTCTCTGTCAGTGCCCACTGCTGGGCAAAGACCTCTTCTTACACGGAGAAGGTTTGAGCATTATGTATCGTATCACCATGCATGCTCAAGGCGAATTAGCGATTTCAAACTAAATAGAAATTAAAGTCTAGGTTTCCCACGATATTTTGCTCTGCGTAAGTAGTATTACAATAATCATATAAATTATCCACATATATAACTCGGAAAAAGACACATTGGTACTTACTTACCAAGTTTCGAACTCGCATGCAATTTATGCTTGCTTGACCTGAAGGGTATACCTACATACATATTTTAAAATATTGCATACACAGTTAATACCTACATAAAAATTATGTCTTATGGAACAACGGTCAGTGGACTTCCGTTTTTAGTGGGCCTGAGGTTGCATTGAACATGACTAGGCCGTATTACTTACCCAAACCTTTAAAAACCCTTAAATACCAAATTCATCTCAAGTTGAGGTCATCGTCCCTTAACGCGTAAATTTTTATATGGATATCAGAAACAAGAATAGATCTAAAAATATCCAGTACAATGCTTTTTGAACGTTTAATTTAACAAGAAAGCTAAAGATATCATGCGAAAATTTTAACACGAAGGAAAATGCATTTTACATTATAAAAGAGAAAGGATGATCCGCTACACCGCACCGTCTGCTTCGAGCTTCAGGGTAAATTAAATTTCTGTACTGCATTACTTACACTCAGCTATTATTAGAAATAATGACATTCAGAGCTCCATATTGCGAAGGAGACGGACTTAATTGAATTTAAAAATGGATTCTGTTGGTGTACCTGTGCAATGCTGTATGTCTTATAGATACTTTCTATGTTCATATATATGTAGGTATAACGTGACATTAAGTTAGTAAAAGGCAGCATCACGTTATACATGGCACTAATGATAACAAACAATTTTCCCAAAGAACGTTATGCCCTAATCTCATCTACTTGTCTTTTATCACCTATACATATATAAAATTAATCACAAAATGTGTTGGTAAACGCATAACTCAAAAATGCCTGGACCTATTTTGCCAATTCATTTTTGTTGGTTTTAATTTTAAAGAGCAGATAAGTAGTATTAAGTATTTAAAATTCAGATGTAGGATATTTAAAAAAAGGATGTACTTATTAGTAGTATGTAGGTACTACCCGAAAAGCGACAATGTCGTCATAAGTCAGTTGAAGGTGATTCGGTATTGAAAAGTATTATTTATTGTTCGTATATTCTCAGACATGGCTAATGCCTATTTCTTTTAATCGCTCAATTAGTGACACAAAATGTCTCCACAGTACGATTTTTTATAAACATTTTATTCTTTATTCGCTTGGACCAAAGAGGTTGCAAACAAACATTAGAATAACATTTATGAAACAAAAACAAATCTACATAGTGTTGTACAAAAACTGTGATTGGTACAAACAAGAAATGGAAACCGAGTAAAAACAGTTTATCGTTCCAACGAACAAACATCAGATTTCCAATCAATTTTTTGACTGGAAAACCCTTTCAGTTTTACGAAAGCTCTTCAGCTTCGCGTTCTCGACGGTATGAGGGGCGTAATTACAAAACTGATAGTCGTATCGTATTATAGAGATGTCACTAGTTACGCGGAGTGTGAACGAATCCTACTTTCATTAGATGTCACTTCGATGTGGTTTGGTGTACTCTGATTGGCAGTATCGCGGTTTTGCTATGTTTATGTTGTCTCATTTATCAGAGTGGCTTTATTTCGTATGTTTATGCTCTGCCTACATACATATGTATTGTGTGATGAATGTCCTTCATTAATCTAAAATAGTTACACAGTTTGTTGTGTTAAAATTTGGTTGATTGTCATTTGTTATGTCTGAGGCACATTGTTTTTTTTTGTTTTGAGTCTGAATCCATTTTACCTTAGGAACAATGGTTGCGTGTTTTTTAGATGAATAAAGTTAATATCATATCTCATAAGAAAATCGCATAAAAAGACCGTTACTAACTTCAAATGGATTTATTTTATATTACAAACAAAATAATCTACGTTACTATATTATTTTGATATCTGATGGTGAAACTGCCATAATATTCCCCACAGGTAATCATCGTCACTCAGTTTTATGAATCGATTTATTTAATGGGAGGTTGTAGGAGAAAATCTCAGGGCTGATTATATTACGGAGCCAAGGGCCTTATAATCCGTCATGTCTTTATTTTAAAACTCGTTCATTTAAGGTGCAATGACCTTTTGACTTTAATGGAAAACAAAATGGCGGCGTTATTTAGTTTCGTGTCTAATTTTATTTACGAAAAAGTCTATGCAAGTATAATGACATGCGTGTGTTCTTTAAAGCGATATAAGACACAAAGTTTAATTGTTTCGAACTTTATTACACATTTCATATTTTATTTATTAAAATAATGAGTTTTTTCTAGTGCTAAGCTTCCAATAAACAACAATAATATCGACGTTAAAAAAATATTTTAACTTTTTTTTGAATTATGAATATAAAATCGATTTTTTTTTTTAGTTTTTATTTTAATTATTGAATAATATCGCTGACGCAAGTTTAAGGCGCCCGCTTCCTATGCATGAGAGTGCTGGTTCGGAACCTGGCATTTTTTATTAAGCAAGTATTTTTCTGTGTGATATGTTATATGTACTTTTTGTAGGAAGAGGCCTTTTGTTCAGTAGTGGGCACATAAAGGCTGATGATGTGATGTGATGTGATTGTAATTATTTTATCTGAGGTATTTAGTGTCTATTTTCAGAGTTAATCCTTCAATGAACATTCATTTGTACATAGCACAAAGAGCAGCCTTAGGACTGCCACTGACATTGTTAACGTTTTGAATGGAACATTCGAGAATTTTACAATAAAGATACCGACGGATAATCTTTAATCAAGACTACTGAACGAATATTTAACAATGTTAATGAAATATTACATGAAAATAGTGTTAAATAAGTCTTTTAAGTGAGCCAGTGAGCCAATTTTTATACATAACATTTTTAATACGATAATGTGAAATTATAAACATTCGTTAAATAAATTATAAGTAGGTTGCATATGAACAAAGTAGATCTATACATAGTATAAAGTCGCTTTCTGTGTTCCTATATCTCTATGTACCCTTAAATCTTTAAAACTACGCAACGTATTTTGAAATAGCTAAAGTGATTAAAGATGAAGGTTTATATGTAACATACATTAAATATTGGACAAATTTAGTATCAGCTTTGCACCCGTATGAAGCCGTGGCTGATCGTTAGTATATAAATAAAAGAGCCATTGTTAGCCGAAGATAGGAATTTCAGCAGTGTTTCATCGCTATGACTCGGAAAGGGCGTAAATCCGCTGGACTTTTAGTGTTGGCCTGCCGTGCAATCGGATTCAGAGAGTGAGGTAACAGGGAATGTACCTACCCCTGCTAGAATATCTCCTGCGTAGTCGAATAGACATACTGGCCATCATGAACAAAATCGATCGGGATAACTTCTTTATTTATGTTTGAAAGTGAGTAAATATGTCCCATACCAAATTAATAGAAAATAACAAGTTACTCACTTGAATTAAAGTAACTGAGAAACGCTCTACTAGTTTCAAGACACAACGGGATTCTTATTCATAAACAGAGTGTCAATCGGATGCGTGACGTTTGTGCCGTCGCTTCTCATAAGAGAAAGTCTTTATCAAAACTAATATTATAAATGCGAAAGTAACTGTCTATCTGTCTTTTCTTCACGCCTTAACGAATGAGCCTACTTGTGTGAAATTTGGTACAGACTTAGTTTGCTAAAAATCTGCAGGATGTCACTATTCCATGTGAACAAAGTCGCGGGAATAAGCTAGATTTTAATAAATTTATTATGTTCCACAATAGTTTTTATTCAAAAATATCTTGTACCTGCAAGACACAACCAAACAAGTATCAGTTTAGGGTGTGACTCGTGTTAACTTTTCGGGTCGTCATATAGAATCAAACCAGTAGGTACGTAATACTTCAGAAAAGAAATAAATAATATAATTTCGTACTTCCCCACTTCTGTTATATATTTATTCGAGCAAAAGTGTACACTTGATGATGTTGGGTGAGTTATGAAGAGGTGGCCTGGTGCTTGCCGGCTGGTCGTTATCAAAGTTGTTCGCCAAAATGAATACTCACTCAAAATGGAACATCGGAATATACCGGTACCGTATTTTATAGAGTGAAAATTCAAATTCTAGTTAGTATTTGAACAGAGTGTACGTGTGGTATGAAGTGTATAAACTAAACAATGTTGCCGTATATGAAAAAATGAAAAAAAAATTAGATAAAAATGTTGCCTATATTTTATTTAAGTTTAAGGCATCGTTTTCTTTGTCAAGTGAAAGATTTTCCTTTCTTTCATCCTCTTTTTCATATCTTAAAAGTACTTAATCGCCGTCCAAGCTCAAAATCTTAGTCCTGTGTATGACTCTTCTAAATTCTCCTTCTTTTTTATCCTTCTTTAAACGTAGTATGACTATAAAAAGCATTGTGGCATTCAGATGAAAACATTTTTCCATAATTATAAAAAAAAATACCACTGAATTTTTTTAAGGCCCACACGTCTCTTGAATAAGACCGCGGGAGGAACAGACCATTATGTTTTAATTAACTGACGCCATATTGGATTCTGCCATCTTAATTTGTATAACTATGCATTCATTATTAATGCTATTTATTGCAAGTCGAGTCGGCATATAATGCATGAAGATTTCACCAACAAATATTACTTAAATTACAAAAAAAAACTTAGAAATTAAACGAAATTATTTATTATTTGCATGAGTTTTTATAACACTTTACGACCGTAATTTTTGTGTAAGTAATCATGTCTAGAAGATTAACATAAAAATAAAAAATGGAATTTATTTAAAACATGTCAAATTATGTAAAAAAATAAGTAATGCGCGAACTAACTACCACTAATATGCAGTGTCATTTTTGCTTAATATTGGTGAGAGATGAAAATATGCTTGTAAATTGTTCTTTCATATCATACCATGGTATGTATGTATTACATTCGAAAATTATTAGATAACGTATTAAAGTCTGACTACTGAGTACTCATGGCTGGCTGATATGTTATCAGTTACCCTAGGTACTCATTATAAACCAAAATAGTTTGAAGAGCTTCTTGATTGTCTTAAGAACTACCTCGTATCGTATTTTATCGTCAACTAATAGGTAGTTATTTAGTAACGGAATAAATATCGTATCAGTAATATATTCTTCAAACGATATCGGTATCAGGAATAAATATTTCTAATACGATATTATAACATGGAGAGTTTTGTGTGAGGAGTCGATTATCATTCAATTACTTCTACCGCCCAGGGTCAGGCGCGGGGAATGACAGACTCTTACTGACTAAAAGACCCCCGTTTCTTCTGCTGCTCTGGGCCGAGGCCGCGGTGACTCAAACATGAAGAGATAACATAACATTTCAAACATAATCTTGGTCAACTAAAGTATTTAAAAAAAAAAAAGTTGCACTACACTAGGAGTTTCTCCTGTGTCGTAGGTGCGAGTGTGGGTGTTTACAAACATACAATTTCACTGCACATCACACCCAGACCCGGAACAACAATCCGTGGATAACACAAAGAGTTGTTCCGTGCGGGAATCGAACCCGCGACACGATGCGCGGTAGCCAGTTGCCCAGCCACCGCGCCAACCGTGCAGTCGTTCCAAATGTGATCCTAAATTCCTTAATGAATTTGTCGAAGTATCAAAGTATGTAAGCGTTTTTTGTCTATAAGGCACGGTATTTTCACTCGTGTTAATAAATGTTGAAAATGATTATTATTACCGCCTTCTATGTTCCATACTAGCTATAATTCCTTAGACTCAAAGTAACATCTCTTCAACAATATTACACCAAAAACTAGTATCGCAATACTCTCCAGTATTTAATGGGCGCAATTAATCACAAAGATTTCCAATTTGATAAGAATTGTGCACAAGTACACAACAAGAACTATTGTTATCTGTTCCACAAACATATTGGCTCAATTTGTAGCAAACCGCACGTTGGAGGTGACAGTTTGAAATAAATTGCACCTTATAACAACGATGTAAGATTGCTTTTCATAGTTGATATGTTAGCACAGCATTTCGCATCTTATGACTTGGTATTATCGTCTTGTTTTGTAATTATTACGATTATACGGTGCATGTGTTGGGATTAGGAGTTAATCTTCTCATTTATGTGTAATTTCAATTATGTTGTGTACAATTTCAGTGGATTAGGGTTATTCAGTATAGATCGTGTAATATAATAGTGTACCTATGTAGCTACTATGTTGTTATGGAGAAATCCTACTACTCTATCCTTCCTACTAGTCTTTACTAATATTAGGAAGATTTAATACTAATATTCTAAAATTTGTAGGTTTGTATGTAGGGGACAATCTTTGAAACCGCTGTTTGGATTGCCAAAATTCTTTCACTGATAGATAGCTTTAATGTTCCAGAGTGCTTCAGGCTATAAAACATCACGTTACGATTAAATGGAGCCGAGCAGCGGGTGAAACCGCGCGAGAGTAGCTAGTAATATTATAAATGTTAGTGAGAATGTATACATGCTAAAACGGATGGACCGATTTGGTTGATAGTTGGTATGTATATAGTTGATACAACAATACAATACATAGGCTACTTTAAACCACTACGGGGGTGCAAGCAAGGACAACATATTTCTAAATGAATCACGCCACTGTTTCAAATCTTTAAGCAAAAGAAGTACGAATACGAAAATAAACGAACACTAGGATTTATTTTGATCTGAAAATAGATTGTTATCATATATATTTTTATTTACCACACCTATATCAATCGAATCAATATTTATTTTCAAAAAGTATACAGTACTTTAGACACGTTCACCAAACTGTATATTTTAAAAAGAGTCTACTTTGACACGTCGCGTCGCTTGGTTCATTTGGTTGTTGAACCGATGTGCATTTATTTACGACTAGCTTACACCGCGGTTTTGCCCGCGTATAAAAGTAATGCAAGCACGGATTTGAAAAGAGCAGCGTTTAAAGTTTCTCTTCGTACAAACCTTTTCTGGATTTCGACGAATAATTCAAGACCAAAATTAGTGGCATTGATTTTAATATATACCTATAGATAGCACTCAGAAATATTGTATCTATCTATCAGTGAAAGAATTTTGGGAATCCGGCCTGCGGTCCCACAGATTACTCGCTACATACAAACTTACAAATTTTACCTCTTTATAATATTAGTAAAGATTCCATTCACACTCAATATTTACATAGATTTCTATTCGATCTATATATAGGTATTTTTAAAAAAAACATGTGATAAAAGGCTAATATTTGGAAACGTACACAATTTAAAATTGAACTTTTATAATGTTATTTTAAAGCTGTATTTCGGCAGCCGATAGTAAACCACTTAGTGCTAAAAGTACTTACATTAATGTAATAAATATCTAGACTAGTCTAGAATCTAGATCTATTGGCCACTAGATAGATTCCCAGGGTTATTATATTAGAGTTCCTACCTGACGCCTTGGCCTCGAGGAAATTGTGCAATGTAGGTAAGTACAGCTAGATTGATTTATGTTCGCTTTAAATTGCTACAAGAATAAAATAGTACCAGGATGACCGAGCTTTGCCTGGTATATTTATTTTTTTGAAAAGGGAACCTAAGTAACTTTCATCGAAATCGTTAGAGCCGTTTTGGAGATCATGTGAATACATTGATCAACATATACATACATACGTATATACATATACCATTTAAAGTAACCTACTTGATAAAGCCACAGCTAGTGTTGGCAGTGTAGAACATTATTATTTTATTTTTTTATGGTACAAATCACCTGGTGTTAAGTGATTACCGCCGCCCATGGACACCTTGCAACACCAGAGGAGTCACAGGCGCATTCGCTGCCGGCAATGCTTGAAGTTCCTGTCGGTTTGGGAAAACCGCCGCCAAAAGATAATTCCAATATTTTTCTGTGCGAGGCGGAAAGTTTCGTTAAAATCGCACTGTTATTAACTGTCAACAATCTATATGATGTAGACTATTGATATTGGTCAAAACTGCTACTGAGTACCATGATAGCCGACCAAAAAGTAGATTTTAAAGGCACCAGTGCTCTCTGATACACCTGAAATATTTTAACAGCGACCACTCTACGTGGAGGTATGTAAAGAGGACGTAGTAAAATATCACGATTTCTTGAAATGATGATTATGATGATCAATTAATAAATAACAAAACACGGTTTCTTCCTTAAAAAAAGCTTTCTTAAATAAAATTTTACCTATGAATTCATGGAGATACTGCAATGTTGGACAGGTATCTGAAACAAAATAAGTAATTTTAGATCTTCGTGCGATAGCTTTCATTTGACATTAAATTAATTATTATGTATGTATTCAATGTTCAATGGCTGAGTCATGTAGCTACATATTGTGTTTGATGAGAAACGTTTAGTTTCAAGCTACGCTAAGGGTTCTTATTCATCAGCGGCGTTGCGCAACTTTGCGCAGCTAACGATTTTTTTTATAGTGCGATAGTAACAATGAAGCTTGCTGGGCTGTTGACAGTAAACAGACGCCGTAGTTCATGCACTCCTACTAGTTTTTTTTTGCGAAATAAAAAGAACTGGTGAACTAGGTTTTTTTTGGTTTAAAGATAAGATACATAGTGTTTTCTTGATTACAAAAATGATTATTTTTACTTTGTATTAAGAAGAATAAAAATGTTTTTTTTTTTCGGAAATGTGTTAAAGTATATTATGGTATATTTTGTTCGTAGTTGTAGTTATTTGTAATAAAAAGTGTTGTTGGTTTTTGTTTGTATTTATTTATACACAATATAAAATATCATAAGAGCATTATAGACAATCTGATTGCCCGTACTCATTACAATGTGTATAATAAATTAACTATTTCAAAGGTTGTCTGGAAGAAATCACAGTGGGTGATAAGACCGCCCATTGTACACTCTGTGATTGTTAGCCTGCTCTTTGTGTTAAATTTTAATGTTGTGTACAATAAAGAATATATAAATAAATAAATAAATATTTCTCGATAATATATTAATATTAACAATTGAACCTTGATAGTCGTTAATATTATTTAATGAGTGGTTTATATTAATTTAATTTATTATAAATTATTGATCCAAAACATAATAACAGAATACATAGGTACATACATGTAAGTATACATATTATAAATTGTAAAAATTAGTGCGTTACGCGTGAACGCGGGAAAATCAGGTAATGCCAACCTTTTCGATGTCATGGCGGTTCGCCACCAACCAAACGAGTAACACCAAAGTAATTACCAGAGATATAATGAAGCACTGTTACCATAACCGGAACTATTGGATATCCGAAATAAAAATATATATTCGTAATATTCGTAAAATTGTACCGTATAAACTCTCTTTAATATCTATTTCTTCTTCTCTCTTTCTCTCTTTAATTTCGCTACTTAATATTTTTTTTATTTAATATATAAATTACATATTTAATAATTTAACTACAATACAATGTATTTCATTGTTAATGGTAATTTATTTATAAATTAATTATTTATAAATTTATAAATATTTACATATTAGTAGGTACAATAATATTATTATATTCGAACAAATTTAATTGAGGAATCATTCGAATTACGATGTCTGGGCGCTGCGTTAATATTTTTATGTAATTTTTTCCCCCGAAAAACTTTTTAAAAGACTTTTGGATATGTTATTCAGTTGTCTAGCTTTCAATAGGTACATATACCATGAATGACGTCACTCCGTGGATCTTTTGTTAAGAATTTAAACCTCAGTACAGACGGGTTTCTACTCATGTTGCAACAATGTAAAATTTTGAAGCAAAACTTTCGTTGTTCACGTCATGTGCTGCATTTTCTTTATAATGTATAAGATTTTAAAACGAACGAGAAAATTTCTTCAATAAGTAGCTTTACCCTTAGTTTACAGACTTGCGTAGAAAGTATCGATGCACAATGCTATAAAAGATATTTATTTACTAAAGTTACTAAGCTTATTTGGACCCAGTTCACCCAGTGTTCAAACCTAAAAATTATTTTAGAGCAATTCTTAGGTTTGTTTTTCTATGAAATAGTCAAGCAATTAGATCAACATTAATGACCGTCAAAATTATTTTACACTTTTAATATTCAAGAATGTCGCTTTGGTCTAAATGAAATGAACGATCTTGAGTTTGACTTTCAAGTATGAATAAGACAACTAATTCAGTTTTACTAAAGGTACAATTAACAAGCAATTACTACACTTACCCTACCAAGCAATTCCCCTATCATAATATTTAATGTCCGACAGAGAAAAAACGTTTTTAAATCAAACCCTCGCACGCCCAATCATAATATCAAACCAAACAAAGTAGAGATGATCACTTCGATCCCAAAATAGCTCAATAATAACTGGCTCAACGAAATCTATTGGATCACAATAAAACTATTTAATGTTGATGTACCTATTTTGGGGTTTCTTCGGCACAATGGTTAGGTTGGCAGACGGCCAGGATTCCGACTAGATGTTTAGATCACTCCGACAGTCCGTTGCATATCAGATATTGCAAACTTGTAAACATTTTCTACTGTCTGTGTTTTGATAGATGTACTCTTTTTGTTATATATGATTTATTTAAATAACTAGTCTGAATTACTTAGGTTTGAAACTTTCAGTAGACTACATTTTAGACTGAGTAACTCGGCATTTGCAGTTATAAGAAAAAACACACTTCAAGTTACACCGTAGTTTACTTCTATTCAATTTACAAATTATACTTTTAACTTTTTGAGGTTCACAATCCTACTGGACAATACTTAACTTCGCGGTAATACTAGTAAAGGGCTTATATAGACCAGGTTAGACTGGATCTAACCTGGTCTATATAAGCCCTTTACTAGGATCTTCATCAAATGACTTCTCTCGCCCAGGGAGAGGCGAGAAGGAGTGTCAGACTCTTACTGACTAAATTTCCTCCACCCGTTTCTTCTCCAGGTTTAGGCAGAGGCCGCGTCCCAAATTCCTCTAGCCCCGCATCCCTGGACATCGGCTCTGTAGAGCCCCGTCTGTGGTGGTCTGTTAGCTTTTACATTCAGTAAACTAGAAGTACCTATATGATGATTTCTTCATTGATTGGGTGGGTGCGGGTAGGAAATAGCACCATTTTGTAATCTTGATAATTTTATCGTAAAAGCACTAGGCCTAAAAACATGAACGTTCTGTGGTATTAGACCCGTTAGGTCTCATGACATAGCGGATGAATGGGTCTCATGAAATATTTGCAGAGTGCATTTTTACTTACAGCTTTGATGAATTGAATGGTGCGACGTTATGCTATTTTACATTCCGTATTCCAAAAGCAAAATGGCTTAATGCATAGTTTGCTACGTGTAGGAAAGCCAGGGTTCGGAATGAATACACCTGTAGCGTTTGCTCAGCACTAAAGTGGCTAGTACTGGCATGAAACTTTTATATAGCGAATTTTGTACGAGTAGGTCCTCTTTTGTTAGTTTCCCTCTTTGGTCTAAAAGATTGTTCAAAATTTTGCGTATAAATTTTATTTCATATTCATATCATAAAGCTGAAGAGTTTACTTGTTCATTTGCCTGATGGAACTTTTTGAACTAATGGCTCGAATAAAAAAAATGACAATAAAATTGACATTGACATCTGACATTTAACATTGATATTAGTCCAGAAAGGTATACATATCACGATAGTACTAATTAATAGGAACCGTATAGGAGGAGTAAAATCGCGTTGTAGTCACTAAGCGGTAATATATGTATAATATAAATATTAATATAGCTATTAGTAATTTAAAGAAAGGGTCGGGGCTAAAACGTGCTAAGTGTTGTACTTAACCTATAAAACAGTGTAATCATTGATCTGAATAATGATATGCATTTTTTTTGTTTTATATAAAAAGCATTGCCTCACATAAGAATTTTCTCCTGTGTCGTGGATGAGTTGACAAGCCAGCCATTTATGTTCTTCCAATACGTATTAGGTAATAGGAGAAACAAGAAATTTGAAAAGTGATATTAAATCTCCTGTTATCCATTTTCTGTTTTGCGAGAATACAATATTTAGTTTCACCTTTAATGAAACCTTTTGAGCAATCCTTTCAAGGACTTTTAATCTTTTGGAGAAAATAGTTTGATTGATACAAATAAGTAATGGCTTTTTACCTCTATTGTGTATTACTTGACACAAAGAAGGCCATATTAAAACTAAAACTTGCTTAATGTTATATTAGTATGTTCTAATAAGTTTGTTTTTTTTATTTCATCGGATGGCAAACGAGCATACGAAATAACACCAGAGGAGTTACGAGTGCGTTGCTGGCCTTTTGGGATTACCTTTCTGGAGATTTAGAGATTGGGGAGGGGATGGGGGGAGAGGAGCAAGGATTGAGGTTGTGGATCGCTGTGGTTATTTCACGCCGGTTTTCTATGAGGTCCAGGTATCAGTCTGGTCGAACCTACCTACTCAAGCCGAAATTTGGGTGTCCCATACAGAAAAAAAACTGTTTATAGTGTTAGTAATCCATATTTCGCAGTAGTAAGGTGTGACTAGATTAAATAATTAAATACAAGGGGTGGTACTAAGTATACTTATTTACGCGCCAAATAACTTTAGTCATAAATTACAAGAGTACCAGAGTGTACATAAAAAGTAACATAACAATACAGAAGAAATAAAAACAATCGTATTTTATCGCGTTAAGTGAATCTTTTTGACTTAGTTGTTTCTTAATGGGTGCTGTTAGAAAAATATTAAACGTTACAACTGCTTTAGGAAATAAAAGTTTGGGAAACTTATCCACTCTAGAGTTTGTTCGTTATTGTTTTCATTGTGCAAATAACACTTATTTTTTTTAAAGGGACGTTTCCGTACAGGACTAAGACTAAAAAACAATGTTGTAGTATGTAGTGTAGAAATGTGAAATCAAAATTTATATGAATATCATTCATTGATTTGACACGATCTATCTATACTAATATTATAAAGAGGTAAAATTTGTAAGTTTGTATGTAGAGGGTAATCTTTGGAACCACTGGTCGTTCACCAATGTTCCTGAGTGATATAGGCTATTAAACATCATGCTACAATCAAATGGAGCCGAGCAGCGGGTAAAACCGCGAGAGATTAGCTAGTCTTGTATAATTTCCATGTATTACCGGTGCTGATACTGCTACACATCAGAATCTTCTTAATCAAAAAACCAGTATAAAATGACCTTTAATTATCGGTAAAAATCATACAAAGCGATGTCACGATATACTGGTTACAGTGGATCGTAGGATTTTTTGCAACCTTTAACTAAATAGTATTTGATTGATCGGGCGTTATAGTCAATCTTCGACTCGAAAGGAGTGATACCACGACCTCCCAAAATACCGGCGTAAAATAAAGTCTGCGAAGTGTTTCATTGGGTGAGCCAGTTCAGTCCAGTTTTTTTTTATGTAATATTTCGGCAAACGAGCAGACGGATTACCTGATGGTAAGCAATCAGCGCCGCCCATGGACACCCGTAACGGAGGAGTAACAAATGCTTTGCCGACCTTTTAGGGATTAGGGATTTGGAGATTTAGGAACTGGGGAGGGATTGGGAAGGGGAAGGATTGGGCCTCCGGTAACCTTACTCACACGGCGAAACACAACGCTGTGGTTGTTTCACGCCGGTTTTCTGTGAGGCCGTGGTATCACTCCGGTCGAGCCGACCCATTCGTGCCGAAGCATGGCTCTCCCACACTTAAAGCTCTTAAATTTCACTAGTTGTTAGTTCTTGTAATAACTCTTAAGTAGTTAAAAATGTTTTCATTTTATTTTTTCCTACTTAATGCCTTTACACTTGTTTAAATGCTTACAACATTATGAGTTAAATAACAACATTAGTAAAGTTATTCTTCCACTATGTTTTTAAGAAAGTTAAGAAACAAAAGCTCTATTATGAAAGCAACGTTGGAAACTAAACTACATTTATAATGTATTATAAAGAATACGTAATTAATTATAAATATTTAAGTTGTTCCTTAAGTTTCTAAGAATATGTAAAACTTATATTAGTTGATAAGTATACCATAGTTAGTACAAAGAAATATTTTTATTGTTATAATTTGCATCAACCAAGTGCCCTTACCGATTCGATAATTGAAAATTGTGGACAGTACTTGACTTACTGCATGACATAAAAAATAGGATACAAAGCACAATACAATGCAACAAAAACTTCATTCATGAATGAACAATAGACAACCGAAAAACAAAAGCCTGTCAGTTGCGGCTTCCAATTTCAAATCATCCAATGACAGTTGCCAGTCAGGGTAATTAAATTGTCAATTTACGGCAGAACCGTACTCTCTCATGGTCCGTTTACGACGTTTACATTGTGCACCAGTTGCAGTACAAACGCTAAGTAGTATAACATGTTTTACGATCGACAGTCATTGTATACAGGACTTTAAAATCGGTTTCTGTTCCGCCATTTTGAAAATGGAAGCACATGATTGGTACGAACCAACCGACATTCAAAACTTTAAATCCACCAGGGACGTCGTTTTAATTTTGAATTTCGGTATTGAAGAGGTGTACCTACTCTACTGTAATTTTAATATACAATCACTATTTATAATAAAATTCTATTACATTGTATTATTTGTTTAGAGTATCAGAGATTTTTATGTTCGTAACGATTTGATTTCAAAGTTTTACATACAGTTAAACACATATCTCCATTTTATTAAAATCTAAATTTATTTATTCAGAGTTCCTTATGAAGCTACGAGTCACATTGTAAACAAAAGTTTTCTGTTTTGTTAGCACAAGACATTAGGCCCAACTCATTTCGTCTTAGGCGTAAACAAAACAATATAGAAAACTTCATTCAACTTAACTGTTCGAGTTGTTTTGTTTTCACACTCTGTCATTAACTGCAAAGTTTACGCCATTTCAAAATCAAAGCATCGATGTTTTGTTGCCATTTCATATATTTATTCAGACATTTTTCATATACCAACTTTTTCTGAACAAAAATGGAAATAGAATTCGTATTTTGAATTTTTACCGTTGGTTTTTACTTCATTTTGTTATCATGCCAGCAGCTGTCAGATTTTATTTTAAAATGACAATTCAAATAAAGAACGTGTCTTTAACAACAAGAAAAAAAAGAACGTGTATTTTTTAAATTATAGTCTGTAAAGAAAATGAGTTTTTGAAGAAGTTAAGTGACATTCAAATTATTTAAAGTGCTAAATGCAAGGGTTTTTAGTTTAACGCTTTCTTTTCATTTATTTGAGTAAGTCTGACAGCCATTAACGATTAACAATTAAATGAGATTTATTAACAAAACAAATCGTTTAAGCCTGAGCCATTATTTTCGAGTATGACACAAAAATGTGTCATTTTTAACGTCTCTTCACATTTATTTTCGTCTCAAAATATTTACAAGAGTTCTTTAACAATTGCTTGCTTCAGAATCACGTTCAGAACGACTCACACTTCTAAAGCGACACGCAAACAATCAAATCCACTCGGTAATCATTCGAACAAAATACACGAGTGGAGCTAACAACCTCCTTCCTGCAACTCGATTGAAAACATGTCAAGTACAGGAAAATGTAGCTAGAGGTGAGAAATAAAATGTTACGCAGCGAATGTTACTGGCTCATCGTGGAATTGAACAAGTTTAAGGTTGGAGTGTGTATTGTGAAGAAGCCCATTACTTAAACTGGTTGTAAGTTTTAAAAAAGTTAGGGAACTATTGTAGCCCGATTTGTTCATAAATTATTTATTGACAATATATTATTTTGGTACTTTTAATGCCGCAAGGTGGTGAACGGATTAACTCATGGTATGTAATATCGACTGCCCACGTACTGGGCAACTGATTTCTGCGTAATATATCACGGGTTCAGGTCTGAGTATGTCTGAGTATTGTTTGTAAACTATGACACAGGAGAAAATTATTGAAGACTAGCTGACCCGGCAAACTTGGTGGCGGTACGCACCTCAAATATAACTATATGTTCTGATCTTTAAAACCCTCCCCTGTTCTTCAACGAATATTTTAGGACCAAAATTTCACGCTAGTGTATTTGTCAGGCCTTTGTGTCGCTCCGGTTGCGCTGGCTCATTTGTACTGAAGCATAGTTCGCCGACAATGTGATTTTTCATATACTTTGAGCAAAACTTAAGAATTATCTTTTGGTAGCGGCATTTACGAACCGATAGGGCCCTTAAACCTTCAAGAAACGTGTGTCCTCGTTTTTAAAAGGCTGGCATCGTGCTTGTGACTCCTCAGGTGTTGCAGGTATCCATGGGCGGCGCTGATCACTTACCATAACGTGATCTCTATGCTCGTTTGACTCCTAAAAACCCCCTATTTTTCTGCATATTATGAATATTTTAGGATTAATTAATCTGTTACAATAGTAAGTATTGTGTCACTGAAACAATATATCTATAATTAACTTTTTCGGTTCTATGTGGGTTTTTAAACACCCTCGCAATACGAGAATCAATACAAGTGGAAATATTTGTATTTGAATATAAATAAAAAGCTGACATTTACCAGTAGGTACCTTCAAAATGTCGAAGCAATTTTATAAATGCTATTCCGAAATTTCTCTCGATGCAACCGCATTGAAATTTCACAGGAAATTCAAATTATATCGTTTAATAATAAAATGAAATAACGAGGTAGTTTTAATTAAAATAATGAGTAAGAAACGAGTCTGCTTGGAACATTACAATTGAACAAATTTTATAAGCGTTGCGTGTATTATATTTTAACATAATATCATTTTCGTGTTTGAATATGTAATTCAAAATAAAATTAATTTTTATTTGCAATAATACTATCCATACCTACTTAGTTACAACTCTTGTAGCTAGCCTGAAGCAAAGGTTCTGTTTCAATTAATCCTCAATTATTAAATTATTATGAACATTTATGAACAGAAGAGGCCGTTGCTACGCAGTGGATACCAATAGCCTAATTGACGAGATAAGGTTACATGACAATTTATGAAATGCTCTATAAAGGGTCTGGTAGGAGGACTAATAGACCAATCTTTTAAAAAAAAACTATTATTTTTCCAAACAACAACTACAGCCTCTTACGCCAAAACAATGTGGCTGCATATGTATATTTTGAGCAAAGAGATTGTAAAATAAAACAATGCAGTACTTGCCTTCATCTTTTCCATCAAATTGAAGTGAAGTAAGACTACAATACAGATATTCATGCATTTTAAATAGGACATTCAAGTCTTTGAGAATTCAAATCTGAAAGCTAAAGCTGGAACTTAGTACATGTTTGAGGAGAAGTTGAGGAACTTTTGTAAAACTATGGACGTAGTCCTTTTGTCGAAGATATTATATTCCTAGACGCTATGCAAGTTAGATGACAGATGTTGAAACCTTTTGTGTTCTGTATGTTGAACTACTTGAACGCTGTGTCGAACTTGAAGTTTAATGGCATGCCCACGATTGAAAGGAGTTTTTACTTTGATATATTCAATATAGAATAACGAATATTTTAATGAAGTAAGTACTTAACAGTCATACGAAAAGTTGTAGGCAATTTTAATAGAATCACAAAATCAAATCTCAGTAATTGTAATAACCCTTAGATCAGTAGACCTAAACCTACAATAGACGAGACACGTGTCAAGCCCCAAGAGCTCACCCCCATTCCGAAACAAATGATAACTTATACTCAATTATATGGCGCGTAAGTTACAACCGACATAAAAGAGGATCATTACCATGGAACTCGATCACGTATTTCCAATTTAGACGACATGTGACCAGTTTACGAGAAAATAAAATCTCTTTCGTCCGCCAGATTGCTTCCAAGATTAAAGCTGTGATTTCAATACGACTGCAATAAGGCTTGCCCGTGGTGGTCGAATAGGCTGTTCCTTAAGCTAGCTATTCACTAGAGACATGGGCGCCTAAGATATGTTCCTAATTGGATAGTGTTGACACAGCCGTGTATCCTGATTACTCGTTAATCTACCTGTCGCATGTAATCAGGTGGTATTGCCAGTGCGCAGGTACCTTAAGTCTCTCATTCATACGTTAAGTGGCACTCCAAGCAATCAGGGTGTTTGTCAGCTCTGCTTTGTAGTATCAGTAAGAGTAGGGATGAGGTGACAGGTCGTTAACCCCAACATACAGGGTGAACTGACCCATTTAACTCTTCCGACTTTTATAACTCGCGTGGGAAGGTGAGCAGTTTGTTTTGTTTTTTTTATTTGGAAGCGTTGTGTGCTTGTAGGCATAGTTTGTGTTTTGTCATCGTAATGGAATTCTTTATTCATTATTTTCGTGACGACTGCGTTTTAACTACAAAATTGTTCGAAGGTGCCCAATTTATTATTCTAATATTACAACATATTGCAAAACCACTTTTTTGTACAAAGTTATTTCAAATTCTTAGTAATAAGTGCCATTACTTATTGATTATGTGACGTAACACGACATCAGACAGATAGACGACCTTCCGAAAGACGGCTAGTGGAACTTAAAACGAAAATAAATATAGAAAAATGTAATTGATACAGCAGAACATGCCAAAACATAAAAGAAGACTTAATAGAACGAAGTTTATTTATCTTCCTAAACTAAATCCATAAATAATTCATAATCTTAATGAATTTTGGAGTTTATATAACTTTCGTTTACACGATATTTAATGCTTATCTTATTTCAGGCTGTACGTCAGCTTATTTTAGAGGTCGGACCAGATCATTCTAATCTGTAGCTCATTGGGAAAACCTCATTTGGGAGAGGAAATCAACGGTTCCATTTGCAGTAGCCTCTTTGATCGACTTTATTTCCGCGGCGAGTCTGATCTTTAATTAGTGGTACAGCGTTCAGCCATGCGGGTTTTATTTAATACTGGATATCCTATGTATAAGAGGATCCGTGCTAAGGGATTTGGAACGATTTATGTGACGCGTGTTCAACTTTACGACCGATGTGGTTTGCCAATCTGTTATCTTGCGAAGTTATTCAAGTGACGATTTTAAATGATAATAAAATTCATAAGGGAAATTTTAAATTTGTTATATTCTTTATGGGATAAGTCGAAATTTGAGGATAACTAGATTTGAGGTTCTCCTGTTATCCCTCTAATATGATTAAACAAGCCTTGTTTCACGCCGGTTTCCGTGAAGCTTGGTATCAATCCGGAACTGACCCCTTGATTGATTAGTCGTTGTCAACATGTAGTGGAGTAGAAGAAGAAGAAGATTGCCAGTATGTATCCTGTCATATCTGCTCAATGTCATTCTGCTGCATTTGTTTAGCGAACCGCCAACTTCGTAGGTACTTTATTTGGTAAGTCCATTGCATGGCTGATATCTTGATCAGGACAAACAACCAGGTCTATGGATCAGTTCTCTATCATTACCAAGTTTTTTTTGTCACAATTTAGTCTCCGTTTATCCCAGTTTATTATATCACCAATCCATCAGTACATATAATTCTCTTATCAATCCATTAAGCTACGGACGCTTCAGATAATCCAATTACTATACCTACACATACCTACGTATTTTTGGACCCTATCTACTAATTAGTTCAGTAGATAAAGACATTAATTAGGTAGGTACCTATATGTTTGGTGAGCCGACTCTTGTTTGGCAATAAGGATATTGGTATACAAAGGTGAAGTATTAATTTTTACTAATGTGTTGATTTTGTGATGACGTCATAAATGTTGTAGGATGAGTTTGGTTTTTTGTCTGAGTGACCATTTGTTTGCAGTTTTTGTAATTATAACTTTGCTTGATGTGGTGGCCCGAGATTAGGACGGCCAAATCAGATGGGGTTTCGAAAAAAAATATATTGTGATGGGGAATATTGTCTGGACTCCCCCCATTCAGGATGTGGCGAGAGGGAGGGGCTTATTCCAAAATACATTTGAGTAGTAATAACATATCAACCGTTATGAAAATCTTTATTTAACTTTATAAACAAAAAGTAAGTTAATTTATATAATTTCGATGTAGGTACCTTTTTTGATGGGTAAATCATGTTATAAATCTTCTCGTCCAGTATTTGGCGACTGGATTATCAGACTCTTACTGACTAAGCCTTTCCCCTCCGGTTTCTTCTCCTGAACTAGGCCGAGGCCACGGTACCGTTACCATTACACGGTACCGTTGCGCTAGCCCCGCGACCCCGGCTGAACATCAGCCCTGTAGGGCCACGTCAATGGTAGTCTATTGGCTCTGTAAGGCTCGATAAAAGTACCTTTACTTACTTATAATTATGTCTGACTTTACAATAATACGGTTGTTGCAGAGACTGGGAACCTTCTACTGGGCAATGTGTTGCTAGTTAAATCCCTGTCCCAGGTCTGGGTATGATGGTCGTGTAAAGTACATTTAATTTTGTACAAAAGTACTCACGATACAGGACAAAATCTTTGTGTAATATCATTCAAGCATACTGTCAAAATAACGGTCCAAAAATAGACCTTATAACAACGATATACTAAACTTAACGACTTATGTATTAAGGTTCAAGTTAATTGATGTTCATAGTGCAGCTTGCTCTCATCCTATTAACTATGGATACCACAACATCGTAGTGGTTTCAGGGATTAGACCAATTACTGGCAGTGAGTTTCACTCCACTTGAGAGGGACCTATTACGAAACTACATTAACTACTTAAGTTGCATGCCTATGGCATAGCCTTCAGGGGACTATTGCGGTGTTAGCTAGACTCTCGAAGTACAATTTAGATATAGGGTTATAGTTACCCTCGTATTACTAAGTAATTATTAAAACCTTATTTACACGATGCTAGTTTTTGCGTATTGCATAGAAATATATTAAATCAATTATTAACTTGCGTGTTCTTAAAAATACTTATAGTAAAATGTTATCAATTTATTACTCGTATTTCATCAAGAAAATGGTATCGTGTAAACCAGCTTTAATACTTTTGGCTCGCCCCCTTTTCTTTTAATGGGGGATCAGGTATCGTGAAAATCAGCCTCACCTAGCCTACTTTTGGCTTGCCTCTTTTTTATGGGGATAATTATCCATTGACTTCTCCTGTTTGAAGTGGGGAAAATAAGACCAGATGTCCAACTTTGCTGGCTAAAAACAATCCTGTTCCTTCTACTTCTCCAAGCCGCTTCACGTTTGAAGGTTTATTTTCGGTACAGAAACGAAATGGTTGTTATTTCCTGATTTTCCCTCATCCTCTTACGATCTTAGCAAACAGGGCATAGAAAGAATTATAGGGATGGGTTTAGCCGTTCAGCAGCTTTTTTGAAAAGTTACTATCATGAGACAAACTAAATTTATTGAAAATAACGATTAGTAAATATGTCGTTATTTGATGAATTACTGAGAAAAATATGAGATGCAATGTAGAGAGAAATAAATGTATTATTTTTTATCTTTATTCTAAGTACAAATGCTTAAGACGTACTTCTGCTATAAGCCTATTAACAATAGTTAAAACATATACCTAGATATGATAGATTATAGTCATTGTTGGTCATAATGGGCGCTCAACCAAAAGATAATGTAAAAGCTCAGTGAAATAAAATTTAAACCTTTATCTATATATATTTTATAGATATTGAAAACATAACGAACAATGGCATGATATTGTGTTACATTCATATTTCGAATTGTTACTAAAATTATATGAATTGTACAAAAATGGACGACTCCATTCAAACGAAAACATACAAAAATGACAATTTTCGCTTAAATAAATCAGTGAGTGGCGCGGCCAATGACCACGCCTACGCAACACAAACAGGAAAATTGGCGTGACATGTTTATTTACATCTCGATATCGGATATTGACGATTTGTCGAATCATCTCACGCACCATTAGACTTGTAAACGAGACTTACGAGACTATAAAAGGGAACGTAATACCCTATTGACCGAGTATCCTTTTGTCCCCGACTATCCTTTGGCGACTTTCTGTTAGCCTTTAATAAGACTTTATGGCTTTTGATATTATGATCACAACGTGTCTTTGTGCGTGATTTATTGCTTTTGGTTTCGTCATGTTTTGACCTTTTTGGTGTTTTTTTTTTAACTTGGCTCTAAATTAGGATTTTCTCCTGAGTCGTTAGTGCGTTGACAACACTATTTCACACACTTGTGTGTCACAGACAAGGATTTGTGGATCACACAAAGAATTCGGCACGACATTTAAGTGCCCAGCTACCGCACCCGCGTGGATCTTTGAGTTTCTAACAAAATTACTGGTTAATAAAGTGATTTTGTGTAACTTGTAATGTTCCTATGATTTATAAATAAATCTTATCATGTAAATTAATTGTAGCAAAGTCTATACATTAGACAATTACACTCAATTACATACGTAAGCAATCCGCTTTAGTATACTTATATCTATCTTTTTTGTGTGATTTGACGGCAAACGAGCAGACGGATTTCTTATCGGATGGTAAGCAATCGGCATCGCTCATGAACACCAACAAGGAGGAGTTACGAGTGCGTTGCCTACTTTTTGGGGATACGGGTTTTAAGATATCGGGAACAGGGAGGGATTGGGGGAGGTGAAGGATGTTTATATTACATATGGTATTTGTAACAAATTTGCTAGTGCAAAACGTTTCCATTTGTACAATAATATTTCCTCTAATATATCTACTAGCTACTAGAGTGAATAGCGCAGTATATAAATAACTAATTCTACATGATTATCTATGAATGAAAGTAAATGAGTGAAGTTATCACCAGCTTATCGGCACACGCATGTACTTAGTGATGGGGCATACGGTCTTTATATAAACGCATTGATAGGTATGTAGATACTGTGGAAATCTGGTATTTTCCTGATAAAGTATGTTAATAGTTAATATTCTTTAGTTGCTTTAAGATTTAACTAGCTTTTGGCCGTTTCAAGTGGATTAGTGACTTCCTGCAGATTTTTGTTATAAAAACTATCCTATGTCCTTTCCCGAGTTCCAAACTAATTTTTGGTAGAAAAACTATCCTTTGCCCTTTTCCGAGTTCCAAACTATATCTGTAGCAAATTTCACAGAAATCGGTTCTGTAGTTTAGGCGTGAAGAAAAGACAGACAGACAGAGCTACTTTCGCATTTATAAATTTTAGTTTGGATTTCAATTCAATCTTAAAATCATGTCATACGAGTGAGAAATTTTGCATTTCAAACACATAATACAATCTATCTATAGTTTGGCAGTAATAATTTCACAAACACTCAATCAACTAAAGAGCAATATACTTTAAGTAAATGGCATTGTTATTTCATTCTAAGTAAGTCTTTATTTAAGTTTAAGGCTAGATTGATCAAGTTTCTTCAAACACTTTATTTATGCAAAGAGTTTGAGATTTCATTGTTTTAAATGCAACGCTATTTACTATACTAGCTTTATATTATTCGTTTTGCAATTTCTCGTTTGTGCTTAATATAAATACTTATTGAAATAAAACCTTAATTTTTTTTGAGATAAAACCGTTTTATAAAATTTTTACTTAAGCTTTGAAAATTATTTGCTTTATGATTAAGAAGTAATTGACATATGTAGTGTATATATGTGTGTATATTCCTCTTTTTTGCGAGAGAAGTTAACATAATATATATACTTATACATTTTAATGTAATAGGTCGGCAAACGGATTACCTGATGGTAAGCCTTCACCGTCGTCTAAGTACACCCGCAACGACGGAGGAGTTACAGTGCATTGCCGACATTTTGGGGATTAGGGATTTGGAGATTTTGGGAAAGGGAACGAATTGGGGTAGGGGTAGGATTGCACCTCTGGTAACCTCATTCACACGGCGAAACACAACTCTTTGGTTATTACACGCCAATTTTCTGTGAGTCCGTGGTATTACTCCAGTCGAGCCGACACATTCGTGCCGAAACAGGGCTCTCCTACACTTGCTATATGAATAAAAATTTAATACATAGATACAATTTTCATTTTGACACAGTTCTTTATATAAAAATAGTCCCAAGAACCTGCAACTAATCCACAATAGAAATGAATTACTTATAAAATTTGTTATGTGCAAACAAAATTCAACTTTAAATAACAACCTAAACTTAAAGCAACGACACAAAGTGACATCATACGAAACGAAAATGTCACAAGGATTTCTTTCGCTTGAAATAAAACCAGCGTAAAATATAAACAGGGTATGTCTCTCATATTTTACTCGCCTAGCAATAGGATTAAATGCTGCGAGCTCCGTGCAGCAATGCATTCGGAAAAGCGGGAAAAGCAAGCGTCAGAAAATTTGCATACTGCTGTAATAAATTTAAGTGACAAGACAGGATATTTTGAAATTTCCGCCTAGACGAGAGATACATTTTTTATTCTGATTGAATATAATTTTGGAATAAGAACACATAATTCGGAGAAAAATACGCGCTGATTGCATGTACAGACAGGACAATTTATTTATGTCCAAAAATAAACAAGCATAATATTTCCGTCTCGTTGGTTTTAAGGACTGTTGTTACAACAGTAGGTAGGAATTTTGGGCTTTTACGTACCTAACTCTGAGTTTTTCACATGTCCTCCATTAAAGTTTGACCCTTTCACGCATAATGTCCATTTTAGTGAACATAATATATTTAATCTAAGCGCAATGAGGCACCGCGACCTCGGCCCAGAGCGGGAGAAGGAACGGGGGGGTTTTTAGTCAGTAAGAGTCTGACACTCTCTCTCGCCTTACCCTGGGCGGGAGAAGTCAGTGGATGATTTTCCCCTGACAAAAAAAGATATGTTATCTACAACAACATAAAAAAACTGTATTCTGATCTTAATAAATGACTTTAAAATCGATTATGATTTTATCTACGAAACAGATTCAGGTCTAGTCTGACTTTTAATCGGATTTCACTGACCCAATCAATCAAATATTCGACGTCACACAGATACAAAAAAATTTACCAGTGACGTAACAGTCAATAAAAGTACCTTCAATATAAAAAAAAACAAATGTCTGTTTATTAAACCTCGACGAAGAATTTATTCTCTTAACTGCAGATTTTGACGTCAGAAATGGAGCTATAGTAATAAAACGAAGCTCAGATTTACATTACCTGACTATAAAGCGGAGAATGCGAAGATGACTGGTAGAAACGGAAAGTGTCGGAATCGGAATGCGCTCGTGACTCCCACATTAGGTACAATGTAAGAAAACGATCAATGCTTTATTAACATGTAGTTAGTAATACTACATTACTTTATTTACACAATTGTTATGTCCTGGTTTCTTCCCAGTAACGGTAGTTTCGTATTCATTCGGTGAGAATTTAAAATCCATTCATTTTATGTTAACGCCAAACCGAGTGTCGTTCGATGCTGCTCGGAAATAAATGATAGCTTTTGTTTGTGTGTGATGCGACTGGTTAATGATTGTCTTTATATTATATATTATTCAAAATAACAACGAAAATCTAAAGACAATAATAATTCAAACTAAATTTTATCAAAATAAATAAATCAATATTTTATGACTTTGGATTTAATTCATATATTCGCTTGAAGTTTAAAAATATCTCGTACGATTTAGCAATCTCTAGCGCTTACTCTGTGCAAACAAAATGCATTACCGCATCATTAGCCATATTTGCTCAGTAAAAACGTTTATCACGTGAGGCAAAGGCATTTCTAGTCATGTGTTTTTGTTTAGCGTCTTGAATATCCAATATTTTGAACCTAGTCAATTTTAAAATGAAATTGTAAATTTTTTATATACCTACATCCCTATTTTCGTATGTACATGCTATGTGTAATTCGAGACTATATTTTATAAACTATTGCTAAGCCAAATTTCATTCAGATCCGTTGAGTAGTTTGAACGTCAACCAATAACAAATATCCACCTATGCGTCCATCCATCTATATTAAAAAGATTGTGTGATTTTTTAACTAAAATAAAAGCCCCATTTAAATACATGTGCCAACAAAATATCTAGATATATTTTTGCAAAAATGGGGTAAAAGTTTAAAGGCGTGACACAACCACAGCGTTATGTTTCGCCGTGTGAGTGAGGTTACCGTAAGCCCAAGCCTTCCCCTCGCCGGGGCGTCCTGCGGACTCCCCGTCCGCGTACCGGCCCATTGTGCTACTCGACGAGGTGGGAAAGCTGTTCGAGAGGATAATCTCAGACCGCCTCGTCGGGCACCTGTCTGGAAGGGGGCCGGATTTAGCGGACGGCCAGTTCGGCTTCCGCAGAGGGCGCTCCACGGTGGACGCCATCATGCGCGTGAGGGACCTCACGACGGGGACAGCGTTGGCCGGGAGGCGAGTCGTCGTGGCGGTGTCTCTGGACATCGCCAACGCCTTTAACTCGCTGCCCTGGAGCTGCATTTTGGAGGCACTCCGGTATCACCGGGTGCCTGCCTATCTCCGTCGTGTAGTCGAGGCTTACTTGACGGACAGATGCGTCATCTACCCCGGTCACCGGGGCGTGTGGAATCGGCGAGAGGTGTCGCGCGGTGTCCCACAGGGATCGGTCCTGGGACCTCTCCTGTGGAACATCGGGTACGATTGGGTGCTACGCACCGACCTCCCGAGCGGCGTCAGCATTGTCTGTTATGCTGACGACACGCTGGTGCTGGCGAACGGGAGGTCGCATCAGGCGGCGGCCGACCTGATGTCACAAGCGGTTGCGACAGTCGTTGCAAGGATCCGGCAGTTGGGACTCGAGGTGGCGCTCCACAAGTCCGAGGCCATGTGCTTCTATGGCCGTCGGAGCGCGCCACCTCCAGGTGGGTCCCAAGTAACGGCAGGAGGAGTTACCATCGGCGTCGAGTCGGCGATGAAGTACCTGGGTCTCGTCCTCGACAGCCGATGGAACTTCACGGAGCATTTTCGTCGTTTGGCCCCTAAGCTAGAACGGTCTGGGGCCGCGCTCAAGCGGCTCCTTCCCAACCTCGGGGGGCCAAACGCCTCCTGCCGGAGGTTGTATATGGGGATTGTGCGATCCATGGCCCTCTACGGTGCCCCTGTGTGGGCGCCGGACTTGAAGCGGCGGCCGGCTCGTACGCTGGTCGCGTCCCAGAGGGTCATGGCTATACGAGTAATCCGCGGGTATCGCACGATCTCCGGGGAGGCGGCGAACCTCCTTGCCGGATCACCGCCGTGGGATCTAGAAGCGAAGGCGCTCGCGCGCGTCTACAGTTTGCGCGCAGACGCGCGTCGCCGGGGCGAAGATCCTCTGCCGCGCCAAATTAGTGCGTGGCGGAATGAGCTCCGGCGACATCTCATGGCAGAGTGGAGACAACGACTGTCGCAACCGAGGGCCGGGCACGCTACCATAGCAGCGGTAAGACCCCTCTTTGAGGAGTGGCTTGAGAGACGCCACGGCGTCCTCACCTTCCGTCTGACGCAGGTGCTTACCGGGCACGGCAGCTTCGGTAGGTTCCTGTTTCGGATTCAGCGGGAGGAAACGCCCGAGTGTCGTCATTGTGAGGACCACCTAGAGGATACGGTGGAGCATACGGTAGCGGTATGCCCTGCCTGGGCTGAGCACCGCCGTATCCTCAGGGAAGTGATCGGCGGCGGCGACCTCTCGCGCCCGGCCTTAGTCGAGGCCATGGTGCGGAGTGAGAGGAACTGGGACGCCGTCTCCTCCTTTTGTGAAGCAGTCATGCTCGCAAAGAGAGAGGCGGCCCGCGTGAGGGAGCAATCCTCCTCCTCACGCCCCAGCAGCCGCAACTGGCGACACTACGGGCGTCGGGGATCGAGGGACGATCTCCGGCCACCGTAAGTACGGGCCTGCGGTCGGCGAGTAAGGGCAGCTCGCCGCCCGACCAGAACCAGGCCCGAGCGTACGGCGCGTAGCGTTCCGCGCGCGCCTCAAAGAGCCAATAGACCACCACAGACGGGGCCCTAAAGGGCTGATGTTCAGCCGGGGTTGCGGGGTAAGCGCAATGAGGTACCGCGACCTCGGCACAGAGCAGGAGAAGGAACAGGGGGGTTTTTAGTCAGTAAGAGTCTTACACTCCCTCCTGCCCGGCCCTGGGCGGGAGAAGTCATTTGATGATTTTCCCCTCACAAAAAAAAAAAAAAAAAGCCTTCCCCTCAACCGATCCCTCCTCAACCCCTAAATCTCCAAAACCCTAATCCCTAAAAGGTCAGCAACGCACTGCGGGCGGCAACGCACTGCTTACCATCAATCAGGTAATCCGTCTACTCGTCTGCCGACCATATTATACATATATTATACATACAAAAAAAAATGAAAACATAAGAAATTCTAATATGTATAAGTGAGAAAATTGTTCAATCTTTTTCTTGGATGTAATAATGTACTAAAAAAACTGATCCTAAACTATAACAGGGTTGTATGGTAACAAGTAACAAGCAATTTTCATTAAATTGATTGTTCCTGTGGCGTTTGTGGTCATGCATGTTAATTTCAGAACAGTCCCTATTTTGAGTAACTGAACCACAAACCATTATAACGACACTCTTGTTTTCCACGAAGCGGGACCTCTCTAATTTAGTACAATAGAGACTTCAGTGGTTAGCTATTAGAGAGACAGAGACTGTTGATACTTTGCATTTCTGCCACTGGCAACATCACACGGAAACCTGAGGCAGCATTTTTTATGTGATAGACAGGAAAACGAGCTCACAGATAACTGATACTAGGCAATCGGTGCCGCTCATTGACAACCGCAACGCCAGAAGAGTTACAAGTGCGATGCCGGCCTTTTGCAGATTAGGGTATCGGAAATTTAGAGATTAGGCCCTCCCTAATCATGTTCAATCTTAATGGGGAAGGGGAAGAATGGCACTGATGTTTGTATGTATTTTCTGCAAAACTAAATTATCACGTATGAAGGTATAAAAAAGTAGCTATAAAAATAAAACGTGATCTCAAAACTCAGCGTGCAATGCAGGTTTAACTTTTGCATACTTAAGTTCCTTGTAAATCTTTTCGAATATTATCATCACCATATAAGTGTACACTGCTGAGCAAAGGCTTCTGCTCACACGGAGAAAATTTGAGCATATATCACCAATCGCTTTCTAAAGGTGGATTGACGATTTAAAATTTGTAAAAAGAAAATATAAGTCCAAGTTTCCTCATGATATTTTTAACCGTAGGTACACCTGGAGGTGTCTAGATTAACTTAGAAAGAAGAAATAAAAATAACAAATTTATCCAATAATCCTTATTTTAGTCTGCACAATCGCGTATTTATTGTTTGATAATTATTCACTCGATCTCAAACGTCAGCTATGTTTTAAACAAATGCTGGTTAGTTAAGCCAATTTATTCCAGTAGGTAATTGTAAATGTGTAAATCTGAAAAGTTGAAAAACAAAGATTGGTTTATGCGATGTTTGTATGTCTGTGAACTGAAATCTTACAACTAAATTTTTAAGTACTTTTGTATTGACGTTTAGTTGCGCTAGCCATAAATGTCAAGCTATAATTATGCATAACTTTACTCTTAATGCATCAAACCTCTCATAACTGTTTTTTCCTGGTTAAATAATTTGGTTTTAAAAGGTTTTTATTAAAATAATTTGTATCGACGATTACAGACTTACAATTATATCCACGCAATAACTTTAACAACATAATCGATAAAAATCTCTATGACCTCACTGAAGCTAAAAGACGCATATCGAATTAGGGTTTAATCCAAGTGAAAATATTCATCTATCACTGTCATAATATTTTTCCACCGAATAACAAAAGCCTATCACACATACCAATAGGGAAAGCATCCATTTACCTACAATATTTTGTGGAGCACATTTTTTGTGTCTTAAAAGACAAATCAATGTCACAGGAATTACGACGCGACGAAACCGAATGGCGATGCCAACATTGACGAAGCTTGTTGTACGAAACCCGTATAAAGTTAGGCTTAATGTCAATATTGTTTTAATGTTCCGAGATTCGGGAGCGTTTGAATAATAAATTGTACGTCCTTTTTATTTTTCTTTGAGAAATTGTTAATTTTCTTTATTTGTTCTTTTCCTTTCGCTGTTCGTTAGGGGCAGACAAACACGTATTTTAATGTTTCTAAGGCTAGTGCTATTGTAGATGTAAATTACAATTTTGTTTGTCGAAAAATATCAAGCAAATAAATGACTAAGGGAAGTAAAAACATAAATTTCTTACATCACTAAATGGACAACATACCTACAGAAAAAAACGTGCGATTGATGTCTGTGTAGGTGGAACTTAAACTCCAGATCACCAGGGATTCTGCTACGTATTATTTATTTATTTATTTTATTTTACACTTCTTGCACAACGTACAATGGCGGACTTAACGCCTTAGGCGTTCTCTGCCAGTCTACCTTTGGGTGGTGGAGAAATAGGAGTATTATTGCACAATTTTCTTTTAATTTCTTAAAAATATAACAAAGTTTAATAATTAATTTCCTTACATATAGTGAATCCAAAGCTTGTGCATAATATAAACAAGAATTCATGTATAGTTGCTACGGGATTAATCCACCTACACTGTTCTCATTCTAGACATTCTTCATAATTGTATCGGCAAAGGCTGCACCTATCAAATCTACCCACGCATGAGCCGTCCAACCGAATATACCAAAGGGGAGAGCCGCTCAACGGTGCGGAGAACCATTGATTATACATGCGTAGGCATTTTGTGGAACAGTTACCATCCTACAGTTTAGTTAATACATTTCACTGATAAAGTTGTCTTTGCTCGTCTTGGCTTTGCTTGGATGCGATACTCGATTTTTCTTATTGTAAATTTCTTTTTTAAAAAAAAAAAACGTTGTGCGGATAAGGGAATAAGTCGCAAAAATCCCTATGTGAAGCTAGTAGTTTGTTTGTTTGCTTGCTTGAACGCGCTAAACTGAGGAACTAGTGATTCGAATTGGACAATTCTTTTTGTTTTGGATAGTCCTTTTATTTAGAAACGCTTCAGGCTAAAACGCATCACGCTACGAATATAGCAGCCAAACAACAGGTAGCAATTAAATTATAAGAGAATGTGAGTTGATTTAGAACTGCAGAACTTTTAACAATCTTCGTAGAAATTCAGTAGGCACTTATTTAAAATTGATGTAACAAGGTTATTCATGAAGCGATTAACGAGTAACCAAGTAGGTTCAATCTGTTGGGACATTACTATGCAAATGAATGCCTACTTTTGATGATAGCGCAAAAATCAAATTTGGTTGTGATCGTGATTAAATTTGAATATGTAAGTGTAAAGCTAGTTAACATATAAATGAGGTTTAGCCCTGATGTCAAAGTCATGGGTAAAAGAATGGTTATTAAGGGTTGATGCTCAGAAAAAGGGGTTTTTGTAATGATGAGATTTGACATCACAAATACGATATCTTAGCGCCTCCTTTGGGTTTCAAATTGGTTCATTATAAATGTTTTGCGCTGAATCAGACGAAGTAGATTGTATTTCACACCTATTTTTCAGTTTTCTTGCACGTAATGTATATTTTAATGTGCATCATATATATTTAAAAGTTATTATGAGTACGACGAGGGTTATTTGAAAGTAATTTTGCCAATACGGGTGAAACATGAATGGACGTAATTAATGATAACCCTTTTCTCGAAATTTCTGTATTATACAAGTTTCTTAGTTACATATTTCTTAACAAAAATCGAGAACATTCGAGAGGTGTTTTTAGACGCCAATAAATATTATGATGATTTGGTTTCAGACCAATGAATATGATTGGTTTCGTAATATTCGGTGTGCAATCAATTGTTATTCGGCGCGAGCTGTGAAGGTCAATAGGGTACAATATGTTGTGTCTAGTTGAATCTGTTACCAACTCCAAATAATTTATCTTGTTACGTTGGTGATAGGAGAATTATTTAGGAACTGTTTTTTTTTTATGTGTTAGGTCGGCAAACGAGCAGACGGATAAACTGATGGTAAGCAATCAGCGCCGCCCATGGAGCCTGCAGCAACGAAGGAGTTCTTTTCGAATGCGTTGACGACTTTTAGGTATTATCGTTTTAGAGATTTAGGGCTTGGGGGAGGAGAAGGATTGGGCCTCCAATAACCTCAACAACCCAATGCTTTGGTGGTTTCACACCGGTTATCTGTAAGGTCGGTGCCATCACTCTGATTGAGCTGACATATTTGTGCCAAAGTATGGCTCTCCGACACATAGTTCGGGCTTGTATAGCAAAATCAAGGTACAGTGATTCATATTTTTTAAGGTTGGCGTTACTTTGACAATGCTTAACCAATCACTGAGTTGATTCTATCCAATGACTTTTAGTGACGTTGGGATTATAGAAAAAACAGCTGACGGCGGAAGTCACCTGTGTTGTATCGGCTTAAACCTCATCCCCACTACCCATATGTAAAATAGATGGCAGTCTAGAAGAATAAGTTCAGGAGTAACACATATCATGTGCTTTAGTCATAGTAATTGTGTGTTTGAAGAAACATCATTTTATTTTGTCAAGTAAAGGTCTATAAAACAACAGCGACATATTAGTTAAGTCAGTTTCAAACCAAATGTTGCTAGTTTCGAAATATTGTTGCGAATTTGTTCAGAATAACAGTTACAGCACTACCAATATATACTGTTGTCAGTAATCGGAGTGTCACCGGAGGAATATATGGGTATTTCCTTTGAGTTCCTATTGTAGTGCGGTTTGTATTGAACGGACTAAGCTTTCCAGTTAAAATTGATGAAATATGAACATGGATGTGGAATAGAATGGCTGTGATTGAAAAAAATAACAACGACATAAATGCTAGTTTAATAAAACTTACTACTTTTAATGCTCTTTCAAACTAACAAAAGGATTATTAATATATACCCTAAATGTATTTTTTATTACTGTATTAAAATGAGTAGGTACTATGTCAACGTAGTATAAGGCCTTCCAGCATGATGGACTGCCGATATCCGTAAGGTGTGGTTTGATGAGAAGAGGCCTCATGATGATGATGTGGGCTGATGATGATGTCAAGTCAGTACTATAAAGAGACAGAATTACGGATATCGTGATTCCATCCTAGCTGGAGGGCCTTATACTACGTTCAGCACTCAGCAGTACATATCGCATTGCATTAGTTTTGATTTTATTACAAGTCAGTAAAAAATAATCTCTGTACACATAGAATTTAAAGTGCATTTTACATTACCTTAGATTCTATGACACACAGACTAATGGACCAACGACGAATATAAGAATTTCTCTTTTAAAATATTTTTAGCTAGTTTATAAAGCGTTTAGCACTAACACCGATGTATCTTACTCGTTAGATATATGTTAGCTTCAAGATAAAGCATGATGTTTTCTTTGTAACTACACATTGTCGGTCATCAGGGGAGATTCGATCTAGATGTGAAAAAATAAAGTATATTTTGGGTTGCACAATTTTTTTATAGTATTTTTAAATTCGAAATTATTAGTAAAGCAAGTTCTTGTTTTGTAAATGTACAAAACTTTTACATTTAATGAACTTAGATAGAGTTTTAAGGTGTTTTTATATTTTATTGATGGATTCATCAAGATCTTGTGTATGTGTGTAATATTTGTTTTCCATGCCCTTATTTTAGACGTTCCAAGTATTAACAAAGTGGTTATAATGTAGAGATTAAGTGTAGTAAACCAGGAGACACCAATAAAGTTCTAGTACATAGTACTAATACATAGTTCAACACATTTCATCTCGCTAAAGAAAATAAATACAATAAGAAAATGACTCGACTAGCTCATTTTAAAATACTAAACTTTTCAGAAAAGAATATCTAATGCGGTTCGTAGATTGATTTTGTAATAGGTTACTTCAGAAAATTAAGTTAAAATGAGTTTTTTTTTTGTGATAAATACTTAGATCTTTTCGTTTTTTTTACAAAATGTTTCCATGGAGTAGGTATGCATGCTAAAATAGATTAATTTTTTACAGACTCGTTTAGAAGCACTGATGTAGATGTGTGATGATAAAGAATGTAAAATCACGCTACAAAATGAGCGCAGAATGCAATGCAAATTTAAAAGGGAAGAAAGAAGATGGCGACCTAGGATGGGACACATAGATAGGTATTCTAAGTTGTATAAAATAGAAAGGAGTTTGTGACTAAAATCCATAGATATGCTATGTAAGGGTACCTGGTTCCCTAGTGTAGGCGAATATGCAAGTGATATGTGTAGTTTTATTAGATTTGAGGCCGACACACCATTTTAACGGTGAGGTGAAGTATGGCCGTGGGAGTTTCCACATGAAAAAAAAGAGTTTGTAATGGGATAAAGTCGTATAGGTGAGAATGGAACCAGACATATTGTGTCAACCCTACATAGTGACTACATTGTGATGATTTATAGCGTGTGGTTGTGGTTCCAAATTTGAATCTCTCATATTTCTGATTTGGATTGCGGTTCAAGCGCTAATGATGATTAAAATGGGGAATTTTTTCTTCAGTCAGAATTTGACACCACCCAGGGCAGGAAGAGATTCACTTGGCGATTTTTTCCTCACAAAAAAGTGTTTGACTATTAGACACTCACGTTATAAAGAACACCATTTTTTCTGTAACTTGTTTCTCATTAAATAACGAAATAGGAATTCATTTATTTATTTTATATCAAGTCTCCGCTTTGTAAGAAGCGTAGATAATTAAAATATAATTTTGTTTAAGTATCTTTGTTGTCCCTGTTATTTGTAAAATAGTTATAAAGTAATTATTTTCATCTGAAAGCGTTTGTAATTGTCTAAATAAAACGTTTTATTAAGATAGTTTTAAATTACTGAACGTAGAGATTTTGGTACCCTTTTGTAGTAGAGGGCTGTTGTACAATAGCGCAAATTCATGTTCTATCAATGAAGATGTAAAGACTATTTCTTTTTCGTAGTACTTTAAGGAACTAATTGATAAATAGATGTGAAAAAAATCGTGGTATAACTTTGGTCACATAGTTAAATGATATTTTGATTTAACTATGTGACCAAAGTTATACCACGATTTTTAAATGGATTTCTGGCTACATGGATTTCTGGCTAAATTACTAGTCAAGTTGTTCGCGAAATACATAGTTACATGAATAACTTGATAAGCATTTAAATAATATTAAGATAATAAATAATTTTAATTTTTTTTTTCAGGAACAAAACAGCCACCGTCTAGAGTCCTTACAAGAATATACAAGACCTATATGTATTGATCGTAGTCGTATATTTTACTTGAATATAAACAGGGATGTAACGTAATGCTATGTAAATGCATTCAAGCTAAATTGTAGAAGCAAAGCAGCAAAAAGTCGTAAACTGACGTCGGTGGTCGGTGTGAAAATTTAATTTTGTTTTATACGAGCACCGTAGCGTTTTCCACGAATTCAATTTTAAGAATTATATTTAATACCGCCGTATTGTTTATTGATATAAAAAAAATTTTGTATGACAAATAGAACTATTATAGAATTACGTTTTGGTAAATAAATACTATTGTAATTAAACTTTGAACTTTTTTATAAGTTATTTTTGTGTTATTGACCTCTATCAAGTCTGATGGAAAGCAATGATGAATCTAAGGTGGAACGGCAAAAAATACCTATTGGCTCTTGCCTTGAAAATCCCTAACTTTTATTGTTTTAATTATAACTACCAATATTAGTGGTTTTGATTTTCGAAGTGTGAATGTATAGTTCTGGTAAAACTTGTTAACGTAAAAAGTGGTTAGGAATAATATTGAAGTCATTGTAAGTGTGATTGTAAATTGTTTTTTTTATATTTTAAGGTTAAGATGGAGTATTTTGCTTGTTCTTCCCCTTACGAATCTATGCATTGGATCGTGTACCTAGCTTTACTCACAGACTGACTGACGAACAATTCAACTTTGACCTTTCATAAGTGCACTTTTATAGAATAATTTGAAATAAATGCTTTACACTCACTCACTTGAAGTGGCCCTAGAAACTAGTAGGTGTAGCGTAGGATGTCGACCCACAACTTGAACAAATGACCTCTTAGGAGTCGCCGTGAGCCTCTGGATGCAGTTTGCTTCCAACCACCCTATCTGCTGAAAGTCATTGGAGAAGGATGGAAGTATTTTGATGATGGTAAGGATAAATAAAAAATATTGTGAAAAGCTGGCTCAACAAATTCCAATTTTAATAATGGAAATTCGGCACTATTTAAAATTGTTTTATTAAATAAATTGAAATAATTTCATAAAGATCTTTTAAATGTAATGGTTTACAATGCCAAGATCTGATCGCAATAATGGATTGACTTTTCCAAAGGATCTGCTTCAGACAAGTATTGATGACCTAAATGTGTTCTATCTGTTGAATTTTTGAAATATAAAAGACATTGCCATGGTACCTCAGTTTTATTCGTTTTTCAAATGTTCTTCCCTTCCGATAAAATACCGCCTGTCGTTTCTGTCAGGTATTTACGAGCTATTGATCTAAGGGATCGCATTTGGGACCAAAAAGGACCGTGTTTCCGTGCAAATTAAAAAGTAAACGGTGGTGTTTAAGTGAATTCGTGTTTGGAATATTTGTCGATGTCACACAAAAGAGTTTGGCTTTTAAGAAATAATTACTCTTTCAAGTCACATTTTGAAGCTAATTCGTTAAAAAAAACTATTAAGTAAACTCTCTTGTTGTTTGTAAGCTCGTTTTTTTCAATAAGCAAACTGCCCTCCAGTATCTCACGGTCATTTAATGTTTACTAAACTCCTTATTTAGGGAACGCAGAAATGTACCGCGATAAAGGAAACGGGGTGGTTCTAAGTCAGTAAGAGTCTGACACTTACCCAGGTCAAGAGATAACTTCCGATGATTTCCTGCCCAAAAAATAGTACCAACTGTTCCTTAGTAACGATTTTTTTCTACAAAAATTGCTAAGGTTAGACTGGGTGATGACATTACAAGATTTTCAGTACCCGTGGTTAGTGTCTTCAAGTTGACTGCGATTGGTTGTAATGCCTTACCGTCAAAATGGGTTTAGTTAAATAAATGTGTTTCTTGCCTGAAAAAACCCTGTCTACTTGTATTGCTGGGGTTGTTTCCTCAAAAGACATCTATAGAATGAGTGCGCGTTACCTACTAATATTTGTCTGGACTAACCTCTGAATTTATTTTTGCCATTTTTTTTCAGATTAGATTTTTTTCACATGTTCATTTTAATTTATTTCATTTAGGTTACATGTGTAATTTTGACGTGACATATACAAATGTTTTGTGGCCTATTTGCAAAAATAAATTGATTATTCCGTTGTTAGGTTGGACTGTACATATGTTTTATACATGTAAATATTACTTTAGTTATGTTAAAGATCCAGATCATAGAACGAAGTGAAAGGCTTGCAAGAAAAACAATCGTTATATTTATAAAGATTGATTAGGTATGTGGTCATTGGACTAAATGTCAAATTTGACGAGGTTAACTTTAAGTTCAAGTGTCTTCATTGGAATTTATTTCATATTTATTTTATTAATTCAAGTTGACGGTAAGTGACATCTATGGTACTAGAAAATAAATAATAATTTAAATAAAAAGCTTGAAGCAGAATAATGAATTGATGTAATTTTATGTGGCATCACATCACCTATTTATATAAAGAAGTCGTGATTAAAAAGTACCTGACTATTATAGTTTTCATGCGTTATTTATTAAACAAACCATGATGATCTATTGTAACTTTATATATATTATTTTACAAAAATAAATATCTCTTTATCTTAAAAGCATTTAAATTCGTTTTGTAGATACCTACACAATATTTTATATCGTGGTTTGCAACTCAAAGGATCATTATGTTGCCAATTTTTCCACTTCATTCCTCTAAATAGCTGGATCGATTACGGTGACGGCTTTTAACTACACAAGAAGTATTTTTTTCACTTAGAATATACCAAATATATTGAACACTCATATGAATGAAGTGACAAAACTTATTAGTTTCAAGTCTTTTAGTCTCAATATCTTAGAACTTTTAATCATCGACATCGTGCAGGCAATACTGTGACGCGAATCAATTTAATGAGCATTATTAAATTGATTATTGATTATTACAATGCTACACAAAAATTGTTACTTATCTTACTTTTATTATTTAATTAAGCTTTATTATAACAAAGTATTGACTTCAGACAATCTGTAAGAACGTTTGCATTGACCCCAAAGTACTGTGACCTCTTTTCGCTAAATATCTCAAATGTTTACTTTGGCTTGTATTTTAATTAAGAGATTACCGCTTAATTATTCGGTTTCTCACCTCAAACTTTAAATGGACCCCAAGATTCCTTTGAATAGTCATGTTGTATTTTAATATTATTTATTTACAGAATTATTTTTAAATTAATTGGAGTGTTTTAAATATTTTTAAGCTCAACACTAATTGATTGTGGTTTTAATTAATTTTGTTTTTTAGTTTGTAATTAGAGTTGCGTTGCTGTACATGAATTTCAATAATTATTTTGGTAAAGTTGTTTGTGAAAAGTGTTGTTACAACAAACTAATAATTCTGAGGCTTGATTTTAACTTTGCTGAAACTGTTATAATATATAAAAAAGTTGTCGACATAAAATGTAAAATACAAAATAAAGATCAAACCATTGAATTGCGTTTCGACTTAAAAAATATAAAAAACATGGTCCCAGACATCAAACAAACTCGTCAAAAACAAAATCTTTGAAACGGTTGACCGAATTTTTCCTCGCCATTCTCCATCCTTAATCCCTGAATCGCCGTAACCTTAATCCCCAAAAGTCCCCAAATGTGGTGTTTGCCGTCTATGGCGCCGGCGCCGATTGGCTTACCACCACGTAAACCTCGTTGCTCGTTTGCTGACCGATCAAATAAAAAAACCATTAAACGAAAATGGTAAGAAGATGCATTAGCACAACAAAACTAGTAAAAATACGTCTGCAGAGAGTTCCAGACTAACTCTTAACAATCTAAGTGAATACTTGAGTGCAATCACTTGGAAAACTGACATCCACGGACTGTACAAATCAGTTCAAGAAAATAAAGTTAACTTGAAGTGAAGCTGTCGGCTGTCGCTCAAATAGTAAACTTATTTATTTAATTCATTTTCAAGTAGAATCTCGTCTTTTGGGATCGGTTTTGTTTTAAAAAAACTAGAGATAGATTTATAAGTTATTAAACGTAAAGTTACAAAGTTCTAAGTGACGTTTGTATTTAGGAGTTTTTTTTTTTGTATTATATAAGTTGAATTTATTATTAAAAAGGACAGATTTTTTACTTAAATTTGGTTCATAAATCTGAGTTTAATATTGTTGCGTAACTATTTTGATTTTAAAAACTTCATTAGTTGTATACCGGCGTTGGACTTAACAGTCTTGCTAGCATCCGATTATCCATCTATCATCATTATCAGCCTGATTCCGTCCACTGCTGGACATAGGGCTCCCTAATTACACGCCAGTGAGATCGATGTTCAGCTCTTCTCATCCAACAACTGCACGCCATCCTACGAATATCGTTGGTTCACCTAGCTGTAGGGCTCCCTACACTATGTTTGCCTAGTCGTGGTCTCCACTCTAGAACATGTCTTGGTTCTTCGACAATCATCATCATCATCACCTGTTTTATAAAAAAAGTATATATGCATTTGATTTTAAACGATGTACCTAGTGGTGACATTGTAGAATACATTAAAAAAAAAGATTAACGGCGGCCTAACGGTTTCTTGCTCGCTCCTCTCCATTAAAATCTCCATTTTGCAACGAGCACCTAGCTTCACTGACGAACAGATTGATGGACTAAGTATTATTGTATTTCGACAGTTCAAAAATACTAGCATATGGTTTAATTGGAATAAATATTTTCCACTTTTAGTTCGTTGAAATTATAAATGTAGACACATAATGTGGCCTTCAATTCACAATTCGAGGTTTCATTAAGATCAACATTATACCTATTTAAACCACAACGTCTTACAACATCTGGCATACAAAATAACAAACAAATAAATAAAGCTATAATAGACGTAATAATACTTATTAAAATATCGGTACATACAATAAAATGAATGAGGCTCGCGATTGATATTCCAGCAGTATCTAATAAGTGAATACAATAATATCAGGAGGGTCAATTGGCAGCCGACTACGTGACTCGTAAAATAACAGAGTATGTATCACAGAGTCTTAACCTGCAAACAGTGCTTGGTCACATGTGAGTGAGGAGTGTTAATAGGCTGATTTTAGACCTTATATCAATAAGGTTGATTGTAATGACGTCTTTATAAATTATTTTGTTTTCTAAATTGAGTTATTTAAGTATATTCGTGGTAAAGTACTATGTGATTTGAACATTACAAGATCTTTCCAATTGTTTCTCTTTCTTTACTGATTTTGTTGTATTTTTATATGATATCATTTATTTTAATTCAAATAGTTTATTTTATTATTGTATATAATGATAATTATGATTTGCACCTATTTATAATTTTTTTGCCGAATTAATGCATGTTATGTTAGCCTATAAGTAATTGGTGCACTTATATTTTTGTGATATTTGATTGCATAATAAAAAATAATGCTGGTGTAAAAATGTAGGGTAACCTAAACTCTGTCAAGAAACTATACTGTAAGAAAACTACAGTTGGAATATAGTTTAGGATCCAGCATTCATAGCAGGATTTAATACATTTCACCAGAAAACAGCTGAGTGTTTGTATTTTAAGAACATCAATAGACACGAGTGTATGTACGAGATATTTAGATCACAAACCCGCTTCCATATTAATTGAGTTCAAACGTTCGAAGTTTAGTCTCTGTCAGGTGTTTAATCCAGGTAAGTTCATTCAATCAACATCTGATCAATTACATTGGCGGACATATTGGCAACACGTTACCCTTTACCGTTGTGTTTAGGCGTATTTCATGATCGGAGAACGTTTCATATACGTGGTTATTGTTTCATAGCGATGTTACAAATTGCACGTACAAATGCATGTAGTTATGAACCTTACGATTTAAGTAATAAAGGAGCTTTTGAACTGAAATTTGAGGTTATATGGTGTTTTAAGCGTCAGATTAACAATTGTAGTACCGAGATGATTTTTACATTTTAATAAAAGACGAGTTTCGAATGAAAAGTATTAGAAATTGTTGTTGCGTGATCTCTTATTATTTTATTATTTTAAGAGACGACTGATCAGTATATAATACAATTCCCTGGTCAATCACGCATTCTAAAATGGCACCTTCTCAGGAGACAATGAAACAATGGACTTATTTCTGTAAATTGGCAATAAAGAAGCATTTTTACATGTCAATGTTACCTACATAAAAAATCTAGATGAAGTCGAACATTTCGTATCCGAATACTCTGAGAGGAATTTTCGAAGCAAACTTTGAGATCAGTCTTTTTTAAAGTCCATTTGATCAATGGCAGTTGTAATGCTATGTTAATACTTAATACAAATTTTCAGTTTTCAATAATTCGATGGACAAGGTATGCCGCATCAATCTTCGTCATATTTTCTATTTGATAAAATAAAATCCTGTTAAATATTTATTTGTGTCGCTAAGTGATTGATGACGAATGATGATAAAAGTCACAAAACACGCTTTCCTTAGTCGTTAGTAAATACATAGAATTACCTATATACTTACTGGTAAATACAGTTTCATTATTACCATTACAAGCTGGTCTTCTACCTTGTATTTTATATACAACATTTGTAAAGCCCGGGGGTGAAAAATCAGGCGATTACTAATATGACTTTTTAATTTTATGTAAGATTATTTAGGCACCACTGACATACGGTAAAAGAAAACAACGTGAGGGAACTTGGAATTGTAATTTCTAATTATAAGTTTGAAATCACCAATCCGCCTTGAGCTAGCGTGGCGTTAATTCTTAAACCTTTTCAATGTGAGAAGGGTCTTTGGTCAGAAGTTGGCCCTTATAGAGTGATGATGATGATAAACTTACAAAGGTATGTGCGGGGGTTCAAAAAACAGGCATGGGATCAAGAAATTTCCTCACAATGGCTCTTTCATTTCCCTATTATTTGATATTGTTATAATAGAAAAGCGAAAAAGTCACATAAAAGAGACAAACAAATTGTCTGTCAATCAAAAATAAACCTTTGTATTGATAAAGCAATGTTCTATGAAGAAATCAGGCATTTTTCCTAGAACTACTCGTAATACAATAACATGTCAAAAATATAATGGTCGTCTTCTGTCTATGCAAATCAAGGTGAATACTTTCCGGTGACGTCACATATCTTGTTTACATTATGTCAAGGTTTATTGGGGTACTGCAAATATTTGGCGTCCCGTAATGGCCGCCCCGTTCTGTACACATCTTTAAGTTTGGGCATTTTTTTTGTAATGTCACTTTCAGGGTTGGTTCGTGATCATTTTCATCTTTAAATAGTAATTTATCTATAGGAATATTTTATTTAAACTATTATTTTGTTGCACTATTGTTGAACGTAAACGTGAACGTAGGTATGTGAGAATTTAAGAACTTATTTATTACATGGAATTATCAAGAATTATAATAGTTATAATGTAAGTTTTCATAACTCCAAGCAAGTATGGAGAGTTATACATTAAGTTTTTTAAGTTTTCCTTCAAGTTCAAGTTTAATAACACTACTTATGAAGGATACCTTAAAACTAATTGCGCAACTGGCCCAGTGGCTCGGCTGCTGAATTCCCGCATTTTGTTCCTATAGTCCGGGTCTAGGTGGTTTTGCGTGTGAATTTGTATGTTTGTGCACGCACCAACCACACATGAAAAAATACTAAGTAGTAAGAGCCAAGTTAAAAAAAGGAGCATCGGATTAATAAATTATATGAATAAATAAATTAATAAGCAAAGTGTGATATTTTTCCAAAGATTACCCACCTATATTGTTCTTCTATCGTGTCTCGAATTACCACGATCGAAAGATTAAACATGGATAAGAATATATGTACATTCCAAAAAAATACACCGATTTTGGCATCCAGTCAACGTCTCCGACGGCGAAAGACAAAAATTCCTCAAGAATTTCCATAATGAGAATTTAAATTACAAAGTGGAGCAAAGTTTCCTTGTCCATATAAAAATATTAGGGAAAATTAAGACTGTTTATTCATTGGAGCGTAAATTAATTAACATGCAATTAAGAAATTGGAGTGAGCATTCTTTGGATTGCCTTGGGATGATCTATGTAAATGAAAATTAATCTTGAATTGTGTTACCAAACTGAAGACTCTTAAACAGCTTTAACTAATTTCTAAGGTTTTTATTTTTCAGGAGAAGGTATTTATTTATTTGAGACTTCATGCACATAATAATGCACATGGGCGGACTTAATGCAATAAGCATTCTCTACTAGTCTATCATTGGGTGATGCAGAGATAATCTAGTGGCAGGTGCAAGAAGCAAGCAAATTCTACTAAATATACCAAACATATATATGTATATAGAAATATACATAATACGCTGAACTTTACATACATACATACTCTACATACTATATGTATATACACATTATAATATATATTTTTGAGACTATATATATAGGTATATGCAATAGGAAGCTCCCGAACTCTCTACTTGAAAGACAGCCGACTAGTCAAGATCCTGATATCGGGGGGTAGCGCATTCCACAGAAGAATAGCCTGTATTTAAAAAAGATTTTTAGTACATTTTTCTATTGTATCAATTATTATAATTAATGAGAGCTGTAGCGGCACTATCACGTCGCTACATTACTTAGATACGATAGAGATAAGACATACATGTTAATTGTTGCACGTTTGTTAGGATAGCTAAATCTGAAAATCTCACGCATCTTCTTAGTATATAAGCACCAGCAATTAAAGTAATAAACAGACCTTAACCATCTACAGTCTCATTATTTACCTTGCCACGAAGTCTGGCAAATTGGTGACCCGACGAAGAACAATCAACATGACTCATTCACCCTGCAAATCAAGCAGCAGCCAACAAGAAGCCTTGGAGATATCAGCCGGAATTTTGGAGGGACCAACCCAGATTATGGTTTAAGCAACTAGAAGCCATAGTAGCACCACAGAAGCAAGGAGACGATTACAAGTACTATACGGTCATTGCAAAACTGCCAAAAGAAGAAATAATACAGGTTAGTGACCTCATTACTTGCCCACCGCCAATAGAAAAGTACAAGGCTATCAAAGAACGCCTAATCAGTTGCTATGAGGAATCAGACCAACGTCAGCTCCAAAAATTATTGTCTGAAATGGATCTCGGCGACCAGAAACCATCACATCTTCTGCGCAAGATGCGGACCCTGAGTAACGGAAATATCAGCGACGAAACCATCAAACTTCTATGGTTGAGGCTTCTGCCACCATCAGTGACTTCGGTTCTAGCAGTCACAGAAGACATAGATGTGAACAAGATGAGCCAGATCGCGGACAAGATATTAATAAATTCAACACGTACAGAGGTGTCAGCTGTAAACGGAAACAAATCTGGCGACGATACAATGTCATGCATACTAGCACAGTTAGCAGAAATGCAATTGGAACTAAATGCAATTCAGCAAGGTCAAAAAAACTATCGACGCAGCACTCAAAGTTATTCCAATCGTCGGCATTTCCTACCACAGTCGAGTTCAAGAGAAAGAAGGCACTTTTGTTTTTACCATGGAAGATTTAAAAAATATGCACAAAAGTGTGTTCAACCTTGTGATTGGAAACAGGATCTCAACTCAAGGAAACAGGGAAACTAATTGAAGCACGGACAACGGCGGAACTCTGTGCTATTCACCCGTCCAACCGCCTCACTATTACCGACCGAAAAAGTGGTATGAGATTTTTGATTGACACGGGAGCAAATATTTCAGTTATTAGCAAGCCACAGAGACATTCACTAATACAAGATGAACAATGTATACTTTATGCCGGAAATGGTACAAAAATTAAGACATATGGTGAAAAAAAACACTCTCTTTAAACTTCGAGCTACGAAGAAACTTTGTATGGAACTTTGTCATCGCCGATGTAACACAACCGATTATTGGAGCAGATTTTTTAGAGCATTATAAGCTATTAGTCGATATAGCTGGTCGAAAACTCATAGATAGGGTAACTGAGCTGACAACGCCCGCAACCCTGATCAAATCGACGCAGCAAACAATCCGCACTATTAACATTGAGACGAATCCACGCATTACTACGGATCAAGGTCGACAATTTGAATCAAGAATATTTGAATCACTTTCACAATTTTTAGGAGTACACAAAATTAGAACAACGCCTTATCACCCACAATCAAATGGAATGATAGAGAGATTTCATAGAACTTTAAAAGCGGCGCTAATATCAAGAGAATCTAATGCTAATTGGATGAACGAAATTGCTTCAGTTCTACTTGGATTACGAAGTTGTGTACGCGAGGACACAGGATATAGTGCAGCAGAGATGATATATGGCGCACCTATAAGGCTTCCCGGAGAATTTTTTGAATCGTCACAGCCTTCGACATACGAAGAATTTGTCACAAATATACAAAAGGACATTTCTCGTATGACATCAACATCAAAACGCAAGAAAATTAAACAAACAGTTTTCATTCACCCCGAGCTCAACAAATGCTCACATGTATTCGTGCGCTGTGACAGAATAAGGAAAAGTTTAACACCACCATACGAAGGACCACTTCTAGTGACAAAGAGGATAGATAAGACGTTTATCATTAAAATTGGGGACAATGAAAAAGCAATATCTATAGACCGATTAAAACCTGCATTTGTCTTCAATAGTGGAACGAACGTGCCAAATTCAGAAAATAATCACAACGGGCGGAACACGTACATCACGAAGTCAGGACGGGCGGTTAAGCCGACAGTACGATTCGTCACTTGCTGACACAAGTAATCAGTCCATTTAAATACTCACCGTATTTTGAAAATACCATCATATACCGTCAGTATCTACGAGAGAACAATGGGCAACCAAAGCTCCAAAGATCAAATCGTATATAACTCCGACAGTTGCCTTAATCAAAATGAAGCCGACCATCTCAAAAGTCTTGTCCTGGAAGAGCTACGGTGGACGAGAAACATTGCAATTGGACAAATCCTCATCACAATTGGCATCCTTCTTCTCTACGGAATACTGAAGACCTTAGACAGAAGAGTGAAAACAATAGCAAGAAACAATCAGCACAAATGCAGTGGATAGTTCATCGACTGCCGCCGCCGTCACAACAAAGGCAGCAGTTTTTATTTCCTTCGAATTAGCAACAATGACATTACATTACGCATAGGATGTAATTTATCAGCAAGGTTAAGTTATTATATAATTAGGTACATACTAATTTTTTTCAATTTATATGTTAATTATTTTTAAAAGGGGGGAGTATATGTAGCGGCACTATCACGTCGCTACATTACTTAGATACGATAGAGATAAGACATACATGTTAATTGTTGCACGTTTGTTAGGATAGCTAAATCTGAAAATCTCACGCATCTTCTTAGTATATAAGCACCAGCAATTAAAGTAATAAACAGACCTTAACCATCTACAGTCTCATTATTTACCTTGCCACGAAGTCTGGCAAAAGAGCCATCATTTCCTTAACAACGACATCTCTTAACTTTCCGAAACAAATGAAAAATAACCCAGGACTAAACCGAATGTTTGACAACGAAATACGTTTTTTTCAGCAGCTAATGAACGTAGACAGTGACAAATGACTCATGGTTTAAAATAATAGTGCTGTGCCTTAACTGTTTTGTCTCGTTATAAAAGGGATTTTATTATAGGCTTGTCAATGATACATTTTTGTTTTAATATGTATAATAGAAGCGAGTGTTTTTGGCTTTGTGGTGGTTTTTTTTGAGGGTATTTTTAATGGTTTTTTTTTTCACCCCTTTCGATTTTTTATTTTGAACAGGTCCGCGTTTCATCATTACAGTTGTACTCGCAACCGAGGCTGGACATCGGGCCTAGTGGGTGGGCCGATGGCTCTTTGGATATAAGATGATCGAAATTGGTATATTACACAGAAAAATCGCTTTCCGGGAGACACCGTCACCGTTTGCTTTATTTTGTGATTTCCTTGTGCTTGTGGTTGTGCTTTTGGTTTCCAGTAAGCGTTTGTTTACATGATTTAATGCCGTCAGGGTTGTGAAAAAAATATACTATTTTTATTTAGGTAATCTTTTTACATGGGAATGCCATTCATATGAATACAAGGCAAGAAACATAACTTTACAACTACCTAAAGGTCTATTTGCTTTTGATCCGTAATTAAATATTTACTAATAATAAACGAAGCTTCAACATCTTAACTTAGTATCTCGCATAACATTTATACCTAATGTGGGGCAAAACATATTAAATTATTAATTAATGTTAAATTCTCAAGTGTACGAGTTTCAGTAGATAATAATTTATGCATACTCCTTATTAATAGACTCTTAGAATATTAATGCAGTTGAAAGATCTTTGGAAATGTGAGCATAGCAGTATAGCGAAGTCAAGTCTTGAGTGAGTGATTTTGATTATTTTTTTTTTTGCTTTTTTTCATGTATATAATATATATTTTATATATGTAATACAAGACAGGATAAATATATAATGTTCTTATGAAAAAAAGATAGAAATAGTAAATTTCTTCGCTCGTCTTTAGCGAGGCAAGCAGTGGACCTGAGCAAAGAAGACACAGGCCGCTAGTGCGAAATAAATTAAAAAAAAGAAATCCAATCCCCGAATTCCTTAATCCTAAAATCTGAAACCTCTAAGAGACCGGCTATGTACTTGCAAGTCCTCTGTTTAAGAATAATCTCATAATATATCGCCAAATTGTTGTTTTTTTATAATAAATGTTTAATAATGTAGTTCGTTGCTTATTTATAGTATTAAAATTTCACTAATTAAGTTTGAACAGCTATTCAGAAAGCTTGTGTTCTTGAAAGGAGATCGTGACGTCGGAAAATACAAAAGAAGTTGTGGTTAATTTTTGCATAATTTATTTATAACTTATGAACTCAGCACAGGCTTTGAATAAACAAGTTTTTGATGAAGTTACTATTTATATAAAATAATAATTTAAGTTAAGAAATTATTGTATGAGGAAATATAAAGAAGCATGGCATTCCTATAAAAAGATTTAAATGGCTAAGGATTTGAATGTTCTCAGTTTTGTTGTTTATTCATTTACTTTCGGTCATTTTTTTGTTTTTTGTGCTCATATTATATAGATTGTTAAGGAACACTGATAAGAAATTAGTTACCAAGGTAAATAATTTTGCATTATCAAACACAATCACACAATTTATTATTATGCAGTGTGAATTTATTGCCATATAGTTACTTAGTAACAATATTTATCTATGCAATTAATTTATTTTATGATAACCTCCTTGGTGTGTATTTCAAAATATTATTGTATCTTTTAAAATAAGAACGTGAATGTTCAAGAATCGAAAAGAATATTAAGATTATTTAAAAATTTTGATCTTTGGCTGTATTATCACATGAGGTGGTGTGACAACCGGGGTTGTGGGTCAAATGCTATAATACCTACACCGCGACCTTGGCCTGGAACAGGAGATGTAACGGAGTGGTTTTTAGTCAGTAAGACTCTGACAGGCCTTTTGCATTACCCAGGACAAGAGAAGTCTTTAATAAGAAGTTGGCGCGACATTTGTACGATATATAGAATCGGGCTGCCAATTCTGCATAGGCTTAGCCGCCCCAGAGATACTTTTAGAACTACTATATATATGATTCGATAAGATCCTTTATACTACATCATCGATTTATGTTAATCGCCCTGGACATACAAAACTCACTAAATATACATACATAACTGGATGTTTACCACCACGTTTCTTTTAAAACCACTCTTGACAGTATTTGCTGGTTGTGTTCAAGTTCAAATATTTCAATGCATCGTACGAAAGTAGGTATAGCTGAATCAAACTGAATATTTGAAATGATATTAAAAACTCTTGGAGCGTGCTTTAATATCAGTTTAGATTTGAATACAGATAGGTAGGTATATTATATTTATACTTACATTTATATTTCTTTATGGAAACTTTTTTGTGCACATATTAACATTAGGTATTATCATAATCTTTGTTATAGAAGTGTATTATTTAACTCTTCTACAAACTTCATATAGGAAGAAATTAATATTCCAGATTGTTTTCAAAATCTTAATTAGGTAAATATCTTATTAACATACATAAAGCTTACTTAAAATATTGTTTAAGTTTTCAAATGAAATGAAGTGATGAATTTAATCGTTTACTAAACTGTCAATAAATATAAAGTGTGGAGGGATGGAGAGGGAGAGGGAGACCAAAGAAAATATGGATGGATTGTGTGAGAAGTGATATGGAAGACAGAGGAGTTAGTGATAGCGTAACGGGTGACAGGACAGAATGGAAGAAAAACATATTGCGCCGACCCCAAATAAAACGGGACAAGGACAGGAAGATGATGAACAAAAAGACAGTGTTGTAAATTATTTATTAGCATTTTTATTAGAAACAGAACGCGATATATTTCTGTTCGTGTCATTTTGGTCGTGACGTCACTGGCGTGTCTTTTGTTTTTTTTATTTAAGTAATTCGTATTCGAATTACTTAAATACTTTAATGTTTTTATTTTATAGAATGTGTTTAAAACTGGCCAGATTACTCGACCACAAGAGTTTTAGTTGTTATTAAAACCTCACCGGTTATCTATCTCGATAATATTAACTTTATCCAATCGCTATACGTGTTTTGCATAATTTCATTCACCCAATTAAGCAAAAATAACAAAACACAGCGTTACGTCACTAGCTAAAAATTTTAAGTGTGGCAGAGCCATGGTTCAGCTCGAATGAGTCGGCTTGACCGGAGTGATACCTCGGCCGCACATAAAACTGGCGTGGAACAACCACAGCGTTGTGTTTCGCCGTGTAAGTGAAATTACCGGCCCAATCCTAAAATCTCCAAATTACTAATACTCAAAAGGACGGCAACGCATTGTAACTCCTCCGTTGTTGCGGGAGTCCATAGACGGCGCTCATTGCTTACCATCAGGTAATCCGTATGCTCGTTGACCGACCAATTACATAAAATAAAAACCTATTCATTTACTTTATAGAAAGCCTGCAATTTTTTATTTCAGCACCTATACTACAGTATTTGTTGCTTATTTAATTTTTTTAAATTCTTATTTTTTTTAAGTTATTACTAACTTATGCTTGTTCTCTTTCTTCATAAATGTGATATTTCATTTATAAATAGACTACCTATACAAATAAAGATAAAAAATGATAGTTTTTGTCTATCAACCACACAATTTTATTAATGTTTCATATAAGTGCCCACTGCGGAACAAAGGCCTCTTCTCATACCGAGAATGTTAGAGCATTAATCGCCACGCTTGCTCAATGCTGGTTGGCAATTTCAAACTTATAATTAGACATTATAAGTCCAGGTTTCCTCACAATGTTTACCTTCACCGTATGTCAGTGGCGTCTAAATAATCATTGAAAGTACATATAACTCGGAAAAAGTCACATTGGTTCTTGCCAGGTTTCGAACCCACACCCTCATGCATGAGAAGGGGGCTCCTTAAAAATGTTTATTAATGTTTGAGAGCTCCAATTTATTATTGATGTTGCAATTTTATTGATTGAATTCTGGCAAACGCTATAACAATATCCCTTTAGAAGTTATAAATATCAGTATGAAAATTATTTGGCTATCAATAGATACAGTAGTGTAATGCAATACAAAGCGGTATTTAGCGGATATTACAAACATGATATACATACCTACGGCAGATGAATCTATATTAACATTGCTATTGGTGAAATACGTTTAATGTTCATTTAGTAGTCCACGTTTCATTATTCATTGAATTCTAACATTTTCGATTGAAATGTCGGTAAATGATTAACGTATCACCACTAGATAATGGTGATACTAATATTATAAAGAGGTAAAATTTGTAAGTTTGTATGTAAGGGGTAATCTTTTGAACCGCTGGTCGGATTTCCAATATTCTTTCAGTGATAGATAGCTACAATGTTCCTGAGTGCTATAGGCTATAAAACATCTCGCTGAGCTGCGGGTGAAACCGCGCGAGAGAAGCTAGTATAGTATAAAACAAAGTCGATTTCTCTGTCCCTATTATCCCTATGTATGCTTAAATCTTTCACATCACAACACCAGCCTATAAGTAGGTACCTACTCACTGCTGAAAAAAGGTCTCGCACGGAAAAGGTTTAAGCATTAACCACTACGCTTAACTCAAAGCTGATTGGCGATTTCAAACTTATAATTAGAAATTATAAGTCCATGTCACGATGTTTTCCTTCATCGTATGTCTTTGGTGCTTATATAATGATAGATACTATATATAGGTATAACTCAGTCAACAAAGGCCATATTGGTAGTTGTCAGGTTTTGAACTAGCAACCTCTTACATGGAGATCGAAACCCTTAACATCTAGGCCACCACAAAAATTAATTAAGTTTTATCTTGAAAACTACGTAGTGGATTTTAGAACGAAGAAGAATGAAGAGGAATGATTATAACGTTTTTTTTTTGAAAAAAAAAGCGTTGCCTCACTCTAGGATTTTTTTTTGTATCGTGGGTCATCACATCCAGACCCGAAACAACAATTTGTGCATCATACAAAGTTTTGCTCCGTGCGGGAATCGAACTCGCGATACGTTGCACGGCAGCCAGTTGCCCAGCCACCACACCAACCGTGCAATCAAAAATGTATATTAATATCCATTAAATTATGGAAAATGTAGTCTATCAGCATAGCACGAGTGCGAGCAAGCAAATGGACTTAACAGTTATTAGTTGGAAGTACTTTCAACCCGTCTACTTACGAGACAATCCGGGCATAATCAAAACTGATTTGTATGTGATATAAAAACTTGACAAGTACAAGTCTGACTTTTGCCGAGTTATATACACCGTGACTTTTTAGTCGTCTTACAAAAGTTGTCCACTTAATGTATATGACATAAAATACCTCTAGGTGCGATAATTATTTTTTACAATTAATTAAGATATATGTAGAAATATGAAACACCCTGTTAAAAATCTTTACTTATCAAACTGTAGAGTATCCTCCATCTCCTATTTCTACGAGACAAAATATCACAAACCAATCTAGCATAGTTCGCGTGGACTGTTGTCCAATCAGATTGAATTTTTTTTTTAAATTAGGTGAAGGTCACTCGTACTGTAGCTTAGGCACGGACCTCGCTTGATACAGAGTGTTTCTAAAACTACGCCTTGCGTCATAATAATGAATAATATTTTTATTTTTAATTTATTTAAATCTCATTATTTTTTTATTATTAACGTTTACTAGTCATTGGATACATGAACTGGGCTGCCTTTGTAAGACGACTAAAAAGTTACGGTGTATAATTTGTGAGATTTCTTAGACGTCACTAAAACACGGCAAAGTAAAACATTGTGAGGAAATTTTAACTTATAATTTCTTATTATAAAACTTGACATTGCTAAGCAAACATGGTTATTAATGCTCAAATCTTCTCCGTGCAAGATGTGCCATTTGCTCATCAGTTACTTATAGATGATAACGATGATGGTATCAAATGTTATATGCTAGCTTGTCACTATCAAGACAATTAATAAAACTACAATTTTGGATATTTTGCTTGGAAACGTGTAATACTAAGAATAACTTAGAGCTATTTCTATGTTACCTAAACCTTAAACTTGGCGTTCTCAGAAACTTACCGACTATGAATAGACGGGGGTAACTGTTTAACATTTCGAAACTTATTTGAAGACGTAGACGTAGACGTAGGACAAAACGACCTTAGTCTTTAACCCCTTGGTAGATGCATTGATACTGGATGAAACAGAAGCATTCCAAATCTCCATCGGTCTCGAAAAAATCGTCTTGTTCGTTCTTATATTAATATTAATAGTTGAAAATCGAACAATTCCTTTTCCAAACATAAAATTGACCCGAAACCACGTCATATTTATATCCAAAGAAATAAAGAAATAAATATAACAAATAAAACGGTCTTTTATTGTGAAAAGATGAAAGTACCTTTCAAAAGTGGCCTAAAAGCTATACAAGGTTTGCGGTTGCCTCGGTCGATTGTATCATTGTGAGGTATGAGGAATTTGAACACTTGGCACGGGTTGCCAAGAAATGGTTATAATATTGAGACCCGTCCGGAGGGTTATAACTTGGCACACCGACCGAGTATTGAGTATACTTGTTTTAACCCTAGAATGATAGTGGAGTTTGTTATGATGAAAATAATACTGAATGAGTAAGTACCTAATTCAATTTTGTTTCATCACTGTTTTCTATTTTATGGAAATACGACGACAAGACTGGATGGAATAATATTTTAATATTTAAGTTATTTGAACTAAGCATCTTCAATATACAGAGTTCCTTTATTATGGTAAAAGAAGGCAAAATATTTTACTTTCTAAGTACTTTTTCTCAGCGATCATTCGCGGTATAAGTGGTAGACGTACAACATCCACCAAAAACATATCATATTGAAAACCAGTGCAGTTAAAAGCACTCTTGAAAATAATGTATGATGAAGAAGTCGAAGAAGAATCTTCTACTCGTAAAAGTATACGATTTGGTATTCCATTTGCTGTACCAACGCCTATTATCACAGTTTTTGATAGACAGATAAGGAAATAAATATTGACTCAGTATTGAGACAGTAGCTATTGTTACACTACAATTTATGGTTGGTCGTTGATCGTCGGCAAACAAGCTGACGAATTACCTGCTGGTAAGCAATTGGCGTCGCCTATGGATACCCGTGACACAAGACAAGTTAAGGGTGCGGCCTTTTGGGGATAAGGATCCCGGAGATTTAGTGAGTGGAAATAGTGGGTCTCCGGTGCGCTAATTCACGCGGCGAAACACAACTATGTGGTTGTTTCACGCCGGTTTTCTGCGAGGCCGTTGCATCACTACGAGCCGGTTCGTGCCGAAGCTTAACTCTCCCAGACTTAGCTCGCCAATTACTAGTTACTGACTCTCTGGGCTGACTGTGTATTACTAACTTTTAAACTTTTTCATATTAATAACATATATTGACGCGGGTATTAACGCGGAAAATTATTATTTGAATACTTTGGTAGGCTTGACGTTTCAACCCGGTAGTGTGTAGACGGCCTAATATGGTAGAAAATGAAAATAAGGGGTAGGGGGGGGGGGGGGGTAGATGAAGATTCATCGCCCGAATGCAGGGAGCTGAGACATCGCGTCTTCAGTCTGCTTGTGACTGTATATTATTAATAAAGGAGTTCGGATTAGACTCAACCAAAAACAGTAAGAACATAAAATACCCTATCGAACAACAAGTTAATATTTAATACACCAAATCAAAATAAACACTCGAATACATCCGTATACATAGAACCATTTATAGGGTGCGAATATGATACAATACTGTCAGTTATTTATCACTTGTTAGAAGGGTCAATGTTTTTCCTCATGACGGATATGAGCCAAAGTTTTCCTGCAAACTGACAAAGATATAATATCCGACTATCAAGCCTCCGAAAGTAAATAAAGATAGTAGCTGGTCGTCCAGAAAATGGGATCAAATTCCATAAGACAACTTTTTCCTTCTACTATTGTCAAGTTGATTGGTTTACTTGGTATTTCGCTTTCCTGCTTCGTCGGTTTGTGAACATACGAGGTTGCAGATTATAATTTCCCTATTTGATTCTTGGAAGACAAAAATTTTCGGAATAAGTATTTTGTTAGGTTTCAAAATTAACTTGTGTTTTGTTCTCGTCATCATCAAAAAGGCAAAAAGCAATCAGAAATTAGAATGTACACACTTTTTATAACTGAAGTCAATTAAAAAGTATTTTAGTAACTATCAATGCGAATCAATAACCAATTTACTGCTAAAAGCTCTCATAATGTCATCAAATTACAATCGGACGATTATTAATTCGATTCACTATGTATCGAATACGCGTTGGAAAATAGACATAGAATAAAATTTATATCGAAAAACAATTGAAAATGGTTTTAGGTGTAATCAATCATATGGTCTAACTGCCTGACGTATCGTGCCTGCGTCAGAGCTTGTTTGTACTATATTTTTATAGGTCATCAAAATGTGTGTTCTGAAGCACGTAGGTATTGTCAAATATTGCGAAATCACTTGGATGTTACTGGAAAAATCTCGTTCCGTGTGATCAATACGGCATAGATGGGATACATTCAAGTAAATGGACATAATATGTCCTCTATACTCAATTTATCATCTTGATTATCCTGGAAAAGTCAATTGATAAAAAGACATTCCCAGTGCATATTCTGAAACGATTGTTTGGAAAAACATGGGAATCTCTTAGGACTTAAATGGTCAGAAACTGTAATTTGTAAAGGAGACCACATTCTTGGGGATTACTGTAGACGACAAGCTGCAATGGGGGCCCCACATTAGATCTCTAGCAGGGCGGTTGAGCTCGGCAGCTTATGCTGTCTGGAAGATCCGTCAGCTAACCGACGTAGGCACGGCACGACTAGTGTACTTTAGCTACTTTCACAGCATCATGTCGTATGGAATTCTGTTGTGGGGACAGGCATCCGACGTTGAGTCTATCTTTATCTTACAAAAGCGTGCAGTCAGAGCTATCTATAACTTAGGTCGTCGCGAATCTCTCAGAGAAAAGTTTAAGGAGATCAACATTATGACCGTACCATGTCAATATATTTATGAAAACATTATGTATGTTAGGAAAAACCTACAGCTATTTGTAAAAGTATCTGACAAGCATGACTATCTTACTAGACATAGAAATAGATTAAGTCAGCCTTTATTTAGATTAGCAAAAGTGCATAAGTCGTTCATGGGATTATGTGTTAAATGTTATAATAAAATCCCAACTGAAATACAAAATCTTAATGAAAGTAAATTTAAATTATGTATAAAGAAAGTATTATGTAGGAAAGCATACTACAAACTAAATGATTATATAGAAGATAAAAATGCTTGGAGGGTGGCTGGTTTGACTGCACAGGATAAAAATTGTTAAGGTTAAGAGGAATTTTGATCTCAATTATTAAATTATTCACCATGTTGTTGATTGTTGATAAACTGGATTTTTGTAAATGTGAGAGCCCTGTAACTTATTATAATTGAGTTAGACTTATAGACTTATAGTATATTGGTACTTGTGTCAGTTGGGAGTTGTCATGCTCACTCAGGAGTCTCATTGGCGGTGGCACGGGCACTGGACCGCTCGGTTCCCTATAATATGGTTGAGTTGGGCGGTGCTGGTGTACGTGTCATGTTCGTGAACGGACGCCGCCTATTGGGACTGGTCAACTCGAGACTGTCTAAAGTTGCTGTCCCTGAGGGTTATTTCTTTTTCGGATACTTTGGTAAAACACTAGTGTTACACTGTTCTCACATAATGGAGCTATCTAAATTATGTAACAATGTATTGTAAAAAGTGATTGAAAAAGAGTAACCATGGAGTTTCTTGCTCGTTCTTCTCCATAGGAATCTACACTTTGGAACGAGCAAATAGCTTCACTAGAGGACAGACGGACAGACTGACACATAAAGTCAAACCTTATGATATCTTTTTTGCTTGACGTTCAAAAGTGCCTTTTTTGGTCTATTTGAAATAAAGAATTTGATTTGATTTGATTTGACTGGTTCATTATAATTTGTGATAACAATTATTACATCTCTCAATACTAGTTTATTATGTTGTTTTACAATAATTATTTCAAGACTATCAAAAACGAAACATACCTACATTAAATCGAAATTGTACCACACCGAAAACACCGACATTCAACTTATCTGGTTAAGAATAATAAACACTTATGAAAAAGGAAAATAAATCGTCATTATTTCGTTGTAGGGAAAGTGACGACGGCAGGATAATATATGTGGTTCATTTTACTCACTACGGCATCTTAGATGAACAGGCAATTTTGCACGGTCATTGACCCCTCGTTCACCAATTTGATACAGGAAGATTGGCCTAGATCCTGATTCATTTTTTTACCTACTATTCTTGTTTGTATGAGTGAGAAAGAAAGTGCCATTTGGAAATTAATTTCCACACAGCATGTGGGCACTTACGGACCAAAATTGGGCAATAGTACTCAAACTTAGAGTTGAATGGCTATTTGGCCTAATTAATTTGAGACAAGTAGGTGGAAAGTTCGTTGGTGACGTCATAAGCTTTGTAAATCCTGCGGCTATATAGACAAAGGGATCCATTCGGCTTAGTTAGGGGTGACGTCAGAATTTTGAGAGGATCATTCCTAATACGGATAAAATGTTTCGTAACTGTTTACTATTTTGAGAAGTATAAAGGTTTTAAGTCCATTGATGGGCTAAAGACAATTTTGTTTCAAAATTTTGTTGCTTTTATATCCTTAATCGAATAATATATATAAAAAGGTCAGCTGAAGTCATCAAACAAAATAGCCTAGGATGACCATATAGTAATATTACAAAAATACTGCTAAAATTCTAAGACACTGAGCTTTTTCGTGATCAAGCCTGGCCGTTTCTTTACAATGACTCTGACTTTTTTTTAAACTACTAGCTGCTTCCGCGCTGTTTCACTCTCTACTCTGGCAAAAAATCTTTGTGTATAAGAATACACAAAGATTTTTTTGACACCACTGGCAAACAGTGAAGGAAAAAATCGTGAGGAAACCTGGACTGGATTTTTTGTATAAGAATACACAAAGATTTTTTCCTGTACAGTGGGTAATTTTCTTCATCAGCCTATAAGTGCCCACTGCTGAGCCAAGGCCTCTTCTGACAAGGAGAGGGTTTGAGCATTAATCACCAAGCTTGCTTAAGGCGGATTGGCGATTTCACACGTATACTTAGGAATTATAAGTCCAGGTTTCCTCACGATTTTTTCCTTCACTGTTTGCCAGTGGTGTCTAAATAATCACAGAAACTACATATTTTAACTCGTAAAAAGTCACATGGGTACTTGCCAGATTTCGTACCCACCGCACCCTCACGCTCGAGAAGCGGCTTTAGCCTCTGGGCCACCACAACATGCGGTGGGTGCGTTTACATATTATTTTTCATACATCACACCACAGAGCAACAATTTATGGATCCCAAAAAGAATTATTCAGCAGAATGGCAGCCGGACCATAACTGGGTACTTAAGAATAGTAGCCGTTTAAGGGTTTTGTGGGTAAATACTCCCGGAATTTGCGATCAAAATTCCTCTACATTTCTCTTGGTAACAAACAACAATGTAATATGAGATGTACAATTTATATTCTACTAGCGACACAATGCTGCTACTAATTTTACTATCGCACTTTGAAATGGATGATATTGTACATATGAATCTTGCTCTTCAATACTCTATCTATTAAAAAAACCGCATCAAAATTCGTTGCGTATTTCGTGTATATAAAGTTTCAGGTGGATATGTATAATAGGGACAGAATAAGCGTCTTTGTTTTTTACTATGTAGTGATACTACTATAATTAAGAGGAAATATTAGATTGTGAATTAGCTAAGAATCTACCAAACTAAAGGGACTTTTTATTCAGAAAAATAAAGCGTTTTTTTAATGTGAGAAAGTGGCAAAATATTAAAATGTATCATTTAATAATAAGCTAGTGACGCTGCCAGCCCAATAGCAAGGAGTAACAAAAGCTGTTAGGGACTTTAACGATTCTATAAATACCATTGTAGGCAAAAAGTATTAGTCTTTAGACTCTAAAAATAAAAGAATGAAAACACATCAAACTTTTTATATTTCCAGGTAAATAGCACTTGAGAATGTTTATTTTTTATTACCACTATAAAATATATTTTGATCGTTTATTTGATATTTTATTTGGACGGAAACTCATGAATTTGTTTGGCATTTTTATAGTAACTATTTCTGAGAAAAACAAAGATTCACCTACATATTAGATTGTTAAAAAATATTTTTGGAACACAAATGTTTAGCTTTAGTTAGATTTGGATTAATTTTCGTGTTTATTTGTTTGTCTATGCGATGTAAGCTTAAACATTACGGAATAAATAATTTTAATAGTGGTTACTAGTACATACAAGTATTTCTTTAACCATTATAAATATTTGAAGTTATTAGGCGTCTAGCTGAAACGTGGCGATACGTACTATAATCTATTTTCAAAAAGCAAATCACCATTTTTATTTGTCGTGGCATCCGCATAAACAGCTGGATGGATTCCGATTAATCTTATATCGTTATGTTTGCCAAGATTAGGAGAAGGATCTTGTAAAAGATTTTTTTTAAAAGGAAGGAATTAGTAGCGATTGTTTACTTACAAAACATATGGCTGTCACAGAGGTTGGGCAGGCCGCTAGACTATCATGTGAACACGTTATAAATATTTGAGTACCTACAAAATGATAATGAGGCTAAATATTCAAACGCGGTATTTCTATGGTTCTATTAATACCATTCATTAATTAAATAATCTAGATACGGGTAACTATGTAAGCTTGTTTTGCAATTTGCAAATATAATAGATGATATTGTTGTAGCTATGTTCTGGCTTGACGCCAACTAGAAATCGCTCTGTAGCTTTTCACAGTGGCTTCATTAAGGAAGAGATTGTTGAATCAACTATATACATGCATATGCCTTCATAAGGATATATTTGTTTAGTTATTTTTGTTGATGGCCGAGTTGGTTTAGCTGTCCTAAGTTTTGCATCTATTCGATTACAGGGAAAACTATTTTTAATTTTCTGAAAATTCTTACCAAGTGACGCCTGGAATCATGTCCGGCAGTGTATAGCAATACATAGGACATCACAACTGGTGAAAAGAAGAGATATGTTAATGAAAAATATGCACCAAAAACATCTCATGAATTCTTCCACCTTGGGTAATGCGAGAGGAAGTGTAAGACTCTTAAACATATTTTCAACGTTTTATAAGACCTCTTTTTCCTTTTGCTATTTTCAAATTATCAGTTTTATATGGTATTTTTTGCTTATCAGCTTCCTCGATGTATACGTCGAACAATTGTAACCCTACTTTAATTCTTCGGAAAATTTGAAAATATGTTATGTAAACGTTTCTATGGGGGCTTGTCCCATTGCAATCTAGTGATAGAAACACTGTTGCATGGCGATCGGTAATTTACTCAAACTAATTAGATTAAAGAGCTAATTCGACACTATTTATTGCTTTTAACACAATAATTGCCTAATCATTAGGTTCAAATGTTAATTAATTAACATAGCAAAGTGATAAAAGTTTTATATTGAACGTGAAATTTTCTATTTGTTTTGTTATTCGCGTTTAAAACTAGGTTATTGTTGATAAAAATTTTGGTGGCGAAAATTGTTTGTTTTCGGTGAATTTTGCTTTTCAGTTTGTGTTACTATGTAATTGTATAGTTTTTCTTATGACATTTTTCCGTATTATAATACTGAAAAAAGTATGTACTTATTCCTTATAAAGTATTGAAATAATATAATTATTGAAAATTTTAATTTTCAATTACCTATAATATATCTGAAAAATACTCTTATATAAGTATACCCACAAGCTCCTCTATACTACAAAATGTAAAAACAAAAGGTAAAATGCTTAACAAAGAAGGATGTTATTATGTTTTGAATAATACATTGCATGAAAACCTATCATTATAGCGAGAATCAAACTTCATACCCTTAAGGGTTTTTGATGGGGAGTGGAAAATCAACAGTGCGTGTTGTGTCCATTCAGTCTATCGAACCTGTGACCCAGTTACACACAACGATAGATTTTCAAGATAAATTTATTTGTACTGAGCGTAGGACTGTCCTTCTATTTGAGTGGCCTGGAGGTGCATCTCTTTCAGGCACAAAATCTTGCTTTTCTTTTTTTTATGTAATAGGTCGGCAAACGAGCGAAAGATTACCTGATGTTAAGCAATCAGCGCCGCCCATGGACACCCGTAACGGAGGAGTTACGAGTGTGTTGCCGACCTTTTAGGGATTAGGGATTTGGAGATTACGAACTAGGGAGGGAAGGGGAAAGATTGGGCCTCCGGTAACCTCACTCACACGGCGAACACAACACTGTGGTTGTTTCACGCCGGTTTTCTGTGAGGCCGTGGTATCACTCCAGTCGAGCCGACCCATTCGTGCCAAAGCATGGCTCTCCCACACTTAAAACTGAGTCTTTTTCTGAGTCTATTTTGACACCACTGCGATACGAAGATGGAAACGGTGTACAAATACATTGGGCTTATTTACACTATGGATTTCTAGTATATGTCCTTGTGTTTGAAGTGGGAGGCCTTTGTCCAGCAATAGACGTTTTCCAGCTGATGATGATGATGTATGTTTGAAATCGCCCCAACTCGGCTTTGGCAAGCGTGTACGTAAGATAATGTTTAAATTTTCTCTTCTGGTTGGTATCTATTTTGTTTGTCAAAACACACAAACAAAACAAAGTTATATAAATGTTTAATTTTATTAAAGTAGTTCTCGGCACAGTCAACATTTTTGGAAATTTTTAATCATAAATTAGTGTTTTAAAGAGATCTTCCTCCAAAAAATGTGATAAATACTTTTACAAACATAATTTTATTTCTTTATGAAATCTTTCCTTCCCCATTATCGTGTTGTTTTATTTACTCCGTGTATTTTCTCCTTTTGACATCTTTTGTTTTAATTTATTTCTCTATGGGTAATTAAATAAAAGTTAGGTGCAAGTTGTTGCTTTCGTAAAATTGTGTGATTTTGGAAATATTCAGTATAAATAAGACAAATTGGAAACTAGGCACAATGGCTTTAGTTATGAAAATACCTAATTTAAATACACAATCTCTAACTCACAATCGAAAACTGTCCACGAAAACGTGACATAGGTAGCCATAAACAACAATCACAAATAATACTACTTAAATTTGACATTTAAAATTAAATATTTACAAAAGTCAAATAAATAAAAAGAACCTATCATTTGAATGTCTACAAATGTCAAGACCGCGGGAATATCTTTGCAATATAATGATAAACTCTGACCCTCATTGGACGATTTTATGACATAAGCGTAGAGATAGCTAGTAGACACTCCACATAATATATAGCATATTAATATGTATATAAGGTGTATAATATAAAGTGTAGGTACTGATAAAATAATCCGATAGATTAATTGATTAAAACGCTGCGGACCGTGACGATTGTGTTCACTGTGAAAGTGTAAGTAGATAAGTGGGGAAATGGTTTTAGATGTGATAAAGTTATAGAGACGAAGAAATGTTTTATCCTAAATATTCTTCTTGGTACAAAATAAATCTGTCTGGCTGTACAGCACTTTAACTCAAAAACAATGAAATCAATTTTGAAAACGAAATTTTGTACAGTGATTTACATATCATTAATTTAAACACATTATTTATATTACATAATTATATCGTAAAACAAATTATGGCAAAATTACCAGGCTCAGTAATTGACTGAATTGTATTGTATTGAGAAAGTATTCAATAGGCGATTCCTCTTTCGACTATCATTAAAATTTTGTAAGATCTGGTAAGTATTTATTTTAATCTTTGGGATGGTTTGGCTAAATACCAACTAGACACATAATATCACTTTGAGAGGCGTATCAAGAGGTTCATCAATGACGATGCGCTTGCCTGACTTCAAAGCCTCAAACATAGGCGCAAAGATAAAAACCTTTCGGTTATTTCTCGGATGCATTTCGGAAAATGTTCAGGGAAACTAGAAAATGGTGGATAGAAAAGTTGTCTCACCTACACGCACAAAACGATTCGCTTATAGTTTCATTATCAGAATGGCTAAGGAGTAAAATTCTTTGTGGGAGACTGTGTGCCCCGAATTGTAACAACTTGTGTGTCTTCAAGGCTCGAGTAAATCTGTTGCTTATAGGATTAAGGAAGCAACATAGCTCTCCACTAGGTGAGATGGAGCCAAATGCCAGTGAATTATAAATAAAAAATAAATGTGGTTAATCGAATTTTCTGATTTTCTACATCTACTATTGGACAAAAAAACATTGGCATTCTATTGTGTTTGATTTTATCAACTTATCATACAATGATCATATTATTACGTAGATATGGTTAAAAGTTGAATGGCTGAACGTGCGTAGGATTCAACTAGTAGGACGCACAATTGCATATCGTTGTTCATTGAGTTAATTACACCTTATATATTTTATAGTCGTTATTTTCAATTTAGTATGTCTCAACATATTTTTTCTAAAGCAAGACTGTTAACGTCATTCTGGAAATTATTCGGAACTGACTGAGCCAATAATCATAAACATAATCGTTTTGTCAAAATAACTTTATTTCAACTATTTTACTAACCGTACGGTTCCGGATAAAGGATCATCAAGAGAAAGACTTGTAAGTCCTAAAGTCCAAAGTCCTGTAGTCCAAAGGGTTAACAAGTCTTTTCTCTGCAAAATCATTAAAATATTTAAAAGAGCTTATTATCAATTGGATAATGTTATGCAACAGAGAGAGTTTTATTTTAGTATTTTGGTATACAAATAAACTGCAGAAGCTAGACGATTTTCGAATGCTACATATACATACGTTACTTGCACAATTTTACACACCTGTATGGATGTAGATAGTGCAATTGCATTTGCCAGTGTCGATTCTCGATGGAAACTATCATTTTAGGTATCGAATATTGAGTTACGATATGGAATGTTCAGCTCTATTCCTATATTTGTTCCCAGAAGGTAAATGTGCACAAAATGAATCTCTGGTAAAATCTAAAATTGTTATCACTAATATCATAAACGTGAAAAAGGTACATAATGTTGACTAAATGAATTTCTGATAAAATCGAAAATTGTTATTACTAATAATGTTAAGTGTGATTGTTTGTTTGTTTGTCTTGCTTTCACGTTGCAAATAGAGTGATTTTATAACACGATTTGAAGATAGATATTATTAGATACTAGCTTCCGCACGCGACTTTTTCCGAGTGGTATGTTGATAAAAAGTTACTATGGTTTATTCCAGAGTGTATCCTATGTCTGTGCCAAATTTCATCCAGATCCGTCCAGCCGTTTTGGCTTGATTGAGTAACAAACATCCAAACATCCCAAATTGCGCATTTATAATATTAGTAAGGAGTAAGATTTTTAAGTTCTGGCTTAAACGAGCTTAATAACCGTAACATATTTAAAAAAGTACAACCTTGTTCTAGAAGATGTTCTGAATTCATGAATTTATATCCATTTTATACACATCATGTCATTATTCACACCAAAATATTGACTAACGAGGTGGCATAATCCGTTCATAGTTTACTTACTCGGTTTTCAAAACAGATTGAAAAACAAAAGATACACAAGTAACGCTTCATTATTGTCCTTAACGTACCTAAATTTCAATTGGTAAACACACTACGCGAGGTTTAGTCTTTATATTTCTACCCTTTACATTCTGTAGATTTTTGTGAGATGAACGGACTATTCACCTGATGGTAAGCTATCAAAGAGTTACAAGGAATTGGGGTTCAGAATTTGGAGGAGAAAATCGGAAGAATATAGATCGTAGTATCACTCCCATTGACTTTAAAACATGGCTCCTCAATATTTTAAAGCATTCAGGAACATAATTTAACAAATATATCTATATCAGTTCAGATCATAACAGTTTACATAGGCTGGGATTAACTTACATAAAATATAATAATTTGTTTTCCCAAATCACACATAATGTACTAAAGAAACATGTTGACATGACCATCTGTATTCAACTTATATCAAAAGACACCCGGACTTCCAAACAGTATGGTTGTGCTGACACATTTAAACTTTGGGATCACAACATGTCTGTGTTGTGACTTGTTTATAGTTCTACTCGTACTATTGGGCTGTTTATTTGTTTGACCCTTAATATACTGAATTTAAGATATACAAGTACAGGAATGAATGCTCAATATAGGATCTGTTTCTTTTATCTAGACCTCTATTAAGATGTGATGAGTGTGTATATTATGACCTACATATATATATATGAATGTCTTTAGAATGTTTATAAATCGAATATTATATTCTCATTTATATGACAAAATCTTACACTAAATAATTTAGAAGAAAAAACCAACGATAACCAAGAATTTTATCGGACTAAGAAAGATTAATCGGAAAATGATTATATTCCACATGATTTTTTACAATTCATTTTATGGTTCTAACCAAACCATCAGCCAATAAGACCCTACTGCTAGGCAAAGGCATCATATGGAGCATTAGGCGCTACGTTTTCTCAAGGCAGATTGGCGATTTCAAACTTATAATGAGAATTTTAGGTCCAATTTTCATTTTCTTCATTGTTTGTCAGTAATGTACTTAGGAAATATGTATAACACAGAAAAGAACACATTGGTTCTTGCCATGTTTCTAGACCGCATTCTCATGCATGAGAAGCGGGCACCTTAAGGACACCACTTAAATTTTTATCTTTAATATACATACATTTTCTTCTTTCATTTAACCTTACAAATACATTATTATACTTAGTCGGGTCATAAGTTCTGTCAAAACCTTATATTTTTAATTTTCGATTACTGGCCAGAAATTCTTCGACTTATTTTAAAAATAGAACTTTCGCGCTTGTAGAAAATAAAAAAGAAATTATTTTTTATTCATTTTTAAATATGGAGTGGTCGAATAAAGAAGACAGAATCGCGGTTATCGCGTTGCACCGCTGTGGTTACGCGCCAAAAGACATTTTCAATATTCTTCAAAATTTGAAAATAACGTTACGGTTTGTTTATCGTACTATCAAACGATACACCGAAGAGTCAAGCTTCGAAGATCGTAAGAGAAGCGGCCGACCTCGCACAGTTCGGACACATAAGGTCATCAAAGCAGTGAAGGCGCGAATCGAACGAAATCCCGTACGTAAACAAAAAATCCTAGCTCTGCAGATGGGGCTAAGCAGAACCACTGTTAAAAGAGTACTAAATGAAGACCTGGGACTACGAGCTTATCGTAAAAAGACAGGACATTTTTTGAACGAGCGTTTAAAAAAAATTAGGCTAGACAGATCCCGCGCTTTGCTACGACGGTACGCGGGAAAAAAATACCGCGAAATTCTTTTTTCGGATGAAAAAATTTTTACTATTGAAGAAAGTTTTAACAAACAAAATGATAAGGTGTATGCCCACAGCAGTGAAGAAGCAAGCGCGCGTATTGCGAGGGTCCAGCGTGGGCATTACCCTTCCTCATTCATGGTTTGGCTTGGAGTCTCATATTCAGGCGTAACTGAGGTGTTTTTCTGTGAAAAAGGTGTGAGAACTAGTGCCGAAGTTTATCAAAATACTGTCCTAACAAACATAGTGGAACCTCTTTCTCAGACAATGTTCAGGAACAGGCATTGGATATTCCAACAGGACTCTGCACCGGCTCATAAGGCACGAAGTACGCAAGACTGGTTGATCGCTCGTGGAATTGACTTCATCCGGCATGAAGACTGGCCCTCTTCTAGTCCAGATTTAAACCCACTGGACTACAAGATATGGCAATATTTGGAGGAAAAAGTCTGTGCTAAACCTCACCCGAATTTGGAGTCTCTCCGAGCATCTCTGGTTAAAGCAGCGGCAGACATAGATATGAATGTGGTGCGTGCAGCGATCGATGACTGGCCGCGTAGATTAAGGGCATGTGTTCAAAATGGGGGAGGGCATTTCGAATAATGTAAATAAAATTATATTGTACATTTAATGACCTTTCATTTCATATATAATTTTTAAATAATTGTCAAAAGGCGTATAAGTTATTACATCAAAAGTTTGTGACAGAACTTATGACCCGACTAAGTATTATGTCCAAAACACACTGAAAATTTCAATGAATTTCACTGAAACTACAAAAAAGAAACATTTCTAACCTTCCCTTCTTAAGACAATAGGCGCAATATACCATATAAATACATACATGCATGTCTCAACATGAAACAAGCCGCAAGTATTTTTAAAGACTATCCAATAACAAATGGTGTGATACTTGTAATAGGGAAGCAACCCATTATCCCATGTACCATGGAGTAGTCTTTAACACGACGCTACACTAGAAATCTTGAGTACATCTTGAATTATCCACTACGAAGCCGGAATAGTTTCTACTGATTGCTCTGTCCTGTCAATGTTACGATTTACTCATGATGATGTGTACCTAATTTAAATACATATTAATAATATTAAATTATTTGTGCACGTATCTACAGTAATATTATAAAGGTATAATTTGTAAGTTTGTATGTAGGGGGTATTATTTGGAACCTCTGGTCAAATTTCCAAAATTATGTAACAGATAGCTACAATGTTCTTGATTGATACAGTCTAAAACCTCATGCTTGATAGAAAGGGAGTCGAGCAGTGGGTGAAAACGCGGTAGAGAGGCGATTGACGTGTTGCCTGGGCAACAATTTCCAACATTTCGCGGCTTTTATTTCTGCACGGAATAACACGTTGTGTGATTTGTTTGAGTTAAATGTGATGCGTACCTATGTTTATCCGGGCTTGCAGGGCAAGCGTTATAAGGTATGGTCACCTCGGCCTAGTGCAGTCTGACACTCCTTCTTGTGGAGAGAACTCATTTAATGATTTTGGCTTCCCAAAAATAAATGCGAATGTTCAATTGTATGAATGTGTTTAAAATTAAAAACACAACCACGGTACAAAAGAAAATCCTCGAACGGGATAAAGATAAATAAGGTAAGATGCACTAATTATATGAACATCGTTTTCTATCAACAAGTCTAAGAATTTATTACACATTAGTATCTCAAAACCATATTCCAATCAACTTCATATAAGCATTTGATAGTACAAGGGCGCTGTAGACTACGCAAATGATTCATTTCCTTGAGACCACTGTAACGTAGTGATAATATAATCAGCTGTTAATGTTTGTATCTCTACACATAGATACGTGGTCAGATCATTAATATCATATTTATATGTATTTATGTACCTATGTCGCTCTAATGTTTGTTTATTTCGAAAAGTGTGTGTGTAAACACGTGCGTACGAGTGCAGTGTTTCTAAGTGTCTCTAATTATATAATTGACGTGTAGGTAACAAAATAGTAGATTTGTTAACATCATCGCCAATTATGATTATAAAATTGTCTTGGAAATTGTAAAAAGCAAGGTTTCATTTACCAAATTTTACATTTATAAATCGCTTAACTAATCAAACAGATGTCCTATCTAAAATACGAATGTCCAATCAGACATAACCCGGAACTAAAAAGAGACAGAACCAGACAAGAGGAAAAATTAAATAACGATATCAATTTTCAATCCACCTAAACGCATTAGCCAGGCCAGTGCCCAACTGAGTAGGTAATAAACCGGGCCCACAAAGTGGAGACAGAATAAAATAAGGTGTGGTTATTTCAATAAGTAACTTTATTGTATCGTCGACGGGAAGTACTTGGGTTAACGAGCTCTAGGCTCGTTTTATAGCCATTTTTACGGTGTAGTGTGCCACACTAGGTCCTCCTTCACATACGTATCTTTAGTAGAACACATAATGTTTTAATAGAATGATGGAGAAGATCGTAAAATGATTTGATAAGTGAAGTGAATTGTAAACAATGTTTGTGCTAGTCTAGGTGATATGACTAGACAGACATGCAATGTTAAATACTAGCACTAGATAATTGTGGTATTATTCATTAATGTTGCACTTATTAGTTTTTTAAAAAAGATAAATAATTTAACGGCTTCTCACGCCCCGGATGAGGTGAAAGGGTGGGTGTGTGTGAATCGGGTTCAGCTAGATGTCGTTCCATACAGCATGTAGGTATTTGGTCTTGGATGGGTTTAGTATAAGGCAGTAAGTATCTGACTACTCCAGTGTTATGTATATTGAAGTTATCGTTAATGGAATTCACTTTGCATGCAAAATCATTAAATGACATCAAATGGTAAATAAGCATAGTAGCGCGAGAGGGAATGTCAGACTCCAGCCGAAATCCAAGGCTGGGGCGCGGTACATTATCCCGCTAGCATCCCCGACTGCTAGATTAAGAACGCATAAATCCAAAATCCATTGAATAAAACAGTTACGTGTGTTTGAAAAAGACAACTGTTACAAACTAGCAAATCGAATGGCGAGAGAGAGAGTGTCAGGTTCTTACTGACTAAAAGCGCCCCGTTCTTCCTCCTACTCCAAGCCGAGGCCGTGGTACCCAAATGCGCTTGAACCGCAATTCCGGTTAAAGAATAATGTTCCTTAACTTTAACTTAATAGGAAATATATTAGAAATGACTATAAAAACAGTTATTTACAGCCATTTAACATCAACACAATACTTGCTTATAACCAATAGAGCAACCTTAAGATACTTCCTTAATCACCACATCGTAATGCGTTAGTAATGTAATTTGTTTAACTATCAATAAAATACTGCTAACACAACAACAAAACGTAATGAGAATGTCATTCTGCAGTCGAATGTCATTAGTATTAGTACGATCAATATAATTAATATTCTAAAAAAAATAATTACAACATTTCATTTACCTGTTCTCTTTAAAAGGAGATCTGTATATGTTTTCAATACGACATAAAATTTTACACCGTCGTCATTCCATACATGAGGTATATAGACATCTCTATATGGAATTCCCAAATAATTCTTAGCTTAGTACAATGCTTGTCCTTGAAAAGTAATTGGTGGTTACAATTCAGGCAGAATTTGTTCATAGATTCTAGACGTTGGCCAATGCTTAACCAAGATGTGACCTACGCTGACCATATTAGGAGCTATTATCATTTGTCACTTTGTAATAAGGCGAGAAAATATTGTCATTATTGTGTTTGACAATGATTTCCCAATGTGGGAATGTTATTTGAAGAAGGTTTGTCTTTTTAGGAGTATGTTATTTATCATCCATTTTTAATTATAAATAGTAACCTGGCTGTACTATTTAATTAATGTATTTAATATACATATAAATAGGTATAAACCTTCCTCTTCAATTATTCAATCTGTTAAAAAAATCTTATCAAAATCCGTTGCGTTGTTTTCGAGATTTAAGTATATTACACACCGATATAGTGACAGAGAAAGCGACATTCTTTAATACAATGTAGTGATAATGTTTTGTTTGAAAATATTTAAAATTATAATTGACATGTATAAAAATAATTCAAAAGATTATACTGTACGGGTAGTAACAAGTTTAATATTTTGTAGAGGGCTTACAGAATATTCCTTATGGATATGCAAAAGAAAAATATTCAAATCATAATGAATTTAATTTTGAATAATTCAAAATTTGATACAGATAAAATCTTGAACACTGACTTCAAATAAATGTAATCGTGTGAATAAATCCTTATCTAATAATGCTTTAGAAAATAATATAAAAGTCTTCGAATAAATAATATCAAAGGAAATCACGTTTAAAAAAGCATTTTATTACAGAAACGCGACTGAATATATGCGGGCAAAATTTATTTAATAACTCAGACCACAGTGCTATGTCTAGGTCATAGAAAGTGTTGACAACATAATATATGGTATTGAATGAATATATTTAACGCCATTCCCATTGCTTTTTAACCATAAACTTCGCCATTCCACCTAGTTATATGCAGTTATTCCTATACAAAGTATCGTAATAGTTTTCCTAATACTTACTGTGTAATAATATAACTCTGTATCAGAAAATTTGGTCCCATCGCTTTCTCTATTAAACACATCCCTTAATCCAAAACATGATAACTTTTCCATATAAAAGTTTAGACCTGTGAGCAACTTTCCAATAAATACCGTCCTAAGTTTGACTCAATTTGCTAAGTTTGTCATAGAATTTCTGGGAAAATTAATGGCCTATCAATTTATTGCTTCTGACACTTTACTTACCTTTTAGAAGACCATATTATTAGATATTATATGGATATATTTAGAAGACGGATCAGAATCCAAACTACTTAATATTATAAATGCGAAAGTAAATTTGTCAGTCAGTCTGCCTGTCTTTTCTTCACGCTTAAACTTCTGAACCTATTTGTGTAATATTTGGTACAGATATAGTTTGGAACTCAATAAAGGATAAAGGACAGTTTTTAAATCAAAAATCTGCAGGAAGTCCACGCAAGCAAAGTCGCGGGTAAAACTAGAGTTGTTTATTACTCTAATCCGCATTATATTCATTGATAAATCCTGTTATGATTTTTAGTATCTTGCATTCAGAGATCATTCATGTTTAAAACTCATTGTCATCAAAATGATAATGTTTAATGAGTATGTAAGCTATATAATTAATTTCATTGTTGATCTGGCGCCTACCGTGTGCATCAGAAAACCAATATCCTATTGTTACAATACAATGCCAACTAAATACTATTATCTACTTACATAACAGTTTTGTTTGTAGAAATGATTAAGACCTTTTTTTAATCAATTTTCACACATTCTCAAATAGTGATGAGGCTATAAATCTTAGTATTAACAAATTGAACAAACATCTCGGCGCGGGATCACTCGATAACAAGAATGATTCGATAGTCGGATGTTTCAAGTATCAAGACAAAATTACATAAACAATTGTTACCTTAAAACTTTAAATTCTCCGTGGCACTGAACAAACTATTTGAAACTACACTTTCACTCACTTTTCACTTTTTGTTTATAGTTTTTATGTTTGTTTTTACTGAGTTAGTACCGCGGTTTAGTTTTCAAGTTTGCGTAGCGTGCGAGCGTGGCGGCGAGAGAGACCCGCACGGCCGCTTTCCGTGAGCGTTCGTATTGCACTGAGACGAATAGAGTCGCCGCACAGGGGTGTCACTGGTCGTTCGCCCTTTCGAACAAAATTTCCACCTTTTGTTTTGTTTTCTTTAATCGGGAAAATAGATAAATTCTCAACATATTCACATTAATTAGTTACGTGATTTGAATTTTGTAGAACTTTATTTACTGTAAAATTTTGATTGTGTTTTTTATCGTATTAACATTATTTTATGTATTTACATTATTTTTTTTATACTTTTTTATTATTCCTAATTAATTTTACTTTTATAGTTTGACATAACATAAAATAATATTACCTATATAAAAGATAAGTCAACTATTTTCATGTTACTTATGATGACCAATATCTATACAAACACGAATACAATACATTATGTCAAAAATTAAATTTAATAATTTCCTACATACTCGTAGTAACCTCTGAACAGTGATAGTAACATATTGTATACCTGTTTCATTATGATTATGTAAAGATAGTCGAATATTTTTTTCATGTGTCCGACTTTAAGTGGGAACTATTTTTTTTTCAGGAACGGTGGTTTTTTGTCAGTAGGAGTACTTACTGTGTTTACTGACTAAAAACCACACAAACAGGGAGAGAAAAGTCATACCTAACAAGGTTTTGAACCTTGGAATGGAAAAATGGCGGCATGATAAGAAACAGGTAAGTAATATTAAAATTTTGTACAAATGAGAGAAGCAGTTTCATGACATTTTGGAAAATACTTCGATAGCTTCGTTTTACGTATGTTTCTGAATAACTATCATGGGTTGTTTGAATTGAATTTTATAAGGTATAATTCAATTTCTTCTCAGATTTTAAACACACTAATGGACTGACAATATAAATTAATATGATAACATAGGTGCACATTCACGATGTAATGCACACTTTTTATGAATCATAAGACTGATGTAGAAATGGTAGCCCTAGAACCACCGGGAACAACACCAGATTCAATGATATTACTGAAAAAAAAAATTAATACCAGATAAGCTCCATATTCAACCATAACCATACTTGACAAGGAGACAATCACTTCCGACCACTCAACGTAGACTAGACTCAGGACACTTAAATATATCCTAGCAACCACGTCTGTCAAAAACCACTTTTTAAAGTATCATTTTACACCTTCAGAAGCTTATGACAAAGCGGACAATTATTTTCAAATTTTTGCAAGCGCCGAGAGGGCTGGCACTTCTCCTGACGACGTTATTATTGACATCGGGAGTGACTCTTGAGAGATCAAAACGGAGGAAAGGACCTCTCCTCAACCTTGGAGATACTGAGATGTTACCAAGAGGCTTTTCACAACACGTGGTCTACCTTAATGTTGATGACAGGACCGGGATCATTAGTATGAAAGACGGTTACGAAAAATATTATGTGTTTATTTTTATTTTCTTCATTTTTTAGCTGTGATACTGTTGTTCTAGCGCTACCTGTGGTACTAAGAAGTTTTCTTGATGGTCTGTCTTGCTTCGTTGATTGTGTAGTAATGTATGATATATGTGTGGTGTTAGTGAAATTCTGGTATAAACAACACGGGTTGGTGTCGTTGTGGCTTCTCATGTATGGGGCCGCGGTAAAAACCTGGTAAGTACCTCCAAGACCTATTTAAAGTAATTTATATTTTCCAAGCTGATTTAAAAACCTGTGACATAAGTTGAACTTAATCATTGTAACAAGAACTTTTAAGTTCTAATTATAGCACGTGATTCTTCTAGAACATTCTCCTAGTGGGAAAAGGTCTTTGCACCAGTGAATACTCAGAAGCTGATGATGATGACACGGTAAAAAATCGACTTTGGTTAAAGTTCAACTTTTTTCTGATTTTTCTGTGGGTCAAGAATTAGTAGGGTCTGGAATTGTGAGTGTCATTTTGAAAAAAGAATTTTAGATGTTAGATTTTTTATTTTAACGTAGTATCTGTTAATATTATAAGTTTTTTCGCCTATTTTCTATTTTATTTTTCATGGTAATGGTCTTGTTATGAATTTATTACTGAATACTTTTTGACAGACGACCATTTCGAATAGAGATATATTTTACATTTATTGCTTTTCGCTTAATGGTAGATCTAAATGTGTTGCGTAGCAAATTTTAGTAAGTGCGAATGAATGATTTCATATTTTTATTACGGGTGCGAATTCGTTTCTCTCGTAAACCTACATAAATATCTTCATTTTAGGCCAGTACAGTACAGTAGTACAGTAGTACAGTACTAGCGACATAATATAATAAGTAAGTAAGATAAAACTTGTTTCTTCCACCAATAATTCATTCGTCTCTGCATCACCCAAGGTTTGACTGGTAAAAAATGCCTGGGGCATTAAGTCCGCATATGTCCCACTGCGCATAAAATTTTGATAAATAAATAAATAAATAGAGCGTTTTCATATTTTTAAAAATCGAATAACTCAATTACGTATTTATTTACTGCATGTGCTGTAAAAAGGTTCAATTTTAGTCTCCATGCTTTTTTATCTGTAGCAAAACAAATGACTCCATATTATTAGATTTGGGGAAGAACAATCTAGAATATTTTGTTCGACAAAATTCTATTTTTATACGTAAATTCCGCGAAAGATCTTTATCATACACAATATATGTCTATTTTTACTCATCATAATACTAATTCTTCTCTCTTTCATTTTCCCAATTAGGTTAAGGTCGTAAGCTGAATGTCAGTATTTTATTTACATTGCGGATGTGAACCGAGCCTTATAATTTAACATCTAAAATTGAGGTTATGTTATTTTACTTTTTAGATGACAGGGATGATTATGGATGGCCATATCTTCATGTAAAAACAGGAAACTTTTAGTTTTTTTTTTTAAATATTCTTTGTAACCTAAATATTTACTGCTCAGACAAGTAAAGTGAAGTGTTTAGGTGTAATAAATTAAAATTTGTATATGGGTCATGATTTTTATTTTTAAAATTAAATAACAGTGTTTAAATTGAGAAGAATATTTTAGGTTATTGCTTATCAAATAACTGTCTCGTATTTTTTTATTGAATAACGGTGTCTAAATATGAATACATATAGTTATTTTAGGGAAGAGGGCAACTGAACTTGCATATCATTTAATAATAAGTGATTAGCGCCTCTTATGAAACCATAAAACACCTCCCATGTGTGTGTAATGTTGCCATACTTTATGACAATATTTTGCAACATTTTCGAAAAGAAAGACATAAAACTGAGATCTGATTCTCGAAAGTTTGATTCATTCACGCAAGCCAATACCATATTTTTTAAATAGTATTACTGTAACTCTATAATAACATTTCTTTTTCTATAACTACATAAAGTTTATAAGGTTTTCGTGCTTATAGGGGGATACTTTTTTAACTTTCGTTCTTAAAATCACGGCTATCAGTTCATTTGTTTTCAAGCTGTCTCTAGAAACGTGAATATTTTTTTCTATTTTTCATTATATTTTTTTGCGACCAACGTCTTAACTACATTATTATTTTTTAACTACATTATTATTTACTATATTTCTGAAATGTCGAAGATCTTTTAATACAATTAATTAACCCTTAATTCGACAGATTTTTTTTTTATTAAATTAATGAAATTGTTACAAATTTTGTTTCTTAGCTTGTACGGGTGCGTAGAAAAAATATCTGAAAAAATTTACCGACTTCAGTTTCCTGAAAAATCGACGTCCACTATAATGGACATCATCAAGTTCATAAGAAACAGATATACTCTAACTGTGTGCAGTATACTTCCCATTATCAAAGAGATAGAATAAAAAAAAATAGTGATTCAGTAGGAAAATATTCGTTATATTTAAAAAAATTAGTCTTATTGTTACATGTCTTATGATTAAAACATTAATAGGAACTCTGAAACCTTATAGAAACGAAAAAAATCACATATGTTTTGAACATAAAATAAAATGTCTTTAAAATTCTTCTTATAATAATTCTTAGTCTTCTAGTTCTTAAAGTATAAAAAATATCAGTCGAGATAAATGTTTGGGCACTCGTCTACCCACCTACTTTTTGTGGAAATTATAAAAGCAATTTCTTTTGGTCACTAGGCATAATCTCTGCTTGCATTTAGAACAATGCATGTTCGTTTTGTTGTTCTTACAAAACTTACAACACCCATATGTCGTATATTCAGGCCAGTGGTTGATGCCATCATAACGCACAGACTCTGGGGGCCTCGGTGCACTTGGGTTTTGAATTAGTGTTTTCTTCGGTACAGGGCTTGGTGCGTCTGTTTCATTTGATCTTCCCATTTGCCTCAATTCGACTGCCAACTTCTGTCTAAACTTTTTTAGACTTATGTTTTTCAGGCTTTTCATATTACAATTTCGCCTGTAGAGTAGCCAGGCATTGTTAACCGCTATATCTAACATTTGGCCAAAGATGTTCATGTACCAACGACGGCTTTTAAAAGATGTTCTGTACAAAGCTATCAACATATCGCACAGGTCAACACCTCCCATATGTTGATTGTAGTGTCGTACTAACTGCGGACATGTGACACCAATTTTCTGTTTCTGTTCTTTACTCCATCTTTTGATTTCATGAACTGGGTAAGCATCTGCATAAGAACAGGCCAAAGTCACAACTTTATTGTCGTACCATTTTACAATGGCGATCTTTTTGTCGTTGTCTACGACTTGGCTAAATGAACCTCTGCCTCTTTTTTTCAGTTCTTTGTCACTTAGGAGACCCTTGCAACCTTTCAGTCTGTTTTGCCGTATAGTTCCGAGACTGAAAATCCCCCTGTGTTCACGTAGATACCAAATCAGGTCGAGCGTTGTGAAATAATTATCGAAATAAACAGCACATCCTGAAGTTTGAATTGTTTTACTAAGGGCTAACACCATTTTAGCACCCAATGTCATTTGCTCTTCCTCATCGGTAAAAGCGATATAGCGAAAAGTGTCATCGCCGCTGTACAATAAAAAGTCATAGACGATTCCAGACGCACCAGCGCGTACTACGTTCTTGAAACCCCATTTATCAGGTTTCATGGGGTTATACTGTCTCCGATTTCCTGCTTTAGTACCTTTATATGGTATAGTCATCTCATCTATGCTGTAATTCATTTCTTCTTCCGTTGCAAGGCAGTTTCTTCTTATTTTTTCAATGAAGGGTCGTATCTTGTAATATCTGTCCTCATCTGAGTTGACGTTGTCCACAAAGTGCAAGTTGCGTCGAATCTGCTCGAATCGTTTCAATGGCATAACGTCAGCCACTTTGCTGTATCTGAGTTCGCATTCGAATTGATGGACTAGCAATGGACGAAGCAGCTGATGATGGAATTGAAAGTAATGAGGCCAAACTTGGTAAAGCATTAAAATTTACTTCACCAGTCGGTGGTAGCACGTTGTTAATAATAGGAGTCAACGGAAGTTGCGCTTGGTTCAAGTTGTCTTCAAATTCTGACACAGGATTGTTCTCACTGCCATTAACGCTAATATGGTCCTCTGACGTATGGGAGCTGTCTAAGATATGCATGCGTTCTATGTCTGAATCAATGGAAGGGCAGGGTGTGGAGGATAACTCTTCAGTTCCATAAACAGCGAGTTCACAACAGTTCCTCTTCGTTTTCAGGTTCAGACCTACTGTCTATATCTGATGGTGCATTTTCAGGTGGGACCAATCCTACTAAACGATGTCCTCTTGACTTGAAGCTCTGAAAAACAAAAAGTAATAAGGTGTAAGACATTTTATCTACTGATCCCTAAAAATATATTTTCGAGATACAACAGTGCTTACGTGTCAAATAACACGGCAATGGGAAGAATACTAGACATACGATTTTGTATTTCGTTTTCTACTAATTTGACGAAGGGAAGAATACTGGACATACGATTTTGCAGTTACTTTACTAGTACTTCGATGACGGGAAGTATACTAGACATACAAGTTGTTGGCGTTGTAAAAACTAAATAAAACTAAGTAACATAATCAAAATATTATGAGTAGATTCCAATATATGTTATCTTTAGTTTTCAATGATATTATAAGAAAATAAACCGTTAAAAAATAAATACAACGTAACTTACCGAAAGCCCGCGCAGCGAGTCCTTCCTCCCCGCCATCTCGCCGGCGACTGGTCGCGTTTCGTCGATGTGAACGCGTTGTTGATTTTTGACTACGTAGGTAAATAGTTCTGGATGCAATTATAGTATGTTGGTTCTGGATACACGGTCTAATTTTTGAAGTAATTTTTTTTTTATTCAATGTGAAGTATACTGCACAACGTCGAATTAAGGGTTAAAAATAAGGCATAAACACATTTCTTTCTTATCACACCGCCGAAAACAAAACGTGAGGTTTCCGTTTCAAATAAAATTCTACCCAACAAATAATTGTAAATCGTTAGGCAAAGCATTGCGAAAATGGTGTTTGCACAAAATCCTTTAATTTTGCAAATAGAACAAACAAATGAAATCGTTTTTTAAGCATGTGAGAATACTCAGTTTTAACATTATAATTGCAATTATTTTTAACCTTAATCACCACAAACAGACGTTTTTACATGTTAAATACATACATATATTTTACGAATCGATCAATCAATCGAATGCAGGCATTTCAATCACGAATAGTGTAAAAGATCGTCTCGTCATAAATTGTAGCCGAAAATAAATAAATAAATAAATAAATTTTATTAAAAACATTGAACACATTAATAGTAATAAAAAGTCTTAATAATAACAATCGTAATAGTTAACTTAATCTAGTCTAATACAATACATATGTGAGGAAATAACGTTCTTAGTCTAAATATTAGGGACTACCCGAACTAGGTTTATTTAAACCTGTGTTTCAGGCTATCAATGCAAAAAAAATAATTCAATGGATATAATAATAAATAATTATCGTATTTCATAATGTAAGACTAAGCAAGGACAACCTGGCCTAAATTATTAAACAAAAATAACATCATACTAGTTAATATGTAAGTAATTTACTAAAAATAAGTACTTTATTTTAATACTTCTAGCAATTTTTCCGTATCTGAGTAATTGAGGGACTGTAAATATTCTGTTAGCATTAGTTTACACTTATTTAAACTTACACTATACATTTTTAGCAGCCTATTGACTTTGTTATATAAATAAGGTCCTAGAAATAAATAAAATCTGTTAGTAAATGCATGTTTCGTCTGAGGGTTAGTGCAAACTAAATCCTTTCTTTTGCCGGAAAGTACCGTTGTTATTGTTATGCGAAATAGTGTTGATTAGTTATTATTATGCGAATCTTGAAGAAAAGAATGAAATACTGTTGTACTGCAGTACTGGTTATCTGAAATGAAAAAAAGTCTTACAGTAGAACAATGTAACGTTGAATATCTCAGCTTTAGTTGGATCTGGAGATCAAAATGGCTTCATGGTATACTCTTGACCTCTCAATCAACAAAATAATTCAAAGTATTAGTAGATATTCACGCTGAACAAACTGTCTACTTTCCTACAAACCTACATATGTACGATGTTTGTCACATTTTTTTTATGTCATAGGTCGGCAAACGAGCATACGGATTACCTGATGGTAAGCAATCAGCGCTGCCCATGGAAACTCGCAACGGAGGAGTTACGAGTGCGTTGCCGACCTTTTAGGGATTAGGGATTCGGAAATTTAGGGATTGAGGAGGGATTGGGGGAGGGGAAGGATTCGGCCTCCGGTAACCTCACTGACACGGCGAAACACAACGCAGTGGTTATTTCACGCCGGTTTTCTGTGAGGCCGTGGTATCACTCCGATCGAGCCGACCCATGGCTCTCCAATCAATCGTGCAATCGTGCCGAAGCATGGCTCTCCCACACTTTAATACATACGTCCCTTTTAGAGTATTTCATACATTTTTCTCCAAGCACAACCAGTATTGTACAATACTAAGATGGCTGGCTCTATAATGTGCGGATAGCCGCTGAGATACAGTAATCTTTACATTACCGGAGCGCCGGTAGGGATTAGTCGTACTAAATAATTACTCTCTGCCATTTAACTGTTCCAAGCTTTAACGCGAAACAGTGCAAGCTAAGAGGTTTCTTCGACCGCAGTATCGGGTAGCCTGTGCATTATCGATGTTATACACATACAAATATAAAGTAACGAAGGTAAGTGGTGTACTGGTTATTTTAGAAGAAAGACAATTTACCCGTTTTCAACTAAGACATTGGGTTCAGTACGTTACTTAAGTTTACAGTAATGTTGCGCATACTTGAAACGTGTAGGAGAGCCATGATTTGGCACGAATGGGTTGGCTCAACCGGATTGGTAACACGGAAATCGGCGTGGAACAACCACAGCGTTGTGTTTCGCAGTATGAGATCGGTTGTTAGAAGCCCTCTTCAATCCCAAAATCTCCAAATACCTAATAAGGTCGGCGACGCACTCCTAACACCTCCGTTGGTGTGGGTTACCACGGGCGGCGCTGATTGCTTACCATCAGGTCATCCGCTCGTTAGCCGTCCTATAACATAAAAAAAACTTTAACTTTAGACTCATGTTTTTATAATAACTATCGAGAGACTTACTAAATTAACTAAATAAAGTGCGCGGACGCGGCGACGTCAGTAGGCTGCGCGACGTCGCCGCGTCCGCGCACACTGCTCATGAGGAAGAACCTCTCTGTGGTTCGACACTAGAAGAGCTTTTCTCAATTACACACGTAGTTAACTTTAGACTCAGCTTAATTTTACAACACCTTTTACTAACGTCAAAATCCATTATCAAAATAAGTAGAGCCTGTCACACCACCAAGTACCTGATTAAAACATGTGGAAAATTCTTCTTCTTCTTCTTTATTCAAATTTATCTGTTACATTGTTTTTCCTCGACAGATAATAAAAACTTCCGAATAATTAAGATGTTGAGAATACGCGACTTATTTACCATCAACGTTGGCATGGAAAAATCTTCTTTATTTTCATTCACATTTTCCATTATAATAAAGAGACATAATAACTAACAAGAGTAATTAAACATTTGAAAAGTTAAAGTGATTATCATGGTGAAATGTTTTTTTAAGATATCCAATCCAATTTCTTCTCCCATCCTGAGTAGAGATGTGTATGAGTTTGATGCGTAGATTGATCAGATACTGACTAACAACCATTCTCCTGTACCGCAACTCTAGTAGCAAGATGTCGGGAATGCTTGTGAGAATCTTAGAGCGGTTTACTAACTACAGTAATTGCGTTATGAATAGCTCAGGTTTCTAACTATTATGGTCAGTACAATGCTTGGCTTGGAATAATTTGACCATTCCTGTGGTCGCAACAGTACTTACCCGTACTTAGGTATTTGGTTAAGATCGTATATACATATTTGGCTGTGTATATAATATGCAGCTATAGGAACCTCTGCCCTTCATTAAGATGATTTTTTAGTAGATAACTTTAGTGTGTATATGATATGATTTTGAGTAAGACTTTTTTAAGAAACCATTACACACCTCATCCAGGAAAGTGTGGGATAGCCATGCTTCGGCACAGATGGGTGTATCGCCGCGAGAGTAAGATTACCGGAGATACGATCCTTCCCATTCCAAATCCCTTATCCGCAAAAGGTCGACAACCCACTCTTAACTCCTTTGTTGTTGCGGATGCTCTTTTGCCGACCAATCACATAAAAAACCTTAATATATCTTATTCCAAAATAAATTCTGTAAATTACTTATTATCTGTAATTCCTTAAGTGTTTCGGGTGTTTCTGGGCAGCTCTGATTGCTTACTGCTAACCTTTTTTTTTGTGTGGGGAAAATCATCAAATGACTTCTCCCGCCCAAGGCCGGGCGGAAGGGAGTGTCAGACTCTTACTGACTTCACCCCCCCCCCCCGTTCCTTCTCCTGCTCTGGGCCGAGGTCGCGATGCCTCATTGGGCTTACCCTGCAACCCCGGCAAGATCATAATTCTGTATGCTCGTTTGCCGTCCTATCCGATAGAAACTATCTACTTTTTTATATAAATATAATAGGCAAAGATAACTAAATCAGATATATTTTTATAGTCTGTTAAAAAAACTTAGTCTTACTTACTTCTTTGAATTCATTAGGGAACTGTTGATGTTATTTTCGCCGAGTTTTTGAAACAGTTTGGAAAAAAGTTGAGACTAAATGAACCGTGGTGGTCCAAAAGTTTCGACTTCACTTTCAGTTCGTTATTTTATTTTCTGTAAACAATTCTCGGAGTAAGTGTGTCATCTTGAATTGTTTTGTTTTTAAATTGAATTTAAGGATAAGACTTAAAACTACTAATAGTTTCTAAGTGTGACATTCACAATACCTTGTTTGGTTAAGACAGATGGCATGTTTTTTTTATTTAAAAAAAAAAAACTATTAACTATTACTATTTTAATACCATGTAGTATTAATATCTCAGGATTTGCTATTCAGAAATACCTTGTATAATGTAGGTACTTATTCTGAGTAATAAAAAAACAATGACTTTACAGAATTAAAAACTTCAAAATGTCCTAGTTTGATATACAACTTGAAACCTAGCGATATAAAAGAAAAATGTCAGAAAATATATATATTTTTTTCTTGCAATAAACTAGTGCTTGGCTGCGATCCCACCTGATGGTAAGCAGTGATGCAATCGTTGATGGTAAGGCGCACTAGTTTATTAAGAGCCTATTCACTCTAGCCTTGAAAACACCTAAATTATATTTGGACGGAAAGACTACAGCCGGCAAACTGTTTCAATCCAAAATAAAACAAAAAACAGTCAACAATTTATCAACGAGAAGGTTTATACTATGAGTGAAGAACTTTTCGCAAATTAGCTGAACTACTTGTTTTATCCGTGAGATAGCCACTTAGGGAGTCCCCAAATGAAGGCTGCAACGCATGCCACTTGACCTAAATAAATCTGGTTCACGGAAACACTATTGTTGTCCCCAATTTTGGGTATATTTACTTACATGATATGCAATTTTTTACTTAAATTGCAATGTAAAGAATACATCGTAAAAAATAATTCTTTATTGTTGCTTAGACTTAAATGTATTTTTTAGGAAGTATACTTAATAGATACTTTATCATACTAAAGTTTGCCAGTTAAAAATGCTAGGAAATAAATAAGGTCTCGTCTTAGATTTTAAGGTCGATGTCACTTTAAGGCTCTCTAGACGCTAATAGCAATTGATTGCCTTAATTACGGTTAAAGATGTAAATAAAGAATTAAGTAAACTAGTATTGAGACGCTTTTGCATGCTTTTTTGTGAAGGGAAAATCAAATGACTGGGGGTGATAGACTCTTACTGACTAAAATCCCCCCTGTTCCTTCTCCTGCTCTGTGCCGAGGTCGCGGTGCTTCATTGCGCTGACCCCGCAACCCCGGCTGAACGCTTTTGCATGCTAAACATTTAATAATCATAGTTTCATAATAGTATTTTACGTGAATCAATTAATCTCGTAAGCTCTACAATCAAAACATAGAAGAAACTAACACTCCACTAAAATCCAAACTAATATTAAAAATGCGAAAGTTACTCTGTCTGTCTATCTTTTCTTCACGCCTATACTACTGAACCGATTTCTGTGTAATTTAGTGCAGACATATTTTGCAAGAAAGGACATAGGATAGATTTTATACCGAAAGTCTGCAGGATGTCACTATTCTACTCGAACGGAGTCGCGGGTAAAAGCTAGTATTTAATCATTTTACCGCTGTTACTGATAAAAATGTCTCCGAGTAAGAAAGGCCGATAATATTACAAAATCAAGAGCTACATGTCACAGCGTCGTCGTCGCGTTTCCAATTTGCCAGCATTTTAGTTGACATCCACCGTCTATTTGTATGACATTCGAAGAATCCGTCCTTGAATTTTATTCAAGGTTAAAATGAAATTGAAGATTATATCGTGCATTAAACGTTGGTTTGGAAAGATTTTCTTCGCAAGAATTGTCCTTTTTTTATGTGACAGGACGGGACCTGATGGTAAGCAATCGGTGCTGCCCATGGACAACCGCAACACATGAGGAGTTACGAGTGCGTTACCGGCTTTTTAAAGATGAGCCCAATCTTTTAAAGCCTGTAACGCACTCGTAACTTCGGGACTTAGGGATTTGGGAGTGACAGACAGACAAACAAACATATAACACCCCTCTTTTTTCGTCGGCGGTTAAAAATATGACCGGATTATTAAATTTTAATATTTTTCTTTAAAATAACATCATGTAAAACACAATTAATTTTAACGCTAGGGACGATGAGCTTCTAAGCACGGGAACGTCGACAGTTCCTTACTTTATTACTCTACGTGGGACGATGTAAAAGACAGAAAAAAAAATTAAATTCGAGCCCGTTTATATGAAAAAAAAAATGTGTTAAATAGGTAAAACAAAAATGTGAAACTGTCTACAGTCATAGTATTGTAGAGGTTAACGCGCCAGCTTCTCGTGCATGAGGGTGCGGGTTGGGAATCTGGCAAGATGATTTTGAGATTTTCCGAGTTACATATAATTCCGAGTTACATATATAATTATACTGTCTAAGATTATTTAGACACCACTGACATACGGTAAAAGAAATCATCGAGAGGAAACCCAGATTTATAATGTCAAATTAAATGTTTGAAATCGCCAATCCACTTTGACCAAGCGTGGTGATTTATGCTCAAACTTGTGAGAAGAGGCCTTTGCTGCTTTGATGTTGATTTCAAAAAAATTAAATGGTAAAAATACGTATACGTACATTTATCGCGGGTCATCGGACTATCGGTCACTTAAAATCCTTGCCTTACAATCCTTCCTGATAATATTATCTATAATAAGAATTCTGTATATGGAAAACCTATTACAATACCCACAATGACAATAACACACACTTGGCCAATATTTTTTTACTACCACAAAACTTACAAAGGAGTGATACATACCTTTCTCTTAAATGAAATAATTTCTTTGATATAAGTGTTCTTTGGCTCCTTGAAACAAGTGCGTTCCATTCCCCATAAGGGCCAAGATCGCCATAGTAAACATTAACCCGTATTGGTTTCGCTACACGCTATTATTGGTCGGGGACTCCGCACGTAATTGACCTCAATTTTAAATCGTCTCCAACGAAATAGAATCAGCGTAAGAAAACAGACAGAAGGTTCAAACTAGATAATTTATGGAGAGTCCATACCTTGATTATATTCTGGTTACAGTTTTCAATATGGAATAGGTCGGCAAACGAGCTCACTGATTACCTGATTGTAAGTAATCGGCGCCACCCATGGACAACCGCAACACCAAATTGGCCTTTTAGGAATAAGGTTTTCGGATATTCTAGGATTAGGAAGGGATGGGGAGAAGAGGAGGGATTATTGTACAGTTTTTTATAACATGAATTATAGGCAAGACGGAGAGGTGTGCTAGCGTTCGTCTACATTTATCTGTAAAGGGAATAAGGCTTCCAACATGCTCTCTGATTATTTTATTGACTCTACATTCGTGGTACAATCAGTTGAAAACCATCAAACACCGCTCGACTTAAATCGGACAAATTATTCAGAAACGCAGTGCAGTCGATCACACGCTGTCCCAGCCCTAATGCTTCATCCCTTGTTCAAAACTGACGGTTACCTCAACATCGACAAAATCAATATTATTGGCCTATAGAGCCCACTGCAAAGACTTACCCTCGATCTTGGGCCACGATGAATGAACAATGAACCTTCTGTATTATTTTTTGGAATATACAACGATATACTAGAATCTCTTATCGTGTCTGTCTAGGCGTCAATTTAACGCTTGCTACCAACGTGATTATGTCAAGTCTGTTGCGTAAAATTAAGTAAATAAATATTTTTAAAAGTAATTGATTTTTAAAACTACTTTTTGTGGGATGTATGAAAAATATAATGTCTAGTGTGTTGGTTTTTAGGGAGAGGGCTGTTTCTCAACGGTTTTAAGTTAGGCCGTGTGGTTTGGTCACAGTTTGTGCCAAAGTGGCAATGGCGATCAGTAATCCTGATCGATAAATATAAATATTATGTTAAAATATATTATCCTTAAGTTTTGTCTTAATTCTAGAAGCCCTTCATTTAGAAAGCTCCCTCAATTTAAAATGTATCATAGTTTACTCCCTTGAAACCTAAAATTACATCCTAAGTATCTTGAAACACCTAAATTACAAAATGCACTTACGTTACAAATGAGACAAATGCAATACCTAACTGAAGTGATCTCAGCACTTTGTAGCACAATACGTCTCGATACCGTGTGGAATACACTTGCAAACTTTCTCGAATGTTCCTGTTTACTTTGCTAGGAGTACGTACTAGTACAATTTGTAGTGACCTGATAAATTACCTTTGGATTCTAGACCGCTCTTTAGTAATAGCGTTTCTACTAGTAAAATTCATAATAATCCTTTGGAGGACTTGCCTTGTATACTTGCCATGTAGTGACAGAAAAGTAAAATACATTTACCATAAGAGTTAATTAAAGTTTTATCCCATGCACTGCCAAGGCAGTTAATATTGACCGACGCTGGCGGAAGATTTGCCTTCAACAGTTTTTTCGGCAATCAGAGACTTAACAGGGACAGAGCCGCTGTATGCTCCCTTTTTTGTCAAACGAAATCAATCTGTTGTCATAAATTACATTTAAATAAAACGATACGTGCTAAATTGGGTATCGCCGTCATTACTGACAAAATTAACATAAAGTTGTAAAAGTCAAAGTAAGAAACACTTGTTAGATCATGGGTAAGCGTTGTAGAAGGTTCAATCCAAGTTGAAATGCATCGAATGTGGTGTATTATTTCGTTTATTCTTAATCTAACCAGTCTTAAGACAATCACAGAAGAGGCGGTGTCAGTGGTGGCGGAGACTAGGACGTCGGGGCTACGCGATTATCCTTAGCGTTCTCAGTGCAACTACAAAAGAAAGTAAAATGTATTAATAAAAAATAAGTACTACGTTATTGGATAGTTTAAGTAATAAAATATAATCTTACGTTGTACACCAAATAATGTTTAAATGACTCACACTACGTTAATACACATGACCACCCTTGTTACTTGTACGGTTGACTTACTACAGGTAGGTACGATTAATATTTGTGGTAACTAAATCTCGGAGAAACCGAAAAAACTCGACATTTTTTAAGACTCACTCTTTGCTACGATTTTGGTAGGTAGTTTTCGTGGTTATACATTATGGTGTCTTCACACCAGTTTTCTGTAAGGCCGTGGTATCACTTGGGTCCAGCTAGTTCATTTGTGCCGAAGCATAGCTTTGACACAAACAATAATAGATACGCTGAGAGTAAGGATATGGTAGATATCATATTTTTAATCGCCCTTCCACAAAATGTTTTTCGCGTATTTATGTAACCTCATTATAGGCGTGGGATGCGCATTGTTACGTCAAAAATCTAATAACCCGTAAAAGGCAGAAAGCTCGCGTTTTCCTGCATGTTCATGGTGACCATTAATCACAACATGTTGTTGACAAATTGGGGAGGATGCAGCCCTTCCTAACCAATTTTGGTGTTGTTATTTTTTAAGAAAATCGTAAAAAATATCTACCATTTAAATGACGAAGGCGTAGAAGATGGTAGCATTATTTATTTTATACAGTCTAACAGAATTATTGCACATTTTTTTTTCACAGACCTTGGTGTGACTCTTGAAAACAAAACTGGGGTGAATTTTTAAAAGAAAGGTTTTTAATTTCTTATGAATTAATTACGGCATCAAGTAAGTAAAGTTTTTAAGATTGGCGCGGTGGCTGGGCAACAGGCTGCTGCGAAACGTGTCGCGGATTCGATTCCCCCACGGAACAACTCTTTGTACCTACTCGTGTACCTACTCCACAAATTGGTGTTCCGCGTCTGGGTGGGATGTGTATTAGAAACTGTATATTTGTAAATGCACCCAGGACACCGGAGCAAAATTCTAGTGTGGCGCAACGTGTTTTTTAAACAAGAAAAAAATACCTAATTCAGAAAAAATAAAGAATGTGTAGTATAACCAAAAAATAATTTCCTCTTATGTTATTGGTACAAAGTTTTAATTCAATGTTGTTTAGCTCCTATTACTTTTGGCACGTTCCATAGAACATAAGGCAATAAGCAGGGAAGTTCTTGCTGAGGTTAGGTTATAAGTATAAAAGTAATTTGGCAATATCCAAGTTCACAAATAGTATGAATAATAAGAGAATTTACAGAATAGAAATAACCTATACCTAGTGAAAGTTTTTGCCACCCACCCGAAAGTTTTATACTGTACAATTTTAAAAGTATTATTAAAGAGCTCAAGACTATATCTAATACAAAAATACCTATATTTTCTAATGTGTCAAAATTCAAAATAATTGTGCTTCCGAAAAATGTAAAATGTGACAGTTGTCTAACTTTAAAAACACCACTATTTTAAATGTATTTTACGTTATTAAATTTTTATACCTACTGACGAAAATATTTAAATATAAAATCGCATTCTCATATTTCTTCAGGATCTGCACCCTATGGGGCAAGTTAACATTTATGTATAATTAAATGATAGACATGTACTGTTAGGTAATTAACAAAGTAGCGTTTTTTAAACATTAATTAATTCACAAAACAACAAACCTTAATAAATTATTTGAGTGTACACAAGGTGCGAAACTCAAGACCTATTAAAACGCAATAATTGAACAATTTAACAAAAACGCCTGTTGAAATTATAATCGCAATATTCACTTTGAGTCGACGATATTTACAATTGCGTTACAAATTAATGTAGGAGCTTTAATAAAAATGTGCGAATTAAGACGGTTGGTGCAGATAAAATTAAATATTATATTAAAAAGAGATCTTATATTGGTATGATACAGCATGTCATGTATGGTATTTTTATTTGGTGGATGATTAATTTTGATGGACTGTGAGATTTAAGTCGATTACCTACGTGTACGAGAAATAGGAACAACAGGAATTTAAAAATAACTCATGATTTTACTCGATGCTCAGCTACGAGTGGTCGTAGCGTGATGTATACTTTATAGTCGTCCTCGATCAATGGACTACCCAAAACAAAAAGAAAATATTCACACCAGCAGTTCCGAAGATTAGCACGTACCTACAATAAACAAACATAACTAAATACACCCTTCAACTTTATAGGATTGGTCTGATTTAAAAATAATTTTATTATACTAGGTAGTATAATTTTATTAATCGTTTTATCATTAGGTACTAATTGGATTACCATAATACAGTATTTATCCCTCTTTTTCCCTTAAGGATTCTGTGAAATTTAAAGTTTATCCAACCCAAGATGCTATTTGAATACTAAACAAACTTTTAAAAATAAACATTAAAATTACCGAGTACTCTTAAAATTGATAGATTTGGCACCATCGTCGTAGAGTTCAGAACAAAGTTTTTCAATACTTTTCTTAATCTTGCTCAACTCCAAATAAGTATTAATTGAACTGTCTTCGATCTGCTGTTACATAAATATCTTCTCTATATTTTTGTACTTTTATAATTATGTTATTTTTATTTTATTTTAGACAGTTTAAGTAAAAATTAGGTGTAATTTCGACTAATACTAAGCGACCATAATTACAAAAAGATACCAAAATGTAAAGGTTAAAAACAACTGTAAGAACGCACTGATAAATATATGTAGATATTTTTTCTTCTTACCTAGGGAGTGTCAGACTCTTACTGACTAAACCCCCCTCCACCCTTGTTCCTTCTTCTGCCGAGACCGAGGCTGCAGTACGGTACCGCCGGTACCTCATTTCGCTTACCCCGCAAGCCTGGCTGATAATCAGCCCTATAGTGCCCCGTCTGTGGTAGTCTGGTTCTGGGAACGGGATAGTTTTTAGTCAGTAACAGTTTTGCTACACTAAGGGTAGTATAAATTAATACGATCATTCTCCACGTCATAAAATATAAGTACTAATACTCAGATGTTATACACACAGAGTAGGTTCCTAGCCATAGGAAGCGGCAAATATATAAGCCAATCGATACGATAACTAAGTTGGCGGTGGATATTGCATCTGTCGTAAGGTTCAGAGAGCGGACGTCGATCCACACTACTAGAAAATTTATATTGCCGTCTGGGAACATCTTGGTACGTTTTAAGAAATTCATGTAACTGGATTAGACGTAGTGTGTATCGATACTTAAGGCATTGTTTAAGGTTCTTTATTTTTTTACCTACTTTGTCTAGGTAGAATTAATATTCTAAAGAAAAATAATAATACTCAAATGGTTATTTAAACAGTGTAGGTATAGTAAGAATTCAGCGAGGGCTGCTGGCTATGATCAGCCGGGGTTGCGGGTTTAGCGCAAAAAGTCACCGCGGCTTCGGTCCAGAGCAGGAGAAGGAACCAGGGCGTTTTTAGTCAGTAAGAGTCTTACACTCTCTCTCTCACCTTATCCTGGGCAAGAGAGGTCATTTGAAGATCTACTCGTAAAAAAAGTTTTAGTTAGGAAGCGGCAAATAATAACACACAAATACGAATTGTATTTGAAGGCGGCAAATAAACGAACAGGGTCATAACCAGATGAAAAACAAAAGACGCCGCCCATGTAGGTACACCTGCAATACCGGAGGATCAGAGATTTGAGGATATGAGTTTGGGAATTGGAGATGAGAAGGAAGGATTGAGCCTTCAGTGACTTCACTCACACGGTGACACATAACGCAAGCGATGTTTCACACCGATTACGTGACGCCGTGGTATCACACGGGTCCAGCCGGCTAGTTTGTGCATAAGCATGGCTTTGTTACATTATAACAGTATAAAAGAATATGTGGAAAACCTCCCACTTACACTCTTTGAATTGTGTCCAAAGTAGGTTACGCGTCAAGCTAAAAAGGTACCAGTGTTTATCGACGCTAAGCAATAAAGTAATGCCGTCAATTTTTCTGTGGAGTTAGAAATTATAACTTTATGAAGGAGATAATGAATTTTAATACTGACATCCTTTTACATTGTCATGTTATTAGTTTAAAAAGTAATTAGTCCATGTTAGCTAACTTTAAGTAACAAGTCGGTGGTAAGGGCATTTTAGAAACAATCACATGAGTTGATATTTGTTTCAGAGAAAAAAACCGGAGTTAATACCGGAGGCCCAATCCTTCCCCTCCCCCAGTCTCTCCTAAATCCCTAAATCTCCAATCCCTAATCCCTAAAAGGTCGGGAACGCACTCGTAACTCCTCCGTTGCGAGTGTCCATGGGCGGCGCTGATTGCTTACCATCAGGTAATCCGTCTGCTCGTTTGCCGACCTATTAAATAAAAAAAAAATACTACCTACATACATATCTATCTAGACTATATGTTCAGGTTTCACTCGATTTACATAACTGAACAATAGAACAAGAAATATGTCAAAAACATGAAACTTGGACTCTTGAAAAGAATCGAATATTTACTATGCAAATGTGTAGTGAAGAAAGACTGCCTACTTCTTTATGACAATCGGAAAAAACTTTTCTACAGATCAAAGTGATTTAGGTCAGTACTCCCCTCGAAATGTCGAGGATATGGAACTCCTAGTTTCTTAGGATTACAATTTTAGGATTATAATCTAGTGGTGTTTTTGGACTGTTAATCATGTATAAGGGCTACATTGTTTTTGAAGTGGGCAATCTATAACATATTATAGTTAGTAAGAGAATATCAGACTTTTACTGACTAAAAACCATCGCATTCTGGGTACCTTATAACACTTGCCTTCCCAACCCCAGCTGGATAACGGTCCTAACGAATCCCATCTGTGGTGGTGTAATAGTTCGGAACGCACTGTACACTCGGCTTAGATCGTAAGACCTCACGACGGGGTCAACAGTGGCCGGGGTTCTCTGGAATACCTAGTTTTATGGTGCATATTTTTATAATTGTAAATTTATAGTTAACCGTAGCCCAAGTCGGTACACCTGCCCTCCGAGATAAGTATAGTAGGTATCGATGACCATTGGAAACGAAACAAATCAGTGAAGATTTCTGAAGGCCTTCGATACAAAACGTAGCCAATAAATGAATTTCCGTACATTTAATTTTATTTCGTTTCTAAAGCGATTATCGATACCGAACTTTGCTGTTGGGGTAATTGTATCGCTAGTGCATTGGTGCTCACTGTCTATCTAAGAGATTGTTAGTTATAAAGTTTTTCTGCTTTGAAATTTTGAGTAAATACCTGCTTTCATTATAAGTGTAAAATTGGACTCTTGTCTGTCAATAGATAATTGGCAAAAACTTTGTTTTAATGAAATTAAAGCAATAAATCATGTCATGTCGTGGTGGCCCGGAGGTTAAGGAGCCCGCTTTTTATGCGAGGGTTAAAAACTTGGCAAGTACCAATGAGACTTTTCCGAGTTACATGTACTTTCTATGATTATTTATACGTCACTACCATACGGTGAGGTAAACATCATGAGGAAACTTGGACTTAAAATTTCTAATTATAAGTTTGAAATCGCCAATCTGCATTGAGCAAGCGTGATGATAATGCTTTAACCTTCTTCATTTGAGAAGGGGCCTTTGCTCAGCTCTTATAGGCTGATGATTTTTTGAAATTACCCAATTTACAAAATTATACCTACGCAATATGCGCAATGCAACGCTTAGCCCATTTCAAGAACGAGGTAATTCTTAACATTTTAGAAATAGAAGAAAACATTAACAATGCTCTGCAATAAGGTCAAATTACGTTTGTAAAAGGCTTCCAAACTACGGATGCGTACTCGCGGAAATAACATTATTTTCGTCAGCCCCCCATAGAGGCATTCAGGTACGCTGATGCAAAGCAAAGGGTGTTAATGGACGAAATTGAACGGAAACGTAATTTCAAATCTCTTACGGTCCCCCCATAGGAGGCTGTTCATTGCAAAAATGGAAGAGTACTGAAAAGTGCCATCATGTTTTTGACAGGTGAGCGTGTACCCGGTTGTGTGTGTGTGTGTGGTATTGATTTGCACGTATGGGAGTTAGGGAGTATTTATTTATTTGTTTAATACTTTAGATATGCATAGCAATGGTTTTAACAATACCATATGCATTTCTCCGGTTTACGATAAAAAAAACTGATTGTCTTGACGTAGTGTTTTTATTTTTATTTTGCCTCCCTTAGCCTTTTGTTTCAGTTTCATGGGTGCGTTTACAAACATACAATTTTACATAAATATCGTACCAAGACCCCAAACAAAGCAAAGAGTTGTTCCGGTTGCCAGCCCTTGCGTCAACAATGAAGTCACGTGTTATATATATGTATATGCCAAGGCCTTTAATAAATCACTTTGATTTTGACCCATAGGTAACTTAGGTACTTACTTACCTACATATATTACGTCATATATTTGTTTCGCTATGAGAGTGAGGTTACCGGAGGCTCAATTGATACGTCCCTTCCTCCATGCCATCCCCAAACGAACTCGTGTCCATTGACAGCGCTATTTGCTTACCATCAGGTAATCCGCCCTATTACGTAAAACAATTAGGTAAGAGTGGTGCCATGATTTGAAAACGAAATGTAAATAAATTCTTAATACATAAGGCATTCCATTTTTATTAAGGAAGGTATATAGGAGGTACATAAAAATAAAAAGTACCAGACAAATTACCACAAATCAGTACTTAAACATTATCAGTACTCAACAAAATCACCATATGGTATACCTACCGAGTATCATGAAAATTATTCTATCAATCGTCGTTAAGCGCCTGTCAGACCAAAATCGGGTCGCTGTGGTACTTATTGCTTGTCGAAACGGACTAGTGAACTGTCAAAATACAATTTAGTATCATCATCTAGCTTAATGGGCTGAAATCTGGTCTTGATAAATTGCTGTAATGAATACCAAAAGGTTTTTTGGCACGTGAATTAATGGTTCTGATGCTTAGCTTCAATGCGTAGTCGAGTGAAACGAATCTAGTTTGGATAATGTTTCCGTAGTGAAATGTAGATTGATTTGTGTTTATCGATTCATCTGTATTTACGATATTCGAGTTAGACTGCAACGAAATTTGGAGACGCTAAAAACGAGTAGCAGCGGAACTTCTATTATGTAAGAAGATGTCACAAAACATAACTATCAAAAGTGTTTGTTTCTCTGTATACACGCGTTACACTGTTCTCACATAATCAAACCAACTAAATAATGTATCAAAGAATCTTTATGTGACACTGATTTAAAAAGTGTAACTATGGAGTTTCTTGCTCGTTCTTTTCTATCGGAATCTACACTTTGGAACTAGCGTATAGCTTCACTAAGAGGACTGACCGACAGACTGACACTTTATATCTTTCAATTTTGTTTGACGTTCAAAAGTGCCTGTATGGGTCTAATTGAAATAAATGATTTTGATTTTGTGTATGCAACACACCTTTACTTTCTTCCTTTAAGGGCCAATTTTCACAAAATTGTCAATCAAATCACCCAATTATACTTAAAGATCTTCTTGTATAAATTGCTACATATTGCATCCTACAGTTTTATAACGCTGTATTACTATTTAATATGAAAACTAACTCACTTATGTTCTACTTGGTGCTTTAATATCCTGGAATCCCTGAAGCAACGGCCTTAATAAATGTTATAAGCAAACTCATTTTTCATACTAATAACAGAAAAAAGGTTCTATGAGATACACATATACTTACCTACGTTGCTACATAAATATGAAGGTACACAATGAATATGAATCTGTGAAGGAAATGTGTAAGGAGGTGCTATATTTATAGTTAGGTAGGTATCTCTAGTTTTTGAATAGCAACTATCGTTAGACATACTAGGTATCTCTAGTTAGGTGATTAATCGCTTGAGGTTTGTTCATACTTTTGCTTTTTTTTTTTAATCAATATTAGATAATTTAAAAGTACATTCTTATAAAACTTTTGCTAAGGAAGAGATAAAGTAAGAGTATATGAAGAAACTGATGACAAGGTCGTATGATCAATAATTTGAAAAATGGAACAAGACTAAATTAAAGAAATTGCATTTATAACCCACAAAGCCATATATTATGTTTGAATAAAAATAAATAGACGACATAACTATTTAATGAACTTTAAGTACGTACTTAACCTACATTAAGTTGTGCAAAAATATTACATAGTCAATTTTCTAAGTTATATACCTAAAAAAAAAAACAATTTTATATTATTAATAAAATTAAATAAGAATACTAAGTACCCTACATTAAAAGTTTTAAATAACAGTTCTTTGTATCGGTGACCTAAAAATTGAATTATATCTATAGAAAATATCTCAAAGGAATTGCTTGGAACCGAAAGGTAACAGAAATAAAGTAAAATGAAATGACTTGGCAATGGGAAACGTATAGTTTTCCGGACAGATTATTTATTGGTTTACGATGTATGTTTTAGGCAAAACTTACTTAAAAAACATTTTTTTTATTTACTACCAAATCATTATTCTTTCGTAATTAGTAATTTAACAAACATGTCAACTAATGTACAGAAATAAGGGTCAAAGGGCTTCCAAATATACAGTTTGTTGACGTCTAAAATTTCAAGGTCAAATCACCGGGGATCGACAGTTTGTTCTGGTAACCTCAACTTTTCCCTGCTGCTGATATGCATGACTTCTTCTCAGAAAGCAATGTATACATACTAAAAACACATGTTAAATAACGGAAAGGTAACGAGAAAACTAGCTGTAGTCAGCTTGGATGCTCTATAGCATTTAATTAAATATATTTTCGTTTTAAACACAAACTTTTTGCTTTCAAAGCACTATAACACTGAAGAATACTATAAGAATAAAACTGTTACCTAACAATCGATTTGAAATAAATAAATATTCGATCTCTACCTACAAATGTATTCCATGTTCAGTTCGTAAAAGTCGATGTACAGTTTAGCTAGTAAATCAATACCTACTCCATGTAACATAAATGAGAGTAATAGTAGTAGTTGGTACATAATAAACTTGTTTTCTAGCTCTTTCTAGAATAATGATGAAGCTAAGGCCACTAAAACTTTAGTGGTGGTAATCCAAAGACTTTATCATCAGGAATGCGCCCAAGTGCTCTTCCAGCACTTCCAGTCCTAATGTATCCGTGTTCTGGTTCTGGCTCTCGCATCCGCCGAATGTCTTCGACAGGCGATGTTATTGTAAAACTTTTCTGCCTACGATATGTTCCTGAAGATAATTTAGGCGAAATATTAGATTGCCCTGTCTACCCACTTTATTGATGCGCACCAAACTTTATAGGCCTGAAGTTTTCACATTTTATTGCGTTGTAAAAATAGGAACATAAAATATATCGCCCTTGTAAACATCACTCTCTTTACACATCAGTAAATAAAAATCTTCGTGTGTACTTATAAGAGAGGACGTTTTTGGGTGACAGAAGAATTATGAAGGTACAGTAAAACAAAAAAGGTCACTTGTTAGTTGCATTCAATTTTTTTTAAATCAGCATTAGCGTCATTCGAGTTTCATTGGCACATATCTACTACTACCATTACATACTACCAGTGTTTTCCCACCATAGACATAAAAGTGGGAAAGCAAGTTTCGGCACTCGAACGGAGTGATACCACGGCGTCACAAAAAACCGGTGTGAAATAACCAAACCGTTCTGTTTCACCGTGTGATTGAGGTTACCGGAGGCCCAAACCCCCTATTCTCCTATAACTGAAATTGCTTCAAGTGGCTTTACTGAGTATTCCAACTTAGTGGTCTTTATCGCAACTTCTTAAATGTTGAATATGAAGTTATAGTGACGCCGTAAATAGCTATAACTCCTACCTTTATGACGGATTGGAACATGACAGTTTTTTGATAATATATTTTTTAAGGACGTGTTTATAATCAGAGCGGTTTGTACTAAGTAAGCTGAGTGTTAAAATATACTTAGTTAAATTCTCTAATGAGACGACGGTGATGGCGATGGGCGACTAGTTTTGCCCATAAAGGCATTTTATAGAATGTAGATGTTTTTGCTAAAATATTATGTTTTATTGAATAGTTAAATGACAACTAGTTTTTAAGGTATAGGTCGGCAAACGAGCAAATGGCTTAGGTACCTGATGGTAAGCAATCAGCGCCGCCCATCGACACCCACAACACTAAAGAAATTACGAGTGCGTTGCCTGCCTTTTGGGAATAAGGGTTTCAGATATTTAAGGATTAGGAAGGGATGGGGAGGGGTAGGGATTGGACCTCCGTTAACCTCACTCACATAGTGAAACACAACGCTGTTATACATATGTATATTCCAATACGTCAGCGTTTTCTTTGAAATAAGTATAGTACAAGTTTTGTCAGTTTGTACACTATGCCTACGAGACGTATTGTTCGATCATGACATGGGTAGTCTGGGTAAGCATTATGTTACATTATTAATAATTGTTGAAATATTTCACTTAAAGGATGTTCATTTGAACCCCCAAAAGGCTATATAAGACTTGGAGTCTTGTATATACTTCTATTGAATATCATACACGATAATGCCACGGATGCTAGTGAAAAGGCTTTAGACTCCATACTATTGATTTAATATTAATGACGTAATTTTACTATGTACGTTTTGAATGTATCTATTTATAGTGTTCCAAGAAGTATTTACACATTTGAGAGTAAAAACGTATTTCTTACCTGACCTTTAAGGTTAAGAATAACTGCAAACTCAAATTATATTTCCAATTATATATTTTTTTCTTTAAGCATATCGCTTGCATTCGAGACGCTAGTGCACTATAGGTTTAAAAAAATTTCAAGGTTTGTTTTCGCTCTTCTTAACGTCTGGTGAAGCGCTTTGAGTTTACAATATTGTATTAATTATTGCACATAGGTAAGTATATGCTGTCTAATACCGTGACATAAAAATATAAAGCATATTATTCAATCTCGAAAAATAAAATATCGAATCAACTAAGTAATAATTTGCTTATTAATTTTTTACCATGATCTGACTGCAGGTACCTTTCTTCTTGTGCAAAACTTTCTGCGGTGAGTCCTTGTCGATTCGTAAGATCATCACGCTATCTTCTTCTGGGCTTTCTGCTGACATTGAAGAGAGTTTTATTCACTGCTCGTCCAGCTTACGGCAGATGCAGCCTTCTGATCAATATCGAGTCTAAAAAATGTATGTCAAATAATAGACCATCCAAATTTAAAGAACCTCCTTTGTCATCACCTGACAATAACAGAAGCGATACCATCAAAATAAAAGCTCTTCTAATTAAAAACTTTCTGGATATAAATCAGGTCGACACCACGCGATAGACAAGGTCTATAATCGTTTGTCAGTATATACCAGTACCAATGATGTTTCAAAGTAAATGGGCCCGTACCTGCCATCACAATTACGCCGTTCGTATTAGAGATTTTACGAGCAAGCGTACTAAATAAAATTGGAAGACATAAATGTATGTTTCTGAATGTCCCTAGTCATTATCGAGATTAAATTTAAGGTAAATACCTAACTACGTTTGTAGACTCATGTATGTGTCGTTCTCCATTCAGACTTTATGTTTGCGACAGCACATTAGAGGGAGATAAGTTTAGATAAATAAATGACTTTTCGACATTTCTTTTTTTCGTTCTTGTCATTCTCCAAGAATGTGATTATTTGCTGTCTTTTCGAATCGCATACCTACTCAAAGAGCAAAACAGGACACCATTGATGTGATGTGAGTTTCGACCTTACTCACACGGGGAACACAACGGTATGGCTGTTTTACGCCGGGTTTCTGTGAGGCCGGGGTAGGTATCAGTCCGGTCCGAGCTGATCCATTCCTGTCAAAGCTTGGTTCTCCCACACTTATGTTGATACCTTCAAAACATTTCGTCCCATAGTCTGGCACACACATAGCCAGTTTTGATTAAGTAACATTAGATTAAAAAAATTGTGGGTTTTTTATTTTGTTAAAGGTTTATTTAATCTGCAGACTAGTTTATGACTGCTTATGCCTTAAAGGACATGAATGGAAGAATCAGTATAGTTATTTTTTTTTAACCACCAGAAGAGAAACGAGTTCGTTCCCGGCCTTTTGGGATTGGGTTAGGAGAAGGATTGATCTTCCGGTAACCCAACTCACACGGTGATACAACGCTGTGGTTGTTACACGCTGGTTTTCTATCAGGCCGTGGTATATCGCTCCGGTCGAGTCGGTGACGACTCAATCGTGCCGAAGCTTGGCTCTCCCACACTTATATTTTACTATGTCACAGTTGTCAACAAAAGCAATTGTAATAGAGAGAACTGAAAACATTTTAATGCGATTTTTATTACAAAAGCTACTAAAATTATTATACTTTTATTAAATATCGTGATGAGATGAGAAAAGTTAAGTCCATTCATGTTCTACACTAATACTGGTAATACTTTTAATCTGAAGTCTTAAAACCATTGAGTCGGTAATTTTTGGAATAAAACCTTACGATAATATTCGCATAGAGGTGAAATACTGTGTCAATAGATATGAAGGCATAATAAGAATTTCTTATCTTATTGCCAGCTGAGATAAAATGTGAAAGTAATTTGCTTGGCATCTCAAAAAGAATTCGTTATGAAATATTTTCACACTTCTTTTTTTTTGCTAAATTTTTATACCGAAAATGTAATATGAAATTAAAATGCAACTTAATTGAAAATTTTTACCAGAGACCAAGAAAATCAAAGGTACTTCTGGCTTCACCTGTTACACGACAATTTAATTCTTCGTTTCACTTTTGACCGACAGTTTCCTCGTTTAATGATAATTTATTTCATTTATTTTCTAATTTTGAAATGGTTAGATAAAAGTTATCTGGGGAATAATAATGATGCTGTCGCGTTAGAATGCTTGTATAAGACAGTGACAGCAACAATTTTATTCCTCAGATAACATTTATCGGACTATTGAAAAATCAGCTCTTAGTCAATCATTTCCATTACCTATTTTGATAATTGATCCATGAAATAATTTAACCCCAAAAAAGGATGTTTAATCTTTTAATTTGTATGGCAAACATACAAATCTAGACCTAGCTATACATAAAGCTATCTATATATGTATATGTAGATTTAAATTCGTTGCTTATAATTTGTTATAGTTAAGTATGCCATGAGGAGAGCCTAGTAAAGAAAATTTGGATTTCCTCAAGTCTGAATTCAAAACAGTTAGTCCCGGCTGATATTACAAAAATTACTAGCTCGATTATAGGTATTTATATTATAATTTTAGGTAACCAATACGCTATTCTGTCTTTGTCTTTTCACAATTTTCTTATTTCAGTTGATGCGAGAGCTTCCTTAATTTTCAATAAGGGGTCATTTTCATCAGAATTGTTGTATCTTGACTGGCCATACGACCAGAGGGTCAAACGATAGTCACGCAGCCATAATAATGCCCACAGGCAGAGACAGACCAAATGATTGGGCTATGAATATCCCTCAACCTGAACCTGGTTTCTCAATCTTGCCGTTGATTTGATTACTGTCAACCACAGGGTAAAATACGCCCATGTAAGCGTGGGACCTTGACATCTTCATGAAAATGCCGTACTCATGAAAATGTACTTCATGAAAATGGATTACTCTTCTTCCGTTACTAGTTTCTATGAAAAGCGGTGATTATGCGTGTAATTAAAAAATGGGTGGTTCGCGATCTGGTGAAAGGTCAAAAGGTCTTAAAGGTATTTAAGCCTCGATAAAAATGATTAGTTTGTTCATCAAAATGCCATTAATGTAATGGGATTATACTTATCGGTAATCAGCTTGCTACTTTTTATCTCGCATCAGAATAGCTATATGTGGGTAGGTTAATCAAGTGAGCTGTGTCAAAAAGGGTTTATACATAAAATATATTGTATTTATCGCTCTTAGTGACATTTTTTTTTCTTTAAAAAAAAACGTTGCCCCACACTAGGATTTTCTCCTGTGTCCTGGGTGCGTTTACAAACATACAATTTCACATGCACATCACACCCAGACCCGGAACAACAATCTGTGGATCACACAAAGAGTTGTTCCGTGCGGGAATCGGACTCGCGACACGTTGCGCGGCAGCCAGTTGCCCAGCTACCGCGCCAACCGTGCAGTCAAAAAAGAAAATCATCAAGTAACTCCTCCTGCCCAGGGTATTGCGAGAGGGAGTGTCAGACTCTTACTGACTAAAAACCCCCCGTTCCTCCACCTGCTCCAGACCGAAGCACCGATACGTTATTGCGCGACCAGCGACCCCGGCTAACGAATAGGTACTATGAAGGTGCCTTTGGTGTTCCACATTTGAAATCCATTTGGTTTCTCATTAGATGTGTCTGTGCATAACTAATTTTACTGAATCTTGAACTAACATAAATAGTAAGTGGGGTTATTCTATTGAACTTCTCCACCAAGAGAAGAAGATCGTTTGATAAATATTTAATTCCAAAAATCTACATACAACCTACTACAAACCTTTTTCAAGTTTACATCTCGAGTCAAAAGGAATTTTATATGTCAAGGTACAGTATCTTATTTTCTTTATGCTGAATCATTGAGCTGTCGCCAGTCTAGTATTTATTTTTTTTGTAAAGAGATTAGTATTTTGGATCAAATTAAAATATGCTTATAGATGACGCTGATGAAGCTTGGCTGTGGTGGCCCGAAGGTTAAGAGTCACTTGAATGAGGATTTACAATAACATTGGCTGTGTCTTGGTGGAGTATTTACTTTTTTCCAGCTTAGTTACGATGTTTTTTTTACCTTATGGCTATAAGGCAAAAAAACCCATCGTCGATAACAGTTATTAGGGTCTATTTCAGAACAAGTATGGGAGAGCCATGCTTCGGCACGAATGGGTCGGCTCGACCGGAGTGATACCACGGCCTCACAGAAAACCGGCCTGAAACAACCACAGCGTTGTGTTTCGCCGTGTGAGTGAGGTTACCGGAGGCCCAATCCTTCCCCACCCCCAATCTCTCCTCAATCCCTAATCCCTAAAAGGTCAGCAACGCACTCGTAACTCCTCCGCGCCGTTGCGGGTGTCCATGGGCGGCGCTGATTACTTACCATCAGGTAATCCGTCTGCTCGTTTGCCGATCTATAACATAAAAAAAAACAATGTTTTGATAGCCATGTACCAGATAAACATGAATTTAAAAAACATTTTTTTATGAGCTATATATATTTTGCCACATTTCTTCGGGTACTGACTTCACGTCACACTCATACTCACACATAAAATCTTTTCACTGCAATTTGTGACATCAACTTTATTCTAAGTTATGAAATACTGATTTCTTAAACCAAAACTTGATTCTGTCATTAGGTTGACTAATGTTTGACACTTCACATGATTAGCCAGCAGATAAGGGAACATTGAACCGTTTCTCATAAAATAAATAAAAGGCACATATCCAAGATAACAAAACGTATATTCCTTAGATAATTTTCTTTCATAATAATTGTTTAATAATAACAATTTATGTACAAATGTAATAAAGTACAGTCTTAGTTTATTTACAAAAATATAATATTTATTTAAAAATTGCACTGGGTTCTTTATACAGTTCATACGATACATTTTATAATAACATAATTATATTTTCTTCTGTCGTGAAACGTAAGTAATATTTGCTAGTTGTTTAAACATTGTGTTTACAAAACTTTTCAAAAATTAAGTAGGATAAAATACTTGCCAAATGTTACAGGGATCGCATTTTACTGTCTCATAAATATCAGATGACGCTGATTTAATAAGACGTCACTTCGTCCAAAAGCTTAAATGTCAAAATATAAACGTCCGATTGTGTCATACTAGCTAATTCTTCATTGGACGAAAATACGAACCTCGACGGATGGAACTCACTCGCGCCATCTTTTGAGCCAAAAAGGGTATCTCCAAACAGTTTTATAGATATTTGGGTAATAAGGGTATCATTAACGTATTTATTTGTATTCTTTCTCTGATGGTTTTATTCTAATGGCGTGTCACTTCAAGAGCGAAGCAAAGACATTATTTATACGTAGTTTCAGTCTTTTTTAACAATATTTTACTGTAAATTATTGTTATCCATTCAATAAGTAGGTAAGTAAATGCAGTTGGAAAAGAAATGGCGAAAAATATTGGGAAAAAATAAACAAAAATAGAATTTAAACATCCAAATTCTTTTAAAACGTAAGGAAAGTTTTTTTCATATAAAATAAAAATATAACCTTAATTAAATCGCGTTGATTTTAAATTCTTTAAGAAAGGCATAACAACATTTTAATTTCCATACGTACTTATTTTATATATCCATACCATAGTATAAGGTACTGAGATATTATTTTCGAAAGAAAAAGACTCAATAATTTCAAATCACACCTCTTCTTTTTAATTGTAGATTTTTAATCTATTTTATGGCAAAATTTTAACAAAAATCTAAATATTTTCTTTCATATTCAGATCATTTTGTTTTACTACCTAAATTATCATTAGAATGGCGGTAACTAAAACCGTGAAACTTCATTGGTTCTTGCAAATTCTTCTTTCTTTTGTGGATCCGTGACGGTCACCCTCATTCTTCTCCTTACCAGTAGGTAAATGGCCCTGAAAAGATAATCACAATACATAAATATCTACACGTTAACTTGTGTATGGAAATAAGATGTGTGATGTGATGTGAAAATGTATTATATTTTTTTATATCACACATGGTGGCAAACGAGCAGACTTCAGATTACGGTAAGATTACGGTAAGCAATAAAAACCGCAACATCAAATGTGTTTCTAATGCATTGCCAGACTTTTGGGGATAAGGAATTTTGGGGATTGGGGATAAATAAATGTAGCTTTTATTCTCTAAAGAGATATACCAAACTTTAAGGCCAAGTTTTTTTAACCATTTCCATCTAAAGGTTGTCTGGAAGAAATCACTTTGTGTGATAAAACCGCCCATTGTAATCACAACAATAATTCATAGTATCCAATGTAATGCTACTTGGTGTATGTGTACAATAAAAAATATCGAATGCCCATTTTTGCTTATGCGTTAAATAGAGGTTAAGCCTCTGACCGTAAAGTTCAGGCTCTTTTTTTAATTTCAGTCAGTTCAGTTCAATTTACAAATACTTTGCCTAATTCGTTAATCGAATAAAGCGGTCGCACTAGTCACCTCTCAACTCAAGAGTTGTTTATTTTATTATTTACTTAGATGGTAATAGTTTTTTGAAGTAGCGTTTGCGATATCGCGTTCACTAGATGGCGCTAGTGAAACGTCTTGCTAGTGGTTGCAGAGGCCCCAGATTAGACCTTGAATAGTAGCTTTATATGTATTCTATTAGTACTAAAAACAATTTGCTATTGCAAATAATTATCATCTTAATCAAGGTCGTGTTTTATTAAAATAGTTAAGATAACGAGAGAATAAAGAAGTTATAAAACAAAGAAACGCAGAATTGCGGATGTGACCTTTATCACCTTTATAATCTGTCAACTGTTTCTGTCACTCTCTTCCCAAAGTTAAACAATTGAACTAATCTGATTATGTTATTATGGTAAGTATCTTTATTATTTAATAAATTTCTGGGTTATTTCAGACAAAATCTACTTTTCAGATTAAAAAAAAAATGTTGCCCCAACTAGGATTTTCTCCTGTGTCGTGGGTGCTGTTACAAATATATAAATTCACATGTACATCATACCCAGATCCGGAACAACAATCTGTGGATCACACAAATAGTTGTTCCGTGCGGGAACCGAACCCGCGACACGTTGCGCGGCAGCCAGTTGCCCAGACATCGCGCCAACCGTGCAGTCACATTCATTCATTTCATTACACTCAGATCCATTTAGTATTTTTGACGTGTAAGAGTAACAAAAATCCATGCATTGCTATGCACATTTCAATGTTTGAAATATTTGTAGGATACATATACATTATGGTTTGTGTAATATAAATATTACAATGAGGGTTTTCCTAATATTAGTTTACGTCAACTAATCAGTCAGCCAGCTTATAACAGCCAAGGTAGTTGGATTAATAAGACTTAATGCGTCATCTAATTACACTAAAATTTAAAATCTTTATAAAATTATTTCGGTTGTGCCAATTGTCTTCATTAGTTTGTATGTACATAATTGCTTTAACTATTGTTTAAAACAAACACAATAACACAAGTCACAGTGATGAAATATAATCTATTTGTCGAGTGTTATCTACGCCATCATTACTTTCTCAAATAATGACGAAATACGCATGTATAATTTTATTTTATTGAGGAAAAATGAGAAAGTTAATGACAATTCGTGGGTTATGGGGAAAACCATATTAAAATTGTGTTCTTTCATTGTCTAAGCACTTCTTTATATGGAGGGGGGGGGGGGGGGAGAAATGAATTCTTTTGCCCTAGGTGACGAGAGGAAGTGTCAGACTCCTTCTGAATTAAACCATTCCCGTTACTTCTCGAGGTCCTGCCCAGCCGCGGTATGCATATTTTATTGGACTTGCACCAACAACTCATAGCTGACGCAGGGGCTAGGCAACTGAAACCACTCTTTGTACGATTCACAAATCGTTGTTTCGGGTCAGAGTGTGATGTGTGAGCGAAATTGTATGTTTGTAAAAACAACCACTACCATGGAAAACAAGTAAAATGAGGCAGAATAAAAATAAAAACAATCAAATCAAGACAATCAGTTTTTAGTTAAGTAATTACCACCACTTTGGTCGTAAACTGGAGTATTATGATAGTATTAAATCCATTGCTATGCATATCTAAAGTATTAAAAAACCGTTTAACTAATAAATACTCTAAACTCCAATACTTGCAAATCAATACCTAGACTTGTTGTCAAATGTCCAATTGAGCACAGATTTATCGGATGCCGCATCTGTTTTACCTTCACCTAAATACTCTTATAAGGAAGATGATACGAAGGGTCATTATTGAAAAGGACCTTGAATTGAAATTCAACCTTTACTTAGTCCTTACATTATTTACAATTTTGTTATGACCAAAAACAATGTTGTTTTCTTAAAAAAGTCGCTTGTACTTTGTTTAATTTAATTTAACTGGCTACTTTCTCGCAGTTTCACCTGCTATTCAGCTTCTTTTTGTCCTAGTGTATTGTTTATTGCATAGTTTGTTATCTGGCTTGATAAGTAGACTATTCAATGAGATTTTGTGTTTAATTCGATCCAGTAATCATTTTTTTGTGAAGGGAAAATTATCAAATGACTTCTACCGCCCAAGGTCGGGCGGGAGGGAGTGTCAGTCTCTTACTAGAGACTCCTCATGGGTAGTCTACTGACTAAAAACTCGCCCGTTCTTTCTCATGCTCTGGGCCGAGGCTGCGGTAACACATTGCGCTTACCCAGCAACCCAGGCACGTATAAGTATAGTGATGAATCAAATAAAAAAGTCCTAAAATGCGTATTTGTCACATTGCACCATTAACTTACGTCAATATGTAAAGTAAAACTCATCATCGGCATCGTCTTTGCGGCAATAAACCTAGTTTATTTATTTTCGTACAGCATAAAATTAACTTATACCTGTACGATAAGATAATTATTGAAATACTTAAAGTAGTAAACGTTTAACATTTAAGAAAATATATTAACTTAGTTGTCGTAATGCATACAAAGCGATCTTGCGGTTTCAGTATCGATCCTGCATGAGACTACGGTAAGTAAAGCGCAGGAGCATTTGTTAGGGCCAGCCTTTTCTTCTTTTAAGTTTAAGCTATTAAAAGAAGAAAATCTTCTTTTAATAGCTTAAGTTTAAGCTTAAGTTTAAGCTATCAAAAGAAGAAAAGGCTGGCACTTGTGCGGTCTAGATGATTTTGATTCATAATTGGACGTATAGATGGCGTTGCATTAAATTTCTAGAGCTTGCGCGTTAGTTAATCAAAACTGTCACGTTTTTATTTACTTTTATCTTTAACTAGCTGTGCCCCGCGGTTTCACCTGCGTTTTTGTCGTTTCCGTGGAAATACCGAGATTAAATATTGCCTATATTATAGCCTCCCTCAATAAATGGACTATTGAATATTTAAACAGTTTTCATAATTATCAGATCAGCATTTCCCGAGATTACCGCCTTCATAACAAACAACCAAACTTTTCATGTTTAGGTATAATATTAAGGTTTAGGTTTATATCATTAAAAAATATAGATTAAGTTAAATTGTATAAGTCAAATAAGCAATAGCTGTTTATCTGTTCGAAATTCAGCCAGAGTAAGAATTACGACTACAGGCGGGAGTGTCCGTCCACTTTAAACCGGGTTCAAATATCATTTTAAAGTACTTCTGAGTAAATTATATTTTTTGTTTTATTTTCTGAATTGGATTAAAATGTAAAATAATTTGGAATCATTAGGATCCGAGGTTTAAATACTGTTTGACCAACCACTGGACCAGTCAGAACTATTATTGCAACTATCACGTTATTGCGAACAAATTTAACCTAAAGTCTCCCGTTACATAAATTTGTAAGTAAAATAATGGGGCACCAATTTTTAACTTGAGAGAATGTGATGGGATGCCCGTCGGGTTTAAAGAATGAAAACATCCCTGTAGATAATGGTCTGCATATTCTTGATCCATTGGAAGCTTAGTTAAAATTAAATCGTTAATTTTGTCAACACTACTGTTTAGACTTTACTCTACTGTACACACTTTAGGATTCTCTCCTGTGTTGTGGGTGCGTTTACAAACATACAATGTCACATACACATGACACCCAGACCCGAAACAACAATTTGTGGATCACACAAAGTGTTGTTCCGTGCGGGAATCGAACCCGCGACACGTTGCACGGCAACCAGTTGCCCAGCCACCGCACCGACTGTGCACACTTCCATTGATAATCTTTATTTTCTATTTCGACGATATCTTTTGATATTAAACTCTCAATGCTAGTCTTTTTTTCTCCTAAATCTTGATCAATAGGTATATAATATTTTCAAAATAAGGTACTTTTCCGTCTCCAACTAAAAGTAACTTCAAAGGAAAATTTGTACTACCTCCTGCCAAATATGCTCTCATGTCCGTAGATAGTTTTAAGGTATGAACAAATTTCCATAATAGAGAACTTCTAAGGCAATTTTTTACAATGTCTACTTTAGTTCCTCTTACTACTACTGGTAAAGTTTGAAAGTCCGAAAATCCCCAGCAAACATGACAGTAATCCCAACCATGATTTTATCACAGTCTCTAATATCTATAATAGTCCTATCTAGAGCCTCCACATGAGCTCTATGAATCATGGTACATTCATTCCAGATTATTAAAGTGACATCTTACAAAACTTTGCCTAAAAGGCCATTTTTACGAATAGAGCACACGCTCTTTCTGTAACGGAACGGTTAGGTTATGTTAGTTTAAAAGTGTAATGAGCTGTGCGTACGCCAGCTAATATAGTAGCAGCGATTCCAGATGACGCTACTGCCAAAGCTAGTTTTCCCTGAGACCTTACTTTTGCTAATATCATATTAGTAGCTAATGAAAGTTTTGCCGGTTCCGCCTGGAGCATCCAAAAAAATATTTTTCCCTCATTGAAACAACACTGAGCATAACACTATTGTTTGCCATTACCTGGTCATTAAAGAACTTGGGTGCATTTACAGTAATATACTCATTTAATTCATTTACATCATATGGCTTCCGCAACGACATTTCCAAATTAAGATGTATGTTTTTCCTTGGATTTCCTTTTCCTTAGCAGAGTTAGTTTAGAAATGTATTTCTTATACTCTTCAAACATCTTATACTTACAATCATCAACAAATATATTACGAAAAATATTATTACAGGATTTTATGTTGATAAAAAACTCTATGGTCCATAACTCATTAATAAGGTACCAACTCTTAACATCTTACACATGATAACTTTTAAACGATTGAGAGATTGAGAGGAAATAAAAAAGTATTTTAAAATACTTATAAATAAATACTCTTGATAACATAATGCCTAATTCCGATAAAGAATAATATTACGATACATATTTAACGCTTTTTTTCCTTCAGACGATTTCCTTCAGAAATCGTGTATTGTGATTAAACCATGATAGCTAGATATATGCTCTCGCGGACTTTTTGTAGGTTTTAATAGAATCTACAAACCCGTAGTACATCATTTTGTTCTATGGTCAATAGTTATTGCAGCGCACGCAAAAATAGGTTTTCGATTTTACTCCTTGTGTTACAAAATAGCAATTTTATTACATATCCCTAATTTTGAATTAAATAAAATATACCTTCCTCAATAAATGGACTACATAAAACTGAAAGAATCATTCAAATCGGATTTTTTTTTTTGTTTTCGGAACCCAACTTATTAATCCTCAAACGACGAATTCTGTGCTCCAGCTGTTGAAAGCACACGCGCACACTGTTTTGATAGATGATTGAATTTGAACTTTGTTTAGTGGTAAGAAAGTGCAAATTTACTTTTTGACGTTAGGAACACACCTTTTCTTCTTTCACTTATTTCTTGTGCTTGTTATTTAATATTAACCTTATGTATAACAGCAATAAAGCTCAAATTGATTCGACGTTTTAGTTAGAAAACGTTTGTATGTGAAAAAGAAAAGGACTGTTTTTAGGGTTTTCCCGGCAATTATTCGATTTTTTCTCGCCGTAAGAAACATCCTTGGACTTCAACGAACATCTTAAAAAAAGAATTGGCCAAATTGGTCCAGGCGTTATTGAGTTATGCGCTTACAACACATTTTGCGATCCATTTTTATATATAAGAAGAAGACTAGTCTTCCTATCAGATGGTTTGTGATGATTGGATGTTTTGGAGATAGTAGAATAATCAAATACTTAATTAGTGGTGGCTTGGAGGCAAATGCCCTCTTCTGATGCAAGAGGCATATACTTCACTTGCAACTTAGGAAATATCAATGTGACCATTTCTAAGTGATATGTACTTTCTAAGTTCATTTAGACACCACCAAAATATGGTGACGGAAACGTCGTGAGGAAACCTGGACTTTGATTATACATTTGTAACTGCGACTTTGAGGAGAGGCTTTCGCCCAGTAGTTGGCCTTCATAGGCTGATGATGAACAATCACGTGTATTGATTTCTTTTGCTAATAATTACAGTCGCTGACGTAATGCATTAATTGACCCGCATGACCCGAATTTTTTTGCATATTTTGCGATTCATTTTTTTCCGTGAGAGAAAAAATATGGCAATGTTATCAACTCGACCCGTATGCAATTATGTAACTGATAGTCATTGCTACTTCATAAAATTTTTAAATCGCTGTTTATTAAACAGAAATATTATGAATGGATAAAGTTATCAGAGCATATCGTTTTGATAAGCTGGCTCAATTTAAATGCGTTTATGTTATATGCTGTTTTGTTTTAATTTGATTGCTTCTTAATAATATTGTTCTAAATATAGTTATGATTATTTTGTTGGTAATTGTCATTTGTCTAAATATTCTACAGATGGAAAGGTTAGTAAGTATGGATGGATTTTTGCTAGTTCTTCCCGTAAACTACTGAACGGCTATGAATTTATTTTGGCATGGATATACATTTTTTTATTGTGTAGGTCGGCAAACGAGCAGACGTATTACCTGATGGTAAGCAATCAGCGCCGGCCATAGACACACACAACACCGAAGGAGTTAATAATGCGTTGCCGGCCTTTTAGGGATTAGGGTTGTAAAAATTCAAGGATTGAGAAAGGATGGGGAGGGGGTTAGGGATTGGGCCTCCGATAACCTCACTGACGCGGTGAAACACAACACTGTGGTTATTTCACACCGGTTTTCTGTGAGGCCGAGGTCGGTCGAGCTGACCCATTCGTTCCGAAGCTTGGCTCTCCTACCACATTACCTATAGTCTGGACTTACGTCTACACATATGTTTTACACCCTGGTGGAGGCCCGCAGCCTCAGCCGCTGGCAGAAGCTAGTATATTTTGTGATAGGTAGTAAAATAAATAGCTGATATGAATAATTGTCGCTCTAAGCAAACCTGAATATCTTTATCTAATTGCTTTACGACACTTACAATATATTTCACCATGTTTTCGTCATCGCAGTACCATCGCGTTAAGAAAACTTTGATAAATCAAGTGTTGCAAGCATTTAATTGCAATGAAACAATGCAGGGAACAAATTTATCTGAAGCAGACGTTAATCTACGATAATGCATTGTCTATCTACCTGGACCTACCTCAACATAATACATAGTGTGCGATTAGATTAAGATACAACAAGTGCTGCCAGGCACTTTGTATTTGAAGGCAGCAATTAATTTGTATCAGATATAAATTTATCATTTCGTTATATAAAATTAATAGCCTTAATTTAATTTAATAAAATACTTAGTCGGGTCATAAGTTCTGTCAAAACCTTATATTTTTAATTTTCGATTACTGGCCAGAAATTCTTCGACTTATTTTAAAAATAGAACTTTCGCGCTTGTAGAAAATAAAAAAGAAATTATTTTTTATTCATTTTTAAATATGGAGTGGTCGAATAAAGAAGACAGAATCGCGGTTATCGCGTTGCACCGCTGTGGTTACGCGCCAAAAGACATTTTCAATATTCTTCAAAATTTGAAAATAACGTTACGGTTTGTTTATCGTACTATCAAACGATACACCGAAGAGTCAAGCTTCGAAGATCGTAAGAGAAGCGGCCGACCTCGCACAGTTCGGACACATAAGGTCATCAAAGCAGTGAAGGCGCGAATCGAACGAAATCCCGTACGTAAACAAAAAATCCTAGCTCTGCAGATGGGGCTAAGCAGAACCACTGTTAAAAGAGTACTAAATGAAGACCTGGGACTACGAGCTTATCGTAAAAAGACAGGACATTTTTTGAACGAGCGTTTAAAAAAATTAGGCTAGACAGATCCCGCGCTTTGCTACGACGGTACGCGGGAAAAAAATACCGCGAAATTCTTTTTTCGGATGAAAAAATTTTTACTATTGAAGAAAGTTTTAACAAACAAAATGATAAGGTGTATGCCCACAGCAGTGAAGAAGCAAGCGCGCGTATTGCGAGGGTCCAGCGTGGGCATTACCCTTCCTCATTCATGGTTTGGCTTGGAGTCTCATATTCAGGCGTAACTGAGGTGTTTTTCTGTGAAAAAGGTGTGAGAACTAGTGCCGAAGTTTATCAAAATACTGTCCTAACAAACATAGTGGAACCTCTTTCTCAGACAATGTTCAGGAACAGGCATTGGATATTCCAACAGGACTCTGCACCGGCTCATAAGGCACGAAGTACGCAAGACTGGTTGATCGCTCGTGGAATTGACTTCATCCGGCATGAAGACTGGCCCTCTTCTAGTCCAGATTTAAACCCACTGGACTACAAGATATGGCAATATTTGGAGGAAAAAGTCTGTGCTAAACCTCACCCGAATTTGGAGTCTCTCCGAGCATCTCTGGTTAAAGCAGCGGCAGACATAGATATGAATGTGGTGCGTGCAGCGATCGATGACTGGCCGCGTAGATTAAGGGCATGTGTTCAAAATGGGGGAGGGCATTTCGAATAATGTAAATAAAATTATATTGTACATTTAATGACCTTTCATTTCATATATAATTTTTAAATAATTGTCAAAAGGCGTATAAGTTATTACATCAAAAGTTTGTGACAGAACTTATGACCCAACTAAGTATGTATAAGTACATAGAAACTATTTCAATATTGGCTTCGATTAAATTTAAATAATCATAAAAAATAAAAATAATTTTATTTATATAATCACCACCATATTGAAATATATGTGATTTGCAAGAAAAAAATATACTTATTTATTTTACGATTTTAATAACTCTGATGAAAGCAGATAAGAAGTCAGAAGATGGCCGTCCATCTGCAGTGTCAATGAAAAAAGATATAATAACCAGGGGTTTGAGAAATTGGGAGAAAGGATTAAATAAAAATGTGTTAAGTGTGTTAGAGCCAAGCTTCGGCAAGAGTGGGTCGGCTCGACCGGAGTGATACCAAACCTAAAAGCAGCATGAACCAACCACAGCATTGTGTTTCGCTATGTGAGTGAAGTTATCGGAAGCCTAGTCCTTCCCCTCCACCAATCCCAAAACATAACATCACTGTTGTTACGGGTGTCTATGGGCGGCTGGCTAATTGCTTACCATCAGGTAATAAGTTTGCTCGTTTGCAGTCTTATCACAAAAAAAAGAAGGGAGGATTGGGTTAATAAAAAAAAGTTACTTACAGAAATAGTCCTAAAGCAACAACAGTTAAGACGGCATCGAACATGTAGAAGGCACCAGGGAAAGATGAGATGGTCTGCACGTAGATGTAACTAGTTGATGGCATATATATTGACGGGGCTATAGCTTCCGTCACTCCTATTAATGCATTCAGTTTTGCTGTAAAGAAAATAACGTTAATTAGTCACTACAAAACTAAAGTCAAAGTCAAAATCACTTATTTCAATTAGACCCATTCAGGCACTTTTCAACGTCAAACAAAATTTTAAATATATAAAGTGTCGGTCTGTCCGTCAGTACTCTTAGTGAAGCTATTCGCTCGTTCCAAAGTGTAGTTTCGAATGGAGAAGAACGAGCAAGAAACTCCATGGTTACTCTTTTTAAATAAAAATAATCCTTCTCAAAAAGCGAACAACCTTTAGGTCTATTTAACTTTACTAAGAAAAGGTTGATAAATATAGAATGAAATGGTTGCAAAACTTTTTAAATATTATATTGTTCGACAACCTAACAGGAACGAAACAAACAACTTCTAATTTCCACGTTTCTCCTGATTCGTTTAGTGGGTCGTTTAAGGTCAGAAGAAAATTTATGCAAAAACGAATTCTCCGACCTTAAAGCAACAGGTGTTAATCCTTTGAACAACAGACTTCGGCGTTCTGTGAACATCAGCTAATACACCTACCCTAAACGGACCGTTTTCGCTTAAAGATTTTCAACTCTATTTTTTTCTAACAAAGTTGAAATTCCAGTAAAGGTTTTGAATAGTATGATAGCTTCATCTACTGTTATCTGTACAAACTGCTGTTGGCTGTTGTTGGCCTCCTCAGCAACTTTTGTTTTATCAAGTCGTTACATTTTATTGAGCAATTTCTTCCGTCATTTGTTTTCTGTAAACGCTTTTAGACGGTTTGCTCTGAGATAAAATACAACAATCAAAGTAACTCCACGAGCCTACTGTTACTAAGTAGATTTTAGAATCAACGAATAGTTACAATTCAATTAAGGTAAGCTTAATTAGAGATTGGTTGAGGTATACATCGCCAATGTTCATTCTATGGGTTTGAAAGACATTGAGAGAGACGTGGTCAGCATGTATTGAGTAAGCTCCTTATAAATAAAGTAGCCTGAACAACTACCGTGCTTTTATGTAAGCAGCTTACCACTGCAATAAAACAATTTACAATTCTATTCCTTTGCTCTTAAATACTGCTTTAAAATGAAGACAGAACATTTTATATTCTTTAAACTGCTATGTATTATTTAGAGACCAAACTACAGCATCGCTAGAAGCATTAATATATATATTTTTTTACCAAAACTTATGACGGGATCTAGAAAATAACTTTTATCAGCTTATGGACTTAAGATTTTTTTGGGTTAAGAGTAAGTAAAAGCAAAGTTTCTTACCAACTTCTTCAGTGGGAACACTTTTTGTAGCTATTGACCTGATGGCAGTCAGGCCTGTATGGCTGAAGATGTTCAGGATAGGCGCCGAATAGTACCACGGTCTTGTCGGCGCAAATGCAAACATGAAACAGCTGGCTATTCGGCTAGTTGCCGCGAGGGCTCCAATGGCACTGTCCTGCACGTTCAGTCTTTGACTAAGAATGTATACGCAGAATAAGGTTCCTGTGGAAGAAAAAAAACATTTTGTAACATTTGCAAATATGTATATATTTAAATTTTTAACCTTTTATCGTAGTAATAAGAGACAGAATAGAAGAACAATAGCTATTTATATGATAACCATTTACGCGAGTTAGTTATAATAAAATGACTAATTAAATTGCTTACTATATGTTTTGTTTTAGTTAAAAACAATTTGTTTTTCTTGTTAAGTTCTTACGGTTTTAGCTTTGGTATGTTAATTAAAAAATGAAGTGGCAATAAACAATACTCGAAATTCCCCAAAATGTAATATTCTTTTGACGTTTTATGTTCATAAAACCTTTTAACAAAATGTTTAAATTATTGATATGTCCGGCGTGTTTTGTACTTGTAATGTATCTTTTTGCATCTGAGTCCAGTTAATTTTTTGGGCATATATAATTCAGGATTACTCCTCATGAGGACCCACCCTATCTGCAGTCGGATATTAAATAAATATATAACCGTTTAGAGATTACGAGGAAAAACAATGGTTGAATTTTAACATATAATTCGTTTACCGTTTTTAGGTAAACGACCCGTCAGTGTATTGACCTTTTTGGAATGTTTTTGTGATGTAATATAGTATTATGTTTAGAATCTGAGCGCTAATGGCTATGCTGTATGAGTAACATTAGTTTGGGGTATTCATTACGCTCAACATATACCTACATATATTATGTAGGTATAGAGTTCACTGTACAGTTTAAGGAAAATATATTTTTTGTAATTCCACCAAACACATGCATGTTTAGTTAGCATTTAGCAATTAAAACGACGTAATCCTATCAGTACTACTTAATATTCTATGTCAATTACCTCAATTTTATTATTCCTTTACTATATTTCTAGATTTTTATTTCATTTGTGTAGCTCTAGTTAGAGCCTTAGGTTTAATTATTGATTTTTTTGTTACCTCATTATCTTTCTATTGTTGTTTTAATTTTGTCACACAATGTCCTATGTCTTTTACATTTTTCCTTTCGAAGGACTTAAGGAAGAGATCCCATATAGGAAAATCGATACATGTACCTCTGTTTTTGTACCTATTTGTTTTCATATTTACTGTATGTGTGATGTGAATAAATAAATAGTAATTATTTTAAAATACTAGCAATATAAATATAACTAGTAGTATTATTTTATACCAACTGCGAAACTTCCAAATCTGTATTTAGACCTCTTTAAAAAAACAATTTTTTTTGTAATCGCCTGTAAGTTAAGCATTATGGCACACACATAACGGCAATCTATGTGTTACGAAATTTAAAATTCGAATAGATACTGTTTCTACACTAAAATCTAGTAGCAATGCCTATGAAACACTCATTGAGCCAGTTCTCCGCTAAATAAACAGTTAATCCTGCACCATCTCATGTATTATGCAGTGCGGAGTATTTGGTAACTACTGGTAACTGTGTAGGCCACGCAGAAGGAACGTTTGCATACGGCTCGTGTAAGATATGCGTGCGTGACCTTTAACTGTATTTAACAAGCAATTTCCTTATGCAACATCGCTTCTGATTTTGTGTACTAAGTATTGTGTGGTCTGCCAGGTTTGCTCATAATGCATGTTCTGCAAAAGGAAAGGGGCGGTTGTGACTATTGTGAGGCAGTAAGAGTCTGACATTTTTCGTCTCCCCTCACCCTGGACAGGTGAAGTTATTGGACGATTTTAAACCTTCAGAAAAAATAAGTATTTTGAGATACTTAAACTTTTTGGTTAGTATTTCAAATTTATTCATCTTTTTTATGCCATATATACAGGTTGAATAATTTCGAGGACTACAAGGGGTCATTATCGAATCCAGCATTTTCGTGTAGATTTGTTACTTATTTGTAAAATTCTAAAATAATACATATACTTTGTAAATAACCAGATTGCATCTGTATTATAATGTAAATACATATGTAATAGATAATAATCTATTACAGACAGATATTATCTAGATTTATTAGACAGTTTTAAAACTTTTTTTTGGTAATTACAAAAAAAAGTTTAAAACTGTCTATTCAGGATTACATTTTTCGTATATAAATTATCATAAGTGTATACAGTGTATACACATATATAGTATGTATTAATAATAATAAGGAAAATAATTTACTTTAAATTTTTAAAGAAAATTCATCTTAAACCCTAATTTTGCTGTCATCTATCTGTATATGGACCTTCTGTGCAAATTTAACTAAAGTTATATAAAATAACGGATTATTAGTTACGCCACTACTTCCAAATGAAACTGTTTTAGACCAGATTGCATTAATTGATTGCCTCGATTGGTCGACCAAGAACCAGTATGTAGGGTAATTGTTGAAAGGGTTTTAAATACTGGGTTTAACATTAAAATCTGACACAAATCTTAGGTACTTATGATAATTGTGATTTACTTATAAAAATTTTGAATTTTATTTGTGAGAAATTCTCTACTATTGCAGCTGAGGATATATGAAAGGAACTAGAACCTATTCTAGAACAGTTTATTTGTATTGATATAAGTATTGATATAAGTATCAAAAAAATATATGTTTAAGCCATACTTTCTGTCAAAAAGTATCGGGAATGGATGATTTATTTATGTTTTCATTTTCAAATTGAAGATAATAATACCAAGCACTCAACAAATACCATCGAGCAGCCACCATATGTATTTGCCAGATAAGGCTTCAGCCGACTTCTATCTTTTTTCTAAAGTCTAATTACAACTTTGTGGCACCCGTTTTCAATCTGTTGAAGGGATAAAGAAGAATTCGCGGCGAAAACTAAACTCAATTTCGAAAACATTTAAAATTGAATAATTTTGGCGTTAGTATATGGCTTCTGAATATATGGGCATATTTCGAAGGTCGTCATTCATCCCAAAGTAAGTGGTATTGCAAATTTTGTGCCTATAATACAATAGGAAATACATATTCATAAACCGTGCTGCATAAATCTTATATAACTAGATATTATTGAATTTACTAGAAACATATTACATAAAAAATAAACACCGTCATGACCAAAGTCATTCAATTAGTCATTAGTGAATCAACTTTATTATCTTATCACTAAGGTTTATTTTATAAAATGTAATAAGTTTAACAGGACCGCGGTTGACTGAATGCAAGCCAGCATTTAGTTCAAGGAAATTCTCTCTATAAATCATGAGAGACGTGAGAAGTGAATTTCCGAACATTGGATGACGCAGTATTGGATAATGTTAGCGTGATATATTCATTTACAAAGTCATAATATGTTATTGTATGATCTTGACATGTGCACATTTCAACTATCTACTACTTACATATTTATCAATGAGCAGAAATTATAATGTCGCTCTTCATAGTTCAAGGATGCTCCTAGTATAGTATTACTAGACTCAGGGCCTGCTTAACGATGTCTGAATAGAAGCTACATTAACATTACACATTACAAGAACATTATTTGTGTGAACTGTTTTTAAAGGGGAAAATGATCAAAAGTCTTCTCTCGCGTTCAGTGGGGCGAGAGGGAGCGTTAGACTCTTACTGACTAAAAACCACCCTGGTTTTTAGTCAGTCAGCCATCGGCTACTCCAGGTCAAGGTAGCGATACAATGCGTTCCATCTGTAGCCCCGCTTATTACCAGCTCAACATTAGTCCCCTAGGCAGGTATTGAAGATGGACTATCTTCAAGCTAGCACCAATTTGGTTACAGTTTGGTACAGTGAAATATTCTATGATACTCAAAGCATTTTTTTCACTATAATTCCTTAGGTATCTGCATATATAAGTACCTACATAAGTCTGGTATATAAGTACCTACATAAGTTGAAAACACCGGACAATCGTTTGCATCATAGGCCGTAAATGTTACAAAAAATAAAATAAAATATTGATAATTTAAATCATAAATAAGTAGAGAATTACATAACGATAAATATCATGACATCAGTGCATACAATTAAAACGCAACAGGCTCTAATTAATCTCATTATCGTTAAACTTCCATTTTATGCGTGTTCCGCGAAAATGTTTATTTTCTGATAACTTGAAAACCGATAATAAATAAACTACTGAACTTGCGTTGACATTTACGCATTTAATGGAAATACATATATGCAATGATTGACATTTTAATATTTTCAACAATCTGTTGATTTTATTTTAGTACGACTCATGTTTAAGTATAGCCATGAGTCGGCACAAATGGTTCGATACCACGACCTCACCGAATACTGGCTTGACACAATACTTATGTTGTGTTTCGCAATGTGGATGAGGTTATAGTTTAATTCTCAAACACTAAATACCCAATTCCAAAATCCCATAAAAGGCCGGCAACGCCATTGAAAGAGAAAGAAAAAATCCAGAGTTGCGTGCCATAAAACAGAACATTCACTACAACAATAAACAATTTAAAATTTTAATTGTTCAGAAACTGTTATCGACATTGCCTAAAGCATTAGCAATCAAAAATGGCAAGTTGGGGTAGATGTGTGCTCCGTTTATCTAGCCAAATATAGTTTAGGAAGCTCTGCATCTAAGTGGAATGACAATATAGGTAAGTAAGTAAATACTCCGGCTGGTAGTGGTTAAATGAGAATAGCTAAACATCGAGCTAAGAGACTAGCAATTAGATAGGCTTATATCCCTCGGTATACAAAAATAGACTGATAATAATTAATATTGCAGATAAAATAATACATCAGTTATTGAAGCCACCAGTTCTATAATGTAAATGGCGTTACTTGCAGATTAGTATGTGATGCTTCAATGTACATAATATGTTTGATAACCTACTTCCCACAATTCCTTCTTAATGCTATTTTTCGCCAAGGTTTAAAAGAACAAACAAAGCATGATTTTAAACTATTCTTGTAACTTTATCTTGAAGTAGCTCACCGTCAGCAATTCTAATTTTGAAGAATTGGGATAGAAAGAGGCTATGCTACTCTCTGATTGGTAGATTGGCTTTCCAGTGGTGATAGATATTTTGAAATCAGTTTAGTTTTTTTTTTCTCGAGAAAAACACCAAATAGTTTGCATTGGCGTTTTGGGGATTAGGATTTTTCAGATAAGAGATTACGAAAGAATGGGGAGAAGGGAAGAATAGGGCCTCCGGTAACCTCGCTTACAATCCGTGTGATTGGTTCAGGCCTGTTTTCTGTAGTATAGGTATTTAGTAGTTTCAAAGAATAAAGTAATTTATTATTTTGTGCATTTTTTGTAAAAATTAAATATAGGCTGTTTCTTTTTGCAGCCACAATTTGTAGTTAAGATAACTATTTAACAACAGTGATAAGTCTAAATTATACCTAATATTATTAAATCTGGCCTCAGTTATAAATTATATGAGTAGGTTTTTTTTTCCAGCTTTTGTACCTATATATGATAAAAATATGTAGGTTATTTTCAAATGTAGGTTAAAATCGGATCGATCCTGTCCTTGAAAGTGGTAATTATAGTTCATTGGCTCAAAAACTGGATCTATAAAAGCCCTAGTGGTCACAATTAAACGCGTCCAGTGATCTACCGAAAGTTAAAGTTTTAAAGTATCATGATTTCAGTTAATTTGTAGAACATCACCTGCTACTTGAAACTGGTTTTGATAAAAATAATTAGTAAATTAATGAACGTCATCCTGAGCACGGAAGAGCGGACTTTATTTGCATTGCGGTAGAATATATTTTAGGAAGATGGGGGATCGGTTGCGTGATAAATGCACGTCTCTATCGCGATTCACAAGCCTTGACCTAGGTTGATAAATATGGCGTTACACCGAGGCGCACGCAAAGAGTTGCGTTTCTTAATTCAAAACAAAATAAGTACATATTATAGTGGCCAGTAAGTGAATTCCCTTATTGAATTTTAAACTTTATGGTTTTAATATGAAGTCGAAAATTAGAATAATAAAATTTATATATTGGTACTGAACAATGTATGTACGGATTCCAATACAAAGAGGTCACATTGATTTGACATACAAAAATAAGAATCATATGCAAATAAGATATTGTAATTAAGTTTCTGATTTCATTGTGACAAAAAATAACTTTTTGATGCGTATCTGGTATCTTTGGCCTAAAGAGTGGTCGTATATTTTTGCAATGTTCGTAGGTAACCCTTAAAGGATTTTAATTAAGGAACCTTTTTTGTCGATAAGGTAGGTAGCTTAATTTTAACTCGTGTTGCACAATAATACTCATTAAGCAAGAAAAAATTTATTTGGTTTGCTAAAGAAATGTCGACCGAAAAACATGAATTAAATAATGTTTTATTGAAAATATACATTTAACTTTAATCAAATTGTATTTTTTTAATGTGGTGTAGTATGTATTGAAAATGACTTTTATTTAGGTAATAAAAAAATAAAAAAAACTTAAAGAAACTTAAAACAAAATACAAAATTGCAATCAAACATAAAATTTTACGACTTTGGGACGAATGTACTTAAAAAACCTTCCCAATTTAATTATTATGAACCTGGGCTCAGCCAAGGTTGCGGGTGCACGCGGTAATAATATACCGCGCCCCCGGCTTGTAGCGGGAGAAGGCACGGGCTGATTTTTAACCAGTAAACGTGATACTGATATTCCCTCTCACCGCACCCAGAGCCAATATACCACCACGGACGGGGCCCTTTAAGGTTGATGTTTAGACAGGGTTGCGGGGCAAGCGTAATGAGGCACCGCGACTTTGGCCAAAACCTCGCCCAGAGCGAAAGAAGTTAGGGAAGATATTTTATATTACCATACAAATTTGAGTCCAGGGTCTCGACGACTTTTTTGTCACAGAATACATAAGAAACAGAAGAAGATATGCATAAGAAAGAATGAGGGTGTGGGTCGAAACCTGGCAAGTACCAATGTAACTTTTTCCGGGTTATATGTACTTTCTATGATTATTTAGACACCACTGACATACGGTGAAGGTAAACATCGTGAGGAAACATGGACTTATAGTTTCTAGTTATAAGTTTGAAATCGCCAACCCGCATGAGCAAGCGTGGTGAGCATGATGAGAAGAAAATAGTTAAAGAACGAAATAATATATGAATATTGATCGGGTTGAAGGAATCGAAAGAGATCCTTGTCATTCTTGGCCGTCGGTGATGTGATTCCCACAAAATGACTAGCAATACAATCAGCTCTTGAAACAAACAACCCGGTTTTGCAGTCCTACTAGTTTTTAGCTGCCGTATTTCGACTTCATTCAAGTACAGTCTGCACAGATATTTAGATCTCGTATACTAGCAGGTAATAGTAAAATAGTAGCCCTTGTTTAGTCAAGCCCATCAGAGGTACCAATGTTTGGTCACATAACCTGTGGTTTTATTAAAAGTCATAGAATTTAGTATTAGATTAACTACTGCTGATCAAAAGCCAAACGTGTCTTCTCGTAGTTGAAACTTCAAGGATCCTTTAAGGCCTTGAAATTTAAGGATCCTTTAAGGCCTTGAAATTTCAACTCGAATTCAACGACCTGCCAGATACTGAGGCAGTTTTTATTTTTTTACCTACTAACCAAATAAAAGTGCAGACTGTCTAAATTAAATTAGTTAGGCTTTGTATGATCTGTCCGCACTTTGGAGGGTCAGCATGTACTGGTTTTGTGTAGCTTTATTTTGTGTGTGTGCGTGTGTGTCTCAGTGCTAATTAATTGTACTTACCAAAGATGCCGAGTACAATGTTTATAGTACCATAAACGCTATATTCCACTTCTGTGAACCCGAATTTTCGTATCACGTACAGATAAGCCACTTGTGAATCACCTGAAAGAGAAACAGAATATTTATTCTTTTGTTTATCCCGTCTGCAGGAAAAGATGGCGGACGAATAAATAAATAAGATGAGGATATTTACAGGAAATGAGCTCAATGCTTATTTTTGTTTGTTCATTGAATAAGGACATATTTGTCCTGAAGAAGTGGAAGGTTATTCTTTTTGTGAGTTGTAAACTAATAAGTACTGGCAGTTATTTTAAATTATGTTTTTGTGTGTGAATGAACATTTAGTGATGTGGTTAACAGTGTTGACGTAAATTTTAAGTAATTTTAGAACTCATTATTACAACTTAAACAAAATTCCGTTTTATTTAAAAAAGAGTGTAATATTCTTTGCGTTTCTATTTCTAGCAATTTTTAATATACTCACACACACGATAGACGGGTCGGAAAATGAGCATACGCATTACCTAATGGAGAGCAATTAACGACGCTTTCCTTGAACTATTGCAATACTATACTAGTTACAAGTGCATTGCCGACCTAATGGAAGGTCGGGTTTTGAGGATTAGAAATCAAGAATGGGGGGGTTTGGCCTACGCACCCACTATAGGCACATGAGAAATTCTGGTGTGGAGCTATATGCCAGCTATATCAATCAATCACGCTCGATTGTTTCACGACGCTTTTCACAATGAATTTATTTTTGCAAATAGGCCATAAAACGGCACTTTTACACGTCAATTTATATGTGAAAAACTAGATGAAGTAGGCGTTAGGCCGAGGTATCACACACACGAGCCGACCTATTCGTGCCGAAGCATGGCTCTTCCATACTTTATACTATACAACGTTTATTCCATAAATAATTCAAATTCATTAAAATTTAATCACAAAACAATCGACCACTGCCTTTGTTACTGAATAATGTATTCACCGCAAACACTGAAATTTGCTAATTACACCAAAACGCTTTGTAATACGGTTAATTCTAGCATGAATAAAATTATGTCATTATTATATAGTATTTCCTGGGTTGATAGAAAATATTACATGTACAATCTGCATTGCTTTTTGACGTGCGTTCGGCATAGATATAAAGTCTGTAAACTCTATGCTGATTGAGTTTTTTTTTAGGTATGTTATATATAGGTCGGCAAACGCAATCAGCGCCCCCATGGATACTTGCAATACCAAAGGAGTTATTACAAGTGTGTTGCCGATCTCTTGTGGGTTAATGGAGATTGATTTAAGGAAAGGGGATTTGAGGATGGTGGATTTGAAGATTGCGGATGGGTGGGTGAAGGATTGGGCCTCCGGTAACCTCAATCACACGGCTCAACACAACGTAAATGTTGTTATTGTACGCCGGTTTCCTGTGAGGCCGTGGTATCACTCCGGTCGAGCCAGCCCATTCGTGCCGAAGCTGGGCTCACACACACTTTTTATTTTTTGCGTGCAAACAAGATATAAGAATGGACATTCACTGCGAAGACAAAACGTGACAATACATTGACTGATATTTCAGCGTGACAGTGAGCTAACCTGTACATTACTTTGGGAGTCTACTCACTAGTGATTTTATTTATGCTTATATTATTATATATATAAATCTGTAATACAAATCCCAGCAATATATACCACTCTCGAACAGTTACAATGAGCGCATCGTGAATGACAGTAAGCGACTAACAATAGTCACGGTCATAAATAATCGCAATCAGCGGCGAGCCGATGTAGTTTGGAGTTGTATTACTGCGAAAAATTACGAAAATCCAAAAAAATAACGCAATTTTTTTTACAGGATTAAATGCTTGCAAAATATTTAAATATTGATGAGTATAAATGTTATTTTGTATATATAGTATCTTAATATTAAAAATATATATATCCTATTTGAAAATAATACAAATATATTATTATAATACTAATACAAAATGCATTCTTTAAATCGAGTTCATAACAACATTATACTTGTCCTTATAAAGTACTCAGGACATGAGATTATCATTTCTTTTATTGAAAGACATAAAATAAATGTCGTAAATACTTTATGTATGCATAATATTCTATAGTTTTTAAACAACGCATGTCTTGTAAAAATATTTTGTGTTTAATTGTATGTATGTACAACCAACCAAAAATAATTAATATTGTTTTTCTGAAAAACACCATAGAAATTATGTTTAGGTAAGAACTAGAGGCGTAGCTACCTCATATAAGCCGTAGTTATCAATTATATGCAAAATATGCGTTAGAAAACTTAATACTAACTTTCTAAATTGGTATTTTTCCAAATAAATCCATTTTTAATAGTTTGAAAATCTGCGTTCAGAAGTTAGCAATCTCCAAATACAACAAATTTTGCTAGCTGCGGGATCAGTTTGTCGAAACAGAGTAAGGAAACGGTATACTTACTCGTATTTGAATTGAATTATTTGTAAACATTTATCAACAGAAAAATGTGGGAAAAAATAAGAAGTTTTTAAATATTATATATAAGTTTAAAAAAAATATAATCCTTTATTTTACTGCATTTGTTTTCTTATTTCCTTCATCATTACAAATCATTACCCTTCCTAAAGTTCCATTAAGGCAAGCTATGTTTGTGGTAGCGACCGTAATAAAACTAGGAACAGAGTTAGGAAAGAAATCCAGTGCTAAGTGCTAGGTACCTATTCTTGTTTTGTTGCTTGTTTTTTTTTAATTGAAGCCTAGTTTTTAATGTAGCTTAATCTAACCTAAGGTTCAAATGTACCAATGTTACTTTAAATTAATAAACTATAATCTATTGCTATTAAGGCGTCTAAAATATAATTTTAAGGCATACTCATACAAAAATAGATTACGACAAGGATATGCGAACTCCATTGTGACTTTTTAATTTAATTTTTTGTACAATGTTTACGAGTTTTTTAAACCAATATGGAATTTTTTAAGCTTTCATTTTTAGCTCCTTATTAGGCAGGAACTTTTTGAAGTGAAGTTATTGCGACACGTTGGCCCCAAAAATCGCCGCACATTCTAATGAACATTTCAGAAAGAAGTTAAATTTATTTATTTTTTGAAAACTTAAACGTACAATATCAAATACTAAGTTTGTGAATTCCACGTGGATCAATTCCAAATTGTTGACCGAGCGTTTCAAAAAATATTAGAACACGCAAAATATTATACAAAATATTCTACTGTGATCGTTTTATATTGCAAACTGGATTTAAACGTACGATAAATAAGTCTCATTTTGATTTAAGAATATTTTCTAATTATTTAAAAAAATACCTCAATAATAATCTTTTTTAAAAGTCATAGGTGGGGGTAATTTATTATCACACAGGGTTTGCAAACGAGCACAGAACGGATTAACTGAAACTGGAAAGCATTTTGCCACCGTCCAGTTACATCTGTATGTAATACAGGAGTACCTACAGTCGTGTTAGCAGGTTTAAGTATTTTTAATTTTCAACCGTAACTAAATCAATCACACGGTGAAATGTAATGCATGCGTTGTTCTTCGCCAGATTTCTGTGAGGAGACGGTAGACACATGAAACGGTTATTTAATAACAGTAAATACCTACATACAGACAGACTATTCGAACCGGCTGCTATGTCCTATACCTTCAACTCTAATCGCTGGTCTTGTATCGGTCAAGGTTGAACGGGTATTGTTTCACAAATAAGATCTCTTGAAGTGCACGTGGCGTAAATGTTAATGGCAGCTAGACATTGCCACAGATAATAATTGTGTTACCAAGGATCACTTCTATTGGAAGTTCCTAATGACGTCACTATACATACAATTTTAGTGCCCGGTTTCCGAAAGCCCGATAATTGTTAAAATCAACTAACTAGGCGTCAAATCTCTTGTCAAGTCATTTGATTGGTTGTTGATAATTCAGTCAACCAATCAGATGACTTGACAAGAGATTACAAGGGTTTTGTGGCACTTAGTACATAAGATGGCTACCTTTGTGATATAAGATAAATAAATAAATAATAATTAAATTGATTTTAACATTGATCGGCCTTTCGGAAACCGGGTGTGAATCTTTTAAGTTTGGTATCCCAAAAACGTTTGAATTGCAACCAGCTAACAAAGACGTTATTATTATCAGCCAGTATTCCTCAACTAAGCAAAGGACCCTTCTCACGCGCAAGGAATAATGAGTATTAATCACTACACGTTCTCAAGGTGGATTGGAAATTTGAACTCAATAGAAAACCTATTCCCGGACTCACAGTATGCCGGCTTCCTACCTATATTTTAAATTAATTTAGTATATACATACATACTTGAAACACAGTCTGTTTAAAAAGACCACAAGCATAATGTGATTCACCGTCACTAACTTCCTGGATTTACTTTAGACGTATTCAGTACTTATTTTGAATTTGGCGGATCAAGCACAATAAGGAACTGCGGTCTCGGCCTAGAGCAGAAGAAGAAACGGTGTGCTACTGGTCGGGTGTCAAGCTACCCTTGCTCGCTATGCCGAGATCTGCGATTACGGTCGTCGAAATTCGCAAAATCCTCGACGCCAACATCCACCTGCAGGATAATCCTGCAGGCCCTTGGCCGTCGCTAAGGCCAGTTGAAAGAGGACTGGGTGGTCCCCACAGTGTAATCATATGTTTTTTTTTATGAATCGTTTAAGGCTAACTTTTGTAATTTTTGTTCTTCTTAAGATGCACATGATTTTTCTCCTCACAATATTACTTATATTTAGTGGCTCATAACAATTATTCATATTCCTCAATTATCACCAGTCGCGATCATAAAGAGAAGTCGTGGAATCGTGTTCGTCAGGTACTCTAGTTTTAGTTCAAATTCATGCATTTAAAATAAAATATTAAATAAATAATTTAAAATAAAAGATAAATTGTATGTTTTGTCTCTAAGTTACTATTTTCTTTAATGTTTCTTTCAATTGTTCGTTATTTAGTTTTACATACTTACAACTTTAGGTTTATTTGTTACGTAAAGATCGAACCACAAAATCGATCGCGAAATCATTGAATGAAACGAAAAACTAATATGAAAATTGAATATTATTGGTATTTAATGCCACATGTTGTCTTTTATATCTTTTTCTATCTTATGTATTTTTTAAATTTAAGAAAGTATTACATATATATAATAATTATTTCCTCCACATAAGGACTGGAGACTGGAAGGAATCATTAGATTGCCAGCTACATTCATACATTCGTCTTTAAGTTGATTATTATTCTCTGCATTAAATTAGTGCTATCTATAAATAAGAAAGTAAAATTAAAATTAACAAGTCATTTGACATAATTCAAGTAGTACATAGGTATACTTATACTTGATTTTTTTTTCGAGATCGTTTCTCGTCCTTAGTAATGAAAAATTTGGTGTTACGCGTTTTCTTAAGAACATGTCTTAGAATTTAATAAATGTTTAATTTATTTTGAATATTTATCTGAAATGTTTGCTGTATACTTATTAAATAAATATTAGTTTTATACAATTAGATATTCAGAAATTTATCATACAAAAGTGGCTGATTTCATATATGTACATACCTATATTTTCTTAACATAAAAGATATATACATATTGTATACTTCGCAACATTGAAAAGCATGCCTTTTTCGGATCTACCAAGTTTTATTTTCAAAAAAAATTCTTTACTTAACGACCTCTACACGTACGAGTACCTACTCCGGAAGTATTTATGAACTTGAATAAAACATCTAAAATAAGGACGATACGTTTGAAATGTGTGTTATTAAAAATTCGTTGACTTAAATACACACATTAAGTAAAGTAGTAAAGTAATAAACACATTAGAAATAATAGTATAATACTTTTTATATGACATAAAATAAATTATTTTTCATTTTAAATAAATTTTATTAATAATTGAAATATTTCCTTAGTCACAAAAAAGAGGTTTTATTTTTGCGTTCACATTTCCTGTAGATATTGATGATTGATTGATTTTTTTCTAAGAATATTTTTATAATGCCATTCCATTTTTAAACTGGTCTTACTGATTTGTGTTTCTTTTTTAGTTATAAGTCGTGTGTTCTACGTGTTTTTGTATGATTTTTTTTAAATAATCGGGCAGATAGTATTTTTTCTAGTGCAATTGTAGTTGTGTCGAAATCAGGGTCTCTTTTCATTATTTTAAGGTTTTGCAAGCTCACACCGAAAGTTTTGCGTATTTTTATTAGTAGGATCTATTAATAAAAAGGGCAGTAATGAGGAAAATCGACGATAAGAGATTTTATAAGCGTAAGTATTATTTTTTTGAATGATGGATGTTTGCCCAATTTGCGCAACGGCTCGACAACAGAGTGACGTGTTGCGTAGGTTCGATTTCTGCACGGAACAACTGTTTATGTGATACACAAATCATTGTTCCGGGTCTGAGTATGATGTGTAAGTTAAATTGCTTGCTTGTAAACGGAACCAGGAGAATATTTTCATGGCAATATTCATTTAGATTTCTCTAAAATGGTTGTATATATTTTAAATACAACAAAAGCTTTGTTATGGTAATGTATTTGCCACATGACATGAAAAATCTTAAATTAAAATAATACAAGACAAAAAAAATAAGTACCAACTCCGTTTCGCTGACTTAAATACGCAGAAGCATAAAAAAACATGACATGAAAAACATAATTTTCGATTGGAACAAAAAATAAAAAATACAGAAATAAAATAATAAATTGTCTCAAGGATATGTGAACGACCTGGACATTCCTATACATTTTGCCATTAACGAGCAATGTATTAAAAACCACCCAATCACCCGATCATTAAGAGGCAAAGGTAGGCATTCATAAATCGGAGAATTAAAAATATTACAAAAATAAACATTCCATTGAAAAAAGAAATTTACGATTGTGAACCAAAAGTTTATAATTAATTTGCACATTTACTCAAATAAAAATAAAATGATTCTTAAAAAACTGTTTAAAACAGAATCAGCTGTCGATACCTCCTATATGTATTTATATATTGCAAAAGTTTTTTCAACATGTTTGTGTTCGATGTAACGAAAAAATATTAAAGCAGGTTTTATTCAACAAAACTACAAAAAAAAAATAGTGTATTCGAAACATGTATCTACCTAGTTTTTGCAGGTTGATATGCCAAAGATAATAATATTTATTGTAGTTATAAATAAATTATTATTATTATCCCGTCCTTAATGGAAAAAAATACCATAGGCAAATTTACAATTATTTAAAAATATTTAAAAAAAAATTAAAGCAGGTTTTATTCAACAAAACTACAAAAAAAAAAAAATAGTGTATTCGAAACATGTGTCTACCTAGTTTTTGCAGGTTGATTTGCCAAAGATAAAAATATTTATTGTAGTTAAAAATAAATTATAATTATTATCCCGTCCTTAATGGAAAAAAAATACCATAGTTAAATTTACAAATATTTAAAATTAGAAAAATCTAATAAATTTTTCCTGCTCCCGGTGACATACAATCATATCAACGAAGGAATAAAAAAAATATACCTTTACGTAACTCAACTACATACATACGAAATGCGTCTCCATACATTTTCATACGTACTGACTACTATAAGTAGGACCCACTTTTTTCCCAGAGTGTGAAGTAAGTTAACAGGAAAGCAATGGAGTCAAGGCTTGCAAGTTATTTACCGGCTTACCTTCTAGATACTAGGCTAGTAAAACGTGTCACGTGATCAACAAACGGATTAACAATGTTCGATTAAAATTAAACCGCAATATATTTGAGGTTAGAATTATTATTTTTACCCGCCATTTTTATTTTAAAGTTGTCAAAATCATTTTTCATATTCCATCGTGCGTTTCAAGTAATTTTGTTAGTGACATTCATTTTTGATAACCGTTAAGCTTTATAATATTATTATTCTGTGTAATTTTATTATAGAAAATGTGATAAAATATTCTTAGGCTCAGATTTATGGATGATTTTAGTACCTACTTTAGTTCGCCATTATAACTTACTTGGTTAATAGTTCAAGTTAAATTGTGCGTAGCTAATTAAATTTTCTATGGATACTCTTTTGTTTTTCAATGGTTAGAACATAAATTATAGATATAATACTTTTCTATAATAACTTAAAGTTAAGCATCATTTAATTTGTCGTTTTTTCAAACTTAAAGAATTTTAAAGAGATAAAATACAAGAAAGTCTTTCTGATAAAAATTGTAAAATAAAAAAAAATATTTACATTATTCTTTTATTTATAATAATTTCCTACGTCTAATTCTCAGACTAAACCAATCAATCCCCACCTCAGCGTCACACATGTTACATCAAAATAACTTCGAACACTTAAAGTCTTTATCAATCTTATAACTCAAAAATTCAACAGAATCCAGGACGTCGTGAAAAAAAACGAAAAGTAAAAAAGGGCGAACATCGACGAATGTGTTCTGTATACAGCTCTTAACAAAAATTGATTAACTGAGAGCCACGAACAAATCCAGACGGCGTAATGAGTTAATGACCCACTTTCGATGTCTCATTGTGACAGCAACGATGTTTAGCATTACTGCTGCAGTCACAAATAAATTAATCTTAACAATAACACAATATTTAAAACTAAATAAAATTAATAATGTTTCAAGTTCAACTCACCGTAAAGTGGTCCAACCATAAGCAGGTATAATAATAACACACAAAATATTTGCGCCCTGCCTCCTAAAGCACGAGGCCTCACAGCTACCATCACAGTATTTCCAACAAGTTCTAGCACTTCCTTCAACAAATTCCTCCGTTTACTTTTCTCAATATCATTAAAAGTCTTCTCCTCATCCGGAGGCACTATATCTTCAAGTCTGAACAAACCATATACAAATGATATAGTGTACAACACCAATAATAATGAGAACACACCATAATACCCCATCGCACGCAATAATATACCACTTAAAGCTGTCCCGGTCGGAGTTCCCGCCGTCACACATATCGTTACGAGTCCCAAGCGAAATGTTCTATTTTCTATCGTAGTTCTATCGGCCATAAAGCTGAACATTCCCATAAATATGATGATGTAGCCGCCAGTAAACGCCGCAGGCAACGCTTCGATCAAAGCGGTCGCTGTCAGCGACAATTCCTTGAAGAAATACGTTGCGAACAATAGCCCAATATTGCAAATAATCTCTCCAATAAATGGAAATAAAATACATATTTTCCTCTTTTTATACTTATCACTCCACGCTCCTACAAAGAGCACCATTGCTGCCGGTATCGCTGTCTGAAGAGGGAACTTCCATGCTACCACTGCGGATACCAGCGACTGAATTTCTTTTTCTTCTTTATCGAGGCCGGAAGTATTTCTTCTAGAGATACGATCACAAATGTCAGTCCCATAATCTAAATTTACCCTGCAAGCCTTATCCAGGTGCATATTCATGACAGCTAAAGATGATATAGCGGTGCACAACATGTAAATAAACAAGCATGGTTCAACCGTCGTCTCTCTTAAAATATTTTTAGCGTATTTAATTATTTTTTTAGGTTTTTCCTTCCATGTCTTTTGTTTTTGAAAGCCCGTCAAACGTATATTGGACCTGGTGAGCTCGTTGACACAGCTGATGTTTTCAGTACTCGTAATCATGTTCACTCGGGCCCAGAAAAGTGAGAGTCAGTAAAAGTCCTCGGGCTCACTGCTTATATCACACACTTCACTGTACACCACCGCCACCCGAAGGCGACTATACGTTTAATCCGTAGTTATTCGTCTGTAGTTTCCAAAAACCTGAGTAATAGTCAGGTTGTAAAATTAAGCGCGATATGAGAGAGCGACGTCGGCGCATACGAGTCGCTCGCATCTCGTTCGATACGATAACACAGGTCTCACTGTCGACGACACCACTTTTAATAAATATGTAGCTCATTTATCTTGTACCTTGAGTCACGCATCGAGCAATATTGTTTTGGTATAGCCTTTACTAGTTTACGATTTGCTTTATTGATTGTTACTTAGTTACTTGTAACGAAGTGTTTGTAGAGGGACCTAGTATCTCAATCGTTAAGTAGTGTGTTTATTTAGATAAGCATCGGATTTTGTCAGGGTAGTGACGCGAAGAGGAGGTCGTTCACCTTTTTATGATTCAATAACCATTTCTCGTCTAGAGCCATTTGGTTTTAAGCTGACTATTAGGATGGCTTAAGAAGATTTTTTTACTACGATCTAGTCATTCTGACCGTCGGTTCTTTAAAACTAAGTAATCAAGCTAATGGAATTTCTCCCATAAATTAATCTCTTTTCTGTCATTATTATGTTTACATATTTACCTACGTAATGTAATGGTATAAACTCGTGTGTATCTTAATTTATAATGTGATGATAAACTTTTATTTAAAAAATAATCTTATCATTCCCAAATGAAAGTCTACATTTGTATGCCGTTGTGTTTTTTATTTTTAAGTACTTACTTTTACATTTAAAAATGTTTTGAGAAATCGACCGCCTTCGATTGTATTTTAGGACGCCATTCAAGAGGATTGGAAAGATTTCGAAAACAAGTTGGTGATTAAAAATCCATACATATTTTATTGGTTATGTAATTTCAAAACCGGATTCCTGAGTGGTGTTAAGTGTAAGCGACTGACTACATAACATTATCATCATATTAATATTTGTAGATATATACAAAAGTTTGTAACGTACCTATGTTGTACATTCGTTCCTCTTTTACCTACACAAAGACTACTGAAACGGAACTGAATGAAACATTTGCACAGATATAGACTAGTCTGGCGAAACAAATGACCTCGAAATTTTTTACCTTGGTACCTCAGATAATGGCAGAATTTTATATCAGACATAAAAGAAAAATTAGGAAAACACTAGGATTTTCTTCTCTCATAAATAAGAGCGTTTGGAAACATCCAAATTCAGATACGCAATCCATCTAGACCACACAACAATTTGTAGATCACACAAAATGTTGTTCTGTGTGGGAATCGAACCCGTGCCAACGAGTTACAGGTTCGCACAGCAGCCAGCCAGCTAGTAGTAGTTAGCCGGACCACTACGTCAACCGTGCCATCCAGTCATATAGATATATGTAAAAATAGGGCATTTTGTTATTGTAAGTCTTACAAAAACAAATGTTGTCTTAAGACTGGTACCATAAAAAAATTGGATTTTATATTTTATCTAAGTAAAGTTATAATAGTTATATAAAACTGCAAGTTTAGGAAGTAGGTTAAAAAGTAAAGTATTACAAGATCGATTCTCTCTTGGCTCTCTTACCGACCCCGTGAGGCCCCTGATCGCCCGCCAAAGTGCGTTACCGTCCGATCTGGGAAAGACTGGAGTAGTCAAATAGTATCACTTTTCATTCACCATGCATATAAACGCAACTACAATACAGTAGAAAATCTTTGAGATAGATAGATCACACTTGGTTTTAAAGAACAAAAATAGAATTCTTATTTCCTTATAAGTTTTATTGGCTGTACGTAGATCTAACAAATGCTTTTTAAAATTGTACATTATTTTTCTATTCCTTGAATGTTAATTATATTAGGCTTTTTTCGTGGAGATAAATGGTCAATGATTTTTCTTGCCCAGGGTGGTGCAAGAGGGAGTGTCAAACTTTTACTGCCTAAAATCACCCCGTACCTCTTCCTACTGCGGCCCAGGACCTCGCTAATTGGTTTTTATTTTTGTTTCCATACCTGCATACAAAATAACAATGCAGACTGTGAGTTCATTTTTTATATCATAACATTTTCGACTTTTAACTTCCAGCGCATCCAATTACCATACTTTTTATGATGATTTTGTCACTTTACGTTGCTGGGCAGCACTTTAAAAAATCATATTCCTGCTACTGTCCTCTAGGCCGAGGTCGCATTTCCTTATTGCGCTAGCCCCGCAAATCCAACTAGACATCGGTCCTGAAGGGCGCCGTCTGTATTGGCTCTTTGAGACATCTGGACAGCACCCTGAATCCTGCATTACGTTCGTCTAGACTTGTTTTTTCAAATGAGATACCTGTCTGCTCTATCTGTACTATGACAGACGAAATTGCGGGCAACAACTAGTTACTTAAAAACACGTCACAACTGCTTCAGGCAATACCCTGAGCGCTATTGTAGTGGGAGGAAACGCTAAAAGCGTTCGTTCCCCTTACAAGCGACAGATAGTGAAGATGTAACGTTACAAGACATCGCTTTTACTCTTAAAGACAGTGCGTTATATCTACCAACTAGTATATATTTATTAGAAGTTCCTTTCAAATTCATTACATAATAATTAACAGAGGCATTCAACCCTCAAAGTCACTTTGTAACCAATACTTTTTTATATAAGTATGTTGCTTTTGTTTTTTATAATCATATATGTACTCGTGTGCATTTTTGACTGCACGGTTGGTGCGGTGGATCGATTAACTGGCTACCGTACAACGTGTCGCGGGTTCGATGCCCGCATGGAACAACTCTTTGTGTGATCCACAAATTGTTGCTCCGGGTCTGGGTGGTGATGTGTATGTGAAATTGCATGTTTGTAACCGCACCCATGACAGGGGACAAAATCCTAATGTAGGGCAAAGTTTAAAAAAAAAACTATTTTTTTTTAAATGAAATACTATTATATGTCTTCTGTCGTCTAGCGTATGCCAAGAAGGAGTGGCGACCCGCAACCCTGGCTGAACATCAGCCCAGTTAGGTCCCAGTTTTACAAGCATGTACGCGTATACCTATTACTACAGTCAGGTACAGTCTGCACAGAAATTTTGTATGCAGAAAAGACAATTAAAATTGGACCCGTGTAATCACAGTCAATAGCCAATTCTTATTTTGTTGGATTCATTTTTGTTAGGAAAAGGTTTTTATGAAAATATTCGAATTAGAAATTTGGGGGAGGGGATACTTGGGAAATAGCGTCCCTCTTGTCATCGGCAAGATAGTTAGACACCAGAGCAAAGCGTGGGTGGGCCACAAGTAAAATGAAGTTCGAATTGTGTGAAATCATAGTAAAGCATTCTGTACAATTATTTTAGTAAGTCTGTTTTAATTTAGGGTTAATATTTCGCCAACTCACACACATAATTTATAGGTAGCTGTATTCGCATTTGCAAAGGACTCCGGCGCGCCTGATTTCATTTGTCATTCAGTGTGGCAACAAGAACAAATAATTTCATAAATGAGATCAAGGCCACGAGACTGTATCGTTACAATAATTCGTATTATTATTGGCTGATGCACATCTTGTGCCAGTTCTTTCTTTTTATTTTTATTTTGGTTTCTTGCGTGTTGCCGTGTATAATCAGCCAGGGGCAAAAGTCGACAGTGCCGAAATGAGGAACATTAATATTTATTGTCGTACTAGCTGTATCCAATCGTATCGTCGGTGTCAAAATATGTTTCGGGGATAAAAAGTTTTTTCTAAGTTCAAATTAATGTATTTATTTATTTGGACAATCAGTAGTTGTTACATTAATACTTAACTTAACTTAATATTATTTTAAAATAATAAATAAATGCACAATATTTTAAGATGTCACAGCATGCATCATAAGGTAACACTGGTTTTATAATACCCATTCAGTAATTTAAAAAAAATAAAAATATACAAGCAATAATAACAAAACAAGAAATAATATGAATGTAGATACCTACTAATACAGATTTAATTTTGTAATGATAACTTAAACTTTGTAGTGACCCAGTGTACCTATTTTAAAGTTACGACAAGCCACTAAGGCATGGACAGACAGCCTTTAAATTTTATGGTGACTCGATAACGGCATACTCTTCATTTGAGCGATGCTTTTGTTGTGCCGTGGTAGCAGTTCAGGCTGATGATGTGCTTAAAGTACCTATGTTCACTTTTCTTGGTTTATCGTAACTAGCGGGTTGCCCCTGCTTAGCGCCTTTTCTAACTACCGGAGTGTCAGTCATTTGTTTTGGTAGTCATCGAAGGGGTTGCTATTTATCGATTGTCTGATTACCTGATAGTAAGCAATCAGTGCCCCTATGGATCCCCGTAGCACCGAGAAATTGTGAATGCATTGCTGGCTTGAAGACCAGGGTTGTAAGAGATTTACGGTTCGACTCCGGTAACCTCACTAACACAGCGAAAGCACATCGCTGGTGTTTCACGACGGTTTTCTATTTTCCTGTCGAGCCAACCCCTTGGTACCGAAACTTGGCTCTTCTACAATTGCGCAAAAATCGTTCACGCATGACCACGGGATATTCGGATTAATTTTTATATAAATAGATTAATTGAGGGCGTGCTACATATTTCCCACTATGGGTATTAAAATACTTTAATGACTTTACTATCTATATCTAAGTCATTAACGTGACATACCTTTTAAATGTCCATTGGTACCTAAACAAAGTTTCGTCTTTTGTTTATTTGAGTTCGTGTTTTAATTACAAAGGCCATCAGTTGGCGCCTCGAGGTGTTAATTAAAAGTGCATTTAATTTGGAACGACCGAACAGTTATTATCTATTATCAAAAAGGGTTTGTTCATTAGCTATTATTAGTTAAATATTGGTAACACCTGAATTCGCAGAATCCAATGATACTTTAAGTAAAAAGGTTACAAGCGCTCAGCAAGTGTTACATTAAAATGTGGCTAACTAGCTTAGCTTTTTCATTTGTCCCTTTTTCACTCGCGATTATTGAATCATGTCATCCCACTTTATGGTGTATCATACGATTTATTCATGTTAGCATAAGTGTGCCGTTTTTGAAAATCGAATGTTGTTTGTGACCTATCTATACCATTTTACTTATAATATCATTGGCAGAACCAATTAGAGATTTGGAAAACTGTAGTGGATTATCCTATTAATCTTACTAACATTACAAATTTGAAAGTTTGTGGCATGTGATGCCAAATTGAAAGAATAAAAATCATATCTTCCTTAAACGCCTGCAGCTAGTAATTTAGCAAAACAATAATGCTTCTTTATGTATTGCTCTGTCAATGAAAAAAACCTAAGATAACTTCGTCATCATCTTATTTGTTATTAACAACCCCAACCTTAAGTATATGAATCCTTCAATGACTTCTAGATTGGTTGGTTAATGGAAGCGGTTTGCATCCAATGGCTTTCTGCGAGTTACTTCAATACTTTTTTATTTATATACATGTAGAGATTTGTAAAATAATGATCAACAGCGTTGTGTTTCGCCGTGTGAGTGAGGTTACCAGAGGACCAATCCTTCCCCTCCCCTAATCCCAAAATCATCAAAAGGTCGGCAATGCACTCGTAACTCCTCCGTTGTTGCGGGATTCCATGGGCGGCGCTGATTGCTTACCATCAGGTAATCCGAGTGATCGATTGTAAAAAGTATAAGTACTTTGCTATGAACAAGAGATCGGTCTCTTGACAGTCAGTCAGTCACTTGTAAGGTAGCAAATTCATACTTAAAAGATTCTGCGTTAAACTTTTTTCGTAAAAACACAAAAGCCCTGAGGCGACGTCACTCAACTTTATTCTGTCGGCTTCACGCTGCCACTAAAATAACTAAAATATGTATAATATTGTGAGTAAACAATTTGTGTTTTCATTATTACTTTTTTATGTTATAAGTCGGCAAACGAGCAGAAGGATTACCACCTGCAACACCAAAGGAGTCACGAGTGCGCTGCCGGCTTTTTGGGGATAGGGGAGGGGGGAGGATTGGGCTTTCGGTAACCTCACTCACACGGCGAAACACAACGCTGTGGTTGTTTCACGTCTGTATTCTATTTCCGTGGTATCACTCCTGTGTAGCCTGTGTATTTTCTATTACCTACATATTTTCCTATGTTAAGTTAAAACATTACCTTACAATTGAGTAGTGTTACTGGTTTTCCACCGTATTGTTTATTTATTAAAAAAAAATCTTCATATAGACAGACATTGCACAGTGAGAGCCTTGCACCTGGCTTTCTTACAAAGTTACATATAATCTTCACTGATATTGAGTACTGAATTCCATGACCCTATTACCGAACTAATGTCTAGTACTTCAAGATCGCGTCGAGAGTCCCGGCTTCCAGTGTGTCTGTTACGACGGCTTTTTTTTTTTTTTTTGTGAGTGGAAAATAATCAAATGACTTCTCCCGCCCAGGGCCGGGCAGGAGGGAGTGAGACTCTTACTGACTAAAAACCCCCCTGTTCCTTCTCCTGCTCTGTGCCGAGGTCGCGGTACCTCATTGCGCTTACCCCGCAACTCCGGCTGAACATCAGCCCTTTAGGGCCCCGTCTGTGGTGGTCTATTGGCTCTTTGAGGCGCGCGCGGAACGCTACGCGCCGTACGCTCGGGCCTGGTTCTGGTCGGGCGGCGAGCTGCCCTTACTCGCCGACCGCAGGCCCGTACTTACGGTGGCCGGAGATCGTCCCTCGATCCCCGACGCCTGTAGTGTCGCCAGTTGCGGCTGCTGGGGCGTGAGGAGGAGGATTGCTCCCTCACGCGGGCCGCCTCTCTCTTTGCGAGCATGACTGCTTCACAAAAGGAGGAGACGGCGTCCCAGTTCCTCTCACTCCGCACCATGACCTCGACTAAGGCCGGGCGCGAGAGGTCGCCGCCGCCGATCACTTCCCTGAGGATACGGCGGTGCTCAGCCCAGGCAGGGCATACCGCTACCGTATGCTCCACCGTATCCTCTAGGTGGTCCTCACAATGACGACACTCGGGCGTTTCCTCCCGCTGAATCCGAAACAGGAACCTACCGAAGCTGCCGTGCCCGGTAAGCACCTGCGTCAGACGGAAGGTAAGGACGCCGTGGCGTCTCTCAAGCCACTCCTCAAAGAGGGGTCTTACCGCTGCTATGGTAGCGTGCCCGGCCCTCGGTTGCGACAGTCGCTGTTTCCACTCTGCCATGAGATCTCGCCGGAGCTCATTCCGCCACGCACTAATTTGGCGCGGCAGAGGATCTTCTCCCCGGCGACGCGCGTCTGCGCGCAAACTGTAGACGCGCGCGAGCGCCTTCGCTTCTAGATCCCACGGCGGTGATCCGGCAAGGAGGTTCGCCGCCTCCCCGGAGATCGTGTGATACCCGCGGATTACTCGAATAGCCATGATCCTCTGGGACGCGACCAGCGTACGAGCCGGCCGCCGCTTCAAGGCCGGCGCCCACACAGGGGCACCGTAGAGGGCCATGGATCGCACAATCCCCATATACAACCTCCGGCAGGAGGCGTTTGGCCCCCCGAGGTTGGGAAGGAGCCGCTTGAGCGCGGCCCCAGACCGTTCTAACTTAGGGGCCAAACGACGAAAATGCTCCGTGAAGTTCCATCGGCTGTCGAGGACGAGACCCAGGTACTTCATCGCCGACTCGACGCCGATGGTAACTCCTCCTGCCGTTATTTGGGACCCACCTGGAGGTGGCGCGCTCCGACGGCCATAGAAACACATGGCCTCGGACTTGTGGAGCGCCACCTCGAGTCCCAACTGCCGGATCCTTGCAACGACTGTCGCAACCGCTTGTGACATCAGGTCGGCCGCCGCCTGATGCGACCTCCCGTTCGCCAGCACCAGCGTGTCGTCAGCATAACAGACAATGCTGACGCCGCTCGGGAGGTCGGTGCGTAGCACCCAATCGTACCCGATGTTCCACAGGAGAGGTCCCAGGACCGATCCCTGTGGGACACCGCGCGACACCTCTCGCCGATTCCACACGCCCCGGTGACCGGGGTAGATGACGCATCTGTCCGTCAAGTAAGCCTCGACTACACGACGGAGATAGGCAGGCACCCGGTGATACCGGAGTGCCTCCAAAATGCAGCTCCAGGGCAACGAGTTGAAGGCGTTGGCGATGTCCAGAGACACCGCCACGACGACTCGCCTCTCGGCCAACGCTGTCCCCGTCGTGAGGTCCCTCACGCGCATGATGGCGTCCACCGTGGAGCGCCCTTTGCGGAAGCCGAACTGGCCGTCCGCTAAATCCGGCCCCCTTCCAGACAGGTGCCCGACGAGGCGGTCTGAGATTATCCTCTCGAACAGCTTTCCCACCTCGTCGAGCAGCACAATGGGCCGGTACGCGGACGGAGAGTCCGCAGGACGCCCCGGCTTCTTCACGAGGACCGTCTGTTACGACGGCTGGAGTGTTAAAATGATCGTTCTCTCACTCACTCCGTCTCTTCCTATTTTAGTTCAGCAAAAGTCACCTTGAGACATAGTCCTGATCAATTCTATATTCCTTTTCAGTGTGAGAAAACCATATATTAGCTGTTTCAAAACAAAACTTTGCTACCAATCGCAACTCTAGGTCATTTGAATACCTCCTTAGATGTCACTGTATACAATATACACTGGGAATGTCGCCTTGATCTAGTGACCAGTAGAATCTAGGTACTTAGGTCTCAGCACTTACCCACATTAAGCTATCCGGTGTTGTCTGTCTAATTAGATTATCAAGAACAAAAGATGATATATCATCTGTGATCGCAATTTGTAATACAACCTCATTACTGACCTAGTCAAGGCTACGATACATACAGGGTGTAATATTAACACATTTTTAATTTATAGTTCGTAATACGATATTTGTACCTCGATATGTTCACATAAAAGGATAAATAGGTCAATGACTGTAAAAACAAAAGAAATACGTAGGACCTACTTAATAGTTTTTTTGCTATATATCTTTATGTAGCTACGTATGTACTATAGGTCGCATACTGGTAGATTTGACAATGATCTGCAATGCATATAGGCAGTTAGACCACATCTACCTTTCAATTATACATATAACGCGTCGCGATCGCATTCCTCTGATTAAATCTCTAGAGAAAAGAAAATAATCTTATTTCTTGAAAATACGTAGCAGTCATATTATGTCCTTATCGATATAACTTTAAGAGACAATCATTATCTTATAGAAAAAGGAATACAAAGATTTTTCTTAGCACCTAACGTGAGACATACTAAATTTATTAAAGGTAACTATTTACTCACGTGAACTTACTGAAAAAAACTCTATATAGTTCCAAGTCACAACAGGATTCTTATTCTTACTCAGTGAATTCACGATTTCAAACTTATAACTAGAAATTATAAGTCCAGGTTTCCTCAGCGGGAGGAAACGCCCGAGTGTCGTCATTGTGAGGATCACCTGGAGGACACGGTGGAGCATACGGTGGCGGAGTGCCCTGCTTGGGTTGAGCACCGCCGTGTTCTCAGGGAAGTGATCGGCGGCGGCGACCTCTCGCGCCCGGCCTTAATCGAGGCCATGATCCAGCGTGAGAGGAACTGGGAAGCTATCTCCTCCTTCTGCGAAGCAGTTATGCTCGCAAAGGAGGAGGCGGAGCGCGTGAGGGAACTATCCTCCTCGCGCCCCAGCCGCCGCAGAAGGCGACATTCCGGACGTCGAGGATCGAGGGATGATCTCCGGCCACCGTAAGCGCGGGTCTGCGGACGGCGAGTAAGGGTAGCTCGCCGCCCGACCAGAACTGGACCCGAGCGTACGGCGCGTAGCGTTCCGCGCGCGCCTCAAAGAGCCAATAGACCACCACAGTCGGGGCCCTAAAGGGCTGATGTTTAGCCGGGGCTGCGGGGTAAGCGCAATGAGGCACCGCGACCTCGGCCCAGAGCAGGAGAAGGAACGGGGGGGTTTTTAGTCAGTAAGAGTCTGACACTCTCTCTCGCCTTACCCTGGGCGGGAGAAGTCATTGGATGATTTTCCCCTGACAAAAAAAAAAAAAAAAGGTTTCCTCACGATGTTTCCTTCACCGTATTTCAGTGGTTTCTAAATAATCATAGAAGTAGTCAGTAAGTCGTTAGTTTCATTAAATTACAAAATATTTGGTATGTTACGTTATGTAGATTAAACCAAATATTGTGTCACACTTCGTTAACTAAATGGACTCCGACGATAAAAGAAATAGAGAATCCAAAATTCTAATCGCATAAGGTAAATCATCGCTATATATGTAAAATGTTTCAATATACTTAGATCTACATGTAATCCATTGCAGCTCAATATTTCTATGCGAACCACTACGTTTTGGCAACTGCATCGATGCGATGTCACGTAACACATACATTATTGCGATGACACACTGGGTGATTGGTATGATACATTCATATGTTTGGGTTTCTAGATTTTTGAAATATACATTATGCTTTTAATTTATACTAATATAACAAATAGATTTAAGGACATTGCTCTGCGTTCCTTCAGTGTTGGCCCTAGAGCCAAGAGCAACGGTAATATATGTATTGTAGTATCTATCATTAATAAACTTCTATACCTACCATCTTATATTTATATAGCGGACTAGCTGCCGAGTAAAAATATCAGATTTTGAGGTTGTAATTTAACCATAATAACGATGTAATTTTTCAAAAATATCTGTAATTTTTAAGAACCATGCTAAATAACTACTAACTACTAACATATTTTAGGAATGCACGATGCCTCTTCCTGGAATTGGCAAACCCATTTCAGTAGTTGTAAATTTTATGAAATCAAAAGAGCAAACACACACATATATATGTAAACAATCATTATTTAATACAATTATTTCTATACTAATATAATAAAAAGGTAAAATTTGTAAGTTTGTATGTAGGGGTAATCTTTGGAACCGCTGGTCAGATTCCCAAAATTCTTTCACTGATAGATACCTACAATGTTCCTGAGTGGCTTCCTATAGGCTATATAAATTCACGCTACGATTAAATGAAGACGAGCAGCGGGTGAAACCGCGCGAGAGTAGCTAGTAGGTATCTATATATATCTTGCAAATATATGCTGTACACATGTATCAGCTAAGCCCGACTATACAAACGTGAGTTTTAGGTGCAAATTTTAATCTTAATTCGATTTGAAATTTCTTTCTCATATAAATTTAAAGATTTTAGATTTATTATAACTCTTTAAGAGGACGTTGATTGGTTTTGAAACTACCCGTCAGACACTAACTAGGATCTGTAATTTCTAATTATAAGTTTGAAATCGCCAATCCACTTCGAGTAAGCGGGGTGATTAATTCTCAACGCTCAACTTAACTTTTATTATGGGATAGATCGGTGTGCAAATCTTTACGTCCATGGACATCCATAATACGAGAGGAATTACGAGTGCATTGCTGATCTTTCTGGGTAAGGGCTTTGAGGATTAGGGATAGAAGTGCACGAACATTGGCCCTCGTGTAATTTCAGTCACACGGCGAAATTAAACTAGTGTGAGAGAGTCATGCTTTAGTACGAATAGGTTGGCCCGGCCGGAGTGATACCGCGGCCTCACAGAAATCCGGCGTGAAACAATCACAGCGTTGTGTTTCGTCTTGTGAGTGAGGTTACCGGAGGCCCAATCTTTCCCCTCCCCCAATCCCTAAATACCCAAATCCCTAATCCCCTAAAAGTCAGCAACGTTCTCGTAACTCCTTTGTTGCGGGTGTGCATGGGTGGCGCTGATTGCTTACCATCAGGTTACACCTTAATGAAAAAATGTGCAAGCGTTACTTGTGTTACACTAGTTTTCTCAGATTGAGCCGGCCCATTCCTACCCAAGCATGACTCTCACACTTTAATTCCATTCTAGATTAAACATAAAAAAAAATATTCTTTTATAGGTAGGTTCGTTGTCATACATAGAAAAGTAAATTATCGAATGAACTATAGAAAAAGTCCTTAACCTATAAAATATTTATTACCTTATTATTCAACGTTAACATTTAAAATTAAGTATTATTATAATAATATAATTCTATTAATAATCTCACAGGTTTTTCGAGCTGTCACATTTAGGTAAAGTATGGCATATATTATTCTAAGAACTAGTTTCATTATTATTATCATAAAAGAAAATAGGCAAGTTTATCACTAACTTAGATACGATTTAGATCATTTATTTATCAGCAACAATGTTTTTATTAAATTTAATTATTTAATAATAGAAAATATTTTAGATACCTAAGTACCTACGAGGTAAAAAGAAATGTTCGCTTTTAATTTTGTTTCTTTTGTAATAGGCTAGATACAGGAATTCGTGTCAGAGGTACTAATAGAGGAGGTATTAAAAAACAATCAATCGACATGGTAAAATCATAACTCACTTAAATAACTATATGAAACAATTGAAATAAAAAAATAACTTCAAAAGTAACCTTATAATATTATAATGTATTTTTTTTTTAATTATGCCATCCATAGATTTTGTCGCTTTTACCGAATCCCATGGCCACGTTGTCAACACTTCTACTAGACTGTGAGAATAATAACCCTGTATTAATACTTTTCCTATTTTTAAATAAAATAAACTTATTTTGTTAACTACAACTTACTTGATACAGACCCTAGCACATCAAGCTAACCTATTCTGACAAATATTTTGATTTGATTTTTAACTTTATACCTCTGTATTATAGATAAAAATAAATTGACAGTATGGGGTAGTTTGATGTGTCAGTGTCTGAAAGTATTGAAAAATACTTTGCTATAATAAATTATGTGGCTAAACTAAAGAGCGGTGATGTAATTGTCATGCGCATACATCTCTTTCTCTGTCGGATTCTTCACTGTGTCTCTTTCTTGTCTCTTATGCATTATGTATAGTATTCTGAAAACAAAATAAATATACTTTAACAATATTTTTTAATAATATTTGGTTAGAGCTGATTTTCCAATAAAATTGTTGCTGTCACTGTCTTATACAAACATTCTGACGCGACAGCACCATAATTATTCCCTAGGTAACTTTTATCTAACCTTTGAAAAATAAGCCCTTAGATGTTTCCTAATCGAAGCGTGTGATACGTATAATTAAATTTTTACTAAATTATATAAGTAATAGTATCTGATATCACATTAATTATTAGTACTGAAATAAGTAGTTCAAAATATGTGTAGTACTTATTTTCTTCTAAAGAACTTTTAAGGTTGTTAAAGCAAGCCAAATTTTATGGTTTATTAAATCTATCTCACCCAATCCCTCCCCAATCCTTGAATTCTCAAAATTCAGTTGCAACTCCACTTGTGTTGCTGTTGCTGTTTTCCATGGAAGGCACTGATTGCTTACCATCAAGTCATCCGTACGCTCGTTTGCCGGAGGCTAATAGTCCAGTACTTGATGACTTGATATCTTCTAGGTTAGAAAGATTTTTGATTATGATAATTTAATTAAATTTGGTTAGTTTACATTCCCAATAAGCCCCTCAAAACATCATCATCTAACTCCCTAAACGACACACATAACCTTAACCTTCTAAAACACACACGTAATTAGAAATCCGCGTCCAAAGACCATGAAGCCGGCCTTTGACCAGCAACGTGATCAATTTAAAGTAACGTGAGCACAGTGCATATTGTCATCGACCGAACGACGAAACCTCACACTGGGCAAAATTCCAACATGTATAATACTGATTACGTGATTGAAAACAGCCTCGACCTTTTATAGAATTTGAGTTCTTTTTTTAAGAGCAATCAATCGATTTTTGTTTGGCGTTTGATGTAAGTGGTAAGTTGGATATGGTTTTATGTTTGTTTAGGAGTACCTAGTAAGATTTTTTTTAATAAATTCCAGTCTTTGTAAGTTTATTTAAAAGTTACTGAAGAATAGATTATATTTATTTAATGATAGTCCTGAGATAATAAAGTCCGATGCTTCTCATACACAAGAGTGGTTTTAAAAAGGCAAAGTACACATTTGACTTTTGCCGATTTATATTTGCGTTCTAAAACTGTCTGGACACTAATAAACCAATTGAAATCGCAAATCCGTCTTAAGCAAGCATGGTGATTTATTGCTCAAACTTTTTGCCTGAGAGAAGACGTCTACGTTCAGCAGTGGATACGCTGATTATGTGATGTGATAATTGCTAGCTGTTACAGAATATCTATATGTTCCGACATTTCATAAGCTGAACGCTTTAGTATTAAATTCCTAGAGCACAATCTACTCCGATAAAAAAATTCATCGCAAAATGTGTTTGTAAGCACATAACTCTAGAAAGCTTGGACCAATTTTGCCAATTCTTTTTTACTGGGCGTTTTATTGATAAATAATATGACATATCAACGATTAAGTTTCAATCCAAATAAAATTGGATCATCACATTTACTTAGATACATCTTTATGTTCCTACCATACAAAATAACTTGTCCAAGTACACTTATCACCACGCATAATATAGATACTTACATAAATATCAAGAATGCTGGTATCGTCATAACTCCTCCCAGCAGGTACACGGCTCCTGGCAAAGTCTCCACAGTGTTGGAGAACAGCTTACTGTACATCGGTGTGTATATCACAGGTATTAAAGTTTCCACGAACCCAATTAGCGAGCATATTTTACCTGAAATAAGATTAAAAAGGCTTTAGTCAGATCGATCGAATTTTAAGTTCAAAATATTTGTTTTGTTTTTGCATTCATAAGAAATTAAGTACACTATTATTATTTTCTTCGTATTCCATATATTTCGATTCCAGAGTACATACGATGATTATTTTTTTTAATCTTATAAACAAGTGCTTGACTGCAATCCTACTTAATGGTAAGCAGTGATAATCGTTGATAGTAAGGCGTTCTAGCTTAAGGTTCCGTACCTAAGTATAGGGTTCATCTCTATCTATTTTGGTAAAGAATATAATAAAAGTTGACCATTACCAATATTTTGGTTTTAAGCAATGAAAGCAATTGCTTTCTCGTACATCACTATTTCATCCACAATCAAGATATTAATCATTTTCGAAGCAATGCGAGATTTATTCAACTGAACAGTTAGATAAATGAGCAATTAGTTGAGTGCAGTCCAATGAATGGATGGGGTCGTTTTAAATTGATGAACATTATGGGTCGTATCACCAACCATTAAGTCAAGTATCGTATATAATATCTATAATATCGCCTCTATATTTATTGGGGTACAAACACTGTAAAAATATATTCTAATATCGACCCGCCACCGGTTCGCACGGGTGCAAAATGATACCAAAATTCACCAATGTTATTATACATACAAACCTTCCTCTTCCAAACCGCATCAAAATCCGTCACGCAGTTTTAAAGTTTTAAGCATACATATGGATATAAGAGCAGAGAAAGCGACATTGTCTTATACTATGTACTGATAGTTATATAGAGTTAAGTAAAGAGGGATTTTAATTTTATTTTCAGCTATTGTCTACCTTGTAAATTGTGTTACACTAGGTAGACAGGACCTGCACACGTTGCTAGAAAATGCAATTTCCTAGTGCAAAGGTTAAAATTCCTTCACATAGGTAACCCGACAAACAATGTCTGTTACGCTTTGTTGGAGCAAGAATTCAGAATGTTCACTTAAAAGGCTGATAAAACTGGTTAAACTGAAATTTTGGGGCGTTCAACTTAGAAATGGTATCCTGTTAGTGCCCAGTTTTTGCGAATATTGGGGATTAGAATAATTACTGAGGAGTATTGACGTCTCGAGAAACCTCAAATATCGTGGATTCTTCATATCAAAATTTAGGATGAAATTGAGAGGAGGAGAAGACCAGGTCATAGAAGAAAATGGTTCCGACCTACATATATGATAAACGAGAAATTTTGTGAGGGTGTAGATTATGTCTATGTTTTTGCTTTTTTACATTTTTAGAAAATAATTAAAAAAGGAAAAAAAGAATAATACAGAAAGACCGATTGTCGTTAATAGGTATCCAGACTGTTTACTGATGTTCAAAAGTTATGTTATACATTTTTATGAAAAAGAATAGCATTTTTTTAAGAATTTTGAGATTAATGATAAATTGAAGAGATGATGTAGGTAAGTTTACAATGGCAAAGTCCCGAGCCCTTTCCTTGCTTGGCTATTAAGTAGTATGTACCTACAATACGGTAGTTTTCAACTAGTCAAATTCAATACTTTTATCCTAATATCAAAAATAATACTTTTCTATGACATTTTTATGAAATACTGAGTTATGACGTCATAGTATTTTTGCGTCAAATAGCTTAGATATTTTTTTAATATTTAGCTACAAAATATCTAAAAATTCGTGTAGGTATCGATCGATCGATGAATAAAAGTATAGTTATTTTACAATATTTTATTGTATTGAAAAGTCGAATTAATTTATTTTTGACCTAGGTTATTACCCAATTATAATAGCGATATTTTTCCAAAAAAACTCAAATTTGAGAAGAAAAAAATTCCATGAGTAAATTTACTTACGGAACGAAACACATGGTCAAATGCCATGGGCAAAAACCAGTTCATTTAACCTTTTATAAAGAAGAAGATCAACAAACATAATTAGTTTTTTTTTTCTATAAATCTATGTTTTGCTTGATCTCTCATAGAATCCGGTTTGCAAATAAGTGGTTTATGTTTATAATAATAAAGTCTAACACACCTTGAGGCTGACATCAGAATGATGATAAAAAGCGAAACACAAGTTACTTCTATTTTGAGAATTCCTTTACAAGTTTAAATATATTTTTAATAAGCTCCTATATTTTTTTGGGCAGCCCTAGCGTAGAATTTTGAATTTCAATCTCCGGGTATCCAGAACTTTACACGACTATTTTACGAATAGGCCCGATGAAAAAATAAAATACAGATTACCTCTATATCGTCAACATTACATAGTCTACACTAATATTATAAAGAGCTAAAATTTTAAAGTTTGTATGTAGGGGGTAATCTTTGGAACCGCTGGTCGGATTGCCAAAATTCTTTCACTGATAGATAGCTACAATGTTCCTGAGTGCTATAGACTATAAAACATCACGCTAGGATTAAATGGAGCCGAGCAGCGGGTGAAACCGCGCAATAGTAGGTAGGATAAAATAAAATAAATTTCTCTGTCCCCATATCCTTTAAAATTACGCAACAGATTTTGATGTGCATTTTTAAAAGGTAGAGTCATTGAAGATGATCTATGAAAATTTTATAAAGGTATTTATAATAACATCTATTAATAGTGGAGATACTAACACCCGGTTTTCGAAAGGCCGATCAATGTTAAAATCAATTTAATATCTTGTCAAGTCATCTGATTGGTTGTTGATAATTTACTCAACCAATCAGATGACTAGAGATTTAACAGGAGATTAGTTAATTTTAACATTGAGAAGCCTTTCGGAAACCGGGTGTTAGTATCGGCAATGCATCCGTGCGAAGCCTAGTTATATTTAAATACTATTACTAATACTACTAGGTTTGCAAAACTTCTATTCATCAATATAAATAACTTTGACACTACTCATTATATAATTATACATAAGTATTTATTTTTGATCCGGTTTTCCCCAAAATAAATAATGAAGCCGCCCACGTTTGACATTCCTATATATTTTTTACGAACACTTTTTATATTAAACTTGTTATACTATCATTAAGTTTAGTGGTTACTTTAAGTTTGATGTTTGTGAATGTATCCGCTATTGTCATTGCTCATATTTGAACCAAACTTTATAGAATGGTGCAATCAGAAAGATACAACTGGACTGTCACCATAGAGGTCTCGGTCGTGAAAAGCATCATTGATTTTTTTTTGTTTATCTACTTTTTATTACACGGTACAATGTCATTATGCTGGGATGCTAGCTAATGTAATATCTGTCTATTAGACAGATATTACGATGTACTTATGTATGACAGCTCAAAAATATTACAAACACTTTTGACGATATTTTGATTTGAAAGGACGCTGAAATGGCCACGCTAAGGATAAAAATTTTAGCAGTGAGTTTACTAAAATTAATTTCTATTTATCACATATTTCAGAAAAATAAGTATCTAAAATTGTTGTTGAAACATTTGACTGCCAGTGCCAGTGTTTTGTAAAATAATTGTAGTTAATTCAATGTTTTAATTCTCCTTTTGTACTATAGATCCTTCACAGTTATTCAACACCGTATATTGCGTGCATTTTTCATAAGAATACAAATGAAATCTAGATCTTCAAAGTGTTTGAAAACAAACTTAGGCAAACTCGTTTTTATAATAGCATTTAATAATTCTAGAAAAGCACTTGAAATATTCAAAATGATATCAAAATTATTTGAAAGCGTTTAAATAACTTTTAAATGTAAAAATCAAATGCCTTCTCTAGTTTTAATCTTGGAAATACGTACCTTCTAGTTCAAAATGGCCTAAGTAAGTACTTAGGTACCTAGTACCTTCTAGTAAATTGCTGTTCAAAGTTATTACAATTTAAGTTTTATCGTGAATTCTTATGTTCCAATAGAACTTTTGAACACACTTTAATGTTATGGCTTCTTCATTTCTTTCGCAAATGTTTTATTTTATACTTTTTGCACAAGATACCATGGCAGACATGGCAGGTATTAAGAGTTCTCTACCAGTCCAGTTTTGGATAGTGGAGAAACAGAAGTTGTATGTAGGTGTTATACATAAAAAAATATAATTTGTAATTTTGTAAGTTTGTATGTAGGGGGTAATCTTTGAAACCGCTGGTTTGATTGCCAAGTTCCTGAGTTATATAGGCTATAAAACATCACGCAACGATTAAATGGAGCCGAGCAGCGGGTGAAACTGCGCGAGAGAAGCTAGTATCATATATATCACTGTTTTGTCGCAGGCTTTTCTATAGGATGTTAGTCTTATAAGTTTTTAGGTCTCATGTGAATTTATAGTACAGTCAATGTTTATACACTGCAAATGTATTTTAGTAGTTCTTTCGTCCTTTTAGAATTTCATCTTTCATTATTTAAACATCTAAAGATAGCTTATGTCATTCGAATTCTGGTCTATGGGCAAATTCTGTCTTAACTTGTCAATCGTGGTTATTCAAGACACTATAGTAAGACAATAGGTGTGTGAACGCCAGCGTTCGGTTGGGGTTTTTTTTTTTTTTTTTTTTTGTGAGGGGAAAATCATCAAATGACTTCTCCCGCCCAGGGCCGGGCAGGAGGGAGTGTCAGACTCTTACTGACTAAAAACCCCCCTGTTCCTTCTCCTGCTCTGTGCCGAGGTCGCGGTACCTTATTGCGCTTACCCCGCAACCCCGGCTGAACATCAGCCCTTTAGGGCCCCGTCTGTGGTGGTCTATTGGCTCTTTGAGGCGCGCGCGGAACGCTACGCGCCGTACGCTCGGGCCTGGTTCTGGTCGGGCGGCGAGCTGCCCTTACTCGCCGACCGCAGGCCCGTACTTACGGTGGCCGGAGATCGTCCCTCGATCCCCGACGCCCGTAGTGTCGCCAGTTGCGGCTGCTGGGGCGTGAGGAGGAGGATTGCTCCCTCACGCGGGCCGCCTCTCTCTTTGCGAGCATGACTGCTTCACAAAAGGAGGAGACGGCGTCCCAGTTCCTCTCACTCCGCACCATGGCCTCGACTAAGGCCGGGCGCGAGAGGTCGCCGCCGCCGATCACTTCCCTGAGGATACGGCGGTGCTCAGCCCAGGCAGGGCATACCGCTACCGTATGCTCCACCGTATCCTCTAGGTGGTCCTCACAATGACGACACTCGGGCGTTTCCTCCCGCTGAATCCGAAACAGGAACCTACCTCGGGCAATCGCTACGTTTTAGTGGTATTGAAGACAAATTATGCTATTTGAATCGAGGTTTACAAAAAGAAATAAACAGTTAATAATTCATTTTTATTTGTCTTAGTAACAAGGTCTCCGAAAAAACCGGCGTGGAATAACCACAGCGTTGTGTTTAGTCGTGTGAGTCCATCCCTTCTCAATAGTTAAACATCCGCAACCCTTATCGCAAAAAATCCAGCAACGGCAACTTTTCTGATTTTACGGGAGTCCAGGGTGGTGTCGATTGCTTACCATCAGGTAATTCGGTTGTTCGTTTGCTGAACTATCACAACACAACAACATTTGATATAAAAATATAAACAAAGTTTTTTATCCAAAATTAAATTACAAAAAAAAAACTTACCAACTTTTTCCTCGCCCACAACTTTAGTGCCAAGAGATCTGATAGCTATGGCGCCAGAGTTCCCGAAGAAGTCAAAGGCTGGGGCAGCATATAGCCAATCCCTGGTTGGAGCCAGCCCGTAGACGAAAGCAGAAACAGTTTTGCAAGTAGTGGCGATTATCCCCATTAAGCTATCATGCATCTTCAAAGTTTTACTGAAGAGTGTTACTGCTACTGCCGATCCTGTAAAAGAGGCAACGAAATTATTAAAAAAAGAAAGTGGATATATAGTATGTATAGCCCTATATGCCTATATACAAAAACATTTGTACACAAACCTCTTCTATCCTACAACCACCAAAACCACACACAACACACACACACACACACACACATACATACATGAATCTACACATACTCCTAGTATTGCACTTTTAACACATTTTTATACTCACTTTGTTTTGTTTTTCTTTCTTTAATTTTTAAACATATATTTGAAGTAATTTTGGTTTGTAAGGGAAGAAACGAGACAGCCCCAACACAAGCTTTTGTAACTTACTGGGGTTGCCTTAGTTTATATTATGTACGCAATGTTAGATGACATAAAAATCTTTTATCTTATCTATATCTTTACCTATCAACATACCAAATCGGTCCATCCGTTTTTGGTTGAAAGAATAACAAACATACATCCATATTATATTCTCACAAACTTTGACATTTATAATATTAGTAGGATAATAAAAAAAATGTTACATACTGCATAGTCAGTGTTAATCTGATCCTTATAGCTGGCTATAATATTTAAAAATTAGGTCCTATTTCATACCAGATAAATTTAAATATAGAACCTTTTTTTAATCTGCTTTTATAAGGGTGGTAAGACAGACGCATTAACTAATGATGAGCCAACTGAGACACATTAAGCATTTTATATTTATTTAATTTATACAACAGACAATGGAAATGTTAACTTGAATTTATACAATCGATAAAAAAGGTCGAATTAATTGAAAACAAAATTTCATGAATGAATGGACGCTTAAGGATGATATGGCAATTATGGTTGATTATTTTGTCATAGTGTCAAAGTCATGGTAAAGTAATTGTTCAATAATCCTTAAGGTGATTATAATCATTATTTAATCTTCGTAGTTAAATACTAAAAGTTTTCCAAAGGAAAGAACAAGCAAGGTATTCTGTGATTACTTAAAACGATTACTTGATTGAGAAAGGAATATAATCCACGATAATTTTCTTATGACCTCGATATTGTATTGTTAAATTACTTATACAAAAATTGTGATGTATCAGCTGAATTAACCAGGACCATCACGACATAATAAAAAACAAAGTCGCTTTTCCTGTCCCTATATCAATATGTCTGCTTAAATCTTTAAAACTACGCAACGGATTTAGATGCAGTTTTAATAGATACCTATAGAGTGATGGAAGAGGAAGCCTTACATGTATAGTGACATCTATTAAACAGTGGACAAATTTTGTGTCAAAAAGGCACCCGTGCGACGTCGGGGCGGGTGTCTAGTACGTTTTAAAACGAAAAGAGAGAGTAGCACTATTAACTATTTAAGGAGATGTAGGCAAATTAGTTGTTAAAAGAAAATCTTCAATATGGTCTTCTATCTATAAAACTGAATAGGCTTACCAAATATGGAAGTGTCTAATGTAAAACAGACGATTATGACGAATCGAAACTTTCTTTTATTTAATTGAACAGCTACGAGTTTTTAAGATATGTATTAGGTTTTGTACTATACTAAATGTTTCTAGTATATTTTAGAGCTGCAATAACTTCATTGTATTTTCTCTTTGATAGCAATAGCTATATGTAGCTTCAATAGCAATATGTATGCAATAGCAATATGTAGCTTCCTAATATTATAATAAATAGGTTTGTTATTCTGTCGCACAAGGCTGGACGTAGACGTGGTTGAAATCTAGTGTGTAGATGGACCCTGAACAAGTAGGCTGAATAATAACACGCGGGCGAAGCTGCAGGTGGAAGGCAGTGTTAACAAATTTTGCTCATTGTAAAAAATAAAGGTAATGAAGTAGTACACAAACATTGTAAGAACCAAAAATATTCTATATAGTACCTTTTCTCGCATTAATACTTTGCGGCTATAGAACTACCATTATAATAGTACCTACAAAACCGAATATACTTTACATAAAGCTTTATAGTCATTAACATATCACATTATAGTCATCTCATTTCCTCAATAACATTTGTATTACAAAAAAAAACAATCTGTCTGAGTATACTTCAACTGATTATGCGGTTAGATGAAGCTCAGTAAATAATTTGAGAGCAACAATAGCAAAAACCTAACAATAATAAATGATATTACATTTAAAATTATGTAAAAAGCCCTCCGGCCTTTATAAACTGATAATGTATGTATTATAATACATTGGCCTGAAGTAACAACGTTTGGGACCTCATTGTTTAATGTACTAAAAACAAACGCATTTTTTTTACAACATTCGTTTAAAACCTTTTTTTCTACCATTGACATTCTTACTTCTTTAGATGGACTAAAAAGTTTAAATTTAGAACATACTTTTGAGTTGAATGCCCGAATCAAGGCGGGTGACATGCAAAGTTACGTTTTAATTTTTTTACTGGCACAAGTACTACTGTTGATTTGCCTACCGGTTTTCCTGTTACCTCAAACATATTTCGTACATTAAACTGAAATAGATACAGATTGACTCTTAAAAATAAGACGACGATGATGAATATGATAGTTTTTTCAAAGAATCTCCACTATCTGTTACATCTACGTAGAAAAATGTATTATTAACATACAAATAGCTTTACCTCATCCTTTGCAATGCACTTTAATCAACTACCTACATTACATAATACTAGAACTATTATTATGAATGCAATTATTTCACTTGAATAGCAACGAACAATGAGCTTAGGAATTATTTCCTGATAAAGGATTTTAGTTTTGAAATACTCATTTGAATCTAGGAATACTGGGGTATTTGTTAATAGTCTTCCTTGGTATCAATGGAACTTATAATATAATATAGGTGATAAGAAAGATTATCTACAAAGTTGAAATCCAAACTAATATTATAAATGCGAAAGCAGCTCTGTCTGCCTGTATTTCTGTATTTTCTTCACGCCTAAAAATTACCTATAAATTTCGACAACAATCAGGATGTCACGTAACTTAATATCGTTGCAATAATACAACATTTAATGTTAATAATATACACATGATTATCTTACCTGCAGTGCCCATTAATATTGAATAAGTGCTAAACAAACTCAAATCCACGACACTCATACTAAACTTCGTCAAAACATACAGGAAAAGAACAGAAGCTTCACCTGAAAAAAAAAAACAATTCACTCAAGGATATCTTTGATATAACATCGTTTGATCATTAAGACAAACAAAGTCAGATAATAATTGAGACAATTATAAATTCTGTTTATTTGTTAGTTGAAAACGACATCGATTATTAGAAGAACAATTAAGATTTTTAATCAAAAACTTCCTTAATTAGTGTTGATAAACAATAACACCTCTGTAACACTTCATTGAATAGCAATTCCAAAGGTTAAATGAAGTAAAGAAATACAAAGATGGAGGTTAAAACACTACATTGTAAGTAGTCAATAAAACTTACCAAAAACAGGTCCCATAATAACGATATGTGCACCAATTACTAAAAGAATTTGCAGCAACTGCTTTCCTCGAGACAAGAAAAGCAACGATATGGTATCCCAAACATTCCGAGGATGTATAAAATCGGCAACTTTTTGGACCATAGTACCTTCCAACTTCACAGTTCTAACATTCTTGATTCTGAAGTAAGTGTAAATAAACGCTAGGAGGTATAGAGCCAAATTAATTCCAAATATTCCATAATAACCAACAGCTTCTGTCAAAACACCACTAATCGATGTACCAAAAGGTATTCCTAATGTAACAATGATTCCGACTAATCCAATCCTGAATGTTCTTGATTCTACAGTGGTTAGGTCTGCTATAAAACTATATGAACCCATCAACGCGATTGAATAGCCCCCTGTTAATGAAGGTAACGCTTCTATTAGCGCTGTAACCCATAAAGGCCATTCTAGGAACATGTATGTTGTTAGTAGCAAACCACATGAAGAAATAATTTCACCAATTACAGGTATAAGCATTAGCGCCTTTCTGTTCCCTGTTTTATCGCTCCATGCTCCAACATTTAATATAATAATCGCAGGAAAAGCACTTTGTAATGGACTTTGCCAAGCTGTCATGTCTGCAACCAGCTTAGTGGCATTCAATTGAGCAGCTAGACCAAAAGTATCATTTTCACTGATTTCCCCATTCACGGCTTGTAGACATATTTCTTCTGTGAGATTCAAATCAACACGACATGCTTTTTCTATGTTCAGCTTTTGTACTGCTAATCCTGATACGGCTATAGGTATAATGTAGCACAATAGAAAAGGTTCTACCGTAAAGAAGGTAAAGAATCGTTTTATCAAGACACCAAAAGTCACTGGTTCTTTTTCCTTTTTCGTAGCTCCATTGCCATTAGTTTCTGCATTGTTCTTTGTTTTGGTAAGTTCTAGACCGTTTTCACTTTTCCCGTTCATTTTGTTACTTTCATATCACTTGCACTCGCGTTTGATATTTTCTAAGTTATCGTCTAAGTGTGCGTTTGTTTGTAAATACGCACTACGACTGCCAGTCTCGCCGTAGGTCATCGAAATCATCACGGAAACTTGTTTCTTATAATCACTGTTGAGTTTTTAGTGAAGCAGGTAGGATCTCCGTGATACGCCCTTGAACTAAGAAATGTCAGAGTTTAAACACATTTCATCATTAATAATATTATCTTATTATCAATTTGAATAAAAAAAAATTGTATTTTTAAACAGAAAAAGGTATCATTCAAACGTTTAGGCGTTAAATTGTGCTAGCTTAAGTTTATTTAGGTAAGTTATTTAGCATATTTATATGGATATAGAGGCTTTATTTGTAAAAGAGGCAAATAATAATTAAAAATACCTAAATAACTTACCTTTTATTATGTTTATTGCGATTATCTGGAAACGTGTTTATAAAAATATCAAAACTAAAATGTTATTCTGTAACTTATAATTTTTTGGGTGTTTTAATTTGTTTTTGTAGTCCGGTTTTCTTACTTAATAAATTTTAACTTAATAAATAAATTGTAATCTTAACTTAATAAATTGTTTAATCATTAGATGATCTGTTTTTTATTATTATCACTAAAATAATTTGTTGATAAAGCCATGGTATTATTAAACCAATGGTATTATTTAATTATACGAAATAAATACAATTTAATCTGTGGGTAAATATAGCATATGACATACCTACATTAGGTAATAAAAATTTGAATTAGTTGCAATATTTGCATTGTCATGTATCCTAGTATTATGTATGATGCAACCTTCATTGTATTTTTCAACGTAACAATATCTTTTGTTAGAAAAGTTTTCAATGAAAACATTTATTGTGTCGGTTTGAAGTGTAATTAATTGATTTAACACGGAGCGCCTGTTGCAAACGGATACTGATTGGACGTGTGACCAATTGATATGGTAAATGCAACAGGCGCTTTGAGTTAATTCTGATATCTGTCCAAGATTGTCCGCTACGGTAGGCGTAGCAACTATACTATTCATTTTCCTACATTTTATTTTATTTTAAAAGGTCGGCGATACGAGCAGACTTATTACCTGATGGTAAGCAATCAGCGCCGCCCATGGACACTCGCAACGGAGGAGTTACGAATGCGTTGCCGAATTTTTTAGGGATTAGGGATTTGGAGATTTAGGGATTAAGGAGGGATTGTGGGAGGGGAAGGATTGGGCCTCCGGTAACCTCACTCACACGGTGATACACAACGCTGTGGTTGTTTCACGTCAGTTTTTTGTGAGGCCGTGGTATCACTCCGATCGAGCCGACCCATTCGTGCCGAAGCATGGCTCTCCTACACTTAAAAAGCAGTCTAGTAAGACTAAGGGCCTATGTAGACACAGATTCTTCGAAAGACTTCTCAGACTCAGTTTTCTTTGTAAAATATTCATCATGCTTAATAATAATTTATGCTGATGATGTTAACACAAAGTTCATATTCATAAGCTCGATGGATCACATTACGAGCTTCATTTGCTATTGCTCGTTAATAAAAAAAAAATGTCGTCTCATCTACGTAGGTCATAAAATAACTATTCAATGGAATTATAAATTAAAATAATGAATATTGAAAGCTTTGCCACCCAATGATGTGAACGTGTATCATACCTAATTATACAATGTATATGTACCTATACCTATTAAATCTAGATATTTAATATTTAATGATAGTTAGAAATAAAGTTGTGGAAAACAACACGAAAATATTTTGTAACTTTTAAGCATGATAATCCGAACTAATAGTTACTTTCACATATTTTATAAATATGTGAAAGTAACTCTGTCTGTCTGACTGTCTTTTCTTCACGAGAACTCGAGAAATACTACTAACTCGAGAAACACTCGAGAAATACTAAATATCTGCAGGTAGTCACTATTCCATGCGAATGGAGTTGCGGGCAAAATCTGGTAGTAAATAAGTTATTGTTTTAGAGTTCCGTAAACAAATGCCAAATGCCAAAAAACGGAACCCTTATTGTCATGTGCGCCTGTCTGTTAAAACTATGTGCATTAGGATTTGTGAACCAAAATAGCACAAAATAAACTACTTATGTAATATTATAGATTGTGTGTTTTTTTTTCGTCAAAATCATAGATGTACTCGTATAAGCCATACATCTTAAGTGGTATCTATGGATAGGTCTTCATCATCATCAGCCTATAGGTGCCCACTGCTGAGCAAAGACCACTTCTCACAAGGAGAAGGTTTGAGCATTAATCACCACGCTTGCTCAATGCGGGTTGGCGATTTCAAACTTATCCAGGTTTCCTCACGATGTTTACCTTCACCGTATGAAAAATGATATTAAGTAGGTTCTCTAATTCCACTATTTTCTGAACTGAATAACTAGCGTGAAAAACGCTTTAAAAGGAGTAAACTTCTACAATATAACAATAAGGAAATGAAATAAACATTATGTTATATACTCGTATGTATAAATGAACATTTTTTTATGGGCATGACACAACTCCCAGTTGGTTGCTTTTTAATTATTTAAACAGCTCTTTGAGTTTTTTTTTGTCAGGGGAAAATCGTCAAGTGATCTCTCCCGCGTCTCTTACGTACTAAAATCACCCCGTTCCTTCTTCAGCTCTGGGCCGAGGTCGCGGTGACTCATTGTGCTTAACCCGCAACCCCAGCTGAACATCAGCCCTTTAGGGCCCCGTCTGTGGTGGTCTATTGGCTCTTTGAACGCTACGCGTCCGCTCGGGTCTGGATCTGGTCGGCCCTTACTCGCCGTCCGCAGATCCGCGCTTACGGCGACCGGAGATCGTCTCTCAGCAGCTGCTTCCGGCAGCTGGGGCGTGAGGGGGATAGTTCCCTCACGCGCTCCACCTCCTCCTTTGCGAGCTGTTTCGCAGAATGAGGAGATGGTTTCCCAGTTCCTCTCGCTACAAACCATAAAAAAGAACTATCGGTTCCCCGAGGACACGGCAGTGCTCAACCCAAGCAGAGTACACCGCCACCCTATGCTTCAACGTGTCCTAGAGGACACGTGGTCCTCACAGAACTTAGCTTCACCTGACACGACTCTAGTTTTTACAAAAACTTTGTTTTATCAGGCTATTGTAAGTTAATACTGCCTAAGATAACTCAGTCCAAAAGGTCAAAAATAAGTATGTAGATACCAACTATCCCAAGCGTACGCCACGTCGTGTTCTGCGCGCGCCTCGAAATGCCATCAGACCACCACAGATAGGGTCTATTAGGGTCAATGTTCAGCCGAGGCTGCAGTAATGTACCGTTGCCACATCTCAGAGCAGGAAAAAGAACAGCGTCGTTTTAAGTCAGTAAGAGTCTGATCCCTCACGTCCTCGCTTTCAAGAATATCTTACCCATTCACAAAAAATAAATACGATTCTGACCATTGAAATGTAGCAACAAACCAAGTATTATAGCAATGCAATAGTCAGCAATTTCCACCAGGTCATTGGACTACTGTACACGAAGAAGGTTGTACGCTTTCTATAGCCTTTTTCAAGGTCTTCTACCGAGCTTTAGGGCCCAGAATTACGTGACCAGCTGTTGTGGAAACCAATTTATTGGTTTCTGATATCACGTACAAGAATTAGGTTTGTAATATCATAACACACTTCAAGAACAGCATTACCATGATCTTAATACGTTTTCTAGGTATCGGTTTTTGCAAACCCCATTTAAGGCATACGTGCATGGTAAATTTATGTTAAGTTTGAAGTATTTCGACTGTATTAATGGTAGACCCATTGTTATTCTTATTGTATACATTACAGTGTTTGAAAAGACCTAAAACATTTTTGAAAAGCCTCACTTGTTGGCTGAATTATGCCAAAAAGTATTTTTTTTGTCATCAGTACCATATCTTTCTTATGCTCCAAACGCCGCAGGACGAGACACTCCGGTGTTGAGAGACGGCGAGCTATCCCTGCTCGTAAGTATAAGTTTCAGCCAACAAGAACAGTGAGGCTTTTCAAAAATGTTTTAGGTCTTTTCAAACACTGTAATGTATACAATAAGAATAACAATTTGCGCGGAGCAATTTGATCACCAGCTCTATTGGGCCACACCTGGGGCCCAATAGAGCTGATGATCAATTGAGTTTGCAGGAGCAAGTGCAATAAACTACCGCGACCTCAGCTTGGAACAAAAAAAAGAACGGAGTGAATTTTAGTCAGTAAGAGTCTCAACACTCCCTCTTGCCCCACCCAGGGTAAGAGAAGTCATTTGATAATGTTCCCTCTTAAAAAAGTATTGAGCAGGTACTATTTTTTTTTCTCTTTTATTACTTACTTGTAAACATTTATAAGGAAGGACAAACACCAAAAATTTTATGAGTTACAAATGAAAAACCTACAATTTTGTCATCTTATGAAAATAATATGACATCAAACAAAACCATGTCTAACGTGACCAGACTCTTGTACCAGACTTTTGGGAATGAATGTATGGCCGATGAGTCATTAATAACGCTAGATATTCGTTCTACTCTCACTGTCTCATTTTGGTGGCGATGGTGGCAAGCAATAAGTGCCATCCATGGACTCATGGAGGCCTTAGTAGCTTCCAGGTATCATCTTCTGGGAATTGAGTGGAAGAGAATTAGACTGCTGATCCTTACTCAGACATCGCCATACAATGCCAGTTTTGTTTCATGCGGGTTTTCTATGAGGCTGTGGTAAAACAACCGACCCATTCGTGTCGAAGCATGACTCCCACAAGATAAATTGTCTTAAGCAATCTTGATTTTACCTAACCATTTCTATAGTAATATCATAAAGAGGTAACATTTGTAAGTTTGTATTTAGGTATTTATTTAAACTTACATAGGCGGTAAACATTACATAGGCAGACTTAATGCCGTAGGTTTTCTTACCGATCAACCTTAGGTTGATGCAGAGAGAGTATGGTAGGTGCAACAAGAAGAGAACTTTGAGATGATAAACTAAGATTTCCAAATACAACAACTAATGAAATAAATATGAATACAAGGTTATTACACTTATAGTTGTATGTAGGGGATAATCTTTGAATCTTTGGAACCGCTGGTAGGTTGTTTCCGAGTGCTATAAAACATCACAATACGATCAAGTGGAGCCGAACAGCGGGTGAAATCGCTCGGGAGTAGTTTGTAGTATCAAATAATTTGGATAACTATTCAGGCTTTTGTTTACTACAGGGCTTTGCTCTTCTGACCTACAAGTGAGTTCATAAAATGCACAATTTCAGAGGATAAAACATGAATCATTAAGAATTAGGTCACCAAAATGACGAAGAATTATTAGTCTCATTACAAATTAGCGTCTCTTTGCTTCCATATTACCTTCTTCCGATGCAAAAGTGAGTAATAGCAACCCTTACGAAGCAAACGTGTCGGAAAATAATGAATCACTGTTTACCAACTTGTGTGATGAACTTCGCACTGCTATGCTGCGTAATTATTTTTGTGCTATATCCGAACAATACCTGAGCATCATTTAAATAAGATTATTTGTTTTTGGGAATTATAATTATATTTGGATTTTTATGAGCTAAAGCTTAGTACTACTTAGAGAAAAATATCGTCCTAGGCCTAACTCCTACTATATTACAAATTATAGTAAGTACAACTACACAGTTTTAGAAAGCGTATATTGTTACAAAAAAACAAATAAGCACTCAAAACATTAAACGTGTGACGTCTACACAATTTTGTTTCTTTGTTTCGGAATACTTTTTGTTGAACAATTTTTGACAATTGTCTATTTGGAAGAGTTGGTAGTCCAGCCACTGCGTCAGCAATCACATTGTAAAGACTCATAGATTCCTGCAATGACAGTTTTTTCAGCTACCAGTACCTGAGATAACAGCTTGATCACAAGGCAATATTAAATCAAACAGTTATCAATGAATCTCTTATTTAAAGTTACTGACAGATGAAAGAAGATGAAGGAGAGCATCGTCACGAAATCTAGACTATTATTTTTTTCTCATTATAAGTTTGCAATCGCCAGTCTACCTTGAGCAAGCATGTTGATTATTGCTTAAACCTTCTCCGTGAGGGAAGAGCCCTTTGTTTAGCAGTGGACTCTCATATGCCGATTATGAATATTGTTAGAAGCAAGCTCAACTCCAAAACATCATACTTGGAATGTCACACTACCAGTCCGATAACCAAAAAGTTAATAATATAGCCCAAACTAAATTGCTAAACAATTTCCACTATGAAAACCTTGAGATAAATAAACTAATGTTGGTAGACCGCCTAATCAATCAGTCTATTGTAAAATAATATGGTCATTGTCAAAGGCATCTAATTTGTTCCATAATACACCTACAAACACATTACGCAACTTTACCAAGTCCTCTTGACCGACTTGTGGGAAAAATTGGAACGCATATATTACGTGCTACAATATATTTTGAATGTATTAATGATTGGATACTATGAATGGTTCTCTAAACGAGTAATTGCAAAATTTATTAAGATAATTGAGTTGCCACCGGGAAAGGTCCTAGGTCCACTTCGTAGCTCAGCCAGGGTTGCTGAGGACCGGGGCGTTTTCAATCTGGGAGGAAAAAGTCATTTGCTGATTTTCCCTTCACAAAAAAGGTCCACTTAGTATTAAATTATTAATTATCTTTTTTTTTATTTTACACAGGAATCTGCGTTCAGTAGGTATACGGAAGGACATTTCTTCTTATCAAATGAGTTTTATTAGGTCTGTCAAGAAGTGATATTTTACTTGTAATGATCCGCCGCTCTTGTTTGAAGCTGGGGAGAAAAAAATCTCTTCAAAAAGAGATCGTCAAAAAAGACTGAGACGTTATCCGGCTTCAGGCAATCAGGAATGAAAAATATGTGACAAAATGTTATCTTTTGGTAAAAACTCCTAGTTTGTCTGGGATTATTTTTCTCACTAAAGACACATCATCAGCCTATAAGTGCCACTTCTCTCTTTTTTCTTCTACTCTTCTCACACGAAGAAAATTTAAACAATAATCACCACCCTGCTGAAGGCGGATTGGCGATTTTTAAGTTATAATTAAAAATTATAAGTTCAGGTTTCCTCACAATGTTTTCATTTACCGTATGTCAGTAGTGTTTTAATAATCATAAGTAGAGAGTACTCGAATAAGTCACATCACTACTTGCCAGGTTTCGAACTTCAAACGCAAGAAGCGAGCGACTTAATCTCCGAGCCACCAAGTATAATTTCTCACAAATACGATCACGCGTAAAAGGAACTAATGTCAGAATAAAAAGAAAAATGTGTCACAGTAAATTAATACTTAACTTACCACACAATACTTGTGAAGTCAGTTGTAAAAACCATATGTTGATAAAATCAAATCAATAGGAACTTTTCGCAGTCTTCGTAACTTTAGCAATTTACTGATAATGAAATTATAAGACATCCCATCGACGTATTTAATCCTCAACCTAATTAAAATAAACACTTTAAACGTAACATGCTTTTTTTGTTCAGACACCATGACAACATGATGCCCTGTAATTTTTATTTCAAAAATAAATAAGTAGAGTTACTTAATTAACTCAAAATTTTAAACAACCTGAACTGAGGTTTTTGCAAAGGAGACATATTCATTTCGCTGGAGCATCTATAACACAAAATTAATAAAAGGACATAAGAAAAATATTAATGCCAGCTCAGGTAACAGGCAGGCACGGAAGAAGGCGACGTAAAAATTGGTGTTGCGATTGTCCATGGTTGGCACCAATTACTTGCCGTCAGAATTATGATCCAAATCACATTAGCCACCCCATCTCAGGTCGGAATAAACTATCCGTAATTAGATCTAGCTGCAATTGACTTAAAAATGAAATGAAATATTTTATTCAAAATTGTATTTCTTGCATTAAAGCAGGCTAGGACAACAAATTGACTAATGACTATGATTAACCTTATATAATTTGTGTCAAACCAAATAAGTTCCTAATTATTAACCAAATAAATTGACTTGACAATACAACGAAAATTATCATTATCTATGATAAACACACTAATGTGGATGTCATGCTTTATGTAAACTGTAATTATTATGTATGACTAATAAATATAAATAAAAACATAAGAAACATGGTACTACTAACAAAAGCTATATCAACTTAGATTTTCTGAACAAGCCAAACTAGATGAGTAATGAACTTGAATATGACTTAAGAAAATGCAAATGCATTTTATTATTTTCAATCTCTATTTGACCTTGCAACAGTAATTGCACGTGTCTGCAAACAAATATCCAGTTTCTACCTACCCTTATAAACAAAGGAATGTTATTATATAATTAAGTCCAATTTTACCCATAAAAACTTATAAAAAGAAGTATATAATAAAAAAATAAGCATTACAAATATACCGTTTACATTTAAATATAACAGAAAATTTTTATTATAATATTAGCTGTAGCTAATTTCTAATCAGTACCTAGTTACGGATTATTTCTACTTTCATAATCTTATATAGGAGTTACGGTAAATATCCGATTAGCTTATAAAAGTTGCATATGATCAATTAAAATTGTTAATTTAAGTTTGAAAACACGCGAGTAAGTGCCCAGCGTGCCACGTGATAACATAATAAAGTACAAATTAAACTGTACCAACGGCCAGCTGATAGGCAGTAACAAAACTAGAGTCGCCCGCAACACCCGCCGCGCACACGCAATCAACCGTCGCACGCGCAACTGAACACTCGCCCCCGATAAACGATTACCGTGCTACTAGTGAAACAAAAAAAAAATTAAAAAAAATAAAAATCTTTACGCAAACTCAGCAAATAGTAATTCCATAAAAATTGTTCTCGTTTTAAAGTATGTTAAAAAACAAATGAACGATAAAGTGGTAAACTGTTGTCAAAATGACGTTACGGGTCGAAGTGCCCGGAGAAAAGATCGTGAGTGTGGAACCATGCAAGTGCAACAAACAATACGGCACCGAGCTCAAGAAAACGGAAACGAGATTGAGCAAAAGACTGAAACAATTCCTTAAAGAGTCCTGGGCTTTTAGGTCGAAAGTTACAGTGGAACCTTTTGTTATTTGTTACGTGTTGCCTAGTGTACTCGCCGGGTTGGCTGTCCAAAATCTGTGCTTAGAGAAATCATGCCTAGTAAATCTGCAATACGACGAGCGAACCTGCACGCATATAATGCAGGGTCGCACGCACAATTATTCGGAACAAGAGAAAAATGTACAAACCATGGTCGCTTCGATGACCGCTTGGAGCTTCCCATTGCAAACAGCTCTGCCGGGAATACTAACACTCTTCTTAGGAGCATGGAGCGATCGAACAGGAAATCGGAAAGCGTTTATGGTATTACCTATCCTAGGGAAATTGATATCAGCCATTGGCATAATTCTGAGTACGGTGTTCTTCCTACAAGTTGGATTGAACGAAACCGCGCTGATCGAAGGGCTGCCGCCTGCCCTGGCGGGCGGTCGCGTCGCCATGACCATGGCCGTCTACAGTTACATCACCGACATCACTAGTGATTCGGAGAGGACTTTCCGTTTAGGGATTATAACAGCCATATTAACACTAAGCAGGCCTATAGGAATGGCGCTCAGTGGTATAATGGCGCGTCGGTTCGGATACTACGGTGTTTTCATGGTAGCATGTGTATTCTATTTGTTCGGATTTGTTTACATCCTCATAAGACTTAAAGAGAAACCAAAAAAGACGAAAGAAGTAGAGAGCGATAAAACACCGAGTATCCTCTCGGTGCTTTCCGTGAAGGATTTCGTGGCGACAGTGAATGTGGCGTTCAAAGTGCGCGAAGGTTCACGCAGAGTACAAATTATCCTAATCATGTTTGCATACATGTTCATCGTTGGACCCGTATTAGGTAATTATGTTTTATTACTATTTATGACTGTCTCTCTTGTAGTATTTGTGTTACTTATAGTAATAGTAATTAGCACCGGAAAATATGGACCAAAAAATGAGGGAATTCAAAACAATACGTTTGCTTCCTGATTTTTTTGTAAAACATATTTTCATCAATGTCAATATTTTATCATCAAAAAAAAAAATTAAAATTAATATACAACCGTAACATAAAACGGAATTCGCCACATGTGTTCGGATCGCTTGATTTTATTGTAATTTTATTGCCGAATGTAAATTTTCTTTCTCTTGATATTGCAAATACCGGTACATAACAATACGAAAAATATGACGAGAATAGCTCACAACCATATTAATTTATTCATTTCAATTTAATGAATGTTGTCTTAAGTGTATAGGGAACAAAGGCTTTTGGTTTTCAATACGTTAATCATTTGTGTATCATACATTGCATAAATTGTTACGATATATTCCATTGTACTAAAGGTAAATATAGGCAGCTCTCGTATTTTGCTTTGAAAACACAGTTTCTTTAGTTATTTGTGAAATTCTTCCATTAATAACTCTAGACTGGTTTTCCTTTATCAATTTATCAGTTTGTTGTATTTGTTCGTTGGCGTTAGGTACGGTCAGCTGCAGAGAAATGGACTCCCCCTGAAGTACAAATATGTATGTAGCTATCTGCATAGGGGATCCTTTTCTCTGCAGTTGAGTGTACACTAAATACTTACAAACAAAACTTGTCCACTGCGATTTAGTAATCGCATAATTTTTTATACAATCACCCTCAACTCATTGGCTTTTCTCCTGTGTCGTGGGTATAAAATTTCTCATACACGTCACACCCAGACCGATAAACAACAATTTGTGGATCACATAAGAAATGGTTCCTTGCTTTACCATTTACATGTATCATTTTACGTCTATTTCTATTTCTCATTTCAAATTGACTATATTGATTGTATGTATTTCTATAAATCTTCTCAGATTCCATGAAGGCGTATTATAATATTATCTATTATTTTTATACCTTCACAATATTTATCTTCTTGTCATACATTGAGTAAATATTTTCATCTTTAGTTATTGCGTTTGAATAGTAGACTTATAAACTACAATGTGATACATTTCGGAGGTACACATTTTTATAGAAAACAGGTATTTTAAGATATTTTTAGATAAACAGGTACTATTCAAATGGCAAATCCTGCATTATTTAATAAGTAGATAGTTGAGGTCTGTTGTAATAAAATATTTTGTTGGTTAAGCTATGTAGTCGCGACATTTAAGTTAGAAACAAATGATGGAATGGAGTTATATGGAAACTAAATGTTGAGTAATTCTTTTCTAGTTATTCAGTATAATGATTCAAGTTCAGTATCTTTTTCATCTTAATATGAATTTGAAAAAGTAAAAAGTTTGCACCCTATTTTGAATTCATCAAATTTAAAATGCTTAATAAATTCAATTTCATAACCTTTCTTTTCAATCACTTTAAGTATTCAGACTTGATCTTTACTCCGCCAAACTGAGAGTCATTTATTGCTTACTACCGTAACACTTTTAATATGGAGCAATCATTAAATAAATATCTATGGATACGGCATTAAAATTGCTTTTTCAAATTCAACCTTTAAAAAATGAACAAAATTTGTATTCTTTATTTAAATTCTTGATTTTTTTATTGATTGTTGGTACCTATCCAGCCAGCTTAGCGCTTACGCGCTTAGTAACAGGGTTTTTGCTTTATTTTTTTTTCGAAACCTAGTATAATAGGTTACATAGATTTTATTATTATTGTCTTTTTTTTCTTTATATTGTTTACAAATAAATCATCTCATTGAATCAAAGGAATTTACATACGTATGTACTAGTACATAATAATGCCTTTAAGAGATGCTATGCAGTTCTAGGCATAAACATTGAGGAAAAATTGTGACTTAGCACTATTATTATTGTACTTAATGCATAACACACGTGCTTAGGTCATCTCTTATAGTTGTCACATACATACCTGTATTGACAGGACTTGAATGTCACGTTTGGCAAACTGGTTAAGATGAAAAAGAAATATAATAGGTAATGTCGTCAGAGCACAGTGATACCACGGTCTCACAGAAAACCAGAATGAAGTTTTTTTACGCCTTTTTTGTGAGGAGATAATCATCAAATGACCCTCCGGCCCCGGGAGCCTGCCAGCCAGCGATAGGTAGTGTCAGACTCTTACTTTTTAAAATCCCCCTGGTCCTTCTCCTTTTCTAAGCCGAGTGCTTTCCCCGCAACCCCGACTAAATATCAGCCCTTTTAGGGTCCCGTCTGTGGTGGTCTATTGGCTCTTTGAGGCTCGCGCGGAACGCGACGCGCGCTAGCTCGGGTCTGGAAGTTTTTACCGACTGCGTTTTACCTTATTACTAAGTAAATGAGGTTACCGGGGACCAAATCTCTGTGGCCGCTGTTAGCGGAGGCCCAATCCTTCCCCTCTGCCCATATCCAAAAGCCTAATCCTCAATAGCCCGACAACGCACCCATAACTTTGGTGTTGCGGGTCTGCGTGTTGCGGGTCCGGTCCGTGTAACTAAAAGGAAAACCTGTATGTAAAAATGTGCTTGTTTTTCTGAGAACTACTTAATAAAAAATCACTGATTATGTGTGATAATCATGAACAATTTAGAACGTAGGTTCAATATTTTGCTCTTTATAAATTTTCTAGAACAAGACAATTTTATCTTGACTAAGCGACATTTTAGTACGAAATAATTAAAAACTAGTTCTATTGTATATTCATTTAGTATTACCATAACAACTAAGATCCTGTTACTAAAGTGTTTCTGGAAATTAAATGATATTTGATTTATTTTTATTAGATTACAAATATCGACCCAAAAGACACTTTATATGCTATAATATTGGATGACTTTTCGTAACTTTGGCTTAGAGCAGGAGAAGGAATAGTGTGATTTTTCATCTGACACTCCCCTCTAGCCCGACTTATAGAAATGAAAGCATTATTATTTTGAATATAATTTTTTTTTATTAAGACTTATAATTATTCAACCACTAGCAGTTCGACCCTGCTTCGCACGGGTCTTATCATCTCGCTTACGACGAAAGGGTTCCTATTACCCAACACTCCCCTCTACTTTTCTATATTTTCTTTCATAAACCTTCTTCTGACAATAACACACATAACAAAAAACGAATAAGAAGAATTGGTACAGGCGTTATTGAGTTATGCGTTTACCATATTTTGCAATTCATTTTTATATACATACTAGCGGCCCGCCCCCGCTTCGCACGGATCTCACTATCTCGCTATCAAAGGGTCACTTTTTCCTAATCTTCCCCTCTACTTTTCTAATATTTTCTTTGATAAGAACCTTCTCCTGAAAATATCAAACACAACAAAAAAAGAATTAGCAAAATTGGTCCAGGCGTTGTTGAGTTATGCGCTTACCAACACATTTTGCGATCCATTTTTATATATGTAGAAGAAGGTAGATTTACGTACTATAAAAAATGTACATAAAGATTTAGTACAATAGTAATAAGGTAGTTTCCAACTAGTCAAATTCAATACTTTTATCCAAATGTCTAAATTGGTAATTTTCAATTAAATTAGTATGAAAAACTGCTTAATTAGAAAAAAATATCTAAAACTTGGTTTATCGATCGATGAATAAAAGTGTAGTTACTTTCCAATATTTTATTGTATGTATTGAAACGTCGAATTAATTTAATGTTGACCTAGGAAACTATCCAATTCATAGACTCATTAAACTGGCTAGACTCACAGACAGACAACGTTACCCATATACTATTATTGTTTCCTCAATAATTAGATTAATAAATCTATTATATATACATACACACATTTGGACAGAAATGAATAGCATACAAACATTACATCCTATTTTCATGTCAAAACTGTCGCCAAATTGTGGCACTAATTACGACACTATTTTTGTTGTTGCCATTTTTTGGCATTGCCATTTACAAAAAATGATACAACTTGTGCGTGGGAACGTGATACGTTTTATAAATAGTTCTTATGATAATTAGTGTTGATTTACAGTAACTTCTAATAAAAGTCACAGTTTGAATAGCTAATAACAAATAATAAATTTAAAAAAATATAATAAATAACTCGTTTATAAACTGTTTATACTCATTTGCATAACCTAATAGTTATTAATGGTATAAAATACATATCGTTTGTTATCTAATTTAATATATTATGTTAAAAATGACATAAAGTTATCAGTTTATTTATAATCTATTAAAACTCTTTTGTAGGTTGAATAACAGAGCTTGTCACTTTGTTTTTTTTTTTATTTTGAACTTTAAAATCTTTTTGTATTTACTTAATATTATTATATAAAAAAAATCAAAACAGTTTCAAAGGATTATATAAAAGTAAATTTATAAGGTATTATTTTCAGAATGCATTTAATTTATTTATTTATTACATAAAAATACTCTGTTGACAAATAAGGTTAATGCCAATATCATTTTATTCAGATCACAAGGACTTGCTAGAAAGCTTTTACGTATTAAAATATATTAATATAAATATTTTATCTTAAATGGCACTTGTCCTAAGAATATTTAATATAATCTGCTCACTTGTCTTTGGTGCCTGCCTCGTTGGTTCAACGGTAGCGACTATCGAACAAGCGGTCCCAGGTTTAACCGGGTCGAATATGAATAATCCGCGACTATCGGACAATCTCAGGGAGGCGTCGAACCTCCTTGCCGGATCATAGCCGATGGGATCCGGAAGCGAAGGTTCTCGTGCGCGTATAGCCGTCTTTTTGTGGAGAAAATATTATCAAAGAGCTTCTTTCGCCCGGGGTATGGCGAGAGTATAAGACCCATGTTGACTAAAAATCTCCCCGTTCTTTCTCCTGCTCCAGGTAAATGTACCTTATTGCAGTTGCCCTGTTGCTCCAGCTGAACATTGTATATATTGCTTTTACCTTTCGAGACTAAAAAAACGGTATTTTTTTCACTGGTGCGTTTAAGGTCCTTTTATTTTTGTATTTTCTGCTTCAACTTGACTGTACAAATAAATAAATTACTTTGTTAAACATCGGTAATAATAAATTTATTAAAGGAATCAAAATAAATTAGGAGAAAAAATTATATTGCAGTTTTTAGGGTTTTTATAGGTATATTTTATTATTCAAACTGGCAATATCAATAGTAGAATTAATTACATTTTGAAAAGGCGCGACCGCTTTTTTATGTTTATTTCAATTTGATGACTAATTACCTTACCTACATGGTTTTTGTGCCAAACTTTATTTTAGTTTCGTACTCAAATAATAATCTGATTTAATTCGAAAAGTGCTTTTGATTATAATTTTATTTTATACAAGACATCTTATTATGAGTTTAAGAGGTAATTTATATCTTTGAAGTTAAATTTTGCTTGACATCATCATTCAAATATGACCGCTAAATACGAGAGATAGAGTTCGTTGGCCGAGTCTGGCTTAGCAGTAGGCTACATGTAATTACGTATTTTGTTTTTTATTTTTTTGATAACAGTCTGTCACGAAGAGTACCAAATATGGCAATTGGTTAATTTGGTTATATCAAAATTTAATGTGTGTTGCTACATACCCTATTAGGGCGAAAATTGCGTAACTTTGCTTTATATAAATAAAAAATATTCTATTCTATCCTATCTTCTATATATATCTTATTATTTTACTTCACAAAGGTAAAAGTCACTGAAAAAATTAATACACTCGTAATACCTATGTCCATTCAATTAATGTTGTTCGACAAATACCCATGTACTAGACAACGATGCCATTTTTTATTATGGAACTCTTTCATAATTTTCTTATATTACTAACATTCTTTCACAAATGTTGGACTTTCCTTTAATTCTTGCTTTCTAACACCACTCGCACGATGTCAACGACCTTCCCAATAAACGTTAAAATTCTAAGATTTTTTAACCAACTATATTTTATGGAAAATAAAGCGACTCACACGCCGCTCATGAATAAGAGTCCCGTTGCGACTCGAAACGAATAGAGCTTTTCTAGTTACTTTAAATTTCTCTGCTCTTCATGACTCTTTCTTACATACTATTTTAGTAAGTCTTTATTTTAATACATTTTCTATATCTGAAGACACTTTAAAACAGTAAACTGACTTCATTCGATTTGAAACCGAATTATTTTCTTAATTTTAACTTTGTTAAAAAAAGCAGCAGCCGTTGCGTGTGGTCGTAAATGTCGGGCTCTAGGTTGTATCTATGTGGTGATGACGATGAAGATTTTTTCGACTATTTATGATTGTTTTTCTTTTAAAGGCGTTTAACGCCTTTATTTGCACAACGGCTATTTGAAATAGATATTTTTTAAAGGTTATGGTAGGCTTGTATAACCAAACTTGTTTTGCGACAAAACGACAAAACATTAAATAACATTGATAAAATAATCTAATAATAATAATATATACCCAGCTTTAAGTTTTATAAAATACTAGCAGACCCAGCCACGCGTTAGGTTCTTGTCATGTTACATATGGACAAATAATTTGCAATAAAATAATATTGTGACTATAAATTGAGATATAAGCTATCCTATCTTTCAAGTTGGATCAAAATGCACACGAAATGCAAATCAAATTTAAAATCGGTTTAGTAGTATAGGAGTATATAAAGAGATTTAATGAATCAAAAATAATAACAATACCTACCTATGTCTTCAAAACACATTCTTGAATTATGAAATAAATTAAGTTAAATCATCTCTTTCTCCATCATTAGTCTTTTACTATCCTATTGAGCAAAAACCTCTTCTTACTCTGAAAACCAATGATTATTAATAACTACTTTGCAATTATAATTACCTATTTATTACTTTTTATTATTATATATATATATATATCATTAATTTGCAATTATAAGTCCACGTTTCCTCAAGACCTTCATCTTCTGTCATTGATATCTGAATTATCTTAGAAAGCACATATTATTCGGTAAATGTCACGGTAGTATTCCGGGCTAACACGACATTTACATATGTACATGACTGCTCTGTGCAACTGGCTGCCGTACAACGTGTCGCGGGTTCGATTCCCGCACGGAACAAATCTTTGTGTGATCCTCAAATTGTTGTTCCGGGTCTGACACACGACACAGGAGAAAATCCTAGTGTAGGGCAACGTTTTTTATAATATAAAATAAATAAATTTATAATACATGGATCTCAAATACGTTTGATTTTTCAATTCACTTATACTAGTAGTAGACAAGTACATCTTGGCAAGTCTGGAGTTAGCCGTTTGTCTGCGCAATGGATCTTTTAGGAACAAAATTTTGTACTGCGCAGCTAATCGGCTAACTTCAGACTCGCCAAGATACGTCCGGCGGTATTGTATTTAAAACGATATTTATTTTGCCTATTCTTTTGTTTTTTAGTTGGTTTTATTTATTTAGTTACTTGTCTTAACTGACGTACATACATTGTCTTATTACGTTTTTCTTTATTTATTTATCATCCAAACTTCTAAATTATTATTATAAATGCGAAAGTAACTCTGTGTGTCTGTCTGTCTTTTCTTTACGCTTAAACTACTGAACCAATTTCTGTGATATTTGCTGCAAACATAGATTGAAACTCCAGAAAGGACATAGGATAGTTTTTAGACCAAAAATCTGCAGGAAGTCACTATATTATGTATAGCTAGTTAATTAATAAGTAATTAAGTTACTAATACGACATTCAAATATTTGTTCAAAAAGTAGTTTTGTTAAGAAATTAAAATGTAGAAATACTCAAACCTTTGTTAGTAAATACATAGTTTCGTTCTCGTCGTGCTAGATACTTATGTGTGTTGATAAAACTACATTAAGATACACTGTCTTGTAAGTGAATAGCTTCAGTCATTTGCCCGTGAGTCAGCTGAATTTATTTTCAGCGCGATACAGGATGAATTTAATTTTAAAGAGTTTACTTAATGTTATTTTCTGAATGACTTTGATAAATTCATTTGTTTCGATTGAATCACAAACCGACTCTTTTTTTAACGTCATACTTACATTGCCAGTTATTTCCTTTATTGAAGACTTTGTTGTGACATTAGGATTGATTCTAGGGTTTTGTCTCAAGCCATTGATTTATTTAAAAACGACTTATTCATATGGGCATTACATCCAAATGACCCAGACCTGTGACAACCATTTTTGGATACATATTAAAACTATTTGCTGTGGGATTTAAGATACATGTCACTTTAGGCAGTGGTTGAGTAAAATATAAACACTAACCATTAGTTTATTCCTTTCATTGGTAGAAAATTCCCATGGGATTAAGTTCATCTTATATACAATCATTTTGTAAATATTATTCATAATGTTTATTTTGTGCATGTAATTATGTCTTATATATAATATTATATTACTTACTCACGTGAATTAACTAACTAAGAATAGCTCTACTAGTTTCAAGTCACAGCGGGACTCTTATGAGCAGCTTGCGCGTCGCAAAACGCATGAGTAAGTCGTTATTTTAAATATTTATATTTTGTAATAGCTTTTGCCCGCGACTTCGTTCGCGTGGAATAGTGATTTCCTGCAGATTTATGGTATAAAAACTATACTATGTTTTTCTCGAGTTTTAAACTATGGCTGTACCAACTTTCACAGAAATCGGTTTAGTAGTTTAGGCGTGAAAAAAGATAGACAGACAGACAGAGTTACTTTCGCATTTATTATATTAGTATACTCGTAGATATCTCACCGTATTAAAAAATAAAATAACATTGTCATGTTTTCCGTTCTCTTTGAATCCATCCTGTATAGTTCGACTAAGGGTTGATGCACTGGTTGGTGGCTCACATTTATAACAATTTACCAAGACGTAATCTTGTTTATTTCAAGACAATATGTTAGTGTAATAGACTTCAGAGTCCTTATAGAAAATTAATGTTAGATTCTATTCCTTTATTTTGGTTTGATGCTGATATAGAATTATGTGACGACAGAATCTGGTATATTTCCTTACATCTATATGTTTCGCACAAAATGTTTAGTTTTTAACCATTTTATTTATGGTTTTAAAAAATACAAGTAAATAATTATTTTTATATTATAATATTGTTTATTTTATACATTTTTCACTCATTTCTACGAAATAATATAGTTCTTAATATAAAAATGAATGGCAAAATATTTTACTTAAAAAAGCGCAAATCTCAAAAACAGCTGATGCGTTTTTGCTCATTCATATGTTGTTTGTTATTGTTAGATGAAAGTTCTTATGCTTGATTGAAGGTTAAGGTAGGTCGGTGAGGTATACAAAGTAGGGTAAAGTAATGACTTAAAGATCAGCCGGTTTAAAATGATTTAGGTAACACTTACAAAATATTAATTAAATCGTAATTGCGTTTGACATATCCCTAAGAGATGAGGAGCAAAAAAATGGCTATTCAATGTTTCAAGGTCACTCATTCATTCAACTTTGGTACTTAAACATTTCTGAGGTAGATGTTGCAAAGTCAATGTCCTTCAAATTTTTGATTTATTATAAATAAGCACAAACTTGTGGCTCAAATAAGAGCCCGATAATTATGAAACTAATGAGATATGCTATTATTAATTTTATACCATCTTTATATTAATTGAAGTTGATAATATTAATGCTATCAAAAACTGTGATTTCATATGAAATTCTTTTGACATTAATGGTTTGATGTATTTAAGAAATAGCTTGAAAAGGTAGAAGGTTATTAAACCGAATTAATTAAACTCCAGTGTTTTAAATTTGTTACAATTTAGAACTTCGCCCTTTAATCCACAGATGTTTAGGTAAAGGTGAACTTTTCGCTAGATAGCTATGAGTGTTAAGAGGCGAATTTATAATCATGCGTGATCTTGACTCATGTGAACCAGCCCAGCCTTTTTTTGAGGGGGAGAATCGAGGGGGTATTCATCTTATGGATTTGCCCACTCCTGACGGGGTAAGAGGCAGTTTCCGACTCTCACTAAATAAAAATCCACCCCATAATTAACCGCTGTGCTCCGTCAAGCGCACCTCAAAGAGCCAAAAGACCACCACAGACGGGGCCCTATAGGCCTAATGTTCAGTCGGGGTTAGACCTGGAAAAGGAACAGGGGTTTTTAGTCAGTAAAAGTCTGACACTTCCTCTCGCCTCACCCTGGGCGGGAGAAGTCATTTGATGATTTTAACAAAAAGAAACCTGTATCTTCTGTCGCCTGCACTTTATCCGCAATCCTGGACATCCTCAGAACCTCAGGTCATTGATCATACTTGCGACTAGTCAGTCGAATTCGAAGTTAGTTATCAATAAAATAAGAAAATGATAATTTATCTTACTAGATATTAATTATCGATTAATTATTTCTAACAGAATTTAAAGGTTGCTCGCGTAATGCACTTCGTGACTTATCTACACTAAGATTTTTATAGATTTTTATTAAATTCACGTCATACACGTGTGAAACGTGTTTCATGTGAGATTATGTAAGGACGTATTAAATAATTATAATATTATGTATCACATATAATAACATAACATCACGCGTTTTATTGTTGGACGGGCAGCTACGTATTTGCTTAAAGTATCCAATCAAAGACTTAATATTTTTTAATCATTTTTGTGTTATATCATCCCGCGTATTAAGCGAAGGCCATTTGATTAACAGAGCTGTCAAGAGCACATTAAATACAAAAATTACATTTGTCTAATAGCAAACAAAACAGTGCAAATTACCCTTAAATACACCACTGAATGTCCAGCTTTAGTTATTAAGAATAATCTTAATAGATACGAGATATACAATACGATAATTATACATAACTAAATATATAAAACCACCCATCTTTTATCCAATAGGTATATTTATATTACAACTTACAACAATTTACAAATCTAATCATAATTATGTTCCTGGGTCATACAAAATATAGCACTGATTAGAGTAATAACCTCAAGATAACAAAAAGTTTAAAATTTCACGAATGGATTTAAAAATGGACTGTGTTCCAATTAGCTTATCAGTAGTCTGAATGAGAAACAAAACGACCAAATGCCAAAACAATTTGCAATCAACATAAGTGGTGTAGGTGGCTGGGATCAATTAGTGTAGTCCACGGTATGTGCTTTTGAATTCATTGGGTCGTCTATCGCTTAGAAACTGTATTCTAAGGTCAATGTACGTGAAAAACTATGGCATTACATTCAATAAATATCTTTAATAATAAAATTTGATTTCGTTATTTAAAATACACAGCTTATTTTTGGCAACTTTCAAGGGTTCTGGACTAGTTTCAAGCTATGATGTTTTGTTGTCAATATGGAGTTAATCGAGTTTTCTATGATTAATTTAATTTGTATTATGACAGCTATTTAATTTGTTTATTTATGTGACGTAATGCGGTTAGCAATAAAGATACTCTATCATATTATGTCGTGGCGGTCATTGATGTCGTGGTAGCCCGGAGGTTAAGGAGCCCGCTTCTGATGGATGAGGGTGTGGGTACGAAACCTGGCTAATTATTTAGACACCACTGTAAACATCTTGAGGAAACCTGGACTTATAATTTCTAATTATAAGTTTGAAATCGCCAACCCGCATTGAGCAAGCGTGGTGATTAATGCTCTAACCTTCTCCGTGTGAGAATAGGCCTTTGCTCAGCAGTGGGTACTTATAGGTTGATGATGATGATGATCATATTATGTAAATTCATTGTTATCCAGAAATATTTTTCATTGTACATACCTATGTATTATTTATTACACAGAAGTTTCAGATATTTGCACTTACAACAATCACATTTAATGTTCACGCTCGTGGTAATAGCTTATGATTAAAAATGTTTACGAAAATTACTGTTAAAATTATCAATTCAAAAACAATTGTGAATATACTAAGAAGTGTATAATATACTTAAAAGAATATAATATACAAACATTTATATGCAAACTTGATGTATAACTTACGTCTTAACTAAATAAAACAAACACAATATGAATACCTATTCAAAATACCTACCAAAGTACCTGTCAAAAAGTTTTGTTTTACAAATACTATGTTTAGTAACTCTTATTTATGAAAATCGACGTACCTAGTGAAAAGTAGGTACCTAAACCTGGTTTGAAAAAAAATTAACCAAAATGCTATGAGATTTCGAAATATGAAACATTTCCTGATTTGAAATATAAAGTACTTATTTGAGTTACACTATACATACAGTACCTATACGAAATTTTGCATTATACCGCATTACATATATAATCAACATTATCCCATGAATGCCCACCGCTAAGCAAAGGCCGCCTCTCGCACATATAAGTTATGAGCTTTTTCATAAAATTTTCTTAAGGCGATAAAAAAAACTATTTTCTTCATTATTACCTTTCCGTTACCTAAATAAACTTTTTCATAGGATGTAATAGTAGACAGATCACTTGATGGTAAACAATCGGCAAAGCCCATGGACATTCGTAACACTAAAAGAGTTGCAAGTGGTTTGCCGGCCTTTTGTGAGCTGAAAGGGATCTAAGAATAGGTGATTTTGGTATTGATAGAAAAGACACATTAGTACTTTACAAATTGTGAATTCTCAAGGCCAGCGCGACACTTTGACATGACACTATCCATAATTCAATGTCTAGTGTCATCCTCATTAGAGAGATTTCTGTCTTGGACACACAATTACAGTATTTTAAAGGGTTAAGTTTATTTTTATAGATTTTATGTGACTCAACCCGCATGTTACTTTAAGTTCTTTGATTATAGTTAAGTTTATTTAATTAATTAGTGTGTAACATTAAGCAAACCTTTTTCAACTTTGTTTGACGTTTTTTTTTTATGAAAAAACAGTAATTTTCTTTAGTAACCTTCATTCGTTTTGTATTAGACTTTTTTTTCGTTATAGAATTTTTGTGTATATGTTAAAGTCTTCACATTATTTAAATACAGTATTTGGTAGCTTCGAATAAAAAATTCTCAAAAATATGACTATGATATTTATCGTGATGAGACCTAATTCAAAATGGTAAACGTATCGGTACTTGCAATATATTTTTTTTATTTATTTAACCTTTTACATTCAGGCGACAATAGCCCATAGATGGTCTATAGACCTTAAAAACTTAGACATATATAAAGTAAGGGCTGATTTTCCAATAGTCAGATAAATGTTATCTGAGGAATAAAATTGTTGCTGTCACTGTCTTATACAAACATTCTGACGCGACAGCATCATAATTATTCCCCAGATAACTTTTATTTAAACATTGCAAAATCAGCCCCTAGAAGTCCATCGAGCAATGAGCTGCAGGAATACCAGCAGCTCATTTACCACAATTTGTTCTTCAAATCTCTGGCGTGATCGCGCTGCACTTATAGTGTTTGTGTAAAACATTACACGCGTAAGCAACGCAACAACGCATCAAATCGTTACAACCATTAATTACAACTTTGTTGTTTAAGTACCTAAGCGTCTATACGATTATAACATGATTTGTTAGGTACATTAAAAATTTTATTATAGTCACTTTTAACCCGAAGTTGTGATCAATAATAGGAACAACTAAATGAATTAAAATAGAATGGAAGTTGCTTTTAAAGTTTCCAGAGTTTTTTTTTACTCTTGATATTACTAAAATAGTATCATGATGGCTTTCTTAAACTTTGGTGTCTAACGTTCTTTTTTTAAACATCATCTAGTGTCTAAAATCTATGCCACGACCAATTTCTTAAGCTTTTTATACCTTTTCACTACTCTATCGTTCCGTTTCTTTTTTCATAACTTTTCTTCACTTCATCAACTTACTTTATTATTACCTATCTTATTTCTATTTACTGACTTTCTTCTTTATTTTTACAAGTTTTCTCTTATCCCGTAATGTCACAAATGCCTTTTCAAATTATACTATATCATTATTTCTCTTCTTCATCATCCTCCTCAACTTCAGTGCTCACATCCTTTTGGTTGTTGGTTGTTTTCCTTTATATTTTCCTTTGTGCCCTCCACTGGCTATGTCATTTTCATCATTGCATTTTCTTTTGTTGTACCGTCTCTTTCTTTTTCTTTCCATTCCTAAATTTATATGTGTCCCATAAGTGAGGTAGTCGGCAGTTGCCTAGAACAGAACCTTTTATAGGTGATGTTTGCAGATTGCCGTGCTCGGTGGCAGATTGACTAATACCTGTTTCGTTTGGGATAAAGGTGAGGCGCAGATGACGTACTGGTTCACTCGGTACAAGTTCAAATTCACCGAGGTGGACTACAGTTTATTCCTCACTTACTCCGTCCTTGTTGGCAGTGTTGGTAAGTTTATTTTTTTTTATCTTTATAATTTCATTTTCTTTATCCTTATCTCTAGCATTTAAAATCATTTAAATAAGATTTTGTTCGAGAGGATATTTTGGCCTCGTTGGTTAATTAATTAGGTCGATGTCCCGGGTTCGATACCCTGGTTGGCCAAAGTATGAACGGTAGTCTATGTGACCTACCCGTTAAATAAAAATGTGCTCGACCAGTGACGACTTTTCGAAGATTTTATTTAATCAGCCAAAACTTAATTTTTTTAGAAGAAAGAAATACTCTAACTCCTTGAAATCTTATTTAGTTCAACCATTCTTTGTGGCTAGAATAAAATCCAGATTAAACTTGTATTGAATGGATGAATCTCACCAAGGAGATCAAAAGGTTATTGATTATTATTATAATTGTGTTATACTTTGTACTAATATAATAATATTTAATTATGTTCGTGCTTAGAAAGATTATAGGGTTTCTTATCATTTGATTGGACAAAAAGTGTAGGCAGTTACTTAGTTTTAAATTAGTAACAGTTTTTAATTATTTAAATATCGTTACCGTTACGTATGTTACTTTTAAAGTACTTAATACGATTGAAAGTGTTTTAGGCATTTCAGACTTCTTTTGAAAATATAATTTACTAAGAAAAATGAGTAGTCAATTTGCTAGTTTTCCTGTCCTTTATAAGTCATTCCATGCATGACCTTTAAATAACAATGAAAAAATGTTCCAGTTTTTGACTTAGCCTTAATGTTATTATTATATATCACTTTATTATTAAATATTGTCTGTTCTGATAGCCAAATGGGATTAAAACTCTTGTCTCTGTTTGGAATATCTGAATTTTTCTGACTAAATAATTCCCGTTTCTTCTCCTACTCCGATGCTGGATCGCGAAACGGTGTCGCAATTATGCCCGTAAACTCGAACCGAAAATGGCAACCGATGTCAGTTATTAAACAGGCTAGGCCGTGAATCAAATGGCTTATTGATCTAGCGTGTTGCGATATACACACAAGCGTTTTTTTTTTGGAATAAAGTATCTTTCTTCCTGTGTTTTAGCCTAGAAGAATATTCGGCGAATATAAATGTTATGATATGTTATTATTTTAATGATCAAAACGTGCTTCCATCTACCATTGAGAGCAACAGAAACGTGATATTGTCTTATATTGGTCAAACATCAAAAAAAAGTAAAAATTACTCTTTTAGAAAAATATTGCTGACTTTGAAATCGCGTCGAAGAAAAATTTTCTACACAAAGAGATATTTCGGAGAATTAAAGCTAAATAAGTAAGATGTACGCACGTTCTATAATTCTCGGCAGCTATGCACGCGAAAATGTGACCTGTTATGGAAAATCAAAGTGCATATTTGCACGTCATTATGCTACAACCACTGAAGTTCTAGAATTCTTATTGTTATTTAAAAATATATACCTACTTATGTTTGTATAAGAACTTTTTTTAAATTACTAATCATTAAAAAAAATCGTATTCTAATTTTAAATATCATTTGCCTACTTAAATTTCGAATTTGCTTGCTTGATAATAATATAAAATAAAAAAAAAGATAAATGATTCGACAAGGTAATTTAAAATTCTAGAAAAAATTTCGTTATTCAAATCAGCAAATAGCAAAAATATCCAATATCAAGAGGACTTATAGTTACAAATCTTTGCGCAATTTAACGTGCCAACTAAACCTGTTCAAACAAGAATTCTATCGCGATAAAAGAAAAGCAAATACGCACGCAGATTTGTTTTCAAATCCCCCAATAAAAGAAATTAAACAGTAACCAAAGATACAAAGAGTTTTTGAACAAACTTTAAAAGTATTTTAAGGAAAAGTACACGGTGAAAAAGATTAATTACTATATAATTAAATGACACGATAATATTGTTTTATAAATATTATGACAGCGTGCGATTTGAAATAGTTCTGAAAATTTTGTATAACCTCGTTGTGTTGCCATAGATAAGAAAACTGCGTTGTACATATTTGTCGGTGGTTAGAAAAAAAAATTACCAACGAAAATAATGAGCTGCAAAAAAATGTTTACATTAACATAATTTAATTTCGTTATTTGAAATTAAAATGACTAATAATAAGCCTACCTAGAACGAATATTATTTTATTTTTAAAATAAAGTGGTAACATAGTTTGTTATCTGTGATTTTAGCGAAGCGCGTATCTGCGCGGCAGCCATAATGGATTTCAATGGATCGTACAATTTGGTGACATTCCAATTTCAAATACAAGCCGTGTTTTGATTGAACAAGTTTTAAAATGCTCAATCTTCATAATACGTATATGTTGTACGTATATGTATTTAAATGAATGTTCCGAAAATTTTTGCACATTCCTACAAAGGTGATGATAGAACAAGGATTTTTCTTTTTCGATAAAACCTGGCGCCACGCGCCCAGTAACAAGACCGCAAAAATAAAATCACATTGTTTTAAACTACCATAATACGTATATAGCACTTTGTCAATAAACTCTATTTACAGTTAAGAATTTGCACATATGTACGAAACAATAGAGTTTATGTAAGTAGGTAGAAATACAACTACCTTTTCACGGTTTTTTTTGTTACCGATAGCTACATGCACATAAAATTAGAATTTAGTATTCTTGCTCCTACATATCCTGCTATAGGTTTTTTTGAGATTTCTTGTTTTTTGAGATTTGGCACTTCTTGCTCTGGATTTAGCAAGTGGAGTGTCAGAATTTAATTTCTGAAAATCACCCCGTTCGACCTCCTACTTCGAGCCGAGGCCGCCGTACATTATTTCGCTTGCACCCGGCTGCTATAAACTGACTCTTTATTGTCCCGTCAGAAAGTTATAGAGGTTTAGAATGGAAAATGCGGATTATTAAATCCAAGTTCATTACCAGAAAATTGAGATCGATATCTAAATAAACAGATTTAAATTTTATGTTAAAAGTTTAAAACTTCACTATCTTCAAGTTTTAGTAATATAAATTAAATAATACCTAAATCTTAATAGAAAAAAGGTCACTGATGTTAAAAAGATTCGGTGTGGCGCAGTTCTAAAATTGACAGTAAATACAATTAACATTTTCATTTACAATCTGATATTGGACAAACAAAACAATACTTCGTTCGTCTCGTCTTCTGACAGTGTCGAAAAGACGCCATGATTAAAAATAAACAATACATGGCCGTTGTTTCTCTGACGTAAATAAAAAAATATTTATTTATATTTTATTGTCCTGTGTTTTTAAGACGATTGGAACTTGTAACAAAAGGCTTCTCTCTCTTTCGCTCTATCTCTCTCTCTCTCTCTCTCTCTCTCTCTCTCTCTCTCTCTCTCTCTCTCTCTCTCTCTCTCTCTCTCTCTCTCTCTCTATCTTTACTTCTTCGATCGACTGGTCGTAAATGCAACATTCCAAAAATTTTCTTAAATTTTCATATTTTTTGAAAGTTTCGTTTAGTGTCCGGTTTATGGCAATCCGGATTTGTTAATCAGTAATTTGGGATTTTTATCTTTAGTTGTTTCTTATCTGATGTAGATCACATTTTCTTTTTCAGTTAGTAAATAGGTAAAAGAGATTTAAAAAAGAACCCACATCCGTACATGTTTATATAATATTCAAGCGTGAGTTATCTGTGTATCAAATTTCATTAAAATCAGTTCAGCTATTACTGCGTTGGCGATGAAATAATAATCAATATCGTCACTGTGATGATATGACATATTATATTGTATTGTAGTTATTCATTGATACTATAAAAGCGATGTGTAGAAGGATTACAGAAACAAATTTTTTTTTGATATTACAGTTTTAAATCTAATCCGTGCGTGTTACTCCGTGTTGAAAACATTCGGTTGGTTATTAAATCTGAAACTACAGCGATCTGTAGTAAATTGTACAACTTATTAATTTAATTAAAAATAAAAATAAAAAGTCGCCTCTTCGGTACCCTGGAGGATCAAAATAAAAAAAAAACAAAATTAAAATATTCACAAAACTGAATTCGTATAATATTCTGGCATCTATTTTGGCATTCTGCCAGTAACAAGAACAGGTTGGTTGGGCTTTTGATATAAAAAAAAGTTGGCGAAAATTTCCAGAAACTTGTTCAGAATAAAAAAAAAAAACACACTAGGTATATCAATGTTTTTTACATAAATAAATTAGTAATAATATACGTTGCTATATAAACATTAACATTATAATGACATTAAATTAATTTAGTGATGAGGCCATAAAAATTGGAATTGTTATCAATATATTAAAACATTATAAATATTCCGTTTTAACTGTTTTGTTCGAAATTCGAATGATTTAATTTGTTCCTTCCTGGTAATGTTAAAATAAGATCTATTTTAATAAAACCGACAAAACCTTGCGGAAACAAATGATAAAGTCGAGGAGATCAGCGATTTATAATATTTTTAAGACAGTTTTTATAAAAGAAAAAGGACTCAAATAAAATACTATAGGAAGGAGAAAAAAAAACAACCTACCTGAATCACAATAAAAAAAACTAACAACCCTACCCTGAAAGCCAACCTAAAACCTCTGGCACAGCAATGTACTTATTCAACAGGGGTTGCGGATCTAGCGAGCAAGAACATGATTATGTTCTTGCCCCAGGAGGTAGGAAATGGAATGGGGATGGTTTTTAGTCAATAAGAGTCTGACACTCCTTCTCGCTGCAGCCAGGGCGAGAGTGGTCATTTGTTATTTTACCTCGTCAAAAAAACTGTTCTTATGGCTACTCTATTAACAAGGCGATTACGATCGTGTAGATTAAAAAGCGTATAACAGTATTTTTCGCGTATCGCATTAAATAACTGCAAGTAAATTAAATTTCACAGTTCTCATACGAGTGTATTTACCGTTGTAAATATAATACCTATAAATCGATAAATCAATAAGAGGCGAATACAATAATCGATACTTGAAATTCTATAGTAGTAATATAGTTTCATTAAAACTGTTTTTTTAAATTGTATTCGGATTCGATTGGAGGACTGTTTTTTACAAAAATATTTAAAATTTTAAATAGTATTTAAAGTCATACACAAAGGAAGCAACAAAAATCTATAAAGCAACAAAACGCATAAAAAAGATGAACAAAAGCGTCTTCTGTAGCGTGAGATCTAACAACCTGTTAAAAAACATGCGCGATTTATATTTTTCGGGGTTTTTTTTTTTCGTTTTATTACAAATGGAATATTGTTTTCCATAATTCTACGGTGTTGTGCGTTGCCTATGTATGCAAATAAACACACATAGTCACTCTTTTTGAGCTCAATCGCTCAATTGAATTCGCCAACCTTTCTTTGGCTGTAATCCACAATAAAATCAATAATACTTCCAAATACAACAGATTTTACTAAAATTATACATTCAGTAAAAATCTAAATTAACTAAAAATCGCGGGTTACTCACGTATGTATATTGAGAAAAGCTCTACTAGTAGGCTGCGCGACGTCGCCGCGTCCGCGCACGCTGCTCATGAGGAAGAACCCCTCTGTGGTTCGAAACTAGTAGAGCTTTTCTCAATTACAAACGTGAGCAACCCGCGAATTTTTAGTTAATTTAGTATGTCTCACGATAGTTTTTATAAAAACATAGCAAATTCAGTAAAAATCTGTTCTATCGGACAGCTGTTTGGACCTTACACGTACGAAGCGCCGCCTGGCGGCAGAAAAAGTATTCGAAAACCCTCACTGGATGAACGTAATGCCATAGTAATCTCGGATAGCTCAGGTTACACCGTGGTTTTCGTACATGAAATATCAATTATTTAATTGTTGAATTGTTTTCATTTGTTCATTGAATTTAGTGATGTTATTTAAAAAATGACATACATAGATTACGAATAGAAGATAGAAAAACTGGATTCTTATTTACATTATTAGCTGCGCAATATAATTAGTGGAATATTAAGAAGCGAACACGTGTGATCTTTCTTAAAATAAACTTAGTGTTGGCAACGAAATGACCTTTGCAAAGAAATCGCTAACAAATTAACATGTACCCTAAGTGGTCTAATTTATTTATTTGACTTTTGATCAGTAACGGCCGTTTTAAATAACTAATCTGTCTTGCCTTTTTTCTCATTTTAGCCATATACAAAAGTTGTTCAATGTCTATAATTATTATCTATTAATTAAACCGACTCAACATTTTTTAAACACTTTGTAATATATTTGTTATATGACTAGCTTAAAGTAAACGAGGCTTTACAAGTAATTTATCTTTTGCATAACGATGGTTTCACAAAATAACCATCTTTTGACAAATTGTTGACTTAAAACTTTATAAACAAGATGAAACAACCGTTAGAATTGTAATATCAACTAAACAATAGCATGGAATACTTTAAAATGTATGGAGACAATCGAGGAAGTTTTTAGTAGGCAATAATAGGATAAAGTTACTTAGCCTGATCGGACTGTACCTAGGTAAAACTACTTAGTTCGAGTATATAAAAATAAGAGCTTAAATCAACTAAATATATCAAGAACGAAATAAATATTAGAAAACAATACGTCAATATATTCTGAACTTTGTGATCTAGCACTTTTAGAGTAAAATTAAAATAATAAAAACTTAGCTCTCTTGAAGGTTAAATAGATGATGTTTAAAAAAAATGATTTTGTTAAAGAAATGACGTCCATTTTCATGCACGCAACAAAACTCTACTTGGCCTTTACATATAATGCGTAGAAGATAAAATGAAAAGAGATAGCAATAATTTTACAAATGACTTTGTAAAGTTTCGACATTGTTGTGTTTTTACTAGAAACCGAGTTACTAAAATAAATAAAGTTACTATAAAAGTAAACTAATCTCTCTCTTCTAATTTTATATTAGTTACCAAGGTGTGTAAAATAGTAAGTAAAACGTTTATAGCACGCAATGTTTAGTTCAGACGACGAAATTAACGTTAAAACAACACTCCCACAAAGATTTTCAACACAAACATTTACTTAATCGCCATCTTGTTACAGATAATGAAATATTTTCTTGTTTAAATTGACACGATTTGTACGTCAACGGGCTTATAATGGTACAAAATGCAGTACAACAAAAAAAAAACAAAGAATATTAATACCTATCATTCTGCGATGATGTTATGTACTAGATTTTCTTTATTTTATAAGTCTTTTTATTATGTAGGAACTGATTGTAATACATGTTACGTTCAGGTATCTTAGTCTTTTATTTCGTATTGACTTGAAACTTATTAGGCTTTCTACTAATAGATAAGTCTTAATAAATAGGAATAACAGTAACATATCCTGTATTCTGAGGTAGATTCAAATTCAAATTATGTCGTCAATTGTCTATCTTTTGAAATAAGAACACTTTTATTTTTGTATACATCGTAGAGTTCATAGGACAAAAAGTATCTAGACAGATTGCAACTATCTGCACATTTTAAGTTCTAATTTCTTTGCACAGGTTCCTTCATAACAATATATTTGTTCAGCAAAAGATGGAACATTGAAGACAGCATCATCGGTGTGATCGCGTGCCTGAGTAGGATTGCTGCTAGCGTGGTGTATGCCATGGCCCCAACCAGGACCATATACTTTCTGGGCCCAGTGCTGGACATGTTCAGCTCAGCTGGTGCCACCTCTCTACGATCAATTGCTACCAAGTTGGTGAATGCTGATGAAGTCGGTGAGTACATTTCTATTGTTTTCTAATTATTTAGGAATAAAATAGTTGTTTAAGGTTACTTATTATACCTAGGCGTTTCGATGTGCATTCATTTGTTTTACAATATGATATTCCGTAGGTTTATCAGCCACCAGGACCAGTGCTATAACTTGCCTGGGGTTATTGCGTTCCATATTTACAACTCTTTCAAGAACATTTTTGAATAGTTCTTTTACTATACTTTTGCTATGGTAGAAAAAACTCAATAATTAGATTCAGTCGTTCCTGTTTTGTTTGCTATGACGTTTTCTTAATCACAGCTGTGTTTCGTTTCAAAGAATGCCCATCCCAAAGGAACCATATTTTTAAAAGAGCTGTCATAACAAGTTTAGAATTTACGACTCCAAAGATTTTGGTGCACAAAAATGTGATTTTCCAAAAAGAAGGTTGGATGTCATATTCAATATCATTCATAGTTTTTAAAAAGTAACTATACTGATGACTCAAATAAAACAAGATGTGTAGGTAATTCATTGTCGAACCTGGGTTAGTCATGTCGACTTAAGATGTGTTATTATACATATACTTTTAATTCCTACATTTACACACGTTAACCGTATCAAAATTCCGAATACGTGCAAAATGGCAGACTTCATCAACAGTTAACTCCTTAAAACAAAATGTAAACAACTTTCATGAGTTTGTAAACCTTATCTTGCGGAGGGTAAAGGTCATAATTGAGTGCAGTTCGAAAGTAAATTAAGCCTGTTACTAATTATGTAATGTTTATCGGTGTATATAACACACACATACACGTGATTAATGTTCCTCGAGCTAATTAGATTTCGATAAGTCGGATTTTGTCGATTTTGTTCAAATAAGTGCAAAGGTTGTATGACATTTGACTAACTTTACACAAAGGAATTGTTTATTGGACGACTATTAATTACGCTTATAAGTCTTATAGATATATAAACTAGTTTAGCGATTTGTTTATTCTTAATATCTAACATGTCTTATTATTTAATGGCATAGGCAAAAATGGACTAAAAAAAATAAAGATAGCTAGACAGTTAATTGAGTTTAAGACTGGTCATACAATCACGTTCGGACGGTAGCATTCTTGAAACTTAAGTGTGGGAGAGCCATGCTTCGACACAAATGGGCTGGCTCGACTTGAGTAATTCCACGGCCTCACAGAAAACCGGCGTGAAACAACCACAGCGTTGGGTTTCGCTTTGTGAGTGAGGTTACGGGAGGCCAAATCCCCCCCACAATCTTTCCCCGATCCCTAAATCTCCAAATCCCTTATCCCCAAAATGTCGGCAACGCACTCGTAACTCCTCTGTTGATGAGTTGCCATCAGGTGATCCGTCTGCTCGTTTGCCGAGCTATCACATAAAAAAAAACTTAGTAGTAATACCACTAGCATCGGTACGTTAACCTCTCTCTTGAGGGAACAAATCTCCAATGACATATGATTATAAAAATAATATTAGACTTTTATTTGGAATAATACAAAAATTCAATAATACATTAGTCAAGTTGAATTATAAATCAACTAAGACGATCTAACAAGATTACTTTCAACGTTCATTGGAGTTACTCGAAGCAGAGTTCAATAACACTGGACTAGATTTCAAAAGCGGCTGAAACTCAGCAAAAACTGAGGCGTTGTTCCTTCAAGTGACGACGGTCAAGGTAACTCTAGCAGGCGATCAAGAAATGCGCAACTGCATGTAACTATTTATAGACAGAATTTTACGACGTTTTTTTAAAGTGAATTTAAAAATGACACTTATTAACAATTTTGTTTTTCTTTTGTTTTTTTACCGATATGCAACGTGCAGTGATACTGAAATCTTGTGACGAGGCGCGACGTTGTTTATAAACATTCACACAATATACCTATAGATTGTTACACTAAGATTCTTAGACCCCACACTGATATATTTGCTACTTTTATGGCTTCACTTTGAACTCAATTGGTACGGTGAATCTACACAGTTGACCAGGGTCAAGGCATATCTAGAGGAGGAACACCGTAGTGGTTTTAGCATGGCACAGTAAAAATATGGCACTTCCCCCGTTGTCACCACGTTGAGGGAAGTCTATGATGATTCCTATTGTGTTTAAGTAGTCAACTTTATGTATAACTCACAGGCAAAATGAAAATTTACGGAACACACATAGCGTAGCACTTGCTCATATTTTAGTCTTATTAAATTGTTCATAGTAAGCATATAATATCATATATCGTTTTCAGGCGTAAAAATCCACCGTCAATTAAAAACATAGCATTTTCTTTTAATTCAGTTACCTTTTAGCTTGTCTTTCCATTTATAGATTTCTAATCTAGGAAACGTGAACGATGTACCATTTAGCCATTATTCCATTAAACAAGACAACTAGAGTAAATTGGTATTTTCTGTGTCATTAGCTACTCAAGTCTGATTAGTTCGAACTGTTATTTTAGTTCCTGTATTTGAAACTGTAGCAGTTGACATATATTTAGTTGTATTAGAAAATTAAATGTTGCTTAACATCTTGTTTGGACAACTGGATGATTTGTGACTGCTATCGTGTATCTGTTATTAGGTAGAAATTAGAGAGGTTTTCAGATTTATTTTTTTAATGTTTACTATATTTATTATTTCAAATAAAATAAACCTCAACTTTTTTATTTTATTCATTGTTCATCAACTCTCTATCAGACTCCCTAACTAAAATATACCTTTATCTTAAAACAGTATACATAATATCTATTACTCAAGGAAACCGTTGCACAAAACTTTGTAAACCACAATTATTTGCTAATTGTTTGAACGCTCGTCGCTCATGTAATTCCCTGTCTATTCGTCTCGAACGCTTAAATGAAATCCATTATTTTCCCTTTTTTCACAGTTGATCTCTAAATCTTTGTCGATAATTACCTAATTCCCGGTTGGGTAATTACTACAATGATATATTATTTAGAATTCACAAATTTCACACACACATTTATCACATTCCCAGTGCTAAACGTAAAAAACGACTCTCAAAACCTAACAATGGGATACCCCTGGGCTCAGACTTAGGACCTAATGTCTTGTTCTTGTCTCGTTCCTAACCACAAGACAAAGAAAACAGTCAGAGCTAAGTTCACATTGTACTAATAAATAAAGCTAGTCAAGTTTTGCGCTAAACAACAAATAATGTATGCTATATATCTATGAACCAAAGGTTAATCATAATGATATATTAAAAATTCTTAATGATATTGATATTTACAGCAGCAGCTGATACGATCATTATTTAATCAATGTTATTATTGTTATTGTTAAAGTGTATCTATTATGACTGGAAGTAACATGATATAATAAATGATTCAGATATTTATAATTAACTGTCTCGCTGTTTGACGCAAGTTACACTTCTGAACAGGCTGATTTAAAATCAGTTTGGACGTTGATCAAAGTGTTCTTAGGCTTTTCGTATTTATCCAGTAGCACCGTGTATGTCTAAGGTAAAAGGAACACACCTAAAGTAATATAATCAAACTCATTGAATTTTATTCATACTATCAATGACTTTGGATCCAAATGTTAATCTCTATTGTAGTATTTACAAATATTTTCACTGTGTTTACTTAAACTAAAGAAGCCGAGCCGATATCCAAAACATGATGTGCAAAATAATTAAGAACCCAATATAATAGATTATTTATTTAATTGTACGGTTGACAAAGGTTATGAAATCGCCTGCTAGGCAGTGGTACTATTTTTTGCATTGCCTGGAGAATTGACTCAATACTTGGCACACGTGGCCCGGAGGTTAAGGGTGGCCCGGAGGTTAAGGAGCCCGCTTCTCATGTATGAGGGCGTGGGTTCGAAACTTGGCAAGTACCAATATGACTTTTTCCGAGTTATATGTACTTTCTATGATTATTTAGACACCACTGACATACGGTGAAGGTAAACATCGTGAGGAAACCTGGACTTATAATTTCTAATTATAAGTTTGAAATCGCCAACCCGCATTGAGCAAGCGTGGTGATTAATGCTCTAACCTTCTCCGTATGAGAAGAGGCCTTTGCTCAGCAGTGGGCACTTATAGGCTGATGATGATGACTTGGCACACTCCTTAATTAGTCTACGACAGATTTTCCATTCCGTAATAAATAACACGTTACCTATACGGAAAAGATCAAGTAATGACATGTTCTAAGAAACATTTGAATAATAGTTGTTATTACATGCGTCACACACCAACGATGAACAAAGCATATAGGCTCGTCTCGCAACGTAGAATGAACCATACAAATCCTTATCTATATCTAAATAAATAATAATGAATCTTCAAATAATTTACATATTTTACGCACTAATCTCTCTTAAGACGTTACTACATTGAATAAAACTCAGACAACTTTTGTATCGAAAAACATAACGAAATCATCGTGAAAACCCGAGAAAATTCCCAAAAAACAACGAAGCTGTTTTCAGAACCTGAATTAAAATGTATTGTTCTGTTCAAAGTACATGAAAACTCTACGACACGACAGCACTGAGTATGTAATCGTAATCGAAATCTACACTTTGGAACGAGCAAATAGCTTCACTAAGAGGACTGACCGACAGACTGACACTATATCTTCAAAATTTTGTTTGACGTTCAAAAGTGCCTGTTAGGGTCTAATTGGAATAAATGATTTTGACTTTGACTTTAATTGTAAATGTATTTGTATATGTATTTATAATATTTTTAAAAAGATTCATTATTGACAAGATAAGGTTTTGAATTGGAATTCTATCTAAAAATTAGATTATAGTGAAACTAGTTCTATAGTTATTGTGCAGAAAATATTTTTATCGCGTTATCACTAACTGAAGAAGTAAAACAAACAATCTGTGTATAACGACCTTCTTTCATTTAGTAAGTAGGTATTTCTTACACAAATATTTAAAGGAGATCATACGACGTTCTTGTACTGACTTCCTTTCGATTTATTTGTTTTAATTTAAACATTACTCCATAACAAACTTTCCACAATGATTCATTACAAATTAACAAAAAAAAAATCTTGATTGCTTTATATTATGAAATAGCAAATAAATAAGAACAGTAGTCGAATAATATTTTGTTTTAGTATGGGAAAATATTTTGATAAAACTGGACTGAAAAATACTGGTGTACTATTTGAAAGTACCTACTGGTTTCTTGTTTTGTTAAATTGATTCTTATTGTAAAGTTATAAGAGCTAGCTTTTTAAACCTATTCACTAAAATTAAATAGTCATGAACGTAGTGGATATAAATAACTAAATATCCATAGTTAATAAAACAATATAACTCGTGGCTTTTGAAAAAAAAACATGAAACATAATAATGAAGGAAGAAAGTTGGCGGATATTTTTGTAAGAGTAACAAATTAAATAACTTTTATTATAAAATTAAAATTGAGGTGTGATCTTAATCAAAATTTCCTTCATTCAAAGTCAAAGACGTTTTTTTACAATTTGAGAATCGATCTCAAATCTCCATTGCAGTTGTAACATGTAATTTATTATATACTACTTTATATCAACAAGAAAAATAAACTCCACACATTTCAGTTTCATTTACCACGAGGCAACATTTCCAATAATTTTCCACTAGACATCCCTCAATTTCCGATAAAACGAAAACTATAGCAAAATAATAACAAAAATAAATACAAAGATTCTGACCTCATCTCCTTTATTTGGGTGGAAATAAACGGTATCCGGTAAAATTCAACTCAGACGCAATGTGTGAAATGAAAACTACGATTGGAGGAAAACGAATGTCGATTTTCAATTAACAACGATAAACATTGCTTGGTACCGTTTGACTGGAATGTAGAGAAAAAATAATCTATGATATACAAATGAATCGCAAAATGTGTTGGTAAGCGCATAACTCAAAAACTCCTGGACCAATTTTGACAAATCCTTTTGTTTTGTATTTATTATTGTCAGGAGAAGGTTCTTGTGAAAGAAAATATTAGAAAAGTACAGGGGAAAATTGGTGAAAAGGGACCCTTTCGTTGTTAGCGAGATAGTTGGATTCGTGCGAAGCGGGGGCGGGCCGCTAGTAAGATCTTATTATTGGCTTTGTCGTTATATCTCGGGGTTTGAAAGCTGACATGTACCAATGTGACTTCTTCCAACTTATACTGGCTAAAGACCAAATCATACTGTCTCCTGAACCGAGCTTGAGCGTACGTCATTGCGTTCTGATTGATCCTCTGCTTACCGCTTCAGGTCATAAAATTTCGCGATTTTTGTGTTTCATATTAGATAATCTTTATATGTATGTAAAGTTATAAAGAGTCAGTAACACAATATTAAAAACACCAAATGTTAGTACGGTGGGTACATCTGAGATTTAGAACTATTTGTTGAAGAAAAATAATGTACCTACCTAGTTACGTACCAAATGTCTGACAAAAATTGTGCGTAGGTATGTCATATTCAAAATAACATTAAAGATCAACAGCTTCACAGAAACATGTTATTTAGTTAATATGTCGATCTTAAAACTAGTATTGATGCGGATTTGATGCCTGCACGACTGATTTATCGTTTGAAATCAACTAGTTACTAGACCATTTCAGGTTACCTATAAGTTTGTTGCCTAATTTTTGAGGGACGTTTCATCATCCTGTATTGAATCCTGGCTCTAGATGATGCGATGAGGAGTGTCAGACAATTACTGACTTTAAACCACCCCATTCATTTTCTGTCCCGATCCGACCCGGGGTCACAGTACATTATAATGCTTGCATCCGCAATTCCCGTTGGATACTGACCCTAGTCGACCCTATATTTGTCGAGAATGCTTTAAGTTTCAAGTTAAACTGTTATTAGATACTGTTCCAAAGTTCTTATTAGATAATGTTAAGTTGAACTTTGATTGTAAATACAGAATTATCAAAGACAATGTTCTATGTTACTCTATAAGTTCCTCCTCCCGGTTAGCAGCCGTAGTTCATTATTAGGCCTGCAATCCCAGCTGCACGTCGATTCTACAAAATTTGTTTGATTTTGAATCTTGTTCGAGTGTGAAGTGACGGAGAAATTAAATTTTAGAATGCCACTTCTAACGTCATCTCATACTTTATCTATCAAAATATTGCGGTCAAATTAGTTCAACTCGCAAGTGTAGCGCTAGTGTAGGTACTACTACTCACAGCGGATTCAGATTCGAAGTTTAGAATGAAGTCTTATAGAATCTCACTGCTGATTTTAAATTGACTTAGATAATTTTCAATATACTTAGGTATGTATAAATACAACCAACCAAACGAACAAATAAATAAACAAAAACAAAACGTTTTTTATTATAATTGCTATATCAGTATACTCGTAAATATCTACAAAAATATAACATTTGTAATGTCAACGTTATTCAAATGTGCTAATGTCATAGTTTTATATTACCTGCAGTGTTTAATGTTTACATATAAATAAGCATATTATATTATATCATATATAAAATTAAATAAGTTTTATTGCAGAGATACCATAAAGTGAGACAACAATGTCTGGCTGACTTTTATTTTTTATGACTATCAACACGTTTTTGTAAAAAAAAGTGGTGTTTGTAGGTCTTGCGCAGGATAAGGAAAGGGTCTCACTCTCGTCCGACCAAAGTCATTTCACGATTTTCCCTTTTTTTGACTTATTTTTTTGACCATTGATTGATTTTTGTGACTCAAAACCAGTGGAACTTTTCGTAGTTAAATCACGTGAGAACCTAAGTCTTTATTTTCAATAAAAATTAAAATCTATAAATTAGTTTCCATAATTTTTAAATAGAGACTCTTGCCATGTAGAGGAAAGAGAGAGGGAGAGAGAGTTCATTGTCACGAGAGGAGATTTATTATTTATTTATTTATTTATTTATTTTGTATTACAAATGTAGCCTTATCTTTTGTGCTAAGCCCCACAAAACCATTGTAATGGTTTGACTGTGGGGTCAGTGAGTATCCTTAATAACAATTTTTAAGATAGACAAACGTTCACAATACTAAGTTAATTGTGTTACAAAAATCGATCATTCGAATACTAAAATAATACCTTACAAAGGACGTAAAAACTAGCAATGCGGTTATTTTCTATTTACTTTTATTATGATTTAGTGGCGATGGAATTCCCTTGACAGAATGAATGGCTGATACCTGTCAACGTTTCAGATAAAAACTGGCGTAGTATGACTAGTTTATTTTGACACAGACTGCGCTACCATCGTTAACTTTTTGTTTACATTCCGTAGTTCTCAGATATTATAATATCAAAATATAGATAAAGGAAACATGTGTGTAATGTAGGATTTTTCCTACTTACCATATTTATGTAGCAACATCCGGAGGAAATTGTTGTTAAATATGTGTTTAATATTTTGTGTCGCATTTTTTTGCGATTATAAGTCTTTATAGTTTTTGTCTCCGTGTGAATTTGTAGATGGAATTAGTTTGATATCAATGTACGTAATTAGTTAATACTAGAGTACTACTTCGTTTAAAGTTCTTGTAAGTATGTTAGGTCGTGGTTGCCCGGAGCTGAAGGAGCCCGTTTCTCATGCATGAGGGTGTGGGTTCGAAACCTGGCAAGTACCAATGTGACTTTTTTCGAGTTATAGTATGTACTTTCTATGATTATTTAGACACCACTGACATATGGTGAAGGTAAACATGGTGAGGAAACCTGGACTTATAATTTCTAATTATAAGTTTGAAATCGCCAACCCGCATTGAGCTAGCGTGGTGATTAATGCTCAAAACCTTCTCCGTGTGAGAAGAGGCCTTTGCTCAGCAGTGGGCACTTAATAGGCTGATGATGATGATGATGAAGTATATTAGGTATGAGAAAACATGCTTCTTGGATTGTAATTAGGTAGCCGCGTTAATTGATTGAATGGCCTGTATTTAATCAATTAAGGACTTGAAAACAAAACGAATTGATGCCTACGCCTGAATTCACATAACTCCTTCATTTTTGCCAGGGCGAAAGGTATACTGATATATAATAATTATGTTTTGTTCTGCCTTCATGCAAAAGAGACAATTTTTTTATTCATCACTTCTCAAAAAATCATTTATTCCAATTAGACATTTACAGGCACTTTTGAACGTCAAACAAAATTTTGGAGATATAGTGTCAGTCTTTCGGTCAGTCCTCTTAGTGAAGCTATTTGCTCGTTCCAAAGTGTAGATTCCGATGGAGAAGAACGAGCAAGAAACTCCATGGTTACTCTTTTTAAATCATTTTCACATACAGATTCCTTTTACTAACAGTTGGTTCAATTATGTGAGAACAGTGTAACACTACTCATAAACGTTACCTACTAATGTTAACATATCTAGATTGGGATGTTCCCTTATATTTTTCTTTGATATTATCTTTTTAAAATTGATCTTCACACATATTTATGCGTTCTGAATTCTTAATAAAACAATATTATTCTATTAATAGTAAACACCTTCCATATCTAATCAATGACGTTTCCATATTGCTACGCAACTGTTTCTTTGCATAATATTGTAATGAAATCAAGTTTATTTTGTTCTAGATAAAATGTTGACATTGATGTTACCTCATGGAAATCGTATTTAGTTGGTTTAATATCATGAATACTTTTTGTACCTATGTATGTGTGAATTTTATAAAGCGTAGTAGTCGTGGTGGCCCGGAGTTTTAGGAACCCGCTTCTCATGCTGAGGGTGTGGGTTCGAAACCTGGCAAGTACCAATGTGACTTTTTCCGAGTTATATGTATGTACTTTCTATGATTATTTAGACACCACTGACATGAAGGTAAACATGGTGAGGAAACCTGGACTTATAATTTCTATTATAATTTCTATTATAAGTCCAGGTTTACCATATAAATAAGTTACACACCATAAATTATAAGTTTGAAATCGCCAACCCGCATTGAGCAAGCGTGGTGATTAATGTAACCTTCTCCGTATGAGAAGAGGCCTTTGCTCAACAGTGGGCACTTATAGGCTGATGATGATGTAGAAAGCGATGAAGCTATATCTCTGAGGTCTAAATGTTTTAAAGAGTTTGTATAGGTACCTACGCTGTTTTTTAATTGTTTTTGTTTTGTTGTATTTGTTAGACGTTAGGGTAGTACAGTCATGAAGGAAGTTCTGGAGTATACACTCAATTTAGTATAAAGAGTTGTATTTGAAATTACTAAGGCGCCATTTACGGGATGCGGCACGTTACGAGTTCGACGTACATTGCTCGAATGTTTTTGTTCGCGCGAGCAATGTACAACGAATCTGCAACGCGCGACGCTCTGAACGGCGCGCTGCGTTCATAAATGCGTCCTTAGTAAGAGTGTGATTGCCACTGAATGTGAGTTTCTTAATTTTCCAAGAGACATGCTAAGACAATCCATATTTGAACTATGTGTCAAGTGTCGGTTTAGTGGCTATGCCATAGACGTTCATATTACTGAACGTTTCAACGGAGACCTTGCTTATTCATCCAAAATTTATCTTTGGTCTGACATCCTTTAATGTGCAAGCATAATAATGTACCACGACCCTAGTATGAAGCAGTAGAAGGAGCTAGCCGTGTATTAGTTTATGACGGCGAGATTACACTCCCTCTAGTCCACCAAGGGCAGAAGATGTCATTTGATGATTTCTTCCTCTCAACAAAGCTATACATTCATACCGACCTCTGTGATGCCACGCGGCTATGGAACCAATCTAAGCAAAGAGTTCCTAAACAAAGTAGGATAAGAGAGTAGAAACACACCGCCTGCAGTAAAAACAATAAATTCCATATTCTATAAAAATCAAACACCGTTTTCCTTAACGATTATCTCTTTATTAATTTCAAAATTGTCATCTTACACCACAGTAATAAGTTAGCGCTTATTGAAACGCTTAGATTATTAAATACAATAGACTGCGTTTCATTGATAAACTTTAATCGGAGACGATTTAGAAAGCCATTGTCAAATAAGGTAAACTCCATAGCATACCCCTGTTAAATATAATTACATTAATTCCTCTGCTATTTATCTTTTGTTTCGTTAATCGTTTTAATTTCTTCATTAACCTTATCACAAGGAATCAATAGAAATTCTTTGACAGCCAATTATGATCCATTGTTTTTTATAATCAATTAATCTGTTGTGAAAAAACGTTTACCCTTCAATATTAGGGTTTAATTGTGGTTATAAGTGGTGGAATAATTGGTAAAAAGACATTTTAAAATACCTATTATTTTTTTAAATCACCGCAGCCTCGGCCTAGAGCAGGAGAAGGAACGAGCGAGTTATTAGCCAGTAAGAATCAGACACTCCCTCCCATTCCACGCTGGGTGAGAAAAGGCATTTGTTGATTTTTCCATCACAAAAAATAGTGCCCTACCAGAAAATTAAGACAAAGTATTTATATTATAACAAAAATTTTAAGTACTTGTAGTCTGTTATTGTAACTAAGTAATTAATAACCATTATATTTGAGCGACTTAGACTTCCAGGGAGCCTATTAAAGTTTTCAACTAGAAATAATATAAAAAAATACGCGTCGAATTGAGAACCTCCTCCTTTTTTGAAGTCGGTTGAAAAGGGGTAGCGAGCAAAAGAATGATGACGAACAGGGTCGTCTTTAGTCAGTAACCGGCCGCCCCACCATAGGCGAGGGTAGTTACATAATGATTATCGCATCTCAAAAAGGCGGTTTTAGTCCAAAAACGCTATGATGTGGGCCCAGCCTGAAACAATAGAAGAAAGGGTTGTTATTTAGTCAGTGAGAGTCTCCACACCAGGGCCAAAGAAAAAGAAACAAAAAATAATAGAGGGCTTCCTGTACTAACTCAGGTTGATATGACTGATAATGACGATTATGAGAATTAATAACAGCCTCAATAATAAAGTAATATGAGACAAAGTTATATGTTTATATATAAGCAAATAAAGCTACCCAGCAACTACCATAACGATTATATCGGAAAATACCTGATACGCTATTAATATTATGTACCGTGATCCTATTTAATTTATTCATTATATAATAATAATCGCTTATCATTATTTTACAATTTATTGCCATAACGAGTTTCAAAGCAACAATAAATGATTTAAACAGTATAATTCATTAGACAATTAATTGTGTTTGCCTTTGTTGATTTGCTGTTTAGCGGAAAATTTAAGGAAATTTTCCTATTCTATAATAATATGTGTAAAGTAAGCGGATTATATCGAGTGAGGAAATCAGTAATCGATTATGTCTCGCATCGATAGACTATAATCAGACTAATTAGATGATGATGATAGGATGATTGGATTAGTTAAAGGTGGTCCAACGGTATTACGAGTAGAACTTTATTGAATGCTATTTTATTATTCTTCACTAGCTACTTGGTTTCTTGTATTTGATGTAGCATGATGTTTTATAGCCTTTAATTACTCAGGAACATTTTAGTAATACGTCAGTGAATTAATTTTGAAAATTCGACCGCACCGTTTCCGAAGCTTACCCCTGCATACTTAATTATACCTTTTTGTATCTTATAAGTATAGATGAAGTATGAACATACGATATGTTATATGCATAGAAATACCAAAAAATGAGGTGAAATAAAACCTATTTTATTTGCCATCTGATTGGATGGCAAATAAATGCTACTACATTTATTTAGCTGGCTGCATTTTTCTTTTTAATTTTAGCGGGTCGCTTCTGTAGTTCATTTAATTATGAATTAATATTCCAACATCAGATTCCAATTTCAAATTTGCTTGTTCTAAGACCTTCTATGCCGTTTTATCTGATTTTAGTGTACTTCTTGAAGATTTTGCGATTATATACCTCAAGTCTATAGTCAATAGGTACATTTTATTTTCCCTGACCCAGGTATTGGGTCAAAGATTGTTTACCATCATATTTGCAACCATTGTTCAACAATAGTTTTAATTCTTTCCTTAATCGGTGTTCAATTAAGAAATTAGTAATTGTTCAGTAACTTAAAAAACAAGTGAATTGCGTTTGGCATTAGGTCAGGGTTGATGTGTTAGCATTATGTTTTGGCATCAGACTATTATTGGCCAAAGCGTGTGATTAACAGTTTTTATAGATGATTCTTAAGTTGCATTATAAAAACTTGAGCATAAAAAATTGTGACGTGAATTTGAAATTCCTCCTCGTGCCGTTTCATTTGACAAAAAATAAGATAATATAGCACAGCCTTTTTAATATTCAGTTCTGTTATAAATATTTTCTACTGTAGTAAACTTAATAAAATATTTTCAGCGCCTAATCTACATATTCAATGCATAAGTTTAAGTCTTTTAGCGTTACAAACGAAAGCTTTCCTTCACGTATATTTCTTTTATTTATTTATATTTCGATTAAAAAATATTTCCGTATTTATGTTCCAAGTTCAAACTGCGAACGTTGATCTAATGACGTTAGTTTGTATGGAGTTTTTGAGGTCATCTAATCTCCGAACCGCGATGTCAATAGGCGAACATATGTAAAGACAGCATTGATAACCTCACGGAATAATTTCCGAATATTAATAGGTCAATTTGCGTACAATTTATCGCAATTTAATGTAGGGAAAGTTTTGTACAAATCCATAATATGCAGTAGAGGAATGAAAAATCAACCTTAACTAGTTTTAGTTAGTTATAAATTTGACTGCATCGGTGCAGAGGCTGACTGTTGTATTACTGTGTGAGACACTATCCAATATCTACAAACATTTTATAAAAGTACCCATGACACAATCCAAACATCTATTTATTCTAAGACTACCTAATGTCACGCGGTTTCACCCGCTGCTCGGCTCCATTTGATCGTATCGTGATGTTTTATAGCCTATAGCACTCAGGAACATTGTAGCTATCTATCAGTGAAAGAATTTTGGCAATCCGACCAGCGGTTCTAAAGATACCCTACACACAAACGCACAAATTTTACCTCTTTATAATATTGGTATAGATTCTCCTTTACCGTTACATTTCTTTTTAGTCTGAGCCTTTGACGAAAGAAAGTACAACATTGTTAAACAAAATTCTGAACTGACTTGTGTGTCTATTTCATATGCATCTTCTTATTAAAACCACGCTAATAAGACTTGTTCATTCATAACCATTTTATGAGTAATAACATCAATATGAATAGAGCTAGTCTTAAATGAGTTTTGTGATCACGTTTGTGTTAATTAAGCTGTAAGTAATGTGAAAATATGGTTTGTTTACAAACCATACTGAATGGTGAACTTCATATGCACTTTGAAATTTATGGAAATTTGAAAATATTTTATCTATAATCACTTAAAAATGTATTTTGACCTAGAAGTGTGAGAATTATCTGTATTTAAGTCTTTTTGGTAGATTTTTTTTTTCGACTACCCTTTGACTCTCTGACTAGATTCGGTGCCTATGTTTTTATTTTAAATATCACTGCTGACACACATATCAATAGATATATCTCATGCGCATGTGATTATCTTCCTTAAAGGATTACGAGACAGAATAAAAACTCTAGAGACCATCTACCGAGCAAATCGATTGTCGGTAGGCGTGGTCAAAATGGGCCGCTTCCAAATTTGAAATACTTCGAGAAAGTTCTATAACATTTTTTATTTCTTCTGTTCCAGGCAAAACAAGCTCTCTAATAAGTATATCTGAGGCCCTGGTACCGGTGATTTATTCCCCGGTCTACAGCAAGGTGTACCTCTCAACCCTTTCCACGATGCCTGGTGCGTTCTACCTCATCAGCGCCTCACTCGCCGTTCCTGCCATAGCCATATATTTGTAAGTATTATTATCAGACCTTTTACTATTCGAAGGAATATACCTTGCGCTATGTAAAGAGATTAATGAAATAGCTTGTTACAAATTTTAGACGTTATGCTAATTACTCGATCTTAATAAGCTTATAGAATTTTAGACCTCGCGAATGACGATTATTAAACTCGTAAGGCCTATAATTCTGTACCCTATCCCACAGTAGCTTCTCAAAGCCTTCGCTTAGCAGTCACTGCAGGCATAAATAAACCAAACAAGAAAAAAATAAGTACATCTAATATTATAGTATTTCCGAAATTTTAGTAAAAAATCGATTTTGTTTAATTGACCTATTTAAACACTTGATTGAACCTTGAAGCGGTTTGAACTCCGGTTTATTTTAAAACGTTCATCAAAAGACTTAACTCCAAACTTTTCTTAATGCTGTTTTCATGTCTTCTCATACAAGGGCACGCGAAAGTACACCCTTGGTGAACTTTTGTTCCTTATTTTGATAAGCCTTATTACTTGTGGGTTCATTTATCAAAATTAATCCGGGTCCTCGTAGCTCCAAACCATGTGTGTCAACAAATTTTGTTCTCCATGTGTATTTTAAATGAAAATGACGCTATCCTACTTGGAATTTAGTTTGAATCTTTGGTAGGTAAGGTTTTACTCCCATTTTAGTCCACTCCAAAAGGAATGCTTAATTGATTAAATTCTGTAGAGCTACATCTTAAAAGATATGCTGCAATTTTTCGTTGAAAACAACCGATATATTCTCTTTGTCACACATTCAGGCATAGGTAACAGTTACTATTATTAATGCAAGTTATAAATAAGTACTTCAGAGTGCATAGCTGCACGTACAATCGCCTCGCAACAGACATTACAACATCCCAACAAAAAATGACCTTGTGGTCAACTCGAGAGTTCGCCCTTACTATAATTTTGTCATTTCGACTGATACCCGATTTCTAATCACGGTAGCACAGCCTTGAATTTATGAATTTTCTATTTTTACACCTATGAATGACCTTAAAACCCTATAATTTCACAGTAATTTTACGACAGAGGATTTCTATTTATAATGGAAGTTTTTCTGAACCTTGGAAATGTACCTCTGTGCTATTGCAATAGAATGGAAGGTACTGTTTGTAAACCAATTAATATCTATTCTTACCCCTGGGCCCGTTGTACCGTAAAATAAAAGTAATGGCTGGAATTCAAAGCAAATAACTGTTTTATTCTTGTCGTAATGTCGATTGTAAAGATTGCGTTTTCTTTTGTTTATTTGTGTTTAACTTTGAATTTGGTTTCTGATTGGGTCTGTGGGTAGGTCTTACAACCTTTAACATTTTTAATAGGTACTGCTTTCTGAGATAATGTTTTAATAATGATAATTTATTGGTGCTCAGTGTGCCCAGCTTTTTGCTGAGTTGGCGACCCGTTCGGTTTAGACATGTCTGCCAGCCCTGTAGAACACTGTCAACACTGTGTGTTCTGCTGTCTGCCAAAACTGTATATTTAGCGTATTTTTGTTTTTCTGTCTTTTTAACCTTTTTATTGTTTTTTTGTGTTGTATTTTTGTTTTTTTTTCTGGCTTTCATGTCTGATGCCGAATAAATGTATTTTCTTTCTTTCTTCTTTCTTTCTTATTTTTATTAAATTCGAAAATATCCCAAAATAGCCCAGCTGTTCCAGCTGTTAAAATGTCGATTTCGCTATTCCAGAGGCTAAAGCAAATTCCGTGCTTCTTTTTTCTAATACAAAGTTATTACTTATTGTGAGTTTTCCAGCATCTCTTGGTGGTTTTTTTTTTTGTTTTTGTCATTGACACCAATAATTTCACTTCCTTACATGATTTTAAATAAAAAATGTCGTAAAAGAATATACAGATATGGTAAGGTTCAAAAAACCTCCATCACAAACATTCTGTTCTAATGGAGACAGTATTTAGCTTAATTATTATTATGTAAATAGAGCACATGAACAAGTGAATGATAAATGGCTGACCGTAAGGAAGATAGCGAAAGTCTTGGGGTTATCGCTCAAATTACCATCTCCTTATAATAAGTGACACAACGATTATAAAGACACGGTGTTATTAAGTGTAAATGGTAATAAATAATAATAATGTAAGTACTGATGACTGTCTTGAGTGCATTTTTGGTTGTGTAGTTGCAAGTGGGTCTGGGGATCAAGAAGACTCGGGCTTAATTTCCAGTCTAGTCCTTATGTACTGAGGGTTCAATCCTGGACGGAATCTCTGCCTCAAACTCCAATTTGCTAAACCAAAAGGCCGACCACGTGCTTGTAACTCCTTTGTAGTTGTAGTTGGGGGCATTCATGGGCGGCGCTGATTGCTTACCATCAGGTTTTTAGTCCTATCAATTTTATCCGACCTATCCCATAAAAAATTCAGTATGAAATAGTCCCCGATGGGCTACAGTTTCATGTCCCACTATATGACTTATAATACGTGAATAATAGGTTTTATATTATGCATGTCCATTAACACACACACACGAACAAATCCGTGACGTCATTGTATATGTTTATCGCAATAAATCTCACATCTATGTATGTATTCATGTTGCTATAATGCATGGTTCAATTTACAGCTACCTAATTATAGTTTATGCTGTTGCAAAAAATGTTTAATCAAAAATTACAATGTTTATACAAAAAGTACTTAGTACAGGGCTTAGTACAAGTGATAGATTTAGAATGAAATTGAAATTTTCTTTTCTGTGATTATAGCGACTCTAAAAGCCACTGCAGTAATTTTTGGCAATTGTTTGCTTAATTCTGTAATTCCCGAAATATTTTCATTAAAAAAAATCTTCTATGAAAAAGTTTCGGATGAAAACGCAGTTAGAAACCACGGTCCCGAGACGTAGTCAATATGAGTATGACACTCCTTCTTGGCCAACCCAGGACGGGAAAAACCTTTAGATGATTTTCGTCCCACAAAAATAGCCAATGCAGCTTTGGCCATTAATCAGTGGTTTCCTCAATCCAATTCAATTATCGCAATCGGTGGTCATCCTACACTAAATGCAGTGCCAATTTTCATTGAATGAATCAACAAAACGCGATCAATAATTAGTCACCGTAAACCTCAAGGTTAATTGGAGTTTTTATTATTCTTTCATACTTACATATAAAACGGTTTTGTAAGATCAAATAGGTACGGACCACATTTTTTGTTTAAGTATTTGTTGACGATGATATTTTTAGAACCAATGTAACTAATTGATGGGTAAATTATGGAAAATTTGATTTTTTTTTAGTAATGTAAACATTGAATTTGTTTTTATTTTTATTTGTTTGTATTATTTGTAACGTGATTTGCATGTTTATTTGTATTAATTGCTATTTATAGTCTCTGCTATTTTAGATTGCGGTTCCAAAGATTGTTCCCTATATACAAACTAACAAATTTTACCTCTTTATTATACAAGTACCTATAGATTGACTAAATAATCAGAACCAACAGAAAAACCAAATTACATTGGAACAACCCAGTATAGAACTGATCCTAAATTAACAATTGACAATTTGCATTGAACATTCTCACTTACCAACAAATGTACCTACCTACCACATCTCTATATACTTATATATACTCTATATACTACGTATATATCTATATAAGTAGAAATTTTCACACAGCTACATATTCTACAGATATTTTATATTATGTCTCACGTTCGATATAACTAGGAATGTCGTAAACATGATAGGAAAATAGAAACGTTATGACATCAAATATCAAAAGATTGGAGGAGGGAAACGAAATCAAATCCTCCTTCAATCTTGTTCGAGTTTATGTGCGTAGATATGGCACTGTGTTGTTTTTGACATCTGTCACTGTTGTTCTTACAAATGATACTGTGACGAAATTAGGAATGTAGTATTTACTAAAATACGTTTAAAAAAGTTCTAGAACATGGTTTTATTCTAGTAGAAAGGATGTTAGATATGTAATTTTACAAATGCTTATAATATTTAAATGGTTTTTTTTTTATGTAATAGGTCGGCAAACGAGCAGACGGATTACCTGATGGTAAGCAATCAGCGCCGCCCATGGACATTCGCAACGGAGGAGTTACGAGTGCGTTGCCGACCTTTTAGGGATTAGGGATTTGGAGATTTAGGGATTGAGGAGGGATTGGGGAAGGGGAAGGATTGGGCCTCCGGTAACTTCACTCACACGGCGAAACACAACGCAGTGGTTATTTCACGCCAGTTTTCTGTGAGGCCGTGGTATCACTCCGGTCGAGCCGACCCATTCGTGCCGAAGCATGGCTCTCCCACACTTAAATTATAATATATAATATACAGGTTTATTTCTTTATATAAACTTTAACGCACACAAAGGCACATAAGTCGAACTATATGCCAATTGGCATTCTCTGCTAGTCAACCATAGGGTTAAGTAGTTAAAGCGGTTTAAATAGGTTAACACTTTTTACACGTCTGCTCAAAAAATGAGTACCTATTTTTTCAGTTGTTTTAAATAGGTACCTGTTGTTAATACGTTTTGTGTGCCAATGAAGACTTTTGAAGACAAATTCTCCTATTAATATAAATCAAAGGCAAATTAAGTACGAGGTGATTAACGACTCCATAAAAGAAATATACACTATGAGCTATAAATATAAATATATACTATGAGCGGCTTCACTCGATTATCTACCTGGGTAAAAATCCTATGTCTTATTCCAGACAATAATCAATCTTTTTGCAAAATTTTATTTCGATTAGTTCAGTAGTTTTTATGGTTAAAGTTACAAACTTCCATGCATACTTACAAACATTCGCATTTGTGTGATTAGTAATATTTGTTTTAACATTAGTATGTTTGATTCCGCAAGCAAAAACTTAAAAATGGTTTTTTTTTTGTTTGTGGGATATATCGTCGAATGACTTCTCCCGCCCGGAGTAAGGCAAGAGGATTTGTCAAATTCTAACTAGCAAAAACCACCCCTTCGCTCCAGGCCTGAGCCGCGGTATACCCACACCGGCAACCTTAGCTGAACATCAACCCTTTTGAGTCCCATCTGTGGTGGTCTAATAGCTATTCAATATATGCCTAGATCGCGTTTTTTATCCTCCTCAATTAATATCTTCTGATTTATTTCGTTGCGTGATCCAAGACAGTCATTCATTCAATGTTCCATTGTTTTCATGGACAACCATGTAGATACAAATCTACTGTAGATCCTGGTTAACAGGAGTTGTAGCGGTTTTGTGAATTTGTGGCAGGCTTGTCCCATTAAAAAAATATATATCTCTAGATCCTGATTTTGCCTGCACAGATACTTAGACGTCTACTGTTACTGCATTTAACTTCAACTGCACCATATCATCTAACACTGTTAGATACTTACTTATTAATGAACTCCGTCCTCAAACACCTTCAGCTGGTCAGTTTAAAAAAAACAGCGATGATGAAGTAATCAAGTTTTTATAAAATTTTAGCCATTCTAGTTGAGGTAAATAACTGCGACTTACCCAAGTGTCTCAATTAGTTTGTCATTTAAAGAGCTAGTTCGGGCATTGTTCTTATTTTCTCAAAATTATCTGTCTTCGTTGGTAGGTACTTAGTTACTTTATCAAGCAACCTATGGAGAGACATTTAAAAAAGGTGTGCTTGTACCTATACCTTATAACAAAATGTATAGATACTTAGTTCACTTACTACATTTTTTTTCATTGCTTTGTTTTCCATTTTCATTCGTTCGGTTGGACAAGTTAGTCAAGTTCAATATCGATAATTTTATTCACTTGAGAAAAAACATGAATGGAGATTTCTGAAGGACATCGATAAGGCACGTGGTAAACGTGTCGTTTTTAAATTGATACGATTATTAATCCTGATCTTGGCCGTCTTCTCTACACAATAAGAGTAAGTGAGAGATTATAGGGCTTATTAGAGGGTTAGGGGCTACGGGGCAATTGCAATAAATGTACCGAGGCCTTGAGCAGGAGTTAGAACGGGGTGTTTTTAGTCACTAAGAGACACACACTCGCCCGACCCAGGACGAGACAAGCCATTAAATTAGAGAGCGCTACTTGGTCTCTTCTGAATGCCCTAGCTCCTTAGACGGTTCTTAACCGGGAAGCGATGGTGACAAAGATCTATTCAGCTGGCACCACATTAATCTTAAGTAGGTTCTTATCTATGAAGATACATTTATGCACAATATTAATATTTCTTTTCTCTTTCTTCCACAGAGCACTTTTCACTCTTCGAAGAAAAGATGAGCGTGAACAAGCAGCGCTCGAAGCGAAGCCGAAGGAAAACGAAGTCACCCGTTTTTGATAAATATTTATTATTGTTAAGCGTTATTATTATTATTAGTAATTTTAGTTATATTGTGAAAAATCTCAATAAAATTAAGGTTTGTATAGAATCGTGTGTATTTTAATTCAACACACATACCTGAACGAATGCATATGTGTAATAAAATAAATAATAAATATACGTTAAGAAGAAAATTGAGTTTTATTTGCCTATCAAAACTATCCCCATACGAACTTTTCTGTGTTTCAAAAGAAAACCTATTAAAAATCTTACACAAATAGCTACATAATCAGTACCTTAGTTTGTAAATATAATATAGTCAGTCACATAACTAGTACATTACTCAATACTCAATACCCAATATCTTAATTTCTTACTACAAGTTCTTACTGATAAGTAAAGACCTCTTCTCATGCGGTTTGAGCATTAATCATCACGTATGCTCGAGGTAAACTCTTGATTCAAACTTATAATTACAAATTATACATATATGGAGGGAAAAAAACAGGCCCTAATAAAGATCGTAGGAACCCTTTAATGCAAAATGCCACCAACCATCTGAACTGGATGTGAATGGAGGAGGCCGGGAGGTCTATGTTCATGATGATGATAATCAAAGCTGGTCCTTTAGATTCGAACTCAAATCCTCAGACTTTATAAACAGTCTATCTTATTATCACTAGTCTTTCAAACTGCGTAGGTAATATATAAATACCTACAAATAAGTACCTAATCTATCAGGTCTAAAGGCCAGAGTTCAGTCCAGCATTGACACGGAAACGAAATAAATAGGTACCTACGTATCTAAGAATAAAAATATTTAATTAATAAGACAATAATGTACTATCTTTATTTACAACAGTTGCTCATTTACGATAACTGAAGACTCGTAGGTAACATATACAGCAGTTCATTGCCTTTTCGGTTTTGTTAGGTACTTCGGAAACAAACTCCTTATCATATTTCCATACCTTCAGAATGCGCTTAGTTTTATGGGGATAAAGACTAGTGTGGGATTCTTACTTCACTAAAACCTCCGTGGCCACACTCAGCACCTGTAATGTCCATGTCCTCTTTTAGACCAGCTGCAAGGCCTTTATGGAGTAATGCCTAAATATGCACGTTCGTAGTGTTTGACAAGTACCTGGCTACCAGGTTCTACCTCTATCTAGGCCGCACTTAGCGGCGAGCGATTGAAATCGTTGACTATCGGAGTTTGAAAGCGGTTGGACATTTAATACTGCTTCAATGCATTCTACGAGGAGTGCTTCAAGGAGTCGTTTGGGCTGATTCCTACCTGTTGTCGAACTTGCGACAACACTTTCATCTCCATCACCTACCTACTGTTAGCAGGTAACAATGAGGCTTTTTACTAAAATTATTGCCTCGGACAGTAAAACTATGGAATTAACTTCGGGGTATTTCGGAAGGGACACGACCTTTAAACATTCAGCTTCTGTTTATTAAAGCTTGATTTATCTGGTGTTGCGGTTATTAGCTCTTAAACTACTGTAGATACCTTTTTGACTTGTTATCATGGCAGGCTACACGGTTCGTATACTTCGATGCGGAACATGGTGGTCAATGAACCTATTCAACAATTCAAACTTTCGAACAATGGACAGGAAATAAACACCTTTTCGCTGGAAGTTTTCGTTAAATTCCAAAAAACCTGCTGCATATAGGAATACTAGCGGCTTGGTATGTACATGATTCGCTACCTACGTATCTAATAAACAAAGAACCAATCAACCGATTTTGTACAAACTTTTCGTAAAACCACCAACTAAATAAATAGTTCGAACAAAGCCTAAAAAGTTTAGACAGGTGCGCCCGTTCTTAAGTTATAAAATTAAAAATTGCCATTGATTTTATTTTTATAGGAATATAGGTACCTATAGGTATTTGAGTATTAAAATTAGGCATGTGCTCAACCCATGCCTTTGAAAACAAACTATGTATGTATGTATACTTAGTAAATTAAATATAATTTAATTTATTAAAATTGTAATCAATTACACGGTTGACGCGATGGCTTGGACGCTCGGCTGATGACTCTTGCGCAACGTTGTCGCGAGTCCAATTCCCGCCATCAATAAGTAGGCACCAGTTTTTTTGAGTGGTAGGTAAGTATATAAGTTTTTGTTCCGCAGTCCACATGTGTGTTATGTACCTAGTAGGTTTTTGAAAATACGAATGTGTTGTCATAAATACACTATAATATAATTATGTATGTAGATACTCCAGCAGGTACTCCTGTTCTACATATGTATGATGAAGTGCTGGAGAGATGACTCCCGGTGACGCTCCGGCACGAATGACTGTAGACTGTTAGATGCCATGATCTCACAAAAGACCGGCAAGAAACATCGCTTGTATTGTAATATCTTCGTTTAAGATACATTACCGGAGGCCTAATCCTCCCCCCTCCCCCGTCTCATTAACAAATCCACAGACCTCAAATCCTAAACAATCTCCAAAAGACCGGCAGCGTAAGTACGCTGCCGGTTTTTTGCCGCAATAGAACATTTAGGTAACGAAATAGAGCATTTAGGTAGGTATACATACTTATGTATACCTACCTAAATGCTCTAACCATAAGGAGATCCGTTTGTTCGTTTCTCATAAAAATGTACCTACCGAGTGAATAATCATCAGACGGTATCTAGGTAGGTACTTTCAGTAGATTATTTGGCATAATATATTTTACGAAGATAGCCAAAGGCCAGGCTTCAGTTTAAAATAATTGGTCTACGTATCATTGATCGACCTTAGCTACTTCATCAAGTCCTTGCTGAGAAATTAATGTTAGCACGCTTAAGTAAGGAAGCCAGCTCATTAAGCTGTCAAAATTCTTTAAATAGATAATCAACTTTATAGCTATATAATAATAAGGTTGAAAAATCTTGGCACTTATAGTTTTGATTTTAAGATTTTTTTTTCAAACAAAGATCTACGAGAAATAATCACTTCATTTACCAATTGTTAGGTAAATGGATATCAGTTTGAAAACAGTTCATAATTTAGTTAGTTTAAAGATTTAAAAGTAGGTACAATATTGTTAGTAGATACCTAATTAGGCAAAATAAATATAAATAACAAATCGAACTCATTTAGGTCACTATCATTGGCATGTTTGACAACGGTCACGTGACTTTGTTTGGCGATTATTAAGTACCGTAAACGGGGTAAATAGATACACAAAAAGGGTGAATACTTAGATGTTGGCGAATTTTCCTAGTACCTATTTATTTATTTAAACTTTAATGTACACAAAACAAGGGATGGTACATAAGATTAATTAATGCCATATGGCATTCTCTCCCAGTCAACCTTAGGGATAAATAGGAAATCGGCGAAAATTCGTCGTAGTTAGTAGTATCTATTTACCCCTCTTCTTAGTCTATTTACCCCTCGGATTATATTCACCTCGTCGTTTTACCGTTAGTGCTGGTTTCCTTTTAGCTTCATGGTTACTGAACCCAGTCCTCAGCAGTTAAGTTAGTTACAAAATCTTTACTAAAAAATCATTCAATGTCACACACGAACAGGTATTGGCCCAGACCATAGGCTTAGTCTGAGATAGATACATGCAGTTTATTCCATTCGTTACCTAAGTGTGGGAGTGCCATGCTTCACAGAAATCGGGCGTGAAAATACTACAGCGTTTGTGTTTGTCCATTTGGGTGAGGTAACCGGAGGCCCAATCCTTCCCCTCCCCCAATCCCTAATCCCCAGAAGGTCGGCAACGTACTCGTTACTCCTCTGTTGATGCGGGTGTCTATGGGCGGCGCTGATTGCTTACCACAACAAAAAAAGAATTGGTAAAATTTTGCGACTCATTTTTATATGTAGATGTAAAGAATTCGGGCACGCTGTTATAGCAGCGGTAAGACCCCTCTTTGAGGAGTGGCTTGAGTGGTGACGCCACGGTGTCCTCACCTTCCGCCTGACGCAGAAGCTTACCGGGCACGGCAGCTTCGGTAGGTTCCTGTTTTGGATCCGGCGGGAGGAAACGCCCGAGTGTCGTCATCGTGAGGACCACCTAAAGGACACGGTGGAGCATACACCGTGTCCTCTAGGTGGTCCTCACGGTGGCGGTGTGCCCTGCTTGTTCTGAGCACCGCTATGTCCTCAGGGAAGTGATTGGCAGGGGCGACCTCTCGCGCCCGGCGTTATTCGAGGCCATGGTGCGGTGCGAGAGGAACTGGGAAGCCGCCTCTTCTGTCTATGAAGCTTGCAAAGATGGAGGCGGAGCGCGTGAGTGAGCTATCCCCCACCTCACCGCTCAAGGCGGAAGTCATTGGATGAATTTTCACTCACAAATCGACACAATTTTAAAGAAAATTAAACACAATTTCTACTATTAAAAGATTTATTTTGTACAACTATTTACATAAATATACACTGGACCAATATGGTAGTTATAAAAAAAATCTAAAACTTGAGTTTGAAGTCTTTGAATGGTGTTTTCGTGGGCTCCTTGGTCCATTTCTGTCTTTTGTCATCGATCAGCATTTTGATGTACCTCCCTTGTTGATCTGATGGCAAGGTCACACCAAGGACATCACAATTTCTGATAATCTCTGTACAGCCTCGAATATCTCTGTTCTTTACTGAAAATAAATATAAGATGTTATAGCAAATTTTACTCCGTTAAATTATTTTGTATGCAGGTATAATAACAAGACTGGTACACTTTAAAATAACTAGGAACACGAAAAATACAGGAGTATTCTTATAAAAAGGAAAAATTTAAGTGTGGGAGAGCCATGTTTCGGCACGAATGGGTCGGCTCGGCCGGAGCTATACCACGGCCTCACAGAAAACCGGCGTGAAACAACACCAGCTTCGTGTTTCGCCGTGTGAGTGAGGGTACCAGAGGCCCGATCCTTCCCTTCCCCCAATCCCCTAATACCCAAGAGGTCTGCAACGCACTTATAACTCCTCTGTTGTTGCGGGTGTCCATGGGCGGCGCTGATTGCTTACCATCAGGTAATCTGTATGCTCGTTTGCTGACCAATCATATAAAAAAAACAAAATTCATGTGTCGGGGAGGTTCAAAGGAAGGAGGTTTAAGAGCACCTCAATGGCTCCTTTGCTGCGAAACCCGAGATTCCTTGCTCTAAAGCCGCACTTACAATAACGTGAACCGATTTATATGCACTTTTTTGTGGTAATTAATGCTCGATCCTTCTGAAAAGTGATCTTAGCTCAGTAGTGGGTGGAGATGTGTAGGTAAACATTGGTAGGTTACTTAAATTTGAAATATTTTCAATAGTCATACGCTTATAAAAATGTAAGTAATTTCTTAGTTCTAATACTTTTATTAGAGGTTGTGACTTATTATGATAATACGAGGTTAACGTAGGTATCTAACTATTGTGATATATTTATACTCGTATTTATACCTAAGACTCAGTGTCCACTATCTCTATTCTATTCCGGAACACGCTGTTGCCATGTCATTTCTAATTGGACATTCTCACAGACAGTCGAAAATTGAGTTGCGTTTGGAGTATTGTTTTGGTAAAATAGAAAGATTTTTATTGGAACCAGTTTAGAAGGAGATTAGAGGGCAGAGTAGAAAGAATAAAATTGTCATAACTCTCTTTTTAGAAAATTTATCAGAGAGATCTTTAAATAGTACTTATGAACATTTTCGTTATTTTAATTAACAAAGGTGATAGGTTCAGCTTTTTAATATTTTTAGTGGGGGCTGGTTTTCGAGGGCGCTTGGGCAACACACCAAAAGCCCTTAGGTAGATCCTGAGGATCCAGACCCCTGCACTTAAAGATGCCAAAAATGGTTGGCTGGTCAATCTCGTATTTATTTACAATGTAGATAGATTTTAGAAGACTATGAAAAGATAATGGGAAACAGAATAGCAATTTGACGTCAATTTTCTACAAGCCTAGACTATCAACGACCTTTTAATCTGGTCTGGAATATTCCATGTTCTATAGATAACATTGCCCATAAACGAGGCAGGTTTTAATTCGCCAAGTTGAAGGTTAGGAATTAAAGATAATGATCTCTTAAGCCCTTATACATTCCAAACCCATTAAAAGCACGTTCAATTAACGCTACGTCTTAGTTCAAACATTCAAGTAATAGATATTCGGCCAAAACAATTACAGATGTTATCTACGGGTATTTTCTTTTTTGTAATGGCTCTTTCAGATCGGCAACTAAGCCAATTTATGAACTGAACAAAAAAATAAACGAGTTATAATCGCATCGCGATAAGCAAATAAGTATGGGTTTTTGGAATTATATTTCACATCCTATAACACCATCAGCCTATAACTGCCCACTGTATAGCAAAGATCACTCTTCTCACATAGACAAGGTTTGAGCATTGATCGTCACGCTTGCTAAAGGCGGATTGGAGATTTCAAACTAATAATTAGAGATTATAAGACCCGGTTTTCTTCACAGTTCTTCACAATGTTTTCCTTCACTGTATGACAGTGGAGTCTATCGGGAGGGAGCATATTTGTACTCCTGAAATAGCTAAGCATAATTTGCACCCTGTTTTAAAATTGCGAACAGGTAAAGGGAGGTGCAGAGGGATATCTTCCAAATGTTTAGAGATAAAACCAAAATCCTTAAGTCGCTCCGTCTAAAGAGTCTTTATTCGGCAAGCGACATTAGGAACTGATGATTATGCGATGATGTACAAAAAATAAACGATTGACTTCAAACCCTTATAAACAATTTTCTCACATTTGGCACATAAGAATTTATTACTACCAAGTGCCAATGCTTGTTGGTGCTAAACTAATTATTTTATTAGTCACTCAACATTTATCTAGTACGTAGTTATGAAGGTATGATAAGGTCGTCAAACAGATCAACTAATTGTTTTAAGTTCACGAGGGCAGTTGATTAGGTACGCAAACAATCAACACTATATGTACTGAGAGGGATAATTACCTAAAGTGTACCGTTTGGATAGGCGTCATATCAGTTGACGTGGTTGATTCATTTGGACGCGTTGGTGTCACTAAGCGGAATGATAAAGCGCGGCCCAGCTCGGAATAGGAGAAGGACCGGGGTGGTTTTTACTTAGTCAGAATTTGAGTGTCTCTCGCCTTATCCTGGTTGGGAGAATTTTATGAATTTGTCTCCTCAAAAAAAAGGGTTTCATCCCTTCTGTTTCATCAAAATCGATAGTCTTCAGCAGGAGTATGAACCTCCGCCACTAGTTTCGAGTGTGGAAAAAGAAAGGCTTTTTCCACACTCAACAATTCATTTCGAGATTGCAGGTTAATACAATCATGTTTATCGAAGACCACTATACGGTAATGCCTGGTCTTTTCCAGATGTGAAGTCTTCTGGCCAAAAGAAAAATTTGAATCCAAAACTTATGAATCAATCTACACTTCTGCAGGAACACAACACATGTGATATTGAAAATTGATCCTAACCCAAAGATTGAGGATAGTTTTTAGTTTTGCCTGATTATCGGCTCCTACTACAGCAGGTTTTTCGCATTATTACAGGTTTTAGTGGTACCAACAGTTAAAAACAATATCATAAACCCTTAGTAACCAATTATTAATTAACAACGTATTATGGTACCATGGAAACAAGCTTTGAATTCATTATTGTTCTTGTTTGTTAAGCAAAAGTGGTAAGTATCGCGATGGACGATGGTTAATGATGGCAGTTGGTCAGTTCATACAAAAGAGAGTAATGATGGTGACAAACAAAAAATTTATTACTCTTATGTGCCATTACCAAACTGTTTAATGGCGCCATCTGGTGGTCACAATATGAAAAACCATCAGCTACAATACCAATAAAACTTTAATAATTTAAATTATGTAATATATAATATAATTATATAATATTTTTAATGGGGGCTGGTTTTAGCGAGCCCTTGTGTCCACGGGGCCTTAGAAAACCTCCCAGAAAGCCCTCAGGTAGATCACCAAACGGTTTACTGACGCCACCTAGTGGGCATAATATGAAAAACTATCAGTTACTATCCAAATACCAAAGCCAAAATAAACATCCCAGATCCTAGCCAAGCCAAAATCGAACTGAATTTAAAAACCGAATGCCTCAATTGCATTGCGCATTGCGCGACTTACCTATCATACAGAGTTGCTTTACAAATATTACCACACATTACTCAATCAGTTAATTTATAACTGTAATAAAATATCAATCAGAGTTCCATATGAGTAGTAGATTTATTACAATATCATTGTAGGACACATCGGCGCCGGGATCAGAGACCTAACGAACTGGCACAGTTCTGATAACATGGTATTGTCAGGGAAGTTAGTCCACTAGCTATTTGATAGTTTAGAAAGTGACCTATATTCAGGCTGTTGTGGGTGGCCTTTAATTTGTTATGGTTATAGGAACTTCTTTTTTATAGGATGGCAAACGACCAGCTCAGAATACTTTGTTCTGTATTCTGAGACGACCAGGCTAGGCGGATTGCCTGAGGGTAAGCAAACCGGCTATGGACACTCCCAAAACCAATGCGTTGCCGGCCTTTTAAGGATTAGGATTTCGATATTTAAAGATTGGGAAGGTATCGGGAGGGATTGGGCCTCCGGTAACCTCACTCACACGGCGAAACACAACGGTGTAGTTTTTTCTGTGAGGCAGTGGTATCACTCCGGTCGAGCCGACCCATCATGCCGAAGCTTGGCACTTCCCACACTTAAAATTTGCACATTTTCATTTTAATAACAGTATTTTGTTAGGGTGGCCCAGAGGTTAAGGCATTCGCTTCACTAGGATGAGGGTTCAAAACGTAACAAGCACCAATGTGTGACTTTCTAATTATAAGAAGGTACTTTTCAATATTATTTAGATACCACTGACATAAATATGGCGAGCGAAAACATCGTGAGGAAACTTGGACTTATAAATTCCAATAAAAAGTTTGAAATCAATGAATAAAAAGGAACGAAAAATCGAATCAATTATTACGTTCAAACCTCCGTGTAAGAATACATCTTTGCTCTACAGTGGCCACTAATAGGCTGATGACGATGTGAAGAATATTTTGATATGAATATTTGCTTTCTCTACAGATAATAAAAGGTGTGAATTTATCCAGGACCTCCAGGACGAGAGACTCAACTCTAGACCTACAGTCACTGAATATGAGGTATCTGATTAAATTTCCCAAGCAACAGAAGTAGGTACTACGATTATCTTAGTAACATGGTTTCTAGAATTGAGATCAATGTATGTGTATAGGTTAGGGTATACACTTTTTTTTTGTTTGTTTTTTTAAAAAACGTTGCCCCACACTAGGGTTTTCTCATGAGTCGTGGGTGCTTAAAAACATAAAATTTCACATGCACATAAAACCCAGACCCGGAACAACAATTAGTGGATCACACAGAGTTGTTCTGTGTGGGAATCGAACCCGCGACACGTTGCACACTTGTCACTGGTCTAGCGTAAACAGGGTCTGGCGTTACGCGCGCGCTTCTAAGATCCAACAGACCAACACCGATGGAGCTCATCAGTACTGATGTTCAGCCGGGGTTGCAGAGCAAGGGGAATAAGGTACCGCGGCCTTGGCTAGAAGTAGGAGAAGTAATGGGGCGGTTTTTAGTCTGTAAATGTCTAACACTCCCTATTTACCCTAGGCAAGAAAAGACATATGATGACTATCCCTTTAAAAAAAATCCTACAGTTAAAAAATGGGAGTTATGTTCTCATTGTCCACCGACCATTTCTTAGTACAAAGGCAGCAACTGGTTTGTTGATACTTACATTTATAGTTAAACAACACTTGTAAGACGGCTACATACTCTGTCATCATATCATGTTTAAGTAAAGTCTGCAATAATCTGACCACTGCATCCTCATTGAAGTCTTTCAGTGCCATTATACTGAAGGCTGTTGCCCTGGAAAATATTGAAATGTATGATTTAAAATATATTGAAGTATTTTACAATATTATTGTTATTTAAAATATTTTGTAATAACAAGTTAACTTGAAATTTAAGACACTTATTATTCATATTTTAAAAAAACTATTCTATGTATTACACAAAATACAAACAAAATCTTTCAAAAATTTAAATAATCAGACTTTGTAAATTGACTGGGCTGGTAAAAATATTAGAAACCACTTGAAAGTAAAATATCATATAAAAAGTTAAAAATAAGAATCAAGAAATATTGATTAATATGTATACAGATTTACAAGAGCACAATCTCTTAGTTTCAAATTCAATGAGTTTTTTCTCATTTTAAAAGATTGCAGAGTTATGTTTTTTATTCCTTACATTCATCAAACCTCACATGCAGCCTGGGATTTGCACACCTATTGTCTAATTATTATGTTTTTACCACAATTGAAAAGTAAAAATAACACAAATGGTAAAAAGCGAGTGTATAAGTAATAAGTGTTTCATTTAATTGTAAGTCATCATAAGTATTTGATTACTGCATAATCTTTTGATAAAAATATTTGTTGTTATAGTACATTGGCTTAAATATAGCTACAACTATTACAAATACTCACTTCTCTCCAACTATGTCCAAAAGAACATCAGATGTTTCCAACAGTTCATCGCCCAGCATCTGGTCAGAAAACCAATTACTGGCCCAACAAATATGCCAGAAGCAAACCAGAGGGTAGTGGTCAGACCATTCATCACTAAATTCTAATACATACTTCTTAAATATGACTAAAGAAGCTTCCGACCTATTTAATACTGAATCTTGAATTAATTCTCTAAATATTATTCTGTAAAAACTTCTTAAACTATCATATTTCTTATAACAACTTTTTAGGATTGATAATCCTTTGTCAGAATTACCCTTTATGCATTCAGCTTTGGCTAAATAGTGCAGGAACTCCCCGTTTCTTCTGTATGCATTGGGGTCAACCTTCAAACAGTACTCCTGTATTATGGCAACTTTGTCTGGTCTTCCATTCATGCTGTAATGTCTAAATAACTTCTTAACTGTTGCATAGGTCAGTAATTTCTTACAGTCTTTACACTGATTTAGAAGTTCCACAATATCTCTGTCACGGTTTTTCCCAAGAAGTTCAGTAAATTTGCTCTCTAAGTCCACACTATTCATTGAGGACAGGTTAGTTTTATCGCTTGTATATGTACAGCGCTGTATATTCGCTTCTACTAGATCACATCTCTGAAATTTGACTGTTTTATGGCGCTCGAATATCTCATTCGCAAATGCATCTAACGTAAATGTAGAGTAGTAATCACAGTTTGGGATCATTCTTTGTATTCTTTGGACATTTTTTACAAGCAATGCGTATTTCAGAAGTTGCTTTGTCATATGCAATCTAGTTATATTCATTGTTTACCACAAAAATGAGCCTGTCTGGCTATGACCTTTAAGAAAGTTTAACAAATATTTATGGATATAAATTATGATTTATCTAGCAATGTTATGTACCTTGTGCCTCATTTTCTTATTCCAAATTTTGTGTATAACTATTATAAAAACTGTAAAAGTATATTTTTAGAAACTGTAAACAGGTTACAGGATTATCGTCACTAGGTTGACAATTCGTGATTTGTTGTTGACACTGTTGACAGTTGATAACGTTGACACTTGACAGTAGTGTTAAAAGAGTGATGACATTTGAAAAAAATGTGTGGTATTTAAGTATTCAAGAAGTGATGTGTTATAGAAGCTATGACTATCACTGAAGCTATTTCCTCTTCTTCAATTACTTTGTATTTTTCCTATTTATTTTTGACGTAGACTAATATATAACAGCTGTGAATTTAGCGACATCTCTTAAATTTAATTGGAACTAAGAACGGTACAATAACTGGGCCACTACTCGACAATAGATGTCGCTACATACACCATTATTTATTGCTAAGTTTATAATTGAATCAAAATATACATCAGAACAATTTAAATAAATAAATGGATTTTGAATTGATTCATAACTATCTAACTATCTTTTAATAATTGTCAAATGACAAACCACGTATTAAAATAAAGAGGAACTTATAAACCGCGACTTAAGGTATTGTTCACCTCATAATAATATTATTACAATGGTGGTTAGCTTTTATTGATGACTTTGATTACAAAACTGACAAACAAAAAAAAAACATCTAACAATCGTGTTATGTCTATCCGTCGATATTCAATACGTGGAACGGATTACGAATTTTATCTTTCGAGATATCGTATGACGCTCTAGTTTTTTTTTCCGAAGTGATTGCCGACAATGATCGTCTGTCGATTAACATACACAGCTATTAGTTGTTAATGCCAAGAGCTCAGCAGGAGACCAAAAAGACGCTAGTTCAAACTTACACGGCACGCTACGTGTTTTGGAGCCAATTTTTTTGAAACATAAATTAGTCGGCTGTATTATTATAAGTTATTTGTAAGCTTATTGGGACACGTGCCTTATTAAATTATTGTTATTTATATTTTGTGAGGTGTTAGGTTGTTGGATTTTGAATTAGTGAGTTTGACTAACTTTTAAACTCGAAAAAAGTTTCATATTAATAACATATATTTACGCGGGTATTAAAGGGGAAAATTATTATTTGAAGGCTTGCGTTAATACCCGCGTAGGTAAATATAATTGTTATTAGTGAGTTTGAACTTTATGCATTAGGTGATAGAATTTGTTATTTATTTTTGTGGTCTTAGGGCGGAAACAGTAAATTTGCAACGTCAGTGGATAGGTAGTTAGGTAGGTAGGTACTCGTAACACTGAAGTCAAGTTGTTTCACCCCAGTTTTCTTTGAGGCCGTGGTATTATTCTGGTCAAGCTGCCCCATTCGTGCCGAAGCTTGGCTCTCCTAAACTAGCCAATACGGTAGTTTCCAACTAGTCAAATTCAATAAGTACTTTTATCCAAATGTCAAAAACGGTACTTTTCTATGAAATTAGTATGTAAAACTGAGTTATGACGTCATTGTATTTTTGCGTCAAATAGCTTTATTATTTCTTAATAATTAGCTAAAAATATCTAAGACTTAGTATATCGATCGATCGATGAATAAAAGTATAGTTATTTATCAAAATTTTATTGTATTGAAACGTCGTATATTTTTTTTTTAACCTAGGAAACTACCCAATTGCTTACCATCAAGTTATTAGTATGAAAACCAGTATAAACTGACAGTTGAATGTTTGGAAAGTACATTCACAGCTAGACCATGATAAAATGGTTTATTATAGCTAAAGATGCGGCCCCACAACGTGTATCTATGACTATTCTAGATTATGTTAGATAAGTTAATACTTGCTGATTCATTGCTACTTGCCTTCAATCACAGCCTAAGCTAGCACGACCCATCGATCACTGATTATTTAGCCTATCAATAACTTCAATGTATTCTATGCGTGACTTATGTAAAAACCTTATCTATTACAGGTGTTAGGTATGGATTCTATCGGTTAATGGATGTATAATGTAGAATGTGTCATTGTTGAATGATTATACATAAGTGCGACTTAGCAAAAAAAGAGGTCACCAGTATCAAAATTAACTTACTCGCCTAGGTCATTTTGTTTGTGTGAGGTAAATTATCAAATGACTGCTTCCACTCAGGGTGGGGCGAGTGAGAGTGTCAGACTCGTAGGTACCTGTCCTGCTCTGGGCCGAGGCTGTGTGGAACAACCACAGCGTTATGTTTCGCCGTGTGACTGAGGATACCGGAGGTTCAATCCCTCTAATAAAATTAGGTATGTAAAATTTCAGAAAAATGCCAAATTTACAGGACATATTTGTGACTGTATAGGACTCAAATAAAACCAAATTGGTTTGTCATCTTAAAATGAAAAACTGAAAAACACTTAATAAAAGAAAATACTTAACTAAAATTGTCCAATAAATAAAAGGACAAACGGCTAAACAGCCGTAGCTACATGTGGCAACAACAATTTTAATTTACGACTTTCATATGATAATGGAGGAAGGGGTCCACACTGCACTTATTCGGTTAATTTAACGTATTATTATTATGTATTTTTAATTAATTGGTACTCTATTGATGATTTTTAACATTAGTGTAACGAGAATCTCTAAGTCCTGTCAATTTTTAGGTTTAAATAACACTTAAGAGGCTAGCTGTAGGGATAAATACCTAATGTCAGAGTATGAAAATAATTTACAAGCATTATTCTGTCACTTAAATAGGTACCAAATAATGACATGTAAGACACATACCTACATATTTATTTATTTTATCATTAGAAAAATAAAATAAAACGAAATAAAGAATTCCATATTTTAGAAATTAGGAGTTCGCTAAATCACATACATAGACATAAAATTTATTAAATCGTGATGTCACATGATATTTCTAATTTCTAATATTGTCGTAAGTAAATATTTAAAATAATACCATTATAATATGACTTTTGTAAAATAATCAGTGTCAGGCTCTTACTGCGTAGGTATTTCTACATATGGTAGGTACTGTATATCATCTCAGTGCCACCATTGTGGTAATTGCCGCGACGATACGGCGCTGCATACGTTGGCGGAATGTCCAGCTTGGGCCGAGCAGCGCCGTGACCTGGTCGCGGCCGTAGGTGCTGCGGGAAATCTCTCGCTTCCGGCTGTAGTGTCTACTATGGTTGGGAGCGAGTCAGGGTGGAGTGCCGTCGCTATCTTTTGCGAGGCCGTGATGCTCGCAAAGGAGGCGGCGGAAAGGGAGAGAGAGGCTGCCTCCTCTCTTCCCTCCCGCAGCAGACGCACTAGACGTCATAGAGTGGCCGACCTGCGGCCACCGTAGGGTGCGGCCTGCGGACGACAGACTCGGGGCGTCTAGTCGTCCGACCAGCAGCAGGCCTCGAGGCGGCGGTGCCGTGTTCCGCGCGCGCCTCATAGTGGAGTCCCGCGGTCGGGGTGACGGCCGCAGTGGGTGACGGGGCCCGCCTTACCATCTGGCGGGCCAATACCCGTCGGGGGGTTGCGACGAATGCTTCGGTGATACCCGCCCCTCCGACACATGGGTTATTGGAGGAACACCGGGTTGGTTTTTAGTCAGTAAGAGTCTGACAGTACCCTTCGCCCTTACCCCGAGGGCGGTGGGTCTCCATGAGGATTTTCCAACCCGACACCAAAAAAAAAAAAAAAAAAGGTACTGTATATCATTACTCTTCCTATTATTTTAAATTATAGGTAGGTACCTTTTCTTTATTTTTTTGTGTCACTACGAAATATTTTGTGCATGTTGTGACACCTTAAAATGCTGTACATTTAATTTTATTATAGTGTACCTATTTAATGTTTAGACGTTACTGGTTGTCCATAATTAAATACATAAATAAAAAAGCGGCCCCCTCCCCCCATCACCTTTCCTTCTCCTGCTTCCGGTCGAGACCGTGGCACCTTAGGCTAAGAACTCACGGAGCGATTTTGAACCGTGCCCGCCGCGGTAGCGGAACTGCGGTTATATTTCCAAACTCACGAGACTGGTTATTTGCCCGGTTACACAGCCGCCGCGGTTGCGATCATCGCCCGCAAACGTGGCGGGCGATGATAGCAATATTGCAAGACGGGCGGTTAACGATCAGTTGAGGTCCAGAACGTCATGGACACACACCAGAAACGAGCCGTTGCGTTATATTTACTTCACAGAAGACCCGCCGTCACCCGCGGTCGCTCGCCAACCGACCGCAAAGCGCGCGGGTGCCACCCGCGTAGGCTGCGGGTAACCACGGCCCGCGCGATTCTACTAGTTGCCCGCCGGTACAGCGGGAGCCGCATACAACCGCGAACACCGCGGGCGTAAAACGCGTCGTGAAATGTGCTTAAATTTTTTATATAAATATTTGAATTCTACAGAAGCTGCGGGCCCGCAACCGCAGCGGACGCGGGCGAAAATCGCTCCATGAGTTCTTAGCCTTACTGCGCTTGATTCGCAACACCGCACCGTCTGGCACTAAGAAGGTTTGCCTACATAACATTTACACTTGGAAAGTATAATAGAAATCGCAATTCATCAAGTCTATCAAAGACCGTCGCCTGGTCTCTGCACATCAATAGTCCTTAGTTTAGTTCTTAGATTAAATTCCCGCGAGAAAAGAAAGGATCGTGAAAATGTATTTTAGTCCAGAAAGCAGTCAGCACACGGCTCAATGCCTTAAACGCATTGTTATTCTTCTTAATCCCTATGAGATTTGGTGTCCTAAAGATACCACTGAACTATTGAGTCATCAACAGAGAATAGTTTTTTTATCAATTAGGTATATTGTTCTATTACTGATTGACACGTAGGTACTCGGGAGTGAGAATCATACCCAAATTCTCATGCACTAGCGAGCATTCGACCAAGTAAGCAATAAAACAGTTCATAAATCAATGTTACTGATAAACAGCAATGCTGCGAAGTAGGTGACAAGACACAAGTAAATACAGACACAAGCAGATCAAGCTGCACCTAATTATAAAGACACATTTTCAACTCTGTTACAAGTCTATAAAGTTGTGAATAAATTGGAAAACGATGCAGTGACGCCTGTACAAATTATACATTATGAAATAGCAAACGTCGGAAGTAAAGATAATGTCGATGAAACTCATAACCTTAAAATTTGAACTTTGTGTTTTATCACTTTCTAAGTGGGCACTTGGCTATTAAACTTCAATATATTAGTTGTAAAAGCTAAAAATAGACTAAAATATTACGTGATTAATACACGAACAGTTACTTTGTTTCGTTGGATACAATCGGTGGTTTTTGGGTGATTCCAATAGGTACCGACCTATTTAAATACATCGTTAGGAAACCTCGCCTTATAATTTTTAAATTATTAGATTCTCTTACCTTGATATGCGTTGTTTTTTGAATGCTAATACCCACTCCATATGAGAAGAAGCCTTTGCTTAGCATTGGGCTTGGTAACGAATGGTAAAAAAATACTTATAACTATAATAGGTTATAATAGGTTTGACTACTTTTAATCATCAGCATTATTATTATATCAGCCACAAGATGTCTACAGTTAAGTTTAGATTCCCTCCGTGAATTCTAAGACTGGAAGTAAACTTCAGTTTATATGAGTTGATAAATGAAAATTTTTATGACGGGCTTTATCATCGATGTCAGTTCTGTCCTACGATAATCTCAATAGATACCAATTAAATAAATACAAGCTTAAACTAACTCTCCAATTAATAATAAACAAATAAACTCTCAAATCTAAAACTAACTCTCAAATTAGACACAAGTCAATATTTTGTCCAATTGCGATCGCCTTGGGAATGTACGACAAATGAGGCTTAACTTTTCTGTTGCACCTACACAGCAGACCAATTTTTATATTCATATATCTCAATTAGCATTACATTTCCATAACAAAAAGTAGATGCTGCCGTTTGTATGATTATTTATTTCACTAAAGCTCAAGGCACTCTGGTTAGTCAAAATTAATTGCAGTTCCACCCACAGACATGCCGTTGTTTGGTAGTCACCGTCAACTAACACACAATTAGTCATATTAAAATGGGATTAACACTTTCTTGCCGACACTAAGATCTACTTAGTCGACGTCGAAGATTAACATAACCAGTTAAACATAGAACCGTGAAATTTCCTATACAAACTGTGAATTTGAAGTTGATAAAGTTTTAACAGGTCTTGGTATAATGGTTTGTATCTTGGAAGTGTTACAATTAACTCGACCCGCAGTCGGTGAAGCCACAGCTTAATCGAATGAGTTATGCTTCGTTTCTTCCAGAATGCAGTTATCATTATTAACAAGAGTTCTGGGCATCCTTTATTAATGAAAATGTTTGCCGTCACCACCCCACCATTAAGCTGTCTTATCGACGCGACGTTAAAAGTCTAAATTGTCCGTTACGAATTGTACGATGTTTTGTAAAACAATGGAGAAATTATGGTGTTTAAGGTGAACGCGAAATTGTTAGAGCGTAAGCCTTTGTTGTGGATAATATAGTTGTTTTAATGGTGTAAACATCGCCATAACAATATTAATATATTATATTCGAGTTACTTTAATCTGACAGACAGAGAACAAGCTACAGCAGATGTAGATGACAAGAATGAAAATGACATTTAAGATATATTAATTTACAGAAGACCAAAATTAGTCTTAAACAATTATTATTTTTATAGACATAATTATTTCTAGAAAGACGAAAATGAAATGGACCAACAAATGTCATGTAAAAAAGCATAGGTGTATGAGCTACGCTTCGGCACGAATGGTTCGGCTCAACTGGAGTGATACTACAGAAAACCGGCGTAAAACAACCACAACGTTGTGTTTTGCCGTGTTGATGAGGTTACCGAATGTCAATCCGTCCCCTTTTTCATTCCCTCCCAAATCCTTAATTGCCCAAAACCATAATCCTCGAAAAGTCGGCACTCGTAACTACTAATCTAATTGCCTACCATCAGGTAATCCGTCGGTTCGGTCTGCTAGTATCCTAACACATTAAAATTAAAAAAGACAAAGTTAACCAATTGATAAAATAGCAACATATCAAAACCAGGAAGGAACAAACAAAATGACAAGACGTTAGAAGTTGAAACATAATACATTTCTGAATCACTTAGCTGTATCGAGTCTTAAATTAAGTTAGTAGAGATAAGACGGGAAACGATATCTACATGAAATATTACGTTGAAACAATATGATACTTACGGGCCCCATATCAGTAGTAACTTGCTCCTTTTGTTGATCCTTATCTAACAAAGGTTTCTTAATGATTAACCAAACAAATAAAATAAGAATGGATTGTGTTTCTTTGGCGATTCGTGCGTAAGTTATTGGCGGTACTTCCTTTTTATGATAGTTTGTGTATATAATTGGTATTCTTGAATTTATTTTTTTTTTGTTTGAAGGGATGAGCAGAACTGTTCTTAACGGTTATTTTAGACGTAGAAAATAAAAATCCATTTTGCTCTGTATCTCGCGATTAAAAACAATCTCTGCCTATGCTTGGCCGATCTCCGATCTCGTCATAATACACTATTGGGTCTTTAGAGTGAGGGAACCTACAGTGTAATACACGGCTATTTATTTGAGCGCATATTTGTGCACTGTAATATCTCCCGCACATCTGGCTAGTCTAGTTCGAATTTCAAACGACATTGCATCTATTTGATTGGTCGCGGTTTCGTCTGGTTTCAATTTGTTGATGATATTAAATTAAACTCCTTCATTGCAAACGCGACTAAACACGAATTCTATATTTGAATCTACATTTGTTCTCGTGCTACATAAGACTAAGGCTGAATTTGTTTTGAAGAGATTCGCCTTTGTCTTTTTTAAGGAAAATCGTGTCAGTTGTCATATTTAAATTTACCAGATTTAATCAAACATTAAAATGCCACTTAACCGTGCTAATTAAAAGCTTTTAAGTTCGTTAATTGATTACTTTATCTCTATATTCATATTTTTGGGCTGCGTTTTGATGAGCTTGTAGACAACAATACTATCTAGAAGCTATTCGCCCATTGCAGCTTACTTTGTCGTAAACTAGTGGTTACAAATGCAACATTTTTGGATAGCTAAGATCCGATACTGACAATTTGAATTTTCTTAACATAAGTTACTAGTTTAGTTTATTGTACATTTGAAATAAGAGAATCGGGTATTGCTATGATTACTATTAGTACTATAAATATATTCATATTTTTATAGATTTTTATAAATTTTCGATATTTTAAAAAATTAATTTGATGGATTTTTTTTGGTAAGCGATCAGCATCGCCTATTAACACTTGCAATTCTATAGGGGTGGCAAGTTGCCTTCCCAAACATATCGAAAATTCTATTTCCGTTTAATCCTCGTTACTTTACAGTATTTGCATTATCTATTTACCGTACTACATGTAGTATCGTTTAGTTTAAGAACATTGTGTTATGAAAGTTCAATAAAGGTTAATGTTAGCTGTCTACATCAGGTTTACAATGTGTAGACAAACTAACACGCTCCTACGCTCGCCGCTATTTACATTACTCGTACATATTTGGTTTACTTATATTGTGAAATTATGGCTTATGCTTTAAAATTTTGAAGAAAAGAATGTGTGATTTTTTTCACGGTACGTTAATTTGGCAGGTTACCAATCGAATGCATTTCTTTCGGCATCAGGATATCAAGGTTTAGGTCACAATGCTATAAAATGTAATAAAAAACATGCGCTTTTTTGTGCTTAACATAATGGAAAAATTGATTGAGAAATACGTCCATCTCATTTGCTATATTTAACCATTATTAGCGAAAATCTAAATAGCGATTTAAATATCATTATTGAACTCTAAACAACTATAACTCTGCTCAATGAATGTGGTAATATTAATAAAATAAACCGGTTACTATCCACACCAGTAAGTATTGAATATCCGCAAACCCTCATTGAAATGGACACCGCATCCGACATTTATCATTTACCAGCTCGAAGCATTACGCAAAATCACTAAACATTGAGACTGACCATTTATCTAGAAGACAGGTATTAAGGCTGACTGTCACTACTCTTTATCCACAATAGCTTGTCGATATAATCAGGCTTGAATATATCGATTAAAGATCGTATAGAGACGGACCCTTATTGTACTGTCTCAAACCCCTTCGCCGAGTCTGCTAAACTATGCTTCGTTGTAGATTGAACAAAAGGTCCTATAACATGCTTGTCCGCAGCGACATTATCCTATCTAGAGATTGTATTCAGATAAGCGTATCTTTCTTGCTTTATTTGGTATCGATCAAGTTTATGTCGGTTTATATTTGACTGGTTACTTCGCCCACGTGTTGGTGGTGTTTTTTCGTATACTTTTATAAATTTTCTTTTGCGATGTAATGTCTATTGGGATTTGTGAATCGGTTAACGCCTATTTTACTTTGTTCTTATAATTTGGTGAACTTCGTATTTTTTTTATGTCTAACTCGTCATCTTTTTAAAGAGCTGTATGAAATTATCAACAGCAGCCTCTTTTGTTTTAGGCATGAAACCTTGTTTTTGAGTTGAATTGTAAATATTTTTTGTAAAACCTATTCTTATTTATAGTTTTTATTGAATAGGTATAATAATTTTAATAACATTCGACCTACTTTGTCATATAGAGTATATCCGCTAATATAAATAAATAGCCCAAAAAACGACTTAAGGTGTTATTTCAATTTAATTTTTCTAAACAACAAGTGTATCCATTCTTCCCCCAACCGTTGCAATTGTAAATAAATATATTTTTTTACTCAATAGTGCTTATGTACACATTATAGCATCTAATAAAAAACACAATATAATGCTAATGAATAAAAAAAGTCATTGAAAATCCTTCCAAATGCGATGTGGTTCTGCAGTGTGATTCTGTAAGACTTAATTCTAAACTTCGAATCTGAATCCGTCGTGAGTAGTAGTACACTAGCGCTACACTTGCGAGTTGAACTAAATTGACAGCATCATTTTGAAAGATAAAGTATGAAATGACGTTAAAAGTGGCATTCTAAAATTTAATTTCCCCGTCACTTCGACGCTCACTTCGCACTCGAACACGATTCAAATCAAACAAATTTTATAGAATCGACGTGATGTTCATCTGTAGCTATCCTTATCCATAATATTCCTGTCTCAAATATTTGCCTAGCTCACCAAAGTCTTTGCAAAGAACATGATCCGTATGATTATCAGATGGTATCACTGCATGATAGTCGTGTGTCTGCCACGCGTCCCCTTCATTGGCTATCAGCTTGATCTCGCAGGGAACGGGACTCGGATCCTTTTTGAATTACTGTGTATCATGTTTATGTTGATGCAAATTTGTATTTACAACTTAAAGGGTTATCCTGTCATCGTTTTCCATGTTGTTTTGTTTCTAGTAAAATATATTTTCTTTTTTTATTTTTATGGATGTTTATTTTTAAAGATAATTCAAATTCTATTAATATATCTTCCCACTTTGAAAATTTATGTGTAGGTACGTAACAATGACTATTACAATGACGATTGACTGCACGGTTGGTGCGGTAGCTGGGCAACTGGCTGCCGTGCAACGTGTCGCGGGTTCGATTCCCGCACGGAACAACTCATTGTGAGATCCACAAATTGTTGTTCCGGGTCTGGGTGTCATGTGTATGTGAAATTGAATGTTTGTAACCGCACCCACGACACACAAGAAAATCCTTATGTGGGGCAACGTTTTTTTTAAATAAGAGATAAGAGAAGAGAATGACATCCCTAATAAATACACTTGCCAAGTTGTAGAAGACCAGCGACCCACCCCGGCTTTACAAGGGTTCGATGCTGATACCAAATTTCTACTACTATTTCATTCATATTATTGTTCACATAAGACTTCCCCTTCTTTCACACTATCTCTCAAAAAGACGCATCAAAATCCGTGGCATAGTTTTGAAGATTTAAGCATACATACGGATATAGTGGCAGAGAAACCTACTTTGTTCTATAATATACAGTGAAGTTAAATACTCTTTATTATGTAACCAATAAGACACAAAACTACCGAAACTTTCAGAAACAAACATTGGTATACTCGCTTCCCATACACCGAAGTTAATTAGATCACAATAAATTACCATTGTCGCTCCTATTTAAAAAAGTCACTAAGTATTCCGACCTTGTATCTCAACATCTGTGAAATTATCTCGTAAATACTGATTATAAATCTGTTTGTCTGTCCATAAATCTCTTTCGTTTTATCACACTTTACAATGTGTGATCTTTTTGCTTTATTATACTCGTGGTTTGATAACTACTAGCCCAGTTTGGGTGTTATAAAAAGTATATGCATGTACTTTTTTTATTTTTTCTTTGTCTATATTGTTCTATTTTTAAATATGACTATGAAACCTCGAAAAGTATCCAAGCCGCCTCGGATTTTAAAATACTTTAAAAAGATACCTATTTGCAACATTGCTTTTGACGAGTATTAGGTTCTTATGCTTGTCATATATATATAGTACTTAGTTTAAAATGTTACTATAACTACTGATATGAAGAAAAAAATATTCTTTTAACACACCACGCGCCATTTAATTGTATAAAAAACACATTTTATTAAAAAAGAAGTCCACATTTTCGAAAATCCCCGAATTCAATTTGATTAAAAAAAATAATGCGATTGGTTTATTTTTCCATTAAAAAGTATTATGGCTATGTGTCATAGTGTTGTCCTTTATAAATTACCTGATGATGTAACTATAGCCTATAGGGCCCCGGAAGTGCAGATGTGGCTATTGTATGAATTCAATGAATCATGTCTATTGACCAATGAAAGGATTCTGTTGACAATTCGGTTTGAGATTTGCTCTTCAATTTGACAATGAATTGTCACCACGATAAGTTATTGCCTTTATTGTTACTTAATCGTTTTAATTTATTAGGGCTTATGTAATTTTTAGTTTTTTTTTTTGCTTTCGGTCATTTTGAGTTGACGTGTGAATGGAATTGGACCTATTTATCTTTTCGATGCTCTTTCGTTTTATTCAATTCCAAGTTTAGTACCTAATCACCTATCCTTTAAATTGATAAATATGTCAGATTAGTTAACAATTAGTTAGTTTATACTAAATTTTTTTTTCTTATACAACATTTGGAATGCTTTGTTTTTTTCGCTCTGCTTTTTTTTGAAAAAAAAATGGTCCATCTCTTTATGATTTTCTATTGGGTCATGGGTGGTACAATTCACACCCAGACCGGGAACATCAAATTTTTAGATCACACATATACTTGTTCCGTGCGGGAATAGCACGGAACTGCACCCGCGGTACGTTGCGTGGCAGCCAGTTGCCCAGCCTGCACGGTTGGTGTGGTAGCGACCGTGCAGTCCAAGAAGAAAATGCTTGGGAAAGGAAGCAACAAAATTATAATATTACTGACTCAGCATTCATTCGTCGATAGTCACATCCGCCAATGGTTGCATAACTAAAGCGTCCCACAAAACCTGATTAGGCTGACGTTATGGTCAAGGGTATGTACAGTCCAAAATTCTTTTAATTATTTATATAGTTCTTCCTCTGGAGCCCTGAGCACCAGTCAATTTTCAATTCACTCCGTTACCGATGTGGTACTACGTTTTCCATTTTTTTCGGTAAATATTTTATATTTTTATTAAATTGAAGGAAATATTAATACTGACCCATATTAATGCCCTCGTCACCTCATTTAATATCCACAAACTAGTTTCAAAGACCAATGGCTTGGAATGTACAACATTGTGTTGTTGATCCGGTGTCTGTGAGGGGTCAAACCGCGGTAACCTGCGGTCGCAATGTATTGAGCCCAAGCTAATAATATACTTTATGCGATTTGTGTGACAATTAACTATTTTCTTCTTATAGTCGGTCCATCATATCTATGAGGATCGCGGTCAGCATTGGGGTAACATCTGGAGCTGATGATCCGCCTCCATCGAAGAATTCTGACAGACAATTGACTACATTATTTAAAAATAGAATTCAGTATTTTTTTCAGTAAAATGTGAATGTATGTCCCAATCCTTCCCCTACCCCAATCCCTTCCCAATACCTGAATCCCCAAAATCCCAATCCCTAAAAGGTCGGCAACGCACTCGTAACTCCTTCTGTGTTGCGGGTGTCCATGGGCGACGCTGATTGCTTACCATCAGGTAATCCTTCAGCTCGTTTGCCGTCCTATCACATAAAACAAAATAGATCTGAATAGCTGGAGCTAGTGTAGAGGAAGGTTAATATGTGTATGTCGTCTTTACTGATAATGATAATGATAATGATATTACGTCTGATAGGTCTCCCTCAAATACTACTTTTACTCATAGATAGTCGACTGAGATGAGAGCTTTCTGGCATATCGACAGTAAAATACGATCCTTTTAGGAAGTAATCAAGATCATCTTATTACTGCTGAAAATAGTTTTCCCCAAAAGAGGTAGAAAACGACAAACGACGAAAGCAGATCAGACCAGTTGCCATTGACCCGTGTTTATATCCACATCGCATAGATTATACAGGTTTGAGTATAATTGCCGGTTTGAATTGAGGTCTATTTTACTTCGGGTTGACTAACGGGTTCCAACCAGGTGACTTCGATGTTTAGTAATCCTTCAGTAGCCCAGAATTCAGTTATCCAGTGAATATAATCGGTTTTTAAAATACGAAGCAATTAACAAACATAAGTTCATTAAACTTTAAATGAAAAACAACTGGATACTCGTAGTACTTACAAAATCTGATTAATTGTCATCGCAAAGAGTAACACAGCTGTTGATTTATTAACTAAATGAATTATAACTAGACGATCACACTTCAGGCACAGAGTCCTATAAACAAATCTGTGTAATTATTTTTAATTACCGAAATAGTCTCATTTATATTCATGATACAAAGTTCGGACAAGCGATTCCCGAATGGCGTTTGTCTCCTATGCTGCCATATTGCCAATTAAGCGAATCAGTGTTCCAATCATCGTCGCAAATAGCATTTTGTAAATGTAGATAGCATTAAATTAACGATGCCCATCACTTACAATATCATTAACTATGTATATTGAATGCGTATGCTTGTGTGATTTTAGCGAGCTTCCTCATTAGGCAAATATACCTACCTTATCAAGTGTTTTATTTCCATCGTTCATGGGAATAAAATATCTTCTCATTAGAAGAGAGAAGTCTATGGTGGTTACAGTGATTCCTTTTTAAATAATTTATAGTAATTATCATTATCTTAATATTTTGGATGATGTCCACTTAAGAACATTATATTTACGCGGGTATTAACGCGGAAAATTATAATTTGAATACCTTGCTAGGCTTGACGTTTCGACCCGGTTGCACAGGTCGTGGTCACAAGCAGACTGAAGATGCGATGTCACAGCTCCCTGCATTCGGGTGATGAATCTTCATCTACCCCCTTATTTTCATTTTCTACCATATTAGGCCGTCTACACACTACGCTGATTATATCCACAGATGTGTTAACCGACTTTGAAGGAAAGCGAGGTTGTGTTTTGCGAAGCACTGGATTCCACGTCGACGACAATTTAAAGCCGTCCTCCCGATTGAAATTATTTGGGCATTTCTTTATTTCAACCGCTTCACGCACAAGTCTTGTATGGTAGTGGCGATCAGTGGAGAGAATTTGCGGTGTGGGTGTGGGTGTTCTGCTATCGCTGATTTGTTGCTCTGTCGGTTTTTGACTGCGGCGATATGTTCTTTGAGCCTCTCAGCAATGGTCCGCTTCGTTTGCCCAATGTAGGAACTACCGCAGCTGCAGTTGATCTTATAAACACCTGGGCTTTGTAGCGGCAGTACATCCTTAATTCAAGAACATAAGGACCTATTTACAGAAGATGAGTACGAAAGGCTATATAAACCTAAGGCACATCAACCGCCTCGACTGTATGGCCTACCTAAAATACATAAGTCCAACGTGCCATTGCGGCCTATTGTAAGCCAAATTGCCTCACCGACTTATGATCTTGCAAAGCACGTTGCGTCAGTACTACAACCATTGGTAGGAAAAACATCTTCTTTTGTAAAGGACTCGCGCGACTTCATCCAGATTGTAAAGAGCCTGAAGTTGGAACCTGATGAACTCATGGTGAGCTTTGACATTGAGTCGTTATTTACCAATGTGCCAATTAAGGAGTGTCTGGATGTTGTCAAAGATGTACTTAGTGACAATGACATGCCCCACAACTATATTGATTTGCTGAAACACTGCCTGGATGGAAATTACTTCCTTTTTCAAGGCCAACATTACCTTCAAATCGATGGCGTAGCCATGGGAAGTCCAGTGGCCCCTGTGTTAGCTAATCTTTGGATGGAACACTTTGAAAAACAGGCATTGAGCCTCGGCCCAAATACCATCAGGCTTTGGAAAAGGTATGTGGATGACATTTTCAGCATTATCAAGGGAGGTGAACAAGAAGTACGTCAATATGTAAATCACCTAAACAGTGATCGCCACTACCATACAAGACTTGTGCGTGAAGCGGTTGAAATAAAGAAATGCCCAAATAATTTCAATCGGGAGGACGGCTTTAAATTGTCGTCGACGTGGAATCCAGTGCTTCGCAAAACACAACCTCGCTTTCCTTCAAAGTCGGTTAACACATCTGTGGATATAATCAGCGTAGTGTGTAGACGGCCTAATATGGTAGAAAATGAAAATAAGGGGGTAGATGAAGATTCATCACCCGAATGCAGGGAGCTGTGACATCGCGTCTTCAGTCTGCTTGTGACCACGACCTGTGCAACCGGGTCGAAACGTCAAGCCTACCAAGGTATTCAAATTATAATTTTCCGCGTTAATACCCGCGTAAATATAATGTTCTTAAGATGAAACGCGAAAGTTTAAAAGTTAGTATGATGTCTACTTGTGAGCGACGGACATTTTCGTACAAGTCGTAGTCTACTACATCGCTAATAATCAGTTTTCAGAAATCCTTTTTAAGCTTAGAGTTTTTTTATTCAGTCTGGCTCTCACATTTTCCCTCTCACTCATCTTTTGTTATTATATTTTACAATTTTGGATTTTATATTTTAATGTTCACAAAAAACACAATTTAATGTTTTTAACTAAAGTTCATTTCTTTCTTGAAATCGACCGATGTCTAAATCAATTTACCTATACGTTGAAATACTGTATACTTCAAAGAAGTGATTCAATAGCAAAACCTGACACGTTATGATCATCTACATATAAAAGCACTGAATACACTTAAGCATGATGATGACACACGATGATTTAGAATTATTATCGTGTTTGTTCCATCAATAACTTAAGGAAGCAAGTTGTTAAAAGACTTTTCCTACCAGAACTTTCCAACCGTGCAAACTTCATGAGAAATGGCCCCGCAGTTCTCTAGTTTAGCGGCATCTTATAGACAGACAGTATTTCACATTGATTTGGTTAGCACGTCTTTTGATAGTCAGTCGCAAAGGCGCCGAGAGCATAAATTGTTTAAGAAAACAGACCGCCCACAGCTTCGCAAATATAAGGCTGTTAAAATGACGCTTGCTTCCTCAACTGTTTAATTTCGAACAATGTTTTTATTGCTCGACTTTTTATTATGGAAGATTGGGAGCTGTCTTTGGTCGTCTTTCAAATCGAAATAAATATATTTATTTTATTGTGATTGTAAATCATTGATGTAACACTAGCTTCTATTAATAATAATATAATAATTGACTACTACAAGCGTAATAATGTGCTGTGGCCCTGGCCTGGAGCAGGAGAAGTAATGGACTGGCTTTCCATCATTAAGAGTCTGATACTTCCTCTAGCTCCACCTTGGCAAGAGAAGTCATTTGAGGATATCGCTCATTCCAAAAAAAGTCATACCAATTATTACAGATTCTGAATTACAAGGGAACTAAAGTAAAAAAAAATATTTTATTTTATTTACATCGGTTTCTCGGCGGTTCTTTTAGACTTAATTATAGTTTCACGCAGAAGTTATTTTTGGCTTTCTATGATGGAGCTTTCAACAGATATTTGGGTGACAGTAAATTAGTTTTGGTAGTCAGTATTCAGAAATAATACAAGGTATAAAGAAGTCTTTGCATCCTTAGTTTTCTTCATATGGAATCAACTAAAAGTAAATTGTATGTCCATACTTAATACCTGAATATCATCAAAATCAGTTTAGTAGTTTAAAAGTGTACATTACTTACCCAGACACGTATCCAATCAAGATCTTAATAGGTAATTGCAACTAATATTAAGGTAAGGCAGGACAGACATCAATCGTCTAGACATTGACATTGTTTCACAAAATCACGTGAGCGTAATTTTAGGCGCCCAACACTCAATATAGTATGTCTTGCGCTCCCTACCGTATGGCAATTAATTTAGCATATCAAACGATTCTGATTACTACTGCCTGCTTTGTTTATGACGCGGTGCAATCAAAGACTTCGATAAGATACGAGATCATGTAGTTAAATGAACTTAATTAATCGATTTCCACTTACAATAAGATTACATTGAGAACAGTGGCATATTGCTTCACAATAATCGTTTCTTATCGATCACTATCCGAGAATTCGCATTGATTTCCGATATAATCGATGTGTTCATTGATGTCGTCGGGCTTATCAAAGACTGGGAAATCGTTAATTAATGGCTTGAACGGGTCCTGTCTTAAATAGTGGCTTTGTAAGTAAAAATTGTACATGAAAATGATCTTTATTCAGATTTTTTTGTGACCGAATTTGTGAGTAATTAATGTAAAGTATTGATATTTGGTATTATTATCTAAAGTATTTTTATAACTGCTTAAATTCTAGTAGCTCGCTATGTCTAAGTCTGTGAATGTGGAAGATTTCCTTTACAATAAATACCTATGAATAAACCCGGTAGCTTATTACCTTACTTGCCTTATATTATAGCATCGATCGAATATTCAAACAGTTTTTACCCACTTCGTAAAAGAAGTTCCATTATGTAATTTCCTTTATAGGCCAGTATTTGAGCAGCATGTATCTAGATATTTTATCAGAATATCTTGTCCTTATAAACAAAAACAATATCGAATCCGAATCTCCTATTGTTAAACCCTATCATAGAGCAATAAAATGAACAAAATACGTTTAACATTTGAAAATAAATGCACGCTTGCTTTGTCAACGAACTGAGACTATCGACAAGCTCGTAAAATATTATTTTAAAACACATCTAAGCGTTTCTTCGAATAGACAATGAACAATGCGCACGACCGCCCCAAGCAAGTGGAACAATAGCCTGCCCTTAAAGTTTCATATATTTTGAGTTAGATCTCAACAACGGGACACTTTATATATAAATCTAGATTCCTTATTTATTATATTATAATGCTAAAGGTCTATGGGATTTGGATTGATGCTGTTTTCTGGTAAAAAAATTACCTGATCGCGTGTCCAGCTGTCTACTGTTTATCATGTAAACATCGGTACCGGTTGGTAGAGGAGTATACTGGTGACCTGATCATCATAAGCGATGAGCGGCATGGATAGATAATTACAATACCAAAGGAGTGACAAAAACATTGGTATCAATTTTGATGTCTTATACGAGTTAGAATAAAAATAGTTTTTTGGTAATTTTGTTTTTATCTTTTTTTATGTACCTAATAGGTCGGCAAAAGAGCAGACGGATTACCTGGTGGTAAAAAATCAGCGCCGCCCATGGATACCCGCAACGGAGGAGTTACGAGTGCGTTGCCGACCTTTAGGGATCAGGGATTTGGAGATTTAGGGATTGAGGAGGGATTGGGTTGGGGAAGGATTGGGCCTCCGGTTTCTTAATAATCTAATTTATTTTCCATCGTTTTTTAGTTTAAGTTTGGTTTTCTTTCTTTTTTTAGGTGAAATAAAAATAGGTTGAAAAAGGCGACTTAACAAAAAAGATTGAATTTTAAATGCAGGCATTCCTTTCCAACTACGCGTACCTTCGGATCCACAGGAGTAATGTTTAATATAACTTACGTTAAATAATCCTAGGAAGGAATTAAGTGGTTGGAAGAAGGAACATATTTACTGGCACCAGTCCCGACCTAGGAATTCATCTTTAAAACAAATTGCAACCTAAGAGCTAGCCATATACGTTACGTTAGCCACAACAACTAGAGAGAAACATTTTATATTTGTAATGTCATTTGAATATATGATGTATAAATATTTGTGTAAGGTTTATTTTAAAGGTTTCCAATTTTAAAATTGATTTGAATAAAATTATGAGTTTGTTTTTAACTTTTTTTACGTATATTTATTGTACTAAGCATTTATTTGTAAGTTGTATCTAGAGGTTCTCGTTTCGATTTATTTGAGATATCAATATAGTTTTAGAGTTTGAAATGGCACAAAGTCTAAGTCTGAATGTCGCTCCTAAAACACAATAACTTAAAAGACGATGACTTCCTTAGTATAGAATAAGGCGAATACAAGCAAACAGATCATCTGACGGTCCTTTCATAGACATGCGTCACCTTAAAAAATTTTGTAGTTCATTGATGGTCTCCGGTCATCATTCTTACTCAGTCCATGACCAGCGTGCGTAGGTACAATAACTTCCTTCATAATCATTGTGGAAGAGCAAAATTACAACCTTCTTGAAAATATATTTTTTATTATACTTAATGACTTACTTACGTTAGCTGTTTGACGAGGAACTCGACTAATTTCAAGCCACGCTGGGATTCATATTCATGAGCAAAATTGCGCAGCACGTGGTTAATGTCATTTGACCCTCAAATAATAAAAGTCAATCAGATTTTACAAACGAATTAATTCCAAAAATATTTCTTTGACAATACTCTTCTTAATGTTTCAAGAAATAAGAAAACACCAACAAAATAAAAACCACAGTATAGAGAGATTCAAAACAAAACTTCCACAAAAGAGCCAGTATGAAAGTCGGTAAGTAGGTAACAATGATATCTATAATTATCCTAGCGGTATACAATTATGTACGGGACATATCATGTTGGTGTCAAAGATTTTATACTCAAAGTTTAAACTACAACATCTACCAAAGAAGTGTTTTTTTATATGATAAATCGGCAAACGAGGTGACGGATTACCTGATGGTAAGCAGTCAGCGCCGCCAATGGACACCGCAATAACGGAGGAGCGAGTGCGTTGCCAACCTGTTGGCGATTAGCGATTTGGAGATTTTGGGATTGGGGAGGTGAAGGATTGGGCCTCCGGTAACTCACTGACACGGCGAAACACAACGCTGTGTTTTTCCACGCTCCGGTTTTCTGTGAGGCCGTGGTATCACAAATGTCGATCCGACCCATTCGTGCTGAAGCATGGCTAGACTTAACTTTTTTCGTTATTCTATTTTCTTTTGATATTCTTGGGAAATTAATGGCGTCTTGTATCGGAATGCCCACGACCACTTTTAGTATATTGTATATTTTTAGTTGTGGCATTTTTTAATTATCTACATATCAGCACAAAATCAAAAATACAGTGCTCCATTCTCATTTGTCTAAACGTTTTATTAATGCACAAATATTAATAAAATTTATCTCCCCACAGGAAACATAAAAGTTTAGTTAATCAAAATGATAATTTAATATCATTGATAAGAAAATTTTGGCAAATTGATTTCGGCAGTATACAGGAAATGTAGTCATTAATAGCTACTTAACTTTTTATCTTTGTGTCATTAAAGTTTTAAATTTATTTCTTCAAAATTCATTAAGTTTATTTATCACTTTATTATAATAGGTAGCAGTGTTATTAAAAATATATTTTGATCTTATTTAAATATTATTGTATTGTTAACTAATTATTCTTTATTCGACCATTAAAATCTTTGGAAAATTCTTAAGAAGTTTTTTAGTAATTTACCTTTTAAAATATTAGTTGTACCTACATAGTTTCATGTTGAATATATTTCTCATTTCATAGTCCAGTCAACTTAGTAAAAATAAGTTAAGAATCTCGGAATTTGAAATACCAAGCTGCACATTTGTATAGAGATTTATTTGGACATCCTAGAACTTGCCTCAAAACCTACACACTGTAAGGTATCCGCATCTGTCAAAAGTTAAGTTCAAAGGTCACAAAAGTCGATTGTTTTACATCTTCCAGGTTCCCTATTGGGTTTGCGCGATTTGTTTTTATGATCAATATTAAAGAGGATAAAATTTTCTAAATTTTTTTTTTTAAGTTTTATGCGTCGAATCGTTTTCGAGATAGAGGGCAGTGAGTACGCAGTGTTTAACGATCAAAACACGCCTTATAAAGTTGATACGTTGAAAATATATAAAGGAATAAATATTCGAAAATGCCGCTGCCGAAATCATTGCAATGTGCAGGGCAGAAAGTTTCGCATAAATGAAACGAAACGTACGGTGGCGAAAAGATGTAGAGGGTTTTTTTTTAAAAAAAACGTCCTGTGTCGTGGGTGCAGTTACAAACATACAATTTCACATACACATGACACCCAGACCCGGAACAACAATTTATAGATCACACAAAGAGTTGTTCCATGCGGAAATCGAACCCGCGACACGTTGCACGGCAGCCAGTTGCCCAGCCAATGCACCAACCGTGCAGTCAATCGAACCGAACAATTGAAATCGAAATGTAGGAAAAAAATAATTGTACCATCACCACGTAATGGAAATCTAAGAAACCGGATCTTTAGGATCTTACATTAGTATTATACAGGTGCATTAGGATCCGAAGTTCTAAGTACAATTTAATCAGCGTTCTCATCTTAATTCGCGGCGTTCATCTTAAGCACGTCATATGGAAATCGAAGGATACATAGCGGGATTGTCCGTGTCATGTAAATGTATGTGAACGGTGTATGGTCACCCTCGGTATGGGACAATTAGCTGTCATCGTTGCTTCTCACTTCATGGAGATCGGATTGAGATACGGAGCGGCGTGGAGACGATATCTGATCGTGTGATTGGGATGTTTTTGTATGTGTTTGTGTGATAGTTGGCATATATCTTTTATTTGTGCAATAAAATAATGTGTTTAGGTGATTTGTCTGTGATTAGTATTTAGATAATCCGAAAATTATTAAACAAAGTTCTAATTTTAGATAGCTATAATGTTTTGCTCAAATGATAATATAGCAATCATTATCTTTAATAAAGATTTCTTTACATCGTTTAAATCGTTTTGTTCACTACCTACCGTTTTCAAGAAACCATTTTCTATGTTTGGTTCCTTATAATAACGGTATTTATTTATTTATTTGTTTGTTGTTGTTTTTAAGAAGCTTAATAAAACAGTAATAGTTTAATAATATACAGTACCTAATCATATCGCTGATGACAAGCCTCCACAGATAATAGAGATATGTCGATTTCAATAATTAACAATAAGTACTTAAGTAAAGTGTTCCTTATTTTTTTTTGATGGTGTAGGGGTCTGGTCGTCAACAATGAAACCACACAGCTTTGTTGAATAAAACACTGAATTTATTGCAATATATTAACACACTCGAAAACTATATAATTGTAGGGCGAGAGTAAAAAAACGTGCCGATCGCAGCGGCGTTTAGCGGACGACTGACTTAACTAAATTTATAAACTTTATTACGAGTACCCTTACTTAAATCTATATACATATTATATCTACATATATTTTGCGTCGCTTACATAGCCCCATCCCAGTGCGGCTGCTGCAGCACTCAATTATCCATTGGAATTCTAGCGACGCGAGCAACAGATCTTTTGACAGTACCTACTTGCGTTCGCACTTGTACCACTCGCACTCTGCCGTCTTTGCCAGGAAAAACCTTGTCAATAATGCCTCGCGGCCACACGTTACGTGGAGCATTAGGGTCGACAATGAACACTAAGTCCCCTAACTGAATGGGTCTCGCTTGGTCTTGGGTCCACCGTTGACGCGGTATCATTTCCGGTAACACCTCAGTAACCCATCTCCTCCAGAACATGTCTGCTAGTCGCTGGGCTATACGCCATTGACGACGTCGAAACAAATCGGAATCGTCAAAGCTGCCCATATGAGGAGAGTTTGATGAAGCGCCAATTAAAAAGTGGTTTGGTGTCAATGACTCTTTACTATTGGCATCAACAGATACATGACTTAGCGGGCGTCCATTCACCATAACTTCGACTTCAGCAAGGAACGTGTTAAGTACCTCTTCTCTTGGCGCTCTCTCATTGAGCACCACTTTTAGTGCGACCTTGACGCTGCGGATCAGGCGTTCCCACGCCCCACCCCAGTGAGGACTGGCCGGCGGTATGAAAGTCCAACGAGTGCCGTGAATGCCAACAGCTACCTGCAAAGATGTCTCGTCGAGCTCTGCTGCGGACTTCCTCAGCTCTGTACAAGCACCCCTTAAATTTGTCCCATTATCGGAGTATAGATATGCAGGCCATCCACGTCTTGAAGCCATTCTGCGAAGTGCCATGATCAGAGAATCAGTACTTAGCGAGGACACTGTCTCCAAATGAATCGCACGAACTGTGAGACACGTAAATAAAACCCCGTAGCGTTTTTCTCTCCGCCTTCCTATTGTGACTTCCATTGGAACAAACAGATCTATACCACAATGGGTAAAAGGCCGCTGATGATGAGCTACTCTAGCAGCAGGTAAGTCACCCATTCTCGGCATCTGAGGTTTCAATTTTCTTAATCTACATAGCATGCACCTTGAAGTTATTTCTTTAACTGTAGGTCTCAATTTTATTAACCAATATTTTTGTTTCAGGTTATTTACGACCATCTCCTGGTTGCCGTGTCCAGCCTTCACGTGGTAGTACTTTACTATCAACTTAGCTATTTGACACTTTCCATCTAGAATTGCAGGATGCTTGACGTCAAAGGATACATCAGCAGCGGCATCTATCCTTCCACCCACACGCAGTATATTATGTACATCCAGGAAAGGCGTTAAGGTACGTAACTTGCTATTTTTTTCTAAACATTTACTACCTTTAATTAATTTTATATCATTACCGAACGATACCTGTTGAGCATAACGCAGGAGTTGAGTTTCCGCGCGCTTCATAAGACTGCAGTCATCTATTTCCTTTCGTTGGCACCTATATATAAATTTTAGCACCATCGCAGTAGCCCTCAGCAACCGTATCCAAGAAGAGAAGCGCATCGGATCCGGTATTGCAGCGTGATCGGGTAAGTAATTGCCGTGCAGTATATTTGTGACTACCTCCTTATCACACTCCTCCCCTGCGTCACAGGGAATGACTGTACTCGTTGGCCATGAAGATTCTGACTCACACAGAAAAGAAGGTCCATTAAACCACTCTTCGTTCAACTGCAAGACATCAAAATTCTCCCGCGTGGCTTTGTCTGCAACATTCCAGAACGTAGGTACATATCTCCATTCATTAACTTGAGTTAACTCATCAATTTCACCCAAGCGGTGGGCTACGTATGGTTTGTAGCTGCGCGAGTTATTTCGAATCCACTGCAAAACCGTTGTGGAATCACACCAAAAGTATCTATTAGCTGGTTTTATTCGATGTGCGGACTGTAATGTATTAGCTAATCTAGCAGCTATGATAGCTGCCTGTAATTCCAGTCTAGGTACCGTCACAGGTTTTACGGAGGCAACTCGACATTTACTTGCAACGAAACAAACGTGTATTTGTTTGTTATTATCTAACCATCGCCAATATGCGACTGCACACATAGCCTGTATGGAAGCATCACAAAAAATGTGTAGCTGTAAACAATTGTAACCAGTTTCGTGCAACACAGGTGTGCGCGCAGGCAAGTTATTGAATGAAGCGCTTATCAATGGTGAGTCATATCTATTGTTTTCTTCCGTAATATTATTACATAATTTAGATGCATTTACTCGCTTATAGCATCTTGGTATTCTAATGTTTTTTATTAAGTTTATTAGTTTTAACCATTTAAACCACTTTTTACATATATCATCCGTTATGTGTTCGTCCCAACCTACGTTGGATTTCCAGGTTTCCTGTAGTAATATTTTGCCATTTATAGTAAACGGCGCAAGGAATCCGTGGACATCAAACAATGACATTATTACTTTTAACAACTCCCGCTTTGTGGGAGTTCTTATTCCATTTATAATTTCTTTAGATATCCGTTGAAACGAAGTGACGAATCCCAAAGTGTCGTCGCCGGGATACCATATTATACCTAAAGCGCGCTCACCTTCATGTCGCGCACCTATCCCCGCTGTTGATGCCGTGGGTGCAAGCAGATCCTTTGGTAAGCTGTTTAGCACTACCGCGCTATTACTCAGCCAGTTACGAATTTCAAATCCCCCTTGTCTATGTATATGTATAACATCACGAGCGAGTGAAAGGCATATCTGGTCGTCTGGTTGACTATCAATATAGTCATCCATGTAATGCTGCTCTCGGATGGCTTGGACTGCTAGAGGGTTTGATAATTCATATTTTTCTGCGTTTTTATTTTTAATAAACTGAGCAATGAATGGCGCGCAGTTGGCACCAAATATCAATGACGTCATTTTATATGTCCTCACAGGTTCGTTGGGACTATCACGCCACAAAAACCTTAGAGCATCCTGATCGGCTTGTTGGATCTTCACTCTTAAAAACATATCTTTAATGTCGGCTACGACGGCGATTTCATGTTCACGAAAACGCAACATTATTCCCAATATCGAACTTAATAAGTCGGGACCAGTAAGGATATAATCATTAAGCGATAAACCACGCGTTTTAGCCGCGGCATCGAAAACTAAACGTAACTTCTGTTTATTTGGATTATCTACTTCAAAGTGCGGTAAGTACCAAGTTTTATTTGTTTTCCTTGTGTCCAAAATCTCTGTAGCAAAATCGTTATCTAATAAATGCATAATACGTTCCCGGTATCTTTGTGCGTATTGTTCATTACATGCCATTTTCTTTTCTAGATTATGCAGCCTAGACAGTGCAGTGCACTCTGAGTCCGGCATCGCGCTGTTGACGTCCTTCCATGGTATACCTACGTGCCATCGACCATCGATCAATTTTGCCGTTTGTTCCAGGTGTTCCAGGGCGCGCAGATCATCGGAGTTCTGGCGAGGTTTCCCGGAGATGCCCATTGATTCGATAGTAAATGACTTTCTTACCATTTCGTGCAGGTCCTCCAATGAATTGTCTGCCGACCCCAAGTGTACCGTAGTAACATGCAGTGCTGAGTGATACGCGCGGGTTGAGAGAGAGTTAGGTACCAGACCGTGAATACACCATCCCAGCGGAGTACGAGTGGCACAAGGTTCGTTACATTTACCGACCTTAATTTCTAATGTTAATAACAAGTTATAATTATCCTGACCGATCAGTATTTCAGGTTTAGTATTAGTTAAAACAAACTTATTTTTCATATTACATAAGTGGGTATAGTTATTAAAATCAATGACATTATAATTTTGCACGGGTAGACTAAAGTTCTGCATACTTCGAACAGAAATATTAAATTTCTCACCGTTACAGTTCGCTAAACAAACACTGATGACGTCGGTGTCGCACACCAACGAGCTGTTGTCCCAGGCGCCGCGCACCTGCAGCGACTCGCGGCGCCCGCGCAGCCCGGCTCGGGCGGCGAGTGAAGCACTGATAAGGGATATTGTAGACCCGTCATCTAATAAAGCACTAGTAGTAAAAATACCATTAGGTCCGTGCAATCGTACAGGCACTACTTTTAATAACACTTTGCACTCACTGTTTTTAATGTGCGCTATTGTTTCACTTTCAGGTACAATCAAAGACGATTCGGGATTACTACTAACACATTGTCCGTCACTATTTACAGTTTCTCGCGAATTATAATGTAATAACTTATGGTGCGCCTGTCCACAGCTATCGACGTCACACGCCGCCGCCGGACAAGTGGCACGATCATGTTTTGCATCTATGCATTTGTAGCATAACCGGTTTCGTTTGACGAAACTCCAACGATCCTTCCGTAGTGCTTTGCGGAATTTTTTACATTCATATAATTTATGTTTGGTTATGCGGCAGAACTGACATTTTTCATTATTATCAATGCTTTTATTAAACAACACTGTACCCTCTGTGTATTTCTTCTTATTCAATAAGGCTAATGATGATACTTTAGTAGCTTCCTGATTTAGAAATTCCGAAATATCGAACCATGTCGGTCGCTTACCTTGCTGGGTCCATGCATAACTGTAATCAGCCCACTTCGAAATTAAAATAGGAGGTAACTTTGAAAGTATGCTTGTAGTTATGCTTATTCCGTTCAGATATTCATCTTGACCAATTACTTTGACAGCGGCGACACAATTTCGCACTTTAATTGAAAAGGGTACGATATCCTTATGATAATCTTGCGACACTGGCTGAAGCTTCTTGATGTCTAGCAATATACGTGACAATATGATATCTGGATTACCGAACTGCAGCTCGAGGGTAGACATAACTGTCTCAGGCGAGGTCGCACTTATTAATAGGGCCGAGACAGCTTCGCGAGCTGCTCCCTTCAAACATTTCCTTAGGCGCCACATGTTTTCATTGTCTTTGAAATTACACACTTTAGATGACTCTTCATACGCCTGTTTAAAGTGGAGCCACTCCATCGGGTCACCAGAAAATAATGGCAAATCTTTCGGTGTACAAATTCTACTTAACAGGTTTGTATTGAAGTTATTGCTGGTAGAAGCGGCGGCGAAATCCCTCAGTGCGCTGGCCAAAAGGTGAACTGTACCATCATTAGTGCCGGCATTCTGTGCGGCCGGCGAGCAGCGCACGTCCTTCATTTGACCCCTGTCGCGGACGGGCTCTGCTTCCAGTTCTCGATGGCTGCGCTCCAACCACTCTTCTACATCTTTGTTAGTGTGATCTGATTGCACACTACACTCGTCGTCGATCTCCGCTAAGTTTGCAGCCAATTGTTTTTCGATTAAATCTATCTCGATCTTCGCTTTTGCTTGTGCTGCTTCCAGTTCCAGCCTTTTTTACCCGACTGCCAAAGAAGGAGGGTAATGTTTTTCGAGTGTATGTAAGTATGTATGTATGTCTTTTCCTTTGTGACCTCCTGTAGCCTAAACGGCTTGATGGATTTTGATGTATGAGGTATCGTTAGATTTGTCTTGATTACGGGAGTGTCATAGGATACATTTTATCCTAAAAGTCCCACGGGATAAAGACATAATAATATTTTTTCTAAATTTCCCTTTAAAAAAATATGTATGCGGTATCATTAGATTCATTTCAATCACGGGAGTAATTAATATGGGATACGTTTTTTCTCAAAATTCCCACGGGAACATGTTAATTCTGCGTCAACGCAAAGCAACTCATGCGTTAGCAAGCAAAAAGATAGGGCGTGGCCTGGCATGCGGCGCCAAATGTCGTCGAAATAATTTAAAATGGTACTTACATATACATAGTCTTCTACATCTACAACATTTTCGTTAAATAAAAACAGCTAAAAGTTATAAATAAAAAAATTATTATTAAAAAAACAAAATACCCGACTGCACACTAAAAAAAGAGTAAAACAAGCCCCACAATACAAATTTACTGAATATAATTTATAAATGTTGATGGAAAGCATCGCAGGCGGGGACCACCTTGACCGCCACCAACGAAAATTCTGCTAAATGGTGCACAACAGAAATGACTATAAATAAGCCTCTGTTGGTCCCCGCCTGCGATGCTTTCCATCAACATTTATAAATTATATTCAGTAAATTTGTATTGTGGGGCTTGTTTTACTCTTTTTTTAGTGTGCAGTCGGGTATTTTGTTTTTTTAATAATAATTTTTTTATTTCCTAGCAATCACCGACGAAGATGATGATCTCTGTGATTTGGCTTTGGGGACTTGAAGAGACGTTGAAGGAATCATCTGGGTGGCCGTTAAAGGTGGTTCGGATTTTACCACACTACCTTCAGGTTTACTTTTAAGAAAAAGAAAAGTTTTAGCCCGTCGTAAAATATCTTCATTGGGTTGTTGCTCCTCATTTGTTGGCAATGCTGGAACCTTTTGGATTGAGGGTTGAACCTCCATTTGCTCCTCGTCCTTCTTTGCGGTTCTTCGAGTGTTCACCATATTCTTTGGTGTGTGGAACATTTGTACCAGATCCGGTTCGAAGTGACCAGCTGTAGGGGTCTGGTCGTCAGCAATGAAACCACAGCTTAGTTGAACAAAACACTGAATTTATTGTGTTATATTGACACACTCGAAAACTATATATTATTAGGGCGAGAGTAAAAAAAACGTGCCGATCGCAGCGGCGTTTACCACACTACCTTCAGGTTTACTTTTAAGAAAAAGAAAAGTTTTAGCCCGTCGTAAAATATCTTCATTGGGTTGTTGCTCCTCATTTGTTGGCAATGCTGGAACCTTTTGGATTGAGGGTTGAACCTCCATTTGCTCCTCGTCCTTCTTTGCGGTTCTTCGAGTGTTCACCATATTCTTTGGTGTGTGGAACATTTGTACCAGATCCGGTTCGAAGTGACCAGCTGTAGGGGTCTGGTCGTCAGCAATGAAACCACAGCTTAGTTGAACAAAACACTGAATTTATTGTGTTATATTGACAGATGGTGTGACATTAAAATCAATAAATTTTTCCGTCATCATTTTCAAATCAAGTAACGTTAGGCTAAGCAAGGAAGAAGAATAGTCTAATTAATTGTGTCAACAGAAATAACAAAAATATATGAAAAGCTTATTCCACGCAAGCTCTGTTCTAAATAAGACGGGCGGGCCCGGCGCTACGGTGGTGGCGTCATCGCGGCGGCTCCTCAGATGCTGTTAGCTTGACTTTCGCGACACATCATCGTGACAGAACACTTCCAGACGCCTTAGCTAATGAACCCGTACACTTTGAGATCTGTTCGTGTTGACTCTATTCATAGACTTATATGCTTATAGGTATAGGTTAGCGAAATCCTTTGTCCAAGCTAGACTGTCTTGTTTGGTTGGTGCATTAAGTGTATCGGTATATTAATAGGGTTTAGCAAATGAAAATATTCAGCTATGTCATTTAGCACAAGGTTTAATTTCCCTTGCTATGTATACATATACGAACGAAGGTACTTCATTAGAAACTTATAACTGAATTTTAAAGCAGATATCTTCACTCAATTGAGCTGTAGGTATATACACGTTGTAATGTAGTATACACGTTGAGTTTGCAAAGCTATAATTATGGCTTTACTCTAAACTGTGTCAAATTGTTATTTTTATTATTTGTTCACATATTTAGGTACTCAAAATAAAAGCTCGATCTCCAATATTATAGCAAATCTTAAACAAGAAAACAGGCTTTACATAACGATTATTCATGGAAAAAAGAAAATAATTCTATAACGTTCATATGTACGTTTAGTAAAGCCACTACAATACTAAAGAACAAACCTAATTAATATTGTAAAACTACTGCGGTAAGCTTTAAAATTGAATGCTATTGACCTACTTTACTGCTAGCTCCAGCCCTTTGTCAGTGCCCTGCCAATTTGTGACGACTGTAAAACTTTCATCCGTGCATTAATTAATTATAATTAGAAGGAACAAGAAACAAAGCAAGTGGACCGCACGTTGAAGTTTGAAGATTCATTAATTTCTACTTGTAAGATGAAGTGTCTTGTTTGTTTGTTTACACTATAGTGTTAATCTTTTTGCATTTGATAATTTATGTGTGGGAGAGCTCCTCTGCTTCGGCACGAATGGGTCAGCTCAACCAGATTGATACCACGGCCTCACAGAAAACCGGCATAAAACAACCACAGCGTTGTGTTTCGCCGTGTGAGTGAGGTTACTGGAGGCCCAATCCTTCCCCTCCCCCAATCCCTAAATCTCCAAATCCCCAAAAGGTCGGCTAAAAACTCGTAACTGCTCTGCTGTTGCAGTTGTCCATAGACGGTGCCTTACCAACTGGTTATCCGGTTGCCGACCTATTATATAAAAAACAGATGTTATGAAATCTGTCCTATTTTTTAGAATAAATAACCTACTAAATTTTCTTAATAAATAAATAAATTATAGCCATCATTCATATATGTATTAGCACAAACATTCACTGCTTTACATATACACTGCCAACATCCTGCAAATCAACCAAGTGGTTGATTTGCAGGATGTTGGCAACATTAGTCAACATACACTAGTGTGTATGTTGACTAATGTTGAGTTAATAAAAAAGTTAAAGACAATCAATACCAACCTAATATAAATAGGCCAAATATACATATTCTCACTTAAAATGTATAAAAATAATACCTACATCATATTATAACCCTATTATAAGAATATCGATATTTTCGATTCCCGTACCGCGACCTTCAAAAGAATTGTTGTCTATTATTTTAATTGTAGTGTAGTGTGTAGGTTTTAATTATTAATTTTTACTGTAAATGCACCTATTCAATGTACGTAACTGTAGATACTGCACTTTTGTTTTTATTGGAATAATTTTGTTTAAGTACCATGCTGTGTGATTACGTGTGGGTGGAATTCTGTGCAAAATATTATACTGTATAAAACATTATATCATGTCGAATTTTACCTTTTTTTTCATATAATAGGTCGGCAAACGAGCACACAGATTACCTGATGGTAAGCAATCACAGCCGCCCATGGACACACGCAACGGAGGAGTTACGAGTGCGTTGCCGACATTTTAGGGATTAGGGATTTCGAGATTTAGGGATTGAGGAGGGTTTGGGGTTGGGGAAGGATTGGGCCTCCGGTAACCTCACTCACACGGCGAAACACAACGCTGTGGTTGTTTCACGCCAGTTTTCTATGAGGCCGTGGTATCACTCCGGTCGAGGCGAACCATTCGTGCCGAAGCATGGCTCTCCCTCACTTGTCTTGTTGTAACTGGGTTTGTAAAATAAAATAAAATATGAAGACCGTTGATTTCTCGTCAAAAACGAAATAGTTCCAAGCTCGTCACCACAAACCACAGCTAATGGTTATATTTAGTGATCAAAAGCACTAATAAGGTGTTTGAGAATTCGGTAACGAATATGATAAATGATATCGTACAGTGTACTATTACCCGACGCGCCGTGGGGCGTGAGAACAACACGTCTTTCGGCGATATCTCGTGTTTCAACCTACTCGTGTTAGAATTGGTCTGTTCCTTACTGGTCCACAGAGAAAAATAGGTGTCAACTCAATTGACATAACATTATGTGAAAAAGATCCCGACGAATTGAGAACCTCCTTCTTTTTTTGAAGTCGGTTAATAATATTACTAATACCACAAAGATCACGTTTCAGGTAGCAGTTGAAAATTTTATAGTACCGCAAGCTCGGGCTACTTTGAAAATTAAAAACGAATATACGTTTGGTCCTGGGTTATCTTTGGTTAAGGAGTTTGGATCAAAGCTACCCCCTATGGTCAAAGTAACCTGAAGTTACGGTAGCTATTTTAATACGATAACTTACACTAACAATATTTAATGTCGCACCTAATATTGTTACTATTTTATACTTACCTACAATCTTTAGGTATATCAGATATACGGAAAATTATTGTCTGATTTCATTACCATCACTTCATATTATAAAAAAATGACTCAAAGAGCCAATAGACAACCACTAGCGGGGCCCTAACGGGCTGATATTATTATTTAGCCGACGGAGGATGATGCCCTATGCGGAGGAAGCGCAATGAGGCACCGCGGTCTCGGCCCAAAGAAGGATTTTTAGTCAGTAAGAGTCTGACACTCGCTCTCGTGGATGGGAAAAGTCATATGATGACTTTTCCCCTGACAAAAAAAAAACGCTCGCCTTTTACCTATGTATTCTTAAAACTTTTTAAAATAGATTGATTGAAGAGAAAAGTTTAGATGTATAATATCTATTCATATCTATTAAATAATGTAGAAATTTAGTGTACATACATATCAAAACTAAAAGGTAAGTTCGCGGAATTTGAGACAATCTTTATTGATATATTTATCGACAGCAAATAAATAGGTATTAGAATATGCCCGATAATAATCTTGATGGCCTAAAGGTATATACCACACGGTGTCAATACTCGTACGATTTAAGATAATTGAGTGATCACTGCTGTGATTCTTGAGCGTAAGAACCAAATAAGTTATATGTGATATAAAAGTTTAAAAACAACGTCTTAAAAGTATCTTTTGGGATGAAAATAGCATTTGCAAGTACGTAGATCACTCATAATGATATAAAATATAATAAGTCAAACTTGAAAATTAAATAAAATATTGTTTATTTGCATTGTGGAGTTACAAAATTAGTACAACATATCTCACCGATCAATGAAAGTAAGTTTATCAAAAGAAAAACGTTGTCTTTGCTAGCTTACTTGACAATGATTTCGAAATATTTGTTCAGTTCACTTTTCAAAGGCTTTTAACCTAAATATTATATTAAACTTAATTTAAAAAATAATACAAAATACTACGATACCAAGTTTTATAAAAGCGAAATCTGAAGAAGAATTTTAATAATTAAATAGTAATGTCGACTTACTTTTTTTAAGGGCCTTTTTTTCGAATCGTTGCTTTCTCCGGGTGCATAGTGGAACAGATCTATTTATCAACAGAAACGTCGCGTTGAGTCCACTGCTCACGTGTCGAGTGACGATCAATTATTGTGGGTAAGTAAAGTGGACTACAAACAACGAGGAACAACAAACGGATTAGTTTACTAAACAACTAAACAACAGGAAGGAATCGACTATTGACACACTAACCGATGTAGTGTCAAGTTATTGCTAATGTAAGGAACATTAATATTTGTTTATTATTTGGGGATATTCAATGGAGTTTTTTGATATTATAAATATTGCATTTTTGCTCCTAGATCTAGCGTTTCAGCGTTTTCTACTATATACATCATACGCTACTTAGAATCTATTTTTCTTAAATTTTATTCTTCTTCTTCTTCTTCTATAGATACTTCTTAAAGAAGGTATCGACAGCAAAATGTTTTGTCTTATTTTGATATTGCAATTTTGTTTTAATAGGGACGTAAACAGGTAAACAGAAGTTTCACCTGACGGTAAGTTATAGGCGCCACCCATGCCCACCGGAACCACTAGAGAAGTTTCTTGAGGATTGGAGGATTGAGGGACACAGGTGAAGGATTGGGCATCTGGTAATGTCACACACAATGCGAAACATAAGGTAAGCGTTGTTTTACGTCGGTTTTCTTTGAGGCTCTCATATCACTCCAGCTGTGCTGCCGACGTTCGTCATGATTGGCATAGCCGGCTAAAGCTCTCCTACACTTTTCTATTTTCTTAGTAAATTCGATCCACCTATCTAACAAGTTACAGAAGTAAGTGATCAATTTTTTATTATTATTATTGTGTTATTGAAATTAAAAAGTTCAAAGGTCTGATTGACTTTGACATGTTTGTCATCGATCTAGCAACTGGTGCCATCTGCCCTTTACTTACTTAGTCATTCATTGATTGAGTACCATAGTTGAGTTATAAGCAAAAGTAAAATATGTACTATTAAACATTTAGATAGAACATTAAAAAATATCACACTGTCATTCTTATTTTTAAGATTCATTTAATATTTGTTTTTTTTTAACTCATTTCGAAGAAGTGATGTGATGTGTATGCTATTCGACGCAACAAACTCAATGAATTTACATAATCTAAGGATTTTGACAATTCCTAATAAGTACCTACTTGTTGAATTCGAATAGAAGCTTGACTTCAAATGAACATTGACAAATTACCTATCTGTATTTTCGGATTACTTAATCCAAAGTAATCGGAACTACAAGAACTCAATCAATACCTGCCTCAAATATTAGTTACCTACGCATTCCCACTACATATCCATATAACAACTCTAGCTTTTACCCGCGCGCCCTTTGCTCGCGTGGAATAGTGAATTCCTGCAGATTTTTGGTTTAACAACTATCCTATGTCCTTTCTCGAATTCCAAACTATGTCTGTTTGGTACCTTTCACACAAAGAGGTTCAGTAGTTTAGGCGTGAACAAAAGACAGACAGAGTTAGGTACTTTTATAACATAAGTATGAATTGAATCTATTTTTAATAAATGAGAACATAGGCTAGGTAATTCTAAATATTTGCAAGTGAAAAAATTCAAACAGCTGATAAAGTATGCTTTTAATTTAGCCACTTTACTATTAACAAATTATTATAATTTATAGACATGCTATTATATACAGACATGAAATGAGTTCGATACTTTTATACCTAGACTTTAAACAGGTGCAATGACCTAGAACGAGGTTTGAAATTTAGGCTGTTTTTCGGTTGAAAATATTTGTTAATACTTTACACATAATTTATTGAGTGCTAATGCTATTTTGCGCAGAGACGGATAACAATATCCGCCGGTATCAGTATGGCTATTACACCCAAGGAGTACTTAACAAGTGCGTGGCCTGGTTATTGGTTTGCGTATTGCGTATAGGGAGGTACGGATTGAGCCTCTGGTAACCTAAATCACACGGCAAAATATAGTACAGCGCTAGCGTTGGTTTTCGTGAGGCCGTGGTATCACTCTGGTTCAGCCGGCCCCATAGCGCCGAAACATGGCTCTCTGTCATTTTAGAAGTAATATCAGTTATTTTATTATGCATCACTAAGTTGACATGGAGTGATGGTAGTGTAACATACATGTATATTTGACCACCCTTCCTGCTGGTGTTAGACCCACCTGCACAAAGCAAGATAAAGCACGGGGTGGTTATTAGTAAAAGCCTGACACTTCTTCTTGGTCCATTTTGGGTTGAAGAAGTCAATTAAGGAATTTACTTCAGAAAAAAATGGATTTATTGAACATAACAACTCACTCACGGTGCTGCACTTCAGTCGGGTGCGCGACGACGACGACAAATAAACGATATTAATTATCATCATCATCAGCTGTTGATGATGTAAATTAATATCGTTTTCTAGATTTATAAATGCAACCAAGAGCTCCCTTTATCCGAGAATAGAACAACGTTTATGGTCTTTGCACATTGCGAACAGCATTCAACTTTACTGACAATAAATCTCTATTTGAAGAAGTGTCGAAAATTTCACTTTCGTTGTGAATTTTACTCGGTATTGCTAATTGTATTATTCATAGATTGATTCTTAATTCGTGCTAATTGTGTTTGGGTGCATAGCATCACGTTCAAGATAGATTCGCCAATGATTTTATCATTTTTTAAAAAGAATCGAAAGAGGTTTTGTTTTGTTTCTTAATGAGGATTTCGTTGCGATCCGTCGTAAAATTCTTTACTAAATACCAGGAGAACTTACTTGTCTGTTTTTTAATAAACTTTGAAGATCTTCTCCTTTTACAAAAGATGTGTATTGACTAACGTACAACTACTTATCAAACGATAATGAAGATAGCAACATAAGAGGAATTTAGTGTGTTTTCTTCTCTTAGTATAGCATAATAGACGTGTAACCAGATCAGTCAGCAACACCAAAGAAATAGAAAGCACATACCTTTAAGCAATGATATTATAAGTAAAAAGGTGTAGATAGGTTACAAGCGTTCAGCAAGTGATACATTAAAATGTGGCTAACTAGCTTTTTCATATTTTTGTCTCTTTTTCACTCGCTATTATTGAATCATGCCATCCTACTTTAACGTGTATCATACGATTTATTCATGTGTGCATAAGAGTGCCATTTTTGAAAATCGAATGTTGTTTGTGTAACCCATCTATACCATTTTACTTATAATATCATTGCCTTTAAGAATGAAATTTGAGCATTAAGATCCGCTATGGATTGGCTATGGTCCCATACCTACCTACCTTCAACGAGAGGACGAGCAGGAGAAGAAACGGGATGGATTTTAATCAGTTATAGTCTCACTCTTCTTCATGCCGAATGGAAGAAACCATGTCTCGACTTTTCCTTTTTAATAAAACGTTGTTTAATAAAGGTCGTAGTATCACTCTAGTAGAGCCTCATATAGCTCTCAAACTCTTAAGTTTCCAAAAATAAAAATAAAAAAATTAAGTGCTTTATCAGTAGTCCGACCCTGTTCTGTAATTATTTTAAATCCATCTACGAAAAAATTCCTGACACCTTAGTGTTTACAGCACGTGGCGATGTGTGAAACTTAGAACATCTGACAATATCGTCTACCTACTGTTAATTGACATGTTTTAGAATTTAACATTTCTAGTTTTATGACTTTATGTCTGTTGTCTAATAAAACATTCTTATCTTTATTTTGTTGTTAACAATGTAATATAAAGTTGAAATAAATTAAGTAGTTTGCTACCGGGACTGTTTCTGATAATCAACCAATATCTTCGCCTGAATCAACTGACAAAAGCTCTACCATTTCCAAGTCACAACGGGATTCTTATTCATAAGCAGCAATTTTCAATAAATGCAGTTTGTCATTATAGTTAATATTAAATATATATATATCTTCACCTCTTCTGTGGGTGTGGGGCAAGAGGAATGTCAGACTCTCTCTTCTCTATCTCTCTCTCTCTCTCTCTCACTCTCTCTCTCTCTCTCTCTCTCTCTCTCTTTCACCCGTTTATTCTCGAGCTCTAAGCCTTCTTTTTTTTGGTCGGAACGATAGGTAGGTACACGACGTTTATCATTCATTTTTTCTAGGGAGCAACCTAATTTTCACATACTGCATATTATCCCTTAAAACCGTGCCAGAAAGTAGAATTTACAAAAAACAGATAACATTAAGAAGTCTTTTATAATTTTCACGATGTGGGAATATGTAGTTTGCGCTCGCAACTGATCAACCAACGAGGAATTTTTTTTTATCAAACTGTTAATTTCAGTACCTATAAGTAATGATGTCATACATATCTAATATGCCTATAAAATCTAGGTACCTATTTGCATACAACCATGAAGTAACGTTGTAATTGTACTATATTGAATTAATTAACACACAAAAATACAATGAATAAGACATTCATGATAAGTGAACTACAAACTGTAACATGACCCAAACTAAAAAAGACACCTTACTAACAACAAAATAGAGTTAATAATTAAGAGATAGTCAAACATTTTCATCACAAAGAAAATAGAAAAACAAAATCAATTGAGAGGCAATTAAATATTTTTTTGACAGGAAATTAATGAAGACGTTGACAGATTGACGGGATACGAAATATATGAGCCGTCACAAGCTACACAGCACACAGTATACTAGAGGTACTTGCGAAATGATTCTATATTGGCACGAACATAAATGTTCATTTTAGTAATATTGAATTTCATGTCTATTACATTGTCATTGTCAATGACAATAGCAGTTGAAGGTGAAGTCTAAATTTTGTAGATTAGACTTGCAATACAGATAAACATGGCTGTCTATTCTCACAAAATATAAGTCACACATCCATTCCATGGATTTTCTGTTAAGATATGATGTAATTCCATTTTTAATTTTACTCGAACGCAGATTAAAAAATGGAATACATTTTCAATATAACCTGGAAAGCTTTTAGTATGCTTATTTTAAATTAGGAATTTCGTCGATAGGTACTGGGTATCAAACATAGGTGTGCGTCGCGTACCGAAGTAAAATTCTAGTAGAATTTATGCCGGTTCATACGAGAAGCGGTCATAGTCGACGACAAGGCGCGTTAGTGTTAGGACGCGCCGCTCGACACCCCGACGCGAAGAGCACGCGGAAGGCAACTTGCACGCAACTCGATCTAGTGATAAAATAAAACAACCCAAAAAACATTAAAAACTCATTGGTTTATGTTTGTTGTAAAATAGATAACAGTTTGTCTGTTGTTTTTTTTTTGTTAGTTTTGTGAATGAAACAGTGAATGATTTTTCCACTTACCCGTAATTGAAAGGTTAGTATATTTTTCAATAAATTACCATTATTTTGACGATAGAAATACGTTCTTGGATTTTTTATCAATGGAAATCCGTTTCCGATTGCTCGCTAGACATGTGCAGAGTTCAACGAATAACCTTAACCCTCTAACGAACACAATAAGCAGCCGACGAGAGTATTTACATTTTCTCGTGTCGGTGTATAAAATATAATTGACAACTGACATTTTTAATAGTAGATTCCACTAATCGTAGTGATGTCCTAATTGAAATCTCACAGGATTGGCATGTAATTAGCGTTAAATAATAATCTACAAAATTGAACTATAGCGAGACGATTAAAACTCTATCATATTAAATTAATTAATGGATTTCATTCATTAAAATGTAAATTTATTCAAACGACTTATCAGCAAACTGACATGTGGTAGGTATCGATAGTTCCAATCGATAGTTTTTATCGGATCGTTTTTTATCGATCAGCTGTGTAATCGATAATGTTTACGTCAATTTCCCTTGGTATAATATAGTAATTCGATGGTGATTTTTTTTCTTACGGTCATTTGCCTGTTAATCATTTCTATTGGTTCGTAATGAATGTAAGTGTATTTTTTTGCGTTTTTTGCCATCATAAATGAGATGTCATGACTTTATAAGTCTAAATTGATATAGTTATCAGTGACATTGTCATTTCTGATGACGAAGTATTTCTCATTGGGTTTAGGACAACGACCATTCACGATTAAGTGTAAAAAAGTAACGAACAATTATTTTTTGTTGTGTTAATAGATCATAATAATGTGGGCCTGACGTACGCTTGATTGTGTTGTGGTATTTCGTATAGTTTGACTTTCAAAATATTATAGGCGTCGTGTCTTTACTTCCTACTTAGTAGCCAGACTAGATAACATACCAGTCAGATTTTTTGCTATAAGTAAAGCGCACTTGCCATTGTACCGTGATTTGGTTCACGAAGTTCTTACATAGGCGTTAGCAGCTAATTCTCTGGCTATCATGAATGCACCTACAGATTGTAGTATATTTTTTTTGCTATTCTTTAACTCATCATCATCACAAACAACCTATAAGTTTGCCCTGCTGAGCAGAAGCCTCTTCTCGCATAGAGAAGGTTTGAGCAATAATAACCACGCTTGGACAAGGTGCATTGGGGATTTCCAACTTATAGTTAGAAATTATGAGTTCAGGTTTCCTGACTCGGAAAACTCGGAAGTTTATATCTATAGATTGGTATGATTCACACTGATAATCACCAGGTTTCGAAACTGCGCCCTAACGCGTGAAAAATGGTTGCCTTAACAACCACGACCATATTTTTTCACTATCATAGTGAACTTGATTTTTCCTTCAGTTGAAAACATATTCTGGCAAAAGTAACTTTTTTTTGTAAGTTAACATATCAATGTAAGTAATTTAAAGATATATGAATCTTTTTTAAATATTATAAACGCGAAAGTAAGTAAGAATGTATAGTGGATTGAAGTTTGGTACTCTTTCGCGTAAAAACTACTAAACGCACTTTGATAAAAATGGCACTAAAATGCGGAGAACATGTCTGAAATAATACGTAGAGGAATGATTTTTTTGTGTTGTTTATTTGGTTCAACAAAAAAATTAACTCAAAAAAACAAAACATCTTGTGCAATCAAATAAATTATAATATCTTGTAGTTAAATACATCCCAATGCGATTGTGTACTTAATCATTTTTTTTAGGATAAGAACAACATAATGTTTGTTGTAATATACATTTTTCTTTAGTCGTATCATTAGTTCCACATAATGAAGAACGAGACTATCGCCTTGTAATCGCCATAAAATATCCTATGTTTATACTAAATCCAGTTCTAGATTCTAGACTCAGGCTAGACGACGACTATTAATGCAGTCAGCATAAAATAACTAGGTTTTTATTCTCCGATGAAATACATCAAAACTTCTATATAAATTTAGCCAGTTAATTAAGGGTAAATAATGTCTGCAAAAATTTGAAAAAGTCATGAAAAAAATACTTAAAAAAGTCATTTGAAAAGTAACTTTATTTCAGTAACATTGTATGTTAAAAATTGTTTTCCATATATTTATTATTTGAAATCACATCTTTTTAAATTTAAATGTCGTGCAAAGATTTTGGGATTTTTTTATTTAGTAAAACTATCATACCCATATAAATATAAACCAACTTTTAAGGAGTTATTTTGCAACAGACTAAGTAACACAAACATAAAGATGTGAGTAAATTACCACTTGTGCCGAATGCAAGTGCGATTACTGGTCGAGGATCCCTAAGAGTCACAAAGAATATTAGACTTTTTTTCAGTTTGTCGAAAATTTCAATTAACACATTCTGAAGTTGTACCCGCTAAAGACTCGCTTACATTAGATTAAAAAAGGAGCTTATGAGTATCAAAATAAAAAGTCTTTACTTCTTACACTCGGTAGATTTTCCAATTACGATCAATCTACAAATAAGATAACGAGACACTAAACATTTCAGAAATAAAAAAGTTTACATATTAACACAGTTGCAATTCCAACCATATCATTATAAACAGACACGTGTTATTTCCTTGTACACCGTACAATACTTGTGTAGTTGTTAAATAATTTCTTTGCTCTTACAATTTACACTATCCGATGACGTCACTGCTACTATTATGACTCATAAAAGTAAGCATTTCTGCGTAATTAACATACTTCGATAAAGCTTTAGAACAATATTGTACTTAAAACTTACACGAGTTTTTATTTTAATTATCGTAATAAATAGTAAAGTGAATTTGTAACGCGTTTACTCCTAAAGTACTGAGCCGATTATGATTAATTTTGATACAGATGTAGATCCTAGAATTTGTTTGTGCTTTATCATGCTAATAGTGTAAAAGCGAAAGTTTGTAAGGATGGGTGGATGGTCGCTACTCTTTCACGAAAACTAGTAAACGGTTCTGATTGAAATTTGGCATAGAGATAGATTATATAGATTATATATAGATTTATATAGATAGATCAGGGGTCAAAAATGCAATTACACTGTACCAATTTTAAAATGACTAAAATTTTTTGTAGTAAAAGTTCGATGGTTCACAGCCAGTTTATTCAATAATTTTGATTCTATGCTATAAATTAAAGCAGTCCTCAACCATTGACTCTATTCTACAAAGACATTTTAGTCATTTTAAAATTGGTAGAGTGCAATTGCATTTTTGACCCTTGACTGTACATATAGGCTACTTTTTGCCCTCGTACTGGTGAAGCCCCTGGCAAAAAGTATCTTAATTTAATGGAATGAAATGATGAAGTCTGGAATTAGTTTTGTCTAAAACTGAAGTTATTATATAACAAGACAATTTTCTTCTTTCTTTCTTTAAATCATACGTCTCTTTCACTTCCTGTGGAGACCTAGATCGAACTAAAATTGATTGACTAAATTTATATCAACGAACAAAGTTACGGGCAAACGCTTGTACGTTTATCACGTGTGAAAAATAGGTCATTCGCCTATGCGATGAACTTTCCAAGTATTCATGAATGAACACATACTTAAAAGAATAAAAAGAATTTTAACACATACAACTTGACGGCTCAACTCCGAGATGGAGTTGATATTATTTTTTATATGTATGTGTAAATTATTTTGTTTTAGAAAAAGGTTAATTTTTTAAATGCCGTATTTAAAATGATCCGTACTATCAACAGTTTTTTAATAGCCAGTTACTGGATTTTGTCGTTTTATAAAATGAATAAATTACTTTTTGTATTTATTACTCCCCATTAAATACCAAATTAAGTCAAAGGCGTGTATCATGGGTTTTCTAGTCGCTCTTAACCGGACACGATATCGTATTTTTCTGTTTTTCATGTTATGATTCATATTTATAGTATTTTCCCCTACCCCGTAAAATAAATGAACAAATGAGCAGGAAGATCATTAAATAAAAAGTTTGCAGTGCTGTGCCGCCCAAGGACACTCGCATCACTCGCAACCACAGCACTACAATATTTTATTGAAATCACAATTTGTTGTAATTCAGATATTTATTAAGACACAATTACCGATACATGGTGGTGGTCCGAAAGTAAGGTATCCGTTTCTCATGCGTGAAAAGACAAGTAATAATGCGATACCTTCTATATGTTAATGAAAACTGTTTATTCAATTTGAAATCGCCAATCTTTCCTGGCGGAGCTTTGCTCAGTAGTGGGCACTTAAAGGGTGATGATAAAAATGATCCATACACTTTTTTCTCTTTGTGTCTGTTACGTTATCAAATTGCTCTACTATTTTGTTACACTACGTACTATATAACATAATATTTCATAAGGACTGAAGCCGTAAATTGTTGAGATAATAAAATAAACAAACCATTAAATGATTTTGTTTACACTTGAAGTCATCAAACTCGCATGTTGTACATATTCAGATCATTCAAGAGTTAGGTGCGGTTAAATGAATTATTATTAAGTAAATATTTCTCTTGCTTAGGTGGCTCTGGTTCACCCATAATAACAATATAATATATACATTATCTCGTATCAAATTTTGAGATTATTAACATACCTACCTACAATCGCATGAATTGCCTAAATAAATACAAAGAAATATATTTTAATTTTTTTTTCGAAACTTAGTAGCTTTTGTGTCGACGTTTGTTTTTTTAAACTTCATCATTTATTAGTGTGGTAAACATGGCTATCGTATATTATTAAGTGACCTCCAAGATATCTTACAATCTGCAGCAAGTCTGGAATCTCTATACTTAATTGTAACACGTAAAAACACGATTTTTGACCGTTGATTACGCCTCCCAAATACTTCGTTACATTTTCATGCAAAGTATATTCAATATTAATATCCTTCTGTCCATCAGTTCTGACACAGGCTTGTTATATCTAGCCACGTTTTAATTCGTTCCAATAGCTTTGCACTGGAGTATCCTGTGACATGTTTTAGGGCCAACGATAACGCTATCGACGGATAGTTTAACGCACCGATCGTGTGATTTTTCTATTGGACCTGCTTTGCATGTAGGTCGGTCGGTTACGATGTGAACCGATAAGGCAACTGTGATATGAAAGGGCAGGTTGCGTCCACGCATTCATGCGTACGCTTTTGTCGTTTCTGTTTTTGAAATTTTTCAAGGTCATTGTTTTTATTTTTTTATATAAAATATATTATATGCTTGCATATTTTAATTCTTACTAATATTATAAATGCAAAACTTACGATGTTTGGATGTTTGTTACTCAATCACGCCAAAACGGCTGGACGGATCTGGATGAAATTTGTTACAGGCATAGGATACACCCCGAAATAGGACAAAGGTTACTTTTTATCAACACACCACGCGGGCAAAGCCGCGCCTCGGGCGGATGCTAGTCGTTCATAAGCTTACATGCCATTAACTAGTTCATATTTAATTTGAATTAAGAATATTTGTTATTGAAGAGCCTTTTAAGATTAAGGAAGGAAGAAATGTTGAGAGAAGGTACTACACAAAGTAAATAAAAACATTTTATCCAGTTTTTGCAGTAGTACATACTTGTACGTTTGTTTTGAATTTTGAATTCCGAAACAGTTCGTTTCAAATTATCCTTGCAGTACATTCATACGTACTGTTTACCAGGCTAGTCTCTATAATGCACCATAGACAGTAAACATTTTTTTTAGTATGAGTTTAAGACAATGAAGAAAACGGAACATGACATTAATTATTAATAATAACAAATTAACACTAAAAACATACCGATAACAAATTAGTGCCCAAATATTATAATTAATCACAGACAAGTTTAACCTAAATGCTAACCGCCACCATTGGTTAAGACACGCTGCTAAACCTGTCTTTCCTTAACCGAACTTTTTATTTATAAACTCTTTTAAGTTACTTACTTGATTAATGGTTTTCGTCCTGCTGTAAGGCAAATACGTTAATTAGTTACAATATGTTAACGTTTAGATGACATTTTAGTGTTCCTTGTTTGAAAATATATTTGAATATTTATGTATTAATGTGGTTGAATAAATTATAAGCTGATTTGTCTTAATCGTCGTTATGATGTAGGTGGTGTTATAATTGAGTGTTTTGTTGTTGTAAGGGTGATTCTTTATTTGATAGTTGGTATAGGGTGATTCATTTGTTTTATTTAGAGCATAATTGTTTTTGTTGTGTTGGAACTGCCATTATTTTATGCTCCTTCATTATTATTCTCTTCTGCTGAACATAAGCGTCTCCAATTAAGACTGCACGGTTGGTGCGGTGGCTGGGTAACTGGTTGCCGTGCAACGTGTCGCGGGTTCGATTCCCGCACGGAACAATTCTTTGTGTGATCCACAAATTGTTGTTCCGGGTCTGGGTGTCATTTGTATGTGAAATTGTATGTTTGTAACCGCACCCACGACACAGGAGAAAATCCTAATGTGGGGCAACGTTTTTAAAAGAAAAAAAAAATTACTTCCTCAAATGAGTTTAAGCTAGTTGGAAGCAATATTCGGTATGAATGGGTCGGCTCGACTGGAGTGATACCACGGCCTCACAGAAAACCGGCGTGAAACAACCACAGCGTTGTGTTTCGCCGTGTGAGTGAGGTTACCGGAGGCCCAACCCCTTCTTTCCATTCCTTCAATTCTTAATTACCCAAAACCCTTATCCCCAAAAGGCCGGCAACGCATTCTTAACTTCTTTGGTGTTGCGGGTGTCCATGGGCGGCACCGATTGCTGACCATTAGGTAAGCCATCTGCTCGTTTGCCTAACTGTCCTATAAAAAATTATGCATCCAACGCCTTCTTGATTATAATACCAGCATATAAATTGGTTCTTTAAAAGAGGCTTTGTTTGTAACAAATAGTTTTTCTAAAACAGGTCACTCTACTATACTACATAGGTTAGCAGCACCCAAAAGAGATATTTCTATTATACAGCAAAAAAGTAGGAACCATTTAAAAGTGTAATTGTGTGAAAATTCTTAAATTATAATTATTATAACAGTGAGAGCATACCTAAACATCGTCGTCTAATTATTTTATGTTTAAACTTAAGTGCTAGTTAAACCTATGAATGGTTTAGCTGCATTATTAGTAGATCTTGAAATCTTCTGTTAGGAAAAGCCCTAATTATAAAATAAAGTTTAAAGATACTTAAACATCTCGATTTTCACTTGTTTTCTTTTAAACAATGTGTCTACCTTACAATAGTAATTCGATCCACTAAATGACAGAGAAGGAAAGAATTCTGTCTCTATCACTCAGTGGTGTAACCTACTCCATGATCTTTGGTTTTGTATTACAAATACAAAAGTAAATATTACGCAATTAGAAGTTTACATTTTACTGGGGAATGCGATTCTAATTAATCCGATGTCTTACACAGTTATTTGTAGTGTGTTTTGAACTATTTTTAGATGATCTAGATTGACGTAAGCTTGAGATTAAAATGGTCAAATTGGGCGCGGGTGTATTACGTAAAATATTTTTCTATTAATACTTAGTTACAAAATATGATATTTGTTTTGGTTACTGTCGTCTCAACATACTCAATTTCTTGAGACCAACGAATTATTCTTGTGAATTAACTGAAAAAAGCTCTACTAGTTTCAAGTCATAGGGAATTATCAAAGTTATTTTCAATAAAATAATGAGTTTTATCTCATATACATCTTGATTCTGAAGATACTTTATGTTAGGTACTTGTTAAAAGTTAAAAAAATTAAAGAAGTTTTACATAATTCTGTCCAGTATTATTAAAATTAATTAATCGCGAAAAAAATGTGAAAGAGTCATGCTTCGACACGAGTGGGTCGGCGGAATGATACCTCGGCCTCACAGAAAACCGGCGTGAAGCAAGAAAAGCGTTGTGTTTCGCCGTGTGATTGAGGTTACCGGAGGTTCAATCCTTCCACTCCCCCAATCCCTATATCTCCAAATCCATAATCACCAAGAGGCACGCACTCGTAACGCCTCTGTTGTAGTGGGTGTCGATGGACGGCGCTGGTTGCTTACCATCAGGTAATCCGTAAGCTAGTTTGCCGACCTATTATTACATGAAAAACGCAAAGAAACAATCAAACAAATCAGCAAATATTAGTATTTCATAATTTACGAGTATCAATGAAAATAAACTTTTGAAAAATATTACGTCGATCTATCTATCATAATGTTTTCGTCAACATGTTTTTAAAAATAGATAAAATATCAATTTCACCAAGAGACATGTTGACACTGGCCGGAACTACTTATATTTGTTTCTTTTTGATATTCTTTTATTTCGGTATTCTATATTTGAATTCGTGTTTGTCATTTATTTATGTTGATTGCTACTAACTCGATAAGTGCGAACCGTTAGATTAAAAGTTGTCATTTATTTATCGAAAACCAGAATCGAATAGTCGATTAAAATGCAATATCGGTAATCGTAGATCAATCGATAGGCAATTACTACTCAACTATCAACAACAATATTTTCACGCTATTTCCGTTTCGTTAAAATCGTGTAAGCTGAGTTAACTTTAAGTTTATGATTGCATTCAAAAACTTACGTCAGAACTGACGCTTATGGTATGAAAAACCACTTTTTAAACTTCTTGTGTGGCCGATGACTTTCATTTGAAGGATAGAAACTCTTTACAAACACACCAAAAAATTGCTTTATACCTTAAAGTTAAGCTTTATATTCGAATAACCGTTATTATTATCGATACTGGTAGCGATTGAATGGTCGACAAATAGCGCAATTAGAAAAAAATCTCGTAAAATGTCGAATCAATAAAGATTCTACGTAATCACGTTTAGACCACTTTCGTAAGGACCGGGATTTTTTTGCTCGAAACAAGATAATTGGTTCGCTACCGAACGATTTACTATTAGACGGTAGATAAATTGAAACTTCTTGTACAAACAGATTTATGATTTGTTGCCAAGTTCTTTTTTTAAATAAATGAGCGTGTAAGCAACAACACTAAATATTATTTTATTAAAAAAATATGATGTTCCAATGCCAATGTCAATATCATGTGATACGTATTCGTAATTCGAATTTTGTTTTCTTTTCATTTTAGATGCTAAGAACTTCTTAGCGTTTCAATGATTTGTCAGTTTTATGTTTTAATCGTATTAAAATGTTAATAGTTTTCTTTTTAATTTTAGAAATTGTTTTTCTAAATAGGAGGTTTTGCCATAGTCACCGCGCTTTTGACGACGTAGATTCAGACCTATCAGAGAGCGTTGCAGTCTGATCTATGTCCAATAAGAGGCAGTGTGACAGATAAGTGTGGAAGAGCCATGCATCGGCACGAATGGGTTGGCTCGACCTGAGTGATACCACGGCCTCACAGAATACCGACGTGAAACAACCACAGCGTTGTGTTTCGCCGTGTGAGTGAGGTTTGGCTCTCCTACACTTTGCTTGGCTCTCCCACATTTCACCTCAGGTTTTTTCACCTGTTCGCTTAATTGTCATGTAACATATGAAATGCTTGATGAATAATATCTATAACTTTTTTCGTCTATTCGTCACCTCCTATCACAGTACTATGCACATACATGTTACGAAACTCAGTCTGTTCCGCGATGTGGTATATTTTTCTAACGAATCTATTTGTTTACGAGATGGGTACTACATAGATAACCCAATTACGTTCGCTTATCGTACAATGTATTAGAATATTTTCTTCAGTCTTACGACAGACTATGAATGAATCGTTTCCGTGCTCCATTAGTGATTTATTTAATACTAGCGACCCCACTAGATACCGAACGGCTTTTCGCAATTCTTATTTAAAAAATTCTATGGTAGTTCAACAAACGAGCAGACGATTATCTGATGGTAAGCGCCGCCTCACTCTGCAAAACTCTAAGCCCAAAAGTCTGGCAACGCAATTGTAAGCGTGGTATCGATATACCGACAACACCAGTGCAGTTACAATTGCGTTGCCAGACTTTTGGGGATTAGAGTTTTGGAGCATTAGGGATTGGGGCAGGATTGGGCCTCCAGTAACGGTATTTTAGGATCACATTAATCGGTAAATACTGATGATCATAATCATGGAAGCCAAAATGACGATATGCATGTATTTTAGTGGGTGTTACAATATAATTAATATATACATGCGCCTCAAAATACCTTTTTTGGATTTTAAAATATGTATAGCCATGTAAAAATTTGCGACATAAAAACAATGCCGCCGAATGATGAATGATAATAGTTTATAAAACACACGTAACCTACAATAAATAAGACGCCAAAGTTATTTTAAGTTTATTAATCACAATTGCTCAAGGAAAACAATAAAATACGCCTCCGCTAATAGACAAAATAGGAACGGATAACAACTGTATATGGAACGCGAGGATTATTCAAAATTAGAATAGATTCAGATTTAAAATTTGTAGTGGATAAACGTTTTTATAAAAAAATTCTTCAGGCCGGATTAAAATGTGGTTTTATTACATTGATCCTGTTAGGTATCAAAAATTTTATGTGCTTGTATGTTGTGCTTGTATGTGCTTGTATGTTGTAAAATAAAATATAAAAAATAGTAGGTTAGATATACCTATTTATCAAGATATCTTTAAGTAGAATGATTTATAGACACACCATATTTTAAGTAGAATTTAAACCTAGAACCAGACTAAGTAGATGTTCTGTCTACACTACGTGATCACTGGCTATAAAGAATATTCTTTTTACAAAAAATAACAGTACTTATAAGTGATCCCATTCGTGCAAACAATGACGTCATCTGACATGAACAGTTACAAAAGTTATTTCACCTGACAAGTCGTGCAAAGATTACGTGTATAACGCAATCGCATATTTACTTGAGTTAAGAGCGTCAAAAGGAACACCAACATTGTAGATAAGAAGTTACCTAACACAGGTAATCTGCATAATCGGTCAGTGATAACAGACCGAGTCATAAAATCTTCACTTCAATGCCCGCCAAATAGTATTCATTGGTTCTTATTTAAATTCATATTTCGAACACTTAAATCACTTAGAATTACATTTCGAAATTGACTCGTAAAATTTTATTTCCGCATTCGCGAAATACTTTTAAATTGTTATTTAAATTAGATTTTTTTGAATATGGAATATATTTGTTAAGATTATCCGACTAAATACGAACTATTAAATCGGAATACGAGGTGTTAAGGAGAAATTGTGCAAAGAATTTTTATATGTTTATCAACTAAATTAGGTAGTAGGGTACAAAAAATGGAAATGGCCGACTAAAAGTGGGTGTAATCTCTTAAGCCTTTGACTGCCGATGAAAAAATGTTGAAGGCGAATCCTCCGCTAACGGAGGTCACCGGTGAACCCCATGGCGCTTAACGTGTTAAATAAGTGATTACATTACATAATAATTATCAAATAAAATTTCCCTTAACAAACTCTCAAAACCTTAACTCCAGAGTAGGTTCTATAAATTTTAATTAAGCAATGAAGATTCACAATAAAATTTAACATTAGTTCAACAGTTACCCTTGAGATTGACAGTTTGACATTGACATTCGGTAAATTATGTCAAACATTATGTCAATCCTAGAATGTCATTTGTTTTATGAGAGATTACTATCGAATTACTATAAAATAAGTAAATAGGTAAAAATAATATCTGGATGGTTCAAGTACCAACCTGCAAGGTACTTAGTAAACCAACTACAGAAATTCGTAGCTATTTATAGTACCTATTAAATAGGCATAAACTAACTAGTTAGACGAGTTACTTAGAATAATAAACTTCAAAGTGCAATGTAAGATCGCGTGATGGCTCCATCTATGTCAAGTGCCAACTGAATCGATTTTATGAAAGAGCATATCACATTCTATGAAAATAAACAAGGACAAACAAACACGCCTTCATTAGTATGTGACCTGTATTCACTTAATTTATTTTTTATTGAAAACAAGCTACTTAAATAGTTTTCATTCTTATTCAAATATTTCAAATACGGTCTACTTTCTCTAAAAATTGATAGTGGTAGAGATTTAAGCGGCAATAATAAAATTAGAATGAATAGAACAAAACCTTTTTATAATAATTTATTAGTTCTTAAACTTTTATCGAGTCCAAAGAGGATGCATGAAAATTACATCATATTTCTAAATAAATAATAAAAAAAAAACAAAATTTTAAAAGAGAATTCATTTGTTCCATATTTAAATAGATTATTAAACTTTTTGTTATAAATTTATTTAATGTAGTTATACTAATCACTTAAATTAAAGTACTCATGATAAAATTATTAAGAACAAAATGATATGTCAACGTACAATTACCTACATACCTACCAAGATACCAAGAAAGTATACTTTATATTGGTGCAATGTATTCTCGACTCTATACAGTAGTTTGTTTATGGTGTAAATTGGTTCTCGGCTCATATTTGTGCAGTTGTTTCATTGCTTGGACAATTGGTGTAACAATAATGATTTGACACAATTTCTTCTAATTCCGGCCAAGAATGCCATTTCAATAGAAATATATTGTTGTAGGTGTAATAACTATGGGTTGCTTTAATTAATATTGAACATCGATAGTATCACGCTGTTCGTAGAAGAGAGGTAGACACAGCTATGTATTTTAATTGTCTTACGCTATTTTAACATATTTTTACTAAAAAATGTAATAAGATGTCTCCTAATTAAACCTACGAGTTTTGTAGGTACATTTTGTCGTCTCTATAAAAATAACGTACGCTATAAGATTTACAAAATCTCAAAAGATCCTTACAAATAAATTTGTAAGTAGTAGGTGCCAACCCTATTCCATTACAAATTAAAAGTTCGAAGAAATAAAACAGATTATAAACGCATCAAAATAAAAATAAAATAAAAAAACAAATCAATTCAAAAACCATTCGAACATTGTAAACGTAATTGCAATTTAATTCAATAAAACAAAACACTCGAGCATCAATGCTCGAAAAGATTAATACGTGTAATAGTAACTCGTTGATACACACATCAAAGTCAAAAGAAAAAGATACAGTGAAAGACAGGTGAAGATTTATAGTCATTACTGCGCGTGCGTTATTTTAGGGCCCTGTTCCATCGGAACGCGATGATCGTACGACCAATCGCGCAACCATGTTGAGTACTGATAAATACTTCAGTTGATTCAGTTGCCGACAACCAATTAGTTGCGCAACTAAGTTCGACACAATCGTGTTTGAACAGCAAAGACTAAATTGACTACTAAGAAAAAACAATATTTAGGAATGACATTGACATTTTACATATTTTTTCAAGCAACCTACATTGACACTTCTAAATAACTCGACTTAAAATTAAATGGCCAAGATAGGTTAGAGTTTACAGAAATTACTTCATAGTACTTAAAAGACACATTCCAAATCTTATATATAAAAATGGATCGCTAAATGTGTTGGTAAGCGCATAACTCAACAACGCCTGGACCAATTTTGCTAATTGTCAGGAGAAGGTTCTTATCAAAGAAAATATTAGAAAAGTAGAGGGGGAAATTAGGAAAAAGTGACCCTTTCATAGCGAGATAGTTGGACCCGTGCGAAGCGGGGGCGGGCCGCTAGTATAATAATAATAATATTTCACATTTACTAGAAGTAAAAACTTACTCCTTAATCTTGAGTGCGTGCGCATCCCTGAGACCAGTCCTGAATTGAAACTAGTAGAGCAGTTAATTCATATAATAAGTCCTCATTTACAAAAAAATATATCTCACTATATAATAATTATTCCATTCTACTTATTTCAAATAAATGGTGTTCTAAAGAGTTAAATGCTTGTCTTGCGACCTGGTTTTACGACTACGCTACCATAATGAAAAAGGGCTTTAACAACTCGTCACTACGAAAGATATTTATTAACAAACTCAACACGGCTTCCGAACGCATAAACAATAAGAGATGATTAAAAACGTGTCAATATACAAATTGAAACGTCAGATGGTTTTGATTTGTTGTTGCTAGAGGTCGTGTTACCGGAGTGAAATTCCTTGGCCCAATATCTAGGAAATTGTTTGTAAATATAATAAATTTATCTCATGTTACGATCGAAAGAAAACGTCTTGTCTGAGAGAGATTAATATTCTATTGTCTATCTTATAAAAATTAGACCGTCGGTTAATATATTTGGTAACTGTTAAGGGATGGGCAAAGGCGTCCATCTGATGCTCATTTATTCCGTTTTATTTTAGCCTTCTTATAATAATAAAGGAACCAAAAAACCGAAATGAAAACTTCAGTAATTGGCCTAAATAGTGGAAAATGGCTAAAGGCTGTTGTCAAATATATCGGGTTCTATTTCAAATAAGCGATTTGGCTTTTTATTAAAAATGAACATACATAATTTGGCGACCCAAGAGTCATAAGAAATCGATAATAATCATCACTTAATCAAAAAAACCGTTGAGAAATTAATCCGTCTATTGTTGTCTCATGTAAATTAGACAGTGTAGGTACTTAATGAAGTCGTCAAATCAACACACACATAAATTCGACACAAAATACTCGTCTTAGAGAAATGATACAGGTTTTGTATCAAATACACATTTGGATAGATAAGAAAATACAACACTCATAGTAGTCAAAGTATGAAATTACAAACCGATGCGCCATCCAACACCGCTGTCCATTTGCGTGCTATGCGACAAAATTCAAACTTTAGTAGCTTATAAAATATTTATAATAAGACAGTTTTACGTGTAGGTGTATTTTTATAACACGATTGTGAATTTATTGTGAACTAGCTCCTCTCACGCGGTTTCACCCGCTGCTCGGCTCCATATGATCTTTAGCGTGATGTTTCATAGCCTATAGTACTTGGGAACATTGTAGCTATCTATCAGTGAAAGAATTTTGGAAATCCGATCAGCGGTTCCAAAGATTAGCCCCTACATACAAACTTACAAATTTTACCTCTTTATAATATTATTACAGATAATGTTTTGCATTCACAAAGTCAAAGTCAAAATCATTTATTCCAACTAAACCATAAATAGGTACTTTTGAAACGTCAAAATAGAGAAATAGTCTGTCAGTCTGTTCGTCAGTGAAGCTAGGTGCTCATTCCAAATTGTAGATTCGTATGGAGAAGAACGAGCAAGAAACTCCACAAACCAGTCGGCTTAGGACTTATTAGATATGGTCAATAAATTTTGTACCTTCATGATAATCATTGTCCATTAAATTTGACAACACGCCATTTGCGTCACAATGTTAGAGAAAATGACCGGCATTTATAAGCGACGAATTTTCTAGTTAGAATACTGCAATGTTGTTTGACCACCCAATTGACGAATGAAAGTGAATATATTGTTTGTTTTTGACTCAATTTGAATATAATGAGGAGAAAGATCTAATATAAATTCCATTTTGAAGTTTACTTTTTTGATGTAAATAAATAGCAGTTTGTTTACAACGAGGGCTTTCGATATTGATTTTATTATAGATTAGGTATTAGGGTGTCCCAGCGTATAAGGGTGAAAATTTTTTTTTCGAATTTAATCATGCATACCCTTTATATTTTTTCTAAATGACCCTAATAACCAAAATATAAAATATCATTGGGATCGGATAACGATAACCCGTGCCGACTTGAAGGCAAACTTTTAACAAAATTTTTGTATGAAAAATACCGAGGACATTTTAGAATGTCACTTTTATTCAATAAAAAAAGTATTATTTTAACACAGTCGTATATTTAGTTTAAACTGATTTATTATATAAAAGTGTTATTTACAAAATTTTATGTTCAAATTTTTTTTTATAGTCTGTGTTCCTGTTCGCCACGTAGTGAAAATTGTTTTTGTTCCTCTTCAACAGTAATCTTTCCATGGAAGACTTGCGTTAACTTAACCGCTCTCTCTGCAGTATCATTAACAGCTCTTAGTGCCATCATCTGTTTTTAGATTGCACAAACGCAGCATTATTAGGCCAGCATTAGTAGGACACTTTTTGAGAAAACTGTCATCAATTTTCAAACGATTGGCCTTGGCCAAGCCAAGGCCTTGCTTTTGATGGAAACGAAGTCGTCTATGTTTTTCTCGTAAAGTGCATCACATAAGTCCTCTTTCGAGAGGGTATATATAGCGTTTACTGCGAGCTGATGGACTTTCCTTCGATTAGTTATTAACCCTTCTTATTTTCGTTTCGTGGTCTACGTCGTAGTCAAACAGATCACAAAATACCATAAATGCTGACAGAAAACCAATTGTTTTGTAAGCTTTCATAGCATCATATTCAAGAAGCACGTAATATCCTGGTCAGGTGAGAAGGAGAGCTATGTAATTAATTAATTAATGGAGAATAAAATTAAGAGCTATAAATTTAGGATTTCCAACAAAGCCTAAGCTGCACTGTTAGGTGTCAACTTGTTCACTGTCTTATGCTACGTCAAAACTTGGATGCAATGTATATTAGCAGTTAAAGCACCTTACCAGGATATGCGCTTCTTGAATATCTGGGCTGTTGGTCACTTGTAGACTTGCTAATGGGAAATTCGTAAATGTTGAGTCCAATTGCCTCTATAGTAGCTTCAGAATTCCTCATATTTAACTCACACCTATCTACAACTGCTACTAACTTTGGAGTGAGGAAATTGTTCCTCATTTAAGTTTCATTAGAATTTGAATGTACGCTGTCGGTGGGGGTGGGCAAACGTTAACGTTTTCGATCCGTTATTTTTAGGAAGTTCGCTTTTTCGTCCTTGTCGGTTAACTTTTTTCCAGCTAAGTGACCAGGTCTACCTGGCTCTCTTTAGACCTGCAAGAAGCTCTTAACTTATCTCTAATTGAAGCGCATCGATGTGTGCAATATCGAACAAATTGTTCAAGATTGTAACAAACTCTTGTCTACACTTTTCGAATATGTCTTGAGTTTTGTCACATTCTTTGTAGATCTTGCCAAACCTGGTATAAAATTAGGTAAATACTTAGTCGGAATAAGTGTCTTTTCCCAAAAAAATAATGCACTCACGAATATTACGATTTGCGCTTTCATTTACACTTTAATTAAGTTCTCGAATATTATACCACAAAACTGCCAATACTTGCCCTTTAGAGGTAAGTTTTGAACTGGTGACTTTAAGTTTTACATCCTCAATAAAAAAATGCCCCTTTTTGGATCTGCGTAATCTCTCTCACATTTTGAACAAACGATAATAATGCGTTAACTAATAAAACAAACAAGTAATAACAAGCAGTACGAAATGTTAACTCTGACGCGCCATAGTATGCAAGTACTGATATGTATCGACGGTAGTCGGCACGGGTTACTGTGGTTCTAGGTACATGAAATTTTATTTACATGTGTTTTAGCACCATTCGCATATAATTAGAGGGTATGCGTTAAAATAAAACGACTTTGATTTTTTTGGGAATCTATTAGGTATGACAAAAAAGGTTGGCGAACTGAAGATTGAGCTGAAAAAGTGTGCCTATGTGTGTTTATTTGCACACATAGACACTACACAATACTGTGGCATTTTGGAAAACAATATCCAGCTTACAACAAATAAAGAAACCAAAAACATTACAGAAAAATGTAAATCGTGTATGTGTTTTGACAGCTGTTTGGACTTAACGCATTGTAGCATCACCTGGCGGCAAAAACCGTTACTAAAAGCCTAATTTTTTTTTAAACACTGTTTAATCCAAAAACGACAATTTATTCAATTTTCTTATATAACGGTCAATAGAATTGTAGACATAAGCAAGAAAAAATGTAAAAAATAAATAAACCATAATTACACAAGTTGTATAGTATGTTTGCCAAAATTTGTATAAAATAAATCTTATATGAAATTCCAGATGTCTGTAAAACTTCATCGATAGCTTTGATATTACGGACGTAAGTGTCATAGATTGATGTCATAGGGATTCAAAATTATGATGAATATTAACTATTCACGAAAAACTGTCAGAAGAGTCAGCGAATGCCAAATTTGCGGCTTTCACACTTGATTAGACGCGTTTGTAAATATTTTAATAAAATATTATGTTGATTGAATAAGCTTTTATTTTTCAATTGTCGAACTTTATTCAGATCGCGAAAACGCATTAGTAAACCATCCAATGGACAATTTTTTTTAAATATTTTATCTTGACACGCATCAACATGTCAAGCTTAGTTTAATCAAAGTAAATAAAAGCAGAAGCATCTAAAACTATTTGGTAATAAGTGTCTAATAGCAAACAGTATTTTACTAAGAACATTATATTTACGCGGGTATTAACGCGGAAAATTATAATTTGAATACCTTGGTAGGCTTGACGTTTCGACCCGGTTGCACAGGTCGTGGTCACAAGCAGACTGAAGACGCGATGTCACAGCTCCCTGCATTCGGGTGTTGAATCTTCATCTACCCCCTTATTTTCATTTTCTACCATATTAGGCCGTCTACACACTACGCTGATTATATCCACAGATGTGTTAACCGACTTTGAAGGAAAGCGAGGTTGTGTTTTGCGAAGCACTGGATTCACTGACCTCTATAATAAACGCTGGACTGGCTATCCCTAACAAAATGACAGCTATTTTCTGTGCCGATTCAAAGCGCCCCGGTGAGAGTACTGAGAATTAATTAAATTGCAAATGGCCGTTGTTTGTTGTTTAAATGCGAAGTATCTTTGCGGAATAATACATTTTTTAAAGTATTTACTGCGATTGTGACATAAATTAAGTGTTATAATAGTGACAGTTATTGTATCATAGCTTATATTATTGGACCAACATGAAATCGTGCGTATATTGTAAAACACGATACGAAAAGAGCAGTGGCGTCACTTTTCACAAGTAAGTGAATCTAAAATATAAATACTTAGTAGGAAACGCTTAAAGCAGTGTATTCTTTCAATAATAAACGTAAACAGTTCGAGTTTATGGGATTTTACGAACATTTTTATAACCAATAACTTTTGATAGGGATGGTAAAGTTCATATATCGATACTTTCGTCTGGAGTAATAAAACCAGTAATGCTATGTTTTATTTTATTCATAATTAAAATATTTTATATTTTTAATATTAATTTGCGTCAAATACGACACAGCTCTTGATGGTTTTTTAACAATTCATAAGTATTATTGGCAAAATTGTGGTGTTTTCCACAAAGGCCTAAATAAGAATTTAATTGAATAAAAATATTTACCTTCATTGTAGAATAATAATATGCACAATATAATGATCTCTAATAATAGCAAAACACTGCAAGGTTTATAATTATCAGAGTCAATAACGAATAATTTAACATTTATGATTAATAATTTTATTGAGTGATCTACCAAACCTAATTTTATATATATTAGTAATAAAATAACACATTTTTACAGAAACCAATTCAACCTTATTACAAACTGAGATGTCTAAAAGCTGATCAAACAACAGAATACCAATGTGAGAAAGATATTGAAATGAGCTTGGATGAATTTAATTCACCATCAGGTACCTGTACAAGTTGGGTTACTAAATGATGAAGTCCATGAAAAGTAAATGTTGCCATGTGAAGCCCTTGCAGGTAAGTTATTTTAGAAAATTTTATAAATACTGAGCATGGCTTGCTGAAGTACTAAGTTTGCAACTAACAGTGGGTAAATACTAAACAATTTTTAAGAGGTGAAAATTATGTACACTTAGGGATTTTTATGCCTATGTCCAACAGTGAACATCTTTCCGTTCAAATGATGATGATGACATACCTTTCCCAATATTTTGAAACATATTTTTACTATCTAATTATTATCTTTCTTTGAATAATATAAATAATGAAATATAATTTCTTATTACAGTTCCAAGCACAAGTTACAACACAAGCTACTGTAGCACACCAACAGAATCTAGAACTTTAGCGGAAATCATTTCTAGTGTCAAATTAGATCACAGCTACGAGAACACCCCAAAATCTTCAAAAAATAAATTGGAAAGGGTCTAAATACCTTGAAAATGTCACAAGCTCGAATTAAAGTATTGTCACAAAATATTAAACGTATGAAAATTACTGTGTCTACTTTAAAATCTGTAATTGCTGATTTAAACCAAAAGAAACTGGGATGTGATGATTGTGTTTATATGTTAAATCAGTATGATGATTTCAAACCACAACTTTTTAAAAGAATAACCAAAAATGTAAAACGTTTAAAGTAATCTCCAGAATTAAGATAATTTGCCATTTCTTTACATTTTTATTCGCCAAAGGCATATGCATATGTGCGTAATAGGTTTAATTTGGCTTTGCCTCATCCTCGTGTGATACTCTCATGGTATAGTTCCATTGAGGCCAATCCAGGTTTCTCAGTCGAAAGTTTCAATACCTGATTCTAATATTAATGAGGCTTTATAATTCGATCGATATGAAAGTCAATAAGCAACCTTTTAACGAAAACCAATGAACTGTTTCCTAAAAGATCACTTGAGAGACAGTCTGTTATGTCTCAGACAATTTTCATAATCATGTTCTTTTAAAAGAAATAATAACCAAATATATTGACATCCATTTGTACGCAGAAACAAAAAAATACTTTTTATTAGTAACTGGAGAGAAAGTAAGACATTTTTTGACCCAGCAGATAAAATGGGCTCGACGATATTTTTTAAATAATAAAATATGTGATTTAAATATGCTTTTTTAATTTCCCTGTCCCTTCCCTTGCAGTAGTTAAGCTGATAGAAGTTTATTACCGTAATTACAGATCTAATAGTAATTATTGTGTCTTGTACCGCATGGCGACATGGGATATCTTACTAGTTAGATATCCCACGTCGCCATGCGCAAGCAAATTAATCCCTTACCATAGAGTGTATAATACATTCTATGAAGGGTAATTTTATTATTTATTAATTCAATAGTGAACTTTTATCCAATCAAGAAGAACAATGAAATGAAAGAACGGGTCAACCGGACACGTGATACCTATTGATTACAGTCCAGAAACTAGTAGATACTACTATTACAGATAAGTTTGTTTGTCTCGTAGTAAGTGGCTCTGTCTGCTATGCCGCAGATCATGGGTTCGATTCCCACTCAGCTGTCTAATACATAACACAAGCTCTGCTTAACTTGGGACTAGATGGTGTTGTGTGATAGTTATTTAAGTCTGAACGTATTTTATGTTACAAACCATATTTTAAAAAAAATATCTTATGTACCTATATGTCCTATGTACAGCCAGTTTATTCAATAATTTAGATTCTATGCTATCAAATAAACTAGCTGTGAACCATTGAACTTTTACTACAAAACATTTGTCATTTTAAAATTGGTAGAGTGTAATTGCATTTTTGACCCCTGATTGTACGTATTGTTTATTATTACACTTAGGTGTTTAAATAAAATTTACCTAAACCAATTTAATATTAAAAATATCGTCAGTAATATTTTTGTAATTGTTGTCGATATCAGTAAAGTTTTTATCGATATCAAACCATTTGTTGTCAACACTAGTATTAGTTCCATTCCCCCTCACTTCTGCCGTCAGCGCCAAAATGGCGATTTTCAAATAGGCACAAAAAGTTGGTACCAATAGCCAGTCCAGCGTTATTATAGAGGTCAGTGACTGGATTCCACGTTGACGACAATTTAAAACCGTCCTCCCGATTGAAATTATTTGGGCATTTCTTATTTCAACCGCTTCACGCACAAGTCTTGTATGGTAGTGGCGATCAGTGGAGAGAATTTGCGGTCGGTGGAATTCTACCCAGTGATTAGAACCAGCCTGGAGCAGGTGTTCTGCTATCGCTGATTTGTTGCTCTGTCGGTTTTTGACTGCGGCGATATGTTCTTTGAGCCTCTCAGCAATGGTCCGCTTCGTTTGCCCAATGTAGGAACTACCGCAGCTGCAGTTGATCTTATAAACACCTGGGCTTTGTAGCGGCAGTACATCCTTCGCCGTGCCTACCTTATCATGAAGTTTAGCCTCAGGTGTGTAGATCGTCGGGATCGAAAACTTTTTAAGGACGGATCCTATCTTGTCTGTCACACCCTTGATATAAGGCATGAAGGCAGGTTGTCTGCTCACGTTTGGATGTCTGGCTCTCTTCAGCGGTCGCAATAGTCGCCCATCCCCTACACTATATCCGTTCTTTTTAAGTACCTCCTGAACATGGTCTAGCTCTTGCCCCAGATGTTCAGGGTCACAGAGGTCATATGCTCTGTTTTTTAGTGATATCATCACGGATTGTAAGTGTCGGGGTTGGTGATGTGACTTTGCATGTAGGTACCGATCAGTGTGAGTTGGCTTTCGGTATACACAGTGCGATAAGGACCCATCTGATCTCGCGGTTATTTTAATGTCCAAGAATGACAACGACCTGCCCGTCTCCAGCTCATAAGTGAAACGCATTTTTGGGTGGATGCTGTTTAGGTGATTTACATATTGACGTACTTCTTGTTCACCTCCCTTGATAATGCTGAAAATGTCATCCACAAATTGTCGTCGACGTGGAATCCAGTGCTTCGCAAAACACAACCTCGCTTTCCTTCAAAGTCGGTTAACACATCTGTGGATATAATCAGCGTAGTGTGTAGACGGCCTAATATGGTAGAAAATGAAAATAAGGGGGTAGATGAAGATTCATCACCCGAATGCAGGGAGCTGTGACATCGCGTCTTCAGTCTGCTTGTGACCACGACCTGTGCAACCGGGTCGAAACGTCAAGCCTACCAAGGTATTCAAATTATAATTTTCCGCGTTAATACCCGCGTAAATATAATGTTCTTAAGATGAAACGCGAAAGTTTAAAAGTTAGTATTTTACTAGTACATAAGTTTATCACAGCTAAATCCTTATCTAATAAATATTTGCAAACACTTCAAATTCCATATTTTAACATCAGTGGCCGTAAGACATGAGAATTCCTCATCCAAGAATAGACTGTTCACATTGCTATTAGTTGGCGAGTCTCTCACGTCAGGTCGCATCGCCTGGATCGTGTCAGAGCCGGACCGGATCGGATATCGGCCAAAAATGAACATTGCGATATTAAAGTGATCCAGTGATTCTGCAGACATGTTTGTTTTCGTTAAAATAGTTTCATATTTCTATTTTGGGGCCTGTTTACCTCTCAGTTGGTTAAAATTTAGGTAAAGTGAATATGGTTGAAGTTTAGAAAATATAGAAGTACCTATAGTGCTTTACACTTTTATATATTTATTGTTTACGGTCTCCACGGACTCGAAGTCCGTGCCCTTGTCATACAATTTCCAAACATTTTGTGTGCTTTACAGTTTATAACTCCTCCATTGGAATAAAGCTTTTTTAATTATTTTTATATAAAGCTGACAGGTATAAATAATACAAGAAACACACAAAAGGACATTTTCAAATAAAACTGCAGCACCGCGGTCAGTCTTTCATGATTCAAACGTTATCATAATATTAGTATTCGATAGTTTTATTCGTGTTAATTAATATTTATTCAGGCCACAACTAGGTCCCAAGGTCTATTGATTTATATGACGCAAGGCGGTTCGTCATAAATGTTTAACGCAAAAAAATATATAATTAAAATAAAATAAAAATTTCCTTAAAATTTGCTATTAAACATACCACCTACGTTGGATAAACTACACCCATTCTGGAGTTGGAAAGGCACGTTTTGGCACGAATCAGCTGGCTCGATCGAAGTGATACCACGGATTTAAAACAGTACCGAGATAAAAAAGATTGCATAGTGTTTTGCCATGTGCATATAGTTACCGGAGGTCCAATTTACCCCCAACCATCCCCAATTACTTAAGCTCCAATGCCAAGAGCCCCAATAAAAAGAGAAAGAGAATGAGTTATAAGTTCAGCAAATGACGTTGGGGCTGATATTTATAATGATGAAGAAAACGACGATATATCTGAACAACTGGGCACAGATAGACATTCACAAAGTGATAATGAACCATCTCAGAAAAAGAATTTTGGCTAATAATTTTCATATAACAGAGACTACACTTTTTATTAAACAACCAGTCTAATTCTAAGCTCCGTGTAATTCGAAATTTAAAACCGAAGAGTGTTCTAGTCGTGCTCAGTGGTCGTGCCCATCCTAAGAGATACAGTCTGAGAGTGACTCAGAAACATTTTTTCCCAAACCATTAAAGGTCTCAGATTGACGATTTAGACAGGTCTTTAGGCTAGCTTGATTGACATTACAAAACGCAGTGGCAATTTTTTTATGGTTAAAAAGGTAGGAATCTTGTTAGTAACTGAATTTGACAAAAACATTAGCACCGATTATCTTCAATTTTTTAAGGTATTAATGGTAAGTAATGGTTAACGGTATTCACAGTTTTGTTTGTTATAATTTAAGTGAAATATAAATTATCGAACGATTATCTAAATAAATAAATACATAGGTTAGAGAAATTTGGTCAATTTAATAAATAGTTATTATAAAATTCTTCTTTAATATCATCAAAATATGATACAAATATAAAATCACAAATGCGTCCAAAAATGAAAAAAAAAAACAAATGACAATATAACGTGTCTTTGATCACGATTTATAGTGAAGAGGTCACAATAAAGGTGGATGAGTGAGACACTATAATAGGTATATTTTATTATTATACAAACACATAAATATGTAAAATTAGTAAAATATATTTTTATATTGTTATTTATGATCTACGACCATTTCTAAACAATAAGGTCAATCTGTTGTTATGTAAAGGCTTATGATATAACGCCAGCCACCTTGTTTATTGAATGTGAAATGATAATAATATTTTTTTTATTGAAGAAAATATATTTTTTTAAAATTTTATTGAATAGAATAAGAAAATGGATAGAAATATTGATAAGTAGGAAACTTTTTTGGCGCTGAATATACTCGTAAACTTCATTCGGTGAACCTTTTTTATGCGGACTTTTCAACTTGATACTTTACTCATCTACAAAAAAATGGGTGAAATAGGTAAAAAATTCGTTAATTGTATTTTTTTTCTAGTAATAGGTAACGTGTAACAGCTACTTGTACTGTTATAAGATCACGTCTCATAACAGTGTAGTATGAATCACTTCTTGGTACTTGATACCTGTAGGTATTTTAATTTTCGATGACTGCCTACTTATTTATAGAAGACTTTTTGTCTGTCACTCCTATAATGATGAGATTTTCGAACTCTGTGGCGACGATTGGGTTTTTTACCTACTTAAGTTTACGTACAAGATCTCGTTAAGTGCAAAAATAGATTCTACTTAGGAGTCCGTTAGCTTAACAACATTTTCCTGTTGCCACCCACTTATTGCCGTAAGAAAAAAATAAACAGGTCGTATTATTCAAAAAAGTTCCTCAAATAATATTAAAAGCCTCGACTTGACGCTAAATATAAAATTAAAATTCGTCAATAAAATTATAGTAATAGTACTTACCTATAAACAGCTTATTAATTTTCCTAGTCACATAATACTTACTTATAAAATAATACGATAATATTAGTATTTGACGTGATAAGAATTAAATTTAAATCTTCTTAATTTTGTAATATCATATTAATGAGTAGGTACCTATTGCAAATATATTTTTTTTTGTACAAAACCTTGAAGTATCAAGAGTCTTAAGTCACTGTAAGCCGATGCATTTTGACAAGTTTAATCGCTATTTTCAAGCAAAAGTCTTAATAGCAAATGTCAGTAAACTTCTTTGAATATAATCTTAGTCTTATTTGAATTTCATAAAATAACGGCCACTTTTTCTCTAATTAATAAGTTGTGTATTTTATGTGCCAAAACTGCATAATACCATATATCACACAAAATGTTGTTCCATGCCGGAATCGAATCCGCGATACGACACACAGCAGCCAGTTGCCCAGTCACTACGCTGCAAGCATTTATTTTTTTCGTAACTGATTAAAAAACTTTTGATGGTATATTGCTTTGAAATATTATTGAACTTCGCGACTAAGCTCTCTCTCCTCATACTTAATTTGCTTCTCGTAGCATTGTTCACTTAGATTTTTTTTGTTTTACTTTTCACAAGTTAACACTATCAGTTAATTCCGCTGTCTCATTCAGGGATATATGACGTAAAGCTAAATTATGATTTAATTTCTTTCGGATTCAAATACGATTTATAGTTCCGAGTTATTGATTTTACGTCAGACAGTAATCGATCATTGAATGTTGTTGATTTTTTTCTCTATTTTTACATCCCAGTCGATATAACACGCTCACATATTTCATGTCTTATCCTTGATGTAATTATAGTCACGAGTTGATCGGGAATGGCTGTGAGAAAATAGTTACATCGTCTCTCGATTACGTTGTTAGGTCTGTCGATATTTCCCGCAAGTTTTTCGCCAACAGTTATATAACGTAGAATGATTATGTGTACGATATATATACGATTTCAAAACAAAAAAAAAAATAAGAACCGAGATTTTCTTCATTGTTTGACTTATTTTCAAATAAGGAAAAAAAATCAGAACTAAGTATATTTCATTCATTCTTGACCAAGCTTTTAAATACTGAAACGGTTTTAATCAAGAATGGCATTTTGAGAATATTCCTTGCAAACTAACTGTTTTTAATAGGTATAATTTCAATTTTGCAGTATTATTCGACGAATATGTGTTAATCTTCATATTGATATCCAAACCAAATTTTCTGATGTCTTAAAACCAATTCTATAAACTTTATTTAAATAATAATCGTAGCTCTAAGTGAAGCTCAAAGAAAAGTTGTTTGACACTAACCTTGATTTGCGTTAGTAGGCGTCAGGCCCAAGTATTAAGGGCAATACAAGTCGGATAAAGCCAATCCACTTTATCAATACTCGACCTAACATTTCCCATATTTGGTAGTTATAATGCTAATTTGTTCTCTGGCGCCACGCGACCCGTGGTCGGTGACAACAAACATTTTATATAAATTCACGTAATTTTATTAACATTAAACTAATACTCCACACCCATTATAGATCGTAGAGTTATGCAGTGGGCTCATATTAATTGTGACACCCACATTTAGCCAGTTATGTGTGTTTTTACTTTCATATAATACGAAGGTGATAGATAGATTCTAAAATATTATTTAAGTGTGGGAGAGATGCTTTGGCCCGATCACAGAAAACCGGCGTAAAACAATCACAGCGTTGTGTTTAGCTATTTAATGAGTTTACCAGAGGCCCATTTCTTCCCCTCCCCCCTTCAGCCGGGGTTGCGGGGTAAGCGCAATGAGGCACCGCGACCTCGGCCTAGAGTAGGAGTAGGAACAGGGGGATTTTAGTCAGTAAGAGTCTGACACTCCCTCCCGCCCGGCCCTGGGTGGGAGAAGTCATTTGATGATTTTCCCCTCACAAAAAACCCAATCCCTCCCCAATCCCAAAATCTCTAAATCCCTAATCCCCAAAAGGTCGGGTGTCCATGGGCGGCGCTGATTGCTTACCATCAGATACCCCGACTGCTCGTTCGCCGTCCTATCGTATGAATATCTTGAATGGAAATAAAAAAAATATTAGGATTTTTATTATAAAAATATTCGATATTCTTAATTGTTTAAAACATATTATTCAACGATTAGTTTATGATATTTAATGAAGGCTCGTTCTCAGTGTCAGAAAAATTATCTTAAGTAATATTTATTTTTATTATTTTTTCTTTTTTTACAGGTCTTTACAACGCCCTGACCTCATCCGCCTGCGAGATGGCCGGCGTCACATGAAACTTCAACAACACCAATGTACCAATGAACCGTTGATCGAATTTCAATCAAGAGGAATTTTTCAATCTAATGCTAAATCTGTGACGTGACTCAGTAATATCATTTCACTATAGATATATAGGTACATCGCTTTCAATAAGTGATATTTCGTTACGGTGATCGTGTGTGAATCGAGAGAGCCGCCATGACGATTCAAGGGCCCTTTCTGTTCTACATTTTGATAATGTGAGTATTGAACAACATCTGTTTCAAGTGCAATTAAGTTTATCACTTATTACGTATCTACATCAATAAATCCTTATATTAAGCAATGTTTTACTGCCGTTTATTGAGTTATCTTAACAGCAGCTTTTCTCTGAGTCTCCGTATGTGTTGAATTGAGTTTGAAGTGTTTTTGTTTGGTATTTTTAACATCAATTATGTCGAAAATGCTGGGTCGACCAATGTCCACTTCAGGTCACTTCGTTACAAGAAAGAACTGTGAAAATTGTCTTTAACCGGGGATTCATCATAATATTTGAAATGTTTTTTAAATAATGATTTTTAAGACAAGAGATATAAAAATGTTGTTAAGCGAGGTGGTTAAACAAAATAATTTTCGACACTTCATTTCATTTAATTAAGAGTTATGTGCAAAAAGGTGACAAACATACAGATAAAAAGACAAAGTTTCTTTTGTAATTATGACAGCCATTAAATTTCTTCTATCATCTTTAAATAGCCAAAACTAAAGTATCAAGATTTTATTATGACATACAAATCACTATAAAATTAAGGAACTATTGTAAATTGTCAAGAAACTGACATCGAACGCCTTTGCTTATTGTCTTTTATGATTTATTTTATGACTACAGTACTTATCATCGAATTTATGCGCGTCATAAATAATATTTATGCTCGTAATAAGTTTTAATGTAATTCTTATACAAATGTTTTAAAGATTTTGATCTTGTTCTTCTTGTTTAATTGCTTGTTTATGAAGATAGCAAAATATTAATTATTTTATGTAAATAGAATGTCATGTCGATGGTTTGCCGCCGGAGGCTATTGTTCGTTTTCATATGATAAAAAATATAAATTTAAATTTCGAAGATGTTCGTTGATCCTAATGGCCCGAGGTTCTAAAGATTATTATCAGGTAAATCTAATAAGTATGTAATATTTTATCTGCTTTTTGAGAACAGGAAGTTTCCGAAGTCAAACTCACCTCATACACAGATGGTGTCGCCGCGTCGTAAGCGCGACTGTTGATTCTAGTTTTTGATCGATAATCGAGGATAAATGATCGTCCAAAAACATTACATTTTTTTACAACTTATTTGATAATTGTTGGACTACAAGCACCGTTCGTAGGTAATAAAAATATTGGTAACCTATGCCGCCGTATTGATTGATACTGTGGTAATGATTACTTAACCCAATCCTTAGCAATTGTATCAGAACAAAATCCTTACTAAGGAATTGTTTTAGACATCAATAAGCATATTTTAACCTTTCAATTGTGGTAACTCAAGACACAAATTAATAGAAATATTAATAGAATCATTTTGAATTCATCAAACGTGCACCACGTTTGATGAATTCAAAATGATTCAGCGGATGCCATAATAAGGTACCGCGTCCTCTGCCTAGAGTAGGAGATGGAACGGGGACTTTAAACTCAGTAAGAGACTGACACACTCTCTCCCCTGGGCGAGAGAAATCAATTGATAAAATATACTCTTTAAAAAAAGTATAACAGATCAAGCCGCTTACCACATACACCTTTAATAGGTATTCCATCAATGGACTGTCACCGTCTGCTGACCAGGATGATGATATAGACGAAGAATGTAATGTGTTGTTAAGCAAACAAAAATTGTGTGTTTTTCTTTTAAGAATACGCGTGTAGAGTGTGCGTTGAAAAAATCAATCAATCAAAATGTATATCTGTTATAAAGTGCGTACGTGCGTAATTTGTTTGTACTGTACCATTGTTATATCGGTCGGTACCTACGTCTTTTTTAAACAACCGTCTATTTCTTTGGCGGAATAAGAAGGTATGTGTTAGATCAACCACTGAGCCAGACGTTCATAGATCGATGCTTTTTTTGTGATGATGACGATGTGATAGGTCGGCAAACGAGCCGACGGATTACCTGATGGTAAGCAATCAGCGCCGCCGACCTTTTAGGGATTAGGGATTCATAGATTTAGAGATTGAGGAGGGATTGGGGGAGGGGAAGGATTGGGCCTACGGAATAAAGAAACTAAAAGCGTGTGGGAAAGTGTGGGAGAGCCATGCTTCGGCACGAATGTCTCAGATCGACCGTAGTAACACGGCCTAACAGAAGACTGGCGTGAAGCAAACGTTGTATTTCGCCATGTGAGTGAGGTTACCAGAGTCCCAATTTTTCCTCCCCCTCCCTGCATCCTCAATCCTCAAATCCCCTGCCCTTAAATCTCTAATAACCAACAAGAGGCCGTAAACTCACTTGTAGTAATCCCTTTGGTACTACGAGTGACCATGGGCGGCGCTGATTGCTTACCATCAGACAATTCCTGGTGTTCCTTTTTTAAACTTAAATATTCATTATAAAAATAGCAAAAGGGTAATAGAAATCGCATTAAATAACTTCTCACAAACGCAGTACCTAAGTAACATTTCCATACATCGAAACGCAATAATAAAACAACATCTAATTCTAAATACAACAATTTATAGTATTTGCTGTGTATACCTTCAGTAATGGGTAAAATGAAACCAGTATCAAGTGGCAATAATCTACAATATTCTTAGCCATGCAATTATAGCCTTTATTCAGATTATTATAGAAATTAGATCTGCGCAAGCGCAGGCTTCATCCCGTAACGTTCCCGGGCAATTTCTTATCTATATTAAACGCGTTTTAATTCTGTACGCCATTACTAAGTGTTAATCTAAATTGCGTAATTGCGTGGTCGATATTTATGAATGGTGCGGTCGTACGGTGGGCGATCCGGTCCGGCACGGCGAATTCTATGTCACCGGCAACCGGAGCGGTCTTTCCTAACTTACTGGAGAAATGTTGGAGGGTGTCAAATGAACGCGTTATTTATTACTCAGTACCTGAGTGGGCTTAATCCAGAATGTTAATTTGGAACTTCGTTAACCGATGATGGCTTCTAGATTATGTTTCCGATTTAATAACGATGTCTCCTTGCTGGGCGGGTAATTGAATGGGACTACTTTCTTCTTGGGTGATTAAAGAGAGTAAGTGGGTACTTTTAGTCTTCGCTGTCGTATGCATTATATATTTATTTTTCACTGTTTGTACTTTATCACATAGGATATAACAAAGTCGCTTTCTATTTCCCTATAACCCTACATGTACGCTTAAATCTTTAAAACTACGCAACGGATTTGGATGCGGTTTTTTGATCGAAGTTTAGTGTAAAATATCATCCATCGAATAGTGGACACATTTAGTATTAGTACTAAATCGGTACCAGTATATTATAAAATGGCGGTATTGCTGTTTTATGACATTAACAGTAACTAGTAAGTTACTCGACCTTTAGGTTACGCACAGAATCGTACCTTATACTATAAGTAAACTTTTTAAGTAAATATGGCGCAGTCTTAATTAAATCTTCTTGAAATATATGAACTAATTAATATGAATAATTTTGATATGTTCTTAAATTTTTAGTTAGGTAAAAATAAAATTTCAGTGAAGTCTGTACCGTGGCCTCGGCCTGAAGGACCCTGGTGGTTTTTAGCCAGTTAGTTTATTATTTCATTTAAATTTCCAACAAGATAAACACAATGCAAGAATATTTATATGCACAGCAGAATATAAAATATCCTATTTTTCTTTATATATACGATTTCTTACTTACAAGAAATCACATCATGCGTAATAAGAATAACAGAGTCGAACAACACCATTTAATTAGAATTGAATTAAAGACTTTCGGTTTACAAAAAAAGCCAATAATATAATGAAAATTAGAACAGGGTAAAAAACCAATCATAATCATAATAAATTAGAAGAAAAAAATATTTACACAATATATTTTTTCGTTTTTGACACTTTCTCTCTCCCGACATTTACTTAATGATTATCCTCCTCAAAATGTGAATGTTAAAATCAAACGATTTAACTTCCCCAAAAATAATAGAAATACGTTTTCATTGACTCTATAACCTCAGTGAGTAATCGCGCCAAAAATTTTCAAGCAAAAACATGACACAATTACTTTCAAACCACACGTTGTCGTGCAGTTGCAGACATACCTACTTAACTATATTTAAATTTCGAACAACTTATTTATTTGAAATATATTTAAAAAAAGAACTTGGAAAATTCAGTCGTCCAATGACATAATTTCACGTTCCGTTTAGATGCGGTCATTTGAAAGATGTTCAAAGTAATATTTTCGCTAATGATCACCTAATGTGGGTGCTGATAGGTTTCAGCATCAACTGTAATGTAATATTCTTTTAGCTGTTAACATATTTCTTCTTACCAAACTTATTAGATATGCATGAGAAATCGTCTATTTTCATGTTATAAATTTCGTGAGATATATTAAATTAACAATTGTGTTTAACGCTAGTTAGCCACGTGAACTTCAACCAGTCGTGTGTCAGTGTTGCTCATGAATATGAGCTCCTAACATAGCTTGAAACTTATCGAGTTAAACTGTAACGTTAGTAAGCCGGGAAATAGGAATGGTCAAACTAAACCTTCAATTTTGTTGGATCTCTGGGTATGGGTATTTTTTTTTCAATCAAAATTGTAGACATACATAGATGAGAAGTTTTTTTTTTTTAGTGTGGATCTCATTTTTGTCCTTGCATTTTTCCTTCTGAGTGGAGCGAGAGGGAGTGTTAGTTCCCTCTTCCTTCTTCTGCTCCGGATTGGGGCCACGCTATATTATTGACTTGACCCGCAACCCCGGCTAAACATCCAGGTTGGGGAGCCATCTGTGGTGGTTTATAAGCTCTATATCACAAACGAGTTCACAATTGTAAAGACTAAGGTTTAACAGAATGCACCGATGCCCAATCTCTATTAAATATAGCATATCAGTTGATTCTTAAAATATACGCGAAAAGAGGAGAGGCCATGTAAAGTGTACTCTACACTTCAATGTACCGACCCCATTAATCATCATCACTCATGTTCGTATCATCAATGCATAATATATTGCGTTTGCAAGCTCCAATTGTCACGAAAAGAAATGAAACGCAAATCATTATTTACTACAGATCCAACAATGATTGAATTGTCAAAACATATGTCAACGTTAGCCTATGAGATCACCTTACTACGTTTAATTGAATTCCCAGTTCACATTTTACAATGGTTACTTGACAAATGCGTGTCTATTGTAAAAGGTACAGTAGAAATTGATTAGTAGCATTTCCTGTAGCTATAGAATTAATGGCGCCCTACAAATACAAATCTGAACTGTGTTCGGATTTTTTGTTGAATACTATTGTACCTACAGAAGTGAATTGGTTACTAAGAATCTGTATATTCTCACTATACGTCGCACTATTCCTGGAAAAAGGAAGTAAGTGAACACACACGTCTTTTTTACACGGGAGTGCGACATCAGCTTTTTGTCCTTTTGTATTTTTTCATTCTCTGTAATCCTGGGAGCATTTCCAGATTTCTTAATATCAAAGTCCATATTAATTAAGTCAAGTCTTAGTGCTCTCGTATTACGCCTAAGATCATTCTTCTAATGAAGCAGTTGAGATAAAAAACGCCAATAATTTTCCAACCAAATAAACAAACCATTTAAATTAACAAACTATAAAGATTATACAACAACAGATTTACAAGCAGTAACTAATACACTACATTACGAATCAACCAAAATCTTCCACAGAACAGTTATTGAAATAATTTAAACGCTTTGATGTTATTGCATCAAAAATAAATAAACAATCATTGTTACAAAAGCAACTCCACTAACATAGCTAATTTTATAACGTTCAAAGAGATCAGATGGATTGAACTTGAACTACATTTGAGAAGTACGCGTAATATTTGGGTCACTCGTCTTTTCTATTTCAAAACTTATAAAATGTTACTCTTGCTTGTTGTACGGATTAGTAGAAGTACGTCATATTTCGTTATTAGGTGAGAAAACTTTTTCAAGTTCACTTTCTTGACCAATTAAGTGTGGGAGATCCATGCTTTGGTCTAAATGGGCTAGATCAAGTGGAGTGATATTACGGTCTCACAGAAAACCAGCTTAAACGCTTGTGTTGCATTGCACCGTGGACTCCCACGGTGAAATGCATTTTACATAAAAATGGACTAATAACAGGAAAAAGAACTACAGAAGTAACCCCGAACCATATATAAGATAGAAAACCCACGCTAATTGGGCCAGAGCTTACAAGATTAGGGTTCCAACCCACGTTCTCAAAGAATCCTATACAAGCAAGATACAAGCTTGCTATTTAGAATCAAAACCATGGTCAGCTGAAGCAACCACTATTAGACAGACAAAGCCTATTTCTGTCATTGGGAAAGGATCATTTGAATAACACCAGAAATTGCCTTACATAAACTAGCAGAAATTCCAGTATTTGTTGACATAATGTCCGGATGGTATAATATAAACGAAATGAATGGCTTATTTGTAATATCTGGGCTTGTTATATCTAAACTAGTTTCAAGATTACTTTAATACTATTCATTGATATAAAATTATTGGTGACGGGAACATGGTACTGTGTTATTGTTGCGTTTACTGAATAGATGAGAACTGAATTTGATGTTGGTGATTATTTCAACTTGCGATCTGTTTTGTGTCTTAAGCATTAAATTGTTTAATGTTGATTAAGTGTTTGTTTTAAAACCACAGCGTTGTGTTTCGCCGTGTGAGTGAGGTTACCGGAGACCCAATCTCTCCCCCTCCCTTCATATCCATATCCGAAACCCTTACGACTAAAAGGCCGACGCACTTGTAACTCCTTTGCTGTTGCCATTGGCGGCGCTGATTGCTTGCTTACCATCAGGTAAATCTTCTGCTCGCTCATAAACAAATTAGATATTGTTTAAATATCACTTTAATACGTTTGACACTTTATCTGAACGAACGAAAGATAATCCCAAATATGCCGTTACTTAGGTCTTGCCGACGCTTTTGTTTAAGTCTCATTACTGAGTGAAAGCTTTCACATATACAATACATTATGGTTGTACCCGATCTATTCCATTTTCATTCAATATTCAATATAAACTGGATGATTCGGACAGACTTTCTTCTTTCACAACAACAAGTCCGAATGTCGTCCAAACCAACCTACTCTTCATCCTTGTTCTCCTAGTACTAAATATTATGCAATAATAACATTATAACCAAGAATATCTTCCAACTTTGAAAGCAGGAATTCAAACAAGACTGGTTACTTCGAAAGATTTATTACTAAGAAATAGACTTGACTTCTTGTTCTGAGTACTTGATTTAAATCTAGAACGTTATCGAAAATCTTCAACGTATTTATGTCTTCCTAGTGACAATTAGAAATATCAATGATGTACAGTCATGTTTACAACGTGTCAATGATAGTTGATATCGGTTTGCGTAAGGGCCGTGGCGTATTCGTTCGAAATTAGAATTTAATTTTATATTTCTAATAAATATAAAATTAAATTCCAATTTCAAACCCACAAACTTTTTTTTTCGACTTAAAAGTAGAAAAAAAAACGCCTTTTTTCAGATTCCTTCGAGAGTGATTGTACTTGATACATGATGAAGGCTATCGACACATGATATGTACATACAAGCTATAATAGACTTATCAAGCTCAAATAATTAATAGTAATACCACAACATCAATAACACTAATGATTGTAAAATGATCTTAAACACAAATTATAAATGATCAATGATAAATCGGTAACTATTAACGTGTGTGTTGTCAAGTGGCAAGCTTAGAAATGCACCGAATGAATAGGTGATAAAATTATTAATTATAATTATTAAAGGCCTAAGTGTGAAACTTGATTAATGACTGTACGATAAACCAAGTTAACTTGTTCGCTGCGCACGAGTTGAACGGTAGCATTCACAACAGAACCAACGCAACAGAAAACTATTTTTAGTTCCAATTAAAATCCAAGACGGACGCTAACTATTTTCTATATTGGGTAACGAAAATGGAATTCTTTACTAAAAAGCTTATTTCAAAATGGCGGCGAAATGAATATTAAGTAATATTAATAAAAGTTTTATTAACGTCGTTATTAAGAACGAATATGTTATTTATTAGTTTTACTACTTAAAATAACATTAATATTAATTCGGAAGGTTTTTCGCCTACACAATACATGTGTTTAGTTTTATTAAGTGGTTTAGATTAACAACATTTCAAACTGGTTATCTTCTTGATAACCTCATCCCAACTTGGCATAGTAGTTGATATTGTTAATTAAGTAAATCCCAGACTTGTTTAAAACCACAAAGGTTTTTGTTGGAGAGGAATTTATTTATATTAGGCTGCTTTCCTTTCCACGTTAAATATTAAGAGAGCCAAATAGCACCGAACGCTCCAAGGATTCTAAGAAATATCTACGTATCTACATTTATTCAGATATTTAAAATATGTATGTGATTATCTAGATGACCATTTTCTTATATTTAGGTTTTTTTTTTGTGAGGGGAAAATCATCAATAACTTCTCCCGCCCAGGGCCGGGCGGGAGGGAGTGTCAGACTCTTACTGACTAAAAACCCCCCTGTTCCTTCTCCTGCTCTGGGCCGAGGTTGCGGTGCCTAATTGCGCTTACCCCGCCACCCCGGCTGAACATCAGCCCTTTAGGGCCCCGTCTGTGGCGGTCTATTGGCACTATAAGGCGCGCGCGGAACGCTACGCGCCGTACGCTCGGGTTCTTATATTTAGGTTGCACTATAAAGTTCAACAAATCCATATATCTCCCTTAAGAAGAAGAAAAGGATATTGTAACTCCTTGGTGTTGGTGGTGTCAAAATGAACGGTGCTGTTTTGCTTACCGTCGTATGAACTGTCTTTTCGTTTGCCTGGCTCCTTAAAAAAAGGTTTTCTGTTAATCAAATCAGCTGATTATTTACTATCTATCAAAAAGAGTTCGCTAGACCACTGCCTTCTTTTTTTTTAATCTCACTAAAGCGTTTTTATTTTATAATTCTATTTGTATTTGCTTACTCTAACACCCGGTTTCCGAAAGGCCGATCAATGTTAAAATCAATTTAATCTCTTGTCAAGTCATCTGATTGGTTGACTGAATTATCAACAACCAATCAGATGACTTGACAAGAGATTTAACAGGAGATTAGTTAATTTTTGCGTTGACAAGCCTTTCAGAAACCGGGTGTAAGTCCTTCTACCTTAAAATACCAATGTTATTTGAAACCACATAAATACTACGCTGTGCTAACTGTTAACAATATTTATATTATTGTTATGTCGTGTTAAAGTACATTTGCGTTCGGTTACATAATTTCAGCATAAATTTTCATTCCGACTGGAATCTTGGTGACAAAGGTTAAGTCTTAGTATCTATTGTATTTGGATCTGTAACAGTTGTACTAGTCTAAGTTTAACAGTGGTTAATAATGAACAGGCGATTAGAGAACTGTTTAATATTTTGTCTGAATACATGGTAGGTTTTTAAGAATCTAGTGTTTTTTATATATGTAATAGGTCGGCAAACGAGCAGACGGTTTACCTGATGGTAAGCAATCAGCGCCGCCCATGGACACCCGCAACGGAGGAGTTACAAGTGCGTTGCCGATCTTTTAGGGATTAGGGATTTGGAGATTTAGGAACTGGGGAGGGATTGTGGAAGGGGAACCGGTTTTCTGTGTAAGGCCGTAGTATCACTCCGGTCGAGCAGACCCATTAGTGCCGAAGCATGGCTCTCCCACACTTTAGTAGCGTGTTCTTTGCTTATGAACCACTAGCAACTCTTGTGTGGTTTTACCCGCTGCTTTGCTTGACTACTACATATCGAAGCGCGATGTTTTATAGCCTTAAGTCTTCCTCAATAAATGGTCTATTAAACACGAAAATAATTTTTCAATTCGGATCAGTAGTTCCTGAGATTATCTCGTTCAAAAATCTTCAGCTTTATATTATATAATAATAATAATAATTATAAGTATTGCCTTAATTGGCTGGCTTGAGTGGAGATTCGCAAGAGTAGGAGTTGAAGGAGATTAACTAAAATTCGCGGGTTACTCACGTGTAAATGTTGAGAAAAGCTCTACTAGTTTCGAACCACAGAGGGGTTCTTCCTCATGAGCAGCGTGCGCGGACGCTGAGTAGGCTGCGCGACGTCGCCGTAGTTAATTTAGTATGTCTCACGATAGTTATTATAAAAACATAGTTGAAGGAGACTCGGGGGAAGGATGTATCTCAGTAAGGTGCTGGTAGGGGTCTTGACCGTACTTCCGGGATTGCTCTGATAGCCGTAGGATGCCTCTCCTTCCCCAAGCAGCTCAACGTATGTTGCCCCCGTGTCGCTATATGCTAGCGGCCGTTTCCGGGGCCCCATTAATTGAGTTTTCCAGTCACCCCCTGCCTGTTTATCAGTATGTATGAATATTGGTCAGGGGCAGGGGCCATAGTATTTCCATAGTTTTCATCCACTAGTGCATAGCAACCCATACCTATAACCCTATCAATTTTTACAACATTTCACAATAGTCCTGCATCAACCCGGGATTGTCCTTGGGAGCGCTTTTATAGTGCATACAGGGATAATTGCCGGCTGATGTCCCATCACATTTAGATTAAAACTATTCAACGGGCCTCTGCGAGTTGGCTTCGGCTCCTCGTACGCCTTTCAAAGGTCCGGGACCCTGTGGTCCCGTGAAAGGAAAGAACAAACAAAATTATAAGTATAGATATTCTGATTCGGTTATGATTTGAGTCGTTTTTTTTTTTATCAAATACAAAAATAGTCGCAGTTTTATTAATAAATTTAATATGTATTGTATAAATATATTTTTAAAAGACTGGTAAAGCGCCTGTGATTTCTTTGGTGTTGATGATATCCATTGGCGGAGCATTTGATCACTTACCATCAGGTGATCCGAAACCTTTAATTTATGTCAGTACGGTTTTTGTGAAGGGAAAATCATCAAATGACTTCTCTCGCCCAGGGTAAGGCGAGAGGAGTCTCTTGGTCTTCCTCTCTTCTTCTCTGTCAGACTCTTACTAATTCAAAACTCCCGCTCCTTCTCCTTCTTTATGCCTAACTTTACAACCCAGGCTGAATATCGACCCTGTAGGGCCCTGTCTGTGGTGGTCTATTAGCTCTTTAGGTCGAAGGTGAGGGATACGCGCCATAAACTATATTATATGCATATGTTTACCAACGAGGCAATAAATCTGAATTTTAAATTACTTTTTCTAATTAAATTAAACAGAAGTTTTAGTAGAAGATTTATAAAAACATTTTGTAACAATCATAAAAACACAAGTTATGCAAGTTTTCATACATACAAAGTTTAAAACGATTAAATCACTAATTAAAAATTTATTTACGGCACTTAATTCTGCTTGATTTATTGCTTAAATAAAATGTTTTATTGCTATTACAGTTTCGGTAATTATTTTTATTATTTATTTTCTATTTGTCAGATTCCCCATGTCGTTGTATAGTGGCAATTTTTCTAGAGTAAAGTAATTGTTGACATACTATAAATGCTCTCTGTTCTCTCTTTCTTCAACTTTTTATTCATTAGGTAAGGGGGGGGGGTTAAGTAAGGGGTAAAGCTTACGGTTTACCTGATGGTAAGCGATAGGCGTCACCCATGGACACCCACAACGCTATAGGAGTTAAAAGTGCGTTGCCAGCCTCTTGGAGATCAGGGTTTCGGATATTTAGGGATTGATGATCCATTCATCCACCATCCAGCCATCCATCATCAATCCCTAAATATCCGAATCGAATCGGCAAGACCGAATTAACGGGGATTTATTTATTTGGGATTATCTTTCGTTCGTTCAGATAAAATGCCAAACCTATTAAAGTGATCATTAAACAATATCTAATTTTTTTTATGAGCGAGCAGAATATTTACCTGATGGTAAGCAAGCAATCAGCGCTGCCAATGGCAACAGCAAAGGAGTTACAAGTGCGTCGGCCATTTAGTCATAAGGATTTCGGATATGGATATAAAGGGAGGGGGAGAGATTGGGTCTCCGGTAACCTCACTCACAAGGCCAAACACAACGCTGTTGTTGATTCACACTGGCTTTCTATGAGGCAGTAGTCTACTTATATCACTCCGATTGAGCCGAGCCCTTTCGGGACGAAGTTTGGCTCTCCCACACTATACCACTATTAATTTTATATGAACACGCAAATTTAATTTTTAGTTTAAAATTTATGTATTTATTACAATAATAATACATAAAATATACATTTTACTCTTAGGATTTCAAGCATATTATGTTGATACGAAGCTCGCTGCATTCATAAGAATACTAGAAGGTTACACTGCGATAACCTTTCATTTACTAGGAAATGATACTGTTCATTCTATTCATTCGTTACGGTAATAATTTATTTACATTATTATATACAGCAATATATTACTAAACCAAAATATTAATGTAAAGATTGTTTTGATGTCATCCAAACTAAAGTAATATAAATGCGAAAGTAACTCTGTCTGTCTGTCTTTTCTTTACGCCTAAACTACTGAACCGATTTCTGTGAAATTTGGTACAGACATAGATTGGAACTCGATATAGAACATAGGATAGTTTTTATACCACAGATCTGCAGGAGGACACTATTCCACACGAACGGAGTCGCGGGCGAAAACTTGTAGGTAATATCTTAACGACAGGACATGATGATGGTAGGCCATTAAAATTTCTACACTAAGACTTTCTCTAAGTATGACCTGTGTTTTGTAGTATTTGACATCTCAATCGTAACTTGTCTGGTCTAAGATTTGCATGAACACGTTCCTAACCCGACCCGACGTCATTATAATAAACAATAAAAAAATCTCAAAGACTTTATTTGCATGTTAAAGTAATATAATATTAAAATTCTTAAATGAAATTCTAGGCGCAGCTTAACGAACTTTTGTAAATTAAAATTATTAATTACAAAAATTTGCATCATTTAGGCGTTGCAAATTTAAGGGCTAACACTAACTTATCATAACTTATAATATCAGCTATAAGATGTCTAGTGTTTAAGTATTGCTGCCTCAATTACTTCAACATCAACATCACCAGCCTATAAGTGTCCACTGCTAAGCAAATGCCTTTTCTTGCACGGTGAAGATTTGAGCAATCACCACGCCTGCTTAAGAGGGTATGGCGACCTCACAATGTTTCCTTTACCGCATGTGACAAAAAAATCATAGAAAGTTGGATATAACTTGAAAAAAAGTCACTTTGGTATTTCGAACCTCAAACCTAATGCATGAGAAGTTTAGTAGTAGTATTTAGTAGTTTCGGACCACCAAGACATTAAAGGCTCGATAACTGGCAGGTCAGCAATTCGGTAGTAGCCAAACTAGTAGGTTCGCTCGATTGAGAAGCTCGAGCAATGGATTGGAGAATCCTGGGTCAGACAATATAAGTTTGAAATTCTTGGTCGAAGTAAAATTCTAGTAATACGTAGCTAAGAATCTGATGATTATTGGGGCATAGGACTTTGTAAAAAGGTGTTGTACGATATGTGTGTGTGACAGCCTATTAAACAAAACAATTTATTTTCAACTTTAAGTAGAAGTAAGAATGTCGAAAATGTAATATCCTAAGTATGTCAAAGCTTGTGCTGCTATACAATAATAAATTAAGTTATAACAATAAAATTCACTATTGTTATTACACTAAGGTGTATTTTGCAAATTATTCGCCCATCACAGTGGGTGGTCCGTTTATTCATAGATAAAGTTAAACGTCTTGCCTTAGAAGATAAGATAAATATATCAGTGTTTAAAATAGACACGATAGAAATAGATCTCTGTCAGTAAGTTTAAAGTTTATGTTGATTTGATTGGTTGGTTCTTTTATATGGTGTTCGGTTTACAAGTTGTGTGGACTGGAATAGAGTAACTTGGTGAAATTCAACAACATTATAACGCAGTATCACAAGTTTTTCTATGGAATAATACATTACTTATTTACAAATTATAGATACAATAAATTGTAATAGACACAGATGTTACAAAGGATATAGCTTTCTTAAACATTGCATAATTGAATGTAACAATAACTTTTTTAGAAAAACATCCAATCTCGGAGTGAGCGTCAGATTCCTACTGACAAAAATCCACCCCGGACCGGATTGGAGCGAACGGTAATTATTGCGTTTGCTCACACAATTAAGTAGTTCCAAAGATGATTATTTTTCGGTCATATTTTATACTTAATTTATAGATTATGTGAAGTTAAGCCTTTTTTAATTTAAAATAAGATTTGTTATGATGTAAATTGCGCTTATAATGAACTTCTAAATATTCGACAGCCGATCAAACTAGCTACAATAAACAACTGTAGAATTATTTACTTTATTACATAATCAAGTCAAATTAAATCTCTTAATCTGGCAGAAGAGATATTAATAATGAAGCTATTGACAATTTATTGTCCTTTACTTTGCATAAATCTCATTTTCTAATAAGTAAATGTCGCCTTTTTAATTATAACACGGGATATTAAATTCGAACTAGCCGATTGCTAATTAGGCTTAACGCAGATAGCGTAAATCATTCGAATTTTATAATCCGCAATATTTTTATGCTAACCGCGGGTGCGGGTTTTTAAATAATTTATTTATGAAAAAAGTTGTCGGCAACTAATCACAACAGACCGATTTTACGATTTCCTGCGAATTATAAATGATGCGTGTCGCTAGATTTCTACATGCCATCACTAGTTATAAATATAATTAAAGAAACAGGTTCCACATAAGTACAGATACACATTATCGTAAGTAAAAGAATTGTGATATACCTGTATTAGTACAGGGTTTATTAACGCTGTATTAAAAATAACGATTGACTTTCTTTTATAAATATTCCTTTCTTATTAATTTCAAACATGCAATCCCAACGTCATTATATTTTACATTCTAAAACATTATTGTAAGATTAAGAATTAAATAAAGGACGGGCAGTATCTTTTGAACGTGTGAGTTTTCTGTCAGCTGTCTGTCTGTCCTAAGCGAACTTGAAAACGTAGTAATCAGGAAAAACTTGACTTGAGTTTAAAAAAAATAAAGTTTTCTACACTATGATTTAAAGAGAAGACTTATCCTGACTGATGACGGTGATGATGATAGTAAAACGAACTTAATGTTTCACTCTTAAAACATAAATTCACACAAATAACTTATCAAAGTGTGTGTAAACGATACGGAACACATATAGAGAAACCTTCAAACGTCTAGATAGATTCACATCACAAACAGATCAACATACACTTAAAAGTATGTAGGCAAGTATATCTTATATCAAAAACAAATAAAAGGAACTACGTCTCGTTTGATTTCCATCACATTAGATAAATGTAATTTGTTGACTCGTAGCAACGAGCATCACAAACGCAATAAGACCAATCTAGACGGCATATTCGCACGGCTCATTGGGCCCGTCGACTAATTTATTTCGAGCACCAACATTTGATATACATAATATAATACAGATCAGATTCACCCTACGCTTCCTTATTGCCATGCAAATTTTAGTTATTGAGTTACATTTGGCCTCACAAGGCGTCGGCAACGCAACCTATCATTGACGAAGCGAACTGATATAGGTAGGTAGATACATACGCGAACACATCAAACTACCCTAAACATTCTTCAATAGATTTTCAACTCTATTGTCGAACGACGATAGCATTGAAAATGTATTAAAGAAACAACAGACTGTTGTAACTTGATTTGCTTGAAATGAAAGTCTGAGGCGTTTTTTTTGCATAAATGTCAAAGCCATCAAATTGTTACATTTATGTTTTTACGCAAAGATAAAGTTTTTATCGTCGGAAATCCATTAGCGAAACACATTTTTGCTAATCCATTGAGATAAGTGTTTTAGTTATTTTTAGTTCGAGGTTTTAAATGCCTACTACCTACCCATAGGTAGAATTTGGCAGAACTTTGTTAACATGAAATATAATCCTCATCAAGCTTAAAAAACACGGTTTCCATTTTCAAAAATGATTTATTTGTTAAATAAATAATTATTATTACATTCATTGGTTAGTCGATACTTACTTATATTTTAATTTCGACTTTTTCTAGTTGAGTATTTTTTTATATGTCGCAACAATGGCCTCGACTAAGGCTGGATGCGAAAAGTCGCCGCTGCCCATCCGTTTTCTGAGGATACCGCAATGGTCAGCCCAAGCAGGGCACACCGCCACCGCTCTACCTGTCCTGTAAGTGGTCTTCAAAATGACGACAACGAAACGTTTCCTCGGGAATAGACCTGAAAAATAATATATGGATTACTCAAAGAGCAGTTTTTGCAGTATTCCAACCCGCGATATGTTCCACAGCAGTCAGTTACCCAGTCACCGTATCAACCTTTGGCAATCACTGTAAATCTACCTTGCTTACCAGTAATGAACATAACCTAGACATGGTCTAAGCATATATTATTTTCACAGACCTACTGCTATTATTATTCATATATTCGTAGTTTATATCTAGCATACTTTCATTGACATTTTATACTGCGGCAAAATTTATAATAATTATTATTAAAAAGATAAAATGATAATTTAGCAAAATCTGTGTTACACTTTATGTCAATATTATGCGAAAGTATTTATAGCAGCGTAAAATTTTAACATATTAATATTTGTTTATCATGCGATTTAGTATGAAATCTGGACATTAAAAACATGAGTATTATTTTTGTGTCGAGCTTTTTTAATATTAATGTAACAATTTAAATATATAAATCTGTGTGAAATGTTAATATCTGGCGCCAAAAAATGTAATATGGCGAATAAATCAATGGGGACGTTGACATGCCGTATTGACATGGAGCGTAGTGGTTCAACGACTTTCACGAGATCGCCTTTGCCGCGATGTCAACGGAAAAAAAAATTAAAAATATATCCGTCCGCGTCGTCACCATACCTATCTATTATAGTGTATGACTCAATATTTTCTCAGTGAGATTTTTTATTCGATTTCTTTGACACTTTTATGTGTATTGGAATTATACTGTAGATGAGTTATTTTATACGATTCATATAGCGAGTGTTGTGGTGTTCAACTTAAACCTTCCTCTTGACTCATTCTACTATCTAATAAAAAACCCGCATCAAAATCTGGAATATATTTTAAGATCAAAAAATTTTTGCTTTAGATATAGCGGGAAGCGACTTTGTTGTTTACTGTGTAGTGATATTATCATAAGTAACAGGCATATAAAAAAGCTACGTGCATTATTTTATATTGAGGTAGTTCTAAAATTATCAATCTATCATCATACCATTTTTAAAGTACCTATACTTCTTCAGCATTGACACAGCTTAATCCCACATTAAATGGTCAAGGCAGCAGAACTCATTTTAATTTATTTACATAGAAAAACTGCACTCATATTTTATTAACATAAATCAAATATGAATAATTATGTAAAGAACATGTCAAATAGCGAAATATTAAAAACTAATAAACATTAAGCAAAATTTTGCATTAAACGGAACGTCATTAATAACCACAGATACCTAATACAAATTCAATAAGTAGGTTCGTACCTACTTACATTACCGCGGCGTAGTAACTTGCAATTAACTTTGTACTGCCTCATTTATATGAAATTATAGCAAATTGAAAAGCAAGTTCAAGTACAAGATCGTTGCGAATACATTCAGCTCATAATTTGTATTAAAATAGCCTATGAACGAGGATGTAAGAGGATTATAAATGCAAAACAAGTTGCCATTAAAATCAATGGTGGCTAACCGGCTTAGAAAAATTTACAGAACTCATTATTTCAATACATTCTATTTTTGAATTTATTTTGTTAAGTACTGGCAATTTGTATGATAAGGTTTTACTTAATTTTTATGTTTAGATCGTAATAGAAAAAATACTTTTCAGTTAGATTTTCGATAAGCTATAGTTTTTTATTAGGATAAAAATGTAATAGGTTATAGGTAGGTATTTGTTATTTATTCTAGTTGTCTACATTTCCTTAAATAACAACAAAATCAATAAAATAAATGCCACGTAGGTCTCAAACATAGGTCAGTACATCAAAAACAACTAAAAAATAGTTTCTAAGTCCACACTTGTGAGACAACCTAAAGTGCCGTGTTCACTTGACATTGTATCTTGTAGACAAGCGTCAGTCACTTGTGAACTGTTGGCACTTGGCACTTGAATGCCAGTACTCGCCACCAGTAGCTCACACTAGCGCGACAGGCGAGTTGGCGTTTCCACTCGTTCTCACGATTATGTCCGAACACACGGACGAATGTCTTGAATACGTCACAAAAAAAGTTAAGGGTCAAAGGAAAGTGGGAAGAATAGGCGATAGTTTACTCATGCTTTCTCTGTCTGTTTAAGGAGATTTGTGGAGATAGAAATGCTTGTTGTAAGGTTGTGAACCTGCATGGTGGGTATTCCATTTATAATGGTTCAAAATAATTTATTATTATATTTCACTTGAGTATACGAAGGTCATAGTAGCCTGGTGATTAAGGCATCCTGGTGATTAAGGTGCTTTTCATGCATGAGGATTTAAACCTGGCAAGTACTTATATGACTTTTTTCAAGTTATAAGTAATAATTCTAAAATTATTTAGACATCACTGACAGTATGGTGCAGGAAAACATTCCGAGGAAACCTAGTTTTGTATTTCTAACTATAATTTCGAATTAACTTTGAACTATCTCAAGTAGTGATTAGGTAATGCGCAAGCTTTCTTCTTATTAGTTAGCTTCGTCTATAATAACTCTGAAAATATCGATAATTATAGTAATTAATCTTTTGAAAAATGTATAACAACTGCAAATAGCAGCAACAAGACATTGCACTGGACAGGCGACAGGCGTGAAAGTGCCAGTTTGAAATATGAGCGTTAACTAAAACAAGATCTAGTCTGGTAGATCGAAGATAGGTTTAGTAGGTAGGTAAGAAATAATAGGTTATAGTAATGTAAAGGAAGCATCGTTTAGACTTTGAAACCTCGCATGTGTTTGTATGGTCCTTTATTTGACAGCCGGTTATCAAAATCTTTATCAATTTACACCACCGTAATTTTACTCGCAGAAATATTTTTTTATTATTCTTATTCATCATCATTATCCTATACGCACCGACTGCTTAACAAAGAAGTCTTCACACACGGTGATGGCTTGCTTAAAGCGGATTGACGATTTTAAACTTATAGTTAGAAATATTAAATAAGTCCAGGTTTCCTTACTATGTTTTACTTCATCGTATGTCAGCGGTGTCTAAATAGGCCTCTGGGCCACCACGACCACACGACACATTATTTTTTTAGAAGCTTAATTAAATTGCAATATATGTTTGTGGAGTGGAAACTAGAAACTACATATATTGAAGCAGAGATGTTCAATCGATTGAGTTTCGTATTGACGTTAAGTTTACAAGACCGTTAATGCTAAGCGGTACAACTTACTCTAAATTCATAAAAATATATCTAAATATTTTGTCTAGGGAGTTTCTGAACCAACTTGCGTTTAAAAAGTTTTTTGAACATACAATACATGTTGTTTTTTTGGGTCCAAATACCTTCAAGTACAAGTAAGGCGTTCAACATGAGTATTTAGTATAATAATATTGATAAACAGCACGCGTGCAGCTACACTTAGGACTTAAGTGTAAACACATTTTTTTACATAAAAAGGACCATTATCAATATTTTAACCCCAACGGACATTTTTTGATGTGAAAAGGAGCTAAACATGAAATATTTTGTTTAGTGTTACGTTGCTTTGAAAACAATATTTGTTTTAACTGTTATTTCAGTCCAGCTGTGTTTCTGGATGTATTGTGAAAGGATTTTCGTTTTTATCGCAAGATGATGTTTTCCAAAGTTTTGTCTGAGAATACGACAGTCCTTAATTCATTTTTTTTACAAATAATTAAATTAAATTTATTCCATGTATAAAAATTTTATGAAAGTCCTAATGAAAAGTATGAAGAAATTAAAATGATTCCATTACAGTAGGGAGTTTGAAAAACAAACAAAACACTCAGATGTGTTTTTTTTTCAGATCGACCTTCGATTACTGGTTTTATAAATAAAAGTCCCCATATTATAACAACTTCAAGAGAGATAATAATTCCAACACTCCTATCTATCGATTATATTTAAACTGCAAAATAATAACTCCAGAGATTCCAGTTTTAGTATTACACACGGTTACGCTTTAAGCTTTAAAACTAGTTTATTATGAACTCACTTTGTTCTGTCTTTCCCTTAACCAACGGTCATCTTATACTGGTATTGTACTATCACAGGAAGGTCGTAAAATCATATTAAGACGTTGCATGTTCATAAAGATATGTATGACCGTCCGTGGGATTCAAAAACAGGAACCATTACTCACTTGAGCGGTGTTACCATCAATTTGTCAAGTTGTAATTATAATTCTGGCAATATTAGACACGATTACAGACTGGCCACACAACAAGACGGTCAGATGTCATATTTACAGTAACTGTTTAATTAAACAATGGAATGGCATTCCTAGAAGAATGAAGGACATTCTTACTATGAAATGTTAGCGTTTTTAGTCATGCGTATACATTTAATGTGTTATACATATATATTTAAGTAATTTGTAAGAAAAAAATCGTGACCTGCATAATTTCACGACAAAAAGATTTTTAAAGAAAGATTACGTCACTTATTTTTTTTTCTCTCTAGCTCAGGTTAGGTTAGGTTAGTTTGGTAGCCAGAAAGAATAAAATAATACTTTAATGACACATATATCATTGAAAAATAAAAAGAAATATCTTTAAAAACTAAAGTGAACCATGCGCTATTGAGCTACATAACTGTGTCACTTCAGATAGCCTGAACAACAAGTCTAATAGCCGTGAAAATGGAATGACGGATACTAATAAATAGCCGTTGGTTCAAAACTATTCAGTTCTTACATAAATATTAGTACAGTTGTTAAATTACATACAAAGATATAGACTGTTTTTGACATGGAACAACTCGACTTTTATTTACTTGTAACTGTCAACGCAGAACATTTTTGCCAAGGGTTTTAAACTAGCATGAATCATCTGAACTAGTTGGTGATATTCTTCAAACATTTTTGGCATCAACTTCGACTACTACAATTAATCAAATTTCATGGAAATTTTTAATTATGGAAGTCAATGACTTTGTAAGGCTGATCTTGATTTATTTTCTGTTATGTTGCCGAAAATCATTTTTATTTTAGACGTCATATTAAACTGATTTTCTATGTGAGTTGTGGAGTTTCAAATTGGATTTTTGTCGAGGTGACTCGAAGGTTAAGGCGAAGAAGCGGGCGCTTCTCAAGCAGAGAAGATAGGTTTAAAACCTGGCAGTTTTTAACCCGTCTTCTCTGCTTGTAGTAACAATATGAGTTTTTCCAAGTTTTATGAAATTTCTGTCTTGAGCTAGCGTATGCACGGTGCACAGCAGTGAGCACTTATAGGCTGGTGATAATGATGATGAAATTATATTTTATGAAGTTAAATGTAAAAAATAAAATCAAAGGCAATTGAATGTAACAAGCTCTATCTGCAAACATTAATTATGTCTGACGAATATATTTGTTTTAACAAATCTATTTTGTTACTACAATGATTGTAGTAAATCTACCGTTTTCTCTTAAAATGGCAATTTAATGGTCTCTAAAACATCGAATAAAACGCGTTAATGGTTCTGTTTGGGACCAAGGTTGTAGCGTTTGGACGCAAATCGAGATATTGACCCACATTTTGACTTGAATCAATCACGAATTGGTTGGTTCTTGATCTTGTCTTATTTATTTATTGTCTACGAGTAAATTGTTTCCAGTGTTATTAGTGTCATTAAATTCGTTTTCCTACAACATTTCGTCATATTATTTGTTTTCAGTAATTTCATTATGATTAGCATCCGGTACTTCGAAAACAATAACGTTTTGATTTTAAGACGCTATTAAACGTTATTGCTCTCTCGTTCCCGATCATAAAAACAGCTTTAAAGTAAATTGAGAAATGTTACAAGATTTGTTTGTCTATCAAAGAAAAAGATTTAACTGTCTACTCGTTAGTTTTTACATCATTACCATAACAGTTATTTCTAGGATCAGGATCTTGCACGTCACAATTATTTATACCAACATGAATATGCCTGCAAGCACCTACATGCATCAAGATATTCCATTAATTTCCATCTCCAGTCTCCGAGTTAACGGTTACACATTACACAAGAATACAAACAGCTGATAAACGGTTTCCCATCTCTAGTTCTGTTATCTTAACTGTGTTACTGTCAAGTAAACTGTAACATGCTTTTCGCTTATTTATGAATTTATTCAAATTTTGAGTGTGCGTATATTTGTGTAAAGCCAATCGAATAGATTTTAGGCTTTTACCCAATCACATTGGTGATAATTAAAGTTGATATTATGGTAGTGATTTTCATTTTGTTCTCAATTTCCATCGCCCAATTGTTATAACGGTCAGGCCGCTTGCAGAACGAAAAATAGAAACTCCAAATTCAAATGTTTTAAATTCAACCGAATTCGATTTTGTCCACAGTGTTGGTAGGTTCTGAAACGACAAAGAGACAGTGTCCCTTTGTTCAGTGTCGCAACTCGGCTGACGGGCGCGACGATTCGGATCATCGGCCACAAATATGGGACGCGTGTCATTCATGGCACATCCTGATTGGGATTTTTGGTCCGTGGTATAATTAAAGTTGCAGTCCGTGTAATTTTTGGCCAGTGGTGCGAGTTATTTGAAGTATTGCAGTCCAGTAATTTGTAAAGTAAATTATAGCCGTGAGTTGCGAATGTGGAAAGGGAATCACAGAGCGGCTCGTTGATGATTTGCTGTGGTTATATCGCACCGTGTTTAATTTATCAGGGCATTCACAGAATTGGACTGTGAATTTCGTTCTTTTTACCGTTGTTAATTGACACCAATAAAAGTTGTTTATTAATGGGTAGGAATATGAGCTTTCATTTTATGTAAAGAATCCTTAAGACTTATTAATAAAGTTTGATATAAGTACGATTCATATTCCTTTTATAATTGATTATAACCTAAATAGAAACTAATTTGTAAAATTAGGTAAGTGCCACATGGTCCTACTAATATTATAAACGCGAATGTTTCTAAACAAAGATGTGAATAGATGTTGTAACTGTCTCTCTAAAGAACTATTGAATTGATTTTGATGCAAATGATTTTGATGATCTTGTCTACCTGTATGAGCTTGATAATCTTTTTTTTTGTGGGAATCTGTAGGAATCGTTAGTCACACAATATACCTACGTAGAGTTAAGTTAGGCACATAGGTAACATAGGTGGGGAAAATGCTATAAGGTTCTTAGTTCAAGCAAGAACTGGTGTCTCACGATTCTGTTTGACTTTTCTTTTGTTTGATCAAAATGTATTATGATCACAGAATAGTTGAGATAATGTTGACAGATTCTGATGAACTTATTTCTTCATTCATTTCAGTAATAATGAATTTCATTTCGTGCTGTAAACATTTCGTTTTCTGTTCATTTAATTTGACTGCTTTTTTTGATTGATAGTGTCATATTAAATGTAACTTATTTTTATACTTGAAAATGTATTCATATCAAAAATTTAATTTAAGTTTTTCAAATTGTAATGTATGAACTTTTCACCGTTAATAACCATCTCATTATTTTTTAAATGAATGACATATGTACCTAAGTATCATTTTTATAATTAACGCTAAACAAGTACTTATCATAAAAATCTCATTATTTGTGACTACGCACTTCAACACTCACATTCAACAATAATTCAAACTGAACTTTAGAATCCCTATATCTAAAAATATTTGTCCTTCGTACAATTCAACAAACGACTGACCTAAACTCAATATAATGAAGGTGTCAACAACACATCAATTACATACATAAAACCCTTTACACACAAACATCGTGACAATGTACTTTACACAGCCATCGATCTCAAATCTGTACTCAAATGTACTCGAACACTAAAACAAGAGGCACGTGCTACAACTCTTAGTGTATTTTACCATCAGCCTACTTCTGAATCACAATGTAAAGACAGATTACCTACCTACGAAGTGTAGACAAAACGCAATGATTGATCGCAGTCCGACAGTTTAGTCGCATATTGCACAACGTTCAAAATGTTACGTGTATTTGGTAATAGCAGTAGTCAACTGTAATCTTGTTAGCAAATATAATGATTGATGATGTGCTAAGTTTTCGTGTCGGCTATTTGTGCGATGACTCATCATTTAACTTCTAAGTGAGAAATAAATATTTTCGTGTTTATTTTTGTTTTTTTTTTTCAATTGTATTTTTATTAAGTATTAATTTGGCATCCTCAAACGCCATAACTGAACGCAATGTAGGGGCTGGGTCCAACAGAACGAAGCGCAATGTACCGCAACCCCGACCCAGAGTAGGAGTCTAACGATCCCTTTTGTTCCATTCGAGGTGAAGGAAGTGATAAGGTGATTTCCTTCTATTAAAAAAGCTTTAAATTATCGGTTATCGTGGTACAATTATGTAATTCGAGCAAAATCATTATTAGTACTGAACTTTTCTTCTTACTTCTCAATAGTAACATCGGCAATTGGCAAAGATTATCAAATACTATTAGACCTAGATCACCTCTTTTGACGCCATAGGTAATGTGATAATATCTATAGTATATAAGACTAGTTTTTTTTAGCCTACCAAGCACATACTTGCTATAAAACATGATGGTACTAGAACTAAGTGTGTGAAATAAACATCAAGAAGGCCATATACACCCTTATTTGGCTTTATGGTGATCGCGAAGCGCCATAAAGCTAACACTTATAAACCACAGTTAACGTTATAAAAGATTATAGGAAAAATGTGATGGAACAAATAGAATACTAATTTATTGATGAGTCAATATTGAACTAGTCTACATAAGTAAGGAATAACGGTTAAGAAGCCACGGTTCTGAATATAAACCCTTGTTTTATAAGTACGGAGGAGTCACTCGAGCAAAAATAGCAAGATTGGAAATTATTAGGATCTGTATCAATATCTTAATTCGTACAAATCATACATATATCTAGACTAATTTGTATAATCATCATCACATTACAAAATAAAGTTGACATTTTGAGAAATACCAAAAATTTATTAGTATCTGCTTCAAAATAAAACTTCCTAATTGGCCATAAAAACAAAATCATTAAAAAGGACAAAGACAAAGTTTTGAACAAAATGAAACGCCATATGTCAATCATTCATCGATACTGAACCTACAGCAAGATATTTGTAACAACCAAAGAACTTGGTATTCATCGCACGAAGGACATTATAGTCATGGCTTCCTTTTACAGTAACACAACTTGATCGATTGAATCTGTCCTGTTTTTAGAAGTATCAAGAATACTGAATGGCAGTAAAGCATAGCCTTTTACTTTCAACAAAACCTGGGTATTTGATATTTAAATGAGTGAAAGAAAGTTAGGAATTAGAACTGATTTCAGCTGTGTCTGAAAAGGATGATAGACATATTCGTTTTCTATATTTGATTTTCATTTGTAACTTCTAATTCATTTGCTATTACTTATTATAATAATTTTAAATGCAATACGTACTAACACTGATGCAGTAAAAAATTTAATGTAAGTACCGGTAGTACTGTTGCCAATTCAGATTCACAATTCATGCGTGCTTGCTATGCTTTTATTTTTATTGTATACGACTTCAAGATAAAATCAGGACTAAAAAAAACGAAAGATAATTCATTTAAAATCCAAGATTACTCAAAGAAACTTTTTCAACCGGAGAATCAATCAAATTTCACTAGCTTACCGAACGAGAATAATGAATGTACCGACATGAAATGTTGACAACTTTAGTGTAGTAGCGTAACTTGGCAGCTGTTGTGTAAACAATAATTACACGGACCAGTTGGAAAGCGACACAACTAGTGTAGTGACCCCGTCAACACGTGCTCACTTTAAGACTTGCAAAAAGTCTAGTGTCTGCTTAAAGGTAGACTTGTAAACATAATATGAGCGTTACTCAAGGTTCAATGGAATTTTAAAAGGAGTTATGCACTAAAAGACGAAAAAAATAGTATGTCTTGAGTTCAAAATTCATGAAGAGAAATAATTAATTCTTGAAACACACCCAGACGAACAGTCTGCTAATTCAGATTCAGATTCACAGACGTTGCTACTTGCTACAGTTCAGTTGCCGACGATGACAGGGTTAAATGATTGATTGACCATGTCTACAGATTTGCTTGATTTTTGACACGTCTATTAACAAAATGACGACACCGCCACTTGGCGAGAAACAATTGATCACTTACTAAAAACTAGAAAGGAATCAATTCGTTGGTGCAAATATAGAGGAAATTTTTAAGAAGTTAAATGCTATTGATGAACTTTATGGAATAGGAAATATTTAGAAGCTGATGTTGTTAAGAAACATCAGTACTATTCAAAAAATTTTACCAAAATTGTTGACAACCAAAATTGTATTCTTAGAAGCCATGAACATGAATAATATCATACTCTAATATCAAACAAAATAAACAGAGCAAGTTTTCTATATTACCTTTAGTTATCTAATTAATAAAACAGCTTTCTAAAAAATATAAACGGAAATTATCAACTAATACCATACTATATTTAGAAACTTGACTACTTGTTTGCAACTTAGCACTGTTTTTGCGGGAATTACACGTTGTAACATTTCCACGGCAGCTAATCCTCAAACAAGTTGGATGCATTTGATTGCTCAGCCATCGGTGTTGACGCAAATACGTCAGGCAACTGATGTGCCGCCTTGCAAGCTTCGGCCAGTGTAACACGCTGATTAATTCGTTGAACATGTTTCTATTTATTCGTAAGCTAAACGGTTAGTTTGCTTTGGCACGTATACCAAACAATTTGAATGTCTGTTTGTTTTGCGAACGACACGTGCCAAAAGACGTGACCCTTTCTTCATTGTGTCCTAATTAAATGTTAGTCTTGTTTTAATTTGTTTTCCTAAGTTAGCTTTTATGTGTATTTTTAGAGTAAATAGTCATTGTAACAACTTAAAGCAACCTAGTGTCATAGAAAGTGGTTAAATAATAGAATACATTATTTCAAGGTCAAATAAATAATATTATTTTATATCACTACTTTTCAGCTATGCATCATTGACGATAAAGTCTGACTGTTATTGTAAAGTTAGAAATCTATCATCTTAATTTGAACCTAATGGCAAAACAGTAAACAGATGTCTTATACTCAGCAAACGCAACCACTTGGTCAACGAAACTTTGTCAAGTTTGTGAACTAAAATAGCTTCATAGTAAGAACTTAGCTTGGTTCTGTAATACATGGTTTTCTAAGCAAACAGCGCTTGGTCTCGCTAATACAAACTACAAGCTAGACCTGTGTTTACACTGTTTTGACATGACAACGGCCTTGTCGGAAATGTTCGAAGTCTGCTCTCACTGATTCTAAAGTGAGAAAATTGTTCAACGTTTGCCGAACTAAAAGCATTGTTTTTTTGGAAGTTTTTGAAGGTGTCTTAAGTGTAAGTCTAAGTATATGATATGTTTTGATTTAAGTCTTTTCTTCTTTCCTTTCATGGGACCACAGGGTCCCAGACCTTTGGAAGGCGTACGAGGAGCCGAAGCCAACTCGCAGAGGCCCGTTGAACAGTTTTAATCTAAATGTGATGGGACATCAGCCGGCAATTATCCCTGTATGCACTATATAAGTGCACCCAAGGACAATCCCCGGTTGATGCAGGACTATTGTGAAATGTGTTAAAAATTGATAGGGTTATGGATGGACTGGTGGATATGATAACTATGGAAATACTATGGCCCCTGCCCCTGACCAATATTGATACATACGGATAAACAGGCAGGGGGTGACTGGCAAACTCAATTAATGGGCCCCCGGAAACGGCCGCTAGCATGTAGCGTAAGTCTTTTTATTATTATGGCTTGCAAACAGATCATTTTACAAACAGTAGGTGCAAACGTACTGAAGGCAGAAATAAAAACTACGAGCTTTGCCATTACATCAAGTATAATGTTACTGACAGTTTTATAATCAAATATGTGATCAACAATATATTAAATCAATTAGACAATTTGTGACAAAACTAAAAATATTTAATATGCACATTGAAAATAGCCTTTCTTCTACTAAAACATAACTTTACATTTAAGTGTCAACCAATGTGTACGCAGAACAAGATTGATGGAGCAATTGAATTTGTAAGTGATGATATGTTTTGACTGATAGGTATCAATAAGATGACCCTTTGTTACAATTTAGGTCGGGGCGCTCGGTCCTTACTAGGGTTCACCAAATTTGATTACTGATCCGAGTTACAATGTAATTATATAATGAAGACTATTGAATTGGTATAGTATGATGTTGAACACGGTTTAAATAGTAGTAGATGAAGATGAAGTAGATGAAAAAGACCCAAAAATAAAATAACATTTGCGAAAGAAGTTAGGTATTGAATCCTTTTAATTGACTTTATTTATGCTACTTATTCAATTACGGGATAAAGAATGTACTGTAAATGTATTTGTGCCTTAGATACAGGCTGTTTTGAAAATAGATAGGTAAGTAGTCGACTGCGAACTTATCTTCGCAGACAAAACCACATACCACAGAAACGTTCAAGCAAAACCAATATAATATTCGTGTAAACAGTACTTTCACCACACGCCTAGACATAATTAATGCATTCTATTATAATAATCGTGGTACTACAAACAATAATTCCTACCATAAATTGAACATTCCACAATTTCCATACACATATAAGGAAGTAAAACTAAACTTGGCCAAAGCCGATCACGATTTATATCTTCCTGCAACGAATATTTTATATCGTGAATAATGTAAACATTTGGGCCAATGTTTGTCATATGCTGCGCGGACGCCTGCCATTTGATCTTAATAACTGTGCAAACATACAAAGTGGCCGTAACGAGACACATCTCAATTATACAATGTTCGGTCGTGTTTATTTTTGATATTGAAATGTAGATTGATGAATGTTTAGATGGTGTAGTGAAAAATTGAGTGCTAATTGCCGCTGAACTTCAAGGGTAGATAGAGTATGGAGATAAAGAAGTTTATCACACTTAAATAATAAATAGATAACTATAGCAAAATCCACTTCGTGTTACGTGTGCTTCTTTTAATCACAGTAAAAGACAAATTTTATAGAATTTATTAAATCAAATATTGTTAATTGTTACATTCCACAGTTTCAGGAAAAATAAAAGATATTTTTTTTTACTAGAGATTTATGCTAGTCAAATTATTTATAACACTAGCAGTATTTTATATATTAATAATAAATTAATTAAAATTGTTACTTAAGGTGAATGTAGCTTACCAATAAAGAAACTATTTTTAAAATCGGCCTTGGAGTTTTTGAGAACACAAATATTTTTTTTCAATGTGTAGAGTACATGTCATTACGCTTAAATAAGAAAGACAGATTCACAAATTACATTTCACGAAACATTTCTAAAAGTGTAACAATAAAAATCTTGATAGCAAAGCTAACTGTATCAACTTTTGTTTTCATGTTATCAACTAGTTTATCTCTCATATCTGACTATCTTAGTTTCCTAACACACGCCTCATTTATGGTGGCACAGTCTCTTGAATTGGGTAATATTTACATTTTTGGTACACTTCCAGTTTTGTAATACCAAATAGATAGGTAATGGTTACTTGTCTGTGTGCTTTAATTTGAATAATGTTTACACCATCACGTGTGACATCAGATTTAAGAAAGAAAAAGCTAACAATACTTTTCTTGCCGTGGTCAAAGATGTTTTTAATATAGTCCACAGCATCTATCTAGTTTTAGTGGTTGACCGCAAACTGTATATTGCATATGTTTATTGAAATTTTTTACTCAACTTGATCAAAATATTATCTACATGTTATGATTCCTATACGAGCTCTTCAGTCGTTTAATAATTTCGATGTAGGTATAATAAGGTTCACAATGCTTCTTTGTATAAGTGTATTGAGGAATATTTCTTTAATGATTTCTTTGTTATGCAAAACCTAATTTGTAGCTTCTAACTTATTGAAAATGATTTTAATGGCATTTCTATCACCGATACAGCCATTTATACTCCATTAAACTATCAATAGGTCAAAAACCTTCTTCTAAGTATAAATAAAATGGCGTTGTTTTATGATCACCATCAATAATTCTAATTCTGTTAGTAAACGGAACTTCACAAGATGTGTGCCTTCTCGCACATTGACCTAATTATTAGGTTTGGGTTGATGAAATAAAACTAAGTTTATTTATCAAATAGCAGAGGTGGACTTTATTATTTTACTTTAGGAGGTGTGTGTTGCCTGAAGGCGTTAGCAGAATAGAATGAGGGCGAGATGCAAACATCTCAGTGAGGGTTAGCTGGCCACTTAAGGCACTTATAATAGTGGCGTGAGAATAATGAGTAGATTGATTTTTGTTATTCCAACACGCCCCCTCAAAAATTAATCTAAAATAAAATTAATTACAATCATAGTATCACACACCATCCTTTATCTGGGGTACAATCATTCAATGGTCCAACATTCGTTGCATAGGATTAGGGAAACCCAGAAAAACCTAATCAGACCATGTTATACTTATTCAAAATCTTAACCTAGTTAAGTATTTAATACTATAGATTTTATTCATATATAAAATATATTGTAATCTATTCTAGTCCCAATTTCTCTCTCAACTGGGAGAAACGAACAGTGGGTAACTGTTTCGTTAACACATCAGCCAACTGGTTACCTGTGGACACATAAATTATTTTAATAACATTTTTCTCAACTTGTTCTCTAGAGAAATGATATTTGATGTCAATATGTTTTGACCTTTTATGACATGTCGGATTATTTGCAATGCTTATGCAACCACTATTGTCCTCATAAATAGGAATCGGATCCAGTATTTTAATGTTTATACTGGTTACTAAAGACTTTAACCATAGAGCTTCTTTTACGGCCTCAAATAGTGCCATGTACTCTGCTTCAGTACTAGAAACTGCTACTGTTGTTTGCCTTTTTGTTGTCCAACTTATAGTGCATTGCTCAAATAAGTTAAACAAATAACCCGTAGTACTTTTTCTATCCACTTCATCAGAACCCCAATCAGAATCAACATAACCACTTAACGGTATTTTATCTGAATTGCTCCGACGATAAGTCAATTTTAAATCAAGCGTCCCTTTTAAATAACGAAGCACTCTTTTTAAGTGTGACCAAAGTGCATGGTTGTTTTTATTAGCAAATCTACTCAAGACGTTTAGACTATAACTCAAATCGGGTCGAGTGCAAACCATAATGTAAATTAAACATCCGATAAGATTTTTACAAGGGGCATTCATTGTTTCACACGAATTTAAAGCTTCGTAATCAACTTTAGTTTCAAGTGGAGTACTGACATGTTTACAGTCACTCATGTTAAATTTATTAAGGACTGTTTCTATATACAGTTTTTGGTCTAAAGTTATTTTGTTATTGCTTCTTTCAATTTTAATCCCCAAGAAACACTTTATTTCTTTCAAATCTACCATTTTGAACCTTTTCATTAAGTATTGTTTAAAGGTGTTCATGGTTTTGATATCTGCCGTTGCGATAACAAGATCGTCAACATATAAAATCACATAAATGTTTTTAGAAATATCACCTGCATGTAATATATACAGACATCGGTCAGCTGATGAATATCGAAAACCTTTTTCAATCAAGACTTGTTCGAACGTTGCGAACCAACAACGTGCTGATTGCTTTAATCCATATAACGACTTATTTAATTTACAGACCAAGTTGTTATCTGTACATGGGATTCCTTGTGGTACTTTCATAAAAATCTCTTCCTCAAGTTTCCCATTTAAAAATGCCGTTTTTACATCCATATGATGCACTAGCAATCTATACTGATTCGCGAATGCTAAAATAAATCTGAAACTTGCTATTCTTGCAACAGGTGCAAACGTCTCATTATAATCAATAAGATATTCTTGATTGAAACCACGAGCTACTAAACGCGCTTTATATTTTAATGGTTTTCCAGATTCATCATTTTTAATAGAAAATACCCATTTACAATCAATGATATTTCTGTCAATAGGTTTTTGTACCAGGGTCCAGGTTTCATTTTTGAGGAGTGAATTAATTTCCTCTTTTATAGCACTTTCCCATAAATGTCTATCATCCCTGGATTGGATTTCATCAAAAGATCTAGGTATAGAACATACTAATGATTGTGCATGCAGCAAATAATTATTTGATAGATCATCTTTACTGTCATCATAACACACTTTAGGTATGTTTTTAATCCTTTCACTCCTTCTTAGATTCGGAGATGTTTTATCATCTTGAGATATTGTCAATTCATTTGGAAATGCAGAGTCTGAGTACACATCTGTTTCACTTACAGATTTATTAGATGGTGGATCTAATGACATAGGTATTTCGAACGTTTGTCTCATACAACTATCTGATTTCATCTTATCAGATTTTTGCACCTCCCAACCATTGGAGTGCCCGTCAGATTTAATGGAATTTTTACTCATAATCCCTTCAGGCTTAACAGGCCTACTTGATAAGAAATTAATCTCATCAACTATTACATCTCTGACTTTCACAAACCTTTCGTCTACCAGTAACCACACCTTATATCCATTTGGTTCATATCCAACCAGGATACCTTTTGATGACTTTTCATCAAACTTATGTCTTTTTGTCTTATTCATAAAATAAACAGTTGAACCAAAGACTTTCAAATACTTAAGTTGCGGCTTTTTACCATGCCACAATTCAAATGGTGTGTTATCAACTCTCAGTGCTTTTGTGGGTGTGATATTTACTAGATAAGTAGCAGTTAACACAGCCTCACCCCAGAATGTTTTCTCTAATTTCGCACCGGACACCATAGCCCGACTGCGTTCCGTTAATGTTCTTATCATTCTTTCTGCTACACCATTCAAAGCTGGCGTATGCGGCACTGTTAAATGGTAGCTTATACCTTTTGTAACACAGTACTCTCTCATTTCTTTCGATAAATATTCACCACCATTATCACAATATAAATTGACAATACTCAGGTTAAAGTGTGCCATACTTTTTGTTGCATAATCCCGAAAAGCAGTAAAAACATCTGATTTATGAGCTAATAAGTATGTTGCACAATAATGAGTAAATTCATCGACAAAAACGACAAAATACTTTTTGTTGTCAAGTGTCGAAGGAGTGACGGGACCCGACACACACATCGACATCTGTGTGCACCTTAAATAGTGGTCGTTTTGTTACCTTTGGCTTTGATTTGTTAAATGGTAAACATGCTTGTTTTCTATAAATACAAGCTTCACATAAGTTGTCACATGGCTTAATATGACTTATTTTCTCTATATCAGAAAACATTTCTTTATTCTTTATTTGCTTAAATTTTGATTTACTAATGTGGCCTAAACGTTGATGCCACAGTTCATAGTTATTTACGACTCTATTTAAAGAACACACAACAGACCCTTCAAGTAAAAAGTTAATTCCAATTAAATTGTTCAAACACTCACCCTTTGTTACCAATGTCTTACCCGTGTCGAATGTTTGTACGCTTCCATCTTTGCCAAAAATAATTGTCATACCAGCTTCTTGCATTTTCTTTACTGAAAGCAAGTTGTATGGAATATCTTTACAGAATAAAACATCCTGCAATATACCTTTTAATCCCAAGTTACTAATAACCGGTAAGTTTCCCTTTCTTGTAGCCTGGATGTAAGTACCGTTCTTCGCCACGGAGATATTTACTGGTTTTTCTAATTCTGTAAACTTTTCCGCTAAATCTGGCCTGTTGATGAAATGGTCTGAAGCGCCAGAGTCCAGCACAAATGTAATGGTTTCTTGGTTATTACGTTTTATGGCATTTGCTCCTACCATAAATGCAAATCCGGATATGTTTGGATCAGTTGTTTCAGTATTCACTACTTGTATTGTTCGATGGTATTCAGGCTTTTGAAACCGTTCAGTTGCCATCTTGTTGTAATAACAGTTTTTCATAATGTGACCTTTTCTTCCACAATGGTGACATTTCACGTTTTTAGATTTATAATTTCTTTTAAATCTGTTATTAAATAATTGTTGACCCCGTTTCTGTTGATGATAGGTCGCATTTGGGAATTTATTTATTTTTGAAAACGACGTAGTTTTAGCTTGTAATACTTTTAAACTTGTGTCTCGATTTTCATTGTTTAGTTTAATTTCGTGGTCTAGCAATCTAGTTTTCACGAACGTCAAGTTTAAATTTTCTTCGGCTAAAGTTTCGATCGCAGTAATAACACTATTATAAGAGTTGGGTAGTGTCATGAATAAATGCGTTATTTTATCGTTCTCATTTAACGTTGCTCCCGCCGATACTAGTTCGCATATTAAATCATCAAAATTTTGAAAATGCTTTACTAATTGGTCTTCTTTAAACTTCATATTGAGAAGTTGTTTTCTCAAAGTTAACTGATTAGATGTACTATTTCGCTCATATATCAAATCTAATTTATTGAAAATGTCTTTAGCTGACGATTGTTCAGTAACTAAACCGAGTAAGGTGTCTGATAAATATTCTACCAAAATATTTTTCGCTATTTTGACACTTTTAATCCACTCAGTATTAGGTTCGTTTGGCGATTCTTCATCGATCACATGAAGTACATTAAGTTCACTTAATAGATTACGAATTCTTAATTTCCAAACACTATATCTTTCACCGTCGAATTGTTTAATGTTCCGTTTCAAGTTGGAGCTGTCCATTTTCACTGATTTTAATTTCACAGTATATTTATAAAAATAAAGTCACTTAAAATTTATTAATTGTCTTTTAAAAGTATTTACGATACTTCTAACAATTATTATTAATTACACTGTACTTTACTGCACTGCACTGGTGCACTGGTGCACTGGGCCCATAACCTATTAGGTTTGGGTTGATGAAATAAAACTAAGTTTATTTATCAAATAGCAGAGGTGGACTTTATTATTTTACTTTAGGAGGTGTGTGTTGCCTGAAGGCGTTAGCAGAATAGAATGAGGGCGAGATGCAAACATCTCAGTGAGGGTTAGCTGGCCACTTAAGGCACTTATAATAGTGGCGTGAGAATAATGAGTAGATTGATTTTTGTTATTCCAACACTAATAACTGTGTAATGTTTACTTTATGACGCTGTGATGTACACTAGCATAATATAGGATAATGGACTCAAATATTATCAGATACCGCTGATGATGTCAGTGACACTGACCGTAATTATTATTCATTAATTGTTTGATTTAGGACCCAAAGTTCTTGTTAGGTTACCTATGATACAATCTTCGTCTAAAAATACAACGCGTCATAATTTAATATGTTGCGATAGTTTCTCCTGCATGTTTTTTTTATGTGATAGTACGGCAAACGAGCAGACGGATTGCCTGATAGTAAGCAATCGGCGTCGCCCATGGACACCCGCAACAAAGAAAGAGTTACGAGTGCGTTGCCGACATTTTAAGGATTGGGATTTTGGGGATTTTGGGACTGGGAAGGGATTGGGGTAGGGGAAGGATTGGGCCTTTTCTGGTAAAATAAGTTATTTTCATGAACGCTTGTTGTAAAGCCAGGCTGCTGTTGTCTTTCAAAGAATTTATTATTAAAAGTTGGCAATGTCTTTAATTTACAACAGTTGTAAACTTTTACTTAGTTTATAATGGTTGAAAGTGGTCGTGATCCAACACGATCTGAGGATTGACCTAACACTTTAAATTATTTCGCTGGAAACCTGTGGCTGTGTGTCGACTTGTATTTAAGGCAGCGCCTACAGAGAGTTCGGAATACCGGAATCATTTCTCTTCTGCCATTTTATTTGCCATCTTTTTTATCTCTTAAGTTATAGAATAATAAAGGCTACGTGTGATATCAATGTGCTGAGTCATATTTTAATTAGAATTTTGAAGAATTAAACAAACAAAGAAAGGAAAAATTGAGGACCAAGTAAAAGCAAAACAAAATTTATTCAACTTTTAAAATCCTAAAGTAGCAACAAGCGTCTGTTCAATTTGTAAGTCTGTGGACATTGGATTCCAAACTAAATGGAAGCAAGTCATTAATTTTGCCAAATCACTTTTTCGTCTCCTTGGCCGGCGCCAATGTTAGCCTCGAGCCGGACCAGTTGTAAAACAATTACGTGGTCTCATGTTTCATTTAACTATTCAAATTTTACGAGTAATGCTTTAGCTGCAGCGTACCTAATTGTGACACTAAATTTTTGGTTGGAAAAAACCAATCGAGTCAGACAAGTCCAAATATTTTATAGAAAACACGTTTAATAATAAATTGATGTTAGAGTATCTCGTTGATATAGACATTATAGTGACTACGGATGATAAGAACCGGGATAAAATTTATAAGCGGATATACTCGGAGATTACATAGAGGAATTGATAAAGGTAATAAGGAAGCCGCTGGATGTAGATCGCATTTAATCGGTTGATATTGAAGTCGTTGGGGATATCTATGTTGAACAAAAGACGCCTTATAGCTGGTATGATTAAGATAAAATTTGGAAGTTGCCATTTTTCACAATAAACTCCTACAAAAACTTCAGCTGGTACGCACTTCGCTATGAAGTAAATAAAGTACTACTCGACCGTTGTTTTTATGGGGAAGGTCGGCAAACGAGCTGTCGGATTACCTGAAGGAGTTACGTGTGCTTTACCGACCTTTGGGGATTATGGATTTGGAGATTTAGGAATTTAGGAAGGATTGGGGGAGGGGAAGGATTGGGCCTTCGGTAACCTCACTCGCACGGCGAAATACAACGTTGTGGTCGTTTCACGAAGGTTTTCTGCGAGACAGTTGTATCACTCCGGTCGAGCCGACCCATTCGTGCCGAAGCATGGCTCTCTCACACTTCCGTTTAGGTTCAAACTTCACATAAACGAGTTACTAAATAATCAGAATAAAATCTATACATTTGAATTATTGTGTGTGACAGTGTGAGGTATGGCGGTTTTTGAGCAATAAAATTTTAACGAAAAATGGCATTGATTGTTATATTTATAGAATGGGACATCGCAACTCCTCTGGTTACTTCCGATGAATAAAGATGCGTTAAGTCGTAACAGTATGTTTATTAAGCGTTAAACGCGACATTTGCAGTAACAACCATCTAAATTGATGGTCACAATTTGTAATACAAGCTCAGTAATAGACGCAATAAAGTAGAGTAGACCTTTCTTAATAAATATAATAATGTAAATATCAACCGACATTAAAGGTATACTTTATCTATGTTTACCTAGTGTTAAGTATTTATATTCTAAGGCACAAAAACGTAATATGACCTTTTAACCCGCACCTGTTGTTCTATGAAGTGATTGAAAAAGACACCGGCTTCGCGGTACTGTTTTTTTTTTATTATAAACCAGGCATAAAGCCAGAAATGGTTTTCAGACTGTACTGGCTGACTAGTTTCAAACTAATAATGTTTTGTGAACCTCGATATGATGGTTGACTGGTGAGAAATGTCATATGGCATTAAGTCCGCCTTTTGTACCTACTATATGTCATTGTGTACACAATTAAAGCATAAAAATGAATAAATAAATAAGACACTCAATTTTCGCATCAAAATGTTAGTTACATACGCGCCAAAATTAAGTCCTTTGATCATAATAAATCTTGACTCGTACCCAAAAAAATGTCTGCGATGACAAATATGTATGTAGAACATTATCGTATCAACTTTCCTTCACAAATGAGACAGGAACACGTTCTGCTGTGACTTCAGTTAATAGTAATTATATATTACTGTTATAACTTATATTTCTTAAAAGAAACAGTGTGTGCTGCCAAATTCAAGCGATTTTGGTACGTAGTCGGTTAGTAATAAATTCTATAAATATGTTTTTCAACTTACCTTATCATCATTATTATTATCAGCCAGAACTGATCATTAGATCTCTAGCCGGGGTTGCGGAGTAAGCGCAATGAGGCATCGCGGCTTCGCCCCAGAGAAGGAGCAGGAACAAAGGGTTTTCAGTCAGTAAGAATTTGACACTCCCTCTTGCCCGTCCTGAGCGTGCCATTTGGCGATTTTCCGCCACAAAAAAGCGAACCTCCATTGTTAAACAAAATCCTTTACCAATCACTTACAACGTACACTTATTTACTCTTTGCGTAATTCTTGTCAAAATAATGACTAAACTATAATTATTATGAGAATATTCGTCTTCATTGTGCAAACTTACTGCATCCACCTGTAAACTTTATAAGAAACTGATACGTTTGTGCGATGCAGTATCCATTAAAACTTTAGTGCATAAATCTTTGCAGGCATGTTTATACTCATACGCAAAATAAACAACCGTAGCAAAATCTTTAAGTGAAACTAACGAGAAGGTAAACACAGTTTAATTAACCGAGAAATAACCTTCGACCTGATTTCACCCAGCCGAACAAACATATCAATCCTAATAAACTTTTATGATATGATATAGAGGGTCTATGAGATTTTACACAGTTTTAGAAGTGGTTTTTTATTAGATAGCACATTATTCACCTGATGGTCAGCAGTCGACGGCACCCATACACACCCTCAACACCAAAGAGTTACAATTGCGATTCTGGTTTGGATTTGAGTGTGAGGGATTTGAAGATGCACAATCCGGAAGGGATGAGAGAAGAGTCAGGTCTCCGGTAACTTCTTCTCACAACAGATGTTTACATAGAAACTCTGTTTATTGGGATTGCTAGGCCAATGATATACCGCGACTATTCGACTTCCTCGACTTCCCAAGTCGAGCAAGGAAACAGTATGGTACTATCTCTCGTTTCACAGGACGGGAGACCTGTTTGGAAACAGGCCATAAAATAGCAATTTTATTTAGACGACAGCATAATACATAAAAAAAATCTAGATGCTCAACTTAAAGAGGTTGATTTTAATCAGACAGACTTCCATTCACGAAATGTACCACAGGTTAGCGTTAGTAGGTCATACGGTCGAGTATGCAGAATTCTCAACACGTGGAAGTAATAATGTGTCCCCATAGTTGCATATAGCGCTGACAGAATGCACCTATGACATAAACCATACCATTCTGCAGGGTCTCTGGCGCCATGGAAACACGCCGTGAATGCCCAAAGCCGCATAAACCCATTGATTTATGATTAAAATTCTATGCATCTATCTATGACTGCAATAATTGCATTCGCCTCAACCTGTTTTGCATATTCCACACCGCTGTGCACCTCCTATGGTGTCGTGATAAACTAACTATGGTGCTGTGAACTTATTGGATGCGTGTTGTTTCGAGAAGGCTATCATTTATCGTCGTCCTTCCTATTTCGAGTTCCGCTAGTAAGGTCAAAATTGGACCTAAGATTGCCACAACCCTCTGTAGCACCTTAATCTTCTAATTAAACAAGCATAAAATTTGTTTTAATACCTTTAAATTGGTAACATCGTAATAAAAATATATTAGCAATAAAACTTATCGTCCTTGTAATTTTAATATTTGCACATTCGATCATTTTATTGCCAAGTATTTTAATTACTTATTTATAATTGTAATGGAACCAGCTTACAACGATCAGCAGTAATAGAGTCGTTCGGTTTCAGATCGGATTAATATTAATCTAGAATTAAACATCTCTATTTAGATAAGTCTATTAATCTATATACAGTATTTATGTAAATTTTATCATTATGAAGCTAATACGTGGTTTAATACACGAACTGTATAGTTATAAACCTGTAGGGTAGGAGGCAATAATTGTCGGGGTCTGAGCGTGCAAGCGAACATAATGCTCATAGGACGTACATGGGTTCATTATAAAGTATTCGCTTATAATCAAGTGGATACATGTGCTTATGTATATCCCGTCCTATTCTGAACCAGACCTTGTTAATTGCAGGCCCACTCCGTAGCACACCGTTATTCAGTTTACGTAGGTATACGCACTATGTAATGAAGTCGACCGGGTATTTTTTTATAAGTAGTACAAAAGATCAAGTTTAGTATTCAGTTCATCACCGATTTTGAACAAATTGTAATAATTATTTCATTATCTATTAGTATAGCAGGCTTCTTTTTATATAAGAAGGCTATATAACCAAACATTATAGGTACTTAATTACACAATGAAAATAATTATAACACAGATTGTACTCATGTGTTCCATAAGAGGTTAGGATTATTGAGAGTAAGAACAGGAGCATGCACTTGAATGGAAATATATACTTATGCTAACCTAATACTTATATAAATATATTTATCGTATGAACCCGGTAATGTTCAGAATTGAAGAATTATATTTTGTCTTAGTTTGTTGTAATAGGGTGTAAAAATTATGTTGGAATTGCTAGTGCCTTTTTAAATCGAAAGGTTTTACAAATGAACCATCGTTCTTCTATCCAATATACATATTAATATAAATGTTCACAACCTTAAACCTTTATAGTCACACCTATTCCAGTTGATACTTGTTAAAATTTCCAGTCTTCTTCATCCAAGTGTAGGTAAAGGTCGTTTTATGACACAAAGAGGCTAACAAGCAGTTTTACCCAAGACCTAAACTTTTTGGTCTGGTGAAAATCATAAATGCCGATTCCACGTCAGGGTAAAGCGAGAGAGTGTCAGACTCTTACTGACTAAACCGCCCCGTTCCTTCTCCTGCTCTGGGCCGAGGCCGCGGTGACTCATTGCGCTTAAGTCACCTGTTGGCTGGAAATCTATAAGTATTTACAAGCGCATTTCTGCTATTTTTGGGGTTGCTAGAGATTTAAATATTGGGGAATGGGGGAAGAAAAAGAAGGAAAATAACAGGCCCAATCCTTCCCCTCCCCCTATCCCAAATTATCCAAATCAATAATCTTCCAAACTAATTTCCCAAAGGTCGGCAACGCACACGTAACTCCTCCATTGCTGCCGGTGTCCATGGGGGGCGCTGATTGCCTACCATCAGGTAATCCGTCTCCTCGTGTATCACACACAAAAAGGCCTCCTGTAATCTTTCTTTGGCTAAGACATAGCGAAATACTTATATAATGTCATTAATTCTTCTTAGTGCGTATAATTTGGTCGCGATCTCAAAATCTGTAAACGCAGGAACGCACTATCCCTTGTTTTAGCTTAGAAATTAGTTGTTTGAATTACTAGGTCAAACGATTAAACCGGTCGTAAGTACTAAAGCCAAGTTATTTAGATAAATGTAATTGCTCTTGTTGTGCAGCGAGAACTTCATTAAATATAACGCCATCTAGAATTTGTTTATAAAAGCTATATAATTTAAAAATGTTGTTCCAAGATATCTTGTACAAATCAATAAGAGAATAAACATTGACGGTGTTGTGAAAAAATCTCAACTATTTAATAGGTTTTTTGCGAAGCAGCTTCGAGATATTAGCAAAAAAATCTTTGTGGATATTTTTGCAAAAAAATCTCTTATAAGCGCAAACCATAGGGGTACTTGCATAGATGAATGCATTTTACTTTTGCATTTAAATTCAAAACAGTTTAGATTACTTTACAAAGATGGAGTTCCTATCTAAATATTCTTCTAAAATAACTATTTAAGTTAATAAAACTGGACTGAAATATTTTCATACAATGAACAGACATTTCATTTACAGCAGACGTGAATATTTCCGGGTTCGATCATATTTATTGAATGGACGCCATTTGCCAGATTACTGGAAGTTATTTTAAAGCAATGCATATGTTCTGCAAGAGAATTTAGGATCGATTGAGTAACATGCATTCTCTTGCAATTCCCTACATTTTAACTCGAGAAAAGAAGGTTAGGTTTAAATAATAATAATGGTAAAAAAACATAAATAAAATACCTAATAACCTTCTTTTAAAATCCAAAATGGCTGACTGCGTGTCACGTTTTTAATAACTGCAAGTTTTATTCTGTTGATGTTAAGACATCTGTGAAGGAAGTGGAAACCGTTTTTCGTTATTTGGCCAACAGTAAAAAAATAGTTATGAATAAAAAGCTAAGTTATTTATTATGTTTTCGGCTTACTCACGTAATAATTTGACGAGATACTCGACTAGTTTCAAGCCATGCTAGAGGCCCATATTCATGAGCAGCATTCCGCGACGCGAGTAGCCAGTAGCAGCGCGACGGTCGCCGAGTCGCGTGTCGCGGAATGCTGCTCATGAATATGGGCCTCTAGCATGGCTTGAAACTAGTCGAGTATCTCGTCAAATTATTACGTGAGTAAGCCGAAAACATAATAAATAATTTAGAATGTCTCACGAAAGTTATAATAAAAAAAGCTAAGTTATTAGCTAAACTAAATGAAAAGAAAAACTAAATACATATCAAATGTGGTAACTACATTAAATAACTTAGTTTCAAACTAAATCTATTAATCTGCAAACGATAAACAATGTGAGCTTTTTCCAGCTAATCGCTACTAACATTAAATTATGCAAAGCATTTATTAAAATAGTTATTGTAGATTAATTACAGCAATTAGTCAGGACGGAGACAATGGCTAGCATTGTTGGTCTGACCGACATTCGTTTTATTATGCCATAGGTGTGGTACTTGTGTACCTGGACCACTACAATAAGCGACAAAATGTCCATCAACATAATGAAAACATTTTGATTGATTGCTGATATGATCTATTTAGGTACTTTTGATTGTATTGTGTTGCCTGTGTGGTTATAAGAAGAGACTAAAAGTATTAATTCAAAAGAAATTTAAAGGTTCCACACACTAAAATTAAATTTGCTGCAATTTAGTAATATCATAATAACTATTGATATAGTCCTAATCTTAATCCTATATTAAATGCGAAAGCAACTCTGTCTGTCTTTTCTTTACGCCTAAAATATTGAACCGATTCCTGTGAAATTTGGTACAGACATCTGTAGTTTGGAACTCGAGAAAGGACATAATGATAGTGTTTATACCAACAACCTGAAGGGAGTCACTATTCCACGCGAACGGAGACGCGGGTACAAGCCAGTAGAAAATAAAATTGCTTAGATTTGGCCCATTAACGAAGCGGTAATATCTAAGCTATCTTTTTTCGGACTATGAAATACTTATGTTCAAAATCGTCATTAACAGAACTATATTTAAATGAAATATAATGAAATATAGTCTGATTCATTCTTATTGATATTTGCTCCTTACTCATTTCAATTGCCAACCATACTTAAGTACCTTGGGATTGCAGTATTTTTTGTTGGCGAAAATCATCAAATGAAATGACTTCTCTCGTCAGAGTAAGAGAAAGAACAAAGAGGTTTTAGGCAGTAAGAGTATGTCATTTAATTATTTCCCCCCTTAAATAAAGTGCCAAGATACCTGGACAGATTGACATGATGTCATCCATGTCATGTCACAATGTCGCGTAATAATGTGTTGAATGACATAACAGTCAGATACCACTTCAAGTGACATATGTATGTAAATGTTAAGGGCTTTAGTGTTTGTGTATGCGACATTCATGTTTGTCAAACCACCCACGATGTACGAAACTTCAAGAGGGTCAAAGTTTGAAAAACAATGTCAGGTCAGAGAAAATTAGTTTTTGTTTAGTTAGAAAATATTAGTTTTTAAGTAACTACACACTAGTTGGCAAAGTTTGGTATAGTTGAATTGAAAATTGGGATCATCTGATATTGAGAATATTTTTTGTTATTGTTCGGCAAACATGCAATCGGACTACCTGCTGGTCTGATCGAATCAGCGGCACCCATGGACGCTCATAAAACCAAAAGAGATCTACAAGTGCCTTATCGGCCTCTTGTGGGTTATTAAAGATTTAGGGATATTTGAGGATTGAGGATGGACGGAAGGATTGGGCCTCCCCCATCCTTAGCGAATATTTTAGTGTTAAATTTAAAAAACTAGGCAATTATAGGAACATTTACCAAAAGTTAAATAAAATATTTTAAAAAAGTATATGAGTTTTAGAGGATTTAGTAGGGTGTATAATGTAATATAAGTATCTTTTGAACTGAGACATTTTGATATTTTTCACAAAACACAATTTAAATTAAAAACTTACACAAATATTAATTTACTTTGATTTTAATTATGTAAGTACTAAACAAATAATAGTAAAATAAACATAAGAAAACAAAAGAAGAGCAACAATATCTAGTTGTTCCGAATTGTCAAGCATAAAATAGATGTTTTCTTTATCACTGATATTTCTAATCTCCGATAACTTATCAATGATTTAGATGAGACCGGATTGTATAAATTTTAACCTGTCAAACCTTATCCTAACAAAATCTTTCATAGAACATAATACTCGTACAGCACAAGTAAATTTGTATATTTAAATAAAAAAAAATCAAAGATACCTTGACTTCAAATACGATAGGTACATGTGTTAGATAGGAAACTAGATTCTTACATTGGGTACGCCATTGTTAAGAATCGAGGTCCAAACATTTAACTAGCTTAATTATTCAAATATACCTAACACATCTCGTTTACATTCTAAATTGTATCACGATGTATAAAACACCAAACAAATTGTTATACAAAAAACTACAGGTACACAATTATCAATTCTCAACCAATTAATCAATCAATAACAGCTATAAATATTACGAAAAAATCCAGGTGCGTCGTCACCCTTCGACTTAACCGTATAACCGCCACGTGTTCGGTACTCGGGACCCGCGTTATAACCCCAATTTTACAACATAAGCTATTGAGATGAATTACCGCAATTACTTTTATGGTCGTTTACACAAAGGCCCTCTGTTATCTGGATTGTAAACATATTAATAATTCCGTGCGAGTAGCTACCGTACGGGCTCCAATGGCCCTCTCATTTGCATATTTCACTCGTAAATTTGAGTCACGTTAATGTTTGATAAGTTCACCTAATTAATGTTTGTGTGTAAATTATAATTTTAATTTGGTGTGAAAGCTTTGTGGCTGCGATAACATGTGACTTATTTGTCTTGTTAAATGTCACTTTTTTACAATTAAGTGAATACGTAGGTACTACACCTATAAACTTAATTAAGATAATTATTCAACCTGTGTTAGAGTGGGTAGAATTAATAGGATTTTATATCAATGTCATCCAAATTAAATTTTAGAAATTAAACAGGATTCTTTACTCATTATACCTACATACCTTCATTCGTATTGCTTCGACAACTTTACAATAAGAAACGGTTTCTACTAAATAAAATACATATTTCAAAAACACATAAACTTGAACCTTAACTTATAACCGCTATTCCCCCGAAAGCTCGTTCATTATATCCTCCACAAACTATTAAGTGTCTTGCCTTATTTACTGATGACAACATCATAAACTATACAACACAATGACACGCAACAGGTCGGCTATCGAAGCTGGAGAGCTATGAAACCCGGCACTATATGCTCTCGGGCGCCGGAAAAGATTTTATCACCTTCCTAACTAATGCCAATGCATCCATCGCGCGGAAACAGTTACACTTCATTTATAAATAGAGCGGCGTTTTTAGGGTTGCTACTTACGCCAGGTGGTTGAAAATGAATCATTTTTCTGGGAGCTTTAAAAAAAGTACTGGTTTGTAAAGTGTTTCATTTTTATTTGTCTATACACAGACGTATAAAAGAAAAGGTTTTGAGAAATTAGATTCCAGCAGGCTTACGACAGGAAAAACAGTCGAAAGATGAGATACAGTGTGTAAAAACAAACAAAAAAAATAAACTTAAGTGCCGACATCTAATAGCTCAATTACTTTTTCCGGCTAATTAGTGATCATTTTTTATACTAGGAAACTAGCACTTACAATAGAGGCATATGCATCTTCTAGTATTTAATAACTTCATTCCTTTTTTCTTTGGCAAAAGAGTGCTCAAAGCAAAGTACTTATGAAGTATAAATTACAAATAGCTGTAGAATGGTAACCCTTACGTAAGTAAGGGTTTCGTTACCACACACGAGTAATCGTGTGTGGTATAAATCGTAGGTATTTATCGGTAGTTAAAGCTCGATCGTTTACCTTTGAACCAGATGGATTGAACTTGAACCAGTCCCAATTATAGGTTCAGATAATAACTACCAGTGCAGTTAAACTGTTATAAAAATATAAATGTTAGTTTAAATAGTCAGTTAATAAAGTTATGGGCAATCATATCGATCCTTATGCTTAGCTGTGAGACTAAGCGGACGTAATTATTGTTGTGATTATAATGAGTCATTATTAATTATAAATATTAATTACTAAAAATTTTTGCACACTAGCAAAAATAAAGTGTGTCGCGTAAAGTAAAGTGTGTTTGCGAGTAACTTACGTTGCATCTTTGTACACTCTGCAAGATGAACTAAGTACTTTCAAAAGTAATAAATAGTGTTAATATGTCTAACCCGTCTACCTCAGGACTAAGCCCTTTTGGGCGTAGCCAATTACTACGGCGTAGTCCACCGCCGACGCCATTGCCGTCTGAGCAGCACCACCAGAAAGACCCAGAGCCGCCAGCGTCCACTGAGCCTGAAGTAGAATTGGTTTCTACGCCGGAGATCCAGAAATGGTTATCTTCCATTGACGGAATTATGTCGGAAGTTTGTGGCATTGTAGCGGAAGGAAAAATGAACAACGACCAGAAACTCCGCGTCACCAACCTATGCCGTAAGGTCTCTCATGGGACATCGCAGATGGCGGTACTATACCAGTCCCTGAAGCAGAAAACAATCCAGGCCCATTTTACCATCCAACAATTACAAGGACAACAGGAAATTGCCAACTCCCTCCAAGAACTAAAAAAAGTTGTAGAAGCTGAACGTAAGCCAGACTGCACTTCCTATGCCAATATGGTAAAAAAAGGAGAGGACAAATTCATTCGGCCAGCCAATCTCAGCTCTCTTGCTATCTACCCGAATGATAAGACGCAGACCAGTGACGCAACCAAGAGCCTAGTTCAGCAAATTATCTCCCCTGAAGAGCTGAAACTTCGAGTCCGCGGGTTGAAGAAAATTAGAAACGGAGGCGTTATTATCAGTGCGGATAGCAAAAGCGATATAGAGAAGCTGAAAGCATCCGAAAAACTAGTTTCCTCAGGCCTCAAAGTCGAAGAACCGTCTAAACGTCGACCACGTATTGCTGTCATTGGTATCCCTGTAGCCCTCACTGAATCGGAAGTCATGGAGTGCATCTATGAACAGAATCTCTCAGACAAATTGCCGAATACTACGCGTGCGTCCTTTTTAAATGATATAAGACTAAGCCACAAGTCCGGTAAGAAAGAACGTCCGACTTGTAATTATATTATAGAAGTTCCAGCTACCATTAGGAAAATGCTGATCAATCAAGGCCGTATTTTTATAAATTGGACGTCTTGCCCCGTAAGAGACTTTACATTAGTGACCAGATGTTTCAACTGCCAACAGTTTGGTCATGCAGCCAAGTTTTGCCGCGAAACAAGCCCTACATGCAACCACTGTGGAGAGACGGGACATTCTTTCAAAGAATGTAACAAAACATCTTCTCCTGCCACATGTGCAACCTGCAAGCGGTTCAAGCGGAAGTGTGACCATGAGACTGGTGATGTGAACTGCCCGGCACGTAAATATGCAGAAGACAGTTACATTCACACAATAGACTATGAAGGCGCCTAAGAGCGCCACCTATTTTATTTGTAAGTAGCACATAAACACTAGTCTTAACTTCTATTTTTATCTTTACTTATTACATCTTAACAATATGACCAATAGTCTCATTAGCGATATTGATAATTTTTCCGTATCTGAATCCATCGTTTGCAACGTTGAAAACTGCAAAAATTTTATTCCTACTGGTGATAAGATACTAACCTTCCTAACTCAGAATATTCGTAGTATAAGTCGGAATTTTAATGGGTTTGAAGTACTTTTACAGAACCTTGATATAAGCTGTGATGTCATTGTACTTACAGAATGTTGGTTATCTAAACAAACAGATAATTTGCCAATGTTGGATGGTTATACTTTGTACAAAACAGTGAAAAATATCAATCAGAATGATGGTCTGGTTGTATATATTAAAAATATCCTTAAAGTATCTGTGGAAGAACCCTTATTTCAAGGCTGTAATAGTCTCTTAATTAAAATTAACCTAGATACAATAGCTTTGGCTGTATATAGGCCACCATCGCAAAATGTAGATATATTTATAGAATCGCTTAGTACTATTTTAGAACAACTTTCGTGTTATAATAATATAATACTTTTAGGTGACATTAACATAAACATTGCTTCTGGGAAAACTAACACTCATGCACATAACTACCTGAATATCTGTACATTCCATGGACTATTGCCAGCCCATGATCACCCTACACATCAGAGTGGTTCATGCTTAGATCACATCATTATAAAATCTAAATTACCTTCTAAAACTTACATTACTAATTCATCGCTTACAGATCACCAAGCAATATTGCTAACTTTACAAATGTCGTTACCTAGAAAAAACTGCTTGCGTGCCATAACAAAACTAAATATGACTACACTTGAAAACGACATGCGTGACTTAAATCTTGACCCCGTTTACAGTTCTAGTGATCCAAATATTAGCTTGCAGTATTTTATTGACTCATTACAAACAATGATTAGTAATAATACTACTAATAAAATTATACCTAGAAAATACTGCAATATTAAGCCGTGGATTACGCCCGGCCTTGTCCGTTGTATTAGACATAGGGATAGACTACACCAAAAACTGAAACTCGCACCTGATAACGACATACTTTCAGTAACTTATAAACGCTACAGGAATTTCTGCAATAATCTATTGAAAAAATTAAAAACCCAATACGACAAACTTGAAATACAAAAAGCCGGTAAGAACAGTAAGCTCATTTGGAAAGTTGTTAAAAACAATACTTTTACATCAAAAAAATCAGACTCTGCTCTAGAACTTTTAGCAACGGATACAACCCCAATTCTAGCGGCAAATAAAGTAAACAAATACTTTGTTAACATGGGTAAAAATCTAGCTGAAAAAGCTTTATCCAGAAATTCCTTTCCGCAAAGTACAACTATGTCACTCAATACCTTAGGTTCGTTTGTGTTACTCGACACCGACGTCAAAGAAATAGTTAGTATTATAGATGGATTAAAGGACTCTTGTGCTGTTGGGTGGGATAACATCCCTAATAACGTACTTAAAAGATTCAAGCACATAATTGCACCTCCACTAACATATATATTTAACTTATGCTTAACGAACGGTATATTTCCCGATCTGCTTAAAAAGGCTTTAGTTACTCCCGTTTTTAAAGCCGGTGACAAAACTAATATTACCAATTATAGACCGATTGCAGTACTATCAGGCCTTTCTAAGATTTTGGAGAAAATTATTAACGTTAGACTAACTAAATATCTTGAGAACAAAAATTTGCTCTCCGATCGTCAATTTGGATTTAGATCTAAAAGATCAACTAACCAAGCGGTTCATCAACTCACTAATTATATATGTACAAGTCTGGATAAAAGTTTGTACACAATTGGGATCTTCTTAGACCTTGCGAAGGCATTTGACACCATTTCTTGCTCCCTGTTATTCCATAAACTTGAAAAAATTGGTATAAGAGGAGTACAGTTAAAATTATTCACGGACTATCTTAAAAATCGTCGGCAGTGTATAAAAATTGGTCAATATAGAAGTTCGGAACTAAAAAACAGTAGTTACGGAATTCCTCAGGGTAGTATATTGGGTCCTACTTTATTCCTAATATATATCAATGACCTATGCAGCTTGACCCTCCAAAATGGTGTTATTATGTCATATGCTGATGACACAGCTCTTGTGTTCACAGGTAAATCAAAAGATGAGGTCTATGAATTTGCCCAAAATGGTTTTAATGTAGTGTCTAATTGGCTTCGTAATAATCTCTTAACATTGAATTCAGATAAAACAAATTACATGTTATTTTCAATGAGAAATGCCCACATATCCACTACTAACCTAAACATTTATGCACATAATTGTCATACGAGTACGACCGCTGACACAGCATGCGCTTGCCCTACATTAGTAAAGACTGAATATATAAAATATCTAGGTGTTACTATTGATGCGAATCTCAATTTCCGAAAACATATAGAGTTATTATGCACTAGAGTACGAAAATTAATCTATGTCTTTAAATACTTGCGCAACATTGCAGACTTTACCTTGATACGCCAGGTGTATATGGCTTTGTGTCAATCCATTCTTACTTACTGTATTAACTCATGGGGTGGTGCTCCAAAAACTATTCTCTTGCCCCTAGAACGTGCTCAAAGAGCAATCCTGAAGGTCGCCACCTTTCGTCCTTTCAGATTTCCTACTCACCAGCTATTCAGGGAATGCAAAGTACTGACAGTACGCCAGTTATTCATCCTTAACATAGTGCTACTGCAGCATACTGAAATTGGTTTTAGCCCGGTACTTTCCGGCAAAAGAAAGGATTTAGTTTGCACTAACCCTCAGACGAAACATGCTTTTACTAACAGATTTTATTTATTTCTAGGACCTTATTTATATAACAAACTCAATAGGCTGCTAAAAATTTATAGTGTAAGTTTAAATAAGTGTAAACTAATGCTAACAGAATATTTACAGTCCCTCAATTACTCAGATACGGAAAAATTGCTAGAAGTATTAAAATAAAGTACTTATTTTTAGTAAATTACTTACATATTAACTAGTATGATGTTGTTTTTGTTTAATAATTTAGGCCGGGTTGTCCTTGCTTAGTCTTACATTATGAAATACGATAATTATTTATAATTATATCCATTGAATTATTTTTTGCATTGATAGCCTGAAACACAGGTTTAAATAAACCTAGTTCGGGTAGTCCCTAATATTTAGACCTAGAACGTTATTTCCTCACATATGTATTGTATTAGACTAGATTAAGTTAACTATTACGATTTTTATTATTAAGACTTTTTATTACTATAAAATCTGAGCCATCTGTAATTGTAAACGTGTTCAATGTTTTAATAAAAATTTTATTTTTTTTTTTTTTTTTTTTTTTTTTTTTTTTTATCGACAGACATAGCACCTTCTAACTAGCATGTGGTTTTGAAGTTGATTACTTTTTTAGTTATTTTCAAATTAACGAAGATCGTAATTCAATCCTATATATTACTGGCCAGGAACAAATAAAAAAAAACAAAACAAATCACGATTAAAACTAAGTATCTATCATTCATTACCCCAATTTCACAAGTAACCCTTCCAAATCTAAAATCTAAAAAAAACAACAAAAGAATCAAGAATCAGTCTCATTGATCATTATTCGCCACAAATTGCACCAGCCAATTAACCACTTGCAACACAATGGAGACAAAGGGAACGTCACTACAACAACAATACAGATTTAAAACAACAAAAGAACTGGAAAATAAATCGTGCGCAAGCGACTGGTTTACTCCAATTAAGCCCGTCTCTCATTTAGTATCGATTTGGGCCCGTGATCTCATTCCGATCCAGAAACCGAGTGATTTATCGTCAGATTAGGCCGTGTCGATGCGCTGACGCAACTGCCCACTGATCCGTGACCGTCGAACACTCCTTCATGACTTGTACCTAATGTGTCCTATTTTTACATATGGCAATGTGAACTGAAAAATACCATTGATGACGCCATGCGACTGTTTACTTAAGATTTGTAAACATTATTCTGTCAAGACGCCATTATTGTCAAGAATTTCAGGATTTGTATGTGACAGAACCAGACAGAACACATGCGGGTGACATTTCTAGTATGATTTAATGGACTCTCTTATTTGTGAGCAGTGTTAAAAATTCTATTTCAACGTTCAGATTTCAACGCAGAACAATATCTTTAAATTGTCTTTTGTTACTATCCTGTGTAGATACTTAAATGACTGTGAATGTATTTTTATTATCTCAATTTATATAATTGTACTTATAAATTTGTATGCTTCAAGGCAAAACATAGACGGACTCGCTGTATTGCACTGTATGTCAATTATTCAAACAACTTTATATAACCTAGTTTACGAATAAACGATTTCTTTTAATTTCATTTCATAACATTTACTAATATAGTTGTTCCTGAATGGCTACAACATTATCTAAATCTGTGAAACTCCCATTTGTAGCACAGGTTATTCACAATTTTACCATATTACAACTTCAAAAATATTATTTACTTAATGCTCATGTAGGTCAGAAATACCTATACTTTAGATGCTTTTTACGACTCATTTAGAAATTGGAAACAAAAATTACAAATATCAATCACCACCTACACCAATAGTTATCGAAAAACGTATTCAAACTGTTCGCAATCTTTATAAATAAACTTCTAACTGGTGTACAATCACAGCAAATATCCGTAACCATTAATATACAGTATGAGTGATAATAGTTCGGTCACGGTATTCCGGAAACGTCCACATCATGTAATGGATCGCCTAAGTAAACGTTCGTTCATCGACATTCGATTCCATCGAGCTGGGTCACCCATTCACTATTCTGTTTTACAACAAATAAACTATGCAGTGAAGTTATACTAGCATTAAATGCGTATTTTAGTTCTTTGATGGGTCCAGAAACTCACAATAAACTATATTTGGGTAAAACAAAAATATTTAAACTTGAGTACTACAGAGTTATAATAACAAATACTTAATAAGGTAAGAAGAAGATCATTTTTTATATTTTTGTTTATAATTTAGAGAAAAATGCACGATTGTGGTCTTCCAATATATTCAATATATTGTTGTCTGCCAACCATATAAATATTTGCTATTTTAGGGGGCGATGGCTTTAAGCATTTAAATATCTTTTTTTATAAATGTAATATGCGAGCTTACAAATTATCCCAAATTTAATTTAATCTAATTGTTTCGATAAATTATCCGTTTATCGAAACAATTAGATTAAATTAAACCGATAAGGTATAAAACGATACATCTGTCTATAAGGTCTATTTTTATTTTTGTTAGATACGATTTTACTAAAGAAACAACAAAAGGTACTAATACAAAATTTCCAACATACATCAAGCGACTTCCTATCTTCAGTTAAATCAAGCTAAGCCAATCTACCGGCACAACGGATGTTCGCAAACTCATAGTCGTAAAGGAATTTAAGACTATAAATTTTAATAGACAAGTACTCCCTTTATGCATTGGATTACGTATATTTTACTGCTGGTAAAATGTTCCTATCTTATCTGTATCGAATCTCTGATACAATACGGAAGTTCTAAGACGTTTCAAATATTCAAATTCAAAGATAAGGACAAATTTAATAATACAATAGGACATAGACACGAGTTATTGTATTTGTATGTAATAAAAACTAGGTTTTGAGAGAATTTTAGATTATGAAATGAAAACTTAATAAAAAAAATATCGTTTATTTGATGTAAACATGGAAAATCAGTATTTAACTATGCAATGCTTGTCTTAGGGCCAAAATTGATATCCGATCTCAATTCAAAATTGCTTAACTTTCATTTTTGATATGATTTGTATGGAGATTCTGTCTTAAAGCAGCTTTCAGATGTATAGAAAGTAAGTATCTTAACTAAGTGTATCTTATATAGATTTTTGATGATACAAACGGACTATATAAACAGGTTGTTATTAAAATCAGTATATCCATGTTTAAATAATTTTTAAATGAAAAACTCCATAAATCAGCAGTTCTAATTAAAACAATGAGCCGAGTCGCATTTATTAGCAAAACTAATTCCTATAATAGCGTGCTAAGCTATGAATGAATAGCTTATTTTAATAAAGTATTAGCAACCGATCTTATCGCTCACTTAGTATTCAGTAGCGCTCTCTATCGGCGACATAAAGTACTAGCCCTGTTTGTGATGGAAATTATAATTATCATTTGACACTTCCATGGGATATTAAGAGCCCTTTGTATTGATATTATTATATTTGTAATGTATGTATTGTTTTATTGCTTTGGTAAGGCGCCGTTCTTAGAACTTCGACTGCCAAATATTTGTAGGTAGTAGCCCTTTAGAATTGATTAGTATTTATGTGACCCAAAATAGTTCGAGGAATATCGACATTATGGATCACCGTACATTTAAATTGGTACATTAAACAACATTAACTTCAGTTGGTTTCAAAAAACTCACTCAATTTTACTGCACAGTAACGCGAGTTGGATTCCTGCACGGAGCAACCCTTTGTGTAATCCTCAAATTGATGATTTGGGTTTTATGATGTATTTGTAATATTTAATATTCGTAAACGCACCCACGATACAGGGCAAAATAATAATATGCGTCAACGTTTAAAATTAAGCAGATACGATTAAAAAATTATAGTCGTAGTCATAGGAAAACTATGGCAAAACAAAGCTAAAGCGATCCATTTTAATCCAAGAAAGTTGGATCCAATTAAAATGCTGAAGGAATACACCGTACGGAAAATAGAGTAGGTACAAAATGCGGAATGCCTGAGAACGACCACCTATCACGTTGGACATTAAATAGTGACCCGATGATAATGCCAAGTTGTACTTTCCCTGGTTGATACACGAGAGAACGAAAATTGTTTAATGGGACTATGTTCAAAACTGCAATTGTTTTTGTCTGAATAATCACTACATAGTGCAAAACAAAGTCGCTTACTCTGTCCCTAATTCCCTATATCCCTATGCATGCTTAAATCTGTAAAATTATGCGGGAGAAATTTACTATTAGCATTGCACCGGGCAAAGTCGAACCGGGTCTCTAGTTTGAAAATATGTTTTTAGTTTTATAAGCCTTACATACCCTCCTATATTTTTATTAAGGAACTTAGTACAAAATTTAATAGGTTGTGACAAAAAATAATCGTTCCATTTGTATAATAAACCACCTTACAAGTCTTACAAAACCACACTGCAAGTATTACTCAAATCTACCCACACTGTAATCGTAACTACAACCAAGAATAAATCGATTGGTCATCGCAGAATCAAATTGATATAATTCCATAGTCTTACGATTCTCTCGAGTAAGGTCTATACTTAGCTTGCGCAGCACAAAACCAACGTTTTCAACATAAAATGTCTAAGCCGACTACAAAGAAACATAATACTACAGAAAAGCGCAACAAACCTTTAAACTAAAGATCCAAAGACAGCAATAAAACCTGATTGTTGTTGTCAAAGCTCTCCGAAGTGAAAGCATTTCTTTGTTCAACGAGATGAGTCGACAATCACAAACGCTGAATTATTTCCACAAGAAATATTTTCGTCACCCTGTAAATTCGTACAAAGCATTCAGAAACCTAAATAAATGTAATAAATCATGTGAGTAACCGTACCCAGGGTGTTTACAAGTCACAAGATGTTGAGTTGAACTGTTATTGTTGCAGGTTCCTCGCTTGTTCGAGAGACCCACTCATATACGCACAAACGACGAGCACGGAGGTTGGACGACCGGTGAGTAACTGACGTCATCAATTATTACCCTTTGATGTTGATTTACACTGATCTCAGAGAAAGCTTTCTTTATACAAATTGCCTGTTCCAGTGTATTGCAACATCGATAGCCTTTGCCTTAATCATTTGTTTCTGTATGATCCTCGTTCGATGGAAGTACTTCGAGTGTAGCGGTGCGCTATACATCTGCATGTATATGTGTGGCTTTAAATTATTCAGCTGTATTCAAACATACGTGACTGAAATTCGTTTCGCCAGTGTCCACTATACATGACAATTCAAAGAATGTAGCCTATAATACTGAACATCTGGGCCAATTTAGGCACAATTTCGACAATGATATAGCCAAGTGGAACATTTCGTACAACGTCAATGAACTATCAATCAATCCACCATTCATTTAATAGAAATGGGTATTCGTATCAGCTGAATCAATGTTTCCTTGACTGCTATTGTGGTTTCAAAATTTGTTCCGTGAACATTCTAGAACAATTGTCATAATTTAGATGTATTTATGAGAGTGCTTTACTAATGATATTATTTCAGATGTATCTATTGAGATACGAGTTGCCTTGACATAGTAATACCACTAATAAAGATTTCAAAGTGAAGGCGTTCTGAAAAATTACGTTCAGAAACCAGAATCAATAATTTACATCAAAGAATTTCAGCAAATCACATCGATTTTTTTCAATGATTGAAATGATCTATCTATCTGTGTGTGGGTGTGTTTGATCTTTTGAAAAGAATTAAGATTTTTTATAAAATTTTGATCCAAGGTAAAAAGATTAATTGAATGTAACAATATATAGAAATAACGCCACGGAGAAAAACATTCTATATACAAAAATATTTTTTTTCTTGTAAATGTAGAGTAACTTTCACATGTAGGTAAACTATACGAAACTGTTAATAAGATTTAATTTTATAAATATTAATAATATCGATAAATATTCTGTCCACTAAAACGGGAGAAACCCCATTAAAATAAAAGCAGTTCATTATAATAATGCCAAAATCTATTTTGAATCCATTGCTCCTAACCTATTTTTTGCAATTGATAATAAATATATCTCACATAAGGACGATTTCAAGTTCTTTACATTGACAAAGCGTTGAATCATCATTTTCCAGGTGCCAAGAACGACAGAAGCGATTCGAACGAACACGACTATGTACGCTTGGAGCTCTTGGGGAACCTGGACTCCTTGCTCGAAGACCTGCGGAGGTGGCGTGGCTGTACAGGAACGCCATTGTCTACCCAGGGATCCTGCTAGGTATGAATTAATTTCAATGCATGCAGCATGAATTTTATGAAGCGAAGACTCCTTAGTATTTTTATGCTCTACCGGCGGCTAACAAGCTGATGGATGATAGTAAGCCATGTATTGCCATGGTAATTTAATTTTTACATATAGGAGGGACGGATAGGGCCTTGCGTAACCTAACTCATACGGGGAAACACAATGCTTTGGGAGTTTTACGCCAGTTTTAATTGATGCCGTAATATCACTTCGACCAAATAGATCAGATTAGTTAGATTATGACAGTATCAAGGCCTGGTCAAATACAGTATAGTCTATGAAATCCGGGTGTGGCGAATATAAGTCCTTCAACAGGTAATCTTAAAAAGAACGGAATCTAACCTAAAAAAAACAATTCTCTAGCTGGCTTCCACATATCTTACAATACAACAAACCTCTACAAACCCGGTACAACACAATTAAGAAAACATAAAAAAGGTTCTAAAAACAATACTGTCCCATTACAAGCTATTAACAATCATAATAAAAAAAAAGAAAACAAAACACAAAACGATTTCAAATGTGACGATAAAACGCTAATAAATACGTTATTCCATTATTCTAATTTCAAAAAAGTATTAAAAGTCGGATCCGTGTCGGATAATATAAAACAAACAGGGGAACGCGTGAAGAAGATTAATGTGTTAAAGTTTTTTGTATTGTTCGTGATGTTTTGTCTTAATTGTTTCATTATGCGGCCGGTGAAGATAAGCTTGTCATAGCTAAGGATGAGGATACTAATTCTTTTTGTAACATGCTGTATAGTTGGCGTAGGTCAGGGTTATCACTTTTTTCTGTATTTAAAAAGTGTGTTTTTTTTTCTTGTTCCTTGTAAGCATGTATACGTATACATATACATATATATAAGTATAGGTATCTCAATTAGAAAAAAAATTATTAAGGTCGCCAACAAAACATACATTATCTTCTTTCTATACAATATATTATATGTACGTATTATCTATTTAGTAGTATCTAGTTTACTCATTGTTCAGCTTGAGAAGGTCGTGGTGGCCCGGAGGTTAAGGAGCCCGCTTCTCATGCATGAGGGTGTGGGTTCGAAACCTGGCAAGTACCAATGTGACTTTTTCCGAGTTATATGTACTTTCTATGATTATTTAGACACCACTGACAAACGGTGAAGGTAAACATCGTGAGGAAACCTGGACTTATAATTTCTAATTATAAGTTTGAAATCACCAACCCGCATTGAGCAAGCGTGGTGATTAATGCTCAAACCTTCTCCGTGTAAGAAGAGGCCTTTGCTCAGCAGTGGGCACTTATGGGCTGATGATGATTGTTGAGAAGCCTATAATGAATAAATTATAATAAATTGATTAGTATATTATTCTTAAAATGTTGTCTAGTAAGTTGCATATCAGAAAACAAAAGACGCGTGAATATATTGTTATTCTTAACAAAATTAAAAAAAAAAAAACCTGTTCTCATATACCGAACGAGATAACTCAAAATCGCAGGGTCAGCCCTATCGTGTCGCGGGCGCATTGATCATAGATCACAATGATATCTAATGATAGGGCGCGTGATCGATAAAGGAGCGAGGGCTGGCCACCGCGGGAGAGCCTCAGCGCCTGCATCGACCGCGACCGAGCACTTACTGCCGGGTACTCGGGAAACTCGATTGAGTCATATTTTATCTTAGATAGAATAATAAAATGATATAATATATTTTCTTTTTGCTAATCGATTTGTCAGTATCGAAATGGCTGTAATCGATTTTGTGAATAGATGTAGTTTATGGTGATGTGGAATGTTAATAATAGGGTTAATAAAAAAACTACTACATTATGGAATTTTGGAATCACTATTATTTAGTAATATTTAAAGTTTACATAACTATGTAGGTTCTTATGTATTTTAACTGAAAGTCGCCAATGAACTCAAAGGCTTAAGTTAGCTGCCAGGCTTTATATCAAGGAAATATGGGACAAAGACTAAATAAAAAATAGTAGTTGGTCCTTAGTTTCCAACTTAGGACTAACCTTAAGACGCACAAATTAGAAAACATTTATCAATCAACACATGCATACGAAACTTCTAAGTCTACACCCACACTAATACAAGCTATCATCCTAATTCAATTACATCTTCGATCACCAAGTTTCTCTCAATACTTCCTTACTTGTAAACCTCTCTCTCCATCAATCCTCGTCCATATTAGCCCTGTCTCATCATATCATAGCCTAGTCACCATCCCTCGGATTTAAAGCTTAGGCCACACTACGCTTTACAATCATCGGCGGAACCGCAAAAACGCGCACTGCATTTTTAAACCACACGCGATAATTTCAACCTTAAGTCCTACTACTAAGTTCTCTTTTAATTGCAATTTTTTTACCTATGAACAACACGACGACAACGAGATTAAATAATTGAAGGTTTGTTTATTTGCTTCAACGCATTAGTCTCCGAATCTGCTGATTCTTATTTAAACTAATGTTTTTTTTGGTGACTAGGCGATATATCGAAAATGGGTTTAGACTAAAAACTATCTCGGGAGTGTGTCTACGGACGCGAAAAAAGAACCTTGCGGTGAAATATTGTAACGGTTGAAAACCGCTGTAAGAATGGCAGACGATCAAAATGCTGAGACAAACGATGGATGTGACTAATGGCCCGTCAGGTCTCGGAAAACATTTCCCTTTCAAGGATTTCAACTAAACGATAATGATCTAATAGGTTCCGTTATATTGGGAGCCTTTGTTTTCTAGTTAATGGTTTTGAACTAAGTGCAGCAGTGGGTTCCTAGTTCTTATGGGTAATTAATATGAAGGTAATGATTGGATACTGCACTGTTAGATTGACAACCAAATAACACAACTTACTGAGATTGTAAATGTAAGTGTGGTCGGCTTGACCGGAATGATAACACGGCCTCACAGAAAACTGGTGTGAATGAACCACAGCGTTGTCTTTCGCCTTGTGTCCTTCTTCCTTTAATCCATCTTCTCCCCAAATCCCTCTCCAATCCCTAAGTCACCCAAATCCCAAATCCCCATACGGCCGGCAACGCTCTCATGACTCCTCTGATGTTACGGTTGTCCTAGGCGGCGCGGATTGCTAACAGTCAGGTAATCCATCTACTCGTAGGCTGTGCTATTACATGAAAAATACTTTTGTTACCTTCTAAGGGTGGCTAGTAAATAGTCCGTATTATTGGTCAGTACTTCATGATGCATAAATAGATTTTATGTGTAGGTATCTGTGTAGGTATGCCGACATTTTTAAGTGTCTACATCTGCTTTTATTAAACATACAAAATTTTATTGAAAATTACGTCTTATTTAACATCTTTCATTTAAGATTTGGAATGCTAATAAAGAATTTGTATTTGAATTTATTCAATTAGCAACAAAAAGTTCTACTTGTTTCAAGTCACTTTGGGATTCTTATTCAAGCATGAGTAGTGTGCACGTCGGCTGTGCCACGGTATCTTTCTCGTTCGTGTTAATTCGCGTGAGTGAGTCATCATTTTAAAATTTTATTAAAGTAAATCCTTGTGAGGAATTTTGGGCATATAAAATAATATTTAGTTTCAGAGATTTATGTCTGCCTATTATATTCTCATTGCTGGTATGCACCAGCAACTAAAATAAAAGTACCAAAGATACATATCAAAGTTCATTCAAAAATGACCCAAAGATCTGATCCTATTAACCTGGACTAATGCCTCGTACACACGATCGGAATCGTCACTATCAAAATGAGATGTGATAGTTATGACCATCGATTGGACACGTGAATTTCGTCCGCCCATCACAGCAATCGCGGGACGGATTATCAACACTTTCACATTTTGTATCTGATCGACAGCTCCGCCGTATCATGTGTTCGGACCTTAATACCTCTTTTCAATAAAGCAAACATGTGCCGTGATATGTATAACAGGTGTAAATAATTGTTTGATATCAATTTGGTTGAGAATTAGAACAATGTTTTCTTGTTTTTTGTGTTGTTATGTTTTTTCGACATTATTTTGTGTTGCTAGGTGTGATAGGATCTTTATATACAGAATTATTAAACTTCCTTGATGATGCAGGGTTCTTATTCACGGGTGCATTCTTACAATAAGAGTTACATACTTCAAGAGTGAAGTTCATCATTATCCTTATTATCATCATCAACCGGAAGACGTCCACCGCTGAACAAAGGCCTCCCTATAGTCCTCTTTTTTCGATGAGAAGACCTCGCGTAACTTAAAACTTAAGTTATTAGTGCCTATTTTGATGTATAAATACCCTATGATTAGAATGTTCTCCAGAACAACTTCTGGTTGATTGCATGACGTGTCAAGAATTTTCGACATTTAGTGAAAATGTTGACGTTTTTGATATGACGCACAAACAAGCAGTAGACAGCAGCGTACTGATGATGATGATGATAGTGATAAAGACACACAACAATTCTTGGTGATTGTCAAAAATCCTTTATTTACTGCAAGTATATTGTAGTATGTATATTTTACCTATGCAATACGCTGTAACCCTTATCAAGCAAATGTGTCAAAGTCACAAAACATTACAAGCTATGAAGACCAATAACTTGACTGTACAAAGTCAAAGGCTAACGAAAAGTTCATGGGACTTTCACCCATATTGCATACAACATGGCAAATTAAGGCAATATAAAATTGGATGAGACATGCAAACAACGAGTAACAAGCTTTTACCGTTTTCGTACATACATTTTGATTGACGAATGAAATTCTCTTTTAGAGGAACATGATTGTAATCGTTATTGTTTTACAAGCATTTTGGTTTGTTATGAAACGTGTTGTGGGAAAATGTTTCTTGACCTTTAGGAAATAGGGCAGCAAATGAAACAGTGTGTTCTATTTAACTTGGTTCGGGTGTTTGTTTTTATTTTTGCCAGTTGCATTGTTTGTTTTATTCACAAATGATATTCATAGTCTGGCCATAAATGTTGTTACAATTAAAAATAAACAAAATATTACATTTGAATTTGGAATCTGTCATTTTTATATAATTTTTCATTGTGTTTTCTTATTTTGGCGCCAATAAATTGTTCAATATTTTGCGATATTCAAATGGAGTGGAGTGATAAAGAGAACTGAATCGCTGTGATTGCATTACACAAATTGGGTATGGAGCCAAATGCAATTTTTAAAACTTTCCACACGCTTGGCATTAGTCAAATGTTTGTGTACCGGGCTATTAATAGGTACAATGAGACCTCCTCTGTTTGTGACAGAAAAATATCTGGCCGTCCACATAGTGTTCGTGCGAAAAAGGTGGTCAAAGCAGTATGGGAAAGAATTCGAAGAAATCCTGTCTGAAAGCAAAAGATATTATCTCGGGAGATGAAGATAGCACCTAGATACCGACCATGTCGCGTATTTTAAAAGACGACTTGCAGCCTATAAGAGACGCACTGGACATTTTTAAATGATAATTTAAAAAAGAATAGGGTGATAAAATCTAAACAACTACTGAAGCGGTATGCAAAGGGAGGTCACAGAAAAATTTTGTTGACGGATGAGAAAATTTTTACAATTGAGCAACATTTTAACAAACAAAATGACCGTATTTATGCTCAAAGCTCTAAGGAAGCTTCTCAATTAGTCAACAGAGTGCAACGTGAGCATTATCCGACTTCAGTGATGGTTTGGTGGGGTGTTAGCTATGAAGGAGTGACTGAGCCATACTTTTGCGAAAAATGTATCAAAACATCGGCACAAGTGTATCAAAATACCATTCTTGAGAAGGTAGTTAAGCCCCTTAACAACACCATGTTCAATAACTAACAATGGTCCTTGCAGCAAGACTCGGCGCCGGGTCATAAAGCTCGGTCCACGCAGTCTTGGTTGGAAACGAACGTTTCCGACTTCATCAGAGCTGAAGATTGGCCGTCGTCTAGTCCCGATCTTAATCCGCTGGATTATGATTTATGGTCAGTTTTAGAGAGTAGGGCTTGCTCTAAACGTCATGATAATTTGGTCTCCCTAAAATAATCCATACGATTGGCAGTGAAGAATTTTCCCATGGAAAGAGTGCGTGCTTCTATTGATAACTGGCCTCAACGTTTAAAGGACTGTATTGCAGCCAATGGAGACCACTTCGAATAAGCTTTTTATGTTTTAAATTGTTTTATATTTATGTATTAAACTTACATACTGTAAAAGTAATAAATGTTATTTGCAATAGAAAAAATATTTTTTTATTTGTTACAGTATTTACGGCTAGACTATACCTAAATTTACAAAGTAACTATTGTGAGCCATATCTAATAAATTTATTGAAAAAACTATTTACTCACTGAGTGAATGAACTAAGAAAAGCTGTGATAGTTTCAAGTCAGAAAAGAAATGTTACGCGTAAGCGTCGCGACGATGTTGTGTAGTTGACTGTCTCCAGCTGGCTTCGCAAAACGAAAATAATTCGTATTTGAATACTCAAAAGCCATTCATTTCCCAAAAATGTACTAAAACTTCCAAAAAAAAAATGAACAATGAACAACCGCAACATGAAAATGTTTTTAATGCGCTGTGTTAAGAACATTTTGTCGTTTACATTGTGTACCTCTTCGAGTAACTCCAATCATACACAATAAACCCGACACATTTATCAAAACATTTGCATTGATACGTATTTAATCAACTAAATGTCCATGTTAACTAGGCACCTATCAACATGTTAGTTTCCAATTTGTTTTTACGACTGTTTTACGAGCGCAGCCGACATTAGCCGAACTCTTCCGATGTCATACAACTGTTACGCGATCAGATTAGGTCACTAGTATTCTCATCAAACTATTAATATTATGTCGTGAAAAGTAAATATTTGAATTTCTTTTGTAAGCTTCACGTGTCTTATTCTAAATAAACAGCATCATATTGCATGCTTTTTCTCTGAGGGTTTTGTTAGAGTTCCTTAATAATTATAGATCCACATACGGTATTATTTTAAAATGACTTCTCCAACCCAGGATGTGTTCAGACTCTTACTGACCAACCCCTCCCCCCCTTCTTTCGCCTGCTCTGGACCGAGGCCGCGGTGCCACATTGCGCTTACCCCGCAACCCCGGCTGAACATCAGCCCTATAAGGCCTCCTCTGTGTTGGTCTGTTGCTCTTTGAAGCCCGTGCGGAACGTTATGCTCCGTACGCTCAAATTCACTTACACCAACAGTTATGGTGTTAAGCAATTCCAAGTATTAATTTTGTGTGATAGGTCGGCAAACGAGCTCACCGTTTACCTGATGTTTAAAGTAATCGTAGCCGCCCATAAATACCAGATTAATTACGAGTGCGTTGCCAGCCTTTTGGTGATAAGGGTTTCAGAGATTAAGGAAAGATACGAAGAAGGTAAAGATCGGGCTTCCAGTAACCTCAGTAACACGGCAAAACACAACGGTGTGGTAGTTTCACGCCGGCTTTCTGAGAGGAGGTGGTATTAATCCGGTCGGGCGAACCTATTCGTGCCACAGCATTGCTCTCCCACATTTAAAGAAAGTTCTTTTGACACTCTTTAATAAAAACTAGCTAAAGAGAACGCTTAAGTCAAATTCGTTCCCGAACTGTCTCGATCCAACTCCAAACATCAAAAGTCAACGCCGAAATTCTTTCAAAGATAGACAACAATCGATAAACAATATACATTCTTAGATATCACTCGACACGATAAACAAATGACTGATGCGGCGCGAACAACTAATTAAAACATATCATCTTATAGAATGAAGTATCAATATCTCCGAACCAATTATATGTAGGCGTATTATAAGGCGAGGTATAGTTTCATAATTTTAATTACGAAACAAAGGTCGTGTGTGGCGCCCCGTCGCGGCGGAACTCTGTACTAATGATGGGCTGAAACAATGAGGTTTTATTACGCGTGTGCGGTGCAGTTCGTACATAATGTGTTTTATATGCTGCTATTATGTATGTAAGAACAATAGTGAAGACAAATTAATAGATTACTGAGATTCATCCCACGTGCGCATCTATAAAATTTTCATTACTTAAAACTTATTTTTCATGAGATAGGCTAAGTTACTTTGGCTTTTGACCTTTAGCGTCAGATCGATTTTAAAACAAAGTTACAATTTTATTCATATGACACATAATCCTAAGTGTCATATTTGTAAAAATATTTTGTGAAATAAAAGGCTACCAAAATTATTTAGTTGTATTCAACACCATAAAAGTAATAAAATAAAATTAAGAAAACCCCGACAAAAATTCATTTAAAAAGATAAATCCGGACCGACCCGTACATTTTATTATCAACTGCATATTTCTATTTTGTCGGGAGTCTAATTTATTTTTTTATTTTATACTTTTATATAATTTTCTCTCGATTAAGTTATCAACATTCCCTTTCAGTGCGCTTTCATTTGAGACCCCATTCGAGTATATTTGCAGACCTTCGGTTATCCACTACCCACTAAACCCCCTCATAACTTCTAAGCGGCTCAACCGATATCCGTCAACCATGTCTAAGAACACTCGCACGTAAGTCACCTTTAATACAAAAAAAAAAACTAAATTGAAATCGCTTCACCCGTTCAGGTTCCAGGATGCCACAGACAGACAGACAGACACGTCAAACTTATAACACTCCTCTTTTTGCGTCGGGGGTTAAAAACTAGTTCATATCACAACGAGTCTAAATATCTTCTCAAAAAAATATTGACGGAATTCCTTAACTCAGAATCAATATTTCTGATTTGCTAAAGAAAAGAAAGAAAACGAGTTTATTAAAACAAATATCAACGTCGCCGTCTACAATACAATAATATTGAAGGACCACTTACGTCAATATGTAAAAACATGCATATTTTACATATTTCTTGCAAAAAACTTCAAACAGATGTATGAAACAAACACATACTTGACGATGTTTAATTTCCTTTAGTGTTTGATATTCGTAAATAGATATTGCATAGATAAATGAGAAATGTTAAAATAAATAATACATGTAAAACTTGTTAAGTGATCTTTGTCACTGATATTTATATTAGGTACAAAAATTTACTCCAAATTTTTAATAAATGTGTAGCAACACAGCAAGATGGGGTATCTCACCATCGCCTGATGGTAAGCAGTAACGTCGCTCGCGCTCGCGCTCGAGGCGTACAACGCCAGAGGAGTTAATCAGGTTTTGAAATACTTAACACCACATGAAGGAATGGGAAATTGGGGATAGGGGAAGTGGGGCGAAGAGAATTAATTACAACGTTATCAAAACCGCACTCACACGACGAAAATTAACACAGGCGTTGATTTACGCCAGTTTTCTGTGACACATACAGCAATTATTTCTGACAATATTAACATTACCAAAAATTGTCTTAGTAAAGCCTTTTTTCATTTTTGAATACCTATCTGACCATAATATACCTAATTTTAGGGTTGGTATGAAAAAAAAATCACACCCTACTTTACGTGTACCCTAATAAAATATGTTTTTCCACTTTTTATTGCACCACTTCGTCGGCGTGATTGATATACCTATTGGTGCCAAATTTAATTTTGTAGTGCTAACGGTCACTGAGATAATCCGCGGACGGACAGACATTTAGACAGACATGGCGAAACTATAAGGGTTGCTAGTTTATCACCGAGCCTAAGAAAAGAGACGGTTTTTTATATTTATAGAAAGCCGTATGACCCTCATATTATACGTAAAAAAAACCTGGGTGTTACAAAACTTCTGACTTACCTTTTAAAGACACGAGAATCTCGAATATTTTATGTTTTTTGTTGATTATTAATACCACTTAAACTTTTAATGCACAACGTAAATCCTATGAACTATGTGTCAAAATCGAGCAATTATAATTATATGAAGGTGGTAGAACAGACCCTAAAAAATTCAAATGAACAAATAGCTCACTGACCCGTTGACCTCACTTTTGGTGATTAACTATTTATATCCTGTAACACTGTTAAACAAAGAAAGCTCGTCGATTTACAAACTAAACGAAGTATCTCTCTCTGAAGCCGAATGGCATTTGCTAAGTTCTTCCATGACGTACAGATGTAAAGAATCTAGGATATCTTAACAGGAACTGTACTTGTACCATTTTACATACTAATTTTGTTCTTAGCTAATGTTAATTAATTTGTATACGTAAACATTGAATTCAAATGATGAGTTTAAATCCAACCTTATTTCTTTAGCCTCTGATGACCAATTCAAGCTGAATGGAACAGAAATCTATATAGGCTTTTTAAATTAGTACCCGAAAATATTACGTAAGTAAGTAAGTAAGTAAGTAAGTAAGTATATAATTTATTTGCATAAAACACGGTATAGAAGTGGTGTTATACATAATAATGAAAAGTACAATCGTGTTTCACTAAAAAAGCATGCAAAATTTAAAAATTAAGTAAATTAATATAAGTAACTTAATAATAACCATAACATATTAAAACTTATGCTCCATGAATTGTTTTAAACTATAGAAGTTACATTTATTTAAAAGCTTATACAATTCAGACTTAAATAAATTTTTATTTATTTCTTTTAATTGAATCGTAGCTGATAGGTCTAACGAAAACATTCCATTTTCAAAATTATCTGCAAATTAGTGTAGTTACTAGACATTACAAAACAGTCCATAAGCGTATATTCGAATTTTAAAATTCAAATATTGTTAGTACGCTTCACACACAGAATGACTGACGGAAAATTATATCAAGTTCATATAGAGTAAGTGATAAGAAGTTCGGCATTATTTGATTTGAAAATCACGTTGAAAATCTTTATCAAGATCTTGATTTACATAATCTTTATCAAGATCTTAATTCACATTTTTACGTCTATAAATATGAAAGAAGACAATGAAGAAACTGATTTCGTTTAAGCAGACAATTTTTAAATTGCTAATAATACCTACAGCATGCTAGCGATCCAAAAACCAAATGCGACCATAGCAAAAAACAAAAGAGAATCTTAACAAAGCTGTTCACATTCCAGAATGCGGCGTAGCAGAAAAAGAAGGAAACTTGTAAGAAGTATAGACCATACGAGACGAGCACGAAACGTGATCCATGGACCGAGCTCTTCGGGACCTGACTGTCCGGGACTAGCGAGACGATACCACGAGTGTAATACTGCAGTAAGTATAACATCCCCCAATTAATTATTACCAGCTATAGATAATATTTATTATCATCAGCCTAATTTAAATCCAGTCCACTGAGGTCTCTCTAAATACACCCCATAATATAATGTTTGTATCCACACGATAAACTCAAAAAACTCTGAGACTTTTTAAAGGTTCACCTACAAATCAAGGTATTTTTTGTGTGTTGTTGACTGTTGAGGTGTTAACTACACGACTTGAAAACTATTTTTACATAGAAAGTTTTAATATATGGACAAAATCTATGAAGGATTCACTATAATAATTAGGAGCTTGCACAAAACAAATTTATAAAAAATTAAACAACCATAATTTAAATCCCGTCATCCCGTTACTATTCAAACTATAGTTTTGGTCCCAAAAAACCCTAAAATGTTTAGAATAACCCGCAAATTAAATGCAGGATCTTCTTCGCAGAACTCCTTTTTATGGGAGATATTTTAGAATGGGATTACCTACGTTTTTTTATGTTCGACTCAAGCTACAATTTATAGGTAGGTCAATACATCAAAAACCAAATTAAAATATCGATAAGCTACTGCGCGCGCGATGCTATTGTCTTCGTTATCAGAATGAGTTTCAAAGATAGAATGCTATTGTAACTGGAGACCGTTGATAGCTTACAGATGCAGATCAACCTGTTCCAATCAGCCAATTCTTTTCAATGGATTTTGGACTTTATTTAAAAGCATCTAAATCGAAAACTTAGATTGACCTTCGTTAGTTTGTACAAGCGAAAGGGCCGTGACGCCACACAATGTTAACTAAATACGAATCATTGTTGAGTCGGCAATCTCTCTATGAGGTCAATGACCAGTTTAATATCAGTAGTTATTAGTCATGCGTGGAATTGTAAGCCAAGGTTCGTTATCACCTTGATTAAAGGTTTAAGTAGTTCAAGCTGAATTTCCTACGATATGTTTTCTATTTTATGGTGTCTTCACACTAAATTAACTAAAAATCGCGGGTTACTCACGTGTATAAAGGCCTGAGTAGGCTGCGCGACGTCACCGCGTCCGCGCACGCTGCTCATGAGGAAGAACCCCTCTGTGGTTCGAAACTAGTAGAGCTTTTCTCAATTTATACACGTGAGTAACCCGCGATTTTCAGTTAATTTAGTATGTCTCACGATAGTTATTATAAAAACATGTCTTCACATTGTTTTTTATACTGGTTATCATTGTAACTGCAAAACTAAAAAGACATGTCAATATTTGGATTTATTGTTGTTGGCCTGTTGAATAACTGAATAACTTACCTATTATAATACGATTATACCCATGAAAATGATAGACAAATAGAACTTATAGAGGCAGTTTAAAAAAATATCCAATAAAACCACACAAGCAGTTACCACATTTTGGCAACAGCATCAATACAGAACAGGAGTCAAAGAGCAGACGGATCACTCAATGCTTAGTGACCAGGGCCATTATGGACAAAGCAATCATTAGAAAATAAATAGGATAAAATTATTATATTTTGACAGTAGATAGTTAGATTGGTTGCGGGGTAAGCGCAATGAGGCACCGCGACCTCGGCACAGAGCAGGAGAAGGAACGGGGGGGTTTTTAGTCAGTAAGAGTCTGACACTCCCTCCCGCCCGGCCCTGGGCGGGAGAAGTCATTTGATGACTTTCCCCTCACAAAAAAAAAAGATAGATAGATTAATGTTAGAGCTATGCTTTGGCACGGATGGATGGAACATGGAAACATGGAACTATTCAACTAGAGTAATGTCCTCAGTCTCACGGAAAAGCCTGAGGTTACTGGAGGCCCAATACTAATCATATCCTCCTTAATACCCAAATCAGCAAATTTTTAAATCATCCACAACTCAAATACATGAGTCACAAAAGACTTTGCTGTTGGGGTGCCCATGGGCGCCAATTGCTTACCATCAGGTACTGAACCTGCTTGTTTGCTGCCCTGTCCCGTAAAACTTTATTCTTAAAGATAATAATTATAAATGACCATTTCATTTCGTTTCCAGCCATGTCCCGGTCCAGTACGGGATCCACGAGCAGAACAGTGTGCCATGTATGACCGAAGGCCTTTTCGTGGCCGGTTCTACACTTGGGTGCCTTATGTCGATGGTGAGTAAATAAAATTTATTTTAAACCACCTCTTACGGCTTTCTTTTTACTTTTTTTTACCCTGCAATTGATTTGATCACTCTTTTTCATAATCCTTTCGATAAATGTACAATAGATAAAGATAATATAAAAATATGATTACACCCAGAGCAGAGTTCATCAACATCACTAACTTTTTTTAAACTTTAAAACACTCTTTTTCTTCTTTTTTGAGGGGGAAAATCCCCCATTACTTTTCGTCGTCGAGGCCATTGTCGCGGTAAATTATTATTGTACTTAGATACTCCGCAACTTAAGTACCTTGGCCTCGGTCTGAAGGGGGAGAAGAAACAGAGGTGTTTTAAGTCAATAAGAGTGTCCCACTTCCACTCCACCCTGGGCGATAGAAATAATTGGATGATTTGCCCTTAACAAATATAAACAAAGATCCTGATAATTATAATGTTGTAATAATCCTGTAATAATGTTGCGCCGCTTGATTTAGAGCAGGAGAAAGAAGGTGGTAGATTACAGTCAGCAAAAATCTGACTTTTACTGTCAACCCACTCAAGGCAAAAGTGAAGTCATTGGATGATTTTCAAAAATGTGGTCAATTATTTCGATTTAGATATAGTTTATCTATTAGTCTGAAAATAATTATATTCTTTAAACGATCCTAAAAGAAAGTTTGTAATGTTTTCAGGTGACTCTCCATGCACCCTGAACTGTCGGCCGCGGGGACAACAGTTCTATGCGTCGTTGGCGCTGGTGGTAGACGGCACACCATGCACGAAGCCAGGGTTCCGAGCCATCTGCGTGCAGGGAGATTGCAAGGTAAGTCCCTGACATACGGTATAAAGTTGTTACATAGGTAATATAACTAGCTAATCTCGTGCGGTTTCACCCGCTGTTCGGCTCCTACAGATCAAAGTGTGATGTTATATAGCGTAAAGCCTTCTTCGATAAATAATCTATTCCAGAGCACCTAGCTTCACTGATGAACGGACTGACAGACTACTACCTATTCTATTTTGAGGTTTTAAAAGTACCTATTTATGGTTTAGTTGGAATAAATGATTTTAATTTGATTTGATTTGATTCAGCAAAAAGATTTTTTTTAATTAGAACAAGTAGTATTTGAAAATAGCGTGTAGTTTGTTTGTTTGACAAACAATAATTTGAATTGAATTCGAATTCAATATAACTGTCGAAATCAAGGAGAGATCGTTAAATCTTGAATTGTATAACGTACCTATAAGTACATAATATAATGTGCACCTTTACATATTATATAAAGATATAGGTAAACACATAGAATAATAGTATGCTATGGTTTTGAAGAGCAAGATTACCAGAAACACTTCAGAACCGCAAAATGAAAATAATAACCGCAAATGAGAACAGACAAAGGTGACCAATGTTTTGTTAAAACACAGTTTTCCACCCACAGCCAAACCGCTAAACCGGTTTTGTGGGAAATTGTACTAAAATAATATATAAAATAATATATAATAATAATAAGCTGTGATGTGCCGGTTATCACAGGTTATAGAAATATAGGTACGCGAGAGACAATGTATTTTCTACTGTGTCTCATACACCAGCAGACAAGAGGTAATTATTAATAAATAAATAATAATAATAAACCTATTTATAGGATTAAATTATTATGTATGACCAAAATAAATAGAGTGAAACTTTGGTACGTTTAAAATTCAGAATTTATTATTTAATACATTTCATATACAACGCCATCTAGCGACAAGTAGTGTTTCCTAGTTTAATAACGGTCTAACGGTAGTTGACGGCAAAGTTTGCATGTGTTTGTTTATGTAGAACTAGTTACGCCATCTATTGAGGAATAGAAAAACAATACTTGTATGTAAAAAAACATTTTATTATTTAAGCTTAAGATTTTAATAAGTTTCAGCTATGAACTCGAATTTTGGCACTTAAGTTTTGTGTTATTAGCTATCTTCTAAAACTATTTCATGCACTTATATAACAGCTATACTTATATTGCACAAATCCAACAAGCAAAGGCATAAGCAACATCCTCCGAGAAGAAAAGTGGAAGCGATAGTCATTTAAAAATGTGATTTAGAGAATGAGATGCGGTCGTAGGATTATAATATAATAAATATTGTTTATTATTAATTAATATTATAACGTAAGACCTGATTGCAATCACTGAGATTTTTTTTCTAATTAAACAAAAAAAAAGTGTCTTCAATCTATCCACTTTAACCCTACGAAACATTCGTCATGTGAATTTGAATTCTATCTTTTTCAAATAAACCCGACATTTGCTTGTATATCAGCATTGTAAACATTTATTTGTGTAAACAAATAGCAATTACTTGCACTTACTTGTAAGTTGTGTTCTAGCAATCAGTATGCATGTTGGAATGTCCCACGGGGCGCGTTCGTGTACCGAGTACTGAGGTCTAACTTCCTACCCCGGGCCGGTAATAAGCCCGCCGGCGTCGACATTTATTTTACATTGTAAACACATGCAACGCTCGTTCCGTGTGAAATATTTTATACAATTTATTACAGTTCATTGATTGATTTTTGAATCCGTGAGTGTGACAATAAAGGACTCTTTTTATTGTTTTTTTATCGTTAAGACCGAAGGAATAGGCACCTTTGAAACAAATCAAATAATCGATAGATATATAATAAAAAACATTGGAAAATAGCACCCAGGTGAAAATAAGCCCCTGCTTTTTTAAGCAATCGGCGGCACCCTTGGACACCCGCTGCACCAAAAGCGTAACGAGTGCGTTTCCGCCCTTTGGGTATAAGGGTTTCGAATATTTAAGTATTGAGAAGGGATGGGGAGAGAGGGGAGGGATTGGGTCTCTGTAAACCTCATTCACACTGTTATACACAACGCTGTGGTCTTTATAACCGAACACAACGGATATCTGTGAAGCGTACTACACGAACAGTCCATTCGTGCCGAACCTTGGCTCCTCCCACATTTAACAACAATTTGTAGATAATAAAAAGAGTCGTTTCGTGCGGGAATCGAACCCGCGGCATGCTACGCGGCAGTTGCCCAGACACCGCGACAACCGTGCAGTCTCAGTCTTAACAAAAAAATCATGTTAAATTATTATAATAGGTCTTTACCTATGAAATTGCCGTTTTGCATGAAAAAATTTAAACGATTTTTTTTATTTGAAATGCGATGGAAATGTAACACTAATCAATAAACAAATGACTACTTTTGGAAAAAGAATCCCATGTTTTTAAAACAAAATTAATTAGCCTTAGCCTAACCAAAACTATTTTGATTTGAAATGGCCAGTACTGCAGAACGGCAATTTCATAGGTAAAGACCTATTATAATAACTTAACATGATTTGTTTGTTAAGACTGAGACTGCACGGTTGTCGCGGTGTCTGGGCAACTGGCTGCCGCGCAGTATGCCGCGGGTTCGATTCCCGCACGAAACGACTCTTTTTATTATCTAAAAATTGTTGTTAAATGTGGGAGAGTCAAGGTAAGGAGAGGCAAGTAAGAAAATTAGATTCCGTAGCAATTCTCGAAACGGACGTCGCTTTGCCGTGTTAGTGAGGTTACCGTTCACGATCCTTAAATTTTCAAGCCACAAACAAATTCTCTAATCCCTAACTCCCAAAGGGATGGAGGGTAACATCTCTAGTGTTATGGGACTCAATGGGCGGCGCTGTTTGCTTACCATTTGGTAATCCATCTGCTCGTTTGGTTTGCTGCGTTGTACCATAAAAACCCCCGGGTCATGTACCTATTATCTATTTGAATGAATCTTAATCTGTCAAGTACTTCCTCTGATAATTAAGACTGATTATAATGTTTACATCAAATCAAAAATTATAATTACTATCCAAGCGATTCAAACTTTGCGATTCAATCAAGAATTTTCCAATGCTTGTTTTTTAATCAGGCAAAGTTACACACCAACCTGATCAAGAACAAATTACGAGAAAGAGCCAGATAATACAAAGATTTGTAAAACGAGCAATTAACTTCGTTGAATTCCCTTAGGCTGACTGTAACAATGGCTAATTAGTGCCTCTATTAACGAGTACACGTAACCGGGTGAAAGATGCAGGCTTAAATAATTCTGCTGTTTTAAACAAAGGTAGGGAAATACTAATGGTAATAATGAGAGAAAGATTTTTTTATTTTTCATTGATTTAACAAAATGTTAGGTTACATTTAAACATTTGAATATCAAATTAATAAGTTATGTGTAACGGGTTACTCAACTACAACTCAAACCGACTAGTTTCGACCACGCTGGGAGTTGCAATTCATGAGCTGGATTGAGCGATACACAGCGTGGCGTATCCAAGTAGTTGTCAATATTATATGGCATACAAAAAGGTAATGTCTATTTGGTTTTTAATAATGAATTTACTTTTTGGTAGTCAAAAGGATATTTTGTACGCTATGGTCGGCTTAAGAAGACAAACGAAAAATAGCCTATTTCGTCAATCAGCCGACCAGAAAACGTTATAATTAAGTATATTTGGTTTGTCAAAAGTGTTCTCAGACAATGTTCTATCCACGCTTTCACTTTTAACCAACTGTTGTCTACCAAGTATCATTTTAATGGGATGCAAACCTATTGATGATTTGAATACGACTACCTATGGTCTTCACTTACAACGTCGACAAGCTGTGATTTCGAAATGAGAATCATCATTTATTCTTTCCATCTGCACATTAAACACCAGCCTATTTCGACTGACACACTCACGTACGTCCAACGAATCATTATTAATTTAATTTAAAAAAAACTTATAATCCCAAAGGACACGTTGAAAAATGTGATGACTGATGACGCAGCATTTTCTAACGCAATCAAATACTCCTGTCATAGATGTATATTTAATATGAATTATATTTAAATCTGCTTTCAATACATGTGACGTTAAGATGTGATTGGGCCGAGGTTAGAGATTATATAGTTATTGACGTCATCCAAAGATTATTTTGGCATCGCTGTGTAAAAATCTGTCGAATCAAACACAATTTCTTCGATAGTTCCTGTATCGGTGGAATATAAATAAACATGTTGTGTAAGTTTTATTTACTTTTCGCTAAATCGTCTGTCTTCAATCGATCTAGCATTAACCAGTTTGAATTCATTCCCTAGGTTTAGTATTATTGGAATATTAATTAGTAATGGCAATAATTTCATTGGGTCACTTTTTATAACCAACTCCATAATGCTTCTCAGTGGAACCGCATTTACCCACTTTACTTATAAGAACAGGTGTGCTGACTCCTCGAAAACAATAAATATGATAGCAATGTATTTTAAGCAACCAAATCTAATAGGAAACCACAAAATACATAAATAAGCCAAGTACTTATATACTTTATGTCCGTGGGGCAAGTATGCAGGCAGTGTAGGTATCTAGAATCTGGCCACACTTGACCAAGAGGCCGCCGGCTCCTAACGGTACCAAAGATCAGTTGCTATTGTTCTGACAGTAATTGTTGTCGATTGCCCACCGACTACAAATACCAGTTTCAGATGACCCCTCTCTATCCTCTTTAACCTACAAACTCGTTAGACCTTTACCAAATGCAAGTGTCAACATCACTGGTTACATAAATCATGTGCGCATTACAGGTTTTGGTCGTGTCCCTTTTGAATTTATAATGATATTTTCTTAAATTACGACGCAGTCATTTTGACTTTAGATTTTGGAATATAATACACAATCATAAATTGCTAGGCAGTACCTAGACTAAAGGTTTTTTGACTAGGTTGAAATACCGGCTAGAAGAGGAAAAATTTAGTAGAAAATCTATTGAATATCATTTTTTATCCAACTATGGAATCGAAGCGTTCTAGGAACTACATTCGGTCAATTGTCTCAACCCACGCTTGCTATCAAAGAACCGATATTTGCTTATACAAATCTCATTTGGTCATCCCATAGTGACTGTTTCTGCTCGAGGGCTTCACCACAACCACAATTAGTCATCGTTTGTTCGATTAAACTGCTAACAATAAGGTTGAGAGTACATCTTGGAGTTATAGTTTACTAATGAGCCGCAGATGGGCGCAAACTTATCGACTGCTAGTTTGACTCACTTCAATGGCGCCTTAAGTGTTCCGGTACATTTGATTGCACGGTCCCTGTTTGTTCCTTCTCTGTATGACTAACGTTGACCGTTACACAGATTTTAAAGTAAATATTTACATGTGAATACATTTTCGCTCATTAAATTTTAAGAACTGGCGCCATAAAACAATATTAGCAAAGTCTGATCAATGTCATGCCAATATTTTTTTTGCTATTCACAGTCACAATTCGTCCAGAAAAGTCACTTCCTACAATTTCAAACGCCAAGAAATGACAACTAAATCATCGGTTATAAATACAAGAAGAATTTGCTAGACGAAGTAATGCAATACCATCGTAGATAGACGACTAAATTAGTAGCAAATTCTCTTGCAAAAGTTGAGGAGAACTTATTGATAATTTCAATATCCAATACTGTTTATACAAGAGACAATCTTAATTTCAGCCTGATATAGCGAGCGATGGAAACAAAATTGATAGTTATAGTCGTTTTATATAGTGGTGATTCGCCTGAAGCAGTATTTGCTTTGCGTGGTACGACAAATTAATTGTACGGTAATGACAAGTCGGCATCGGTTGATGTGGGGACTTGTTAGTCGATTTCTATCGCTCGGTTATTACCAATCCGTCGGTAGCTTAAGTACTAGTCATTTTGAGTGAGCAATTCCCTTCTTAATCTTAGGTTTTATAAGACCGTAGTAGTAATTTTACCTACAACTGTATTTTCTTCAGCCCTGGCTTACACTTATTTTCGCTTATTATATTTTTAAATTAAAACCTTTGCCCCTTTCTAGGATTTTCTTCTGTATCGTGGGTGCGTTTACAAACATACAATTCCACATGCACATCACACCCAGACCTGGAACAACAATTTGTGGACGCGGCAGCCAGTTGCCCAGCCACCGCGCCAACCGTGCAATCAATGTTTATTATTTGTTTATTTTCATTCGTGTTTATTTTGATTGATGTATCATTCTCATATTCAGTAATTTGACCTTAAGTATTTATTGCTAGGTAAATACTTCTCGGGGTTGTTTTTCGGATTGAAAATCATATTTTCGATTTCTACAACGTTTTCTAGTAACTTGTGTTCAGCCATGGTTGTATCTTACCCTAAATGTTGTAAATGCAACTACCGGGTATATGTATCCCTATCCACTTTCGCGAAACGCTCTCCAGCCTCTTATCTCCAGGCACAAAACATATATCATAGAAAACCAACAAAACAGTTACTTAATGGAAGACAAACAAACACATTTTCGCACTTAAAATATTAATAAGCGAGGATGCCCACCCAACCACGGGGACGCGTATTCATCTTAATTTCCTAGAATTTATATCAATTGTTCTAGTACAATCTATTGCAATAAACTCCTCATATGATAATTTGCTTACACAATTGGCTTCGACGTAATTAAATACACTTTTAATTACTCATTGGCACTCGTTTGTCGGTATATTATTACAAAGTCAACGTTTGTTTATTTCACAATATGTATATTTATAATATGTTTTATTATGGCTTGTATATCATAATGTGAAGGTACTACCTAATTCGATTAATGGGTAATATTGAGTTCGTTATCTGAAATCTTTATCGTTTCTGTCTGCGGTCAGAATCCCAGCATAGGAAATAATTTTCTACTAAAACATACGGAACAGAAAGAGAGAGTTCTTCCATTCTCACTCAGCAAAAACTAGGACGCAGTTATGATGAAGTAATCAAGTATTTACCCAACACAACTTTATGGATAGGTACCATAGCAATTTCAGAGAAAACCAAGAAATTGTAAACAACTGCCATATAATTTGTCAGATCGTTAAGTGAACAGATAAAAGTAGGCTCATGCATAATTGAAAGTGCCGCTAGAAACACGTCCACTTATCTAGCTCAGAGTGTAGGCGAGCAATCACTGCTATGCTTTAGTACTATGCTCCATTTAGATCAACTGGCACAGTTAGACCAAACGAAAATGGAACACTTTCTTAAGATGAGAACAATAAAGGATTGGAAGTCATTACACTTGCTGATGGAAACGATGCTCTCAGGATCCTAGTTGTAGATCTGCGTGATCTAAACGCACCTTCAAGTTTGCCTGCTTGGACTGTTATAAACGAGGCACGCGAGCCAGTAAACGTCGTATTTATACTGCTAAATTAAACGCTTTATATACATTGCCAATTAACATTGACAAATGTTAGAAGGTTTTTGTTTACAATCCAACTTGTTTTATGTGAGGGAAAGCTTACGACTGTTATCTATATGAAACATCCAGACTATTTCTTCCCTTTAATAGAAATGAAGCCTTTCACCGTCGGTTCCCTTTATGTTGTTTTCTTGAAAATTACTATTTGAAGTAGCTTAATCCTTCTTAGACATCTTCTACGGGGTTGTTAATGTTTTTCTTTTAAATATTTTACTAATTTCTTATTTTAAATAATAGGAGTCTTCGTGCTATATAATTGAATGATTGATTTTTTTATTCCAACACAGATTTTCTTCTTAAATCTGTTAACCAAATGATGTCTTAGAATAATGTTTTCTACAGTTTAAACATTTTAAATAATTTCCATCGACATTAAGAAGGTAAATTACGATTACTTTGATGATGAAGTTATTCAATATGAATTATTTATTTATTGTTTCCTTATAAGTATTACTGTAATTAGGATATTAGATTTTTTGTTTGAGTATATCTTGTTATTAAATCAATGTGGCTATCAAAACCAGTAAAATTGTCGTAAAACTTTTCCATCAAGATAAACATCTGTGGGTCACACACACGTTTCTATTAATATTCTTGTACTAAAATATATAAAAGGTGACAAGTTTTGAAGATGTTTGTTATTCTTTTACACTAAAACTACTGTACCGATTTCGATGAATAAAATGATAAAAATAAATCATGTTTAGGATAAAATATATGATTTAACGCTTTCGGATTTTTTTTTAAGTCTAAATTGATGCAATTGACTATTACGTGTAGGTCTGTCTTTTTATGGACCTGGGCTGTAAACGAGCAAACAGATCACCTGATTGTTTGAAATCTGCGCTACCAATGGGTATCTGTAACACCATAGAAGTTGCATGTGCGTTGCCAGCGTTTTGGAGGTTAAGGGTAAGCTTGGGGCACCCAATAACCTCATTCATATTGTAAAACAGATTACAACGGTTATTACCAGCCCAGTTTTTATGAAGCCGTCGTTTCACTCCGGTGTATAAATCCTATTCGTGTCGAAGCAGGATTCTCCTACACTTATGGTATTACGAATTCTGATATTGTTATACCTATTCACATACAAAAAATTACCAATCGTATGTTCTGTGCAGCGACAAAAGAGCGCATTGCCTATTGTCAAATTGTCAAAATGAGAACTGATTATGATTCTTGAGTGATGCAATTTAGATGCTGGACTTTGTTCGGGCAATTCAATAAATTTGAGACCTGTAACTAGCACAGCTGTGAATCTTGATTCCAAATTAGGTCTGTTACAATATTGAAGGCTAGATTTCAATACCGCATATATCGCGTTGCCAAACGACCAAGAAAAGAGCAAGGGAAATAAAAATTATCTACAATTCAACATGCACTAATACAGTACTATTCTTCTTGATTTTTCCACCATTGACCTCGACCATTGAACTCTACTTTTATCTAGGAATACTGAGTTTTTGCGTCCAAAATTCTTAATTAACGCATTATGTTTGGAATGGTGCTCCGTATTACTCGTGCCTGTCAATGGAATCTATTTTAATACCAGGTATGTCTTACCTACATAATCATAAACATGGGTTTTGTCATGCTTTCTGTCTCATTTTGGAAAAGTCAATAACATGAATGTTCTTGACTAGCCCTTGCGTTTTGCATTACAGTAGCTTCATTTCTCAATCCGAATACTCCCCAATTTCGTCTTCTCCCTCCAAAATTACCTCATACGAATCAAAAGAGTACGGTGCCTTTATACCAGGTCGACCTACTCTAGCTGATTGACCTTCTAAATTAATATCCTTACAGAAATGACGTGATACGGCCAGCTCGATCGATAACATTGTTAAACTGTACCACATAAATTAATTAATGGTATCTCCTGTGTCATATGCGGTCTACTTAATACGCTCCAGCGCCGTTCCTGGAACTTAGGTCGTAATCCAATGAAGAGACATTGTTTTTCATTTCGCAGTGTTTGTTTTATTGTTTGTTTACGAACGTAATTCTGTTATTTAGTTATTTGGTTGTGTAATTTGTTTTTGGTAAGATTAACTTAAGTTTGGTTTTCTGAGAAACCTAAGTTTCAAGTCACGATAGATGTTTCAAGTCAGGATAAATATAGATACAAGATTTTTAGATTCAATGTTAAATTATCTTTCTTTATATTTTATGGTTTTGTTTCTCTCTCTGGCCTTTGTCTTTAACAAAAAGGCATACTTAAATTATTAATGACGCAATTGTATGTAATGCAGATTTATTCTCCGCTAAAATATGTCTCATACCGATAGAAGGGACATGGCAACTAGATTACTATAACATCATCGTGACGTCATCGTCATCAAGGGCAAACGTTGTTAGAAGGAATGTGTGAAGAATGCCAAAAATGTGCGATGACTACTAAATAATACGTGGGAGCTACTTATGGAGATTTCACATAAAATCATCGTGGGTCATAAAATTTTATTTGTATTAGCTAGCTAATGGCTCGCTTCAAAATAAAATGACTCTGAATACTTAAAATAATAATTTAAAAAACCTCTTAAGTTTGAAGCATCCGATTTCAGAATCATTATAATAATGAATATCGCTTAGTTATGTAATTTTCTTAAATCTTTGAACTTTCGATTTCAAAGTCATAATAATGATTTTCGCTTATGTAATTTCAATCTCAAAATGATAAACTGATAGATGAAAGTACTATAAGCATTGTATGATTTTTCAACTTTTTGTTTCTGCCAAAGACACTATAACTAGATAACATCAAAATAAATAACTTTAATCAAATTTTGTTGAGAGTATATCAAAGTAACATTTAATTATAACTATTACAGAACATGTAAAATTAGTTTTATTATTTACCGCTTACTCAAGTACATGTTTGACGAGTAACTCGACTAGTTTCAAGCCATGTGAGGGCTCATAAACTAATGTAAGCAGTATTGCGCACTACCCAACGTCCTAGTCAAAAAGTTACGTAAGTCAGCCATTAAACGTAATAATTAATCAAAACATCCCTTTAATATCCAATATACCCTGTGTACCAAAAAGCCTCAAAGACTGCCAGTATTACGACATTGAATGGAAATATTTGAATCCCTATAAAACCCTTTGGTCAACAGAATGGTCAACATAATCGTTCGTTAAAATTCCTTTGTAAAGCAAACAGGAAACTGAGTCTGCTGGGCTGAAAATACTTCTCAAACAGTACAACTATGTCTACGCCTGTAACTCCTTTGGTGTTGCAGGTATCTATGGGCAGTCTAGCGGCGCCGATCATTTACGATCAGGTGATCAGAACGCTCGTTTGCCTTTAAAAAAAACTAATTAAATTTTAATTTAATTATTACAACATATCTGAAGATTCTTCTTTGCTTCTTGTATTAACTACAATACAACATACATATACAACTACATTACGTCTCTAATAAGTTTATTTAGCACCTCCTCGAGGCAACCATTAACCACTGCGCTCCTGCTCAGGATCTCCTGCTCCAGAGCATGGTGCAATGTTCGATCAACGTTACTATGGTCTCCGAGCCGTACTTTGTCCTACCCAGACCTGGACGGATCGGTGACTCATCTCGCCCACCGCCACTGGTACCGCAAACCTTGGGAATCACGGTCCGGAGAGATAATGTGTGTGTTCATCATGTGTTTCTTTCCGAACATACATACCTTCTTTTTTATTTTACCTCAATCGTCTCACTGATACCCATTCGGATCTTTAATAACAGGATCTTTATTAAATCTAATACGCACTCTAAACAAACTTTAAAAAAGTATAATATCTTCACCTGTATAAAAAATAGGAACTTTAAACTTCTTCTGAGACCAGGGTTTGATATCCTCAGTAGTCAATTGTTACAAATGGTCCATTGATTGATGACGAAGAAATGCATTCCTTCGATGCCGTTTCTGTGTTTAAAATCAATGTAAGTATTTCCTGTGTTTAGGTGGAGTGTCTCAGAACCTTCTTGTGTGACAAGAACCAATGACTCACACTTTAAAAAAAAAAGTAGATTGTAATATAGAATTGAAAAGGAGTAACCTAACTTACCGGAGTAAGCTTTAGACGCAGAAAAACTGAGTCATGCACGAAAATTTCCATAGGAACCGGATACATTGATTTTTATTATCTAACATATTACAATAAAAACGATTATAAACACTAAACTGATTAAGATTTTATCAAATACAAAGATATTAAATAAAGTGGTTGATAAAGTCTGAATCTGTTTGGGTGATATGCATATAGTCAGTCATTTTAACAAATTCTTTTCAACTTTGTCACCTTAGGTATAAAGATAAAATTTACGTAACATTTCAATCTAATCTGGTTTATTTCTTACAATCTAAGTAATATATTATCTGAAAGTAGGTACTTTGGTAGTAGATTAAGAGAGTAAAATTCCAAAATATAATAAGTAGGTACCTATGCAGAAATAGCAGGGTCCGGTCACATTTGTCGAAAGACCTATAACGTCTTCTTGAGTGAAGACCACGTATAAGCAAACCTACTGTGCTGTGCTCCAGTCCTATTAAAGAGGACTTTGTCCAAAAGCTGATGGAAACCGATTGATGAAGTTGATTTAGTATTATTACGCAATCAAGAGGAAAATTAATACATTCCATTATTGACTGTCAGTTCTATTTAATAAGAGTAGGTTCACGTACGACTAAAATGGATATCGGCCAAATTACCTATATTAATATTCCCGAAATCTCATAGAATTAATTTATCTCTTTTGTTTTCATTGCATATTTTATGCAGCTAAAATGTTACTTCCAATGTAGAACATGGATTTCTTTCTTAGAAAGTGGATTCGCCATAATAATTCTCATCTAATTTCGGGATCGTGGAGGAAAAGAAGGAACGGGTGGTTTTTAGTTAGTAAGAGTCTGATACTCTGATACTCCCTGTCGACGAGACGTCCCCTGCTCAAAAAATAGGGGGTAGTGATGCCGATGACCACGTCGCCGTATTCGGACTACATTTGGAACATTCTGCAACCTGGATCACAGTATACATAAAGATCGAGTGTATTTATGCTGCAAAGTGTAAAGATATTATTATGATAAAGATGGCACATAATAAATTTGCGTTGCTACTAATAGAGCACCCAAAATACTCTGTAAAGGGCGAGTTTGGGTTGAAAACGGGTGAATGAGCCGGTAAATGGCAATTATAGCAATTTCCTACGGCGCATGATCTTTCTGTCTGAATATAGGGATAATAGCGTAAAATTTTACGGCTTCATATGGCATTTGTCTTTTATAAGTAAATTAAGTGATTATTTTAATACATTATTTTTTGTGCTTGCTAACATTTTAAAGGGAAAATAAGTATTATATGTATATTAGTGTAGGTAAAAAGCCTATAGGTATATATGTTACCACATTCAAATACATTTTTTTAAATACTATCGTTCCATTTTTGAACGTGTATAGGCCCCGATTTGTAGCATAATTTTTAAATTTAGAAGTAGTAACGTATGTTTATTTACATACGAATTATTTGAATTTCGATTGTCAATAAAATAATATACAATTAGATTGAACCTCCGTAGATTAAAGAGGACTCATTTTCAAACAAATAGGCTCGATTTGTTATGACACGGCACAGCAAATGGTAACCCAATCCTGACACCAGTCTTAATCCAATCAGTCAGTTATGACAGACAAAATGATTCTATATTTTACCTTAATTGTTTAAATAAAAGGTCAACGCGAACTATATCCATAAAATTACTTTTGTTGCAAAATGCATTTCCAACCGTTTAAGAAAAGTGTTAGCATTAATCTTAAACTGCAGTTACCACTAACCCTAATGTTCCACTTAACTGTAATCCCGTCTAGCAATTTAGTTTACGCCAATTCTACGACGTGTTAGTAAAATTAATCTTATTCTCTTAGATATTAAAATCTAATATGATAATAAATATTAATGTCCCGATGTTACAAAAAAAAAACTGCAGTGCACCGGCGCTTAGTCCTTATCTCGCCGGGTGGTACGCGATGATTCGACCTACGATGGAACGCGCCTTCTTATTAACGATTTACCTATTCACTCGGGCCTTGAAGATACCCAAGTTATAGAAGATACCCTTCAGGGAACATAGACTATGGCAAAGAATTCCATTACCTCAGCGCTTTTGATAAAAAAAAAACTGGAGGCAAATGGCGTCATCTTTGTGACGTTTTGCTGATGGTCTAAGAAATAGAAATAGTAGAAGAACCAAGTTGAGCTCATTGTCATAAAATTAATAATTTATTAAACGGCATAATTGAAGAGGTATGTAGGTTTATCTTTTAAACAAATAGGACAAATAAGAGAAGACTATATAAATGTATAAGCTGATAAAAAGAATTTGATTCGAAATTCTCCTCCAATCCATTCAAATACCTCAAAACAATCATGTTAATCTATATGAATGTAACGCCCACGTCCTATCGATACAAATCTCAATTAACATAAGGACAGCAACAGCATTTACCCAACAATTGTAAAACCAAACTAAACAAAACAACGCATCGCCGCGTCCAATCACTAGTCTTCACAAACTAGACAGTCTAAAGGGCGTAAGCGTGAAACGTGATTGTCCGATCAGAGTGACTAATTGGTAAATTACAAATATTACCGAGTCGAACCTTCACCCAGCCGGGGGCGAGCGAACCCACTATTATGTACTTAGTACGTACGCAGACGTGCCTAAGTTAAACCGTTAGGTGACCATTAACTTGTAAGCGTTCTGCGTCAATTGCTGTTGCCTCCATGCGGGTGGGATTATGTAGGTATTTAAATAACGCTTAGTTTGTGTGTTACTATATATTTGTTTGTCGATCATGAGGTTCTTAAGACATTTGTAATTACCCCTACTAAAACGGGTGGTACCCCTAAAACGGTAGGGTTAAAATTATCCATATTTCGAAGATCTGATAGAATTCGTAACACAGAACTCGCCATTGGCCTGGAACACCCACTTCTAAACTGTCAGTGGAACGCTAACCAATCAGTACGTTTATGGGGTAAGCGCGATAAGAACTCGGAATGGAGTATTAAGAGTTTGACAGTCCCTCTCGCCTCACCCTAGGCGGATAGGAAATCTTTAATCTTGGTACACATTAACTCACAATATAAAATATTGATCGATAACCACGTCATCATCATCATCTTCCTGCCCTTGTCCCGTTTTATTTTGGGGTCGGCGCAATATGTTTTTTTCTTCCATTCTGTCCGCTATCACTAACTCCTCTGTCCTTCATATCACTTCTTACACAATCCATCCAAATTTTCTTTGGTCTCATTCTACCTCTCCATCCATCCACATTTATACTCATGGTTTTTTTTGTAACATGCGTTTCATCCCTCCTTATACGATCGATAACCACGTATTGCTATGGAAATATGCGCCCTCGACCAGTGAGTGACATTGCAAGGCGAGTCTACGCCACGCTTGTCCAGCGACCAATTTGATAGACAACCGACTTTAATATAACTCAGTCTGCAATAATTAAAATTCCACTATGAAATAAATTATAAATAAACTCCAGAAACCTTGAGTTGGTACAAATAAAATTTTATTATCACCACGAAAATGTATTTATCATACTAATACTAGGTATATTTAATAAAAAGTAGTATATGTTATTCTAGAATACATATATATATACCAAATGTATTTCGGCAAACATGCTTGCTTACAAACTTTCGTGTTTATAATATTAGTAGAATAGTATGTATTTATTTACTTTTTATATATACAACGTGACTTTTACGAATTCACCTACTTTGCAACACAATACATCAACCCTTTCATGAACATCGTTCACTACATTCATGGCTCTAGTAGATAGTATGTAATAAGCACACACCGCTTATTTTATTTATAAATTAAATTGAAAATACCAACTTACTCACGTAAATTAACTAAGAAATTGCAAAAGTTTTCCGAAATATGCACATTATGGCTAACAATAAAAATTTATTTATTTATTTATTTATTTATTTAAAAGTTTACAATATAATCTTTACAGGTGTACACCCAATGCGTTTTATATTGTTATACATGTCAAACATTTGAGAATAATGAACAATTAAATCCAACCTAAAATTAAGATCATATAAATTAAACTACATAGTCAAAGAAAATAAAGAAACATGTCCAAGAGAAATTAAAATAGAAAAATATTTATCACTTAAAAATAAACATCTTAGAAATGTCACATAAAAATCTTAGAAATTTAATAAGAAAAACATAACCAATATACATCAAATAAAAATAATAATTTAATAATTCAAAAGTTTCCACTGCCATAAAAAATAAAACATTTTAAGAGCTCCCGCCTAAATCAAATATAATAAATAAAACACAAAATAATTAATTCAAATGTGAGTTCACCTCACATTTCATATTAGCGATTTAATTAAAATGAAATCAGAAATCATTCACTTCAATTGCTAAATAATATAATTCTAAAATAGTATGTTTCAAAAAGGTAAGTATCTCGTAAAAGTATTATTTGAAAGTATAGAGTGATTTTCAGCCAATGCAATAATTTTATAAAACCACATGCCACGTAAAAACGCACTCTTACAACAGGGAAATAACAGTAGGATTGCGTAAAATAAAAAAGTTTTGCTGCTCTGTGGCATATAATGAAGTAAGTCTTTAGAGATTTTGAAAATACGAACATCTACCGTGATACTAATTAGTTGATGCAGACGCGGTCTGCGGCTTTTCTCCCAAATGGTTTAATTAGTTCTGGCAACATTCACTGCTAGAACTTTTTATGTTGGTATTTATTTCGCTGGCAATAAAATGCGCACTTAGGAAAATATACGACTGCAAATTATGTTTGGATAGCATTTTGTTTTTGGTCATTCTTCTTTTAAAAGCTTTATTGCTACCCTTGAATTAGATTGGAAAATAAATTGTATGCCATAGAGAAAAAAATTGACTATTTCATATTTTATCACGTTAATGGCTTAACATTTACACTATATTTGTAAATCACACAATAACTACTTTGAGTAATCCACAAATTGTTGTTTCGGGTTTGTAAATGCACCCACACACACGTTAAAAAAAAACTATTTTCATCGTCAATTTTCCTTAATAATGGGTAATGTTATTACTTATTACTACAAAATTTAATAAAATGGTTTTCTATAAAGAACAAAAAGTGCTTTAATAAAACTAGCGTTGAGTACTAGATCGCATATTATTATTATAGCGTGAATTGACCGTAAAATGTATGATTACTGAAACAAGGTAATTTCATAGAATTATCTACCTATATAAAAAGGCTTATTTTGTTTCTGCAAATTTTCTATAATATACACCTTTCTAAAGGGGCTGTAACTTATTTAGTAATCTGTGCAAATTGCTGTTATTTTTGTGATATTTGAGGCACGAAATAAAGCCATAAAAATAGACCTTTAAAAAAAGAACCCTTTATGTTTTAACGTGTAGTGTAACCAACGGTTTTTATTTTGAAACTGACGCTTTATTTTAGGGATTGATATTATTACAACCGTGATTGTACTTGAATTAATTGATTAGTTTTATAATGTGTCATTTTGTAAGTACTTGATACGGAAAATTTTATGTAAGACTCAATTAAAAAAATAGAAACTCTTTAAAGTCTTTACATATCATCCGATAGCTTTTTTTGAGCGATGTTGCGCTGAGCGATGCCATAGGTGGGACAACAAGGAGTGTCAGATGCTTACTGACTAAAAACCCGTTCTTTATTCTTCTTTTTTCGTTTTTTTTTTCTCCTGTTTAAGGCCAGGGTCGCATCGGATACCTTCCCCCTTATTACGAAATAAAACCTCATCCTTAGACAGGGTTTTGAATTTTAAATTTTATTCTCATCATCATCATCAGCCTGATATCTTCCACTGCTGTATTTGGGACTCAACAAGTGCACGCCACTGAGCTCGATGATGTTCAGCTCTTCTCATCCAACTGCTGCCAACCACCTTATTCTCACATACCTCCATTTCGAAATACAAATACTGACCCAATGGTTTGGACCTATATTAAAGAAAAACTTGTTTAAGACCACTTGGGTTTGATTGTAAAGTCAAATAAAATGTTACTTAGGTATTGTTTTTTTTTTCAGCTCTGCTTACTCTGCAAAAATAAATAAGTAAAATTGTATTTAAACTCACTTACAATAAAATACAAATTTCAACACATCGAAGGTTGACAGGTTACGAGTACAATGACATCAGTTTAGCCAAATGCTGAACATTATTATAGCTTAAACAACGATCAATCATATTCCGTTGACAGCTTGCAAGTCTAAGAAATGTTAGGAATGTTTACTCGATGCATGTTTTCATACAAACTTCCAAGTCTAAAATCGTAGAAACTATGTAGTTATTCATCAAATGTCTTCGGGAGGGAGTGTCAGACTCTTACTGACTAAAACACTCCCGTTCCTTCTCCTGTTCTAGGCTAAGGCCGTGGTGCCTCATTGCGCTTGCTCCGCAACCCAGACTGAACATCAGCCCTATTAGGGCCCCGTCTGTGACGGTCTTATTGGCTCTTTGAGGCGCGTGCGGAACGCTACGCACCGTACGCTCGGGTCTGGTTCTTGTCGGGCGGCGAGCTACCCTTACTCGCCGTCTTCAGACCCGATTTCTCGAATTTTAAGGAGACTAACGATCAACAATTCATTTTTATTTGTAAAAAGGATAAGAAGATAAAAAAACTCTTTAGTCACTCTTAATCACATTAAAATCGTACTAAATATTTTTGAAAACTTAAGCATAAACAAGGGCATACATAGTGACAGAGAAAGCGACTTCTATTTACACTATGTAGTGTTATATATTTTTACATTGTTATCATTCAATTCTAGTTTCGGTTGTTGACACGAACATTGATTGTACTCAATACTCAATACTCAATACTTTATTGCTTTCCACATGTATTCTTAGGTGGTAGTACTTATAAATAGTTCATATGGACCCTGTCGGGCACAGCAAAGTAAGTGGGAATGTATTGTATGAACCCATTTCTTATAAAGTTGACTTAGGACCACCTTTGGAAGAAAGTGACATTCGTGAGCTTGATCATGTTTTTCTTTAATCTACTCAATATTTAGTAGTGAAATGTGATTTCTCAAGGAGCTACCTTATTCTTGGTACAAAAAACCCAAATAGATTTCTGTCCACGGCTTTGCCCTTCTGATCGAAAAATGGCCATGAAATTACCGCTACATAGCATAAAAGAAAGTCGTTTCTATATACATATATATGCCATCTTTTAAACTACGTGACCGTTTTTGATGCGTTTTTTAAATGGATAGAATAGTTCAATAGTATTGTTTAAGTGTATAATTTATTAAAGTTTGCAAGAGAAATTGCGGACAGCAACCTGGTGAATCAAATACTTAATTAAAAAATACCTTTTCTTATAAGTCCTACTGTTTATGCAAATTGTTTAGAAAAATCAGAAAAGTTAAAAAATACCTTAGTAGGCAGTTTTTAATGTTCAAAATAAAATGTTTCGGCACATCACATCACAAACAAAAATAAAAAGAAATTAGAATTACATAGACTTTTGTTACATCTTTTTTGTTACACAATCCATTGTTAAAAAGTCAAGTCAAACCCAAATAGTTTACACGGTAAAGCATTATCTGTTGCTTGTAACATTGTAACTTATTTTGGTCAACTGTGTACCTATTTATGAATGCAACTTCGAACAATGTAGATTTAAAGATCGTCTACACGGTGAGTATTTTCATACAACATCATCGGCCTATAAATGCCCACTACTGAACTAAGGCCTCTTCTCAAAACGGATTGGTGACTTTAAACTAATAAATAGAGGTTTCTTCAGTATTGGTCAGTTGTGTTTAAATAAAACTAAGAAAGTCCATAATTTCAAATTCATAGCCAGTACTTGACCGATTTTGAAGAAGCTTTTTAATTTTACACAATATACCTACAGGTTTAAAAAAATGACATATTATTTATTTTTGAGGCACGAAGACTGACGAGTCAGCAAGTGAATTTTATATCGATTAAATAATGGAGAAATTTTGTATCAGCGCTTGCACCCGGGCAAAGTTGGGGCGGGTCGCTAGTATGTAGTATACCTAGTATACCTAGTATATATGTATACATATGTATAAATGAGTCGTAGGTTGACCACATAGTAGAATAATGTTATCACCAGCACTGTTCTTCCTGCGGGTATCCTTTTCGGATAAAAGAAACAAGCACACTCTTTTCACCGAATATTTTTTTTATGTATAAATTTTAACTTACTTTTCATAAATATGTATGTGTGTTGTGTATTAAAACTTTAACGATCACTCATGAATATTATTTAGCAATACATATTTTGACCAATGTGATTTATTTTAAAATTAAAATGTTTTTATGTTTCATAAAAATCTACAAATAATTCTAAATGTTTACGGCTTGCGATGTGTTTTAAGTTGATTGAGTAATATTAGTATAACAGGTAACGAGTCTGACTTCTGTTTCCACTGAAATAAAACAAAGTGAACTTTCAGATAATGTTTTTAGAGATTACAATACAACCTATGAGAAATAGAACGACATTTATTTTTTAAGGTAAAGGCTTAAACATGTCGCTTTAAAAATCGATATAAATAACAAGTCGACAAGATGATTGTAGTAAAATACGGTGCAATTTTCGCGAAACTTTCTGCTCAACACAGCAAAACCTTGGAATTATTAGTATTTTCGAACCGATGCGACCTTCAAACCTTCAAGAAACGAGCATACTTCATTTATACCTTCTCAAAACCGGCAACGTGCGTCTGACTCCTCGGACAAGGTAATAATATCTACAAGTATTTCAACTTCATAGAAACGGCCCAAACGCGAACTATACCTACGCGCCCGATGTCGGGACGCGCTCGGGACGCAGACAGACGCGGCTGTACCGCAGTGACGAACGGACGGTGTGTTGTCTTTTATTTAGAAATCAGCTCGAGTACATTATTTAATATGACGAATAGGAAATATTGTGCTGTTATTATGTTTGGTTGCATGAATTCGTCAATAACGCTTAATCGCGTCATTAACGTTTTTTTTTAAATTACCTGGAAACTCTGAAAGGTAAGACTATAAAATAATTTTACTTACTAGTAGCCTAGGTAGGTACATAATGTGTGTCTTTATGGATCATTATTTCCAGTTATCTCACGAAAACAGATGTTTGAATTTCTAAATAATATGAATAAAGTTATTGAGACGAGTGAAATAGATAGTTATAGGCGGTTCTGGTTCTGAATGAATCATGATACGTTAGGTACCTACCTACTTACGCTTGTGTTAAAACGGTTCATGTATGTTTTGTTAGTTTGTATAATTCAAAGTAGAGAGTGTGGTATTTTATTATTAATAATATTTGTTTATTATCTGTGTTTATGAATAATACTAGAAAATATTTAATAACAACAATAAAACAGCTAGACTCATGTAATGTTTTGATGTTTGAGGATTGTGATTTTAGAACATTCGTAGTCAGCTGTTCAGTTCGGCATTAGTGGCCAAAGAAATTTTGTTTGTTTATTTTTAAAGCACTTTATTTTATATAAAAAAAAGGATATTTACAATCACAAAACTAAATGGAAACAGAAAGTAGACAAAGGTAATTAAAATACTGGAGACGAGCAGCCCTAACGCATGTTTACGTACCGCGCGGCGGTAGGTATTTATTTCTTTCAAGCGGCCGAGTTACAATACTGTATGATATTTATACTGTGCCTCGGATGTCGCAGGGGTACATGGGCGGCACAGATTACTTCCCAACAGGTGATCCGTCTACTCGTTTGCCTCCTATTCCGTAAAAAACTTAAAACATACATATTTTGCTGTTTAAATTGTTAACCTTGAAATCCCAAGGCCTCTTAATTATTAGTTGCAATTGTTATGGCTTCACCAATGAGGTAGCACACATTTACATTTCAAGATTACAAAAACATATTAATACCTTTTATTTTCATATAGACATAAGCTTTCATCTTTAGATATTTTTCCTCTTTTCTGTCCGATATATTTAAGAATGTTTCTCTGAACCCACCTGCAGACCATCAACCGATTCTAACGTTATTCCACACAAAAATCCGTTTACAAACAGTATGCCAGCAATGCGGTACAAAATACAAAAAGGCATCATAAATTGCAAAAGAATGCCAAATATTTAGTATCGCTGTTTCACGAATTTAACTGTCGGAAATAGCGGTGGTTTAAAGTCGAACAATATTTATTGAAGCCGAAGCCACGTCTGCTGGTATTTTAGAACTTCCCTCAAATGTTGTTTATTTGTCCTGCCCAATGCGTCATACTGTTCTATGTTCATATCGTACTACGCAGGTTTTTAATTCAAAATGTTACATGAATCAACTCGATATCTTAATATTTGCTGCTATTTTTAAATGAATTGTATGACAAGTCGAATTTTGAAAGTGATGTTTGATACTTTAAAATTGTAATTTTTAAAGCTTTACAATGATCGGGTAGACAGATCTTAGCACGTGAAAATAAATAAAGGTACGACATTTTTACGAGTGTCGGAAATAAGTTTCTAAGTAATTTAGATCAAAAGTCTTTACAAAAATTCTTTACACAAAAATAAATTCTAAAAAAACACTACTAAAATTAAAATTGCTAAGTCACTCGTTACCGATAAGCTATACCTAATATTCGAATGTACCTATTGCTCATAAATACAGCTTAGGATATCTATACTTATTTAGTTCTTATACGCAATCTCAACGGAAATTATAGAATTAGCAATGCAAGATACAATAAAGATTACAAAATTAATGTACAACTGAACGTTAATCACTTAATTTGAGAGATTATCGCGAGCCCTCTAGCGCCGTTTATACCTAGTTAACGAATCAAAGGTTTAAGAAACAGTGTAGTGCAAGAAAATGTATTCCTACATAAATACGCACTTAGGAATACATTTTCTTGCACTGCTGCTCTCACAAGAAAGGACGCGTAAAAGAGCTGTGACTGAGGTGAGAACTAAAAAGATTTCTTCCGACAACCCTTAACATAATGTTCCATCTATCGTTGATGTTGAGATATTGTCCTTGACACAATACACATACTCAATTGTAATAACAGGCATTACAATATAAGATTAGGAAAAATCATCTTTATTACAATTGTAACTTGTCACAATTTTCTTATGACTCCCGTATGTTACTACAATTATATGTATATGTGTATGTGATACGATTGTATAAAGCTGAAAGACTTAGTTTGATGATTGCTATTATCATCAGCTTCTTTTCTTCTAATGCTCGATACAGGCTTCATCAATAGCACACCACTTTTTTTGGTCACGGGAATATCATCAAGTGACTTCTTCCACCCAGGGTAAGACGAGAGAGAGATAGCCAACGACTAAACTCTATCCTCAGCTCTTGTCTTGTTCACTAAGTACAATCAAAATGCTTTCTAGGTAGGTAAATACTTTATTTCTTCTATCTTAAATTTAAGACTGTAGATGTTGCCACTTCTTACAAAGTTGTAAGTTTTCATAACTCACATTTTTTTTGCCAAGCTTGAACTTGATAATTTTATCTACATGTCAATATCCTTACAGATTTTTTTGAAATTATACACAAAACCGTTAGTATAACTGATACCATATCTAAACTTACTTGAGTACATAACATGTATAGGTACATATTTACTGTTTACAGCATTTAAAGTAAACAGACCACATAGGTCCTAGGCCTACCGCCGAACATCGTAAATACGACTTAACTTTGATTTAAAACCGGGATTATTATTATTTGTACAGTTTACCTCGCCACTGCTTTTCGACATAGTGATAAAGTGCACACTGTTTATTTGCAAGCAAGTGTAAATAATCGGCATTAGGAGATCGACGCCGCATTGGGCAGGGTCGTGATAACTGATGGCATTCCGAAGCTCGTTGCGAAGTAAATTGTTACTTGTGCTTTATAAGCGGCATCTGAACAGTATTTATTGTATTGCGATATATTTTCAATAATAAATTATAATTAAATTATGTTTTTGAAATAATTTGGAGACCGCAATTCCACCACGGATGGGGCCTAAAAGGGCCGATGTTTAGCCGGGGTTGTGGGTTAAGCGCAATAAGGTACCGTGGCCTCGATCTCAATAGCAGGAGAAGGCACGAGGGAGTTAAGCCAGAAAGTGTCTGACTCACCATATTCTGGCTAGGAGAAGTCATTAGACGATTTTTCTTCCTCAAAAAAAGGGTGCTACTGAATTCGTACTGCACTGTTAGATACAAATTCGATCCTTCATTGAATTGCACTTGAGTTCTTACAAACAGTAACTGTTGTTGCTGTGTAATCAAAATAAATATTTCCTAAAAAGGAAGTGATTTAGTAAATTTTGCTTTAATACATAACACATATTACATACTGCACATTACATCCATACATATTTATATCTAAGTTTTATTTGCCCACATTGATTTTATATTTTTCTCTTCCTCATCAACTCATCATTATCAGCCGTGTTCCTATGTTGCTCGACTATAGGCCCTTTGGTAAAATAACAGAGTTTACTATAATCTCTTCGCCGATACGTTACAATAGAGATTACACTTCAAAATTATTAAGCGTGGAGGAGCCTGCTTTGCATCCTTTGCCACGAGTGGGCTGGCTCAACCAGAGAACTACGGCCTCATAGAAGACGGGCGTAAAAAAAAGACAGCGTTGTAATTCCTTCCCTCGGGGCTCGGCTCGGCTCCCAATTTTGAAATTTCTAAAACCCTATTCCCAATATGTAATGCACTCTTAACTCTTTTTGTGGTGTAGCTGTCCATTGGCGTCGCCAATTGCTTTGGTCGCATCCGTCAGCTGGGCTGTCGCCCAAAAAACACAAAAAGAACTTTTCGTAGAGTTATCATTCGTTGTCGTATTATTTTGAGTCTCAATACTTATATCTATTCGATAGGCAAAGTCGCCGTAAATACATAACAGACCTTTATAGCAATTAATCAGCAAGTTGTCATAAAAACAATATTATAGTTAAGTAACGCGGTCCCGACTACCGACAAATGGCACGATTACAAACACGATTTGATTTTGATTAATGTTATTCGTAACAACCTTTGATCGTTTCGTAGACAAAGTGAATGTTTTAAGTCGATACTTATCTTATAATTTGACAGCTGTCAGTCTTAATACAACAATACACCAATTGAGATTGTAAGCACTTGTTATCCGCGTAACGGAGTATGTAAATAATGTCTTATAACTCTTGTTACTTCGTAGTACGTCGAACTATCCCTTTTTATGGATTTTCAACTTAATCTCATTATAGCAAGGTTGAAACTGTTAATAGTACAGTATAGATTGATATGCGTCCGTACTTAATAACTGTTTGTGGCTAAATTTTGTGTTTTTCATTGAGTCATATTTTGAGGGTCATTGAACTTAGGTTTACCTGGCTATATTTGTACGAATTTACTGTTTGTGTCTGGACAACGAATTATGAGAAAACATACTAGTACTCTAAAAAAAAATACTTTTTTAATAGCAAAAGCTATTTGTTATCATCAATGATACAGTGATTTCTACAAGGCAACCAACTGAACACACATGCATTCAAACCATAAACAATATTGAAAACTATATCGAACTATTATATTATTTCAAAACAAATAAGAAATTCCATCTGTTTTATTAAGATAACGGAATACACGTACAAAAGTGACCGCAAAAAGGAACACGTTTTTAGTATAGTATACCTACCCAAATAGTGTCTATAAAAAACTGAAGAGGTTTTCAAAGACAATAAATTTTCTACGTGCTTTGGCGCCAGTCTTCCTAAAGGCTAGTTCATATCAATAGTTTTCAAAACTACAAGAGTGTCGGAATTCTCCCAGGATTTTGACGATGCTGTGGCGGTGCCAGTATTGTCGCCACTGTGAGACCTCAGTGACTGATTACATTTTTGGGACACATCTTAGGCGCATGCCAAAAATTCTGCAAATAAAGACTCTAAATGTACATATATAAGGCCAGCTGTTGTTCAGTGTTTAGTAGAACGGATGAGGAGCTTGAAGTTTAGATAAATAGAGACTATAGAGAGGGAATATTAAAATAGAGACGCTATTCGACGATAATCACCAAACAGCAAAAACATCGATTCGTTTTTTTGATGTGTTAGGACGGGAAACTAGCTATCGGATAACCTGGTGGTAAGCAGTCACTGCCGCCAAAGGACTCCCGCAACAACAGAGAAGTTACGAGTGTGTTGCCAGTTGCTGGATTGGGGAGGGATGGGGGAAGAGAAGTATTGGGCCTGTAGTAACTTTACTCACACGGTGAAACATAATGCTGTGGTTGTTTCGCGCTGGTTTTTTTTGAGCCGACCCATTCGTGCCGAAGCATGGAACAAAGAAATGTATTAATGTGAACCAGACCTTAAACGTAAGTTGCGTATAACATGACACCCTTTCAACGTGTGGGAATACGGTTGAAGTTGTAAAACTTTAATAGGATATTAGAATACTACAGATTGATTTGTAGAACAAGATTTATATTTATTTAAAAGCAATTATGTCATCAAATTGAGTCAAATGGGCCCTCTGGCCTGACATTTTATGGCTGCTTGTAATACGTACCACGCAGATTTATTTACGAGGAAGCTGTGCTACGATTCAAATGATCTTTGGGTTAAGCAACGCGTGTCACGATTCGCTAGAAGATTCATGACCATCGTTCGCTGCATGAACTTTATAAAACAATACTCTATAGAGAAGATGATAAAATTTTTTATATCCGTTTTGTAGGTTAGTGAAAGATATTTGACATTTACATACATTTGTGTGGGATATCAAACGTCTTGACCGTTTTGAAACTTGGTTTTTTGGAAAAAATACTTATCAAAATAATTGATGTACTTTAGAGTACGTCTTTTGGTCATTGGTCTTCCGCATTAATCTCTCATTCGGCCCTCTCCCTCACACCATCAAGAGCTTTGAAACCTAGTCCGTTCATCCCCACATTTATATACGTTGTCAGCTTCCTACAAAATTAATGTGAAGTACGCCATAATAATTGTTGACTACACACTCTGTGTGATTTACCAATTATCGTTTCGGGTCTGAGTGTTTTGTGTATGTGTAAGCGCAACGTTTCAAATAAAAATCTACGTCAAAAAAGTTAATATTAAACGTCGTAAGAGTTAAAACGATTCCTTGATAAAATGATAACATTAATTTCCTCAGTTTTCATGTAAGTGTTAGTTATTTGCAATGTATGACAAATGCACAATTTGATTAGATAACAAAATGCGACAGTGTGTACATAATAATGTCTCATGATAAGTAACGGAGGTATGCCAAAATATTTGCCGACATCTGAAACTATGACATTATTGTTGGCGTTTTCATTGTGATTCACTTATCTTCAGATTCTACAGTTTAATTATAACTGTATCTTGGGGAAATAACTGCACACAGATAAGCCAAAATCTAATTTATTTACTTTTTTTGTTTTTTGCATACGCCACATAAAGGTTCACATCCGCAGCCTAATAAGCTATATACTATCCGAGGTATTTCTCACTGTATTGTCGACTTCGTAAAAATCTTTTTAGTATTTTGAAAGAAAAACAAATTTTATCCATGCTTTCGGATATTATTTCTTTCTGACTTTTCATCTTTTCACTCTGGCATGCAAATATTTTTCTCTTACATATATACCTAATGAAATCGCTCAAAGAATTATACTAAGATTTCTATACTAAATGTGGGTTATGTGTCATGAATAATTACATTACATCATAGCCCAAGAAACTGCAGATCCCTTCAGTATTAATTGCTTGATATTGAGCTACGGTAAAATATAAGATATAGACATTTGTAATAAAAGACTGACCGTGGATTCTATTCGAGTATGATTGTACATTTAGCAGTAGTCTGCTATTGGTCTGCAAAATGACGTCAAAAGGGGTCATCTCTGATCTTTTTGCGATACAGTGGCAAACGATTAGACAGATTACCTGATGGTAAGCATTCGGCACCGCCATGGAATCCCGCAACACCAAAGGAGTTTCGGGATAAGCGCTTATAGAGGGGGCTTACGGATTGGGGAGAAATGGAAAGCGAAGAAATTTTGGGCATAGAAGGAAGCTACTTTAACGCTATATTCACACATCACTATTCCCGCGTGAGGGAGCAATCCTCCTCCCCACGCCCCAGCAGCCGCAACTGGCGACACTACGGGCGTCGGGGATCAAGGGACGATCTCCGGCCACCGTAAGCACGGGCCTGCGGTCGGCGAGTAAGGGCAGCTCGCCGCCCGACCAGAACCAGGCCCGAGCGTACGGCGCGCCTCAAAGAACCAACAGACCACCACAGACGGGGCCCTAAAGTGTCAGTAAGAGTCCGACATTCCCTCCCGCCCGGCCCTGGGCGGGAGAAGTCATTTGATGATTTTCCACTCACAAAAAAAAAAACTATTCCAGAGTATAAGTGTCTGCTGCGAGTCCACAGTCCAGAAATTTAATCAGTTCATAGGATGAATGATGACGAGGATGATGATGATGATGAAGAAGAAAATATACTGCATAACCGTGATAAATATGCTAATTTAGAGACCTTGAACAAACTCAAAGGTCCAGGATTAGAATGGTGACGAATGAATTCAGTAATGAACGTCAATTTATATTATTATTTACTGGACCTGTTACCTCGCTTTGATTACATTTTATAACACTGCATTGCGTAACTAACATTGTATGCAATATTGCAGTACTATGCATGTCAGCAGAATATTTTCTAAGTCGTATTGAATCAAATGCCATTAATAGTATTATAATATAATATCTAGAGAGAACAACAGAAAAACGCTTGTAGAAAACTCATTGTTATAAAAAATATTGAGAAGATAAGGGTAAGAAGCCAATCTCCGACCAGATGGTATGTTTATTTCAAGGTCATCCCGATATCAAGATCCTTCACAGCAGTGCACATGGCCGCGGATCGAAGCCGGTAGAAGCCATAATGATCACGATCTTAAGTCCTAAGAAAGATCACACAGAGATTTTGGCAATAGCAAAAAATTCTACCAATCCACAGTAACGGACATGACGTTGTGTGGTGTTAATTATCTTAAGTACCCAAAAACCTTTGGACTCGCTAATCAATTACCGCACTAATTGTTTCAATTCGATGGATTATTGAGCCATAAGTTTGCACAATGACTACAACACGAATATAGGTACCGATGCTCTATAGTTTGGCGCCAAGAGTTAGCGCATTGACCGAATATAATCTTCTGAATCATCCGCGTACGCATGTTGTGTTACTTAACATTCCTATTGGATGTTATTCACATAATTAATCAAATAAATCATTTGATCTCATAGAATGATCTATTTTTAAAAGTCGTGGCGTCACTTTGTTTCTATTTTTATATAGTTTTTCAATAGTTAACCGTGTTTTTATTGAGTTATAGTTCGATTTAGATCAGTCGTAGAAACATGTGTTTAATTAATTCTTCAACAATTTAGGTTGCGTTGATTTAATCTCTATATCGGTTTTAATAACATGCGTTTGGGTATTGATAACTTCATTCTGAGATTATAAGGTCAATACTCGTACTTCAAAGGCTACGGCCCGATCGTAAAGTTATTGATAATGAATTAATTACAAATTATTATGATAATGTATGCGAAATTGCTCCTTGTATTATAGCTTTATGACGATCTTCTTCAATGAGACAATTATTAAGAGTAATTTTATTGAGTTCTTGACAGTTTTTAATGTCCTTAGTAGTGGAGAAGTTTCCTTAGTTTTGAAGTCTTCATTTTCATAATGGGTCGGTACAATACCACGGTACTAGAGGACTTAGTTTCGTGCCCCATATACGTTATTATATTTTAAAAGGATTTGATTTATTTCCACTTCACTTGTTTTCGTCTTGTAAGTGAAGTTATTGCAGGTCCAATTCTTCCCCTCCCACAAACCCTAAACCTCAAAATTCCTAATCCCCAAATAGTCGGCAACACAATCGTTACTCCTCTGTTGTTGCGGGTCTCCATGGGTGGCACTGATTGCTTACCATCAGATAATGTGTCTGCGCGTTTGCCAACCTACCAAATAAAAATATTGAAAAATTATTAATAATAGTGTAGTAACAATGATTTTACAGACACTAATATTAATATCCAAAAATATTGTTAAAAAGCAAAATTCTTCGCCGCCCCCGCTTCGCACGGGTCCAACTATCGCTAAAACAATGAAAGGGTCACCTTTTTCCAACTTTCCCTTCGATAGATAAGAACCTTCTCCTGGCAATTATAAATACAAAAAAAAAGAATTGACGAAATTGGTCCAGGCATTCTTGAGTTATACGCTTACCAACACATTTTGCGATTCATTTTTATATATTAGAAAATGTCGACTCTTCATATTATAAAGCCGACTCACTTTTCTCGTTTATTGTACGTACACGAACCGAAAACAAATTTGTTCAAGTCGCATGTAAACTTGGTTAAATTCGTTAGTCTATTTTTGACCAAGGTCCCGGGTTCAGCGGTCGACACTTACCGTATAGGGCTGAGTTGGCGGGATATAAATGTCGCTGGATGTTTCATTTTCACTAGAAATTATATACATCACACAAATTATAAGTGCCCATTGCTGAGGAAAAGCCTCTTCTCAGGCGGAGAAGGTTAGAGCATTAATCACCATGCTTCCTTAAGGCGGATTGGCGATTACAAACATATAATTAGAAATTGTAATTCCAGGATTTCTCACGATGTTTTCCTTCACCGTAAGTCAGTGGTGTCTCAATAATCTTAGAAAGTTAATATTACTCAGAAAAAGTCACATTGGTACCTACTTGCCACCCTGATGCATGAGATGCGGGCGCCTTAACCTCTGGGCCACCACAACATTATATGTAGGTATTCAAAAGAAATAGGAAATGATAAAAATATCGTCTCTTTGTACAAGTGATGTGAATGCAACTGATAATTTTCAGGGTCGATTCCAAGGTAAGTAAACTATAAAGAATCTAGAATAGTGTTCAGTGGAATTTTCTTCCAACCTACTAATATTATAAGCGATTAATGTTACCATCGCGGTAATAAAGTTTCTTCGCATTTTCTCACTTTGTTATCGATTTTTATTTAATTTGTTTGAGCACCATGTACGTAACGTACCATTATATTTATTTTTATAAATATTATGCATGGGAAAGTTAGAAAGAATGTATAGGAGGTCGTTGCTCTATCACGTAAAAACTACTAAAAGGATCAGGAATGTAATTTGGCTACCTTTTACCCTGGTAGGTACTGCGGGCGAAGCTGTTACCATATTTTTTTATTATATAAACTAAATACAATAAATAACTTAAGTAATGGAAAAATGGTAACTAGTTAATACAATAAATAGTTACATGTCACATAACTTTAAAAAAATTAAAGATTTGGCGCGGTTTTGATTGCCACACGGAAAAACGCTTTATGTGATCCACAAGTTGTTGTTCCGGATCTGGGTGTGATGTGTGTAAACTCACCCACGACACAAGAGAAAATCTTGTGTTTGTCAACTTTAAAAAAAGTAACATTATCTAAGTGCTTTTTATTAAATTTAGAACATTAGAATGTAAAGTTTGGTTACAACGTAAGTCCCTCTAACATCTATTTTCATCGCATTCCATTCATAATTGACAAAACAAATATTTTCCTATTATACTTGAGCAAATATTTTCAAATATATCTGTCATCCATCACAAAAGACCCGGCCATTATTCTCTTAAGTGCAAATAATGTCATTATGAACGCTCAAACATAATAATACACAAATTTATTTAATAATACACAATTTTACTTAATAATACACAAGCAATTCTTAATGTGTAGGGCTTGTAATCGTATGTAATTTACATAATTTATATTTAATCACCATCATTGGCGACATCTTCCAAATTAAGATTGTTCACGTAATGTATGCCAAATTACAATTATACCTTCGATAATTTATACGCGAATAAATATTTTGAGACAAAAAATTTTGCGATTTTGATGTTTTTGTGCGTTTGTTGATCGATCAATTGATGCGATTCCATTACTTTGGTTAATGTAGTAACGTAAGTGACTTTTAAATTACAAGTTGAATTAAAATTAAAATATCGACAAAACGTACAAAGAAATAAAAAAACAAGAACTAGCTTTTTCTTGTTTTTTATTTCTTTGTACGTTTATGAATCGCATCTTATGAATCACACGGTACAAAAGACGCTAATGTATCTATGTGTTCACATTGTAAACAAGTGTGAAAAATTCCACTTCCAGATTAATCTTTACATCCGTGGTATTTGTAAAATGTACGTATTACGTCCGTCGGCACACACAGCACATGATTTATAGGTGTATCAACCGACTGTTTACCGAACCTTTTAAGGGAAATCTTCGCTTTTGTTGTCACCGAACCGTACGTTGCCATGTACCAAACTTCGATCGAAAAAGTCGCTTAAGACATGCCCACAGGCGCCATGTTTAAAAAAGGCAAAATGTAAATTAAATTCTTTTTATAAATATTTAAAATTTGGCGAGTCATTAAAAAGGAATGTATCGTAACCTCATTAATCAGATTTGTTTTTTATCTACTCTTAGCATTTTACGACCGTAAAGACGTAGAAATAAGACTCAAGTGAGTCATTGTGCGAAAATTTATGACGTAGGTGTGTTCTTTGGGTAAGTAAACAGCAAATGTTTTTAAAAAGATGTCTTTGCAAATTCGAAATATGCGACAAGCTCGACCGAAATTGTAACTGACGACTTTATTTATGGGTGCCGCTCAAAAACGTTGAACATTCAACATTAACAAGCTTTTTTGGATACTTGAAAAATATTTTCCAAATTCTCAAGTTTAAAGTCGAGAAATTCCCGTACACCGTCATGGCAATTTGCCAGGCAATATTGCCTAGTACTTGTATAAGAGTTACCCTTTCCCAAGTTGACTTTGACCAATGAAACGGAATGATATGGAGCAGGCACGCCTCGGGTGAACTGACAAATAAAAATAGAATATAAAATGGCCACAACATTATTGAAGTTGCAGTTCTTTTATTGTCTTTTAGTTAAATATTGAATCACAATTTATGAATAACAGGAGTCGTTAAATTTGCTTAAAATATTTAAATCAATAACTTAAGAGCGCTCTGGTTGCGTACGACTGCTAAGTATATAGACATACACGACATCATCATTTGAGAAACCGCATAATTGAACATTGAAATATTTAAGATTAAGGAATTGTAGCAACTGTTATTTTCATATTTACAAGAAAAAGCATCTTTACATTCGTTTCTATTAATTTTTTGAGTCTCAATACCTCCAATCTCAAAATCCTCAAATACTCGAATCCCTAACCCCCAAAAGGTCTGCAACGCATTTGCAGCTCTTCGAGTGTCACGAGTGGTCGTGCGCGACCAATTACTTACCATCAAATGATCTTTCTGCTCGTTGGACGTGTTATCACATAAAAAGTAATGAGCTAATTTGTATTATGATGAGAAATCTATCTATATATATTTACAAAAATGAAACTTAAAATGTGGTGGTGAGCGCATAACTCAAAAACGGCTGAATCAATTTTGCCAATTCCATTTTTGTTATGTTTGTAAGTGTAGGAAGAAGTTTGGTATAAACGAAATTTTGAAAAGAAAGGAAATTGGTGTATATTGACCCTTCCGTCATGCAAAGCAGGGGAGGACTAGGAATGAAAAAAAACGCAGCACTTGTAATCATTTTACCATTCTAAAATAGATTAAATAACATTTTTTTCCTTTATTTCAAAGTAAAACCTTTTTACTTTGTTTTACATAAATATAGTCTATTACACGTTACGCCCAAACTATGATCTATCATCTACATATTTATATCAAAACACGTTACGTATTACCATTCACGTGAATCGCAAATTTTATATAAGTAAAATAGCGGTTTCTAATGCTAATCACCTGTGTGGTATGCACTGAGCTAACATCACTATCAGACTGTACACTGTGCCGGTAAACTATTGCATAATTATATTATTAATACTAATACCTCGTATCAGAGCGATACGCGTTTGTTATTTTAGTAATAGGTACTGTATTTATAATTGTGTACTTATTTAATTTATAGTTGCACGGTTGCAATAGGTACTGGTGATAAATATCTTTACTATTTAATGGATGTTATTCGAGTATATTGATGTATATCTTCCTCTTCAATCAATATATCTTATAAAAAAAACATCAAAATCCGTTGCGTAGATTTTCAGATTAAAGCATAATATACATATGGATATAGGGACAGAAAAAGCGACTTTGTTTTATACTATGTAGTGATATGCACCGATATTTACTTTGATGTACATATATCATTATTTTTTGTAAAGTTTAGCTGAAAAAGCAAAAATTAAGGTCTTTTTTTTAATTTTCTCATCGCTATTTTGCCTTTTTATGCTTATTCTGGTGGAAAATTTTATGTTCTATTTACTGAACCTTTAATTAGGTACTTAGTGAAATGTTTAGGTCCTCAGTCCTTCAGTCGTGTTACCATTTAACAACGACGTTACGTTACGAAGATGGGCACGTATGGACAAGTACCTGGATGCTCATGCTCGATATTTTTTTAGAAACTACATCGAACTCTTTGGAGTTGTTTCCCACACCGTGTCAAAATAATTATGTACCTATATACAAGAGTTGCTTGTTCAAAATACTATGGCTCATCTCCACATCATGCAGGTTAGCTAGAAATTGACCAGTTCAGATATTCAAGTTTACCAAAACCACGCCACTACCCTGTTACTGTCAAATCCGTAGTCCCTAAATCGACACTAACGCCACCTACAGTCAGATCAAGGGAGGTTACAAAGGCTGACTCTGCTATTAATACACTATCGATCGGAATCGATCTAAAATTTTTGGCTATCTTTAAATTCAACATAACATTGAACTTCGAAACACGTATACAGTTACATAACAAAACTGATAAATTTTCGCACATCATAATAAAACGACCTTGGTTCTCCATATCCTAACATTGGATGTTATGGTAAAACAAATAAATTATAAATACAAACACAACTTCAATTATGTAACAGATGTCAATGGAATAGAATCGCAATGTCAATTATTACTTGAAGGCGTTACCACAATTTCGCAGTGACTTGTGAACCTTTTACCATGTTTAGTGGATATAATTACCTTATTGGTTGTTTGTACCTATACATTCAAGCTTGAACATAGAGTAATATTATCAACGGTGATTGTCAAATGTAAATTAAACCGGTCAAACACAATTGGATTATACGGCATGGTGACAAACAGAATGACAGTTAGACGCATAGTGGGGTCTTAGTAATGCTTACTATTTTTACTTATTGAGTCCCTTTTTAGGGGGAAAACGAGAAAAAGTAAGTCAGACATAAGAATTACACCCTAAGTGCGATTCTGCGGTTGGCGAGCAAGGGCAACACGGCCAATCTTAGCCGAGGTCACTATACGGTGCCCCAGTCTGGAGCAGGGAGGGAGCATGGGGTTTTTAGTCAGTAAAAGTCTGACACTCCCTCTCGCCATAACAAAAAAGTACTTAATATAAAAAGTTAAAAATTTTAAGAAGGTGATATAATATTTTAAAATATTTTTCTATGTTATTTTATTTGAACCACAATGAGAACTAAATAATTGAAGTGGATATCTTTGAAATATAAAGATACATGATAAAGCGCAAGTTGGTCGAAGTAACTTGAGTATATATGAGCGTAATGTAATTTAATAATATTGTTTTTGTTTTATATTATTTGCACGTGCATTTATTATAGGAGAAGGTCACTATGACACACCTGTACACCAATATAAAGTACATAATTCTAAGACAATAAAATTGTGAAATTTATATAGAACATAAATTTACCTGACTATTATATAAACTGCCTTACAGAAAACCGTTGTGACGCAACACGTATGTATGTTGTGTTTCGCCGGTGAGTGTGATTTTTCCCCTCCCCCAATCCCTCCCTAATCCCAATATCTTGAAATCCATCCAAATAGAGAGGGACTCCATTTTTTCCCCCATCTCCCATCCCATCTCCTCCTATGTTCTCAAATCCCATATCCTCAAATCCCCAATAGCCCACAACTAGTTACCACTCTTTTGGTATTACGAGTATCCACGGGTGGCGTCGATTGTTTACCACCATGTAATCCTTATTTGTTGATCTACCACATAAGAAAATACTTACATAGCTACCCATAATCACGCTTAGCATTAACGACGGCTGACGCGTTCATTGTTGCGTATAGGTACTACTTAAGATTATGAATCCCAGCCGAAGCTTGAAACAAGTCGAGATACTTCGTCGTACAAGTCCAGTCTAAGCTTTACCCTAACTAATAGTATTAATTACATACTTCACTAATACGATATCTTCTTACAAATTGCTAACAGTGATTAGAGCACGTTCTGTGGAGTACAATATAAATTATAGTTTCCCTTAACTTCAACCATGAATCAATGATTAATACTGGTTAGGTATCTCCTAGTCCTAAGTACCTACGACTCTAGCCTAGAATATGGTTTATCTGTGGTCTAATTTTCTGGTGAAAATCCTAACTATTACTGGGAAAACAAACTTTTTGGATATAAATACTAATACTTCGTAGAACTAACAAAAAAAAAACGTTATGGCAAAAAAAATAACTAACAAAACATGGATAACTCATAAAAATATTCTGACGTGACTATTTAGCTTTTTTTGCATTCGAATTTTAAATCAGTTGGAAATATCGAATAACTAATTGATATTGAATAGATTAAAATATCGAATGACTCGGAAAAAATATTATTTTGTATAGACGATCAGAAAAAATCTGTTCTTTTTTTCAAATTCAAATTGAATTTATATGGAAATGACCTCTATAGCTTTGGTTTTGTGGAAAATGTTTTCATTTTTAATTGATTACAATAAAATTATAGATTAAAAAAAAGTTTTATAACCATAAATTCTAACTAAGTACCGTTTTATATTTTCCTTTGCAACCTTTTTCATGGTATTTTCCTCTTTGTCTATCTCTGTTTACATAATTATAAGCCCTTTAAACTTACAAGATTTTTCCACAAAGATAGTCAACGCCCTCCGCTTAGCCTAATACTTTAAGATACTGTCCTAAATTTATGATTGATGAAATTTATTGTTTGATAAAATAGTTCGCTTTGGTTTATGATTAGAACATGATAAAATAATTAACTGATAATTAATATTTTATTTTTACCGAAGTGCATTTAGGTTCTAGCTATCTATATTTGATTATAAATTACTTTATTTATCAATGTTTTGTGGATTCGCTCGTCTTTTATTCCTATGATTATTCTTATCGAATGTTTCTTAAATAGTCTCGGGGTCAGGTTATTTAGGTAAATATTTTTTTTTTACCTTTTAATGGCAACAAATACGTAGCCAAAATGTTTTATCATTCATTGCGTTTTAAAAAGAGTGGAGATTACTATCATCACTTTTACAATACCTCCAATATCGTTCCTTAAACAAACATTTATATTATCAAAACACAAATACACAATATAGAATCAATTGAAAACTTAATAATTTAAATTTGTCTTCATTCATAAAATCCTGTCCATTCATACTGACTACGACTGTAGCTATTACCGATAGAAGCAAGATAATACTTGTATCAGAACCTCTTTTTGCAATCCCACTTAGCCACTTAAGTTACAACAAGCAGACAAGCTACTTTTATCAGTATTATAATCGGCAAGCTAGTGACTGTTACGTTTCGGCGACTTAGTATTACATTCGATAATATTATAAAGAGAGATTGTATCGCAAAATGATTGCGTTGATACACATCTGTCATCAAAAAGATCAATATTAATCAATCACATTAGCAAGGAGTCGGAATAGTTAATAATATTATAAACGCGAAAGTGTTTTTGATGTAAATAAAATGTTCTATTGCAACGCGAGAGGGTTAAAAACCCACAGCTGATCATCCGCATTTGTTGCCAATTTCTGCCGTGTTGCGGGCTGTGGTCGTTATCTGTCCGCCAGTAGCTTTGCACATAGCCAATACTTCCTTGCTATAGTCTGATTACGCTTCGGGGAATAATAGGCGCACATCATGTTGCTACTAAGACAAGAAGCAACTAAATCGCCGATCTCCAATAGTAATAGTAACCAGTTTGCTATAGCCCATATAAGCATGAGATGTAATCACGAAGGGCATCGTTGTTTATTCTAACTCCCGCCGTTATCATCACGCTTCCATTTGCCGGTAGCGAGCAGAGTGGCTAATTACACCTGTCCGTCAAACATAAGATATCGACGGAGCTTTATCGTGCATTTACCTGCCGCCGAGTTAAGACGTAGCACTCTATATTTATTCAAATATATCTGATATTGTCGCAACTACGTAAGATTTATGTCTAGTTTAATAGATACCGGGTGCGGGTACTTAGTTTGGAATTCGCTCCGACTTTCCCTGTCTAGTTCGTGGCACGAGTAAAATTGGTCATCATTGTGCCTTAATTAAGTTAGAGCAAGTTCGGAACTTGGAACAATAGCGGGATCTGCAAGGAGAACTCTACTCGCCTTTATTATAAACCCAACGTTCCCGTACCTAGTCTCTTTGAAGAAACGTGTTCAATTTTGTGCAAATCGGAAAACTTCGATAAAATTAGGAACGGAACGTTGAACTATTTTATTAAAATAGATTCCGCAGAAGTAGTTGAACTAAATGTCTACAACGGTCGGATTTCCATAAAGGAGTCCATTTTCATCCATTACTTTAATTCGACGTGCGTAAAACAGGTGGTTAGTAATAAATACAGAAAATGCCTCCTGTAAAAACATTATTTTAAGATAATGTTGAACATATTTTTATAAAGAAAACTGGGGCAGCCTTGAACAAACAATCAGTTATACATTTCCACTGAACTCGTAACTTAAACACGTGCTTCCTTCAGCGTGTGCGTATGAGTCGACCGATGAGCAATTTGTACACTATATGGATCAATCGTAACGTTTCTATCGGTTGGCGGAATCAGGCCAAGTTTAAGAGCGTATTGTTATGACGAACTTTCATAACATTGTACATTTTGTTTGCACTATATCAATGTAATTGACGTTTAACGTTTACATCTAAAATGTTGCACTTAAGTAGCACCTTCGGTTCTATTATTTATGTATGAAGATATTTATCTTTTACTAGGAAGTAATGATATGTTAATTTTCTCAATAACTAGAAAAATGTAATCTATTTTTTTTCATTAATGCCTTTGATAAGGAATCTTTATCTAGATGTTCTGTATTATTTATGAATGGATAGAAAGGCAAAAATGTGATACAAATTGATTGTTATAGGGTCATTAATAGCTCAAGCAACTTTTATCTCGATTCAGATCCCATAACAAATTAAGATAACAAAATAGATACCTCAGAAGAAAATCAACGGCTATTAATATGTTTTTTATACCCGGCCATCTAATCCGAGTTTAAGGCACGTGGTGTGCGGTGTCGAGAGCGTCGCTACGAATTTTGTCCATTTTTGCGTCACGCTCATAAATCGTAAGGTAGTAGATGGGGCGCGGAGCGACGCTGCCACAGTCCACGACGAGCGCGCGGCCGCGCCACCGACCGTGCACCCGACTCGTTCCCGCGCGAACCGGAAAATTGCCGCGAAAATGCGGAACTGTCAAAACGCACATATTTGCGTATAATTTTTTTTCTGCATTCACGTATTGTAACGGCGCGATCCCGTTCAGCCTACGGACATTTTTGTGAAGTGTACGTTATCTTTGGATGATAATTCAATTATTTGTGTTTTGTTTTCGTTTTTTATTATTGATAAACGATTTTTTCTGAATGATTAACGCTCCTGTAATAAAACATTTTCCATTTTACTGGAATTATAGACGACTGAAAACATAAATGAAAAACAAATTAATTCTTGTTCAGGCATTTTTCATTTGTCAAAACTAATTCTCAACTTTCGAAACGAATATTTAAAGTGTTTATATTTCTAATTTTGTTATGACAAGTTTTACGAGTAGCTTACAATCCCAGAATATTTTTATCTGTCGTAGCGATTAATGTTCTGTACAACAAGCAACTTACACGCATACCAAAAAAAACTTTTCCAAAGAAAAAAGAGGATCAATGCCTCATTTACTACATTTAATTCAATTTAAATGTTTCTTAACTATTTTTAACAAAACCTAAATAAATATCATCTAACTTAAAACTAGGCCACACGGTTCTATTAAGTCTAAATCAAGATAACGGAATAATTAAATATGCACTTATCACTTTACAAATAGACGGCAAAACTGTCTCATTCGTGTACATTTGCTACGAAACAGACAGGTTTACTCACATATTATTGTTTTTTTCCTCGTAATTTACTTGCCAACATTGAAATTTAAGATCGCGGAAATTTTTATTAGACGACAGATGCTTTACAACATGTCAAAACACTAATCAATAAAACTGTCATACCGTACCACAGATTAAAGAAATATTAAATCATAAAAAATAAGTTGTCGAAAAATACGTTCTTTTTTCAATTTGATTCTTTTTTTAATCCAAGGTTGTTGGTGTCCAATGTCATCATAGGTAAGGCTTATCAGTGTACGTGTATCTTTTTTTTTCTTATCAGCCCTGTAACTAAATTAGGTCAGTAGAATTAAAAGTTGGTACTTCTGTGCATTTTCATATAAGTGGTGAATTTACATATACAAAACAAAGATTTAGTCATATTTTAAGATTAGATATAACCTCTATCAAATACTGTTAGGTAATTTTGATGAATTGGAAGATAATACAAATATTGGTTACACAATGTAAAAAAGGTTTTCAATGTCAAGTCATAGACTAAGAGATAAAAAATATATATCTGCTTTACTCATGGCTATCTTGATCATATCATAAGCAAAATACTTATTGAACCAAATAATCAAAACAAAAAAAAGTTTACAATCTCAAAGTATCGATATGTTTGTACGATTATGTATGCATTACAGTTAAAAAAATGAATTATGAGTTATAAATATTCAAAATAAAAAGTCAAAAAGAAAAAAAAAACAGTTCACTTCACTTTCAATGTTTACACATTATGATTTTCAATTATCGTCCCGCGTGCTGAAATATTTCGAACCAATCCAGGCGTAAATTTTCCGCAGGTACGCCAATATTTTCGGTACTTTAATTTCAGCGCAATTATTTTTGAGTAATGATCAATTAAGGCACAGTTGCACATGACGGATTTTAAATAGTAGCCTATGTGCCGTTCCGTTAATTTGGATACCAGATCGCGTAGAACATAACAGATTACTATCCGAAAGTGTTGCAACTTCGAGTCATTTATTATTTAATCTATGACAGCGAAGATAAAGCGGTTCAAAAATGGGCCAATTACAAAATATTATAAATATTGTAAAAGTTTACCTACGGCGTCCTCCAAGTGCCCTAACCATAACAGTTTGCTTGCCCTAAATTGGCTTAAAGGGACCATGTTATCTCACTATGTCAATTTTGCGCGAGATATGAATAACACGATTTCCTTGCTCAGCTACTCGGTGACCCGAAAATATTTTGCATAAACTCAATGTGAAATGTCGTCGTGAGAATCGTATTTCGAACAGAAGTCCGTTACATAAACAATCGTGATTAATTTCTAATACAAATCATTTTATTGGAAACTAATTTAATATTATTACTTTGGCAGTGAACTTGGCTATTTGACTACGTTAAATTTATTTTGTATTTCAATTCGAAGAGAACATTCGGAGTCTTTGAACCTAGCGGCAGCTCGATGTAGTTAAATGTAAATAATTGTTACTAATAAACTTTAAGACAAGAGCAATATTGAATTAATTCTCAAGAAATATTATAATGTAGATAAGTAGGTAAGATAAATTAAAATAGTTTAACTTTCACGTGTATTTTTCTTAAAAGAATTTGCGCTTTATTGACATTTCGCCTAAATATCATTCATTCAGTGTACATTATGTTTACGCACCTACATTATTCCAGCTACTTTTTATCAATGAACATTAAAATCAATTTTTATATCCCACAGCAGGATATTCCAAGCAGATACGAGAAGAAACAGAACTGACTATTTATCTAATCGATTCTTAATCTAGATCGAATAACGAAATAGGTCAATAGCAGGTCAAACTGAACACAAACGCGAAAAACAAAATTCTTACCTCATTACCTAAGTACGTTTTACCCTAGATCGGTAGTGTAGCGAAAAAAAAATAAACCATTACCTACGCCCAGTCAAAACATCCACATCTTTATTTACTTACTGTCTTTGGAAGCCTAATAGTGTGAAAATAGTGTTAATCCGAGGATACGAGTTCCGATCGCAATTAACCGTATTCAGGTAGTAATATTTTAAGTGCTTTGTCTGATTGTATTAGTTAGCAGATTCGCTATTTGGTAGATCTAGGGTATGGTTCCATATGACAAATTTTAAACTGACGATAGGCCTATGTCCAGGAGTGGACGAAATCAGTTTGATAGTCGATAAAGGCAAATTATTTATTATAGAACCACCGCATTTTTTTTCCAAAACTGGATCTATATCTATAAGAACGCCTTCTACTGTAATAATAAACGTCAAATATAATATTGTATCATTCATAACTTCATATTCTACTCAAAAAAATCCGTCTGTTTGATCAAGATGAAAAGGTCACGAAAATAATACTTCGTTCGGCTTTCAATATAATCTTCAATATTGGATTACTCTGACGAAAAGTAAATCGTTCATAGCCAAGACGTGAGATTTAAGAGTCGACTGATCAAATAGATGTAATCAATGAGAGCTGGCTACGAAATCTTAGCACGAAAGCATACGTTTTAATCATATTGATAAACGAACGAAACGAAAAAAAACTTAAATCGACATCTATTTAAAATAAAAGGTACCTAAGGCGAAAAATGTAAGTGTGCGAGAACCATGCTTTGGCACGAATGGGCCACCTCGACCGCAGTGATACCGGCCTCACAGAAAACCGACGTGAATCAACACTTATGTTGTATTTCGCAGTGATCTCTAATAACCCTCAAGACTAACTCCTTTGGTACTCCGAGTGATGGACACTCGGTGTGGTGGTCGGGTGTGGTCGGGTGGCGCCTTGCTTACCATCAAGTAATCCGCCAGAACGTTTGCCGACCCATGACATGAAAAAAAAAACAAAACTAATACATCTTTAAACGTCGACTTAAGCGATACTACAAGAGTCAAAATTCTCATAACCATTATGCCTAACAGAATGTAGCCTAAATACCGCCCCCTTTTTCGTCTAACAAAATTTACCTGTGAAGCTATTATTAACCAAAACGATCGACAGCGAAGAATTTATGTATCGATGTGTATTTTATTTATAGGTGAAATGCATTAAATCGATAGCCGAGACCTCACATGAAGAATATCTTAATATAGAAATCGGTTGCTTAAATTATCGGTCGCTTAAAATATCGGTTGCTTAAAATATCGACGCCAAAGTTTCTTCTACAAAACTAATTGAAGAATGTGTTCGGTAAATTCCTTTGTCTTCTATGTATATACCTAGACCCAATGCCAACATTGAACACAGAAATAGTCTTGTTTAATTAAAACGTCCGTTCAGACAATATCACGTCTTCTTAACAGCCGACAATTTATCGATGACGACAATTTTATTCAAAAAATTTTCATACAAATAACCGTAATAGAAATATTTCACGGAAAAAATGACAAGAACCATATTAGTCAATAAATTATTGGCTCCTATGAATAGGTTTTTAACATAATTATCTCATTTGTAATAATTTATAAGCTTGTCACATTGAACTCGATCACAATACAAAACATGTTGGCAAACTGGTACAATTAATTATATTTTGAATATTTTTTTATAGCAGAAAACCGCGCTTTAATTATGAAATTCGTATAGGTTTACAAATTTAATCTGATCGTTTGTTGATTTGAAAATGTAAGATTAAGTTGTTCTGTCCGACTGCTAATTAAAAAGCTGTATATTATTTGGAATTTCGTGTTTTTTTAATTAAAACAACGTCGTCAAGGTTTCTTCGTGTAATTTAGTAGTTGGTGAAAAGCTCCACTTAACTGCTGTCATTGACAAACGGTGGGAACACATCGGCGGTGTTGAGGCCAGCCCTTCGGCCATCGCAGCGTTACGACACAATGTTAAATTACTAAACATCACTAATCTAAGAGTAAATCTAACACTTAACAACGTCCGACAATTTGTGAAGAAATCAAAAATAGTACAAGAATCCCTTTATTGACGGTTTAAAAATAGGGAAGCGTGTACATTTTATAAGAAATAAATCTTGTGGTAATTACGTGTAGTGTGGACCACACCTTTCAAAGGAGACTATTATCTTGAACCGTCTATCGGGCCATCGACACGGCAATTAACACGCCTCACTCACTTAAGGCACAGTTGCACAGACTACCGTACGCTCTTTTATGTCGATCATCGATCCATTTCGTCATAAAAATTGGCACAATAATACTATAAGGTAAAATTATAAATGATTAATCGATTTTTTGCACGTCCACTTAACGATTAATCGCTACTTTTCAAGATATTGGCGATAATAAGCAGTGTATCGAATAGTTATTTTTTTTAAAGTCGTCTTATTAATTTTTGTAATGACTGTTATTATGTTTAGAGTGGTTGAGTTATGGGCTCTTGATAGTTTTCCTGTTAGCGAGAATTAGCGTAGCTTAATAGAATGTTACTCATAGGCCGCGAAGTTGTGTGCAAAAAAAGTTTTGTGGCTAACGGTACACCATTTGATTACATGTTTACGAAACAAAGTGAGAAAATACCATTTTGTTTTTGTTCTTTGGACAGGGTTGTCTTTTTTTTCCTCTTTTTTCTTTTAAAGAATAAAACGTTGCCCCACTTTAGGATTTTCTCCTGTGTTGTGAGTGCGTTTACAAACATACAATGTCACATACACATGACACCCAGACCCGAAACAACAATTTGTGGATCACACAAAGTGTTGTTACGTGCGGGAATCGAACCCGCGACACGTTGCACGGCAGCCAGTTGCCCAGCCACCGCACCAACCGTGCAGTCTGTGTCAGTCAGTGTCTTACTTTAACTTATCAGGGAACATAAAAACGTTTCAATTATTTTCTGGACCTTGTACCTACTAAGATAATATTAAAATTTAAGAAATAATTCCTAATAAATTACTAACAGACAAACAGCCCAGATTTTTGCCCATAAAAATTTTTAACCAACACCTATCAAAAATTTAGACGCTAATAAATTAATATGATCTGATACTCCTTGTAGAACATACCCTTAATAAAAGATGTGAAAACAATCAAGGCGTTAAACTCCCTTCTGTCGGCACTTAACTGCTTAAAGCACTAGTTTACTTTAATCTACTTGCAAACCCATTATAAAACTGTGCATACAAAACTTTTTTTAGAAACTATATTATCATCATAAATTAAAATGACCCCTTTTCACTCAAACATTATCCGTTTTTTTTTTCTTGAGTTGACACAAATCGTCATCTCCTTTCTCTGGCCCTGTGTGGGGCTGGAGGTAGTGTCAGGCTCTTATTGACTAAAACCCTTCCCGTTCCTCCTCCTGCTCTAGGCCAGGGTCAAGTTACATTGCGCTTAACCTACCACCCTGGCTGAATAAACCGCCGTTGGCCTTGTTAGGCCCCATCTATGGTGGTGGTATAATGGTTTTGAGGCAATTTGTTAAGGGTACGTTTTCCGTAAGAAATGAGGTCCATTGTATGTCATATAAACTTTTAACCAAATATTGAGCTACAAACATTTCAGAAGCTTGAGAACCCCCACCCCACACTTTTACTATCCTCGTATCGTAATTGTGTTAGAGAATACATTATTTCACTTGTGTATATAAATATGATATCACACCCAGACGTTTAAGAAAAACTTATCGGTAGATCACATAAAAAATACGCGATCCAGTAGCGCGCTGCGCTGTTCGCCATTGTTGTTTTAAACAGTCCCATACACAAATTGTTAAAACTAAAGCCAGAAAAACAAACGCGAATCCATAAAGACAAACGTGAAACCAAAATAAAGTAGATAAAACACAAAAACAAAGATTATTTAGACAAAGAATGAATAAGCATTGAGATGTTTTTAAACGAAACCACATCAAAATCATTTAATGTAGATGGGATCATTAGAAATGTAATAACCAACCAACATTTTACCGGTCAAGCGCTAATCTGAGTTATAGTTTTTCGAAAGAATTCACTCTAATACAAAAGAGATTTGTAATAGCGTAGTAAAATATAAGAACGGAGTAATCAACGGTGTTGGACTGAAGCCAAAGTATTGTAGCAGAAACTCAATGAGATCTCTCATTCACGGTACGTAGGTACAAACGTGAGTAAGGAAAAGTTTCTGTTTTATTACGAGTTCAGTAGATAAACAAGGAAACGTTAAGAATAATAAAATATATTATGTTACGAATTTCAATTCTCTGCTGAACTTGACGACTCCTGTTCCTGTAACTGGCAGGCATAGGCTTAAAGAAAAATGTCTCTTCGTCAGTTCTTTAAACAACCACATAAAGAGAAAGGATAGTGTCAAATATCAACTCTATCGCCAGCAAATATCTAATGGAAGCTACAAAATGATAAAAAATAACACTGGGAATATTATGTTGACCAAAGTTAAATTGATAATTTAGCACTAAAGCTTGTTCAGGCGTCCATAATTCAAGGCGGTCAGGATAAAGAAAACCGTAGCAAATATCATTCTTCATGCTAAAAATCGTGTTTATTTAATCCTCGTTTATATATTGATAATAACTATAAGTAAATACGTACCTACCTGTCAATATTATAAGACTTCTAATTGAAATGATGATATTATTTAGCCCTTTCTAAAGTCGTGTCGTGATCCAACTACCGATAAAACCACATGCCACAGATTATGTAACCTCCTTGATCGACATGTGTACAATTTATAACTAAAAATAAAAACTTTTTGTGACGCAAAATACAAGATGAACTTCAACACAATCTATTTTAGGACGTTGTAAAAATTCGTTTTCTTTTTATTATAAATACGCCCTTGAAAAGGTTTAGCATACTGGCAGACGCATACATTTTAAATCGTAAATTATTTACGATTTTATTTATAACATTTTCAAAAATACAGCCCAGTTTGATTTGTTGATCATAAAAAACGTCATGCGTTGATTGATGTGGCACTACACCTTTTTCGGTGTTTAGATCCGAACTGTTACAATATAATAAATTATTATAAATATTATGATGGCAAACTAGTAGTATTCTCCCTATATTTCACTGTGTAAGTAGTAAACTAGTATCTTAAATCTAAAAATAATCTCCTACAGGCACTATTATAAAAATCTCAGTGAGAAAAACAAGTCAGTAGTTCAAAAAGCGAAAGAAACACGATGTATCAAAAAGAAACCTAATCATTTACAACATAGAATAAATATTGTAATACCCAGAAAGTAACTGTAATATAATGCATAGAATACTCATAGTCTGTTGGTACAACAACAAAATAAATGTTTTCTGCTCGGCTACAAACTAAGATGAATCCCTCGTAACTATTTTGTACCGAGAATGGAGAATGTACGGAATATAGAAACATCATACATATGAAAATGAGAAAGGAATTGTATATTATAATACATAAATGAGTTCGGGCAACTTATTACTGTTTCCCATTTCGATTGGAGGCGTTGTAGCAACGAAGCAGCGATGTATAAAACCTAAAAGTTAATGTGAATTGTGAAAAATGCGCGTCTTGAATTCCGTCGCCTCTGCGATGTACGCGTTATCTCTCCTTCAGATGTTTGCTCTAGCTCAATGTTTTATTAACAGCCTATCTACAAAAAAATTACGAAGGAATGTATTTTTTACAACTTCATTGTCGTTCTGACATCCTTGCTAAATTCATTGCGTTTGTTGAATAAGTTATATATCGGATTCTGTGCTAATTGAAGGTGTTACAAGTAATTACGTTCGTATGCAAATATATGCCATTCGTGTATGATCTAGTATTGTTAGTCGGTGAGTGCGAAGACCTTTTTATCTGCCAATGCCACCGCTTGTTATCGTCTAGATCCTAGGCCTAAATGACCTTTAATGTTTAACTATTATACACGACGTCCAAATATTTTACGATCATATTTTATATTCAAGACCGGCTTTAATTTTAGCATAGTTTTTGGGAACATGATACTATGATGCAATATTGTTGTAACGATAACCCGGAAATCACGCATATGTACGTAAAGTTTTAAATTGTGGAAAAAATGAAGATCCATTAGAACATTTGACCTATATTATATGTAATAGTTAAATAGAAAATAATATAATATAATGGCATACAGTTCTTAAATAAATACCAATTATAAGAGTACCTACATGATGTCAACATAAAATACAATGATTACATCGAATTTTTACAACACACTGGTGGCCCTAACGAATTTTTGTTTGCCAACGCTTAGATATCGATCGTATAAAAACTTTGGCAGTTGAAACAGATATAAATATTTATTGTTATAACTAAATAAACATTAAAACTAAATGTAGGTTATCACCTGTTATGAACAAATCATAAACTATTCTTATCACTTACATTAAGATATTAGTTTTATATCAATTTAATCGTACTAAAAGCGGAGATGTTAATCATTCGGAAAAATGTCATTTTTCTACAGAGTACTACAATCTCTTATCTCGAACGGTTATCGATGAAAGACTGTGTAACAAGCGACTCTTTACTGACCAAATAGAACGTTTGTCCAGTGTAAGAAGTGAAAAATTTTGTGACTGTTTTTTTATGTTAAACGAAATGAAAATGGCGAACTTACTATTGTTAACTGTCGTGATTGCCTTGGTGAGTATTAAGTGAATTAATTATTTTATTCTCTTCTATGTCAAACTCGATTCGTTTTCTTGGTTTTGTGTGTTTTAAAGTTATTTTTTGAATCAAACATTATTGCGTTATTACCTACGCATTGCCAAATGCTAAACAAATATATCCGTGACTCCATGCCATTATAATATTTTGAAATGGAAAACCTAATACACTTGACCCGACCTGCTGATTGATTCGGATACCTCGTGGTGAGTAGCCGCAGTTGCTTCCACTCAAGACAAAGTCCAAGCAGATTGTAAATAAAAGAAACGTATAAACGACCAACTAACCTAGAAACACATTTTTACAGTACCAGAACTAATTTTAATTTGTAAGGTTTTCCAATATCCTACTTATTATTTCTTCTATACTAGCTTCTACTTGTGTTACCCAAATGAAAAGTATCGTAATTTTATTACAGACTATAATCTCTCCTTTGCCACTTCATCAAAATCCATTCAGTAGTTTTCTACGTGAAAGAGTACCCAATTCATCTAGGTAACAATATTATTAAGGGTTATTGGCATGTTTAAAATATATTTCTAAATTTCTATAGCTAATAGTCTCACTCTGTATAAAATTTTTCTTTCTTCATTTTTTATCAGCGTGTGCATCTACAAGACAATTCAAATACATAATGATACGCGTCCGCACATCGATCATAGCCTATTAAGTCACATCAATAGTAACGTGTAAATTATTGTGAATTGTGCAACTGTCTAGACAGTCCACCTTAAATCATATTACCACCTAGTGTTGATTAGAAAAATTGTGCAGACGACCAACACTAGTTGTTAAATAGGTATTCGACAATTTGGGTCACTCGTCCGCCAATTTATTGTATTCTTTTATCATTGATTATTGATCTTATTTCGAGGTCGTCCAATAATTTTTGAATGTGTTTTAAATTGTATGCAGCTTTGTTATAATGGCTGCAGATTGGTTTCGATCACGGTGGCCAATTTTGAAACGATTGGTCAAGATGAAAATGAATGTGTTTCTGGAAGAAAAAATGATCTCTATTTTGTTCATATCTTAGATTTGTAGATAGCAAAAAGTCAGCTTAACACTTTATTTTAGATTTTCATTAATCTCTATCACAAACCTGTGAACAGAAAAACAATATCAATATGTCGACAAAACATTCAATTCATTCAGTAAATCTCCTCTCAATTCATTCACTAGACAAACGAGACAGCCATTCATAGTAAATAAATCTGATATTTTAATAAAAACAAATGTCCTCAACATCAAACACGACATGTTTTTCAACATATCAAAGTAATAAAGCCTCATAAAATACAACACAAAGATTAAAGACGAACTTGAAATTCTTCATAAAACAACACATTTTCTTCTAGCGCTATTTAATTTACTCCTCGTAAAGTCTGACATTGGAACTGTTTGTTCAATTTTACTACCAGGAAATCAACATTATCGTTGAAAATTCTTGGTTATGGAACATTGGTCAGTGATTATTTGGCGAATGCTGTGTACATAGGTATGTGTGCGATGCGAGCTTGTGGGCGCGGAATGTTGGCGCCATTCATGCCGCAACGCTGTTTGAATTTGACAACGGATATCACGTAAACGCCGTGCAAACCTCCAAACTGAAGAGTCACGCGTTTTCATTTACTCAACTTTATAACTATCGGCAAATATTAAATACTTGTTTTATGCATTGTTGCTCAATACCTCAAGTGCTAAAGGTTAGCATCTAGATGTGACTCCGGTTATTGTTGGAATATTTATAGTGTTGTCTGTTCGTATTGAATAAGAGCTATTATGTTGCATGATAAACACGGCGCGACCCAGTTGCCCAGAGGCACAAGCGCACATGGGTGTTTGCATAGTCGCTCCGACGCACTCCCTAGCCACCTTTGTCTTAGTTGCCGACTACGACTGAATGGCTAATTTAGAATCCCACTTATCTGATTCAGTTGTTCATTCGACCTGAATATTCCGGTTTCATAAATTTCGTGCTCACGTCATACTGATGGCATGCTATTGTCTTTGTACACTATCAATATTGTTGCGACCCTATATGTCTAATGGAAGCAAAACTTTCAAACCTAATTTAGTCCAGGATAAGCGAAGCGTAAACTCGTCACTGATGACATACTGCAGACTCAGTCAGTCTGATTTTAGTTGGAGTAACGAGTAACGTGAAACAGGCATTTCACGTTTCAGGAGTCGTAGCCGTCATTAAAGTTGTACACGTTAATGAACACAGTAAGCTCGCCGCGCTGGATACTGTCTGTGAAATTATTCCGTGAAGTTAACAGCAAAGAGACAAGCGAGTTAATAAATTTATAATTCCCAATGAGCGCACCTCATCGCATATGATAATGGAAAGTCAACGACTGGTCCAGTTAGAATAATAAATGTAGCCTCGACGATTCATAGTGTAGTCATTATAGTTTGCGTTAACCACTAGCGTACATTGAAACATTGTAGTAGACATTTTTATTACCTTGGAGATTTTTTCCTATTTTTGGTACAGGTCTTGAGCACACATTGTCCTGTTTTTCTTTTTGCGATTAATTGCATGCCCTAAACGTTTCGGCCTTGTGTCGCGTGTACCATAAACGACAAACAATTGAAAGTAATAAAGTAACATATGCGTAGACTAGACAAGTGATTGTACAGTGAAAATACAAACTTTGTACATTTGTGTACATACAGTTACATACCTACATGTGAGTCGGATGGTCTGGTTCTCTAAGTAGTACAATTTGTAGTTCATAGACGTTCTGAATTATATTACTTACATTAACGACATCATTTTCGTCACATGATTCAGTGTATACACATAGTGTAGTATCTATAATTTTGTCTTTTTTATTTTTTAGTTCAGTATTTATCTGACATAAATCCTGACTTCTGAGTAAATTAAATCTTTTACGCTTATTACTTTGTACTTGATGCATTTAAATCCATGTAGGTACCTAAGATGTAGAAAACTTACTCACACAGATAGAACATCTTTATAGCCTAACCTAACCTAACACACACTTGAGTAAAACTTTTACGTGGATACAGAACTAATTGCTTCAATGGTCTAGTGGAGGCTTATTCTTTATTTAATCTCACCAAAAGAAGGAATAGTGCACTAAAATACTTTAAGTTATTAAACGTTTCGAGATTTTTAAAAAAAAAAGAAGTTGAACTATGAAAAACTAATTATTCTGATCTACTGGGTATAAGCCATTTGGACCACTCCCGGAAATATATATTGATTCATATCATTATCCAGTTCCACGCACAAAATACTATCTAAGTATACCTACATATATTTAGCTATATTACACTGGAATTATTTGAAACATAAGTGTTCTAGTTTTATTAAAGATAATTTATATTAAAAGTACAACGTTAATTATTGGTATGTTTAGTGTGTGTCCAAAGATTTTTTCTTCGGCCATGTAGGCGAGGACACGGCAAAGAAATTTGGAATTGCGATAAAAGATTGGCAAAGACTTCAACCATTACTACTTTAAAAGACCTGTTCAAAAATTTAATACACACACCACAAATTAGTAAAAAGCATTTAAAAAAAGAACATTTAGTCACTCACTAACGCGCGATGCACACGCTACTCAACAAAGAGTCTTTCGTAACTTGAAACTATTGACAATAGTAGAGCTTTTCTCAGTTACTTCAAGTAAGTCTTTATTTTCAATACATTAAGTATCTTTATCATATATTATCTGTTTAAGATTTATAAAATAAATTTATCCTCACAATAATTCCTCTAAAAAAGTTCCTAAACCGATGCAGTGGTAGATGTGATGTTATTTATGTTTATTGCTATTGTACATTACTATCAATGTCTCAACCTTAGACATTGATTTTACAACCGAAACGTGTGTGGTATAAATTAAAATACAATTTAATGATGCCAGCGTACAAATCAAACTCAAATTAGGTTGCATTGTCAAACAATTAAACGCATCTGCCTTTAATTGGAAAACTTTTTACGAACGGACAGTTCATGGCTCAAGTGGACGTACTATAAGACAAAGTGACAACGCTCATATTTTATACATTTAACTGCCCTGCTGAATTCGGCTGACCTAAACAGTAATGAGTGGGTTTTTATTGAGCCACGCCACCACTGTGACAGTAACTCCAACACTCTCAATTAGATAAACGATATTTAGTTAAAAGTATCGACCTCTCGTAAGTCATATTAGCATCTGCTCAGCTATAAATTAACGCAGAGACTCCCTCCTGTCTCACGCTAAAGATTTGTTGATTTTGAGACAAATTTATTGCAAGCTCGACTTAATAATTGTTGGACAAAAATGGTATACCGGAACCTTTAAATCAGGAATCGGGAGCCCCTCTGATTTATACGCTGTGTCCCGTCTGTCGGCTTTGTTCCCTCTAATAATAAATAATGTATCTTTGTGTCAGCATAAAAACACATCTTACTTTGTTAGTTATCTCCTGCAAGTCGCCTCTTTAGATTAAGTAAATTATTGCCTGCAATAAAACTGATTCAGTAGCACTTACGTGAGCCTCATACATCAGTGTCGACACCCTCGCTCCTGTTAAGCACACAAGGTTCGGTACACAAAGGGCGAGTTCATTTACTGCCTTTAAAAATGATTCATGTCACACTTAATTAAGAGATAGCCCTACATTGAGGTCGCCTGACGGTCTGCCCAACGTGAGATGTTAGCGGTTCTTATCTTGTACTGTAACCTCATAAAAGTGCACATTAGAAGCGCCTAATGCTCTAAATGCATTAGTGTCACATTAATAATTACGAAACGTTTGTAAGTGCATGTAGGCCAGATGGTTTAGAACACCACCCTCGATCCTTGCGACCTCGCGGCCTTGTGATCCGGTTTTGGTCCGAGGACCAACTTATAAATGCGTAGTTATTTCTGAAAACTAGATGTCTAGATACTGAAAGGGTACCCAAGTCTCTCGAACTGTCTTTGTTTAATATTTCAGATCAGTAAGATGTAGCAATTAATTTCCTTATTGTTTCATCACACTACGCATGAAGATTAACAAAACAGAGAGAGTTATACGTGATCAAAGTTACAAAAGATAATCAAAGGCTGCGCCTGAGTTGGCAGGGTAGCTTCAGCGCTTGCGCAAATGGATTGGAACATTTTCTTAACGGTGTCAGTATCTGTATTCAACGTCTCCGTGAAATACTAATCAGACGTCTTCATTTATAACATTGACCACTCGTTCGATATGCTGGTATCGTACAATTTGTCAATTAGCTAAGCTGGATAAAGGATGATACCCTGAGGTACTCCTTATTGGATTATTTATAGCCCCGTTCAAACGTGTTTACTTTTTGCATTAGTTAAAATGTTTACTACAGTTTATCAATATTTACTTTGCCAATACATTGTGTGTAGCAACGTTATTGTTTCTTTTAAGTGCCAGTATTTTAAAAACAGTTTTAGTTCAGCTTTTAAAACAAACTCATTCAGTTTTTCCTTCAATGTTTTCAATTATTCACAAGGAATGATTGTTTAATGTTTAATGATTGTTTAACTTGTAAATGCTTACAACATTCAATTCAGTTTTATCTTGAAAACGAGTCTCAGCACTTCTCAATTTTTCATTATGTGTGTTATATGGATATTATCTGGTATTCTGAACTCAAATGTTCCAACATTTCAGGTACGCCAGGAGGACTATTAAAACGGGATTAATAGCGCAATAAAATCAACATTAAACAAGATTGAAAATCACAATAACATTATATCTTAAAGAAATATAAACAATCGAAATCGTGCTTATATTTCAACAAATTCTATCCGTAAATTGAAAATGTATTCTCCTAATCAACGCATCCTGTTTATTTTATCGATATTAAATATTTTATACGAAGTTTAAGCAAACTTTATGGGCACAATAAATACATGCATTAGTTAAGATTTGTACGTTAATAAAGTTTTAGTTAAGGCCTTGGAAACAGATTTAGCTTCAGATGAACTAAACTACTTCCCAAAAATGGCTAGTTACGAGTATTATATTTTCTGTAAACTAAGCCTATATGGGAATGAATACAGCTGTTTTGGTGTCAAAGATTATGGCGACTACTGACAGTAAAGATTTTGTATATAAACACGCTTACTAAACTTACAGTCATATTGACCAAACTGGACACAAGGAAAGTTATACAGTTAGTAACTTATGGGGTTCATTTGCTAATCACAAATAAATACAAAAGTGCTTTAGTTAATTATGAAGATCTTTATATTTTATACTTATTAAATGAAACCAAAATGGACACCGTAAAAACATTATAGCCAAGCCTAGAAATTAATTAAGGCCTTCCAAAACAAAGGGACTAAAATCAAGATAAGACAAGAACAGAATGCTTTTAGGAAAACTTTTAACAAACAAAAGGTTGTTGTTAATAGACCTACTCTAATTACTGACATCCGTGCTCTCATCTAAGTTCATAATTTCTTGAATTATGATAGGAACAACTTTGTTTTCAATCTAGTGAGTAATGAACTGCGAATCTTTTGTTGGGCTTGACTTTTTTGTTTTTTTTTATTAGGCATTTGGTCACATTTTGATTTTATAAAATGGTCCTTATGGTTTATACAGATTAGAATACATTTACGTTTCACTTCCTACTACTCTGTTGCACGGGACTTGTCCGAACCATTCCAATTGCGATCGACGCCTGTGTTATTGGAAAACTATGACAAAACATGATAATGTATTTATTTTATCGAAGACGTGTTTGATAATGGCAGCAAAAACCCTGGATATATGCCATGTACTTCAAAACTTACAGCCTCTTTTATGTTTTCTTTATCATTTTAAATGAACGTTGACCCACACTAGGATTTCTCCTGCGTCGTGAGTGAGGTTACAAATATACAATTTGACATACACATGACACCCAGACCCGGAACAACAATTTGTGGATCACACAAAGAGTTGTTCCGTGCGGGAATCGATCCCGCGACACGTTGCACGGCACCCAGTTGCCCAGCCACCGCACCAACCGTGCCGTTATCCTCTATAAATGCCTCTATAAATGAAGCTAATAACATTAACTATCAAATAGTGCGTGAACTTTAGATGGATACACTAATACCTACATATTCGTGAAATCAACAGAAGCGATCTAATGATGTTGATGACCGTTCAACCGCACTTTATGGAGATGTAATCCCGATTACCAAGACAGCCATGTAATACGGTGACAACTTAATACCTACTCATGGTAAATCATCTTAACGCTCCATATAAAACTGTGACTAATGCATTATATCTAGAAACACGTTACATTTTACACGCCATGATAGGGGCTGAAAATTAGTTATATTTGAGCTGCTGTTTATTTTCATCTTGGAGATTCCATATCATTACGCTGCATTCAGATAAATTTAAACTGAATAGGATTACTACAAAGCTGTGGACATTTGGATGTGATGTATTAAGTCCTAACAACAGATTCGTATAAAAACGAAAAGCCACGACTTTCTAGTGTGAAACCAGTCATTGATATGTTTTGGAAAAACCAAAGATAAAGGAAGTATTAAAAGTGCACAAAATTATTCCAAAAAGAAAGCAAAAGAAGCAGCAAAATAGATAATAAAGTGTTCTGTTAATTTAAGACTAATGGATCTGCGGGTCTACTATACACGAGCCATTTAAAAAAGCTACATTTAAAGGTCAACACATCCATAAGCAACAATAGTTTATTATCTGACTACACTTTCATTAAGTCTTGAAGTAAATACATAGTCTGATACAAACATAATAATATGTATCTTATGTTTACGAAGAGAAATAAAAACAAATAGGATTACACTCTCGTAAAACTTGTGTGTTACTCGCACATTCATAAGATCTGTTAGGTTCCTTTTATGTTTGTTCTATTTATTTTTGTACCTATGTGTATCCAGAAAAATGTATTCCATCTTTATCTTTAGCTAGTCCAGCTTTATATTCTTAAATTGGTTTATTTTTGTGCACAGTATATATAATTCTCTTTTCTCTAATTTCGGTTCTGTGGTCATCGGTGAGTCATTCAGTTCAATAAATTTAAAGGATCTAAGTTTTTCGATTTTGGAAAATTCTGAATATTTTTTTATTAAGTATTTTTACTTTTTATTTAATACTAGCTTTTCGTTAGCGTGGAATAAGAATACCTGCAGATTTTTGGTTTAAAAACTATCCTATGTCCATTCTCGAGTTCCAAACTATGTCTGTAGGTACCAAAATTTACACAAATCGGTTCAGTAGTTTAGGCGTGAAGAAAAAACAGACATACATAGTTACTTTCGTACTTATAATATTAGTTTGGATAAATCAATGATGACTCGGACCATTTTCCTTAAAAATATAATCCTTTGCGAATTTGATAATGCCTTACGGATCTGGACACAGATAAGATCGGAAGCTAAAGTTTGAAAGGTTCACTAACACACGTGTTTATGAGTTGAGTTAGTTACTATTGCATCTCATGTCAGTAATTTATTAGTAACTACGTAGGTCATTGACATCAGTCATACAAGTAACCTATTTTGCGATCAATAAATTTATATTTTTTTATAGGTAAAATATTCAGTGTTACACTAGTAGGTATATTAGAAAGGGCCAGCAGTTGAATACATATTAGCATAGTTAGAGTATATCGTCTCATATTTTTATCTCAGTTTCTATACTTTATATTTGAACATACATTTTGTTTTTGTTCACAGGCCGTAGGTCGCGAAGGTGTCTTATCATCAGTCGCGTCTCGTGAGCTTCGCTGTGGTCGACGTCTTGTCTCAGGACTCTTCTCTCGACCACGTCTACCTCTCGGATACTCCTACGTCACAACAGTCCCGCGAGGTGCCTGCAGACTGAATATCTCTGAAGTGACACCCAGTGACAACTACATAGGTAAACTTGACATTAATTATCTGACCAATCAGGTACCTATTTTAATCGACTTAAAAAAAATAGGTTCTCAGAATTTTATTACTTCCAATCGAAATATTTAGCATTTAAATTAACAACTAGTCACGTAGACGTCCTAATCGAGAGATGAAGTGTTTGGTAGTGCAAAGATCGATGTCGAATCGATTAATGGGAATTGCACATGCGCACCGCGGCGCTACTCTTCAATAGAGGCGCCTACGCCGCAAATTGTGAGATAAATGGAGGTAGCCGTCTGCACAATTGGTGGTTAATTATTCGCATGACGCAGCCGCTAGCAATTTAGTCGAGTTCAACAATTCGTTCAACGATTGTTTATTCAATTACTTTCGTTTAATTTTTGCTTATTTGATAGGTACAATTTGTGTTTTTTGTTTAGCGTTGAAAGTATCCAATGGCTCGTACATAATGAATGGCGAGTTCGCCGTGTCGGCGGCGGGTACGTACGAGGCGGCGGGCGCGCGGTTTGCTTACACGCGCCAGGGCTCGCTCGACAGCGTCGTCGCACACGGGCCCATACACCACCCCATCGACATAATGGTATGAATCCTTAAAACAAATCGAACTTTTGTTTATATTATTGCAATATGTCCTAATAATACTCTATTTTCAGATACTGTACACGCAACCAAATCCGAATATAAAATACGAATACTTAACTGACTTAGAACCCGACGAAACCAGTAACGACATACCAACAGCCAACCCAGTACCACACCACTCGGCACAACGACACCACCGGCATCACAATATCGAGCCACACCTGAGGGACCTCGAAACAAAATCGGAGCCTTCTCTGTCAAAAATACCAGACTTCAATAATTTGGAAAGTCAATCCCAGGTTGAAAGTAATGTCATCGGAAGCAGAAAATTCATTTGGAAGATTATGGAATTTTCACAATGTTCACGTAGTTGTGGAGGTGGACTGCAAATTGGGAAGTTTAAGTGTGCTGAAGTGACTGAGAAAGGAGATAAGGAAGTGTCTCCTTTCCACTGCACTGGTGCTCCTCCACCAGCACGCCGACGTCGCTGTGGAGGTAATCCATGTCCTCCACGCTGGAGAGCGGCCGCATGGGGACCTTGTCCAGTTTGTGGACCAGCACACAGGACTCGAATCGTTGGCTGTGTTCAAGACCATGCGCGAGGAATCACTAAGGTATCAGTTAATTACACTTGAAAATTAAAACTTTCAACTGTAAAATGTTTGTAAAACTATTTTTAATCGTACCCATATTTTTCAGATAAGCGACCAAAAATGTCCCTTACCAATGCCTCCCAGCAGTGAACTTTGTGATATTCCAAACTGCGACGGCACAGCTGCAACGACCACTGTACCTCGACTAGACGCTCGGCGTCAAGTACGACCAAAGGACCGAACTGACAATTTCAGAGAAGGGCCGGTGATATCCCTCGCTACCAACTTTACTGAAAATGACATTGGAACCACACCAGCACCAAGCTACAGCCATAATGCTGGGGGAGGATGGCTATACACAGAATGGTCTCAGGTAATAACAATAAAGGTCCAACATCAAAACATTTCCCTAAAGATACTAATTTATAGCTCCCTAATATATTTAATCCCTAAAGGGTCAGTGTTCTTATGTCCGCCAGCAAATGTATTTATGAGACTTAACTGTGAGAAGGGTACAAACCTATAGTTATTTATGAGTTTACGCTGATATTAGAAATGGGACTTATAATTTTAATTTACAAAGTGAACATTCTGATTAAAAATATCTTTCCTAACGAGTCACGATACTGAGCTTTTTATTGGATTAGGAGTAGGCAACTTGTTGAATGCCTTTCTAATAAAAAATCTGTATTTCAGTGTGTAGGATGGTGCGTGGGTGGAGGTGTGCAATCTCGAGGAGTCCGATGTGTAGATCCAAATGGATGTACAACTCATCGCGCTCCGGAACAAACACAGTCCTGTTCAATCAGAAAACAGTGCGATGCGCAGTGGTTTACCAGTAAGCAACCTATTATAATAATGATTAAAAACGAGAATATCTGAATTGAATCTGTCTTCATTTTCGTTTTTCTCCAGATATCTGAAACTATGCAGATGTATACCATATTTAATAAATATAATTGCAGTCCTTTACGAAACTTTTATTGTATTTATCTAAAACATGCTTCAAAAATAACCCCAATGTCATATTTTGATAATTTTCCTAGGTGAATGGTCCGCTTGTTCGGCTACCTGTGGTGGCAAACAAGTGCGTGGTGTCATCTGCATTGGAGGTAATGGAAGGAGACTGCGTGACTCCATGTGCAGAGGAAATAAACCTGATGCTGAGCGGGCGTGTGGAGGAACTTGCAGTCCTTCGTGGTACCTCAGCGATTGGTCTGAGGTAAGTCTAGAAAAATCAATAATGTAACAAGATATAAGTGGCGTAGACGTAAATAAGGTGACTTAAGTCGGCAATCCTTAACAGTCTTAGTTAAGGATGACGATATTTTTTTATTAAGCTTTAAAGGTTTCGCAGGACAAACAGAGTAATAAAACACGTTGCCTCTTTTTTTGTAGCTATAAAAACTTACATTGGCGCAGGCTCTCCAATAACTAGTAGATGATAAATGCCATCTTAAGGGCTAAAATCTTAGGAACAAAGACACAGATATTTCGCCTTGCGCCAAAATTACGAAACAAAACTAGTTTATGTCCCTAAAGCTTAACAACGGATCTCGACATTGTTCTACCCTGTATTCAGAGGCTCTACCCATCAATTTAAATAAGGGAAATAATTGCAACCGCAATGTTCCATTAAGTATAGCCTTCTAGTAGTTTTGCAATTTGTAACCTTCAACGTCTAGATGGATGTACTTAATACGCCAATTCTTCGTCGACAATTTTAGGACGTGACCTTTCTAAGTAGTAATTACAGGTGGGAAAATGAACCGAATTAAGGCCTAAGATCAGTTCTTAAAGTTTTCTACAGAAACCTGGACATGATCCTCAATAAACAGTACCTACATGGCTTTGTCAAAGTTGGTTACAGAAAGGAAACGTGTTTTACTTACCTACTCAATTATAATCATATGTTTTCAAGTTTAATCATTTCTCTTACTCTACAATCCATTTCTTCAAATGCCTAATAAAGCTTGGTAAATTATATTTATTACTGGAGCCTATTGTGTATTAAATAGACATAATTATTCTAGCTTCTCAATTCCATTTCCTACTTCATGAATGGGTTCTTGAATTGAAGATCAAGGTTTTTGTAGAGGAATTTTTGCGGTGATTAGGACAATGATTACAAATACGCTAGTGTGACTGGGACCGCCCCTCCTGATGTGGTTAATGGAAACAACGACTATATAACAAGTTCTCTAATTAATCCAAACCTGACTCATTTTTGTGTCGCCAGCCCAATCATCGATGACGTCTGGCTCGATTCAAGTGTCAATCAAGTTATAGCAATTGATTGAAATGACAATAGAAACTCAGATGTTACTGTCAATGTTGCTTAACGGGGTGCAAATAAATTTGTATGCCAAGCCTAAAATCACGTGTCTGCTACAGGGGAATACACTACATTATTTTAGTACTTTCTCATCAAAGGCTTTTTCGTACACTGCTATATAACTAGTCTTATTTTGTTATTTAATGCACTCAACATACCCTCCACACTACTACTGCTTTCACATTTTGCTCCAGTTTTTTTTTATATTTTTAATATTTTTTAGAAAATCAATTGTGTTATTGAATTCGATAAATTGTATCTCATACTAATATCAAAATGTATCTTCAGTGCCAAGGTCCGTGTGAGGCTGGAGTTCAATCTCGCACAGTATGGTGTGCACGAGGTGGAGCAGAGGGCGCTAGCGGCGCAGCGCGAGACGCGGACTGCGCAGGAGTGCGTCCTCCAGCCAAACGTTCTTGTGTACCATCACGATGCTCTACAAGACCATCAGTGAAGACAGCAGTTGTGAATGCACCTCCATCAGGTTTGAATTCAAATAAAAGACATTCAAAAGAATTACTTTAATGAAGAACATTTTTTGATTTTTAACAAATTATGATTTAAGTTTCAGACCCACAACAACGGGTAACTAGACACCAAAGCCATACTGCACAAAATGTCCGAGACAGATCTTATGCCGATGGTAAATGTTTTATTTACTTTATACATCTTAGTCTTCTTTTTCAGATGACCATTTTTATCGATTCTCCTTCTTCTGTTTATTTATACATTTTCATTAAATTTTTACTTCATCATCACTTAATTTCTGAAGGCATTGGGTTATCTATATTCATTCTTATCATCGGCCAAGCAGAATACTTATTTACTATCCTAGTAAATTGTTTCCTTTTTGTTCGTATAGTATATTTTGTGACATTTTAAGACTTATTGTAACTTTGTCCCTTGTAGGAGCGTGTGTAGACAAGTTGAATAACTGCGCGTTGGCGGTGCAAGCTCGGCTGTGCCATTACCCTTACTACGCAGACTACTGTTGCAAATCCTGTCATGGACGGTAAACCATCACAGTTGGAGTAAGACCTATTGTTATTAAAATATATTAAGTTTTTATTTTAGAGTATAATTGGTAACATATTAGAAGTCACGTAATTTTTTTACCTGTTTCTTCAGTATTTTTTTAATTATTTGTCTCATAGTGACTTTATCTCACCAACAGGTACAAACATTGAACACTAAGGCGCTATTACACGTATTGTGATACAAAATGGACGCATAGTGAGAATAAGTAAAGTTTAACAAGCCGAGGGCCGCGGCTCCGTCTGTAAACCAACTCACACGCTAAGCCCGTAACTGATCAACGCGATCAAATACTCACAGTTACAATGAATCCTTTCACGATGAAAGTGGAACGTGTTCGCTTCAATTAATACGTTAGGAAAGGTTAAACGCTAATACACCGAGTATTAAGTCTGAATCAAGCCAAAGTGAAACAGACTAAGACTAGATATCGGATTGACTTACCTAAATGACTCACTCAATTCTCTGTCGAGTTAATTACTCAATGTTTTACTGTGTTCAGCATTAAACTGTTAGGTGTTATTGACGAAGATGTCAGTTTGCGCGCGGCTCAAAAGTGAATAAACGTTCGAGTTCTTGTAAGTATTAGGAATAGTTTCGTGATCTCCAGATCTGTGAACTGTAGAACTTACAAAATTATAAAAGTGAAAAAAAAAATATATAATAAAAATCATTTCGTTTATATCTTTACATTTACTGCACGACATGTTATCGAGTTGAGCACTTGTACGCGTAGGATTTTTTTTTATAACTTGCCTGTAACAAAATGGAAATGCATTCTACCGAATTTCGTGTACTGTATTACTTAGGAGATTAATTCATGTAAGCATGTTTGGAGCTACAGTTCATCTTGCATTTGTAATGCAACTTAGGCTATGCAATGTAGATTAAGAACAAAAATAGTATTTCTTATTGTTCTAATAGTTTCTTCGGTATGTACTTATAGAAACTATAATGCTGGCTCCACACGCCTTCGATTGTTCGTCGTTAAGGGATGGTAATGTAAAATTGTACGGCTTACATTACGCGTTCCTTAGTAGGCCGAACGCTGTTCACGTGTGTGTCGCCGGCATCAGTGTTCATAATAACTTATTACACCGATTCTATTTATCAAAGAGTCAGTTTTGTATTATTAAAGAGTCGCATTGTGTAAATAGATAATTATTTTTATATGTATAGTGCATTTACTTACTGGCTGTTAAGTATTTATACGATTGTATTAGTTTAAAACATTTTACCATCACAATAATGTATGTATGTAATAATTGGTTTTCGCTAAAATGTAACTAGTTTTGCCTACATTTAATTAAATCTTTTTTCTGTACTAATGATGCATATAACAATGTACAAAAATAATAAGCTTTAAACACTGGTTGTTGTTATTATTTTTCGGACCCTCGTAGGACGTTTATATGACGAACCCTCGTAGACTGCTAGGTTGGCGTCCGTTTCTGGTTAAGGCGTCCGCTTCTGGTTAAGGCGTCCGCTTCTGGTTAAGGCGTCCGCTTCTGGTTAAGGCGTCCGCTTCTGGTTAAGGCGTCCGCTTCTGGTTAAGGCGTCCGCTTCTGGTTAAGGCGTCCGCTTCTGGTTAAGGCACCTGCTTCTCATGCGGATTAGTAATCAGGTTCCTCATCTGGACTTATGATTTATAATTAAAAGTTTTAAATCTCCAATCCGGTTTGAGGAAACAAGTTAAATAATGGTCAATCCTTCTCCGTGTAAGAAGAGGCCTATGCTTATAGGCTGATGATGATGATGCAGACTGCACAGTTGTCACGGTGGCTGGGCAACCGGCTGCCATCCAACTTAGCAACGGAGAACGAAATAACTCTTGATTTTCTTTTATGTCATCGGTCGGTAAACAAGCATTCGGATTACCTGATGGTAAGCAATTAAAGCATGAATTAGCTTTTGGGATTAGGATTTCGGGGAATTGGGGATTGGGGAGGGATGGGGCGAGGAAGGATTTGACCCCAAGTGACGTCGCTCACACGGCAAAACACAACGCTGTGGTTGTTTCACACCGTTCTTCTGTGAGGCCGTGATATTGCTCCGTTAGAGCCGACACATTCGTGCCGAAGCTCCCACGTTTAAAAAACGTGTTGATGAATTTTTGACGACGTAACAACAATTTATGGTTGTAAACGCACCCACGACACAGGACAATCAAAGTGCAGGGCAAGCTTTTTTAAAAAAAATAAATTTAAAAAAATAAAAACAGTTAATGTTATGAGTCCAGAGAAATGGGAGAAGAGTCTATTGCTATAAACAGGGTGCAATGCCAAAGTCCTTCGTATTACTCGTTTATATAATTGTTTTTATAATAATAATATAATAAAATTATAATAATTGTTAAAATGAACATTCTACTTTGATGGCCTAGCTCTTGGTGCCGAGGCGAGTATAAACAATCGCCGCTTAAGGACAATTACATCGTACGAGCTAGTAACTTCAAAATCAAGGAAAAATTACTGAATTGATTTTAATGAAATTGGGTACTTATACGTGGCACATCAAGGTCTAATCCAAACTAATATATATTTATACTTATGCGAAAGTAACTCTGCTTGTCTGTCTTTTATTCACGCCTAAACTACTGAACTTATTTATGTGAAATTTGGCACAGACATAGTTTGGAACTCGAGGAAGGACGAAAATCTGCAGACACTATTCCACCCGAACGGAGTCGAGGGCGAAAGCTAGTACTTAATAAAGAACATTCTCGAAATAAAATTGACTATGCGATTTATGTTTATGTAGAAACTTAATACACAGTACCTAATATTATTAGCTCTGACTGTCACTCTAAACCCTTTTTACCCGACTGCCAAAGAAGGAGGGTAATGTTTTTCGAGTGTATGTAAGTATGTATGTATGTCTTTTCCTTTGTGACCTCCTGTAGCCTAAACGGCTTGATGGATTTTGATGTATGAGGTATCGTTAGATTTGTCTTGATTACGGGAGTGTCATAGGATACATTTTATCCTAAAAGTCCCACGGGATAAAGACATAATAATATTTTTTCTAAATTTTCCTTTAAAAAAATATGTATGCGGTATCATTAGATTCATTTCAATCACGGGAGTAATTAATATAGGATAGGTTTTTTCTCAAAATTCCCACGGGAACATGTTAATTCTGCGTCAACGCAAAGCAACTCATGCGTTAGCAAGCAAAAAGATAGGGCGTGGCTCACTACCAACAGTCCAGATTGGCGGTAAATTTATGTTGCGGAGTAACATCACTCGTAATCTAAAGCCAAATGTCGTCGAAATAATTTAAAATGGTACTTACATATACATAGTCTTCTACATCTACAACATTTTCGTTAAATAAAAACAGCTAAAAAGTTATAAATAAAAAAATTATTATTAAAAAAACAAAATACCCGACTGCACACCAAAAAAAGAGTAAAACAAGCCCCACAATACAAATTTACTGAATATAATTTATAAATGTTGATGGAAAGCATCGCAGGCGGGGACCACCTTGACCGCCGCCAACGAAAATTCTGCTAAATGGTGCACAACAGAAATGACTATAAATAAGCCTCTGTTGGTCCCCGCCTGCGATGCTTTCCATCAACATTTATAAATTATATTCAGTAAATTTGTATTGTGGGGCTTGTTTTACTCTTTTTTTGGTGTGCAGTCGGGTATTTTGTTTTTTTAATAATAATTTTTTTATTCATCACATGCACCTAATTAATTTAATTTTGTTTTTTTTTTTGTTAAGTTTAGTTTTTAGTCTTTCGTATATCTTTTGCGTGTAAACGCCAAGCTACATTAAAAAGATAAAGGTACTTTTCAAAATTTTGGATTTCAGTAATTTGTATGGCGACTATGACGCGTAAGCGCTCTTAAGGAATCACATCACAATATAAGACTGCAACGATTTCCAGCCACTTTTTTTTTGTCAGGGGAAAATCATCAAATAGCTTCTCCCGCCCGGGGCGATGAGGGAGGAAGTGTCAGGCTCTTGCTGACTAAAACCCACACGTTCCTTCCGCTCTAGGCCAAAGTCACGGTGCCTCATTGTACCTACCCTGCAACCCCGGCTAAACATCAGCCCTATAGGGCCCTATCTGTGGTGGTTTGAGGCGCGCGTGGACTCTACACTCGAGTATTTCCAGCCACTAGGAGCGCGGGTGTGCAACTGGCAAGCAAAGGTCGCTCGCTGCCCAACCAGAACCAGACCCCTGTCCATTTACGACTACATACGGCATTTAGCGTTCCAATCGCGCAAGCCAAAAGACCACTCCAGATTATCCAATAGGGCTGATGTTCACCAAGGATTACAAGTGCAATAATTAACAGCGGCTAAGATCTGGAACAGGAGAATGAAGAAACTCTAGTCTAGTCTTGAAGTAACTTGATGATGTCACCCTGTACACAAAAAAACAAGGCTTCAGTATTACGATACAACACCGGATAATTATGCAGTCCACTCAACGATCGACTTAACCTTGAAAACCAATCCAGATAATATTTTCAAGAGCTAATTAAAATAGTTTATATTTTATAAAAATATATAATGTAGACTTACTCGAATTCATCCAATTCTATTTGTTGATTTGAAGCGGCTACTTTAGATTATAATGTTATCGATACTTTTGCACTTCATAACTGAAGTTTTAGGTGTAAAGGTTTATTCATAAGAATCTCATAATGTGATAACGTGCCAAAATTTTTAAGACGAAAAGTGCGAGGAGATGTGAGAGAGAGGGAAAGAGGAGGCGTGGGCATAGCCTGCCTTGATAGAAAAATAAAGTATATAAGATTACTTAGTATTAGTTATAATTTCAAAACCACTTACTAGCGTGAACTATTCGACAAAATATTGCTCTACAAGTTTCAAGTCACATCAAGTTTCTTATCCATGACTAGCGTGTGCAACGCGATGACGGCGACGATGTAGATCCCGCATGTTACCCGCCAAGAGTTTTCGAGAAAACCAAACCTCTAAGTAATAGCATTTGGACCTGGAAACGTTGATTCAAGAAATCAGAAGAAAATGTAAAGCTTCATATTAGAAGCACCCTAACAATATACAAAAGTGTTTACATCTTTAAGTCTATCCTTAAATTTCAACATTCAATGTCTATTGTTCGAACTGTATTGAACGTGCTTCAAAATGTCAGCGGAAATTCCAGAAAATCATATCAATGAAGAAAAAGTTATTTCTTCTAGAATAGAAGATAATTTGTGTATGAAATCAATGAGGTTGACCATCAATGTACTGAACCACGTACTCATATTTCTGATTGTTTTCATATGTCTCTGGTTCGCTTGCAGTTCTGGTATCAATTTATTTAATCTACACATCATTTTGTGCGTTCTTGGGGTAAGATTTTATTTAATTTTCATTACAATTCAACATTTATTTTACATTTGCAACTGGTTTACGCATTATATTGTTTGTATATTATGTTGGAAGAGTATCCTTCTTGTATGAACACATCTGTTACGTCTCTGAAGTTCCAGAGGTATATTTTTTCAAATGGCTAAAGCAGTCACGTAGGCACCAATTGGCCATTTAGTTTTCGCAAGAGGTGGTAAAAGATGAGATCATCATCCTCAGCCGGAAAACGTGACAGACCTTTATAATAAAGGCAAACTACAGAATCCAAATCCAAAGTAATATTATGAATGCTGTCTGTCTGTTTGTCTGTCTTTTCTTCAAGACTAAACTACTGAACCGATTTCTGTGAAATTTGGTAGACATATCTTAAAACTCGAGAAAAGACATAGGGTAGTTTTTATACCAAACATTTTCCGGAAGTTACTATTCCACGCGAACGGAATCGCGGGTAAAAACGTACGTTACCATATTTATTTCACTTAGCTGTAAAAGTTGCCCAATTCCGAAATACATATCAATCTCATCTTCTTTATCGTCTTTAAAAAGAGGATATTTCTCAATTCAAGAATTCTACACATTTTTGAATAATACCTAACTATCGTAAGATGCATAAAATTTATTGATAATTACGACTTACTCACATGAATTAACTGAGAAAAGCTCTACAAGTTTCAAGTCACAACGGGACTCTCTATTCTCAGTTTGCGCTCGTAAAAAGTCGCTTTCTTCAATAACTTTTACAAATTGCTGTTTTACATTTTTATTTTTATTTCCAGTACCAATTCTTCATGTGTCATGCGACACTCATCATATCGGAGTACAACACCTGGACAATGTTCATAGCTCGTCGGTACAAGAAGCACCTGCATTGGGTACTCCAAGTGTTTGCTGTTGCCCTAGTAACCACGGGAACTGTATTTGTAATACTTCAGAAAGATACCCACTTCACATCTATTCATGGAATACTTGGTAAATAAAATAACAATCTACATTATTAATAAGTAAGAGTGAGTGAGAAAACCATGCTTTTGGACAAATTGGGTCGGCTCAAACCTTGAAAACACACTGGCATAAAACGCCGGCAAAAACCGGCGTGAACGCTTACGTTCTTTTTTTATCGTAGGTGTAAGTCGGCAAATGCGCAGACGGATAACCTGATAGTAAGAAACCCGCGCCTAAGAATTGGGCCTCTGGTAACCTCACTCACACGGCGAAACTCAATGAGCCAATAGACCACCACAGACGGGGCTCTATAGGGCTAATAGGGAAAAATCTAAACAGGAGAAGGAACGGGATTGGGGGTGGGGGGAGAGGAGTTAGTTAGTAAGAGTCTGATACTCTCTTTCGCCTTACCCTGGGCAGGAGAAGTCATTTGATGATTTTCCCCTGACAAAAAAAAAACCCTTGATTGCTTTAAATCAGTTGAACTGCAAGTGTCTCTTTTGCCAAAAAAACTTATAAGAAAATCTTATTGTGAGATGAAACCTAGTAACATCAATAGCCTGTGATAGTGACAGTCTACAACTGTCTTCCTATAGAACTCCGCACATCATCATTATCATCATCGTCATCATCAGCCTACAAGTGAACTAAGTAAATGATTTTCCTCTATCGCAAATTATAACTAAAAATTATTTACAACTTTTGTGATAATATTGTTGTTCGCAACGCTTCCCTACTGCCTTGCTAACAAAGCCACACAAACATGTCGCACTTTGAAAAATAAGTATAGTAACGCCATCTATATTTCGATTCTATGTGACGATAATCCAAAGGCATAGGTAGTAGTAAAGTTTTCAACTGTTAACCATACAAGGTCTATCTCTATAGGTATATATATTACTGAACTGGATTTTTAGTCCTTGTCATCCAACAGTCACTAGTCAGAACTTATTAAACTCAGTGATGATATCTCTAATCTAGTACTGGGATTTGAGATCGGAAAACCAGATGGCAGTTTTATTTTAAATAAAACCCTGCGCGCTTTAGGATTTTCTCCTGCGTTTACAAACATACAATTTCAAATACACTTCACACCCAGACCCGGAATTTTTGGATCACACATAGAGTTGTTCCGTGCAGGAACAAAACCTGCGATACGTTGCGCGGTATCTGGTTGCCTAGCCACCGCGTCACCCGTGTAGTCAGTTTATCACAGAGCGATATCTCTTTGTGAGATCCAAAAATTGATGTTCCATGCATGGGTCCGATTGAGAGACGCCACGGCGTCCTCACCTTCCGTCTGACGCAGGTTCTTACCGGGCACGGTAGCTTCGGTAGGTTCCTGTTTCGGATTCAGTGGGAGGAAACGCCCGAGTGTCGTCATTGTAAAGACCACCTAAAGGAAACGGTGGAGCATACGGTGGCGGTGTGCCCTGCCTGGGCTGAGCGCCGCCGTGTCCTCGTGGAAGTGATCGGCAGCGGCGACCTCTGGCGCCCAGGCTTAGTCGAGGCCATGGTTCATAGCGAGAGGAACTGGGAAGCCGTCTGCTCTTTCTGTGAAGCAGTGATGCTCGCAAAGGAGGAGGCGGAGCGCGTGAGGAAACTATCCTCTTCGCGCCCCAGCCGCCGCAGTAGGCGACATTCCGGGCGTCGGGGATCGAGAGATGATGTCAACCCACCGTAAGCGCGGGTCTGCAGACGGCGAGTAAGGATAGCTCGTTGCCCGACCAGAACCAGTCCCGAGCGTACGGCGCGCAGCGTTCCACGCGCGCCTCATAGAGCCAATGGACCACCACAGACGGGGCCCTATAGGGCTGATGTTCAGCCGATGTTGCGGATTAAACGCAATGAGTCACCGCGGCCTCGGCCCAGAGCAGGAGAAGGATCGGGGAGTTTTTATTCAGTAAGAGTCTGACACTGTCTCTCGCCCAACCCTGGGCGGGAGAAGTCATTTGACAAAAAAAGTATGGGTCCGGTGTATATGTACTACTAAAAAATAATTGTCTATATCGATAAATCAAAAACGTTGTAGTAGTAGGTACTTTTAAAAAATATAGATAAAATTAGGACACCTGCATTAAGTCACTATTCTACGCTGACGACGTTGCGAGCAGAAAATAGCATTCATAAAATCGACTACTATATTTTTTTATTAATATCTCAACTACCTACTTGTTGGGTCACAATTTTATTGGTCACTTTTTCATAATCGTAGGACATTGAGATAAATTTACGAAAAATAAATAAAAAAAGTACTAAACAGAATTTATCAAACTGAGTTTTTATCGGCATAGTCATGGCGTTCAATCAGCGGAGTATCAGTGAAACAGATATTACTAATCCGCACTAATAATATAAAGATAAACAATTTGTTTTTAAGTTTGTTTGTCTTCTCCAGAAATATATTTTATAGATTGGAATTGAAAAAGAAAACATATATATAAATACATTACATCCACCATTAGCCTAGCTACATTGAAGACAAGTAAACTAATATTAACTAGCTTTTGCGAGCGTATCCATTCGCGTGGAATAGTGACTCCTGGCAGATTTTTGGTAAAAAAACTATCCTATGTCCTTTCTCGAGTTGCAAAAAAAGTCTGTACCAAATTTCACAGAAGTCGGTTCAGTAGTTTAGGCGTGAATAAAAGACAGACAGACAGACAAACAAACAGAGTTACTTTCGCATTTATAATATTAGTATAGATTAGAACAAGAAATACCGCAACAAATTTTACCCTATTGATAAGTATCGCTTTGTGTTTCGGAAATTATAATTCACAGTGAGTAGAATCAGTATTATTTTTCAAGGAATATGTTCAAAATGAATTAAATACGATTAAGTGTGTGTGAGCCAAGCTTCGGAACAAATGGGTTGGCTCGACCGCAGTGATACCACGACCTCACAGAAAACTGGCGTGAAACAACTAGAGCGCTGTGTTTCGCCGTGTGAGTGAGGTTACCGGAGGCCCTACCATTTCCCTTCCCCCATTCCTTTTCAATCCAAACCCTTATCCCAAAACGGCCAGCAACGCACTCGTAACTCCTTTGATGTTGCGGGTGTCCATGGGCTGCGCTGATTGCTTATCATCAGGTTATAAATACATATGTCTGCTCGTTTACCGACCTATAACATAAAAAGATACTCTATGGCAGTATTTTTAAATAAAAATAGGCAGACCATCAATTTTCCATACATTTATCCCCGCGGCCACGACGCCATCATTCATTTGGCGAGTTATAAAAGTTAACTAAAGGAAATAAGTTATTTTAGAACTTATTTATTACAGAAGGCTTATGTATGCACTCTACGATTTACAAGGCTAACTTATAGCCTCCATACGTTGCGTGATTCCTAACGGGATTTGAATGAACGATCATATACAATGTTGTGAAGTACCGGCGCGCCAATATTCTCCTTCGCGTTTTCCCGTTTTGTGTCTGATCCTAAAGTTGTTTGATTGAGCAGTGCCATTATAGGTAATTACATGTTGCCTTGATCATATATACATATATTGTAATGTCAAAGTTATATAGGATGGATGTCAAAAACTACTGAACAGATCTGAATGCAATTCGTCACAGAGAGGCAACGCATCACTGTAATGATTGAATATCTTTACTGACACCATATGACTCACACAAAAAATATTTCATTCAGGACGGGCGACAATGGACCTTCAAATAGATTTGCCATGGGCTATAGTTTGTCAATTTTATTTATTCATTTATTAATTAATTAATTCTAATTGGATTCCGTTAAAATCAAAAAATAAGAAAAAATATACGATATTTGATCAACAATCGCATTTCAAAGTTCATTTCTATTAATGTCTTGAAAATCATGCATGGCCTACTTTGAAAATTGAAAGAAAAAATTCACAAATAAACACGGGTGATAAAGTTAGTTCTTTACGTTATTAATTCTAGTTGTGTATCACTAGATAAGACTTACGTAGGCTAGAGGGGGGTTTCATATCACGATAATGCTTGATACGTAGCAATGAATTTGGCCGCGTATTGTACTCAATTTGGAAACATCTGATAAACATGTACTTAGAAGTAGGTAAGACGGTTAGACCAGTATTTTACATGAGGAATAACCATTTATTTTTATGACGCAAAACATTCACGCCACACTGTAGGTATTTGGAGAAAGTAAAAATATTCCTAGTAGAAGAACTACTATCCTCGTTGCCTAAAAGCAAAAAATAAAATTAACATCCTCAAAAAGTTAACTAATAAACAAAAAATAAATTTGCTTTGTACAAAGTAATAAATGTGTTCATTTAGTTAAATAGAAAATAATATTTAATAACTATTTTATAATCTTGAATTCGGTGCCAAGTAAAACAATAATTATGTATAGATATTACTTACTCTTTGTAAAAACTTATTATTTATCTGTAAAAAAGTCTGATGATTAGTAGGTACCTATCAATATAGTTTTCTAATACTGTTGTTGTTTGGTATATACCTAGCATTTACCTACTTACTTGGCACCGACTTCAAGATTATGAAGTGGTTATTTAATATTATTTTGCTATTTAACTTAATTAAAATATTTATTAGTAAGCGAATATATATTTTGCTTTTTAGTTTACTTTTTGAAGTCGTTTTTTTTGTTAAAAATAAATTTATTTCACCATTTTAGCAAGGATGCTTCTCGAATGAGAAGACAACGGCTACTTGGGACGGAAAATCACGGTAATGGTAGTCCTGAGTTAGTCAGAGCTCAGTGCTGTAACTCATTCAGGAATTCCCTCGACTGTCAAAGGTCTCCATCATCATATATACTGCAGACCTTTATTATACATAATCCATATAGGTGCAAAGTTCTCATCAATATAACTGAATTAATTCCAACTTAACTACTGACCTGGGATATCCTTATCGATTCACTTCAAAACATTAATGGATATTTCAAATTTCGATTTCGATCATCTTATCGATAGCATGACATTCCATTAGAACATTCTAGAACACTTGGATTGTTACGTCATCTCTGCTATGATTATCTATCTACAAGTACCTACAACAGCCCACAGCAATGGCCCCTTACTAAACCACATAAAAGTATAGAAGTATAGGTTTCCCAAAAAACACTGTAATAAATGTAGTCTGTTCTAGCGATACTTTTTTTACATAGTCATTGTGTGAATAAAAAGACTTACACCCGGTTTCTGAAAGGCTTGTCAACTCTAAAATTAACTAATCTACTGTTAAATCTCTTGTCAAGTCATCTGATTGGTTGTTGATAATTCAGTCAACCAATCAGATGACTTGACAAGATATTAAATTGATTTTAACATTGATCGGCGTTTCGGAAACCGGGGGTTAGATATTATGTATATGCGTGAAAGTCTTATCAAGTAGCGAAACTTTCATGTTCCTCAAAGATTTTGTAACAATCAAAGATTTCTTATACTATTAAGGTGATAAACCAGCTCTAAAATGGAAACTAAAATTGATTTTAAAATAGTTACAAGTTAGGAACACGTCTGTATCGCTCGATCGTAAAATTTGTCGCTTTAACAATAATTTTATTTATATTGTATGTATGTATGAATTCGTAATATTTCCCTATTCATTTATTTATTTTTTAAAACCATCCACGCTATGATTATCTCCTATACCGTGGCCGCGTTTACAAATACAAAGTCAAAAGAAACACACATCGTACCTTTTTCCGGAACAACAATTTATAAATCTACACAAGGAGTCGTTTCGTGCGGGAATTCATTCGGGTCATATTTCGATTTGTAATAGAATTTGATAAAAATAAATATCTACGATTTATGAAAGTTATATTTAAATCATTACAGGTTTAGTGGCCTTGGTACTGGCGTTGGTCAGTTTACTGAACGGGATCCTCGTCATGTTCTCTCACAAACTGTCTTCATCTGCTATTGGCGTGTTCTGGATCAAGTTCTTCCACTATATCAGTGGTATCGGCAGTATGTTCCTGGGAACTGGGAGCCTCTGTGCAGCTTTCAACTATACGTCATTCAGGACTTGGACTGGTGAAGGAGATGGCTTCATTCTAACCCTCATGGTTTTTACCTGCCTCTTCACTGTCCTGATAGCTTTGGAATTCTGCATCGCAACAGGCATTAAACTCCGAACCAGATCAAAGTAACTATCTCTATATCCTTATATTATTATGCGGATACGATTGTAACGTTTTTATCAAAATATTTATATTGCTTTTAATGAGTGACAAATTCCATTAAACCTGTTATCGATTTCGACAAATACCTACTACCTACCAATTGGACTCAATAAATTTACCTATTCTTTAAGAATTTCATTTTAATTGTATTTTCCTTTGTCTTACTTACTATTTGTGCAGATCTAGTGAACTCTAGGTGAAATAGATTTGGGGTTCTTTTTTAAAAAGGAAAGCATTTATGATAGCGAAGAAAGTAGAAAATGGACGTAATTATCTTGTAGTGATTATCAAATAGTTAATATTAAATCAACTTATATTTAGAGATTTGTGGTTTAGTGGTCAAAAAGTCATAAAATTCTGAAGATACTAGAACAATTCAAGGCTGAATATTTTTTCACGGTCCAAATATGTATTTGTTTCTATTACGCCACATTTACTTATCGGAGAGTCGGACGAGGAAACAATCCGTTTTTATCAGCCGTGTATCGAAGGGATCGAAGATAGCAAATCTATCGTGCATGGTACACCAGTGAAAAATTTATTCCGTTGTCTGTGCTCGTGGTTACATAGTGTCGCTCATTAAGTGCTGGTGTTAATTAACCAACAAAATGTCATCTCCACCTAAAGTTTCATTTTATGTAGGGTGCATGAATGCCATTAATACTTTGGCACATTTATTAATGGGTGGAGCACTTTTCCTTACTATTTCGTTAATAGATGGAGAATCTATTGCTAGATTAAAAGGACACGCCTGTACAACAATCATTGGGGTAAGCACTATTTTTGCGTTTTGTTGTTTTTACTTGTGTCACACTTTGCATTAGAAACATACATAAAAAACTTAGGCAACCTCTTTTGTTAATAATTCAGACTTATTTGTTATTTTATAAAATTCTAATACTTATGGAAATACTATAGAATAAAAAATAATTAATCGGTTTTAAAGGTAAAACTGGTATTATTTAATTTTTGGTCACTTATGTAAAAATATTAATATCATATGTTCATATGTATCATACATTAATTTATATAAAAAATAAATTTATATAATTATTTAATATTTGCAGGTTACAATTCTTTGCAGTCAAGCGATATTGTCAGTAAACCCTTATGCGGGATTCGAAGACAACTTTATGTACCCTCGCAAGTCGAAAGTTTACTGGATAATTCAAATAATTGGATCCCTCCTGGTAGTGGCCGGAGCTTGTGTTGGTGTAGCCTTAGTTTTTGAAACGTCCAATATCACTCTTCCGTTCCCCATACCAGTTACAATCAACACCAGGCACTTGCAAACTTCTCATGCAATCGTTGGTAAGTGATTTTGCGTACATTCGTAGAATACAAATCGTGATTGAATATAATTAAATCAGAAGAAAGTTTGAATTAAATTAAACATAATAATATTTATAACATTCATACATACGGCAAACGGTCGTGGTAAGCAATCAGCGCTGCCCTCATAACCGGTCTTCATTGTCAATGGGTTATCCAAACGCCTTAACACAACAAAAGCGTCGTTTCACGTTATCTATGGAGCCGTAGTATCATTCCGGTTGAACCAGTCAATTCGTAAGATGCCTAAGTCTGATTATCCGGCACATAAATTGAGCAAAAATCTGTACTAGACACAAACATATAGAAGGGTCAAGTCAGTAACTGAATTTGGATTCACGGGAGATAACGCCCGAGTGCCGTCACTCCGAGGATCACGCGGAGGACGTAGTGGATCAAATCGTATCCTGCTTGGGCTGAGCACTGTGCGATACAGTGTTCTCAGGGAAGTGATCGGCGGCGGCAACCTCTCTTGCTCAGCTTTATTCGAGGCCATGGTGTAGATCTGGGCACGAAAGGCTAGCTAGAGGAGCTGGGAAGCAGTCATGCTCACAGAAGGAAAAGTTTCAAGAAAAAGGCAGGACTATACTCTTCACGCCCCAGTCACGCAGGGTAACCTCCGGGCATCTTGCGCATAAAGAGCCGCAACCCCTTTTCAGAGCAGGAGAAAGAACTAGTGGTTTTTAATCAGCATGACACTCCTTTACGTTACTCAGACCCGGAGAAGTTATTAGACGATAAAATGTTTATACACACCTCAAAAAAAAAAAAAACTTCACTAACGGAGTGCAGAAAGACGAAACTTTTTGGAAGCATTTTAATTGAAATACAAGACTACGTTATTATATTTTCACGGCTGCAATTAGTTTTTGAATGGAAGACTCACGTTCCGGTACGTAAAGACATGCTTGTAGACTCGACCAGAATGATACCACGATCTCACAGAAAACGAACGTAAAGCAGTCAGTTTTCTTATTCGTCGAATATCAATAAAAACATTAATCGTGCGTGAATAATATCCATTTATACTGAAATCTTCTATTTTACTTGTGGAATATAATAATAATATGTAACAATAAGTTCGATTAAGAAACTCCATGCGTAATGAATTAGAGACGATAGGTATATCTCATAGCAACCGTTCGAAAGTTATCAATCGATTAGTTATATAAAAAAATGTGATTCAATTTTAATTAATTTATTTTTTCCTTTTGTTTCAGGTTTCCTTGTATTGCTATTGGGTTCCGTGAGTTTAGTAGGTGCTATTGCAAACCTGCTTTTAGGTGAAAAGATAAAAAGTTTTATGAAGACTTTGTATGTAGTGGTAGGAACTATTACTATTATAATGGCGTACATCGCTATCTGTATTAAGTTTGGCGACTATAATAAGGCAATGTCGACTTTTGGGCTTAGTAATGCAACAATACCTTTGGGTATAACTTTTGCTGTCCTATCATTCGTCGCATTATTAGTCATGATGTGTGCTCGTGTTATAATGACTGGTAGTATAAGGTTTTAATCATAGCTACACATTTAAATAAAAATTATATTCGTTTCTTTGTAAGGTTCAAAGTCCAAAATTTTTGCATTCATGTGAAATCAAACAAACACAATTTTTATCGGTCCATTATAACTTCTTTACTTTATTTTATAAGACAAATATCATTTAATGTTCAGGAAAGCATTTTGTATAGTAACTGACACGTGACTAGTAATTAAATTAATTGAAAGATACGGTTCAAGATGGCTGACTGACATCACTACACCACGCAAGCAGCTCATGATCTTGAGTCCCTGTTTGATTCGAAACTAGTAGAACTTTTCTCGAATAGTTCACGTAATGGTACCCGTATATTTCAATTCAATCCATCATCGGCAAACTTCTATATTTATTAATATATGAAATATTGTCCCTTTTTGTTCTATCGGATTCCATTACCGTTCTATGAAAATAGTTTGGCTAATGGGATCGAAGACGGATCAATTAAGCACCTTAATAGACATACAGATACATCCCTTATTTTTAAGTTGTTTGATAATGAAAATTTTCTATTAAAATTGTATTACTAAAGCAAGCGTTGTTTTATTTTATTGAGTTATATTTTTATCAAGGCTTACCAACTAAGATTCATACAGACACACATATGAATATGACAAACAAAAGTCTGCTCTTAAATTAAAGGAAGGCACAGCTTTCTTTTTAGACAGTTCAAGTAAACATATATATGTATTTAAATACACTACAGGAGTAATAATAAAGTACAAGGATAATTAAAACTTAACTTTAAAATTTCAAAAATTCGGCAAACTATAAATCGATTTAAATACATTTATTCTGTTTGCACATACCTACGTCGTGGTGGCCCGGGGGTTAAGGAGCCCGCTTCTCATGCGTGCATGTATGAGTATTCGACCAATGTGCCTTTTTACGAGTTATATGTACTTTCTATGATTATTTAGACACCGCTGACGATGAAGGTAAACATCGTAAGGAAATCTGGACTTAAAATTTATAATTGTAAGTTTGAAATCGCCCACCCGCATTGCGCAAGCGTGGTGATTGATGCTCAAACCTTCTCCGTGTGAGAAGAGGCCTTTGCTCTGCAGTAAGCACACCTATGTAGCATTGATGTTACATTTTCTGAGAACATAGATGATAGGTGTCTTTCCGCCATACTTATTCCTGGTATATTTAGAGGCTAATGGAATATATATGTAATTTACTAGCCTAGCTGAAGGTCTTGAAACATTAATTTGAATTTGGGACAGCAAAGATGGACAATCTGTTTTAGAGTTTAAAACTTTATATAAAAATATTAATCAACAATAGTATGTACGCAAAGCGAGAATTTCATTTTCAAATGCTCGAGACGATGTTAATAGAGAGAATAAATCCCTAAACCTAATTTCCAAAGGAGTTGTAAAGCAAGTGTTGAAACATTAAAAAAAAGTTATACGAAACAGGAACCTACCGAAGCTGCCGTGTCCGGTAAGCACCTGTGTCAGACAGAAGGTGAGTCTCAAGCCACTCCTCAAAGAGGGGTCTTACCGCTGCTACAACAACTTGCATCGCTCTTGAGTCAGTAGGAGTCTGATACTCCCTTTTGCCTCACCCAGGCAAGTGAAGTCAACTGACGATATTCCTACCTCAAAAAAGGTGTACGGCGGTTTTTTATTTTTTATGTAATAGGTCGGCAAACGAGCTTGCGGATTACCTGATGGTAAGCAATCAGCGCCGCCCATGGACACCCGCAGCGGAGAAGTTATGAGTGCGTTGCCAACCTTTTAGGGATTAGGGTTTTGGAGATTAAGGGATTGGGAGGGATCGGGGGAGGGGAAAGATTGGGCCTCTGGTAACCTTACTCACACGGCGAAACACAGCGTGTAGTTATTTCACGCCGGTTTTTAGTGAGGCCGTGGTATCACTCCGGTCGAGCCGACCCATTCGTGCCGAAGCATGGTTCTCCCACACTTGGGATGTTGCGATTTCATCAGACCACCAGAAACTGGAACTGAGCGCAAAGACATACTGCTGACGTGATCGGAGCAGGAGTCGAAACGGGGAGGCTTTTAATTAGTAAGACTTTAACACTCCTACTCTACCTAACCAGGGCCCACGATTGACAATTTCCCTCCCTAGAAAAAAAGCAAAGAACTGCTCATCTACAAACCGACGACGGAGAATATTGTAAAATATAGATCAGATGCTTTTGTTTCAAAACAAAAAATTCATCTTTTATCGTTCGTTAGGTTTCGAAGTGATTACTTGTAGTATTAATTTATAGAATCAGGCGTTAATTTGCGGGAATACATTCGTGACTCGGCTGCGAATTATTATTATAAAATCATTCGCAGCCGAGCACTCGTCGAGTCAACATCTCCTGAGGATGCCCTGTGGAGGGGCGAAACACATGTCGAGTATAGGTTTGATTGCGTGGCATGTCTTTCCGTTTTGTGCATGTGAGCGGGAGGGTGGGACCCCTTGCTGCATGTGCATATGCATGATTGCATAGGAGTGGGATTGCATCCTGCAACAAGCCTGTATTTTTGTCGCGGAATTAAAACTAAATATTTTCCCTAACATTTAATACTTGTAGTATTGTTAATACCGATGACTGGTTATCTCATTATAAGTAAATGAGACATCATCATCCTACAGATCTTCCTTCTATGTAATGTGAAAGTCAAAGATAAGCCAAATATTTTTTTTGTGCAAAGAAGCAGTATTTTTGTAAGCAATCGGTGACATCTGTCACGAATGCGTTGCCGGCCTTTTTTGGAGACAGGGATTAAATCGGGAGAGGGGATGGATTGAAATCCTACTAACAGGCAAGCGTTTTTGTATAGTACCTTAGTATCGTGAGACAATATTTTTTTTTGAAAATGGCGGCTACTCTTATTAATAAGCTGAGAAAAACTCTATTAGTTTCAGGACACAACGGCACTTTCACAGCCCTTCCACACTTTACACAGACTGTTTACAGGATCCTATTTGATTCCCGATGTATTAATTTGGTTTTTAGCGTTCTTAAGAGCATCCAGCATGCGGTGACCCTGCTAGCAATCGGTCGGTTCGAATTGTAAAAATATTAGTCTTACACTGTTCTCACATTATCGAACCAACTAAATAATGTATCAAAGAATCTGTATGTGAACCTGATTTAAAAAGAGCAACCATGGAGTTGCATGCTTGTTCTTCTCCATTGGAATCCAGCTGCCAGAAAAATTCAAAATTCCGATAAACATATATGTTGAAATCGTGTATTTTTCAGAATGCTAGTGCCATCTATCGGCGATTGAATGAGTCAATGATATATCGGCTAAGGGGCGTGTTCTCAAGTCGTGCAGTGCGATCGAACATTGATCGGGTTCCCTACATTAAACCTACTTTAGTCTGTATCTGTATCACCCAATGATTACTATTTTGCGTTCATTGTAGAAGACCTTTTGATTTGTTGTTTTTTTTTTTCAGATTTTTTTTTATATAGGAAATGCCATCCTCATCTAGCTCATTGTTGACTAGTAAAAGTGTAATGTGCAATAGTAATTTCATTGCGAAGTCTAGTACAAGTATTGCTCACATTCATATATCTTGGAAATTAGAAGGCAAATACTGCCCATCTCCCACATACATACATTTCAATACCAGTGTTCACAAGGCACCCAGCGTGTAAGGCACAAAAATATCCCAAATTTCAGTTCCAGTTCCTGTATTCCAATTTTCCAAAGATACGTTATTTCTCGCCGATTTTTTATAAAACAATGTGTGATTACACTCATGCTGATTAATGGCCCTTTTACATTTAAATCTACGTAATAACGTTTCTTAAAAGTTATTTATCTATTAAGATCATGAACATTTTTCCTACAAAATATATCAAAAGATAAGCGTTTAGTTTTTTCATACATATTCGTCATACAGTACCCGGCATTAAATACTGCACATCGCTAAATATTGTCGATATATTTTTTATTTAAAAATAGTATCGAGTATGTAAATTGTTTTTCTGGATCTAGCGGCTTATTATAAAATTATAAAGAGACTTCAATAAACTAAGAACTATTCTTGACGTTCCTGTCTCACTGATGTCCGGGGCAGGATGCGGGCAACCTGAATTGAAGTTCTGTCCCCATGAGCGTGTGGATGCAGGGCGAGTCAGTAGAGGATATCTCTGAGTCCGAGAGCGGTGTGTTGTGAGAGACCTTACAACTAGGTCTGCTGTAGCCAGGGGAAACTTTTGACTTTTGTGGCAGCGTTTCAGAGACACTGCCACAAAAGTCTCACACATCACCATCACATCGCCGACACCTGCAACCCGCTGCCCAAGAGCTGAATTCTGGAGGCACTCACCACTAGGTGCCTGGCTACCTCCGACCTATCATCCAGTCGTGGCTGATCTAATGGACAGGTTTGTCCTCTACCCTGGTGACCGGTCACGGGGATCGGTCCTGGGACTGCTCCTGTGAAACTTCAGGTTCGATTAGGTGCTATGCACGAGCGGCGTCAGCGTGGTCCTTTAAACCCACGATAATGACATGCTGGCGCTAGCATACTCGTAATATCTTCATTCTTTCCTTCAAACGACTGTTTCAGTTTTTTGAATCTGTGTGATCTTCGATTAATTACATATAGTTAAAGATCTGCAGTTTTTAACCACTGTAACAGTGTTTAATCACTGTAGCTGGCAAAAACTGAATGTCCGACAAAAACACTGAACAAAACTTATTTCCTTAACCTAAATACATAGCATTGGATTTCTGAACAGATTTCCATTCGACGATCCGTTTATCCCATAAAAAAATACATTTAAAATCCGCTCAAAATTGTGGCCTCAATATTCCGAATTGAGGATAATATTGTACAAAAAACACAATTACACATTTTTGGTTCGAAAAAAAAATAACTAATCTTTTTTATTAGTCAGATATGGAAGTTGTCGAAGATAAGGTCTGTTTACTCTTCGAATATTTATTGATATGTTAGTGCTCGTGGCTGGCCAGTGTTAGCTAAATCGTGCAAGTTAGCGGTGGTCTACTGATTAACAAAATGGAAAAACCTTCGGCTTCGGTGTACGTAGGGTGCATGAATGTGTTGAATACCATCACTCAATTGTTGATGGGTGGAGCCGGATTCTTTGGAATTGCTTTAGGAGATTTAGTTCCCTTAAAAAAATTGAATATCCACAGCATTTTAACAGCTATAGGGGTAAGCAAAATAGTTTTCATGTTGTGTTTCTATTTATTTATTTATACATACATATATTTTAAGGCACACAAAAATTACAAAGGTGATTTTGCCAGAAAACCTTTGCATAGGCATTTATGAAAGAAACTTGGGCTTGATTAGTGAAGTAATTAATATAGTGAAAAATTAAATTTTAACAAAGTAAAATATAACATAAAAAATATGATACAATAAATAAACAAAATAGTTACTTTATAAGCAAAGAAACATATACATAATACAAAATATAGTGTTGGCGATTAAACAGTCGAAGTTTTATGCTACCTTAAAAACAAGGGTTTTAATTTTTTCCAGCTAACAATCCTTTGCAGTCAAGCCATATTGTTAGTTAACCCATACAAGGGATTCAACGACAATTTCAAGTTCCCGAAGAAAACTAAATTTTATTGGATAATTCAAATAATTGGTTGTGTCCTGGTGCTCGCCGGAGCTTGTCTGGGAATAGCCATGATATCTGAAGGTTTAAGTGGGATATTAAACCAAGGAAAACACTTGCAGACATCTCATGGAATTACTGGTAAGTTTAATTTAATTTTAAAATTATAAGTTATTCGTGATCTCATTTTTTTACTTATTCTCTGTTGTTCTATTAGTTTCTTCAATTTGTATTATCACATGTGCCATAATGTTGGTACTTGCACAGGAACATTTGAAAGTCAATTATTTTATACTAACCATATCAAAGCGAACTATAACTTATACAAAGACGGTACATTCATCTTCAGTTACAACGTTTAGTGTTCATCTTTTAAGTATTCATCTAGACTTATCAATATTTTCTTCTGTTTCAGGTTTCATAGTGATGCTTTTGGTTTCCGTGAAATTAGTTGGTGCTATTGTGAACTTAATATTTGCTGATAGATTAAGTAATTTCATGAAGATTTTGTATGTTATTGTATCAATTGTCACTATTGTAATGGGTTATATATCAGTCTGCATTAAGTATGGTGATGTTAACGTTAGTAATTTCAGTTCACCAGCTTGGGCTATATCTTTTTCAGTCTTGACAATGGTTTCATTGTTATTAATGTCGGGCGCCCGTGTGCTTATGACTGGTAGTATTAAGTTTTAATAATTGTAAGATTTTAAATTAAATTTAAATTCACAAATTTCTTTTTGACAATTACATGGTGAAAGAAAAACATCACGAAGAAATCAAAACAAGATAAAGAGAAGCGTGGTGATTGGTAATCAGCAGTGGGATGAGTACTGTAGCTTGTTGCGATAATCGCAGTTTTATTGATTTTAGTAATAAATTTCAATCTAGAGAAATATAAATACTTAGGTAACTAGATTTCGCGACAAGTTTAACATCAGCTGGAAGAAATCCAAAGCTAAACAAATATCCTTAATCCTCCACGTCGGAATCTAACTCGTCATTTCCATTATTTGCTAGTAGTCATCTAGTAGGAGGTCTCCCATGCTATTTGTACCGATCCCTGATCGCCACTCGAATACTTTTCGGGTCCATCAGGTTATAGCCTACCCACAGCATTACCACTTAAGATTATAATAATTATAACGTATTTATAACATCAAGCATACTCGCAGTAGGTCTGTCTAACGCTCGCTGGGCGATTTTAAATCGACCTAGCAAGCCGCACATCAGAAACCACATTTTGTACTCATTGTACAAGAATACACAATCTCGAATAAATAAATAAACACACCCGTCTTCAGGCACTGCGAGTTTTCGGTGAGAGAATTTTGGGTAACTTCTCGAACACTGTCCATCCTTAGTTCGATTATTTTTGGGCAACTTCTGTATCGTATTCGGATTTATGTAGCTAGAAATCTGTTTGAAATAATATGTAGCGGTCTACAACTTCGAGAATATTTGACATTATTTGATTTTTTTATTTATTTATTTGTCAGAGGCTATGTTGGACGAGACTACTCCTAATTGTAGAGGTATGTATAAGTAACAATAAACTTTTTTAATTGAAATGGTTGTTTTTAATGTGTTTTGGCAGTAAAAATGCAAACGACGATTACCTAATTTTTTTTAAACGTTGCCCCACAATAGGATTTTCTCCTGTGTCGTGGGTGCTGTTACCTGTCCACCCAGACCCGGAACAACAATTTGTGGATCACACAAAGTGTTGTTTGCGGGATTCAAACCCGCGACACGTTGCACGGCAGCCAGTTGCCCAGCCACCGCATCAACCGTGCAGCCAAATGATGATGATGATGATGGCAAGCAATCGACGACGCCCATGTAGTAGCCAAACTATAGGAGTTGTAAGTGCGTCGCCGACCTTTTGGGGATAGAGGGATTGAGGAGGGATTGGGGCCATGGAAGATTGGGATTCCGGTAACGTCACTCACAAGGCGAATCATAATGCTGTGATTGTTTCACGTCAGTTTTCAAAATGTAGCATATGTGCTATATTTCGCCGGTACTTCCTAGTTGACTTCAAGTCTTACAGTCGATCCAATGAAGCCGTGAGATAAAATTACTGTGATGAGTTTTTTTAATTAGGATGCAGTTTGTAGTATAGTGTTCCTTTTCGTCTTGTCTATTCCGGGAAACGGTTATGAGTCTTTGAGTATGGTGATCCGGTCACGGACACCGAATCCCTCATGTTCAAGGCCTTTAAACCGCCCTGCAAAACGATCGTAACAGTTTCGCAAAATACACATTTTTTGCCTCACACACTCTTATTTTCCATCATCCACTTCGTGGAGTCATGTGTGCATGGTGATGTTTTTATACAAACACTTTAATCATGTACCTTACTATATGCGACACCTATGTATGAGACTAGGGTGCCACTATCTTATCGAAACCCGGCTTGTGTTAGGGGCCAGATGTGTGATAGGTACAAGTTGAGCAATGGTTTGTAGGATAATTGTATTTAATTATATTGAGCGTATTTAAAACTTTTCCTGTTTTTATATAATAGGTCGGCAAACGAGCAGATGGATTTCCTGATGGTAAGGAATCAGCGCCGCCCATAGGCTCACAACGAAGGAGTTACGAGTGCGTTGCCGACCTTTTAGGGATTAGGTATTTGGAGATTAAGGGATTGGGGGAGGGGAAGGATTGGGTCTCCGAAAACCTCACTCACACGGCGAAACACAACGCTGTGGTTGTATCACGCCGGTTTTCTGTGAGGCCGTGGTATCACTCCGGTTGAGCCGACCCATTTGTGCCGAAGCATGGCTTTTTTTTGCCGACTTATACCATTAAAAAAAGAACTCTGTACCGCCTCAAAATTATTTTATTAATGAAAGTTTTGTTACTTATTCAATATTCGGCCTTCCTATAAAGTTGGTGTTTTTCATAAAAATAAAAGATGTTTATTCTATAAGTGCTTTATTTCTAATAATTAAAGTAATAATCCAATCTATCAATGCATTTTTTCAACGCGTTGGTAGCTTAATGATTGTTGAACAAATCGGCTTGATTCAACTAATCCTTCAAAAATATTTAATTCTGCATCTTGAGTATTGAACTGGTTTTACACCAAGAAGAATAAATATTATAGAAGTCCGTATATGTGGATACGGACTTCTATAATATTTATTCTTCTTGGTGTCATATATATATATATAGTCATAGTCAGAGAATAGGTCGTGGTGGCCCCGAGGTTAAGAAACCCGCTTCTCATGCATGAGGGTGTAGGTTCGAAACCTGGCAAGTACCAATGTGACTTATTCCGAAGTTATACGTACTTTCTATGATTATTTAGACACCACTGACATACGGTGAAGGTAAACATCGTGAGGAAACCTGGACTTATAATTTCTAATTATAAGTTTGAAATCGCCAACCCGCATTGAGCAAGCGTGGTGATTAATGCTCAAACCTTCTCTGTGTGAGAAGAGGCCTTTGCTCAGCAGTGGGCACTTATAGGCTGATGAGGATGATCCACATAGTCTGTAAGTACGGCACATGACATGAAACACTTCCCACCCGACCTCCTGTAGCGCGTTATCGTGAACGCTGAGCGATTGACCAAAGCCTGTTTGGAGACTTGAGAGCTTCACCACCATTAGGGCCGCTGTAGGGTTGCGTTCATGGGATACCCATTTGTCAAGGTTATTTATTACCATGCCAATTTGTCGCAAATGGACCAATATAATGTTGTTGCAGCAGCTAATGCTAATCAAATAATCAGCCGTAGATCCTAAATAAATTTTAGTAATTTTGTTTCTTCGCGCGCTCCATCTCTTTCTTTGTGAGTTCACAGAAAGAGAAGACGATTTCCCCGTTCGTCCCGCTCAACAACATGGTTGCCGATCGCTTCCCTGAGAACACGACTGTGCTCCGACCTAGCAAACCACACAGCCACCGTTTGCTCCACCGTGACCTTAGAAAAGCTCTCTCAATGATGACACCCGGGCTTTCGAAGCTTACCTGGATAATCGTACACTAATCGTACTATTACAGTATCCTGGAGCCCCAATTTATTACAAATAATTCAATACACTACCGTTTTTTGCTTATGGACACAAGATGACGCAAATTTTACAAGAGTTAATGACCTACTCATATATAGGCCTATAATTGCCCACAGTTGAGCAAGGGACACCACGACATTCAATTCTTACTACTACTGGCTAAACCCCTATTGGACAAAAAATTGAGAGGAGCTCCACTGTATACACTCATTACTTTGATCTTTACACATCTTTCAAAAAGTCGGGGCCAAGTAAAAACATTACATACCAAACAGCAACAGTGCTAGAAAAATAATATATTTTTCGATCGATCGGTGCCTACTAATTATCAAACTAACAATAGGTATTTATTTATTTTACTTGACATCGAAGTCAATATTATAAAATAGTTATAAAATTTTATTTTCTATTTAGCTAAATGGTAATATGGATTACTTTGTACAAAGCAAATTTGTTGTTTACTTTTTGAAGTCGTTTTTTTTTTAATTATTTTATTTATAGTTTTGCATTAATTTCTGAATTGTTAACATTCCCGGTGATCCGTTTGTTAACCGTTTAATTTATGGGAATTCCGAATTCATTCTATACATTGGCCTCAATATTTCTAATTGAGTATGAGAGAGAGAGAGAAATTTTTAAATTTCAGGTTTGATTAAAAATAAAATAATAATCTTTTTTATTAATGAGATATCAAAGTGATCCAAGATAATGGATAATGTACTTGTCCAATATTTATTGCGATGTTAGTGCTAGCGGCAGAACAGTGTTGCCTGTTAGTTCTGTAGTGTGCAAGTTGAAGCTAATTAATATAGCATTAACAAAATGGAAAAACCTTCGGCTTCAGTGTACGTAGGGTGCATGAATGTGATGAATACCGTCACACATGTGTTGATGGGTGGAGCTGGTTTCTTTGGAATTGCTATAGGAGAGATGGGCTTCCTAAGGAAATTTTCAGCTCACACCTTTTTATCAGTTATTGGGGTAAGCAGAATTATTTGTTTTCTTTACTTAAATAGTCGAACCCAACCATCGCTTAAAAGAAATAAATTGACTGATAAAAACAAATACAAAATTCTTAATTGTGGTACCTATTCTAGTATAAGAATAATTTAGTGATTTTTGATGTTAAATTAATTATTAGTTTACCTTTTTTACAGCTCACAATACTTTGCAGTCAAGCGATATTGTTAGTTAACCCCTACAGGGGGTCCAAGGACAGTCTCAAGTACTCTAAGAAGACAAAAACATATTGGATAGTTCAAATAGTTGGTTGTTCCCTGGTATTCATCGGAGCTTGTCTAGGGATAAGCTTGGTGGCTGACTTCCAGAAACACTTTTCGTCCCCTCATGGAGTTATGGGTAAGTGGGTTTTAATATATTTTTTTATGTATCAAAACTACATCTTGATTGGAATTACGCCAGCTCTTATAAGGGAGAAGATTATCAATGGCTGCATGGGGTTCCCAGTTTTTTTATAACAATTCTCTGTTATATTTGTTGCTTCAATTTGGAATATTGTAAGCTTCTAGTATTGGAATTAAAATTAATATCCTTAAAATTAACTTACTGCGAAAGTCTTTTGTGCACTTATTCTCTCCATTGTTGCCAAAATTCAGTACTCACATAGCCGGGGTTGTGTTTAAGCGTAAGGTAGCGTGTTCCCGTCCTGGAGCAGGAGAACGAACGGGTCGTTTTTAGTCAATAATAGTCTGACACTTCCTCTTGCCTTAATCTGGGCAATGATTTTTCTCCTCACAAAAAAGTACGAAGACAGTACTGTAATCAATCTTCTTTTCGACCCTTTAAAAGTTATGACCTTTAACTTAACTTGCAATAAATGTTCGTTTGTGGAGTGAATTCTTGAAGCTAATTTTCATCTACATATAAATAAAATCTGTAAAGTTTTTAGCCCTAAAACTTTATGTCCCATCTGACAAAATATTGGTTTTAAAAAGATTTCAAATTTCGCTTTTCTTCTGTTTCAGGTTTCTTAGTGATGCTTTTGGTTTCCGTGAAATTGGTTGGAGCTATTGCGAACTTAATATTAGGAGAAAGATTAAATAGTTTGATGAAGACTTTGGATGTTATTGTAGCAATTGTCACTATTATAATTGCGTATATAGCAATCAGCATTAAGTATGGCGATTTTAACGTTATTGGTAATTTCGGTTCGTCAGGTTGGGCTATTACTTTTGCAGTCTTAACAATGGTTTCATTGTTGTTCATGACAGGCGCCCGCGTATTTTACACTGGCAGTATTAACTTTGAATAATTGTCAAGTTTTCAAACTATATTATATTTTATTATAATTATGTAAGTTTGGGACAGCCATGCTTCGGCCCAAATGGGTCGACCCGACTGGAGTGATACCACGGCCTCGCAGAAAACCCGGCGTTGTGTTTCGCTCTGTGAGTAAGGTTACCGAAGGCCCAATCCTTCACTTCCCCCATCCCAATATGTCCAAATCCCTAATCCCAATAAGGTCGTACGTACGTAACTCTTCCGATGTTTCGGGTGTCTATAGGTGGCGCTGATTGCTTACCATCAGGTAATCCCTACGTACGTCGTTCTATCACAAAAAATATCCCAAATTTAATTAATAAACCAAACATTAACTTAATTATATAGACATTAATTTATTTTGTAAGAGACCAAATATTCCTGGGTAATCAGGCTAAAATGTATTTTTAAATAATATAATGATAAAATGATACCTATCTTCTGGAGTTTTCTTGATTTTCCTTATCGTTTTGCTAAAAGTTTAGTAAGACTAAGAGTAAACTTACGAACGTATCTTATAAGTTTATCTTATTAATAGTGTTTCCTAATTTCAGTACCTACTTGAGAGTGTCCTTGGACTCCTTGTAGGGGTTAGCTTACAATATCAGTCGAATACGCTATGTAGAATCGGCTTAAAAAAGTGAACTAAAAAGCAAAAAACTAATTTACTTCGAAATGTTAATGATTAAGTAAGAACAAACGATTTTGTCGTTAATTTTGTCCCGGGATTTTTAATCCGAGACTTGTTGATTGGCAGTCACACTTCAAATATTAAAACAAAAATACGCTTAGTAATAATTTGATAATACAAAAACAGTAGAACACCTTTCCTCTATGTACGTCCCCTTAAAGATAAGACTTTTTGCGTATCTACTAAACGACTGCACCAAATCAGATAAGATTTGTATGAGGAAAAATCAACACACTAGGCAGGAAACGGCTACGACGAACAAAACTGGGGTGGGCTGTTGTTATTACAGTCATTTCATTATTTACAATCAAAACAATTCATAGATTTGCTATTAATTATTGCACAAACTTAGTTGTTCAAACGATACGCCGATAACTCGTGACATGTTGATAAAGATATTTAAAGTTTAGCAATTAATTTAATCATAAAGCCACCGAAAACAAGAGCAATAACATGCATCTTATAAATTGATTGCAATTCATCTCTCTTTATCTTGTTCACTTCAAACGAAATAATTAGATCCATTTAATTAAGACATCAGTACAACTATATTTTGTAGTAGGCATAGACTTTTGTACAGGATGTTCTTTGTAGATAAATAATAAAATGATTTTATTTTTAAATTGATGGATTACTTCTTCCACTCTGAGTACGGCGAAAGGTGTCATCCTTACTGAATACTATCCAGTTCGTTCTATTGTTCATCATCACGCTTGCATACGCACACCCGGCTGGATATGGCTTTTAACAAATTTTAATATAGGTACTGAGAATGTAGAATGTGAGAAAGAGAGTATCTGTAGATGACATAACCTCCCAAATCACAAACAAAAAGGTCGGCATCTCACTCGTAACTCCTCCGTCGTTGGGCGTATATGGGCGGCGCTAATTGCTTACCATCATGTAATTAATAAACAAAAATTTATGAGGTTTCTGAAGCTAATTTTTATGCCTAATGGCACTAACTAAACCAGGAAATATACATTACCAGCGCTTCTAGTACTGGATTTATACCTAGTATTTTTAATTTGAAAAGGACATCAGAATATTCATTTTAAAACATTTTTCTTTACGGAGTTTTTAAATGGCAATCCAAAAGCTTATTCCGCATTGGGTGGGCTTATTCTTAAGCTTAAGTAATGTCGCTTACAAATCGCTTATCACAATAAGAATCCTTTCGTTGTACTTGTATGTATATACTTATTAGTGGTCGGAAAAGGTGACTTGTCGATGATTATGAATATGATGATGACGAAAAGGATGTATTATTATATATATATATATGTATTGTATGTGATTCATTTATAATATCGTGATGGCTTATCGTGGTTTTAGCCTCTTACGCATAACAGTATCATGTGACTTTTTTTCAGTTATACCTATTAACGCACTTCCTAAATTTATTCAAAAACCAACGGCATACGGTAAAGGATATCGAAGTGAATTATAATTTTCAAATCTGCAATCGACCTTGAGCAATGCTCACACCTTCTCCGTATGAGAAGAGGCCTTTGCTCTGCAGTAGGCACTTATAGTGTGATGATAGTGATAATTCATTTTATCAAACATCCTGTACATACAAATGCATTTAGCCAATGAGGTCACTGTCAACTGCATCGTATCTGCACAAAAGGTTACACAGGTCAACCTGAACCGTTGTTGTAATTGATACATTTATTACGTATTAACATTGTTCCCTTATCTCATTGGCGGTCTGCCAGAGAACTGCGCCGGAGTGATATGACGACGTGAGCCGTGATGTATCACGAATCCGATGACATCACGATCATCACGCTAGTCTTGAGTGGAATAGGTTCGAATATTTTATTAAATAAACATAATCTGATTATTTTCTAAGCTATTTAAATTTCGAAGCATTAGCATTCTTTTGTTTCAGGTTTAGATTAAGTCTATTGTTCGGTTTGCCGGGTATTTCCCCGCCAAAAATGAAATTCCTTCAATATTTCAGTACAATTAAATATTGAAAACTAATCGTCATTGATTGATAAATTTCACGATACACTTAAGTTTACTTACATTTTAAGAAAAAAGTATTTTCATTGATTGAAAATATGATGACGTCACATTTTCTGTCTGTTTGCCATGCCAAACTCAAAGAACAGTTTAGTTTTTGAGATTTCAATAAAAGTATTGAATTCGAATAGTGGTCAAAAAGACTGTATTAATGTCCGAGGCTACATTTTGAAATTCCCGAGACTTTCAGGGTGGTCCCGACTAGGTGCTTATAAATAAAACTCAAAAACATCAGAAACTTCATCTAATCATCACTTGTTTTATTAAAGAACTATCTATTTACACATACATAAGTACTTATAAGTAATTACATAACTTATGCTGAAGAAAAATAAGCTAAAATACATAAAATATATTAACTTAGAAGCGTCGGAGTAATCTAAGTGCTAAGTTGAGTCATGACATACTTGTACTATAAATTAATTAATAAAAGAAATATACTTAAACGTAAATATCACACAAAATAAGCAAAATTATAAAAGTGTTAATTCTTAAGCTATGTTAAGCTACTATTTGCAATAAATTGTTTATTTAATTTAAATTAAATTAATGTTTTAATAATTTTGGAAACGTTGACAGTGTAAGTAAATTAATAAAAAAATAATTTATTACTTTTTAATATATTGATAATAGTAAATAAGCCAACAACAGCAGAGAGCAACATTAGGGCTGTAAAATCCTGTTTTTTGTAGAATGAAAATTCTTTATTGTAGAATCCAATAAATGTATACTTATTGTCAACTTTTTACATCATACGTGCTATGAATATGAATAAAATGTTCACAATGGAATAAAATTGCGTATTACCTAGCAATCATAGTTTGATAACTAAATAATAAACATATGTATAAGGGAACCCCCGTCAAATGTTCTCAACAAAAACAAATGTCCCTAAGGCCTTCATTGCAATAATTTACTCACACCCTTACATTTACAACTAAGGATTACGATAAACTCATTAAAATTATCAATTGATAAATTATTGACTGTAATAATTGTGATGATCAAACAAATTACGATGTAGTGTTATTCAAAATTTGTTATTTAACATTACTTACTCAAAAGGATCAAAGGAAGTTGAGTAGGTAAAAAATCGATAGAGTCTCCGTATCGCAAAACACACATTCAACTTACATAATATTGTTTCAAAAATATGGATATACTGTTTTGATACATAGAAAATGGTACTTAAATAAAAGAAAATCACACACTACAGTATACGTAAATAAAACTGATTTCATCACTATCACTACAAAGACTGCACGGTTGGCGCGATACCTGGGCAACTGGCTGCGGCGCAACATGTCGCGGTTTCGATTCCCGCACGGAACAACTCTTTGTGTGATCCACAAATTGTTGTTCCGGGTCTGGGCGTGATGTGTATGTGAAATTGTATGTTTGTACCCACGGCACAGGAGAATGTCCTAGTGTCAGGCAATGTTTATATAAGAAAAGAAAATAAAGTATTAAGCAAAGACGTTTTCTCTGTCCCTATATCGTTAAAAGTACCTACGCAACGGATTCTACTACTAGTTAGAATGATTAAATGTTTATATTATAACGTCCAATAAAGAGTGAAGATATTTAATATCAGCATTGTTCTTGTGTTAAGCCGGGGTGGATAATATCGATTTTACAATATTCCACGTCATGTCCAACCAATCGAACCTCAATCAAACCTCCCAATTTTTTCACTTCACTCGCTTAATTCCCTCTTAATATTAAAAATAAAGACGTACGCACGCGAATTAAATTAAAATTGCCCGTCTAGGCGACGTCGCAATACTCATGAATAAGAGTCCCGTGTAACTTGCAACTAGTACAGCTTTTCTCGGCTAATTCACGAAAGCAAATCGTTATTTTCAATAAATTTTGTATATTTCACGATATTTACTATACAAAAAACATTCATTTTAATGCGGTCCTTCGGTACCAAATTTGGTCCTTTCATACAAGGTCCTTTTACGCCGATTCCTTTTACCAACCAGTCTTCATTGACAATTTGACAACATACATATAAACTAATCGTACTCTTAGAAGATTTGTTTTAAGATTTAATTTTAAATAATAGTGCGCTTTTATCTTTTATCAATATTGTGTTTTCATCGGCCACCGCAAGATTTGCAGCAATTATGTGTATAGTACTTGTAATGGCAGAGACGCGCTTGCACAGCTAAGATGCAGTTGTTCAATTTGTCGGCGCAGTTACCTGGGAAAGAAAATGTAAATAATCACATAAAAAAATTATAAATGTTATAACACCAAAATGTATTTGGAAGAGAAGAATTTATTTAACGGTTGGTATATATCACAAATTTATGCGCCATTTAATAGAAACCAGGACTCCCTGATGTCCATGTCAATAATTGATAAAAAGGCAAGTTATAAAATATTAAGTAATGTTTTCTACCCTGTAGATCTCTGGTCTGAAATAAAGAGTTTAATTTATTTAACAATACGAAGTGCCAAATCTAGAATAACTTTTCAGACAATATTGTTTATGATATTCAATCTTTGAGGTCCATGGGTTTTAAAACAAATACGTGTATCGTCATACCTTTTTATATCGTTACACTTTTTTAATTTTTTTGCTTCGTCCTGATAAGTACGATAGTTTTCAAATAATCGAATTGAATACTTTTATTAAAATAAGTATCAAAAACTATACCTACTAACTGTAGAAAAGCCGAAATGTCGAAAACCTTAGACAAATAATTTAAGTATGTGAAGCATTAATTCTTGTAAATATTATTTAGACTTATTCATTACGCGATATAAAATCTTATAATCTTTAGTGATATCTATATTTTAATATTGCTTATTGCTATTAAGGAGATCTTGTACAAAAAAAGAATGCAGAAGTATACCTATACATATAGTTTTTTGCTTACAAGGAGGTTCCAATCACTAACTTGTTTTTGTATCTATGGTAATGGAATAAACAATTTTATTTATTATTTATTATAGTAAGGAGAATAACAGGTACAATAACAGGTAAAAAACGCAATGACGTAAAGGTTTAGACTGAACAAATATCTCTTTACTGATAGGAACTTTTGACTCAGAGTTTAAAAATTAAAATCCTTGATAATAGACCGTCTTATCTCAAAAACCCTCGCTAAATCGGTTCCGGTTGCTTTTCGAGTCATTTTTGACGAAAAATGATCGAATGATAATAATCGCATACGATTAATTACAAATCACTTCTAACACAATTTTATATCTTCCTAAAAACCTTATTATAATATAATTCAAATTATTTTTCTCCAAAAGATAAAATAAAATCTCTTTTAAAAGCTTTTTGATATCTATCGATATTATTCTCTTCTTATTAAAGTTTCTAAATAATATTTTTTATTGATTAATAATTCATTTTATATCCCGTCTATTCAACGAGGATCTGTTTGTTGTACACAATAACATGCCACCTTTTTGGTTGACTTTTTAAGTCTGATAATGGTGATCTAGATTGAAGGAAGTCTTATTATTTAGGTGTATCTTCCCTACCGAGTGAAGCACATATCAATTTGGCAAGCTATATAAATAGCAACAACACTTATAAGGAAGTGAATGTATTAATAGTTTCATTTTGCCCTTACCTTTTGACCCACGATCCTTAGATGCGGTCCTCTGAGTAACATTCCTCTGAGGTACCTCGTGGTCTGAAACTATTTGAGAGTCTGTGAACATAAATGCACTTGTTATGTTTCCATACCTACTTATAACTTCATACGTAGACTAAAGAATTTGTTTGGACATGTTATTTTTAGAAGTTTTAATATGAAGAGATATATTTTCGAAGGCTAAAAGGATGGAGAAAAGGAGGACATTAAAATTTATGGCTTAGTCTAAAAATAAAAAACTGTCTAAAATTAGATTTTCATAACTTAAAAAGGAAACTATATTTTAAATGAAAACTGGGTAAACAACTGTGAGAAAAAGGAGTCATGTTTTAATATACCTAAATCCTTTTTCCATCATTAGAGCAGAATAAAAAAAAAACTGAAGACAAAAAATACTGTTTCCTTCGAGAACGATATCATTCTTCAATATATTTTACCTTTCATATATTATTATCTATTATAATATAAACATTAAGTAATAAAGATGTCAAAATATTTAGTAGTAAAGATGTCAATATTTTTAAATACAGAACCTTGTAACTGAAATTAATGTTATTGTTTTTTTTTTCTTTTAAAGTAATTGAAGTTTCACATCTCAAAATATCAAGAATACATTTGTGATTCACATTCGGGCGGGCTGTGTGTATTAGTACGGGTGTGGCTATACAAAAAATCTTTGTAAAATCATTATGTACATAGACACTATTGATAAGCACATACGATTTCGTTGCATTTATCATCATAGATATCAGGAATTCATTTTCGTTTACTTACAAAACTTTACTACATAACAATTTCTAAAATGGTTCGTTTTTATCATTATTTATCGACACTTATCTTTAACGCGGTTAACACCTGTTTCTTGCTGCTCAAAAATATTGTAATTTTGCAATGAGGTGCTTATCTTAAAATATTTACTAGCTGTGATCCGCCGTTCCATTCCGTTATCATGCTCTTGTTCACCGGTAACCATGAAGTCTTCCAACAATAACAAAATGGTTAAGTAGTTTTTGATCTTCAGATCGAAACCATAAACAAATTAAACCCCTTTTCTTTAACAAAATTAATATAGATAAGATTTTACATCAATACGAATTTTATTGCAATGTATTTAAAATAGAAATCCATATAGACACTTCATAGTCAAATCAGGCCTACTCAAACTTTCCCTAGCTGTAATTTATTGCTTTTATTTAACTCTAACCACACACCCATGACGACGGAAAGCCTTTTTTCTGAATAATCTGTTTTCCCGTCTCGGTACTCGGGAAGGCACTTTCTTTTTCTTCATTAATTCAGATAGTTTTTGAAAACTGGCAGTCTCAAGGTATCTCCTGTATACCCGTTTTAACACTAACGGACTCCAAATGATACGGCTCGTCCAGCCTTCCTCGTCTACTAAGGCAACTTGCGTGGCCTTCTCTCGCGCAGTGTCGTTCCCTGGAGAATAATTTAAGACTCAACGCAGGAGAAATGTTCAAAATTACGAACAAATAACACAGTGTTAGCAATATTGCTCCAAAACTATGAAGTTATTATTTATTCACTTCGTTAATTACTACAGGATCTCGGTCTTTTTATAAGTCAATTTCAGTTACAAGGTGCAGTATTTTTCTAAAATCTTCTATACACTTACTTACAATTAAAAAAAAAATTGTCGCGGCTTAAAAAACTACGTGATCTTTTTCATCAGGTCTTCCAAAAGACCGGGTGCAAACGAGGGTACAAAAATAAAATATTTGTAAGCAGTACACATTACACATACAAACAAAGTCGTAGGGTTTAAAAGTTTAAAAGGTACAACAATCATGAGGGCCAAGTAAAGTACTCACCAATTGGTTGTAATTGTTTTCTAGAAGCTGTACTCGTAGCAACTGAGACTCGATGAGTAGTAGACGAAGTGGACGTAGTAGATGGAGTAGACGAAGTAGATGAAGTAGACGAAGAAGATGACGTAGATGCAGAAGATGGACATGTAAGTTTACATGTACGGGTTGCTCGACGTGGTGACTTACACTCTGTCTCACTGACAGAGACATTGCCATTTTTAGTGCATACGACTGAACGGTGCTGGACACCTGAACTGGATCCATTGGAGCAGTTGCCAATACACTGTGCGATAAAACATTATTAGAGTATTAGTGTAATCATCGACCCATTTCAACTAATAGTAGATACATTTTTCTATTTTATCACCCTAGACAATTAACTGATCAAGATATGAAGGACAATTTGTAATATTGTCTACCTTTTATTAAAGTAAATAGTATAACTATGAATAGTATATAAATTTGCTATTGCAAGCCGACATTAAATGAATGGTTTAAGATCCGTACTAATCCGAAGCATGAACATTAGGTACAATACGATCCTATGAGAATTGAAAAGGTCGTTGCAATAAAGTAATTAGGACTTACGAAGAAGTGTCTAAAGCTATGTCGTTAACTAGATGGTAGACGCCGCTAATTAGAATATCAATCACAAGGCTCCCTTCATATCGTTCAGTTAATTAAACGTGTCCTTTTACATTTTAATTAAAATAGTCATAGTGCCTACTATTGTGGACTTTGAACTAATTGCAACGCAAGCAAATGAGACTAAAAGTATTGTAACGTAACCGACAAAACTAAAGATTAGATTAGTAGAAGAATGTTTGGTTTCTAGAAGGATATGATAATCGATTTTTATCTTTAAAATTGGTTTTAAAAGTAGCAATATTAATAGTCTAAATGTGGGAGAGCCATGCTTCGGCATGAATGGGTTGGCTCGACCGGAGTAATATCACGGCCTCACAGAAAACCGGCTGAAACAACCACAGCGTTGTGTTTTGTCGTGTGAGTGAGTTTACCGGAGGCCCAATCCTTCCCCTGCCCTAATCCCTCCTCAATCCCTAAATCTCCAAATCCCTAATCCCTAAAAGGTTGGCAACGCACTTGTTACTCCTCCATTGCTGGTGTCCATGGGCGGCGCTGATTGCTTACCATCAGGTCATATGTACGTCTGCTCGTTTGCCGACCTATTACATAAAAAAAATATTATCCTGCATGTTTTAGACTTTGCTATAAACCAGAAAACATATAAAAATCTCTTTTTACAAGATTTCGTGAAAAACGAACAGATGGACCGGCAGATGGTAGGCAATCAGCAAAATACACCAAAGCAGTAGTATGAATACGTTACCGGACTTTGCTAGTAAAGGATTTGCAAACAAGGGTTTTGGATATTGGGAATAAAATGGGGAGAGAAGACTGGATTTCCGGAAACCACTCAATTGGCGAAACACGAAAATATTAAACTCTTACCACGGTCTTTGCAACACTATCTGGCAGTTTTTACAAGTGGTTAATGTAATTAATACTATACTTATAACTTTTAAAAATCATATTTGTAACAAAAGAACAGATATTTTGGAAGACGACGAGGAAGACGAAAAAATCCTGTACAAAATTGATTTACATGATTAGGCAATTAATTGCGATAAGACCAAATTCAGAGCCGGGTAAAGATGAGGATAGATAGGAGGAGGATACTTAATCAAATATTATCAATATTTCTTTTTTGTTATCTATAACAAAGAACTATGTAATTATAACTGACTTGCACAAAATTCTTTTATCAGCTGTTGAATTGCCAATCTATACCAGTAACCTAATATGCGTACGTACTGATGTATTTTCGATGGATTCAGATCATTTCCCACAAATTTTTATCTCATTCTTACATTGGCTTAATTCGTAATACAGGAATCGTGTAAATCAATCAAAAATTGTATAAGTAAATCGTATCTGCATTGCAATTCCAATATCATTCAGAATTTGTAAAATTAAGTCCACCTTTGATAATATATTCGAGTGGCAATATAACTTTTTTCAATTACTTAATTGCAATTAATAAATTGATGTATTATGTTCATGCTTTAACTGAAAGCTTTCCAATGTCATTTCGTTAGCAAAATTTTTGTTTGATTGTTTTTAAGTCACAAGAGGTCATTCTGTGATTCGCTTAAAAGTACTTATTAGTATCTAGGAGGTGAATTGGAATGGGCAAGGCTGCCTTTTGCGTGGGACCTGCAAATTCTACGAAGATGTGGCACTGGTATTAAGAAAAGTCAAATTAGCTCATTCACTTTAGCTGTTATCATCATTAACATTTTTATTCATTTCGATTTCTGATATGCACTGCCCGACATAAGAAACCATTCTTTGGTTAGTACCTAAAAGACTTCACCTTTCGCTTAAAATCACTATACTCTAAATGTACTCACCGGTCCCCAATCACCATAGAACCAGGTTGGTTTACAATCGGTGGAGCAATCTCGTTCGTGCGCAGGTTTTGCCAAGTGACACGCTGTGTCCTTCAAATGTCTTCCAGTACCACCGATGCACAGAACACCACGAACTTGTTTGCCTCGACAAGGAGCTGAACAGGGAGACCATTCACCTATAATGATAAAAAAATTTGAGACTACTATATTACTTAGTCAGACTAAAAACTTAAGTTCTTGTCGAAATTAGGCACCGCGCCCTCGGCCTAGAGGTTTTTAGTCCGTAGAAGTCTCCGCCTCACCCAAGAAGGGAGAAGCCATTTGATGATTTTCTCCTCAAAAGAAAAGATAGCTTTTATCGAAAAGATTACAATACATCTCTGTACGGCCGATACCTAACTGGGTTTGCTGGAAGCGTAATATTGTAGCGCGGTCCCGGCCCGGAGCAGGAAAACGGACGGAATGGTTTTTAGTCAGTGAGAGTCTGACTCCCCCTTGGGGATAGACAGACTAAGCTACTGCTAATTGTAGCTCAAGTTTAGTAAAACCAGTACGATGGATAGTAAAACAAAAGAAACATACCTAACAAAAATACTTTTTGATAAAGTTGCTGTTAAGTTGTTGAGGATTTCATTTATATTCATTATTCACATTATGAATTGTGTCATTATTGGCTTGGCATTTTACTGTGATAATTATATAATTTAATTAAGCTTCTTGTGGACATCAAGTTTTATGGCAGTGCAATAAGTTTAGTTACAATGTTAAGTGGTTTACGCTTACAAGTAAAGAGACACTATCTGCTTGAATCCTTATAGTGGTCTTATACATATTTCTACGTATTTCAAATAATTTTATGTTTCAGACACGAACTTTATCGTTGTACTTTCGCAATTATGTATTGATTTCCCAATACTACGGAGTGCCATTGCACATCCAATTTTTAAAATATGAACTTATAAGTCGCATTTTCATTGAACTCATTTTTTGACATAATCGCAACGATCAAGGTTATTAAACACACTAAAACCTCTTATCTGCCGGTATATGACAAACAATAGAAAACACATTATGTCTTGCGTGGATCTATGCGCCGATATCAAGGGTCAAGGGGAAGATTTAACAAGCAAAATAACTTTTTTTTCTATTCATTCCGTACAAAACATTGTTAACTTAACTTACTAGTAAACCATTGTCCATCGAGTGGTTCACATTCGATCTTCGGACTGCAACTGCGAGAGGTCTCTGGAGCCTTCTTAGAAGAGCATCCTGAAGGATCCGCGCATCGAACTCCTCTGCTCTGCACGCCACCGCCAACGCACCAGCCCACACACTGAGAACAAGTACTACTATGACAATCTGTGAGTGTGGTTACCGGAGGCCGAATACTCCGACCCCTCCCCAATCCTCCATTTTCCCTCAATCCCCAAAACCTCTTATCCCGAAAACGCCGGTAACGCACTTGTAATTACTCTGGTTTTGCAAGTGTCCATGGATGGCGCTGATTGCTAACCATCCATCATCAGTAAAACAGTAGCTTTAATCATGAGTAAAAACTTCATTCCAACAATAGGTTTATTAGAAAGAATCAGTAAAAAGATGTAAATAAACGAAATGTACACGAACGTAATATTATAATAACAGTCTAAATGTAAAACTCCAGAAGAGGATCCAATTGAAAAAAAAAAACAATTCTACAAATTCCTTCATAAATCGCTAAAAACAAACATATCTGTTAAAGATTTCATTACAAATCATAAATAAAAAGTAAAAAAAAACCGCTAAACAATGCGGCCTTTAGCTTCAATGAAAGGTTAGTGTTACATATTCCGCACACTGAATGAGTGGCTAAGACACAAATATTATTCATTTTCTCGCAAAACATTTCCATTGAACTCTATTTCTGAATGATTGTAAAATAAACATTGCTATTTGTAGAACAGTATGAATGGGAGGAACTAAATCTGACTTATAAACGTTACAATAACAATATATCAGCATAAAAATGAATTAAAACAACAATTTATTAAATTTATTAATTGGTTAAAGGTAAACAAAGATTTACAAACGCAAAGTTGGGATATTATATACAGAAAAAGGTCGTGGTGGACCGGAGGTTAAGGCGCCCGCTTTTTATGCATCAGGGGCCTCAAACCTGGCAAATACAAATGTGCCTTTTTCTGAGTTATATTTTTGTACTTTCCATGATTATTCAGACACCACTGATATACGGTAAAAGGATACATCGTGAGGAAACCTGATCTGTACTATAAAATCGCCAATCCACCTTAAGCAAGGGTGATGATTATGCTTAAACCTTCTTCGTATGTGTCAAGGCTGATAATGTGATGTGAATGTTAGGGTATCGAAAAATTAGAGGTGCAATTTTCAACGAAATTATTATCGATATAACAAATATTTCTACCATTATTTCTACCAATATTTCATCAAATACCAATGATTGACTAATTAAATCAACAGCATTGGTTGTTAGTAAAACTGGCATGCTTTTAACTCGGAAATAAATCAAAGAATACCTCTTAGTATCAATTACTCAATGCGTTATTGCAACAAGTAATGTGTAGTCAGGAAAGCACTTGTATAGCAAAAAGTGGACTTGAAATAACAAATAAATCACAATGCACTTAGGTAATGACTTTGACCACCTGTATGTAAGGACAACAAAAATAAACAACCTCGGTTCAATGAAAATTTTGAGCACCGCTTAATTTTGATGCAATTTGGATTTCTATTTTTAGTTGTATCGCTGATTTTCGATGTTGGTGTTGGAAGCTATAATATCTTGACGTGTTGTGTGACTTTTAATACGAATGGCAAGTATTGTTGCTGCTTTTCAAAATGAATGCTGTTTGTAGGTATATTTTGTATGTCGGACAAATTTTGCTGTAGATGAAGTAAATTCTAATTTTAGTTGAGCAATTAAATACATGGACACCTTTGAGAAGTGAGAGATCACTATTATTGTATGGCAACTAATAGTAAGACATGTTTAATTTATTGAAAGAAAATCTCTACTAGATTATAATCATATCGGAACACTTATTTATGAGCAGCGACGCACGCTATCCGCAAACTGATAGAGCTTTCCTCAGTCGTAAGGCAGAACAAAGAGATTGTAAGGAAATGAGAAAAAAAAACATCTAAGCAGTTTAAGAAATGCAGATACAAAAATTATAATCAACTTTCACCGTATATGATTTAGTAGATACTAACCTCTGACCAGTCAGTGTAGAGCCACCCAGCCGTAGGACTAAATGAGTATGCAGGCCCAACATCAAAGTCCGTGCTATTAACAGCTACTGTATACACTGGACCTTCTCTGAAGTTATCTGTGTGGTCCCTTGGCTTCGTCACGCGTTTCGACAAGATCTGTCTCACTTCTCCACCAATCCCTTTATCACAATCAGGGATAACGCACTTTTCCGATGTCGTTGGCTTTGGCAGTGGACATTTTTGGTCGCTTATCTAAAACAATTTTATTTAACAATACATATCATTGATGGTTGCTTTTTCTAGCAATATTTTATAATACATACTGTTTTATATGAAAATAACGACAATTTAACAGAACAGTACCTTAGTAATACCCCTTGAATGATCCTGGACACATCCAACAATCCTAGTCCTTGTTGCAGGCCCACATTTGGGGCAAGGGCTCCAGGCTGCAGCCCTCCAACGTGGTGGACAAGGAATATTGGCACATCTTCGACGTCGAGCTGGAGGAGCTACGCCCGAACAGTGCACTGCTGCCACCTCACGGTTACTGCCGTTAGCTTCCACGCATCGGAACTTACCCAACTGAAAAAAGATTTTTATTAGTCAAACATATACATATTTAGAATTAAAATAAATCCAAAGAACCGAAGGATCGTGAACATGAAAAATCAATCATGCATCCAATCCATTCTTATTATTGACATCTGTTTAACCAACCTATTTTGGGAATAAAAAACTAATAAGAACTACTTTGTTTGTCGTAAAAAGAATCATGACTGAAATTGCAAATACAAGGGAATCATAGTCTTCATGGAAGAAGCAACAGCTCATTACCAATTGTTCCGAAATGGACTACTATCAAACTGCGTCGGTCATAAAGCATTGGTACAGATTGATTTCAATTAGGTATTTATCGGTCAGACTGACTAGACGCCTCATTGTACGATTGGCAGCATATAGGCCAAAGTTACTGTGTCTAGTGTATTATATGGGTACAATACCTACTGAAAATAAGGAAATCCGATGGGAATGTCATTTACCTGTATTCCGCCTCCACACGTTCTAGTGCATTGAGAATAGGAGAGTATCTTCCATATAAACTTCATATTACCAGCTACCACTTCATCAGTCCCATCTTCATTACTAAAACTCATGTCTGGATGTCGTGGGACAACAGCGTTTGTCCTCTGGAACGCATCATAGTTGTGATGCCTTCGATAATGCTTCGTCGCAACCGTAGGCGATACTTCGGGGAAGTCAGCCTTCGTCACTTTATCACTTTCAATCTCATTGGGAAGTGATTCCGTGAAATACTCATACTTTATACTCGGATTCGGTTGAGTATAAAGTATCTGGAAATAAAAGTAACATAAATATCTATTCAATTTAGCGTAACAGATTATTGAACAATTTATGGTATCAATAAATAGCAACTGGTTAGTGGAGGATAATGTATAGTATCTGTTTTTTATTTGACATGAATTGTAATGGTTTTGATGATGTATTTTCTATTTACCATTATGTCGATGGGGTGGTGTATGGGCCCGTGTGCGACGACGCTGTCGAGCGAGCCCTGGCGCGTGTACACAAACCGCGCGCCCGCCGCCTCGTACGTGCCCGGCGCTGACACCGCGAACTCGCCATTCATTATGTACGACCCGTTGGAAATCTTCAAAGCTGTAAGTGCGCACAAGTTGTTAAACATCCAGTGGACGCTAAATATTTGCCGATTTGAAATTTGATCGATGATCAATTTAGCATAAAAATCGATATTTACTTTACTTCACACAATTGTTAAGCATCAAGCGTTCAATACTCTAATTGTTAGAACGGACATATTGTAGACGACTTGTCAATGAAGTCAGAAATTTATTTCGCATCGCATTAAAACCCGGGTGAATTAATTTTAGTACTGATCGTAAAGTGGGCGTTGTTACCTAAACTAGATGATCTCGAATGATTTACTATCCACTACATGAATGATGTTGATTGATAAGTGACCAAACCTTACATTCGCGGACCATTAGCCTTTATCAAAGGACTATTCACCAAGTATTGTAGAATGATAAATAAAAATGTCTAGCAAATAGGTTTGTTCCATTCATCAGTTCTATACTTTTCAACAACTTTGATGAATGTTTTGTTCCGAACGATTTAAAACTATCAATGTTCTCTCTACGTTAGTTTGGTGCGACCATTATCCTTAATAGTCACACCTGTTCCGTGAGATCGATAGAACCTAGTAACCTTGGGTAAAACTACTTTAATTGTAAACCCATTCATTTATTTAAACTATTCATTCATCACCTACACGCACGCACGTCTTTATTTCATCATTGTCTAAATTATAGTTTTTTATTTTGATCTCGATACTTATTTTCGTTTTTGCTCCAACCATCAACTTCGGGTGATTTTCACTTATATGTATAAATATAAAATGTGGGTTATCAATTACATACCTATATAGTTCTCGCTGGGCATTATTTCCGACACATTGAGCCTGCAGGCTCCACGAGGAACTGTAGTCACATAAGAATATCCAAGGGGCAGGCGTGGTCGAGAAAAGAGGCCCGATACCAGTCGCCGACCACAGCGTAACTCACGAGATGAAGCTGAAGATAGAACACCTTCGCGACCCACCGCCTGAGGAAAAGGCTTAATATTAAATAATGAAATTGATAAATGTAAAGCATGAAATAGCACAAACAGTAACAAAACTTGCTTATTGGTTGAAAATACAAAATACGACTGTCTCTATCACGGTAAGAAGAAAATTGTCTTTCTAATCAATTCCACAATTATTGTAGTGGATTTGTCTATCATGCACGTAATCAATGGAACCAGAATATATTTCCATATATAGCCAACAATCTTGGAAACCTAGAATGGAAAAATCAGGAACTAGTCAGCGTCAGGTTCTTAAAAGATAAATCTTAAATCTTACGATGCATGATGTGACGGGATAGATTACTCCTAGGAGTCTTAAAACCTATCATGTATGCACACCGAGTGTAAGTTTGGTAATCACATAAATATCACCGATGACATTGCTGTCCATCATACAACTGGATTAAGTATTCAGAACGGTGAGTTAAGATTACGGTAACCTTTTGTATATCAGTTTGGTCAGAACCTTCTATGTATCTAGGGCAGTGCATGACATCTTTGTGGCAATGTAAAATATTACATTTACTGTTTACAAGTAAGTTGTTGATGTGACTAAATAGTATTTTTCGTCTTTTTTAGCTAGATCATTAGTAGTAGCATATTTTCGTTGTTGTCTGAGCGTTTTAACAATGACCTGTCTCAATTATATCTTATCTAAATCTCATTAACGTTTCAATCGTGGTTATAAGAGACAGTCTAGAAGAACTATAGGTGCGCGAACCACGTTTACTTGGGGTTTGATGAGTAGAAAGATCTGAAGAATGAAAGTGTGGGACGAATGGGTCGGCTCGACCGGAGTGATACCACGGCCTCACAGAAAACCGGCGTGAAATAACCACAGCGTTGTTTCGCCGTGTGAGTGAGGTTACCGGAAGCCCAATCCTTCCCCACCCCCAATCCCTCCTCAATCCCTAAATCTCCAAATCCCTAATCCCTAAAAGGTCGGCTACGCCGTGTGAGTGAGGTTACCGGAAGCCCAATCCTTCCCCACCCCCAATCCCTCCTCAATCCCTAAATCTCCAAATCCCTAATCCCTAAAAGGTCGGCTACGCACTCGTAACTACTCCGTTGCGGGTGTCCATGGGCGGCGCTGATTACTTACCATCAGGTAATCCGTCTGCTTGTTTGCCTATATACTACATAAAAAAATGAAGCATGAAATTCACTGTCAATCTCGTCCCAAGAAATCTTTTAAAACATAGTTCAAAATTTCTCAATCTCAAACACAGAAGAGATGCAATAAGATGAAACGTCATAAACCACAAATCGAAGATAAACGTTACATAGAACAAAGTGATTGACTTGTACTTTCAGTTCCCGATAAACATTGGAGACGATTGAAATACAATGCTTCATGTCCATAATGGTTCGGTCTACGATGCATTGTTCCGTGTCCACCAAACTCAATTTCTTCACATAAATACATTGTAAGCTAACCAACTACGATTTACGATGTTGATCAGAAATTATAACGAACCGATTGGAAAGGTCTTGAAATGGATGAAAATATTGAACCAATGGAAGCTATCTTATCAGTGAATAACACGTTTCCATTGGTCAATAATTGAAATGTAATTAGAATATTTAGTACTCTGATTGGACGATTTAGTTATTTGGATAGTGATTTTAAGTCAAAACTTTATCAGGTCTGCGACCTCGGCCCAGAGCAGGAGAAGGAACAGGGGGTTTTTAGTCAGTAAGAGTCTGACACTATGGGTGGGAGAAGTCATTTAATGATTTTCCCCTCACAAAAAAAAATCGGGTCTAGTTCATTTTGTTTTTTTTTTCGTATAATGAATTTGACATTAATTGATACAAAAATACTCTGAAGCTTATGTAGAACCAATTGAAACTCAAATTCATAAGAACATTAAAAATATAAACTGCATTTTTATATTCCGTTGTTTAGTTGCACATTGATCTATGGCTATCGCCTTAATGAGTTGTACACCCTACACTCTGTTCACATACTCCACATCTCCGTAATAGCCAACGTATTAACCGCAACAAACTCTTCACTTCGAAGGCTTTTATCTATATATGGAACAGTGGATTCACACAAAGAATCAACTTTAGTACTGGCACCATATAATACAAGAAAATGTTACAAACCACTTATAGTTCAACTGTCTTTATTAACATTTTATCTCATAAAGAATCATGTACGTTTATTTGCTTTGCACACCTTGTAAGTGTAATTATGGTCCTTCGATCCGCGGATATTTTACTATCTATGCTAATTTCAACTAGAGTTTGTTGTTCATTCTTCATACATTAGCTACGTAAAATTTAATAAAAGTACGGATATATTTTTTCCATTTTATTGGTACTTTTAGTCAAAGTCAATATAATTTATTCCAAGTAAACCTAAACTAAATACGTACTTTTGAAACGTCAAAATAGAATATAGTAGTAATAATAATAGTCTACCAGTCCGTTCTAAAGCGAAGCTAGGTTTTTGATAAGACTAAATGATTTTCGACAGATGTCACTCATTATAAAGTGAATGTTTAAAAAAAACCTTAGCAATGCATAGGTAACAAAGATTTGGAAATTATGCTCGTTATCGAGAACAAACTCGTCGTTTTTACGTACGGGTCATATAACAAAACGAACAAAAAATGGTAAACGAAATATAAGATTTAAGTCTTCTTATAAGTTCAGGACATAAATAGCACAAAGTAATCGCCAACAATAATAATAAACAATAATATCTTTTCTGATTCCAAAGCAATGTTGAGACTTAAAACCAGTGCTGCATATAACTATACATAAATATATGTAGCCAACAAAAAGCGGATATACAACAAATAAATCAAAAAGTAAACTCTATTACTGAGTTCTAAATAAAATGGATGAGTAACAATACAATTAGGCGTGTCTGCAACGCCTCCACAATTCTTATATGTTGGCTTACACCCAAACATGAGCAAATGCATGCTAATTGAACATTCAAGCAATTTATGATGATTGTTCACAAAAGGTCTTCTTAATAACATTTATTATCTACTTAGTTCTTGCCTTAAATAAATTGAAAAACAAATGCCATTTTCTGTGATGTCTCATTTAAGGATCGCCTTTAAACGTTAATTTGGCTTTTTATTTGGCGTTAATGTCTTTATACAGAACTAAATAGGATGTTTGAACATTTAGTTCAAAGAAAAAATCTCATAATTTCGCTTTTAAAATGTGCGAACCGTTTCTACCCGAAAACGAGAAAATAATAGATGCCACTAATCCGAATTAATGCGACTATAAAAATTTTATCTCACAAAATATATCGTAATTAAAGTCGGACGCGGACCACAATATTTTGACATTTTTAATTTCTCGAAAAACATTGATAAAAATGTTTTTTTTTTAACCATTAATCCTGTTTATTTATGTGACCACAATCGCTATGGACATTTATCAGCGCACACTTACTGTATGGTTATTATAAATCATTCGTGGTAATTGAAAACGTACACTAATAGTCTATTAATTAGGATTAAGCGAGAGTTAACGAAGCACCTGTCAATGAGCGGTAACTGGTGACTTTGAACTGTGTTTTATGCGCCTCTATGGGTACAGAACCCGCTTAAACGCGACAAACAATTGTCCAAAACATCTGTACACCTACGCTTGTTTGTTTAAAAAGTTATAAAAGCAATTATCGACAGTATAACGGGATTAATTACAATCGAATGTGGTGTAAGCGGAGGATTCAGTAGCTCGTCTAATGAAGCGTGGGCGCAGAGATCTCGACTTTTACTCAAGAAACAAATGCTCGATGTCACAAAAAACGACAACTCAAATAAGATCAGTACGCAGCTTTTACATAATAAACGCTGTGAGTCCATAAACTGTCCATGTAATTGCTAAGAAAACTTTAATTGGCTATAATGTGTTCTTATAAATCAATTAAAACAACAACCTCCTTTCTTGGACTGCACTGATTATATCTTGACTCCTTGGCTTGCTCATTGAATTGTATCATTTATAAAGTTTATTCTGAAATGTAATAAACATTGTAGTAATGGTTGGACCGCTGTCATATTAGTTTGTTTGTTAGCGTTAATTACAGTGTTACGACATGATATATTACTCTAGTTGGGTGGTTCGTATCAGGTGACTAATCTAATATAACATATCGCTGGTTTCACCTGAATTTGTAGGTAGTTGTGGACACACTATACAGGTACTATAGATGTAGGTGATTCATGCCGTCGATATACTCATATAAAAATCAATAGGTAAGTTCATTTTTCTTACGAATTTATACTCTATAGATAGTATCTGTTATATTTCCATAATCATTGATCTGAATTCTAATATTATAAATGCGAAAGTAACTCTGTCTGTCTTTTCTTCACGCCTAAACTACTGAACCAATTTCTGTGAAATGTGGTACAGACATAGTTTGCAACTCGAGAAGGAACATAGGATATTTTTATACCAAAAATCTACAGGAAGTCACTATTCCACGCGAGTCGCGGGCACAAACACACAACAAGCTTGTATGTCTCATAAAAACAAAGTGACACGCAAATTTAGTATCAAACCACGTTGACATTTCCCAAATTTCAATAATAAATAATTGCAAAACTGTAAACTCAACTATAAGGGTCAAAATGGATCAGCAAAGCAAACAAAATAGAAACGTGATAATCAACCAACTATGTATTAGTCTCGTTAATTATATAGACACAAAAAAATAGGTAAACGGTATACTTACGAAGGCAAAGAGGACAAAAAATAGGCCGGAAGTAGATAGCATGTTGCGTTGTCTCCGATGTGTTTAAGATAAAACTTATTAGATAGTACTGACATTCACACGCGGATGATCTTTCGAGCACACTTGATGGATGTCTATCATATTCAGTAACACATGTTGAAATTTAAAACTTCATTTATTCTCTGCGAATTGTTATATTAATTCGATGCAAAATTTCCTAATGACATGTGCTCATATGTACACAGATTAGTCGTACCCACACAAACAATAAAGTTATTGGATAATTCAAACTGGCCGCTAATAATTGTATACTAGTAGTAAAATTACGAATATATGTCAACATTATGTTTATTATATGTATATGCTAATAGCCGTAAACCGTGCAAGCAAATGAATTAAATCTTTTATCTAAATAATTTCGACAATAAAGCTTCTCAAACAAAGTGCTCAAAGCTGTTCTTTATTACTAATTAAGAACGGATTATCAAATTTATTCCAAGGGCTAAAGGTCCAAATTCAAATAAACGTTCTAAAGTTTGAAGGAAAACATGCGTAAAATAAATGGAACATAACAATTCGCGTCATAAATTAAATTAATATCCATGAAGGTTAGACTGTGAGGAGACGAGCCAAGAGTCGCCGGGGTATTTAAATAAAGTAATTACTATCGGTGCTACTGGTAACGATTACTTTATTGTTAGTTGTACGTTGCCAAGAGTTACGGCCTCTTTGATCTTACTATGTGAATTGAATTAAAGCTAGTATTAGACAAATCCCCGGTGATATCTTTATACAACAGTTGAGTAAGCCGCAACAGCGCTGCGCCCTGCATCCACGTCATAACTTATTTCAAATTTGCATTCATCATAACTTCGTATTTAAAATTAACATAAGTCGGATTGTGCATTTCCCTGTATTTCAAGATAATGCCATTATATTCATAAGAATATTTACATTCATGAATTTTATTCGCATTTATATTTATCCGTAGAACACTGGACGACTGTTTTGATCTCGCGCATAGATTGTATTTACAAGAGAAGATTATTAAATGATACAATCTAAATACGATTACTACCAAGCATGAGAAACTAGAAAATCTAGAAACCTTTTTTACTTGAAATTATTATCTAAAAGATTCATAAAAATGCTTTGAAATGTGAACAAAGTACGGAGAGGGAAACTAGGTGTTTTTTATAGTCAAGTATCCCTATAATATAATTGGTTCAAGTGGCCAACTTTTATAAGTTTCTCATGCATTGAGAACACGGTACATATTACTTAAACCTGTATTAGTTATCGTAAAGAATCCGGTGGCGTGGCGCCAAGCTTTCGCGCCTTTCATGGACAACGTGCATTTTATACTAAATGTAACTACAATACGGTTAGTAGACCAACAGTGCCATCTATCAGATCTAATTGTGAAATGACGTACTTTGTTGCAAAGGGACTTTCGGTGCATGGTTGTATAGGGGACATGTCGAAGCATTCTTAGTTTCTTTTTTGAACTTGCTGGATATTAGGGGGATGATGCTTTTTTATTTTAGATAGCACGGCAAACGAGCAGACGATGCAGATACAGCCCATGGTTACCCGCAACACCACAAGTATTTATGATTAGGGTTTTAGGGATTAGGTCATTTGGGGATTAGGATTTAGAGATTGGAGAAGGAGAATGATTGGGCCTCGGGTAACTCACGTTTTATGTTAAATAGAAAATGGAAATAAAAGCAACTAAAATCCTGTAAACTAACTAATTTCTTAGTTTTTCCAATCATAAATACACTACAGAAAAAATGGCTGCCTGAACATAAATTAAAATAAAATACAAAAAAGTTTACCTATCAAAAACTTTCTAAGTTTAGAAAAATAAAATTGATTTACAAATTTAATGGTTATTATAATTTAATTTATTAGAATTAAAATATACTTCGGTGTCTAAGAAAAAGGTTTAATGTCGTTTGATCGTAAATTTATGACAAATGACCTTACGGAGACAGGTTTAATGACTTTGTCATTCCACAATGATTTTATATGAAACTCTTTCTATAACAACACAGATTAGTTCAATTCAAAAGTTTAAGTGGTCGGAAAGCAAATAGAATGCCCATTTATCTTGACTATCTGTGGTCCTAAAATTTTATGGTGTCGACGTCAGCCGGACAAATATCATTATAACAATAATTGAAATATTTAGTGGCGACACGCGACCAAATCGGAGTCAAATAGGGACACTGTGCCACTAGATTTATGGCCTTAAAACATGTCACACACAATAAAAAGTTAAACGATTTAAAAAATAAAAATTCTACCTATGTACGTTGACTGTGACAAGGGTGTTTTTATCAGATAGAAAGCTAATTGGAAAAAATGGTCGTTTGTACAATTGGAAATATTATGTTCTTAAATTCTTATAGTCGAGTCATCTTAATACTTGAATGATTAAGATTAATAAAGAATATTTTTCTGCAACGATGAACTCATTGGCTGGTCTGTTGGTCATGGATAAAATTGGCATCGTCTGTACAGCAAAAAACCGATTAAATCTTAATTCAAGGTCACTCGAGTGCATTCTTCATTTGTTTCTGACGCAATAACTGACAGCTCTAGCCCACGTGATTAATTTTAGGTTATCTAAATGGCTGTATTAAAAGCTAAGTCCGAGAATGCCATTAGCTTTAATTAATTGTCAATTATTTAGTACTAGCTACTGCTATTATAGAAATAGTGATTAATTTATTCATGACTCAATTACCCATATAATGGTTGCAACAAAGTGTGTTAGATATAGGATTTATTTTTGTGGTAAGATGTTTTGAAAACTTAAAATGGCAAAATTCTAAATACGCATTGTTTGTTTTACATTCTTAATGTGACTTTTTGATTAATAAAAACATTTGTTTATTTATTTTAACGGTGACATTCTGTGTTATTTTCAACAATGCAACAAGAATAACATTGTGACAGCTGTCAGTTGCAAGGAGACGGCGGGAAAATTGTTGAAGTTTGCAGTCAAACAAATTATTATGTTAACATACAAGTATATAATTTATGTTAAGAGAGGGTAAACAATCAGGAGTAACGCCATGTCAACATTGGCGGACGTCCAACCACTAAACATAACAAGTAATGGATGCGTCGTCACATTCGACGAGTATCGCCATTAAATGACATTATACAGGGTGCTAATTCGTGGAAGTTCTGACACTGTACTTAGTAATTTGTGTTAATACTATTGAAAATCGATTTACAAAATTAATGCAAGTAAAAAATATTATAAACCACGAAACATGACAACAAGCACCCTCTAAGATTTCCAGTTCCGCCAATTGGAATATTATTTTTAGTAATATGAGCTTTTCCAAAAAAATCCAATTTTTTTTTAATCATTGCTAAAATTCCATTATGAAATCGTGTTACAGAACATACCATTATAACCATTTACACGTAAACTCAACACCCTGTAACTCGCGTTATAATCGCTCACATTTACCTTTTATCGCGAACAAAGTCAGGAAGCTTAGGTAACTGTCACTAAAACATAAACTCCTTAGTTAGTTGCGCAAACGACAGATTTAAAACTATACATTACTACCCAGACGATCTTTTAATCTCTAAGCCTAGATTCTACGAAACAAATAATCTAGAATTTCTCTAAATGTTGGTCAATCGCCTGGATTACAGTCATTGGAGATATACGACTTCCGGCATGACGGAAAATACGTTCATTATACGAACAATGTTTATTCAGAATCGAACATAATGCGCGTATAGATTCGATTGTTCGCTTTCTTAACTCGAAATAATTCGACACGTAAATTGTTACTGTGTGGTTTGGTATAAAATGTAAATTAAATAGGTACTTATTGTTAACATTTTTTTATTGCCGAAACAAAAAAATATCACTATTATTTGTTAAACAAAATGAAAATCGGCGATACTTAACCAGCCGTTTGATAGCATTCTTATTTCGAAAAACCATTCCTCCCCAGAAATAATGGTGCAATTGAATAATTCTTCACATGTATATAGTGACTATCATGTAGAGAATTAAATTATGGGCTATCAGATTATTCCCTTATCCCTTTTCCGTGTGAGAAGAGACCTTTGCTCAGCAGAAGGCACTTGAAGGCTGGTAATGTGAGATATTGCCAATGCGATTACCGTCAGGTGGGCCGTTAGCTTTGTTGCTACAAGGTGCAATCTAAAAAATGACAAATTCTACTATCTACTTATTCTTGACGATAGAAGCACTAAGCTCTACAACTATAAAATATTGTATATGACCATACACCATAAAACAAAGTACTATTGACATATTAATAGCGTTACTATTAAAAAATTCAGAGAATAACAATGATGATGAATGGCAATACATATGTCCGAAATAAAGATGTCCTCTAAAGGAGGCAGTATATCACCAATTCAGGGTTGACACAATACATGACATGTTAATTTTCGCTTAATTACTCAATAAAATCGCGAGAACATTCCTCGAGATTTACGCTAATAGACATTTAGTCTTGTACTACATAGGAAGAGTGACATTAGACGCTTTTATACGAACATTTGTGAAGGCAATTAATGTTAAAAAGGATTTGTGTTCGAGAACGGTACGGAGCACGGGACCAATTAGCGCGAATGTGCGTTACGGTCCCCTGGCAGCCCTAAGGCAGATGGTAATCGACCTTATAGTAACCCCAATTCGTTGATGAAGCTTTTATAGCGGTCTTTTAATAATTTCTTAATGAAAAATTAACACAAGCAGTGTTGCGAATGACGCGGCCAAAATTGTCGATCAGACAAGATCAACGCACTGTCGCCGACTTTAATTAATGTGCCACTGGTAATACTAGGCCGGAGATGAACGGATTCCTTTCGATTTACGACTTCATAATCATTCTGCTAACTATTCGTTAATCATGAGATATAGATCTAGGTATGATTGTATTTAGGTACTGTTGGCGAATTTTCAGTTAAAAATATTACTTCCTACATACTCAAAAAAATTATATTATATATTTTTTACTTTACACATAACTAACAGACCCAGAAACGCCTGGCTGTGGCTAAGATTCTTGTCAAAAATAATATTGTGACTATAAGTTGAGATGTAAGCTATCCTATCTTTAAAGTTGGATCAAAATACACACGGAATGCAAATCAAATTTAAAATCGGTTTAGTAGTTTAGGGGTCTATCGCGGACAAACACGTGACACGAAATGTTTATATAAAAAGTATATTTTTCTTTTTTAAAAAAGGTAGCCGCACAGTAGGATATTCTCCTGTGTCGTGGGTACAGTTACAAACACAATTTCACACACACATGACACCCAGACCCGGAGCAACCATTTGTGGATCACACAAAGAGTTGTTCCGTGCGGGAATCGAACCCGCGACACGTTGCACGGCAGCCAGTTGCCCAGCCACCGCACCAAACGTGCAGTCAATTACAAAAAAAAAAACAAGATTAAAAATAACGTTAACTGAGTGTATAAACTATACAATCTTTAATTATAATTTATATCTAAATCTTTCGACTTTACCAATATATTTTGATTTTGCATTCTAAGCTCCTGATTAACATCATGCAGAATTGACTAAGATTAAAACTATTTTGAATCACATCCAAATAGAAAATCATTGAACAAATATTTTCGTATCAAAATAGCGCACTGCATAAAACTTCACAGGAGAAAAACAGGAAGACGTGAGTAAATAGCTAACAAATGGATAGATACATTGCATTTAGTGCAGTTTCATGTTACAACACACACATAGGCACGAAACTATTAAGAAACGCACAATCCACGGATAAACTGCTTTAGTTAACACCAAAAACGTTTATCATAAACAGTTTTTTAGCACGTTTAACATTAATTTGTCGAGACGTTTAATATTCATCTGTCGCGTGATAATTGCTGATAAGACGAATGCAACCGACCTCACTTTACGGGACTTTTCAACCAGTCGTAATACACTCGACAACGAACCTTTGACAGCCATCAAATTAACATCGAATTGTCATTGACCGATGGCTACATCACTTAACGGAGAATATAATTGTCAACGATAAGAGATTTTAACGGAAATTAAATTATTCGCTTGAAAGCAAACTCTAATACGGCTGGATGATTTTGTGAAAGCTTTCTTGGCGCCGGCTTGTAAACAACTCACAATTTAATAGTAAAAAGCTGTTAATTTTTTCTTAATGTATTGAATTAACGGTTACTTTTATAATGTAAAGAATAACCAATATGCCATTAGGAAATGCATCTTAATTTTTTAACACAGTAAACATCGTTACCGGATAAATGAACACAGAATATTTTAGTTAGATATCTAAGCACAACACTTTTTATTCTAAATTGGATTTAAAAATTATTTATTTTATAAAATACTAAATAGAAAATGCACGAGTTTTTCCGCCTGAATGCGTATGCGTCGCGGGTAAGTCACGCGCAAGTCGCGTCGCTGTGCACTACTGGCGCGTAAAGCATGCGTCTCTCGCGCATTCGTATGTGGAAAACCGTCTGTGGACGTCCCGACACGTACCGCGCTCACTCACACACCCGCCGAACATGTGTCTCACGGGACAAATCACGCACAAACTATACAAACAATAACTATTAAGATTATGTTATGTATTCTACTAAGAAACTATCGGTAAACAAAGCTATTCATGAAAATAACAATACCGGTAAATCACCAGAGGAAATATACTTTGAAAACAAGAGTTATATCAAACAAGGTTATTGATTTATTGCAGCCTGCTTTTGAGATCGAGAGTGACAGGTCAGTCTGCATACGATGCAGAACGTTTAACTGACAAAACTTAGAATTGGTCGCCACCTCTATGCCTTAATTATTATTCAAATACGTATTTAAATGCAAGACACTATGATACTATCGTTTTCATGAATCGGTGAAGATAAAATAAGATTAAGTCATTTTTAATTTTTAACCGACTTCCAAAAAGGACGATGGTTCTCACTTCGACCGTTTACATATATGCTTTTTTTATGTTTGTTCGCCGATATCTCCGTTATTTATGAACCGATTTTGATAATTCTTTTTTTTTATTCTTTAATAACTAATCCAAAGACAGCTATTGGTAGAGTAGGTTATGTCTGTTATTTGATTGTATCGGTTAGCGCGGTGGTTGAGCAACCACCTGTCAAGCGAAGTGTCGCGAGTTGGATTCCCGCACGGAACAATTCTGTGATCCACAATATGTTGTGCCTGGTCTAGGTGTGATGTGTGTGTCAAATTGTATGTTCACAAACGACACAGAATAAATTTCTAGTGTACCTACATATTTATATTTTTCATAAATAAATAAAAATTCAACTTCATATATGGTGTTCTGGATATCATTGATAAATTAGAAATCTTATAAATATTTTTATTTAAATTACATCCAAAATATATAATTTAATTAAATTTGCATTTTTTAACCGATAATGAAGACTTATTGCAAAACTCATTACTACTACATGGATAATACACCAAGATTTTTTCTCTTACATCATACACCATTAAAATAAAACGAGTAACATTTTTATTTTCAATCTCTCATTGTATCACTGACATAACACTAATGCATTCGACGTCACAGATTCGGAGATACGATTTCTTAAAGCGTCGTATGTAAGTAATGATTTATTCAATTGATCTCATCGGGCCCGTGCAGTCGACATGTATCTATTTCATTAAGACTTTAATCTTTTATTTTATATATGTACATAATATACAAAAATATACGTTATGTGCAAATAGAAAAAAATAGCACAAAAGTGAAGCTATTTGTCGATTGAACATATTCTTTTAATGTTGCGTGTATTATCAACGAAATTAAAACGTTGGGTTGGTACAAATTAAGTAGTATTTCGCTTAGCCGATTTTGATACAGTAGGCCTTTATATTTTTGTTTTCGTTGCTCGGTTAGTATGACTGTGTCGTCAGTGTAACGGCACGGAATGTCCTTTGTATCTTAAAAATTAGTTCTGACTTTTCTCTTTATGCGGCGATCCGCCTGAGCGCAGATGTAACGCTGCTACTCCATGAATCCAGTATTTAATGGATGTTATTATACATATTATGAACCTTCCACTAATCAATCTATCTGTGAAAAAACCGAATTAAAGGCAGTTGCGCAGTTTTAAAGATTTAAGCATACATAGAGATATAGGACCGTAGAAAGCGACTTTGTTTTATACTAAGTCGTGATTTCCCAAAACAAGTACGTGTTTAAAACAAGACTAGAAAAAATCATGGTAGGGCCAATAAAAACTATTTTATTTTGTAAAAATTCAGACTGATCATACTTTTCGGAAGCCATATTCTTATTTCAAAAGTATTTAAACAAACATTATTTCTTGAGACGTTGTCTATGGTATAGTGCATAACTCCTCAATAAAATTCTATGTCACGTAAGATTTGCCTATAACATTTATAACTGTCAATTTAACGTCAACATAAACATGCAACATAAATATATATTAACCAAGTTAAAAGTAAAAATTTTTATCTTTATCTTTTAAGCAATAAGGTGCACTTTTGCAGTTTTAGTATTGAAAAGAGGTTGACAATGGGTAAACCGCAAATAATTTTATTTTACGATAGTTACCACCCCTATTGTCACATAGGATAGAGTTCAAGAACACAATGACATCAATGATTGTTTTATGCTTTAGTTCATCAAATCTTATTTATGTCTGGACATAATAGAACGTACATAGATAGGCCGGAGTGAATAGGTTACTTATGGGTTGCCATGCTCCATCGCAGATCACACCATCGTTTATCACCAGGCGAAGTACTAGACAAGGATCCTTATTAAAAAAATAATAGTTTTTTTTTTAAACGAAGTAAAATGGTTTTGAAATTTCTTTACTTGTCGCAAAATGACAATAATCCTAGTGTGGGGCAACGTTTTATAAGAAAAAGAGAAATAAATAGAGAAACACGTAAGCAGCCAGAGCAAATTCCCTGCACACTCTTAGCTCATTATGCCCATACAAAACTACCAGGGTTGCGGGTTAAGCGCAATGAGTCACCGCGGCCTCGGCCCAGAGCAGGAGAAGGAACGGAAGGGTTTTTTTGTCAGTAAGAGTCTGACACTCTCTCTCGCTTAGATTTTAGGTAACTCTGGGCGGGAGAAGTAATTTAGAGATTTTTCCCTGACGTAAAAAATACCCATACAAAATGAGTCTACCTAGATGACCATGCCAAATACAAAATAAAGCATTGAATTTTTTAAAGAGGGTGAGTCACTTTGTCAGCTAACATCTGCTACAATTACACCAGATGTATGAATTGTATCTTAGATTTTAGGTGACCTATTATAGTGATGCTCAAAATTTCGTAAATGGCATAATCTTATTTCAACGCCTTAATTACCAAAAAACTAACAATAGCAGCAGTCTTTTACGGCAAAAACGGCTTAAATGTTTGTGCCTATGTATTGTACGAAACGAAGACCAAACGTTACCGACGTTTTACATAGAAAAATAACAAACGTTATTTTAAGACCTTAATGACGTATGCACTTCGCAACATTTCAATGTTCTTAATTTATTAAGATGTTATTTTTATACATAAAGACTGTGATGATATATATGCATATGCAAAATCATTGTCAAATCTCAGTCAAGAGTGAGCTAATTACCTTAAACTAGATACGAATCTAAAATACTAACTAAGCTAAAAACCCTGGCTTCACTTTGTCTTGAAATCTAAATGTAACTAAAAAGTTTACTCCATAAATGTTCCACTCAAATAAGGAAGCAGTTGAATTAAGCTACCATAAACCACAACCTCACTACCAAAGATCAAAGCGATCACATATTTTCATGCCATACAAATATGGCAGATAAAATAATCCTTAATTTTCTAGGAAATTCTAGGAACATCTACAATTTTCCAGGAAAACTCGATTTAATTAGCATTTAAAGTAAATAGTTAATACAAACATAACTCAGAAAATATCACCTACAATATCATAAATAGCTCATAATATTGATATTAGTGTTAATAAATTACAGATTACTAGTATCCATTTGGATTACTTAAATACCACGTTTCTATGAATCTAGGAATTACTGTCAGTAGTACGGACTGTTCTGTAATTATACATAAACTTACTGTTAACCACGACTTTGCCTCCAAGGCAAAAGAGAATTTACTAGAAACAGAAGTGCTTTAAAACTACAGCAGCGCCATCTACTGTGACCGGTTTGACGGACGATACTAACTTTAATATTATTGTTTTTTATGTACACAAAAGTATTTTAAAAGTTCTTTCTTGAATTTGTTGAAGAAGACTTTAAAAAAGATGGTAACGAATGTACCAACGTGATCTTTTGAGTTGGAATGTCACATGGAAGTGTTATCCAAAGCAATAAACTACCACCTTATTACGTGAATAAAACAGAAGCCAAATACTGCAATTCTGCCAACGTACTGCTCCAACTTCAGAGAAAAACAAACAAACACATATAATTAATAATATTACACAAACGTAATAAATGGTACATTTAAGAGAATTTTCTGCAGGCTAAACGCTACAATGATTGACGTTTAGCAACCTACTAATTAACATGGAATATACAAATGTTCAGCTGCACCATTTGCAAAGTGTCAAAGTAATACCTCATGGGATTAATTAGCCCGTGGCCGTTTGTCTAGGACAGAGCTACTCAAACTTTACTACTACTCATCATCTAACTTAATTTATTTAATGTTATTTTTATTTCACTTCGATTCCTTCAAGGGGCTAATCCAAACTAATATTATAAATGCGAAAGTAACTCTGTCTATTTGTCTGTCTTTTCGTCACGCCGAAACTACTAAACCGATTTCTGTGAAATTTGGTACAGACATAGTTTGGAACTCGAGAAATAGGGTAGTTTTTGTACCAAAAATCTGCAGAGAGTCACTATTTCACGCCAACGGAGTCGCGGGCAAAAGCTAGTACTCAATAAACAAAAAGATGAAAAGTATGTATCGGTAAGCCTTCTAGCGATACGATCTGTAAATTACAAATAGAATTCCCACGAAGAAGAACTAACGAGAAACCCCATAGATCCTTTTTTCGATACGGAAGAAAATAATTACAAAGACATTATGTCATGTTGTCATCACTTAACCAAACTACATAGATCAATACATAACTATATTGTTAGTTATATAGATATTTAACTATATTATTAGTTATATAAATATTTTTTCGTGTCAGTTCAGTGAACTGGCAAGGATGACTTTATTTATATTACGTTATAAGATAGATTAGGCCGTAGTTGTTAATGTGTTTTATTTTTTGTTTTTGTATTGTTTGTTTTTGTATGTCTTTTTTATTAACCAAGAAGGGTGTGTGTCTGTTTACGTTTTTATGTTTTTATTGTATTTTTATAATGTTTAATTTAGTTAAATGCCTCACTAACGCATTGGATTAGTCTGTAATGTTAGTGTTAAGGATGATACATGAATAAATAACAAAACAGTTTGAGAACATTAGAAGTATTCCGATCAAGTCACACAGTCAAGTCAAGCTTTGCGCAAAAGGGGATGGTATGCACTGTGCCTAGGTTTCCTTGCTACCTATATTAAGTCTCCCATATTGTGTAGGTGTTTCAATGCTTCGTTATATTCAAAGTAAAAGGAACAATGTATTACGGTGTTTCCTTTTATCTGCACTACTATAAATAGAGGCATTATCGCGAACCGTATTAATTTTAAGAAGCTCCGTCCCGCGCCTTCCGGTCGCCATTGTTGTACAATATTACTTTTGTGGACTATTATTATATTCAGTGACGAGATTATAAATAGCATTCAAAATTCAATTTAGGTACGTGTCTTTGTATTTTGCGTGAGATTTGGGTGTAATAAAAAGTATTTTGGAACGAATTTTGGAAGGAAGAAAGGTAATGGAAGAAAATTTATGATCTGTGATGAGATAACAAGGTTACTTTTTAAGGTGAAACAAATATTAAATACTGCAGTACATTTAAATAGTCCATCATCCTATCTTTATTTGTATCTTATTTCATCAAACCCCAAGCGAACGCCAGCGTTCACGCATCTATGTATTCTTTGGTGTTTATATATCTATGGTGTCTCAAATTACCACGGTTGAAAGGTTTATGAAGAGTGGAGTAGCAAAAGTAAGGAAACCTAGCAGTCTTTTTTCTCGTTATCGACGACCAACAGTATATTTTTATATTAAGCTAAGTAACATATTGGTAAAATGGTTGATTGACACCAAGGCATAAAATATTTTTAAAGTACTTTAAATAGTGTCTGACAGAAAATGCTGTTGACTTTTAAGTCCTCTAATATGACCGATATACACTCACACATGTGTACATGTGTTATATACGAAATGTAAAATAATAAATAAATAAAAAATACTAGTCTAGCTTTTTAGTATAATTTGTTGTTAGAGAAATCTACAGCTAAACACAACATTCCTGTAGCTGCTATTAAACACGCTAGCAATTAAGACATTATTTGCATAATAAGTGAATGTTAAGCATAATTTTCTTATCAAGTATTTACTGTGTTTAAGTTTAAATTGTAAAGGAAAAGGAAACTGTCGCTATGCCCGGGGCGTTGGATGGCGAATGTCGGTAATCAGTAATCTCACGCATGCGCAGTACTGACCGGCGCCGGCGCCGATGGCTACGTTACTAGAAAGGACGTTAGAGTTTCACTAGCTCACTAGGTGGCCCATTAAAAAAGCTTAAAAAAGTTTGTAAATAAATATGAAGTGTTTAATAAAATGTTAAAGTTAAGTTAAAATGTCAAAGGTAATTTACTTAATAAATTAATGGTTGTCAGTCTCATCTTTAGCTTTTTTCTTTTAAGAAAAATCAGTACGTATGATGAACTGAACCCTATGTACGTAGGGTCCAGCTTAATGTAAAAGATTTTACTCCTATAATGATATGGAAGAGTCCAGTCTCGGAATTAAGTAAGTAACACAATTAGGTGAGTTTACCCTAAGCAATCTATCAGCAGAAACACCCACATCATACAAAGAGTTCATCATCCATCATCAGCCTAAAAGTGCCCAATACTGAGAAAAAGCCTTACCTCGCGCAGAGACGGTTTGGGGATTAATCACCAAGCTTGCTCAAGACTGAATGGCGATTCAAACTTAAAATTTAAAAGTATAAGTCCAGATTTTCTCACGATATTATCCTCCACGGTAGGTCAGTGGTGTCTAAAATCATAGGAAGTCCATAAACTCGGAAAGGGTCACATTGGTACTTGACAGGTTTTGTATCACTCTCACTCTCATGCATGAGAAGCTGTGGAGGTTAAGGCACCGAACCTCTGGACCACCACAACATAAAGAGTTACGAGTGCGTTTTAAGGGATTTTGAAGGTGGGGATAGCGTTTTTTTTTTATTTGGTTTGTGCCTCCAAAGGTTTTTTTTAATATGTAAACACTCATTCTTCGCCAGTGATATATGCTATGAGTACATAACGCTTAATTATTTTGGTGCTAGTTACTGTTGTGTCATTTTTATGTCAACTCTAAGTCTTTATTTAAATTCTAATTAAATCGTGTTAGGCTCTGTTATTCTATTTATGTATGGTGTGATTTCCTATAATAAGAAAGCATAGGATATTTTATATTCTGCTTTTCGTATAAGCAGAATTGTTTTGTGTTTTTCATTGTTGGAAATCCAAATAAATACATAAGGAACGAAACTATTAACTACCTACTAGGCATAATTCAAGCGTGTATGCGATGATAACGAAAACTGTAAATCCTAATATTGTCTTTCCTAGACTTTCTCTAAAGCTTTCTGCAGTAACAAAAAGTACAGAAATAACAAACGTATTATATTTAAGATACTTCTACCATTATATATGTGTATAAATACAGGCATGGAGTCAAATCACGACTGCATTGCACAATGGCCTATTTGTAATAGACAATAAGAGCTAATCACCGATTAATTAAAACAGAATAGATCAATAAATTCATAGCAATACAACAAATTTCAATCAACAATTTCGCCATTGTTGTAGTTTATTATGTTATAAAATATTAGTGAAACTATTAAACCTTGATTGATTGAAATTAACCTAATCATTGTAAATAAGTACTATATATAACCTAGTAGAATCAACCAGTATAAAATGACCTTTGTGAGATGTGATGAATGAGATCATGACAAATTATTTCTTTACCTTGATGTAGTATATGTTTTTGTAATACCAAAAAAAGAAATTCTCTCTTTAATGATGTTTATCAGCATTATTATCAAAAAGTGCTTTACAAACTACCTATACATTGGGGCTATCGCCACGATAAAATGAATTCTTTTCCAAAAATTATATTCTTTACACTAAATAAACAACGCTAATTTTAATGTCAAAATTTTATGACAATCCCAACTTAAGCTAAAAGCTTTTAATGTGAATTAGTGAAACTGTATAACTATATTTAAGGCAATTTCTGATAACAAAATCAATTCCGAATGGCGGATTTTTGGCGCCATATAGGTGCCGATGTCATAAAACGATGCGAAAACACCGAAACAAGACTATAAATATTTAATTTGGCGAAAAAATTCAAAGAAAACAACATGTTATATATGTATTTTTATATGTGTTAATATTAATAAAACTTGTGACTATGTTACGCCTCCTCATAGCCAATTTTAATGAGACAATTTTTGATATCCCTAAGTCGGCCCCGAAGGTCGTAAATGCCTTATCAAGTTCAAAATTTACAAATGAACGAACACAATTTAATTGTGGGAGAGTTATGCTTCAGCACGAATGGGTTGGCTCGACCGGAGTGATACCACGGCTAATTTTGACTACAAAACTGATATAATGAAGACAGCTTCCTATTGTCTCCTTGTCTCTTTCACATCTCATTTTAATTCTCTTCCGATATTACAACATGTGAACCAATTATATGTGAGAAAATAAAAGAATTAATTAGTTAATTAGTCAAACCCGAACGCCCCGACGTGAACGCCGGCGTTCGCACGCCTATTGCCATACTATTTTGTCTCATATTACAACGATTGAAAGTTTAAATTATACGAGGCTTGTACAAAGTCGATCCATATAAAAAGGACCATGACTTCCAGCCTGACAGCTGCCAGAGGGCAAAGTAGCATCTACAAACAGCCACAACGAGCACCCGCCACACAAATCATTATCACGTAATAAACAATACACTAAATAATTTACGATTACGGCGCATGCGTCCTTGTGCCACAGTGTTGCAGCGATTGGATAGTTTATAGAGCAGACGGTACTGCTTCAATACTCAATAGACAATTCATCTAGCTTTATAGCGTTCGCAAATAATAGGTATAAACCAGACAGCAGGCACAAACACAAACGCAGCCTCAATACAACATAGTCGACAAAATGACAAAATTGAAGTTTCCAATATTCCTAGGCATTACATCACGAATCCGTTTCAAATGCACCTTACAATGCCATGTTCATGTACGAATGGGATACCTAATGACAAACTGAGCGGAACAAAACAACATGTACACTGTTCTATATGACGTCAAATCCTAAATATAGTTAGGCATCATAGTTCGCCCGTGACCATAGACCGATATTAAACTCAAAAGAATTGTATAAACTTTGGAATGCCAATAAAAGTTTAGGTATTTTTATTGCTTACCGTAATGGATATATCTTGGTCATGACATAGCATGTGGTCAATTATGATGTTTCCTGTTTATTTTTCGACTATTCGTGTATTTGAACATAGGTATATAGGTCACTGATGTAACTAATTTTGGCGAAAACATACGCATACCTATACATTTTTGAAGTAAAGGGAAAATGTTCAAATTCGTCTCCCGATCAGGATGGCGGAAGGGAGTGTCAGCCTCTTGCTGACTAAAATTCCCACCGTTCCTTCTCCTGCTCTAGGCGGAGGCCGCGCCTTATTGCGCTTGCCCCGAAACATCAGCCCTAATAAGCCCCGTCTGTGGATCCACGCATATACGTAGACCACGAATCGCAAGTTCTGAATCAACACAAAATACAACACTAGTCTCATTTTATCCAACGTGTTAAATACCACACATAAAGACTTAAACAAATATTACAAATAACTTTTCCCGCCCTGGCTAGGTGGAGATGGAGTGTCAGTCCCCTACTGACTAAAACCCACCCCATTCTTTCTCCCTTTGCACGCCGGATCCACGGTACATTATGGCACTTCCAATGGCAACATTTTAATAATTCTTTAACGACATAATTAAGAAATATGTCGAAACTTTGATATAGTTACAGCTCAAGTAAAGTGACAGGGCATGGTATACCAGATCTGTCCAAGCATTCATTTACCTAGAACGTGGTCTGCCTACAAATACGTTAAATTGAACCACAATTTGCATTAATGTGACAACCATAAGTCTAAAAAGGATTATGTTGATATTTGTAAAATATAGTTATCTAAAGAATTACGGACAGTTAAACTGGTACAGCTTAAAAGATTAGCTTAAAATGTGCCTTTATTATAATATAGAAATGGCAATTTTGTGAAACTTTGTAATCAACTTGGATACAGGTATTTCCGCAATTGAAAATTACTTAATTCTTTGAAAATGTTGGTTTGTTAATGTTTCCTTAAAGGCTAATTATTAGTCCTACGTTTTTTGTAATTGAAATACTGTCTTCCATTATCTAGTTGTATATTTACGTGCGTACTGATGTGACCACGCAAGAATTTCTCATGGGACTCTTACAAATGATATACAGGACATCCATAAAGAGGTTTTTTTGTCTACCAAACAAATAATGTACGAAATGAAACTCTTTTACTAAGTAATAAGACATGTTTTCAAAATTAACTAAGTAATCCTGCATCTACTTTTACAAGTAGGTATATCCTTTACTATTTGTGAAAGAAAAGCAGTTGGTAGTATGTGTTCGATTTTTAAATAAAATCTTGTTGTGTCGGTAAAACAAAAGAAGCTACAAAATATTAATTTATATTAATTGTTACATTCTTTAGTCGTAGTGGCCCGGAGGTTAACCCCTTACCGCTTCTCATGCATGAGGGTGTGGGCTCGAATCCTGGCAAGTACCAATGTGACTTTTTAGGAGTTATGTGTACTTTCTATGATTATTTAGATACCACTGACATACGGTGACGGTAAACATCGTGAGAAAACCTGGACTTATAATTTCTAATTATAAGTTTGAAATCGCCAACCCGCATTGAGCAAGCGTGGTGATTAATGCTCTAACCTTCTTCGTATGAGAAGAGGCCTTTGTTCAGCGGTGGGCACTTATAGGCTGATGATGATGATGATGACATTCTCTAGAAGATTCCACTTACCTTACAAGTTCCTTGAATACAAATGGCTCGAAATCCTTGCCTGGTACAAGGTGTTCCATCCGCTACTAGTGATAAGGATGCGTAAAAGTGCTGTCCTAAAGGTCTGCAGTTCAATGTACATGGCGCATTACCTGCAGAAAAAAAATATTATTATTACACTTGATATTGGGAAAATACTAGTAAAAATATTATTCGAACCTACTGAATTGTATCAAAACTAGTCGGGGATGTGGGTACGAGCGCTATAAGGTACCGAGCCGGGATAAGAGACCATATCTTTTGATGATTTTCCCTTGCGATATTATAATCTATGATATTTCAGCAACTTCCAATTAACTAAAACCATTACCAAGATGTTTTGCTAGCATAAGCTTTAAAACTTCAACGACATAAAAGACAAAGAAACCAAACTATATTCGGTGTCAAAAAAACAAATGATGCACTCAATATTCGACGTTCGACAAATGAAAACAAAAAGAAACTGGCACATTAGAATTTATTAATGGCCATCTACAATTCAATTTTATCGTCGATATACAAAACGGGTTGCAATTCTGACAGATTATTGGCGCGCAAATTGACAGAACAAGCGTGTCAAATGCGCAGACAAGCGGTGTAATGTGTTAGATTAGCTGTCAACACACAATTAGTACGTTCTCTTTTTCAGTCGCAACTGTTTTGTTTTTGGACATTATGTATTTGTTAGTTCAAGGAAATCTAGCAAATAGTTTATCGGACTCATCATTTAAAAAAAAGTCGCAGTAATTTGATATTTACTCGCGATTGAAATCTGTTAACCGTTTCTTAATAAAATATATAATTATGAGAAGTATTTTAACTTAAAATGTTCACCAAGGAAAATAAAAACAATATTCTGACCTTAAGAGCCAACTTTTAAAAAGTTCTTGTTTGTATGTATGAATTCTGGGGACCGTGAGCAAGGGTAGCTAGTCGCCTGACCAGAACCAGTCCCGAGTGGATCGCGTTTTGTAATCATTTAATCACTATTACCTCTCAATGTGTTTAAAATACACACATGCATTTTTGTCAACCTTTATCTCGCGATTGGCTGAACTTTTTTGTAAGCCATATATAGCCAGCATATGATAAGCAGTAGGCGCTGCCCATAAATTTGCATTCCGGCAATGCACTAGTAACTTCTTTGGTTTTGCCGGTCTTTTCGAGATTGGGGACGGATTGGAGAAGAGGAAGAAAGATTGGGCCTCCAGTTACCTCACTTACACGGCGAAAAACAACGATGTGGTTCTTTCACTGCCGTTTGTATTCTGTAGAGCAATCATTAAATTCTGGTCAAGGCCCTCATGAAAAAATCCATTTTATGTTTTATGGTATAAGTCGGCAAACGAGCAGATGGATTACCTAATGGTAAGCAGTCGGCGCCGCCCATGGACACCCGCAACGCCAAAGGAGTTATGAGTGCGTTGCCGGCCTTTTGGGGATAGGGGTTGCGGATATAAGGATCAGGAAGGGATAGGGGAGAGGAAGAGATTGGGCCTCCGGCAACCTCACTCACACGGCGAAACACAACGCTGTGGTTGTTTCACGCCGGTATTCTCTGAGGCCGTGGTATCACTCCGGTCGAGCCGACCCATTCGTGGCGAAGCTTGGCTCTCCCACACTTAAAATAGCTCAAAAACATTTTATTTGGGTTAGAAATTTAACCCTGAACCTCTTATTTAAATGTCTGTCGCTGTCGCTCTTGTTACCACCACACACACAGATAAATTAAGAACCTACGTAAACAAGTTCTACTGCAAATACCAACATTTACGAGTTTACATTCATAAGTAACGAATGGCACAGCTTATGCATGTGTATGCATAATTTCATATTTACATCATTCGCTGTTTGTTGCGTTTTGAATATAAGGTCAATGACGGCTGGAAGTGGCTGTTAATTAATTGTATTGTTTTTGAAATATATAGTTTGTTATAACTTCTTCTAGCGGCTTCGCCTGTCATACAAGGGGAAAAACTTGGTTAACAATCCATCAATATTTGCAAACTTATACAAATAAACAATCCACCACAATACCTACAAACTTATTATTGGAATTAGCAAATAGCTTCACTAGAGGGCAGACCGACACACTGACACATAAAGTTTTGACTGCACGATTGGCGCGGTAGCTGGGCAAACTGGCTGCCACGCAACGTGTGGCCAGTTCGATTCCCGCACAAAACAACACTTTGAGTGATCCACAAATTGTTTTTCCGGGTCTGGGTGTATGTGAAATTGTTTGTTTGTAAACACACCGACGACACAGGAAAAATAATAGTTTAGGGCAACGTTATTTAAAAAAAAACATGTTTGACATTCAAAAGTATCTATTTGAAATTAATTATTTTACTTTGCCTTTGACTTTGACATGATGGTAGTAAATTAAAGCTAAGATAACCAACAAGGTTTACACTCTTGTAATTCAAAATATTCTAAACGCAATTTCAAATCCATCTTATAAGATATTAAGAATTTCAAACTCCTAAGATTCAATAACATAAACTCCAAGCCTAACAAAAAGTCTTCAATGTAACAATCAACTATAAATAATCAGAAACGTTAAAATTGTATACAAAAACTAGCTACTCTCGCGCGGTTTCACCCGCTGCTCGGCTCCATTTGATCGTAACGTGATGTTCTATATAGCCTACAGCACTCAGGAACATTGTAGCTATCTACCAGTGAAAGAATTTTGGCAATCCGACCAGCGCGGTAGCGGTTCCAAAGATTAGCCCCTACATACGAACTTAAAAATTTTACCTCTTTATAATATTAGTATAGATATAGATATAAGTAATTAGTACTAACCATCAATGTACGGGACCCAGGTATAAAACCTGCCACGGAATGGTCTCCTATCGAACGCTGCACACTGCGCCGCACGATTGCCCCTCGTTGCACCAGGACAGGGCTGTAACAAAAAAACTTTATTCATCATCATGTTACAATTATGTTTTATGGGAGCATGTATACATACGATTGTTAATTTTCGTAATGATAGAACAATATGAAATTTATGTGATTTTGATTCCTAGATTTTACTTGATAGATCTTTACAGGTCATCTTATTAAAAACATTTCAAACAAAAACCGTTGACAACACAATTAAAATCAAAAGAAAAGAAAAGGACGGAAAGACATGATAACAACCTCCTTATCGTCATTCAAGTCAAATACAGATGTCAGATCTGACCCGAGCTGCCAACAACTGTCCAGATTGTTTACAAAGTATTATTTATTTTATTTTAAATTCAAGTATCTTCAAATTTACTTATTTATTTATGAGCATATTTTTTATTATTTTAATGTGGGAAAGCCATGCTTCGGCACGAATGGGTCGGCTCGACCGGAGTGATACCACGGCCTCACAGAAAACCAGCGTGAAACAACCACAACGTTGTGTTTCGATGTGTGAGTGAGGTTACCGGAGGTCCAGTCCTTCCCCCCCCCCCCCCCATTTAGGGATTGAGCCCTCCTCAATCCCTAAATCTCCAAATCCCTAATTCCTAAAAGGTCGGCAACGCACTCGTAACTCCTCCGTTGCAGTTGTCCATGGGCGACGCTGATTGCTTACCAACAGGTAATCCGCCTGCTCGTTTGCCGAACCATTACATATTCTTTTTTTTTTTAAGTACACCTTTTTTTAATTTTCTACACAGTATGATACGAAGTTGGTACAAAAGGCGGATTTAATGCCATTTGTATTCAACCTTCGGATCAAGTAGGATAAACAGCGAAAAATAGGTACAGAAATATGTTACTAATACCGACTAATATAAAAAGTGGTAAACAAACAATATGCAATTTAACTTTATCTAACTACCAAATCTGATGTGTTCGTGATGGGTTCGAAACCTGACAAGTACCAATGTGACTTTTTCCGAGTTATGTGTACTTTCTATGATTATTTAGACACCACTGACATACGGTGAAGGTAAACATCGTGAGGAGACCTGACTTACAATTTCTAATTATAAGTTTGAAATCGCCAACCCGCATTGAGCAAGCGTGGTGATTAATGCTCTAAACCTTTTAAGTTATTTTTTATTCTTATTTTTATATTTCTATTTTTATATTTTTATGATTGGATAATCAATAAATTCCTTTTCTCACCCTGCGTGGGGCGTGTGTCACACTCTTACTGACTAACAACCACTTCGTTCCTTCGCCTGCTCCAGGTCGGAGCCGATGTGGTTGACCCGCTTCCAGTTTAGGTAAACTGGAAAACTGGTAGAAGTACCTCTGATCACATTTTTTAATTATTCTTTGTCAAATAGCAATTTAAAAGTCAGCATTTACACCGTCCGTGACTCAGCTAATTGAATAGAACAAGTGAACAATGCTAATCAAGAGAACTTTTACGATGTACAGACTCGTAAATAAGTATTCATTGCTCAGCTTGTAAGTAAGCACCCGTATAAAGGAATTCGGTACTTAATACCCTTTATAGCCGCCTGGCTATCGAACAAATTGTTGTTAATCATTGTAATACTGGCACTAGGAAAAAATGTGAAAATATTCCGTTTTTAGAATTGTATTCAAGATATATTTTGTTTAGCAGGTTATCATTTCAAGTATATGTGCTATATCGAGGAGGAATTCGCCAAAATTTAAGCCTATCCAGGCCGGCAAAGGGGTTGTATTCCCCTTCTCCTATCCCTTCCCAGTCCTTAAATATCTGAAACCGTTTTCCCTAAAAGGCCGGCAACGCACTCATACTCCTTTCGTGTTGTTAGTGTATATGGGCGGCACTGATTGCTTACCATCATGTAATTCACCTGCTCGTTTGCAGACCTATGCCATAAAAAAAGATGGCTGCCCTATTTCCCTGTCATGTGTCGAGTCCCTTACTCGGCTCTTATGAGAATTCTTTAGGATGGCGACATCGACAGTACTTTTACTTTGCAATTATATCAAACCGAAAATCTTCCATAGTGAATATTAAAATATTTTATTTTTACTAATTGTAAAAATAAAAACAACATCGGAAAAACGGAACATAGCAAGCAACTTCGATTTTTTTATTTTATTTTTTTTATTGATGAAAACATTGCCCCGCATTAGGATTTTCTCCTGTACGGTGGGGGTGCGTTTACAAACATACAATTTGACATATCCTTCACACTCAGACCCGGAACAACAATTTGTGGATCACACAAAGAGTTGTTCCGTGCGAGATTAGAACCCACAACGCGTGCAGTAATGATAGCTACATTTCCATATATGTAATAATTTAGCAGAAAATATCTTACAATATCATTGCACTCATGGTATCGTTTGTCGACTCCTTGGCAGTTCCGCTCATGTGTCTCCCGCGTAACTCTAACCGTGATCACAGGAGGAGGTATACTGCTGTTGTCCAGCGGAGGAATGTTCCTGACCCTGAAACAAATTGAATATAACTGTTAATTTAATTAATTTAAATTAATACTATAAAGAGACCATAGTAAACGATGAACTAGTTAGCACGATTCCACACAACACTCTGTGATTGAAACATTCTCAATAAATTAAAAAAAATCCTGATTATTCTTTAAACAACTCGGGAATCCAACCTCTTGCTTGACTCAGCCAATAAGGCCTTAGTATTTGGCAATACCACCACGTTATGAATGTTATGAATGTCACGCAATACTGCTTTTGAATATGAGCCCTGCTTCGAAACTATTCAAGTTGTCTCGACTAGTTTCGAAGCACGCCAAGGGCGCTGATGTTCAGCCGGGGTTGCGGGGTCCATTGAGGCACCGCGGCTACGGCCTAAAGTAGGAGAAGTAGGAGAAGGAACGAGGGGGTTTTAGTTAGTAAGAGTCTGACACACTCTCTCTTTCGCCTTACCCTGGGCGGGAAAATTGATTTGATAATTTTCCCTTGACAAAAAAAAACAAAAAGAAAATGTGCGAATATAGAAGTCTAATGTTCTCGTTTAGTATAATATTATTTCACATACAAAAAAAGACAGTAGCATAACTTTTTTACTAGGAAAACAATGTAAGTAGTCATTCTGTTTGTAAATATGAAATATGTACGCAAACATGTAACAATATCATCCGTTATGTTTTTATGCAAGTAAACGATGTTTGTAGAGGCTCTATTTACTCTCGTCCTCGTTACTTTTAGAAAATTTTTGAATGTGAGATATGTTTTGTGAATGTCAAACATGCTTTGTGACTAAAAAATTTACCTATGTTTTTTTATGGTTTATGTCCGCAAACGAGCAGACGGATTACCTGATGTTCATGGACACCCGCAACACCAAAGGAGTTACGAGTGCGTTGCCGGCCTTTTGCGATAGGGGTTGCGGATATAGGAGAAGATAAGAAGGGGAAGGGTCGAGATTGGGCCTCCGGTAACCTCATTCACACGGCGTATTAATATTAATATTATAATTTTTTTCTCCGCAATGCTTGTGTCCTAAAACTGTTACAATTTTGTCTCTTTTACTGAACGTTTATAATTGAGATAATACATATTTGAAACTGTTTACTTGTATCAAAAAGAAGAATACGAAAACGAGGTCTTATAGCCTTAGATGGCGTTAAACCTCTTTTTTATCTCCAGAACAAAGAGGCGTGATTCATAAAACGGTATAGGTATAGAAAGAGGTTGATATCTATTGAGTATTAAAATTCATAACTACTATTTAAATGATCTACAACATCTTATCTAGTAATTGTCGTGTTCGTAGTAACCGTCGTGGTGGCCCGGAGGTTAAGGAGTCCGCTTCTCATGCATGAGAGTGTAGGTTCGAAACCTGGCAAGTACCAATGTGACTTTTTCCGAGTTATTTTACTTATTTATTTAATTTTTATGATTGACACCACTGACATACGGTGAAGGTAAACATCGTGAGGAAACCTGGACTTATAATTTCTAATTATAAGTTTGAAATCGCCAACCCGCATTGAGCAAGCGAGGTGATTAATGCTCCAACCTTCTCCGTATGAGAAGAGGCCTTTGCTCAGCAGTGGGCACTTATAGGCTGATGATGATGATATCTAGTAATTGAACCAACGCAAACATAACTACAACCACGTTAGAAACCAACGACTATTTTCTTACAACAACGAGGCAACCCTAACTAATAAATTACCCTCAAACATGTCAATATTAATTAAAAATCATAAATCTAACGTTGTAATTACGTTAATATATTATATCTAAGAAAACAGAACAAAACATTCGAGCCGGTAAACACAAAAAGCTTCATTAATGAAATCAACCAAGCCGCTAACAAATACCAGAAAACACGTTAATCTAATTTGGTGGTAGTAAAAATAAAAGTTAGTGATGTATCGTCGAAATAGTTCCACATTACCGGGCGGACCTTACAAATGTAAGTCCACTTATAAAAGGACCAGAACATTAATATAATGTAAACTCAAGCACGAATTTGAATATTCATGTTCACGGACCAAGATTAGTTCCGCTTTTACAGTTATCTAGAGTCTTTAAAAAGATAAGTTCAAAGCTTCGTTCTTGGCGCCATTAAAAAGATGACACCTGAAGATTAGTTTATTGAAGTTTGTAATTAAAAGAGATGGTTGCACGCTGCAATGGTGTTCCCTATCTGAATGCAACTTCTTAATACAAATTAAACGATTACGTTTTATCATCTTACATGGTAAGGGGATGTTGTAAAGGCGTAATATGAACTCCGTTAGATGTATGGAATTCCTTACATTGATGCAGCTTTAAAAAGTAAATGGTCTTCACTATGTAACTGATTTTATTCGCATATTTATTAAATATGTATTGATTGGCTCATAACGCACGCTTCCCTACGTCTTTTTCAGAACAATTCCATAGTATTCCATAGTATCGTACCTATCATTAGTAATTTTATTAATCTTTTGCGACAGAAGTCATACATACATTTTCTTCGTCATCATTATTATAACTTCAATCCAGGTTCACTTACGGATAAGTATAAACCTGTTTCTAAGCATAGGCAAAAAAATTCATTGACACTATGTTTAGGATCACTCAATTCGGAAATGAAAAGACGTCACTCTTTTTTATCGATTCTTATATTTTTCTAAACACACTTCACGTAGATTGCATAATAATAATAAACAGTACCTATGTGCCACTGTTTCTGTATTATACTACATTATACTAATAAATAAATTAATAATATTTTCATATTTTGTTTTAACTTAAAATATAGACGAAGGCATTCTAAACGAAATCCTATCACTAGTTCTTAATTCCATATGATCATTCATTGAGGACCAAGAATCTTTGGTGTTAATAAACGTGTTACTTCAACAAAAATAGAACATGATAGAACATATTTTCCTAGAGCTACAAGAAACAGATAACCAGTAATAATTTATACATGACTTTATTGCCCGACCAAATGTAATGTGCGTGCGCTCCACCAGACTTCCATGACAAATGACATCCATCCTAATTTGTCGAGCATGTTATACGATGTATTATCAGCAGGATACCATCGACCGTCCGTCTGTGCATCTACATACATATTTAGATATGAATAAGTAGCTCTATTTCCCTTGAGCAAGTTCCCTTGAGCAAGTTGAAAAACAAGCGTCCAAGGCACGATGATTCCATTTCGACGTTCAAGACAAGGTTTATATGACTTTCTTTAAACTGTCTCATTCTTAAAGGGGGTGACATTATTCCATGTCTCTTTCTGCCCCGGGTAAGGCGAAGGGGAGTCACAACATCTTACTAAAACCCTGTTCAATCTCCTACTCCAACAAGCCTAGCCGCGATGCCATTGCGCTTGACCAGCAAACCTGGCCGGTCATCCATTTGCCTTTTGTTACTACCTTTATTAGGACACAGGACTATAGTCTACTAGGGGCATTTAGGTAAATCTATGTTCAAAAAATTGATCAAATTCACTAGAGCTGTTGGAACTTTGTTCGCGAGCGAAGCTGGGATTGTCCGCTAGTGACGATATTTAATTAAACCCTATTATAGAATATAGAATATCGCATTTGATTAATTAAATCATTATAGATACTGTATTTGTAGTTAGATCTGTTCTACTACAATGTTGTTTCGTGATGCAGATAATCTCTCACCTTATCTTAAACACAGCTCGTTAGAAAATATAATTTATTATTCGAATTTAATACCTATATTGTTTTTGTAATTTAGATCTAATTTCCTACTTTATAAAGTACCTATGTACAATTTAATTAGATATTGTGTATTTGATGATTTTATAATAAAACAGGAGTGGTCCTTTGATCCGACGATTGACGACATTTCCTGGAAATTCTATGTCTGTACTTCAGAAATACCCAAAATTTTCATTTGAGTGCGGTTTTATGAAAGAGGTTATTTTGTACAAGTTCAAAAAACGAAAATGGTATATTAAAATCGGTATCCTTGATCTTAGAATTAAATAAATCGATTCTACTTGCTATTTCTCTGAAAGTATTCGTATTAATTTAGTTTCTCTTTCCATACGTAACGCTACACGTTAGCACTACATGACAGATACGTATTTAGTCTAGTCTGGTTCGAGACCGTTAAAGCGCGGCGCCGCTGGCGGCACCCACTAATTAAGAGTGACGGTATTTTGATTACCTACTTATCTATCTAACAGGACTCCGTATCTGGCCGTATTAATCCTGGATCCTCGGCTCGTTACAATTATCTCGGTTCAAGCATTCATTTGTACGTAAATAGCCTGACCTGATTACCACTAACGGTTCAAATAATCTGTTTGGATTATTAATTACCATTTGACTGATGGATACAACGCTGGTATTTAACAAACCTTTTTAATTATCATTTAGCCTTTTGATATTCAATTTAAGGGTCATTTAGGTGCTAATATCGGATTTGTGAACATAAATCTCAGTCAGACATTCTTCGGTCGCCACATTGACCCGTGACTAGCACTCGAACCTCGCCAGCCGCCATGGGAATCGGCCCCCGTGACAACACTACATTCAACTGACGTTCTGACGTCAATTACCACATGTTAAAAAAGCAATCCCTCATTAGCGCTGCAACTACAAATATGTAGACAAAATGAAGTTTGTCTTCTTTTAAAATGGACGGTAATCGCGAGCTCATTACCGGCTATATTGGAGCTGATGCGTGTCAATCAAGCGGGCGAGTGCAAGCAATCAATGCTCCCAACAATAACAGCTTGTTACAAGCCACGCTACGGGGTTACCATTACCTTAATTTACACGATAAAAACCGTACGAGTCGGGTCGCGGGGCATGTTTAACCTTTAACCTGGGCACACGTTAGACGCTTTTACACTTAGCGAATATTTGATGTGGCTCTTAACTGAAGAGTAGCCAAGAAGTGTTTTCGAATAATAGAGTGACAAATTAATTTTGTATTTGTACTTAGAACTTTATATAAAGAGAAAGGAGGTATTAAATTGAATTGAACAATTCATTGGTCTGTTAATAACAGTTGTAATAAGCTCATGGACTTCTGTAACCAATCGGTACGGACATTAATTTGGACACTGTCAAAACATATTAGTTCGATTGTGATTTTGAGATTCCTTTCCCTATTTTTTGTAACGTGTAGGACTGATGTCAATAGCGGTTATTGTGAGACTCCTGTTCCGGTGCGAATGGGTACATATAAACTTTTTATTATTATTTGGTTGGTATTCTGCCATGTGTCCTAGGCCTTTAAATAAATAACTAAACGAAGGATACCGGATCACGAAGACAATTAATGACTGGAGTACTCAATTAGGGTAATCTCAACATTTAAAAAATAGTTGTTACCTGACTAGCTAGAATGGTGGGGTAAGCGCAATAAGTCACCGCGGCCTCGGCTTAGAGCAGGAGAAGAAACGGGGGCGTTTTTAGTCAGTAATAGTTTGACACTTGCTCTCGCCATACTCTAAGCGAGAGAATTCATTCGATGATTTTGAAAGAACCCTACACTGACTAATAGACCACCAACATCAAAGCTAATAAAATAATTGCGGCCACCGAACTGATTCAGGTTCAAACGCCGTCAGATCACTAAATTGCATATGTCAACCGTTTGATAAACGCAAATGAGATAGATCGAATCGCCGATGACAGCCGAATGCCACCGAAGTCGGGGCCGAAGCAATCTTAATTAAACACTTGAATATTTTCTAGTTGATTAGAATTTTTGTACTGGTTATAGAGAAGGTACATAGTAAATCATACGCCTATTTGCTACTGGTACAATTATTATTATTACGTACTGACAGACGTTAATTGATAAGTGGAGCATGCTCAATGGAGTCGGATTCGTGTTTTTTATTTCGCAACTGATTTTGTTTCGGTGTGTTTGTTCGTCTGTGTTGTTAGTGATTGGTATGTAGGTATGTTTATTTAAAGCAAGTTTGTTTTAGCGCTTGATGTACTAGTACTATGTTAGGTAAAACTGCGAATTTCAAAAAATTAAAATTTCAAAAAATTTAAATCTTGAATTTCTTACTCCAAATTCGCTTATGAAATCATTCAGTCCTACAGTAATCTATAGATACTCAAATACAGCTGTAGAGTTTGTTTGTTTAAACGCGCACATCTCTAGAACTACTGGTTCAAAATGAACAATTAAGGATGGCTACAATCTATAAAATCTATGAGCTGTAGGGGCCGAGCAGCGGGGGAAACCACACTAGAGTAGCTAGTTACTATTAATTATAAAATAGAAGTAACAATGATAAGATTCAAGATTCAATGTTATCCCGATCCGATTAATCTGACAGTGTAAAGCAGGCTTAAAGTATTAATTTAATGGCCGTGTAAAATATTAGTGTTTAAAATTTTTGCTTTACGCGCATTACATTGTTATGAGATCTTAACGCAGTCTGATCGCTGTCGGCCCCGGCGCCTTCTCGGGTAATTTGTTAACTTATAAACGGTTATTTTATCATTATATTATTATGTAATCGTGCGATGAAAATCTTGGAAATCAATGATGTATTTAGGTAAATTTATGCACCTAATGAGTCTAAATATTATTTCCTTTAACAGATATATTTTTAATTTAAGAATGTTTATAATAATGGCGTTACTAGTCTGTCACCTGATTGTTAATTAAGTTACATAAATTTTTGAACACATAAACTCATTGTCAAACGTTTATCTATATCCTATACCTTCATATAAGGAATCATTACAAAGGACATGTATGTGAATTGCATGAATCAGATTTTTTTCTTCAACTTAAATGTTGAAGACTTCAGCTACACAATCAAAGCAATTTAATAACAGAAAAGTCTGTTAAGTACTCTTTCACGTAAAAGTACTAAATGGTTCTAAATGGAATTTTAACTTAGAGATAGATCAAATTCTAGAAAAGTAGCTTATATGTTATACAGGGTGTCCGGTAAAGAATGGATAACCTTGCAGTACTTTTAAGTATATCTTATGGCCATTCAAAAAATATACAAAAACAAAAATAGGATTTTTTTTTTTATAAAAAACTTGTAAATTAATTTATTATAGACAAATCGTGCAAAATTTATTTTTAAAGCAATGTTTAATCATCGTGGTAATGCAGTAATGTAATGAACGTAAATGTTAAAGGATCATTTTGTATGACCTCTAGCCCCAGTTGTTTTACTTCAAGACATAATAATTTAGGTACTACCTATGATACTTTCCTTTTCGTTGTTTTTTCTGAATGGCCAAAGGATATACTAAAAGGCACTTCAAGGTTATCCATTCTTTACCAGACACCCTGTGTATAAACACATAAGCTACTTTTACTGTACGGACGCTGACAGAAACTAATATAGACTCTGACAAGATAGGTCACTCATCTAAGTTAGCTACCTACTGATTGCGGTAACATTATTGTCACAAGTACAAAGCGGTTCGTCTCCAGTTTTATAATCAGAACTGCTAAGGAGGGGAATTCTTTGCCAGAGTCTATGTTCCCTGAAAGGTATAACCTGAAAGGTATAAGATTGCTTATAGATCGGCGTGCTCCATCGTAGGTCGCATTTACGCTTACAACCAGGGCCTCGAGTCTTCTATTACAATATTCTCAGAATTAGATCATTGGTTTCAAAATTGTTGATTTTGACAAGTTTGGCAATCTACTAACACGATAGCGTCATTATGACTTTCCAATGCCATTTCATTGAAATAATTCTTTAGAACGGTAATCTCGTACATAATGACAAATGAATATTTGACATAATGCGGTAAATTAATAAAAATAATTCAGTCCCTTTGTTCAATTATTTACGTTTTAATGAATGTGCAGTTATTGTTTATAATTCGTTACAAGACATCTCTTACTATAATTATATTACGACATCGCCGAACGCCAATGATCAGCCATTTTAAATTAACAGATTACGAACTTTTAGCAAAATGACAATGGAATCGTGTAGGAATGACAACACTTTGAAAATAGTAGACTCGGGCCCCTGGCACGATGGCGGCCAAATGCTTGCCAATTACGAAATAAAAAAGTCTTGGGGACATTACCTTATAATAGTAGATATTAATCATGATTCGTCAAAGTAAATACTACTCAAAAAAGTTATTTATCGTCTAATAAAGTCTAGAGTTTGTAGGCACGTTAAATACGAAAAAAAGGTTAATTAAGCAAAAAGTCTTTATTTTTTGTTGATATAAGTAAACCAATTGACGTTGTAAGGTTATGTTTATCTTACTTTTGAGTTAAAAAATATTGAGAATTTTTCTAAATATTTGTTTTCTCGTACCTTTCTTATTTAATTTTAGAACGATTATTTTTATTAAATTAGTATTTTTATTTTATTTATATTTTTTTCTTTAACCGCATCATGTTCAAATTAATAAATATTGTATTGTAAACAATCGATATTGTGGTTTTTCTTCTACAACCTTCTACAATCGTTTACCTTACAAGCAAGAAAAAAATGCTTGTAGGTACAAAAACAGTAATGTGCTGGCAACGATTTAAAAACACACACATAGCGACATCTATCGGAATAATTACGAACTATACGAAACTTGTAAACCCCACCTATCATTGTTTCTTCTTAAAACTTAAGGTTTATAATTCTGGAATTAATATTTGTATCAAATTTACCTGGGTAAACATTCTCTATGCTGTACGGAGACACCTCCTCCGCAGCTCCTGGAGCATGCACTCCAGCTGCTCCACGCACTCCAAGCGTACTCCTCACGTTCCACATCTACCTCATTGTCTCCTTCCAACTTCGTCTCCTGGAAATATTAGAACTCTTATTGGTAAATTTGTTCCATTTCTTATTTAGCCTTATCATTGCTCACAGGGCCTTTTTCATGTGTCGTAAGTTACATCATACCCAGATCAGGTTTAATATTTGCAGATTCAACAAAATGTTGAGCTGTTTGTAAAAGTCTATTTTTGATCTACACCTTTTTTGGTTCTTAATTTTATATCTGCTTTGTCTTTGATTCGTTTCAAAAACATTTCTTTTGGGAATTCTTTTCCAAACTCAATAAATTGTTTCCTTACAGCAGTGCATAATAGTTCTAACAACCAAAGTTAACTTATAGCTTTACCAAAACATTTATTAAAAGTTAAAATAAAATTACCTGTGCTAATTCTGTAGTGCCTGTTGTGGTCGTTAAATTCGTCGCTGATGACAACATAGCAATTTGAACTATAACTAATATCCTGGAAAAGAAAGATAACAATTTATTTTACAGACTAAAAATCACTTATAAGCTAACAAACCTTCCTTATAACATGATTAAAACTTATAGGAAGTACATAAAACGTCTAGTTAACGAGGAACTAACAATGGACGATAAATTCTATGACAGTTTAACAAGCTGAGAAAAATGGCTAATCTCAGATCATGTAGACCCTCCTTCAATTTGTCAGTCTAGCTATAATTCAAGCTCATACAATTTACGGCTCTCACGGATAACAGGTAATCGAACTCTTAATACACAAGATAGTCTGAAACCAGCGACCATGATCTTACACGGCTAAATCGGTGGGAAGTTTGTAACACTTTGTTTATCATTTACCTGATTTGGACTTTATATTTTAGGGCTGGCACTAAAAAACCTATTGTAAGGACATTTTGAATGACAACACTGTAGAGACTAGAAAATAAGTTAGTTTTTCCGACCCTGTATCTGTCTAAACTGAAGAGTTTGTTTGTTTCAACGTGCTTATCATCGGAGTTACTGGTTCGAATTAAACAATTATTTTTGTGGCACTTATCGAGGAAGGCTTCATAATATGACCCTACGTTACGACTAATAGCAGTTGTAGCCGAGGAACGAGTAAAACCACGTGGGTAGGCCTAGTCTATACTAATATTATAAAGAGGTAAGATTTGTAAGTTTGTATGTAGGGGGTAATCTTTGGAACCGCTGGTCGGATTGCCAAAATTCTTTCACAGATAGATAGCTACAATGTTCCTGAGTGCTATAGGCAATAAAACATCACGCTACAATTAAATGGCACCGAGCAGCGAGTGAAACCGCGCCAGAGTAGCTATTCTATTATAAAATTCATATTACAATGTTAAAAACATACGTTTTCCACAAACCACTTTGTTGAAGAAAAGTAAACACGTTTAAATTCTAACATCTGTATACAGATGCATATCAAATAAAAGCACGAAAGCATCAACAATGTAAGTCATCGGGTCATCGGTGATTGGTCGCGGACAGCCCTGTGCGGTGTGCGCCCACGCAGTTCTCACCGCGTTGCGCAATCTGACAACTCCATTAGACGGTTGAGGCTGGAGCGAGCAACACCGCTCGAATGCACCCGCAACGCACTCCACATTAAAACGATCAAACGACTCTGTAAAACGCCCTAATGAACGTCTTAAGTGGTTTATTAAGTGCCGATCGCCGTTATTTTTATGTTAAAATCACTTCGTCTACTACGGACACATGAGAAATAATTTCGACTCTGAAGTGTCCCCTCTATGACGAAATTTTAATGGCCCCAAACTATTTGCAAGTTTATCGTCATAAATAACCAACATTATAATTTTATATCTATGTAATTTATAGCTTTATTTTAATTGATTTATAGCTAAAGCCAGCCCCAAAGCGAAAACTTGAAAGCTTGCTAATCAACAATTTAAATTTTTCAAAATAAATGTACAGAGTTATTAGTCCACTTGATTGATACACGCCTACTTGGCATACGGGTAATAGAACCAATTAAAAATGCAACACTCTACAGCTCAAACATACAGATACAAATCAAAATTAACAATGATAATTAACATTAACTAATGGCTTTCTTGTAAAATAAATATAAACATGTCAATAGTACTAATTAGATTTACGCCGGCGACTGGCGGCGCGCGGCGGCCCGACCGCGGCCAATTGAGCGCGGAAACACGCGCAAAGAATAACGCTTTATAAGGTGATGAACACATTTGAAAATAAACAAGAGAACCTACAAGGAATTATGAGGTCGTTAGGGACGTCTTCACGATCTCGTCGAGAGGATGTTTATTTGACTTCCCAGGCATTTGAACAGCAAGCTCAGCGTTACTGTATTCAAATTACAGATTACGTTCGCAAATATATAAACAATCCATCCGATAACTCCATACGAGCCTCATCTATAAAGGCATAAAACATTCAATAGCGTAGTGTGATATAAGCTTTACAGAAATAAACAGACACGCATGGCCGCAGACAATTTTAGGAGCTTCATCACATTGATTTGTGTCTAATTGTTATGTCATTGCCACAACTCGGTGAATAAAAGACAAAAATAGTCTCCAGGTCAGTATCCTTGTTGTGGACATAACAGCGCATAATAAAACGAAGCGCTTTACTTTACGAAGTTTGTTCAAGAGGACTGTTATCTAAGAATAATTGCATCTACACAGGTTACAAATGGACACAATTCAACACTGCTATAAACAGTTAGATGCACTTGTGTACCGCCCCGGGATATTGGCCGTTACGGCTTAAACCGTCGGTAGTGAAATAACTTGTCGTTTATGGGACTTATAAAGCCGCTAGCAACATAAACATTGTCAACACACAAAGTCATTAAACAAAATTCGGTAGTTGGCTACCATTTTTGGGGTCCTATTAAAATGTTTGTCTCAAACATTGGTATGTGTGGACTTGTACTAGATACGGCGGACAAAAGACATAAAATTAACTGACATCATGATTAATTCAGTACGCGGGCTTAATTACGAGACAGCCCTACGCGGGCCGGGGTCCATAAAACCTGTTTCTGAACGCATAGGTAGGAGAGTAACATGTAAAGGACAATATTAAGATCACGGGGCTTTGCTCTTGACCTTATTTTTTTATCCTGGCCCAGCGCGTGCGCCTTCGGAGTGAATGGGCCGTATAATTTCTATTTACTTTTACTATCAAAGGACTTTCAAGTAGTGATCATAAAAAGTTTACCGTTTGAACACGTAGGAAAATATTTATTGTGGACAAATGTTTCTACAACGGTCTTTGTGCATGTATTTAGTTGGTCATTGTGTGGCCAGTTCACACGGTCAGAGTGACAGGAGGGTCCTTAATCGGAAGGCTTTAACTAAATTAAGTGGATAAATAAATAGTGGAACTGTAGTTATATTTTTAGTCTTTTACAACGTACGAAAAGTTTCGTTATTTTTTTAGCGCGTCAAATGGGTTCGTTGTCAATCTTATTATTATCTTTTGGTCTTATGACTTTCTTAAGGCTTAAATTATTTATTTCTTTAACAGCTTTAGTATTGCGTGAAACTCGTCGACTTCTCCATTAAACATTAACATCAGTAAGCTGTTTAACATAATAACTAATCACATTATTCTTATTGACCAAGGAACAGTCATTTTAATAGCTCTAAATCCTAGATTAAAGTTACCGGAGGCCCAATCCTTTCCCCACCCCGATCCCTACCCATTTCAAAACCCCTTATCCCCAAAACATTGGAGACGAACTTGCAACTGTGTAGTGTTGTCTACGACCGCCACTGATTGTTTAGGTACATCAAATAATCCATCTGCTCGTTTCCATTTGTATCACATAAAAAAAAAACAACAGCTTAACGTTTGTGGCAATTCTTATTGCCAACCTCGCCTAGATTTTAGGGCTACATTTACATCTGTGTCTACCATGTAGCACTTTATAATGAGCAAAAACTTACGAAAAGAACATACAAATATATAAAAAAAAACAAGCATAACAATAGCCCGTTACATAAACGATTACCAATGATCGACTAACCGTAATTCTCAGTTCAGAGTTGATGCGTCATTTCTAAGGGACCTACTTTTCACCTCAATCCAGTAAAGGCCATTAATGTCACATTACACGTCACTAGCTGGGAGGTAATCTGGTGTAATCACGTCTACCATGACGAAGGAGATCGCGTATGTACCGTAATCTAGTGATGTGACTTTGTCCACTTCCCGTTGTTGGTTAAGTAGGCAAATAAATAGAATGCAATTTAGCGTGACTCGATTATTGAATATTTTTTAAGTGAGGACAAAATCATCAAATGTTTTCTCTCGGGTAAGGCCAGAGGAAGTGCAAGACTCTTAACTGTCTTACTGACTAAAAACTCCCATTCGTCCTCTTGTTGTATGTCAAGGCGCCGGTGCCTTATTTATTTATTAAGAATATTTACATATACAACATTACACCTTTACCTTACGCCATTAAGTTGTATTGTTAATTTTATATAAATACTATTATCTAGGTACTTAAAAAAAAACTTATTAGGATTAAATACAAGAAAAACAATACAAATTTAAAAAGCAAAATAAAAGTACTTAATACAACTGAATAACAAGATTGGTGATCATAGTAACCTTAAGTACACTAAAAAAAAATGTATTGCGCTTCGCCCACAAACCCGGCTGAACATCAGTCCTTTTGGGTGAATTGGCCCATCTGTGGTGGTCTAACTGGCGGAACGCAACGCGTCTTACGTTTGGGTCTTCCCGCGCTTCGTCTACTCTCGCCCTTTTGTGTATTGAAATAAGAATTAATAGACGAATATTGTGTATCTCTATATCTCATTGTATATTTATGTACAATATTTAAGTTATTTACCGTTTTATTTACCTATGTCACCTGCCACTCTCATCTTTCCATCACCAAAAGTCGGCTGTTACAAAATTTTTAGGGCAAAAAAGCCGCCTGTACATTTTATTTCGATCTTTAAAACTGCTTCAGTCGTTTTAATAACTAACCTAAAACTTTTTGTTCAGGAATCAATTGACTTTGAGGTCCCAGAGTCAGTAGTTGTAGTAGTAAACTACAAATGGCATACTACTGGATGTTATTGAGGAAAATAATAATAAACATGGCTGATTTACAAAACCTTAATATCGCCGTTCATCATCGATTATAAAATGATTCCAGAAATTGGTCAAGGTCAAATACTACGTAGTGTAATATATTTTTCGAATACGTACAGCACTATATTGTATACAAACACATCAGCTGTTTTACTGCAACGAAAACTTCCTCGTAACATCCGCAAGAACCTCGTAAAATAAATTAATAAAACAAATTTAACATATCGGACATCGTTGCGAATACCTTGAAAAATACAAACAACACTAACAAGACACATTTGCCCGGTAACATTTGCCCGGTAACATTTGCCCGGTAACATTTGCCCATTTACGTTTGCCCGTCGAACAAAATAAGATAGTGCTATGCCTGCGCTCACAAACGTACGTTTTGCTCGTAAACGTACCCTTACGTAAGATTTATTGGATATTAAATTGTAAACGTACCCTTACGTAAGATTTATTGGATATTAAATTGTAGTCTTGCAGTTTGATGCTCGGCGAATTACTTTTGTTGTAACTTAGCCCTAAATAATTAATATATTCCTATGTCTTAACTGGAACATCCTATTATTGCATATCTTAAGAATCTCACTAGGGACTAGTAAAATAAGGATACGGTTTGCATTATAGAAATTTCCATTAAGCCATAAGAAACTACTTTGAATCTTATATTTCCTTACTTAAGTTGTAATTAATATATTTAATTGTAATTAATAATAATCAATGATTATTTCCCAGTCGCAGTTGATGTCTATTCTCGATAATCCGAAATTAATCTGTACTCAAATTGCTATTCCGTACTTTAAAACTTTTACATGGGTACCAAATTAAACCTTAACAACAGTGGCTGAAAACCCATAATAAGTTTTCTAATTATACTACACATACAAGGAAATTAAACACAATACTTACCTAAACAACCTTTTACCAAGAAAATATATTTTCTTCTCCATTTTACGACTTCACTGTAAAATTTTATTGCGTATAAAGATACACTTGTCTGTCATTTTATTGACTAACGACAGATTAATGGATTACTTCTTGAATGGAATAGATTTATGGTGTCTCGAAATATGGGTTGTTGAACACCAAATTGTTCTTGTCACCTCACTCCACATATTTTGAACACCATGGTGATGTCACATCCAATTTCGTGGTTCCTAGCATGGTTTCTGTAACAATGAGAAGGCAGGTTAATTGCTACTATCGTGGCAAAAGAATGGAAATACTTATGGAATAATAACTTTCAATAGAACTCATTTTTATCCTTGACAATATGATTGCTTTTATACTTTTTAATTCATAAAATTAAATCGATTTTTTAACATAAAAATTAACCCTTATATTTTAAAGATCAAAGTCGGTAATTAAGTGAAGAATTTCTTTATGAAAAAAGTATTAAAATGTATAAAATACATCTGTACTAATATTATAAAGCTGAAGAGTTAGTTTGTTTGAACGCGCTTATCCCCGAAACTACTGATTCGAATTTAAATTTTTTGTGTTTGTAAGTCCAGTCGTTAATTCCTTTACCGAGGAACGCTACAACATATTTCGCTACGATCAAATGGAGCCGAGCAGCGCGTGAAATCGCACGGAAGTAGCTAGTAATAAGTAAATTTATATGTATATCCTATGTTGGTCCTAACCATATTCAATAAACGAAAACCAAACTTCAAAAACCAGGAACAAATACTAAAACAAAAGAAAAACATTTGAAAACCGAATTTATTTGAACGCAGACAAGCATTGTTTTCGAAGCTTTTCCAGACAATTCAGGCGTGTGAAAGAAACAAGAGATCAAAATTTATGGCACGTAAACTATGCCTTTTTAGCAACACATTCCTAAATTAATGCTATTCCAAGGTGAAGTGAACTACCACATTGGAATGTACGAACATAAGATAATTTAGTCTCATCAAAATTGAGTATTACGACTTCAGTATGTGACATAATAAATACTAGGCAAATTCCTTTCATACAGAACAATGTTATGGCTTCATGTAAACACGTTCGCGGGTTAAAAATATGTGACCGGTAGATGTTGTTAGGAACAAGAAATTTAGTTGCGCGGAAATATACAAGCTGGAATTTCATAGCTTATACGCTGTTCCTTTTACTAAAGAATATACAATAACAAAATTACTTATGATATACACTTCGATATTATACACCTTTCCTCACTTATGTGAAGAGTTCTATCTATAATATAAAAATAAGTTGGTAAGCGCATAACCCAACAACGCCTGGACCAATTTTGCTAATTCTTTTTTTGTTATGTTCGGTATTATTAGGAGAAGGTTCCTATCAAAGAAAATATTTGAAAAGTAGAGGGGAAGATTAGGAAAAAGTGACCCTTTGATACCGAGATAGTTGGACCCGTGCAAAGCGGGGGCGGGCCGCTAGTTTAAAATATTATAATGGAGATGAACTCATTGTTACATTTAGGTATCACCCAATGCTTTCTTTCCCCATACTTTCTTGCCCAATCACGCAAACACAACGTCATGTTCGAAAATGTTGTGAACGATTAGAAAAAAATAAATCAAATAATATTACAGCTTCATCTACATTTTTTATAAGTATAAATATTTTTAATGTGTAAAAATGTATTTACAAAAAATAAATTCATTATTTGATATTGTGTCAATAATTTCACTTGACTTTTTTTTCATAATTCGTAAATAAACTTTTACATTTTTATTATAACCATATAAATAATAGATTAACACGTATTTATCTAGCCTAGCAACTACGTTATCTACTTGGGAACATAGTAAATACTGCCAGCAAATATTGTCACACTGCATAACCAAATATTACAACATCTGTGCACTATGTCAGTATGTTACCTCCTTGTTATCAATTACACGTGGGCTCAACAAACAATTCCCTAGTATTACTTAGGTTACGAGATAATTAAGACACTGTAACACTGATATAATTAATGAAAAAAGAAATATTGGAATCGATATAAACATCAGTTATTTTATTTTATTTTATAACTTTTGTCAAGGGTTTTTACTGACTGGTGGTAACAAGGATTTTAGTTATATACTGATTTACGTGTTTATTGATCTATATCAAACTAAAATTTCATTAAAATCTATGCAGCAGTTTTGGAGTAAAAGTTTCACAGACACTCATACTAACAAGCACAAATTGTTCTATTGTAAGCAAGCACACATTCCCATTATAATTACTGTTTAATGAATTGTTTAGTTAGGTGTAAAAATTATCACTTATCATCACACTTCGCTTTCATAGTTCCCAGGTCATTGACCTCTTGACGGAAAACCGATCTGATCTTAGTATTTCCTTTAATGTAAACAAAAATATTTTGTTCAGTTCATTCAACACACTTTTCACAGAAGCTAACACGTGCTTCGAATTAAGGTACCTTCACAATACCTTATCATTCCTCCCGCGCCGTAGTTAAGGTAAATAACGAACTAAACTGGGTCATAACGCAACCGAATCTGACATACAAATACACACACATTTCACTCGAGAATATTAAGAACTAACAGAAAAAAACATCGTTAATAAATTCAATCTATATAACGCACTATCTGTATCACGTAAGAAACATAACCACGGCCATTAATTATATCCATATATACAACATTTTACGATAAAAATAAAAATAAAACAGCAATAAAATATCAATAATAAACTTACCTAATCTAACTGTGATTGCCAATATAACGCCTACATTAAATAATACAGAAGACAAGTCACTGAAATAAATTTTGAGCCAGCATTAACACTTCTATTTTCAAATTTTAGGTTTTTGTATTAAAAGGAGTTTTTTTTTATTATAGAGGTGAAACTAGACGCGTGTCTAAGGGCAGTATTACGCGACGAGCATACGCGTCGCCCGATGTACGCGCGATCGAGGTGCTTTCAGCAGACTGGACATTGAACGCATCCGTAACTTCCAAAGTGTATGGATGAGAGTACTTCGTTGTTACACAAGGAAATCATTCCTAGCCCTTGCCGCCTGACAACTCATTAACCGGCCGCAAATTAATTACCGCAACAATCAAGAGCAAACATTTTTCAAATTCGAACACAACGGAATTCCTTTAAATTTAAATAAAAAACGATAATTTTACTTTTATTATTTTTAATGGAACGATAAACTAGAGGTACGTGACGCATGTTATTCAGGAATAATAGACAAAAATTTGATTGGTAATAAAAATAGAGTTCGTGAACCGAATCGAGAATCGACGTTTGGTTATTCGCATTGCAATAATGTCGTTTATCATTCAATTGTTAAGCGGGCATTAATGTCGGTATCAATCGAGTATTGTTGTTTTGTGTATCGTGGCTAGGCCGCAGCTAATTTTTGCGGTTACTAACTGAACTCAAATATTGTGTAGGACCAGTATCCGCGGATATTCTTCACATATGATGTAACCGAGTCTTTAGAATCGAGATTAATTGTACAACTCGTTCGTTTGATAAGAATAACAGATTCGTTTTGTTATTATTTGAATGTTTTTGTGATTAAAAATGTATCTACTACGTGAGAAATAGTGATATTATTTAAGATACAAATTATCAAACGACTTTTTTCGAACTGGGTAGGTTGAGAGAAGTGTCAGACTCTGATTGTCTAACAGTCACACCGGTAGTTTTCCTGCTGCAGTCTGGGGTCGGGATATCTATTATTACGCTTGACGCGTAACCCCGGCTGTAATAATGATACTGTGAATTAACTTTTCTTAATTCGTTCGAAAGACACGTAGGAAAATATCACTGAACTAAAAACAATAAGCATAAGTAGTTAGGCCATGTTGATATCAACTACTTACTGCAAAATTGCCTATTCCTGTTGTATAAAGGAGACATCAAAAAAAACACCCTGTGATAAAGAAAAAAACTCCCAACCTTAAACCGTGGGTGTTAATTTGAACGCTTCACCTTTAACAAATTCCAATGATACAGTAAAAATACTATGAAAGGTAATAAAATTTCCGAATCGCAGCAATGCAGTTAACAAGAACCACGATTGGGCTTCATCAGCTAGTGAGCTAGCAAGGTGGTCTAACATCCATACGCTTCATTACCACACAATATCACCATCAAACGGGCCACCGATAACTTTTATTGTCCTTACATTTCACTTTGTAACATCTTAAAGGCATAAATAGACTCCAAACACTCTTAACCGGTCGAAACTAGTTAATAATGTAGATATTTTGTACAGATGTGATAAGAAAAGGATAATGATAGTTATGAGCTTTAAAAGAACAATACTATTTGTTTTAGACACGTAATGATACCTTTGTTACAGATGCTTGTAATGTATGCGCAACTAAAAAGGATGTTCGTTGATATGTTATCCCCAAATGGAACATAAAGTGATCAAGGTTTTTGTAAATAGATTATGGAAGATTAAAGGAGAAAGCGTGGAATGAATATGAAGGAAGTAGAGAACTTTTGTTTTGTCTGTGAGATTAAAATATATATATTATGTACATATAGATGTAACATGTACATAATATAACAATAACACTTTTTAAAGTGTAGTGTAGTCGTAAAACTTTTATTTTTTATTTATTTAAGTATAACATAGAACACCTAATAATTAAATTAATATTTAAAACTAGCTTTTGTCCGTGACTCCGTTCGCGTGAAATTGTGACTTCCTGCAGATTTTTAGTATAAACATGTCCCATGTCCTTTCTCGAGTTCCAAACTATGTCTGTATCAAATTTCACAGAAATCCGTTCAGTAGTTTAGGCGTGAAGAAAAGACAGACAGACAGAGTTACTTTCGCATTTATAATATTAGTATAGATAAGGTAAAATTAAAATCACATCACGTCATCATCTTATTATTAGAGTCCACTGCTGAGCAAAGGCTTCTTCTCAGACGAAGAAGATTTCACAATCCTGAAACGGCTCAAAAATATAATTACCGGTAAGGTTATTGGAACTTTAAAAAGAAGAAACAAAACTTGGTTGGTATATAAAATAGACATGGGAAATAGTACCGAACCAATCTACTCGGATAGCCAAAAACCAGTGTTTGTGTATACACTATACATATGGATTTGTTTGTTTGTTTGTTTAGATTATTATTGGGTAACTCGCCCACGGATTATTTGCATGGTGCTACTCGTAAAAGAAGATCACCATATGCAACAATACTGCTTGGTTACACACATAAGTATAATCGATATTGTAAATAATGCACGAGAAAGTTAAAGAACACGTCTACTGTGCATAGGTCCTGTATTGAATTCCATATATTTTCATGAATAAGATTCAATTTCACTTTTTTGCTAATAATATCATAAAATTTTAAGGTATGATTATTTAATAGATCGGCAAATGAGCAGACGGATTATTACCTGATGGTAAGCAATCATTGCCGCGCGTGGACACCGGGAACAGAGGAGTTATGAGTGCGATGCCGACCTTTTGAGTATTAGGGATTTGGAGATTTAGGAATTGGGGAAGGATTGGGGGAGGGGAAGGATTGGGACACCTGTTACCTCACTCACAACGCTGTGGTTGTTTCACGCCGGTTTTCTGTGAGGCCGTGGTATCACGCCGCTCGAGCCGACCCATTCGTGCCAAAACATGGCTCTCCCACACTTTCCAAACCAAAGATTGTCAGAAAAATCATCATTATTCTGTCTAATATGGTAACCACCTACAAAATGTGTAATGTAATATCTATTTTAATAAAGTCACGAATTAATTGCGAAAATCTCTACCAGTTACTATGAGAGTATATTGTTATATTTCAATAAATATAGCATATCTCAAGATAGTTACTATTCAAAAACGCACTAATCTTCGAAACTACTCATTTAAATTGAACAATCCTTTTTATTAATTATTATGTTTTCGGCTTACTCACGTAATAATTTGACGAGATACTCGACTAGTTACAAGCCATGCTAGAGGCCCATATTCATGAGCAGCATTCTGCGCTGCTACTCGAAACTAGTCGAGTATCTCGTCAAATTATTACGTGGTTAAGCCGAAAACATAATTAATTTAGAATGTCTCACGAAAGTTATAATCAAAAAATCATTTTTATGTTGGATAGTTCATTTTTGAACTGTCTTATAAGACTATAATAACATTACTCTTTATCTACATACACATAAGCGGGTGAAATTACGTGGTAACATCTTGTGTAAAATTTAAATTGTACCAAGTATTTATTCTGTGAAGCTTCGTTGTTTTGACCTTCGACAAACAACAAGCTTAATGTAAGTAATAAGTGTTATGAGAAAGTATTCTATTAGGAAAGTATTGTGTTCTTTGTAATTATTATGAAGTAGGCTTGAGTGTAACAAACGTGACGGGCCCAACGTTTCGAGTGCTGTCTCCACAACAACTAACATTCGAAACAGTATTTTAATTAACATCGAACAAATAGCCTGTAAATAAAGTCTGTCTGTAATTTATTTTGTTTAAGAAGTGTAGAAGAACCAAACTTCGCCACGAATGTTTCGGCTCGGCCGAAGTGATACCATGGCCGGACAGAAAATTGGCGAGAAACCACCATAGTTTTGTGTTTCGCCGTGTGAGTGGGGTTACAGGAGGCCCTATCCTTCTTCCCTGACCCAAATGTCCAAAACCCTAATTCCTTAAAGCCCGGCAACGCCTTCGTAAATCCTCTAGTGTTGTGGGTGTCCATGGACGACGTCAATAACTTACCATCAGGTAATCTTTCTGAGTGATTGCTGTTCCATAAAGTAGAAAAACATATTAAAAAAAAGCTTTTTGGGATGCTAAAGTTTTTTTATCTATGTTTTATTTACATTATTGCTCTTGCATCCATAAAACCACGGTGGTAGTAGACTTGCTACGTTATATGACTTTGAGAATGCCGAAGGCAGAAGAGCTTGATTACAACTATATAAGCCTTTTTTCGTTTTCTTTAATACATAGTCCGATAAATAACACCACGGATGTTAGAAGTAGTAGCAGTAAATTTACACTATTGGCGAAATCAGTTTAAAAAAAAATATTCTATAAGCGACATGGTCATAACAAAAATTTTAAGTATTCTAAATAGTCCTATATAATAGATCTTTACCTATGAAATTGCCGTTTTGGATGAAAAAATTTAAACGAATTTTTTGATTTGAAATGCGATGAAAATGTAACACTAATCAATAAACAAATGACTACTTTTGGAAAAAGAATCTCATGTTTTTAAAACAAAATTAATTAGCCTTAGCCTAACAAAAACTATTTTGATTTGAAATGGCCAGTACTGCAGAACAGCAATTTCATAGGTAAAGACCATCGATCACTAATATGGTAAAGACCTATTATTAAACCATTTCATAACCAAATAAAAAACAAAACAAAATATTCACTAAGAGCTGATTTTTCAATGGTAAGATAAAAGCTACCTAAGGAATCATTATGATGCTGTCTCGTCAGCATGTTTGTATAAGACAGTGACAGCAACAATTTTATTCCTCAGGTAACATTTACCTGACTAATGAAAAATCAGCCCTAAGCACTTTAAATTCATTCATGTTTCGATCTCTATCTCGATCTTAGATTATAGTTTTACAACTTATAACTGTAAAGGCAAATAAAACCGAATCATGCGCTTACGTGGATGCAATGCAAGTTAGGGTCCAATTATCACGCGTTAGCAAGGTTCTGGAGACGGTAATGACCTTTGACCTCAAATGAGGTCTTCGAGCGTCGATACACTGACCCACATACTTATGTTTGGTTTATTGTTGTATTTATTGGACTACTGCTATTCTGCTTTCTTTAATTTGATGTTTGTGACGTGACCTTGTTTCAAATTGTAATGGCGGTTGTGACAATTTTATTTTAACAGTATTGTGTTGCACTTGTGAGATTTGTAGACAGGCTAGAGTTCATCGGGTTAACTTTTATTCTGTTTAGTTTTTTGACAAATATCTTATTTCACAAATTATAGAATAGTTTTGATGGTAATGAAATTTTATAATTTTCCAATATTTATATGCAATTTACTGTGTATAAAGAAGCCTATGACTTCCAAGACTTAAATGTATCTCTATGCCAAATTTCACTTAGATTGGTTCAGTAGTTTTACGAAAAGAAAAAACAACCATCCATACTCTTCCATTTATACTTACTACTGTAACTTTTAAGATTATAATAATAGAAGAGTGAGCGACGTGTTTTGGAATTTTACCAGAATTGTATCATTTTACAACTTGGGTACGATAGATACGTATGTTTATACTAAGTACCTATTTATCATAGATTTTTCTAACAACAACGTGAAGAGGCTAATCACACAGTATAAGCATAATGACAACAGCAATATCATCAACATTCTTTCTTTTCTTTTTAAAATGTTTTTTTTCGCGATTTTCTTTTCGCGACACGTCGCGCAACAGCCAGTTGTCCAGCCACCGCGCCAATTGTGCCGTCATCAACATCATCATCAAGTGTCGAAACGTCCACAGGAAAAAGACAGATCTCCCCAATATAATCTAAATCATCCAATTGATATCAATCTGCATCCAGCGAATGCAAAACAATGTTCCAAATGGAAAAAAATGGCAAAACATAAAGAACTTTTTAGTACAACTTCATCTCTACTTACCGAAGGTAAAGGTAAGATAAGTGTGGGAGGGCCATGCTTCGGCACGAATGGGTCGGCTCGATCGGAGTGATACCACGGCCTCACAGAAAACTTTCGTGAAATTACCACAGCGTTATGTTTCGCCGTGTATGTGAGGTTACCGGAGGGCCAATCCTTCCCCTCCCCCAATCCCTCCTCCCCAAATCTCCAAATCCCTAATCCCTAAAAGTTCGGCAACGCACTCGTAACTCCTCCGTTGCGAGTGTCCGTGGGCGGCGCTGATTGCTTACCACCGGGTGATTGGTCTGCTCGTTTGCCGACCTATTACATAAAAAAGAAGTGTCGAGACGTCCACAGGCAAAAAATAGACCTCCCCAATATCATCTAAATGATCCAATTGATATCAATCTGCATCCAGCGAATGCAAAACCATGTCCATAGTGTCATAAAGAACTCCTGGTACAACTTCATCTCTACTTACCGAAGGTGACTAAAAGTCATGATGATGTATACTTCACGTAACTGACATATACGAAGTGGCTACTTGAGTGAGTTGCAAGCTCGCGTTAGTACCAGAAACCGCATATCAACTGCAAGTGGGTAAGGTTGGTGACACACTCGCCGCTCTGCGGTGTGCTTGTCTGGTGCGTACAACCGCAAACTACCTACGTGTGTCGTAAACTTTGTAATTTAGTATTTCCTACATATTTCGTGTAATTACGTAATTTACAATCATATTTTGCGAATACGTTTGCACATAACTACCAAGGGGATAGCCCTTTTGCCTAAAATATGGCAGACAAAAGCCAGATAGAGCTAAAACTAATAATTACATGATCGCAAAATTCTTTTAGTTTTTTCGTGTTTTTTTTTTAATCTTTGTGAAAGTATTCGTTCTTGTTTTCTTCTGGTTGAATTATTGAAATCAAATTGTGTATACACACAAACAAAGTTCAGTATGTAGATTATCTCCTTAATCCCTACAAAAAAAAAATCCTCAATCACAAAATCTCTGAAACGATAGTCCCAAAAAGGTCGACAACGCACTCATAACTCCTCTGGTGTTGCGGATGTCCATGAATACCGCCGATTGATTAATATCCGGTAATCCGTCTGCTCGTCTGCCGTTTTTCTCATATTTAAAATAAATATCAACCAACCAATGTACCACAACCCTAACCCCAGTAACTACGAGTGAACTATACAAAAAGCCCCACTCTAGCCAGACCCAATCTATCGCCATTAATCGGGAATGTATTCCGTCCGCCACGGTTCACTTAAGCTCACCTGTAGCAACATTGAGCAAATACTAACGTTTTTCAACCTATACCTCTTCTAACAAGCAACAACACATCGTCTGGACCATATCTAAATAGCTTGAAGGCAGCTGAGGATAAACAGGAACACCCTGATTATATTGTCAGTTATATCTTTTTTATAAATATATGCTGCAGTATTTTTAGTGAGGATTTTCCTTACATAGATGCTTTTAATAAGGATTCTTATTGAATATTTGTAGAAGCCATAAACAAAGGATGAAAATGATCTTCGTTTTGAATACAGAAGCTTTTTATTTTGTTGTAAATTTTAATTTAACTTCAGGTAACACAGGTGCAACTTGAACCGATTACGCTCGAAAACAATCGAGACAAATATCCTTATCGTGGTCCAGTCTGAGCTAAAAACATTAAGTGAACCTTTATTAATTAAATCTTCGAAAATATACAGACCCTCTTCCATCTACAACTTCAACTTCAAGCTTTAAAATTGAATATTACTCCTTGTTCCAGAATAAACACTTGAAACCAGACGCTATTTGGTCTACGTGACCAGACAACACCTATTTTTGGCCGACTTATTAACGCTAATTGTTATTTATTTGCTATTTATATGTATAACCCGCCCAATTTTAGATTCCATAATATCCAACCGACATTTTATTTTGACCACGTGATGTCCAATCAATAAGGTGTCGAATTTTTATGACAATCTTTTAAAAGCTCAAGGACAGAAACAAAAGGAAATAATTGAAGTGGCCGATAAATAGATATACAGACTACTTGATGGAGTCGAGGGTCAACAGGCGACAACGATCGGCAACTATTAGACATAATGCTATAAGTGCTGAACACCCGTGATTTCAGCGGGTCAATGACATCCCACACACATGGATGTGCTATTTGAATAACTAGATGTCCCATTCATTAAAGCTGTGTGCTTCCAGTATTTGGCAAGACCAACTGCAAGTTTGAACTAGTTCAGTGTTGGTGTGTGGATGGTTTTGTATTGGTTTATTAACAGCTTTGTATTGTTTTGTTCTATTTGTTATTTGATTATTGCAACCATTGAAATTATACCTTATTGCGTGGAGTTAAAAGCTTTTATTTGTTGTTTGTATACAGAATACTTATGTACATACTTTCATGTAGATTTTTGCCAACAAAACGCATTACAACATATGTATAGAATACAATACGGTAGATTCCAACTAGTCAAATTCAATACTTTTATCCAAATGTCAAAAACAGTAATAATCTATGAAATTTGTGTGAAAGAGAAGAGTTATGACGTCATAGTAATTTAGCATCAAATAGCTTTCTTATTTCTTAAAAATAAGTTAGTAAACGTCTAGTCTATTGATCGATCGATGAATAAAAGTATAGTTATTTTTCAATATTTTATTGTATTGAAACGTCGAATTAATTTATTTATGGCCTAGGAAACTACCAAATCGTATGTTCTCTAACACTTAAAAAGTTGTTACAAGTAAATAAAATTGTAGAATCGTTATTTAACTATTGTTTTTTGTACTTACCTCTTTAATCTTCTTGTAAATATAAGATACGTGTGAAAGTAATATTTTATAGATCCGTTAAGCCAGTTATGCTGCAAACTTCCGGATCTCACGATTCTAAACGAACTGGATCATGTCAGATACCTCTTAAATATTTTTATGTTTTATTTTTATTATTATATTCGTTGTGACGTCACGTAACAGACACCGTATTCGTGTTGGTGTAGTAGCTACATGTATTACGAAATTGTTTATGAGATATTTTATTAGGTAATTTACTTTTTAATTGCAATTTGTTTCAAGTTCAAATATTTTGTTCAATTCCGGCCAATTTTTTAAAGTATGTTACATGAAACGTAGATGGAGGTCTACGTCTAATTCTTTTAGTTTTTCTATATTTTTATGTGATATTTAATTGTTTTTCTTTTTAAGAAAAGTGAATAATAATAATAAATGTCGAGAACAAGTATCTATTTGAAACAAATATCTATGCAAAAAATCCAACTGAAGAAAACATTAAAAAACAGCATTCATAAATTTTGCAATATGATTAATACCTATTTATTTTTTAGATTATTCAAAAGATACAAAAATGTTAATTGACGCACTATTGTAACAAAATTATAAATAAAATATTTCCCTTTTGTCTGTTGTAAACTACCCATATCATAGACTTTTCAAAGAAAAAGTTTTTCTAAAAGTCAAAAATAGGACAGTCTACCGGGCTAAGCGTCAGTGAGTTCAGTGACGCAAAATTTTCTTTTCGAACCGTTTATAGAGGTATTTGTATGACTAATTATCCCACGACTGTTTAATCATTACCCTTTTGGGGAATAGAAAAGATATTTATAGTCCGTAGACTTGTCAAAGACTACAACTTGGTAAATGTCACGAAGTCCAGCCAATATTCTAGTTAGATCGTAGGTGAGGAATTTTTATTGAAGAAACCATAAATTTCATCTCTCGATAACTCACATGTGATGCAATGCTATTAAAATTGTTATGAAGCCAGCCATTCGAAGACGTCTTGTAAAGTGTTCAAACTATTCTCAAAATGTCACCGCGACATTTTTGTTGTATAATTATCAAAACTTTGACTCATCTTAATGGAGAACTTTAAGTAAATTAGATAACTCTGAACATTTTAACTCGTATTAAAGTAATGAATGAATTTACGTAAACCCTGTTTAGTTAAACTAGGTATCGAAATTAATTTTGTTAATATTATAGTGTCTGTCATACAAAATTCATTACGCACAAAACTTGTAAATAAAATTTTGAAAAGTAATTTAAGTTCTAACTTTAATTAATAGAATTTGTTGAATACTGATTTCGATTAAACTTTCGTGAATTCAGCAAATATTTGTAGTAGGCACAAATTTAAATTTTCTTAGACTTTGGGCTGATTTTTCAATGGTTTAGATAAAAGTTATCTGACAAAAGTTATAAGACAGTGATAGCAACAATTTTATTTCTCAGATAACATTAAAAAATCAGCCATTAGACTCTCAAAGCCTCATTGTAGTATTTATTTATGGCTATGATTATGAAGATTTTACAAATGTGTAGTCAGAAACGGCATGACACCACATAGGTACTATCTGTACATAATTTCTATTTTTTTCATTCTTACGTCTAATCTACCGACCACAGCAGTAGAGTATGAACACATGGCACGCTCATGAAACTCTTTACTTTTTCATAAATCCAAACTAATATTATAAATGCGAAAGTTACTCTGTCTGTCTGTCTTCTCTTCACGCCTAAACTACTGAACCTATTTGTGTGAAATTTGGTACAAACATAGTTTGGAACTCGACGAACGACATAAGATAGTTTTTAAAACAAAACACTGCAGGTAGTCACTATTCCACGCAAACAAAGTATCGTATAAACTAACCTACCAGACCACAAGCTCTCTTAACTTACCTCAGTATAATAATCAGACGAGCTTTATCAGACACACTTTAAAAGGTGGTCCAATACCATTCCTAATGTGATTGGGTAATAACGTGACCGCAATGACAATGAAAACCAACCAAAACTCAATTTAATATGGAAATTGAACGAACATAAAAATTCTTTATTCCCTCCCTATAAGCAAATTAGTATAACGATACATTGTACTAACAACCTTTTTAAAAACGCCTCATTGAGCAAGCAAATTAATGTTTAAAAATACGATTAAATTTTATTGCATCAATATTGTGATAGTTTACATTATATTAAATTAAACTTTTGTTAGGTTAAATTTAAATCATTTCCTCTATAACAATATGTAGTTAGTAGGTACAGCATATAGGTATGTAACTATATTTTACATCATTTTTTATTTTTAATGTTGCCACTAAGGAGCAAAAGTCAAAGATACTTATGAACTCCGAACAAAAGCTTTTAAAATCAATTTTCATGTAGGTGGCTAAGCAAGGCTGTTAGTATGAATTCCGATATAAACGACGATTTTTATCAGAACAAAAATAAAAAAAACCAGTTGATTTATTTGATGTTTTTAGGTATAATACTTGTAGGTACTTATTTCATAGAACAATAATTGTGTTCTGATAAAGTATTAGTATGTTTTAACAAGCTCAGAATACTTTTTTCATTATACCGTTTCCAATTTCCTTTCACAGGGTCATTTAAAACAGCTAAATAATCGTTTGTTATAACAATAAATATTTGCTTTATCTCCTGCTCCAACGATAACGATATAGAGATGTCCAACAGTTAAGATAAAATAAAAATGTATCGATAAAATGAACATAATACTCTGTACTCGGGATTACTGTCTCTATTTAACATGTAACTATCTATTATACAAGATATTTTAATGGAGATCTGACTATAATCCGGTGTGTCAACATTTCTGATGCACCGCTTCAAAAGATCGAAATAACAATGCATATTGTATCTTAGAAACGTGTGGAATATTCTCAGATTTGTGAAATGAAGTGTGGGAGAACCAAGCTTCGATAGGAATGTGCCGGCTCGACCGAAGTGATACTACGGCCTCAAAGAAAATTAGCGTAAACCACAGCTTAGCATTTCCTCGTGGGATTAAGTTAAACATCTTCAATTCCTAAATCTCAGTAACCCTATTACCTAAAAGTGGTCTGGTACTATGGGTTAATCAGGTAATCTGTCTGCTGGTTTGCCTCCCATCTCGCCCGGCTCAGGCCGGGAGCAGTCCTTAACCAGTTCATTCAAAAACCGACCCAAAATCCAAGTGAAGATTGAGTCAGTCTTCAAACTGACCTCGATGTACCATGAACGAAGAGGCCTGCATCCGTAAATGAATGAAAACGAGTCAATGAAACATTTAAAGAAATATCTACAAAATAAAACAAGCTTTTAAAAATACTAGAAAACGAATTGATCGTAAAAATAAACCAGACATTACCCCTCTTAATAACTTTGATACGAATTTAATTAATATTACGTAATTCTATCAAGTAATTATCGTGAAAAAATATAAAATTATTTGGAAAGTGACTCACTTCATTGCCGTTCCTAAAAGGTCATAAAATAATCCAGTATAATTGTTTAACGATTTTTAACCTTACCTTTTTGTAATAAAATTGAGATTTATGAAAGCATTTCGATAGTTTGGTCGTCCCAGACACACCCAATGTATACGTTCGTCTGTGCGTTGGATAAATACCGATACTGGGCTAAGCCGAAGCTGGGAATCGCTCAACTATCGTATCTGAACGTAAATAAATTTAATTTTACAGTGCGTCGTCGGTTAATCGACTGACAGGGTTACGGCTATCGATTTTATATTTATATAGAGCTGTAAAAAGTTATTAAAATGAGATCTGGTTTATGTTTAGTTCAATTTGTTTGTTGAATTATTCATTCACACAATTAGAACTTTCTGAATATTATTATATTGTATCCAAGATTCACACTATATTATTTATTGATTATTAATTTAATTAATATTATATATGCTAAAGTAGCTCACTCACTAAAAACCGATTTGTGTGAAATTAGGTACTGTATATAGGATATTTTTTTCCCGAAAATCCTGCGGCAGCGGGAAATTTCTAAAAACTATATGGGTAAAACCAAAATTCTGTAGGAAGTCACTATTCCACGCAAACAAAGTTGCGGGCAAAAGCTAGTTTTTTTTTATATTTTTCTTGGAAATGTTACTTCACCTGAGTAGATAAGCTCTAGGTAAAATTTTCTAGTCTTTATAATTAACAAGTTAAAATCTAAATTAATTAATTACTTGTGAACAACAAACTTTGACTTTTGCGAAGTTAAAATTCATTTACAAGTTGATGAACTTCGTTTACACTTGATGTGACAAGAAAACAAATAATTTATTTTCAATGTAACCTAGACTTATAGCGTGGTGATTAATCCTTAATACACTCCGTGAGAAAAGTGACCTCTACTCATGATGATGATGAACTGTTTTTAAACAAAGATTTTACGTAGAAAACTCTACCTAATTAGCATACCTGATATAGTTTGGTACATTAAATAAAAACAAGTCTTCAACCAATTTTTTTTTTTATTTTATTATTTTATTTACCTAACACTAGGATAAGACGTTAGTAACACTTTTATATGAATCTCTTTTGAAATAAAGAATTTAATTAATTTAAAATCGATTTGAACAAACGGTGGTCTTAAATGTCTATGTCATTATGAACGGAGTAAGAAACTCTTTTTTTTTATGTAATAGGTCGGCAAACGAGCAGAGGGAGGGATTTGGAGATTTAGGGATTGAGAAGGGATTGGGGGAGGGGGAGGATTGGGCCTCTACAAAACACAACGCTGTGGTTGTTTCACGCCGGTTTTCTGTGAGGCCGTGGTATCACTCCGGTCGAGCCGACCCATTCGTGCCGAAGCATGGCTCTCCCACACTCTAAAAATAGGTTGTATTAACATCTCTAGCTAGATACATTCCGAGTTAAAATCAACGTCATCAAAATATTGAGTGGCTGATACAGTGCATGACGTCGCCACATAAATTAGTTGCTGGACACGTGTAGTTCAGCTTACTAACTTACATAACTATGTAGTAACATACCTATGTCTATTTGTTTTAAGCTATTTTATGTTTAAAACTCGCTTTACATAAAGTTCACTTTGGTCTTAACATGTAAGTTTGCTTCCCTTTAAGATTTCCCGATTTTGTTTTTTCATACTTATAGTTATTTTGTATTTAGAGCCATGGAGAATAAGTCATTAGATGAACTCTTTCTCTCAAAAAAAGGATAAATGAAAATTACACACCTTCTTCCTCTTCTGGATAGTAAATGACCTCTCCTGGATATTTCCTCACCAAGAGAGGTAATGCAATATACTATAGAACTTTTTCATTCCGAAATCACCCGTAATCAAACGTTTTCATCTATAAAATATGTACTTACAAAAAAAACCACATCTTTAAACATTCGAACTAAATGGCTACAAAGAAACCAACACTGAAAACACTGGCGACATATGACAAGCTAATTTTGTCGAACATTCCATTCGAAGTCATTTCTCAACTAAAATCTCAATAATATAACTTTGTCGGGGGGACAGTAACTCAATACGCTGCGATGTAGCGAGCTGTACGACGTCACAAGTTCATAGCGTGCCATTAACAGCGCGGTGTCGGGTTCTCTTCCTGCCTGTGCCCGCGCCGGCTGTCTAGAACGCCGCATATCTAGTTAGATAGATAGCTATAGAGTCTCTGTGCTGGGTTCAATTTTTTTGTCGTAGTTATTGTTTATAATTCTTAATGAACGTTAAAGCGAACGAAATTGAAACTTATTTAAACACAATAATGATATTTAATTAATTAAATCTTTTTATCTTAGACAAGATTATTACCGGTTAACATCTAAAAACGACTGCAGGGAATTGATATTAACTGTGAATGAGAGAAGGGTAAAAAAGAGCTTTCTTCTTCCCTTCAGTCATTATGTCAGTTGTTGGTAAAATTCAGTCAATTTCCTTTCCTCGGTAAGAATTCTGCTGTTTTTAAAAACCTTAACTAATGCATTGTCTAGACGACTGGGGCTTTAACGCATTGCAAATACTGGAGCTTTAAAATTTACTACATCAAATAATTACGAATAAAGATTGTCCCAGCTCGACAAGGAGGGTGGCTTTTAGTCAGTTAAATTCTTTCAGTCTCTCTCAAGAAATAGTATTATTGAAAAAAAATAACAAGGACAGAATATACGAAAAAGGTCATTTGACAAAATACATACTTACATATAGCGTTTAAAGTTTATCAACATTAAACTCTCGTTTTTCGGTACCACAGAGTATTTTTTCAGCCAAATATTCCAAATAATAATATTTACGAACGAATATAAAAGTTATGTGGCTAGGTAAAGTCATGAACTGTCATAAAATAGGCCGCCAAATCTATTTCTAATGTTCCGACGTAAAATGTTTGGACATTTAACCTCAGTGTGATTTGAACCTTGATTCTTGTGGGTTAACAAAGATTTTATTTTTTAGTAGTTGGTACATACTAACTGTTAAGGAAAATGAGAATAAAATAAAAAAATTAAAAAGATAAATAGCGGGTGGCAATTGTTGAAATGGTAGAAGAAGAGGATACAAGAAAATATGGCAACAATTTCAAATGTTGATTTAATGTTAATATAAGTAATATTTATTCAAGTCGAAAAGGAGAACAAGAGAAGTCACAGTTTAAAAATTTTACTTCAACTATTTTCCGTATAAATGCTTCAATCCCAACACATTAATTTTAACTAATCAATAATTTTAATTAATTTATTTATTTATTTATTAAGCTTAATGTCCAAAAAGTTCTGTACATAGGCGGACATAATGCCGTAGGCATTATCTACCAGTCTGACCTTTGGGTGATGCAGATCTCAGTTATATAAAATGTACTCTGTGATGCAGATATGAGTAAAAACGGTGAGCGCAAGCAGCAAAACTTTTGAAGATTAAAGACAAAAACAAAAACTCAATACAATAATGTATAAGTTTAAACAAATACAATAACAATATAATCTTACATAAACTAATAATACATACAAATTATGTATAAATAAATATAGAACACTAATATAAATAAATAGAACCTACAAGTGAAATAGTACGTTCTCTCCCTGGCGACCGTTATATTGTGCGAATGTAAACCTTAAAATCCAATAATAGAAAGTTGAAAATAAAAAAAAAGTTGAAAAAGAATATGAAACTAAAGAAGTATTAATTTGAAAGTCTATTACTTGTACGTACTAACTAACTATACTAACTAGTAAGTTCGATACTATGGGTACGGCTAACCATTATTTATAATTACTCCAATTATGTATTGACCACCTATTAATAACGCGAACCATCATAAAATGTTACGTTTACCACAATATGTATAATTACAATATGAATTTAATTAAACAAAACTACTATCCTACATCCCGCAGGATGTCTTGGCCGCAATTTTAAGCCGGATGGACGGACATATTAATTTTTTGTAGTAGATAGTAAAATTCTCAAGTTCCCAGTCCCTGGTGCTATGGAAACGTGAACTTGTCTCTTCAATGCCTGTTAAGCTTACAATGTAAGTCCAAAGTCTGTTTTAGTTTAATTATCAATGTTCTTTATTAAATAGAGTCTCGTAGATCAATCGTAAGGTTGGTCAACTGCTAAACATGTTCAGCTTTGAGGGCATAAAACTATTTCGAAAATTCTTGCTGTAAAATTATAGCACGAAATCTATAATAATTAGTAAGTATGATTTTCAAAATATATGTAAAAAATATATAAAAAATGAAATAAAAAGTAAAATACCAATATGGCTATCAAAATTTACAATAACACTTCCAAACGATTTGAAAAATCTTAACATAATCTCTTTTAAAGGAAAATTGTTTGAGTTTTTGGTAAATAAATGTATTATAGCACTAGATTAAGAAGACTATAGATTGAGAATAGTGCATAGTTATAAGCAGATGTTAAGTCAAATATTTTGTACACCAATTCGGTAGAATGTGTGAGAAAAAAACACCTATATTTGTCCTTCATTCTGACTTTTTTTTTTCTTTCTCTCAATAAACACCTTTTAAATCTAACAAAAAATTGCCTTAGACACAGTAAATTACATCACAAATACCTCGAAAACATTCACACACACAAACAAAATCGAATCATTTGTTTTAAAAATAACAAATTATTCAATACCGGTTACTTAGTCTGTATCACATTAGATTAGAATCTTAGAGAGTACTACCGGGCGCCGTAACGAAAACCTTGTTTAACCAATGATAGATAAAATCGGCGAACACCAAAGTAACATGGCTTGTTAATGTATTAAGAAGCACGTCATACCCGCCAGTGGATTATCTGACATCAATTACAGGTCGGACAAACTGAATCGAACAAGCCCATACCATAGTGACATGAATGAAACATACGCTTCCACGTGAAAGAAATCTGATCGTCTAAACGAAGCTAAAGAAGGTAATAACTTATTTAGGAATGGATTCTAAGTAATACAATTATGACCTTTAAGTAGATACTGTTGACCTTATAGGTATTTAAAAAGGTGAATGCACTGTGAATAATAATAGTCTTGTGTTAGTTTTAGATCTAGGTATCCCAAACAAGTGTCTTTGCGCAACAGGAGTGGTGTAAGAGAGCCATGCTTCGACACGAATGGGTCGGCTTGACCGGAGTAATACCACGGCCTCACAGGAAACCGCCGTGAAACAACCACAGAGTTGTGTTTCCCCGTGTGAGTGAGGTTACCGGAGGCCAATGCTTCCCCAATCCCAAACCTCCAAATTCCTAATCCCTAAAATGTCGGCAAGGTTCATTTACTCCTCTATTGTTGCAGTTATGCATAGACGGCGTTGTTTGCTCACCATCAGACAATCAGTTTGTTCGTTTTTCGTCCTAAAAAAACACTATATCACCCCAACAGAGACACAAATATAACATTGAAAAATTACAATAATCCTAGAAAACGAAACAAATTTTAAAATAAATGAACTATCCAACCGCAAGTGCATCTAGTTTATTCAAACCCGACCGGGTATCGTCCCTGTTCATTCATATACATAGACCACGGTCTAACTGTGCTCGCATATCGGATTCATCTCCACTGGTAGTTCACAAGTCTGCGATCTTGCTTCTAGCTATGCAAATACCCGACCACCGACCACCACACCGTACTGGTTCATTCCCTCCACAGTCCGATTGTGATCTTTATAGCCATGTGTAGTGCTCTTTCCTTGTTATATTTTATGTAATCTAAATACTTTAGCCTTTAAAGCTTCTGTATCTTTACTAATTTTAGTATTGTCTCTGTTATTAGAATCATCTAAATTACTTGAAATTTTTCAGTTTTCTACGTATCGTTTGCCCACTTCTGCTGTAGAACAGAAGTTACTCTAACAAAATCAATTAAGTTTTCGTGGAGTTCGGGTTCTTGTGACCATGACCATATAAACGAAGATGTAATTTAGGCTTACCTACTTTATGAATCTGATTTAGGTTTATAGTGTCACCAGTTAAGATATTTCCCACTCGGACATTTAAGCAATTAGTCGTATCACAGCAATGAGATAATCTGTGTAATTTGTTCGGCGCCCACGATTTAGTTGTCTCCTTGGGAACTACTTCATCTACAATAACGAATCATTTGTATAAAAGTATAGACTTTTATTTATCATCGGATCACATCAACCCAGTTCCGATCTTTACTAGACATAAGCTCCAATTCCCACAACAAAATACTTTATTATTAAATGCAATGCTTATACTAAATTTCTCTACTATTTAATAGATGTTATTACACATATGAACCTTCCTCTTCAATCATTCAATTTACTAAAAACAACCGCATCAAATCCGATGTATAGTTTTTAAAGATTTAAGCATACGTATAGGGACAGAGAAAGCAACTATTTAATACTATGTAGTAATAACTCCTGTATCAGCATATATAGGATAAAGGGACAAAGAAAGCGACTTTGTTCTATACTTTGTTTAGACTTTTGTGAAATCGCTATATGTATAAAATCGCGGAGCTCCTCAATGTATAATGAGTGTTAGGTCGAATAACCTGTTATCGTGCACGTGTTGCGCATCGCAGTGCAAACAGAGTGCCGCGTCTGTGCCGCATGCCGACGACCGGCGCGGCAGACACGACAGCGAGCAGCGCTTGTGTCATGTTAGGGTTGCCCTACGATCGCTGCTATTAAGTTGCTCGCTGACAGATTAATGGTTTTATAAGTCAAAACTAAACCATTAAATGTCCATAAATCTATTATTAGGTACGGTTGTAAATATTATTTGAGATTTAAGTGTTTAATGTTGAATTGTAAATACTGTTAAAATGTTTTTTGGATTATTTTTGTAGTCTCATAAAGTCATATTTCGTATGTTTTTAAATAATACGATTTTTTTACATATTATTGTGCTATGCGTGTTTTTCCGTCACGATAAACTTATTAACACCACTCGTAAAGGTTGAAAATAACATCAAACATTGCTGAAGAAAGCGCATTATAAGCACGTTACAATTTCCCCCTTAATTAGAACAAGTAAAACAACACCAGTCAATCCGACAAAACTACAGCTACAACTATCTTAAATATCGAACATTTTGTCACACGAAATATGTTAACCCTGCAACCACCGACGTCTGTCAGTAACGACCGTCCGACTTTATACCGTATACAAGAACCCAGTAACGTAACAGTGACACTTGTGCAAATTCACGCTTCCGATCCCAAGGTGATGACTTGTGAACCCCTTTGTCTGACCCACGGGACAATCAAGTTAATTACATGGTATCTAACTGTACACGCCTCAATATAGGAATGTTTGGAACTGACAGACCATGATTAATATTGACAGCTACGAATGTATTAATACCGAGATATACCTACGTTTATATTATCGAATATAAGAATCATATTGAGGAAATTCTATAAAGGAAAATGATTTTCGCAACAAAAAGCTCTACCTATTGTAGTGAAAATAATAAATCAATGTGAATTGAAAGACGAGGGCGTTGAAATAACAATCATATAAACGTAATCTATCAGAAATGTCTCTCTGAAGAAATCCCGAAAAAATAATTATATTTTTTGCCTTTTACGACAAATTCATGATTATAATAAAGACTTTTTCTTTTGACATTAATGACTTGTAAGTGTCATATTAAAAAAAAAACTGTAAAGTTTAATGCTTACGTTACGCAAATCATCATAAAAAATCTTTAATTATTGTAAAAGCTTTGGTTTAATCATTACAACTTCAACAAATTTTACGACTCCATAAACGAACAATAATAATTAAAATAATAGTTTTGTAATTATTTTTACGTGTATATTAAAATACTTGATGGCATCTACCACGTGTCATTACGAATTAAAATAAAAGTTTAATGTCAAGAAAAAATATTAAGGGTCTTTCGTTACTACAGAGACTTTTGAAGGGTTGTTTAATATTATATAGTTTTTCCCGCAAATAGACACATTGAATAATGCATAGTAAAACCTAAACAAAAGAAAACTTTCAAAGTGTTTAACATAATTAAGTTCCCATTAATGAAATTTAATACGACACATTCAAAAATTAAAAAGATATAACACTAAAAAGTACGAATAATATTTAAAAAAAAAATATTCTACATATATAACAAAAAACACTCACCGATTCAGGTAGGTAAATATAAACAAAAAAAATTACACCACAAAAAAAATCACCTCATAAATATTTACTACTCAACTTTTCAAAAGCAATCATTTAAAAGTACGTTTTGAAACATTAAAAGTCTTTTCATAGAACTATTTTCTTAATTACACGTTTTCCTTTATGAGTCAGCGTGCGCGTGCGTCGAACCTACTGACACAGGCCCCGGCTTTCAACTGTTTGAAAAAGGGCCCATTACAAGTAGTCACCTAATACATACATACTCGTGTCGAAAGTAAAAATGTTAGAGGGAAAAGTAACTTATGGATATCAATGTATAAATCCTCCTAAAATATCGAATACAGCTCCTATAGATAAAACATAATGAAAGTGAGCTACTACATAATAAGTATCATGTAATGTAATATCAATATAATACACAAGTAAAAAATAAAGGAATCATTTACCAAAAATGTTTAAGTAGGAAAGTATACATAATAATATGGCAATACCGTACCTAAGTATTGTCAGCGTGAAAAAAAGTTCGATCGAAAATTTTATCCTTAAAATTTATGTAATTACTAATCATAATATGGTTACGTTATTTAAATATGAACATATACATAGACAATAATAATAAATATTCATGTCTCGTAATAAGACATTACAAATTAAATAATCTTGTTTTTTTTACTCAGTAATAAAACCTATTTACAGCCACGTTAATAACTGTGTAACTCAACACACAATTAATATTTACAACATTCTGCAATAAAGAATGTCGACTGCTAAGCTAGAGCTCGGTTTCGTTTGGACGTAATCAATCAAAAGAAGATACGAGTTTTTTTCGGGTGTTAGAAAATTTATCAGTAAATAACACGGTGTATTATTCTTTTACTTTTTTGCGACTTCCATATTGGTCTTATGGAAAAAGTTGTTTTATTTGAGCGACAGAATCGGGTCCTTGAATATGTCTACTGTGTAATTGTATAGCGATATCGTTACCTACTGCATACCGACATCAAATTATGTATCCCTGTACACCGACATTCAATGGGCTAAATCAAGGCACAGACAAAATTAATCATCCTAAACTGAACTTTGCTATCCACCATTGAACTACAAATAGAAAAAAATAAGCAAAAGAAATCATAAAGCAACCCAGCAAAAAAACTGCCAACACCAGGAAATAAACTCCGTGGGAAACCAAACTATCTGTAATAACAAATGCGAATAAAAATTAATTCAATAACATCGTAATGGCGAATCATAATTTCTAAGCAATCTAAAAGTGATTTATTAAGGGCAATTTGAAAAAGAGGAGTGGTTTCTCGTCAAAAATCGCTTCAAGTTCCCTCGGGACCGCGCATAGGTACTTACACATTCGACACGGCACATCCTAGATGTGGACCCTCATAGCTATGTTTATAATATCTAATCTACGCATAGAACTATAGAAAATTGCAATAAGTAGGTATATAGTATATTTAGGGCCAAAACGTAGAGTTGTTTAAAAAAACTTAGTAAAAGGATGGCTTTAGATTTTTCTTTTTTTGTTATACGTAGGCAAACGAGCAGTGGTAAGGTAACTCGCAATACCAAAGGAGTTACTAAAAGTGCGTTGCCGGCCTTTTGTGGGTTATTAAGAATTTAAGGATAGGGGTAGAACGCAGGGGGCGAAACACAACGTCAGTGTTTCTTCACGTTCGGTGTTCTGTGAGACCGTGGTATTACTCCGGTCGTGCCGGCCCATTCGTGCCGAAGTATGGTTCTCCCACACTTTACATTAGGAGAGTAGTTCATAGTAAGTTTCTAATGATCCTAAATATCTGTAGGTACTACTAAGAAGGTCACAGTGCAATCAGCCACCACACCAATAAAAAATAAAATGAAAATAAAAAGTTTATTTCAATTACAGTAGGCATTTGACACATAATTGTTGGAGACCTCCTTTTAAGCAAACATTTGCATGTAAAGAGCGGAGTCTCCTAACTCCGCTCTTCTACCTGTCTGACGTAATTGAAATTATAGGTTTACGTTTAAATATACAAGCTAGTTATGAAATATAATGTAATAAAACAAATAAATAGGTACTAACGTAATCAAGTTAGAAGGTAAAAAGGAACCATTCCACTATAAAAACAGCTCGATGGTACCATATTATTGCATGGTCATCCTCTAATCTATAAAGTATTTCAAGTTCCATGATGCTTAGCACAATTATTAGAAGTGAGTATAATTTAGATTATTATATTCTATTCCAAAGTTCGTTACGTGTTGACTAAATTAAAGCTTATTTTATTTATTTTTGAGAACCTATCTAAGTAACTATTTGATGTACAAGCTACAGGAAACAAGTGACAATCACTAACGAGTTTCGATTTCTGTTTGGAAATATTTGAAAAGGAATAAAAGTGAAGAGAAACGATAACCATTTAATTTAACATTTTCATGATTATTTATTGATTCATTCTTCATTCAAATACGTTTCTGGACATCGGAATTTTTTTTGATATACTTAACTTCAAAAGTGTAACCGGATTACCTGATGGCAAGCAGTCGGCGCTGAGGGAAGTTGCAAGTGCGGTAACGGCCTCTTGAGTTTGGGGGATTGGGAGTGTAAATTTCCACTCACACGAAACACAACGTTGTGGTTATTTCACGCCAGTTTTCAATGAAGCCGCGGAAATATTACTCCAATCAATCTCCTCTCATTTGTTCTAAAGACCTCCTTATATTTCAATTTCTCTGCGAGGCGTTGTTATCACTCCGGTCGAGTTGGTCATTTTTTTTATTGTTCATTTAATTGTCTATATATTTGAATTGCATTCTTTCATCTGTTTAACAAGCACTAAATTAATCATATATTTTACACCGAGGGATTTCTGCGAACGCAGGGTAACAAGTGTTCTACTAGCATATTAATATAAACCAACATATTGTTTGATAGTTTCATAAAACATCGAAAACACAGTTTCTTTGATCTTTTATTTATTTGTTTTAGAATAACGATTTCGTTTCACGTCATAGCTAGGTACCTAATTGTAGGTAATGTTCCTATTAAAATTTGCTAACAGATTTTCAAGAATATTTCTTACTTACATAAAATTTCAAAAATATCTAGGTAAGTATCATTTTTACATAGTGGCCAAAGCTAGATTTGTATAGTGGGGTATACCTAGACGATTTGGTACTTGTACTGAAGTATATTGTGTTGAAATTATAAATTAATTCATTAATTAATTACCTTAGGAGTCAATTTAGAGGATCAGGAGTCTCCTATTCATAGATGCTGAAGATATACAACGCAGAACTGCAAGTCCATTATCTGAAGTGGTTTTAGTGAAGTAAGAGTTAATCCCTAGTCACTTTTTTATTTTCCTTTAAATTTTTTATTGGACGGCAAACAGACGGCTATCCTGATGGTAAGCAATCTGCTGCCCAAGGCAGTTACGAGTGTGTTGCCGGACTTTTGGGTAGGTATTGAGGTTTTGGAGATTTAGGGATTGGGGGACGGGAACAACAAGGGCTCAGTTAACCTCATAAGTAGGTGATAAAATTGGTTTCCCAATGTTATAACGTGTGGCCACCATTTTAGTAATTAATGTCATAATAATAAACTAAACTTTGTTTAGTCAATACCTAGCCTGCATTTTCAAGTGCAAGTGCAAGTTAAGAACTAGCTTGTTTGTGTAAACCCTTTGTTTGGAAGTTGTACTAGTCCAAATGGTGTTACAACAAAATCTTTACTAACGAATAGTTTAAGTAATCATTAAATGTCTCTGAGTACCGCAGCTATAGCCAGTGTAATCAGTTGAAACCGTTGTCTTAATCAACGCCTATTTAATTGTTATTTTTTCAATTTTAGATTCATGACATATTCGCAGAGTATATTGGCCGAGTGCAGCCAGAGTCGAGACTAGCTCTCGACTCTGGCTGTTGAATAAATACGAAGAAACCCATCGTACGCACGCAACGACTCCAAATTGCTGGCAGAACATAACATGTGGGTCACGAAACACAATTATCTAGTATCCTGTAGCTTGGCAGACCTGGCTGAGGGTAATCAACCCATCTTACTAGACCTTAGTGATGGTAAACGTCGATAGAATTACATAATAAACTTGCTAAGTATTTAATTTGTATGTAATAATGACATTAATAAAACATTTTGAGGAAAACAAAAACATTTATTTCTTATTTTTACTTTGATTTAAATACCAGTGTCTGGGCAAGAAGTTTTAAAGTTACATTGCCTCTTAAATAAAAAAAACGTAACATTTATTGTATTAAACTAAAATTCTATGACTCTTATGTCCGTGAATTTGTGTCTCAACTTATACTAGATCCTGTAAAATAGTTGTTATAACTTAATGATGAACTTAAAACAAATCGACAAAACAAAACGCTATTTCTTTAAAAAAAATGCAATAATAAATATTAAAAATACCAGTGATACATCCACCAAAACCAGACACATTATGTACAAAACTAGTAGAAGTCGCGTAGTATTTAATTACGTCACTTATAAACTCTTTTGTGGCGCAAACCAGCATACCTATCAAGCTTACCTAAACCGTCAAATAACTTTAAAAGAATTTCACTTTTAATCACAAAAAGATAAGGTCGAAATTAATGTTGATGTATTATTCTGCACTAACTACGGGATTGGATTTATCGATACATCCGTGTAGCGGACGGGACCACACATTGTGACTGCGGCTATTACTTACGAGACTTACCAGGCCACCCCCATACTGCCACGGTTCTATAATCTCTATTGCTTTCTTATTAAGATATTAACTACCGGTCGCAAATGCTATATTGATGGTACAGTCGACCAATCAACTCGATGGTACTTGCTTTGTAATTATGATTCGGATTCTGTGCACCGAAGATACCTACGTAGCTTCGTTTGCAAGGATTAGTCTTTATGCGACAGTCGAGTCGTTTATTTATATACTGCTTCTTGTTGTTTGTTGAGAATTTTGTTTCCTTGTACGTATAGTCCTAATTAAGTGTTAAGGTTTTTTTTTCTTTTAAAAGTTTCGAATTTTGATTTTTGCAAATTTTTGGGTACGTTTTAGGAAATAGGCTGACTTTGGGACTTTTTCTGTGGCCCTTTTAATGTTTAGGTATTTGTTTACTTGCTAACAAAATTTAGGTATGCCTAGAGTTTTGGAAAAAAATATCCATAATTTTATAACAACCTTAAAACATACTTACCCAATTCACATAGGTTTATTTTTATGTGATAGGTCGGCAAACGAACAGACGGATTACCTGATGGTAAACAATCAGCGTCGCCCACGGACACCCGCAACAACAGAGGAGTTACGAGTGTGTTGCCGACCTTTTGGGGATTACGGATTTAGGAGATTTAGGAATTGGGAAGGGATTTGGGGAGAGGAAGGATTGGGCCTCCGGTAACCTCATTCACACGGCGAAAAACAACGCTGTGGTTGTTTCACGCCGGTTTTCTGTGAGGCCGTGGTTTCACTCCGGTCGAGCCATCGTGCCGGAGCATGGCTCTCCCACACTTATAAAAGTTTCAATTTGAGTAATATCATTAGAATTCCCATTAAATAGCGTTCTAAACATTTGGAAATTCGTAATAAATTTTCAAAATGTCGGCGACAAAATGACAATAAATAAAATAAGTATGGGCAACTGTAATGGATTCCCGATATGATGCACTTTCGATCCACTTCGGTAACTTTCACATAATTCACTTCAATCCTATAAATTTTCATTCGTTCACAATGACCTGCGATGACGAAACTTGTAAATTATTGATACATACACACACATACACATTGGGGTTTTTCAATGGTGTCTTACAATTGCTATAATGTTACGTTCAAAATACCTTTGGCCTTTGGCTAAGTGGTGATTGTCTAAATATTTTTTTGTTTCAAATACCTACATCATTCTTATAAAAAAATGTTAAGGGTAAAAGTCTCAGAGACTCAGTAGCTACTATAAATAGTTCGAATAATATCTACACGAAACGTACAAAAAAAAATTACGAAAGAAACAGTAGCACTTACAATCTTTTCTTTTAAAAAGCATTCCTAATAATATTCATTATCCAACGTAAATTTTAAACGCTAGCAACATTTAACTCAATTTTGAATAACGAATGATCCACGCGTGATCTTTCGTCGCGTTGCCGTCGTTCGCCGCTCGGCGGGAACGAGCGTCTGTTGCCAGCGATAAATCTAATGATAATAATCGAATGCAGTCGAGTCCGCCGCATAACCATCGATTTATAATAATTAACAATCATGAGAATGACGTGAGCCGTGCGATACACGCGTTTACCGTAGAAAATACAAAGAGATTTATAGACCACTAAATATTTGAGAAAAGGGAATATCTTAGTTGAATCGTTTTGTAGATCGAGTAACTTTGGAAAATGTTTTCTGTTAAGTACACAATAGTGTTTGCAATCGTATTCATCATCGTTTTCATCGAAAATCCCTTTTTTGAACTATATTGGTATTATTGGAACCCGAATTCTCATGCCTGAACTCGGGCCATAACTTCCAGACTTGACTGCACGGTCGGTGCGGTGGCTGGGCAACTGGCTGCCGTGCAATGTGTAGCGGGTTCGATTCCCGCACGGAGCAACTCTTTGTGTGATCCACAAATTGTTGTTCCGGGTCTGGGTGTCATGTGTATGTAAAAATTTATGTTTGTAACCGCACCCACGACACAGGAGAAAATCCTAATTTGGGGCAGCGTTTTTTTAAAAAGAAAAAAGACTTTATTATATTTATGGAAAATCTACTTGTCGCTGTCGCTCTATCCATAAGCATTATACCTAAGTATGTATACAGTCTATCGTCGCTTTACTTATTAATAATGAAGCAAATAAACCAGTTTACTCAGCTAACCCTATCAATTGCTATATTAAAATGTAATCTGTATTCTAATTAGCTTATAAACTCGTATGGACTATCTCAAGATGACATAGTAGAGATGTCTAATTTATTGCGTACTCTTATATAGACCGTTAGGGCACTGCAACTGTTTTTAATGCATCTATTTACAAGGATAATAAGAAACGTTTTGTCTACAAAAAATATGAAATTAATAATCTAAATTGATATCGCGGCTTCACAAAAAACCGGCGTAAAACATACAGAGATTTGCCTTTGACCATGTGAGTGAGGTTACCGGAGGCGCAATCTTACTCTTTTCCCAATCCCTTAATCTTCAAATCCCCACTAACCCCCATGAGGCAGGCGTGTGTATGAATGAACAGAAAAGTATAGAGTTCAAAAATATCTAACGCAGGACTCCCAAAGTTTCGTTAGAAACTCAATCATCTTGAGGAAAATCTCCAACAGACAACAATGGCATGACTATTTAAAAGGTAAAAATTAAATCTGAACATGTGTACCTATCAAAAGCAAGTTTCTTTGTTTATCAATTCGATATACATCGTCCATCTAATAAATCTTCATCAAATTCTGTATTTATGCGTGTAATAATTCAATGTTATGAAGACAATACATGGACTGATTCAAGCAAGCAAAACCACGGGTAAACCTTAGTCAATATATAGTTCGCACGTTATGCTGCATCAGAAATTATGACCGATCGGTTTATGATCGGAGCACATTGGAGTAATGACCGCGATCACTTTTACTAGTTGTTACTGCATACTGCGTCCGGACGTGCATCCAATGACGTCAAATATAACCATCCTATATTACCTACAGAACAGGGCCTCGAGTATGCTATTACTATAGAGTAATAGCATACTCAAGGCCCTGTTCTGTCTACTATTCTGACACTATTGTCAGAATAGTAGATCACTGGTTTCAAAATTGTTTATTTTGACAAGTTTGGTAATCTACTAACACGATAGCGACATTATGACTTTCCAATGCCACTTCATTGAAATAATTCTTTAGAACGGTAATCTCGTACCTACAAATGACTATTTCACATAATGCGGTAAATTAATAAAAAAATGTCAGTTCCTTTATTCAATGATTTACGTTTAGAATATTAAAGTAATTAAAGTTATTGTTTATAATTAGTTACAAGACATATCGTATTATAATTCTATTTCGACATCGCCGAACGCCAATGATCAGCCATTTTGAATTAACAGATTAAGATTACGAACTTTTAGCAAAATGACAATGGAATCGTGTAGGAATGACAACACTTTGAAAATAGTAGACTCAGGCCCCTGATATCAATATATCTGTTAAACGGTAAACAAGACAGCAATGTGTCTCGTTTAAGTCAGTTATACAGAAATTGACTGAACAATTAGCGCGGTGGCTAGGCAACTGCCGCGCAACGTCTCCCGGTTTCGATTCCCGAACGAAAAATTCTTTGTGTGATCCAAATTGTTGTTCCGGGTGTGATGTAATGTGAATGTGAAATTGTTGAAATGTTTGTAAACGTACCCACGACGTAAAAAAAATGGTAGGGAGACGCAAAGTTTTTTTTTTCAACAAAAACAATAGAACATTTTATCTGACGATTACAATTCGAATCAACGAAAGACCCAAACGAGTTGTACCTAGATGTGCAGAATTGCTCATTTTGTAATGTTGACACTCACTTTTCATTAGTTATATTAACTATGCTATTAGCCAATTAGAATTTCGAAAGACAATACTATAAATTAAACTACACTTACTAAATGCAAACCTGAAAAATACAAAGTCTGTAACCCCTTACCTTAATTCATGAAACCCCAAGCGAATGCTGGTTCGCGCACTTTATTGTTCTTCTATTGTGTGTCGAATTACGATTGAAAGGTTATAATCGCAATCACGTCCTCGTAATAAAAAAAATGGAATGAAAACTGTTCGAAAAAGGTCATTTGTAATGAAATCTATACTAATATTATAAAAAGGTAAATTTGTATGTTTGTAAGTTGGTATGTAGGAGGTAATCTTTGGAACCGCTGGTTGGATTGCCAAAATTCTTTCACTGATAGATAGCTACAATGTTCCTGAGTGCTATATGCTATAAAACATCACGCTACGATCAAATGGAGCCAGCAGCGGGTGAAACCACGCGATAGTAGCTAATGTTTAATAAAATAAAATTAGTAAAAACTTTAAAACTCTTACTTATCCATTCATAATGATTACACACTATTATAACCGGGTCAGTGCTCCCATCGGTTCTAAAAAAAACCCTTTACGATGACCCCTCGTTATCACGTGTTGCGTTGACAAATGGGTTACGCCTCACAGGGTACAAAACCCTCAGGTAGGAATTCATTAGCACGTTAATTAATTGAGAGGCGGACCTGGACCTCCTTAATAACCCACGGCGTCTTTTGAACCTATTTATTTCACCTATTTTTGAATTGTCTTTTTCTTTTCCTTGTCTATGGAATGTTTTTCTTTTTTTTTATTAACGGTAAAAAGGTTATGGTTGCTGTTAGAGCCTGACCTAAGGCTAAAGAAACAGTTATGCGTTGTTGTTTCCGTAATTTTAATAATTACAAAGTAAGGTGTTAAGTTTATTATGACCTACTTACTCAATATTTTTTTCTTTTTCATAGGTACCACCTGTATTTTCTATTCCGTGGGTACCACCTTTTTCGAGTTTTTAGCCGGGAGCACATTACATTTAAGTTTGGAGGACTTAATAAAAAACAGTACGATGGCTTTCTACGGCTGTAAATCAAGGCGTAAAGTTACATTAGTGTTGATAACAATGACTTTGCAGTTATAAGAGCCTGTTTGGACACCAGACAAATTGATATTATTTTGAGGCATTGTCAACATCCAAAAGAAAACTAAGTGAATACTATTATTATACATATTATTTACCAACTTGGAGATCGTAATCAGTATCTCCATCAATCAGATACGCACTGCTACCTATACATCCAACAAAGTGAACATTTATTTTTAATATGAGGGGTTAAACATGAATGAAGCAAATATTGGTTAGTAATCTTCATTGAAAAAGATACTACTAACGCCATCTATGGATACGATTATGAAATAGTAGGAAGCGCCATCTAGTATTCAATAGCATCACTAAGACAGTAAAAATTCAAGCGTCGGATCAAAACATGAATATTTTTTGGCAATAGCAACTCAGTAACTCGTGTCACTCCTATGACCTAACCATCAGAAACACAACTTATAAATAATATTGGAAAAAATTATTGGTCCAGGCGTTAGTGTTCTTTTTACTATAGATAGAAATTTGATTTAAAATTGTTCGATTTTTAAAATATAGATATATATATTAACTATTCAGCTTCGTTAGTATATTTTGCATTGTAGATAAAAATGCTAAAGTTCATAAGAACAAATTTGCCTTAATGCACTTTTATTAAGTCGGGTAAATGTACAACATGGTACAACTACACTCATTAACATAATAATTAATTACATGTACCTACATTAACATTTCAATCGTGGTAGGTAATTCGAAACACAATAGAAAAACAATAAGTGCTCGAGCAGCGTTCGCTTGGGGTAGGATGAATTAATTTAGCAGGCCCTTCTTTATTTCTTCTTTTCAAAGGAAGAAGCTCATCTAGGCCATGGACAAGAAGAAAAGTATGTTAATGCACTTAAGCATTGGTTCGGCCGGGGTTGCAGGTGCAATCGTAATCTATACTTACTAATATTGTAAAGAGGGAAAATTTGTAAGTTTGTATTTAGGGGGGAAACGCTGATCGAATTGCCAAAATTTTGCTGCCGAGCAGTGGGTGAAACCGCGCGAGAGTAGCTAGTAATAATTAAACCGCGGCCCCGACCTGGAGCAAAATAAACCGGGTGCTTTTATATCAGTAAGTGTCAGACTCTTCCAGTCGCCCCCCACACAGTCGTGAATAGTAGAAATAGTCCATTTCCATTAAAAATGTTCCCTTTCAAAAAACCCTTAATTAGTTAACTAACTACGTAAAATAAGTGGACTATTAAGAGGCCAAGGTTAATTCCTGATGAAGCTTGACCCTGGGCGGGATATGATGATTTTCCGATCACAAAAAAGGGGCTATAAAATTGTGTCTCCATCCATTTGGGGTTTATGGATTTAAGCATTAAGGATAATGTATAAGGGAATTTGGCCCGCCAGTAACCATACTGACACAGCAAAACATAACACAAGCCTTGTTTCATACTGATTACCTGTAAGATCATGGTTAGGCAAACCGGCCATTTCATGTCGAAGCATTATGGCTCTTCCGTACATAAACTTTAAACTTAAATAATATTATACCAGAAACAGTATCGTGTCAGTTTAATAATTCAAAACACTTTTATCTCATCATAAGTGATCACAGCTTCCTAAATAGATGGGATCGTAGCAAAAGTTATTTGCTCGACAGACCTGTTAAAACTTTATACGAGAAACGATCGCATTAAGTGCTGATGGTTAAAAAAACATTTATATGCAAAGAAAACGAAAGAAAAAAACAGAAAAGGGGCATGTGGACGAGCAAAGTGTGTAAAGGTCTGTTAAGAGCTGTCGGCCTATGGATGAGCACAGTATAAATAAATGTTTGCATCAGTAAATAATCTATAAAGGTATAAATAATGGACACGAAACTAGGTCAAGACATTACACTATTACCAATATCACCACTCCTCTATGTAGGTAGACTATAAGAATTTCAACATTTCTAAAAGAATGGCCGAGATAAAGCCATAATCTAGGGAATAAGTCTCATCTTAACTTATCATTGCGTTACGCAAGATCTCGAAGCTGTCAATTCCACAACGATAACTGAACTATCAGTCGAATTTTCTCCAGTTATCATTAAGAGTGTGGCTTATCTTCCAAAGAATACTTTTGCCATTTAGTTCCCAAGTGGACGGGACTCCACGAGACCGCGTATTTGTGCGGGGTTATTGAAGTTCTCGAAGTTATTGGTGTTGGAGACAAGATGGATAGGCCTAGCACTAGCCGGCAGTCTGTTGAGAAAGTGGAAATGTTTGAGGTTCGGGAGCATGTGCCGTACCAAGCTGAATTAACACGAGCTCCAGCAGCCTATGATGAGGAAAGTGGCGATGTGTATGACTCCTCGTGGACGTCCGCCTTCCGTGCCATGTGCCAGCTCATCAACCTCCTCCACCACATGCAGGTCGCGATAATTGTCTTCTGTTTGTGGCACTTCGCTCTGACCGCAGAAGCTAATGGAAGCATCAGTAACTTGGAACTCCATATCATTTTTGCTGGAACTGGCGTACGTACCTTTTTATAAAATTGTACTACAAAAATGTGTCGTTCTTGAAGACTATTAAATTGATTTCTATGTGTTAAGTGAATGTTTTTTAATAGTGATGAAAAAGCCTCAATTGGAACAGTCACAGTCGCTACTCTTGGTTCTTGTTTGGCTGATACGTGCATAGTATACATGGCAAATAGTTCCTATCCATACCTACTACATTATTATATTCCAAGACATCTATTAATGATCTTGATCGTAATCAAGATAAATCACATTAGTTCAAAGTTATTAGTTCTACTAGTATCTATACATACATAGCTTCTAACCTCCTCAAGACGAAGAGTAAGATACATTTCTTACAACTATAAGCACATATAATCAAACAAATAAGTTACACAATACATCTAGAGCTTGAACACCTGCCTATAAACAAATCATTGTGGAATGTTCTCGACCTTGGTATGATTTGCGTAAAAGATCTGTCGTTTACGTGTATGATGAGTAGTACTCTCACTACGTTTTATGATAAGCTAAGGCTTGAGCGCAAAATAAAACATCTGTAGTAGAATCGCTTATTGAAAACCAATTATTATGTTAGATACCTACATCCTTTATACTATAGATTGAAATACATTAATGTGTTGACATTAAATTTCATAGCAACTTCATTAAAAAGATGAAACAAATTGCATATTTAACTCCTAAGTTTCTATCTATTGCCTCAGGATTTTGCCCTCACTTTGGACGGGACTATTATGTTGAAAATTTTGGCCTCACTCATAACCGCTATCAGCTTGTAAGCTCTCCACTACCTACTGGTAAAAATAATGCGCATTGCTCACCAAGCTTATTCAGTTGCCAATATTATTACTTGTAGTGATTCCATGTCGGACCTTCGTAGGTAGTTGTGAAGCAGGCGCCACGACCATCTATTAATTTAAAGCGACTACCGCCTACCATAATAACTAGCGTATTTTACTTATTGAATTTGAAACGCCTTTGTCATAATCGCCATTGGATAGCTAACTGGATTCTAGTTTACCTACATGATGTATTTCCATTAATTTCAGTACCAACTGTTCCTGGTAGAAGCAATATTGACCCTGCACAGACACAATTCCTGGTCATTCCAACTGTCGAAAGATGGTAAACGGATCGTCCACGGATGCTTGCAGCTGATTGGATCGTTATTTGTGATCGCTGGCACATTCCTTGGACTGGCTAGAGTTGATATGGTTGTGTCAACACCACATGGAATTTGCGGTAAGAAATTTACCTTTACCTGACAATAAGCTGGTGTTCGCTTGGGGTTTGATGAATTAAAAGCTTCAGGATTTGTGCAAACGACTTTAGATAATTTATAGAATCAGGCGTTACTTTGCGGATCCATGACATTAAATGTTAGGAAAAATATTTAGTTTTAATTCCGCGACAAAAATCCAGATATTGACTCGACGAGCGCTCGTCGAGTCAACATCTCCTGAGGATGCCCTGTGGAGGGGCGAAACACGTGTCGAGTATAGGTTTAGTTGCGTGGCTTGTTTTTCCGTTTTGTTTATGTGTGCATATGCATGTACCCTTGCTGCATGTGCATATGCATGATTGCATAGGAGTGGGATTGCATCCTGCAACAAGCCTGGATTTTTGTCGCGGAATTAAAACTAAATATTTTCCCTAAAATTTAATCAACTCGACTTTTGTCCGTTGAAGACAAAAATTATACTGGTAACTTAGCTAACTAGACGCCAGGGTCCACCACATTCGTACCTCTTTTGTCAAGATAGTTACATAGATACTTTAAAATCTGTATTGAATAGTAAACTAAACTAAATTAAGTAAACTAATTAAGGCGTTCCGCCATGCATATTTATAATCTATATAATTTATATTCTTCGTCTGCACAAGTCCGTATGATCTATACGGACTTGTGCTGTTACTTCATACTAACATCTGTTATAAATCCGAAAGTTACGATGTTTGCATGTTTGTTACTCAATCACGCCAAAACGGCGGGACGGATCTGGATGAAATTTGGCACAGGCATAGGATACACTCCGGAACTACTTTTTATCTAGGTACATACCCAGCGGGCAAAGTTGCGGGCGGAAACTAGTATCTAATAATTTTTCATGCTTAAATAGTATGTTATCTACCGTTACCAACATTAAGAAATGATTATATTTTTAAAACATAATAAAGTCAAGATTTCTACCCTGATACACTTTATAGTATTCATTGAGTACTCATTGATATGTTTTTCTTCTTAGGATAGTTATGAGATTTTTATTTATTTATTATTTTATTATTTAGGAAACAAACAGTCACTTACAAACTAATGATTACAATATAATTAACACATAAAGACTTTGATTTCCATAACGTAAGATTTTTCTAAGTAGGTATTACTTACTTAGTTTATTTATCAATACATCCCAAACTCGAACGAACAACATCTCTGGACGTATCTCGAATTATCAAGTGTTATCATACAGGTACATATTGGGAAAACCGAATCAAACTGTGTTAAGGTTGTTCGTAACTGCGAATTCCATTGAAATGAGTAGAATAACTAACGGATAGGATTTGATAGGAACTATTGCAATAACCCGTGTGAGATTAGACTACTAGAGATAGGTAGAGATTTCATTAGTATAGATAGATATATTATATCTTTAATACTTAGTCATTGTAGTAGTAGCCAAATCTACTACCAGAAATAGGTATGTTATTGACACTTATCGTCACTGTTTACTAGCTTCCATCCGAAGCTTCGCCCGTTGATAAAAGCAGCCAAATAGGCTGCTTTTTGTTAATCCCAGGATATCCGTGTATTAGCCGTAAGCGCAATGAGGCACCGCGACCTCGGCCGAGAGCTGGAGAAGAAACAGGGGGTTTTTAGTCAGTAAGAGTCCAACACTCCCTCCCGCCCTAGCCTGGGCTAGAGAAGTCATTTGATGATTTTCACCTGACAAAAAAAGGATCTAGGTAACTGACTATAAACCCTCCTGTTCCTTGTCCTGCACCAGGCCCGGGCGGCGGTACATTAGTGTATCTAGTTACTTGTCTGTTTCAATTCTGAATTTTAAAAGGTTTTCTTCACCAATGTAATTTCAATGATATATGTAACATTTTTCGCTCGTCATCGTTTCAGTGATGATAATAATATCATCGATATCTTGACAGAACACTTCAGTCGATTGCTTTGGTAACATTGTTTGTCTATAAGCCATAAGTTTGGTAACAAAAATCAAATCAATTGAATATTACCTACCCTACTTCGGTCATTTAGTGGGATTATGCTGTACACTGTAAATAAGTAGGTATGCCTAAAGTAAACACATTTAAATCTTTAAATGTAATTCTGTTTTATCATCATACTATCCGTATCAATCAATGAATTTCCTAAATCGTAAGTAAATTGAACTTTGGCGGGCTATGTTGAAGCGCTCATCTCAATCCTTAATCAATAATATGATAATATTGTCAATGCCTAGTGTTATGACAAGAGCAACTCGCAAGCTTGTGTCACAATTTTTGAACACCACAATCAATTACTTACAGGGGTTGCAAGGTATACGAAAGCGTTACTGTAGAAATACATACATAAAAAGAGATCCGATGTTCGCATCAGAATCAGATGTCAAGTAAATAGGCATCCAATACTATCTTCCACTCACAGCTTCGCTTGAGTGATTGACCAAATTTCAACCAAATCGGTCCAGTCGTTTTTGCGTGAAAGAGTAGCTACATACATCCATACATTCTCACATACTTTACCATTTATAACATCAGTAGATTTAGTAGGAGTTAATCCATATTCAATTTCTGATTCGTTGCGAAAAAAAAAACAAATGGCAAAACACTGAGCCTTCATTTTAGAATGAGGTTTTAAACTGACATTTTCTCTGTTACAGGTGTCATCGCGTTAGCATTCACCCTCTTGAGTTTCGTCTCAGGCATCATAGCACTATTTTCAGCTAAAGTCCGGTTAATGGTCAGGAGTGGGCCCGTCAAGATCATACATTTAGCAGTGGGCCTCTTTGCTGTTTCCATGGGCCTTATAACTATAGTTCTGGGATTCCATATGGACTTCTACGCTGCTTCACGAGAAGGTCTATCATCAGCCCTCATAGTATTTACTTTATTAATATTAGTTTACATCATGATCCAGCCTATTTACGACTTGGTGACAAATACAAGAAAAGCTATGTGACTAATGAAAATACAGGGCTCTCCAGATGATGATAGTAATGCGTAGTGTAAACTTATTTTTAAGCCAAAATGACGAGCCTATAGTGCTGCCATATTATCTATTTTAGTGTATAAAATTGGAACTAAATACAAACGAATTAAAAAAATAAAAACCACAAATATAAAAGGGACACCATTTAAAGTACTGATCAGATAAATTGGCAACGCTATTGGTATTTTATTTTTAAGTTAGTTTTAAATATTTACTCATAGATCCATGAACCATATCACACCATAGAAATCACAATCATTGACGTTTTCATAAATTCAAAAACATCCACTTTCCATATCATTTGTATGTGAGGAACGTGTGTGCTTGCAAAAAAACCGGTTTTTATGCGTAATTCCAATGTTACGCGTAAATAATCCCCGATTAGCTTTTTGTTAATTTATTAAGTAAATGACAATAATTTATTATTAAGTGTTAAGTATATTATCAATTTTAACAAAATGTGTTTTAGGATAATGTAATAAGACCCTACTTGCGTTCGTTGGTAGGTCCTGTATTGTTATTTTTACATTCATCTATTTTGTTAAGTTACATTTAAGTATTCTTCTTTTCTTTTTAGGTGCTTATATTGTTATTTTCTTATAATAATAGTAAGTTTAACCTAATACATGCATGTATGAGTGTTATTTAATTATTAAACGTTTATAATAATCTTTGAATTATTTATTTTTTCATCCTAACTTAGTACCTACAGAGGTCCGTGATTTTTTCAAATCATAGATTGGCCGCCTGCGGCAATAAGCTAAATATAAGTACTAATGCCCACCAGATAACGGTTGACAACATTTTGAAATCTCAGCCATTTTTTATTCACTTTAAGGATCAATATTCTCGCTTTTTGCACTATTTCAGAAGTTTTCGTTGTACAACCAATTTGGTCACTTTAATATCGTAAGTCCTTGTCTCAGAATACAGAAGTATTCTGAGGTCCTTGTTAATAACAAGTATTTCATAATAAATTGTGAAAATAATAGTATAAGTTGTAATTACCTTGCATTATACATATAAATAACTAAAAGTTAACTATTGAAATTATTGTGGCTTATTATAAACACTCTTATTATTATAAACAAGCTTATTATAAACACTCTTATTATTATAAACAAGCTTATTATAAGTGTGGGAGAGCCATGCTTCGGCACGAATGGGTCAACTCGACCGGAGTGATACCACGGCCTCACAGAAGACCGACGTGAAACAACCACAGCGTTGTGTTTCGCCGTGTGAGTGAGGTTACCGGAGATCCTTCCCCTCCCCCAATCCCTCCTCAATCCCTAAATCTCCAAATCCCTAATCCTTAAAAGATCGGCAAAGCACTCGTAACTCCTCCGTTGCGGGTGTGTATGGGCGACGCTGATTGCTTACCATCAGGTAATCCGTCGGCTCGTTTGCCGATCAATTACATAAAAAAAAATCTTTTTTAAAAAGTTATCGATAAATTTTATTTTTATCCTACTTATATGATGACAACTATAAACCTGTTTTGTGTTATTTTGAATCTTTTTTGTATTGATGCAACCCCAAAATATTTTTGTTACTGGTATGATTTTCGGACGCTAAAATCAAAACTTTGTTGTCATCGCTGCTGATGTTCCTCAGCTACAAACTTAAGCAATCTATGTATTGCTGTTTCGTTCACTCATGCTATGTCAAAAAGAGACAAAGAGCACTTCTAATAAATGCCTTAATGAAAGAGTAAACTTTTGACATGAAACGCACAAACCTGTAAACGTCAATGTCATCTTAGAATTGTCCGGCGAAGTTGCATTTTCATAAAACAAGAAATTATTACAGTAACCAAGTTAATTAAGCGATTTATAAATACTATAATACTTGCATTATATAAACATGGTAAGTTATGTTCCAATTTCATTGCGATATTGACGAAAAAATTCAATAGACAAAGGTTAGTAATCTTGCTTGGTCATTCAATCATTTTGATTCAAAATATTATTTTCTACAGGCGCGGCGTTATGATACTCGTACAACTATTTTCTCGCCGGAAGGTAAATATTGTGACATATTTCATATTGTACTTATATTAGACTTGTACCCAAACTATAATGTTCTCTTTTTTTAGGTCGGCTTTACCAGGTTGAGTATGCTATGGAAGCCATCAGTCATGCGGGAACATGTCTAGGTATTTTGGCTACGGACGGCATCTTGCTGGCTGCGGAACGTAGAAATACAAACAAACTGCTTGATGAAGTATTCTTCTCTGAAAAGATCTATAAGTTGAATGATGACATGGTGTGTTCAGTGGCTGGTATCACGTCCGACGCCAATGTTCTGACTAACGAACTTAGACTGATTGCCCAGAGATACCTTCTGCAGTATGGAGAGTCTATTCCTTGTGAACAACTTGTTTCTTGGCTGTGTGATGTCAAGCAAGCCTACACACAGTATGGAGGTAACTGAATATTTTAATCTATAGACCATTTCTTCCTTTTATTATTTTCTATATCTCCTCAACCTCGAAACTGCCACTAGACTTGACAATAGTATACTAATAGTTACACAATGTCTTAGATCTGTTGACAAACCTTAATATAATTTTCTTATGAATATACTATTGTTATTGTAGTTACATTAGATACATTAAATAATGAGTTTTTATTTTGTAGGTAAAAGACCTTTTGGTGTGTCAATCCTGTATATGGGCTGGGACAAGCACTACGGCTACCAGCTCTACCAATCAGACCCCAGCGGTAACTACGGTGGATGGAAAGCGACATGCATTGGAAACAACAGTGCGGTGAGTTATTTACTGGTTGATGTTTTGAATTAAAATTTTATGTTTTTTGTAGTTCTAACAAAACCTTAAATATCTGACTGAATTATTGTATGATGTTTGTATCATGATTCTGAAATAGAACAGATCATACTCAATGAAACAGTGCTGCTACAAAATTTACATTTTAGATTAAGTTTCTTTCCAAGAGTTCCTTTTTCTGGCTAATGGCTGCTATACTCTCACACAAATTGAGTGATATTTCATTTATTAAGATTTACCAGCGGCTTCTTTGTACAATAGAGCTTATCTATTTATATGACTATTAATTAATAAACTTATAAGATTAGAATTGCATAATAACACCCCTCCTTTTGTGTAGCGAGTTAACAACTTTGTTCAACATTTATTTTTTTATTCAGGCTGCTGTATCAAGTCTGAAACAGGAATACAAGGAGAATGAGACCACCCTTGCTGAAGCCCAGGCTTTGGCCATCAAGGTGCTCAGCAAGACTCTGGACATGACCAAGCTGACTCCAGAGAAAGGTATGTGGTTTGTTAATGATTTGACTTTGATTTTTTAAAGTATGTTAGGCAATTCAACTAGACAAATGTAATGTTTGTTGAATTAACACAGAGGTTTCTGTAATTTTTGTGATTGTTGAAGACAAAATGAATATTTTATTTTTAGAATATTTATTAATTACCGAAGTTGATATTGGAATTCAATTTCTTTTGAGACAAATATTTATTAACACTAATAGGCCATCTGAATATCTACCGTGTTGTACTAGCAAATGGTGTTGTACATGCTGAAACTGTATGTGTTTTTATATTTTATTTTATTGTGTAAGTTGTATTTATGTAAATCTGTCATTTTCACTAAATCATAGAAATCTCATTTTATTTAGTTTGTGTAATTTTATAGAAAAGTTCATGAACTTTTTTACTTGCAGTGGAAATGGCAACATTGACGCGTAAAGACAACAAGACTATCATCCGAGTTTTAACCAGCACTGAAGTAGAGAAACTTATTGCTGACTTTGAGAAGAGTGAGGCCGAAGCTGAAGCCGCCAAGAAGCAGCCCCCCAAGTCGTAATTGTTCTCCTGTTTGGAATAAGTGTTCTCATATTGGTCCATTAAATATTTTGCAATATATTCCTTTAGCTTTCATTTTCTATACATATTTATATATCTAGAACAAACCTGATGTAGGTCCTGCTCCTCCATCTTAACGTTGATGTGATCTATAATTTACTGAGCTCTTTTTTGTGAAGGGAAAATCCCTCCTTTCGGCATGGTGAGCCGAGAGAGGGTGTCAGCCTTACCTACTGACTTTATTGCGCTTGGCCCGCGACACCGGCTAAGCATTGGCCATGTTGGGCTCCATCTGTGGTAGTCCATTAGCTCTTTGAGGCTCTCAGGATCTGATTCTGGTTTGGGAGCGAGCTACCCTTGCTCGCCTACTGCAGTCCTGCGCTTACGAGAGATCGTTGCTCAATTGCCGACGTCCGGAATAACTATCACCGGCAATGGGTAAGGCGTGAGGACAGCTCCCGCCGCCTCCTTTGCGAGCATCGCAGAAAGAGGAGAAGGCTAACCAGTTCTCCTCGCTCCGCAGTATGGCATCGACTAAGGCTGGACGCGAAAGGTCTTTACCGCAGACACGGCGGTGCTGAGCCCAGGCAGGGACCACCATTACTGTGTCCTCTGGGAAGTCCTCACAATGACGACACGCGGGTGTTTTCGAAATAGGTGACCTACCAAAACACCAGTGTCCTTAAATTCAAAAAAAATCTTTAATTTTCTTTAACTTTATGAGAACTAGTTGATGAGACATGATTAAATTTTCCTTTTTTCATTAATAACAACTGTTGATTAGAATCGTTTCGCAATCGACAAAGTCATAAAAAGCAATATTCACATCACTAAACAGTCGACGTCAAGTAATCTGTCAACTGTCAACGTCATTTAAAAACACGTATTTACATCTGATCAATACCCATATGTCAACAAATTGAACAAATTCAAAATAAGTAAAATATTTAGGTTTTCTAGAATATAAATGTACTATAAGCTAAGTTATTAAATTTCTGATCGACTTCGCCATAAATATACTTGGAAAATGGCTGTGGAAGGGCCCGAGAGACCTAAGCCCTTGCCTGTTGCAAAGAAATCACGAATGGAAATGAATGTAAGGCTACTATTGAATAAATGCGAGCTGATGGCCAAACAGGAACCTATTGACAACAATTGTAGGCTCGAGCAATACGTAGAAACTTTGACTGAAATGATAGCAGAACTCAAAACTTCTAAAGAGTAAGTGCATCCTTATTACTCTATTTGTTTAATGAAAGTCACGCTTTTTGAAGACATTATTCTTGGTCTGTCGAGTGTAGTTAATAAAATTGTCCCTCACCATTCTAACAGCTACTGGACATTCAACGATAAACATAGCCCTTGAACCAAAATCATTGTCTAGGATAATTGTTTATTACTTTAATGATTGCTGTCACCAATTTAAACACAAACTCACTCATGATTTACAGCCTCATCATCTTGTTTGAAGAAGTACTCCACTATTTACAATCCAGTTAATAATAAATACATATAAGTAAGCCATTAAAAATAATCTCAACATTCTCAGTATGTTTTAGAATACATTGAAAAGTATAACTTTATAATCTCCATTTACATTCTTTCAGCAAACCACCAAAGGAACAGTTAGCAGAATATATAAAAAGAGCCTCATTCTTGAAAGGTGTTGTTCAAACAGCTTCATTGAACACTCCCAGTGAAAAGGTTTGTATTATATTTCCATAGCAATTTTGAATTAAAATATACAAAAACTACAAAACTTTTTTTAATATTTACTGCAAATAAAGGCTAAACTGACATCTTCAATTAACAACTACCATTAGTTTACCAGCAATAATAAATTCAATTTAAAGACTTATAAATACTGTTAAAGTTTCAATTTTAAATGTTTGTCTTAGACATTTTATTTATGAATAATATGTATATGTTCTTATTTCGTTTTGATTTTTGTTTACCTATGGTGTGCCAGAATGCTGATACTAGTGACAGGGTAGAACAAATTTTCTGATGTGTCTATTCACAATGTTTTTAACTAGTAAAAACACTCAGTGCTGGTAGGAGAAACAAGTAGCAATTTTTATGTGTGATAGACTTTCTGACTACTTGGTGGAAAGCAATGGTTGTCCATGGGCAACATGAGATTAAGAATAATGTAATTGGAGAGAGTGGGAGAAGGGCATTAAATTGTATGTTGCTGTTTTATTTGTGTGTTCAAGAATGTATTATTATACTAGCAGTCGGATGTATTAAATTTTACAGAACTTTTTAAATTTTCTCTACATACAAACTTTTCTATCCTTCCACAAATAATTCAAGACCAAAATTTGCCAAATCACCAAATGCTTTGTTTGGTTATATCATTACAATGAAAAGTACCATTGATTTTTCTATAATAATTATAGATTACTAAAACTTGGTTTACAGTTGGAAGCAGTTCAGTTATTATCACATGGAGCAGCTACCATGTCTGCTGATGCATCAGCTCAAGAGATACACCAGAAGACTAGAGTAAAATATGGAGTTGAACTTAGATCTGAATTATTTGGACTAGGTTAGTTACAAATGGCTTTCTGTTAACTTCTGTTTTTGCATGTTGTTTGTTATAGTTGATGCTTTAAACTTTGTATCTAATTGGATTGTATAGCCATTTGTTGCTTAGTTGAGTGCTTTTCTTCCTGCCCCTTTCGCAGCATGATATTTAATTATCTAAAAAACTCTTTAATTTTTGCAATCACGGTATTTTGAGACACTTGAAAATATCTCTGTTACAGCATGTAGCATTAAGTTTTATTGATTATTAAAAATGTAGTAACAAAAATGCTAAGAACATATTGAGATTATTATATCTGAATTCATTTCTGATACCACCAATTAAATATAATTATTTTCTCTTATAAATAAATTGACATGTCACAAAGGCTTCATACTGGAATGAACCTGATTGGTACATTATTCTAATGAGATTCCAATGCTCGAACTCAATAAAATTATTCTTACTATTTACCACTCTAATCTTAGTTCTTTTCTCAAAACTTTCAGAAGACAGCGATGACACACTACGAAAAAGGAATATCATCAAAGCACCAAACTTCACAAGCAATAGTAGCGGCCAGGAGGATATAGACTCCTTGCTCAAATACCACCAGAATATGCAGGAGAAAGTTGCGGAGAACATGGTGTTACTCACCAAGAGCTTGAAGGAACAGTCTCAGATTGCCAGCACGATTATCAAAGGGGATACTGAGGTAAGTTATAATGTAAGAAGAGAATTTTGGGCTTCGGTATTTGTGTATGATATTGAGCTGTTATTTTTATGGGATATGGCGTAGAAGAAAAAGACCCTGATGGGAATCAATTGGCATTGCCGACACGTGCGTTGCTGGTCTTTTGAGGGCATCAGGAATTTGAGGCCAATCCACATATTCTGGATGGATTTGGGGCTTTGCAAAAGGAGAGACAGACATTTCTAGTCTCTGGTAGCCTAATTCAGCGAATCGATGTGCTTGCGTGCACACACAAAAGTATTTCATGCTTTTCGTTAGTTTCTGATATGTTATGATTGATTGTCTTTGGGCTTTTTTTATGGAAAGATCAGCAAACGAGCAGGCGGATTACCTGATAGTAAGCAATCAGCGCTCATGGACACCCGCGACAACAAAGGAGTTACCTTTACGGGTTTCAGTTATTTATGGATTGGGAAGGGATAGGGGTGATTGGGCCTCCAGTAACCTCACTCACACGGCGAAACACAAATTTACATACACAAGCCACCCAGACGTGAAACAACAATTTGTGAATCACACTGTTGTGCCGTGCGGAATCGAAGCAAGCAGTCAAAATACGAGTTCATATTAAAATCCAATAAGAAAGTTAACGTTTCCATTTATCCATTTCCAGGCTTTGAAGAAATCCTCGGAGCTGACAGATCGTAATATTTCCTCATTGAAAGTGGAATCAGATAGACTGCAGGAGCACAGTAAGAGTGCTTGGAAATGCTGGCTGTGGATCATGCTGGCTATTGTAATGGCTATCTTTATAAGTAAGTCGGAATGAATTTTCTTAGTGCCACCTCTTTTCTGAAGGTCGGCTTTCAAATTTTTCAATTCATTCTTCTCAACGGAAGACATCCTCTGCTGGATAAAGACCTCCCCCTTAGTAATGACAAGTCGCCAGTTATAAACCTTTGTTTTTTATATTATCTATGGGTACTAGTATTACAAAGAAGTAAAGTTTGTATGTAGGGGTAATCTTTGGAACCGCTGGACGGATTTTTAAAATTCTTTCGCTGAAAGATAGCTACAATGTTCCAGAGTGCTATAGGAACCAGAAGGAGAAACGGGAGCAAGTCTCGATTGTCGTACTATCAGGGCTATGAGATACAGGCTGGTTACAAAGACACGGGTGGACGGACAACATCAGCCTTTAAAAGAGTTCCTATTTTAAATCTTAGTTACAAAAATATTATAAGAAAACTCTAAAGCTTAATGGTTTTTTTTTCAGATATGGTGCTATTCATGAAGGTTATGAAAAAAAAGGTAGTCACGTAAAGGTATGTTTTTTAATTCCATGTGATAAGCAGAAAGTGACAAGGTCATGCATTGTATCTAGTTCAATACTTATAATATATTATGTGTAATATATCTGTAGTTATAAATTATAACTTTTTTTATAAATATAATATTTAACTTATAAATGTTATTTAATTTATCTGTTAGTTTGGATATAAAATAAACTTTCTCTCTATACTTAATGTTTTTTTTTATCTATCTATCTTATAAGAAACTATATTTTTTCTGTAAATAATTATTTTAAACAACTAACTAAAATAAATAAATATATCAACATCAATCTCAGTGTTTCGCATGTAAAATGTAATTTTTTAACCAAATTTGTTTTACTTCGACATGCCAATTTGACAATTTGGTCCATTAATTTTACTGCTACATTTATTTAGAGACTACTGTCTCTCTATTTAGAAAGCCAAAATTTTCACTACATTTATTTCCTTATGAAAATTATATTTCACATACTACACGCTAAAGACGATTGTACACATAAGAATAATAGTGTTGTCATAAAAAATAAGACTGCACAGATTTTTAGGCCAATTCATTGGTATCTCATAAATTTGAATATACAGTATGGTATTTTCAAAATTTTACTTCCCCGTGCAAATTGATCAATCAGCTATTGCGATTTGTATGCAGAAATAAATTTATTTTCATTTCCATAATTGGTCTTATGGAAAAATATGTTTTATTTAAGCGTCAGAATCGGGCCCTTGAATATGTCCCTTGTTCAAAATATCACCCTGTAGAAAGCGTGAACTACATATGTGAATAATTTTATATGCAACTTATACAAAGGTGGTAAAATAGGTGCCACATTTGTATGCTTTTTGTATTGCAGCTTTTAAAAATGCTTAGAAATTAAATCCTTCTACACTTTTAATTTAGTTTTTGCTCTATCGGAACTGCACACGGTCTTAAATCAGTTGATAAAAAACTTAAACTGTATAAAATTTATAATACAAACAATGGAAGGTAATTAGAACCTTATTTTTATATTCATTTCATATAGGAAGACATACAATCGGCTAACGACGCCCGCGTGTACAATCGCTTTGCTTTTTCTAAGGTCTTAGGGTTAAATCAATTAATTATCTGTGCGTGTTTTTTGGCCCTTTAATTACACAATATTAAACATTTCTATCATACATTTATTTCTCTTTAAATTAGCCAAAATGGCAGGAACATTTACGTACATAAATATATTATAAAGTTCAAATCTATACTGCAATTTGACTTATTGATCGAAAATTAACTTTATTTCCTTTATACTATGTAGAAGCAATTTTAGTTTTCCTCTACGATATTATGAACTGAGTACGCAGAAGTTTAAAGAACACTAGTTTTTTTTTTAATTTACTAGGACTACAAGTCTGGTTATAAGTAGTACTTTAATCAGGAGCGTATAGTAATATCATAATAATATTCCTAGAATCATCATTTACATGCATCTCTTTCCTATATTCAGTGAATTTTATTCACCACCAAGCAATCTAATATACTCTGAAGTTAGTTAAAGATTGTTCTATATAGCTTCTTCTAATACATTTACTTTTTATCATAAACATCTGTTAGTTCAAATTTCCATATCTTGTTTGGTCCAATTTCTGTGACGTAGAGATGGGACCCGTTTCTTGTGACTGCCACTGAGTGAGGGTTGGTGAAGCCCTGAAAATATACAGAATATTATGTTAAAGAAGAATATACTTAGTTTGTTCTTAGTCAAAGTTCAGAGTTCCCTGTATCTATTGGAGTAACAACCATGTTGGATTAACTAGTCCATAATGAATTACTCCCAAAAGCCCCAAAATCAAATAAGAAAACTTCAGCTCCATGTTTGAGCGGATTTCTGTTTGTTTTTGTTTGGGTAAACAAACAGAGGATACTCTAAAATCTAATTGTAGACAGTGATGAACGCACATTATTAAAATAATTAATCAATGGTGCAATAATACTTACAGTAGTAGGTTCCCAGGTATCCAAAATATTCTCATAGAAAGCATTCACAGTAAAACCTCGAACTGCAATATTCTGGGACGTCGGTCCGTTCACAGCGTATATCGTGTCACCATGGGACGCTACGGCGAATACCCTGCCAAGCGTGGGATCCTCAATAACAGTGGTCGGTTCGTCAAACCTATCCACGTAGCTCTTCAAGCCAGCCTTTGGGCAGACAATCCTCATGTTCTCCCTGTCAGCAACGCAGACCAAGTCCAAATGCTCCAATAATGTCACACTATGAGGGACATTTAGGGTCCAAGATTCAGAAACCGATGGTATAGCCAGCAAAAGCTTTCCAGCCGCGTTGAACTTCAGTATCTGGTTGTTACAGTAGCCATCGGCCACAAATATTTCGCCCGTGGTTGCGACGGCTACGGAGGTTGGCATGCAAAGGTAGTGCACCGGAGAACGACGTCTGAACGGGAACCCGGCGGTGAACGCTTCTCCGATCGTCAATGTTGGGTATTTGTGATTATTCGGAATGTACTGGAAGGAAAAGAAAGATTTGTGCTGGTCTTTAATCTAATAAATAAGGCCACTAAAAAAATATGTTTCGTCCTTTTGCGTATTAAAACCAGAAATGGAAGCCATCAATCAAATTCGGCCGGCCTTGAGCTATATCGTGTCCATGAATTCAAGTTCAATCAATATTTTTTTTCAGTACGATAAATGACACGTAAGACTGTCTACTATATTACCTTAAAAACTTGATGCTTAGCAACGTCAGTAACCCAAACGTTATCATGATGGTCCACAGTCAGTCCATGAGGCATGTAGAAGGCGTATGCTCCCCAGCTGTGCAAAACAGACCCGGTATGGGGATCCAAGACTAGAATGGTATCCTCTATGATCGGACCCTTGTCCAAGTCTTGGTAAACGTTGGATTCGTTGAAAGTGCTGTAAGGGAAACACCAGGAAATATTTAGAGAGAGATCTGTTAAAGCAGTACTTTTTATATACAAATTCGCTGCACTTTGTTAGTTCTTGAATCTCACAATGATCTTTAAAAAATATTGTTTGAGGAAAACAAAAGGTACCTATTTGTTTCTACAACTGAATGAGTTATGGATCAAATCTTCAAATGCGAATGAAGGTAAAATAGAATTGATCACTCAGTCATATCACCGAAATAAAGAACGCCCAACTAACCACGGAACTGCTGGAATGCGGAAATTGCTGAGATAAGATTCAGTCTTTATTTCACACTTCACAATCAGTTCTGAACTTTTTTTTTAATAAAACTTATATTTTAGGGCTTTGAGAAAATGGGATATTGTAATTAAAATTTACCTTTCGTCCCATACTCGCTCAGCTCTGTGGAATATCACGGGTTGTCCCAAAGAATTAATGGATACCGCAGTTATCTGTCCCACGTTTAGCGATGTTTGAGGCCAATCCTTCACTTCTTGGGGTCGTAAAACAATTTCATCTTTCGGCTGGAAAATTTTAGAAACACACTTTAGCACTTGGGTTTATGTAACTTTATGGCTATGTAGACAAAGGTTACGTTACGCACGTAATACATAATTTTGGATATAGTGCGAAAGTTACTTACCAAGTTATAACTGAAATAGTCAAAATTATCCCTCACTGTTTCTGGCTCACAATAGATTCCCGTTAAAGACAGAAGAAACACGAGTGTCGGCAACATTTTGTTGGATCCCGATATTTGTTGTGGTCCACGTATTGTTAGGGTCGAATTGCTGTCTGCTTCAGATATTGATTATTCACTTTCAGACAAAGCGCGATACGCATGCGCGTGCCTCCAATGGCTTCTCATACATAGTCAAGGTCAAAATTGGGGAAACGAGAAATGAAATTCATAAATATCGAATGAACATAGATTTATTTTTCACATAACTTGAAACATGTGTATTCAACGTAATTGGCAGTGTAATCGCGTGCTACATTTGTGGGTTTAATACATTTATTTGTGATCTAAAATGTGGTGAATAAAGTAATCGAGGTGCATTATCTTAGGCTAAATATGAAAATAGAAGGCGAAATTTAATTTCATTTTATACTGAATCAGTCTCAAATTAGAATCGTTGTGAGAATTTGGCACATTTGCAAGGTTTTTGGAAATTTTGTTGAGACTTAATCATGTCTACGTAACAAGCTAGAATGTTTTGTGTTACAATAATATTTTGAAAATACATTTAGATGTTTATTACGTTCTTTATTGTGGGCGCCATTCCGAGTGGGGTTGATCCCAGATGTATCCAGTTTCTGTCATAGAGCATATGGCGTTGTAATAACGCCCAGGACTTCTGCAGTAGGACCATGAGGGGCATTTACATCGGAAGAGTGTTTGGAACTCTTCCTTGCACACTTCGTTCCACCAGCATGTTCGCTGCAATATTGTATTGGTTAGGAATTTTCTTGATATCGTGAAGAATGGGGTAAAGAAAACCTTTAAAGTACAGTACCTCAGTGATGTATCCTCTCACAGACTGGTCTGAATAGCTTCGTTTGGTTATCGATGCAGTTTCGAGCATTGCACTCAACATAAGGGTTAGCACGAACATCACATATTGCGCCTGAAATGTTTAATACACGAACACTTTACTCACTAACACATGTTTCAAACACTCGTTTATGGTTCTTCTTAGTTGTCTTACCTTAATCATAGCAGAGTTTTGGTCCAAAAATAGAATATTATCGGGCGGCGTTGCCTTTCATTTCCACGCCCCCTGACGGAACTTTCGGTTTTCCGACTAGGGTTGCCTATTCTCACGTGCTTTATCGGTATGTATTATTAAACGCGCGGGACTTTTATTGATTTGTCTTTTACAGGTCAGTGTAATTGGGTCCAGTTTGGTAGGTATGTTAGTGTTACTTAGGGAGCTTTTTGCTTAATATTAAGATTCATGTGCGCTGTAGGGTCCAAATGTTGGTATTTGATTATAGTAGAAGAATTATGGATTTATAGTTGTTTACCTTATTATTCGCAGTAGCTTTTGTGTCTAAAGTAAAGTAAAGGTTTTAGAACTGCTAAAGGATGGTTGAAGTTAAATACTGATGTTTAAGTTCATGGAAGTAACAAAACAAATATATAACAACATTGGTTTTAATACAAAATGCAAATTAGGATAAAAAGGTATATTACTTAAAAACTATAAAATATAATAAAATTTACAAAATCACTAGCTACTTTAGACTCACTTCGTGTTTCCTAACTTACAGTAAAAGTGACAACAAAGATGAGCAGAATAACATTAACACGTAAAAATAAAATTAATTAAAAAATAGAATAAATAACGAACGATAAAGATTTAAAAAAAGAAAATAAAAATAATTCAACTAAACAAACAAAGGCGCGCGCAGATGCTGACGTTCAAACAGCAGAATAAAAAAAAGGAATTTATGCAAGCGTTTGATTACGCGATGCTGTTGTATATCATTATTTGCTCGTCATCACCTTCGCGTGTCTCAATGGAATGGCACTTAGATGTAAAAATAAATAATTTTAGTACAAGTCTAATTACAAAGAGCTTTGGTCGGAACTACCACTACATTTTGGGAATCTATCAACGGCTGTATGAGCCATAGTTTCAATGCAATCACTAAAATTGGTCTACATTGCTTGCACATCTTCTATTTTGTTCTCGTCGACGTCTTCGTGTTCTTGTCGCCTATGCATGTCCTCTGCGTCTTTCCTGGAAAGAACATTATCATGTCAGCTCAGTCACTCATATTTCATTTAACTAACCGTTTTTAACCTTAACCGTAAACCTTTCTTTACATAGGGATTTTCTCCTGTGTCGTGTGTGTTTCACATACATGTTACAGCTTAACGCTGAACAGCAATTTGTGGATCACAAAAAGAGTTGTTCCGTACGGGAATCGAACCCTCGACACATTGCTCGGTAGCTAGTTGCCCAGCTATCGTGTCAACCGTGCCCCCTTGTCTATCTGTAGATTTTACTGGGGTACCAAAGAAATATCATGTATGACTAACCAAGTCTCGTCGACGTCTAACATCACCTAATCTAATGAACCAAACCTTATAATGCTGATAATGAAACAATAATATGGTCATACTCACGAGTATTTGTTAGAAGATTGGAAAATACTCTTGGGACATAATCGGTAATACGGCCAACATTCGCCACCAGATTCCCCGGCTTTTTGGGCTTCTACGTATTCATCTAATAAGCTCGCGTATGGTGACTTGCTAGGTCTGAAATAAGAAAACAAAATTTAATACTGCTTCAGAAAGTAGCCTAGCACAAATTAATTCTTACGAAAATGTGTCCTATTTATTAACACTAGCTGGTCAAAAAGAAATACAATTATTATATAATTTATATTGATTAGGCTGTCTGTTAATTTGCATCACACTTCAATTAATTCTTTGATAGGTACTTAAAATCTCGTAAACGCTAGAATGTAAGACCGACACAAGTTTACGCGACTCTTCTCTTTAGACGTCAGTTATTCTGTCCCCGATAAAGTCGCATCCGGCTATACTGGAAGCTGACCATATCTTAGGAAATAAGCTGATAATGAATTCCATTTTAAATTAAAAGTCGCAACGTAAGATTAGTATATCTTAATGATCAATAAAAATACGTACGTAAAGAATAGCTTCATGACTTCGCCGAGAAAACCGAAGTTTTTGAGAGGATGCGATTGTATTTCGCATATAGCTCGCAGCAAACATTCTTTTCCTGATAATCCAAAGTTTGCAAATATGTCCTCCGCTATCCCATATAATATTGCTCTGGAAAACACAAGGAATAAAAACAAGTCTTATAAAAATATCTTTGTAGACTTCGTAGTCAAAACTTCTGAAACTAAATAACAAAGCTGGCTTGTTACAAATAATACTATTTGTAATCTAGATCAATCTACACCTGTATCTACTTTTTTAAGATACTATTGGTTAAAGATAGACATCTGAAAGTAGCACGAACTTGTGTTTATTGAATTTACTTTTATTGTTTGCTCTCATTCATGGATTTCTTACGTAATTGAAATTAGTTTTCGGATCACATAAAGAATTTGAAACACATTTTCGTAGTAACTTCCTGCGTTTGTCGCCAACTGTCTTTCGTGGTTTGAATTCATGATTCTACATGAAGGAGAAAGTGACGACCAATAACTTAACCGCTACTGTCTAACCCACGTGGTCCCACCAATAGACATACGTGCTAACGGCTTTCCTGTGTGGTCCCTTCAGTACTTTTATTGTTTGTTTTTCCAACACTTACACACTACTCAAGCTTTATCTTGTACTGAAATCTTCATTATAATTGTAACCTTACCTCTCTCCACCATGCAATCTATCGAGTATCGCCTTTTCAACATCTGGTGTTACATTTTCACTGGTAGACCGCTTACCGCGTCTACGATCCAAATATTGTCCCACATAATCCGCCATCATGGAAACCGCCGCTCTTCCCATAGATCGGGCCAAGATAGGCGGAAATGCTCCGTAAGGATTCTCATTGTCCGTTAAACCGAGTTTGTCAAAGTCGACTGGAATTAATAATTATATAATTAGGATTTAAGACGCGTAAGAATATCGTTACATTAGTAAGTATACATAATTTACATTCGTGTACATAACTGTGAGAGCGCATATTTTGATGCAACAAGGTACATTATAATATTCACAGTGCACATAGATGTGCCGTTCGCCAAAATTTATTATTTTGAGTCCTATGCAATTGTAGATTCTCCAATTGCATACTACGGCCACACATTCAGATTCTAATTGAGTTTTTGCGTTGATATCATAAACTTTGTCTATGATATCAACGCAAAAATTCAATTAGAAAGATCCCGTTCGATCAATATTTTGGCAACACATTTTAACAAATTAACATTATTTTTTTTTAGTTAATATATGTCATATAAAAAGTAGGTATATTATTACCTACATTATACTAGGTATCTACGTTAAAACTCTGTTTCTATAACACTACTGTCTACTTAAACTAAGACATCACTAACTATTCTAAACTCTAATTTTTCATCTAAGTACGTGTACTTTATTTACATTTCTTTATATTTTTCTACGAATACTTATTACTAAAATACAATTTATTTCTAAATGCCATTCTCCTTTCTCGGATTTTTTAATATTTTCGGGATAAAATCAACAATATCCAGTATTTTGCAAACGGACATTTCTGAACACAGAAATCTGAGAAAGTAGAAATTTATAGATTTACTAACACAACTAATTACTTAAATAAAATTACAATAACAAACCGTATTAATCTAATCCTGTAGTAATTTTTACATAGGTACTTACTATTATGAATAACTAGTATTTAAAAATACGATCTAATCAATTTTAACTACTATTACAACAGCTACTCTACTTAAAGTTTAAATTACTGACTTTTAAATTTCACTTCGTATTGCAGGTCAGCTGCAAATTATTGAAATAATGCTTTAATAAAGTTTTGAAAATAAGTCTGATATTCTGATGTTCAACATAACATTTAATAGAAAATTGGACAAAGCGGCGAATTAATACTTTTAAGAAAAAAATAAACAAAATAGCACGGCATCGCAATGGAATCTTGTGAATGCTTCAAAAAGTATTGTTTTATATACGGAAAGGGTATTCAATTTTGGTAGCATCTGTATCAACTTATTGTAAAAAAATTATAAATTATAATGAATATGACGATGTAGACATTTATTGAGAAAAAAAGGAAAACAGATTCATTAGATATATGTACTTGAATTTTAAACTCAACTTACTTGTAAATGGGAAACTGACTGTCATATTAGACAAGAATCCTTTCGGTGGATGCCTGACAAATGGCATCGACAGTGATGGTGTGATGGTCATTGTAGTACCAGGTGGTAATGCCAGCCTTCCATCGTTCGTGATCCAGAGTATCCTCTTCTGTCGCGAATGTGGGATGTTCTCTTTAGCCACGCCATCATGGCTGTTTAGCGAAGCCATCGGCAGCAAAGCTGCTAATGCTATGCTTAATATTACTCGGGGAACTGATGCATCCATCGCCTACCTAAGAAAAGATCATTCATTAGTACTGGCTTTTACTCGTACATTCAAATAGAGTTACATAAATAAAACCTCACATATTAATACGTCATTCAAAATATCATCAAATTAGACAATGTCATTCTGACAACACGATAGGTAGTGCTAATATCATTTGTATATTTGTTCACATTAATTAATTATCAGATTTTTAATATGTTATCAAAAAAGTGTACTCATATAAGAATCAGAGACAGTAACGACTACGATCTCGATGTTGATCGATTTATAAAGTTTTTACAGCATGAATATAAGATTGATTTTCGGACTCTGCCGAGATGGGAGCAGTTGGTACAACGTCTACATGTTTCAGCTACCGATTGCAAACGTAAAATTCAAGATGCATACCGACGTAAAAATTTAATTATAGAAAAATTATACATGCAATCAACTAGACCATCGCCTTTTCAGTTAACTGACGGGTTATGTAGAACAGCCAACAAATGGAATCAAATGAAATTGACCCAGAAAGAAAGAAACAAGAATTTATTACCAAAAGTCCAAACAAAATCTGATGAATCGTCAACATCGGTACCAATAAATGAAAGAATTTCGGAAACTGTTCATCCAAATACTGAAATAATTTCATTGGAGTCAAGTAATAAAGAAGATGCCGAATATGTAGCCTCGAAAACTAGCAGTTCAGTTCAAGCAGAACCATCAATGGAGTCGATTAACCTACCTAATGTCAAAGTTACTAACCCTCACAAACTAATTTCTCCTATGGGATCGCAGTACCGCGGTTTAAGTTATAGATCACTTATTTCTGAAGATGCTATGTCGGGTAATGTGGAAAGTGATAAAGAAGAGTGGCAATATCTTAAGCCGACATCAGCAGTTAAGTGTACTCCTTCACTAATTAGTCTCACAAACAATTCCTTAAGCCAACAAATTGTTAAATTCACATTGACAAATTCTACGACTAAGTTTGTGTTCATTCGATTTAAATGCGTGCTAAATAATTCTAATTTTAGAAAAACCAAGATTTTGCCAGTTTGCCAAAAGAAACTTTGTCCTGGTTTACCTGAAGTGTATACTTTTATATTTGATCTTGCAACTCAAGAAGAATTTAAATCGACTTTATATTTTAAAGTTGGTTTCGATGTTCACGAAAATATTCCTGCAGAATCATTATGTGTGCCAATAATCAGTGAATTCACAAAGGATCCATGTGTATCAGTATCTGAAAATATAAATATACCACCCGTTTATCCTTGGCATATTAGGAGGAATGAGCAGTATTCATCGGAATATATTTATATAACCCTAAATGAGCCTATTCCTTATCACTTACATATTTATAAAAGAGTGGTGGATTTAAGTAAAGAGCCATCTGATACTTTACGAGCAGACGAAGTAAGCACCGAAATAGTTACACAAAAAGTAGAACATGAGGTACAAACAGAAGAGTTAAGCACTCTAACAGAAGAAAAGGATCTTAATACTAAAACCAAACCATCGCCAATGCGAATTGAAATTCAATCGGAAACAATATTTGGACAAGAATCAATTGCTTGCATTGTTAAAGATATTATTGAACTTGCTTTGGATACTTTTATACTCGAATCAACGTATTTGTATCTAAAATCGAATGAGACAGCAAAAATTCCGGTATATTTTACAAAGGTTGAGCGTACCGGTTATCATCAATGTTACTATGATCTTCAATTCATTAATACAAAATCAGAAGACGTTGCATTGACGAAAATCGTAAAAGTCTTCGCAGAAGTACTTCCACATCCGATCAAAGTGCATCCTCTTATATTAGACATGTCCAAATCGCCAGTCAATCATGGTTATTGTGAAGATATTTTTGTAGTTAGCAACACTCACAAACTGTACCCTGCTACTATTAAAATTAAATTAACAACGAAAATGAAAAAGATATTTTACGTAGAACCTATGGAAGCTACAGTGGCTGAATCATCATCTGTGCCATTTACTGTAAAGTTTTGTTCACGAGATTTTTTGTCAGTCAAACCTTGCGAAGATTTAGTCCATTTCACATTCAAAATAGTTATCCTTGGATATAAAGAGGTCTACGAAAATGTGCCACCATATTTCTATGAAGTAATAGCACCATGTGCACTAGAATTTAAAAAGATTTATAAAGAGAAATTCTTTAAAGAAAAAGATATCGAAAACTAGGTCCAGACTATGATTGCTTATTTTTATATTTAGGTATTTGATCTTTTGTATAGTGAATTATAAATCTTTTCAAATAATAAATATATTTTCCAAAAAAGAACACCATTTTTTGGAAAATATATTTATTATTTTTGTTTATTATTAGTATTATTTTTGTTTTTCACTTTTATATGTGTAGTAAGCACCACTTTGACTCTCTAATGGTTCTTTCCGGCTTAGAAAACTTGTTAAGAATCCCAGGAATACTGAGTAATGTTTGACAAGGATCAAACTTGCTAACGCGTCCGACTTGTTGTATGTAATACAGGTCAAGTGACTTGATTGCCTGAACCCGCATAATATCCCAGACCAGATCTACAGGTCGTGCAACCGGTTCAATATGACAATCGATTATAAATCAACGACAGCTTTGATAGAATCGATTGTGCTATAACACCTTTATTATGATTCGATACCACGGTACCTGCCATCCTGACAATCGTAAACTTTATGTTAAATCGCATTACCAAAAAAGTTTTTAACTTTATGTTAAAAACTTTTTTGTTTCAAAAAAGAAATGTTCTGTAGATTCCAATTTACCAGTTGTAGTATTTTTTGCAGCTCTAACGTATTTAATAATTCTTAGCACTGCATTTGAACTAAGGCTATCACCACTGTTTATCACATTTTCTAATCGATCACCATTTATTGATTTTGTATTGTTGTACTTACATTTGTTATTCACATCACGTGTGTCACCTCAGGACGATTGTATGCTTAAGTCCTACGCTCAATCGAATTCATTATGTATCGAATTGTCATCAAGAATTCGTTTAGCACTCACTCGGTACTTTCACATTAAAATTGGTTCCTAATCTGATACATGAATTCCGAAAATAACTACAAGTATTTCTACGTCTATGACATTGCTTACTTTGATCGTAAATAATTGCTTTTTACTTTGAAAGCAGATTTTGAATAATTAACCTCTTTATTGCTGTTTGATAGTCACACCTATTTAGGTAAATTATACTTTTTATTTTCGTCTCTCTTTTTGTAATTGATATCATTCATTATATCTACATAAAAACTTATGTTTACGTTTTATTTAAAAATGGCTTTTCTATAGTTGAATCAGGTTATAAAACTCAACGACTTAGCTAAATCATTTAATATCAAAACACCGCTATTGAGTTTGTACCATTCGTAATGACTTGATGGATGTGTGCAAGCTTACTGTTATGTTACGTTAGATTATATCATAATTGACTTAGGAATGGCAGCTATTTCTTAGATAAAGGAAATCATGTTTCTTTGTCTCCTTCATCTGATAGTCATCAACTAACAAGCAAACAAACTGAAACATAGTAACTCGGAATATTAGTGATGTGTGAATCTATACTAATACATAATAATTATTATTATAAAGCTGAAGAGTTTGTTTGTTTGCTCAAAAGCAATAATCTCAGGAACTATTGGTTCGAATTAAAAATTATTTTTAATAGACCATTGATTCAGGAAGGCTTTAGGCTATAAAACATCACGCTATGATCTGTAGGAGCCGAGCAGCGGGTGAAACCACGCGAGAGTAGCTAGTCTTTTTGGAAAATTCAAAACTAAAACGAGTACCTATCGTCTACAAAGAGGATTCTGATTTATAAGACTTGGCTCATGAGACTAGCAAGTACAAAAAAGAGCGTAATTCAAAAATGTTTTTTTGCAATGTTCGCTAATTTACATGAGCACTCTCACATACATGTAGTTGACATCAACAATCCTGATTAATTAGAACTAGCCAATTTAAATTCTAGCTGCTCATTGTGGTATTTTGTTCTAACACTTTTCACCTTCGTGTACCAACCTCAATGTTTACCTATTAATAAACCACACTGATGTTTTTCGTCATTCAGAATCTAGGCTAGGGGAACCATCTAGTTCGTCACTAGCAGTTCCAAGATGTACACGGCGTTAGAGCTTGTTGTGGTCCAAATCACCGCATTTCATCTCAAACAAATGTGTTATTGTTTTAACTCGTGGAACGTTTTATAGCACCGGCATGACTCTTATAACACACGGCTCGACCTTATTTAGAGCCGCTGTGGTTTGGCAGAACTACATATGAACTGATGCCCCACTTTAAATTGCTGATTCTATGGGAAAATTACTATACAATATTTATTCATGTAAAAGAGTTGCCGTTTTATGTTCTTTCGCATCTATATCTTCAGATACCTCATTAACTCACACTTCTCAGTTATCTCGAATTCCATCTAATTTATTGCCACTTTTTTCTTCGATTACGATAAATTCAAATTGTATAGTGAATCACTTGATGAGTTTCAGGTTAACAAACTTAATTCTGCATAGTCTATGTAGATGAAGTTGAATGAACTGTTATTATTTCTAGAAGCGCGCAGTCTTGGCACGCGTTCATTTTCAACAAATTATTTTACAAACTTATTAAAAAATGCAGTAAAAAATTCTAACTAGGTAACCGTTTGCACACCCAATTATAACTTATATTAAAAGGAATATAAATTATTCATACTTTTGGTAGCGCGTTAAATAAAGACACGCGTAAAGTTATAAATCAAATTCGTCCATTAACACAGTTATAAATCGTTAATATTCATTATTCGCAATGCGTGTGCTAAACACTTATTGCCATGTAATGTGTTAATGAATCTGTATCAACTTGATGAATGGCTTGGACATGCCAATTTAAATAGAATTGAAACACGGGCAGATTATTACAAACCAGGACGAATCTAAGTGCGCACTTCGTGTGACACTTGAAACAGGATTTAATTGAGGCCGCATTCAAATCACTCCTAGGTATGTGATAAGGTGATAATCAATGTGAGCAATTTATTATAATCTAGAAAATATTGTAACGGTCACTATTCAAATAGAACTTACCTCAATATCACAACTGTTTCAAGGAACAAATGTTCATCAATGCACCGTTTGCGTCCTTGTGGAACTATCGCACACTATCAATCTCACTGTACAAATAAATGTCCTTTTCCTGCGATCATCGCAAGATGTGTAGGCTGATTGCGGGTCAGCTGCGCGGGCGTCGGTCTTGCTGTGCCGTTGCCAAAATTTCGCTAACTTTCGGGCACGGTAGTGCATAACAAACACTTTTCCACGAAAATGCGTCCTGCTTCGACATAAACCGCGTCAGATTTCTTTTTGGTGTCGACACTGAAGTGTGTTGGTGCGTCACGTTCGTCCTCGAGCCCTGGGACGTCTGTAATTTCTTCGAGTGCCACAATATCGACGACGACTTTGTATTCACATGTCGCCGAAACTCTCTTCGCTAATTGTGATGCGCGGCGCGTCCTTCGCTTTCCGCATTGTCGAACAATGGAGCGTAGCACCCCGGGGTGACAGGTGGGTCCACATCGCTTATGGTTGGCCCGTCATAAGGTCGGTTGTTTAATGGCGATGTGTTTAGTAATGAGAGTCAGTTAAGTATCTGGTTGCGAGCGCTGGCGCGGCGATACCGGTACGGAATGGAGGCTCGGGCGGGTGTAATCGTCCGACGTCGCCTCGCCAGTTGGCCACTGGGTTAGCGGTGTTCCTTTTCCTGCTTCGTGTCTTAATGGGTAGCACACATAAGTGAATCTGATGCGAACCAGCCCTACGCACCCGCGCCGCGATGAAGGTCGCTCTCGCCGATTTATTTTTGTAAACAAAGATGTAAAACCCATTAATGTTTTATTTGTATGGTGTACAAGTACAACGCACCTCATAAATAAATGCAGTTGCAATGTTTCTTTTTTTATTTGCTTGTGCCTAATAAGAATACTTCACGACGTGATTTAAGGAAAACTTATCTTATGAGAGCATTGGGTAATCTAGTTATTTTTTAGAACTTCATTAACCTAAATACCTAAAAGAAAACACATGTTAATAATATAATGTTTCTGTGTAATGTGTCTGACTAGATTAGGTCGATCAGATTACTAACGTACAGTTTATTGCCATTCTTGGTCCCCTATTTTCAAGATGTGAACCTTATTGCTTGGTTCCTTATTGCTTTTCCTATTATTTTTTGTCATTTAGAAAATATTACATTAGTAGAAATCTTATATGATAGTTGGATAAGTCGCGGTAGCTCGGAGGTTAAGGCACTCACAGGCTTCTCATGCATGAGAGTGCGGGTTCGAAGTTTGGCAAGTACCAATGTGACTTTTTCTAAGTCATATGAGCTTTCTTACTGTATTTAGACACTATTGACAAATGGTGAAGGAAAACATCGTTAGGAAACCTGGACTTATAATTTCTAATTATAAGTTTGAAATCGTCCAATCCGCCTTGAGCAAGCTTGGTGATTAATTTTCAAACCTTCTCTGGTGTGAAGGGGCCTTTGCTCAGCAGTCACCACTTAAAGTATGATGATGATGATTATAAATATGAAAATACATTAGGTACTAAGCTTATCGTAAAGAACAGATAGCAAGTCTCAAGTTTTGATCTATAATTGAAGGATAAGAAACATCTGAGATGGACGTTTAATTTTCCTAAAGATGGGAAGGGCTAATTAGCATCAAAATATGACTCATCATAATGATATTTATAAAACGACTAGCTACTCTAGCGCTGTTTCACCCGCGGCTCTATGGAACATTGTCGCTATCTATCACTGAAAGAATTTTGGCAATCCGACCAGCGGTTGCAAATATGGGTAATATTTACCTACATACTAACTTACAGTGGTTGAGATTTTGAGATTGAGGTAACCGGAGGGCCAATCTCTCCTCCCTCCCCATCCCTTTCTAATCCTTAAATATGCGAGACCCTTATACCCAGAAGGCCGGCAACGCACTCGTTACTCTTTTGGTGTTGCGGGTGTAGATGGGCGGCGCCGTTGTACCGACATAAAATAGAAACCATAGACGTCACTTTTAAGATATGTGTATTTTGTTTGCTCGTTTCCTTTCACGGGATCACAGGATCCCGGACCTTTGGAAGGCGTACAAGGGGCCGAAGCCAACTCGCAGAAGCCCGTTGAACACCTTTAATAGGTAAGTATAAGTGAAATGGGACATCAGTAGACATGAGTATTTTGTTATTATAACATTCAAAACTGAATTAAGGATATGTTATCAATTTTCAAACAAGGACATTCAGGTAAACAAATAAATTATTTCTCATAAATGATATAGTATCAGTAACGTAATATCAGTTATGCATACCTTAAAATGTCAAATAATATTATCGAATCATATTCCGATTACATATAAAGCGAATAAGATTACATTGAAAGAAACCAACAATGGTCATTAAAACAAAAGAAAATGATACACATTATAATAAAAGTTAATTGTTATACACAATCAATGTGTTGTCATAATATTGTACTACAGAATCGGAACGGAACATTCGTGCAGGTCCAATTAGGTACGTCAATTACATAAAAGTTACTCAAATCCGGTAACGAGTAACTACGGTTTTAGGCCGCGATATCTTTCGTGGACCGCACCTCATTTATCAGAGCAACGCTGTGGTGTCGAACAATGGAACGAAATCTTCGACAAACGATTCGAATGATGAAATTTATGTTAACTATTAGCCAATATCCTCTTTACTATTAGCTTTTGCCCGCAGCTTCATTCGCTTGGAATACTGACTTCCTGCAGATTTTTGGTATAAAAAATATCCTATGTCCATTCTCGAGTTCCAAACTATGTCTGTACCAAATTTCACAGAAATCGGTTCTGTAGTTTTGGCGTGAAGAAAAGACCGACAGACTGAGAGATTTACTTTCGCATTTATAATATTATTATACTTTGGATTATTGTTTGTTTTATATTTTAAACCGCAAACTTTATAGGTATGTATTATCTATGTAGTGAAATTACCAATTAGATTGTCTTAAAACAAAGTATTGCATTATTTTGTATTATGTTATTATATCCGATCTCAATGCGGATCGTATTGCACTGATGACGCCGTGGCTAGGCAAGCGGTCGCCATTCATCGCGTCCCGAGTTCGATTTGCGCACGTAACAAATTCTTGTTCCGGGTCTGGGTGTAATGTGTATATAATTATGTAAAATTGCTCGTTTGTAAATACAGAAGGAAATCCTAGTGTAAGGCAACATTGTTAAAAAAGGAATGTTACATTTTAACAAGGGTCATACAAATATATCGAAAGTTCTTGTTAGATTAAGATAAAACTTCATTCCTTTTGTTGACATTCATTGGTAAATGTTAAATTCAATGCATCGAAGTAAATGTCTCCAAGATTTGCGCATTGTTTTTAGATTGACAAGACGTTAATGTATACAAATTTAAGTAGAAACTCGAGTTGTAGCGCCCTGTATATAAATAATGTATTTTACAACTTCATTGTCATGGTAATTAATTTGGCCTGCATTCTTCCAGGGTGAAACTAGGAAAGTTGATTTAGTATGCAAGACTAGGGCTTCTTGTTCATGACCTAGATTTTATAGGAAGTAATTTTCATGAAATATGAACATTTTAATAACAACGAGAAAGAGTTGAGATGCCATCGCATTGTCTTGTCAGACCATCCGTGTCAATGGACGCTTAATATTTTGTTTGTTAGAAACTCAACAATGTTTAGTTGTGAATTTAGTGATTCTGTCACATATTTACTATATAAAAGATCTGTAAAACTTGGATGAAATCTGTGCCAGTGTAATCAAACTGACTGAAGAGTTAGAATTTATGTTCTTACACTAACAGTAGATAACTAATTCACACATAACTGTGACTGGAGGTTAGATTTGAAAATTCTTCAATTCTTTTTTTTATTGAGAAATAAGTAACTTTACCTAATACAATTTTCAGAACGTTTTCGGTGAAAAAATCGTGGCGCGAAATGCAACAAATTAAGTACTTTACGTTATTTCTATATTTTAATATGTGTTTTATTATTCTTTGCTTGTTATTGTATACTTTTAGTCTCAAAAGTTTTATTTTTAATGTCATGCACACCTGCAATTTGTATAATTGCTTGTGCATTCAACTGTTTTATTATTGAGTTTTTTTTGGTATAACATTGGATTGTATTGTTGGTGTACTTATTTTTAAATAAATATCCATATAAATTCATATTATGCAAAACCTAGACGGCTGACGCAGTGACTGCGAGATCAGCAGCAGTGCAAAGTTCACGGATTCGATTCCCGAACGGAACAACTCTTTGGATGATCCACAAATTGTTGTTCCGGGTCAGGATGTAAGATTTTGTAATAGCAACCACGATACTGGATAAAAATACTAGAGTCCTTTACAACTTTTGTTTGTGAAGAAAAAGATTCATAAATTCTCCTTTAATTTAATACGAAATTAATGCCATGATGTTTACAACATATGCTACAAATGCACCGAACAAAGATGCTTGGAGATTAACAAGTCAATATTTCTCCTTTATACAAACAAATGCAGTTTCTTAGTAAGCTTTTTTAAATTCCGCTCATGGCTAAAGGGAAAGAGAGTGATGGCAATGCTTTTTTAAATGATACTCGCCAATGACATGGCGCCTACAATTGAATTGTAAAGCCTGGTTAGTCTGTTAGTGTTCTGCATAAACAAACCGACATGAATGATTTATTATACATATGTTTGTTTAAATGAAAGCTTCAAGGATTTGGTTTTAGGTTTTATTTTGTGTAAATGCTGAAGCGTTAGCGTTTTCTTTTTTTTTTTTGTAATCCGGGGTTGGATGTCGCTCGAATATAAGTGAACAGGGTAGGTACTCATATGAGCACATGGTGCATATCTGATGGTATATGTTATGCAGAAATATACTATCAGAACTCTTTTTTGTGAGGGGAAAATCATCAAATGACTTCTCCCGCCCAGGGCCGGGCGGGAGGGAGTGTCAGACTCTTACTGCCTAAAAACCCCCCCTGTTCCTTCTCCTGCTCTGGGCCGAGGTCGCGGTGCCTCATTGCGCTTACCCCGCAACCCCGGCTGAACATCAGCCCTCTAGGGCCCCTTCTGTGGTGGTCTATTGGCTCTTTGAGGCGCGCGCGGAACGCTACGCGCCGTACGCTCGGGCCTGGTTCTGGTCGGGCGGCGAGCTGCCCTTACTCGCTGACCGCAGACCCGCGCTTACGGTGGCGGGGATCATCTCTCGATACTATCAGGACTGACAGTTGTATAACATTGACAAACGCGATTCAAGATGCCATATGTAACGAGTTTTTAATAAAATGTCATGTTTTCTAGTATAGTAGGTATCATGTGTTAATTCTGCCCAAAAACGACTTGTTTGACTTTGTAGCATGCAGTATTCTTTTTTTTTTTTTTGGTGCGTTTACAAGCATACAATTTTACACACCATCACACCCAGACCCGGAACAACAATTTGTTGATTACACTACAAACAGTTGTTCCGTGCAGGAATCGACCCGTGACACAATGAAGCACAACGCTATATATGGTTGTTTCACGTCGAATTGTATGAAGCCGTGATTTGACCGCCGGCAAATTCCCTGCTTCATATGAATTTATTTGCGGACTACTGTGTTCCGTAGGTACCTACCTACAAAATAATCTTGAGGATACTTTTTGATGGATAAGACAAAACATTTTTTATATTAGCTTTATTTATATTTCTGAAAAGTAACACAGATCTGATTATATTCTTATTTTTTTATATTAAGTAGTTATGGCATAACACAAATGTAATAGATCGGTTTATTAATAGCTTCCCTAAGAGGACTGACCGACAAACTGACACTTTTTATCTTTATGCTTTGTTCGACGTTCAAAAGTGCCCCGGGTCTAATTGGAATAAGTGATTTTTACTATGACTTTTTGATTATTAAAAATACCTACCTATTATTTGATACTGCAACAAAAATAAAATAAAATAAATGTTGTTTAAAAATACAAAAGCTTCTGGCGTAAAGCAAAAAACTTAAGTGCCTTTTAGCGCAATCATTTAAGATAAACACACGAATAAGGAAAACACATTTCTGAAAACATATGCCTATAACAATATACTCTAGTCATATCACGTTTGTCCGTCACAGATGAAACTAAGAGATTTGGTGGACAGCCAATTTAAAAGTAAATAATATGAATTTATTTACCGACTAGATACTAGCTTGCCGCCTGGGGTTTGTCCCTGACGAATTTGAAAAGAATTCTCTAGAAAACATCCATATTAGACTGCTCGGACCTGGCCTACAGGGAACTTCTTATAGATATTATTATTGATGAAGATAGTTTTAGTAAAGTACGGGGAATATACCTTCCTTTTTTCTACAAATCTAGGCGTTGTTTGAAGTTTCGAGTCTGATATATAGCCTTGGATGCTTGTACCTAAATATACCTATAACACAGCAGAGTATCTTAATGTTTGTCAAAATGTATAACAAAGCGAAAAAAAGAAAATTTCTCCCGCAAAACAAAAAAGGTTAAAGACCCTGAAGACGAGAGACAGAAAGATTTACATGCATAATGCATGTAATTCCACGAAAAATAAGCTATATGTCCAAAAAATTTGTCAATTTCGTGCAGTAGTTTCGGAGCTTATGCACACAAACGATAAAATATTTTTCTTTTTTCAAAATATGTATTAGTAAACATGTAGGTACTACAAGATCAGTGCAAAGAGCACTGCCTACTTATTTCCTGTTCAGATGTAGTCTCACAAGGACTTTCTAGATATACCTACTTAAAAATTAATGTACCTTACGGTGCACACACTTTAAGAGCTACCTGTCGACCTTCTTCATAAAGAAGAAGCATCGCAATTTTTTTTTTTGTGAAAACTTTCTTCGAATATTTTTGCTTTTTTGATGAACTTTTTTTTTGTTTTTCTCTGCAATCTATGTTATATAATAGTATTGAAGAAACTGATATTAGAAATAAAAATTACCTACTTATAATTGTATTCACCTATGGTATGGTACGATTAGTAACTTTTTAGTGGTAGTACTAGGTACCCGTGCTAGATACTGTCAATTCAAGTCTTCAGTCCAAGAAAATCGGACCAAAGTATTAAATCGGACCAAAGTATTAAATCGAATCAAAATTATTTAGATTGATATTGTTCTTGAAAAAAATGCAATGTATCGATTTTCAAGTTTAATATGCAAATAATTATAATAACAAAAGAAAATCTTTTTGTAAAAATATGCAAATTCGTTGCTACACTACAAAATTAGGTGAAACATAAATGGAATTTCAATTTTGAATTGTATTACGCGATTTTTATGTGCAAATTAGAATAACATTAACACATGACAATTCTTAGAAATTATTGATAAGTGACGTCACATAACATCCGCCTATGAAATAGAAAAAAGCAATAAAATAATTTTAAGCATGATTATACCAGTCAATAAGAATTAGTTTTTTATTATCTGTACCTATGATTCAGTATGACGCAGTCTTTACAACTTTCCTTCTGTTCTTTTTGTTGAGGTTTTCCCAATGTTTCACTCTGTATTAATCATTATTTATATGTATAAGTCAATACGATAAGAAGTGTGTATACAGGCAAGCACCTTAAGCTACCCTTATCGTTATTTCTTAATAGATTTTAGACTTTATCTAACTCCAATAGAGTTGAAAACTTATTAAAGAAGACAACACTAACAGCGACCGATAACTATTGATATAATATGTACATATTTAGAGCAGATTTTTCAATGGTTAGATAAAAGTTACTTGGGGAGTAATATGATGCTGTCGCGTCGGAAAGTTTGTATAAGACAGTGACAGCAACAGTTTTATCCCATAGATAACATTTATCTGACTATTGAAAAATCAGCCCTAATTGTATTTACCAACACCTTTTAGTTTCACATAAGGGATCTTATTAAAATAACAAGAAGGCTGCTATGCAGTCTTCGATGTTGCAGTTCCGGCGCAGATTGCTTACCATCAGGTCATGCTCGGGTGCCGCCCTATCACATGACAAAAGATGACAAATTAGACAAAACCAGAGTTTTCTTTCGAGAGCCGAAAATGATTTTTCTGGTCCCGAGTAGGGCAACAGGGTATGTTAGATTCTATCATCCATGCCGCGTTGCACTTACATTATATGCGATTTGCTGGATTTGACGATGATGTTAAAAAAAGTGTCAGTCGGGATAGCAAAATCTTTAGCTAGTCTTTACCTAAGGCTAGCAAGGCTAGAGTGAATAGGCTCTTAATAAACTAGTGCGCCTTACCATCAATGATTGCATCACTGCTTACCATTAGGTGGGATCGCAGTCAAGCACTAGTTTATTGCAAGTAAAAAAAAATTGAACGAATTTTTTGATTTGAAATGCAATGTAAATGTAACACTAATCAATAAACAAATGACTACTTTTGAAAAAAGAATCCCGTGGTTTTAAAACAAAATTAATTAGCCTTAGCCTAACAAAAACTATTTTGATTTGAAATGGCCAGTACTGCAGAACGACAATTTCATAGGTAAAGACCTATTATAATAAACACTTCTAAATGACTGTTCATTGATAATGGCATAAAATTGTGAAAGGAAACGTTTTATCGATTAATAAATAATAGCAGTACCTAAGCAGATAATAGAACTAGCAATAACGTTTATCAGTTACCTACTAGCTTGAATTATAGATGAAACGAAATCGATTATAATATTGAATATTTTATTATTATAAATTGATTGTGATCTTGATTGATGAAATTATGACACAAGTAAGTATCTACCTTCGTAAACTAATTCGTTTTTGAAAACACGGAACTTTATGTTTATTGTGGGGCAAAAAAAAAAGAATTGACTGTGTCGTACAAGTGTAGATATTTTTTATATAAAAACACGATAAAGCTAAATCCGTATTTCCCATATCGTTGAGTCTGCACGTCACAAAATTTGTTCTGTAGTTGCATAGACCGCAGTTTATTTTCTTACTAGCGACTTGCCCCCGCCTCGCTCGGGTACAATGACCTTATTCAATTCATTTGCTATTTAATGGATAATCTTCCTCTTCATTCAGTTTATCTATAAAAAAAAAACCGCATCAAAATTCGTTGCGTGGTTATGAAGATTTAAGTATCATACCTACTTAGGGATATAAGAACAGGTTTTATCACTACATAGGTATGTGTAAAATTCGCATTATTTATTAATAGGTATACATTAGGTCGCATTATTTATTAATAGCTAGTTACATATGGTAATGAGATCCTAGAAACGAAAAAGTGAATTCCCCAAAGAAGAAGGAACAGTTCTTTTTCTATCTCTTATCTGAAGATGCTAGGTCATGCTAGGTTCACATTATGACTGTATTTCCCACTAGCTTCCGCCAGCGGCTTTGCCCGCGTGGTATGTTGATAAAAAGAAGCCTATGTCCTATTCCGGAGTGTATCCTATGGCTGTGCCAAGTTTCATCTAGATCCGTCCGACCGTTTTGGCATGATTGAGTAACAAACATCCAAACATCGTAACTTTCGCATTTATAAGTAATATATAAAGTTCTAGCCAACGAAAAAAGAACCTCATAAGTCTTTGTATGTTGCGGAAATCGCACTGAAACGATGTCTAGGCATGTGTAAGCTAAGCAGACGCACCTGTGCTTATAATTGGCAGAATGGTTGCACAGACGCAAAGCTGCTCACCCTGATCTGTCGGATAGACTTTATAGTAACACGGTTACTTCACACATCCCTGATAGTATTGGATTATTTGCCATATTGATATTCAATACCAAATGAGGCGATATAATATAAATAAAAAAATAAATAAAAACGGTATAACCAAAAACAGGAACTTAAATTTTGCAGAGCACTACGAATGACAAAAATCAGGTGTTTCTAAAAATCCAATAAATCAGGATTCTACAACGTAATTTATAATGCCTACCTTAAAATATAAGCTTCTTAAAAATGCCGTATCTTTTGAGTGAGTTTTTAGTCCATTTAAAAATAATTGCACATCTAGAAAAGTTGCTAAATTGGTTTAGTTTTGCCTGAACACATTTCTTCTTCGTAATTGGACTGGTAGTGCGACTTATTCAAGTTGGCAAAAAATGTATCAACCGGTCGCTTACTCGCTCGCGGGAGTACAATAACGACAGAAGATTAACACAATAATAAAATAGAAAAACATTAAGTCTGCTGATAAAACACTGCCTGACTGGTTTGCAGATGTGCCCAAATTCGGCAAGGAGCCTCAGGTATTTTACTTCACCTGTTTTTACCGTTATAATGCATCGGCGTCCCTCTAAAATATATGGCAACCTAAAAGCCCACATTTATTTTGATAACTTTCTCATACATAAAGTACAATGTGGCTGAAGAGGATCAATGGTATTTATGTTCCGTTTTATTACAAGACAAAACGAAGTAAGGCTTCATATACGTAGGTACGTCCCACTGGTTTCAATTTCACGCCAACATTTATGCAGGACAGCGCTGTTTTTATTTGAAGCGAAGCGAAATACATAAATACATTTTTTTAAAATACCTCATCAAGTTATCTTATCTAGCGAATCGATGTTATTATCAAATTCAAATCTGTAATAAGTAAAATTGTCGTATAATTATACTTTATCTGATAATGGCCGATAGAACAGCCGGGGTCTTCAGTCTATAATTGAATTTGGAAGTGTAAAGTGATTAAAATGGCTGAAAAGGTAAAAAGGCCGCCGTTTTTTACTCTAAAGCGTTGGCAGAGCGCTAAAGAGAATGGGCTGAAGACTCCCATGACGCCCACAAGTTCACAGCCTCAGGACAGCCCACCACAGTTCAGATCAAATACGCCATCCGTATCGAGGAAAGTCAATTTTGACCTAAAGCCTAGAAAGTGAGTACTACTTATATCGCAGACATTAATTACATTGATCGATCTTATTACGTCTTGTTTTAGTCGACAATTTGGCTAAGAATGTCGTTGCCGTATGCTCAATAAGTAGGTAACTGAATTAGACTTCTACGCGAGTGTCCATTTTGCAAATCGAAAGGTTGAACCAAACGCTAAATCTGATGCAATAATCTGACCGAAAAAAACTAAATCTGCAAACAACAGTTCCACTGTAAATTATCTTATTCACTCTCTAAAGCCAAAGACGAGTCCATAAAAATAATACGTCCAATCGTTTCATTTACCCTTGAATCCATGTTTATCGTGCGAAATAATGCAATCCAATCATCACAAACAGGTTATCTGCTGGCGGTATCTCTGAGTTGATACAATGCGCACTGTGCCTCGAAGTACTGCACAATCCAAAGATGTTACCGTGTCAACACACTTTCTGTACGGCCTGCCTGTCTGTCTACATCGCTGGTTTGTAACTAATTGCAGTAATTGCTTACCATATTGGCAATGCCCATATACATGTGACAGGTGGTAATTGTTTTTGTTTACAGATTTAGTAATATTCGAGTGCCCATTGTGCCGGACAAGAGTTCAAGTGCTTGGACCCAATTTTGTGGAGAACCTACCGTCGAATCTGTACATTGATTCATTGCTACAACTGGTGGGCATTAACACTAATGGGGTAACAAAGAATTTGGAAACCCCCCCGCCTACACCATCAGTTACAAATAACGCACAAAACAACGAGTTCTTCAATCCAGGAACGAGATGCGTTCATTGTAAAAGCATTTGCGAAAACTTTGATATCACACAATGCGATCACTGCAAACTGGTAAGGGGAAACATGTTTGTTTTTATACTTTTTGCGTGTTTTCATAATATTTATTGACGTACACTACTTTTTTTAGAAATTCTGCCGCATATGTTGGACACAGCATTTGGAAGATATGCGGATCCAACTAAAATCTATTGTGAAACAACTGGACACGGCTGCCAGTCATCTTGAGCATAAAATTGAACATTATAAGGTACGTGACCGGAATATGATGTTGGGAAAACATCCTTTGTCGAGATTTGCGGAATGAGGATAATGCAAGAACAAATTCTTCGTTCAATGTGTGTGGTTGTGACTAAAAGCGACAAATGAACACATACAAATATAATGGAGTTATCTCTAATTATATAGATAAGTGAATTTTATCGAGCTCTGCCCATTATTGTTTACATGTAATAAAATGAAAAGTTTTTTAAGTATATAAATTATCTTTTGTAATTAAAGTTGGCATTGACTGAATTCATTGTTAGTAAAAATCGACTAGATCTGTGTATGGCATTATTAGGACAGACTTTGATTTCATGGTTGTATCAGCAGCGGCGGGATGATATGACTGCTGAGCAACCTGTAGCCTGTTAGAATCCCACATTGAACAGTTCTTGGTTGAACCACGACGTTTTGTCCTGAGTCTTGAGTGTAATGTGTGTGCGAAAATATATACCTAATTATGTATTTATAAATAAATCCATATCAACTTAAAATATGTAAAACTCGCCAAAATACAAACTTTAGACGGCGTTTTTTTTTTAAAGTGCACGTACGTCCTTTCATGTTCGGGAACGGAGTAGAAAAATATTATTATACTGAATCTATGTTTGTCTCAGCCTTGTCAGTCACTATATGTAGTTAAGACATCATCACATCTCATAGCCACAAAACATGGTAAACCACATTATGGAGTTTCTTGCTCGTTCTTCTTCATTCGAATCTACAATTTAGAACGAGCACCTAGCTTCACTGACGAACAGACTGGCAGACTGCTATTCTACTTTGACGTTTCCAAATTACGTATTTATCATTTAGCTGGAATAAATGATTTTGACTTTGACATTCATTGCTTTATAAGGTCATTTATCGATATTTTCAATTCCTTCTCGTAGAGAATAAGTTTGTAAATATGGACATTAACTAGTATACTCTACATAATCATTAAATTTTAAACTTCAGGACCGCTGTGATCGAATTGCCGAACAAATAAAGATAGCTGCAGATGAGAAAATAGCGGCAATTTTCGAAGAGAAAGATAAAATGTTGATGGAAGCGGCAAATATGCAGAAGTCATCGGAGATGTCCGCCTTAGCTCTGCAGGCTTCGTTGGCAGAGGCGAAGTCTGTAGCAAATAGAGCTATGGACTCCTGTGTTTCTGACAACGAGAATGATCGGGTAAGTGAGTGTTTTGTATTTTTGAGTGGAACTATGACATTACCTACCAAAAAAGGCGATACAAGAATTTTTGACCCGAGTCTGGGTGACTGTGAATATCAGTGAATGGCAATATCTTATTGGAGAAAAAACTTACAAATTTAAGAATACAAATCTTGTAAAAAAGCGCGAAATAATCACTCAAATGTACGTAGTTACGGACATAAAAAACCAAAAGTATAATATCGATGATTGAATTTCCTTTAAATTATATTATTAAAGCTTATCTTCCTAATTAAATCACGTCAAATAAATGATTTCATTTCTGTGATTGTAAGGTATTGCGAAAAATATTTTGATAAAAAATATTATCTGTATTTTACGTAAACTTTTTAGTACTAGGTAAATATATCACTAGGGATTCGAGGAGTTTGGGGAGAAATTTAAAGAACACAATTACGTCATACTTTACCCTAATCGGATTAAGGTCTTAATTGACTTGGTTAATTCATCATCATCGTAAAATAAATCATCGTCATGATCACTGAATCAAAATTATTCCTCACTGTTCTAAGTTCGTGATGTAATGATGTCAGTCAATACTGGGCAATGGTCTGTGCTCTGTTCTTATACGGGTAACGAACATTAAACATCAATCAATAATCACCATATATACACATGGTGAATTACTGACTTTAAATTTGTTAATAAATCAGTCAAGCCCCTTCTTTCTGAGAGCAAAATCATCAATTGACTTCTCCCGCCCTGGGTGGGGAGGAGAGACCTTAGATTTTACTGACTTAAACCCCCCGTTTCTTTTCCTGCTTTAGGCCGAAGCCGCGCTGCCTTATTGAGCTTGCCCCGCAACACAAGCTGTCCCTTCCCCCTTTGTTGATTTTTTTGTCAGGGGAAAATCATCGAATGACTTCTCCTGCGCAGGGTAAGGCGAGATAGAGTGTCAGACTCTTACTGACTAAAAACCCCCCGTTCCTTCTCCTGCTCTGGGCCGAGGTCGCGGTGCCTTATTGTGCTTACCCCCCAAACCCCGACGAAACATCATATTGAATCGCTAATATATAAAGTGGAAGAGTCATGATGTCAGCTTGACATACCTACATAAGTTTTGGCATCATTTATCGAATGTCATTGTCAAACCAATACCACCAATTTTCTTGATTTCAGACACCTATTACTAGTCTAGGGTTTGTTTACGATCATTTCTTTGATCATCTGTGAACAGTGTTTTAATAACGTGTACTTAATACCATAACACTTTATGTAGATTCTTTAAGTAGATATTGAAATAAAATTTTGCACAAATAATTGCTAGTGCCAAAATGACCCACGACTACTAAAATTTACTTTATTTATGACCAAACATTAATTTCAAAATACTTGGTGTGTTTTTGTAGGTAATGTATTTTAATGCGGCCTAGATTTCAATTACTAGTTTTGATGTTATCGCTTTAGTTTTATCACGGTTTTTTTACTTATAGCCTCGGTTTGTCGTCAATGATGGAAGGTGGTCAGTTTGGATAAGTATCAATCTAGGTACATTTTTTAAAGTCATATATTTTAGCAACTCATTCTGAATTTTTAAAAAATAGTTTTAATATTTGACTGACATTAATGCGTATAATTGGCAACGTTAACAATTTTTGGTCAAAAACTAAAATTAATCATTAGTTTTATCAGGATCCGCCTACTACTGAAAATAGACCTAACTAATTTTTTTAAGTTTTCTTGTTCATCGCTTTTACACTTAAGTCAGTGAAATTTTGCCTGCAGTTAAGGTCACAATATACCTTATTGATAATTTTGCTACATTTTTTATCCACAGGTAAAAACCTTTATAAACCTCCATCAGAATGCAGTGACCTTACTATCAGAGGTCTCGAAATGGGATACGGAACGCGTCGTCTTCGACAAAGAGAACTTCTCTCTGGAAAAGGACTCTGGTACTCCAATAGACTCAGAGTCTGAAGACCCCGTAGTTGATGGTCCGAAGCAAAATAATCCTTTGGAGAGTGAAGAAAGTCTCATTATGCATTACAGGTGAGAGATAGGTTTTTAATCATTTTAATCTTGGTGTAGATGTCCAGTAGATATACTGAGATGATGTCTAGTAGATATATTCTTCAGTAACATGTGTAGACCTGTTTTTTGTTTTAACGAAAAGGTTAAGCTACTTTTTTATGTAGGTATCATGTACGTACGTGTATTTAAAATTTTGCAATCATGAAAACAAATTTTGGGTTTATTTTTTTAAATATGTAATTGAGGATAAAAGTTTTAGAGCTATTCAAAATGTTGGTTTGCAATTTAGGGGAGCCGTCTTCGCGCTGTCTAGATGGCGTTTCAAGCGAATAAGAAGATTTTGTTAAGATGATGCCTCTGTCACTGTATTTTTAAGTTGGTATTTATTTATAGACTCAACTCTTCACTAGCGCTTCTTTATCGCATTAACATGTATCTATAAAATTTAAACTTTTCTTTTCACGTGTTAATAAAATCTTGTAAGTCTTCAATGATATTTTAATGTATTAGGATCTGAACGTTTATGAATTATTTTCAAGATTTAAAGAGCTTTGTTTCGTTTGAACTTGTCAGTAAGGAGTAAAGAATGTATTGAATTGCCTTAAGGTTCTTGAATGGGAACCTTAATGGATGCAAAGCTGTTTAATAGTCGAAGTGCGTGTGTTTAGCTTGAGTGTTCCACGTCTATCAACCGTCCCTTACTTGAATTAAACAGTAATAGTCATCTTTGCGATATAAAAGTACCCATTCAATGGGTGGTCTTAGGTAAAGAACATATGGGAATGGTAGAGTGTATTATTAGGTAATCTAAAATTAGCTTTTGGTCTGTCAAGATCGTGATTTTAATGGCTCTTATAAAAAAAAAGTTGACAATAATATATTGCATTTATAAGATTTAGTACCTAATTGACGTACGCGTTGACAGGTGACAATTTGGGTAGCTACTTAACAACTTGTCAAATTCAATACCCACTTTTTTCGAATTGCTAAAATTGGCAGTTTCGGATTTTTGTAAGTACGGACTTGTGCGTAGTGACGTCATTTAGTTTGTGCGTTAGTCTACTTATTTCTTAAAAAAATGGTAGAGAAATACAAAGATATTAAATTTTCGCTAAGACAAGTAGATTTTTCATTTCCCAAATATTTTATCTAGAATCACGAAGTACCTAAGTATAAGTACCTAATTTTTCTATAAAATACCTAACAACTTTTAGATAATATTTACTTTACTTTTGATTCGTTATCTTAACTTAAATTAATTACCTAGAAAATCAAGAAACCATAGATTACCAATCCATTAATTGATTAATTTTGCAGTGTATGATTGTTTTTTCTTGCACATTGCAAAGTTGTAGTAGGTAAGTCTAGAGAAACTTTGCCATTCTGCAATAGGTAATGCTAGCTGACATGGCAAAAGTAATACAAAACGCCATAAAAATAAAAAAAAATAAGCGTGAACAACACTTCTTTGTTGTGAAAAGTAGCCAGTAGCCGATTTTCAGACGTACTGAATATGCATATAAAATTTGGTAAAAATCAGTGAAGCCGTTTCGAAGGAGTAAAGTAACTGACATTGTATAATTTTATAGGTTTTATATTTATATATTATTTTATATATTAGTAAGTGACACAGCCAATTCCGTAAAGCCTCAAAATTAATTCACGTTTTCTGACTTTATAGACCTTCAACTTCCGTGAATCAAGACAAAAATACTCAAATGGGACCAGCCGTTCCAAAGTTTAAGCGAGACTCAACGAATAGCAATTCATATAGATAAGAAGATATAACATGAATGTTTGTCAATAAACGTCTGGCATTGTGTGAGACTTTAGGTAAAACTAAATACTAGACACTTACCGCTACCGGCGTAAATCTCTTAATACGTAAATATGTGCATGCATTCATAGCACATTCGCGTGCGATGAAGAATGTTTCGGGCTCCGACTCGCTCACTCGCTGTTTTTATTTATGAAAATTAATTAAACGAAAATACCGGCAAAATTTGCTATGTACTTAATTAAGTATTCATTTATTTATGCTCTTGTTATTCATAAATTCAGTGAGAATGATTGGATGTAAAGATACCTTCGTTTTCTTGATAAAAACTTCTTGCTAGCTCGTTAGCAAAGAGGATAACGCTCACTTTTTACCAATATTATTGAAGTGCCCATACCCTGAAGGTCACGAGGGGTGATAAGCCGTTGATGATTTTCCCCATATCCAGGCTCGAAGTTATCTTTATTAGGTGAAAAAAAAAGTTTAGCTATAGGTACTTTTCTAGGAATCGTACCCACGAGTACGCTCGCGTTTAATTTAGGTTATACCTATAGTTTTATATTCGTGAATTTAAAAAATCTAACCGATTTTTACTCCTAGATCCAGAAACTTCATCCCTCATTTCCAATGGCGTAAATCAGCTCGTCCTTGTGGGATTGGAGTAAGTCCATGGAGCAATCATCTCTACGTGTGTGGCATGGACAGCCATAGTGTCCTGGTAATGGAACGGTCACAAGCCAAGATCATCACCAGGTTGTCTTCAGAAGAAATGTTATGCCCTGTACAGATAGCGTTCATGAAGAGTCTGGGAGAGATCTATGTGACAGGTAAGAGATTTAAGTATACATTTCACCTAAAAAGGGCTGTGGTAAATTTGTTCCTGTTTATGTGATCGGGCGGCAATTTTTTTTTATGGGAAATATTGTGAAAAGGCTTCTCTTGCGTTGAGTGGAGGTAAGGCAAGAGGCAAAGTCAGATTTATACTGACTAAAAACCGCACCGTTTCATTTCTTGCCATGGGTCGCGGTACATTAAGTATTGTGGTTATACCCGCAACCCTGGTTGAATATCAGCCCTATTGGGCCCTGTGTCCCTGTATCTGTGTGACCACCGAGTCGGTTTTAATGAGCTGAGAGGTATTGGATATACTTCCTAGTCTAATGAAGTCGGTTAAAAAAGAAGATTAGGTACCTTGTAATATTTTTTACTTGAAAGTGGTGTATGACCCTCATACACCATTTTCAAGGTTCTTGAATATTTCATAGAATGATATAACTTGATTTTCATTATAGTCGGTAGGTACCTACTTTTCGTAAATTTAATCAATAATTATACTCATCGATAAACAAAATATAGGTACTTTTGTTGATCAAGTAACCGCACGTATGCGGTACCTATATCGATTAAGGTAGATAGACATACCTAATACCTAACTGCGTCAACTAGGTGGGTACTTACCGAACTAATCGTAGAACTTCGGATACCTGATTTCGGCTTCATATTTCTTTTTCCTTAACAATTTGGTATTTAGCAACTTGTCAAGTTCGTTTTTTGCGTCAAAAAACCTAAGTTAGGCAATGCGTAATAGAAAAGTGTTTGATCCGCCCTAGGTAGAACAAGTGGCAGTTCCTTCTCCAGCTAAAACTGGAGCCGCAGTACATGATTGCGCTTCCACCCACAATCCGGATTGAACATAAAATACCTGTATTTTAAAATCAATGAAAATACGCGTGATTAATCTCTAATAGATATTTTATGTTTCTGAAAAGTAAAAATATTTATTTTTACCTGATTAGTAGGTATACCCACAAGGCAAACGTTTAAGTATGTAATAGTACTAGTAGTAGTACCTAGTAGGGTAGATAGAACTCCTAGTTACCCACCTAACGTAAGTAAAAACATCCGCAACTCGCCTTTGACCCAACCACGTAATGACAGGAACGTGATTATGATTTCATACGCCCGATATGACTACTAAGTAGTAGCTAAGAACATAAAGAAGCTTTGCAGATACCTACTAGATAGTTTAAAGTCTAGTAAGCACGTAGGTAGTACCTACCTACATATTTCACAAACGTAGCCAAGCGTCACTTTGCCCTAGAATCATTTAAGTATGGGAGAGCCAAGCTTAGGCACGAATGAAAAAAGATTCCTGCAATAAGACTTCATATCGAATTGTCGTATAGCTAGTAATACCTACTGTCAGCAAATTGACTATTTGCAGTTTGCGCAGTAACTTCTGTAGGTACCGAACAAAATAATGTCGTAACTTTATTACCTACTCTTCGAAGCTGTTTTCAAAAGGCATAGTGCATAGGCACTATTATCATAGGCACTATAATATATATAAACACATACATATCTACATAGTGCCGAGTGCCAGTTATTTTAGTAAAGTGACCGAATCGTAACCGCGTTTAGCCCCCTGTTGGTTAGTTAATTTGGAGTAGGCCAATCAGAGCGCCGACCGTCATGTCATCAACGTGTATCTAGTTAACGTAAAACAAACTCGCACTAGGCAAACGGTTCACAACACACTCACGACATAGAAAAAAAATAGCTTTGGGAAGTAAAGAAAAGAAAAACAGAGTGATAATACCTATAAGGGTTACCTCCACGATGTCTGAATAGCTACAACAATCTAGCAAATAAAAATATAGACAGTAATTTGTATGAACTATCTGCCGCATACATTATCTTGTATTTATACCTCAAAAAACTATACATAGAAGATCCTTTTTACTAAGAAGAAGTACTAAAAGTCCTGTAAAATCGTACCTAAGTACTTATTTAAAGCGTATCTATTATGAAGCGTCAGAAAAGACCTTGAAATAAAAATCCTTATCTGTTCTTTCAGACAAATGGAAGCACTGCGTCCACGTTTTCTCCAAAGATGGTGAATACCTTCGCAGTATTGGGCAGAAAGGCAGCAGATTGGGCATGTTCAGGTCGCCAGAGGGCATTGCTACAGACAATGCGAACCAACAAATCTATGTTGTTGACACCGGCAATGATAGAGTGCAGGTAATGAAAAACAAGATACTATGTATGTTACCTATTTATTTATTTATTTATTTAATAAATGGTGAATCAACTATTATAGTTCTTCTATTTTTAGCTTAAGGTAATAAATCAGCACGATTGGTCTGCTGCGGAATATACCTACCTATACTCGTTCAGAGACAGAATGATACTTTGTGGTGGTACTTAATGTTCAAATATTTTTTTACCTATGAGTTGACACTACCTAGATTTTAAGAAAACCTTTTTACTAACCCAGAGAGTCTTGATACTTTAAATAAAATTTATTTATTTATTTATTTAAATATCTACGCTTGTATTGGCGGTTAATGTGATAAGCGAAGAATATCTATTATTTGTACTAGATTGCAATTAGATATAAAACATTCTGCTGTTATTTATTTTCAAATTATAAGTAGGTATAAAGTAATAGTATACTTTTCAATAGACAAAGCACTTGTAAAACTCAACAACATCTGTTTTTAATCTTACCTATTACTTGATAGGACAACTGGTAGGTGTAGTATAATGCACACTACACCTACCACTTGTCCTCGTAACTTTAAAATATAGTTACCACACTTGAAATGTTTATACACAGGTAAAGGTATCATTTGTATTTAAATACCTATTTATATCAAACATGCTTATCAATCAATTTGCGAAAAACCCAAATGATTACAAATCACCAATTAAACAATGATTTTATTTTTATCAAAAAAATATACTTACCTTTACCGTTTCAATAACTATGTTTACTTACTACGTTGACCGAGCAAACTTCGTATTGCTTAAAGTCAATGAATACTTTTTTCTCACATTTTAATTCAGATGATTCACGGATTACCTTATGATAAGCAATCACGCCGCCCATGGACATCCGCAGCGGAGGGGTTACGAATGCGTTGCCGACCTTTTAGGGATTAGGGGTTTGGAGATTTAGGGAAAGGGGAGGGGAAGGATTGAGCCTCCGGTAACCTCACTCATACGGCGAAACGCAACGCTGTATTTGTTTCACGCCGGTTTTCTGTGAGGCCGTGGTATCACTCCGGTCCATTCGTGCTAAAGCATGGCTCTCCCACACTTTTTATGTATAAGAAGAAGAAGATAACTATTTGGTAATAGCAAAACGAACTCTAGATAAAATTGTAACATACACTATTTTTTTTTAAATCATTCCAGATTCTCCAACCTGATGGTAAATTCATCGACCAAATCGGCGTAGCGACTAAACAGCAAGTTCACTACTCATCATCAGTTTGGGAGAGCAAGGAACTAACGTGCACAGAACTAAACTCACCAACCAGCGTCGCAGTTACCAACGACCGCGTCATAATACTTGATAGTGGAAATGGAAGGATCAAGATCTATAACAAACAGGATAAGGGCAAAATCATAGAATTTGGATCCATGGGACAAAGGAAAGGTCAATTCAGACATCCTGAAGTCCTAACTGTAGATCCCATGGGCTATATCCTGGTTGGGGACTCTGGCAACTGCAGGGTACAGGTTTTTAAACCCACGGGACAGGTCATAAGGGTTTTCGGAGGTCTAGGCACCCAAGCCGGCAAGTTCGGCTGGATCTCAGGCATCCACGTCACCAAACAATTAGACATTATCATAAGCGACACTAAAAACCACACAGTGAACTTTTTTTAACAGATGTATTAAAATTATAACAATTTATTTCAATATCGAACATCCTGTATGTCAAAATGTAAACAAAATTAAAATATGATCGAGATAATTATTATTAGACATAGCACTGAGATAAGTTTACAAATAAAATTATTTTTAGTATATAATCTGTTGTTTTACTTTTTCATCTTTTTTTTAAGTTCCATGTTATTTTAATAAAAAAATAATACATTAAGTATACAAAATTAAATTAGAGATTCTTATGACACGACTAATAATTTGACGAAAATATAAATTTTCTACCTAACTTATAATAAACCACAATAAATAAGGTGGCGAGGATATTTCCAATTCTAACCAATGAATAACAGTAAAATTTTTTTTCTAGTTTATACTCCAACTAGTACGAGATTAACTGATAAGTCAACTACTTTATAATATGTTACTAAGGTGTTATTATTTCATTTAAAATGTATAGAATAATTTATAAATACAGCGTTGATTTAAAAATGCATCATATCATTACGAAAATAAGTTTCAAATTGAAATGCATTTTGAAACCAACCTGTATAAGTATTACAGTTGTACAAAGCCAGAAACATACTAAAAACGCTACGCATGTGATTGGTCAGATTATAAAATCGTCGTAACGTGATTGGTTAAGTTATTTTATTGATTGACCAATCAATAAGCGCTTTTAAAGTATGTTCCTAGTTTAACTGGACGTCAAATCTACAATTCCATTATACACAGTTATACAAGAAATGACAGTTGATGAATTCAAATAAATATTACTACAACATTCCAAATTTAAAATTTAACGAACATTTTGACTTTCTTTTAGAAAGCAACTGATTTTTATGCCATTTCTATTGGTCATTGGACATTTTAATTAATTATAACAATTTATAGAGAATATGGTCTGTTTTAACATGCAATACTTAGGTTATGGCTCAAATCAGTCTCGAGCAGGTGGTTTAATTATTACAATAATTATCTACAATTAATTATTTACAACTTCGAAACTGATAATTAATAAATTTCATAGCACTAAAAGGAAACCAATGATATCAACCTATCTTTAATTTTTATCCTTAAATACAACTTAAAGCCACATTTAGATTATCTAAAACCGAATAATTACAATTTACATAAAATCGTTATATAGTCAGTGTTTGGTTAAATGAGAGACGGCATCAAAACAAGTGTACCGTCAGAAGCAAAAAATAAAATAAAATTAAAAGGACTAAATACAAAATAAAAAAAAAACATCCAAAAATAGAGAATTAAGAATAAAAACACGCTGTAGGTATTTATAACCAAAAAAATAATTAAAAATACTTCTTCAATACACTTATCTCTGGTTTACTCAAACACTATGTATTAGAATATTATTTTTAAGACAATACGAAATAATTTCGTAACTAACTAATCTCTTTAGGCAACTTAAAACAAAGAAGATCTTTCAATAACATGCTTGGCTAATGAGATATACGATACGATGAGATTTGAGAGTTACGTCACAGTTATAAGAGCTAAATTACATTGAAATTATTTCTAGGCCATTTAGTATTGAGGTGAATGAGTTATCTATTCTACATATCGATATACATATAACAGCAAAATATAATGAGATATGTTGTAAAATGAGCACATTTACTGTGATTAGTAGATATAATAATATGACTTTGAGTCCCCAGAAGAGATGTCTATGGTGCAGTTGTTATTTTTTTTCAAGAATAGTAGTGGGCAAATAAGCCCACGTATCGCCTTTTGGCAAGATATCAGACAATTGTATTGACGGCCTTTTAGGGAATCCGTTCTTTGTTTGAAGGTTTGAGAATAATTTGATGGCTCCACCCCGGAGTAGGATTTAAGGGGCAGTTTTTGGTCAGTAAAAGTCTGATACTTTCTCTCCCGCTCTGATTAGGGAATTAAGAGAGAAAGTAAATACTTAAAGTCTTAAGACATGCCTACTCAAAGGGTCAAGTACAATTGGTTTTGCGGATGGTTTTCTATGAAAGACCATCCGTCCCATGAAACAAGGGGACGATCCTGCCGTCTCACAAGGATGTATTTTAAGACTGCGTGCTGTTACATAACTGAGAATTTTGATACGAAAATTTCAATTATACCTTGAAATCGAGATCCACAGGTCGGTGTGGATTTGCCACCACTCGATGATGGTCGAGGGATTAAAATCTAACAATATACGGTATGGGTAAGCCCCTAACGAGTTAAGGTCAAAACAGCTTAAAACACATTACAATGACATTGAATATTGCATTTTATTTTAACTAAGTAAAGTACTAAATTGTACGTTAAATATTTTGATGGAGGAATTCGAAAATTAATCATGTAATATTTTTTTTATCAATTAAAAAATATTTTGCAGTTTTACAAAATGGGATTATTGGCTCGTCATTCGTCATACTATTTTGGTCTTGTCCGATATTTGACATTGTAAATCTATGCTAATTTACATACGAATATAGTTCATTATTCAATGTCTTTAGTAAATCCACTGCTGTATATTATGTCTTAATGAATTTGACATTATATATACAGGTTGCATAAGATTGATTGTTGTGTAGCAAATTTTGAGGGGACGAAACCTATAGCTTACAATATTAAGGGCTTGTATAACATTAAAATAATTAAACAGATTTTTATATCACTGGTAAAATTACCACGAATAAGGAAAAAAAACAAAAACATAAAATTCTATGTTTGTGACGAGAAGCACGGCGACTTGCATGGCAATATGTAGTAAAATCGATGTAATTACGCAAAAATATTCTACTCTGACGAGTGATTCGAATGATAATCACATTTTCGAAGACCTTACTGGACAAATTAGGGTTTTTTATATTGGGTTACCTTTTATAAACTTGTGGTTCGTACTGAATGAAACCTACACCAAAGGCTGTCTCTAAGAGATCTTAATAAAAACGAAGTCAATAGCACATTCAACTAAAACATAATTTTTCCGAATTTTTTTAGTGTACAATAAAGTACTCAAATGACAGTCAATAAGGAACATTTTCGCATAACTACGTTCTAACCTAACCACGTCACGCACCATGCAAGGGCCACAATAAACATTTGGTCTAGGTTACCTACTCAAATCTATTGACCTAGGATGACCGGCACGGTTGACATCTCGTTACTGAGTGACTTTCTCCAAGTACCACTGCATCAGAGTCTGCGGGCGGACCCTCACTGTTGTCGTGCTGCCTCTGAAATAAGAAAATAAAACAAGCTTAGAAATGGGAATAAGAAATGGGAATAAGAAATGGGTTAAGGAGGTACATATATGAAGACCAACAATTGGATAGTTTCCTAGGTCAAAAATAAATTAATTCGACTTTGCAATACAATAAAATATTAAAAAATAACTATACTTTTATTCATCGATCGATCGATTCACTAGGCTTTAGATATTTAGTAGCTAATTATTAAGAAATAAGTAAGTTATTTGACGCAAAAATACTATGACGTCATACCTCAGTTTTTCATACAAATTTCATAGTAAAGTATCGTTTTTGACATTTGGATAAAAGTATAAAAGTATTGAATTTGACTAATTGGAAACTACCGTATTGTTTGTATTATTCTATTGAATATCCGGAGTGCGCTCCTGTGGGTGCACTGCCTACCCTTACCCTTTGTTGTCCTCTTATTATATGACTAAATGTAAAGTTATCAGAATACATCCTTTCCTAATGAATTCTCTAATTCCCTTTGCACTTGTATATATTATGTACATATAATTATAAGGATTTAAAACATTAAAGATTCCATACAATATCTATCCATACTTTTTTTCTGTGAGGGAAAAATCATCAGATGACTTCTCCCGCTCAGGATTGGCCGGGCGAGATTGTCAGACTCATACTAGCTACAACCCCCTCGTTCCTTCTCCTGCTCTTGGCCGAGGCTGTGGTGCCTCATTGCGCTTGCGCCGGCAGGCCCGGCTGAACGTTAAAAGATTAAACGTTGCAAGATTCCATCCTTAATACGTTTGCAAGTTGGTAAGATATTCATATTTATATATAGATGGCGTCTACCTATATAACAATCACAATAAGTAGGTACCTATCTAATAAATAACTTTTTAGTTTTAATGCAGCACGCGTAATCTGCCTCGCCCACCTGGTGGATTATCGTGTATAAAAACTTTAGGCTATATTTACTTGACTGATTTGAAATAATCGTTATTTATAATTACGTGTGTCATTCAACCTTGTGTGAAGGATAAGGATGATACGAGACTGACACGTAATTATTAAGTGTTTTTTTTTGTGAGGGGAAAATCATCAAATTACTTCTCCCGCCCAGGGCCGGGCGGGAGTGTCAGACTCTTACTGACTAAAAACCCCCCTGTTCCTTCTCCTGCTATGGGCCGAGGTCGCGATGCCTCATTGCGCTTACCCCGCAACCCCGGCTGAACATCAGCCCTTTAGGGCCCCGTCTGTGGTGGTCTATTGGCTCTTTGAGGCGCGCGCGAAACGTTACGCGCCGTACGCTCGGGCCTGGTTCTGGTCGGGCGGCGAGCTGCCCTTACTTGCCGACCGCAGGCCCGAATTATTAAGTGTGAGGGTCATAATCGTACGTAGACTGTTTTAATCACCGCAGCAGGGATAAAGGGTTCCTTACTTCGTCTACTCAAATATAAATACATTGGACTTTACAGTGCAGTAAAACATAAATATTAATCACACTTTCATTCTTGGTTTTTACGATACACTAAGCAATTTGTAATACTTATGTAAACTAATTTATATTAGACCTTATTGTCAAGTACCGAATTAGACAATTTATTTAATATCTACATATTTGCACCTGCTTTTCAACAGTTATGTGACGAGTGTTGGATAGAGGGCATGTCTATTGTCACCGAACATAATCCTAGCCTCTAACATTATCTGTTCAGCCGGGGTTGCGGGGTAAGCGCAATGAGGCACCGTGGCCTCGGCCAAGAGCAAGTGAAGGAACGGGGGTGTTTTTTGTCAGTAAGAGTCTGACACTACATCTCGCCCCACCTTGGGCGGGAGAAGTCATTTTATGATTATCCCCTCGCAAAAGAAGCCTGTAATATTATCTACATACTAAATTATTTTTGAAAAATTAACAATGTCTGACCGGCGTTCGTTATTTTATAAGTATAAGTTGTTACATGAGATTAATAGGTACTATTACCTATTCTTGTGTGTGTCATTCAACCTTGTGAGTACGATGCCACGATCGTGCGACAACTCATTTAATACTGTAGGGAGTATATAATGGAAGTGACAAATTACTGCTATTTAATAAATTAATTAACTTACTACAATACACGCCTCGCTTGAGTGTAGAGAGACAATGCGAGCAAGGACGTAAGTTCGATGCACGAGTATTTAATACGAATTATTGTTAAAATATATATTTTTGATAATAACACATTTCGATATGAAAATAGGGTTGCCAACTTTGGTTACAAGACTTTTTATAATAATACCTTTTTTTTTTTTTTGTCAGGGGAAAATCATCCAATGACTTCTCCCGCCCAGGGTAAGGCGAGAGAGAGTGTCAGACTCTTACTGACTAAAAACCCCCCCGTTCCTTCTCCTGCTCTGGGCCGAGGTCGCGGTGCCTCATTGCGCTTACCCCGCAGCCCCGGCTAAACATCAGCCCTTTAGGGCCCCGACTGTGGTGGTCTATTGGCTCTTTGAGGCGCGCGCGGAACGCTACGCGCCGTACGCTCGGGTCCAGTTCTGGTCGGGCGGCGAGCTACCCTTACTCGCCGTCCGCAGACCCGCGCTTACGGTGGCCGGAGATCATCCCTCGATCCCCGACGTCCGGAATGTCGCCTTCTGCGGCGGCTGGGGCGCGAGGAGGATAATTCCCTCACGCGCTCCGCCTCCTCCTTTGCGAGCATTACTGCTTCGCAGAAGGAGGAGATAGCTTCCCAGTTCCTCTCACGCTGCACCATGGCCTCGATTAAGGCCGGGCGCGAGAGGTCGCTGCCGCCGATCACTTCCCTGAGAACACGGCGGTGCTCAGCCCAAGCAGGGCACTCCGCCACCGTATGCTCCACCGTGTCCTCCAGGTGATCCTCACTATGACGACACTCGGGCGTTTCCTCCCGCTGGATCCGAAACAGGAACCTACCAAAGCTGCCGTGCCCGGTAAGCACCTGCGTCAGGCGGAAGGTGAGGACGCCGTGGCGTCTCTCAAGCCACTCCTCAAAGAGGGGTCTTACCGCTGCTATAGTAGCGTGCCCGGCCCTCGGTTGCGACAGTCGCTGCTTCCACTCAGCCATGAGATCTCGCCGGAGCTCATTCCGCCACGCACTAATTTGGCGCGGCAGAGGATCCTCGCCCCGGCGACGCGCGTCTGCGCGCAAACTGTAGACGCGCGCGAGCGCCTTCGCTTCCAGATCCCATGGCGGTGATCCGGCAAGGAGGTTCGCCGCCTCCCCGGAGATTGTGCGATATCCGCGGATTATTCGGATAGCCATGACCCTCTGGGACGCGGCCAACGTACGAGCCGGCCGCCGCTTCAAATCCGGCGCCCACACAGGGGCACCGTAGAGGGCCATGGATCGCACAATCCCCTTTATAATAATACCTGAGTTCCGTAAAAGCAACTAAATAGTAACAATGAAACAATGAATTTATTTTTGCAAATATGCCACAAAACGGCACTTTTACACGTCAAATTAATATACGTGAAAAACTAGATGAAGGCGGCATTTCCTATCTGACTACTCTGAGAAGAAATGCCGAAACAAACTCAGAGGTAAGAGAGAGCATTAAGAACTTTTGTAATTTTAGGAGCTCACAACAGATTTTCATAGTTTTTTAATAATTTAATGACTCTTCGCTCACGTATAAATAAAATAAAAAAGGATTTTAGCGTCCGCTTCGAACATTATTGAGTACAAATAATACGAATCTCAACCATAATTGTTAGCGAAAAATGGATCCCTTTTAGATTTTATATTTTTTAACAGAGATTAAGGCCTGCCTGATAAGAAACTGACAACTTAGCCTAAGCAAGCACGCAACGCCAGAGATATCATTAATGTGTTACGAACTATGTATAAAAACAATTGAGTCACCGCGACTAATTTTAGGGTGACCTCCGCTTTACATATTCGGAAAAAGATTCATAATACTACATTACGCAAAAAAGATTGCTGGGTAATTTCAAACTGCATTATAATTAAATACTTAACTACTATGCAGGTTGTAAGTCAAGCATGACACATAACAATAGCAGTTACAGTAACAAAAACTTGAATTTACATTGAGACATGAAGGTATTTCCTAAGTACTGCTGCGCTAACCATCCATGACTGAAATAACTGACTAAAGACTTATACTATTAGACCATCACAGATGTGACCTAAAAAGGCTGATTCAGCCAGGGTTGCGAGTGGAAGTGGGCGTAATAGAACGCTCAGAGCAGAAGCAGGAATGGGTGGTTTTTAGTCAGTGAGAGTCTGACGCTCCCTCTAGTCTCATTCAGGGTGTAAGAAGAACAAAGCAGGAGAAGGAATCAGGGCAGGAGAAAGAATCAGGGCAGGAGAAGGAATCAGGGCAGGAGAAGGAATCAGGGCAGGAGAAGGAATCAGGGCAGGAGAAGGAATCAGGGCAGGAGAAGGAATCAGGGCAGGAGAAGGAACGGGGGGATTTTTGGTCAGTAAGAGTCTGACACACTCTCTCTCTCTCTTTACCCTTGGCGGGAGAAGTCATTTGATGATTTTCCCCTGACAAAAAAAAAGGGTGTAAGATGAAATATTATGATGATTTACCCCCACCATTAAATATATACCTGTGGTCCTCCGTCCTGGCCTACTTATACTATGAACACATAATATTATGCTTGTTACTGATAAGGAAATGATTTCTGAATATATCTGTATAAAAGTTGGCTTAGGGATGATAATGTGATTAATTGTATTGCAAAAATGTGCAGTTTCTATGTTATATGCATTGATTGCTAAAACCAATTCTCATAAGGTAACACTCCCTATTTAAAAATCTGAGTAACATGGATATTTTTTATTATCAGTCAGATTATATTAAATTAAAATTCATTGTACCTTTAATTCTGTGGCCAAACTGCGGAATGTGTCTTCAACATTAGTGTTGTCCTTTGCAGATGTCTCCATCACGAACATAATTTCTGGTACGTAACGGCAAAATGACTGAGGCTCATCCGGCTCTACTTCTCGCTGATCAGTCAAGTCACACTTGTTACCGATCAGTGAAACTATCACATTGGACGATGTGTACCTTCTGACTTCTTCAATCCATTTTTGTAAGGACAAAAATGTTGATCTTTTTGTGATGTCATATACTGAAACATGTAAATAGAAATTAATTAAAATGTAAATTTAGTGAAAGGATATGATTGGTAATGTAAATGTTTTTTACATCTCTGATTAAGCACCTATTAATTGACAAGGAACTACCAACTATAAAGAAGTTAATCACTGGTTGAAACATTTAAAACTACAATGTGTGTGCGTGTGTGTGTTTTATGAGCATATCTATAAAAGAGGTGATGAAAACAAAATTACTCATTTGTTTAATGACTCAGAAAAAAGGTTTTAAGCTGTTGATTAGATACAAATAAACTGTTTACAATTGCATTATGCAACAGTAAGTTATAAAACAACTATTGTGAATGCTAGTATTTATTGTTTCAGTAATTATAAAAAAATGTAGATTGATTGTTGTTGTATGTTGGTGTTAAATATGTAATGAAAGACATATTTATTCTATATGAAACAATTCCCCAGATTTAGAAGCAATTAGCTTTAATTTTTTTAATATACCAAGGCCACTGTGGAGGTCAAAGCTTCATTATGTATATAAATTAATAAAATTTTATCACTTTAAATACTAAACAGTAAAAATTTACAAATGAGATAGAGATGATTAATACAGAGTAGTAAAAATATTGATTATTTTATAACTGCGTACGAAATTAACCTAGTGTGTATTCTTTATAATTATCTATGCAGATGCGCCCATGTAACTAACGTGACTCATAGTTTGTATTGCCTAGTCAGTGTTTTTAACCAGGAAATATGATATCGTGTGGGCGGACGTCGCATACCTACCAATTATTACACCGTTCGCAGAGCGGTAGTAACTCTGTGTGATAGTTCTGAACCGCTCCTGCCCCGCAGTGTCCCATATCTGAAGCTAAAAAACAATACGTTTAATCTCTTATGCACTATTTTACGACGCACTCATGTTATTAGATTATATATATAGACTAACCTTGACTTTCTTCCCATCCACTATCAATGTTTTCATTGAAAAGTCTACGCCTATTGTATTTCCGTGCCTTTCTATGAAGTTACCAGATTTCAACCGTTGCACAATGCATGTTTTTCCGGTTCCGCAGTCACCAATGAGTACTATTTTGAACAAATAGTCAAATTGCTCGTCCGGCACACTCATTAAAGTATTAGGATTGCGGCTGCTCATGATTTAAATTAAATTAAATGCTCAATAAAGCTTTGTGTTTACCTTGTTTACTTGACTTTTAAATTGACAGCCATTTTCTATTTTGACATTTTCTTTTTTAATTTATGTGGCGACGACTATGGTATCTAGCTTTTTAAGAACATATAAGAAATTCAATAGTCTATGGCGTAAGTGATGGTGGTGAGTCTGTGCTCGCTGGTCTATTCTCTATTGAAACGTCAAGTCATAAACAAATGTCAACTTTGACAGTAGATAAATAAAAATACTTTTTACTCGTGTAAATCCAATAATCGTTCAAATACTTTAATTTATGAACTAAAATGGTTTTAATGAATAGAATGTATCATGTTCTATTTACTATAGCGACAGTTTTATCAGTTGCGTTCAGCATTGAGGTACAAAAACCCAGTCAATACTATTGGATTGTTTCAATTGTAATGAAATATCACGATTTTATCATTGTTATCATTATTACAGATACCTGAAGAATTCCAGAAGTCTAACCACTCGAACAATTGGGCTGTATTGGTAGACACATCTAGGTTTTGGTTTAATTACCGACATGTAGCGAATGTGTTATCTATTTACCGTAGCGTGAAGCGGCTGGGGATTCCGGACAGTCAGATAATTCTGATGATATCCGACGATATGGCTTGTAATCCTCGAAATCCCCGCCCTGCTACAATATTCAATAACGCTCATGAACAAATTAATGTGTATGGAGATGATGTTGAAGTTGATTACAGGGGTTATGAGGTTAGAACCAAGAAACCGTTTTATATTTATTGTGTTTAACTGGCTTATTTTTTATTCATAACAGCATTATATTATTTGCATTGATTAAATACGAAACCGTAAATTACTGCCCAATATCTAGTTGATTGCTTCTAATTTACTAAACTTATAAGAATCTTATAAAAAACATTGGCATTCACTTGGGATTTGATGAATTTATTATTTACTGTACATAATTATGAATATAAATACTAAATAATAATGTAATATTACAATGAATCTACAATTTGTTTTAAGAAACTAATATCTGTTTGTTTCACAGGTGTCAGTGGAGAATTTTGTCCGTCTACTTACCGGTAGAGTGCCACCTGACACTCCACGCTCCAAAAGGCTACTTACAGATGAAGGAAGCAATATATTGATCTACCTCACTGGACATGGAGGGGATGGCTTCCTGAAGTTTCAAGATTCAGAGGAAATCACTAGCCAAGAGTTAGCTGATGCTTTAGAACAAATGTGGGAGAAGAGAAGGTAATCATTTAATTGATTGAAATTGCCAACCCGCATTGAGCAAGTGTGGTGATTAATGCTCCAATCTTCTCCGTGTGAGAAGAGGCCTTTGCTCAGCAGTGAGCACTTATAGGCTGATGGTGATGATATTGAAACAATGAATTTATTTTTGCAAATAGGCAATAAAATGGCACTTTTATACGTCAAATTATATGTAAAAAACTAGATGCAGCTATATGTAAAAAACTAGAATTGTACATAAGTATTGATCTCTGGTCAGACTCTATATTCATCTGAGTCACAATACAACCTTTCAATTGTGGTCAAGACTCAATAGAAGAACAATTGGTGTGCAAATACTGGCATTCACTTAATAAGATGTATTTTTGGTATACATATAGTCAATTTATTGAATTTTCAGGTACAATGAAATATTTTTCATCATTGACACTTGCCAAGCCTCATCTATGTATGAGAAATTTTACTCTCCAAACATACTGGCTACTGCTTCAAGTTTAGTGGGCGAAGATTCCCTTTCTGTGAGTATTTTGTGCCCCACTACCATAAAACAAAAATGTACTATCCATAGATAAACTAAAATCTCTTTATTTCTATTTTAGCACCATGTGGATTCGGCTATTGGAGTATACATCATAGATAGGTACACTTATTACGTGTTACAGTTTTTGGAAAATGTCCATCCTAATAGCAAAAGGACTATGTCCGAATTCGTAAGTATTCTACACATGTTTTTTTAATTGACAGTTTGAAATCTAAGCTAGAAACAATTGAAATAAACATGAGAGTTTTTTTACTCAAATTCGATTGTAATAATTTCTTCTTAATTACAGTTGGCTGTATGCCCAAAAAGCGCATGTCTGTCGACTGTCGGAGTAAGGCGTGACTTGTTCAAACGTGACCCTGATAAGGTGCCTATCACTGACTTCTTTGGATCTGTTCGACCTGTGATCATCACTACAGATCCCATTGATATATTGGATACTCCTAAAAGAAAGAAAAAGCCTGAGTAAGTTGAAAAAATATATTATTTACTTTTCTAAAAAGACTCAGACTAGAAATGGTCATTCAGCATTAGAAAATTCTCTTTTTAACTTGTAATAAATATGTGTGCGTTAGCTTTGAAGGTGTTATTTTATTAATTCGATTATCCAATTTTATTTTGTATTTATTAAACTTAATACAAAATTTCTTATGAAATATTTTACCAGCCTTCTTCAGTTTTAATTTAAGGATTTAGATTATATTCTCCATATAATATTGTTTCAGGAACAAAACCAAATCGCCTGTGAAACGGGAATATCTACCACAATTTCCAATGCATCTAGTCCCAAATACGAAAACTGGCTAGTTAAGACAGTATTGTTATTATACAACTATTTAAAATTACACAAATTTAGTACACAACGGTTTTTCTTTTATCTAATTTTATTACTTAACCCACCATAGATCCCAAGAAAGCAACATTTTTGGCATTGGCAATGATGGTAATCAATTTTCTTAGGATGGGATTCCCTAGTGCTGCCATCTAGCTTTTTCTTTTTTTGTCAGGGGAAAATCATCCAATGACTTCTCCCGCCCAGGGTAAGGCGAGAGAGAGTGTCAGACTCTTACTGACTAAAAACCCCCCCGTTCCTTCTCCTGCTGTGGGCCGAGGTCGCGGTGCCTCATTGCGCTTACCCCGCAGCCCCGGCTAAACATCAGCCCTTTAGGGCCCCGACTGTGGTGGTCTATTGGCTCTTTGAGGCGCGCGCGGAACGCTACGCGCCGTACGCTCGGGTCCGGTTCTGGTCGGGCGGCGAGCTACCCTTACTCGCCGTCCGCAGACCCGCGCTTACGGTGGCCGGAGATCATCTCTCGATCCCCGACGTCCGGAATGTCGCCTTCTGCGGCGGCTGGGGCGCGAGGAGGATAGTTCCCTCACGCGCTCCGCCTCCTCCTTTGCGAGCATAACTGCTTCGCAGAAGGAGGAGATAGCTTCCCAGTTCCTCTCACGCTGCACCATGGCCTCGATTAAGGCCGGGCGCGAGAGGTCGCCGCCGCCGATCACTTCCCTGAGAACACGGCGGTGCTCAGCCCAAGCAGGGCACTCCGCCACCGTATGCTCCACCGTGTCCTCCAGGTGATCCGCACAATGACGACACTCGGGCGTTTCCTCCCGCTGGATCCGAAACAGGAACCTACCAAATCTGCCGTACCCGGTAAGCACCTGCGTCAGGCGGAAGGTGAGGACGCCGTGGCGTCTCTCAAGCCACTTCTCAAAGAGGGGTCTTACCGCTGCTATAGTAGCGTGCCCGGCCCTCGGTTGCGACAATCGCTGCTTCCACTCAGCCATGAGATCTCGCCGGAGCTCATTCCGCCACGCACTACTTAATTTGGCGCGGCAGAGGATCCTCGCCCCGGCGACGCGCGTCTGCGCGCAAACTGTAGACGCGCGCGAGCGCCTTCGCTTCCAGATCCCATGGCGGTGATCCGGCAAGGAGGTTCGCCGCCTCCCCGGAGATCGTGCGATATCCGCGGATTATTCGGATATCTAGCTTGTGACGTAAATTTTACATTGGAGACAGTAAAATTGTTGCATCTATGAATATTTCTGAATATTCAGATTTTTTCTGATATAGGTATAAGATATTGTTTATGTGTTTATAGTTTTAGGTTGTATAAACGGTTATATACATAATACATATTATTATATAGACTTTCATATATGTTACCTGTTTACTTACCTTTATATCAAGGGTTTTAACTACGTAATTGTGTTTTCGAGGGGAAAATTTGTAAGTAAAACAACAAAGAATATTAAATAGTCAATTTTTATTTTTGTCTAAGTACTAATAATAATTCTTTCAACATTATTATAAACACAACCGACTCAGTTACCGTTGGAATCTATAACGCATTACGTAATTAGCAACGATTGTGCATGCATTCGAGTCTCACATTCAGATATGAGATCAAAACTATAGGACTATAGCACCATTACAGTTACTTTCGTAGGCCATAACTTTTTGGTCTAATTTCATTCCGTATCAACTATTTGTATCACTAACTAAACCTCACTAGGAGCAAATTATTTAAGTTATAGGATTTCTAAGATTGTAGGTATCTAAGATAGATGGCGTAAGTGGCGCTAAATAAATCTTAAGCTGAATGTTAAGAGTAAGATAGTTGTCCCTTACTATGGATTTAAAGTAGTCTTGTCTCTGTCACATAAATTGTAATGAATAAGTGCAAGACAGAGATAGAAAATAGCTTAGACAAAAATATACTAAGTGATGTCTATCAAACTTGCCCTTATAGTTAAGCTACGACTAGTGAATTTAGTTCTTCTAACTACATGATATATCTAAATAACTTTATTATTATTTTTTGTCTTTTTTGTTTATTTGGAAAACAACAAGGATGAAGATAATAGGATAAAAATAACAGTGCCTAAACATTTTTGGGCAAGGAGCCTAGTGCCAATTTGTTCGTAGAAAAATCTATTTTTGTTCTTTACACCAACTTTTTTACTTTAAATATTGGCATTTTGGTAGACTCCTTGATCCACATTTAACATTTTCGTTAGTAATTTATGAATATAATTTTAAGGTAAAGGCAACTTCTCGATGTCACGATGTAGCAATCATGAACACGTCTACATAACCAGGTACGAACTATAATACTTAGTATATTTTAAGAACTTTAACTATTTGTTTTCATTAATCAAACCTTTATTTAGTTGCTATTAACTGATGGATTACGAACAGATAATTTTATTAATAACTTGGCTTTCATACAAAAATTAAATTATTTTTTAAGGTAGGTACTTAGAAACTAAATGAAGTACCTATGTATATAAATACGAATATTAAATTTTGTACTTGTTAACAGATTTAAATAAATCCTCTTTACTAGCCTACATTAAGGTTAAAGAAAATCTAAATAGTTTGTGAAAGAAAACATTGATTTACCATAGATACAGGTGGTCTTTATGTCTATGGTTACATTTTGAATTACTAGGAATGCTTTTTTAATGGGGCGCAAAGAACACATGCTTATTTCAAAAAAAGACAAAACTGGCGCGTTCTGTTTACACAATAATATAAGTATAGTCTGCTATTAAACTATTTATATTTATAACAGTTTCACTTATTGCTCAATCTTAACAACAAATAAATTAACTGCGCTTAATAAGATATGGCATAATTATTAAATTAAATATAAACTTAATTTCATGATTATTATTCAAATAAATATAGGTAAAAATAAGTGCAAATAAATATTGACAATGCTTTGTTCTTTTTCAAATGTAACAACAACAAAATTCTTTGAAAACTCTTTGATTCAAACTATCACATTATAAATATAATATCGTAGTTATAAAATGCAACGGTAACAATTATGTTTTTGATTTTATTATTTCAAAATGCCAATTGGCTCTTTGCCCTTTTGTGTAAAATAAAAGTTTCTAACAAACAAAAGGACTTGTTTTTTTAAACTTAAATGTTAAAAAACTAAAACTATAAAATCCTACTTAGTGACTTTGTTTCTCATATAGGTACAAATATTCCATAATTCTATAATGGAAGCACTAAGGAATTTTGTTTGCATTTTATTTTAAAACTAAAACAATATTTACATTTTTTGTCCTATACTTCAATAACAACTAAATTCAGCTATTACAACTACGTATAATTTTGATTAGCTCAACAGTTCGTAATTTCGTTATCTTAACTCTTATAATTAAAACTAACAAGGTGATTGATGAGGGGCCATAACTTAGACCAGTAAAAATTGATACTTTAAACTGTTCTTTATCGTCTCAATATATTATCTGAAACATTTATCTTATTTTCACAACGACTGACATAGATATATGGTGTTAGAAAATTGTAGGTATGTAGAGAAATTTGACAGTTAATAAAAAAGTAGGTATCCTTACTCTATGACTATTGTCTATAGTGCGGAAACGGAACTACGAGACGCCATATCACAAAATATATATTTGCAGCGATAACAAATTTGAAAATTGACGCAAGGGTCAAGTTTTCACTTGGCCGGCAGATCAATAAAATGTCCATCAATCATTAGAGTGTTACGATCAGTCTTTCCAGCCATTGATGAATAATTCATTCTTCATTCATCAGCCTTCGATGCGTTGCTGCGTTAATGATACATTATCTTGAAGCGTTCAAATTGAATGTTTGACGGTTCATCCATGGCTGCTTACTTTTTCTTTGTCAATTATGTCGTAATAGCTGTCTATGGAGTAGCCGAACAGTCTGAAGTCGTCCCTAGAAAAGAAATACAGCAAGTAAAAATTAGGTATATGTGTACAATCGGAAAAAAATTAGGAAAAATTCAGGTGAGATCAGCTTTAATTATCAAACTGTTATATTTTGCAATTCACAGCCAAAATATCTGTTTTATAGCTATTTTGTTCTTCTAAAGACTCGTATGGAGTACCTAATATGGTAATGAAGCTGCTTACTTGTATAAATCGTAGAGGCCGTCTAGCTGGCGTCTATTGAGCCGCGCGTATAGATTGCTGATGATATGCACAGTGGCTGTGGTGCCTTTCCCACTGTTCCGCCATTCAGGCTTCACGATATCTTGGAGATGAGCCAACTGGATCAGGAACTTTTGGTCCTCCTGCCAAGTGAAAAATTAAACCGTAAAATAAGAATACCTAGTGGTCATTTTTGTAGTTAGTACAATTTAGGTATAAGAAGAAGTGAACAATAATTTGTTAAAGTAAGTTATCAATGTCTTTAATTGATTTCGAACCTATGATGCCATTTAATTGGTACAAATTAATGCATGGTAGGTATCTAAAACGTAAGCGTAACAGATTTTACGATATGAGTCTTCCTCATCTGAACGACATGATAAAGTTGTAAACGATAGAAGCTAGTTAAATAAGGTTTAATTACATATACGATGGGACTGACATAGGTATACTATGTATAAAAAAGTCTATTATAGAGAAAAATGAAAAGATAAAGATATAAGAATAGAAGCATCTGGGGAACCAACGCAACACGGTACCACGGCCGCGGTCTAGAGCGGGAGATGTAACGGGGTAGTTTTAAGTCATTTAGAGGTTGACACTCTTTCTTACCCTACCTAGAGAGAAGTGATTAAATGAAACTTCTCACTCAAGAAATAAAATGAGACCAGAATTAAGTAAATAATAGATATTATTCATTGGCCCGTTACCAAACAAATGAAAAATTAACAGGAAAATTTGCGGAAGCGGTTTTATAGAATGACTCACTACGTCCATCAATTCTATCTGTTTTTGATATTGAAATAAAATTGGAAATGCTATGTCCACCGGAAGCCCAAGCCACATCGGGAAAAACGTGCGGTTTGGGTCCAATCCGTTCAAGCAAAAACATATTTATTATCACTGACCACCATCCAGTAAGCAGTTATCTATTTCACGCTCATTTAAAAACTCCGGATTGTCGACAGAGCAAGATTCCAAGAACATTCATCGTTCGATAAAAATGTTTTTCGCTTCAACAGCTTAGGAACGTTTTCCAAATTGATGTAGGTCACTTAAAATGCAGGCTTCTTGCCAAGATAATGAATATACTTCCAACTTTTATAGATTAGTGCCAAGTTCTAGCTTTAGGCACATATATCGTATAGGTAATGTAGGTGGGTTTGGTTGTGACTTGTGAGTCATTTGATTCTTCGCTTACGGGTTTCCTCGCTGTAGCGATTTATGCCATATGTAGCATAGGCCCTCTTTTTTAAATTCCGTTTTATAAGTAGGTACATACATATTATTACCTATGTCCATAGTAGTTCAATTTATATATTTGTTTCGTTCTTCTAGTGTCTCGGATGCAGTTACAAACTATGAAATCGTCATCCACCTATCGTCATTTATGCATGTCTAGTGTTTTAACCGATAGCTGTTTAACTAACAAACGTCATATTTTTGCATTTAGATTGCTTTTAGGCAGATTATTTACATTTATACTATCTACTTATTTATACCTACTAGTAATTAAAGCTAGAGTTTGCTTGAATGCGTTGAATCTTTTTATGCTAAATAGTCCATTTAGGAATGCTTTTAGGGGGCTAGTTGAAATCAATGATTTTGAATTTTATCGAGGTAGGCTATAAGTTACAAAACACTACGACCAATAGGTCTTAAATCTGCACAGAAATGATGACTAGTTAGTTCGATAATCATTTGGTTTCCATACTTACATCTAGCGTCTCAAACTTGAGAATGACATCGAAGTTAAACTTGCAAGGCGTGCAGAATGTGGTGTACGGCGTCCAGTGCATATCGAGAGATCTTTTAGCTTTCGCCTCGTCCAACACGTACGAGACAAACTCTTCGAAAACCGGATACTTCTCTGTCCGTGTCTTGTCGGCTGGCTACAATAGTAGTAATAGGATATTTTTAACATCACTTTATAGGCTAATATTTATTGTAGAAGATAAATATGGGACCTAAAAGAATAAGGATTAAACTGGGTTACCGTCGACCCGATCTGCCAAAAGGCTTAAATACGAGCTTGCAACTCTTCTGGAATTGCAAATGTCCATGGATAGCGCCGATTGCTTACCATGAGGTTATTTGATTGCTTGTTTTTCACCCTATAAGGTATATTAAAAGAAATCAGAAATAATGAGTTGTGCCATTTAGCATACTTATATAAAAAAAACTACGTTTAAAAAAACCGACTTCAAAAACAAAAAAGTGTCAAATAATTAAAATAGATATTTTAATAGCACTCTTACGTACGCGAAGCTAATACTTTTAATATTAATAATAAAACACTATCAACTCTATGTGCTACCTATTCATAGGTTTAAAGTCGGTGCCAAGCCTAATACATAATATTATAAGCATTTGATTGATGGCCTTAGCGTAGAATCAGAAGTCTATATTGTTTCGTTACATGCAAAATTATATATAGCTTAGAAAGATATTCGGGTGAAATATGAATTCTAAAAGTTTTCTCGTACTTAACGTAACTCGTGGGTTGTTAAAAGTAGTAGTAGGTAGGTCCGTTGCTGGTTGTGGAAATTTCGTCCTTTAGCAGTTAAACAGTCTTAATTCTCATTTAGTTTTATTCTGTTTAGGGCTTGGCACCGACTTCAAACCTATGAATAGGTAGCACATAGAATTGATAGTGTTTTATTATTAATATTAAAAGTATTAGCTTCGCGTACGTAAGAGTGCTATTAAAATATCTATTTTAATTATTTGACACTTTTTTGTTTTTGAAGTCGGTTTTTTTAAACGTAGTTTTTTTATTATTTTTTACTTTTTAGTGTCTGTTACAAGTTCTTCTGTAAACTACAGTAACATTTTAAATATAAATTAACATATTGAATAGTATATATATTTTTAAGTAGCTATGTGTAGGCCTGCGAAAGGAGCCGCTCTATTAAAAAATATGGATCCCAAGAAATGGGAAAGTTCTCATCATCATTATCATCATCATCATCATCATCAGCCTTTTTAATGTTCCCTTACTTTTACTGGGTCACAAGCCACCTCTCTAGGAGAGGGAAAGTTCTTATCAATATAAACAAATTAAGTCCAAACACGAGGTCGCTACTGTAAACCGTTGAGGAGTTCCCTAGACTGTCCTTCGTCTTGATCTCTAATGATAGTCACAATCCATCTAGATGTAAAGTTATTATCAAAACCAATTAATTAAGCTCAAACACAAGGAAGCTGCTATGAATCGTTGAGGAATTCCCTCGACTGTCAATGGTCTCCATCGTCAGGTACACTGCAGACCTTCAGTTGTTATAATCCATACAGGTACAAAGTTTTCATCAACATAAATGAATTAAGTTCAAACACGAAGTAGTTACTGTACACCGTTCAGGAGTTCCCTGAGCTGTCCTTAGTTCTCATCATCAGAAAATTAATGATAGTTACGACCAAGTCTGGTGCAAAGTGCTCGCCAATACGAATCATTCAAGCCCAAACACAAGGCAACTGCTCCAAATAGTCAAGGAGATCCCTCGACTGTCTTCCAGCTCCAACATCTGGTCGACTTCGACCTTCGTCAAGTTGTAGTGTTGTTAAAGGCCTACTTAAACATCATACAAAAAAACTACTTGCCCCTACAATTTTCTAAAGTTCCCCTCGGTTTCTCCAGGATTCCATCATCAGGTCCTGACCTCATGACAATGGGACCAAATGGCAAGTATACCCTATCGAATAAAAAAAAAATTTTGCAAATCGGTCCAGGCGTCTTCGAGTAATCGGTGTACATACATAAAAAAAAAAAAAAAAAAATACTCGTCGAATTGAGAACCTCCTCCTTTTTTTGAAGTCGGTTAAAAATGACCTCCGCTACATATGGGAGTAAAATGAAAATACGTCCAATAATATTAATAATACCTTTCTATATTTCTTAACGATCCTATGTCCGAGTTTGTCGTGGAAAGACTTCGGCCACGCGTGCACAATCTTATCATTGTACGCAGACGCCAATCTTTCCAAAGGATGCCGTACTATGAGGAATGTGATAGAATCTCCTTGGGCCTTTTTAATCATTTCTGCAGTGGGTCTCGCGTATTTTCTTCTTGCTAATTGCAACGGCACTTCTTTTGTTTTATCTAAAAACGCTGCCGAGTAGTTCGCCATTAAGTTGAAGTTGTACATCCAGGATGTAGAAGCCGCTTTGAATATGTTACACCTGAAATATATGATAAAATGTTGATGAGATCACCTTAGGTAGGTTAAGGGACGAGATGGGATAAAAACTTTTGTGTTTTATTTAAAGTAAATCAACGTAAAATAAGAAAAAAAATACTATAGATGTTATTTTTTATGGAAACTGCAATTCTAAACGTAAGAATTGATGAGTAAAATTTACCTATATTTTTTTTGCAAGGTGGACTGCCTATTTCTGTCGTATTAGTATAATTAAGTAGATCAAATCTCCTATCTGATCTGTGCACACGAACAGCACTAAGACAAAGGTAAAAGGTCAACATTTTTCCTTAAATTAAACAAAATAAACTCACCATATAACATGATATTGTCTATTTATAAGGTATTCCCAGGCGTTAGATTTATGACTGGAAGTATCGAGCCCAAGTCTGCTGCATTCAGTCTTCAGGAATTCCCTTCGAGATTCCATTCTGGCATTCACTTCCATAAACTTATCTCTAGTCAATAGACCATCTTCTCTTGATCCATTCTCGAAGATATACTGCAACAAAATATTTCAATTATTTTATAAGTAGGTACTAAAACAGCTGATGTTTAAGCTCAGTGGCGCTAGTGTGCTTTTAGGGCACATATCGTGTGGGCCAGCGAGCATTGATGGCGATTTCTGGAGTTATTTATGTCGGTACAGGATAAAACTATGCTTTGTGTAATGGACTGTGTTCATCAGGGCTAGACTAGTGTTGTGCCAGGTATTCATCATTAGTTCAAAAATTAAATTTCGTTTTACTCTACAATAATTTTTCAAATATTTTAAAACTCTTATTAATAGGGTTAATCTAAGATTTTAAACGTTTATCAGCAAAGGCATTAAAGTTAAGAATAGAATATACTGCACTGTGGGCAAACGTTCGTAACGTAAGATTTTAGTGAAAATTCGATTTTATAGTATCTATTTAAGTTATACAAAAACTTGACGTCTTTTAATGGAATTTTCTCATAAATATTCCTAAGTTTAATGATCCAGGATTTCTAAGTTTATTCCATGTCACATAGCGGTTTGAAGGTGAACAGAACCGGGCCAGGAGCACTAGGTAATCTAGAAAAACATGTTGCTGCCTATGTTGATAGAAGGTAACTGTATTTCTTCCATATTAGTTATTGATGTTTACTTTATTAGTCTGGCAGGTTTGCCTAGGTAATCAAGGCGGTAGGGAGAAAAATCTACCGTACCTACCTAACAATACGGTAGTTTATAACTAGTCAAATTCAATAGTTTTTATCTAACGTTAAAAATAAAAAATAATTAATAATAAAAAAAAAACAGTTCTATTCTATGAAATATACATGAATAGGTTTCAAATAGAACACTAATTTCTTAAAAAAAATACGAGAAAAAATCGAATATCAAGTAGGTATTTCGATAAATCACTGAATGAAAATAGATAGTTAGGTATTGTATTCCAATATAATTTTATTAAACTGAAACGTCTAAGTAATTTATTTTTGACAACAGAATCTATCCAATTTGAGAACTGCTTTATTTGGACATCGTGCGTAGTTAATTTTTTGACTTTTTTCATTATCATGCGTAGTACCTAAGTAAAAAAAGGAAATATTCGTAAGTTAAAACAAATATTTCTAACAAAACTATTTATTTCACGGTTTTCTATTCGTCAAGACGATATTTATTTATTTATATATTCTTTATTGTACACGTCATTAAAAAATTAAGCAAGCTTACAAACACAGAGTGTACAATGGCCGGTCTTACCACACAGGTGATTTCTTCCAGACCACCTTCGGATGGATGTTTAAAAGAAAACTAGGAATGGCCATGGGCTACGATAATTAGATAAAATTGTCTATTTTAGGCTTCACTGAGATGTTGCGATGTTGGCCGGAGTGTTAGATTCATTACACGGATTATTCGCAATAGACACGTTTCTTTAATAAAATTTGCGTATTTCATACAAACATTTTATAACCTTATTTTTTTGTATAGTAAACAAGATATCTACTTATATAGACATTATAACTTTAGTTGAAAATGTCAACTTCCTCGCGTAAATTAACCGAGGAAAGCTCGACTAGTTTCAAGTCACAACGGGACTCTTATTCATGAGTGAGACTAACCCGAATTTATGTCGCAATGAAAATACTTACGAGTAGTACAATGTAACTAATTATTTGAATTTTTATATATCACTCGTAACTCCTCCGTTGCGAGAGTCCATGGGCGGCGCTGATTGCTTACCATCAGGTAATCATTCTGCTCGTAGATCTAAAAAATCTTCTATAAATCCTGCTCTGAGTTTGCATCCGACTAACATAAAAGTATAACAAGTTTATCAATCTCCTGTATATTACGATCGTCAGAATATTAATTGCGAAGTTGTATGAAATGGCGGAGTAATAATATTCTTAATTGCTGAGTAAGTGCGGCGTGAACCTAGACATTCCGTGACGGATACCTACCCGACGCTTAATTAAAGAAATATCTCAGATTGAGTGCTTCCAAGCCTTTTATTTTATTAAGAACTTCTTGATGGCACTTTACGATCTTGAGGTACACAACGGAGTAAAAATAATAGGAGTATTGTATGTTGGTCTTACAATTGGAAGTATGATCATGATCATCATCATCATGATCAGCCTATAAGTGCCCACTGCTGAGCAAAGGGTCCTTCTCACACAGAGAAGGTTTGAGCATTAATCACCATGCTTGCCCAATGCGCGTTGGCGATTTCAAACTTATAATTAGAAATTATAAGTCCAGGTTTACTCATGATGTTTACCTTCACCGTATGTCAGTGGTGTAAAAATAACCATAGAAAGTACATATATCTAACATTGGTAGTTGCCAAGTTTCGAAGTCGCACCCTCATGCATGAGAACCGGGCTCCTTAACCTCGGGGCCACCACGACCTTGTGGAAGTATGATGCTTGACAGTAATACATGTTCATAAAGATCTACTTCTGTATCAATTGCACTTTGCTATTTATTAAGAAAAAAACTTTGAGGAGAGGCTAAAGAGACGCCAAGCGGTATGAGGTACCTTATTGCGCTTGCTCTTGGCCGCTGGCCTGGTGCAGAGGAGAAGGAACCGTAGAGGGCGGCGGGGGTCGGGCACGCTACTATAGCAGTGGTCAGACTCCTCTTTGAGGAGTGGCTTGAGAGAAGCCACGGCGGCCTCACCTTCCGCCTGACGCAAGTCCTTACCGGGCACGGCAGCTTCGGTAGGTTCCTGTTTCGGATCCAGCGGGAGGAAACGCCCGAGTGTCGTCATTGCGAGGACCAGCTTGAGGATAAGCTGGAGCATACGGTGGCGGTATGCCCGGCCTGGGCTGAGCACCGCCGTGTCCTCAGGCGACACTACGGGCGTCGGGGATCAAGGGACGATCTCCGGCCACCGTAAGCACGGGTCTGCGGTCGGCGAGTAAAGGCAGCTCGCCGCCTGACCAGAACCAGGCCCGAGCGTACGGCGCGTAGCGTTCCGTGCGCGCCTCAAAGAGCCAATAGACCACCACAGACGGGGTCCTAAAGGGCTGATGGTCAGCCGGGGTTGCGGGGTAAGCGCAATGAGGTAGCGCGACCTCGGCCCAGAGCAGGAGAAGGAACAGGGGGGGGTTTTAGTCAGTAAGGAGCCTGACATTCCCTCTCGCCTCATCCAGAATAAGAAAACTATTTTGTTGATTTACCCCTCACAAATATAAATGGGTATTTGGTGTTTATCTTTCATCCAAAATCCATGACCAATAAACATGACGTGACGTGCCTAATGAAAAACCCTGATATTATTTAGTCTTTCTGTTTTTATATAATTATATGTTTGCTTCTTATACAGTTGCACATCAGTGGTTTTTAATGCCAACATGATTTTTGCCAGTCATTCTTAACATAACATCTATATACATATATTAGTTCATCTTTAGGTCCTTCTTCATGTTCAAAATTAATTACCTACATTATAAAAAAACTTATATTGCATTTCAAATAGTATATGTATGAAGTTAATACAGAAAGAAGTTTACACACGACGTTTAATTGTCTATAAAGCTTAACGTTTTAATAGCACACTTGCAAAGGAAAATGGCGCTCGTAAAACAGTGAATAGACACACAGTTAACTATTGTGGGCATGTCCTTATATTCAGACATTTATCCTTCCTCCCTTTATATGTTTTATACCTTGCAAGCTTTTAGATAATAGCCCTTTGAGACAGTTTTATTGGTGCTGTGACAGATGGCGTTAGGGAGCTAAATCTTTTGGCCAGAGAGTTAAGCTTGATTTGTGTTTATGACTCTGTTCCCGTGTCAACGAAGGAGTTCGTTACAAGTAGGTACGTGTTATTGTGTGTTTTTATATTATATTATCGCAACGTTTTTATGCGATATGTTCATTAGCCTCAATTTGATTTAATTTTATCAGTCCGTAATAATTTAATTGGTCACTGTTTTTATTTTTTGGTATTTAATGGAACTAAATGAGTATCTATGTTTTAATGTCTTCTTTTTTTAAACTTTTTAAACTGCAGTAAGACACTGATGTCTAGAAGTACATAATTCGATTTCAATTGAGATAGATACTGTAGAGATTGGTAGCATTTATAGAGAAGCTGTGGAAAAAAATGTAATACTTAAATCAGGTAGGCATTCAAAACAACGATCAAGTTTATTAATATTAACCTGCCTTGCCAAGCTCCAAATGTAGATGAAAGAAATCGGTGAGCAATAGCACAGGAGAAAGAATAAATTAGTAGATTAGTGCATAAAACTACATTTCCAATTCCAAAATATAATCTTAGTGTCAAATTTCATACGGATCCGTGCATTAGTTTAAGCGTAAGAATAACAAACATCCATCCAATACAATATTAGTAGTATTTTCACAGTTACGGCTATTTGATTTGAAGATAATTTTCTTAACACTTTATACAGGTAGAAGAAACACCCGTTATATACTGCCGTATCTAATTATGTATTACGTTCAAATCTTTATAATTTGTGTGAAGTAATTGTTTTATAACGGGTAACTTGCAAGAAATGTTGTCGATTAAAAATCTTACTTTACTATGTTCGTTATTGTAAGGGCAAGGATTGTATGAAAAAAATTAAGAACTATTTTTTCGCGAAAATGTTTTCGTTTTTTTGTCATACCCTTGCCCCACCCTATGATTTTTTCCTGGGATGGTCTTAGGTGCGTTTACAAACATACAAATTCAACTCACATACTCAAACCACTTAGACCTGAAATAATAATTTGTGGATCCATCACACGTGTTGTTCCATGCGAGAATCAAACACGACGCCAACTGTACGGTTAGCCGGGGTTGGAGATCAAGCGGGATATGGTACTGCAACCCCGGCCTGGAGCCAGAGAAAACAGAGTGGTTTTAGTCAGTAACAGTTTGATGCTCCTTCTCGCTTCACCTTCGGCGAGGGAGGTCATTTGATGATTAGCCCTTACAAAAAACCCCTGCAGTCAAAAGTACTAAGTACAAAGCCGCCACAAAATGCTAGATAAATATAATTAATTGTTAACTCATGTTATTCAAATATTCGATTTTCATTAGTTAAAATAAATTAAGTAATACCTACATTTACCGTCATGGCATGAGGGATATTAATTAATAGTCATGTTGATTAAAAATTCAACTATCAACTAGTTAATATTTTTGTAATACTTTCCTTAATGTGTAACTATATGGATGTGTCATTCATTATATTATATTCTCGAGAGACAATATAAATGGAACACACCTATGTTTACTGGTTATTGTGTCAGTAAAAATTAACGTGAAATACACACCCATTTAATTTATTATAGGTAAACATTTAAAGACGTAGGTATATTATTATTGACTAGCTACTCTCGTGCGGTTTCCCCGCTGCTAGGCTCCGTTTTATCGTAGCGTGATGTTTTCACTCAGGAACATTGTAGCTATATCAGTGAAAGAATTTGGCAATCCGACCAGCGGTTCCAAGGATTACCCCTTACATAAAAACAAACACGTTTCGATCGAAGACATTTTTAAATTTCAATATTTTGCTATAATTTTTTTCAATTTTTTTTTTTTAGGGATTTTGTCTCCAGCCAGGATTTTTGGTTATAGAGCGTGTAGGTTTTGGCCGAAAGTGCAGTAAGTTGTTAACCATTATATTAGTAGGTATGCAAGCGTTAGGTTCTTTTTTTCAGCGTAGAAAAAGTTTTAATAGGCAATTCCGTGTTTTAATAGAAAACAAGTTAATATAGTAATTGCATACATTTGGTACCATGTTCCGTAGTAGCACAATATTTGTGTATGCACCGTGCGTGCATGTCCATGATTAGGCACGGTTAATTGTGTTTACTTTCTGTTGCCTGTTTGTGCTTGAAATAGAAGTTAGATTCTATTTTCATGATCCCAAACTAATATTATAAATGCGAAAGTAAATATGTCTGTCTGTCTTTTCTTCACGCCTAAACTACTGAACCGATTTCTGTAAAATTTGCTACAGACATAGTTTGGAACTCGAGACAGGACATGGAACAGTTTTTATCCCAAAAATCTGCAGAAGTCACCACGCGAATGGAGACACGGGCAAAAGCTAGTACGTTTATCTAATAATACTAGCGACCATCCCCGGCTTGGCACGGGTGCAATGCTAGATATACAACTTCCTCTTCAATAACTCTAACTATTAAAAAATTGCATCGAAATCAGCAACGTAGTTTTAAAGATTTATGCATGCATAGGGATAGAGGGACAAAACAGCGACTTTGTTTTATACTATGTAGTGATGTAGATAGCTTTGGTAGTCTATTAGGGCTACTAGTCATCCAAAGCTATCATATTTACCTAGTAGGGTGCGGCTAAAGCGGCGGAGTTTTTTTTGAGGGCAGAAAATCACCAAATGTCTTCGTCCGAGATTGGGTGAAAGCAAGCGTCAGACTCTTACTGGTTTCTGAAAGGCTTGTCAACGCTAAAGTTAACAAATCTCCTGTTAAATCTCTTGTCAAGTCATCTGATTGGTTGTTGATAATTCAGTCAACCAATCAGATGACTTGACAAGAGATTAAATTGATTTTAACATTGATCGGCCTTTCGGAAACCGGGTGTTACTGACTAAAAAGCACCTCGTTCCTTCTGCGGTCGTGCCGGTGCCCCGGCCGGAGAAGTGTCGGGGAACGGGAAAAATATCGGTTCCGAATTTCATTCGAACGTGGAACGCCACGGTTTTATTCAACGAACTAAGTACTTAAGCTTAGTAAAATGAACATTAAAAAATCGAATTAATCCTATAACATAAAAATATATAAATACGAATTATATTATTACACATAAGTATTATTATTTCTAATAACTTTTGTACTAAACAATCTTCACAAATATATACCATAATAGGCATTTTATTTATAAAAAAATATGGTCATTGTCGGCCATTGGGGAAATATCCCGGATGTTTCCTTCAAGATGTCGGCTAACAATCTTAACATAACCGCTTATAATAATATGATGGTAAGCAAACAGCGCCGCCCGAAATCCAAGATTAACCAGTGCGTTTCCGGCCCTTTGGAGATTAGGTTTTCAGAGATTTAAGTCTTTAAGTATTGGAGAGGGATGGGTGGAGCGAAAGGATTGAGTTTTGACAACCTCACTCACATGGTGAAACACAATGCTATGTTTGTTTCACGCCTGAGGAAACGTTTTCTGTGAGGCTGTTCAAGCCGACCCATTCGTGCCGAAGCTTGGCTCTCCACATTGAATATGAAGAAATATAAAGAAATCTTAGGCCTACCATGACGTGTAAAAAGTGTCAATTAATCTTTCGGTCGAGAAAGAGAGATGGAGCTATACACCTTTTATAGCTCAGTCCATAGGGTAGACCCTCTATCATAAGTACAATCTGCAATTTCCGAAGTATCCTTTAAAAAAGTATATGTATAGTCAATTTCGTGGGTAATTTTTAGCAAAAATGTAACGTAATTTCAGTAATTCTGTTTCCTAATAAATAATTACGTTCTATTATGGTTAAAAAATAAAAATTGGAAGTAAAATTGGCCACATTCCCATTACTGTATGTACATGTTCATACCAATTATTGTATTTCAAACTCAGTGAATTGGGCAATTTTAACATTTTGAATTAATTCAATAATCGTGTGACAACAAAACTACAAAAAAAAAAAAATATTTAGACGCGTTTTTTTCAGTTATTGTAGATTTACAATAGGCATTTGGACAAATAAAAATCGAACTTTCTAGCTTCCGGTTTACATTTGTAGGTTATATTGAGTAACTGTAAAGGAGATAATTGTTCTGTGTCACTCATGTAATTTTCGGTGGTTTTCATAATAGTGTATACATATATAGTGTACGCCTTCTTTTTTGTTCAATTTATTCTCAAATTACTTCTCTAGGCCGACCGAATGTTAGACTCTTATTGACTAGAAACTACCGCGTTTCTTTTGCTACTCCGCACCGGGGCCTTGTATTCGCAACCCCGGCTAGATAGTGGTTAAAGCTACTGCCTCATCCCTTCCCAATCCTTAAATATCCCAAACCCTTATCCACCCTTACCCATGGCATGGACACTTGTCGATTAAAAAATAGTGGATTTTAGGATTTAGGATGGGGCGCGGATTGGGCCTTCGTAACCTCACACACACGGCGAAACACAACGTAAGTGTTGTTTGATGCCGGTTTTCTGTGAGGCCGTGGTATCACTCCGGTCGAGCCGGCCCATTCGTGCTGAAGCATGGCTTTCCCACACTATATTAAACTACACAATCTAGGAGCCATATTTCCATCAATATCCACGTAGGCAACTACCTACAAATGAAGATCCTCCCCTATTCTGTCGTCATTGGGAACGTAAATAAACACTGGCGATCATTCACTACAAATAAATGACGCTCGATGTAACCGACTCGATACATCCCACTCGCCTCGCTCCGTGCAATCGAATGCAAAACACGAAATTGCTTTTCATCCATTCATGCGACTCCGTTTTATCGCAGCTTCAAGTTATTCGATTTAGTTCAGCTATAGCTTTTAGACATGCGAACAGGCAGTGAACACGACAGTTCATGTAGACGATGCACATCAAGCTATAATAGAGCTTAATCGATTTTCAACCTTAAATTTTTAGAATAAAATTTGAAATTAAAACATTATTTTGTAAGTTTAAGATGGCTTGATCAGCTTGATGATGTCCGTGGTGTCCATGTATGTTTGGTAAAATCGAATTCTATTTTTGTTTGAATCATGTTCGTCCATTCTGTTTCTGATGAATATTGGTATCAGAATAATTAAGATCATTTCGTCAAGAATTGGAACAGACAGTGAAGTGCTAATATCCTCCTGTTGATTGACATTTTTATAATCAAGCGAACACTACTTGTACTGTGTTTTGTTTTTACCAGGACCACCAGGCCACGGTAATAATTACCTAATAACATCTAAATATTGCCGTGGCCAGGCCTGACATTTATTGCGATACTAACCTTCTTACTCGAAGTTATCTTTTAACCAAGTAGTTAGTGGCTATTTTAGAAAGAAAATCTGTACAAACCAATAGTTTGAAATGTATTGTCCCTTTAATACATTTTTAACCTCTTTCTATTTTTCTAATCTTTTGATAATTAAAGTCGAAAATATATTAATAAGGGATATGTAGGTATGTAACGAATTTCTGTCTTCTGATTTCTCTGTTCTCTCGAGGAATATCCATAAAATATTATGATGCCTGCAGGATTACCGGTATTCATGTAACAGTTGTTTTCACTTTTCTGTTTCACTTTCTTCTTGTTCGAGCGTCCTTTGTCTTAATCCCATTATTAAGCGAACCGTTTTAAGTTATAATAAGCTTTGTTTTCGTTTTAACAAGAGGGAGAGAGCAAGGGTAAGAGGGAGTGCAGATTCTTACTGGGTAAAACCCACCCTATTCCCTCTCCTGCTCCAGGCTGGCGAACCTTAATGGTGGCCTGACATAGACCTAATAATCAGCTGCAAGACAACAAACAGCTTTAATAACCTTGTACCTATTGATAGCAATGCAACAAAACCCTACTAGCTATCAACATTTACAGATCAATTAAAAAGTACATCACCTATGAGCCTTTTATAAATATTCTTATAGACATAAATTGAATGATAATCTATGGATTAACAAGTTTTATACATCTTTTTAAACCTCAAGCAGACCGATATATTCGTATTCAATAAAAAAGGAATAAATAAACAGATTATAAATAGCTTTATTGGAACTATTTTAGTTTACGTCGGTCGTGAAGGAAAGAGTGAATGAATTTAAAAATAGCTCGTTCTATCGCCTGATTAATTTTGTTCCGTGGTTGTTAGTAGGGTTGGATTTGGAGAGGATTACATTGTTCTTTAGTAAACCTTAAGTTTTGTATCTGTTTTCATTCATCTGTTAATTCTGGTGTCAATATTTTAAGGTGGTGAAAAAGTTACGTTTAATGAAAGACGGAGACAGTTTAAGTCAAAAAATATTTGATGACTGAAGGGTTAAGAGTTATTCAAAGATTGTGATATTTTTTTATGAGATAGGTTGCTAACCAGCAAATCGATTACGATGATTGCACCAACGGAGGAGTTACAATTGCGTTGCCAAACTTTTGGGGATTAGGGTTTTGGAGATTCTAGGCTTGGGGACGGTAAGGGCTGTGTCTCTTTCGGTTTTTCTGTTTTGGTTTTCTGTAAGGCTATCATTCCATTCGTGCCGAAGCTTGGCTCTCCCACACTTTTAATGTATGGTATAAAACGAGAAATTTGAACTGTTGTTTTGATATTTTCTTTTAGAATCATCAGACGACTCAACTTAAACTCAATTCCGTTGGCCAGACAATCGCAACTTTTTAATTTGAAGTAAAACCTCTTTAAACGATGAATGCTTTTCCTCTAGAAAGCAGATTGATTTATGACCATTTTACTTTTAATTACAATTTTGATTTTTCGATTTATATTAAGTACAGTTTTACACTGTCATCTCTTTGTCCTAAACTACACCTGTACTCAAATGAGGACAGGGAGAGTGTTGGGAAAGTGCCAGTGAAAGTAATGTAGGTATTCGCGAAGACCTACGTACTAAGTACTTACTGAGATGTGTCTAGAAAGTGCTCTCGCTACTTACTGAGGTGTTTGGGCAGGGACTAACTTGGGAACTTGATTTTTGAAGTGTTTTTCTAGAGGTATTCGTAGGTTTTTTTTTATACTTAGTGGATTTATGACAATAAATTAGAAGTAAGCTAATGTGTAAAACATATAGAGATCCTCCTTTAACGGAAGCGTAAGCTTACCAAATATATCATACTTAAATTAAAACCTAAGCCTAACCTACGTTAAAAGAAAGATTTTAAAACGAATCCGCCATCATTGAATAGGTACCACTGTACAGTTTGCGCATCACTTGAGCATACAACACAATCTAGTTAACTGCCCTCCAAAGTACTTCGTGGACTTTTATTCATAAAGTAGAGGCCCGCCCCCGCTTCGCACGGTTCCAACTATCTCGCTATCAAAGGGTCACTTTTTCCTAATCTTTCCAACTACTTTTCTAATATTTTCTTTGATAAGAACCTTCTCCTGACAATAACAAATATAACAAAAAAAGAATTAGCAAAATTGGTCCAGGCTTTGTTGAGTTATGCGCTTACCAACACATTTTGCGATCCATTTTTATATATAAGAAGAAGAAGATTATACATGCCTAATGCTGTCTTAAATCCGGCCCTGCGTTTGCGTCGTGTTGACAGTAACTGATTACTGCGTAACTTAGCGGAGTATGATATAATGGTGATCAATTACAGTAAAAGTATTAGATAACATCGCTACTCGAGTGCTTCTTGAAGTCACTTAATGAGTTCCGTTTTACTGTCATAAACTTATGACAATTTTAAAGCTACTATAGGCGGATTTGGAGATCGGAACGAACATTATTTTCGAAGGGCACTGTGAATTCGTGACATAACCAGCAATCCACAAAAGGTCTATAAGATACTTAAATAAGGACTAAAGGGGACATGAATTTGACTGTTAGGTATTGTTTTCAGGATTGAAGTGGGATCCAGGATGTATCCCGTTTTTTCCTCTTACAGTCGTCGTTGTGCCGATATTCACCAAAAAGCACCATTTTGGGTCTGGATGTGATGTATTGTATGTTTGCAACCGCACCTAACAAGAAATTTCAACAACGGGGAATCTTTTTTTTTAATGAGACGTAAAATAAAGAGGATGGTTGTTCACGTCCATTCATTAAATATTACTAGATTACAGGATTTGCATTTCCTAAAAAAACGAGGACAGAATGGAAAAATGTCACCAGTGAACATCATTAGAGATTCCGAAGCACGATTCGCTAATATTTACACAGATGTTTGCTTACTTCAAGGTCATATGAAAAACAATTTGTGGTGCTACTTATGTTGTCCAGAAATGCAATGGATTATAGCTAAGTCAATATTAATGTTTCGAACTCTTTTATAGGCGATGACAAACGATACATATTCTGAGAATATTGGGAATCAAGTAGGTTCCTTTTTAGGAGCATTAGGAGATATTTCTGGAAATTCTTAAGAAAGTCGTGCTATTTTTGTTAAAAGTTAGCCTACATATAATATGTATACACAATAAACGTATTACGTAAGGAAATTGTGGGGTGTTCCAAAGAATTCTTAATAATAAGTAAATTTGCTAAAGTTGAAGGCGTAATGGATTCGTCTTTATGCCCATCCTTTAGTTATGAGACAGTATTAAGCCTATAGAAGCTACTAAAACTGCGAAAAGCATAACTAATGCTTTGTTATCAATAGCTAAACTAATTTTCTACATGGTTATAAAGTCGTTTCATGGTTATTAATTTTAAATGTCGATTGACAACAGTAAGAATTGGTACCTATACTTTCCCAGTCCCAGAAGATTTCTTTTAGTATAACTTAGTATGGACTCGGCAATGATGGTCCCACACAAAGATCGACTGCAGAACTAGACCAAGAAGTCAGTTGATGCACCAACTTAAGCAGTAGATAGCGGGTTCTAGAATATTCTACAAACTAGTCCTCGTACCATAATACCACCAATGTATAAACACTAATGAATAGCCCTATTTACAATAACACTTCCAGATTGTTTTGATATAAGGTAAATGTGGTACAGCTGTTATTCCTGTCATTTCAAGGTACATGTGGAAAGTTTCCAAGACGATTCATCACAAAATCATTTGGCCAACGATCGCCAACTTCTAAATGGAACAGTGTTCACAGGGCGACTAGTATGCCAAATATTTGGTTTTTGTGTTGGTAAAAATAGGCCAATATGAACACATACCTACTTAAAGTCTACACAAATATCCAAACTTTGGAAATGTATAATATTAAGTATATATTTACAAGAAAATATACGCAAGTAAAAAACACGCGATATTTAAAGATACAGGGAGCATGTTAATGTAAAAGCATATTTGCATACTGCTAAAAATATAAGATCCAGTTTTGTATTGGACTCAGGTTCTGCTTGGCTTAATTCATAAAATGTTTTATTACATTTTTATTTTAAAGTCTAATTTTGTTGAAGGTCCTGGATCGTCTCTAGTTTAATAATGGAATAACGATAATTTAATCATCACTAAGGGTAGGTAGGTCTTAGTTTCGTCGCTTGCATTTCTAAATCCGACCCTGTGCGTGCATTGACCTTGAAATCCAAAATGGCGGTAAATGTATTATAGCTTATAAACAGAATAATGTTCGATTTAGATTTGAAATTCACGGCCGACTGGATACGTATCAGAGGGTCGGGCAGATTATTTATGAATTGTAGGCCAACTGGGGGACTATTGAGACTAACTCAGTGCACTGGTGAGGCGACAAAGTGTTAAATTAACCGTGACATACAAATGGAGGTGTTTCTATGTCACTGGCGCAGATGGCATACTTTGAACCATACTGAATGTTATTATTCCCTGATTGATTACCAGTGAAATCACAAATGTAAAATACTATTTTAGTCATATAATTCGGTAATTTTACCTGAAATGACAATTTTGACGTGCCTTCTCTGAATTTTCATATTGCCACTTCAAAACATTTTTTTTCGTCGTAATGTGCACTGAAAAATATATATGAAAATAAAACTGACATTACGTAATATTTGCCAAGATGGCGTCATGAGCGGTCAACTCTTAAGAGGTGGTAAAATTAAGAATTCGGAAAAGAACATTTAATACTAAAAATAATACTAATTTCTTCTATCTCTTTTTCTAATTCTTTCGGAAGACTTTTCATGTTCAGGTTCAAAATGGGGGTTATTTTAAAACCAAATTACTGGACTAACATACGAGAAGCTGAGTCAGCGAAATTGATGGTCCATTCATAAAATTACAGTGTGGAATGGAATATCTCAATGACTAACTTTCCTCTCGATATTATGTTCCATAATTTCAATTTTCACGAAGTTAAGTGCTTGGAGTCGGAGAAACTAGTGTGCTAGTTTAATGGGAAATTCATAATTTTCAAATAATTTTTGTTTTGTCTTATGTGTAGATATTTAATTTTCTCTCTTATTTTGAGACAGGTATCCCAGACAGGGATTGGAACAGTTTGCCGGCTGCAGTCTTTCTGTCCGAATACAATTTAGGTGTCTTCAAGGCTAGAGTGAATAGGCTCTTAAAAAACTAGCGCACCTTACCATCAACGAATGCATCACTGCTTACCATCAGGTGGGATCGCAATCAAGTACTAGTTTATATTGTAAATAAAAAAATAATAAGCTACTAGCGAACGGCCCCGCCTACACACGAGTGCAAAGCTGATAATTAATTTAGATCATTGAGGCAGCACATCTCACGGAACTTGTTCACTTGTAAATACACCCGTTTATCTATTACTTTGGTTTCCTTAGCTATCTAGACTAGTTTTACAGCAAGCCTAGATATAAGTCTTATAAAAACGTCGTGGTGGCCCAGAGGTTAAGGCGCCCGCTTTTCATGCATGAGGGTGCGGGCGCCAATCTGCCTTGAGCAAGCGTGGTGATTAATGCTCAAACCTTTTCCTTGTGGGAAGAGGCCTTTGCTCAGCAGTGGGAACTTATACGCTGATGATGATGTGATATAAATCACACTTATACTCGAGGCCGATTTGGGTAATAATAGGTCTTAAAACACGCCAACGAAAAGTTTAAAAGGTACGAGATTCACCTGGGTAGCGTGTAGGTGATAAATATAGAAATTATTTTCTATGTTAGTTATTATTAAAAAAAAAAGAACAAAACAGTACTATTATGCTTGTAAGTAATAATTTTATTGCAATTATATTTAATTTTATTTCTAAACATCATGCTGAAAATTCAGGATATATATATTTTTTTTCTTGAAGACGGACGGTCGACTACTTTTTCTGAGTGGTGAGTCATTAAGGCAGTTAATTAAAACTTGACTTACTCTCTAGGTTACGATAAATCTATTTAAACCTAACTTCCGCTTGGGGAGTCATTAGCTTAAATTAGTAGGATTGAGATTTTTCTATATCGTTGAGACAAAAAGTAGCTCTTGACTGCACGGTTAGCAGAGTGGCTGCTGTGAAACGTATCGCAGGTTCAATTTCCGCAAGGGAGAACAGTTTGTGTGACCCACAAATTGTTGTCTCGGGTCTGGGTGGTTTGTGTATGTGAATTTGTATGTTTGTAAAAGTACACACGACTACGACATAGGAGAAAATTCCCAAATTAGGATTAAAAAAAAAACCGCTTTTCAAATGCTATATCTTTCTTGTCTTATCGATCCAGTGCTTTTTTTACTCATAACCAAAAATCAAAATATGAACATAGATGTTCGAAAAAGGAATAATTTAAGGATACCATTTACCCTAATACATCCTTATTTATCTACACTTACATTCATCTTAAGCACTGCACAACAATAAATTATTTCTATTTCAGTACCACTAAGAGAATGACTCAATTTATTCATTTGTTTAATTCTGTTTCATGTCACTGTAGCAGTCTTCCTATTTTGTGTATACATATGTATCCGAACAATGTAACTGGCCACATACTAATTCATTAACCAGAGTGGTTAATTGTCAAAAAATTGGTTGTTGTTATGCAATCATTAATTGTGTACTATAATGATGCTGTAGATCTAGGTTCCACGAAAGGTCTACTGGCTTAATAATAACTGTTTGAAAAAAAGTTTTATCATGGTAGATCTTGAGACTAACACTTTACGAGATATTTTTATGGATTTTTACCTACTCAGAATATCATTTATGGTAATGAAAACTAAAAGATAACTGCTTTAAAATAAAGTTGCAACGTTTCATATAAAAGCTTGTAGGAACCTTAATTATTAAGCGATTAGGTACATCTATAGACAAAGTTCCTTGAGATAGGTCGATAACTTTATTAAACACAGAAGTGGCAGTAGCATGTTACATTTGTGATTGAACCTTTGATTGTCGGGGTCAATGTGCTCTAGAATTGAGGCCTAGACCTTTGCGTCTCAAAGCTAGGGCTAGGTGAACTGATGGTGATGGTGATGGTGATGATCTTTAAGGTGGCTAGCACTGGTTAGGTGCGTACCGAGGGTGAGGTTTTTGTCCAGTAGTCGACGGAAATGGTTAGCTGATGACAAACCAAGCCGGGAACATTCGCAGATACCAAAAACGGAATTTGCACAAAAAAGAACTTGATTTCACACAGAATCATGTCAGCACAATGAATAAAGAAGTTATTCAGTGATCCTTGACATTATTTTTGTATGTGGCAATCTAAAATGCATGTATGCAAAATAAACAAAATACTTTTGAGGCACCTAATTCATAAATTATGATTCAAGTTATTGTTTCGCATTGCAATAAGTCTCGATTACAAAAACTTATAACGTAACTGCAGAACGTGTGAATATTTTAATAAATACCTATGCATGCCTACTAAACGGTATGAGGTAATGTTTATATTTTATTTCTTCATAAACTACTAATTTTATGTCACATTAATTGCTGAGTTGAACATTTTACGAGAGGTCATTGTGTATCACATCTTTATGTTCACAACACTATGCGAAAACAATTATGTTACGTCACAAATGTCACAACGGTATTTAGCACAATGACGAGTCGTAAATATTTGACAGTTCGCCTTGGGTTGAATGACAGATCTCATGATTTGACAGTGACAGCAAGAAAAACAACCGCCTATTTTAATGTTCTATTGTCTACGTATAATTATTTTTTAACTGCTCTGAATTAATGTCTGTTTGAAGCCTAAATACACGAATCGACATTCATTTTGTTCCATATTATGAATACAAAATCACTTAGGTAGTCATGATCTGAAGCATCATATTTTCCAAGTCATATCTAAGTTCACTTAGGTACCACACACCTACGGTAAAAGAATGCGTCTTGAAGAAACCTGAATTTATAATTTCAAATTATAAGCTTAAAATCGCCAATCCGCCATGAAGGAGCGTGGTGATTAATGCTGAAACCTTCTCCGAGTAAGAAGAGGCCTTTTGCTCAACAGTGGACAGTCATATGCTGATTATGTGTGATATTAGCAATATTCTGTGTGACCTAGCGTGGCGTATGCGTTTCTGAAAGTGTTGCTATAAAAACCGTCAACCTTTTTATGAAGATCAAAGATCATTTGAAATAAACGATTCTGCAGTTTCCTATTCATAAATAGAACATCTAACAAGGTTTCCTTCATACCAATATACAAGGAGGAAGTTTCTTGAGAACGCGTAAAATATTGAGCGAAACGACCACTGCTTTCATGTCCTTGTTCAACTAGAAATTCTGGCAAACCTATCAGCGCCAGTATGCTAATTTATGAGAAACGGATTTGGGTTTGGCGAGGCATTGTGTGAGCGAAGTACGTATGAGAATATTTTAACATATTATGTTTATACGCTTTGATAATGTTGGAATAAATTGTTGAAAGTTGCGAAGAATAAGCACAAGGTTAAGGGGTAAGTTATAAACTTTGAAAAGAGGATGTATAATATATAATTAATATATAAACAATAAATTGGATATCCAGACGTTCCTTCTTGACTTTTTTCAAATGAAGATTGAACTCGTGTCTTGTCAACTTACAAGCTCTAGCACTAGAAGATAAAGTTATCCTACTAATGTTATAAATGTGAAAATTTGTAAGAAGGTATGACATTATGGCATGTTTGCTTGGTTATTCTTTCACGCAAAAAGGGCTGACCAATTTGGTTGAAATTCGGAATGTCCATGGATGATATCCGTGTTTATACAGGCTGTTTTTTATCAACACTCCACGCGGGAAAAATCGTATGCGGATGCTAGTGTAAGCGGTAACTTTTGACGACTACCGACTGGTCTACATAATGAGATAAACGTGAATAAGGCATAGTTTTAACTTGAAATGTGTATAACATTTTCCGTTCGACACGCAACATTAAGATCTGTCATGGTACAAATTAACACTAATTTTGCTTACCATACTTGGATTTTAAAGAGAGCAATGTCTCGGTGTGAGTCACATGGTTTTCGCTCAAACGCTTCGTGTCCGGGTAATCTCATATGGTGTAGTAAGTTCTAGATCATTTTATTGTTTAGAAAATGTAAAAAAAATAGTGGACGACTTCTTTTGTTTTTCTGTTATTAAACTAAGACTAAGACATAGCTACGGCTAGTTAATACTAGATTTTTTGATGATTGGCCGAATCCAACCGAATCTGATATTTTCTGTGTTTCCAGAAGGTTATAACCAGAGTATTACGTGAATATGTTGCCTAGAAGTAGGCTTGTTCCATCGTCAGTGAGTTAGTGACGAAACGTTGACGTATTAAGAATAACATCTAAATGAATCGCAAAATGGGAAGCCCAGAACTTAACGGCTGGACCCATTTTGTCAATTATTTTTGTTGTCTTTGTGCAGAAGATTCATTATCCAAGGAAAGTTTAGAAAACCACGTGGGTAAATTGTTTTTTTTTTATCAAACACATTGCTCCACTCTATCTCCTGTGTCGTGTCGTGGTTGCGTTTACAAACATACGATTTCACATACACATCACACTCAGGCCAGGACAGCAACTTGTGGATCATACAAACAGTTGTTCCGTGCGGGAATCAAAGCCGCGACACGTTGCGCGGCAGCCAGTGACCCAGCCACCGCGCCAAAGGTTCAGTCAATTGCAACACTTTTGCCGTTAGCAAGAAAGTTAGATAAGAATAAAAAAAAAATTAATATGGTGTACAAAAGTTAGCGAAACCCACGTCTTTAGCTTGACAGTCATGCTTGCCATCAGTGGACCAATGAGGCAGTTGAAGATAAACATAATACTTATTTAAAATTATACTTATACTTATTTACTGTTTAATCAGGTTATTAAAAAGACTTGACATAAACTCGTTATTTTAAGATGACTGCAAATACGTTGATCCAGCAATTTCAGATAATATTTTAGTGTCCTCTCCGCCAGTTTATGAGTACAGACAGACAAGCGAACTTTACGACTGATAAGTGATATTTGTCAACCTTCATTAATGGGATTAGCTAAATTTTGGAGTTGAATAAATTTTTTGCATTTTAGTCTTTGGGTGTTTCACGGTATGGTTGGGTTTAGTTTGTGTCGATGTATAAAGATTTGGGGTACCAGGGTTTTTTGTAAAGGAACCACGCTTTATGTTACTAGTTATAAAACATAATTATATTTACAACATAATTTTTTGTTTCACGCCGGTTTTCTCTGAGGCCGTGGTATCACTCCGGTCGAGCCGACCCATTCGTGCCGAAGCATGGCTCTCCCACACTTTAACAATCTTAATAAATCGAGACACAATAGAAAATTTGAACGAGACACATTAGGTGCGTGAACGCCGGCGTTCGCTTGGGGTTTGATTAATTAAAATTTAGATTAATTAAGTTAGAAATCGCCGATTCAATATAAGTAAATCGTACTAAACGTTGTTTAAACATTTTCCGTCAGAGAAAAGAGGTATTTATTATTATTGAGAAAGAGGGATGGAGCTATAAAAGGTGTATAGCTCCATCCCTCTTTCTCGCCCGTAATAATCACGCTTTAACATTTCATGGTATGGCCTCTTTTTCCATCAATATATTTACAGGATGATGACGAGGAACAGTTTTAAAAAGCAAAAATTAAAAAGATTAAATGCGAATACTCGCTTACTAACTCAATAATTGGTTTCTAAGAATAGACGATATACCAACGCGGCCACTTCCTTTGACATGCGCTTGCGCATCCTCTGTTGATGTTTTGTATTTTAATGAGTTATAGACGATTAAGCGTGTCTTTGTATTTTCTAGCTACAAATTGCTTGCTGACTATATTCTTGCGTCTATACCTACTTTGATTTTTTGGTTGATTTGAATGAGTATTAAAGTGCATGCAGGACTTTTCGAAACATCTTTAAAATGTTTTTACTCAATAGTAATATATATATAAATATTTATAAATATATACTCAACATCTTTATTGCGTTTCCATAAGTATATTTAAAGGTGGTAACAATTTGTGTGAGATCAATTATGGATATATATAAATAAGACAAACAAACCTTTTAAAATATTTTAAGTTTGCCTGTGTCTAGTAATATAATGGTATGATATAAATAATGAATTATTAATTTACAGGGTTCAATATTTTTATGTCATAATTCGGCAAACGGTCAAACGGATTACCTGATGATAAGCAATCAGCGCCGCCCATTGACACTCGTAGTACCAAAGACGAAGGAACAACGCTTTGAGTGATCCTCAAATTTTTGTTTCGACTTGGTGTAATGTGTTGATATGTGACTTAGTACATTTGTAACGCACTCACGACAAAGGACAAATAAATCATAAATATTATAGTGTTCTTGCAATGTTCCTTTTTAAATATTTATTTATTTCTATACTACTGAATTAGATAATCATAGTATTGCGTTACTATACCAATACAAGCATCACTAATTTTATTTAATTTTTTTAATAAGAACAGAGACGGACTTCAACAGAAACAAAATTTTACCGCTTATTTATGTCTTCCAAAGTCACTTATAGGATATAATCTATGTACTTAATAATTTATGTTCAAAAAGTAATTATAATATGATATCTAAATAATTTAACAAACAGTTCCATATTTGATATATGTATATGTATATATCAAATATGAAACGACTTTAAACCTTACGGGTCTTCACAATCAGCTTAACAGGATAAAAGTATCATCCAAACAGTTCTAATACTGTTATCCAGTGCAATCTACTTAGAATACAAAACAGCCTCTCTTTAACAGCGAGAAAAACAGTATAGAATAATAATAATAATAATTCTAAACACGTGCATTTCATAGCAACTGTTACATAAAAGATGTACCTACGTACACTGGCAAGTGGGTCACTGGTTATGCTACAAAAGGGAACGGTAGCTTGGCTTGCAAAGCAGGCTTGTGGTACGGAACCGCGTCCGGCCTATTGTGCCCTGTGGTCTTTACCAAGCTATTTGCACGCTGTGACGTCATCCGCTCTGCTACGCAAAGGTCAAGAGTTACTGTCGCTATTTTTATTCCCTTTGGAATATTGCACTTTTGTATTTCTTTCTTTTTTTGTGATAGGTCGGCAAGCGAGGAGACGGATTACCTGATGGTAAGCAATCAGCGCCGCTGATGGACATCAGCAGAGGAGTTATGAGTGCGTTGCCGACCTTTTGGTGATTTGGGAATTGGAGATTTAGGGATTGGGGGAGGGGAGGGATTGGGATTGGGCGACAAACAACGCTGGTTGTTTCACGCCGGTTTTGTGTGAGGCCGTGGTATCACTCCGATCGAGCCGACCCATCCGTGCCAAAGCATGGCTCTTCCACACTTAAAATGGCTTTTATAAATCTGGAGAAGTGGAGACTTAAAGATTAGTATTTTTTGTAAATGAACAAGAAATTACTAATAACAAAATCTGTTTCATGTTTATACTCAATTAGACACGAAAATAATGATACTAAATTAAATAGTAGTAGTATTCCTTTGTAACTATGATAAAAACAATTGAAACAAAGTATAATTATAGGTATTTTCTTATTGATTACTTGTATAAGTAATCAAATTACTCTCTTCCCGGGTATAGTAATTTTGGTTTCTGCCTTCATCAATCAGTATGACCTTATGTGTCATTTAATTATGGAATAGGTATCGAATTACCCCTCAAATATGTCACATAAAAGGCTAGGTTTCAAACTGAGTATAAATTAGTGAGTCTAGCACTGAGCCGTACTTTTGAACTTAATTTTTTTAAGTGTTAGGGCTAGCAACTAAAAGTAAAAAAGAAGTATTATATTTCCTTTACTACATTCAAATACATGTCATATGATAGTCGTAGTGGCCCGGAGGTTAAGGCGCCTGCTTCTCATCCATGATGGTGCGGATCTGAAACCTGGCAAGTACCTATCCATGTGACTTTTTCCGAATTATATGTTCTTTCTACAATCATTTAGGCACCACTGACATACGGTGCAGAAAAATGTCGTGAGGAAACCTAGATTTGTAATTTTTATTATAAGTTTGAAAACGCCAATCCACCTTGAATAAGCGTAGTGAAACGTTCTCCGTGTGAGAAGAGGCATTTGCTCAGCAGTGGGCACTGATAGGCTGATGATGTGATGATTTAAATACTCATCATCAGCCTATAAGTGCCCACTGCGGAGCAAAGGCTTCTTCTCAGACGGAGAAGGTTGGAGCATTAATCACCGCGCTTGCTCAATGCGGGTTGGCGATTTAGAACTAAAGAACGGACATATAACTTGGAAAAAGTCACATTGGTACTTGCGATGTTTCAAACCCACACCCTCATGCATGAGAAGCCGGCTCCTTAACCTCTAGATCACCAGGACCTTGAATTATCAAGTGCGATTGTATAAATAAACGAGTCAATGTTTGGATGTAAAAATTCCAAGTGCGGCCCTGGCCTTTTCGTCCCAAGTGGAATTTGACCTGTCAAGGGCAATTGTAGGGCGATGTTCTTATTGGTGATCGGTATCTAGTATTTTGTTTTGAGTGCATGAGAGAAGACGGTGTAAAAGGTTATCTAAATGTAATAGCGTATTAGATTCTATAATCTTTAAGATGTGTTGATAATTTAAATAGCCAGCCAATTTGATTTCACAATAAACGTCCAGTAATGGTCTAAGTATATGGACCTCTATGTATAAGAAGAATTTGTCATAACTCTTCGCATATCAGGCGAGTTAATAGCATTTAAATAAGGGATTTAAGAAAATGCTGTCTTAAAAAAAAGGATAGCATTATAAGATTTTTATTAAGAGCGAGCTCAGTTACGTGCAATTGGGGAAGCCAATGTCCAGCAGTGGACGGAATTAGGCTGATGATAATGATGATGTTCAGTGCGGGAATTGAACCTTTTTTTATGTAATAGGTCGACAAACGAGCATAAGCAATCAGCGCCGCCCATGGACAGTCGCAACGGAGGAGTTACGAGTGCATTGCCGACCTTCTAGGGATTCGGGATTTGGAGATTTAGGGATTGAGAGGGATTGGGGGAGGGGAAGGATTGGGCCTCCGGTAAATCGGTCCTTCATTAAAGTATCTTGCCCGGTCTCTGTTTATGTACAGTCCTTAATCGGCTGTTACGAAACCTGCAATATTTAATGTTAAACATAGATGTTACTACTATAACCAGGATTGCGGATGAAAGCTCAATAATGTACAGCGGCCTCAGCCTGGAAGAAGAGAAGGAACGAAGTGGTTTTTAGTCAGTAAAAGTCTGATACTCCTTCTCGCCCATCTAGGATGGGAGACGGCAATTAATTTTCCGCCTTCAAAATGTCGGTACTATACTTCTATACTAATATTATAAAGAGGTAAAATTTGTAAGTTTGTATGTAGGGGGTAATCTTTGGAACCGAAAATTCTTTCACTGATAGATAGCTACAATGTTGCCTGAGTGCTACAGGCTATAAAACATCACTCTACGATCAAATGGAGCTGAGCAGCGGGTCAAACCGCACGGGAGTAGCTAGTATATGATAAAAATAACTTACCACAAATCCATCACAACATGATCTCATATTTTTCATAAAATGTTGACAATGTATAAACAACATAACTCGGTTTTCTTTAAACTAGTTTAGTGTTTCAATGACATCGCAACGTCTAGGTGAGCTAACCTTCACAGCACAGCATTTATCTGATGTCTGTTTATGTATAACAAAACGGAAAACAAGATTTGTAACAAATATTATTGAGATGGTTTAGTATCTACTAAACAATCGACTAAACACGCCATATTGTTTTTATTTGATTTATAAAAGTAATTTGAAATAAGTCTATGTTTATCGTATCAGTATTATATTACATACCTATAGATCAGAAACAGGTTTTTCTAAGTGTGGGAGAGTCAAACTTCGGCACGAATGGGTTAGCTCAATGGGTTAACAACCACAGCGTTGTTTTTCGCCGTGTGAGTGAGATTACCGGAGATCCAATGTTTCTCCTTCCTCAATCCCTAAATATCCACAACCTTAATCTACCAAAAGGTCTGCAACGCACTTTTAACTCTTCCGTTGTTGTTGTTGCGGGTATTTGATATTTTTCTTTGCAAACCATAAAGAAAATATAACATAGTTTTGTTTCGCGGTTTCATTCGCGTGACCTACTGCCTTGCTGCTTGTAGCATGATGTTAGATAGCCCGATTTAAATTTGATTTATTGTTCTAGTCAATGCAAGGATTTTCAGTTGACTTGGCTAAGCCTTTTTAAAATCTTTTTCTTTTTTCATTATGTCATGATAATGTGCTTCAGTGCACACAGAATAATGATGAAATGGAACTAAACCTCTTTATATCTATGAAGCCTTGAAATTCCCAAGAAGAGAGTACTTTCCAGCCATTCAAATTGAGTAACTTTTCGGAAATGTCGAAAATTAAAAAATTAAAAGTTTTCTTTTACGTCATTTATGGAATAGGTACCTATTTATTTCTCTTAAACTATTTAAAAATGAGTAAATATAAATTTTTGTTGAGTACATATATTGTAAAATTCATAAAGAATAGTAGGACAGTAGGTATTTTCATTGATTTGTAACTTTAGATAACATTATTGACTAAGAAAACTGTCCAATTAAGCAGAGGTGCACATGTATAATATAAAATGGGCCTTGATAGGTAAATATAAATATCATCAAGGTATATCAGGATATAAGTACTTTGTTCTTAACTTTTTACATAACCTCTAAATAGACGCACTTAAATTCTCAACGATAGCGGCAACACAGTGCTCAGTAACACTAAAGTAGTGCAAGACTCTCAAAATTTAACGAGTACTTATTTATGGGCATCGTTAGCAGTGAAGCAATAAATTATTGTGTATAACGGCATGTCGGCCATTTTACATAATCACTGGTTAACAGCAGGCGGTTAGGAGTTTAGGAGATGTTTATCAGTATTCCTTACTTGCTGTTAGCACGAGAAGTAAGGGGAAGGGTTACTTTATTATGATTTAAAACCCATTTGAGATCTAATTTCAGTCATTTAGTTCCCCTTGATGCCGTATTTAGATTAACAGATACATAACACGACAGCTATGGACCCAGGCACGTCCTAAAATTGCGACCTGACACCAAGAATTCCTGAGGGTACGGCGCGTAGAGTTTCGCACACGCCTTAAAGAACCAATAGACCACCACAGACGGGTCCCTATAGGGCTGATGTTCAGCTGAGGTAACAGGGAAAGCGCAATGAGGCACCGCGGTCTCGGCCCAGAGCAGGAGAAGGATCGGGGGTTTTACATACACGCACGTTCCTGAGACAAAACACAAAAACGTTTAGTCCTATAATTGGTTAATTAACTTGGAGCCAACGAGACAGGTCAATCAGAGCCCTGAACGTCATAAACATGTCCGTCGCCTTAAGTAACGTAAAGGAAAGTAACACTAGACACTATGGAATATAATGCTTCGTAAAAGGCAGTCGATTTTAAAATTATTAGGAAGTAAGCACAGTTCAAAACATAGCACATTTTTTTAAAACTACGCCCCATACTAGGAATTCCTCCTGTATCGTGGGTGCGTTTACAAAATAAAAAGTCACAAGTCACCCAGACCGAAACGATCATTTGTGGATCACACAAAATGTTGTTCCGTGCGGGAATTGAACCCGCGGCAAGTTGCACAGCAGGCACTTGCCCAACCACAGAGCCAACCATGCAGTCTATTTTTTAAACACGTTTCTCTTTCTTAAAGTAAATAATGTCAAATTTCATTTTGCTCAAAAGGTACTCTTATATTATTATAACCTTTTCATTTTTTAAACTGACACGAATTGTATATTTTCGAACTAGTTTATTTACCCACTTAGCAGTAGAGTGTCAATCTCGCTTTTACCCCACTTACATGGAAGGAGGGTAATGCATTTTGTTGTGTTTCACATCATGCTGTTTGTTTGTCGATGTGCTTTTGTTACTGACAGGTTTACATCTTTGGAATTAAAGAAAATTTGAAATTGGCAAAAAACAATTTACGACGGAGCGAGGTCATGGTTACCACATTTATTAAGTTAAGATGATTGTAACCTAAAATTACTTTGTTTAGGACAAGATAGATTTATGTAGGTAATGTATCTATCCACGATAATAATTTTGATAATCCTATTGCCAAAACTAAATATTTAAATATAAAGTACAAATCCCCAAAGGCATCAATAGCTTTTTTTATTGAGACTGATAATTTTGGAACCAAAGCAACCCACGTTATGTGCTATCAATTTCACTACTAACGGTTCAACGAGAGAAGAAATTGTAATCCGATTACTTTCGCCGCGAATTTACCGAAAACTGTCCGAAATTATTACCTTATTTTTCTGTTATCCACCGGACTGCACGCGGTATTGACCACACTACTATCGTATGCGGTAAAAAATCTATCTATACGTCAGTTTTATTGGAATCCAACCACTAGATTTGCCAAAAACATAACAATAGGTAACAATACGGTAGTTTCCAACTAGTCAAATTCAATACTTTTATCCAAATGTCAAAAACGATACTTTTCTATGAAATTTGTATGAAAAACTGAGGTATGACGTCATACTATTTTTGGGTCAAATAGCTTACTTTTTTCTTAATAATTAGCTACAAAATATCAAAAACTAAGTGTATCGACTACCCAATTTTTTGTTTATAATAGTAACAAATGTCGGATTAAACATGTACTTTGCCTGTTTATCAGCGACCTATTTTACTTTCTAAAGTGGGATGGTCACGGATAGTGCGTGTCACGTCACAACTCATGCGTGCGCCCAAGTACGGCCCTGGATAATGTTCCATAATTGTTATTACCATGTCAAATTTTGGGCAATTTTTTTGGTCAAATTAATTTACGTACTATTTTTCTTCTGAAGTTGAAAGTAACTTGAACGGAGATAAAGAGAAAATACACGTAAAATTTAACACAATACATATACATTTTATTATAATGAATACATAACGGTTATCATATATAATAATAATATAAAAGTCGTATTTTTTGTTTATTTTTATTATTAAACTTTCACCTACAAACCTTACGATGCATTAAATGTTCACAGATGGAAAAAGTGCTCCAATTTTTTACGTAATCATTATAAAATGGACTTTATTGTAAGATGATACGGTTACTTTGAAAACGTTATGTTCCGCTTTGGGTGGTTTATTGAATTATTTTGTTAGATTTTAAATGGAACGCCAGACTGGTAAGTACCTATCTATTGTAATGTTTTTACTTGAATAACTATTTGCTTCTTTAGGCGACTGGCATATTGAAATGACACACTTTAAAGTAATAACCTATTATAGGTACTTATTGTGTGTTTTGTAAGGGATGAGTAGAGAAAAAACGTCTCTGATTGTGTAGAATAAGTCCAAAAGTTATTTTTATGAGGAAGCAAACGAGCTGACGGATCCAATGTTGGTAAGTGATGGAGTTACAGGACACCAGAGGAGTCACAGGCACGTTGCCGGGTTTTTAAGAAGGATAATTACAATGACAGACATCGTACTAAAAGTTTTTAAATTCAAAACTGTACTTTATATTGCATTTAGTTGAAACATACCAATAACGTACTTAACAGTAGAAAAGAGTATAATAATATGTAGGTATGAACACTAGAAAAGCTTATAATATGTATGTAGATAAACGTAGAATAAGTCTTCATTGTTCCTTTAGCATTTATATATAGAACATAAATATTGTGTGCAAAAACAAGTTTTTTGTATTCAAAATCAAATAATAGTAACACTTGATTTTATACATAGATTTTATTAGCGTATACATGTTACTTGACATTTAAAATGTATTTTTATTATGATCTTCCTTTTTGAATGATTAGAATCGCAAAGAATATAAGAATCCAATATGTCTTATTATCACATTTGATTGAAGAAGGGAAGAATTGGACCTCCTGTACCTTCCTCACACATGATATTAACTTTGACTTCATTAAAAAAAAAACACAAGAGAAAAAAGAAACATATTTAATTAATAAATTATTTTAAAAACTGACTGGACAAAAGCTCCAATTCAACCTACGCATCAGCTGTCTAAACGGCTAGTGTGTTCAAGTATTATCAATACTTAATAATATTATTTGAAAAAGAATTTTAAGTAGAAAATATACCTAAGCAATAACTTAACGATGCAGCAAAACCATTGGCGCATTGCGGAGGGATTCTTGTATTTGTATATCGAAGTTCGATGAATGCTTTGTGGGCGGTGGAAAAATAAAGTGATAGGTAGGTACCCTTTTTGTGGTATGGAGAACAAAAGTTATAAATGTTTGTTTATTACAAATTACTGATATGCATGTGACGAAGGCTCAACTGCCTTTTGGGGATTAGGGATTTGGAGATTTAGAGATTTGGGGAGGAAGGCCTCCGGTAACCTCAAACACGGCTAGATAGAACGCTGTGGTTGTTTCGCTCCGGTTTTCTGCGAAGCCGTGGTATCATCCCGGTCGAGCTAATCCATTCGTGCCGAAGCATGGCTCTCCCATAATTTTCTGTCTCAAAAAGTATGAGCAAAATTTTTTATTATAATTACTTATTTCCATTACAAGAATAGTTTTAAAAAACATTGCAGTTTAGATATCGCGCAAGAAATTGTTAAGCGAATATTATTACCGTGTTTATTAATTATACTGACCATAGATTACCTATACACTAATACTGACTGAGCTATTAACCTATAAAATCAATAAAATATACAGCCTCCTCTTTTGAAATCGGTTTATAGACAGAAGGACATTCAAGTACACTCGACCCGAAGTCAAGTTTCGCGTTAAAAAACAAAAGAGCATCGATGTTTGAGAAAAAGTCAAGTATCCAAAAATAGCGCTTTTTATTAATACTTACTTATATAGAAATTCAAGCGTTTATTAAAATATAACGTGACTGGCTAGACTTTACACATTTATATAAATACTGATCTGAATACTAAACTCTGAACTATTTTTGTAAAATTAATAGTAACTATCATAGACAGTACTAGTACTCACGAAGAACTAGAACTACTAACTAACTCGAAGTAATTACATATACATACGTATGTCACGTATAATAATATATTTGTAAATAACGATTTAACTATTTATTTATTTAAACTTTATGCAACAAAACATTACATAGGCGGACTTAATGCCGTAGGCATTCTCACCAGTCAACCTTAGGGTGACTTACTCTCGAGGTAGAACTTTTCTCAGTTGATTCATGTGAGTAAGTCGTTATTTTCAAACACTCCATGCGCATAGCGGTTAGCCCGACCGGCTATTAGAACCTCTTTGTTTGATAATCGCAATATTATACTAAGTGAATCACTGGAATATAAGTAAATAGTTATAGGCAAATGATGGTACAAATTGACAAATGTTCTTTTTGTTATTTTCTTTTTTTTACAGCATTGTTCTCACATATCACATAATGTAAGTACATATACAAAATGTATTATAAGTGAAATTGTAAAACAAATAATATTTTTTAAAAAGAGTACCTTACGATGGAGTTTCTTGCTCGTTCTTCTCCATTGGAATCTACAATTTGGAACGAGCTCCTAGCTTCACTGACGAACAGACTAGTATTCTATTTTGACGTTTCAAAAGTTCACCTATTGATAGTTTAGTTGGAGTAAATGTTTTTAATTTGATTTGAATGGATATAAGGCTATGGAACGTTTGGTTCACAAAGTTGCGTGACTGACGATACTTTCGAATCAAACGATTTAACCGCTAATAGCACTTGGACTAGTAAATTGTATTCAAAGAATAAAATTGCAATCCATCGTATTGCCGTGGCATTAGTCTGACAGTTACATTTTAATAACGCTAAACTACTTAACCAATATTGATGAAATTATAAAGCGATGTTTCTGTTTTTATTGGAAATGGCTGCATTCGAGCCGTTGGATCGTCTGATTGTAAGCAATCAAAGCCCTTGGATACAGTCACTCACACGGTAAAATACAACGTTAGTGTTGTTTCACACTTATCTTCTATGGACGATGGACGAGCTATCTATAGTTCGGGTCGAGCCGGTCCATTCCTGCTAAAGCATGGCTCTCCCACACTTAAGTTTTTAAGCATGGTCTGGTCACTCTCTTGTTTGAATGATGCAGCCACCGATGCAGCACTCCTGCTTACAAGCAATTTATTCACCTTAAAGCCAAACACACATAATTCTTGACTTGACTAGTCTTGGTTGCTGCGAAAAATATTGGTGTAGATTTCGATTCACGAAAGTACTTATATGAACTACAAACTGTTTTTTTTTTCATATAAGTGTGTACTATGCATGGCCTTCATATTTTCTTCTATATGCCAGGACAATTTTATTGTGCACCATTATGGAGATAATTAAAACTATTATAAAACAAACATGGCTCGTGTTTTTCTAAAGAAGTTAAAGGCCACACATATGACATATTTTTTCTCAGACACTTTTCGTGATTAATATAATAACCGAATTATATAAAGCCTCGACACGGGGATCAAGCCAAAGTCTGCGTGATTAGCCACAGCTCTATTAGAACATGCGAAGTTAAATGTCAGTGGTTTCCTACTCATTTTGTGTCATGAAGAGCAAAGATCCACCCTTTAAATATCACGTTAGTACTTTAGCAGATATTGACATTAAGAAGGTGCTGGCATACTGCATTTGGTATTCTATTTGGTTATAGCTATGTTTCTTTTTTTCCTGTAGGAATTGAAAGAATTATTTTTACGTAGGCTCTTATGGTCATTTTTTTGAGGAGCGAAAATGCTCAATCGATGCGACTCTTCCTGACTTAAAACCAACCTGTTCCTTCTCCAGCTCCAGGCTGGGACATATTGCGCTAGCCCCGTTGGTCAGTCAAAGTAGGTATTTGAGTCTGTCATCAACCAGTTACTTTACTATCAAACCACTAGACTGCCGGTATGGTTAAAATCGCTATTACTTCCTAAAGTTTTTATTTTATCCAAAAACATAACAAAACAATCTATTACTGCTTCTTCTGACCAAAATAACAAAATATTATCAAACATGAGAATCAACTTCATTAATGTCAAGTTTACATCAGCAACGAAACCAAGCAAGCAGTTCTAAATTTAAACAGCAATAAATGCCAATAACACGTTCATATTGTTCTAAAGACTTTCCCTTTTACGCTGTGTTCGCAAAAAATAGTGAACGTGGGAAGTATTATCAGGTATCGTTGCTACCTGTTCCATTTGCAAGATAAATGTGTTCTACTATGTCACGCATCGCACGGACGTCACGTGTTCACGTTCCATCATTTAATTTGTTTCTGATACGACTGGTGCTAAACTCCTTCGAGACGGGTCGTAGATGTTTTTTTGTTTGTATAGATAGGGGTCTGATTTAGAATAATTGGGTTAGGATTATTTTTATCTGTATTATGTTTCGGTAGATTTGGGCCTTCTGTAATATTAACAGTAGTACCGATACTTACAAATTATGCGCTTTTTTGATGGTGATGATGGTGAATCGTCGAATGACTTCTCCCGCCCTGCTTGCGGTGAGAGAGAGTGTTTAATGGATAATAACCACCCCATTACTTCTCCTGCTTCGGGCCTTACTTGCTTTACATTATTGCCCTTGGGCCATCTATTGTATATAACGTGTTTGAGATCATACTATCACAAAGAATTCTCCATCTTATTTCCATCCTCTCTAAACCTCAATAGTTTTACCGACTCAAAGATGGAACTGTGGAAAGTAAAAAAGCTAAGGGCTCACATGGCACTAACACTAAAGCCAAGTCTTCAACATGTTAATCGTATGAAGATGATTAGTCTGTAAAATTGTGACTCAGGTCATTAAGAAGTTTGTCAAGTCAACTTAAGAGTCTAACAAGGCTAGACGAGGGATACAGCCACCGACGACGCGACCGTACGTACGTGACTGCAGCTAAAATGCAAGACAGTCATTTGTTAGCTGAACTATGCAGACCTAACAAGTACGTGAGAATGCGATGAGGGGTTGAAACGCAGTGCAGGAATGTTCCAACTGGTTGCAGATTACCGAGGCGTTACTATGGCATCGCTTCAACTATGAAGTGACGTGCAGCTTTAGCAACCTTCCACATCAGCAATACTACTCACTACATACATATAGTATAAAACAAAATCGCTTTTTCTGGCCCTGTATCCCTATGTATGATGCTTAAATATTTTTTTACAGATAGAGTGATTGAAGAGAATGGTTTATATGTATATTACGTCTATATGACTGCAACGTTTTTATTTAATAAAATAGTTACATCTATTAAATAGTTGGGAAATTTAGTATCAGCATTGCACCCGGGCGAAGCTGGGCTGGCTTTATTGTACTTAACAAGATGTTTTTTTTTAAATTTGACACAGTTTTTATTTATCAGATATGGGGAAAGCGGTATTTCTTATTTCTATTGAACTTCTATAAATTTGAAGCTTACATTTTACAGAATGTCTGGACAAAATACATTTGGTCTAGACATCTCAAACACTGATAGATATTTTCCGAATAGATTAATTGCATCAACTCGTTCAATGAATAATGGTAACTTAAAAAAAATTCTACTGTTTGCAAAAAAATATGTAGGTATGAAAAACATGTAAGTAATAATAACGAAATAATGTTTTAGATGACTCACAAGCCTTTTTTCTTGGAAAACATAAGAAGTGCAAAGCACGCACTGTGATTTAAATACCGTAGAACTGAGCTCACGTTTATAAATCGTGAGTATAAACTATAACTGCTTATTATATTAGCGGTTCGCACTGACGTCGACGCGAAATTGTCAGACAAAGCCGAAGGCGATGACCACGCGAGCGAATCGGACCTTTTTGTTCCAAAAAAAAGAAATAAAAAGATTTCGTTCCATATTCAATTCAAAGAGAATAAAAGTTTCGTTGTCTTAAACCTTTTGAAAGTTTTTCGGTTTTTAAAATAAGAACGTTCTATTTATATTTTTTTAATAAGTTGCTGGCCAGAATATATGTGTTTGTTTTTGTAAAACCTATTTGTCAGCTGATTTGGCCACTAAAGATATTTAATTTAGACATTAGATCTACTTACAAAAATTGTTCCATAGTTCTGCCTTTACAGAATAAAACTGGCCGTAGATTTTACTGAACTATAAAATTACATAGTCGTTTATAAAGAAGTTTGCACTCAAAGCATATTGTAATACTATAACCTAAGTTAGTTACTAAGCGATATTGATGTTTACACAGCTGTCATACTCTTCAAAGTATGTATACGTTTTGTTTACATCAACGAACAATACAGTAAGTGCGAAGTGATTGATCGTGTGAACTGGACAAGTAAATAAACATTGTGAACATTGCTCAGCTAGGTATTATTCTATGATAATATGATATTAAATATTCCGTGCTTTATTCGTAGTTACAGCTATTAAGTATTTTATTTTTATGAAACTTCTGATTGAGATAACTATCAGTCTTCTTTTATTAGTATTTTTGTACAAAATAATGTGTCCTCGACTTTGATTAGTATAGTTGTCAACCAATAACAATAACATCAATTTCTGACATTCACAACTCACAAAAGACAACCCCCAAAAGCTACTAGATATCCTTCGACATTTTCTGGTGCTTTAACAAATAAATAATTTGCATTATCATTCAAAACTGCAAAATTAGAATATTTATTTCTAAAAACAACGATTTATTTTTAACGTATCCTCAAAAAACTGTAAAACAATAGAGTGCTATTTTCCCCGTATTTATTTCAAATTCTTTTTTCATAAAAAGAACCTTGATTTTATTTGAAATATAAAAAAAACAATTAGGCAGGTACCTATTGGTTGTTTCCTCAAAACATTTAAAAAAAGAACAATATTAAAATTTTTGATTGTCAATTTTTTCTTCACTTTTTTATGAATGCAGTCTTTGTCGCATAGGCGCGTCGCGTCGCGACGTTGTGTTTGGTAATGAACCGTTATAGCACGCACTGTAGCTTAGGCTGGTCACTTGCATACTGATTCTACGAGGATATTTAATGCTCTGGTCACACTACGATGAGACAACGTCATTATCTTCAACAAAAAAAAAAAAATACAAGCGGCTTTAAGCGACCGACCGTGGAAAAGAAAATTTAGTCTATAGAGAAAGACTTACGGTTGAAAAAAATCGTGTGTGGTTTCTATTAAAATTTAAAACCGTAGTGCGGTCGTGGCCTAACTTAGTCTCTGGTATGTGACAGTATTCTGTCATAAATCACCGATTAAACAGTTATTTCACATTGGTACTTAAATATTCAGTACCATTCGTTATAAAGCAATCACTCAACGAATAAAAAATAAACTTGTAGGTGTATTCAATTGATCATCGTTTGTTTTTTGTTAAATATTTGTGTAACTGACAAGGTTCATAAACAAAAAAAGGTTTGACGCTATTACTAATGCTGAGATTTGATTAAGTTGGTTAGGTTAGGTTGATACTCAAAGAAAATAATTAAAAAAAAATCATTAATTGTTTTTTTAAGGATATTGTATTTATCGCTTTAAGTATTGTGTATACTTAAAACGATAAAATTAACATAAACTATTTGAAATCACAATACTTTTTTTCGCATAAGAACAGGCTTTTTTTCGCATTATAGTTTGGTTTCAGACAAACTACACTTACGATCAGTTTGCTACACCTATCTTTTAAATCGAGAATCTTTTGTGTACCTGTGTAAGGCGAGAAGAGGTTTCAGACTCTTACTGACTAAAATCCACCCTATTCCTTCTCCTACTCCGAACAACGTGGCTAAATGCGCTTGCCCCCGGAAACCTCCTAGATTGAGCGAGTAGATTTATCATTATACAGTACCTTTTGCACTGTATTACACATATACTGTGACCACAATAAAGAACACGGGATAAACGTTGATGTATATTATATTTTAGAATTGGGGGAAGGGAAGGATTAGGCCTCCGGAAATTTCACTCACACGGCGAAACACAACGCTGTGGTTGTTTTGCTGGTTTTTTGAGGCCGTGGTATCACTCCGGTCGAGTTGACACATTCGTGCCGAAGCATGGCAATCCCACACTTAAATTGTATTTTCTATAAAAAAAATTAAAACCCACCTTCTGTCCCTAACCTTTTTAGTTCGCAGCCTGCTGACTTGTAGTTTTAATTACAACTTGCACGTAATGTTTTATATAAAGCACATCATTGAGCTGAAAAACGTCACTTAGGTACTAAGCAATTAATATTAACTAGGGCCCTATTTTCAAATGACAGGAATTGGCACTTACTACCTCCTTCATGTAACGTGTAAACTAATAAGACATCAGTGTCATTCACATTCTTTTTTATTCACAGATTATACTAAGTAAGTTCTTGTGGAAATAATACATTATCCACTTACATGGTAATTTTATTGTGGTAGAAAAGATAATGATCGCTGACCCGGTAATTTTCGGACATCGTTAGATTGCTATCAAAAAACAAACTAAGTAAATGTATGAAAGGTATTATACCTATTGTTTTGGTTGAGCCAAGTTACTGTAAGTATTAGAAAGAGACAAAAGCCTTCCACGGCTCTCGAGTAACTTTATCTTCCTCTTTTTAACTAGTCTATATTTTTTTTTATAATCGTGTTCAACTTCATGTCGTGGTGGCCCGGAGGTAAAGGAGCCCGCTTCTCATTCATGAGGGTGTGGGTTCGAAACCTGGCAAGTACCAATGTGACTTTTTCCAAGTTATATGTACTTTCTATGATTATTTAGACACCACTGACATATGGTGAAGGTAAGCATCGTTAAGAAACCTGGACTTATAATTTCTAATTATAAGTTTGAAATCGCCAACCCGCATTGAGCAAGCGTGGTGATTAATGCTCTAACCTTCTCCGTATGAGAAGAGGCCTTTGCTCAGCAGTGGGCACTTATAGGCTGACGATGGTGATGGTTCAACTTCATGCTTGCAAAATGTTTGTTAGATTTTCACATACAAACTATCGAACAATTCAATATATCGCTACTAAATCTGTTACGGTTGTATTCTATTATAACACCACCTATTTTACACTACAGTGACGAGGATAAACTTATTTGCAATAGATTAGCAAAATAGTTCTATCGATTTTGAAAATCTCACCCTCGTATACTAACTTCCGCAATCGGCTTCGCCCGCGTGGTATGTTGACAAAAGTTTGTGATCTATTTACATACGTAATTTCAACCAAATCGGTCCAGACGTTTTGCACTACAGAATAGTAAACATACATCCATACATTCTCACAAACTTTTACATTTGAAAAGTAATCAAATTCAATCGTGGTAACGCGAGACACAGTAGAAGAAAATTAGATGAGTGAACGCCGGCGTCCGCTTGGAGCTTGGTAAATTAACCAGGTTATTAGTAGGAAGTGTTATTAGAAGTCGTGTTTGTAGGGTAAACGAAGACAACTCCATAAAGGAACAAAATGTCTAAATACTAATAAGGCTCTGTGTTGTGTGACTGGACTTAATTGTCTTAATACAATAGACATATGGTCACTCGAACAGAGTACAGTTATGCAATTAACACATGACTTGAAGACACAATGACTTTACAAGGTACAAATGTCGCAGTATGGCTAAAATAGCCATTCAGTTGGATGCCTAGGCCTACAGTTAAATACGATCAACGAAATGGATAGTTTGCTGCAGCCATTTGATTGGATACAGGTCCTTTAAGAGTCCTATTTAATGGCTAATTTGACTAAATGACTGCGACATGCAAAATTCTTAAACTTAACTTAGACTAGGTTAAAAAGCTTCAAGATATTGTAATAAACGTATTGGCAACGTTCCGTAAACGTAAGTAAGAATTTGTTACGATAAGGTTATCTGGGACCCAATAAAATATGTCAGATGTCGATGTACCTACACGCATTTTCGCTCTCCGAATCACCTTTATTTAAACATTAATATTTTGTAAACGGATTTTCTTTAAAAAAACATGTTTCCTATTACAACACTTCGTGAATCAATCATAAGACATCCTTTCTTAGTATAAATACTCCAATACTTAGTATAAATACTTACATAAAACCATTTAATACAAAGACTTACCCAACATCAGACAGCTAAAACATATCCGAAATAAAATCGATATCACTAACATCGATACAAGTATTCATATCGATAAGTACAAAAAACGCTTTGAAGTTATGACGACCATCGACATAAGATGGATTGAGTGGGGAAGTAGCATCGTATTTTAAAGCTCGCGTGTTGTGAACAAGCGTGGTAAAACGAATCTTCACATACTAAGTTACTGGGTAAAACATGTGACCCAAAAACGAATTATAATCGATTACTTCCAAGTTTTAATCGATTAATTTCTAACCTAAATCTTCAAACCCATCCCATGCAAGTATCAAGTTACGAATACAATTAACATTCAACAGAACATCTTATAACTAAGTTAGTTACTTGCTTCATAGTTAATTATTACGTAAGTAGAACCTATTGAGACTATTAAACTCAATAGTAACTGTCAAAGTCACAGTCATGTCTACAGCAGCGCTCCGAGAGTAAGTTATGTACTAATCGCAAAAGTAGAATCTTCAAAAGATTAATTGATTGTATCGATATCATTTTCTGATTAATCGATAAAGTGGAAATCAATCGATTAATCGCTTGATATTTTTATATCGATATTTAGGTTAGGTAATATGAAACTGAATAGCTATAAATCAATACTACAAAACGTACACTCGGGGCACAGGTGCTCAGTGGCTCTCCCATCAACAGGGATGAGTAATCGGTTTGTTACGTCGTGCACAGCCGTCTTTAGACCTTTGCATGTATTACATTCTGTAAGTAAAGCGTGGGTGCGGTGTTAGTTCGGACAAACAGAGGGAACGATAGCTTCATTGACGGGACACGATCGTATGTTATCCTTGGTAATAATATAATAGTATTTGCCATCAATTTTGAAGTGATTTGGTCCTTATACGATATAGGAGGGAATCGCGAAGCTTGATATACGTGATTGTAAACGATTAGCATCACTCGTAGACAACCGCATAGTGCGGGGTTGTCCTTCAAAAAAGGAGTACGTTCATTGAAGAGCTCATTTTGCAAATAACTAAGAATAAGATACGATTCTGTCCAGAAAACGAGCAGCCCACTATCTGCCTTCACTGTTGGCTCGGCTGTGTGTATACGACAATGTTATTACCTTAGTTCTGGTCGGATTAGTTGAAGTTAAAGGCGCGTAATATGATCCATTAATTTTATAGAAGTCACTCTGCAAAAGAAGAAATTTGACCTGAATATATATTGTTTGTTTCGGGTCAATGTTGAGTCAAGTTTAACTCAATGATCAACGAAGTTGTTTGTCTTACGGAGAACTTGCACTCGCGTAGGAGTGTTATGTGACGTTCTTCTTGACACACTCTTGATAGTTATAGCTGATAGTCGTTACTTTGAACACACAATAACAAAAGAAGAAAGCAAATATTCACAAGCTCGAATAATTTTCGAGTTCTTTTAGAGTTCTTTTGAACGACAGACGATTTATTGAATACCTAGTTTTTATTTCAGTTTTCTGTTGATTTCATTGTTGGATTGAAGTTTAATTCTGTTACAGTTAAGCTGCAGAGGAATCTAGATCTTATTTCAACAGCCGTGTCAACCAGTTCATCATGCAAACCTCGTGGCTTCCAGAAAAGTGTCGTGAAGGTTTTAGTCTTGTTAGTATTGTGCAGACCTATGCTCATTGTCACTTAAATTTAAGTCTTACTTACTGGCTTTAGGTTTAAAAGTCCCCTGTAACTCATAATTGATGCAGATTTTTTGCACTTCCATGTAGAATCAGACAATTATGGATGTCTTTTAATAGAGTGTATCAGGCTTATAGGGAAATTAAAACTAACCTCTTGGTAGAAGACTCGTTTGGAGCTGTAGGTGAGGTTGTACTGCTGGTCTGCCACCATCAGCAGGATGGTGAAAGGCAGGAGGAATGCTGCGGCAGCGAGGAAGGCGACGCAGCGTCCCAACCGCATCATGCTGACGTTTCTACGCCCTACCGCCATGTTAGAATTAAGTGACAATACTTGGCGAAAATCCGATAGTTTTAGCGCAATTCATTTGTTTCTTCTGTAATTCACGCTATCTGTAACAAAAGAAATGTGGGCTTAGAATGTTTGCTTAAATATCTAGTACATTTTTAAATGATTGTATGTGTTCTGTCAGAATAATAAACACTACATAGTATAAAAAAAGTCGCTTCCTCCGTACCTATATCCCTATGTGTGCTTAAATCTTTAAAACTACGCAACGGATTTTGATGCGGTTTTTAATAGATAGTATGATTGAAAAAACAAAATTTCTTAGAGAAGAAATTTTGATTCAGCATTGTTCCCATGTAAAGTTAATGCGGGTCGCTAGTTAAGTTACAAAAGTAAGATTATTTTTAAGACATCAACAAGCGTGACCATTATTTACCAACGATAAGACTAACAGCGTCGTTATGCAAGATACTACATTTTATAATAAATACAATTGGCCTAGATCTAGACGATATTATGGTAGTGTCTTAAGTAAGGGCGGAAATTATAGATATTAGACACTGTAAAAATGATTGCTTCGGAATTAATTGTAAAAAGATTAAATACCTTTTACTTATTTAAAACCTATATCGGTACACAGGAACGCAGTGATTCTATCAATAAAGCCATTCGCAAATACGAAAACTGCCTTATTAAAACCTTACACTAAATACACATACACACACCGTTTAACATGACTGGCATAATTTCAATAAGTCGATGTGATTTCGCAGTATTTTGCGGAACGATAAACTTTTTATTTCGTGGCCAAAAAAAACTGCATTTGCAGTCACGAATACACATAACAAACGTCGGAAAATGTTAAAAGTAAGTATTAAATCAACCACGGAGTGTTAAGTAGAACTTATTTTTAATTCGAAGCGCACGCGACTCGATTCGATGTTTATTATTAATCGATACTAATCGATCGCTATCTCGATTCATGTCAAAAGTTTAGATAATAATCGATCGACAGTAAACAAGCTACGGAAACTATATTTTATCGTCCGTCGTTAAAATTGTATGTTTAATATCGTTAGTTAGGTTGTTTGATAATGTTTTGTTAACTTTGAAGAAAAGAGATTTATGATTTTTCAAATAAGCAAGTAGGTAGATAAATATGTAACGTCTTGGTGGCCGGACGTTTAGGCGCCCGCTTCTCATGTATGAAGGTGCGGGCTCGAAACTTGGCAAGTACCAATGTTAGATATATGTACTTTCTATGATTATTTAGACACCAGTGACATACGGTGAAGGACAACATCGTAATCCTGGACTTCTAATTTCTAATTATAAGTTTAAAATCTTCAATCCACCTGGAGCAAGCGTGTGATTAATTCTCAAACCTTCTCCGTGTGGGATGGGTCTTTGCACAGCAGTAGGCACTTAAATAGGCTGATAATGTGATGTGAGGATGTGCACCAATGTACTGAGGTTTCGGTTTATCCATACTCTACGTAAAATCTGCAGTTATTTTATATACAGGTACGTATACAAAATTAAAGGTTAATTTAGTACAGAGGCAGCAACCATTGCTTCGCTTCTGAGTCGACAAATGGTTACATTAAAAACCAACATGAAAAATTCACGTCAAAATAAAAAGACATGCCAAGATTGGTAACATTTCAGCCGGGGTTGCGGGATAAGCGCAATGAGGCACCGTGACCTCGGCCCGGAGCAGGAGAAGGAACAGGGGGTTTTTAGTCAGTAAGAGTCTGACACTCCCTCCCGTCAGCCCTGGGTGGAAGAAGTTATTTGATGATTTTCCCCTCCCAAAAATAAGAAAAGATTGGTAACATTTAGTCAATTACCGTAACCGATAGACCATCGAGCCTAACCTGATACACACATACAATTCCAGACTCCAACACACCAAATAATACTTTGGCCTATCCCGAACCCGAGATCCCCAACCAGGGACATTTGTTCAATAGTTGTGTAAGTGAAGTATGTATATTCATATATAGGTATATTCAATCGAATCGAGTTCGAGTATGCTCTTGACAGTATCGACTTCAAAATCGGTTTGACGTTAAGTAAACACATTTGTGTATTTGAACGGACCAAACTGACCAATTATCACGTCCTTATGATAATTTTAATGTTACATTACTGTTAACACTTTACACACTTAATACTACAACGTTAAAATAGTTACGAAGGAATATTTGGATGATATACTACACTTTGATCTTAAACAAGGCCGATGTTTTAGGTTAGGAACTTCAATATTTTTGTATTATAGCTTCGTGTTGTTCGCCGTTCCGCGTATCGCGCAATATTTATTACTCATGAATATGGGCCCCTGAATGAATTGAAACTGGTCGAGTTACTCGTGAAACGATTATGTGAATGATCCGTTAAACATGGTACCTTACAATATTTACAAAAACGTTAAAAAGAGATGTTAGTATTTAGTATAACACTGGTATAATAGTTTTATTTTTGTAAAAATATTGTATCTTATTAGAAGCAATATGTAAGAAATTAAGAATAGCCAGACTACAAATACTATTTCTGTGTTATGCAAACTGTCGCTTTACAGTTAAAACAAAGGATTCTCTTTATGTGATTCACAAATGTTGTTCCGGGGCTGTGTAACATAGTAACATGTGTACTTATATGTGAAATTGATCGACAAAGGAGAAAATCATTTTTCATTAAAAAAAAAACACTGAAACGGTTCCAATATATATTTGCTATAGCTTGGTATGCTAAATACCTTATTTTATTTTATTAATGATAGAAATACCTGCATCTAACAATATAATTAGATAGATAAGTACATGCATATGTATACTGTTACATTGACAGCAGAGATGCGGGCGAGCCAAATAAAACTGTCACAGATCTAAATTTAGATAATCACCACGGATGTTGGTCATTGAATAAGTACCGCACTTTTCATTATGAAGCGGCCATTTTGTTCCTTATGTCACGTGTAATGTCAAAATCGGACAGAACAGAACACAGTACACATAATCCAAATTCAAAAAAAGAATGGGGCATAAAAAAATATGCAATTTGTTATTCATGAGCAGTTTATGTATTTTTTTTATTGAAATGAAACACTTATTGAAAAAAAAATATTTCTATTCAAAAATAAAAAAAATAATCAAAATTATTTATCGTAAGTACTTGTACCCGTATTTAAGTTAATATATGTATAATAAGTATCATTTTATTTAGGTTAGTTTTCGAGAGGCCTCATTCTTGTTACACTTGAATTTCCTAACTGATTTTGTTTGATAACTTACAGGTACACGCCCTCTCATTAGTAGTGACTGTAATTAATTTATATTCATTACTTCTAGATTTCTTCCATATAAGTAAAATTTTTATATTGTATAAAAATTTCGTGTCACGTGTTTGTCCGCGATGGACTCCTAAACTACTAAACCGATTTTAAATTTGATTTGCATTCCGTGTGCATTTTGATCCAACTTGAAAGATAGCATAGCTTACTATTACTTATTTTTTAAGAATAAAAAAAATAAAATAAATAAAAAATACTTCTCAATTTATAGTCACAATATTATTTACCTTAGCCACAGCAACGCGTGGCTGGGTCAGTAATAATATAAATTATACACACGGTATGCTATTTACGGCTAGTAACACTAGTACTAAAAGAAATCGATAGCTCAGTCACTAACTAACAATAAAACTACTTATATATAATTAAAAAGTTTGTATTCCATTTTTAAAAAGAATAAAATATCTGATATCGAATATAGATTCAGTGTCTACCAGAATGATTGGAAAGGTCAACATTAGAATTTCCATTTTTAAGTGTAGGTAGGCAACTAACTAGCCCTGTATATGATTTCGTCTGCTGCTCATCAGCGGCTTCTATTGGTAGATGCGTGATATTTTACAGCCTCCTTATAAATGGACTATCGAACACAAAAAAAAAACAATCAAACAAGTTCCGGAGGTTAGCGCGTTCATGCACACAAAACTCTTCAGATTTATAATATTAGTACTTTTACATTACGTTATTGCCAAAAACAAAATTGCTTTTGTTAAGTTTCTTTAAATAGTTGACTTTGTAGTGTTTTTTATTATGCATAAGTTGCATTTTTGTTTTAACTTTTCTACAAGATAATTCAATTCTCAATCAGTACCTACCTAATTACTAGTGACAATTATTTTAAGTAAATCCACTGACAATAAATTACTATTCTATTACCTAGTGCTCTTCTCATCCGCGGCCAAAATTCAAACTTATTAGACAAGCAATATATTGACCTTCGGAGCTTGGAGTCTGCACTTGTTTTATATTTTTTCCCATTAGACTGTATGACGGGGCAGTATCTTTGTCCATCAACATTGTTCGTGAATGTCGGCCAAATCATCTTGTAATAATGTGACTATATTTTGCACAAAAAATACACAAAAAACCTCTTAAAAGCATAACAGGATTGCCATGATTTATGACATTCAACTTAACGATGTTCTCAGCGGTTTTTTCTTGTGCTATTTATTTTTAATTTTACTTCTGGACAGGTTTTAAATGCGTTATATTGTTCTGCGGACGTGTGTATAATGAGACGTCGTTTTTTAATGCTGTTAAGGTCGGAACGGAAGAGGATTCTGTTTTGAAGGGAAGTTTTGATAGATTTACATTTAGACTTAGAAGAAAACGACCTTTCGAATGTTTTAAGAAACTCGAAGGGTATTAAATGTAATTAATTTCTATGAAAACTATTAATATTTTAGACCGTTACATTAGGTTCCATGTTAGTATATTCAGGAATAAAAGTCTAAAGAAAGACAGACACTTTGCTCCCAAAATAACGTCTTTAACACTTCGTAACACTTTCAGAACTGCGCACGTAATCCTAACCATATCCCTGTCATCCAATTACAGTAATGGAATAAGAAAAGAAAAATCGTAAATGTTTATAACGCCAGAATTCCTATGTGATATTGAGAGAAAACCCAGAAGAAGCGGTGGAATAAGCATGTTAATTTTTAAGGGATTATCCACCTTCCGGGCCGAGGTAAATTGGTTTGCTGTGAATCCATTTGGCCGTGCCTTCGTATGCCTCTGCATTGTGTAGAAAACGACTTTGAAATTGCGACCCAGTAAGGGTCATACCTAATAACTGCTGAATATCACAATAAGGGAGACGCAATCGCCATTTTTACTGTCCTATTGTTTTTGTAAACGTATAGAACTGGACCACCTTAGGTATATGTACGGAAGAATCCAAGATTGTGTTATTACGCATCCAATATTGCTGTGCCTGACCCGAAATATTGAATATAAGACCTCTTGCTTGGTAATCGTAATTCTGATCTATTACCAATAAGGAAGTCAAGGTGTAATTGTGTTTAGGCTAAGATTAGGCTGAAGACAGGTGAGGCAGAGTGGTCGCTCATAAGGGTCATAAGATAAACATTTAGAGTTATAACGTGCAAATAGATTATTTACGACTTCAGTCCCCATACACGGGCATAAGGCTCTCAAAGAGGCAATAAACAACCACAGATGGGGCCTAACATGGCTTAGCGGTGGTTGCGAGTCCAGCCAGAAGATAACGCGGCCTCTACCTGGGGCAGGAGAAGGAACGAGGGGGTTTAAGTTAGTAAGAGTCTGGTACTTTCTCTCGCCATACCCTGGTCGAAAAAATCATTGGATGATATGTCCACCTCAAAAAATGACCCTCATAATTAAGAACACACACACTACTCATCGAACCTCACAGTCAAATTCTCACCTTCAACGGACTTAGAATGTAAATAATGCATTGGCATGTGTTTTTATTAAATAAATAATAAAAAACTTCACGTGAGAACATTCAGAAGGACAAAAAGACTCGTTTCCTTTTCTCGAATTAAAAAAGCAATATTGCGAAATATTTCGATTAGAATTTCAAATTATTTTTAGAATACCTATATTGTAAAAAAACAACTTGTCTGTTTTTATCATAAACAACAGGTGTTCTTTTTTTAAATTAAGTAATTTAAAAATTAAACAATTTTATTTCATTTCTGTTATATAAAATAGATAACGAACTCTTTTTTATGATAATTAATAGTGCCATCTACTCATGCTAATACTAGATGACATTTAATTTTATTATTTGAAGGCCGTATTATTAAATTGTTATGCAATACGAAAAAACTTACAAATGTTAGAAAAAACATAATATTTTTTTAAAATGTCACATCAACGCATTTCATTTATTTTTGGGTACAAATTAAACATAACCTAAATACAAAATGTTCCCCTACTAAGGAAACGTCACGTGATTAAATCTAAAGTGATAATAATCACAAATTCATTCTCCCTAATTCTCGAAAGTTTCATGCATAAACCATTATGTAGTGAGTTACTGACGAGTCCGTTGCGTGATCTAGTCGGCTATTGTCGATACAATCTATAGCCTACAGCCTAGTAGTCGTGACATCTTGGAATAACATTGCAAAGTAGGCTAAGTTTTACATAACGTCAACAATAATATGCCTTTTATTTAAGGGTAAGGCCGAGGAACACCAATATAAAATGTAATAGTTTTTGTTTTGTTATGTTATGAGACCCATTACAATATTATAGCCAAATATCACAAACAAAAAACACATTAAAGAAGCTTTGTACTTTTGGTCCATCTAAAAAGCAGACCTTTTTTGTGAGGAGAAAATCTTCAATTGACTTCTCCCGCCCAGGATGGGGCAAAAGGGAGTGTCAAACTCTTACTGACTAAAAACCCCCGTTCCTTTCTTGCTCTTGGCCGAAACCGCGGTGCCTTATTGCACTTGCCCGTAACCCCGGCTGAACATAAGCCCTATAGGGCCCCGTCTGTGGTGGTCTTTTGTGTCATTGAGGCACGTGCGGAAGGTTACGCGCTAGTGACCAGGATCATATTAACTGACAACTGATTGACCGTTTGATTACCATGTCAGTACATTATGAATGTCTTTTGTTTCTATCGAAGTAGGGAAGATTTGCGACACAACACAGACCGTCACTTGGTTTTCACGAACGGAGAAAAATTGATCTACCGGTCTCTAGCTGTTAGTCAGGGGAAGATTATATTTACATGATGCTCTGCATGTCATGGGAATGGATATTGTTCACACCCAAAAAAACTAAAAAGGAGGACAATGAAAATCAGATATGAAATAAGGCGTTTTTTTTGCCCAAGACGCTGGCAATGTGCACATGGACATCTTGTATTTTCTTTCAATAGAAAATTAGGTAATGTTACACCTCTGGCCTTTAAGCTTTCACAGCTACTTATCACTGATTGAATAAACTGTACTCTTACAAGATGGGGGCTATCTGTAGCTTACAATTTAGAATCAGAATCAGAATCAGAATGTTTATTTGTGAAACATAGGTATTTACATTTAGATCTTAGGTTATATAATATAGGTGCGCTATGTTTTGCCGTGAAGGCGTACAAATATTAAAATAAAATTAAAAAACTTTTTTTTAAAAAAGGGGAACTTCGTTTATGACTTGCCAATTTGATTTTGTTTCTAGGTCTTATCACTACCATCTTAACAAAACATCACATGGTCTATATTTTGTTGACTCACTCAGAGAAACCCTAGGTCACAGTCGTATCGTGTGTGTCATTTGTCTTCCGTCTATCCCTATCTGATATTTTTCGAAACTTTTTATCAGATCTGTTTACGCTTTGAGAATTATTCTATTTCGGAGGTGTACGTTTCACAACGTTGACTGTGACACAAGTATTATTATGATGGTGGACAATTTTATTGGACGACAACTGTGCAGACGAACCTGATGGTATGCAAGCAGCGCCGCCTATGGACACCCGCAAGAATGGAAGAGTTACAAGTGGGTTGACAACCTTTGGGGTTTTGCGTTTTGGAGATTTACAGATTGGGCCTCCAGTAACCTCAATTGCACTGCTTAACACAACACTGTGATTCATTCGTGACGCAGCTTGGGCCTGCCACTCTTTATTTGATTCATTTGATGGTTCTGCCTGCGTTTCAATCCTATTTGACCCATTTGAAAACTGGACTGACAGTAAACAACAACAAAGTAATCAACATATCACTGCAGTTTCCAAGTTCCTTTGTCCATATAAAATACATGAAAGAACTGTTGTTATTGTAACAATTACACACAGGATGAATGTTTACGTAATCCAATTCGCTTTGCCCTCTCATACAGAATTCAGAGCAGCGAAATTACATAGGTTCGGAGAATATGTACCTACGGCTGTGCGACCCAGGGAAATAAAGGTTTGGCAATTTTAAATTGTTAGTATTACCAGACACGATATTAGAAACTGGCATAGCAAGACAAAGTTGCCCGTAAGATTGTGTTTTGTTTAAAACATAAATAAAACTTAAAAAAAAATTTTAGTCCCGTCAATTTTCTACTCACAATAAGTATTTATGCTTTGTAAACTTGTTAGATGCTATACTATAAATTCAAGAATTCAGAATAGTGCCTAAAACACCAGGAAATCATATTAAGACACAAAAAAGAAACATCTATATTTCCTAAAATGGTTGTCATGGTCCAAATTAAAGCAACATGTTCACCCTTCATGGTGATATCACTATTTAAATAAAAGATAAGATAGCCAGTGGAAGTGACTATCAACGTGTGGGCCCTCGACCTGCAAATAATACTGTTTTGGTTCCAAATAAAACAGCTGTGGTTTCCCACACAGTCCAGCTGAATTAGTGGGAGAATTTTCATCCAAACTAATATTATAAATACGAAAGTAACTATTATCAGACAGGCATCTTTCTTTTCTTCACGCCTAAACTACTGATCCTATTTGTGTGAAATTTGGTACAGACATAGTTTGGGACTCGAGAAAGGACATAGGATAGTTTTCAACCAAAAATCTGCAGAAAGTTACTATTCCACGCAAAAAAGTCGGGGGCAAAAGCTAGTACCTATTAGAAACTAATGTAAATAAACTTAGTAGAAATATAGTCTAAAGAGTATTTAGATAACTATGCACTTGGTTTGTTCGACATCAAATTAAACGTAGTCAGTCACAGGATCACACGAATAATATACATGACGAGTACAATAACAAAAACAATTCCAACTCCGATCACGATTTTCGTCAATAAACTGAACAGGAACGAGCAATCATCGTGGTACGCTTCATCTTTAATGCCTCGTCATTTCATTAGTTACAGTTCTAAGTCAGTGGCATCGTTAAAAAAGTTTACAACAATACAACAATATACGTTTAATACGCTTAACTCAGTTGATTCTACGGAGATTCACGTGTTAGCACTGACTTGCCGTTTCTAAACACAGGCAAACTGATTCAAGAGAGGTCAATGTCGCATTCTTGTAAAGCGAATGTCGTTCTGTAAAGACAGGTTCATTTATACTTTCGAGCCTAGTTTCTCATTTACCAAAAATGTAAATCCTTAAAGAAAATGTTGCCTGACTATTTTCATAATAACTGCAACAAACAAAATTGTTGTAACATCAATATCAACTTTTATGTAACTGTATTCAAGAGCAAATAAATCCTTTGACAATGAAAATACATCATCGTAAAGAAAGTAAATGGTTGTTAGCACTTGATCTTGTTTTAATGTGTTCGATCTAATCACGTCGTTTTCGGACTTGAGAATAACTGTTTCATTAACAGTACTAAGTAAGGTTATAGGTTAAAGTCATGCTACAATAATTAGGAACAGAGCACCCATCAATCGTACGAGTAACATCAGTAGAGAGTAGTTCACTTACCCACCTAATATTAAAATCATCAAATAGCTCTCGCATGCCTCTGGGCACGCACGCTCTTCGCCTAAGGCTCTATAGTAAGAACCAGTTGATTTTGTACTGCCAATAAATTACTAGTAGATGAAATAGACAGGCGAGTTGAATACAATACATTAATTATAACACCTCAAACATTATTCCAATTATTATTCTGACACTTATCGCTTTAGGCCTTCCAATGAGTTAAACCAATTTTGCTGTTACAAGCATGTAAGTAGTTCTACAGTTAGATATACCTAGATGCATCCCAACGACAGCCGAAGCGATTAATGTAACATATTATTGACAATAAACCACGTTAAAATAATTTTACGCTTAGCTGGCGAAAAGCAATCGTTCTATTTCACTCGATAATATGTTCTCCATCGAATAAATCGATTCAATTAGTAGCTGAGTCAGTAAAACTCGTTAGACTTAATCGAATCGGTTCCTCGCTCGGTCTTCCAGATACTAATCATTACATTATGATGGGGAATTAGCTGAATAACGTAATCAAGCCGCGGGCGTCGACTGCAGACTACATTGTATTCATAACCAAATGATATGAGGGTGACTACGGACATTTTTATTATACAGCGCTCATAAGAAGCGATTGTAATTTAGTTTTATGATATCAGTATTGCAGAATGCTTGTACATCAACTTGTTAGCAATATTCGTTATTCATTTTATTATTATTATAGGTTATTTGGGCCAGACTACCAAGGGTCTGGCACGGTTCATGATGGTTATTGATTAACCAACCATTACCATAACGTAAATTGTATTCTGTTGTTGGTTCCATTGCTGCATTGTAATAGGGGCGAGCGTATTGGCAAACACTGACACACTTCGATCAATATAGCAATCAAAATTTAATATCATCAACAACATCAAACTTAATAAAAGATGAAAAAGCAAGAATGGTTAACATTGCACAAATAAAGTTCATTAATACTGAAACAAATATCAATGACGACAGTACTGTAAATCTTATTGTTTACGCAAATTTGAGACTGATGCTAGCAAACGAATCTCAAAGTAATACTTTAAGAGTACATTAATCTGGCGTGGAAAATATATGAGATAAAAGTCGTAAGTTGATAAGATTGGAAATACTGTGAGACGTTTTAAAAATATGTCACATATATCTTCAGACTAGGTCATCAACCTGTCAAGGTTGATAGCAATAAGATTAGAAGACACACTGGCTAAAATGAGATATTGTTAAAAGAGGTGGATGGAATCAGGGTGAATTTAGAAATGAGATCTGTAAGAGACAAGTTTGAGTTCGTAACTGACCTATCTCATGTGTTTTATAGATGTGATATTCCAAGAAGTTTTAGAATTAACAACTGGAATTTTAAATAAAAGATACAAGCAATGCTCCAAGAAGATTCAGAATTAAAAACTGGAATTTTAAATAAAAGATACAAGCCATGCCAAAGAATTACTAAGGGTAAATTGTGAGATTGTAGGATAGTTAAGAACATAATGTGACGTTAAAAGAGATTTAGTTAAAGAGGTTGAATAATTTACTAGGTATTCCAGGTCGTGTAGTAATCTAGGGCACGAAACTATTACTAACACAGGATTGTCAATGACACTGACTTCTGAACTAGGGACACACATAGTTTGGCAACCATCCAAGGTTTCTGATTGTGGAGAACTCCACGTCACGGAATTATCTCACGCATAATTTACATTTAAATCATTAATTTGGTCGTAAAACAGTTTTTAGGACATTTCAATGATCTTTTTTCTTTTTATTGTCTTGTAGTAGAAGTCATCAAGTGGTAAAAAACAGTTTCTTATCGTTTGATTTTATCTCGCTAGTAACTTTTTATTTTAAATGATATGTAGTGTTAAATTTAATGACTGAATTTCGTTTAATGATTCGGTTGATTACGATACTATAAACCAAGAAACCGTTAACTAAATGTATAAACCTGTTCAAATACACCATGTTATAACACTTGATAACCAACGAACTACCTACCAATTCCTAACAAAATATCTTTGACATGTCTGAAAAGAATTGTCACTACGATTTATTGTCTGTGACTGTAGTGCCAACTATTACAAAGCACCAAATATTCTCAAGGGATCGATATGTACCTACAGACGATACGTTCTGTCGGATAGAAATAAAACGCAAGAACTATGGGGAATAGAAATGGAACACTAAAACTTCGCTCAATGTAGAGCGAAGAGCAATATAGATCCATCTTCTTGCTTTTTCCCGTTGAATCGACGGACAAAGCTGAGAAATAGTTATGGAAACTACTTTAAAATCCGAATATATTTTGGGGTACATACGAATGTTTGACAAAATTTTTAAAACGGTTATAGATTAAAAGTTCGTCCTACCTATACCTGGTATTCTATAGACGATGAATGATTTAGAAGGGCTTTAAACTTTCTTCTTCAAAATTACAATATACGGTTAGATTCTTTTTTGAGATTTCCTTTCAAAGGCATTGCTATAAAACCGATGTGTTACGAAGTTTTAGGAAGTTGTCCGAAGACCTGATAACCAGTTTGGTGCCATCTCGATCTCTACCGCAATTCGGTCATTCTTGTTACCGCACTTTGTGGTTTGTGAAGTAATGTATGTTTATCGTGTAGGAGTAGATTATGTATTGCAATGACACATGTTTTTGTGCTAAACAGAAAGGAAAATAAACAGTGCGGCACGAAGGCGTCGGCGCCGCTACGGATTTTACCTAAGAATTTAACACTGCAAATACATAGTTACTAGTATTATTGTTGTATAATAATTTCTATTATGTTTCGTTCATGCTCTGTTTTCTATGAAGGTATTATTTAAGGTCTTTGATCTAGTTGCAACTAATATGGTGAGTTCGAGGATCTTAGCACTTAAGTCATGGTTTCTGGTAGACGGTAACACCGCATAAATGTACCATGCTCGGAGCAGGATGTGCTCGGATCAGGAGAACGGACAAGTAGGCTTTCATTCAGTAAGAGTCTGGCACTTCTTCTCACCATGTCCAAAGCGTGAGAGAAGTATTTGATGATTTTCCGCCCTCAAAAACGTCCTCTAAACGGTATCGAAATTAATAAGAGTAAGTGATCAATTTGAACTTGACATAAATTTTGAAACCTCGAAAGTGTTTTTATGTCATAGGACGGCAGACGGATTACCTGATGGTAAGTAATCATCGCCGCCCGTGAACACCCGAAAAGCGGAAACGGTTTTGTTAAAATAGTACCGTTATTTGTGTACTTACTTCTGATTTTCGAGTGTCCAATTGACCATCAATAAATAATTAAAGGCAATTGCAATAGATCTTTAGTATGTAGTTAATGTTCCAAGAATAGGTTGCGTAAATTGTAGGGTCATTTGAATACTTAGTAAGAGTCCTTGAATGTAAATTACAGTGTTTAGTGGGTATTTGATGATTCAGACAGATGATTTGACAAACTGAATCAGTATTAAGTTTTTTAACTTTCTATTCATTTTATGTACTTTTTTTCTCATAAGATTTTCTTTGTTTCTCTTAAGATAAAAACTCTTTTGTTTTGGAGTCTGAAGGACAGGCATGGTATCAAAGTACTTATTACATAGCTAATTATAAACATTAGTTTTAGACGAAAGAGTACGCTTTAGCTACACTTTTTGTGTTCAAATATGGACTTTAAAGCCTCGGTTTTAAAAACACGTGGCATCGCGCCGCGGTAAATAATGTGGCGAATTGTCATTCAACGTGAAAGACTAAGGGGGACGCCTTTTTTAGCATTGAAACCTCTCCTGGCTGATGATGGTCATGATGATGATGAAGATGATGAATACGAAATCGAACGAAGAGCCGCGTGTGCGTAAATGAGGCCTAATACTCATCAAACAGATGTTATAATGCATCAAAATACGATGCTCGAATACAATGCGTAACAGATAATTGTGAGGCAAATCATTGTAAAAGGGACGAACAATTTCGATGGGGCTTGGCGTCCATTGTTCATATTATTAGCCTATTAGGCAATCATACATATGTCACCGTTTCGCTAAGTATGTGATCTTTGAACTCGCTTTATTACTGCGGCCGCGGCTAATATTGTTGAGTATTTCATCATAGTTAACGTTCTAAACCTTAATCTTATGTTTTTCCTTAAAAGTCGTTTACACACTAGTATTTTTGGTTTAAATAAACCAAATATTTCTATTAAAATTCTTGAATACTGTATAGGTACTGACATTATCAAAAGAGCAAATTTTAGGAATAGTCAGACTGATGTAGTTACTAACTTTTTTAATGATATTTCATTGTAAAGGAACGACACTGCACTGTTTATGATAGTTAGTAAGCATTAACAATTACAATCGACATCATTGTTCCTTTCGAATCAACAAAAATAATATGTCATTAAGAACGCATTTAAAATTTCTTCGTTGTTAAAGACTTCTATGTTTAAAATAAGATCATCGTATGGTAAAAGGGTGACAATACTATAACCTTTAACAAAGTCAAAGTCAAAATAATTCATATCAATTAGACCCTTACAGGCAGTTTTGAACGTCAAAAAAACCTTTAAGATAAATAGTGTCAATCTGTCGGTCAGACCTCTAAAGTGAAGCTATTTGCTCGTTCCAAGATTCCGATGATGATAACAAAACTATTTTCCTCGTGTCGCGGGAACCTAAGCAACATTAGGAACAAGTATGTGTATAGAAATACTCACAACTGTAACAAGATAATACAAATATTTGCGTCGTACCCACTAATCGAATTGTCCATAATTATATTTCAAACATTATTCTTCTATCCTATTTGTCCGTAAATATTTTCCGTCTTTATTAAGACTTTCTTTCTACGTAATCAGATACTATGAATCCAATTAGTAGCTGCTAGCTTAGTTTCTCGCTAAACATTCTAGTAAATGCTAACACTGCGTTGAGGCTTCGTGCTAATTTTACATTCCTTGGAATGGCAGAGGTCACAGCTGCATTAGTAGTATCATTGTCTTAGACTTAGGATTTGTTCATCTAGTTTTTTTACTTCATAGTATTTGAAATTAGCGACCTGGCCCGCCTTCGCACGGGTGCAACGCTGATATTAAATTAATTATATAATTATTTCTCCATTAATGAATAGATGTTATCCAAACTAATATTATAAATGCGAAAGTAACTCTGTCTATGTTTTCTTCACGCCTAAACTACCGAACCGATTAGTGTGAAATTTGGTACAGACATAGTTTGGAGCTCGAGAAAGAACACAGGATAGAGGATAGATTTTAAACAAAAAATCTGCCGGAAGTCTATTCCACGCGAACAAAGTCGCGGGCAAAAGCTAGTTTTACATATAAACATTTATCTTCAATCAGTCTATCTATAAAAAAACCGATTTAAAATCCGCAGCGTAATTTTGAAGATTTAAGCATAATAGGGATACAGGTACAGATAAAGCTTGGTTTTATCGTATGTAGTGACACCTTCTATTTTACTTGTGCCTTGTGCGATATGGCTATTTTGTATTTAAATCATTTTATATGACTCAAAGATGAAAAATAAGGAATATTTCTGTATCATCATATCCATCCAAATCTGATGTCACTAACTCAAACAACACTTTTTTCTAGAAACAAAATGCAAAAACCCATTGCAAAATTTTCTGTCTCAAAAACTCATCCTCAACTTCGAATGATCGTGAGACAAAAATGCAATCACATGACTAAGGAAGCAGTGCAGTTTGTGAATCTACTTTCAAATCCTGTGTTTGTTTACTTAAAACACTGTTACAACCAATTAATTTACTGTCGGTCTCAACACTTTTTGTAAGCTATGATCGCTACGTCGTTTCCCACGATATCGCGTTTTCTCTTGGTTTATCCGTCCTATCGTCATCGTGTTTTATTTATTTATTTATTTATTTATTGCATTCATGTCGTTTACAAGGTGTTGTTATATCAAATCAAATCAAAATCATTTATTCCAAATAAACCATAAATAGGTACTTTTGAAACGTCAAAATAGAATAGTAGTCTGTCAGTCTGTTCGTCAGTGAAGCTAGGTGCTCGTTCCAAATTGTAGTTTCGAATGGAGAAGAACGAGCAAGAAACTCCATCGTTACTCTTTTAAAAAAATATTTGTTTTACAATTCATCAATAATACATTTTTTATACATTACTATACCCCTATGTGAGAACAATGCAGAGACAAGTTGTTAATAAAAAGGAACAAATGATGGTCTATTTAATCTATCATTAAAATTTTAATCCTTTGTTGTTTCGTACATGGCGCTCACATATGCGTACTCACAATCCAAAAGAATGCTTCTATATAAACTCATTAATTTTGAGAATTTTGATAACTACTGACTACATATTTGAGAATTGTCCAGTGGAGCCGAACCAACATGCTGCCAGGCATTCTTATCCTCAATATAATCTGAAAGTTTGTAGTATGCCTGTCTACATAATTCGCGTTTAATATAAGTTTTAAATTTTCGTTCATTAAGATTTAATACACTTCTTGGAATTTTATTGTAACAATTTACACAGAACCCCATAAAGGATTTCTGTACTTTGGACAGACGGAATCGTGGCACAGCCAGCCTATCTTTGCCTCTAGTATTAAAATTGTGTCTATCGCTTCTTTTTTCAAATAATTGCAAATTTTTCCTTACGTACATAATATTTTCATATATAAACTGACAAGGTACCGTTAGGATATTTATCGTTTTAAATAGTTCTCTCAGAGATTCACGAGGGGACAAGTTATATATCGCTCGGATAGCCCGCTTTTGCAAAATAAATATTGAATCTACTTCCGCAGCTCGACCCCATAGCAAAATTCCGTACGACATAATGCTGTGAAAATAGCTAAAATAAACAAGCCTTGCTATGTTCACGTCTGTGAGCTGTCTAATCTGTCTAACTGCAAAAACAGCTGAGCTCAGTCTTCCCGAAAGCGTCTTTATGTGGGAACCCCATTGAAGTTTATTGTCTAGCGTAATACCTAGGAACATAGTCTCGTTAACAAATTCTAACTTTTGCCCATTTAAAATTATGTCGCAATCATTATTGTGTACGTTGGGCAAGCTAAGTTTAATACATTTTGTTTTTTTCTCGTTAAGTGCTAAATTAGTAAACCAATTATGAACTCGATGAATGGAGCTGTTTACTTCGTCCAAATTATTAACACGTCGACCTATTCTAAAAATTAATGATGTATCATCTGCAAACAGCACCATTCTTGGCTCGGTTTTAAATAGAAATGGCAAGTCATTAACATACACTAAGAAGAGAAACGGACCCAAAATTGAACCTTGCGGTACGCCAATTTTTATCTCAGAGCCCCGTGAGTTAGAACCACCTACATGAACTCTCAGCTGCCTATCCTCTAAATATGACTTTAGTAGACGGAGTGCAGTATGTCTAATCCCGTAATGATCTAATTTCAGCAAGAGTGTTTCATGATCAACGCAATCGAACGCCTTTGAGAGGTCGCAAAAGACACCAACAGCATCCTGTGCTTCCTCCCAAGCACCGAATACCTCCTTTATCAAAGTGACACCGGCGTCAGTTGTACAACGACCTTTAGTGAAACCGTATTGTTGGTGATGGAAGATGGCATGTTTATCAAAGTGATGAAGCATCCGAGATAGCATTAACTTTTCAAACACTTTGCTAAGAACCGGTAGAACAGACACAGGCCTATAGTTGTTTGGTTCCTTAGTGTCACCATTTTTGAATAATGGAATAACTTTACTGTATTTCATTAGGTTGGGGAAGACACCGTCATCTATACTTTTATTGAAAATCAAAGCCAGATACGGCGCTAAAGTTCGGATAAGTGATCCGCAGACTTTCACCGATAGTCCCCAAAGGTCCTCAGTTGATTTAATCTTGATTTCTTTGAAAACCTTTATTATCTCTAAAGGATTAGTATAATGAAAACTAAAATATAAAATATAAGTATCGTACATGAACCCTGCGAGGGCACCGCAACATTTTGTATACTTATCCTAATATTAATTGCATGCCATATTATTTAGAAATATATCATTGTTACATTATCAAATTATATAAAAATACACACACTTTGTTTGTTACATTGTCGGTTTATATTATATAATGTCAAAATGTCATTGTTTAATTCATTATTTAATTTCAATGTTAATTAATTAATTAAATTTTGGATGTCATTTATATGGTTTCTACATTATTACATTGCGTCTTCATCTGATAATTTATATACAAAATAGGTACAAGAATAGTGTCAATTTGTTAAGAATTCATTTAGGCTATAATAACATTTCTGTATTAGGTGCATTTTAAGTACATTTACAAATTTATTATCAAATTCTATGTCTTTTATGTCATTGGGCAGTTTATTATAAATTTTTATGCACATTACTAGAGGTCCTGAGTGAAACATAGCTAGTTTGGAACTCGGCAAAGCTAATTCATTTTTGACTCTTATGGAGCGTTGCAGCGGTCTTTGATTCTTAACTACAGAGAATAGTGACGTGTGCTTTCTAACAAACTTGCTTACTTCCAAAATGTAAATACTTGTAACAGTTAGCATTTTATATTTAATAAAATATGGTTTACAGCTCTGCATTTGGTCTATATTTGCGAGAATTCTCACGCATCTTTTTTGTAAGATGAAAAGTTTTTCTACTTCAACACAATTTCCCCACACTATAATTCCATATGTTAAACACGAGTAGGCGTAGGCATAATATGCTGTCATCGCTGTTTTGAAATTAGTTGATCTTTTCAGGTCATTTAAGGCATACGCGAAACTTGCAAGTTTGTTTGACACGACATTAATATGTGCCTTCCAATTTAAATTAGTGTCAACAGTCAGACCCAAGAGTTTAAATTCATCAACACATTTGAGCGGTATGTCATTATATGCGTAAATTATATTTAATGGACGTTTTTGATAAGGTCTGTATTGCATAAGTTTTGTCTTCGAGAAATTTATTTCCAAATTGTGATACTAACAAAAATAGTAAATTGGCTAAAGGTAGCCAATTTACTATTTTTGTTAGTATATCGTCTAATATTAAGTTTAATTTGGTATCGAGGTCGTCACATGGAAACACTATCGAAATGTCGTCAGCAAAGAGGACACTCTGTACTTTTATTTCACTTGGCAAGTCATTTATATATATAAGGAATAGAATGCACCCTAAGACACTGCCTTGAGGTATAGACATTGTTACGTGCTCCATTTTTGATCGCACGTGAGTCATTATGCCAGTGTCCGGGTGAAGATATTCCACTTCCACGTACTGTATGCGATTTATGAGGTACGAGCAGAACCACTCATACGCGATACCTCTCACACCTATTTGGTACAACTTTTTTAGTAGTACTTTATATGATACTCGATCGTAGGCTTTACTCATGTCTAACAGTAGCCCTACTGCATGTTTCCTATTATTTAATATTTTTAATGCTTCATGTACGTAATTAAATACTGCTAAAGTCGTTGACTTATTTTTCCTAAATCCATTTTGACTGGTGTTAAAAATCTTGTATTTCTCACAAAAATTATTTAGCCGCTTAGACATTGCAGTTTCAAATATTTTTGAGAATGTAGATAATAAAGCAATAGGGCGATAATTTCCTGCATCAGTTTTCTTGCCTTTTTTATATAAAGGTTTTACTATCGATATTTTTAGTAAATCAGGGACAACACCCTCCATGAATGACTGATTTATGAGAAATGTTAAAGGCATTATTAATTCGTCTATACACGATTTAACTAGCGATGGTGGCATTTCATCGTGACCAAAACTTTGCTTGTTTTTTAAGCGTTTAATTATAAATTTTACTTCATTTGGATCAACTGGTTGCAAATATATCGAGTTTTCGCTAGGAGTAACAATATGTTTCAATACTATACCCATTATTTTTTTTTTTGTATTCAGTTACAGCAAGCAATGTTTATGTTGATTTTATATTTGGTACGTTTATATACACTGTTGCTATTAATATTATTTCGACGACGATTTCTTCATTTAGTGTAAGTTTTTGGGTAACTGGAAATAGCTGGATTTGATATTATAAAAACATATTAGTTTATTTTCAGTATTCAGACGGTAGCCCAGACATAGCGCATCAAATGTGCGAGTGTTATTTAGATATAAAAATATATAAACAACAGCCGACCCATTCGTGCCGAAGCATGAATGGGTCGGCTGGACCAGAGTGATACCACGGCATGACAGAAAACCGGCGTGAAACAACCATAGCGTTATGTTTCGCCGTGTGAATTAGATTACCGGAGGCCCAATCCTTTCTCTCCCTAATTCCTAAATCCCTAAAACCTCCCCAAAAGGTCGACAACTCACTCAAAACTCTTGGGCGGCGCTGATTGATGATAATAAAAATCGCGTAGAAACTTACAAAAGTATTTAGCCAGAGAAAATACAATGCATATTAATATGAATAATTTCGACGAATCTGATAATGTCAATAATGAGCTCCACAAAATAAAATTAATAGCTCATCGTGATAATGAGCACATTTGCAAATCCGATAGCGAAACGGACCATGATGTATGGATGTAATTTGTAATCATTTAGCGCAGCATCATCCGATATATCGAATTGCATTGATTTTAATATCCGTGTACAGTATGATTTTTTAATATTGTTGTTAACTACTCTAGACTATTCTGTAATAAAAATAATTTCATTAATTAATGTTTGCGGCTTACTCACGTACCTAATTGTTTGACGAGATACTCGACTAGTTTCAGATGAAATAAGTCACAGTTTGATTATAGGTGTCATTATGTGCCTAATTGCCATGGGAGAAGAGCCACTTTATGAGGAAGTGTGTTGAAAAAATGTTACCACATTATTAAAAAAATGTGTTCGGTTAATATAGCTGCGTAGGTCATCATATTATCGTGATTAAAATCAATAGGTACCTACAGCTAATTAAAAGTTATGAGTTATATTATAACGAACATATTATTATATGGCTATTATTATACATGTTATTGAAAAAGCAGTGTTCGATCTGCAGCCAAACCTTTACAATTATTTGCTTGTCAGTCGTTCTTTGTAACCCGTAGAACAGCATGCCAGTTCAATCAAATCTGCATGAATAATCGGGATTTCGGAAAACCCCGTGATCGATAATGACTAGAATATTTTTTGAGAATTTAACAAGCCAGGGCCGATACCTATCTTTTTTATGTGATAGGATGAAAAAGAAGCCGAAGCTGACGGATTAATTGATGGTAAGCATTCGGCGCACCCTACAGACACTTCCAACACCGGAAGAGTTACAATTTGTTGCCGGCCTTTTGAGGATTAGGGTTTCGGAGATTTAGGGATTGGAAATATAAGAGTAAAGGAAGGAAATGGAAAGAAGCAGACGGATTACCTGATGGTAAGCAATCGGCGCCGCCCATGGACACCCGCAACACCAAAGAAGTTACGAATGCGTTGCCGGCCTTTTGGGGATAGGGGTTACGGAAATAAGGATCGGGAAGGGATAGGGCAAGGGAAGGGATTGGGCCTCCGGTAACCTCACTCACACGGCGAAAAACAACGCTGTGGTTATTTCACGCCGGTATTCTGTGAGGCCGTGGTATCACTCTGGTTGAGCCGACTCATTCGTGCCGAAGCTTGGCTCTCCCACACTTACATGGACCTCCGGTAAACACGCTCACACGGCGAAACAAATATTTTTATTTACGGCCTTAGTATCAGTGCCGAAGCATAGTTTTCTCACACTTCAAATTATTTCATTGCTAATATCTCATACAAAGTAAGTGTCTGCTTCAGAGGTCCATGATGAATCGTCTGAGAATCAATCACTATCACTCAATCTGTATCGGAATATCGAACTTATGTAAGTAGATAGTAGAGATCACTTATCTGTGACAGTTTGTTAAACTTCCTTGCAGATGACACATAGTTCTTTGTTAGTGTTGGGCTTGTGTAGTTTAAGATGTTCCTTTTATATGATATCTATTGATTTATTTATTTATAAGACAAATTTATATGCAAAATATCTGCCCAATTACGGCATCTACTCCCGGGCTCCCAACGTGTCGCGGATCATGCATGCCGCATGGATCGACTCTCTCTGTGATCCACAAATTGTTGTTCCGAGCTTTGTGGATATGTATGTACACATGAAAATCGTATGTTGGTAATTGTATGATACAGGAGAAAGACCGAGTGTAAGGCAACGTTTCATTAAAAAACAAACAATATTACGAGACTACTGTCTTCTCATCTCTCTTCACAGAGAATGACATATGGATGTTATTGAGCAGTGATGATGTGACTTGAATGGATTAAATTAAATATGTATAGTTTACTTAAAAAGTCAGAAGGTACCTACAACTTTTTGTGAACAACCAAAATGACGTGAGAAGCCGATAATGAGAAGATAAAACTCATTGATTTTCCTGTATATTATAGGATATTAAGCTGACTATAACTATTTTTCCCGTCATTACAGTTTTGACCTACCACATTATACCTATGTACAGTGCGGCCGACGTATCTTGCCGCGTCTGAAGTTAGCCGATTAGCTGCGCAGTACACAATTTTGTTCCTAAAAGATCCATTGCGCAGACAAACGGCTAACTTCAGACTCGCCAAGATACGTCGGCCGCATTGTAGGTAATTTTAAATTGGGATTGGAACAGGAAACTGGCGAGAAAAAACCACTAAAGGCTTAATCTTTCAATCATCATCAATCCCCGAAACGCCAATCCTTAAATCAATAATAACCCCCAAAAGATCAGCAACGCATTCGTAACTTTTCTAGTGATATTACTTATTAAATTATTTTTGTATTTTTGTTTGGATCTGGTGGAAGTTTTATACAAGGGGTAAAATCTTCAATATTTGATGTCCTGCCCTAGGTGGGCCGAAAGGAAGCACCATTGTCTGACTGAGGAAAAACCGCATAGTTCCTTCTCCTGCTCTAGCCCAGGGCCACAGAACATTATTGCTCTTGAACCCGCAACCCTGACTGGAAATGGGACGCTGGAGACTGATGCAGTCATCACTACATAGTATAAAACAAATTCGCTTTCTCTGTCCCTATATGTATAACTAAAAGCTACGGCTTTTGGTGCCATTTTTTTTAATAGATAGGTACTTAAGTATGTTTATTGCCAATTTATTTTTTGCAAAAACAAAATCATCAAATGACTTCTCCCGCCTAGGGTTAGGCGAGAGAGAGTGTCAGACTCTTACTGACTAAAAACCCCCCGTTACTTCTCCTTCTCTGGGCCGAAGCCGCGGTGACTCGCGCTTAACCCGCAACCCCGGCTGTAGGTTTATTGCCATAAGGATTCATCTTCGGCACTCAAAAAGACACTCACACGTGTATTATAGATCATTTTATTTGTCATAACATGAGTTACATGCAGATGGAACAAAGAAATATATTAAAGCACAGACATGTTTGGCCTTTCGGCGTACAAATATAATGAGTAGAGTTACGAATACGACGTAACATATCTTAACAAACGTTACCGGTTTTCATAATTTATTCTACCTACTAACCAAACACGAGTTACGCAATGTTAATAGGAATTTTATGTATTTTAAATCTTAATATTATAATAATGTCTTACGTAACGATCATTTACATATATTTGAATTTGACAGAAGAGGAGACATGTTAAAATTAGAACAAGAAACCATATTTTTTATGGCTTTTCGTACTTTGATTGATATTACTTTGTACAATATTAAGAGTATTTATTTGTATATTTACATAATATATTTTTTAAATACATTCCGCAAAACATTTTTTTTTTTGTTTACAAATTAATGACATTTCTTTTAAAGCATTAAGTTACTGTTTCATAATATAAACACTTAAAATAGTTATTTATTTTTGTCGGAATACCTAAAGGAACGAGGGTTATAGCTAAAAGTTATATTTAAAAAAAGTTGCAACAGTATCGTACTTATTTACTTAATTTGAATATATCACGAAAAAAAAAACGCTCAAATAACGGTGTCATTTAAATTTAATTTTGCAATGTTACCACAGCAAAAAAAACAAAGGTTAGATGAATAGGAAACAATTCTATTTGATGATCAACCTTGACATGTTTTTAAGTGTCTCTAACTTTTTACATCCGTTGATTTAATTTAATGATTTGTTTTGAATTTAAATAATGGTGGGCGCAATATTGCATATTATGATTCAATTTCTAGCACGTTCTAAAAGGTTAGCAACTGCCTAAGTATTTGATGACACGCGTTGACCTCGACCAAATAATATCCTTTATATTTCGCTAACATTTTGTTAATAACTAATTCATTATTTATGGACCAATACATTCTTAAATTAAACAAATGGCCTAGACTTATTTTTAGATTACAAAATAATAAAAAATTAGGTAATAATACAACAAACTTAAAAAAAATTGATTTAATTTTATGTACCTAAGCAATGCAGTATTTTGGTATTAGATTCAGACTGAGAATTTTATACTTATGAAAGTGTAAGCACTAGGTATTAACTATAAAATAAAAATAATACAAGAGACCCACCCCCTCTGCAAAGTCAAAGTCAAAGTCAAAATCATTTATTCCAATTAAACCATCAATAGGTACTTTTGAAACGTCAAAATAGAAAAGTAGTCTGTCAGTCTGTTCGTCAGTGAAGCTAGGTGCTCATTCCAAATTGTAGATTCGAATGGAGAAGAACGAGCAAGAAACTCCATTCGTTACTCTTTTTTTTTTAAAAAAATTGTTTTACAATTTCAATAATATAACATTTATAGTATACATTAGTGTACCCTTATGTGAGAACAATGCAGAGACAAGTTGTTAAAAAAAAGAACAAATGAGGGGACCTATCATAAAATTTTACTCCTTTGTCGTCTCGAACATGGCGCTCACATATGCGTACTCACAATATTTAAGAGTGCTTCTATATAAACTTTTTGGATATTTAAATTAAGGATGCATTATTTTTGAGAATTTTACCTAACTGCTGACTATATTTGAGTATTGTCCAGTGGAGCCGAATCAACACGCTGCCAGGCATTCTTATCCTCAATATAATCTGAAAGTTTGTAGTATGCCTGTCTACACAATTCACGTTTAATATAAGTTTTAAATTTTCGTTCGTTAAGATTCAATACAGTACTTGGAATTTTATTGTAACAATTTACACAGAACCCCATAAAGGATTTCTGTACCTTGGACAGACGGAATCGTGGCACAGCCAGCCTATCTTTGCCTCTTGTATTAAAATTATGTCTATCGCTTCTTTTTTCAAATAATTGCAAATTTTTCCTTACATACATAATATTTTCATATATAAACTGACAAGGCACCGTCAGGATATTTATCGTTTTAAATAGTTCTCTCAGAGATTCGCGACGGGGCAAGTTATATATCGCTCGGATAGCCCGCTTTTGTAGAATAAATATTGATTCTACTTCCGCAGCTCGACCCCACAGCAAAATTCCGTATGACATAATGCTGTGAAAATAGCTAAAATAGACAAGCCTTGCTGTGTTCACGTCTGTGAGCTGTCTTATCTGTCTAACTGCAAAAACAGCAGAGCTTAGTCTCCCCGAAAGCGTCTTTATGTGGGAACCCCATTGAAGTCTATTGTCTAGTGTGATACCTAGAAACACTGTCTCGTTGACAAATTCTAACTTTTGCCCATTTAAAATTATGCTACAATCATTACTGTGTACGTTGGGCAAGCTAAATTTAATACATTTTGTTTTTTTCTCGTTAAGTGCTAAATTATTGACTGTAAACCAATTATGAACTTGATGAATGGAGCTGTTTACTTCGTCAAAATTATTAGAACGTCGACCTATTTTAAAAATTAATGATGTATCATCAGCAAACAGCACCATACTTGGCTCGGTTTTAAATAGAAATGGCAAGTCATTAACATACACTAAAAAGAGAAACGGACCCAATATTGAACCCTGTGGAACGCCCATTCTTATCTCAGAGCCCTGTGAGTTATAACCACCTACATGAACTCTCAGCTGCCTATCCTCTAAATATGATTTTAGTAGACGGAGTGCAGTATGTCTAATCCCGTAATGATCTAATTTCAGCAAGAGTGTTTCATGATCAACGCAATCGAACGCTTTTGAGAGGTCGCAAAAGACACCAACAGCATCCTGTGCTTCCTCCCAAGCACCGAGTACTTCCTTTATCAACGTGACACCGGCGTCAGTTGTACAACGACCTTTAGTGAAACCGTATTGTTGGTGATGGAAGATGGCATGTTTATCAAAGTGATGAAGCATCCGAGATAGCATTAACTTTTCGAACACTTTGCTAAGAACCGGCAGAACAGACACAGGCCTATAGTTGTTTGGTTCCTTAGTGTCACCATTTTTGAATAATGGAATAACTTTACTGTATTTACTGTATTAAAACTCGATATGTAATTATTGTAGTTGGTAAATACAATAGTCTGTGTTGTTATAGGTACCTACGTACTGATACAAATTCAAACAAAAGCTAGTCACGCAAAGCAATCGTTCGAATTTTATTGCACGTAACATGACATGTCGTTTACCTGTCTATGAACCGAGCATTTTTATTAAGAGACACACCCGTATTATAAATATGTATCTTTAAATAAAAAATGATTCATACGTAGATCCGATATTTTATTAACCAAATTTTCTTAATTATATTATAAATGCGAAAGTAACTCTGTCTGTCTGTCTGACTTTTCTTCACGCCTAAACTACTGAACCGATTTCTGTGAAATTTGGTATACCTAGACATATTATGCCCCCTTATTACAAAACAAGATTTATCTTTAGTCCAGGTTTAAATCATTGAGTCGAGTTTTGTACCTATTTTGAATCTTATTGTCATCTACCTTCAATTCGAAATACAAAAAGTGGCTCAATGGTTTAGTCCTAAAGTAAAACCTCGTTTTGTAATAAGGCCGCTTTAGTTTGGAACTCGAGAAAGGACATAGGATAGTTTTTATACTAAAAAACTGCAGGAAGTCACTATTCCACGCGAACAACTAGGTACTCCGTTCCCGTGGAAAAAGCTAGTTATACGTAACCTTAAATTCGTTTTTTGTTTTTGCCAGATTACCTTTTGTTTACTAAACAAGATTTGTCATCTCTAATTGTAAGTACCTAAGTACCTACCTATTATTAATTGCTATTTTATTGCACGTGTGTGCAGATCAACAATGTTTTTATTTATTACTGATTTTCGAAGTCTCAATCTGTTTTAAAGCTACCTGCGTATACGAAAACGAAATCTCTGTTTTTGGCCAGTGCTTGATTGCCAGTAGGTATTTTGTTTGTTGTTTTTTTTAAATAGAAAGTTATTTTTGTCTTTGTCGTGTTTTGTTACCTAGCTAAGTACATTTAACTTTGTTGTATGGTTTCTTAATTTAATATACAACTGTGTCATATTTGTACTGCGACAAACGTGTGGGTGTCTGAATGCTTGCTCCCATGTATCCTCTGTCATCAGTCGTTAATTCACAAAGACCTTGTAATGTAACCTCTACGTTTCAATATAGGTTTTATTATTTCATCACGTGACACATCCTAGCAGGATTTGATTTCGATTATTATCCTGAGCAACTTTCTCGGAGAAAGCCACAATAATCGATTCTTAAAAAAAAACAGTTGTCACGTCCGCAATTGTCTACCTTCTACTACTTAACTTATTTTTTGTAGATTCGTTTTAAATGTCAGGTCGTAAGTTATCATGAACTTAAGTTTTAATATACATAGTTTGTTTTCGTACTCTTATCAGCTGCTTTTAAGACTTCAGTTGCTTATAAAAAATATTTTAATAGCCCTTATCTGTGTGGGAACGACTTATCTTTAAATCTTCAAATAAAATGCATAGTTTATCATAAATTACTGCCCGGGTTCATATAATAACTTGTGTACTTACTGATTATTCGGCTCACAAATAAATTTGTGTCCATATTATTTAATATTTATGTAATACTGTCTGTCGTCACGTGCGCTTTCACGTAAAACATCAAATATATACTGTATCGTCTTCAATTTCACTATCATAACTAAACAAAGTATTGAAACTTTTGATCATGAATGAAACTGGCGTTATAAAATTATTAAAAGCACAAGTAATTACAATTTGTTTATAAATAAAGGCTTCACTGTCGATATCAGTCGGTTGCGCAGTGCTCACAAATGTCAGACGAGCGGCGCGAACTAGCAACCGGCAAATTACGACCGCGCACCACAGAAGGCGCGGCGACACTGGCGACGTATCGACCTCCCGCCATCACAATGAATGGTGGGCCAGCACACCGCAGTCTGCCGCTGCAAGCTCACTACTGCACTGCAGCTTTATTTCTGGCAACCACCCCGATACTTAGCACTATGAAAACATACAATTTCCTTTGCAAAAATGTGCCAACAACACGTCGGTGACATGCGAAATTCTGAGCCAGTGACCCGCTTTTGTAGACCGCGTTCAAGAATTCTGCGGTTACATTCATCAACCGCTTTTTCATTTCGGCTAGAATATTTTGTTTCTTATAAATTCTGAGAGTTTGTTAGCACGCATGCGTGAGTCAGGGACTCAGAGGGTTGCCGTCTGCCGTAACTCGTTTGTATCAGCTGATTAAATGACCTTGTTCCCACATTTTGGTCCACTTCTTTATTAGTTACTATCTCTTAGATTTAAAAGAAAATACTTTCCTTACATATACAGTTACGCCTCTGTCCTTGTCACTGGTTAGAACAATGCTGAGAGTTTGTAACCTTTAAGACTTTACTCATGGAGGCATAATGATAAACCTTTCAAGGTTGTCGAGTTAGGTCGCAGTAATCCCACGACCTAAGGTACGGGCGGATCAACCAACAATATTCATCATTTAATTTATTACCTGAAGTAAAAATTGTCGAGAACAGTATGCTTAGGTAATTATACTGCCCTGCTGTTTTCTGGCTTTCCACAGCCAGTGTACCCAGGAGTGAGTCGGATATATTTATTTTAACTAAGTATGTCTGATCTTTTTTGATCCCAACTGGCTGTTCCTCACTCCATCACCTGAATGAGGAACACTATCAGACTTAGTAATCCTACCTGCAATCTATAAAATTAACTTATAAGTTATTAGTACCTATGTTTTGTAGTTTACCTCAACGATAAATGACTTGCAGCACAGCTTGCAGATTCATAAAAAATACCTAATAATAACAATTTCATGTTTTGTCTGTATGGTTTGACTTTTTTATTAGTGTGGGAGAGCCAAGCTTCGGCACGAATGGGTCGGCTCGACCGGAGTGATACCACGGACTCTCAGAAAACCGGCGTGAAAGAACCGCAGCGTTTTGTTTCGCCGTTTGAATGAGGTTAACGGAGGCTTGATTTGATTTGCTCAATACGACCCCTCCCCTTCCCTCACCAATCCTTAAATATCCGAAACCCTAAGCCCCAAAAGGCGGGCAACGCACTCGTATCTCTTTTGGTGTTGCGGGTGTACATGGGCGGCGCCGATTGCTTACGATCAGGTAATCCGAATGCTCGACCTATCTTATAAAAAAAGTTGTTTGAATTAAAACTAAAGCTAGTACCTTAGTAAATGGTAGGTACAAATGTACCATCTTAATCCCGACAACAGAAACAAACTTATTTATTATGTTTTCGGCTTACTCACGTAATAATTTGACGAGATACTCGACTAGTTTCAAGCCATGCTAGAGGCCCATATTCATGAGCAGCATTCCGCGACACGCGACTCGGCGACCGTCGCGCTGCTACGCAGCAGCAGTACTAGTCGAGTATCTCGTCAAATTATTACGTGAGTAAGCCGAAAACATAATAAATAATTTAGAATGTCTCACGAAAGTTATAATAGAAACAAACTTATCAACTACTATTATACTTAGTAATACTTATGGACAGGTATCCAATCCTTTTACATTCTGAAACTCTGGAAGGACAGCTTACACTTGAACGAATACCGCGACAAACCGCGGTCGTTGACCCTTTACGCTACGTTAAGTAATTACTTACCTACCGGTTTCCCTGAAGTAGGTACCTACTACAAATTTTAAAATAATAAAAAATTAGAAAAATATATGTATTCGTTCATTTCATATGTATTATTCATTCATTTCATTTTATTTCAGAATTGTTAATTGTTATTAAGTTTTCTGAAGTTTAGAGTCATTCGTAGTTAAAAGGATTTTCATTTTAAAACGTAGACTACCCACGCACATGTAACCTAGGTCCTACAAAACACGGAACCCTAGATCCTACACTAAGATTCTCTGTACCACGTTTTATGTGATAAGTCGGCAAACGAGCAAACGGATTACCTGATGGTAAGCGATTAGCGTCGCCCGTAGACACCCTCAACGTCGGAGGAGTTACGAGTGCGCTGTCGACCTTTTGGGGATTAGGGATTTGGAGATTTTGGGAAAGGGAACAGATTGGGGTAGGGGAAGGATTGGGCTTCCGGTAACCTCACTCACACGGCGAAACACGTGGTATCACTCCGGTTGAGCCAACACATTCGTGCCGAAGCATGGCTCTCCCACACTTTTCCCGACCACTTCCGACTTTTAAAGTAAAATAAATCAATAAAAGTATACCTATATAAAAGTTGATGAGACTCAGATTACGTTCAGCCTGGAATTCTTTATCCTTACCAAATAATGGTATCTAATCAAATAATTATATTCTATTAACAAGCACCTTCTAAAACATAAATTCAAACAAACTGTGACATTAATAGCACAAACCACAAGATTGCACATCTCAAGCTTCATTCAATTAACTTTATTAGCCATGGACTATTTGCACACGTCCGTGTTAGATTGCAAATACATTGCTTCTATTAGCTTAGCACAAGCAGGAATGTTAATAGGAAGTAGTCAATGGAAATCAAAGTCGCTGGCTTACACTTATAGTCAGCTAGTACGTGATCGCACTCTCAATGTAAACGAGGCACAATCTGATCATTCCTTTGCTTATGAGTGCCGATGCTTCCTGTTATTGATGAATGAATCGATATATAAATCGGTATAGGGATCGATTGATCAATCGTTTGTTTTAAATAGGTCCAAATTGAATTCGAATGATGTACTGAACCGTTTATGATCTAAATCACTGGCTGTTAGTCATGAGTGATTTTTAATATAGAAGCTACACTATACACATTCATTCATTTTCAGGTTCATCAACGATTGCTTGAACGTACGTACCTATTTTTGACAGTTTATTCAAAACTTATATATTTTATAAGCCTAAAAACTTAAATAAGAACATCCGAAAAACAGTTTAGTGGAATTTTATGCTTAAATAAAACTAAAATGTAATCTAAAATTATCTTAATACTGTTTTTAGACTTATAATAGAGGAATAGTTAGGTACTATGCATAGAAACCCGCGTTCCATAAACGCTCTGACTTTAACAGAAGTCTATTTCTATTATTTTTCTTCTTTAGCCTCTTTTGAGAGACCAAAATAATTGTTCGAATGTTCTATAGTCTATTCGAAATTAATAATTGAATTTTACTTTGACATTGAATGACTCCTCCCGTCCTAGGTGAGGAACTGAGGAGAGAGAGTGTCTGACTCTTACTGTCTAAAAAGACCTCGTTTTCCAATTCCTGTTCCAGGCCAGGTCACGGTAAGTCATTGGGTTTGAACCGCAACCCGCAACATTAACAATTGTTAATTTAAAAACACTTGGCAATTTGTGGTTTTCATGATGAAAAAAATGGACTTAAAATAGTTACTACGTAGGTACCTTAACCTTTTAATTCTTTCACATCAGGCGATGATGAAATCAGAGAAACATTTTGGTGATTTCAATGACTGATAGTTCGAATTAGACCTACACTAATGATAGGCGTTGAAAGGATCAAAGAAAACTCTGCTATCACAATAAATAAAGGGATACATAAGTTAAAAACTTACAGCATTACGTATGCAAAGACCTTGTCTTATATTTATTTTTGTCATAGTATTTTTTATCTGTAACTCTTAGTTAAAGAATAATTCGGTAGTAATGTCCAGTCAAAACGAATTTACCAGCATTGGAGTTTTGTTTGTGAGGGAAATCTTGTGATCACTTCTACCCTAAATAGGATGAGAGGGAGTTTCGGACTTCCAAAGACTAGCCAGTTGTTCTTTCCCTGGCCCAAACATTAAAAAAGCGCAATATAATTGCCCTTGCACCCGTTACACTGGCTGAAAAAGTATTGCCACAACACACTGCACTTATCACACTAATTTTCTCCACTATGTATTTAATGGATATGATTATACCTACATTATAAAAGGCCCTCTTTAGTCACAATATTCTTAAAAAATAACACATGAAAATCAGTCGCGTAGTTTTAAAGATTTAAGCACAAAGCAAATGCGACTTTGTTTAATTCCTTGTAGTTATTATATTAAATTAAATTTAAATAAAAATAAAATACCTAATGTGACGAAAAACTAGAGGATATTTATTCGTTACATACTTACCAACGAAGGCATTGTTATAAGTACTCATAGTAGGCATTGATATTTTTAAAAACTAAACCAATTATGTTCGATAAAAGATTTTTTGTAGAGCCTATTATATATGTAGTTTTCTATTCACGGTCATCATTCAAAAATAGTTTTCCATTTAGCCAGTAAATTACTTCCCTCGTTAGTCAAATAACACACATTAACTATTGTTAGAACCTAACAATATAAAATTCTAAAGTTATTACATGATTTACATAGAATTTATTTTTAGAAGTATAATGGTATAACATAGACTTGTATAAGTAACTTGATATATCGGCACTTAAACCAATTTGTTTGCTTATTATTTTGTAATTGGAACGATTTGAATTATGAACTGTCGGTTTAAATTTACGTTTTCTAAATTTAAAATCTATGTACAGAATTGATTGTAGAGATTTCCTACAGGTAGATATGAACATTTGCTACCAAACTTCAGGTGTTTTGTCCGTATACCGTTTTACACAAGCAAGAAAACCCGGAGGTGACCATGGGTCGACTGTGTCATCAAATTGGGACAAGCCACCAAAGGACGGGTAGCAGCGCTGTTTAAATAATGGATCACATATTATCATAATTGTGATCTGAAGCGTAGATCCAACTCAATCAAAATACAATATATGTATTTATTTAGGTAAGGATATGCGATGGAAATAGTGAAAAATCAAGCCGAGTGGAGTTGGCTTTGAGAACGAAAGAAAATAAGGTTTGTTGAAATACATCATCTGTTAAAATTTCAATTGTCTACCTATCGTGGCTCATTAGGTACAGCTTTGTAACAAACAGCCTGACAGATTGATGGACGGATAGCGGAGTCTTAGAAATGGAGTTCCTGTTTTACACTTTGGAAACGGGTATTTTTTTATTCCTTAACTAACTACTCGCCCCGGCTTCGCACGGGTGCAATGTTTATACTAAATGTCTCCTCAAACTTATGGATGCCATTACATTTTTAAATACTTGTGTGCATGTACCGTGGACCAACTGTAAAAGAAGAGGGTATAACTAAACAGACAGAGACAAAAATTATACAGATTTTTAGCATTTTTATCATCAGTATCAAACAATCTAATAGTTATTTTGAAAATATATTTCATGTTATATAATTGACCTCTTTACAGATTAAATATAAGTGTAGATTAAGGATTACTCACTCTTACACCTGATTCTGGTGGTGAGGTACTTAATAATATTTTAAAAGTTATGTACTATGTGACTCATTTCGTGGGCAGGTGTTAACGGAATCTGCCTTTAATGGCAGATGAGAATCTTACAACTTTTTTAGACGAGGCAATTTTAATATATTGGTTATATGTAGGTACATAAGCGAATAAAGGTACTAATGTCTCATTGGATTATCTGAAGAGGAAGAAGCAAAGTTTATTCAGTGTACCTTGAGAGCCATGCTTCGGCTTTCAATTTTCGAATCCTTAACCACAAATCGACAACGCAAATATAACAAAACTTCTTGGTGTCTGAATCTCCATAGGCGGCACTGATTGTATACTATCATGTCATTTATATTATATCAAGTGTGGGAGAGCCATGCTTTGGCACGAATGGGTCGGCTCGACCGGAGTGCTACCACGGCCGCACAGAAAACCGGCGTGAAACAACCACAGCGTTGTCTTTACTGGGTGAGTGAGGTTACCGGAGGCCCAATCCTTCCCCTCCCCTAATCCCTACTAAATCCCTAAATCTCTAAATTCCTATTCCCTAAAAGGTCGGCAACGCACTCGTAACTCTTCCGTTGCGGGTGTCCATGGGCGGCGCTGATTGCTTACCATCAGGTAACCAGTCTGCTCGTTTGCCGATCTATTACATAAAAAAGCATGTGACATGTGCAGAGCTGATAGATGAGCTTGTTTGTAGTTCACCTATTCTATAAAAACATTAGACTTATTCCTATCAACTGAGATTCTTGTAGTACCTTTAGTGCCCAGCTCAAATACAATCGTGAATTAAACCTTTAAAGCAAGTTCAATGGCCACAAAACAGGCAATTCCTAAACAATAGCCGTGTACTGTCATAGAATTCAATGTACGAACAGTGAATATGTTTAACTCACTCTAAGAAACAAAACAAATCTTTGCGTTAAGCAAATTAGCGAGGATATTATGGTAAAATTATGAAAAGGATCTCCAAAGCATACATACCTACATACCAGTCCTAACTCCGAATAACTAGAGGCAAGCTTGTTGACGTACATAGGACACGATCACATCTGCCGCGTAATTATATTCTCTGGTTCATTAATGTTGCAATGCTGATACTAAATTTCTCCACTAAAAAACTACCTATCACAAAACACTATTTATTAAAAAATCCTTATTAATATCCGTTTCGTATTTTAGAAGATTTAAGCATTCATTGGGATATACAAAGAGAGCCAGTTTGTTTTATATTATGTTAGTGATAATCGAGGAAACAGGAACAATATTTTTATTTAAATAATAGGTACTTCAGATCAGTATTAGGCCGTATCCCTAGGAATATGCCGTAAAAAGCGTTACACCATGAGGGCTTAGATGCAAATCTATAAGAGGGCATGGTGCACCTTATTGGTGTGAGGGTAGCCACTGGGGTAGTTTAAGTGAGGAAGAAATTCCAAATAGTCCAAATACTACCCTAGTTATTTGCCCCAAGAAGCTAGGAGCCATTTAAAAGGTTCTCCCATCGCTGCTTATCGCGAGAAAACTATTTGCGTTTTGGATAAACCATAAAACTTCATTCAGAATAAGCAGGTATACTGGTATAGGTAATGACAGTACCATTATTGTCAATATCCTAATTAAAACAGTAACACAATACTAACCCATTAAGTCTCATTCGTTGCTACTAAATGACGTTTTTCTATGACAATCACCGCCAAAGGAAGTGGCTATTTAAAGTAACAATTTTAAATCGTCGTCGTCGTCTCATGGCCACGTTCGTAGGTGACAGGAGTCCGGAGATCCTGCCGTCTAATATTAGAATAATCTATGCTGGGATGTCAGAGATGTTCTAGAGTATTCCACTGCAGAAAGCATGTTATGCGCTTAGTGAGAGTCTTTTCTTTGCAATTGATTGCTAAAACATTTTAAAAGTGGAAATGGCATGGTTCTGGAATTCGAGCACGAAAGTTTTAGCTCACAGAAAACCTTCGTGACACAGCGTTGTGTTTCGCATCGTGAGTGATCCCAAAATCTCTGTACCTGTAATCGCCAAACGGCCGGCAACGCTACGAGTACGTTGGGTCTCCTCTGGAGTTCCGGATGTTCATGGACGATGCTATTGCTGATTGGTTACTGGTCTAATCTGTCTTGCTCCTATGTCCACCGACATTTATTATGTCTGGAGGAGGTCTGCGCGTAGCAGTAGATCGATCATTTCTTTTAGAAGTTTTGGATATGTCCGGACTTCCAATTGATGGTGCAACTTGACTTTTCTATATATTTTTCAAAATGTGTGACTGGTAAACGCCGATAATCATGAAGCATGGTGTGGCACGAATGGGTCGTCTCGACCGGAGTAATATCACAGCCACCACGCAACGATGGCGTGAAACAACCACAGCGTGTTGTGTTTCGCCGTCTGACTGAGGTTACCGGAATCCCTATCCTTCCCAATCCCTCCTCATTCCCAAAAACTGTATTATGTAATTTTAGAAAATATTTTCATTTCATATTCATGTTTGAAAAACGAGATCAACGGGTTACCTAGGTACGCGGTAGCAAATTTTTTTGAAGCGCGTAAATTCAACGTCGTCGTCGATCCTAATCAATTTGGATGACGCAATAATAAAACTAAATCGCAATAAACAATATATTTATTTTCAATATAGTATAACAAGTATTTGTTTTCGTTACAGTCTAACAGATATTTTGTTAATTACCTACCTACTCATTGTTGTTTTCTTCTGTTTATCTTAGAATCGCTAAATGTCATGTCTCTTTATTTACACACAAAGAACTTTCTTAGAGAGTTGACCTGCTGATATTTTTTTTATTTGACAGGTCGTCAAACGAGCAGACCTATTATTTGATGGAAGGTAATTTGTGCTGCCTATGGACACTTGCAACAAACAAGCCAGCTTTCTGTGGATTACGAGGGATTTCAGGATAGGATTAGGAACGATAGATTAAATTGTGAATCTCACTATCAGGTGAGTATTCTGTCCGTTTGTCTTCTACGTGTAAAAAAATCGGATTACTTGATAACTTCTAGGTTGCCTTACCATACTGAGCAGACTTATTCCAGTCCTTGCCACTACAGTAAATGCTAAAAGTAGGTAGGTAAAGTATCACCTTACCCACTTTATACTTGGACATGTAAAACAATTCCCACAGTATCCACCTACACTAATTTAGTAAGAATTACTTACCAACCTAGAAATAGAAGCAGTTATATTAATAGGGCAAATGTAATGATGTCAACATATGTAAGTTCTCAGGAAAACTTCCATAACAATGATAGGTGGTTAATATCGCAACAGCATAAAAACTTTGCCAAGTTGAGTAGGTATCGAACGCGTAAGTGCTTCGATTTATAAAAATTAATATCCAGTTTTTGGTTTGTTATTAAAAATTATAATGTGCATAGTTAAAGACGAGTATCATGTTAAAACTGAAGAAGATAAAGCAAGTAAATATCTAGATTTAGCTCTTGAGGTTGTCGAGATGTAAAATGTAGACGTTGTGCCCATAGCTTAATTCTTAGACATAATAAGTAATTGGTGGAAGGTCAAGAGCCTGATGGAGAAGGCGCTAGGTACTTCAGGACGCGGCGCATTTTCATTTTCATTCCTAGTTACCTACTTACCAGCATTTAAATGATGCAATGCAGATCACAGCATCGCCTGGCCTTGTTCCTACACCTTTTGTTCGTCTGAGCGCAGTTACAATTAGATTTAAATGTGAGCGTGTGCCCACTGTCCATTATATTATTAGATCATATCTAGTATCTACCTAGTGACTATTCCAGCAACCACTGAGCTCTGGGTCAGGGCTGAGGTCCATTATTGGGCTTACCCCGCCACTGGCCTAGAGGCATAAGTATCATCATTAATCAGTTACAAAGTAACCATTGCCGAAAAAACCAACTATTGACTTTCTGATCAGCTGATTTAATGCGATATGGTTTAATCAGCTTTTTCAGATTCGGACTGAATAAACTAGGCCAATAACTAAATAGGACTTGCAGGAGTCCCATATCAGATCTAGTAGATATTTAAACTGTACAAACCACTATGAATATTTGTACTTAGCTTACTATGTTTTATGATAAGCGTATTTTCAAATGGAAAAAGTTTTAATTATCATCCGCGTTAATATCTATACAGATATTTTGAGCATTATTAAATTTGGTGTCGAAATGGATCTTGCATGATTAAAATTAGTCGATCGTCATTTTATTAGTTAGCTCTTGGTATTCGTAAGTTGGTACTTATAATATGTGCAATTTTGAGAACGTAATTGACTAGTAGTCAAAATCAATATTTTTTTCGAATTTGTATGACATTGTGAGTTTTTACGTCAAATAACATACTTATTTCTTGAAAAATACGATTACTAATATTACAATATAATGTATAATCACAGAATAGCGCTGTCTAACAATATCAACTTGTTCGGCATCTAGTAATTCTTCTGCTAGTTTGCCGACCTATTCCATAAAAAAACTTATGTACTTATGTATGTAGGTAGGTACTTTCTTACTCCATGTAGATTTTTGTACTTTAAACTCTCGACATTAGTGGTGGTACGTGTTTTAATTCACAATTACTTTTTTATTGCAACTATCGCAGACATTTTCCTGTTCTGGACGGATGTGGTCATGTGGAATTTTACTGTTTTCGAAAGCCAAAATACTTATTTCTGATTTAATTTTTAATTACCTAGTACTAGCTTCCGCCAGCGGCTTCGCCCGCGTGCTGTGTTGATAAAAAGCAGCCTATAGCAATAGAACAAAATCGAAGTATACATAAAATTTGTTATTAATCGTCTCATTTTTATGGGTACATCTCCAATTATTTACTAAGTCTCCGCGATCCGTCCGCCCATAGATAGAAAGGTACGAATCTAACTAATAGGTAGTTAGTATTTCAAATATTTCATAAAACCTATTATATTATATTTTATACCGCGTCGCGTCGAGAGCGGCAACCGTTACACAAAAATAATCCTTTTTTTTTAATGTTATAAGTAGGCAAACGAGCGGACGGATTACCTGATGGTAAGCAATCAACGCCGCCCATGGACACCCGCAACGGAGGAGTTACGAGTGCGTTGCCGACCTTTTAGGGATTAGGGATTTGGAGATTTAGGGATTGGGGAAGGGTCCGGGAAGGGGAAGGATTGGGCCTCCGGTAACCTCACTCACACGGCGAAACACAATGCTGTAATTGTTTCACGCCGGTTTTCTGTGAGGCCGTGGTATCACTCCGGTCGAGCCGACCCATTCGTGCTAAAGCATGGCTCTCCCACACTTAAAGTGCATGATGATCCTTGTAGCATGATTCAGTGTTCACATGCCACGGCGCGATGGCTTATTATCCGAACTGCTAAGCTATCAGGAGTTACACGTGCTATTGTGAGTTAACCATAAAAGATAGTCATATGCTGTAATACAATTTTATTTAGATCATTTGATGTAGAATACATAATTTCTATGTAACTTTAACCATTAAGGCTACACACGCGACGGAAACTTAAAAAAGGGAGTAACTTCTCCCGTTTTCCCAACATTCCCCTTCACTGCTCTGCTCCTATTATTTGTAGCGTGATGAAAAGTATCCTATGACCTGCCCACGAGTATAAAGACTAATTGTACCAAGTTTTGTGAAAACCAAAACTTGGTACCGTCGAGTGGTTTTTGTTTCTATAAGGAACATACAGACAGACAGACAGACAAAAATTTTACTGATTGCATTTTTGGCATCACTATCGATCACTTATCACCCCCTGGTAGTTATTTTGAAAATATATTTCATGTACAGAATTGGCCTCTCTACAGAAATTTTAACACTGGACATACAAAAATAAGCTCTTCATATAGGTTAATGTATATAACTTAGGTTGCATTTTATAAACATCAATTTAAAAGTATTTGATTATTTTTTGCTGTAGGTTCCAGGTCAAGCGCATTAAGGTAGGTATTGCGGTACCAGCCTGGAGTAGGAGAAGGAACGGTGGTTTGAAGTCAGTGAGATTCTTTCAGAAGAGTCATTTGACGATTTTCGCCGTCAAAAAAAAGTTAGTACACCAACCAAGGTTATAACTACCTACCAGCATAGCTTAGTTTTTTTTTATAGTATAGGTTGGCAAACGAATTGACGGATTACCTAATGGTTAGCAATAGTTGCCGCCCATGGACGTCCGCAACACCACCAAAGAAGTTACGAGTGCGTTGCCGGTCTTTTAGGGAGATAAGGGTTTCGGATATTTAAGGAATAAGAAGGGATGGGCGAGTGGAAAGTATTAGGCCTCCGGTAACCTCACTCACACGGCGAAACACAACGCCGGTGGTTTCACGGCGGTTTTCTGTGAGGCCGTGGTATCACTTCGGTCGAGCCAACCCACCCGGGCCGAAGCTCTCTCCCAAACTTGACTTAGATTCGTACTTCACTTAGTTTTTCGTTGTCATTAAAAGTTCTCTAAGCATTTACTAACTTAAGTAGGAGAAACTACCTAGCTACGATAAGTTAGCGTACAGCTAAGCTGTCTAGACACTGATTTAAATCAACTTCAAGTAAAAAATAAAACCTAGATTCCAAAGCATAACAAGTATTGCATTATGCATGCGAGTCAAATCACTTGCATTGTATGCAGCCTGCCTGTCACCGTAATAACAGGCCGCCGTGAGATGGGAAACCGTCTTTTGTACTGTCATATTGAACAGCCACGGATCGTTGCTCTAAACAATTAGAACCAGCCTTATTGGAACCATACCATTTCATTGAGAGTGACATTTTTCTTTACTATGGCAAGTATCAAGGAATACTGGAAGCTAGTATTCATGAAAATAATCCCCTGAACAGTTAATCAATCAAGTATTAACATTTTTTACTCGCTCGTCATACTTATCTATGAAGGAACAGTACTTGCCTATCTTTTTTGAAAATTTATTAAATTCAATGCCTTGCATTATTTTTAGATAGTAAAATATTGAGTACGCATGATTTATGGTGCTTTATATGTAAATAAATAAAATTACAACAAAATCGCTGTCAACGATCATTCGGTCAATATTAATTTTATTTATTTACATATAAAACACCATAAATCGGTGGTATGATTCGGTGGTAACAAAAGCAAAAAAATAAAAATGAAAATTGAAAATTTATAGTCAATAATGGTAAGTATCAAATGAATGTTCCAAACACATGGGATTTCTTGTTTCTTATTTAATGAGACTTACAAAAACATAACGTACATACGTTTAGGTACACTAAATTGATAATACAGCACTGTGTCATTCCTCTGGCTATAAAAATATATAATGTAAAGTGATGTTGTTATTAAATTATATTGAATATTATTGTGTATTAATACTATATTATTTAATGAAAGCAATTATTTTCTTTGCTGAATATTACTTTCATCTTTTAGAATATGGCAACATTCTGAGAAAAATGACATTGACAACTTTGACTTCACAATGTGTTGACATTGAAAAGCACATTTGACAACTGACAGAAATTGATTAAGCGGGAAGAAAAGAAATCAAATCAAACGTGATGGTAATTGTTTATTGTTTTGTTAATGTTATAATGATATAGCTCAATGAAAACAAATGAAAGTATGAATATGTCAGATTTGCCTAAACCCGTACAACAAGTGCTAACGAAGTTGGTTCCAGCGTTTGTTTTGAAAAACATAATCTGTTTCGTATTTTACGATAAACATCCAAATGATGACAAAAATATTGATGTTACACTGTGCACCACATTCGGAGAAGTGCTCGAATATTACAAAAGAAACTTAGTGTGTTCGATAAAACTTCCAAATAACGTCAAACCGACAGCTATTAAGATTATTAGGAACCCTAACTGTGATCTTTTTTATTTAGTGTCTGTGAAGGAACAAATAACTATTCTGGCAAGAAAAGACAAGCTATTAGTCCACCAAATAGTAAATAATGTTGATAAGTATGATATCGACGACGGTTCATGTAGTGGACAATCTAGTTTGAGAATATTCCTCAAAGGTGATGCTGTTCCTCATATATTTGATGAGAACTTCAAAACTTTCAAAAGACCAGACATTTCAGTAACAGTTTCGGAACCAGGAAATGATGAAAGTGTTCCTATAATAGCACATTTGATGAGAAAATTGACGGAAGCAAGGTACAGTGTTCAGCATAGTGAAAAAACCTACAAAGAACTGTTAGAACTCCACCAGAGAGTTGCATTTGAATGTTATAAGAAGATCCACCCTAATTTACAGGATTCTGTGTTTAACAATGGTCCAGAAGAGGTAACTTGCTATTTGTTTGTTATACTATTAAGAACTATATATCTTTTGGAATCGTAATATTGATTAGCTTGTGAAGTGCTTGGTGTGTAGAATCAAGCCTATAGCCTGATTAGTTTTCACCAAATCAATCTATTTCTTTCTTGATGTAATGCTTCTAGTACCATACAATACCACCAACATATCCTGGCGAGTCTGAAGTTAGCCGATTAGCTGTGCAGTACACAATTTTGTTCTTAAAAGATCTATTGCGTAGGCAAAAGGGCTAACTTCAGCCTCGCTTAGATATGTCAGCCGCAGTGTACTGTATCACCAAATGTATGCAAAAGATAGGTACTTTATTGTTATAAGATTGTCATATCTAATTCTCCTAATAATGTGTTTTTATTATTAACTACACTTAACTGACGAGACAATGTAACCCAAGTCCCAATCCTCTCACATCCCCCCATCATCAATCTCCTTCATTTTCAAAAACCTGTACTTCCACTTATTAAGGGAAATAGAATATCAAATGGTACTAAATCTATACAATGCAGGATTAGTGTCTCATAAACTAATATATTTATTATTGTTTTTCAGATAGCTTCTGCCGTGAGAATTAAAACAAAACCTCCATGGATAAAAGTTTGCAATAAGAAAATTGTAATTGTCATAGAAGTTTCCAATTTAAATAAAGAGTAAGTAATAGAAGCTGATTGTTTGGTTTTTTTATAGTTGACTGAATTAAAATAGTGATTAAGATTATTTATACATTTTTATGTAAATTAAGTACAGTATTTTGGCTTATCATATAATAATAAATATCTATTTCACTGATGTGAATGAAATTGGGTATCGCCATAATAAATATTACTATAATTTTTTTTTATTAGAAGAAACATTGTACATATGTTTGATTTTCATTTTATCAATAAATGTTTCTTATCTAAAATTACTATTAATTTCAGGAATCTAGAAGATGTCCACATCTTAGTACATGGCACTACAGGACAATCAATAGAATATACAACAAAATTATTTGAAGAAACCTTCATTATGACAAATAATCTTCCATTTTGGACAGAAATTCAGACACAAACTCTAAAACCTAACATTTCCTCAGCCATAGTTCTTGTTATGGACATTAAAGAAGTAATAGACAGTCTTATGTGCAAATTATGTTTGAATGGTGTTATATTTTATAAGAGAAAAGGAAAAGAATATCTTCTTCCATTACAAGAAATAGAATTGTATGCAAAAGATACTATTGGTGCAAAGTTTGATGCCATATCTGATACTCCTATAGGTATGTATTTATTTTTACTTTAACAAAACCAAATAATCCAAGGACCATTCCTTTTGCATCCCTTATCCTGTTTTTGAGCTTGGAAAAAACCAAATGACTTCTTTCACCACAATTGGGCTGAGAGGGAGAATTATTATCTTACTGACCAAAGTTATGCGCCAGGCTGGGGCCATATTACAGTTTGCATTTGCTTCTGCAATTGTGGCTGGGATCCCTCAGGTTTTGTGGGTGTCTGCATGTCTTTCTATTTGAATTAAAGTTTGAAGCTTTTTAAACATTTTAAAAACATTGGAAATATTTTCGTAGGCTTTCTGTAAAGTCACACTTATAGCCCTTTTTCTGAACTGCATACAGTTGAAAATAGAAGTTTAGTGTATTAAAAAACAAAACACAATCAATAAATAGTTTATTTTAATTGAATTTTCTTTTCTATTTTCAGATTCCAAAACAATGCTGGCTATACTAGCAACAACAGAGAAAACAGATCTTCTGCTCAGACATATAATGAGATCTAATGAAGTACAATTAAGTCTCGAAATCCTATGTCAGTATCTGATGATGGAGAAATTGGATCATTACAGCAACATTATTATACATAGAAGTTCTCCCTACCATACTCTGAATGGTGTTATGATTGTTATGCACGGTGAACAAGCAGATGTCAATAATTACACCACTTTATGTGTTTATTCTAGGTAAGTAGTATTTTTAAGTATGCTAACTGTTATAGATGGCCAGTCTCTTCTTTCAACCAAGAAACATTTTTCAGTAATATTATTAGTTACATACAAACATATTATACAATAAGGGTGACAAAGTTTTTTTTAAATATTAAATTTATTTTAATTAAAAAAAAACGATTCCGATAGATTGTTAATGGACTAAATCGATTTTATTTTTCTTGGTCCCTTTTTTAAACTCCAAACCAAAGTTTTGCAATTTGGTAGTAAAAATCAGATACCATATCCAACTGAAGACGCCACGTACTTCACAACACATAAGTAATATGAAAACAATTGAAGATTACACATTTATTCTAAATTCCAGGACACCATCTCAAGTATTAGCTCTAATCCATTGCATACACGATGCAGTACCTCTAACACTAGTCATCACGACTCCTAACCAAAAGCTCACAGCAAAAGATGACAAACTAGCGAAATTCAACGAAGAAAGTATAGAATGCACACAAAAGCTGTACAATTACCAAAATTACGCGTCAACTATATTGAAACGAACTAAACTAGCCTTGAAATATTTGGACGATTCCATGGTGAAAATGGGTGAGTCTAAAAATCCTTTAGTTCAAAGTAAGATTGGCAGTGAGATCGACCTTTTTGCTGCCGGTCAAGGAAGGTATATAGAATTTAAGGATAAAATGAGGAAGGAAGCAGCTTTGGGTGTTAAAACTTTGTATGAAGATGAGGGCGATCCAGATTCTCTGGAAGATTCCGACCCTGATGTAATGTGTGTAGACTGAGAGATTGAAGATTAGTATTGTTGCTGTCAAAAGTTGATTGTCTACTGTTGTATTTGGTTTTAAAAGAATATATTTATATATATAAAAATGTATTTTTTGTTATAAGGGAATTTTACAAGTCAGCATTGTGTGAAAAATCTCGGCGGAGCCTTTGCATTACATGTTGGGTATATTATTATTAGTAACATGACTGACTACTCAGGTTCACATGTCATTGGAAATGTTTTAAAACCGATTACGTACCTTTTTACGGGCAATCGTCGTGTTTCATGTTATCAACGTTATTTTAAACGGGTATTAACGCGAAAAGTAATTATTTAAATACCTTGGAAGGCTTGAAGTTTCGACCTGGTTGCACAGGTCGTGGTCGCTAGCAGACTGAACTGAAACGTCAGGCCTTTCAAAGTCAGCTGGGGTTGCGGGGTAAGCGCAATGACGCACCGCGACCTCGGCCTAGAGCAGGAGTAGGAACAGGGGGGTTTTTGGTCAGTAAGAGTCTGATACTCCCTCCAGCCCGACCCTGGGCGGGAGAAGACATTTGATGATTTTCCCCTCAAAAAAAGGCCTTTCAAAGTATTTAAATAATAACAACCCGTTTAATAATATGTTGTTAATACTAATTCAAATTAAGCAAAATAAAAAATTGCTTCAGTACGAGATACGCAGTATGCACTAGCCCCAATCATGTGTGAAATTCGATTACTAGATATTGTAATGATTTACATGTATGCTCATAAATCTGTGATAATATAATAATTAAGTATGTACTTATATCCTTTACTATACTGTCCAATAAGCAATATTTCCATGTACATATGTATTAGTAACTTACTCTTAAAAATCGTCTTTAACGATTTCCTTGAAGGATCGAACAAGTATTTTAGTCAATAAAAATACCATTAAATGTGTCCTCATTCTTTAATAATTATAAATCAGTAATAAACAACATAAACTTATTGATAAAAACTTCATGTTGACGAAATTAAAATAAATTAAATATTTAAAAGTTACACTACAACAAATTAATCTAGTATTAATAATGTACAAGTTAGCCACTATTAAATACTGGCTGTAAAGAGATTCTTAATACAAAAAGATTACAAAAATAATTTATATTCTTAAAAACTATTGAGCATTTATTAGTATTTCATACAAATTAATTTATATAACTCACATTTTTTTATTTATTGTGTGATATATTAATAACTTTAGTTTAACTGTTTACCCACACAATTGTTTGGCGTAATCATTTGAATTGAGTTGATTGTGCGTCATTAGCCGTGTCGTAGGTATATCGCGCAATGGTGCCAAGAGCTTTTTGGTTTGACTTGAAACTATTCGAGTGAGCTCGTTAAACAATTACCTGAGTAAGCCGTTAAAAATAATTATTCAACTTATATATTTTCTGCTTAATTAGCTAATATTTTATCGTTTAGTTATTTATTATGCATAACAAGTTATTTACTTAACTGCGGGGAAGCTCAAAAGGAACATTATTTAGTTTCAACACGGTGTTTTATATTTATATCTTTTTTCTAACGTTTTAATTTTTTTTTGCTAAACATGTATTCTATGTTTTTCAAATAAAAGTTGAGTAAAATATAGTCTTCATAGTTTTAAAACATTTAAATTACTTATTCCTACGAAAATTATACAAATCTGTTCGATAATATACAAAGTTCTAAATGATTTTATAACAGAATGACCTATACGCTAAAAGTACCCGGTTTCCCCATTTGCGTTTTCTTAGCACCATATTATCAGCTACTTGATATAATAGGTCTTTACCTATGAAATTGCCGTTTTGCATGAAAAAAATTAAACGATTTTTTTTTATTTGAAATGCGATGAAAATCAAACACTCATCAATAAACAAATGACTACTTTTGGAAAAAGAATCCTATGTTTTTAAAACAAAATTAATTAGCCTTAGCCTAACAAAAACTATTTTGATTTGAAATGGCCAGTACTGCAGAACGGCAATTTCATAGATAAATACCTATTATTAATTTACCTAAACTAAATAATTATTGAATACCCCACAACCTATAAACCCTGTGACTGTTGGTTACAAACAACCCCATTTATACTTTTTTAAAGCTGATTGAAACACATTAATAATATTAAATTCTCGAAATATGTAACACATAACGACACAAAGTTATAAGAACAATAAATACTACAGTCAATAGTTTGGCAAAAGCACAATTAATCGTAAACGTATGAGTTCCGGTGTACCTTGAAAGTAGTCGAGCTTTCGAGTAAAAATTCTCCATTTCTGCAGGAATAAAATTAAGGAAAGTTTCTCTCGCTTCTTTATAATTTTACGATAATAGGTACTAGCTTTTGCCCGCGACTTCGACGTGGAATTGTGACTTCCTGCAGATTTTTGGTAAAAAAACTATCCTATGTCCTTTCTCGAGTTCCAAACTACGTCTGTACCAAAATTCCACACAAACAGGTTCAGTAGTTTAGGCGTGAAGAAAAGACAGACGGACAGAGTTACTTTTGCATTTATAATATTAGTTTGGATTATACGTATTTTAGTCACAAATGATGGTTACTAAATCAATATCTACAGCTTTACTTAACGATTGTTTGTCCCCAACTTTAGTCGAATGCCACAACCAAAATATTTGTGCTCTCACAAATCCACAGAGAGGAAATCATTCCAATCCTCTCTGGAGCACTATTTAATGTCAGGTACTAGGAAGCTTATTATTGCTGCCTGACTCTTCTTCTATAGCAAAATATACAATTTATTAACCTAAAAATAAATTAATACATACACTGTACAGTTTAATAAATAGTACTAAAATTTATTCTTATTATTCTATTCTTGCATTGCACGTCCGGCCTCACTATTTAACTAATTATTTCTATTAACTTATAATAAATGAAATCGATGATTTTAAGAGGTAATTATATAAATAAATTAGATTAATAATAATCGTGTTTAACACGTTCATTTGAAGTAATTGCTATAAAATATACACATTTTTTTAAACATACAAGACTTATTAAGTTCTCTATACACAAAGTCTAAATATCGATTATTAGGAGCATTTTCATTTTCATATTGCACCGTGATTATTGCACATAGATCAATTTAATCTAAATCTAAGCTATAGGAATGCATTATAAACATTCGTCAGCGTGTTTAAATTTTCCATTAACGTCGCTATAAGATTTACTACTAAAACTAAAACTGTCCTCTAACTCAGTCTGCATTTTTCGAAAACTGTCAAAGTAAACGGAATGCGTCTCTGTACTTTCGGCACCAGATTCACTTCGCGCTTCATTCTCTGTATCGTCACTTTCACTACAACTCACTATTTTTGCGATCACTAATTTCCTCGGCATTTGCCTTGACGATGTAGAGTCACTGCTTAAATACCCAGAGTCTTGAACATTAGAACCCTTCTTTCTTCTAAAACGAGTCTTTGAATGTCCTTCAACCTTTGAACCTTTAACAAAAGTATCAGTATTTATATTGCCAACTCTACCTGAACGTTTTCGAATTATATTTCTATTCATATCCGTTTTTCTAACAGTCCCACTAATGGACTCCATGTTTTCGTATTCCGAGGATTGTGACTGGACAGAAGCTCTCATTGGACTGCAAGAAGCTCCATAATGTGATTCTGGAGATATGGAACTGTCGTGCGTCGAGTCAGTAGTCATACTCTTCGTAAATATCCTCGGACTGAGGCTTCTGCCAGTCACGTTTTTTGGATTAATTTCGTTTATTGTTTCCAAATCCGTCTCAACTTTTCTAGGGGGAAATATTGGTTGTTCATAAATGGGGTCATCCTCCGTTGGCGGTAAAGGTGGTAAAACATCAGGTCTTGCAAGATTTTTGAGTTGCTTTATCGTTGGAGGCGTACATTGTCTCTGTCTTTTAGAATGTCTTAATTCTAGCGTCAGTATTCGACCCTCTTCAGTTGTCCATTCTTCGGCGTCATGCCAAGTCTCACTTGTTGTATCTTCTAGACTTTTTGAACCACTATAAATGCCCTCCGACAACTTGGGGCGTTCATAAACGTTTTTCCGTTGCTCGTATTCATGTCTGAGACTGTTGAATTTCGTCAAATAATCTCCCTTGTCACTTGTTTTCTGGAAAGTACCACTGCTTCTGAGCATTATCCGTTGTTGAACCGGAGGATTTTCTTTATCGTCAATATTTTTGATAAGATCTTTTCTGCTGAACTGTGTAGAGTCACTTATTTCCTTGTGTTTAGGATGTTTTCTGTCTAAAGTATCTGGTTCGAAGCCATCCGATTCGTGTATTTTGATGTAATTTTCTGGAGGATCTTTCACTTCGATAGTCAAACAACCAGGCTTTAATTCTGTATCGTTAATAGTAGTTACTAATTTGCGACTGCCCATGGAACAGTCTGACCCACTGGGTGATGTAGGAGCACTTCCAAAGTTATAGGTATTATTAACGTAAACTTCACTAACTAAACTAGCTTTAGGTGTTTCGAAGGGAGGAGGCTGGGTCTTTTCTATTGTTTCATAATGATTTTGGTCAATTAAAATATCTCTATGTGGTGAAGGGGTATTGCTGTTACTGCTTGAATGAATTTTGTATATAGCATTCCTCATTGTTAGTTCTTCTTCTAAGGGTAAAGCATTACTTAAGCTTGGGCTTGCCTGAGATGACGGTATATCAGTATAATCTGTTGTAGATAGAGCCTTCTTATTAGTACTTCTTTCCAAACTGTCTGTTTCGTAATCGTTACCACACGGACTTTCAGACGCATTCCTCGTATATGGGTTGGAAATTGGAATTGTTGGCTTTTTAATATTACTTATTCTTTCTTCATCCGAGCTACTTTGATTGTAAGATTTCGTACAGTGATCGAGAGCAATGGCTTCGTTTACCATATCAGGAAGAGCATTATTATTAGTGAAAGGCTTGCTTATTCTTGGATGACCTAAGCCATTCCTGTGCTTTAAAGAGCGATAGTCGTTCAAACCAATTGGTCTAATATCATCCACACGAGCAACAGTTTGGCAATACAAATTGAAGTCTATGCGTTTTCGGTCTGCGTTTTCAAAATCAGGTAGTGGTAAATTATAATTTCGCAACACAGGTTCCGATCTAACAGATAAAGTAGATGACTTTTTTGGCACTGAAATATTATCAGCCAAATACATTGAATTACAACTTGAAAAACTGTTTTGCTTTCTCACTTTGCGGCGACTTTCACTGACAGGAAGTGATAAAAGCGATTCGGCTAAACTGTTTTGATTTGTGGGCAAAAAGTCGTTGTACGCATGTTGTTTTGCCGTGGGAATGTTTTCCAACCACTTTCGTATACTATTTTGCTTATCTCCTTTGTTGCCGAGACAGTTAACACAGGCTGGGATATTGTACTTCGCAATTTGTTGGATATCGCTGTCGTCATCTATCTTGCAACCCGGACAGCCAATGCAATTTTTCTTTCTACTGTTTTCTCTTTTCAGGCTGACTACGCTGCCACTTCTTTGGCTCCCCATTCCTTGATATATGTCGATACTGTTTCCATTGGAAGGTATAGTTTCTTCTTCCGGTATTTGGTTTAAAACTGGTTGAAATCTCTTGGCTGCCATTTTGTGTTTTGCTATTGCTATCACTTCTCTGATCTTGACCAAAAATTCCAATGCTGCAGCTGGGGGCTCCTGTAATTGTTAATGCAATTAACTTAAATATTCGTAACAATTAAGATATCATGTAAAACAGACATAAAAACATAATATTCTTACCGCCATAAGCTGTGGTTCAAAATAAGCAGGGTTGAAGTATAATTTCCTTCGTGTTGTGCCAACTGGTCGTGCTATTTCTCTATCGTCTTGTGTTTCCACAATAGACACATGTTCGTCTGGAAGCCTTTCAATTCCCGATTCATCACGGTGACTTATTTCTGAACTATCGTTTTTATTTGATTTGAAATCACCATAATGCTGATGTATCACCGCTGATGTAGTTTGGTTCTGAAAATTTAATATTCATGATTATTCATATTTAAAATGTTCACATCACATGTTGGATATTTATAAGAGCAAATACTTACAGTGTATGAATTATCATCACTCCGAGCACTGTCCCCAAAATCATCAGAATCAGATATATTGCTTCCTGAATCACTGGGGAAATTCTTGTTGTCGTGCATTTGTCGACTGATATTCAGTAATGGATTTTTCTTGATTATACCGTCATCTTGACCCATTGTATTTGGTAGATTTTGAATTCGTTCGTTATTTACCCTAACAATATCTCTTTCAGTAATTATAGACCCATCTTTCTTAATGAGTCCTTTTAATCTTCTATTGCCATCTTCATCAGACATTGCCTTGCGACGTTTTCGAATGTGTAGAAAAAGGAAAACAGATGCAACGTAGATGAGACCGAGAAGTAAGGAACTGATACCAATAGCGACATATTCTGACACCGTGAGACCATTAGAGCTGGATGCGCTTGCTGTTTGTGCGTTTGGTGCGAATTGAACTTCTGTTATATCTGAAAATTATTTCACATTAATGATGGTGCTAATTCAAGATTGGAATCTAAGTAAAAATGGATTACATACTAGAGTATGGTTTAGGTGGAGTTCCTTGCACCCTAAACGCTACGCATGGTGTGAACACTCCTCGCAAATCAAGTGGCGATGTGGGAGTGGCGGCGACATCGCGACACAGCAATCGAACCACCATTACTCGTCCGGTCATTCTTGCACGCACGTCGTTCTCTCCGCTCCACTACAAATTACAACTCGATAAGTTTCACAAAATAGAAAATCAAAAGTTTTAAAACATATGTGGGAAAATTGATTACTTGTAGAAATGTTCTGCCTTCGTCACGAAATAGATTGAAGGGGACATCAGCATCCAAAGTGTTTCGAAGATCGAGGAAACCTTTCCGTGTAAGAAATTGAGCGCCTGATACAGCACATATTGGTGTTTTCACATCTGTGAAAAGAGAGATTCTTTGTAAAAGAACTGATTTCGATTAAACAAGTGCCACGATATGTATTTTTTAAAATACTCACTTTGGAAAGTGATCTCTCTAGAGGGGTGTATAATCTGTCCTTTTAGTGGTAGATATACAAACGGTATCCTTTGTACAGCGCTGCCAGTACCGAACGTAGCTAGCGAACATTCTGTAAAAAAAAATGTTTATTCTACAAACTGTGAAGTCAAAAATCACCATCATGTAAATGTTTGCCAAATCCGATTTAGGAAAATTACGATCAGGTTCTCATTTGTAAAGGAATTAAGATTTTTTTGTCGAAAATCCGATGTGTTATTGCATATTTGAACCCCGAATTTACACCTTAAGTGACGCTAAAACGACATTTATTTCGCAGTAACACATCCAGTTATTTAGCCTTTGAAACTAAAGTGTAATTGGGATTAGCGTCCATATTGCCAAAAGTGAAATTATGTACGGATGGAATAAGAAGAAGAATAATTTCAAAGAATTCTGCATATAAATTAGCAATACACTACCAATTTTCGATAATATTGAAGTTACAACACAGAGAAAATAATGTGTAAAGAAATGAAAGTAAGCTTATGAAGTCATAAATTATTATGAAAAGATAACATCGGAAAATTGTGATAGCCATTCAAATGCTAGTGGTTTTATCTAATTAAGCAAGGAAAATGGAAAGCTGTTTGATTGTTTTTATGGAATCATTTCCCACATGATGTACCTAGGTAACATTGTTATTTAAAATCCAGTCACTTTGTTGTATGTCTCCCACGGACCTTTATAATTTTTCTCTTCATTATGTTGTTACTATTGGTCTATTATATTGATTCTTAAACAGCAAAAACTATGAATATCTTTTCTATTGAAAGTTTTATTCTTGGTATCAGACTGATCTCCTTAAATAGAAATCCTCATCTATATATACAGTTAACTTAACAATAAGATCATGTAATCGGGCAAAAAATCGGGTACATAGTACCTACGTGACAAATACTTATACAAGGAATCACCCAAAGAAAGTATCCAGTAAACTTTTCTAATACTTTTAAATCTTAGGCGTCTGAATGTCGCATAAAAACCTTCTGATCGTGAAACCTGATATTGCTATGATCTCCAAAGTTAAAAAGTTGTAAGAATTCACGTATCTTCGTTATATTAGCCAAAGTTTTCTTTTGATGTGGTCATGTGAAATAGTTCCGTTTTAAACCTAACTCTAGCAGTTAGTTCCTATTTGTTTCTTTTAAGTGCGTAATTAAACACCATTTGACATAAAAAGAAATTAATTTATAAAATGGGAAAGTTTTTGTCAAGTTTCTATATGTGGTTCTTGTTAACGTTTTTTTCTCCTTACTAAACAATGTGTGAGGATGTCACACATCATCAGCCTATAAGTGCCCACTGCTGAGCAAAGGCCTCTTCTCAGACGGAGAACGTTTGCGCAAATCACCACGCTTGTTCAAGGCTCATACTAGCTATCCTCGCGCGGTTTCACCCGCTGCTCGGCTCTACTTAATCCTAGCGTGATGTTTTTAGCTATCTACAAGTGAAATTATTTTGGCAATCCGACCAGCGGTTCCAAAGATTACCTCCTACATACAAACTTACAAATTTTACCTCTTCGATGTTTTCCTTCACCGTATGTCAGTGGTGACTAATTAATCATAGAAAGCGCATAGATATAACTCGGTACATGTTCCTTTCCAGAAATTAGAAATTAATAAACCAAATATTAAAAGCGTTTGTCCGAGATCTCCTAATGATTCGCCGTACTTAACGACTTAGCTCAGACTAAGCTTGTCGCTTAACCAGAATCTGGTTCGACATTTATATTTCTAGAACTGTTACTAATGAATACTTCATATTGCAGTCATTAATTTTATGTAAATGCGAGCCATTTAACTACGTCATAAATGTCACATAGAAGTAAAAAGTAGGCTAGAGAGTTTACATATTTTCCCAGTCGGCGAAAATCGTGATTATCAAGAACTTGGCGGGTAGTTCGATGTATGAAACCCTAAGAATATGAAACCTATAATAATTGATCATTATCATTAAAGTTTTACATTGCATAAAATTTCTTAATAAAACTTGGCTTTTATAGAAACTGTTCTTAACTCATCATCATCACCAGTCTAGAAGTCCCCAGTGCTGATTTAAATCCTCTTCTCGCACGGATAATGAATGACCAGTACCTAATCATTACGCGACCACGCCGCCTTAAGCAATCAAGGCGGTTTTCGATTTGAAACTTTTTAACTAAAACACTAATTCCAGGTTTCCTCAAGATGTTATAATGACACAGAGAATTCGGACTTAGTCATTTGCCAGGTTTCGAATCTTCATAACAAGTGGGCGGCTTAACCAATAGGCCGCTAAGTCGTTTTGTTTCGTCGAACCGTTATTACCTATTAGTGGGCTATTACTAGTGTGTACCAGACCTACGTAAGCAATGACGTGTATTTGTGCTATACTTTTAACTTGTGCAAATTGTGGTACAACTTGAAAATCACTTAATGTCCTTTTTTACACATTCGAGAGGCTCTCGAATTGAAGAAATGTGGAGTGTATCTTTACGCGCTTAATGTCGATAATTACCTGGCAGATCGTCAACACATAGTTCTCTGTCCTCTCTAAAGAGCGGCGCGCGTTGGGGGCAAGCGCATGCGCACTCGCCGCCCGATTCCGATGCGCGCGCGCCTGCTCCGTGCTCTGCGCATAATGCGGCGCTGCACTCATTTTCTGTAAAGATCGATCGATAGTATCAGTGAATTTGAGCTGAACTTGTTCTAAGTTTAAATTAACAGTCAAATATTTTGATTACTAGTAATATTAAAAACAAGAAAATTAACTAAACTTAACTAAATTTACTAAACAAGAAAATTTGTAAGTATGGACAGATGGATGTTATTCTTTCATGTAAAGAGTACCGAAGGGATCTAAATGCAATTGCCATAGAGATAGATTTTAGTCTGGAATACACACATGCTCATATAGATTACTTAGACCCTGGTATTGCGGATGACGCTGCAGACAGAAGATGCTAGTAAGACATATTTCTAGGAATAAAACAGTTACGTAATAACTGACCGGTAATAGTAAAGATGTCACCAGTGTCACGGCGCGCGAGTTCGCCGAGGCGCGCGCCCCTCACGACTGCAGTGGAGACCAGCACCAGCGCCACCACCAGCTGCAGCCTGGCGGCCATCCTACCCCCCGCCGCCGCCATCCTCGTCACCTCCCGCCATCCGCATCGCTAGTAGAACCTGTCAGGGAAAAAGCATATTCAGACCACTTATCAAACCAGCCAACTTGGGCTACGAGGACCGTTTGCCATCAGAAGGGCCGGTAATATTTGTTGCATGCAAAACCTGGTTCTGATTCTAGACACGAATTTACAGTTACTTTTGTAGAGAGATACCAATTTATTCGATATTCTTGTCGATTTGTGCATGAAAAAGTGCCCTTTTTATTTTTTTTTGCCCAGCTTAGTGATTGCTGTGTCAGTAGGTAAGCAAAACACGGTTTTTTTTAAGTATTTTTAATAACAAATGTCAATGTGAAGAAAAAAGTCAAACATGATAGCATGTACCTAATATAATTTAAATTTTAGTAGTTTAATTCTTGAAACCCCAAGCGAACGCCGTCGTCCGCACACCACATTCTTCTATTGTGTTTCGAATTATCACTATTGAATGGTTAAGTTGCTAAAGTTAACACTACACTTAATAATAATTCTAGAGCTACATCCGTCAAATGTTGTAAGTTTTATGGCTATCAAACAATTCATGGTGGGAATGTGTGATGTACCCTTTGTTTGATCATCAAGTCAGGCAGTGACTACACCTATAATAAAAGTTACATTATCTTCATGCCAAGTCGTAATCCCTCATTCACGTAAGTGCTGACTGACAGTCATTGTATGATTGATCGGATATAAACGGTCCGTACTTGGAAGATATAGGAAAAACGACCGTAGCAAAACTGATCTATGAATAGTTTCATAAAATGTTACAAAATTTTTAATCGTAACATGACGTACGAATGATAGCCGATTTAGTGAAAATAGTGAATCGAAATATGAAATACCTACTTATAACGAGAACGGTGAAAGCTAACGCATCGGTGCAAAAATTCAAGTGCATTGTTCAATGCTTAATTTCACTCAGTTCACATGATTTCCTCCGTGCTGCCGGTTGTCTTGTACGGCTATGAAGACTAGACAAAGACGGGACACGAACCGTTTCGAAGAACATTAATTTGATAAATTCTAAGAATTTCTACAAATCTTGGAAATTTTACCATTCCTAATCTACAATTTGGTGTCAATTAACTGTGAGTTCACCAAACATTAGATAGAGGCGATATTTAACAGCATCTTCAGTTTACCTACGTGTGTAAAAATTGTCTGTTAAGTCACTAAACAACTGTAGCAATCCATAAAAACTCGATGGTGCCCATGTTTGCTTTACTTTTCATCCGCGCGTGTGTTGGCACGCGTCAATACTGTTGACTCTTCGTAATGCCGTGTTTCCGCGCGACCAGCTATTGGTAGATATTTACCTAACTGTCTCAACAAAATCGCACTTAAAACTCAAGAAACGGTATTAAAATTTATTATTGAAGTGACAATGTTAGGATCTAATGACACTGACAAACTCGCTCAGCGGTGGGTCCGTGTGTAGAAACACCCACTTTGTCGATTTAAGCTGGTTTCCGACTTCACAGTCAATCATTTCTTAGAATATCAGTTCGTAACATATTAACACTGAACGTTGAAATATGGACAGCCGTGTATTCGCTAGACAGATGTCGATTTATTGTTGTGATCCATCCCTCCACGCTAATAGGTTTCCTTAATCGCTGTGAACCTTTGCTGTGCTGTGCCACTTTTAGATAATAATCATTTTGTCTTATGACGCTCTGGTTTAAGTTCTTCAAAAATATTCTGATAAAAACTGTTTGCTTCATTATGACAGGTTATATATCTTTAAATCATATTCAAAACCTTCTAATATACTGGGGTCATGAGTAAAGTATGGCATTCAATTGCGATTTTGTGACGCATCATTTGCAATACATGATATATGCGGTCAATTCTGATTGTATCAATGAGGGTTCCATCTTGATGGAAGTTTTAGGTCATTACATTTACTTAACACAAATATAAATAACTAACTGAACATAAATAACCTGAGTATCAGTGTTCAGTGGTGAAAATAATAGGTTAGCTCGGTAAACTAAATAGTCCATTGTATCCAAGTTGGATATTTGGCCTCGAGTTTCATTTACATTTTATTGCTCGTCATCGGAAAACTGTGCGTTTTAGTAAAGAAGTCGTGGTTTGTGGCGGAAGATGAATAGTTTGAGGGCAAAATTCTCTGTGTCAATACAATGGAAACACGAAGAGCCAAAGAATTAATAAATGAGGAAATTGTTCTTAGACTTTGTTTTGGATTTTCTCTTAAGATATGTCAAACGTTACCGGCAATGTTAAAGGCTGGTTCTTAGTTGAAATTGGTTAGGTTAACCTATTTATTTGGATTTATGTGGCGTTTACCATGATTCTTACCTTAACTACGATTTGTTAGTCAAACGAAGTAGGTACCTATTACCTACTACATTTATTATTTTTAGGGCGTCCGTAACAAATACAGCTCACGGAGCTCATGTAGATTCGACACGTCTTTTTGTCTGTCTGTCCTTATTAACAGTATTTTTTTTCGAAGCTGTAAGAACTATACCTAGTAATGAAACTTTGTTTATAAGTTGTATCTATTCTGTGAAACGTAATAAGACTTTCTTCCCAATGGCCGCGTTTTGAAAGTTTCTGTGGAACACTGAAGTGATAGCTGGAATTACGAAACGGAATTCAAATAGTCGTCGAATGCGCTACCATTATTTATAATAGCATCAAATATTTAATGAATATTATTCTTCAGTTGTAGCTGTGCTTCGGAATAAGAATTCGAAGCTAATTACAAAGACTCTAGACCTTATTTACGAATAAATCCAGTTATTGGACTAAACATCACTAGCATCCATAAATAAAGCGGTGATTCACGACCAACTTATCATCACTGTAGCTAATCTTCTTCTTCATCTACCACTTAATCCTCCTGATTACAACTTGCAACGTTTGTATATACATTTATTGATGCAAAAGTAGATATGATTGCAGTAATATCACCAATCTGTAGTCTGATTGATATTGTCGTCTATAAAATTATCATCAGCATCTGACATTTGAAAGAGCGTGTGGGTACGTGCGCGTGCGCTTGCGGCTAATAAGCAGTTCTACATGTACCTATTTATTTTATGAAAAATATGTTGCGTACTAGGCAGTGATGTAGGTAAGGAGTTTTATAAACTACATGCATTCTATTTTTTCATTGCAAATCAGGACATAAGTTGATAATTTTCCTAAACATGTAACATAACGTTTACCTATAACCTATATATGTTTACCTAGATTACCTATAACCTATACCTATATAAGTGTGAGATGAATAGAATTGTTGAGTATCTTACAGGAACCTTAGAAGCTTAAGTGATACTGAATCAGATAAACATTAAAAAAAAGACATTTAGGTAAACATTCAAACCGCATGTAAACATTAAAAAAAAAGAGATTATTTCTATCAGGTGCATGCCTTATTGCTTTTTTTGAGAAGGAATAGTATAAAATTACAAGAAAGACTGTCAGTCTTGCTGACTGAAAACCATCTCGTTCCACCTCCTGCTCTAATGTCCAAGCCGAGTTGCGGTACAACATGGCGTTTGCATCTGCAACGACATTCATAGTTTTCGCCCTATGAGTTCTAGTGAATAGATGGCGTGCTTGTTGTAAATATTTTAATGTTCATTTGTTTATTTTCTTTATGTTACTCAATTAGAAATGTATTCATGCTGACAATTTTAGTAGATAGTATTACTTTAAATTATACAATTCTGCATTGTATCACTCAAATCAGCACAAAAGAAAAACTGTCTAAGGAACTTGGCATGGCATGCCCAGGTAATTATAACTGTGTAGGTACATGAATTGAACTTAATATTTTATAATGTAACCTTTACAAAGTAACAAAGCGACCACGCCTGCGGAAGTCGGCTAGTGCAGATACATCTATTGATTTCCCAGTAACAGATAACGATTGATCTGTAGCTATTACCGAGACTACCTCATGTTTGTCTAAATACATACACAGACACTAACATACACATTATACGTCTAATTATATTGGTTAACATTCCTTTCCTATGCAAAGCAAAGTAGGTCTTGAATGATTGTAATAAGAGTGTAAGTAAGTGCAGCAAGAATTGGGCTCCAAGAGCCATGTGTACTAGGATCGCAAAAATTGTAGGGGATCGTTCAAACCCGTAGGCGCCGGGGACTGACGCCGGTCGAACTGGTTAATTGCCAGACATTATTTAGTCCTAGTAGCAGTGCAGTACTTATGAAGATTGATTACTGGGTTAAAAGACTTCTAATTCATAAGCAGTCCATCTACCTGGAAGGGACGTTTAGGAACCATGTATTATGGCTAATTTTACTAAGTTAGATAGTATTTGAGCTTCCTGAAATGGTAAGGAATGTTGGTTGGGATTATATTAGTGAGTTATATGCGAATCACGTTGGGAGACCCTTCGGCACCTACACTGTACTCTCATTAAATAGTGCTAATCAGTTTAATACCTTATACGAACAGAACTTGTAAATGACCATTGCCTTAATTAATTATTAATGGCACAAGAATAGGATTCTTTCATTTTTGTCTTATTTGAATAAGAATATTAAGATAAATCGATGCGTCACACTTAGCAGCATTTCTTAATAAAAATATAAATCGCATAATCTTGAGGAAAACCTGTCTAAAAAAGATTTAAGTTAAGCTTAAGCTTCTGTAGCCGTTGATTGATGACAACAAAACGGTTTTGAGATAAACGACGTTCATAATCATTTAGGAACAAAAATATAAATAAAAACTAACAAATAGAAACGGAATAAAAAACTTTTTCAAAAATGACTTGCAATTTTGCAACGGGTTAATGGTCACCAACGTGCGACACCTTAGTCCATTTCAATTAAAGATAAAAATAACTAGTGATTTTATCAATAATTGAATTGAAAACCTCCTCTTCCTTCTCGAGGAGTTGTATACAACAATATTTAGTATTTATAAACGAATTTACACTCTTTACAACGAGAAAATCCGTCCGAATCAGATTACATCGTTAATTGGAATTTAGGGCTATTACTAAGTTCTTGAATGGCACATCATACTTGTCCTCTACCAGTTTCTAATTCCTCGATTTACCAACTCAATTATCAGCTCCTTGTTTCTTAGCCTCATATTAACACGTAGAAGCTCACAAGAACGCCATCTGCGTGGCTTTTTACTGTCTTCTAATGATTTGATAAATTAGCAATGTCATTATCGTGTTACAGGCAATTTATCACTTGGAAGTTGTAGTCTGACCGCACAAGGTGACGATGTACTACATAATTATAATCTGATTGGTTCTGAACACCATTTATAATAGTCTTGTACCGTACTGTACCGATCAGGTCAGGTGTTACTAGACCGGATACATTTACGTCGTAAAATTGCCTTATCATAACCATCTATGGCGATACTATTAATGACATTGTAGTTTTGTTGTGATTTCTTTATGATATGGTTTTATTGTTGCTAGTCTGATATGATATAAATAGTAAGCTTAAATTTTTATGTTACAATTGTGTTATTATTGTTAGGAACATCGACGTTTATGCTTTTATATTAGCTATGCTATTACTATGAGTATTTATGAAACATCAGGAGATTTTAAGAACAGTGAAAAATGTGTCCAACATTATCGATTCTTTTATGTCGGTTTTTTTATGTGATATGTTTGCAAACGAGTAGGCGTATTACCTGATGGTAAGCAATAAGCGCCGCCCATAGATACCCGCAATATCAAAAGAGTTACATGTGCGTTGCCGTCCTTTTAGGGATACGGATTTCAGATATTTAAGGATTGGGGGAGGGGAAGGATTGGGCCTCCAGTAACCTCACTCACACGGCGAAACACAAAGCTGTGGTTGTCTCACGCCGGTTTTCTATGAGGCCGTTGTATCACTATATAGTCAAGCCGACGTATTCGTGTCGAAGTTTAACTCTCCCACACTTAGATAATCTTAGAATTTGGTTTATTCGAGTTAATTCAATAAAAGAAAATTTTATTTTATTCTAAATTCAGATGTCAGAAAGAATGATTGTTTCCCAATATTGAGACTGCGGGCAGCTGTTTCAACACCTGGATTTTGCTCTTACGTTCTAAGTATCTGGTTCAAGTGACCATGAAAGCTGTTAAAACTTGAGCGCATTTCACTTATTTCAACCTGTACGTAGTGCACTCGAAGTGTTTGCGTACATTAAAAGAGTTTTATTTACATGGAAAAAACTGATCTGCATTTTAAAACACACGTCGCTAACAGCTGAAGATTTTTACCAATGCGCTAACTTTGTTTATGGAAATGAGCGGGAATAGAATGGACAAACAAAATATATTCAATATTCGATTGATATTTCAATTTAATAACAGCTAAAAATTCACAAGCACGATCCTATCTTTGACCAAATTATTGACTTTTTTGATGTAAGTATTACAATTATTCCCAGTATTACCTCTTTTCCTAAAACTAATTCAGGCACCTTAAGTTATGTATTTTTAAGAATACCCAGTCAGTTCAGCCAGTTCAAGTTTTTATGGTAAAACAAAAGCTTAAATCACAACATAGTATAAAACAAAGTGCGTGCGTTCGTGCAGCGGAATGTTGTTGAATTTAAAGATTTTAACTAATTTTTGGATACATCTCTTTTCTTCTAAAGTCTATGGATTAAAAAAAGTTCCGCCAGGACAACGTTCGCCCAGCGGAATCAGTTTTTGGTGAATTTCTCCACAATGGTTGCGTGTACAATTTTTTTTTTTACCATACACAATTATACGACGTCATACACTAAATATCTGCATAATTAAAATCTTTAAATTCAACAACATTCCGCTGCACGAACGCGCGCAAACAAAGTCGCTTTTTCTATTCCTATATCACACTCATAGGCTGATAATGTGATGTGTGGTCACATAAGCAGTGTAGTGTACTATGTGACTTTTTCTGAGGTACACATAACGCAGAAAAAGTCACATAGTATGTAGCATACACCCTCCTAGGTTTGGAACCTGCACCATCATGCATGAGAAGGGGGCGCGCTTACCTTCAGGTCACCACGACATAAGCTAGTGCATAATAAAGTAAAATCCATTTAGATCTAAGTCATGCCTAAACAAACACTTGAATTGTTTTACAAACAGAGTTTTGCTAGCCATAGCTAATGAGATCCTTATGAGAAGAGGGCTCTTGAGACAGTTAGGTCGGGTCTGCGGTCCTATCTCAGACGTATACAAATATTTGCGACCCCACTGGGTACATAGGCTTCTGTGGATTCAGTATTGGAGCTCGACCGCTCTAGTATTTGGTGGCAGTTTCTGAGATTTGCCCGATTAGGATAGGTTTTATTGTTTTTTGTTTTTGCACAACGAAATGGATTTATGCAGTTTAAATTTTGCCATAGTCGCTGCAGAAGATAGTACCTAATAATAAGAGTTTTTGAAACTTGGGAAAAAAAATAGTAATATTACTATTTAGGTAATGTTTAAGTAACTATTCTTTAATAATTCGTTACTAAAGAATAGTTTAAGTAATTCTAAGTAATGTCTACGGTAGTAAAATATTTTGGCAAAGATTAAGGATCTGAAGTCCAAATCAATCTAAGAATTATTTTAGAGTGATAATTTATAAAAGTAAACAGCTAATTAAAGTTTGAAATTGCTCGAAGTTTTGTCAGTATTATAATGGTCAATAAAAATATATTAAATTAAGTTTGACGAAAGATGAAACATGAAAGATACAGTTATCTATAAAATAATATTAATTAAGTTCTTTTGTATAAAATTAACTTTATTGTCCTTAGTCATTGCGATGTCATTGAATGTGAGTTTTTAAACATTTGTGCTTATTGTATTAATATTTATTTAATTAATGGAAAAGTGTGAGTACCTATTTATTTTGTACCGTACCGTAATCAGTTATAATCTGTACAATAGTCATTGGTATTTCCAACTGTAGGTAAAGTAACAGAAAATGTTTATAAAAGAAAACCAGTAACTAACCGTAACACCATCAATATTTACGCTTACCAAACACATTTCCCATTATTTCTCAAATCACTTACTTTAACAGACTATTAATTATGCGCATCATAATTTAAAACGGTATTACGCACATCAATGGTAATAAAAGACAGCAGAACACAGAAGTGAACAAATACGCCTTGTAAGGGTTCACAAACCTTTTTGTAAACAGGGACACGCGCCGACTGCTTGGTTATTATTTTTATTCCTCTTAATTTCCATTATAGTAGACGGTCGGTCTGGTAAGCTGCGGACTCTTAATGTTTATCAAACATGGATTGTTAAATAGATGTGTTTGCCAGCCAAAGATTGCCACGCACCATTAGACGTGTATGGACGATCCGAGTGACGTTTTCGGTGGATTCTTTGTTTACCCTGCCTCTACGCTTTTGTTGAAGTTGTTCAACAAGATACTACTTGGTTGGTGGTGGTTACTACTTGTTTCAACGAAGTACTTACCTAGATGTTTCTATACGTTACATTTTTACGTGAACCGAACATTTTTGTATCGCTTCAACCTTTTCGGGTTTAGTCGTATTTAGGTACTTGTTATGTAAATTAGATATACGGAGTGTTTCTCAGTATGAGTTTTACGGTAATGTTAATGTAAAGGTATTCAATAATCAATGGTATCAAGTCCTCGATACCCAATCACAAGGTACTTTTTATATCGTTATCTGATCGTGGACAGCTAATTACAGCACTTTGTTATATGATATTTGGCGTCTGGATACACTGTTCCTTAAAGTATTCATAAAATGAGATGGGATCGTAAACTTTATCGACAATTTGATGTCCACTGGGCTTAAGGTCTGTAGTTGTCCCGATACTAAAAGCTTTGGCAATCAAAATGGCAGATATCCGAAACGAAATAATTGAAAACTTATCGCGTTAAGAAACAAATTAATTAATGTATAAATTGAGCAAGTTTAAAGCGCAATTTTTTGAAACACGTTCACAAAAAATATCGTCAATGATTTTTAATTAATAAAATGGGTACCTAAAAGCCACCTAGTTATTTAAAGCAAATCAATCACCGCATGAGATACACAGACTCGGTGTTAGAAACAATGCAGCGAAAGCAATCACAATCAATCAAGCCAACGTGTAATTGAAGTTGTTCACCTGTCGTTCACTGCTTAGATGTAATAAAATGTTACCACGTAGAACCATAAGAGAAATGGGCATACACATGTAGTTGATGTAACAATAACTACGAGTAGGTCTTTATCGGTAACATTACGGTTGGAAATCAGGTGCCTTCAACTCGAGCGAAACAAGTCAACGCGCTAAAGCAGTCACCTGTCTTGCGTGCGCGCCATAATTATTGAAGTTCAGTGTTAAGTCCGCCAGCTGACTTCTAAATCATAGTACTAACTAACCACCATACTTTAGGAGCCTACAAACAATTCCCAGGAAATATCTCCGGTACGAACAGTTAAGTTAAAAAAAAAAAACTTTAATTAGATACATACTAACAATTATTGCTAGCTGTCAGTTCGTCTAGTTATTATTTCTGTCAAAGTATGTGAAGATGTTAGCGTGTGAACGTTGTACTGATCGTGACGAATGACGTCAGAACAATTGTCGATCGCTTGTTATTGTGTTGGGTGTAGAACAACGACGAGGTTCTCATGGCGAAGATGAGATTTCGCGTATACACGTGACTATGCGACTCTTTCTATTAACGACCTTATACATTCTACGGTTTTTTCGCTATTATTATTAAGTATAGTCTATTTAATAAGTGTTTTATTTCTTTAGATATCTAAGTATATTGAAAGTTTTATAGAATTATAGAAATTCACACTGTTTTTTAAAAACTTACAAGTGTAAGAAGCTATTAATAAAGGTTATTTATTAAAACCGCCGTTTGGTACGAAACTCGAATAATTTCAAGCTATGCTGGAGCTCATATTCCGTAAAATGTCTTACGAAAGTTATAACACGATAACGTACAACAATACAACAAAAAGCAATTATTTGTGTTTGTTCAAGATCTATACTTATCTAGGGAATTTATATAGATAATCATTGTTAGGTTAAACATGATCTTAGGTAACTACTTACATAATCTAAAGCAATATTTTAGTGTCAATATTATGAGTGCAAGTATACAATGTTAACCGGGGTTGCGGTGCAATGAGGCACCGCGACCTCGGCCCAGAGCAGAAGCGACGGGGGGTTTTTAGTCAGTAAGAGTCTGACACTCCCTCCGCCCCACCTTGGGCGGGAGAGGTGATTTGATGATTTTCCCCTCACAAAAAAAAGTATGCAATCTTCCAGCCGTGGTTTTAGGCCAAGCGCGAGAGGAGTCATGTGATGATATTTTTCCACTAAAAAAAGCGTAGGTATACTTAATGGTTTCAGCTTTAAAATCAAAGAAGAAGAACAAATTAAACCATCCACAGCTACTAAACTTTTTTAATATGCAAATAAATTACTTATGTTTGTGCAAACCAATTAAACTTGTAAGTGGTGAAATTTTACCTTCACATTACGATGTATTCTGATACCGCGGTAGCAAATAATTTATGTCATCAGATTGGATGATCCTTATTTATATTAGTAATAAAGTCGAATTTATTAGTAAGGTAGGTCCTTTGATTACTTTTTAAATTTATCGATCATCAATTATAGAATTTCGGAAGAAAATCTTTGACATTTAGTGTTGCAGTGTGTATCTGATGTAATTGTCATTTCTTTTAATTGGTTTGTAAGTTCTTGTAAAGACGCTTTAGGCGGCCGTGATATCATAAAACATTGCCATATTTTTCGCTATCATTATTAAAACAAATGACCTTCCCTCTAACAATCACTACATAGTATTTTCTCATCAAATTCGATTTCCCTTCCCTATATCCCCATGTATGCTTAAATCTCAAAAACTACGCATTGGATTTTGATGCGGCTTTTTAATAGATAGATATAGTGATTGGATAGGAAGGTTTATATGTGTATTTAATATACCTAGATAAGTGTTGCATCTGTGCTAAACCGAGGCGGGTCGCTAGTTTCAAAATAAACTAAGTTATACCTTCTGTACAAATTTCTAAGTTATTATAAAAGCGTTTAAACAAAATGAAAATGTAACACCACATCAAACTTTAAATACCTACTTACGTATCTTTAAAGAAAAAATAAGTAGTAAGTACCTAAGTAAGTTAACATACATTTTGACACTGATGCTATTATACATATAATTATTATTTTATGTAATAAGTCAGCAAACGATCCGACGGATTACCTGATGGTAAGCAATCGTCGCCGCCCATGGACACCCGCAAACCCAAAGGAGTTACGAGTGTGTTGCCGGCCTTCTGGGGGGATAAGTGTTGCGTATATAAGGATTGGGAAGGGATAGGGGAGGGGGAGGTATTGGGCCTCCGGTGACCACACTCACACGGCGAAACACAACGCTGTGGTTGTTTGACGCCGGTATTCTGTCAGGCCGTGGTGTCACTCCTGTCGAGCCGACCCATTCGTGTCGTCGAAGCTTGGCTCTCCCACACTTATTATACCAAACCATATTCTGCGTAACTTTAACAGAACCATAGACCAACAATAAACCTAACTGTATGTACCTACTATTCGTACTTATACATTTCAAATATTTTGTGCAGTAAAAGTTATTTCACTTTACCTAGCATTCCTATAGAAATACAGCAGTTAAAATCTATTGTGAATCTTAACAACAATCACTTAGAGTTGCTTTTCACATATCTTTATGTAAAAGCTTCCTAAGTGCTTATAAACTACTGTTCAAATGTAAGAACATAACCCTCTACAGATTTATAACTACTAAACCTTTTACGATGCTTAAAATATTTTATTGATTTGAAGACAACTCAAGTTAAATGTTAAAAACAATTTGTCAAGGAAAGAAGTTGTCAATTTAAATGATGGATTCAAATGATGTTTGTATCACAATAGGTATATGTATAAGAGAACTAGCTTTTACCCGCGACTTTGTTCGCGTGGAATAGTGACTTCCTGCAGATTTTTGGTTTAAAAACTATCCTATGTCTTGTCTCGAGTATCAAACTATGTCTGTACCAAATTTTACACAACTAGATTCAGTAGTTCAGGCGTGAAGAAAAGACAGACAGACTGACAGAAAGACAGAGTTACTTTCGCATTTATAGTATTAGTTTGTATGTGTATATAAGAAAATAATAAGGGCCTGTTCGCAATGTCGCGTCTTTGCATGTAATTACTAAATAATCTTAGCGCGAATTTTATCTTCTATGCACAGACTTCTACAAAGTTCAGTCCACAAGAAATATATACATATTTCCGTGTGCAGACAGGCTCTTAAATAGAAGAAATTTACTTTTCTATAACAACATTGAAAAATACATTTCCAAATTGAAGTTCGCAATAAAATTTTATTGCAATTTTATCTTAGTAATTGAAACACTGATTATTCAGGAAGTTTTTCAATAACATTTATTATCACTGTATATATGTAACTATGTAGGTAAACGATTCCCAATTTCCTTTTTGGTCAAAAGTCAAAAATGAAGCCATGTTGGAAATTTCTTAAGCTACTTGCATGTCTTTATTTGTCAATCAATCTGAAGATACTTTACTGGGAACATTATAAAAATTGTAACTTGATTGCATTCGACTTGCACCACACACACTGACTACCTAATCTTCGATATATAGAAGAAATATACCATATTATATTACCTGTCAAATTCGAATAGTTAACATCGGTTCCCGATTATTTTGTTTAGCGCCTGCTTTTGCTCACGGCTTTGCTTGTGTGACCGAAAAGATAGTCTCTGTATGAGTTTTTAGTTTATTTACTTGATCATGATATTCAATAGTCTCTATACCTTATCCCTTACCTAATTGTCAAATTGTTTAGGTATTTCACTTTTTGTATCGACTTCGATAAGAACATTCTTAAGACTGTCCTTTAGTTTCTCTTACACTTAATCAGGTCTTTTTCTTTAATAGAACGGAATGGTAATTATACATAAGTATATAAGTGCTGATGGTAAGTATTTGGCGTTGTCCATGGACACCCGCAATACAAGCGTGTTGCTAGCCTTTTGTGTGGTAAAGGATTCGGAATAGGGAAGGATTGGGCCTCCTCTAACCTCACTTTAACGACGAAATACCACGTAACACTTTGTGTTAATGTTTAGTAAATGTTTTAACTCCGGTTAAACCGGCATATTCGTACGAAAGGACGGCTCTTACACACTGGAAACACTTAAATTTTCTAGGATGAAAACTATAGTTCTATGTAGATTTAATACGGCACCATAGTATATTCATAGTATTAGTATATCCAAACGCAATTGTACACATTCAATTCTACGAGAAAAGCAATAAACAAACTTACTTATTTTTCTTTTTAAACGTGTATTCGTGTGTGTCGATTTGACGTCAACCCGTCTGTCCGTCAGTCAGTAAGTTGTAGCTGCAAGTACAAGTGTCCGTAAGTAATATAGTAACGTGTCAAGCGCGTTTGTCAAACTTGCACTGGACAATCACCATCGTTAGACTTAACCTCGAACTTGTACGTACGAATGTGCCCCCACGACCTGTGAGACTTACTTGGAATTCTTTGTTGTCTTGAATTTTTATATATTCGGTCTTACGTACCTATGGTGTTTGTGGTGCTGGTTTATTGCGTATTCCTCCATTCCATTGCATTGTGAATATTTATTTTGAAAACTAGAATTCGCCAAAATTCTTCTTTGAAAGTGTTTGCATTTTTAATATGTTAAAACTGTTTCCTCTACACTCTTTTCACCAGTTATACGATCTTGGTATTAGTAGTGAATCTATTGTCATATACCGGGCACTATTCCAGACTACCATGCTGTGCTGTGCTATTTATTACTGAGAGATTTTGGAAAAACAAATTTCGTTGCGTTCTGTTTGGGCTGAGTAGCGCCGTCTTTTCAGGGAAGAGATAGGTTGCGGCGATCTATAGGCGAGAAGAACTGGGCAGCCATGGCGCTGCTGAGCCCGTGACTGCCTCAGAGAAGGTTTTTACCATCTGTGAGGCAATCTTGCTCGCAAAAACGGAGGCGGACGGCATAAGAAAACGCCACCCATCTTCCTCACCTGCCAGCTGCCGCAGGCGACATACAGGGTTTCAGGAATCAAATGTCAAGTCACCGTGAGCACGGGTCTGCAGACATCAAGCAAGAAGAACTCTCCGCCTGACCTGACGCATACCCGAGCATATGGTGCTAGCGTTGACCGATGTCAAAAACACCCTTGTGCATTGATTGAAATTTAAATCACCAAAACCATTATTAATTAGTAGCCACTGTAAGCAAGTACTTTAGTCTTTTTACGTAAGTACATGCACCAATTTTTAATAATGGTTGTTACAATAACAGTTGTATAACAAAATTACTCGTTTCGATAAACTTGGCACGTGGCGTTACCCATTTGAAAGATGAGACAATTCAATCCACCGTTTTATTCTATTAATTTGTAATCGGCATAGTATGCGTATAAAATGAAACGATTCGATGCGCACTTGAATTTAGTTACGTGTTGTTATTAGTAGTGTTCATACTGCTCATATTTCTTACTGGCTTTTGTACAGAAAGATCGAAGAAGGTCCATTGGTTTGGCAATAGAAAGATTTTATCTTCCCTTTTTTCCTATTGGCTTTTTCTACATTCAAACTGGTTGGTGTTAATAATGAGAAAACTTAAAACCTAAAACCTTACCTCATATTTCATTGATTGGTCAGATTTTATTTAGACCACGATCTACATACGAGATAAAAAATAATTTTGAAACTGAAATTCACATGACAGTTTTATTATGCTCTCTTAAAAGATAAAAGAATTGGGTAGTTTCCTAGGTCAACAATAAATTAATTCGACGTTTCAATAAAATAAAATATTGAAAAGTGACTGTAGATACTTTTATTCATCGATCGGTCGATACGCTAACTTTTAGATATTTTTAAGAAATAAGTACTCTATTTGACGCAAACTCAGTGGTCATACAAATTTCAGAGAGAGAGTCATAACTCAGTGTTTCATACAAATTTCATAGAAAAGTATCGTTTTTGACATTTGGATGAAAGTATTGAATTTGACTAGTTGGAAACTAACGTATTAATACAAATGTAATGTCTTCTGCAAACACTAATTCTACTCTCTTTCTTTGCGGAAAAACAGACTTTAAAAGACCATTACGATACTTACTATAATAACTTAAACTGAAACTTCTGTTCTATCACACATAACTGCGTGTCCAGTATTCATATAACGGATGGATGCGCGTGAGTGTGCCGTTTCGATCCCCGACGAGCATAATCGACTGTGTCTAGATTAGACACGCACCGCATCCCGACGTGCCGCGACATCGGCTGGGCGGCGCAAGCGCAGATGTCCGCTCTTATACAGATAAATGTAGCCCCGTTCAGAAATCAATGTAGAATTAGAAAGACGGGTGATGTGAATTGAAGGTTTAATAGAGTTAGACTATGGCGTATCAATGGGTTTAAAGGGTTCTGGGATTGTGTGTTTTGTTACAGTTAATGGTATATTAAACATAGTGTACGAAATTTTATGGAAATAAGATTTTTTGGGTTGGATTTTGGATTTCAACGAGGAAAGGGCCTAGAAGATTTGCAATGCTTATCCTTATTTTGGGGATGGGGGAGCCATCAAATGACTTCTATCCTACAGGGTTGGGCGAGAAGGTGTGTCAGACTCTTACTGACTAAAAGCCAGCCCCTTTCCTCTACTGCTCCAAGCCGAGACCCCGGATCTTTATTGCACTTGTTCCGGCTGAAATGCTTATCCGCTGTCCCAAGAACAAACCAGAAGTTTGGTCGTGAGTTGACCAGGCGTTTCAAATTAATTTAGAATTACGTATTTATTACACAATTTTCATGTCTTTTTTTAACAATTTACTTAATAATGGGCATTTACAATTGGTAGAGATGATGATGTGACAAAAAAAAAAACTATTTAATTTATATATCAAAAAGAAGAAATGTGGTCCTTGTTCGATTTTATATAATTAAAACGTACCTAATGTGAACGTACTCTGCGAGTTTCAACACAATTACAACTGACATATTGCTTAACTAATCCTTTCTAAAGTAATTTTGTGAATCGATTTTTCGTAATATTTGATATACTTAGTATGGATTACGAAAACTATTAGTGTAGATGTTTAGGTCTGAATATGTCAATATTTAGAAATAAGTAACCTTTCACTTTTTAAGAAACTCATAATTTTTAAAATGGTAGATGTATAGCTAAAAGCTGTAAACAGTACCAGATAGCAAGAAACAATCTAGATCACAAATCTAATAACATCACATGACTTTTTTATGATTGCCTTGTTTTTACGTTATGTGTATTTTTTATGGAATAGGAGGCAAACGAGCAGACGGATCACCTGATGGTAAGCGATCGGCGCCGCCCATGGACACCTGCAACACCAGAGGAGTCACAGGTGCGTTGCCGGCCTTTTAAGAAGGAGTACGCTCGTTTCTTGAAGGTTTGAAGGTGAATTGTATTTTACCCATTAATCTTAGTTGAATATTTAACATTTATTGTGCTTGTGTGTCACTAAGCTATGTCATTGAGTAATTGTAAGGATAGCATTCTTTGTAAACCAAACAAATATTATAAATGCGAAAGTAACTCTGTCTGTCTGTCTTTTCTTCACGCCTAAACTACTGAAACGATTTCTGTGAAATTTGGTACAGACATATGTAGTTTGCGACTCGAGAAACGACATCGGATAATTTTTGTACCAAAAATCTGCAGGAAGTCACTATTCCACGCGAACGAAGTCGCGGGCAAAAGGCTAGTATAAAAATATCATTCTGACACCACTGTTCATACCGTTTTCACCAAACCATTAATTCTATCGTCCACAGTATCGCAAAAAATTAATTATTGGATCAATAAAATGAAACCTCTTTTAAGGTCACACACTCACACATACCAAACGGACTTTGTTTAATAATACCTTACTATGACATTACATGATTCTAAGATGGACTTAAGATAATCCAATGCATCGGCTAACGGCTTGACGTGTAATAAGGGAGCAAGACAGAGGCAGCCAACTAATGACTTAGCTCTGCCAGTAGCGCTATAGATAATACATGGTACAGCTAAGAAACTGAAGAAGGATTCATTTACCTATCCTCTAGGCTAATATCTCCAGGCGAGAACTGTAAAACAGTAAAATGTATTTATTATCAGGCTGCTTGATTTTGTATTTAACATTAAGATTTTCTCCTGTTTCGTGGATGCTTTTACAAACATGCAATTTCAAAACACATCACACCCAGAACCGGAACAACAATTTTTGGATCACACAAAGAGTTGTTCCGTGCGGGAATCGAACACGCGACACGTTGCGCGGCAGCCGGTTGCCCACTTGCCCAGCCACCGCGCCAACTGTGCAGTCAAACATTGCTTGCAGATTGTTTTCTGATCTTTAGTTTATTACTATGGCCTTGCAGTATTTCGTAGCTCGTACATAGTGTAATTAAGGATACATATTAGAATATAAAAAAAAAAATATTATAGAATACTGATTCTCTGATTGAAAACATCAACTAACATTACCAAATATGACAGATATAGCTTCAAGAAATCTTTATGGTCTTTTGTCGAGAAGACGGGAAGACTACATTCGGTCTTCTGTGGCAAAACTGTGTTCACTAGTATTTTATTTAGGTATTTTTTATTTGCAATTTTAGTTTATATCTAAGCGTTGTTGAATACAAAAGGTTCATTTGCTATTTAAAAGGTTTCATCCTGAGTTTTCATAAAATAGTGAGACTCCATAATCGATCAATCGTGTTTACATTATCTCCGAGGGTAAAGAAAACGACCATGAAAAGAACACAGTTACACCTACTTACTTACTTAAATGATACCCGTTTAGAAATGTATTTTTTGTATGGTAACAAATTATATATTTACGAGTATTTCCAATTATATGTATGTCGTTATCCTTTATACGGTACTGAAAGGTTTGAATAGAAAATTTATCACGGTGCTTACTGGATTACACGTCGTTATATATAAAACATATAAAATAAATAAATGATTGGAAAATATTAATCGTATAAGTATTTTACAAGAAGACTTAGGTAGGTTTTATTTCAATCGATTTTCATTCAGCCAATGTATTGAAGTTATTTTAATGACTTAAAGATGGGTAATCTTCATGTTTTCAATTTATGTATTGAAGTTATTTTAATGGTCTTAAAATGACATGAAGTTTTCACCGAAGCTAAGATAAATTTACTAATATTTCATCATCCATGATAGCGGTTTATCCTTTCCAATTGACTCTTCCGTTATAAGATACAGATTACTGTTTTTGAAGACATCTTTCAGAAAAGTAATACTTTTCTAATAATCATAACATTCAATTAATTTTTCCTCTTCTTTCATCGACTCCGTTATAAAAACGCGCTAGTGTTGTACAAACTCACGAGTGCGTATCGATAAATCGATTACGGCTTTAAATCGATAAATCAATAACCTCTCGCGGGCGCGACCTAAGAACTGACAAATTACATTTTAATACGACTATCACAAAACATAATTTCGTCACTATGTCCAAATTATGTAAACACGAAACAAATTGATGTTAAATCGTATTTAATGAGACACTTACAGACTCTTCATCTACGGCTTACTTTGATAAATTAAAGGTTAATATGAAAGCTTACTATAATCGTAACGCCTACTATTCATAAGAAGTGTGTTCGGTAAACTATATTTACTTAGTCATTACATTAGAAAATGTCAATAATTTGTTATTTATTTTTTGTTGATTAAGATACGCGAGCCATTCTAACTGTGTCAAACCTTTTGAAATGACAATGTCACTATTGTCAAATAGTCATTTGACAAATATGCAACAATATTGTCATTTTTGTTAGAGATTTGTTTGTCTCATTGTTCAGTTCAATTGTTTATAACATCACAATGTTTTTGCTTGGTGTCATATTGAAACTTTCTAGTATAAGCACGTCTTATAAAAAGTTACTGTCGGCTTCAAATTGATTTACATCGTGAATGAACTGTCAAGTTTGACAGCCGATTAAGATAATGATGGTTTAATCATTAGCACGAGTTTTAATTGATCTAATTATATGGTTGTCGGTAGTCATTGATTGATCAATTGAATGATTAAAAAATAGCTTGTTAAAATAAGTGGGAAAAATGAAATCGTTCAGCTTCGTATAATGAGCATTGAAAAGTTAGATTTGTTCGGTAATATTGTTATTTTTTCATTATGTTTTTAAATTAAGATAAATTTATTTTTACTTTATTTGAATAAAAGTACTTTATGATCTGAAGTTATTCTATAGCGTAAAGTTATTTTGAGTTTTTTAATAGTTTTTTATTGGTAATTTGACATTTGTTGTTGCGTAAAAATAATACTAAGTTAGTTGTCTTAATTATAATTTAATTTTATTGAAATTACAACGTAGGTGTTTTTCTATAAAGCACTGAACATATACCTATAAACGGCATGGTATAATAACCAAATTAAAAACGAGAAACCGATCAAAAGATTTCATATACAAAACCGACATCTTAATTCAGCGCACGCGTCACTCATCAAAATGGCGGCGAGGCGAGGTGACGAGCTGTCACATAAACAAAGTAGGCCGACATTTGGTGCCACAAACGAGCCGTCAGGCGTTCACGAGGCGTCGACAAGCCTCAACTTATGGCCCCAGTCCACCACTTAATTGGACCACGCTCGACATGCTCAACTGTTTACATGTTAAAACCTGTTTTTATCTTGACATTTGACATGTTAGAATGTCAAGTGTTTCGTGTAAAGTGTGAATTGTCATTGTGATTTTTTGCTGATTGATATGATGAAGAGTAACATAGTAGTTAAGTATGAGGAAAACGGGAGTTAGAAAGTTTATATTTCTTGATACTCAATTAATATCGGTATGTGCCTTAATCGAGTTTTAATGATCATTCTTAAATAAAACTTAGGGTAGGTTTTCACTTCACAAATTAATCAGTTGTAAGTTTTTGAAATATCAGAAACTATAGTTTCTCGTCAAATTATTACGTAAGTAATCCGAAAACATAATAATTAATTTAGAATGTCTCACGAAAGTTATAATAAAAACTATAGTTTCATTGAAAGTGTGAAATTTTCCATAAACTTTGACGACTTTGAAAACTTTGGCAGAAAAAATCTAAATCTAAGAATATTGCGAAAGCTATGAATAATAAAACAGTCAATGTGTCTTTATTTTTCACCTAGTAAATTACCAAATGAATGAAATGAAAATGAAAATCACCAGAAATAGAAGAGATTTATGAACTAGACTATAACAAAATAACTATTAAGGCAAATTATTGTTATCCAATAGATAATCAAAAGGAACACAACTAGACAACTTAAATGGGTGATTCTTCACATCAATTAAAAAAAATTTAATAATGTCATTATCCTCAACCGAAAATTAACGAGTCTGCTGATTAAAACACAGATAATTATTTTATTAAATTAAATCTCACCACTGCTTACAAGCAACCGATTAAAAATATTGTATAAAATAAATTACTAAGATGCTTAAAAACCTGGGAGGATAATGACTTGTTAAATAAAAGTTAAGGTTTTTTGGAGAATCACCCAAATAGTTAATAACTTATGTGAACACACGTAGAAAGACAGAGATATTTTAAAGTCCCTATTATAATTTTATGGGCATCTCGTACATAGTTGATCAGACGATTCTACAAGTACTTTAATATCTACTTATAAAATAGCTACTATTTATTTAATGTTTTAACTATGTATTACTAACCTAAGCAATATTGTTGTTCTAACATTATTCAAGTCAATGTATTGACCGTTCATAGTTTATGGAGACTTAAATATTTCGTGATGTCGCATACAGATTAAAAATTACAATAATACTTACATTGATAATTTAATCGACAGTGGTAGCAATTTATGTCTATGGCAAATCGGCGGCTTCAAGCCGTTTGTGGATGATGCCCGTGGTTTCTATGAAGGAATTCTTAATAATAACACAGAGTTGATTAAAATATAGTTCATTAGTATCATCAGCCGATAAGTGCTTACTGGTGAGGAAAGGCCTCTTCTCATAGGAAGAAGGTTTAAGCATTCATCATCACTTTTTTATGTCATGAGGCGCCAATCGAGTGGAGTGATTACCCGATGGTAAGCAAGCGGCGCTGCCCGTGAACACTCTCTCTCAACTAATTTGTAACTACTCCGGCCTTTTGAAGATATAGAGGGTTTTAGGAAATTACAGATGAGGGCAGGGGAACTTTTGGGCCTCTTGTAACCTCGAACTTGACACGTTGAAACAACACAATCTTGCGGCTGTTTCACGCCGCGTTTCTGTGAGGCAGTAATATGACTCCGAACATATAATTAGAAATGGCATAGTCCAGGTTTTCTCACGATGTTTTCCTTCACCGTATGTCAGTGGTGTCTAAATAAACATAGAAAATAGATATATGTATGTACATAAGTCGTAATTTGTTTTCATGCATGAGACACGGGGCCTTAGCCTTCAGGCCAACTTTAACATAATTAGTAAATATTTCTAAACAAAAGCATATTGTACTGGACAACAAATATTAATTGCGGTATCTTAGGTTTTGTTAAAGAGGTCACACTTACAAAGTTGTTTTTACGACATAAGTGTATGATTAAATATTAATTTATAATCTTTTCAGTATAACGGGACTAGATAATAAATCGAGAGAAGCACCAGGATGAAAGATTGCTACAATGCAGCTATGGCTATACATAGATGTTTATAAAATATAGGTGTTTTAAGTTTTGTAGCACAGTTCTTGGCGCTGAACTACGCCTGTTGGGTTAGGAGTTATTGACTATAAAATTGTATTCATCATCAGCCTATAAGTGCCCTGCTGAGAAGGCCTCTTCTCACGCGGAGAAGGTTTGTGCACTAATGTCACGCTTGCTCAAGGAGGATTGGCGATTTTAAACCTTTAATTAGAAATTATAGGTTCAAGTTTCTTTAGGATGTTTTACTTCGCGGTGTCAGTGGTGTCTTAATATTTTTAGAAAGTACCTATAACTCGGAAGTCACCACATTGGTACTTGCCAGGTCTAACCCGCTCCCTCATGCATAAGAAGCGGACGACTTAACTTCCGAGCCACCACGACAGATTTTTTTATTGTATTATGGATATTGAATATAAATTAATATTAATCTAATTATGAACGTACCTATTATTTTGGAACTAGTAAGTCCAGCGTCAAAATCAATACAAATATTTTTTATCAATTGATACAATATCTGCTAGAAATACTACAATCTACAAGCCTGCTAGCTTTTACAAAAAAAACTTAGTACATAAAAAGCAACTTAATTTATGACCATTTATATAAATTTGAATAAGTTTTAAGGCGTTACTTAATTGCATATTAAAATCGCTTCAACATATCGATACAAAAAACCTATTCGTGGCCGCACTAATAAAATTAGTTCGGACATACCTATCTGTTGGAACACGGCAACTGGCACGGCTCCTCGCCACTGAATCTCAATTAAACTCGCTAATGACTATATCTAAATCACCTACCTACCCGTCTTCAGATTGTATCTAGTGAGATAATTTGCATTAGCTTTATTACCAAGACACCGGCTTGAGTAATTTATTTCTGCTTACCTATTATCGAATACAGGTAGCGTGTTAAGATGTCCAGACAATGCTTTTATCTGGTCTTGTTCTATTAATTTGCTGTTTTTAATATTATTTTTTAAGAATACGGCGAATGGGTGTTAAATGAACGTTCTTACACCCTTAAAAGTGTTTTTTGTGATTTATTTTTATGATTTTGATTTTGTTATGGGATAGGTCGGCAAATGAACTTAGGGATTACCTGATGGTAAGCAATCGGCGCCGCCCATGGGGTGTCCATGACGGCGTCCATGTAACGACAAAGGAGTTACGAGTGCGTTGCTAGCATTTTGGGGATAAGGGTTTCGGATATTCAAGGATTGGGAATGGATGGGAGAGGGGGAGGATTTGGCCTCCGGTAACCTCACTCACACGGCCAAACGCAACCCTGTGGTTGTTTCACGCCGGTTTTATGTGAGGCCGTGGTATTGCTCCGGTCGAGCAGATCCATATGTGCTGAAGCATGGCTCTCCCAAACTTTATTATACTACGATACTGGTAGTTAGATGACCTTTATTATACTACGATATTGGTAGTTAGATGACCTCCCTATTACATATTCAGTCGCAGCTCAAAATATATAAGAACTTTTTTGAAAGAGACTACTATACTAGTAAGTAGCAGTTCTGCATTTAAAACAACAACAAAAAATCTTTTCAGGTTAAGTTTTTAAACACCAGTTCACGCTGAGTATAAGAATATATAGAAGTATTAATTAGTGAAATGTCAATCACTACCTTACTACCTGTTAACAAAAATTGAATAAAAAACAAATTACAAAGAAATACAACGCATTAAAAATGTTTACAAGGTTTATAAATAAAATCAATCAAATTCATCACTGTAAAAAAAATATATGGTCGACCATAGAGTCAATAACGTTTGATCTACAAAAAACACCCTTACTGGTACGGAATAAAGGTGCTGTCAAAATTACATTGTTATCATAGACGTGCGCTTGATTATACGTCAAGCAATTAAAAAATCAACAGATAATAATTAAAAGAATCGATAGCTCACCGCAGTGCTTTATGACACTGACAGTTCATAACGTCAATCAGCCGCCATTCATTGAGACGCCGTCAGTTCCCACATTGATTGTGACACTTGTAGGTATAACCGTACAGGTGTTTGTTCATGAGCTCACAGATAATGGCATCTTTATTATAAATGTCCATATTTTTATAGATATTTAGCGAAATACGCGACATTTAATCAATAAGTACCTTTCGGTATGCAGATTTATTAATTAGGGTTTCTTCTACACAGTCTAACGGTGATCCTGATTGCAATTTATTGTTTTACCGGCCTGCCGGGCTCACTTATCTATACAGGACTTAAACGGTAATCGTTTCTTATAACCACAATATCCGCAAAAACTTGGCAACAATGTTATTATTTATCTCATTACAATCCATCCCTCGATCCTATGCAAATGGGACTTAGTACGTAGGTAACATCATTACAGTATCTTGCCATTACGGCTGATTGATGAACCGCATACCCGTGGGCTTCGAGACACATCATCTTGTTTATGTTCATTGGTCGCACTTATCACACATCTTTTAGATACAGCTCGTGTAATTAATGATCCGACGATATACGAACTACTTAGATTACTTAGTATCCATACGCTTAATTAAGTCGTTTGTTTTACTGTTTGTTAGATTAATTGCTAATCAACACTGCTAGACGATTTCTCCGACCATCTTTCAATGATTCCGTTTTCTTGCGCCGTGTTTTTCCGCATATGTTGATGAAGTCAATTCTTTGCAAATAAGCGTTCGCAGTTCCTAGCATTTCCATTGGAAACAATCGCCAATTAAGGTCCTGTCAATCCCACAAAATATATGCCGAAATATATTAATTTAAAGGCGTAACGGTAAACAAGCATGCGTATATTGAATAGAAGAGACAATAGCGCATTCATTATTGTGTTAGTCGCCGACCAAAGCGCTTGCTGTGGTCCGACCGGTAAAAACGTTTTGTCGCTTCTCTAGACAGACTGTTACCCGATTTTCGCTTCAGGTACAAACAATTTCGACGTCAATTTTTTACATCGAAGGCTTACGAAGAGTTTCTTTCCCAGTACCGTATTTTCAAACAGATAGAAACCGCACGTACGGGTAAATTGTTTCAGTTGCATCTTAAGGATCGGTAATGGGCGGGAAGAATTTCTGGAGTTTAGATTCTTGTCTCGTGCCACAAATTAGATCTCTGTCTTTAAGTTTTTTATTTCCAGTGCAAAATGGTCATGATTGACTTTGTAAAGAAGATTTTATAACGTTCGATAGAATTTATCATTGGATCTTTTGATCTGGACTTTTTCTTGCATTAAAATGGAATCCATAAATTTGTTAAGCATCTGAGCGTTAGTTAGCAAAATGAACTGTCGCAGAATGTAATGAAACGTCACTAAGCCGTTATTAGTTCAAAGCTAAAATTCATTAAAGTTCATACATTATTTTAAGAGGTCAAGTTGAGGCTAGGAGATACGTTCTAAGAATTGCTAACGAGACAGCTAACGTACAGAAGTTTCTTCTAACTATTATGAATATCACCGCTATTGAAATGTACATAGTAAAAACTGTTGTGTAAGATGATAGAAGCAGTAGGTTTAATCGTATCCGCGTGGTGGTTAACCAACGCTCACCGCCAATACACGTAGGTTTACAGGAAAACGTTAAAGCCCTAGAATTATCTAAAAACTTGTACGGTGGTTGTCTTTCTAGTAAATTACTGAATATGTTTTTAGGACTCGGTTTTAAATTTCTTTTGTTAAGAGCCGATTTCTGGGGCTTTTGGTTTTGCGGTCAGCCTGTCTTTAAGGTGTCATTATTACAATAGGATGTATTTATTACAAACGAATTTACAATACTAGCTTCAAGTACTTCTTTGAACTCTGATCTTTATTAATATTTGCTATTATACTAAAACATATATTGATTTTATTTTCATTGTTTACGCATTTCTTTGAAGTGATCGTTATAACCAGTAATAGGTATGCAGTACGGAGCTATACTTTTTTATAGTTGAAAGAAGTTTTTATTACCATCACTGTTCATGCTTGATGAATGGCTCAACTAGAGTGATACAATGGTTTAATCGAAAACGGGCGTGAAACAAATAAAACGTTGTATTTCCCAATTCTCTCAACCCTCAAATCCCTTATCCCCAAGGCCCCAAGAGGCCTAAAGGCCGGTAAAGTACTTGCAATAAACCTACTTAACATCAAGCTGCTGCAAAAAATTAAGAACATTTTTTATGTAGTCGCAAATTCAGATTTGCGTTTTACATGTTAATTTTTTTTTCTAAATAGCCTGACGTTTGTAACCAATCCAGATTATTTTAAACCACTTTTGCTGCTGAAGATGTCTTCTTAAATGTTGCTAAGGTTGTACTAACTTTATATCTCGCTATGGGAAACTTTCGTTTGTCCGGTTGTAAATCCTAATATGAACGTTGACTTATTGAGATACGAGTCATTCGTAAACAGTTTCCTTATAAGGATGTAAGCGGTATAATAGGCTTCTCGGTCGGAAAGCTGACGAGAGTGCATTCTATTCAAAGTCCGCTGCATAATCTTGGTTGTATGATGTGAGGAATATCATTGCAAGAATGAATCTCTTTATGTTTATGTGTATGTACTAAAATGTTTCGCTTTAACCTTTTGCCTCCCTTAACCTTATGCATGAGACACAATAGAAAAAACACATTGTGTCTCTTGTATATCTGCGCTCCGTATATCAGTGGTTAATGAGAATTCTGAAATGAATGACCAAAATGAAACATCGGAAGATTTTATGACTATAAAGGAAAACTTTATTATAGGATTAGTCAGTGTAGTGCTACGAAGTTCTTTCGGGATGTATAAAGTCGTAGTATTTTTAAGTATTAAGAGCTTAGCTATGTAACGAACAGAGCAAAATCGAAAGAAGAATCCAAAAATGGCTCTCACATAACAAGATGACATATAAGAGAATAGAAATCTTTATCTTGTAAAAGTTTGAATTTATCTCTAAGTTTATCGTTTTGTTGGTGCAAAAACTGTGCTAAATAAAAGTATCATAGAGCTTGAAAGGTTGACCTTGACCTTCGTGGTTTCACCATCATAATCTGTGCTGGTCTTTGTCTGTATCACGGGTCGCCATCACGTCGTCGCCATTGTGCCTCGAACATTATTGTCAAACCTTGTTAAGAAAGCGCTAAAGTAACAATACAGACATTGCTTGAGATGAGAGATGTTATAAAGAAATTATAAATGGTATAATTGTCTTCAGTGACGGTCCTGTGGTTGGAGTAACGGGCTGCTCTAAGTTGAGACATTTAGGGCATATGTGTACCGCTTTTATTTAATCACCTGATACTAAATATGTATTCATCTCTCATTATATTATTATTAATGCGGAAGATTCTAAGCATGGGTGGATCTTTATATCTTTACTATGGATCTTGATGAAATTGGCACAATTGAAATTAGATTATACTCTGGAATAAAACTTAGGCTGAAAAGTATTCATACAACCGAAGCTGCTGCAGGCATTGATCTTCGATATTTATGTATGCGCATGATGATGCATATACCCGTAGTATGCTAGAATGCAGATCCAAGTAAGACACTTTGTTTTTTAATCTATTGTGTCTCACATAGTGACAGACAAGGGGATAGTATTGGTTTCAGAGTTAATCAGCATCTGAAGTTTATAGCAATGCATCTATGACGTTAGTGAGCGGCAGTGATTCAGGGTCTCATCAAACTTTTTTACAATAAGTAATACTAATGAGATTGTCTCAAATAGACTGGTAAAGAAAGCCAATCCTTTCTTCAAATGTACAAATAAATCAAAAGATACCCTGAACTCAAACTTTGTTTCGGCGTTTCTTTTACCTATATACTTTTTCATAATTTTGTACTCTAATTGATACCAAATACATCATGAAGCACTGCAAAATTAAATACATGATATTCAAATTTATGTTAGCTCTTTTTTTGATTATTCTTTACCTTTGAAAAATTAATTGCTTCTAACATAGAGTTAGAAAAAAAATAGACGTACCTACCTAAATTTTGAACTTTACCACTAGGAAAATAATAGCAAATAATCTCAGTTTGATAGCCGAAAAACCGTGCACTGATTATGTTTTGATGTAATCAACTATTACTTAGAATAAGTTTAGACATTACAGAAGCATTCTAGTAATTAATCTTCATTTTGAAACACTAGTAATAGCTAATGCATGTTTAACTGTATCTTAATTATTTGCAGCTGTCAGTATTACTTTGAGTGTAGTCATAACGCGAGATTAATTAATTTCGAGATTAATCACTTAGTCTTCTAAATTATAACATTTTCTTAAGATCCTTTTTAATAATTTGTCCATTGCAAACCTATTGCAGTGTCTGGACAAATGGCTAATGTCAAAGGTGCTGTCTGGTGGTCTGGGTGTGACGTATATGAGAAATTGTATGTTTCTCGGCGCACCCACTATGCTGGAGAAAAACCTAGTCTGACAAAAAATGTTCCACCGCCAAAGTGCTTCTATTTTTAATGATGTAACAACCAATTGTATCTCTGCTTACTAAGTGTAATTAATATATCAATTTAAAATCACAGAAAGTAAATCAAATCAACATCAAGATGATACGACGGAATCTATTTAAGTAGATGTATCTCACTTTTGATGGAACATTTTCAATAGCTCATGTCGGCGATATTATTTCAGTGACTAGTGCAATATAAAGTTTCTTGTCATTGTCTGTACGTGTTAGCACGTTGACTAGACTTCTTTTGACTTGTGAACTCACACGACGTTATAAAACACGATATAAATACATTCTCATCGTCACTGTCTCTAGACACATCGTAAAAACTCGAGCAATGCAAACACGTACAACTAAGAAAGTATTCTTGTTTCCATTAAAGAAGTTTTCATTGGCTCCGTACCACGTTAGCGTGAACGAGAAAGCGACCGTTTCATATTGCTACAATCATAGATAATGTAGACAACATGTGGTGTCCAGGCATTCGTATGTGCGCAAACGGCGCTTTTATTTGCAATTTGCTGCAATTCCCTCGTCTGTCACAGCGCACTTGATCGGACGGTAATTGCCCACGACAAGCTGGTATGGACAGCACCGTAAAGCACACAAAACAAACCATAATACCAGGTTATTTTTGATGTCCGCCAGTTAGCGCCACTTCTGCACTAAACTGTAAAGGACAAAGCCGTCAAATTTGGTATGAAAATTTATGAATGTGCACGGATAAAATACTCAATTTTACATTTTCTCATAAAGCAATACATAGTCGTATCCATTGTTTTCGCTTGATTGGTTGTAAAATATAATTGAAATATTTATGAACTATCTAATGGTAAACAATAAAATGTTGCTTAAAGAAAGTTATTCATATGAATGTTATTTGAATAACAAAGAAATATTTATTTATATTTCTGGTTACTATATTCAACTACCCATATAGTAGAATATTGCTACTAAACAATATTATCCCTTAATGTATGCATGTAAAACAGAGAAATTGAACAAAGATTTTAATACAACTGGAATCAATATTTTCTTTCATCATTTTAGTTCATTGTGGTTCGGACCTATAAAGGATGTTCCTTCTTTCACCGCCCTTTATTGACTCCTTTTTAAATACATGTAGATCAAAAACTACATACATCATAAGACTAATACTGAATGTTTGTTTGTCACCGCGACCAAGTTCACAGGAATGTCTAACAGTATTGCAAGAACACTAGATACAGAGACGTAATTAATCAATGAGCTCCGAGGGAATGTTCGTTATAATGAAACTTTTAAACGGCAAAAACTTCACTTACTATTGTGGAGTTTATTCGTATTGTTGAGTTCATTTACTTCATCGGGATAAGTGATATCAAATGCATTCACATGAGTCCCGTATCTTGTTTGTAAGACGATTTTCTAAAAAGAAGTGTGGTAGTGTTTTGTTTTGGCAATACCACGGCCTCATAGAAAACCAGCGTGAAACAATCCGGTCCAAATCTCCTCTTAACTAATCCCTTCCCAATCCCTAAATCTCCAAATCTCTAATCGTAAAAAGGTCGTTGCGGGTGTCCTTAAGTAAGCAATCAGCATCATCGGTAATTCGTAAGCTCGTGCGCCGATCTATAACATAAAGAAATCGCGTCTATAGATGCAATAGGTGACAAAAGTTAAGCTTCCAATCAAAATTGCTTTAAAGACATCTACTTAACTAACAACTCGATAATATCTTTAGAGAAAACATCCGAGTACTCGGTGTACGTTGAAATTATCACACTTTCGATCAAAGATCCATTACTGTGATTTCTTTATTAGAGAACAATTATACCAAAGCTGGTCGCCGAACCTTATGAAATGACATCTGACCTCCATCAGTATTGGCCCGTGGGACAGGTATAATACAAACTTGGAAACATGCTGAGTCATATTCGACCGATAAAAGATTTAGTGGGATTGTGACAGTCGCTGACAAACCTTAAGAGTCTGCGACAGAGGTACGACAAATATCTAATCTACAAGCTTAGTTTAAAAATGGAATTTGTTTAATTCTTCTTCAAATATAGAGTGTGTGAGAGCGTAAAACATGATGTTGAGGAACACTTTGTACTGTCATTGATTTCTATTTTGACTATAAGGCTAAGTACTCACGGAGCGATTTTGAACCGTGCCCGCCGCGGTAGCGGAACTGCGGTTTTATTTCCAAACTCACGAGACCGGTTATTTGCGCGGTTACACAGCCTCCGCGGTTGCGATGATCGCCCGCAAACGTGGCGGGCGATGATCGCAACATTGCAAGACGGGCGGTTAACGATCAGTTGAGGTCCAGACCGCCATGGACACACACCAGAAACAAGCCGTTGCGTTATATTTACTTCACAGAAGACCCGCCGGCCCCCGCGGTCGCTCGCCAACCGATCGCAAAGCGCGCGGGTGCCACCCGCCGAGGCTGCGGGTAACCGCGGCCCGCGCGATTCTACTAGTTGCCCGCCGGTACAGCGGGAGCCGCATACAACCGCGTACACCGCGGGCGTAAAACGCGTCGTGAAATGTGCTTTAATTTTTTATATAAATATTTGAATTCTACAGAAGCTGCGGGCCCGAAACCGCAGCGGACGCGGGCGAAAATCGCTCCATGAGTTCTTAGCCTCACAGTCTCTACAATGACTTTGAATTTTGATAAGTTTCGCTAACAAGATTCCAGTTCAAGTATACTGATTAGTGATCACTTAACAGCTAACTGTACATGATATTTTAGTTTAACAAAAATAATACTCATTATTTAACTAGTTTGTATTTCTGGTAGTACAGTTTTCTGTCAAGTGAAACCATAAATTACCCAGAAAACTGCCCCTACATCGCAAGCAGCTGATTACTAAGGAAATGTGAGACAGGCATATAATAACAGTTCTATTACATATAGAGACGATGCTTCTCTAGGAGCCATTTCCTTTCAAGAATGGTAGTGTGACAGGGTTGCATGTTACTCAATTATTGTCTGCGGCAGATAGGTGATGTGAAAAACCGCATACCGCAGAGTCGTCGCGCACAAGGCGCGTGCGTCACTCGCGATCAGCAATACACCGACCACATCAAACGGGCATTAGTCGCGAAAACACGTGTTTTTTATTGGAATTTCTACGTTATTGCATCTAGCGATTACGATATAATTGTCTAACATCACAGAGATGCCGATTAATGTGCATTCCGTTTAAGGTGTGAAGTAAAATCGCAATGTTTATCCAAGTCTCGCTTCACATGACCATTTAAGTTGACCGAACACGGTGATGTTGAAAGTGATACTTAACTCTGCACTGTTCAGTTTTATTTTTAAAGACATCACTTTTATTTCCTCATTGACGTGCGTTACATTCTATTGGGTGTCTAGCCGCGTGATTGTCGGCACGTCGGTCGTCGCCATGACAGATGTGTATGACATCGATCGCGTGCGCAGCCCGTGCTGCGGTAATGCCGGCCATTTGCGGTTTGATACAGCCTTATATTCCGCACTCACTACCTTTGTGGCGTAATGGGCAGCACTGTACTTAATGGAGGATGTACGAGCACCTTAAACGATTCGAGACGCTCTGTTTACTGATAAAAATGCTCAAAGGAATGTTGTTAACTAGGAAGAAAGTAAAATGACACCTGGCGTTTGTGATTAGTTTTTAATGCCTGTATTGTATTTTTTTGTCGCTTTGTTGTCTTAGCATTTATTTACCTTTCTAAGATTATTAAGCGACTTAATCGATTAGCGAGAAGTTATATTAGAATATTAAGTGCCACTAGTTTTGTTTAAAGTAAATAGGCTGAGTGCGGAATGAAGTGACTGAGCTAATATTGACTATGATGAAAAATCCGTTGAATATTCACAAATCGTACGTACCTATTTAAATTGAGTTTATTAATAAATTGTAAGGTATGGTTCTCACTGGGTACTGAGTGATTGAAGTGATTAATTTGTTTTAATTGATAAGTAAGTAGTGTTAAGTAATAAATGGATATAAATTTTATGTAATAACAGAATAGACGAGAGTGGTTTTAGCCTACGCTTTAAGTACAACCTAAGCTAAAAGTTAGTCTTACGGTTCCTGTAGGGAAGATAACCACAAAAAAATAAACGGTTACTAAAATAAAATTTATTGTTTACGTAAGAACAATCAAAATATGGGCAGTCAAGCAAATACAAGACTTGTGGATGTAACCGCATATGAAATAACTATTGTTGATAAAACTTAGGTTTTGTTATTCAATTCTGAAGGGCCGTAAATATCTTAAGGAATGGGTAAGCACATGTATTGTATAGTGTATGACTTACGACGTTTTCAACTTACGTACAATCATTTTGGTTCCGTTATTTCATATTTTAACTTTATTATGTTTGAGTTCCCAGAAATTTTGTAAGACAATAACGTCCTTACGTGTTGGTTTTATACACATTCTTATTCTAACGCTGTTTCAACTGCAAAACTTTATTGAAGATAAAGAAAGTGTATATTTCTGAACGCATTTAGTGAAAAAATTCTTTGTAATTCTTCCAAAATGTTAATATCTAATCCTTAAAATCCATAACCTTCAAATGCTTGACCCATAAAAGGCTAGTGACAAACTTGTAACTTTTCTGGTATTGCGAGCTTGTATTTGGGCATATTTGCTTGCTATCAGATGAAGCAACCTGATCGCTTGCTTTATCTATACTAATATAATAAAGAGGTAAAATGTGTAAGTTTGTATGTAGGAGTCGGATTGCCAAAATTCTTTCACTGATACATAGCTACAATGTTCCTGAGTGCTATAGGCAACAAAACATCATGCTACGATCAAATGGAGCCGAGCAGAAGGTGAAACCGCGCGAGAGTAGCTATCATTTATATTATAACTTACATACGGCATGTAACTAAAAACTCTTGTTGAATTTGAGACTGGCTGAATGAAGCACTTATTATTTTCACCCTCTTAGTCGTCCATTTCAACCAGAGTTTTTCTTTTCTTTCACAATACAGTGATGAGATGGTATCACAGTACAGCACACAATGTAGTTTATAATTCTGTATTTCACTTAATTAATATTAAAACAATGTTGGCCTATGAGTCTCAGTATTTACTGAGGTGCCTCAGTTAATTGCACATTTACGACTCCATAAAATTTTAATATATTATGCAGTAAGGATCTCCGTGTCTTATTGGTTGAAAGTCATAAGGGTCATGCTTTAAGTTCTGTTACTGGTTTATAATTTTCGATTGAATAAATAAATTTGGACCAGTGCTCATAATTATAGCTAATGATCTAAGATGATGGATTCGAAGAACATTTCGTGTTAGAATTTATTAATAGAATGGATATTGAAGTGCCTGGTATAGCTGGAAAAATAGATGCACTTACTGTTATAAACACTTTTACTTTGACTTAAGAGTCTTTACAAATCTTCTCATCAGTAAAGAGGACTGTCGAAGTCTTTGTAACTAAACGCCATCCAAGTATTTTAAAAGTAAATGTTCAATAAAACTTAACTTTATCCTTTAACTTATTATTTGATCACATAAAATACTATGTGATAAATTGCCCATTTCTTTTCTTAAATACTTGTCGAGTGTCTAAACAGCGAGGCAACATTGTCACTTCCATGCTATTATGATTTTTATTAGCCCTAGTGGAATTTATGGCACGCAGGGTCTATAAAGCAATGTAACTGAACTCAACGATGGTGATGGTAGCTTTAAATTATCTATGGTCTGATAAATTTATGACAAGGTGTATTGCAGGTTTATGGCAACGGCTAATGTGAGAGTAAGCTTCTGATTTGTAAAATTGGAAATCTGTCCTACTTGGGAAAATAGTTGGCAATACCAAAAAAACATAATAATGCTGCAGTCACTGTTCTAAAACATTCGCTTACTTTGTCGCCACTACATGCCACCAGACATGGTAGTGAATATTCCAGGTTCCAGGATCAATACATATTTCTGGAGAATGTATTTGACAATTGTCAATATTTTGTGTTTGTTGGATGAACAAAATACCTTCATCCAATAATCACAAATTGTTCAATAATAAGATGGGTAAACGAAAATAGGTTTGTACATCGCCTTAGTTCTCCCGTACCGTCTTAATTGATTTTATTTCGTTTTATCATCTAATATGATTTATTTATAAATGTTCCGGACCAATCGTTTTACGTAAAAGAGTGACTTACTTTTTTTAAGAAGTCATTGATGCTTGAACTCAATCAAATAACTTCGATTTTTATAATTAATTTTCTGAAATTTCTGATCCAGAGATTTTGAATTAAAATCGGTTGGGTCTTAAGGTATGTAAATATTGCAACAATTGACAATTTGCGGTTTGTCTCATAGCGTGAGTCTATGTATTTACTTTTGCGTTAACTTCAATCTACACTAGCTTCTAGATTATTACGTAATTGTTTACCAGCTACTGCTTAGCAGCTAATTACACAGTTAGTTGCTGTGTGTTGAGGTGCTTATTAAAATAATACTCCAGTACAGTGTGTTGTCTAGACTCTAGAGTACATGGGTCATTAGCTGTTTCCTTCCCATTATTTCTTGTTACACCATCAGCTTATAGAACTTGTTTTAAAGGTAATGGGAAATGAAGGTTAAGATTGTTGGAGTTCCTCAGGGCGATGTTAGGTCCTATAATGATTTTTGATTTATTGGTATTTTTGTCACATATTTTGTGGACATTGTGTATTCTAATTCTAATTTGAAGAAGAATAGCTGTTTTGTTCCCATTATTTCTTGTTACACTACCAGTTTATAAAAAAAAAAGTTTATCACAGAATTAAATTTAAGAGAGTAAGGTTTTCTTTGAGCGATTGAATGAGTTTGGATCATTTAGTGAGATTAAGAACAATAATTAAACTTTTAATTGAAATGTTCATTTTTGCTTTCTTGATTTGCAAACAATTTTATTCTTGTATAACTAAAAGCCACGTTCATAAAGTGATGGTCGACATTAATTTTTTCTCTGGGTCTTCTCGTCTAAAACTATTCTTTCTTATTGTTTTATGTGTGATTGCATTTTTAATCTAATTCTCATATTTCTACCTGTTGCTTTATTTAGTAGTCAGTAGTCAATACTATTATAAAACAGATCTTTTTAATAATATTTATACTTTTTCAAGACTAATGGCATTATGCCTAGTAATAAATTAAAAGATGATTAATAACTTCAACATTATACAGTCATAACACTTCAATATTTACCTTGTACCGCGAATATTAAATACAACTAATTAGAAATGTGAGGTCCGGCATTCCAAGCTCATACAAATACATTCAAACTATTTACTTAAATAATATTTTATATTAGTTTAAGTTTTATAAAAATCTTTCTTTGGTAGTTTTTATGAAAACATCAGTCTATTGTGTAGTGTAAATATATGTAATTATCATAATTATATTTGTTAACGACACTTGGAATAATGTATGGAAAAATGTGCTATTACAAAAAGTTAATCAAAAAATTAAATTCTACTTCGCCTAATCTGTGATTTGTATCTTCATTTGTTTGGCAGTGAAAAGATATTTTGTGACTGTGTGCTAAATCTGATATTGCACCATGAAGCAGAATTGAACGAATTTTGATTAAGAGACAACCTTGACAAAGTTGAGAAAAGACCAGAAGAAAGAAAAACCTAAGCCATGGTTGGTTTCCCATTCCAACGCGCAACGGGTTTCGCCTTAAGTTTTCATCAGAGACACTAAGAAGTGTTATTTTTACCAGATGCTAGGCTTTCCGAATTGTATCTTTATTCTTTACTAGCTACTCTCGCGCAGTTTCACCCACTCCTCGGCTCCATTAATCGTAGCGTGATCTTTTATAGCCTATAGCACTCAGGAACATTGTAGCTATCTATCAGTGAAAGAATTTTGGCAATCCGACCAGCGGTTCTAAAGATTACCCCCTACATACAAACTTAAAAATTTTACCTCTTTATAATATTAGTATAGAAAAATCTAGGTATCTTTAAAGTCCGAGTGAGTAGGTTGCTTATGGCTAAGCGTGCTCCATCATAGGCTGGATCATCACTTACTATGATAAAAAAAACCCAGTCACATACATATGACCGTTTTCTAAATGATGGCATATCAACATAGTAGGTACATACCTTCTGAGATCGACTTTCCTTATAGAAAACTAATGCAAGTACTACTAACTCTAGCTAGCTTACTTACTATCCCAGTACCTCAGTACTTACAAAGTGACTTGCACCCATTCACAGTTCGTTCGTTCATATTGACCTATCAATTCACACAGCTTGAACAATGAACTTGCGATTACAAGCTGGTATTAATGTAAGTGCCTGTCAGACGCTTAGGCCTCAGTTTTACCTAGGCTTTGTAGAAGCTTTTCATTAGTAATGTGCAATTAAGTATTTATAAGATGGTATCTAGATTCGTAATAGTTTCTGATTAAAGGCTGTAAGTAGATTGTGAGGAAATTTTTTGATATATTTTTTCTATAAGATGTCGATGTTTCTTATACAAAGTCTGTAATTGAACGTCATTAAGATGAAAATGGCAAAATGGTGTAGATGGTCAAAATAACAACTCTTTTTTTTTACTCTTTATTTATTATTAGGGACTTTTACACGGACGTGTATGCCAGTCCCATCATACCTTATACTAATACAATCTAACTAAAACGTAATCTAGCGAACATAAATACTTTGGCGGCAGCCTCCGAATTAGGTGTAGATAAAAGATTGTGATATACACCTACATTGTACATATTTAAGTTTAAGTCCTTAAATAATTTTACTCGGTCAGACTGAAATCTGGCTCATTCCAACAATAAGTGTATTACATCTTCCGGTGTTCCACATACATAACAACTCTTGTTATATATTTCAATACTGCAACGTAATTAGAAGTACATTTTTGTCGGAAAATTCAAAGTCTTCTATTGTAGTATTTATTTTGTATTCTTCCCTTGAAGGTATGTATACGAGAGTACCGAATGATAGCTGAGTAGTGATATATAAATATTTATACATACATATTTAGCATAACACTATATTTATTTTATGCACTTTCTCAGCTTGACGTCGGTGTTGATTCGATTCGACTAGTAAAGTCAAGATAACCTTTCCAAGATATTGCAGACTCGTAGAATTATTTACAATATTTTACAATTTGTTTGTCTAGTAGATTGCATACTCCATCTATTACACTGATGTCTAGTAGGGGGACAGGTTTTTAAGGCAATTGGTCATCAGGTCAAACAACCGGATAGTATTTATAAACATTTTGTAATATAAGCAATATACGGTTTATACTTCTCAGTTCTTAGTGAAGCGTTTGGTAGAGTGGTTTTCAGAGGTTATCGGAGATTTTCCATTTGATTTGATCTGTGTAAGATTGAAAATGCGAATCAAAATACTAGATAATTTTGCATATGCAGAAAGATAAGCCAGAAAGATTCGATTACAATAATTTAAGATTCCAAAACACGCTCTTACAATACGCCTATACGTAGATATTATGAATTTTGAGTTACAGTTGGTAGAGGACAAAATATTTTATATTTTTGTGTATTAATAATATTTAATAACAAATACTAAGACGGACTTATTTTGCCAGCAATGCCATAAGTTTCGCACTTATCCCATCATTCACTAGATAGAATCGCGTCTCATTTAAATTCCCCGCATAGTCTGATATTGCGATTAGATCTGTTGATCGCTTGTCATTTTCCGTTCTGTCTCAGCGTATTATGGAAACTGGTCGTATTTTGCAATGTGAGGCACTTTGTAATACTGATGTGTATGGATTACTTACTGTGTCGTTGGTCAAATGGCCGTAAGTGCGAGTCTTGAGCGAGAAATGTCAGGTCAGGTTTAGTAAATTTCTTACAGTTTTTTTCAAAACACGCTCTTACAATACGCCTATACGTAGATATTATGAATTTTGAGTTACAGTTGGTAGAGGACAAAATATTTTATATTTTTGTGTATTAATAATATTTAATAACAAATACTAAGACGGACTTATTTTGCCAGCAATGCCATAAGTTTCGCACTTATCCCATCATTCACTAGATAGAATCGCGTCTCATTTAAATTCCCCGCATAGTCTGATATTGCGATTAGATCTGTTGATCGCTTGTCATTTTCCGTTCTGTCTCAGCGTATTATGGAAACTGGTCGTATTTTGCAATGTGAGGCACTTTGTAATACTGATGTGTATGGATTACTTACTGTGTCGTTGGTCAAATGGCCGTAAGTGCGAGTCTTGAGCGAGAAATGTCAGGTCAGGTTTAGTAAATTTCTTACAGTTTTTTTTTGTGGGGGGAAAATCATCAAATGTCTTCTCCCGCCCAGGGCCGGGCGGGAGGGAGTGTCAGACTCTTACTGACTAAAAACCCCCCTGTTCCTTCTCCTGCTCTGGGCCGAGGTTGCGGTGCCTCATTGCGCTTACCCCACCACCACGGCTGGGAGAACGATCTTGCCCCCTAAAGAAAAAATTAATTAAATAATTAAAGAATTGAGTTTACGCCTGTCGGGCTACTACACTCATCATCTATATGTTAGGTTTTTCTATCTTTGTTAATCAACGCGCAAGACAAACTGGCGCGATGTGTAGGATTTGAGACGTCATCATAATATTTTTATCGTCGATCTCTCGCGTCGCCATACACTCTATATTATTCGCCCAGCAAAGCATCATCCTTAATTAGGCATTTCCTTATCAAAAAGCTACAAATTGTAAAGCCAATACCTCTCTATCCAGTGTGTGCTCCTAAAAAGTGGCAGTCTAGAAAATTTTTATTCGAAACATTCGTCCCAAGGTGGCAAAAGTTTCGTAATTTAATATTCTATCAAATTATACATAAAGACTTAAATATCAAGGCTGTTATAACTATAACAGTAACTGTTTTACACTTTCACACCCAATTTTAGAGGCATTCTTTGTAATGTTTATTTAATAGGCCTTTTTGTATCGATAATGCTCCACATTCATTGACCTTCAATTAAAAAAAACTGTTTGGGCAGTCATCCTTTTAGATTAAAGTGTAAGTCATCAAAATTAAACTATTTTTAACAAACATGGAAATGTAATGTTTAGGTTTAGGCCGATCGTTATTGCTAAGAATGTGTTAGGTGTCAAATAATCATTGGCCCCATTTACTGTTTATGTAAAATATAAATATAATATTTTGTAAGAATTTACTATTAATTTGAAGGACCATTAAAGACTCACTCAACATTAAAAGGTACCGTTATTAATTTATATTATTTTATTTATTAATTTATTTGATATATAAAACTATCATACTAGAGATAAACGCTGCGTACACTCGATTTTCTGTGGTGTCGTGGGTGCGTTTACTAATATATGGACCACACAGAGTTAATCCGAGCGGGAATTGAAACCTTGACATGTTACGCGGCAGCCAGTTGCTCAGCCACCACGCTAACCATGCAGCTAACCATGCATTTCTCATTGTAATTTTTCTAAGATCGCTATTATTATTGTTCTTGCATGTTCATATAAAGAAAGGAATATTTAATGACACACAATATTTTAAGCTAATAATTATTAAAAGATAGGAATGTAGGAACAATAACTCTTAAAGACACATCTTTATCTAATCTAACCTTATTATCAGCTACGCGTGATAAACTACGCTACGATATCGGCCCGACTGAATTAATATTACAATCAAAAGCGTTGTCAATGTAATATAATGATGTGTAATATTTATTATTAAAGTCAAACGTTTTGGTTATAATCTTTCTTACCTTATGTATTCATCTCGGTAGGAATGTATTGTGTTCTGTAAAAGAAAAAAAGGACTATTAATTAATACGTTTTTAAATTGACCTATAATTATGTTTTAACACACTGGTATCTATTATCAACGTCGTCTAGAGTAAAAATGTATTAGATATTTCAAAAATACAAACTTTAATCTATTTTTGTGCAAAATTTCATTTAGATCCGTTCAGTAGTTTATGAGGAAGAGCATCCATCTACATATACTTGTAAACTATTGCTTTTTCTTTTTTATTATTAGAGTTCTGCCTTTGTCTTAATACTTATCAATTATCTGCAATCAACTTTCTTTGCACAATAAAAAAAAAACATTATTTTTTTCTAATAAAAGAGAACTAGGTACTAACTAACTTAATAATCTGCATATATTTTTTATTGTTATTTTCTCACTATTATGTTTAAAGCAGTTTTTTTTAATTTAGCATAATGTCTACCGCCAGTGTTACACACCCAATAAAGTTTAAAACAAACGAATCATTCTAAACATTTCGTTTGCTAGAAAATGCTTTTAATTTGCTGAACTCTAAAACATCGTGTAACTGCAAATGCCTATATTAAATCGGTGGCGACTTCAAACACCCACTCGTGTCAACAGAGGGCGTGCTAACAGCTCCGCCCATTCAATGGGCATTCAAACCGATTTAGTACTGTTATAATTACATAGACATTACATTAACTGTTAAGCATCGGACATATTGTACCTATATAAAAACTTATTATATACATTAAGTATATGAGTATGTTTTCTTTTCTATAATTAAAGAGAATAGTGAGGACAAGCTCGTTTAAAGAGAGCATTTTATATGTGATATTTTTTCATAGAATCCATCCTACTTTACATGTTGTTATGTGTTACAAGTTTGATTGAATCGAGGTGTTTGTTACTCTTGCACGTAAGATCTGCTGAATGGATTTTGACCAAACTTAGCACATAGATAAGTAGATCATAAGTCTGGAATAGCAAACAGGCTACCATTCATCAAAGTCTCACATCAGAAGTAAATAAGTAACGACTAATCCACAAAAATATCTTGTTAAATGACATTATATTTGAGTCGTGTGTTTAAAGGAAAATTGTATCCTATACATTACACTTAAGATAGGAATTCGTTTATCTTTAGACACAAAACTCATACCATTATATCGCTCTGTTATGACCATAAATAATGACAAACAAATTTACATATAGTATGTACCTAAAAGTAAGAACTTTTACTTTTAATACTACCAAAAATACTTATAAATATAAAAAGTATTTATATGCGTCCTAGACGCGAATAAATACTTTTTCTTCTTTCTTTCTTTCTTTCTTTCTTTCTTGTAAGTGTATCGTAACCGCGGTCTTGGCTTCAAGCAACAGATAGTGTCTTTAGTTAGTTAGAGTATGACACTATTTGTCGCGTGTAAAAATCATTTCAGCATCATCATCATCATCATCAGCTATAAGTGTCCACTGCTGGCCAAAGGTCTCTTTTCATACGGAGAAGGTTAGAGCATTAATCACCACGCTTGCTCAATGCGGGTTGACGATTTCAAACTTATAATTAGAAATTATACCTAAGTCCCGGTTTTCTCACGATGTTTACCTTCACCGTATGTCAGTGATGTTATTTAATCATAGAAAGTATATTGGTAAAAGTCAGATTGGTACTTGCCAGGTTTCGAACCCACACCTTCATCCATGGGAAGCGGGCGCCTTAACCTCCGAGCCACCGACTTTAAGAGAAATCATTTGATTATAATGCTTCCTCGAAAAAAAAAGGAAATAAAAATTATCCACAACATTTGCGGTAGGTAATATATTTTTGTGCAGGCCGAACCTTTAAACGGGTGCTCATAGCCAACATTAAGACCAATACAATACATTCTACTTCCTCAAAAAACAATACACTTACCACACATTTTACAATACAATACAGTTCAACTGAACTTCACTGGCTTCAATGAGAAGGCGCGGAAAATCGGTAATACTTCTCACGCACTTTGTCCTACTCGGCCCCGGGGTGGTCTTACAACGACGAACATACACATGTTTGTGTATTTGCTTAGTTATTATAGTAAGGTAAGGTAATGCTCCGAAACCTTGTAAACCAAGGTAATAGCACTTTCGTGTCAACGGCTTGCATTTTCAGTGAAACGTGACGTAAACAGCAGCACCGCTATATTAATTACATACTATATATGTAGAATTATTCTGCCTTTATGATTGTTATACAAATATATGGATATGGAGTGAGAATGGATGTAGGTATATGTATATATGTGATATGTAGAAAGAAAAATATTGGTAGGTTTTTCCCGGTATATTTTTTTTATCGTTCAGTTCGATTTTTTCTCTATTGAACGATGTCGTGTTTTATCTTTTAGAAATAAAAATCAAGTGTGGGAGAGCCATGCTTCGGCTCGACCGGAGTGATACCACGGCCTCACAGAATACCGGCGTGAAACAACCCACAGCGTTGTGTTTCGCCGTGTGAGTGAGGTTACAAGAGGCCCAATCCCTCCCCTTCCCCTATCCCTTCCCGATCCTTATATCCGCAACCCCTATCCCCAAAAGGCCGGCAACGCACTCGTAAGTCCTTTGGTGTTGCGGGTCTCGTTTGCCGACTTATACCATAAAAAAATATGTATCACGTACGTAAGTTTGCAAAAATGTAAAAATATATGTTAGACATAAGGGATTGTGAACCTTAAGCGTCTCTAATAACAAGGCCCTCTCGATTGTTTCAAATCCTTAATCTTTTTCTAAAGATAGGTACTTCAATCTATCAGTATGAAAAAGCTTCCAGTCAATAGGTTTTAACATAAAAAGATATGTTTTCTTGGAAATTAATCATTTTCGCATCAATACATTCTTATAAAATCACCCACTGTGACATCGCTACAAAGTAACATGCAGTAATGCACTTCATATCATAATTACCTAACCTTGCCTTATTTATATTCGACAAACAATAACCTACGCATTGCCCGTTCATTCACTTACGAGCAATTACTGGGGGCCCAGTTTTTCTGGAACGCCAGTGTACTTGAGTAATTGGCTGGCAGGTCAAACGACTCCATTCTGTCATTGAATTTTAGACTTTTTACCTAAACAATATAGTTGAAAATGTAATATTATACAAGTGTTTAGAGATGATTTTCGCTAAGGCACGCGTGGTTATGACGGGTGCGATATGGTACGATGAAGCTCGCTGGAGCGTGCCACTAACTGCCCATAGCTACGCTACTCAACTCTTCCTGGTTATTTTTTTACGCCCACGGAAATGGATGACTGATAAATTATGTTTAATTTTTATTCATTTTCTTATGCTCTATACTTAATATATTCTATTTTGTTTATCAGTTTTACGTCTTTATGGCTCTATACAAGTTAGGGTCTGGAATTCTGTAAGCTGATCTATTTTGTGTCTTAAGTTGAAGGTCACAGGATCAAAATTCAAATATTATTATATTTAAGTACAAATCTCTTATGGAGTCACAACAAGAACATCATTACTCATCTACTAAAATTAGCCAATCCACTTACGGTCAAACTTAGAAGTTCCCACAGAAGAGTAAATTCAAAAAACCACAGTGTAATCCAAAGGGCAACGTATTGCAGCTAATATGCTGTAATAAGCATGCTTACCGCGTAGTAATGAGGGTGTATGCTTGACAGTCTACACAGATACATCCCAAAAGTTCCACTTCAAACAAAAAATACAATTTAAAAGCGATCCCTACTCCGATAAGTGAGTTTGGCCTCGCGCCTTTAATCTTCAGTTTTTATGGAACGAGGCGCCAATTTATACATTATGTGGAACTACCTACTGAATTTAAAAAAGCTTTTTTTTTTATTTTTAAATTTTATTCTTCAGTACACGTGTTTAGTTTTTGCTACAACCTAACTTTATTCTGTTTTTAAATTTAAATTCAAAAATGTGAAGAATAAATGAATTTATAAATACGTTTTTTGCTAGGAACTAAAACTATCCTAACATTCGAAAATGGAATGCATTATTTAACGGCCAGCCTTAGAAACCGAATCGGAATTGTATCTTTAGTAGCCAAATTACTGGCATAATGCTTCACAAAAACATTGATGACGTCATTACAGTCACTTGATACCTACAGAAAATAATTGTATTACTGTTATGATAATGATACGCAAGCAACCCTCGGTCAAGAGCCCGTGTCACTGTCACGGAACTATGAATGACCACTCATGTTAAAATTACAACCAATTTGCTGCCAGCCTTTCAAAACAATATATCATACTTAAAGTCGCTACTGAGACAAAAATTGAGAAATATATTATCTATTTGGTGACTTTCAGCCTTACTTCTTCTGATCGTTGGAAAGTGGTCTGAATAACAAGGACGAATACAATTGTCAATGGTACAGAACAAATTTGTGTTTGTTGCTCACTTAGGTAATCAAAGTACTAACCTAAATAGAGTAGTAATATTTTATCTTGTAAAGATGGAAAAATGCATCTTTAGCGTGGAAGTGCATTAAAAAATATTTTGTGTTACAGAACCAGACTGAGAAATCAGTCATTTTGTATGGCATAAGTGCCAAATGAGACGACAGACCGCATTTTGGTACGCGATCAACGCTGCCCATGGACACCCAGACTATAATACATGCCAGGTACTGCATGTCTGCCGAGTCCGCCGGTCGGACAGGCCCCGTGTGGCCAGCGTTGGCACTGAAACAACTGGATGTGTTGCTATTACTGGAAGCCGTTACGTTGTCGTGTAGACTTGGGTGATACCACCGATCAGGCCTGCCGATGGCAACGAGGAGGCTAGATGGCTCCACACAATTTTGTGACTCACAAGTGACTGACTTTATTTACAGCATACCCACAAAGATATATTACCTACCAAAAATTGGCAATTATTTATTCTAGAAAAGTCCTTCAAACTATTTTTTCCGTCTACGTAACTTTTGGGTATTTCTCTTGTCTAATCGCTTATATTCATCAGTTTATCATTCAAAACACGGCACATCGTGATCCGAATCTCATACCAAAGTACTTTCCGCTCGTCCGACATGATTGTCGTAAGCGTTAAAATATTTGGCTGTTTTGCAAATCAATGATGGCTGCTAAATTGTGACAATGACGCAATCAAATGCTTAATCTATTTAAAGTAGTAAAATACTATATATTGTTGAACTTAGTTTCGAACCAAAATAACGTTATGCAGAATAATTGATCTCTTAAATATTATCGGTATTTTGTTTGATTAACTAAAAGGTCATGTTACAAAGAAGTTTTAACACAAATTTCTTGATCATGAAGTTCAAAGTCGTTTCATCTTAAATCACAGGTCGAGACACAAGTATGTTTATAATACATCTCACTTACTCAACCACAAACAATGAAACCAAAAAAAAAAACATCTAAGTAACACAATATGTTAGTGTCATGCCATTACCCATTTAATTTCATACACCATAAAGTTATGAAAAGCTTATTAAATAACCCATAAACCATAAAATTATTGTTTAGGCAAATTTATGAAAATAAATGTCGTGGTGGCCCGGAGGTTAAGGAGCCTGCTTCTCATGCATGAGAGTGTGGGTTCGAAACCTGGCAATTACCAATGTAACTTTTTCCGAGTTATATGTACTTTCTATGATTATTTAGACACAACTGATATACGGTGAAGGTAAACATCGTGAGGAAACCTGGACTTATAATTTCTAATTATAAGTTTGAAATCGCCAACCCGCATTGAGCAAGCGTGGTGATTAATGCTCAAACCTTCTCCGTATGAGAAGAGGCCTTTGCTCAGCAGTGGGCACTTATAGGCTGATGATGATGATGAAAATAATTATAAAAGCAAAGAAGATGACGAATACAAATCCTCTTGACAGCAAAAGAAATGTGGCCAGACACACATGCATGTGTTCGAATGAATATAAATTAAACTCAAAGCTCGAATAATCGCAAGGGCAACTACCGCTCCACTGAATTGAAAGGACTATCCCAACGAGAAACCTTCTCCGTGTGAGAAGAGGCCATTGCTTAACAGTAACCGCTTATACGTTGATGACGATGACGATCTAAAATTGTCTCTGAGTACATATTCTTTCCTTACTAATAACTTTACCGAAATTAATTGGGTGTTCACGTTCCAATTATCCACGTGTGTTTTCTTAATTCAAAACATTAAGGCGGAATCAGACATAACAATTATTATCGCATTTTGTATGCGAACAGCGCAGTGACAATGTCGTGATGTCTGTCGACCTGACTTTTACTTTGTCTTACGACAACTAGACCGTGATTTGTCTAGCAGCACGTTCTTATTTTGACTTCATTTCCATTTCTACGGAACTATTGAGTTTTATTACGAGTAGAACTACTATGGTACTTACTCTATTAATTTGGACTTTAACAGGTTATGTTAAGAAAGGAAATTTTCTTTTTGCGTGCATAAATTAGACTCAAAGTGTAGGAGAGCCATTTTTCGGCACGAATGGGTCGGCTCGACGGAAGTGACACCACGCCTCTTAGAAAACCAGCGTAAACCAACACTCAAGTTGTGTTTCACCGTGTGAGTGAGGTTACCGGAGGTCCAATTCTACCCCCTGCCCGCCATCTTCAATCCTCAATCCAAAATGTGGAAGCCAAGAAAGTAACATAGTCATAAAGTACAAGCCGATACAAAACCTATTTGGTAAAAAAAGTAAAACAAAATTGGACGGAAAATAGGCTGTCAGGTCTTTTTTTAAGGATGGAATCGCGAATTCGCCGATGTAAATGGAGAAAAAAAAAACAAATTATTGATTTTTGTAGCCTACTCGTAACACCTATATTGTTACAAACTTATAAATGCAGCTAGCCCTAATAGATTCTGCCCAAGCTTAGAAGCTGTCATGTTCCATTATCCTCGTGTTATCAATTATCCAGGTGGTTGCTATGATAATCATTGTGAAGTCAGGAACTGGTCTAGCCCTTGTTACCTAACCGCATCGTCAGCTCCTTTAGTGAAGTCTTGAGTCTGTTATATGGGATGCCAATCTTATACACACCATGTAAAATAATTCCTATCTTCATAGTCTACAATCTTGTTAGAAATAGGTTATTTATAATTGGTTATTTTTCTTAAAAAAGGAAGCTTTTCTAGTCTAGTCTTTTAAGGAAGTAGCGTAAATTAAATAGTAAGTAAACAAGTGCTCATAATTTAAATAATATTCCACTTAATATATATGTATTATAGACAGGTGTGAGAGAAGAAAATGGATGCAGTATTTTTTTGAGGGAAAATATACATGGTTGGGTTTTTTTTTTGTCAGAGGAAAATCATCAAATGACTTCTGCCGCCCAGAGTTAGGCGAGCGAGAGTGTCAGACTCTTACTGGCTAAAAACCACCCCGTGCCTACTCCTGCTCCGATCTGGTCTGCGGTACTCCATTGCACTTGTATTAGCAATTGTCCTTATTTATGTGGGGTATATTAGAAAACCTGAATAAACTTTAACCGACTAAGGAGTTAGATTTTGTGTCCACTACAAAGCAGTAAAAACACAGACCTATTCAAAAGACGTAAAACACACCGAAGAACAATTATAATTTATTACTTAAGGTTAGCGGAAACTACGCTACAAATGAATTAGTAATATTTACCAAACAGAGTCTAGCTAATATTATTATGTCTTTGGTATTTATAAACTACGTAATACTTATGTTAGAATGGGCCACAATGTGAGCAGGGGATCGCATGTTTCTAAGGTAAGAAAATTATCCAAGGCGCTCGTGTCCATACAACTTTCTGTTGGTGTGGCGAGCATAATCGTAAACGTGATCGCACATTGGTGTTGCCACTTAAATACCATCCAATATTTCTCTAGGAGCTGGTTAGGACAAGTTGGCTGCAGTTCGGTTAGTTCATCAATAGATATTTGTTTTGTAATCAATAAGGTAGTTTTCTCGTCTACTGAGTCTTTTTGGTGTTTGTGTAATTAGTAGGATGTCATCTTAAAATTTAAAACAGAATAGCGACGAGTGAAGAATTAATTAGGATAGCAGAAAATTATACATTAGCCCAACAAGGCTGAAGTTCTGCCGGGGTTGCGGAACAAGCCCAATAACCTGCCACGACCCGGCCCGGAAGGAAAATCATCAAATGACTTCTTCCTCCCAGGGTAAGGCGAGAGAGAGTGTCAGACTCTTACTGACTAACCCCCCCCCCCCCCGTTCCTTCTCCTGCTCTGGGCCGAGGCCGCGGTGACTCATTGCGCTTACCCCGCACAAACCCGGCTGAACATCAGCCCTATAAGGCCCCGTCTGTGGTGGCCTATTGGCACTTTGAGGCACGCGCGGAACGTTACGCGCCGTACGCTCGAGTCTGGCTCTGGTCAGGCGGTGAGCTACCCTTACTCGCTGTCCCGAGCTACCATGACCCGGTAGGAAAAGGAACGGGGTGTTTTTAATTCAGTAAAAATCTTACACTCACAGCATTCATTTGGTGGCTTTCCTCCACGAAAAAACCTGGTTAGTTTGTTTCGTACTTTCCTCCTTCAAAAAAGACATTAATTATCATTGCAATAAAGTTGAATACTACTCACAATGTGCCTTTGCAATAAACCTTGTTTATAACCTCTAGATGCAGTCAAATGCTAATTGAGTTATTAATTACCTGTTTAAACTGACCCCTTATTGTAGGAGAACCTCACAATAATCGACTATAGTGTTAGTGTTACTAGCTGTCATTAGTGTTTAATTATTTGTATTGTCATTTTCATTACAAAACCTTCTTAGATATTTAGTAGGTACCTTTATAATGATACTTAGAACTGTTAAAAGATTTTCCAGCATTATTTTGAACAAAATGTTCCATATTTGAATCTCTATACTTGTATATTTCTTATAGCACTATAGGTATAGGTTTGATGAACATTTTATATCTATGACGAACGTGATTTCGAATTTATTGTATCCTGTTTTCAATCTCCGCAATTGTTTTATAGTTATTAAATATTTTATTTTTTATGTATACAGATTGATGGCCGTTCTTTTTTTAAATAAGGAATTTATTGACATAGTAAAAAAAACATACAGATTCTAAAATTAAACGCTCTAAAATATTTGCTATTTTTTTTCTTTCGAACCACGAAGCGTTTGCTCTAGTTAAAGTTTAAATATAAGCCGCATAAGTCTATGGTAAATATACGTCGCGTGTTCAATATTCTGTGACGCAAAAGATCAACTACTTAACTCTTACTTAGCCACTTGGAGATCTCGAATATTTACGTAAAACCTAATATAAGACAAGTAGGTATGTATAGCAATCTCGCTTCTCAGTCCAAGATTGTGGATGACGGTACAAAACTGTATGTAAAACAGTAAAGTTATAAAGTAACTGCCTCGATCTACATTACGAGTGGTTACAGAATATCGCGTGTTATAATAAAATATTGTCCGTTATTTAGTGCCGTTACCGAATTGACCATAATAGGTCCGCCAAATGTAACGGCTGCGCGTGCGCATCGATCTCTCTTAATTAATTTGTCACAAGCATAATCGAACGCCATTTTGAAAATTTTGAATTTTTTTATGTGATATGTCGGCTAACGAGTAGACGGATTACCTAATGGTAACACCAATCAGCGCCGCCCATAGACACCTGCAACAACAGAGGAGTTACGAGAGCGTGTTCGATTTTTTGGGGTTTAGGGATTTAGAAATTTAGGGATTTAGAGATTTGGGGAGAGGAAGGATTGGGCATCCGGTAACTTCACTCACACAGCGAAACATAAGGCTGTGGTTGGTTCACGCTGGTTTGCAGTGAGGTCGTGGTATTCTTTACTCCGGTCAAGCCGACCCATTCTTGCCGAAGTATGACTCTCCTACCCTTAATTAATTTAATACAGAACGAATTATTACATTACACGTTCCATTGTCTAATCCAAGCTTATAGAAGACTAGTTTCCTCTCAAGACAGGCAGCGAATCACACCGTTGGCTATATTTTGAAATGTAAGCTTGCCAACTAATCCTTCTAACCGGCGATTGTCCGTTATTTCCCGGATCCTCATTGTCTTAAGGGCATCCGTTTATATGTTAAACGCAATCAAGGCAAGTTTCCATTATCACTACATGGTATAAAACAATGTCGCTGTTTATCTGTCCCTACATCCCTATACCTATGCTTAAACGGATTTTGATGCGGTTTCTTTTTAATAGTTTGAGTGATTGAAAAGGAAGGGTTACATGTTTTCATCATCATCAGCCTATAAGTGCCCACTGCTGAGCATAGGCCTCTTCTCATGCGGAGAAGGTTAGAGCATTAATCACCACGCTTGCTCAATGCGGGTTGGCGATTTCAAACTTATAATTAGAAATTTTATGTCCAGGTTTCCTCGCGATGTTTACCTTCACCGTATGTCAGTAGTGTCTAAATAATCATGGAAAGTACATATAACTTGGAAAAAGTCACATTGTAGTAAGTAAGTACTCGCCAGGTCTCGAACGCACGTCATGCATGAGAAGCGGGCGCCTTATCCTCGGGGCCACCACGACATTTATATGTTTTTTTTATTTGTTTTAACATCAATTTAATACTGGAGAATTTTAGTATCAGCATGCATCAGTGCGAAATTGCGGTGGGTAGCTGGTTTATAAAACTGATTGTAGTAAACGTGTGAGTAGGTAGTTCGACTGGGCAACTATGTCAGAGTGGCTATAACTCGCGAATAATTTGGGTATGTATACGTACCTAAGTACAGTTTCACGATCGGTAGCGGTGGTCCAGTGGCGGTGGGGATCGGAACACCTCGGTGGACCGTTATGCCGGCCACATTGGCCACTGCACACTGGTACCGCCTTCTGTACTTCGCAGAGGCGGTACGTAATCCACACTATGTGTTTACAGTTAACTATGTTGTATATGGGAATTTACATCAGTTTTTGCGTCAACATTAACCTTAATAAGGTTCGAAGTCATCGATTATTTTGCGCGGTCTTCAGCTTTGTACTGAAGATTTTATAAGCGTATAAATGTCAGTGGTTTGCGGGTCCGAACACAGAATTCATGTTGATAATAAATAATGTTTTAATAGGAGCAAGGAGAAATTAGCAAGTACCGTAATTTAGTACTTATGAAGTTGAAATTGGGTTCATTATAACGAGGCGCTTTTTTTTGTTTCTAAAGGTGGTCTATCTCTATATATAATGTCTTCTCATCAGTTATATCATGGTTTGGAATGACCCTATTGTCACATGCAGGTAGACCTAAAGAAAGTATCTAGGAACGTTGTTATGCAAGAAGTGACCTTATCCTTTTTTATTTAAGTTCAAAGTTAAATAATTCCTCTATATCTATAATACCAAGAAAATCGTTAGACTGAGACGTAGTTTAGTTAACAGCATTCTGGGTACAATTCAATTTATTGTAAAGAATCGTTAGCATTAGTCATACAATCAATAGTTTCGTTCATTTACATTTAAACGCGTGCATTGTCAGAATGTCAAGATTTTTTGCTTCGAAAGTGTGTCTTCAAAAGGAAATGATGCGTAAAAAATACATGTACAATTGTACACGAATGAAATATGTTTGTTTAGCGCTTTGTTCATATCTGTATAGGCCAAAGAGATTGAGCTTCTGTTCCGATTGTAACATAATCAATAATAAAGAAAATTTTAAAAATATATAAGCCCATATTCTTTGCTTCGCTCTCAAGATCATCATCATCATTATCATCGGCGGGAAGGTGTCCAATGCTGAGAAGTAAGGCGGGACTTAATCCTCATCAAAGCACAACTCACCATTTACATCAGTTATTCCTTAATTGGCTCCAGAAATTTCAACCAGGGGTCTCTTAATCGCTGGACTACTCTGGTAGGCCATATTTCTAATCCAGTCAGGGCAAGTCTACCATATATCTGTACCATACGTCACACCAAGTTCACTCACTCTATTGGTCATCAATATTTTACGATATTGTGAAGCTGCGCGAGCGCAATATACCTATACTACCGTGGCCTCAGCCTAAAGCAGGAGGTGGATATTGGAGTTTTAGTCAGTATGAGTCTGACACTCCCTTATCCTTGACGAATGAAGATATTTGATAATTTTCCCTCTATAAAAAAGGCCTTCAATTCGTTTCCTATTCTTCTCAAACAAATTTGCTTCTGCCACCAAAGATGGCTACGACTAACAAGATATTAGGTACATATAAAATGTCTACCGCACAGGACATTTCTAGATTAATTTACCACAAATCATCACTTAAGGGTGTCATAATACTAGATCGTATAGAATTATCGACCAAGTGGCTTCTAGTGCTAAGTGCCCACTATCTTCTCCATAATTTCTTAACCGTTTCAAATGATAGCTTAAATGTAGTTATAAAATCTACAGGGGCTTGCTATATGTAATAGCGAGTTAACAAAAACTTAGTACTATTTTGACTTTTGAGGTATCTAACATTGAGTATGAGAGTATTTATTTATTTAACCTTTATGCACAACGTACATAGGTGGGCTTAATGCCAACAAGCATTCTTGCTAGCCAACCTTTGGGTGATGCAGTAAGAATATGGTCGGTGCAAAAAAGTACAAGAGCTAACTTAAAAAAAAGTAATTAATTAAAATGCATAATACAATAAATATAATATAATAATATAAATACAAACATAATAATATGCATGAATGCACATATAATACATCAGTATCTGCTAATTTATTAACCGACTTCAAAAAAAGGAGGAGCTATGCAAATGCTACATACCAAACAACAACAATATTAGAAACATATAAGTATTGATCGGTACCTGCTAATCATCATTGTTTTACTTGGCACCTGGCTTACTTGGTACCGACTTCGAGATAATAAAAATAGTTATTAATATTATTTTCTATTTACCTAAATGAAAACATATATTACTTTGTACAAAGATAATTTATTATTTGCTTTTTGAAGTCGGTTTGTTTTTTGTTAAAAAATATTTTATAATAATAAAACTAGCTATCCGCGCTCCATCTTCGCACGGGTCTAGTGCTGATTAAAAATTTTCTACTGTTTAATGGATGTTTTTATACATATCTAATATAAAATTTCCTCTTCAATCACTCTATCTATTAAACAAGCAAATCAAATTTCGTTGCGTAGTTTTGAAGATTAAAGTATACATAGGAATATAGGGACCGAGAAAGCGACTTTGTTTTATACTATGCTGTGTGTTTACGATTATTAAGCTTTGATCGTGACGTCACAATATGCTTATTAACAAAGATCTTAGACATGGTAGCATGGTTGCCATGGTAACGGTGCTATCCAAAGAGAAAAATTGCCACGAATTTTTTTTATTTTATTGAGTACAGTGCCATCTAGCGTTTAAGAGCGAAATTCAATCATTATCATTTTAATACATTTCAATCGTGGAACCTAATTCGAGACACAATAGCTGCGCTAACACCGGCGTTCGGCGTTAAGTTTGATGAATTAAGTGATGTACTTTACGAGAAACAGACAGCATCAGATTATGCATATTTTAAAATATATTTAGCAAGTTTAAGTGGCCAATTACCAAGGTCTCATAACAATACCGGTAAAGAGAAGATACCACCACTTTATGGATGGGGATTAAATACTCGATGTTTATGTAAACACTAAAATGATAGCCGTCGACCTTGACACTGGGAAGTCTTACAAATCTAGGATTAAAACATAGATTTCATCAGAAAGAATGTTTTTAATATAACAATTTATATGCAACTTGCAGCTTTATAATCATTGCGTAAAGATTAAGATAATAAATATTTATATGGCAGTTACGTCTTTTTGGAATAGCAGCGGAATCTTATGTTGGTGGAATTCTGTTTAGAGTTTGTCTTACCGCAGCATTAAATTGTTCAAATGTTAAACTATATTAAATCAATAATTTTTTAATACACAAGTTGGCCCACAGGCCCACTATATTTAAAATAAATTGATTTCTATGGAGCTAAGATTAAAATCCACACAGAACTGGCTAAAAGACTAGATACCTACTGCAAAGCTAAAGAAACACCGACGAAAAAATACGAAGTTCCAAATTTAAAACAAACCTCCTTAATTTTTAACACATTCAATTTGCCGTATATGAACATAAAAAAAGAATAAAAAATAATATTATGGCCGGCCAGATGACAGCACTAAGATAAGGGAGCATGATAATGATATGCGCACAGAATAATCAGTGCAGTAATTAATTTAAAATTATATAAAAATGCAGACTCGTATAAGTAAGTTCATAATAGATAGTTACAGTAGATGCGCCCGCGCGATCGACCGGAACTACTATTGCTGTAACTAGGCGCCCAACAAGTTCATTATGTTATTGGCTGAATCTTCTTTCACCATTAATGATATGTAGCACACAAAGCTATTCATAAAAAACTTCTTTTTCTTGTTTTAAAACATAATTTCGAACCTATCAACTGATGGACATGTATTAGAGACCTTGTGAAACAAATATTTTTAAAAAAAGAACGATGGGTACGTATGTCCTCCGTGCTCGTTTTTCGTCATTTAAATTTGGAACGAGCACCTAGGCTGAACTGGCGAATAGATTGACTAGTGACGATCTACTATTCCATTTTGACGTTTCAAAAGTACCTACTGTTTATGGTTTAGTTGAAATAAATGATTTTGACTTTATGTTTCTAATCTGCTGTACATCATCAGCCTATAAGGCTCATTGCTGAACAAAGGCCTCTTCTTACAAGTAGAAGGTAATCTGCTAGACTGCAAATATTACTTACATATTTCCTATTTATCCTTGATTTATCCTATTAATATTATAAATGAGAAATTTCTTAAATAACTACTCTGAAAAATCACAGGGCCTTTTTTAATGCCCAGGCACGAGTTAAAAAAATCTAGAGAAAAACATACCCTCCTAATATTAGGTATAAATGGTACAATTTGCACGCATACAATCATAGTTGGAGGGATGGATGTTCGTTTGTTACTCCTTGGCGTTAAAACTACTGAACGGATCTGAATAAAACTGGGCGCAGGAATAGATTATATCACGAATATCACAATGGTACATTTGTTAGTGTTTGTATTCTTCTTTAATCGTTTTTCGTGTAACAAAATATTCACTCTTAGTAGTGAGAAATAAATATCAAATTGCTAACTTAAAACCAAGATTATTACAATATGTATAGCATCATTATAGCTAGTTAACTAAATATTTCAATAAAACAATTAATCAAACTTTCTAATCGCAGCAAAAAAATCTGGAATTATTGATTAAATATTGGTTTTGATGATTAATTTGTTTCAAAGCAACTGATATACCGGATGTTAGGTAATACACAGATAAATTTTCGAAGCTCCGTTTCAAAGCGTATAGTGTTACCAATAATAAAAATAGAAAAGTGCATAAATAATCTTCGCAACTTCAATTCAGAATACATAATCGTCTAAATTAATGGACGATAGTCGAGTGATGAACATTAATTATTTGCAAATTGCATGAGATGCCTTAAATTATTTTTTAATATAGCAACAAAAACTGACTTTAAAAAGTCGCCGACTATTCGATATTTTTTCCTTAGAGCATCATTATGAATCACACACAAAAGAATACCGTTGCATATTTGCTTACGTCCATACGAAACTATCTTGTTAACAGATTTTTTCATAAATCGAATTATAGCGATCGACACTGTAACGAGACGATATCGATATAAAGTTATCGATAAAACATCTACATTATTTAAACCCACCGAGTCTGTTATTAGACCTGTCTCATTAAAACTATATTGAAAGCGCAGGCCTAGTCAAATAAGTGTAAGTTTTTGTTAAGTTGCTTAACTGGGTCAATGAACTCAGTGAATGCATATTGACAGAATGATCATCGTCATTACATGTAGCTGATTATTGGTGATGATATTCAAATAAAATCATTAATATCAGCTACCGTGTTAAGGTAAATCATTAAATTAATACGGTCAAGTAATACTCATCTAATAATAAAATTGTTAATTTAACTATAGGTGATATCAATTAGTTCTTGTTGTTTTTAATTAAGGAAATACCGATAGTTCGTGGTTTTATCGATAAACATATTTAAATACTAGTTTCCGCCCGTGGCTTCGCATGCGTGTAAAAGTTATGTATCCCGTGGTTTTCAAAACAGCAGTATTTAAAGCGATAGCTTTTAAAAAATACGCAAATTATAATTCAAATCATAATTTTCTTTTTTCTTTCACTAAGGAACATGGCATCAGTGAAAGAATTTTGGAAATTATATTCAATGAAAACCTCCCTACATACAAACTTACAAATTTTACCTCTTTTGTAATATTAGTATATATGTTACCGGAAATGTATGAAACCTAGGAATTATATACAATTACTAGGAAATGTATACAATTCCGAAGCTATATAGGAAATGTGTAAAATATTGTTCCAAACATTATTTAATACACACATATCCTGGGAAATGTATATGAAGGCACCGGGGGGTTGGTACAAACATCAACATCCCGATCATCGTTTTTACAGTCCATCACAAGGCGTAGGATTTTATAATCAGGCCGAATAAATTACAAAAATAACGGACGTCGGCGATCCGTTTCCTATGACAGTCACAGCGCTCGCTCTCCACCATAATGCGCACGCAGAACTGCCAGTTTGACGTTCCGCCAGAGTACGATTTATGGTACCCTCGTCCGATGAATTGTGATAAAACCTCCTTCAAAATTCAATTTAAATAATCGTCGCTCCGACATATACATTTCCTAGGAATTGTATGAAATTCCTATATCGTATTAGGAAATGTATAAAACCATGCTTTCTATGAATAAAATTAATAAAACACGTTGTTAAACTTAAAAACAGATTTATTATTAAGACTCCGGTTGAAACAATTAGGTAACAATCACATCGTAAAATATAATATCTTCTTCCGGCTTACTAACTAAGCTACAAAAACAAAACTATTTACTAAATTTTAAGGCCCATCTGGCACAAACACTACTTATATTTTCTTATAAAGCTCTATCATTTGGTAACTAATCAGTCTGTCAATTAAACAGTAATACGCCGTATAAACGCATACGAATGGACATCTTTAAAGTAATACATTTCCGTTAGCTATTTAGGAAATGTATAGATTTACTAGGAAATGTGTGTTATAAAATTTATTTCACACATTTCCGAGCAAATTTAGGAATTATATAAATTTCCTAGGAATTGTATACAATGACGGATTACATACATTTCCGTTAACATATACAAATTTATTTCTGCTGTATTATTTAAGTAAGATGAAATACATGTGCAAAATATTGCCAATCTAAATATATCATTTTCCTAAATCAAATCTATAGGACGTTTTAACAAATTATTAGTTAACCTTTTTGACGGGCCAGGTTAATCTGTCAATTAAATTGCGACATTAATCAAAATGCACCTTGACCTTACCACAGATTGCAATCTGAACTTAATTTCTAGATCACTTAATTAGATTTTAGATTGGCAATAATATTTATAGTTTCCTAAACGTATAATATTATTGGATAGAAGGGTATTATGGTCCAATTGAGTCATTTTATTTTTTTTATCTATTTTAACATCATTCACGCCTATACCGAACTGAATGGGTCGGCCTTACAGAAAACTGGCGTGAAACAACCATAGCGTTATGTTTCGCCGTGAGTGAGTTAACGGAGGCCCTAACCCTTTCCATTCCTTCCCATTCCTTAAACATCCAAAACCCTTATCCCTAAAAGGCCAAAATGCACTCGTAACTCCTTTGGTGTTACGTGTGTCCATGGGCGGCGCTGATTGCTTACCATCAGGTAATCCGTTTGATCGTTTGCCGACCTATACCATAAAATAAAAGAATTACATATGAAGACGTCATTTACCAAAATTATTTAAGTAGTTTTACAAAATTGTGCTAACTTAATAAGTTTGTTGAAATTAATAACATTTGAACAATGCTAATTACTTTCAACGCGACTGCATCCATCGTATAAAATATTTGTAACTCATGATATAGGTACATATATGTCCGCAGAAGCTTTTGCCCGCGACTCTGTTCGCGTGGAAGTGACTTGCTGGAGATTTTTGGTTTAAAAACTATCCTATGTCCTTTCTCGAGGTCAAAACTATGTCTGTACCAAATAGGTTCAGTAGTTTAGGCGCGAAGAAAAGAAAGATAGACAGACAGAGTTACTTTCTCATTTATAATATTAGTTTGGATAAGAAACTTACGTTTTATGTAAGTGGAATAAAATCTGCATATTAGCATTATCATGATCATAATAGTGCATACTTCCAGTTTTATTAGAAGACACTTCGTCTGGTTTAAAAAACTCGTTTTTATTAGTGATGTAGATTTGTTCTTGTAGGTATTTAAAAATTATATTTTCACAACCAGCCGACCCGGCGAAATCGAGGTATTCCACGAAGCACACCCAAACGAAGCTCACCTAAAGTATTCCACTTAGCACACCCATAGGTGGGCTTCAAATAAAAATTTAAAATAATTAATTTTCTATTCCACGAAGCACACCTACGAATATCACTAGCCTAGTGCGTATATATAAGTTGTGTGTATATGTTAGTGTGTAGGTATATAAGTTCTGACCTTATAATCCTTCCCTGGACTTCAATGTATATTTTAAGAAAAATTAAAATTATTCAAAACGGACCAGCCATTCTGGAGTTTTAGCGAGACTAACGAACTCATTTATTATTAAAATTTTAAATAATTGATTAATATCATTTGTTGTGGTGGTTCGAAGGTTGAGGCGCCCGGTTCTCATACTACATGGATGAGGTTTGTTCGAAACCTGGCAAGTACCAATCAGTGTGACTTCTTAAAAGTTATATATCCTACTCGTTTATTTAGACGCTACTGCCATGCGGTGTAGGAAAACATACACATTAAATGTTGTATGATTTGTATGTTTTGTAATTTTTAATAACCAATACACATTGATCTAAAGAAACTCAAAATACAATTTAGTAGCAATTGGTATGTAACATATTTTAAATGCGGAAAGATGTGTGTTTATTTTCTTTCTTTCACGGTGGAACAAGGAGATTTTCTGCAGTGATTTTTTCGTGTGTAATTCTGCAGTCGGTAAGTTAGGGGAATAAGACCTATTTTTCTTTAACATTGTGTGGGCGAAGCTGATGGTAACAGTCAAGTTTCAAGAACTCTATTTCGCGTAAAATAATATGTATAACAGATTTCGTGTTTTGGCCATTCTTAATACATAAGCATAATGAAATACTAATCAGGTATTTATTGATGACAATAAAAAGAGTAAAAGGAAACATTATCAAACCTACTCCTATTACCCTGTTATCATATCTGGACATCGTTACAAGAAATAAACGTAACAAAAAAAAAATCATAAACATTAGTAAATAATCGATGTTATTTAAACGCCATCTATGTGCAGAAGGGCTAAAGCTTAGCACACCAATTAAAAAAGGTAGGTAACAAGAATCTATGAACTATCACACTTTGTTAGACTGAAGCCGAGAACAATTCACATAACACCGTAAATCACTTGCATGTCTATTGAAACTAAAGCGTCTGTCGATAAACGATTTTTTTTTAGAAAGTCTATAAGAATAGTAGAATAGCTAATTACAATCTAGGCAACGTGAAATACCGCATCAAAATGTATTGTACAGCGTGCAGTGTGCGTCAATTAACTCTGGTTAATTATCAAGAGCACTTCTTTTTACTGAGCGGCTTGTGGGAACTCATCGGAACAATAATATCGGAAGCAAACCGCGCCGTAACCACACTAGTGTGCGTCCCAACTAATTATATGCACATATTATGTACACAATCTTGTGAACATTGAATATCATTTAAAGGTTCTTTACACTTTCTCTCCCATCCTTGACGTAAACATTTTTTTTACATACGTGTACAAAAAAAAAGAAAAACGAAAAGACACTTTCTATTTTACCAATTGTAATTATTTTACCTTCAATTCTCAAACGAACAAAACGTCGAGTTACAGGTTTTAATTTCAAAACGAAACAACTTTCGCAAAAATGCAAATCGGGCCGTTTACTTGAAAAAAAAAAAATATTAAAAAAAAACACTTTCATCTGTAATTTTTATGTAAATATATGTGAACAATGCGATGTTTATGGTAACAAAAGTTAATTGGATGACGTAATTAGATGAATTTAATTTTAGATAACAGATCAATTTAATTAAGAACGCCTATTTATTTAAAAGCAGTGGCTTACCTATCGGCTTGATGTTCCGAAGACCGTGCGAACACTTAAATACAGGAACAATACATAGTGATGTTTACTTTATGATAAATATATCATATAAAAATCTCTTCACATTGATAAAGTCCACTGTTTATTTATACTTTCCATAGACCACTTCAATCTGATTCTATTTTTAAAATCGTAATTTTCGCGCGCGACATTCGATAAAAATTAAGGATGTTCTGTCAAAACTATTTGAGAGAGTCTTTAGTCGATTTTTTTTGTATCGATTGTTTCGCAAGCACGTGTTCCCGGGGAGTGCGCACGCGAGGTGACTCGCCGGTACCGCGAGTGTCGGGTAAATGGCGAGTGGATGCAGAGAGCCACCTGTGCGACTCATCTGCGGACATGTGGTATTGCACTCGAGCTGTTACACACGGATAAATTGTTTTACTATTTCTTTTACTGCAGAATTCGCGCCGTTAAAGAGTAGTTATAGCTTATTGATTATGATTTCACCGGTACAGTGAGTGGCGTGGATTACTTAAACGAGAATATTTTTTGTTATTTTTAGATACGTTTTTATAACAATATATTTTTCTTAGGGCAGATTTTTCAATGGTTAGATAAAAGTAACCCAGGAATAATTATGATGCTGTCGCGTCAGAATGATTGTATAAGACAGTGACAGCAACAATTTACTCCTCAGATAACATTTATCTGGCTATTGACAAATCAGCCCTTAAGCCAATAAAATAAGTTTTTAAATTGACTTAGTTAATGTTATTTTCTTTTTTCTATCAAATAAAGATACATCAATGATTTGGTGTTGAAATACGTGACAAGAAAGCGTGATCTCAGTATAGCAGCGTAATAATATCAACAACATACCTAATAGTCATACACGGTCAAGCACGAGTTGCAAGTTTTTACTAGAATAAATTGTATGTACTTATGAATACTGCACGCTGAGTACTTTTTATGGTATAGGTCGGCCAACGAGCAGACGGATTACCTGATGGTAAGCAATCAGCGCCGCCCATGGACACCAGCAACACCAAAGAAGTTACAAGTGTGTTGCCAGCCTTTTAGGGGTAAGGTTTTAATATTTAAGGATTGGGAAGAATGGGGGATGGGGGAAGGATTGGGCCTCACGGTAACCTAACAATCACAGCGTTGTATTTCGCCGTGATGACACTGCGAAATACAACGCTGTGATTGTTTCACGCCGGTTTTCTGTGAGGCCGTGCTATGACTCCGGTCGAGCCGACCCATTCCTGCCGAAGATATAATAAACTCTACAAAGTAATGAAGAAGCTAATTGCTAATTGCACTGTGAAACAGTAAGGAATTCTACTGATTTGTCTCATATCAGCATTGTTTTGTAGAATTTATTTGTGTGAATTCACGCTAGAAGACGGTCGGTATTAATTCTGGTATGTGACAAAGCAGTTCCTTCATTTGTCATCTTGAAGTCTGTTTTTGTCATCTGAAGCGTATTCAATGTGATTCTTAGTCAACAAAACTCCAATGTAGCAAAATTCTTGTTTGAAATAATGTCATCAAAATAATTTAATTAGGTAGGTGTAAATATTTAGTTTTTTTTTTATTATGTTATTTAGTTTATATATCTTGTTACTCAAGTACGATTAGGGTATAATAGGACTGGTCTACATAAAATGTAAAAGTCCTGATAAATATATAAATTAAAAAAAAGTCTGTTTTTGTGATTGCTAATTATTTGAAACAGAGAAATATCATTTTTTTATCGTTACATTGAAATGATCTGGGTGCATATAACATTGCAATGCAATTATTATAATATGTCTCATTGTTTCGACAAAAGAGAGATAACCATTAATCTAATCAATCTACATATATACTATCTGATATTAATATAGTAGATGCGAAAATAACTCTGTCTGTCTGTCTTTTCTTTACATCTAAAATACTGAACCTATTTCTGTGAAATTTAGTACAGACATAGTTTGGAACTCGAGAAAGGTCATAGGATATTTTTATATCAAAAATGTGCAGGCGGCACTTTTCCAAGCGAACAGAGTCGCGAGCAAAAGCTAGTAAAAAATAAAAATACTTAATACTACTTTTAAGCATGTTGTGGGTAAATAAATTATGGTAACGAAAATCATGTCTTAAGTAAGGTCTCATATAAATCATGTCTCAATTTAGTTGCATCAAAGTTACAATCCATCTAAGGGTTCTACCTGGGAGTCCAGAGAATTTATTGAAATGTTATAAAACGCCTATTAAGATCTTACTCAATCTTTTACACGCCCAATATTGATTAAAGAAACTTCAATCGATTTTCTTTCCGAGAAACACAGGGAGGAGCAATGAATCGATTCCGAGCACATCACTGGTGATAAAACACATCATAGATACATATTGAACTGAAGAGGTTTCTTTAACTCAAAAAAGAAAAAAAAAACCGCGCCATAATTTCAAAAATTGTTCTATTAATTCGAAATTTAAAACGCCATTGATGATGATTGATGGGCATCGTATCAATTAACCGGTTTACTTGCATGTAGTGGCATTGTATTGGAATTATGACGTGCTTGTTGACTGCCAACGATCAATGAGTTTTTACTGATTTGTGAAGTAAATTACTACGCGGTGTGTGTCATTTTATTTATAGAGATGTTATTTTTAGTTTGGTTTATTGTTAATTATACATATGTATATTGATATGTAAATTGTTATTTTAGACACTAACTATGTACCTATGCGTACCTATCTATTTTTATCGTTGTTGGTCGGCAAACGAACTCACGGATAACCTAATGGTAAGCAATCAGCGCCGCCCATGTACGCTCGTAATATCAATATTGAAAAATTACATTCGACTTTATTATACATACGAATTTATTCGATTACATTTTATAGTATTTTTTTTATTTTTTCCCTACTTAAGTAAGTAGTAAAAAATAATCATACTAAAAGCAATGTTGCATGTCACATCAAAATTATTCTTTGGCTATTTTAATTTAGTAAGTAATAGGTAATGAAAGAAGGATTGTCACCATTTAAGTATTTGTAAAAACTGTTTAAAAAATTCAATAAGAAAAACAGTAAAACTGAAGCGACAGTAAATATCCACTTATTTATGAATCAAAGTCAATTGTTAATCGCCGATGTTTGTTAAATATAGCACTATTTTGAATAGTAAGTTAATATGGACTATTGTTCTCTTTAGTGTCCATTAATAAAATGTTAATATGGTTGAATAAACTGATTCAAACAAACCTAACACTAGGTATATTTTTTTACCAAATCATCAAAAAATATATAAGCAATATTTTTTCATTTACTCGTAAAAACAATTTTTAAACTATTTCCTGCAAAAAGATTTGGCAGCGGTGGGATTCGAACCCACGCCTCCGAAGAGACTGGTGCCTTAAACCAGCGCCTTAGACCGCTCGGCCACGCTACCACTTGCGGGAGTTATCGAAATAGACGAACTAGTTCCCTATCGTTTTATCTCTTTCTATTTTTATCTGTCCCCTTTTAACTGATTGCTTGTAAAATGATCCACTGACTTGATGACGTGGTTCATTATTATAAAAGCAAGAACGAGGAAGAAAACAACAATCAATTTAATGTTTATTTACTAGTACCTACACATTTGAAACAAATTATTTAATTGAAGGAATAAATTCGATGTCCGACCTTCGAACCCATTGAATAATAATAATAAATTTAGCTTTTTAAATACATACATAACATACATAGGTATATATGTAATCTTCTGAGTACTAGGCATTATTTATAGACTGATTACATTAACCAAACCCCAAGTGAACGCCGTCGTTCGCGCACCTATTGTTCTCCTATTGTCTCCCGAATTATCACGATTGAAAAGTTCAAAACCAAAAACTATTATTATAAAGACATACAGACAGACCTTTGTTTATTGTTAAATGAACAATGACTTATATCATTAGGTATTTAAAATTTCTAGTAAATATCTCATAAGTGACGTATAAGTTATGAGTTCACCAGTGAAACAGATAAAATAAATATCGAATTTTCTACCGAAAGCTGTGAAATATGGAGGTCTTACTTTTAACATTATTGTTACTCTTACATAGCCGGAGTTGCCTGGTGAGAAATGTAAAAATCTCCTAAGTACTACCAGACCAAAATAATCGTACAACTGACTACTGCTATTTTTTAATCAAAACAAAAATAATCGGTGAATTTACTTATCAAATTTTAATGATGATCAACTCTTATCACTGTTGGAAGGTTCAAATCACTTCAAAATATGATTCTTGTCAATGTATTGTCTATCGCAGTTCTTTTCTGATAATATTTCAGTCATCTCCCAATTCACCTTGCAAGTCACACAAATAAGAACTCATTTGTCAAAATGCCAAAACGTTGAAGTAAACTTCTCATTTCCCTCATCACCTCACTGGTGGCGCTAGTGTCGCATTTAGCTATTTTGACTCCCTCTCACCTTATCCTGGGCGAGAAAATAATTACTGATTGATGCTTCCCCCCCAACCTCCTCAAAAACAAGGCCAACATTATTATTAGCCCTTTCTCAAAAACTTCAAATGCTATTATTTTATTACTAATCACAGCATAGGAACTACACAATACTCAAAATATATTTAAATCAAGCTAATATAGCTCAGGGTATCTCCGTTATTCAAATAGACGTAATCTCGAACTCGAAATTGCAATATTTAGCTGTAGGTGGTATACTTTGGAAACACAACGTAATCTACATTTTCTCTTTATTTAAATAGAACAAGCCATATCCTTATTATTGCTAACTTAGTACATATTTCTGCTACTCAACCAAAGTGATCAATAAAATACGAATATTTACAAACTCTAGGTATCTGTCTATATTATCCATTTAAAAGGAACAGTTTGTTTGTCCATCAACGTAGAGCAGGCATAGAAACTTTTTTTATGTTTTACGTCGACACACGAGCGAGATCGAGGTGATGGTAAGCAATCAGCGCCGCCCATGGTCACTCGTAATACCCAAAGGAGTTACTAATAAGTGCTCTTGTAGGTTTATTAGAGACTATTTACTCTCGCGCGGTTTCACCCGCTGCTCAGCTCCATTGGATCGTAGCGTGATGTTTTATAGCCTATAGCACTCAGGAACATTGTAGCTATCTACCAGTGAAAGAATTTTGGCAATCAGATCAGCGGTTCCAAAGATTACCCCCTACATACAAACTTACAAACTTACAAATTTTGTCTCTTTATAATATCAGTGAAAGAATTTTGGCAATCAGACCAACGGTTCCAAAGATTACCCCCTACATACAAAATAACAAACTTACAAATTTTACCTCTTTAGAATATTAGTATCGATTTTAGGATTGAGGATGGGGATAGGAAGGACTGGGCCTCCGGTAACCTCACTCACACGGCGAAACACAACGTCAGTGTTGCTACACGCCGCGCCGGTTTTCTGTGAGATATCACTCCGGTAGAGCTGGTCGAAGCATGGCTCTCCCACAATTAACTATAGGGTTCATTTAAAACATTTTCAGTTCTTTTTAAGCCATTGCCCCACACTAGGATTTTCTTCTGTGTCGTGGTTGCGTTTACAAACATACAATTTCACACACAGCCATCACACTCAGACCCGGAACAACAATTTGTGGATCTATTAGTACCCTTAAGAACTTTTTAGGAGATAAAGGCTGTTGGATCATGCAGATAGCCTTGTAGGCATCGGGACCTATTTGAGAGAACTTATTGAACCCCAAATCGTCGAAAGTATTTAAACTAGTGTTTTCTGTTTTATATGACAGCATCTTCTTAGAACTTATCTCAGGATATTTGTAAGCCTGTCTTATGAGTTTCAACTGAATATGGAAAGGTGAATCGATTATTGATTATCGATTAGGTGAAAATCGACTAGTAAATGTGTGTTGTACAGACTTGAAATAGTGGTTGTGGGAAGGTGAATTGTTTTGTTTGTGATTTTGTGGATATTTAGGTTTTAGATTAAGCTCGTTGGTTATAGTTTTGCCGTGGTAGGATGGGAAGTTTAGAAGTATTTTGTATGTTATTGTTGGTTGGAATTTGAATTTAAATATTTTTTACTTCTTTATCTCCTTTAAGAATTTTTTCCCAGATGCCACAAAGAATTATTGCAGTTGAATCGAGGTTGGCTAAAATTACACAATAGGTAGCTGGTTGCTCAGACACTGCGTCACCTCTGCATTCATTAGTCCAGGACTATAAAAACGTGATTACTTCCAAATTCTTATGGATTTTGGCCGTAATCTACATCTACATCTTACACAAAAACCGAAATCTTCAGAATATTTTTCTGTTTCTTACAAGAATAGACTTCAGGATATCGTTTTTAAAGTGTAACATATCCATAATTAAAATTAGGTGACTAAAGGCCCAATTCTTCCCTCATTCTCAATTGCTAAATTACTAATAATCCACATAAAGCCGGAAACGTACAAATTGTACCTTCTATGCTATTTCGAGAGTCCATATCTTTTGGTACAATATGATAGGTACTTTCTTTTCCCACACATTTTGGTGTTTAAATAACAAATTATACTGACAACCAGATTGCTCATTTCCAAAGAGTAATTCTGTAATCGGTAATTTGTAATAACCATCTTTATTACATAGATCAATAAGATCTATTGTACTACGAATGAACTACATTAGCTACAGTCAATTAGAATTACACATAGGTAGTACTGTAGCAGTCAGTTTCTTTGCAGAAAACATTCGACACATAGGTCGTTTTTTTTTTGTGAGGGGAAAATCATCAAATGACTTCTCTCGCCCAGGGCCGGGCGGGAGGGAGTGTCAGACTTTTACTGACTAAAACCCCCCCTGTTCCTTCTCCTGCTCTGGGCTGAGGTCGCGGTGCCTCATTGCGCTTAGGCGCTTACCCCGCAACCCCGGCTGAATATCAGTCTTATAGGGCCCCGTCTGTGGTGGTCTATTGGCTCTTTGAGGAGTAGGTAACGTTCCTATTTTTGACAGATTTTTAAATATCCTGTTAAATTACGAGTATATTAAGAAGTTACCGATTAGTCATAGTAAGTATTATTGCTGCTATAGTGGAACCGAAACACTCCAAAACAGGTCTTTAAGTGTCCCAGTGCCCCTTAAAGGTACTTAGGGTGCCCACAGACTGGTAATACGGTTTTAATTAGGCTAACTTCCTATTCTTTCTGCTCCAAAAGCTTGAGGCCTTGTGAAGTTTTTCTTCCTAAGTAAAAAAGGGTCTGTACTATTCGCTCATGTTTCTGGGATGGATTCTAGAGATACTTAACGGCTGTTCTTCTGAAAAAAAAGTTAGGGAATTGCATGGTCATTGCATGATTGCATCGTCTGTGTGAGTCATTTGGGGATTTTAATATCTTTAACGTTTACTCAATCTAAAAACGAAATCAATATTCATCATTGTTTCTTTCTTGCTTAAGAGTAGTATAGTTCCGTACAAAACGCTCTTCGCTTACGCATAGGTCCTACATTTATGTAGTTCCATGTTTAAATATGAATATCGTATAAAGAAATTTGACAGTTCTGATGAGTCCTCGTCGCCATAACTTAAAACCAACAGTTGTCCGATGTGACGTCACAACACTGTGTGTCTTTAACACATATTCCATGTACGTTGTAATTCTGAGATACCATCACGAAGTGTTTATTACTACGGGTTCCGCAGAACAGTAGAAAGCTGTTTCATACAAATTAATGTAAGTGTTCTGGTTCAACTGAAATCGTGGACCTGTTCCCTAGTACTTAAGTATATCAAGTTCATTTCGTTTTATAAAAAAACATTTCGTGAAACAGATGTACTTAAATGTCTGATTGGTTTTTATCAACGACTGACTATACCTAAGTACTCAAATGTTTAAATATGAAAAACAATCGGGGCCGCCCATAACATCATCATCTTATAAGTGCCCACTGCTGAGCAAATACATCTTCTCACACGAATAAGGTTTGAGCATTAATACCCACGTTTGCTCAAGTCGGATTGGCGATTGCAAACTTATATAACAAGGCCGCCCATGAACACCTGTAACACCAATGAGCGTTGCCGGTCTTTTGAAGGTTGTAAGGAATTTGTCAAGAGGATGTGTCGGGAGAAGGATTCGGTCCCCTTGCAACCTCACTCACACGGATAAACACAATGCTGTCTTTGTTTCTCACCTGTTTTCTGTAAGTCTGTGGTACCTACTTATCTCTCAAGCCGGTCGCCCTAATGATTTACTTATCTAAATTAGATAATAACATAATTTATTAACATGAGTTTATCTAGTATCTATCCACCTAGTATTGAAACTAAGTTGCATTATTATGTCAGTGTAAACGTTTCTAAAACTGTGTTTAAGCGAGTATTTCGCGAATCAGTGCCAGACCGTAAAGTCAGAGCTTGCAAAACAAACTCAACTTCTCATTTATTTAAATAAACCAGTAAATACTATTTTAGAAGTTGAGAAAACTGCTGTTACCATAGACAATGTTAATACAAACTGAGCGACTTCAAACCTGTTTGGTCTGCGGCTTTTGAGCGATTTTCAAATATTGAATGTTCCATTTTTAAATGTATGATTTGATGTGAAGCACAAAGTTTTCAGCCAACCGTATTTTTATGTTTGCAAATCGAATCTTTAAATTTGGAATCGGCGTGTCAAGTTTAAGATCAACTTTATACACTTTTTTTATTGTAAATATTGACTGTAAACATTTTGCTAGTCGGCTTTCCGATTCAGAAAGAGTTTTATGAAATCTATATATATAAAAGAAAGTCGTGTTAGTTACACCACTTATAACTCAAGAACGGCTGAACCGATTTAGGTGAAAATTGGCAGGGAGGTAGTTTAGAGCCAGGAAAAGGACATAGGATAGAGTAGGTAGAATAGGTTAGGTAGAGTAGGGTAGGTAGAGTAGGGTAGATAGAGTAGTGTAGGTAGAGTAGTGTGTGTAGAGTAGGGTAGGTAGAGTAGGGTAGGTAGTCAAATGACGGGAGCGACGCCGCGGGTAAGAGCTAGTTTAAAATATATCAAGAAAAACATTTGATAATGTTTAAAAAATATTTGTGGCCCATGAGGGGATCGAACCCGCGACCTTCGCGTTATTAGCACGACGCTCTAACCAACTGAGCTAATGGGCCGACGACAACAGTTTCCGAAAAACTGAACTGGATCAAGGAGCTATTGTGTAAATATCAATAATAACATAAAAATAAGCACTTTATCGGATTATAATGATAATAATAATTTGTTTATTAAATTCGTATTTTTGAATATTGCGATAAAAGATATAAATATAGTTTTTTTAAATATTGTATTATAAAAATAAGAGCTAGCCGGCAGTGGGTGCATAGTCCAAGCTACCGGTAGTTACGACTCTAGAGATAGAAACCTCCTTACAATTCCTGCCGTTCAAGGAAGACTGTCTTCTGTATCAATCATCCATCCGCCTAAGGCCTTCCTTATGATGGTTGTCGAGACTTGAGGCCTAAACCATTGGCCAACACAACTATCGGAACAGTGGTATCTGACTCCACACTCCACATGTCGACAACAATGTAAGCCAAGTCAAGATATTTTTATTATTTCTGTTTCTTATACAAACTGTGTAAAAGTATTTTGCATATTTATTAACATAATACCTAATATTATGCAAAATCGAATTAAAATTAAAAAAGTAATATAACGTTTGTTACACTTTCACTGCTAAACTGCTGCGTCATTGCGTTTCATAATTAACGAAAAGACCATATTTCAACACAAATACTTTTAATTTCCTAAATGATTACTTTACTGATTTCACGTCATTTTGAGGAGAGCCATGCTTCGGCAAGAATGTCCCATTCGCCTCGACCCGAGTGGTACCACGACCTCGTAGAAAACAGGCGTGAAATAACGCTTACCTTCTGTTTCGAATGTGAGTGAGGAAACCGGAAAATGAGGATTTGATGCAAAACATGGTGACGTCACAAGATTTATATAAAATCTATAAGTACCTACAGAAAAATAAAATTTATGACTTCCCGATAAGAGGTGATTTTGGCTCGTTGTCAAATATCATATTATTTTATCAAATATATTATCTTTTTGTTAATATCAGTAAAAAAAAACATTCAAAATAATGCTTATCAATAAAAACATACGAAAAGTTGTAAAAATCCAAAAAGACATATGTGGCCCATGAGGGGATCGAACCCGCGACCTTCGCGTTATTAGCACGACGCTCTAACCAACTGAGCTAATGGGCCGATGGAAACCAATGTTCAAAATAGCAGACCACTACATTTTGCGTATAAAAAATAAACATAGAATGCACTCATAATCATCATTCATATGTGTTCTTGAGTTGTGAACATTGACTAATCATAGTCAAACAGTTACATTATTTTTTATTTAATAGACCGGCAAACTAGCAGACAATCCGTCTGCTAGTTTGATGGTACCTGATGGTAAGCAATCAGCGCCGTCCATTGACACCCGTAACAGAAGAGTTAAGAGTGCATTGCTGACCTTTTGGGGATTTGGGAATTTGGAGATTTAGGGATTGGGGAGAGCGAAAGGATTGGTGCTCCGGTAACCTCACTCACACGGCGAAACACAACGCTGTGGTTTTTAACACGTATAAGCCGTTAGACATAATAATTAGATTGATAATTATACACATACAAGCCTAACTATGACAACGTTTCTTATAAACATCTTCATCTTTACATCAAAGTAATAATAGTAATCGAAAATTAATACTGATTATCAAGTAGCGTATCGCTACCTCGTCCGAAATCGTTCGGTGTTCACTGTAATTGTAGGGTTAACCTTGCCTATTATAACGCACCTGTACCTTCGAGGTTAAGTCCGGAATTAAATCACAATATTGATGCGAAGCTCCATTTTATAATTATTATTATTAGATTATAGTCAATGTTTTATTCTTCATGTGTTGCTATTACACCGTTGTGTAATATTGTTGTGAAATTTTCATTTTAAAATTAAGTCGTGTTCGTTCTAAAACTGTGCACAAAAGTGCTACGTCATGTAAGTCATATTATATTTATAGGTAATTCACAGAAAACCGGCGTGAAACAACCGCAGCGTTGTGTTTCGCTGTGTGAGTGGGGTTATAGGAGACCAATCTTTCCCCTCCCCCAGTCCTTCCCTTATTTCTATCTAGATCTACAAAATTCTAATCTCCAAAAGGCAACGCACTCTAAACTTTTCTGGTGTTGCGGTTGTCCATGGGCAGTGTCCATCGTTTTTTTATCAGGTAATCCCTAATCGTCAGGCAACTATACACGTAAGAAAAAAAAAAGATTGGTTATTGTTGTGTTACAATGAGGTTAATCAGATCACTATTATAAACGCTAGTTATAGTATAGGTAGTTATTGCTTACTTTGTAAGTATGGATAAACCGATGGATGTTGCTCTTTAACCCAAAAACTACTGAATAGATTTTCATCATAATTAGTAACAGAGATAGATATTTACTTTTCATCCGAGTAATGCGAGCGAAGTCGTTGGCAGAACCAAAGTAAAAAAAGATATACCCACTCTTTCCCTGTATGAGACTACTTTTCCTTATTACGATAAAACGTAGACAAAACATAATATCCTATGTATAGGACAGGGTTACAGAACAGGTTACAGACCTTTTGTACATTGTATTTATTTGTAAATATTTATTTTTCTATGTTCAATTTAGGTGTATGTGTAGCAAATAAATGGTTAATCACACTTAGGTAGTGTAACACCCTTCACAAAAATATAATTAAAAGTACAAAAAGTAATTTTTGGCCCATGAGGGGATCGAACCCGCGACCTTCGCGTTATTAGCACGACGCTCTAACCAACTGAGCTAATGGGCCGATGAAGACTAATTGTCAAAATATGTTACCTCTTCGTAAGATAAGAAAAAGTATTAATGCTATATAAAAAAAACACTTTTATAGTTTTTTGGAACAGTAAATGCTTTTCTATTAAATTGTGTATTCATACTTTGTTCTTTATGCAATATATTTTTTTTATCGTCTTTGTGTAACTTATAGGCCTTACCTAATAAATAATGTATAAGTATATGCTAGATTTGCTTTTGTTTCGCCCTAAGCATTAACTTGTCCAAAACATAATCCAATTTCCAAACATATTCACAGAATACCGGTGTGAAACAAACACAGCGTTGTGTTTCGCCGTGTTAGTGAGGTTACCGGAGGCCCAATCCCTCCCCTTCCCATATCCCTTCCCGATCCTTATATCCTCAACCCCTATCCCCAAAAGGCCGGCAGGATAACTTGTTATCCTTTGGTGTTGCATGGACACCCTCCATGGGCGGCGCCAATTACTTATCATAAGGTAATCCGTTAGCTCCTTTGCCGACTTATACCATTAAAAAAAAACAAATATTCCAGTTACATAACAGCTACAATAACACAGTTTCAAAGTCAAAAATATTTATTACATTACTTTGAATTGTGGAATGTTACGCTACGGTGTAAATAACGCCGCGTTTTGAGATCTCGGCTACAATGTTCCCACACTTATAGTATAATAGCACAATGCAGATGTAATATCCATCATCTTGTAGAACACATTGAATTTTCATTAGAGATTAGAGAAGAGCCTCTATTTAAATCTAGTTATGAACAAGAAGCTGTTTATAGATACCGTCCGTATGTCGTGTTTATAACTCACTAGCTATCTTGCGCGGTTTCACCCGCTGCTCGGCTTTATTTAATCGTAGCGTGATGTTTTATAGCCTATAGCACTCAGAAACATTGTAGCCATCTAGCAGTGAAAGAATTTTGGCAATCTGACTATCGGTTCCAAAGATTACCCCATACATACAAACTTACAAATTTTACCTCTTTATAATATAATTTGTATGTTCGTTTCCGTTCACGGGATCACAGGATCCCGGACCTTTGGAAGACGTACGAGGGGCCGAAGCCAACTCACAGAGGCCCGTTGAACAACTTTAATTTAAGTGAAATGGGACATCAGCCGGCAATTATCCCTGTATGCACCATGAAAGTGCACCTAAGGATAATTCCCGGTTGATGCATAATAACTAACAGAAAGGCCAATACTGACCTTGACATCTTGACAGTCGTGGTTGCAAGTCCAAGTTGGAGTTGGAGTAGGAAAAGGAACGAAGTGGTTTTTAGTCAGTAAGCGTCGGAATCTCCCTTCTCTTCTCAGAGAAGACATTTGATGAGGTTACCTAATAAAAAAACTCATACCATCGGTCCTGTACCTACTATACCTAAACATAAAAAGTTAGTATGGATTCATGCTGACTTTTTGTGGATTCGTGGATAGATGGATGGCTGCACTCTTTTACGTAAATCTACTAAATAGATTTTGATAAGCATTTGTACAGAGATAGATTGTACCTATCCTAATTTTAAGGCGGGCGAAGACGCTTGTGAAACCTAGTAAAAACTTTTTTTTGCATACCTAGATAGATAAATAAGAACTTTATTTTAGTTTGCGTAAGTTTCGTAACATAATTATGTAAAGTATTCAATTATAATATGTTTATGGATAAATTTAGGCAATTTGGAAATTAACGTATAAAAAACAAAAGACTAGCGTACCTATGTTATGCGAAAAGGAAATTCTTAAACTTAAATCTGTTCTATTGGTACATCATACTTTTAATGCAAGTGTTTTTCTACATAGTTGGTAGCTTCTGCTGCAAATACAAAAATCTTGGGCAACCAAATAACAGTAAGGTATTAACAACCGCTTTAATAACGAAAATACAGCTATATAATTTAATTTACAACTAATGAAATCAAAGTTAATTATGTTATTTTTATTTCCCCCAACTTTATATTATCGAAACGAGGAAAATCGTTCACCAAAGGATTTGCAATGTGATCTCAATATATCGTAAGTCGCTAAATTAAAATGTCGGCAGTAAAAAATGCAGTGTAGTTAGTAAAATAATTAAATTTGAATATCGAATTACATGTCAACACTGGTTGCCAATAAAATTGTAATCAAAATGTTTATACTTACAGTTCAGAAGGCTAAAAACACAGAAGTTTGTGTGGTATTTTTTTAATGGGGCCTTTTTGTTTAAAGGAAAAATCATCAAACTCGCCCAGGGTATAGTTAGAGTGTCAGACTCTTACGGACTAAAACCACCCCGTTCCCGTTCCCTCCCCTGGCTGTATGGGGCAAGTCACGAACGTAAAACCATCAAATACCTGTTTTGGTTGAACAGAATGAAAGAGAGAAAAAAATGACATAAATAAGAATATATTAATAATGTATAAGTATTGAAGATTTGGCGGAGGTATATGTTCTAAAATGTCGTGGTGGCCCGGAGCTTAAGGAGCCAGCTTCTCATTCATGAGGGTTCGAAACCTGGCAAGTACCAATGTGACTTTTTCCGAGTTATATTTACTTTCTATGATTATTTAGACACCACTGACATACGGTGGAGGTAAACATCGTGAGGAAACCTGGACTTATATTTTTAATTATAAGTTTAAATCGCCAACCCGCATTGAACAACCGTGGTGATTAATGATCTAACCTTCTCTGTATGAGAAGAGGTCTTTGCTCAGCAGTGGGCACTTATAGGCTGGTTTACATACTTTATGATCCTGTTAACTCTTACACCTATATAACCGCTTTGTTATTCGATTGGTTGCTATTATGATTACGTAGCATCTATAGAGAATCGGTTAATCGATCCGTACTGAGCATTTATATAATTTGAGACGAGACACTCGACCTCTTTTGACTGTTTAACTTTCTTAGTAGTGATTAATACTCAAACCTTCTGCTTGTGAGAGAAAAGGCCTTGTTCAGCAGTGGGCACTTATACTTAGATTTGCTGATGATGGGATTTAATTTATAACTAAACTTACAAAATGTTATCATTGTAATGATTCAGTGTGATATAAGTCACACGTGTTAAGTATTAACGCTTATGTATTAAGTACATTATAATATGTATACTTATAACAATAAAACAATAAATGAGTGATAAGATTCCATTTACATTGAATATTTTGCTCTGACATCTCATCGGCCCATTAGCTCAGTTGGTTAGAGCGTCGTGCTAATAACGCGAAGGTCGCGGGTTCGATCCCCTCATGGGCCACTCTCATATTTTTGGCACTTACTCTTCATTTTATGTCACAATCCCATTCGTTTTATGATTCCGTAAAGATTTTTAGTAATGTAAAAGTAAAACTTGACACCTTCGTATCAAAGATGGGTAGTTATTTTTGGATGAGTATGTTGCAGGTACAAACATTTAAGAATACTTTTTTTCAATTTCATCTTGATGATTGAAATAAAAGATTCTTGCATACTACGCAGTGTCGTTCTGTTCTCGTCTAAAAATATCATTGGAGTTTTATTTGTTGCGGGATCCAAGATTCTTAGTTGTTCATGATCCTCGGACGCATCAGACTGCAGCGGTTTTGTGTTCTTGTAGTTGACAAGACTTGCCGAGGTTTTGGGAGGTGGTAGCGAATTTAATCCGAAAAAATATATTGTTGCTGATGTTTTATCGTGGAGTTTGTGCTTCCAGATAAAGTAATGTGCTAAAGTAAGGTACCTACACATTCATAATTGGGTAGTTTCCTAGGTCAAAAATAAATTAATACAATGAAATATCGAATTATAACTATACTTTTATTCATCGATCGATCAATACACTAAATTTTAGATATTTTTATGCTAATTTTGAAGATATAAGTACGCTATTTGTCGAAAAATACTATGACGTCATAAGTCAGTTGTTCTTTCATAGAAAAGTATCGTTTTTGACATTTGGATAAAATTATTGAATTTGACTACTTAGTTGAAAACTATCGTATTATAAGACCGAATAGGATATTTTCTTCATTTATTTCTTTTAATGGGGCAAGCCTTTTTATGTCATGGAAAACTCATCAAATATTTTTTCTAGCCCAGGGTATAGTTAGATGGAGGAGAGTAAGGGGCAAGCCACTAACGTAAAACCACCAAATACCTGGCTTGGATCCCGCAACGAAACAAATTCAAATATATTAATGATGTAGAGGGGGATTTGATTAAGGTCTTTGTTCAGCAGTGGACGTCCATCTGCTGATTTGAATCATCAAAAAACAAAGATCATCATTATCAAATGATCTTATATAATTGATATGATGCTGTTAACTCTTACATCTATAACCGCTTTGTTGTTAGATAGGTTGCTATTACGACTGCTTCGTATCTATAGAGAATCCGTAAATCCGTAAAGTGTGAGAGAGCCAAGCTTCGGCACGAATGGGTCGGTTCGACCGGAGTGATACCACGGCCTTACAGAATAACGGCGTGAAAGAACCCACAGTGTTGTGTTTCACCGTGTGAGTGAGGTTACCGGAGGCCCAATCCTGTCCCTTGCCCTATCCCTTCCCGATCCTTACATCCGCAACCCCTATCCCCAAAAGGCCGGCAACGCACTCGTAACTCCTTTGGTGTTGCGGGTGTCCATGGGCGGCGCTGATTGCTTACCATCAGGTAATCCGTCTGCTCGTTTGCCGACTTATACCATAACAAAAAAAAAACAATCCATAGTAGGTATATCCATTTTTGTAATTTGAGACGTGACATTCGACCTCTTTTGACTATTTCCTACCTTTCATACCTATGATTGAAATCACCAATCCAATCGCTAAGTAGTTAAGTATTAGTACTCAAACCTTCTCCTTGTGAGAGAAAAAGCCTTGTTCAGCAGTGGGCATTTATACTTATGCTGATGATGGGATGTAATTTATAACTAAACTTACAAAATGATATCATTGTAATGATTAAGTGTTACCTATAGCGCTTATGTACATATTAAGTACATTATAATATGTATACCTACTTATAACAATAAAACAATAAATGAATGATAAGATTCCATTTACATTGAATATTTTGCTCTAACATCTCATCGGCCCATTAGCTCAGTTGGTTAGAGCGTCGTGCTAATAACGCGAAGGTCGCGGGTTCGATCCCCTCATGGGCCAATGTTATTTTTACTAAGCTTTTTTATATTTACTGAACAATTTTAGTATAAAACGCTAAAACGTTAAAACTTATTTGTTACAGTTGATTTCCGTCACCAAGCAGGTGCAAGTATATTGCGGGCCTTGTGTTAGGTTACGGATTTGAGGATTTATTGATTAGGGGATTGGGTATTCAGGGTGAAGCATCGCGGATACCCAACGCGAGCGTTATCTCACGCCTGTTTCTAATGAGGTCGTAGTATCATTCCGATTGAGCCAGCCCATTCGTGCGAAAGCATGCTTACTTTGTATTTGCACAAATGCCTTTTGACATCTATCATTCTACACAAGTGTGGGAGAGCCATGTTAAGTGTGGGAGAGCCATGCTTCGGCACGAGTGGGTCGGCTCGACCGGAGTGATACCACGGCCTCACAGAAAACCGGCGTGAAATAACCACAGCGTTGTGTTTCGCCGCGTGAGTGAGGTTACCGGAGGCCCAATCCTTCCCCTCCCCCAATCCCTCCTAAATCCCTAAATCTCCAAATCCCTAATCCCTAAAAGGTCGGCAACGCACTCGTAACTCCTCCGTTGCGAGTGTCCATGGGCGGCGCTGATTGCTTACCATCAGGTAGTCCGTCTGCTCGTTTGCCGACCTATGAAATAATAATAAAAAAAAATAAAAGCATTGGTTCGAGCAAATAGCTTCACTAGAAGATAAACCGACAGACTGATGTTACACACGAAGTAAGTGTAGATACTTATTTGATGTTCAAAAGAGTCTGTATTGGTCTATTTTAAATAAATGATTTGATTTTTTCATTCATTAGTTCGTTTATTTTTTCAAAACTACACTGTTCCCAAATCTGGTACCGTTCATAGTCATTTGTGCCACAATAGTTACAATTCAACTTGCTCACTAACTAAAGCATTCACAGATAAGTAGTGTGGTAGAGTCATGCTTCGGCACGAATGGGTCGGCACGATCGGACTGGAACCACGGCCTCACAAAAAACTGGAGTGAAACAACCACATCGTAGTGTTTCGCCGTGTGAGTGAGGTTACCGGAGGCCCAATCCTTGCCCTTCCACACATCTTTAATTTTCCGAAACCCTTATCCCCAAAAGGCCGGCAACTCACTCGTAAGTCGTAACTCATCGGGTGTTCATGGGTGGCGCCGATGGCTTATCATCAGGTAATCCGTAAGATAGTTTGCCGAGCTTCCTCTCTTAAATAAACTCAATTTTTCGACGAAGTATCAAATTTGCACACCAAAGTACGTCGGCCCATTAGCTCAGTTGGTTAGAGCGTCGTGCTAATAACGCGAAGGTCGCGGGTTCGATCCCCTCATGGGCCACAAATATTTTTGGCACTTACTCTTCATTTTATGTCACAATCCCATTAGTTTTATGATTCCGTAAAGATTTTTAATAATGTTAAAGTAAAACTTTTGACACCTTTCGTATCAAAGGTGGGTAGTTATTTTTGGATGAGTATGTGGCAGGTACAAACATTTAAGAATACAATTTTTCAATTTCATATTGATGATTGAAATAAAAGAATCTTGCATACTACGCAGTGTCGTTCTGTTCTCGGCTAAAAATATCATTGGAGTTTTATTCGTTGCGGGATCCAAGATTCTTAGCTGTTCATGATCCTCGGACGCATCAGACTGCAGCGGTTTTGTGTTCTTGTGGTTGACAAGATTTGCCGAGGATTTGGGAGGTGGTAGCGAATTTATCCCGAAAAAATATATGTATATAATTGCTGATGTTTTATCGTGGAGTTTGTGCTTACAGATAAAGTAATGTGCTAAAGTTAGGTACATACACATTCATAATTGGGTAGTTTCCTAGGTCAAAAATAAATTAATACAATGAAATATCGAAATATAACTATATTTTTATTCATCGATCGATCAATACACTAAATTTTAGATATTTTTATGCTAATTTTGAAGAAATAAGTACGCTATTTGACGCAAAAATACTATGACGTCATAAGTCAGTTTTTCTTTCATAGAAAAGTATCGTTTTTGACATTTGGATAAAAGTATTGAATTTGACTAGTTGAAAACTACCGTATTATAAGACCGAATAGGATATTTTCTTTATTTTTTTCTTTTAATGGGGCAAGCCTTTTTATGTCATGGAAAACTCATCAAATATTTTTTCTAGCCCAGGGTATAGTTAGATGGAGGAGAGTAAGGGGCAAGCCACGAACGTAAAACCACCAAATACCTGGCTTGGATCCCGCAATGAAATAAATTCTGATGATGATGATGATGTAGAGGGGGATTTGGCTAAGGTCTATGTTCAGCGGTGGACGTCCATCTGCTGATTTGAATCATCAAAAAGCAAAGATCATCATTATCATATGAAATTATATAATTTATATGGTGCTGTTAACTCTTACATCTATAACCGCTTTGTTGTAAGATAGGTTGCTATTACGACTGCTTCGTATCTATAGAGAATCCGTAAATCCGTAAAGTGTGAGAGAGCCAAGCTTCGGCACGAATGGGTCGGTTCGACCGGAGTGATACCACGACCTTACAGAATAACGGCGTGAAACAACCCACAGTGTTGTGTTTCGCCGTGTGAGTGAGGTTACCGGAGGCCCAATCCTGTCCCTTGCTCTATCCCTTCCCGATCCTTACATCCGCAACCCCTATCCCCAAAAGGCCGGCAACGCACTCGTAACTCCTTTGGTGTTGCGGGTGTCCATGGGCGGCGCTGATTGCTTACCATCAGGTAATCCGTCTGCTCGTTTGCCGACTTATAGCGCTTATGTATTAAGTACATTATAGGTAATATATATACTTATAGCAATACAACAATAAATGAATGATAAGATTCCATTTGCATTGAATATTTGGCTCTGACATCTCATCGGCCCATTAGCTCAGTTGGTTAGAGCGTCGTGCTAATAACGCGAAGGTCGCGGGTTCGATCCCCTCATGGGCCAATGTTATTTTTGCTAAGCTTTTTTATATTTACTGAACAATTTTAGTATAAAAGGCATTAAAAGTTATTTGTTACAATTGATTTCCGTCACCAAGCAGGTGCAAGTATATTGCGGACCTTGCGTTAGGTTAGGGATTTGATGATTGATTGATTAGGGGATTGGGTATGCAGGGTGAAGCATCGCGGATACCCAACGCGAGCGTTATCTCACGCCTGTTTCTAATGAGGTCGTAGTATCATTCCGACTGAGCCAGCCCATTCGTGCGAAAGCATGCTTACTTTGTAGGTATTTGCACAAATGCCTTTTGACATCTATCATTCGACACATTGGTTCGAGCAAATAGCTTCACTAGAAGACAGACCGACGGACTGATACACTCGATGTTAGTGTACTTATTTGATGTTCAAAAGAGTCTGTATTGGTCTATTTAAATAAATGATTTGACATTGATTTTTTCATTCATCAGTTCGTTTTTTTTTCAAAACTACACTGTTTCCAAATCTGGTACCGTTCATAGTCATTTGTGCCACAATAGTTGCAATTCAACATGCTCACTAACTAAAGCATTCACAGATAAGTAGTGTGGTAGAGTCATGCTTCGGCACGAATGGGTCGGCACGACCGGACTGGAACCACGGCCTCACAAAAAACTGGAGTGAAACAACCACATCGTAGTGTTTCGCCGTGTGAGTGAGGTTACCGGAGGCCCAATCCTTGCCCTTCCACACATCTTTAATTATCCGAAACCCTTATCCCCAAAAGACCGGCAACTCACTCGTAAGTCGTAACTCATCGGGTGTTCATGGGTGGCGCCGATGGCTTATCATCAGGTAATCCGTAAGATAGTTTGCCGAGCTTCCTCTCTTAAATAAACTCAATTTTTCGACGAAGTATCAAATTTGCACACCAAAGTACGTCGGCCCATTAGCTCAGTTGGTTAGAGCGTCGTGCTAATAACGCGAAGGTCGCGGGTTCGATCCCCTCATGGGCCACATATATTTTTGGCACTTAGTCTTCATTTTATCTCACAATCCCATTTGTTTTATGATTCCGTAAAGATTTTTAATAATGTTAAAGTAAAACTTTTGACACCTTTCGTATCAAAGGTGGGTAGTTATTTTTGGATGAGTATGTAGCAGGTGCAAACATTTAAGAATAATTTATACAATTTCGTATTGTTAATTAAAATAAAAGATTTTTGCATATCACGTAGTGTCGTTCTCTTCTTCGTTAAAAATAACATACATAACACAATTGTTTTTGTTGCGGGATCCAAGATAGTTGTTCATGGCCGCCGCATGCACTGTGTTATAGCTTTACAGTATTTTCATAGTTGTATTTACTGCCGATCCTGCTCGACACAAATTATAGCGGTTCTAGGATGTTGTAGCGGATTTGTTCGAAAAAATTATGGTTGTGATTTTTTTCATCGTGGGGCTTTTGCTAGATAAATTATTAATTATCTATACTAATATTATAAAGAGGTAAAATTTGTAAGTTTGTATGTAGGGGGTAATCTTTGGAACCGCTGGTCGGATTGCCAAAATTCTTCCACTGCTAGATAACTACCATGTTCCTGAGTGCTATAGGCTATATAAAACATCACGCTACGATCAAATGGAGCTGAGCAGCGTGTGAAACCGCGCGAGATTAGCTAGTTACAAATAAAGTACTTACCGAATGTTGTAAAGGAACACATTTTTAATAACTACAGTTACTGTTACTTAATAGGATATTTTTTATTTAAGTATTTTTCGTTTATAATGGTAATGGCAATCTGAAAGAGATTTGGCTCAGAGGTATATCAATTAAAACCTGGAATACTGAGGTATTCCTAAGTATTTGCACTAATGCAAAGCCTAATTTTTACTCTGTTGCTGAGGGCGGAGCCGGTGGCATTATCTAGTCTGATGTAAGTGAAAAACAAATGCTACTTACAAATATACTACCTTTAGCGAAAGATCCGCAGCGCCTGTTATTTCTATAGTGTTTTAACAAAAAAAAAAATACATTTTTTTTTAATAAAGTCAAAAGCTTTTTTTGTTATAAGTGATTTATTTTAAATATCGGGTGTCGTCTGTCGTCACTTGTTTATCCAATTTTATACTGAACGTTGACGTAAGGAACTGAACTTCAATTGGTTTTGTTTGTAGGTACCTGTCTAATATTTTGTTTTTCTTCATTGACGACTTGGTACATTTTCAATTTTCATATCCTATCCGTATTAAGTATTGATGACCGTACCCATATCCCTTAAAAATAATAAAAAAATCAAGTATGTATATCAAGCATCTTTCTTAATATACTTACTAATAAGATAAGAACGCAACAAATTGAACAAAATCCCAAATGCAACATTTCTGCAAAAAGATATTTGTGGCCCATGAGGGGATCGAACCCGCGACCTTCGCGTTATTAGCACGACGCTCTAACCAACTGAGCTAATGGGCCGACAGATAATGTGTCGAAATAGCTGTGTACTCGACATTGAGATAATATTTTATCAAAAGATATCCACTTGCCTTATGTAATCATATACGTAGATAATATTGGCTATGTGCAAAGCGAGAAGTGGCGGACAGATAACGAACGCAGCGCACAACACGGCAGAAATTGGAAACAAATGCGGATGATCAGCTGTCGGTTTTTATTATTATAAGTATTCATTTTACAGTAAAAAAAGATCAACATTTAATCTTTGGTTTTAATTATATTTGCAAAGGAAATTATAAGGTTTACATTGTTAGTATTTGACAGCTTCCGCAAATGTTGTAAACGCTACGCGTCGCCACCGTCGCCGGCTCCCCTCCCTCCTGCCCGGCCCTGGGCGGGAGAAGTCATTTGATGATTGTCCCCTTACCAAAAAAAACCCACATAGTTCTGAGATCTTTCGTCTATTCAAAAATAGATATTCGTAGTAAATCGGAATCTAGACTTGAGCTTGGAACCTATATGGCAAGAGATACTCATTGAACCAAATAAGTAATTTTCCTGTGAATATCCCGCTGGTAATAAAAGAGGTCTCTTCAGGACATGGAGAAGGAATGAGCGTCAACTATCACGCATGCTGAAAACGGTTTGCCGATTTCAAACTTTTCTTTAATTATTTTAAAGTCCAGGTTTCCTTGTGATGTTTTCACTTACCTACCGTTTATGAATGGTATCTAATCTAAATAATCTCTTCTAATACAAGTTTAGATATAATAAAAAAAATGTAATCCTTGAACTTACTGACTCTGATAGGTAGATAGATGATACGAATAATAATAATAAATTGTAGTTTTGTGTTTATCAATTTTTTTTTCGATATATCGATCTTCTCAATAATGCTATGCCCAATTCCGGAGCGAAGTTTTTTGTATTACACAATGTATTTCGCAGGTAGCCGTCTGTAAAAGAATTTGTTTGCTTTATATATAATTATGTCTGTTAGGGACTTGTGAGTAATATTGGTATCTATAATAATAAGTAAGAGCTTGGAAATGGATCGAGATTTATGGCTATAGGCTCTTTCTATACGGAACTCAAAACTGGCAGAAAGTCCTTATGTTACATTTAAAATTTGTAAGTTTGTATGTAGGGGGTAATCTTTGGAACCGCTGGCTGGATTGCCAAAATTCTTTTACTGATAGATAGCTACAATGTTCCTGAGTGCTATAGGCTATAAAACATTACGCTACAATCAAGTGGAGCTGAGCAGACAGCGGGTGAAACCGCGCGAGATTAGCTAGTCGATTAATAAAGGAACAAATGATTACTAGGTAATTCCAATTTAGGGTGACTATATGATCAACTCCTTATGAAGGTTCTCATTATGTAACTTATTTCCATGCCCTAAGGAACACCTTTACAACAAATATGTGTTGAACTAATTAATTTACTCATAATTTTAAGAGCGTTCTCGCGACGCGGTACGCGAATTATCAAGTTACAAATCACGGAAACTACTAAACCGATTTTAATAAAACTGATTTTTTTAAGTAAAACATATATTCTCGAATATACTTCGGTATGGGAACTAAAAATTACTTCTTCCTGCTTCTCTAAACTATTTCAGTACACGCTCTAAAAGGAATTCACTATAAATCGTCATTAAATCACATGTACAAATGTATTCAAAGTACCTAACAAGTCAAGTCTTTCATTTTAAATCCTTTTGTCTGTACACCAAGGAGTTTGTACTTGATAGAATGTCCGCATCGCACAGGCAGACGCAAGTAAATTGGAAAAGATAAATTAATTCGGTGCGATCAAAGATACCATTGCCTTGATAGATCGTGATTTAAGATGCGTAAGATTGTAAAGTTTACTTCAATTCGAATTAAATAAAATCGATGCCAGCGTTGACGGCTAACAGATGGCAGTGATAATTTTAAAGCACTGGCCGTTTGGCACGTCAAATTTAAATTTAGTGCCAGAAAAAAAGATTGGATTTGAATATATTCGATTACCAAACGAAAAAGTTTTCAATTCAGTGTTTATTTTTTAAATCAATTCACTATTGTATTAACTTAATACTTTTTAAAGTAGTATAGGAATAGCAATTAAATCTTTTTAAAATGTGATAGGTTTCCTAACAACTTGAAATGAATAAAACAACAAGAATTATATAACACAACATATTTACTTATATTTTATTCATACAAAAATATTTTCTAAAATGACTTTATTTACAAAGTCTGAAAATATTATTATCTTTACAAAACACAGTCCCTCTTACAAGCACTACTGACTTAATTAAAGATTAAGTACATATTATATATTGCAAATATTTTGTTGAAACAACAATAATTATCTTATTTACCTATATTAAAATTTTTCAATAAATATTTGAGCCTCTTACGTATACCATACACCATAAAAATACTCCAATCCATTTATTTCTCGAAAAACTAATAAAATTTTTAATTGCACAACCGGCCGGCTATAAAATTTACAAACTCGTAACACGTTATACCTACTAATTACTTTATTTATATACATTAAAACTAAAAACGATGATTAAACATAAATTGAGCATAAAATGGCATATTATGAAGATAACAATTAATTAAATCGAAGGAATATTATTTATAATAATTAACAAAGAGATAAATTAATTTAACATTTAGGCACGAACATTAATGGTGGGCTGTTCATCTAATGAACGGTCTCAATAAATTAATAATCTTAAGATAAAAATAAGTGAGTAAGATAAAAGAAGATAGAATGTACACAGAAAACAATCACCACCGTTTTAGTTTTGAGGTAAAATTCGGTGACTAACAACTTACTTAAATATACAAACATTCTAACAATATTCATAATCCATTCAACATTTTACATAACATAACATTATAAACGAATTCTAAATAACTTCTTATAAATTCAATCAAGGCATGCATTTAATATTCAATTTTAAACCTTATTACAAGTGCTACTTAATGGTACACAATAAATTTCGTATAATTGACTTTAAATTGGTGATAATTATATACAATAATTTCATTTACATTTGTTCAACACTCTATAGTATGCATGTAAGGTGCATCGTCTAACTTACTAATCGATGCAGCTGAAGCTCTACCATCGTGTCCAGTCATTATCGATATAACACTTCTATGCTCCGAGTCGCTGTCTCCACTTAAAATTATATTGGTTTCTCCCATAAACCCTGAGTCAATTTGTTCGTGACTCTGCATCATCTTATTTTGAGGCTCGAAAGCACTCAGACCTAATTCAGCAAACATCTCTTTTGAATCATCGAAATTACCAAAGAAGACTGAATCTGTTTCTACACTCTCTCCACCTGATTCACTTCTTCCATCACACAGCGATTCTAAATCATCTGTGTCGGATTCTATTTGCAGAACAGATGTTTTAACAACAGCAGTTCTAGCAGCTGGTACCGGAACAGGCTCTGGTACAATGGTCTTCACTGGTCGCAACTGCATCAAATAACGTGCCCTATATTTCGATTCATTTGAGTCTGTACTCATGTAACCAGAGTCTTCTGTCCTGTAAAGTTTTCTTATATCAGTTCTTCTTGACCTAGTTCTAGCAGAACGACGTCCGGATCTACGAGCGTTCAAATTATCAAGTCTGGTATATTGTAAGAATTTATCCTTATCTTCCAACATTCTACGGCGATCCCCAGGTGGACTTTCTCGGGTGGAACTGTAGAATTCTGAGCCTCGGCGTTGTTTTGGTGGTATCGGAGGCTTAGGTTCCTTCTGTCCCTCAATGTGTCTGATCAGATCAGGAGCTTTACCAGATCTTATAAAAGCGGATAGATCTTGACCATATGTAACGCTTCCCCGTCTGCTATAGAACTTCATTTCTTCTTCTTGTGCCTTCGCTTTAGCTTCGTATATTTGTCTTAAATTGCCAATCTTTCGGGTTGTTATAGCTATTGGTGATTTCTTGCATGACTCACTCTCTGATGATGTCGACTTGTACTTAAAGCTGCCAGCTGATTTCAATAGTATTTTCTCAACACGTTTCTTCGTATCACGCCTATCAAGAGTATCCGGATCAAAATCATCCTTTTTATAATTCCGTCTGCTTTCAACCGGAGAACCTCGCACTTGTATGGTTAGTGGACCAGGTTTTGAAAGATCATCAAGATTGTTGTACATAGGTTCCATGTTTTCAATAAACACTTCGTTCGTTGTAATGATTTGATTTACAACGGGAGGAGGGTTTTCAACGGCCTTCTTCACGTCCAGCCAGCTACTTGTCAGGCGTTCTCTAGTGTCAAACAAACTTTGACTGTTTTCAAATCTATCATTATGGAATAGTTCTGGACCACAAGCAACGGAGAATCTACGCCTCTTAAGCATGTTGCGTTCCAAACTATCAAATTCCATGAAGTTATCTTGACTGCCATAAATTTGCTTTTTCTTTCTAGTGGAGAGAGTATTATCATCACTGTAATAGTGGTTGTCGGCCGCTATTACTGGTATGACTATTTTAGGCGCAATTGGAGCAATAGTTTCCAGCTTCATTTCTTCTAACTCAATTGGTTCTACGCGTCTGCAAGTATTCAGCTCTCGTATAACTGCTTCCATCTTTACCTTGACTTCTGGTGGTATTGGTGCCTCTTCATCATCACCTTTAGGAAGTTCTGGAGGAACAGCAGGTGGAGGCGGTGGTGGTGGAAGTTTCTTTCTAATTCGCCGAGATGTGTGGCTGGACGGGCTCTTCTTTTCTTGGGGAGGAGTTGGGGTAGCAGGTTTTGGTATTTTGTCAGCTTCGTTGATGTTTACAAGGTTATTCAATCCATTAAGGTCTGGTACTGTGGTTACCCTGATGATCTCAATTTCTTTTGGATTAATTGGTTTACTGATTATTTTCATTTCTTGCAAGTTAAGTTCTTTAGTAAAGTTTTCTTTAGAATCAATGTCTCGCATATTTTCTTTAGCAATTGTTTCAGTGACTTTTGGTTTAGTGTCCATTATTTTAGGTTTAGTTTCCGAAACTTTGGGTTTAGTTTCATTTGCCTTCGATTTCTTTTCTACTTTAAGCTTGGTTTCAGTTATCTTAGGTTTCGTTGTTTCAGTTTTAACTGTTTCATCAGATTTAGGACGCACCTCTTCTTTCTTTGGAGGCTCTATAACTCTTGGCGTTCCGCTAACCTTTGCCACAGATTTCAGAGGTTTAGCATTATTTGTAGGTAACGGTACTTCGTCAAGCCATTTTCTAACTATTCTTTGTTTATAATCTTCACTAACACATGACTTACAAGAGTTGGATCTCGTGAGAGCTACCTTATGTGGTCTTGCATTGTTATCGCAGCCTGGACATCCTCCACAAACGGCAGTCTTACGACTGTTCTCTTGTTTAAGACTTATTGCACTAAACCTGCGGCCGCGTCGAGCGCAAGGTATGTCCCATCCTAGATCTACGGCATGGTACATATCTTCTTCCGGTATATCAGACAGTATCGGAATGAATCGTTTCGATGTCATCTTTTCCTTAGCAACAGACATAACTTCTCGAATTTTAATTAAGAATTCTATTGCAGCTGGTGGTGGATTCTGGAACAAAAAAAATAATCTTTGATGTTATTCTTGAAAAATTTATGTGATAATAGTTAGTAAAGCATAAGAGGCTGGCGTTAAGTGGATGAATCAAGGACCTGAAACAGAAGGCGGTCCATTTTTAAACAGCACGTATTATGAGCAGGTTTCTGACTCTGGAGTCTTAACCATCGGTAGTTCCTACCATGTACCGCTGCCAGCTAGCTTCGATTTTTATATTTTTTAATATCATTTATTAATTCTCTAATATTTAAATTTAGAAATGTAATAATTACGTATAAATACATAATTCTTAGAGTGGCTTAGAGAAATATTTGAAAAGTAAAGAATAATAAATAGAATCTTACTTTCAGAAGTTCAGTTTCGAAAAAGACAGGATTGAAATATAATTTCTTTCTATAAGAAGAATCTCCATTTGACGATGGAAGTTGTCGATTTGCGTTATAGTTATTATTCTCCATTGTGCAGTCTACAATAGACAGTTCTGAATGTGGGGCTCGTTCCAGGGTATCAGGGGATGCTGATCGTCTTTGGAGACGTTCGTTCATCATCGGCTCCGGAGAACTGGCATTTCTTATAGAAGGCCTGAGTGTCTTTTTCCTTCTCGAGTGCACCATTGCAGATATCACTGAATTGGCATTTAATTTCTGGAACTAAAAGTAAATTATTTAATTATTTCGACTTCAAACAATTTTTACAATATATTGAGAAAATAGTCCATTAGCTTGCAATACTAACCTTATGCATAGAAGTATGGGAGTGAGTGTTATTAGAGGATGAGTCAAGAGTGTCTTCGGTACGCTCACTGACGTCAGAAAAACCCGTGTTATGCAAGAAGTCACCACCCATACCGTTCAGTTTTAACAAGGGATTTGTTTTCAACATCTACAAAAAGAAAAATTGTTAAAAGAGAAATAAGTTAGACTACAAACGCAGAATAACTTTTAAAAGATATTTTCTCACCACATTGCTCATATCGATACGTGATTCCATAGACCCGTTATCTGTGGACATTGTATTCGAATGGTTTTGTTCGGGGTCCTTTTCTTTACGCTTTTGCCTTTGCTTGTAATGAACGTAGAAAATGATTCCAGCTGCATAAACGAAGATCAGTAGAAGCACGCACACTCCAATGGCTAAAGCCTCCAAAACACTGAGCCCCTGGTTCTGCGACGTTGATTCCGATGTAATTAGTTCGCCAGCGTGGAAGGGTATTGAACGTACATCTGTGAATGAGTCACGTTAGAATTCACATAAGTATTAGACGATTAGTTTCATTAATTTAACACACATAATCAATCGAATAATTCATAATGGTATGACTCACCAAGTAAAGCGTTTTGGGTTGCGCCTGCTATGCGGAATGCTGCGCAGCTGGCAACAAGCCGCGAAGGAGTAGTTGAGGAACATAGAACATGAGCGGCCACCAAACGTCCCTCCAACCTCGCGTGCAGTGTCGCCGACCCACGCCACTGTCAAATAAATTGCAAAAAAACTTCACATCATTTCAGGATTCTTGTTCCAAAATATTATAATGCGATCTAAAGATGTAAAAAATTACATTAAGCTCTGCACCTTCATTTTTTCGGACCGCAACTTTAAGCAGATTAAATCAACAGTTATCAGGTGCAATTCGTTGCAGCATTTGTCACTAAGCAGACGTGAGTTTTGGTTACAAATCACTTGATAAATAAAAAGCTTAAAGAAATAAAAAAGGGTATGAATCGGGCAAAACGTGTGTACATTTGTTTACATAATGTCGAGCCTACCCGAAGTTTACCTGGGGTGAGCAAAATGAAAATGCAAATCCATCTTATAACTTTATCAACGCTAACGGATCTAAATGCGAAGTATTTGGACATATTATACAAATTGCTCCTTTGACGCCTTCGTCTTTATCTGGGTCTGCATCAAGTTCGTGTTGCATTTCAACACGCGCTCGTCTGTACCAGACATTTGCTCGATTGATGAATCCAACCAATCTGCAGCGTTTTGTCGAGACCGCCCAAAAATACTTAAAATTGTGTCCATAAGATAACATCTTCATGATATGTCCCGTTGTGGACATATTCCCGGTGTATGTAATGAAATTATATAAAATAATCATTAAAACCGTTAATTACATTAAAATTGTCAATAACATGATTACCGTTTTCAATTGATAGTGTTGTTAAAAGTTTAATCGTAACACTTCAAATTGAGTAATGACAGAACTTCTGGTTGTTATCGTTGTAGATATCACTTATCGATAAAGGCAATCAAAGATTGAGTTTTTTTATTTTGTTTTTGACGTGGGTACAATTTGATTTCGATCACTGGGGATACTAAAGGTATTGATTTAATTAAATATTTTATTAGGATTGGCTCGTGCGATTTGATTACATGTCGAACCAGTTTTGTTTATCTTTATAATTTTTGCGTTTTTTATTTCTACTTTTAGTTTAATATCTTTAAAGGAAGGACTATAATGAAGTGTGTTCCCAAAATGTTCTATGAATTTACTAAACACTTTAAGCTAAGCAATTGCTCCATGTTCTCTTAGACGAACAATTTCTTCGAATGCATCGTCTAGATCATAATGGTACCGGTTCAGCAAGGATTCATGTTGGTTCTACTAAAAAAAGCAATGCGTTTCTGTCAATTCTTAGTACAAGGATAGTTCTTCAACATTTAAGATAAGTATCTTAGCTACGAAGCGACACTAGTCTTGTGATACCGTTTTGTAGGCATGTAACTGCAACTAGTATTTCAGGAATACGTAGATATAAAATGTTTTAGTGAACTGACGCGAAGAGACTATCGTCATACGTTTTATCAGTGGTTGTTTAGCAGTTTTTAGATCATTACGAATTGTATTGTTTAAATTAAGAACTATGTTATGATTTTTTGTAAGGGGACAATCATCAAATGACTTCTCCCGCCTAGGGTAAGGCGGGAGGGAGTGTCAGACTCATACTGACTAAAAATCCCCCTGTTCCTTCACCTGCTCTGGACGGGGTCGCGGTGCCTCATTACGCTTACCCCGCAACCCCGGCTGAAACCTATAGGGCTACCCTAAACTCTATAGGGCCCCGTCTGTAGTGGTCTATTGGCTCTTTGAAGCGCGCGCAGAACGCTACGCGCCGTACGCTCAGGAACTATGTTACATTTTTTGAATTTTCGGTTCATATTATTTATTTGGTTTCTTAAGATACGACGCGACATCTTTATTTGAAACGTAATTTAAAAAAATCTGTCGTTATGTTTGAATGTTTTCTGTCGCCAAGTTCGACAGCATAGTCTCGTGAGAAAACGTGGCCTATTTTTGAGGGGCGTAAACAGGCTCAAATCATCAAATGGCTTCTCTCGTTCTGGGTGGGCCGAAAGGGACTGTCAGACACTTACTGACTAAAAACCATCCTGATCCTTCTAATGCTTCAGACTGCGGCTGCGGCACATGAGCCTGTAGCACCGAATACTCAACTGTTTCCTGTATAAAAATGTACGTCGCTTTGTAGCGACGACGTAAAAAAACCAAAACCAGCTTCTGGATTATCTTCTGAATAGATTACAGCTGTATTAATTAAAAACTAAGAATCACTAGTTATTTTTTTATTCTAGCATTTACTTTTTATGGTGTTTGACAAACAAATAAGTTTAGTTACCTAATTGTAAATAATATTGATCTTAATATCCAAGCGAAATGGACACTTTTTGTATTTCTCTTTTATTTTATTTGAATAAATTTTTGTGTTCGTATCTGGAATCGTATAATGAGTCCGTATTTTATACTTTAAAACGGCTTTTTAATAAAACTGTATGCTCAAAATTAATTATGTTATTGCTACTTTGTATGTTTGCACCAATTAAAAGGACCACACCGAATTTTGACGATTTTAGAGGATTATGAGTACGGTCCTTCTTCTGCTTTAGCTTTTGCCCGCGTCTTTGTTCGCGTAAAATAGTGACTTCCTGCAGAGTTTTTGTTTAAAAACTATCTTATGTCCTTTCTCGAGCTCTAAACTATGTCTCAGTAGTTTAGGCGTGAAGGAAAGACAGACAGACAGAGTTACTTTCGTATTTATTTATAATATTAGTTTGGATTTATATTTGGTAAAGGAAGCTATTACTTAGTCCTATTAGGCTGTGTTAGCATGTATATAAATAAGATAGTGTTTTGTCTGGGTAGACATAAGTACTTTATTATTATAGTGTGAGTTTTCAGACCTGCTAAGTACTATTGCCATATATATTAATCACTACACAGTGTAGACTCTATACTATATAGAACAAAATCGCTTTATCTGTCCCTACATGAATGTTTAAATCTTCAAAACTATGGCTTTTGGTGTGTTTTTTTAATAGATTAAGTGATTGAAGAGGAATGTCTATATGTATAAAAACATACATTAAATAGTGGGGAGATTTAGTATCAGCATTGCAACCGTGCGGAGCGGGGGCGGGTCGCTAGTACCTAACTATCCATACTAATATTATAAAGAGGTAAAATTTTTAAGGCTGTATGTAGGGAGTAATCTTTGGAAACGCTGGTCTGATTGCCCAAATTCTTTCACTGACAGATAGCTACAATGTTCTTGAGTGCTATTGGCTATAAAACATCACGCTACGATCAAATGGAGCAGCGGCTGAAACCGCGTGAGAGTAGCTAGTATTAAATAAAACAAAAATATATACACAACATAGGGAACGACTTTGAGTATACAGTATACACTCCATTTGCACTTAAAATACTCGACGTACGAGACGACTATTGTGTACCTACTTCCAAAAAGTCACATCGACGACCCTCAATAGACACGCGAAAACCAACCTTATTTCTTGGTGCAACACTAAAGTGTTATGTACGTCCTTGGCTATCAAAAATACCGGTCCTTAGTCCAATAAAAGATAAACATTTATGAGTTTAACACGTGCGCATAACCGCATTATGAATTTTATTTAGTTTAGCTGGACAAAGATGTTATCGTGGAGTGCACTTGAATGCAAGATGTGGCACGACGATGCTTAAAAAGAAAGGTACTAGTTTTGCAGTAGGTAATTTTTAGTGTGAATATAATAAATCTTAATGTTTCCCTTATATTAGTCAGACGCTTAGAACCTTAGAAGTATTTTATTACAATTCAGCCTTCTATTGATTCATCCCGAGACAGAAAAAATATGCATATGATTGCTGTTTTTTATGTGATAGATCGGCAAATGAGCATGTGGGCACATGATAAGGGTAGATTTTGGGATTGGGGAGGGATTGAACGCGTTGTAACCTCGCTCTCACGGCGAAATACAACGCTGTGGTTGTTGTACGCCGGTTTTCTGTGAGGCCGTGATATCACTCCGGTCGAGCCGAGTGATCCGACCCATTCGTACAAAAGCATGTCTCTCCCACACTTGATTTATAAAAAATGTGCTGTTTCGACGTTAAAGAAAGAAAAACAAACACACCATCAAGTTTGCAATTTCAGTGTAGATAATCTAAAATGTTTGACCCAACTTTCCATTGTCAACGATGAAATTAAAAGTGTGACATGGAGTACCTACAGATAGTCATCACTTTTATGTGTTCAGTCTTGCTAATCAGACAAAACAACAAGCAATTAATGCGATAAAGGCTTCGGTCCAAACGTTTTCAAATAGGTTAGGTTCTCTATTGCAGATAAAATCTTAATAGCTTCCTAGAAAAAGAATAATAAATTCAAATGCACTGTTTAAAAGTGATAGTAGATGACATATTTCGTTCTGTTTTTAAATTTTTAATGACTAAAAATACAAGGACGTATTTTGGACAATGCAACAAAAAAATATTCGAAAAAAGAAGAGAATTAAAAAAATTTGAAACACGTCGTATTATAGATACTTAGCTAAAATATTTCGATCAAAATCATTGTGAGTATTTTGTTATTTTTTTTTTTCGTTTAGGTATATCTTGCATTGAATCTACATTATTATCTGTGGTCACAGCTAACTGCTCCACATTATATTGTTCTTGTTTTCGATAAAGATCTTCAAACGAACCGTTTGCGTGAATTCGTATAAAAAAGCACGATAATTCAAATTTCGAATGTATGTAGTTCCCGCTTTGTATGTTTATAACAATGTTTTTATTTTTTCTTAATTTCCAATTAATATATGAAAATAATTATCTTATTTGTTGAATTTAATTTGGATTTTTAATGTGAATGTCGTGTTTTACTGTTGAAATCTACTTGGGTGGGATGTTTCGTACGAGATGGTATACTTAAAAGTGACTTTGTTTATAGTGTAGCTTATGAGGGGCTATTGTTTTTTTACCAGTATTCTAGTAAGACTTTTTTATTTTTAACCAATCACATTAGTTGTCAAAATTTGATCGTTTGATCGTCCAATGGTGTACTTAATAGGGAGGATAAAGATACCACGATCTCACAAAAAAACCGCCGTGAAACAGCAACAGCGTTGTGTTTCGCCGTGTGAGTGAAATTACCGGAAGCCAATGATGTATAAATCTATAGATACGTTGTCCGCGCTCTAAAATGACAACATGAAATGAAGGCAATTGACAACATCGCGCTTAGTTATGCACCAACCTGCCGCGCGACGCTACGTTTGTTTTTAATTTATATCGTGTGTGTAAACCTGTGCGAAACATAAAGAAAGCATGCCGTCGTGTGTGTTCAGACGATGTACAAATTATACTCCAAAAGTTAAAGACAAAAATGTGTCATTTCATGAGTAAGTGCACCAAACAACCTATTTTTATTTTATTTTTTTCGACGCCAGCGCCCGCCATCTTATGGCGGCCATCTTATGAAAGTGTAGTTTTACTATTACTAAATCCTGTGATGTAACTGAAGATGTATATTTATCTCCCTCTAGCAAAGGCATTCCACTATACGATGTCATATTTTCTTTCCCTTTCTTTACTAGTAGAAGTAGTTATCTAGTATTTTCGCCGTTTTTAAGCGCCGCGATGTTGGTTCATGACGTGTCTATATATGTTACGGCTAAAGGTAGGTGTGAACGTAAACTTAAGATTAGCCGGCTAAACTTAGGTTTATCTTCGAGAAGCAGCTAAAGTTCGATAACATGTTAGTTTGCGTCGTGATATTCCATCTTTAGCCGGTTAATGTGCACATTAACCGAAACGAAACGGCTAAAAATGTATATCCGGGCCGGCGGAAGGCTTAAGGGGGCGCGGGCGGCGGGGAGACAACGCGCGCGCACGTGGCTATTGTTTTAAGTAATTAAGAAGACGAAGTTTTATTTGTAATTTTAAATACCTACAGAAGATTCTGTAATGACCAAATGGTTCCTTATTATTTTATTTTAATAATTAGGTTAATATTGTTTTAACGACGACACGTTGGGTCTAGTGGTTAGTAACGCTAGTCACAAGACCAAACTGTCGCGGGTTCGAATCCCGCTAGGGGCAGATGTTTGTGTGATGAGCACGAATATTTGTACCCGAGTCATGGATGTTTATCATATTTATGTATGTTTATCCGTTATCTAGTATCCATAGTACAAGCTTTGCTTAGTTTGGTACTAGGTTATTGGTGTGAATGTCAAAAAAAAACTAATTAAAATTTTGTAATTGTAATAATTGTTACTTTGAATACCTACATAGTACATAAAAGTATGTGTAATGAAAGTGATTATTTTTCGTTCGAAGTTTTCGTGTCAAAATAGTAAACATTATTACATTGTTTCCTTTTCCATTTCCTTCTACATTTTTAGCCAAGGACCTGCAGCTACACCTAAGTTTAGCCGGCTAAAGATAGAACAAACTAACATTAACATTTCGTCGAAGATAAACCTAGGTTTAGCCGGCTAATCTTAAGTTTAGGTTCACACCTACCTTTAGCCGTAACATATATAATACGTCATTGCCGGAAGCTCAATTTGCCTAACAATCTCATAAAAAAATACTATATATACAATTAAGAATGTAACTATACCTGCAAAAAAGTGCTCCCCTCATCCCGGTACAGGCCGAAGGGAACATCGTTGTCGATCAAGTCGCGAAGGGTCACCCAGCCAGAGGGTGACAGGTACTGAGCGCTCGTCACTGCGCAGATTGCGTCTTCTACGTCTGCAGGGATAAAAAAAAGGGATAGAAATGGGTAACGAGAGTTTATGAATAAAATGAGTTAATTCGTACGCCGAGTAAATAAGAGGCGGACTTGTAAATAAATTATGTATTCAATATTGAATAATTGTAATCTCTTGACCTTACACCGCTTACACATGTAACCGCCTAAAAAGTGGCGCCAAAATTGTTGTGTCAAAATTAAAACCATAGATAGTCAATGGCGACCATAAACAATATCTGGTATTCTATTAACAATAACAATACTAATAGTGGGTCCCAGTGAGGGACGCCACAAGAGTCAGGAAAAAAATTTGATTATTCGGATGCAAATTGTCCAAATCGGATTTTGTACTCGGCTATCGATAATCACCAAAAGTTATGTAAGTATTATGTTTATGTGCCATTCTAAAAGATAATAAATAGCAACTGTTATAAAACAGATAACAACCATATCTCTACAATATAATGTTGACATTTTAAGTAGGTACTTAGGTATTGAAAAAAAAACTGAATTTATATTAGCTGCTTATAAAACTATTATCTCTACCAATTTTGTTCAAGTGTTATAAAATCAACATTATCGTATCATTAAAAAGGTTATTTTATATTTATTTTAATCTGCCTAAAAATATCAATCTACTAAAAATAAAATTATGTTTGCGTTTTAGATTGTATATCATAATTTCAACTACATTGTCACATCCGATATGGTCTAGTGGCTAGGATACCTGGCTCTCACCCAGGAGGCTCGGGTTCGATTCCCGGTATCGGAAAGTCTTTTAGCATTTTATTTTTACTACTTTTATGACTCAAAATAACGTTATTGAACTTAAATTGAGTTTTTTTAAACTTACCAGTAAAAATAATTTCTTTTGACGGGTAAATTATTTGTCCTTTTAGCGGTAAGAAAACGAAAGGTATTTGTGGTTTCGTCGCACCACGACCGAAGCTGGCCATCAGACATTCTGAAAAAAGATTTTTTTTTTAATAATATAAAAGTTTTTTTTTAGCATCGAACGTTCGTACGTACTGCAAGGGAATAGCGAATCTTACAATTTATTCGTAAAAAAAAATGATTCAAGCCACACAAACAACACTGAGCAATGAATTACTACAGTTTGGAGTTCATTGTTTGTACATGTACATACATATAGAATTACAATCTCTTTATATGTGTAGGTAACGTCGTCGTCGCAAATCAGGACCAATGTCCTCTAAAACAAATGCAAGGTACAATCTAAACTGACCCTTTCTCATTGTCAATGCAAACAGGTTACGAGACCCCATAATTTCCGCTCAAATGATTTTAACCTCAGACCTAGATCGTCTTATGTAATTATGCCTATTGTTCCCTTAAATTACGTAATAGGAATAGATGAAATAATGAACGTTGGTACAGTATAGGTGCTTTTTTTATTCAGACCTTGAATGTTTCCACTTAGTCAATTTCAATCCTTTTTTTTCGAAATGTCAAAAACGTCGGCGTCGGTTGTGACGCCCTAAGATGGTACAGCAAAATCAAGTACTTAAGTATATTAAAAAAAATGAAGGTATGATGGTGTGATTATTTTTATTATAAGTTGTTTATGGTATTATAAGTTGTCCTTTTGCAGACTCCAGCATATTCTGCCTCTCATCCTTTTATTAGTTTAGAGTCAAACGTGGTTGCTGATATGCAGCAACACAAATACCTAGTTACAGGAGTCAGGAGAGATGTTTATATATTTTTTTTTATTTCAATAACAATTTTATAAAAAAAATATGGATCTATATAATTTTTAGATCCATTTTTACTTAAAAGAAACAGTTTACAAAACTTCCGAATCTCTATTAGTAAGTAGGTAAGTATCTATAGACATTTTATTGGTATCTACTGAACTACAAGGCCCAGTTTGTTCCTCACCATCAATATGATTGACGCAGATATTCTGATCCTCCCTAAAAGCGGGAGTGTCTCGCCGGCACTGGCAACGGCAACCGCTCTCACCGGCACCACCAATGGCTGACAGTGCAGTGCCATGGGAAGCCTCCATGCAACGAGTGGGCCCACAATCTGATCCTGAAAATGATGAATAGAACATTAGTTTATTTTTAGATACTTTGGTAATATAATAGCGTTTGTAGTTCTCTAGGTTTTATTATTGGATAGATCCGCTAACTCATGGTAGGCAATTGGCAGTATGCCAAAGGTGCCTAGCTGGCTTATTCTGAGTTGTTGTTAAAATTGTTTAGAACTGTGTTTTGGGGATTGGGAATGTGGGAGGCAGCCATTGGTCTCCGGTAACTCTCTCATACGGAGAATCACAACGCACGCGTTTATTCGTGCCGGCATTCTGAGATGCCGTGATGTCACTCGCACACACACACGCCACATTCATCCCAAAACATGACTTTGCAACACTTATAGATAATGTTTAATTTTTAACTTACCCTTGAGAGAGAAATAATCTCCACTAGCAGATCTAGTGATGTTAGCTAGCGCCACCTCTTCGTTAGAGCTGGAAGCTCTTGCCGCACAGACCGCCATGATAAGTATCAGTACGCGCGCCATCTTGCGTTGAGATGTTGAACCAATCCTGAGATATGCTTTGTTTGTCATTTTGTTGCTAGCCGATAGATGGCAGTCGTTTGAATAAATTGTGTCGTACTTTGGCCCATTCCTTGAACAGCTGTTTTCTTCATCATCTGTAAAATAGAAAAATAAAAATATGAATATTTGATCAAAACAAATTCATTTCGATCAGCATATATTATGCGACCTTCTAAAATAATTATAATAATCTGAACATTTAGATATGCTAAAATTAATATAAAAGTAAAACACCAATGATTAATGGTAGAAACATAAATGAACTCGAGAGAAAATATCACGACGGAATATTTTAAACGCTTTCGAAACCACAGTATCGATATATTAATTATTCATATGAACTCGGAAATTAAATAAAACCAGTCACACGACACCGAAATTACAGTTTTCGCTAAAATCCACTTTTACTAATCTCTAGTTTAAATAAATCGTTACTTTTACAAAACATCTGCATATGTATGCAACAACTTTCCATTCCACATGAAAGCAGTTATTTCAGAATCCTTTATAAGTATAAAGTAATTTTTTAGAAAATAAACTAAGATTATTGTCATTCACAATGGTCTGTGATAAATATATATCTATGTAAATATCTGCTTAAATTAAGCTTAAATTAAGCTACGCCTATTAAAACCTCGATAGGTACTTATACTAAGATTAGAGATGGCCGAAATTATCTGAACTAGGATTTTTGACTGGGTTTTAACGGTTCTCCGCTATCTATTATGTAACAAATTATCCATAAGTCGTTGTAGGTATGGTCATAGTTAGGTATCTATGTGTATTACTTATATAAATTCTGTTTTGAATCCTTTTTCGGCGAAACTATAGTCTATGACTAGATCCTTAACATTGAACAAAATATTTTGTAAGGTTATAATTATGTATTATGGTACGAGTGTGTTGGTGATCACTGCTGAGGCGCATTGTCCTAAGGAACCGAGGACGATAATCATCAATACACACGTTTATCATACGACGTTCTTTAACACACTTAGGTGTGAGTAAATTAAAAAACTACAAAAGTGGAAAGGATATGAGTTGTGAAAAATGTTTCGTTATGGCGGGAAAAATAAATCAGTTTTCTTATGCGCGCGCATCGGCCATGGACTAAAAAATCAGGTTTCATTTTTAACTTTTCTTGGATAGCATCTAAGCGCAAGTGTAAGCGTAACTCAACCAATAATATAAAAAAAAATCTCTATTACTCACTCGTGAATCTGATGAAAAAGTTACAGTATGATTATTGGTGTCATTATGTGCCTAATTGCCGTGGGATTTGACCCGTTATAAGACGAATTTTTTGAAAATATAGTTTTCAGTCATTAACAGTCTCCTCCCATCGAAGGCAGAAGAAAAAATTTTCATAATTTTCTACTTTAAAAAAATTAGGTAGGTACAGACATTAAACAACAAGTAGGTAGGTACTTAAGTGATTGCGAAACAAAATTAAATTTACCAAATCTTATGTAACAAGAAACTAGGTTTTTGTATAAAATGGTGGAGTATCTAACCTTTGTTAAAAAGTTCAAAGCGTGTCATTTAAAAGCCCGCAGTCAACAAAGGGTCAAATCATTTACAAAATACCATCGTTTGTACCCCATCAGTCACAAACGACTCTTTAATCGATTGAGATGTTCACGCATTATCTTTGCGTAGGTGTGAATTGTCTTTTCAACCAAATCCATCGGAGGTCAGTAGGGTTAACTATGGCCTATAGAAGAACCAACATAACTTGACACTTGTAAAAAAAACTACAAACAAAGCTGCGCACGAGTTTACTTGTCACGTAAGCTCAAAATAAATTGGTTCTTTCAGCTTTGTGATCGAAGTTTTCGGGCCTTTGGGCTTTTAACAAAGTAGTTTACTGTCGGTAGGCTTTGACTGATTGCCTGTTATTAGTTTTTATTGTTTTATGATGGAAGCCAACTTCTGAACATTTGCATAAACAGATGTTTGATTTATACAATGGTTTTTAGGGATTTTCTATAGTCATTTGTTATCGGCATTGTCTGTAGACAAGCTGTTTCGTTGAGTAAGATAGATTTGTTAAATAACAGATATACGAGGAGATTGACGATCGATGACCTCGCCACTGTTGATGCTACTGATTTCTTTTCCGTGTTTGTTTGGAGCAATCTTATTGTGTTTTAAGTATCAGTCTACTTGTATCGTTTTTTTACTTACTAAATCTGTAACAATTTAGGATTGAGCATTCGGATTATTCAACAACTGGACACACGTAGATATGTGAAATTCAAAAGGTAGTACCCCTTATTATTTCGTCATCTGGACACGCCAAGATTTTCATTTATATATTATACTAGCGGCCCGCCCCCGCTTCGCACGGGTCCAACTATCTCGCTATCAAAGGGTCACTTTTTCCTAATGTTCCCCTCTACTTTTCTAATATTTTCTTTGATAAGAACCTTCTCCTGACAATAACAAACACAACAAAAAAAGAATTAGCAAAATTGGTCCAGGCCTTGTTCAATTATGCGCTTACCAACACATTTTGCGATCCATTTTTATATATAAGATTAGTTTTACGTTTTTGACAACATGACACATTTTCGCATTCTACCCGAATCCAAGGTAAAGTACAGTCAAGCACATTGATGTTTTGTGACACAAACATCATCAGTTCTATCTGCCCCTAATCTTGCTCAACTTCTCCGACGAAATGTTAATTGGATTATCATCACTGATGAATATGTTAACTTTCCAATTTAGTGATGCCTTCGTTGTTTTCTTAATTATACAGAAAAAATTTTAAACACTCAACAAGTCATTGACTTATTTCCTAATCTAAGTTGACAAAGTAACTTCGGCAACTTTTTATCAATAAACAATCAATCAAGTCGCAAACAAAAAATGGCTTGTAAAGTTTCATGTAAAACCATAAAGTATCAATCTCGTATTAGAAGTCTTAATTTGTCTATAAAAACTCTCCGAGTCAATCGAGGTCATCAAACAGATTATTCAATAATTATTTTTAAAAACTTATTTATTCCTTTCGGTCACAGGCCACGAACTCAAGCAAATCCAATGAATTCGGCCAGTTACCTACATATCGAATCTCGACACCATAGATAAAATTTCGAACAGTAAAATACAAGAGCATACCGGTTCCATATGATTTAAAGTTATTTGTAAATGATTAGTCTATGGCAGAGTCAACGTCGGAATCTATAGCGCACACACATTAACATTCTAATGTCTTCCATCTTAACGAAGTCTAAGAGCCTATGTAAAATGGTGGCTCAAATTTCCAATTTCCCCAAATACATATGTTTTTAACTTAAATTGAAAATTCATGAACCATATCCGCCAAGGGAACTGTTACGCCTACTTCTAAATTACTTTTAGAAAATAACGATGAATAACCTCATAATCCGACATTATAATGATTGGTATTAGTTTTGTTAGGCACAATCGTCAATGGAGGTCTTAACATAAATTTGGACAACAATTCTTTCTTTCTTTTTATCTTTCTTTTTAAAGAAACGTTGCCCCACACTAGGATTTTCTCCTGTGTCGTGGGTGCGTTTACAAACATACAATTTTCACATGCACATCACACCCAGACCCGGAACAACAATCTGTGGATCATACAAAGAGTTGTTCCGTGCGGGAATCGAACCCGCGACACGTTGCGCGGCAGCCAGTTGCCCAGCCACCGCGCCAACCGTGCAGTCAATTTGATTAAAAAACTCAACATTTTATTGAACATAAGATTAGAACGTATCAGAGTTTCTTAAGAACTGATTATCCAATCTCATGCATATTGAGATATTAGCATAGCATTGGCAATTTGCAAATGGAATGTCAAGTGTCGTTGGTACCAGCCAACTGCAAGTTGATGATAATATTTATTTTAAAGATATTGGTCCAACTAAGAATAGTATATTGTACCTACAATTATTTCATAACCTTTAAGAATTACTATCTAAAAGCGATGATTTAATTTTTGGTGAAATATTAAATCTTAATCTTAATCTTATTTTAACGCACAATTGCACACGCACACACGGATTTTGTAATTAAATCTTCATACAAAAATTGTAGTGAAGATTTAATCGTAAAACCTAGGAATTCTGACACGTATTGAAATCTCACTAAAGATATCTATCTATCTATCTCAAAGCTTAAGACTCTAAAGGTAAGCTGCGGGTGGAAAGGCCCGCTAGTTAGTCATTGAAAAGAACATGGTTCCAGCCTAGGCAAACCCACTTGCCCTTGATAGCAAGGATGCTAGTTACTACATCCTACCTACCTAAGTGTTTACGCCCTTTACTTCGACCAGCTTAACATTTGCCTTTAGGTGATATTAAACGTAATCAGAGGTTGTTGTTTGTATTATAATTATATTATTTCTTCGCATTAAACCGTGTTATGAGAATTGTATGCGAAAATATTTGATCACTGATAATATCATCATTTGGCTCCCTTTTGATTTAAAATATGGTTTTCACATTTTTGGCGTGCACAATGCTAGTTTTAGTTTTACACTAATTGCTCAAGTCAAAGAAATAACTATGAATCATCATCATCGCCAGCCTATAAGTGCCCAGTGCTGAGCAAAGGCTTCGCACACGGAGAAGGGGCAAACGTCCGTACCATGTCCAAAATACCGGTTCTCGTCTCATCACAGAAGTTAAGCTATGAATACCACATGAAATAGTAACATAGGAGTGGAGAATACTACACTATAACAATAAATAGTAAGCTAGTAGCTAACAATACCAACATAAAAAACGATATTGAAGTGTTACAAAATAATTATTTTACCCATTAAGAGCTATTCTAGTAATTTTTGTATTATTTCGAAGATTTATGAACGGCTAATGGGCAGTCATAACAATGATAATCACATGAATCGAGCGAATGATCACAACCACAATATATCATAAAACACTTTTAGACCTATCAAATAAAAGAAATATGAATTTCGATCTATTAATTTAAATTTTCTAACACCTGTGGACGATGTGTTAGCTAAAGCCATAAACGAAACAGAACGTCTAACGGGAGCTTCTCAAAGGTCGGACGAAAAGCCAAATAGAATAATAAAAATAATTACCTACTTAACATTATTGGTTCTGAGGAACCCGTGTTAACAAACCGTTAAGAAATTGGTAAAACGTTTGATTACTTTTTTGCTCTAGCCAAAGTTAATTCTCGACATTCAGGTTCCATTAAAAATGTCTGACAGACTGACAATTTCTGTTTGTTGTTTAATTGTTCCTGATTGTTATCGAGACGGAAAGTTTTCTTGCTATTGTGTGAAAGAAAGCTAACAACTAGATGGTTGTGTTTACAAGATTCCATTTTGCTTTCGCTATAGGAACGGACAATGCAGGTAAATTGCTCGTTTGAACATTTGACACTGAATTATTTTAATTGAAAAGTAGTTCTTACACGTTCTTTTTTTAATCGTTACCAGAACTTGTCGGTGTTGATTTAAATAAAGCTCATATAGAAATATTCATTGTGAATGTTAATACTAATAATCTGAAAGCTAATGAGATGGTTGAAATTAAAAACACTAAAGATCACGTCATCAAATTATGCAGCAACGCTTTCTCTTGGTGACACATCGAGTGCAAATACTTATATCAGAAACATTAATATGCAGTGATGCAACGATGGTGATCTGAAGCAATTTGTATATTATAATCTAGACAAAGATTCGAAAGTAGATAAGATTAAGATTAAAAACAGCTACAAATTTAAAAAGCAGACTGATTTAGCAGTTGAATGAAAATAGAGTGCTAACGATTTAAAGGACACAGACGGTCATTTGTACGAAAACCCTGATCAAGAATTGTAAGGGTTATTAACTAATCGTAAAATATAAAATTTTGGAATAACTCACAAATGTTAATTTAATGTATCAACCTATTCTGCCAAGTATTAAATACCCTGCAAAGTTATTAAGTAACTCACACACTTTAATATAAGTAATTAAATAATATTATTTGAATTATTTCGTAACCACTTCACCTTCGTTCATTACAGATGCACATTCTCCCTCTTTCTCATGTCGCATGCACATTGGATTGCGCAAAAAACATTTTTCTGTCGTGCAATATCCTATAAGTAACGAGCTTAAAAAAACATTTTGAATTTTTTGGCCACTATCTTTCACAATTTTTTCATTCGTATAAAAGTTGTTACCTTTTTAATTGGTACCTACAAAGTGCCGATCTTATGATATTACAATGTTTGCATATCATTTGCAATCTGACCTTTATTTTATTTTCACACGGTACCACTTGTAGTTGGTAATGCACAAACATACACGTTATAGTAATGTTGGTTGGCAACATAGACTATTGACATGACTGTTATTATGTTTCCTTCACCTTGGGCCCTTTTTTTTGTCAGGGGAAAATCATCCAATGACTTCTCCCGCCCAGGGTAAGGCAAGAGAGAGTATCAGACTCTTACTGACTAAAAACCCCCCTGTTCCTTCTCCTGCTCTGGGCCGAGGTCGCGGTGCCTCATTGCGCTTACCCGGCAGCCCCGGCTGAACATTAGCCCTATTGGACCCCGACTGTGGTGGTCTATTGGCTCTTTGAGGCGCACGCGGAACGCTACGCGCCGTACGCTCGGGTCTGGTACAGGTCGGGCGGCGAGCTACCCTTACTCGCCGTCCGCAGACCAGCACTTACGGTGGCCGGAGATCTCACCTTGGGCCCTGGGCTTGTTTATTTGTATAGAATAGTTATGTGGGTCTTGTGACTTGATATCGTAATACTTTTCTCCTTCGCTACCATCACTGTTGAAAAAGACCTTGAGCTTAAAACTTTATCAAAATTTATATTTTTTTACGTAGGTACCCTCTAGATTCTTTGTCTTTGCAACAACGTTAAATTACTTTTTAAGAACTGACTCACTGTCTGCTGGTCTGACTAAAAACTTTTTGCCATTTTATAGAGTTATTGATTTTTTTCTGTCGTGTCAATTGTTGACCGTTATTTTTATAGTAACAATCTGTTGTTTACTTTTGGTACGAGATATTTCTCTTAGACATTATTGATAATAACATATATTATTTGTATGGAATTTACAAAACTATATGAATCTTCGTTTTATTGTGGCATTTATAGCTAAATCTCATTTTCATTAAGGTTATCATAATTTAACCCGGCGACTTCTTACACATCGTCATAACTTCCGCGTTAAGAATTTATAAGCAAAAAAAAACTTACGCAATTTTGTGTTATAGGAAGTGCGAATGAATTATAGTTTTATAGTTTCTATATTACTGTTATCTAAATATTTATCTGTAATGTTATATAAGCAGTTAGATTAATGTATCAATACATCTTTTGGTTGCTTGCCTCCTTACATTTAATTATGAGCTCGCATTTTTATTTCCAGAGGGTCGACTTAGTTAACACTATATCGTCATTGAGTTAGACGTCGATAAGTCAGGGTTGTAGGTGCAAATACAATTATGTAACGCGGCTAGGTTCGGAGCAAAAGAAGACACGGCCACCAGATCCTTCTTCTGCTTTTTTTATGTATAGATCGGCAAACGAGCAGGCGGATTACCTGATGGTAAGTAATCAGCGCCACCCATGGGCAACGGAGGAGTTACGAGTGCGTTGCCGACTTTTTATGGATTAGGGATTTGGAGATTTAGAGATTGAGGAGGGATTGGGGTTGGGAAGGATTGGGCCTCCGGTAACCTCACTCACACGGCGAAACACAACGCTCTGGTTATTTCACGCCAGTTTTCTGTGAGGCCGTGGTATCACTCCGGTCGAGCCGACCCGTTCGTGTTGAAGCATGGTTCTCCCACACTTACACTTTTTCAGGTCTTTCTTGGTCTTAGCCCGTAAAAGTCTAACACTCCCAATCATTTCATGATTTTCCTCCTTCAAAGCAGGTAAGTGGTAATTATGCGAATAAGAATCTTTGACTTGTTAACTTATAAGACAATTCAACTTTCTATGTCAAAACTGACTTAGAAATTCGAGTGGATTATTTTTTAATCCTTATTAAACATTTTTTTTATTGCGGTCTCAAGCGAACCGGCAAGAAGCCAGTAAGTTACAAAATGAATAAGAATTCGCAACATTTCCCGTGTAAAATACTTTTAAAGTGTGAGAACGAATTTAAGATGTTATTTCAAGAATTTACGAAGTTGGTAGTAGAAGTACTTTGTCGTAGCAGTTATCAAGTATTGTGTGGTGTTACCTCTGGATATGCCAACGTGGGGATTATCAATCTATAGCCACTGTTTTACAATCCCAGGTTATCTACTTACTGTACCAAATAACACCTCGCCTAGGTATTTGTATTAACTATATACCACATAATTTTTCAAAATGAAGGTTAAATGTAACAAGCGCTTAATAAATATTAGGCACTCAGATTGAATAATTTAATAGGCCTTGGATTAGGGCAGGTGAAGGAACGCCCTCTAGCCCCTTTCCTTCTTGGGTTTAGTCACTAAGAGTCTTACACTCCCTCCCTTTCGCCACACCCTAGGCGAGAGAAGTCATTTGATGATTTTTCCCTCACATAAAATGTACTCTATTAATTAAAAACTTTATCTTTCTGCTCCATGCTGTAAGGCAAACTGAAACGTTAAACAATATCAAAAGCAATATCCGCAAAATTTTATTCAATTATGAATATTTACAAATTAGTATCGAACCAATAATTTGCAGACATGTTACGTCAACTAATGTTTATTTAATTTACAAGCTCATATGAACATAATCGTATGTAGATATAACAAGTTCGACCAGTTAAGTGAAAGAACTTGATCGAGTTATGTCAAATGTTATAACTTGTTTAAAAGTGACATAATATCGAAGAAAGTAGTTCAGTGTTACTTGAAATTACGGCCATATACTTTTGTTTGTACTTTACATCACACACACGCCACACCACATCATCAGCCTATAAGTGCCTCCTGCTGAGCAAAGGCCTATTCTCGCAGGGGGAAGGTTTGAGCATTAATCACCGCGCTTGCTCAAGGCAGGTTGGTGGTTTTAAACTTATAATCAGAAATTATTTGTCCAGGTTTACTCACGATGTTTTCCTTCACCGTACGTCCGTAGTGTCTTTATCTAGAAAGTACATATAAACGGAAAGTCACATTGGTACTTGTCAGGATTCGAACTGCACCTTCGTGCAAGAGAAGCGGGCGCCTTAACCTCCAGGCCACCATAACGTCCTTTTACATCGATGATTAATTTATTATACGCAGTGTTTTATTTTTAGCGTTCATTAACAGTAATGTACGAAATGAGGAAAGAATATTTTATGTGGTACATGGCGTCGTTTTTTTACGTAATGTAGAATATTTTCGAGCAATTACCATTTTTTTTAAAGGAAGGAAGTCGTCAAATGACTTCTATCTATCTATCGCCGTGGGTGGGGCTAGACGGAGTGTCACGTTTTTACTGGCTTAAAACGCCCTGCTTCGAATGGGAGTACTTTTCAAATTTTCTTTTAAAAGAACGTTTTCATAAGTATGAAAATCACTACTTATAGAAAAATAATTAACAAAATTGGCCCAGGCGCTGTTGAGTGTTGCGCTTACACCAACGCATTTTGCGACTAATTCTTAAATAGATACCTACATACCTATAGAAAACTATACATAATTAGGTATATAGCAAATATGTATCCGCGCATGCTGCTCATGAATAATGTTTTCTGGTTGTGTAAGTTAAGTACAATAAATATTGTTTGGCTGTCGTATTTCTATGTAATCCGAAAATATCGGTCACACAGATGTAGCCAAATAAATGTATAAAACTGGAACATTGGAAAACCTCCTTTATCTCAACGTTTTAAGTTTCTAATTCCAATTAATCACAGCACATATTACCATAAATTCAATTCACAAAAACCGGGTACAACATGGTTTTAGAAAAACTCGTTTATTGGTAGCCCTTACAAACGTGTGTTTTGAGTAATTTAGGGTCATGGGATTTCGCTGCCGGGGGTCCCAAATATACATACATATATCATTATGAATGTCACTTAATCGCCGTAAAAATTTCTTCTCATGGTTAAAATGGAAATCGTATATCTATACTAATATTGTAAAGAGGAAAAATGGAGCTGAGCAGCGGATGAAACCGCGAATAGCTAGTTTGGTTATATTACAAAAATGAAAATCTAAATTCTCTGGCGAAATAAGTTGGTTTACTAATAGTGGTTCGTTCTAATATTGAATGTTTTTATAAGTTTATTTATACATATACATACTACCAGACCAGCGACTACAAATTGGGCAGAAAACAAAGAATTTTCTTTTCTTGGAAAGTCGAAAATTACAATATCCAGTCACATAAGATTTTTTGGTAGTTTCATCTCTTTTTTGTAAAAAGCAACATATATATACATGCACATATAATATATGACATACAACAGTACGTAACAAAAAAAGCACTCTCCCCAAAATAAATTAGACATCTAACACACAAAATTTCTATTTTCAAGCTTCCTTATTTCGAAAACGGCCTAGAGATATTTAAATGATTAATTGCAAGATAAGCTATAAATATATAGAAATTAAATCGTACCGTATTTCTTTTTAATAATCGATGTTTATAGTGTAATAAATCATTGGCTGGCGATTAGAAGGGTGTGGCCAGCGTCGGCACATCAAAATATTAAGACTTTTTAGTCGAGTTCTTTTTTTTTAATTTAAACACTTTATTAAATTATAATATTACTGAAACTAATTTATCTCTTAGTACTCAATCAAGTAGTTAGGTAATTAGAGTGATTTCGGTAAAAGTGAAATGTTAGTGAGTGATTGAAGTTTTACGAACGTGATTTATTTGATGTTTTTAATACGTACTAGTGGTGTGGATATAATTACTTATGATCATGTTTTCGAATTAGCAAGGTATTTTGAAGATGCACAAAAAATTACTTGGACGTCCATTAGCAAACAAAAATGTTTTGAGATATTAGGTATGTCCTTATAGTGTATATTTGAATCAATCAATTCAAGTGTGGGAGTCATGCTTCGGTACGAATGGGTCGGCTCGACCGGAGTGATACCACGGCCTCACAGAAAACCGGCGTGAAACAACCACAGCGTTGTGTTTCGCCGTGTGAGTGAGGTTACCGGAAGCCCAATCCTTCTCCTCCCCCAATCCCTTCTCAATCCCTAAATCTCCAAATCCTTAATCCCTAAAAGGTCGGCAACGCACTCGTAACTCCTCCGTTGCATGCCATGCATTGCATTCCATGGGCGGCGCTGATTTCTTACTATCAGGTAATCCGTCTGCTCGTTTGCGGACCTATTACATAAAAAAAATTAACAAGATAAAATTGTAATACAATCGTACTATTTATTTATTTATTTAACTGCTGAATTTACAATAGTCAGATAAATGTTATTTGAGTAATAAAATTGTTGCTGTCACTGTCTTATACAAATATTCTAACGCGACAGCATCATAATTATTCCGCAGATAACTTTTATCTAACCATTGAAAAATCAGCCCTAAATTTCAGTAGGAGTTACTGGTGCGTTGCCGGCCTTATTAACGGATTGGGGAGAGGAAGGATTGGGCCTCTTCTCATCTTCCGTAACCTCATTCATACGCCATCGTCTCGTGCGGAAGCATGGCTCTTCCACAATAAGAATAATTCATAATGAATTTGAAAATAATATTAAAGATATTTTCGAAGAAACATACGAACACAAACAAAATTGATCTCTCATAAGATACATTGAAAAGCTATAATAGTTTATATGTTCTCACTGTGGACTATTAGATCAATCAAAGAGAGTATTGCTTAAAACATTGCAATTAATAACTGTTAAACTATCACACTTCTGCAAGATAAAAGTCATATGAAACGGTCACGACATGACTGGATCACTATTTAGATGCCAAACGGTGATAAACGAGGCTACAGTCCGAAATAAGACTTGGTACACACTGAGAGATTTTTTTTTTGTTTAGTGTGGTAACTTCGTGATATTGCTGGCCAAATATTTTAATATTTATTTTCGGGAAAACTGGTTCTTATACTACCTTATACAATAACACTTTTTATCCATGAATAGGAAATATAGGAAAGCTTGAATACCTAAGTAGTTTTTTATTAAATGTTACACTTACTTTCCCCTAGGATATATGCAAGATATTATTTTTTTTCCAACATCTAATAATAGTTTTCTTTGCCTAGATAAGAGTCTGAGAAAAGAAATCAAAACAGAAAAGCATCGTGCATTTTTTTTTTCATCTAAAAATATTCATTCGTTGATGCAACGGTGTGTCCTAGCCCTTACAACGTTGTCTATACCTCATCAATAAAACATGAGCCATTAGGAATCAGTGATGGCCAAAGTGACAAGTTAAGTAAAATATAATCAGAATTTTATGGTTATAGGTAGTCTTGCAGTTTGTATCAACTGTCTACACGTAATGCGCCGAAATTATTTTATTTGTTACATTCTTTCTTTGTTGGAAGCGTGGGAGAGCTACGCTCCCAATAAAGAGTCGACTGAAGTAGGTAATATCATACCCTTACTGGAAGTAACGCCTGTTGCTCTGTTTCGCTATGTAAATAAAATCACTCGAATCGTAATCCTTCCATTCCATCCCCCATCCTCGGATCACTAACCCAAACGGCTGGAAGCACACTCTTAAGTTATTGATGAAGCATGCCATACTCCAGAAGCGCCAATTGCTTGCCTATCCCGTAAAAAAATTGTTAGTTTTAACGGTGGTAGAAAGAACAAGACGATGTGAACCTTGAGATTTTTAAATTTGGAACGAAAAATTCAATATAGTCTTTGGCCATCTTCATCACCTATGTGGGCTCTCAAGTCTTCTTATAGTTCTTCTTCTAGCCCTTAACGGTATAATATATTTAAACGGCACATCCCTAGGTTCTTTTGCGTCTCCCTTGAGCCTCTCAATGCACAGTGGTCACGAGCCACTGTCTTTACTGAAGTCGATGGGTGGGCTCCTAGATTCATTACATATCGACATTTTTCCATCTCTCATATTCGTTGGTTGAGGGTGTTTTCGACATGGCTTTTGTATAATTACGGTTTCTCGTCGGGAAATCTAATGAGTATTCGAAGTGATGGCCGTTTAATTTCTAAATGTTTATTCTCGTATGAAAATTATCTTCGTACGTACCATATCATTTAAGGTAATAAAAAGGTTTTATGAGATATTTATTTGAGACCTCCCATTTGAACTGTGTAGGCAGGTTGGTAGTAAAATGAAATCTTGAGGTTTAATATTATTATGTACTTTGGATACTGTACCGTAATTATTCAATTTTCACTTTCGTACTAAATAACTAAACAGACGGTGCAGTAACATTTTCCTTTTCTTCTGACGAAGAAAAATCGTCACTTTTCTCCCCTAGGGTATGGCGAGAGGTAGTGACAGACTTTTATTGGCTAAAAACCCGAGGCCACGGTATCCTTCCAGTGTATTATTCGGCTTAACCAGCAACCGCGGCTAAACATCAGCCCTATTGGGCCCCATCTGTAGTGGTCTAATGACTCTTTGAACTTTATCATCAACTTGCCAATCATCTTACAACGTAGTTATTGCCTATAACCTAGTTCACCGTTTATATTAGTTTCTTCTTTAAAATATTTCTTGTACAATTTTTGTTTATTTACAGAATCTACGTTGAAGAGTAACTATAATGCGGTTTAAGCATAAATAAATCCATAACGTTCCTGATTTTATTGCTTTCGAGAGTTTAGAGACAAATAATAACGTTAAAAGTTATTATTATTAGCATTTAATAATTGCTTCCACATAATACTGCCTTCTACATTATTATCTTCGTGTAGGCGTTTATGTATTCAAAAAACGAATCGCAGAATAAAACAAAAATAAAAGAAATAGAAATACCAGTTTATTGTCTAATTTGAACGCAACAGATGTGATCAAAACTTTTTTCTATTTAATTTCTTTGCCAAAAAAGGCCAGTACTCATTTCCATAAAGTAATAAAATATGAATAAAATAGTTTTTTAAATCTTGTTCTTTTTTTCGAATTAAATATTTTTAAGTAATTGGCCTATAACACTTCTGTATCTCTTTAAGATGGTTGTTAATACTTTTGAATATTATTGTTTTGGAAATATTAAAAATAATAGTATTGTTGCCTATTGCTTTTGACCCAACCGCTCTCATCCTCTAATCACAGCTAATACGGAGAAATATTTGGCGCGCTTAGCAACGATTGTTGTAAGCGATAAGCAGCGAAAACAAATTATTGACAAGACAAAAATCAATTATTCTGTGTTCAAATATTCTGTATTTCATTTAATCTTCTATTATTACTCCTTTCTTTATTATAATATACTCATTTTATTTCTAACTCCATTGTTTGACTGCACGGTTGGCGTAGTGGCTGCTCGGCTCCTACAGATAGATATTTTATTGCCTTTCTCGATAAATGGAATTACAAACACTAAAAGAATTGTTAAATTCAAGCAAGTAGTTTTGGAGATTAGCGCGTTAAAAACACACACACACACACACACACACACACACACACACTAATCAAACGAAAACTCTAACAAGCACACAGCGAAAAAAAATTATTCAAAATCTTAACGATACTACCTAATATTTTTTGTGCATTACTTAGTAAGCAGATACAAAATCCGGTTCACAGATAACATCTTAAACGCAACTGTTATTTTGTATGCTTACTCAAAATAACTGTTACAGATCCTCGTTGCTTTTATTACTACTGCTCTAGCGGGAAAATATTGCACTAAATGCATTCATAAAAGAAAATTGACGTGCAGTACTGGAATTGTGTGTGTCGTAAAAATGTGTAAAGCAACTAATAAACGCATCGCCATACGCATAATCGTTGAAATATAAACAGAAAGTGTTAAGTCATGCGATATATATTATAAAGAGGTAAAATTTGTAAGTTTATAAGTTTGTATGTAGCGGTAATTTTTGGAACCGCTGCCTTGCCTAAATTATTTTATTGATAGATAGCTAGAATGTTCCTGAGTGCTATAGGCTATAAAACGTCACGTTACGATCAAATGGAGCTGAGCAGCGGGTGAACCGCGCGAGTGTAGCTAGTATATTATGTAGTGATGAAGATAATGAGATCCCTGAAAACTTAGACGTAACCGTTTTTTTTCATAAGCTGCGTCCCACTCTAGGTGCACTTACAAGGATAAAATATCATATAGGTACAGTCAGGGGTCAAAAATGCAATTGCGCTCTACCAATTTTAAAATGACCAAAATATTTTTGTAGAATAGAGTCAATGGTTGAGGACTGTTTTAATTTATAGCATAGAATCTAAATTATTGAATAAACTGACTGTGAACCATTGAACTTTTACTGCCAATAAATTTTAGTCATTTTAAAATTGGTAGATTGTAATTGCATTTTTGACCCCTGCCTGTACATAACACACCCAGATCTGATCCGTTTCATCCGTGTTTGAGCAGGAATCGAAGATCGAATCCGCGATATATTACACGGCAACCAGTTGCCCAGCTAGCTCAACTGTGTAGCAATGTGCTATGAGCACAGATATACCTAATTGTAAATATTTCACAACGACTATGTAACTTTACGAATTATTCTGAGGATGTAATAACTTCCCAGCGTCAGTTTCGAGATGCTATCAACGATATAATTTTTTTTTTCAATCCAATCTTTTTCAAATAATCAATGATCCGTGCGTGATAAGGCAAGATTTCTATCCCCGTACCAGTGTAAATATAGGTAGTCTAAGTGATATTCTAGACTATAATTATTACTCTGCCAAAATTCATAAAGGTCATTTTTAGTAAGTTACCTAATTAGTAGTTAGATTATTCTCAAACAGAAATGGCTCTATTAAAATCTAGTCTTAAAACGGATTGTTAATATGAAAATCAGAACGAATACCAACGCAAAAGGTCGCTGGAAGGCCGTTGAATGCAAGCTTATTATTTTCAAGAACATTCTTTGAATATGCATTATGCAGATGATATTACATAGAAAATAAATTAAATCTACACTGCATGAGATTGCTTAAGTCCTTCTGAGTCGGTTCCAACTGTGATGTGGTATCAGTCTTTTTCTTAATTACTTATGGAATTTCTTTCCCTTGTTTATTTAAATAACATAATTAATAACTAAATTAGATAGTCAACAGTGTAAACTATAAAATATTCATATCTATTGGTATAGAAAAAAATTTTTTTTTTAAGCTGGCAGAACAAAACAAAACAATTAAGATCTTTATGGATCCAAAAACTCATTGGCAACATTTTTTTACAATCGGCATGATCGATAGAAACATAAAAATTCTCTTCCCAAGCCATTAAACATCGATTAAAAAGAAGGATCCGATTAACTCGAATACGGAATCGCTAAGCTTTTCGAAATGCTATTTTTAATGGGGGAAAGCGAGCCATAAAAATGTTAAAAGTATTGGTAGCTAAATTAAATACTTTCGAAATTCTAGTAGTGATTATCTATTCGGGAATATTGGGTCAGAGATGCGCATATCAACGACACTTTATGAATATTTATACCAATATACTTAGTAGGTATATTTTTTATATCGATCACGGGCGTGTCGTTAACATCTGTGTGATAGTATCCGAAAGAAACTAATAAGCCACGCTGCAACATTCTCCCACAAAACTATGCTAAAATTTACATTCTCTATAATCTGTTCACTAATAAGATATTTAACGTTTTAAATTATGATGAATTTATACTCTAAGTATATGGTTGTTATAAAAATTTCGTTGATTGCTACATGCGTATGGTTTTGACGTTTATAGTCACAGCTTTTGGTCGGATTATTGTGCTGTTGTAAATTTCAGATTAAAGTATGCGCTTTATCTAAAATGTTCTGGCAACATAGTAACTAACAGTAGATTTTCTTTATAAGGACTGTCTTCGTAGTTGAATGGTAATGATAAGTGTTGGAGAGCCATGCTTGGTTGGGTTGACTAGACTGGAGTGATACCACAGCATCTCTCGATTAGGTAACCGTCTGCCTCCTTACCAAAAAAAAACTTATGTGTGAATAATGGATATCAGGCTCTATTACTTAATGCGGCTAGTATAGGTAGCTCGTCACCCGAACCTAACCAGACCCGAGACCAGACCACGACCGCGCGCGCCTTTTATGTCCAGTAGACCACCACAGACGCTCGCCTCTGGTGTTCTACTGGCCCAATAGCAGATACTCATCTAGCCGAGAGAAGTAATTTGATGATTTACCCCCATCAAAAAAAAACTTCTATTCCTTCGTCGATTATATATGTACGTGCACATCTGAGCAATCGATTCAATGACATTATTTATGTTTGCACAACTTTCAGCAAAATTATTTGCCGAACAAAATTATTACTCATAGATATTTTCAAATGTATGTTCCAAGGTTTAGTTTTCTTGGGTTATATAAACGTGTAAAATACTCAATAAATTTGTGTGGGTACGGCAATAAATAAATCATAATATCTAGTAGATTATGTGTCATAGTAGTAGGTATGTACTTGTCTGTATTTTAAAAGGCTTACATAAAATAAAAAACAAGCGAAATGATTAATAATTTATTGCTTCGCTATTCAAATTCATAGAGAAAGGGATATTCTCATCATATTTCGCATTCGCCGTATTCCTTAACATGACTCACTAATTACTTTCATTAAAATCAATCATAACGTCATAGCAGTACCAAAAAATTGCTTTACGAATAAAATTTCGCGATAAATACTTGATTATACTTTCTATACGCAAAAACAGTGTAGGTATCGTCTTCACTTTTATCTGTAGACTAGCTGTTTTGCACGCGGTTTCGTCTGTATGGTACAAGAAAAAAGAAACCTAATATGTCATGTTTGGACAAGACTAGTTTAATGATGTGTACAAGTGTTATTATAATTAATTAATATTTACATTTTACGGGGAATGAAATGGAATATGTTTAAATATATAGTATATTAATGAAATATGTTCAAAAGCGGTTGGTATATACTCCAACCTCTTTTTTTCGGGTAGGGTTGCGTGTAAGTAGTAAAATTTGGAAAGGTAAAGGCTTTTTAGTCAGTAGTGTTGGGCCACATTAATTAATGGGTCATGTCAATAATAATTATCGCGATAATTGATGATATTAAACAACGAAAAATATACCTCAAATCATTTGATTAGTGAGCAAAATACATCTACGATTAACGTCTATTATTGCGATAATGAATGAAAACTTAATCTCGTCTCACCCGAGGCGAGAAAAGTCACTTGATAATTTTCTCACCTCCGTCTTACCTATAGGTACAAATATCATACGCCATATTTTAACGTGAAAGAGTCTTCAACAAACAAACAGATATCCGCATTGATATTACTAGTAAGGATTGTTAAACGGTATAGGTATCTACGTAATTATTTGTATAAGTTACAAAGTGGTATGTTAATCGATAAAAGATTGCTGTAATGTGAGACACACAATTACTGTATTTTTAAATTTGTATTTATTTTTTAGTTATTTTAAGTACTTTTTTGTTTTATTTTATTCAATTTTTTATTTTGTTACTTTTTTTTGCTTTATGATGTGATTTTTGTTTGTCCACTGTAGCAAAATACATTTATTTTCTTTCTTTCTTTTTTTAATCATTGAAAACGGTAATCGGCATTAAGTCCGCCTATGTACCCATTGTGCATGAAGTTTAAATAAATAAATAAATAAATAATCGTGAAGGTACCTATTTGTTTGACGCGCAAAATTATTAAATGTTTTCTCCTGCCCTGGGCGGGAGGAGATGGAGTATCTGACTCTTACTGACTAAAATCCATGCCTTTCTTTCTTCTGTTCGCTTACACACGCAACCCTGAGGATACGTGGACGTATAATTTCTAATCAAAAGTGTATAATCGTCAAAACTCCTTGAGCAAGCGTGGTGATTGATGCTCAAACCTTCTCCGTGTGAGAAGAGGCCTTTGCTCAGCAGTAAGCGAAGATTGACTGGTAAAAAGAAACTTTTACTTAAGCTTTAAAATAATACTTTATTTTGTAGGCATTATGATTAATTTGATAGAAATAGTGCCTTCTATGAATACTTAAATCTAATTTATATATATTTACAATTACATCGTTTTTAAAAACGTTGGCCTATCTTTTTTCTTGTGTCTATATAGGTATGTCATAAGAATTAAAATACTTAGGTGCTAAAGTAGTTTTGTGTTGTGACACAAAAATTGCAAATGGCGTGAGAGATGTGCCGTGCATGTATTTATTTGAGTTCGTGAGTGTCTTAAATATTTCTAACAATTCTCATGGGAAATGAAGAATTTCTTCATTCCTACGAACGCTGTAATTTATTTAGATACCTAGTTAATGTTTGACTGTCTAAATTGTAGATATAAAACTAAGTTTTCTGGTAACCACGTAAGGTATAAATTACTGCCACAATATGAAAAAATTGAAATTACAAATGTGTTTGTTAACAGAAATCCTATCCAATCCTTTGAATGCATAGGCAGCCATGTTAAAAATTCGAATATCGAATTAACGAATAAAAACAATACAAAGAAGCCTACTATGTATCTTTCTTAATTCAAATAATAGAGGTTATTGACCTAACAAGGCAGGAGAATCAGCATTCGTCTATTATAATATTTTCTTTAATTAATACAAAAAAGCCTGAACATTGTTAAGTACCTTATAAGGAATTAAATACTACTCAATCATAGAGTATAATAGATTAAAAAACTAGTTTGTATTCTAACACAGATGGCGTTAACTGATAATTTGGCTGCCTGCTGAGAGAAGGGTCATCATAGGTGAAGGTAAAATAGACGTTTTGTAAACGGAGTTAAAGTTCAATTTTGTAGCTTCGGTCTCACTTGGCAATGCAGGTGAAGGGTCATCGTCCGGCCTACAACAATCTTTGTGGCTATTATTTTAAAGCTTACTTTTGTATAGCTTCGGTCATGCGCAGGCGTCTTTGAACTACAGGTGTTAGACAACTTAATGCGTGAGATAAGGATGTTCTTTTTTAAGTCTTTTGGCAATTATGTATAGTTATATCCTGGTATTCATAATAACAGCGGCTTTCTTGACTATACCTAATCGTTCTTGGTTCAAATTTTCATCGAAATGCATTCAGCAGTTTTTACGTTATACAGCGTCACAAACGTCCATCCTTTTACGAGTAAACTTACAAACTTTTTGGTATACTTATTTTTTGCTTTTTCTCTGAATCAATTTCGAAAATATTTGGTACAGAAGTTAGAACTTCTACATTTATTTGTTTGAAAAAAATACCAATCTTAAATTAGACTTTAACATCCCGTACCTTACAATTGAGTACAGAGATTATCCAAAAGAACTTACCACGATTAATAGAGGAACAATAAAGTTGATAAAAAAACTAAAGCTGTGTTGAGACATCGTTTAGTAAGAAAAACTATCGTTCACATAGCTGTCTTTAATTGGAGGTAATAAAATCATTTATAATCATACAGCACGCTTGCAATGTAGGCTTAAAAATAACGTTACATAAGCACTGGTTACAGGTATTATATAGGAGGTTTTTTTTTGTGGTGAGGAGAAAATCATCAAATTACTTCTCCCGTGGGCGGAAGGGAGTGTCAGACGCCCCGTTTCTTCTCCTGCTCTGGGCCGAGGCCGCGGTGCCTCATTGCGCTTGCCCAGCAACTTTTTTTTTTTATGTAATAGCTCGGCATACGAGCAGACGGATTACCTGATGGTAAGCAATCAGCGCCGCCCATGGACACTCGCAACGGAGGAGTTACGAGTGCGTTGCTGACCTTTTAGGGATTAGGGATTTGGAGATTTAGGGATTGAGGAGGGATTGGGGAAGGGGAAGGATTGGGCCTCCGGTAACCTCACTCACACGGCGAAACACAACGCAGTGGTTATTTCACGCCGGTTTTCTGTGAGGCCGTGGTATCACTCCGGTCGAGCCGACCCATTCGTGCCGAAGCATGGCTCTCTCCATCTATTGGCTTCTCCAGCTATTATAAAATATAGCAGGTTAAGATAACGATTAGTTCAAAACCATCTGATTTTTTTTAGTTTAAAGCGTATAGCTTAACTAGAGACAACTTTAAAAGCCAATTTTAATGTAAGTAAACACTTGTAGCTCTTTTTCCACATCGAAACCGTATAAAAAATACGTACGAGTACCTAGTTGTGTTTACTTATGTTGTTAGTAATACAACCTACCTATAGATAGTCTAGTCTAGTTTATTAACGAAAGCTTTTTTTGTCTTAAATGCTCATACAAGTCTGGGGAGGCCCGAAGGAACTGCCCGACACTTCTTAGCTAAAGCTACCAGGTATCCCTTTTCACATGTTTGTTTATAAACAAATAATTTAAATATATTTTACAGGTGATGCCATTGACCATTATTACGACCATAGGAAATGAATAGATTGTGCGCAGCGAGCAGGCCGTCTCCTCTTTCTAAGAAGCAATGACGCTGGCAAAGGAGAAGGTGGAGCAGGAAAAGGGATTGTGGTATTTACAGTCAGTAACAGTGTGACACTTCCTTCTCACCATACCCTGGGCGGCTGGGCGTGACAAAGTTGATGAGTTTTACTGTTCAAAAAAACAACACGCTGTACCTAAAGGTCTTGTTACTTATATTCACGTGTATGCGAAAAGGATTAAGCTATCAAAAAAAAAAACAATCATGCTCGCATCTAGTGTTAACTCTGAATTGCTAAATAATACAAACAGTAAAAGTAGTAGTAAAAACTAGTACGGTATATATATGTATAAACAGATTGTGGTGGCCCGGAGGGTACGTAAGGCTTCAAATACAGGCAAGTACCAATATGATTTTCGTCGAAGTTATATGTACCGACTTTTTTTTTGTCAGGGGAAAGTCATCAAATGGTTCTCCTGCCCAAGGTGAGGCGAGAGTAGGTGTCATATTCTTACTAACTAAAAAACTCCCCGTTCCTTCTCCTGCTCTAGGCTGAAGTCGTGGTGCCACATTGCGATTACTCCGCAACCCCGGCTAAACATCAGCCTTGTAAGGCGCCGTCGGTGGTGGTCTACTGGCTCTTTGAGGCGCGCGTGGAATGTTACGCGCCGTACGATCGGGTACTGTCTAAATGTATTTTGATCATTAGAAAACCTGGAATTGTTATAAAATCTTTGTTATAAGTTTGCAATTACCAAGCCGCATGGCGTCTGAGCAAGGGTGGCAATTAATGCTCAAAACTACTTCGTGTGAAAACGGCCTTTGCTCAACAGTGGACACCAATAGGCTGGTGATGTGATATAGTGTCTATATAATACAAGCTAGACATATGCAACTGATATATACAAATTACGGAGCGTGTGAAAAATATATATAGAAAAAAATATATTTGGAATGGTCATATTAAATCATGGTGAGATACCGTTGCACAGTCGTAGCTAGTGTGTCTCTTAAAATGTATTCTATAAATTATTCATCAAATTCGAACCTGTGATTCGTTGGTTCGAGTGCTTTTGGGTTATTTATGACAAATTCTGAGCTCTTAGAAACTATTTGGGTGCCGTAACGTAATCAGATAAGGAGAAATGAGTGGTTTCAATTCCAGTCGAAAATTGATAGGTACTTTAAACAATTTATAAGGTTGTGAATGCATTTGATTTAATGACTAGATGATTATTTTTACATTTATCAGTTCTGTGTTGTTGTAACTAAATAGTTTTAACACATAATCTCCTCCATTAAAGTAGCTGTCGATTACAGAATCATCTTAAGGTCTATTTTCCAATATCTACTTAAATAATCAGCTGTCATTTGTTTTAAATATTTTCTACAGAAAATTCATCAAATTTGCAATGAATTAGATTCTAAAACAAGAAAATTGCATGTAATTTAATTCACATAATAATTTAATTTACGCAATGTTTTTTTAATTCCATACGATCCAACATTTTTTTTCTATAATAAAGTGTATTTTTTTCTAAGCTGTATTTTAGTATAATATCCGTTACTTTCTGTGGTGAGCTGTGACTGTGGTTACAGTCCATTGAAAGTGAAAAACATGGTCTACTGTTAGTGTAAACTGAAAATGAATCTTGTTGTAATAACTTAAAGATTAGATTTACTAAATATCAATTTGAATAAAAAATATTTAGTTATAATGAAGAGGAAAAGTATAACTGAATAACAAATGGTCAAGCTTAAAAAAATAGTTTATAGGTTTTGAGGTAATATTGACGAAATAATGAAGAAATCTTATAAAAGATGCATTGTTTACAATCCGTTGTCGATGCCTAGTGCAAGTCATTTAAGTTATTGCGTTCAGCCCTTTGATTGGTTAATTTACTTGGAGCAAACCAATTAGCCATAACGAGTCAATCGTACTTAAGTAAAGCAAACTGTTCTAATCACCGAAAAATCTAAACAGAACCTTATTTAGATAACTTTAAATATAAATAGACAAACAAAATACATTTCCTATTTCAGTGATAGTAATATATTTAATTTTCGAAAATCGTTTATGCGACGGCCACATAATGTCATCGAAATGTCACCGCGTTGAGCCCTCTCATTGGTTGGTTTATTCTGAGCTAGCCAATCAGGGAACGTCATAACGTGACGATCAAATTAACTTATAGCAAACATGTAGAATACCTACAAACCTACGTGGAAGCTTAGTAGATTAATTTGAATGTAATAAGATAGAAAAATGGTACTATTTTCATATTTAGATCATCTTCGAAAGTCATAGCAAATCATTACAAGTTTTAAAAATCACATGAACAACTATTAAAAACTAATAATTAACCTATTTCTCATACATATATTAAAGCAAAAATGCAACAAGACTTAACTAACTATTAAACCGAGTAATTAATAGTAACGAACATTTAATTCAATCAATAATTAATAATAATCAAACTGATTAAGTAGAATTCCAAGGGCGTTTGTAATAACAGCGTACTAAAAACATGGCGATCGGTAGTGTTTCAAGTGATTTATTAAAAGTTGTAATTATAAAAATATCTGATTGGAAAGTGTTAAAAGAAAATTTGTTTTGATCATATGTTGTTCGTGAAGAGTTCTTTAATTACATACATTACGCTATTAAGTTTGAGGCACGACTATCTAGAGATATTTAATATAATTATGCTCGATGGGTTTCTGAATTGCAATGAATTTGAGCGAACATTTGTTGGAACAGCTGGCTACGTTATTCCTTTCAGAACATTGTTTTTAGCCTTGCCTGGTTTTTAAAGGGTAGGTCGGCAAATGAGCAGAAGCTTTACCTGATGGTAAGCTATTAGTGTTACAAGTCCATTGCCTGCTTCTTGTGGGTTGTTATGGACTTGAAGATTAGGTAGGGGATGATAGAAGAATTGGGCGACCAAAACTTCAATTACACGACGAATCACAAAGTTATAGGTTTATGTTGATATTCTGTGAGGCCATAGTATCACCGACTCCTTCGTGTTGAAGCATGGCTCTCCCGCACTCAGTTTATAGATGTTATGAACATATTATGTTCAATAACATCAATTAAATAGTGGAGAAATTTAGTATCAGCATTGCATCCGTTCAAAGCCGTCGTCACAAATATCATGTCACTGTTTGAGAGAGAGGGTAAACATAGTATGGTTCGTAAAATTATTATATCAGCCATGTTTTATAATAATAGGAATCGTGGTAAGGTTAAACACCGATAGTAAACCATTCCAGAACTAGATATAGTCAGAGCCAAAGAGTATGTGCTTGACAATAAATAACAATAATAATATTGTTAAACATAAAACAGTTTAAGGCGACAGTTTTACGGGATATCCGTGATCACTGCCCCAGAAGCCATGTTTAATCGTTATAGAAATACTTAATATCTTCGTTTTAAAGTGACATTTATCTGTAACTGTATCTAATTAAAACGGTTATTAAAGGTTATAAATTAAAACACGTAAGTAGCAGTTTAGTGTCTTATTTCTTTTTTAAATTTTTGATGTGATGCGCGTGAGTCTTGCGAGTAAGGAGTTTTTAACCGAAATGCGAAATAGGATAAACTATTCAACATCAACATCAACAGCGAGCAAAAGCATCTTCTCACACGGAGAAGGGTTGAGCATTAATCACCACGCTTGCTCCACGCGGATTGGCGATTTCAAACTTATAATTAGAAGTTAGTCTAGGTTTCCTCACTAAGTTTTCCTTCACCACACGACAGTGGTGTCTGATAATAATATTCGCAGAATAACGTATAACTCGGAAAAAAGTCATATTGGTCTTTACCTTCTTGGTTTCGAACCTACGCCTTAACCTACGGGCCACCAAAAAGTTTGTAAATAGCAAAGTAACAATATATAAAAAAAATATCAGAGCATTTTCGATATTTTTTTATAATCGTACTAGAGGTCATTAAAGGGTTTCCCTAATAGGCAAATAACATAAATAATGAAGGAAGTACATATAACATACACCTACTTGCTTCTTTAGATAGTAAATTCCTCGGGGTCAAATGGCTACCCTTAGCGTCGTTTGAACACGTTGCTTGTCAATCAAAGCGACAGTAAGAAATGAATGGAAAATTAACATAACATTTTACTCATTAATTTTAATATACGAAGAAAGTGAGTATAGCGTAGGTATTAAGGATGTGATAGTAATTCTATTCCTTGAGGATTATTTTAGTGAATTTTAATTTATTTTTTTGTATTCGAATCTACACTTTAGAAAGTCCACGAAGCTTCACTGACGGAGTAGGCCTACGCATTTTCATGTTTTATGGACGGACTAGATTTTCATGTTTTAAAAGTAACAGTATTTGATTTAGTTGCAAATATAAATGTTTGTAACTTTGAATTTAATAATATTACTTTCTATTTGGTTATTTTCATAATTCGTCAGATTTCAGTACAATTATACATTTAAAAATTACTAGCAAACTTTCATTAATTGATTGTACCATATCTTAGTTAATATTAATATGACGTCACTATAATGTCTAACTTTATAATAGAAAACTACCGTTCTTAAAATTTGGATAAAAAAGAAAGATTCACACAGTCAATATTTTAATTGGCCATCCTGTAGTCATAAATTTCAACAGTTTTTGTATTCCAATTTTGAAAATCATCCTCGTATTATGAAAGTAAAAAACAAGAAGACAAACTTTAAATACAGAACTAAATAGAATTCGTTCAAAATCAAATTCAATTTATTTCATATATTCCGTTCTATTCCAAGTATCTTTTGACTAGCCAGTGTTTTTTAGTAAATCCTATTATGTTACTTAAAAATATAAATATTATATTAATTGCCAATTGATTCAGTTGACCTTCGAGGTCAATAAATGTCATTTATTATGTGGAAATTATTTTACCGTTAAAGTTCGTTTCTTACTTCAGAACTATCATTATCATTAATTAGAAAAAAGGATAGAAATATTAAAAATTAATGTTGTGCGGTGATTTTTTTGGTTTCGTATCTGGTTGACAGTAAATCCTTTTTTAATTAAGTAAGTTACTTTAAAAGGTAAAGCTAAAGTTGTTAAAACTGGCTGCTAAATCGCTTAAATCGCAAAATGTTTCGTATATCTATTATTTCTAGTAAGCAAATCAACAGACTATTTGTGGAGTGGATAAAATGGTGTTTAGTTAAAGATAAACAAGTTAAATCAATCCCATCGAATATTTGTTTTATCGAAAGCGTTTGAGTAAAGTTACTTTATTGTTTTCTTATGTTAATCAACAGAACTTTTTTCTGTAAAAGTTAAAATTTAAAAGTTCTGCACGACACTTGTTGATCGTTATGTCACTACTGCTTTTATTTGAGTTTTTCACACGGATTTCCAAATTAGAAAAAGAAGGGGTTCCTCAAGGAGCATAGCTGTTTCAAGATAATTGGTATGACTTAGGAGAACTATTTTAAAAGTACTGGTCTCATTAAGAACTTAAAACAACCTATTAGTATAAACTTACCAAAGAAAATTCAGGAAAACATCACTATCCAAACAAACTTCCATAGAGGTTGATAACAATCCACAACAGTTTTTGTCAACCATGCACTAAATAAAAAAAATAAACAATCACATTCTTTTTTCAAATCGATCCAAGGACGGAGATGTCAGTGTTCCCGCGGTTTTTGACGCGACGCGTCGGCTCGAGCGGTCGGCGTGCAAGTGGTGCGATTGCTTATTCTGCACAGATCGATTCGACCCGACCCGCCCTCAGCATATCGCTCGATTCCGGATCGATTGAACGTTAATCGGAAACACGGTCACCGGACTCTATCGTTAAAATATGAAAATTCGTGATAGTTGTGACTGGTGGGACTAAGCGGGTTAATTAGATTTTGCTCGCATGATTTTATGTGCATATTAAATGAGTGATTAAAAGATTTTGCGTATTTCGTTAAAAATTCCATAATTTTTTAACATCCTTCCGGATCTAGAATTTAAGGAAATTAGTTTTTATTTCGGCGATATTTACAAAAATTTTTATAGAATAGGTACTTAGGTATAGTAATTCATTAATTACAATTGTTAAGAAAGCTATGTTTTAAATTGTACAACTCGAATGCTCCGTCAACATTTTATTTATAAAACTTATATAAACGTAAACACATAATGACAATGACACAACAACATCTATTCACGATGCACCATGGAATAGTAATTCAGAAGCCCTTGGACCGTAATCATGGACTTTCACTCATAATCTGTAATTAATAAACCCCATCACAAAAGTTCATCTTTATTTTTAATTACAATCAATACGTTATATTTTGTACATTATTAATGTTATTTAAAACATTTACGTCCGTGTAAGTTATTGATAATTTTACGATCGTATCTATGGTAAGCAACGCCTCTCGGGCCGATGTAACATGTAATATGTTGTAGAAGCCGCTGCGCAAGAGTGTTGTTTTTAAACGTTTATTGCTTCAACAATATTAATTTTATTCTAAATACTTATCGTGGTTTTTTATGAAGGGCAAGAAAGTTTTAAGTGAAGTTATGTAATGATGATATCTTTACAAAAAAATATTAGATTGGACGGTGTCTTGTTGTGTTGGACGTTGACTGCGCGGTTGTCGCGGTGGTGCAAGGTGTCGATTCCCACACAGAAGTAATCACTCTAGTTTAAGTGTGACCTGAAATTGTATGTCAGTAAACGCACCCACGATACCATATCCGAGTGTGGGGCAATTTTATTTTCAATTAAAAAGAAATTATAATAAAAAAGAAAAAAAAATACAGATAGGTTCTCGTATGATGACGTCGCAGAATCCGCTTAATGCTTAAATGCTTGTGACCGGGCGATTTGAATGCCACTAGGGAAGACCTATGTTATGTTAGTAGAAATCTATCTTTTAGCTAATATGATGATGACGATGATAATAAATGGTAAATTAGAATTTACCATGATGTACCTATGAGTATTGAATTGAATGAATTGTATTTAATATATCGTCGATGTCAAAAAACTTGAGAAAACGGGCTAAAATAGAAGAAAACCATTATTAAGTATGTAGCCTATATAGAGACTACTTTTTATCTTCATCATAATTATACAGAGGACGTCGACTGCTGAAAAAGTATTTTCTTGAATACATTTACTTCCATTTGTTTAACAGATAAATCAGAATGTGTTAGGTTGACCAATTTTGTTTAAGTGTGGGAGAGACATGCTTCGGCACGAATGGGCCAGCTCTACCGGAGTGATACCACGGTCTCACAGAAAACGACGTGCAACATCAGCATTGTGTTTCGCCAATGTAAATGAAGTTACCGGAGGTTCAATACCTCTCCTTCCCCAATCCTCAAATGCCTATCCTAAAATCTCTCATAACCTACAAAAAGCCGATAACGCACTTGTACTAACTCCTTTGGTAATGCGCAGCGCCGATTACTTACCGATTCATATCCGTCTGCACGTCTGCCGACCTGTGTCATAAAAAAGAAATGTTCCTACTTGTGAGACCCAGAAACTGACTTAGATATTGGTATAATTTATCGTCTCTAATCTTCCCAATATGCAGTTAATATGTAAAACACTGTTAGACGTTGACAATGTTTCAAATAGAAAGCTCATTAGCTTCCATAAAATATTAATGTCCGTTTGGTTGGTACATTATCGGCTGTTAAACGTTTTATTTTGGAATATCACCTTCATCGTCGTTTTGCCCTAGTTTCATTTATTAGGGTTTGGTGCAACAATTTTATTCGTTAGTTTACTCTTTGTATCTTAGTAGTATCTTAGTATGCACACATACTTGTTTCTAATTTTTACCATTATTATCCAGTTTATCCAAACTAAATGCGAAAGTAACTCCGCCTGTCTGTTTGTCTTTTCTTCACGCCTAAACTACTGAACCGATTTCTGTGAAATTTGGTACAGACATAGTTTGAAACTCGAGAAAGGACATAGGATAGATTTTTATACCAAAAAACCGCAGGATATCACTATTCTACGCGACCGGAGTCGCGGGCAAAATCTAGTTTAAAATGTGATTGATATAGTTAATGTTCGAACACATTCCTCCTATAACATTAGCACATTTGTTGCCTTGATTTTTTATTCAAGACCTAGATACAAGCCATAATTTTGTGGGACTATAATACAGGTATTTCATGCCACTTGGGATACTATACTGGGAATATGATTATTTTTATATAAAACGCAACCTCACTCTCGAATTTTCTTCTGTGTCGAGAATGCATTTGAAAAGATACAAATTTACAAAAACACCACAAATTTTAATTCATTTCATACAAAGAAATGAGTTGCAACGTTCTAAATATTTCTCAAACTTTTCCTACAAATTAGAAATGTAGTTTATTTTTTTAGAAGACTCGAGTAACAACCGGATCTCGCACGCTATCGAGAGCCAGATCCATATGATTCCGAACATACTTCCATTTATTATGCATAATATATTAATCTTCGTTAAAATTATTCGAAACTTCAAATGCCGGGGTCGAAAATAACAATATTCTCGTCTAGACTTTCTCAAGGCTGAGATAATTAATTCATATGGTAAAGAAATGTAGGTATTGTCTGTAACGGCTGGTTGAAGACCCATGACCTCATGATTTAGACATTTCAACTAAGAACTCTTGTATATTAATAATACTATGACTTAAACGATAATTTATTTGTTTATGAGAAACCTTTTTCGATAATGTTATTGTCTATAAATTATTTTGGAAGACATCTCTAGCTTTAGTTTAATTTTTCGTTATTATAGTTTTGCTGAGATTGGATTTTTAATGAATATTGCTAGTATTAAGGTTTTTTGCGAAGTTTTTATACGAAAAGCTTTGATTTAATATAAAACATTAATAGGTAAACAAAATCTTGTATTGGACCTTTTTGTTCACAATTGGTATTTTAAAAATAGAATCTATTTATGGGTATGATAATATCGTGTTTAGTTATTAAATAAGCTTTACTTAGATTTAAATTCCCCATATGTACAAAACGTTTTGGGAGCACATTCATTATGCGTACAGCCAAGGTGTGGAATTCCTTGCCGGAGTCGGTGTTTCCTGATAGCTACAATCCGGGTATCTTTAAGTCAAGAGTGAATAGGTTACTTCTAGGTAAGTGCACTGCATCGTCGACCGCATCGTCGCTTTCCATCAGGTGAGATAGCGGTCAAGCGCGAATTAATCAATAAAAAAAATCGGATTCGGTTCAAACACATTAATTGGGTAGTTTCCTAGGTCAAAAATAAATTATTTCGGCGTTTCAATACAATAAAATATTAAAAAATAACCTTTATTTATCGATCGAACGATCGATACACTATTTTTTAGATTATTTAGTTAATTATCAAGAAATAAGTAAGTTATTTGACGCAAAAAAGTTATGACGTCATAGCTCAGTTTATCATACAAATTTCATAGAAAAGTATAGTTTTTGACGTTCGGATAAAAGTATTGAATTTGACTAGTTGGAAACTACCGTATAAACAAATAAATGTGGCCTCTGCTTGGAACAGTAGAAGGAATGGGGTAGTATTTAATCAGTTAGTGTTTATATTTCCTCTTGCCCCTCCCAGGGCGATATAAGTCATTGGATGAGTTTCTCCAATCACCAAAAAAAAACTTTTTACATGCTCGCAGGAACTTATAAACATGAACAATTTTAATAAGAAACATTTAAGTATTAAAATATTTCATAATAAGTGTGTAAGTACCTATTAGTGTTACCAATCTAAAATAAAAGTCTGTTATTATTTACTGGCTACTCTCGCGCGGTTTCACCCGCTGCTCGGCTCCATTTGATCGTAGCGTAATGTGTTATAGCCTATAGCACTCAGGAACATTGTAGCTATCTATCAGTGAAAGAATTTTGGAAAACCGACCAGCGGTTCCAAAAGTTACCCCCTACTTAAGAACTTACAAATTTTACCTCTTTTGTAATATTAGTACCTATGTATACTAGCGGCCCCGCTTCACACGGGTCTAAGTATCTCGCTATCAAAGGGTCACTTTTTCCTAATCTTCCCTTCTACTTTTCTTATATTTTCTTGTTGATAAGAACCTTCTCCTGACAATAAAAAACACAACAAAAAAAGAATTAGCAATATTGGTCCAGGCGTTATTGAGTTATGCGCTTACAACACATTTTGCGATCCATTTTTATATATAAGAAGATAAGAAGATGTAGATATCCGTTGTAAGAATGAACCTAACGATGACGCATAATTTCCCAATTACTTAACAATTTCTACCATTGACCAGAGACATTTTCCATTCCAGTAGTTATAACAAAACGTACAAATATATTGCCAATTGCAATTAGATCTTATTCAATACGTCAAAATTGAATTTCAAATGTTGAATTATTGAACCTTCGTCGACCCTTTGCATATTTATATGCACAGAATTTAGCACCTTAGCTAACTAAGATTAGAATGTATTGTAGCTTGTAGTTTATAGTACAATAAATAAAATGAAAAGTGATGTATCGTTGCCCACAGCATGATGTTACTTGTCTTAAATCAATGATGTTAGCGTGTAAATACGACACGTGACAAGATTTATTCGATGTCCAAGAAATATAAATCAAAATCCGGATTCAAAGGGAATTTCTCTTAAATTTTCTAAGGGAATATAATTTTAAAACGTAGCTTATACAATATAGTGTTAAGTTTTAATTGAAATGGCAACCCTCCAATGAAATCCTTTTGAAAACTAAATGGCTCGAGTTTTGATTGGTTGGCTACAAATAGGTTTTCACTTCTAGTTGTAGTATTTGACCAGAAACAAAAAAATAAGGCTGGATACTTTCGTCTTTTCATTTGCGTTGACTAATCAATTTAATAGTAATATATAAATATATATAATTGATTTTCCATATTCTATCGACTGACCAATGCGACATTCCGAGTTATACATATAAACTTCCTAAGTTTATTTAGACGTTACTGACATTTGCTGCAGAATGACATCGTGAGCAAACCAGGACTTATAATTTCTAGTTCTAAATTTAAAATCGCCAACCCTCTTGCGCCCTGCGCAAACGCATCCCTTTATAAGTAGATAATGATACTATACATTATTGTAAATAGCCTAATGGACCCACTTGTAGGTACATAATGGGATGCGTTTATCTTCATAGGTTTTAATGAATAATTTAGGACTTGTCGCACCGAAATCTTAGGTACATCTAATAACAGTGAATTTATTCTTTGTTTTGACTTTTGCTGCCATAGCATCTCACCAAATGTCATATTGTATAATAATTATATAAATTAGTTTTTGAAATAACATACTTACATTTCTGAAAAGAAGATATTAACCCGTGGTATGACAGAGCGCGGATCCACGCAAGACACAGTGTGTTTTATATTGTTTTTTTTTATTGGAACAAGCCCGCCGTATCCTCCCAGAACTGCTGCAACTCCTGTTTTGTTTGTCATATTATTATACCGGCAGACAAGAGGTTAGGAGCTTGTTAATTCTTATGCATAAATCCTTTAAGATAATAATTAATATTACAGCTTCCCCATCACACATAGTCGTTCCTAATGCACTTAATGTACGGCTGGTTGTTACAAAGTCATCATAAGACCGCAGGTAAGCAGGTTTCTGTGCCAAGTTTCGTTTTATTGTATTTTTGTGCTTACTAATACAAATGTACACGCGTACATTATAAAAGCACAATACTTGTAAGTAATAAAAAGTGAGTTATACATCCAACCACATGTTCGTAGTAACTCCAAAAAGTTAACGGTGTCTTTATACCGATGCTATTAAGGGTCAATTTTGCTTTTCGCAGAGATGTGTTCGGAAGAATATGTGCCTAGGTCAAGGTGACAGGCAGGTTCTCTATGCCTGATTGAGTTTTTCATTCATTCATTAAGTTTGTTCAAATATCTGCCTATCATGTGAGTGACGCAAGTATAAGTTCATAAACGATCACAATAGAACTTTTAGGTTTCTATGACTAATTTGATTTTGCATTGTCGTTCAAATTGACGTGAAAGTAATATTATACGTGTATGTACATACATATGTAGGTAGCGTATTTGTGGATATTGTTATAGTGTTAGCTTGCTCTTTTCTAGCTCAAAAGGTTTCGTTTGTATCGTTAGTTTAGTGATCATAAGCGCATATAAATTCTTCAGCCGAAATGATTGTGGAGTAGAGTTCCTCCTCCAGACCTGTGTTTGTGTTTTTTAAACTTAAATTTATTTTTCCTGTATTTACTTTTCAGGTACTTTTGTCGACATTGTACACTTTTGGCAAGCTACTTTAAGAACCTTTATCGTCGATAAGTTTTGTTAAGGCGCAGCATTTTTTTTTTTATAACTTTGAGGAATTTGCATATCTACGTATGGGGTGATGTTGGCCTTCCTGCAACTCCAAAGGCAGAGAGCCTTTTGAGGATTTGGGGATGGCTCAAAATGCCTCAAATAGTGCCTTAGCCCTAATTATACGTACGGCACCGTAGTCCTGATTAGCATTAACAATATACTCACCATTGAAAATACATCTATATTACCAGACCGTCTAAGTTTATTTTCAATCAAATTTCTCATACACAGGTTTGAACTCCTACAAACTAATAACAATAAACAATGAAATATACATGTTGTTACACTTTAAATTCTGCTACATTTATTCATGTTGGAAACGGTACCTGGACTTACAGTTTCATACATACCAAGCCTTACCTCTTGTCCGTCAAAGACGGTCATTTAGTATAGCTGTTTACATTTTGCAATTTACTTTTTCTCGTGATCTTTATAATGTGCTTGCGAATAAAGTTTACATCACAGTTATTAGGCAATTCAATGTGTTAAGCTGAACTACTTTTAAACCTTATTACGAGACAGGTAGATATGAAATTGTATACTTATGCTTGGTGCTTGGTGCTTAATGATCGGAATCAATATCATTACCAAAATAGCGTGATCCCAGCAGCGTCCTTTAGAGCCCAGCTTTCCTATACAGGTATTCTTTGGGTTGTATTCTATGCTTTGCATTATACGGTTTTTCTAAAATTGGTTTAATCCAGAAGGGTGTTATTTTTTATTCATTTTAAGAGGACTGTAAGGTTCGCGTAGTGACTGGGCAACTGGCTGCTGTGTGATCCACAAATTGTTGTTTCGGGTTTAGGTGGTTTGAATTTGTAGGGAAACATTTTTTATAATATGTTAAAAAAAAAGATAAGCGGTATAAACAATAGGCTTCTCTCACCCTGAGTGTAACAATTATCACACTATTACTGACAAAACCCACCCCGTACCTTCTCCTGATCTAGGTCATGGCCTCATTGGCCGCGACACATTGAAACAATGAATTTATTTTTGCAAATAGGCCATAAAACGGCACTTTTACACGTCATTATTGTACTTGCACTCGTAACCCCGACTGAATCGTCATCAGCCACGTCTCTGGTAGACTAATAGCTCTTTCAGACACTCTCGGAAGGCAATACAATCTTATGGCAAAAGATTAAAATATGGTCATTGTAACTCCTTGACTGTTCACAGAAAACTGTTGGAACTAAATGACCTAAGTCTCTGACGTCTAATTTATAATTTTGTAGAGCAGTGGACTGTAAAAGGTGGTTAATGATGATGATGGTTGATTCATGTTCTAGAATATTCAGTATCTCATAGAATCTTCAGTAGCAGATGGAGGAATAGGCTCTTTTGCCGAACCAAAGGACTAAGTCCATCATCATCATCATCAGTGTCATCATCATCATAAGTGCCCACTGCTGAGCAAAGGCCTCTTCTCACACGGCTATGTTCATTGAGTATTAATCACCACGCTTGCTTAATGCGGGTTGGTAATTTCAAACTTATAATTAGAAATTATGAGTCCAGGTTTCCTCACGATGTTTATTTACCTTCACTGTATGTCAGTGGTGTCTAAATAATCATAGAAAGTACATATAACTCGGAAAAAGTCACATTGGTACTTGCCAGGTTTCGAACCCACAACCTCATGCACGAAAAGCGGGCTCCTTAACCTCTGGGCCACTACGACCTCTAAGGGCTAAGTTAATATATTAGATTTAAAATTTTGTCTTACTATTAAATCGATATCGCTTTTAGTAGCTTAATTACAAATTGTTTTTTCGGATCTGGGTGCCTTTTGTAAGTGAATTTGTATGTTTTAATCGCACCCACGACACAGGAGAAAGTCCTAATGTGAGGCAACAATTTTATTAAAAAAAAAACATTAGTATTAATAAAAGTCTTCCTGAGACGCAATCGTAAAATGAGTATAAGTAATTTAAATAATAAATTGAAAATGCGTTTCATATGTAAATTTAAAAGCGAGAATTTTACTGCAAATCTGTAAGTTTCCATGTATATTAAATATCTAATATCAGTGAACACACTAAACATAATTTTATGACTACTTACTGCATAGAATAAAATATAAATGTTTTTTTTTTGTAAGGGGAAAATTTTCAAATGACTTCTCCCACCCAGGGTCGGGCGAGACGGAGTCTCAGACTATTACTGACTAAAAACCCCCGTTCCTTCTCCTGCTCTGGGTCGAGGTCGCGGTGCTTCATTGCGCTTACCCCGCAACCTCGGCTGGACATCAGCCCTTTAGGGCCCCGACTGTGGTGGTCTATTGGCTCTTTGAGTATGCCGTACGCTCGGTTAAATATTACTGAGTGATAACCGTTTTAGTTTTCTTGTTCATACGTCGCGCACTTTGAGAAAATCTTTAATCAGCAAACAGCTGGTCAATGTAGCTTTGACTGTACAAGAACAAAATTTTAATACAATCGATCGTTGACGAATACCTACCAACCAGCCGAGCAATAAGCCACGGGTTCAATTGCAACGCGACACAACTTTATGTGTGATCCACAAATTGCTGTTTCAGGTCTGAGTGTATGTAAAATTGTATGTTTGTATTTGTAATCTAGAATATAAATTTTTTTGTTGACATAATGGCAGACGGGCGGTCTCTTTTAATATTTAGGGATTGGGCAAGTTGGAATTACAGTGCGGGGAAGGATTGCGGCTCTGGTAAACTCACTCACACGTCGAAACACAACGATTAGGTTGTTTCACGCTTATTTCTATTGCCGGCGCAACCGTTTTACGGACATAAAAATATTAATCATCAGCCTTATAAGAACAAATATACAAACAAACAACAAGGTATTAAAGATCAACATTGCCACATAACATAAATGATGCACGAACTTATCGAAGAGAGAATTCTATAAATCAACTAAAACGTACCTGCACATTCATCAATTAATAATAATCTAGTATAGTCCTGCTAATCATCATGATGAGGTCTTTAACCGACCTAAAGATAACTAGCTCTTAGTGCTAATCTATTAGTCTAGAACCAACTAGGACCAATCTGATTATCGTTATAACCAAGCCAACTAATGCTAATACGATTTGAATAGATGCAAAATTAAAATGACAAAAACTAGACTATACCAGAAAAAACCTTAGGCATAAATTACTGCAAGCAAAAAGTGTAGATGAATTAATGTAATATTATTATTATATGCATGTCTTTGCCAATCACTTGACCACATTGTCCCGCTCATTTAAGACGTGTACAAGGACCAAAGCCAACTGTACCTGAGGCCCTTTAGATCCAAACTTTTATTATAAATGCGAAAGTAACTCTGTCTATCTGCCTTTTCTTTTCATCACACCTAAACTACTGAATTTTTTTGTGTGAAATTTGGTACAGACATAGTTTGGAACTCGAGAAAGGACATAGAATATTTTTAACCAAAAATCTTATTACATGCGAACAAAGTCGCGGGGAAAAGTTAGTTCAATGTAAATTAAATATTTGATTATTAGTTTTTAGTAATGGAAGACATAATTCGCAAAACAAAAAACATATTTGCATTTTTCTTGCAACGCAGAAAACCATGTTTTTAGACTACTTAAGACTAAATGTGCTGACGAATGATAACGATGTAATAAAGGTGCATTTACCTAAGTTACAAACATATATTTAGGTAAACTAGTTTTAGTTATAAGTAATCTATATCTCAACTAAAAATCGCGGGTTACTCACGTGTATAAATTGAGAAAAGCTCTACTAGTTTCGAACCACAGAGGGGTTCTTCCTCATGAGCAGCGTACGCGGACGCGGCAACGTCGCGCGTCAGTAGGCTGCGCCATGGAGTTACTTCTAGCGTTTTCCCAGAAATGTTGGGAAAACGGTAGAAGTTACTCCATTTTTTTGCTTCCGGCACGTGTGCAGCCTTAATAATTAAAATTACATAGAAATCACGTATCATGTTCAACATAAAATTATCTACAAAATATCCCACAGTATATGTCTAGTATATGTCTACCTTTTATGATTGACTCACAATAACACGTGTAACTCCTGATAGTTCAGCAGTTCGGAGCATTCTGATTATATTTCTTTACTCTTACGTTTATAACACTCTCACTTATCCATAATTAAACACCTAATGTACTGAATCGATTTGGACAAAATTTTGTGCAGACTCGAGCAGTTTCAAACTCGAGAAATACAGAAAGGAGAATGAGAAGGAAAGGACATATTAGGATAGTTTTTATCACGGGAATTCAAAAGGAGAGCTTGCAGAAAATCCTACGAGATCGGAAACTATGTGCTTAAAACCAAAAATATGCCAGAACTAACTATTCCCCGCGGACGAAGTCGTTGGCAGAAGCTAGTTTAAAATAAAGACCGATTTAATCAGTAAACAACATCAATTAGAAGAGTTGCCAAGGGCTGATTTTTCAATAGTTTGATACAAATTACCTTTGGAATAATCACAGAACAGAAATTTCTATTCCGTGGGAATAATTGTGATGCATACATTCCGTCATTTTATATTTGAACAGAACGTTTGTATAAGACAGTGACTGCAACATTCTTCAGATAACATTTATCTGACTATTGAAAAATCAGCTCTAAGTTATATTAACAAAGCGATATTATTGACAAGTTTTGCGTTTCACATATTTAAGTGGAATCAGGGATCGCCCACTGACAAGCCTTGTTTATAAATCCCAACAGTTAGCATTGACCGGTCACGAAAGAATCTATTGAAAGTAAAATAAATTAAAAAGTTCAGCACTTGTGGTTATGGTTCAAAGACGAATAGTTTATCATAATATTAAAAACCAGGTGGTAGAGCTGTATACTTCCTATTACTACTAATAGAGAGAAACCAAGTTACCAAGTTACAATAATAAGAAGCAACTGTATAGCTATATTAGGGTAACAAATTAATCAGTAATTCCATCAGTTTGAAATACTTATCATATAATATATTGTATGCTGCTCTAAAGATTGATTTTCTTGAATAGGCCAAAAAGTAAACAATATTCACATCAAACTTGACATTAATGGTGTGAAGTTTGATGTGAATATTGCCTATAGATAAGTGCCCTAGTGCAAAAAACCACTCTCACACAGAGAAGGATACTTTTAAATGCTCAAAGCATTTAAAAGTATCCGTACCTCGGACAAAGTTGCATTAGCATTGTCAGGTGTCGATACCGCGGCCTCTTGGACGAGAAGCATTCATATACCTCCGGGCAACCACGACAACAAACTTCCCAACTAGTTATCGTGGAACAAATATTCAATGAATGAAAATTCATTATAATGAGATTAGGTACTCAAGCAGCATGCACTCCCAGACTACCATTTACAAATCGAAGTGAGAAACTTTACGATCACAGGGGCAAGTTTCGAAAAGGTCATAATGGTGAGGTGAGGTCAAAGAAAGTCTTTTTAAGATAAAATAGAAATCATAAACCGTTCGTGTGTAGTAAGGATAATCATTTTGCTATCGATGTATTAAAATTCACATATTTTAATAGAAAATGAAATAGTTATTGCTTTGACACTATAGACGCAGTTCGTGTAAAAGCCGGACGTGAATGCAGGAAAGTGTTGAGAAAATAATCAAGTTTGGGTTATATTGATTGGATAATGTAACTAGATATTTAATATCTTTGTTTTGTTAGATTTGGCTTGCTTTCTTTAAAGTAAGGGAAAACATACTAGTATGTAAAGGATATTCAGGTTGACATTATATTAAGTTGATTAATTAGTGTTATTGTAATTCAAAACAAAACTAAAGCGAAACATAGAGTAGCAAGGATTCGTACACATTCGTACGAATATAATTCGTAATACGAGTATAATATAAAAATATTTAAAGTTAATTTAATTGTCAACTTTTGAAAATTATTGTATAGCCAACAGCTTCCGCCCGTGGCTTCGTACGCGTATCAAAAGTTATGTTTTCCGGGGTTTTAAAAACAGATTTTTAAAGGAATTAAGCAATCAATCAAGTGTACCTACTTTATAGACTCAGTACTCAGGCACATTGTACCTATCTATCACTGAAAGATTTTTAGAAATCCGACTAGCGAACTCACGTACTTCTTTATAATATACATACATAATATATTATGTAGATATGCTAGTGTTTGTACCTTCCTTCTCATTTCATTAACTAAGGTGCAAATATTTAACCTCTAGGTAGCAGCTTTGTATAGGAAACCGATATAAGTTTTATGTAAATAGATCTAGAACGTAAACCTTGAAGCAATTTGAAATTAAATGTAAATTGTTTGTACTAAGGAGTGGAGTTTGCATTCCTTCGAGCAGTCTCTTTAACCTATGTATTGGTACCTAATCGGTACAGATAGGTATAATAGAAAACGTTTTTTTACATGTCCACACCACCAGTTCATGAATTATTAAGGCTGGCTATGGCTTAAACTTATATATTAAGTATTCATCATCATCATCATCATCATCAGCCCATAAGTGCCCACTGCTGAGCAAAGGCCTCTTCTCACACGGAGAAGGTTTGAGCATTAATCACCACGCTTGCTCAATGCGGGTTGGCGATTTCAAACTTATAATTAGAAATTATAAGTCAAGGTTTCCTCACGATGTTTACCTTCACCGTATGTCAGTGGTGTCTAAATATTCATAGAAAGTACCTATAACTGGGAAAAAGTCACATTGGTACTTGCCAGGTTTCGAACCTACACCCTCATGCATGAGAAGCGGGCTCCTTAACCTCCGGGCCACGACGTTCTATATTAAGTATTAAATTTAATAATTTATTTCTATTGAAAAAATATTAGGTACTCATGAAACCTTATCGCTTTCACATCATCAGCTTATAAGAGCCCACTGCTGAGCAAAGGCCTTTTATCAAATGGAGAAGGTTTCATTTCAACATTAATCATGATTGGCGTTATCAAACTTATAATTAGAAATTATAAGTCCAGGTTTCCTTACGATGTTTTTCCTTCACCGTACTCGTATGTCAGTGGTGTCTAAATAGTCATAGATCCTTGCGGTTTCGTACACGCACCCTTATACTTGAGAAGCGGGCGCCATCAACTCCGGGCCACCACGACGATTATCGCTTTATCTAATTTAATTAATGCTATCATATGCCCATGGTTTTAGGATTAAACACTGACATAGGTACATATATGTGGTCTTGCCTGTCTTCCATCAGGATAAGCAGGTACAATAGAACACAAATTGACACAATGTTGACGTAATTCTTTCATTTCTCTGGCTTATAAAATGATCCTTTATTTTTTACTTTCTTATGCCATAAGTCGTCAAACGAGTAACCGGATTACCTGCTGGTAAGCAAACAGCGCCGCCCATGGACACTCGGAGTTACTACTTATTGTGGGTTATCTTATTAGAGATTTAAGAATAGGGGATTTGAGGATTGAGGATCGGGGAAGGGGGAAGAATTGGGCCTCCGGTAACTTTACTCACGCCGCGAAACACAACGTAAGCATTGTTTCATGCTGCTTTTCAAGAAGGCAGTGGGCCATATTACATCACTCCAGTCGAGCCGGCCAAAGCATGGCTCTCCCACATTTAAATTCCTTATCCTTTTCGAAAATGTTACTATACACCGTGAACTTAATTTCACAGTGTATACATTACGAAAGATTATAATCTGAATTAATTGGTATCTTCATATATAATATCTATCGATCTTTAATCGACGACAATGAATCAACTTTATACGTTTCTTCACTAAACGACGTAAAGCGTGAATTGATTTATGATCCTTGGGCTTTATGATACAACCTAAAGTGTCAAAGGTCTGAGAACTAAACTCCATTAGTAGTAAAATATATTTGCAAGGTCTATAGAGAAAATGTATTGAAATACACAAAGACTTACACCTCACTTCATTAAGATTAAACTATGGCCTCGTTGGCACTGCATACTCATGCAAAATCTCCTGTTTTATTTGCGTATTTAATATCGAGGGACCGGATATAAAACCTCTTTTTATAAGTACGTTACGTGCTATTTAAACTTTTCGGATTGAATCTTCATTTAATTTTCTTTAGTTTAGATAGTCTCCCTTATTATTAATCTCTATGATATTCGATTATAGATGAAACTGGAAAACTCTGTGCTTCCTCAAGAAATTAAAAAATGACAGTTTTGTTTTTAAATATCTAATGTCACTTACTTAAATGGAAAAGAAAATTGATAGTTTTTACTATTTCACCATTCACATGCAATTTATACATCGATCGATACATTTAACATTAGAAGTCCAGGTTTACTCACGATGTTTACCTTCACCGTATGTTAGTGGTGTCTAAATATTCATAGAAACTACATGTAACTTGGAAAAAGTCACATTGGTTCTTGCCTGGTTTCGAACCCACACACACGCCCTCATGCATGAGAAGCGGGCTCCTTAACCTCCGGGCCACCACGACGTTTTGACGTATTTTATATTTATACTACGTCAAAGGAAAAGTCACAAGAATATTTAGTCTAACTACCATAAACTACGTACTTTTGAATCGTGAATAATACTTAGTCTGTGAGTCTGTTCGTCAGTGAAGCTGTGTAATTCAAATAATTCAAATTTATTTATTTGCAAACTAAGTGTATACATAGGTCTTATTGCTAGTGGCACTTAAAAACTTAGTAGCCTTTTCCAGGCATTGCAAACATACTAGAGGGTAGATACTTGTTACTAATATTATACTTATTAATAATTAATTAGAAAATAAATTTACACAATTAAAAGAGATCATTTTTAGTGGATCGCTGTATTAATATTAAAGACTGGACTAAGTCAGAGTCAGTGTAAGTCAAAGTCAAAATCATTTATCCCAACTAAACCATAAATCGGTATTTTGAAACATCAAAATAGAAGAGAAGTCTGTCAGTCTGTTCGTCAGTGAAACTAGATGCTTGTTCCAAATTGTAAATTCGAATGGAGAAGAACGGTCAAGAAAATCCGTGTACAACTAAACATTTCATGTTATTACTACAATCTTGCCAATATGTGGGTAGATTCATCCCATAGTCCATTAAACGCTAGTAACTAATCACTATTAACCTTTCGTGACCCTATACTTAAAAAAATATTTCGTGTCTTCAAAACAACTCAAGCGGTCGGTAGCTACAATGACCCGTTATTGGATATAAAACTTTATTGAACTGTGTATATTAGTTTAAAAATATGAATTTCAACTGATCCATCATAAAAAAACCGTAGGTATTCCAAGCACGTAAGTAACAAAAAAAACTCTAGTGCAGTTGTTTTGTTTTTTTATAGAAACACAATAGTTTTACAGAAACTCGTAAATGTAAAGAGAATAAAAGACGTCTAAAAAGTATTTTATCACAAATCGTTGACCATTTGCATATAAATTGTAGCTGTGATAAGTACCTAAGAAGGGCAATAATACTCTTTGGTTGCACACATTGACAGTTTTAATTATGTCACCACTTTTGTCTAATTAGTCTTATTTATGGATTGAAAATATAAAAACATTGAAGATTCTTGAAAGTTTAACAAAATAAACTAGAAAATTCTTTGTTGTTCCCTGTTGTTCCCAAGCATTTTTTTCTAGAAAATAGCAGTCAATAATTTCAATAATTGATTAACACAAAGAACGTGATAAACCATTATCTTAAAAACTTATTAATGGCACCACAAGAATTATATAAGTTCTATGTAAAAACATCTATTGTATCAAAAATAGCCGAGTTGATAAATTCCAGTCTTATCCTAAATAAAGTTTTAAAAAGGCATTAGTAACAATTACCATTCTGTTATAAAGAAATCTTCAACATGATAGATGACCAAGTGAGTAATCATTTCAAAACAATGGCTGCCAATGTCCTCCCATTTGTGAATAAGACAAGAAGTTGCGTCCGAGAAATGTCTGTCAAAGTCTATATATGGGAGTTTCTATAGCTACAAGTATTGTCCATTTGGTCTACTTAACTCGTAATGGACGTCGGGGCGTGACAAAAGATTATGATTTGGACATCTTTTTTTATTGAGGGTATTATTTTCGTTGGACTACTCTCGCCTTGTCTTGTGTGGGGCAGGAGGGAGTGTCAGATTGTTACTGACTAAAAACCACCTCGTTTCGTCATCTGCTCGATGCTGAGACTGCGGTTTATTATTGAGCTTGGATGCAAACGAACGCAAGCAACCAATTTCTTGTGTTTTTAATAAAACAATCACTTAAATCGCCAATAATTAGACAGAGGTCCACACGTAATTTAATATAACAACCTCAATAACCAATTATGTTAGGATTTCCATATAAAAATGAGCCTATTGATTTACCGGGTCTATATCCGGGTCTGGTATCTTTGTGCTGTTAAGTATCAAAAGTTAGCGAAAAGTCGAAAAAAGGAAAATATCAATTAAACTGCTAATTTGCAGAACTCGGAAACTCTTGCTAGGTAGGCACTTGTGACACTTGACAAACGAGGCAGTAACAAAGAAATGAATACTTTGTAAAACTAATTGAAAAAGACTAACTGAACTAAATAATATAATAGAATAAATGGAGTTGTTTGCTGGTTCTTCTTAATAGGAATTTAAACACCTGTAATCAAATGGCACCCCTGCTAAACCACAGTAGAAGGTTTTATCTTTATATGAAGTTCCATTTGCATCAAGCATATCAAGGTACGGATGGATAGAGTTTTTTGCAAGCAAGTCATTTGCCTACTATCGCATATCTTTCATGAAGCCAAGCTAATGTCTTCATACTAATCATAGCGAATGGAATCGACATTTTTGTTTTTGCTTGTGAGAAACAGATAGATGGGGCAATGAAGGGAAACGTCACCTAACGGTGTACTATGGGTGATGGACAACTAGAATTCTTTAGAATGCTACTACGAGTACATAGAAAAAAAATATGACGTCACAGTTGAGTAGTGTTATACAAAACTCATAGAAAATATTTAAAAAAGTCAAAGTATGTATATGGATATGTAAGTTATAACATCGATTTAATGCGATTTGTCATTATTTCTATTTGTAAGGGACTTTTAAACACGAGACTTTTAAGCACGAGCGCAAAATCTTAGCATTGCCGAGATTTCAATTACCTTGCTAAAAATGAATTGATGTTCTTTAATCTCGTTCAAACTTGAGAGTTACTTAACAAAAATCTACTTGGCTAATTTTAGTCTTCAAATATTCGAAATATTCCAGAAAAGGTTTTAAATCGCCAATTCGCATTGAGCAAGCGTGGTGATTTAATGCTCTTCTCCGTATGAGAAGAGGCTTTTGCTCAGCAGTAGGCACCTATAGGCTGATGATGATGATGAAATATAAAATTTATATTTAAATATAATCCATGCCGGGGTTCCGGGTATAAGCGTAATAATCTACCGCGGTCCTGCTAGAAGCTAAAGTTTTTAGACAGTAAGAATCAGACAGATCTCGACCTAACAAAGGCAGGAAAAGCAAAAAATTTAAAAAAAAATTACGTTATTACATTGTAAGTCTATACGTGACTATCTACAAGGCATCCTGTGAAAGCAGCCAACAAAACTGGTTATAAATTATTTAATTTTAAACATGGAACATAATTATAGATAAAAAAAAACCTCCCTAACAAATAAATAAACAGCCAGAGATACGCATGAATGGTAAACGCTGCTTCCCACCGACAGACGGACACTCGCCACATAATTATATATTGTAATCAGTTTCTTTGATTACCGCGTCTTGTCATAGGTTGATAAACGCTTGCTAGTCGATTTCACACTTATTTTAAAGAAATAGTTGTTAGTTATTCTTTAGTAGCTTGTGGTTATTATTAAGTCTGGTTTCTAGGTCTATCACATTATCGGAAAAAGAACAATGTATAAATGAAAAAATAACATTAACGGTACATTCACTGTCAAAATATGGATCTTGTTTACATAAGCAACTTTGTCAAATAGAGAAAAACCTACCAAATTTCGATATGGGAGAGCCATGCATTGAAGAATACCGTTTGTGTTTTGCCTTGCGAGTGAGGTACCGAAGGCCTAATACCTACCATCCTCCTCCCCAACCCTCAGAAGTTACACCCGTCAAATCCATAACTACCAAAACCTCTGCAACGGCCTCGTAATCAAACTGGTGATATGTATTCATAGGCATAAAAAAATATTAATTCATTACAGCTTTGTTTGTGAAAGTCCTACGAATGACTAAGTTTATAATCGGAACCGCTAAGGAGTGGGATTCCTCGCCGGTGTCTGCGTTCCCCGAAGGGTATATAACCTGAGTGTCTTCCAGGTCGGAGTGAAGAGGTTGCTTATGCTCTATCGTAGGTCGCATCATCGCTAACCAGCAGACGTGATAGCGGTCAAATGTCGGCCCATTAGCAAAAAAAATTAAAATAAGTGTCGATATGTTACACAATGGCTAACTAAGGCTTATACTGAATTGTTTAGTTAAGGTTTAAAATAAAAACGTACTAGTCATGAAAGGTATATAAACGATGGACATCAAAAACCAGCGAAAAAGTAGGTATTAATAAGTAATTTTCTACTGTTCATCATCATTCAATAATTATAAAGACCCCATAAGTACCTGCATACTTGGCCAAAGAGGTCGATTCAATGAGCCACAGTAGTACAGGCTGTTAATAGATAGTTGCCCTGCTGCAGAATCATCGTGATCAGCTGAACCTATTCTTATCCATATATGGATTCTAATCATATTTTTAACTAGGTGTATCATATCACAATGATGTATGAAAGTATACAGTTATCTAGTTGGTTTTTGGTTAAATCTGACTGTTGTGCCTACTGACCGCTTTTATATAGGCAACTTTTTGTATCTAAATTTTTGTATGTTTACCCTATGAGTATTTGGTTGGATACATACCTAAATAGCCAATTTTTTATCCCTAAAAACTGTTTTGATGAGGTATTCGATGTATCGCTCCCGTTTTGAAGCAGATGGGAGCATCTAAGCTTCTTTTAGGAGCGCTTTGTGGAACAATTAAAAATTTATACATTTATTTCCTTGAAGCGCTCCTTTTAGGAGTCTCTGGGTGTCGAACAAAATAGGAGCGCTACGTGAAATACCTCGTTTTGGAGGATTGGTAATTTTTACGATAGGTACCTCTACAAAGTTTTAAAGACAAAAAGTGTCAGTCTTTCGGTCTGTCCTCTAATAAAGCTATTGACTCGTTCCAATGTCCTGGTTCTCATGAGGCAGTTCAGTTCTCGAGAAGAACGAGCAAGGAATTCCATCGTTGCATTTAGAAATTCACCATGTATTGCTATTCATGTTTAGTTATAGAAAACTATCACAGTAACAATTATTGTAACACAGAATCGACGAAGTGGACATCCACGCGCTTCCTGAGAAAGACTATACATAAGTAGGCACATTTCATTGTTAAGCAAAATTGACACTTAAACGCAAGTCACCAAACCCATCTAAATAACACCATTCAATGCTAAGGAAATGTTTATAATTTTAACTTCGTTTCGTTGAAGTTTTGAAGAGTTCTACTATGGAACAATGAAGTAGTTACATTGATTGATTCACCTGCATATACTATGACGTTCACTTCCCGGATAGACGCGAGTTTTTCTCACAACACGCTTATTTCCTCAAATGTTAATAGCGTACGTACGTTAGGTATAAAAAATTGTGACTTTTGCTATTCAAATCGAACTCATGCGTAATAACTATGCTAATAATAGATAAACGATTTCGGAAATGCATACCTAACTGTATTCTGTTTTTAATTATCGTTCTGCTATTGTTTATGGTAATGTTAATTTTTTATCTACCTATGCATTTATAATCTGTGAAGATTCATATTCATACGAGTTTTTTAAAGTTTGTTATACTAAATACGGTTTGTTCGTTATACCTAAAGTAGAGGTAAAACCTACATTTAGAAACAAAAAAAAATGTGTCAAAAACGTCAGTTACGAATAGTATCTACTCCCGGCGTTGTGGATCCAATGCAAAAATGCACCGCGGCCTTGGCCTCTAGAAGATGAAACTGAGTAATGGTGAAGCACTGAGATTAGAGGGTGGTAGGGTGTTTCTTCATTTTGTAATATTTTAGGATACTAAAATATAACATAAATAGGATAGAAAATTGTTGTTCAAAGAAGAAATCTTGGTTTTTATGCTTTATTCAACTGCGATGCTAGTTTTTTTTAAGTATTTTATTTTAGAAGAAAGTACGCGTTGGTAAAACCACTGGCATTCCCTCTAGCTCTAACCTGGGCGAGAGATAAAAATCCATAACCAACCGACGTCAAACAAAAATGTTTAATAACGAATACAAAAGCAGAACAATAAATTTTTACGATGATCGTTAAAAGGCAAAGCTTAAGTATCAAAAAGGTTTTCGAAAAGAACTAGAAATTAACAATTCAAATAGAATTTGTTGAAAAACGACTTGCTCGCGTGAAATAACTGAGAAAACCTCTATTAGTTAATAAGAGCCCCGCGATCACGAGTAAGTTCAGAAATTCAGATACAAATTGACAATAGAAATATGGCGTCCGTTTTATCACCAACGACCTTCTCAAAAATTTTGTTGTGATAATTACTGCACCGTTAATATGTGAATCTGGTCAAAAGTTAATCTATGAATATATTAAAATATTCTATAAATAAAGACATCTCATTTAAAAAAAGAACTTTCCGAATCTTAAATACCAATTTAAAAAAATGTTGTAAAATAGTTAATTTCGACATTATACAGTTATTTCCTACTATTTTATTAGGTTTTTATGAACTCTGTGGATAGTTCTAAAGATAAAAGTTTATAGTTTTTAAATAAAAAAGAGGTTTTAGGTACTGACACAGTTTTCAACGCATTCTGCTTAACCTAATGAAGGTCAAAAAAAGTGTAAAGAAATGGATATTTAAGTGTGGGAGAGCCAAGCTCTGGCACGAATGGGTCGGCTCAACCGGAATCCACCACGGCCTCACAGAAAACCGACATGAAACATACAGAGTTGTGTCTCACCGTGTGAACGAGGGTACCACAGCCCCCCCACCCCTCTACCCCTACCCAATCCTTAAGTATCCGAAACCTCACAACTCCTTTGGTGTTGCGGGTTTGCATGGGCGGCGTCAATTGCTTACCATCAGGTAAATCGATATCTAATATCGAAGGATCTTACAAAAAAATTGCAAGTCCTGTGATTGCGGCAAAGTAAAATGCATTTATACCACCTCATTGCTCGACTAATACATTAGAAGCCGTTTTATGTGTGTATCTACTGGTGGCCCAAAAGATTTGGACAGATTCCGGCCCTCTAAGCCATTTGATCGGCAGTTACAATCATAATCACGTCACCAACGAGGCTTGTATCCAAGCAAAATTATTTTTCAATTCATCATCATCATCATCAGCTTGTTGCCGTCCACTGCTGGACATACTGGCTTCCCCAGTTGCACGCCACTGAGCTCGATGTTCAGCTCTTCTCATCCAACCACTGCCAGCCACCCTTCGGATGTCGTCAGTCCACCTAGCTGGAGGGCGCCCTACACTACGTTTATTATTTTTCAATTACAATTAGAAAACTAAGTCACTATGATATTATAAGTAAGTATACCTCAAGCTGGTTAGATTGATCAGTTAATAAGTACCATTGAATAGCAATTACATTGTGAAGACCATACAAGACTGACGTTTTAATCGTTACATCCGACATAATTTAATCATGTTCGCGTTCTCTAGGTATGTATGCTACTGGTAACGATTTCAATTGTACTCAAAGTCAGTCAAGTAAATCACTTAATCATAGTAACGGCTGATTTTTCAATAGTCCTATACCTAAATGTTATCTGAGGAATAAAATTGTTGCTGTCACTGTCTTATGCAAACATTTTGACGCGATAGCATCATAATTATTCCCCAGGTAACTTTTATATAACCATTGTAAAATCAGCCCAAAATTGTACGATTGGGTAGTAGATTATCTTAGGCAATAATTACCTTTTTTGTTTTCTTTATAGAAATACTATAATAACACAATAGTCATACTTCATTTTATTATACTTATTTTTGAGTTTAGTAATTTGCAATTCATTTAGAAAAACCATAGAAAAACTCTAAAAGAAAAATTTCAGTTTCTCTTACACCCGGTTTCTGAAAGGCTTGTCAACGCTAAAATTAACTAATCTCCTGTTAAATCTCTTGTCAAGTCATCTGATTGGTTGTTGATAATTCAGTCAACCAATCAGATGACTTGACAAGAGATTAAATTGATTTTAACATTGATCGGCCTTTCGGAAACCGGGGGTTAGTCTGTTCATTCAAGTGAGTAAAACAAGTACATATTATGTTTACCTAAAAAATCTAGGTTTATACATGGGTATCTATAGTTTTTGACAAATACTACAATTTTTTTTCTTTTTCATATCTTAAGACCATTCGTGTTTTCTTCTTCTGCCATTTCTTTTATTGGAGGGTATCCAAGCACAACAACTAATTTCTATCATATTTTTCTCTGACTACCTTTTTTTTGAATAGGTACCTACCTCCTATAATGAATGTAGGGCACTAAACCAGTAACCCTATCAAACCTCTTCAACAGATCATAATGAATGGCTGCCTTATTTTCAATATGTAAATATCAAGAGAATGTCACCAAATGTTTGAAATTCCATCTTCTTGACTAAACGGCATGTGCATCAGTAATCAATGCTTGGCCAATTAAAAACAAGTTCTATATTATACTTTATGGTAGTTTAAATTAATAGTCGTCGTATTAAACAAGCTTAGTACCTACGTTAATTTTGTTTCATTGCTTATTAAGGCTTTTTATGATTGACTGTTATTGACAAAAAAGTTTCTTTACCTTTTTTTGAAAAACGTTGTCCACTTTAGGATTTTCTACTGTTTTGTGGGTGCCTTTACAAACATAAAATTCCACATACCTACACATCACATCCAGACCCGAAACAACAATTTGTGGATCACACAAAGTGTTATTCCGAGCGGGAATCGAACCCGGGACACGTTGCACAGCAGCCAATTGCCCATGCAGACACTGCGCTAGCGGTTCCGTCGAAAGGTTTACTCGCTAGGTCCGACCGTAATAGGGCTACTATTAATGACTAGCTACTCTCGCGCGGTTTCATTCGCTGCTCGGCTACATTTAATCGTAGCGTGATGTTTTATAGCCTATAGCACTCAGGAACATTGTAGCTATCTATCAGTGAAAGAATTTGGGCAGTCCGACCAGCGGTTCCAAAGGTTACCCCCTACATACAAACTTACAAACATACAAACTTACACATTTTACCTCTTTATAATATTAGTATAGATGACACAAGAAACCTAATGGCCGGCCTTAAAACTATTGTGCAGTGACTTCTACAGAGAAATATTACACAGTTTTAAATCGTCGCGATTCCGCCTTAGTGCGACCATAGCCGTATGATGATTTTGTCTGTGACATCACATTAGCAAATTCTCCGTTTTATAAAACTTTTTGAACTGCATATATACATAACATTGCGCTCTGTAATTAAATCAAATTTTATTTGTCAACACAGTTAAGGTAACAACAAAAGTGATTTTGATTTATTTTGTAGGTAAGCTTTAATGCCAAAATAAAGGTGTGAAACTACCATAATCGAAAGATACATTTGAAATTGTATCAATTCCATCCAGCCACGCTTTAAGACTTTAACTGACCTTAAGTAAATACTTTAATGTCCAAAACGTTTTCAAAATAATCAATTCATATACCTATGTACGAAATCAGTTAAACGATTCAGAATATTTAAAACGTAACAAACAAATAAACACGCTTTCTAACATGGTGTATAATATTAATTAACATCTTTTGATTTATGCATTGAAGTGACAGATTTTATTTAAAACGAGCTGACCTTACGGCCTTTTTCTAAATCAGTTCTTGAGTTTCTCGGAGCATTGAACGATTGACTGATATTTTTTACCCAAAAATATAATTCTACCATAAGCATTCAAACATCATAATATTAACAAAAAATCGCGGGTTACTCACGTGTATATATTGAGAAAAGCTAACCCGCGATTTTTAGTTAATTTAGTATGTCTCAGGATAGTTATTATAAAAACATCATAATATTGTTACGCGTGTATTAACGCGAAAAGTAATTATTGAAATACCTTTGAAGTTAGTATGCAAACATCATGTAATTAGCTTTTAATTTTATTGCTTTAAGAGTTATTTTGTCAAAGGCAACAATTAAAAAGCCTATATGCCCAAAAACCATGTTATTTAGAAGTGCCATAAATCAAAGAAAAGAGGTATAATTAACCTTTTCCATATCGAATCTTGATTCTATTTTGATGTTTGCCCAAACTATAATTAATATAAATTATTACGTATTATACAACTTGATATTTTTAAGAAAGTTTCGCGAAACTGCTAGTTTATTTATAATATATGTATTATTAGTTTAGCATATGGCAACCTAGATATTTTTACGGCTTTTTTTATTAGAGGTCCCTTTTTTTGAGGGGAAAATCATCAAATGACACAGGCCCTAAGACACACCCCTCCTTCTGTTTTGGGCCGAGGTCGCGGAGCTTCATTGCGCTTACACCCGCAACCCCGGCTGAGAGCTGCCTAAAGTTTAAATGCCAATTGTGAAAGGATCAACAATACTTGATAGAAATAACGAGAAGTATAAATGTCGTTCATATATTGAAATCTAGATTTATTGCCGAGTGTAGGCTTAAAACCTGACAACTTTTTCTAATTAGTATGTGCAAAAAGAACATTATTTTAGACTTTCATAATCGTATTAAAACTTGTTTGTTTTCTCTCGAAGTATTTCAATTCTGTGCCTCAATCTCGACTAATTGATACATTAAATATATAAGACGAAAATATAGGTACATATATATGTGTAGATATTTGTTTGTTTTTACGTCTATCTACTCAACCAACCTACTTTAAAATTTAGCACACTATTGTCATGGACACCTGAAACATAAGAAGAGATGCTAAAGCGTAGCCGGGATTAAGGGGTATGGGGATTCAAGGACTAGGAAGGGATGGGGGTAGGGGAATGATAGGACCTAGTGCAACCTCACTCATACAGCGAAAAACAACGTTGTTGTTGTTTCACGCCGGTTTTCTGTGAGACCGTGATACCACTCCGATCGAGCCGACCTTTTCTTACTGAATCACTTATTTATGACTTATTTACGCAAATGAAGCGGCGGCGGATAAAACCTAGCGGATGACTGCTCAATGGATTCAATTATGCAGCATCTGTATAATAGTTGCGTTAAGTAACGAAGCTAAAGCATTTTACATAACACGAAGAATATTGTTCTTCCTACATATTACGTTTAACACCGGAACTAAACCATATTTTATATAAAAACTTCTATTATATAATACATCACCTAGTTTTCTGCATAACTAAAATATACTGTGCAGTAGTCATTTGATTTGTTTATAATGATGCTAATATTTATTGAGTTGAAATATTGAATTTTGATTATATTATTAATTTCGCAATGCAATTTTGTTCGAAGATTTATTACTGTTGTTAATATTTTTTTAGGTAAACTTAGATGACTCAACGCTAGCTAAGTGGAGATCTGTAAACGTGCAAAAAATATAACTAGAGCTTTTATGTGATAGGTCGACAAACTAACAGACGGAATATCTGATGGTAAGCAATCGGCACTGACCATGGACACCCGCAACACCAGTGCAGTTACCAGAGCATTGCCGACCTTTAGGCGATTAAGGTTTCGAAACAATAAAACAGTGTATTTATTTTTGCAAAAGGGTATAACACGGGACTTCTACATTCAAAATTATATATAAACAACTAGATGAAGATTAAGGTATTGGGTGTGGATAAGGTTTGAGCCTAGGGTAACTACAGCCACGCGGTAAAACAAAACGATGTGGTTTTTTCACGCCGGTTTTCTGTGACCCATTCGTGCCAAAGCATGATCTCCCTCACTTATGTATGCTTAGCTTTATTATGTTTTTTTTGAGTAGATGATTAAATTGTAACGATAGGCTATTTAATATGTAGTACGTCGCAAAATGCTTTTTCAAGACTGCAAGATAATTCACTCTACAGGCTTTAATAAAACTAATCGAGGCCACGGTTCATAGCGAGAGGAACGACGGACGAACTGGGAAGCTATCTCCTCCTTCTGCGAAGCAGTGATGCTCGCAAAGGAGGAGGCGGAGCGCGCGAGGGAACTATCCTCCTCGCGCCCCAGCCGCCGCAGAAGGCGACATTCTGGGCGTCGGGGATCGGGAGATGATCTACGGCCACCGTAAGCGCGGGTCTGCGGACGGCGAGTAAGGGCAGCTCGCAGCCCGACCAGAACCAGGCTCGAGCGTACGGCGCGTAGTGTACCGCGCGCGCCTCAAACAGCCAATAGACCACCACAGACGGGGCCCAATAGGGCTGATGTTCAGCCGGGGTTGCCGGGTAAGCGCAATGAGGCACCGCGACCTCGGCCCAGAGCAGGAGAAGGAACAGGGGGGTTTTTAGTCAGTAAGAGTCTGACCCTCCCTCCCGCCCGACCCAGGGCAGGAGAAGTTATTTGATCATTATCCTCTCACAAAAAAAAAGCTTTAATAAAACTAAAAATATGTAAACCAATACATTCTTGACGTTTCAAACTTGTCACTCTCAACTACCGTAATGTTGTTTTTGCATCCGTGGATATTATGACTCACATTTATTAACATATAACATATGACAGCAGATTTAACGATCAATATTTTTATTTTTAGAAAACACGGATTACAAGCCTATAAGTTATTAATTTGACGTGAGGTTTATTGAGAAAATATAACAATTATTAATCACCACTACTGGCTAAAGTAACCTGTTGACTTTTGATTACCGGACCAATATTTTAATACCTGTAAGCATATTGTTGACCCCTATAATTACTAATTATTAATCTATTCTAATAAGGTAAAGCTGATTCGAACGCATTAATCGGTGGGAACTCCAGTGGATTAAAGATTCTTCAAATCGACGAAAAGACTTACGAAAATAAGTTTTATAAATATGTGAAATCTTTGTGATACAAAAGATAATTTGAACATAAAGAATTGAACATAAGATAAAAATAATGGTGCAAACCCATTGAAATTTGAAGACATAAAATTGTAATATAAAAAATGCAGTAGGTAATTATATATTTCTGTGTTGCATATTCATATCGACTGCCAGCTGGCCCAGTCGAAGTCCTGTGAGAATTTTGCATTATTTTGCATACTTTCTCACGATCATTTAATACTTATTCACGAACATAAAATATTAATTACTCCTGTTATAAAGTCTGTGAATAAGTAATACAAATATTAATAAACTTCAAAATTATGTTATCGCCCTAAGAGATTAAAAAAAAATTTAATCCAATTTCGTTTGAGTCTACCGAAAGAAGTATTTATTCAAAATTTTGCTTGTATTATTCATCACCAGTCTGTCTATATTCAGTTCAAGGTCACATTCCCTTCTTATTACAATTATTTCTCACATTTATATAAATGACTGTAAGCTACAACTGTCATAGATGACAATTACATAATTTGACAGTTGTGCCAAACGTCAAAACTGGAGAGTTCTGACTTTCAATCATAGAGTGACATCATAGGTAATTGAGATTTCGTCAGATAGCATTGCGTCTTTAGACGTGTTTCCGGCTTAAGCGATACTAGCTATAAAAAGGATTCTATTCGTTATTTCAGAATGTAATTTAAATCTGGGCAAATTTCCATCAATTTTTTTTTTTTATAAAATCCTTGCCCTGCTCTAGTATTTACTCCTGTGTCGTGGATGTGGTTACAAACATGCAATTTTACATACACATGACACCCAGACCCGGAACAACAATTTGTGGATCACACAAGGAGTTTTTCTGTGCGGGAATCAAACCCGCGACACGTTGCCCAGCCAGTGGCCCAGCCACCGCACCAACCGTGCAGTCGAAATCAATTCATAAAAGGTTATAAATTCTAGTGTTAATAAGTGACCGAATGCTTACCATGAGGATGGCGTCAGCTCGTGTTCCTTAATCACAAAAAAAAATTATCATTCATACAAAACTAATGCCCTTTTCTAATTTAACATTTAAACCTAAATCCAGCTTTCCTTTAAACACCGTTACTGAGATCAACTTATCTTAGTTTTAGTTGACCTACAAGACTTTGCAATGGAGTCATCATTATAGTTATTCTGCGATAGAAATCTCCTTAGATAAATATCTGATATCCGGTTTAAGATAAACGAAACGTGAGAAGATCGGTAAAGATAGAAAAAAAATTAAATTATGTTTATCACTTTGATTAAAGATTTATTAGTTGTTTGATTTAGTTGTGTTGTGTTTTATTTATGAATGTTAGGTACCTAAGTATTTTGTTACGTGTGTAATAATGTTTGGAAGAAAAATACCATTACTCATTTTTTGTGAAAGGGAGTGTCAGACTATTACTGATTAAAAATTTCCTAGCTCTCTTCTGGCCAAAGCGGGACGCGGCACATCACTTCGGGGTATCATATTTGTTTCGAGTATAACTACTATATTCGTTTTGATTCGGATATCGGTACTACTATTCTGTTATGAAATAAGTGGAATATTAAAAAGTAAATTACCTATATTATTTTTACTTATTACAATAATTAGGTAGATCACCATCAATTAAGTACAAATTCCTTAAAACCATTAAACACGTAACTTGCGTAAAAATAAACCATACACAATTTACAACTTAAATAAATTAAATATCTAAAACAAGAAAACAAACAACATTAGATAACATTAAAAAACTCCGCATCATTGTCGCGAGGTAAGTAGTATAATCCTAAAGGACTGTCAGCATTTCCACATTGAATACCAAAAGTTTCAATCAATGATATTGTTACGTGCCTGACGTCACGTTCCTGACTATGCGGGCTTGGGTTACGGGATTGGATGAAATGAAACACTAATACCGGTTTTCAGACTTTCTATTGCACTTAAGTTACAGCGTCCACGGAGTTAAGTTATCGGCGTTCCTCTCCAGCAGAGTCCGGCCGACTGACACAACTTTGCCGTTCACGCTGACTTAACTCACTTAACTGACTGCACTTCACTATTTCACTGCACTTCACTATTTCACTCACTTTTCTTCTTTCTCACTTCTTCCTTTTCTTCCGAATCGCTTTAGACTTAGAACTCAACTGCCAGCGGTGAGCCGCAGTTCCGCTTATATACCCCCGGTCAGGTTCTAGAACATTCAATTTCGTTATTCTTTTTGATCGTCATGCCTCCAGAATCTTCCAATAATTTCGTTATTCATTTTTATTTATTCTTCTTCTCGCTCCTTAATTTTTCATCACTTTCACTCAAATATTCCAGAAAGTTCGACAAAACTTCCATCAACTAAAAAACTTCATGTTTACGGCGGGACTCGAACTCGGGGTCTCTGTGGTGTAATCCACACGCCATACCGATTACACCAACTCGTGTTGACAATTCACGACGAAATTTACAATCTCTAGGCAACGTTTGACAACCATCCATTGACGTCATGATGTCAAAGAGTTTTCTGTCACACTGCCCCCCTCTTAGATTCGCTCGTCCCGAGCATCGTTGCTGCCGTAATACCTCGCCAACCTGTCTATATGGACAACTTTCAAAGGGCTCCTTGAAGACTTCCGAATTCTGTAAGTAATGTCATTGATCTTCGTGACTATCTCGTAAGGACCTTCCCAACTCGGTTGCAGCTTTGGAGATTTTCCCTTCCTTCTGACTGGATTATGAAGCCAGACCAATGACCCCTCTTCAAACCCAACAGAATTGGCTCGTCGATCATAGCGCGTCTTTGCGCGATCACTAGCTTGAAGACCGGCCTCCCTGATCTGCTCATAAATGTCCAACATTTTTGCCCTTAACTCGCTTATGTAATCGCTAAACTCGGTGCGAGAATCACCAGGTGGACAGCCCGATACAAGATCTGCCGGTAATCTCAATTCCCTTCCAAAATTTGCAAATGCAGGCGTCTTTGCGGTACTTTCATGTACAGCAGTCCGATAGGCAAGCAAGAAGAGAGGTATGTAAGTGTCCCAATCTCTCTGATGGCTGTCAACCACCTTTGCTAAGTGTCGCTCCAATGTTTGGTTGAAGCGTTCGACCATTCCATCTGACTGTGGATGATAAGGGGTCGTTCGAGTCTTATGGATTCCCAAAAGTTTACAAGTTTCCTGGAAAACTTGGGATTCAAAGTTCCGTCCTTGATCACTGTGCATCTCCAAGGGCACTCCGAATCGGGTGAATACCTCGTTTACCAACTTCGTGGCTACAGTTACTGCCTCTTGATTCGGTATGGCAAAGACCTCCGGCCATTTTGTAAAATAATCCATAACCACTAAAACGTAGCGATTGCCCGAATCAGTGATTGGAAATGGTCCAGCGATGTCTAAGGCTATTCTCTCCCAAGGCATACCAACATTGTAGATTTTCATCGCCCCTCTGCTTCTTGTTTGTGGACCCTTGACAGCTGCACAACTAGTGCATTTCCGGCACCAATCTTCGACGTCATATTTGCAATGCAACCAATAAAACCTCTCCTTGATCTTCACCAAAGTCCTCCTAATTCCCAAATGTCCTCCAGAAGATCCATCATGGAACGCTTTTAATACATCCCTTATTTTTGAACGAGGCACCACCAATTGCAAATGCTCGTCCTTGCCGTTTGTTGATTCCCATTTCCTGCACAGAAGTCCGTTATGCAGCGTGAGGCTTTTCCACTGTGCCCATAAACCTTTCGTTACCGCGCTATATTGGGCGACGTCACTCCAACTTGGCTTGTTACCACTTCGTAGCCACTCCAGTATTGGTTTGATATCTGCATCTCTTTCCTGTTCTAATTTCATCGCATCATCTCCCCATGCCTCGTCAACAGTATCAGTCCTTATCACCTTAAGAAAAGCAGTTTCCTTCTTGGCACAATGCTTGCAATCTTCCACGCATGGGCGTCTCGATAATGCATCTGCGTTGCCATGAATTCTTCCGCCGCGATGTTCGATTTCAAAGTCAAATTCCTGAAGTTGTTCCAACCATCTGGCTACTTGGCCTTCGGGATCCTTAAACTGAAGCAGCCATTTCAAAGCAGCGTGATCAGTTCTGATCAAAAATTTCCGTCCCAGTAAATACTTCTTGAAATGGTGCAGAGTTTTGACTACGGCCAGCAATTCCCTCCTGGTCACGCAATAATTCTTCTCCGGCTTGGATAGTGACTTGCTGAAGTAAGCAATAACCTTCTCCTGCTCACCATCGCGTTGTGAAAGGACACCTCCTATTCCAATATTGCTGGCATCCGTATCAACTACGAATATTCCTTTCGCGCTGGGGTATCCGAGAATTGGTGTGTTACAAAGCCGTTCTTTTAGTTCTCGAAAGGCTTGCTCACAATCCTCGTCCCAGATAAAGGCACGTTTCTCCTCTGTCAATCGATGCAAAGGCTTGGCAATGTCCGAGAATCCTTTCACAAACCGCCGATAATACGAGCACAATCCAAGAAATGCCCGAACTTGCGTTTTGTCTTTAGGTGTTGGCCATTCCTTAACAGCGGCAGTCTTGGCTGGATCAGTCTCAATTCCTCTCTCAGAAATAACATGTCCTAGATAATTCACTTCGCGCTTGAAGAAAGAGCATTTCTTTGGACTCAACTTTAAATTTGCTCCACGCAGCTTATCGAGTACCTTTTCCAATTTCCTTAGATGATCGTCAAAATCCCGTCCGACAATGATGATGTCATCGAGGTAAACTAGGCAGGTTTCGCCCAGCAGTCCCGCCAGCACCTGTTCCATCAAACGCTCAAAGGTTGCCGGTGCATTGCATAATCCAAATGGCATCACCTTAAATTGCCAGAGTCCCTTCCCAGTTGAGAATGCGGTCTTTTCCTTGTCCTTGGGATCCAAATCCACCTGCCAATAGCCGCTTTTCAGATCGAGCGTTGAAAACCATTTCATGCCACTCAGTGTGTCAAGTGTGTCATCGATTCTTGGTAACGGGTAGCTATCCTTCTTGGTTACATCATTCAATCGTCGATAGTCTACGCAAAACCTCGTTGAACCATCTTTCTTCTTGACAAGCACGACAGGTGAACACCAAGGGCTAGAAGAGGGCTCTATCACGTCATTTTTCCTCATATCGTCAATCATTTCTTCAACCTCTTTCTCACGAGCGAATGGTATGCGTCTGGGCCTTTGACGAATTGGCATTGTATCACCTGTGTTTATTTTATGCTTCACTAAACCAGTTCGGCCAATATCACCATCGCTTCTTGAAAACACATCAGAGAATCGAAGAAGTAAATTTCTAGCTTTCATAGTCTCCACTTTTGTCAGACTTTTGTTTTCGTCTAAGATTTTCGTTACAAAGTCTATTCCCGTACTGTCCTTCTTCACAAGATTCTCCGAGCATTTTCTTATCCAGGCCACTTCTTCCAATACGCCCACAGGCTCTCCTTCTTCAATCGTAATTTTTGAATCACTGAAGTTGAATACCGGAATGCGGTTGACATCAGATGACCCCACGACAGTTCTCGCCGGTAGCCATGAGTTTACGTGTTCCGATTTATCAATCACAGCGCACCTTAGAGGTAAACTTCCTTCCCTCCTCCTAGGTAATGCGATTGGTACGAGAGTCTGTGATTTTGGTTCAAGAACAGTTCTTCTTAAACAGCAAACTTTTCCCAGGGTTCCACCCTTCATCGGAATTTCTTCAGTTCCACATAGTAATACTCCAGATTTTAAGTCGATGTTACACTGGTGCCCTTGCAGGAAGTCAAGTCCCAGGATGCAGTCATCCAGAATTTTGGCCACAATAACCTCATGTCGATAAACACGTTCCCCAATTTTGATTGTTACATGCAGTTTTCCACTTATCGGTATGCACTGGCCGGTAGCTGATTTCATTCGTAGGCCAACAATTGGTTTAACGTGTTTCCTGATGTTTTGCCCGAGCAGCCGAACATTTATCACCGTCCTTGAAGCTCCAGTATCTAATGTTAGCTGACTGTTTTTCCCATTTACTTGACCGTCTATCACCAGAGTATTTCCATCGCTAGTTTGCTTGATGTAGATTGTTGGGGTTATTCCACTACCGGCCAGCGCCCACCCCGCAGCCCTGGCTGGATTTAGTTTCCCTGCTGGTCAGAAGTTGAGACCGCCGCGTCCTGGCGGTTCACCTTCTTCGGGCAGTCGCTCCGCATGTGCCCACGCTCTCCGCATCCATAGCACATGAAGTTCCGACGGCGTGGAGGTACCTGCTCCGTTGTCGTCATTTCCCGCAGACGTAAGGTACGGGAGTTACCACGCACGGCTTCCACTTCCAATGCATGGGCCAGAGCTTCTTTCATGTTCTTGTGATGGCCCAGATGAACAGCAGCTCGTACTTCGGGGTCCCGAACACCGTCAATGAATGCTTGGAGAAGCGTGCCTTCAATCATTGATGGAGTCGACCGAAAAGCTCGACGCACAAGTTTCTCGATTTCCACGGACCATTGCTGTAGACTCTCATTAGCACGCTGAGTACGCTCTTTTAATTGCGCTCTGTACACGTGCTCGAGGTGGCTGTCTCCAAAACGTGCCTCAAGTGCGTCGAGGAGGGTACTAAAGCTGAGATCCCCACTTGCGCCGATAGCTTCCAGCACTGAGAGCGCTTGATCACGGAGGGCCAGGGTGAGGGCTGACTGTGCTTCCTTCTGAGTCCAACCATAAGCCTCCATAAGTGTCTCAAACTGTAGCTTGAACGCGGTCCAGGATGTTGTTCCGTCGTAATGGGGAATCTTGAGCCCTTTCGTTGCGCTTGAGGCCGCATTTGGGGCGTCAAAAACGGCTGCAAGACGGCTTCGGCTCTTCAAAGGGCTTGGGCTTGTCATTTCCTGCTTGATTTTGGAGATCTCTTCTTCCACTCTCTCCTCTATGGCCATGACGCGATGTTCCAACTTGCCTAACCCTTCCTCCACTTCCTGTACCCGTTCGACAGCCTTTTGCAGTCCCTTCGTGAAATCCTTATGCATCTCTTTCAGCTCCCGTAGCTGCTCCGCCTGACAGTGTGCTTGCTCCCGTAGCTGTTCTGCCTGACAGCGTGCTTGCTCCTCTTGGCGGCGCGCTTGCTCTTCTTGGCGGCGCGCTTGCTCTTCTTGGCGGCGCGCTTGCTCTTCTTTCAGCTCCCGCAGCTGTTCTGCCTGACAGCGCGCTTGCTCTTCTTGGCGGCGCGCTTGCTCTTCTTGGCGGCGCGCTTGCTCTTCTTGGCGGCGCGCTTGCTCTGCCATCATGTGCTGCAGCTGTAGCAGAAGATCCACCTGCACAGGCTTGGCTTCTGCATCGCTGGTTTGAGCTGCAGCACCCTCTTCCCTCACACGCTGCGCTTCTGACATTGAACGGGTACTCACTCCTCTTACGTCCTGCGGCACTAGCGGCATTTTTCTCCAATCCCACTTCTGACACCAAATGTTACGTGCCTGACGTCACGTTCCTGACTATGCGGGCTTGGGTTACGGGATTGGATGAAATGAAACACTAATACCGGTTTTCAGACTTTCTATTGCACTTAAGTTACAGCGTCCACGGAGTTAAGTTATCGGCGTTCCTCTCCAGCAGAGTCCGGCCGACTGACACAACTTTGCCGTTCACGCTGACTTAACTCACTTAACTGACTGCACTTCACTATTTCACTGCACTTCACTATTTCACTCACTTTTCTTCTTTCTCACTTCTTCCTTTTCTTCCGAATCGCTTTAGACTTAGAACTCAACTGCCAGCGGTGAGCCGCAGTTCCGCTTATATACCCCCGGTCAGGTTCTAGAACATTCAATTTCGTTATTCTTTTTGATCGTCATGCCTCCAGAATCTTCCAATAATTTCGTTATTCATTTTTATTTATTCTTCTTCTCGCTCCTTAATTTTTCATCACTTTCACTCAAATATTCCAGAAAGTTCGACAAAACTTCCATCAACTAAAAAACTTCATGTTTACGGCGGGACTCGAACTCGGGGTCTCTGTGGTGTAATCCACACGCCATACCGATTACACCAACTCGTGTTGACAATTCACGACGAAATTTACAATCTCTAGGCAACGTTTGACAACCATCCATTGACGTCGTGATGTCAAAGAGTTTTCTGTCACAATATTATAAGTACCTAAAAAAGTGTAGATAGGTTACAAGCGCTCAACAAGTGATACATTAAAATGTGTCTAACTAGCTACACTTTTTCATATTTGTCTCTTTTTCACTCGCGATTATTGAATCATGTCATCCCACTTCAACGTCTAGGTATCATACGATTTATTCATGAGTGCATCAGTGTGCCGTTTTTGAAAATCGAATGTTGTTTAAGTAACCTACCTATACCAGTTTATACTTATAATATCATTGTTTTCAATTGAATAAAATATCAAAATACCTAAGCATCTTACGAAAAATTAACCTTTAAAATTTCGAAGGTAGAATCCAAAATGCATTGAATCAGCAGGGTACCCACACTGGGCAATGAAAGACATAGCGACTAATAGAAATGTCCACCTTAATAGACACTTATTACTTCTAGGAAGCCTGTCCCCCTATACGTAATCGGCATATCATTAAATAATACTAGCTTGTAGAACTAATAAACAAACATTATTGCCCATTGAATGCACATATGAAAGTGATCATATCTCAAGTTTAATCAGACTTGTAAATATCAAATAAAATACTCTTTAGTGACCCGTTATGCCATATAAAGTGCACGACCATAGAATCTCATAGAAATTATATTCAAAGGATTATTAACGATATGCTTTTTTAAAGAAGCATTCCATCTTGAATTCGTATTTTAAATACAACATTTTATTGAACTAATAAATGAGACGCAAATTATTATTTTTTTATAAATTGTTCTCAATTTAAATTTCAAAAGGAGATTGTAAGCCCTGGTTGTTGACTATAGTTGTTAAGTAATATGAATGTTCTTTGAAAATTAACGATTGTAAATTACTTTACATCCCAAAGTAATTATTTTAATGCTTACGCTTAAAGCAAAAAGTTCAGAACTTTGCAACTTATATTACCTAATTTACCTAATTATAAGTTAATTGAACTGACTACTTCATTATGAGTTTAAAACGTGAATTTGTCAACATACAACTATAATAATTACGCAAAAAAAAAGTAAAATATGTAGGTGTGCACGCAAATTTTACCTCTTGTACTTTTTAAAAAGTTAACAAGCAAGAGATCATTTAACCTAGTACTTATTAAACAATTATTTTCGGAACAACATATATTTTTTTAAAGCGACTCTTACTGACTAAAAACCACCCTGAATTGAATGTCTGGTTTAAGTAATCATTAAATGTCTCTGAGTATGGCATAATAGTGTTACCATCAGAATATAAAGGTGGAGTTTTCTTTTAAGAATTATTAAAACAGAAACTCTTTAGAGGGTCTAATGGCGCGACGAATTCTGAACTAGATCAAAATCGATAGAGCCGTTTCGCAGTAAGAGCTGAGCAAATAAACAAACACAACATAGGTACGGTGCTTGTAATAAGCACACGTTTTAACGCGCCGAATTTAGTGTACCAAGGCTGAGACCAAATCAGACCGTTCACTATTGGCCAATGAACATAAATATGGTCAAAATGTCAACGAAAGTAAACATCGTTTACTTCAATCGCCTTCGATTGGGCTTAATAATACTCCTTCGTATAACACACTGGCTGCATATAAAGCTACACTAAACCAGTTTATTATGGCCTCGCTGTGAACGAACTTTCCACACAATCAACGGCCAGTTTATAGCGGATTTTATAATAACCTGATGTAATTGAATTAGGTACCTACAACTGTAGCGTAAGTGTAGACTCGTGGGCACTACAACGATGTTATAATGGTGTGATTTATATTGGCATAAAATATTTTTGTATTATATAAAGATGTACTAAGTAACTTACCGCTAAAATCTGCGTTTTTTTCTTTTAATTCCTTACTCGACGCGGAGATTGATACATCAATCGAAATATACATTCTTTTTTAACGAAACCAAAGAATAATTGAAATTAAAAGCAACTTAGGCATTACGTAAAGAATGCGAACAGAGCCAACAAAGTCAAGAAAGTTCCAGTTCACTTCTAACTACGGTGATTAGTTGATCGTCCCCTCAGGACATGCACCTAACAAGCACTACAGGTCTAGATCAATTTACTAAGTCCGATGTCTAAGCACTATTAACCGTGGAATAATAGGTTGTATTCAGTTCCCTTCGCTGCAAGCTGTCATCAAGGTATGCTGAGACCTTTTTAACCGACTTCAAAAAAAGGAGGAGGTTCTCAATTCGATTGTATGTTTTTTTTTTTTTTTTTTTTTTATTTTTTTTTTTATGTTTGTTACCTCAGAACTCCGTCGTTTATGGACGGATTTGCAAAATTTTTTTTATGATTGAAAGGATATGCTTCCAGATTGGTCCCATTCTTTTCAAAATCAAGTTTTGATGATGGGATCCATGAGAAATCGAGGGAACTCCTCAAATATTATAGGCAACTATATAGTAATTTTAATATTTTCATAGAGCACTCAAGCATTTACAGTCAAAAAGTAATGTTTGATGAGGTGGAACTGGTGAAGAAGATCAGAAATGGATGATGAAACTTGACACTCGCATAGATATCACAATCAAGGTAGTTCAGCAACTATGAAAATGCACTGTAAACCAATGATCTTAAATAATTATGTTGGAAATGTTATCATCGAACTGATTTAATGATGATTATGGAGCTGGAAGGTAGGCACTGGAACTGCGTACCTAATTAATATATCCTAGCCGTGTTTGGGCTTGTTAGAATTGTTATAAGATGCACTTTGGCTGTAAGGTACTATTGAACTGATGTGATGATGAAGCTGGAAGGTTGGCATGGGGCCTAGTATTGTGTAAGCTTATTAGAGCTGTCAAGAGCAATGGAAAGGGCTATGCTCATAGTTTCCGTGCATGTTCGAATCAGAAATGAAGAAATCCGCAGAAGAACCAGCGTCACCGACATAGCCCGAAGAAATGCCAAACTTAAGTGACAGTGGGCACGGCACATTGCTCGTAGAACAGATGGCCGATGGGGCCGAAAGGTTCTAGAGCGGGACCGCACACCTTTGGGGGCGGAGTTTGGCCTAGTATTGGCTATTTTGCATTAGTCCACGTGGACTGCGTTTACACATTAGTGGTGAAATGCGTCATTGTGTTCTTATCGTTTTCCTGGTAATAGGCTAAGAGAATTAATTGGCATTTTTAACAAAACAGTCGTTTTAAATGGGTTACAAAACAATAATTGCGTCGTACAAAACAATAATTGTGTTTCTTTTGTGTGCACATGTGTAGATAATACTTACTTAAAAAAGGTTCATACATTGAATGAGTCATAAATGTATATTTACAATAGCGATGGTCTTTTATATTTTTACCAACTTGTCTATATATGAATGTTCTTAGTAATAACAAAATAGTATTCTTCATTTAATGGGTTACAATTGATACAAAACAATAATTGCATCGGTCTTTTTTCTATGTACGAATGTATTTAATCATAGATACTAAATTAGATTGCATTTGGTATCTTTGAACTTTATCTGTCTGTTGATGAAAATATCTAGTTTTTTGTTATTTGGCGAGAACTAATATGAATTTATGATAAGATTATTATTTTATTTTAACTATAAGTCATAAGTATCTCATGCATCATATCATCTCTCCTCGAGATCAAAACGATTACACAGTAACAATGTACTATGATATGTATTTCTACGTATAAGTATGACATTGGTAACTTTTTCAAAAGAAATGTAGGAACGATATTGACTTCTTTGCCATAACACATTATAATAAAAAAAAAAAAACACTAAACGGCTACAAATAAAAAAAAATTTTACAAAATAAAAAAACCGCCTTCAAAAAAAGTCAAGCAATAAAAGTTCCTACACTAAAAAGTAAAAAATAACAATTTGAATTACTGTAAAAAAACTTAATTTATAGGTAAACTTATTTGACATTAATATTTTGCAAATATTCAAAATTTATTACTTATTTTTGGAGTCGGTGCCAGCCCATGCAAGGAAATACAAATGGGCAACAATCCCTTGAAAAACTACCTCTTACTTAATTATAAAACTACTTAATACCTATTTGCATACTCAAATATAGGTATATTAATTAAGACATAAATACAGATTAGACTTCTCTACAAAAAATGTCCGATTTGCACATTTTTTTAAATAAAAAATATGTACTTATAAAAACATTTTAAGTACATTGAAAATGTTTAAGCATTATGTACGAAAAATGGCACCGGATATTAAAAACCTAACTAACATTAGGTAAGTTTCAACATCAAAATGCTGGCACCGACTCCAAAAATAAGTAATAAATTTTGAATATTTGCAAAATATTAATGTCAAATAAGTTTACCTATAAATTAAGTTTTTTTACAGTAATTCAAATTGTTATTTTTTACTTTTTAGTGTAGGAACTTTTATTGCTTGACTTTTTTTGAAGGCGGTTTTTTTATTTTGTAAAATTTTTTTTTATCAATAATACATTGCCCTTCTAAATGTACCGTCGTATTTTGGTCAGGTAAAGGTTTGTCAGTGAGAAGTTGAAGTAAAAAGTTGCAAGTACGTTGCTGAACGTTTGTGGGTTTTTTATATGCTTGGCAAACGAGCTAACAGATTACCATGATGATAAGCAATCGGCGCGGCCCATGGACACCCGCAAATCAAAGGAGTTGCGACTGCGTTGCCGCTTTTTTCCGGAATAAGGGTTTTTGATATGATTGGACGAATTGGGACCCGGTAACCTCATTCACTCGGTGAAACAGAACGCTGTGTTTCATGCTAGTTTTCTGTAAGGCCGTGGTATTACTCCGATTAAACCAACCGACCCATTCGTGCCGAAGCTTTACTCTCCCATACTTAAAGATTGGGCACAATGAGAATGGGAAGTGGGATATGGTTTGGGCTTCCTAGACATAAAGCGTTAAATTCCTAGTTTTTTTTTTAATCTAGGCTCAATACTAGTTGTAAAGTACAATATTATTTACAGAACAAACCAAACATCCTTTCATTATCTACATTAGTTGAACCTTTTGTATTAAAACCTAAGACGAAAATGTAGACCTTATTTAAAAAAAAAACTAAATTTAAATGTGGAATTCTATACAGTGAACGAAGACAATATTCAAATTTTATAAAATAAATAAACACTTTAAATATTTCTTAAGTGAAAGTTTGTTATTCAATACAAAAAAAAATCTAGAATATAGATACGAAACTAGTTGACTAAATGGCTACTTATTAACATATTTTATTCTTAAAAAAAAGGAAAAAGTCTGCTTGAAAAGCAATAGAACACAATTCTTTACCATATATTTTTTATAAATAAAACACTAGTGTGGGATGTGAATATTTCCGAACGAGTGAGATGTGTGTAAGGTAATGCTAGTTTCTAAACGAATGTGTGGAAGTAAGAGAGAATGAATGAGCCAGTGAGATAGAGCAATTTCCGAAAAAAGAACAGGTAATGAGACGAATGACAGGACGGACACGTTTTTTTTGTTTTAACCACGACGAATTGACAAATACACGATTATTACGATTTTTCCTACACAAAACGAAGTATTTTTAATATCCTGCGAACCCTTGATCCCCACAGTTTTGGGGGCTCGTCCGGGATCAAGGATTAGTGCTGCGGATATATACCGACGAAGACGCCACGCGTGAAGAATCACGACGACGACGCTTACGACTATAACGATTTCAAAAGAATGTCGAAGAATACCAATGCCGTTGATTCACCAGACCACGAGCAGTTCTGGTGCACCAAGGACGCCGTTCCATCTTTCAGCGGACAGGATAAGACATACCCCGTCTCGAAATGGATTCAAGACATTGAGGACAACGGAGACATATTCCAGTGGTCGCCGATACAACAATTACTCGTCGCCAGGCGCTCGCTTACGGGTACAGCAGCGCTCTGGTTCCGGGCTGAAAAAACGTTTAAGACATGGGAGGAGCTGAAGACGGCCATCTCAAAAGAATTTCCTGACACGCTCGATCAAAAAACTGTGCATGAATTAATGAGTGCACGTAAGAAAAAACCCAGTGAGTCCTTATTGGAGTATTTATACACGATGAAGGAATTAGGAAAACGAGGTAAAATGCCGGACTATATCGCCATCCGCTACATTGTAGACGGTATACCTGATCTAGAGAGTAATAAGATCATGCTTTACGGTGTTACAACATATTCCGACTTGAAGGACAAATTAAAGATTTACGAGATGGTGAAAGAAAAAATGAAGGTGAGAATGTTAAGTACGCGTAGTAAGCAGCAAGCGGAAGCGGTGCGTCACAGCGATCACTATAAGCCATTCCAACCAAGATGTTTTAGCTGCGGCGATCGAAGCCACATGTTAGACCAGTGCCCGCATAGCGGTAAAGGCAAGAAGTGTTTTCATTGTAATGATTTCGGGCATATTTCGGCAGAATGTCAGAGTAAGAAGCATGCAAATGCAACGCCATCAACTTCAAGAACATACACATACACGCAATCAAGAAAAGATGGCGGCGGTGCTGAACGAACAACTCGAACAATTGAACGCAACGAATATCAACGAAGTCGCTCGACGCCACACGAAGCTACCCCACGTCCGCCGAAGCAGATCTACTTCACCACGAATGAGTGCGGTGCGATCGATGACGTCATGCACGATGTTCATGTCGTCAATACGGATATGAAGTGCGCCACGATTCATGAACGAAACGCAACGTATGACAGTGACAGCTCAAACCGTTCGATTGACGTTATAGATCGAGATGTCAAAGACAATAACAACATAGCATTGTTTACATCAAGATCGCGCCAGAAACCGCTGAAGATGGTGAAAATATGTGGTAAGACAGCAGAAGCGCTGGTGGATTCAGGCAGCGATATTAATCTTATTACGGATGAGTGGCGTCGTCAGCTGGGATTGAGTGTCAACAGTGATAGTGTCTCGGTCAGTGGTTTGGGATTGTCGATAATAAAAACCAGTGGTTCGTGCACAATGGACATTATTATAGACGATAAGAAATACGAAAACGTTAAATTCTATGTAATTTCGAAAAGTGAAATGCCTTTTTGTATCATATTGGGCAATGATTTTTTACAAAGAGTGACAATGTGTATGAGTGGTAATTCTGTGTGGTTTGGTACTAAAGATGACGACTGGTTAAATTGCATGCTAAGTGAGGTTAATGTGTGTTCTGATTTTCCTTCCACAGATCATATTAAAGATACAGAGGTAAGATATAAAGTTCAACAGTTAGTTCAAAGCTACATACCTCGGCAAAGTAAGGAATCACCTATACAGATGAAAATTATAGTGAAAGATGATGTCCCTGTAGCACAACGTCCCCGAAGAATTTCATTGAAAGAACAACAGGAGGTAGAAACACAGGTTAGAGAATGGTTGGATAAAGGCATTATTCGGGTGAGCCATTCTGAATATGCTAGTCCCTTAGTACTTGTCCGGAAAAAAGACGGATCATTAAGAATGTGTGTTGATTATAGAAAATTGAACCAGAAAATTGTAAAAGACGAATTTCCTCTTCCGTTGATTGATGATTGTATTGATAAACTATCGGGTGGAAGATATTTTAGTGTGATTGACTTAAAGAATGGATTTTTTCATTTACCTATTAGTGAGGAGTCCATAAAGTACACTGCTTTTGTAACCCATCACGGCCAATATGAATTTTTAAGGACGCCTTTTGGACTATCAATTTGTCCAAACTATTTTATGAGGTTTGTGTCTATAGTGTTCAGAGACCTGATATCTTCAGGTAAAGTTATAATATTCATTGACGATATAATAATTCCAGCTTTAAATGAACAAATGGCAGTAACAAGGTTGATGAAAGTTCTGGAAGTTGCAGAATATGGACTGCAGATTATTTGGAAAAAAGCTAGCCTGATTACCCCGAAAATTACCTTTCTTGGACACATAATTGAAAATGGAGAAGTACGACCATCGTTAGAGAAAACTGAAGCTACTGGAGTACCTCGTGCTAATGGACAGGTGAAACGAGTTCACAGGACAATAATATCTGTACTCACGAAATTATGCATTGAGAATCCGTCCCTATGGTATAGACACGTCAGTCAGGTTCAAAGAGCTATCAACAGCACATTTCATAGAAGCATAAACACAACTCCATTCGAATTGTTAACAGGAGTCAAACTGAAGACAGGTAAAAATGAAGAAATATGCAAGTTGATACAACAGGAAGAAATTGATGAGTTTGCTGACAGGAGAGAGCAACTCCGATTAAAGGCTATCGAACAAATCCTTAAGGTACAGGATGAGAATGAAAGGAACTATAAAAGAAGAAGGAAGGAAAGTACAAAATATTACGTTGGGGAATTAGTGGCTATTAAGCGCACTCAGTTTGGAGGCGGGCTCAAATTGAAGCCAAAGTTCTTAGGTCCCTACAAAGTTACAAAAGTTAAAGGGAACGACCGTTATTACGTAGAAAAGGTATATAATGGAGATGGAGATGGACCTAACAGGACTTCTACTTCTGTGGACAATATGAAAAAGTGGCCAGTAGTAGTAGAGTAAAGGTACATATTTTTACACATTTTCATTTTGGGTATGTCAGTTGTCTTAGAAATAGGTTTTTTTTTCAAGTGTTGTTAAAGTTCTTATTTGTTAAGTACTAAGAAATGTTTAGTTAAATAAGAAGATACCATGTTTAGTTTTATGAGTTTTCAGCTGTTATGTTTTGTGATGTAACTTTAAAAATAGATATATTTAAGTTTTATTGTATGTATAGTGTCTGAGGGCAGACACTCTGTCAGGATGACCGAATGTGGGATGTGAATATTTCCGAACGAGTGAGATGTGTGTAAGGTAATGCTAGTTTCTAAACGAATGTGTGGAAGTAAGAGAGAATGAATGAGCCAGTGAGATAGAGCAATTTCCGAAAAAAGAACAGGTAATGAGACGAATGACAGGACGGACACGTTTTTTTTGTTTTAACCACGACGAATTGACAAATACACGATTATTACGATTTTTCCTACACAAAACGAAGTATTTTTAATATCCTGCGAACCCTTGATCCCCACACTAGTAACATCAATAAACAAAATCTATACTCGAAATATATAAGAAGTAAAATTTGTAAGTTTTTCTGTGATTCTTTAGAACAGCTGGTCGGTGTTCCGAAATTTCTACCGATAGATAACTACAATATTCCTGAGTGATGTAGGCTATATAAAATCTTTTGTGTTTGATGTTTCTTATTTTTTGTAGGTTATGGTGTAAAATAAAGTAAATATATTAATTCATTCATTCATTACCTTTATACGCGTACGAAGCAGCTTCCGAAAGCTAGTATATATGTATATAACATACTTAGTTATAGACTTTTCATAAAAAAAGTATTAGGTATTTTGGACTGTCTTGACTTGTAGCTATCTCTATTAGTAATCATACGAGTATACGTATCTAAGTAGAAGTTACAAGTCAACGTAGTATTTAACAAATTTTCTCATTCGCACAATACATACAAAGGAAGTTGATACCAAAACAGCATTCTTTGAACGAAGAGTAAAATACGTCTAACTATGGGAAAACATGGCGAGTATTTTGCTTGTAAAATGTACCGTTTTGATTTCGTTTTACTGATCTCTAGATTATGGTCAATATGTCGGCTTTATTTGGTGATTTATATCCCGTTTAATACCTCTTCTTAATGTGAGGCGACTGTTAAGAAACCCGGGTGCTTGTTTAGTTTTGATATAAAGCTGTGACGAATCAAGGCGACATAGCAAAGAGTTTTGTTAGGTATTGTCTCAAAATAATCACAATAAGTATGGGAGAGTCGAGCTTCGGCAAAAATGGGTCGGCTAGACCGGAGTGATATCACGGCTTCACAGATGACCGGCGTGAAACAACCACATCATAGTGATTCGCCGTGTGAGAGAGGTGCATAAGGGAGGACGCTCAATACTTCCCCTCCAATACCTAAATCTCCAAATTCCTAATCCCCAAAAGGATTGGCGCTGATTGCCAACTATCAGGCGTCCGTCGGCTCGTTTGCTATCCTATATCATAAAGAGAAAAACTATTATATTGCAGAGATACTAGATACAATCTTATACCTACCCATATCGTTAACAATTAATCACCACTGATTTAGACTTTAAAATGATCGCAGCAATAAATTAATACCTACTATCAAACTAAACACTGACAGATGAAACATCGAATCTTTACAATTAAAAAACTAAATGAAATTATCGACTTTCTATCATTTCGAAATTAATAAATGATATCCAGTCAGTCAGACTAAACAATTATTGCAAAAAATAATGACGCATCTTCAAAGAATTATAAATAAAGAGTTTCCGACAATAGAACAACGAATCGATTACTTTCTCTCATCTGTTAAAACGTACCGTGATATGGGAGCAAAAAGTCCGTCTTAATTCAAAGAAGATGGGAGACAAAAGATGTCTTTAAAAGTCAACGTAAATCATGAATCTGTTTGTTTACCTTAATTAATAAAAATGGTCCCATTGTTGTTCCAAATAAAATAAATTAATTATTACATTTACTTTTTATTGGTAACAAAGTTTTTGGAATCGTAGAACAATAATATATCGTGCAATTATATTTAGAAAAAATTGGCAATTATGTGTAGGACACACTACTTTTTATTTTTCTATTCGAGTATAATGCCAATTGATGGTACATTGTACTGCAATTTTTCTTGATATTCAATCATATGACATTGTAAATGTGTATCACATTGCAACGCTTCCAAAAGAGCGCTGGCGGCAACAGCTATTTTTTTTTAATAATAAAAAAATAAACATAAAAACCATCGGAACTCCTTTCGCAAAAATGTAGGCGATACTTTTTAACGCCTCTATTTAATCTATACAGCTAGATGTTTTTTTTTAAATCCGGTATAGCTAGATACTTACATTAATATTAGTTTTATAGGTATTAGTTTTTTTTCTTAAGATACGTACTCCCACTTACATAGACTAAGAGGCATTGACTTTTAAATTGATGTCTACAAGAATTGCATTTGTCAACGTTCCTTATAATTAAATCAATTATTTAAATAATCAATTTAGCGGCTGTTTTGTTTATTTAGATAATTATACTAAGCAAAGTGGCTAAACAAATTTTGAGCTATTTGCGAACCTGAAGTGAAACTATAATAAATTTTTGATAAAGCCTTCTTCTTGCATAATTTTTTTTTTTTTTGCTTTTTGTAGTTAAGTAGTAGTATAATTTATTGAAATTACGACTTACTCATTATATTAAATTCTGGCAGGGTTGCCATATAAGGACGGGTGTCAGATTGATTGAAACATTACAAAATAAAATGCAGATCTAACTTTTTTCCTGGTAATACACAAGTAATATATTGGATACATACATGAAGTTATAAGCAATTACGTACTACACTACAGCTCTGCTTGGCTTTAATACAATTTAACACCAGTAAAACTACAGCATCACTACTCCATAAGATTACCACCATTAAGTTACTTTCATCCTCTACCAACATAACCGACATGACCTACTTAATGAATTCCAAAAAATGTACCAAAAATTAATCTTAGTAGTGTTACATGCATGCATCGACCGTGAGAATGATAACAATCACCAAATTGTTTTAAACTATTTTACCCGACTGTGGCGCCCAAAAGAAGGGCACTGTGTTTACTATGATTATTCGCGACAAACAATTGACCTACTGGTTTAATTGTCCTTTGTTTTCTTTCGAATTTTTAACCCATTCAACGTCTCTTTTAGTAAAATTCACACGCACGATTTCAATTGATTAATTGTTTCTGTAATTTTTTGAACAGGAAAAGATTGTTGGTATGTTCCTAGTAATCTTGGTAATTGCGTAAAATTCATTTTCTACACCAAGTGCTCGTTTTATGGATCATAGATAATATTAAAATGCTTTACATGATAAGCTTTAATCTATAGGGTTGGACATGAAACTTATAGGTATTACTGATAGATAGGACTTGGCATATAAAAGGAAATATCATTAAAATCGTGTTTATTATTACTTGCATGATAGGAGGAAGAAAGTTTAAATTAATCATGACTAAATTATGAAAATAAATGCTGAATAAAAAGAGAGCTAAACTTATGTCTTTCTTCTTCTTCATCATTAGCCTATAAGTGCCCACTGCTGACAAATACCTCTTCTCACACGGAGAAGGTTTGAGCATTAATCACCACGCTTGCTCAATGCGGGTTGGCGATTTCAAACTTATAATTAGAAATTATAAGTTCAGGTTTCCTCACGATGTTTACCATTCACCTACCTTCAGTGGTGTCTAAATAATCATAGAAAGTACATATAACTCGGTAAAAGTCACATTGGTACTTGCCAGGTTTCGAACTGTATGAGTTCGAAACCTGGCAAGTGCATGCCCATGCCCAATGCATGAGAAGCGGGCTCCTTAACCTACGGGGCCATCACGACATAATATAACCACACAAACTCATTTAGACCTGAAGAATATCATAGAGTTGAGATTACTTCGTGACACCAATACAGTCATGTTCTAATTACTAAAAACACATAAAAAAGCAAATATACGGTCAAATTGAGTACCTACCTCCTTTTTAGAGTCGGTTAAAAAATAAAATCGAATGAACAGAAAGAAGTACTACATGAACAACATCAGATAAGAAATACTCGTACCAACCTCCTTCGCTACACTTACAAGCAGTTCATTAGAAAACTAATTAACCATAGTCTGTAATGAATACTGTACTTAGTAAGTAAACTAACAATTATAACTGAACTTGTGACACGGACTATGAAAGCGCTACTATGTAGCGTAGCACCAAGAAGGTCATATGCAAATAGGATGAGAATTGACTCATTTTACGAGACAACGGTTTTAAAACCTGCCACAATTAAATGCTAGAGTAAGAAGACAGCATTTAGTTAGAAAAAAACAGTAATTAGAGTTCAAATTACAATGTTAACAGCGCCCAAAATACTTACTATTTTGATTGTTTATCTACGATTGTCATCATTCAAAATTGAACTTTATTATTTTACTATCGTTTGCAAAGCCTACAATTTTTGCTAGAGTATTTTTACTAAGGTACATCGCCGTGAGAATTTTGCATTGCTTCTGCAACGTGTTCTTCCGCTCCTTCATGTCGTGTTGTGATGTATAGTATAGCTTAGTTTTCCTCAATATTCAAAGTAGAAAGTGCAATAAATATAAATCTAGTAACAGTATGAAAACTTTGCGTGTTATCATTATATTGCTTTACTTCAGTAGTTAGTACAAAAGATACTGCATTGTTTACTTAAAAATAAATCTTCACTTGATCCATATACCTATAGGTTACAAAGCTTTTAAAGTTTATTCTTCACCAAATCTTCGAATTCCAAAATCAATGGATCACATACCATGCGATTTCTATTCGAGAAATTTAAATTTCGAAGACGAAGTCACTGGCTGTTAATTTTTTAAAGAGCTGCAAATGTTTTGCACCTCATAACTATAATAACATATAATAAAGTAAATATCATCTTTTAAACTTTCGCGTTTCATATTTACAACATAATGTAAATTGCGCGGATATTAACGCGAAAATAAGCCTACCAAGGTATTAATACCCGTGTAATTTATATCGCTAATATCACTTTTCTTAAAAAAAATTGGAACCAATATCACTCACCGACTTAACAAAAAAATCAAACCACTTACTAAATGTTGTTTAGGACTTGTCCTAAACAACATTTTCTTTAAAATTCGAGTTAAAACAACAACAAAAATAACAATATGTGGGATCCGTTTGCGTGTCAGTTGAACTTTGCCTTGCATTGTTTAAGAACATCAACTTTTACAAGACATTGTTACACTAATAATTATGTACAAAGAAACATAGAAAATACACAAAAGTAGTACCTACCTATGTTTTAAAAATTATTATCAGAAAACATTTTTGTAGGCATCGTGTTAGCAAAAAGTATGATTCATAGAATATCAATGTACCTAGGTACTTGGATTATAAAGCTACTGTTCATCAATTAATTGCCAGTGTTTTTTTGTTTGTTGTGTTTCTCACAGTGATGTTTAAAAAGGTTTAATATCATTTTTGTTTCATTTTGTTTTGTTTTCAGATTAGTTTTTTTTTTCTATCTTGGCCCCTTAAGTTTGAGTTTTTATACACATGCAAGTTCAAATAAAAGTCATTTAAAACCTGAATAGAAATTTGGGGTTCCGCAATACATTGTTTAGCAGCCGGCTACCAAGCTAATGCGACCCAATCAAGTATACTTAATAATATAATTAAAACATTAATTTACTGCAAATTGATATGTTAATCATATTAATATTTAAAAACAACTTAATATCTACCTAAAATCTTATAAATAAATGACACCGAGAAATATAAAGATACACTCAATTTTAATATGAAAAATTAATGATAATAAATAACATTAATAGTTATTAGTCTAGACTAATATTATAAAGATAAATATTTTATTGTTTATTAGTTTAGATATTTCATTTGATAAACCACACAGCTACTTGTCAAATTTAGAAATTATTTAATGCTCATCGGAAAGCTAAGATACTTTTTAAACCGACTGCCCACGATTGATAAAAGCCTGTTTTCAGAAGTCAGAAGTAGAAGGTATAAGCATTGATCACAGGCCGATCGACATTATCAAATTTATAATGTGCAATTATAATCCAGGTTTCCTTTTAATATTTTCCTTAACCAGTAAGTGAAGTCTAAATAAACTTAAGTATATAACTTGGAAAAAAATACGTTGGTAGATACTCATTGGGATTCAAAACCGACATCCTTATGATGCTCGCGTAGTGGACACCTTAATCTTTTAGCTGCCAATGCGATGTCGCTGGTATTTTTAAAGAGTCGCTAATCTTTTACTCTTTGCTATTAACAGTTCTATCTGTATCTATATTGCTATAAAAATACATATTATACATATGTAGTATATAAATATAAAACTGTAAATCTCATTAAAAATTCAGACTTTATCGACATTCGATATGTAAATTTTCTTAACGGTAGTGAACTACTCCAAAAAATGTTGATCCTAGATTTTTTTATCAGTGCATTAAACTTAATGGGCGTATAAATCCGATTTTTAATTTACCGAAGTTTAGGGAAGATATTTCGAGTATAAAATTTAAAACAACGATACATCAAAATGTTTAAAAGGTATGTTTTATTGTTAATAAATTGAGGCCGCAGACGAAATCAACAAATCATGAAAATCCGTCTAGCCAACGTCGATTAACCAGACTTTGTTTTAAATATAAATAAGATGGATTACATTTCATTAATCACTAAATATCTAAGAACAATATTGAAACAAAAACTTGGTAAAGGTTTATTTAAAAAACTCAGACCAATCAATCGCATCCTTGCAAAAGTGCATATTCCGTTATGCACTTAATAAATGTCACGCTTCCTTCCAATTCAAAATGAATTTTAAAAATATTTTGAACACAAAATATACAGGATATTTCTTGTCTAGAATCTAGATTTGACATTAAATAAATTATCTAGATAACCACCTTTCTAAAAAGCTAATGCGTTTTCTTTTATCTCAATTCGTTCTATGGTAATGGCCGTCCATTCGGAAACACTAAAGCAGTTTATTTTTAATTTAATTGACAAAAAATATGCGTCTTCATTTAGGCTGTCGAGCGAGAATTCAAAACAATTTTGAAAAACTGGTAGTACAATTCTTGCTTCCGTTTTGCATATGAGTCGTAGAAAAAAATAACGCTAAAAGATAAGACTGTTTTGGGCTTTCAAAAAAAGAATCGAATGAGACCGGATCGCCAAAGATTCCGTGTTCTTGTAAGCGGTACCTATAATTTTAATTAAAATATATGTATATATATCAACTCTATGATTCCTAGCATTCAATTTGATGCCGAGGTAAATATTCTGGGCAGACAGGCGGACAGGCAGACAGACAAATCGGTAAAAAAAATTAAGAGGCTCATTGTTATCACAAACAAGGAAAGGGTTATTAATTTTTTTTATTATAGGTACGGAACTCTGAATAAAAATTGGAGATTATTAGTGTATTTGTCATATTGATCGTGTTAATTAGCGAAATAGATAAAATTAAAGATTAGTACTACTTCTTTAATAAAACGGTATTTCCAATAAATATTCGTAAAGATAGTTATTTTTTGCGAAGATGTCGCGGTCGTGGGAATTTTGTGAAATGGTCACCGTTAAGTAGGTATTAAAATATTTTTATAAAATATTTTGGTATTTTTTTTTAAATTGGTGTAACATTGCTCTGTGGTTTATTGAACTATTTTGTCGAGGCGAGACAAGACAATGTCATTGACTTTACAGCTGACTGAGTAGTTAGAAGATCAATAATTGTTATATCACGTGTAGGGTTTGTAAAATATATACATATTTAAGAGTTTTCATTTTTACCGCTTTGATTTGAGGAATATTTCAGATTCGTCTTTAAACGATCTATACAGAAAAATCAATATGATTGTGTTAATGAGGATAATAACTGATTTGCCTTAAACCTTCTTTGGATGTATAATGCTCATACTTAGTATTGCACGCCAACAAGACAGAATGCACTCGTATCCTATTAGATTATTTGCCAACCTATTCTAAATTCGAAGTAAATAAAGTCTTATCGTATTCTGTTAATTTCTACAAAAACAAAAATAAAATAGTTAAAGAGTGCTCGCATACAAGAAGCATGATTTTCAGTCTTTACAAGCGAATCCAACTCTTCTTCTAGTTTTTTTTATCCTACATAGTAATTATTAACTTTTAGTTACACTAAAGCTTTCGCTCTCACAATACATTGTTTGATGAATGAGCCTTGCATCGCATGCATATTATAATTGCAAACATGCACTTATTTAGCTTTATCATCACGACCACCCTTGCGAAGATCTGAGAGTCGGCTCCAGATAAGATTTCAATCTAGTAATCTAGTTCTTGTACTGGGAACGTATTGGTATGTCTGGACGCACAATAGAAGGTAATTGCTGATCATCTTGTTATAAGATTAATATAGTATCATCTCTGGTATTACTTAGTCATTGCTCGTTGGAGGTACGATACATAAATCTATTTATCAGAAGTTCAGTGAAGATTAAAAGACAATGTCACCATTCATAACAGTAACTAGTTTTAGATAAATTGAGTTTAGCGTGACGCCCGCTTTTCGTGTATGAGGGTGCGGATTCGAAATTCGAAATCTGGAAAGTACTAAGGTGACTTTTTCAGAGTGTTTTTTTTTATGTAATTGGTCGGCAAACGAGCAGACGCATTAACTGATGGTAAGCATTCAGCGCCGCCCATGAACACCCGCAACGGAGGAATGACGAGTGCGTTGCCGACCTTTTAGGGATAAGGGATTTGGAGATTTAGGGATCGGAGGGAGGAAAAGGATTGGGCCTCCGGTAACCTCACTCACACGGCGAAACACAACGCTGTGGTTGTTTGAAGCATGGCTCTCCCACACTTATATGGTCTTTCTAAGATTATTTAGGTGAAGGAAAATATCGTGAGGAAACCTGGACTTATATTTAATAATTATAATCTTAAAATCGCCAATCCGCCTTGAGTAAGCTTGGTGATTAATGCTCAAACCTTCTCCGTGTGAGAAGAGGCGTTTGCTCAGCAGTCGGCATTTATAGGCTGATTATGATGATACTGATGATGAGTTTAGCGTTATCCAAATGAAGTATCCGTGGTTTAGCATTACCTATGTAGCTTCAGTTAAAAGCAGTAAAACGCAAAATTGCTTCATATTTCATTGATCTTGTAATCGAGATAATAAAATTATTATCACTTATAGTCATTAGAGGAACCAGTTAATAGCATAATTATGTTGCTTAAAACAGCTAAATCATAATAAATATTTTTATTCTTATATTTTAAATATTTCGCTTCTCGTTCTAGGACCGAACTCTGAGTCATTCTGATGACTTGAACTTGAGCAATCCTTTACTAACGACTTGTTCAGAAAGCGATTAAGACTGGGCTAATTAAACATTAAGTGACTCTGAGTACGGCGTACAGTAAGAGCACTGTTAGTTTAAATATTACCATCAAAATATATCTCTTAACACAAAATAATTTAATACGAAAATATGACGAAAAGTATAACGCATAAATTATGTCTTAAAACATATGAATAGCACATAAATTTTGCTAGTAATAAAATAAATAAAACTTTTGAAAAAACAACCTATTCGGCCTTGTAATTGCGAGTTTTTATATTTTAATAAGCAAATTGATAAAATCTACAACATTTAAAAATAATTCTAAAAGTACGTAGGTACCTAATTAATGCTTCTAAAATGCGGTTACATCCGTTAAAATTTCGAATACACGTAAAATTTAACTTGAAATTTGCTAATTAAATTATACTCGATTTAGCTTATTTACTCTCTTAAATGTTGTTGTTAAGATGGTTTGAATCTACTAACTTAATTCTTCTGGTTGTATGAGGTTTTGAACGAGGAACATGTTTAACGAAAAAAACATGTTTATTTTAAGGGAGCTGATTTTGGTGCTAACAACAACTTCTTAATGAGACCAATATCGCAATCTCAAAAATAAATTTATTTCCCCATACAAAACGCAGCAGCTGAACATTTTGAACAGAGAAGTATTTTTTTTTTTTTGATTTTAATGAATTGGTCTTTTGAAAAAAGTTGTTTTATTTGAGTACCAGATTCGGGTCCTTGAAAATTTCCCTCGACCAAAAGAACACCCCACACCCCGCCCTTTTATGAAATAACCACTGAATGGATTTTGATGAAAATTGCCACAGAGATAGTCTGGAAAAAAATTAAAAAATAAACAATAATTCATTTCAATTAGACACTTACAGGAACTTTTGAACGTGAAACCAAATTTTAAAGATATAAAGTGTCAGTCTGTCGGTCAGTCCTCTGGAATTACGCAAAGACTGATTTTAGAGGGACAATTAAGTATCAAATGACTTCTCTTGCCTAGGGTGAGAAGAAAGGAAGTGGCAGACTTATACAGATAAAACTACACTGTTCTTTCTCCCACTACAGGCCGAGGTCACAGTAAATTATTGCGCTTGAACTAACTATCCCAGCTTGAAGGTCGTATTGGTTCGGAAATAATGCTGCCAATACATAGTTCCTTTTATCATAAACTAGCGGCCCGCCCCCGCTTCGCACGGGTCCAATTATCTCGCTATCAAAGGGTCACTTTTTCCTAATCTTCCCCTCTACTTTTCTAATATTTTCTTTGATAAGAACCTTCTTCTGACAATAACGAACACAACAAAAAAAGAATTAGCAAAATTGGTCCAGGCGTTGTTGAGTTATGCGCTTACCAACACATTTTGCAATCCATTTTTATACAAATCTATATAAGTAGTGTTGGCTTTACTTACGATAAAAGTCCATCTACTAATTAAATTCAGTCTATCTCCACCTCAAAGTTATGGAACAAACAGAGAAAGTGATGATTTACCGTCCGAATAGTTCGCTAAACATAAATTACCTACGTATCTTGCGATACAACGTAATCTATTTTATAATAACTCTTAATTTTTTCGACACGAAACTTACAACCGTTATACATACCGAATCTACATTTCGTATTTTACGTAATAATTTATTTGATGGTATTAATTACACTCCCTTTTGATGTTTTAATTAAGAATTTGAAGCGAAGTTATTATATAATGTGTTACTAATCACTTCAATCTTTGTAGAGATTCATCTTGATAAATTATTGATTTTGCTTTCGAAATTATAACTTGATGTGTATCGTAATCGTTCCTTTTTTCTTATTTGGTATAACTATACCGAATCAATATTGTTATTGATATCTTCATAGCAAACAACTGAACGTTATAGTGACAAAAGCGTGCATCTTATTACAAGTTTGGAATCGACAATCCGTTTGAGCAAGCGCGTTGGTTAAAGCTCAAAACTTCTCTGTGTAAGAATATGCATTTGCTCAGCAGAGGGCACTTTTAGCCGATGGTGTTATGATGCTGCAATGTATCGTCTTCATTCACCACAACCCAAGCGAAAGCCGGCGTTCACGAGCACCTATTGATCTTCTGTTTGGTCTCTAATTATCATGATTGGAAGGTTAATTTACGAGAAATTTTAACAGCTGTAAACACATTTCACAATATTGCACTCGAGTAACAATTTCACACCGAATCAAAGTATACCGCGATCCAAATCTCAATGTCTTTATTCAAGGAAATGGTCGCTCTGCCTTAGTACAAGCACAACATTACCGGAATTACGGCCGTCCAAACTACAGTTTTCTAGAAAATAGATAACACAGATTGACGGTCCGCGACACAATCCAAATTGTTGCTGCAGGGGACGCGCTTTGTTTGAGGAAGCCCTCAACCTATTTGCCTTAAATTCCGATCTTTATTTATAACCTTTACGTTAGTGCAGTACCAAGCAATAAATCTGCCACATCGACTTTGGGAAGACACAATTTTATGCGATATTACGATCGTTGTGTATTTGTACAATACTTTTTACAATTATACTACAGGAAGGTTAATAAACAGATGAATAACGTGATTGAAAGTCGCCCCAGAACACCGACAACACGATAGAAACACCAACAATACCATAAGAATTACATTTGCGTTGCCTGTCAAAGGGCAGGGCACCCTTAAAGAAGGCTTGTTAGGAATTTATCCAAATTCATATTATAAATGCGAAAGTAACTCTGTCTGTCTTTGCTTCACGCCTAAACTACTGTACCTATTTGTGTGAAATTGAAATTTGGTACAGACATAGTTTGGAACTCGAGAAAGGACATAGGATTGTTTTTAAACCCAAAATCTGTAGAAAGTTACTATTCTAAAGCTAATATTACTAACTAAAGCTAGTTAGTAATATATGCGGTGAAATGGCCGATAATCGGTCATACAAATACAAAGTGCATATGTACCTGATAATAAGGGTTGAAATAAAAATGTGTTTAAAAATAGCTTCAGAGATAAAATTGTATGTCAATTTAAAAACGTTTCAAAGTCAAAAAAATATGTATTTAAAGTTAAAAGCTCTAAGCTATTTGCTCATTCCAAAGTGTGAATTTCAATGGAGAAGAACGAACGAGAAACATCATGCTGTTTTTTTTCAATCAGTTTCACAATCTAATTATTTGTGTCACAGATAATAATCCTCATTTTCCTACGGGTGCAAGCAGAATAATATAATGCGGCCCGGCCTGGAGTATAAGAAGCAGGGTGATTTTTAGCTAGTAAACGTCAAGTTTAAGTGTGGGACAGCTAAGCTTCGACACAAATGGGTCGGCTCGACCGGAGTGATACCACGGCACCACAGAAAATCGGCGTGAAACAACCACAGCGTTGTGTTTTCGCCGTGTAAGTGAGGTTACTGGGGGCCCAATCTTTCCCCTCCCCCGATCCCTCCCCAATCCCTTAATAAGTTAATATCAAAAACCCTAATCCCTAAAAGGTCGGCAACGCACTCGTAATCAGGTATGACCGTACACCGTCTGCTCGTTGCCAACCCATTACATAAAAAAGTAACAATTTTGCCCCAACGAGGTGGCGAGAAGGCGTTTAATGTTCCCCTCTGTTTCTGTGTATATTTCTTATAGTTCTTATTATTATTATTTGACTATGTTTTTTCCTTAAGTAGTAAATTTTACTTCCTTATTCCGTTGACGCACTGACTTCACGGAAAAGCTCACTCCACACTCATCTTACATCTTAATATTTCAATTTTATGATACCTAATCAGGTTTCCATCACTTTTATTAGCTTCCACATGAGTGATTATACCTACCTCATTCGGTTAATTGGACGATTTGATTTCGTCATAATTTGATTGATTTGTAAAAAATAATTTGAAGTGAAAATTTTAAAGTATCTGGCAACACATACGATTAATCTTATCTAAATTATATGCAATTATATAAAATATTAATTGTTTGATAATAACGCTGTAATCAATACTTGCTTTAAAATAATCATACTCATCTTGTTGATTGCTACCGGATCTGCATGTAATTTCATGAATATTTTTCTCAAGAACTTTTTTGGGAAATAAGGGCGGTTAATGAACCGAATACCTGATTAGCAATCAACGCCGCTTGTAAAAGCTAGAAATACCCGCAAAACCAAAAAAGTTAGATAGGTAAGTGTGTTTCCTTTTAAGGGATTTGGGGGTGGACTGGGAGAAAGGATTGGGCTCCGGTAATCTCGGTCTAGTATCGAATATGGCGCAGCCACTTCCAGAAAAAAGTTAGTATCTAATAGGTTACCTGCGTGTAATAAAAATCGTACCTAATATTCTAACATTAAATAACGCCGAATTGAAAACAAATTACATATCTCTTTAATCATAATTTCAGCCTTCATCTGCAAACAAATTAACCTCTAATTTAAATTAAAAAATAATATTTCCATATCGACGATGAGTTTTGAAAATATTCGTTCCGTTATTTTGTAACACCTCATTAGTTATAAATGTAGAACTCATTTGCCCTTTAAAATGCCCGATCACTCTGTATTGTGACGGATTGCGTACAATATGTGACACGGAACTTATACCCAGCAATATATTTAGGCTATCTTACCCAACTGTAATTTGAGAGCATGATTATAAATATATCACTTTAAAAGTATAACTTCACCATATTTTTAAAGAAGTCAGATATTTGTACATTGTGGTGTTTGAGTCTGAGAAGTCTTTAAAATTGTATCTGCACAATAAATGTTTTTTTTTTATTATCTATTTCAACTTTTCACTTAGATATGTACTCATGACCCACGAATTGTTACAGATAACGCAGTGGCTGGGCAGCTGGCTGCTGTGCCACGTGTCGCGGGTTCGATTCCCGCATGGAACAACACTTTGCGTAATTCACAAATTGTTGTTTCGGGTCTGGGTGGCTTGTGTATATGAATTTGTATGTTTGTAAACGCACCCACAAAACAGGAGAAAATCCTAGTGCGGAGCAACGGCTTTTTTTTCCATAAAAATTGTATGATTTCACTTACAACGAAAGAAAAATTCCTAGCGCACGACGAAGATTTAGAAAAATAAACTTAAGATAAAAGCAATACTAAAATAAAAATCGTTTATTTAAAACACTATTTCAACTAATTGCGCAAAATAAAGTAGCCGACCACTAAATTAAGATCAGACGCGAGGTACAGTTAAATAAAAAAGTAATTTAACGATGACTAAGGAGATGTATATTAACTAAATGAGCAATTATTGAGCCATTAAATTGATACTTATGTATAATTTACAACAAGACTTTATTGAGTATGAAATAAATTAATTGATCTCATTCATTATTATTATTTTGTTAAATAGTCGATGATTTATTTAATGTAAACCTGTTATTTCTTATTTATTGTTGAACTTTAGGCTTCTCTATTAAGTTATGGATATCTCCTGGTCAGATGGCACAGAGTAATTTTAAGTCAGTAATAAAATTTGATTGATTTTCCCCAGCATACAAAAAACCTAGTAAATAGTAAATAGATCATTTATTTGTCATAACATGAGTTACATGCAGATGGAACAAAGAAATATAGTGTGGCCTATAGTGGGTATATTCAACACCTGTCTAAGAAGAGGGAGATGTTTTATTAATATTTTAGATATTCTATACGTCACATTCGCTAGTACCTGTTAAGTAAATCTAATTTTTCGTAACAAATTTGAAACAATTAGCTCATAAGAGAAAATAAATTGTTTGAAGAACTTAACATTGACTTAAATGACAAAATTAAATTAGAATACAAAAAACTAAAAAAAATTGTTTAGACATCAAAGAATTCATCATGTCATAACAATCCAGTATGGTATTTAGATTTAGAAATGACTCGAAAATGGTTAAATTTTCAAGTCATTTCTCACTGAATTAACAATTGAATGCATAAATCCCTAAAGTGGGTGAAATAACATACTATAAAGTGCATAAAGACATTTCCCCATGAGTTTTGACCCTAAGCCCGGTCGTAATGTTAGGCTAGAGCCTCCATTGTGTCTTCAAAGAAAACTTTGAGACCAAACAGTTTCTCAAGCTCACTTTTATTCAATAATCGTCGTAGAAAGTATTGGTTTCATCTGGCGTATTAAGCCTTCGGTTCACTAGACTTGGGACGAATACTGCCTTTAAAACTGTGTTATATTTTTCACACACAATCGTAATATGTTGTTGGTAGTTTAGAGATTACATTTAACTGAAAATGTCGACTTATTAAACATACTAGCCGTACTCAGAGACACTTAAATACTTAAACGTTTCCTTAGTAATGATTTTGTTTTGAAAATATTTGTTTGCTTAGAACTTTGTAAGTTAATGTGAACAACTTAGACCGACAACTTATCTTTAAGATATGCTACTGGAATTTCGACTTATTATTTAAAACAAAGTGTAATATTTTGTTCTGTTGATTTAACATTGAATTGAATTAAGTGCGATGACCCATTAATATGAAAATTTTCAAACAAAATAAGACCTTTTAAAAACAAGAAAATTTGAAACCTTTTACAATAACTTTCTACTAGGATCTTGCAGCAGTTATATGCCCTTAGTGAATCCGAGTCTTTGTTTAAAACCACGTCGTAGGCGTGGTCACGTCTTCACCATTAGTCGTGGACGCTCTGATAACTATACGGGACAAAACTCGGGACACTTCGGATCCAGTTCATCATTACTGTCATTTACCAAATACAGCGGTTTGCGGTTGATGGTGCTAAATCAATTTTATTATGATATGTTGTTTTTTTGTGTCAAATATTTGTGGTATTTCGAGTTATTGTTACATTTGTTGCAATGTTACAATGTGGTTGAAAAAACACGCTATTAATCGCATCATCATGATGTGTCGCGTGATCATGTGATCAGAAAAAATAGGACACAAAGAATTTTGAAATTGGAATAGAAACACCTATTGCCGTATTGGTCTACTAATTAAAAAAAAACCATCTGTGGTTCTATTAATGTATACATAAGCAATGAATGTTCTTGAGTGGATTTACATATCGAAAAATAGGAACATCCTTAAACTACTGTATTACAAAAACAAAATGTCTCAATTACACCAATTTATTCAACTTAAATTACATTAATCATTCTGATGAGCTAACACACATTTTTCAGTAGCGGTCGTGTAATAAAGTGACCGCTAATTATTTCGCTTACATTAGTGCTGAAACAACTGAAAAATAATTACAAATTCACTGTTGCGCTCTACACATAAATCTATTTTTTCTGCGCACGCGCCGCTCTATGACGAAAGCCAATCGAAACAGTTAATCATCTAAGTGACGTGCTCCACATTTCATACTGTTTCAAATCAATCAAATAATATTGAATTAGTTGATGATTTAAAATGATTTATTTGTATTGAAGTTTACGATTATTCTGATTTCTTCTTCTTCTTTATTTGGGATTATACAATGTGATTTTAATTAATTTTCAAGTCGCAAATCTGCAGGAAGAAGTTCCTGTAGGAATATACCTTACTTTTGTACCTCTTTATATTATATGTAAGTATTGTGTTTAAATGTGCATATTTTATGAGCACAAATAATAAATAAATTTTAACTCCTAAGATCGTTTCTTGTTAGCACGACAGGCGGATTTTATTCTTAACCAAGCTCTAAACAGTGAAAATCTATGCGACACGTAGCTAATACCAAAGACATCAACGCGTTCATAAACTTGATCGCTCTGCTTCACTTTGCCTTGCTTGCCTTCGATGTGTTTGAGCTCTCGGTTCTTTATATAAATATTGAAAGCAGTTTTATGATTGTCGTCGAGTTAATTATTACAAAATTATTAATTAATATCATTGTATTTACTCACTATCCAGTCAATTATTTATTGCTTGCTTTATTGCGACACTAAAATTTACTACAGGTAATGTACTATTGAAACACTGATTTAGAAATTTCCATACCTATATGATTTCTTCAGCACTGATGTCCCACTTAATAACACGCAAAAGCTAAAAATCTATTCTCATATATCATGATAATTATATCAAAAAAGTACATTAATATTTTTATATAAAAAAAAGTATTTGTGTGCATGCGTAAAAACCGTAGCTAACGTGATTGGCGTTAACCATACGATCTGTCTGTCTGTCTGTCATCATATGTAAATAATGCATGACAATTGTAAACTATTAGTTCCTGACATAGTGACCGTAATATTTTACGTACAACTCTATGGTATAACGGCGTTTTTTTTTCTTCAATTACGTATATCTAAAAGTTGTAAAAACGCGACTCATGTTGTAAATTTTCTACAATTAATTATGTTTATAATTGTTTATTTGACAGCCTAGTGTTTATGATAATTAATGAGTGGAACGATTCGATCCCTGAGTTAGTCATTTTTTATACTATCAGAAACTAATTTTATTCTATTATGATCAGTTTTCATATAAGTATCTTCATCGTCGTGTACTCTCAAGTTTTATTATTTTAACATTAAACCATTTTATTTTTAAAAAGATTTTATTTTTTTCAATATCACACGGCATTGAAGACAAAGGCAAATAAGTTTCAAAAACATGGCTGGAACTCATTGGAAAACACGTCAAGTCATGAGAGATCATAAGCAAAAAAAACCAAGAGAGCAGAAATCTATTTCTGTCTATAAATGCTGCACTTATCAAACTAGGGTAAAAGTAGTCGTGCAAGTGTGCAACTATGATTATGAAATGTTCCAAAATGAATGCAAACTTGCACGAAGAGATTAATTTGCATTAATACCTATCAATTAATATTGTATGTCTTTACCAATCACGGGACCACAGGGTCCCGGTCATTTGGAAGGCGTACGAGGGGCCGGAGCCAACTGCGCAGAGGCCCTTTAGACAACTTTAATCTAAATGAAATGGGACACAAACCGGCGACTTTCCCTGTATGCACTATGGAAATGCACCCAAGGACAGTCCCCGGTTAGTGTAGGACTATTGCGGATAATGGAAACAAAGTACAAGGTTATGGGTGTGGGTTGCTATGGACTGGTATGATGGGAACTATGGAAGGATATTACTGTTGTATTCAATTCTTCTTGTAGTACATATTTTTGACTCTCAGCTTAGGTTTGCAGTTTGGGAAAATAACTCTATTACTTTCCAACTGCAATAGGGGCTTATAATCACGGCGGCGCGGCAAACGTGACGTCGCTAATAGATATTGACATTGTGACTGACAACAACAAATTAGTCGCCTGGCCAAACGGTTATATAATTAAGCTGTCAAATAAAATAATTAAAGATTATTCAATTAATGTCTCTAGCGGTGTTATGTTGACATTTTTGATACGAGTCCATTTAAAGTATGAAACGATTGATGCTTCTTAGTAAAACTTCCAGGTCATCTCGTTGGTTATATAAGAAGTGCTAGCAAGAGTATCTGTAAAGCATAAAGGTTTGCAGTTCGTTAACAGATTGATCTATAATTTCTTATATAAATCCTAATGACCAAAAAGCCAGTACCACATTGGTAATTTCTCTGGTGTCTATGGTTGAAAGTAATCGGTGTCCATGGGTGGCGCCGAGAGCTTTCCATCTGGTATCCAGCCAGTTCGTATGCCGCCCTATCAAATTAAAAAAAAAATAGTGTTTTTAGTTACATTTCTTCCACAGTACTTACATGCGTACTTACTACAATTTAACACAGAACTCTTCTTATTATACGTACCTATATGCATTACAGATTATATACTCATACACTAGTGAACTAAAGAGTCTAAAAAACACAACCAACCTACATACATTGTGCATAATATTACACCGTGCCAGTACCTACCATACGTCTTTAATGACAATTTCTATTACTTACACAAGATGCATAGCGGAGATAACATAGTAAATGTTCTCAGTGATCTTAATGTGGTCTTCACACTGCAGTGTACAGTTAGGCAAACAGGAATGCTGGAGACATGTGTCATAGTTTTCAATTGACAGCCTGAATATTACAGCCGAACCGGTCAGTTGTACCTTGAAGGTGAAGTGTCACGTTTGTACTAGTTAATGTAGGTAAGTTTATTTAGAGCATAACAGTTTAAATGTGGAAGCGCCACGCTGCTTTGTGGCACAAATTGTCAGTTTCAATCGGATTGATAACATATGGCTTCATAGTAATTGGCGTGAAACAACACACAGCGTCGTATTTGCTATGTGAGTGAGGTTACAGGGGACCAATCCTCCCCATTTCCCATCACCAATCTCTTATTTCCCAATCATCAAATTCGACAAAAGGCCAGGTACATTCGTAATTCCTCTGGTGACCTATTCGTGCCGTAGCATGGCTCTATCTTTTGACGTACTAATCAATAAAATTGAAATTGTGTTAGGAACTTTTTAACACATATTATTGACAGAATTGTTTTCTAGTTACAAAACAAAAATGACAATAAAGGATGAGACAATTGTATAATAGTTCGTCGTTCGTCGTTCGTCACAATAACAGCCGTCTCTTTAGTTTTTTTCAATAAAGACATTTTGATGATAACAAAATGGTTCGCACCATAACGCAGTTACTTTCGCGACCACTCGATCAAAATACTATTAAATTAAGAAAATATTCTCTAATTGAATTACCGATTTTCCACTTTCAATCAAAACCATAAAAGTGCGTTAAAATACACATTCGTAAACACATCACATGTTACGTTCAAATGATACGGTCATCAGACTGATGCGACCATTAAGCAATGGTATCAACATTTCTCTTGCTCTTGCGCAATTTTCTCAACCAATCAAATCAGAAAGTAATATTTGAAATGATCGAGTTCCTTATGACGATATATAAGTTTATAAAAAATATCAAAAGAGAGTGATAGCCTAGAAAATAATAAGCGATGGAATTGAAAAGTGATGTGGTGTCCTTTTAGTTAAGAGCTGCCCGCCGCGTGCAAGAAGGGCGCGGTTTCGAAATCTGACAAATAGTAGTGACTTTTAGCAAATTACCTATATGTACTTTCAAAGATTGACAAACGGTGAAGGAAAAATCTCGTGTGGAAACCTGGATTTATAATTTCTGATTATAATTTTGAAATCACCAATCCACCTTGAGCAAGACTTGTGATTGATGATCATCTTCTTAGTGTGAGAAAAGGCATAGTATATCAATAAACTAATCTACAAAACAATCTCCAAGATAATATTAAATTCTTTAAAGAGTGTGTGCGCGGTGTGAGTTTTCATACAAACGTCCAAGATTTTAATGAAACCAATTATTGCTACGTAACGTATCAAGGTCTAAAAACTGAATGAGGTATCAACATTTTCAAAATGGTAGTTTTATACGATTTTAAGTATCTTTTCGTGTCGTGTATTATTTCGAAAATTTTTTATGTAGGTATCTAGGTATTAAGTTTTTATAACTTAATTTATTGAAAATGAGTTAACAACCTACCAGTATTTCAAAATATTTTATAACGATCTGTCGAGTGTTTTGAAAACCACTACAATTTTGGACTTGAATGTTTGTACGGAAAGCCGGACCGCGTGCACGCTTTAGTAAAAGCGTTATCGCGCGGCTGTCAATTATTGAATTAAAAACACATCACATCTAAATGTATCAGATTCTGTTTTAATACAGATGTGACTTACTTTCTGCCTGTGGCTTTGCCCGGTTGGAATATACACTATTTTCTAGTAGGTTCCTTCCCTGTGTGTGTATAAAAATGTAAACTATGCTTTTCGCTGAAAAGTAAACTTTTACTACAGTGAAACTATTAAAGGTTTATGTAAATCATATTTACAAATGATTAAAGGCCACTTCTCGCACGGAGAAGGCTTGATGATTAATCACCGCGCTTGGTCAAAGCGGATTAGCGTACCAAACTTAAATTAGAAATTATATGTCCAGGTTTCCTCACGATAATGTTCTTCCCAGGGTGTCAGTGGTATCTAAATAATCATAGAAAGTTCGTATTATTCGAGAAAATCACATTCGAACTCTAAAATCTTGAGTCTGACATTTTTCTTCTGTGTGTTACTACAACAAGCGTTGAACCTTCCTTCCCTTTTCCGTAAATAACATGAAACTGTTAGGTAAATACAACGTATTGACTAAGATACTAATTTCCGCAGTAATTAACATGAGCAGCAATCACTGATTCATGTTAAGTATAGGTATATTTATATAAGACATACTTACAAAGGTACATACATAACATATAGCACCCTAAATCCAAATCCAAACTAATATTATAAATGCGAAAGTAACTCTGTCTGTCTGTCTGTCTTTCTGTCTGTCTGTCTGTCTGTCTGTCTTTTCTTCACGCCTAAACTACTGAACCGATTTGTGTGAAATTTGGTACAGACATAGTTTGAAACTTGAGAAAGGACATAGGATAGTTTTTATTACAAAAAATAAAAATAAAAAATAAAATTTATTACGGACATACAGCGCCATCTAATAGTCAAATGTCGAGCTGTTCCTATGCTCCATAGATAGATGGCGTTAATCGCGCAATAGTGTCATTACACGTGTTCGGTTCATGTTATTGTTTTAATTCATCGGAAAATCCATCAGAAAAATGTAAATAAATAGTAAAAAGGTGTAAAAAATTAATATTAACATAATACAAGTTTTACTACAAAGAAAATGCGCTAACGGAGTATAGATAATTCTATTAGTACTACGCGCAATGGTGTCGATCGTTACACGAGTTCGGTTCATGTTATTTTTTAATTCATCGGAAAACAGTTAATAAATAGTAAAAAGGTATGAAAAAAATAATATAATATAAGAAAATGCAAGAACGGAATATAGATAAATAATCTGAGTTGTCACTATGCTCGATAGATGGCGTTGGGATCGAAATAGATCGCGCTATGGTTTCGTTACACGCATTTGGTTGGGTATCGGCCGAGCGCTTCGGTACCGTCGTGGAAAAATTGTATTGTCGGTTGTATGGTCGTTTATGTTTGGTTCTGATAAATTGGCGTTGTATCTGTCGATTAAAAGGTTTTGTTGGGTTGTTCTGGTTGTTGTTAGATGTCGGTTAATTTGATCTCGACTAATAGTACTTAGATTGTTTAGTAAAACTGTAATTCTAAGTTCGTTTTAAATTATTTAGTTTTAAGTTCGTTTCTTTTTAATTATTTAGTTTTAAGCTTGGTTGTTAAATAGGATAGGTTGTAATATAATTTCTTTTAAATTGTTATAAGTTCGGAAAGATTTTAATATTTCTTTAGTTTAAGTTCGTTTTTAAACTATTTTTTTCAATGACTAGAAAACGCAAGACCAACTTAGCACGTAGTTCCAGCGGAGCTCGAGCTAAAAGAGTTGCAAGAAGTCAAGAGTCTGAAGAACAGACTCAAGCCCGTTTGACTTTAGACGCCGAGCGTCACGCTGCTCAAAGAGCTGCTGAGACTGAAGAGGTGAGGCAGGAGCGACGGCTCTTAGACGCTGAGCGTCACGCTACTCAAAGAGCTGCTGTGACTGAAGAGGTGAGGCAGGAGCGACGGCTCTTAGATGCTGAGCGTCACGCTACTCAAAGAGCTGCTGAAACCGAAGAGATGGCTCGGGAGCGCCGGCTCTTGGACAACGAACGTCACGCTGCTCGAAGAGCTGCTGAAACCGAAGAGATGGCTCGGGAGCGCCGGCTCTTAGACAACGAACGTCACGCTGCTCGAAGAGCTGCTGAGACTGAGGAGGTGAGGCAGGAGCGACGGCTCTTAGACGCTGAGCGTCACGCTACTCAAAGAGCTGCTGAGACCGAAGAGATGGCTCGGGAGCGCCGGCTCTTAGATGCTGGGCGTCATGCAACTCAAAGAGCTGCTGAGACCGAAGAGATGGCTCAGGAGCGCCAGCTCTTAGATGCTGAGCGTCATGCAACTCAAAGAGCTGCTGAGACAGAAGAGGTGGCTCGGGAGCGCCGGTTCTTAGACACCGAACGTCACGCTGCTCGAAGAGCTGCTGAGACTGAGGAAGTGAGGCAGGAGCGACGACTCTTAGACGCCAGGCGTCATGCAACTCAAAGAGCTTCCGAAACTGTAGATCAAACTCGAGTACGTCGGCTTTTGGATGCTGAGCGTCATGCGTTTCTGATTGCTGCAGAGTCACATGAAGAATCTCAAAGACGACGTGTTCTATTAGCTGCACGGCAAGCACAAAGACGAAATATATTTACACGTAATACGTGGGAGGTATTTCATGATGCTGCTTTTGATTATGACCCTTTAATTGATTACATGAACCATCGATTAGTGCTCTTAGGACGGATGGCTAAAAAGTGCACATATTGTATGGCACTAAAATGGAAAGAGGAAACTCCGGGTATGTGCTGTTCTGGAGGTAAAGTTTCACTTCCATCACTTGGTGTTCCAGAGGAACCCCTGAAAACACTACTTTTATGCGATAGTAATGAGTCACGAGTCTTTTTGAACAGTATAAGGAAATATAATAGCTGTTTCCAAATGACGTCATTTGGAGTAGATCATGAGGTTGTTATGCCTGGATTTTCCAGTACATTTAAAATACAAGGTCAAGTTTACCATAGGGTTGGGTCTTTACTGCCTACAAACGATCAGCCTAAATTTTTGCAAATTTATTTTATGGGAGACGAAAATAGTGAAGTTAACCGCAGATGCCAAAATATTAATGGAGTTGAAAGGGATACTGTCTTAAAAATCCAGAGAATGTTGCACGAGCATAACAACCTTATTAATACTTTCAAAACAGCATTAGAAAGAATGCCGGCAGAAAATTACAAGTTGATTATGCACCCTGACCGTACACCAACTGGGGAACATGAAAGACGGTACAATGCACCGCTTATTAATGAAGTAGCAGCTGTAGTCACAGGCGAACAGTTTGCTTCCCGTGACATTATTTTGCATGCCCGTAATGACATTTTAAGTAGGGTACCAGATACACACAAATTTTATGACGCATTGCAATATCCGTTGATATTCAGCAAGGGGCAAGAAGGGTACCACTTTCAAATACCCCAAGTCAGTCCTGTAACAGGTTTGCCTGTAAACAACAAAAAAGTCTCATGCATGGATTTTTATGCCTACCATATCATGGTTCGAGAAAATGATTTTAATATAATATCACGATGTAGACAACTGGCCAATCAGTTTTATGTTGATATGTATGTAAAAGTTGAAAGCGAACGATTACGATACATATCATTAAACCAAAACAAATTGAGAGCGGAGAACTATGTCCATCTTCAAGATGCTGTGGCAAATGATGGTAATGTTAACCCTAACGATTTAGGTAAATTGGTAATTTTGCCATCATCTTTTGTAAATAGCCCCAGATATTTACACGCTTATACACAGGACGCATTCGCTTACGTACGTACATATGGTCGCCCCGATTTGTTCGTAACTTTTACATGCAACCCAAGCTGGCCTGAAATAGTTGAAGAGTTGCTGCCGGGACAGAGGGCAATCGATAGACATGATATTGTTGCAAGGGTTTTTCGATTAAAAGTTAAGAAGCTTATGGAAGTTGTCAATAAAGGAAATGTATTCGGTGAAGTACTATGCTTCATGTACTCGATAGAGTGGCAAAAACGCGGGCTTCCTCACGTGCATATTTTAATCTGGCTGAAGGACAAGCTGAGACCCGATCGAATAGATAATGTTATTAGAGCGGAAATACCGGATCCAAGTAGTGACCAGGCACTTCATGAAATTATTATTAAAAATATGATTCATGGTCCTTGCGGTCCTGACAATCCTCAAAGCCCCTGCATGAAAAATGGAAAATGCTCTAAAAAATATCCTCGCACGCTTATTAAAGAAACTGTCCACAATGACAATGGATATCCGTTGTATCGAAGAAGAGCACCAGGCGATGGGGGACAAACCGCGTCTGTAAAAGTTCGAAATGTTTATGTTACTATTGATAATAGTTGGGTAGTCCCTTTTTCGCCCGTATTGTCAAAAATGTTTAACGCTCATATAAACGTAGAAGCTTGCAGCTCAGTGCGCGCTATCAAATATATATGTAAATACATAAACAAAGGTAGCGACCAAGCTATTTTTAGTTTCAAAAACACCGATGCTGCTAATCCCATAAATGAAGTCCAAACGTACCAGTCTGGTCGTTATGTTAGCAGCAACGAAGCCGTGTGGCGGCTTTTAGCCTTCCCGTTACACGAAAGGCACCCGACAGTCACACACCTGACTGTACACTTGGAAAATGGGGAACGTGTCTATTTTACTGCAAACAATTTCCAAGAGAGAATAACCTCTGCTCCAAAAACAACACTCACCGCTTTTTTTGAGCTCTGCACAAGAGATGAATTTGCAAGGACGCTCCTCTATGTTGATGTACCAAGATATTACACTTGGAACTCTACAAGGAGGGAATGGAAACGACGAATCCAAGGGGTTCCGGTCCAGAATTGGCCTGGTGTCAAATCTGGAAATGCCTTGGGCCGAGTTTACACGGTTCACGTTACCAATATGGAGTGTTTTTGTCTGAGAATACTGCTACACCACGTGCGGGGGCCAACTTCTTTTGCAGATCTCAAAAAGCTAAATGATCAAGAATTCTCGACATTTAGAGAGGCATGTGAGGCAAGAGGACTATTAGAGAACGATAATCATTGGGATCTAACTCTAGAAGAGGCCGCACAGTGCAAATCTGCACCACAGGTGAGAGAGCTTTTTGCTATATTAATAGCAACATGTGGACTTTCAAACCCTGAGTATCTGTGGGAAAAATATAAAAATGATATGGCGGATGACATTTTGCGTAGATTTCAAGAAGGGGACCCAAATATTTCGTACAATGAGGTAATTTACAATGACGCTCTGACCAAGGTTGAGGACCAAGTGATAACTATCACTGGTAAATATTTGTCCGATTTTGGTATGAGCAGACCTCAAAGAATTGGGGAAGTCAGTGATGATTTAATGCGAGAGCTAAATTATGATCCAGTTTTGTTACAGCAACAAATTACAGAGGCCCTTCCACTTTTAAATCCAGAACAAAGATTAGTCTTTGACACAATAATCAACAAAGTTGCCATTGGCGAAGGTGGTTTGTTCTTTTTGGATGCTCCAGGAGGTACCGGCAAAACCTTTCTTCTAAACTTATTATTAGCTGAAATCCGGAAAGATAAAGGAGTTGCTGTGGCAGTAGCTTCATCCGGAATAGCTGCTACGCTGCTTAGTGGAGGACGAACGGCCCACTCAGTTCTGAAATTGCCACTAAATTTAGCTCATGAGGAAATGCCAGTTTGTAACATAAGTAAAAGTAGTGAGCGTGGAAGAATGTTACAACAATGTAAACTGCTGGTGTGGGATGAATGTACGATGGCCCATAAAAGAGCAATCGAAGCACTTCATCGCACGATGAAAGACATTAAAAACAGTCAAAGTATTATGGGAGGAATGGTAGTTCTATTGGCCGGTGACTTCCGGCAGACCCTGCCGGTTATAGCAAGGGGCACACCGGCAGATGAAATCAATGCCTGTTTAAAAGCATCTGTGCTATGGACTCATGTGAAAAAGGTTTCACTGTCGACGAATATGCGAGTATTACTCCATAATGACTGTCAAGCCGGGCAGTATGCTGCTGCTCTTCTGAAGATCGGCGAAGATCGTATGCCTACCGACTCCGAGAGTATGATCACGCTGAGCAGCGAATTATGCCAAATTGTGGATAGCACATACAATTTAAAAAATAGTGTCTATCCGGATCTACGCGCCAATATCGAAAATCGGGAATGGTTATGCGAAAGGGCAATATTGGCGCCAACAAATGAAATAGTAGGCCGGATAAATGACCAAATTATGTCTGACATAGAGGGAGATGTCATCGAGTATCTATCAGTAGATAACGTCGTGGATACCGAGCAAGTGACATGTTACCCAACAGAGTTTCTCAACTCCTTAGAGTTATCAGGAGTGCCTTCTCACAAGTTGAGGCTGAAAGTTGGTGTTCCTGTGATGCTTATGAGAAACCTTGATCCACCAAGGCTATGTAACGGCACACGGTTACAAATAACCTATTTAGGACGGAATGTCATTAAAGCCGTTATTATGACTGGAATGGCAAAAGGCGAAACTGTAATTATTCCCCGCATTCCCATCATTCCAACTGATTTGCCATTCCAATACAAAAGAGTTCAGTTTCCGCTGAAAACTGCGTTTGCAATGACCATAAATAAAGCCCAAGGGCAAACGCTAAAAGTTGCGGGGGTACATCTTGAAAAAGACTGTTTCTCCCATGGGCAACTCTCCGTTGCGTGCTCAAGAGTGTCAAAACCACAAAACCTTTACATTTTTGCAAAGGATGCCAAAACTAAAAACGTGGTATACAGAAATGTCTTGGTGTAAGAAACATTCATAATCTGTAAGCCTAAAATAATAGAAAATTTGCCAATGGGAGAAACAGTCTTTTTTTCCTTTTGAACTGAAATGACAAATCAGTAGAATGATGGGAAAATAAGGAAAAATAACATTATCGCCTTTTTCGATCGGCAATAACGGCTTTAATGCCCTAAGTGAGTATACATCTCTTAAATTGAAAGAGAGAGCTTGGTCAGAGCTCATTCTTTTGATTTTTGAAGAGTTTCCTGGGATATCTTCCACATTTCAGACTGATCAAATTTATAGGGGACCACACTGACACTTTACTCTACAAAAGAATTTCTCAAATCGGTCTATAACTTATAAGCCTAAGGCCTTAATATACATAAAAAAATACGGTCGAATTGAGAACCTCCTCCTTTTTTTGAAGTGGGTTAAAAACTTTCTGCTCAAAGTAAATTTACGGACGAAGTCGCGGGCAAAACTACCCACGCTAAAAATGTGATAATAACTCTGTCTATCTGTCTTTCCGTCACGCCTAAACTACTGAACAGATTTGGATGAAATTTGGTACAGACATAGTTTGTACCAAATTTCATCCAAAAATCCCGCGAGATCGGGAACTATGTGGGTAAAACCAAAAATCTGCCGGAAGTCACTATTCCACGCGAACGAAGTCGCGGGCAAAAGCTAGTTAATATTATAAATGCGAAAGTATATAATGTCTGTCTGTCTTTTCCTCACGACCAAACTACTGAATCTACAGACATAGTTTGGAACTCGAGAAAGGACATAGATAGGATAGTTTTTATATCTAATAAAAATCTGCAGCATATCACTATTCCACGCGAACGGAGTCGCGGGCAAAAGCTAGTATAGTATTAGGTTACAAATATTCCAAATAACTTTTGAAAAAGATTATTTAAATAAACGACAATTTATTTGCAATTGTACACAAGTTCGAAACACCGTCGCGCGCGACTTTATGTTAGTGTGCGCGTGCGCATATCGGATGTTCGTCAGTTCCACACTGCGCGCTAGTTAATATGTCAGCACGCGGCATCTCAAGTATTTTCACCTAATCAACACATACAATGAATCCTATAAATTCTTTTTCACTCTTTATTTGTAACGTCTTGCTTTACAGGGTGTTCTAAGGTGGACATGTCTTTAAATTAATATGTCTGTTTGTAAGTACCTAAGTATTATAACTCTTAAACTGATCAACTGATATTGATCAAAATTTGTTTGATAGTTTGGTAATTAAATCAACAGAATTCTTAATTATGATTCAAGAAATTTTGTTCAACCTTTTTTCCTTTTTGCCTTGTTTTGTTGATAAATAGTTTTAGTAAAAAAATTGAAAATCGCTTTTATAAAAGGTTTTTCCGACCTGGTGAACTCCGTACTACTTCAAACTCCAATATAAATAAAACGATGAAAATTGTTCCTTGACAAATGTCGCTTACTTATATAAAAGTTTATATGGGAACGAAAAATGGTGTTTTTACTCATTTTCATCCACATTTCTTACAAAATTGCAGGAAACAATGCCGTGCAGTAGCCCAAACGTCATTATTCGCTGGTCTATATAAAATTGGCGTTACTTCGTAAAAATTGAACATTTATTGAGCTCAAGCTTTTCCAATCTACTATTCGAAAAATAAATAGACTTCAATTGAGTAAACAAAGACTGTGCTACTGTCTGACTGAATGAATGAATGAACCCTGTCCAATCCAATCCAATGAATGAATGAAACCATCCCGTTGCTTCTTCTCTGGGCCGGGGGGCCCAGAGAAGAAGCAACGGGATGGTTTTTAGATAATACGAGTCTGTCACTCCCACAAGCCTACCCTTTTCCATCCTCAAAAAATGGTCTTAGTTTCTTTGGTCGGTCGTAACTGCATTTGTAAGAATCAAGGTGCAATTTCCGTACTGCATACTTTCATTATGTTAATATACTGACAAAGTGAATAACTAACACGTTGTTAATACTACCTGTATATCATTTATCATTGCACTTTCGATGAGTGGAACTAACGCTTTGATTACTTGCCATACAACATGTACATTTTTTGCAATTTTTTTCGTATCGAAAGTTTAAGTTCACTTATTTCTCAATATAAATTTTTTACCGCACCGTGAGGTCATTGACCGGGCAAAAAGTCGTACGTAGTGATTTTTTCTAAGTATAAATAAATAATATATAACTAAAAGCAATCAACCCGCCTTTGACAAACGCGGAGATAGTGACAGACTCTCTTATGTTTTATGGCGACCAATCCGAATCAGTGAGTGCCGCGTCTTTTGGACACTGGTAGATGCGTAGGTACCGTGGACGTGTAGACTATACTTCTACCGCTTATACCACAGGTAGCGCTCTGCGGATTTCCTATCCTTTCTTTCTTGGTTTGGTTTGATGCCTGACGCGTCTTTTTGCCATCGACCCACGAAAACACTATCCTCATTTTAAATATTCCTGACAGACCACAACTTAGAGTTTTCCGCGAAACTTTCCGCGTTGCACAACCGTTTAAAAACCTTTTACCATATTGATAGAACAGCTGTCCAGGTATCAAATGTAGACCATAGGAATTAAGATTGTACCAACTATAATAAATAATACCTTTAGATACTGCATAACTACAAAATACCTAAACGAGGTGTGAATCTTGTCACAATGTTATAACAATGTTGTTATGTGACAAGAATAGCTATGTAGCTGTTATATTATCAGGTATCATTAAGTATTATATAATAACTTATACAACACCATACATAACGTCTTTTTTTATATTGTTGTGAATAGCGAAAAGCAAATGGGTATGGTTATGGGATATGTCGGCAAACGAGCAGACGGATAACCTGATGGTAAGCAATCGGTGCCGTCAATGGTCTTCCGCAATACTACTACAACAATTTCCAAATGCGTTGCCAACCTTTTAAGGGTTGTCTGTTATTTGAAGATTGCAAATCGTTAAACACAATACAAGCATTGTATCAGAACTAGGGTTTTCGCGACTATTTTATTAAGATGAAATAAATCTAGAGACGACGAATGGCTAAATGCAAATACTTACTGTTTCGATCAACAACGCCATTTGGAATTCCCTTCCTGACTTTAAGAATCTTAGGTAACATATAATTTTAACCTATAAGCCTTTTTTTTTTTTTTTTTTTGTCAGGGGAAAATCATCCAATGACTTCTCCCGCCCAGGGTAAGGCGAGAGAGAGTGTCAGACTCTTACTGACTAAAAACCCCCCCGTTCCTTCTCCTGCTCTGGGCCGAGGTCGCGGTGCCTCATTGCGCTTACCCCGCAGCCCCGGCTAAACATCAGCCCTTTAGGGCCCCGACTGTGGTGGTTTATTGGCTCTTTGAGGCGCGCGCGGAACGCTACGCGCCGTACGCTCGGGTCCAGTTCTGGTCGGGCGGCGAGCTACCCTTACTCGCCGTCCGCAGACCCGCGCTTACGGTGGCCGGAGATCATCCCTCGATCCTCGACGTCCGGAATGTCGCCTTCTGCGGCGGCTGGGGCGCGAGGAGGATAGTTCCCTCACGCGCTCCGCCTCCTCCTTTGCGAGCATAACTGCTTCGCAGAAGGAGGAGATAGCTTCCCAGTTCCTCTCACGCTGGACCATGGCCTCGATTAAGGCCGGGCGCGAGAGGTCGCCGCCGCCGATCACTTCCCTGAGAACACGGCGGTGCTCAACCCAAGCAGGGCACTCCGCCACCGTATGCTCCACCGTGTCCTCCAGGTGATCCTCACAATGACGACACTCGGGCGTTTCCTCCCGCTGGATCCGAAACAGGAACCTACCAAAGCTGCCGTGCCCGGTAAGCACCTGCGTCAGGCGGAAGGTGAGGACGCCGTGGCGTCTCTCAAGCCACTCCTCAAAGAGGGGTCTTACCGCTGCTATAGTAGCGTGCCCGGCCCTCGGTTGCGACAGTCGCTGCTTCCACTCAGCCATGAGATCTCGCCGGAGCTCATTCCGCCACGCACTAATTTGGCGCGGCAGAGGATCCTCGCCCCGGCGACGCGCGTCTGCGCGCAAACTGTAGACGCGCGCGAGCGCCTTCGCTTCCAGATCCCATGGCGGTGATCCGGCAAGGAGGTTCGCCGCCTCCCCGGAGATCGTGCGATATCCGCGGATTATTCGGATAGCCATGACCCTCTGGGACGCGACCAGCGTACGAGCCGGCCGCCGCTTCAAATCCGGCGCCCACACAGGGGCACCGTAGAGGGCCATGGATCGCACAATCCCCATGTACAACCTCCGGCAGGAGGCGTTTGGCCCCCCGAGGTTGGGAAGGAGCCGCTTGAGCGCGGCCCCAGACCGTTCCAACTTAGGAGCCAAACGACGAAAATGCTCCGTAAAATTCCATCGGCTGTCGAGGACGAGACCCAGGTACTTCATCGCCGACTCGACGCCGATGGTAACTCCTCCTGCCATTATTTGGGACCCATCTGGAGGTGGCGCGTTCCGACGGCCATAAAAACACATGGCCTCGGATTTGTGAAGCGCCACCTCGAGTCCCAACTGCCGGATCCTTGCAACGACTGTCGCGACCGCTTGCGACATCAGGTCGGCCGCCGCCTGATGTGACCTCCCATTCGCCAGCACCAGCGTGTCGTCAGCATAACAAACAATGCTGACGCCGCTCGGGAGGTCGGTGCGTAGCACCCAATCGTACCCGATGTTCCACAGGAGAGGTCCCAGGACCGATCCCTGTGGAACACCGCGCGACACCTCTCGCCGATTCCACACGCCCCGGTGACCGGGGTAGATGACGCATCTGTCCGTCAAGTAAGCCTCGACTACACGACGGAGATAGGCAGGCACCCGGTGATACCGGAGTGCCTCCAGAATGCAGCTCCAGGGCAACGAATTGAAGGCGTTGGCGATGTCCAGAGACACCGCCACGACGACTCGCCCCCTGGCCAACGCAGTCCCCGTCGTGAGGTCCCTCACGCGCATGATGGCGTCCACCGTGGAGCGCCCTCTGCGGAAGCCGAACTGGCCGTCCGCTAAATCCGGCCCCCTTCCAGGCAGGTGCCCGACGAGGCGGTCTGATATTATCCTCTCGAACAGTTTTCCCACCTCGTCGAGCAGCACAATGGGCCGGTACGCGGACGGAGAGTCCGCAGGACGCCCCGGCTTCTTCACGAGGACCAGTTTACCCGTCTTCCACGACAGCGGAAACTGGCCCCTCTCCAAGCATGCGCTGAAAAGACCAATTAGTCGAGGCCTGAGAGCCTCCGAGGCCAGGACCCAAACCTTGGCATGCAGCCCGTCAGGTCCTGGGGCGGTGTTCTTGCCGCTCAGCCGGCGCACCGCCACCCTCAAATCTACCTCGGTCACTTCCGGAGCGGATTCACCGTCGTCGTCGTTGTAGCCCGCATTGGGCACCGCAGGGGGCGGAGACATAGTGGGAGGCGTGTAACCTATCTGTGGTCGGGGGAATAGCGCCCCAACCACTTCGTCCACGACCTCCGGCCGGAGACTCTGAGTCAGTGGGGGCGCCCAGGTGCGGAGCTTATCACGCACCATGCGGTAGGGGCGTCCCCACGGGTCTCTGTTCAGAGTCTCCAACATCTCCTCGCGGGCCCGATCTTTGGCCCGCCGGATCTCCACCCTTAGGGTGGCCTTCGCCGCCCTGTACTCCTCGTACAGCTCCGCCTCTCTGGTTTCAGCGTCCAGAGGGCGGATACGGAGCCTGCGGTGCCTGGTGTATCGGCGTCGCGCTGCGGTGCACTCACCACGCAGAGCAGCCAGCTCCTGCGACCACCAATACACCTGGCGCTTGCGTTGGCACGCCCGGATCCGGGGCATCGCCACGTCGCACATCCTGGACATGGCGTCCTGGAGCCATCTCGCCTCCTCGTTAACGTCGGCAGGCCTGACCGGTGGTATCACCCAGGCCTGCACGACTGCGGCTTCCAGGAAAAGCTCCCGGTCCAGTTGCCTAAGCGCCCAACGCGGGCCACACGGGGCCTGTCTAACTGGCGGGTCTGCGGACTCGGCGGAAACGTCGAACCGTATATAGCGGTGGTCCGAAAACGTCTCCACCTCCTCCATGACGCGCCAGTCGCCAACGCGCGATGACAGAGCGGGGCTAGCAAACGAAATGTCCACCACTGACTCGCCCCGCATCCGTATGCACGTGGGGACAGAACCCCGGTTCAGCACGACCAGGCCTGTCTCCAGAGCCCAGTCTTCGACCATCCTTCCCCGGACATCAGTGAGCCGGGAACCCCAAGCCAAATTCTTGGCATTGAAGTCCCCGAGGACCAGCACGGGAAGGGGACGGAACCCGACGACGACGGTGACTAATTCCCTGAGGGAGTTGTGGAACTCGACGAGAGTTCGGTTCGGAGAGAAGTACACGCCCACCACGGCGATCTCTCCGAACCGAGCCGCGACGCAACCCCTGCCTCGCTGAGGCCCTTCGGGGGTTGGGGTACCGGCGGCGGCCGACGAGATGATGGTCACCGAGCCGTCCAGGTCTGACAACCAGTGTTCCCTGGGTGGAACGAAGTACGGCTCGGAGACCACAGCAACATTGATCGACCACTGCGCCATGCTCTGGAGCAGGAGATCCTGAGCAGCGGCGCAGTGGTTGATGTTCGCCTGGAGGAGGCGTAATGGAGCCATTATTGGCAGTCCATCACGACCTCCTCTCTGGCACCGGCGACAGCAGCAGTCGCGGAGGCGGTGGCGACTGTGTCTGTATCGACGGGAACGGCGGGGGCGGTAGAGGCGGCAGAGGGCCTAACTTTACCCCTGGGATTGGCGGGGGGGGAGCAGGTTTTGCCCCCAACCCGGTGATCGGCCGGCTTACCAGCCGCCGCACATACTACGCAGTGTAGCGGTGCGGTGCAAGTGCCGGCCCTGTGACCGGGCTGACCGCAGCGGAAGCAGCGGTCGCTACGGTCTACCTCCGAGGTGCATTTGGCACCCACATGGTGACCAATAAGGCAACGATAGCACCTCAGAGGCCGGGGCTCAAGCAGCTTCACCTGCGCCGAGACCCAGCCCACCAGGAGTCTTTTGCCCTCCGACAATTTTTTTGCCGCTGTGACGGGGCAGCTGACTACCACAGTCCGCAGCCCCGTGCTGTCCGGGCGGATGGTGCCTGCCTTCACCTGGTCCACAGGACACTCCCCCATCCTGGCGACAGCGGCCGCCACCTCATTCTCCGTCACAGAGTCGTCCAGGCCCATAATACGTAGCTCCAGGCATTTAGTGGGCCTGGACACGCGAGCCTCGTCCGCTGCAAGGCACGTCCTGAGCCTCTCGGCTAGGGCGTCAGCGGACGACCCGCTGGCCGCGCCGGGGACCTCTAAGAGACGGGCTCCAGTGGCAGTGACCCTCACTGCGAACCCGTCGGGTGCCCCGAACTCCGCAGGAGATACCGCCCCCTTCAACTTTTTGAGTACGTCCCCGTACGTCACCCCCTTTTTAGCCGCATCCGGCTGTAGTGTAATCACTACAGCCGAAGATTTGGGGGCGAGGAGCATTGCCGCGGCGCGCTTCTCCTTGCGCCGCTGCTGCCGCCGTTGCCGCTGCTCTTTCTTGCGGCGCTTCCTCGCCTCCTTAGCGACCCTCCTCGCTTCCCCGGCCACCTGCCACTCGCCATCGGCACACAACTCCGATGGGGTGGGCGCCGCTCCGGCTGGAGCTCTAGCGGCTGCACCCCTGCGCCTGCGACTCATCGGCGCCGAAGCTGAAGTTGGAGCTTGCGCTGTCAGAGCCGCAGGTGCCGCCTTCGGCGCTTTCGCCGGCGTAGGCGCTTTCGCCCCCTTCTTCGCCGGTGCCTCAGCCCGAGCGCCGCAGCTGGTTGAAGGCTTTGCTGCTGCTGTTGCGTAAGAGCCAGCTGCAAGCGGGGGTCGGAGGAGCCTAGCCTCCAGAGCGTCAAAACGCTGTTGAAAGGCGGCCATCTCTCGCCGCATCAGGCCGAGAAAGTCGGCCTCCGTTGGCTGCGCCGGTTGGGGACGGCCTCCGCGAGCAGTGGCGAGCTCTGCCTTAGCTGCTCGGAGTTCAGCCTCCAAGGCCGAGTTCGCAGCCACCAATCGGGACAGTTCCCGTCGCATCCCGGCTAGCTCCTTATGCAGAGCAGCCATTTGCCGCCCCGTTGACCTCTGCTGGGCTACCGCCGACATAATGGCGGCTTCGGCGTGTTGAAGCACTCCGTATCTGCCAGCCTGGGTTTTCTGGCCAGCCACCGTACGAAGTGCTTCCTTCACTTCATTGCGAAGGCTCTCAGCGCCGCCTTCGCTTACAGAGCCCTCGCCGCCGGACACTTCAATCTCGGACGAGTCCGAGGGGGCGGCCCTTCCCAGGGCGCTCCCCTCCGCCGCTAGCCGCTCAACTGGCTCAGTGCGACTAACTACTGCCCTAGTGGAGCCCTTTCCTTTACCCCTTCCCCTCGCAGCCGTGGGGATTTTAGGGGCTGGGGCCTCCGGCTCGTTGGAGGACGGCTCTCGGCCATCCTCTAACCTAGGACGTTTAAAAACGCCCCGCTCTTTATGATGGCGCAGCGCGATGCCGACACCAGACAATGATGAGTCGGACTCCGAGTCCGACTCCTTCCTCCCCGGGGCCCGTAACCGGGATTTGCTGGGCACTTCTCCACGAGCCCGGGAGCCATTTCGGCCCTCACTGTCACATGCAAGCGAGCTGTGCTCGCTTGCCTTCTCCTGCACGTCTAATTTTTTATTTTTTTTAATATTTGTGTCTTCCATATCGGTCCCACGAGTATGGGGGAAATAAAAGGTCCACCCAGGGAGAGCCCCCTGTCCCTGGGTAAGTGTACATTTGTGTCCCAACCAGGGGGTCCACCGGTCCCCTAGCTGGGGGTGCGCTCACGACTGATGCTACTCCTCAGCCATACATACCATCGCCGCGCACCAGAACTTAGTATTGGAGGAATTTTTTATAGAGGTTGTCTTCCTCGCGGTCCGGGCGGTTAAGCCAAGACCCTCGTCCCGGTCCGAGTCATAAAACATGACCATGATCTCTTCCCGGATTACGATATCGACGGGTGCAGTCGGGCGCAACTAGTGCCCCGATGCTACTCGTTGGCAGGGTGAGTGCGCAACGAGCGCCGCCCTTGCTCCTCCGCTACGTTCTCTGCTAGGTCCAGAGGATCGTGCGGATGAACGCCCCCACAGAGGCGCAGGCCCTATGCCAGCACAGAGCAAGTCGCCTCTAGAACCCGACCGGGTTCTCCGCCCGGCCAGAAGTTCGCTGCGGGCGACAGTCAATCCAACCCTGAACCTATAAGCCTTGGTGATAAGATCGAATATCAATTCACTGCCAAAAAGTAGTTTTTTTGTTTTAAAACTACCCACCAAATATATGATTAATAACCACTAACAGTTATCCCAACTAGTTTTTATTAAAATAATAATAGACCCTTTTGCATATTTTAGAAATGTTTCTCGTAGACTACTTAATCGTGTTTGTGCTAAAATTAGCTTTGATATCAAAACATTAAGCTTCTCGGATTGTGAAATACCGGTTTGATTAGTTTTAACGATTTTAATGTAGTATAAATATTTTGTTTTTACTTTCTAATTTGCTTGTCGTGACCTACCGTCTGGTATCCGATGAAATGTGATATTCTAAGTGTTGAGAGTCAGATTCCATTGGTGTTGGATCCTTTTTTGTTCAGTTTAAAAGAAACACAAAAAATAGGTTTGCAAATTGGCGCTAGTGTTGCTTTCTTGTTAGTTGTTTCAGGTCAAACGCAATAAAGTATCGCGGACTGGAGCAGGAAATGGAACGGGGTGGTTCAGAGTCTGTTTCTCCCACAGTAATCAACCTATGGCCAATCTCAATAACTTATTGGTTGGTAGATTTGGCAATGAGACATGTCGTTTTGATAAGTTTTGTTAGGAGCTTATTTTAAAATTCTTTACAGCATCTCAAATGGATGGCAATGCCCTTGTAACTCCTTGATTTTGTGGCTGACCATAGACGGCTGGCGGCGAATGCGCTTACCATCAGATGACCAGGCTACTCGTTTGTCGACCAACCCGACAAAAAAATTAGCAGTTTGCTATACTTCGTAACTTTTAAACTTTCGCGTTTCATGTTTACAACATAATAAAATTATGCGGTCCAACCAGGCCGAAACGTCAAGCCTACCAAGGTATTTAAAAAAATTCTTTTCGCGTTAGTACCCGCGTTGTAGGTATTGACGGTTTTTCGACATTTACCATATGGATGTATAACTGATTAGGAATTTCAAGATGGTTATGTTTACAAATAACTGTTGACTGATGTTAACTGTTTTGTAAAAACAAGGATTTCGTGGTCCACGAATAACTTATCCATAATACCAATCGAACGGCGCCTGATTCCGAAATCTCTACCGATCTAGGTATGTACATGATTTGTAACGATTAGGACGGAGTATAATTATCACGATTTCGTGTTCAATCGTGATCGTGAATAAGGTGCGCCTGCTCTATTGTAATTGAACGTAGATCCCTACTATTGGTAAGAAGTAGGTATACCTATAACCTACCTAGGGTGCGGTTTAGGTACTTATAGACTTATAGTACCTAAATGTTTGATCTTAGCGATAAAATATGATTTGGTAGAAGGTGAAAATATCTACCCTTCGCGATCAGCGCGCGTCTCCAAAAACCCTCCCACCGCCATAGATCGGGCCAACTAGGAATGATGTCTCAATGTTGCGATTAACCGTGGGCCGGCTCGAAGCGGGAGAAAAAACGGGGTCGTCTTTAGTCAGTAAGAGTCTGACACTCTCTCACGCGCCACCCAGGATGTAGTAAAGGCAATGAGGATCTCTCCCTCAAATTTTTTATACATGCCACAAAATTAGGGTTTGTATAAAATATCATATTGTGTTATTTGTATTAGGTACTTAAATTAACTTTTCGTTAAGTATGCACATGATAGAGCAAAATTTTACACTATCTTGGTAGGCGCTTTATTTTTTATCCTTTCTTGCTATTTATTAATTCTCACTTCTTATTTACCTAAGTAAGTACCTTGCATGCCGAATACAATATATCAACTTCAACCCCTAGTTTGAGTTGGGATATATGCATTGATTATATCTTAGGTTTACTTAATTGAAATGTACGAAAAAAATACATAAAGATAATGAAAACAGCAAATAAAATAAAAGAACAATAGGTACAGATTTAACTAAAATCTTAACTTATTCATATACCTACCTATCATTATTTTTTACCTACTTGTATCTTCCCATCGCGCCGACATAAGTTACCTATTACTTAAGTCCAATTACATTACAACGTAACTATATACCTACGACACAATCTTCGATACGCAATCAAAACAAAAACACATCTCTATATAGAGAACCGGTTTAAATGAAACCTAAAAACTAAACATACACACTTCCTGAATCATAAAAGCTGTAATGATGTAAGTATCCACACTTCTGTTTAAGTAAACCTGTCCAAAATAATTTATCATTTCGGACCTATAAAAAACTGTTAATCCAAAACAGAAAAAATACTGCATGGTGATAGGGACTAAAACTACCTATTTAGGTATTATTCGTGAACATTTTTTAACAAGATTGTGAGAGCTACATAAGTGAAAATGTCGTAAATGTTTTATAAATACAGTAATTAGGGTAATTGCCGTCAGTTATACTTACCGGAAAACTGTTCTGTGTAGCTCATGCATTGAAGAGTCGGCTTACATCACAACATAGGTTTTATGACACAAACACCAGATCACTTGGGTCTTCGAGCCTTTACTTCCCGGAAGAACTACACCAAAACAGCTATGTACCCGGGATTTAAAATGAAAAGAATTAGTTCGAAATCGTATTAAAATCAGTTACTCGTTTCGCCGTATCGTAAAGTTTAAAATTCGAATATTACATAAAAACGCGTCGCAGAAAAAAAGCGTTAAGTTTAAAAAATCGATTTGCGCGTAAGTAGTGTAATTGCGCGGGTTTTCGACGTGCGCAACTCAAGCCGTGCATACAGCGTGTGAAGTGCCGTGCACGCTGTGCATCGCGTGCTTACATTATCCAGTAGGTACAAAGCATTGCGTGATTCCATTATGTATATACAGATCATGGTATTTTATGAAAGTTCATAACAAACAACAAATTAATGGTTTTGTTTGGTTTTTGGTAAGCGTAGTTGCGGTTGCAGTTCGATTGGTTCGAGTTATTTGTTGCGTGCGTGTAATGTTTTCATCATTTAGGTACTAACAATGCTCGATTAAGTAACGCTAAAATGTTTCTATTAAACGGATTTTTGAACTTTAGGAAGTGGAGCCGCGAAAAAAGCGATAAAAGTACCTGGATACAAAACTAGGTCGTCTACAAAGTAGAAGCGTGTACATAAGCTTGCGGATTACTTAATGGTAAGTTAATTAAACCCCCAACACCAAGAGACGAGGCCGTTATAGGCCTTTTGAGGATTAGGGATTTGGGTATGGCAGATGGTAGGAGATGGGAGAGCGGGTTTGAACCTCTGGTAACTTCATTCGCAAGGCAAAACACCAGACGGTTTTTGTTTCACGCCGGATTTCTGTTGAGGTCGTGATGCCGATTTGGTCGAGCCGGCATTACGTGTATGCATTCGAGTATTCTTCACTTTCAACACTACATCACACTAAGTCCCAGAGTAAAATGTAACTTTACATCATGGTGTGATAATGACTAATAAATGCTAGGTGTAACAAAAAAAAACAACAAACATATAAAATAATGAAAATTTATTGGAATAATCTAACTAACATACTAATCTATAAGAAATATATCGCCCGGCCGTCTCTGATGATCGGATGATTTTCACCACCTGAGGAAAAAAATTAAAAATAAATATAGCTGTTGAAAATGGTACATTTTTTTTTCTCAATATAAACGTTGCCCTATACTAGGTTTGTCCCCTGTGTCTTGTTGTGGGTGCTTTTATACATACACAACACCCAGACCCGGACCATTAAATAGTAAATCACGCAGTTTTTCCTTGTGGGAATCATACCCACGAAACGTTGCCCAGCCACCGCAAAGTTTGTGCGAATCTATGGATGTATGTTTGTTATTCTTTCACAATAAACGGCTGGACCGATTTGGTAGAAATTTGATATGTAGATACGTGATATCTTGGAGTAACACATAGTGTGTTTTATATCAACATACCACCCGGGCAAAGCCGCGGCTTGTAGCTACTATAAGACTATTTATAAAGCGAACAATCTAACTTATAAGGGGAAATTAGCTTAAGATTATGAGCAAAATGTTATCTAATTGGTCCTAGATTCACAGCAGTAAACATTATGCAAGACCATGATGTTACGACATTTCTTGTTTTATTGCTGCTCTACTTCAGATCACTCAGGTTTTCTGCACGACAATCAGCATAGATAATTAATAATATGTCCATAACGCGTCTTCATACGTAATAACTCTATTCGTGTGTTAAATTTTTACAAAGAGTATTGAATAAATGGAGTGAGCAAAAATTTACATAATATGTATTATGTATTATTTAAATATATATATATATATATATATATATATATATATATATATATATATATATATATATATATATATATATATATATATGTATCATTAATACATAATATGTATATGTATTATTAACGTATGTATTGCGAAGTTAGTAACTACTAACTGAATTGTCTAGACTGACTTTTTTGTGATTTTTAATCTAAGTGGCGCTTTTTGCATGTGGGATCTAATTCTCTTAAGTTTTTATAACCGCAACAGCGTCCTTATAAACCACCTCGCAACAATACTAAAGAAAATTAAAACTATTGTTATTCAATAAAAAAAGTCAGTCTCTAGAAAAATATAAGCTAGGAGGTCTATCTGGGTACTTCACGATGTCGATAGATATCTTAAAAATAAAATAAAATAGAGGAATTTCAACTGCTTGTGATGTTGTGGATGTCAAATGTTTAACTATTTGTTGGATCAAACTCAAGGAAGTTAAGTATTTGACTTGAGTTTGTTACCGTGTTAAATATAGAAATTATGTGATATTAGCTACTTTCGTGCATTTTTTTCACAGCTGTCTGTTATTCGTCACAGCGCGATGTTAGACCATCGTCGATAAATTGACAATACAATACAAAAAAATAATGCCTTGACAAACTATATTCGGATTTCGGAGAGTAGCGATTTCCAAGAAAAAACTTTAAAATATTAACATAGATTAAAAACAACTATTGTGTGACAAATTAAATATGCATTGTAAATAAAAAGTTTAATCAATAAAACGTTTTATAAAATTTCTTAGTTTGTAATCTTCATCAACTACTTGGCACTCCATTTACTATTTACTCTTTGGCACAAGTAACGTGCAAAGTTGGTATCGACATGCAAACTCGAAAGCGAAGCGTATTCAAATCATAGATACGCACAATTTTGCATAAATAATAATTTGTTACTTGTATGGTTTTGACTGATGACTTTTGCGTGATTGTTTGGTACATTAATTTTATATTTCACATTCATGTTGAACAAGTTTATCAACTACGTTCGTAACAAGGCCTAATTACTTTACTTGAGAGTATTAATTGGTATTATTGTTTCTACTGTTTTATCTGAGTAAGAGCTGATATTGAAATATATGTTTGTTTATTTTTTATTGTAACTATTTGATTGATGCGCTTTAGTTAAGCTGCTGTGACAAACTGTGTACAAAAGTGATATCCAATTTTTTTTAACGTTTTCAATACAGGAAACGTTTCCATTTTGGCCCCACTAGATGGCGCTTATGAGCTATTAGGTCTTTTTATCAATTTAGCTCTTAAAATCTTCACTTAATTTTCCGCTAACAGTTCTAGTACTGAATACAAGTAGAATAAGTTTTAGAAATATTCAGTTTACAACTAACCTGTCCTCTCTTCAGTCCAAAGTATCTCGCCACTGGGTCACCAGCCTGTATCCTCATCAACATGTTCTCCTTCAATTTACTGTGTCATTTGTTCAGGAAAAATTGTTTATACACAATATCTATATATATAAAAGAAAGTCGTGTTAGTTACTCCACTTATAACTCAAGAATGGCTGAACCGATTTAGCTGAAAATTGGTAGGGAGGTATTTTAGAGCCATGAGAAGTATAAAGGATAGAGTAGGTAGTGTAGGTTAGGTAGAGTAGGGTAGGTAGAGTAGGGTAGGTAGAGTAGGTTAGGTAGAGTAGGGTAGGTAGAGTAGGGTAGGTAGAGTAGGGTAGGTAGAGTAGGGTAGGTAGAGTAGGGTAGGTAGTCAAATAACGGGAGCGACGCCTCGGGTAAGAGCTAGCATACAATAAAAAAGAAGAAACTGAGCACGAAAATTATTGAAATATCGATTCCGCCTAGCCCATTCTGCTCGTACCATCAGACATTGGGCAAAACGTTATCGCTTCATGGTGGATATCCCACCCACACACACGCGCGAAGCGGTTTGCCTCCAGGTTTCTTTTTAACCCCCGACGAAAAAGAGGGGTGTTATAAGTTTGACGTGTCTGTCTGGGGCATCATAGCTTCTGAACGAATGAACTAATTTTAATTTAGATTTTATTTGATAGGATGGCAAACAAGCGTACTAATTACCGTATGGTAGGCATTCAGCGCTGCCCATTGACGCCCGCAACAACATCGGAGGAATTACATACACACACGAGAATTAGAAATTGAGGTGGGATGGGAAAGAGGAAGGACTGGGTCTTTGTTTGCATGTAGGTACTATGGTTTATTTTTACTTTGTAGTGCAATTAGAGCTAAATAATCTTCTTGTAGTGATAGTTTGGTGACAATTTACTAACCTTATTAGCTCACATTTCCTCACACTGACATAGACAAAGATAACAGTTTCTTTGTTTACCTTCTATTCTTATTTTAAAAAAGGATACTATCTAGTCAGGAGTTCCGCTTTCTCATCAGGAGTGAGCACAATGTGTTCAGGCACCAGTTCATGCTCAGTGATATTGATCAGGAGCTCAGACTCCAGGAATTGTTCTAAAATGTACTTCGGTGCCATGTCTACTAATGACTGCTTTGCTGATGGTGTCATACCTGGAAAATACAATGTAATTGTTTAAAAAATATATTTTAAACTAAGAACTTAGTAAGAGCTTTAAGTGTGGGAAAGACTTGCTTCTGCACCAATGGGTCGGCTCAAAGTGGTTGGTTGGATTGATACCATGGCCTCACAGAAAACCGACATGAACCAAAGCGGCCTGCGGCGTTGTGTGAAACACAACATTGTGATGTTATTTCAATACTTAATATCCAAAACCTCTAAAGGCCTCCAAAAGCCCAGCAATGCACTTCTGACTTATTTTGTTCTGATTATCAAGTAATATACATACCAGCTTGCACAACAACAATAGCTCTATGGATATTTTCTTCCTGCATTCTAGTACAATAAGTTTTGATAGTCTTGATCCCGATTTTAGGCTCATCAGGGAAGAAAACAAACATTTGATCAGTTGGGTCATCATTGTGAGCTACCAGCACAATCAAATCACTTCTTGCTGGCCGCTTCTCACTGTAATCAGAATATAAAAAAAAATATCAAACAAATTCGTTGTATGTATAGCTGAAGGTCTGGATTAAAACCTCAATGAGTAAATAGCTTTTTACACATTTTGACTTGGCCATAAATAAATATAAACTTTGACAACTATCTACAAATGTCATTTTGGATTAAAAATTAAAATGTCAAAATCATCTGATTGATTTGAATTTACTTCTATAAATAAATAGAAAAATTCTATACTAGATTTTTTCACTGACAGGAGAATTGATTTACTATAAAATGCGAAATTCATAATAAAGCCAATATGGAAGTCTTGGATCAGAAAATAAAGAAAACTTTAATTGAGCGAACAGTGTCAGAGACCACTAGACTTTATATTGGTAAGTGTCGATAATGATATAGTTAATTACATTTAATCATACTTATATTAAAATGTAAGTTTGTCAGAATGTATGGATGTATGTTTGTATTTCTTTTACACTAAAACGGCTGGATCAATTCAGTTGAAAGTTGGTATTGTCCACATATAATATGTGATACCTTGAATTGTTACATAGGCTACATTTTATCAATATACAACGCGGGCAGTGGTGCAAGCGGAAGCTAGCTTGTACTTATTTCTATTTTGTTATTCATAATCAGTAAAAGTCAGACTGCCAGTTTTAAAAATAGCCTCAACTAATAAGTTTTCTAGTTAGGTGAATTTTCATCCAGAGGTTTGCTGCGATCTTTATCGGATCTTCTGTTCGCTTTATTTATTTATTAATAATATAAGTATAGTGCCCCTTAATTTCTAAGTGAGAAATTATAACATGAGAATGTGTTTATACCTTGGTTTGTCGCCGAATTGCTCTTTGAACTGTTCTAGCGTTTGATCCAATTCATCCTGCGTCACTAAGTATCCACGATCGTGGCATAACTGCAACAAAATAATTGAAAACTTAATTAGGTACTTCCATTAACAAAAACTCAAACATAGGTGTTTCGCCACAGTGTAGTTAATTACATTTAGTAAGTAAACTAATCAATTCTTGTATTAACTCTTATGTATAAGCTATATTTTTTAATTATCAATTTCTTCTTTGATAATTACTATTTTTTCTTTGATAAATTATCAATGTTTTAATAGTTTCTATACACAACATAACCTCACTTACCTGCATAACTGTTTTACGGATTCGCCAAAGCTTGTATGTTTCTGCATCGTCATCCATGGTGTTTACTTAATAATAAGATTAATATAGTCCCAAGTATTCACTTAAATGTATTGTATTTTTATTTGGAAAATGTTAAAGAACGCGACACCCAAACATGAACAAACATGCAAGTGACAAGTGTGAAGTGTCGTTTTTAGTTAGTGATGTACATAGTTGTTTATAGATAGTCAAGTCTAACTATATAGGTTATCAAAGTAGTGAATTTATTAATTTGACTAGTAATTATTGTTTTAACAAACATGAATGCAGTAAATAATTTTATAGTAATGCCATGTAATCTTTTATTTCCAATTTATTAGTTTCTCGACTAATTCTCTGTGTTTTAGTGATTATAATCTGTACCAAAGTGATAGTATATCATAGAGTAGGCAGAAGGAGACAGTAGATATTTCAGTGAAGTTTCGTTCGTTTCACTATTTCATTAGAATTTGCCTTTTTGTTGAATGTTATCTTGATAACAACAAAAACTAACGAAAATGGCTGGAATTAAGGGTATGTAAAAAGAACTGAAACTAAAAATTGATCCATTTTAATTATATGTAACTAGATTGCAAAATAATGTCATCTTAGTAGATTGAATGACTCATGTTATTTACAAATAAATTTTGTTAAATTCTCAATATTTCAGTTGTTTAACTTTATAATTTTTCTTTTTCATGTACTTTTCATCATTGCGATGGTTCAGGGTAAGTTTTTTAATCACAATTCCGGTGTAAAAAGATGTTACAACAAAATAAATGTTGTTTTACATCACTGCTGTTATTGACATAAATAATATTTTGATGTTAAGTTCGACTATCTAGTGATAAATTTTGTCATCAACAAAGAACTCCTATAGCTTAGTGAACCCATTGTGTTGTGTTGGACTCGCATTTATATTGATGTAATGATTATATTTGTTATGATGACCTAGTCATTACTCTTAAGATGATGAAGCTTATTTATGCTTTTAAGTACTAAATACTATTTCTTTCTCATGATCATCTAAAATAATATTATCTATGAAATAAAAATAATATTTTAACTAAACACCCTCCTCTATAATTTGTTGATAAACAAACATAATATTCCTAAACCAACTGGATCATTGACACCTTTCCCAATGCATTCTAATAGGAATCAAAAGTAATATTTTTGTTTGCTATTATTTCTTAATTAAATTAATATGAAAATTGACTTTTTGTTTTGCAGTTTGGTGTCCCTGGCTTTTGCTGGTTCCATTGGAATGACATTTGTTATTCTCGCCTGTGCCTTACCACAATATAAGTAAGTAAATATTTGTTTTATTTTATGATTGAAAAGAACAACTAACGGAGACAATACAATACATTGTGTATTGTGTTGTATTAGAGTTAATAGTTGTATTGTATTTGTGTATATTGTTGTTATCAAATTAATTTACACAATAATCTTTTTTATGTGGACTAAAGAGCAATAACTGAATAGGGTTGGCTATGTGGCAAAGTGTTTTAGAGTTTATCTTTCAATAGTGGCACTTGAGACAGGTTTGTAAACTCCGGCATTTGTCTGGGTTTCAGGTTTGATGAATTAAGCTCACATGACACAATGCCTTGATGTTAAAAAATTACAGAAGTCAGAAATGTTCAGAAAACAAAACATAATTCTCTGCATCCTTGTTAAATATTATTTTTAACTCATTCATATTGCATATATTATGTGACAGAGAAGTCAGGAAATGCCAAACTTATCATAACATCCTAGAATGCCCTATTTTGCATCCCATTTATGGAAATAAATATCATTTATTTTTGTGAATGTTTTCAATATCGATGGTTTTCTGACTCCTTTGCTTTGATCAGAATACAATAGATGCAGTTTGTTGCAACTAAACATCCTGCATCCTGTTGACTGATAGATATGCAATGCAAATGGGTCAGAATGCAGAAAAAATAAGAATTTCTCTGTTAATGTTGAAAAAAAATTGGTTGTAATTTACAGTAAATTTTGTGTATCAACTTAGGACATTGACATTATTCAATACTAAAGCTAAATGGAAGAATGAGCAAAAGAATATTAGATTTATTAAAGGTAACTTCTTGCGTTTTGTAAATATTTATTAAAATAATCAAATCATTTTAATTTTATCTGTAACAGACTATGGTGGCCATTCTTCGTGGTCCTGTTCTACGTGTTGTCTCCCATACCAACAATGATTGCACGCCGCCACACAGATAGCGCTGGAGGTAACTCTCCCTGCATGGAGACAGCAGTCTTCATCACAATGGGTTTCCTTGTCAGCTCCTTTGCTCTTCCAATAGTTCTGGCTCGTGCTGGTGTGGTATGTATAATTAATCCTGCCTATAATCCATTCACATAAAATTTGACACACCAACATCCATCTATTTACTGATTCTGAATATGATCTAGCTTCTTAAAATCATAGATTCATAAAAAAACATTCAATAATTTCAATCAAATCAAGGTCTTTATTGCATCTATAGTGTAGGTACAGTTACAGTTAAGGTCCAGATTTTAATCGATGTTCCAACTATAGGATTGATTGATTTTATTGATTGTAAATTTTTATATAATTTAGAAGTTAAGGGATATGTACAATATTTTTTATTATAAATGACTAATCAAATTCTTTTGAAATGAAATAATTGGGTATTCATATGACATACTTATTCTATATTTTTACGAAATTATAAATCCATTTATTACATTACAGATTGAACTGGGTGCCTGCTACCTAACACTGGCAGGAAATGTCATAGTATACCTCACCATTCTTGGTTTCTTCACCATCTTTGACATGGACGACTCTGACTACACGATGTGGTGAGAAATCTAAATGTTGTTGCAACTTGAATGGACGATCTTAGGCAAATAATATATTGTATCGTAAGATAAAGTTGTGGTTTTGTTTATGATTAAGTCTGATAATGATACTGATAGTGTAACACTGAAGGTGGTCTATGAAGAATGATGTTAAACAATATTTTTTCTTTTAAATTTATGAATTTCGAAGTTAAGAAACATCTGTTAATGCTGTCCAGTATTTGGAGTAGTTTATGTACTCATAGAAATATATTTTAACTGTCTTTGAATGGTTACGGTGACAGCTCATAGCTGCAATTATTTAGATTTCACATTATAACAGTTTGTGATGTAGATATTTTGTTATGAATAACAGCTTTATTTAAAAATAATATTGTCTAGTGAATATTTATCTACTTATTTGTAATCATTAACTACTTAAAATTATTTTTGTTAATTAAAATTACATACCATTTGCAGTTAAGAACTATCACCTCTATGATTGGAGTACTGATATTTATTATATACTAGTATCTGTTAAAACAATCAACATACTTTATTTGATTTTTATAATATAACATGTTACTCACATATTTAACAAATATTATTCTATTTGTTACTATTTAAACTTGGATTAAGAAAAATTTTAGTGTAAGAGATCATAATTGGAGATATTTTTTTATTACCAAATGGAAATTCACAACAACAAACAAACAATATTGTATACTTTTGAAATGAGCTTTTATCTTGAATATAAAGAAATGAATATTGCTTGCTAGAGTTGTTTAGGTGCAATGAAATAACAATTTTATTTGACAGCTGAATAATATGTTGGTTGTAGTGTTTGTTTTCTTTTTATGTAAATAATTTAAACAGTGGAGTGAGATATTGTTAATATTTGCCGTGTGCAATATAAATGAAATTGAAATTTCTTAACTTTTTATCCCAAGATACGCAACTTTTAACGAAAATTTAAGGAAAATCCTAACTATATAATTTCTTTAAAACTTTCCTATGTTTTGGCCGATTTTTCAATTGTTATATTGCATACAGGCCATTCTTTTCTAGTCTAACTATTAAAATGTTTTACTGTCACTAAAAAGGATGCGTATTTCTGGATCGGGATAATCAACTATTTAATTAAATGGCTTCCCAAGAAGGAGGTTATATAATACCTACTTCGGTTTTTAAAGATTCCAAAGAAGATGTGTATTTTGTTGCCATGCTTCACTTCAAGGCTGAAAAAAAGTGTATCGCAACGCATTGCGGTTTTTGCTAACTTTTAGAAATTACTATTTATTATAATGACGCGTGATGAAAAGTGCAACAACATACTAAAATCATTCCACTGTGACTCCATTATAAATATACAGGAACAGGCACCTAAATTTAAAAAAAATATGATTGGAAAATTAACAACACCAAATTGAAATCTTCAAATGTAACTTGTAACAATTACATTCCTGCAATGTAAAATGTGTAAATATAGCATTAGAATCAGGTCACAATAAAAATATCAGCTGCTTTTTCATTTTTGTTTCATTAAAAATGTTGTTCCCATTTCCCTGGGTGTTAATTTTTTTTCTTTGTCTTGACTTGTGGTGTGTTTGTTATACAAAATAACTACCTAAATAATTAGTTCCTCCACAGTCAATAAGCCAAACCTTCTAATCCCCAAAGGTCTAAGCATATTCCATGAGATTCCCACCTTTCTCTAGATAAGATTTTAACAAAAACAAAACTATTTTATTATTTAGTTGTTTTAAACTAAATAAGTAAAATTATTAAACTATATTATTACCTCAATACTATCGACCTCTCGTGTCCGGCCCTAGTCGAGGCCATGGTGCAAAGCGAAAGGAACTGGGAAGCCGTACTGTTTCGCATACCTCAAAGATCCAAAAGATCACCACAAATGGGGCCCAACAGGACCGCTATTTAGGCGGGGTCAGCCGGGGTTAGAGGTCAAGCGCAATAAGGTACCATGGTCCCGCCTGGAGTAGCTAGGAATAAAAACAGGGTGGTTTTAGTTACTAAGAGTTTGTTACTTCCTCTCGCCTCATCCTGGGCGAGATAAGTACCTATTTTAAATTTAGTGATTTTCCCACCTCAAAAAAGACCTCAATGATATCAGACATAAATAATATTATGAAAAATGTATTGTGTTACTTATTAACTAGATATCGATTGTAGAAATGCGATTAACATATTCAAAAACCTTTCTAGGAAATTGATTTTGCTGAAAGGACCAAATTGTAAGTGGTCCTGGATTCCGGACGTCTGGCATCTTAAACTGTTGTCAGGTATATAATTGAGGATGTAAAGGCAAAGCCTTGCACAGGTATTGTTCATAACGAAATTTTATGAACTAACTGAAAGCATGTAACAAAAAAAGTACAGAAAGGCAATAAAAAAATTGTTTCTGTGTTAAAACGTGTCAATTTTAACGTGTTTTCTGTGATAACTTCTTACCGTGAAAAGGAACGTAAATTAATCATCTTCCGCTGATTTGACGTTTTACACACGTCAAAATTCGTAGGACCCACTGTGATTGTACCGCACCCACTAGTTTTCCTTAAAATTTTACTGTAATTTGAAATAGAACAGTATTTAGTGAAATTTAAATATGGGTGATCATTTACCAGCTTGTGTCATCGATGTCGGCACGGGCTACACGAAGCTCGGCTTTGCCGGCAACAAGGAACCGCAGTTTATCATTCCGTCAGCCATAGCGATAAAAGAAACTGCCAAAGTTGGTGACCAAAGCACTCGGCGTATGACTAAGGCAGTCGAGGATCTAGATTTTTTCATCGGCGATGAAGCCTTCGATGCCACCGGGTACTCTGTGAAGTATCCCGTACGCCACGGTTTGGTAGAAGATTGGGATCTAATGGAGCGTTACATTGAACAGTGTATCTTTAAATACTTGAGAGCGGAACCCGAAGATCACCACTTTCTGTTAACTGAGCCTCCACTAAACACGCCCGAAAACAGGGAGTACCTAGCTGAGATTATGTTTGAGTCATTTAACGTGCCAGGTCTGTATATCGCTGTGCAAGCTGTGTTGGCGCTCGCTGCGTCCTGGAAGTCGCGTACATCCGCTGAACGTACGTTTACGGGTATTGTAGTCGACAGTGGTGATGGTGTCACCCATATTGTGCCTGTAGCTGAAGGATATGTCATTGGATCATGTATCAAACACATACCCATTGCTGGTCGTAATATTACCTCCTTTATTCAATCTCTACTTCGTGAACGTGAAGTAGGCATCCCACCAGAACAAAGCTTGGAGACTGCTAAAGCTATTAAGGAGAGATACAGTTACATTTGCCCTGATATAGCAAAGGAGTTTGCTAAATATGATGCAGACCCTGGTAAATGGATGAAAAATTACACTGGTATTAATGCTATTACTAAAAACCCATTCTCTGTTGATGTTGGTTATGAGAGGTTCCTGGGACCAGAGATATTCTTCCACCCTGAATTCTCCAATGCTGACTTCACTGTGCCTCTAAATGAGATGGTAGATGAAGTTATCCAGTCATGCCCCATTGATGTTAGAAGAGGGTTATATGGCAACATTGTGTTGTCTGGTGGATCAACTATGTTCCGGGACTTTGGCAGGAGACTGCAGCGTGACATCAAGAGGACTGTTGATGCAAGACTGAAGCTGTCTACTACACTGTCAGAAGGACGCATTACGCCTAAGCCAGTTGATGTACAAGTTATATCACATAATATGCAGCGATATGCTGTGTGGTTCGGAGGCAGTATGTTGGGCTCTACTCCAGAGTTCTATCAGGTGTGCCACACGAAGCAGGCATACATGGAGTATGGCCCCAGCATCTGCAGGCACAACCCTGTATTCGGAACCATGACATAAATGTATATTGTAATTAATTGCCAGTATTCAGTCAATATGAATGTTGACTATTTTTAAGCAATTATGAATTTATAATTTTAAGATTATTTTACTTAAAGAGACTTATTAAGTATGCCTATTTTATAAGTGTAACTAAATAATAGCTACATGAAATATTGGAGCATTGTATTTGTAAAGAACTTTTAATTCCACCATTATGTTTATGATTATATTCAAATATTCAATTCATGTAACATGTAATGTCTTTGCTGGATTTTATTAAGAGGCATTTAATATTGCATTCCAGCTTTTTACCAAATATAGAGTCTTGATATAAGTTTATTTCTTTATTTACTGTGGTCCTCACCCTGAAACTATCATAGTTGTAAATCACATAAAATATTCAATGTAAACAATAATATTAAATATATATTTTATCAAATAGGATTGTAAAATACTACAATAACCTAACCATTGCCTCAATTCCTTATCTTTTCCTTTAGTCTAAATGAATCATAAGTATTACACCAGATGGCGCTGTTTTCACACGGGCTTCACCCGTATGTATTGTTCATTTATTAGTCTTGGTCACAATTTAAAACGTTTTTGATAATACCTATGTAGGTAAATAATTGCGATTGATGACCTCGAGTATTATTGCCTATATGTATAGAGTAGAAATATCTATATACAGTTAACTCGAGAATTTTAGTGTTTCGAACGAGAGAGTGAGTCTACAAAACAATTTAATTTTAGGTCAGTAGGTGATAGGGTATTTTATTTAGATATTTATGGTCAGTCTACGATTTTTTAGACAATACATTTTATTTTAAGGTTACAATGTGCTTATTTAAGTGCAACAATTACAGGCTAACACCACATGCATACCTAATTGGTTTTACCTACTATGTGTATGTAGGGTAGCCAGTAGTCTTACTTTTTTGTAGTGTTCAAATCAATTATCAAATGACTTCTGGCACTAAGTTGGGTGAGAGGAAGTGTCATAACTGCCTAAAACGACACCATTTCTGTCCTTGTTCTGTTGTGCCGAGCCTACATTATTGCGTTTGCCCTCAAAACCCGGCTGGACATCAGCCTCAGAGGCGCCATCTGTGTTGATATGATGACGTCTTGAGGCGCGCTATATAGGTACGGATTTTTTGTGAGGGGAAAATAGTCAAATATCTTCTCCAGCCCAGGGTGGGGCGGGAGGTAGTGTCAGATTCTTACTGACTAAAAACCTCCCCGTTCCTTCTCCTGCCGGCCGGCCGAGGCCGCGGTGCCTTATTGCGCTTACCCCGAAACAGCGGCACGCACTATACGCTCGAGTCTGATTTTGATCGGGTGGCAAGCTTCGGCAGCGCTTTTTCTATGCGGGGCATACCCCTACCCTATGATCCGTGTCCTGTCCTCCAGGTGGTACTCGCAATGATGTCACCTGGGCTTTTCATCGCGCTGATTCTGAAACAAGTATGGAAGGATTGAAGGTAGGTAAGGATGCCGTGGTGTCTATCTAGGCACTCGTCAAAGTCTTATCGCTGCGATAAGCCCGGCTCTCGCTTGAGACTATTCCTTTTAAGAAATTACACCTCATCCCGCTACCCACTAATCTAGTGCGGAAGGCAGCGGTGAATCAGCCCGGCGACACGCCTCAGTGCTCAGCCCATAAACTGAAAACGCGCTCACGTGCGTTTGGCTCCAGATATCAAGGATGTGGCTGAAAGTCGATACCTACCAGGTCAATTCAAACAAATCTCATGGAAGCGCAAAATACCCATAAGATATATTGTTTTTAAATATTAGCTAGTTTTTAGGTGTACCTACATTTGTGCTTGATTACAATTATTGCATTTGGAAGTCTTTTAATATTGTGGGAACTACGGAAAATATTGCGTAGAAAATGTACAGAAACTTTGAATAGGTAGGTAGGTAAGTAGTAGGTTTTACAGTTACATAGCAAGAGACTCACTCAACTATGACATACACTAGGCAGACAGTAGTAAGTTCATAAACTGAAAGAGGTCTGAATGAGGAGTGTGCTCTTTTCATAGTTTTCATTAGTCGTAGCTAATTAAAGTAGGTACGATCTGTCTCGGAGCTTGTAAGCCGATAATTTTACAGGATAGAAATGAAAAGGGTTGTCATCACCGAGTTAAAGACTTAAGTAGGTAGTAGGTACCTTGTATGTATCGCATACCTAGGTTATGTCCATCATACCTGGGTAATTTAAATAAGTAGTTTCTAGATTTTATTCGATTGCTAATGATATGTTTATAAATATTTACAGTAAATTAAATAATTTACTACACAGGGGTACAGTACCGTCAACAAAAAACTACCTCGGTATACCTATACGTTGAAATTTAGGAGACCGTTTTTAACTTCTTACTTACTAAATCATAACTTCAAAGCATTCAAGATCCCAAAGTAGGTACACTTCACTTCTGAATTTAATGTAAAAACGTACGTAGGTGTGTAGGAAATTCCTAATTTTATTATATTACTTACAATTAACAAAGTCTAATAAAACCTTTACACAGAAAACATAGCAACCCTACCAATATATCCAGCTGGCAAAACCAGGTGCTACCTACGCAAGCTGCAACTCGTTTTTACAAAGCACGCTCTCTAATTAGTGTTGTAGGTACCTACTCGGTTACACTCACACATAGGTAGTGTGCAAGCTTACCCGCCTGCCACAAAAGAGGCAATTTCCAAACGAATCCTTGCCAATTCCACGCCTCGGTGACACGTGCAGGATTCATTATAAGATTTACTATTTATTTTTTGGCGGTTTTTGTTTGAATTTGTGTGTGCCGATTCGTAGTACCCTCTAGGTACTCTTGTCAAGGTTACCGTAAAAGTCGACCAAAGCTGGACGTTGAAGATCCGCCTTGAGCAAGCGTGGTGATTAATGCTCAAACCTCCGTGTGAGAAGAGGCTCAGCAGTGGGCACTTACTTATAGGCTGATGAGTGAAGATGGTGTGAACTTACGGCATGTATTATTTACCCGGAGCATGCAGTAAAAAGCAGGATTACAATAATATTTAATACTAGCTACTCTCGCGTAGTTTCACCCGCTTCTCGGCCCCATTCAATTGTAGCGTGATGTTTTATAGCCTATAGCACTCAGGAACATTGTAGCTAGGTATATATCAGTGAAAGAATTTTGGAAATCCGATCAGCGGTTTTCACTATTGCGTTGCTGTTTGCTGGGATTAACAGTAGTATTGTAGTAAGTATTGTTTTGATTAAATCGGCTCATAAATGAAAAAGTTATGTCAATCTAAAGAATTGCATCATCACATTAAACTCAAATTAAAATGCCACAATATTTCATGATGATTGATAATGATGATGGGGTCCGATTCCGAGTAAGCCTATGCTATGCAATCACCATCAACAAAGCGCATGGACAAATGCTAGAAGTTGCGGGTTTGGATTTATCAATTAGCTGTTTTTCGCACGGTCAGCTTTATGCAGCTTTGTTGCGCGTGCGAACCGATTTGGATAAAATTTAGTACAGACATACTTTGAAACTCGAGAAAGGATAGGATAGTTTTTATCCCACAAAACTACAAGGAGAACACCCCGAAAGTCGTACGATTACGGGAACTATGTACCAAAAACCTGCCAAAAGTCACTATTTCCGGACGAAGGCGCTGGCAGAAGCTAGTTCTCAAATTTACAAAATACCTATGTCACTGTTTAGAGCTGTTTGTATTTAATTTATATGGTAAACTAGGTATCCTAGGCAGTTACACATTTTCTATTTGAGTGAGCTCATAAATACGACCTCTATCAAAGTCCTAGTGAAAAGCGTAGGCCGACTAGGTACCTACCCGAAGTGCCTACTGAGGTACCTTACCTTGACAAACTAAGGACTTACGTACCTACTGGTAGGATAGATCTTATTAGCACTTTCTTGTTATAAAATACAGAAGGTACCTACTCAAGTTTTTTACGGGACAGTTCAGCAAACGGATTGAGGCACCGCGACCTCGGCCCAGAGCAGGAGAAGGAACAGGGGGGTTTTTAGTCAGTAAGAGTCTGACACTTCCTCTCGCCCGGCCCTGGGCGGGAGAAGGCATTTGATGATTTTCCCCTTATAAAAAAAAAGTTCAGCAAACGGCGACGATACACCTAATGTTAAGCAAACAGAACAGCCCATGGACACTCGCAACACCGGAGCAGTTGCAAGTTCATTGCCTTGTTAGGAATTTGAGGATTGTTGATGGGGAGAAACGTGGCACAGGGTCATTTTCTACGAGGCCGTGGTATCCATCTGGTCGATACGAAGGTAATAAAAGTAAGAAGCTTAAGTACCAAAGTAGAGTCGATGATCGATTTTTTTTATGTAATAGGTCAGCAAACGAGCAGACAGATTACCTGATGATAAGCAATTAGCGCCGCCCATGGACGGAGTTACGAGGACGTTGCCGATCTTTTAGGGATTAGGGATTTAGGAGGGATTGGGCCTCCTGTAATCTCACTCATACGGCGAAACACAATGCTGTGGTTGTTTCACGCCGGTTTTCTGTGAGGCCGTGGCCGTGTTATCATTCCGGTCGAGCCGACCCATTCGTGCCAGAGCATGGCTCTCCCACACTTCGATATGGCTAATCTTGAATATTTTTTGTAAGAAGAACAGAGTCAGTGTTCCAATAATAAGCTTCAGAGCTCTTGTTCATTTTTGGAACTCTCTTTTGTTCCTTTTATTCAGTTTATTTGTCCAGAAAATACCAAGATGTGATTGGGGGGTAGGTACCTAATGAGTGAATCGTAAAGACCAGCCACAGCCAAACAAAATGCAATGTTTAAAATAATTTGGACCGTTACAATTTAAAAATACCAATATGCTTGAATTCCAACACTAAAATTTAAGTATCTAAGTAATAACAGTCAGGCGAAAAGCCCAAACAGCAAACATGCGTTGGTAAGTATGCCTAGTTGCGTCAGGCCAAGTTCCCAAACAAAATTACAAACTAATAGCCAATACAAGCAGTACATGTACTAACCTAATTTCGGGTTTCAAACTGCGTTAACGAAAAATCTTGCACATTACTGATCACCATTTTTACTTGCAAAAGTAATTTGTATTGAAAAGGGCTCTTAACTGTGCAATAAACCTGTAATCAGGACGCCATTAACGACCTTATGACACTAGTAACAAAAGCGATTATTAAAATAATAATGTTTGCTTTACCTAACTAATATTGCTGTCATAAAATTGGTAGTTCCTAAAAGGGTTATCACATCGCTAGGGGGTTGTAAGTGGGACAAAGGGTTGATATCATGAAGATAGGTTGCTAGTTACACCTGTGGACTAGTGGTGTATTTACGATGGGCCCTTGTGTTAGTGGATTATTATAAATTATTCTACTAAAATATTCGTTGTACTTAGATTTAGGTAATATAAGTACTTATATAGCGGGACCCGATTATTACACTAAGATCTAAGATAAATTTATCCCTCAGGCCCAGTTACGGTACTAAGATCTTTTGAAAAGCATTGAAAAACTATGGAGTTATCAATGTCACTTAAAATTTTTGTTACGGTTTCGTACCTGATGGTAAGCAAGTATCATCAGAGCAGTTGCTAGTGCGTTGTCAGCGTTAAGAGTTTTAAGGAATGTATATATGTAGATTGGGCAGTGATGGGGGGAGGCCAAGACTTGGGCCCCCAGTAACCTCATTCACACGGCGAAACACAACGGGGTATTGGTTTCATACTTTCTTTCAAATAAATACATATAAATAGGAAAGTTTTGAAGTGTACCTAGATGGATGTTTGTAGCTCTTTCACAATAATACTACTGACTGTATTTCGATGAAAATTGGCTCAGAGATGTATTTTAGTCTTGAATAATATGGGCTATTTTTATACGTGTAACGCGGCCGTAGCAGCTTTTAGAAGCTAGTATTACATTATATCTTTGTACATAATGACTGAAAAAGTCGTTAGCTTAGCTAGAGTAGTAAGAGGACAGTTCCAGGTTGATGTTGTTCTATAGTATGAAGCAAAAAGTAACTAGTCTTTTCATTTTTGTCATTATAACGTCCTATAACGAGTTCCTGTCCTAATGTCCTATATGAAATTCTTTTGAGTAACAATATAATCTACACTTTCTTCTTTCCGTATTATACCTTTGTGATAGGAATCCATTTAATCAAGAGAGTTGAAACTACTTTTTATGTTATACGGCGACAAACGAGCAAGTCGATTACCTGATGGTAAGCAATCAGCGCCACCCATGGACATTCGCAGTACCTGAAGAGTGACATGTGCGTTACTGGCACTGGCTCTAGAATGGGGTAAGAATTGGCCTCCGCTAACCTCTCACACGACACATGACATTTTCTATTAAAACAACGTATAATCCCCAACACGTAACTATTAGAACTTTCCTTTTGTAATACAGAAGCATAAAATAATATAAACATATAACACAATAGAAATAGGTAGGTTAGTTCCTTTGTGAAACTATGTTCGGCACTAGTTCTCGAGTAAATAAAACTGTTGGATTCCGCGAACGAAGTTGGAGCTGGGAAGGCTGTGGGTAATAGGAAATCTTGCCAACTCTTCAAAGGTTCCAAACAAGTGTAGTTTCCGGCTTACCAACGAGTTTATTAACTTCAATAATGGCTGTATAGACGACTACCAATTAGACTTTCTGTGTTTATAAATAACCTACTTGTCGTTGAGTTTTCTTTACTTATTCTGTTCACGTGTTTTGTTCTTGATATCAGTGTGCTAATGGCAGAGTAATAGGATAAAAAATTCTCACTATCCCTACTCTTGAAGCACGATTCATAAGAACAAATTACGGGACTACGCAATAAAACAGACTTTCATCATCAGCCTATAAGTGCCCACTGCTGAGAAGGTTAGAGCATTAATCACCACCACGCTTGCTCAATGCGGGTTGGCTATTTCAAACTTATAATTAGAAATTATAAGTCCAGGTTTCCTCACGATGTTTACCTTTACCGTACATATGTCAGTAGTGTCTAAATAATCATAGAAAGTACATATAACTCGGAAAAAGTCACATTGGTACTTGCCAGGTTTCGAACCCACATCCTCATGCATGAGAAGCGGGCGCCTTAACCTCCGGGCCACCACCACAAAACAGACTTTACTTAACCTTAATCATCCTTTTTTGAGGGAGCAAAATCAATCAGCAAAAGGCAGCGCGTTCCATCTTTGCTGCTTCGAGTCGCGCCGCGGAACGTTATCGCGCTTTGCCCACAATCCCGGGCCAATGTGTTAAGTGCTTTCCAATGACAGCTTTAGGTCTCATAATAAACTGCAAAACCCAGAGATAGTAGGTACCAAGTGATTCGGACGCTTCCAATAAATTTCCCAGTGAATTTTCTCAACAGGTACCTGAATCCAATTACAAGTTATTGGCCAGTTCAAATTCAATCACTGTCTACAACTCTACAACGGTTCTTGCTCTCTGCCCAATAAATAACTTCGATCTGTTTGCAAATGTAAATCCAAACCTTCTTGTTATTTGCTTCCAATAGTGCGAGAAAGATAAAAAATATTATAATTTGACTGCCTCGTTGTTCTTCGAGTGGAATTCTTTGTAATTTCTTGATTGAGTATTATGGGGATTTTTAAGTTTCGGGAGGTACTAACATGTTTTGGATCGGAAACGCCCGGGTGTCGTTACTATGACAACCACCTGGAGGACACGTTGGAGCATAATTATAGTGGCGGTGTGCCCTGCTTGGGCTTTCGCCGTGCCGTTTAGTTTGCCGTGCGGAGTGAGAGAAAAGTCGTCATCAATTCGCCTCGCGCCCCGGCCGCTGTAGGAAGAGACTCTCTGGATGTCAATGATTGCGTGGCGATTCGGGCGGCGAGAAATGGTAGCTAGCTGCCCGACCAGAATTAAATTTGAGCATAGGGCGCGCAGAGAACCGCACGCGGAAAAAAACATACCTACCCAACATAGGTAGTTTAAATAAGGGAGGGCCATGTTTCGGCACGAATGGATCCCGGCTCGAACGAAGTGATAAGTAATTCTGGCCTCATAGATAACCAGCGTGAAACAACACATATATGTATAAATAGTTGTTTTATTTTCTTTTCAGTTAAGTAATTTTAATATTGAATTGCTAGTAAAAATAAAAAGGAATAACTCTGTCTTGTCAGACAGTACAACATACTTTTACGTTTAAGTTTACTATCGTAAGCTCCTAATAATTATCAACCCCATCTTTTATACCACGTGGTATTCAATGCGTAATTACTAGCATAAATAATAAATTCTTTTCCCAACACCATAGCTACGTCAGAGTAGGGAAAGAAGGGGTTAGAGCTAATTGCAAAGTGCAACCATTGTTTTCCCATGCCCTCTGAGCCAGTGGGAAAACTCGCACACCACGAGATTTTTAATTATTCTGCCAGACGAGGTTTTACATACTTACAGATTAAATGTTTCTCTGATGTTCTTCGTGATTTGTTTTTTTTTATTTGTGTATACGTATTAGTTGTAATGTTTATGGTCGAGCGGTCGAGTTTGCCGTGCCTATGTTATCTGTTTAATTTTTGTTTTTTACGCGCCATTTTATTTTCCTACGTAGTACATATATTCTTACTTAATATTATAAAGAGGTAAAATTTGTAAGTTTGTATGTTGGTAATCGCTTGTCGGATTACCAAAATTCTTTCACTGATAGAAAGAAAGAAAGAAAGAAACATTTATTTCTGCGCAAGCGCACACACATAAAAATCAAAAATACCAAAAAAAAAAGGAAAAAGAAAAACTATACCAATTATATAAACAAAACGATAAAATAATGTAACTGTTAACTAAAATAAAATTATAAACAAAAAGCACAAAAAATAAAGAGTAAATAGTAGGTAAACTTTTATCTATCTATGGTCGACAGAGTATGACATTATGCGCGAGGTCGCTTGTAACTTTTTATTATCTGTGGCTCTGTGGACCATAAGTACAAGGATGTAACCAAAGAGTAAAGTAACATAACATCATTAAACTTATTAGATTTTAGAAGTAATAAACATAATAAACGTAGTGATTACATATTCTTTGCATATAACATTAACATCATTCATTTGTAATTGTAACAATAAACGCAGTGCTTATAATCTTTTTGATACTATTACCCTTGGTGACAAACAATAACAAAAACATTTATTAACTACATTATAGATAGCTACAATGTTCCTGAGTGCTATAGGCTATAAAACATCAAGCTACCATTAAATGGAGCTAAACAGCGGGCGAAACCGCGAGAGTGCCTAGTGCGTGTGCGTGTATAAAGACACATTTTTGCTCGTAAACTTCTCATGATTATGGTTCTGGTGATTTCGAACCCTCCCTTGTTGAGCGGTAGCGTCTTCCAGTTCATTTAATGGATTTTAGTCTCATTATCTGACTATAATAAAAGTAGAAGCCAAGGTTGAAAGTGCAATCGCTATAGTTTACCGCTACCAATTATCAAATAATTGCTTTTAAAATCATATACAAAGACATCACATTCAGGCCCCAAACAACAATTTGTGGATCAGATAAAGTGTTGTTCCGTGCGGGAATCGAACCCGCGACAGCCAATTGTCCAGTCACCGCGCCAACCGTGTAGTCGGGTCGGTCGGGTTTCATACCCTATGAATCGTAGGACCGTTTTATGCGAAGATATACAAAAAATAACCTCATATGGAAAGCTCATTATTTAATTTTGGGATTCTGATTGCTAATAATTATGCCTTATACATAAGTACCATCATATTTTACAAAGTACCTACGAACGAATTTATTCGTTGTTTCTGTCTACTAAAAACACTTTTTCTACGGGTCATTAGTGCCAACCGTTTGAATTAAGAAAAAAAAATCATAATATGTTGCTTTCCTTGTCATCCTGAGCCTTACGTCATTGATGTGTCATTTGTTTTATTTGATTCATTATTGTAATAAGAGTTTAAAATTGGAAAAAGAACACAATACATTATTGTTTCTGTCCTTGTCATTTCGGGTCTGACGTCATTAAGGTGTCATTTGTTTTGTTTTTCTTTGCAAATATCGAAATTCGAAAGAAAACACAATACTCACATTATTTTTCTATCCTTGTCATTTTGGGTCTGACGTCATTAAGGTGTCATTTGTTTTTATGCTGGCAACGTAGTAAAAGAAAGGAGAATCCGATGTGTCTTTCCTTGTCATTTTGGGTCTGACGTCATTGACGTGTCATTTGTTTACGAATTGGCAACGTAGCAATTAGATAGTAGATTTTAAAGCTTTATGATACTCTTTGACTATTGGACTGATTGAACTGTATAAAATATATTATTATCTACCTATATTGTCTAACTTATACAGGAGCTTAGCGATGAGATAATATAACATTATGTGATTTTCTCAAGGGATAGGGTGGCAATTGATAAGCAAGCGGCACCGCACATGCACACCCTCGTCACCAGTGGAGTTACGAGTACGTTGCCGGCCTTTTCGAGACTAGGGGCTCTAACATTTAGGCCTTGGGGAGGGATTCAAGACAGCTTGGGGGAGGAAGCAACCTTACTCACACGGCGAAACACAACGCTGTGGATGCTTTACGCCGGTTTTCTGTGAGGCACTGGTGTTACTCCGGTCAAGCCGACCTATTCGGGCCGAAGTATGGCTCGCCTACGCTTTTTATTATTGAATGATGATGATAATTCCCGATATTTTGAATAAATTTTGTTTAAAAAAATCCTTATGACCATAACAAACACCTACATTAAAAAGGAATTAGTAAAACCTATGAAAGAAGTAAAGGTCACCGCTCTCGCGTGATTTGATGACCAAGGACAATTGGGACTATATTTTTATTCATAAGTAATAAGTACTTATTAACGTTTAACTAGAAATTAAAATACAATCTACTTAAATGTCTAAATGTCAAATCACTTATAAAATACAATAGGTAGGTACCTTATGTAATAACAAGCTTTTAAACAAATCCAATAGAATTTCTTATTTGATTTTCAATTACTAACATTTTTCTTGGAATATGTTAAAGGGTCGCAAAAGCGGACACCGTAACTTATATCCAGATTTTCAGTAAAGAAAAGAATATTATTTTATTTGAAGGCACAAGTTGTGAAGACAATTTTTTTCTTATTATAATTATTCATTCATTTCGAATTATACGTTTAAAATCGCTAATAAATTGTCGCTTAAATCTTTAAATGCGACTAATAATCGACGGATAGATAGTAGCAACCTCTACATTGACCTACCCACCCCAAGCCAACCACCAGGATGTCATACCAATCCATGTCTAATAAGAGGTCTCCCTCTCCGTTTCGTAAACAATTATTCGAATTGATGAACGTCTTAATGAGATGTTGACGTTGACAGAAATATGTTTAACGCAAGGTACCTACTTATTTTATTTATGCCAATAAGTTACACCAACCCAACCCTTTAACTCCATAAAGTACAGCGAGACAGATTTTTGATATAAAATTTAAATGTAAAGGGCAAGGAATCGTAATATTAAGATCTAGCATATTCTGAGTATCTGAGAGCTGAGAGTAATCTTAGAACACGCTGAAATATTACGTTATTACGTAACAAGCTGGATATGTAATGCAATTTCATTTTGATTTATGAGACTACCTTTGAGTAGGTTTTCTTATTATATAATATGCGTATCTACATGTATACTTAGCTTTACGTACAGTTATTGGCTTTGGTTTCTCGTAACTCTGTGAGACTGTTATTTATACTGTAAAGTGCTTTAAGATTATATTTACCTGTTGTAAAATATAAGGTTTCGTAAGCAACATAAAATACTTTCTTTGCTATTCTATCTTTGCTCTCAAAATCGGAAACTATTAAATAGTATCAACAAGTGTGGGAGAGACAAGTTTTGATTCTTCCATGGGCGGCGCCAATTGCTTACCATCTGGAAATCGGTCTACTCATTTGCAGACTTTTCAAACCAAAAAAAAAAATTAATCTTGTACCACCTAGCTTTTTTGAGGGAGAAAATAATCGAATGACTTGAGTCGCGTTGGGATTTTTAAATAATAAAAAACCTGTGTCTTCTCCTGCTCGGTGACGCGGCACATTATTGCTTTTGTACTTCGGTTATGGCAAACCATATATGAAATATGTAAGAAGGCTGTGAAAACGAAAATGATGACTAATGATTATGATCTTGACCCGTGATCTTGACGTAGTAGTTACTAGTTACATAAAGAAATACCTACAAATAGAGTCTTTTATTTTGTTCTTGTCGTTTCTCATGCATGAAGATGCAGTCGAATATAGTCAGTACCAATGTAACTTATTCCAAGTTATATGTATTTCATAATATTATTAAGACATGCATATATATGGTGAAGGAAAACGCGAGAAATCCTGGACTGTTAATTAATAGTTTCTATGTGTCTGAAATTGCCAATCAGCCTTGACCAAGCGTAGTGATTAATGCTCCAATGATTTTCGTGTAAGAAGTTGCTTTTGCTCAGAAGAGGATATAAGCAACAGCAAGCTGCCAATGATGATTCCGACCAATAAGATCTATGTAGGAACGGAAGGCATGACAGAATCTTTTCAATTCTTAAAACGTTCGAACAAAACTCACCAGACGCGTATTTTTCTAATAACACCTCAAAATGTAGAAGACTTTAACATAAACGACATTTAAGATGAAATTGTATCATTCCATATACGTTTATGTGATAAATAAACAAACAAATATGAACACGACACCATGTCACGTCGCCATGACAGGTGAGACACCATCATGTAACATGTCAGATGTCACACTCCGGTAATCTTGTGTGTGTGTGTTTCTATATTAACGTTACCATTTTTCCTTATATTAGATAAGTATAAATTATATAAAATAGTTATTTTTGTTGATAAATAACTTTAAGCGAATATTATTATTCATATGACGAGTGTTGACTGTGAGCTGTATTTATGAAGCTGTTTAGTTTTGTAGAAATAACCCTACTGTTATCAGCCTATAAGGGCAAAGTAAAGGCTACTTTTCAAATGGGAAACAATTTGTCAATTTTAAATGTATACTAAGAATTTATTAGTCCAGGGCTCCTCACGATACGCGATGTTTTTCTTCACCGTATGTCCGTAGAGTTTGAATAGCCTACAAAGTCATCCTGATAAATTAATATACAAAGTTTAAAAGCCTATTCCTATACATATAAATATTTTACAGTAGGAAACATATTGTACGCCTAAAGAAAGATAAAGCTGCAACACAACTGCCTACTAAGAAAAAAAATAACCAAAACAATATTGATGTAAGTATATACCCGTAGTTATTAATAAAGATATGTTCTAACGAAACGTACCTAAGTCTAAACATTCATACGATATTGTGCCTCTGCTTGACCTATCCACTCTATTCTCGATTTAGGATCATCCGAAATACCGACTAAAATCGATAAGTACTTGTTACTCCACTCGCCACCTCCACAGAATTAAGTCTACGTTTCATAAATGAAAACTGGTCCTTTCGTACACAGAAGGACCAGAGACCAGAACAGAGGCCTCATACTCCTTATTAATTAGTGTTTGTTTTTGTCAATGTTTTTTGATTAAAAATGTCTTTGTATTGTTTTAAATGCTTACAGTGTAGGTGACCGTAAAGACAACGTCTAGTAAGTTGAATTCAAATAATTATGACACATTTAAATTATACGAGTAATGTTATTTGAATGAGTAAATTAAGTCCTTTCTTTTTTATGTAAGCAGACGTCTTACCCATAGACACGCGCAAGAGCAGAGGTGCTACGTTCTTCTTTTAAAAATTCTTATTCAAAAATGTTATTGTAAAATAACGATTTCGATTTTAGATTTTCGTTTGTTTTGTAGAAGTGGAATTTCAAATAAGAGACGTTCCCGAAACATAAAAGATTCTGAATACGGCTTTATTATAATAATTACGCGTACATTCTTACTGCGTAGGAGGTACGTACATAATACAACACTACATACAAACATACCGTCGTGAGTTATGTCAGTAAACTTAGCTAATTACTACTATTTCCTCCAACTTGATAATATATTGTTAAATGAGAATTTGCTAGCACATCCGTTGGTACATAATAAATAAATGTTTATGTAGACATATTCATATAATTGTTCATTTTATGCGTTAACAATTACTATTACCATAGCAGGGTAAAAGGTCGCCAACGTGCTATTTCAGACTATGATTAATATCTGAGTCGAATTTTTTCTACGTTCAAATTTCAAACTTTTGTGTTCATATATTGAACAGTCGTGGTGGCCCGGAGATTAAGGAGCCCGCTTCTCATGCATGAGGGTTCGAAACCTGGCAAGTACCAATGTGACTTTTTCCGAGTTATATGTAGTTTCTATGATTATTTAGACACCACTGACATACGGTGAAGGTAAACATCGTGAATAAACGAAACGAAACCTGGACTTAAAATTTCTAATTATAAGTTTGAAATCGCCAACCGCATCGCATTGAGCAAGCGTGGTGATTAATGCTCAAACCTTCTCCTTGTGGGAAGAGGCCTTTACTCAGCAGTTGGCACTTATGGGCTGATGTTGATGATGATGATGATGTGTTCATATTATTAGTAGGATTGCCGTCGTAACTTTAAATGTTTCATTAATGTCAACAGGCAAATTTTGTTGGAATTAATTTCTTAAAAGACTAATTATTAATTTTATTTATTTCATGTCGTTATTTAGAGTTAAAAAAATACATTGCGTATCTGATATTGAACTTTTTTTATGTGGTACGACGGCAAGCGAGCAGATTGATTAGCTGCATTCAGCGCCGCCCATAGACATCCGAAACAAAAGAGGAGTTACGAGTGTGTTGGGGAACTTTTGGTGATAAGGGATTTGAAGATTTAGGGATTGGAGGATGAGGGAAGTATGGGCATTCCAGATAACCTCACTCACACGGCGAAACGCGACGCTGTGAGGCCGTGGTATAACTCTGGTCGAGCCAGCCCATTCGTGCCGAAGCATGGCTTTCCCACTCTTAAAATTTGTATAATATCATAATTAACCTGTAGAATTATCTCTACCTAATAAGCCTGATATTTATAGAACCATCGTTTTAGAATAACAAACAACGTTACAAAGAATTTCAATTTACATTGACTGCATTTCACCAATAAATCAACTCCGAACTCTTGCTTTTTGTAATTACCTTCGGTTTGGTGTGAATTCGAACTCTGTCTAATTGGTTCACTGTTCTAGTTTTCAAATTATGCTCCGCGTTCATTGGCAGACTGCCTTAAATAAAATGGTGGTTAAACGGGCCCATAACTAAGCTAGATCGTTAAGCCTTCTAAAATAGAAGTTGTGACAGCCCTTGAAATATATGAGTTATAGTGGACTGTAGGTCTACCATGACGAGACAGAGAATAAAGAAAGTAAAGGCGTATTACCTGATGGTAAGCAATCAGCGCCGCCCATAGACACTCGCAACGGAGGAGCTACGAGTGCGTTGCCGACCTCTTAGGGATTAGGGTTTTGGAGACTAAGGGATTGGGGAGGGATCGGGGGAGGGGAAGGATTTGGTCTCCGGTAACCTCATTCACACGGCGAAAAACAACGCTGTGGTTGTTTCACGCCGGTTTTTTGTGAGGCGGTGGTATCACTCCGGTCGAGCCGAAGCATGGCTCTCCACACTTATTCTTTAAATTTTATTAATCAAAAATGGATATTTTCAGTTTTACGATGTAAAAAATTGACCGACAAAACTATGTGTATATTACTAAGTTCACAATAAAATTTGTAAAAAATAATATTGTACTTTATAAGTTAAATATTAAGAAGTAGAATTATCAATGTTATGTATGTAAAGTATTTATTATTAAGATCTTATTTGTGGTATACTTTTTGTTTGTTTTACGCCGGTTTTGTGTGAGGTCGTGTTATCACTCCGGTCGAGCCGACCCATTCATGCCGAAGCATGGCTCTCCCACACTTTATAAGACGTGATATATGTTGTTTGTTATGTTTATTGACACTTATATAAGTTACTGGGTAATATTTGTATTCTAACTCTAACTTCTAGAGATAAATGTACATATTAATAACGTTAATCAGTTTGCTCATGTAAATGTTTGATGAGATAAGTCGATTAGTTTCAAGCCACGCTTTTCTTTTGTCAAGGGAAAATCATCAAATGACTTCTCCCGCCTTGGGTAAGGCGAAAGAGAGTTTCAGATTCTTACTGACTAAAAACCCCTCCGTTCCATCTCCTGTTTTAAGTCGAGGCCGCGGTGCACCATTGCGCTTACCCCGCAACCTCGGCAGTTTCAAGCCGAGGGGGCAAGTGTAGCACAGCCGATCGAGTATGAGCCTCTAGCGTGACACGAAACTACTAGGCTTATCTAAGCTATATGTTATTGAAATCGAGTCGCCATTGGATTTTAACTAAATATGTTGATATAGGATGTACAACTTAGTGACGTAAGGAGATATTCGTAAAGGTCAAGATTGACACTTATTTCTTACAATATAAAAGTACTTCTTTCGTTAACTTAAAAATTTCTAGTGTGGACGGCAAACTAGCAGACGGATTACGGTCAGCATGAGGATGATGGTAAGCAATCAGCGCCGCCCATGGATACATGGGTATACCCTTCACATGGGAAGAGTTACGATTGCGTTGCCGACCTTTTGGAGATAAGGGTTTTGAAGATTTAGGAATTGGGGAGAGATTAGGGGAACGGCGAAGCACAACACTGTGATGATTTCACGCCGGTAATATTCTGTAGGGCAGTGGTATCACTCCGGTTTAGCCGACCGATTCTCGCCGAAGCATGGCTCTCCCTCTCTTTATAATTATATTGATGACGAGAAAGAGAATAAAGAAAGTAAAAGACCTCTTTCTCGGCCGGAAGATTCACGCTTTAATACGTCATGGTAGACCCTCTGGTCATAATAATATGTGACTTTATAGTTTTTTTGGTGAAGGTTAGCACACGAGCTGTCTGATTACCTGATAAGTAATAGGCGCCACCAGCAACGCCAGAGGAGTTACGAGTGCGTTGTCGGCGTTTAGGGGATTAAAGTTTCGGAGATTTAGAGATTGGAGAGGGAAGGTTTGGGCCTCCGATTACCTTACTCAAACAGTGAAACACAACGGTGTGATTATTTATTTATTTATTTATGTAAATATTTTTTTATGTTACAGACCGGCAAACGAGCAAGCGGATTACCTGATAGTAAGCAATCAGCGCTGCCCGCAACGGAGGAGCTACGAGTGCGTAGCCGACCTCTAAGGAATTAGGTTTTTGGAGATTAAGGGATTGGGGAGGGATCGGGGGAGGGGAAGGATTGGGCCTCCGGTAACCTCACTTACACGGCGAAACACAACGCTGTCGTTGTTTCACGCCGGTTTAATATTCTGTAGGGCAGTGGTATCACTCCGGTTTAGCCGACCGATTCTCGCCGAAGCATGGCTCTCCCACACTTAAAGTCAAAGTAAAATAAATAGTCAGCGCAGACACATACCGATATCACTAGGGATACGAATTGTTGTAGTAATTTAATAACTGCTATATAGTCCTATTTTGAAACATATTTTATTTCTGTACGTGCCCACGCACTATGGTCGTTACCTTCTATTTTATTTTTAGATAATCTACGGACTGTTGACATTTGGCCTTTTTGCCCGCGCCTTTTTTCTACTTTCCTTTTGTTTTGCTACACAAGTGTCAAATTTATTTAGGCGGGAGAAGGAATCCATTTCTCCGGTTAATTATTCAATGAAATATTTTTTAAGTAAATTTTGTTTTAAATTAATTTTTGTATTTTAAATTCATTGTTGTTTTATGTTAAAATTTATATGTGTGGGAGAGCCATGCTTCGGCACGAATGGGTTGGCTTGACCGTAGTCACAGACGGCCTCACAGAAAACCGGCGTGAAACAACTACAGCATTGTGTTTCGCCGTGTGAGTGAGGTTACCGGAGACCCAATCCTTCCCCTCACTCATATGTGAAATTGTATGTTTGTTAACACACCCACGATAGAGGAAAAAAAAAATAGTGTGGGGCAAACGACATTAAAAAGAAAAATATTTACGAAACTGTTATTATTTCTGTCCTAAACATCTACCTCACAATAGTTTATCATACAGCCTCAGATCATCTGTTAATTTGTTCTGCTAATCATCGGAACACGAGGAGGGTGTTGTTGATGGATTATACAAGTCCGTGATCAGACGCGACCTGTTCACATCACTCATTGCGGAAATACCACAGATATTGTGGTTTGTTTTTGTATCTTCTGCAGTATTTTATATGCTATGATTAATATACGTTAAGGACTTTTGTTTCGAGATTTGATGATGATTTGATTTGATTCTATCTTTTCGAGGATGAAAAGATGTAGTGGAATGAAGATTGTTGTAGAGATGAGTTCAATTTTTTATACTATAAGCAGTTTCTGGGTAAAGTTTATTGTTTTACTAGTAAAGATATTAAAGTTATATACCTATACCGTATGTTGTGTTACAAGTCCTATCTGAATCCAAGTAAATGAAGCCTACATAGCGTAACTGACCTACTTCTGTTAGAAAATATTTTATTTCAATTTTCTCTTTCAACAGCACTTCAATAGCAATAAAAGGTGGGAGAAACCGGGTCATATTATGATTTTTATTACTCCGGTAGTGATTTTATCAAGCTATGAAACGTACCTAATACTTGGAGTACAATTCTGTAATGCTTTATGTTTGGATGGTTGCTGGATTCTTCAAGTGATACTATAGACCATAAGGTTTCAGGTTTAATTTGTAGATCGAGGTTATTATTTTTTTAGGAGTTTGTCGTGTGATCGATGTCTGAAAAGTCAATTGATCTTAAAGACGGTCGTTCCCATACACGCTCCTGCTCACCTAGCATAACTGCATAGCAAAAATAAGAAGTCGGCTTCAGCTCCTCTCACTCCACACAATGGCATGTCACTGCTGGCGATTGCTTCATAGAGGATACGACGTTCCTTAGCCTAATCAAGGCACACCGTCACCGTTTGGACCACCATATCCTCCGGGTGTTCTAGATATGACGATACGTGGTCGTTTTCTCCTGCTGAATTCGAAACAGGTACGCTTCCTACTTCGCGTTTTAAAGTAATAAAGTCTCTCTAGCCACTCTTCAAAGCGTTACAGCCCGGTCTTTGGTCAAGACTGTGATGGTTATCACTCCGTCATGAGATGGTGCCAAAAATTAGCCCGCTACGCACTCATCCAGCTTGCGAGCCATGTTCCACCGAGGTGACGCATCACAGCGCGCAAAATGAAAACGCATGCGAGCTTCACCACCCTCTTCTACTCCAAATTTCATTACGTCAAGAGGGTTTCTCACTCGCTCTCCACTAACCAAAACCCGTGTTGATCTTGACCTTTGCCGTAATGCCTTCAGATTCGTCATATATAAGTATGGGAGAGCCAAGCTTCGGCACGAATGGGCCGGCTCGACCAGAGTGATACCACGGCTTCACAGAAAACCGGCGTGAAACAACCAAAGTGTTGTGTTTCGCCGTATGAGGGAGGTTACCGGAGGCCCAATCTTTATCATGTTATTGTCATGGTATGTCATGTTTAGTACAAAATTTAGTTCGAAAACTCGTTGCGATGCAAATAAGTATTTATGTCAAACCTCGCAATGTAAACTGAAATAGTTAGCCAAACAGAACATAGGGTACTCTATGCTTAGCAACTATCAAGCTTGCGTACCCTGTAAGCACTATTATACATTCAACTTTTTGGCTCAAAAACTTTCCGCATAATGTGAAAGTTTCCTAGCTTTTTGCGTGAAATAGTTTCTAAACTTTTGAAGTAAGCTAGCAAAATGTGGTTGTTTTTTGGGCAGTGTGGTGAAAACAGTACGTTGAACATATGGCCGGCAAAAGTTGTTGTGAGTGCGTAAACAATAGAAGGCCATTTAAACTTTATTGATAGTTCTTGTGGCATAGGCTTTTTTACGTGAACATGTGATATTTTTAATGAGAAGATTTCAGTTATTTTTTAAGACATGTATTCGGACTTTTGGCTTGATCCTGGTCCAAAGTCTGACCACTTAGGGAACCACTTGCTTAAGCCAATTTTTTTGCAGCAACAACAAAACTTATCAGTAATTTTATGTATAAATACTTTTCAGGTTCATTTATACATATATTTTTTTATATTATCTGTTCAAGATCATTAAATTATATTTTCCAAACGCTATGTTCCGACCTCGTCCTTTTTGATCCCAAGGGTATTTAAGAAATTCCTTTCTTAGAACTCTCCCCTGTTGGCTAAGGAGCTTGATTTTATATCCAACGATTTAGGCAGTGTTTCGACCATATTGTTCATAATAAAGGATACCTACTTGACAAAAATGCAGCTGGTTTTTCTTTACACAATCGAAAATATTCAAGTTTAAAGAACAACTCACTTCTGCAGCATTCAAAGAATGTTGATCAATCTAGTTGTGTTGTAGCTATGTCTTGAATATCTCTTCAGCATGACAACAGAGTGTATTATGTACAGAATGTATGCACAGAGAAACAATTTTAATCAAAATTCCTACTATTACAAGTCTTCATACTTCAAGTAACTTTACTTCAATATTGCCAGGGATGCGAACTTGATTAGATCGTGAGGTCTTCCATTGAGGGCCTGTTCAAAATATGTTAAAAGCTAAGCTTGGGATCTAACTTCTGAGTTGAGGTTTATTCATGCAAAAACTATATCGATATAAGTAATTTGGTACAATGACTGACAAATGCTACAAAAAATATTTTCCTAAATTATTTTGTGAAATTTTAATAATAGTCAATTTCTCTTTCAGACTGTATCTTAATCCGTGCAGCCCTTGATTCATTAAATGCAGGTAAAAAACATTAAGTATATAGATAATCATCAAATGATTTCTCCCACCACGGGTTAGAGGAGTGTCAGACTCTTACCGACTAAAAACCACTTCGTTCCTTCTTCTGCTTTAGGCTGAGGCTAGGGTATATTATTCAAAACCCGGATGAATCAGCATTAATCTACACACTTTCTCAAAATTTTTCTATCATTCGGCATTGAACAACGTCTTAGCAAAAGAAAATATTAGAAGAACTAATCAGAATAGAATTTTATAAGTCCATTTTTATGCCAATTACTGCTTCCAAAGCGAGGAGATTGACTCGGAAATTGCTCGGATGCTATACTATCGCTTTTTTTCTTATAGTTCATTCAAATCCTTGGAATAGGGATAGGGCTTTTATTTTACTATATTCGCAATATAATGGTCTGTATTATCATTGAAATAAATCTTCTTCGACAACATCAGCTTGCTCAAGGCGGATTGACGATTTCAAACTTATAATTAGAAATTATAAGTTATAGTTAGAAATTATTTCCTCACGATGTTTACCTTCACCGTATTTCAGTGGTGTCTAAATGATCATAGAAAGCACATATAATATCGAAAGTCATATCGGTACTTGCCAGTGTACTGCCATGTGTTCGAACTCGCGCCTTCATGCATGAGGACCTTATTCTCCAAGCCATTACGACAATTTATTGAACAAGTGTAAAGCCATCAAATATTTAGTGCCTATGTGTAACAAGTTTTTATTTTTTTTAATTTATTACACTACGTAAATTCAGAAATTTTGAATATTAATTTCTCTTGACACTTTTATTGGAAGTTCTTGAATCAAAGCAATTGGTGTGAAGTTAATAGCGAAGCAGTAAGCAATCAAAACCAGAAGCAGATCCGTTGGTCGATGCCTTTTACTTGGTTCAGTATAGAAGCGGTGATTGATGAGTTTCGTCGAGTTAGACGTTTGGGGAACAAAGTTTGCCCTCTAACGATTACTAATGATTTCATTCAGGTCACTCGGTAATCATTCACAGTACATCTTGATTCCACTCCCGACTACACTGTGTTGTTTCTTCTTTTTACAACTTTTTCAACAAACGACGACCGATCGATTCTTTTAATTACAAGTAATTGTACAAGACAAATGAGTCTGCAATAAAGTTGAACATTTTTATCAAGAATAATGTTCCTGTATGTACAAATTTTTGCTCCATTGTTCAATTTACTGTGTTGTTATTTCACACTGTATTTATAACAATGTCCAAATTATAAATTCGAAATTCCCAAAGCAAATTAAGTTAATAAAAACTGGAAAATAAAGCCCAACCCTTTCGCGTAATTTTCATAAAACTTTTTGGACACACACCTGCTGTAAAATTTGAGGGTGAATATATTCTAATGAAAAATGTATCTCAATAAGTTATTCACATCGGTAACTTCTGTTGGGTCTTAAGGTCCCGTACCTTAGAGCGCCCGCGACCCGGCTGCACTCATCCATGACAGAACAATGGGCCCCCTTTTCTCCCCTCTCTTACCCGTCGGCTTGCACCGGCGACACTGGCAAATTTCAGACTTGAAATTTTGATGTGACATGAGTCAAAAGGTTTTTTACGTATGAATTTTGGACAGACAGTCGCAATGGGAGCATGGAAGTCGGTTCGTTAGCAAATGGATAAGTTTCTGCAGATCCTACGGCGCTCTGTGTAGAGATTAGTGAATGAATGGAATTGTAGATGCGGTTTTGTGATCCGAATATTTCAGCTTTATGAAAATGTCTTATTCATTTGAAGTACATAGCTTACTAATATTGGACATAAGTATGATGAAGACAAGAAGTGTGACAAGAAATTTTGTTTTTTTCACAGCTCCAATGAATGGTATATTAAAACATAATAGAAGATTAAAATGAAGACTTTACTCAGTGTTATTGGAGCCTCATTCAATAAGGTGAATTTATTGATTAATTAACTGCTTCTATCCTCTTCCTTAGTACTAAATTGGTCCTCTGAGCCCTTTGGACCAGGGCCCAAAATCCCATAAATCACACCTCGAGCCGGTCCAGTAAATTTTAACTAAGTTTCCATTAACGTGAAATGACTTTATTTAGGGACTTTAAGATGCAAAATTTTCATAAGCTAATATTTCACAGACATCTTACAAAGTTCCTAACTTTACACTAGACGTGCAAACGATGCAGGGTCAGCGTCCAAAATTATCTCACACGCCTCAGTTGTTAGTGAATTTAAACTTTATTAGAGTCGTGATAAAGTTGAGGTTTGTAGTTGCGGTGGTTTCGATCGGTGTCAAGTTAAGCTCAATTTGAATGTTCAGATTTTAGGAGTACGGCGGTGGACGAGTCGGTGCATTTTAAAAGATGTGCGAGCTAAGATCGCCACTTGACGTGGAGTCATCGCGCAGGCGCATTAGTTAGGGCCGCGACTCCAAGGACCAGTTCATATTTCCCATTTAGTACCTGCTAACAAATTACAAACCTGTCTAAAAGTTTAGACTACACCTAATTCTAATTATAAGTGAGAAATGGATAGCGCTCTAGTCGCAAATCATTAGTAAGAGCTCCGAAAATAGAAGATTAAGAACAATATTATAAACTTAACTTATCGAAGTAATAATGGCGATCAAATGCTTTTGTTTATTTTTCCTTGCAATTAAAAATTAATGTTGGTGAAATAAAAAATGTTGAGACTAAGACAGATAACTAATCAGTCCTAAAAATAGAATGATACTACAAGCTTCAAAAATATTTACTTATAAATCATTCGGTTCCGACTAAATATCTAAAAGTCCATGAAGTAAATATTATTATTAAGAGCCTCCGTTTCTGCTCAGTGTACCATGAGTGATCGCGGTCTACCCACGGCTGGTTAGGTTCACGATAAGTGTCGGTCTCATTTGAGCCTTATCGCCTCCCGAGGCGCCCTGTTATCTCGGAGAATTCACTAATTTACAATCCACGAATGAATATTTAATGACAGTGTGTCACCCCTGAAAATTTGGCTCCTAGTCAAAGAGCAGGCGGCTGTAAAGGAAGACGCAGATAGCCCAGTCGTATCTAAAGCCATTCATTTTCATCGCAACATCAAAATGGTACAGGAAACAAAAATTGGGGAAAATGTGTACATTGATATTTGTTTATTAAAGGAAAGCTGACAAAATTTCTGTCATAATGAGCCTAATAGGCGACAAAATAAGGATGTTGACAGAAACATATTCCAAGAGAAGAATGATTTACATAAAAGCACCGATTTATATTCAAAGTAAAACACGAAAAATTAAAAGGCAAAAATTTCCTTATTTTACCGAATTTCCCGTCTTCCGATTCTGGTCGGATGTAGTAGGCTACGCGCGGGGGTTGTGTGCGCGGGGCGAGGTACGCGGGAGGGCGGAGGGACGAGGGCGAGAGCGACGCAGCCTCCCTCCAGCAACGATTACTGATTAGTGTGGCGGCGAGTGCGGCGGGGCCGCCCGCTTGGAGCTCGAAAATGCCGCCGCCGACTCGTATCCAAACCTCCAGTACTAGTGTCAATGGGAACCGGTTCTTTAGTCAGCTAACGTGGCAGCCGCGCTTGGACCTGACCCCTGCACCGCTGCCTGCCCGCTGCTGATTGATTAACTGTCGTACGCGATCAGCTGATTGAGTGCGGCCGCGTGCACCGGCGAACTTACGGCACGCCTCTACATGTGCTTCGGTTACTACACTTACTACGTTTGTGTCATGATGTATATCAAAGTATTTGGGTGTTGACGATTTTTTCGTGTTTCCAATGTGTCGGCTGACGTTACCTCCGCCTGGTTACAAGTAAGTACTCCATCTTGTTTGTATATAAAGTTTTGTTTTAGTAAATACTGAAGATAACCCTACTTTCAATGTTTTTATTTAGTTTCTGTTATCGTTTGCGCGGAACATTGGCATTTTCGCGATATTTTACGCTTGAGTTGTGGTTTTATAAGTCGTTTCGATGGTTATTGTGCGGAAATGTGTCGGGAAAGTTAGTGTAGAGGGATTTTATGTATCAATAGGTTACATCTGAATGAAAATACGTGCCGAGTGCAGTTATTGTAAGCATAGTACTTACAAATAATTTTGTCAAAGATAGTCTTTTATAGACACGGCATTATACCTATAGCTTAGTTATTATTAAAAACTATGGAATTTTGTAACTTGTTGATTTTGAAATAGTGGTCGTTTATTAATCTAACGAGCACGTGGTCTCTTGATAACAGTTATTAGTTGTCGAACCTTTTTACTCACTTCTGTTTCTAATAATTATAAAAATAAAGTTTTCTTTCTTAATAAAGGGTTCACTGAAATGCCTTTATAATTCCTTTTAATTGATAATAATAGATCACATCCTAATTTCAAGAAAACCCTAATTTAGATTTACTGAAAAAAAAAATGCGTTTTGTTTTCAATTTTGCTAAGTAATAAACAGTTTTTGTGGTAGAGTTTAAAGATTATTTTCACGGGTGTCATATAAAAAGGACAGTTTTTCATCACTAGAGCAATAAAATCAAAATCTATTTTGATACTTTCCTTCACTAAAAATAGGTGATGAAAACAACAAAATATGAAAAATGATAAAAGAGTTCCTTTATCAATTTATATAGAACATAGAAAGATTATTATCACACAATATTTCATTTATATTATCGTCGCGCCCTGGCTTTTTCCCAACTAGGTTATGGAACTACATCTAGAAAGAATCGTTTGTGACTCTGGTTACTAGTAGATTACTCATAACACTTTTTATATTTGTTTGCGATCAATTAATGAGTGATTGACCAACTTATTACATTTTTTCTTGTGTAAAAGCTGTTCATAGTGGAATTAGAACACATTCTTAGGTACAAATCATAATTATTATTATCTTTATATGTTTTTATGAAAATTGCAGCTTCGGAAACTATTGAGAATGATAATAAAACTATCGTTGTTTCTGATTTTTTCAATTTTCAAAAGTTATGAGTTTCACCGACGAACAGACTGACAGACTACTATTCAATTTCAACGTTGCAAAAGTACCTATTTATGGTTTAGTTGAAATAAATGGTTTTGACTTTCCGATTTGCACCGTAAAAAGAATAGCACGGCGGTCAAAAAAATAAAAGTATAATTTGGTACGGTCTAATGCAAAAATTCAGAACTCCTTGTTCAGTTCTTTAGTTCCAACATATTTTGAAACCAGTATTTAGATTAAAACATCCATGTATCATGTAGAACACCAAACAAAGAAAATTGAAATACAAAACATGAGATATTATACCCGACAGACGTTACAGGATGGAGCCTGAAAACATACCCCTCGTAAAATACAGGTCGTAAAGTGAAACCTTCAGGATTTTCACTAAGCATTCCCCACTGATTCTTTCCTTACTTAGGATTGTAAACGTAAACACGTAATATTCTGCAATCGACATAGCCTGCGTAAACCCTAAGTACCTTTTTTATATATTTTTTTATTGGTTAAGTAAATATAGAAGTAATATGGGTGAATGTACTTAGCACTGTTGTATTTAATGGATTTTCTTTGAGTGCGCCGCAAATATATATTATTGTTTTTGCGTATATTAACTGGATTTTAAGGTCGAGGTAAAATTGAGTATTTATGCTTTTATATTTTACTCCTAATCCTCTCTGTCTTGGAATTTTATTTACAATAAATCTCAATTCATTATGTATCTAGTCTAAACGCTGCGTCGGCACGGCCCTTCAGTAAGTCAATGTCCGGGCCAGCCGGGAAGATGGCTTAATGCGAACCAATTATCCTCCCAAGTCCTTTACATATACAACTATCGTGACGATCGACGATTACTATACATAGCTGCAATAGAAGTTGAGGGTTGGCGAACGCGATCCCTGTTTTATTAGCAACTAAAAGGAACGCGTTATTAATTGCGAAAGGCACTTTTTGTTAACGAACTCTCTCAGAAGTGTTCGTGAAAGCTGTGCTTTTTTACAGATTCTATTGTATTACAAGGGAACCAGATAGTGAATGGTTACTATTCTTAGTCATTTAGTATCCGACTTTTAGGCAACATAATATGACGTTAGTGTTCATATACTCACGTTAACTTTAAACCTAATTGCTCCCACGACTTTTTCTTCCTATTTTTTCAACAGTAACAGAATGCTAACAGAATATTTTATGCAAAATAATGACCGACATAAAGCCAAAAATAGGAACTTTACCTTTCAAACTGCTTACCTACAATTTTTATAAAAGAAAATTTTAGTTTCATTTTTTTGTGTGGCAAGTTGAACGATGAGCCGTCACTGTAACACAGTCAATAACTCATTAACATTCGGAACGAAGGCACGAAAAAACGTCCTCACAATATTTCTCCGAATAAAAACTGTTTTAATGCAAATTAACTCATAAATAATGTCAGAACCACCCAAATAATCTGAATTGTGAGTTCTCGTAAATCAACTGCCTTTGCTAGAAGGAATTTATTATCCTTTTACCCTTTTCTGCAGGACAGAATGCGGTATTGTATATTGTTTATGAAAAAACAGGTCAAGTGCGCGTCCCTAGTTCGCTTTCTGGAGGCTCAGTATAAATCGCGGAATAATGAGGTCCGCGGTAACATGCTATGTTTTTACTGCGGGAAATTTTTGTGCCGAGGTTCTTAATTATTCCAAACTCTTTCTCCGTTTAAAAAATAAACTAAGAAGCTCAAGTTTGCTCGTTATTATTTAATGTTGTAAAGAAAGTAAGCTCGTGTAATACTCGGTACCTGAGTATACATAAACATGAAAATGAAAACTTAAGAAGCACATTTCTTGGAATACTTCAAGAGGTAGTAACTAAGTAATTATGACAACTTAATGAATGTGCCCTGAATTATATCAGAATAATTACGTACGTCCTCGTTAAATTTCTGAGCGTAATTTGCGTTAACGATCCTTTGTTTTTCGGTTCTCAAGACTAAAGTAGGTAACTTGGAACTAAGCGCAACTAATTTTCGCGAACACAGCCAGTTGCCTCGCTGTCGGTGTTTGAGAGAGTGTCAGGAACAGATGTCGGATGAATTTAATATAAGCTACCTGCTTGCCATGAAGTGAGACTTATCCGTGTTTTATATCAACGTGTATTGCTCACACGGTTATCTACGTAGCAACTTGATACGTGATCTGAAAGGGATATCCTGCCACTTTTCCGATTGTAACTGACTAGTCGACAAGACAAAAAGCTCGGATTAACAATGACTTTTTGCGATTTATCGTTGACTTGTTTGTGACGCTGTGTGACCTGATTTTATAAATAAGGTATTTTGTTGTAAGTACGTTTTTCTACATTCTACGGCGCTTTATATTGATCACTGATTGGCTGATTTTATTGGAATGTAGAATTTGTTAAAACATTTAATTTTATTATAAACAGTTAAGATTTAAAATATTTATATTTTTTATGTTTAAATCTAGAATTAATAAAAGTCTTCTACAATCATAAAAACACATTGTTAAGCAGTTACCTAAACAATTCTATACACCAACAAAGAAAACAATTCAACATTAGCTGGTAAACAAAATTTATGATGTGAGAAAATATTTTAACCCTAGTGTTAAGTATTGATATCCCACGAAGCTTGGAACAAAAGAAATGCGTTCATTAGACTACCAACAAAAGATCCCTACAGTAAATTAGATCCCCTATTTGTTAAAACAAAGTAGGTGGCGAATAAAAGAGGCGCGATATTTAAATAGAGAAGCGTCAACACGCGTCAGCCGTCACCGTCACGTTCCAAGATGGCGGCCGCCGCCACTTTAGGCGGGAAAACGTGACAGCAGTTTGTGTTCGAAAATCAAAATTATATCTGATATAGACTTTGTTATTCAAATAAATGTGTTCATCTTCATAATATTATTACTGTAACATACAAGTATTGAGAAACATTTAGTGAAAGGAAAATAAACATTGAACTGTATCGTTTGTGCTTGTTTTGAGTTTGGATCGAACAATTATTTAATTTACGGTTAGTGTGTTAACTTGAACGTTTCATACTTGAATTTACAATAAAACAAACTCGTGATATTATGATAATACTGACACTGTAGTGGAAATTCAACACAATATTATTTGAGACATTTGAAGATATTTTCGATCCGCGAAACACGAAACAAATTATATTATATCCCACGAAGCTTGGAACAAAAGAAATGCGTTCATTAGACTACCAACAAAAGATCCCTACAGTAAATTAGATCCCCTATTTGTTAAAACAAAGTAGGTGGCGAATAAAAGAGGCGCGATATTTAAATAGAGAAGCGTCAACACGCGTCAGCCGTCACCGTCACGTTCCAAGATGGCGGCCGCCGCCACTTTAGGCGGGAAAACGTGACAGCAGTTTGTGTTCGAAAATCAAAATTATATCTGATATAGACTTTGTTATTCAAATAAATGTGTTCATCTTCATAATATTATTACTGTAACATACAAGTATTGAGAAACATTTAGTGAAAGGAAAATAAACATTGAACTGTATCGTTTGTGCTTGTTTTGAGTTTGGATCGAACAATTATTTAATTTACGGTTAGTGTGTTAACTTGAACGTTTCATACTTGAATTTACAATAAAACAAACTCGTGATATTATGATAATACTGACACTGTAGTGGAAATTCAACACAATATTATTTGAGACATTTGAAGATATTTTCGATCCGCGAAACACGAAACAAATTAAATTCCAAAGATCCACTTGACACCTACGTTCTACTTTAGAGCATAATTATCATTTGAAGTACTCACTACTTAAGTTTTACAGGCTAATATATTTCAATAAAACTCCAGCTGTTCAAATCCAGGCTTTATTTCAATAAAATAAAGTACTTTTTTAAATCCGAAAGTATTGTTTGCTGTCGTAGGAGCGCCTTAAGACTAGACGTGTGTGAAATGTACGTTTACAGTGGGATAACATACAAAGTTCTCGTGAATGGGCAGTTCGTGACTATTCGGGCTGTTCCGGCCTTACTTCGGGAGTTCTTGAGGAAAATTCGTTTAGATTCGGGCTTGCGAAAACGAAGGGGCTTTGGTTTAGCCTATAAGCTCTGGGTTGATACAATAGATTGAAATTGAAGTCTTTTTTCTCGAAAATAATGTACCGGAATATGTTGATTTGCATTATTTAACTTCGTTTTGTTTTGAGGAAGTTCAGGAGTTTTGCCAACTGAGCCCCTATCAGATTTTACTATACATTAGTGTAGTATTTGAATCCAGTAACAGTGATACTAACATACGGAGTAATACATACTGAAGGCAAAGTTTTCTATTACTCCATTTTACAACAGAAAAAATCCAGTGCAGTATTTTAAAGTAGTAAGCCAACGTGGCACTAAGGTAATCCTATTTTATCTACGCTTCCCAGTAAATCATGAACAGATTTAAACAAAGATAAGTTTCACTCATACTTAACCTACTTTAGAACTAAAAGTATAACTTCTTAATGCTTTTAATGTTAGTTAACATGTACACAGAGAATATTCTGTACACGTCTGTTATTACGAGAGGCGAGTGTGGCCACAATAATGTTACATTAACATGAATTGTATACAATGTGCACAATATCCCCGGGGACCTACTGCCTTATCTAACTCATTATGTGAGACATTAATTGCGATGTTATTTTGAACCACATTTTCTTTGCGATTGTATTACGGACTTTTAACACTCGAGAATCCTTGCAGTATTAAAAAAAGAAGGTGAAATTTTGTTAAAACACTGTGCTACGCCGTAGCAGACTTAAAGATGACACTGCTACGTCATCTGACTAGATACTCGTAGTGCTACGATTACTATGTCGCTACGGGTAAATATTTCGTATCTGATCTTTGTTTATTTTTTAACACTAGCATATAAAAGGAAATTATATCAGGCAGAATCCAGGTCAAAATGTCAAAATAAGTATACCAAGGTAGGACTTTTACTCGAAATATTCAACATCGTTTATATGAAAGTGGAACTCGGTTAGAGGTACGAGACATACTGAAAGTTCACATTTTCGGGATTTGTCGAGCTCGTATTAAATAAATCCTGCGCGGCAGCTTATCATAGTGAGCAAGTTTCCAAGTTTAGTTAAGAGGTAGATAACTAGCTGCGACACCCGTATACTGTAAAGTTTAAATTGCCCCTTTTAAGAATACAAGTACATATGTGTGTGCATACATTATAATATGTTCATTTTAGTATGCTTTAATAGAAGTTGTTTGTTGAACTAAATGTAACCGTTGCTGTTTTTCTTTTAAGGGTTCTACTGGTTTGATACAAGACAAAATCACAATAATCGTAAATTCAGATGCGTTAGTCTTTTTTATATATACACAATAAGAGGTATGTCTGAAAAACAGCAAACTTCATGCTAATCTCTCTCTCTTTCTGATAAAGTTTTATCGAATTTTAGTAATCGTGCTTACAACATTCAATCAAATGAGGCAGTCAATAAGAAAAATCGTACGAAAAAGTTTAAAAATAAATTCGATAAAGTAATCATCAGACTTCATGCAACTGAAAAATAATAAGCAGAAAACCGATATTGTCTTGCCAAAGGGTAAAGTTTCGAACTGTTTTCTTCTATTATATTTTATTATGAAGTTACTAGCGAACTCAAAGGAAGTTTAATTTTCTTTTGTCGAAAACGTTTATTTTGATATTTTTCGTCGGATACCGCTGTAAATCATATTAGTTTTGTTCTATCATGAAAAACCGGATAAATAATGGCCGCTTTATATATCACGTGTGGAACTATGTTTTATGAAAAAAATATATGGAGTCACGCCTGTTAATCTTCCAAGGAGTCGATGGGTTTTGTGGAACATTCATTTTATTCTTTTTGTTATTGGTTTCTTATAAAAGGGATGAGTTCATTTCATACATTAGTAGTAGCATAATGATATTTCATGTAATAAGGAAACTATAACCCTAACATATTGTTGAAAGTGTGATATAAATTCATTACACAAATATAGGTAAAGCCCCAAATAATAAAAATGCAAATATTTAATCAATTAGTTTCCAGTAAATACTAAAAGGACCAGATTTTATAAAAAAAGATCTTGGAAACGGAACCCAAAACATTAACAAGACGATAATAAAATTGAATCGATCCCTTCTGCTACAATGAGAACACCCACAAGAGTATAAAATAGATTTCCTAAATCTGTTACACGAAAAAAATTGGAATCAATCGGCATCAGCGAGCACTGATCAGTATTCAAGGTTGGGGCTGTGTAACGTTCGGGGAACCTTGGAGTAATCATTGTGGGCCATCCTTCCCGACCCTTTACCCCCAACCAATTTTATTTTGCTTACAAAACCTTTTTAGGATAGAGTTTAATTTTACCTCGCACCTGGGACTAACATTGTTATACCTGGATCAAAACTGCTAACTCGTTGATTCGATAACGCTGCTGCGTGCCGGTATAAATAAATTAACTCTGTTTGGTCGCTAGCATGGATTTGATTCGAACTGATGTTCTATTTGCGGCACTGTATTATTGAACTAATCGAAATTTAAACTGATTTACCTAAATAATGTTTGTTTTCTGATCAAGCCTAAAACATGTTATGACTTTATCAAGCTTATGTCTGATAATCAATTTAGATTTAGAGATTTAAATATTATGAACTTAAATATTGGATAATATTTTAAGTAGGCACTAATTCCACGTAGGCTACTAAATTCTAAGACTTCAAGTTATATATATGTCATCAGTTATCTTCTACGAGCAAGAAGTTTATTGAACATTTTTCTTCATCTACGCACGTTCTTGCGATCTCATCCCGTTTGCCCTGATGGGGTATTTGTATCAAAACTTTGGAAGCTATCAATCATGTCGAGAATTTTTCAAATCGGCCCGGCGGCTGTGAGATTATCAAACTTTGTTCCCATTATCTTCAGTCAAGAGGTCCCTGTTTTTGATGCAAATTCGAGAGGGTAGGCTTAAGTTTATCTTCACTTATTTTTGCGTGTTCACGCAAGAAAAGAATGTGTATTTAACTCAGATTCTTTTTCGTGCAAAATGACGCGGAAATTCGATAGATTTTTCGTAAAACTGTACGTTGCAAATGTGTTTTTTTGTTCCGAGGAAAATGAAAGGCGGACATAAGGACCAAAAGTAAACACGACTTATAAACCATTATCTTTGATAAATTAATGAAAAATGTTGAACCCATTCCAAATAATCTAAACTAAATGTAACAATATTAATCAACAATATTTTGTTAAACTTGGTACATTTAGTTACTTAACCCTAGATTACTACTCTACGTCGCAGAGGCGCCCGCGTTTTTGATATATTGCTTTCTCTTTTCATCCTTTGCGCGTACGGCATTCACGTTCAAGGACATCTCAGTCATCGCCAGCACGTGTCGCAGGACGGTGGTTGCGTTACGGTAAGTGTAATGGTTTTTTTGATATTACTACCCTTGGCGCTCCAAAGACGTATGAGTAGTTTGTATGTAAGTTTTACGCTATTAATCAAATTATTTTGTTAGTGTTTTTTTGTTCATTATTAGTTACTAAAAGTGTGTTTTATCTTTTTTTTAGGTACGTTTTGAAACTTCAACATCATGGCTAGTAATAGAAGAGCTATGGATGATATTATAGCTAATTGGCTAGAAGAAAGCGACCATAACAGTGATGATAACTTTTCGGATGCTGACTCTGAAATTGAAGATCACGTAAGCGATTAAGATGTTCAGGACGATGTAGAAGAAGGATACATAGAAGATGAAACTATAGAGAACTCCAGTGACATAAGAGCTGAAGAATCTGTTTCATCTTTTGTCCCTGAAAATAGTGAGAGTTTGGAGCAATCCAGTTCTGATCACCGTATCCTAGTCCCGGCGCGTCGAACATTGAAGGGCAAAAATCAGCACCGTTGGTCTACTTCTAAAGGTGAAAGTCGAGGTAGAACCACTGCTATAAACATTGTGCACACTTCGAGAGGCCCTACTAGGATGTGTAGAAATGTCTTTGAGCCTAGTGTGTCTTTTGATTTATTCATCACGGAAGACATTGTTGGTGAAATAGTGAAGTGGACAAATGTGGAAATATCTAGAAAAAGACCTACTGGAAATACCCACGCTACCTGCAGAGATACATGCTCCATAGAAATTAGAGCCTATTTTGGTATTTTGACGCTAACTGCTGCAATGAAAGATAACCACCTAACTGCAACTGAGCTATTTGATAGCACCTTTTCAGGGTCTAGGTATTTAGCTGTGATGAGCAGGGAGCGTTTTAACTTTCTCACGCGTTGTTTGAGAATGGATGACAAGACTTTGCGTCCTGCCTTACGTCAAGAAGATCCTTTTATTCCAATCAGGAAGATATGGGAGATGTTTATAGAGCAGTGCAAGTCTAACTACACACCGGGAAACTACCTAACAGTAGATGAACAATTGGTTGGATTTCGAGGCAGGTGCCCCTTTCGGATGTACATTCCGAATAAACCCAACAAGTACGGAATCAAAATACCTATGATGTGTGACAATGGTACAAAATATATGGTTAACGCTTTGCCATACATCGGAAGAGCCACCGATACCGGAGGATTACCTCAGGGAGAGTACTACGTAAAGGAATTGACCCGTCCTATACATGGCACTAATCGTAACGTGACATGTGATAATTGGTTCACGTCTGTATCGCTGGCCAAATCACTACTTGCTGAACCATACAAACTCACGCTTGTTGGTACGATAAGATCTAACAAACGGGAAATTCCTCAAGAAATTAAAAACACCCGGCGTCGACCTGTTGGTACATCCATGTTCGCCTATGATGGACCTTTGACTTTGGTTTCTTACAAACCAAAACCAGCTAAAATGGTGTTCCTTTTATCTTCGTGCGACGAAAAAGGGCTCATAAATAATGAAACTGGAAAGCCGGAGATGATCATGTTCTACAACCAGACCAAAGGTGGTGTAGATACATTGGACCAAATGACTTCCTCTATGTCATGCTCTAGAAAGACTAACCGATGGCCAATGGCTATTTTGTATGACATGCTAAATATATCTTTTGTAAATTCATATGTTATATATTGTCATAACATATCAACAAAAAATGAAAAACCCCTAAGTCGAAGACAATTTATGAAAAAACTTAGCACGCAGTTGACTACTGAATGGATGCAAAAAAGACTAGAAGCACCTACGTTGAAGCGGGGTTGAATATCCGGGATATAATTGAAGTCATCCTAAAAAAACCTTCCGATGACTGCTCTGAAGAAAATGAGGGTCCACCACCGCCAAAAAAAAGAAGATATTGCTCTTATTGTACATCTAAAAAGAAGAGGATGTCTAAAATGACGTGCGCCAAGTGCCAAAAATCTATCTGCGGCGAACATCAAGTTCATGTATGTATCGGATGCATCTAAAATATTGTTTTTGTTACTTTGTTAGTTATTTTTTGTTGATTACTTCATAATTTACTATTTTTCAAGAGAATTGTACACTTTTAGTTTTTATTTTTTTGTTTTTAATGAGAAGACTGTTCAATTGCCTAAGTTTCTAAAATTTGTTTCTAAGATTTATTTGATTAAAGATTTTATAATAAAAATATATAAATATTAATTAAAATTGTGTTTTTCTTTTTTTAGTAATCTTCACAAATACATAAACAGTCAAAACACAGCAATCATACTTAAAGGTTTTTAATAAAATCATTAGTAAATATGATGCGCCTCGCAAGCGTATGAGTAGTTTCTTTGTTCGTCGCAACATGAGTAGTAATGTAGGGTTAAGCCAGAGAGGGATCGCGGACCGTAAAATTGGCCCTGCGTGCGGAAGTAGTTTAAGCGTCTTGATAGTCCAATTTGTAACTATAAATTTGAGTAACTACTGCGAAAACTGTGTACAATAAATCATAACCAGTTGGTAGTTTCTATTGAACTGTAAAACTGAGTTTAAAACTAAGTTGTTCGTGTTAATCGAATGAGAGAACTCCGTTGTATCGACTTCAAATTGATGGTCACTTGAGTTGGTCTTGTCGCTTTGGTCCTCCGATACGAGATTCGAGAATTTAATTAATTGAAAATCCAATGAAGAAGTTTACGTTTTGAACAAGTTGGAATTTTAATAAAAACGGATTCAAGTAAGATTAGGAATTGAGGATTATAAAGTTTAATTGTCATGGCTTTGTTAGTCAAACACAAAAGAATAAACTAGACAAAAAATATGCTGTTATATGAAAAATATAATCCGCATAGTTTGTAAAAACAATTACAAGTTATGTGTGCCCTGTGGCAATATGAATGAACATCGTAACTACTTCTCAGCGAAGCCAATGCAAGAGGTATATTGTAGGTTGAATTAATTTCGGTCGGTTGAGCTCGACGAGTGCGATTTGACAAGGGACTCGCTCACAAAACTCCCGCCAGAATAATCCCAAAATGGTGTATACTTTAACGAAATTAATATCTAAAAATGGTAATTTTATGGAAAGCTTACCCTTTTATTTTTTGGTCGAAACTTTTTAAACTAATTACCTAATAGTTTTTAGACTGGTAACTCGACCTAAAATATATTTAATTATAATTTTTAAAATGGATTTCCAAACACGTGCTTGGTAAAAATTAATAACTATAACATTAATAGCATAGAAATTTCTTTGAAAACTGGATTCTATTAAACGTTAACATAATTATACTTACCAGACAATTCATAAATGTATTGTTATGACTTAGAGTTTTGAAATTTGACCACCTTACCTGGTACGCACTAGAAAAGCTAAGTATTCGCTATTTGAAATATAATATTTTATGGTGTTTAAAACTTAAGAGGCAATTGTGTCTTCCTCGAATGATTAGAAGTGTATATTCTACTAATTAAATTCAAGCCATCCTTAGTCTAAATACTAAACAGAATAATATAAATAAATTATTTTAATAGATTCATGCGAATTCTAATTTTCTTTCTTTTATTCAGGATTAGCTTTTAAGTTATCCAGTCAATATTTATCTTCAAATAAAAATACAATAAAAATAATGTAGGTAGGTGTAGGTGGGCTACATGAAATAATAAACACGATGAAATAAATATTCTCAGAACTTCATTAAAACGGAACAATGCCAAAAATATAAACACATGTAAACAAAAGACAACCTAACTAGACCCTCGTATGCCAAACATTCGGGGTTGCCAGCCCGTATTTATCTGTGAAACTATTTTATTCATTGCAACATTTGTAATTAAATTAACTGTGTATTAGATCCCGCGTCCTTTCGACGTATTGGTTGGAGTTGTCAACTAGAGCTGCCGTGATGTGGGTCGGACGTCCAACGCACCCAACTTAGCGGATAAAATGATAAAATGTTTTCTCATTCGCCACGTCACTATTGTTACTGTGATGTGCTTAGGATATTGTTGTGCGACAAAATTGGGTTCTTTTTTAATAAAATTCATTGTATATTTTTGTGATGTTTTTATTTTGATTGGGGTTGATCAGGCAAAATTGATAATTTTACATACATTGCAGTTGGGAGCGGATAGTTGTTAGAAAAGGTTCCATTTTTTTCTATAGAAGTACATAGTTTTATGTAGTTTTCTATAAGTTTATAAACGAATTTAAATAAAATGTTCATGTTATAACCTTTTAACTTCTAATCGCATTAGGTACACTACAATTCATTATATTTGACCTTCAACATTCGTTTATCCCAAACATAAATAAACCCTTTGAAATCGAATATGAAATAACAAACAAGCACAATGTTTAAAACAAATTCGAGTTTGTAAACAACGTATAAATACTGCAATCTATTACATCTGTGTCAGAGTAAACACCCAAGGGATTCTGATATTCGAATATTTAAGTGCAATATCAATAATATTCAAGTATTGGCACAAACATTCCATTTCATAGAACACCATTCTTATTGGACCTTTCTCGCGTCCCTCGTTTATATGGATTTATGGGGAATGTGGGATACTTGTGAGGATATGAAGAGGTCTTTCTTAACTGGCTGGTTGGCGGTTCGTGCCCTCAAATGGGTTAATCGCTTGGAGTCGTTGGCAGCATCTGCACCTGACGGACTGAATTACGGTATCAGGCCTTGTAATACGTTTTCACACAAAAAGCACTCGGCATACATTTGCACGATTTTAGTGTTCATATTGTAATGGTTTGGATTTGAGTTATTGTGATAGGTTACCAAGATTTTTGTTTAATGATTTTAATATAAATATATGAATTCAAGAAAAGTGCTTTCAGTTATTTCAATAAACATTTTGGTCCTCGTGTACGAATTATATTTCTTAATGATTTGATTTGTTAATTTGGTGTTTAGTCAACATTTAATGAGACGACAAGTAAGTTCAATAGTCTTCAAAGTTTCCTTATTGGCTTTATAAGTACAGTACGGCCGACGTATCTTGGCGAGTCTGAAGTTAGCCGTTTGTCTGCGCAATGGATCTTTTAGGAACCAAATTGTGTACTGCGCAGCTAATCGGCTAACTTCAGACTCGCCAAGATACGTCGGCGGTATTGTAAATGTGTCAAGTTGTTCGATTACATTCGTTTTTTTCAATTCCCAACCACACAGTACACCAAATATCTACTATAAATTCAAACACAGTAGGTATAAAATGCAGTGACATGCCACTTACCTCTTTTAAGAGCTTGTAATGTTTCACTTCGTTGCTGTTCTCAAGACATTAAGCTGGTACGAAACGTGTTGTGTCAAAATGACAGAATGGGTGCAGTAAAGTAATTTTGTACCTGGACAGATGTCACTAGTGGGAGTCATTTTGGACAACGTGGACAGATGACACGAGGGGGAGATATTTTTGGACATTTTTGTTATTACGTTTAGACTGCATTATTGGACGCTCTGTTAAGTAAGGCGTCTCAAGTTGAATGCTTTATTATTCGGTGTTTTTTGGATTTCAAAGTTTTAACATTACTAGCGTTCAACATATATATATAACCCGCTTAATAGCGGGTATAAACGCGAAAAGTAATTGTTAAATACCTTGGAAGGCTTGACGTTTCGACGAGGTTGCACAGGTCGTAGTCGCAAGCAGACTGCAAAAAAGTTAGAATAACAGTGTGGCTAGGTTTGTACTAGGCAAGGTAATGTACTTACAGATATTTATTGATATATTAATTATATTCAGAAAAGAAAGAGAAATGTACCATCTATGTAGATTCTACCTTTATTAGAAATTAAGACTATCAATTTGAAAAGACTACCCATTAAATTTTGTAAAACATATTTTCTCAAGTTTGGTAAGTATGTCAACTTCTAGTTGAATACATAGGTAAATATGTTATAGAAAGCTAGGAGTTTACTGAAAAATGTCAGTAAATAGATGCAAAGGACTCAGCGTCATGGCCAAATGGCAGGTAGAAATGTGCAAAGCGAACTACAAAGCTACTATTATGGAATTCCATTTCGAAATATCTCAACGATTTGGAATTTAGTATGCATTGTACATTTGAATGTAATGCCAATTGCAAACTAGTAATAGAGTATTAAATCCTGGAAATCTGTAATTTGTCATTTCAAAACTTACATAAACAGTGAATTGTTGTTGAGAAGACCTGCTACAAATTTATAAAATACTAACTACTATCGCGCGGTTTCACCCACTGCTCTGCTCCTACAGATCGTAGCGTGTTGTTTTATAGCTTATAGCACTCAGGAACATTGTATCTACCAGCGAAAGAATTTTGGTAATCCGACCAGCGGTTCCAAAGTTAACCCCCTACTTACAAACTTACAAATTTTACCTCATTATAATATTAGTATAGATAACGAAACATGGAATAATTTTAACAAGGTCCAAGAGCAGCATTGAAAGTTGTTTTGATCATCAAATGAGTACATGTATCTCCTGATGGTAAAAGCAATCGACATCGCCCATGAGTACTTGCAACACTCAAGAGGAGTGACCAGTGCATTGCCGCCGGTCTTTTGGAGATTTTTAGGCATTTTGGGATTGGGGATATAGGAATTGACACGACAAACGGCTAACCACAACACAAGCGTTGTTTTCACGCCCATGCTCCGTTAGGCCGTTGTAACACTCCGGTTGAGCCAGTCTATTCGTGATGGAACTGGTTCTAAGTCACTTGTTATGGAATAGGACACAAACTAGCAGTCATATCTCCTGATTTTAGAAATCAGCGCCGCCTGTGGTTTCCCCAGGAGTCATTAACAGCACCACAGGAGTCATAAGAGCATGGCAACGTATGTTTCAACTCCAAAGCACCCTCACAAAGCAGTGGTTACGTTATTTTAATTTAATTATTAATTATAAACATTACTTGTATATTTTTTAAAAGTAGCAACTTAATATTTTCTTTTGTGTTGTGATTGCGTTTAGACGATTTACAAACATACAGTTTCACGTAACTATCCGTGGTTGTATGAAAATAGCTGAACATGGAGCTCAGTGGCGTGCAACTGGGAAGGTCTATGTCCAGCAGTGGATGGAATCAGGCTGATAGTGATGATGAGATAGTGATGACCCTCCCAAGACCTGGAACAACAATAAAATTTATGGATCACACAAAGAGTTTTTTCCTTTGTAATTGAACTAGTTAGCTACTAACCACTGCAGTAATGCAGAGGAGACTATTTTTATATTATTATAATTATAGATCAATCTTCCAACACAAGGGAAGCCAAGCTTCAGCACGAATGGGTCGGCTCGACCGGAGTAATACCACGGCCTCTTAGAATACCAGCGTGAAACAACTACAGCGTTGTGTTTCGCTGTGTAAGTGAGGTTGCCGGAGGCCCAATCCCTTCCCTTCCCCTATCCCTTCCCGATCCTTATATCCGCAACCCCTATCCCCAAAAGGCCGGCAACGCACTCGTAACTCCTTTGTGTTGCAGGTGTCCATGGGCGGCGCCGATTGCTTACCATCAGGTAATCCGTGTGCTCCTTTGCCGACTTAGACCATAAAAAAAAACATATCTCAGCATCCGAGTTCCGTGACATGTTGTCAGAACAGCACATATTACCTACTTACTAAATATCTGTTACACACATACAAATTTCAAAGTAGGAAACTTCTTGAACCAAACCTGAACTATGCACGTTAAGTTGTTACTTGGAAAGGAAGCCATAAGGATCTTGTTAGTACTTTAACTATTCTCAAGTTGGTATACCTGCATTCTTGTGTGTTAGTGATATTATGTTGGTAACAACACATTCATATTGCTACCATAATTATATATCTTCTTTACATATGTATACATAAATCTGCTGTACGTGTGTATGGCATGGAAATCCTCCTAAACGGCTTGATCGATTTAAATGTTTTTTTCTGTATGCGGTTGAGTGGCGCCTTGGATGGTTAAGATGAACAAATCAGGCCGAATGGCGCCTTGCGATTCCGCTGAAATTTGATATGTGGGGATTTTCGGAGAGGGTCCGCTAGTATGATTATAAGTTTTTGGTCCTGTATTGACTTCAACCATATACCATACTACATAGATTACTACGGAGTGGCCAATGTCTGATGATGATGATGATGATGATGATGATGATGATGATGATGATGCTGATGATGATGATGATGATGATGCTGATGATGATGATGATGATGATGATGCTGATTATGATGAAATATTACGGAGTTCGTTTATTACGAATAAGAGTTGGTGTTTCTTTTAGGTGGTTTCAGGAGTGGTTTTCGTTAGAAAGAAATACTACTCTAACTCGAATTTTACTCCACGGTCTTTTGAAGACCCGTCGTCGCATCCAAAATATTTTCTGCACTCAATCTATTCAGAAGACTGGGTACCTCATAAAAGCATCGATTCTGAGCAAGTCATCCCACATTCCTTAGCGTTCCTTCCCAAAAGGTAGTCTATTAATAGTTTTTTCACGAAAACGAGAAAACTACTATCAAATACATACGAGTATTCTCATCCTAAAGTACCATAAAAACTGTAGTAAAATCAAATATAAGAATCGTAATCGTTTCGTGAAAGTTCAGATTCTTCACAGAAATGGCCGAACGATTTTATGATACAGATAATGGAACAATAATATCATGATAATGGGTATTCCAAAGCATAATATTAAGCTTGGTATATCCCAAGGGGTAGGCCGAGCTGTAATATTATAATCAAAGAAATACACGCAGATGTGTGTGTAATGTAAACCCCGGGATTTGATGTTAGGGTTCGTGTAGACGAAGTGTGGGAGGGCCAAGCCAAGGCACGAATGGGTCGGCGTGACAGGAGTGATACCACGGCCTCACAGAAAACCGACCGAACCGAGGCGCTGTGTTTCGCCGTGTGAGTGAGGTTACAGGAGGACCAAGCTTGCATCTCCCCCATCCACCTCTATCTTTAAATGTCCGAAGTCGCTTGTACGACGCCACCGCACCACTACACACCAGTCTATTAGTCAGTAAGTATTAGTAGAGTATTAGAGTCTTAAATTGAAGTCATCTGACGATTTTCTAACCTCAAAACAAACTAAGTACCTAATCAAAATCTACTATAAATAAGCAATCAATATTATGTCCAGCTAAATCACATAATAGTAGGAAAACAATATTTCATTCATCATTAACATTTATAAATGTAATAAAATAAAAACCTTTTTGGAATATTTGCTTAAAATAATAAATTCACTTAAGTTGAAAGCAATTAATTACGAAAGTGTTGAGCCCAGCCCAAATGTAGATAATAAAAGTAGGTATTAATGTCATTGCTATTTAACTATGGTGGCAACATTTTATAAACGAATTAAAAAGGTAAACGAGCTTATAATTAAACCGGCGAGTGCGTGACGGACTGATCCATTAAAGGTTCCGTATTACCATACTTAGGTTTAATCTGGGGTAGTGACAATTAAAACATTTTACTGACAATTATACGCCGTGGAATGAGGGTGCGGGTTCGAAACAACTTAGAAAAAAAATCACATTGGTCCTGTAGTAAGTACCAATGTGACTTTTTCTAAGTTATATCTACTTTCTATGATTATTTAGACACCACTGACGTACGGTGAAGGGAAACATCGTGAAAAACCTGGACTTATACCCCCTTATTACAAAACAAGATTTATCTTTAGTACAAGTTTAAACCATTGAGTCGGGTTTTGAATTTTGAATCTTATTGCCATCTACCTTCAATTCGAAATACAAAAACTGGCTCAATGGTTTAGTCCTAGACTAAAGTAAAACTTGTTTTGTAATAATGCCGATAATGTCTAATATTATTATAAGTTTGTAATCACGAATCCGCCTTCAGCAAGCTTGGTGATAAATACTCAAACCTTCTCCGTGTGAGATACCTTTACTCAGGAGTGGGCATTTATAGGTATATGATGTGATGTGACTGACAATTTTTAATTTTTATATGTTTGCTTCAGGATTCCAAATTGTTGTACTTTTTTATGTGTTGAGTTGATGGCAAGGAATTCGTTCAGTTGAGCTTTGTACCCATGTCAAGGCCCACCTGTGTCATTTGCAATATCGAATTTGAGTATTTTCGTTAAAGTACCTACAAATAAAGTCTAAATAAATCATTTAATATTCAATATAGTAATTTATGAGTACAAAAATGTAATTTCAAACTGCTCGTAGCGGCTCAGGTGTACTAGAATACTTACTAATATTTTAAGATTGTAATTAATTTTAATTGTTATACAACGTGCCATTAAGTGGAACGCTGTTCTATAAATCAGGCGCACCGCAACAAGTGCTGGGTATGGTGACGTTAACGGCAGGCCTCCCTTCCCTAATGTTATTTACTTCAAGATTACGTACCGCTCCGACCTCCACGGTTGCGTTTAATTGAATCAACTAATTTTCAACCTTTTTCCCAAATAACCTTAATCCTTCAAAAAGTCTAAGCTAAACTTTAATCAAATTACCCAATTATGCCACCTATAATAAAATTAATCCCCCAAAGTGCTAATATAAAATATAAGAGGGAAAACTCACATTTTAAAAGTCAATTTAAATTTAAAACTCTCGCAGAAAAATTGCAAATTAGGGCCTGACCACGCAGATTATTTTCTGAAACAACTGGCAGGTTTATGTGCGTATTATCTACGGGATAATATATTAATATACGCTGCCCCGAAAACCCCTATTTCACATAGTAAATTTAAAACTGTCAAATATCTCGCATCTGCGCAGCGGGGTAGGGTTCGCGCTCTATTTTCATCAAATATTTACATTACCTACAACACGGGTCTGACATTTTTCTCTTCCATTCAAATTGTCAATAATGAATATTGTAGGGCGAAGCTGACAGCCCGGGGCTGCCCCACACCCGGCGATTCAGTTACAAACATTCAAATAAACGTTAAATATTATCGAACACGACACGAGATAAAATTCGTGTCGAAACAATAGACAGCATATTTGACGTGACGTGAAAGACGTTACTCTTACACAGACCTTACTTACTTTACTGAGGGGTTGTGGGGCCTTGGACTTGCCTCGTAACCTCTCGCCACTTATTTCGAAGGATAAGACAAAGGATCAGCATTAGGGAAATGTTCGCGTTTGTATCGAAAAGAATACGTAATTACGAGAATATTCAATCTTTAAATACTTGAGACGGTCGGGATTCCATTCTGAAATTTCAATTGAAATTCCGAAGACGTTTCCTTCATTTTTTACACCTAGAGATATTAAACAAAAGATTTTTATGAGGAACTGGGTTTGATTCTACGGAAGCTTGTGCTGTATGTACTGCTAGATATAATATTTATTTGTTCAACATCTTATATGGGTAGTCAGAATTTTAGGAACGTATCAACCTCTAAATCAAGTCTAACGCCACATTCAATGTGTCAATGAAGATTTAACAAGTATTGAAAAAGGCCAATTCAAAGAATTTTCAAGTTTCAGTTGTATTATTAAGTCATCGAGCAAAATATCTAATTAATTGACTGTCTATATCAATATGAAATATTAACAAATATTGACATTTTACAACCTAACCCAACCTAACCTTTCCAGTTTGATTTGGGTACTCATGACGGACTGATATCAACCGAATTTTCAAAAACCGTTTACCCTTTTTTGCTGTCTATATACACAATAGATACAAACATATATGATTCGAGGAGAAGGTATTCTCTATTCGTTTATATAAGTATTTGTCGTCCGGAGGTCAAAACTCCCTCTATTGGGCGCGGGTTCAAAATCTGGCAAGTACCGATCTGAATTGAATCTGAATGTACCAATCTAGAAATTACAAATTATACCTAGAAAAGATCCACTTGTCATATTTCGAATTCTCGTGCATTAGGAGCGGGTTAAGGTCTCCAAGCTGCCACGACTATCAAACTTATTCATCATCAGCCTGATTTCGTCTACTGCTGGACTTAGGCTTCCTCAATTTTAACGCCACTGAGCTCGATGTTCAGCTCTTCTCATCCAACCACTCTCGCGCGGTTTCACCCGCCGGCTCCATTTATTTGTAGCGTGATGTTTCATAGCACTCAGGAACATTGTAGCTATCTATCAATGAAAGAATTTTGGCAATCCGACCAGCGGTTCCAAAGATTACCCCCTACATACAAACATACAAATTTTACCTCTTTATAATATTAGTATAGAAGTCTAGCTTTTAACAATTATTAAAGAAGTCTTAAGAGAAAATCGCACGATCTACGACTAACCTATAAACACCTACCTACTATATAAATTAATGTTCCAAGCACTCAATATAGATTTGCATTCAGTAGGTTGCGACTAGCGAAATTATAAGTTCCCTCACGTCACTCGGTGGTGTGAAGTGTGTGCTGTGAAAAATGTAAGTAATAAAAGTGCTGATGCAACGGCACGTTCGCGCCAACGTACTCCTACTTACGGGAGAACAGCCGGCTTGCACTTCCCCAAGAATATTTGTTCCATATTTCTCTGGACTGTAAATAAATTCAATCTAATTTTTGCATTTCTTTATTTTCCTTCTTCTTCTTTGAGAAGTTTGAGTTGGTTGTTTGAATAGTTTCGTAGAAGATTAATCTTATTAATCTTAATTTGTCACTTTATTGAGAATTTTGAAAAATAAGGGGAAACCTATGAAAAACTTTGCTTCACACTAGGAGTTTCTTCTGTGTTTTTGATGGGTTTCCAAACATAGAAATTCATATACAAAAAACAGCAATTTGTGGAAAGTGATGTGCACTATGCCAACATGCAGTCGTTTGGCATAGTAGCTTACTTTATTAGTTAGGTATCAAATCCAAGTCCACATTCGTACACAGGAATCAAGCTAGCTACCAAATCGATAACAAGGCACAAGTAGATTTTAATTATCAAAACGCTTCAATGTCTTCAAAGAAAATACCATTAACGTTTCAATCAAAAAGGTTTTCACTTAAAAGGTACGTAAACAGAAATATTTACACGTGTAGAGAATTTTCAGTATTCTGAAGCCTGTCCTATTACATAACTGACAATTGCTTAAAATTCCCATCTCACTTCGTGTTGGTGTCACCTTAGCAACGTCTATCGTCTATCAAGGGAACACAATAAACATTTCGCAACATTATACGAAAGGGTTGCCACACGGAGTATGTAAATCTCAGAGAGCTCGCTTTGATATTGTTGTGGCTTTTTCATATTTCCATTTTGTGATTTCGTTCTTATTTCTTTTTTGTTGTCATGTTTTCAAATCAAAACGGATAAAGTAGTGTAATCTCTTGAAGTGTAGATTCAAAGATCTAAATACAGATTCAATGTGAATTGATGTTTCATGGTACATGTTTATAAATTGATTGATCTAATATATAACTACTACCGACCCACCCCGGCTTCGCTTGGATGCAATGCTGATACTAAATTTCGCCACTATTTACTGTATTTTATTATACATAGAAACTTTTCTCTTCAATCATTCTATCTGTGAAAAAAAACACATCAAAAAGCGCAGTTTTTTTGGAATGTAGTGATAAGACACGGCAAATGTAATATAATATAATAAACTGTCGTAATATAAAACGAAACAAAATTCTCTAGAGAAGAATTTACACACTAAAATACTGCAGCAATTGCACCAGAAACTTCTTTAAACTGCTGTCACACCGCCTTAGGATGGTAGCTCCATTTATTCACTGCTCCATGACACAACCCTTCGCTCATCGTTATGCCCCTAAGTATATAACAGGTTCTTACTTGTATACGCCCAAACATTTTGACCCGTGTAACCAATTACTCAAACTAAATTCAACATGCTGTAACTTAAGGGTCGTCCTGTCAACACTGGCCAACATTTGACTTTGCGGTATTGTATACAATATGGGTATATGGGTATCTTAGTAATGTATTGTGTAAATAGCTTCTGACAGTTTAATTTACCCAAAGATCAGGGTTTCAAAGTTTTTGGGCTTTGTTGGGATTCTCTTAGCACGTATGTAGGTACGTGTTTTGTTTCTTTGTTGCACTTTAAAAATGATTTTCTTCATATTCAAAATGGTAACTAACAAACTAAATCATTCCATTTTCTATAATTAATTTAATAAGATTTTGTACCTAATAAATTTATTCACATCAAATACAGGAATTATTTAATATTAGATTTGCCTTTACATTTTCTTATAGCTAACTCTTTGCTAATTATTACCGTGTATGAAAATTTACATAACTTTTTTGTGTAGGTAATTGAAAAAAAGCGATTTTAGTTAGGATCTATCTACGTCTTGTAGTTAGGAGATTTTTATATAAGATACGCGAGTAAAACAACTGACATAAAGTAAGTTCAATATACAAAGAATTTCAGATATCTTTGGAACTTTCTATTACTAGATTTTCTTCTTTTCCTTTTTTAATATACGGTTTCATAAAGTATCACAGATGTTTATAACTGTGCACCTACTAGCGTACGTGGTGAAAAACAAAAGACATATTGTACTCAAACTTATTATTTGTTCAAATATATATAAGACAATTCGTTGGAATCTCTTAAAACCAAATAATAAACATAAACGGGCTGTGTTGCTCTGAAATATCAAAGATTTTTTATTTAATATAATATTTAAATTTTAACAATAAATACAAAATAATACTTAAACTAAATCCTACCTGAAATATCAAAGAAACGACATTTAAAGTTTATTAACAGGTTTGTCGATTCCTCTTTTACTGAATTACATATTATTATAATATTTAAACCTCCTCTGCTTTAAGAGTAATGACACTGACAATTATAATGTCAGTGGCGCCATCTATACATAACCAAGTGTAAACTTGAACTGTTTTATCTACACACCATGGACTACACACAAATACTTTAAAGAAATTTAATTTCTTTATATATATATGTATTATATGTACTAGTTTACTAGTTATAGTGTCACTCATACATAATGTCACTATACATCTGGGTAGACGAACTAATAGCAACGAATATGTATAGTAGATGGAAAGTACCATCTGGTCCGGCCGCTGACCGCAAGGATTGCGCAGCCCGTTCCCGGCCAAACTTACGTGTGACCATACATACCTGCGGTTTTCTATTCAGCAAACTGTCGAAAGCAGTAGTTACTGCATATTGCGCTCACAATTTACACTAAAGGAATGCCTGTTATATGCAGCTGAATTAGTTTTGGATAGCCAATAGAAGTTTATACGATTGTTAGTATCGTCCTTGTGTATTAATGTGGGAGGGCCATGCTTCGGCACAAATGGATCGGCTCGACCGGAGTGATACCAAGGCTTTACAAAAAATCGGCGTGAAACAACCTAATTGTTGTGTTTTGCCGTGTGAGTGAGGCTACCAGAGACCCAACTCTTTCCCTCCCCCAATCCCTAAATCTCCAAATCCCCAAAAGGTCGGCAAAGCACTTGTAACTCCACTGTTTTGCGGGTGTACATGGGCGGCGCTGATTGCTTACCATCAGGTAATCCGTCAGTTCGTTTGTCGACTAAATAGATATGTATTTCTGTTACGGCGAAAAGGAAAGGTTCTTATACTTATTTTAAATTTGACTCCTTTTTAACATTGTATTGTATGGTCGACTACTACTGCTGCCACAATTAGCCATAAGCCGTTTACCATAGGGGTTACATGACGTTTTCGTACATAGATTTGCGGGGATTCTTGACGCCTGTGTGTACAAGTTCTCTTAGGAGTAAAGGAAGGATAACTGAATTGAATATCCTCAGCTCAATGTTCTATGATTGAATATCGATGTAAGCAAACAATCGAGATAGTAAAAAAGGATCTAAGACTGTTATTATTTTGTGTCCTTGGGATGTGCCACGTTTCGCTGCGCTTCAGTGTTTAGGCATTTTACCATAATAAAATCTTATGCACAATGGTGAAACATGTTTTCAAATAGAAACTCTTTGAAGGTTAAAGTAAAGTTCAAAGTCCATTGTCCACCTGATACCTACTTCATTTTAGTACGTGGTTCAAGCTCCAAAGCAATTCGTGGGAACACATCGGTTCATGATTCAAGGCTCCACCCGTGGTCGCTCTAGGGAAATGTTTAGTAAATTCTGTTTCGCTGGCTTGATTAATTTTGAAGATGCTAATGTCTGTGAGGTTGATTCCATAGTAGATTTGGTATTAAAATTTAATTACTGATGCTTTGTTTACGTAGTAAAAGGTTAGTACTATAAAAGGACAAGGAAAATCTATATACTACATGTATTTCAATATAAAAATCAATAAAATATATCATAGTATCCAATGTATTGCTACTTGGTGTATGTGTGCAATAAAGTATATAATAAATAAATAAAAAAATATGTTGACTCCTGCTAAAACCAAAAACAAAAGAATTTATTTTTTTATGAATATGCCATAAAACAGTACTTTTACGTGTAAAAAACTAGATGAAACCGGTATTTCCTATTTGACTACTCTGAAAAGAAATATGCCGAATACCAAAAAAAATACTCTTAATTTATAACAAAAAAAAAAAAACACTAAGAATCATTTCATCAAACAAGACTAAGAAGAGAAATACTAACCTCAAAGAATAGAGATATTGCAAGAAACTTTTGCTAAGCCGGCTTATCTATTTAATACATCTAAGAAGCAATCTAAGTTTTAATACCGAGGATATTCGAATAATTTATATTAAACCCTGAACTGGTGAGGCGAATCTTCAATTGGGAACCAATAACTTGGAATTCAGACGTCCCTGCGATAAAATGAGGAGCAAACTATATCTTAAGTGGTGCTCTATCCGTAGTTTCGATAAAGCATATGGTTATGGCTTATTGAATGTCTAATGCGTTTGTTTTTTCTTATCTATACTAATATTATAAAGAGGTAAAATTTGTAAGTTTGTATGTAGGGGGTAATCTTTGGAACCGCTGTTCGATTTCCAAAATTCTTTCACTGATAGATAGCTACAATGTTTCTGAGTGCTATAGGCTAACACATCACGCTACGATTAAATGGAGCCGAGCAGCGGGTGAAACCGCGCGAGAATAGCTAGTAAGTTATATAAAAATATGCTCTTTTGTTGTTGTAAAAATGATCAAATTTCTTCTCTCATCATGGAACAGGCGTGTCAGACGTACTGGCTAAAAACCACCCTGTTTCTTCTTCCACTTCTGGCCAGGATCGCGGTACATAATTGCGCCTGACTATAAAAATGTGTTAAGTGTCGTTTTGGTCTAGTAATTTTATGATTACGATGTTGGCATATTATCAAAGGATAGGATACTTTCAAGCCAAAGTTTCAAGTAGACGAAATCTGCAATGTTTAATGGAAGTAGATTTTTTTTGTTATTTTTTATCAAACTTTGCCCTACGCTAGGATTTTTTCCGTCCGTGGATGCGTTTACAAACATACAATTTCATATACACATCACCAACCATTTGTAAATCACTCAAAGCATTGTTTCGTGCGAGAATCGAACCCGCGACACGTTGCGGGCAGCCAGTTGTCCAGCCATCGTGAAAACCGTGTAGTCACTACTACACTATTTCTTGAATGGTTACAAAATAATATTATTGCTGAGATTAAGGTTCTGAATTCAATTCCCAGGACGATTTTAAGCAGTATTTGTAGAACAGAATCAGGCATATTTTTTGTAAGTTAGCCCTTTACGTTACTAAAGTCACAGCGCACACCAACTTGGGAGTATGCACTTAAAAATTTCCACCCAACCTACCTACCTCCTATATCTATAATATTTCGTAGGTTGGTAAAGTATTTTACTCGATTCGAGTTACCCTTCAAAAAGCTTTCAGCAAAGTCGACGACTGATTGAGAAGTTTAATTAGGACGGGTAATTGGAAGTTTGCTTTAAGTGGACTTTTAAAACTAGGAACGAGTTTTCAAAAGAATCTAGATTTTCTAGCACCATTGTCCATGGGAGGAGCGTCGGACTGTGAACGAATAAATTAATTTATTGAACGATAAAATCATTTGAATACTGCAATGTTCGAGTGGTTGGAAAAGTGACTAAGTAAATTTTGTATCGTGGATCGGATCACGGATCGAACCGTGACCATTTATGTCATCATCATCATCAGCCTATAAGTGCCCACTGCTGAGCAAAGGCCTCTTCTCATACGGAAAAGGATAGAGCATTAATCACCACGCTTGCTCAATGCGGGTTGGCGATTTCAAACTTATAATTAGAAATTATAAGTCCAGGTTTCCTCACGATTACCTTCACCGTATGTCAGTGGTGTCTAAACAATCATAGAAAGTACATATAACTCGGAAAAGTCACAATGGTACTTGCCAGGTTTCGAACCCACACCCATGCATGGGAAGCGGGCTCCTTAACCTCCGGGCCATCACGATATTCTTTTACCATTTATGTAAGATCTCTGATTCGAAACAGCGAATAGCATCAGCATTGTAGTGTAATTACCAAAATCATTAGTTCATAGTGTCCAGAATCGTTCCTTAAATCATGTCACAGATTTTTCTAGAAAAGCTCATATCTGCTCAAATTCTTTGTATAAACAAAAGTCATAATCAGTTTATATTTCCTAGGTATATCTAGTGTCGTGTAAAGCCCATATTTTATTCTCAAAGGGAAAAGTTAAAAGTGAATAATACAATAATAAAAAACTCCGAACCATTTCTACGCTGACAGGTAAAACTTTTTGTTATAAACCCTATCTTAAATTGAGTTTTATTTGTGAAAGGTAGATGGATGGATATTTTTTGTTACCTTGGAAAGTTGTTGTATTTTAAACGATCAATTTTTTTCAGGACTTTAGCAAGTAATTTGGTTGTTTAAATTACATTTCTTAGATACTAATTTTTGCTCAGGGGCGCCTCTACATATATTTAAGTATTGTAATAGCTAGCTATCACAACATTATTCTATTGTTCTAGTGTGTCAACTCTTCTGTACCGATCGTGGAGTTATAAAAAATACTACAAAAAGAGGCAGCAAGAACAGCCAGAAATATCCATGTGTATAAGATAAAGTTGAAGGAAAAAACAGTGAGAAATGGCGAGAATATCTGAAGACCCACTTAAGAGAACTCCGTCGGCACTTTATAAATCAAATGACAAAGAAAGCTTTGATCCTTTACGAATGAGAATTCGTCGTGCAAACGCAACACGCAACCTTGTAATTGTGTTGTTTATTATATTTTTATAATTTATATTGTTACTTTAGTCGCTTTTGCTTAAAATATTGTTCATTATACTGTTCCGCTTGTTCTACCATTTTAAAAGGACATGTATTGTGTAGAGTGAAATTTGAGATAAAATGGGTATACTATATAACAGATTTTATAGAAGAGCAAGGAGGAAACAAGAATAAATCTTGTGGTAGGTTTTACTAAGGTTAAATTTAGCTGCCAATTAAGATAAAAAAATGATGTTGATGGAAAAGGACAACATAAGATGATTTGAAATGTATCAAAAGTAGGAAGTATTATTTTGCATTATTTTATTACGTGGTCCTATTCTTAAAAAACCGTTGAGTAAACTAAATTCCACAAACAAAGCAAATAATTCTAGAAGTACTCGTATCCCGGTTTTATTTCACAACCTATGATGCAAACAGAAGTAACCTAAATTTAAAATTTACTTTTACTCCAACATTGCACACTGGTGCAAAAATTTGAACCATTTTGGTCCTTATATACGCAGCATTTGCAATTTTAAACCTGTGGCAGAAAACAAACATTTTACGGAAGAGCTCAGTTAAATGGGGCAAAAATATCCTTGGTAATTAATAGCGTGGAATTAATAACAAAAACACTAGCGGGGTAGGTACTGTTAGCTATACAATGTAGTGTTTATGTTCTAACTATGATGAATTCGTTTAATAAGCGGCTCGCTTGCGGAGGCACGCTCTCTCGCCTCCAATGCATCGCTCGCTGCTGAGAAATAGTCTACATTCTCGTAACACCAGCCAGATATCGCGTGAAACACTTTTTACTGCCGAATATTATATTTAATTGTATGGCACCGGCTGTTATTCTGGGTCGGGTTTAATTTGCACTGAAGTTGGTAAAATAGTAGCAATTTTGGTATAACGTGTTTCGATGGCAAAAGTTTTATACTAGAATCATTTGTTTTTACTTTCTGTTTTCTCATGTTATTAGTTGCTTTTTGGGTGCTGTTTTTATTCCGCTGGTTGTTGGTTTGAACACTAATATTTACAAGTTTTAAATCAGGAGGTCTCAAAAGGGTTACATAAAAAAAACATTGTGGGTTTTTAACCGTTGGATAGATTTAACTTAAAATAGTTGGATATATAGAAATCCCCAATTGAGTTTTTTGGCATGAGGTCCAATGTTTTTTTAATATATTATTTCCTTTAGGCTATATATGGTATATAGCCTAAAGGAAATAATAGTCTACATTCGGCAAAGCACGCACCTACTAAATTTCTCCTAAATCACCACACATATCCGTTTCAGTCCACTAAATAAGCTTAACAGCCACTAAAAGAGCAATGAATTAACCACTTTCCATATCGATAGGTAAATCGTTTCATATCGATACCGATTTGAACCGAGAACTGATATTCGGGAGCGCATTATGCTAATGACTGTGTGCTTTTGCTCAATAATGCCACTGTTGACGATCAGTCGAAACAAATGACGTCATTATTGGAACACACGAGGTGTTTTGACTGCGCATTTGGGAGGTCACTGATATGAGCTTTGGTTTACTAGTATTCAGCAATTATTTTGACTACAATGTTCTGCAAACTGTATAAAATTGAAAAACGACTTGATACCAAGTAATTTTCAAAATCTCATGCGAATTATAGTCTTATACTATGTATTAGTAGAATGACATTCGAATGTTAATGCTGTAGCGTAGTCGATATTTTCGTAGCACTATTATCTCTGCTACGACAATCCTACGAAGTATCTACGGAGATAATCTCTCATAATGCTCAATGGTTTTAATATAACTTGAATACAATATAAATATAGAAAGTTATGTATCATAGCTTTGTGGCTAAAACTATAGATTTAAACGAAAAGTTACGTATTCGGATACAAAGTTTCAGCATTGTTCCACATTGTGCTTTAATATACGAGCAATAACTTGTTACAATACAATAAACAAAGTACAATAACACCGTCCATGTGTAATTTCAAGTTTTATGCCAAACACTCCATTGTGGTTGACCTTATTTCTTTATGACGAACCAAACATTAATTGCTACATATCAATCAATTTAAGTGTTGCATCGACTCGAGTTTATCGATACTATGATTTACATCGATACTATAATCATAAAAGACTATAAAAGTTAATACTTTAGCATCAAGGCTTCGATAATGGATGAGCGATTTGGGTCCCTAATGTGAGCGGGTTCCGTCGGTCCGACGCGTCGATTGCCTCATTAATATCCGGCCATATGTGTACACAGGCTATGTTAGAGGCACGCCCCCTCCCGATCATTATTAGTGACGCGATGGTTTGAATTCACTCGATTCGCGATTAAAAATCGATTAATATTTGTCGCTGCGCCTAATGGGGAGATGTGGAGATGTTTGGAATGCGAGCCGAGTTCATTGATTGCAGGAATGTGTTTGGTCTCGTGTTTCGATATGCTATTTCAGTTTATGTTGATAGACATAGTCGTGTTTAAATAAATGTATTGATTGTTTTATTATATGTTACAAGTACCCCAATTCTTAATTTGGAAATAAACAAAACGCTTGTTTACTTACCAACATTTATGATTTTCTCCTATAATTTTCAAAGAAGAAACAACACAAACCACATTGTTTTCACCAATAATTTGTTCCGATTCAGAACCATTAAATGTAACGAGGTTTTGGAATATTATCAATCTGTTACGTCACGTGTGGTGAGGTAACTAATGGATCACATCAGGGTAAGGGCGGCTTCCAGCTGACTGCCATAATATCATTCCACGATCACTAATGCGTCCACTAAACGTTATAGGTGCGTAATTATTACGTTATCCTCTTAGACTCGAGGGCACAGAACGTCACTAATTGGAACAACGTTGGTTAATCCGGAAAACTTATAGGAAATACGTTTTTGTGATTAATATTTGTTTTGGTATCTTAATTAATTTTGTGGTTGACAGTATAATAGAAATATTACCTTTAATCTATCTAGGAAGGAACACGTTCTTTTCGAAAAGTACAGGAAATGTTAGGGTCTTACTGGCTTCCATACCGTTCCTGCTCTTCTTTTATACGAAAAAATCATACGACTTTTCAAGTCCAGGGTAAGGCGAAAGGGAGTGCCGGAGTTTTACTAACTAAGCTTCTCCTGCTCCAGGCCAAGACCATACTGTACCGTACCTGTTCTGGCCCCGCAATCTCGGTCCGTTCCTTCTCCTGCTCCTACATTAATTGCGCTTGAGCCTGCATCCCGGCAATAGGCACATAATTCACATTAAGGTTTTTATTTCTATCAGTTACGGTATAGATTTCCTCCTCCCTAGAACAAGACAGATAAGCCATTATCAAACTGTAGCAACAACAAGAACTAATCAGTTGGTTGTTATAGCAAATTACGCCATGATATATTGAGATAAAGCTTACAGGCGCAATTGCATATTCGCTAGGACTACTTAGTTATTACGCCGCACTGGATAAATATATTAATATAATGGCTTACCTGGACGGTTGTTTCAAAGTTTGCAACAGAATTCATTATTGGACAACACATTAATGGTTAGCGTTTGTTGTCAAACTTTTGAACCGCGAAATAGCAAAAGTAAAAGTACTCATGAACGTAGGATTACGAATTTTGTTAACAACAGTTCGGTGTGGTTTTATTTTTATACATACATAGTTAAATATTAAAACAACAAACATAATATCCTTATGATATGATATTATTATGCTCTCTCTTTCTCTCTATTGACGGTGGCGTGTGATCATGTACTCGTTGTACACCATACATACATATTTGGCATGAAAAAATATTTAAAAGGGATACAAAACCTAACTAATCAATTATATTTTCCAAGAAATATAGTTTTGTTGTTAGTTTAAACTATTGTTACTTAAATAATCATTATCATCATCAGCCCATAAGTGCCCACTTCTGAGCAAAGGCCTCTTTTCACACGGAGAAGGTTTGAGCATTAATCACCACGCTTGCTCAATGCGGGTTGGCAATTTCAAGCTTATAATTACTTACTACCTTCACCGTATGTCAGTGGTGTCTAAATAATTATAGAAAGTACATATAACACGGAAAAAGTACTTGCCAGATTTTGAACCCACACCCTCATGCATGAGAAGCGGGCTCATTAACCTCCGGGCCACAAGGACGACTTAAAAAATAGTAAATATAGAAATATTTTTCTACGACACAATTTCGTTTCTCTCAACTTATTTTTCATATGCACTTAAAACGATAACGGTACCAAACCACGATGACACAGACAGTTAATTCTTAGATATTCTTACACCAAACGATAATAACAAAAACCAGATTATTTTTGGGTTTCGTACCAAAAGACCGCGATAAAAATAAATAGGTAGGTACTATCGATTGATCTATTGACTAGGTCTATTGGTCTATTGAACTATTCCTGTTTTCGAGAGTAAATTACCAAAGTTTTTGAGGTAAAAAATTATTTGAGGTATAAAATTTTCTTCTTCTAGGTTTTCTCAGTTAATTTACGCGATTAAGTCATTATTTAAATAAATCTCTCAGATTCTGTATTATTATTTAATATGCTCGAAAATATAAACCACGCTCATTATTCATTCAATAGAAATTGCACTAAAAATTGTACTTATTCTTTATCATACGAGAAAGGATGACGCCGACAGTTCAGGATTCTGGCTACTACAAACAATGACACAATTCATCAGGATCGGCTGTACCAAATAACTCAGCTAGACTTATACCAATAAACCGTTGAAAGCCATTATTTACAAGGCAACAGTACGTAGGCTCCTGTACTTCGTACGGTGGAAACGACACGACCACTTGGGACTTGCCAACTTTAAACATGTTGCGTTAGTCACGAGTGTCGGAACCCACTGTATATTGCAACCCTGTTTATTGTAGCTCCTTAATAAACACAGATGCATTCGAATTCAGAGTTTATGCTGTTGGTATAAGGTGGAAAGTTTAATGCTTTAGAAGATTTAAGGTTTAACAGAATGTGTTGGTAATTTTGGGATATGGCAAGATAAATTGTATAGGATGTTATCTCTGAAAACAATTATTCTGCAGTTGACTACGGTATTTCTATTGTTAGAAAAGATTAGACAATACTTTATATTAAATGTATGTTTGTTGTATTTATAAAGGTAGATAGAGATAATCGTAAAAGATTTTTTAGATAGGAAGCATGTCATAAACCAGGCTTAGATTTGAACCCTTAACGAACGCTAAAAGAATTGCTTAATGAATAGAAAGGTCATTGTATAAGAATAAAACTGTTACTCAAGAAATATATATCAATACTGCCATAAGTCAAATTATTTTTTCAAAATAAACCATAAACAAGTACTTTAGAAACGTCAAATTAGAATAATAGTCCGTCAGTTTCTTCTCCGTCGAAGGTAGGTGTTTGTTCTAAAGTATTGATTCCAATGAGTACTTATATTATTAAATGAATTTTATTAATTGATTATTAATGTATTATTATAGATTATTAATGATTCACATTACATTATTCGCATCATTATTGATAAATAATAATGCGAATAATGTAATGTGAATCAGAAGAGAAAGTCTATTGGGTAATTTAAAATACAGGGCTTTTATTGATATGATAAAGCTGATTCTCATTCTTCGACCTCAATCCGTATTTAACTATAAGTTTCACAGAAATATTCTGCTATAAAGCACGTATGATTATTCGATATTATATTTCCATTTCACTATAACGAAACGAGATTTTATTTATCTTATCCTGAATAAAACAAATATATAATAACGTTAAGGGATAAACCAATTACTCTGTGCTTTAGTTAGTGTTGTGAAAATAAAGAATAGACTTTGATTTATTAAAGAATCAATTCTTTAATTAGCTAAAAGTAATTAAGTACGTAATTTTCTTTCTATTTTATTTTTAGACTCAGTTATTATATATATGTTATATATTTATATTACAGTATTTTAGTCACCTCTTTCTATCTTTTTCTTAGAAACAACATGGATGAAATTGAAACTTATTCATTTGTATTAAATTGTTGTTTTTTATCTGTTTCCAAAATTATCAATTTTATAAAGAGTCTGAACCATAATGATATGAATTCCTTTTTTAATCCACTATTGTTATACAAATATGAAGCAGCTTCGTAAAACTTGCGGGAAAATAGTGTTTCAGCATTTTTCATACAACAGACTTACATAACCGACAACTTTCCGCTACACGAATTACAGACTTCATTGTTTCAGGCGAACTTTTAAAAATATTTTTAGTAGACAATTTTTATTCTAACATGGATATTACGTCTTACTTACTAGAGAGACTTTTTCCGAAATCTAAAACCCTACACAGTTGGCGCAGTAACTGTCTGACTATGCCGTATAGCACAAGGTTCGAATACCGCGTTGGACAATTATTTATTTTAGGCCCGTTGGTATTTATTGATCCGAGTTTTCCTAATTAAAGCATTGTTTTTCAACTAAGAACATACTATTCTTCACTCACTCACACACACACACACACACACACACACACACACACACACACACACACACACACACACACACACACACACACACACACACACACACACACACACACACACACACACACATATATATATAACTATATTTATACATATTTCTTTATCTTAATTAATTCGTATCTCCTTTAAGTAGTACTTGTTTTAACTGTACACAACACTACCCATGGCCAATTTTCTTTTATACATTTTCATCTAAAGGTTGTCTGGAATAAATCGCAATGTAATCACAACATTCGTTTAGTATCCAATGTATTGCTACTAGGTGTATGTGTGCAAAAAAGTATATAAATAAATAAATATTCTTCTTGGCTATCAGATTTGGAGGCATTGATTATGATGACTTTTTCAGACTTCCTTCTATACAAAATAATTGGGGATATAAGAGAAAATTGTAGTTCCATATTACCAAGTATTAAAACAAACACTACAAAAAATAATACCTCTTCTGTCCTAAAAACCTTAGAGGCGTTTGATTAAGGACTGTCCGTTATACCACGTTAGTAATGTACGCAATAATCTCTGGATTATGAGTGTCAGTACCAGTTAGCCTTTGGCGATGTGGCACTGCAGCTGCAAGCGATCGACTGTAAGATGTGATAACGTGTTGAAACTACACCCTGCTAATGGTTTTCATTGGTTGAGTTTTAGTATGACTTTACACGTTTTGAAAACTTTTATTTTGCTTGTATCATATTTATGTAAAAAGGGAATCTTCTAAAAAAAAAAAATTCGTTTTGGCCCGGAGGCCAAGGTGCCCGCTTTTCATGCATGAGGGTGCTGATTCGAAACCTGGCAAGTACCAATGTGACTTTTTCCGAGTCATATGTACTTTCTATGAATTGATTATTTAGACATCACTGACATACGGTGAAGGAAAACATCGCGAGGAAATCTGGACTTATAATTTATAATTATAAGTTTGAAACCGCCAATCCGCCTTGAGCAAGCGTGGTGATTATTTCTTAAACCTTCTCCGTGTGAGAACAGGCCTTAGCTTAGCAGTGGGCATTTATAGGCTGATGATGATGATGAATCTTCTAACATAATTTTAAAGCATACATCGCCAATCGATTGAGCTAATATTTTGCATACACTGGTTTCGTGACCAAAAGTTGTAAGCCTAACTTACACTGTATGAGTTTAGTCTTAGTCAATAAAATGCCTTAAAAATGTTTAGGCCCAGGATTTATAGGTAAAACCATACAATTTGGTTAAAAAAATATAGTTACCTTATTGGTTAAAAAGTCATAGCAACACTGAACGATGATTTGCGATGAATTTTTTATTTGTGTCGAAGTTCTTATTGCTTAATAGAACGAAACATAAATGTACCTAGTTAAATTATTTCTTGAAACTTGAAACTAATATCAAAACTAACTAAAAGTGCATCATAAAATATTTCATAATACGACATAAAATGTCTTCCTATTAAGTTTAATGATATTGCATCTTCTCTATTTTAAAATCTCCTTGTAGATTAACTTTGCTTGCAGTAACTTTTGAGCGCATTTCCTAGTTCTAGTAACTGGGCTGTTTATTACTAGGTCCCAGTAACAATGAGAATATTAAAATTTGTACCGACGGAGGTAAAGTTGCCATATTTCTCTTTGCGTGTGTGAATTGCTTGCTTCTTTTGTTCCTAGAGTCTGTTAAAACAAAAGTCAGTTTTTTTTTACAATGCAGTGTAAGATTTATGTCAGGTAATATAGAGAGTGGGTCTTGTCTCCACTTCAGTGTACATACGAGTGTCGTAAAGACTAATGGATTATTTTAGATTGATCGATCGATGGTATTTTCTTGTACGTCGAAAATGTTTGAAAGTATGGGCTTTTTCGATATTGGTTGTTGGCAAAATATTTTCCCAAGACACTAATAAGTCTTAGGCGATGAGAGTAAATGGAAAACCATGGTAATGGACAGGATTTGGAAAGTAACATCTTCATAAAGATGGATGTGAAAATAATGAGACATCTGGGTTCGTACTTGAAAGCGATTTCAAACACAACAACTAACTAACAGGCCAGTTCAAAATTGGAATTTCATTCAAGCGACTCACTCATTATATTTACAAAAATAATAAATTAAATATAAATTCAATAACTTGATTTTTTAAATAAATTCCGAATTAATTTAAAAAATGAAATAAATTGAACCTAGAAAAATATTGAAATCAATTCAATCGTATCACAAAGATTAAATCTAGTAGCAGCTTGTAGCAATTTTTTACGAAGAAAGTCATTATTTAGTCGTAAGTTATATTTCCCATTAAATAAGTAGCTGGAAGCGGCGCCAGTGTGTTTGAAATGAGAAATGAATCGCTATTAATTTTAGTTTAGTACTTCTAGCGCTCATATGTGTATGATTTTAGCGAAATCTACCCGACGCGCCATCAGCTGTATGTCGGATTGAAATTTGAATATATTTGTAAATAAACAACTTTTCTTTTATGGTATAATGTGGTAAACGAGCAGACGGACCATCTGATGGTAAGCAATCTGTATCGTCCATTGAACACCCGTTTTGTCGTTTGTTAGAGATTTGAGGACGTAGGGAAACAGAACGCAAACAAAATGGGCATGTGTTTGACGCAGGCTTTCTGTTAGGTCATATCACTCCAGAAGTATGGTTTACATGATACTGTATTGCAATTGATTTTAATTTTATTTTATAAGTTTTTTATGTGGATTATTGACTGCGTAAACATTTATAACGTTCTATATGAGCTACAAAATCAAAGCAAAATTTTTCAATAGATTTCAGTAGTCGTCCTTTGTTGTCTCATATCTTCCAAGCAAAAACTTTCTACCACAATTGACACTCCAATTTTCACTTCAACACGAACAACTGTTACCATGTCTACAAAAAGTAAGGACCTCCAGTCGTCACTACCTTATAAAAGATTTAATCCATTAACTTGGCCCATCTGTAGCACGTGTGGCTGATATGAGAAACGAATAGCCATTAATTCCGCTTCTAGCATTTCCATGAGTGGATTTTCGCTGCTTTGAACCACAAAGGATGGAGCTTCGTGATGTTCAATGTATTGACTATCTTGCCTTTATAAATTGACCTCTCTATGTTTTGGTAAGTTATAAATTACCAGGTCATATTATTTTGGTTTTGTTTGTAGCTATCATTTAACATTTTTTCTTGGTCAAGTAGGCCGCAGGAGGCTGATTTTAATGTTAAAATGTTCCAAAATATGTCTTTAGTAGCTTCATTCACCGACATATAGATTTGGCATGTTACCTGCCCTGCTCTGAGACATTTGATAGATTTTTTTTATGATAATTTAAACTTTTTCTTGGTGACGATTTTGTTCCAAAACAATTGCTTTGGACTGGGTTAAGAAATAGTTTATTGTCTATGAGTACGGTGGTTGTTATCATAGTCGTGGTGGTCGTCAAGTGTTTGATTTATGCCAACATACTATTTACTTTTCGCCGTAAGGAATAGAATATGATACTTAAATAATAAAACGGGCTGAACTCTTTTTTGCCGACTCTTTAAATTAAAGTACCCAAACGTGAAGTCCGTATACTGCTAAAAAGATCTGACTTAATTTAAAAAAGTACGCTACAACTGTCTTGTTGAAGAAGAATGTTGTATTAGCTTAGTTACTCTCACACAATTCTTCAAGTTGGACTTTTTGTTGTAAATGTGTTCGTTTACTTTACTTATGTATACTGTACCTACTATTATTTTTACCACTGGTCGAGCTAAGTCGAGTCTTGTAAATTTCAAAATTTGTCACGTAAGAACCTAAATTGGGAATCGAATTAAGAATGCTGTTTTAGTTAGTAGACATTCTAATCACAACAAATAAACCATCTATATAATTGTTCGTTATATTTAAAGTAAATATATAAGTAAAAGAATACTTTTTAAATAGGTTAGAGTAGATAAACGGTTCTTTATTATTAAAAGGGATCGTGTAAAGTTAGGATAGGACTTTGCTGTTTTTTTTTTATCTGTATTTCTATTTATCTTAAAAGGTGTTGCCATTTAGAATATTGGTAGTATTTATTTTACGCCCTCGAAAATCTAAGGAGCGTTTTAATAATGGTTGCTTTTGTAGTCCTCCGCTGTCTCTGTTTTTGGTGTAAAAGCATTTTTCTAGTTATTCTTCAACATGTCCTGTTCGTTGATTACATAAAAATCCATACAAATATAATGATTATGGTTCTTGTATGATTCTTTGCTAGCCTGACATAATCAATTTCTTTCTTTAAAGATGAAACAGAAATCTTTGAAAGTGAATTTTCTCCAAAAAGCCCCATAAGCAGTCGTTGTCAATGTTATTGTATCACTTTAGCAGACGTAATGGTTGTTTCTCGAATCGTTTACGGTCGGTAGATTTACGGGCCGTGCCGTATAAAAACTTGGATCGTTTCACAGCACCTGTGCTCACCGCTCATAAACTGATCACGGAAGCTTTCGCATTGCAGATTCGCTTCTGTTTTTTGTTTTCTAATTAATTTTATCGCATTTTTGTTAATTGAAATGGAAGACAATTAATTAAATTGAAGAATACTTGACAATAATATCGAATGTTAGAACGACGGAATTCGGAGCATCTCTCCGATCAGATCAAGATTGATGTTATAGTGTGCATTGTCATTGTATTACTACAGTAAAATTACTGAGATTATTAAAGTTTTAGTAATGTAAAAAAGGGTAGACCGCACATAATTCTTATTACGGCCCCATTATAAGAGAATGAAATTATCTTTACGGATAAAAATATAATTAAATGAACATTGATGTTTGACGATTTCATTGTAGATCGGAATTAATTCAAGTAGAAATTGATTTGAACTATTGGAGGATCATCCAGTGGCCTAAGTGTAGTTGTAGGTACCTAGTATGAGGTCCGCAAATTCTTGCCGCCCAAACTCCACTCAGATTAACATTAATGATAATGAATGCGGGCTTGTATTGATCCCACATTAACCCAACGGGACCCAAGTCTCCCATTTGAGAGCATACCAATAAATTGAGATATTCGGGCCTGTTGTGAACGAAATTTATGTTTTTTTATTGGGCCCGTACGCATTTTCGATCGTTCCTACAGGCGATCCGCACTTTTCGTAACAATGGCTGGTATTTACGATCGAATTGATGTTATTACCTGCCTCATTAATTTTCCTTTGTTTACCCAAAAACAGTGTTAAAGTTCAATTTGATTTTATCAAAATGTAGACTAATTAAGTAAAATGCTAGAACGATTTAACAGTACCTAAATTTCAATTCGCGTTTATTGCTTCTTGGTTTAGTCCTTGGGAAATTAATTCCTTTTTAATTTATTCTCTTGTTTTATTTGAGAAGGTATTAGATACAATTTTGTTCTACGTTTAAAAGTTTGAAATAGGCGCTATCTGTTAATTGTTAAGTAATTACTTTTCAGTCTGGAGGTAGTATATTTTTTAGTTTTTTTCGTTGTAGGATTTTATCCTGTGTTATTGATGCGTTTACAAACATAGATTTTTACATACACATCACACTTAGATCCGGAACAACACTTTGTTGATCACACAAAGAGTTGTTCCGTGCGGGATGCGAACCCTCAACATATTCCGAAGCACAGGCAGTTGTCCTAGTCATCCCGTCAACCGTGCAGTCAACCTTATTTTATGTAAATATATAAGGCGTGTATACATTGTATATAATATCTGGCTAACTGTATTTGAACGTATAAACAGATCCTCAACTTGTGTACCTTTTGCCATGTCTCATACATATTTCACCAGCATACATACGTCGATACAAGCGAATAGAGAGTAACACCACTGCACCAGATTTGATATTTCAATCCATCTTACGTATATTCTAGTCCCTGAATAATACTAGTCAGTCCTTTAAATGTGAGAAGTTTGTGAAAATCCAGCAAAGCTGTATACAGCGGGTATTATGGTCCTTTGATACGCAATGTCATAGTAGTCAGCTTATGTTATTATAATTCATCTTGTTTTGTTCTGTGAACATCTTAAAACAAAAGTTTGTATAATTATAGTTTTTTATTGTTTTTAATTAAAGTAGTGTCATGTTGGATAAAGTTAGACTTTCATTGATTGTTAAGGCCCTGATAGGCATGTCAATGTACTAGTATAAAAGATTTCATCAACTAGTATCAACAGATAGACCAGAAATAGTTATTTTATCTTGAAAAAACCTAATAGTAATTCATTGCTTGCACCTGATACCTATCTTTGAGCTCACAAACACTAGTTCTTGAAAAATAAAAATATCATTCAGACAGAATATCTATATTAAAATCATTTTCACTTTGAAATCTATGAGTGGAAATTTCCTTATGCTTCGCTTTACAAGGTTTAAAGGCACAAAATCTTTGTATAGTAAATCTTTGGAAGCAGGTGGGCATTTAAGCTGTTTGCAGCCTTTGTTATTAAAATAACTCACTTAAAAGACTTATGTGGGTGGAAAGTAAAGTTTTATAAAAGGCTCATAAAAGCTGAATAAATTTTCTTTTCGAACTAGTTTGAGAACGTTTTCTAAGTAGTTCTTAAATGGATTTGAATGGACGCGTTTAGTTTATATTTTTTATTCTATTGTTGACTTATTTTCATGATTCTTAGTTGTTTAATATATCAGTATGAGACACTTTTTTAAGATTTATATATAAAATATGTAGAACCATTGTTATTTGGTCACGGCTCATGTTATGTGATGTATAAAATTTTAATTTCAATGTCGATACGATATATATTAGTTTTCGAACGTTTCTCATATTGATCTTTTACTTACCCAGTTCAATGCGGCCACTTAAATCAAAATTTCATCACTATCGGTATCATTAGCATGTTAATATACCACTGATGAGAATAGACTTTTTCTTGCATGGAGAAAAATGAGCATTAATCATCACGCTCGCTCAAAGTAAGATGGCTTTTACAAATTAATAATTAGAAGTTAAACTTTCTTTATTCCTCACAAAATTTCCCTTTACAGCAGTTTGTCAGTGATTTTAAAATACATGCATAAACGAGATATAATTTGGAAATGAGTTATAGTAGATATAACTTGCCAGGTCTTATGCTTTTTTTATGTAATAGATCGACAAACTTGACACTCGCAACGGAGGAGTCACAAGTGCGTTGCCGACCCTTTAGGGATTTGGAGATTTAGGGATTGAGGAGAGATTGGGGGATGGGAAAGATTGGGCCTTGCTTGAAGGAAATCACGACATTCAGCATATAACCAAGATTATACGAGGTTATCTCAAAGAAATATCTAATAACACAAAAGATAATAATATTAATAAAGTAGCTTTATTACTCCTATTACCAAACGTTCCTATTATCCACAGTAAACAAAACCAAGCCAAGAATTCCAATATCAACACAATTTCGACCTCAGAATCAAATTGATTAACAGCGAAGTAATTACCTATAAACTGTTACCTATTAAGATTACTATCTCCGTTAATTAGGTTCATTATACACCTATGTGTGTTCCGGCATAATCAAATTACAGTCAGGATCAACGTTCGTGCTTCGATTCATATCAATTACCATAATGACGTAACGACCATAGCGTGCTTAACGAAAATGTACTGTTTGTACATTACATTAAATCAATTGGCAATTGATTGAGTTAAAGTCTTATACAGAAATTATTGGACAACGGAAGCTTGTAAAACAAAATTGATGGGTGGATGAGTGAGTGGTTTTGAATATTAATTAATTTTACTATGTTTGTTAAGGAGTTGTTAGCGTCACTGTAGAGTAAGTCTCCGAGAGTAAGTCTCGGAGTGAGAAGAATACCTTTTTGATGTTTGTCTATTAAGCCTATGGGTACGTCCATATATACGTTTACATAATACTAAATTTACTCATATAAAATGAAGTACAAAAACTAACAATATGACTAATTCCATATTTATAAGAACCATAAGAACAAAGGACCACATTCCCCAACCACTCAAAATTCTGCGATCCGAAGAACCAAAAACCATCTCATGTCAATGAAGTTGTAAATCAATAAGTAAATTGTTGGGGAACACGTAAGGGGTGGTACCGGATCATCTTCATCGCTGGAATCCTCTTTCCCATCTCCTATTAGCACTTAGCCAGGTCACTGGCTTCCAATTCGATAGTCACTTCTAACGAGGGGTCGTGATAAAGGACCGATGCCTTGTACCCGATAATTTGTTGGCTAGCATTTTTGGTCCTTTTGTGTTTAAGACAATAATTTCGACTGGTGTGAAATACGTTATTAGATTGTTTTTGTTAATATAATAAAATCGTCAAAGAAAACGATTTTATATTTATTTCTTTATTGAAGTGTCTTAGTTACTTGAGTTTTTATTACCTTGATTAATTAAAAAAAAAAAAAATAATTTCTTTTTTAAAATTGAATTATAAGCATTATTTGCTACAATAGTTATAATTATATATTATTTTCTCGACAACGATGAAAAAGGTCTTGTGACGACCTTGGCTTATAACGTTAATAAGGGCAAATATTGTAGTACTTAAAAGTACATTCTTAATAACTTCTGACATTATGAGAGGGGCTTATAGCGGTGGGTAAAAATATCTTGATAGGCATATAATGAGCTTCTTTGATAAGAAATTGTAGAATGTTATATACCTATATGTATAAGCTTGTTTACACAAGAAAGGTTATCAAGGGTCCCTTATGCTTAAACAATTCAAAACAATTTTGAGAAACATTGTTGGTTTAGTGGCTAGACCTTAGACTTGTTTACACTTTAGTTTTGTGATTAACAATTTATTGTGGGCGCGTGTTTATTAACGTAAAGAAATGTATAAGTAGTATGTACTCACACATTAATATTATATTGTGTTTTGTGTTATTATATTGTTTTCTATTGTATTATGTTTTCGTAGTGTAAAATGTTATATAGATGAGTTATCGTAAAGAAAGAGAAAATAGGAAAAGTTATTTATTACTATCAGTAATTTACTAGAATTTACACATTTGTCCCAAACTTGGCGAGTCTATTTCTAGGATTTTGGAGGGTTTACTATAAAACCTTTCTTCCTTTATGTTTATAATACGTTCGCTTATTTATAATATTATTTGTTGACGCAACGTGATCATTATATTAATGATACGTGAAGACAAAAACTATTTTTAAACATTTGAGCAACATAAGTAATTGTATTTTATGTTATCTATTAGGTTTTATATGCGTTTTGTATCAAACAATATGTAGTATTGTCTCCTTTTTTATAAGTTTCTCCATTATATACTAAAAATACTAGAATTGGTCAATAATAATATCAAAATGCGTCCAAATAAGGCGAAATACAATTACATTTATTATTATTATTACAACCAAAAAGACATTGATATCGTCGTTTTAAAAAAAATTAAAAAGTCCTTAAACATTTTATTTGACGACGTAAAAATATACTGCCTTATCTAATGCTGAAAGAATAATTTACGGCGTCACCTCTCACTGAATATTTACTCAAGATTTATTTCTTTAAATACGAGCAAGCTTAATGTAGTTCGAAACTATTGAACGTTACTTTCTTTATTTTACAGGAACCCCGGGAAAATGAAGATCTGCACGTATTTGCTGTTGAGTTTTTTAGGTAAGCGTAGTTTTATTTTAACTAAATATGTCTGAGCTGATCCTTATTACTTTATGTAAATAAGTATTTTATTCAGGACTATTTGTTTTCAAATATACGTATATTACCTATCTGGTACGTTAAGTGCCTACACATATACCGGTATAAAAGTTGATAGGTACGTTCGAAAATAATTAACTGCATTCCATATTCGAATTGTGTTCGAAGTATAAATTCAATGAATGTAGGTAATATTCGTCGTTCCGCCAATTGAGCGTTCGAAATCTAAAATATAGTTGGAATAAAATACACCTAAACTGGCCAGGTAAGTATAAAGTAAATCAAGCTTAAAAGTTGAAGTATGCCACATAACTTTATTCCGTTCAATACATTATTCACTTTTCTCGACATATTTTTGCGAAGCGGGAGTGTCGAAGCGAATTTTGCGAGCAACTAAACGTGGTCCTTGGGGACAGCTAAATTCACGGACATAGGTACCTTTTACGTATCGTGTGTACATAAATTTCGACACATATTTGATTTATTGAGAAAGTAAATATTGGATTGGTAATATTGTTTTTAAGAAAAGATATAAAAATGTTTTAACATATCTGAAATAATACTTCACGAAATATTTTTAACGGTCAAACTGTTGATTGGTTTTTATTTAACTGTAAACAACTTTATAAGGAAAGCAACTTAATATATTGTAGTTGTACTACTTCATTACCATTCACATATATTAAAATTAAATGAAAACTAAATGGAATTTGTTGAAAACTATTTCATGTGGGAAACGAAAAAAGAACAAACTAATCTATAAGGGAAATATAAACAAATGAAGTTAGTTTCAAAAGTAGGGCAAATGGGAATGTAATAGGAAAAAGTTATTCCGTGTCACACTTATTTCTTTCCTTTTTGCTGTTTTTGACGTCATAAATTATTAGGTAAGTATTATTGATACAAATACTTTGTAATAGTTGACTCTTATATTCGGATTTCCTGCACGGCATAAGTTGAAATAAAAATTAGAATTTTTGCTTTTCAATTAGTCATTCATTTCCGTGATGTTTTTAGGCTAAAAATATACAAAATGTACAAAACTTTACTTAGGTAATGTCGCCAAATCACAAAACAAATTGCTTGTTTGTGCTTGTGTACATTTTTAATGCAGTGAAGAACGGAGTCTAAAGAGTTTTATGTATACTTATAAGACTTGTATTAATTCTATAACATTTTCGTAATACTGCTTCGATGCTTTATCACATTTGATAAGTAACTCTAGTACTCCACTATTTTGCAAGAGTTAACAGTAAACTGACGGCAACGTTCTACGTTTTGCCACTGGATATTCATACTATTTCATACTTAGTTAACTTACAAAGTGCTTTGAATTCTCCAGCTGTCACTGAAACGCGTACGTTGAAAGTTTGCGTTCGAGTAACGTTTGCGTTACGGGTTTGCGTTTTGATTAAATACCTAAAGATACTTAATGGATTCTCGTTACTATGTACTTACATATAAGATGATTTGATGTTGATGTACGAATATGTGGAATGTATCAACTACAAAGTTATTTAAATAGATTAATAGTAATAAATAATCGCCTTGTTGGTCGATTGGTCGTAAGACAAGAAGAAAAACGGGGAGTTTTCAGTCAGTAAGAGTCTGATGCTCCCTCTTGCCTTGCCCTGGAGGAGGAAAGGCATTTGATGGTTTTCCCTCACAACAAAAACTAGTGTAGGTAGTTAGTTTCCTTGACGTTGGTCTATGAAGAATATATGGAAATCTACGAAAATGCTTTTAAGTAATAAATTTGAAATTAAAAAAAAGCCCCCGACTTATAATCCGATTCCTTTAAAAAGTAATTATTAAAAAAAAACGTGGCGTTGGGGGATGGGGGACCAATCCAAATATTTTATTGTCTTCTACAATTTCTATTTTGTCAGGGGCCTAATTATTTTTTTTATTTTACACTTTTTATAGGTATTTTATATAATTTTTTCTCGATTAAGTCATCAACATTCCCTTTTAGTGCGCTTTCATTTCCGACCCCACTCGAGTATATTTGCAGACCTTCGATTACCCTTCCCCACTGACCCCCACATAACTTCTAAACGGCTCAACCGATTTTCGTCAAACATATCTAAGAACAATCGCACGTAAGTCACCTTTACTATAAAAAAAAACTAAATTGAAATTGTTTCATCCGTTCAGGCTCCAGAATGCCACAGACAGACAGACAGACACGTCAAAGTTATAACACCCCTCTTTTCCCGTCGGGGGTTAAAAACACAGTGATCCAGTTTTAGCATAGGCTATTGAACTAGGTACAGATATAGTATTTACCTAGCCGTCTAGATAGGACGATGTCCGGTCTAAATTTAACCAATTAAGGGATGGGATTGCGTAAATTAATGTTCAAATTGAGGCCAAATTCATGTACTCCGCAAATATTAGGTCAATTTAGATTAGGTTCTGTGTATGCTCTTGAGTTAGGGATTTGATAACAGTCAGAGAATTATTGACCTACTAGGTAGATATTTTTGCTATTGTGTTGTATATTTCTCAAGTTGATAAATGATTGATAAATCGACCAAATAAGTCTACGTACTTTTAAAATGTTAACTGATCCGTTAACCAATAAATACAAAATTCATAGGTAAATTTGTTACTGATCTCAGATTAATATCTGTCTCGTTTACTTCGGTTTGGACAAGAAAAACTATGTATTAGACTAATATTGGTTTTTATTTCTCAGTTACTCAGAGAATCTATAAGGCAGGAGACATGTTTTTTTATTTAATAAGTTGAGCAACTATTCGAGGACGACACAAAAAATAGTTTTAATAATACCTGCTAATAGTTTAATACCTGCTTGTAGCTTTATTAAAATAGACGCTTGAGGCTCTTTAAATTTATTCTGTGTACTTGTAAATGTGGATGGATGGAGAGGGAGAGAAAGACCAAAGAAAATATGGCTGGATTGTGTGAGAAATGATATGGAAGACAGAGGAGTTAGTGATAGCGTGACGGGTTATAGGACAGAATGAAAAAAAAACATATTGCGCCGACCCCAAATAAAACGGGACAAGGGCAGGAAGATGATGACTTCATAAGTTTTACTGTATTTATTTTGAAGAAAGAAAATAAACATTCGTATCTCTTTCACTTATATTAATAAAACCATTTATATTATATAAGCGTAATGTATATTAGATAAGCGATAGAAAAATATAAAAATGAAGTTAATTCCTTACTAAATAAAATACAATTTAAAACCCGCAAATGAATTTGTTTTGTCACATTTTCTAAAGGATCGCCATAAACCGTGCGATTTAGTAGCACTTTTGTGTAGCTAAAATAGATAGCCGTGTTTGTGTAAAGATGAACGACATTTCGGACTATTCGTTTGCGATTTAGAATGTCAGATATTTTCCTGAGTTTTCATATCGGCGACTATAAATCGCAGGATGCGTGTTCGCCATTTGGCTTAACAACGAAACTTTTCGTAGAAATAGTTTTGTCGTATTATATTTTCGTTTGAGTTTTGTGTGTATTTAGTAAATACTTTTTTTATGTAGGTAGTTACTTGGTGATTGGATTTGCATTTGTGTGTTTGATTTGTTTTCTTTTTATTTAATTGTAGCAAATATCAGGTAGGTGAGTTATTTTCATTTGCACAGCATTTCTTCGGCATGAAAAGGCCAGCTCGACCGGAGTGACACCACGGCCTAAAAAGCCGATGTGAAATAATGCTTGTTCTTTTCCTCTCTATTCCCCGATCTCTAAATTTTTCGAATCCTACAATCTCTAAAAACCCCTAAAAGCACGGCAATGCACTTGAAACTCCTCGATGTTGCAAATGATTGGCACTGGTTGCTAACCATGAGGCAAGAAAAAAATAAGTTATGAAAAAATTAAGGTGCTTTCATATTGTTCATTCTTCGTCAATTTTGGACAAAGAAAAAGTTTTAATTACTTACATTTTTCATTAGCCTATAAATGAAATCGACCATCGCACCAAGAAATACGTACCTGTCTATCAATAGAGAGGTTTGAAAAAAAAAGATAAATGTCCCACTTTGATCGGACATCGAAGAAAACAAATAGGTAGGTAATACTTGTAATTCAAAATACGAAAGAAAAATAAAAATAGCATACAAGTACAAACATAATTCCATATGTAAGCATGAGCAACTTTGAGTTCTATATGTAACTCTGTAGGTGTAAAAGTAATTAGAAAGAAAAACCGTTGGATTTCTACATTCTCAGCACGTCCAGACACCAGCAACTCAAGCTACTCCTTACTTTATTACATTTTGAACCTTACTTCGCTCGTTATACAGTTGAAAATATATAAAAGTGTTTGTATAGCTTAATGTGCTGAACATTTTTACATTCAGATTAGGTGGTCGCCGTAATTTGTTAACTTTTTATATTAAACACAAAAATAAAACACGTTAATGGCCAGCCTTATTCAGCTTAAATTGAGAGTACAATGTGGCTAATGGTGCGGGAATAATTTATTGTTTTTGATGCTATTTATTTTGCTATAGCAAAGAAAGCTTGCGTTTCCGTGAATATGTTTTTAAAATTACCTGTATAAGGATCGAGATATTCGTTTTTCTTTTTCTAAATAGAAGTAGGTAATAGAATTATATTGTTTTCTTTTTCATAATATGGATGAGCGGCAAATGAGCATAACACATACAATTATTGTTCAGTGATGAATGCCACACGTCGAAGTCACCAACGCCAAAGAAGTGACGAGTGCGTTGTCAACGTTGATTTGGGCATTGAATATTGAGGATTGTGGGTTCGGGTTAGAGATTGAGGGTATTGCAGATTTGGGGATTGAGATTTGAGAAATAGTATTTGGGGATTGGGGTTTGAGATTGGGTGTTTTGTAGATTTGGGTTATGGGATTTGGCGATTTCAATTTGGAATTAGGGATTGGGATTTGGGGATTAGATTTTGGGAATGGGGTTTGGGGATTGGGAATTTGTGACACGCGATGGAGGTAGAGCAAGTATTGGGCCTACGATAACCAATAATTATAATAAGATTCAAAATACAAAACTTGACCTAATGGTTTAAACCTTGACCAAAGATACTTATATCTTGTTTTGTAATAAGGGGCAGGTAATCAAGGTGACGACGATATACTACTCTGTCAAGAAAGTCCCGGGAAAAAGTCAATAATACACAAAATGTTTGTTATTCATCTAAATTTATTTTATCACCTTCAAAGTATGCTCCTTCAGAAACGATACACTTACGCCAACGAATAATCCAATCATCGAAACTTTTTTTAAACGCTGTTTCCGGAATTGAGTTCAGTGCTCGCCGCGAATTCTGCTTTATGTCTTCTAACGATTGAAAACGGGTGCCACGAAGGGGTAATTTGAGTGTGGGACAAAGAAAGAAGTCGGCTGGAGCCATATCTGGTGAATATGGTGGCTGCTCGATGGTGTTTGTTGAGTGTTTGGACAAAAAATCGTTTACAATGATGGCCTTGTGCGAAGGCGCATTATCGTGATGCAAAATCCAAGAATTTTCTTTCCACATTTCTGGCCTTTTTCGTCGAATTTGTTCTCTTAAACGCCACATAACCGTTTAACCTTCGGGCAAGAATTCTGAGTGCACAACACCGCGATAGTCAAAGAAAACAGTCAACATGACTTTGACTTTTGATCGACTTTGACGTGGTTTTTTCGGTTTTGGTTCAGTTGGAAGGCGCCATTCCGAAGCTTGTTGACTAGTTTGCATGTCGAACTCGTAAACCCACGTCTCGTCACCAGTAACAATGCGTTTCATGCCTCAGAGACTTTCATGCGATTTAGTTTTTGAAGAAAATTCAGGTCTTTTGGGACTAGCCGAGCGGCAACACGTTTCATACCCAAATTATTTGTTAAAATGGTACGGATCGACTCGTGAGATACAGAAAGTTCGGCGGCCATCTCTCTCAAACTTGAATGAGGATTTTCAGTCACTATTTCCTTCACTTTTGCATGTTAACTTCAGTTGCAGACGTTGATGGCCTACCAGAACGAGGCAAATCTTCCATCACATCTCGACCGCTTTTGAACGCTTTGTACCACTCATAAGCACGTGTTTTTGATAAAGTCGATTCACCGTAAGCCTTCTGTAACATTTTGAGTGCCTCCGAACACGAAATTTCATTGGCGATGCAAAATTTAAGACAAACTCTTTGTTCGATGTTTTTGTCCGTTATGAAATTCGCAATACACACTAGATATTATAAAACTAAAAACAGCACTGTTTTTAATATAAATAACAGATGCAACTCAAATTCCGCGCCAAAATGGAAAACAGTTATGCCAATCTAACAACGACAAAAAAAATTAAAATTCGAATTTGGAACCATAAAAAAAATATTCATTCCCGATACTTTGTTGACTGAATGTATATATGGCAAAAGTACAATAAGTAAATAAATAAAAAAACAATTGTATTTTTCTTAAACGCCAAGCCAACTATTCTGCTAGCCAAGCCAAAAGATAGGTAGGCAGTAACAGTCAAAATTTTATTAACTCAATTAAGACTTTATATTGAAAATGGGAAAGTACAAAATGTAATATTGTATCGCAATTAACAAATAGGACAACACGTAGTGTTTGGCACGAGTTTACCGAACTATCGCGACGCGTTCCGAATGCTGAATTTGAAGATGTAGCAACATCTGGACTATATGACCGAAATTAGTTCAAACATATGTATAAATGTATATGTTTCTATAACAAAGACGCTTTCTCTGTCCCTGTATGTTTATATATGCTTAAATCTTTAAAACTACGCCATGGATTTCGATGCGTTTTTTTATTAGATAGAGTGTTTCAAGACAACATTTTTTATAAATAATAACAGCCATTAAATAGTAGCGTTATTTAGTAATTATTTAGGTTTGGACCCGTGCAAAGTAGGGGTGGGTCGCAGGTTTTATTAAAATTAGAACTAGTTTCTGAGAATGGCTTTTCTGTGAACCCCTTTTTTGTCAGGGGGAAATCATCAAATTACTTCTCCCGCTCAGAGTAAGACGAGAGAGTGTTAGACTCTTACTGACTAAAAACCCCCCGTTCCTTCTCCTGCTCTGGGTCGGAGCCGCGGTGACTCATTGCGCTTAATCCACAACCCCGGCTTTTTTGTGAACCCCTGGGAGGAGCGCAGACTTAAGCAAGATAAAAATTATTGTCAGTTGTATTTCATTCAGTTTCTATTTAATAGTTTTTACTTGAGTAACAAACAACATTATCCAAGGCTGAAATCGTGTTGAATTCCCAAAGTATGAATATATTGCAAGCAACCTGCTGTGAATTTTAAAATTGAAACTGTAAAGCATTTGCCACCAATCAAGAAACTCGTAAAAACTACGCAATGTCGACAAAATTAACTTTTCCCACAGAGAATAAAGATTGGGTACTTTTAAAACAAAACTTTCGACGTAACAAAAACCACCGCATTTTGCTAGACCCTCAGTGTAAACAAAAAATTATTCCCAACTCGGTCGAGACTTTGGTAATTACTTAACAAGAAGGCGAACCCCGAACAAGTTGTGACAACCATCCCTGAACGTGTTCCTCGAATTTTCCCTTCTTATCAATCCAATCTAATCCAGGCCCCAATGGCCGACTTTGTTATCTCAATCAAAAACAATTCGTAATTCCAGGTCTAGAAAAAACAGCACTTAATTTTTGTATCCTCTATGGTATCAAAAATTAAAGTGTGAAAAACTCATCTTGATATTAATTCTAAGGGAAATTCACCCTTAAATCCCTTGAAACATATTAAAATATTCAAAAATCCGTAGGAAAATGACGCTACCGGCGAGCGGACACGAAATTGACTTAAAATTTAAGGCACTTAGCTAAAAGTTGGAGCAAGTTTGCACAAGTAACTTACCGAACATTAGATCCAGGGTTCCGCAGCGATGGAGACTTTACACTTTCCAATCTTAAGGTGACATGTTACAATATTTTAACCTTTTAAATGATTTGTTAGCTGTTTTTAAGGGTTCAGGATCGACAGCATAGATAACAGAACTGTTTATCCAGTGTTTGTGAAAAAATATTAGTATTAATTATGCTAGATTTGTACTTTCAAAGGTAAATGTGTCCAAACTAGTATTTTCTTAATCTTAATTGTACCTATTGTATAAGTTTCTTAACAACATATTACGTGCGTCAACAATCTTTTTCGTCATAACCAAAGTAATTATAGAACATTATAAAGGTGAAATACACAGAGACTTTCTCAAGCCAACGATCAGAAAATGATTTCAATTATTTGCGGCTTTCATCTAAATATGTCGTATAATGGAAGTTGTCAGTGGGCAAAACAATGTTATTCTCATGTCAGATAGCATGTAATAGACGAAAATTGGATAACATCAAAAGCAATAAACGAACAAAGAAAAATATTGTTCCATATGAATTGGTGGCAGATAAAATCCATTAAGAAAGTGTCTCTGAAGTATTACCGCTTTTATGCTCTATTTAATAATCCCTTTCGTATATAAATGGGCTATTTTTATTATCGTCGTTATTTAAGAACTTTCCTATATTAACTGCTAAAATGTTTTAAATCTTATGTTTAGTCATAGGACGAGATTAAAGGAAAATATTGATTAAATAATAATGTAGATAACATTTCACTATATATATTTTTTCTTTCACTCTCTTTTACTAGAACATATTTGAGGGCGCGTTGCCCATATGGTAACAAAAAAAACTAATGAGATAATCGGCAAAAAATTAAAAGTTAAACTTACTATACGCGGTAATAACTATAAGCCATCAAAATATGAGACGGTATTAATGCACTATTACATATATCACAAAATTAAGATATATCTTCCAAAAATATTATGTCATAGGATAAATAAATATAAACACCATGTATAAAAGGACCTTTAGGGAAAACGCAAACTAATTCAGTTACGGTCAAAATTTAAAACCGTGGCTTGTAAACACGCAGGCTAGGTAAAGAGATTGGCCAGAAAATTAACTTCAAACGAAGGTAGGTTTAATACAAATTTTCGGTAGAAAAAAGCTCCTAATATTTTTTCACACAATTCATTTATTTTAAACGGATCATCTGCGTACGTTTGTTTCAAAACATTATAATATAATTAGGTGGAAAACAGCCAGATAGGCTCGCTTGACCTCCTTTTAATTTGTTTTGGCTAGACTTAGATATTAATCAGGCTATCTTTCAGCTACAATTACTTTTTATTGTCAGCTAATTTTGTTTTTGTGGTAGTATTTTCGTAACTTTTATATATACGATGGAGTCTGGCTAATATTTGCCACGCAGACCTTCCACAGATTAAAAAGACTATTTTGAATATCCTCTTTATTCCGTGTACTTCTGAAAAGGCCGGCGACTCGCCAGTAACTCTTCTAGTGTTGCAGATTTCTATGAATTTTGAACGATATTATAACTATGATGTGACATCACACTAAATAATATTTTAAAATATAACAAAGTAGCTTCCGCCCGCGTCCTCTCCCGCGTGGTATGTTGATAAAAGGTAACCTACCTAACCTACCTACCTACCTAACCTTCGGAGTGATTTCATTCAGAGCCGTTCAGCCATTTTGGCCTGATTGAGTAATAAACATCCGAACATTCAAACATCGTAACTTTCGCATTTATAATATTAGTAAGATATATTTTATTACATTGAAGTCAACATACTTTTTATTTCTAACAAAAGCATACACTTGGAAAAAAGTCAGCTGAAAATTTTATATTCCATGTGAAGACTGCCAAATTAATGAAACGAACAAAACTAAATGTAGGTAGTCACTTCTCACATAAATGTAAGGGTTAGTTAGACTCGTGGTTCTTCTGTCCACTCTTGTGCGTAGACACATATGTACTTGTCATTCAGACGTGTAAGCTGTACTGACCACCAATTACTCCATCTGTGAATCGCCAGATTTACCTGGAAGATAAATAGTCCACACGCTTTGCCTATAAATCCACGTGTGCTGCGGTTTCCTTAGTTGAAAGTTAAACTATTTATTTCTATTAGAACCGTTCTTTGTATATATACTACACACTACTATATCTTTGTAGAAATGTTAAAGTCGAACAAATGGAGAGAAAAGTCGATATAATTTGTCTTTACATAATTTGTTGAATGTCAGCGTGGATTCTGTTCATTGATTTTTCTTTTCACAGCTTGGACAAGCGTTTAAATAAATTTTTTAATTATTTTGTCCTGTTAAGGCTCCTTAGTTTTTTTATACAAAAATGTAAGTAAGTTGTTGTTGTTGTTGTTGTTTGTATCAGTAACCAGATTATTATCTGCCATCTCTGCCCAAAATTAATGTGTTGGACAACGCATCAGGTAAAGTACTAATTTCTGACTTTTTTATTTAAGTGTGAGAGAGCTATGCTTAGTCAGAAATGGGTCGGATCGACCGGAATGATATCACGGCCTTATTTATATTTGGGATCCTGCTTTTGAGAAAATATACATACAAATCTAATAATATATTCTATGTTCTATGTTCCATGTTGTATTATGTTTTAATTAATTTTACAATTACGCTGTAATTATATAGTGAACACAATCTTCGTAAACTCATGAGAACCTACACAAACGTGTCGGCAAGTCAAGTTCAGTGCAGTTTGTGACACGTTCATAACCTTTGTGGTGGAGTTAGTGCTGTATTGTGTAAGGGGGTGGGGGGAAGGGAATTCAAAGACGGTATGTAGGATATGGAAAAGTTCTTGGGAATTTCAATAAAATTAGACTTAAGAAAGAATACAAGCTCGTTGATTGTGAAGTGGCCATTTAAAAAGGTTAGGTTAGCTATTATAGCATTTTCAAAATCCGAACGAGTATAGCAAGTTATTCTTTACTCTATTTTTCTTGTTGAGATTTAAATAAAAGATGTTGTAATCATCTTGTTTTATTAGACACGTTACTTTTTACAGACACATTACAGCCATGACAGTTTTTTTTACTCTATTACCTTTGTATTATAGTGTTGGCAACAGCCTAAATCAACTAATAGTAGTGTTGTATCTATGAGTATGTTATTTTAATTGATATTACAACAATTCTTTTCTTAGATTTCATTGTGTTATCCACAAATTGTTCCTCAGGTGTGGGTGTGATTCGCATCGACTTAATGCTACGTAAAAAAAAAGATCCGGATAACAAAAAGATACTTCAATGAATGTAGCAAGCAGAAATAAAGAGAAAAATATGATTCAAATCTAGAATTTTCTGCGGACTTTTCTGCAGAAGCACGTTTGGCTCACCACATTAAACGTATCTATGTCGAGGGGTACTCTCGGCCCCGCGAGTGCGGTTTCTGATCAAGCGCAAACATGTCGTACTGTGGCGCAGACATTTTCTACCCAACTAACTTCGGCTTTGCTGTTCAATTCTTTGTGCAAACAGAACAAAAGGATGCATTCGCTATTGCAATAAGGTTTAATTTGATTGGCTTTAAAGTGTTTCCGCAAATATGATGAGAAAGATGGATTAAAACATACATAGGTATATATTTAAGTTGAATTTTGCACTCTAAATTCATTGTTTTTTAAGTTTGTTTCTCATTGTACTTACCATACCTACTCTCTGTAAATCACCCCAAGTTTGACTGCTTGGCATTAAATCCACCTGTATAATACTATATTGCATAAAGATTAAATAAATAATTTATTTATATTTTAAGTCAACATTTTTATTAATAGTACGAATATCAGTTTTAAATATAATTTCAAACAGAGTTATAGAGGAAATAATAAGCCTTTTTATACTTAGGTCGAATACGCAAAAATATCAGAACCTTTTTTCTCGAATCGACTCGCCTAAGAAGGTAATGTCTCAAACACATAATGCCATGCTTGATTGAGAAAAGTTGGGGCGCACTTTCAAAGGAAAATAGATCTTCCCTTCTGGCAAATAGAGTAGCCAGTTGTCTGCTTCAAAGAACTCGTAAAGTCGTTAACTCTGATTGTCACGTTAATGTCTATCACAGTAATTACGGGTAGTTAGAACTCTAAAGTTTAATATGCAGTTGATCAAAGTGTAACCTAGTGTTTAACTTGTGGAACTGATGCAAGTTGCCAAGTGTGTGAGATGTTACCGTTCTACTGAATTCTACCTATAATTTCCTTTGTTCTCTCAATAGCTCTTGATTCTTAAGTAAGTTTAATTTTGAAAGGTTTAAAAACTTCTAGCAATCACGGAAATTAATTGAGAAATGCTCTACTGGTTTCAAGTCAAAACGGGATTCATGAGCAGCGAGCCCGTGCGACGTCGCGCAGACAACTACTTACGTACTACGTCAACTAAATAGTATATAAAGCTTTTTACGACTTGAGTAATTTTCTATTGATTAAGAAAGTCTCATAATAATTACTTTAAAATAAACTTCTAAAGAGAATACATACATATTTATAGTAAGTAAGTATCTAAAGTTTTTTGGGTATAGGACATCAGTTTTTGAGTCAAAGTCGAGGTTGATTGATAGATAATTCTGGTATATTAATTATGCCTATTTCTGTAATAACTATACTGACTACTGGTAACTACTGGTGTAGCAGCGCGATAGTCGCAGCGTCGCGTGTCACGCATTGCTGCTCATGAATCCATATTCACACAACTTGAAACTAGTCGAGTATCTCATCAAATTATTACGTGAGTAAGCCGGAAATATAATAATTAATTTAGAATGTCTCACGAAAGTTATAACTTATAACATTATTTTTTCTTTTTTTTTAGTTTTATTAATACCAAATGTTTGTTATACCTTATAACATACTTTTGGTATTAATAAAACTACACAATACGATTTGTTTGAATCGAAAAAAAAACCATCTGATTTATGAAGAACTCAACAGCCTCTCACTTCGACATGGTGACCTCAATATTACCCTTTTCATTGTGCCTTTACTAGCATAAAAAGCCTTTACAATATACAAAACTGACTATTAACTATGGCTTCGCTCGTGTTTGAAATAAAACATATTGAAATATCTTTTTATTTATTAGGAGGAAAACCTTAAAAAAGCGGCTAGTAAATCCACCCAGGTGGCGTCGGTGACTCGCAGCACATGTGAACGGCACTGCTTCCTTTACAGACCTGCTCTACTCGTAAAGCCCTCATGTTGCAAGCCCTCATGTTGCAAGCCCTATCGCCTGGAAGACTAGCCTCTTCCTCTTTCTCTGTTGTTCACGCTGTTCACGGCGATATGTGACCACTGTGCCACGCACCGTCTCGAACGAATCCTGTTTATTGTCACATTAACTATACAAGAAACTACTTCTAGCAATTATCATTTTAACCATCAATTGTGTAACTCGTATCACGAACGGTCCTAATATCGCTTCCTAGCTATTTATAATAAACAATTAAAAAAAAAATATTTTTGTATATAATATATACCAAAAAAATAGTATTTTTGAAAGACATACAGAAATTCGATTATATCATACCTCATTTGATAAAAATTACATAATAAAATTGAAAAGTAAAATGGCAAAGCATCGAATAAAATATTTTTAAAAAGAAATTGTGTTAATAAGTTTCAATAATTCAGTTTTGACGGAAGAAAATACCAAATTGCAGAACAATGTCATTGTTTCAGACTTTTTAGAACAAAATTCTTTCAATTAAACTCACTAACGAACTACTGAGAGAACTACATTCCTAGAACGTGATTCTACCGACGAAGGAAACTTTCTAAAGCAATTAGAAATGTACTATTCCTTTGGTTGTATTAAACTTTTGATCTCTCAATCCTATGATAGAACAAGTTTAATTTTATTTCATTAAACTTCGCTTAAATGTCGACTTTGTGTTTAGAATTAACATTCTTGTCTTGTACGTTGGGTAAATTGCGGCATAGCAATGAAATGTTGACCAAAGTTTATATTGTAGTGTAGTCTAGACCCTTGACTAAGGGCCGTGAACGTGGCTGTTAAATAATAAGCTTATAATCTTTGTAGGTTTACATGTCATATGACTTGATAAAGGAATTGGAATGAATATTTTTTTTCAATTTATATGTAGACATAAAGAAATGAAAAATTAAAATGAGAAAGGAATAATGAGAATAATACATAAGGAAAGAAAAAAGAAAGGAAGGACGAAAAAAGAGGAAGTGGGACCGAAATAAGGAAAGAAACAGAAAGAAAGAAAGAAGGAGAGAAGGAAAGGTAAAGAGGAAGAAAGAAAGAAAGATATAAAGAAAGAGAGTTAAAAAAAGAAAGACACAAATAACCTCATTTATTCGAATTAATTCCTCAGAGATGAAACGTGAAGGACATTTAATTTTAATTAAAAATTTCTTTAGCACCTACATCTACATGTATTTCCCCATGTCACACTATGACTTAATAATATAGCATTACATTTCCAGATCTATTTGTCTGTTATATCATGAAAGATAATCTTGAATAGTTTCCCACTTTCAGTAAAGTTTGCAACTAAAATACTAATAGTCTAGTATAGTTATCGGATTACTAGGTATAATATCAATATAAATTTTAGTAGCTCAATTTTGCTATTAGATTTAAGCGTCGCGTGTAGATTAACGTTATTCGCATTATAGATTATATTGTTAATTGCAAATTTCATAGAAAAGCGTTACCTACTAATATTCTGCTTGGACATAATAATGGCTGATAATGAAAACACGAATATCATAAATTGTGGGTCAATGTTGTTCCTTTCCTTACGTAAACAAAGATTTTCGAAAATAAATTGATTAGAAATATGGATGTGACGTCACAATTAAATATTTTGTTTTACGAAACGGTGATGGTGACCATCTCTCCCTTTTTTCGTGATATTTCGTGACTCAAATGATTTTTATATTAGAAATAATAAATAAGTGTAATTTAAAACGTTTTATTTATTTCTGAGTGTTTTGATGTCGGATTAAATTATAAATTTTAATCGCGTATCGTCATTTTTATTTTTAGTTAAGTCGATTTACATCTTACTTTTTTTTCATAAACGTTGATAGTAGAAACGTGAGCTTTCTCTACATCTATAGAGGGCAATTTTTGCACTTTTTCTAATAAAGTTAGATTACAGGTAGTAGCTTTAAACTGGGTTAAAATTATTAGACTTAAATGCACATTTGAAAGCATTAATCGTTATAAAGTAACAGTTGGTAGGAACAAGCCGATAACGGGCCACAGGAGGAGAGCATGTCAGCCACAACAACACAACTTAGTTTATACTCTGTAGTCAGTTATGCATTTTGCGCCTTAGGGAACCAACTTTGTTATTCTGTGGTCTTCGTGAATTTAGACGGGCGCAGTAAATGCTGTTGTGTTACCAACTTTTGCATAAAGTTTCATACTAATTATGTTTTCGTATTATTTGGTATTGCTGCTGTTTCTAGGTAAATACTTATTTATATTAGTGAAAAGTTTTCGATACTAAGCTTGTTTTGCATTAGTATAATTAGAATGTATGTTTAGTGTCGTACTGGATGGTTTTGTTTGAGTTTTTGGTATGGTTCGTTCTGAACTTTGGTTAGGATTGCAAGGGTCAATGTTGTTATAGTTGCATGCAATAACCATCCTTAAAGATTTGGAACTAGGTACCATAATTTCTAATTTCTAAATATCTTCTCGTGGTAAATAACGTACTCAGAAGTATAAGTCTTATTATCCTTCTAACATTATAAATGTGAATGTGTGTAAGAATTTATGGATGTACGTTTGTTATTTTTTCACGCAAAAACGGCTGGAACGATTTGGTGTGTAGATAGGTGATACCTTGGCCCTGAATTAACACATAAGCAGCTTTACATCAACCTACCACGCGAGCGAAGCTGCGGGCAGACGCAAATTTTCATTATAAACGAGTATACTATAATTATTCTTTGTACACCCTTAATTAAGAAGTACTTAAAACAAAAAGGTTAATAAAAAACCTAAAATTATTATGAAAATTAGTACCTATATAGAAGTATATGGCAATATTCATAGTATACTTACAAATAAAAAAACATTTTAATAAAAAACCGCATATAAACATATGAAATAAACCAAACCAATCTCGCTCCATCGCGCATTTTACGTAACATTTACCTAAATAAATCACAAACTTTGATAGATGTGCGAAACACCTGGTATACGCGTCTGCGTCAGACTTTACAGATTTATGTGTACTCAGGACATTTGTGAGTTAAATAAGTTTCCTTGAGTGTTTGCCAACGACTGTCAGACTCGCAACACTCACTCGGAAACTCGAAAGTGAGTTTGTTTTGTTAACAGTCTGTTAGTAAATTTTCCGCTCGGCCGAGATCGGGAGGGTTACGTTCCCACTATTGAAAATGATCCTGCTCGGAAATTGGGCTCGAAATTTACACTTAACAGTTGAATTCTCTTGGCTCCTGCGCTTAGATCGTGTTTGTGAGGTCGGCGCATATTGAATTCTGAAGTGGTAGTTCTTCTAACGTGGTGGATAGTTCGCGTGGCTATAAAGATTGAACTTTAATTCGTTGTTACTGGTTAAAGATGCGAATTTTCGAAAATAAAGTCAACATAACATTAAGTACACATGTATCAATCAATGAAATTATGCACAACCTGTTTGTTTACATAAGTGTCGTATCGCCTTGAACCACCTATTTTTTATTTTATATGACATGTTCGGAATCAACGTCGCCCATGGACATCCGTAACACCAGAGTTACGAGTTTATTGGTGGCTTTTTGGGGATTAGAGTTTCAGAGATTTGGGATAAAGGTTGACAGGAATGAGGAAAAGGTTTTTGTCCTTATTAACTTCCTCCTCCTTTAAAAAAAAGCCAATACTCAATACCGTTACATAAAATTCGGTGGTAATCTTCAGTTAAAAAATTGAGTCAACAATAATAGGATATCAAAAGGCAATTTCCACTGACAACATTTGCTAGAGTTCACATTTTAACGATACGCCCCCCACCTCCCCTCTCCCCTTTGTTCCCTTAAAGCCAAGAAAGCGAGATGTGAGCAAACCATTTTATAAGTACCTACAGATTGTATGGAAATACATGGAGTGTAAAGCCTTCATACGTACGGGTAAAAAAGAAATTGTTTTTATCCCATATTACTTCACGCCTGTGCCCTTATGTCGTTGTTCTGTTTTCTTGATTGCGTAAAAAGGCGTAATTTTTTTACCTTCTAACAATTTAAATACACAGCGTTTAAATTTCTGTTTGAGTTGATAATTTTTGTTAATTAAATAATAATTTACACAACACACTTTTTTTACATTTTCACCTTTGTCGCGGGTGCGTTTACAAATATACTAATTCACATAAACCAACCTCCAAGAGACCCGAAACAACATTTTGTGGATGACATAAAATATTATTAGGGATTATCTATGGAAATCGAACCTGAGACACATTGCACGGCAGCCAGTAGCCTAGCCACTACGATAACCGTGCAAGTATGCATATATATGGACCCCATACATTGGACAAATTTCCCGAATCCGTAATATTAGGTTCTACAAGAAATCTCGGACTTAGGTCATCTTCTTGGCCATTTCAGAACTTCACATAACATATCTGATGTCCTATTGCCCTTCGGTCTTTGTTACCGTAGCTTATCCGGCTGCCAAGTTGCCTACACGAAGTTATAGGCAAAATTTTGTGTTTCCCTTAACCAGAATTTTATAAAATCTGCCTCTGTTGTAGAATATCTTGAATTCGTACACTGTAATTGGTTAGTATATCGGGTTTGCAACATATTCCTCCAAAATTCCAATAAAATTTTCCAAACATGAGCTACATCAGTTATGTTACATTCTATAGTCACCTTCTTCCCAATTCAGAAGTTTAAAAAGCCAACCTCCTCATCATATCTTTTTTAGCCTCGGTTGCGGGGTAAGCGCCATAAGGCATCGTGGCCTCGGCTTAGAGTCGGAGAAGGAACAGGGGTTCTTAGTTAGTAAGAGTCTGTCACTCACTCCCGCCCAACCTGGGCGGAAGAAGTAATTTGATCACAAAAAATCATATCTTGTTGCCTTTTGCGGTCTGTGTCGCTATAGCTTACCCGGCTCGTGGCACACTCCGCCCAGTTCCGTCTCAATTTGCTACGCTTGAGTTAGTTATTTGCATTTTCGGACGCTGTGTCCAAACCTCAGTGGTTGTCTAAAACTTAATAAGTTTTAGTTTGCCATACATATAAGTATATTGTATAACATTTAGTTTGAGTGTATAGTATGTATTAAAAACTTAAGCGAAAACGGCCATGGCTTTTGTAGCCATGAGTAGATGAAATAGTTTTTGATAATGTCTATAATGATAACTTTTACAGAATCATACATAAAATTTTATTCTGAATCATTAAAAAATTTTTGACTCTACTCTTAAACAAAATACAAATAAACTTAAACGGATTTTAAAGTGTTCTCCAACAATCGTATTGAATAAGCTTACGAAACAAATCTAGATTTAGACAATAAAGAAAAACGAAACCAGTTGACTGCGTTGCCGATTACTGCTGTAATCCAATTGCTTAAGGAAAATCCAACAGTTGATTCCCAAAAGAAAATAAGAAAGAGATTTTCACAAATTGTACCAATTTCCTCTCTTTGCTGTGATAAACATACACATAATAACACATAATCTGTCAGTTACGACTTTGTTATGTTAATATTACAGATTGGAGTTCACCGCGGAATATTTGTGTGGCTTTTTCTACATTTATATGAAATTTTGAACGCGATTTTTGGGTAATTGTAGGGAATATATCATTTGAATGGTGACAGTGCTTATTGATTGGTTAATGTTTTATTGTTGTGTATTTAAATGTTGTCAAAATAGAAAATTTTATATTATTGTTAAACAGCGGCGAGCTCAAGTCAAGTCAATCAATAATCTGAACAGCTAGCTGTATGTATTCGCCGTAATCAACTTTTTCATCAGGTGCGTTGAAGATCACAGTTTTATAGATTCTTTTAAATGTGTAGTCACTCCACTTTAAGAAAGCTTCCAAAGAATTTTTGACTATCGTAATTTGGGGTACATAATTACGATTTTATAATATTTTATGCGAGCTATTTGGTTTTTAATAACCAGGTAACAAAATCTGTCTCTTTAAATTCTAATCAACATTTAATCTTTAGCTGCATTACATTAATTGTAAAAATAAACCTTTGGAAAACAATTTATCCTTCTAACCCAGTCAGAATTAATTGAATAAAGTTCTCGGAACACTCGTTATAAATAGAACCAATTACTGGCTTAGGTTAGGCTATTAATTAGAACTAACTAATGCTAAGGTAATCGTTATAAAGTTTGTGAACAATTGCTTCTGTTGTTTAGGTCTCAGTTGTGACAAATGCGTTTTTATGGGACTTTGATATCTATGTCAATCACGATCTGTGATGTTGCAGCTCATAATTGTATGCAACATCTTCGTGAATAGAAAAGCTATGTTTCAAAAGTTACATTTAAAAACATAGATAACAAAAATGAAAATTGTTTTAGGTTTGCAGTTTATAAGTGATAACAATGACATCTGTAAATTATCCTTCAGTGTGTTCAATCTAACAAAATCAGCACAGGTAACGCGTAAAACTAAACCAGTCAACTAAAATATCCATGCTTCAAAATTTTGTATTTTATGAGAAGTGACGACTGAATTCTGCTCAATAGAATTTAGTTCAATTCAATGAGCTTCATATACCTAACAGCTCTTAAAATCAATACATCGACATATAAACTAACTACATTTTTAAGGGGGATATAATCTAGGAAAATCCTATCCTCGACGCCACTCGGCTTTATGCGGTCGTGAAATACAGTGATTATCATAAACGGCGCGTTTTCGTCATTCAGCGTTCGCCATTAGAGCCTCGGGGAGTTACGGGAATCGAGGGGAGTGTGCGGAATAGCGGGGAATACACGGAATAGCGAGATATTTTTCGGAATAGCGAACTTTATCACCGTGTGCGTAAGTATTACTTATGTTACACGCAACCTGTGTTCGTATGGAGTTTTTATGTAATGTTATGAGTTAGAGGTCAACACTGACAGTTCTTTGGTTGTTTGCAAGTCAATTGCCTTTTGTTTATACTCTTGTTATAGAAGAAACTTTTGTTCTTCTTCTATCATTATCATACTTAAGTAGGGACAAGTGTTCGTTTATCGTGTGACGTTATAGAAAAAGTGTTTTGAAAGATAATTAATTTGATTGCTATAAGAAGCTGTAAAGAGGACGTTTTATGGGCGACTGAATGGGACTTTAGTTGTGTGGTTAGTTCTTGTTACGTAAGTGTAATAAAGTTCAGTGTTAAGTTATATTTAAGATTCAGACAGAATAGTTAATATGGTCATAATATACGCTACTTCGATGAGTAGCCTAAGCTTCGACTTCAGTCGAGTAAACTATGAAAAAAATTACAATTTGAAAATTAAAAAATAACTTATGTTGTTTGAACCAAGCCAACCAGTGATTTGGTTAAAGAACCACTGCTTCACCCGCGATATGCTGGAACGCGGATCTACGCGAGATACAATGTGTTTTCTATTGTGTCTCATATACCTGCAGACAAGAGGTTAATGAACGTAGACATATCAGTGGCGACATATCAGGGCAATAATTATCTAACAGTTCTCCCCCTCTTGGTGGGATGAGAAGGTTATGTCAGTGCCTAAACGTTAAAAAATATATCAAAAATATAATCTTCTTAGGTAAATCGAAATAAAATTGAAAATAAAAACTTCAATCTTATAATATAATATTATGTATATAGAACACATAGCTACCACTTTCATAAATATTTACCTCAACAGAGTAGAAATTACTAGGCGCGCAGACATGAAAGGCGGTAAATTAATATTCTCACCTACGCCAACGTACCTCGAGGATCAAATGTTAGATTCAATCAGTATATGATCAACATTATGTGGTGTGATTTACATATGTAAGATACGTGTGTAAACATCAAAGGGATCAGGAGAATCTTAAGTTTTGTACGCCTACCTAATAAGGCTTATGCTTACCTAGTACTTTCAAGGTTTCTTGTGAAGAAACAATGGCCACTAATCCGTGAAGGTAGGCTTCTTGGATGGTGAGATTTATTCTTGGAATTTTTGTTTTATTTTATCTTATTAGTAACACATTTTTTCATTCGCGATTCCCTTTGGCTCATGTTCTATAGCCAATATAGCCATGGAACATTATGCAAAAGATATTTATACTTTAAAATTATTAGATGACCTGTGTCGTTCAATGCATTTTCATCACAGGTCATTGCATCAAATCCATAAATCTTATTATTATTATTTTTTATTTATTATTGCTTAGAAGGTACCTATATTTTACATTATAAAAAGTAAAAAATGTCCAACAAAACTGTATTAAGAATCAAAACACTATACTATATAGGAACCAATTACAAAGATGTAACAATGTACAAAGATGTAATTTTACTAAGGGTAATTTTACTAAGAATCAACTCAAAACGTATCATATAATCACACTGAATCCACAAAACATTCGTTTTAGAACTACTAAAACAACATTTACACTTCGTTATAATAGTAAAAAATAATAGCCACTATCTCCTTTTTCCCTTCCTTTCTATATTTAGAAATGGATTCTGACCCCCATAATACTTTGAAAACGACAGGGATAAAGAAACGAATAGACGTGCTTGGACTTCACTATGAATACTGCATCATAGCCCGTTCATAGCTAGGATTAATGCATATACATAAATATCAGGACAATAGATTGCACTTTTTGTGGCTGTTTTAAAAATGTATATTGAAGAAATTGATGAATGGTTATGCTTCTAGAAAGTAGTTCTTTGCAGTTTTATGGTCATAAAATTGACAATTCTTACGATTTATTACTAACGACGGATTTTACATATCAATTCTGAATATCGTATAGTTGATTTGTCAGGGCGCCCTGCTTACCAAGTATAAGGGTTAGCAGTCAAGAGGTATTTTCTTAGTTTATTTAAACAACATAGACAAAGGGTTTTGAAACGTCATGAGGATAACAAGATCTTAATTTTTATGAAAGTTTCAAATTGCCAATCCACTTAGCAAGCATACAATACTTAAAGCTAAGGCGATTATAATAAAAATATGCTTAAAATATCATCTCCGGGTGCTCAGCATAGGTCATATATAAGTCGGTTACGTGATGGTGTGATAGTTAGAGTCTATATTCCTCGAAGGATATAAACTGGATGTCTTCAAGACCATCGTGAATAGGTTGCCACTGGGTAGGCGTGTCCCATCGTCAGTCGCATCATCTGTTACGACCGGGCAAGGAAGTAGCCTAATCATACACACCCATTGCATATAATGGAAAAATACGCTCAGTCCACCACATGGACATATCAAACGGTAAAAGGTAATTCGAAAATATAACAAATTCTATATATGTATGTACCTAAAGAATTTGTCGACGTATGTTGTTATTGAGTTCGTCTATGAACAAACTAATTTGAAACGTTAATTGCCAATACCTAACTATTAAATACTAATTTAGGACCTAGGCATTTACCCGATAATTACTATTTTTCCCTAGAGGTTTATCCTTAAAACATTTTGACCCTTAGGGCTTATTGGTCTAGAGTTTAATATTGACTTCTCACGTATGAGAGGTTGTATTTGAAACCTGGCAAGTATTATTTGGTTCAGGTGAACATATACCTCCTGTATATTTATCTTTATATATAAAAATGTATCGCAAAATGTGTTGGTAAGCGCATAACTCAACAACGGCAACGCCTGGACCAATTTTGCTAATTCTTTTTTTGTTGTGTTTGTTATTGTCAGAAGAAGGTTCTTATCACAGAAAATATTAGAAAAGTAGTAGGGAAGATTAGGAAAAAGTGACCCTTTGATAGCGAGATAGTTTGTAGTTTGTTTATATAGATCCTTCTGACATACTATAAAGGAAAATATTATTATAAGGGAACCTGGACTTATAAGTTTAAATTTTAAAGGTTGATAACCCTGGTCTGCCTTGTGCAAGTGCGGTGTTTATTGCTACAAGCAGTATGCGATATATCCCCATAAATATCTTTTCACATTTCATTGGCCCAAGATATCTTAAAAAATATGAATATTAGTTTCGTATATAATTATGCACATAATACATGTAAAAATCAATAAAAATGGCTACAGCAGATTTCATTCATATTTCTATGAAATTTATTTAATATTAGCTAAAAACTTATTTTCGAATTAAATAGGCGTTTTTCTACACATTGATTATGGGTCTGACGTTTTGAAGTTTTAATGAAAATAAGTGTGTAATGTATACAGGGTCCTTTTGTGAATCTATCCTCCATATAACATTAAATTTTACGTATTTGTAAAATATTTTTTGCGTAAAAATAAAATCCTAAAAACGCATTCAAAAGAGAAAATGTACCTACTGAAATTTGTATTCACAATTCGTTTTTTATTATCAAATTTGTATGCAAATAGTGTTTGGTCAAATTTAGAAAAATAAAAATACATGCTTTGGTACCAGGTAGGCGCGTTGTCACAGACATTTATGATATTTTGCCGCGTCATTTAGTTTTTGGGCTCGTGGAGTAACGATAGTTTTTTGTTTTTGTAATACGATAGCAAATATCGGGTTTTCTGAACGTTCGTTCCATTTTGGCATGCAACGATATAGTCTAGCATTTTCCGATGGGCAAAGATATGTGCAAATGTGATGTTACATGCACCTACACTGTAGAATGTAGGTAAGATTCAAATTTCAACGCTTTCCTGTTAACTGTAGACAGTGAAGATATATTTTAGGTTAGTGTAAGACAATTTCAATATCTCTTGGCGAATGGAATTGACGTTCAACTGTTTTATATGAATATTTATCGAATATCGAAAAATCTGTGTTATATGGGGTAAATTGTCGTATACAGAAAAGAGATTAGTATTGTACTAAGTCTCTTCAATCGCTCTATCTAGTCTTTATGTAGAGAAAGTGACGTTGTTGCACACTATGTAGTGAAAATATTTCCCTTAAATTAATTTATCATCATCAGCCTATAAGTACCCACTGCTAAGCAAAGGCCTCTTCTCATACGGAGAAGGTTAGAGCATTAATCATCACGCTTGCTCAATGCGGGTTGGCGATTTCAAACTTATAACTAGAAATTATAAGTCCACCTCACAATGTTCACCATACGTCAGTGGTGTCTAAATAATCATAGAAAGTATATATAACTCGGAACAAGTCGTATTGGTACTTACCAGGTTTTGAATCCACACCCTCATGCATGAGAAGCGGGCTCCTTAATCTCCGGACCACCATGACTTACGCATTAAATTATTTACTTACAGCTAAAACTTAAGCCAGTATATAAGAAACAGCATAACATAACACACATAAGAAACGAGGCCACATGCACATAATTTCTTATAAAAACTTTAAACTAGTTTTGGGAAACATTACTAACATCTAACACAAGTTAAATTAAACTTTAAACCCAACACTAGCTCCAAGGTTAATCTGAAAAATAAACGGCCAAGGTTTTAAAACTAGATAACATAGTTAAACGCTCACAAACTTTTCTCAGCGAATTCTTTTTAACTGTATTTTTAGAACCGTCGGTTAAGATAACCAGGCTGCTTTCTTTGGTTTTATGTTTGATATACATAGTTTGTTAAATATTTTACGGTCATATTTTTAACCTGGTTTAGTATTTGTTAGTCGAGATAAATAAACCAGGAAGCTAAAAGTAATGAAGGTACAGTTTGTATTTATAAGAAGCCTTTTTCGTGTTAAGTTGAACAAACATGGGAGAGCTATGCTTCGACATGAATGGGTCCACTCGACCCATTCGTGAGTGATACCACGGCCTCTAGAAAACCGACGTGAAACAACTACAGTGTTGTGTTTCGCCGTGTGAGTGAGGTAATCGGAGACCCAATCCTTCCCCTCCCCCAATCCCTAACTCTCCATATCCCTACTCCCTAAAAGGTCGGCAACGCACTCGTAACTCCTCCATCGCGGGTGCGGGTGTCCATGGGCGGCGATGCTTGCTTACCATCAAGTAATCCGTCTGCTCGTTTGCCGACCTATCACTGGATTGGTGATTTGAAACTTACAAGTCCAGATTTGCTTACGATCTTTTCCTTTACTGTTTGTCAATGGTGTCTAAATACAGTTAGAAGTTACATATGAGTAAGAAAAAGTGACATTGATACTTATAGGTTTCGAACCTGCACTCTCATGTCTCAAGCGGGTGTCTTAACCTCGGGACCACCACAATTTACGACTTTCAATATTAATAATTTAATTTTCCCTATTGTATTACATCCTTAATTTACGACAAAATGGTATAAACTTAACTATGGTGTCGTCTAATAAATATGAAACAGTTCTAAATATAAATTAAATCGCTTATTTCATGTTCGAATTACAAAAATAGAAAAAAAATAACATTGTTATAAAAACATTTTTACGTGACCTGATCTGAAACCGAAACGAGTTTAATCAAAATCATAAAGTATCTTTTTAAAATGTATCCATTTTCATAGAAACATTTTCGAACGTGACTATGTAATATAGAAGGTACAGTATACACAGATTGAAACCCGTACTAACATTAAATGCCGACACACAGAGCAGACAGTAAAATACCAAGCATAAAACACTAACATTATTTTATATGGGCGCCTATAGTGTCAAAATTACAAGGCTTGCTTGATAAGCTTCGTTGAAAATGGTTTGAATCGCGGCATTTTCCCATATAGCTCCACATAAACAACTCTGACATAATATAATAAGTGAATAAAGCCGCTCACGTTTGCCCGTATAATAAAACGTGGTGTTCCAAGCTGTGTACCAAATATTCAGTTACCGCTAGATATACTTGGGAGGATACACACCGTACGTGACCAACTTACTAAGATTTGGACGTGTACTTAAATAGTACAACTTATATCGGAACTGTTTTTAATAAAAATGGTTTACGGCTTTTATTATTTAACAGACTATTATAATGGCGTGAAACAACCACAGCGTTGTGTTTCGCCGTATGAGTGTAGTTACCGGAGAACAAATCTTTACCCTCCCCATACTAAAATCTCCAAAAGTCTAATCCTCAAAAGGTAGGCAACGTGGTCGTAACTCGTCCGTTGTTGCGGGTTGCGTACGGCACAGGAGCAGACCGCCTAGTGCATATTTATTATAAAGCTATTACTACTCCTGTAGTGTATGTAGAGTTCAAAGGAGTTCTGTTATTGATTTTCTATAGTTATATTTTGCTCTAGTAAAAAGCAATTAAGAAAACAAAACGGTAGTTGAGTAACAACTTCATTTTACTATATTTTTTGATAAACTTAAACATTATCAACTTTTCATTGAAAGCGTTTACGCAGCAAGGGATTTTCATACATTCTTTCAAGTCCAAAATCATGGGAGTTACCGAATCGATTTTAATGAAACTTGGTATCCATATGAAGTAGCATCATCAGCATCATTATCATAATTACCAGGAAGGCGTCCACTACTGAACAGAGTTCTCTCCCTCAGTCCTTCACGTTAAACGACAACTCGCCACTTGCAATCATTAACTCCCCGCGACCCTGACTCTGATATAAAATATATCAAAGTGTAAAAACCTAATTTAGTACATTTTTGAAAAAAGTTCGTGCATATAAGTTTCGAGTTCCATTAAAATCGGTACAGTAGTTTCCAAGATTTTGGACGTAAAATATGGTACATAAAAAAACCTTCATATCTTTTATTAAGATCAAGATATTTACAAAATAACATTCTAGTGTCTATTCCTTCTTGGTTCTAACTAAGACTTTGTTTTTTACTTCTGTCAAGTTTAGGTAAGATCAATATTAACTGAAAACAAATAACTACGTCTGCGAAGTTACGAATATTCTAATTTCAGTTTTATTAATTTTGATAATTCTGAAGGTTTGTTTATAAGTTGGAAGTATGATACCTTGACGGAGCTTGTAATATTAAAATATCTATTTAGGTATTTCGTGAAATTATTGAAAATAAAAACAAGAAACTTCTTGTCATTCTTGTGGGGCTTGAACCCATAACAATAACTGGTTCAAAGTATCAATTTTAATTCCCCATAAGGCTGTCCTACCTGGTAAACCTGGCAAGTTCCAATGTAACTTTTTCCGAGTTATATGTACTTTCTATGATTATTTAGACACCACTGACATACGGTGAAGGTAAACTTCGTGAGGAAACCTGGACTTATAATTTCTAATTATAAGTTTGAAATCTCCAACCCGCATTGAGCAAGCGTGGTGATTAATGCTCTAACCTTCTCCGTATGAGAAGAGGCCTTTGCTCAGCAGTGGGCACTTATAGGCTGATGATGATGATGATGTTATCATCATCAGCTCAGTTTTCCTTCACCACTTCACTTCACTTTTGTCAGTTGTATCTAAATAATCATAGAAAGAACATTTATAACTCCGAACAGTCACATTGGTGCATGCCAAGTTTCGGACCCGCACCCTCATTCATGAGATGTGGGCGACTTAACCTCACGGCAACCACGCAGTACAGGTAAACGTGTGGTTACAAGACATTCAAAGCCTTGCCTTACCTTTTATATCTGCAATTCTTGCTTCATAGGCAAGCGTTTAGTTCTCTAAGATATTTCTTGCTAATACAGCGTTTTACTATAAAAGTTTTGCTTTCTTATCGGGCTGTTACGGTTGAACTCTTAACAAAAACCACTCTAGGACACAAATGGGCGGTAAATGTAGCTGCAGATGACTGGCTGGAGAGAATCGTTGGGGTAAATGCGCAGAACAGTTATTGCACGTGTTTGGTTCGGTTTTTGTTCGTTTTTTTTATTACATGTTTGAATAGTAGAGGGAATTGCTTGGTTTTTTCGTTTGGTTAATTATTTTGGTTTTTGTTTTTTATATTTAGAATATGGTATTACAATGTAACTAAACCTTTTTTGAATTTCGTCTTCTAAAAGCAAAAGGCTGGACTACGAAGGATGCTTTGAAAACTAACCTTTGCTTTTACATTCGATTTTTAAAAAGCCGACATTAAAAAAATACTTCGTCTTTCTTCAGTTCTGTTGTCTCGTCCTATATTTAGACCACTTTCAGCACAAAAAAGGTTTGCGTACATAATTTAGTATTGACACAGAACGGCGCACATTTTCCGACATATTAGCGCATAGAAGCCGAACAACACGGCACTTACATTTGTGTCCCTGGGGAACACATTTACGCACATTACGAGTGAAATGCTTCGCGTTACCGCATAAAACTCGTATTTACATAGGAAGCGATGCGTGAGAATGATTGATACGATTTTAGTACTCGGAAAACCGTACTCCTTACGACTGATGAGCTCATTCATCAGACGGTGACAACCACCTCTATTACGTTTACGAATTTAATAAATATAATTTATGAGCAACCTATTTATCACAGCGAAAGGGTGAATATTGGAAGCTCAACGTTCCAATTTTAAAAAAGGGCGCGCGGCTATTTTTTTCGACGGTTTAAAAAACATTAGTCGCGTTCATGTGCGTAATTTTTAGGGTAAGTGATGCTTAATTGTTTTGTGTTGTAGACACGTTCATTATTTGTATTACTTACTTGTTTTTTTTTCAATTATGTAAAATGGATTTCGTTGAAAAATAAACATTCATTCTCTCTTTGAGTGTTTTGAAGATGAACTATCTTCAATAATACTCAAAAGCTTGCTATCGGTATTTGAAGTATACCTGTGTAAGTACCTAATAAACAAACGCAATACTATGCATGGATTTTTTATTAATTAAACATCCTTAAACAAATAAAACACAGAAATTAAGCACACACGAAAAACAACGATAAAAAATTTCTTTCGTATAATAAGTATATCTAAAGCTTGAGGAAAATATTTTGTAGACTGGTTGGCCATATTTCATGGACCAGTTGGTCCCGGGACCAGTGCCAAATGACCCGTCAAAATGTTTAATGTAACTTGTAACGTTGTTCCTTGTATGTTGTATATATTTTGCATTTAAAACACCTTGGGAAGTTAGCGTGTGAAGTGCTGCAAAACTGTTTGTTGTTGATGGAAACATTTTCAAAACTTTGCATTTTCCGACTTAGTTATGTTCGTTGTGAGATTGTGTGTGTGTGTGTAACATTATTTATTTTCTTGTTCTCCTTATTTTTGGTTTATGTTAGAATATGTTGTAGTACTTGGGAAATTGTTGAATTTTTTTATGGTCTGTGTATTTTGTAAAGAGAGTAAGTGAATACAGAACATTTTTTTAGATATAGTTTATATTAACTTGGTTCGTCATTATTCTTCTACTGCTTTTCAAACTTTAACTTAATCAAGTTTATATAAGGGAGAGCCATAGTTCAGCTCGAGTAGGCTAGCTTGACTGGAGTGTAAGAGTATGTTTATAGTACGACTATTTTCGACTCCACACTTGCGTTATGTTCCGCCTTTTAAGCGAGGCTACTACCTTATTTTTCCCTTATACTCGAATCTCCTACTCTTCAAATCTCTTACGTACTTCCAATTCCTCTAGTGTAGTAGGTATCCATGAATGGATCTGAACGTGCAACATCAAATGCCGTTTAAAATTATCATACATACATTAGCCTACTTTTTATGTAATATGTCGGCAAACGAGCAGACGGGTTACCTGATGGTAAGCAATCAGCGCCACCCATGGGCACCGAGTTACAAGTGCGAGTTACAAGTGCGTGGCCGACCTTTTAGGAATTAGGGTTTAGGAGATTTAGGGTTTGGGGAGGGATCGGGGGAGGGAAGGATTGGGCCTCCGGTAACCTTACTCACACGGCGAAACACAACGCTGTGGTTGTTTGACGCCGGTTTTTTGTGAGGTCTACTATTTCAAAATGAAAAAAAGTCTTAACGTTATTCAATCAAACGTGACAAAGTCAAATAAATTGCTAGAAATCTCATTTAACATTCGCATAAACAATTTATCATTAGACTTTAATCGAAAACGTTGCTTCAATCAAATGAAAATTGTACTTTAATCTTACAATAGTTAGAGTACATATTCGAATTACACCTTTACAATGCATGCATTGAGATGTTGAGAATACTAGTACGTTCGCTGCTGTTCTATTATTTTCATGTGTTTGTGTTTCGAAGTAGTAGGTACGTGTAATCTTAGATATGTAGTTTCATTTCAACTAAAATCATGAGATTACTGCAATTTCAACCTAATATTGAGCATACTACGTCATTTTTTATGTCGGAGTTGTATTTATTTATTTATACAACACATATTATAAAGAAATGTAGTACAGTAATTACAAAGGTAATTACTGTACTACACTTACAAAGGTAACCTACAGGTGCTGCATATTCCATTTAAAATTTCTTCCTGATCTTCCTCTTATTATTAGTTCGTTCTTGGATTAAACTGGAATATAATAATTAGTTCTCTTTAGAAAAGTTTTATTAACCGATGCATATCGATACCTATTTCCACACAAATAATACATACGTAAACTTTATTAAGGGAATGAGTAGAGAACTTTTATATACCTCTTCACATTTTTGATATATCCTAATAAATGATATTTATTTTTATATGTGCTTTCGTACAGAACTAAATTATATCTATAGTTGTGTTTAACTTTTGTATAAATTAAGTACCTATAGATTTTTAATTTTTATAATCCGTCGTCATCTCTTTGTACAAAAGCCCACCATACGCTCCTTACCACGGATGAGGCACCGCGGCCCCGGCCTCCCGCCCGGCCCTGGGCGGGAGAAGTCATTTGATGATTTTCCCCTCACAAAAAAAACGCTCCTTACCACCATCTCGTTAAATCATTTCTCCTGTCCTGGGTCATGGGATAGAGAATGTCAAACATATACTGATGAAAAACCACCCCATTCCTTCTTCTGCTCAAGAGTACGGTAATGCCTTATTAAACTTGCATCCACAATTTCGACTGAAAATATTACACTAAAAACTTAAAAAATCTTAGTTTTCTAAAAAAACACACGTAGAAAGATCAACCATAACTTTATTCATATTTAAACGAAAGTGTGGGAGAGCGAAGCTTCGGCACGAATGGTTCGGCTCGACCGGAGTGATACCACGGCCTCACAGAAAACCAGCGTGAGACAACCACAGCGTTGTGTTTCGCAACCCTTTTCAATCCTTATCTCCATAAGGCCGGCAACGCATTTGTTACTTCTTTGGTATTGCGGGTGTCCATGGGCGGCACTGATTGCTTACCATCAGGTAATCCGTCAGCTCGTTTGCCGACTTATCCCATAAAATAAAAAGCGTAAACAAACACACACTAACACAAATAAATAAAGACATGTCACAACATAACAGTCAGCTATCAATTACACACGCACATGACACACACACATATGTAACTGAAGTAGAAATAAATGAGCGGCGTAGCATCGGTCTTGAAAACATTGCGAGGTTGCGCTGACTGTAATTAGGCCCCCTTGGCATGCCGCAGCGTGTTCATCAACGTGACTCCTGTCACGTCACTGTAGTACGTATAAGTAGGGTAGATGGCGCCATTGTGGTTTTCAGTCGTCGATATGTTTGACATTTTTGTTTTAAAGATCTTTGTTGTTGTTAAATGCTAAAGATAAAGTTATAAGCTGGATGTATTTTATTGTATAATTCCTTTCAATGTTGTTTGGGATATTGATTGATGGAATATTTTGCGTTAGTAATATACACTATGTCTTTGTTATGGTCCGGAGGTTACGAAACCCGCTCCTCATGCATGAGGATGCAGGTTCCAAACCTGGCAAATACCAATGCGGCTTTTACTGAGTTGAATGTACTTTCTATGAGTATTGAGAATAAAGAAAAACAATTTTGGAATGTCTTTTTATCTTAAAAAGTTCGTATAAAATACCTACATAATAGGAATATTTAAATTATCGATTTAGGTAAGCACCTGATTGCCAACATTTTTTATACATAATTTTCAAACAACTTGTAGATAAGAAGACATGCCAAGATTGTTTACACCTAATTGAATACCTACATCAAGAGACGCAGACAGTTTTGACTATAGGCAATGTAACAGAAAATATAAAATAAACTACATAAACAAACTTGGTTTCCTTTATGCTAATTTGCTAGTTGAAGGTTGAAGTAATACACGATAATATTTTGCTTACGAGTTTCCTTGGCAATAAAATAGGAATGAGTACAAACATGTATAACATAATTTTACCACATGCTGCGTCATGCTGAGCTGGCCAATGCCAGGCGTTGCTAAGACAACCGTCCCTTGATTTTTACAAAAACCTCGTTTCACTTCTTGGCCTTGATATTAGGAATATTTCTATTAGAAAGCTCGGTAGGCTTATACGAATTAATATGATTATCCTCATTATATATTATGACGTGTAATTAGTAGTAATTAGGTCGTTACCATGTTGAAGCGCGTCATATAACTCATTTGCATGAAAATCGAATTAATATAATTCTATGAATCTATGTAATGTTATCACTTGAATGTGATTAATTGGAACTGTAATATATTTACTCAACATTCTAATTCTTTATCATCATCATCAGCCTGTTTCTGTGTACTGCTGGGCATAGGCTTCTCCATATAGGCCTCATATCTCAATGTTTAGCGCCACTCATCCAGCCGGTGCCAGCCACCTAGTTTGATACACTACATTTGTGTGGACGCCATTTTTCCTTTCCAGAATACGTCTACTGCCTTTAAGTCTTAGTCGTTTATAACTAGGTAAGAGAGAAATAAAAAAAAATAAGAATGTCATTACTGGAAATTATTTAAAAAAAGAATAAAATAAGGTTAGCTAAATAAGAGAAGAATAGAAATTGTATAAAATTTAAATAAATTTCTGATAAGATGATGAATAAAAAATATTATGCTAAGCAAAAAACGCACGAGGAAAATAAATTGTAAGGTTCTGTTTCCTATAACACATAAATAAAAATAAAATTGTTTTAAAGAGCAAATAATCATAAATCTTTTCGAAATGTAATAAAACACTTAAATTGGTGTGTTGAAAAGTAGCTTTTAACATAATATATGGACGGTTGAAACTTACTTATTTACTTTCAACTTAGCAAGGGCATCGCCCTTTACCCACTCTACGTTCAATCCGAGCGCTACCCAGTTGCGTTGGCTTTTTTTTTCATTGGAAATGTTAGTTATATCGAACTTAATTTTTTTTAAGTTATATGATATTATGGAATAGGTATATGTTTCGTTTACTGTCGTAGATATTATTCTGGATAAATTATTATATCAAATAAGTTTTTTTTATAAAATAACAGGACTGCACAACCAACTGTTTGTAAAAGGAATCAGTTTGTGAAACTGATTTAAAAAGAGTAACCATGGAGTTTCTTGCTCGTTCTTCTCCATCGGAATCTACACTTTGGAACAAGCAAATAGCTTCACTAAGAGGACTGACCGACAGACTGACACTATATCTTCAAAATTTTGTTGGACGTTCAAAAGTGCCTGTAACGGTCTAATTGGAATAAATGATTTTTTACCTTTTGACTTTTTGACGTGGTGGCTAGGCAACCGGCTGTTCGATTCTTGCAGAACAACACTCTGTTTGATCCACAGTTTGATGATCCGGGTGTGGATTTAACGTTTATGTAAAATTTTATGTTTGTAACTCACGAAAAAGAAGAAAATCCTAGTCTGAAGTTAAACAAAAAATACCTAGAAACATTGTTTCAGCAAAAATATTGTCACAAAACAAATTTCCCTATTTCTGGAAATAAATACCGAATAATCAAAAGAAAAACACTTCATGAAACCGAAAAAACGTTTTCAAACAAGACAATATTTTATCGGAAAAGGGTAAAGGCCTTTATAGGTTCAACGAAAAAGGTTGCAAGTGTCCTATATGAACAAAAAATATATAAAAACAAAGTAACTGGATCCCACATGGGGTGAGCAGTGGTCCTTAGTCACGCGTCACCCATCGTTTGAACAGAGCACTCGAATATTCTCACGTTGCCAGACTTACGGTCATCCGCAATCTGTCTCTACAAAAACCAACCTTATCGCCTGCAGAATAAAGGCCCCGTATTGCTGTATGCATCGAGGCTCAGACAATATCGACGTTCTCAAAATAACACTCATTGTTCACTGTATTTATTTTTAGAGATATTTTCTATTGTTTTTTTTTTCTAAAGTGTCTTTCAATTTCCGCTGCTTTAAGTAGGGACTCCTAATGGATTTGCGAAACCAGAAAATTGTGTAAGTTTCACAAAACCATCAAGCTGCTGGTTGTTGAAGTACTTACAACTTGATAGAGGGCATTGTTATGTGATTTTTCGAATTAAATTGATTTAAGAGCTTTGAAATCTGGTACAAGTTATTCCATTTTTAAGATTTAAAGAATAAGCAATATTTTTCTTACAAATTCCCAACCCAACTAAAGATTTCCAGCAAAAAGGTAAAGAAAGTATTTTAACAAGCAGACAATTATTCATTTGGTTCCTCCTCTTTAATTTGCTCTTTCTTAATACGCCTGAGCTCGCCAGATAACTCTATTAGCTAAATTCCTAGTGGTTTTAACGTTTTCTCGTTGCAATCCCTAAGTTTTCTCATCAGGAAGAAAATTTTCATTTCCTTTAAGGTTCTGCCCGTTTTGGTTTTGCTCTTTGCCCTTTCATTGGATTCCCACTTTTTCTTACTGTGCTCTGTTTGCATCATTAATAAAGGCCGAATAACTTATAGCAGTTACTTATTAAAGGCAGGAAGGCCATTACCGCCATTGTCTGTCTAAGCTTAGGCGATATTTTTCAAATTAGGAACGCAAATACGTTTCGGACAAACATTCGGAATTTTCGTATTTCGAATTTCGAATTCCGCACAGCCATATTTGGGAAGTTTTTATTGATTTTATACGCTAGAGGGAGCTGCTATTGCTCTTTACGAAGTATTTTAATAAGAGTCCCAAATATTCAATTGGGGATATTGAGAATATCAAAGTAACATAAAACGTTTGAAAGATAAAGCCATTTGCATATATGTAAGCAGGGACAGATCAGATCGGGGCTACAAAACCTAAATGGGTATTTTTGTTGATACTTCGTCTGGTTTACTGTTACGATTTATTTTATTAACATTTGATATAAAGTTTACATTCGAGTGTGAAACATAAATATGCCAATAAATAAACAACGCAACATTATATAGGTAATTTTTAGGTGGATTAATTCAATTGGATTTTGTAAAGCTAATTTTTTTGTAAATAATGTGACAGAATTACAAATTAAGCCCAGTAATGGCTAAAGTAAATTGAATCGTACGCTGACAAATACTTTCCCTTCTTTGTAAATAATAATACGTATCATTTATCAACTATGTTTTTTACCTTCACCCAAACAATTAACTAAACGCCAGTAACAAACAGATCAATCAAACACAATATTTTCTCCATACAAAATATAGATACAAAATTAATTGACAGAATTGGATCAAAACTCTTCACTCAACTTTAACCGCTAGGTGTGAAGGGTTCAAAAAGCTATTTTCAATTAAAATTTCCTCTCGAATGTTTTGACTGACATTTCATTAGCCTGTTTCCATTTCCAGTTTTCGGGGCTAGTGTGGCTATGTGGCTACTGAAGTCTATAAGTTGTGTCATCTATCAACTCTCGACAATTTGGATTGGGATTGGGTAAAATGGACTTTATTATAGAAGGACAGGAAATAAGTTTCTTTTATTTTATAGTAATAGTATTGTCGTTTAATTGTGCAATGTTGAGGCTTTTAGTTCATAATGTCTAAGTACCTGCTAGTCGAAAACGAGGGTCAGTAAAAATCATTGACTTTTTTAAATTACAAATGATATTTAATTGCATGCAGCTATCCCGAATAAATAATGAATTCATTATTATCTTCAAATTTTTCTTATCAAAAACGTATGTGTAATGTAATTCGAATATATTTTTCTTTACTATGAGACAATTTGTGCACAGTGCTTTATTTATAAAAAAAAAATTATGTGCTCAGTATACTTCGCTTTTTATTTGATATGAACCGTACCGTCTACGAAATAGGGTAATAAATATAACTGTCCATTATACCTATTTTAGAGGCTGAAGCCATCACATGGTTAAAATAAAAAAGAAAATGTGTACTAAACATTTCACAAAATAAAAATCATAAACAGATCACCCGCATATCGACATCGAACGGACGAAGTTCTTGAATCTCGAAGGCTAAGTTCAAGTGAGTTCTTCTTCAAAACTTAAGAGCGTGGCCCGACATAATCAGGCCACTCAATACCCTTCCTTGGTGAACTTGAAGTACTCACAAAATAATGAGCATTGGACAAAGGTCGTACACAAAAGACCAGTAACGGGATCTAATTGGAACAATTATGAACCTTACAATTGAAGCTCTTCAGCTTATGGTCGCCAGTTTAGTCAGGATACGGGAATCATTTCCTGATTGTAGGTAGGTAGGTACATAATTTTGGAATTTTAATTAATGTTGAGTTCGGGTTTCTTTGAGCATTTAATTGAAGCCACAATAAATTATAAATACTATTCGCTTTCGCCCGTGGACTCGTTTTACCCAGCACTACTTTAATCTGCCTTACTCTGCACTACTCTACTCTCTTAGGAAGCGTTATAAGGAACGACCTTCCTCACGCCCCATTAGAAGTTCCAAGCGTCAACGATAGCTCTGTGGTCTCCGAGAAAGGATAGCACACCGCCCTAACAAACCCCAACGAATGGAGCATCGCGTTCTCTGGGCGTTATAAAGAGTCATCAGGCCACTATAGGTGATGTCCAGCCAGGGTCACTACGATGCGGCTCTGAGCAGAAGAATAAAAAGGTTATTTTAAGGAAATTCTAAAACTATTTGTCGCCCTACTCAGAGTGAAAAAAGTTATTTGACGATAATTCGTCCTGAAAAAACACACCTTACTAACTTTTCCTTCTAGCCGTAGTTGCGAGTCCAAGCGAAATAATGAACGAGTGAAAAAATTATTTTTTTCCAAATAAGTGTCTGATTCTGTCCGCTCTTGGAGAGCGGGAGAAGTCATTGGATGATTTTTCCAACTCACAACAAACAACAAGAAATAATTGCTCAAATCTTTCGATCGACATTTGCGCTTAGCAGACCATTTAGCGATATTATTATAGATGATGAACTTAGCAATATCTACGTTAATTTAGTCTTGTGTCCCTGATCGATGCCATTTGGTGGTCTATAATTGCTTTTCTATGTTCATTTCGTGATCATTAATCAAAATGTATGGGATTGACATTAGCTGTCAAAATATAACGTGATGAGGCGTGGCGAAATTCAAACATCGATGATTAGACTTCTCTGAATGGTTTCGGGGTTCTAGTGATTGACACTAAACTTGCCTATGTGCCCTCTTACCACGACGTAAACTTTCCATTGGATTTGGTACATCTTTTGTATTTTTATCGATTATATAATGGATCAATCAGCATCTATTTCACCACCTCCATATAAGTTCGCGACGCATATATGTGCCACAGTATTCATACATACATTACTTTCTATATTTGAAAAAATCTGGCACACAGCGACTATTTACATATTGTGAAATAAGCCCAGGTTGGCGATTTCCAACTATTGATTTACAAAGAGTTGTACACGCAATATTAACAGTAATTACCGCTTCTACGTTTCCTCAAAAGGAAAATTTGCCTTGACAATATTTTCCTATTTAAACAATACACTGCCGCAACTTTCTCGTGTTGAAATGAAGTGGAAATATTTGGGTAGGCACCCTCGTTCCTGAATATCGAAAACCAGACAAAAACGATCAAACTTTAAATGTCAAATATTATAGGTACATAAAAGGGACCTTTCTGGAACTTTATAAAAAGTTGTTTCAATCTTGTTTCGTTCGGGCTATATATTGTGTATGTCCCCCGGGGTTATCAACGGTAGCTAAAGTTATCTAGAAGTTGATGTAATTAAGCCGCGATAATCTAGACTTCAGCCGTAATGAAAGGAATTAATTGTTAGTTGAATTTCTTGTTATTCTAGTAAACAAAAATACGTTTTATTGAAAATGCTACCACGAAACAAGACAATTTTGGATTGATTTTGTAATGAGTATCTACTAAGAAATTTTCTAATTCAATGATTAAGTTGCTCTCAGATTTGCAGTAAGTCACATACAAACTAAGCCTTGTACAGGTAAAATAGTCAATTAAAAAACTAATAAAAAACAGGCCCTACATAAAAAGTTTCGTATCTAGTAAGTTTCAGGTTGACCTCCGATTGAAGCGTGTTATAAAAATAATCTCAAAGTTCGTGTAACCTTGAACGAGTAGCTGTAAAAATCCAGCGTATATCCAAATATTAAATAACACTTAGCGATAATAGGTATCACATAATACTGCTAATACGGAGCAGATCCCAATTATCTTCAGGAAACCGAAGCTCATTAATTTGTTCCCAGCAGAAAATATACAATAAGAGGAGAGAGATAATGGACGGCGACATATTTTACGCGGCACCGACTAACTGTGGGGATACTGGAGTACATTGCCACTGATATAGGTTATTTAAAACCATTTTGCAATGCAAATAGAAATATCTTCACTTATTGCACATCTGTATACTTTTTAGTCATTTATTTTAAGGGAAATTAAGGATTTTTTGAAAATATTGCGATAATATTTGAAATCTTAGGGGCCTTTCAGCCGGGGTTACTGGTGCAAGTTCTCCGTGGCCCCGGTCAGGAAAAGGAACGAGGTGGTTTGTAGTCAGTAAGAGTCTGACACTTAGTCACCCATCTTTTGATGATTATACTCCCAAAAAAGAGCCTTTTTAGTAGCTTCATGTAAGTACATCTACATAGCATCTAAGTTTAAGTGATGCGTACATGTAGAGTTACACAAGGGCTGTCCTAATATTTTGAAATAGGGCTTTTTTCCATGCCTTGAAAGTTCTAATCATAATAATTATTTCTTAGGAAAAAAATCCAAATCTTTATTATTTTGTAGTGCAGACTATTGAAAGTTATTTTTTTGTCTTTATAATTAAAAATGTTAGTTGATACACGTTCCATTTTGGAGTTTTGGAAGACAGCTTGTCAATTTATCACAGCTATAAAGGACACCCAATCCTCGATCGACACACAACATAACACATTATGTACACCTACGTAAATAAATTACATTTAGACGAAGTTTTATTATATCCCTGGGACACCTTTAAAAGCTAGGTAATGTATCCTGATCGCTCCCCCAAAAACAAACACACTAAAAGTGACGGTAATTGGAAAATATCGATAGTTTATTGACAAAGGCTTGCCTTTATCCGTTTAGTTGATCATTATGGGGTTACGTGACAGGTCATTGACCTTAGCTATCTCGTCCACCACTGAACAAATTGACTCACGTCCCTTTAAAACAAACAGATTAGGCTTGACGATGGCCTGTTGTATTCTTTTGTCTAAATAGTTTGCTCGCTTTTGTTTTGAGGACATTTGAGGAGATAATCAGCGTGTATTCGTTCGTGTGCGTGTACTTTCGTAGGCAATTTGGAGGAGTGGTCAGTTTTGTGTAGGCTTTTATTTATTGAACCTTTGTTTTTGTTTTTCCAAGTAATTTTTCTGCTAAAAATGAGTATGGATGTAGATCTTGATTACAAAATACGGTATGTTTAAGTTCATTGAACATTCTTGTCATCATTTAACCACAATTTTAATAGCTAAAATGTAATAGTAAAAGCCAGCAAATGGATTTTCCTTCTCAAAAAAAAACTCATTACAATATACAACCTATACTATCACACAGATTCCTTTGTTGTACTTGGCCGAAATTCGAACTTTACTTCTTATATTTAAAAGGTCACGTAAAAAGTTCTTTAGTCGACCTTTCCATAGACGAAGCCCTCCCTATTCATTCAAACTCCAAAAAAAAACAAAACTCCGCAGACATCACGCCCCTATACGCTCAGGGTGTCTCAAGTAGCCGTCAAGACCCACACTTTAATTAAGTCTTACGCGAAAAAATATCGCTTAAGACGAATATCAATTAGCATTTGATAGAATTTTATGAGACACGAATCTCTAAGGAGATTTTTGATAGAAATGCTTTGTCAGCTCGAAAACTGCAATCAAATTATTGGCGGAATAATTTATTTTGTGCCCAGGAAGATTTTGCGTCGCTCGTTATTCACGTTTACGAGCTAAAAGTCGTTTTTAAGAGAGTTAGGGCCCGCACGCAATCTCTGTGTGTAAAAATGTACCAGCCAGAATTATTTATGTGGTCGAAAGAATTCATATCAATTCTACAATGTTTTACGAAGCTTATCCGAACATAATTCGCAGTCTCCGATTTTAAATAGCCGCATTGTTACACAATATAGCAGGGTTTGGTGTATAAAAAAAATGTCTAAAATATTGTTCATTTTTTGCATAAAACTGTATTTATTTTCACAGTTGCCCATAGTAATTAATAGCGCTAATGGACGGAAAATGTAAATTCTGCCAACCAAACGCCTATATTTTATACTGGTGTAAAAATAAACGGACAAAGTGAAACCAATCTCCATGAAGAGGGACAGAATCACTAGAATTTTATTGAAAAATTAAATTTATGTAGTGGATTTAGGTTAGCTAATTCTCAACTGGGACTATGAATTTACATGTATTAGACTATGGTAAAATATTGTGCTAATACGTTTACCGAAATGTTTTTAGTCAAAGAAAGCAACGACATACCGGGGTAAACCTACCTGAGAAAGGACGTAGGTTAGTTTAGTATAGTATTTATACCAAAAATCTGCAAGAAATCACTACTTCACGAGAAAGGAGCCGCGGGCAAAGGCAAAAGCTAGGTATAGTGATATCAGTAAGGATAAATTTACCAATTAAGATTCTTCAACAATACCTATAATTTTGAAATAAAATTACAATAAACAAAACTATCAGGCAATTGTCTAAATTGTTACGATTAAATATTAAGTATGAAAACGTAATTCTAAGAACTGTTAGCACGGCGATCTGTTTACATTGTTTACGAAACATTTAAATAAAAAAAACGAAATTTCTGACTGTAAATGCTTTTAACGAACTAAACCGGAGTCAAGGGGAGCCAAATTTAAATTCTCATTTTATTTCGTTACCGGTTTTCGTGGGAACTTTTGACTGGCAAATATTTTGTCAGAATAACTTTTTTATTTGTGTTATCTTCAATAACTTAGTAAAACATGATTCGCTTTAAACGGATTGTAGCTTTGTTACCTTAATTGTTAGTAATTCAATACAGTTTTGAACTCCGTAGGATTGAGATAAATTATTTGTTTTACGATAATAAGACTTAATTGTTTTGTGTTATGGTCAAATGTTAAGTGTGTGTTAATAAGAGATCTTAGTTGACGAGAAGAATTAGTCTATTTGTTTATTGTCGATTTCTATACATATTACATTTTGATTTCTTTTTGATTCTGTCATTAAAATGGAACTAACAACATTCAGATACGAACGCGATAGCGAACTCTATAGAAATAACTGTTATATATTTTATGAAATAATTTGACTTATAGAATTTTCCTCGTGACCGAAGGAAATGAAATAACATCTTCTTTTCAAAAACCTTAACCTTAAAAGTAGGTACGGCTCATCAAATCACACGCCAATCGATATCTTTCGTCTAAAGTACCTTCTATTTTTTTTCTCTCTTATAAGGATTTGCCTCACTAACATCTATGAGTATGGCACCTGGCTATTTTTAGCAGCCAAGTCGAGTGGCCCTATAGCGTCTTGACAAATCGATTGCTAGCTCAAAATGCGCTTATTAGCAAAATCTTTCAAAATAACGTGGTATGTTGCAAAGGCACTGTATGTGATAATCCAGGGTATCACCTATCTGTATACCATTAATTTCAACCAAATCGGTCGAGCCGTTTTTGCTTTAAAGAATAGCAAACATACATCATCACAAACTTCAACATTCATAATATTAGTAGGATGTCAAAACGCCACATAACTCCAGAATAGCTCTTCAAATATTCGCATACAGATTTATCCGTTTGCTTATTGAGACCAGGTTACCACACTGACTTAATTAGCAACACAGTACCGATACAATAGCGCATGTCGAAAGCGTGGCTTATTGCCTTCATTGAGGATTGTTTGTGTGTCTTCCCAATAGACGTATTCACAGAAATATCTAGCCATTGAAATGTTCCCATCCAGACCTAACGTGTTGACGTATTTACCTGGTCTTGTGTCTAGGCTGACAAAATGATCGGCAGGTTATACGTTTTGTGCCTACAGTAGATGCTTCTAGCTTTTTTACAAACCTTTTTTAACTGAACCTTTTTTAACTTAAAAAAACGTTTGCAATGTTTTAAGTAAAGGTCTTTACTGTTTTAGATAATATGGTATTTTTATGTCCCCGGCATTTATTGTTTGATCACAAATGTGGAAGATATTCTAGGAAAGTTCTTAAAAAAACCATGAGAACCTTATAAATCATAATTCATTTCTATTAGTCTGTATAACAAACCCTTGCCTGCCCTTCGATAACATACCTACTCAAAAAGTAATAAGTACCTATTTACAAATAAAATTGTAAGTAATTCGGAGACTTTATATACAAAGCCAGCAGTTTCCCAAAATAATATCAAATTTACAATCAAAACATCATCATTGAAGTCTCCACCGTTTATTATTTTTCAATTTCCATTCGATAAACAAGAAACCGAAGGAAATTGAAAGAAAAACTTGTACATAAAATACCGTCTGCGACCAATTAGGTTTGAGAAATGATCGTTTAAAAACCTGATATTAATTCTGGGCACGCGGGACCTCGGGTACATTGAGGCGTGAAATTCAATAAGTATTGTGTAACAAACGACTGGGAGACGTGGCGTGGACGGTGCGACTGCGAGACGACGACGTGGCAAGGCGACTACTAAGAAGACTTGTTGAGTTTCACTAGACATAGTAGAAACTTAAGGAATGAAATGTGGGCGGCATTACTCGCGAATGAGTAAATTTGTGAGCTGTAAGGTTGCTCGCTTCGATGACGTATTAATGAAACCTCTTTGGTTAAAAGCTTAAAATAGAAATTATTGACGTAATATGGAGTATACATGGAAATTAGGTTTTGTTTGTAATTTAATGGCTCTGACAATTATTAAGCATTAAAAGTCAATCTTTTTTTTCAGAAATTAACTATTGTAAAAAATGTTACCCAAATTTTGTGGTAACAACATTAAAATAAGTTAGGGATTGGCTGGATGTCGGATATGGCTTTTTAGTCTTTGGTTCTGAATTCAAATTATTTGAACAATTTACACACACTCACATACACACACAGATACGTGCATAAGTATAGATTTATAAAGCGTTAAAGGCACAAGAGAAAAGAGGTGGGTACACATCTATCGCGAGTAAAAACAATCCTTTATTTGCCGAAGCAAACATTCATGAGTGTTCCCAAAATATCGCAGCTACAGTTCAATACGTTGTCAAGGTGTTTGTCCAAATACTTCTCAAAAACGAAACTGGGTCACAATATTCACCCAAAGGGCAGGCACACCTGAGCTATATATCCACGTGTAACCGCCTAAGGCTTCCCACAAACGACTGATCCTAACATATGACTTTCAATTTAGTTGTTACACCTAACAATTAATTGTTTGTAGCCCGATTAATGGCCACAATTGTCGTGTGAACTGTCGCCAATGATAAATGATTTATGCGTGTTATTCGATGACTGTTAAATTGCTTTGTTTTATAAATAAAATGTTTTTTTTTGTATTTATTGTGACCTACATAGTAAATAATCGGTTTGGTAAAATATGATCTGAAACCTTTTACACTGGCTAGGTTTTGGTTGTTCGTGTAATGAGGTCATGAGATATTTGACCTGATTTTAATGGTTTTTTTTCTAAATTATTGTTTGTATTTTATGGCATCTTATAACCTTATGCGACGTTTTAGATATTGCAAACACCAGTAGCTGCCGATTTTTGAGGGATGATGTCATCTCTACAGAATGAGGCAACTGGGAGTGTCGGATTCTTACTGACTTAAAACCACCTCAGATATACTTTCTCCTGCTTTTGGCTGGCGCCGCAGTACACAGTTGCACTTTACATAAAAACTCCGGCTGAACATTGGCCCATTAAGTCCCATCTGTGGTGGTCTAATGTTCTTGCTCTTTGTTTAGGCACTTGCCGTACCGTATGCTCGAGTTCTGGTCGGAGACGAGCTACCCTTGCTCGCCGTTCTTAGAGCCGCGCTTACGGTTGGCTTGATAGGCTGCACCTTCATGATTGTCAAATCATACTTATCTTGTCTGTCATTTCAGTGGTATCAATAAACAAGAGAACATTCACGTTTTATAATATGACACAACACGAATGTTCCGGGTTTCGTTAAGTGTGGGAGAGCCATACTTCGGCACGAATGGGTCGGCTCGACCGGAGTGATACCACGGCCTCACAGAAAACCGGCGTGAAACAACCACAGCGTTGTGTTTCGCCGTGTGAGTGAGGTTACCGGAGGCCCAATCCTTCCTCCTTAATCCCTCCTCAATCCCTAAATCTCCAAATCCCTAATCCCTAAATGGTCGGAAACGCACTCGTAACTCCTCCGTTCCGGGTGTCCATGGGCGGCGCTGATTGCTTACCATCAGGTTATCCGTCTGCGCGTTTGCCGAACTATTACATAAAAAAAGTACAAAAATGCAATAAAAACAACTACTTATTTAATTACAAAAATATAAGTTATTTTTAGCATGATTATACTGGAAGATATGAAAGTTGTAGATCATTAGCCTCGTGTTTATAATGGCAGCTTCTAAAATTTAAACTTTCCGACTTTAAATTGAGCAAAAAGTTGAACTCATTAACAAACTGAATTACTCAACTAACAGAATGAAACAGTTTAATGTCAAAATATGACTCGCTTTTAGAGTAGTTAAGCAAGTACTGCGTCGGGAAGAAGTACTCAGTCATGCGTTGGGCAAATTTCTTTGAACTTTATAAGTATATATATATTTATGTATGTATATACTTATAATATACTTAGTAAGTGAGAAAAAATGTAATGTTACGTTTAAATTAAAAAAAAGTTGCACATTTTTACTTAAACTGGAGACGCGGTGGCTGGCCAACTAGCTTCATTAATTCTGTGATCCAACAATTGTTGATGTAAACTTCTTTTGTAATATGTATGATAAATAAAGTGTACGTATCTACTACATAAGAGAAAATCGAAGATTTGGGCGATTTTATCTGAAAAAGGAGATGATATTTTCTTTCTTGTCGAATTCAAAACAGATAACCCTGCTGCTTTGACGTGACTGACTTGTCGCAGTTTTAATAAAGTTGTCTATATTTATTTATTTATTTCACTTCATGCACACATGCAAACACTGTACAAAGTCAACCTTTGGGTGATGCAGACACAATCTAGTGGCAGGTGCAAGAAGCAAGCATTAAAGCAATGTATCAACGGCTTACAGGTCAAAAAAAGACATGGAGCGACTAACATCTACAATGGTTTTAGTCAAGAACTACATGTTACGTATTTGCTCTAGAAATTAACTAAGCTAACGAAGCAGAATTATCTTTACCCTATAATAACACATTTTAAACACACAGTAACCTGCTTACACCCAGCCTTGTTTCATGTTAATTAATGTTCAAGATATGCAGTGTGGCTCAGGAAGCCAGTGTGTCTGAGCTAAATAAAGGCTTTTTGTTACACTAAGTAAGATTCCGGTACAAATAGCTACCTGTATGGTAGATCAACATTGCTTTGTTTGAGCATAGTTCTGTGTTGCCTTTGATTGTAATTAAGATGGCAGTCTCAACGTTTTATGACTGTGTTAACAATATTTAAAGGGAAGTTCTTGGATAGTTATTTGTACTTGCTTAATAGGTTTGGTGGTGGTAAACAAGGATCTCGAAGACAACAGACGAATGAAACTTAGAGTTTTTTTTGTATCGAGTTTTGGCGACGAGCATACGGATTACCTGATGGTAAGCAATCAGCGGGCAGGCACTGCCCATGGATATCCCCAAACACCAGAGGAGTTAAGGATTAGTGGTATCATTCCGATTGAGCCGACCCATTCGTGCCCCAACATGGCTTTTGCATAGTTTAAAGTCTCCAACAATTTAATCTAAGAGAATTGGGACTGTACTTATAGTTGGCGCGGTGGCCAGAATCGGCTGCGGTGCAACATGTCGCAGGTTCAATTACCGTACCGGACAACTCTATTTGTCATCCACCAATTGTTTTTCTGGGTCGGGGTATGATGTGTATGTGAATATGTATTTATGTAAACGCATCCACGACACTGGAGAAAAACGTAGTGGAAGGCAATGTTTTTTAAAAAACGAAAAGTAATAGGCTGTTCTTTAAACATTTTTATTATATTATAAATATACTTTCTCTTCAGCATTTTGGTATTATTTATATTATTTTATAATGTCAAGCGATCTCATTATCCAATTACGTGTTCCAGCATTGGGTCTTCATTGTTAAGCTCAGAGCAGTGGGCACACTAAGAGCGTACTCAAGATCGTTTGTGAAAGAACCCCTATTTTAGTAGCTGTACTTGAGTATCAAGTAGTATTGGTAGAAGCCGAAAAATTGTGCTTGCTAAGGTCAATAAAAGCGTATAAATTTAAATATATTGAAGATAACTTCATACTCACGTGAATCTACATACTCACGACAGTCAAGCTGTGAATACAATTTGTGGGACTATTTTTATTCCATAAGTGGACTTATTATTACATTGGAATGTAATGTTTTTTATAATAACTATCGTGAGACATACTAAATTAACTATCGATTCGAAACTAGTAGAGCTTTTCTCAATTACCTACACAAGTGAGTAACTCGTGATTTTTAGTTAAATAAAAATAAAAATAAAAATAAAAATAAAAATAAAAATAAAAATAAAAATAAAAATAAAAATAAAAATAAAAATAAAAATAAAAATAAAAATAAAAATAAAATAAAAATAAAAATAAAAATAAAAATAAAAATAAAAATAAAAATAAAAATAAAAATAAAATAAAAATAAAAATAAAAATAAAAATAAAAATAAAAATAAAAATAAAAATAAAAATAAAAATAAAAATAAAAATAAAAATAAAAATAAAAATAAAAATAAAAATAAAAATAAAAATAAAAATAAAAATAAAAATAAAAATAAAAATAAAAATAAAAATAAAAATAAAAATAAAAATAAAAATAAAAATAAAAATAAAAATAAAAATAAAAATAAAAATAAAAATAAAAATAAAAATAAAAATAAAAAAGCCTTTTATTTCTTGCTACACACAGTAAATGTACACTTATAATTAAGAAAAAACAAAAAAAAAAATAAAAAAAAATATAGTTATAAAATAAAAACAGTTAAAAGGGTTTTTTTTTTTATTTCTTTTTTCTGCAAGAGCCCCTCTCATTAGAAGGTGAAGGCCTCCTCCAGGGACAACCAGTGCTGTCTATCTTCCGCTGCTCTCATCCAGTGGGCACCTACTACTTTTGTGATGTGATCTGTCCAGCGTGTATTTGGTCTACCCCTTTTTCTGTGGCCCGATGGTCCTAACCATGATGTTGCTATTTTAGTCCAGCGATTGTCGTTAATTCTTGCCACATGCTCAGTCCATCTCCATTTCATTTTCTGAGCATAGCTGAGAGCGTCGATGACTTTAGTTTTTTGCCTGATTTTGGCATGGCGGATTTTTTGGATCTTTCTGATCTTTAGTATCTTTGCTTCTTTCCATGCTTCTTTGTGTTGTTGTGATCTTATTTTTTGTTTTCTTTGTAAATTTCCATGTTTGACAGGCGTATGTCAGTGAGGGTAGTAGGCAGGTGTTCATGACTTTGCTTTTCAGTTTTATGCTCATATCGCTTTTAAAAATTTCTTTTAGACTCCAGAACTTTTTCCACGTGATGTTTGCTCTTCTCTCTACTTCTCTTTCGTTGTTGTGTCGTCTGAATGAAAGTTGTTTTTCTAGATAAATGTAGGTATCAACATAGGTTAAGGTCATATTTTCAAGGTGTATAGGTTTTTCAGTATGGTTCGTCATCACTCTCGTTTTGTTAATGTTGATTTCCAATTCTTCTTTACGACTTTCTTCGTGTAAAGAATTTATCATCATTTGTAGTTGACTAATGTTTTCAGATAGTAGAACTATGTCATCAGCGAATCTAAGATGGCTCAGGTATTTTCCGTTTATATTTATGCCGGCTTTCTCCCAGTTGAGATTACGGATGATGGACTCTAGTACCGCTATAAATATTGTTGGAGAAATTGGGTCTCCCTGTCTAATACCTCTCTTTATTTGTACCCCAATGTAAAGTGTTTGATAAAAAAAAATACTGAGAAAAGCTGCATTTTTCCGGATATATGTATACATATAAGCCGGACGTTAAGGAAAACTTCTCATGCTCATTCTCATGAGGGTTTGAAACCTGGCAAGTACCAATAAGACTATTTCCTAGTTATATATACATGTATATATGTACTTCCTATGATTGTTTAGACACCACTGACATATGGCGAAGGAAAACATCGTGAGGAAGCCTGGAGAAATATTTTCTAATTACAATTTTGAAATTGTTAACCGTGTGAGCTCTCCTCACAGTCCGGCTCCGGCTTTGCTCAGCAGTGGACACTTATTAGGCTGATGACGTGTGCTGATATGCTGTGTCGCGATATTTACTATTCAAAAAAATAAATATATTATATATTAGATTTAAAATTTAAGAAAATACGCAAGTATGATACCTTTCTTTTGTTGCCCAAAGTATTTGTCTTCAATCTTATGTTTTATACAATCATACTGTTAATCTTTTAACTTGCAATGTTCCTTTATAAATGTTTTTTCTATTTCTAGTTCAGTTCATAACGCTATAATAATCTTATGGTAAGTAAATAAGGTTTTAATGCTAAATATAATCAGAAGCAAATATTTATTTTTAAACAGACTTTTAAATAAACGGACTGTGTTTTCCTTTCGTAATGATGTTAATGTAGATTTATTTCAAGTGCATTTTATTGAGAATGTTTATACGTTATAGTGTAAAAGGTGAGTTTTAAATGCTTGATACGAATAAAAATAAATATATAACTTCTTAATTATAAACATTCCTTGTCACAGCTAAAGGATTTGGATCACGCGAGTTTCAATTGTTTTTCACATTTCAAATTATCCCTACCTATCTACATTATACTAATATCATAAAGAGGTAAAATTTGGAATTTTGTATGTTTGTAAGTTTGTATGTAGGGGGTAATCTTTGGAACCGCTGGTCAGATTTCCAAAATTCTTTCACTGATAGATAGCTACAATATTCCTGAGTGCCATAGGCTATAAAACATCACGCTACGACTAAATGGAGCCGTGCAGCGGGTGAAACCTACCTGAATAGCTAGTTACAAAATATTTTTCGAATAGCATTGTCCTAACATCGATTTAAAAAAAAAGTTGAAAAATCGTTCCCTTCGTAATTCAAAACTTATTCCTTCACGAGTTCGTCCTCACCTCTAGAGCTGGTAGCTGAAGAGGAGCTACGTGCTGTATCGTCCCAGCCCTGGCGCCGGTCTGGCTTATCTCTCACAAATATCTGCTTTAAGGATCATTTATATTCCTTTTACATCCCCATTATTAGCCTTGTATTACAGCTTCCTTGTTATTTAAAGTGTAGGTAATGAGGAACTCGTGTTGAGGGGTGCATAAGGAATGGAATGGCGGTTTTATGTAATTGAATATCAATGTGGGGATGCATGTAGATGTTGTTTGTTGTTGTTGTTGATAGATGTGTGTGTGTGTGTGGTGTTGGGTACGTTTGCGTTTTAATAGTTAATAATGTTTTGAAGTATTGCGGAGAAACATTTACGTAATTGGCGAAGAGTCACGCTAACCCCAATAGCTGAAAATAACGACTTATTCACGTGAATTAAATGAAAAAACGCTATACTAGTTTCCAGTAACAACGGGACTCTTATTCATGTGCAGCGTGCGCGTCGCTTTTTGTGACTTGAATCTAGTAGCGCTTTTTTCACTTAGCTCACGAGGAAGTCATTTTTTTTTACTGATGTGAGTAAGTCAATAATTGATTTGGTCTTCTCACGATAGTTACTAGACTCGGAAAAACATAAAAATATACTTAATATGGAATAAAAAATAAAGTTCCTATGTTCACAAAAACAAACATTATTTAATAACCAGCTTCTACCCGCGACTTCGCCAGCGTGAAATATTGACTTCCGCAGATTTTTGGTTTAAAAACTATACTTTGCCCTTTCTCCAGTTCCAAACTATATATGTACCAAATTTCACACCAATCGGTTCAGTAGATTAGGCGTGAAGAAAAGACAGACAGACACACAGAGTTACTTTCGCATTTATAATATTAATTTGGATTACTAACGTCCAAAAGCGTGTCTCTTCTTCTTCTTCTTTCAGAAGCGTATTTTTTCTTCAAATTATTTCATCCGAATACTCCACAGGTTTCATTCTTGGTTAAAAACAAGTTATTCTGACTAAGACTTTATTAGAATTATTCACTACATAGCACCTACCCTAGCTTTTTGCTGTGTTTGTTTTTCTTTTAATGAAACCTAGCTACTGTTTTTTCATTCCCAAAACTCTTTAAATGTAGGAGCCATATAAAGAAAAAACAGTATTATCATGTTGGATCTGGGAACTTCACTTTTATTACTTAACTAGCGGCCCGTCCCGGCTTCGCACGGGCATTAAACATTACAATTAGATTTGTTAATTTTAACACATTCATAATAATATGACACGTATTCATCCCTTTTTGCGTCGAGCTCTTAAAGAAGAGTAAATAAAAACAAATAAGAATAATTAAATTCAGATATTATTTAATGATTTTTTTGTATCTATGTGTTTTTTGTTGTATATTTTTGGGGTTTTTTTTTTCTTTCTTTTTGATATATTTTTTTAATTTTTTTTTCCAATTATTGAGGTCATAACCCTAAAAGAAAATACATTTATTTTGTTAGAGCTTCTCTGTAAACAATATTTCATGTTGTTTTATTTTGTGGCAGCAAAATAAATTGATTTTCAGGGGCTCCGACTCGCGATAGACCAACATACAGTTGACCATGAGTAAAACATGTCTTTCGCAGATCGATCCCTACTAATTCGAAGGTTTGGCCTAGGGACTTGTTAATTGTTAATGCGAAAGATGTTTTACCGGAAATTGAAGCCGTTTAAATGGGATTGGCAGATCAGTTGGGATCATCGGTATCCTCGGTATATGAGCTAGTTGACTACCTGCTGGGCCAGTGATAATATTTGCTACTATTAAATTGTCCATTAACTCCTTAATAAGCAGCCTCGTCCCATTACACATGCTCGGAGGGTTTAAATTTCTTAAAAGCATGATTGGAATTCCGATTTTTAACAGTCCAGAAGGGTTCAACGAATTTAAAAATTCCTGTGGATAATGGACTGCATCTTCAATATTCGTTACAATGTCGATCGATTTGTATGTTTTTGTTTGGCCGGGGACTTTTTGAACAATCAGATTGTTTATTTCATTGACAGTATCATTCATGGAAGTCTCTTTCGTGCAAATTCTCGATATCAGGGTATACAGAATCTATTAAATTTTCCAAATTATGGAGTATTTAGCCTAGAGACTCACCCAGAAGAATGTCACAATGACCGCTTAAATTTGGAGTTGGAAAAATTCCTTCCCCAAGTTTTAGCAGTTGCTGTGGGAAATCGCTATCAGTGATTCCATGAAGATGAGCTCTCATATTTGTCCTTAATTTTAATGTTTCAATCGTAGTTCATAAGGGAGACGATTTCAAGCATGCCTTGATGATATCTGCTCGCGTTTTTTTTTTGTGAGGGGAAAATCATCAAATGACTTTTCCCGCCCAGGGCCGGGCAGGAGGGAGTATCAGACTCTTACTGACTAAAAACCCCCCTGTTCCTTCTCCTGCTCTGTGCCGAGGTCGCGGTGCCTCATTGCGCTTACCCCGCAATCCCGGCTGAACATCAGCCCTTTAGGGCCCCATCTGTGGTGGTCTAATGGCTCTTTCAGGCGCGCGCGGAACGCTACGCGCCGTACGCTCGGGCCTGGTTCTGGTCGGGCGGCGAGCTGCCCTTACTCGCCGACCGCAGGCCCGTGCTTACGGTGGCCGGAGATCGTCCCTTGATCCCCGACGCCCGTAGTGTCGCCAGTTGCGGCTGCTGGGGCGTGAGGAGGAGGATTGCTCCCTCACGCGGGCCGCCTCTCTCTTTGCGAGCATGACCGCTTCACAAAAGGAGGAGACGGCGTCCCAGTTCCTCTCACTCCGCACCATGGCCTCGACTAAGGCCGGGCGCGAGAGGTCGCCGCTGCCGATCACTTCCCTGAGGATACGGCGGTGCTCAGCCCAGGCAGGGCATACCGCTACCGTATGCTCCACCGTATCCTCTAGGTAGTCCTCACAATGACGACACTCGGGCGTTTCCTCCCGCTGGATCCGAAACAGGAACCTACCGAAGCTGCCGTGCCCGGTTAGCACCTGCGTCAGACGGAAGGTGAGGACGCCGTGGCGTCTCTCAAGCCACTCCTCAAAGAGGGGTCTTACCGCTGCTATGGTAGCGTGCCCGATCTGCTCGCGTGCCTCTGTTAATAACGGGGAGAGTCTGTCGAAAATCTCCAGCAAATACAAAAGTAATCCCGCCCATGACTGCAGAGGAGTTCCTTAGATCCTGTAAGGTTCTGTTCACGGCCTCTATATGTGCTCTATGGCTCATCGTGCATTCGTCCCACATAATCAATGAGGCGTCTTGTAGTAATTTACCAATAGGTCCATTTTTGCGGATGGAACATGTAGGGAGCCGACCGCGCGACTGAGCCGCGCGGCAAGTTTATTAAGCCCGAGTGACGCCTACAACGCATAGCTAGCCGAATACAGTTTTTTTAACTCGTGATATCTTTTGAATGGATTGTCAGAATCGAATAATTCAAAAAGTAATATAAAGATATTGAAGCAGTCTTAAATAATACATCATTTATTTTGATAAGGGTTAATACCAAGGTACAAATAAAGAGCTTTTTGTAGCGGTGGTATTTTAATTTCTTTTTTTCAATAAAAAAACGCTTATTGTGACATGACTGTAATAGTTAGAGATAATAATATGCTGCCGCTGATTTTTTGTAGATAATGGTGTGTTCTAAAAAAATGTAGTATATCATTTTGTTCTATCATCAATAGTTTTCGCAGCGCACGCGATGTAAGGTAGTTTTTTGATATTTTTTTCACACCTTGGATTACGTTATCGTAATTTTAGTAAGGATGCCTATTTTTTTTCAAAATAATATATAGCCTATGTCACTCAGGAATGATGTAGCTTTCCAACAGTGAAAGAATTTTTCAAATCTGCCAAGTAGTTTCGGAGCCTATTCAATTCATACAAACAAACAAACAAACAAAAAATCAAACCTTTCCTCTTTATAATATTTGTATAGATTTTCTCCAGAATTAATAACGTTAAAATCTTATTCAACACAAAGACAACCTCATCCAATAATAACCACAGTCCAAATGAAGACTTACAAAGAAGCCGATTAAAGAGTAAAGGCTGGTATTACCAGCCACTGCAATCAATCAGCCTGTGTCGTAGCTAGTAATATTTCAGTATGGCCACCCTCGATCAAGCTCCATCGAGAATACGTCGGGCCCGACAATGACGTCGATCTGTAATTAAAAATGGCGCGCATTTTTATCAAAGAGCCGACCTCAACGTGCTCGCTGTGGATCGTTAAAAGTTTATTTTATCCTAATCTATGTGGGCATAGTAAACTATGCTTATTTACTTTTTTATTATTTATAGAGCTGTTTATTTTGCTTTTTTGTTCGCTTCTTTGTTCATTTAGGTATTTGTACGATCGGTCTTATCTCGGAAACTACTGATTTAAATTTGTTGAAATACGTGCTTTAGATAGACAATTTATATTCTCTTTCGCATAAAACTAGTACTGACTAGAACTAGACTGAATGGATTTTAATGATATTTGGTACAGCTTTATAGAAAATTGGAAATACCATATAGATATGTACTTTTTATCCTAGAAACGTGGGTGATGCTACCACAAACTAGTAGTCACTATCACACTACGATCAATAGGAGCAATATAGCGAGTGAATCCACGTGGGAGTAGCTAGTGATAAACAATTTATGCACGTCTAATTAATTCTGGGTAAAATGGCTGGATATTTTTAACGTTTACCAGACTTGTTGTTATATTTAGAAAACGTTCACGATGAAAACTTGATTTAAATTAGCTACGGTAAATTAATTATGGTCAGCCTTATTTTGTGAATAATAAGTCTCGTTTGCGAAAACGTTTATTGCCTATTGTGATTGCCAATATTGAAATAAACCTTCTAGACTATTTCGATCGATATTATCTTATCCTGACAGTAAAAATACTATAAAAATAATAATTTACAATTATCGTCGGACATTGTCTACAAAAAATATTGAAAATAAGCAAGCTGGAGTAACCAGTGAGCTGCTGTGCATTTGGCTACATGACAAAAGAAGAAAAACTTTTTTTAGTTACCTAATTCACAAAGTAATCACTGCGAAGAATACCCGCTACTAAGACAGGGTGGAGGAGAGTTGTGTCACTAACAAAAATATAAAAATATGATGATCGGATGACCTTTTATAAGCAAACTTTTTGAACTGGGAAGATATACCAGCATTCGGACATACTTCGCATCGCATTCTACGCTCACCTCAGTGAGCCACCTGACTATATAGATGGGACTATTTAAGTCCCTTTACACAATCTCCGGTGCGGTTTTGCGTACGGCAAACCGTTCCGTGCACGCCTTTAAAAGACAATAGACCACCACAAATGGGGTCAATTAGGGCCAATGTCCAGACGGGGTTGCGAGTGCAAGGACAGTGCCACAAGCAGGAGGGGAAACGGGGTGGTTTTCAGTCAGTAAGACTGGTACTTCCTCTTACCCCACCCAGGGCCTGAGAAGTCATATGATGATCTTACCCCTTCAAAAAAATATCTTATAACATCAAAATAGGGATGCTTTTTTACAATTCCAACAAATAATAATAAAATGTAAAAATAATTCAATATACGAATATGAGTCATCTGATATACGCAAATGGTCAATAAAATGAATTTACATTGCGCTATTTTTACGAATATTTATTCTTCTGTAGAAAACTGATATCATAATAAAAAATAATATGCATTTTCTGTTTGATATTCAATGAAACGTTTTTTGTAATATTAAAGTGAATTTCTTTATATTAAATTCAAATTTAATTTAAAATAAATTTTGTTAAAAAACAGCGCCCTTTATACGTATGCAAGATGACAAGTTTTGAGTAAACAGGGCGAGCCTTGTTTCGTACTAAAGAGTGGCAAAAGACAGCATGGGCAGATGGATTACATGATGGTAAGCAAATGGTGCCGTCCATGGACTCTCGCACAACAGAGGAGTAGCAAATGCGTTGCCAGCCTGGATAGTTTTGATATTTGAGGGTTGGTATCGGGGATAGGCGCCTCCGGTAAACTTACTTAGACGTTGATAATAAAGCAAACGTTATTTCACGCCATCTCTGAGTCCGTGACATAACTACGACTGTCGAAATAATAATAATTATATTGTAACGTACTTTTGCGAATATGTTTACATTACATTTTGGTATTTAAGGGAGAACACATTCCATAATTAAAAATTCAACGTTCCTACAGGTTAAAAATAAAATATTCAAAAATGGAAATAAACAAACCGGCGTATGTTTAAAGTTTAAACAAGTGATGAGCGTCCAACGTTCATCCCGGGGTAATCGCGGGCATAACACGTACATGTTTACTCATAAAAAACGTTTGCACGTAAAAAGAAGTCCATTATTTGAGCCAAAATTAGATACGTGTCGGTTTAGGTCCGCATTTATTAAAACACTGCCAATTTCAGTACCAAAATAAATTGGGTTCGAAGTCCGTAAAGGTATTTAGGATTTGGATTTGTGCGGATTAGATTAAATACGTAATTTACAAACAAGTTAGGATTTGTAAATGTTTACAGTTTATCTTGTTTTGAGGTACCTAGTATTGAGATTAATTTCTATCTATGACGAACTTATCACAGGATTTCCATTCTGAAAAAGAACATTGTTTCACTCCAAGATGTCCTGTGGGTGCCTTTCGAACCGTACCTACAAATTCACATACACATCACGCCCAGACCTGAAACAAAACTATTGCTCCTGATGATCTTAATACCAGGTCTTCTTTAATCCACTTCACAAATACATATTGTATAGTAACTATCAATATCGTATTCAAAATCCAAACTAATATTATAAATGCGAAAGTAAGTATGTCTGTCTATCTGTCTTTTCTTCATGCCTAAACTACTGAACCTATTTTATGAAACTTGAAAAAGGACATAGGATAGTTTTTAACTAAAAATGCGCAGAAAGTCACTATTACATGCGAAAAAGTCGCGGGCTACGTACTTAGCAGTAAATACATTTTCATATTTCGTTGCTTCATTTCCGTTAAAGTTCAATGTGTATTCTCATTTTAGCACTTAACAGTTGAAGACACCTTTTGTTACAGTTTAACCTGTCGCTTATTTCGGGTCCGGACTATTTTAGAATAGAAATGGGGCTTTTAAGAGATCGCAACTATGAACTAGGTCGATCGACGAACAATCTCGAAATACCTTCGGAGAATTGTAGTAGCTGTCAGCTAGATAGATAGACAAACTTTGTTATTAAATGAATGTAGCTAGAACGTTTTTTTAAGAAGGGAAAATTATTCAATATCTTCCCTCGCCATGAGTTGGGTGAGAGGGATTGAATTAACCGGTTGGTACTGGTTTTTTCCAACTAGTAATGCCCAACCATAGTTATTATTATTATAGTGATTGTTGTATTTAGTCGTGTTGGTAAAGTTACTGTCAACAAAGTAGTGTTTCTCCCATTTCTTAAAACCAAATTTCACAAACTGATTTGAACAAGCGAAATTCTCAAATCACTACCTATTTACTTCCTAAAGGCAGAAATGTATCAACTTGTAACCTTTCGAGCGTTGTTTAAATTGCTTACCATATAGTGATTCGTCTGCTCGTTTGCCGTCTCATTCTCATAAAAAAACTATGTTACTCCATATGTACACAGACCAATTTCATAACCTTATCATCATAAATCTCTTATTACCTATCTCTTTCCTATATTCCCGTGCATCCCTTAACGAGCTATTCAAACTACCTACTTCTGGTTATTCACAGATTACAATAGAATTGAGGCAAGAATAATTAGTTCGCTTATATTAAACAATACACAGATTGTTAGCTTACACGGACTATGAATTATAATGGTACACTATACCTTTTGTTAAACACGGTGGCTTGATTAGAAAAGGTGTTGGGAGCTTGTAAATGTAAATCTACCGTTAGGGATTCAGATTGTACCGGTTTATAGTGAATAGGTTCGAACAGGATATTTTCGCACGGGGTTTTGACCGGATTTTCTGTTGGGTGTAGGTTGGTTGTGTTTTTTTTTTGATGTTTTCCAGATTTGTCTCTTTTATATTGGATTTCTTTTTTGATAAGAGAATGTCCTTTCTAATATTGTAAATGAAAGTGTTTTTTTTTTTTGTTACGTATCCGTTTTTCTTATTGATTCTGATATGATTATTAAGTCTGATATTAAATTTGTTGAAATCGTAACTATGTTTTCTTTAGCTTTCTATTTCACTTCTTCATTGAAAACTTTTTTGTTTTACTACTTTAATGCTATATTATCAATTATATTTTCTTCTAACACATGTGAAGATATACTAAATTTGACGTTATACTAAATTTATGAAAGGCCTAACCTTAAAATAAAAGCCAATCGTAATTCGTTTAAACGCCAAAAATAAAGTGTCAATACGATAAAAACCATAGAGTGCAAATAATATGATCATCCCACAGATAACATAAGTGTCATTCAAATAGCGGATTACAGGATCCACTGTTTCCATAGTAGACATAAATAGTATTTGTGTTACAATGGAAAACCGTGTTAGTAGGCACATTAAATGGAAAGTAACAATTGTAATAAAATAATTCGTTTGAAAGTATATTGAAAAAGATAAAGCCAACAAAACTCTTGGTACCATTCTTCCTGACAGCGAAACGCAAAAATATACTTTTAAAATCCATTAAAACACTTTAATTTCCTTTAAGGTAAGAATTAATCCATTTAATATTCACTTCATACTGAACTATTACAAAAACAACAATGACCCGCCGCTTTCATCACGAAAAGTTTACGATTGTGAAACACGACATACTTCAGCCGTAAACCTTAGACAATAAAGTAGAGAAAAAACAAACTTTTATTTGTTTTGATAATAAAAAACACGCTGTTGGTATTATGGTAAAGGACTTAAATCCTCCAATTTGTCATAGTCTTAATTAAATGCAATTGAGAATAAAAAAAGAAAGAGACAGAAAAAGACAGAGATAGAAACTTTTCTTCTCCATTCATCTGTTTTTTTTATATCCCACGCCTATAAAGCAGGTATTGTCATCGATGAAAATTTTATAATTGATTTTTAAATAAGGGAGAACCAAGTTTCGACTCGCCCGGAGTGATACCACGGCCTCACAGAAAATTGGCGTGAAACAACCACAGCGTTGTGTTTCGTGGTGTGAGGGAGGGTACTGGAGGCCCAAGATATTCATATTTTTGAGGCTCTGTAACTGTTTTTACAAGCTTTTATGAAACTTGCAATGTATGTACACATGTTGAATGTTTTTCAAGTGTATATTTTATTTGGACTGAAACTTTATAACACTTTTAATTTACATGAGTTTGCATGTGCTTAGCTGTACGACTTATCTCTAAGTCCATAAAAAAACTTCAGATCGTTTAGTCCCGGAACTTATTGACATTATTACATCTTGTTTAAAAATATCTTCATTTCAACCCAGTTCGTATACTTAAAGAAAAATTACGTGCACCCACATTCCATTCCATTTACATAAGTGCAAAACTTGATTCCCTTATCGAAGACCAAGAAACTTTATTGCGAACAAAACAGTAATTCTTCACAGGAGTCTATTTATATGTAAAACAGAATGAAATAAAACGACGTTTGGACAGCAAAGTGAGACTTAGTATGGTTTCCGAGGTCCCGTACATCAGGGATTTGGCAAATATTTTTGTAAAGCTCCTAAGAACCGGCACTACCATCGACCGCCAATGAATTAGCCAATAAAACCAAATTGAACCTAATAAATTTGCCATTATGGTTGTTTTTCTATTTGGTTTAAGTTTGGGGGCGAGTCTTTTGTGATCCGAAGAAAGGGTCTTTTCACTCTAGATTGCTTCGCCAAATAAATGAATTTATCTTGTAGATTAGCCGACCTCGTTAGCCTATGTTGTTATTTGGACTAGATCTAATATGTAATTGTAGAGGTATTGGAAGTAGGTCGCCAAATTGTGTGATACTTCGATAGGTGTTTCTATCGATTTCATGTAAAAATATTGGATGTTTTATTTATTGATCTGCACAAAACAACACATATATAATATGTTAATGGTTTTTATAACGCCTGTTTATAAATCTAATACAGACCACCTCAGACAGAGGGATCAAGGGGCTGATATCCAACCGTGGTTCCGGCTCGAAGCAGGGGAAAGGGTGGTTTATTGTCACCCCACCACCAGGGTGGGAAAAGTCATCAGATGTTTTCCTCTTACAAAAAAGAAAATACTTAATTGTTTTTGATCCCCTGAAATAAGAAAGATATCCTCTGAATTACTGACCCTTCAGACTTTAAGCCAAAAAGACTTATTATCAGTCAACTACAACACCAAAACTCTAATAAACCCAAAAACCTAAACTCTAATAAACCGTCGAATAAAACTCAATTTTAGCGTTTCAAAATCATTATCTCCGAACGAGACACAAGTGTGCGATCCAGCTTAAAATTTCCAACTGAAATAAACTACGCAATCTGTTCCACAGGCAGTTTCTTTAAATTCATTAAGAAAAGGAAATGTTTAGCTGTTAGCTGGCGACTCGTGAAGGAAAGTTGTCTTGGAAAACTTCGTTGGAACAAGGGGACATCAGATAGGGCTGCTCTATCTTCCGTTGTCTGAATCCTCCAACACCCGACAACTGTTCAAAGTTTTGTTTTGTTTAAAATTATTTAGCCTTTACTTAATGTGATTTGTTTTTCTTTTTTTTTATTTGTATAGGATGTTCATTTTTCGCCTGCATCATTTGTTGAATACAGGGAGTTTTTTTTTGTAGAATAAATATAATACAAAAACGGTTTAAAAAAACATTTGTTTTTATGTGATGCAAGCTGGCAAATGATATTACTGTAAATTAATCTAAAACTTAAAGGCCCCTTTTTTAAATTTCCGGTTGGGGGTAGTGTCAGATTCTTACTGACTGAATTCCACCCCTGTTCTTATCTTGCTACAGACTGGGCCACGGTATATTATTATCCAAAAATCTAATACATAATGACGACCCGGGAATCAAACCCTAGACTCTTTTTCCGGTAGCTGCATTGAGACCACTCAACCAACGAGGCTGTCGTGTAAGCATGATGTTAACGATCTAAACATTTACAAATTCTTTTATTTATTCGTTTTTTTACAATTTTATCAAAAAAAAACAAATATTTCTTAATATTTAATATGTTTTGCAAAGTCAGGGTGAAACTGAATCAAAACTTTGTAACTAGCTAGTGCGTTCGCGGAAGTCGAAACAAAAGATTTGGAAACACCCTCGTTATATCTTGCACTTTCCTGCTTCTGAACAAACTTAGAAACAACTGTATATATTTAAATAATTTAACCATTACTCTTATATATTTTATTTACTGTATTATGTTCTATAAGTGCTCCATCATAAAGTCTGTTTTCCTTTGAAGAAACAGTTGTGTGTACACAATGGGTACGATTATATGCTATAGTACCAAATTTTAGAAAATACCAATAAAAGCATCTAATGCTGTCTGACTCGTAAATCAAACTCAGAGTTCTGACACCTACTAGGAAAAAGACAAAGTAATTATGGAATTTCCTTGAACATTATTACCCACCAATTTCAAACTACACCGTCGTTCATACCGATATAAAAGATACTGAGGAAGGGCTTATTTTTAAAGCGCTCTAAATTTCAGTGTAAATATCCGCCGTCCAAAATTAATTAAGCTTATCCCAGAAAAGACCCTTCAACGGAATTAATAAAACATTTTCAGTTAAAAATTGTTCGATGAAAAGTATAATATAATTGAAACGCAAAAGTAAAATGGCGACCTGTCCATAAACATTCGTAGTTGAAGATAATTTATTGTGTTTACCTGGTTCGCATTCAATTAAGGTACGAACCGCAGTGCCAACATCTGAATTTTAATGTTCACGGCTGGCTGTAGATCTTCAGTTGTCTGCTGCAAAAATAAAACGACGTGTTCCACTTCTGTCCGCGTCTGTGCTTGTACATACATTTGGAGACAGAGGTTAGACGAGTGAACTTACGACTTGGAACGTTGCAGGAAGTCAGACACGTAGGACGAATTGTAGGCGTTGTTGAAATTTATGGTGACTAGTGACAGTAAGGTAGCATTGAGTAAGAAAAACCTACGTTTTACGGTAACTTGAGTTGAGAACTAAGTTATTTGAACATAAGTTTTGTGCCAAAATTCACACAAAAACACTAACTTGAATAATGTGGATAAAAATAGACATATAAAGGTTTTCATTCATAAAAAAGTGTCTCATACAGACCGTGTTTGAGTTGGAGCAAAAAATATGCAAATTACAAGGAAAAAATACTTCCCATCAACAAAGCACATTATTTACGTACCTACAACACCTTTCTACGAAAAAATAAGGACAAGCAATAAAATGTCACACAAGACGAATATACCGGAGATAAACCTGAGAGTTTGTTATCATACGAAGGCGTCAGATCGTCGATGCTTCGAGTACATTCTGGCACATTCTCGAATGTTCTCGAATATTCTCGTCTTTCAAACTAGCGAATTATTCTCGTATCGATGAATGATAATACAGTCGTATACTTTCTTCTAGCATTGTTTTCCCTATCTTTTCTTTTATTTAAGAAATGTAACGTTTATATGTATGTAGTTTTATATACGAACTCTTTGGTATTTCCGCCATGTATCCCATATCTTCACGTTTATTGAAGGTTTTATGTTTGGCTTTTGTGTTTGTTTCAATATCTGCTATGCCTGTTTAGTCTACGAGCGTTTTAAGTAGATATACGAGTTCATGTTAACATTGTTGCTGATACATAAGTGATCACTATATACATAGTATAAAACAAAGTCGCTTTCTCCAAATCCCTATGTATGCTTAAATACAAAGAGTGATTGAAGAAGAAGGTTCAAATCTATACTAATATTATAAAGGGGTAAAATTTTTAAGTTTGTATGTAGGGGCTAATCTTTGGAACTACTGATCGGATTTCGAAAATTCTTTCTTTGATAGATAGCTACAATGTTCCTGAGTGCTATAGGCTATAAAGTATCACGCTAACATCAAATGGAGCCGAGCAGTGGGTGAAACCGCGCGAGAGTAGCTAGTGTATAATAACACTCATTCATAAGTGGAGAAATTTAGTATTAGCATTACACCCGTTTGAAGCCAGGGCGACTCGTTAGTAACTATTACAAATAGACTCAAAGTTTTTTAAAGAGTTAATATAGAATACCGGTATAAAGAAAACAACATATCTCCAGTAAATACATAAACATAACATTCAGCTTTAATTACCCTTTCATCTAACGTATCGACCACAAACAACATACATATATTATTACGTTTGTTCACAAAATCTTGAGCAAACAGATTCGAAGTAAATGACGTGAATTAGGTTCAAATAACGTTTAATTTGAGTCACCAATGAGTTTGTTTTGACACAGATTAGATATGAATGGAGTACTCAATTCATGGTATGGCCTTTTGAAGTTCCCAAAGATAGGATCTTAATGAATGATGATTTCTAACTTTGAAGCAGCCTGTATTTTGATGTTTCTTTTATTAATCTGTATGAGACTTGCTTCATTACAAAATGTGCGCTTTTGTGTAGATATTAATATTGTAGTTCCTTACGCGCTTTATTTTGGTCCTATTTATTGCAATACCATTAAAATTTTGTTCATTTTAAAACAATTTTTCAGTAACCATCGCAAAGTGCATCCATTTTACTAACTAACAACTTGATTTAGTATGAACTCGGAGAAAAACAAGTCTGTAATATTATGGTATAAAAAAGTACAACATTAAAGTACTTAATGCCCTCTTATAAAAGTTATCAAGTAGTCAAGAGAAATCAGGTTAACATTTTAGCTTCTAGCGAAATTGTAACTTAGTTACACAAACATTGGCATCGAACACTTTTCGAGACTGTACTTAACCTTCTGCCTGTTACTTGTACGTGGAATTTTCCAGTGTTTACTTAGCCTTCTGCACTTTACTTACTCCGTGATTCTAATTACGTATAATTATTTTCATCGAGAGGCCGCCTCACGTTCCAAGTTAAATTGTGCCTTGTATTTATAATGCTCTGTCCTATATAATATTCAAGGGCCAAAAGTTTTCTTATAAACGCAACCTCGGTACACGTAAAAGTACCTATATTTTCCAAAAGTTTGCTTTTTTGGGTGTTTATGTGTAATAAGGTAGAATATTTAGATGTGGTGGGTGCTAGGGGAAAACAAAGATAACAATATAGACCTCGGTTTTGAAGTTATGGGTTGTTTTGGAATCCACTTTGGGCACAGAGATAAGTAACTAGAATCGGAGGATTCTGAGAAAGGTTTTGTTGTTAGTATAAATGTTTTCTCATAATATTGTGAGATCGGCGTGTGTTTTGAATGTAAAGGTTTTATTTGTTGACTGTTTCCTTACAAGTGTGGTTGAAATACTGACAGCAAATAACAAGTCTAAATATAAATGAGGTTTTAGAAATGTTGTTTTAGAAGTTTCTAGCAACACCAACCGACCTTTTTCGTAAGGTGAAAGACATCAACTGGCTTCTCCTGTCTATAAATTTAAACAACAATCAAAACCGAATCACCTCAATTAGAACCTATAACAAGAAGACGAAACAACAATACCAAACCTTAATCACACACCATACGATTTGCTACTAAACAAACCACAACTCACGACACAAATTAGAAAACCAACAAATTCCAGACAACCCGAATAAAGCAAGCTGCTTCACGGCCATTATTCTATTAAGTTCTGGAACACGCGACCTTTAGGACCATTTCGACGTGGATTTTTTGGTCCTTTCATTGCAGGTAGGACCAGCACCGGTGACAAAGGTACGCCATTTGTATCGCAAATTAGTGCGGTCAAACGTATATGTTACCGTCAATGAAAACAGCGGAACGGCTCTACCTACATTTGTTACATATGTATTAATTTTATTTCTCCATTTACCGGAATCATTTATCATTCGTATTGAATTTGTTAATCCGATGGCAATATTGAGTTTCTGATCATAGTGTTTGTTTATCTTACGGCCGAAGTAGTATGTAAATAACTGTAATTATATTCTACTAGCCAACATGCATTTAAATAAAACAGAATAACATTTTTTGTTATAACCAAGAACCCATGCCTATTAATTCAATGAAATAAAACACGTCAAAAATAAATATCAAAATTTCAATACATCCTATAGTCTGTATTCCTAAAACAATACTAGATTGTGAAACCAGTGATGCGTCACTTTTAAGCTCTGAATGATGACGTAGCATGCAATTCCGACGGCGCACAGCTCAGAGCAAGGAGATTGCATGCTATTCCCCAGTGCATGCAGTAAGAAGGTTTCATATCCTTGTGGATGCAAAAAGAGGTTTGATAACTGTAACATACTTCACAAGGTAAATCTGGAATATGAAGAGTTGCTATTAAGAAATGAAAGTAGTAAAAACAAAAATTGCCGAGTATGAACACAACCATGGAATAATTTTCTGTTATGATTCGTAAATCGTGGGTAATAGGATATAACCCAAATATTTTTACTCCATAAAGCATAAAAATTGCAATCCTTTTACAGTAGACATGTATAAAACTTACCGAGTGAAGCGTATAAAAACGAGTTTGGCCTCATTTGAGTTATCGGCTGGAAATGTTCCAATCTCCAGCATTGTCTTACCCCGCTCTAAAAGTGGACTCGTCCATATATTACGTCCTCACATGTCTTAACTTTGAAATGGCGCCAATTTGCGACAACGACGGCTTATATATAAGAGTAACACGTGCTTACGACAAATGTAAAGGTTTTTTGAGGAAAACCGAGCCAACTGCAAGTTTGGACAATGCTTCGAGAATAACCAAGATACAGCAGAGAGAAAACTTTACTTTTCAGGATAAGAAAATATTGTAGTGTACTGCAGCGGGGTTAAGAATTCTTAATGCAAAATATTTTACCGTAGCACAGGTAGGATGTGCACAATTGAATTCATGTTCCGAATGAGAGTGCACGGCACAACGGTAATTTTGTAAGTATGTGATAACTAGTTTTAACTTTTAGTATCGTAGGAAGCTGGTGTATTCAGTACTCTACGTTAGGAATTGGGAAATAAGGACAAATTGGAAAATACAATTGGATTACGTCTATCCATAAGTAACATATTCAATTAGATCTTGAACGACACTCAAGTCCCTTCAGGAACACACACTCCGCCACTCTTATGAAAAGCTGTTTAATTGTTAAATTTCTTTTGGATAATCTCATGAAATTATGGAGTGATTTTTGTCAAACTTATCACAATTTGAATGTGCCCCAAAATTACTCGATTACAGGACGTTTTAGAGTCCACTTTTCTGCTAGATGGGAGGCACTATGAAAATTATTTATATTCAATCGAAGTTAAAATACCGCGAGCTTGAACCCAATAGTCTGACAATTACTTAAGAGATCGTTGACCCATTTCTGGTCTCGGTATTTCAAACTCGGCACCATTCGAGCGGTTTTTATACCGCGGGATGCGAATGACATGGACGAGACTTGCGGATATTAGAATTTTGATTGGCTCTTTATTTTAGCCGGTTAACCATTTACGTCGTGAGGAAATTGGCTGATGATAACAATTGACATTGTTTTACCAGCTGCTTGGTAACTTCAGAGTTATGGAAAAAGTTGTTAAACTTTTATTGCTTTTGATTTAGTTTCTCCCTGTATTTCGTGTTTTGTTTCGAAGTATTTAAATAAAAAATATCTTTAGGCTATTCTTTTTGTTTCATTACATTGCCTTTTGTTTTGTTTGATTTGATTTAGAAGTAAAGTTTGCGGTATTTAAAAGAAATGGAATGGAAGTCTCACCGACTTCCAATGATTTCAAAAGTGTACCATTTCGTTATTTACTGAGAATTCAATATTAGCACAAATACCATACAAACATACTTGATCAGAGACCAACATATCAATATTGACCATTTCAAAATCTTTAAATAATTACTAATACTTAAAGCGAAGAGGACACAAGAACCTTGTCACAAGTGTCCTTGGAAAGATCTTGGACTTGACATAATTGGATACTTTTCTAGGAAAAAATAAATTATTAAAATATCAAATAATCATACTTTTATTCATTGAATGATGAAACAACTAATTTTAGATTTATGTTCTAGAAACGTTTCCAGTAAAAATTTTCCTATTTGACGTCAAAACATTGTGACGTCACATTCATATTGAGATTTCATAGAAAAGTATCGTTTTCGACATTTCTATTAAAGTATTAGAATTTGAGTAGTTCTAGTAGGAAACTATAGTATTCTATTTATTCTATCGAATTCCGATCAACCAATTCTATATTGGTACGAAAAACATACAAACATCCTTAATTGGAGATCACAAACAAACCCTGGCTGTATCATCCAGTAGCCATGAGCCAGCTGTTCAGCTGTACCTTTAATAAAGTTGTGTCTACACTAGTCGTAAACAAGTACAGTTCGACGTGAATGGCCCATTAGACGCCGCCCACTCGCTTTTCTTATTTACTACTAAACAACTTTGTTTTCGTTTAGCGTAGCGTCTTGAGAATGTTTTTTGTAGATAGTATTTTTTAATTATAGAATAAGTCGGGTTTTTCTTCTGAAAGGGAGAAATCATCAAATGACTTTGGACAGTGGTCCTTTCTTCAAATGGTGGGGTAAGAGGAAGTGTCAGACTCTTCCTGACTAAAAACCACACCATTCACAACCACATAATTGCGCTTGCATCCGCAACCTCGGTTGGACATCGACCTTAGTACCCCGTCTGTGGTAGTCTGATGGTTCACTGAGGCAAGCGTGGAACGCGATGCACCATAAGCTCGGGTCTGGTTCTGGTTGGGCGGTGAGATTTCCTTGTTCGCCGTCAACACACCCACGTTAATAAGTTGATTGCCATAGTTATTTATTAAATAAAAGTATTACAAATCTCTCCTAAGTCCCTTAACCATTTTGATTTTCCTTAGGCTTTTCTTAAAGACTTTAATAATATTGAAAATTCATAGAAACGAGAGTACTATATGATTTGATATTCAGAATGTCTCTGTTTGTTATGACAAAAAATAGATTTTTTGTGAGGGGAAAATCATCAAATTTATTCTCCCGACCAGGGCCGGGCGGGAGGGAGTGTCAGACTCTTACTTACTAAAAACCCCCTGTTTCTTCTCCTGCTCTGGGCCGAGGTCACGGTGCCTCATTGCGCTCATCCCGCAACCCCGGCTGTGTTACTAAGCGGAGGACGCTTAGCTCAATTGTAAAAGGCAAAAAAATTCGGTAATTGTTTTGTTCTTAAAATAAACAAAGTTTTTAATATAGCAGCTGTATCAAATTATTTATTTATAAATAAAAGATTAAATGCAATTATAAAGGTAGTGTTACAAGTTTGATTCCATCAAAAAATAATAATTCTATTATTTTGTTTTTAGTTACCGACTTTTTATGAAATATAAACTAAATTCTCAAAAGTTTGAATTATCATGTAATCGAATTCGTTAATTTAAATTGTTTTAATGAGTAACAAGAATAAAGTCCTCTTAATTACACTATAAGTTCATTGACCCGTCTAGAGTCGAGACGTTGCGTATCGGAAATCGATTAACCAAACTATAATTTATATATGAAAATATACACAACACGACCTAGACTGTATTAACTTAAATATATTTTCAACTTTATTCCTTCGTCAAAACAGTATGTCGGAGCGACGATTATTTAAATTGAATTTTGAAGGAGGTTTTATCACAATTCATCGGACGAGGGTACCATAAATCGTACTCTGGTGGAACGTCAAACTGACAGTTCTGCGTGCGCATTATGTTGGAGAGCGAGCGCTGTGACTGTCATTTGAGGCGGATCGCCGACGTCCGTTATTTTTGTAATTTATTCGGCCTGATTATAAAATCCTACGCCCTACAATGGACTGTGAAGACGATGATCAGGATGTTGATGTTCGTACCAACCCCCCGGTGCCTTCATCAGAAGTGGGATTCGATGGGAAACCATCTCATAACGCGGATGAAAAAGAGGCACGCAGTCATCTGTTTTTCATGCCACGTTTCTACTGCTTGCTTAGAGAAGAAGATCAGCGATGCAACATTTGAAAAAGTCATCATTTGCCATAGAGCTTCTTAAGTCGTGATGGAGATATCTACGGGTGAGGAAGTTCCTTTTCTTTGTTATAACGGGTTATCATGCTCCTTATCTGCGTGTTCATATGATTGAACCAACGACTGTATTGATAACGCGCGAGATAGTTCCCAAATTAGAGAAGTTGATGGTTGTACCTAGTTTCACCTGGGTGACGTGTCTGTGAATATAATTGTGAGTTGGCGTAACTGATCATTGGGAAGGATAGTGACGTCCGGTCTATGTCACGTGGTGTCTAGTCGAAGGGACGCACTAGTCTGACCCAGGCAGGTGATGTGGTGAGCTGGTCGGAGGGATGATGTGGTCTTGCCGGAGCATGTTGGCTGGTGGTAGAGGCGCATACATCCGGTCCATGCACACCAATCGCTGAGGCTGTATCAGTGTGGTTTGGGATATGTTGTTTTGGAAGTAGGTACAACTGAAAATGATGAGAATGTTACATCGATGTTGAGTGCAGTAACCAGGCGATATGTTGAGAAAGCGCATGTTAGTCAGGATGAACGAGCAGCGTGCTATACACGTGGAATCTTTCTTCTGTTCCAGAATTACCACAGAACTAGGATCGCTCGAGGACGAGCGAATGTCAGTCTGGCCGTGTCGGAGCGACGATTATTTAAATTGAATTTTGAAGGAGGTTTTATCACAATTCATCGGACGAGGGTACCATAAATCGTACTCTGGCGGAACGTCAAACTGACAGTTCTGCGTGCGCATTATGTTGGAGAGCGAGCGCTGTGACTGTCATTTGAGGCGGATCGCCGACGTCCGTTATTTTTGTAATTTATTCGGCCTGATTATAAAATCCTACGCCCTACAATGGACTGTGAAGACGATGATCAGGATGTTGATGTTCGTACCAACCCCCCGGTGCCTTCAAGTAGATAATCGAATAAAAACATTTGAGGTGCCTTGATTTGCTTCAGACATCAGTCTGTAGTAAAAACCGGTGTCGATAAACTGATCGTAGTAAAAGAAACTTGTAAGTGGACTTGGAATTTTATTACCGAAACGTCTTACTAAATCTGATTGCGGTTGTCCGAAGCTTAACAGTCTATTCATTTTCAATCCTGTCTTGTCAATCACGTGGTTTAAATAATGAAATATCTTCTATGGATTATTAATGTAGATTATTCTTCAAATGTGGGAGAGCCATGCTGCGGCACAAATGGGTCTGGGATTTGACTAGACTGATACCACGGCCTCACAGAAAACTGACATGAAACAACCTCGCCGTTGAGTTTCGCCGTGTAAGTGAGGTTTCCGAAGACCCAATTCTTTCCTCCCCAATTTCTAAATCACCAAATCCCAAATCCTCAAAAGTTCGGCAACGACTTCGTAACTCGTCTATCGACGGCGATAATTATTGCTTACCATCAGTTAATACGTCTGCTTGTATGCCGATATATCGCATAAAAACAGTTGTAAGGAGAAAATTCTTCTTCTATATGTATACGAGGAAGAATAGCATTGCAGTTAACGAAAACAATGTCTTGTCTTGATTGTTTACATTTTTTAGAACGAGATCCTAAATTTACTAACGAACCTATATGGTTAAAAGTAGTTAACGTTTATATGGATCAATTGAAATAAATGTTTGTTATTTCAACCTCAAGCATCATTGGTCATTCTTGCTTAGCGAATAAGCATCCAATTTTTGATGAAACCTTTTACTGTCTCCTCTATCGATTTTGTATCCGCGGTCCCGGCAGAAATAAATATATCCTAGTCTTGCTAGAATTTATTTTTCCCAACCATCTAGAAGGCAAACTTCATAATAAAAGTTACATAAAGTTAATTATCCATTATAGAACTCTCCATTGCGGTTATCTCAAACAGAACAAGCGTTTACTCATAGCTACTAACTAGCTTACCGTACTTAACTGTTACTTAGGCATAACGTTAAAGTGGAAAAAAGAACTCAAAAATTAACTCTGAAGCTCATTAAAACACATAATTAAGGTTTTCTGTGGTTGAGATGACGATAAATAACTTTATGTTAATTACAACCTAAAAAATCCTTTTAACTAGAGAGTTAATGGTTTAGATACAATGTAACGTTACCCATAGATCGATGTGAAGCCGGAGTAACTCTCTCTCTCTTTTCATCTGTACATTTCAAACGCCGTGGTGTTTTTTTATTTCAAATTAATACAAATCATTATTCTTTATCGGATCTGTTAGTACATTTTTTTTGACCCATACAAGTACTGTCTTCTGTGTCGTGGAATTTGTGTATCCAACCCCCGATACTTTGCACATTAGCCGGTTGCCCACCTACTACACCAACAGATGAATCGATTTAAAGAAAAACTTAGGTGGCAACATTCTTGTTCACAAAAAAACATGCATAAAATAAAAGCTTTGTAAAAATTAACTGTTAAATATCATAAAGTACAAAAATTGCGGTAAAGATTAACTCAACAAAAAATGTACACATAAATACGTAATGCATATGAAGGTTGGTTTATATTATTAAGCTTTATGTTTGGGGTCGTATAAGAGGCACTTTTAATTACGAAAAACTCCAATTAGCAGGAAGGGCGCGGGTATAATCCTTACGGTCACTGAGCAAGGCTCTACAGAAACATCAACTTGCATGGGAATCAAGGAGGGATTTTATATTTTTAGATTCGGTAAGATGAGTAAAATATTATTTTCTCATTTTTTAGAATATACTTGAGGATACTTGTTAAATTAATAAAAAATATTTTTTATATTATATCAGCTTCTGTCAGCGACTTCACTCGCAGTGCCTGGGCAAAAAGTGGAAGTAGTTTAAGTGTGGAAGGCTCGACCTGAGTGATACCACGGCCTCACAAGAAAACCGACGTGAAACCCAAACTTTAATTCCGAAATACTAATCCCTAAAAGATCGGCAACGCACTGATAACTCCTCTAGTTAACTCCTTCAGCTTACGAATGTCCATGGGCGGTTCCAATAGCTTACATAACACAAAAAAACCAAATCTGGTATCCAGACTTATAATGTATCGCAATGGGAACTTTAATTCAAATCCATTCGGTTTTTTTACTTGAAGGAGTAACATACATCGAACCCATTGCATACATCCATATAAGCAAACTTTCGCGTGCAGTCTCTTAGTTGGCATTTATGACAACCAAGGTCATACGGACCAATATTGTAATATGAAATATAGATCAGTACTCGACTGGAATATTTGCCTATGAAATGTTCCGAAGTCCTATCAATAAGTGGAATAGCAACTAATTAAGTTGCTATTTACCGTAAAAGTAGTACTACTGGGAATTGAAGTGCATATACGGTTGCTAAGTTGCAGTTTACACCGTCCATTAGTGAAATAGATTCTGCGTATCTAAAAGTAGGATTGGTTATACGTTTATTTTGCAAACATTGTAACGTATAAACATGAAAAGAACCCTGTTTTTTACTATGTATGTTATGCTTTTTCGCATGAACTGCTGAACATATTTCAATGATGTTTGATAATGACCTCGCTTCTAATTTTAACAAGTCTACTTATTTAAGTTAGACGGCTTACTCACGTAATACCACGTTGTAGTTTGACGAGGTAGCTTGAATAGTTTTAAAACATTCTAGTGGCTCCTATGTGTGGTAGTGGTTTTTTTTGTGAGGGGAAAATCATCAAATGACTTCTCCCACCAAGGGCCGGGCGGGAGGAAGTGTCAGACTCTTACTGACTAAAAACCCCCTGTTCCTTCTCCTGCTCTGGGCCGAGGTCGCGGTGCCTGTGGTAGTGGTTGGGGTACCAATTGAGGTTAGGTTGTATGTGAATATGCCATTTATTTTATTCTTTAAGCTATAACTTAACTGTGTATTCAATAATGAACAACTTCATTAATAAATACCATTTGTCTCTATAAAAGAGTAGTTTGTAAAAATCTGTCTAACATAGTAATCAATATTGCGTCAAATCCCTAAAGCAAACTGGGTCAGGAATGAACGCCCTTGAAGGCACACATGTCAGGTTATTTTGGTAAACGATGATATATTGTGTATCCGGAAATCAAGGAGCTAAAGAAAAATGGCTTGCAGCTTTGTATTCAATTTATTTTCTGGTGTACAATGTAAAATTCAAATCACACTTCTATATATGTTTGGTATTGTGGCCATGTGTTGTTTTAGTTTTATTGACAAATGAAATGAAATATTTAATCAATGAAATCGAGATCATAGCAATTTGGAGTTGCGCAACATAAAATGAAACTACCTGAGTAAATGGTGTGATTTTTTTTAATTTTATTGTTTACGTACCAATTTGTACTTAAGCATAAAAGGATAGTTCTTGAATAGCATTATCTACTAGTCACCCACAAAGTGAGCTGAGTATGGCCTATAAAAATGTAATAGTGGCCAACTCCATCACACCATCACATATAAGTGCCCATTGCTGGGTATAGCATTTACACACGTAGGTTTTTTTTTCACCACGCTTTGGCGATTTCAGATGTATAGTTAATTGTAAATTATTAGTCCAAGTTTTTTCATAGTCTTTTCCTTCACCGTAAGTCAGCGTTGTGTTTCGCCGTGTGAGTAAGGTTACCGGAGGCCTCATCCAATCCCTCCTCAATCCCTAAACCTTCAAATCCCTAATCCCTAAAAGGTCGGCGACGCACTTGTAACTCCTCCGTTGCGGTTGCGGGTGTCCTTGGGCGGCGCTGATTGCTTACCTGATTAATCCGTCTGCTCGTTTGCTGATCTATTACGTAAAAAAAGTCACTGTTGTTTAAATAAATTTAGAAAGAAATAACATAAGAGTCGAAAAAAGTTACATAGGTACTTGCTAGCGAGGGCCTTAATCTCCAGTCAACATCGCCTAATCTTGCATATATTTTTATAGAGATTAGTGTATTAATAATATCTATTGCCTATTGGATATAGGGTCGATGATATTAGAGCTAGATTGACGGGCCTAATCTGAAACCCGATATCGGCCCGATAATGAATATTAAGAGAATTAACTTTATAGAAATATAAGATCACATGATTTTCCTTGAAAGCTATCACTTTAAATATTAATTTTAAATGGTTAACTTTTCACTTAAAAATATTATATTTATATTATAAATATAAATATAATATTTTTAATATTTATAATATTTTTTTATAATATATTATAAATATTATATTTATTATATAATATACCAGATTTATTTTCCTGAAAATTTCATATTCATTAAAATTCTTTTATATTTATGTATGTGCAGATTTCAACGTACTGCATTTTTCTTTAACAAAAATATAACAAATAAGTAAAACATTTTTAAAATTGTAATTTTTTTCCATACTAATAAATTGTGGTACGCGTTGTCAGCCATGTACTTTACAGCCTATTGTCACCGGGTATAGTGTAGCTTCCCAACAGAGAAAGGAACTGTCAAATCAGTCAAATACAGGTCCCTATTAAACTAAAACAATCGAACAATCTTCGATTTTTAAATGTTAGCAAAGATAAACTCGTCAAATGTACATAATAAATATTTCCTAGACTTGTGAACACCACGTTTAGTTGTGGGAATAGGTAATCACACCTATGACACAACATCTAAGGGTTTTCGAGGGGGAAATTCAAGAAATTACTACTTACTTACTGGCTAAAAACCAGCCCCTTCTCATGTTCCAAGAAAGGGTTGTGGTACATTGAATTACATTGAATTATTACAATGTGGTACATTAGGCTTGCACCAGCTACTCCAGCTAAACCTCTAAGGGCTTTAGTGCTTATAGGAATTCAAGCATACGTCATTGCATATGTATGTGATGCGCTCGAACTCAGGCAGCGTATCCAAATCACTGAACTTCGAGAATCCCTTTCTTAACATTCAGTTGAACTATTCAGGCTAATTCTGCAAGTAATTTGTTTTTATCTGCATTTTAAATGGCTAAATATTAATAGGTCAATAGAAAATTCCACATAATTATGGAATAAGAAAATATTTTGACATTAAACATTTGTCATAGATATTTAGTTACCTCGATGTCAATCATTGTGTTGAATTTTGAAATCAGGCACGGCATCCAATTAGCAATTATCATTTTGATTTATCAACTGGTGTATATTATATATTTAAGTGAGAAAGGTTGCATGTTGTTACAGCTGCACGTACCACTACATAGTATAAAACAAAGTAGCTTTCTTTGTCCCTATATCCATATATTGTGTATGCTTAAATCATCAAAACTAGCACAACGGCTTTTGATGCAGTTTTGATTTCATAGACAAAGTGATTGAAGTGAAGAGGAAGTTTTATATATATGTCAAGTTACGTCCATTAAAAAATGGAACAATTTAGTAACAGCGTTGCACACGTGCAAAACTGGAGCGGCGAAACTTGAAGACAAATATAGCAAACCTAGAAAACAAAATACTTATTGAAAAAAAAATACGATTACGAAATATTGCCATACAATTTGTTGATTAAGTATGGGAGAGCCATGCTTCGGCACGAATGGGTCGGCTCGGCCGGAGTGATACCACGGCCGTACAGAAAACCGGCGTGAAACAACCACAGCGTTGTGTTTCGCCGTGTCAGTGAGGTTACCGGAGGCCCAATCCCTTAATCTCCAAAACACTAATTCCTAAGAGGTCGGCAACGCACTCGTAATTCCTCCGTTGCGGGTGTCCATGGGCGACGCTGATTGCTTACCATCAGGTAATACGTCTGCTCGTTTGCCTGTCTATAATATAAAAAAATGCAAACAACGTTGTAAGCAACAGCTTTAATAATACAATACCTAAATGAATATACATTTTATTGTCAAGACTGAAATTATGAGTAACAAATTGATACAGACGCCTTAAGCTGGGATCAAACTGGAACATTAGACAAATGATATCCATTTACGAGCAGAGAAGAGAAATTCGGAAGGCTTAAACTGACTACAGGCGTAATTATAAGTTATTATGTCTTGAAGCCTCTTTGGAATATGATTAATGATCTTCGTTTCGTTGAAGGCCGTGATGTGGGTAGCTAGTATTTAGTTGTACTGGTTCTGTTTTATTTTTGTTTTACATTTTTCTGATGTTTTTGTCGCTTTGTGGTTTGATTTATTTAATAAAAATGGTCTTTTAGAACGTTTTGTAGAATTATATGATGTAATCTGTGATGGTAGAAAAGTGGGCTCTTTAATTCCGAATTTCAATCCTGTCCTACTAATATTACAAATATGAAATTTTGAGAGAATATATGGATGTATGTTTGTTATTCTTTTACACAAAAACGGCTGGCCCAATTTTGTTGAAATTTGGTATGTGAATAGACGCTGCTTTTTATCAACATATCACGTGGACGAAGCTATAGGCAAGAGCTAGGAATAGATAAATGTATTCCAAAAAATAATACAATGTATAATTTTTTTTTTGTCTCCAACAACAATTGTTACTTAGTTTGGAATTTCAATAATTTTAAAATTAATGGCATCTCTATGTTCCTAACATTTTTGCAGTAAAATACCGTTCTTATTAGTTGTCTAACAAAAGTTTTACAGTCAATGAAAAAGGTTGATAGGTACTGCCAATAGACTAAAGCCTTACACAATAAAGCGTAAATGGTGGACATAAAAGGCAGGGAACCCAAGCAATCAATACAGACCAAATTACCTTTTCAACTTTTTATTTTATTCCTTTACAAAGATCTCTTATACCCTTCTGTTTCTCTTATATAAGTACTAAGTTTTACCAACCTATAAATGTCCACTGCTAAGCAAAAGCCTCTTCCTTCACTATGGTTTGAGCGTTAATTACCATTCTTGCTCAAAGCGACCGCGATTTCAAACGTATAAAAACGTATAGGTAATAAAGCCAGGTTACATTTAATACATTTCTGTTTATCTAAATTATCTTAGAAAGCACATATTACTGTCACGTTTGCGCCCTAATGGGACACCACCAACATAAAATGCCATTTATGATTTTATAAGATAAATAATATATTTCATACATGAAGTCCATTTTGGAATACATTAAGGAAATCTCTACTTAGTAGAGAATTCGGAATACGGTTGCCATTTATATCTTAAACAAAAACCAAACTTTAACTAAACAGAACAATAACAAATGGAAATAAATTTATTCCATGTATAACTAATTAAAACTTAAATATATCATTCATTCGTATTTTGTATTCCATATCTGCCTACGCAGTTTAACATTGTTACTGAAGTAGAAAGTTCTGGCCTATAAAAATAGCTATTAAAAATATTTTACGACAGTAATTTCACTGGCGGAGCCAAACAAGACCAGGAAATTAAAAGTAAGTAATAGGAAATTTAAAAGAAAAACACTTCGTAACTCTAAGCCCTCAGAACATTGAATTTAACAACGACCTCCACTTTCTTTTGTTTAATTTTCTTAAATAACTCCAATAAAAGTTTATTATTAGGGGGATATTAATAAAGGGACTTAAGTACTGTTTATTTGTCATGCGAAATTACGTCTTGTATCTACTAGTATTGATTTTAGATTTGCTCAAATTCTGGTTATTAAATGGCAAAACGTCAGGGTCAAAGGAGTTTAGCCACAGGTCAGTGCCGGCTTACGTTGCTAAGCAACGGAGGTCGTTAGTGCATATTGCAAGGTTATACGCTCTTAAAACTTACTTTAGTCTGAGAGGATTTGGATGTGTGGTCAGGTGAAAAGCTAGTCTCGTTCTATATTTATTTATTTATTTATTTATATATACTTTATTGCACACATACACCAAGTACCAATATATTGGATACAATGACCGAATGTTGTTGTTACAATGGGCGGTCTTATCACACAAGGTGATATATAGCTCCATTAAACTTTGAATATCTATAAATCTTTTCATAAATTGTGAAAGTGCTTCAATATTTTAATTCCGTTCGACTGTCGATAGAGGTAGAAAATCCCAAATATTTTTATAAAAAAATTGTTGTTTTTCGCTTTTGATGGATTTGTTGTTGTTAGTGAGACTTTGAAGTGCATGCTATAACATTCTATTTACAGTTTGAACGATATATTTCATTGTGTTTTTTTATCAAAATATTGTGTTGGTGTATTGTTAGCAAAAAATACATAATATAGGATTGCTTCCTAAATGTAGGGAACTGAAAATTACTAGTCCGCATCAACCTATGCTTTGGTTAGACGATGAAATAACATTGCACGCTCTAAACGAAACTAGACTAGCAGTTACAAGCCTCATATCTCTCTCACACATGTATAAGGTGTAAGCGTTAATCACCACGCTTGCTTAAGGTGGATAGGTCATTTATAATTTGAAATTAGAAGTCCAGGTTTCTTCGTGATGATTTCCTTCACTGTTTGTTAATGACGTCTAAATAATTTTAGAAAGTAAATGAAACTCGAAAATCGTCTAAATGTTGCTTGCCAGGTTTTGAGTTAGTACCCTTATGGATGAGAAGCGAGTTTACCATCATCCAAACCACGACGCCATTTAGCAATATACACATACATACAACCATGCAATTAAATTAAATATTTACACAATACATTTATTTCCTCGTTTACCAATTCCAACAATAAACACATGAAAATAAATAAATCGTATTTATTTACCGGAATTTTAATTAATAACAACCATTATGCTCGATTTCTGTAGTGTAAATTAAAATATAATCAGCCAGATTTTCTGTTTGTATTTAAAACAAGTTGCTCGAATTTTATTAAGCTCGGAATTTACATTAGCAACAATTTATTTATTTAACTTTACGTTGCATGTTTGCGTTAATACGCTATAGGAAGTTTCAGTTTTAATTTTGTGAAGAAAACTTTTAATATTTTAATCTCTTACATCTGGAAAGGAAAGATAGAAAAGCACTCTCTCAATGTGACGACTTATTTTCTGTCATGTCACAAAGAGCTATTTTAATAGTGTTCAATCACTTTTCCTATCGGGCGAAAATCATAAAGTGTCTTTTCTCACTCTGGGTGTAGCCGGAATGTCAGACTCTTACTGACTAAAAACCACCCCGTTCGTTTTCCTGCTCTAGGCTGACGCCAAGACACCTTATTGTGCTGGCCTCGCAACATGTGTCTGCTTATCGTCTGTTATGTAATTACAAAATCCGAAAACAGTACTGTGTGTCCATAAATTTATTTAAATAACAACTGAGTTACTCACTTCTATCAAATTAGAAAAGGTGAGACATGCACGCTTCTCATAAATATGAGTCCCGCTGACTTGCAACTTGTAGAGCGTTTCTCAGTTAATACACGTAAGACAATATTTCAAAAAGAAAAACAAAATATCTCCCGATAATTTCCATACAAAGATTGCATAGTCTACTTTACCAGTTATTAGTAGTCTAAGTAAACATAAGGAGTTAGGCGTCAAATTCTTAAATAGATAATGGTAAACATGTTATTTTTTCAATCATTTGTATAATGTATTTGTTTATTAAAAATATTAGTTACTTGGAGTAAATTATTATTAACTGATTTTTTTTTCTGTTACAGGTATGTTACATCAAATTACGATTGAAAAGTGGTTTGTATACATTATGTTAATTCTAAACAATGAGACGGAATTTGTCAGCGTCGGCTTTCCAACTATCAATTTAAAAACGTTGTATAAACTTGTCATACAGGGTCAACGTTTGGTCTTTGAAGGAATTAGACATGATCTTTTTATGTCGTGTACTCACACACAAAATGTTTATATACATTAGCTATATAATACAAAAATACGATATAAAGTGAAGTGGCATACTCATATTTCGCGCACACACTTTTTCATCTCTATCGATTTTAAGGATTACCGCGGTTGATGTATTTGATATTCACAATACATATGTACTATACTTACAATTTATTTTATACATAAAAGTTATATTTAAGTTATTGTTGTACATCCCAGGACGAGATTTCTTACGTGCGCGTGGATTCACACACGGAATATCTCGGAACGAAGTTTTGTAAATACGTGTATGGAAGGAAATGAGTAATAAATATTATTCTTCTTTCTGTTGGAATTTTTCAAACCGTATTAGTAATGATTTTGTTGTTTGGAAATATTTTATATTATAACAAAAACGTGTTCTGTTTTAAAAGCAAGAATATTGAGGTATATATGTTTGAGGGTGGAAATCACTAAATGACTTCTCTCGCTCTCGGTGGGAAGTGTCTGACTATTACTGACTAAAAACCAATTCATCACCTGTTCCAACCCGAAGCCGCAGTAAATTATTGCGCTTGACCCACTACCCCGGCTGATGACTTATAATTTACCAAAGAAATATTGACACAGATTCAGTCGTGACCCTAATATTGATAAAGCCTTCAAGACTTCAGGCCACTCAAATCCCAACAAAGAGCACTTTGTTTATACTAAAAACATAGACTGGGTCGAAGAAGCAATTCTATTATTTCTTATTTGTACTAACAACACCAAACCTTATCAACAACCGTCAAACATATACCAAACAACATATATATAGAAGAAAATGATACTGGAAATGTATTGTGAGCATTTTCTCTATGTACGAAGCCTTTAATTATTGTTACCTGTGTGCGTTTATAATACTTCCACCCACTATCAGGCACGTCTTTCCCTTATATTCTTTAAGACAGAGTTATAAAGTCTTAACTCTGAAACCGCTGCAGATTAATTTTGCCTGAAATGTTGTAAAAGATTAAGGTACGTGAGATGAGACACCAAATTGCCAACACTGAGCCGCGACCTTGACTTGTAACATTTTGACTAAAATAACGATTTTAACGTGAACAGAACAGTAATTATAACCCAATTTAACAGTTTTGCTGTTGTCACTTATGCACGATTTTTTCACACATAATTATATTATTCTGATATTTTAAAGGATCTATATCGTGTCTTAAACATAAGCTTGAAAATACTCATTTTATTAAATTAACAAACACGTTAATATTTCATTATACCGCAGTATGCTTTTAACATGCTTATTAACTCGTTAAAGCTACATAGCAACATTGTTTGTGAAGCGCTACGACGTAGCTGCGCTACGGCGTAGCAGTTTTACCTACGCTACACATGAAAGCTACATTCGCAAACCTATACTTTGTGCCTTGAATATTATTTTCATAAAGAGCAGGATTACCCATCACGGTATTCGAGACACGAGTGGCTGCGTAAGCGACATTTTAGTCACCCGTTGTCTGAAACAGCCATTGTAATAATTTCTCAAGCTCAAATTGTACTGCTTTATTCGTAGTATTATTTACTTTTGTACAAATGTTCTACCAGTCTAATTAAATCTCGTAAATCGTTGCTAAGTTATGAAAGTAGTCATTAATTCACCTGAAACTGACTTTCAAACTTTAGGTAAATTAATGTGTTTAGTATGAAAGTGGTAAATTTTACTGTTTGTTGTTTTGTAATTTTCTTATATTTTACCTTTTGTTTTACTACAAAATTGTGCTGGAAAATAGGAATTGTTGAACGAAGTTAAACGTGAAACGAACAGATATAACATTTTTCACAAACGACGTCAATCTATTAGGGTTATCACGTAGAAAAATGACGCTATGGTAGCGTTTTTTGGAATTCCGGACTAAAAAGCGGCGACAGCAGTAATTTGGCGGGTGAAAGCGGTTCACGGCTGAGTGCTTTGTGTGGCGCGGCGCGACGTGGTGCGACGCGGCATGACGGTGCACGGTGCGGTGAAGCGAGAGTTGACGACCTAAGCGGTCGCTACAGTCCACACTGACTGTTAATTTCAAGCAGAATACTTGGAAACCATATATTTAATTTTAATTATATTATGTCATATCATTACGAGTTTTGTTCCTTGAAATATAAGTAAGAGTCTATTGCTGTTTCCGTTATCTGCCAAATGATCAAAAAATAAATATTCATTAGTCACTCTAACAACAACTGAAGCCATGATGTAGCCGACAATTGGTAATTCGAGGCGTTACACAGAAATTCCACGTCACGTATTGAATCTAGTGATTATGTCGTCATACCTGAATTATTGGTGACCTCAAATATTGATGTACGTACATCTGTGATGCCATTGGCATAACAAAGTGTATACATACACATATAGATACGTATAAGTATCCAGCACAGAAATTTTGTTAGATATAAAACTGCAACTCCTAATTGATCGATGATAGTATGGATATGAAGATTGATGTGGTAATTGACTACTTTTTTATTTTAAAAAAACATTGTCCCAAACTAGGATTTTCTCCTGTGTCGTGGGCGCGGTTACAAACATATTATGTACAATATCATATAAACGTGACTCTCAAACGCGAAACAACAATTTGTAGATCACACAAAGATAGAAGATTTAAGTGTGGGAGAGCCAAGCTTCGGCACGAAAGGGTCGGCTCGACCGGAGTGATACCACGGCCTCACAGAATACCGGCGTGAAACAACCACAACGTTGTGTTTCTATCCCCAAAAGGCCGGCAACTCACTCGTAACTCCTTTAATGTTGCGGGTGTTCATGGAAGGCGCCGATTGCTTACCATCAGGTAATCCGTCTGCTCGTTTGCCGACTTATACCATGAAAAAAGAGTTGTTCCGTTTGAAAATTGAAACCGACGCGTTGCACGGCAGCCAGTTGCCCAGTAACCGCACCAACTGTGCAGTCATACTACTACTGAGGTCGTTATAATTAAAACATATTTACAATTTAATATAATAATAGCCTAGAGTACTGTATCTGACCATGTACGGCGCTGATGCCTTGCCATCAGGTGATTCATCTGCTCATTTAGCTTCTATTCAATAAAAGGCACCGAGTCATTTCTTTTAATTGTTAACCTGCTTACCTACCAAATTGTTTTGCTAATTGTCCCCATAATGACCAATTGGCATCGATCGAGTTGTGACTGCGGTCTTATTTCTAACTAGGACAAAGTAAAGAAAATGCAAATCGTATTTGCCGTTTCAATTGTGGCTGGATTCTAGAGGGTAACTTGTACATTGTTTTTCAAACAAGATCGGTTTTGGCGTTCTGAGAATTTCTTGGAAGAAAATAATCAATTGCTCCAATATTTTGTTGACTGTGGTAGCGTTGTGTAATAAAAATATTTATCGTATAAATTCTTAGAATACAAATTATTAATGGGATGTTTATTTTGTGTGTACTTGCATATCAAAAAACGGTAATTATACACAGCATTTATTTAAGATATATGTTTGTTCCCAATATTATTGAACCGAATTAAGTAGTTTTTTGTGTTAAATGGTTAATTTGTGAAGGAATTTTTGTGGTTTAGTTGGTAAACGAGCTGACAAATTATCTGACGGTAAGCAGTCGACGCTACCCATAGACATTCGTATAGGCAAAATAGTTATTGCCTTTCGGAGGTTATTAGGAATTCACGGATAGGGAATTTGAAGATTGATGATAGGGAGGAACGATTGGCCTCCGGTAACCTCACTCACACGGTGAAACACAATGCACAAGTTGTTTCACTCCGGTTTTCTGTGACGCCTTGGTAACACTACAGTCGAGCCGGCCTGTTCTGCTATGCTTAGGAAATTAAAGGAATATTATAATAAATACATCAGGCTAAAGCTGACCAATAGAAGTTTAAAGGTACTGGGGTAAAAGAGCAAATCGTTACTGTTAAGCAAGAAAACAAATGTTAACAAAAAGGAAAAATCATCTTACTTACCTAAAGCTAAGAATAATATACGTATAATATATACTTACGATCTCATTTGTTACAATTTTGGCAGCCTAAAGATGTCTAAACCTTGAAATTCATTACATTATAAGTTTATCGACGCGAATGAAATAAACTAAAATTATTTATAAAAATGTATATATATTTATTTATTAATGTTAACCAACAATTGTTTACACTTATACATGTATTGTAAGTTAATGATTGGTGTAACATTCGCAAGTGCAACAATTAATTAAAGGTTAACACCATATGCACAAGAAAACGGCTTCAACAACTTATTTATAACAATTCGATATCTTCCTTATAGAGTTATTACTCAGTTAACACAAAATTTACTTTTTAAGAGTTACTTTTGTAGAGCTTTAAAAGCCATTTAAAACTCAACTCTTCTTAAGTTATACTATTACTAAATAACAGGTACTTTTGGAGTGTGCTCGACTAATTTCGGTCCAAGACCGTGCAGAACAGTTGTGGTCACTAATGTTGCTTAACTAGCTGACGAACGATCGATCACGAACAATTACATGAGAAATCATGGTGATTATTTTATAAAACTAGGTCTTATTGAGTCATAGAAGAAAAGGTTTACTGCTTGATCCTGTATTCAAAAATTGGACTAAAATTCTGGCTATAAATTATATAAAAATTCGTGAGGCCGTAACCTATATATGCCAGAAAAGAGAAAACCGTTGGAGCCATTTGTCATAAAAGATCTATTGCAGTCGGTAGGGTAGCTAGAATTCGAAGGTCGTGTCGTTATCGATCTGCATACGGGCTCCTAGTTGAATCTGGAAAACAATGGGTATATAAAAAAATAAAATCAATCGAAAATATTGTATTAGAGTTTCAACCGGCCAGAAGTTCATTGACGAAAACTTTATGAAATCAAATTGCAGATTAAGTACATCATAACTATGACGAAATTACATAAAAATTATAAACATCCAAAAAAAACTGCTTCCATTGTGCTATGGGCATTCCGATTAATTTTGATAGCTTTAAAAGTTTAAGCGACCTCATATTTTTAGTCTAAAACCTGGCGGCAGCGCACTTTGATAAACTTTAAACTTGTAAGTCCTATCGACCAAGCGTGGGAATACAACGAATCCTCTAATGAAGATGAGGCCAATAGTCCAGTTGCATCTCAAAACTGGAATAAAAGTTTTTAATGTTGTTGGACTGGATTTTTTCAATGACTTTTCCTTCTCGAGCGACAGATTCCAGCTGACTAAAATCCACCCTGTCTCTTCTCCTGCTCCAACCCAAGGTCGTAATGCCTGCGCTTGCCCCGCAACTCTGGCTGCAACCCATACCTTGTTAAAGTATACTGCTTTTAGTCACTATTATTTGTGGACTGATATTTTTGTCAACCTATTTAACGTATCGCAGTTTCAGCATTGGTTTACAAAACAAACTAATGGCGGTCATAAGCCTGAAATAGCAGTCCCCCGCGTTATCAATACAACGCTGTTGTGCTGCGGAATTGAGTGTAACTTCATCCACACAAATCTGTTTGCGTCGAAAATTTACAATAATAGCCTTTATTAACTGCTTTTAAAATCTGTTTTTGTTTGTTTTGCAACGAAAATGTGAGTATGCTGTACAGTAAACGATATTCTTCTTAGAATCTGAAGAAGCCTTTTCTTCGTAAATAATCAATTAATACAAATATTCTGAGCTGTTTTTGGACTGCTGCTACTTCTAGACTACGAGCCACCTCCACAAAAGATGGTTTTGCCATAAACTCTACGCTTGGGAAGAGCAGTTCGAAGTAGTAGTTTAAAAAGATCACATTTATTAGAGAGTTCTGCAATATCTCTATTTTTGTAGTATCGTAGGCAGGTCTTATTGCACACACGAGAAGAATAAAAATGTTGATAAATGTATTTGATTAGGTCGTCATCGCCACACGGATATCACAAACGTTGCAGAAAAAAACATTAAAGAATTTCAGCTTTAGAGCAAATTCAGCGGCAAACTTGCGTATGTAGTATGTAAGTGATGGACAAATGCAACATTGAAGGAGTTACAAGTGCATTAAAAAGTGCGGGTATTCGAGTCTGACTCTCCCATATTCAAAAACTCTCTTTTTCTTATCATTCTGTCAAGTTTTTCTAAAATAGTTTCCTATCTATACAAGTATCTCTACTTAATGTTGAAAAGTTTACAAATAAAGTTGTAGCCAAAAAATATCTACTACGTCCACAAAAATATTGCTTCTGCATTTCGATTCCACTAAAAGTGTTTACAAAATCCTCCATTGTAAATAAAATTTATTGAAATTTCTTTGTTTTTCTTTAAAAGCGATTTTATGCTTCACTTTGGCAAGTGCTGGCTAGGACGGCGTAGTAATTAACCTCGCCAATTAAGCAAATTCAGGTCGAGTTTTTTTTTTATCACAAAATTTATTTGCGTTTCCACAACCCTTTTTGGAATTGAAATGGTTGCTTGCTTTTTTGTTGTTAAATTGTTGCTAATTATTTATTAATTACAGTTGCAAATCGTTTAAAAATGTGTCTTTAATTAGAATTAATTTATTGAAAAACACATAATTTTGTATTTATTAAAATTTACGAGTTTATTGTTATTAACAGTTGTGAAAAATCAGTTTGAACATATGACGATGAAATGAAGCCTATAACAGTATGAAATGGTACATAAAATTAAATATGTTTTTCTAGCCAAAATAATCAAAATTATTTTAGCAGGCCATCACCGAACATAAACCTTTTATTACACTATCCATGACCTGATTAAGAAGGTATTATAAAAAAATAAACACATTATTGTATTGTTGTACGATTGCATATTTACCATAATAATAATTATGACCTTAATAGAATGTAATAAATGATAGTATATACAAATAACATTTCAATTATTTCACGAATTTATGAAAACATTTTTAAAGTAAGGTCTATCACTAACTAACTTTATGTTAATTTAACGTAGGCTTTGGTAATTGTTTTGAAACAAAATTGTAACTAAAGAATAGTTTAGGTACTCATTAAATGTTTCTAAGTACGACCTTAATAGAACTCTGATACAATTTAAATATTTTAATTGATGATATATGTATCAATCACAAATTGAAATTAATTATTAAAACAACATTAAGAAACATGTTCAAATATGTATTGTTTTGACTCAATTGTGACTAAATATTTGCACGACGTGATGTACCCATGTCGAATATAATGAACCTCTAAAATTGTCGTTGCATTAAATTAATTTATTCACAAACTAGCTTTTGCCTGCGATCTCCGTTCGCGTGGAATAGTGACTTTCTACAGATTTTTGGTATAAAAACGATCCTATGTCCTTTCTCAAGTTCCAAACTATGTCTGTAAGTACCAAATTTCACAGAAATCGGTTCAGTAGTTTATGCGAGAAAAAACACACACAGACAGACAGAGTTACTTTCGCATTTATAATATTAGTTTGGATTAAAGTTACAGAAAACAAGTTTTACATATTTTCAAGTACGAGCAAGTTTTGAACGGCGAACGCCCATTCATCGTAGTTTTTTCGACCCTTAAGCTTAGGCACATATTATGTATGTTAGCAAAACCATATCTATCTGGCTTTCTCCTTTGTCGTTTTTCTGCTACTTCTACTAAAGTTTTACTACAAATATGGTATGTATAATATCTAGGTTATGGCGAAAATGTGAAAGTTGAGAGCTGGCACGCCAGGGCTTCCGGGCGCGTCTCCAACGCAATAATCTGCAGATGGCATTCCTAACCTGAGTGCTGACCTCTTTATAGACATACTTTCGATCCTAGTATATTATATTGCGATTATTAAATATGGACGATATTATTGTTGTTGTGTAATATCGGTTAATACATGCCAGAGAATGAGCCATTCGAAGTCTTAGTATATTGTAGAAGAACAGTGATAATTTTTTTGTAATATTTTATTTTATAGTTGTCATTATACAATTGATATTCTTTTTTTTCTTTTGGATATTGTTCTATATTTATAAAATTCGAACCTAAGATATCTTTTTCAAAGAACTTGGGACCGCAGAATACGAGATTACTCGATAAATGGAACAAATTTTTTGCCCCTTGGATTTTCTCCTGTGTCGTGGGTGCGTTGTACAAACATACTATTTCACATACACATAACACCCAGACCCGGAATAACAATTTGTAGATCACACAATGAGTTGTTCCGTACTAGAATCGAACCCGCGACACGGTGCCCAGCCACCGAGAATACTGTTCGTTTTGAATTGATGCAATTGATCCTACTAGTTACTAAACTTTTAAGGGTACATTTTAAATTTACAAAACGTTTCGTATTAGTTCCCAAAAAACTTTTTTAATGTAATATTCCAAGCTTAACCCATATCGGTTAAAAGACCTACATCCTGTACTACAAAAGTTTAAAAAGTTAATAAAAATTTAATCCTCAATAAACCTCAATCCAACCTTAGCTTAAATTTTTAAATCCAAGAGTTTGATCCGAAATTAACTTGGGACTAACCTTGCTGAGATAAATATAGGGTGTTTCCTAAACAGAACATTTTCTGTTCACTTATTGTCGCTATGTTATAAATAAACAAATTACGAAACATATTTAGATTATGATTTCTTTGTAATAGAGTATAATAGCAAATTACCCTTTTGTTTTTTTTTTTACAAAATCGGTTCGAAAAATAGTTTTTAATGGTGGTGGTCTATGTACAACGTATGAAACAATGTTGTTTACTCTGTTTCTATATCCCAAACTATAACTATGTTTCAAACTACGCAACAAATTTTAATGTGGTTTTTTTAGATACAATGATTGAAAAGAATGCTTAATATGTATAATACCTATGTGTAATTACATCTATTCAATATAGTGGAACAATTTAGTATCAGCATTGCGCCCGTGTGAAGTCGGGGCGGGTCGCTAGTATACCTATACCTTTTGGAGAGATTGTCAAAGTCAGTGCTATTTTAACTACAGTACATTGATGTAGGTATGTTTTTTTCAAATACAATATTATGGAAATATATTGTGGTTCTAGAACATAGCTTACTTTTTTTTGTAATTGGTCGGAGGAGTTACGAGTGCGTTGCCGACCTTTTAGGGATTAGGGATTTGGAGATTTAGGGATTGAGGAGGAATTAGGGGCGGGGAAGGATTGGGCCTCCGGTAACCTCACTCAAACGGCGAAACACAACGCTGTGGTTGTTTCACGCCGGTCTTCTGTGAGGCCGTGGTATCACTCTGGTCGAGCCAACCCATTCGTGCCGGAGCATGGCTCTCCCACACTTGCTTTGTGCACTGACCATTAGCTAGTGTAAAGAATACCCATTGTATTAAGGCCAATTTGTGTAACAATATTATTTGTCACACTAGGACCTTCTCCTGTACCATATGTATGTGCATTAAGAAACACATAAAGAAATACTCCTTGAAACCCGCGCCACGTGGCGTCCAGTCAAATATTACGTCCATTATCACACACTTTTCTTTCGTTCATATTATCCTTATGCGTATAAATATATTATGACTAGAATATTCCCTAATGCTTAACTTAGCAGAGAAGACTAAGATTGCAACTAATAGGTCCCTTAAAAGATCATCCATCACATAAGATCCGTGCAACAGGTGGCCGTTAGAAACTGCCAACATTCGGATCCTTAGACATTCCAGTTTTATATTCTTTTATCTACATTTAGTGGAACATATACTTACCTGTCTAGTTGTATACTTAGTACAACGTTTGTGTGAATTTAATTGAGTATTCAGTACCCTACGTCTGTTGTTTAGGCAATGTTTTGCATTTCAAAATTATTTTTATAATTTGAAATTATTATTTTAGCAATACTTCTTTTGTTATACTTGTTTGAAGTACACACACTAAAATATGGAAAATAAACAACATTAGAGTAACTAAAATGGACCAACTGCTGTGGAATGTTTAAGGGGTTTGATTCCGTATAGAACAACGCTTGGTGTGATCTACAATACGAATACGATTGTTAGTTCGGATCTAGGTGTGATATGTAGGTATGTATGTTTGTAAACGCACCAACGACATCTCATATTTGTAGCAAAATTTCTTAGAACTTAAACAAAATTTCTTTTAATGTAACGCTTTTAAATGAGATTATAAACGCAACGCAACGAATTATTTAATATCTGATATTTATAACTAAAAAAAAAATATTTTCGGCCAGTCAACATCATAAAAGAAGGTTCTATACTTCGGAAGGAAATTCTATGTGATCAGAGCTGCGTAAGTCCGATATGACGATACAATAGTTGAAGGAGATTATTTCTGAAGCTTATTTTCTATTAGGACGGAATATTGACAAAAATGGCAGCGACCCGTTCAACCGGCATAATCACGTTATAGTATATAAAGGGAATACTTATGAATTTGGGTTGGGAACTTTACTTAAATATTTGAACGCGATATTACCTTCCAATTTCCGTGCTTACATATCTTATTGTTTACATTAAATTGTGTTTCATTGGCTTCATCAACATCAACATCATCACACCTATAAGTGCCCACTGCTGAGCAAAGGCCTTTTCTTACAAGGTTACAGGTTTGAGCATTAATTGCCACGGTTGTTAAAGGCGGATTGCATATTTCAAATTTATAGTTAGAAACCATAAGTCCAGATTTCCTCACGATGTTTTCTTTCACCGTATGCCAGCCGTGACAAAATAATCGTAGAAAATATATTATCTAACTCGGAAAAAGTCGCATTGGTACTTGCCAGGTTTCAGACTCGACTTAAACTTCAGTCACACATTTTTTTATCTTTGGATTGGTTTGTTAAGAATATTTAATTTCATGTCGGTATGCACAGTGTAATGTAGACTACAGATCGGCAACGAATACATACTTATACCTACTTTTTCAACCTTTTGTCACATCTATTAAGCTTAATGAACTGTTTGACAAATGTACAGTTTGACGTTTGCGACATCTTGCGTAGTTTTAAAGATGTAGCATACATAGGGACATTTATTTATTGAATTATGGACAACCAGTAGCTGCTACATTATTTCTTACATCTAAACATTAAATACACTATAATAAAATTAAATGTACAGAATTTTTAAGGTGACATACGGACAGAAGGCCCGATGCCTAGGCACTGCGCCACTGTGTACTTTTTTCGAAGTTTGCCCGACCTGGGATGGATACTTAGAAATGTCATGCTTAAAAATTACGTAGAAATAAGTTTCTGTGAAGTATGACAAGTTAGTAGGTAGACATTTTTGTGCTATTACTTCAAGGAGGTTGGTCCATTATATTATGCCAAATATTTTATTGAGATCAAATATAAAAATACGAACATACGAACATTAAACGATTCATTTTCAAGAACTTAATTATATTTAATCAAAATTCTTAATTATTAACAGAGCACGGTATCTTGAATTTCTCAAAAGGTAAGCCTTAAAAACATAAGCCTTGTAATTAAGTACAAACTTATACACATACACAATTCCTTTGATTTATAGTGAAATTATTCACCCGAACATTAACTGACATACAGTGAGTAAGGTATTAAGCCGGCTCCTATATTAGCACAAGTCAAAACTCTTTCAACAAATAAATAAAAAAATAAAAATCAATCCTTAAAATACTAAACAAGAACGCTGGTAAACAAAAAAAAAAGTTATATTTTATGTTTGAATTCAGAAACCTGAGGGCCTACCATGACGTTTTGAAGCGTCAGTCTTCCGAGCGAGAAAAAGGGATGGAGCTATACACCTTTTATAGCTCCATCCCTCTTTCTCACCCTGAAGATCCTATTGCCTAATGATCCTATTTTGTTACTTATGAATTAATCATTATTAAATAAACATTTGCCGAAAAAAATATCCTATTATAAGCAGTGCAGTACCGTTCTTTTATTCTTTATTTAATAATTGTTAAAAATCGCAATAAAGGATGACTAAAGAATTTCTTTATAACTAGAACACAATAAAATTATACCTAATCCGTAACTCCAATTTCGATCTTAATGTTGCTACAAAGCATTAACTTAGTAATAATTTGAGTATTGTTGGTTGAAAGCCCGGATTCGTTCGCAAAAGGGGTTGGCACGAGTCGCAGTATATATGTACCTACTTACTTATACATATATGTGTAGCAGCATCACCCATTGTGCCACTAATGAGCAATCACCGCGACTTACAGCCTCATAACCCTCTGTATATACTTTAGACAATGTTGAATAGATGTTTTATATCATGAACGCGACGCAGTTTATTGATATATAGTGAATGGTGGTTTATGGAGCTGAATAGGTAGTATGAAGGTATGTATATGTTATATTGGAATGATGCTTGCCATAACATAATTTATACAAACATCATAACTATTATTACGCTTCGAATGCCGTAATTTACTTATAGAAATTCGCATTTTGTCCATCAATGGGTTTAATTTTTGATTCCTATGTAAAAGGGTCATCTATTTACGTATAAAGATTATGCTGATATTCAAAACTTTCCATAATTACTGCAGAGAAACAAAGAAGTACATTTTAAGTGAGGAAAAATCATCAAATGACCTCCCCTTTGCCCAAGGTGGGGCGGAAGGGAGTGTCAGATGGTTTCAGGTAAAAATTTTGGAGTACTTATTTAAGGGTCATTGGTTAAATTACGGTTATACACCATACGTTATCGATACAATAGTATAATATTTCTTCTTATTTGTTCACACTTTATTGTAAATTTAAAACACATACAGGAAAAATGACAAAGTGTAACGTGTACAAAAGGCTGTCTTATCGCAAAATGCGGGTTCTAGCAGACAACTTTTATTATACTATATAGAATTACATTCATTCTCAGATTCGTTATCCAATAATACCTAATTGAGCTCCTCCCTAATATCTAACAGTATCAGTTACTCAAACACATCGACGTGTGATAAAAATTCACGATTCTCTTTCATTCGATTCGGAAAACACATTAATCACCCACTGAACTCCGGCAAATAAATCGAAAAACCCACATTTCGCATTAAAAGATATCAAAAGCGTGCCCCAACAAATTGATATCATAAATCTATAAACAATATCGTGTAATTTAGTAAAAGAAATAGGAAACGTGAGTCGTTATCTCATGAGGAAAGTGAATTTTGTAAGCGTTATCCTTAATCTTGAAATATATTAGAATTATTTCATATGATAAAGAATGTCAGTTTTATAAAGACATATTACTTGGTTTGTAAGACGAAGCTGTCATAGGATAGAAATTGGGGAAGGCAATCAATAGTATTGAGTAAAAAAGCAAACTTACAAGGCTAAAATTAAAAGCATGTACTGGCCTAGTGCATGAGCAAATTAGCTGGCTAATTTTTAAAGGACCTGTGCTCGAACTTATTAAGAACTAGCTTAGTTCGGTTCGCGCGGTTTCACCCGCTGCTCTGCTCCATTTCATCGTAGTGTGATGTTTTTGTAGCCTATAGCACTCAGGAACATTGTAGCTTCCTATCAGTGAAAGAATTTTCGTAATCCGACCAGCGTTCCAAAGATTACCCCCTACATACAAACTTACATATTTTACCTCTTTATAATATAAGTATAGACATGCAAACAATAAGGCAGATTGTTTTCTTTAAAATTTTTTTTTTTAATAAGTTGGAATATTATGTGTTAAATATTAAGTCACTCGTTCACGGTGTAGCTTATTAATCCTTTCGTTTTCGACAATGTAAAGTGAGAAAAAAATCGCCAAACTCTTCAGTACCATGCCTTCACTGTAAATTTTGTATGTATCGAAAAACTATATCAACATACTTATATGCAACTACATATGTATTTCTTCAACTTCATAACTATTATGTAGCCACCAAAATTCATAGTAATCATCAATCCAATTGATAAGATTTATCTAAATATCGACATTGTAAACAGAAGTATCGTCAACTGAATACCAAGTACCTGGTTCTTTACTATTAAATGGGAGGATTATAAGAGCTTATCTTTAGAATCGGAGGCGCTGACTGAATAGAGCAATCAGTAGCGATTGTTGTGGAAGATATAATGTGCATTCCTGCGGCATTATGCAGCCCTGGCATTACAGTATGATAATTAGATATATTACACGTATTAACAGGAACGTAATTTGACTATCATTATCGTCTTAGTGTAAGGTTACACCTAACACGTCTATACATGTAGTTATTATAGTTATGTAATGCCTGCGACTTTTACCTATTGAATTAGGTAGGCAGACTCGGAACTCTTCTTCTAAACAAGACAGAATTATAATTCAAATACCTATACGGTAGAAAAGAGCTTAAATGCTTTTTTATTATAAGATAGGGCGGATCATTTGATGATTTTCCCCTGACAAAAAAAGCATTGTTTCACGCCAGTATTATGTTAAGCCGTGGTATCACTCCGGTCGAGCATGACGCATTATCTCACACAGTTTCGATATATTGTTCGAAACATTGGTAAAGGCAGAGTTGTGTTTGCTTGTACCAAATAAAAGGTACCTATAATATGTAAATAGTTACTAAAACGTTCATGGTACCTAATAATGAAACCTTTACAAAGTCTATCTCTAATGGATAAAGAATTAGAAAAGTACTAAGAGAAGATATTTAAGGAAAAAACCATTTAATCAGTTAATGATTATTACCCACGAAACAGTGAGGATAAAAAGGCAAAGCTTTTAAGAAATGTTGAATAAAGATGAACAACATTGTAACTGAGATTAGCTGGTGAACTGCTAAGCTGAATAGATAAAAGCAGGTTAAGTTACTCCAAACGTTGAAATCTCTTTAAAAGATTTTCGACTTTGTTCTTTTAGTGTTAAGCCGAGATTCTACTGTACATGTGGGTGTATGTTGATGTGCTGGTAAATTTTGACGATACGCTAAATTCTGTTTCATGCAGTTTTGCACTAAGTAAGTAGTAAGTAGAGTTCAGTCGTAATAAAGTGTGTCTGCTAGCTTTAATAATCCTGTGTAGGTACGCACACAATATGCTAAGTCTAACTTTTAGATATTCGGGGTTGCGGGGTAAGCGCAATGAGCCACTACGACCTCAGCCCAGAGCAGAAGAAGGAACAGGGGGGTTTTGAGTCAGTAAGAGTCTGACGCTCCCTCCCGCCCGGCCCTGGGTGGGAGAAGTCATTTGATGATATTCAACTCACAAACAAAAAAAGATATTATATTTAAAATAAGTAAGTTGTTCCAAAAGAAATATGAAATGAACTGAATGATGAGAAATTTGAACGTTTTTCCGGTCTATAGTGCAACGTATTAATACCGCGTTTTTAGGCAAAGAGATTCTTGGGTCTATTTAATTACCTTATTGCAACTTTAAATGTATAAATCTAGGACTAAAACATACACATAATAAACATTATAACGTACTTTAAATCAAACAATCGACTTTTGAATGACATTGAAATCAAATATTCTGATTTCCCAACCAATCCTTTCCCTATTGCCATTTGAAAAATTAAAGTTATATTACCAGACTTTCCCGCCTTTTATATCAACATGGCCGCCATAATGACAAGTCGTAGGTACGACAGCTCGAGTATTTTACGACATTCGACAGAAAAGTGACGTCTACACTCTCTAGCCTCATTCGAGGCTCCGTTGAATAAAGTTATTCAGCTGTAACTGCACCATTAAAGCGATTCATCGCAGCACAGCGCTTTATGAAGCGATGTTTTGATACCTGGCTGTCACAAGTTTAGTAAGACTACTGCGCAATAAGGGGTCTCGGATCCAATTCTTGGAATAATCGGGATGTTTGGAATTGTGTCCGATAAGAAGTTATAATTCGAATACGATTAACTGCATGGTTGGAGCTGTGGCTGGGTAAGTAGTTGCTGTGGAACGTCTCACGGGTTCTATTCCAGCACGAAACAATACTTTGTGTGATTTACATATTGTTTTGTCGGATCTAGGTAGCTTCTGGGACTTGTGTTTGTGAATTTTTATGTTTGTAAATGTACCTACGACGCGGAGGACAATCATAGAGCGGGACATATTTTTTTATATTTGCCCCAAAGTACTTTATTCCTGAGTCCTGACCGTCTGGAGTAGGAGAAAGAACTGGGTGGTTTTGAGACACTAAGAGTCTGGCACGCTCTCCTTCCAGTTAAAACAACAGAATGCATTAGATGACTTTCTTCCTCAAATAATATTGTAACCTGTTGTGTTATTAACCTTAGCTAAAACTGAGTGAAACATATTTTTTGAGAATTAACGCCGCCCATGGACACCCACAGCACCAAAATCAGCCGGAATTATAGGCACTAGAGCGTGTTACCAGCCTTTTAGTGTTGTTCTCACGCCAGTTAACTATAATGTCGTCGAACAAAAAATACATTTCCATACTTAAAGAAAAAAATGTCTATGTCCATAACCTAATTTTACCTATTCCACTGTTCAGATAATTTCCTGTTAAACCTTAATTGGCACACAGCGCATAAAAACTTGATTACGTTCGATATTCAAAATCTATATATCTGACACAACGGCTTTTCAGACTTTGTAAAATAGGCCCTTAACATTTGTATTCTGTATCCCTTATTATAATAATAATTATGATAATTATTCATATGATGATTATGCAGAAATTAACCTGAAAATTATAATAATGTACGCTTATTATTATTTTAATGCGATGTGGTAATGTGGATTATTTTAATTGTATTCCATAGTTATTTGTTTATCTCTTCAAATTAATTAAATATTTTTTCATTTCATATAATTCATTCAAAATGAATACTTAATATAAAATTGTTTCTATTGTGTTAATACTCTTTGATAAAATGATTTTTATTAATAAAAAATCTCATAATCGATTACAAGGAAAATATCTACCCATCATTTTTACAAAATATGTTTTATCATCATTGAGTATAAAATTCAAAATCGATTACGCGTACAAAATTTACCTTTAAATAAAATCACTTGTTATCTTTATATTCTGCGTGAGATGTTCGCTTAGACAAAAATGATATTCAATTTTACTTAGAAGAAGAAATGCTTCTCGTACCAAAATTTAATTTTAATGGATACCTAAGTAAGTTGAACCTTTAAGAGTTATTAGGACTTAAAGATAATGGAAGCAAGTTACATAAATTTGTTCAAGCTATTTAAGAGCTTTGTTCTTAAAACATTTTGTAATATCTACCTGTAAGCCAATTAAACTATTACCTGACAAATTATACTAAGATAATTATTTTACCAATTCATAATCTTTTGAAAATATTCTAAGTAAAGGGCCAGAAATCTTGTTGCTGACTTAAAACAAAATAGGTTCTATTTGAATATAAAGATCGAAAGTATTAAATATTAAACATTATGATAAATGTGTTAGATTATTTCATTCATTTTTTTTAAATGATTATAATAAGAAACACATTGAAAAAAATAGAAACAATTAATTTGAGGAACATGGTAATATCTACGTCGGGGATCCGGATTACAATTTTTTTTTTTGAAATGTAACCGTTTTATTTTTCTTTTGTAATATATATAAGTGCAATTACAACCACACTGTTTTACATAAATTTCACGGCAGGACCTGGAACAAATATTAATTATAATAATATTCTTCTTTCAAAACCAGCCTGTTATTTTATATAATATGGTTTAGAAATTCAAATTAATCGACGAAATCATCTGATTCTTTCCAAGTCTTCAAAAAAATTAATACAATCTGTCAATTGTCAAAAACATTAAACGCTGATTGGTCGCTTTGCATAGATACAACTAGCCAATCGTAACTGTAAAATTATTTTCCACAGATAAAAAACAAACATGTTAAAAGGCGGCAATGAGACCAGTACCGTGAAGCTCGAAATAGACTTCATAGAATTATACTTAGTGAAAATTTTATCGAATTCAATAGCAACAGTTTTTCTGTTGAAGATTCCTTTGCAGTTCGTTATAAAACTAAGTAGAGGTCCTTTACAAAGATTTAATATCTCAAGATAAAGCGCTATGAATAATAGAAGCCCAATGATTTTAATCTTCGTTCGAACCCTAATAAATAATGTTCTATCTATTTTATGACGACATTTTATAGTGTGCTTACATTATTCCTTTGTGGAAGGTGAGCGTGGAACTCTTACAAATCCGATTGCTGATTTATAATACTTGTCCAATGAAATTATGCGAGAAATGAGAAATTTTATAAGTAGATATTATTTTTATCTGAACTTCGTTCGAATTATTTCATTCGATTTTGCGAACTTGTGTTGCTTCAAAAATAAAGTGAGTATAAGGCTTCAAAATTATTAAATTTGGCACGTAGGATGGATCTATGTCCTTTTTATTGTGTGATTTGTTTTACAAAAAAAGAAATATTAATTTAAAATTATAATATTCTCAATAACAGATCGAGGTTTTTTTTTTCTTGTATAATGTAAATGACAATAAGGTGTTTTTTTCTTGTGATTATTGAATGAACAGATGATTTTTTTTAAATTCACCTGCACACAACAAAAAAACTTTATGCATCAATTGAATCTCATATGTACTACATAGAAAAAGAGAAAAAGAAGATAGATAGGTTACCTGTTCGTTTTTGCATTTATAATAATGTGGTCAATAAAGTACATACAAATAAAAATAAAATATAAGTGTGAAAAGCTTTACAAAATCAAAAATATTTATTTCAACTTAACCATATAACATAACCAATTTAAGTCAAGTATTTCTAAGTATTTCTAAGAATTAAAGAATTTAGATGCTCGGACTGAAGAGAAAAAACAAATGAACAAAAAAACAAAAATGAATAGAAAATAAGCAGTATGATTTTCCGTTCCCTCGCTTTTGATCTCCGTCTATAAATGGTGCAATTAGAGACGGTGCCTCCAATTAATTAGCATTGCAAGGAGTCTACTATAAAACTGATTGCGCTTACTAATTGTGGCTACAGAAACTACTTTTTATTAGCAAACTAACCGTTTTATTGTCTCTCTAAATGCTTACTGTTGACTCATAAAATTTATAGTATTTTTCACGTCAATTGTGTTACGATTTCTAAAGATATTTTTTGAGGATTTTGGAATGATATGGTTTTTCCGTGCCGTTTCGTTGTTTTACATAATGCTTTGAGTAACTAAGTTGACAATCTTTTTCAGCAGACAACTTAGTAAAGTAAAATATCATATTATTCTTATTTATGCCAACAATTCGTGGACTGTTTACCTTTATAGGAATGATTGCCATAAACACAGTTTTAAAGGTCCAGGTTTATTACAAAATACTGCTGCCTGGTTTTTATGGCAATTATGAGGCCCTAACTTGGTTCTTAGACTCCCACAGAAAGTACATATAAGAGAGTTAAAACAACTTTACCACAACAACGCATCATAAATATTGTCTGCAAAAGCAAGCTATTTTCCAACACAAAATAATGTACAAAAATTTCTAAGCAAACATATCTCATATAACGGCTTTAAAGCGCAAATGACTATAAAATAGACGCCATTCTTACAGCACACACGCTTTGATACCACCCTGTATATTGCAGGTGATTGAAGTAACATCCTTATTGTAAAGTGTCGGTGCTCGGATGCAGTCGGTCTGGTTCGGAATAGCTTCGGATGTAGATACGGGCTGTCTGTGAAGCTTCCGTCTATACTCCATACTGTTTGAGTACTAGCTATTTGTTTATTGACTGGCTGGCTGTAATGGTAGGTAGCCTCTATTATCTGTGTTTATTTATTTTGTTATTGTATGTGGAGGATGGTTTTGTAGGCAATTGTGTGGAATTAAATTCGAAATTTGAATTTGAATTTCGAGGTTGTTCCGAATGAGTTATTTTGTGATTTAATAAATATTTATGATTTATAATTTTGTTTTGTTTTTTAACATGTTTTTGTTTCTTTTTATTTGAGTAATGTAACAACACGAAGACATAAACCCAATCGGATTGATGTTAAAATTACAGAAACTTAACTATTTTTAAAACTTATTTTTAATTATTACGTTGACCATAATTTCATACGGGACTCATATATGCCGACAATACCTAGCTTTTGCTAATGACGCCTATTACAAAATAAAAAGCTTTTTAAATACAACATCCAGTAAGTTATAAACTTATCTATACTATCGTCTTAATCTTACTGATTGACAAGGCCACGGACCACGAATCCGTGAAGAGTTAAACAGATATTTATTATTAAAAATAACGACTTACTCGCGTGAACATAACTATATACTGAGAAAAGCTCTACTAGTTTCAAGTCACAACGGGGCGCTTATTCATGAGCTGCGTGCGTATCGGTACTTAACTGATTTACCGTTTATTCACGTTAGTAAGTCGTTATTTACAAAAACATACAGATATTGTTTAGAAATCTTTTAAAGCGTTACTTCTAAATCAGGTATCAACGTATCTTCCTAGAATATATTCCTCTCTATTAAATTAAATCAAGAACACACCAACTCCCTTCAGACAGAAATAAACAAATCATTGCATCAGTTATTCCCGTCTAATCGTCCCCTGACGCCTCTATTCCGCTTCAGTTCATTCATTATAACACGATTAGTCAACCAGATGTACCAATGGAAGCGTATACCTGTATATGAAGACAGACAGACAGACAGGCAGTCGCGGTTGTCGCGAAATTAAACGGAAATCGAACGATGCGGTCTGTGACCGCCTCGGAGTGGGCTATTGTGTACAACCCTATAAGTAAATGCCTTATTGTGTGCCAGTATCGTCCATAGATAGAAAGGGATTTGTTATTTTATTTATATTTTTAAAAGTATCGACCTATGAGTCGAAATAGATTTTTTGGTCTTTTTTCGAATGGTTTTATGGAATGTTTAATAATCAGGTGAATGTGTAATGCTGTAGTCTAGTTTTTGTGGGTTTTTTTTTTGGTCAAGTTTATTTAGCATTAAGTAGTCAATATTATCGATAGGAAGGTAGATTGTTTTTTATTTCTTTCAACTATATTATTTCTTTTTATTTCAAGTAAGTTTTAATAAAACCTATTTCTATTTTTTTATATTTTATAAAGTATTTTATTTCAATGGAAACCCTAAATCGTTGTTTTCGAAATTCGAATCAACCTTTACAATGACCGTTTTCGAAATTCAATTTACGAATGAATGTTTGTCTAAATTACAAATGTAGGAAGTAAATTCGTGTACCAGCCAGCTATCAGTTTCGAATTCCGAATTAATTTACCAAAGCTAGATTTTAGCGGACGATATTAACTTCACATTGGTGTCAAATTACTCGGTACTGAGTATTGTATGGCATGTACGTAGAGCATTCAATACGTAATTAGAGTGTATTACGTTTATGAAATCACACCTAATACTGATTAATATGTTAAGTACACTATCTATTTATCCCCAACTTAAGTAGGTACACTTACCGCTCCCTCACTCTCCGAAGTCGATGATAGGACAGACCGATATGACCAAAGAATGGTCAGGCGCTGAACCAACAGCATTGTGTTCTTTCTGACGCATCGTTGTGAACATCGCCAAACTGCTCAAATCCGGGCCAACCATGGTTAATGGAACAAATTTGGACCAGCAAAATCTCCTACCTCTTTTTGGCTAACGCGGGAATCGAAACTACATCACGTTTCACAGCACCCCGGACACACAGTCACTGAGGAAACTGTGCAGTTAAAATCAATACCTATGGTGACCGTAGGTACTGCAATTGCGATAAGGAATGTCAGAGTTCTTTCTTACTGACTTAAAACCACCGGTACATTATCGCGTTTGCACTTGGAAACCTGGTTGAACAATTCAAGAAGCTGGCAAATCAAATCTATGCGTTATTTAATAACAATATTAACTACTGTCAATACGAACTTCTGTGAGGTCAAAGCTAACATTGCTATTAACTTAACTATTGTTCTGGCATTAATGACAATTCCATTACTAATGAACTTAAAATAAAAAAAAGAAAGTTGTCTGTGGCTTGGATAAAATGAAATATATCAGAATTCATTTTGTTTTTGGCCAGTACTTATGGTGCTATATCTTTTAAACTAAATATTATGAATGATGGACAAAAAGATCAGTACGCCGAAACTTCTGGTAAATTGAAACCTTTTATGATGATGATGATGTTTTTCTTCTTGAGCTCCTATATTTGGAATTTCGCTTACCTAATGAAATTATTTTCCTAACATTGTTGGCACAGACGTGTTCTCGGAATGTTTCGGACAAAAACATTGTCAGGGCTGGCACGTCACATTCACAACCGCCCAAGGGATCCATTACAATTTCCACGCCTGAAAATAAGTGAACTAAGTATACGTGTCAAGCCCTGACATACACTGTCTCTTTCAGTTATTATAGTTTATAAAAGACAAAATAAATAGAATTAAATTTTTTTCGTCATAAGGAATGATAATATCGTATTAAAAAAAACAAAAGTGTGGGAGAGCCTAGCCTTGGCACGAATGGGTTTGCTCAACCGGATTAATACCACGGATTCATAAAAAACCGTCGTGTTTCGGGAGGCCCAATCATTCCTCTTTCTCCATCATTCTTTAATCCCTAAATCTCCAGGATCCTAAACCCCGGCCTATAGCCGGCACGGCCAGCTCGTTACTCCTCTGGTGTTACAGGTATCCATGAGCGGCGCCAATTGCTTACCATCAGGTAATCTGCGATGACTGTATTTAAATATTTTCTTTAAAATCTATGGCTTTTTGATGTTCAAGAACCTATTACAAAAAGTGTAATGTTTTATGTGTATCTAATCAAATGTTTGTGTTCGGAATGAAACGTTTTATATAACTACTGACCATCATTAACTAACAGTTAGTCTTCAACACTTTTGCATTCGCAGACAAAAGGCCATATTTAATAAAGGCTTATAGGCCATTTCGTTTTTATTTAATATCCGTCTTATTTGCGTATTACTAAAACTACTCGTGTATAAAAACATCCCGGAGGCATAATTCGAACAGACGGGGTCTTATATGATATGACGGGGTTGCGTGATGAGCACAATGAGGCACCGTAGCCTCGGCCTAAAGCAGGAGAAGGAACGGGAGTTTTTGGTCAATAAGAGACACTTCCTCTCTCCTCATCCTGGGTGAAAAAAAACCTTTTGATGATTTTACCTTCGCAAAAAAATAATAATAGAGACTAATTGACCGTTTCGTTTTTATTTAATTTCTGTCTTATTTGCATCTTACTAAAACTACTCGTGTATAAAACATCCCGAAGGCATAATGCAAAGGTCGAATAGACCGTTCTAACACTACGTGACGGGGTGTATAAACGCCTTAAGCCTCCATTGTGACTGAGTCAGGAACTAGTTTAAAGTTTGCATAGATAAAATCGATAAGTTAAATGCAAGTCGTGCTATCAAACGAGGTTCTCGTTTAAGTAGATATTATCATTTAACCAGCGTAGTTAGCTGAGCTTCGTTACGTTAGATTTAACTAGGTTTGTGTGGTTATAATCACGTAGGTTCTTTTTAAAGATTGTTTGTAGCACGTAAGGTTTTTAATTTAAGTACATTGATGACCGAGTTTTGCCATTTTTTTTTTGGTATTTTTGGTAAACATTTTCTGAATATGAATCCTAGATAGAGTAATTTATATCCCCTAAATTATCTTCTATTCAGATTCATATGTACCTAAATAAGAATAAATTAGATTTATATACAAGAATTAATTATTTTAAGGCTTATTAAATTAGTTTTTTTTAGTTTATTGTTTTTTTCCAAATAAATCTTTATTCACCTTTAATGCTAGAAGGTTAAATGGAGTTCGTCAACCTTAGGTTATCTTCATATACTTATGTATGATTCCTTTTCTTGCAAGTGGTTCATTCAAGTGATAACATAAGTATAAGTTATTCCTGTTATCACCAGTCTGGATTTTATTTGGTGATTATTTTTAAATATTTTGTTGTGTTCGAAAGTCTTAAAAATATGTAGATACCAATATTTTAAATCTCTAATTAAAATTTTCGAGATACATAATATTCATATATCTGCAAGAAATTAGCAAAAATAAAATAAAAAGAAACATATTTTGAAATATACTGAATTTGACGAGGTGTGAGAAGTATCCAAACACTGGAAAGCACTTTCAATGAAATTGAAGTGTCTATCAAAAAAAATATTGTAAATTACATGAAGACTAACACTTTAAGCAACAACAATTTAATCATGTGAAACAACTATTATATTTTTTTATCACAAAAAAATGCTTCATTGTAATCATAAATAACAAAAACAAAGGAAGCTCAATGAAATCTCGTTTTCCTTATACAAATACTTATTTACTGTAGTGTGTGTGTTTGTGTGTCTGTCAACAAGAAATATCACGAGCACTTTCACTTCAGAATAATATTTTATTGTACTATTTTTTCCCTCCATCTATTTACTATGGTGATAACAGGAAAAACTGTGTTATCACACGAATGAACCTGATGTAATACTTCGATAGATATTTTACGGTTTATTGTCTACAGTAGGTTATATATACCTCACTATTATATATATGGATTTTCACTACCCAAATCCTAACCATTGTACCACGCTGTACGCTCGGGTCTAGTTCTGGTCAAGCAGTGAGCTATCCTTCCCAAAGATAGTTTCGCGATCCCTAACGTCCTTAGCATTTCCTTCGATGACTGAGACGTAAAGCAGGCTCTCCCACACTTGTTTGCTCACGAGCATCGCTTTTTCTTTAGCTAGCATGAAGAACTACTTCGCAGAAAGGCTTCAAGTTCAATTTGCTCTGATTCAAAGTTGGCCGCTGGGTTCGATTTATTCATCAAAACCCAAGCGAACGCTGGCCTTCGTGCATCGATCATTTTTGTATAATAAACATGGTTGAAAGGATTAATTGCGGCCTTCGATCGTTTCCTTGAGAACACTTACACTTAGCCTAAGCAGATCTACACGTACACCGTATGCTAAACTCTTTACTCATAGTATCCCTGTACAACCGAAAACGCACATGTAAATCCTATAGTGTTTCCATGGGTGGTGATGAATGCTTTCTATCAAGTGATGCGTTTTGTCGTTTTCCACTTTAGATCATGACACTGGATGCCCAATCCTTCCCCCTCCATATCCCTCCGAATTCCTAAATTTCCGAAACACTAATCCCTAAAACTCCGGCATCGCATTCGTCACTTCTTTGGTGTCGGTGTTCATGAGTGTTTTGCGATTGCCTAATATCAAGTAATACCTAGGCCTGTACGATCGCCGACCAATTATTTAAAAATAAAAAGGACATTTTCGAATACAACATTTAAACCTATTTCTTCTGTTGTTGCAGCAGTGCGAGCCTCCCCTGAGCCGCGACGAGCACCAAGTATCCTGGAACCACCTCATCACGTGGATTTCACCAATGACACCGGGACCTTGCTCAGTTGTGCCACCAGGGGAGACTATCAGGTACGAGAAAAATATTAATATTTAGAAGACGTTGAGGTTTAACGGTAGGTACATATGTAGTTATGTTGTCATTATTGTGTATCTGATTATACATATAGGAGTGTGTCCATATCATATAGATATTGACCATTGTGTATTGTTAAATTTTTTGCGTTAGTGTTACACTTTTGTATTTAAGGTTACAAATTCTGGTCATTTTTTGACTTCTATATCTTAGTAGTGAAAAGAGAGATAAAGAGCATCGACAATTTACTATTAAAAATTTACTCGAAAGCTTCGTTTAATAACACAATAAACTAAGAAGTATAGTAACGCTCACGAAATGAAGTCTGTAGCAGAATTTCTATTAATAATTTCTTCTTAAGTTTTATAAAACTCGATTCAAGAAACAAAAAAGGGATTCTAACTTCGTCAGACGATGACGTTGTTATTTTAATCTTATTAACATTATGAAATTAAAACGAACAAAATTCTTATTGTATTTAACCCTTAGAAAGGCGAAGAAAAGATGAAATATCTTTTTCTCTGTCTTTTCTTGTCGCGTAAATCCTGTTATGCAAATTATATTCCTTGAATTTCTTTTTGGCCTTCTCTTTACAAGGTCAGGTGCCTGCTCTGGGTCTAAACTAGATAGAATTAACATTTAACCAGTTTTAAAAGGGTTAGATAGATATATATATTTATTAAGAGTTATAATTTCTACTTTCTGAGAGACAAGACACTGAAGTTTGAAGCTATGGAAATATTTATTGGAATTAAATAAAAATTTTAAACTTTAAAAATAGAATGGCAACTTTTTTCTAGAATCCAACAACCGAATTTAAAAATAAAAACAAAAAATGACAAGTTAAAAGAAGATGTTTCGAAAATCGAATTTACCGGAAAAATTTGAACAAAAAGATCGGAAAGTTCGGCTTCCTTATTACGTTTTATTGGGCATAACTTGATATTGCATAAAAACGTTTCCTTTATATACAATCAAAGAGAAAACGTGTGACTAATGGAGTGAGACGCAATAACGAATTGGAGACAGTGGGCGGGCTAAACGGAATATTTCCCAATTTGTATCTCCCCTAATTCCTTTCGCGAAAGAATAAACAAAATCCTTTCCTGTTGGATATTTTATCGTCATATTCTTGTCAACTTGACCTATTTATTTAGGTATTGTTTGCTTTTATATATTGCATAATGGTGTATTATTTTATATATTGCATATGTATAGGATGCCATAATAAGGATATGCGTTGAAATTCCATTTTGTTATTTTAAATGGAAATCGGTGCGAAACGTTGACGTTCTAATTTTAAATTTAAATTATTATTCTAATAAATATGCGCCAATACCATCCCGACAATCCGCATTTACTACTCGAGAAAACTGACAGATAGGATACATACTTAGCAGTCACTAATTCTTGCCTCCAATAATAGTAAATGTATTTTACTTATCATTTATAAATGATAATACGTAACGTCTCCAGAATAAAAAATCAAATAAAACATTTTTGTTTTAATATTTTCACATCAACTCCATGTAAAAAAAAGTTGAAAACGATCCAGCTATTAAATTAAATTGCATTTTCAACACGAGTCTCATAAATATATTGCAGTGTGAATTTTATTGAGACCATCCATCCCCAAACAAAAGCTATTCTGTCCAAAAACATCGCAGTAAAGCTGGGAGCTAAATTCAATTTATTAAAAGTGTAGCTTTACTGAGTTTTCCTAGAAAAAGATAAACAAAAACTTTTGGATATACCCCTAAAACTACTGACAGTCTCTGTAAGTTCTCAGCTCAAAGGACAGGCTCTCCTTTAGCCTCACTTAAATTTTGTATAAGTTCCCATATTAAACATAATAATTTTCTGTTGTTGTTTTCGAGGTGTATTTACGACGTTGACGTAGTGGTTGGCAACTGGCTATCGTGTAATGTGTTGTGGATTCGATTCCTGCACAGAACAAACCTTTCTGTGATCCACTAATTGTTTTTCCGAGTGTGATATGTATTTGGAATTGTTTATTTGTAAACACACCCAACAGAGCAGAACAGAATAAAATCCTATTGTAACGAACTTACAAAGAAAAAAAGAAGAATAATCATAATTATTCGGGTTAACAAAGATTTTCAAGTAAAAAAAAAAACTTATTCTCAAAATCTTTAAATACTATTCCCAAGTTTCAACCAGATTATTAACATTAACACAGTTCTTGAATCCGACCGAACATTCCTAGGAAACGCAGATGATAGATGAAAAATAACGTTACCCCGCATCCTGTGCCAATCTGATTTAGTATTCACAAACCCGCGCTCCCAACTCAAATATAAATAAAGTTTTTCCATTCGACAGAGTTCCAAAGTTTACGGTCACGTAACCAACTGGGAAATAAATATATACGCAATGGATCCTTCTGGTATTTTTGCATTATATTTACTTAACCCTCTGCTTATTAAATTAATAAAATAGTACATTTCAGAGTTCACACTTAATAAGGAATTTCCCTTCGGATTTTTTTATGAGATAAAGGTAAGTGGGTTAACTTTCCCTTGGTGAGTATCCAGCACCGCACGTGGTCGTTAGTAAAATCAAAAAAGTTACAAGTGTCTCGCCGGCTTTCGTGGCCTTTCTGTCGTTGTGTACTCTGTGTCAGTACTATGTATTGACCAAATCATACTACTAGTTTACTCGTCAATCAGAAATGATAAATAAGCGCACGATGACGACAGTGATTGGTTTTACTGATCGAAAACTAACGTTATTGTGGCACTACGTTGTATCATTCGCTATACAGAACTACGCAGTTTGACTACTGCAATTAAATTTACTGTTTACATACATTGCTAATTTTGAATTCGTTGCAATTTAACTAGTATTTCTTTACCGTTATCTAATGCTGTAACTGTCCCCTTAGCATGTAACACAAAACTCTTCCGCGGGTTTATGTTTGTCAATAACAAAGTAAACAGAATTCGATATAATTATTGCTACCCCAATTATTCAGTAAGGCGCACATTAAACAAAACACTCTATTGTTATGACACGACACTGTGGCTTTATGCGGTATCAGGTGTTGACATTGATTGCCCCATAAACAAGGAAATATGGCCACTAAGTGTCGACCTTAACAATAGCAGCGTAATCTTTCCAATGTCTGTACAACTCTATAGTTCCCAAAGAAACAGACGGTCAAGTTTCCACAAATTTCATTAAAACTACGCGAATTGTTATCAATTCTTCTTAATCAAAGAATCTTTACGGGTCTTTAGTTATACGAATTAAAGCAAAAACTCGTCGGTTGCGAGAATTTCCCGCAAAGTTTTCACATTCAACCGGAGTTTGCTGGAGTTTGGTGGAATTTGGCTGCGAAAGCTCCCCCGGGATGCTCGCTACCTGTTCAATGTGGAGCCTGCCAGAATTCAACAATTAATTCCCTAACTTTCCATTGTAAATATTATTTGTCAGCCATTTCGTTAATGCTAGAGAACAAAAACAATAAATAGGTACACTGGAATAGATAACAGACATTTACGTTCTACGCCTGGGAGTTGAAACATTTTCTATGTATTTTTATATCATCTTACAATTTTAATAACATCTTGTTATTTCAAGTTACATAAAATTCATTTCTTATGTCTAGAAAGTCGCTATCATCAAAATCTTTGTTAATGAAGAGGGTGTAAAACGTGGTAGGCTATGCAGGGCAGGAGTCGCGGCCGAACAATCACGAATGCGGGTCGCAGATGCCGGGAGAAAACTAATGAAGTACTAGCGCCATATAGCTTTTAAGAAATTGAACCGTTACCATTGAAATACTCGACTGTACGCATTCCAATAATACCGACTGTTTTGGAACAAAAGCCAATGCCGATATTTTACTCATTGTTCGATGGAATCGATTGTAATCCCCAAATGCAGGAGCCTTAGTGACGTAATACTGATGTGTATAATATAGATTATGAGAATTCGAGGATTTCTGGCTTCAGTTCTCATCGTATATTACATTTCAAAGCACCAACAAGATCACACAGAACAATGGAAAATCTTTATAGAAAAACTCGAAATACCCAGTCTTAAAACAAAGGCATCGTACAAAAATGTCTTTCAGAATTATACATAAATACCCATATTTCAATAGCACAATCTCATTGTATACAAATCCTTTTGTAATTGAAATTGGTACAAAGCTACGGACCCCTTTCATAATTCCTTAGCTTCATTAAGCAAATGACATTCTCAACGTGCAGATAATGTTACTGAACTGTCGAGTGTACTCGTAGTGTGCATGAGAGAACATCTGGATTCTATTTCTTATGTCTTCTACGTTCTGTGTACTCGTTGAATGGTGTAACAGTTTGGGTGGCATATTACTTTGGGGTTTTGAGTCGGTTCTGTTGGACGGCGTTACTATGTATAATGGGATCGTTATAAGTTTTATATAAATAGGTCGTCATTGTGAGGTGGATAAAGTGGATCATCCGGTGACGGGTGTGCCCTGCTTGGATTGAGCACCGCCGGGTAATGATCAGAGAAATTATCAGCGGCGTCAACCTTCGGCGTCCGGTTAAAGCCATGGTGTTGAGCGAGATGAACTGGAAATCAGTCTCCTCTTTCGGCAAAGCAGTGATGGAGGATCGCCAGGAAGGAGCGCGTGAGGGAACTCTCCTCCTCATAACGGTGCGCAGCGTTCTGCGCGTATTGTTATGAGACTATTAATTAGTTTCCAATAATATGTGTTGTTTGCAATTATAAAGGTCAAGCTAATCGTCTGTAGTCCATGCAATTATTTCTTTCTTTATATTACATCAGATAGCTATATGCACCGCCCATTGTTTAGTTGTGGTCTAAATAATATTAAAGTTTAAGGAGTTCATTTCGAAATGCATATCCAGTTATCCTTATTTGTGGGGTAAAGCACAATAATTTACCGCGACCCGTCCCGGAGCAGAAAAAGGAACAAGTTGGTTTTTAGCCAGTAAGAGTTCGACTATAAATGTCGCCTCTTTCCACTCCCTACAAAAAATGTCATATGATTATTGTTTAATCTGTCAAAATTATATTATAATTAATTTCATCCATATTATATCTGTATTGTTTTTAGTTTTGCTTGCGTTTCTAGGTTTCTTCGTGATATTATTTAGTAAAATACATTGCAATGGATGTATGTAATTATATTTTGATATGCTTACTAAATAAATATAAAACATATTGCTTTGATCTCTATTCCCACATCTGATAACTTATTTACATATATAAACATCCTGTAGTTATAAGACAACTAGAAATAGTAGTACTGTACTGTATCTAAATTACAAACATAAGTTATTTCATAGAACATACAGCTTAAGTTAATGTTTACACTTGAGATAGTGTTTTCAACGAGTGTTTCCTGCACTCGAAACTTGAAACTTATTTGTTTATCAACTTGTTTCGCGTTCTACTTGTGACTCAGTTGAGGATTCTATTAATTAACGCAAGTAAACTTTCGAATTTATCTAAAACAGATGTTACATTACATGATACAAGCAACATTATTGGCCGTATATGGGACAGACGAACAAAAAAAAATTTTAGAAGGTAATTTGTAGTAATATGTATAAAACTTTAAGTTATTTAATTCAATTCAATTCAATTGAATTCAATATATTTATTGCATTCCACAATGTGAACTTAGGTGGTAGGGTACATAAGGATTTATGTACATTTAAGAGCATTGTGGGTCCTGTCGGGCATAACAATATTTTATTTTTATGAGGAGGACTAGTATTAATACATATATGTTTACAATGTTCAGTAGGTTTATATTGCTTATTCTATCTGTACTTATCTATACTATCTATACTTATTTTATAAAATTAAATGCGAAAATGTCTGCAGGAAAACACTATTCCACGCGAACGTAGTCGCGGGCAAAAGCTAATTATACATGTATTATTAACATTTTGTTTCATTTTTTTATTATTATTGTAGTTTATTTGGTAAATTTATCATTTAATATATTTTTATTTATACTTCTTACTTATATGTTTATTCTATTTAATTTTATTTTTGTAATGCTTCTCTCTCATCAGACAACATATCACTTATTTTGTGAATGCTGCTTAACCAGTAATTGTTGAATATGTACGTCTTTTTTGTGAGGGGAAAATTATCTAATTCCTTCACCCGACCAGGTTGGGGTGGAAAGATATCAGAGTCTTACTGACTAAAAACCCTCGTTCCTTTTACTGTTCTGGGCCGAGGCTACGATGCCTTATTACGCCGGCTGAACATTAACCTTATAGGGCCGTCTGTGGTGGTCTATCGCGCGGAACGCTAGGCGCCGAACGCTCCGGGAAGTGCGACGAGCTACCTTTACTCGCCGCCGTCCGTAGACTGGCACTTGGCGGTGGCCGGAGATCATCTCTCGAAATTTGTAGATCCTAACATACCAATAATGTACAAATTATTACAAAAAATAAACCTTAACCGCGCTCTAGAACGTTCACCAGTATCGTACTACACGATACACTTCTTCATAAGGTCTATAAACAGGTAAAATTGTAATGGCAAACATTTATCACCATTTACGTTGATAAAGAGACCTCAATGATGTATTAAACCCCATTGTTTAAACTAGAACGACGCGAGACGAATTTAATTGCAAAAGTTTTTGAAGCATGCCGTCTTTCTGTTCAAATTGATGCTATCAATTTTGTTTCCCTACAATTTCTGTGGCAATCAACCGTGTGCGTTATTTAAATTTATTATTGTCTCTTTGCTTAGACCTTTTTAAACTTTGCTTCTCTTGCTAAAAGCTGGTTACAGGGGTTTAACTTTTGCGAGGCAAGCGCGGAGTGGGAGAAGGAAAGGTAAAACTTTTAGTCAGTAAGAGTCTGAAACTCTCTCTCACCTCCCCCTGGGTGACAAAAGTGATTTGATGATTATGTAGGTGAGGTATGTACCTCCTTATCAAAAGAAGGTACATACTTTTTTTCATTTTCTGACTTCGAGGTATTACCTATGCATGTGATCTCTTGGCAACTGGTATCGTCCTGTTGGTCATAAACGTACTGCAGCAGCAACAGGTCGAGTCATCGCAAGCTCAAAAACAAACATAATATGATGGTATGAATATTATTAGTAATGTATGAGGGAGCGCAAAACGCACCGTGTTACGCATTACGCAATGTTCCGCGTCTGCAGACATGAGGCCTAAAGAATCACCGAATACAAGCATACCTAACTAAAATAATTTATTTTGACGAATCAACTCGTTGTGTACACGCCTCCCAAGTTGGCTCTGTGGAGCCTAAGCTGTTGTCAATTGTCGAGCAAACCGCCCATGATTATGATCCCTGGCGCAACTTGAAACCAGTTGAGTAAACTCGTAGAGTTTTAACTTAATGTTACATGTCTCAAATCTCTTCTAAGTTATAATGTACCTTTATTATTTTTATTACGTGCGTAATTGACAAATCTATTTAAAACTGACCGTCAAGATAAAATAGAACAGGACTTTATTACGAGCATGTAACATGTTGTTGTTGTTCGTAATACGATTTTGTGTGTTAGTATTTCCCAGTAACTCTTGAAAACTCATCACGTATGTGTCTAACAATGTCGGAAATTGAGTTGGGTTCCTAGAAAATAGCCAAAACTAGTTCTAGAAATTGCTTTATTATTTTATACCCTACTGGAAATTACATTTCCTTAAACTTTAACGTACATGTGTTGTCTAATTATAATGTTTGTTGTATGACAAGTCAAGACATATAAACTAACCAATCGAATTAAAAAGGTTTTTACCTTTACCTTCTAAACTAAATATGTGAACACAGTTTTATTAACTTTGGCTTACAAATAGAACTAAATGTATTGCACTTTCAGATGCAAAGGTTCTCTCGAAAGCAAAATCTTTACTTGAAACAGCAATACCACCTGCTCTTAAAACAATAAACTGCTACATTTGTACAACAAGAACGTGCTGATAATAAATTTATCCTCCCTTATTACTTCCGACTGTTTAGTATTTTGTTCGAAATTGGCAATGTCGTAAACACTTTACTTTAATAAGAAATATGGAGCTGCACTTGTAACAAGAAAAAGGTCGTTACTGTTCGAAGTCACGTGCGATACTGCCGCGCTGCGTTAAAAACTGCAACATTGCACTCAAACTGAGGGTACAAAGAAATAAATCGTGCGCCATTTTGTTATCTACCCTCTCTTTCTAACATTGAAAGCTCTCATCATCAATAACAGTTGAGTTTTTGTGTTCTTTAGAACTTAATGTTATCTTGGTATTCTTGGAGAATTTCTTTGTAGTAAGTTGATTCTAGCGATATTCTTTTAAATAAATCAACTTAAGGTCGTTAGAATGTTGCAGTGGGTGGTTATATTTATGATTTTAATTATTTTTATATTTTAAAAGCTTCTGTCGCGCGGTTTCTCTCGCTGCTAGGCTCCGACAAATCGAAGCTTGATATTTTATGGCCCAAAGCCTTCCTCGATAAATGTACTAACAATAACAAAACAATAATTCAATTCGAACCATTAGTTCTGGAGATTAGCGCGTTCAAACAAACAAACAAACTGTCCAGCTTTATAATTCTATTATATATGTAGTATTAGATATCTGTTCTCAGTTTTAGTTATATTGTAAGAAGGCCTTGGAAACTTAACCTTAATTAATTTTTAAACCATGTTATCTATGTATCTTAATCGCTCCATTTTAAGCATTGTGATTCAACGTTGCAGGTCAAGCTCAATTATTTATCGGCCCTGGCCTGGACCAGGAGAAGGAACGGAGTAAATCTAATCAAAAAGACACTGACATGTTTCCAAAAAAAAATTGAGAAATTCTTCATTATTTTATGAAGTCTAAAATGAGAAATAATGTTTGATGGGTGCTCATAATTACACAAAGGATACAGCAATAAACAGCAAAACTATCAAATTCTTATTTTAAATAACTCAAAAATATAAAATTCAACTTCTCCATGATATTTATATTCACAAACAAATTCTCTTTAATACAAAGCGTACTTAATACTGTTTCTGTTTTAATATTAAATGCAGTTGTTGGTACAGAATGAACCATAACTTGCAACTTCGTATTAATAAGAAGAAAACTTTGAATTTCAACTAACTAAAAGCTTTTTGATTTTCTTAACGAATTGCTCTTGAGTTTTCATGAATGTTATATTGTTTTCGGGATGCTAATAAAATACCTAAGTAGCGTTGTTTTATCAATCACAAGTTTATGTTTGTACATACTACATAGGTACATATCTATAGTGATTTGACATGACATTGGAAGTAGGTTTGCATATTAACTACACGTTTCGGTAATTACAAATTCCGTAGACAATTAAAAGTTAGATTCGTGCTTGTAGTATAGGAATCGAATCAAATCATAATCGATTAATAAGGCCAGTGGGAAACAATAATTGTGTTCCTGCAAAAACAGAAAACATAAAAACTATGTAATGGGTGAGAGGAAGTGTCCCAGTGTCAGACTTTTACGCACCAAAATTCTTTCTTTCACAAGCTTCGAACCGCGCCGCCGTGAAATCATCGCGCTTGCATTTAATTTCTCAAATTATTTCTTTCAACATTCCAACTAATCTTTGTTCAACCCATAGGTAAAATTTTGAAGTACATACAGAGCTTCACTGAAGCAATATTCGTTCCATCTGGCAATATACAGGGTGATGTAAGATGTCGGTTATTGAGGACATCATCGGTCGGGCAGTTTTCTCGACTCCTATTTGCAGAGGGTCCCGTCGCAATCCCGTAATGCAAATAGAGAACTTATATTTTCAATTTTTCTTCGACAAATTGTCCAAGAATTTTTAACGTAATAATACCGAGCGAACATTTCTAAGGTTGATCTTATGAAATATGTTCTTGTCGTAAGATAAAATATTGAATACTTTTTCTATATCTTTTACCAGCTGTTTTTACGTAATATCGAGAACAAATTGATGCTATATCTATATTATTAGATATATGACTTAATTTTCTTTTTTTGTTTTCTCATTCTCTTCAATCTCATTTTATTATACTCGTTCGTAGAATTTAGTGCCTTATTAAATATTGGAAAGTTTTGTATTCAAATTGATTCTCGAATGAGATATTTAATAGTTATTCGATTGGTATTTTTAGATATTATGTTTCTTATGAAGAAAATATTTCTTGGCTCTTGAATGATGACGAATTGGCATACTTAAATTACGTTTTAACATCAATAAACTAATACAGTAATGTATAACTAGCTACTCTCACGCGGTTTCGCCCGCTGTTCAGCTCTTACAAATCATAGCGTGATGTTTTATAGACTATAACCCTCCTCGATAAATGGAATAACAAACACAAAAAGAATGATTCAGTTCGAACCAGTAGTTTCGGAGATTACCGCGTTCAAACACACAAACAAACTCTTAAGCTTAATAATATTAAGCATATATCTGCACAGTTATTCGCTATCTACGTAAATAAAAACAAGATTGATTTAGTAGTATAGAAGACCACTGGTTACAAAACATGCTAAAATAAACTCTAGGTAGGTAGATATTAAGTTCTAGTATGTACAGCTGTTTGATCTATTTTGAGTTCTCTAGGTTTAAACTAATTTGTTTGAAGTGGGCTCATCCGTTCAGTGCTTATGCCATCGTAATATAATCACTGCTACATAAGGGTGACGGTTTCAGTATCTATGTACTAGCTCTTTGTCGAAATATTCTTCAAAGTTCTTTGAAATTTTAGACTTTAATTGTAATAGGAGAGGGTACACTGTTGGTTAAGTGGTCGCATACTAAACAGTTGAGTATGATGACTCTTTTATTTAATATATTTTTTTCTTGTGACACGTCGTAAACTATCTGACATATTACTTGATGTTGAGCAGTAGGCGCCGCCTACGAAAACCTGCAACACCAAAGGCGTTGCCAGCCTTTAAGATATATGGAGTTATACGTGATTTAGAAATTGGAGAGGCATGGAAGAGGGGGAGGAATGGTCACCTGGTAACCTCGCTCACCCGTCGAAATACACAACTCTGTGGTTGTTTCACGCCGATTTACTATAAAACCGTAGTATCACTTTGGTCGATCTGGCCCGATCGTGCAGAAGCATGACTCTCCCATGGTAATTTTTTTGTCGAATGTCCTCATAATATTTTTTTTTACTTAATATATCTAGTTAAAGATCCACATCCTTATAAACAGAGCATCTTAAAATAAGGTAAGTCGACGAAACATTCGTTATCTATCCATTCAGCCTTCATATTCAATCCGGTAATAAGTTCCGCAGGTCCCATTGATAGGACTCTATTCAGCAAGTCATTTCTTGTTTTGTTATTTAGCGAGGACCATGGGAGGGAAGAAACCTCCCGCGGCATTAGCCGGGGGCGGGTTTCTTGAACTCTTTACGGCCGGCCAGTCCTTCCAAACAAAGCCGAACTTCCATCAAAGCTAGAAGTACAAAAGAAAAATATAAAACTTGCAAGTTTCAAAGGGATGATCCCTTTATGTTCTCTTTTTGTTACCCCGAAATGGAATACCCATGATGAATTGTGTTGGATGCCTTAAAAGAAACAAATCTTATTAAAGGCTAGCCTTTGTTCCGCCATGTTGACACATGATAAATGTTGATCGAGCAGTCTGTACATATTTGGAAAGGTCATATTTATGCGCAGTTTATTTGGCTCAATGGACTCAGTTCAAGCGTAATTCTTTATTTTCAACTGTTTGCGATGGATATTGATGCAATTTTAATTGAAAGAATTTTATTTGGCATCCAAAATTCTTCGATATTTAAATACCAATAGTGACTGGACTTCTGGACTTTAAAAGAGACGGACCTCTGAGTTTGTTTCGACATTTATTCTCAGTGAAGTTTAAATAGAAAATGCGGGCTTCATCTAGTTGTTTACGTATAATCTTGCCGTGTAAAATAACTGTTTTGAATTAAATTATTGACTAGTTTGACTGCGTTTAATTCCATTTATATATGAAGGCAGTTTCTTTTTATGTAATAGATCGGCAAACGAGTGACGGATTACATGATGGTAAGCAATCAGCGCCACCCATGGACACCCGCAACGGAGGAGCAAAACACAACGCTGTGGTTGTTTCACGCCAGTTTTCTGTAAGGCCGTGGTATCACTCCGGTTGAGCCGACCCATAAAGATAAAGATAAAGATAAAGATAAATTTATTTGTATAAACATGTGTGGGAAACATTATACATATAGATGCAAATGCAGATGGTAAGGTGAAAGCTCTAATGTTTCAACATGTTTTGCCACAGTTGGCGTACAAAATAATAATAGAATTAGGTAATAAACACTATTAAAGAGACAACTAAAGTTAAAAATATGAAACAATCAACTATTATCATTTAAAAAATCCTTGATACGATAATAACAATGTTTAATAAGGAAATTTTTCAGTTCTCTTTTGAATAAATTATTGTTATTAATATTTTTTAAATTATGTGGAATTTTATTGTATATTATAGGTGCCATACAAAACACACTTTTATGGACAAGTGCTGTTTTCGCGGAGTGAGGCTGTAAATAATGCTTATATTTCTTGCGTCTATTTCTTACAAAATTATCTTCCAAGAGAGGAAACCAGTGAGGGTTATTTCTTACAAATAAAGCTATTTCTAAGATGTATAGTGACGGAAGTGTCAGTATATGGTACTCCTTAAACAGTGGTTGACAGCTGTCAGTAGTTTTAATCCTGAACATGGCCCGGATACAGCGCATTTGCATTTTAAATACCATATCAGTGTTTGTCGAGTTTCCCCAGAATATTAGACCGTATCTAAGCACCGATTCTATCAGCCCATAATATGCCGTCAACAACGCATCTCTTTTTACTATTGATGATAGTTTATACATCAGATAAGATAGGTTACTTATTTTTGTACAAAGGTCTTCAGTGTGACATTTCCAATTGATTTTATTGTCGATTTTTAAACCAAGAAATTTTGCTGTTTCTACTTCTTTTATTACGTTATTTTTATATATTACTTTAAATTGAATTGAATTTTGAGGTCTTTGGCTGTAATTCATTACATTTGTTTTATTCATATTTATTTTTAAATTATTATTGTCTAACCATTTTATTACTGAATTTAAGGACTCATTAATTTCGGATTCAAATAGCTTTTTATCTTTACATGTAATATTGATTGTGCTGTCGTCTGAAAATAAAATTAAAGGTTGCACAGTTGCACGAGGGAGATCGTTGATGTAAGTAATAAATAGCGTGGGCCCCAGTATGCTACCTTGGGGAACACCATACCTAACATGTCTTACTTGTGATTGATATTGTTCTTCTTTTTTGGTTTTCGAGTTAAATTTTGTTATTAGTGTTATTTGTTTCCGATCAGATAGATAAGATTTAAATAACTCTAAGACATTTCCTCTTATGCCATATGCCTCCAGTTTACTAGCTAATATTGTATGATCAACATAATCGAAGGCTTGTGTCATGTCGCAAAAAATTGAACATACAGGGGTGGTTTTATCAATCGCGGACATTATATTTTTCAAAAACTCGAAAACAGCCATATTTATATTTTTATGTTTTCGAAATCCCTTTTGCTCGTTTCATAAGATATCGTTATTTTCTAAATAATTATTTAGTTGTATATTGTAATAAGTCTCCAGGATTTTTGAAAAGACAGAAAGAAATGCAATTGGTCTGTAGTTTTCGACTAATTCTTTGTTATCCTTTTTCAATAATGGATTAATAATTGCTATTTTAAGATCTTTTGGAAATATGCCTTTTGTAATAGTTAGATTAATTATATAGCATAAATGATGACATATATAACCATTTACATCCTTAACTATTTTCGTTGAGATCCAGTCATAACCAACACTTTTTGTGTTTTTTAGGCCATTTATTATTTTAAATACGTCAATCGGTGTACAGGGAGCTAAATACATTGAATTAAGTCTAGAATTAATAAGGGATGTTACTTTTTACCGGCACCTGGGATAGGTTTAACTTTGTCAACAAAATAATCGTTTCGTGCCGAAGCATGGGTTATCCCACACTTAAAGGATTATTTCATTAATAACCTTTTTAACCTACCAATAAAACCTTCAACATTCATTTTAACATCATTGAAACATTTATTTTTAACGGAAATATCTTTAAAGGTATATTTCTACTAACTATTTTATCTCCGAGATGTAGATGAAATCCTTACTTGACGGGACGTCTTAAATTGTTCCCATCCAACATTTACCTTTGGCAGGAAATTCACCAAACTTCCATCATATATTGGTACGGTTCCAAGGCAATCTCTTTGTTTTCCTACCTTTCCATGTTATTCCATTATGAAAGGATTGAAAACATGGCTACAGCATTTCTATTTGTAGTGTATTGGAAAATAATAAAGAAATTTTCTTGATAGTAATTTTAATTAAATACTTCTAGAATAATCCAAAAAGAAGAAAAATAGAATTTATACCTATATACTTCTTGACCCTAAAGTAGGTGATCGGTTACAATAAAAATATTCTTACTATCTGTTAATCAGCCAGGTTTGTAGACACAGACTTATTTGTAGAACTAGCACAATAAGGTACCACAACCTTGGCCTGGAGTAGAAGGAATGGGATGGATTTTAGACATCAAGAGTCTGATGTCGCTTAACCTGGACAAGAGAGGTAATTTGATGACTAGCCCCGTTCAAAATCTATATTTTAATATTACTACTTACTACTGTTAAATATATACTTCATACACTGTCTTATATCAGCTTATGATACTTAAGTTACTAGTCCTACTTATCTACTTGAGTGCAAATCTGAAGTTTAGATGTAGTGACTGTCGTAATCGGAGACAATTGTGACGATTTTATCCTGAAAACAATTGTACATAATTGTATTAAGGAACCATTCAGTTACTCAGTACGGTTGTGAGTATCTTTGATAAAATTTCCCGCTGTTCAACGAAAAATCATCAAATATCGGGAAAACTCAATAGCTTTTAAATGAAGTCTTAAAACTATACGTATGTGTACGAAGAATTTTTTAACAACTTCTTTGTCTACTTCTTCTAAAAAAACGTTCCTCACACTTTGATTTCCTCCTGTATTGAGGGAACAAACATACAATTTCAGGTACATAACGCCAAGACCAGTAACAAAAATTGTGGATCACACAAAGAGTGGTTCTTTAATCGAACCCGCGACACGTTGCACTGCACGGCAGCTGGGCAACCAGCCACCGTGTCAACTGTGCAGAAAACTTGTCTATTTTGTAACAAATAAACGTCTTTTAGTTGAAATTCTTCTGTGATCTAGAGTTTACATATAAAATTTCCGCAACCGAATTAGACACTTTTCATTCAATGACAAAGACGAAAAGGAAATCTTTAATCTTCTAGAAAGACAATATTTCGTAGTTTGGCCACGCCCCTTACCTGTATAGTCGAGGAGCAAATTATTCACACAAACTTGTCGGTGACTGTACTTAGAGGGAATGCATTGAATACCATTCGCTTTGTACTATACATATACATACAGCTTTCGAAGATTTGATTCTATAGCGTAGATAACAGTTCGTCGTAACTTGAAAATTAAAATACGAATGCTATGATGGTAAAAGCCGTGCATTTTATTAAATCAAATCTATTGATGGCAGGATGGTTAGCAATTGGTTCCAAACATTTACACCCACGATAGCAGAAATATTATAATGTGTGACTGACCTTTTTGGGGATTGTTTCGGATTCGATGATATAGAAATTGGGGTTGAGGATTGGGTCTCTGGTAACCTCACTAACACGGTGAACCAGTATAACACTAGCGTTGGTTTACGTCAGTAGTCATCTATGCGCCATGGAACCATCAATTTAGTCCAGTCGAACTGGCCCACTGCCGAAGCGTGGCTTCGAAACTTACTGCACGCTAATGTAGATATAATAATTTGTAACTATGGAGGTTTTTACTCGTTATGCTCTATACGAAAATTATAAAAAAATGTGTTACCTATATGTTTCGTATGTCAATTGAATTATTTTAATTTTAAGCAAATAAATTTATATTGACATTAGAAAATTATTAGGTACGAATTGAATTGCCCATTCCAAATATTGTATCAAAATTCATTTGATCATAAATGGCAATTTGCAATAGAATATAATTTTACAAAATATTCAACATGTAAATAGTTGAATGAATTGGTATTAATTCAAAACAATGTTGTTTGGCAAAGCAGTGGTTTTGTCGCTTTGGATCCGTTTAATTGTGTATGTTGTGAAACTATTTTGATGTACTAGAACTAATTTAATATTTATTTGCAAATATTGATTGTTGCTTTGACACAAACTAAATAGATTGTGCCATATTGCCATATTTCGTAGAAAAAGAAATGTAAAATCCATTGCAAAAAATAATCTACACAATAACAAAGTTAATAATGGAGAGTCAGTAAAAAATAACTTTTTTTACACTAATAAGCCTGTTAAAGAATGTAAGGACATTATATAGATCGGTTTAATTGTTATATAAGTTTAGTTATTTTTCTATTTAATTTAGGGCAGATTTTTCAATAGTTAGATAAATGTTATCTGAGGAATAAAATTGTTGCTGTCACATACAAACATATTGACGCGACAGCACCATAATTATTCCCCAGATAACTTTTATCTTACCATAACAAAAATAAATTTCTTATAGCAAAAAGCGAGCCTATTCAGTATACACCATAGTCAAATTCACTTCTTTTTCTTTAAAAAAAAAATTGAAATACGTATTGATTGATTTAACACTTAGAACGCCATGTCGGACAATGCTGTCCGACGCTAGCGGAGGGTTAGCCTTTAACAGTTTTGGTCGGTAGTCAAATGTTTAAAACAGTTAAAATAAATCGTAGTTTTATACGTTGTTGGCATTCCATCGACAAAATTCATATATGGGACCTGGTAGTATAGTTTTTAAGTAAAAAGCCATACAGATACGTAATTCTACGAAGATAACACACATTGCTAGAATGTACTTTTGCTAAAGAGGTGGAGATCATTCGTGTGGAACAGTGGTGGCTCTCTTTAGGTAAAGTAACGCCTCTTAGTCAAATTGAAAAAGATCCGCCAACTAGTGATGTATGAAGTGTTCATATCAAGGCACTATTGAAATGATATACTGGAAGCAAAGAGATCGGGTTTAGTGGTGTCAAGCAATGGTTATATAAGAAAATTGTTAAAGTTATGGGTAACATACAATGCAATAACACCAGGTAATTATCCATAATTCTTAAATCTATAAATATGTAAACAACATAATTATCGTAAGACGTACAAAAGAAACAGAAAATGACGATTTACTTCACCGCGACGAGCACGTTGGCCATGAATAAGAGTTCCGTAGTTATTTGAAACTAGTACTTTTCTCAGTTCTATTAGCTGTATTAGCTGAATAAATATGAAGTATCAACTATATTTTGTCTCTGACCTCATTTCATGACGACACTAAAAAAGGACGCAACAAAATTATTAATAAAAAACATATACATTTAGTTTAAGAACTCATAAAATAAATAACCTACAAGTTTTACGTACGTTTTCAACTTCGTAAATGTCGTCGGTTTTCGCAATAAACCTGTCAAAGATAAAATTCGACGTCAACATGTCAAAAGCCTGGTGTTTGCCGCTCTACTTTTTAATAAAAATAAATAAAAAATACAAAAACAACAAGGACTGTATTTGATCGCAGATTTGTTATAACACCAGTTTAAAAAAAGAACGATTCTTTTTTTTATTTTTACCTCAGAAGCAAAATTGACATTGAAAAATATCCTAATTATTGTCAAAATTTCTTTTTCAGTACCTAGTCAGATGAATGTTATCTGAGGAATAAAATTGCTGCTATCACTGTCTTATACAAACATTCTGACGCAACAGCATCATAATTATTCGCCAGATCACTTATATCTAACGATTGAAAAATCAGCCCTTTTTTTGTGAGGGGAAAATCATCAAATGACTTCTCCCGCCCAGGGCCGGGCAGGAGGGAGTGTCAGACTCTTACTGACTAAAAACCCCCCTGTTCCTTCTCCTGCTCTGTTCCGAGGTCGCGGTACCTCATTGCGCTTACCCCGCAACCCCGACTGAACATCAGCCCTTTAGGGCCCCGTCTGTGGTGGTCGAATGGCTCTTTGAGGCGCGCGCGGAACGCTACGCGCCGTACGCTCGGGCCTGGTTCTGGTCGGGCGGCGAGCTGCCCTTACTCGCCGACCGCAGGCCCGTGCTTACGGTGGCCGGAGATCGTCCCTCGATCCCCGACGCCCGTAGTGTCGCCAGTTGCGGCTGCTAGGGCGTGAGGAGGAGCATTGCTCCCTCACGCGGGCCGCCTCTCTCTTTGCGAGCATGACCGCTTCACAAAAGGAGGAGACGGCGTCCCTCTCACTCCGCACCATGGCCTCGACTAAGGCCGGGCGCGAGAGGTCGCCGCCGCCGATCACTTCCCTGAGGATACGGCGGTGCTCAGCCCAGGCAGGGCATACCGCTACCGTATGCTCCACCGTATCCTCTAGGTGGTCCTCACAATGACGACACTCGGGCGTTTCCTCCCGCTGAATCCGAAACAGGAACCTACCGAAGCTGCCGTGCCCGGTAAGCACCTGCGTCAGACGGAAGGTGAGGACGCCGTGGCCTCTCTCAAGCCACTCCTCAAAGAGGGGTCTTACCGCTGCTATGGTAGCGTGCCCGAAAAATAAACGTTATTTTCGGTAAGTATCAGTTCGACTATCAAGCTTACAAATCAATGTACCACACGACACTGGTGTCCCTACAAAATAAAATACTCATTGCAACCTACTTTAAATGCTAAGAGCGATTGCACAAAATGAATTATAAAAATACTTGTGCTAAAAACTTAGCCCAAATTCAATTTTAAACTGCCCAGCAAAATACCAGAACTGAATTTCAAGTGTCAGTTATCAAATAGACCTCTTAAAATATTCACGGGTCTGTTCACCAGCGGCTATAAAAACCTGGCTGGTAGAAAACAGCAATAGAAATATTTAAAATTCTTCCTAGGTCGGGTATAGCCTGTGGCTTAACCGACTGCATGGATGTACGAAGTTAAAGAAAGTATATTAGGATATTAATGTTTAGTTTTAAAAATAATAATGTTAGCACTACAAAGAGACGGCCGACCGGGCTGCAAGCAAGCAAGGAGAAGGCACGGCTGGTTTTAAGCCACTAAGAGAGACAGAGAGAAAGAGAGAGAGAGAGAGAGAGAGAGAGAGAGAGAGAGACAGAGACAGAGACATCTGACACACTGTATACATGAGGAAATATTAGACTGCACAGATTGTTGTTAAGGATCTGGATGTGATGTGTATGTGGAATTGTATATTTGTTGTCGATACAGGTGAAACTCCTCTCAGAGTGGTTTTTTTCTGTGACAACACTGACGTTGACAGCTGATTTAAGATTGTCCTTCTTTATTATTTAATTAATTATTAAAATATATTAATTTTAAACGCAATATTGCCTGAAACCACCTCATCACTGATTAATTAAGTGTAATTTATAAAGTTTTCAACTTTGAATTGCTAAAAATAGTGAAAATTGTGATGTTATTAAATATACGGTTAAGGATTCGCTGCATTGTCATCTCGATATCAAGTAAAATATTATATATCAGGGCCAACTAAATCAATAGACATGTTGACTAAACGGAAAACATTGAAATAGAAGTCACCAGCTAAAGCTAGTAAAAGCTGAAAAAAAGACTCGTGAAATCATTTAATTAATTAAGCTGAATTTGTCTGTCTTTTACATAATGAAACGTGCTCTGAATAAAAGCTTTGGTTCTAATTAAATGAGGTTTAAACTTCTTTAAAAGAGAAAGAATGTAATGTTCTGCGTAACGATGAAAACGTACCCATTCGTTGAGAACCGTTTCTCTGGATTTGTTGTATTCTAGTTGTTTTGTATTGATTTTTTCCTGTAGGTACCGTACTATGTGTAATTGTATAGGTATATTTGTTGATTTTACCGAAATCAATTCCTATTTATCTTATAACTTAGAATTAAAATGTAAAATTTTTTTTGAAGGCTCATTATATTCCTAGATAAAAACTATTCGAGATAGCTTTTATACAGTCCCCAACTCTTTAACCACAACCCTGATACAAAATTGAGCTAGACTTTGAAAAAAAAAAAGTAAATAAAGTCATCATCATCAGCTCGTTCTCGTCAATAATAGGCCAATCTAATAGAAAGTACTCCAAAAGTACGCCTCTGAGCTCGATCTTCGACTTATCGCATCCATTGCGAGTGCAGGCGCAAGGATGAACTACGGCCTCGTACCAGACTAAGAGATGTAACGGGTGGTATTTAGTAAGTAAAAGTCGGACATTCTTTCTCACCCCACCCAAAGCGGGAGTATTTAGTTAATTACTTCACTCCTCTAGAATAAATCCCTTCGATATATGTATAACCTTGACCTACTAATAGTAATAAACGTGAAAGTTTGAACCTAAGTATTCATCATCATCATCAGCCTAGAAGTGCCCACTGCTGAGCAAAGGCCTCTTTTCACTGCTCAAGGCGGATTGGCGATTTCAAACTTATAATTAGAAATTATAAGTCCAGGTTTCCACACAATGTTTTCCTTCAGCGTATATCAGTGGTGTATTTATAATCATAGAAAGGTACAAGGTCATATGTGCCTAAGTATTAGTGGATGATTTTTGTGACTACTTTGCGTGAAAACTGCTGAATGGATCATAATAAAAATTGGCTTAGAGATAGGTAGATTAAAGTCTAACACATAGGCATACTTTCCAGCCTCTAGAAAAAACCCCTTTTAAAATATAATCTCGTCCTACTAATATTATAAACGTGGAAAGTTCGTTCGTTCGTATTAGTGGATGAATGTTTGACTGCTCTGTGTAATAAATGCTGGTTTCTAAAATTGGCTCAGAGACAGATAGATTACAGTCAAACACAGGTCACTTTTTATTCGGGCCACGTGGGAGGAGCTGCTGACAGAAACTATTATTTTTTTATCATCAAATAATTAATATTAATAGACAGATTTAAGCCAGATCTAAGAACTAGATTTAGACCCTAAGGTCAGGTTTAGGACTTAAGCAAATTCGGTTGAATAATAATAAGTAGGTATATTACGGAGAATCCTGTCTTACCTAAAATCTAGATCGGGTAAATGACCTTCTTGTTAGAAACCTTTATTAATAGTTAGCTCCTTATACTCTCGGTAAATTTGAATAATATTGTAATGTAATAAAAATAATTATTTCATGTCCTCAAACATTATAAATATAATATAGTTGATGAGGTCGCTGTGCAACTCTTTGTGTAATCCGAAAATTATTGTTTCAGGTCTGGGTGTAATGAGTATGTGAAATTATATGTTTGTAAAAACACAATTTGGGCCAACTTAAAAATTACAGGCATACCCCTATTTTTGAGGAAGAAAATCAAATCAACCTTAATTGTTAAAACAGCCATCCTTAAATGTTAGACAGCCATGCTTCGGCACGAATGGGTCAGCTCGACCGGACCGGAGAGATACCACGGCCTCGCAGAAAACAAGCGTAAAACAACCACAGCTTGTGTTTCGCCGTGTGAGTGAGGTTACCGGAGGCCCAATCCTTCCCTCAAATCTGGCAACGCACACGTAACTTCTCTGATGGTCAACTATCAACGCCCATGGGCGGCGCTGATTGCTTACCATCAGATAATTCGTCTGCTCGTTTGCCGACCTATCACATTAAAAATGACATTTCCCTCTTTGGATAGAGCGAGAAGGAGTGTCAATCTCTATCTGACTGAAAACTACCAAGTTTCTTCCTCTTTGGGTCTTCAAGTAGGGACTTCTAATAGTAGGTGTAACATCTCTTTGAGGAAAATGTGCATAATGTTCTGAAGTCATTAACTTGTCTAGTAACTATAAAAAACTCCAACACATTTCTAATAACATTTTGTAATCTAGTCTTAAGACTTGTTGTATCTTTACTTCAATCTTATTTTCTTTTATATTTAAACCGAGCTTAGTTCCAGCCAACATTTTCTATCAACATGAACTGTGTTATTTTTAAAATGGCGCTCCTTAAACCAACGCGGCATCCCTCGGTTTTCTGTTTCGCAGTAGATAGAAAAGTATCAACTTTAGGTAGGTAGCAGAAAAATATTGAATAATATTTTCTTTAGTGTAGATACTATTGCATTACGTAAACTTTCTTTTACCAAGGGGTGGCTGGTATATTATTAATACTTAATGAAGATATCTGTCGTCGCGAGTCTTTTGCCGATCATCTCAAAACAAGAAATAACAATTTTTGGCATATTGAATCCAAAATGTCTAAATCAGCTGTTCCTCTAATCCTAAAGGCCGGCGACATACTTACAACTCCTCTCGCACAGGTGGTGTACATGACCGGTGCTGATTGCTTACCATCAGGTAATCCTTCTGCACCTTATTAAACCCACCCACATTTTGTTCGACTTATAGGTATATAACAACTATTCAAACAAAGAACTAACAATTTTTATAAGATTTGTACAGTCAAATACGCCTCATAAGTTACCACTTGAGTCTAAGTAAGCGTAATATGTTACTGACTGAAATATTTCGTCAAAAAAAATTTTTTATAAGTTTTGGCAGTAAGATTACTTAGAAGAGCTCGTTTTCCATGAAACATAAGACCTGAGGAATTTGCAATACAAAACGTTACATCTCTATATAGTAGGTACTTTACTTTGAATTCAAAAGTTTTGAGCCTTTGTCGAGTGGAGCACCGATGCCTTAGTAAAGGTTCCAAACGCTTTTATCAAACCAAGACAATGTCTGTGATCAAATTCTTATTTTGAATACCTTTTCACAGTAAATAATTAAAGTTTTAGACATATTTATACTCCTTTGATGTATGCAAAGACCAGATTTCTTTAAAGCTTTAGTGTGTTTCTTTTAACCATTCATTTTAATTATTATTTATGCAAATAAAATTAGACCTTAAGTATTTTTTCAGGAGTTGCGGGGTAAACGCAATGAGGCACCGCGACCTCGGCCTAGAGCAGTAGAAGGAATGGGGGGTTTTTAGTCAGTAAGAGAGAGCGAGACCTCTCGTCTCATCCTGTGTGGGAGAAGTCATTTGATGATTTTCTCCTAACAAAAAAAAAAATGGCAGAAAGATCTTAAGCTTTTTGTAATACAAATGTCGATCGGCACAGGTCGTGTGCCAGACAAGTAAATAAAATATTTAATTTTAATCTCAAACAATCACTGTTCATGTCAGCATGAAATCAGTGAAATATATTGAAATAGCTGTGAATTAAATAGCGAGAGACCGTCGACGGGCCGGTCGACCGGTCGGACGGCGGGCCGTGTTTAATGGCACGGAAAAATGCAAATTTGCCTGAAACACACCACAAACTATCACCGTACATATTTTATACTCAAACTTGTTCGTGGGTTAGACCGTTTTAAGATTATTTAAAGTTAAAAGATGTTGAATAACTCTATGTAGTTTGTCTAAAACTGAATGACTATATTCTGAGGTAACTAACATAAACGAATAACTTCTAACCACTGCACCAAAATAGACACAGTGCAAATGACTTCTTCACTTCGTTTTTTAGGACAGTAACTTTCCGTCACTGGCGGCTATCATCATAGCATCTGTTTTATTTATCTAACTAAGAATAGTTGTTACACCACTTTCAAACTTCCTCTAATGTACTCATTTCTCACTTTATCCATTCTCGTCACACCACACATCCATCTCAACATTCTCATCTCTGCTAAATGCAATCGCTTTTCATCCGTCTTTTTCAGAGTCCTACAGTAGGCTTGTAGATTTTAAAATATAATAAGCTAGGTCTTTGTAAATTAACCAAAGCCAAAAACACCAAAATAATAGCTTTAAACAAAAACTACAAGCGGACATCCAATCCTAAGCCAAAGAACATACAATACATATTTACTTAAAAAACCCAGATGGGGATGCAAAAACTATGTGATACGCCAAAGACACCCGAGGGATGTGAAAGCGTAGCTCATAACGATACCAAAAATACCCCCGAGAGATATAAATATCACGTTATATCGTATTAACTGTCACAAAAACCACTGTGTCTCAACTTTTGCTTTTTTTACGTGAGACTTTTGAATTCCAGAACAATACGTTACTTTTGTAACGGCCTGAACTTTCAATGGGTTTTACTGTCATACTTTATACCTTTTGGGATTTATGTACTTAACTTACAAAAAATTTGTGTTAAAATTTTGTGTTAAATATTTGAGGTGTTTTCTTAACAGGAGGGAAAAATCATCAAGTAACTGCTCCCGTCATGGGTGGAGTGGGAGGGAGTGTTAGGCTCTTACTGACTAAACTGACTAAAACGACTAAAAACCAACCCATTTCTTCTCCCGCTCCAAGTTAGGGTCATCGTATTTGATATGGTGTAGTCCCAATCAGACTTATTATATACCTCACCGACTTTGCATAGTTTGACTTCAAGCAAATGCGATTATGAATGTGGATCTGTAGATACAAACAAATTCTTGTTTTCCAATTTAGAATGTAGTTCTGTATTAATATATTGTGTTTTTTGTTATGTTCTGTGATATATTGAATTATATACACGAATGCAATGTATATGTATATACGTATATTTACTAATTAATCTAATCCATCACGTGTGCATTATTAAGTCCAATTAGCACGTTTGGATTAAAAGGACTGCACGGTTGCGCTTTGGTTGGGCAACTGGCTGCCGCGCATCGTGTCGCGGATTCGTTTCTCACACGGAACCCCTCTTTTTGTGACCCTTAAGTTGTTGTTCCTGGTCTGGGTAACATGTGTATAACAAATTTTATGTTTGTAACCGCACCCAGAATATGTAGTGGTATGTTGCATGGTACGATTTATATAAAAAAAATATGTTTGTTGGACATAATGAGCTTTCAATCACGAAAGTCTTAAATCTAAAACTACATAAGAATAAACAAGTTTATGATTAAATTTAATTAAATTGAGAAAGAAATCACGATTAAGCGTTTCCACGACCTTACTCCACAGTGAACAATAGCATGTATATACATATTATGTATTATATTATAAAAATGATTCTAAATCACCCTTTGCATTATTAATGTATTCAGTAGCTAATCTTCACGCTACTATAAACCATGGGACCACGATATTTTTTTAATCTTCTTTATTTCCATACCCTTAAAAGTGTTCGAAAACGAGTGTTAGCCAAATTAACGTTATTTGATAACGTTTCTCGTTTTAGTTAAACGTTGAAAGTTAATGTTATCTAAACTAATATTATAAAGAGGTAAAATTTGTAAGTTTGTATGTAGGGGGTAATCTTTGGAACCGCTGGTCAGATTGCCAAAATTCTTTCACTGATAGATAGCTACAATGTTCCTGAGTGCTATAGGCTATAAAACATCACGCTACGATCATTTGGAGCCGAGCAGCGGGTGAAACCGCGTGATAGTAGCTAGTGTTTATATGAAAACCTTGTTATTATTATTGCCCGAAGAAGTTTTTATTGACTTTATTTATCCTTTTGCTGAAGCGGTACGCGCTTTATTACTCAGTTACGACGGAATACTCTTTGAGTAGGTTGACACGAACAGTGAACGCGGGACGTGAATATTTTTACCTTTATTTTAAAATGGGGTTAAAATGGTTTATTAAAAACTTTGGCGTTTTCATCTTAATTTATAAGGTGCTTTACTGTGTTTAGGTGTAATCGCTATATACAGACATTATGCTGTTTAAAAACATCATATACATATCTAAGTGTATCTATAACTAGTGATATTGCTTTCATGCTTCGTTTCGAAGTAACTCATATTATGTTCAAATTGATTTTCAGTTTGATTTTAAGCTTATGATTAATAAAATGATAGACCAATTTTGGCTGAATCATCGGAATTCCTTGGCCATTTAATTCTTGACAATAGCTTCTGACTTGCTAAAGTGACAACCCTGAAACAGGACTAAAGTTTAGTTAACTTTTCAATCGTGGTTATTTGAGACACAATGGTAAGACAATGTGTACACGAACGCCGGCCTTCGCTTGGGGTTTGATGTATTAAACAGCCTAGCTGAGAAAACGAGAAAAATCAAAAAATTACTTGCGACACGCAAAAGAAAAAAATATATTACAATCAAAATTAACCTTTTAATATTTGTTTGTCCACAGTTGGACTGGCTACTCCCGGATAATACGGTAGCTGGTACCCTAAAAGGCCTCCGGCGGATCCTGGCCAATGGTTCCTTAGAGCTCTCCCCCTTTCCCGCGGAACATTACAGGAGAGATGTCCACGCCACAACATACAGATGCCGACTAAGACTCAACAGTGGATTCGCCATTCTCTCCAAGAACATTCATGTACATGCTGGTAAGTTAAAGAATTTATTAAATCGTAAAATTTTATTAGTCGTGATTCAGGTCCATTGTCAGCAATGGACTATTTTTTATCCAAACCTAGAAGTGATGTAATAATTATCACTTCTACAAGAGACCATTTAGAAAATTATAGCGTAAGACAAATTAAAATATATACATAGGTATTAGGTATATATTTATTATTCGGTTATATATATAATATATATTAATTTGTCTTACGCATTATACGTATAGGTATCATAAAGGGTACCTACGAGTATTAGAGCTCTTGTTGAACTTAAAACTTAAATGGTGTCATCTATTGACATAACTAATAAACCACTGCCTAAACTTTCGTTACATATAATGAAGTAATAAAAATAATTATTATAGAAAATATACCTAATTTAACGATCAATATTAATAATAATACGGAATGTGTTGAGTCCTACAAGGGAAGGAGAATACGTTGATGAAAATATTTTTTTATGTTTTCTGATAATATATATTTTACTTTCAATATTGACTACAATGATCATAAAATATTAGAATATCATTATACCTATCATCAATATGACGTTAATGACAGATTGTAAAAGAATAATAAATGATAAAATCTCACGAACCTAACCTAACAATATGGTTTTCAAACAAAATTCAAAGCTAATACAAAATAACGACCTGGAATTCCTTTGAAATATATAAAATGTAGCTAGGTACTCACTGACGGGAGTAACTGAGATAAATTTATATCAAACTTATTACTCCAGCAGTTCGTCTCGTACTTGACCAGAAAATTGGCTTCTCGGAGATACAGTTCAATAAGTCTTGAGTGCGCTTCACAAAATAACAGTTGGTAGTATCTGCGGTTTGTTCGTTCCGTTGATGTTAAAACCAATTTTGTTGTCTTTGTTGTTGTGTTATATTAAAGTATATATCTTTTGTCGTTATATCTTAGTTTTATTATTGAGTAGGTACTATTTTTCGCGAATAAATAAATTGTTTAGATTTTTAGCTATATTAAAAAAAAAACGAACTTCTTTAATTGGCTTTGTCATATTATACCTATTTTGACTGCACGCTTGGCGAGGTGGCTGGGCAACTGGCTGCCGTGCGACGTGTCGCGAGTTCGATCCCGTACGGAACAACACTTTGTGTGATCCACAAATTGTTGTTTCGGGTCTGGGTGTCATGTGTAGGTATTTGAAATTGTATGTTTGTACAACGCACCCACGACACAAGAGAAATTCCTAGTGTGCGGCAACGTTTAATCTTAAAAAAAATGTAGTTTTATTCAACTAGCGGTCGCTGGATGACGATTATACACTTCGCTACTTAATTAACAAATTTCTTTATTAACCTACTTGCAAAATAGTTTAAATGTTACTACCTAAATTTGTATCACCACAACAGAGCCCAAGTTAAACTAAAGACAAATACGTATTTTGTATCTCAGTTAACCTCAAACTAACTCGAAATACTAATCTTAGCATCTCGGCATCCATCTTGGAACTGCAGCCTAATTAATAGCGGAAATGCACTTCCCTTTGTACGCGAAATACTCTCATAATATTATATAACATTAACTAAATGTTGCCAGAATAATTAATTTCGACGAGTAATTTGTTGCCAGTATCAATTAATTTTGGTGAGCATAGAAATAATCTGTGAGTCATATGTCGAATCATTAATTATGTATGCTGGAAAATTAATTTTGAAATTAGAATGCAACGCCGATGTGTCATTGGTAATTACTTTCGTTATTTATGTCGCATTATATAGTATATTATTACTAGATGCTCGCGCGTGGTTTAACCCGCTACTTGTCTTACAGTAGTATATACAAGTTATAGCTCATAGCTTTCCTCGATAAATTTACTTTTCAAGACAAAAATAATCATTCGATTGACATGAATAGTTCCGGAGAATAGCTCGGACAAACAAACAAACTTCTTCATAATATGAGTAGATTTTTTTATGTTAACATTAGATTCACAGGTGTTTTTTTCACTAGTAAGTAAGTACTGATAATATACTTAAACAGTACTGGTGCCCTTTATAATATAATATGGATTTATTTAGAGCTGTTTATTTTAAAACAAAGGTCATGTATCATGTTCATGCATTATCTATCTTATCGTTAAGGACTTAATTATTTAGCAAACTAATTGAATATCTAGCGAAGCATTTTAAACGAAACAGTAGAACAAAAGTACCGCAATCTTAATAATGAATTGTAGATAACGTGTCCTCAGCAACATTCCACGGGAAATATACTTAATGAACCGTGGATAAAGGGATTTGAAATCCGCAATTAGAGATCTACGAAGAAAATTCACCGTTTGTGTTAAAAGAGATTACTGAGGTAGCGTAGTCGACAGTATTTTAATTGTGCCCTATTCTTGTGCTGACCTGTAATTATTACATACTAGCTCCACCTCTGTGGTTTATTTTTAATTATTTTTTATTTTATAAATATTATTTATTATATAATATAAAATATTATTCGCATTTCTCCTTTTTCTACTTTATGTTCTTCTTGTTGCTTCCGTCCGTACGTCACTGCAATGGTGCTAACTGAAAACCAGTGTTGGGCTCACACTGAGCCCAACTAATACTGAAATGGTTTAGGTACCTTTCCCATGGGCAATGGGCATGCTGCTACGAGTATCTGATTGTTCGTTTTTTTTTTAGTTGTTTAAGTAAAATTTATTTATTTTATGTTACTTTTTATTGTTTTATTTTTGTTTTTTATTTCTAATCATTGCACATATCTATGTGAGGCTATGAGGGGTCGTGGTGGCCCGGAGGTTAAAGAGCTCGCTTCTCATGCATGAGGGTGTGGGTTTCGAAACCTGGCAATTACCAATGTGACTTTTTCCAAGTTATATGTACTTTCTATGATTATTTAGACACCACTGACATACGGTGAAGGGTAAACATCGTGAGGAAACCTGGACTTATAATTTCTTATTATAAGTTGGAAATCGCCAACCCGCATTAAGCAAGCGTGGTGAATAATGGTCAAACCTTCTCCATGTGAGAAGGGGCCTTCGCTCAGCAGTGGGCACTTATGGGCTGGTGATGATGATGATGATGATGATGATGATTATGATGATGATGATGATGATGATGATGTTGATGTGAGGCATGTTCAGTGCAAATAAATAATTTTTCTTTCTTTATTTATCCGCTATTCAGCTCCTATTGGTCTTAGCGTGATGTTTTATTTCAACACATTCTTATTAGCTTACAAGTTCCGACTACTAAGCAAATACTTGCAATAATTACTTACTAAAAATAACACAGTCACATAGTTAGATATGTAGAATTTTTGGTATGGAATTATTTATTGATATTGCTTATGTACCAAATAAGACTCAGGATCTCAAATAGGGTATAATATAAAAACTCCGAAGACTTTAATTAATGTCATTATTTACTCTACAAAGCATTCGGTAAATTGCCTAGAATAATAAATGTCACTTTTGAGAAATAAACAAAGTCTGGATTGTTTTCATTTTCTTTTACTATTTATTTAATTTCTGGTTGGTTGGGTACATAGTTACATTTCAATCTTAATTACACCAAAAAACTTTTTCTGTAAAATCACTCACAAAGCGTTCTTAAAGCTGAGCTCTTCCAGATAATTTACAATGACTCATTACCCAGCATTTAATTACAGCTTCTTTAACAAATATGACCAGAAAATTATCAAATTGCTTTGCCTGCCTTTGGTCGGGCGAGAGCGTCAGACTCTTGACTGTCTACAATCATCCTGTGTCACTTAGTTTTTATTCTGAGTTCACAATAACATACATACATCATCAGCCTATAAGTGCCCACTGCTGAGCAAAGCTTCTCACATGGAGAAGGTTAGAGCATAAATCACCACGCTTGCTCAAGGCGGATTGGTGATTACAAACTTATAATAAGAAATTATAAGTCCAGGTTTCCTCACGATGTTTTCATTCGCCGTATGTCAGTGGTATCTAATAATCATAGAAAGTACAAATAACTCAGAAAAAGTCACATTGGAACTTGTCAGGTTTCGATCTGCTCCCTCGTGCATGAAAAGCGGGCTCCTTAACCTACGAGCCACCACCACGTTTTTTGCAGTACACAGATGGCGATAATATCCAAAATCGTGGACCGAAATAAAACGAACTACAATCCAATCTTAGCCAAAATTTTGGACCAAATTACAACTAACCACTTCTTTTCTTTCCTTTTTGACAGCACTAAACATACCATGGGAGATCCACGTGCCAGACGAATACGTGATGGCAGGGAACGCGGCCGTCCTGCGGTGTGTGGTGCCGCCCCACTGCGCTGACCGCGTCAGCAGCACTGACTGGTTCACTGATGACCAGAACAATGTACCACACCATTTAGGTAACTATATATTTTGTCCGTTTCAAGTATATAGGGTAACTGGTATTTAGTGACCACGTGGTTGTACTTATGATAGCAAAAAACTTTGCTGATTTTTTTTTTTTTCTATAGGTACTCATTAGTTTTATTCTTTATTACTACTTATAACAAACTTCGTGCGCAAGCGATTAGCTGTTAACGGCGAGGCCCAGCGCGTTCACTTCGCTTCAACTTAGTCACTAACACACCAATTTCTTATTTTTTATGGTATAAGTCGGCAAACGAGCAGACGGATCACCTGATGGTAAGCAATCGGCGCCGCCCATAGACACCCGCAACACCAAAGGAGTTACGAGTGCGTTGCCGACCTTTTGGGGAAAGGGGTTGCGGATATAAGGATCGGGAAGGGATAGGGGAAAGGGCGGGATTGGGCCTCCGGTAACCTGACTCACACGGCGAAACACAACGCTGTGGTTGTTTCACGCCGGTTTTCTGTGGGGCCGTGTTATCACTCCGGTCGAGTCGACCCATTCGTGCCGAAGCTTGGCTCTCCCACATTTAAAAGAATTTCGTTATAGTCATAAAAATGAAACTAATAGGAAAGTTGTTTGTTATTATAAATACAATTACATGTTCAAATATTAGTCACTAATTATCAATCACCCTACATTTTTTCTCATATTACTTTGGTACTTACAATACAGTCTGCCCAGTTATTTCATATTTTAAAAATAAAGTTTTATCCAATACAGAGACAATACCTATTGTTTGGCTATAAAGCCGATCAAAGGTCACAAAAGTTATGGCTTCATTAAAAACCATATAGTGTAACAGTAGTTTTTTTGTACAGTAACTACATATATAGTGTGATTTATTGAAAATAACTAATAAATTTTGTACGTCCATCTAAACCCAACTCGATCAATTTCAAGCCATGCTAGGGACTCATATTCGTGAATAGAATGGCGCAACGCATGACGTAGCGCACGTAGCCACTGAACTACTTAGATTTGTATGTGATATGACGGCAAGCAGTCAGACGGCTTACCTAATGGTAAGCAATCAGCGTCGCCAAGAGACACACGCAACAACGTGGGAGTTACGAGTGCGTGGCCGACCCTTTGGGGATTCGGGATTTGGAGATTTTGGGATTAGGGGAGGGGAAGGATTGGGCCTCCGGTAATCTCAACTCACAGTACTGTGGTTGTTATATGCCGGTTTTGTTTGAGGCCGTGGTTTCACTCCAGTTCAGCCGAGTTTGGCCCATTCGTGCTTTAGCATATCTCTCCCACACTTACTATGTTACCACAGTCACACAAAGTATCAAACATCTATGAAAATTTCCGGCAAAATAAATTATCATTTTCACACATATTATTCAGTTGGTGCACTTCTAACTATTAGATACGAAATTATATTCATAGGCACTGCATAAGTCAGACAAATTGCTATAATAAAATTTGCGTCTGTGATCGTCAATATGATTTACATGTCTATATCGTAACTATTCGAGATATCGAGTCGTGATTTACATTAAATACGTGATATTCGGAAGATAAATTATTCGATTTAGTCGATTGTACGGAATAATCGGGAATAATGTAGCGAGTGTCACGTCCCTATGACCTATTTAGGTCGGTAATGGGTAAGAAGGTCGTATTGTTTGGTTGTCGGTTTTGTTCCAAAAAGTGATATTATTTCTTAATAAGTATATGTATATTACTTTCAGTAGAGATTAAGACTATTTCGTATATTTTACTAAAAATGCAAGCATAGGATATAAAAGTAACGAAAAAGGAGCAAAGTTCTCTTTCATTTCTTTACATGATGGCTGATCGCTCGCCGACATACCCACTACAAACGCAACTACAATGTCGGGTGATGATGAACATTAATTATTTAGTCAGCAACAAAATTACCTATTTGTCCAGTCAATGTTGGCATCCGAGGTTAGAATAATTTTCAAACCGCTGAGAATTGACACGATTGATCAAAACACCATCATAAAGTATATGTAAAAAGTCCTAATTAGGTAATTCAACAAGAGGAAAAAAGGTTCATTTTGATTCAAAAAATATAAATTAGCTACTGACACTACGGGAGAAAAGTTAAACTGCCCACCGCGACCTAAGTATTGCGGCGTTACCAATAAAATTCAAAAACAAATCACACATCAATTTAGTCGCGTGTAGTCACACCTAAAATGACTGAGAAAGGCATATCTCGCAATCTCTTTCTAAATGCAACTATTTTTCTTTTGCTACATTTCCAGCAGAAAAACAAATGACACGTCAATGACGTCAGACCCGAAATGACAAGAACAGGAACAACAGTTTGTTGTGTTCTCTTTCTAAATTCTAACGTCACTTATAAAGTAGGGTGTGTTAAAAAATAAAACAAATGACACATCAATGACGTCAAACCCGAAATGACAAGAACAGAATCAACAGAGTATTGCGTTCTCTTTCTTAATTCTACATTTGTTTTTAAATTATGCTGTAACAAAATATAAAACAAATGACACGTCAATGACGTCAGACCCAAAATGACAAGGACAAAAACATATCGTTTTCTTCTTTTTCTAAATTCAAACGATGATAGATAAAACTTAACGCTATTTTATGATTATTTCGATGGATGGTGGATGGGTGAAATAGCCTTTACCTGAGTAAGGTGGCTACTGACTTAAATGTTTCGATACTAATATTATATGTACCTAAGTAAAATGAGTTTGTGAGATTAATCTACGAAATATATTGTGAAAATTTTATTAGTAATGAAAAGTTATCTACGTAGTAAGCATGTACCTATTTACTTCCATAAGACTCAGTAATAAAGTAAAATATCAAATTTTTACCTTACATCAGCCCAACCTTTCCCCCCTCCCATCCCCCCTCATACACACTCGGACTTTTACAGAATATATGTTGAAATATTATTTTCTAAGACCTAAAGAATTTAGAAGCCAAAGAGGAAATTGTTGATTTTCTCATCAATACACTTGTCAAGTGGCGACACGCAATTACGTTTTCATCCAAAAGGTACTTTTATGTTGTTAGAAAAATAAATTGAGGTGGTAAAATATAAGTTATATGTATTAATGTAACATTTTTCAACTAGCGACCCGTCCCGGCTTCGCGCCTAAACTCTTTAACGGATGGTATCATCATATGTATAAACCTTCCTTTTCAATCACTCTATCTATTAGAAACTGCTCTATATAACTAATATAAATAAATTAAAAAAAAATCTTTATTTCCCTCAGAAAAATGTACACTTACAATACCTTTTTTAGTACCTAACAAAAGTTTTAATTACTTATACAAATAAAGTTAAATAAGTTACCTATATAACTATAACTCTATCTATTTTAAAAGCTGCAACAACATCCTTTGTGTAGTTTTAAAGATTTAATCACACATATGTATGGGACAGAGAACGCGACTTCTTTTATATAATATGTAGTGGTTGATGATCTCGTAGATTATTTACTTTGATCATTATTTGTAGCAGAAATTTTCTTTTTTCAAATATAATACTGATAATAAGTTAAAATAATCTTTTTGCACCTCGGTATAAGGTAATTTTTGCAAGGATATAACGTGCTACGATGTTCTGTGCAATATCATTTCCATTATGGCAACCTATTGAGACTGTGCTTAAATCCATTATGGCAATTTTTGCGTTTGCAGAAAACTTTAATGTTTTTGTATATATGCGCTGATGTTTAAATCGTTGTTTTCTTATCTGCGTAAACATAGTATGCAAAGACGGTGTTAATAGTAATGATATAACATAGCCATATGGCAGTCTTGTTGTTCTATTTTTCGATGAATTTTAACTTTTCCACTCACGAAGCAACCCGAAACGCGTCGCGTCTTCTAAAATTCAGTTACAAGACCAAATTCTTAAGAGAGTTAAAACGTAACAATTTGATAATTATAATAGTAAGAACTATACAAATATAGGTCATGATCCTGATGAAGGATGTACTTAAATAATTGAAATAAGAATATCAGACTAAAAGAGAGGAATAAGAGAACTTAATTTTTTATGGATAATAATCACGGCAAAAGACTTGGATAATGTCGAAAAAAAACATTCATGGACTAAGGATATCAGTGCAGTTATTGGATGAGAAGGGCTTCGATTCGAAGTGCATCGAGCTTAGTGGCGTGCAATTGAATAGGTCTATAGATGATGATGATGATGATGATGATGATGATGATGATGATCATGATCATGATCCTAAAAATGATGATCAATCATTGTACAGTCTTACTTCCCTGCTAACAGACATTTTTTTATTACATAAACATTTTTTTTTCCGAAAACAGTTGTTAAAGATTGGATTAAGTTACCAATTAAACACACTGAGTAAGATGTAAAGAATTTATGCCAAAAAAATAGCAAATAATCACATATGACTATAAAGTCTGAATGAAACTGCAAACAATTTAATTTCATTTAATATAAATGTGGACATTTGGTGGGTGCAATATTTCGTATCCGTCACACCTGCGTTTAAATTAGTGTAGTGAATTTCATTTGTATTACGTTTAAAATAAATATTACTGGATACATTTTGTATTGTGTACATTCATAGTAATTCGTAACTTTAACGTGCGAACTTTTGGATTTGTAGACTTATACTATAAAATCTGTGTAATTCTAATTTTAAATTACTTATACCTTAAACCATATTGAGAGACCTAGCGGCCTTGTGTTGACGTTATGTTTCACTGTGTGAGTGAGTTTTTCGGAGGCCCAATCTTTCCTCCTTTTTGTGGTGGAAGTCTCGTCAAATGACTTCTGTCGCACAGGGTAAGGCGTAAAAGTACTGACTAAAAACCCCCCATTCCATCTCCTGCTCCAAGCCGAGGCCGAATCCTCAAAACCTTAACATCCCAAACAATAAACGGCTTGTGGAATACCGGCGTAAAACAACGTTTACATTATGTTTCACTGTGTGAGTGAGGTTTCCAGAGGCCCAATTCTTCCTCTTTTTTGTGGTCGAAGTCTCGTCAAATGACTTTTGTCGCACAGGGTAGGGCGAGTGTCAGACTCGTACTGACTAAAAACCCCCCATTCCATCTCCTGCTCCAAGCCGAGGCCGAATCCTCAAAACCTTAACATCCCAAACAAAGCCGATAACGCACTTGTAACTGAATGTAGCTGCAAATAAATTTCATCAACATTATCAAAAAAACATCAACATCACATCAAAAAATCTAGTTTGAAAGAAACGTCGAAACAAACACAAAAGTAGTAATAGAAACAAAAACACTTTTTTTATAGTCCATTCGAATATAAAATGATGTGTAAGAAGATTTCTGATTCATTCTGTAGTGGTCTTTTGAGAAAAGAACTACATTAGCTTAACTAGACCTGTTCTATAATGTTACTATTAGTGGACGATAATACATGTCATCTTATGAGTTTTAAACATGACTGGAATATTAATATCATTCTTTATGTACCTAACAATCTTGATAGACCTGGGCCAATAATTAATTTCCTACCAAAATAATAAAAGAAAGGACGTCAACCGTTCGTTCTCAGTTATAGAGAACAAATCTGAAATCTCGTATAATCTTCAAGTTCTATACCTATTAAGTTTAGTACAACCAGTAATGTTTGCTTCAGGGTCTAAGTACCAGCGTCTAGACGACGGCTCATTGTACATAAGTGGGGTGAGCCCACTAGACCGGCACAACGCATTCAGGTGCCGCGTACGGGACCGGATCACCGGGACCTTGTACACTAGCCCTTATTTTGGTAAGTTTTTAATTATATTTATTCTCTACTAATGATATCCTCTGATCTATTTCTTTGCGAGAGCCAATCACTTGTGTTTATCCCTATGAAATGGTGACTTCATTTTTTATATTTGGTACTTTTATGATTGCATCTGCTGTAGATGCTTACAGAAGTAGCAGCAGGCTTAAGAAGATGAAGCAGACTAGCTATAAAAAGTTTTTAATAAGTAACTGACCAACTTTATAGCAAATAATTAATTTATTCCCGTTCATTTAGGCTTATTACCTCGTCAGTATATATTTATAACCTTTTAAGATACATAAATAGTACACTACATAAATAGAATTTTCTACTTAGAAGATAATAAAGGTTATTGCGGAAAAGCAGGACTCAAACATCCTGAAAGCATTTTTACGTGCTCAAATTTTGTAATCTTTTTCTTTTGCAAATGTGAATAGTTTTAGCATGAATCTTCATTATTTTGTAATTACGTAAGGACATTGATCTAAAATAAAGACTACTATTTCGTCCAAATCTCGTTATTCGTCTAAATGTCGAAGCCGTTTTTTGACAAAGACTGCAGAACTCTACAGACTGCAAAACATCTTTTTACCCTGGATATATACACTATATAATTACGATTTCACATACTAATATAATTATATTTTTAACCAGGTCACGTGATAGTGACAGAACCAAAAGGTGGCGTGAGACCGCGGCTGGCGATAGAGCCGCGCACGCGCCGCATTCAAGCCGGGCATGATGTCCGGCTGCCGTGTGCTGCGCACGCGTGGCCTGTGCCTAGCTACAGGTAAGAATGCATTATGAACTATTGTCGACTCTGTTATATGGTTTAGTTAAATACAATAAGTTTCGATGTTGTATGATATTAATAAATCATTTGGTTTCTATGATTTGAGCACATAAACAAGGTATAATAGTTAGGTGTAACGCAATTATTCTTTGAAACTAAACTGCTAAATATCTTCGTAATCATTTTGTTGGTTTAGTTAGATCTTTCTTTTGGTTTAACTGCGATTACAAATTCGTACATCAATTCAATTAGATTTTAAAGAAATGAATCTAAAACAAATACGTCAAAACTCAATTGGGTAGTTTCCTGGGTCAAAAATAAATTATTTCGACGTTTCAATACAATAAAATATTAAAAAATAACTATACTTTTATTCATCGATCGATCGATACACTGCATTTTAGAATCTTTTTAGCTATTTTTTAAGAAATGAGTAAACAATTTGACACAAAAAACTATGACGTCATAACTCAGTTTTTCATACAAATTTTATAGCAAAGTATCGTTTTTGACATTAATTTGGATAAAAGTATTGAATTTGACTAGTTAGAAACTACTAGATCTTCACCCAAAGAAAAATCTCCATACAAAATATAAATAGGATGACCAGAAACCACAACCAAGCAGTTTATATATCAAACCACGACACAGTCACCCTGTATAAAGTTTGTCTCCATAGCAGAATAAGAAAAAAACATGGCAACATTTTCTCTCACGGTATTCTCTAGCTAAAAGGTATCGCTTCAGTAAGCAAACAACGGACTGCGACGGTATCAAGCGCAAAGAGGCTAAAGCCACTGCTTTTACTTAAATACAGACCTTGAGTTTTACGTAAAAACCCTGTAATTGCTATCCACTGATGGTTTTTATGTATAAGGTCTTTATAAATATTATAAGTATGATAACTTGTGAAAAAGCTATGCTTCGGCACGAAAGGGCTAATTCGAACAGGGTGATACAACGGCCTTAGAAGCAAGCATCGTGACACTACACTTAGGTACGTTGTATTTTGCTGTGTGAATGCAGTTGATCGGAGGCCCAATCCTCGCCCTGTCCCATTCGACCCCCAATCCCCAAAACCCAAACCCTAAGACAGCCAGCATCGCACTTGCAACTGCTTGACGTTGCTGGTGTGCGTTGCAGATTGTTTAGCATCAACTGACCAGTATTCTTTTGCCTCGAATTCCAAAATAAATAAACCAAACGGCAATACACTACAAATTTGACCCTCTTTCTAAACAAATTTTATTTAAAATAAATATACATATATTACATTGATATGAATACCAAGAACGTTTAATTTAATTATTACATATGTAAATATTGTAGTTTTTATTTACCAATACCATTAAATTGGCTGAATTTCAATTACACGTATTCCATTTTATTCCGGATATGCATCACAATTCGCAAAACTCCACAGTATTATTCGAATGAAATTCTATATTTCTATTTTACCCTGCTAAAGAGAACTCTATGTATCAATTCAACTGAAACTAGTTTAATAATATTCCAAATAATATTATTCTGATATATTTTAATACAATACCCGCTGTTCCGAACGAAATGAAGCGGAAATTTTGTAGAACATCCTGTAGGAGATCCGAAACATTTCGGCAGAAAACAATGTGTTAAAATTCACAGTCGAAATCCCTTAAAACCTATACACGGGACGACCACACTGACCGTTTTATTTCCTCGTCAAAGCATTTTGATCTCGCGTCGAGATTTAACCGCCATTTTATAATCCCCACGCGACGTGATTCGTTTTAACTGCCAAGGAGCAATTTAGACCGCAAAACCCGGTAAATTGCATTATACCCTTAAAATATAGCTAGCTACGTTTGCTGTACTTAGTTTCTCTCTGGAAGGCAAAATGGCACGTAATTTAAATAGATTTTCATAATGTAATCGTTTTGATGGTTGTTACGACGCTATTTTGACCCTTGTGTGTGTTAAGATCTTTGAATCAGAGACATAAAGGTCATTTACACATTTAAGAAACAAACAAGTGTATTAGTTTTTGTACTAAATAGTTTTAACTTTTACCTAAGTTTTTGTTCACCCGAGGTTGAGGTTAAACTCAGTAATATACCGCGGCCTTGGCCTAGAACAGGAAAAGGATCGGGGTTGTTTTTAGTCTGTAAGTGTCTGACACTTGCTCTCACCACGCACAGAGAGAGAGCGAGAGAGCACGAGTGCGCTCAAAAAAAAGTACAGAGATTTTTGTAATTTTCAATCGAAAAATATTAAAATGTTCGGTTAGGGTTAAATTCTTAATTACCAAAGATTCATCATTGTGTAATTTTAAAAAATATTTTGTGACTTCAAGAAATATAATCTCAATAGAAATATTGTTAGAATTGAAGCAGACAACCACAATATGCAGCTTCGATTTACGGGGACTGTCATAAGGTCTATCTGATCTAAATCCCCAAACTAACCCGAAACCCTGCATCAAACAAATACGTAGTAGTAAAGAATCGTGTTTGTTTCTTCTATTTTCTTTCTCCTCTCATATTTGTTTTAGGACACAGTGTCCTTGCTTTGCACCAACCGCATGATTTCTCTGCACTACACTATGGTTGACTGTTTTGTGTGAAGAAGAATTAAATAAAAATGAAAATATATTCTGCAAAATAATAACAACACAGGTAAGTTCAGTTAGTTCCCGTACCCAGTACCTGAAAACTGGCTAGAAGTACAAACTAGAAAACGTTGCCAAGTTTGAGCGGGCAAACTTGGCCATGTTTAGTCAAATAGCCGCACAAACCGAACTCATGGGTCGATGCTTGGCGTACAGAACTTCCTTCTCTTAGTATTTGTCTTTTAAACGTGGTTGCAACTAGGTACTCGGTACACAAACGATAAGTTTGCTTCTATAAGTAGATCACTGCTTTGAGAACACCCGGTTTTTCTAAACCTAGGTATGGATATGATTAAATTTTCAAACGTATTCCAATTTCTTGCATACCGCGTGCAATAATTTCGATACTCTGATATGCGTCGTGTGGTGAGTGATTCGTAAAAAGTAAAATTATTATAACAGGACCATCTTCGTATAGAAGTACTTCCTAAGCGTTGTTCATCACGGTGTGAGTGAGGTTCCCCCTCCATCCATTACCTATTCCAAAACCGAAAGTCACAGGTTGTGCGCCATCAGGTGATACGTGTGATGCTGTTTATTTGCAACTATCTTATCTACTTATCCCATAAAAAATATTTCCATGAGAATATATTCAATATCTGTTACACAAACAACAGACAAACAACAAAATACGGAACCAAATAAAAATAAAATCTCTGGTGATTTTGAAACGAGTAGTATAGTTCTATAGTGCATAAAAGTTGAGAAACTTCTTCAGCGAACTGATAACATTTTATGTTTTCAAAGAATCACCGCAGCGTGCTCCTGAATACGCCATAAACTTTCATATCCAGCCATAGTTCGTAGAATCCTTTTAGAATGCAAATGTCTCGGTGCATTTCAACTCCTTTCAAAACTATTTCTAAAAGAGAACCTAACTCGGAGAACATTGAAGATTTCGCGCCACATAGCCATTTCATTTCCGTGAATTTGCGCATAGGATATTAGACCGTATTCACGAAGCTTGTCGTGTTTTGAACGAGTGGAAAGCTGAAACTTTGTAAAGGTCTCTTTTGCGTGACATTAACTGGACAGTCCCGGAATAAGTTACAGTAGTTTAACTTTTGGAGGGAGTAATTGAAGTTCAAATAAACCCTTTACAGAAACTATGTAAAGAGTTATTAAATACATCAAGTGAAAAGGCACTGCGAATATTTTCCATTAATTCGTCCTACAAAAATGTCTTCGCAACTTAGAAAGGGTTACGAAATTGATATTGGTGCCTCAGATTCTTTTACCTAAACGTACTATAATATTAAAGTTGAATGTTTTTCTCGAAATCTCTATTACGTGGAACAAATACCTCTTTGACGAACATAACTGGGTATTTACACGAACGGGTACTGCCAATATTTTTGTAGTTTTATGTTGTTTGTTTTTAGGCGTTATATCAACATGATGTCTATTATGTCTTCGTTTCTGATACTGTAATCAGAAAGAACAGTTGTAAAGATAATAAATAGGTAGCAATTAATTAAGTGTGCGAGAGCCATGCGTCCTGCCATGGTCACAAGCAGCCATGCTTTGGCATGCATGAGCCGGCTCGACCGTAGCGATACCATTGCCACAAAGAAAACCTTCTCCCCAAGCCCTTTCCAATCCCCAAAACCTTTATCTCTTCCGACGCCTCTGGTGCTGCGGGTGTCTATAGGCTTCGGTTGCTTACCATTAGGTAAGGTGGTTTGAGCATAAAATATAATAATAATTAATGTAAAGTGGGACATTTTATTTGACACACGCTTTGGCAGTTTTTCTACGTATAAACACATTATTCTGAAACAAAACAAAATGTTAACTTAGTCTACAAAGACTTGTATCCAATTCATGTGATTACTTGTTTTCTCTTTGACAAGTTTTACGAAAAACAAGTTTTCTATTTTACCTGATTGCCTTGTTTCGTTTGTCGTAAAGTATTTGAGAAGGATACGAGTTCGATTTCTTTGTCGTACCGAACAAACAGGTGTACCTAATTTTACATCGTTTGAAAGTAAATTTTAAGCTAGTACTCATATTTTTGTTCGATATTTAAAGCAAAAGATCATATGAATACAGTGTCATCTGTTATTGAGGTCTTAGTAATTATGAGGGCGCGAATGTGAAAATGGCATTACTCAACTGGCAAGCCAATATAACATATTCTTAGTTATCTGCACTTTTTCTGATTATTGAGATACCTCTGAGAAACGATGAAGAACTAGATATTGTAACTTCGCTTTCAATCGCCAACCAACCACCAATCCGTAATAAGCCGAAGCGCAGATACACGCGAGACACAATGGTTTTTTTATGGTGTCGCTTCTCCGAGTATAGGAAGAGGTCATTTTTAGTACCAGTTGTAAGATATTCGAAAGCTCTTGATAATGGTGACATCTTATTCCTTGGAGTGGACTGTGGCTAAAATCTTATATTTTATCTGTTATAGGTGATCCTGTTTCAAACTATTAGATTTACATTCTAAAACTATTTGTTCTGCCTACTGAGAATTGTGAAATAAGTGCCTTGCCTACGTAATCCACTTGGTAATAAAAATAAAAACTCCAGGTATTAGGCATGATATTACAAGCCAAATCTAGCCAAGTCAGGTTGATACCTAAACCAATTATACTAAGTTGGGAACCTTCCAGGAAAATTAAAGATTTATTTATATTAAAATTAAGTATAATAATGAGCCTTAAGCAGAAAAAAACAAGCCTCAATCAAAATACCTCTACAATTTACTTGGAAAAAAGACATCAAAAATGAAAAAGCGAAATACCATGAGCCATATTTTCTATGGTGGAACTATGAAAGGCGAAGTGATACATCATTATGACTGTCATAACAATGAGATTATTTGTCACAATCTGTTCACTATTGACGCTATGCTTGTTGAATGTACCCTCCTCCAAGAAACTAGGGCGGTGTCGATAAATGAGTCGATCGCACACATTTATCTAAGAGCTTTGTATTGGTATATTTAGGTGTGTAGTATAGCTTTTATAGAAAGTAATTTGTTATGAAACATAATATTTTTAAATGTTTTATAATCCTACTAACGTTACGAACGCGAATGGTTTAATTTGGGATCGGTGTTTGTGACTCAGTCACGTAAAAACTGCTGAATGGATTTTAATGAAAATTGGCACAGGTATAGAATATAGTCGTAGTAATGAGGAAGTTATTTTTAGATTATTTAATTTTGACTATAACTAACTTCACTATTGCCCACTATTACCATAAGTTAAAAGCTTCGACAAAAAAGATTAGACAAAACCTCAGACCAAATAGTACCTAAATCTATGGATTACTAATGGCCCGCCCCCGCTTCGTACCAACTATCTCCCTGTCAAAGGGTCACTTTTTCCTAATTTTCCCTTCTATTTTTAACCCCCGACGCAAAAACGACGGGGTGTTATAAGTTTTACGTGTCTGTGTGTGTGTGTGTGTCTGTCTGTACCACTCTAGCCGCCGAACGGATGGACCGATTTTGATTTAGTTTTTTTTGTTTGACAGTAGAAAATGTCGAGAGTGTTTTTACGTAAGTTTGATGAAAATTGTTCCAAGATGGCCGCCGCCACAAAATGACAGATTAGAATTTTTTTTTAAACTCCATCAATATGGGTATCAAATGAAAGGGCTTGGCTAGTAGAATACTATTAGATATGACAAATTTAAAATACAAGGTGGCTGCTTCTACAAAATGGTGCTTTACCTACATTTTTTTATTACAACTTGATCAATATGGGTATCAAATGAAAGGGCTTGACTAGTGAAATACTATTAGGTATGAAAAATTTAAAATCCAAGATGGCAGCCTCTACAAAATGGCGCTTTATAGATTACATTTGGTTTTTATAAAGTCGGGGGTTTTTTTAAATTTTTAATTTAATTTTTTAATAATAATACATTTGGTTTTTATAAAGTCGGGGTTTTTTTTAAATTTTAAATTTAATTTTTATCTAATATTTTCTTGATAAGAACCTTTCCCTGACAATAACAAACACACCAAAAACAGAATTAGCAAAATTGGTCCAGGCGTTGTTGAGTTATGCGCTTACCAACACATTCTGCGATCCATTTTTATCTATAGCCTAGTAATCATTATCAATAATTAGCAAATGAAATACCTAAACGAACTTATCGACAAAAATCTAATTTACTTACTAAATAAGTATCTTTATAATAATGAATCTATTTTTCTCACAGGTGGTTTCGCGAACACCACGAAGAGCTAGTTCCCATAGAGAAGACAGCTCTATGGTCGCGAGCGCGGCTCCTTGGCAGTGGTTTGCTGAGCCTTCAGGCGCTGCGGCGTGAGGATGCTGGCCGCTTCGTGTGCTGGCTCAACAACACAGTGGGGGGAGAGTCCGTGCACTTCACACTTATAATCACAGGTGAGTTTAATGAAAATCATACTAACGTATCCTTTGGCGGCAAAAGAGCTGACGGATTACCTGATAGTCAGCAATCGTCGCCATCAATTTACACCCGATGTACCAGAGGAGTTGCTGGTGCGTTGCCGGAATATTGAAGTTATGGGGTTTTGGGGATTAAGGGCTTCCGGTAACCTAACGGCGAATTACACGTCTGCAAATGTTTTGCGCCAGTTTTCTATGAAGTTGTGGTATTCCGCTGGTGGATCCGGCTCATTGGTGCTGAAGATTGGCTCTCCCACTCTAAAAACACTTAGTGGTGTGTCGTTAAAGTTTAAAATAAGCTAACAGACATGACTATTAGCTTCTTATTCAGATAATTATTTTAAAGTGTTCCAAGGTTTTTATTAAACTTTCAAATGAGTGCTTAATAACTAGTGGTTTATCTAGATAAATTGATGGTTGTAACATCATATGGCCCTCATAGTCATTTAATAATTATTTAACACAGTCCAACGAAGACCAAAAAATTCGTTAACCAACAAAAAAATCGGCAAGTATGGTAGTTAAACTATTGTTACTTATTGACATTCGAAAATAATGGAGGACGGTCACTCTACTTTAAAATACCAATATTTTTACCCATACCTGGAAACAAACACAACTACGAGTATTAAACAACACAGTGCTATTTTGAAATAAGCGATACAACAAATATCAATATTTACATACAGGCTAAAAATATCAAATCGATATTTTCCTTTCGTATTTCACATTTGGTAAACCAAATACTATTGTTCTATTATAAATTATTATAAATAATATCAGTAAGAACTATAGTATATGTTCAAACACTTTAGAACTCGAGACTGCCTCTATTTTTTTTTCAATACAAACATTGTATATATACTATTTATTAATTATAATATTATAAATCTGAAGAGTTTGTTTGTTTGAACTCGCTAATCTCAGGAACTAGGTACTGGTTTGAACTGAAAAAATATTTTTGGGTTTAATAGACCATTTTTGAGATAGGCTTTTTTAGCACCACGCTACGATCTGTTGAAGCTGAGTAGCGGGTGAAACTGCCTCTATACTGTTCTCTTCAAAGTAGACAGTCTTATAAGTGCTTCCTGACCAGACTTATAAGAGAACAAAAAAAGCTTATACATAAGATACATTTTTTTTCATGGATTTCAATTTTTAATGGTGTTTCTTGGTGGATCTTCATGAAGATTGTGTGTTTGTGCTCGTTGTTCTCCATTCGAATCTACACTTTGGAACTAACACCTAGCTTCACTGATGAAAAAATACCTATAACTAAATTACTTGTTTTTAATACAAACAAAAACTAAAATAATACCTATCTATGTAGTTCCAGTAACAAAAATAGAAAGCATCAACAAACAATAAAGCGATAGCAAAAAAAAAATACGAACGTAATTTGAATTTTTTATACAAAATGGACGAAAAAATGTGTAACAAAAATACGTATGGAGTGAGCTCTCTTAAAATAAAAAACATGAAAAGCACACGCCTTTAATTTGTGTAAACAGTTTCCCTATCCTTACACAATAACTTCTGTATTCCTTCTTATTGAATTAATCGTTTTTTTATGGCATGGGTCGGCAAACGAGCCGGATTGCTTAATAGTAAGCTATTTGCGCCGCCAATGTACACTCGTAATACCAAAGGAGTTACTGTAAGTGCGTTACTGGCCTTTTGCAGGTTATTAAGGTCTAGCCTTTGCCCACGACTCCGTTCGCGTGGTATAGTGACTTCCTGCAGATTTTTGGTATAAAAACTATCCTATATCCTTTCTCGAATTCCCAACTATGTCTGTACCAAATTTCATACAAATAGGTTCAGTAGTTTATGTGTGAAGAAAAAACAGACAGACAGGCAGAGTTACTTATGCATTTATAATATTAGTTTTGGATAGTGGATTTGGGGGTCGCCGTGCGAGTAAGGTTAACGGAGGCCTTGCCCTTCCTTGCCCTTCCTTCCAAATCCCTAAATCCCCACAACACTTAATCCCCAAAAGGCCAAAAACATACACATGGCGTTGCGGTAGCCAATGGACGACACCGACTGCCAACCATTTCATCACATAAGAAAGGAATGATTGATTTTATCACTTAAAAAGGGATGATAAATGGGTATCAAAATTAATAAAATGCTATTTGGTAATTTTGAAGTCCATCAGTTGCATCATGAATACTTATTAAACAGGTACACATAAACGTGACGTCACATGTCGTAAGGAAAGATAGATTAATACCGTCGTATAACCTAACCTGCCCCAAGGATCGAATCTTGTATGTCTGTCGCCAATAAAGCTTGTTAAGGCTTCAAAATCAAAGTCAAAGTCAAGCTTGACCAATAAGTCCATAAAATCTTTTGTAATATTAGAATTTTTTGGAATTACAACTTCGTCCCTATTGTAACCGGGTGATACCGTTGTGGTGGGCCGGAGGTTAAGGCACTCGCTTCTCATGCATGACGGTTGGAGACTTATTCTGAGTTATGTTTATTTAGAAACCACGGACAAACGTCGTATTTAGAAACCAGGCCTAATAGTTTCTAATTAAAGTTTCGAAAACACCAGTCTGCTTTAATCAAGTTTCGTGATTATTGCTCAAACCTTCTCGTGTGAGAAGAGGCCTATGCTCAGCAGTTGGCTTTTGTAAGCGGATGACGAATAAAGCTGATATTATGAGATATTTACTTCCATGTATCGTGTTATTTATTAAATATAGGACATATTGTGACTACATCATTATTCATTTAAGTATGAACAAAGATTTGTGCATACGACCTTGGCACTCGACGTGTATATCACTCAATAATATTGTCAGCTTTAACTAAAAATACCGAGAACATAACAAGACCCTAATATTTCATCCTTTTTTGCAGAACCCATCTCCGTCCGAATAAAACCCGAAGTGGTGCGAACGAAAACGAATGCTGACGTCACATTTGAATGTAAAGTGTCAGGGCATCCAATAGAACTTGTCTACTGGGTCCACGACGCAAAAGTTGTCAAACCCAACGAGAGAATAAAAATGTCTGAAGACGGCCTAAGATTACATATCAAGAATTCTCAGAAGGACGACCAAGGAGTGTATCAATGCTTTGTCAGTAACACAAAGGATCAGGCTTATGGAGTTTCAGAGTACTTAATAGATGGTAAGTATTAAGGAATTTCGTATTGATACCGTACGAGCAAGGATACAATTTGCTTTTCCTTAGTAGCAGTTTTGTTCGGAAAAAAGGGTTTATTTTTGAGGGCGAAAATCATCTACTGTTTTCGCATGCCCTGGATGGAGCGAGAAGGAGTGTCTGACCCTTACTGACTTTAATGCCCCCGATCCTTCTCCTGCTCCAGTCAGGGCTTCAGTACATTATTGCTCTTATACCTGCAACCTCAGCTTTAGGACTAAGTGGTGGGATTATAAGTAACCATTAAAAATAAGGAGTTAAGGCATCGATTTTTTGGTAAAGAATGTTACAATATAGGTTTTTATATAAATTTACCATCGTCTCCACTTTGTGAAAGAGTTGAAGTACTTATTAGTTTAGTTAAAGAGGGTCTAAGGCGGAGATCATCTTTGCCTTAAGTCTTCTTTTTTAAATATTTTAATTTATTTTTGTTTTGTGTACGGAGTGTCATATTTGTAATTGCAAATAATCTCTTTTAAATAAAGATTGAAAAAAAAACAATTAAAAAAAGATTCTGACTACGTTTATTACAAAACCACTACGTACGTATTACACGAACAACCAAGTAAAGTCACAGAGCTAAATTAGCTACTGTAATTAGGATAAACAGCTCCTTTTTATCCGATTTCTTTTAATATTAAAAGGTTGTAATTAAAAAATTGATTGAATAACTTTTCTCTTTAGAAAACAACCTTGAAGTTTTTTATTGTTTTAAAAAAAGTTTTAAAAGGGCGTTTACGCTTTGCCCTCGATTTAATAAAGTGAAGCAATTAGGAAATAAGGTAACGAACTTGTTATCTTAAAGTGAAAAGATCTTATTAAGTAAAAAACTATTTCCTGGTAATAAGAAGCACCTACCTAATTAGCACAGCAAACACGTCTAACATCACGGGAATTTTAAAGTTTAATATTAATCTTTCTAAGACCGTTAAGGTCAAATTAGTTCACGAGTTTGCTAACAATTCTGATGAGCTCTTCACTAAAAAGCTGGCGTTCAGTGGAATAACAACGTTAACGTTATATTAACGTAAGCAGTAAAGATCAAATTCGTTTGAAAGATAGTTTTAAAAAAAATATATTACTTTACAATTATCCATAACTTGAATTTTCTCCTATGTCGTGAGTGCGTTTACTATCAAAACACACTCACATACACAAGCCAATAAAATAGCTAGTTTTATTTTGTATTTTAAATGATAAAAACGTCTGTTTCCTATAGATTTTGTTCGACATTTTGTGTCGCTACATCATATTTTTGCATGAAAAATTTAAAATTAGACATAACATAAAACTATATAACAAAAGTTTGATCATTATTTAATTTTTTATTGTATTAAAATGTCGATATAACTTATTTTTGGCTAGACAAATTGCCAAATGTTGGCGTTTATTTTCAACCAAATGCGGTATTAAACAAACAAGAGGTTATTTTTTATCCAGAATTTATTAAAAAGCTTGTTCTTTATTTGTAGTGGCGGAGAGTCGGTCGCGGTTGCCTGGCAACCGGTCGAGGCGTACACCATACGCTCGGAGTACACATACGCATGATGCTGATTGGAATTTCACCGGCACTAGAGGTATGTAATTCCATTTATATTCATATTAATTTGGGTTTAATTTTTTCACCAGCTTCCGTCCGCGTCTTCGCCCACGTCTTTTGTTGATAAAAAGTAGCCTATGTCCCATTCCGGAGTGTATCCTATGCCTGTACCAAATTTCAACCAGATCCGTCCAGCCGTTTTGACGTGATTGAGTTACAAACATCCAAACGTCGTAACTTTCCCATTTATAATATTAGTAAGAAGTAATATTCAACTTTCCAATCATTAAACGAAGGATAGTGATTTAGTCATGGCGCCCCCTTTCATCCTTATGAGAGCGCAGATTTGAAATAATCCAAGTATTAATGTGTCTTTTTTTGCGTTTTATGTGCTACCTAAGATTGTTTAGACCCGCTGACAGGCATTGCAGGAAAGATCACGAGGAAATCTGAACAATACTGAGCATATTACATATTTGTAATTGTAAATTTTGACTGGTAGATAATGCACCCTAAAGTCTACCTTTTGTAAAAGACTTTGTGCATTCGGTTTTTTTTTTATAAATAAACTAGCTATTACCCGCGGCGTACTACACACCCTACTCTACCTAACCTAAACTACCTACTCTATCCTATGTCCATCTCCCAGTTCTTAGCTAACACCCTAGGAATTTTCAGCCAAATCGGTTTAGGCGTTTAGATATAAGTGAAGTAACAAACACGACTTTCTTTCATATACATATATAGAGAAATACAACTTGTTCATTTTAATAGAGTACCTGTCTTTTAAACAATTACAAGTAAACCACAAACCTTTTTTACAAAAACACGTACCTACCTCATATTTCCAAGAAAACTTTGAACAGAACAAGAATCCCAGTTTATACATTTGAAATATTATTGTAGCTAAGTAAATTACTTCATCTCAGATTTCCAACAGTAAACCACGCCAACACAAATAAATTTAGAATAAGTAAAACCTTGGAGCTGTATTTTTAACTTATTACATAATAAATTGGCTTGATATTTTCCGCTTTATACTACAACGTGATCTTTCATTTTATTTCTCTTAGGAGTTGAGGTGTAGCTTTTTTAAATCATGTAATATGCTCGTGGTGGCCCTGAGGTTAAGGCACTTACTTTTCAATTATGATGGTGCGGGTTCAAAACTTGGCAAGTACCAATGTGACTTTTTCCGAGTTTTATGCATATAATGTACTTTCTGTGATTATTTAGACACCACTGACAACGGAGAATGAAAACAGTGTGAGGAAGGAGACTTATTATAAGTTTGAAATCGCCAATTCATCATTCATCATTAACCTCACCTTGAGCAAAAAGCGTGGTGATAAATGCTAAAGCCTTCTCCGTGTGAGAAGAGGCCTTTGCTCAGCAGTGAAGTATAGGCTGATGATGTGAAGTTTGAAATCACCAATCCGCCTTGAGCAAGCGTGGTGATTAATGCTCAAATATGCTCCGTGTAAGAACTCAGCATTATAAGCTGATCATATCTGTGGGTAAGAAAAGATTACCTTTCACTAAGGACCTGTGTCACCCCTTCCATATATGTGCACATATCACATAAATTACGTTCTATATTCGATTTTATCCGATACATAACTGCTATCTCGATACTATTAAATAGATACGAAATCCCGATTTGGCACTTTACAAACTTTTTAATAATAAACACCTCTTTTTATGGAACTCATTAGCTTCTGCCAGCGGCTGTAGCAAACATCCCCCTCTATGCTTACAAAATTTCGCGTTTATATTTAGCTATTTTATTTAAAGCTTCATACACCAAGAAAATTTACACAAGGTAGACTTAATGCATTGAGCATTCTACAGGGTCTGAGCATTCTACAGGGTCTGACCTTATACAGGAGTTATAATATAAGGATAACATAAAAGCACTACTGAGGTACATCTTGTATTGTCCCTTTGACAAACGAAAGAAGGTCTGTAAAAACTTGATATTTGACTAAGGGGCAAAAATCTACAGCTAAAAGAGCATTTTTTTTGTCTTGGGAAAATCATCCAATGACTTCTACCGCCCAGGGTAAGGCGAGAGAGAGCGTCAGACTCTTACTGACTAAAAACCTCCCCGTTCTTTCTCCTGCTCTGGGCCAAGGTCGCGGTTCCTCATTGCGCTTACCCCGCAACCCCAGCTGAACATCAGCCCTATAGGGCCCCGTCTGTGGTGGTCTATTGGCTCTTTGAGGCGCGCGCGGAACGCTACGCACCGTACGGTCTGGTTCTGGTCGGGCGGCGAGCTGCCCTTACTCGCCACAGCTAAAAGAGCAAGTCTGTAAATTTCGACCTCTCAACTAACGAAGTTGGTCCAATTAATTTAAAAATTCCTCTAAAGTACGAACACCTCATATTTTATAGAACGGGCGAGTTAGTAATTTGCTGAACAAATTATGTTACCTAGTGTGGCCCCAGAACTATTTGAAATAAACAAGGGTTCCGTACAACTTTTCCACTTACCGCCGGTGTCAGGCCTCAACTTCATCATAAACAGAAAGTAACTCAGTTAAAAGTTTATACGTCAACCATATACTGATGCAAAAATGTAAGATTTTAAATATATTATAATATTTTATATGGATCACATCGGAACTAGCACAAAATTGTATTTAACATTTATTCAAATTCAAATTCAAAAGTGTTTATTTACAAGAATCGCATTGTTTAATAAGGACAGGTCTTATATTTAGGCACGTAAGGTTCAAAATTCATTGTGTTTATGTATGTTTTCATGTATTGACACTGGTTGTAACTGTAAACCAGAACAGAAAAAACAGATAAATAAAAATTATGTAATAGCTGAAAAGATTTCAATTTATCTATGTATATTAAAAAGAAAATAAAAATAATTTGAACGATTACAATAATAGTTGAAACTAGCCAAGAAAAAACTGTAATAATTACTTTTTGAATACAACTATTAGGTATATTAATAATACCCACTGAATTTACTAGAATTTACCAGAACATTAAATAGCTTCGTTTGGTCAAATATAATAAATCTAAGTTACAGGTCTTGAATATACCTGAAAGCGATAAACGTTCTGATTAAATTATTTTTCATTAGCCCTTTATTCATTTACATAGTAATTATCTTTAGATAAAATGTAATAAAATAAAATAGGCTTTAAATAAATATGGACTTTTTCATTTTCTTAACGTGACGTACATTATGCAGTACATGTGATTTATCTTAAAACACGACCATGGACTTGCAATATGTATAGCGTTTCTATACTAATATTTTAAAGAGGTAAAATTTGTAAGTTTGTATATAGGGTGTAATCTTTGGAACAACTGGTCGGCAGGCCGAAATTCTTTCACTGATAGATAGCTATAATGTTCCTGAGTTCTATAGGCTATAAAACATCACGCTACAATCAAACGGATTCGAGCAGCAGGTAAAATCGTGCGAGGATAAGATAGTTATGGAAGAGACAAGAGACAGCGTTGTCTATGGACACCTGCAACACTAAAGAATTAACAAGCGCGTTGTCGGCCTTTTAAGGTGTACACTATAAAAGCTGTATAATACAAATCTTTATTTTGGCTTGTATATTTATCTGCGTACATTTCATTGGTATTTTCGTACATTCAAATAAAATTCAAAAGGTTCGCAGAAAAATTTCTTTAAGTAAAATACCTTTTGTGTTAAGGACACTTCCGACCTTTACAATAAAACATGGCGATACAACATAAATCATAAACAAATGTTAGATGTTTCCATACTTAACGTGCAGTAGATAGGTATTTGCATAACTTTCCACCACGTGTGCATATGTTGGATATGTAAATTTAAAACTTTTATCCGTCCGCCCGACTTCTTCATAAAATATTTAAAAGTCCATTTTTAAGCGCGGATCCGGTGCAAGCTATTAGAGTCAGCTCTTCAACTCAAACAAAGAGCTTCAGTGACGCAGTCAGCTGCCGCGGGCGCATCCAGCCGCCGCACTAAATACTAACCGCAGTACTACCAATTAAGATCGTATCTCGTTGCTCATAAGGTCGGTTTTCATCGCCCCGAACGTGAAATATAAGCCTCTTTGTTTCATTATTAATTCGTTCCCCGCTATTTGGTGTCGCTGCTCTTCAGGGGTTCAGAATAAGTAGGGCCGTGGCGTTACACCCAACCACTTATTTCTATGCCGATTTTTTTTCATTATTTTGTTTTCCTTGTGTAGAAAATCTCTCTTTCAAGAACTTAATGGATTTGGCAGCCGACACGTGTGTTTAGAATTAATGACGTGCTTCATTATTATGTATTTATGTATGGCGTGTGGGTGAAAATTAAAACGGTGTCCTTATCTTTAAGCGCTTTAAGAAATTCATATTGAAATTATTAAATCAGAAGATGAACAATACGATCTAATAACCATACTCTTTACTCGCAACTTTTTTCGTTATAACCATCTCATCTCGAAACAAATCATAAAGAAAAAAATCCAAGCAACCTTTTCCCGACCGTACTCAAGCAAAAATCGCGTTTCTCGAAAACTTATTTCTTTGATCCCATTTAACAAACTTGAAAACAAATAAATTCCTTACGAAATATCCTTGAAATGCGTATAAGAACCTTTTAGTTATAAAATATTATTGGATACAACTTTAGAGTGAGTTGGAGTTCAGTCAGGGTTATGGAGTAAGCGCAATAAGGCACCTCAGCCTCGGCTTAGAGCAGGAGAAGAAGATCGGAGGGTTTTTAGTCAGTAAGAGTCTGACACTCCCTCGCGCTCCAATCAGGGTAGGACAAGTCAATTGATGATCTCTTTTCACCCTGGGCGGGAGAGTTGAAATTATTGGATGAAAGATATGGAGTGAAAACTCAAAGGTGTAAGGCATTGCACCCACAAGTGTGTGGGATTGGATATCGATAAATTATCAAAGTAGCTGACCTTCTGTTAACAAGCCTCATTTGTTACGGACTCGTAGTAAACTCGAGCAGACAGGGAGGAATGACTCCGAACCACTACCATTGATAAACTGCAGCAGCGTTTTAAACTGGAAGTCGCAAGCCCTGATTGTATTGGCTTTCTTGTGATTAGAACATTTTTCCAGTTACTATATTGCCATGTTTTATGCTATTTATAATGTTTAGTGTGTTCAGTTTTGTTTATTAACCCACTCTATAGCAATGTAGCTTAAAATAACTTCAGCATTGAAAAAATAATTAGAAGTGGGGCTCCTTATCAGCGATATAAATAATATTTTCTTATGTACAATTAGTTACTCAAGACAAAAATAATGTTTCAAATTATAAATTTGACATGTATAAAAGTTTGCACTAAAAATATTCTTATTTTTCTATGTTGATTTGACGCAAAAAATTGACATCAAAACACACAATCCCATAAAAATACAATAAAGGTATTTGATTTTTTACTCGTTTTAAGTACCCAAGTGCTGTTCAACATAGAGCATATTACTTACTGAAAATGTTGAATCGGAAACTTCACCCTAAGTACTTAAACAACCTCCCGAATCAACCACCACGTCAATTAGTAAAACAATAACAAAATTATTTGACTACACGATCTCAACATAGTCTGCCTCCATCGATCCGAAATATTAACTCGCAGTAGGATATTCCGACCGTTATATCAGCTATTGATAGCAAGTCGGCGAGTTCAGAGACATCTATCGGCAGGAAAACTATTGTGCGCCAACAATCGCGGGGACGTGTCGCGTCTGCCGCTTTGTGCATCACAGACTAATAGAATTTATGCGAATTGTTCAAACTTCTCTATAATTGCTTTATTTGCTTCGTAATATGAGGAACATAGAGGCGATATGGTTGGTTTTTGTGTACCCTTCGTGCCTGCTTGCATAAATCTTTAATACTTTTTTGAATTGAGAATAGTTAAATTATTTTGGTTTTACTGTGAAACTTAAAAACATATTAAACTTTTTCCTGTATAATTTTAATTGATAAGAAATATTGACATTTTAAATTAAATTTAATGAAAATTTAAAATATAAATAACATTAGACACAAAATTTTATGAACATTTCATATTTAAAATACGAATAAAATTCAATAAATGATTATTGCAAAATGATTGCAACTTACTTAGCTACTGTATATGTATCAAATGTGGAGTTCAATCCGTTCAATGGAAATATTTTTTTACGATTTTCTAAAATAAAGCTAACTTTTCCCCAAAAATGTCGGATCATATCTGATCAACGACATGAGAGACTCAGCTTAGGTAAACACAATTTGACTTCAATGCAATAAAAAACTTAAAAAGTAATCACACTAACTCATGATTTCAAGAAAAACCAAATATTCGTAGCTGTAAAGAATTTTCCAAGAAATTTTAATTTACAAAAAAAAGCATGAAGTCACCAAATAAAACCCCAAATGTTAAAAATTCAAAGAAAACTATCGATCTTGACAATTTAAACAAGAATTCTTAAGTATCTAATTGATTTTTAAGTACCTACCTATGTATGTAGGTATGTTGTTAATTAAGTCAAGGTAATTTATAAACACTATAGAAATAAAACACCAGTGTACAACACAAACACTCAGAAAAGGATTTAATCTAAAAACGAAATTCGTAACCAATGACAAAAACAATGAGCCAAAAAGCGTTCAAAACTTCACAAGCAAAAAATTTTACACTAGAGCAGTCGGGGACAAAGTGTTCGTTTAATAAGCTGTGATAATTAGAGCACTACAGTAAAATATTACCATTGAAACCCAGTTGACTGTACCTGCCTTTAAAACTAAACTAACCATTAAATTCGCCCCGACTCCGTCCAAATAAATGTCGCTATTTAATGTGGTCACTAACGAAGGGACTAAACCCTTCCTTCCATATTATTACATTTTAGAACCCAAGAGGTATTTTAATATCATTCGAATTTGCACTTTATTTTGTTCATGTTGAAGTTATATTTCTAATGGCATGAATGGTATTTATTTTTGATGGTTGATAATTGACATTAAGTAAGCTACGTTCATATAAAAAACTGTTTATATTCATTACGCGACTTATTATACTACACTACTACAGACCGGAAGACGTAACGTGGGTAGACCTCCTGCTAGTTGTAACGACGACCTCGTCAGCGTCCAGGCGAATCAAATTCTAATTCTAATTCTAATTCTTTATTTGCATGTTAAGGTGGGTACAAGGATCTTAAATTAAAATTACAGGCACAGCTTATCGGCCTTTTTCAGGCGTTGCAAAGAGGGACATTACTAGCTTACAAAATAATATTAAATTACTTAATTTACATCAAATTGCATAAAAGAGAAAAAAAAACAAAATCACAAAACAATCAAAAAAACAAAACAATCAATGGATTCGAGTGGCGACTTGACGTCTTTCGGCTGATGATGAGTAGGTAATACTGATAAAGATTTTTTTATTTTTGTAATCAAGCAAAACTTTGTACATAGATAATTTAAAAAACACAACATTTCGCCTAAACTGCATTTCCATAGACGGCTCTAATCGCTTACCGTAAAATGTTACATCTTTTCGTTCCTAATGTATTAAAAATAACTAAAAAAGTAGACATAAACCCACGTTTGGTGGTCGTAATTAGTGCTTTACCAGTATTCATTCAAAACATCTTTCGAATTGTAAATTCAATAGATTTCTGTAAACTGTATACAGAATGTGTTTTTGGTTAATTCAAGTAGGTACACAATTTATTGTGACCTCTACGCCGGCCTAGTTTTAACTCCCGAGTAGTATTAATTATCTCTGCTAGTTACTTCAGTAAAACACTTTATTAGAATACTAATGGACTCAGCTTACCATTTTACAGTTGTAAAGTTATGCAAAGAAGTGTTGTGCATATAAATTATGTTAAGGTGAGAATTTTATATTTACCCCTTCGAACTCAGTGCGGGAACGCCATGCTTCGGCACGTATGGGCCGGCTCGACTGGAGTGAAATCAGGGCCTCACGTAAAACCGGGGTGAAGCTACACTTTCGTTGGGTTCGAGGTTACCGAAGGCCCAACCTTCAAATCCCTAATAACCCACAAGAGGCCGGCCAAGAGAGGAGTTACGAGTGTCAATACGCGGCCCTCAATGCATACCATCCGGTAATCCGTCACATCGTTTGCCAACGCAACACATAAAAAAAGAAGAAAAAAAAACCTAGTCCTATGATCATAACACAATTACAACACCACAATAAAATAAGAACTCATTTAATTCAAAAATACATTCCAAATTCAAGTGAAATTCATGTTTTAAGGGCTGATCCTTCAATAGTTAGATAAATGTTATCGGAGGAATAAAACTGTTGCTGTTACTATCTTATACAAACATTCTGACATGACAGCATCATAATTATTCCCCAGATTACTTTTATCTACCATTGAAAAATCAGCCCTAAAACATGCATTTGACTTTGATTACATGTCGACGACAAAGACATCATTTTCCTTTTTGATTTTCAAAAAGGATTGAAGAATTCCTCGTTTCTCTTTAATTATGAAGTATAATCAAAAGAATTAACGACTGACATGAGTTTGCGAGCGTGAATTTTGAAAATAAGGGTCGAAAAGTAATCCGGGAACGCGTCACGGAACGCCCAATTCATTAGTGTTATTCCCCTTTTTTCATAATACGTCTTGTACATCTTTTCTTCGGAAAATAAAAAAGGTTTAATTAGAAAATTTGAGTTAATTTTAAATATTCATATGTGTGTTGGAATGATGCGAAATTAGAAGATATTTGAGAAGACCTGCAACCATATAAATAAAACATTGTAATGTTCCAAATTGTAGCTAACAGAATACAAACTTCACAGTGATCCGATGTTATTCAACAAACCGTGCCCAAAACAAAGTTATAAGCCTAACAAAAACGGATTTGAGCATCTATAATCTAATCCAATCTCAAAAGTTTTATACAGAGCAACTGAGCCAGTGCCTGCTTTATCATTCGAGGTGGAAAAATTATACTGGAGCGGAGCGTGCCGTACAGTCGGCCGGACGGATTTGCCCGTCCGCCCGTCTGTCTGTCTCAGTAATACCGACCTTAACTACTTATACAGCTTATTTGATATGGAAACTACCAGCTTTCTACTTTCTATTCTTCATATACGAGTATATACATTAGTGTGTACATCTACTTTTAATCATAACACTAAAAATCACGCAAAAAAACAGGTACATTAATTGGTATTCTACATAAATGCTGGAGGAAAAAAGCAATCACGGAAAATGAACGAACAGAACGCACGTAAAACAGATTGGTTACAAAAAAAAAGCCATTCAAGTACGTTTTCTATACAAACGTTAGATAGCAGCAATCTCTAGAGTTCCCTGGTCGTCTAAAGAGCTGAATATTAATCAGACGGAACCCAGTGCACCTACTGCAGTGCACAGTTTATTCTGACGCAGACGAGGGGGTATTATTCTTTCCCCTACCTCCCGAGATAATAAGCTTAGCCTTTGTTTTTAATACCAACCAGTTTAATAGGGTTGTTTGTATAAGAGAAAAACTTCTAACTAATGCTAAAAGCGAAATTAAGTCCCCTTTGACTAAGATGCAGGTCTGTGTAGGTATGACGCTCAAAGTTGTATTTGACATTAAAATACATATTAATATTATCCCGGTGTTAGTAATTTAAAATTCAATACTTTTATTGTAACGTTAAAACTATAATTTGTGTGAACCTCGCGACATAATATGATGTTGTACTTTTTACACCTACAATTAAGAATGAATGAATTTAACTAAAAAAACAACTTAAATAAAATAAAGAATGAATGAAAGTATGATTACATTTTAATTATTAATTGTTTTGAACAGTTAAAATAATTTATAATAAGCACTTGTAAGTGTATATTCTACTGTATGCGTTGGAGAGTAGCTATATTCTATAGTTTTCTTAATTTTTCGCGATTGATATGGAAGTTATTCGTGAAAGAAAGTTTGCGTTGCTTGCTTTAGGCGGATTTGCGATTTCATACCTATAATTACAAAATTAGTCTAGAATTCCTCACGATGTTTTCCTTCAAAGTGTGTCTGTGAAGTAAAGAAAAAAGAAAAGTACTTATATTACTTGGTAAAGGTGACACTGGGACTTTGCAAAAGTTTCGAAGCATGCAACTTTTACTCCGGGTCACCAGGACTACAAGCATATAGAAGAAGAAGAAGAAGATTAATTTAAGTTCTGAGGTGTAAATACCAATAAATCTAAAGTTAATTTCCTATCCTTAGAAAACTTAACTAACGAAAAAACCAAGCTTTATTTGCCACATACCTCATCCAACCAACCCACCAATAACGATAACAATTCTCAAGTTGCTCACGATTCTAACATTGTATCTACTAACAACGAACCAAGAGAACTTTTCACAATTTTTAAAGAATAACCCTGTTAGCGTGATCTATAGTTTCCACGTTATTGTAGAGCAATAGATTATAACAATTCTTTGAAGTTAGAGAGATTTATTTATTTTATTTGTTGCAGAATCGAAGCCGGAGCTCGTTTATTGGTTCTCGGAGCAAACTCTGCAGCCAGGGCCGAGTGTGTCCTTGAAATGTGTGGCGATGGGCCACCCTCCGCCGCAGTTCACGTGGCTACTCGATGGCTTCCCTATTCCTACTAACTCCAGGTAAATAGTACAATATGTTTTTTATATAAATTAAACTAAAAACTAATGCTATGTTTCTATTCTAATTGTTTTGTCGTGTGTTATTGCAACAATTAGACAAAATATTGCGTAATTTTATCATTAACAACTCAATGAACTTAAAAAGTCTATTCTAGTTTTTTCAAGTCACTATGGGACGCTTATTCATCTTAATCCGCAATGGACGACAACAGTTACTACGTCAAAAAATATTTCGCTTATTCAGTTGACGCACAGAATGACTGTTTGTATGATAAACCAATTTTTGTTCCGGGTGTTGGTGTGTCATAAAAGTGGCGTCGTGTTTTTCAACGCACTTACAAAATAAGATCATAGTTTCAAAAATCCCAAGAGCAAAAACATAACCGAAAAGTTAAAAGTACTGTACTGTTCACAACGTAAGCGTCTTTATATGAGTACAAATATATACTATTCGTTGAGAACGTGAATACAGTCAGGTCTTCGGTATAAATCGTTGATCACGTTTTCTTGTTGAGGTAGCCTATATGCTGAGCAGGCCAAAAAATTTTCCCTGCTCAACAAAATAGTATTGTTTCGAAATAGGAAGTTCCTAATACGAATCAACATTAAAAGTTTTTTTACTTCTAGATCGTTGGATACTCAAAATTAATTTCAAAACCTTTTAACATCTGTTTAAAAAGTCACAAATAAATGACAAAGGCATTATAGCAAAATTATTTTAAATTGAGTAACATTTTAATGCTGAACTCAAAGCTCATTAATTAGAAAGGGTAAATCTCAAAAAGTTTTCTTAGTTACTCGAGGAGCACGCGATCGTAGCACGGAGCGCTACGCCGTAGCTCCGTAGCTCGTAGCACGAAGAAAAGCGCATACCGGCGCCGCTTTTGTTAAGGCGAGGTGGGCCCAAATTTACGTTTTTTAAAACAATCTGAGACAAAAACTACAGTGTTTTAAATTACAAAAAAAATATATGTTTTAGTTGAGGATCTTATCTAGTCAAAATCGCATTCAGTTGAAAGACCTGATGAACTTCACTCGATAGAAAAAAATCGTAAAGTTACCCCTTTTTAAAACGTTTTTTCAATATTACGACTATATTACTGATTTTTTACGTTTAATTTTTGTACTATAATAAAGAAACTTATTAGTTACAGACAAATTCGCAGAGTTAAAATTGATAAAATGATTTTCTTAATTACTATGTCTCATTAAGTTTTAAAAGCGGTCGCGGCGGCTCAGACATGTCCGATTAGTCGCGTGCTGGCGCTTGTCGACGACGGACCTGTGTCAGTTTCTTCAGCGTCAACTACACGCACCAAATCATCTCTTTTTGAGAATTTATTGCTTTGCAGTTATAAATCATAATGGGTAATAACAAACGCAGGCGAAAAAAGTCGCGTAAAGTGATAAAAGACACAGAAAGAATGCACTCCAAAGATATGTAAAGAAGTACTAATTTACGTAAACATTTTATTTGTATTGCAATGTAATTTGTTCGCAAAATTAAATTTTATTTTATTTAGCGAACAAATTACATTGCATTGCAATTGGTAAATGCAAAATTTATGATTATTCTAGTATAGTTTATAAATATATAAGTACCTATGATCGCTAGAATTTTGCATAATTAAATTTAATTTATTTTGTCTTTTCGTTCGGTATCCTGCCTGTCGAATGCTAAGCCACTGCACAAAAATATCAGAACTACAAACTTCTGTAAAAAACTACGTAATCTGATTACAGACACAAAGTATGTTTAAGTGCATCGTAAAATGCTTAATAATGTCAAAATTTTGACTATGCGGAAATCGATAGTACAATGTATTAGACTTCACAAAACCTCTGAAGGTCCTCGCAATGTAGCAATATCAAATCTTCATACGGATATTATCATCTGTGTAGCTCATGCTTTTGGCGACCATAGAATGTGCCAAGAATATTATTGCAATAAAGATAGAAATGACAACGAAGAACTTAAAAAGACCCAGAATTCCACTTTCATTGTCTGAATAAACGCGATTGTTTCAAGTGTTGCTGCAAAATCACGCAGCTTAATCGAAGACGTTGACACAAACTTGTAGACTGTTTTAATAGTATCATCGTTAAATTCATTGGTGAAAAACGAATAATTTCATTAAAAGGAGGTTATCAAGGAAGGTGTTCAGCACCTGTTCTTTCGTTTAACAGCCAAACGGGGCTTTCAGCCGTCTAAACAGCTTTTTTAAACAAAAGTCCTAAAGGCAGGGCCAAAATCATTGAAAGACGGAGAGCTCAGAACGAAACCTAAACTTCGGGCATCCCGTAAAAAAAGTACGGAAATTAAAAGACGGCAATCAAAAGCAACATGACATTAGCGAGCACAGCACCAAATATGTCTCCACATGAACTGAAAAAAGCTGAAATAGAGTTCTTAAATAATTTAAGAATGCTTACTTCTTATAGCCAGGCTATCGAAAGGGCTACAATTTTGCAACGAGATAGCAGTGAATGGTTGGAAATACGGAAAAACCTAATCACCGAATCAAATTTGGGCAAATTTGTAAAAGAAAAATTAGCATATAGCATACTGCTCTTTTAGTAAAACACATATTAGGTATAAAAATTATATTTGACATGTGTAACTGCTGTTGCACACGGAAAAGAGCACGAAAGGCAAGCACGTCAACAGCTTGAAAACCAAGAAAATATAAGTATTTTGCCTTGCGGTTTGTTCATAGACAGGACTTATCCATTTATTAGAGCCACTCCTGACGGATTAGTAGGCGATGATACGCTCATTGAAATTAAGTGTCCTTTAACAGCTGTAAAAAAGGTCCTACCAATGCAGTACAGCATAACAAGCTAAAATTTTAAAATACGACAAAAAGACTTGCACGTCCACGGAATATTTTTGTTAAAAATTATTTATTTCACCATTTTAAGTGTTGTAGGCAGAGCCAGCAAGTATAATGGTTTTCGAATGAGAAGACGACTGCTACTTGAGACCGAAAATCACGAAGTAGTCCTGAGTTAGTCAGTGTTTAGTTAGTTTAGCGGTAAATCGTTGAGGGATTCCCTTGACTGTCAATGGTTTCCATCTATAGGTGCGAAGTTTGCATCGTTATAAATGAATTAAGTCCAAACACGATGTAGTTACTGTGAACCGTTCCCTGAGCTGCCCTTCGTTCTCATCATTAGACCCCTAATGACAGTCGGGATCAATCTTGGTGCAAAGTGCTCACCAATACGAATCATTCAAGCCCAAACACAAGGTAACTACTGCAAATAATAAAGCAGATCCCTCGACTGTCTTCCGGCTCCATCATCAGGTCGACTTCGACCATCGGCAAATTGTAGCTTTGTAAAAAGCCTACTAAAAAAACATGCAAAAACACTAGTCGTCCCTACAATTTTCGAAAGTTCCCTTTGGTTTCCCTAGGATTCCATCATCAGATCCTGACCTCATGAAAATGGGACCTTCTCGGGAGTATAACCTTTCAAACAAAACAAGAATTTTGGAAGTCGGTTCATAAATGGCGGAGTAATCGGTGAACATACAAAAAAAAAAAAAAAACAATCAGCCGAACATAGTACCTCCGCCTTTTTTTGAAGTCGGTTATAAAACGAGTTTTTAATTAATTAAATCTTTTATTTTTGAGTTGAAAGGATAACTCGGGTTTGTGAAGTGGGCGTCAGACAAGTTGACCTACTGCCTGCTTATCTGTGATGTGACACTCCCCGCGACGTTAGCGCACGGGTCGCTCTACGGTAAACGCGGGCAACTCTTGGTAGCGTTAAATACCTATTTCGCTTGGCCCACCCGCCCTTAACAGTAGATCATTGTTCTGAGATAGTTGACGCTAGTGTAGTCTTCAGAACTATATTATTAATTATGTCTAGTCTAGCCTATTCGAGCCATATGTATTATTTATCAGGAACTATTACTTTTTTCAAAAAAAAAAAATATCTCGTGCTTTGGTCAGAAATTATTTCGTGTAGTTTGTTAAGTTCAACGAATAAATCCATTCAAGATAATATTGTGATGAAGTAAATAAGCCTCTAAATTAATCAAACTTGTTAAAATAATCCGAGGTAACAATTTCAACCGTCGAATTCAATTTGTCTTTAAGAACTTTTGTCAACTTAAATTTCGATATTTATCAGAAGTAATGAAAAATATTATGTTTCTATAAAAGTATTAGAAACTGACAAAGTTTCAGCACTTCAGTATACACGTGCTGTTTACGCTGCTGTCATAAAAGTTTTTTACGTACTTTGATTGGATTTTCAGTAAAATGGGACGAGTTTATCTCTAAAACAAACTGTTTGATGTTAGCTATAAAACTAAGGGGACACAGTTTACGAAAACAAAAACTTTTTATATCTGCCATCTAGTAGAGCGATTCTAAACATTTGAGGACCATTTTAATAGCTTTTTACTTTCGATTCCTATATTTTACATACTGTATATCAAGACTATAGGTACTAGTAGTATTCTCATTCATGCTAATATCTGTAGTATTTTATTACTTATTGAAATCAAATATTTTAAGCAATAAACGCCATCTTAAACTGAGGAAGCTGACAAATATTCAACAATATCTTATCTCTAGATTCGTAGTTGGACAGCACGTGACACTACAGGACGACGTGGTCAGCCATTTAAACATCAGTCGCGTGACAGAACAAGATGGCGGCGAGTACGCTTGCGTCGCAGCCAACAGTGCCGGAAAGGCGCTCCACGCTGCCCGTGTCAACGTGTACGGTCTGCCGTACATACGAGAGATGCCCAAAGTGACAGCCGTGGCGGGCAGCGATCTGAATATAAAGTGCCCAGTCGCCGGGTACCCGATCGAGTCAATCACGTGGGAAAGAGGTAAGCTCTCCTCAACTTATTCACTGCTCGTTTACCGAACAACGGTGGGGTTATGAAACGATTTCCTGGAGCCCCGAGTGCAAGATTGTTAACTTAGTCGGAAAGTTTATGAACTTTTTTACTTGGCCTGGTGTAAGTTTGTACGTGCACCGCTTAACTTTGAAAACCTTTGCTCAGTTTTTTACTACAAATGTTTTTAGTTTGTTCCTTCCTTCCTTACGCTAATTATGTGAACAGGTGGTTTGTGTAGTATTCTTAAAGAGTATTTCTCTTACAGAAAAATATTTTTGCGACAGTTTTCCCGAAATAAATCAGTTCTAAGCAGTAACAAAACAAATTAGGCTATAACTTCTAATATATCGCAGGAAATCTTACCGAATAGACATTGATAGTAGCATTTAAGGTTATTCATGCTGAGTATAACATGCTTTGCGTGAACTCTTTGCCAAATGCTGCTGATTTACCGAGCTGGCAACACTCCCAGGCTCGTTGCGAAGACACCGCATTTTGATGATCAAGCGCTTTATTTAGTACACTGCTACTATTTCCTTATTTGATACGGTTATCTAAATGCTTTTTACGACGAAAACTTTCTCTTTGCTGTCTTCTATCGTTTATGTTTATTAGCAAAGCGATTTTTGCTTAGAAACCGTTTAAGTATTTTGGCGATTTAAGATAAAGAGCTCGTTTCTTAGTAGACTTATTTAAGTTAGATTATTTTGTGTTATACAAAAGATAGATCTTAAAACCAAACACCTCTCGATTTTCGTCCAGATTAACAAAGAAATCGAACGACAACAACTTCTTGTGGATAAAAAAGGTCCGCTGTTAAACACATAAAAGAGAAAATGTAAAAAGGTTCGAAGCTATTTGTTTGCGATTTAATAACATAGTAAAACAAATATCATTACATAATAAAACACAACATGTATATATATTTGTACATAAAATATACAACTTTATTGGTGTGTATAATCTGTGTTGCTTAAACAATACGCTCTTTGATATTTCGTAAAGAGATACTTATTGTTGATATAGAAACAAAATAATTAGTAAGTATCGTCTTGAAAACAAAGGAAAGATAATATTTCTCCTGGGAGCACTAACAATATACAATAAAAAGTACAAAAAAACATTGAAAATATAAAAAACGACTTAATTATTCTCCTATAGGGTTGTCAAGATCGTAAATATAATAATATTTAATATATTTTATTATACGTTTTTAAAAAAATTGGTTTTGATAATAAAAACTTCGTGCGTAATAGGGAGCAACGTTTGTTAAAAAATCAAAATGATATTTACAAAAATGTTTCCAATTTACACGACAGCCGTACGATTTACCTATTTCAAATGAGGGTTTTTTTTGTTGGCTGTGTCAAGGTCTGCACGTGGCAATAATGTGATCTACAAAGGGTGGCAGCCCTAGTCGCGCTAATGATACGAAATTGACATAATTTTCGCTGGTGCCTCACGTAGAGAAATTGAATTGTCGCCTCGGGACTTCAATGAAAATGATTTTATTTTCTCTTTACATTTTTTCTCGGTAAAATGTATTTATTTTAGGTAGGCTGGTACATTCATTCATTAAGTGTGTTATTTATTTATTATTGTTTGTATTGTTTAATGCAACATTGGTTAACTCTAAACGAAAATTAAGGCTTAATTAACTGAATAACTTAGATTATTTGGTCTTAAAGATAGCATAAATCACCACGCTAGATTAAGGCGGATTGGCGATTTCAAATTTATTAGTCCAGATTTCTTCAGGATGGTTTTGTTCACCGTTTGTCTGTTGTGTCTAAATAATCTTGGAAAGTATACATAACTTCGAGAAAGTCACTTTAGTACTTGCCAGGTTGCCTACTCGGGCCCACATGCATGAAACACGAGCACCTTTCTGGGCCACCATGATATTACCTTAGAAATTTTAGCTTAATAATAACTTTGTGTAACAGCATTGTTTCCACTAGCATGACAAAAATACTTACATACCAGTCTAGAGCATACATTTATTTAAAAACAAGTAAACATGATACAAGCGAGCATGCAGCATTTAAACGAGAATGCAAAATGGTTTTTTCTTTATAGAGAATACAAGTAAGCATAGTCAACAATCATAATTACACCATGACAATGATGGACACACACACTGGGCTAAATCACCTCTACATTAGTCTAAGCAAATTAATGAAATTTACTAGTATTTTAGCCTACAAAATAGAGGTAGGCAATAGATTAATCACATTTCTGACTTTGATAAGCAGATACAGATGTTATTTTGTTCTGGATGTGTCTCATTTAGCAACAAACACGCTCGCACATTCCAGCCTCCATATATCATTGTCAACATGTCTCCCGTGTGCACTGGTGTTTATGCTTCAAACATTATCTGTACACTTTCCGTTTCATAGAACAAATGCTCTAATGTTGAACATAATTACGCGTTGTGAACATCGCATATTTTCATATTCCAAATGATTAATATTACATACATAAATATAAATTATTACAGTTATCACTTACTATTTTAGTTCGATGTGTGTCCTAGTGGAAATTGTGATGAACTAACTTTTTTGACCGATACGATATTAAAACTTTCAAGAAAAGTGCATATTATTTTTTACAAGACCCTAGATGTCTATGAATGGCGGGCAAGGGTAGCTCGCCGCCCGACCAGAACCACACCAGAGCGTAAGGCGCGTGCCTCAAATAGACAAAAGTACGTTAAGGTACCGCGGCCTCGGAGTAGAGCAAGAGAAGGTACAGGGGGGTTTAGTCAGTAAGAGTCTGACACTTCCTCTCGCCTCAACCTGGGTGAGAGAAGCCATTTGATGACTTTCTCCTCACATAAAAGGCACTTGTAGCTGTTATGGTGTTACAAGTGTCAATGTCCGACTATGATCACTTATCATTATGTGATCGGTTTTCTTATTTCCCTCGTATTCCATAAAAAACAAAAACTAATGAAAGAGTAATTTCTAGTTTACAGACCTTTTGAATCCAGAATTGGTATGTTGCGACTAAAACTAAACAATTCAAAGTTCATATTCAACTTGGATTCAAAATAATCGTGACGTTATAACTAAACAGTAAAAAAACTCACATAAAAACCAAAACAAAAACAAACAAATCTAAAAAGCAAATAACAGATATAAAGAATAAAGAATGGACAGAACCTACGTTCGAATCGGAAAACATTATTTATCGACATGATCTTTGAACGAAAATAGGTTCTCAACATCTACTAAATAAAACAGAACATTTACGATGAAGCGAACGACACTTTAGTCAAACAGTATCGAATTAAAGCCCCTGAGAGACGGGCATCTACGCCTTTTAGCAACAGGTCCACGGAAACCCGGACGAAGGTAAAACGAAATAACTATAAAGATTAGATTATCTTCGTGAGTGCGGACTGCTACGTGAGGAGTTGCCGCTTCTAGATTCTTTAGTTCCTTGTTTTTAATAGAACGTTAATTTTAAAACGACGAATCGTGACTGATATATTGATTTGGTTCTGTTAATTTTCAAGATGTAACAATACAAGGCTTTCATCTTATTGTGTTGTATTAAATTTGCTCTTTCTTGGTGCTTTTCCAAAGATGTTTTATCACTAGGGATCGAGTTGAAATAAGGTAAATTGAAAAAAAATTACGTCTTGACGTCCCGACAGTTCAACACCTGGTAGTTATGTGACTTTTCCGTGTTTATATACTTTCTATGAACACTGAGACACCACATTTATACACACGGTGAAGGAAAACATCGTTAGAAAACCTGAACTAATAAATTTTTAAATTTAAAATCGCCCATCTACCTTGCGAAGTCGTGGTGATTCATTAATCACCACGACTTCGCAAGGTAGATGGGCGATTTTAAATTCAAACCTTCTCCGTATAAGAAGAGGCCTTTGCCCGCCAGGGGGCACTTATAGGCAGATGCTGTGATGATGTGCACTAAATAATAGAGCATACTCGTAATGTTGATCAAAGTAAAAAATAAAAACCTATTACCTAATTACTTAGTTCCCTTATTAATAAATTTGAATGGTTTGCCTAGATTTACTCAAATTCATTTATCGATTCTGAAAAGTACCTAGTTAACAAATCCCATAAATGAGAATGTAAACAATCGGGTTAATTCTCAAGCTCTTGTAAGTTTTTATATACTCAGAGATCAAAAATTCAAAATCGAACTTTCCTTAAAAAAAGAACTACAAAAAAATGAAACATTTTATTGTATAATTTTATGGGTCGGCTCGACCGGAGTGATACCCCTGATTCACAAAAAACCGGCGTGAAAAACCACAGCGTTGTGTTTCGCCGTGTGAGTGAGCCCAATCCTTCCCCTTCCCGGACCCTTCCCCAATCCCCAAATCTCCAAATCCCTAATCCCTAAACGGTCGGCAACGCAATCGTAACTCCTCCGTTGCGGGTGTCTATGGGCGGCGCTGATTGCTTACCATTAGGTAATCCGTCTGTAGGTTTGCCGATTGATTATATAAAAAAAAAAATTAATAAGCCACTTCGAATTATTTCCTTGCAAATATTTTCCTCGACGGCTTTCCTTATTCTTCGTGATAGCCGGTATCTAGTTAAAATTGTGAAAATATTGCCTTGTCCAATATATTTTTGTTGTTTATTTGCTAAAGTGTATAAAACGTCAGCTCGGAAATATGTTCGTTGTGTCGTCCTTGGTAATTTGCCCGTCGGAGAGAAAATTGCGTCCCACAATCTAATAGACTAGACACCTTCGCAACATCCAATTAAGGACAAAATCTAAGTTGTTCTTCTCTTGTTTTTCCTTAGATACAGCCTACAATTAGGTACGTCGATTTGTTTGGAAAGATAAGCAAATTGTAATTTAAAAAAAATAATTAATATTTGTCTCTTTTTTGTTTTTTGTTTTGTAAGATGTATACAGAAGAACTAAAACAAAGTTTAATTTTATGCAAGTATGAAGGAGCCATGCTTCAATATGTATGGGTAGGCTCGATCAAAATAATACCACAGCCTCGCAAAAAATCGCCGTGAAACAATCACAACGTTGTGTTTCGCCGTAGGAGTGAGGTTACCGGGGACCCATTTCTGCTCCTCTTATCCCCAATATTATCTGAAATTCCTAACAAACTCCAAAACGCTGGCAACGCATTTGCAACTTCTCTTCAGGTAATCCTCCGTTAAGGCCGTCCGCCAACCTATTCCTAACCTATAAAAGGGCATAGCTCTTTCATATCATTTATTTAACCTATTCATTTAGTGTCCTTTCGTCACGGACTTGATTTAAAAAAAAGATACTCCATTCTTATTTCCTTTAGCAGACAGGTTTAAAAACAAAAACATCGTCTTGCTAATTTGGGTGTTTTTTTTAATTTCCCCTCTGAACCAGGCTGGCTATTAAAAGCTTCGTTTCATTCTTCATAGCGCCCGAGTAAAATAATGTAAACGTTGTAGTCATTACAAAAATAAACTCGTAATTTAATCTCTTAATAGGAGGATTTGTTTCTGAAGGAATTCTGTACATTTTGTTGTTTCATTAAGATAATTTAATTCAACATTTCAAGTACATTATGTCTCACATAAGTATTCGCGTTTCATTTTTATATGTAGCAGTAATGTTACAGAACACTATTAGGTACAAACAAAGTTAAACTGGTTAAAAAATAACAACTCAAAATTACTTGACCTTAATCAAAAAAGGACTATATTTTTCAATAATAGCATTGTATACATCTACTAACAGGACTAGCACAATTTCTTTCAGTACCCACGTCTTGGAGGCTGTCAGTGAATTTTACTTAAATAAAAACGGGAAACATCGTGAACGCGCCCTCTCTGTATTCCTATTATTTCGGAAGATCGAATTAAGACTCTGGGTCACTCCCTCGTAATTTTCACTTTTTCGGACCCTTGTCAACAGTGGACCTTATCTTTTCATAGAGGCACTCTCATTAAGCTGACCTATGATCTCTGATACCTGCGCCGATAGGATGTGCTACGTGAATCGAATGATTAAACAGGATTAGGTATTTCATTCAAGCAAATATTTGCATTTGGGAAGAAACTATTCGGTAAATGAACTTCTTGCTTTGTTAAGACAGGTTATTTTGTTTTATACATTATTTGTAGGTTTGTGTTAATAAAAGTTTAGTAAGATTTTTTAGAACTTTTATAAATTGAACTTCGATTAATTTTGCTATCAGTAGGGTCCTTGTCAACACCCTATTGCTTAATGGTAGCACTACAAAATACGAGACCTTTTTAATCAATTACATGTATAAGTACCAAATTTCGATTATAGATTACTTTGTACATAGGCATGCAATTATAAAATTTCAAGCGAAAATATACTAACATTCCAATACCGCTACACATGTGTTTCCAAAAAAATTTAAGCGCGCCCACTAAACATTGACCTAGTTCGGAATTTCGATATTTAAATTTAAAATTGGACATATCCGAAGGCAGTGCACATTTCACCAAACTTCCATACACTAGGCGACTGTTGAAATTTTATTTGGTACTGTCGCCGGCGAACTTTCTACCGAGTTTTGGAGTTCGCTTAGTCAGATGTGGTTTTCCCGTCTCATTTTAAATTAGAAAATTTCTGCGTGCTCCGATTTTAGAATTATGCAACGGAATTCAGACCGAAAAGTATCGAGAAGACCGAGTTTTGAAGTGTTTAAAATTAACCGATTATTATTCCTGCAGCCTATTACAAATTGAAGGAACGGCCTCTAGTTATTATTAAGTACTTTTTATGTTTTGTTGTGTGAATAAGCATTATAAAGCCTAGGTGTTTTTGGGAAAAAAGACGTTTAAGACGAGATGATAAACATGAACTTTTACAGTGAAAAAAATAAAAATATTCTAGATGATTTATGTTAGGTTCTAATTTAAAATTTTGTTTAATGACTCTATTTGTCCAACAGATGGCCAAAATCTTCCTTTAAACAGAAGACAGAAGGTGTTTCCCAATGGCACTCTGATCGTGGAGCAGACACAGAGAGGAGAGGACGCCGGTACCTACACCTGCCAGGCCGCCAACAGACAACGACACGCTGCTAGGCGTGATGTCGAAGTACAAATATTAGGTAACTATTTTTTATGCAATTATTTAATTAAATTAATCTTCGGATTGCGTAGAATGATATCGTAACTGGAATGAATTTGATTTTTGAAATTGGTGAATTGAAATGATTTTTAATATTTTTTTATCGAGGTAATAATACTTACAAACAGGCAGGGAGCGTGTAGATAGTTTTAAGAACGACCAATTAATTTGTTCTAAATAAGCTTATTTGGTAAGCAATATAGACAGGTAGGTTAAAGAACACAAAATGGTTAGTATACAAGAGAGCAATACCACGGCGTATCAGAAAACCGGCGTAACAAAAACACAGAAAAACAAAAGATTTTTTTATAAAATAACATAATGAATTCCACACACTAGAATTTACAACACATGTAAAAGCGAATGCATTTATTTCACAACACTAGCGAACAGATGGCAAAAGTTTCATCCCAGTGGCACACAGATCTTGATATAAATGCAGATACGCTGTGATGTTGGCACGTATTACAGTCAGCCAGTCGAAGTGACGTCGAAGTGCAAATATTAAGTTAGAGATCCGTCGATACAGGCAACTTGGTACAAATAGGTGTCAACCGAGAAATGGCGTGCTAAGTGACTGGAAAAGCATTTTGTGTTATGTAATAAGGTGCGCGTGTGTCTTTAAGGTTCACTTTTGGAATGTAGATATTGTGTTCGCGACTGCACTGTCGGTATAGTGGTGGGCAATTGGCTGCCGCGCAACGATTGATTCCCACACAGAACAACTTTTTCTGTGATCCGCAGATTGTTGCGTATGTGAAATTGTATGTTTGTAAATGCACGAATCTGGAAAAAAAATAATGAGAACGTTTTTTTTAATACAATGTATTTTTTTCATAAATGCAATATTTTTGTAGACTCCCATTATCATGAAACCTTAATAATTTTAAGTTGACTGTGCGACATAACCGAGGCGCGCATAATGCTCATGAATTAGTGTCCCCGTTGCAACTTGAAACTTGTAGAGCTTTACTCACTTAATTCGCTTAAAATGTTATTTCTATGAAGAAATATGTCTTCGCATCTTTTCGTCCTCGGAAAGTGTTACGCTACTGTTTTAAGGCTTTTTTTTGTGAATCATCAAATTACTTCTCCCAGGGCTCTTCTGCCCAGGGCTGGGCGGGAGGGAGTGTCAGACTCTTACTGACTAAAACCCCCCTGTTCTTTCTTCCGGCTCGGACCTGGTTCTGGTCGGGCAGCGAGCTGCCCTTATTCGCCATCCGCAGACCCGCGCTTATGGTGGCCGGAGATCATCTCTCGATCCCCGACGCCCGGAGGATTGCTCCCTCACGCGGGCCGCCTCCCTCTTACTGTTTTAATGCTAAAATTCAAGTTGTTACATTAATAAAACATATTAAAAAAAGAGTCCTAAAATGTGCAATTACGTACAGTGGATGACAATGCCGAACTAAGCCAACGCTTAATTAGTGCTTATAGAAATCTTAGGAAATCCATTAAAATGGTCATTTTTTGATTTTGTGTGTAATGATGCAATCTACGCCCATGAACACCCACACCACGAAAGGAGTTACGAGTGACTTGCTGGCCTTTTGGAGATTAGGGTTTCGATTATTTAAGGATTTGGGGAGGACGCGGGGTGAGAAAGGATTGGGCCTCCGGTAACCTCACTCACAAGGCGAAACACAACGATGTGGTGTAAGGCTAGTGGTAGTCCGGTCGTGCCGACACATTCGTTCCGAAGCTTGGCTATGACACACTGATGATTGATTGATATGATAAGATGTTTTTATTGTAATTCTATAAGGACGAAACGACCAGAATCATGATCTAACTAAAATAAGTACTAAATCAAAGCATAAACTTTCTCATTTTCTTTGCTAAGATTTAATGCGCTATAAAATCACGAATTCAAGAGGGGTGGAGTTACTCATCCGTAATTCATTAAAGTTAGCACGTTTACCATTACCGCGGCATCCACGGGGCGTTAAACTTCCAGCTTTACCAGTTAATAGGGCAATAAAATAAAAATATTAAAAAAAAATGAATGGAAACGTCAACCCTCCGGAATGAGGTCCACGAAATCAAGCCATGAACGTGGCTTTAAGATTTTATTTTAATTAACAGTTAGGTGCCTACGTAAAAAGTTAATGGTGTAATGAAATGTGTCTACGTGGCCAAATTGCGCGTTGAAATTTTAACCCTAATAACTTTTGGTGAGTTATGTTCTGGAGTCGGCTCTTGTCTCATTCATTTAGGTTGTTACATGTGTGGACGGAAAGATGGCCGTTTTATTATTAACCTTTTTGTTAATTTCCATGCTCTAAAGTACCATAGTGAGACTTACAGACGTATCGAACATGAAAACAGATTTAAAAATCAATACAGACTAAGCAAAACTTACTTGTAACTTTACATAAACGTAAATTATCTTAATTTTACAGTACAGCCAAAAATTCTACCTATTCCGGCGTTGACAAATTTACTACGGGAAGGTATGAGAGCGGCCATATCCTGCCAGATCTTGGAAGGTGATCTACCCGTCGCATTCCGATGGGAGAAAAATGGCCAACCGGTGACGTCATCACCATACGCACCTAGTGGTATCATTACACGAAGAATGGACGAATACAGCGCGTCATTAGTGATAGAGCAAGTGACGTCACTGCACAGCGGAAATTACACGTGCATTGCTTCCAATGTTGCTGGATCAGAACGATACACTATACCTCTAACAGTCAATGGTAATCAAACTTCTTTTTATTGATTGTTTTATTTAAAACCGTTATGTGTTAATAACATTTATGTGTGCAGTCCCCCCTCGATGGCGGTTGGAACCTAACGATGTGGCAGTAGCTGCAGGTCAAGACGTAACATTACAGTGCCAAGCTGATGGCTACCCAAAGCCAACCATTACGTGGAAAAAAGCCGTAGGTGAGTCAATAAAAACAAAAATGTTCTATCATAGCAAAAGTAATACAATTTTCATTCAGTAAACGTTTTCCTAAACAATCTTCTCTGTAAGAAACGCAGACATAACAACTGGGTCAAATTTGAAACAGGTAACACTCCTGGTGAATACAAAGACTTCATGTTTGAAGGGAGCTCAAGGGTCCTGGAGAATGGCTCGCTAGTGTTCGAGCGAGTCGCCAAAGACAGCGAGGGACATTATCTTTGTGAAGCTAGAAACGACATAGGCGCCGGATTGAGCAAACTCATCTTCCTAAAAGTCAACGGTAAGTACCACTGAACCGACAAAATGTTCCACATAATTAATAATTATGTAATCCGCTATCTATATTTAATATTTAACTCGAAATCTCAAACGTTTAAACTTATTAAAGATCTCCATAGTGATAAATTGTGTGATCCAAAGAACCCGCTGATTGCAATCTTTTTAAATTCGGGCAGTCAATTTGCCGAAGGAAATAGAATTTTTACCGCGAGGATCATACCGCTAGCTATGCCTACAATATATAGAGAAAGGGAACATCTTTTTGTCGAAGGTCTGTGAAAAGTTGTGGAATGTCTTGATGGAGGAATCGTCGCAACGATGAGTTTCCCCGAGACAAGCCAGGCCGTACTCAAATGAAAATTCTTTTGCGTCATTATTGTTTTGTTGCGGAGAAATGGAGCTGTCCTTACTAAAATAAATGTTAAGAACGCACTGTCTCTTAACTGGAAATAATGGGTTTTGTACTGCTTTTGATAAAATTCGAAATGTTTTTAGCATCGTGGAAGTGTACATAATGGAAATGGAAAAACATGAAATGAAAATACATTGTTTGCACATGTGAATGCGGTAACTTATCTATTGACTTACCTATTAAATGAATGTGCAACTATTACATAAATGATGACAACTTGAGGAAGAAAATAAAACCATAAACCGTGTTATGGGCACTCTATACCTACCTATATATATGTACTTACCTTTGTCAATTTATTTGATTCAATAGAATTCCACGAGCGACCCGAGACGATAACTCGCTCAAATTGCCGGGCGTATTGAAGGGTGTACCCATTTATATCTATATCTAATTATTCCATAATACATAAAAATTAAAGGAAGTCACTTTTCCCACTTTGCTCAGACCTCGATGCTGCTGTCAGTACTTTCAAACTTAATTTAATTTAGATCGTTCTGAGGTTGGACCTACATTCCATTGTTAACTTTTATGAAAACTTTAAGTGGCAAAGTTACTTCTTCAATTAGCGCCGGTGTCAGTTCTGTATTGTAAGACAAGGCACAAGTTTAGACACGCTATTTACTTTGCACTGATTGTTTTATGTTACTTGCTGTGTTCTTGAAATAATATTGTTTGTACTCGACTATTTTAAGACTTTCTTAGAATTATGTATTGCACTGGAGTAGATCTGGTTATAGACGTGTGAGTGGGTATGGGGAAGAAATATTTGCTGTTAGCCATTGGACAAATTCAATGTAACCTATGGCAGCTAGTGTTCCTCCGGTAACTTATAATTAAAGTGAGCCTCTTATCCGCTGGACGGACACAATAAAGGCGAGACGATGTATTTCTAGTTTATTCGATTGTCGGCGGTCGGCAGCGCGAGTCGAGCGCGTCTGAGCAGAAAACTCAATGACCGTACGTCGCAATACGTCTCCTCTTTATTGGAAAACGAGACAGTTGCCTTCCACTAGAATAAGTCCGCGTGTACGTGTTTGTATTCACCGATATTGGCTTTTGTTGAGACGGAAATATCATGAAATATGGTTCGCCGTGAAGCCTACAAAGCCCTCGTTATTTATGACTGTTGAAATCAAACGTTGTCGAAGTAAAACAAAAGACGCAAACGAAGATTGTTATTTATGGAAACATTAACAAATCGTAGATTGTACAAACACCGGCGAAACTTTGTTCGATTGCGGCGGACGGGCGGCGGCCGGCTCCTAAACCCGTCACGTCCACGAACAGTTTGTAAACAGTTCCGCTTCTAGCCGTAATCGTATTTCCCGCTTGTTTATTTCGGTTTGACACAAGGTTCACCAGGATTTACACATGAACAAAGTTTACCGACGTTCACTTGAACCTAAATAAATAGATTTAAAGCGGTCTTCCGTCCGTGCTCCGATAAAAATAGCAGAATTTCGGCTACGCGTCCTAATGGGCCAGTAATTTTTAAAACAAACAATGATTCTTGAAAATATGAGGGTATTGTAAATAAGGTACTCGCCAATAAATAAAATTGGTATAATAGGAGCACGATGGATGTAACGAGGCTGCCTTTATGGAAATATTTTTTCCGCACACTCAAAGGGAATCCTGTAGAGTGGGGTTAGGCAATCTCTGTGCCCGGCCACGGCTCTTGATTTCTTGCCAATATGAAAAACGGTACAATACAGACGTTGAACAAAACGGTGAAATATTCCGATATAGTCAGAAAAAAAAATATAGTCCGTGATATTGAGAAATATTTTACGGACAGACACTTCATAACTAATATTCTAGATACGGAACCAGCGCTAAAGAACATAATCAAAAACCGTTTGCTCACAAAATGACTTATTGCTAGACTAGAGAATTCGTCCGCCATATTTTTTCTTAGTCTTACTTACTCAGACTTGGTACGATTGGGGTTTATTAAGTTAGTCGATTGTTATACCTGAACTGTGTTTCGAATTTACTGAGATGATTCGTGCGGATTGCTTCGTTATAACTTACTTCAAGAAATTTAATAGGTATTTGGTTTCCTGGCAAAAAATATTTTAACAACATTAGGACATCGAGTAAGGGACCGTGACCGTTAGACTAAAATAAATACTACTCCATAAAATAGGATTCAACAAAAAAAAACTATTATTTAAATAGTAAATTTTTTACAGGTTTACTGCTAGAGCCAATATTTTTCTTAAAACCTTAGTCAATTTCGAATAGACTTTTGAAAAATATTCATAGAACGTAGCAGAAAAATTGCCAAATGCGTTGGTGACTTATCCAATAATTCTCTTCTTCCTGATGGCAGCCCCAGCAAGGTTTCCAATGAAGAGTAAGACGGTACAGGTGACGGCTGGAGAAGCTGCTCACTTGCAATGCGCTGCTTCAGGAGACTCGCCTCTGGAGGTCAGCTGGCGAAGCCCCCACCATCACACCATTGCACATCATTTGGATCAAAGGTAAATTCACGTTAGAAATGTCATTCTGCTTCGCACTCTTAAGTACCATAGGACTTATTTTCCTTTACCCTCAATAAGTTCAGACAAATTACGTTCTGTATTCAGATTTATCGCATCCTTACGTTTTTATTGTATTAATCTGAATGCCACTTAGATGATCAATACTATGCTGTTACATTTGATAGGTAACACGCTTTGTTGACACTACATAGAAACCCTTTTGTAAAACGTAAGGATGCGATAAAATTGCATATGGTACCTATTTTGTCTACAATATGAGGCTTTTCGAAGGTACACTTTCACTTACCTCCACATGGCCGTCCAAGCAGATTATCAGAGAAGCAGTATTCATTCCATGAATAATGTGCACATGTATGAAATAAATGGTTTTTCGTCCTTTTTTTCTTTCTTTCACGTAATTTGCTTTTAATCGAACTAAAGTTGATCTTAGCAAAAACTTGTTATAAATTCAAATACTTATATTTCAGATACACTATAAGAGAACAAGTGCTGGACGACGGTTTGGTTTCCGAGCTGAGCATCTTGCAGACGTATCGACAGGATACGGGAGCATTGACCTGTCGAGCATCCAATGCCTATGGACAAGACGAAATGCTTATACACCTTGTTGTACAGGAGGTAACAAAACATGATATTACAGAAACTGGATGTGGTCTTTAAAATATTTTTCTTTTTATAATATTTTTCTTCTCAATTCAATTTAATACGCTTAGGATTTTTAAACGCTCACTAAAAAGCGTAATGTGTATAACAAGACATATATTTTTTATAATTTCCTAGGTTCCCGAAATGCCAAAAAACATAAGGATCATTGATCAACAGTCTCGTTCCATACAAATATCGTGGACTCAACCGTACGCTGGGAATAGTCCCATCATCAACTACATTGTGCAGTATAAGGAAGCACCAGGTTAGTTCCATATCCTTGATTTAAGCAAACAAAATTCTAAAAAACACTGATTCGCATCTGTCGCTAAGTTATGGACACATAACCAAACAATTTCACCAATTACCCAAAAAATAATCTTTCTAATACTCCAATAACTAATAGATGACCTGTTTCAACCCAAGTACTGCTGGATTGTATTAGCATCTTATTCGGCTCACTTTAAACTTTTCTAATATTGTATCAAAACGTTCCTCTTATCTCAACAGATTCCTGGCCAACGACTCCGCAAAAAGTGATAGTACCAGGTAGTGTAACCTCAGCAAGCGTGCAAAACCTTCAACCAGCGACGTCGTATCATCTGAGGATAATCGCAGAAAACAGACTGGGACAGAGCGAGCCGAGTCAGCTAATACAAGTCACCACAACTGAAGAGGGTAAGTCAATCAAGTTTTTAGACTGACAAAACTGGAAGAAAAATAGAAAAATCTTCTTCACCGTAGTCCTCTTGATCCACATCCATTAAAATAAAATGAAAATAAAAAGTCGTACCACGAAATTTCTGTGGAATTTCAGAAGTCGGGATTAGACTGTGTAAATGAACAATTCAACTTGCAACTATACTTGTCAATATTTCAACAATAGCCACTATCGAAATCTGTTTCTAAACTAAGCAACCACCGGACAGTCTTCATAATATAACTGTGCAAACAATTTAATCGAATTATTTCTATAGTTCCCAGCGGGCCACCTCTAGACGTCCGAGTAGAAGCGAAAAGTTCCACAGAGCTAATTGTCAGTTGGGAACCACCACAAAGAGACCTTTGGAATGGAAACATTCTTGGTTACTACGTTGGATTTCAAGAAGTAAGTTTTTAGTCCTAGATAATAAGTTCTCGTTTTGAGAACAAATTATGGAGGGTGGTACTAGCCACACTACATATATTTTTTTAATAGTAACTATCATGAGACATACTAAATTTATTGGAAAAAACGACTTACTCACGTGAATTGTTGTAAACAGCATAATAGTGTTGTAAATTAAGGTAAATCAGAAGTTTGACGGAAAGTTCCAAACTTCTCATTTCTTAATTGAGAAAAGCTCGACTAGTTTCAAGTCACAACGGGACCCTTATTCGAGAGCAGCTTGCACGTCGTAGCTGGCCGTCGACTATGAAACTGGTAGGGCTTTTCTTAGTTAATTCACCTAAGTCGTTGCATTCAATAATCAAGACTTTTTTAAGTCTAAAAAATGATACTGTAGTTCTGAAAACTTTATAGGGGTAACAAAAAAATATGCATTATACCAAACATTATTAAACCTTACCAGCTAAATAGTAACAGCACCGTTCTGAGTGCAAGTGGTCCCGGTGGAGCTTCGTACACGGTTCGTACGGTGGAAGGGGCTGGAACTGCTCGCGCAAGGACTACATTGTCAGGCCTGCAGAAACATGCTGCGTATGCTGTCGTCGTTCAAGCTTATAATAGCAGAGGAGCAGGCCCTGCGTCACCTCCAACGACTGCTACTACTATGGAGGATGGTGGGTAGTGAATGTCTCATTTTTTTTGGTTAGAGAACCAAATTAATCCTGTTAATCCTGAAAAAAAATTAACTCGAAAAAGGTCGCATATGAAGTCCGGGCCTTTTCAATTTCATATTAAATACATCTTTCATTTATCTTTCAGTTCCAAGTCTTCCACCAGGGGCGCTGCAATGTACAGCGTTGAGTTCTCAATCAGTCCGAGTTGCTTGGGAGCCTCCCCCTCTAAGAGGGCGAAATGGAGTGTTACAGGGATACAGGGTAACTTATGCACCGGTCACAGATTGGTATGGTAAGCATCATTGTTTCACTTTCATTTCTTTGTAATCCAGCACAACAAGCCATCTCAATCTGTTCAATAGATTTCAAAACGTATAATTTTGAAATTAAGTTGAAAATCTTTTCACAGTTTGGAGTAGCTTGATATGCTTTTGTATGTCTATGTACCATTCAAATTCATCCACCGCAGTTCAATTTCCCTTACTTCGGAATCCTGAAGTAACTTCCATTACAGGGAATGAAGAAGCGGTGACGAAGCAAATTTCGGGACTACATACGACGCTGTCTGGACTTAGAAGATACACGAACTATTCAGTCACGGTGTGCGCCTTTACGGCAGCCGGTGATGGAGTAAGAGCTGCGCCAGTATACTGCCATACGGAGGAAGATGGTAATGGAAATAAATAATTTATAAATATGTTGTGGGTTATGCAACGAGCAGACCGATTACCTGGTGGCAAGCAATCAACGCCGCCCTTAACACCAGAGAAGTTACGAGTTACCTTTTGGAGATTTGTGTTTCGGAAATTTATGGATTAGGGAGGAATGGGGCAATGGGAAGGATTGGGCCTCCGGTAACCTGACTCAAACGGAGAAACACAACGCTGTTGTTGTTTCGTGCCGGTTTGCTATGAGGCCTTGGTATCACGCCGGTCGAACCGACCCATTCGTGCCAAAGCCTGGCTTGGTTAAGAACAAGGAGTTAAGTTATTTTGTCTTCTTTAACTAACTCAAATCTGGCGGAACAAAAACAGCTTCATATTCTTCTATCAGTATAATAACATTAATATTGTTCTGGACAGTACCCTCGGCGCCTGCTGACATTAAAGCAGTCGTTTCATCACGTAACAAGATCTTAGTATCATGGCTGCCACCAGCTGCACCGAACGGTGTCCTCGTTGGTTACACCCTCTACATGAGCGTCATAGAAGATGGAAGAGAGGTATGTTTCATTGCTATCTAAATTGAAGTTAAAAGAGGATTCTCATTTGTTAAAAGTTTACATTCTTTTGGTGCGGGAATTAAACAGGTTAGCAAACAATATTTTAGGGTTAGTTAAGAAGTAAGAGGTCAATCAAACGCCTAACCATAGTCTTCGAAATTATCTGCAATTTTGCTATCAAAAACTTATCAAGATTTAAAACATTATTAACATAGAACATAATCTCATGGTGATAGACAAAATACAACAGTGCATCATACCACAACCCCTTTTGCTTCTTCCACATTCATTCATCTTTTCATGAACATGCGAACCGATTGCGAGTACCAAGCACCTGAACTTTTTTCAAGGACACCACCAATAAGGTTAGTGTGACCTAATGGGGCATTTAGTCGGTATAAAGTACGAATTCCTTTAGGTAATTGCCCTTAATCACCCCTTCACGTGACCAAAATAAATTAAGCACTACTATCTTTTATCTTTCTCTATCTTTCCACTATCTTACAAATTTTTCTATCTTCACTATTTTCTTCTGTCTCCAGTAACACTGCACAGACTTACTCATAGGTTTTAATTATGACCAAAGAATTATTTTCATAGGTATTCGTAGGTAATATCACTACTAGGTATAAATATCACTCTACAAACACAAAATAGACAGTGATATTTTTTCGCAATTAATCTTCCTCCTCAGCATGTAGTTAGGATCCTTGCATCCATTTTTTACATCTGCATCTGTACCCTGCATCAATCGAACTTCGAAGGTATCTAATCCACCACTCCGCACAATTTCGTCTTGCCTGAATTTTACTTCTATAATTATTATTTAATTGCATCATTTTACACAACCCCTCATTTCTTCTACATCACCAAGGTATTTTAGATAATATAGGAAATTAGTTGAAGTCATTCGATGTATTAAAATTTTTTCTTCCATATCTCTTTAGGAGGGAACTCACAAACGCATGCTGTCTCCAAGTACATTGTCCCATGAGACATCAAGATCACCGCCGCGAGCTACTCATCAGTTCTGGGTATCAGCTTCAACGAGGCTTGGGGAAGGAGAAGCTACTCGAGTTGTCACAGTGCTACCTTCTGAATCAGGTTAGTCTACAATCTTTCTTTACTCCTCATCAGATTAAGTATATGATATTCTTAAATTTTTATGATTTGGCCATCATTCAAAAACTAAATTTAAACGTCCTCAGACTGCAATTTTCAATTTTGCATTCGAGGAATAAAATTCTGACTGTGAAACAGTCTTTTCAACGCCATTTTAGGTCACTGGTGTGCATTTTCTTCTATTCAAAAAAAGCCCGTTTTTTGACAGTGCCAGCTCGGATCACATCTTTTAGCCGGAGTATCGTTACTCCTTGGAAAGAGAACATATCGCTGCCATGCAATAAAGTCGGAGTACCAGTTCCTTCCACTACGTGGAGTATGAATGGAGCTACATTGGAGTCGACGCTTAGAAAAAATGTCACCAGCGACGGTTCTTTGGTCATCAGGTAACTATTGCAGCCATATTAAGCTCTACGTGTTAACAAAGCCTTTCAAACAAAGTGTTTCAATTCCTGTAGCCTTAACTGCATTTTTATTATTCTTCTAAATTTCATAATCAGCTAGGTGTATTTATAGCCCAGCTCTTTTTATATCAGCTTGGTTTTTCACTGTATCCCTTTGCACCATTGACACAGCATGACGCAGTACTTGGACAGTGGAAACTACACGTGCTCGGTTGAGAACGTCCACGGTCGAGACGAGGTCACGTACAGCGTTGAAGTGAAGGTGCCTCCTCAGCCCCCCGTGCTGGCTGTTGTGGATTCCTATGCGGACTCTCTACATCTTCAGTGGAGCGACCAGGGTGATGGCGGCAGCCCTATACTAGGTAACTTTCTAGTGATCAAGTCAAACTGTTTTAATGAGTCCCTTCTTATTTAATATCGATTCAAATGTACCCATGGCACCGTAGCGAATTTTATAGTGGGATGTAAATAGGTTGAGGTTATTTCGGAGCTTACTTCTGCGTGCCAGAAAACTTCAAATGAATGAACAAGACCAAACGAATTCCATATAACGGTTTATGTATTTTGGCATGGTGTTCAAAAAATAACGGTAAATTTTCTAGGTTACGTCATAAACTACAAAAGAGAACATGGTGATTGGGAGGAGTTGCAAGTGGAAGCGGGGACGTCAGAACACGTGTTGCCAAACTTATGGTGCGGAACGAGATACCAATTGTACATCACTGCCTTTAACCGCATAGGCACTGGTCTACCGTGCGATATTGTGCACGCGTATACCAAGGGCACTGGTAAGTAATAAAGTTAATAATCATTTATTTAAAATTTTCTTATGTTTCTTATTAATGTAAGCCAGAACCAATCTGCTCTCTCTTTTCTTCTTTGTTATGTGATAGGACTGCAAACCAGCAGTGAAATTGCGTGATGATAAGCAATTTGGCGCCGCCCAATTTGTTGCCATCGAGAATTAGAGTTTCTGAGATTTAAAGACCCGTAACTTTGTTTTAAAAATGTAGAACTATTCTACAAAAACTAAAAGATAAGCCACGTCAATGTATTTATTTTTAATTTTTTCTAGTTCCAGTAAAGCCGAAGCACTCACAAATGATAACTCTAAACACTACCACGGTGACGGTCTGGCTCGATTCCTGGGGAGACGGTGGCTGTGGTATCCTCTATTTCGTCATTGAATACCGAGAAATCAGTCAATCGCAGGTACGTCGACCATTTTAAGAAGCAATTTGAAGTAGATTAATATTTTCTTATAGTTTTGTAATATCCCGAAGATCCCGCTCCTCATGCATGAGAGGTTCGAAACCTGGAAAGTACTAATGTGACTTTTACCGAGTCATATGTACTTTCTATGTTTATTAAATTAAGACACCACAGACATAACGGTGAAGGAAAACATCGTGCGGAACTGGAATTAAAGTTTAAAATCGCCAATCCGCCTTTATCAGGCGTGGTGACTAATGCTTAAACCTTCTCCGTGTGAGAAGAGACTTTTGTTCAGCAGTGGGCAACTTACAGGCTGAAAATGATGACGAATATTTTCTTCATATGATATAAAAAAGAACAATTAAATACATCCGATCAAATACTTTTCAGTGGCGTCTAGTCTCAAATAGTGTTCAAGCGACAGAGCGAGTGTTCAGCGTGCCTGGTCTGACACCAGCGACTCACTACCAGCTCCGTATCACCGCCCACAACAACGCGGGCCACGCTGTCGCCCTCTACAACTTCACCACACATTCACTTAGCGGTAGTAAGTATATTTACTTTACTTAATACTTTCGTTTACTTAGGTCTAACTTGAAAACTAAATTCGAAGTCTCACTTAAATGATTAAGATTTATACGTATCTCCAATAGTCTGAAAAGTTGTCTAAAGTAAATCTCACATCCTTAACGATAAAGCATTTGCACATTAGGGAATTGGACAGATTACTTTCGAGGGCAAAATACTCTGCTAGCGTAGCCCACATGCTGACCCCAATGGCGTTCAACGTCTTAAAAGCCAAAGGAAACGACAAGTTGGTCAAAATACCTACAAATTAAATGATAACACAACCAATAAAGCACATAAACAGTGATGGCTATAACTAATTTCAAAAACGGGCTACTACGCAAAAGGTAACCGTATATGGATGATAAAGATATCGTGTATTAATTATAGTGAGATAATCTCAACCTTTAATTATTCGCTATGACAACAACACTACTCAGGAAGACGCACAGATCATTAGAGTAGTTGTAGGCAAATGTGTTTGAAGTAGTCCAGAAGTAGTTGTGGTGCCCGCAGTGGTGGAGGGCGAGGTGTCTGGCGCGGCGGCGGGCGGGGGGCGCGGGCTGGGCGGCGCGCGCGTGCTTCTGCCCGCCGCGCTGTCGCTGCTCGTGCTGGGCGCGCTGCTCGCCATCGTGCTGCTCGTGCGCAGGAACAGTCAGTACACTACCTTTGGTATATACATGCGCTACTCCTAACTCTCTTTTCGTACTCATAAGGCACCCACTGATTATAGACTTCTTTACATGTATTTCGATTCATTGACATTTACTGTAAAACGGGGTGAATAGATTGATTTTATAAATTTTTCTAGTATCTTTTCACCCCTTTTCTGCGTCTATTCACCATGTTTCACCGTTATTCATTTTTAGTCAATTTGAAATCAACATTGAACTAAAAGTCGTCGGATAAACCATTGAAAAGACACAATCTCCCCCGACACAAAATTGGTTACAATCAATGATTTGAATGAGATTGTTTTATTAAACCTTCTTTTTATTGTCCTATCTGCTTCAACAGTGTTTGGTGTGCATTGCCATAGTTATATATTTATAGTTACCGAGCCACTATTAAGGATTCATTGATGCATCAAGGATGGATACTTTTCACAACGAATGTTGACTGCAGAAGCTGGTACAACGGAGACGGTGGCCACAGAGAGTGGGGTGGGCGAATCTCCATCGGTAGCGCAGCTGCAGAATAAAGTGAACCGCGACCAGCAGTACCTGGCCGCGAGGGCACAGCATCCACCTCCCCAACATCATTACAAACACGCTTCTAATGGTAAACCACGATTCCTTTGGTGATATTATTGTCATCTCAGTTTTGGAGTTTATACAATTTTAACCATTTATAAAATCACCATTTTGAATAAGCTTGTAAGTACTAGAATAATCACATTAAACTTTTTCAAAGACCATTTGAACATCATTCGATCTTATTGATCTTCATTCTTATTAGCCTTGTAAAAAAAACTCGTATGAAAGCACGCTACAAACTAACCTTATTAAAAAGACATATTAACTCCTTTTAACCCCCGACGCAAAAACAAAAAGAATCTGGGAGAGGGTAACCGAAGGTCTGCAAATATACTCGAGTGGGGTCTCAAATGAAAGCGGACTGTGAATCGAGAGAAAATGATATAAAATACCTACAAATAGTAAAATAAAAAATAAAGAAATATTAGATATTAGTCGGGGTTTTTTTAAATTTTAAATTTATTTCAACAAAGATATTCTTTCATCAGCTTCAGAAAAACTTTTAACAAAACTCTCCCTTCTTTTCCGATTCCCACAGAGTACATAGAAGACATATGTCCGTACGCGACGTTCCAGCTGACCAAGCCGACGGCTTACAGCGAGAGCAGCTACAGCGGCAATGTCTACAGTGGGCCCTACCACTCCGTGAGAGGATCCTTCGTGTACCACGATCTAAAGCAAAATGACAAATATAAGGTACTGTTTTCTTTTAAACGACTTTTGGAGATCTAGTTTCCCGTTTTTTATCGATGAGTCAGAGAGTCCATCGTTTTTCAAATCACTGAACTTACTTTTGACAAAAATTGCCAGATACTAAAACTTTTGTGAATAGTAAACTACAGCTTCCACTCATTTTTAAAACCTTTGGAATGACGATTACTTGTTAAATATTAATTAAAAAATTGAATTAAACAGGGCAAGGAGCCAGAGTACACAAAAGTACGAAGAAAAGGCAACAGGCTGCGAGACCCGCACTCCGAGAGTCAAGGTACGAACCGCCCTTAAATAAATTCCGTACAACAGCTTACAAAGTATCTATGACGTAGTTAGATACATATAATTTTGTTTTATGTAGATTGCACCTTCTATTAATTAAGTTTACTTTGTCCCATTTAAGTTTAAGTAATTGAATTGTAATTTGACATAATGATCGCCTTTTATGCAACCTTTGGGAGCGTAAATGGTGTTGTAATTTATAAAGGTAAGCATGCACAAAGTATGTATTGTTACATACCTTACGTTTGTATGTGTGTAGTTCACTCATTGTCATGATCTAGTGTGAACGTTCCCGCTTATAAGTGTTGGCGTCCTGTCCTTAGTGTCGTGCGCTCTTCCATTCTGGTCATATCAACCATGGTTTTCATTTATTTAACTGTCACGTGCTTTGCTGTGGACCACGCCACGAAAGAGATAAGTGATCTTAATTTAAAAAAAACGGTACCTACGAAACACTCTTGGAAAACATTTCGCAGTGCCGATTCGTGGCGTGTTCACGGCTACCGATTCCATTCTGCTAAGTGCTGACAATTTTTGTTAATATTGCAGAGTCGGACAACTTGGGCTCGACGGACTCGGAGGTGAAGAAGATATTAACGCTGCACCTGCCCATTACAGAGTATGAAGACGATGCAAGTGACGACGCGAGCGCGCCGCACTCCGACAGTGAGCCGCAGGCCAGGCTCAGACCTGCGCACCCCACCTCATGTTAGTTTTAGTCACAGAACCTTGTTAATTTCAGGAACTCTTCGCACAGTACTTCACTGATGTAAAATCTTGCGCAGACAGATTCTTCCATGGTGCTTTTCTCTTCCATGTCATCTTAAGTTCATACCATATAATCAATTATCATAGAGAGACATCTAAAGTTACTTCAATCCTAAGATAGGTCTTTAATATCCATTCACATTGAACCTTTAAGTGCACATAAATACACTTAATGCTCATATAAAATCCAGAGAACTCTTTTTGTTTAAAAAAACGTTGCCCCACGCTAGTATTTTCTCCTGTGTCGTGGGTGCGTTTACAAACATACAAATACACATCACACCCAGACCCGGAACAACAATTGTTACTGGTACTAATTTGACAAATCCTATATCTTCCAGATCCAAGCGTAGAGCGCGAAGAATCGTCGTCATCATCAGAGAATTCAGTGGGAGGAGTAGTAAGGAAAGCGTTTCCTTCTCGTAAGGGCAAAGCGGGGGCGTTAGGCAAGCGACATGTGCGCTCGTCTTCAGGCTACAGCAGCCATAATGACGAGACCACCTTCAGGTACCTGTAGACACTGTGAGCAGTAGAAGACTTGTTTACTTACTTTTATTTTTAATTAATTGAGGAAGGTGCATAAAGTCTCAGGCCAAAAAGGCACGTATCTAAGTTGTGATTGTTCGATCCTGTCTTTGATCTTTGTGCTCCTTTCTCTGTGATTCTTAAAATAATATTTCCCTTTAGAGTAAAAAGTTAAGAGTGTTTTGTCATTAATAACTGTAATTTTAAATGTTGAGATTGGTCCTTTAAATAAGTAAATTTAAATATTTCCAAATAAATAATCAGCTCCAATTAATATTCCACAATTTATGGAATAAATGTACTTAGTGTGTTAGGAGTAATAACTATTTTTGTTCACAGTATATCAAACTACCCATCTTTCAACGAGCATATCCACCCTCCGTCTCGTTTTTCGGACGACACCGAGTGCGAGGGACATCACCGTCGTAAGAGGGCGCCACATCCACATCCCTCACACCCTCAGCACACCCCACACGACCCAAAAGTCACTCGGGAAGCCTTCCAAATCAATGTGTGAAGCTAGCCGCAATTTAAAAGGATTTAACGGCATTATTAAAGATGGCGTCTTGTGGACAGCCAATCAGAACAAAGTATATTTGACATTTCTCAAGTGTCAAACTCGGCTGACCAATAACGTTCTTTGTAGAGGCGCCAATAATGACAGCCACGTATTAAAAAAGACTAAAATAAATGATTTTGATATTCTCAGAATTATGATCTTGTATCTATGTAGATACTTATTGAAGAGTATATTATTTAGATTTTGTTACTCTGTAAGAGTAGGTAATAAGGCATGGTCAATCTGATTTCATTTTTTCAACAATAATGCACTGCTGATCTGTATTTGGAGTTCTAACGAGGATAGGTACATACTATTTATTCAACACTGCCATAAACGTGTTTTGAGTTTAGACGAATTTATAAACGAACAAAGTTACGCAGTTATATTGTTACTATTTCCTTGTTCACGAGTTTTCTACTTTGTAAGGAAATCGACGCATAGATCTTCCATTTAATAATGTTGCTACTGTATATTGGTTGGTACATTTTTACTACAAGTTGCCAAACTCCACAGAACTTCCATGATAACTAGACATGTACATAAAGTGTAGATAGATAGAGATAGCCAATATAATTATATATGTATTCTTTAGTGCCACGTATATAATAGTGACTCATTAATCCTTTTTGTACTCTGAAACCGAGTATTTTAAAATGTAACGGTTTCGAATACCGTTAAAGTTGTAGGTTCTAAAACCGCTGGTCGTTGTGTAAATAATAATATAATTAATGCTAAGTACACTAATGACTATCGAATATAAAAAATAAGGAGAACAATAATTAAAATAAAAATATATATTTTAAACTTAATGCCTTATTGACCAAAAGTCTTAAAACTAGTTACGGATGTAATTGCGTAATTATATCCCATATTTAATTAAATTGTTTGATTGTTGTAAAGTTTATGGGAACGGGAATGTTTTCATTGGCAAATCTTATCATTGTCTATTTTACATTAAGGTTTGGAGTGTGTAAATGAATTTTCAAGTAAATATTTATATCTTAGGATTATGATAAGTATTTGTTGAAGTGCCAACGACGAACCGCATTCAGTTAGCGTGCGACGAGATTCTTGTAAAACGTATACAGTGCACCGTTTACACAAAAACTTTATTCAGACATTTGTACGAGTTATTTCAATATTAAATTTTACCGAACTAAACTTATATTATCCTCCCAGACTGCTTCGATAACATTTTATTTATATCCTGTTCATGTACTCAAAAATATTCGCTTCTTGTCGAAAATGATAACCTACCTATTGTATTATAATATTCGGCGGATTGTTTTAAACGCGCATAACCACTGAGAAACTTAAGAACTTATATAACCATTGTACTAAATCTAAATGGTCTTTAAATCTAAATGGTACTTTTGGTATCTAAATACATCATATTCTTTAAGTTTTTAACAGTTGTTGTAATATGAGCGTTCAAAACAACCCTTATAAATAAATTCACGCATAATAATCGTTGTAAAATAATGATAGAATATCGCAATCCTCAGTGAACAGTAAAACGTGACAATACACTTACCTAAATAAACGGCAGACATTTACAATTTGTATGTACATTACTGTAATATGTAGGAATAGTTTACGAGTGTTGACACACAAACTCAATTTTATTTCCATCGAGATTATTTCAATTGAATTTATAACAATAATAATTTACAATATTATATTATCTTTTTACGTTGACAATCTTTAGTAATTCCAACGAAGACTGCCCTATATTTAATTGAGATCTATTTTATATAATCTAGACACATTACCTAATACTAGTCAATACGATGTAGGTTTTGTTAGTGATCGTCAAGTTATTGTTTTAACGCGGTAATGTTTCAATCATTGATTGCATTCGCATCAACGTTTTCAATTTCAAATATTTGGGTATGGTAAAAATTTTAATAAACGTCAGTCAAGATGAAAAATTGTATTATGAATCTTATTCCCTTTATATGAGAGGTCACTTTTGGTCAAATATTCAAGGTTAGAAAAGCGAAAATCCCTTCGAATTCCACATTTTGTTAGCGTTATGTTAGATCAAGTTTAGGAGCAAAAATTCGTTATATAAAACATTACTCTTAAATCATTCAGAATACTAGTCAATGTACCATATCATTTTTATGACATTTTGTTACTAAATAATACACAAGTATATAAGTAAGGGTTAGTTAATCATGTTGTTACAAGATATGTTTTTATAATGCAAACAAATGAGTTACTAGAACAGTATGATGTGAACGAAAATAAAAATTCATTTACTTGAAATCTGTATTTTATTTACGTACTGCAAACATGCGAAAATCAATCGTAATTACACTTATATTGAGATAAAAATAGTTTTTTAAAATGTTGGCATACCTAAACGTGTGAATTAAGACTCTAAGACCAGTTTTAGATCTACCATTTAGACCTCCTTTATAAGGAAGACAAAAAATATATATTATGTATAAAAGACATTAAATAAAAAAGATTGACAATGACATGTTACAATACAATACAAATGAAATGTACACAATTGTACTAAAATCAATGCAATATACACAAAATACTTAAAAATAACGTTACCTACATACTTTCACAGTTTTTTACAGTTTCCAACCAGTCAAAATTAATTATTTCCTATAAATCATGTACGAGATAAAGTATTATAACCATAAAGTACATTGCATCAAATAGCATGCTGTGCTATCGTAGTGGCCTGAAGGTTAAGGCACTTCGAAGCCTGACAAGTACCAAACCAGCCTACCAAAGCGACTTTTTCGGAGTTACATATACTTTCTAAATTGATTAAAACACCACTGATATATAATGAAAGAAAATATTGTAAGGAAACCTGCACTTATAATTTTTAATATTAAGTTTGAAATTGCCAAACCGCCTTGAGTAAGCATGGCAATTAATGCCATTAAAGAGAGGCCTTTACTCAACACTTATAGGCTGATGATGATGATGAACATAATTATTTCTTTAAAAAAATGTAGTAAAGGATGTATATATCGTTTAAACAATTATTTAAATTGAGGATATTTTTTTTTGTTGAGAAATGTGTTTTTGTTTTTAACTGAGGAAACTACCCTGACATATTATGGTCTAACTAATTATAATCTAACTAATCGCTGTCGCTATCAGCATCAGCGGTGAAGTCAAAGGGTCGGAACTTATCTCTGAAATCCTTCACGTATTCTATTTCCTCCTCTTTGGAGATCAAACACTGTCGCCAGTCAGCCTTGTCTTCGCAATTCAGGATTTGTGGGGTTGATAATACGTCCCTGAAAAATAAATAAAATATTTATTTAAGTGGGAATAAATTAATAATGTATTGGTGAAAAACAATGCAACATACATATATAAAGGGTTTCAAGGGTAACGAGGGAGTGTCAAGCTCCTTCTTCTCCATTCGAATCTACACTTTGAGTGAGTGCTAACTTCATTAACGAACAGACTAACGAACTATTATTCTATTTTGACGTTTTAATAGTACCTGTATTGTATATGGTTAAGTGACAATAAGTTATTTTTTTTACATTTTTTAATAGGTCTTTAGCGATTGCAGACTCCATGACATTACTGAAAACCTTTATAATACCTTGCCTGACCGTTAAGATGATAGAAACATGCTCCAAAAATATCGAATATGAATTCGGCTAAAATAACTATCGTATGAAACTCATTACTAATGAGTTTCTTTTTCTCTTTCATTTCCTCAAATTAACAGCTTTTCTCTCACCTTCCGAAATGTATAGGGAAGTTCTGCTTCGGCTTGGCGAATATCTGGTCTCCGTTGGGCAGCTCGGCGTGGAAGTATGGCGCGCCTGGCAACATCATCTGCCGTATGTCAGTGTATGGCGGGAGCACTTCTAGCGGGATCTTGTTTATACCTGCCTCGTCCTGGAAATAAAGAAGGTTTTACTAACAGAGAAGACATCACTGTCACTTTAAAGCAATTTCCCCCTTAAACAGCTAGACCCGGCAAACTTTGTTCTGTCTCCATATTAAGTTCTGTATCTGATCTTCTCTGGACTTCCACGAATAATTCAAGACAAAAATTACTCAAATCGGTAAAGGCTTTGTTGAGTTATAACATGACAATGAAAAGTGGTACTTATTGATTTTATATATATATAGATAGAAGATAATATTAAGATAATGCAATAGCCTATTCTGAAACCTCTCGGCTAACGAAGCAATCTTTAGATCATACCATAGGAAGATACCAAAATATGCATGTACCTGGAATATTTCCAGTATCTGCGACTCACAGATCTTGGGCACCGGTACAGACTGTATCTGCATGTGTGAGGTACGGTAGTTGCGCTCGAAGAACACAACCAGCATGCCCATTGAAGCGTAAAACTGCTTCAGCACCGCCTTGAATTTCTTTATCTCTTCTGAAATTTCGTCTGGTACCTGGAAGTAGTGAACAACGCCGTTTAATTAGATACAAATGTAGACTCATTCATCATTATCATTATCCCTTGACACACTTCCTACCTAATAGGGTGGTCACAGAATGGAATAAACTCCCAGAAAATGTGATAAAAGCACCCACAGTTAATTCTTCTAAAAACAGACTCGACAAAATCTCCAAATCCATTAATACGCACGCATCAGCTTTTTAAGCTGCTAGTGTGTTCTGTTCAAGTATAATAATAATAATTATCAGCCAGAAGTCCACTGCTGGACAGAGGCCTCCCCCTTAGCTCTCCACGGCGAACGACAACTCGCCACCTGCATCCATTGGCTCCCCGCGACTCTGACGATGTCGGTCCACCCAGCAGGAGACCTGCCCACACTACGTTTTCCGGAGTAGACTCATTAACAGAGATAATTTGTATGCTTTTTTTCAAGATCACATAAAAGGGGTCATTTTCCTTCAATAAAACATTGTTACAATATTTTACAAATGAATTGTTCTATAACTTTTAATTATAAATCTGACGGTGAAGCCATTTAAACTGGCCGCACACGCCCGATTTCTGAATTAAGGATTCTTCTTCTTATTATTATTATTAATAAAGTACGCTGCGAATAAAACGTTAGATTCCTTTTTACTCAGAAAAATAAGAAATATGTACAGTTGTCGTCGTTGAACATTTAGCATGTAAGCTGTGCATTCAGGTTTTAGAAACAGAATTCCTGAAATGAAAACTTAAAGTTTGGTGCCGGTCAAAAGCTGAACAGGTAGAGAAAAAAGAGACAGATATATAGCCATGAGAACATGGCATTCCTTTTGGCGTTCAGATAAAAAGTAGTATAGCTACTGACCTTAACCAAAGACTGGTGATGTGCTATAGGCAGGATAAGTACATGGTATGGGGTCAACGGCCCCTTCGCCAGCGCTAGGTAACAATGACTGCCCACACTTATTACTAAATGTTTCTCCACCGATGGAGAAGATAGGCAGAACCAGCATGTTTCTGAAATTATATTTTATCAAATTATTAGACATACTACACAAAATAATGTGTGTATCAGATAATTTTGAACAGAACGTAATTTGTATGAACTATTGATTGATTCTGCTTGAGTCCGCGGCTTCGGCGGGGTGGGAAGTTGATAAAAGCTAGCTAGCAGCCTATGTGTTAATCCAGGGCACCACCTATCTACACATCAAACTTCAACCAAATAAGAACAAACCTACATCCATAAATTCTCACAAACTTTCACATCATATATATATATTTCATAATATCAATACAAATACAAAAATCTTTATTTCTGTAACAAAATTTTCTTCTGATAATTAATAGCTGGAGTCTCCTTTTAGACATGTAAGTAAATATGCCTGTTTTAGGAGGCTCCGCTCATCCTTAACAAACCAAAAGCATAGCAAGAGACATGAAAACATATGTCAATAGGATATGGTGCATAAGTCTATCGAAATTTATATAATGTTCACACCCTTGGAAGAAGAGAAAGAATGCAGTTACTGCTACTATTACTACATTGCTATGTACTCAGACTTACCTGGATCAAACTTCTTCCTCTCTGGGTTGTCATCTCTATCCCTTCGTTTTCTCTTGCCACTGTCATCTTCCGGTCCATCCGTACTGAAGAAGTACTGTCCATTACCACTAAACTGCAACAGAAATAGAAGTCATTAGTATGTTATCTACATACTTCTTGTTTTTTTAAACTTGTATATGTTTATATCACACACTAGCTACTCTAGCGCGGTTTACCTGCTACTCAGCTCAATATGATCGTAGCGTGATGTTTTATAGCCTATAACACTCAGGAACACTGTAGCTATCTATCAGTGCAAGAATTTTGGCAATCTGACCAGCGGTTCCAAAGGTTACCCCCTACATACAAACTTACATCTTTATAATATTAGTATAGATTTAAAAATAATCGTGGAAACAGGATATAAGAAACTAGTTATAATAAAGAAAATATAAATACTACGTTTTTTTTACTTAACACGTTAAGCGCCATGGTGGTCTCCGGTGACCTCCGTTAGCGGAGGATTTGCCTTCAACAGTTTTCTGTCGGCAGTCAAAGACTTAATTGGCTAATTTCCTCAGTCAAGAGAAATAACGTAAGAATAGTATGACGTCATTATGTGCTTTTTCATACAAGATTCATAGAAAATTTTCATTCTAGTTAGACATTTTAATAAAAGTATTGAATTCGACTAGTTTGGAACTTATTGTTGTAGGTAATTTTTAAAGGTGTGATCCCATTAGTAAAAAGGCATTTACCTTCACAACTTTTCCAGGTTGATGTTGCATCAACAGGTCCGGATCATATGGGCATACGGTTTCATCAGTGGTCCCTTGCAACAGATCTGTGACTCTCATCTTGGAGATTGGTTGCAAGGAGCATGCGTAGATCCACTTCTCTTTGACCTTATTGCCGACTGGAGCTAACGCTATGAACCTTGTGGCGCATTCTCTGTAGTCTTGATGAGTGGAGAGGTTCCTATAAAGAAAATTGTAATATTCAACTGTGAAATAAAATGGGTCGGCTCGACCGGAGTGAAACCACGGCCTCACAGAAAACCGGCGTGAAACAACCACAGCGTTGTTTCGCCTCCAATACCTAAATCTCCAAATCCCTAATCCCTAAAAGGTTGTGGGTGTCCATGGGCGGCGCTGATTGCTTACCATCAGGTAATCCGTTTGGTCGTTTGCCGACGTATTATATAAAAAAAAAAAATTACATAATGAACTTCTCATATAAAATTTAATCATGACATTTTCATTAATAGGACATTTTTAAATTAGATCAGTTACTTCAATTAATTAAACTCAACATTTTTTGGTACAAATACTATGTCTGCATTTCATTTAATAAAATAACTATAATATTATTATACAATCAGCGCCGGACATGGACACCCACCACACCAAAGGATTTACAAGTGCTTTGCTGGCTTTTCTGTGAAGCCTTGGTGTCACGGCAGTGTAGCCGATGTAGGGATCTCCCACACTTACAACACTTTTGAGGATTGTATAAGACCAAGACTACGACAATAAAATTAAAATAGCTAATATAAAGTATACCTGTAAGGTTGTCTTTCGTAATGTTTGTCAGGTGAAGGTACAAAATGGTACCTCGGTTTTATATGGATGGCAAGCCAAGAAAGCAAGTTTGATAACCTCTCTTCATCTACATCTATCTGAAAATAACAATAAACGTGGTTATTTAAGAAAAGACGAAATGTTTCAAAATGTCTGTTATATAATTGTCCATCAAATAGAACATACGTCTAGCTAGACAGAGGTTTCATATGAGGAGAAATTGAATAGGAAGTTTGCTTATCAAATCAATATCAAATATTAAGTATAAATAATTTATAGAATCAGGCGTTACTTTGCGGAAATCCATGACATTAAATGTCAATCCATGGAAAAATGTTTAGTTTTTATTCCGCGACAAATTAGTCACGGAATAATAACTAAAAGTAATAGCAGAGTACCTATCGTTTTTTACTTTTAGATAAAAGTATGGAATTTAACTTGTGGGAAATTTCCGTATTATGGTTGGTGAGGACTAGACAGATTATAAGCATCATAAAAGCACCAAAATATGCTCCAAATAGACTGAAATTACACTTTTATCTCCTTCGATAAACCAATAATTTATAAAATAAATCTTTGCATGGTTGGTGCAGTGGCTGAGCAACAGGCTGCGGCGCAATGTGTCGCGGGTTCGATGCCCGCACGGAACAACTCTTTGGGTGATCCACAAATTGTTGTTCCGGATATATGTTGGTAAACGCACCCACAACAGAGGAGGAAGTACTAGTGTGAGACAACATTAAAAAGAAAATTGGCAATATGTTACCTAAAATCCAAATTATATTTAAATCAGTTTTTTTTTATAAAACAGCAAACTAAGATTTATTCAAAATAAAAAGCTACCAAATAAAATTTTTAATATACATTATCTGTATTTACTAGTATGTGATTGTTTATTGTATGTATGAACTGGTTCCTACTTACTTAAGGCTATGACTCACAACCTCTCAGCAAGGAGCTGTTAATTTAACTAGCAAATGTTCTGTGTCAGTTACACTAAGAGAATCATAATTAGAAATGTTGAAACCGTGTTACATGCAACAAAGGAATTTCATTGTACCTTTTGTGTTTCATCCTGTTGTATTCCAGCAGGCCAGAGAGTAGTAATCAACATATCCACCCCTCTATACTCGCTCTGTCCTCTAAAACATGCATCCCTCACTGCACTGCAGTCACTTGGTTCAAAAGTGCACATGGGGAGCTCTTTACCAAGTTCCCTCCGAGACAAACCAGTTAGATATGCTATTTTAACATCAGCACTAGTTGTAAATATCCCTCTTTTTCCTAAAAACACCATTTAAAATAAATTAAAGTAGACAATTACACATATTAAAAACTTGACCACCATAAATACAAGATATTTACCCATATAAATCACATTTGGCACAATTTCAGATCCTTCCTCGCAGTACAGAGGCACATGTTCAGGGTTGGATGGCCCAAAAACATATGTGGTTACTGGTACTGTAATAGAATAAGTTAAATTAAATAGCTATATTGTTGAATACAATTATCTTCCCCACAGAGGACTTGACAGGTGGTTCTTTTCATTGAATAATTTATCCTTTCTATTCATATTTTCTAAATAAAAATTTAAATGCAAGAGGGTTTGTTTATGTCTTTACTTTTATCACATTTATGTGATTTTATGGTATGATCTTAGTGTCTGGTGGTTATAGTTAAAGAGATTGCAATAAGTTAGGTAAGCTGCAATTTTATTCCTACGCGGGCAAAGCCAGGGCTAGTCAATTTAAATACCTTTCCGAGTGCCCATCTTATAAGCATCCAGCTCTGAATTATCATCGCCAAAAAAGTTTCCCACACATAGTAAGACATCAAACTGTCCTGATTTCTTGATGATCGATTCCACACGAGAAAATAAAGCTTTAAAGTTTCCATTTACATCGCCGCATATCAACCTGTAATCAAACAATTATTAGTAAGTTTAAAAAAATAAAGAGTTCTATGTAAAATGCACATTTATTTTGTCTTGTTTCGTATTTAATATATTTTGTATTTTTCAGAATTTATAAGAATAATAAGTTGTTAATTACGTTTTTTGTTTTTCATCCATTTCGAAATATTAGATGATTTTTTTTTATGATTTGTTTTGTTTCCCTATTTTGAGGTTATATTTTGTAATTGACATTTCATGTCATAAATCAAAAAGAGATGACAGAACAGAACAACTTGTTGTTATAAATAATGTCTATGGTTAATAGATGTAATTATTCCAAAGATGTGTTACAAATAATCCGAAAAATAAATCCAAAGAAATGCAAACAGCAAACACATGATTGGCAACATACAGCGTTCTTCCATTTTAGGCTGGTTAAGTTTTATTTTATCAATGTCTAAAAAGACAAGATTTCATAGAAATCTCGCCATGCACCATAGACAATTAATTAAAAAATGATTGGGAAAACGTCACGTTAACTGTTTATCAAACAATGCTTGTTTTCTATAAAAATAATTAGTTTAGTTTTAATAAGTGCATAATATTCTCTAAATAAACCATGGCTTCGTCAAGTAAATTGCCCGGTACGGGTTTGGAAGAAGTTGGAGTACCGGGGCAGTCGTACCTTCGCGATGCACTCACAAGTTGTACAGATCCATTGAAAGCTATTGAAGAGTTTCAGTTGGAAAATGGTATATTACTACCGTCATTGCGGCCTATGCTGCCTTTACTTGATCTTCATGGAGTGCGCCGGCTTGATTTCCATACATCTGTCCTGGAAGAACTGAGGGATAAGTTAATAGCTCACATCAATGAACTTGGTTCCAAAGATGGTAAGGAGCATGATAAGAAACTCAAAGAACTCCTCACTAAGAGTTTCCCTGTTGTCAGAGTAAAGGCTCTGAGACCTGTTATTATGAGCATACTGAAGAATACTCCTCACATTGATGACAAATTCCTAAGAGTTCTAGTCAGAGATCGTGAATTATATAATGATACAGATACTGAAGTAAAACGACAAATTTGGCAAGATAATCAGTCTCTCTTTGGTGATGAAGTGTCACCTTTACTCAGCCAATATATCAGGGAAAAGGAAAATGTATTGTTTGATCATGAGAACCTGACTAACCTATTCTTTTCACCATCTCCTAAGGTTAGGAGGCAAGGGGCTGTTGTTCAAAAACTTGCGCACATGATTGGTAACAGTGTAAAATTATATGATATGGTGTTACAGTTTCTTCGTACACTCTTCCTAAGAACAAGAAATGTTCACTATTGTACACTGCGAGCTGAGCTGTTGATGGCACTGCATGACTTGGAAATACAGGACATTATATCTGTAGATCCTTGCCACAAATTCACCTGGTGCCTAGATGCATGTATTAGAGAGAGAAATGTTGACATAAAGAGGTCAAGAGAACTGCAAGGATTCTTGGACAGTATCAAAAGAGGACAGGAACAAGTTTTGGGTGACTTGTCTATGACACTATGTGATCCTTATGCTATTAATTTCTTGGCAACATCTGCAATCAAAATATTACAACACTTAATAAACACTGAAGCACTACCTAGAGATAATACAATATTGATTCTCTTGTTGAGAATGTTAGCCTTAGGCTTGAGTGCTTGGGTTATGATTGATTCTCAAGAATTCAAAGAGCCTAAGCTTGACAGTCAAGTTGTCACTAAATATTTACCAGCACTAATGTCACTTATGGTGGATGACCAAGTCAGAGCATTGCACAACAAATTGCCCCCAGATGAGAGAGAATCTGCTATTACCACAATTGAACATTCAGGCCCACCGCCTGATGCTTGTGAAGCATACATGAGAGAAAGCTCTGTGTGTGGTGTTCTAGCTATGTATTATACATTACATGCAGCTAAATTGAGAGATAGGGGAGCATTGCTACGTATCCTTAGTATCCTTGGAAGTTGCAAGGATGGAAGAGCTTATGAAGATCCATTCTTACATGCTCTTGTGGCACTATTAGTACAATTGCCTGATGAATTCCAAGGTGAAGACTTCAGTACTGTATTATTTGATGAGTTCTTCTTTGCAGGTTTATCTAAAGATAATGTCACTAGGCATTTACTCAAATTACTATGGTACATTCATCCTAAATTGCCCGAAACTAGAATTCAGACTTTAATGAAAGCTCTTCAGCCAGGCACACAACACAATGAGTCTGTTCATAAGCTGTATGAGACTTTGCAGCAAAAGATGACTACTCAGTCAGAACCAGTTCCTAGCACAAGTGAAATGGAATATTTAGACTCACCTCTAATGAGTGTACCAACACCAGCTCCCTATCATATGTAAATGATGACTTATTGTATAGTCTATTGCTATATGAATTGATAATAAACTAGACTTAAGTATTGTTATAACGAATTGTTTCATTTTAACATGTAACAAGGAATAATAAATGAAGAACAATCACTGTAAAATATTTATTAGTAGCAACTTACAGTAAGTTTCAAATTAATACACATAAAAAATGTTAAAACAAAATATTGTACTTTCATAACTGCATAGTATCATTTTGGACGGAATAAGACTGAGCATTTATGGCATTTTATGTTACATTTATAAGTCGAAATACACTTTCAAGGAAGTTTCGTCATTAATTTTTTGAGTTAGATATTATATTTTTGTAAAAATATGTGTTAGAATTAGGCGTTGACTTGTCGAAGTTACGCGCGGTGGTCACGTCTGTCGGGCTTCATGTCCAATGAGTGAAGGGAGCGTAGAGACCGGGACCGCTCGAACAGGGACGGATCGGTGTAAATAGGCTCGCTACCGTCGTCGAATGCACTTGCCAAGCGTCCCGAGGAACCAGCTTCATCGCCTACTTCAGCGAATGTTCTTCCCAAGCCACTGAAATATAGTAATTGCCCTAATGTTAGTATGATACGATTTTAACTAAGCTAGTCAAATCACAATAATGATAATTAACAACTTTTTCGCCAACATAAATCATCATAAATCGATATTAATATAAAATTGATTTATAATCATCACAAATAATCATATAGGTAGGTAGTAGGTACATATTAGTAATTATTTATATTCTATCGATTTTTAATTACCTAACGCCTTAATAATAGTATCTACTTATTTATCTGGCCCATTAATTACTGAAAGATTACTAGTCTAGACATTATAAGTAGTTATTAATTAACATTGCAAACTTTGAATTCTTAAACTTAGTTGAGTAGATATTCAAAGGCCAAAATATTAAAAATATTTGTCTACCTACGATTTGCAGTTATTATTTGTTCAGGCTCCAAGGTTCTGGATAACGTAGCCGGCAAGTGCCTAGTCTTAGTACTAGTTTGCTGGTCTTAGGCTAACTCGCATGCACTACTTAGTCTCTAAGCTATTTCTGAATACTAATATCGTGAGATATTTATTGAAAATAACTAAAATAAATTGTGATTACGTCTCCATTATCAATAAATAATAGGCTGTAAAATCGTCAAATCCTATTAATATCAATCGATGATATGCTTGCCTTGTACTAGAACCTACTTAAAATGTCCATAACGTACCTTAATGAGAATGGTTTATGCAAATGCGAGGCGGAGAAAAGCGACGGTCTTGTAGGCCTAGGTCCAGGGGTCACTGGCCGCAGCGCAGGCGCAGGTGACGACGCTTGAATATTCTTTCGCAGCACTCGCCAATAACGTCTAAATAAGGAAACAATTAAAAAGCCAATTACAACTAACGTTAACATTTTGGTATTGTTTTTTTTATTAGATACTAAAGGGCAGACAATAGCTGTGACCACAAATACTTGTTGCTGAGAGCGTATGAATTTATTAGGTAGGTATTTTTGTTTTTGATTAATATATGATATAGAATTGTATTTTACCCTCACTTTTATATTTTATTTATTTACTTTGACATGTAGATAGGTTTCTCTTATGTGGGTAGTTGCTTACCAAAGACAATTTAAACATACCAACATATATCTACCTACTAAAATATTATTATGTTGTATTGCACAATTCCGTACCTAGTTACATATAAACATAAGTAAACATTTCTCATGTCATTTAGCTACAAACGCCGACCTACAACCACACTACAAGTGACATCACGCCTGCAACACGTGTTCTCTGCGTGTGAACGAGTTAAATATACTTACAAATGCAGCTAAATATAAACGCCGGCATCAAATTATGCGTCAGCTCAACGTCACATTGCACTGCATTAGGTTTAGAGAAAAAACGCATAAAACTAAGAATTGAATGTAACGGAAGATTCACTATATTGGGTGTTAAAGTTAGTCAGGTCAGGGTTAATCATCTTAGATATGTTTATGTTAATTTAGATGCCTTGATACTCGATTAGATAATTTTGTTTGATTACATAGCTCTGTGCTCTTTCTATTGTAAACCTAGCTAAGCTATACTTACATACATACTGTATGTAGATGTTTGTAGGTTTTAAGATAGGCAAAATAAATCGCTTAAAAGGCAACAGCCGGTCTTCCAGTTACATCGCTAAGCGTAGTAAAGTCATATCTTTCTTCACTTAGGTATCGCGTTAGGCTTGACACTTTGGGCAAACGAACATTTTTTATACTTGTAGGTAATATGTCGACAAACGAGCAGGCGGATAACCTGATGGTACCTATGCCATGGGCGTCGCCCATGGACACCCGCAACTATAGAGGAGTTGCAAGTGCCTTTTGAGGATTGGTGTTCCAGATTTAGGGATTGGGGAGAGGAATGATTGGGCCTCTGGTAACCATACGGTTGTTTCAAGCTGGTATTTTGTAAAGCCGTTTGTGGTATCATTGGTCGAATCGGCCCATTCGTGCCGAAGTATGGCTCTCCTACACTTATTCGTATAAAGCTAAGTAATTTCGCTTCAACGACAAACGTAAAATCTTCTATTCCTTGCTACTTTCCTTTATTAACTCTTTATCTCGTTTACACTTATAAGTAGCCAAAAAGATGGCGCCACTCGCGTCTATCTATACCATCAGGTGATAACGATAGGTCTGCTTGTTCGCCGATTATGTCGATAAAAACACTTGCTCAATTTCTTAGTTCTTAGTTTCTTACCTATAGATATACAAGGCAGCGGTGAGCATGGCGAGTAGCAAAGACAGCAAAACACAGAGGGCCACTAGCAGAGCCCTATAATGATACGGTGGAACACAGATGCCAGCAGCGGCGACTACGGGCGAGGAGTCACTCTCACCATTCTCTTCCAGTAACTCGTTTCGGTTGTCAAATACCTGAAGAAATGGCATAAAATTAAATATTGATAATGGAAAAATAACAAATTTATGTAAGTACCTACCTAACTCGTACCTATGTTTGATTGGAAATAAAAATGAACTGGAAGATATTTTCATCGTTGCTTGTTTAAATGTTGTTTTAGGAAAAAAATTTAGATAGGTACTATTTAAGTAGGTAGGTAGGTGGGTACCCATACTTATGGATTCGATGGTACCTACGGAGCAAATAAGGTACAAACCAAAATTTTGTACATGTTTATAACAAATATTGGTAAAAAAAAAATTTTTAAGCTCGGTAAGCCACCTACCTGTAGGTTTTCCTGCAGCTTAAATATAACATAGCCTAAATAAATACCTACCTCTAAAAACCAAAGGTTTTGAAAACACCTACGCTAGGTAGCTACGCAGGTATGTTATTCAGGTATGCAGGCAATGATGTATAAAACTATAGATACGTTGTCCGCGCTCTAAAATGACAACATGAAATGAAGGCAATTGACCACATCGCGCTTAGTTACGCACCAACCTGCCGCGCGACGCTACGTTTGTTTTTAATCTATATCGTGTGTAAACCTGTGCGAAACATAAAGAAAGCATGTCGTCGTGTGTGTTCAGACGATGTACAAATTATACTCCAAAAGTTAAAGACAAAAATGTGTCATTTCATGCGTAAGTTCACCAAACAACCTATTTTTATTTTACTTTTTTCGACGCCGGCGCCCGCCATTTATGGCGCCCGGCGCATGAAGGTATAGTCACGTGACGTCGGCATAACTGAAGATGTATATTTATCTCCCTCTAGCAAAGGCATTCCACTATACGATGTCATATTTTCTTTCCCTTTCTTTACTCGTAGAAGTAGTTATCTAGTATTTTCGCCGTTTTTAAGCGCCGCGATGTTGGTTCATGACGTGTCTATATATAATACGTCATTGTATGCAGGTCACAAAGTAATCACCTGATTCAAATTTATTTAGATACCTACCTACTTATAATTTCCTGTAAAACGCAGTGGGTAGGTACAAAGGTCGATGACACGATCACCTTATATACATAACATTGCTGTATCTAATAGGTAACTAATTACGCATTGTGATTAAGGCTTTATCAAGTAATCAAGCCCCCACAGTGAGACATATCTCTATATCAACAGATAAAACGTTGTTGCTATTAGCTGTTGAAACAAAAGATAAATTTGATAATTGCAGAGGCACTTAAATCCGAGAACGAATAGCTCTTGCCAAAACACAGCGGTTTCTATGTAGGTAAGTACAAAGATAAATGCCTAGGTTTCTAGAAACATTTAGAATAGTACGTCGTACCTTACCACAATGTGATTGCAAAAAATATCAAATTTGAAATAGGTACTTAGCAGTTTTTTGCTAACTGAAAAATCTTTAGAGTTAGTAGTTAAATATGTCTACTCTAGTAACTAGGTAGGTACCTACGAGTCCTTTCCGTTCCTTTCCTTCTTACCTCATCATCAATCTAAATAAAAACTTATTTCCAGAATCTTTACATCTAAAATCAATTAATAAAATCCTTACCTCAATCATCTTCCTCACATGACTTGGGGTCTCGACCTCGTCCTTGAGATATTTATCAACGGTAGCCTCTTCATACGATACTTTGTACACAGTGCCTGCATTTTTATCGTCTTGTTTGTCTGTCTTTGTGTCATTACTGTCTGTGGACTTAACTACGGCTGTGTTATTGCCATCAACACCAAGTGTAGAGTTCACGTCCCTTCGACGCCTTCCAAATGATGGCTCCGATCGTCCCGTGTGGCTTGGACAATACGCCTGAAAATAACAATATCAGAAATGATTTTGAAACAAATATATTAATAATTCTTATGCAATAACACTTCTATTTAGTTTTCAATTGATGATTAAGTTGCTTTCATCCGTGTGTTAATATGAGACGACAATTAAAATACAGTTAATTTTATTCCGAGTTGATAAACTAATGATCAAGCGTCTAGATTTTTAATTAATATTGCCATTCGCTCTTTTGTAAGTCACGTTTAATTTTCTCATTAATAAGAAACCCAGTTGATTGATTTCATTAGGTATCCACTGGCGGACCGTCCTTGCTGCACTCATAAGTCTCTATTCCGGTGACGACGAAAGGATTACAACAGCCCAATTTTACAAAATACTTTTCTAAGATTTTCTTTCATAAAATCTGCCAATGAGAATTACAAAAATAACAAAAACAGAATTGACAAAACTGGTCCAGGCGTTGTTGATTCATGCCCTTAGATAAGTACCTACCTAACACTAACTTTGCGATTTATTTTTATAGGACTAAATTACTATAGATAATTTAACTCAACTCGATGCTCAATCTACATTTAGGTATAATGACTTAAGTACCTATCTACTTCGAAGTAATAATAAACCATAGTTGTGTCTTCAAAGTTACATTATATAACTTGGATAATACTTCTAATGACAACCAAACACACCATTTGTTATTCACGTGATACAACTAGATAAGCAAATAGGGTCAATAAGTCGTAGTAGAAGATGCTAAATTGCATAAACAGCATCTATTTTATGCATAACAAGGCACTGCTATCTTGCCGCGATAACCCGGGAACTGGATGAAGCTTGATAATTGTATATTTTTAAAAGCATTGACGTAATTGAAATCGTATGAGTTGTTTAGATAATGAAGTTAAAAGAATAATAAGAAAAACAGGTACTTAATGGGTTAATAGGCCGGTGGTAGATGACTATAATTTCTATATCCATTTAATGTAACCTTCCTAGACTTTACCTTCTTCATACCTATAGTTGAAGCACCAATAAAAGTTTAATATGAGATCTTGGAACATTTGAAATTATAAAACATTTATTTTTAGATTTTATAATGACCTCAATTGTATTGTTAGATCGGTGACGTAGTGGTTTCTATACGTAGGTATCCGTAATGCCCTTTATTGAAATAAATTGGTCCAATAAAAAGTTGTTAAATTGCTCCGTGTGTACTGAGTCGCAGTAGGTTGTAGAAATTGAAATATGTTTTATTAATAACAGTTTTTATAATAGCGTTGGTAGTTGGAATCTAGATAGGTATGGACAGATGCCTATTGGCGTAACTTTGCTTGATAAGTTATAATTATACGGCTTAATGATGAATCTTGTTCTCATCATTAAGTATATGAAAATCTTTCGAAATACTTATCTACTTATTTGTCTTATTTTTATCAGATAATACTGTCTGCAAGTACAATCCGCTCTTTATTCTAAGAAACTATAGCAGTAATTTTGAAACGACTACTTACTGGTTCTAGGATCTAGGTCATTATCGTAATATTAAATCAATGTTAAACGCACTAACCGGCTGACATCCATCGCGGCACGTACGCACTGTCGCTTCGAAAACTAAGAAGTTCGATTCTGGGATCTTGAAAGCGTTGAATCTCGCTTCCAAAGAATCTCCGTTGCGACCCTTGTCCAATTCAGGGAATACGTCAGGATCTACAGGACATCTGGAATGCAAAATAAAAATCATTTTAAAATCGCAAACCTTTTATTTATAAAATTTTGGCATGCATTTTGGAACATATGACTTAAGCGCTGATATCGTAATTAAAACGGAGATGCAGGGAACGCAAGTTTTATAAATCTTTTATCTAAAATACAAGATGAATCAATTAGAAGAATTTTTTACAAATAAAACTGACGAATCAGAGAGATAAACTTACCCAACACGATCAATTAGCTGCACCGATCGTCCAGAATAAGGATCTCTAGCGATGACATTTGTGGCAAATATATCCGTTGCGTAGTTGTATCCGTCCTGAGCTTCCAATCTGAACGTTAATGGATCTCCAACAGCAATGGTAGTCGTTGGTCTGCCTTGATACAGGATCATCAGACGGACTTTGGAGTTCAAAGAGCTCTCTTCAGGCAGATATTCGATAGGGATCGGACTACCAGACCTGTCAACCAAATCATACCCAAGACTACGGTTAGATTCGAAGAGATACTTCCATGAACGTTAAAATGACTTTGAATGAATTTGCCAATGGTAATTTAGAATAGCAAAATCCGTACAAAGGTCGAATATAAGCAAATTCATTCAAAGTCCCCCGTTAGTAGCTGTTAGTGATAACAGCACTCAAAAACAACATTCAGCTAACTAAATAAACCATCCTGTTAATTTCTACATTCCAAAATTTCCAGAAACTGAAAACGTTAAGGAAAATCTGGCAAAAACAAACAGCAGCGCTTCGAAAACCCATTAGCTATAAAATAATGATTCTACAAAAACTTTCCCAAAATACACCAAATGCGAAAACAAAATGGTTTCAGCGAAAAGTAATGTTTAGGGAAACACCTATAATAAACAATAATGTAAACAAATGCAAACGTATAGGAAATCTTCAAAAGCGAACTCATGAAAACACGCAACACTTGTTATAATGTTAATTGACAAAATTTGTGTCTACGTGATAAAAAAAATATTCCTAAATAACACAGTAGCCGTTTTTTATTTGAAAGAGGTAATTCGCTAATTATGTTAACGAAAAAAATGTTCCATATACGTTTATAGAAACAATAGTATTTATCAGATAGACACAAATTGATGATCGATGACATAATTCTCACCCGGCGCCGATGTAATTGGATGTGACTACAGCCTCTGCTGGGCCTCGAAACAGGCAAGTCAAGTTGAAACGCTTGTCGCGAGAAGTTTGCACGTTGTCACTGAATTGGACCACTACGATGTTCGTCATCGTATCTCCGTACTAAAAAGTAATATTTTATCACAAACGGGGATCGTAATCAGAGGAGATAAATTATTAGAGGAGAATATAAGAAAGAAATTGATAATTGAGAAACAATACAAAGATACCAACCCTCTGTGTTCCACATTCGGGATACCCATGAGCTCCAGTGATACGCAAAACGTTGACTACTCCGCCATTTCCGCGGAAGAAACACCGATCATAAAAGCCATAAGTATACATTCGACCATAGAAACCTTCGGGAAGTCGAAGAGTGAACTCCATTCCATCTTCGTTACAGACTTGAGATACTGCAAGATAATTTATGTATATTTAGTTGAAATTCTTGACAAAAAGTTTAAGTAAAAGAAGTCCACAGAAGAAATATGTCTGTCTTAGTAATTAAATCATACCATCCAAGCAATCATCAGCCATCCTGCCGAGAGCTCGTTCGTAGAAATCATATTCATTAGCTGTATTATCGAAATGCGCCGGATTAGCAGCGTCAAGCTCCCTAGTGTCTCGATCACTCAGCTCACAATTATCACGAGGTTCCCCAGCGTACGCGCCATCTATACCCCTGTTAACGTGATTTGGGTCAGAAATGTCACTAAATCTAGTGCGATTACATCATAGCATCGTAGAATGTTTAGTATATTTACCGGTAGTTGAATGACCGACAGATAAAGTCTCTGGCCTCTATGCATTCTCGTTGGCAATGAGCCAGTGACTGAGCAGTAGTGAATCGTCGAACATATCGTCTCTGCATGCGTTGTCTACCCACTTGTCTGAAACTGTCTTCTTCACATCGTGATCCTTGCCATGGCCGTTGACCAATTGGTGGTCTACCTATACCGTTTCCAATAGGGCCTCCAATTGGACCTCCAATAGGTCCGGCTATTGGACCACCAACTGGACCATTAATTGGTCCACCAAGACCATTAATTGGTGGTCCTACTGGGCCAATAGGGCCATCAGGTTCATAAACTGGTCCACTACCATATGAAGGTCCACCGCCACCGTAAACTGGTCCACCTAAACAGAAAAATGTTTTAGTAATAGTAAATAAATATTTTAATGAGTATTTAATTGACTGAAATACATACTTATAGGGCGTTCTACTGGCCCGGGTGGTGGATAGGAACCGCGATAACCGTTTGGCCTTTCAATAGGTCTTCTTAAACCAAAACTGGGTCTGGGTTCCACTGGATATCTGTACACATATTTTAAAACCAATGTTGATATTCTCATAGTTAAATAACCCGAAACTCTTGATTTGTCTTTATTTACCTGTCTGTGCCTGGTCTGATACCTCTGTCAGGGAATCGATCGGGCCCAGCATAATCGGGTCCATAGTAGCCCCCACGTCCGTAGCCTGCTACAAGAAATGTCTCGTGAAATGAATTTTATTTATTTAAAGCCTAAAAATACACAAGCTTTAAAGGAATCTAGAATAGTTATGTGCTCACCGGGGTATGATGATCCGGTCGGCGGATATTTGTTATACAAATCTGGGTAACGGTCCCCGCCCAGAGGCACAGGGTCTCTATTCACCCCAACTGGGTAGCGACTGAACGGGTACCGTCCCCAATCGTTAGTTCCAGGGTATCTGTCCTGATCCAACCTATCAGGATAGCGGCTGGAGCCCCACCCCGGTCTAGTCGGGTATCGGCCACTGCCTCGTACAGGGAATCGTTCAGGGTATCTGTCTTGTGGGAACCTTTCAGGGTAAACGTCAATAGGGTATCGGCTAATAGGATATCGGTCAACTGGATACCTTCCGATGTCGTTAGTAGGATAGTCATAGAGTGGGTATCGCCCATTGTCAACTGGATAACGGTCACCACTAGGGAGGGGATATCTTCCACTGCTTGAAGGGTATCTATCGACTCCTAGCCCAACTCCAGGTGGGTATCTGTCAGCACCAGGAGGATATCGGTCAACTCCCGCTGGGTATCGGTCTGCGCCAATCGGGTATCGATCAGGACCAATTGGGTATCGGTCAGGACCAGATGGATACCGATCAACACCAGGAGGGTAGCGATCAATACCCGGTGGATATCTGTCAGCTGGGTATCGGTCTGCAACTCCAGGAGGATATCTGTCAGACGGGTAGCGGTCTGATCCAACGCCAGGTGGGTATCTGTCGTCGGGGTAGCGGTCGTCAGGGCCAGATGGGTAGCGGTCGTCTGGGTACCTATCTGGCCGACGGTCGCCATACCGGTCGTCATCTGGGTACCGGTCGTCATCCGGGTAGCGGTCTACGCCTGGCGGGTATCGATCCCGGTCGCCTCCATTACTACCACCTTGAAATAAAAAATGTATTAGTACAAGAGTTTCAATATTATTAGTAAAGTAATAGAATGAATAGAAAACATCAAACATGCGAACAAAACAAGTCTATACTACTACTCACGGAATAGATAAATAAGGTTGGAATGGTAATGTGGGCGGGGCGAGCGCGCCACAATTATGATTCGAAAATCATAACTCGACCGATTCATTCATTCACCGCGTTTGTTGCGCTTCGGGCTACTTCGTAGAACAGAGCTCTGCTTTAAAATGCCGTGTTGTGCAATTATAACTTGTAAAACAAAAAGTCAAACCGCAAGTATAGAGCGAGGAGGTATATCTTTCCATCGGTAAGTCGAAAATAACATTTAATTATCATTTAATTAGTAAAAAACATAAAATTATTCTGATCATTATGAAATTCCAAACATTAACAATATTATTGCAACAAGTTACAAAAAAATATACATTGCCCGATGTGTACTCGCTTAATCAACGCAATGACCAAGTCCGCTTACAATGTACTGCATGCATTGCGTTCTTTACACTTCGTTTCGTCCTTTGCTCTGATTGGCTGTGATGCAAGGCGCCATGTTTATCGATAGTGAGGTGACCTTGTCGTTAAATAAAATCATCGATAGAATTCTCAAATAATTTATATTTACGTTTGATAAAGATAACTTTTGGATTATTTAATGATAGTATATTTTTAGTTAGACGTACTCGAATAATGAGTAAATTAAATGTTATATTAAATCATTGAATGAATGTGACCGAATGATATAAAGGGACATAGGGTTAAATTGAATTATTGGCAATACTTTAAGAGGTCATTGTACTCATCATTATGAACAACTTTTACTACGGGACCAAACCTGAAATCACGAAAGAAAAACGGCTGTTCCCTTCATTTTGATAAGTCTGAAAAATATTGCCTATGAATGCAATTTCACCCTGTAGATCTGTCATCTACAAGTATTTGCTATATTGTGTTTAGTATTTAAAATATAAGTAAAATGCAATTTTACTTCAGCAATAAATTATACATTTTAGGTTTCCTAAAGAGCCTAACGCCCGAGAACAATGGATTGACGTGACAGGTAGAGGAAACTGGATGCCGACAAAGACGAGTACTATTTGCTCTAAACATTTTACTGAAAATGATTTTATCATTAAAAAATCAGGTTATAGGTACCTAAAACCAGGGACGATCCCAAGAGAACAAATTGTTCAGATTTGTTCAAGTTCTTTGGTAGGTTTTGTCAAAATTTATTACTAACTTGTTGGAAGTTTGTCCCATATTTCATATTCTACTACTATTTATTGTCTCCTACATTATGAACAAATCTGATTTTAGGTTTTATTTTATTTGATTGTTAATTTTCATGAAATATATTTTGAGTATGTATGGAATCTTATAATAATTATTACTGTAGATTAATATCACACTCCGGTAAATGATTATCATCCAAGCTTCCAGCTCTTTAAAAATAATTTAATTTTGATTTTTTGTTTTCTACTTTGTAAGTTTATGTGGCATATTAAGACTTTTGCATTATTTTTCAGACAACTAATTCTTGCAATGCTATAATTAATAAGCCCAGTTACGTTGCTATTTCCGCCAGTGTGCAAAATTGCGAAGGCACTCAGGTAACATAATACTTATATGTTATCTTGAATTATAATCGCTCGTGTAAAGTCAGCTTTTCAAGATATTTTATGCTATTTATAATTTTAGGATTTACAAGCACAGGCTTCATCTTCAACTTTGTTGACGTTGACACCAAAAAGAGATAAAAATTTAAAAAGAAAATACACTGAAGTAAGTTAATTTATACCTACAAAGATTGATCAAAAATCGTTTCATAGTTGTTTTTTTAAAGATTAATGGGTTTACTAATGTTTCTCCAAAGCTTATTTCACAAATTTTCACTTGACAAGCAACGATTCATATATATTATTGATTTCACAAACCACTTGTTCCGCAAATGTTTCATTCATTCATTTATTTGTAGGAAAGCGTAATGTCATCTTCAAATGCAAGCACTCCTAGGAAAAGAAAGCTACAAAAGATAATCGTCAACAAAGAATGTTTAATAAAGAAACAGAGGTTGAAGATAAGAAGGATACAGGCACAAAACCGAAGACTGAAAAAAAAATTTAATAAAATGCAAGATGTTTTAAATGATCTTCAAAAAAAATTTTCATTGCAGGACGAAGATATATCTGTTCTAAAAAATTTAAATGTTAAGGTGATTCCTCTGCCCGTGAAATTTATTTTTTTTTGTCTTTTTTTCCAATTTACAGGTCAGTTTCAGCTTGTATTGATGATTCTTATGGTTATAATTATGTAAATACATACTTGTTATTGTCACGAATTAAATTTTCATCAAGATACAAGCTGAAATTTACCTGTAAATTGCAAAAAACGACAAAAAAATAATAATATTGCTGGCTACATCGATGGAGGTGGCCTTATAAAAATAACAGAGATAATGAAGATATATTATTTTAATTTTATTCACAGATACAAGAACTGACAAATCGTATGATAGCAAAAAGTACTGGTGGTGGCCCATCTAAGCAAAAATATAGTCCAGCTCTGCGTAGTTTTGCGCTAACACTTGACTATTATTCGCCTAAGGCGTATGAATACGTACGCAAAACTTTTGATACTTGCCTCCCGGATCGCCGTACGCTTCGAAAATGGTACCAAAATATGGGAGGTGATCCTGGTTTTACTGCAGAATCCATAGAGGCGTTAAAAATAAAAGTGAAAAGCACGAAATATCCCATTATTGCAGCCCTTTCCTTGGATGAAATGGCTATACGTCGTCGTATAGAATGGGATGGAAAAAAATTACTCGGACATGTTGATATTGGCAGTGGCATCGAAGGAGACCACGTAGGAATAGCCAAAGAGGCTCTGGTATTTCTGGTGACAGGCATAAATTGTAATTTTAAGGTTCCCGTTGGATATTTCTTAGTTGACGGAATTAACGGAAGACAACGCGCAGACTTAATTTTACAATGCTTGGAACTTATAGCAGAAACAGGCATACAAATAATTTCCCTAACTTTTGATGGATGCGCTGCAAACATTGCAATGGTAGAATGCTTAAACTGTTCAATCAAAGATAAAAAAATTTCTTTTCCACACCCGTCAACGAATAATCCAGTTGTTGTAGTGCTAGACCCATCACACATGATAAAATTAATCCGTAATGCTTTTCAATGCTATAACACATTTTTAGATAAAGATGGTAATACCATAGAATGGCGATTTTTGGAACAATTAAATAACCTTCAAATGAAGGAAGGCTTTCATTTAGCGAACAAGCTTCGTTACCATCATGTTCATTTTCAAAATAATAAGATGAAAGTTAAGCTCGCAACGCAATTGTTCAGCCTAAGTGTAGCAGACGCTATAGACTTTTGTCGTGACCAATTAAATCTACCTTCATTCAAAAATAGTGAAAGCACAACATTTTTTTTGAGGATTATCAATAACATGTTCGACATTTTTAATTCCCGAAACACATATGAATATAACTTCAAAAAAGCTCTAACAGAATCCAACGCTGCAATGCTGCTTAATTATTTAGACATGGCGACGACGTACCTATCCGAGTTGAGAACAGAAGAGGGAACTCTTTTGACAAAAAGTTTACGTAAGACTGGTTTCAATGGTTTTATTGGATGTGCTGAAGCTGTTAAACATTTTTATGAAACGTTAATACGTCCTGGAGTTCTGATTTTTATGCCATTTTACAAAGTAAGCCAGGATCACCTTGAAATGCTTTTTGGAAATATTAGGTCACATGGTGGAGGTAACAATAACCCCACGGCCCGCCAGTTTAAAGCTGCGTACAAAAAACTTTTAGTTCATATTGAGTTAAAAGCTCTCGATAGTGGAAATTGTACTGCGCTTGAACACATTTCAATTCTTGATTGTGCATCATCTCCTGTAGCACGGATTAATAGATCCATACGAAGGATTGCGATTGAAGATGACGATGATGATGATGATAATAATAATAATGAAGAGGATATTAACGCATTTTTCAATACCATCTCAGATTTTAGCAATCAAATCATTAGCCATATTTCAGGATACATAGCGCATATTTTAATTAAGAAAATAGATTGTGATATTTGCATTGGAGCGCTGTTGTCCAATAGCATAAATGAAGACCATAAATTTATAGTTGCTAAAGATAAGGGTGGTCTGTTATACCCGTCAAGAGATTTGATACAGATTTGTAAAATTTCAGAGTCTGTTATCAAAATTTACACGGAAAACCTCCGTAATATAAACAAAAAAATGTTGATGGCAAAAATTATGCGTCATTTTGTAGGAAGTGAAATATTTAAAAACATAATTTATCATCAAATTGGCCAATACCCTACAGCAAACCACGTCACAGACCTCACCAAAGCAATTGTTGAAAAATATATTAACGTAAGGTTACACTTTGTTTTGAAAAACTCTTTAACCATTGATAGCAAGCGCCAATTGCTTAATAAATACGTTTTATTCCAAGGACAGTGATTATTTGTAATTAATAAAAGTAAAATAAATATTTCTTAATATTTATTTCATGTTTCATTTTTTCCCATGCATTCATCAGATATTTATCGATAAAGAATATCGACTTTATCAAGCACTAGCGCGTATGAGCTTTTTTGCATGTGTGTGTCTATGCCTACGAGACCTTAGAGCTAGTGTGCGAACGAATCTCTGCCCTGAGATTTATGTGTGTGTGATTTGGTTGTGTGCGAAATATTTGTAAACATACTAGTGCGTATGTGTAGAAATTAAAATAGTGGGAGACAAGCGGCGACACTGGTCCTAATACAAAATTGGAGCTAGGGCCTTTCCAACCTTATTTATCTATTCCGTGCTACTACTAACTACATGCTAACTAAGGTTTATTAATAGCTACTACGATTACCTTACAATGACCAGCATGCTGATAACAAATAGATCCTAGAAATAACAACAACAAAACTACTACATATCAATACCTTAGTACCTACAGAGCTTATTTCTATTTAACTAATCTACTAATTAGAGCATTCCTACGACTTACCTTATGACTAAAATTTACAAAAAAATACATTTCTAGTTTTCTACAATCCCAATACAAAAATCCAGATTCCATTTATTTAACTTCTACCTACATAATTTTTATAGTGGTTGTTGAATGTTTATTTATAATGTTAAAATAGTTTATGAATCAATTGTTCTGACGGACGTATGTATGAATAAATGTTAACGCCGGTTAACGACTTTTTATTCACAATAACAAGTACCTACGCAGATATCAAAATGTCTACATATTATTTAATAATTTTATTGTAAATGTTTATTTATTGATCGATTTTATTTTTCTGACTTCCAGAATACGTTGATTTGTAAGAATAGGTACGAAATATTTTTCAACACACTTCCTCATAAAGTGGCTCCTATGGCAATTAGGCACATAATGACACCTACATGTACATATAACCAAACTGTGAGTTTTCATTACTTTTATTCACGAGTGAGTAATAGACTTTTTTTCATTTATTTAATGAGTTACAGACTTACGCTTAGCGCTAGAATGTTATCCGAGAAAAGCCAAAAAAAAGAAACTTCACTTTTAGTCTATGGCCGATGTGTGCATAGGAAAACTGATTATTTTTTCCCGCCATTACGAACTCATATCGTTTTCTATTTAGAAGTTATTTTGGTTATTTATTTAAGTATTATTTTATTCAGAAGTGTGTGAGAATTATCAAAACACGGAACTACGTGTGGAATATTATCAGCATGCTTCGTAATTTTGCTAACATTCATCAACCACTACTACTTCACCCCGATCCTGTCTATCATGCATCGAACCTGTGGAAGTAGCTGGACGTCCCCCCCAATTGCCCTGTGAACCAGTCCCCGGAGTCCCAGCTTCGTTCTCCCCTCCGACTAGCTGATCTGAATGCCCAAATCATAGTCGTCAATGTAAAAGTCTTCTAAAGAACTTTTTGTGATAATAAATGGTTATATTGATTATAGCGTAAGTTTATCAGTGAATAATTAATGGTGGAATTCGAATATAATGTGATAAAATGAACAAAAATTTGACATTATTAATTTTAAACAATAGGTAGATACTAGTGTTGCCCAAATGCAAGAACAAGACGAGACTTAGCCAGTCTTGGTCTTGGTCTTGGTCTTGCACCAATACACCTGGTCTTGGTCTTGGTCTTGGTCTTGCGCTCCCAGCCTTGGTCTTGGTCTTGGTCTTGCAGCAAGTGTCTTGCAAGTCTTGCAAGTCTTGCAATTACCCATTAGTCTATTACTATTTATTAAAGTTTAATTTAAATCTTAGAAAAACGTATTAGAATTGGAATATTGTGAGCTTGAATTAACATAGCCATAGTAAAGATCAAGCAGATTAATAAATAACTGAAGATTTGATAAGAAATTCGAAAAATCAACTGACCTATACCTATGTCGTTTTCCATGGAAGTAACTGTTTCTTAATAAACATTTATGATTAATAAGCTTACATTTGCTAAAACATGTAAAAAAAAAGAGATTGAACCCTCAACTTATAAGAAGTTTAATAGAAGAGTTTTACGATTTAAAATTTATTTGAATAAAAAATAAAATGCAACACAAATCAACAGCTTTATCATTAGGTTATGATACTTTCTATCAATTTTTTTGACTAAGAATTAATACAAAGTAACATCTGGCTGACTCATCACTTAACCTATTTCTATGTTTTCTAATTACTAATGATGATTTAAAAAATAACCTCTCAGCAATTTCAAGTATATTTAAAAGTGGCTACAATATTTATTAAACGGGTGATATTTGAACACTTTTTTGCTATTTTTTCTTGTAAAAACTTAAGAAATATAATGACTAAATGTACAATACCTAATAGTACCTAAGTAATTAGTTTAAAACCATATAAGTAATCAATATTATAATATGTATGTATACTTACTAAAATGAATTAATATGACATCTACTACCTATCCTTACCATTTTATCCTAATCATAATACTACTTGCGTGATCAGTATAATGTATTCATTTTCATTCTAAACACTCTGAAACTTATTTATTCTTTGGAACACCTGTAGGTACTCTTAAAATTCGAAATTATTTTGCATGAGTATACCTACGCCCTATGGCGGCAATCAAATAGTGTCAAATGTTATGATTTCGGCGTGGCGGCAACGATTGTTTTAGATTTTAAAAGAAGCCGGCGCGTGTATCATAACCATGTACTTCCGAAAAGCGGCAAACATGCATGCACTCAGTTTGATTTTAATAGATATTTTTTATTCGCTATGTTTATGGTATGAGTCGTAATGCGCATAGGTCCAGTTTTTCATATTCTTTGATACAGTTTTTTGCGTCTCATAAAATTCCTAAGCGTAGGTACCTACGTATACACCGAACTGTTACACCTTACTACTCAGTGAAATAGCGCTAAGTCCTAGCTGCAAGACGCAAGAGTCTTGCAGGCTATGTCTTGTTCTTGCTCAAGTCTTGCACGGTCAGTCTTGGTCTTGGTCTTGCTAAAAATACGCGGTCTTGTTCTTGGTCTTGGTCTTGCAAAAACGCAAGAACAAGACCAAGACTGCAAGAACAAGACTGAATTTGGGCAACACTAGTAGATACGCGGTTTAACAATTTTTAATAATTGTTTTTTGTTCTACTATTGTTATTGATTTTTATTTAATAAAAAGATATAGAAATATATCATTTATAGTCTTCGCCTCAAACGTCCATGAAGATTACGATACAAAATGATTTCAGTTTAACACGATGTTGATGCGAAAATAAAATAGATACCTAATAAAAGTAAAACAATGAATATACGGTCCTATTTTATTAAATTACTAACTTTTATTACTTCCTTTGTCCGCAGAAATACTAACATGACTATTTTTAGAATTTAAATTGTAGCCTGGCTTGAAATCCACACCAATAACGCAGATAAATATGATATTTACGAACACCGAAGGGTCAACGTTGGGTGATTCTCGACGTGAGTCGTACCAATTGACTGGTTTTCAAGGATGCCAAGAAACAACGACAAGAAGAACTAAACATTGCTTAGAAGAGTTTCCAAAATAATTAATAAAACAATAAAAAGAACATGAATTAACTGAGAAAAGCTCGACTAGTTTCAAGACACAACGGGACTCTTGGTTATGATCAGTGTACGCGTCGCGGCGATACATAACCACCGTGTGACTTGAAACTACCTAGTTAAAGTAGCTAGTTAAAGTTAATTCCCGTGCTTAGTAATTATTTTCAAATAATTTTAAATGTCTCGTTATAATTACTATTGAAAAAAAACAATAAGAACAGAGAAGATTTGCATTATCGTATTTTGGAATTATAGGCATAACTCGACACATTATTTATGATAATTTGACTATAAAACGTAATGCAAGTTTATATTCACGATAACGTCAGAGCGATTGATATTATGTGACGAATGATGTTTATAAGCAATATAATCGAGCCTTTCGAGTTAAAACCGAATTGTAAACTTCTTGTTTAAGGTCCAAGATTTTCTTCATAACGTTAGAAGTTCAGAAGTAATTAAAGCAACATTTTACTTGCCTGTTCCAAACAATACCTAAGTATTATATCATCTCTTGAAGCCAAAAATTTATTAAACTCAATTATTGCTTTTATATGTATGTTCAAGCAAATAGCATTGTGTAAATGAGTGTAGTGTATAGTATATCATGAAAAAAAATTCATGTTATTAATGAATTATAGGTGTTCCTAATAAAAGCATCCATTATCGTAATATTCCCTAAAGTTGAAACATTTTTCATTGTTTATAATATTTTTTTCTAAACCTAAGCAACCCTGTTAGGACCTAATAATAGGCACTACGTCGTGCTCAACTCTATTAATCCCAATTTGTACTGATACGTTTATTGGTTTCTTCCTTCCATTCTGCCGCGAGTGTCGTACGTCATATTGCAGTCTAAACATTCACATGTGATTTACAATTGCAACTGACCTAGATTACCTACGCTTTGTATTACTGCCAATGAAACGTAATCGACTAACACCCGGTTTCCGAAAGGCCGATCAATGTAAAAACCTAATTAATCTCTTGTCAAGTCATCTGATTGGTTGTTGATAATTCAGTCAACCAATCAGATAACTTGACAAGAGATTTAACAGGAGATAAGTTAATTTTAGCGTTGACAAGCCTTTCAGAAACCAGGTGTAAGTTTCTAATAAGAAACCTTTGCCACACAGTTTTTGTTTATCACTACATATATAGTATAGAACAAAGTAGCTTGCTCTGTCCTTATATCCCTATGTATGCTTACATCTCTAAAACTACGGAACAGATTTTGATGCGCTTTTTTTAATGGATTGAGTGTTTAAGGAGGAATTGTTATATAATGTATAATAACATTAATTAAATAGTGAAGGAATTGAGTAGGTATTACCACATTTATAATTTAAACTCTTATAGAACTGACTATGCAGTCTTTGTGATTAAAATAAACCAGTGAATAACAATGAAATCGATTTTTGGGAAATTCTGATGATACCTACAACAACAATGCAAACACAAGCGATACTCACGCATCAAATTTTCATAATAATCGAAATCGGGATCGTAAAGCAGTCGCATGCCATCCTTCTGATTGTATCTGCTCAGTCTGCATGTCCTGGCTCGGTCGCTGTACACCGCCGACCTGCCGAACAATGCTTAATGTTGCTGAATAGCCCACACGCACGCAATCGTACAACGAACTTGTCACACCTTATCTCCAGTACTTGTGACACACAAAGCCAAACAGATAATTTAATGATCTGTTTTTCGTTTTCCCGAAAGATTACGACAATGTTTATAGGTCAGATTGTGTTTCGATTAGCTATCATAGTTCTAGCTTTAAAGGAATATCCGCAGATAAAGCTGCCATTATTTTGTTGTTTTGATGTACAAAGATACTGAATCCATTCTTTTCAATGTGCTACTGGTTTATTTTTATCTTTAAACTCAACAACTGATATGTCAGCAAAATATCGGTGGGAGTTACAAAATGGCCTTTACGGTTGAGAAGTTATGTAAATATATGGGCGTCAATTGAAAAGAGATGACACGCGCATTTCGAAATCGTGTTCAAACGGCACAGTGACATGTTTCGGTACATTACCTGCACTGGAAGCTGGTCTGCCTCAAACATTCATCCAAACACTCGCTGAGGGATCGGCCGGTGATCTCCGAGTGGAACTCTCCAGTAATCCGACTGTTCCTGTACCTCTGGAAGGCCGTGTCCGGGCGACGTCCGGGAGAAAACAGGTGTGACGTCACACTGTTGTCCGGGTACTCCGTGCCACGAGCTGTCACCCGATGAGAGACTGATCATAATCGTGAGAAAAACCTTAATGTGGTTTCATGCACAGTTAATTCAGGAATTTCAGAATGTTAATTGCAAGCATTATTACGTTTGAAAAAGCGTTTAGAGGTTAAATATAGACACTACATACAGCTGTTATCTAGAACTAACAGACAATCTTGATAATACTCACGATTGTCCAAGCAAACAAGGTCGTAGAAGTGATGGGTGGGAGATGCGCTAACAGTCACGTCGTCTTTCTGTGAAACTGAGTCTTCCTCAGACAAAACGCATTGGCGAGTCATAGCATCATGCTCGATGGAGCGGCAGAAATATCTAAGAAAAGATTTCGTATTTATCAGGATTATAATACAATGTACAGCAAAGGAATTCGTGAAATGAAACTATGTATGTCTTACTTCTCAGCCCGAACACACATTGCTTGACATTCATCAAGAGTCATGTTTGAAAACACGTCGGCTTCGAACGGCCCGCCGAGGCGCTTGTTTTCTTCTTTAATGAAAACTGCTAAGCCATCACAACGACGTTCGGCTAAAATAACAGAAAATAACTCATAATATTCATCCTAGAAATCCAAAATGAATAGTTATGTTAGCTTTAAAGTTTATTTACCATTTAAACAAGTATTTTCTAAATAATCTGCGTTGTGGTCATCTTCCAACAATTCTGGATGTGTCCTTCGAGTAAATCTGCTAAGGGAACAAGTCCTCAAAGCGGAGTCATATGTGGCTGAACGGCATACAAAGCTAAACTCTCCCAGGCATTTATCTTCACACTCTGTTCGGTTAGTGACCATTATTTCCTTTAGATCTGAAGGAGGCAGCTTTAGTCGTTTTCGAGCATGACGTTCGAAAACATACCGACGGGACGGACATTCACGCTCTGGACGATTCGCTAAAACCGAAAAAACAACGAGAATAACAATGACCACTGTGTCCACTGAACAAATAACGGTATTGATGAACGTTCCAAAAAACTCACATGTCAGGCAGATTTCATTGAAATGGACGCTGTTCGGTACAATCATGAGGGTCCCGATACCTTCGGGAGCGGCCTGTTCCCTAGTGAGATAGCAAGTGGACTCCTCATATTCTGGTTCAGGGCTGAACGCAGCTATTCTGGCACCAGGTTGGAAATCAATAGAGTTGCAAGTCCTAACCAGGCTGTTACCAGAACGGTCACGCAGACACAAATCCTGGCATTTCTCCAAGACACGAAAAGGTGGCGCCGTCTCGCGTACCTATGTTAATGAGTAAATGAATAATGCAAAGATAATTATGTTTAGACTTTGTTTGTCAACATTCACATACATAAACTGGTGCGTTTCGATAAGCCACAAATGTAGGTAGCCTTGTGGAATTAAAAACAGATAGCTTTAATTAATCACGTAATCGAGTATTTGACATGGTTCGCTGTTTTTGACACACTTTTTTAAATACAATATTATTTTTGGTATTCTGAACAGAATTTTCTCTGACCATATGTTTGATATGATTAGATAAGAAAGTTCTTACAAAATTTTGTGAACCTGCCTTCATTATTACAGATTACTAACATTCCTATCAATAACTAGTTACTCCCGTGCAGTTTCACCCGCTGCTCGGCTTTTATTGGTCGTAGCCATTATTACTTCTTCAGCCTTTTTCAATAAAAGTAATATCCAACATATAAAACAATTGTTCAATTCAAACCAGAGTAGCGTTGATACGAATAAATTCTTCAAGTTTATTAAAAACTAGCTACTCCCGCGCGGTTTCACCCGCGGCTCCATTCGATCGTAGCGTGATGTTTTATAGCCTACTAGCTTTTGCCTGCGCATCCATTTGCGTGGAACAGTGACTTTCTGCAGATTTTTGGTATAAAAACTATTCGATGTCCTTTTTCGAGTTCCAAAATATACTTATCTGTACCAAATTTCACAGAAATCGGTTCAGTAGTTTAGGCGTGAAGAAAAAGACAGAGAAAGGTATGTTTCGCATTTATAATATTAGTTTGGATTTGTTTGTAGCTATCTATCAGTGAAAGAACTTTGGCAATCTGACCAGCGGTTCCAAACATTACCCCCTATATACCAACTTACAAATTTTGCCTCTTTATAATATTAGTATAGAAATACTTAGATAAAGATTTACTCACAACATCATCATCGAATCCATGTAGCTGTTGATTGGGTAGTCTTTCATACATGACCCTTCCCATTCCCTGGTTGCAAGTTGTTTGAGCTGTGAACAATGAAGTTTATCTAAACACCCGTTATAACATTTCGTACCGATTTTAAATCAGTTTGTTTGGTTCATAAAGTGAGTTCGTATATTATCTAATATTAGGTTAACAATCTTTAATTAAGTCATGGCTAGATAATCTTGGTTGTTCTGTTTAATTATATCTTTATAAACGTTTAAGCTTATTTAAAAGAGAGTTTTATCTGTTGATTCAGATTTGAGAATTTCAAACAGAAAATGTTGCTATCAATTTGAATTTATATTATTATTTGGCTTGTGTGCCAACGCGAAACAAGATTAGTTTTTGAAATTGATAACTTTGTCAACATCAATTAAATAATTTTAATCCTGTAACTGAATTTAGCTACGTACGTATAATAGTCATGCAGCAATAAATAACTTTATTAGTTTATCTTTTTTCCATTTCTTGTTATTGATAACTGTCTCAAGTATTAATAACTAATTGAACGGTATATCTAAGAACGGAAGAGGAAATCATAAGTTACAGAAATGTTGTTATTGACACTTAATTTATAATATAAAATAATAATAATTACTTTTTTAGAGCTGTTGATAAACTATTTTATACAATTATATTACTTCGGTATTACTTCGGTCGAGCCAACCCGAAGTCAGGTGAAAAACACTAAATGACTTCTCCTGTCCACGGTAAGGCGAGAGAGAGTGTCAGATTCTTACTGACTAAAAACCCCCACGTTCCTTCTCCTCATTTAGGCCGAGGCCGTGGTGCCACATTGCGCTTTCACCGCAACCCCGGATATATTTAATAAATGCATTGCTTTTTTCCTCTTTGACTTAAATTTAGAATGGGTGACCAGATCCAAGATCTACTATGTTTGTTTCTTTCTCTTTATATCTAAAAGATGATGTTTAAAACTCGGATGGAGGGGTTTTACTTACCATTGGCCATGGTGAGCATGGTGAGCGCAGTGAAGGCATGCATGACCCTCGCCCCCCGGGGCTTCATCTTCTAACGCTGCTGTGTTCTCGCGTCACCGACCACTCATATGGTCACCTGTGTCAACATATAAACAATATATAGGTACTTATAGCTATTTCCAAAAGACATAGATTTACTGTTACGTAGCAAGGCATGGGTTTTTTTGTGAGGGGAAAATCATCAAATGACTTCTCCCGCCCAGGGTCGGGCGGGGGGGGGGAGAGTGTCAGACTCTTACTGACTAAAAAACCCCCTGTTCCTTCTCCTACTCTGGGCCGAGGTCGCGGTGCCTTATTGCGCTTACCCCGCAACCCCAGCTGAACATCAGCCCTTTAGGGCCCCGTCTGTGCTGGTCTATTGGCTCTTTGAGGCGCGCGCGGAACGCTACGCGCCGTACGCTCAGCAAGGCATGGGTAGAGTGAGAACCGCAAGAGGATTCTGTCATTAATTTATTTTTAAATAAAAATACTGTAAAAGCATATTTTGTTGAAATGACAATGAAATTTAAGGAACTTCCAGTTTTACGTTTATGAACGAAAATACGCATCGCTGATATCGCAGCCGCATCAACTCACATAACTTTTACTTAAAAAAGGGTAATTTTCTGTGTTAACATCTTTTGAAGAAGATTTTTTATCATATGACTTCTCCCACCCTAAATGGGGCGAGAGTGAGTGTCAGACTCTTGCAAACTTTAAACCACCCTTTTTCCTTCTACTGTCCCAGGCCGAGGCCACGGTACATTATTGGCCGAAATTAAAGGTACGAAGGTACACGAGCACATACATCATATACATATAAAGCCTGTAGCGATCAGGGACTCAGACAGGCGGTAGCAAACTGATCCCAATGCGTTCTTCGACATTGAGCTCCTTCTTATTGCTAAGCATAATAATTTCGTAGTTAAAAATAGTCAGCTTGCAGTTTATTTCTACTTATTACTCACTTCTTTATCATCTTTACAACTACCAAATGAAGATCATTCACTTGTATACGTTCTATAGACATCTTCATACAGCGACGATCGTTTAGCAAAACAATAATATAATCGACAAGTGACTATCGGGAGCAAGGTTATTACGATCAAATACATATTTGCAGCCAGAGTAATATGTTCACCGTTTAGTATCCATATAATGACGTCCTTCAGTTAGAAAATTATGGACACCGTCTACATGGGGCCGTGCGTGTAATAATTGCAGTATACAGATCTGTATTATGATGTTTTGCACGTAAATAGCGCTTGTATCTATTTATTTGTGTCACTATATGTTAAATGGCGCGAAATGTCTACCACAAACAAAAACATGGCGTCCAGTTTTTTTTGTAAGCTAATTGTAGTTGTAATTTAGATAAATGTAACTAGAGTGTTTTGTTACTCTCGTCTGTTGAAACAGATAGATTATGACTGCTATCGAAACCTAGAATGTATTTTAATAATGGTCTTATGTATATTCGTCCATCCAAGCCAACAAGGTTAAGTACTAGTAACTTGTGAAAGTTTTTTTTTTTTTGGAAACTGTCTACATTTTTATGACTCAAACATCAATAGTTACGTCATCATAGGTATCGCTTTTAAAATTATTTCATTGAACTTACAAAAGGCCATGTTTGCTATGTATAAAGAATCAGCTTCTAATTAATTTATAGGTACGCGTTTTGGCATTTGAGCAGCCGTCACATTTTTGTAGCTATCATACATTAACCCAAAAAAAATTTATTTGATAAGGCAAGTAAAGATTTTACTAAACAAAGGGAGTTGTAGATCTAAACACACTTTGAATGATGTTTATAGAAACAAAGACAAAACATTTGTACAATATCTTAACTGAACAAATATTTTTTCATCACAACAACATGTTTTCAATATTCCCTTTATTATTATTATCGAATCGTGCGTCACTTATGAATGTGATCGCGATTCCCATGTCTGTTAGCATGTGATTTGATGATTTTACGTGCATTTATTTTTAGCACTTCATATTTAGTTTGCATTTTTCCTAATCCTAACAGATTTGGCACACAATTTGGCCTAGTAACTATATTTCAAATTCTCGACACATATTTTTTGTTCCTGATCATTCTAGACCAAGATGGACGCAGTATAACTAGGGAAACAAAACTTGGTTAGTGTTTTTTATACGTCATAAGCACTGCCCATCAACAAATGAGTCCAATACAGTTCATGAACAATAAAGGCTTATTTATAACATTCGCAACTATCGGAGCACGAAGTGTTGGCTTGTAACTAGTCATATACAAAACCCATGCATCACTACTCTTTCGCTTTGTACCACGTAACAGTACCACGCTTTATCGATGGCATCCATATTGAAATGGATACTGACTGACATCGACACCGTTATTTTGCGCACACCCGTGAAATAGATGCAATTAATTGTATTCATGTAAATGTTGGGAAATATTTCAATGAAAATTGACTACATTTTGTGGCGAATTTTATATAGAACCTATTTGCTAATGTTCGCTTTTATATTCATACATCCATAAAAAGTATGTAAAATATTTTATATGTATTGTATACCTACTTCCCGGTTGCGCTACTGTACCTACAAAAGTTTTAAATGTTTGAATGTCAGAATTGCAGTTCTCTTTGCAAAAGCAATAAACCCTATTCTCGTCGTCATTACAATGGCAACAATTCTAGAAAAAAGTTTTTAATAATAACGTTACTTACTATAAGCATTCACTCTCATGTGTCTACATGTATTTATACATATATAGGTAGCTAAGTATAATTATAAACAACTTCATTGTTGCGCTTCAATAACTGGAATTGTGATTATAAATAGAAATAGGTATTATGAAATACAGACTATACAGTATGTAAACAAATTAAGTACAAAGGTAATTGTCTAGACATTAAACATTACATTTATCATTAATACTATTGTTTTGCTCATAGTAAATGAGTACACGGCAATTATAATGTTATTATTCCCTGTACAGTTTCCTTCCTCTATAGGCAATTATAAGTGCGAATTTCATATGTTATGAGGGTATGAAAAACAATGATAAGACCACTACATCCAGTTTGGAACAAAACAAAGATAAACGAGGTGTTAACTGCGTAGAATATCTTCTTTGACGTGGACTGTGAGAAGGGTCATATCAGTAATGTACTAGTTTATCCAGATAGGGTGATTGTAGGAAACAAACAAAGTTACATTAGGGCCGACATCGAATGATGAGAAAAAGACCAGATGTTTGACGAAAGAAAGGTATAGAGTTAGCAGTTTTAGATTGCTTTGACGTAAGTCACGAATGTCGTGGTGGCCCGGACGTTAAGGCGTGCGCTTCTCATGCATGAGGGTTCAAAACCTGACAAGTACCAATATGACCTTTTCCAAGTTCTTTGCTCGTTATGTTATGTCTATTTAGGCACCACTGGCATATAGTAAAGAAACACATCGTGAGGAAACCTGGACTTATAATTTCTAATTATAAGTTTGAAATCGCCAATACGCCTTGAGCAAGCGTGGTGATTAATGTTTAAACCTCCTTCGTGTGAGAAGATGCCTTTGCTCAGTAGTACTTATAGGCTGATGATGTTTGTATGTCTATAACAAATGCCGTAATAAATAGAGCGATGAGAAACTAATCTATAAACGTCACGCCGCTTTCTCCTTTCTCACCCATCTGCGCAGTACCCTGACAAATTCGCAAGTACAAATATACTACCAGGTAGTTAGTACTAGCAACATAATAAACCTCGAATCTACATGACAATGCCAGGCCGAAGGTTTGGACTATGAAAATTTTGGTGTTTCCAAAAAAATGTGCCGATGGAAAGCGGATGCCGACGTCCGGTCCTTTGTGCTCCGACCGATGTCCTCGCCGGACCAATTGCCCAAATGACGTAGCATCCAAATTTTGATACAGTTATCTTTACCGTGAAATCACTGTCTGGCTGTTTGCAGAATGGGATCGATGGATTTTGAATAGGTTTGCTCTTTTGTTCGTGTCATTAGCCATAATTTTGTACTTTTACCGATATGTGTATGTGAATCATTCATTGCTTTTCATGATATTGGTTTGCGAAATAATACGCGACCATGTCCATTTATGTATGCTGTTGCAAAAAATATTTCCTCTTATGGTTTGACGTTCAACGTATGCCTTTGAATTAACAAATATTTTAAAGAAAATATAGAAATGACACAACATTATACTAAACCAAAAATAAACTGAAGTCTAATTTGTTGAATAAAAAAGAAACTTTTCCAATTCTTACCTAAAATAAACAACTAAGAACTACATACATCCACACCCTTTATTCCTCAAAATAACGGAACATTACCCACTCCAATAACATAATAGAATAAATAGATCAACGATTAACCTATTTTAGTGAAAGTCAAACTTTTGTTCGAAAACGATTCCTCAAATTCAAAGCGTACAATAGAATGTTCAAATAGTGCACTTTTCACGGAAACCAATGACTTGGAACGAAATGGTGTGAAAAATGTTCGAGTTACCAATGAAGGGCTTGGGATGGGCTAGGCTGCGATAGGATGGGCCCGTGGGAATGTGTGATGCAAGAGCTTGCGACATGAAACCATTACTGAAGATCCTGGATTCCAAATCCCACGTTTACTAAAGGTTTGACTGTACCCGGAACTCCATAAACCCGGTACAACTGCAGAACTGTACAGTTTTTCGTGGGAAAAATTCCTTCCTTTGTTTACTTTCAAGGCTGAAAAGAATGGCATTTAAACATTTTTAACAAAAAACAATGACGCCATGTGACTGCCTGAATTACTATTTGTAGCTATTTGGAGTAAAGGTTTTTATATTACCGCGTAATTTCGCTTAGCTATACATAGGATCGTAAATTAACAAGTTTGAAGACAAGCACAAGTTTAAGTATTCAAAATAGGTAGGTTTTGTACAGAAACATTTTTAACTGTATTATCATATAATCAACTAGCTACTCTCGCGCGGTTTCACCAGCCGCTCGGCTCCATTTGATCATAGCGTGATGCTTTATAGCCTATAACACTCAGGAACATTGTAGCTATCTATCAGTGAAAGAATTTTGGCAATCCGACCAGCGGTTCCAAAGATTACCCTTACATACAAACTTACAAACATACAAACTTAAAAATTTTACCTCTTTATAATATTAGTATAGATAAGCAGGTTCTGATACGAACTTAGCATAGAATATTTTTAATTTTATATTTCTGTCATTTGAAGATTATAAAAATGTTTTATTTAAATATCGTTAAATAGCTTAAAAATCTAGCTTCATTATTATAGTATTAGTAAATAAATGATGTGAGATTTTTGATTTTTTTATTTTGTTAACCAGTTAGACAGGTTATTTTAGCAAACAGAACCCGAAATACTACTTCCACATATTGGTCTGGTTAACTAATAAGGAATGCCGATCTCATTTTTATGAAAAACACGTTTTTACCCGACTGCCAAAGAAGGAGGGTAATGTTTTTCGAGTGTATGTAAGTATGTATGTATGTCTTTTCCTTTGTGACCTCCTGTAGCCTAAACGGCTTGATGGATTTTGATGTATGAGGTATCGTTAGATTTGTCTTGATTACGGGAGTGTCATAGGATACATTTTATCCTAAAAGTCCCACGGGATAAAGACATAATAATATTTTTCTAAATTTCCCTTTAAAAAAATATGTATGCGGTATCATTAGATTCATTTCAATCACGGGAGTAACGTTAAATAAAAACAGCAAAAAGGTATAAATAAAAAAAATATTATTAAAAAAACAAAATACCCGACTGCACACTAAAAAAAGAGTAAAACAAGCCCCACAATACAAATTTACTGAATATAATTTATAAATGTTGATGGAAAGCATCGCAGGCGGGGACCACCTTGACCGCCACCAACGAAAATTCTGCTAAATGGTGCACAACAGAAATGACTATAAATAAGCCTCAGTTGGTCCCCGCCTGCGATGCTTTCCATCAACATTTATAAATTATATTCAGTAAATTTGTATTGTGGGGCTTGTTTTACTCTTTTTTTAGTGTGCAGTCGGGTATTTTGTCTTTTTAATAATATTTTTTTTATTAGTTCATAGTTCAGTCTTGATACTTTAGCGTATCTTCTAACAAAAATCGTTTTTTTGTGTTTTAAGTATGCATTTCTCTAGAACCTAAGTCGCAGAGACAAACACTGCAGGTCATACTTTTAGCCACCGATATTTGTTTTATGCCCAAGCAAATATAACTTTATTTGCATAGGGATTAGTCATAAAACTTCACTACTATTTCCAATAGCCCATTAGCCAGTAAATTATACAAGGTACTGAAGATAGACGGCTGGCATTAAGAGCCTTAAATGAATAACCGTTTTTACCCATTTCTGCATGCTTGTGTGCATAAAGCTTAATAAATAAATAAATAACTGTGGTTATTGTTTTTAAAACACATAATATACACATATAATATACAAATTACAAAGAATTTCTCTTCAATTTCTAGAATTCTGAACCTAACCAGTATCGACGTTGGAAATGGAAGGTAGTTATCCTTATAGAGTTATTGACCTCGCGAACAGTCTAGAAGTCTGGCTTAGTACTTATGGCGTATTTATAACTAAGTACCGACGCCATATTTGCCTGACGCGTGCCACCACACCTTGGTAGTAAGCTGAGCGAATACAACGTACGTAACACATGTAAGCTATAGGATACATTGACTTAATTGGGGAAAATGCCCATTCAATGCTTTTAGTACTACGATAAATGTAGCCATAGCTAGCCATGTGAAGTATATAAAATGTATATGTAGGTATACTGTATACAAACTTATTTCTTCTATACTAATTTTATAAAGGGGTAAAATTTGTAATTTTTGAGTTTGTATATAGGAGGTAATCTTTGGAACAGCTGGTCGGTATTTCAAATTTCTTTCACTGATAGATGGTACAATGTTCCTGAGTTCTATAGGCTACTATCAAAGAGACTCAAACAGCGAGTGAAACAGCGCGAGAGAGGCAAGTCTCTAATAAAAAAATTGTGTATCATGCTCTCAGAAAAAAATTAAAATTGTGTTTTCTATCAGGTCGGGACAAGCAGATTGTAAACAAATTATAAAAAGAAATCACCAGGCTAGTAAAGCCATTGACGTTATTTAAGGCGCATTGTTTATTTGAACAGCAATAACATTGAAATATGAACAACGACAAGGATACATAAAAAACAATATAGATAACGTCTAAATCTTGTTTTTTAATATATATGTATAGATTTAACGTGTTATGCCTTCATGTCGAAGTAGCTACAACATGCCAATCTAGCCGGTTTGAGTAGGCTTAGAGGAAAGATTGGCCAATCAATGTCTCGAATTGTAAATATTGAAGAGTTTATTTTAAATATGAGGTTTTACCTACAGATTTTAATTCAAATATAGGTTTTCGGGTATGTTTATAAAGATCTACGTAACCGTAGATGGGTAGTATGGGGATCAAACTGTCATTTGTTTTTTTGTTAGCGGACCGTCATGGTATCTTTTTTCTGCATATATGGCACAAGACGGCAGTTTTACACGTCAAATCATAAAGGTCTTATTCCAAATTTTCTCTTTCTATTCTTCCAAATCTTTTATAAAGTTAATAACAAACACAGCTTTAAAAAGTATTTTATGTAAATTAAGTATGAGAATCTGTCTAGCCAATCAACTGTAATGCTATGAATATAGATTATTTCCACCTACGAGTCATTTAAAGATAAAAGAATGAAACACGTTTATTTTTCACGATAAGAAAGAAGAGACAAGCACACAGTAATTACGTGCAGTAATAGTTATTTCTTTCCTACTCCAATTATTACTTGTAGCCAAATTAAATTCATCCTTATTTCTTCCACATTAGATGTCATCCTGCCACAACTAATTCAGCATTCTATCCTTAGTACGATTTTCATTTGTTTATGAATATGGGTGAAGTACTTACATACCTACACATTTGAGGAAATGATAGCTTGAAATGTTTATAAAAGAAAAATCAATATTATTTCAAATTATACTTGTGCAGAACAATCATGTGATTGTTAGGTATAATTCATTGATAAATAAATATTCATACGTGATCAATTGATTACACAGAGGACTGTAAGGTAGGACTGAGAAACATCTCATATGATTGCCTATTAAAGACAGCTATGACTATTATAAAAAATAATTCCCTCGATTTTTTCCCACCGTCGTACCATCCGGCAATCGGCAAACTATCATCTCTTCATAGTAGATATCTCGCCCACAGACACGAAACACCTTTTAAGGTTTTTTATCGGCACCGCTAACGAATGGAGTTCTTTGCCAGTGAATGTTTTCCCCTGAGGGAACAACTTGAACAAGGTGCGAGTTAACAGGTTGCTTATCTTCTAAACAAGGAAGATAGAAGTCAAACATTGACCATAGAAACAACCGAACATATTTCTTAAAGCAGCAAAAATGAGGATTTAGTCTACCGATGTCCAAAAAGGCCAAAAACGCTGTTGCAACTCTAGTGGTGCAACGATTCGTCAATCGGTTGACGCCGCTTACATTCAGGTAAAAAAAATAAACCCAAGGAACATACATGTCTCAACCTCTTTGGTCTAGTGATTTTAGATTTGCGTTGCCTAGTGTCACTCACTTAGTAACAGAAGAGTTTTATTATTAACATTGATTTTCGTTTTAAATTTATAAATAATTGCATGTACCTAACTATGCTAATTGTAGGTACGCAGAGGTAAATGTGTGCTCTTTTCGACCTGTTCGATAGTAAATTCTTTATCTAACCATCTTTAAACATATTAATCCCCACTTGAATAGTGATCACGCGAGTGTCATTCGTATTATGGCCTGATATCACCCACAATACACCAGTAACCTTTTACTATTTGTATTTTTAGAGTGATAACGTGGAATATCCGATTATTATTTACAACTGAGATATCGGAATATTCGAATAACTGTAAAGGAAACTTTGTTGTAATGTAGGTTATCAGGAAAAAATGACAAAGGAGTTTTGGAACCCCTTAATACACAATTTGATTCAGTGTTAACAGAAAGTAACTTCAAAGTATTAATGTTTAACTTTTTGTCTCTTACAAAATGCCCTATGTAATAGAGGCAGAACCTATTCCAGACTCCATGACACGAAAGACAAATTTCAAAAAAGAACTGTCATAAAATGTATGATCTAATGAAGGAATTTGATACGATACTCCTTACTTGGTGGCTAGCACTTACAACCAGCACTTACTCTAATTATACATATGTATAATTAGTAGTTAAGTATATATTAGGCAGTAGTAAAGTACTTTTATGAACCGAAATTTATCTTTGAATGCACTTTTTATAAGAAAAAAATTATTATCACCTCTGCTTAATTACTTATATGAATCATAAGAAAGAAATTATAACAGATCTAGTCCATACGCTCTTTGGACAAAGTCCATAGAGATACGAAATACGAAGACGAAGTCCATTTATGTGTTGGTAAAGATTTAGATATGAGAAATTTCGCAATAAAAGGATAAATGTTTCTATGGGTACTATCAAAAATATAGTAAATATAATACTGATAAAGGGACAACTCAGAGGGACATTTCTGTAACTTACTAATCACGCCAAATTCTGTGACACGCACGATCCAAAATAAGAGAAATATAGTTGAGTCTAGAATAGCACGCACATAGCATTATTCGAGTGACTCGGACAAAGCTGCTGTTGAAGTGAGCTAAATATACAAAATTAAGAGTACAATAAAAGCATATTAACAGACAATATACATATTTCACAATTAATAATTTCTCTGAATACAAACACCACTTAGTGTTGCTATGCGTAAAAACAAAATAATTGATAGAGGTACTAGGTAAAAGTTTTATAAATTTAAAATGAGTGTCCGTTTGTGTGCACGTGCTGGACACACACGAAGTTGCATAATACGGTCACACAACGCTGCGCCGGCGCCGCCCTAACCGCCCGTGTTTTGTTACGATACGTTGCACTAAAATATTTGGATGATAATTGATTTTTTTTTTTTTTTTTGTATCATGTTTGATTTTCGAAATATTTACCCAAATTAATATAGGTATCTACGCGTTTTTATTGTTTTGTTCTATGGGAAATGTATATGGTACAATACATCATTGCTTTGTCCCCTAATTTATATAAGGCTATATATCAGGTCCGATACAAAAATAAACTTATTTCCTATTTAGAAAAATATGTACTGTAAAATTTTGATTCATATTACCTTAATTTGTTAAAAAAAATCTATGGTAAACTAATAAGTATAAAAAGTACGTTTTGTTTCATCAAAGTAACAATAACTTACACACAATTCATAATACATACCCAGAGTACTATGCTACGCTACACTTGAAACTGTCTACGAACTACGCGAGAATATGCTACGGCGAAAAGGTAACTTACTTGAGCTTTTCCGTGAAGGCGGCCTCTACGAGACGTAGCAGGTTCTCGTAGCACTTCTGTCGCACAAAGTCCAAGCAATCACGCTACACACGGTCGTTAAGTGCCCCCAACACACCGGGATCACAACACGGGCTAACCACTGGACAGCCAAAACCAAATTGTGGACATTTCTACTTCATAATTCAGTTAAATCACATTAAGGGGGGGACGACAATGGGAGAGCATCGATGTGAGCGAATCACACCATCGCTACGCATCGCTAATTTTCCATAAAGATCCGTATTTTGTGGTGCTTGTAGCCGAACGAGGATCATTATACTTTGTGGGCATGCGTGGACCATTGTTACACTAACAAATTCAGTGCGAGCGACCTGTGTGGTCATTATAACTTAGGCTAAACACGAATATCTATGTCTAGTCACCGATATTGCATACCATTTGCACAAACTCTCTAAAGGATTACTAAGGCTAAGAACTCACGGAGCGATTTTGAACCGTGCCCGCCGCGGTAGCGGAACTGCGGTTTTATTTCCAAACTCACGAGACCGGTTATTTGCGCGGTTACACAGCCGCCGCGGTTGCGATCATCGCCCGCAAACGTGGCGGGCGATGATCGCAAGATTGCAAGACGGGCGGTTAACGATCAGTTAAGGTCCAGACCGCCATGGACACACACCAGAAACGAGCCGTTGCGTTATATTTACTTCACGGAAGACCCGCCGGCCCCCGCGGTCGCTCGCCAACCGATCGCAAAGCGCGCGGGTGCCACCCGCCGAGGCTGCGGGTAACCGCGGCCCGCGCGATTCTACAAGTTGCCCGCCGGCACAGCGGGAGCCGCATACAACCGCATACACCGCGGGCGTAAAACGCGTCGTGAAATGTGCTTTAATTTTTTATATAAATATTTGAATCCTACAGAAGGTGCGGGCCCGCAACCGCAGCGGACGCGGGCGAAAATCGCTCCGTGAGTTCTTAGCCTAAATAAAATAGCTAACTTCAAAAGAACATAATAATATGCACTTTACCATAGTAAAGTCTTCGTTGATGTTGGTGAAAATTATCGTAGACTCGTAGCAAGATGTTGTAATTTTGTAGTAATTCGTAGCAAAATGGTTATTTGTACAAAGATTGGATATGTATGTTTGTTATGAGATCTCATTAAACTTAACATTTTAATAAGCGTACATTCAGTGACCCCAAAGAGTGCGCTTTTCCGGAAGCTACGTACAATGGCATGGCGTCGGCGTCGGCTCGGTATCCAACATGGCGACCGTCCGCCATTGCGCGTCAACCAGCGCACGCGCATCACGCAGATTACAATCTGAAACAAAAAATATGAATGTCTGTCTGTAACTATTACTACTCATATAATATTATATTAATCGAAATACGTATTTTATTCAGATTGGTTATAATTAAGTTTACCAAACTATATCATTGGAAAACTGTAATGGTACTTTTAAGTTTCTAAATACATAAATAATGTTCAAAATTATTCGCTACTGCTATACACATTTATTTATCAACAAAGAACGAAACATTGAATTGGATAATCAATAGCGGTTTCTAGGAGTAACCAGCACTACTTGTTCAAAACGACTTCTGAAAGCGTAACAACTGATGGTAAGCAACCAGCGCCGCCCTTGGACACCCGCAACAACGGAAGAGTTACGAGTGCGTTGCCGAACTTTTGGAAATAAGGGATTTCAAGATTTAGAGATTAGGGAGGAATTGGGTTAGGGAAAGGATTGGGCCTCCGGTAAACTCACTCACACGGCAATACACAACGCTGTAGTTGCTTCCCGCTGGTTTTATGTGAGGCCGTGGTATCACTCCGGTCGAGCAGACCCATTCGTGCCGAAGCATGGCTCCCCCACACTTACCCATATGACTTGTTTACCGTCCTATCACATAAAAAATCTACAAAAACAACCAAAACCGCAGTCGCAATCTAGTTAAAAGTGAATTAATTACAATATTGTTTCGCACCATGACCTTGGTAGCGCACACACGGTCATCACTCATCATCGCTGATCCAAAATCGTGATTACAGGTCGCAACGTCGGTTCAAAGGATTTACAAAATAACAACGATAATGGCAGGCGGATCCACCATCATGTTTTAATATTAAAACAATGAAAATCCTGGGAATGCGTTATCTTATTCAATCTGCATACAAGAACGTGTTACTATAGTAATTTCAATTAAGTGGATGGTGTAATTCATTTGTAATTTAATGAGAGATTCTAAAAACGAGTAAGCTTTTATCATCATCATCAGCCTATAAGTGCCCACTGCTGAGCAAAGGCCTCTTCTCACACGGAGAAGGTTAGAGCATTAATCACCACGCTTGCTCAATGCGGGTTGGCGATTTCAAACTTATAATTAGGAATTATAAGTCCAGGTTTCCTCACGATGTTTACCTTCACCGTATGTCAGTGGTGTCTAAATAATCATAGAAAGTACATATAACTCGGAAAAAGTCACATTGGTACTTGCCAGGTTTCGAACCCACACCCTCATGCATGAGAAGCGGGCTCCTTAACCTCCAGGCCACCACGACATTAGCTTTTATACGGAAGACATTTCTTTATATATATTGAAAATCACAGATAACCGGCGTGAAATAACCATAGCGTTGTTTCGCCGTGTGAGTGAGTTACCGGAGGCCCAATCCCTCCTTAATCCCTAAATCTCCAAATACCTAATTCCTAAAAGGGCGGCAACGCACTCGTAACTCCTCCGTTGTTGCGGGTGTCCAAGGGCGGCGCTGGTTGCTTACCATAAGGATTACCTTATGGTAAGCAACCAGCGCCGCCCTACGGATTACCGTATGCTCGTTTGCCGACATATTACATAAAAAAAAAAAAAATACTTAATCACGAGAATTAACTTAGAACAGCTCTACTAGTTTTAAGTAAATTGAGTGTGTCATGAAAGTTACTATTAAAAATTAGTTTTCTTTGTATGTTTGACTATTTTCCACCAGCGTCTGCCACCGCGTTATTGCTAAAAAACTATTCAATGTATTATTCCAGACTAATCTATATCTGTGCCTTATAACATTCAATAGTTTTACGTAAAAGACTAACAACATCCATCCATACTTAAAAACCTTTTGAATTTAAAATATTATTAAATAGTTACATTCTTATTAAATGCAACCATTTTTTGTAAGCCCGCTTGCCCGACACAAAACGTATTATCTCATTAACGTCTCATAAAAATACCAAGCTAAAAAAATGATAAAATGGTCCCTATGACATTTTGGACCTAAAAGACTCAAAATAAATACACACACAATAGGTACAAAAAAGTATACTGTTTTTATAAAACCAGGAAAACTGATATTCCACTGTATCAAAAATAACATTGCTTTGTACTAACATAAATTGGATATGCACCAATAAAAATAGAATGTAAATAAATAACGTATTTAAAATAAAAATGATCTGTTATGTTTTAAATCAAGTCTGAATAAAAAAATGAAAACGATAACAATGTCGAGTTTTATTCAAATAAGAAAATATTTATGCGTCACAATTACTACGTTTATGACAATTATAAGGTTTTAGTGTTCATTTACTTAGGTACACCTGTTATCTCAATGTACATATTTGCTAAAACAGCTGTTGTTTTCGAAGCTTCTGGAAGTTATATTTTTTTGTTACAATTTAGAACTGGTTGTGCTACTTTTTTCTTTCAATTCTATTTTTGAAACGTTTATAGACAGATCTCCTCTGTCGTAAGAGCGTTTGAAAAACACATCACAAAATAATAACTAAATTATGAATTACACAAGTTATTTCATACAGCAATATCAAATTAAACTTACTGGGTGTAAGTTTAATTTGATATCAACTATAGTCTACGCACAAGTGTGTGACCTTTTTTTATTTTGGGTATCCTACCTGCGTGATGCCATCGTTAAAATAAAAAAAAATCGGGATTTTATCATGAATGGACTTCAACCATTAATGAACATTTGAATAAAATGGATTTAGTGTATGTGCATATGTGACAAAAAAACTTCGTGTGCGTTTTTAACAAATAAAAAATTAAGTAATCCATTTCTTTGAGGAGCCCTGTGGTGCGAGACAAGTGTATCCTTACTGACTAGAAACCACTTCGTCCGTCTTCTGCTCCGGGTTTTCGCGGTACATGCACCTGCAACCCCGGAAATTTATGAGGTCTACTAACAATATAATTATCTGTAATAATATGACTAACCAACACAAAGGGTTTTTTACTATTATGTATGAGTAATGGCTCGACAGAATCGATTTAAACGCAGTCTCGTTCTAACTGTGATCAATACACTATTCTTTTGTACAAAATTTAAAACAGTTACCTAGTATGTACAGCACCTAGGCTGAACATTCACTCATGTAGGTCATTGGAAATAGTTTTGAACTAAAAATATTTAGTGTGCAGGGAAAATATTTTTTGTATTGATTGATTGTGATGCGTATCATCGATGTTATGTGCCTGAACCTTGTAGTCATGTTTTATAAATAGGTTGATGATTTTTTTCAAATCTCTGAAAGAATATAAACCTTTTTGGGAAGGAAAATCTCCAAATGCCTTTCTTGCCCTTGGAGGCGAGTGTCAGACTCTTACTGACTAATCCCACCTCCTTCCTTCTCCTGTTTCGGGCCGCTACATGTACGCTTGCATTCACAACCAAAAACCAAGCTAAAAGAATTTAAATAGGTCGGCTAATGAACAGATAAAACATCTGATGGTAGCAATGAAGTCGCCCATCTCACAACACTAAAGAAACTACCAGTGCGCTACTAGCCTTTTGTGGGTTGATAGGGATTTGACCTTTGGGGTCACGGGTGCATAGAGGGGGGACTCTAGGTGCTGATTCAGTGGTCCCAGGGAAGACGGTGGTACAGTGGTCACGTACCACCGTACACAGCGAGGCTCGTACTCGAGGGATGTGCCGTCACAGGCGTTTCATCGTGGGGGCTCCGGAGCAGGTCTCTAGTAGAGGACCACCGGGTCCTCTACAAGAGACCTGGAAGGACCTGGAATAGCCCCTTACAGGTGATGAAGGTGGCCACCGGGGTGGTTTTAGTGAGGTAAAAATCCCACACTCCCTAGTCTTTCTCCCCAAAAAGCTAGGCGCCTTTTGAAGGTTTCCCCCTGTAATAAAAAAAAAAGGATTAGAAGTATCAGGATTGGGATGGTTGGAGCGATTATTGGATTTCCCTAATAACCCTCCTCACTTACCTACACAACAAAAAAGTGTTGAACTCGTATTGTATCCTGTAAGGCCGTATTATCCAGTCGAACAGTCGAGCTTATAGTACCAAAGCATGTCAGCTCCACTCTTATGAGTCTTATGAAACAAATTCCCTTATTTCAAAAGAAAATATCTTTAGGTGACGTAGCGATACTATCCCATATTATCATATTATCCCATGGTATAGTACTACAAAATCTCCAAAGTGAAGGTTAAACTTCAAATATATTACGTCAACATCACCTGTTTATCCTCAATCCAACATAATTGAAAATAATTAGTCATCGCATAGGTTCTCTCTCTTCCTTGTTTTTATGAGGTCACACGAGGAAACTATGAAAACCAGAGTTATTGTTTTCAGATAGGTACATCAAAAGGTCGAATTAGATTAACAATAAAATTAACATTGATGACTTATATGTACTATCAGTGTCATAAGTGCATGGATGATTCTAAATCAAAATCGTTTGTACGGCGTTTCATCGCCTTAATTATATACCATGGACGACATAGATGGCGCTAGTATACTAGTGGTATTGAAAAATATACATTTATAGTTTTTATCGGATACAAAGTTATTAACTTAATAAATTTTTATACAAATTAATGCTAAGATATTCCAAGCCTTTTTAAAGCAAAGCACGCAATAACCAGGATTCGAACTCGGTAGCATAAAATTAACCGATGCCACTAGCCATTAGGCCATTACGTAACCTTGAAATGTATTGAAATTATCCTACTCTTTATTATATTGAAGTTGTTTAGCAACTATAACCCGATCATAAATCTCAAAACAGTTGAGGGTAATTTAAAATTAACTGTATAAAAATTAAACCTTTTTGTTCAATCATAACATTCTTTACTATCTTTGAGTGAGTTCAGTCACGATTTGTTTAACAAGTTTTTAATATTTATTTTTATTATGAATTTGCGTTCAAATGTTGATATGGCTACGAGGGCCCAAATAATAGCATTGCATAATCAAAGCTTAAATTATACTGGAATTTCTAGAGAAACTGGCTTAAACGTAAGTATTCTTATAAATGACCGTTTGTTATTTATTTTATTATCCATGGTTATCGATACATGAAAATAATAAATAATACACGTCCCTTCCAGGTAAAGACTGCCACTTTATGGATATCTAAAGCTGTTTCAAGAAGAGGGTTCATTGGAGCACCGTAGTGGATCTGGCAGAAGACGTGATATTGACTCAGACCAGTTTCAACTTATGGGGCAAGGTTATGAGGAAAATTACTGGATGCAAACAGTGAAAACTACATAGATGTGCTGAATGACGTCATGAAGATGTGCTAGTGATAACGTTCGTGCAGGACAATTGTCTTATGTGTAATGTTCCATAATTGTGCAAGTGTTTAGTCAGCAATCAGACATACGGATTATTCCTTGGCCAGCGAGATAGGAGAAATAGGATCGATAAAAATGGCGGCTACACTAGTTCTTAAAAGAAAAGACATTGTTGACTATAGGATTAAGCAATTACAAGACCGGGGTAGCTATAATTTATTTAATGGATAAATGTTCAAACTTAGTGTAAATTTATTGACTACTTTATAACCAGCGACTGTTATACAGTAATGATTTTAATGTTTTACTAAATATGAGAAATAAAAATAAAAGCAATATTAATATTTACAGATGCTATTGATTGCAAAATAATAAATTATTTATTTATTAATTACTATAAACAATTCGTCCCATATCTAGTGAATGCTATATCCCGGTCTTAGAAATGTTATTGATTTAAGGTCTAGCTTCAATTTCTTCCTTGTTCTGGAACGAATACTTAAGCTATGAGCCTTTGTCATAACATGATGCACAAAATGAATCACTAGTCAATACTTTAATTAAATTTTATGGGGAGGTAAAATAGTTGCAGAAGTAAGGTTGCATATTATATAGAATCGTATTATAACATTGTGTTTAAAACTAACTAATAAATGACTAGCACAACACAATTTTGATTTAAAATACTTATTTATCTTATAAAAAGTGTAATAAATAATGTGTCAGTTAGCTGAAAAGTTATTAGGTAAGGGTATACACTACTTATATAAGAAAGAAATAAATATTATGTTTTAAGAAATAAATGTCTGAAATTATAATGTCACTAAAATAGTTTTATTTGTTATCCTTTATGAGAATTAAACTTAGTATTAGTCTTAATCTGTAAGAAAAATATATTACTTTTACATTAATAGTTAGCACATATTATAAAAGTTATTTATATATATTTTATTAATATAATTTTATTCTAAAATAATATATTTATTTATTTTTGTTATCTTTTATAAATATAAAACGTCAAATATTTTTATATTATTATTATTGATTTTATATAAAAAATATAAAAAACCATTGATAAAAAACCTGAATTTTGATAACCCGGAATTGAACCGGTGCCCTTCGACTTCATTATACTATCATTCTTATTTATCCGAGCTACCGATCGCATTTTCAATGATACCGAAAATGTGGGTTAGTTTATAACTTTTATTATTGTCTATTATTAATTATTGACGCCATCTTTTAATTGGTTTGCTTGACTTGACTTAGATGGCGCTATATTAAGTCCTCGGAAATGTGAAAATTAACATAATTTATGTGTATTTGAATATAAATATATTATTGTTTCTTAATTATTATTTTAACCATTAAAAACCTTATTGTGTGCCTCTGCAGTGTAAAGTATTCAAGCTTTGCAGGGTTATTTTCATTTAAAAGCAGCGCCATCTAGTTATCAATGGTAGCGTTATGCAAAACCTGTCAGTCAATAGTCGACCTTAAGCTCTCCATGCATTTTTGTCACCCTTAGTACATATACAATTTAGCCGACATTACTCGATAAAACTGAATATAAAACAAGTACTATGCCATAAATAGATACCCTTCTGCCTAATCCATGGACAGCCACCACCAAAAAGGGATATTCTCCTGTTTCGTTTACTATACGCGCAATGAGCAGGACAGAAGAAACAAAAACCACGAAAAACGCTTATATACGAGTTATCTTCAAATATCAAACGAATATGTTGTAAAGGTTTCTGCATATTAGTATCTTTACCTAGGTTAAAGCGCCGGCTTCCCATGCATAAGGTCACGCCACCGCGGGTACGAAAACCTGGTAAGTACCAATGTGACTTTTTCCGAGTTGAATGTTTGTTCTTAGTTTATTTAGGCACCACAGGCTTACGGCTACGGCTAAGAAAAACATCATAAGGAATTCTAGAGTTATAATTTCCAAAATTGTAATTGTAAGTTATAACTCGCCAATTAACCTTGAACAAGCGTGGTAAATAATGCTCAGATCTTATCTCTGTGAGATCTATCTGTGCGTTTGCTCAACATTGGGCACTAATAGCCTGATGATGATGACGATGACTAAGTGTACTCACTACTCAATTTGTTTACTGATAGGTACTTAAACAAACCTATCTACGTATGTGAACTAATGCATAGTAACCTTTTTTTATCTAAACTATTTCCCGGCTTACAATCTCTATGCTTAAACCTTTTTTTACGTGCTACGCTTTAGTCTATTGTTCGTTTTTGTGCTCACTATTGCCTATCGATTGCAAAAGATTATTGAATAGAGTAATACTCTCGAAGAATCGATTGAATTTAAGGTTACCTACCTGTTAGTAGGTATACGGGCTAAATTGTTAGTGGCATGTTGCAACTTGCAATACTAGATACTTAGTAAATCATTAGGTACAGAATAAATTGTATTGGTTAGTTAATTTTAGTTTATTCTTAAGAACGTTAACGCGGTACGCACTGCCTTATTTTTAGTCTATCTGATGTTAACGAAAATGGCTAGCCATACACAATAACTAAAGATCTAAAAACTTTACTTAGTAGGTACTTTTTTGAAAAAGAGTTTATAAAGACAGAAAGATATAATTTTAAGTATTAAATATCTGATATCATAAACCTTCATTATATGTATAAGTAAGTATATTATATTGGTATTAATATCTATGGAGTATCACTAAAATCGGTAAAGTGTTAGGTAAAGATTTTGATGTTATGAATTAAATCACGTCAATACCATAAATTCTATATGAACTGTATTGGCGAAACCGCTGGTAGTAGCATCTTTTTGTAAAAGCAAAATCATCAAATGACTTCTCTCGCCCAGCCAACCGACCTACTAAGTAAGAGCAGATGGAACGGAGGTTTTTAGGGTTCTCGTTAACAGAGAGGGTGTCAGACTCTTACTGACTAAAAACCTCTGTTCCAATTGCTCTTATTTGGATGTTAACGAAATAGGTCATACATTTAAAATCATGCAAATTACTAACGTATTAATATAAAAAATAACATTAAGGGCCTAGGTACAGCTTATGCTTTATGAAGGACAGTAAAAATAATATCATAATTGTAACGACAATGACATAAAAACAAGCCCACTTCGTTAGAAATAGAAGCAACATAAAATTAACATACGACTGATAATTATACTTACCAACCATTAAAACGTGCGAAATAGGTAGGTACCTAGCCTATATGCCTAAAACGTACACGTTAAATAAATTAAACAATAAATATTTTAAAAGGGATTCATTCATCAACAATAGCTAGTATCAAAATCTTTATTAAAACATTGTTCAGCTTAAACACAGTCATATTATAGTTATGTAACCACGTACATTGTATGAGCGAGATAAGTAAACATTGAATAAGTAATTATCAAAACCACAGCACCTCGCGTATTACTCATAAGACCGGTTTTGTATAAAACATTTAGCACAGAATTATACATTGTGCTTTTTCATAGAAAAACTTAACTATTGACGGTTAAAAACACAGCAATGTATTATGAATTTATAAGCGTCGCTGTCTACAAGGCTACCGATTTAATGTCTGTAAATAATCTTGATCCTTGTTTGGTATTGAATCGTGAACTTGACCGTGAATGTTTGCACGTTGTTTAGTCGTGTTATGTCTGAGTTCTTTCTAATAAAAAATCTTAAGTTACAGGCCTGCCATGTTGCTATTCAATGTACGCATTGGAACATACATGTAGGCATATGGGTCGATATCTTATTCATTATATACAATAAATTATATTATGTAACTTTGGAAAACAAATACCATACCTACCGTAAAAGAATTAATTTTGTTCAATAAGTATTTGCTACAAACGAATATACTAAATAATTAAATAATAGAAACTAAATGGGTATCTAATATTAAAACTTCAGTAATATTTGACTCAGTAATAAAATAATGAGCAAGATATCCAAAATTAAGTAGGTACATTACAGTCATACTACCTATATCAATGGAACTAAGAAGGCTATCATAGTTTTTCACAGTATGCTAATTAGTTAATTAGAATAAGTACTTATAGTGCACACACACAAGCGTAATGATGACCCCGGCTCGGAGGAAGAGAAGGAACGGGTACTCTTATTGACACAAAATTAGGGTCAGTAAGAGTCTATTCTTTTTCGCTCCACCTAGGAAGGGAGAAGCCATCCGATTTAAAATTTAAAAAAAATATCAGAATAATTGTACCTACTTAAATACTTAAAATTTAATGTTCATTATCATTGACTGATTTTACATTTAACTTTTCCGATTTAAGTCTATTGCATTAGAGTTGCGAAAACGCCACCGAAACCAGTTACAACACCATCCTAGTCAATTGTAAAACCTTCGGTTATGAAACCGATAATTTCATTTCAGTTTCCTTTTTTTAATTTATTGCTGAAAAGAAATTTGACAAGCCCTTGTCCCAATTTTCTTATCAAGGCTTTTGATAATTAATTTTGTGTTTGCATATAGGTACTCATTGGAGGAAGATGATCAAATCCGACCTTTTAAAAAAACATTAAGAATTAAATAAATACATTCTCTTGACAACAAGATTAGGTAGGTATTCTCCAAAAATAATTCGACTAATTACAGTATACGATTATCTAATCTTGTTTTAATTTGTCTATTAGAAATCAAATAATCGTTCACTTAATAAAGTAGCATTATCAATCATAAATGACCTAGTAACTATAATTTAATCAATATTAAGTAAAAATAAACAATTTCTTTTATGACTAAATCCCATATGGGTAGTGAAAACAATAGCAGTGTGTGTAATTAAATGTGTTAATAGACCTACCTCATTAAGCATATTTTATTAACACGGCTTCGCTGTTTATGAATGATCTAGTTTGAACCCAGCCAGACCCGATAATAAAATATATGCTTTTCCCTTTATGTTCCGGTAAATTTATCCTGATTATTTGGTACTTTAGCATTGACCGAGATCTTGACTACATTCTTCGGAAGTAGTGATGTATAGCCAGCCATATAAAGTTTTATTGAACAACCAATCGAAATGCAGAAAATTGCATTAAATAATCGCAACCGCTGTCAGATGCTGATCACCTTCTCAGCGAGTGACTTGAGCGTACGTGATCTCAAAGCCGATGGAGAAGTTGTTGAGTGCATATTTTGGGTCACGGGCGGGTACTATGGGCATCGAAGAGCGGCTGTTGGCCATATGACATTTCGCGACAGAAGTTTCAATAACTAAAACACGCAGTTTCTACTTTAAACATAATTTAAATGACATCGTTTATTAAGATGTAATGAGCATATACAATCAGTAGATACAATGATCTGTTTTTCATAAATGTTATCAAGTATTTGTGTATGAGTTTCTTATCGCTCACTGTTAGAAGTAGGCCTTCGGTTCTTGTTGTTTGGTGGGTTATGCGCTCCGGTTGCCGGGTGCCTACGTGACGAAGCCCGCGTGGCGAGGTTTGGGGCGAGGGGCGCCGGGCCCGTTTGTTTTGTTGCGTGCGCATCGTAGTGATGGGCGTTTTATATTTATTTTTTTCACCGACAATGTTTTGGTCGATAAATTTATTAGAAATACAAAAAATATGAATAGAATTTAATTGCTTTAATTTCACTAACCATTAAATGTAAAGAGAAAATGGCACGTACCTCACAAAAAAAGACTAGTCAGCAATTTCCAAAAGCAGTTATTAGGGTCACGTTAATTATAATACAAATAATTGCAAACAATAATTTTATCGAAGCATTACAAATATCATGAGGGAATCACGTGCTCATAAGACGGCGGTGATTAGAACGTCGATATCGACAGAAGTAATGTAAACATTACGAACATCGCTATCGTATCACTGGAGCTTGTAAGGAGGCAAAACACAACAAAGAATCAGTCGGTTTTACGAATCCAACGCGAACAGACGCTACACGTATTAAAATAATAAAATAAATATTATTACTGAATTAAACTATTATAAAATATAAAAAAAGTTTGTTAACTTATAAATCTATTTGGAGGAAGAGAATAATAAAAGTTTTCAAGATGTTTTCGACGAAGAAAAGTTTGGACAAGATTCTGCAAATCTACAAGAAGGAGATTCGTCGGCAAATCAGCAAGACGACCAGCGTAACCAACTCCGATGCCATGGTTCCGAGGCTTGACCAGCCGTCATCGAAGCCAGCTCAGAACGACGAAACTGGTCTGCCTAAGAAGCTTTTGAAATTGCAAAAATATCACAGGTCAGTGAACTCATTTGAACTCGGCGACATAACTTTGCGTAACCGAAGCCGTATCATGCAGTACTTAGTATGAGTTAAAATAATTATTAATGTGGGTACACTCGCTAAAAATAACACCAATAAAGCGAGTAGGTATCTAGGTATATGGCAATATTTTGCTCAAACGCAATGAATTCGAGCCGGGGCGTTAACTATCATGCGAAAAGAACGTGACACAGCTTCAAGTTACACGTCCACTTACAAATTTAAATTAACAATAGAACGCAGGTATTTTCAAATGCGCGTAACATGTACACTGAATTAAATAGATTTCGTTGTAGTGCATAACAAATTTGTATTCATACAAGAAATTTTGTACCAATTCATAACTAACCGAGAAAGTTTGCTTATTAGATAGATATTTTCTCATATCTAAATTGTTTAAATCTTACTGGATTTTATCAAACAAATGGTATTTTTATTGTTTGTAAATTGTTCATAGTAAGTCAGTCGGTGAAAATCCCGTATTTTTTCTGATGTTTAGATACCTGTCGACCCTGACTACCCAGGAAATGCCGATGGCTACCCGAGGACTGGCCGTGTCGAAGGACCAGTCCCGGGAGTTCATGGCTTGCTTCCCGGACATCGTGCGGGACCTCACTGAGACTGGCAAGCACATTGATGTGCCAGAAGCCAGCAAGTGGTTGGCTAAGGTACGTTATATGTCGCTACGGTCAGTCGTAAGTGAAGTGCGTTGTTGAAACCTGTTATAAAAACTGACTAGAAACTCGCCTATCCACTGCGTCTGGATGGACTTTATACCTAACTAGATTTAAATTACTACACTTATCGCAATGAGTAAATATATCTGTAATGCCATGCAATTTTCGCTGCATCTGTCTATACATTAAAGTGGATTTTGTTATGCTCAGTTTTTATAGCAGATTGTCACATTTCAAAATTGCTGTTTTTTTTTCACTTTAGCTGTTTGTCATTTTTTTTATTTGGGTCGTAAACAGTAGTAAAGTTTGTCATTGTAAATTTATTGAAACATAAACAAAAATAATGAGTTTTGACGTCAAACTGTATCGCTTAGCTCTGCCATCGTCCTGCACAGAAATAAAACAATTAAGTATTGTAATTACTTATGCATGCAAATTACTTAGTTATTCTACTAGGAGCCATTGATTCTCCTATTGACTCAGAACCATTGTTTTGATAAAGTAAAAACTCATACAATAACAAAAACTACCTGTACGTAATACGAATTGGATTTAACTACGCAGTATCAAAACTATTCGGTCACGGTACAATAACCGTATCGAATATTTTTAAACATTTAACAACCAATCTAAATTCATCAGTAAAAATACTTTTATTGTAGTCTACTGAAGTAGTTATATTTTTTCAAGGCTGACTTACACTTAAGGACTTGTACTAGGTACTTACCTAACTACATAAACAGTTGAACATTCTTAGGTATTTATGTCATGTATTCATTTCGTATTGTTTTTTTTCAGCTGTTGCAATACAATGTGCCGAACGGTAAAAAGAACAGAGGTTTAGCGACAGTGCTGGCTTACAAAATGCTCGAGAAGAAAGAAAACTTGACACCCGAGAACATTCACCTTGCTAATATGATGGGATGGTGCGTCGAAATGGTAAGTTATAAAAATAAAAGGTTCATAATTTGGATAAGCGGATTTATGAAAGTATTTTTATTAATATTGATATACGAAAATAAAATTATCTTTCAAAATATGTAACATATACATCTGAAACAGCAATAAATACATATTATAAACCTAGATAATACACGTGTTGATTATAACATACTTAACGATAAAAGATTGTCAAAATATAGCAACACAGAGTATTCACGCGGTACCTACGCCACGCGACAAAAAATATCGTCCGAGTGCGACGCTAGGTACAAAAAAAAATCGTTTAAAAAACTAGTTTATCGTGTTCCTCTATGTATGGACCTGGCCTTGGAATTATGTTTTTGCACTCCACATAATATATTTTGATAAACTAACATAAACATACCGACACACACATTCGTATGCTCCTATGTGAGTAGTGTGTTTTTATCTTGCCACCATGGATATTTCAACTCACAAGCAAATGATATTTTTAAATTAATAAATTGATAAAATTGTTAAACATTTCATTCTGAGTTATTGTAAGATTATCAACCGAAGCATTCATATTTATCACATCACGTGTTAAAAAATGCGTTTACCTTATTAATTCATCACGGCTATTACAAAGGATGATAATATTTGGTAGACGAATAAATATTAGCATTAATACATTTAAACTTTGTTTATCCATCAATACATACGACGGGTCATTAAAATTATTCGAATTTCGAATAATAATAATGTCGAAGAGTGTCTGCCATCTTGTATTTTGGTCACATTTTAATATGGCCGCGAGTACCTGCCATTTAATATCTTGTTTATTTATTCAGCTTGTGTCGATACAAACATTCCACATTCTGTTTATTTACCTAAGTACAATTAAAAAGAGGATAAAAATATATTGCGCTATTTACCATTTAAGAAAAAGACGTGTCTTTAGTTAGCTAGACCGACTTTATTTAATTGTTATGGCGTTCGGTTGCAATAACATCGAGAAACTTCAAACCTAGATATTTACAGACTAGAATTTACTTAGTTTACTATTTACCTACCACTGTAATATTAGCATTAGATTTATCTAAAAATATACTAGTAAACTCAACAACTCCGCACATTAATCATTCCATTTTATTGACACTAGCAAGAATAAACATTCGTTGGTTTACACTTCAAACGTTTTTAAGTACTTTTGTGTATATATTTGTAAGCATTTACTTCTAAATTCGAATATTTAAAATAACGAATGACCTATGGACTTGTGAAACATTTAAACTTTAACCTGTAGTAAAGTATTTTTTTTTTCAATTTTAATGTTTGTGAGAGAGAGGAGTGTTGTAAAAAATACAATTGGAACATTAAAATGTCGAATCATACGTCTTAGGCTGATTTTTCAATGGTTAGATAAAAGTTACCTGGGTAACAATTATGATGCTGTCGCGGCAGAATGTTTGTATAAGACAGTGACAGCAACAATTTTATTCCTCAGATAACATTTATCTGACTATTATTAAATCAGCCTTTAAATTAATAATGACATTTTACAGTTAAAAATATACTAAGTATCTAGAGTTAATTATTTATACATGTATGTATATTTTTACGAAGGTACTTATAATTACGTAGCTATCAACATATCAATTGTTCCTAATAGAACATTATTGTCCACAGTTCCACACCCACCAATTACTGCTGAGTGATATCATGGAGGGCACGGAGATGCGTCGTGGGGCGCCCTGCTGGTACAAACATCCAGAGGTCGGCCTCACAGGGATCAACGACGCCTCTCTAGTCCAATCAGCCATGTTTTCAACCATCAAACGTCACTTCCACAGCAAAATGTACTACAAAACCGTCCTTGAGACGTTTAATGAGGTAAGTCGATAACATATTTTATGTTTTACGACCTTCCTGACTTTGTTTGTGTGTTTGGATACAGCAAAAAGCCGAATTAATACAAAATATACTGGCTACTAAAAGCTACTAAAAATGTCAAAATATATTCTAACTAGCTTCTCTCGCGTGGTTTCACCCGCTGCGCGGCTCCATGTAAGCATAGCGTGCTGTTTTATAGCCTATAGCACTCAGGAACATTGTAGCTATCTACCAGTAAAAGAGTTTAGGCAATCTGACCAGCGGGAGCGGTTCCAAAGAGGGTTACCCCTACACACAAACTTACAAACTTCAAATTTTACCTCTTTATAATATTAGTATAGAAAACAGTACATATAGATAGAATACTTACTTAAAATGTAATTTTAGTATAAATATCAACGTCGCGTCATTCCAGATGATACTGATGGTGGCTACATATCTGGTATCGATCAGTGTATTTATAAAATGTCATCTAATTTTAGACGTTTCTAACTGAATGTGAACGAATGACATTATACTGCGTTCTCCACACACATACGTGAAAACAATGATAGATTTCTAGACTCTATACAAAGATTACTGCATTGTTTATAAGTAACCGTGAGAAGAAAATAATTGCACGATGCGTCATAGGTTTACTATTTGTTTAGTTACTGATTCGTCTCATACTTGGTTATCGCATTATTAGTTTCGAACAAAAGATCGTAAATTTTAATTCATGATCCCATTCAAAGCATGGGTATAAACGTGATATAAATACTTAACAGGAAAAATTATAAAATAAACTCGTTGAAAATAGGTACCTACATATTTATAAGTGTATGTGTTTATAATAACAAAACAACAACACTATGTGTGTGAGGCTACTACAGGACGCATCTTTCTTCCTCTATTCACAATCCCCGAATCCCCAATTCTCGATATCCTTCAATAAGCCACGTTTATACCCGAAGACGCACTCGTAACTCCTCTGATTTTACGGATAACCATGGACGACACGGATCGTTACCGATAAATTAATTAAAAATGATATTTAAATTATTTAAAAACTGTTATTTATATAATGTATATGATATGAAGTATTACTGCCATTATGTAAATAAGTTTCATGATTACTGCTATGTTTTTGCAACTCAGTTCTGAAATATTTGTGAGAATTTGCTTAGGTATCTATATACATACTTATCAGTAGCCAAGGGATCGCAACCACTTCAAATCATAGCTACATTACCTAGTAGTCGAAGACTAAAATCCTTTAGGAATCTTTATCTCGAACTTAGGTCACTTGTCTTTTTTTTTGAGGCGGATTACCATCCAATGGCTTCTGTGTCAGAATCGACAGTTCTGTAGTTAGTATAACCTCCTCAACAATCTCTGTTTCATCCAATTAGTTATACCTACGCAAACGTCAATGAACTAATTACCAAACTTGAAGTTATCTAACTAATTAAACCACGCTGTATTTTTATGAAAACAATCTTTTATCTAATCTCCTTATATTAATGTTCTAATCACGCACCACCAGCGATGAAATGAACAAATATTATATTTAGGACTAAGGCCTAGTGACGTCATTTTCGTATTTTGTCAGATTACTTACAAATTATATTTGTTTTCTGATAATTGGTTTACATGAAGCTGAATTTCTAGTAGGTAATATTTTAAATAATGATTAGAATGTTTAATAAATTACGTATGCAAGAGTCAAGACAATTTCTTTATGAATACAAAATTGTATACAATTATTCTCCAACCAATGTAAGTACCTACTTAATTTCCAATTTCTCTTTGTACCTATTCGATCTTCGAAGCGAGTCAACGTTACATTGAACTTTCACAAAATCGAGTGCAATAAGATAAAGTGTACGCACTTACCGATGCAAACTTTAAACCTGGATGAAAACAGGTTCTCTTGTTGTGCATAAACTTTCATTGCACTTATCCTCAGCTATATTACCTACATTACTCGTAGAAACTTAACAAGTACTTCTTTGTTATTGCTGAACAGTTAAAATATTGCTAAACAAACAACGAAATAAGAAAAGACCGCCCAAGTTTTGAAAAATCTTACTGGTTTATTGCAAGTAAAAAAAAAAAAGAATCAGTCCTTGTGGCCAGTATTTTATATTTAACCTTTTTCTAATAGCAAATTCTCTTTACAGATGCTGATAAAATGTTCGATCGGTAACTTCCTAGAATTCCAAATGAACAAAACGGATAAGCCGGACCTTACCCAGTTCACCATGGAGAAATACGAAGCCATCACTAAGTACAAGACTTCCTACCATACCTTCCAAATGCCAGTCACTTTGGCTCTGCTCATGACCGGAGTAGAGGACCCTGAAACACATAGACAAGCGAAAACAATACTGCTAGAGATGGGCGAATTTTTCCAAATTCAAGTGAGTTCCATCATTTGCATTCAACATGCTTTTAGTACTTGAATAACGTCAAGTCGTTAATTGACTGTTACGCACAAAAGATTGTGTGTATAAACGTAAACGTGGGTTTTTTCAAAACAAATAACGGTATCTGTAATGCACTAAATCTAGTTCAAATAATAAGAAAGTCTCACGATAGCAATTTATCTTGATAATGTCAAAATTGCAGATTTCTGTTATCTTTCCTTAATTAAACAAAGCTGTTGGTAAGATAAAAAAAATACGGTTGGCTAATAGCAACATTTTCTTTTCAGGATGACTTCTTAGATTGCTTCGGCGATCCAGCTGTCACAGGCAAGAACGGAACTGACATCCAAGATGGCAAATGTACCTGGTTAGCAGTGGTCGCTTTGCAGAGGGCGACACCAAAACAGAGGCAATTTATGGAAGAGAACTACGGCAGCTCCGACCCAGAAGCAGTTGCAAAGATCAAGCAATTGTATGAGGAGCTCCAACTTCCCCACACCTACTCAGTCTTCGAAGAAGCTACCTACGATCTCCTTAGGACACAAATCCAACAAGTCACTAGGGGCTTGCCCCACGAACTATTCTTTAAAATCTTAGATAACATCTTCAGGCGAAGCGTTTAGACTGTGTAGCTATAAATAAATATATCGGTTAAGTTAGTGACTTAGAAAGGTGCAGAAACCTAGTAGATGTATATTTGTAAAAGGTATACTGAAGTCCTCGATAAAATTGACGCGCCGAATGAAGAAATAAAGATGTCTGGAGTGCCGTCATTTTATGCATGAGCGCTGGGTGTGAATGCACTGTATTTAGATTTTTTATTAAAAGCTGTGAGTCGAAATTTGTCTATGCTAAGGCCCCACAAATCTGTGGTCGGATGAAGAAAGACCATCGGGAGAATAGGAGGATAATAGTTGATTAGGAATCACGAGTTTGTAACCCGTAAACTTAAATAATAGTAATGTTTTTTATCTTAGATTTAGTATGCTACAAATTAATACGATTAGCACTAAACTATCTACAGCTTAGTAGTTATGTTAATAGCTGTTAAACTTAAAATTGATGCTTTGATTCACTTTTTCTACGTCTTGTTTACGCCTATAATTACTGTTAAATAATAATATTTGTAACTGAACACCTAATTAAGCATGTATTTCTCTCGATGATGATATTAAAATGTTGAATGAAATCTGAAGAACTTTTATTTTACCCTGATTTTGTAACATTAATTATTAAGCTCTTTACATAATAAATATGTTAATACAGTGGAATTAAATTGAGACCGCAATGCCTACCAATGCCAAGATGCAAAGATGATGAAGTATGAACAAATAATGCAATACGCTACCTTGGGGGACGCCGTATGATACCTCTGCATCTGCACTGGCATACTGACCCACTCTAACCCTCTGTTTCCTGTTCGAGAGATAATCTTTTAGCAGATTGAGAGGTGTTCCACGTATTCCTATACGTTCAAGTTTGTCTACAAGGATTGGGACAGAAACAGTGTCAAAAGCTTTTTTTAGAGCAATAAAAGCTGTTAAACATTTTTTGCCACTGTCAATGTGTTCGGTTACTAACGTGCTTAGTGCAGTGACTGCATCCTCGGTGGAGACACCTTGACGGAAGCCGTATTGTGAATCTGATAATATATTAAACTCTTTCAGGAATTTTAGTAGTCTAATATAAAAAACGAATTGTAAAGCAAAATAATCATTATTTTCAAACTTAATGACGATAATCTAGGCACACGCATGAAGCGGTTCGCCTCCAGTTTTATCATCAGAACCGCTCATATTATTTGCCGGAGTCTGTTCCCCGAAGGGAGACTGGGTGTCTTCAAGACCCGAGTGCAGCTTGCTTACGTGTGCCATCGAAGATCGCATCATCGCTTACGATTAAAGGATTTGTCCATGAGCGGAGCGGTTTGCTAAATGTTTGCTCATTTGTCCTACGACCTTTCTGATGGTAAGCCGGTAATGGAGCCTAACTAAGCATGCCTAAGTAGCAAAGGTAACATACCTACATACACACCAACACCCGAAGTTACTTATATTGTGACTAAGTATTTTGTAATTCATATAGGCAGTAAAGTTAGAAGTAAAAATTTTAATTCACCTATATTGTGTAGGTATCTATCCAACAAAATATTTGCATGCTATGTAATGGCTAAACATGCTGAACTTTAATAATTAATTTTCTTATCCCACCATGTATTAATGCAAATAAAGATTATTATTATTATGTACACTTTATCTAGAAAGGAACTTCGTACGCTACGCAGGTAGTAAAGAAACTGTTAGGTACGGAAAAGAAAATGATAAAAACTACTTACAACCCACAACGAATTGAATGAATGTTTGTATTCGACGTCGTAAGTAGTTGGATTTTCCGCTAACAATATGAAAGTTAATAAGCATAAGCAGACTCATTTCATTACATCCGGAAATTTCTTTTCATTATCGCTTAATCCGATACAAGTTCAATGCAATTGTTAGATATATTTTTAGCTGTTATATTTATATCATACTATAGATAGGCACTAATGATAATCCGTAGATTACCTAATTAAAATAATCATTAATTAAATAAGGAGTAATTATAAAGTACCTACCTTATTTTACTTTGTCCATAGAAAATTGATGGAATGTATCGCACCGTTCAAAGTTAATCTCAATCTAAAACCTTTAGATTTTGATTGATTATTTCCAATAATCCTATACCTACCTACTAATATTATAAACGCGACTAATATTATAAATGTCGTGGTGGCCCGGAGGCCGGAGGTTAAGGCGCCCGCTTCTCATGCATGAGGGTGCGGGTTCGAAACCTGGCAAGTACCAATGTGACATTTTCCGAGTTATATGTACTTTCTATGATTATTTAGACACTACTGACATACGGTGAAGGTAAACATCGTGAGGAAACCTGGACTTATAATTTCTAATTATAAGTTTGAAATCGCCAACCCGCATTGAGCAAGCGTGGTGATTAATGCTCTAACCTTCTCCGTGTGAGAAGAGGCCTTTGCTCAGCAGTGGGCACTTATAGACTGATGATGATGATGATTATAAACGCGAGAATTTGTAAGAAATGGAGTGATAGATAATTTCTACTATGCCACGTAAAAACTGCTGTCCGGATCTGAATAAAATTTGGCGTAAGTAGAGGTAGATTATAGTCTACAATAATATGTAGGTAGAGGTACTTATATGGGCTACTTTTCAAGCTACTGGCATGTCCAAAGCTATATAGTAAAAAATAAGTAATTTCTGATCAAAATTAGATGCGATCTGAAGATTTAAGATCTAAAATCGGTTGGTATTTTCAGCAGTTAGGTACTTACATGTTTACCTAGTGACCTAGACAGGCAACATTCTAAACATCAAGTCCATGGCGTGTTATTTAAACGCTTGGAATACCTTTTCTAAATTCTAGACAGTAAAAAGAGAAGAATAGGTACACTTTGTTTTTATTTAAATCTTTTTGAATTTTTTCTCGGCTATATTACCTACGTCCCAAAAGACGTAAAAATGTACGAACAATGTTTTACTCAATATTTTTACGACGAACATTTTTTTTTTACTAATTTTCATTTAATAAGTTTTAAATAATTCTCATATAAATAATTTAGAATTTTTCTCAGTCAAAAATAACTTATTTCGACTTAGATATTATATTATTAAAATACTAAAAAATACACATCCTTATTTATCTATTAAATTTACGATATAAATACTTGCTTAGTATTCATAATTTTTTTAGATAATTCATGAGTATTAAGTATGCTATTTGACTTCAAAAAACTGACTTTTTTAAGTCAAATAGCATAGAATGAATTTTCTATAAGAAAACTCATTATATCTAGCTATAGTTTTTGGCATTACAGAAAAAGTATTTAATAATTAGACTAGTTAAAAACTTCCCTTTTATGAATCGATCCTATAACCATGCAACATCTACCAATTCAAATTCTTTAGGCTAAAGCTTTAGGTATTGCGAACTAGCTATATAAACAACATTCATAAGTACTTAGAACTTAGTTACCTGTTTATGTATTGCAATTATACAATATTTTAGATTTGATAACAACATAAGTACATGATTTAAAATTGAAACACCCTACTCCTACCTACTCTACCTACCTACCTTACCTACCTTACCTACCTACCCTACTCTTTTTTACAACCTGCGGTAATAGAAGTCGGCCTGGCCGTCTCAACTACCTATCACACGTAAGACCATCAAAGTAAGTAGTCTCCATATATTGATGCATTTTGTCGATTTTTTTATAAAAACGTTGCTTAGCACATACATGTATGTTCTCCTGTGTCCTGAGCACGGAGTAAGAACAAAGAACAAAAACTTTGTTCTTACTCCGTGGTCCTGAGCGCGTTAACAAACATACGAATTCACACATACACAAGCCACTCACGCCATAGCCGGGCCTGGCGGGTTAAGCGCAATTAGGTGACTCTGCTTAGAGCAGGAGAAGGGATACAATGGGTTTTAGTCAGTAAGAGTGACACTCCCTTTTGCCATACCCTGGGCAAAAGAAGTCATTTGATGATATGCCTGAAAAAAATTGCCACTTAGGCCCGAAAGAACTATTTGTGGAGCACACCAAGTGTTTTTCAGTGCCGGCATCGAACCCACGACAAGTTGCATTACAGGCAGTTACCCAGCCACTGCGTGAACCGTGCAGTCATTCACTCACAGCTCATCAATTATGATTCAACTACAAATGCATAAAAACATTCTAAAAATATATATTTAAGCTTAGTTTTTTTATTATAATTTACAACGACTGTAATAATTTACAACAGTTCAACTGGATGCGACACGAAATGAATAACGTAGGTACCTACACACATTCTTATGCAAAAAAGTATATTACAATAAGAAAAGAACTTTTATTTTACTTCAGTCTTTTCCGAACAACAATACTGGAAGCAATCAGATAAAATGTTACATCCGCCTATTATAAAATGGTCTGGTTGACATTTCAAATTATTCCTGTGACGATCCCCGTTGAGTTTAGTTGTGAAACACGTGATGAATATTACTAGAACAATGGTCGCTTCCAGCCTGATGATGAAGAGCATCGGTTCAGTGGTTACCAAAACTTGGGTTGAAAGGTATGATTTTAAAATCCTTATGTATCTTTTATGATTGAATATCTTCCTAAAAACTCGTATCTATATAAGAAAAACTAATTTTTTATGTGATATGTAGGCAAACGTGCAGACGAATTACCTGATCGTAAGCAATCAGCGCCGCCCAGTGACACTCGTGGTACCAAAGGAGTTACTACAAGTGCGTTGCCAGCCTATTGTGGGTTATTAGGAATTTAGGGGATTTGAGGATTGAGGATGGGATGAGGGGGGAAGAATTGGACCTCCAGTAACCTCACTCACACGGCTTAACCTGTACCTGCCACTTTCGTCTTAGCTAGCAAAAATTTTCACATCGTGTCACGTTAGAGCAACAACGTCCCAAGCACTTCCTGAAACATTTACTTTTATAAAAATGTTCTCTTAATTTCAGCACCATACAAAGGTTTTGTGGTACTACTGCTGCAAGCCCAAAAAAGTTTGATTTAAAAGAAGAAAAAGCCGAGTTCCTCAACGCTCTTCCAGGTGTCATTGATCAATTTGCGAAACATGTGAAGTTTCAGGAAATACCCGGAACCGAAAAATGGGTGAGAAATGTGAGTATAGATTTTTTGTACCTTTTTTATAGAGATGTAATTACATGAGATACCTGTAGGTACCTTAGTTAGGGTAAGTTCACTCGCGCATTGTTTCCGACTGATTTTCTGAAGTCATGGGGACCGAGTCATACCGAAGAATAGCTCTCCAACATCAGACTGTAATTCCACGAATATTTTTAAAAAGTTTAGGCTATTTTCCATATAGTTACAATTAGGTACTTCTTATAACTCCCGTGGTGCCAACGACACGGATGCTTTGCATTACCATAGCAATGGAATGACGAAATAATTATGCTTATCAATGTAACTGACTTCGATCTTGTTATTATATATTAGGTATAATAACAAGATCATTAGGGCAATGAATACTCCAAACAGACACACCCCATTAGCAAAAGAATATAGATCCTACCCATATATGTTACTAACGAAAATATCTAGGAATCCTTTTGTAATAAAGTGATAATTTAACATTTTTTGTAAACAGAACAATTAGCGCTTGACACACCCGCGCAATTTATTATATAAGAGATATTTTGTATATCACGAATTTCAAATTTGTTACTAAGTATCTAATTAAGTATGTGATTTGCAAATATTATATATGTTTTGTTAAAATATTTGATGTTTTTCACTTTTGCCTAATTGGGTAGTGGTCACGGTCAAAAAGAAATTAAGTATTACAACTTAGAAAACCATAAAAATACTTAAAACTAAACACACATTCATATCTAAGTAACTTTTACGATATAATATATGTACCTACCTAAAATTCGTATATTTTAGATAATTCAAGAGAAATGTTAATTGATGTAAAAAAAAATTAAAAAAATGTCGTTTGTGACATTACGGAAAAAGTATTGAATTTGGTTTGTTGGAAACTACTCTATAATAACTGGGTTATTACCCTACCTACCATAACCTGAACGAAACACATATATGATATATGATGATGGTCAGAAATTAATTATGTTTTAATTCTTCACCACTCTTTATTTTCTCGCCTGCCTTGAAGAAAGTGGATATATCATAATATATATAATCTTAAATATCATTAACACACTTCGTTTTCAGGTTTTAAATGGCAATTTAATAGGCGGTAAGAACATGAGAGGACTCACAACGGTAATGACATACAAGTTCATAGAGAAACCAGAAAAAATCACAGAAGAAACATTGCGACTAGTAAGAACATTGGGATGGTGTGCTGAAATTGTAAGTCTTTAGGTACCTAACTGGTTTTAAAGTCCTGGCAAGACACACTAGCATAACTTAGCTCCACGTTTTGTTGCCCAAAGGGTTAAGTTCATCCACCAACCACCATCGAAATCGTTTACTGCGGCCAATATGAGAGTAAACGGAATGGTTTTTAGTCAGTAGGTTTGAGTACCTATAAATAAGTGTGTCCGACACTGCCTCTCGGCCCTCGTAGGGCAGAAGAGATTCGGTGACTTGACTTTGCTTCTTTTATGTAAACAATAGATACTGTATTCACCAATTATTTTTGCAGCTGTTTTAGGACTGCATGATGATATGCAGGTAGTTCTAGATAGACCGCATCTTTTAAAACAATTCAAACAATTAGCCAGCTTCCCAAAAAGTACCTACTTAAATTATAATACCTATTACCCACCTACCTATCCAACGCTCTATATCACTTTTTACGTAGGCACTTTTCTTTCCAATTAAACAGTGTACTAATATGAAGCAACTGCTGTACTCAATTTATTATTTACACAGCTACAAGCATACTGCCTCGTGTTGGACGACATAGCTGATGGATCTATTACTCGACGAGGCATGCCCTGTTGGTATCGAAGGGAGGATGTCGGCATCGCTCATGCAGTCAACGATGCCACACTAATCCACTTCAGCCTGCTCCAGTTACTACGAGTCAATTTTGAGAAGTTCCCTTACTATAACGACCTCTACCATAATTTCAACGAGGTGAGTATTAGATTTAAGAATTTTTTTAATGTTACTGTTGTTGCTATTTTGCAAGGGTTATGTTTAAGTCAAAGACCAGCCAGCCAGCGAAATATTTAGGTTAGCTATTGTACCTCGTAAAGTAGTCGCAAGCTTCCCTTCGAGCTTCAAGGAATCCCTGAATATCACGTATAAAAGGCATGACAATTTCAATATAAGAATTCCTAGTTGTTCACTTATTCTAATTCTAATAATGTATTTGATACTGACAGTTTACTTTACTGTCTAACCACTTCTGCAGTATCTATAATTTAGTCTCATATTTCAGACGCTCTTTTACACATGCCTTGGACAATATCTGGACATCATGACAGGAATGAAAAAGAAGAACTACGATCTGTTCACAATGGATCAGTACGATGCTATAGTTAAACACAAATCTGCTTATTACACATACAAACTTCCCATAACAGCTGGACTAATGCTAGCTAACCAGTTCAACGAGGAAACTCACAAGGATGCTGATGAAATATCAATGCAGTTAGGAAGACTTTTTCAAATGCAGGACGACTACATTGATTGTTTTGGAGACGAAAACATGACCGGGAAGATGGGAACTGATATTCAGGAAGGCAAATGTTCGTGGTTAGCTGTAAAAGCGTTACAGCATTGCAAACCCAACCAGCGCGCCGTTTTCTCTGTGTGTTATGGCAGCCATGAACCAGCGCATGTAGAGCGTGTTAAGCAGCTTTACGTTCAGCTAAAGATTCCTCAACTGTATAAAGAAGAAGAAAATCAAATTTATAACAACATCATCAAGAGAATTGAATCTGTGTCTTCAAACGATCACCAAAAATTATTTCTCAAAGTTTTACATGATACTTATGGCCGAAAACATTAACTTTTATTTTGAATGCATGTTTAACTGAAACAATTGGACCCATGTCGACGTTTTTAAATTAATTAAACCTGATTGAAACCATATTTTTCTCATTAATTATTTTATTTATATTAGTAAACGCAAAAGACTATGAGCTTAACATACATTAAAAAATATGCTGCAGTTGTCTAAACCATCTGTCACTAAAGTCACTGTCAGCAGAGGTGACAGCTGACGGCAGAGATGAACACGCAACGCATTTGACATTCCTAAAATTGTTAGTATGTCAGTGTCAAAATCTCGCTAAGTTTGGAGGACGTAGCGGCCGTCAGAGAGTTTTATAAATAATGTGTGCGGTTATTTTAGTTTCATTTTAATAAATAAGCCTTTTGAAACGATATAATAACACAAACATTATATGAATTTATGTGAATATTCTAGTTGCGCTGTACTGTGTAACAAGACATATTTGGCGGGTTGATTTTCCTCGGAATTCGGTCAGAGAAAGTGGGCACGTAGAAATTATTTACTTAAAAGATGAATAACATAAAATTCCTACGTTTATTGAGTAGAACAAGGTCGGTATGGGCTGGCTACGACAAACATCCGTGGTAAGTAAATCAAAGTTTAATAAGTAAAACTGTAAACTTTGAAATTCTTCTTTTACCTATACGAGACATTATGGTCAATGAGCAGTCAAAATCTTCGTACTAACGGTAAAAGCTAAAAGTTATTAATTAAACTACTGTATGTACAGAGGGAAATGTTTATTATTTCCAAAACACAAGTTCTGTGAACCTCTATCAAAGTTTTATCATATCACTCAAGTGGTTGGGCATCAGGAGTATACACAAAATTAGATAACTATCACCTAAGCTAAATGAAAGCACTTTGTACAACATTGATCATTTGTTCTTTATCATCAATAATTAAATGGTTGTTCACTAAAAATGGCACAGTGACATTTTTTTGGAATTTATTATTTATTATAATATATTAAGATATAAAAATATATATAGGTATTGAAAAATCTTAAAAAACTTTGACCTAAAATCTGAAAGGCCTGCTACAATGGGCATTTCTTTTTTCTTAATTACTGTATCAAGCCAGACATGAAAAAACAATACATTCACATTTATTTCTTATGTCTGCAATAATTGATGTTTAATTAGTTTAGAGAAAGTTTTGTCAAGTGACACTAATACATAACTATTAATATACAGACTAGAGAGGTCAGTAATTATGGGCAACTACCCGTAATAGGATTAAAAAGTTAAAAATAAAAAAATTTCATGACCCACTTAAATGGGCCTGCAATTATGCAATGTCATAAGTCTTTATATATATTTATAGTATGTATGAATTTTTTTTTTCAGTTTCTTGCAACTGTCGGCAACGAGAACCATGCAAACAAGTGTGTCCATATCTCAAATTATGAAGGAGAAGGAGGTGTTCCATGATGTTCTGCCTGGCATCATACAGAACCTGCAAGCCAGCTCCAAAATTTCTCAACAGCCTGAAGTTGCGGCTTGGGTTAAACAGGTATGTGTTGCTTTGTATTTTAAAACTAGCTCATCTCGTGTTTTCACAAGGTGCTCGGCTCCATTTGATCGTAGCGTGATGTTTATAGCCTATATCACTCAGGAAAATTGTAGCTATCTATCAGTGACGAATTTTGGCAATTCGACCAGCGGTTCCAAAGATTACCTCCTACACACAAACATACAGATTTCCCCTCTTCATAATAATATATTATATTATAAAATTAAAAAATATTTATAATAATTTTAAATAAGAACATATTTAGTAACCATATTATGTATCCCGGTGTAATATTTACAGCATAAATTAAAACAAACATCCAACATATTTTATTTGTGTACTTACTTCTTCACACTGTTACATTTTGTTACTGCAATTGCAATTTACTAATTAGGTAAGAAGAGGGACTACTGAGTACATTTTAAGGAGTTGAGTTGTCAGCAAAAAATAGTTTCGTTCCTTGAAAATATTTTTATAGTAATGACATGTATACCTTATTTTTTCTGTCAAGTGAAGTTAAAAAGAACAAGTTAGTTTTGGCCTTGTGCACTCTTCATAATGAACCTACATGAGTGATTACTACCTACAGCAAAAAAGGTCAAGTACCGTTCTTATGAGTAACCCTATTATAATTTTCACTGATGTCTTGAATCTTGAATTATTTGTCGCAATTAAGAATGCTGGAAAAGCTACAAGTATTTTGAAGTTTAGAGCAACAATGCTTTACCACGAATGGGCAAGCTTAATCGAAGGATTACCAGTACAAATAACGGGCGTAAAACAACACTACCGTAATGTTGGAATATAATTGAATGTCAAACCATAGACATACGAGAAATAGATTTTTGAAATAAGAACAGATGCTACCTCTTCTCTTTGTTTTTTTCTCCTTCAACGTATTGTTCGCGACAATCTCATATTTTTTAAAACTTGACTGGTTTGACAACATATCTTTAGTAAACCAGGATATTCCATGTTTATTGTTTGCTTTGTGTTTCCAACATTTCAAGACTGGCAAGTATCGAAATGTCGGAAACTAAAGACAAACATTAAACATGGTATATCCTGGGTTTATTACCGAAGTTACGTTAATGACCACTCTAGTTTACACGTTAACATGATTGTCCACACTGCAAATATCTTGACTTACATTTGACTTTATTCACTAATAGCTACTCTGACGCGGTTTCACCCGCTGCTCGGCTCCATTGAATCCTAGCGTCATGTTTTATAGCCTATTGCACTGAGGAACATTGTAGGTAAGAATTTTGGCAATCCGATCAGCGGTTGCAAAGTTTCTTTATTATATTAGAATAGATTATCGTTTTTTGTGAGGGTAAAATCATTAAATGACTTCTACCGCCCAGGGCCAGGCGGGAGGATAGTGTCAGACTCTTACTGAATAAAAAACCCCCTGTTCCTTCTCCTGCTCTAGGCCGAGGTCGCGGTGCCTTCATGCGCTTACCCCGCAACCATAGATTATCGTTTGCAGTTAGCATTCAGTCACAAGAATGCATAGAGCAAGTACGTTAAAATGATCGACACAATTATGACGTTCGGTGCTCTGATTGGTCGACTCCTAGTTAATCAACCAATCAGAAGAATAAACACGGTAGTTTCGATCGCATCAACGTAAAACCAATTCGACTAGGCACTCTGCACAAATAGACTTTTGCGGAAACATGGCGGTAGTAAAACCTACTACTTGGATGGCTATTTGTTCTTCTTTCACTTTAATACTACTGAACGGATCAGAATTAAGTTTGACATAGAGATAGATTCTAGTCTAGAATAACACATAGGCTACTTTTTATACGCAAAAACGAAACCATGAGAGTAATATTTAGTAGATATTCATTTATTTTGTTTTATAGATATAGAAATCTAATCTTCGTAGTTTACATTTCTTAAAAGAAATTAGTTTCCATTTAAATGCATTCTTATCTTTTTTAAATCATAAAATATGTGTATCTCTATAAAGAATACCTAATCAGTAGTGCGTGTAATTCTCTTTCAAGGTTCTAAGCATAATTATGTAAAACCTATGTGAAGTAGGTATCTACTTAATTAGGCTCCAATGCTAAAGGCACTGTTATAAGTCCCAACCTTTAGGCCTTGATTTTGTAAACGGGCGACAATGAACTTTACGGTACTTAGGTTAAGTGCTATATGCAACGTACTTATACAATTTTTGAAACGTCGAGCAAAGGGAAACTTAAAAAGCAACTCTCGTATATGGGTCGTATGGGAGAGCCAAGCTAAGTGTGTGTGGGGGAGCCAAGCTTCGTCATGAATGTGATACCACGGCCTCACAGAAAACCGCTGTGAAACACGACAGCGTTGTGCTTCGCCATGTGATTGAGGTTATCGGAGCCCAATCCCTCCCCTCGTCGCATCCCATCTCAATCTTTAAATATAAGAATCCCCAAAAGCGTAGCAACGCACTTGTAACTCCTTTGTTTTTGCGAGTGTCCATGGCGTCACCGATCTCTTACCATCACGCAACCCGCCTGCTCGATTGCCGACATAATCTGATAGTCTCTTATTTTAAAAACGTTGCCCCACGCCACGCGTACCCACGCTTTTCTCCTGTGTTGTGGGTGCGGTTACAAACATATAATTTTACATACACAAGCTACACAAACAAATAATTATTCCGTGCGGAAATCGAATCCGCGACACGTCGCATGGCAGTCAGTTGCCCAGCCTCCGCACCAACCGTGCAGTCAAAGCTACTGATAGTCTAAACTGATCAATCAATTTAAAGACGCGGGCTCGCAGTCTTTCAGGAGGATCGAATTCCAAAAAAACCGGCCAAGTGCGAGTCGGGCTCGCGCACAAAGGGTTCCGTAGCAGCAAATATAATAAACTTTAACCAAAATTACAGTTAAATCAACCTATCTCAAAAACTATAAGAGATACTTTGATCAAACCAAAAATCGTTGAAAGAGTTAATTAGCATGTATCACCTCTATTTTTTTTAGAACTTTATACCCCGTAGTTATAAAAATAGAGGGGGGGGGACATACTTTTTACGACTTTGAGAGCTGATATCTCAAAAACCGTTCACTTTAAGAAAAATGTTTTTTAGAAAACTTTATATCATTTTAAAAGACCTTTCCATTGATACCCCACACGGGTATGTACATCGAAAAAAAAAATTTCATCCCTCAGTTACATGTATGGGGGGCCCCACCCCCAATTCTTTTTTTTACTATTTAGTGTCATAATTTTGTAGCGGTTCATACAACACATATTCCCATCAAATTTCATCACTGTAGTACTTATAGTTTCCGAGTAAATCGGCTGTGACAGACGGACAGACGGACAGACGGACATGACGAAACTATAAGGGTTCCGTTTTTGCCATTTTGGCTACGGAACCCTAAAAAGGGCATCCGACAGAGAACTAAAATTATAGGCATATCCCAAAAGATGTGCAAACCGAGGTAGCGGAAGGATCACATCTGTCCAAGGATCCATGACTGTTTTGGGCAGACGTGTACTACGAGTACGAGTGAAGACAGCGTCTAAGGCAGACTTGGTATACGGTGTCATTCAGCTAGAATGAGTGTCGAGCTGAAATAGAGCTTAGTGGCGTGCAATAAGAGGTGCCTAGGTATGTGTCCAGCAGTGACGATCGATTATAATAATGAGATCTCTTAAGATTGCGATCTGAAGGATGAGGAGCATACTTTACACTTCCTGTCATTTAACTCCATCCTTAAACAAAAGAGTGTGGCTTTATCTAAAACCTCTGTTAACTAGTAATTTTCCTTCATACTCGTATTTGATCGAATTCCGACTGACGTCGATTTTTTTTTAATATTCCAGGTACTAGAACACAATTTATCTGGCGGCAAGCATTCAAGAGGATTGATAACTATGTTATCATACGAAATGCTGGAGAAACCAGAAAACATCACCGATGAAAAACTCAAGCTGTCCAGAGTGCTCGGATGGTGTGTCGAAATGGTAATTATGATTATTCATTTGTTCAACCATTCTCGTAATGTAGCGTTTATAATTTCATGTAAACAGTTACCATTTACACCATAGACAAGTTATGAGAATGTAAAAGGAAGAAGGTTCAACATCTACTTTCATTTTTGTTTTAAACTGTTTCCCTGTCTTTAACATAACCGGCCTGTAACAATATTTGTGTTGAGTTCTGCTGTGTGAGTATGGTTATCAAAGGCCCAAAATATCCCCCTTCCATCTTTAATCCCCAAAACCCTAACTTCAAAAGGTGGGCAACGTTCTTGTAACTCCTCGAAGTTGAGATTGTTCTGGTGTGCGTGGACGGCGCTGATTGCTTACCAATCAGATGATCTGTTAGTTGGTTTATCGACCTATTATAAATTTAAAACATACTTCAAACCCTTCCAGATATTCCTATACCAACATTTTCATTTTTAAGTGAAAACAATATAAGCTTATGAAGTTTTGTATAAATGTTACAATCGTTCTATGATCTCGCTTTAATACTGTTTTAGTTTCCTTTTCTAAAGTATCGTTAAACATAACATCGAAATATAAACAAAATCTCGACTCAAGAATTTGATTGGAGCCAAAACCGACTATTAATATATCTTTAAAGTAGGTACATCGCACACGTGTTTTTAAAACTACGGCTGATATAATTAAATAAACACATTATTTACCTCTGAATTGTTTGTATAATTATAAACAAGTTCTTAAAATAAAGTGAATACCTATTTGCGAAATAGATGAAATCTTGCATTGCGGCTCGAAGCTGTGTGATAAATATAAACATAAACGACCTTCTCGCCAAGGATCGAGGATGAATTAATTTGCTCTACTGACTCACAAAGAACAGATTGTAGATTCTTTATTATTTTATTACCCGTAATCGTCTGCTGTAACTACCTCGCTAAGTTTCGTCCATACTTTTCTATTTCGCATTCAAAACGTTTTTAAAGCCAATAAGCATTTGTAAAAGTCATTTATAATATATTTGGCAGAAAATTAAAGATCAAAATGTAAGTTTGCAATATTATTACAGTTATGCTGAAGTTCATGTACTACAATGCGTTATCCACAATTCCGTATTTTAGCTGCATACACTGAAGTCATATCTCTGTACCTAAATAAAGTGCCTGGGTAATATTAAATTATAACGCAATATACATTCCATACTGCGTCCTTACTGGTATGCTTATTCATTTGCCTATACTACACTATTTTTCAAAATTATAAAAACAACAATTACAGTTTAAATTTCAATCTTATGTCTAACGCTCTAGAGCCTTTTAATAGTACTGATAACTTTGAATACATAATGTTCCATTCCTATCAAAACTTTTCCTACCTGACCTTTAAATGTCCCTAATACGAATCTTCTTGCTTCCCGAGGCAGTGCACATTAATCCAAAATTAGAATAGGTAACCAATTTACAAATGATACCGCGTACCCTTTACTTATATTCGATTGTCACTTAGTTTAAATGCAGTCTACGTGCTTTGCTTTAGAATACATTAACTTGCTAGTTCAGATAGTGTTGGGAATTAATGACTCAACTGACAAGGACTAAGACTAAATCTCTCTTCTGTTGTCTTTTTAGAGCAAATAATTAAAATATAGGCCTTAATCTGTGTTTATTTTAATTGTCAGATTTCAACTGGATAACTGTCCCAAAATATCCGTCAGTTGTCAAAGTAAAAGAAGATTTATTTAAGTTATTTTCATATATTCTCTAGAGACATATTTTCTTTCTTTTTGACGGGTTTTTTACGTCTCGAATCATGATAATTTGTTCTTTGGAAGTAGACAAATGTTAATACGTTCCTGTCATAATCTTCGTGATTTTTTGTTTCTTGCGTTATCTTATCCACTATTACTCTTTAAGTTACCTTTTATCTTAAAGCTATTATTAAAAATTCACAGCTTCAAGCGTACTTCATAGTAGCAGACGATATAATGGACGGGTCGACGACACGGCGCGGCATGCCATGTTGGTACCGGATGCCGAACGTCGGGCTCGGCGCCATCAACGACTCCATACTGATTTACTGCTCAATTATGGAAACATTGGACACCTACCTTGGAAAGACTCCCCATTTCGTCAACGTTGTTAAACTTTTCAATGAGGTAAGTGCTTCATAAAATATACATAATACTATTGAACCTGTGAGGTGCTGGATCGTACCTACCTACATATAAGGGATATGACAATAATGTATTTTTCTATTGTGTCCCATCTCAGGCAAGAAGTTAAACGCATGTTATGCATTCCCTAAGCTCTCAAATTCTTGTAGTTTACAATAATACCTAAGATTAGGGGCACCGCGTCCCCGGCTCGCAGTATGAGAAACGTGGTCAGTAGTATGTAAGAGTCTGACACACTTTCTCTCTCTCTCTCTCTCTGTCTCTCATCCCACCCAGAACGGAAGAGGTCATTAAATGATTTTCCTCACTCAAAAAAGGCAATAAATGATTATGAACCAACCATCTCGAAAGAAAAATCAAGGCAAAACGTAGCTTGTGTTCGATAAAGAATGTAAATCAACGGACATTTCCATATATATTATAAGAAGTAGGTAGGTATGAAAAAATTAGTATTGTTTACCTATTGTCTTATCGTTAAAGGCTCATTATTATGTGGGTCTAGTACATTAGTATTCTCATCTTATCTCTGTTTATGAACAATGATTTATAAGTGTAACGCTCACAGCACAAAAATGCATTAAATCAGCTATGACGTCAACATCACTCATTTAATTGGAATGCAAAAGAACAAATGAATGTGAATTTGCACTTTCTCGTAACGAAAGATTATCAGTCTTTACACTACAGTTCTATAAGAAGACGAAGTTATGTATGAATTATCGGATTACTAAGTCTTTACTTGAGCCACGCTTCGGTACGAAAAGATCTCGACCGGCGTTATACACGAGAAAACCGACGTAAAACAAAGCTTGTATTATTTCGCACTGTGACTGAGGTTACCGCTATCTTGAATTCCTTATTATTATAACCCCTTAAAAGGCCCGCAATAGCTCCTAATGGTGTTGTGGGTGTCCAGGGGCGACCCGGATTGCTTACTCAAGGGTTTTGTGCTGGATCAAGTAATCCGACTTGTCGTTTATTCAAAGGTCCAAGGACGGTAATGAAAGAATTCTTAACGTCCTTTGCTCAAATATAATTTAGTTTAGTTACATCTGTAGCTCTTTAAGCCACATGTGCAATTAAAACATTTCCGTATATTAAATAGTCAATAGATATCGTCATACCATCAGCTACAAAATATCCAAAGCTGAACATAGAGTTCCCATAACCCGTAAGTTAATGAATTTATCCTGATTTAAACAATGTATCTTCTAATTCCAGGCGTTAACATACACCTCAATAGGCCAGCATCTGGATTACACGACAGCGAACCACAAAAAAGACTACAGTCTTTTCACAGTAGACCGGTACGCGTCTATCGTGAAATACAAGACTAGCTGCTACACATTCCGGCTGCCGATACTGTTGGGGCTGTCTCTAGTCCAAAATGTAGATCAAGCTATTTATCCGGATGTCAACGACATTTGTATGAAGCTTGGTCATCTGTTTCAAATGCAGGTAAGATGATTTTGTTTAATGTCAACTACTCTTGCCACATTAGATGATCATAATATATTTAGCGCGAATGGACCGGTTGGACCGGGTGATACCATAGCCCTACAAAATAGGGATGTGAAACAACGCTTCTGTTATATGTCGCCGTGTGAGTGAGGTTATAGGAAGCCCAATCCTTTCCTCCCCCAATTACTTATCATCAGGTAATCCGTTTGCTTGTTTGCTGACCTATCCCAGAAAAAACCACACTTACAGTTTTTACTAAGATCGATATGTAGTAAAAATCTAAGATTCCGCGTAAATATTCATAAAATGTTACATACTACTTTATTACTTGTTGCAATGTAAAAGCAACTCTACGAAAAACACTACGTTATACCATAACAAAAAATATTGCGCACATGCACAGATGTCGCCCTAACCTATCTACCTAAAACTATGATGAACTCCCTACCACAAAATAATATCTCATTCGATGATATTTTAAAATACTTTATATTTCTCCCAGGACGACTATATCGACTGTTATGGTGACGAATCAATAACAGGCAAGGCGGGGACAGACATACAAGAAGGTAAGTGCTCATGGTTGGCCGTTACAGCATTAAAGCACTGTAACGAAGCACAGAGGGCGCTGTTCGCTCAGTACTACGGCAGGAAGGAACCCGAACATGTAGCCATCATCAAGCGGCTATACGATGAACTTCGTCTCCCAGAAATATACCGCGAAGAAGAAACATTAGTACATGATAATATAATGAGCAAAGTACGCTCGTTGCCTTCAGAAACAGCCCCTGTATTCTTCTATAAACTTATAGATAGGATCTATAAAAGAAAACATTAATAAGGTTTTTAAATGGCAGTATAATTACTGTTACTAGTCTCTGCCTATAAAAAAGTTATCTTTGACAGCTGTCATGTTAAGCTGTCACGTGGTATAAAGTTATAGTGTCGTCACTCTCAATGTTATTCAGGTTATGACTGAATTTAATATTTTTAAATAAACTGTTAAGACAAACTTGATCTTTGATCTTTTTAATATTAAATAAAATTATTTATCTTCACGGAGATAAGAAGAAATGCTCTGAGCTCTGCGTACCAAATAGCGCCATTTCTTTTCTGCTTCTCTGCTGTGTTTTACCATGTTTATGCTCAATTTGTTTTAAATCATAATAAAGTATATCATAATATTACCGATCAAGTTTGCTTTGCACCAAAAACATTAATAACTTGTTTTATCTATAAGTTTGTATTTATGTGTAGAAGTTCCGTATTCCTAATTATAATTGTTTCGGGTAACATCATGACAATAATGTTATAAACCTATTTTATTTGTGTTTAAATAATTTAGTATTTTAAATTGCATCGTTGATTTATAAATAGACAATGCCTATTACTGGGCCAACCAGCCACAACTACTTTAGTAAATGGACGAAAGATGATCAATTGATATATGTAGTCACAGCTCTTTAGAGACACCCTGAACCCTGCATCGCCTTGTCGTACGATGTCCACTTGTTGGCGACAGGTAGTCCGGGAATGTACTTTATCACCAATAAACGTCTCGCGATCAACCGGTAGAACCCACAATGACATGATCAATCGCCGAGTGGTCAACAAGTGGAGTACGGTTAACGAATTTTCGAATGGTCTATTAATAATTTTATTGGCAATGCCTTGTTAACGCAACGCAAGCATTCGAACAACGAGTCTTCACCGAGTTGTCCACCCGCCTGTCGATGAAGGGCTTAAAACCGCAAAACCATGTAAAGAATACTAGCCGCAGGAGGCGAGTTGGTGATTAGTGGGTGCTGGATGACTCTTATGAGCTGTGACCTTATGTTAACCGAGTATTCCCCAATGGCGCTTACATAAAGAAGCAAGTCACCCATACGGGTAGATCGACCGGTACCAATTATTATTATGAAGACTGGAATGGAATTTTGAAGCATGTTTCGGCACTTGTAACTCCTTTTGGTATTACGAACAAGTAGGTATCAACCTCCTCCGTATTGGCAGCCTGTTTCTTAATGTAAGTACTATAGGCAACCAAAGCATCCTTCCATCCTTATAGTTATATACATTTTACCATAGATCACCATTATTATAATAATTTAGTTTTTTTGTTTACTTTAAAGGTGGTATAATTAGTTCTAAGTCACATAGCAAATTGAGTTGTGTACCTTATAATAATAGAGTTTAATTTCGTTAGTCGATTATTTATAGTCTATAGTTATTTTCCAGTCCGCAATATTTTGTATAAGTAAGCCAGAACATTACATATCTCTTTTTTTTTCAAAAGCGATCCCATTTTCGCATTATAGAAATAGGCATGGCAGCATGTTTTCGCCGTTAACAACTACCGAAGAATATAGTAAATTAATTTAAATGTAATTTCGGGTTTCACAGTCAGACCGGCGGGTCGGACTACGCATTTCAAGTCAAAACATCAAAATGTCCAATGTAATGTCCTCCCTTAGGACCCTCCCTCTTACACCTCCCTCTTACACCCACGATAAGATTAGGGATGTAAGGATTGAGACAAATGTCTGACTTCAGTCTGACTTCGAAATCGAGCTATTTGCTTAAATACTATTTCAGTACTGGCCAATAGTCACTTTATATCCACGTTTTACAGCAAAACAAAGGCCATATTACTTCTTCCTGAGAAGGCTTTCTAGTCCATTCTTTGTACCTCTAAAATTTTGGCTATTGTTTAATTATTATGTCCAAAATTAAAGTGAAAGTGTTGGAAGCATTGCTTAAAAGAAGAATTAATAACATATGCAAATAAGTTCGTTAGTTTCCCTGACTTCTGACTTAAAAATTTGTTGGAAAGCCGTGACGCGTCAACATTTCTAAATTCGACAGCAATATTTTTTAACGTCTACTGTGTAGTTAATGATAAGACCACATTTATTTTCACAGTTTAGTATCTAATAATAAAAACGTTAAAGAGATTATTTTAAAACACATTTTTAAAAGTGGCTTTCTCCGTCCTTATTCTTTCTTTTTTTCTTTTTAAAAAAACGTTGCCCCACATTAGGATTTTCTCCTGTGTCGTGGCTGGGTGCGGTTACAAACATACAATTTTACATACACATGACACCCAGACCCGGAACAACAATTTGTGGATTACACAAAGAGTTGTTCCGTGCGGAAATCGAACCCGCGACACGTCGCACGGCAGCCAGTTGCCCAGCCACCACACCAACCGTGCAGTCAAATATATCCCTATGTACCTATGCTTAAATCTTTAAAACTACGCAACGGGTTTTGTTGCGGTGTTTTTTTATTTAATAGAGTAGTAATTGATAAGAGAAAGGTTGTATGTATAAAAACATCAGTGGGGAAATTTAGTATCAGCTTGCACTCGTACGAAACTGGGGTGGGTTCCTAACTTCCTAGTATAACATAAAAAAAAGTCGTGGTTATGTTTACAAACACATTATTTAACGCACACATCTTACTTTTATTAAAAAACAATCGAAAATCACACAGAAAATTATTGATCCTTACACCCGGTTGTCAAGTTATCTGATTGGTTGTTGACAACAACCAATCAGATGACTTGACAAGAGATTTAACAGGAGATTACTTAATTTTAGCGTTGACAAACCTTTCAGAAACTGGGTGTTAATCCTTTATACAATTTGTCAATAGGTAAGTAGGTAATCATAACCAATGAATAAATAAACATAATTTATTTGAAGTAACATAACACATAATTTTATTACAAAACCAATTTCGATAATGTTCTTTACGTTCTACGACTATGACGCAAATAAAAATGAAAAATGATATTTTGGAAAAGTTTCTATGCCTACAGCAGTTCTTCCAAAACTTAATGTGCCAATATTTCATAGAAATAAAATTTTCGAAATCTTAACGTTTTTATGATTTTGAACCGTATCTCTATCAGTATACATAACGTTTTTAAATATTACAAACATGTTGAATTTTGCAATAACTCTGTTAAGATCAAAAATTAAATGATATTGTAAAATATTATTTGTGTGACAAAATATTAACTACCCACTACATGAAAGGAAGTAAGCTTTATGTGGGTCTTTAAAATTTTGTAAATATTTGTATGAAATAACATATACTTACACAGATAAAGAAAACATTCATGAAGCATGGTGCTTTAGTATTTAAGAAATTAAATAAGCTATATTTAAAAGTTTAAAAAAAGTAATGACGTTTGGTCTATCATTTAAAAAACGTATTGTTATGCATAGATAGATAATTTTTTTTTTATATCGAAGGCATAGACTAGAGTGCTAACTGCCTTCTTTAATTTCTTTTATAATAAATTTATGGATGCAATTACAGTAAAAAGCAATACTTTAATATAAAAAAATTATAATAATGATAAATTATCTCATTATGCTGTGACCGACATATTTTTTGTGATTATAACCTCGAATTATAATCTCGCATAGAATATTAATGAATTTACACGTTTTCAACTTTAAGGCTTGTAAAAAGGTTAAAGGGCTTTTCTCTTTTCAAAGTCATGTTGTGTTGTCATACAAAGTATTATTCTGTAATTCGACTGATTCAATAGTAATGATGACTATTTTGTTTATTTCAATCTAGTTGTTAAAACATTAGACACGTATTTATAATTTGTTTTGACGGAGTCAGCTTATTTCCACGACATTTGAAATATAGAGTGACGTCACGATTTAGTACGTCTTAAAAATTTTGTTCTTTATTTAAATGCGTGTCTAATAGGTACCTATTTTTTTTATCTCAATAATTGCATTTCGTGGTAGGTTTTACTGGCGTGATCCTATTGCTAATAATGCCACGAGTATATTTATTTACAATACTTTTATACAATAGTCAAATAAAATAATAATTTGTTTAAGAATCTTTAATGTTATTTTGGTTCTATTATAATATTGTTTTACCAGATTCTAGCTATAATAATATGTTACAATTGAATTTATAATTTTATGTTTGTATAAGGCCCTTGGTATCTTTATAGAGATGGCAGCTATCTACATATCATTACATGTTGTTTTCGCCATTTATGTCATCCTTTTAAATAAGCGGGCGTGTTTTATGAATAATTTTGTAATTATTAGTACCTACACAAAATAATTGTACAAAAGAAAAAATACTTTTTATTCCAATACTGGGCAAATTTTTATAATAACTGTCGTGAGACATACTAAATTAACTAAAAATCGCGGGTTACTCACGTGTAAATATTGAGAAAAGCTCTACTAGTTTCGAACCACAGAGGGGTTCTTCCTCATGAGCAGCGTGCGCGACGTCGCCGCGGCAAATTGCCAATGAGCCAGAGCATTTATGCTTTGATTAGACATTTATTACCAGCAACATTAATATTTCGCAAGGTATTCGTTTTTTTTAGAACAAGCCTTTATATGGCGTTCCTCTGTAAAGATATCAAGTGGAAAAATAAGTACATTATTTTATTAATTGCATGTAGACATTTAAATAATTTGATTGTAAGTACACGGGAATTATAAAAATAAAAAATGTTATTATCTTTTTTGTGTTATATTATTTATCCATCATACCTTTAAAGTAGGTAATTAATATGTATATGAGTAATGTATGTACAATATAAATGAACCTTCTAAGCTACAAGAATCTCAAGACGTTGATAGAATATGTAGGTAAGGGAAGTGGCGAAAATACATTAATAGTAGGTACCTACAGAAAAAAACGTGTGAAGCGCTATCGGTTTCTTCCCGGTTGGAAATTTTTGTCATTAACTCACACAAAAACACTTTCATCCCTGTCATATTGGTTGGCAGTTAACAACTGTGCGATTATCGGTAAACTTTCTGCCTCGTACGCCAAACTTCAGAGTATGTAATCTTTCCGGAAAGTATTTCGATACAACGTTCAAACCTTCAAGAAACGAACGCACCTGCTCCTTAAAAGGCCGGCTTTAAGTTAAGGCATGCTGTGACTCGGCTGTCCATGATCGCTTAACACTTTCATTAGGTACCACTACGATTTTCACAATGATATCTCGGATGCCGCCTACATTTCTCGAACATTTTAGGCCGCTATCCAACGGACGTTCATGCTTGTCACGCGACGAAGCGGCGTTAACGTCGCGTCAGCGCGGCGTCGACGTTGCGCAAATACAACGTTGACATCAAATGTGTTTTATGATTAAATGAAACGTGTTTGCCTCCTATTCCATAAAAAATCGGCATCTAGTTTCAGTTACAAAAACTTGAAGTCCAACGTACAATGGAAAATAAACACTTATGTAGGTAGGTATTCGTGCAATTTTCTTGGCTATTGGCGCTACCTACTTGTTCCAAAAGCTCATCCGATTAACCTTTTCACTTAGGGCTCTATTTCATTGAGCTCCCATGGCCTCTAAGATCAGTTTATCAATCGTGGCTTGATACAAATTAATAGTTACGACCACTAAGAGATGCGATCACCGGCAAGTTCTTTTGTGTTACCAACTTGAATTATGTTGGCGGTCAACTTGACATAAGGTAAAATCGCATTCATACAGCTTTACCTATATATTGATGGTTTCCAGAAGTGGTCGTAAAACTCTTAAGTTCTTAAAAAGGGGCCATTATAACTACTCAGCAGAAATGCTTGTAACAGCCATCTAAAATCTGTGTAAAGAACTGCGTCTCCTCTTTCGTCGGCAGATCTCGAATTCTTTGAACTAAATCTTCATACATAGAACGTTCATTTTGTTTATACAAATTTTTCAAATCTAAATCATCAAAAAGCTGCTTGATCCGCTTCACATCTTCAGGATTGCTGCTTCCATAGCTTTCTTTGAAGATGGAACGTTGTTCTTCAGTGCAGCGCTGCAGCGCTGTTAGAGAAAACCAGGTCAATTTACCTTCTTGAATATCCGTGCCTACTTTGCCTGTTTTGATATCGTCGACGAAGACATCTTTGTAATCATTCTAAAAAGAAGAAAAATATATTTTAGTTGAATAAAACGATTGTTTTGTATTATTGTATTGCAATTATTGCAACACTGGCAAAATATCTTATTACCTGTAAATGCAGAAGTCTGCCAATGTTCAAATCTACATTATAAGCTTCTTCTGAAAAAGTTATGCTTCTGTCCTTTACTAAAGCAAGAGCTAAGAGTATAGGAAATTTGAAAGAATAAACGGCAGGTTTTACAAGATCAAAAAATTCTATTTGATTTTTTATCAACTTGTCAAAGTCATTCTTCTCCTTTCTGTAGACGTATAAGCAGTCTAAATGCTGACCTATGCACATCTGGATTACTGTCTGAAAATAATAAAAGTTATAATGTAGATTGGGGTTCAATCTTAAATCATATATTATAATGATGAAAAGAATAACTAAGTACATAAATGTTCCTTACTTAAACCCCGAAGACTAGTCTAAGTGAAAAGACGCTTGCAACCATAAATAACTTACCTGATTGGTAATTTTGACCAAGTCGCTGTAGATTTGTTCATTTCCGAAATAGATTTCCAATAATTCAAAGGCACACGACAGCAGAAGCCCGCAGTCATTGACTGCCCCCAGCCCAACGCCGCTATGGATGTGCCAACACTCCTTGCCACGGCGAGTTTGTGACGAGTCCACGATATCATCTACTGTTAAGACGTACGATTCTATCTGTAATGCAATAAAATATAAACTGCTCGTAAGTATTCTTAAAACAAACGACTATTTTTATTTTTCTTCAACACTACAAGGCACTCCAGTCCCTGAACCCCCTCGATCTTTACGAGAGTATTAATAATCGTCTGTTCATGGCGTCGCGTTATTATCATCAGGTAATCAGTACCTAAGCTCGTTTGCCGTCGTACCACATTAAAAAATGCCAGTCTGGTTGAAAATGCCAATTTAAAAGTTTCGGGTTAGAGAGCGCTGCCAGCCGAGTCTACACAGCTATTATTCATAAAGTAGGTATCTTACTACACACATTTCTTACTATTCAGCTAATACTATTTTTACATTTAGGTTTTAATTTTTTTTGTGAGGGAGTGTCATACTCTTACTGACTAACCCCCTCTCTCCCCCGTTCCTTCTCCTGCTTTAGGCCGAGGCCGAGGTGACTTATTGCACTTGCTTCGCAACCCCGGCTAAACATCAGCCCTATAGGGCCCCGTCTGTGGTGGTCTATTGGCTCTTTGAGGCACATATGTTATACTCACTATTTCCACGACCCACCCCAAAATACGTGCTCTATGGAGATTTTCTTCTGTGAAGTGTTTTGGGTCTTCAATTATTTCATACGCAAAGGGTACCGCCAGGCCCCTGCTCCTTTTTCCTCCTTCTAATGTGTAATTTAGCAACTGTAAAAATACATATTAATTAGAGCTTTTTGCGTGAAAAACGAACATAATATCGACTGCTTTAAGTACAGGACCGACCTATAAATGACCTTAATTCGACAACGTATTCAACACGTTTTAAAACTAGGTACCTACTTATTTATGGTTTAGTTGAAAAAAATAATTTGACTTTGACTTTGATCAAGAATCTTTTCAGAATGATACTACCTAATTCTGAAAACGGCTGGCATCGCAGGTTAGGTAGTTTTTAATTTTGAAACTATTTGTGAAACTGAGCTGTGCATATATTCTCTACAAAAAAGCAGTTTACCATAGTGAAATATCTATCTATAATTATTGCACTAATCGATAAAAAGATCAGGTATTACGTATCCGATAATAGCCAATCAACGCCCTCTGTGGTCATTTAAGCTAATAACAATATACTTAAGTTTGGCACTGAGCACTGGCTTTAAATGCTTACCCTTGAAATCCAATTTTTCACATCAGGCATCTGATCCTTAAGCTTGGGACTGGACATCAAAGAGCTCACTAATTCAGATTGGACATCACTAAACTTCTTCTGGTTCTTGTACCGATCAAATGTAACGGTTGCACTGTAATTGATAGCTGTTTTGTGTAACATTCTACACTGATTGTAAAACATCATTTTACGGAAAAATACAGTTGCTATCATGATTTAAGTGTATCAAAAACTGTTTACGAAATCACTGTTTAATACGAAGACCCTGTATTTGTGCGCAAGCGCAGATTTGACACTGTCATTTCCAATAACCGATACACACATTTTTATTCTAAGTGTATTGGTAGGTAACGCAAGTAAGTATACAGGGTGCGTTTTTTATTTCCTGCATTTATCATTTTTAAATAAAAAGTAAAACTTTATTATTTCATTAAAGGTCTATTTTTAACCGACTTCTTACAAATATGTCCGACAAATATGTTGGAAATATTCTGTTATATGACCGTATATTAAATGATAATTATTATTATTAAGTACTTATTAGTAACAAATCACCCTGTATAGATACTTACCTACTTATCGGATGGTCATGGTGATATATTATTCAACCTTAATGCGTATTATATGCTTTCCGACAGCTAGGTATGATTCATGACACCTATTTATAAGCAGTTGTATGTACTTAACTAGAGTTATTAAATACTTAAACATAAAAACAGCTTGTCCAGTCCCTTGGGCTTAGATAGTGTGATTGATTATACTAATACTTGTTACTCGGATTTATCTTAAGACCTTCTTAATCAAGATCGAATTCTCAATAAAAATTGTATTCGCTTTATCAAACTTAAAACGTTAATTGCATTCCATGATATTAAATTTTTTTTTTTGGTGTCGGTTTGGAAAATCCTCATGGAGACCCACCGCCCTCGGGTAAGGGCGAAGGTACTGTCAGACTCTTACTGACTAAAAACCAACCCGGTGTTCCTCCAATAACCCATGTGTCGGAGGGGCGGTATCGCCGAAGCATTCGTCGCAACCCCCCGACGGGTATTGGCCCGCCAGATGGTAAGGCGTGCCCCGTCACCCACTGCGGCCGTCACCCCGACCGCAGGACTCCACTATGAGGCGCGCGCGGAAGACGGCGCCGCCGCCTCGAGGCCTGCTGCTGGTCAGACGACCAGACGATTCCATGATATTACATGTGTGTACCTAAGTACATAGGTATTAAGATCATTATGGCCCTGTCTAGCATAGCAAATTACATGGTACTTAATAAAAATAAATGATGTCTGCAGTGTGCAGTCTGCAGAATATAGTTTTCTTTCGCGTTCAGCTTAAATAGCTTCTTATACGTGAGAGGAGATCCCTCAGATCCTTCTTCCTGTTCTTCCCTATTTTGAATGATCCTTAGACTCCTTTTTTTATACTTGGCAGTTCTTAAAAAGCCTTGTCATTAGTAAAAGTGCTCGTTATATCGGTTCGTATGACGAGGAAAGATCAAAGAATTTCGTCATTATTTCGTAAAAATACATTTTAATGATGTCACTGATAGATAATACATAAAAACTTTATCAGGGCGTAATAATCAGTGAACAACTATCTAGCAAGGCCAGGGCAAAAAATAATACTTTTTTAAAAAGAAGCCCCATTTATTAACATGTTTATACCATAAACGCATTCATATCATTTTGATTTTATCATAAAATTATTATGTGCGCCTTTAGAGGGAATTCAAACCATTATAAAATATTTTAAGTGAATATGCAGTTTGGTAAACCCAAGAAAAAAAAAGTTTGGTAAACCATATAGAAAGTTGTAATGGAAAAAAGTTTTTATGTACATATTTGATTTTGATTTTTGTCCTTAAACGATGTTGAGTTTTGTTTGTATTGACTTCAGATACCTACTACAATAGGCCCGATTTCTTTGATCTACTTATAGATATTTGTTTGTTTCGTGTACTCTGTGTAGGTACTTATACGGGATTGTGGAATTAGAATTTGGCACATAGAAGAATAGAAGAAGAGTGCTTTTTCACGCGCGCACACACACACACACACACCTTCGTAAATTAAATAAATTTATAACCAGTCATTCAATTATACTAACTAATTACCATCAGCCAGCATGTGATCCGCTTCGCCTGTGCGATTGCCTTTTATTCCTTAGGTATTCCATAAAAAATAGTTACCGTGTGTTGTTAGTTACTCCATTTTTTGTCTGCACGTTGTAGTCATCCGAATTAGTATTAAATTCATCTAAGTTCTTTCTTTTTTATACGTGAACGCGTGCTCTGCACCCAGGAACGAAAATTTGATGACCAGCCCCTTCAAGAAAACGAACTGAATGATCGCAACGAAATAAGTGTAGGTATCTAAATAAAAGATTAAATTACTACAAATCTGCTGTCTCTCTAATAATTTAGTAATAATTGCAAATTTTTCTTTGGAACCGGTGTTCATAGCACATCTCATAATATTATAATTTATAAAAAAAAATAAGAATCCATACACCAAATTCTAATAATATCAATAATGTGCCTGACCACTATCTAGATACGTCATTGTACAAATTTCGAATTCTATAGACATATTTTTAATTAATTATTATCAATTTTAACTATACCTACCGATAAAAAAATTGTAACCCGCACACACAATACCTCTTAAAAACAATGAAAGGTGAATAGCATCATTTAAAAACACCTTCATATTTAAATTGACATCGTTCGATTTTTTTTCATCATTACAAAATTTTTATAGGCGTCTCGAAGAGAAATTAAAATCGTTATAATGGAGTTGAAGGACCATATCAAGGAAACATTTGATAGCTATTGCGTATAATGTCGTTAAACAAATTGTTATGACGATTAAAGCCTGTACAGAATTTTGGAAAAAATATTTTTTTAAATTTTCAAAATTTTTATTAGGTAAGTACTTACTTTCATTTTTTGTGACTGCTTCGGCTAATGACCGCGTGAATACCTACCGTGAAGGAGGTCTCGCATGTGAGGGTTTTATGTTTCATATTGGTTTTTAAAAAAAATACTGGTAAGAATACGATCAGTGCAACCAGGTCGAAACGTCAAGCATACCAAGGTATTTCAATGGCTATTTTTCGCGTTAATACCCGCGTAGTTATATGCTGTAAATATGAAACGCGAAAGTTTAAAAGTAAGTGGGTTATCATTGTGTAGGTATGTGCCATTACGTGCACCTTCTAAGAAACTCACCTTAATTTGTTTTTATTTTGGAAGGCTATTTAATAGCTTAATTGTTGTCGAGTTTACAAATCCAAATGTAGAACATGAAATTTTAGGAGAGCGAATATTACAATTCTAATCTAATTAAATCTATTTGATTCAGAGAAAAAGGTAATTCGTCAGTCCAACACAAAACTACATATTTATCTATTAATTTATAAAATTTTATAAGTGTAACCTAAGCCCTTAAAAATGTATACATATTTAATTTCTTTGTTTTGTTTTAGGAATTTATGCAATTCTTTTTTTTTTTTATTACGAAACAGATATTTATATTTAAACATAGATACTTATTACTGCATACCCAATATAGCTTCGATGTATCTCGTATATCCTGGGAAATGTCTAAGTTACTCCAAAACAGTCGCTTGTTTTACAATCAGCTGCGACAGTTACATTCAAATAATTTGAGTGCTCCTACTCCAAGTGTGGAAAAAGAAAAGAAAGCATTCCAAGATGTCCTTCCAGAATTTATCGATTCCGTGATAACTACGACTAAGATAAAGGAGCTGCCTGAGGTCGCAACATGGATGGAACAGGTTGGTCAAATAAATTATTTTATAGTATATTCAATAATTGTTGATAGCCAGATCTCTAATACATTATCAACTGTGAAAAGCCCTCTTCCCACACGGTGGAAAATTGAGCATCAATCACCACACAAGCTCAAGGCTGATTGGCGATCAAACTAATTAATTGGCGCGGAAGCTAGTGTCTCATACCCTTATTTTCCAAAAGTACTGCATTAAAGCATATACTTAGATAAATTCAGAAACAGCCCTTTCCCTCCTCCCACCCCTCCCGTATATCCGTAAATCCCAAGAATCACTTATCCTTGGGAACGCACTTTCCTCTCCTTGAGAACTCCTATGATGTTGACATCGTTGTGGCGGCGCCTATTTGCTTATCATAAACTAATCCATTCTCGTTTGAAGCCATATCATTTAAAAAAGATGTTAGCTGTCGTCTCAGTATTTTCAAACCACTTCCATCAGTAACTTTTTCATATACTTAATACGATGGATCAATTTTATATAGCATTTATAAAGTGCTCGAATATTTTGACTACATCTTTTTACAGGTCTTAAAATACGTGTTACCTGGTGGAAAACTGAGCAGAGGATTAATAACATCAATGGGGTACAAAATGTTTGAAGAACCTGAACATTTCTCAGAGAGAACTCAGCACGATGCTCACATCCTAGGCTGGTGTATACAAATGGTGACTTACTTTTTTTACTCGATTAGTGGTGTCAAAAAGTTAATAGGCTGACTGATGTGCGTGTCACGGGATTTCATACAAAATTTCAAGTCCAAAATCATAAAAACTACGAAACTTAATGTACACTGTAGTGCACTACTTTTATATTTAATTGTTTGAGGCAACGCAACCTCGGCCCAGAACAGGAGAAGGAACGGGGGGTTTTTAGTCAGTAAGAGTCTGACACTCTCTCTCGCCTTACCCTGGGCGTGAGAAGTCATTGGATGATTTTCCCCTGACAAAAAGAAATATTTAATTGTTATGGAGTAAAGTACTCGCAGATAGTTGAGTTTGGAGTTTGTGAGCGTAAGCACTTCTAGTCACGAAAGTTTATTTTTAAACCTTACAAGTATCATTGTTAGGTGATTCTCACACATAGAGAATGGTTTAGTTCTCTATGTTCTCACAGTGGTACGTTCGGTAGCGAGTTGAAGTGCATTCTGGTCTACAATTGAATTCCGCGACGAAACATCGCCCAATATGCATAGTCATCATAATAAAATGAGTTTTATTAACATAATGAGTGTACGTTAACCGTACATATTCCTAACCCGAGGAAAAACCAAAAACATTAAAACTACCTTGTAAGAACCCCTTGTATAGGAAAATGAACCAAAAAGATTTAGGGGCACAGAGGCAATTTACAACTTAAGTAAACTGTAGTCACGTATTTCGGCACATGTTTTTTTATAGCATAGGTCGGGAAATGAACAATTTGGTTACCTTATGGTAAGCAATCGGCGCCGCTCATAGACACTCGTAATACCAAGTGCTTTTCAGTCCTCTTGTGGGTTATTAGGGATGTAAAGATTAAGGATTTGACGATTGAGGATGCGAGGAAAGGATTGGCAGTTTAGATTAATGTAAAAAAATATAATTGTTAAAATTAGTTGAGTAGGTTCCTTATAGGAAATTGGAAAATTATGCCTCATTTTATTTTACACCTAAATCTACCATTCAATATTTGCAGATGCACGCATCATTTCTTGTATTAGATGACATCGCGGATGGAGCGACAATGCGGCACAATAAGCAATGTTGGCACTTGCAAAGAAATGTCGGTTTGTACGCCGTCAACGACGCTTTGATGATGCAACAAGCTATGATGGACATGTTAAAGACACACTTTGGGAATTCGCCTATCTATATTGACTTGATTAATTATTTTAACGAGGTAATTTGAAGTATTTGTACTGATAGATTTAAAGAGAGCAGTGTTGATTGAATCTATGACATACCTATATACCTATATTGCTCTTCTCCTTATAGAGTTTTTGAAGTTTATACCTAACTACATAGCTTCGTACTCATGCACTAGTTTCACCCGTAAGTCTGCTACTATTATCGTAGCGTGATGTTTAGTAGACTTATGCCTACCTTGCTTAATAAATAGATAAACACAACAAGAACAACACCAACAAGAACAGAACCAGTAGTTCTTGTGATTATACAAACAAGCAAACTCTAATATTAAATATACCTATATATAGAAGGATGATAATAAATACTGATATTTTATAGGCAATGTATCGAACCACGATGGGCGAGCACTTGGATCTATGTTCAAACTATAACAGGAACACAGATAATGTAGAAGTATTCAGCCTGAACCGCCTCCACGACGCTGCCATCAACAAGACAAGCAACTATTCCTTCAAACTGCCAATATTTGCTGCACTTCTTCTTGTAAAAAATGGAGGACAACTAGCCACTACAGAACTACATGAGTTGTGTTCTGAAATTGGAAGACTAATGCAAATTCAGGTTTGTAACTTTTAATGTTGCTAATCGTTTTAGGCGCCTGCTTCTCTGGCAACCGATTTGTCTTTCCGAGTTATGTGTACATTACACACCCAACAACACACGGTGAAGGAAAACATCATGAGGAAATCTGGACCTGTAAATTTTAATTTTAAATTTGAAATAGCCATTCCGCCTTCAGAAGGCGTGGTGATTAATGCCCAAATCTTCTCCGTGTGAAAAGAGGCCTTTGCTCAGCAGGTAGCAATTTATAGGCTGATGTTGTGGATGTTCCTAATAGACCTAGGATTGTAGTGGTTAGACCACTTTCTAAGTTTTAATTGAATATAAAAATAACCAAATTTATTAACAGGATGATTATCTGGACGTATACGGTGACGAGACGATCACAGGTAAAACTGCAAGAGATATCCAAGAAGGAAAAGGCACCTGGTTGTCAGCAACAGCGCTGCAGCGCTGTGATTCAGCTCAACTGGCGATCTTCAAAGAATACTTCGGCAGCAACAACTTGGAACATGTGAAGCGCATCAAGCAGCTTTATGATGAACTAAACCTGCGTCATATGTACGAACAATATGAACTGAAAATGTATGAAGATCTGATGCGTCGAATAAAAGAGGTGCCCCATGCAGGGGGTAGGATACTATTATCAGGAATATTAAAGTCTTGTTTTCAAAGAGATAAATGATTAAAGTTCTGTATCCTAAATATGACTTTTATCTCACTGTAGGTAACCTTAGTGTCATATGTAACATAATAATTATATGTCTCATACCATGAAATAACCTATTGGGACTACTGGACTTTTGAGATTTGTGAAAGATTTAAAAGGTGAGGTTACGACAAATGTTGACTAATATGATATCTTCGAAAGAGCTTCCACGGCGTAAAGCCGCAACTTTACGGAACAATCGCCATGTGGTGGTGTTGGACAACCCCAATTTTAATTTTATTTTTCCTTCTATAATAATAATTATATTACTAAGTTGATCCCATTCCTATAAGAATTTCTGATAAGAAGTAAGTACGCAAACCTGTGCGCGTTGCATTTGTTTCCGAACCTTGAATAGATTTCTGTAGGTATGCATATGCATGTATAGGTAATGATAATAAATTTCTTACATTTGTAATAAATAAATAGTTTATTTTATTTATACCTACTTACATACATTGACGCATTCGGTAATGCGACAATGACTGGCGCTGCAGCGCTGCAATTCAGCCCAAAATTTTATCTTTAACCCATGATACGGAACCCAAATCTACGCGAGACATAATGTATTTTCTATAGTATCTCATAAACCGACAGACGGGGAATTAAAAAAAAAAACTACGAAAAAAAATTGAGACATTGTGAGACATGCATTAAATAGCTTTATAATGAACTGAACCTGCCTTATGTGTATGAGTAATATGAACTAAAAATGTTAGGCTTATCTTTTGACAATTTTACATTTATATTAGGTAAATACAGGAGATTAAGAGTAACTGGATTATCACATTCTACTTTTTCATTGTTATTAAAATAATGATGTCAACTTATAAAAAGATATACCTAATAGCCATAATACATATATAAATATTTGTCAATAATTATTAGTTTTAAGTTAAGTTAAGTAAGTTATTAAGTCCGCATTGTGCAAGAAGTATTTAAATAAATAAATTAACAATGCAGGTGTTATTTATTTTGGAATGGAATGGATTAGAATAATTTGTAAGTTTATTACATACTATAGTTACTCTCGCGCGGTTTCACCCGCTGCTCGGCTCCCTATAATCGTAGCGTTATGGTCTATTATTGTACTCAGGAACATTGTAGCTATCTATCAGTGAAAGAATTTTGGCAATCCGACCAGCGGTTCCAAAGATTACGCCCTACTCAATACTCAATACTCAATACTCAATACTCAATATATTTATTGCATTCCGCAATGAGAACTTAGGTGGTAGGGTACATAAGGATTTACATACTTATATTAGTTTAGGAGCATTGTGGGGCCCTATCGGGCATAACAATAGTAGTAATTTTTTATGAGGAGGGCTAGTATAAATATATGTTTACAATTTCTCATTATTTTTATGTAGATAGGCTTATATAACTTATAACCTCAGAATACATAACCCTACATACAAACTTACAAATTTTACCTCTTATATAGTATGAGAGTTAATGAACATACCTACTTTAAACCTTAAAATAGTTGATGAGGCTACCCATTGAGTGACCGTCGGGTAGCCCTTAAAATATTAACAAAAGCTTATATTTTATGAGATCCGAACTATGGATATTAATAGTAGGCAATTTGAAGATAAAGTAGGGCCGTTGAGGGTACAACACAATTCGAAACATCACAGACATCTGGTTGCCATAATACTGACCTGTTAAATCTCCATAGAAACAATTGAACGTTGCACAAAAAGTGTCGTAATTCCCGAGTTGTAAGGGACTGGACAAGGGGCTCTGGCGAGAAGATGTTATAAATGATAAGAAAAGGATGGCGATAGAACACTTATTCTTGAACTGCGGAGACGGTGACGTCGACGATCTTGCGTAGACCAGAAATGATTCTTAGAATCCAGTAATACAATTTAAATTCAGTGTATCTAATCTACCTACAGTGTGGAAGTTTTGGTGAGTTTTTATCCCATCCTATTTGATTGCAACCTTTGAGAAGACCTTAAACTAACAATCTTGAAGTTCAAAAACCCAATAAACATTCAATACTTACCTTTTTGACGGAGTTATTCAATTTATAAATTACGAATTATTATTATTCTTCTAATTAAATTGGTCGTAATTCGTGATTATTTTTTTGAGTTGGGATCCCCACCGGTATGTACGGTGTACCGGCTTTTGTATTAGGTACCTACTTACTTATATAAGTAGTTGTAAGTCCGTGTCTGTGTCATTTTGTCATTGCTTTAGTATTTGGTAGACAAATATAAGAAGTTTGAATTATTGTTTCCTATTTATACTTAATACTACATCACTTTTTTATATAGTGTGTCTTGTCTGACGCTCGAAAATATCATTAATAAGCTTATTTTTCTTTCCAAACACTAGACATATATAAGTGAGTACATAGACTTTGAATAAATTTCCAGCCAGTAGTACTTGGATAATACATAGTTGTTCCATTATTCCATTCAGATCATAATGGCTAAATTAGTCCGGTTCAACCGTTTATTCTACAATCAACTACGACCGTTACATTCAAATAATTTGAGCGTTCCAATTTTAAATCTGGAAGCGGAAAAGAAAGCGTTCGAAAACGTCCTTCCAGAATTTATTGATAACGTTATAACTAGGCCTAAGATAAAGGAGCTGCCTGAAGTCGCAACATGGATGAAGCAGGTTAGTGATTAATTTTGTTTTCTTTTTTACCAGTGACCCGCCTCGGCTTTGCTCGGGTGCAATACTGATTCTAAATTTCTCCACTATTTAATGTAGTTTTTTATTGATATAAGTCGGCAAATGCCCATGCACACCCGCAACACCAAGGAGTTACGAGTGCGTTGCTGTCCTTTTGGGGATAGGGGTTGCGGATATAAGGATCGGGAAGGGATAGGGGAGGGGGAGGGATTGGGCTTCCGGTAACCTCACTCACAAGGCGAAACATGACGCTGTGGTTGTATCACGCACGCAGGTATTCTGTGAGGCCGTAGTATCAGTCCGGTCGAGCCGACCCATTCGTGCCGAAGCTTGACTCTCCCACACTTACGATTACTATGCATATAACCATGTAGGTTGTATTGAAACATGTATGTTGCTATGCATATAAACTGTCCTGTTCAATCATACTATATGTATGTATATTAAAAGTACCTTATCAAAATCCGGATATGGGGACAGAGAAAGCGAATTTATTTTATACTATGTATTATGTATGTAGTGATCCTAAACGCGGTAAACGAACATAGATCACCTGATAGTAAGCAGTCCGCACCGTCCACGAACTCTCGGAACACCAAAGTAAAGTCTTTAAGGGTTAAGGGATTCGCTAACATTGATTATTTGAGAATTAGGAAAGAAGGAGGATTATATTGCGTGCTTGCATACAGCGAAAACGACGCAGTTGCTTAACGTCTTTACTATTAAGCTTTCTACCATAATGTCTGAAACCAATAACGAAAGGCTCTTTTCATACGCTCCGGTTGTCTGTTACCTATACGTGGCTGGCTTAGTACACCTACATACACTTATTACTGTTTAAATACATTAAAGACTACGGGAAAAAAGTTCTTATTGTTATGTAGATAAAGATCATCAGAAAGGACTAGGGGATCTGATCCTGATAATGCATATAAAGTGTATCACCTAATTATTTCTTTTTACAGCTCTTAGAATACACATTAACTGGAGGAAAGCTTGGAAGAGGATTAATGGCGTCCACGGGGTACAAAATGTTTGAAAATCCTGACGATTTCTCGGAAAAAACACAACACTCTGCTCGTCTCCTAGGCTGGTGTATAGAAATGGTATTTATTTTTAAAGTTTAAACAAACAAACAAACTCTTTAGCTTTATAATATAAGTAGATATAGGTATAATGTACATAGTTGTATTTATATGTCCTTAGATATTAATCAAAATCCAAGCGAAAATATCTGGCTCGTATAGGTACCTAATACATAGTAGTCGTCGTACTATTCATAGGACGCCTATAAATTAGGTTTTGACTAAACTTTTTACCTTTTTCGTGGTGAAGGACGTAAGTTCGAAACCTGGCAATACAAATGTGATTTTTTCAAAGTTATATGCACTTTCTACATATATTTAGACACCACTGACATACGGTAAACTCGGTAAAGGAAAAAAATTGTAGAACTTTTTATTTCTAATGTATTCACCGCACGGTTGGCGCAGTGGCTGGGCAACTGACTTCTGTGCAACGTGTCGAGGGTTCGATTCCTGCATGGAACAACACTTTGTTTGATCCACAAATTTTTGTTTCGGGTCTAGGTGGCTTATGTACGTGAATTTGTATTTTTATTAACGCATCGACGACATAGGAGAAAATCGAAAAATCGAATCGAATAGATTGACGTGTCAGGCATTTTTTTTAAATACTCGGCTTTGAGCACTTATAATCTGATGATGATGATGATGATGAAAACATTAGATATATATTACTTGACAGTTGCACACATCGCTATTGGTATTTGATGATGTCCTGGATGGTGGGACGGTGCGACATGGGAAGCCGAGCTGGCATCTGCGACGCAGTAACAGCACACATGCTTTTACCGACTCCATGCTGATACACCATGCTATGATGGACGTTATAGAAATGCACTTCGGGAACTCGCCCTTTTATAACAACTTGACTAATTATTTTCATGAGGTAAGTACTAAGTATGGAGATTTAAGATTTGGAAACTGAAAATCCTTGTAGGTTTCTAAGGTTTTAAGACTTATAAACTTTGGACTGTGAGTAATAGGTAGCTGATGAATATCTAGTTGTTAGTACTGAAAATGTGTGATACTAAAGCTTATACGGGGCTCCAAGGTATTTTTTATGTAATAGATCGGCAAACGAGCCGACACCGGTTTACCTGATGGTAAGCAATCAGCCCCACCCATGGACATCCGCAACGGAGGAGTTACTTGTGCGTTGCCGACCTTTTAGGGATTAGGGATTTAGGAGGGATTGGGGGGAGGGGAAGAATTATGCCTAAGTAACTTCACTCACACGGCAAAACACAACGCTGTGGATGTTTCACACCGGTTTTCTGTGAGGTTGCAGGAGCAAGCACAATGGTGTACCAGCTCGTGGGAGAAGAAGGAACGTAGGTGTGGTTTTTAGTCAGTGACAGTTTAACACTCCCTCTCGCCCCACCCAGAGCTGGAGAATTCATTCGATATTTTCGCCACACTCAATAACAAAGTCTTTTTGTCAACCGCTTGACCAATTACGCAACAAAGAACTCTTAATACTTATAATCATAATTAGAAGACAGTGTTAAAAAAACACAATATATGATACTACATTAAACTACCATGAAGAAAAAACTCCTAACTCCATAACATCAAGTGTGGGAGTGCCATGCTTCGGCACGAGTGGGTCGGCTCGACCGGAGTGATACCACGGCCTCACAGAAAACCGGTGTGAAATAAACAAAGAGTTGTGTTTCACCGTGTGAGGTTACGGGAGGCGCAATCCTTCCCCTACCCCAATGCGTTCCCTTTCTTAAAATCTCCAAATCCGTAATGCCCAAAAGGTCGGCAACGCAATCGTAACTCCTCCGTCGTTGCAGGTGTCCATGGGCGACGCTAATAGCTTACCAGCAGATAAAAAAATGTATGATTGAGAAAATTTCGAAAATAACCTGGTTACACTGACGCGATAGACAAACCGGTTGTCGACACATTTGCGACCACTCGAAAAAAGGTCTAATAAAGTTTATTACAGTGTAAGCATAAAGTAATCAAACATAAAAAAGTCCAAAATTATGTTTGATTACTTTATCCAATACATAATTATTCTAATCAAATAGCAACCAAAAGCCATTAAGGTTTAAACATATTTTGCCATGCATTTTCAGGGTGCGTACCGAGCAGTAATTGCTGAGCACATGGACCTATGTTCCGGCTACAACAAAGACATGGACAATATAGAAATATTCACCATGAACCACCTCCGTGATATTGCCATCTACAAATCAGCCTACTACTCGTTCAAATTGCCATTATTTGCTGCACTTCTTCTGGTTAAGGATGGAAAGAACCTTGCTACCCCAGAATTACATGACTTTTGCATGGAATTAGGAATACTGATGCAAGCCCAGGTGAGATCAGAATGTAACTAAACTTGGTACATAAGTATTTGTTTACTTCGTCATTATCAGCTCGTTTTCATCCACTACTGCAAAGGTGTCACCAATGGAACACTCATCATTCTCCTCCCATTGTCCCGTTTTATTTGGGGTCGGCGCAATATGTTTTTTTCTTCCATTCTGTCCTGTCACACGTCACGCTATCACTAACTCCTCTGTCTTCCATATCACTTCTCACACAATCCATCCATATTTTCTTTGGTCTCCCTCTCCCTCTCCATCCATCCATCCATTTTCCAATAGAATACTACTGAGCTTTATTCAGCTAACAGAGACATAAGATAAGATAAGCGAGACAAAATGTATATTTTACTAGCCGCCCGCCCCCGCTTCGCACGGGTCCAACTATCTCGCTATCAAAGGGTCACTTTTTCCTAATCTTTCCCTCTAGTTTTCTCCTATTTTCTTTCATAATAACCTTCTCCTGACAATAACAAACACAACAAAAAAAGAATTAGCAAAATTGGTCCAGGCGTTGTTGAGTTATGCGCTTACCAATACATTTTGCGATCCATTTTTATATATAAAGAAGAAGATTGTGTCTTATATACTGGTATGTAAGGAGCGAAAAACTCTTTGGTAAAACTTCACAACTCTTGTAAAACAGCTCGTTAATTATGTTTATAGGACGATTACCTGGACGCCTTCGGCAACGAGACAATCACAGGCAAAAATGGCAGGGACATCCAAGAAGGAAAATGCACGTGGTTTTCCGTTACTGCGCTGCAGCACTGCAACTCAGCGCAACTTTCAATCTTCAAAGAATACTACGGCGGCAACGACGTGGAACATGTAAAGCGAATCAAGCAGCTTTATGATGAACTCAACCTGCGTCATGTGTACGAACAATATGAGCTGAAAATGTATAAAGATCTGTTGCACCGGATAAGGGATATGCCCCTTGAAGGAGCGAGGACTCTTCTCACAGCAATTTTAAATTTCTGTTACAAAAGAATGAAATAAAATGGCATTGAAGTTATTCCTTCTTTTTGATCTATTAAATTTTTAGTCCCCGATGCAAAAGGATAAAACACCCCATTTTGCGACCGATTGTAGTAGAGTGGGTAGCTACTTCCATTAGCCTTTTTTTAATTGTAGTTTCATTCACAGCTGCAAACAGGCTTCCAATACATCTTGTGGTCCTTATTTTATTTGATTTCCCTGGTTAAACATAAGATAGTGATATAGAGGTTTATATGTTACCTAGAATTCCTGATCTCTTGAAAGTTTCGATACCTATAAACCAATATAAACACAACCCTTTGTGTTTTCTTTGGACTTAAATTCTCAAATAGCGGCTTACTAATTTTACTCTAATAGGTTCAGTACTTTAAAATATAGAGTCACGGGTTTCGACCTCGTGATTTCCAGGATACAAAATTGTATCCAAATCGATTCAGATGTTTCTAACAAACAGGCAGAGTTAAATCCACATTTACACAGTTGATGAAAAAATGTGTAGAGGTATGCTTTAGCATAATAGATATTGTTTTTTTCAAGAATCTTTTTTTAATGTTGTTCAAAATGAATTGATACTGATAGCGCCATCTCTTATTACTAATGAGAATCGCTTCGACACGGAATTAATGACTATTGACTTCCTATTGGTATAGGGTTACCAGATGAAAAAATCAAAAGACCGGAGAAATAGCCCGATGTCTATGGAAAAGACCTGAGATTTTTTGTTGGTAGTGTTAGACGACGAAAATCAACTAAATGAACGTCACTAATATAATCTGTGGTCTCGGCAACACTGGCTGCCGTGGTGACGCTGTCGTCTGTCAACTGAGACAGATGATTAAAGTTTTCCCGCGCAAAGAGGGCAACGGGGATTCTGGTGGGAAATTTGACGAGCATAGAAATAAGTTTCTTATAAGAATTAGTTTTTAATTAAACTTAAATATTTGAGAGTGTGGTGTTTTACTTAAAAGTAGTTAAAATCTACACTTATTTACCCAATAAGTGTAGATGCTGCATTTTTTACGAAAAAGAGGAAAGAAAGAAGAAAAACAGAAAATAAAATTTATTTTGCTACCCGTCAAACATTGCGTTTAGTTTGTTTTACTTGGATAAATAAGTAGGTATAGATTTTTACTGCAATAATTGTTACCAAAAATATTGTTTTTAGTTGGTTTATGTTTTAATTAAAGTGATCTTTCAATTGTAACCTGGTGTTTATTGAAAATCCTGAGATTTTACGAGATTTGCAAAATCCGGCCGCAATCCTGTGAGAAGTCGAAAAATCCTGAAATCCCAGGACAAATCCTGAGATATGGTAACCCTATATTGGTAGGTATATCTTCCTTGGCGTTAACGTTAACTTTTTTTGAAGTAGGTATATTTTTGCTTGCAGTAAAGATGGCGCATGTCTCCTCATAACAGATTTACTCTATTTAGTTATGTAGCAATTATGTAATTGCTTAATCTGTTTGTTAATTGAACACTTTTAGAGAACCTTATTTATGTTAGATTGGTTTCGGTTCGTTGGGGAAATTCCTCCGTAGGTGGGTGCATAGTTTGAAATCCAGTCCACTGTCCATTTATAGAACTAATTTATGTCACTGTGCATCTCTGCCTACTCATACGTGAATTAAAAAGCGTAATTATACCTACATAATAAATCGCGTGTTAAATAGAAAAAAGGACTAACTCAAAAATGAGGATATTCCAAAATTGAACCTTATTACTGAAGCATAATTTTTAATATTGAAATACTTAATTTTTTGAGTTAGGTCTCTTTTCTGTTTATGTTATACGAGTACCTACTTAGAGTAAAATGTACAAAAGCGTAGATAGGAAAGTACCTAATTAATGAATGCCTAAAAGCTATCTATAGCAGCCCAGAGCTTCGAAAATAAGAAATGAACAAAATAATATCGCTCCCGCTACCGCATCATATCGTAGATAATGTGATATAGCGAACGATACAATTTGTTTCTCATTATTCCTATGAGTGAATAAATTAGAATCTCGTAATCCATACTAAGTACCCACTCCATAGGTAGGAACTAATATTATAAATGCGAAATACGTCTGTCTGTCTTTTCTTCACGCCTAAACTACTGAAGCTATTTATGTGAAATTAGGTACCTACAGACATTGGAAATCGAGAAAGGACAAAGGGTAGTTTTTAAACTAAAAATCTGTAGGAAGTCACTATTCTACGCAAACAAAGTCGCGGGCAAAAGCTAGTTTTATAATAACCATTACCTTAACATGCCTTTATAATAACGATTTACTGAAAGTACTTATTTACGTGGAAAACATCGCTATAAGGGGTTACGGGGAGGGCTGTAAGATATGTAACGATAACGATAGGTATTATTCGAGTAAGAACAGCAAACTCATTATAAAGAAAGTATTCTAACAATACTATTCCTGTAAAGTAAATACTTAACTGACAATTGCAGACTATAATAATATTAAACATAACTAGTGTCTTTGTTCAACGATGTTATTCGTACCTAGTATCCTATTATTGTGCATGCTGTTCTTTTGTTTTTACGCGAATAATATCGTTATGTTCTTTTGCGAAAATACTTTTTTCGTATGTAACCTCTTTGGAAATTTCTAATTAGTATTAAAACATAAATAAATTTCTATTAATCTATTAAACATCTACAAAAAAAAAATGTTTTCGTTTAATATACCTACACATGTTTGAATAAATCTAGTTCAGGTGTTCCCTAGGCACTTTACTTTTCAAAATTGATCTGTTTATAATAATAAATTCATAAAAATTATAATAATCTAGATTAAATTAACTCTATCTTATCAATGTAATTAGGTCAAAAGTTATTATTTCTTAAATCAATTGAGCTACCTAGCTGTATAAAGTGTGATCTTTGATTTTCAATAAATTTATTTTATTATTTGTTTATAATATTATATAAATCACCCTTTCACGTTGATCGTAAATTACCACTGTTTTATTTTTGTTGTAGATATAATTTTAATTTATCGTTTACGATATTATTCGGCATTTAATGACTACTTATAAAACCTACAATTAATAGGAAACTTCGTTTGTTTATATTATTATACTTTTGTTTATTAAGAGATAATTCCCGCTAAATACCTACCTATCTACCTACGTCCTGGACTTAACAAGGGAGTTTGCTACAATCCCTTTTACGCTTAGCAGGCGACTTGGGGCCTATATTTATTTTATGCGACACGGCGGGAAACGTGCTCTCAGACTCCCTGATGGTAAGCAATCACTGCCGCCCTTGAATAACCATAAGATCAGACGAGCTGTGAATGTTACGTCACCGACATTTTAGGGCCAAGGGATTTTGTGGATTTAGGGATTCGGCCAACAGTAACTGCTGTTAGATTTCGAGCCCACACAAAGCCACCACAGACGAGACCCACTAAGGCCTGTGTCTAGCCGGACTGCGCTTCCAACGTACCTACTAAATAAAGTACCGCGCCCTCGGCTCGCCCCAGGAGAAGGAAAGGAAGATGCTTAGTCAGTAAAGGTCTGACACACCCGTTCACCCCCCCCCCTCCCCACCCAGGGTCATTTGATGATTTTTACCCCTCAAAAAAAAAATACGACTTGAAAATCATATGTAGATATCTATCATGAAAAAGTCCAGAGTCTATCAAAAAGTTAGATAGGTACTTACGTTTCTGTATGCAAATCCCAGGTTATTTTTCGTTTGAATGAAGTGCTTTAACAAATTAAGTAGGTAGATTCTTACGTGATTTATTAATAATCATTAAAAGCAAAAATAAGATTTAAAAACGCATTTTGTATTTACGTTTAGGTAAGTATACCTAATCATATGATGAAAGGCCAGCCAGTTTGTTGCAAAATCAAAATGTTACCAGCGTAGGTACTTTTTCCTCTTTTATGACGAACAACCGTTTTGTTATTTCTAATTCGGTAATATCCAATTATAAACTACATTTCACTCTATTTATAAGTATTATAAACATAAGACACCTTTGACAAGTGTCGGAGACCCACGCTTTGGTACATATGCTTAATCTCGGCTGGAGTGATACCACGGCCTCACAGAATACCGGCGTGAAAAAACTACAGCGTTATGTTACGCCCCGTGTGAATTACTTCCCCCTCTGCCCTTCTCTCAATCTCACACGAATCCAATAATGTCCGAAATCCTCAAAAAAAAACAGGAACGATTCTTGCACTTTTTACAACATCTAGGACACTAAGTTTTCACTTTTTAGTGAAGGGTTTTTATGTCCTGCCATTTAGGAAAACTAAATTCCTACTAACCTACCAAAACCCACTCCTACCTTCTCTTACCTACATTTGCGCGGCTACTACTACTGATGGGCGGGTAACCTGATTTTTCAACAACCTTACACTATTCCGTCTATAGTATTGACGTCAATTTCATGTGCCTACCGTTTATAAATAATGCCCCATCGCCATCACATCTCCATAAAAATTCAAGGTGAATTAGGTACAATCTTCACTCAATTAAAATGCACGCACTACGCCGCGGGTCAAAGCTAAACTTTGTGAGGAATTAATCATGACTATGTAAATAAATATATTGGAAATAAATATATACGTAACAGTACCTAACTGGAAATTGCAGTGTACAACCTGCGTTCGAACACAAATTATATAGTACATTTGTACACGCGGTTTCTTCAAATTCAAGATGGCGAATCTATTTCTTCGGAGAGCATTGTCTTATAACCAGTTTAGGACGTTACATAAGACTGCAATTAAATACAATGCACCGGTACCGATCACTTTCAATATGTACAAGAACCAGCAAAAGTTCCGTGAAGTCCAGGCTGAAGTGCTGAATACCTTGATGTCCAGCCCCAGATTTGAGCACCAGCTAATTGATGTTGAACATTGGATGACAAAGGTAAGTGTAAATTGATATAATGGACTGATAACTGCCAGATCGAACAACAAAAACAATAGTTTAAGAACTAACCTACACTTGTGACTTTATTAAGGTTCTTGCTAATAATAGCCTAATTTACAGTTGCTAGATTATACTCTAGAAGGAGGAAAAAGAGGCAGAGGTTTGGCAGTGCCCTTTGCGTACGAAATGATGGAAGACCCAAAACATTTTACACAAGAAAACCTCCACAGAGCGCGGGTTTTGGGGTGGGTCGTGGAAATAGTGAGTAATTATGAAATTTTATAATAGTAATAGTACATATACCTATATATTTTTTTATAACGTTAGCCCACACTAGGATTATCTCCTATGTCGTGGGTGTGTTTACAAACATAAATTCAAATACACAGACCTGAAACAACAATTTTTGGATCACACTTTTCTTTAGGTACACTTGTGATCCAGAAATTGTTGTTGCAACATTTCCATTTCATTCACATTGTTTGTAATGTGAAACAAATAGGAAAATAGCCATTTTTTTATTCCCATAGATACAAGCGTATCTGCTAACTGTAGATGATATCGTGGACGCGTCACAAACTCGTCGAGGCAAGGAGTGTTGGTACCTACACAGTGATGTGGGGCTAGGAGCAGTCAACGACTGCGGTCTCCTACTTACCTGTGCCGTGGAAGTTATGGACCTTTATTTCGGAAAGGAACCCATCTTCAGCGATTTAATCAAAACTACCAATCGGGTATGCTACGTACTTCTATTATTATTGTATTCCTCCAATATAAATTACCCAACATAGGAGATACTACTCTTTACGAGATCCACTGTCAGATAATTCTGTTTTTATTACATTACTAGCTACTCCCGCGCGGTTTCACTCGCTGCTCGTCTCCATTTGATTGTAGCGTGATGTTTTATAGCCTAAGCACTCGGGAACATTGCAGCTATCTATCAGTGAAAGAATTTTGGGAAGCCGACCAGTGGTTCCAAAGATTACCCCCTACATACAAACATACAAATTGTTCGGTTTGATTCCCGCCGCATCTTTTCGCTATCGTTCAACGCGAAAAAATATTCATCCCCATAGATGGTTGGCAGTCAACAACTGTGCGAGTTTCGCGTAATTTTCTGCCCCGCACAGCAAAACTTTGGAATGATCTTCCGGCGGCGGTATTCCCGAACCGATACGACCTTCAAACCTTCAAGAAACGAGCGTAGGTACTCCTTCTTAAAAGGCCGGCAACGCACCTGTGACTCCTCTGGTGTTGCAGGTGTCCAGTCGGCGCTGATCGCTTACCATCAGGTGATCCGTCTGCTCGTTTGCCTACTTTTCCATAAAAAAAAACTTACAAACATACAAACTTACAAATTTTACCTCTTTATAATATTAGTATAGATAATCATAACGATGGACACAGATATTTTATACTACCTACAACCAAAACCAACAGTTTAATTTAAAATTTTTTTTTATTATTTTTCAGATGTTGTTGCAAACATCGATAGGTCAGTATTTAGACTGCTCATCTGGCTACAGCAAGGAGAAGAATAATCTTGATAAATTTACAATGGAGCTCTTCAATTCTATAGCCTATCAGAAAACTGGCATCTACTCTTTTAAATTTCCGATGCTCTTAGCTCTTACTTTAGTTAAGGACGGAAAGAATAAGTACTCCGAGGAAGCTCAGAAGATTGCCTGGGATTTGGGGAGACTTCTACAATTTCAGGTAGGAAATATTTTATATTCTACTTGTACGAGCTCACACTACGTACGTTATATCGCTCCAACATTAACTCCATCTCAAAGTTTAATAATGACATTTTTGTTAAATATCTAATGACACTATAATGGCTTTTAGACATTTAGCTAAAATTATCCAAATCAGTTCAGCCGTTCTCGAGGTATATATAGCGAGACAATCATTCATTTGATGTGTAAAAGAAGAAGACGATAATAAGTTTTATAATAGATAGTACCTAATATTTGATTGGACGTGAAGTTTTTAGTCTTGCAGACAGCCAATATTAATTTGCATAGGCTTCTAAATAAATTGTAGGTGTTCACCAGATTATATCGGATAGAGCCAGTTCTTAGGAACATTAGTTCAACATTTTTATATTAAAATTACTGACTAACGTATCGCACGCAATAATTACTAGTTGCCTTATTTTATCGAAATATTTTATTTCTTTTAGAATGACTACAAAGACGTGTTTGTCGACGATATGAACACGGGGAAGGTAGGCACAGATATTCAGGAAGGTAAATTGACCTGGTTTGCTGTGACAGCGCTGCAGCGCTGCACCGAAGAACAACGTTCCATTTTCAAAGAAAACTATGGGAGCGATAACCCTGAACAAGTAAAGCGGATTAAGCAGCTTTTTGATGAATTAGAAATGGAAAAAGTATACAAGGAAAGTGAAAGTGAACTATATGATGATTTAGTTCGTAGAATAAAGGCTCTGCCAACAAAAGGAGAGACACAGTTCTACTTAGAAATTTTGGAGGCATGCTGTAAACATCTCTATTGATTAATAGACCAATAATGGCCTGTCGCTATTACCATATTATTATGTTAATTTTAATGATAAATCTATATATGTAAAAAAAATTGATAGGTGCATTGAGTAGGCCTATTATAAAAATGTTTCATTGAATATGTATTTTATTTAAAATTATATTTTTGAATAAGATACCTACAGGCACGCCAGGAAGTCATTGTAAATGGCTGCTCAGTTGTTGACGTCAAGGCGAACGTTACTTAAGAACTATAAGTTATTTCTATAAAAGTACGTAAAATAAAATGTGGCCCATTTCCATAGCTGCATTCATTCTAATAATGATTGACAATACCTAAAGGTACTCAGCTCACCTTAACCTTTAGACACCTAGGGCCTAAAGTGAAAATTTAAAAAGCAACTTAGTCCCTCTCTATGATTTTCTCCTATGTCGTGGATGCGTTAGATACATTGCCATATTCACATCACACCCAACCTTAGAACAAGAGTTTGCGGACACAATGCATATTGTATATAAAAGCAAATTATTCCGAGCGAGGATGGAACCTGCGACGGTGCACAGCAGCAAATTTTCTATTAGGTTAAAAACTGGGAATAAATGGAACAATAAAACAATCAAATGGGTACTATCATAGTATATTCCAAAAATATAATGTTATACATGACATTGCTTTATATAATCGAGTATAAGGGGTAGTATTACGGACCCCTAGTAAACAGCAATAGTACTAAACTAACATAAAATGCAAAACTTAACTTAAACACTTTGCAAAATATAATACACAATATTTTGAGACGATTGTTACGAGGTTACATAAATAATGTTCTTCCAAGATGGCCGTTTTGACAAAATGGCGGGAAACTGACAAGAATTACACCCATTTAAAAGTCTATGGTCGAGAAAAGCGACATTAAAAAAATGATTTAAAAATGTTGTTTCTTTTTATAAGGGACTCTAAAACGAAACACAATATCAAAGATGATGATATCAAAGATGTGTCATTAATTTTTCCCTAAACGAATACACAAATACCTTCCAGGCCAACTTAATAACTTATGAACATTATTACATGACTATAATAATAAATATATATTATAGTTTATCCTGTTAAGAGTAAACATCAATAATACACTTAATAATCCGTATAACGTAGTGTAAGTAACAACCTTTAAATACATGGCTAGTATAAAATCGTCTCTCAACAATTGTTCATTCTTGTACACAACCGAGAAAGATTCGGGAAACTTCGAGAATATTCGGCCAGAATTTTCTAGAACATTTATATACCTCGTAACAGTTCCCATATTAACGTAAATAGAGTACAGATTTAAGCATTAGCATCATGTGCATTCACGTTTACAAACATCAGTATATTTGTGTTTGAAATGACTATAATATGTCTGATATTTTAATTTGAAACACAATCGTTTCGCTGACTACAAAACTAGCCTTTATTGTAACAGGAAAACGGTTTAAATTTTGATAATACACAAAGGAGACGGAATAACGATAAAACTTAATAATCATCTACATTCCAAATTGGACCTTGTGTCTCATTAAGCCAAAAGTTATCGGAATTATTTCGGTTGAGAAGACAAATAAAGGATTGTGTTTCAAACTAAAATATCAAACTAAATAGTACGTGCTAATATAATTTTGACTAGTAAGCACCAATTGACTAACATTATTTTCATTCCTTACAAAATCTATTTACAATCTGTTTTGGCTAATAAAATTTAGCCAATAAAACAGTATCAGTTTACGAAAAATGTTTACTAAATAGATAACTATGCTATTATTATTATACAATGAATATATCAAATTATATTTTGAGCGACATAAGTGCAGCCCTATAAACGTAAATACTCAAGTTTAAAAAGAGAAATAATAATTATTATATTATATTTAATAATGATAACATAATACGTTATTTTGTGCATATTCGTAGATATAGTTTAAAAATAAAAAAGTAATACATTATGGATTGCTACGCGTATGAATAAACAAACAGGTACAGTAGAAGGTACATTGCGATTAACTCAAGTGGCTCCATCTACTTATAATATTTTTACAATGACAGGATGATTGTTATCGAAAGTATTCGACGATGGTACAACACTATTTAAAAACAAATCTTATGTTCTTGATACTAAGGTGTAATTTAAAATGTGTTTATTTTAATTACAATTATCATGTTCCTAAATTCCTTTCCATTGGTTTTCTATCAAATACATAAGCATCGGCTGGATGGCTAATGCCTGCAGTGCAAGTCAACATAAATTATTAAAACATTTCATATGAAGAAATAATTATCAACAAGCAAAAAATTACTTTAAACAATAATAATAATTACGTACTTATATAAAAATAGGTGAATGTGAATTGTAAATGTTATTAGATTATATTTTAGTTGAGAAAGCTCTTATCAATGTGATTGCTAAGTTAATACCTTATGTTGATATCAATTGTGATCAGATCAAATTATTTCTAATACATTTTATTATAGTTATATCGTTAATTCGGTGGTCCTCTTTAACTACTTTTTCTTCAAAAAACGTTTCAAAAACCTATTAAAACTATTGCACCAAAAAAATTATAACCGCCATCATTGGTTGCGGGGAAAGCGCAATAAGGTACTGGGGTCCGGTTCGGAGCAAGACATGGAATGGGATGATTCCTATTTAGTAAGAGACACTGTCTCTCAACTCCTGTGAGGGACTCAGAAGAGAAGTCATTTGATGATACGATTTGCCCTCTTACAAATAAATAAATAAAAAGTGTATTTGAAAAATAATACGACAAAATTAAAAAGTTCTCAACTTTTTAATTGGAGAGATGGAGAGCCAAGCTTCGGCGTGAAACAACCCACAGCGTTGTGTTTCGCCGTGTAGGTGAGGTTACCGGAGGGCCAATCCCGCCCCTTCCCCTATACCTTCCCGATCCTTACATCCGCAAACTCTATCCCCAAAAGGCCGGCAACGCACTCGTAACTCCTTTGGTGCTGCGGGTGTCCATGGGCGGCGCCGATTGCTTACCATCAGGTAATCCGTCTGCTCGTTTGACGACTTATACCACAAAAAAATCAATAGATTTACATGTCTTTATTCTTTTTAGGTCTGATTTTTCAATGGTTAGATAAAAGGTACCTGGGGAATAATTATGATGCTGTCGCGTCAGAATGTTTGTATATGACAGGGACAGCAACAATTTTATTCCACATATAATATTTACCTGACTATTGAAAATCAGCCCTTAATTTTGAAATGTATTTTATTACTTTTTATTTGGTTGGTTAAAAGTTAAAAAATTTTGTTAAAAGGTTCAATAGTTGTAATAGGTTTAGGTGTTTTATGAATATTTAAGGTAAGTGTTACGATATACGCAAAAATGTGTATGCTTGCTTCATTTACAGTAGAACATGTTTAGTCGGACAGTTCTCCAACTTACTATGAATACATTGATGCGATTATGCAATTGTACACGAATACAGATTTAAATTAAATAACATTAAGGTCCATTATTCAGCCACGGCCTTTATTACTTACTACCTTTTTAGCGCCAATTCATTCTATCTTAGCAACATTTCAACCGTTGTTCAATAATATATCTTATTAATACTATTTACTACGTTCATATTAGAATATCTACATCTATTTGGCGTGCACAAATTGGCATTTTTAATACCAAACAGACATCAGTCGCGAGTGGAATAACATTTTCTATCGCCAACCATGAGATGGTCGCGAGAAAATTCAACGTCTTTTAGGGTAGTGCTACCAATTCAGTCAATATAAACATATATCACTACATATTTGCCGATATCGAACGTAAACTTATAATACAAATAGCTGAATAAATCGTCGCGCGAATCCACACCCGAGCTACCTATCACCAATACTCGGAACACACAAAAATCACTCTTATATCTCTTAATATTGAGTGCACTTTAAACCACCTAGTGTTGTGAAACACTAAAGTACTTCCGACATCTCGGAAAACAACCTTACTCCTCAAGTGAACATAGGACGAGTACCATTGAATATCATTTATCACTGTCACACTACCGTAAAACCAACTTATCAGACAAAGACGGCAATAACCCAGGTGACTAGTCCGAAGTCTGGACCCATATTTAAACACGCGATTGTACCTACTCATGATAACGAACAACTTTCCCAAAGGCTACTTTTCTACACTCATTAGTTTTATTGTTATTTCTATAGCAAAATTACTAAAGTTAAAGTTCAAACGAGGGCGCGCGGGGTCTCGCCGTTAACAGCTGATCGAGCGATGCATGGAGGGCACGTAAAATCCAAACTAATATTATAAATGCGAAAGTAAATCTGTCTGTAATTCTGTCCGTCTTTTCTTCAAGCCTAAATTACTGAACTTATTTGTGTGAAATTTTGTACAGACATAGTTTGGAACTCGAGAAAGGACATAGGATAGTTTTTAAACCAACAATCTACAGGATGTCACTATTCCACGCGAACAAAGTCGCAGGCAAAAGCTAGTTTGTAATAAAAGTAACAAAAATAAAACTAATCAGTATAACAAAATGAAGTCTTTAGAAAAAGTTGTTATCATGAGTACAATCACGTGTTTAAATAATTGGTCACTATTACCGTCTCCCTCTAACGTACGATTAGACGAATGGTGTGACAGAGACAAGACATTAACTCGATCCAATAACGTGTTATCAATTCTCAGCCTTAAATTGCGCGGCAATGTACTCAGCCGCATACCCGTCCCTAATATTGAAGTACAATCAGCTAAGTTATTTAGTACGCAGGTAACGTAAATAGAGATTGTTTGTGTACAGAATACAGATACAATAAAAGAGTACAGAGACAATAAAAAAATGGAGTTTAATATAGGTATGGGACAAAGGGTGTATTACTTTATTTATATTAGGACATTGTTCTACTCGTAGTAAGTTGAGTAGTTACATCTATTATTGATTTCCAGGCGAGACGGATATAACAAAATATGGCTCTTTTTCCTAAGAGCAATGTCCGACGCGTAGAATGTCTTGCGTAATACTACTCATGAATATGAACCCCCAGTGTGACTTGAAACTAGTCTGGTTATCTCACTAAGCAGAAAAGTGAGCAAGTAGTATTTTTTTTAATATTAACCATCGTGAGACATACTAAATTTATTAAAAATAACGATTAACCAACGTGGCTATACTAAGAAAAGCTCTACTAGTTTCAAGCCATAACGGGACTCTTATTCCTAAGCACCGTACGTGTGGCAGTGACGTCGCACAACCAACTGAAATCACTCATGAATAAGAGTCCCGTTGTTGAACTTCAAACTAGTAGAACTTTTCTCAGTTTATTCACGCGAGTAAATCATTATTTTTTAGAAAATAAGTAATTAAATATAAATTCCTAAAAATTGTTTCGTTAAAAGCAAAGCGCTTCTATCCCAATCAATCTATATTATCTAATCTGCGCACAAAATGACTTGTCTGATTGTACATTTTATATAAAATGCAGAACATACATACATCTTGTTTAGGGGTCGGTTTGTGTAAGTATGGGTAGCTGTGGAGCCACGGTGAGCCGGCGATGGGCCTCCGACCCTGTGAGAGCGGCCACCGTCACCCCGGCCTGGTACGAGGCTGGAATACGAATGTGCCGCGTCCTTGTACTGAAGTCTCCCCAACCAATCGCACGCCATTCGCGAATCACGTTTATCACTTGACCTGTAATTCAAATAATAATAATTATTAGGACATTTTAATTTTTGCTCTCTCTTTTTAGTCAAATTGTTGAGTATCGAATCATATTAAATATATAACATTGCCTTCTGTGCCTATATTGATCTCAGATATTCATTATTGAAATCTGTAGCTGGAAAATCCAGCTTTTAAGATGAATTGCTTCAAGGTAGTAAGTAAAATTTTTTCATAAGTTCGTATTTCTTAAGTAATGTACGACGATGAATGTACTCGTTAAAAATATCAATGGTATTTTTCAACGATTCCCTAAATTGCGATGTTATATTGAAGTAGCCACGCCAAAAGCAGTATCGACTTATATTGTACTATATTAATAAAACCGTAGTTTTTTTTGTAAAACAAATATGTTTCATCTTTTTTAAAGACTTTTTATAAGTTAAAAAAACTCACCAAGCACATTAAATGTATGGAACCGTCGATCAGGTACAACCATCAACGGTGAGAGATCAGTATCCGCAGTGAATCTTGAAAGGACATCCCTAGTTTTCACGAGTAATACTGATGGTGAGGTCAGGTGTTGCCAGAGCGTGGCCTCACGGATGCATTCTACTGGATTGCATAGGTACACGCCTCGTGGAGATACTCCGAAGACCATTTGATGGTGCCAGGCATCTGGGATATCATTCTCGTAGCCAGCTTGCAAGTTCAGTGTGAGTATTGGCACTGCCCCTATGAAAGAAAAGCATTCAAAATATAATAAGTAATACTAATAATACTTATTTGTTTAGTTAGTTTCAACGCGCTAATCTCCAAAAATACTGGATCGAATTGAACAATCCTTTTGTGTTAGTTAATCCATTTATCGAGAAACACTATAGGCTAAAACATCATCCTACAATATGTAGGAGCCGAGCAGCTGGTGAAACCGCAGGACAGTAGCTAGTAATTTATAATCAGAGTTTTCGATGTTACGGCCTATATCATTCTATAAGTTGAATAACTCCAGTCAGCCTAGTTGATTGATTTATTTGTTCGTCTGAATAAATCATCTATTGTTCAATAAGCCTTGAAGCGACGCTAGCGCCGCTGGTGGCGCAAAAATCCTTAAACATCTATTTCTTTATTTGATTTGATTTGAGGATGAGTTACGATTTATATACATACTAATGACATAATTATATATTTTTGTAATGTTTTAAATAAATAAGTTATGAATAGTTTGGAATAAAAGTTTGACTTGATTTCAATCTATTATTTCATAGTAATTTCTATAGGCACTTTTGATCGTCAAACAAAAAATAAACATCAAAATGTTCAACTTTCTGTGTCAGTCTGTCGGTCTGCCATCTAGTGAAGCTTTTTTCTCGTTCCAAAGTGTAGATGCCAATGGATAAGAACGAGCAAGAAACTCCATGGTTACTCTTTTTGAATCAATTTCACAATTCATTTTGTTCAATGAATCGCAAATGTTTAATATTCTCTTTAAACTTATAAATACACAGAACTTAACTGACAATTAGTGGGTATTTAGTAATTACCACATCACAGACTTCTGCATTTAAACAAACAACTACATGTAACCAAGTAATTAACATAAAGGCAATTCTTCGTGTTTAAAACCCTTATTTATGTAAAAATAGTCACCAGACCCGTACCAAGTAAATACATATTAGTAAATAAGCACTATAATGGCATGAGACAAAACCCATTAAGCTATTACGATCATTCATGCATATTTGCATTAATGTATGCAAATTACGTCTTTGTTTACATGGTCAAATAGTTTACATTTTTATTAGTGATTTCTGAAAGCCGACTTTATAGAGAAAGAGTTAAAGTTCAAAATTGTATAACACTAGTTTGACCTTAAGGAAGTAGGTTGTTGCTTTTTAACTTTAACAGTATTTGTAGAAATATATCAGTAGTAGGAAAATAATCATAGATAACATGAAGTCATACACAACATATCATTATATTGTCAATGCGAAAATTAAAAGAAATTTAGGGTAGAGGCAAAGAATAAGAAACGACACTTATTTTTATTATTTTCTCATCTCTATTGAAGGTAAATCATTGTCCTATACCTTACCATACATTTTTTCCCATAAATTTAATAAGTATACAGATGACTACGTTTCTATCGAACCCCAGTCACAGCCCAGTATAGTAGGCTCAACAACATCCATTGAGAGGGCAGAAGTTGTCAAACATATTCTACATTATCTGTTTGCCTAGTATACTGTGAGCAGAAACTCGTATAAAATTTTATTGTTATATTTTAAGATTATTGTGTTTTCTGGGCGTACTTTGAGTTATTATAATTATTATTTTACAATCGTATTTGTTTATTATTTAAAGAGTGTTGATTGATGTTGTTAACTTTTAATCATATTGTTTTTATATTGCATCTTGTTTACAATTTTTTCCTACTTTCCAAATTAAGTAAACCCTAAATCATATTTTAAATTACATCATATAAGTAAATAAATAATTAATTTTGCTTACCAACAGTAATCCAATCAGCCAGCCAGTGTGACAGTGAAATGGCTCTCTCAGGGTATGTTGGGAAGAACCTGGCAGTGACCAGACCATCCGAGGCTCTGTGGATACCGGAGACCAGGTCTGCTGCAGTGCAACCTGCCACGGCGCGGGATAGCAAGTATCTAGAAGAAGACGTGACATAGCTTAGTTTTGTTCATTGGTATAGTTATAGTGCTAATGATTTGATTTACCTAATTAACACGTTAACCGCCGCGTAGGTCACCGGTGACCTACGGTAGCGGAGGATTTGCCTTCAATAGTTTTCAGTCGGCAGTCAAAGGCTTAAAAAGGTAAATGTAAATAAATATCTTAAAGATATAAAATCATATTGTCATATCTTCTGAAACCGGCTTCGCCTGCATTTGTAACTAAACTGTACTATGATATGCCAGACTACATATAATCTATATCTGTACTAAATTTCATACAAATCTATTCAGTAGTTTTTACGTGAAAGGTTTATAAACAAACATCTATCCACCCACAAGTCCTAACTATCCATACGTACCAACTGCCGTGTTTATAATATTAGTAGAATATCTTATTGTCAGACATTTCATTTGTTTTCACATATTTGCAATACGGTTGTTTCCAACTAGTCAAATTGAATACTTTTATCCAAATGTCAAAAACGATACTTTTCTATGAAAATTGTATGAAACATTGAATTATGACGTCGTAGCATTTTTGCGTCAAATAGCTTACTTATTTTTAAAAAATTTGCTAAAAAATATCTAAAACTTAGTGTATCTATCGATCGATGAATAAAAGTATACTTATTTTTCAATATTTTATCGTATTAAAACGTTGAATTAATTTATTTTTGACTTAGGAAACTATCCAATTAATCTTATACAATGTTGTTACATTTCATTACAAATTACAAGTACAAAAACAATATGTTCTCATTCAACAAAAAAATATACTTATAATGACTATCACTTTCTAGTGTTTACCTCGGTAATGGAGCAGTATTAGCTCTCTGTCTGGTGCCGACAGATGAACTTATCTTCTCTAAATTAACAGGAACACCCAACGCATTCTGTAATGAAACATTTATTTATTCATTTACAATGAGCACACCAACAGCACAGTCAATATGTGGGTATATTCAATTACAATAACCAACAAAATACTTCTATAACCATGCAAATAACAAATAATATTACTATTACTATACTAAAAAACTTAAAGATTCATTTTGTTATTGGTATTAAATGTGGGAGAGCTAAACTGGCCATACTTAATGGCCGGTGTAAAACTACTACAACGTTGTATTTCGCCGTGTGAATGAGGTTACCGGAGGCCCAATCCGCCCTTCCCCCCATTTCTTCCCAATCCTGAAATATCCGAAACCTTTATCCCTAAAAGGCCCGCAACGCACTGACAACTCCTTTGGTGTTGCAGGTGTCCATGGGCGGCTCTGATTGCTTACCATCACGAAAACCGTCTGCTCGTTTGCCGACCTAAACCATAAAAAGTTAATGTGCTAAGGTGTGATATACTTTATTTGTTATCTCAGTGTAATACACCTAATATAAGAAAAATCTGCCGGGGTTGCGGGTGCCAGCGCATTTATGTACCATGACCCCAGCCTGAAGCAGGAGAAGGAACAAGGCGTTTTTAGTAAGTCTCTCTATTGGCCCACCTTGGGCATGTGAAAACATTTCATTTTTTTCTGGCTTAAAAAGGTCTACGTTGAAGTCTGTTATTTTCTACATTAATATATAAAAATGATTGCTACTTTTTGTAATTTTACAACTCAAAAACTACCTCGTCTATTCAAAGCAAATGAGAAAAAACCTAAACTTTATTCGGATATTTAGCAGATGATTTATGAGAAGTTTGCATAAAATCTGTCAAGAGGTTCTTCATTTCTTACGCAACGAAACACGGTCCAAAATGAATTAACAGCTGATTGTTCAATAGTCAGATAAATGTTATCTGAGGAATAAAATTGTTGCTGTCACTGTCTTACACAAACATTCTGGCGCGACAGCATCATAATTATTCCCCGGGTAACTTTTATGCACCATTGAAAAATCAGCCTTAAATTAAATTAAATACGCTTTTTGAAACGTTCATCTCATTATTGTTTCCAAAAGATGGTTGTTTCAAAAAGCGCAGTTTATAGAAAGAATTCCTCAAATCAATTAAGTAGTTTTAGAGGCTAAACAATTCAAAAAAAGACTAAAAATATTTCCTCTTTATAACATTCGTGGAGATAAAGATAAACATAAGATACTGACAAATACATTGACGACAGCAGTAGCCCCACAGGCCGAGGTACTGATTTGCGTGACCTGTCGCTCGCAGGCCTCGCACTCCGACCAGATCATACACCGCGGTGGCTCCACGCACGCCGCACTCGAACTCGTGCTCGCCGCTGCTTCACTCGCCTGAATGAACATATTATATTATATTATTGCCCCATACTAGGATTTTCTGCTTCGTCATGTTTGCGTTTACAAATATACAAATCACATAAACAAAACACCCAGACCCAAAACGAACAATTTGTGGCTCACAAAGTTATATTATACTTTAAACTTTCGCGTTGCATATTAATAAGCACTTTAATGTTTAACGGGAAATAAGGCATACATTAAATCCCGTTAATTCTTTAGTACGAAAACCCGGCCCGAAAAGACTACAGTCTCAAAAATAAAAAAGGCTGGAGTTAATGCTTATGTTGTTTTTGGTTGTGTAAGTGAGGATACCAAATCCGCAATTTCCTATTTTTCCCATCCCTAAAAGTCAGCAACACACCTTTAAATCTAATATTGCTAGTATCAATTGGCAACGCTGATTGTTTACCATCAGGTTGTAATTGTGTCTGCTTGTGTACTTCCCGTAACATCAACTTAAGAAAACAAACACAGAATAAGATTATTTTTGAATCAGCTGAGTAAATATAGAATTAGTACACAAATTTTATGAAGGTAAGTATATACTATACTCTGGAATATTTACCTTAGCAGTAGCCTGGCTTTCTGCATCACACCGAGCCTTCTCAGCAATCAGTTTCTTGGCCATTGTAACATGGTACAGGGCTGACGATAGAGTTGCAGTGTCAAGTGTTGATTGGTTGATTTGATGAGCAAAAGCTTCCACATGTTCATCATCATCTGTAAATGATTGTGTTATAGTAAACCTGGTAGGACACCCACATACCTGTGAGAGATAGATATATCTCATATATACTCACTCTCACTCAACTGTCTCACTCAAATTGTTCAGACAAAGGACTATGTAAAAAGAATTGAAGGAATAAGATTTAAAATAAGATATTTCTTTCCAATTTCATAAACCAAAAATTGGAATCAGAATTGACAAGTTTCTATTTAAATGTTGCTTTAAATGAAATTCTTTAAATATCACTTCATGAACCATAAAATTGCAGAAATCACCTTGATACCAAATGTTCTATTAGGTACTATTAAAACCATTACATTGAGTATTAAACCTGTAAGTAATAACTTTGTAGAAATAAATACATAGTAATTGAATAAATTAACCTGAACACAAAATTTTATATTTTAATTTTTTATCTATGAAAATCAATGTCAAGGTGTGAACTAGATTTCTGTACAGTATGATTACAATTTCAGTAAGATGGAAAATTATACTACATTTGCAGTTGGATAACAAATAAAGATTAAACTGTTTTACTCACAACACAATAGCTCTGACGGTGACACCAAGTCTCCACTTGTGAAATGTAGACTGCCTGCAAAATTAATAGGACCATGTGCCATTGTCCTTCTGACAATAAGCTGCTCACCCCTTGAGTTTATATGGGTGATATAAGGTCCATAACTATAGTTTTGATCAACATAATTATGGCTACTACTGCTCTCGGGAGCATCCCCTTGACCCGCTACTCCTCGACTGGTTGATGGCACACTGTATGAATATAAGTCTGCATCCCCATGTGATACTGATGCTACAGGAGCTGGCACACTCACAGGATTATACCTAACTGGAGGAACATACTCAGGAGACGTTCCCCTCAATAGCACAGGCTCATTTTCCTCTGGCATATTGCTAGCAGATTCCAAATCAGCATCAGGGGATGATTCATCACCAGTATCCACTTCACATGAAGGTCCTGGATCAAAATCCATTTCCAAAAAATCCATATCAGGGCTAGAAGCCCTTGAACCCTGTTCTCGGCCTCCAGCTGCAGCCTGAGGGGGCCCAGGAAAATTAGGCATAGCTAAATGTTTATCTAAAGGCAAGCCCATGTCTAGACTAAAGAATGAACTTGGTAAATCAGCCAAATGTTCTCCGCCCCTGTATGTGTAGATGCACCCATCTTCTGATCCCAAAGAGTAATCATCATTGCCAGTATCACTGGAGCTATCATCATCTAAATTAGGCCTGTTAAGCTTCAGACTTGAGGGTCTCTTCCTGTTCTCTCTGAAAGGACTGCACTCTGCATTGTCACTAGTTTTACTAGTGCCACTTGTTGATGGTAGGCTGCTGCTGCCTGCCTTGTCTAAGCACACCTTATGTCTCTGACAAGTCTGTTTGTCCTGACCACTCTCTGTTCCATTGTCATACAGTGTTGCTATGGACCTACTGTTGCCTGCAACCGCAGGATCCGTTAAATCAGGCTTTGAATTTGTCACTTTATTATTACAAAACTGTGGTTGAGCAGAAATATGAAAGGCTTTACTACTTCCGGGTATATTTTCACTACACTTGCTATTTTGCGAAGCTGGCTCATTACAGGATGATGAATTTACATGATTCGGCTGGGGTCCGTTCGAGGGGACAAAGCTCGAGCTAGCATTCGAGGTCGATGTAAATAGGTTTTCAGCAGAGTCTCTTGGCCCTGTTGTATTAGGAGAGTCTTTGTAGTTTTTACTATTTCCTTCTTCGACATCTAGTTTAATAGGATTCCGTATAGACGAAGAATCTTTAGAAGAATCCATGATTACAAATACATCGTCGAAGTCGGCATTGTTCACTTAAATTTTTAAGGTTACCAACGGCTTGTTGGTGCAGAAAGAGGCTTGAAAAAAGGCACTAAACTAAAGTTTCATTGTATTACAAACAAACACTGAGAATAAATTCAAAAACACTGAATATTCAGGGCACAATCTGCAAAAGGAAATAATAACAAACCAATTCGCAATATTCAGATCAAAATCCTAATTTGACATTTGACAGAACGGACAACATAAATGACAGTTGATTTCATTCAAAGAGAAAAGTTCATTGTAATTGAGTTTTCGTTTCATTCTGTTTTGAAACGTGGGATTTTCACATCATTTTTAGCCCAACAATTGTTTATGGATTTAAAGCCTTATACACATTTTGTAATGCTAATAATAATTAACGTTTTCCTTTATGTACTTTGTTTTGAAAAGTATTTACTTGTTCTCCGGCATACAGTATTGGGAAATCAAATTTCTAAGACCAGTACAAAGATTTATTACAATTAGATTACAATAAATACCTTATAAGAATGTCATGGCGGATCAATGGATGAAATTCCAATAGTTTAAACTGCCCTTATAGTAGAGGCTATGATTGTCAAATTTTCTTTCATACATTTTACAATGACAAATTGATTCAACCAGCTGTGAGATTTCTAAAAATTGCGTCTTATTTGTTACATTAACAATCGATTTCGTGAAATCTTTGTTTATTATCATCGACCATTGTAATTTGCAATAGTTACAAAGACCTGCAGAGAAGATGGCATACGCCTACTTATTCAAATACATCATCATCGGAGACACAGGTATTGATTTTATTTCCTGATATTTTATTTAGACATCACAAAAATTTGAGCTGTGCTTTAGTCCTGTTTTTTTTGTAAAGATCACTATATCGCAATTGGACTCTTCTTCATTCAGGTGCGGGATCGATCGATACCTGCTCATTGTTATGAATGTTAGTATTTTGTGGTAGTCGCTTTCCGCCTACGCTGTCTACTAACTACGTCGAGTTAGATCTGTAATGCGCATCTCATTATGTACTGTGCAGTGAATTTCAGCTAATTAATGATTTGGATCAATACATTATATATTTCATTATGTGTTATCATGTATGTTTTTTTAAGGCTCATTCAAGGACTTTCTTTGTTTGTTTTTTTTTCATCTAATCCTAGTCTTTTCCTACATTTTTTGCTGTTGTGTAGAATGTAACAAAATAATTGATACCACTGTTCCTATTTTGTAGTAGTACTCTTATTATTGAGTGATTAATGAGAGAGATAAAGAGTTCAAAGCTCTTATTGGTCTGGTTGCTAATGATTTGTTTATATAGACATCACCTGTTCCTTTGTCTGGTTTTATTATACATTGACCTCACTGATATTTATATCCAACTTGTTTATTTAGGTAGTAATTTGATATTTTATTCAAGATATAAGCAATATAAAACCAGTTTTTATGTCTATAGTATACATGATACAGGGTGTTATTATTTACATTAACAAAAGCATGTATTTTAAAAAGGATGAATATTTTTGTTGACAACACTTATATCTAATGAACTTATACCTACTTATTAATGTACAGGAGTATCTGCAGAAATAACAATTTGTCTAAATTGTTTGTATTGTTCACAGGTGTAGGCAAGTCATGCTTACTACTCCAGTTCACCGACAAAAGGTTCCAGCCGGTACATGATCTCACAATTGGTGTTGAGTTTGGTGCTCGCATGATTACCATTGATGGCAAGCAGATCAAACTCCAGATATGGGATACTGCTGGGCAGGAAGCCTTCAGGTAGGAATGATAATACAGCCTAACTATAATATTATACAATCACAAAAACACAGAAAAAGGTGTGATAATATTTAATTTATTAAAATAATTTATGAGGTGAGATCCTGGATAACATGGCTTGATGAGATTCTATTTCTTTTTAAAATCTCTTGTCTTTAAATACTTTTAGATAGATGCAAGGTTGTCTACCACATCCTTAAAAAAATAGTATAAAGATCTAAGACACTGATACTTTGTACTTTCTGCCTTTCCCTATAGACAAATCTGATTTAGTAAAAAGTTATTTACATAGTGTACCAAATTACGAAAAAGGTTTAATTATTCAATATAATATTAAATTTCAAAACTTAATATGGTATTTCAAGAAACTTATATGGACCTGCAAAAACTGACTACCTAAAATTATAAGTAATTACTTATTATGTTTTAACAGGTGGTTTCTATCTTGCATTAAAAATTAAATTAGCAGTAACTTTGCTAATTTTCATTTCTATTGCAGCCTATTCTAATAGGATTATCAACAAACTTGGAATTTAACCTAGACTATGTTGTGAATGTGTGTTGTCATTTTTTACTCATCAGTTATTAGATTTTGTTCCTTAATTAGCTATATTTGTTGTATTTAACTAAATAAAGAATTGTCAAATAAGTCTGAAATTTACATAACAAATTCCTATTGAATATCTATTTATAAAAATCAATTGTAAAATGTGTTGGTAAGCACATAACAATGTTGGGAGTATTTTTTAATAAGAAAAAAACATATTTGATAATAGAATGGAAAATCCCGAAATCCTGACCCTTATGTGGTTATCTAGGTAGATGCAGGCTACTAGTTCAATGAAAAAATGACTAATGTTTATGTAACTCTGCTCCTCAATGGAGATATAAACTGAGTCACTCACGAATTAACCATAATAATTTAATGTCTGGCATTGTATCAGTGTGTATTATTATAATGAGTCAGCTTAAATAGGTATTACAGTATTATGAATCAGTATGACTGTCACTAACATCACAGGTTTCATAGTTTATCAAAACAACTGACATATTGTCACACCTTTTGGACTGGATAGGTCAAGTCACTAAATGTTCTTCGTTTATGAGTATTATTTGAGATGTGCTATCAATCTTCAACTCTTGAGTTTATTAAGTAGCTAAATTAATACCTACTAGCGGCCCGCCCCCGCTTCGCACGGGTAACTATCTCGCTATCAAAGGGTCACTTTTCCTCTACTTTTCTAATATTTTCTTTAATAAGAACCATCTCCTGACAGTAACAAACACAACAAAAAAAGAATTAGCAAAATTGGTCCAGGCATTGTTGAGTTATGCGCTTACCAACACATTTTGCGATCCATTTTTATATATGATATTAATACCTTGTCCCACTTATAGCAAAACAGAGACCTTGTTTTCAATTCTAACACTATGCAACTAACTGCTCCACTAAGAAGGTAGTCTAAGTAGTATAAACCTTCTTTTTGCTTCGGTTAAAAAGTTAAGCAATACAAACAAAAAACATTTTATTCTACTGCTTAAAAGTAACCTAGATTTTATGCTATTTAACATTCAAAACTTGTTCAAGAGAATGTTTTAAAATAATGTAATTATACTTAAAGAATGTCATGCTTAACCAAGCACAAAATGAAGGTTTTGGTGTAAATAGAAAATCACGATTGAAGTGTCTGGTAAATTATGACTGGAATTCTTTAGTTATTTATTGTTTTTAATTTTAATTGTTAATTTCTGCTAGATACGTGTTTGTTGTTCATATAATTACAATAACATTCCTATAATCGGACATCCCTAAATAAGTGTTAAAAATGCAAAAACATTTTCTACATTAAAAACAATAGTTTTTCATAACAGTAACTGCACTGACTTGCCTTTGACTTGACTTTGACTGCACGGTTGGTGCGGTGGCTGCCGTGCATCGTGTCGGAGTTCGATTCCCGCACGGAACAACTCTTTGTGTGATCTACAAATTGTTGTTCCGGGTCTGGGTGTCATGTGTATGTGAAATTGTATGTTGTAACCGCACTCACGACACAGGAGAAAATGCTAATGAGGGGCAACGTTTATTTGTTTAAAAAAAAGTAAGAATAGTCTTAAGCAATAAATGGAAGCATCATAATGATGAAAATAGGATTGCAGTTGATATGGGATAGTAACTACACAGGAAAACGAATAAAAAAATTACTCCAGCAAAATTAAATTCTGTAATTATAAAACTAAGTTACTGAATGAACAATTCCAAAATCCAACGGCCGAAACAAGCAAATGCGTATCAGTTAATTATCAGCTACTAACACTTCACACATTCATAGTATTTGTTTGACCTTGATTAGAATAATCAAGTTTTACATGCAAGTCGGGCATAGGAACAATATAAATTGTAGGTTTGTAGGTACTTACGAATTTATTTATTGTGCACTGATGAAAATAATGGTACCTAGGTAAAAATGTAATTGAGATTAGTAAATAACTAACAAGTACCTATATAAATCAATGACAGTGTGAAACAACGGTTACTTATTATAAAAAAAAAAACAATCATTAAATTTTTTTCCGAAAAAAGGCAAAGTTAAAAAAAAGGCACAAAGGCAAGTTGTAGGTCGAATTGAGAAAACTACTCCTTTTGCAAGTCAGTTAAAAAGCTTTCACACCACGTCCGAACGGAATCCGATCCTAACCTATGAAAATAGACGAGGGTCCACCCTAAAGGACATAATTATAGAGTACCTAAACCTAGAGTTGGATAAAAAAGTACTGAACTCCGCATACAATAATCTTAATTTTATTTTCAGATCAATCACACGATCATACTACAGGGGCGCGGCGGGTGCCCTGCTAGTGTACGACATCACCAGACGGGACACATTCAACCACCTCACCACTTGGCTTGAGGATGCACGTCAACACTCCAACTCCAATATGGTCATCATGCTGATTGGCAATAAGAGGTGAGATCGTTTGAGTGCCTTTCTTCAAACTTTTTATTTGTGCTGTTTTCCTTTTCTCGTTCGATTGTCCTGGATATACATAAATCCTCAACCAACCTATGACGAATAAATCAAAATAGGTCAGCCATTCAGGCGAATAACCTAAACCTCTCTTCTGTAATAATAACGTCAAATGGCTTCTTCTTTTTATGGGACGGGTCACCTGATGGTAAGCATTCAGCGTCGCCCATGGTCACTCGTTATTCCACTCCTACAAGTACGTTGCCTACCTTTTGTAACTTTTAGGAATTAACGGTTAGGAGATTTGGGGATTGATGATGGATAGGGCCTCTGGTAACCTCAATATCACGGAAAAACAAGTGTTGTTTCACGCCAGTATTCTGTGTGATGCTGTGGTATCACTTCGGTCGATCCGTCCCATTCCCGCCGAAACATGGTTCTCCCACACATCGTCTCTGTCTTTGTCACTTGTTTGATTAGTGTTTTGGAAAAAACTAAATCGAAACGGGTTTTGTTTAATGTTTTGGTGGAGTGTGTATTTGGTTTAGTGTTATCAAACTAGTTACATATATTGACGTAAGTACAACAGGCGATTTAACCTCAATCCGTAAATCGATCAACTTTATACTTATCAATAGATACTAGTGTGTCATAGCTTACGTCCCTTTATTCAAACGCGTTATCTCTGGAATTACCGGTGGGATTATCAAGTTCTTTTACAATATCACATAGCATTATTACGTATGTCTTATTAGAATAGAGTTTTAGAATAAACATACTTTAAGTATGTGGGCTTCAAAACGAACAAACCGGCCACACAGAATTCCACAGTGAAGGCCCAATCGTTCCCATCCCATCACTTCCCAATACCCAAAACCTCTCAAAAGGTCTTCAATGCAACTTTTCTTATGCGGTGCGGATGTTCATGGACGGTACCGATAGCTTACCAGACCACGAGGTAATCCTCGTCATCCTAACCGAAAATCCATCTGCTCGTTTGCAGACAGCCCCTATAGTTTTTGTAGCTTACGTACACATAAAATGGTTTACTTCAATTTTGTCTTGAATACTTAAGTAAGTACCTATCTATAGTTCTGATGTTATTTAAATGTGTGAACAAAGTGCATTGTGTTTCTATTTCCGTTATCTATTGTAAATAGGTAAGTTGTTTATACCATGAGTTGGTCAACCGTTATTAGAATAATGCGCACGACATTTTCCCCGTGGAATGCGGGTCGTACTTATTGCACAAGGATGACTAATCACTTAGCTTAGTTAGAAACTTCTTTGTTATAAAAAAACATTTGTTTGAAAATAATAGTTTATTGTTTATTTATGGGGTATAGAAAAACTGATGAAGGTATTCATAATATAGTATAACATTCTAAACCGCGGATTCATTGAAGTACCTACCTACCTATTTTTTTTTGTGGAGGGAAAATAATCAAATAACTTTACTCGCCCAGGGTATGGGAGGGATTGTCAGACTCTTACTGACTAAAAATAAACCCCGTTCCGTCTCCTAGTCTAGCCCGAGGTTGCTGTACCTTGTTACCCTTGATCCGCAACCCCCGCTAAGACGTACCCATATCCACCGGAATTCGACACTAGTGTCAGGGGGTCTTTAAAAACAAATGAAGAATAGTAGTGTAAAGACTCAGAATACAGAACAAACCAGAAGCCGCGTTCACTCATAATTACATGTCGTCAAATGTGTCTAAAAACAATACGTCAATCCCCTCGCCAGCCGCACTTCCCACCCGCGTAGTGTTGCCGACAGTGGAACAATTCCCTTGGTTTGGGGTAATTTTACAACAGGAGGGTAAGATACGAGTAAACCCAACAAAATAGGTAAACTTACGATAAACAACAGACTAGTTGTTCACACATTTCATAGAGGTATCATAAAAGTTGACGATTTCTGGATTTGTTAATTTTAGTTACACCTACTATACACAACAAATAAAATAAAGCTTCAATAAGTACAAAGGTTTTATTGCGTTCCCTTTTGCTGGTTTAGTTTTTTATATGTATTGTCTTTAGACTCGGAACTAAAGATTAGAAGTCTACTTACTTTACTTAGTTCCTGAGATTAGCGCATTCTAGCAAACAAACAAACAAACTCTTCAGCATTATAATTAGTATAGATATATCTTAGTAGGATATGCTGTTTTCAAACCACCTTTGTCATAAATATATCTCTTCAAAGTGAATTGAGCAAACTATGCTCTGGCTAGATGGTTTCCAAAATTAATCTAACCGTGCCCTTTGTATGATTTGTATTTATTTTTTTGTCAGGGAAACTAATATGACATAGGCTCCATAATGGACAAAAATATAACCCACAACAAATAAATAAGTGGGTAAAATTTTCACCAAAAATGACAACACTCACAAAATGGCCGCATCATTTTCATAGAAAAATAAATCGATAAAAAAAATTCAATAATTAATTAAATATACTATTGCAGTCGACGCTTGCAGATGAAATGTAATCTTATCCACTTTTTTCGTAATTCCAGCCGCATTTTTACTCGTAGTAATAACATAAGACGGCATAATGTAATTAAAATTGATACTCGTAAATACGTCACGACATGCCACGTGCCAAAATTGACTAATCGTAGAAATTTCATACTATTCTAGTTAAGAATGGTTTTAGTTGCCTTAGTTTGAAGCGCGATGACGCCTTCTGGTTTGTTCTGTATTCTGAGTGTAAAGATTGCTCTTTTCAGTAGGTTTTTAGTTTTGGTATACAGCCACGAGACAAAGGCGCCATTGTGTTAATACAAAATTGAGAATAGGTTACGTACCTATTTGAGCGTTTTCAAAATTGAATTTCGCTCTAAAACTATACTCGGAATTTTAATTCCATTCCAGATTTGACAATTTCAGTGTTGCAACGTTATGACACGTAATAAATAGTGACGTTGCGAAATTATTCGATATGGAAATCGAATATTTATGAATCGATTCCTGTCGTTTATAAATTTACTCTTGTAAACTAAGTTTATCAGGAAATAAAAAAATTCTGAACCGATAATTGTTTTGGCAATTAAATAACGATCTGAGGCTTTTCTTTTGTAATTGTGTGTGAAATTAATAAAAAATGTGATTATGAAGGAAGACAAATAAAACAGACATTTTATAAATTGTCGCCGTCATCGCTATCGCTATCGCCGTTACTCTATGTAACATTTATTATGAATTGTGTCTTTGATATTTATTGTCAATTAACATATCTAGCTTACTCATTTTTTCCTCTTCTTTGAAAACATAGGATACACATTTAGACCATTCGGTAGCCGTAATTTTTTGAATGCCTTCCTGAAACTGATTCACTGATTGTTTATCGATTTTGTGTTCATCACTACAATTTTATATGTGGTATCATTATTTCACAAAATGACAGTGGTCAATGTCAAATCAGGAATCGAATTAAAAGTCTGACTATAGGTGGGATTGACATATATACCAAATGACGTCACGGAACTATTTCTCCTACATAACACAAACGATAGCACCATAACCATGACGACCATGTGATTAATTCCAAAGCCAATATTGTTAATATGCGTGTTGAGACGTCATTTCCCTTACATACAATATTTGTCTAAGGCCTGATTTTTCAATAGTCAGATAAATGTTATCTGAGGAATATAATTGTTGCTGTCACTATCCTTTACAAACATTCTGACGCGACAGTATCATACCTAATTATGCCCAGATAAGTTTTATCTAACCATTGAAAAATCAGCCCTTAAAAAATAAATAAACTGAAAATTTATAAAAATATATTTTTATATCGGTCAATTAGCCAGTTGTGTCAATAGGGCATAATATTTATTTTCATTTATATTTTCAGTGACTTGGAATCCCGACGTGAGGTGAAGAAGGAGGAGGGCGAGGCCTTCGCTCGCGAACACGGCCTGGTTTTCATGGAAACATCAGCCAAGACTGCGGCCAACGTGGAGGAGGCTTTCATCAACACTGCCAAAGAGATTTACGAGAAAATACAGGAAGGCGTATTCGATATCAACAATGAGGTCAGTTGTGCGCGCTTATCTGACAGTCGATAGTTCGATACGCGGCAATGATAATTTGTTGTGAATTTACATTCATTTGGATATTAAACCAAAACGTTTTATCAACAAAGATAAATAGATTTGTATAAATTTAAATTTGTTTCGATTTCTTTTTTTATTCGGCTTTCCTTATTACAAAATATAATTAAAGTAACTTATGACATTGTTGTTGACGTCCTAAAAAACTAGAAGTACCTAAATTAATTATATTTTATTTCAGGCAAACGGCATCAAGATTGGTCCCCAGCACTCGACGGCGGGAGGCGCGAGCGGCGCGGGGGGCGCGGGAGCGGGCGGGGCCGCGGGCGGAGGCTGTTGTTAGGTACTGCACTGCACACACTGAGGAGGGATCGCTGCCCTTTAGATCGGGCTGATGAGGTACCTATTTGCTTTATTTAAGAACGTTTAGTAGTTTAGTAGTTACCATGATTTTTCCACGACATTTTGGACTTAAAAGCTTGCAATGACTATCAAACGGTGGGAACTGGTCCCGCGTAATATTCTTATTAAAAATCTTTTTGAGCATTAATCTCTCCCAGTGATTTACGTAAAAGTATCTAAACGGTATTAGTAAGTTTCTAAAGTCTGCCTAAATGTTTCTCCAGTTGTCGATAGATATGTCATTTATTTCTTACCCTTGACCCAAGAGGATTGTTATAAAATGTCTGTTTGTGGCGTCATGACTCTCGAACAAAGGAGTCTATTTTATACGGACTGTTTTTGCATGCAAGAAACTTGCAAAAGATGTTATTGATATTAGAGATAAAATTTTCAACTCTTCCAAAATTATGCTACACTGTGTTCTAGTTAACAAGGTGTATTGATTGACTGAAATCTTACTTTGTTTTGCAGGAGGAGGTGCAGATGTGTGCAACGAAAATTGGTACGAAACTTACTGCATGCCGGATTCATAGAATTATTTTATATATGCTACAGAATAGCTTTCGTCTGACTCGCGTTATAATATATTACGCCGATAAGGCAACTTTATACTTAGTAGAAATATTCAATTACCTTAAAATATTACCATCATAATTAAGCCGAAATCAGATCCTTATATAAATGAACAACATTGCAGGCAGATCTATCACTAGCATTCAATTCATTTCTTAATCCCTTTTTACAATAACTGTTAGGTCCCCTAGACGTGATGGTAAATTAAATCTATTCTCACATTTTATATCCACTTGTAGTACAATATACATAAGTTTTATTCGAACGAGTACAGACGGCAGATAAAGGTTACGCTGAATGGACCAGATGTGAGAAATTAAATAGTCGTATGTAATTCATAATAAATAGATCCATCATACGAATAAGCTTTTATGTAATTTTGTGTGTATGTAACTGTGTATATTTTATTTGCATATGTCATAGAAAGTTTCACAAATATCTCGTAATCTGGCATTTATTTAAACGATCGTGTTATATGTTGTATATCATCTCGTGATCGTCGTGTTGGCCGAATGTTGTTGTGCAAGGCATCTATGTATAATGCCTTCTTTGTACAATCACCTATATTGGCACTTTTTCAGAGGTTTTAACGGCTTGGCCGAGTATGTTGGTACTCGATGGATGAAAATCTGCACCAATATAGGAAATTGTCTGGAGTGTGGTTATGTGTCATCGTCATTTGGATGCGACTGAATGTTCGCCAAAGTATGCGTCGCGTAACATTATAAACTTGTATTATATTTTGTAGCGTTAGCTACACTATCTAACAGGTACATTACATTACATATTTAGGTACATAATATATTGGAATATTAGTAAATGGAATATTTTATTTATGTCAACATTTTAATTTATGAACATTCATCTGTACAAACTGGAAAATTAATCCTGTAAAGTGAATTGTGGTGTACATGTTGTATAGTTTTAAAATTCATTAAATTGTGATTGATTTCTGGTACCTTCTATACCTTGCATCGAAGAATGGAGACCAATTTGTCAGCTGTTTAGATCAAAGTACCAAGTATGCTTTTAGGTGGTGGCCTAGTATAAATAGTTATGCACAAGATACCAATTTTGGAATGGTTTTGAAGTGTTGAAATTGTAATTCTTATAAAAAAGGACTGCTTGCAAGGTACTGAAAGACATGATTACAAAATAGGTTATTTTTAAGTTTAGCACATTGTAATGATATAATATTTTGTAAGGTTACAATATGCAGACACATTTGTAAGGTGTAATTCATGAGAGTAAATGTTGAAAAACATGTTGTTGTTTATTTATTTAACCTTTTGGCTTGTGATTAACTTTACTATCTATTACTACTAATGATAACAGATATAGTGTAAAACTATTTTCAAAACAACACTTTCTATCATTACATATTTTATTAAAGCTATGTATCAGATGCAGATGCATTGCCGGAATCTCTGTCAGAGTACAAATCATGACTGATGTCATTAAGGACTGTAAACACGCAGTTGACAATGTCTGGCGTCTTCATTTTCACCGCTCCGCTATTCTTTACCTCTGCTCTTGGTGTTGACACCTCACACAGGTCAAAAGTAGTAATATCTATCAGGCTTGAGTCAAATATTTGGTTCTGTAGAATTTGGTATACCAATGTAACTAAATCAGATTTCTTTGAAACTTCCTCTTTGATCCTGGAAAGAATATTTTAGCAATTATTAATTTTTAATTCAGGTGATTCTAAATAAACATTATGCTGTCCCTTTTTAACTATTTTACAGTGTTGTAATTATTGTAGTGCAAGTAATTATTGGGTCATAAATTCTATATGAATGGATAATAAAATCAAGAGTTACACAACAAGGCAAGTTACTAATATGACAAACAATACAAGAGTCAATCAGGTAAAAGGAGTACCTATGTAAGGATTACATGATGAATATAAGACAAATGGAATGGAATGTGTGTGGAGTGGTATAATTCTGATATCACTTCACATCACATTATGTATAATTTAACTCACCCATTGCATATAATCTGGATGTCTCCGACTTCAAATGACAGATTCAGCTTGTCTTTGTGGTCCACCTGTGGTGTTTTGTATGTCAATGTAAAAGGGTCTGTGCTGCGAGATGAGTCACTTTCAACAAAGTTGAACCCCAAGTACAGTAGTTGTTGCTGAAAACAAAAAAATAAGCTATTGTTTGGACTGGGTATGTTTTGAACAGCCAAAATTCAATCTCAAATACCAAGTATTGTCCAATATTTAGTTTTAGGGCAGAGGTAATATACAAATTTTACCACACCTAACTGTTTATTGGCACAAATCATCCATAAATGCTTTGATAATCATAAATAAGTTGGTGTTAATAATTATTATTAGTAAAATTACAGATGAAAACACACAGAACAGGTAAAAAAATATTAGTTACTTCTAGCATATAAACAAAAGTACCTGTGTAAAACTAAATTGTTTTATCTGGCAGTCAAATATAGTCTGTAAAATAGTTCTCACAGCATTGCTAATTCTCTGTTCTCCTCGCTCAAGCATATACGGTAAGTGGGTTCCTGTGTCCACTGAGATGTTAATACCCCAAGACAAAAGAATAGCTGCATATGATACCTTACTTTTATTGTTCTTGTCTTGTGTTGATGATAGGACATTAATCTGAAAAATGATAATAATATCAAACACTTTTCGACTTCAAGTTTTAGCGCTTAAGGTTTAAGTTTGCATTTTTGTTTCTGATATGTTCTTTTGATAGTGGCAATTAGAGACACAATAGTAAGACAACAGATGCGTGGATATGTTCACAGGGTTTGATGTATTAGGGACTTCACAAGTTAAATACAAATAAAATGCTCTTTTTAGCAGGTAAGTACCTAGATATTTCTTTATAACTGTTATCAGTCAGTATCTAATGCAAGTGTGCTAAAATTATAAACTATACTTACAATCAAAGCACTAGGGTCATCTTCTGAATACTTTAAATTAACTTGTTCTTCAATTTGAACCACGTACTTAGTAGACGAATTAGCTGGCATTGCACTCACAAGAGTTTGTCTGATTTTGGAAGCATATTGTTTGAGTTTCACTGTACTGTATTGCAAATTGTATAACGGTGATACTTTGCTCAGTCGCCATATGCCTTCATTGTAAATAACTGCAATAATCAAATTGTATTTAATAGAGGAAAGTCTTAAAAATTAAAATGTTTTGTAAACAAAACTTATTTTGCCTTACCAGCTAAGGGATCGCCTGTTACGATATTTTTTGAGATTGAATTATTTTCTCTCTGCCAAGCAGGTTCAGCTCGATATAAAGCCATAGTTGGTTCCTGTTTTGTTTAATATTTAATTCACATTACATCAAAATAAACAACAGAAGTCCTCATAACTTTTGAATAGAAATATCGTTGACCGTTGACGGGGTTGACGTATCTTTGATTGTTACTCTATGCTCTCTGCTCTCCTCTATGGGCTTTTTAAAAGGGGAATCGATACCTTTATATAGTTCTTTAGTTAATTATTTATTTATTTAAAAACATCGATCACTAATAAAGAACTAGATACACAATCAGTGGCAAAAAAATGTCCCAACTGAAAGTCCACCAAACTCAACATCGCGGTGTAGTTTTAGTTTAGTACCACTCGAATGCTCCGAAGGTAAACACGCCTCAGTGCTCGTTAAAAAACTGCAAAAACACACACATCTAATATGCAAAAAAGGATGGAATTTCATATTTTCGTTAAGTAATAATATTATCATTATATAATTGTCATCATTCTATTTTAAATATTGATATTTTATTAAGAAATCAACTTTAAAACTTTTTCCAAATGAAATCGTATTCAAAAACCGGGGTTATAATGCACACAGTTTATAAAGACACTTATACTAAACTTAAAATCATTCTCTAGCATGACCACTTAAGTTGTTCGGTTTACGTGGATTGATTCTGTTCCGTTTAGTAGAAACGCTATTGTTTCTAATTTTATTTATTATTTTTTAAAATAAAAAATAGTTTTTATTTAATATTATACTTCTTTACTGTGTTTATTAAAATATGGAATAGGCAGATGTAATGGATTTAATTTTAACTGCAGTAAAGAAATTTTTTTTTTAGCTTTCATCAAGACCCGTTCGATATGAAAAATTGACAACAATAACGCCAACATTTTCAGTACTTACTTTAGATATATATTCTTTTTATTATTTTACATCTTTTTTATTTGACTTCGAATAGAAAGGATTAAGGAGAACGAAAATAAAAAAAAAGAATTATAACTATATGCATTAGTTTCATTGGTAAATAAATGAACAAACCTATAGAAAAGAATACTATAAGTAATGCGTTTTAATTTGCGTATTTTCTTTTTTTGATAAATTATAAAATACGAAAGAAATATATTTCTTACGAGACATTTCGACTCCAATCATTCTTTGTCCTAGCGGTGAGCCGAAGTCGTTAAATTTTATTGCTTATTTTTGACACTTTGTAAATTCGACTTAAAAACATGCGAATATGGTTCAATTTCTTATGATTTGTGTTTGTCAAGAGCTTCGGTCGCAAAAAGTATTAAGATTTTGTACATCACTTTGTAAAAACAACTCTATGAGTTGCATTTAAGGTTTAATTTACATTAATGCATTTTTATTTCAAGTATAAGTACCTAAATACAGTTGGCGACAGTTTTGAAGCGAACTTTTGTATGGGATTGTATATCTAGTTCTTTATTAGTGATCGATGTTTAAAAATAATAAAAAGATAGACATAGAGCAGCCTTACAACCACATAGTGTACAATGGGTGGTCTTATCACACGGGGTGATTTCTTTCAGACAACCTTTGGATATAATAAGTGAAGGTGCTCGACATGATATTTATTTATAGTCCAGTAGTGAATATTTATGATGTATATACCCCATGGATCTCTGATAAACCAAATTGCATTCTGAGGTTGAAGAAAAGAGGAACCCGTCAAACCCCTCCCACCACGTACTTAAACCAAAATGAAATCGTCTGATTTCCTAATTGCATTTTTTACTATTATATCTACATATCTACCGGTAATCTGACGAAAATGACTGTACACTGTACTTAGTTAGATTTTTGTATTTCTATACCCCCATGTAGCAAGTGTTATTTTTAGTTATGTTATTTGAACGCACTCGCTTTTTTACCGAAATCCTTTCATTGGCTCCCCCACTGTAAATTAGCCACTGAACTGGACTGAACGGCTAAAAGCCCGACTGACGTTTGATTTGACAATTGAACAGATGACATTTTGACGTATACCGTATTGTCAATTCTGTAACATGACAATGACGTGCCAATCTTGATTGAATCTGAACAAAAACTTGTTTTGCCTGGTCTGGTTGCTCACTGAGCATTGAGCAATTTAAATAATAAACTTCATATTTCTACATAATCAAAATACTGTAACGTTACTTGCTTGCGTCACGGTTACAGGGCAATTTGAGATTGAAGGTACGTAATATGTTGACACAACAACAAGTCGGGGAATGATCAATATTATTAAACTTTATCTTGTAAGTGGAACGCACATAACTTGTTTATCGAAAGCGAATGCCAAGTTGGACTTTGAGATTGATAATTACGCCGGGTTGTAACTGTGCGTTGGTCGGTCTCCTCCTCATTTACATTCCGTTTGTCGTGAAGGATGGACCAGCTACGTTTTGACGGTCGTGTTGCGGTGGTTACTGGAGCCGGTGGAGGTCTTGGCAAGGCTTATGCCCTCCTTCTGGCGTCAAGAGGTGCTAAGGTCGTGGTCAACGACCTCGGTGGTGCCCGCGATGGTGTCGGAAAATCAAACTTTGCCGACGCTGTTGTGAAAGAAATCAAGGACAAAGGTATGAGTGTAATAACACATTATTTCAAAACTAAATTAAATTATAAACTGTAATGAGATATTGTTTATTTGGAAAATTATAATGATGATGAATTAATGTGATATATACATTAATTTAACCAGTAAACAAGTTTTACTAAGAATTTACTTATTACTTACTTCTTAATTTTTTTGGTACTTATTTAATGTTTTTGTTGTTGACTTTGGACTCTGCTTTTTAACTTTGCAGTCAAGGTTATCTAGGATGTAGGTAGCTAAAGTTCACACCTGGTTTTTCAACACATATCTAATAATAAATGAAAATATTATAAACATAATGTTTACTGCAAATATGAACTCTTCAGAGCATTTTATATTTATGATAAAATTTATCTTGATACTTCAAGAGTTTTTATATGAGCATTTAATGTTTGTTGTAATGGTCTGGTGTAAAAAAAACTTTTTTATCAACTTTCTGATAATTGGAGTCTTTGGTTAAAATATAAACAACATTTCAAGTGTTATGGAAAGTTTTACATTCCCTGCAATAAAATCAATGACTCTTAATAAGTTTGAATTTAAATTAAGAAAATAATTTCAAATGTAATTTATAAACAATGGTTCACCTTTAATCTTAAGAAATAAGTAATAGTTCACTTTCTCAGCTTGAAATCTGGTGTAACTTATTTATTAATTTACATCAAGAAAATGTTGTGGTCTTTAACTGATTAGTGGTACTAAATATTACTTTTCAATTATGATAATTTGAGACAAAACAGAAGAACAAGAGGTGTGTGAATTGCATTTGATAGCAGTTTTTCTTTTCTCCTCACTAGGTTATCCTACTGTATCATGGGTGTGTTTACAAATTTATAATTTCAAATACACATTACACCCAGGTCTGGAAAAACAATTTGTGGATCACACAAAGGGTTCCACAAAATAATCAGTACAGTCAGGTTGTCCAGAAACAAAAGTGTACCAGATTTTCTTAGTTATTAATAATGGTCTTTGTTAATTAACAAATCCCTGATGAAGACTACCATTTTTATGCCAGATAGTGCTAGAGGTCAGTTTATCTAATTACTATTGCACTCAAAAATGTAAATGTAAATCCAATGGTGTGAAATTAGCTATTTCCAAGAGTCTTTTTATCCAAAAGGGCAATTGTTAATTTAATGTGTTTTTAAAATTTTCTCCAATAAGAGAAATTATAAATATTTCTCAATAAGACTCTAAATAGTTTCAAATTAGCAGTGTGCACATATATTCACCTTTGGTCAGTCCAAAGATTTCTGTAGTCTATCTATCGAAATCGACTAATCTAATAAACTACTATAGCCAAAAAATCGCATAATCTCTAGTTTTATGAGGGTAGATAACACTTAGATAATAGATGACATTTGCTAAATGCCAACATAACTAACCTGACAAGAGATTATAAAACAAAAAAATACTGTACTAGAATAGTAAGTACTAAAATTATGTTTTTATAATAACTATTGTTTAGTAGTTAATTTACTAAAATTATATTCCAAATGATATCCAACTTTTTAAAAGACCTGGCAAACCCTACTATGCATTTACCAGCTGAACTGTTTTTTTTTTTTTGTGAGGGGAAAATCATCAAATGACTTCTCCCGCCCAGGGCCGGGCAGGAGGGAGTGTCAGACTCTTACTGACTAAAACCCCCCTGTTTCTTCTCCTGCTCTGTGCCGAGGTCGCGGTACCTCATTGCGCTTACCCCGCAACCCCGGCTGAACATCAGCCCTTTAGGGCCCCGTCTGTGGTGGTCGCTCTTTGAGGCGCGCGCGGAACGCTACGCGCCGTACGCTCGGGCCTGGTTCTGGTCGGGCGGCGAGATGCCCTTACTCGCCGACCTCAGGCCCGTGCTTACGGTGGCCGGAGATCTTCCCTCGATCCCCGACGCCCGTAGACCAGCTGAACTGTGGAACTACATAATCAATATAACTGAGACTTGTATACTATTTTCCAATAAAAAGTATTTTTATTATTTATGTTGTTATGGTCATTACTCATGACTGTCTGACCTGTTGACCTTTTATAGTACATATGTGTCGAATTTTGTATGTTTCAAATATATATATATTTATAACACAGATGAAAATCTGTATCTCTACTTAGGTACATAAATAAACTCATGTCTTGGTAAATAGAGAAGATAAAAACATCTGGAATAAAACCTATTCAGAAAGAGGTTTCTAAGAGAATTGGGGAGGCTCAGGTTCTGGGAAAAAAGAGTCTTATTAGAGGAGAGACAAGTACCAATTACATTTCCTGTCCTGATTGAGGTGAGAGGGAGTGTCAGACTCTTACAGTCTTAAAGCCACCCTACTTCTCCTGCTCTAGAGCGCTTTATTGCGCTTGGCGCGTAACCCCGAGGACTGTTTAAAATAAATAGGCGTCATATTTAGTCCTTAGTCCCTTCTTTGACTTCATTAACCTACAATATACCTATATGTATCCTAAAACTAATTATTTTTTAACATCACAGGTGGTATCGCAGTAGCAGATTACAACAATGTCGTGGAAGGAGAGAAGATTATTAAAACCGCCTTAGATAACTTTGGTAGGATTGATATCCTTATCAACAACGCTGGTATTCTTCGCGATAGGAGCTTCACAAAAATGTCCGACCAGGTAGATATAATGGATTAATTTATCTCTAGGTTACTGGGCGTATTTATAACAATAAAATCAGTCTGTTGTAAAAATATTGACGTCAACGTGACAATGCGTGTTTTTTAAAAAAAGACAATTAAATTTGCCTCCTGTTGTCAGTAGTCTTTGTTATTATTAGCTGGTATTTTTACAGCTCAGAACAAAGGCTTTTGAGAATTTTCTATTTTTAAAATACCTATGTTCTTTGTTAAGGATTGCATTTTCTCACTGTTATGGAAACAAAGCAAAATATGGTATACAGTCATATTTTTTCACGGCCTACAATAATATGGACTTCTTATTCCTGCCAAGGACTGGGACCTCATCCACCTGGTCCACTTAAAAGGTGCTTTCAAGACCACACACGCCGCATGGGAGCACTTCAGGAAACAAAAGTATGGTCGTGTCATCATGACCTCAAGTAACGCCGGTATCTTCGGAAACTTCGGCCAGGCTAACTACAGGTGAGATTTTTTTTAGGTGATATGTCGTCATACTAGCTGACGAATTACCTGATGGTAAGCAATCAGCGCCACCAATGGACACCCGCAACAGCAGAGGAGTTGCGAGTGCGTTGGCAATCTTTTAGGTATCAGGGATTTGGTGAGCTGTGGTTGTTTCATGCCGGTTTTCTGTGAGGTCGTGGTATCATTTCGGCCGAGCCGACCCCTTCGTGCCGAAGCATAGCTCTCCAACACAGTGAGATTTAATAGAATCAGCATTAATTAAAAAAAAATAGGATAAAATATGATATTACAGTCTTCTTAACACCAATGCGTTTACTTTGACCTTGAGCAAAATTTATTGGTATTTTAACTATTATTTTGGATTACATACTCATTTGTATCACAGGTGTTTAATATTTGGTAACTGTAGGTCATAGAATTATTTCTAACGTCTCGTTTTGATGGGGTAGGGCGGCAAACGAGCACAAGGATTACTTGATGGTATGCAATCGGCGCCGTCTTTGGATACTCACAACCGCTGAGTGGTGCATTGTTCGTTGCCTCCCCTTTGGGGGTTGGTAGGGATTATAATATTATAGAATTGGAGATTTGGAGAACGGTTATCCATTGCAACAGGTGAAAACTGAGGGTAATGCCACCTCTGACTCTAAAAAAATAATGTTTGGTGTTAATGTGCTGATTGTTCAAATGATGATCACACTATAGGCGTTCTGTCACAGAAATGCATAAACATAATGAATGATTTCCATTTATTTTCACATATTTATGTAAAAGGGAATTTAAAACAATGACTAATCAGAACTTCATATCATCGGCTATGAATAACCAATCGCTTTTATTTAATATAGTTCATTATAAAGGTCATTTAGTACATTTTTTGTAACATATGTATGTGTTTAAAGTATGCTTGTAAAATACCAGCCAGGTTCACTGGCTTTTGGTTTCGTCACAGTTCAGTTTAAGAACGGATACAGAGCTCGAGTTTCCATAATTCCTAGGAAATTAGAGATGCACCGAATATTCGGTTCCTATCCGGTCTCCGGCTTATCCGGTCCTTTTTTACTATCCGGCCGGATACCGGATAGTAAACTTGGACGATTTTATCAATAGAATCTAAATAAAAATACGCGAGCGTACAAACGAAATTGTTTCGTGCTGTGATACAATAAAAGTGTCTTCCAAGAACTGTGACCGCGCGAACGTTCACTACGAAACAAGTCAAATTTTGCACGGCGCGAGAAAAAAATCTTAAAACTGCCTCATTGTGTATCTTAACTCTTATTCGATAATGTATAATGTATATCCCTTATTAAAATTTCAATAAATTATGTCAAAATATTTATTGCGTTTAGGTACCAAGTATATGTAAAGCCGGATCAGTACCAACTTCCCATGATAATTGCTTAGGGTTATTCATTTTATTGGACCAAGCCCGCCTTAATTACCCTCCCATTGTACATCTTATGAACCACAATCACTATTCTACTAGGAGTCAACAAAAAATTGATGTATTTTTTTCTTGCAGCGCTGCTAAAATGGGTCTGGTCGGTTTGACCAACACCCTGGCGATTGAGGGCGCTAAGTACAATATTAAGGTGAACACCCTCGTGCCCACAGCTGCGTCTCGTCTCACTGAAGACATTCTGCCCCCAGAAATGTTCGAGGCCATGAAACCAGACCTCATTGCTCCCGTTGTTGTAAGTACAATATCTATACTAATATTATAAAGAGGTAACATTTGTAAGTTTGTATGTAGGCGGTAATCTTTGGAACCGCGAGTCTGATTTCCAAAATTCTTTCACTGATAGATAGCTACAATGCTGCTGAGTGTTATATGCTATAAAACATCACGCTACAGTTAAATGGAGCCGAGCAGCGTCTGAAACCGCGTGAGAGCATCTAGTTATAAATAAAGATACTTGCATCATTTTTGAACAAAAACAGTCTGGCAAACAAAACTTAAGCTTAGATTTGACTTAGTCGGGGTTACGAGGTAAGCGCGGCCTTGGCCTTAGTCAGTAAGAGTCTGACATTTCCTCTCGCATCGCCCTGGGCGGGAGAAGTCATTTGATGATTTAACACTGACACAAAAAAGTTTATATTTGTCTAAATACACACAGCAATAAAAGCTATTTGTTCCTGATTTGTTCAGGGAGAAACAATGTTTGCCAATATATAATGATAAATATATTTACTTATTAAAGTGTCGTTGTATCGTACAGGATAATAAAACTCAGCTTATTCCAAAGAATAGAGAACTACCGATTAATTAGTCATCCATAAAGGTCTTGTTGAAAATTCTACAATATTAAATCAATATTTTGCTTTTTCAAATGAATCAAGTAAGTGGGTGTCTAATAATGTCCAAATACAGAAATATAAGTAGGTACAATGGTTTTGCAGGCCTACATGTCCCACGAATCGTTCCCTGACACCGGAGCGGTCATTGACTCCACCCTCGGATATGCAACCAAGATGCATTACGTCAGAGGTCAGGGTGCTGTGTTGAAGTAAGTAAAAGTATTTTTGCATACTCGTTTTCCATACACACGTTTTTTTAAATGCTCTCGTTGATGTCCTAGGGCCGTAGCTAAGCTGTGACCTTGAACCTACTTGAAAAGGTTACTTTTTGATTTTACTACAAGAAAAACTGTATTAGTCTATTTTTTTTTATTAGAATACCATCATACTATCCTTCTAATATTGTCAATGTGAAAGTTTGTGAGAATGTATGGATCTAATACTTTTGTTATTTTTGACGCAAAAACGGCTATACCGTTTTTGTTTAAACTTTGTATGTATAGGTAGGTATAGGTGATACCCTGAATTAACACATGGCTTTCTATCAACAAAACACGCGGGCAAAGCCAAGATCGGAAGCTAGTACATAACTTATAAATAATAGTACTTACTTAAGTATTAGAATACGGACGACGTAGTAGTAGAATACGGACGATTTAATTCGTCGCACTAACTAGTATTGAAAATATATGTTTTTGGGTCACAATTTACCGTTACTGCTCATAGTGCTTACGTAAAACTTAATTTTAATATGTGTATAAAACTGGTAACATAAGCAAATGTATACTTCTTTTTGTGTGTAGCAGTTCATTGGCTTATTATAGAGATATGATAATATTCTTTTCTTCTCGATCTTCCTCAACTACTGATAAAGAAAAATACTTAAGATATTTTTATTATAGCAAAGCCAAAAATAAGTATTCAATATTTATAATTTTTGGTTAGCACGATCAAATTACAAATTTTGGCAAAGTAAAATCTTAAAACATTTTGTTTAGACCTAGCTATTGTTATGAAGTTCCGCAACGGAATCTTAAGGGCGGTAAATCTAACAGTTTCTTTGATGTGGCTTGTCATAAAATAATATATTTTTTAAGTAGGTAGTTTTTTATGTGATAGGTCATGACACGTGCAGACAGATTACCTAATAGTATTAAATAATCCGCTCCGCCCATGAATATCCGCAACACCAAAATAGTGTTGTAATGTTTAGCGGACTTAAGGGTTGGAAATGGATGTGGGGAGGGGGAGGGATTGGGCCTCTGTTTAATAATAATTCATTTCACTTCTATATAATAACGGATATTAGGTTTGCAACCATTAAAAATACTAGTCTAGATATCTATCATAACAAGCCTAGTCCGATCGTCAACCCTGCGAAGTATTTACTCGCAATCATTATTCTCGAACCATGTACCAATAAAAGGAATTTAGATAAAAAACTAATTTACAATAGGAGGTAGTGCTTATCATTATATAATTAGATCTTATCACTATACTGGCAATGTTATCTAATAAAACTTGGATCTATTTGATTACCGAGTGGTAAATAATAAAAACAGATAAGGTAACATTTTTTGTTTGGTGCATGTACTTGACTGATGACGTCACTAACACTATTACACGCGCAAGAATAGACAACTACTTATCTACAATACCTACAAGATGTTTCTGAATTATCTATGTTAAGGGTTACAGAGTATGAACTTAGTCTTTGTTATAAGATATTAATATTCATTTCTCTATTGAGCTCAGCCAGCTCTTTAATCTTAAATTGTTTCTTTTGTTTTCTTAACGTTTATTGCTATACTACTAGCTTCTGTCCGCGGCTTGGCCCTCGTGGTATGTTGATAGTTGTTGATGTATGGGTATCACTTATCCACATACCAAATTTCAACTGAATCGGCATAGCAGTTTTTGCGTGAAGGAATAACAAACATACATTCGTACATTCTCACAAACTTTCATGTTTATAATTTTATTTTTACTAGCTTTTGCCCGCGACTCCGTTCGCGTGGAATAGTGACTTTCTAAAGATTTTTGGTATAAAAACTATCCTATGTCCTTTCTCGAGTTCCAAACTATGTCTGTACCTACCAAATTTCACAAAAATCGGTTCAGTAGTTTAGGCTTGAAGAAAAGACAGACAGACATACAGTTACTTTCGCATTCATAATATTAGTTTGGATAGTAGGAAGTAGGATATAAGTAGGATATGTATGTTTTCTGTATATTACTTCAAAACTTCAATAATTATTCTCAACATAGTCCTTTTACTAGTTTTATTTGGGTAGCGCAGTAGTTAAGCAACTGTGCGCTGCGTTATGTGTCGTGGGTTCGATTCCCTGATGGAATAACTCTTTCTACAAATCGTTGTTCCGGGTCAGAGCGTTATTTGGATGTTTCTAATGCACTTATAATGAGAAAACCGTGGCTTTTAAGAAAGTGTTAGAAATAGTTAATCAAAAATCTTCAGTTTTGCGATGTTTTGGATATAATAATAATATCAAAATAATTCTGTAGTTAGTCTGGTAAGATGCTCGGTCCTAAAATTAACGAAATCATTAAAACCTGTGTATACTTTGTCATTAAGCTATCATGAGTTACTATTAACATGGATTGAATCCATTGGTTGTTAATTAATAGTAGTTTTAATTAAGCTGAAAATAATAATTTTGTTATGTATGACAAAGTAATATTCATTTTAAGTTGATTTTAACTCGTATTTTGAGTTTCTTTTTATTATTCTAATTGCAGTTACTGGCTAATAAAATATTGCAAATAAACATTTGGACAATGCCACTATTTTTGACATTACAATAATTTGAATTTTATTTCTTTTTCACCCTTTTTACTATGTTGCAGTGATCGACACTTCTTAGGTTCATAATTATACTTATAATGTCTCTTTCCAAAGGTCGATGTGCAATATTTATCGTTGGATACGGGTAGTATACTGTTTGTAAAAGCTGTACATACATACCACTTACGATGCCATAGTAAAATGGGTGTTGTAACAATTTCAACTTTGTGCCATTGGCTTATGATTTATTTTCTATTGTTAATAGGAAGAAACCATCGGACCCCGTCACTATTGAGTCAGTCAGGGAGTTCTGGCCTCAGGCCATGGACATGAAGAATGCCATCCATTTGGACAAGATGGCTGAGGTTACTGTGGACCTAGTTGAAAGGATTCAGGTAATAATAATAGTCCATAGCATTATACTTTTTTTCCATTATCCGCAATAGTCCTACACTAACCGTGGACTGTCCTGGGGTGCATACATACAGGGATAGTCGCCAGTGTGTGTCCTATTTCATTTAGATTACAGTTGTCTTAAGGGCCTCTGTACAGTTGGCTCCGCCCCCAAATGACCTGCGGTCTTGTTATTGGTAAAGAAAAACATCCATAATAATTGTAATTTTGGATTTCTTTATGATACAAAATTTCGCTATCATATCAATAGGTGTATTGTACGGGAAAATTAACGTGGAGTAAAAAATAAATGTAGTCGGTATCATTGACTTCATAGAGGACTAATGTCATGTCTCCAAACAAAAACATATAATTGTACCATTGCGATGTAAAAGACTTTCGTACTTATACCATTTAAAATAAGGACATATTTAGCATAGCAAAAAGATCTAGAAAATAAACAGATTAGTACCTTTTACTTATCATTCGTGTTACCTACTAAGGTAGGTAACAACGGATGAACTTTATAAAACATAATATTCTTATCTTTATTATAGTATCTCAATGTATGATTATAGTTTATCTAAAGCTTACATTTAGATTATTTATTAAAAATAAGCAGATTGAAGGAACAACTATTTTTTATTGAATGCTGCTGCTTGCAAAAATAATAATTATCGTGGTGGGCCGGAGCCCGTTAGCATGAGCCCGGAGGCATGTGTGCACCAGGGTGCGATTTCGAAACCTGAAAAGTATCAATATACTTTTTTTAATAGTAAATATCGTGAGACACTTAATTTATTGACTAGGTATAATTACTTACTTACATGAATTAAGTGAGAACAGCTCTACTAATTTCGAGTCATAACGGGGCTCTTATTCATGAGCAACGTGCGCGTCGTGGCGATGTCGCGATGAATATGTTATAGATTAATACTTTAATTGGAAATTTCATTTTTAATATTTTTAAGTTAGGTACATTAAAACATGCTTTTAAATTAACGGTTGCATACCCCTATATCACTTCTCCAGAATTTATCATATACTTAAATAAATAAGTATACCAATCGCGGAACACAATACAAATTATACGTTCACATTAGAGAGTTATTTGTTATTTGCATATGCAAATGTCTAATAACTTTGTTAGTGGCCTTTTAACATATGTTTCTGTAAATAGCTCAGTCGAATTCGGAACTTCTTGGTAAACGTTCAGTGTATAATCGATAAATAGTTTTAATTACATCGCGTTTTTATTGGAGTATCTTCAACTATGGTGACTCGGAGCTTCGCCACCCGTGATGCAATAATTGCACGAATGGTACATAACATTAATTTAAATAAATAATGTTCCTGACTCACGAATAACGACGAAGTTTAAAATAAAATCTAATAACCTACCGTAAATGGAACTTTAGACCTAACAGTGCGGTGACTAAGTTCAATTTTGTTTAATACCTAAATCTTGTTTTAGGACTTCGAAGAGCGCTCCAAGTTGGACCCTGACGGCAAGTCTTACTGGTCTTCATACAACTACAACTCTAAGGACCTTGCCCTCTATGCTCTTGGAAGTAAGTACAATAATATAGATACGACATCATTTCTTAAAAATACTGACATTTCAAGCATGTTATACTAACACAAAGGTATATTAGAAGTCAATAATTGCTAATACAGGAATGTTCCAGCTTTTCTCTTACTTATGACAGCGATTCATATCACACTATACTAACATTATTTACATAGTACACAAAAAAAGTTATGAGACTTCCAAATTAATAACCGTTAACAAACTAACATGAATATTTTTTTCCAGTCGGAGCTTCAGTACTGAACGAGGGTGATTTGAAGTTCTTGTATGAAAGCCATGAGAACTTTGCTGGTCTACCTACATTCTTCATCCTGCCCGGTATGGCTATCGAGTCACCCCTAGTCGCCAACGCTATGCCACCCGGCAAGTTCGCCGACTTCACTAACGTGAGTATCAAAATCAAAGTCAAAATCATGTTTTCCAACTAGGTAAACCATAAAGGTACTTTTGAAATATCAAAATGGAATAGTAGTCTGTCTGTTCGTCAATGAAGCTAGATGCTCGTTCTAAATTGTAGATTCGAATGGAGAAGTACGTGGAAGAAACTCCATAGTTACGATTTTTAAAATTTAATATTTGTTTTACAATTTCACTAAATCTAACATTAAGTATACCTACATTATCTTATCTTACTTCTTATTAATATTATAAATGCGAAAGTAATGATGTTTGGATGGTTATTACTCAATCACGCCGAAACGACTGGACGGATCTGGATGAAATTTGGCACACGCATAGGATACACTCCGGAAGGACAGAGGTTACTTTTTATCATCATACCTTGGGCGAAGCCGCGGACGGAAGCTAGTTTAAAACTAAAGTCAGCTCTCACTAAGCTACTACAGCCAAGCATCTATTTCCCGCGCCATTGCTGAACCGGTCTACTTAAACCCCATTTACACTTAGCAATATCATAAGTATACCTAGCAAATAGTGTCTCAGTGAAAACAATAGGTACTGAACGTATATTTTAATGTCGGAGATAGCTGAACTAAATCAGATAGAAGAAACAATAGAATAATCACTAAATAATGTATCAGTGGGATCAAATGTGGTTTTGGTTAGCTTATTAAAAATGAGTGTTGTTTTTATAGATCCTTCACGGAGAACAGTTCATCGAGTTCGTGGATGAATTCCCTGGTACCGAGGGTGAATTTAAAATCCGCAGCTACTCCGTAGACACCCTGGACAAGGGATCCAGCGCCATCTCCATCGTTAACAGTGAGTATTCTATACTAATATTATAAAGAGGTAAGATTAGTAAGTTTGTATGTAGGGGGTAATCTTTGGGATCGCTGGTTGGATTGCCAAAATTATTTCACTGATAGATAGCTAGAAAGAAAGAAAGAAATAATTTTATTTGCACAACCTGGACACAGATACAAAAGTAGATAAAAAAAAAACCAGTAAAAATTAATCAAAACAAAAATAGTAAAAAAAAAAAAAAAAAACAGTGATGTGTGTCTCAGCGTTGGACAAATAGGCCCAGTTCAGCTTCGATGCCAGGCGGTTATTGCCTGGCGCTGGTTTTCAACTGGACCTTCAAGTGATCAGATCACGGATGTAACCAGTCCCTGATAATATATTATAACATTAAAGAATTAAATAAAAGCTACAATGTTCCTGAGTGCTATAGGCTATAAAACATCACGCTACGGTTAAATGGAGCTGAGCAGCGGGTGAAACCACGCGAAAGTAGCTAGTATAACATAAAAGTATAAACATAATATTAGTTTGCCTCAGATTCACCCAACATATTGACTGGTAGAGAATGCCCGTGGCATTAAGTCCAATTACGTAAATTTTTCGCGCATGAAGTGTTTTTAGAAGAAATGTTTGAACTACGATTTTCTCCTGTGTCGTTGGTCGTTTACAGATAATTTTTGTACAGCTATAATTTGTAGGTAGATCGAACAATTTCTATGTCCACGTGCTAATCGATTTCCTTCATTTAATATCGACATGATTACGTAATAATAGGTACTTACACATGTGACTGACTGAATTAGTTTGGCTATATGTATTTAACGTAGGTAAATTAACAGGAATTCGTTTTCTAACCCTACCTTAAGAATTTTAAGTAAAGAATTTCTGTTGATTTACCAACGTTACGCTGACGTAATAAATTAATTCGTATTTTCACACTACTATTGTATTACGTGTAATTTATTAACATTTTGACTAGCCGGTCGGTGTAGGTGACAAATAATGACATGGCAAAAATGTGTGATTTGATAAATTCCAACTGTAAATTTTATGAATTTGAAGGCAATTTGTGTGTTGCGTGTTCACGCTTTCGCTACTCAACAATTTTTTTTTTAATTTCTTATCGTGAAGGTTTACTGACAAATTTCACCACTCTACTGCCATATTTGGGCTATGTTGATAACTTTAGCTCTCTGTTGAATCACCTCGTTTCGATTTCAATCCTTCCCATGATCTTTAGAGTAGAAAAAGAGTTTGTAAGAGTGGAGACCGCGTCTAGGTAAACGTTTTAGGTCTAGCTAGGTGAAATAATTATATCCGCAGACTACCTCCTGCGGATGCAATTCCTTCCTCCTCCTTAATTGAGGTCAGTAGTGTATGTAGTATTTCATTAGGGAGATATAAGCTTAGCAATGGATGATGGAGACAGACCTAGGTTAAATTCTCGCGATAGCAACAAAATTCCAAAATTACTAATAATATATTTTTTCTTACTCAACCAGGCGAGATCTACCAGAACAAGAAGTTGGTAGCCCGCACCCAGCAACACATCTTCGTCCTCGGTCAGGGAGGATTCAACGGTCCCCGCAACAGTAAGCATGCCGTGGAAGTCCAGCCTGCACCCAAGAGGGCACCTGATGCCGTCGTTGAACAACGTACTGCTGAAGACCAGGCTGCTTTGTACAGGTATCTATATATTTTTATTTGGATACTACCAGCCTGCCCCTGCTTCGCACGGGACTCCCAACTATCTCGACGACGAGAAGGTCCCTTTCCACAGCTCTCCCCTTTAATTTTCTAAAAAATGTTCTTTAATGAAAACCTTCACCCTACAATAACAAAACAACAAAAAAAAAATATTGGTAAAATTGACCCAGGCGTTGTCGAGTTATGCGCTTACCAAACGTTTGTTTTTTTATGGTATAGTTCGATAACGAGAATACGGATTACCTGTTGGTAAGCAATCAGCGCCACCCATGGACACCCGCAACACCAAAGAAGTTACGAATGCGTTGCCAACCTTTTAGGGATAAGGGTTTCAGATATTTAAGGATTGGGAAGGGATGGGGAACAGGGGGGAAGGGAGGGTTTGGGTGTTTTACAAGCATTTTTATGCCCTTTTTTCGTGACATTTTACACTTGTACAAACTTGCAGTTCAAAATTGAACTGCAAGTTTGTAATTGCCAATACTTCCCAGTTTATAAGAAGAGGCCTTTACTCTGGAGTGGGCATTTATAGGCTGATGATTATAAATCAATAGATCTAAGACGCTATCGCTTGCCCATCTTGACCTTTATGCATTATAACTACAATATCTTTTGATTGTTATTATTTTAATAATAATTATCTGCCGTATTTCTGATGGTGCAAAATTAATAGTGTGTTAGCTAAATACGAAAAAAATAATTATTTAACAGGTTGTCTGGCGACTTGAACCCTCTGCACATCGACCCTACAGTTGCGACTGCCAGCGGACACAAGAAGCCCATCCTCCATGGCATGGCCACTCTTGGTTTCTCTGCCAGACACGTATTAGCTAAGTGAGTACAAATCAGTTTGTTACCCATGGTAAATTTCAATAAGAAAATCGAAGTAATGCCAAAAACATGTTTTAAGGCCTGCAAATAAATTTATAGAAATTTCAACAATTTTACCTATGTATGAGGTATGTAAAGAGAATTTTGAATAATGTCTATTTATTCCTCAGTCAATAAAACCCAACATACTGGTTGAATTTAAATATGAAATACATAATGTCTTCGTTACACAATACAAGTGATAATTCATTATAATTTTAAATTCCAAAAAAGGTCAAACGTCATAGTGTCCGTTACCCAGGCCAGATGTTGTCGACAATGGTCATTTGAATCTTATAGATAATTAGTTGTGCGGCTTCTGTAATTGTTGCGCACACTTTTAAATTTGTTGCGCTTATAGTTTTTTAATTATTTCACAAAAACATTTCCTGCTGGCGTAACGTTACCACAGCCAGACCTTTTTCTTTCTAATGGGAATATTTAAATAAATATTAGCTATAAAATTAGTTGTCTAGATAAAGTAAATGTTGTGCCTTATTTTGTATTTGTTCTTCTTCGGTTGCGAAGTTATTCGAGATTTTGCTTCGGTAACGTTTTTGGTTTTGCTAGATCTTTGAAGTGGTTAAGCGGATTCTTATCATATTTTGTACACGACTACCGAGGACTTAGTTTAAATTTGTTGTGCAATAACAAAACCAAAATAATGCATATTTTAAAGGTTTTTTCATTAAATAGAAAAACACTTCAATTGGCCCCAGCACTCTCAATAAGAAGTCTAAAGACTTACTTTAAACGTAATTTTAAAGATTGTAACTGCCTTCAAATGTATGTGAAGTTTCATTAGTATCCCGTAAGTATTTAACAAGTTATGATGATATTCAGTTCTTCACGAGCACGGTCCTAATGCACGCGGTGTTATTTGGCCACTGGATTGGATATATGAAGTGAATGTTATGTCAATAATTAGTTGTTAAGATCAGTTGTATATCAGTAAAATTTCAGCTCAATACATTGGATAATTAATGAGATAATACTATGAAAGTCATTAGGAAGTGAATGACCGTGGTAAGCCGACCAAGTTTAGGTGGTTACGAAAAAGCGAAAACGCAGAACATTATGGTACCTTCTAAAATATGTAGGATAGTGTTATAAATTTAGTACAGACATGTACAAAAGTTTAAAAAAAAACTACATGATTATTCAAGATTTTTTATTGAAAGGTAAAATAATCATTTCAATTGAACTTTTACTCCCTTACATAGAAAAACTTGTGTTGCTTAGCAACCGATTAAACATCACCCGTCCTTGTCATTTCTATTTCAAAATGCAGTTCAAAAATCATCTAAAAGGTTACAAAAGTAACCTTCTGGCAAGACTGAGTTCGTTATGCAAACAATGTATTACCCCTTCACCCCACTCCTCCTGCGTCCTACCGAACGGCATGCTCTAGCGATGATTTTTGATAATTTTGTGGAACTGGAAGATAATGTTTTCTTTTATATTATTATTATATAGGTATTAAACAGTGTACGCGTCTGTACCAAAATTGTAAGGTGTATTATACTAAACATTTCAAAAGATAGTACAATGTTCTGCGTTTTCGCTTTTTCGTAACCACCTAAACTTGGTCGGCTTACCACGGTCATTCACTTCCTAATGACTTTCATAGTATTATCTCATTAATTATCTAATGTATTGAGCTGAAATTTTACTGATATACAACTGATCTAAACAACTAATTATTGACATAACATTCAGTTCATATATCCAATCCAGTGGCCAAATAACACCGCGTGCATTAGGACCGTGCTCGTGAAGAACTGAATATCATCATAACTTGTTAAATACTTACGGGATACTAATGAAACTTCACATACATTTGAAGGCAGTTACAAGCTTTAAAATTACGTTTAAAGTAAGTCTTTAGACTTCTTATTGAGAGTGCTGGGGCCAATTGAAGTGTTTTTCTATTTAATGAAAAAACCTTTAAAATATGCATTATTTTGGTTTTGTTATTGCACAACAAATTTAAACTAAGTCCTCGGCAGTCGTGTACAAAATATGATAAGAATCCGCTTAACCATTTCAAAGATCTATCAAAACCAAAAACGTTACCGCAGCAAAATCTCGAATAACTTCGCAACCAAAGAAAGAACAAATACAAAATAAGACACAACATTTACTTTATCTAGACAACTAATTTTATAGCTAATATTTATTTAAATATTCCCATTAGAAAGAAAAAGGTCTGGCTGTGGTAACGTTACGCCAGCAGGAAATGTTTTTGTGAAATAATTAAAAAACTATAAGCGCAACAAATTTAAAAATGTGCGCAACAATTACAGAAGCCGCACAACTAATTATCTATAAGATTCAAATGACCATTGTCGACAACATCTGGCCTGGGTAACGGACACAACGTCATAAACTAATGAACATTCTCGACCCAGGTACGGAGGCAATGAACCCAGCAACTTCAAGGCTCTGAAGGCTCGCTTCGTGAAGCCAGTGCTCCCTGGCCAGACCCTCGTCACCGAGATGTGGCTCGAAGGCAAGCGCGTCCACTTCCAGACCAAGACCAAGGAAACTGGCAACATTGTTATTGCTGGTATGTAAAAATCATTCTTATTTTTCTTTGAAGAGTTTTTGTACCAAAACTTTATAAAAGATGAGCGAAACACACAAATAATTTCTTTTAACTTTTACAGGAGCATACATCGACTTCAAGAACATTGTATCCAGCCAGGGTACATCGAGCTCTGCTGCCGCTCCGGCCCCAGCGCCATCTAGTGGCGCTTTGAAATCTGACGGTCTCTTCCACAAGATCAAGGAAGAGGTTGGCAAGAACAAGGAGTTGGCCAAGAGCATCAACGGTGTTTTCTTGTACAATATTACTGAGAATGGAAAGACTGCTAAAAGTTGGAGTAAGTACACTTATATGAGTTATATAGCAAAACTTACAATAAAAACAAAATTTCTCCCTATAACAAGATATAACACAATGCTGATCCCAAGAGGAGAGAAGATGCAGATATTTAACAGCAGTCAAGTCTCATAAAAAAAGTTGTTGGCAGCACACTGTTTGAAACACCAAACCTTTGTGATTTCTGCTTACTACAGTGCGGCCGACGTATCTTGGCGAGTCTGAGGTTAGCCGTTTGTCTGCGCAATGGATCTTTTAGGAGCAAAATTGTGTACTGCGCAGCTAATCGGCTAACTTCAGACTCGCCAAGATACGTCGGCCGCATTGTACTCATACAATACTTTGCACAACCATCTATTACCGTCAACATCCTATTTGACGACAAGCCGCCATAAAATAAAGAAACTGGTTCATAAATCACTAAAATTTATTTTGTTCTATTTACAGCTTTGGACTTGAAGGTTCCTGAAGTATATGAAGGCCAACCAAAGAGTGGCAAGGCTGACACAACCATGACTCTCTCTGACAGTGACATGGTGGACCTAGCCTCTGGCACGCTCAACCCACAGGTTGCCTACATGAAGGGAAAACTCAAGATTGCAGGCAACTTGATGCTCGCTCAAAAACTCGGACCCCTACTGAAATCCCCTGCTAAGATCTAAGCTAAATATTATTATAGACAGGGAAAGGGATATTAATGAATTATTTACAATCAAAATCTTATTACCAGTAATGCATTAGATGCAAAAGTATTATAAGCAATAAATCATCTTTTAAGAAAATATTTTATATTTTTTGTTTTGTTTCAAAGACTTTTTATTTAGCCAGAAATTGCATTTATGTATATTACTGCTATGATCTGTGATATGAAAAGACCGAGTAATTCTGCTGGAGGGCAATTTCTGGCTCTTCTGTTTTGTTTCCATATTCACATGAAGAATGTATATTATTTTGTATGGTGAAGGAAATAAACACCATTTTTATAAAATCATTGTTTTATTTATTTTACCCCTAGTCTGCTGTAAATATACAACATTTTCTTCTGATGTTCTTATATTGGCAGATGAGAAGTTATACAGTTGGTATCAGTTTCCCTTCAAGAAATAAGTTTGCTTCTTTAACTTCGATCTCCCACGCCATTTTCATATGAAGTTGTTCTGTCAAATCTATGAACTTGCTTGCTTGGATTTCAGGCAATTTTTTAGTTGACACTGCTGTTCCTATTATGCAGCAATATGTTCCTTTAAACAAGATTCATTAATAAACCACTAACAAGTATTCTAATAGCAATTTGAAACAGAAAAGCTAAAGCCGATTTAACAAATGAGGACCAAATAAACAATACTAAAAACTTATTTTACAAATGCAAGAAATTTGTGAGTATGACTGGAATAAAAAATGTTATTGTTACTCTTTTAGGTAAGCACTACTGAATGATAATCTGTACAATATATCACTAAACTAAGTTTTGCATAAAACTTAGTTTGACACGTAGGCCCGCTCAAAGCTAGCTAGCTATATTTTATAGTGTATGAATATAAGTCAAAAGTTTTTACCTTTTCTTAATGAACTTTTATCAATAATACCGTGTGCAGTTTCGCATTTTGTAATCTTCGCTCTTCCTGTCGAGTCGGAAATTATTAAAATATCAGCGCCTACAGTTTGTTCGATGGTGCCTTGCAACCAGACGTCTATTGGTGTTGGCTTGTTGATTAAGTCCTTGAGCAAATATTTTCGCGGATCTAGAGACATTTTGTTAAGCTAAGTACAATATAAATAAAGAATTGCTCCACAAAGTTTTCTTTAAAGCTCGTCAAACTCTAACTAATCTAAACTAATAAGTAAGTACTTAAATACTGCTCACACTTTAACATATAACAATATAGGTACTTAATTAACTTATGGTCAGTGGGTCGTCTTAGGGGCGGAGTTTTATTTTTAATTTTCTTAGCAACGAAATAACATTTCACAAAGTTTTTTAGCTTATTTCTCAAAATATTCTAACTTCGAATTCGAATATTTTGCAATTTTCATTGACATTTGAAGTTGGTTTGACAGTTGTCTGACAGCAACGCACGGTAAATGTTGCCAATAGAACGTACAGTTTATATACTCTTTGGTTGCCATATAAAATTTAGATTGTGTTTTTACTATCATCTGAAAAAAGAGTTTGATAGATTTGAGTTTGTTAGCTCAACAATAAAAATTTCATATGTTAAGGTTCACAACACTTCATTTCAGTAAAACCAGAATTAGTTGCATCGTTTTTTTTATTTACCTATATTTTTAAAGTAAACCCCGTTGTTTCCGAGACAGACTTACAATTGGCCAGTATATAATTTATATGACTTACAGAGAAAATATATTTTAAGGATAAACTGTTGTTATAATGTTGATGAAATATTACAAAAACAAAGTCCAAGATAGGTACTGTTGAGGATTTTTTTAAAACGGAAAAATCCCAATACCTACAATTTTTCTCGGCTTGAGAATCGAATCAGAGACCATAAGACCGACGTGGTAGTAGAAGCATTCTTACTTATTCGACTTTAGAGTTATGACAGCTTATTTAAATAGATGCGTACCTACTTATTTCGATTGAGTTAATTATTTTCAGGAAAAAATACTAGTACGTAAGTCAATAAATACAGGCACACAGCACATCTGAATCATAACGTTAATGCTTACGCGTTATATTCAAAATTACGACCGTTAATCAGCGACAGCGCATTCGCAAACGTTGCCCTGAGGAACACCACACCGGTAATCCTACTAGGTAATATTATAAATGTGAAATTTTGTAAGAATGTATGTTTGTTATTCTTACACACAAAAACAGATCGAACGATTTGGTTGAAATTTGGAATGTATATTATGCTTCTTTGTATCTACCACGCGGGTGAAGCCGCGGACGGAAGCTAGCAATTTAATATTATGTTTCAAAAGTTTTTGATGGAAATATATGAAGTACTTACCTTTGTACGTAAATCCGAGGATATTGCTTAATTTCATTTTAATAAACCAGCTTCTGCCAGCGGCTTAGCCCACAGTACCAAGATAAAAAGCCTAAGTATTGTTATTAGTTATTCCACACTATCTACCCCTGTGTAGGTATCATTGGAATCCAGTCAGTAGTTTTTCGTAGAAGAGTGACAAGCTCCTATGCTTCCATAATTATAAACTTTAAATAACTAATCTTAAATCTACAACTGATGACCTTTCGTATCGAAAGCTTTCGTTAAATCTTGTTGTTATGACTTATCATTAATAACAATTAGGTAGGTTGGTGGGTAAGTAGGCACCCGTTTGCCAAATATTCGAAAATTAATTACAAACTCCAGAGTAGGTACCTAACGTAGGAATGAATATACTGTCTTCCAATCATAGACCTATAACATACAATAACTATTAACCATCATAATCCATGTCGTAAAATGACTGTTAATGACTCAATTTAAGCACTCCACAAGGAATTTTCAACGCAGATTACCGCCACAATTATTTCATCCGCATCAACACGTAATCAGTTGTTTATAAAGCGACGCTGCAAGCATGAAATCACTCCGATACTCGAAGCCGACCCATAACAACTCAATCAACGCAATTTTAAAATAAACCTTTTTTTATGCCGTACAAACACTGGCCGCCTTGAACAAAAAAATATTCCCCGGCGAAGGTCTTAATAATGACTTTCTCGAGAACTTGTTACATGTGGACAACGTATAGTAGTCGTATGTACACCATTTTTTTAATGATGCGATTTTGAACCTTATGTGACGGAGACAAAAAAAGAAAATCTAGATTATAAATCTTGGAATATTTTAGGTGGTACCTAGGGTAAGTATATGAATATAGGTATTCTGTCTGAAAATGTATCTTAATTTCTGTTCATTTAGAACCGTATCATAATATGCGCCTATTCCAATATCGCCAAAAGTTATATTTCAATAAAAACAATTTAAGAAAGCCTCTTATCATTCATCTTAATCCTACAGATCCGACAGAGCCGAAGACAGTTCATTCGGACTTGTCTGGTCGGTACCAGTAGGTAAATAAAATAAAATAAAAACGCAACAAGTCTATTTCGTTCAGAGAGCGTTTATTCCGAAGAGACATAAGAGGTGGGAGTGGGGTCGGGAAGGGAAGAAGATATGAAGCTGTCATCTGGCGGTACGGCGGGGCTCTCGACTCTAAACACAACTCAATCGGTGGCGCGCGCGTGGCCCGGACGAACGTACTCGCGTACCCGGTCCTTCCTTCGCCATAAACAAAACGCAAACAAATACAACAAAGTTATCGACGTAAATCAAACAGAAAAAAACGGAGTTCATAAATAAAACTTTACAAGGAAAATCAAGAAAATAGTGATGGTTTAACGTGACGTTATAAAACAGTGATATTTTTGTGGGAGATCGTAAAAGTTTAACAAAAACAGGAGTTCTAAACTTTCCAATGAACGCGAGCCATGTGACTACGGCGAGAGCGGCGAAGCAAGATTTGTACGTGCATTTATCTTATTTTAACTTTATTGTAACGTTTCTAATAATAGAATGGACGAAGGAATTCTGCTTGTTCACTTAGCTTAAGATGAAGATAATACTTATTAAAACACTGGTATCCGCAAACGGTCGAAAAATATTTAAGGAGATTTTGTCTTACTCAATAATTTATGCATTATAGATCTTCATTTTATTATTAGAAACAAATATTATGGTAACAAATAAGTACCTATACATACAATATGTTACTAAATGCAAATGCTGTCGTATCGACCTAGACACCAACCTATAATTATTATAAAAAAAAATCTTTTCAGCAAAACTTAAATTATATAAACATGAATAGGCACAAAACGATATGAACGAAGTCAATTACAATTACATTGTACCACAACTATCTGTAATGAATTGATTATTTACCGTAAGATTTAAGGTCACGCATGTCATGATTTATACAATGAATGCGGTACGTAGCACCAATAACAGGGATCGCAAGTTAATTCATCGCATAGTAAAACACATTTGCATATTCGTGATATCGCATAGGAATAACTCAATTGATCGAGTAAGTACTGGAGGCAAAACAGTATTGTCCTCGCCTTTCCCGTGTCCTTACTTATAGCGAACGTGTACAGAACTAATGAGATGGTCTATTAAACGTTTGACGTAAATATATCACTTGACAAATAGCCGGACGATATTTTATGCGGATATTGGAGTCCAAATAAAGGTTTGCCGACAGCATATATCCAAAGTCTATTTTCGCGCTTCTACGATTTGAAGAGATGAAGAAAAAGACTTCTATAGTATCAGTCATGTGTATGCTTTGAAAATCAAGTCCTCAGAATCAAAGGATAATAAAGTTACGGCACACGAAGTCCAGACTTAATTTTCCTTAAGACATGAAACAGCATACAGCAGTTTAAGGCTGCTGAAATACACCACAGACATTTCAAACGCATAAAATATTAAAGACATCTCAGAAGACTGACATTTATTAGTTCTTAGATCTCTAGTATGGGCCGAAGGTGTTGGACAGCCGTTGACGTATGAATTAGTCATTACATGACAATTTTCTAATCTAGACGGACGCACGTTCCGCGCATAAAGCTGTATTCAGCGCGCCGATTGATTTATTGCCGTGCGCTGTCCATAGTAATGTTTATCTTCCCTTTCTTACCTGTAAAGTCTCGTCAAGGACAAACTAATAAACAACAAAAACGAAACATATTGTTTGGAAACAAATTTAAGATAATATTTTACTGTAACTGATAGGAAGAACGTAGACAAACACAAGTAATAAAAAATCCTGAATATTAAACATTTCTAAGTTCTAAGTATTAACCTTAAATTCTTATTGGTTTGCCTGATTTTCTTTGGAAACGTTTGAGAGATTTTAACGGATTGGGCAACAATTCGGTAAATACAGTGTAAAGAGTTTAACAAGTCGTCACAGAGTGGCTGTAAAACTTCAATGAGTTGCAATTTGTAACGCAATATGAACAAGCAACTTAGACCCATTTTAAAATACACAATACAGAAATATGAGTGCAAACTGTCAACGTTTTAAAAAAAGATATTTAATTTAACGACCGAAACGTCTCGCTAGTTTCGCAGAATGTGTGGCGAGTGGAAAATTATGATAATTCGTTTTAGGTATCCGACAATAGACGATGTGCTTGTTACAGGCAGATGTTCGAATATCTTATAATATTAGATTTGAAGCAAAACCGCTTAAAGAAGTTGTCACTTTTATACTCGATGTTCGATGATCAAAATAAGTGCAGATAATTATTGTAATACTTTTTCATACTCCTAATGTAAACGATGACAATATGACTGTGGTTTTGGAAATTATTTAGTATCAGATTTGCACAATGTTTGAGATTCCAAAATCTATTTGAAATTATCACTATTTTATCGTTTGTCATTCTGAACTTCCTAAAGATAAAAATGTTTCCCATTTTACCTAGTAACACTTTTAAACTAGGAGTCTGTTGTAGGTAGTTTTTTTAGCTACCTCATTTCATTCCGAATGAGTCCAAATCTTTCAGTGTTTTTCCTTTTGTTTGTTCCTAACAAAACCATCAGGCAATATGGAATTGTTTTTTTTTCAATGTTCGTTATTAAATGTTTCATAACACGATGACCTTGTTTCATTCATTTAAAATATTTCCAGAACCGGAAAATTTTAGTGTGATATTTGTCTAAGATCTTTCTTAGTTTGCATTGTCGTTGTGTAAACAAAGCTAAAAGATGTACACGTTTGAGAATGATTTCTTCCGAAATGTTTATTTTGTTTTCATGAAGCGAGAAATTGGATAGCTACTGCACAGTCAGTTGTCTCTAATCTTATGTTTACCTTCGTAATTAACTTTAGATGACGAGCCTTCAAGAGTATCAAGTTACCAACATGCCTTATCTTTGATTTCTACGTAATGTTCTTTTCTCCATTGTTTTGTTAGTGTACGCTTTAATATGGTTTGTTAGTCATTTTATATGAAACGAGACATGTGATTGAATCGATCTTATAATAATAAAGTCATTTATTTGTTTTGAGTTCTATAAGTACTTAGATGCAATCAAACCAAGGGTATGAACATCTGTTTCATCTGTTATGTTGATCGTCATTTTCGATCTGCGTCATCGCTGAACTTTGAAAACGACTAAATTGATTTCAATTTAATTTTGTTGATTAAGATCTAAATAAGTCTGTTATTGGCACTTTTATTATTATGTTGAGGATATTGTATCAAGAATATAAGTTGAGTGGAACATTAAAAGGAATAACAAAACATTTACGAGGTGTCTCGTTGCGAAATGGTAACACGTCTCAACGGTTACGACCGTTTTATCGGCTGCGTTACCAAAACCGATCGCTTTATATTCAAACTTTTGTTTTCCTTTTGGTCACGCCTGCGAATGATCTCCAGTCTCCACACTGGATTTAGAACTTCCATATTAACTTCGATGTTTAGAAACAAAAAAATTTGGTCGGCGCATTTACTATTCTGACCCTTGCAGCTGCAAGCCACATGTCTTAATTTGTCTTCCAAACCGACCTTTTTCATGATTTACGATCGTCATGGTGTGTCCTTGCATCTGAACCCATGAATTTGTAGAGCCTGAAAAACACTCTAGACATCTGTATTAATGTAGCAAACTGTTGCCTATGAATTCTTTTTTTTAAATGATCTTTCGATAGTGCAATATACCTATCCATGTCAGTTTTGCTTTGTTTACTGGGATATTAAGTCTTGCAATATTACGTGTGGCTGGTTGGTTCAAAAGTGAACAACAAATAAACCCATGTCTTCTTATACTCCAAAATAGTAGCAAACGTGTTCTATTTGAACGCACAACTAGACAATTATAATAAAGTGTTAAGAGTTGCTACCTGCGGCCCTTTTGACTGCTCCTTTTTTATTTGCTACTGTTCATTTTTTTGTGTTCCATTTTTATCCTGTCGCTGTCGAAGAGATCGACCGATGTTACCTGCGTGAAATTAGAATTAAGATGTTCTTTTATTGTTAAAGGTTATGCAAGTTTTAAGATTTTTTGCGAGGATTTTCAATTGCTACCACATGTCACGTCTTTGTTGAGCTGAAAGAAAATTTTGTTGATGTTAATGCTATTATGGATATGTTTTTCGTTAGGCCGCTCTGCAAAAACAAGAGCTCAAGTGGTGTTGAGCCGGACATCCTTTGGATTGGAGCCAATCAGTTGGTTTCCGTTCTTATTTAAGCTTCTTTTAACTGGTTCAGTGTTGGGGACAGATTTACTTTGAGATTTTAACATTTATAGTTCCACGTTTCTAGTAGTACATTTTGTTCATCTGTCTAAAGTCTACACTTGAACTTAGAGTCTATATTCTGAAACTTAGCTAAATCTGTTAAAGCTTTGTCTGTCTTATTCTGTCGAATGTTAGATTTATTACAATTCTGTTTTGTGGTAGGATTCTTGCATTTTGATAGCACCATTTCTTAGCATTTTTTGTTCAGGGAATTATAAATCATAACCATATGTCGCTAATTTATAAAAACGTACTTAATAAAGTTTATCTTTACAATTAATATACCATTGCATTAATAGCTTCATTGAAATGGTTGGAAATATTATGAGTCAGTACATTCATTCCAATACTGGATCGGCTTCCACTACATCCAGCATCTGAGTCATTAACCCCGCGGAGTAACAAGAGCTGGATTTGGAATTTATTCAGACGCAGCTTAGGATCACGCCTCGTTGAGAGCCCCATTGATTTGTATGATTTATTATTCTGGTAACACGAGATTTGTGTGAAACAAAACGTCTTTAGTGTTGCCCGCATAATCTGCCGCTTGTATGCTGTACTTTGGGTAGTGGAGTTTGTAAATAGAGTTACCGACAGATCGTATTTTTGACGGTATAGTTTTAATTGTCTGTAATGCCCTTATTAATGAATACTTACACAATCAGGTATTTCATTTTATTAAGAAGTCATACTGGTCATACCTCATTACATTTATCATATGCATAATCCTGTGCCTTATTACACTTTAAAGTGTTGTGAAAAAAAAAGTTTTACATTTTAAAATACAAATTCTTAACCATGTAGCAAACACGGTTACAACGATTACAAACGAAGACTTTAATAGACTATTTGTTATCTGTGGTAAAATTCCCGCCATTAACGATGCAGTGCACGGTGTCTGTACATACTTATACTGCTTGCGTTATGTTCTTGCATTTTATACGTTAGTGATAGGTGTCTTGTTGCCTTGCGTTCCCTGAAACATGGCTAGCGGCTGGCTGCGAGGGAATCATCTTGATTATTACCAAGAATTTTCTTACAAACTTATTGTAGTTTACGATGTACGAGTCTTTTGTAACGGATTTTCTATATTCAAATGTGATCTAAATGTTCTAATTTGTTTCGCTGCGGTTTCCAAGACAGTTGCCTCATGTCTCTCTCAATTCAGGACAAAATGGTGGAGAAAATAATTCTTATATCACTTACTTGCTGATATTCTCCTGTCGGAGACTACCATATAAAACTATATATACCACTCAGATTTGCGGTAATTTTCTATGACGTTGAAGTCATGTGCCTGTGTTCAATACGTCATATCTACAATAAAAAGATACAGTCAGTATTTAATAGTGTTAACTACCCTTATCACTTGAGGCCAACAATGCCTTTAATCGGGCGACAAACAATTAGCGATAACCTCATTAAAGTGTTGCTAAAGAGTTTACAAAACGATGACATTGGACGGGCGTACTGAATTCAAGATAACCTCAAAATCTACGAAATCGACGGGTTAATTTGATTAACGCCCGAATTCAACCGCTCTTAATCCCATCGCTCCGGATACGGTGTTTGACAGAATTTCAACAGAAGTAATTTCTAGAATTAATCTCAATGGACAGATTGATGTTCGATTTTATTTTTTTTATGTGATAGCGCGGTATGCAGACTATGCAGTCGTTATTGCGAATTGACACACGCAACACCAGAGAAGTTATAAGTGGGTTGCCGGCCTTAAATCCGTGTCATTGCCTACCCCGGTCGTACCTACCTACTTCATTCGTACCGAAGCTTGGCTCTCCCACTCTTTCATCTAGAGTTTTTGAATTTGGATCGGTTATTAATCTTGTTCGAGAGCGATTTGTTTAAAGGTTATTTAAAGTTTAAGTCGTCGATAAATAATAATTTGCAGTATTTATAATAAAATGCACAAACTACTACATAGGAGAAGTATTATAGTAGTAAAGTTTATTAAACTTACGTATTTAAATTTGTATTTCCTAAAACTAAATAACCTTGTTTCAGACTAGGCCATGATGTATTCTACGAAATATAATTATAGCTCTATGGTTTGCGTCCGAGATTTAAAATACTCGTCAACGTTCTATTCAAACGTTTAGATCCTTATTACCTAATTTTTTTTTGGAATATTTAAATATATAGGTAATGGTGTGGGTCATAGGTTATCTTGAAAGTTGTTTAAATTCTCCAGAACTAGGTTTTAGATTATTCATAACGTCTTAATTCCAAGAATTTATTTTCTTATCTTAAAATGCAAAATTCAACCAATGACCCCTCTCAACTTGACTGTAAGGAAATAGCTTAAGTTAAAAAGAAATAATTCCATATCTGAAATTGCACCAACTCAAGTCAACATGCAAATGTAAATTGACACATCAAACGTCCTAATATTCATCTTACGATAACTTTACGCGGTTCAATTAAGAGGTCTTGTTACACTGTACGTTAAGAAACAAATGATAACTTATCTAAATCACTTGTTTTCGTGTAATTAGTTCATTTAAGTTGCGTAAGATGTGTTTAGTTGTGATTTTGTATTAATGGGACTGTAAAATGATAGCGAAGTGTTGAATGAACGTTGTTTACAATAATAAATTGGTCGTAAAGGACTTTGCACTGAGTTGGTTTATACTCGTAAACTAATGTGCTCATAAAATTACTTGTAATTTACAACTTGCTTATAATTATATTACAATTAAAGCGAAATCAAGAATTATTGTTTTGTTTAAACATACAAGATTTTACGATCTTGTGGAGCATTTATTTAATAATAAGTAGGATTTAAATTAATTTGTTTGATCTCTTTTACTCGTTAAGTTCAATAGTGTCAACATAAGACCTCCGTCGTGTAAACTCGGTTTGGTCACGAATATTTTACTCACTCTTTACTTGGTTATACTTTACCTTTCCTGATTTAGACTAAACTCGTGAAAGATAAAATCTGAAGCTTTTACATTTATTTATAAAAACTTAAGTTCAAACAATAGGTCACTTAGCATGCCAACATTTTTGAGGGCGGAACGAGACGAGAGAGAGTTTCAGACTCCTAAGGCGTGGTGGGCCCGAATTTACGTTTTTTAAAAGATTCGGAGACAAAAACTACAGTGTTTATAAATTTAAACAAAAATATATGTTTTAGTTGATGATATTATCTAGTCAAAATCGTATTCTGTTGAAAGACCCGATGATGATTTTCAATATTATGACTGTATTAACGGTTTTTTACATTTAATTTTTTTACTATAATAAAAAAAACTAATTAGTTACAGACAAATTCGCAGAGTTAGAATTGATGAAATGATTTTCTTGATTACTAACATAGTTAATAAGAATTAAAGGCGGTCGCGGCACTTGGTTATCACTTGGCTTACACGCCCTTAATGACTAAAAGCCTTCCCGTTCCTTCTCCTGCTCCGGGCGGGGGCTGCGGTACTACTACGGTACTATGGTACAACTACTACTATCACTGGATGATAAATAGTCTAAGATTATGGTAGTTACTTACTGCGCTATAATAATACGTACCTAATTTAAAATGCCGCATAGACATCTGAAGTATTTATTGTTTACTTTACTGTTGCGGAAAATCTTCGTCTTTATTGGAAAAGTACTCATTAAGAAATAATAGTCTATACCTAATAGATGTTTGGAATGTTGCAATTAAGACACGTGTTTTCAACAAATAGTAAGTATTTAGATACCAAAAATACAGAAACTAAGAGGGAATAATTTGCTAATGATTTTAATCCGCATACATATGTACATATACATTTTATGTCTATACATAACTATTGGACAGTATAAGGCCATCAATTGTACATCGATGCAAGCAGGTGCACAAGTTTTAGAAAGCGGCTTTATACCACCATTTATAATCGAACATTATGCGTCGTGAAACGTCTCTATAGCCACGGAGTCCATAAAAACGGCCATCGTAAATCAGCACTGTAGACATTGGTGCCCAGGCATACAGCCCCACCATTAGTTTAGATATACAGATAATAAATCAAAATGTACTTTACACCGTTATGCTTAAAATCCCGCTGCTTGCAACATGAGGAAATAACCGTGGAATGCCTACTCCACTCCGTCATTAGGTACTGAACGGATTTACTTCATGGAAAACTGGTTGTGCCATTATTGTTATTAAAGTTGCAAATGTATTTAATAACGCACCTTAAGTTGTAATTTTTGTTATTACATATGTGATAAAAGGATTTCAAAGCGATTTTATATGACTGTATGATGCAAGAGATATGAGATATGGTATGTTGCCATTTCATACACGCTCAGCAAATATTAGTTACTTTAGTTAATAGAAGTGGTTTTAACATATGAAGTGCATTCAGAGTCCAATCATATAAATAGGTAGAATCTTCTTAGCAAATCCTGATCCAGGATTCAACCCTTGATATATACCCAAGGGTCACGAGTGAACTTGTAAAAAATAGTATTTTGATGGAATTTCACACAAAAACTCTTATTTTAAAAGCATGCAGTACGGTCTGTGAACATGTTCGGTAGCTATTTGTCCTCTTAGTTGGCGCCTAACGACATGCAATAATGAGCTGCGCGGGAACACGACTTGTTTGTGTTTCTGGTTAGAGCGGCGCGCGCGCAACCACCGCACTACATCGCGCTGTGTTTATGCTAAACGTAACTTAGTGCATTCTCTAATCCAATTTATGTTTGTTTGGAGAAGTTAAATCACATTATAATGGATGTAGCCATCGTCTATAAATTATTTTACCGTTTTTGGGATTAAGAATCTTTGCTTAAGTACCTACCTACATTTTATGTATGTGTTCAGTGTATTTTCCTATTTGAGTTGTCTATGTTTTCGCAAACAATTAGAATATATCTGTCACACATTTTATTAGAACATGTATTTGAAATTGAAGTGTGTATAGTATAACATTTTTCACGTGTATTCCCGGACTGAGTAAGTTTGTTTACTGTGTGTGATGTGAGCAATTACTACGCGCTTTTCACACCTGCCCGCTAACAGCTCGCCGTTTGGATTACGAGTCCAGAAATGTCGCAGCGATGCCTTTCCCGGATTTCGATTTAGATAATGTTTAGTTTACCACGCCGGCTCCGAGTTTGGTGGTAAAGACATTGTGTTGGGTTAGCCGTCACGACCATGAGTTTCACGACTCCGTTTGTGTAATATTGACGTTTGATTTTATCGCGACCTGCCCAGTCCTGAGTCCATTAGCTCTTGTCATCTCACGTACACAATCTCTTACCTAGAATTGACCTGGGTTTTGGAATGCGCTTTCCAGTTTTAACTGCACGAGTCATGTGCTATAATGATACTGTTACGGCAACGACAGTTCCATTCTGGTCTCTGGCCGGTCGAGCGGGTTCGAGGCGTTGCATAAACATATACGGAATGAAATAGTGTCACACGAAAACTAAAAGACGTGGATGAACTGTACACACGTCCGTGATGATGCATTACATTTCTTTCGGAGAATTATAAGCAGTAGGAGTTTATTTTACATCTAAATCTTAGCTAGTCACACTCTTAAAAAATTAACGCTAAGTTCACGACAAACATTGGACTTGATTGTAATTCTATTATGTAATTGAATTACTAAAGCAAACAGCTCACGTAGCTAACTCTGTTCATCCGTAGCTACTGTGTCGTAGTCTTTATTTGTATAGGCGTAAGGGTTATGATTTAACGCAGGTAACAATTGTTATTGTAATGTTACACCCGCTGCTGCTCCGAGAAAGGTGGACATCTTAAGTTGTCAGTTTGTTTTCTTTTTGCATCGGGGACTCTTCGCCGGGCGACGACCTTACACTCTTGTCTCTGTATTAGGGATGTCAAAAATTTTTAGAGCACGTTTTTTAAAAAGTAGTTTATTATTATTTTAATTCGAACTATACAGTTTTTTTCTAAAATGTATCTTGTAATGAATGAGATTTACCTATTACTTTACTATGCGCTTATTACTTTAATATGATTATGCCTATTACTTTAATGTTTTGATAAAAAGACTGAAATATCGATTCAAAGGTAAAAATAAGATAGGATATTATGTAAGCTAGGATAAAGCTAAAGCTTTTTAAAAGGAAATCACTTCGAACTTTTTTTCTAACTGGGCCATAAAACATTTGACAACCCTATCTCAATGTTACGGTAAACGTGTAAGTTAGTAGCGAGTGACGAGTGGACGTGACGCGATTCTGTTTGTTTACGGAGCGGGCCTTCTTCCAAGAACACGTCTCAAGCGCGAGTTGCCCAGGGCCCAGAGTTACCGAGAGATCGCGAGACACGCCGATAGTTCCCGAGACAAACTGAGAGAAGCACAAACGTTAACACCATGTCGGAAACGACTTCATTATCTTTACATTGTAGTCAATGCTTTGTAAAACGGGATTTGCATTTCAACTGCGACTCCTTTGCTTTGTTTTTCTTCTTTATTGTTTAGTTAAGAGCAGCTCGCTTTTGCTCAATTATTGACTACGAAAGTCATGGTTGTGGTGGTTTGTTTTTTTTGTAAATTTTCTATGATTTTACAGTTAGGTATTTCAGAGTAAAGTTTGTGAGTTAAAATGGTGCTAATTATGCAGAAAATTACGGTCGATTTTCACGCTGCAGTTACACATGAGTTTGTTTTTAGGATTTTTTGCGCACATACCTGTCTCTTGACTGACATCAGTACATGATGAGTATAGGGATACCCAAAATAAAGAAAGTGCCTTATTCAAAAAGAAAACGACTATTATATGAACAACAGTATTTTGTAAAGATCGCTTAATAAAAAGACTACTTATAAGAAAACCCGACTCAGAAGTGATTCCTTTCTGAAAAACGACTGACTGATTGTGAGTTACCTAATCAAGTACAATTTTGCACTTAAAAATCTAAAGCGTCCTTAAGCTATTACATGGGCCTTATGACAAGCCTGCAGAAGCGTAACGTTCGCAATAAAACATTCGGAGTTTCAGACTTAACTTAATTGCAAATCTAATGTGTTCTTCAATTATTGCAGGTGATGTGGCTAGTAGCGGCGTTGCTCGCCGCGTGCGCAGCGGTCGGTGGGGCGATGTCGTGCAACGAGGCGCGCACGCGCTGTGCCTACCGCACCGGCTGCGGCGCCGCGCTTGGCAACTACATGATGATGTGCGAAGCTGTGCTTTCTGAACCCACTGCTTCATCCACGTGTCCCAGGGAGTGCGGCAACGCTTTAATTGCGTTGACCTCCACCGAAGAAGGGAAGGAATTGATGAATGTAAGTTCAGTTCAATTTCTTTTTACATAACTTTTAAGTTATCTATATTATGTATATTGTATATTGAAACAAAAACATTCTTAGTGAGAAGGAGCTTGGTTAAGGGATTTCAGTTAGTTTCCCGAAAGTGTAGATGATCTAGCCATCATTTCTGTTAGTGGATTAATCGCACATGGGTACAGATAATTTCACTGTTTAAAGATAGAATGCTAGTGAAAGTCCTTAGATAAGACGGAGCGAATTAATTGATGAGAATCCATTTATTTCAAATTGTCATAATGCGTGTTCTTCACAATATTTTATAGATCTCCTATTCTACAATGATAGCTTGGGCAATTTAATTAAAACCTCGTTGAAATAATTGGTTATAAATTAAAATTTAATATGAATGTAAAGTTAAACAGCAAGATTGTAGCAATTGTTTGGCGGATGTCCAATATTGTAATGTGTTGAAAGATTTAACGATAATATAGTGACAGGTCAGCAGTTGAACGGATGTAAACAGACATTATTATAAGCTTGGTCATAAAGATAGTGTAGTTATGTTCCCCCCACACCGTTAATAGACAGTCTCAGTGTGTTCATTTTGGTACTAACTACCATCTATTCTAGTAGATAGAATTTTAGACGTAATTTCTTGAGTCATCTTAAAGGCACTATGCAAATATTCAAATTCAATAGAATACTCTTGAATGCTTTGACAAAGATTTAATTTTTTTAAATCTTATTATTGTGAGTAGTGGTGATTATTCTGGCGCTTGCGCCAGAACCAGCTAATCACCCGGAATCCAAAATCTGAGTGGCACCAAACCTAAAAAAAAAAAAAAAAAAAAAAAAAGTTTGGTATGCTATCCTAGGTTTTGGCATGCTCTGATCACGTTTCTGCAGTCCGTTTTAGCGTAGGATGCGTGGTTCTGGAGTTATGAAAATCAGAATCAGCTTCTGAACCCTCATTAACGTTCCTTTGTTTGCTTATCGTTACATTACTTAACGTCCCATTGTTCGCCTATCGTTATCATTATCTATTGTGCTTCGAACTCTCTCATTACGGTCGTTTGGCGTTCTTATCTATTACTCATTGTTAACTTCATTTTGTCTGATTTTCTATATCATCAATAAAACACAATCATTCATTTTTATTTCGAACTTTTATTACTATTTTTTACAAAATATGAGTGGAACATCTCATCCACTAAATTATCATTGTACAGCGTGTTTCCTGTAAATATGTTCGTAAAACTATGCATTGAACATCCCTGAAACTTAAATAGCAAATACATTAAGCAATATTCGCCACAAACCGAAGTCCAATCATTCTGAATCCTATCAACATTCCAGTCCCACCTCTTACAATTCCTTTTCAAAAACTGAAGATGATATCGCTCAGGTGTTCTTCCATATGAATCAAAATATTGGCCGATACCATTTGTATCGATATGTATGGCTACCCAGTGTGACCCTGGTTTATCATCCGCATCCAAATTGCATATTATATACGTTGGTACATGTGTGTACATAGGTAGTCTATTAGCAGCATAAACATTATTTTCTAGACTGGAATGAATCTTTTTCATATGTTTTTGTAATTCTAGTGTATCCATGATATTACTGTTATTAGCAGATTATTACAGTACCAATCTATTCAATGGTTGTCATAGGAATGTTCAATGATAGTGATTTGTAAATATTAAATCGCATTCCTTGTGTTAGTCACAAAACAGGTTCATGCCTGTTGTGATGTGAGATAAGTTTGTTGATTCATAGAGTTTCGTTGTACTTAGGGATGTGTATGTGTGTGTCATGTTTTAGATAAGAATGGACTATATATGATGGAACAATTGCAGTCATGCAATCAGTGTATGGTCGTTTGACCACAGTGAATTGTATACGTCTACCAATACTACGTTTGTGTTACCTACTTCAACGCATCATGGAGGTAAGTGTTTATTCTATTGACAAACTTACTTGTATTTCTGTTGTTGTTTCCTTTCGTGTGTGTGTCAGATTAATCAAATAGATATTAACGTGATAACTCTGTTGTTGCAGAGATCATTCAGCTTCGCAGACGATAATGTAAATACCTATAAACAGTTTTACTACTCGCCTCTCTCTCCCCAACACGAAGAAGAGAGTGATGACATCGTTGTTAATAACACAGGCGATGGTGGAAAAAGGAAATCGCAACCGATCGATAAATTTTTTGAAGTGGCACCAAAAATAAAAAGGAGGAAGCTGCTATCGTCGACTGTGGCACGAGCTGTTAAAGATGGCGTATCATACATCTCTACAAATTCTGACGACGGAGACCAAGCAACGCATCTCATAAAAATTGAAATGTATGATATGAAGAAACTATCCAAGATTCCAACTAGTGATCACTGGAAGCACGCTACCACGAGGATTAAATATTACGTAAAGGATTATAAGGATAGCATCTACGACAGCACAAACGGTCTCGTATACAATATTACAAAGACAATAGCAGAAAGTGAAAAAGTAAAAAAATACTTTTTTAACAATGACAATCAGTCATTAGTGGACTAGTCATATTAATACAAATAAAGGATTCAAAAGATGTTTATAAACTAATCAAACTAATAGTATATGTTACCTAATGATATAAAAGTTTGTGATGAAATGGAGAAGCGTGAACTGTTCGATTCATCGTATGATGATGCTCGCATACTCTCTTCTGTACTTTAATTATAAGTAGTATATTGTATAAGGTTAAATAGGGAAGGTTTAAAAATAAATAAAAAATAGTACATTGCATACATTTTGTTTTATTAAATTTTATAATGTTTACACATACAAAATGCATTAAGCGTAACACATATATCTAAAACACAATACACATTATAATCCTAACTACTATAGTCTACAGTAACATTTCTATTTTTATCTATTTCAATAATATTATCAAACTCAGCATAAACAATACAGTTAATTGTTTGTATTAGTGAGTATTCAAATCGTACTTCTAATCTTACACTACCATGCTTTATGAGATTCCAATGGGCTGATGAGTTAGCTGATAAATCAGGAGTTAAATCAAATGCTAAAAGACAGTAACCTTTGGCATACTGTTCACGTGAGATTGCATTTCCTTCATTAAGAAAGTGAATACCAGTCCCCGAGAATAGTGTATGATATGCTGATGTAAATATATTATTATTAAAAGATGGTTGCAAAGCTTTGGATGGTATTTGTTGACCATCAATATATAAGCTGAAAGAGTTAATACCATAATTTTCAAAGTTAAATGGATTTTTAGTTAGTGAACCATTAAATGCAGAATTATTCACAAAACCTATAATACATCTTTTGGGTACCTGTCCTAAGAATATATTATCAAGAGTTTTTCCTTGAACACCCGATGGAATTGTTAAAACTTTAACTTCAGCACGAGTAATAGGATATTTAGCAGTGGTAGAAGCTAAAACTTTCTGATGAGCGAGTAATACACTTGGATTAATTCGTGCTCTTCGAACAATAAGAGTTGCGTCCGTAATGCAAACTTTAAACTTTACATCATTTGACCCAGCAATTAAATTAAAACTTTCTCTTGACCGAACTAATTTGACACTCATTTCAACACCATTAATTAAAAATTTATCTTGATTGAAAATGTCACCATGAAGATGACCAATCATTTCTACTTCCCTGCTTTCATTAACTAATTCCTGTCTTTTAAGAAATCCAATGTTTTTACCATCTGTGGAATCCATTTTTCCCGCTGTATCATCATACCATAGACTACAAGTAAGATGAGATTGTTTAGCACCAGGAGCATAGTTTAAAAGGGTTTCCATGTATGCTCGATAGGCATAGGTATTATTAGGTGGTGATACAAGTTTTTGGTTTAAATAAACATCGAGTTGACTAAAAAGTGAATGCAACCAATTATTTACAGGCGCTACTGCTGTAGCTGATATCAAGTTTGTTGAATCTTGATTTAATACTTTTGCCTTTATGTGGAGTAATGTATGAGACAAATCTATGTAGTCATCACCTGTTCCAGGAACTTGAAACTCGATAGGCCCATCATCAGCAAGAGATGAAATTGGTTTATAGTGAATCCACAATCCATTTTCAATGCTTGTTTGTGTAGATGGTAATGCAAACAAATCTAATTCTGACTTAACACACTCACAAGAATGATTATGAAGGAAAGACATACTTAATTTGAAATATATCTTTGATGTTTTTTGATTTTAGACCTAGTTTTTTCGTAGCTTTCGCTTTCGCTGTTAGTGGTGGAATGAACGAGGCCAACCGTTTTCTCTTAGTTATATACCCAGTGCCTGTCATGTTAAAACGATCAATTTTGTCATCAGCCTTTCGTTTTAAGTTCGTACTAACTTGCTTTAGACGATCTTTTATTGAGGCTTCCATAGGACGGGCTTGAACCATATCCGATAAAAGTCCTACTCCAGCGTTTAATGCCTCCTTACCAACCACTCGAACACCACTTGAAAGTAAAGGTAAAACTGATCTAAATAACCCTCCTAAGAAGCTTCCAATACCATGACCACGTTGGTATGGTGAACCCTTATAAATTACTCCAACTCCTGATCCAGCTTGATGAGAATAATAATTTTCATATGGACATTTATGATGATCATGAGGAGAATACATTATTTTAATTTGTGGAAATGTAGTTTAATACACACTGTTCCAAACTGGAATGGTATTTTTTGTCCTGTGTTCGATCTTATATCTATTTCCAGCGTATCGAACTCTCTTCGCATAACGGGTAAGTAGTGAGGTGGAGAGAAAATATGCATTTTATTCGCACCATAAATGTATTTTGAAGGATCTAATGAAATGACTCTTAATAGCGGAGTCATAACATCACCCACAATCTGAGGATCAATAATATCGCAATATAGAAATAGTTGAGATGGTAACCCTAAGTGTAAATTAGCAGGACACTTCCCAAAATTTCTGTCTAGGAGATTTGTATTTGGTTCATAACCTAGTTGTAAACTTAATTTGGGTGATAATGTTACAGATGTTATATTTTTATCCAAAACAGTAACAGACACAAATTTTGTTATTTCATCATAACGAAATTTCAAGTTCTCTCTAATACTATTTAACGTTCTTAAAATATGTTCAACGTTATCGTAGTTGGTAGCGGGAATATGTTTTTTGTAGTACACTGTTGATGGTTTATCATCATTAGGCATTAACATGGTTTTTGTGATGTATACAACATTTTCATGATCTTGAACAGTAAACATGGTGCATGGATATTGAAACTCAACAACACCAACCGACCATTCACCTTCTAATTTCATAGCTTTTGGTAATTTTGTTGAAAAATTTGTCGTCTTGTTATCAGGAAAGTATTCCATTGAACTATTGCTGAGCAAAGTTAAATAAAAACTTTCTTTATTCATATTTCTTTTAAACTAGAAGCTAAAATCCAACTGTTAAATTTATCTGGATAACCTTTCCACTTCACTAATACTTCTTTTCTGTTGCCCGAATAACGAGTGGCAATTATTTTATCTATTTTACATTGTGAGGTGGGGTTGTAAATGACCTTCTGTAATTCTCTTTCATAAAAAGTACCAACTATTGGTTCATTTTGTAAATCTGTTATTGTATAAACAACCCATGGAGATCTATCTATTATTGAAGATATAATAAATATTTCATGACTCCAATTTGATTCATATCCTTTTTGAAAAACATGTTTATACTTTGTTATTCGAACATAATCACCCACGTTGAAAGTTGGTTTTGAATTTTCTAAAGAAAGTTTGTTTGATCTTCTATCATAAAGATTAGTCCAAACTGTCATAATATTGTTGGAACTTACATCACATGGGTACATCTTAATACTCGAGTGAGTGCTGTGATTATAAGAATATATTAAATCTTGTAAAACATTGATATATCTATAAGTATTATTATGAGTGAAATAACGCCACATTTTCATTTTTAGAGTTCTTTGAAATCGTTCAACAATACTAGCCTTAATATCGGGATTGTTAGTGGTATAGTAATTTATCTTTTTGGATTTAAAGTATTTTTGTACATCTTTTGAAACAAATTCTGTACCTTTATCAGATTGTATGTGAGTAGGTGTTGAATTACTTTCAGTAAATATACTTTCAAAACATTCTTTAGTTGTTTCTGAGTTTTTCTTTTTCATTGGTCTTGCAAAAGCATATTTACTAAATACATCAATAACACAAAGTATGTAGTTGAAACCATCATTATATTGAGAATAAGTTCGCATATCACTTAAATCAGCCTGCCACAGCTCATTAATATTTGATAGAATGTACCTATTACGCGGGAAAATTTTCCGAATGGGTTTATGCAATGTATATGTTTCTTGTGATTGTAACCATTCCTTTACTTGCTTTTTATCCATTTTACCCTTCATAGCTTTTGATAATTTATTAATACTACCAAAACCAGCGGGGTTAGATGGATCATAATAAATCCTGTTAATTTCTTCTAGTACGGAGTCCATTTTTCCCAATCGATCTTTTTACGTATTTTAGTTGTAGATCTTTTCTCTCCACTGCTCGGTGTAGAAAACTCTTGAACTTCAATCTCAGAGGTCTTGTTTAGATCTTTTGCTTGAAGTTGGTTAATAAACTCACATCTCTTTGGATTTCCAATATAAGTAAGTGGTACTTTAATATCTTTTAATGCTTTAGCAAATCTATCCCACCCTACCGGATCACTTTTCTTTAAGGGTCTAAGTGAATCATTTATTAAGTCAACAATATTACTTCCTGGAATTTTTTCATTATCAATTATGACTGTGCCTTCATTATCCCAACGTATTTTACTTTTACTTATTCCAATTAAGTTTAATAATGACTCACCTTTTTTATTGTAAGTTTTAGGTATCAAACTGAGTATTTGTGTTGGTGAATACAGTGGATTTACCTCACTTTCTATACTTTTAATAGATCCTTTCTCCTCCAACAAAGATTCAGCATCAACTGAACTTTTTAGATCTCTATCTTTATTTTTAAAACCAATTTTAGATCCATTTGAATCTTCATTAGGTGTATCAGAATAAATTGGTAAACTGAGTGGTTGACGATCCTCTTCGGTAAAGTGAAGGTATCTTTGTAGTGTTTGTAAATATAACATCCACTTCTTTCGGTCTTCCATCTTACTATTCATAATATTTTGCATTTCAATATCTAGTCGGGACAAATTACTAGTAACCTTATTTTCTTGTTTTAATTTTTCAATCAATCCAGGTTCAATAAGTATCATTTTCTTAGCATTTTCCATGTTAACTAGTTAGTCCACTTACTAATCCACTCAATATTGCACTTAATATTATTGGTAAGAAAGTCCCTCCTTTTTGTATAATAATATTTTTTCTTAATTTATGTTTACACTTATGTACCAGTTTACGGAGTATATTCTTGTGTTTATTCAATTTTTGTTTATCTTGATCTTTAAGAGGTATCTTTCCTTGTAAAACGTTATGAATACATTCACAAATACAATTTATTTCTTCTTCATCACACGTTTTAAGTAATGCTCTTTGATATTTTGGTTTAAGTGTATGCAGAGCGTTTAGCAAATGTTTATGCGTTGCGAGTCGACGATGCATCATTTAGAAATGATTTGAATTGTTTGATTCCTGGTGTATTTAAACTCTTTGGTGGGGACGTAGACTGTGCAGTAACCATTAAATGGGAATATATTTGTCTTGATACGACAAAAATCGTTTGTATTCTGTTTTAAATCTATCATTAAATATCCATGCGCTTCTAAAGTTGCATCCCTGTAGGCGTCTTCAATGAATTTTGTGTTATCTGGTGACACTTGTCGTGCTAAATATCTTATTTGAGTTTTATCGCGAGGGTTTTTAAAATAAATTATATAACTTGAGTTTAAAGAAATGTCTCTTTGACCTTTACCTTGATGAAATAAATTTTGTGTTAAATAAAATACACTGAGATTCCTGTGATGACTACCTTTTGTAAATATATCCACAATTCTTCCATCAGATTCTCTCATTAGATCATCAATAATAATAAGGTGTGGGTTTTCACCATCAAACATATTAAGATTTGGAATTCCTTGATGATAGTTAACATTTGGTAAATTATATAAAGGCTGCATTTCATCAAAACACCATGTGATCTGATTAAAATCACAAGTACATATTTCTTTAACTGATTTTATGAAATTTGTTACAAAATTTGACTTCCCACATCCACTTGGTCCTGCCACAATAGCAGTAAACGGATGGATAAAATGAAACATTTCACACGTCTAGAATTTTAAAGGGATGAAATAAAAATGAATATGTTGGTGTAAAAATTAATATATATTGCTAAAATTATACAAAACATGTAATTTGTGAAAAACAGAATGATCTGTATACTATTTCTTACACAATTAGTACTTATCAGAATTTCACAATCACCTCAGCGCCAAATTTAAGCATACAAAAAACTACAATTATTTTACATTATTTACAATCAAACAATAAATTTTAAATATGTAATAAACTATTATATAACATTATAGTAATATCATACTTTTACAATTAGTACAAATTTTGTATATACACACAGAAATAGAAGTAAAAAGTATTAGGTACACTTAACGTAATTTATAATGTCCCCAAGCCAATGTATCAATGTTGTTGTTCATAATACATCGTTTGGTATCATTATATGATAAAGATGTTTTATTTATTTTTTGTGTAAAAATAGTGTGTTTGATTGACTTGAATCGAAGCATACTACAATATAATACATTTTTATTAAACAAACACGATTTGTAATTTTCCATATTAATTTTTTTGGTAACACTTTTGTTAACTCCTTTTGCCTTTGCTATAAATTTATCTTCTATTTCTAATGCATACATTTTGGATCGCAACCCTACAAATTCCTTCAATACTTTACCATTATTCTCATCTTTAAAAAAACCCAACTTCTTTTTATTTATTTTTGGATATCCATAAATATTATTTTCCGGGTAATCTGATGTATCAAAATAGTGAAGTAGATCTGGTTTTATATCCTCATAAAAATTGTCTGTAAAAATTTGATATATCAAACTATCGGTATCGGTGTACAATAACTTAATTTTATTATGAAACTTTTTAATCATGTAGTTATAATGAAATTCATACATTAGGGTCTTAGATATATCTAAAATACAAAATCCTAAATAAATCGGCTTATCATAAATTAATTTTGTTTTCCGTAATTGTATTGCGACTAAATTTTCTGAAAATATTGATAAACTGTGGAATTCGGGTTTTGCAATCCAATCCTGAGCACCTAAAACTTTACCACGATTATCCCAGTGAGTTAGTAGTTTAACGTTTACTCTTTTTTCAATATTTTCCATAGTCTTACCGAAGACAGAATTGTTCATTAATTTAAAAAAGTCTTTTTCAAAGTTTGATGTAGCTAACGTTCTTAAACTAGTATTTAAGTCTATGTATTTCTTTAACCAAGAACACTGTTTAAATTTTAAAATTCTATGTACTTTAATTAATTTAATCCCCATTTCAATGCATTGTTTTAAATTCCTGTAGTGAATGATGTATTTATTTTTATTATTTAAATTAGGAACTAATTTAGTTTCTTTAGTATTACCCACACGTATGTTTTCAGGACACAACGGAAAGTCAGAATGCAAATTATGAAGTTCGTCAGGATATTCCAAATCAACTTCTAAAACATAACCGAAATCAGAGTTATCTGACACATTGTAATCTGTATGAGAATCAATCCATTCGAAACCACCAACAGGAAGAGATTGAGACATTGCCCAACCGTATAAATTATTTGCATCAAAATAGGTTAGGTATGAATTAGGTTTTTCACTATCATAATCTTCCATGAATTTATTATTTGCTCTAGCAAAACGATTGCTACACTGAGATACACCCCCTCTAATACCAGCTTTAAAAAAAGCAATTTTGTCATAGTCCGTTAACAATTCTAATTCTATTTTGGTAAATTTTAACATTGCATCCCAACTTAAACCTGGGGCAGTATAGTAATGAGCAGGATCTAATCCATAAGTTTTAATACAAAGCTTTCTAAAGTTTTCAAAAACATCAGTCAAAAGTAAAACATCAGTTTTTAAATATAAATTGGAATAATCAGACATACTACTACACTTAAAATGTTGCCAAATATCTTTTGCATGATTATAATCATCATTTGAAATATTTGAATCTGTGAGTGAACTATAAAATTGGTGTTGATCAGGAAGTGATGGATGTTTCAAGCAATCACTATTACACATAAATTCATAAGGATAAATACCTTTCCGTCTTAAACGTGAAAAGTCTTCATTATTAGGATAGTTTCTTTTTAGTTCTGTAAACTGATCATCATTAAGATTTTTAGCTAGTTGATCTAAACTACACGATAAAAATTTCAATGAATCTACAAATCTTAAACTTACCGGTTGATTATTTATTGTTAACTGTTTTGAAAATGATATGTATCGTTCTTTATTTTGTGGAATAACTTCAACTTTGTTATCATCGAAGTTTAATGCATGGACAATGAAATGAGCATCGTAGTGACTGAGGTTATGTAAGAATATTGGGATATGACGAGGGGTTCTGTACTTAGAACTACACACTTGATGTGCAACACCCCTAAAACTGCCAGTGTGCCAATCAAAATCGTAAAAAAGATCTTCATTTAACTCAGTTTCACAAATATAACATATGGTTGAATTTGAAATTTTAATTTTATCTTCATCTGATAATGGAACGGGGCATTTTTGGAAACTATTTTTTTAACTATTGTTTTCACATCTTCACAAAGGCGATTCATAAACACTTGTGCACAGTTTGACCCACTATACGTCTCATATTTTGATAATCTGTTATCATATGAACATTTAATATAATATCCAAAACTATACACTTCATGTTTTTGAATATTAACCGTACTAGGCTTAGATGGATCGTTACTACATGATTCTATTGGATTCAAAAATGCCTCAAAGTCTGCATAAATCACAAAGGGCATTTCCAACTTTTTCACGAATTTGTCAAATTTTAATTTGGTATTTGAGGTTGGTTTACCAAACCAATCCTTTTTGGAATACTCGCCGTTTGGTAATTCCGTACAAATGTGAGCGCAATCATATTGTCGATGGCTATTAAGTCTTTCCTCTGATGGGAAATGAAGTAAACATGAATCACATATATAAACTCTACGATGTTTTCTTGATATTTGTGAACTTACTAATCGCGATAAGTTTTTAATATAACAGTAATGATTTTTAATACCATTCGATATATATAGTAGGTTAATATGATTAGGTGTACGACATTTTGTTAAATATAAAGGACCTACAACAGAATTACACTTTTTTTCTTTATTATACTCTAAGCCAAAAACATTAATACTAATATTGTTTAATTTCTCAACTTTTGATATATCTACAATTTTAACCGGAAAAGAAATACCAGTAAATTTTAGTTTATTTCCATGAATTGTGTAAGATGTTACCCGATCTACACTTTTACCTACAGGATATAAACCAGAGAGTAATGCCCATTTGAAACACATATTATCATTATTTTTAACATTGATTACAGCTTTTTTTAATTTTATATCTTGAGGAAGGTTGACATATGAACTACCACGTAGGGGGTTGAATTTGTTAACATTCATATCTATGTATTTAATTTGATTAAGACTCCAACCACTATCTTTTTTTTCAAATTGACAAATTTTACCGACTACTGTGTCTAATAATGATGAATAAAAAATATTTAAGTCATCTCCCTGACAAATTATGTAATTAAACGTTTGAAAATCAAACGTATTTTTAATACCTTTAGTTTGTTGTATGAAATCAGCATGCAATATGAAGTTTATTTTAAAATTGTATGTTGTTGAATACATTCATTTATCAAAAATAAGATATCTATTTTTAATGAATTTAAAAATGATTCCGGTGTTTCAAAATATTGTCCCGATTGATGTGTTTTACTATTAATTCTATATGTTAAAATTCGATTACCAAAAGCTGTTTCAACGACTGTAACATTTGGTAATGAATTATGTAATTTTAAAAGATTATTTTTATGTGTATTGCTTTTCAAATGATTGTTTAAATACCTTTTAGCAATATAAACATGACATGTATCACATTCCACCTTATTGTTGTCAATGTCATTGGTTTCAATTGATGATGTAGAAGCTCCTTCATTTAATTTTGTTTTCTTGGTAACCTTATTTTCATTAGTAATGATACCTTGTTTGATACCTCTTCCAACTTGTTGTTGACTGCAACAAAAAAAGAAAATTATTAGACAAATCTTAAAATAAAACATTCCTACAATAATATTTCTTATTGAGTTTGTACTGCTAATACTTACATTAACGTTGTTTCAACCATCACACATTGATTATACAACTCATCATCATACGATGAATCGAACAGTTCACGCTTCTCCATTTTATCACAAACTTTTATATCATTAGGTAACATATACTATTAGTTTGATTAGTTTATAAACATCTTTTGAATCCTTTATTTGTATTAATATGACTAGTCCACTAATGACTGAGTGTCATTGTTAAAAAAGTATTTTTTTAATTTTTCACTTTCTGCTATTGTCTTTGTAATATTGTATACGAGACCGTTTGTGTTGTCGTAGATGCTATCCTTATAATCCTTTACGTAATATTTAATCCTCGTGGTAGCGTGCTTCCAGTGATCACTAGTTGGAATCTTGGATAGTTTCTTCATATCATACATTTCAATTTTTATGAGATGCGTCGCTTGGTCTCCGTCGTCAGAATTTGTAGAGATGTATACGCCATCTTTAACAGCTCGTGTCCCAGTCGACGATAGCAGCTTCCTCCTTTTTATTTTTGGTGCCACTTCAAAAATGTATCAATCGGTTGCGATTTCTTTTTCCACCATCGCCTGTGTTATTAACAACGATGTCATCACTCTCTTCTTCGTGTTGGGGAGAGAGAGGCGAGAAGAAATACTGTTTATAGGTATTTACATTATCGTCTGCGAAGCTGAATGATCTCTGCAACAACAGAGTTATCACGTTAATATCTATTTGATTAATCTGACACACACACGAAAGGAAACAACAACAGAAATACAAGTAAGTTTGTCAATAGAATAAACACTTACCTCCATGATGCGTTGAAGTAGGTAACACAAACGTAGTATTGGTAGACGTATACAATTCACTGTGGTCAAACGACCATACACTGATTGCATGACTGCAATTGTTCCATCATATATAGTCCATTCTTATCTAAAACATGACACACACATACACATCCCTAAGTACAACGAAACTCTATGAATCAACAAACTTATCTCACATCACAACAGGCATGAACCTGTTTTGTGACTAACACAAGGAATGCGATTTAATATTTACAAATCACTATCATTGAACATTCCTATGACAACCATTGAATAGATTGGTACTGTAATAATCTGCTAATAACAGTAATATCATGGATACACTAGAATTACAAAAACATATGAAAAAGATTCATTCCAGTCTAGAAAATAATGTTTATGCTGCTAATAGACTACCTATGTACACACATGTACCAACGTATATAATATGCAATTTGGATGCGGATGATAAACCAGGGTCACACTGGGTAGCCATACATATCGATACAAATGGTATCGGCCAATATTTTGATTCATATGGAAGAACACCTGAGCGATATCATCTTCAGTTTTTGAAAAGGAATTGTAAGAGGTGGGACTGGAATGTTGATAGGATTCAGAATGATTGGACTTCGGTTTGTGGCGAATATTGCTTAATGTATTTGCTATTTAAGTTTCAGGGATGTTCAATGCATAGTTTTACGAACATATTTACAGGAAACACGCTGTACAATGATAATTTAGTGGATGAGATGTTCCACTCATATTTTGTAAAAAATAGTAATAAAAGTTCGAAATAAAAATGAATGATTGTGTTTTATTGATGATATAGAAAATCAGACAAAATGAAGTTAACAATGAGTAATAGATAAGAACGCCAAACGACCGTAATGAGAGAGTTCGAAGCACAATAGATAATGATAACGATAGGCGAACAATGGGACGTTAAGTAATGTAACGATAAGCAAACAAAGGAACGTTAATGAGGGTTCAGAAGCTGATTCTGATTTTCATAACTCCAGAACCACGCATCCTACGCTAAAACGGACTGCAGAAACGTGATCAGAGCATGCCAAAACCTAGGATAGCATACCAAACTTTTTTTTTTTTTTTTTTTTTTTTTTAGGTTTGGTGCCACTCAGATTTTGGATTCCGGGTGATTAGCTGGTTCTGGCGCTTGCGCCAGAACCAGCTAATCACCACTACTATTGTGTTTTTCTTGATTATTAAATCAAGCATCAGCTGACAGTGAGCATTTGGCGCCGCCTATGGACATATGTCCCATCTAGGATCTTCAAGAGCATTGCTGGTCTTTAGTGGTTAGGGTTTTGAGATTTTTTTTAAACGTTGCCCACACTACTCTTTTCTCCTGTGTCGTGGGTGCGTTGACGAACATACAATTTCACATGCACATCACACCCAGACCCGGAACAAAAACCTGTAGATCGCACAAAGAGTTGTTCCGTGCATGAATCGAACCCGCGACACGTTACACGCCAGCCACCACGCTAACCGTGCAGTGGGATTCAGAATAGAAGGGATTGATCCCGATTTACTGTTGGTCTACAAGTAGCAATTATAATAATTTATTTTTAGCTCTTAGGAAATACCACGACACTGAGCGATGTGGTCTCTAGTCTTGGGACATGTAAGTCGTGTTACTAAATGCCAAAGTAAATTTAGCGAATGAACCAAGGTTCTTCAAATTCAACTCATTTACGTGGTTAAGGATTTAAAAAACCTTCACAAGGAAATCGTACTTAATAAATAAGTGCCGTTACCGCTTGCCTCCTAACATAACATGTTCAGCTTATATTCTTGAATGCACCCGAGCCGATAGCTTCATTCAGCGGCTCTAGTAATAGACCATTGTTTCAAATAATATCCTCATTCACGCCTTGCAAGGAAATTCTATTAGAAAGTGAAGTACCTATCTAATAGAACTTTATGTCTTAAATACAATACAAGAATCCAATAATATGATAAAAGTAATTGTTGAACGGAGCCTTTTGTTGTCTTTGGTCGCTACATGAAAAGTTTCAAATACTAGTACCCTATCCTCAACTTCGGACGGTCTTCTAACTTGTATGTGAATAAATGTAATATCCCAGGCACTTGTGAACTGCAGTCACCGCCCATTTATAAACCGCAATATGAATCTATTCAGATTGATTGTTCAGACTCCAGACTTGTCACAATTACTCTCGTAACAGCTGTTTACAGCTTACGCCTCACTCAATTGGGGATACGACCAGTAAGTTAGGAACCGTTGTTAGTTATGTGACGTGGTATTGTAAAGGTCTTGCTTACTTGGTTCTGTATAGGTGCATGTAGCAGACGCCCGCAATAAAATCTAATTTAGACGTTGTGGGCAGATTTGTCCGACACGAAGGAACGACGTCGAGGGTCGCGGTTGACGACCTCGTTCGTGAACTAACTTGGTACCTAGCACGTTGCGCTGGACCGAGTTTTAATTCCGCGCGCTAGCCTACGAGTGCGGTCAAACAAACACTCAGACGATTGAAATTTCATGGTCTTGGACATGAAAGGAATAGCGTGTAGCTAACATGTTCGAATAGCGATATTGTTTTATGGTTACATACTAAAATGAGGTGTTATTATCGCGGTTGAACAGTAATTTTAGACTTATCAGAAAACGTTTTCTATTGAAAATAAAATTATAGAAATATAGAATCAAAAATCACAAACAGACCCTGTATGCAGCAGTGGCTGAACCAAGAGTGATATGATGTTGATAATATTCAAATTATAAGCAAAAAGTAAAACAAAAAGTACAGCAAGAAGACCTTAAAAAATATACGATGTCAAATCATCAATCATCAAAATTCCGAAAACTGTTTCGAATGTACAATCGCCATTTTGAATGATTTCGCGCCATTCGGTATTCGGCGTTCATTTGCGGGCTATAAAGATTTCATGAATCTAAATTGGGGAGAAATGTGCGAAGAATGTTGGCCATTGGATCACGTTTAAGGGCCACGTGATAAACAGAGTTTGCGTACTTTTGGCTTTATTATTGTTTCCACAAGCTTTATTGAATGTTTGTGTACTGGACGTGTGAAACGTTTCGTGCTTGAGACGATGGCAGAAAATTGGCGTAAAAGGTTAGGTTATGTTTGTAAGCATTTTGTTATGTATTCATTGCCAATATTTTGTTTCACATTGAGGTTTGCGCTATATTTTTTTGTTGATGGACTCATTTTTCGTTTGTAGCTATCATGACCTCTTGAGTTACCTACTATTCAAAAAAGAAGGATTGAGTCGGCTGCCATTTGTTACCGCGACGCGCACTCTTCTCACGAGACCCCATTTGTTACTTGAAACTATATAGTAGAACTTTTCTTCAATTAATTCATGTGAGTGTACTTAAGTAACTTACGTTACTTTCAGTAAAGTTTAGTTAGCCTAATTATTTTGGAAAATACATAGGTATTACGAAAAAAGTAATCATTTGCACATTTTGAACGATACAGGTCTATCAGTTTTTAAATTTCTTACAATGAGTATATTTTAGTTATATTTCATGGGGACTACATATGTAGATATGTAGGTTTGGATATATTGAACGCATAATTTTCATAATTCAATTAACACTTTACTACTACATGTGGCCTCAAGTGGTGCTAATGCACTTGTAACCAGCAGTCAGCTTGCAGATAGGATATTTCTGTAAGGAGAATGCACTGTATCAAAATAATGTCTACTAAATAAAGAACTTGATACGAAATCTTCAATTTTGTTTTAGCAATGTTTACTTCTTATAAATGAGAAAGAGAAGAAAGTAGTTGTTAAGGAAAACTCGAATATCTCTTTTATCTAACTGTCTCCAATTTTTGCGTAAGATGAGGGAGATTTCTGTATAAGTTTAGTGGAACAATAATTATTCGCTCATGTAATTTTCAATAGCTTAATAGACACCCTGGATTCAGAAGGATAAACATTTTGCGTACAATAATCTCATTGTAGGCTGGGATTCAATAGTGTTTATGTTCAGCTGGGATTATGGGTGCAAGTGCACAAATGTAGGCAAGTAACGCAAAAAACAACAACAAAAATCATCATCCTACAAGTGCCCACTACTGAGCAATGGCCTCCTTTTATATGGCGAAGGTTTTGAGCATTAATCACCATGGATTAACAAATGACTTTATAACTTATAATTATAGTCAGAATTTTAATTCGATTCCTGATTTGACATGACCTCTCATTTTGTGAAATAATGATACCACATAAAACAGTGTAGTGATGAACACAAAAATCGATAAACAATCAGTGAATCAGTTTCAAGACGGCATTCAAAAAATTACGGCTGCCGAATGGTCTAAATGCGTATCCCATGTTGTCAAAGAAGAGGATAAAATTAGTTAGCTAGATATGTTAATTGACAATAAATATCACAGACACAATTCATAATAAATATTACAGAAAGTAACAGCGATAGCGATAGCGATGACGGCGAAAATTTATAAAATGTCTGTTTTATTTGTCATGTTCCTTCATGATCACATTTTTTATTAATTTCACACACAATTACAAAAGAAAAGTCTCAGATCGTTAATTAATTGTCAAAACTAAATTATCGGTCCAGAAATATTTTATTTCCTGATAAACTTAGTTTACGAGCGTACATTTATAAACTAGAGGAATCGATTCAGAAATATTCGATTTCCATATCGAATAATTTCTCAACGTCACTATTTAGTACGTGTCATAACGCTGCAACACTGAAATTGTCAAATCTGGAATGGAATTAAAATTCCGAGTATAGAAATTATAAGACCAGGGGTGTGATTCTGTAAGACTTCATTCTAAACTTCGAATCTGAATCCGCCGTGAGTAGTTTACACTAGCGCTACACTTGCGAGTTGAACTAAATTGACAGCAACATTTTGATAGATAAAGTATGAGATGACGTTAAAAGTGACATTCTAAAATTTAATTACCCCGTCACTTCGACACTCACTTCGCACTCGAACAAGATTCAAAATCAAACAAATTTTATAGAATCGACGTGCTGGTTTCCGCACGACCTCTTTCCTTTCTTGTTTGTCAACGGTGTGTAAATACACTAAAAAGTTTATATATCTTAGAAAAAGCCATGCAATTCATGTGAAGCGGGAACTTTAACCTTAGGGCCACTACGGTAATAACCTCGTTTTGAACTAAACAGGTGCAATTTTATATTCCTAACTACACACCTGTATTACCTTTATACACTGACATACTTTTAGTATCTGCACGATATATGTAAGTACATAAACCCACACAATTAATTAGATAATTTTATTAGGCCTCTTAATCTTATCTTATTTTGTTAGCAATAAAACGATTTTCAAGTAATCGAGCCGTCATCAGTAGTAAATTATCTGTATTAGTTGTAGGTACGTAGTGTAGTTTGAATTGTACATATATGTCGTTATGTAAATAAATGGGAATAGTTTTATTATTTGTGTGTTTAAAGTAAGTGTGTGTAGTGTAATCATTGCAATAAGATTTTATTGCTTACCTATTTAAAGATATAAGATAGTTTTATATTAGTGTACACATAGTTTATTTGCTTTGCAAGTAAGTTTTTATTGTATTTATCATATGCAAGTGAGTTGAGCTTAGCTAAATCGAGACTTTAACTAATATTATCGACATATTTTAAATCTTTGTCGAACTAAACCTCTATTATATTTATATACCATTTTTGTAATGGCAAATAGGTATGTACCTATATTAAATATAGGTATACATATATTTTTAGTCCAACTAATTAGACTAATAGAGAAATTAATTTCACGGTTTATTAACCCAGTCTCTAACAAATTAATAAGAAATTATTTAAGTAATAATTAAATGTTTCTGAGTACCGCAATAAATTAAGTAAATTTAGTATACTGCAGACGTTGGGAGTAACGTAATGAAGAAATAAAATAGTAAAATTATTTGCATTTGAATCAATAAAAGCCTTCGGTTTCTGACAGCGCGGACCCCCGCCGTAGCGCAGGTGTTTCCTTGCACTAAATTACACAAAGCATTACACCATACTCGATATATTCACTTTTTACCAAAAGAACACTTTCGTACTATCGTATTAAATAAGCATTATGTTTTACTTATACATATGTAGGCAAAGCAGGTGTCACTGTGTGGCTTTGTCGTTCATACTTACCTAATGGTACGCTGTGCATAGATAAACAAGAGTTTCAACGTAAACCGGTCGAACCTTTAATTATATCGTAGTAGGGAGTGTGATTACGAGTACTACGTTGGGCAATATACATCGAAAGGCAGAGCAAAGGAGCGGCCGCATTCAGCCTTGAGATTTGACGTCTTGATCGGGACCTACCGCAGCGCCGACTCTTGCGCAGGTGTTGCTACGCTCTCACAAAAACTAAGCGTAAGACGGGCGGCCGTGTCTTCATTAATCCGAGCTAGATATCCGGTAAATTGACCTTAAATTTGAGAGCGTGGCCGATTGTTGCATCGTAACGAAGCAACTGCCAATTTTCGAGGTCGTTCGTTTTCGAGTGAGACGACGATTTTATACAGTATTAGTTATTCATGACTGCATTCTTATGTGTTTCGTGATCCTTTGGTTTTCATGTAAATGTTGGCTGTTTAAATGTATCGCCATTTGTTTCTTAGGCCTTGGAAATAACTCAATAAGTTATTTAGTAAGCTTGTACTCGTATAATGAGTCGCCTATTTAACGTTTATGTAAAATGTAAGCCGTGTCGTGTTATAAATTTCACAAATCACACTGTGTTGTGATAGCGGATAGATTCCGGAATGTTTGGTGTCGTAAAATGTATTTTACGTTCGTACAACGTTATTATTATGCGCCATGGGCCGCTGCGATTTACGAGTTTCCCTAAATTTTATTACATTGAAGTATTAATAGATTTTCTTTCGACGTATCGTGTTTTGTTCTTAAAGTCAGTATGTTGAAGTTGGAAATTGTGCGTGTCCAATGTACCTGTATAAACATTTACTTAATACAATTTAATAGATTTCTGTGTGAATCAAAAAACTGACTGTACCAGAGATTATTTAACAAATTTTCTAACTTATATTGTATTAAATTTAGACCAAATGTTTAACAAAATAAAGCAATTACAAGCACATAACAAACACTGTTCCTATGTCACTGCTCTTGTCTTGATAGTTAATAACTTTAACTAATTGAAACCTTTCTTTGTTACAGTGTGAATGTGAAGACGAGTATTGCTTGGAGGCGAAGCAACGCATCGATATCTGTCGACCGCAGGTTATGAAGGGAGCTGCCAACGCCACGTCGTCTTGCAGCCTCTCGCAGCTCATCTGCCTTGCTGATGCGCAATGTTCCACCGCCTTGCAATACTACCACAGGCTATGCCGCTCCATGTTCAGAGGCAGAAAATGCTCAAAAAAGTGCCTAAACTCCATAGAAATCCTAAGAAAGCAGAAGAAAGCTGCAGCGCTAACAGCGTGCCAGTGTGACGGCAACGACTACGACTGCCCGAGGATGCAGAACAATCTAGCGAGGCTATGCTACCACAAGATGAAAAACCACACAACGAACCACGATAGACATGGAGAGAAACCTAAAAAACTCCCCGTGGAAGAAGTGCCAGTGGTCAGTGCAGCGAATTTAGTCCGAATATCCGGGCTCATAGCGTTGATATCCGTGTGCAGTAACAGCTTCATCACGTGATACCAACGCAACGGAAACATCCAATAGTTTAAAGTGTATAATACGAACTTTGTCATAAGGACACTGCCATAGAAGAGACTATTCGAGTGAAGAATTGTGTAGTGTTTTAGATAGATGTAATATTGGCTAAGTAGGCGTTAAATTAAAGTACAATTATAAGAGTAGGTAGTGTAAATAATGTAAAAACAGTATTAGTTAGGCAAAGCTATCGTGAGGGAATCAAGGGTAATTATGTAGATTGTTGTTTATATTTTAACTATTGTCTTAATATGAGAGTGGATGTGTCGCCGCCCACGGGTTGCGCAGGCGTCGCTATAAATACGGCGGCGCCGGTGGTCCGGTGACAAATGCTGGACTGTTCCCGATGTAGCGCCGCACGTCGATTGATCTAACGACTGTTCCGGTAACACCATCATCCTCACATATTTACGTCAAATGTATTTTTTCTATCCTTGTCTTTGGCGGCTGGTGTAAGAGAGATAGTGTGAGTTGAGTTGTGTTAGAGATGTGTAGGAATTAGGGAAGTGGCTGGTCTAATGACATAGTCGTGGTTAAATCCGGTAGACGACACTAATCGTTCCAAGTGATGTAGGGCGTCGGTTAACGTTTTACAAATATGCGTCATGGGATGCCAGAATTTTTTGAACATCTCTCCTTTGACATCCGTCTGAAATGTTTTATTTTTTAGTATGTTTGTTGCGTTTGAGATGAATGTGTGTTCTTTATATTTAGTTTTGTCATCAATTAGCGGTGTGATGTCAGGAATGATTGAGTATGTTGTACTCGTTGTAGCTATTTCGTTCACAGGGAACTAGATCAAGTGATGTATATTCGGAATCAGTGCCAGTGATTGAACTGTGAGATGTTTTGAAAGCCGTTTGTCGAATCTTGGTGTGATTTTGCTACCTTAAGGTAACTCTTAGAGTCGGGAAAATCGGTGAACTTACTTCGTACAACATCAATACGTATTTCAAATTGAAATCAGGCACAATTCACATTCCGAAGCATTTTTTCGAAATACAATTCCCACATTGTACCAGATTGAATTATCGTGATTTTTTCGAAGTATCTCATTTGTAATGTTGTAAGCGTACGCGGAGCTCATAAAGTGCTGGCACGTAAACGATTGTGCGTAGGTATTGTTACGTCCGTTTCTTGGTAACTCAGTACAGTAATGAAGAGGCAACCGGTCCACAGAACTGGTACCTTGAGATCAAATCAGAATAACGTGAATGAAATACTTTTGTTACGCTTTTTGAGACGGTAAATCTGTGAAACAGTGTTCGTATGTATTGTCTTTGTCGCTTTTTCGTTATCCGTCCTCTAAAGGATTCTGAGTTAGACCTATGTATGGGTTTCTGTATTTCGGTGCCAGTCTTCGAGCAACATATTCTTAATATTTGTTTTTACTTCTAAGTTATCTTGTCATTCTTTCATTTCAAACTTCATATAATCGGGAACCGTTCTTGCTTAGCTCTACTCTACAATTTACAAACCTCAATTGTAACATATACACGTGTTATCACAGAACCTTGTGAAACAAATAACGAAATCACAATGGTTATAAGTGTTAAAATCCCATGCACATCCTTTGTATACATACACAGAACAGCCAGATAAATATCTTTAACGACATGCGCGTACGACATCTGTAGGATCGAACATTAAGTGCGCAGTTTGCATAGATTACGCGCGATACATTTAAGGCAGTTTTGCGCTGGAATACAAGGATGACGTCACGACAATATATCTTTACATACAAGTCCCATGTAGTCATAGTACATTTTGTATGCAGCGAGCAAGCGACGGTGAACTAATGTCTCGCCGCCCGAATCATGTCCTAATGCATAATGCAACAGTAACGCGCAGAATACCAATTGAAGATGTTTTTTTACTTTCTAGTTTACTTCGAGTAAATTGATTGATTGTCACTTGTAGCATTTGTTTTGTGTTGTGTTTACACATCACATTATTATGGTGGTGTTACAATTTTACGCAATGTTCCCGTGTTAATTCGCTCGGTATGACTCGCCAATTTTCTTTAGGTATTTGCATTTTCGTTTTTCATGACTAGACTTGTGTATGTTCTTATTAACATCATATATGTAGTTTACTAGTTCATTATGTAAGAAAGAATCATCAATGTTCTTCAAGATTACCCGTACACAATTTTTCATATTTTTCTTATTCAATTTCTGTCAGATCACTAATCAATTTACGTCAAGATACTTACTTCATTGTGTTATTAAATCATTACAGTATAGATTATACCTCAATTTAATTCTATTTAATGTGTTCATTAGCTTGATATACCTACTGGCGTGTTTGTGTGTGAATATGTGTATAAATCGCGCGCCATGTTGAATTCGAATTTTAAATTCCAATAAATTTGATGGTTGCACAACTTGTAACTTCTGTAAATTGTTTACATTGTACCGAGTGAAAAATTTTTGCTTTTCAATGCATTTTATCCAGTTTTTTCTTTAAAATAAGTAGGTGATTAAGTAGTTCTAATTATTTTAAGTGAAGTAACTCATTAACCACAGTTTACCAAAGTGAGATTATTAGGATAGTACAAGAATTGTAAATAGCTTTAGTTTGTATTTTAGTTTTAATATCATTGCATCGTTTTAGAAATATAAAAAATATCGTACAAAGTATTTTAGGGTTAAACGAATAATTTATTGAATTAATTAGAATTTTAGTACAATAAGAATTGTTGTATTTTGTTTCGTTTTGTACAATTATTTTAAGGATTTTAATTGTATTTATTTTACAAAATTGCAATAAATTTTCTGTTTTCTAAACTTGAATGTTTTATTTTGCATAGAAACTCCCTGAAATTATGTTGGCGACCAAAATACATTTTCGAAGCCCTTGGTTTGATTCCTTGGGAAGATTGCAAGAGCCTCAGTATAGAAGCAAAATAATGACTGGTAATGCCATATAGCATTAAGTTAGCCTTAGGTATCGTTATTTATATTAAAATAACAAAAGCAGTGCTTAGGTGAAAAGCAGAAGATATATTTTGGAAAACACATTAATATTAAACAAAAATCCAAACCTTAATGGGGCTCCTGCAACCCCATAACGGCAGCATAACACCGTAAGCGAAATAAGACTTATATTGCAGCTAAGGCTTGGAGCAGTAAAAGGAATGGTGTGGTTTTAATCAGTAAGAGCTATAGCTACTCTCTCTCGCTCCAATAATAAAAAAGTTAATATGGTCGCATAGGGAAATCAAAGATATGTGTGATGTCAGGAGTGGTACACTATTGTCACCAGATCTAGTCTTATCTTGTTATTTCATAAAGTCATGGGCAGTAAAGCACTCTTTAAAACTGAAGCATTATTTTATTAAAATGTTCAACAAAAACATTTATATACATAGCATACATATACTACAAAAGTTTGTACTTAATGCTACGAATAATCACCAATAGTGATCACATGACTGCACGTTTGACGCGGTGTCTGGACAACCGGCTGCCGTGCAATGTCGTAGGCTAGATTCCCGCATGAAACAACTCATTGTGTACCACAGATTGTTGTTTTGAGTCTGGGTGTGATGTGTATGTGAACCTACGACATAGGACGAAATCCTAGTGTGATATAGTGATCAAACAATCATTTTTTGGAATTGGTAATAATATAATTAATACTTAGAGAAACCTCGTTTAGGGTATCGTTAAGGGCTCAACCATCCCCACCAAGTGCTTTAACGTAATAAACAACAGAATTTGTCAAAAGCGGAAATATTATACAATGCACACACTTACCTTCCTACTCCATCTGAAAAACAAGAACGTGACATTTCATCATAAACACACCAACACAGATGTCAAAAAAAAAACACACACCATTCAATCCAAAAGTACCAAAAAATTAAAATAAGTACCAACCGGAAAAGTTTTTTTGCATGCCCCCAGAGCGGTATTATGCAACTCAGCGCTTCCGTTCCCATGGTTTGCGAATATGTTTCTGGCTGAGGATCACGTACGGGCACTTCGGTCCGGGACCACTTAACTCAGGGACTCTTGAGGGGTACTCCAGGATTAGCACTCAACCTTAGAGCGCATATCCTGAGATGATACGTCCGTAAAATTGGAGAGCGTGTGAAAATGCTGAATGAACTGAGTACTTGGTAGCTTATCATTTCATTTTCGACTTTAACTTTCTGAAGTGCTGGATCAAGCCGTTAGCTGGATTTTATTTATAATGTACACGTGTTTTACTCTAATATTATAGAAAGGATCTGAATGAAATTTGGCAAAAAGAGATAGATTATAGTCTGGAATAACACATAGGCACACGTTGTTATCTCATACATGATAGAACCGACTTACCAAAAATGAATTGTGAATAGAGTAACCATGGAGTTTCTTGCTCGTTCTTCTACATTGGAATCTACACTTTGGAACGTGCAAATAGCACTGGACTTCTCAGATCGACATATAGACACACAAACTTTTTGATATTTTTTTTTGTTTGACGTTCAAAAGTACCTAGCTATCGTGGTCTATTTGAATTAAATGATTTGGCTTTGATTTCTTTCTGGTCCAGAAGCCAGTGAAGTCAGTTCGGAATATTTCAAAGTAATAAAAAGGCTTTGCTCATAACAATTTAAATTAAACTTAAAGTATTTTTATTTTGTGGTTATGTCGATTTTAGTCGATTATCGAACCGAAGTCAAGCGCACCATCGCTGGACACCCTGCGGTTTTGTGGTCTTGTACTGTATAATATTTAACAATAATTGTTCTTTTGACTTGTATAATACGTTTGTAATTGCCATATGTATGAAAACAGCTTTTTAGGGCATTCACATTAATTTTCAGTGTAAGAGTTCCATAGTGGATAAGAAATTTTTTTCACGGGAGTTTTCTTATAACTCACATGTATCAACTTTATAATAGGTCTTTACCTATGAAATTGCCGTTCTGCAGTACTGGCCATTTCAAATCAAAATAGTTTTTGTTAGGCTAAGGCTAATTTATTTTGTTTTAAAAACATGGAATTCTTTTTCCAAAAGTAGTCGTTTGTTTATTGATTAGTGTTACATTTTCATCGCATTTCAAATCAAAAAAATCGTTTAAATTTTTTCATGCAAAACGGCAATTTCATAGGTAAAGACCTATTATACCTATATATGTAGGTAGTAAGTACTTGCTTTTTGGTTCATAATCAGCACTTCATCATGAACAACTCTAGATTATAGAATGTGTAGTTTATTAGCCATTTTACGGAATTTATTTAGACTTTGTATTCTTTTTTCGTCCTCGTATGCGAACACAGGCTAAATAATAACAGAATATGTGTGTGTCAATGAGGACCTTGTTCTCATTCCAACTTTACTTGTCATAATTACGACTGTTTTTAGTCTATACGCTATTGTCTTGTCTTGTCGTGCAGCGAAAACGAAAATACAATCGTCAGACGCGACGCTAAACGCAGAAAATTACTGAAGACCATTTCAAAAGAAACAATTATTGGTTATGACGACATTATCTAATCAGAGCGCGCTCTAAATTCGCATAATGCATTGTTTTACCCCCCGAGCCGGCAGCGCGGCCCCAGGGCTCCGCGGGTGGTCCCAATTACATGTAGCGAGCCTTCCACGTACTTCTTACGTAACCCTAATTATTACCACTTCAAATAAAGTTGACCAGTTGTATTGAAAGAAACTCACCAGACAAAAACCTCACGGAAATTGTGCGTGTTCTATGAAATATAATGATTAGATGGAATTCCTAAATTGGCTCCGACGTTCTGTCGGTCACGGCATTTCTTGGGTTATCCTTACCTTAATATACCGCGTCTCTTAATATGTTACTTTTAACATTTCAATCAGCTGACGGTTTTGGTCATCATAATTTAATACCCCATGTAATTTACTTCAATTTTTAACACACTACGGTCGTAGGTCAGGCAACACGTTACAATATTAAAGTTACCTATAAGGTAATACCCAATTATTTACAGCTCAAGTACAATTTTTTTGCAAAAGTTCAAGACAACACGATTAAGTAAAAAACGATTCACAGAACACGAACAAATTATTAAGTTATTAAAACGGCAAAAAACTTCTAAATTTAAAATAAGAAACTATCGTTGATAGAGCCAGAAGTTGTTCGTAGTTTGCGAGCTTGTATCTAAGATAAATAATATTAATTTGATGTCTACATTACTTTAATAACAGTGCATGATGTGCTTACCTGTAAGAGATTGATACACTAGACCCTAATTGATTTAATGTAACCCATAATTGTTGAGTGTACTCAATTGTTGGTGAGCCAAATAAAAAAAAAAAAAAAAAAAAAAAACAGTATTCTACGTCTATCAAAGTTTTTAGGAGGCAGTGAATCATCAGCGAGATTAAAATGTGGTGCAATGAAGTCGTCGTTGTTGGACCACCGCGCTAGTGGCTGCGCGCGCGCACGACGGTCCACGCCTCTAATCCGCGTCTCTTGCGCAATGCACGACACGACGTTTACATGTTTAGATGTTCATAACTTTGGATGGAAAAGTATTAAGGGATAAGCTTAATCGAATTCAATGTATCGAGTTCCAAGCTTACCTTCCTACGTGTGCCACGAGAAATGTTGCAACAGTTTCTTACTGACGATTATATTAATGCCTGGAATATATTAAAATTTGTTTCAGTATTAAATGGAGAATTATTATATGCACTGAGATATTTTCTTTAAACTTTAAAAATATCTGACTTTCAATATTAATTCATTATATATTTTTTCTTTTGCTAGTACTTAACTAGATAATGATCCTCCGGCGATCTTGAATACGTTCGATACATTAACATTTTAAAGTGTAATCATCTGTCAAACCACATCGCAAAAATATATCAATCTCGTCGAATAACTCAATCGATTAAGTTTTTTGTTCGGTTCATTTACATAATATTTTTAACTAGCTTCCATTCGCGGCTACGCCCGCGTTGTATGTTGACAAAAAGTATATGCTAATCCAGGGTATCACCTATCCACACACCGAATTTAAACTATATCGGTCTAGCCGTTTTTAATCACACTTCATGTACGTTTGTTATGCTTTAGGACCTGCTTTAAAAAATCTCATTTATAATATTATTAGTAGGATTGTAGGATAGTAGGATTGTAGGATAGTAGGAAGTAGGATATTACCATTATATTATTTACGAAGGACTAATATAGGAAGTTTTAGGATATCTCAATTATTTTGTCATTGTACCAGCCTCTACGTTTTACTGCTTCCTGTTATGAGGCTATGGGAATGTACAAGGGAACGTAATGGCATTATGACGGAGCTCGATGCAATGGTTGTTGTGCTTATTTGCGACAAAGTTGTATGGTATTCCTTAGCTTAGAATCTTTGAATTATTACATATAATAAACATTTTGTTTTTTCGTTTAATGGATTTTTCACAAAAAAATTATGCAATAATTTTGAAAGCTCGTTTTAAGACTGTTTGAAGGTTGTGTCTTTCATAAAATTTTGTGTTATAATAAGTTGCCATAAAAATAGCAAATTATAGTTCCAGTCGGCTGATCCGAAAGTTTATGGGGGAGGCCTATCTATATGTCCAGATGTGGACCAAACCTTCTTGTTTAATACCTGGACTTGATGACCAGTTTATCGAGCGAATATATGTATGTAGTACGTAAGTACTTATTAAGTAGAAAATTAACAAGAAGGATCTACAAAGGTAGGCAACCGCCGCCGTACTTAAGTAAGACCTTAAAGGAATGTGCGGAATTGCACATTGTTCACTTATTAGTTCTAGTAACAAAACAAAATTTTGCTAAATATATTCGAAAACCTTAATTTTACATGTAAATGTATTCTTTTACGCGTTCCTTACAGAATTTGTTTAAAGACTTTCTGACTTTTCTGTATACTAATAATATTGTAAAGAGGTAAAATATACAATTTGTAAGTTTGTATGTGGGGTGTAATATTTGGAACCACTGGCCGGTATTCGAAAATTCTTTTACTGATATATAGCTACAATGTTCCTATGTGTTGTGTATGGCTATAAAACATCAGCACGCTACGATTAAATATAATGGCTGGTAAGTATAATAAAGATAGTTTTAGTACACAAATAGAAGGCATTACACTAAATTTTATGGTTTTTATTGAGGCCATAGCTCTTAAAACCAATGGCTACTGTCTTTGTATTGAATCAATCTTAATTATCTATATAATTGTGAAATCTGCATATTGCTTACTTTGGATTGGAATTACATAGAGGTAATATCTTCAAATGACTTCACTTGGGAGAAGGAGTGTCAGACTCTTACTGAATAAAACAGATCCTCCGTTCCTTCTCCTGCTCTAGGCTGTGGCCGCAGAACCTCATTCCACTTCAGCCGCAATCCCGTTCTTAAAGTTTATTTCACGAGTGTATCTAAAGTTATTATTGGAACTATTTGTATAAAAGTATCGGTTTTCCTTTTGTTCAACGGACATGTATGTAAGTACATACAATAGTAGGCGTTATCTGTATATGTGCTTTGAATTTTTATGAGACATTTCCTATATCCACTACGCCTACATGGTTTTCAGAAAATCTTTATAGTTTACTAGTTTATTGTTGCGTTGTATTGTAAATTGATACTCGTTGTAATTGAATTGACGTCAAAACATGGTTCATATTTGTACTTTAATAATTGGTTGAATAGATACGAATTTTTTTACAGAAATAATATGTTGAGAAATGGTCAAAGCACGGGGAGTTACTTTTACTTTATACATTTATATTCGTGATTGACTTCAACATTCCTATCGTGTATAACAACATAAGCCCAGTACTACTAACAATTAATTTGAAAAGCAATTCACAACAGCATAATAATTCGTCTTAATAGAGACATTTATTTTTAGTTGGTCATAAAATTAATTCGAGTAATACTCGGAACAGTTATTCTTAGATACAGTTTGCATAGGACGTGATACCAATTAATCTAATTCACATGCTGGCAAGTCCAATTTCTTGATACGATAAATAGTTGTACGAAAATAACTCTTCTGATGATTCAGATTGTATCAATTGCATTGAAGATGAGATTTTTTTAGAACTATAGAAACTGTATCATGTATCATTAGTTTTAGAACACCTACGATATTAGCAGTGGCTACGTGTAGATATTCTAAATGCTGTAGAGGGAGCTGGCACGTATAGATGAATATATACCTCAGGACACCTTTTTGTATTTTTTTTGTGATAAGATTGCAGACTTACCAGGTGGTAAACAATCGGCGCTGGCCATGGAGACCAGCAATATCAGAGGAGTCACGAGTGCATTGCCAGCCTTTATGAATAGGGTTTCGGATTAGATTTAGAGATTGGGGAAGGGACGAAAAATTGGGCTTCCGATAACCTCACTCACACGGCGAAATACAACGCTGTGGTTGTTTCACGCTGGTTTTATGTAAGGCTGTGGTAGCACTCCGGTCGGGCTGGCTCATTCGTGTTAAAGCATGGGATTCCCACTTTAAGTTAATTTAGGCATATTTTTTTCTACTATTTTGTTATTACCATAAACTTAGGATTTATAATGTCTGATTAGACGCCATGTTCCAGATAAATTTCAATATAGAACGTAATTTGCATGGAGTATATATGTCACAATGTTTATTGGAAACTCATAAAGGAGGTAAAACAGTCTCAGTACTAACATGGAGAAAACAGAAAAAGAAATGAAATTTAAACCGAGAAGCACCCCAAACACATCAAATACACTTACACAATTACAACGAACAAATCCAAAAGTGTTTTAATTTAAAGCCTCAAGGTAAATACAATTGTACAAAGATATTTCGATGGGTGGCCCTTCAGTCTCCAAACATTACGACCTGTAATGATCGTTGATGATGTGCCAGTAATTATGCCTCCGACGAATACTTCTATTATTGTTGTGCTTGTGCATGGCCCACGATTTGACGCTGCGTGTGTGGCGTGGTGTCATTCACATTACGGACCTATTACATCTCTTTTGAATTACGAGATGGAATGCATTTATTGTGCGATTGTACAGAATTTGTTTCCGTTCGGTTACGGTTTATTTAATTAGCAATTTCTAATATGCGAAAAGAGAAAAATTAATTTATATAATTTATATAATTTATACCATTTAGTTATATTTTACAATTTTTTTTCCTATATGTCTGACTACTCTTCGGCTATGTAAATCGTTTTGTTAAGAACAAATAAACGTATAAGTAACGTATAATCTTAGTCTAAAAGAATAACTAATCTGCACCAAAAAATCGACCCCCTTTTTTGTGAGGAAATAAACAAGCCCGCCCTCAGTGAGAGAATGAAAACCACTCTATTCTTTCTCCTGCTCCAGTTGTACTGTATAATGATGCGCTTGTATATTGAAGTTTTAAGGTAACGTCGGTCCAGCCAGAAGCCTGACGGCAACCTTTCTTTCTAGAGGGGAAATCATCAAATGATTTCTCTCGCCTAGGGTGAGGCGAGAGGGAGTGTCAGATCCTTACTGACTAAAAACCACCCTGTCCTGTTCTTTCTCTTGCTCTGAACGTCTATTACAGGCCTTTATTTCAGTAAGTATATATAGTGTATGCATAGTTATATATAAACATATCCTGTGAGATACTGTCAACTGTTACTTCTTTATCTAATGTAGATTAACATGTCAAGTTCTGTCTGTCAGTCACACTCGACTCTTGTAGGAAGTGAAGCCTTAACGAATGCCTGATAACGATCACCATCATCTTTAAGATATGGGTGACTACTTGTATCCCTGCTGCCTTAACACATATACATGTAATTATTTTTTTTATTTAATAGTTCGGTGAGCAGGCGGATTGCTTGATGGTAAGTAATCAGCGCCGCCCATGGACACCCGCAACGGAAGAGTTACGAGTGCGTTACCGACCTCTTAGGGATTAGGGTTTTAGAGATTAAGGGATTGGGGAGGGATCGGGGGAAGGGAAGGATTGGGCCTCTGGTAACCTCACTCACACGGCGAAACACAACGCTGTGGTTGTTTCACGCCGGTTTTCTGTGAGGCCGTGGTATCACTCCGGTCGAGCCGACCCATTCGTGCCGAAGCATGGCTCTCCCACACTTATAATATAATTAAAGTTCAATTATGTTTTTTATATGTATGTTATTTTTTATGTAATAAGTCGGTAAACGAGCAGACGTATTACCTGATGGGAAGCAATCGGCACCGCTCATGGACGGCAACACTAAAGGAGTTACGAGTGTTTTGCCGGATTTTTGGGGATAATGGTTGCGGATATTTCTCTATGGAAGAGATAGGGGAGGGGCAGGGATAGGGCCTCCGGTAACCCCACTGACATGGCGAAACACAACGCTGTGGTTGTTTCACGCCGGTTTTATGTGAGGCCGTGGTATGTGAAATACGTTGTTATATATAATTATATCAAATGTCAATAATATCAATATCATTGTCACGAAGTTTTTACATATGGCAGTTGAGTATTAAAGGCAGTGTGCTTGATTCTGTTTTTGAACTCCTTGATAACCAGTTATACATATGTGGGTATGTTTAATTAGTCAATTCAAGAATGGGCAAGAAGGTTAATACCTCAGCTGTGCAACTTAGTACAAGTATCTATTACATTGATTATCTAATAGAGGGGAGACCTTTTTATTTCAATGAGGGAAATCGTCAATTGACTTCTCTGAACAGAGGGATGGTCAGCGGTACTAAGACTACACCATCCATCCGTCTGTCTGTCTGTTTATATTGATCCCGTGTTGCAGTTACATGAAAAAACTACTACAAAAAAATAACCTCTCTTTTAGTGAACCGGCAATCTAACCCGATATCCTATAAGGACATGTAAGTCCTTACCAGGGACATAGGACAATCGCATTTTTTTATACCAATAGACCAATATGGTAGGCTTCATTGAAAAAAGAAATTAGTTACCTGCCAGAATACAAGACGTAACGGTCTACCAAAGAGGTTACAGTTACCACTTAAACGGGAACTTTAGAAATGTAAGTTCATCGTGTAAATGGTTTTAAAACCGTTAGTAAGAGTATCGGAAACTTAGTTTAAAGTCAGAAACATGACTTGACTTTACTTGGTTATATTGTAACGGGCTCATGTCGTGAATACGTTGCAGAGATAGATATACCGTTTTTCATGAAGTTTAAATGGATTTCGACACTGCTGTCGTAAATCTTAGGCAAATAAGTTTTTTTTTTTTCGTAAAAAAACGTTGCCCCACACTATGATTTTCTTGTGTCGTGGGTGCGGTTACAAACATACAATTTCAGATGCACATGACACCCAGACCCGGAACAACAATTTGTGGAAGACACAAAGAGCTGTTCCGTGCGGGAATCAAACCCGCGACACGTTGTACGACAGCCAGTCGTCCAGCTACCGCGCCAACCGTGCAGTCTTTCGGGTTTTTGGAGATCACTATAACACTCTGAGTTAATTTTAATTTTGTCAGCTATAAGAAATTAGGTTCCTTAGATGCGGCTCCCTAAAATGCTACATAAAAGTACATATTTATTTGTGATAGGTACTGGCATCCTAGTCAAGAAATGTAGAAAAAAGAATAAAATATCAGGCAATAGCCATCTTAAAACGCAACAGTTATGCCAACCACAAAAACATAAATTCGAAAACATAAAAGAAACATAACGCACATAAAAAAAAAATAACAAAACATCATCCACAAAGAAAATAATAATTTCCAGAATCCGAACGCTCATAAAAACTCTAAAATTATCTACGTTTATGTCATCTTCAAGACTATAATCTTCGAATAATAAATTTTTAGTTAGTTCTTTGGGAGTTCCGACCTCAATCCGCTACCGGCGTTACTTATTACCCAACCGCGTCGAATGAAAGAGGGTTACGCTCTTTATTGTCACTAATACCTGGTTATTAGCATTGTGTATTTCCTGCTTATTTCCACATCGGTCGCCGTTTTTGAAGATTAGTTGCTAATCCCAAAAGTTTGTCTGTATTTAGCAGTTAACCGCCAGACTTCCATTCTTTTCAAAACCGTCTCGAGGGTCTCTCGAAAATCTCCATAATTACCGGGTACTTAACAATATGAGTTTTCAAGCTTATCTATAGTATATTTTTTGAGTATTCGGTAGCAGGTAGTATTTGCATTTCTATTTGTTTGTTCAATATATTTATTTATCTATGCTTTATGTTTTCTTTTGTATTTTAATAGGTAACTATTGCCATTGTTTCTGGGTGTTTGATATTTGTTTGTTGAGGACTCTCCAGATTTGCATGTGATAAAATACGGCTAAACTCGCGATGTACCTAACTCAAAACCACATGTGTTGTATTACCCATATTTGCAAATTAACTATCTTTATCTTATTCTTTATCATTTTCTCTAAAACACAGTAGGTACTTACAGTATTATCATTAAGTGAATATTTGATGATATAAACAGGATGGTCCTTTCTACTACAGTGGCTAAGATTAAGAGATGTGAATTTAACACAATTGATGCGCACAATGTATGTCAAGATAAGTGTGTTTTTAAATTTTAACTTATTTGTTTGTTTATTTACAACAACGCTGAGCGCTGTTTAGACGTATAAGTAGACCTGCCTTTATCGTTCTAAAATGAATTACAAATAACGACTTACTCACGTGAATGAACTGAGAAATGCTCGACTAGTTTCAAGTCGCAACGGGACTCTTATTCATGAGCAGCGTGCGCGTCGCGGCGATGTCGCTAGCACATAGTATGTTTTACGATAGTTACTATTAAAAATGCTCATTAAAAATATATCAACTGCAAAATTAATTATTATGTTTTCGGCTCACTCACGTAATAATTTGATTAGATACACGACTAGTTTCAAGCCATGCTAGAGGCCCATATTCATGAGCAGCATTCCGCAACACGCGACGCGGCTACTGTCGCGCTGCCTCTAGCCTCTAGCATGGCTTGAAACTAGTCGAGTATCTCGTCAAATTATTACGTGAGTAAGCCGAAAACATAATAAATAATTCAGAATGTCTCACGAAAGTTATAACTGCAACATTTAGCATTTTCTGTTATGTTCGTCCAATTTTTACTACATTTAACCTATATGGTCCAGCTTATAAGGATGAAAGTTTACAAACAAATGGACGTGCGTCCCCTCTATTGTTGAGATAAGGGCCACTGGATCTTTGTTATTATTACTCTTGTGCTTCTCAGAAACACTAATAACAATATAAAATAAACAATGGACGCCAAACGAACGAGTTCGGGTAGGGTTTATGAGGAAATCTCTGCATTTTGTTTTGGTTTGATAACTTTTTAAAGTTTTTTGGATCACTTTTTAAAGTTTTGTGGGAGAGCCATGCTTCGGCACGAATGGGTCGGCTCGACCGGAGTGATACCACGGCCTCACAGAAAACCGGCGTGAAATAACCACTGCGTTGTGTTTCGCCGTGTGAGTGAGGTTACCGGAGGCCCAATCCTTCCCCTTCCCCAATCCCTCCTCAATCCCTATATCTCCAAATCCCTAATCCCTGAAAGGTCGGCAACGCACTCGTAACTCCACCGTTGCGAGTGTCCATGGGCGGCGCTGATTGCTTACCATCAGGTAATCCGTCTGCTCGTTTGCCGACCTATTACATAAAAAAAAAAAAATCATTATCTATAACGTAACATCTTTGCTTATATGTATGTTATGGTTTTTTTTATTTATCTAACACTGGATAGTGATCATTTTTTTATATAATATTAGATAATTAATATTATATAATATTAGACCTAAACGATATTGACATTGAGTCCACATTTCCTCACGTTATTTACTTTTACGGCTGCGTCTGTCAATGCTGTAGTAGTAAGTTAACATATTTAGCAGTGGAAACATTTTCTATGATCATTGCACCAGTACGAAGCTAGAGCGGATCGCTAGTATAATATACTCGGAAAAGTTACATTGGTACTAGTATTTTAAGAACCATGTATGCATGAGAAGCGGTGCCGTAACCTCCGGGCCACCACGACATCTATTACGGCTATTTTCAACAGATCTGTTGTGTTGCTACAGTATTTTTAAAAGAACCTAGATAAAATGACCAATCAATGATTATACTGCTTTACTTTTAATCCTTTAATTAGCAGCTGCACTTTTCAGAAAAAGTTTAACGTGGAATGGAATATTTTTACATAAGAATGGCTGATGTCGAAATTTTCGTAAGCTAAAATTGACTTGATGAAGTTATGATCCAATTTAAATAAAACCCGAGATGTTTTGCCTGTGGTAATGAATTTGGTTTCTTACTAATGAGGGATAGATTTTTCAAATTCTTCGTTAGTTCGATCTGTTTATGGCTTCAGAGATTGATTTTTTTTTGTTTTTCTACGAACTTAAAATTTATTTTGGTTCCTTACACACATCTGCAGAGCTCCCGTACTCATTTAAATTTTATTATTAAATCGTTAAATTTTACACCTCGGCCTATTTGAGCAGTCAAAGGAAGGGTCATAAATTGCGATTGGTGCCATGAGGTTATTACAATAATTTATAGTGTGGGGTGCGCAAGCGCGGGTCGAGTCGTTGATAGACTCGTCAAACGGGCGAGTGGTCGGAAATTCGGAATAAATCATTGAGTTTTTATAAAGGCATCATCGCCTCCGCTGTCGCGGCACGTCGGCAACTTCAAAGCGATAAACTGCTTTGTGGAGCCGCGTGCGCGCGCGCCTATGAAGGCTTCATTAAAAAGCTCACTTTGATCTGTCGTTCGGTTACGTGTTTGATTGGTTCGTCTTATTGTATTTGACGTTTGGGTAATTGCTTGAATGTTCTAATGATGTCGTTTGGTGAGCCCGATTATTGCGGGTAATTTGATGCCTGTAAAGCTTGGGCTGTGTTTAACGCGTTGCTTTTCTCCAGGCAGTTTTCATTGTCCTCGAAGTTTTTGTGCTCAACACAAAGTTCTCATTTAAATGCCTGTGTATTGCGTGCACAATATTCAGAAGTCTGAACAACTTTGAAAGGCAGGCACACATTATTCTGAGAATAAGCACTTACTCATTGGTAGTAGAAAAAGGCCGCGGTCGGTCCACGAGCGCTGGCCGCCTCGCCGCCGCCGATAGAGTCATTATGTTCCATTATTCTACACTGGACCTCAAACTTTCAACGGAGAAATTTCCTGAGATTGATTTCTTATTGTCAAAGTCTTTTGTTGAATCGTTTAGAGACAACTTGCTGATAGTTATTTTAGGTTAATGGTTTTTAAACCAATATTTAAGGTTTTTATGTCAATTATTTTTTTTTCATTATCGAAAGCTACATTTCTAAACATATAAATAGGAGTTCATATTTCAATAATATGGGCCATGGTCTAATAATATAAGTAACGAACAATGTAAAAATACAGGTGTTGAAATAAATTAACAGAAACATACAGTCTGAAAAGTTTGACAGCCTCAGGTGGATGGCTGATTAACTCGTCGAGCTGGGCGCGGCGCGGGCGCAGCGGTTTGCGGGGAGAGGCCGCGGCCGCTTGCCTCCAACCATAATGTATATCATTTTCTTCCTGCCTTAGCTCCAGGCATGCCTTTTTTACGCTTCCTCTCAACTTCGCTTCGAAACTAAAATTCGCATAATATGACTTATTCAACAAAATATTATTGTATTCATGTTTTCTTATTTTTAACACTGTTGTTTGTAGAACTTACTTAGACCGGTGCCCTTTTTATTGCTTATTGTTTTACTATCGACGAGTAAACTTCGTGAGCGAGGAGTTCTCTTCTTTGAATAGTGTTGACTTTTAAATATAGTTAGGTAGGTATGGACATGTATGTAAGTATTTATGAGGCAGGTTTTAAATACAGAAACTGTTCTTATTCAGATTAGAATAAAGCCTTAAATCGATTATTTGTTTCTTCTTAAGACTGTTTATGTAATAATCTATTCCATAATAGGGTCATTAAACTTATTAACATCTTCCCTAATGCGGTACCAGGATAACTATACAAAATTATACCGTTGATTGTTCCAAAAGGATAGGCCGAGAAGGCTAATTAAAATACAATTGCGTTTAAATTGTCTATGTTTAAGTTTGAGGCGCCTATCGGCCTATCCCAAAGGGGAATAAGTGTGGGTGGACAGCGCCTACGTAGGTAGAAGTAGCGAGGTGGGTGACAGAGGTAGCATCCACACGTGTGCCGGATATTACCCCTCAAGTTATAATGTTATGTAGATTTTTGTTTCGTTTGGTGATTTGATGGCGTTCTGTTGCAGCTGTAAGCCAGTATTAAGTACTTTAACATTTGGATTAACGTTTTAAAGCTTATAATGCAGTCGTGACTTTTAAGGCATCGGCCAATATAAATAAATTCAAAAAACGAATACAGTCTATGGATAAACACCGCACATTTATAAAAATGTAACCTCATTTAAACTCATGATAAAAAAGACCTGCAAAAATTCACAACCAATTAAAATTGTAACGACGCCCAATTTGTTGAACACTTGGCAATTTAAAAGTTCCCCAAACGGATGGAACAGATGGATCTGCAAAGGTGCTCCAGCGCGACCGAGGTCGAACAAAGATTTTGCAACATTGTTGCAAATTGGTAAAAAGGGATGTAGCATTGTAGTATACGTTAGGTTTTTAAATAATAATGGAAGTATTATTTAGATTTATGTTGTGTAGACATAAGACTAAAAGACTACAATTTAGATTGCTTATCGACTGAACTTTAATTTATGCGAGCCTATTGTGATGTTACTTACACCCTCTTGAAGAATCGTTTGCATTAATGAAAGGGCTATTTATCTACATTTAACTCAATAAGGAGATCAAAAATGTGCCTCGTTCTCTGTGCTGTCTTGCGAGATTTTGGCTCAAATATTTTAAAGCTTTAAACCCTTTTTTGAGTTTATGAATTATCGAATTTCAAAGTATATATGTATATAAGTTTAATACCTGTATCACTTTTGGCACATTAATTAAGGTTTACTTTGAGTCTACTAAAATAATTGTGTTGTATCCTTTTTAAACCACTTCCATTTAAGGAGTATGTCTAAGCCTTATAAAAGAACATTCCGCATGTCAACTGTGCTATTGTCTCTTCCAACCTTCAGTGTGATTATTTAAAACTATGATAATTTTGCGTGTCGTATCAATAAATTGTTCGTACGCAAAATGAATCTGTTTGTCTTGGATGGAATAATGCTGGCCACAATTAATGTAAATTTTCGCGCCATTAAAAGTCTCTATTGTGTCAATGATTTATTGGTTTTGAAAACAATGATATTTGTGATAAATGAATAGTAATCCAAAAAATATTCCGATAAGGTTCGATATTATACATTACACATGCTTAGATCCTTGTTTTTGTCCCAAGGTATGGACGGTAACTGAAAATCTACAAAACTTTAGCGAATTTTATGAGCGTGGATTTCCAAAAGTAACGTTTATTCATAAATTAGCGTTTGAGTACGGATTTTTATTAAATATATGAATGTTAAGTCAATGGACATTTATTATTCCTTCTGTTAGTGTTATACTAAGTAAATTACATAATTGCGATAATATATTTCCACAAGTTAGTATTGACTGATAATTATTGGGAAGTTAAGTATGTATTCCTGTTACTTTTTATATGTACTTACCTAATAAACAGTGTTAATAAAAACTTACAGAATAAGTAAAATTGTTCCTTAGCTGGTAAAAATTTAATATTGTATTGGTACACTGTATCTCAAAAGGAAATACCTAAAATTCTATTCTAAGTCCACTTGGATATCTGCTCGGCGTAAACGCTTATCATATCGCAACATTTGCTTTTTTAGGATAGTTTCAATCGCAATTTCTTCAATATAATGTAAATATGAGTATCTCGCAGAGCATGCGTCAAAATATAATAACTTCGTGGCTTATACCTGCATACATTTTCCTCGAAGTCATTACAAGGAGGCTGATGCAACGCTGGATGCTATAAAACTGTAGCGGAAGAAATTATGCATCATTATATACTGAGAGAATATGTAGCTTGAATCAATGTGTGCTACAAAATCCTGTACTTTAGCGTAGCTCTGTTATTTACGAAACAGTACATGTATCTCAAAAGTTTTACTTGATTTATGAAACTTATTTCAATAGCTTCTGGACCATGGGGCTTATATATCTACACCATCTTCAGCAGTCTAAACTATTCTTAATCCAAAAAGAGATTTTGCTATTATCTCCACACATGGCAGGCGGTTTAGAGATCACATTATCTATATAAGTGTACTAATATTATGTATAGTTTTGATATTGAGATACATAGATTAATGATAGTATAATTATGTTTAAAGTTTAGTGTTTTGGTTGCTTCAATTTCAATCAAAATTGTCAATCTTCAATTGAATATTCTGTAATATTTGGCATAAATGATACTTAAATAAGAAAGTGTTCTTACTTTTGCCTGCAATTTAGTTTATCTTTTAGTTGGTGTGATCTAAATCTTTAATTAAAATTTATGAAACTCTACTTAAGACTTAATTTTCTTATTTTAAAAATACCGAGGAAGGATTAAAAATATGTTATCAGCCAGCGAGAATAACATCTTAGTTGGCGCGAAAGATCGTCCATTTTCCACCGCCGCGTCGGCCGCGATTAAGTTATCGAGCTACCTCTGTGGTAAAAAAATGTCCACGTCTCTAATTAACATAGTTCTTTAATTAATGCTTTGGTTTCGTAGGGTCAGTGAACTCTAGCACAAGTTTGGTCTATTACGGAAATTATATTTACAGGAAAAGGTATTTTTTTTGTATTCCGTTCTTACATTTTAAAATAATTTTAAGTGTTGATGATGTAACTTAATGGAACATAATAAACTTGTATCTAATCCAATGACTATTCGGTAGGTACATAAATAATATCCTTCTGTTTTTGACGAAATTTATATTAGGTGTTGTTTTTACTTTATGTTATTTTATTTATTAAGTAGGGAAGATTAACAGCTAATTGAACAGAATTATATTATCTATATTCGATTTTCTCTCATTATTTGTATTTACAATAAATCACATGTTTTGTGTAACTTTTTGCTGAACATGACTAGATAACATCTTTTACATATAATAATAAAGTCTTTAAGTAATAAATGTGTATAAATATAATTTTTCACAGATTGTCGTTATATCTTGTAAATATATTTTTATGTTATACACATACAGTAGCAAACGATTGGACGGATTATCCACCTGTATCGCCAGAACCAGAGGAGTCACAAGTACATTGCCGACATTTTGGGGATTAAGAATTTGGAAGGTTAGGAATTTGGGAATGGGGAACTCCGGTAACCTCACTCATACGGCGAAACATAACGCTATTAAAGTTTTACGCCGGTTATTTGCGAGGCCGTGGTATTCCGGTCGAGCCGACCAATTAGCGCGAAAGCATCGCTATCTCGCACCTAAAAAATATAAAAATATCCGCTTAAGGTCCACGAGAATTATTAGCTACTATTCATTAAAATATATTACTTAGCTACGTGTTTATAATCACGTTGATATTCCACCTAGTCAGGTTCTAGTTAAATAGCTAGGTGATTTAGTGGTAGCTAGGTGTCGTGTTACAACTTCATCGGCGCTAACGAGCTGATACCAGTTCTTGGTACTTAGTTGCAAAGGCTTATCTACATAGCGAACTTAACGCGAGAGAAAAATAATGAACGCTATATAAATGGCAGGATACCTAAGTAGATATAATAGTGGGTACTAGGTATTCTACTAGTATTAAACGTAAACGAAAAAGTTTGTAAATATGATATTTTACGAAAAACTCTTGAACGCGTCTGAATAAAATTTGGCATTGATTATAGTCTGTAAAAACTCATAGACAATTTAGCAGTTACCTACATGGAGAGGAATTTGCTATTTTTGGGTACTTTCGCCATCGAACCACGCGTAAACATTATCATTCCTATCATATGCATATGGTTGGCAGTCAACAACAACTATAATTTTTCAAACTTTCTGCCTCGCATAGCAAAACTTTGGAGTTGTCTTTCGGCAGCGGTATTTCCGAACCGATAAGACCTGACCAGACAAACCTTCAAGAAATGTGTGTATCTACTCCTTTTTTAAGGCTGTTAAGACACCTGTGACTTTTAACATCAGGTGATCCGTCTGCTCGTTTGCCACCTATTCCATAAAAAATATTGAACACTACATAAATTTAATATATTTTTTTAAATTATAAAAAACTGTTTTCTATGACAGGATGGTGAAAAAATAATATCTGAAGTTGCAAACAAATATTTTTGTGTGAGATACCAAAGTAGTTTATATCTTTAATTTTACCTTAAAATTCAATTAGAAATAAACGAAAACTAAGTTTGATTTATAACGGCTTATTCACGCAATTGTTTTAATATATATTTATTTGCAGAGTTGGAGCAATTTCTTATTTTTATTAAAAATAATATTATTTTCAATTATTTGATTATGAAACCACATTAATTAAAAGTTAAATAACGTAGCATAACGTTTTATTACGATTAGTGTTTTGACCTTTAAAAATATGTTAAGTTGGCTGTAAAATAAATAGTTAATTACAAAATTACTTCAACATAGGTTCTTTTGATGTTAGTGGGTTTGTTAGTATGTTTGAACATTAAATGAGCTTAAGTACTTTAGTGTAATTATAAATAATAAGTAGTTTAAATATAATAGAATAGGTGCATTTATCATAAAGAAAAAAAACACGCTGGGAAACGCAGTTTGCTATAAGTGAGCTAGTATTAAGTATTAATATAGATTTAAGTAGAAGGCTATTAAATAAAGTGCATAATTCCATATACTTAGGTACCTACATGTCTCTCATAACAACTTCATTATAGTTGACGGGACTACATCGAGACCCGTTCTGTCTAGGGCATGGTAAGTGCAAAAAATGTAAAAGAAAATACTATAATGTATGTGTGAGAAATCGTTTTTTATACATTTTATAAGGACGTAGGTAATTGAGTTATTTATAAAAGTTATACCTAAGTAATAAAAGAACGTTGTTTTTGTCTGATATCAATAAATAGCAAAGTGGAATTTCATTAGTTACTATTTAAAATATTTATCCTTATTATATGTATAGATATGAAAGGCTCACCAATTCATAGTACGCTTTGTATACAAGGAATTATCACTGTAATTAGCTGGAAAACAGCGTCGACCACCAAAAATAATCGAAAGAATGCTAGAGAATATTTGAAAATATACCGCAAACCGACATCAAAGTTTTACACATCAAATAAAAAGAGTACTTCCAAGTAATATTATAAATGCGAATGCGTCTGTCGGTCTGTCTGGCTGTGTCTTTTCTTCTCGCCTAAACTACTGAACTAATTTCTGTGTTATTTGGTACAGACATAGTTTGGAACTCGATAAAGGACAAAGGATAGTTTTTATACCAAATTTCTGCAGAATGTCAGCTTTCCACGCGAACGGAGTCGCGGGTAAAAGCTAGTCATCCTATTGTTACGTGCCTGACGTCACGTTCCTGACTATGCGGGCTTGGGTTACGGGATTGGATGAAATGAAACACTAATACCGGTTTTCAGACTTTCTATTGCACTTTAGTTACAGCGCCCACGGAGTTAAGTTATCGGCGTTCCTCTCCAGCAGAGTCCGGCCGACTGACACAACTTTGCCGTTCACGCTGACTTAACTCACTTAACTGACTGCACTTCACTATTTCACTGCACTTCACTATTTCACTCACTTTTCTTCTTTTTCACTTCTTCCTTTTCTTCCGAATCGCTTTAGACTTAGAACTCAACTGCCAGCGGTGAGCCGCAGTTCCGCTTATATACCCCTGGTCAGGTTCTGGAACATTCAATTTCGTTATTCTTTTTGATCGTCATGCCTCCAGAACCTTCCAATAATTTCGTTATTCATTTTTATTTATTCTCGTTCTCGCTCTTTAATTTTCATTTCTTTCACACAAATAATTCCAGAAATTTCGACAAAACTTCCATCAACTAAAAAACTTCATGCTTACGGCGGGACTCGAACTCGGGGTCTCTGTGGTGTAATCCACACGCCTTACCGATTACACCAACTCGTGTTGACAATTCACGACGAAATTTACAATCTCTAGGCAACGTTTGACAACCATCCATTGACGTCATGATGTCAAAGAGTTTGGACCACTTTTCCGTCACACTGCCCCCCTCTTAGATTCGCTCGTCCCGAGCATCGTTGCTGCCATAATACCTCGCCAACCTGTCTATATGGACAACTTTCAAAGGGCTCCTTGAAGTCTTCCGAATTCTGTAAGTAATGTCATTGATCTTCGTGACTATCTCATAAGGACCTTCCCAACTCGGTTGCAGCTTCGGAGATTTTCCCTTCCTTCTGACTGGATTATGAAGCCAGACCAATGACCCCTCTTCAAACCCAACAGAATTGGCTCGTCGATCATAGCGCGTCTTTGCGCGATCACTAGCTTGAAGACCGGCCTCCCTGATCTGCTCATAAATGTCCAACATTTTTGCCCTTAACTCGCTTATGTAATCGCTAAACTCGGTGCGAGTGTCGCCAGGTGGACAGCCCGATACAAGATCTGCCGGTAATCTCAATTCCCTTCCAAAATTTGCAAATGCAGGCGTCTTTGCGGTACTTTCATGTACAGCAGTCCGATAGGCAAGCAAGAAGAGAGGTATGTAAGTGTCCCAATCTCTCTGATGGCTGTCAACCACTTTTGCTAAGTGTCGCTCCAATGTTTGGTTGAAACGCTCGACCATTCCATCTGACTGTGGATGATAAGGGGTCGTTCGAGTCTTATGGATTCCCAAAAGTTTACAAGTTTCCTGAAAAACTTGGGATTCAAAGTTCCGTCCTTGATCACTGTGCATCTCCAAGGGCACTCCGAATCGGGTGAATACCTCGTTTACCAACTTCGTGGCTACAGTTACTGCCTCTTGATTCGGTATGGCAAAGACCTCCGGCCATTTTGTAAAATAATCCATAACCACTAAAACGTAGCGATTGCCCGAATCAGTGATTGGAAATGGTCCAGCGATGTCTAAGGCTATTCTCTCCCAAGGCATACCAACATTGTAGATTTTCATCGCCCCTCTGCTTCTTGTTTGTGGACCCTTGACAGCTGCACAACTAGTGCATTTCCGGCACCAATCTTCGACGTCATATTTGCAATGCAACCAATAAAACCTCTCCTTGATCTTCACCAAAGTCCTCCTAATTCCCAAATGTCCTCCAGAAGATCCATCATGGAACGCTTTTAATACATCCCTTATTTTTGAACGAGGCACCACCAATTGCAAATGCTCGTCCTTGCCGTTTGTTGATTCCCATTTCCTGCACAGAAGTCCGTTATGCAGCGTAAGGCTTTTCCACTGTGCCCATAAACCTTTCGTTACCGCGCTATATTGGGCGACGTCACTCCAACTTGGCTTGTTACTACTTCGTAGCCACTCCAGTATTGGTTTAATATCTGCATCTCTTTCCTGTTCTAATTTCATCGCATCATCTCCCCATGCCTCGTCAACAGTATCAGTCCTTATCACCTTAAGAAAAGCAGTTTCCTTCTTGGCACAATGCTTGCAATCTTCCACGCATGGGCGTCTCGATAATGCATCTGCGTTGCCATGAATTCTTCCGCCGCGATGTTCGATTTCAAAGTCAAATTCCTGAAGTTGTTCCAACCATCTGGCTACTTGGCCTTCGGGATCCTTAAACTGAAGCAGCCATTTCAAAGCAGCGTGATCAGTTCTGATCAAAAATTTCCGTCCCAGTAAATACTTCTTGAAATGGTGCAGAGTTTTGACTACGGCCAGCAATTCCCTCCTGGTCACGCAATAATTCCTCTCCGGCTTGGATAGTGACTTGCTGAAGTAAGCAATAACCTTCTCCTGCTCACCATCGCGTTGTGAAAGGACACCTCCTATTCCAATATTGCTGGCATCCGTATCAACTACGAATATTCCTTTCGCGTTGGGGTATCCGAGAATTGGTGTGTTACAAAGCCGTTCTTTTAGTTCTCGAAAGGCTTGCTCACAATCCTCATCCCAGATAAAGGCACGTTTTTCCTCTGTCAATCGATGCAAAGGCTTGGCAATGTCCGAGAATCCTTTCACAAACCGCCGATAATATGAGCACAATCCAAGAAATGCCCGAACTTGCGTTTTGTCTTTAGGTGTTGGCCATTCCTTAACAGCGACAGTCTTGGCTGGATCAGTCTCAATTCCTCTCTCAGAAATAACATGTCCTAGATAATTCACTTCGCGCTTGAAGAAAGAGCATTTCTTTGGACTCAACTTTAAATTTGCTCCACGCAGCTTGTCGAGTACCTTTTCCAATTTCCTTAGATGATCGTCAAAATCCCGTCCAACGATGACGATGTCATCGAGGTAAACTAGGCAGGTTTCGCCCAGCAGTCCCGCCAGCACCTGTTCCATCAAACGCTCAAAGGTTGCCGGTGCATTGCATAATCCAAATGGCATCACCTTAAATTGCCAGAGTCCCTTCCCAGTTGAGAATGCGGTCTTTTCCTTGTCCTTGGGATCCAAATCCACCTGCCAATAGCCGCTTTTCAGATCGAGCGTTGAAAACCATTTCATGCCACTCAGTGTGTCAAGTGTATCATCGATTCTTGGTAACGGGTAGCTATCCTTCTTGGTTACATCATTCAATCGTCGATAGTCTACGCAAAACCTCGTTGAACCATCTTTCTTCTTGACAAGCACGACAGGTGAACACCAAGGGCTAGAAGAGGGCTCTATCACGTCATTTTTCCTCATATCGTCAATCATTTCTTCAACCTCTTTCTCACGAGCGAATGGTATGCGTCTGGGCCTTTGACGAATTGGCATTGTATCACCTGTGTTTATTTTATGCTTCACCAAACCAGTTCGGCCAATATCACCATCGCTTCTTGAAAACACATCAGAGAATCGAAGAAGTAAATTTCTAGCTTTCATAGTCTCCACTTTTGTCAGACTTTTGTTTTCGTCTAAGATTTTCGTTACAAAGTCTATTCCCGTACTGTCCTTCTTCACAGGATTCTCCGAGCATTTTCTTATCCAGGCCACTTCTTCCAATACGCCCACAGGCTCTCCTTCTTCAATCGTAATTTTTGAATCACTGAAGTTGAATACCGGAATGCGGTCGACATCAGATGACCCCACGACAGTTCTTGCCGGTAGCCATGAGCTTACGTGTTCCGATTTATCAATCACAGCGCACCTTCGAGGTAAACTTCCTTCCTTCCTCCTAGGTAATGCGATTGGTACGAGAGTCTGTGATTTTGGTGCAAGAACAGTTCTTCTTAAACAGCAAACTTTTCCCAGGGTTCCACCCTTCATCGGAATTTCCTCAGTTCCACATAGTAATACTCCAGATTTTAAGTCGATGTTACACTGGTGCCCTCGCAGGAAGTCAAGTCCCAGGATGCAGTCATCCAGAATTTTGGCCACAATAACCTCATGTCGATAAACACGTTCCCCAATTTTGATTGTTACATGCAGTTTTCCACTTATCGGTATGCACTGGCCGGTAGCTGATTTCATTCGTAGGCCAACAATTGGTTTAAGGTGTTTCCTGATGTTTTGCCCGAGCAGCCGAACATTTATCACCGTCCTTGAAGCTCCAGTATCTAATGTTAGCTGACTGTTTTTCCCATTTACTTGACCGTCTATCACCAGAGTATTTCCATCGTTAGTTTGCTTGATGTAGATTGTTGGGGTTATTCCACTACCGGCCAGCGCCCACCCCGCAGCCCTGGCTGGATTTAGTTTTCCTGCTGGTCAGAAGTTGAGACCGCCGCGTCCAGGCGGTTCACCTTCTTCGGGCAATCGCTCCGCATGTGCCCACGCTCTCCGCATCCATAGCACATGAAGTTCCGACGGCGTGGAGGTACCTGCTCCGTTGTCGTCATTTCCCGTAGACGTAAGATACGGGAGTTACCACGCACGGCTTCCACTTCCAATGCATGGGCCAGAGCTTCTTTCATGTTCTTGTGATGGCCCAGATGAACAGCAGCTCGCACTTCGGGGTCCCGAATACCGTCAATGAATGCTTGGAGAAGCGTGCCTTCAATCATTGACGGAGTCGACCGGAAAGCTCGACGCACGAGTTTCTCGATTTCCACGGACCATTGCTGTAGGCTCTCATTAGCACGCTGAGTACGCTCTTTTAATTGCGCTCTGTACACGTGCTCGAGGTGGCTGTCTCCAAAACGTGCCTCAAGTGCGTCGAGGAGGGCACTAAAGCTGAGATCCCCACTTGCGCCGATAGCTTCCAGCACTGAGAGCGCTTGATCACGGAGGGCCAGGGTGAGGGCTGACTGTGCTTCCTTCTGAGTCCAACCATAAGCCTCCATAAGTGTCTCAAACTGTAGCTTGAACGCGGTCCAGGATGTTGTTCCGTCGTAATGGGGAATCTTGAGCCCTTTCGTTGCGCTTGAGGCCACATGTGGGGCGTCAAAAACGGCTGCAAGACGGCTTCGGCTCTTCAAAGAGCTTGGGCTTGTCACTTCCTGTTTGATTTTGGCGATCTCTTCTTCCACTCTCTCCTCTATCGCCATGACGCGATGTTCCAACTTGCCTAACCCTTCCTCCACTTCTTGTACCCGTTCGACAGCCTTTTGCAGTCCCTTCGTGAAATCTTTATGCATGTCTTCCAAGCGACGCGCTTGCTCCTCTTGGCGACGAGCTTGATCTTCTTTCAGCTCCCGTAGCTGCTCCGCCTGACAGCGTGCTTGCTCCCGAAGCTGTTCTGCCTGACAGCGTGCTTGCTCCCGAAGCTGTTCTGCCTGACAGCGTGCTTGCTCCTCTTGGCGACGAGCTTGCTCCTCTTGGCGACGAGCTTGATCTTCTTTCAGCTCCCGTAGTTGTTCTTCTTGGCGACGCGCTTGCTCTACCATCATTTGCTGCAGCTGTAGCAGAAGATCCACCTGCACAGGCTTGGCTTCTGCATCGCTGGTTTGAGCTGCAGCACCATCTTCCCTCACACGCTGCGCTTCTGACATTGCACGGGTACTCACTCCTCTTACGTCCTGCGGCACTAGCGGCATTTTTCTCCAATCCCACTTCTGACACCAAATGTTACGTGCCTGACGTCACGTTCCTGACTATGCGGGCTTGGGTTACGGGATTGGATGAAATGAAACACTAATACCGGTTTTCAGACTTTCTATTGCACTTTAGTTACAGCGCCCACGGAGTTAAGTTATCGGCGTTCCTCTCCAGCAGAGTCCGGCCGACTGACACAACTTTGCCGTTCACGCTGACTTAACTCACTTAACTGACTGCACTTCACTATTTCACTGCACTTCACTATTTCACTCACTTTTCTTCTTTTTCACTTCTTCCTTTTCTTCCGAATCGCTTCAGACTTAGAACTCAACTGCCAGCGGTGAGCCGCAGTTCCGCTTATATACCCCTGGTCAGGTTCTGGAACATTCAATTTCGTTATTCTTTTTGATCGTCATGCCTCCAGAACCTTCCAATAATTTCGTTATTCATTTTTATTTATTCTCGTTCTCGCTCTTTAATTTTCATTTCTTTCACACAAATAATTCCAGAAATTTCGACAAAACTTCCATCAACTAAAAAACTTCATGCTTACGGCGGGACTCGAACTCGGGGTCTCTGTGGTGTAATCCACACGCCTTACCGATTACACCAACTCGTGTTGACAATTCACGACGAAATTTACAATCTCTAGGCAACGTTTGACAACCATCCATTGACGTCATGATGTCAAAGAGTTTGGACCACTTTTCCGTCACACTATAAATACTAGAGTAATACCTAAAGGCTGGGAATGTCATCATCATCAGCCTATAAGTGCCCACTGCTGAGCAAAGGCCTCTTCTCATACGAAGAAGGTATGATCACCACGCTTGCTCAATGCGGGTTGGCGTTTTCAAACTTATAATTAGTAATTATAAGTCCAGGTTTCCTCACGATGTTTACCTTCACCGTATGTCAGCAGCATCTAAATAATCATAGAAAATACATAATACTCGGAAAAAGTCACATTGGTACTTGCCAGGTTTCGAACCCACACCCTCATGCATGAGAAGCGGGCTCCTTAACCTCCGGGCCACCACGACACTGGCACTGGCAATGTACTGGAAACTATTCTGGCCTGGTATAAGCGCAACAATGGGCTGCAGTCCCGGCTCAGAGCAGGAAAAGGGACGGGGTGGTTTTTATTCAGCTGACTAACACCTTCTCTCGCCCCACCTTAGGGGGGCAAAGATATTTGAAAATTTTTTATACTCAAAAGAAGAAGAAAAAAAAACAACGCTAATCATCACATCTTTAGTAAGAAAGCTTGTCTGACGGCTTCTTAAAAAAACCTATATAGATATTTTACGTAATTCTCAATTATCACCCATTTTGTTATCTAATGTCATCAAAATAATAAGTGTAACAAGCTAACTAGGGACATTTTTCTGGTAATAAACTTAAAACATTTGAGATGCATTAAAGAATTTAGTTTTAACGACTTTTTATTTTCAGTTTTCAAAAGACGAAGTTTCGTTAATGACTGTGCTCATTAAAGGGACACACGATAAATGACGAGACGACAAAACAGCGTTTATACTGCATACGGAATAATTTGATTGTTTGTCTGTTAGCAGTGGAAAAAATCAGAAACTACTAGACCAAATTAAATAAATTCTTTCACCATCGGTAAGTTTAATTTTATGAAAAAAGGTTTATTTTCCTCGATTTTAAAATAAATAAGGTTGTGTGAAAATCAATGCAATTCTGCTTTGATGCTCTGCTGAAATTACTAGCTTTTGCCCGCGACTTTGTTCGCGTATAATAGTGACTTCCTGCAGATTTCTGGATTAAAAACTATCCTATGCCCTTTATGGGGGTCCAAACTATGTCTGTACCAAATTTCACACGAATAGACCTGAAGAAAAGACAGACAGACAGACTGACAGACAGACTTTCGCATTTATAATATTAGTTTGGAAGTTTGGATTAATATAATTACACAGGTGTGTTTATCCATTAGCGAATACAAATAGCAAATTATGTAATCAATTAAGTACAAATCAAACAATGAAACTGAACCATGCAGTGTTGCTAGATGTCGCTAACTTTAAAAATTAGTTCCTAGTACCTACTCGACAGATGACAAAGAATCCATTTCATCTTTATATCTATCTTTCTCAATACATAATATGTAAAAATTTAAGGGGCAATGTTACTCTACTTACTCAAGAAAAATACGTAAGCCAAGTCACAGAGCAAAAGCTAGTTAGTCATAAAACGACAATTTCATAGTTGCTTTCTTTTACAACGTACTTAAATTATTGTTTACTACTATTTTAATTCTTATCAGCCCATATATAGAGTAGGCATTTGTTTAACAAGTGGCTAATAAGTTGCTGTGTAATAAGTTTTATTGGCGTCTCCAATATAGCTTGATATCTTCATCATTATTGTCTGTAACTGGTTTTAGTCCTTGATAAGTTAAACGCAGGTCTTATTATGGCTCTCATAGTTTTAAATAGATGTATATACTAGTAACAGTATGGAATTATTTAACTACCTCGTTGACTGTTTCATAGTAAATGTCAATTAGCAGATATCCTTGAGAATTCTTAGAAAAATTGGTGACATATCGATAAATTCACTTCTGCCTACCCCTTTTAAGGATAAAAGACGTGACCATATGACCATGCTACGTAAATATGATAATAAACTTATAAGTACATTAAATAAAAAATAACTATAATATAAATTTTGTTTTTGTTCGTGTCGTTGATGTCTTTTATATGAAATTGAAATTATCAAAAAGTTTTCTAGTGAAATTTACTTCGATAAAATTTTAATACTAGATTAAAAACTTGTAAGTACAATTTAGACATTTCTAATAACCAATATCTACACATATCATTATTATAAGTACCTACTATATTACTTAATCAGTTGAAACAAACAAACTCAAAACAATTCAAATATTATTCATAAAATCGGTTCACGAACTGCATAAGCAGTAAAAGCCAAATTATAGTTGTAAAGTATTTAACCTTAATGGCTAAGAACATTGGTTTTTAAGCTTTTAAGTATTAAGTTTTAAGAGCACAGCCTACTGAAATTACAGGTAGTTTCGGGAACAATGAATTTGAATCGCGTATTTGATTATACGTTATTGTAGCAGATAAAGAGAATTACAGTTTGGGTCCAACATTTAAGTAAATTATTTACATTGAAATAAATACATAATCAAAATATTTATTTTTATATACTAGCATTGCACCCGTGCGAAGCCGGGGTCGCACGGGTGCAATGCTAATACTAATTTTCTCCACTATTTGATGTATGTTGTTACTATTATAACTTCTTCCTCAATCAATAAAAACTGCATCCAAATAAGTAGCGTAGTTTCAAATATTTTAGCATACACAGGGATAAAGGGCCAAAGAAAGTGACTTTTTTATATTAAATGATTGGGTTTTGGCAATTAAAGCTTTGAGTGGTTTAAGGTTTAAACCTTTTAAAATCCTTTAAATCTATTCCAAATTCACGAAAATCGAACTAGAAATGGTTCAAAAAAATCTTTGAAATACGAGATCAGCCGCCATCTTTGAAAACGCCATTAAATGCGTCTAGTTTACGACTCGGAACGAAAATGTGTCGTCGATAAAAGCAAACATATTTAAAGTAATATCGTGCGTGCTATTGTATTCGTTTTATAAGCCCGAGCCACGCCGCGACGCAGCCTTAGTGCCGTGGTAGCATCTGTATATGTCTTCGTGATGGTCTTACGCAGGTTAAGAACCTTTGGTGCGCTTTAGTAGCTCTCGATTTTTCGTTTAGTCTGTCCTTTCAAACAAATTTTAATAGTTCTTCGACCTGAATATTGGCGAAAAATCCTATCTAGAATCGTATAAGTCAAAAGTCGGAGGTCATTGGAGCACTAAAAGGAACGAGATTGTTTTTAAGTCAGTAACTCTCTGACACTCCCTCTCGCCTACAGAAGAGAAGTCATGGGATAATTTTCGCATTATTTGATTTCTGTTTCGTAATATGTTTGGTATCACTCTTCTATATATATGTGTACTGTGATAATGTAACAATGTCCCTAAACAATATAAGTCTACAAAAATTTGCTTTAAAATCATTCGTGTATAAAAATGTTGTCGATCCCCACCCGTGATCCTCTCGCATCCAGCTGCGATATCTTCATTTGGCGGTCGGCAGGTGTCACGTGGTCCCACTATACCCGTCCTTTTTACTCATTCATCAACCTCTATATTTCTCTTTCCGTTGCTCTCGGCCCTGTAGGAAATCTTTAGTAAGGTTTGTAAGTTATTTTTTTGTAAAGGCTTTAGAACCTGCGCAGACGTGGAACTTTTTTCGATTGTAGACGAAACTCACTTTAGTATTGTGATACAGATTCACTGAGAACTTGATATTATTACATGTTATCATCTGTTTTATTACCTAAATTTTAAATTAAACCCTATTGCTTTTATTCTTATTATTTATAGTTAAGTTTGGCGCATGCCGTTATGAATCTAAGCCCTCAGTGGGGCTTGAAACTGAACTAGCTAACTTTTAAACAGTTTCTTATATAGCACTCAATAAATATAATAGCTGTTACACACAATTATATTTATTGAGTGCTTTTACCTGCAACTTTTCTTATATTAAGTAGCTTGTTCTCCATATTATTATAAGAAGGTTGGTTGAGAAGAACAATTTACTTTTTGCATTTGTTATAGTAGTAGGGATAAAATAAAAAGTTGTTCTTTAAGTAATGCCTCTTAGTAAGTTCTTTAAGCATGATATGGTTCGAAACATAAACGGCAAGTACCACGCAAGTACCAATGCAACTTTTCCGAGTTATCCTTTGTACATTCTAAGTTTATTTATTTACTACTGACATAATACGGTGAAATTAAATATTGTTAGGAAATGGGAATTCTTAACGTCAAATATGATTTCTAATTACATATCCCTAAACCGCCTTGAAGCAGCATATTAGGGTAATGATTTACCCCAAGATGCATTTGATTCAAATAAGTCGTTTAAAAGTATCTCGTCTGTATTAGCTTCTTATTTATTTCTGTAGAGTTCCTGCAGTTACAAATAAATATGTTTATTTCTTCTTTTCGAATCTTGAGGAAAGTTTATGTGTATGTTGCGAGGTTTTTATTAGATATCGTAAGATTTCGAGATTGTGATTTGAATTTATAATTGTTTCGAATAAGCTGTTCCCCGGGATTGCTTTGAATATACACAAGGATTATTCTGAAGGTGTTGATAGTTTTAATTTAGTTTATGTATTCGTAGAAACAGTTATGGTGATTGTAGGATTTCTTATGATTTTTATAAAGTCGCATATTACAAATTTTGTAAGGAGTTTGTTTATTTTTACCGTGTTCTTTCATTTACCTGATAAACTTATGTAGTACATTGTTTTTTAAAATTATGTTCTATATTCAAACTTATCTGGTACAAAATGACTATCCACCTCAGAATACAGTTGTTCTGTATTCTGAGCTATCCACACATTGTAAAAAAGTCCTTATTTATTCTTTCATAAGAAGTCGAAATATTGAATCATGGTAACTATGACATGAAAATGTGTGACAAAATTGTGTAGTTTGAGTACACACAGTCGAAACGGTAGCAAGCAAACAAGTCCAGATCATGTTATCATAATTATCCAAATAACTACTGAAGTCAACCTAACTAACATAAAAAATAAATAAAGATTAGCGACTTACTGAGAAAAACAAAGAAATGCTACCAAAACGGGAGCTGTCACCCTGTATAAGGCAAACATACATTTTCTACTACGAAAAACCAGTTTCAAAGGAATCGGAACTTTAAGGTTAGAGAGAAAGGAATAGTTTTAGGATGTGTTCAAAGAAATTGGTGGTAAAGTTATTTTTGTAAAGGTATAAGTTAAGTTTACATAGTGCTGTGTAAATATTTGTGAAGTGCGAACCAAACAGTCAAGTAATCTGAGTTGTGTTGAAAGCAGCGGATTATCTTATTCACCTTGCATTCAGCCGGAAATAACTTGATCTAGGATTTGTTTGTTGATGAATTTGGATCGTTTTTAAATATTGTTTACTTTGGTATTAAAGTAAATACATCTAGTACGCTGTGTATGTTGATATAGGTATCCAAGACTTATTTGCAGCAAACTCTTCATAGTGACGTGCTATTATATTATATGATTTTGTAGATTTCTATTTTTTTTAATCCGAGCGCCCGATGTAACTGCTTCAGAAAATAATTTGTTTATTTTCACTTTTTAATCTCTAGCTATATTACCGCCTAGCAAATGCTAGTCTAGCTTGCATGTGACATCCTTTCTACAAAGGTGCCTTTCTTGGTTTCCTTATATGTATTTAGCTCAGCTTCAAGCGAAAGCCTTCTGATATTGCTATCCACTGAAAAAAATTTCAACATCATATTGTAATGATGATAAAATAAACATATTAATAAATTTCCAAGAGTAACGTTAGAGACAATATGAATAGTTAGATCAACGACACAATAAAATTCGTTTCTACAGTGCTAAAAACATTAATAAGTTAGCACTTAAACAAGACAAAAAAATAACAGATTAGCATAGTAGCCTTTCTTAGAAACACACTATAGACAAAAAAAACATATTAAATAATATAATCCTAGTAAAAAATAGCATTTCAATAATAATATAAAAATCTTTATAATTCTGACATTTAAAATAGAAAAAAAAACTTCAACGTCAACCGATGAATTGATAGACGAAAAAAAGCATGACCACAATTTGAAGCAATCCTAAAATAAAGAACAAATTGCTTTTTTTGAGTGGCCATAGCCGCATGGAGAGGTGATTAATCATGGAGCGAGGCTTATCACCTCTCTGTATCGGGGATAGAAACATGAGTGTAAGAAAATCTTTTTCTTTTTTATTACGTTCACCTGTAGCGCTGTCGAACTTTTGAATAATGTTGATATGCTGGTAGTTTGGATTCTAGGGGAAAGCTTATAATAGATTAGGGACTTGTCCAGCTTTATTTTTAGTTTCATGTATATCTAGTCTTTAGTTAGATGTAAAAAAGTGTACGTAAACCTTCTGTCTATAAGAAATTCTAAATGAAAAAGCATATCATAATTTGCTTTTATCAGTAAACCAACTTAGCTTTCAAGTTATTTATGAAACCAGTTACCTTTAACTGATTAAGAAGGTTCAGTTTTATTGTGTTCTCATTTCACACCTTGCAATAATTGCAAAATAGCAAAAGCCACTGAGAGAAAACAACATCATAAAATTGGAGAAGTTAATATTTTCCTTAGGTTCATTTTTCTTTAAGGTCACTTGTTCTTTGATGACCTTAGAACAGAGGTTCCCAAACTTTTTTTTCTCGTAGACCACTTTAAACATTTTGCTGGATCTGGTGGACCCCCTGCAACTATTACATTTACTAACTTATTTCCAAAACCCGAAAATCAGATTACCATTGTAATCTGAGATAAAAGTTATATTATCATTCGCATTCGTATTAATATTAGAGAAAGGTCCATCAAGTTCATGCAAGTTCAGACAGGACTTTAACGAGGCGGGCGGGCGACGCGGCATCGGCGAGTCCTACTCTTTCTGAATGTGAAATATGCAAGTTCTTACAAACCAATTGCTGAGCTTAAGCTTCTTATAATATTGTCTGCCTATATTATTGTCTCCCTTTATTCATAGGAGAAGTCAAGTCGGGTCACCTAATGCATTTTTATAGACCCCCGTTAACGCGTTGTGGACCCCCATTCTTTTTCCACGCAAGCGTACACCCCTGTCGAGCTCCCGTGGACCCCTGGGGGTCCACCTGGACCACTTTGGGAATCTATGCCTTAGAACAAAGTGCAGCTGTTATCCATTCAGAAAGGTTAAGGCTTTAATTGTTTTGTTTTGCTTATTACTTAAGCATTTGAAACGAGTGGGCGGTGCGCAGACGCCCATTGTACGACCAGATCCAGACACATTGTCAGCTGCGAACAATGACGCTTCTTAATTGCGATGAAGATGTATAGGGTCGATGCACTTTTCGTAACACCTTCTCCATACTGCACCAAACTTCGAAGTAAGAGATGTTTCAAAATGTATCAGATACTTAGATTTAGACCACAATGGGCGGTTCTATGAGTCAAATTTTTCTTTTACATCTTTACAATATAGAAAATTAAAATTCCCTTCTATTTCCTATCAACCTTTGAACCTCATTGATGGCAGATAAGTATCTTGTCATTAATATACTGAATGACTGGGTAATAAACACTATTTCTACCGTTTTACCATTGCAATTAACTGGTCGACGTGCTCAACATCAAATCCTTACATGGCTCTTTAAAAGTCTGGCATGTGACATCGTAAACTAAATCAGGAAACTTTACGAGCTTCACCAACATTCGTTTAGGATCGACCAAATAAATTGTTTTCTTAACTTGTGTTGTGCCTACTTATCTAAAGATAATTTATGGCGCATACGATTTTCAAACCAATAAAATATTCATAAGGTGATAAAATCTTTCGGAGAAGCGGTGTTAAAATAAAATTAAATTGAGAATAAAATGTTTCGTCCGTGTCATATTGCCGTGACTGGTTGTATACGTATTTGGCAGCCGGCACCCGGTAAATTGGGTTTGTTTCTCGGTGTAAAAAGTCACACAACGGCAACTGCATATTAATGTTTGCAGTTTGGTTGTTTTACTCGCAGTGTTTCCTTGAAAGAGGACTTGTTCGGATACTTTTTCTCATTGCTAAGTATTAGAGATGCTTAAATCGTGGTATGCTACGAGGTTTTATTTACTTTAATCTAATTATATTAATTAATATAATAACAAGGGGGCTTCACTTGTAAGCCTGGTGTACAAAACATACAGACGATGAGGTGTATGTCAAAAACATTTTAGAGTTTGAGACAAAAGACGTGGGTTCTGCACTGAGCCTTCATAAATTGAGATATCTCAGGACAGCAAGCCGTATGATGACTATCAGAACGAAATAAAGAAGATCGTAACAAAATTCTTATAAGCTCTAATAAATATGAACGACGATGACAGTTCCAATAACGTGTCGGTAATTCTAAGAAATATGATTTAGGCACGAGCGCTTATGACCGCGGCCCGAGTTTTGGTTAACAGCAGGAATTTATTGACGGCATTCAATCTTAGTTAGAGGCTTTTAAAGTGCTTACTTAATATTTTTAATTAACATTTATGTTGGATATAGAAACATGCATTTGCATTTAAGTGAATGATTATTTTTGGTAAGAAGGGGAAAATTGCTAATTGGTTTGATCATTACAACTATTAGGCACCAGAAAATATCACATTATTTACTTGTCATTTCTTGAACACATTTTTCGATAAAGTAAATGTCACATATTATGTAAATGATCCTAAAAAAACTAGTTCCTATAATCCACAAACAACTTAAACAAATTGCTTATAAATTCATAATTTATGTGTTTCATTCTCGGAGATGACTCCAAAGGCGATGATCAGCGCGATCTTAAGTATAGTAAGCTGCCAACAGGAAATAAAAGTCGTGAGAATAATACAAATTAAGAGGTACAACTTCGTCCCAACGAAGCGGAGCCTTCGATAATTGAGACGTCAATTTTTTCTAAGCAGAGACCGGCTCAGACCGCTTTTTGAATATTTATAACGTGAGCGGACCGTAATTTAAGTTTACCTCTCGTTATCTTGGTTCCTTTATCTAACTTCGTTCATTTCGACTTGTATTAAGTGGGATCTATAATGAGTAAACACGACTTAGAGTAAAAACGTTGGTTAACTTGAAGTTGTAAGCGCTGTTACAAAAAGTTGCTTATCAAAATCGTTTTTTACTTTATGACTAACAATAAAGTACTTAAGTTTTCTTTAAAGTTACTATTAAACGACTGATCCGTTCAGTAGAAAACGTACCTAAGTATTCAAAAGAGAATTAAACGTTTAAAAACACAACATCATTTCAGGCCATTAATCCCGTTCACACAACACGTGACGTGCTCAGGTAAAAGGTACTAGCGATCGACATCTCAATAGAGTTTTTCTTGCATCTATCATTCAGTCTTTGCTTATTAAAACTTTGAATAGATGACATTTATTATGAAAAAATCCTTTACAAGTCTTGTGCACAATTTGAACGTCAATCACACTTTCTGTATGGGTAATGGTGAGTTTTTGTTATAATTCCATGGGCTTTTGTGACGGAGTCACATTGCGTCTTTTCATTGCTTCTCTGCATGTCTCGGGACTTGTAAATCCCGTTCTTTGTATTCCAAATGACCCATTAAATTGCTGCAGCTTCTTTATGTGGACGCATGCAGTCGCTTTTGTGAAATTGCAGCTACAGTTTTGAGATAAAGGCGTAGATTATTAGATTGTAATTTGGCGTGAAGGTTCTTCATTATTTTGTTAATTTTTGTAGTATTTGGAAGAAATTTCTTGCTTTGGGGAACAAATTTATTGAAAAGAAGCTGTTTTAAACATACGGCAAATTGAGTAGTTTCCTAGGTCAACCTAACCTAAAATATTTTTTTATACATATAGGTCCTGTAGGATGAAAACTAGCGTTTCAACAAAGTTGACCTTATTTTGTATTTTGTGTGTTAGGTTTTTGCCGTGGATGTTAACCACGCACCATCACGTTCGGTCGTTGGGGAAACGCACCTCTTGCTATCATGTAACACTAGTTCGCAACCGTATAGCAAACCTTTGAATCACCAAAATAATGTTTATGCACCTTCAAATAACAATCTAAGCTAATACTCTAGTACATAACCTTTAAAAATAAAACTAGCTATAACTCTTATGTTCCAAGTTTTAAAAATCCAACATTTTAAACAGGGCTTGTTAATCATATTAACTACCAATTAAACCAAAAAGTATCCCAAAACACGAAAAATTATTAGCGGTACAGGACTCCCATACAAGCCTGCCGTTCGCCTTTCATAGAAAAGTATTGTTTTTGACATTTGGATAAAAGTATTGAATTTGACTAGTTGGAAACTACCGTATTGTGGCCTGGAGTTCATGACCAAAGAGGCTGATAAACAAAGCGTGAAGTAGGTGAAAGGTGAAGTAGATTCGGTTTTCAAGTGAAAACCCAACTTTTAGCAAATAATTTAACAAAATCTAGCGGAAGGATTGATTTTTAGACCCATTGGAGAAGGAGACGGGTCGGAGGTTTTTAATCAGCAATAGCTGACACTCCCTTTTAGAGAAAGTAGGAAGAATTTTTTTTTTAAACTTAGCCCCACATTAAGATTTTCTCCTTTGTCGTGGGTGCGTTTACAAACATACAATTTCACATGCACATAACACCCAGACCCGGAACAACAATCTGTGGATCACACAAAGAGTCGTTCCGTGCGGGAATCGAACCCGCGACACGTTGCGCGGCAGCCAGTTGGCCCAGCCACCGCGCCAATCGTGCAGGTATGAATCGGATGATTCCGTATAACTCGCCCAACATTTGCAAAGCAGAATTGCCACTGCAAGAATCAATGCTACCAGCATTGCTGGAGTAGCCTTGCTGCGTGCTTTGTGGTTCGGAATCATACATTTAGGGTATATACAGTTCCACCACGTTCCTTCTCCTGCACCCAGCTAAGGCAGCTGTACATTTTTGCGTCTAACCCGCAACTCCGGCTGAAAATCAGCCCTGTTGGGCCCCATCTGTGGTGGTCTCTTGGGTCCTTGAGGCTCGGGCGGAACGCTACGCTCCCTAAACTCAGGTCTAGTTCTAGTCCCCGATGTCCACTGTCTTCTATTACCGCTGGGGCGTGAGGAAGATAGTTTCCTCACGCGCTTAACCTACTTTATTGTAAGCATAACTGCTTGGCAGACAGGGGATACAAAATTCCCTGAGGATTCGGTGGGGCTTATTTGTGCTCAGCATTATACTCCACCTTGTCTGCCGACTCATCTTTACAGTCGGGATTGTGGGTGCAAGCGCAATGATGTATCTACTGTGGACCACACTCCTTATACCTACTAGTTGTTAGTTATTGGTTAGTAAGGGTGAGATTTGCGGTTTATATTATGGTTTTATATTTGTATTTAGATATTTTATACAAAATACTGTTTGGTGAATACCAAGAGAAACCAAAGGTGCTATTTTCAATGTCAAGTCATGAAAATGAACTCGAAGTCTGAATCGAGGTCTTGAAATGAAATGAAATTTACCTCTTCTTATATATAATAAAATGATGTCCTTTGCGGTCAAGGGTGTGCAAGTGTAGGTAAATCAACCTCATAAATCAAGTTGTCAATGGATATAACATGCAGACTGAAAGATATTGTGTCGCTACCTATAAAGCTACAAACAAACCAAGTCTGTTGCAAAAGCGTCGTTGAGCGCCATCTAGTAGATATATCATACACTTACAAAAACATGGTCGTACTAAAGATGAACAGACGCGAATACTTTTTAATCGGTTCAATCATACTTCGGCTCAAAATATTGTATTAGTTCTATAGGGTTGCTTGCTTCTTGTAATACTACAAAACGTAGGTTCTATTGTAAAATTACTTAGCATTAAAATCAATTTTTTTTTATTGTTTCTATGAACAAAAAGATATTAAATGTTTGAACGCATCGAACTCATGAACTTTATGAACGAAATCAACGAATGCCTTCTACGTCAAATGACAAGTTGTCATGTCAAGATTTTGACAGTTTTCATTTTTATTTATCTCGTAATTATCAAATAGAAAGTGAATTGCGAGTTTATTAAATAATTTTGAGAATAATAAATGGTAGAAAACAACAGATAATATATAAAAAATAGTGATCATATATCGGTCATACCGTTTTTGACCTAAGTTCAGGGGTATGTATGATAATAAGTTACCCACTTACTTTTACTCTTTGGCCTAAAATTATTTGATACTACACTCATTCACTTCATCAGTAATGCTTGTTATTTAGTGCTTATCGCCCATATTGCAGCGATTGTTTTTGCACACAACTTTGTTCTGATGTTTATTTATATTGAGGATTTTCGTCCATATGTCGTTCTTATGATATGGTTCGCGTAAAATTCCCTTGCTCTACGTATAATACACGCGACAACTGGCCTATTAATTATTAATCTGATGTCTATAGTCATCAATACAGTTAGTTTATTTGGCAACATTTGTATGGGTGTCCTCTAACTTTGACATTATACTAGAGGTTAAATTTTCATTTTTAATTCTGGTTTAAACTTTCACTTGCAGGTAATAAGAATGTTGTAGCTATAACAATTTGACGGAAGAACTGGGTGCAAACATAGTAACAATAACAAGGTATGAGTGCCGGTGGGCCACAGATAATGAACAACTTGCCACCTGGAGTCAATGTGGACAACAATTTGTTGCCTGGAGGTCCCATAATAAACCCAACAATGAATAGAAATAGGAATAATAACCAAAATCCCTTGTTTAATATGAGGGAGAGGTTATTTCATGCATTATTTTTCAAATTTGCTTTAGCCTATGCTAGGACATTCCCAAGGCCACTGCGGAGATTCTTTGAGTTCCTAGTGCTTTTGAAAGCATTGGTGGCGTTTTTCGTCCTTGCATATATACATATAGCATTTTCAAGAACTCCTACAACATGTTTGAATCATGTAAAGGATTCATGGCCTAGGGATGGCATTTTGAGAGTTGAGATTTTGAGGAACCCAGCACAGGATTACACAATTGAACAAAGTTATGCCAAGGAGAGGAAATTGAAAAAGGATAAAGAGGAATTGAACTCTATGTTAGGGATGCTAGCAACAGAAGGGTAAGAGATTTTTAAAATTCTTTTAAGATACCTCTAAGATTAACACAATTGATATAAGATAGAGCTGAATTCATACAGAAAACACAATTTACTTAAAAAAATTGATTCTACAAAACAACGAGGAAATAACAGGCAACAATATATTGTTTAGATTGATTATAATTAATTTATTTAACTATTGCAGACAATGACAGGCATTTTATCAGTATAAACAATACTTACCTGTTTGTTTGTCAAAATAGTTTATTGTATAAGGTTTTACTCAATGGATTTTGTCTAAAAATATGTCATGACAAGCTCTTTGCATTACTGTAATTTATTTACATGTGAGCATGACCTAAACATTTAAGTTAAAATTAATAAAAAAATAGGTTTAATTTTCTAATAGGAATAAGATTTCTAATTATTTAAATTAATTATTTTGTTGTGGTCACACCACACACTATTCCTGAAGTTTGGTTTTGCTAAAATGATTATCTTTCTCTGTCTATTGCTGTGTTTATAAAGGGTATTTATTACATTGTGTTATACATAGGTATGTGTGTGTTGATAATAGTGATATTTTAATAGTGCAAGCAATTAATATAATAATTATCTGTTATAAGTAATTATTTGAACACATATACTTCATTGAACCATACATGCATTTTATATTTTTTAATAAATCGAATTTTCCCATTCCAATTCTAACACATTTGAATTTACGTTTGAATTACATTGTAAATAGCTAACAATTATTTATTTATGAGATTTTGTTTGAGTAATTAATGTATGTGGATGACTGTGTTAATGAAAACAATACTATTGCCACTTAAAACTTGGACAGTAGGTTTGTAATATTAATACTGTATTATGTGGGTAGATTGTGTAATTATTACATTATATAAAAACAGGTTTTAATACAGCTCTCTGTCTTGTAAGTGATAATCAAACTAAATATTTTTCATAGTGTAAATACTGACTGAGGTATTTTTTTCAGAATTTGCACTATTACTTGTACAATAGCTTCATACTGATTTATATTCACACCTTCGTCTCAATGTCAGTATAATAATAACTTCTCTTTTAATAAAACAATGAATTAGAAAATGTTCTTTCCTTAAATTTTTTTATCAATTAATTTTTCGTCAGAATATAACTTTTTGTTCATAATTTTTTACTACAATTGCCAATAATTATTCTTTTCCAGTTATATTATTTAAGTGAACCGAGTACACACTCTACCTGGTGTCGTTTAAAAATGTACCTTAATAGCATTATTATGTAAATACCAATATTGCTTGACTACAATTTCAGGTTCATTAACATTGAATCGTCTACGAATGACGAGGTTGAAGACGACGATTACATTCGCGACGGCACCGACTATGGTAACATTACAAGAGTTCATGATGACACTGAGGGATCTTCTCCTGACAAAGTCATTGAGACTGGGTCTGTTAAACCCGATGGAGGGGGAACGAGTGAGGATGTGGATCTTAATGCAACAATAGTCTCCGGAGCAGATATTGTTGAGCAATCTGCATCCCTATGGGAAGGAATTATGGGCCTCGTTGAAGATATAGACAGAGAATCTAAGCTGGTTGATGTGAGTACTTTTTTAAAATTTTATTTTGTATTATTCCTAGTAAAGAGGAAGATGATCTTCCCCTTTTTTAACTAAAGTTGTGACATATTATTATCTGTCACAAAAAGATAAATAAAATGCAATTGGCCACATCAGTAAGTTTGCAGAGATTAGATTTTCAAAAAAGGTACTTGTGTCTTTTATTTACCACAAGAATAAAATTGCTGGTATTAATGATTTATGAAGAAAGAAATTGGTTGCTTAGCCAAGTATATTACTGTACTATTACCAAATATTTTCAAGACAATGAAACTCAAAGCAAAATAATCCTTTTGTTGTCTTCTCAGAGTATAAAAGATGTTTTTGTTTCCTTTTTCTTTTAGCTTTTGTAAATATAGATGTTATGTGTTATCACTTTATTATATCGTTGCTAGTACTGTTATTGCGGCGTCACTTAATAGTGGTGTATGTTAGGTATATAGGTGGAATATAATAGAATTTATATTTATTTTATAGCTATTTATTGTTATTGTGTGAGGTCGCAGCCTTCATATATATCCTAAGTGCGTACCAACCTCTTGCATTCAATAAATTTATTTATTAAACTAATGGCAGACTTAAGCCTTAGGCATTTTCTAACAGTCGACCTTGTTATGAAGAGATGAAACACAATATAACAAGGTCCTCAGTAGAATTGTAGTGTTCTACAGTTCTAAAACTTCAAAGTCGTCTGGAAAAATGTTTGATTTAGAAAGAAAAAATGCGAAACATTATTGTTACGTGCCTGACGTCACGTTCCTGACTTTGCGGGCTTGGGTTACGGGATTGGATGAAATGAAACACTAATACCAGATTTCAGACTTTCTATTGCCCTTAAGTTACAGCGTCCACGGAGTTAAGTTATCGGCGTTCCTCTCCAGCAGAGTCCGGCCGACTGACACAACTTTGCCGTTCACGCTGACTTAACTCACTTAACTGACTGCACTTCAATATTTCACTGCACTTCACTATTTCACTCACTTTTCTTCTTTTTCACTTCTTCCTTTTCTTCCGAATCGCTTTAGACTTAGAACTCAACTGCCAGCGGTGAGCCGCAGTTCCGCTTATATACCCCCGGTTCAGGTTCTGGAACATTCAATTTCGTTATTCTTTTTGATCGTCATGACTCCAGAACCTTCCAATAATTTCGTTACTCATTTTTATTTATTCTCCTTCTCGCTCTTTAATTTTTCATTTCTTTCACACAAATAATTCCAGAAAGTTCCACAAAACTTCTATCAACTAAAAAACTACATGTTTACGGCGGGACTCGAACTCGGGGTCTCTGTGGTGTAATCCACACGCCTTACCGATTACACCAACTCGTGTTGACAATTCACGACGAAATTTACAATCTCTAGGCAACGTTTGACAACCATCCATTGACGTCATGATGTCAAAGAGTTTGAACCACTTTTCCGTCACACTGCCCCCCTCTTAGATTCGCTCGTCCCGAGCATCGTTGCTGCCGTAATACCTCGCCAACCTGTCTATATGGACAACTTTCAAAGGGCTCCTTGAAGTCTTCCGAATTCTGTAAGTAATGTCATTGATCTTCGTGACTATCTCATAAGGACCTTCCCAACTCGGTTGCAGCTTCGGAGATTTTCCCTTCCTTCTGACTGGATTATGAAGCCAGACCAATGACCCCTCTTCAAACCCAACAGAATTGGCTCGTCGATCATAGCGCGTCTTTGCGCGATCACTAGCTTGAAAACCGGCCTCCCTGATCTGCTCATAAATGTCCAACATTTTTGCCCTTAACTCGCTTATGTAATCGCTAAACTCTGTACGAGAGTCGCCAGGTGGACAGCCCGATACAAGATCTGCCGGTAATCTCAATTCCCTTCCAAAATTTGCAAATGCAGGCGTCTTTGCGGTACTTTCATGTACAGCAGTCCGATAGGCAAGCAAGAAGAGAGGTATGTAAGTGTCCCAATCTCTCTGATGGCTGTCAACCACCTTTGCTAAGTGTCGCTCCAATGTTTGGTTGAAGCGTTCGACCATTCCATCTGACTGTGGATGATAAGGGGTCGTTCGAGTCTTATGGATTCCCAAAAGTTTACAAGTTTCCTGAAAAACTTGGGATTCAAAGTTCCGTCCTTGATCACTGTGCATCTCCAAGGGTACTCCAAATCGGGTGAATACTTCGTTTACCAACTTCGTCGCTACAGTTACTGCCTCTTGATTCGGTATGGCAAAGACCTCCGGCCATTTTGTAAAATAATCCATAACCACTAAAACGTAGCGATTGCCCGAATCAGTGATTGGAAATGGTCCAGCGATGTCTAAGGCTATTCTCTCCCAAGGCATACCAACATTGTAGATTTTCATCGCCCCCCTGCTCCTTGTTTGTGGACCCTTGACAGCTGCACAACTAGTGCATTTCCGGCACCAATCTTCGACGTCATATTTGCAATGCAACCAATAAAACCTCTCCTTGATCTTCACCAAAGTCCTCCTAATTCCCAAATGTCCTCCAGAAGATCCATCATGGAACGCTTTTAATACATCCCTTATTTTTGAACGAGGCACCACCAATTGCAAATGCTCGTCCTTGCCGTTTGTTGATTCCCATTTCCTGCACAGAAGTCCGTTATGCAGCGTAAGGCTTTTCCACTGTGCCCATAAACCTTTCGTTACCGCGCTATATTGGGCGACGTCACTCCAACTTGGCTTGTTACCACTTCGTAGCCACTCCAGTATTGGTTTAATATCTGCATCTCTTTCCTGTTCTAATTTCATCGCATCATTTCCCCATGCCTCGTCAACAGTATCAGTCCTTATCACCTTAAGAAAAGCAGTTTCCTTCTTAGCACAATGTTTGCAATCTTCCACGCATGGGCGTCTCGATAATGCATCTGCGTTGCCATGAATTCTTCCGCCGCGATGTTCGATTTCAAAGTCAAATTCCTGAAGTTGTTCCAGCCATCTGGCTACTTGGCCTTCGGGATCCTTAAACTGAAGCAGCCATTTCAAAGCAGCGTGATCAGTTCTGATCAAAAATTTCCGTCCCAGTAAATACTTCTTGAAATGGTGCAGGGTTTTGACTACGGCCAGCAATTCCCTCCTGGTCACGCAATAATTCCTCTCTGGCTTGGATAGTGACTTGCTGAAGTAAGCAATAACCTTCTCCTGCTCACCATCGCGTTGTGAAAGGACACCTCCTATTCCAATATTGCTGGCATCCGTATCAACTACGAATATTCCTTTCGCGCTGGGATATCCGAGAATTGGTGTGTTACAAAGCCGTTCTTTTAGTTCTCGAAAGGCTTGCTCACAATCCTCGTCCCAAACAAAGGCACGTTTATCCTCTGTCAATCGATGCAATGGCTTAGCAATGTCCGAGAATCCTTTCACAAACCGCCGATAATACGAGCACAATCCAAGAAATGCCCGAACTTGCGTTTTGTCTTTAGGTGTTGGCCATTCCTTGACAGCGACAGTCTTGGCTGGATCAGTCTCAATTCCTCTCTCAGAAATAACATGACCTAGATAATTCACTTCGCGCTTGAAGAAAGAGCATTTCTTTGGACTCAACTTTAAATTTGCTCCACGCAGCTTGTCGAGTACCTTTTCCAATTTCCTTAGATGATCGTCAAAATCCCGTCCAACAATGATGATGTCATCGAGGTAAACTAGGCAGGTTTCGCCCAGCAGTCCCGCCAGCACCTGTTCCATCAAACGCTCAAAAGTTGCCGGTGCATTGCATAATCCAAATGGCATCACCTTAAATTGCCAGAGTCCCTTCCCAGTTGAGAATGCGGTCTTTTCCTTGTCCTTGGGATCCAAATCCACCTGCCAATAGCCGCTTTTCAGATCGAGCGTTGAAAACCATTTCATGCCACTCAATGTGTCAAGTGTGTCATCGATTCTTGGTAACGGGTAGCTATCCTTCTTGGTTACATCATTCAATCGTCGATAGTCTACGCAAAACCTCGTTGAACCATCTTTCTTCTTGACAAGCACGACAGGTGAACACCAAGGGCTAGAAGAGGGCTCTATCACGTCATTTTTCCTCATATCGTCAATCATTTCTTCAACCTCTTTCTCACGAGCGAATGGTATGCGTCTGGGCCTTTGACGAATTGGCATTGTATCACCTGTGTTTATTTTATGCTTCACCAAACCAGTTCGGCCAATATCACCATCGCTTCTTGAAAACACATCAGAGAATCGAAGAAGTAAATTTCTAGCTTTCATAGTCTCCACTTTTGTCAGACTTTTGTTTTCGTCTAAGATTTTCGTTACTGTCCTTCTTCACAAGATTCTCCGAGCATTTTCTTATCCAGGCCACTTCTTCCAATACGCCCACAGGCTCTCCTTCTTCAATCGTAATTTTTGAATCACTGAAGTTGAATACCGGAATGCGGTTGACATCAGATGACCCCACGACAGTTCTTGCCGGTAGCCATGAGCTTACGTGTTCCGATTTATCAATCACAGCGCACCTTCGAGGTAAACTTCCTTCCTTCCTCCTAGGTAATGCGATTGGTACGAGAGTCTGTGATTTTGGTGCAAGAACAGTTCTTCTTAAACAGCAAACTTTTCCCAGGGTTCCACCCTTCATCGGAATTTCCTCAGTTCCACATAGTAAAACTCCAGATTTTAAGTCGATGTTACACTGGTGCCCTTGCAGGAAGTCAAGTCCCAGGATGCAGTCATCCAGAATTTTGGCCACAATAACCTCATGTCGATAAACACGTTCCCCAATTTTGATTGTTACATGCAGTTTTCCACTTATCGGTATGCACTGGCCGGTAGCTGATTTCATTTGTAGGCCAACAATTGGTTTAAGGTGTTTCCTGATGTTTTGCTCGAGCAGCCGAACATTTATCACCGTCCTTGAAGCTCCAGTATCTAATGTTAGCTGACTGTTTTTCCCATTTACTTGACCGTCTATCACCAGAGTATTTCCATCGTTGGTTTGCTTGATGTAGATTGTTGGGGTTGTTCCACTACCAGCCAGCGCCCACCCCGCAGCCCTGGCTGGATTTAAGTTTCCCTGCTGGTCAGAAGTTGAGACCGCCGCGTCCTGGCGGTTCATCTTCTTCGGGCAGTCGCTCCGTATGTGCCCACGCTCTCCACATCCATAGCACATGAAGTTCCGACGGCGTGGAGGTACCTGCTCCGTTGTCGTCATTTCCCGCAGACGTAAGGTACGGGAGTTACCACGCACGGCTTCCACTTCCAATGCATGGGCCAGAGCTTCTTTCATGTTCTTGTGATGGCCCAGATGAACAGCGGCTCGTACTTCGGGGTCCCGAATACCGTCAATGAACGCTTGGAGAAGCGTGCCTTCAATCATTGACGGAGTCGACCGGAAAGCTCGACGCACAAGTTTCTCGATTTCCACGGACCATTGCTGTAGGCCCTCATTAGCACGCTGAGTACGCTCTTTTAATTGCGCTCTGTACACGTGCTCGAGGTGGCTGTCTCCAAAACGTGCCTCAAGTGCGTCGAGGAGGGCACTAAAGCTGAGATCCCCACTTGCGCCGATAGCTTCCAGCACTGAGAGCGCTTGATCACGGAGGGCCAGGATAAGGGCTGACTGTGCTTCCTTCTGAGTCCAACCATAAGCCTCCATAAGTGTCTCAAACTGTAGCTTGAACGCGGTCCAGGATGTTGTTCCGTCGTAATGGGGAATCTTAAGCCCTTTCGTTGCACTTGAAGCCGCATTCGGGGCTTCAAAAACGGCTGCAAGACGGCTTCGGCTCTTCAAAGGGCTTGGGCTTGTCGCTTCCTGCTTGATTTTGGAGATCTCTTCTTCCACTCTCTCCTCTATCGCCTTGACGCGATGTTCCAACTTGCCTAACCCTTCCTCCACTTCTTGTACCCGTTCGACAGCCTTTTGCAGTCCCTTCGTGAAATCCTTATGCATGTCTTCCAAGCGACGCGCTTGCTCCTCTTGGCGGCGAGCTTGATCCTTTTTCAGCTCCCGTAGCTGCTCCGCCTGACAGCGTGCATGCTCCTCTTGGCGACGAGCTTGATCTTCTTTCAGCTCCCGTAGCTGTTCTTCTTGGCGGCGCGCTTGCTCTACCATCATTTGCTGCAGCTGTAGCAGTAGATCCACCTGCACAGGCTTGGCTTCTGCATCGCTGGTTTGAGCTGCAGCACTCTCTTCCCTCACACGCTGCGCTTCTGCCATTGCACGGGTACTCACTCCTCTTACGTCCTGCGGCACTAGCGGCATTTTTCTCCAATCCCACTTCTGACACCAAATGTTACGTGCCTGACGTCACGTTCCTGACTTTGCGGGCTTGGGTTACGGGATTGGATGAAATGAAACACTAATACCAGATTTCAGACTTTCTATTGCCCTTAAGTTACAGCGTCCACGGAGTTAAGTTATCGGCGTTCCTCTCCAGCAGAGTCCGGCCGACTGACACAACTTTGCCGTTCACGCTGACTTAACTCACTTAACTGACTGCACTTCAATATTTCACTGCACTTCACTATTTCACTCACTTTTCTTCTTTTTCACTTCTTCCTTTTCTTCCGAATCGCTTTAGACTTAGAACTCAACTGCCAGCGGTGAGCCGCAGTTCCGCTTATATACCCCCGGTTCAGGTTCTGGAACATTCAATTTCGTTATTCTTTTTGATCGTCATGACTCCAGAACCTTCCAATAATTTCGTTACTCATTTTTATTTATTCTCCTTCTCGCTCTTTAATTTTTCATTTCTTTCACACAAATAATTCCAGAAAGTTCCACAAAACTTCTATCAACTAAAAAACTACATGTTTACGGCGGGACTCGAATTCGGGGTCTCTGTGGTGTAATCCACACGCCTTACCGATTACACCAACTCGTGTTGACAATTCACGACGAAATTTACAATCTCTAGGCAACGTTTGACAACCATCCATTGACGTCATGATGTCAAAGAGTTTGAACCACTTTTCCGTCACATTATTCTTATCTTATGAAAATTATAGAAATTCACTAAAGTTTGTTAATGTATACCTTTGCCTATATCTCGCGCAGGTTGTGAAAGAGACTATCAGATTGACTAAACCCACCCCGTTCTTTCTTCTTCTCCTGCTTTAGGACAAGGCCCTTTTGGGCCCCATTTGCAGTGGTTTATAGGCTCTTTAAGGCGCGCAAGTGCCTATCCCTTGTAATTATAACTTAGTAGCCTACGATTGTAACTTTGCCCTGACCTGAAAATAATGAATACAAAACAAAAGAATCACCTGACTGCACCTTTAGCGCTGTATCTGGGCAAGTGACTACAGCGCAACGTGTCGAGGCTTTGATGATGCCCGCACGGAACATGTCTTGTGTGTTTCGTACATTTTTCCTCTGGATCTGAGTTTTCTTGAAATTTGCTTTGTTTGTTAACGCAACCCAGGACAACGAAGCAATAAGTATGTGGCAATGGCAATGTCAAAAACTGTAATGGTCAAAAATTGCAATACCCATTCCGTATGTAAGCCCTTACAAAAATGTTGGTGAATCATATTTCTTAATGCAGATATTAAATTGCCTGCAGTATTAAATTTGGATTTGTTTACTCTGTGTCTGAGAGCAATGACCTCAGGTAAACATTGTGATCCGCGATTATATTTGTGTATGCTGTCCAATCTTATCAAGTAGTTTGTGATTGTAGATGACCTGTATTCTGTATTCTAGGTTTCTTCTTGTACTTATCTTAACTATCTTAAATATAGTTTGTATCATTATCTTATTTTTTTAAATATGTGGCTGACGTCATTTTATGTGGTCTTCTTTGTTGTGAGGGGAAAAATCATCAAATGACTTTTCTCGCTAAGGGTGAGACGAGAGAGAGTGTCAGACTCTTACTGACTAAAAACCCTCCGTCCAGCACCATCTGTGGTGGTCTATTGGCTCTTTGAGAATACGCGGAATGCTACGCGCCGTACGGTCTGGATTTTATGTAGTCTTCATTTCAATTTATGCAAAGGCAGTTTCTATATACCAAAGGTCCTGTGTGTCTTGTCTGTTAAGCAATATTCTATAATAGTTAGTAACCTGGTATCCTTATACAGTGGTAGGTAGTAGTTGTAGCCACTGAATAGAAAAGAGGTTGGTATATTAGTCATATTAGATCTGGGTCTGCGTTGACCACGAATTTGCTAACGATTAAAATTCTTAAGTTTTACCAAAGTTCTTTATTTTTTTAGAATTACCCATTGGTACCTGTTTACTAAGGGGTAATTCCAATTGGATATGGAATAAGGATGAACGCCTTAAGTGCATCGCAGAGTTGTTTTTACAAATAAAAGTCGAATCACGAACACCCGTTGACCGCTATTATTTAGAAAAACGAACCGGTTTTGAATGATACCACTCGAGATTTGAGAGGTTCTGGTGGTATGAACTCCTTGTTAGCATCTTTCAATGTCTGTACAATGTCATCTATGTTTTTATAATAACTATCATGAGACATACTACATTAACTAAAATTCGCGGGTTACTCACGTGTACATGTTGAGAAAAGCTCTACTAGTTTCGAACCACAGAGGGGTTCTTCCTCATGAGCAGCGTGCGCGGACGCGGCGACGTCGCCGCGTCCGTGAATTTACCCGCGAATTTTAGTTAATGTCATCTATGGTTTGATTATTAAGTATTTTGTATTGCTTTGTAGGTACCTTTAGAAACAATCGGCCTTATTACAAAACAAGGTTTTACTTTAGTCTAGGACTAAGCCATTGAGTCAGTTTTCGTATTTCGAATTGAAGGTAGATGCCAATAAGATTCAAAATTCAAAACCCGACTCAATGGTTTAAACCTGGACTAAAGATAAATCTGGTTTTGTAATAAGGTGGTCTGGGTTTCCCACGTAAGATAAAAGTGAATTAGAATTCGATCTAGCTTTTCCTCCTGTTTTCTTTCTGTAAATTTAAACTTAGGTATAATAATTAACTATACACATAAAAATAAACAGATCTAAGTATACACTTAAAGACAGTTGTACTTAAATCCATTTTTTGCTCTGTATTCCTTAAATTGCATTTTACCTTATAAAAATTGAAAAACGATTCCAGTTGAAATAAGTAGCCATAGTAAAATAGCTCTTAAACGAATGACCCAAGCTTCAATAATGAACTTCTTACTACTAGGTACACTTACAAACTACATGACCGAAACGACGTAAATCCTATTTGCAGCATAATTTCCAATCAGATTATGCAGACGTTAACATGATAATTGATAACGTTTGAGATTTCATATCGATTAAACGGTTAATAATGCTTTGAATATAATTTTGTAATTGTGCGTGTAGATAATGAGCTAAATGTATATACGGTAATTATTTGCACGCGTACTTGTTCTACCGCACGTGTATTTCCAATATTTTTAAAGTGAATTTCAGAGCCTGGTTTACAATGTCTGAACGGTCCACTATGTAGGTATTAAATAAGTTTGAATATAGAATGTTATTTGTATGAACTATGTGGCCACATAAGTTTAAGTTTAACTGTAAAAGGCGCTTGGTATAATAACTTAAACATCCATTTTATTTGAGAAGCTATGCTATGCTATGAGCCAGCTTTACTCGAGTATTAGGTATCATGACCTCACAAGCAACCGGCGTGAAACAACGCTAGCTTTATGTTTCGTCGTGTTCGTGAGTTTAGGGGAGACCCAATCCTGCCATACAATCGCAAAACCCTATTCTTAAAATCCACCAAAAACCGGCAACGTTCTTGTCACAGCTTTGGTGTTGCAGGTGTCAATGAGCGGCGCCGATTGTTTACTATCAGATGACCGGCTAGCTTGTTTGACGACCTATGCCATTAAAATATAAAAAAATAAAAAGTGATCAAAATCGGTCGAACGGTTTAGACGTGAAAGCGTAGCCAACAGGTTTTCGCTCATGTACCTAAAGTAGGTCGAATAAATAATTTGGTCGTTGTTAAAGTTTTTTTTTGTAATTAATCTGTTAACTGTGTATTTTCAAATAGAGAACCGCGAGAAACATTAAAAATCTTAAATAACAGTTACATAAATGAATGTAAATAATTAACTATCGTAGGTACTTTGCATAATAAACAAATTAGCAACATCATTTTAGGACAAATTTATGCGCATATTAATTATGTTTCTCTGTCTAATTACCTGTCTACCAAACAGAAAGCTTAGTTCTTAGTTCAAGCGGTCACCTCGTGACCTTTTTTACACTACTTTTTTCGTAATTATTGTTAACATGTATAGAAACTTCAATTGGAATATTAATTTGATATCATAATATAACTTGAACATCTTATGGGTAATGGCTAAAATGCCGAATGTTAAAAAAATACTGTCTGAACCTCTGTCTTTTTGTTGTTGGAAACTCATCCAAATACTTTTCCCGCCCTTTAAGTCAAGCTTTTACTGACTGTACCTAGTACCTACCAATATGTATGACAACTAAAATGAATTTAATTTAAGATGATTCATTATTATATTAAATTTTAAATCATGGTCTGGCACAAAAGAAAATATACAAAAATATTTTCTTGTGACGGAATTAAAAAGTGATCGCTTCTCAGTATATTATGTAAGACACAGTATTGTTTAAGTGAGTCAAGTCTGACATAGTCGTCAGTTTTGTTTTTGATTAACAGACAAATATGTACTTACATAACAAATACGTGTAATGAATTCTTCATGATCTCCAACAAATTAACTAAATAAATCCATCTTTTTTAGGCTGAATAAGATGTGAATGTGTATGTTAATCAATGTTAATTTCTGTTCCAGGAGTCTCTGGAGGAGTCTGCTTCTAACGACTCTTCTAAAGGTGTGTATTGAACATTATTTATTGCATTTATCCTTATTAGCTAGCTCTATAGAGCGCTATAGAGACATATCTATAACATAGCTGATGATAAAGTGAGTATTCCTTTGTATAAATCAAACAACTGATTTGTCTTTCCCTCACCGCATGTCAGTGATATCTCTGTCAGTGGTCTATCTTAGAAATTACTTATAACTCGGAAATAGTATTTTTTTTAGGGTAGCCGTCTTTCAATTTTGTCAACTAGAACAATAAGTGTGACCCTCCTAGTCTTTGGACTTCGAAATTTTAGAAAGATATTCTTGCTGTTACTACTCTTCGAAATAAAATATAGTTTTAACTGTTAAAATTATATTTGTGAGTGAGTCGGTTGTTCGCGAAATAGGCTCATTGGCGATAAATGCAAAAATTTTAACCCGGACAGCAATTTGGAGCCCACCTCTACCCCTCCTAAACTAGGACATATCCGGGTTTCCCAGGTTTCCTATCGATCATATCGGATGGCAACCCTGCATAGATCTGTACTTGCCAGTGAAGTTGCCAGGTCACTGAATGTGTGTGTTGGTTTAATATAATTTATGTTAATAATATTAATTTTGGATACGACATCCCAAGCAATGTGCAGCTTAGCCAACTAAATCTTGAGCAATGTTTATGTGTGAGTAAATTCTAAATTATAACTCAGCATTGAAAGGTTTCGTTTGACGTAAAACCTAATAAGCTTATTGTAATCCTACTCGAATGACAGCATTCGTTAATTATATGCTTTGTATTCAAAATGTGTATAATATAAACAAATAAATATATATACAATATTTATTTGTTTATATTATAATTAATTGCACATATGATCACAAAATTTACAAAGTAAAGGCTTATAACTATAGAGTGTACAATAGGCGTAAAAAGGAATCACCCTGTGTGATACAGGGTAGGTATATATGTATTACGAATTCCTTAATTCCTTGTTCAATCTAAAACAGTATCAAAGACTTAATGATGCTGTTCTTATCACGTATCTGTAACTTAGTGGTTGGTAGCCAAACCGTCATAAGGCGAAACTAAGAAAGTTATGATTTTTAGACTTTATGATTTTTTATTGTAATCCCGTTGTGATCTGAATCTCGTAGAGATCTTCTCAGTGAATTCATACGAATCCGTCGTTATATTATCAATAAATTTATTCCTTAATGGTCTTTTATTAAGTTTTTAAATCACCCGATTCCAACGAAACTGTCTTTGAATTTTTTTTAAGTTTTAAACACATACAGTCCAACCTACACACACAACAGCAATATGTTGGTCAAGCAATTTTTTTGTTTAATTCAAAATCTAATAAACTATTTTGTAAAATTCCAGATGAGGACTATATTCTCGAATATTCCTTGGAGTATGGTTTCCTTCGCCTCTCTCCAAGCGCGCGTCTCCGTCTCAAGATCCCCGTCAAGATCGTCACGTTAGATCCCCAACGTGATGAGTGCTTCGGAGACCCCTTTTCACGATTCGTGCTTGACGAGTTCCTGGGATACGATGACTTGCTCATGGCATCTATCAAGACCTTGGCCGAGCAGGAAGACAATAAGGGGTATTTAAGGTATAAACCCTCGTTTTTAAGAAATTAATGATAAGATAAGGAACAAGCAGATGTATACCTGATGGTAAGCAATTAACCGCAATGTTAAGTAGTCATAGATGCGGCAGGCCCTTTGGATGTTATGGATTTGAGGACACCCTTCTTCCGCAAAGCCAAACACAAGCGTTATAATATCACGTTGTCTTTCTGAGGGCGGTGGGCGTGGTATCACTACCGCCGAACCAACCTTTTTGTGCCGGAGCATGGCTCTCCAACCCTTAGTTTCGATTACGATGAATATTTTATAGTGTCAGAAGTTTTAGTACGTTTTATCAGCGTAAATGAGAGTGACGATTTTTGAATAGGGTAGTTTTCAACCAGCCAAACTCAACATTTCTGCCGTAGTGTAAAACGTCAATTTCCTATTAATTTGGTATGTACATAAAAGCACACTGTGTTGTTTTTTAAGTGAAATAGTTTAATTATTTCGCTTTGATTATAAAGAAATACAAATGGTGATTATTGATTTATGAGTTGAAATAATTCGTTTTTGACCGGGGATACTACCTATGGTATCTAGTGTAGGCACTGCCAACTTAGTAGAAGGAACGTCCGATTTGTGGTTTGATGTTAATGTTTGGTTGGGAGTTTGGACTTGGGTTACGTCAGAGTAAAGACCTATAGGGGTGATCCTTATGGGTAGTATATGACTGTGACACTAATAAATGGCTTGATAATAAGTACATGTTTGTTGTATTGTAAGGTGTATTTGTTTCTTAGTATATTATAACGTGTTTCGTTAATTTTATTGCAGGAACGTGATCACAGGCGAACATTACCGTTTCGTGTCGATGCTGACTGCGCGCAGTTCGTACATAGCCGCTTTCTTCATAATGCTAGTGTTTGTAAGTATTTATTTTTCGCCGGTGATATTTCCGATATGGCTTTCGAACCTTCAAGGAACGAGCTTACTCCTACTTAACAGGCCGGCAACGTGCCTGTGACTCCCCTGGTGTCTATGGGCGGCGCTAATCTTTTGCCTGCTATTTCACAAAAAAACCCTCTGCTTTAGTAAAGAAATACTATGCTCACTATAAGGTATTAGGTATCTAATCGATTAAATAATAATACCTATACTATAGTTGATATTTAGCCAAAAATACTTTTCGTCGGTCAGATCGTCATATTTTGCATCAAATTATTATTATTTTCTTAAATGTTTTAAAAGAAGTTAAGGATACCGCGAAATGAATTAATGAAAAACGATTATGTTGAAGTAGTTTTATCGTATTGAAAAGTCTAATGATTTATTACCGAGGAAATTATCTAAGTACGATAAAGAGAGCATATTTGAATAAAAAGATATAGAAACTTTTTCGTGAAGCTAAACTGCTTACGTCATTCTACAGCGCCCTCTAGGTTATGATTTCAAAAAGTATTGTTTCAGGTAACTTGTTCGGATTTTTTCTAGTAGTCTAGTAACATCCTTCATTTCTAGATATTATATGATATATAAACCATTTAACATAACAATATAGGTATTACATTAGTAACATCATTTTCGTATAATTTCGTATTTTGTCAGCGTCATCTAGTGGCGAGTAGAGTAGCAGTTCATCTTAAACCTGCGTTACGTTTCACATAGTTGCGGTCATGTAACTACGTTGCTTTTGGCCCCCTAGCGTCGAGTAGATGAACAATTAGTCATAAAGTGTTTCAGCGCACTAATGGAAGTTCTTTGTAAAACGATGAGATGGCGCGCTTTTGAAGTACCCGTTACTTTATTTCTTCTTTCCTTAAAAATAGAAACTAATTCGAAAAATAAAAATGTTTGTGTAAAAAGACAAATAAAACAAAATTAGCGTTGTATAAGTGTCAATAATTTTTCATTATAAATTTTACTCCAGTCTTTACTGGAGTCCAGTCTTTACTTTAATCTCGATACTCTGGCGAATCTATCAAATATGTGAATAGGATAATAAGAAATTGTTATTCAAAATATCAATAGCTAGTTGTAATACTTCAATTATTTTTATTTATATAGTGTAAGTAATGTGAAGGTCCAAAGGCATTTAACGATGACAAATTATTAAATTATTCAGTACCAAAGAAAAAAAAAACTTATTATCATAATCTATTATAATAATCATGCAGTGTACACATGTGTAGGGATGCGGTCTTGATCTGTTTTACTTATTTTATAGATACTCTGTAATGTTATTGATTGTATCCTGTTTTGTGTGCCTATTAAAATAAATAAATAAATCTAAAGAAAAAAAGTGTCGCTTCACACTGCATTTTACAAAGACATTAGAGATCAATTAATAGGTTATCGCGAGGCGCGGTCCCAACGCCACTAAAATCAAGGCTTTCTCGCCAAGTTACAGTTATTGCTCTTTTACGGCCCTTTCAAAGTTTATTACGGTTCCAAATTCTGACGCTCGACGCTCACTACCTTGCCTGATGTTTGTTTTACAAAACTCCCTCTTACGTGAATAGCCAGTTTTGTGTTTCCGAATACACGTGATGTGGGAAGTTTTCGTTGCATTCATGATCCAACTGAATTGTGGCTTTTGAATTGTTGTTTCAAGTCTTTGACACTTAATTCGTTTGTTTTGATGGATTTTGTTTTTACTGTTATTAGTAGTTGTTGTCTGGTTATAAGACCGAGGTTAAGATAAGAAAGTCGTGGTTGGGGGTCAAGCGCAATAAGGGTTTAAGCCAGTAAGAGTCTGACAGATCGGCGTGAAACAACCACAGCGTTGTGTTACGCCGTGGCCGTGAACTGAGGTTATCCCAGGCCCAATCCTTCCCCGAAAGTCCGACAATGCACTCGTAACTCCTTTAGTATGACGGTTGTCCAAGGGCGGCGCCTTTTGCTTACCATCAGGTAATTCTCATGCTCATTTGCCGACCTATCCGAAAACATCCTCTCGCCATACCTATTTAAAATATAAGTAGAATAAAATACGGCTATCAGTTACCATAATCATCAGCCGAAAGATGTCCACCTCGAAAGACAACTCGCCATTAGAATCCATAAGTTCCTGACTCTGACGATGTCTGCAGTCCGCAGCGAAAAACCTGTCCTGTTCACCCTGTGTTTTCCCATCCATGGTCCTAGTTAGTAGTTCGTAATAAAAGATGAAAGCAAGCCATAGTAAACCGTTTTGCTCGGATTACTTGCACAAGTTATGCAAATTGCAGCGGCAGATGATGCCATTGCAATACAAAGAATAAAACTACTTGAAAAATTCATCCCAACGATTAAATTCTACCTTCAGGACTTTGTTAAGTCTTCGCGTTCGGCTTGTTTTGTGTGATTAGCTTAGAAGAGTTTATAATCATAGTTTTATTGTCATATGTAGGTAATAACCTAAATTACAATTAAACATAATTTTTTGTACACACAAAACATATTGTTTAATATAATTATCATAACTATTTGCATTTTATATATTTTTGTGTGTTTTCTTTTTAAGGGAAAATAAAGGTATTTTTCCAAACTTATTACTATAATTGCGCTTGCACCTTTTGGTGCTTTTGGGTCACGCGGGTCCTCGGTTATTTTTTTGAGGGGAAATTGGGAAAATCATAAAAGTTACTTTTTTAAATTATTAAATTCTGGTGAGTGCCAAGCCTTTACTGATTAAAAACTACCCCATTCTGTCATCTGCACCAGACCGTTGCTGCAGTACATAACTGCACTTTTCCCAAGACAAGACAACAGACCCTTGGACAAGGGATGGTTCAGCCGGGGTTTCGGGCTCCATCTTTGCAAAGCGATGAGCCGTATGTTCGGCTTTGGCTCTGATTGAGCGGCAAGTTACCCTTGCGCCGTCCACCAACTCGCGCTTAGGGCCGGAGATCGTACGCGAACCTTGACGCCCGAAGCGTCTTCTATGGTGGCTAGGGCGTGTGGAGGATCGTTCCCATACATTTTTTCAAAGCAGCCAGTATGACTGCTTTGAAAAAATGTTCTAGTCTATTCTCTAGAGCTATAGATAATGTTTTATCAAACTCTTTTCTCTTCGTCTTTTGACTCCAGCAATTGACGATGTGGTCTTTCAGAACAAAGTCCTTGAAATATATAAATAATCGTTTTCTTAAATGTCAGTCTTATTTGAGATGCAGTAAAGCATATTATAATAAACTGCAGCATATTAATACATCTTTTTATAGAAAAAAGTTTCATTAAGTCAAAGCTTTCTAAGCTGAGCATTTATTTATTAAAAGAAATATCTCCCAGTTGCAGAGCACATTTCGTTCAAATAAGATGTTGTACTGATATGTAATATTTACATATTTTCTCGGTGAAGATTCGTTTCAAATGTTTTTAAAGGGTTTTACGTGGTGGCGTTTCAAAAAGAACAACACAAAATGATAATATTGTGATACGAAGTGAAACTAGACACCAAGTCTGGTGATTTTGACAAAAACATTAAAAATGGCCGATCATTATGAATAATAAAAATCACTACATTGACTGCACACAAAGCACATTAACATTGCACGGTTCTCTCAGATCAATTTTACGTAAAGCCTGGATATTAAAAGAGATCAGTCTCATTTGAAGCCGCTTCTGAGATTATTACATAATTTTTTCTCAGAGTAGTCAAATAGGAAATCTAGATTGTTCTGGGTCTGGGTGTGATGTGTACTTATGTGAAATTATATGTTTGTAACCGCACCCACGGCATAAAAGAAAGTACTAATGTGGGGCAAGGTTTATTTTAAGATTTTGTTTTTTATATATTGTTGACTTGTATAAATGCTATTTTATAGCCTATTTACAAATAAGAATTCACTGTTTATTTAATTATTATGTTTTCGGCTTACTCATGTAATAATTTGACGAGATACTCGACTAGTTTCAAGCCATGCTAGAGGCCCATATTCATGAGCAGCATTCCGCGACACGCGACTCGGCGACTGTCGCGCTGCTACTGTTTATTTATTTCATTATGGAAGGATTGAAAATCATAAGGGGAAGGCTTTCTGTAATTTTGTACTGTATATTATTAGTATTAAAATGCGTAGACTTTTATTCCTAAAAAAATACCTCGAAAAATATAATCATCAAAAATATCATATAGTTAAAAAAATAAATAGGTAAGTATTAATTTTATTGCATTGAAAAGCCAAGGTGGTTTATTTATTTTTAACCAACGATGTACCCATTCTTTCGAAAGTGGTAAAAACTTGCAAAACCCCTAAAAGTAAACACAAGTTATTTAAGGAACTTAAATAATGTGAATTTGTAGCTGATACTTTTAAGGCGTCTTGCGATAAAGTTTTTTTTTGTAATAACAATACTGACTCCCCCTTTTTTTCGTAAGTTTGAATGCTATATTTATTTCTACACGTAAGGAGTTTCTTAATTGGTGTGCTTCAAGGGTTTTCAGTGTTTGTTCGTTTTGTCATTGTTTAGCACCTTCTTTTTCTGCTCAAATGATTTCTCAGGACAATAATTAAAAACATAATAGTTTTTTGTTCCTCATTTTATTTGTATTTTTTGATTTTTATTTATATTGTACGGTATTTATAACACATACCTATCTGTTTGAATCCGGTGGTTTCCAGCTAGTCATATTTAATACTTTTGTTAAAATGTCAAAAATGATATTTTTCTATAAATTTCGAATGAATATGTAATGTATGGCGTCACATTGTTTTTACGTCAAATATTTGCTCGAATCATATACAATGAAAAGCAAATCTTAGATAACATATTATTCGTCAAATTTTAGATAACATATTATTTTAATAATTCATAGTACCTATTGAAAAGTAATATAATATATATAAATAAGTAAATGTAGCCATAGGTACATACAAGCCGTAAATTAGCATTAATGAGCAACCATATCATATTAATATTGATTTCAATTACTTGTCAATGTGTGCGTATCGTGTGCGCTGATATCAGTATTGTGTGTGACAAGTTACATGCAATAGTAGTTTGGGAAACTAATTCCGCTGGCGAACGTCAGTAGTCAGAGAAATTGCATTAATCAATTGTCAAATGGTCCTCGTATAGCCTAACATATGTATGTATCTATTACATACAAACATAGTATGAGTTGCCATAGCTCAAACTGGATTGGAAACGTTGCATACGAGATATATATTTCCGTCTATCAGATCCAACTACGAATCTGCACGTTGAAAAGATTTTCTTAACTCGATTTACAATTGCCGTGTTGTCTAAATTTCACTGGACGTGTATGGGAAATGTGTTTAAATTAGCTGTGACGTTAGTTTGGTTATTTCATTACGAGTACCAAATGTAATGTCTATGGTCAAAAGTGCAATTGCACTCTACCAATGCAAAAATGTCGTGGTGGCCCGGAGCATGAGGGTGTAGGTTCGAAACCTGGCAAGTACCGATGTAACTTTTTCCGAGTTATATGTACTTTCTATAATTATTTAGACACCACTGACATACGGTGAAGGTAAACATCGTGAGGAAACATGGACTTATAATTTATAATTATAAGTATGAAATCGCCAACCCGCATTGAGCAAGCGTGGTGATCAATGCTCTAACCTTCTCCGTATGAGAAGAGGCCTTTGCTCAGCAGTGGGCACATATAAGCTGATGATGATGATGAATGCAAAAATGTGTAAAACTTTTTAAAGTAAAAGTACAAGTTCAAGAATCTAAAAACCTGTCATTAATTACTTTCGAATCTAACCTACAAATTAATCAGCAAAGGAACCTCTGAATCTCATCTCAGCTTAATTTTTTTATACTTACCTAATAGGCGGCTACTATAGTAAAAAATTTACGCTTTTGACCCTCATGGACATAATTATGTAACTTTTTGGAGAGAGAAAAAAAATGACCCCTAGGTTGGGCGAGAGGGAGTGTCAGACTCTTACTGACAAAAATCATTCCGTTCCTTTTCCTCCGGGCTGGGACCGGGGTACATTAATACGCTTGCACCCGCAATTGGCTAGTTTCCTAGGTCAAAAATATATCAATTCGACGTTTCAATACATTACAATATTGAAAAATATCTACAATTTAATTCATCGATCGGTTGATACGCAAAATTTTCGATATTTTTTTTAAGTATTTGAATGCCGACAAAAAATGTTGAAGGCTAATCTTCCGCCAGCGTTGTACGGCATTGTCCGACATGGCGTTCTAAGTGTTAAGAAATAAGTAAGCTATTTGACGCAAAATTACTATGACGTCATGATTTGACGGTTTATAAAAAAATAGTAAGTATCGTATTTGACATTTGGATAAAAGTTTTTAATTTGACTAGTTGGAAACCACCGTATTCCTGCTGTTGACGGTGTAACTGGATTATGTTTTAATGTAATCAGCCAATTCAGACATAGGTTTGCGATACAATCATTGCGTTAAGACACTCTGGCTATAATTATTTATAATTTATTTTACTTTTGCGACCTAATCATGACTAACGATTATAAAATAAAGTCGCTCTCTCTGTCTCTATATCCCTATTTATGCTTAAATCATTAAAACTACTCAACAGATTTGGATGCGGCTTTTTTAACAAATACTTATAGTGATTAAAGAGGGAGGTTTATATGTAGAATAAAATCCATTAAATTGTAAAAAAATAGTATTAGCATTGCACCCGTGTGAAGCCGGGCGGGTCGTAGGGAAATATATAAATGTAACAAGTTGGCTTAAGTTATAGTGAACCAGTCACAAGACAATACGAATGAAAATCTAGAACATTTTACTCTAAATAAACTTTACATACCCAATCATGCTCACGACCAAAAGTTACCCCAATATTATTATTGTAGGCATTTTAACTATAGAATGCCTAACTACGGTACACACCCTCCAAATGGTACAAGCTAAAGTTGTAGCGTTACTAGAGCTTCGCCAAGGTAAATCCGAAACGTACAATTCCATAGGCGAACTTCGGAGCGGGAACAATGTAGCATTTGTCGGAACTCGCGTTTGATCGATCACTGTTGGGACCTATAATAAAAGCAGAAGCCGGAGCATTAACCACTATGCCTTTTAATATTAACTGTGGTAGACGATCGATGTGAGCCGCTCTTTACTTTACGGCGCCCGTAAAAACTAACAGCTCGGTGGGAGGATTACGTCCGGCCCATTGCGTTGTGGCAACAGCACGGTCCGGCGCGCCGTCACACTGCACCATCCGGACGAAAATAGTTCGGCACTCGCTCGCTACTAACTTTTCCCTTATAAAAATGGAATTAAACCCACTATTTCGATCAGAGTTTAGAGCTGATATATTTTACGACTATTTTTTCATGAACTGCAATCAGAATTGATGTGTGTGTGAGAGATGCGGAATGTGTGATCTGACCGAACTAGCAGCACGAGTAGTTCACGGACCTAAAGGTAGTTGGTCCCGTCCCTGAGGCCGCTATCAATCTTTTCGCCACATCATTTGCTCCCCGCACCGCTTCGCCGCGATTGAATTTCATTAACGAAACGCTTAGTGCAGATTGAATCCATTTAAGTAACAGTGGGTTTGGCCCTCCTAAATGTACCCTTATGCAGTAACATTGTATACGATTGAAAGCAACAGGAATTTTCAATTTTATGTTACATTTTATTAACAACGTACATTTTGTGGCTCGGACACGATACTTTGTTGGTGGACCTCTGTGCCAACGTTTATGGACTGCTCTTTCACTTCACAGCATGGCTTAGTTATTGGGGAGCCGACTCCAAGTGATAAAATTTAACAAAGTTTTGAACAAACACACATGTTTCTTCACTTCAAAAAAGAATAAAGAGTAATTTAAACAAATACCGTTTTTATTTATCACACTGTTTGTATAAAGTATGGAAGTTATTTTTTAAGTTCTTGAAAAAAACATCTCAAAGAGAAAGATTCGTTTGACTGTCTGTAGCTATTTTTCTGACCATTCCTCTTTTTGCAGACGGTGTCCATATCCATGCTGCTTCGGTACGCCCACCATCAGATCTTCGTGTTCATCGGTAAGCTTTAATTAATAACTTTGTTTTGCTTTTCTTTCTTTGAGCAAACATGGGATTCATACTGGGGCGGTTTTACCGAGATAGGACATAGCCTGGCTACTCGTATTACTCGCACTAATGAATGCTGATTACGTAACGGATAGATGTCGTTGATTCATCACATTGACGTCTTTAATTCACAAAGTAAAGCTACGCTGCAATTAGTTGTTGTGAGGATGAATTCAGTGAAAAATTCTCGAGTCGTGAGCCGGCTCAGGCAAACTCTTTGTAATAACAATAATTGCGAATAGCGCCCGCGGCCGCGACCCACCCCTCTTGTGTAAAAAAATACCGACTCGGATTTACCTAGCCAATCCCCCCCCCCGGTCCTCCACTTTGATCTGTCGACAATTAGCTAGATAGGTAATTTGTTTCTTTCTGTATTCTTCGCGCCGCCACTTGCGTAGTGTTTCAATACGATGATTGTTTTAAAATCTTTTTTAAATCTGTTTTCCTTGGAAATGAAAAATCGCAATTTTCTTCCACCGTCGCCTTTGTTTGTTATTAAATTCACAGAAGATTTCCGATGTTACGTTTATTTATTTTATTTTGTAAATAGACGAGCTGGCTTTTGTGGGGTATAAATGTATTGAAAGTGACTTCGCCGAATTAATGAGGTACAGCGGTGATAGGTGACGACCGTTAATTATATCCGGGAATCATGCGACAACGACTTCTTATTAGCAGTAGGTATTGCTGATAGTAAATGTCATAGGTGAATTATTCTTACTAAAGATAATGTATGATTGGAAATTAGTAAGTGTATTGATTGTTTAATTTTCACCTATGATGGAACACAATAAATGTTCTATCATAATACTTGGCGAACCTATAACCAAATATACACCAGACAAAATTTAGACTTCTGGCGCAATGCCTACCGTGGTTCGATGGAATCTTTCGCAGATAATTAAATATATATAATTTTATTTAAACATAATATTTTTTGGATCTAGTTAACGCATTTAGCAAGCGACAAAGGTATCCGCGTTCTACCTACAAGGGCCACCTTTTATCATTTTTGTATAGAACCCCAAGAGTAAAATAAGATTTGTATCTAAAGGAGCTCTTAGCTCGAGTTTGTAGAATAAACTATTCAACTCACAATATCAGATAAGGGTAAATCTGTTCAATGGGATCCAGTTGGTCTCTATGACGACTCATCCCCGTGTACTGGGGAACTAGAGTTGTACCTGCGGTGTATTTCGATCGCATTCACGTTGTTTATTATAAAGAATATTTTTTATGTTTTAGTGAAGGTTTTACATTTTTTTGAAATTAGAATATGGTTTTTAACTTCTTTTGTTTATGTAACTGTTTCGACTTAAGTGCAGTTGTACCTAAATTGTGCATAAAAAACAATTAATATTTAAAAGTGTTAACATGCTGCAGGATGTTTTATAAAAGATAGTTAGAGCTTAGATTCCACTTTCAGATTCGAATTTCAATTCCAACACTATCGATTTGCAATAACTCGTATAAATTTTCCACACACTAGCCACAGATAACACAAAAGAGTTTTAAGTTGTAACAAAGAAGGTTTTAACACAACACAAACTGTGTGGACCACACTTCAAGCTGCTTATCGGATGAATAAAAAGATATTTTTAGGTCGTAGATCCGTTGTGTACGATCCGGTACACATGGGCGTTCGGACGCTTACAGTCTTAGAGGATTACACCTTGTGCACAGACACAAACGTATTCTATCCTCTCTTGGAAGCCCGGTGAGGTTACCATATTGAAAAATAGTTTTAAAATATTACCTCTTTTGATACTTTTAGAATAGGTGTCCTTCGAATAGGTTTACTTATTCTTTGGATTAGTTGTTTTTTTTTCGTTTTCGTTACTTTGTGATGAATCGTCTTTCTAATTTATATTTGTGTAACAATGAAAACTATATACCTAGGCTTGTCGCAATTGAAAAGAAAACCGTTCACTTAAACAATCTTACTTCTTACTAATATTATAAATGAGAAAGTTACGATGTTTGGATGTTTGTTACTCAATGACGCCAAAACGACTGGACTGATCTGGATGAAATTCGCATTCGCACAGGTATAGGATACACTCCGCATCCGAATATGACATAGGCTACTTTTTACCAACATACCACGCGAGCGAAGCCGTGGTCGGAAGCTAGTAGTATATATAAAATTCATAATCAGTAGTTTTAGTCACTTAAAACCTTTGTAGTTGATCATTCATTAGCGAAAGAGACCCTACTACATATATAATAGCCTTCATTTTACCTCTACCTATACTCATGATTCGTATTGCAATATTGATTTGATTGGACACGAAATAAGCGGATAATATGGAATACGCAATACTAGCAAACAGAGGTCGAATGTTAAACGTATGCACGTACATGCATATGTAGGCATGCAATGGAATGCAGGATTATAGGGCTGTACCTACCTGCCGATATTTCCCCGTAGATAGCTAGTGATATGTCGGTTCGTAACACAATATATTTGCTCTGAATATTCATTTGGACAGTTTGTTCAGAAGCGGGATATCTGATCAAGTGCACGGTTTTTTATGAGAAAGGGATATCATCAAATGATTTTTCCTCTCGCCCTGGGAAGAGAGGGAGTGTCAGGCTCTTCATTTCTACATCCCACCTCGTTCCTTCTCCTCCTTCTCCAGGCCGGGACTACGGTACATTGTTACGATAGCCGGCTGAACTTCGGCTCTATCGGTCCTTATAAATGGTGGTTTAATAACTATTAAGTGCTCGATTAAAGGAAAACCTTGAAGGTCTAATCTTATATATAAAAATGGATCGCCAAATGTGTTGGTAAGCGCATAACTCAACAACGCCAATTTTGCTAATTCTTTTTTTGTTGTGTTTGTTATTGTCAGGAGAAGGTTCTTATCAAAGAAAATTTTAGAAAAGTAGAGGGGAAGATTAGGAAAAAGTGACACTTGATAGTCGGGCCCGTGCGAAGCGGGGCCGGGCCGCTAGTACTAATGATAAAATCATACCAATCACTTCCTACAAGTAATTATACTATTACAAATTAAGAATGTTATGTTATTTGCTGGAATAAAAGCCTTCTCTATATAAACATAAAAGCCATGCTTTCGCTCAATGTGTTGTCAAAAAAATTGACATGAAACAAAAAAAAAAAAGAAAGTCTAAAGAGGTTTGCCTCAACACCTATGCGTTTCATATGTTTTGATAACGTAGTTCATGAAAAGATCGAATTTATATATAAAGTATCAGATATTGATACCTACTGCCCGGTTTTGTCATGGTGTAGTCCTTATAACCCACAATTGATTTTATATTTCGCAGTATTCTATTTTAATTACCCGCTGTTTTGATAAAGAAAACTGTTGTAAGTTTAGTAGGTCGGTATGTTTATTAAATTTTTATAATATTCGAAATATTGGCGAGTAAATTGCTCCCATTTTTGTTTTAGAGTTACTTTTGTTCTTATATTTTATCAATTTCTCTTAGTTTTATTTGATATTTTCAGTTTATTCGTTCAATACATTGGAGCAGTGCAATAATACGTCTAGATTGTTTACATTTGATTACCCTTAAAGCCTTTCAAGTGGAAGATACAGGACGTAAACAATAAAATAAATAAAACTTAGATAAAAGTTATTGCAAGTATTTCTCTAAGTTCATTGTTATTTATTCGCTACTTTTATCTGCCACAAAATATAGTCATCATCATCAGCCTATAGCTGCTCACTGCTCATCAATCTTGCTCAAAGCCGATTGGTGAATTTAAAATTAGAACAAATTTAAATGATGTCTTAATAAACTTAAAAAGTAGGTATATGTAAGTCCTTTTTTTCGGAAAAAATCACATTACTACTTCCTAAGTTTCGGATCCGCTTCCCCATGTATCGGGAGGAGAGGGAGGTTAAGACCTACATATGTTATAAGTTAACTGTTATTGTGATTAATCAAATTCATACATTGGTAACTATGAAGAGATTTACACGAGAATAATCATTCGTATTTACATTACATTAAAGTTCAAAATAACCCACAAAATACACTTTAAACATGTAAAATAATAATTCAATCATCTATTAGCATAGAACATAATACCACAAAACGCTTGACCACATCATAGCGAAACAGATTATCCATTATAATCGTGGTTTAATAGCAGAGCAATTGGTTATCATTCTCGTTATGATATAACCTAAAAAGGATTGATATTCAATTGGCACTAACGCCAGTAAACTTCTAAATGTATTAAATTAATTACCATCGAATATTGATAATGCTCAATGCATTAAATCCGCCAATTGTACAACGTTTTGTGAACAAAGTCATTAGATTAATAAATAATTACAGGCCAATTATGTTTGTGAAATAATTATTCAGTTCGTCACTTAGACAATAACAAACATGTATTTTTTATATTGTCGTATAAGAATAGTACTTCGGTAAATTTAATTTAAGCGTAAGAGTCGGAGTTCGCTACGTCACCGATCAGTATAGAGTGTAGGTACTAAATCGTGATGTCACACGATATTTAAAACATTTTGTCGATTATTTTTATGATTTTGTAAGAAAACAAAAAAAAGTGTTTAATGCAGTTTTAAGCCGTATTTATAATATACAAAACATATTATGGAATGCAAATAAATAAAATTAATTAATAATGTATTAAATTAATCTACCTGATGGACATGAAAAAAAAATTGTAATCAGACCAATTATCGATAATTTTTACATATAAATACCAAAAAATCGTGTTAGTCGAATATGAGATGGATAGACTAGTGTTTGCCACATCTACATTTGATTGTTGACGAATTATATGCAGTTCGGTATTATGAGGTTTGTAATAAATTGTGTAAGTTTCATAGTAAATTGTGCCTGCACTTGTGTGACGTCGACTTTTTTGTTTTGTAAAAAAATTACCCCTTTTTCTAACTAACTTGTTAATCATTAATCAATAAGTAAGAAATTACCTATAAGACAAGAATGCAGCAAGTCTTCCTCCTTCTGATTGACTCACCTCAATTAATACAAAGGGATCAGGACAGTAACGGAAAAAGGCTTAAACATTTGCATAATTAAATATTGGAATTAAGTCGACTTTCCCGACGAGATAATTGAGTGTTCTATGAATAAGTCCGCGGATATTTTTATCATTAATCTTTTGTTCGCAATTTTCAGGTATTGTAGATGTTTCGTAATTCTCGAAAGCTTAAAACGTTTTCCTTAGATTTCCCGCTGCTAATGGATGGTTGGAAAAACAACCGTATTTTAAGATTATACAACAAACGTTGTTTAGTCTGATTATAATGAACAAAAATGGTTTTGTTCGCAATGAAAATATAGTGAGGAACGTTACCACCGGCGTGTTTTAATAATTAAATGGGAACGCGACTGAGAAGAGCCGTGTTTCTGAAAGTCTACTTCGTAAGAGATTGAGGTTAATTTGTTTTGGTTTAATATATAATTCCGCTCAAGTTTTGTAAAAAATGCGTATACGCTGTTTGTAAAATTTTTTGTACTTTGTATAAACATAAAATGTTTTCTAAAGAAATGTTCAGAGCGCGGGGTAATGTGTCATTTTTTATTTAATTCGTTTTTTTATGTAATTGGTCGGCAAACGAGCAGACGGATTACCTGATGGTAAGCAATTAGCGCCGCCCATGGACACCCGCAACTGAGGAGTTACGAGTGCGTTGACGACCTTTTAGGGATTAGGGATTTGGAGATTTAGGGATTGAGGAGGGATTGGGGGCGTTGAAGGATTAGGCCTCCGGTAACCTCACTCACACGGCGAAACACAACGCTGTGGTTGTTTCACGCCGGTCTTCTGTGAGGCCGTGGTATCACTCCGGTCGAGCCGACCCATTCGTGCCGTAGCATGGCTCTCCCACACTTTCGTTTTAGCATTTCACAGGATTTGTGTAACTTTAAGTTTTAATTAGTAGAAAGTTTGCATAGAAAATAAAATATCTCTCACCATGGTTGGTTAGTAGAGAATATGGTAAACGAATATACGTTGCACGTGAAAAGATTAAACAAAATATATTATTAACTAGCGACCCGTCTCAGCTTCGCCCGGGTGCATTGCTGATACTAAATTTGTCCACTATTTTAAATAATTTTATTATACATTTATAAACCTTTCTCTTCAAACACTGTATCTATTAAGATAGAAGAAGATTTAGATCTAAGCATACATAGGGATATAGGGACAGAAAGCGACTTTGTTTTATACTGACTTTGTGATACAAATTATAAAACATTATACTTACATATTAAATGATGTCTAGATATCCGACTATTAAGTGTATGTATATTCAGAATTTGTATGGAACTAAAGTCGGGTGCAACTGGTAATTTCCAATTGGTGTTTTCGAGACGTGCTCGTTTGCACGGCTTCACCGACTACGCTTGCTTCGCCCGCTTCGCCTGCTTCGCTTCACACAGCAAATTGCTTCACTTGCTCCTTTGCCGATAAACTTACTATTGCTACCTTTGCGACGCAATCTCACTCGATGTGCACTAATGTATATTTCCTCGAATAATTCCTAGTAATTATGCAAATGGCAAGTTTTCGTCTGTAAATATGTAAAAATTAGGCAATTTAATAAACACCAGATTATGGTCGATTCTCTAGTTGTTCGGCTAATTTTATACTCGTCACATTACTAAGTCGAATCTCTGATAAGTATTAAGTAGTGTATTCTGTTGTTTTAATTTTGATCTCGAGTCGGCGGCGTAGCGGCTGGAAGCAATCTGTAATCTGCAACCATGAAAAGACTGTTACTGGAGAAAATTGAAGTGCGGGGCAGCAATAAGTATATAAGCCAAATTTAAGAACCCATATTATTGTCACACTAAAAAACACATGAATGAATTTGGCAGTTGGCACTTTTGTTGGTGTATAATATATTCGACGAAAAACGATTCACAATAAGAAACTTCAAATGACCAGAATACTGGCTGTCTTAAGTTCTTAACTTAAATTACGATAAAGTAAATTAATGACATGCCTGTTAGCAATGGTCCTATTTCTAAGAAGCAAATAAAATGGTGCTTCACTTTTAAAAGACGAAGAATATTCAGTTCAACTGTAAGATGTAATTACAAAACTCGTTTTCTTGTCAAACAATAAAAATGCAATGGAAATGCAGATTTAATTTCACCAGGTGCTTTATTTTATAATAGGAATCTTTACTAGGGTTTATGATTACACTGGAGTTGAGAGTGGTTTTACTCACTTTGTCAAACTAGACTTTAAACTCAGTAAACTGAGTTTTCCCTTCTCTTATATGAAGGTTTCAACATTAATCACTACGCCTGCTCGAAGTGGATTGGCAATTTAAAACTCATAATCATAGGTTACTCATATTCTAGGTTTCCTCACAGTTTTTCTTTACCGTATGTCTAAATAAACTTAGAAACTGCAACGCGCGAATTGCTTATTTGGTACCCTATCATCACTTATGAGGAGCGGGTGCCTTAATCTCCATAAACTTAAGGCTCTACGACTGACTGACTGACTGAATGAATGATTAAGATTTAGTACAAGTCGTGGTAGCCCGGAGGTTAAGGCGCCCGCTTCTCATGCATAAGGGTGCGGGTTCGAAACCTGGCAAGTACCAATGTGACTTTTTCCGAGTCATATGTACTTTCTATGATTATATAGACACCACTGACATACGGTGAAAGAAAACATCATTAGGAAACCTGGACTTATAATTTCTAATTATAAGTTTGAAATCGCCAATCCGCCTTAAGCAAGCGGGGTGATTAATGCTCAAACCTTCTCCGTGTGAGGAAAGGCCTTTGCTCAGCAGATGATGATGATGATGACAAGTCGTATATACAACGAAAGTGTTATGCACAACGTTACATACATCAAGCTAATTAGTAAACAAATAAAATCTTATCTCAGTTATCGAAGTTAGGTGTAGTTTATTTCTCAAGGCTGTACGATAATACTCACATAATTCTAACACGTGGAAGCACATGTTATGTTGTTTTCTGCAAACAAATTTAGTATATGTAGTTAGTTATAAATGTTAGACAAATTGTTACATAAATTAGCTCTTGTTTCTATAAGCCTTGATTGAGGGCCTAAAGCACCTCTCGTGTTTCAATTGAGTATCATTATAATGTTATTATAATAAAATTGTGAAAATAAAGTATGTATATAGCGAAGTAGGTAAGAGCCTGCTTATCGCAGAAATAGAATTTCTATGAATACACTACTAATTGGAAACGTTCCATTGAAATGTTGTTGCTTATTTTTTTTTTCAAATAAAAATGTTTTCATTTTTATTCCTATTTTATTGTTCTTTTATTATTTTGTTTGATTCTCATTTTTGTGTGTGGTTCCGTGCTGTATTTATTCAATTTGGAAATGATTACAGACAAAACTATTTTGCATATTATTTTACGTTGCTTAAAGATTATATTAATTCGTAGTATTCGGCTACGTATAAAATTATATTCAACGTTTTTTTTATTGCAAACAGTGCAATGTAATGTATAAAAACAGTTACGTAAGTTCATTTGTTTTATGAGGGCCCCAAAAATATTTTTCAACACAGCGTAGGTTCGAAAATCCTTTAAGTATCTAATTTGCAAATTTTTTCCTTTATAAGCCGATTTGTAATGTAATTTGGCCAATTATTTAGCTCTCAAATAGAACGTAATTTTCCATAGCAATAAGGTATTAGAAGGTATCGGGGCGAAAACGGAAATAAGCAGATAATAATGATGTGCCGACGTCAATAAAATCTGACTTATTTTCTCCACCCCGGCCACGCTCCGTAGATATACATTTTGTTTTGTTTGAAATTTCTCGTCTGCTTCACCGTTCAACTAACTTTATTTTACATCAGAATTTTGCAGTTATGGTCTTGATATACTTCACGTACTGCTGACAAATACGTCATTACATATCTATACTCTATACATGACTGAGCTTATAGAATTATTGTAACTTCACATTGAAAAATTGGCGCTTCACGCTGACGTAACTCCGGCACAATATCATTTTTCCTCTTATTTCTCGTATTTCTACCTAATTAGGGCAAGCGGTATCGGAGAGGCGCCGCGCCGCCCTTTCGCCGCTCCGGCTTGCACTAACAACCGTTTCAAGCACGGTTTAATGCCAATTACCTGCTCGCTCCATTGTTCCGAGCGTCATGTATCTCCGCCCGACCTCCACCATTCCGCCGTGCTAAGAGATTGCTCTACTCGTTTGCAGAATATACTCAAATTAATTGCCCGTATCAGAAAACGTTTCATTTTAAAATATCGAAATTTATCTCATAAGTGGAATTTGAAATACAACTCGGAGATCGCATATTGCACAATATTTAATATCGTCGTCCTCCTTTGCTACCAATACTTTACGGTAATATGAATCCGCGCAGTAAATCGTAGAAAGTACGTAACGAAACGGGAACGGGGGAAGCGACGGCGAAATTAATTTCACATGATGAATGATGAACGATGACGTTGCAATTTACAATTTTTTTATCGAAAGTATCAAAAGTGTCTTGTGTGCAACGAATTTTGTTTTCCACCTGATACCCTTGTTTGTACAGACTGAGTATATTGTTATATAAGAAAATAAAGCTGAATATAACGCTTTGTAAAATAAAATGTTTGATCTCAATCGCAAACTAGATTTAAGAATCGAGAATATCTTTCGATAATCTTTTTATAACAAGCAACCGTTACTGGTATTGCGACGTTCTCAGAGAGACCTTTCATAGAATAATTCCTTAGATTCGTCATATCAAACCCTTTATTCAGTTAGACAACATCAAAAGATATGACAGAGGGGACAAAGGCGTATGTATTCGCTACGGAAACTGTACCGGGATTATCCCACCTTAAGCAAACAACCGTCCACAAAGCTCAGACAAACTGAGAGCACACGAGAACTATGCTAACGAAAAGACGATAAAACCTTTATCTTATTACGGATCTACTCTCCCCGAACCCGTGACACGGTGCGTCACTTTGAACCCGATTCTATTTACGCGGGTTTTTACAGGCACTTTTTGTAAACGTTTAATCTATTTAGTGCACTTTTTCACAGCCGTTAATTTTGAATACGATTTGCTAAAGTCTGAGTGCTGTCTGGTCTGTGGTCTGAGGTGCAACGTATACGATACAGCAATAGATAAATCGTATATTTTTAAAGGTTTCCGTTGTCGGCTCGTAAAGAATGATCCGACGTCTCGGGCGACACCATTACTTCTCGTGGCACATGAAAAATTCATATAGCAGCCGTTTGATCGCGTTAACGTGCGGCGGCGTCGCGCGCGCACGCCTCCAGGGGGCGCTAAGCGCGGCTTATGGCATGCCGCTCTCTCTTATGCTTGTTTTAAATGTGCACTATAACACTTATTCATAATTTTACTGTAAAATATATAACAGTAGGTACTTATTATTTTATGAAATATCGATACGGGAAGGGAACGGTATCTTCAGAGAGCCATTTGTGACGTAATAGGGTAACTTAAATTTAAACCATGGTGACATATAAGTACAGCAAATGTGGTACATAATATACATTAGTGCTGTCGGGATTCATGATGGTTTTTCAAAAATACAAAAACTGATGCCTTGATGCTTTACGAAAAATACACAACAATTTTATAATATCACTCAAAATGCATTAAAAGCTTACGGGATTTATTGAAAAACTCGAACAAAGTTCGCAAAATGAACAAAAGTGTTCCATTATACATGTATTGTATATTTCTACGAAAATCGAATAAGATTTAATCCGCTTGTAAAGGATTCTGTTAACAGTTTTTAGTGGAATACGAAGATAATTGACTCTTAAGAACTCCAATTTAGATTATAATATATTTGACTAAAATAACAACAGTTGTTTCCAAGTAATTGAGATTGCAGTATTAGATAGCAAAATTTACAAACCTACACATATTTTACGGCCTAAAAGGTCTAAGTTGCTGTAACAACTTGTGTTAGGAATGAAAAGGCATCTGCGATGCCATCGGGACTGCGTTATTACGTCTGTGTGACTGTACCTTCGTATGGACCGTCGCATCCTCACAGGTAATTGGATTGCCCACGCTGATCCAATTACATTGTAACATCATTATTTTTTATCTTACTAAAAGCAAACTGACATTAAAATACCTTAAGTGTCACAGAATTTTGTGAAAGTTTTTGTATGATAATGATGGTATATCATTTTGTTTTAGTGGACTTACTCCAGATGCTTGAGTTCAACGTGACTGTGTCTTTTCCGGCTGCACCGCTGCTCACTGTCATTTTGGCGTTAGTCGGTAAGTACCTGATTTATTCACAGTGTGGATTGTTTACTTTTTGGACAGAAAATGGTGTTGGGATTTTTAACAATTGACGGTGATTTATGATTATTATAAATTGTTTTGTGTTTTGATAACTTTATTGAGAAAAAAAACGATGTATTTACCACATTTGTAAGCTCCTTTTCTTTATTAGACGATATGTGTACTTGGTGCTGTTACCCCAACGTCTAACATTAACATTTCTAATAAAGTTCCACTTACATATCGACAATCTAAATACGGATAAATTTCAATAAGTTTGAAGCGTCTTCATAACATCTTGTTTAGCGAAGTACGATGAGACTTTGCATGCTCCCAAAATACTTAATGCTCGTAAGAGGTGTTGGCGCGGGACAAGTTTGCACACTACATATTATGTTGAGGCAAATTAGTGCTACACGAAGCACGTGAATAACTCAAGGTGCTTTTCGAGGCAACAGATTAATAGTTGCGACATCGTACAAGCACTGGCTCAGGGGAACTTCTGGCTTGTGGGAATGTGTGTGCCCCTGCAAACATACTTATACAGGACGATGCATGGAAAAGTAAGTTTGTCTCCACGGTTGACGGAACGGACTGCAACGCAACGTACTCTGTGTGATTCACAAATTTTTGTTTCAAACGCACCTACGACACAGTAGAAAATTCTATGGTCGTTTTTGAATAGTTAATGGTGCCTGCTTTTTATGGATAAAGACTAAATAATCTTTGTTTATATATCGTTCGGTCTAGTAGCATATATCAAAGAAGAGATCTTTACCGTACGATTACTAAAGGTGAAGATCTTAATGCGATAAAAACAAGTATAAAAGTTAGACGAAAACTGCAACATCTGTAATGTATAACTAAGCAATGCAATATTTTGGGCCCAAAAATATTTCAGAAACAGCCTGTAAGTTGAAAAAGTTATTATTATGATACGGTTGCGGAACTTAGCATAAGTATAAGCAGCTCTTGGAATGTCACTTGAAATGCACACGTTCTGTGCAAAGCTCGTCTCTTTGATGTTCGTAGCTTTGTAAAGGTGCACAACTATCTTTTTTGAAGTGTTGGAATCGTTCTTGTTGGTAGGAGCCATTATGTGTGGCGTTTGAGCTCTTGTGAAGGAAGTGCAGAAATGTATGATGAGGAGCGAAATGATTCTGCAGAACGCAATTAGCGGGCGTTGCTTTATTGCTGCTATTTGCATTCCTCAATAAACTGTTATGCATCGATGTTGTGCTATCCTTCGGATCACATTGTATGCAACGTCATTATATAGAATCGATTGATGTCCCCTTATAATCATCAAGATTAACATTATTGCTTTATACTATTTGTAACATTAATACCTGTTTATTCTAAATTGTAAGACGTGACATGATTGTCACTTGTAAAGAAAAATTTGAGAAAAGCATATTTCGTCATTAAATGAATCTGGTTTCGAATAACATTTCTTCAAAAGTTATTGTCTTATAATGGACGAATAGTACGATCATCAGTGTCAGAGTGCGCTGTCATGACTGTGTTGGTCCCGCGTTGGGCGCCAGTGGCCCCTACCACGTTTTACCTTTGCAGCCTTACCAATTTTTCCTTTTTCCTTATGTACGAGAATTTGGTGTGTCGAGTGTCTTGGCACGTTAGTAGGTCGGTCGATTCAACAAGTAAGTCGGGCCCGGCGCCTGTTGCGCGCGGCGGGCGGGGGCGGGGCGCCTGTTGCGCCTCACAGACGCCTCAACCGCCCACCACGTAACGCCTGTGCTTTGTCCATAATGGAGATACTTTTGACCCACTTCTACATGATCGTACATTGGGATGGCGGATACCCCAATATGGGGCTCGTAGAAAAGGGCTCGATGTGAATAGTCGATTGGTGAGGTTTGCGGCTCGATACAAACGACTATTATGGAGTTCGGTCGCAGTTTTAGGTAGATTATTTCTGTACGGTATCCGCTTGAATATTAGGATATGGTGGCATTCCGTAACTCGCTTAAAACGTTTTTTAAAATCTTGTTCCTCTCAATGAATCGTTGCACTTAGATGTTTTTGTTGATGATAACCTGATCTTATTGTTTTAAAAACCACTTTACAATTTCCTTTGCCATTAAAAGTCGCTATAGGCGTCAATAGATACACAGATAATCGTAAGTTATTGCATAGTCCGAGATTGAGAATGATGATAACACAATGTCATCAGCTTATGATTTTACGACAGTACCTACCACTCGCTTTTGTCAATATTGTTTTATATGACTATTTCTCCATCTGTTCAATAACAGAAAAGAGAAGGTACTTCTTTCCTTCTGTTTTTATTTCGTTCTTAACTTTATTGGAATAGAATCTGTTTTTCAACCCTTCCTGAGTGTCGATGAAGCAGAAATAAATAAATTATTGTTCAATTTGTTCTTGTAATCAGTTCCAGGGCCAAATTTCATCAAATAATAAACAAGCAACGGCTTCTTGTACGTACTTCGTAAACAATAACAAAAGCAAAGCTAAAAGCTGCCTGAAGTCTTCACTAATAAACGATTGATTCGCATTATTAGTTTGTATTCAACTTTATTATGAACTAAATTAGGTTCGCATTGTAAAAGCACTGGTTTTCGTATAAATTAAGATTTTGTCTCGGTTTTTCATTGGTCTATTTATTGCACTGGAGTTTGAAAGACAATACAAACCTTTTTTTGTTTTTAAATTCCATCTAGAAATAAGTAATTTATAATCTTTAGTATTTAAAAAAAATAAGAATAATATAAAATACCACTACCATTTTGCCCACGTACCATTTCCTCCTGATGTGTGTGTACAAATAAATACGTTATAAACAACAAATGCACATACACAAGTCACCAAGACCTAAAATAACAATTTGTGGACCACTCCAGCGTGCGCGGACGCGGCGACGTTGCGTCGCCGCGTCCGCGCGTTTCATGAGGAAGAACCCCTCTGTGGTTCGAAACTAGTAGAGCTTTTCTCAATATACACACGTGAGTAACCCGCGATTTTTAGTTAATTTAGTATGTCTCACGATAGTTATTATAAAAACACTCAAGGTGTTGTTCCGTGCGAAAATCGAACTTGCGACACGATGCACAACAACCAGCTGCCTCGACAATGCGTCAACCGTGCAGTCTGTAAGGCAGTGTATAAGTTTGTGATTTTGTAAACGAAAACCCTTATTTTTTTCCTTATTTTTACCCTAACAAAAGGAATTGTAATACTCCACCCATCATATCTTTTATTATTCAAATATAGGTGTGCAAAAGTGCTGATATTTGTAACACCCATTTGTGCCAAAAAGTGAACATAGATCAATAGGCCATTATTAAGTAATGTGTAAAAAAGCAGCTTCCTTACTGCAACGCTTGCGCAACACTCGTAACAGCATCCTGAAAATGATTGCTGATAAGCCGGATTGTCCGATACAGAGACACTGGGTGGAATAAGCTTAAGGTTGTTTATTAAGCTTTATGCACACATGTCCGTATATAGGCTGACTTATGTCTTTGGCATTATCTACCAGTCCGACCTTTGGGTGATGCAGAGATGAGTAAAAACCGGTGTGTGCAAATAGCAACAAATTAATCAATCTAAATTTAAAGACAAAAAATTACATGAACGTATTATAAATACAAACCGGTATATTGGATTAGTGTTCTTAAAAAAATACTTGTTTCTTTCTACTATGTATGTGTAACATAATTATTATGTAAGTAAACAATGTAAACGATTAACGAAGACACTTTAAAATGTACAATGCTATGTAATTAACATTACTTGCAGAAAGGCTTTTTATCTAGAATCTAGAATTTTCTTAAAGCCTTTGTAAGAAGACGTTGTTCCCATCCACTGAAAGAAATGCAATTTCCTTCTTATAAAATTGTTATGAAATAATGAGTTTAACAAAAGGATGTTTAACAAATCAAACAATAAAAGGAATTGTCATTTTTTCCTTAAGTTCTATAGTATTTGATTTTAGCATTTCTTAAATTATAAGATATGCAATTTGAGAGATGGAAGATTTACTTTACGAACTGTTTTGATCGATTTCAGCCATGCTCTTAGACGACAAAATTACGTAAACTGGAGCTCTGTTCAGGTAATTTGGGTATCTCCAGATTCCTATTATCTTAGAGTGACAGCAAGTCGACTAATATGGATACAAAAATGTTTCATGTAAAAAGGAGCGGAAAATGTAAAAAAAAAACAGTTTTTTTAAGAAACCTAGTTATTATTTTCTCATTCGTAAATTCAACCTCAAATAATATTTGTAATCGCACTTATGTCTTTTATAATCAGTAAGGTACCAGTAAAATTTCATGTTAGTATATGTTGAGCATTTTTACATCAAACGTGTCTAAAATACCAACAAAATTTCAATGTAAGTTAATAGAATACCGGTAGCTTCATCTGACTCAATTATATGTTCCGAGCTCGCTCAGAATGTCTAATCTTGAAGTTGGACACGTGTGCCTTTCTGCATAGCATATCGCCAGATTAATATCGTCCTCCAACTCGCCCGCGTCGTATGGGTTCAGACAACTTTCAAATTCTACCGCATATTGTGTACTGTGTACTGCGACCGTGTATCCAGACAGGAATTTATTTACTCGCTACCAAGAATTTATTTTGTCCTCCCTTTACTGTAGTTTTTTCACGATGAGACTTTAAATTTCAAAGATAATATTTGTATTTTTTGAGTGTTCTTCATCAACCACTTTTAGCTACACAACTATACGCACATACAAATTTAAAATCGTGATAAACCGGCACAGTATACCCTTCATCAGCGGTAAGGTTGTTTTATTCTTGCATATATTCCATATAACTTATCATGACAAAATATATACACGACAAAATCACAAATAGATCATGTGACCGTCTAAATATTCAGTGACCTCCCTCGCAAATAGATTTGATAATAAGTCTTCAACTAATAAAACTCTATAAAAATATGTCATCTTTTCCATTCCTCATCTCTTTGACGTTCTTTTTAGTAGTCATTTCGGGAGGCTTACGCATTTTAAATTTCAATCTGTCTCCGACGATGCTATCGTGTGCCGCTCGTCTTCGGGTCGCCACTCGTGAACTCTGAAAAATGACTACCTAAGAGATTATTTTCAATCCGTTCTTGGCAGGCAGCGAGATGTTCGGCATATTTAATAAGCTTTATTATCTACATCATTCTTGTCCGCGGCGAGTAGACGTTTCAATTACATCCAACTCAGATTACGTTCTTCTCAAACTTTGTCTATAATAGTTGTTTGTTACTTTTACCTAGATTTTCAGTCTCGATATTATTTTTGTCCTAACTCTCCAAAAAGGGAAATGAAAATCTCGTCAATGTATTCGCCGAACGCCGAAAACAATAACGTTGAAGCAAAGGTGAGGCGGCACGGGCGGCCTATTTCACTAGAGCTCCTGTTTTTGTTTGCTAGCGCATCGCATCACGTTTTCCGCGAGCACGTACCGACGCGCATGCTGAATACTAATGGATAGCAGAGGATAGACGCCGCTCAGGTCGCGCGTCCGAAAATTGGATTCGCATCGCATACACTGCACATGGTATTAACGCCCGGCCGTCCGAAACAATGCCCAATCAAATGGAGTGCGCCTTCCGCGCACCATTCAGTTATTATATTGCTTGCTAAATTTTATTCAAAACTATTTACTTTAATTGAATTGGAAAATCAAACCATCAACATGTAAAATAAAAATTGCATTGACAAAAATTTTTACACGACTGAGATACTATTTGATTGGACAATGATTTCCGATAGTACTGCATAATAAGGCTTGTGGAGCGCGCGTGACGAATTATAATCTGCTGTGAAGCAGTAATCCCAGCACATCGGCACGGAGCATGAATCACCTTTGTTTGTACGTTGCACCACACGGTTACCGGTACAGGGCCGCTCACTGAATTTGATTGTTGTTTTCATTTTTAGCTCTTGCCCGCCCAGTACTTTAACGAATTTTGATGCTATTTTCACTTGGCTTTACAAAATTGGTCTTTAATTCAGCGAATATAAATAAGTGTTCAACAGGTCTACATAAAAAAGCTTTCAATCAATATTATTTATATCAAAATTCTAAAACCGATTAAGCTATGAAAAGCTTCGTATCGTTTTAAATCCCCGCTCTGTATGAAATATTGTCGAGTATCTGGTAGATCGGTTATTAATTTGCAAAATGTTCGTAGATTTTCGATTCGTGTCGAAGCTCTTAAGCCCGTTACTAGCGCTGGCCGGACGACAATGGAGGCGACTGCGGTATTGGATTACTGCCCACCCTTAGGTGTCCTGCTCCTACAAATGGGGATTTAATTTGCCGTATCCGTAAATACAATAGCCGGAAATTTGTTTGCCTCCCCATCTCTTCACTCATGTCCAATGCAGAGAAGATACTAATGAAACCGGGCAGACGCATGAGAATACTTTTTATTGCAGCTTTCATACGTGCCCCGTATACAGTTTCAATATTTAAAAAAAACATAGCCGTGTTTAGGAATGTCGCAGCTAATTATACGACTAAATATTCAGTTAGGCTTTGGGTGTCGGTCGCGTAAAACAATAGACCGTGAGCTCGGGTAGCATGACGGGGCGGCCATACGAGACGCCGATGACGTCGCATTAAAATGAAATCCATACGGGGATGATTGATGAGCGCCGCAAACACACTACGCCGCGCCCGACTCATTCAATTTACTGTCACCACATCGTATGGAGTGCAGTTTTATTATGAAGCGCTACGAGTTTTTCGGCTGTCCGATAGCCGATGAAATTGGCTCATGCAAAGTTTGACGGAAAGCCCGTGATCGATTTTTGGATTAACGATATCAATTTGCACTTAAAATGTAGGTTTATCCGTTGTTGTGCAGGTAAATATCCGTTTTGATCCTTTTCGTGAATACTCAGAACATGTTGCAGTAACTCACGTAGTTGATGCAATATACCTAGATTTATTTATGGTCCAGCCGTCTTAGTCCAAATAAGGTAAAAGTCTCTGAATTTCAGATACCAAGCTGTACATTGTTTAAAATTTATTTGGGACATCCTCAAACTTTCTTCAAAACCAACATACTGTAACAACAACATTTTATAAACTATAAGGCGTGATCAGGCCTTCCGGTTGACCTTTAATCGTACTTTGCATAGTTAAACAATACGCATTCACTGCCCTCTATCTCAAAAACGATTCGACGTATAAAATTAGAAAATTTTTGTCCTCTATAATATTGATCATAAACAAAAATAGCGCAAATCGAAAATAGCGCAAAAACGAGATATTTGCACAAAATGTAAAAAAAAAAAACGATTTTTGGCCTTAATTTTTGACAGAGATCCGGACACCTTACAGTATGCAAGTTTTGAGAGAGTTTTAGGATGTTCAAATAAAACTTTATACAAATATACAGCTTGGTATCTCAAATGTAGTGGTGGAACTACTAAGTTGACTGGACTATTATGTCTAGTTATCCGACGCTAGTTCATCTGTCAATATGTCCGTTCGGACAGAGATGCATTTCTGAAGGATCTCGATTACACAGTTCCCTGTTGCATATTGACAGCACTCCGTCATGACATGAAACCCTAGTATCCCCTGGTTTCAATCCATATTGCCACAATGTTGTTGCTGCATTCATTCTAAATTGTTAAAAATACAAATTCAAACTCCCATCTGTAAAAAACATGTAATAAAAATAGATTCAAAGAAAATTATAACGAATGACGGATAAACTTTGTTCATCTTTTGACAGCTAATATTTTTACAGTCGCTTGTTGTTCTAATAAACGGTGGTTCTGAGAAATTTTATTTCTTACCGCAATTGTTGGCGATGTGATTATCTCAATAATTTGTCTCGTTGTTCCCTGCAGAGCCTCGTTTGGCCGCGAGCACTGTCTTTATGGCGGATTCAGTCCGGCTTGTTTGTTCAACAGAACTGGAAAATTAGCCGGAGTGCTTTTTTATTACATTTAAACCGGTGCGTTAAAATGTTTCGTTTTTTTTCTTTCGAGTCGGTACCTGCATGTCGATAAAAAGATACTATGTATTTTTTTCCAAACTCAAAATCAGTTATTCTTGAAGTATATTAAATTCGTTACACGAAAAACAAGCTCTTTGAAACAGCAATCTTAAAATATAACTTTATAGTGTATATCTTCATATGAAAATGTGTAATAATGAATCATCAAGATCATATCCTATAAAATTATATTATCTGAAAATGTAAAACTAAACCCTGTCTTATAATATCGAACAAACTTAATACGGACATCAATGCGTTGGATTATAATGAAAATTTCAACTTGAACCAATTAGTGCTCATCTATACATCCTATCGAGAACTAAAGCGCGAAGCGGCGAAAAAGTTTCCGTGACGTCGGTGCCGAAGGTACAATGTTTTCATATCTTAAGTAATTTGTAATATGATATCTCCGCTAGTTATAAGTTATCGAGTCTAGGTGGGCGTAAGTTTGTAATAAGAGTTAGTGTCTGGTAGAAACAACTCGCCAGTTGGAGTTTTAAGAAGTTTCGCCTTCGTTTGTTTGATTCTTCTATCGTCGTGAGCCGATACTTCGGCCGGGCTACGAGTGCCACTGATACTTTTATTATTTCCTTATGGACTTAGTGCAATCAAGTTTCCAACTTGTTCACGATAATGGAATTTATTGTTTATTTGTGTTGCGCTCGTTGTTTCTTGGAAAAGTATTGTTGTGTAAAAATAGCACTTTATTGGCTTATTTCTTATAAGCAACTGAAAGAGCAAGAAAAGAGATTGATATAAAATACGATGTGTTAAAGGTTAACATTTAGTTCTTATCACTATTAGCCAGTAAACATCAACTGTTGTATAAAGCTCTCCACCTGAACAGAAAAATATCCAAAATCCCTACGCTTCGCACGCGGGTTGAGAATCGTAGTCCTACTAAAATTTTAAGGACGCGCGTGCCCATTTTTTCATGGCTAATCGTACTTTATAGAACAAAAACTATCTCAGTAAAATGATTACAAACTTTTCACAAAATACTACAAAACTTTCACTTGACTAGTAGGTATATAATTATGTATTATTTAAATAATAAATGGAAAATAAATATTGAATAAATTTAAAAAGTTTAAAGCAATTTCTTGGTTAAATACAATTTACTAGTATCAAGTGAGTTAGTGTGATACGGGCTTTAAATGAAACTAATCTCAATGCCTACTCAAGTTTAATATGTCGCAAGAGTTTACAGTTCTTGAGATATCTCAGTTGTATAACAAGCGGAAAATGATCGAGATTGCCGGGTGTAATGCCGAGCGGTACTCGTTCACCCGGATTAGTATAATTGATAGATCCGATGCACAACTTTGATTATTTCACACGAGTTTAGTGGGTTATTCCCAGTTGGCACCGTCATTGGTGGCAGATGGATTCGTTTTCTCAAAAACGATGTATTTTACACCAGTTATAAGAGAACACATGAGTGAAATGGATTCGGATGCGATTAAAAAAAATGTGTTTATTTAAAAAAAAACCAGTGAAATATATTTTTCATTGGTGACATTATCATTCCTTGCATTTATGTATACCTACCTACTTATTTTCTAATTTAATGTTCCATTTCATTGTTTAATTATATTGCAATTCTAATGTTGTTATAATATTTTTAATATAATTCTAATTATGTTATTGTAATAGATAGTTTAGTTCTTACTCTACTAGGTTATCACTTTATTTTTAAGAATGCTGGTTACCTGTAATTGGCGACTGTATAAGGCCAAAACCTAATGTTATCATTGTTTTATTTAATTTGCTATATACAGAAGCTGTTGGTGTACCTTTTTTAGATAAATAAAATAAGTACAACTGAGAATAACCCGTTTTAGTTATGCTCCTTCGCCATGTAATACAAGCTATTCGATATCTGGAAAAACTAGAAACGGCGCATATTTCTCGTGATACAATTAAAAAGTTTAAGCGTACGTGACACGAGTTTCTTTTCATTGAGATTTGAAAAGTAGATATTTGCTTTGACTACTTTAATTGTTATCAATAAATGGTAGGTATATACAAATGATTTGTACACGAAACACCTGATTGAAGTTTGTTTATTTCGTTGTCAGCAATGCTTCTGACCCGTTGCAATGGTGGTCCAAATTCATACATCACACGATAATTTCGATGATTGACTATCGAACCATATATTTCCTAATCTAACTTGAAGCCCCCCAGTCTACCTATATTAGCAATTTTCCGAATTCCCGCGTTGACCGAATTAAACGAAATCACGCCCCACGAACAGTCCCAGCGGGCAATGCCATAATGACATCAGTGCCACATTTGATTTGCAGGAAATTTATCGAAAATGGCTCTCACCTAACTCCACGACTCGATATTAAGTTCGATATGAACTGAAATAGGACCCAATGCTTATCCCCTTTATTATTAATCCACACTCGATAGAATCTCTGCCAGACGCCCAGTTTTATCTCAGATGAAAGCTGAAACTTTGCCTGAGCGTTCTTTCCTTTGCATTTAATTGAGAAAACTTATTTTTGCTCGGGACCAATTTAAGAGATTAGTTTGTGCCTAAGTTACATCGCCTTTATTGTATTAGGTACAAAATGCTATCTAAGATTTTAAACTAAAATGTTTTTGTATCGTCGTAGGTTTTGTTAAAACATACTTTTTAATTAGTTCGACCAAAACCGTAGTACTTTGCTACGCCGTAGCACTGTAGCAATTCTTTTATATTATTTTCTATAAATTATATTATTTCTTATCTCCTCCTCAATTAATTGAATGCCACAAAGTCCAGAGGTATTTTTATACCTGTTTGTAAAACATTTCACCCTTCTGCTACGCCGTAGCGTCGGCGTCGTAGCACTCCGTCGTAGCCCTGATGTTTTATTTGTACTGTGTGTAATTTTTCATTGTTTTACTTGTAAAATAACCGTTTTCACATTTTATACAACAGAAATCTAAACCTTATATATATATTACAAAAAGAAGACTTAAAGTTGATTGCAACTAAGAATTTACACAACATATATGTGTAAAAAACAAAGCTTCGTACAGGACATTAAAGTGTTGGTAATGCTTAGTGGACTCACGTTCCGAGGTGTAAACCCCGATAGCGTCGGGCTTAATCTTACTAAGTGAATTACTCTGTTGGTACCTCTATTGCACGATCTTTTCGCTGATGGAATGTACTATAGCCGAATTTTTCGCAGATACCCTTCATTGCAATGTGGATTCGATGGATAGTATAATCGATTGTTATGCATTTGTCCAATCGGTTTTGTAGTGACTAAAAGGCCTTGGCTTGGTTTTGTCGTATTTTTCGTTGTTCGCTTTTGTAATTGAATATTATCTCAAAAAATTATATATGAAATACATTTGCAAACTCTACGTAAGTATTAAAGTCGTACACATTCTAATAATAGGAATAAACGATATTAACTTTATGTAAATGAATGTCAATCAAAATGTTTACTTATTAACAAAAGTAACAGACAAACAAAAGTTATTTAATTTCAACAAAGAGTGTCACATATCGGAATAAAATTAATTACAGAACAATATTTGTCGGACCGACACATGCCTTTGATGCGTGCCTCATTAAATAAAATCAGTTCATTTAATACACATTTTGTTGTGTAATGAAAACAATGTTTTGACAACATTGTGGTAGTGGAAGGTAGCTGGGTGAATATGGGGTTATTTCACCTGATCATTATATGCGTCTGTTGTATTTATATGCGTTTATACTCGTGCTTTCGATTGATTTGATATGTTTTATTATAGTTGGCATCATAATCTCAAGTCTTATTGAAAATTCCACAGTAGAGATAATTTTCTCTTGTTTAAAAACTAAAGAAAAAGTTGTTTCAATAAAATTTCTTAAATACCCTTCTTAAAAACGGAAAAGAATCGATTGTCATTTTTTTATAACCATCAGAAGACACTTTAACAACACAATGATATCGGTATGATTATAAAATGGCACCTAAGACTCCGATATCCGTAGTGCGGTTATCGTCGGTGTCGGAATCGATGATGGAACAGCCATATCGTACGGATACCGAGTGCTCGTAACAGGACACGGGACGTAAAACGAGCCGGACGAGCCCACACGAGCCGCACCAATCTGCCAAGTGAATTACCCGACGAAATCCGACGTAATCTCGTGAAAACTGCCACTTTGCCGCACTCTGCCTTATACGTGTTTATGTTATGTTATTATGATGATACATGGTTATGTTATCGACAGGTCAGATTCTAAACATTTTGTGAGTTCAAAATGACATATTACAAGCATCATAATTGAAATTAAATATGATTATTTAAAGTTTATGTTTTTATGCTTTTAAAGCATTGCAGAATGGAACTCATGTATGTGTATATTACGTGTCTTATAAAGCTATCGCATGTATGATAATACTATATTACACAAATATATTTACAGTACTGAACATATTTACGTAAGTTTGTGGATAATTGTTTCTGATTATCCATGCTTTGTGCACTTACCACTGGCTTATCTCTGGATCACCTAAAGGTTTGGCTGTTAGAGAATGTCCATGGCAATAAGCCCACCTAACGTACAATATTGTTTATGTATGAAGCTTATAAATAAATGGCTAGGATTTTTTTATTTGGCAATTTTCAGTTACATGTTTACTTAGTTGATGTGGCGAAACAAGGTGTAAGATTAATCCCTGTGCGGAAAAAATCTCACGTTACACTTAATACTGTAGCGAGTTTTCGATTAAACCTTCGGACGGCCGACAAGGCAATAACCCACGCTTTATGATAAAGTTAATTAGATAGAGCATTCGTTCCCCCGAGCAAGTATACAGATGAGACGCCGAACGGGCCGTCTCTTGAAAAAGACGAAGAAAATGGTAACGAAAATCAACAGACTTACTTCCGCTATTTGACGCTCGCGTGGACCTAATTGGCTGTAAAGATAAGAAGTGAGGGCTTCCTAAGAGGTTGTCGGAGCTATTTGAACTTTGAAGTGGGATCAGAAAGTCAAAGCGGGGTGTAAAGTACGAACCTGATATTAAACCGCGGAGATATCGGCCGTTGCTTCAAACTATTATGCTACTATTACTCTTGTATAGTAATTCTTCTTTTCACTTCCTCCAATTTATATCATCCCTAGTTATTTGCGACGCTCTCACCGCACAACGGCCCACACATGAGTTTAGTGATTCATTTCAAAGTTTGCGAAGAACGGACGCGACGCCGTGCTCGCCTCGAGGTATAATTAGTTTCGTGATCGGCTGCCGGGTGCGGCCCGGTCCGGCGGACGGGTAAAAGTCAAACAAAACACGGATATCGACGCATATGCGACTGCACGCCGCACACCCTGGCCCACGCGCTGTCCGGCTTTATTATTAACCAAAGAAATAAACAAACCAAAATCAGGATTCATTTCATACTACCACTCGGACATAGAAAAATATGAATTTCAGATTACGCAATACAAATACAGTACTAAAAGTTGTTCCAGCCAACCAAAAATAAAATAAACACTATTATTCGTGTACACACACGGAATAGAAGGGAAATTTGTTTACTGGGTAACTATGTTGCAACTCTGTATATTGGTGAATCTACTTTTTAATATTACTTGCCATCACAGGGTATCCCTGAAGTGCCCTACATTGAGCTCAAAGCCTAGGTAAGTGGGTTGCCCGCACTGAAGAATTAAGTCAGTTTGTGGAAATTGGTAGCATCCGCCTTGCACCGGAAGTTACTGGGACGCTACCTTTCCACTACAACTTTTGATCATACAGCGCTGCACTCATACAGCCTTTGATGATAGGTCCCAAACTATCAACTATACTTTACATAGTCTAGGAATAATATTAGTTCTATTTATTTATCCCGTGACAAAATAAAATGTAGCGAAACAAATGTGAAGAGATAACAACGTAGGTTGTATTATTTCATTTCATTTGATAAATAAAATCCTTGAGGGATTCAACTGAGATATTATTTGCTGCGTACAATGTTGACTACGGTCGTGTGTGGAACTCAATAACGTTTCATATTTAGTTTTTCATTGGAGTACTTTTATAGGTTGCCAGTGTTGAAACCTATCGTAGTTTTAAATCGAATCCCGCAATATTGCTTGCCCGACTCTCCCAGGTGATTCCACCTGGTTGATTTTCATTTCGCAATGCATACATTCAGTGATGTGATTCTTTTATAAAACTAATATGAATTTTATTATTGTGACATCAATGTATCGGCTTTGTGTTATTACTTTTGTTCTATTGTTATTGGATTAGTTTGCGATATGCAATATGTGTTACGTCGCGGTAAAACGCAATTCTTTCTTTTCCCTATAACAATAGTATAATGTTGAAATAATACTGATTTAATTTATTTTCCATAGTATGATTACTTTGTCAAACCAATATGTCTGTGATTTATTTCCGATAGATTAGACAAGCAAATAAATTATAGTATGAAGCAGAAAACAAAATATCCTATCATCCGGAGTATTGTCGAGTAGGTAAGACTAGTTCGTCCGTATCGAGTGCATTTGTTGTATCAGTTTCCAAGTCGCATGGTGTTCAATTGCACGAAGTCGAATTGCACTTGCATCGGAATGGACCGTCGGTGCTCGATCCCACTGTCATGACTGATACACGTACCTACGTACCTCATACCTATTCCAATGGAAAAATGTGCAAGATATTTCAGTTCCTTCAGTATCGTGTTGCAAGTATGCAGGCAAGTATTCATCGTGTGATTGAATTTCCTTGCTTCAGTATATATCGTCACTTTTATTGTTAAGTACGGTTCTTAGTAAAGCTCATGACTTCTGTTACGATGCTATTTAGTCGTTGGCGCCACTGTCGTTTTTTGGCTCAAACTTGTCATTGGAATAGAATTATAAGAAATAAAACATCAATGTAATAAAGCTATATTGTGTTCAAAATATTTCGTAGGTACCAGTCATTCATCAAGTGATAAAAAAAGGATTTTTAAAATATGCTGTAAACTTTCTCGTTCATAAGATTACTAGTAACGTAATCTCGTTAAATCTATAAAGTGGTTAAGCTAACCCACGTTACCATCGATGCATATCGCTAATCAATACCCAGCTTCGGTAAATCCTTCACACTTTTAGGAAAAAATCGCTCCACTGCTTAAAACGTTGGCAAAGTGTGAGGATATTGAATTAGTGGCGGATTTTGCATTTTTTCCTGACTGTGAGACAAAAAGGCGTGGCGGCGCCCGTCGGACGCTGAATCAATTACGTTACGTTGACGCGGCGGTGCGGTAATTCGATCCGTCGGCAAATGTTGATTCGACCGCGGGGCATGTCCGGTGGTGGCAAGCCAACCCAGCGCGCCAGTCCACGCCATCATGCATACGACTCACTGATCCACTTTCGCCTCACCTAAAATGTTACACCTTAATTAAACTAGGCACATCCAAACACGTAACTGACTCACAAATGGATTTCTAACTACCATTGTATCCTGTCTCACTGGTTATAACTTGTTGTATAATACTGTCCCACATTTATGTGGGTTATTTAGGCAGTATTTCTCGAGCTCCTCCACTTATATAATTCTATTCATTGTTATCTTCATTTTATACATAAGTATTTTTTTAAGACTCAATAATAGTATTTGCAATATTAAGACAGATTTTAAAAGTGTAATCACTTTACAACTGAAATACACAATGCCTTGGACGATGGAAATGCTTATGTCGAAAACGAGATTTATCTCAAAAGAATTCACATGATCGCAACGAGAACCGTAAGTAGCGTGCAGGCATAACAATAATCTACTCAATGTTGGCTGGAAGGGAGTCAGCCAGCAGATTTCAGGCGAGTGGCAAAGCGGATTATCGAAATTAACCTCTTCAACGGCTCTAATGATCGACTCTTCCACTCGAGTACCAGGGGTTCCTCTCAACCGATACAATCGATAATAATACCCACTTACTAAAGTAAAACATTATTTCATCTTTGAAACATTCTTGATACCTTTACCGTAACGATTAAAGTTAGATTCTAAAATAAAATATTGTCATTATCAGATTTTTGCTTAGGATTAAAGAATTGTCACGTAATAATAACAATTTGCCGCATAATAAGGTATCAAAGATAACAATCAATTTTCGTTGTACATTATTCGAGTAAGCAAATCTCTCCATTGTGAACTATTCATAATAGGTTAGGGGATAAAGGCTCTATATTAGGTTGTTGCAGTCGGGGGCTAATCTCGTACGGGCGCAGGACTACAATAGGCTTTATTAACATGCATGCGTCCCGTTCGATACAAATTGGCGATGAGTCGAGTCGCCGGCGCCGTGCGGTGAGCCTACTCCACCGTGTAATAATGTCCTCCCTCAGCGATTACAATCTACGTCATTTTGTATTATTTATTTTTTACATTTTTATTGATTTCTTTTATTTAAGCTGAATTCAGTCGAGAATGTGTCTCTACCCATTCCATTTTTCTTATGGGATAAGCCACCTAGTGTTGAGCAGTCGGTGCCCCCCATGGACCACGCATGTATCACGCTGGTGTTCTTCAAAGCCGTGGTATCACTCCGGTCTAGTTGGCCCATTCATATCGAATCAGGACTCTGCCACGTGTATATGATGAGTGATGACCTGAGATATACTGAGAGATTATCAGCTGTAAATGCATTTTAAATGGCCAGAATAATGTTGCTTTAAAATATTTTTCGTATTCGATACATTCAGTATAAAAATCTTTATATTCCAGGTTCCCGATGACCTACTTTAAAAGGGGTATTTAATATCATACATTATTAAATTTATTTTAACAAGCGAAACTGTCGGTTTGCTCTCTCAATTTGGTTAAAGTGGGATGTAACTATTGACCGGCTTCATATATTTATATAGGGCTGAAAAGTGAATGGACATGGGTAAAGTAATATTCGTTAGTTGTCCCGTTTGCGCTTAGCAAATAAAGAGCGCCATGTTTTGTTACTACTTCGAATTACCCATGTGCAGTTTCAGTTACTTATCCCTTTTTAAAAACCCTCCATCAAAATTGATCCCAGTCCCCCCTCACTGTCCTCTCAAATTCCTCAGGTAGTAAAGCATTTCTTGTAACAACGATTAATTACAGTGTACAGGTCACGCTAAGGTTTAATTTTATGGGTCCAAGTCATTGAATCACTCCCTTAGGATCTGGATCATTAAGTGGGTAAATGGTTAATGAAAATAGAATGAGCACTAAACATCGAAGCGGAATTTCGCCAGTCACCTAGCCGTCGTTAAATGTTGTTATCGTCGCGATTAAGTAACAAAACAACTCTGGTAGAGGGCGTTGCGGGGTGAAGCGCGGGGCGCGGGCTACGTCGCGAATAATAATCTCAGTTTACGACGGCAGCCGAGTGAATCAATAAAAACACTAATAATGCACAGACGTAATCCGGATCGTGCAACGTCGCGATTACCGGCACTAACGAGATCGTAAAGACGGATCTCCAATGCACGGCTTAGCCGAAACATAAGCGCCGCGGGTAGGCTACACACTTGATATACGAGCACGCCGGATACGGCACTTGACAAATCAATTAATGCGAACGAAAACGTTCATTAAGTTTACATTATGTCTTCTTAATACAAGTCGTTTTTGATCTACTGACACCGGCTTGCAAAATGAACAATCAGATGTAACAGATTTTTTGTTGAAAGAATTGTAAACCGGCACAGTGGATCCATTATTCTCAATTTGCGCCAAGTTGAAGCAAGCGCGGACGGCACGCCGGCAGACGCGGCGGGTGTCCCCCTTGATTAAACCCCGGGAAGTAAGAAGTAACAATTTGTGTGCATTCCTACATCCTCCACCGGTTTATACTCTAGCTCCTGAATTGCACTCCAGCTTACTAGATTCCATTTTACCTTAGAATTTCATAACTTATATTACTTTGTTTTTGAAAGAGACTCCTTGAAGATGTTAACTAAACGAAAGTTTAGCTCAATTTTGTTACAGTTATGATTGCTTGTGGTTTTGTTGAGATTGTTCGCAAGTGAAGTAATCTATTTGTAATTTTGCTCTAGATTAGATTCTTGTTTGTGAAGTTGTCTCGCTTTACAGTGGCTGAGCAACAATAATTACGAACATTAATGAGTACTTCTTTGTCTGTTTCATAATTAAAATACAAACGTTATTCATGTGCGTTTGGGTAGGTTAATACGTCATGTATAGACGTGAACCCCTCGGCTGCAGAGCTGACGAGGGCGACGCGACCGCCTGCAGTCCAGCCCCTGTCGATGACACGAGCCTACGTAAACGTATCGATACCTGTCGGACACGAAGCGCTCGTAAACCGTTTAAAATATAGCCAGTTATTTTTGGAACAGTTTTCATACTTGCCTATTGAAATGTTGACCCCGTATCCTATCGGCTCTCAATTCGCATTTTTTTTTTATTTAAAACTACCTTCATTATTTTATTTTCTTTCGAATAGCACACGCTTTCGTTTATAGTGTCATACTACATATATGTTTGATCAATGTTTCGATAATTTAACACTGATTCAAGCCGACGTCTGTCGCGCGTGCCTCACGCCCATCTTTGGCGATCTTCGCGTAGCGCCGGAATTAAAATTAATAGCGGACCGACGAAGGCACGTCGTGGTAGGTCCGACCCGGCCCCAGTAATTTGTTTACTCGTCTCGCTCAGGATTACGTCGCATGCTCCGTTGAATAGGTAACTCCTGGTGACTTTTCATAAGTATCAGTCAACTTCCACTTGGCTTTGTTAATGAATTTTTATCGTTTTAATAATATTTTTACGTGCATTAATTTCTGCGGGCTTTTTACGGTGCTTTTATTCAAGTTGAGAGTTTTTATAATGGTCTTATATTTCATGCTATATACTTAACCTTTAAAGCTCTCAAATGACTGACAGTTTACAAAAACATTGACGTGAACAACTGATGTGGTGAAAAAACCGTCAATTAATTGACTTTGTAGTGAAAGGCAAAGCATTTCAGAGCCTGTCATTATACGCAGCAGGAATTTAACGATAAAGCTGCTGAATTTCGGATGAATAACCGCACATGAAATTTCATTAACAATATGGTAAAGTTTGGAGCGTATACGTGGCACGTATATAATTCAAAGCCGGAGTTAATTGACCGAACACGGTTATGAATGATACGGCTAAACGTCGCCGGAGCCGGGTCGAGTGTCGGCCGGTTGCCGGCGGACTTCCGATCGCACCCCGGCGTGTTTATTGTATCAGTGTCGAGGCTCATCAAAATGCAAATAAGGCACGCCCAGGCCGCGGCGCCGGACAGTTGTCGGCACTGTATTGAGTTATAATCCTCTGCATTCCTGTTTCCTATGTACCCTTGTTTCGACCGCATTGTGTCTGCCACCGTTAGATGTCTACATGAGCTTCCAATTATTTTGAGGAATGTATTTGCGATTTATTTTCATTTAAATTGATGACAAATTCTCATTGGGTGAATTTTTCTCATTTTGAGATATGTTCGTAGTTTTGATTTATGCACAGTATTGTTATAACATTGTACCTGAAAAAGGTTATCTTGTTTTTCAGCTTTATTAGTTTTCCCACTTTATGAAAACCACACACTTTATATTTTCTATTCAAATCTATAAATACAAACACGTCTTCACTAATGACGTCTGGGACACAGCATTTATCGCGCTCATATTCTGAGATGTGCATCAGTACACGTCTGAATATCGGATTCAGTATTCTAAGACCTAATTATAATAAGGCGACGAAGTGCACCTCAGACATATTTCGGAGACACACATGGGAAGGAGCTTATAAACTACATGCGGGGCAGCGTCTTCGTCTGAAAGTCACAGGAATGAATCGTTCGGGGGAGTTGTATGCAGTCGTTTAATAAGCTCCTGGCTGGGTGCTCGGATTTCGGTCGTTAGCGCGTAATTGTCGACACCTAATTAGTCCCGACACTCGAGCATGAGTCTCCGGTGTCGAGCTCACACATGACCCGCGATATTTAACGCGCCACGGCTTCGCCATCTCGACCGTCACTGAATGTACTCCGCTGCGGTTCGGATGCTTTATTAACTGCCCTTTTGTGTATGATACGTTCATTTGGTTTATGGTACAATATTGTACAAAAGCGATTCATTTTTGTCAACCGCTTTGAGTAATTTCGGATGACTAAATACGTTTAATAATATTGTATCTTTTTGTTTATCTCTGGTAACAAATTGAATGAAACTAATTCGGGTATAAATACTGTCAGATTTAGAACAGCATAGCGTTAAACATAAAATAGTTCGTAGTTTTATTTGATGGTAATAGAAACGAATAACATTTATTCATAAACTGTATATCGTTTGACTACAAATGTAATTAGGACGTATCTCCCGTTTTAACGTGTTGGAATAGCATTTGTAAATGAATGTCTTCTTGGCAGGCATGGAGGCGATTATGTCAGAATTCTTCAACGACACGACGACGGCATTCTACATCATCCTGATTGTGTGGATCGCGGACCAGTACGACGCGATCTGCTGCCATACTGCCATCGCTAAAAGACATTGGCTTAGGTAAGTGCTTCGTCTACAATAATGATAGTAAAAATATTATAAAGATGTAATATTTGTTAGTTTGTATGTTGGGGCTAATCTTTGGAACCATTAGTCAGATTTTACTGATAGATAGCTACAACGTTCCTGAGTGTTGTAATTAGGCTTTGAATTATTCTTGAGTAGCTTATTTTAGTCGAGCTTTAAACGCTCTAAATCCCGGTATACATTACAAAAGCACAATTTCATTTTATTCAGATCCTTTTGTTTTTGGCAAATTACTTTGCTTTATAAAATTTTGATATGTTAATGATGGATAATTAAATTCAACGTTGTTGTCCTAATCAACCTATGATTAAGTAGAAAAGTTCAAAAAACATGATATATTTTTTATTAAAATACTACACATATTTTATAAAATGTTTTATAATAAAATTGTTTTTATTACAAACATGTATGTAATCTATCCCATTCAATTGTTACCGCGGACACACAGTGTAACTAATTCACGATATTGTGGAAATAAACACGTATATTGTTTAATTAACATAATATATTGAATTAATTCTAGAATAAATATATGAATATTAAATTCGAATAAAGCATTCTCTTGCAAATACAAAAACCGCTAATGATGAAAATACTCGTTTGCTTTTTTCGGTACAAACTATGCACGAAACACGTATAAATACGATATTTTCCTTTCATATATATATAAAAAGGGAGGTAGACACAGTAATTGTTTGTTTATATATCGTACGTGTTTGTGCTCGGCTCATTATTTTGTGGCATTTGTACATTTGTGTAAATATCGACATATTGCTCGCGTTCCAGAGTGTTGCCCCTAGTATTTACTTATTATAAGATTGATGTTTAACGAGCGCTTGTTTGATACTTCCATATATTTCCAGGTCCTACGTTTCAATTGACTTGGCAATTACTTTACATGCCTCCATTTGAGTTTTTAAGTAGTTTGTTTTAGTCATTTAGTTACTAAACACTCCTATGGCACAAATGTCTGATGATATGATTAATTTACTATTCGGGTAGAGAGAGCAATGCTTCCGATCTGTTTGTTCGGGCACTTTGTTTTTACGCCTACTTCTGTCGCGCGTGTTTCTCCTTAATCAAAAGGCGTCCGGGCACGAAGCAATTTGGCTGGCCGTCCGCGCGGGCAATAAGGAGTGAGCGCTATTAAAACAAGCGCAAATAAAGCAAATTGAAAACGGCACCGCTTCCCCCCTTGGAGAGGGCTAGTAGAGCTGGCCCCGCGTCCTCGGGCACCCCGCAAAAACAACGTACTGTCGTCTGGAGAAACCTCTTGCTTCATCTAACTGTCACATATATCTCGAGAACTATCGATACGTATACCGCCGCCCGACACACTACGGTACACGTCTGTTTTACTCGCTACACTCCTAGTTTTTATTTACACAGTATAATGTCTAATAACCATTGAATGTACGTTTATTTGCACATACAAACTTTGTAAAAAGCGACTCGCAAAGACGGCCACGGGCTATTAAATAACAAATTCATTTTAATATACGCTTCTTTAAAACATGACAAAATAAAAAGGACGCGCCCTTCACAAGACAGCAAATAAGATAATTTTACTGTTACAAGGCAGTTCTTTGTCAATTTAATTTTCCGTGTTCGCTTTATACGTGGAAGTGCTCTCCTCTATGTAGCTCATCATATTAACTGTGATGTTGTAAAAATATTAAAAAATATTGCAATTTTCCGCTTGCAACCTATGTCAACAGCAGCGGAAGAGTTTATTTAATGATATAAAGGGAATACCAAGAAATCATAAATGTTATATCTAGTATACCTACGTACTTTATACGAACGTGGGAATGTCAAAACAAAATTGATTCAAAGGACCATATTTGAATTTTCTGCCACAAAGCTCTTAGTTTATTTAAAACAGTTTCAACATTCTTTTTGTAGATTCAGAAAATAAACTACAAAAAGAAACTTTAAATAAAAATTATAAAAATGACGCGTAAAAATCCTCTTCATTTACGTTAGTACCACATAATAAAGAGAGCACGTATCTGTGGTCTGTTTTCAAAGCAGAAAATTCAACGGTATATCGAAAAAGAGGAAGCAAGACAAGTTTGACAGGGATGTTAATAACACTGCGTTATTTAATTAACCACCAGCAATTTTAATTAACTACTCGATTCTGACGAGTCTTTTCCAACATGCATATTTTGAAAGCATGCATTGTTTCAATATTTTACTACGGAATTCTGTTTCGGTAATAAGAACGGAGATTAATTATTTTAAAAGCTTCATATTGGGTATATTTTTTAATAAATTCCGTAATTATTTTTACTGTGAGTATCAATTGAGTTGTGAAATATGATGATGGAAATTATAATAAGTTGGTGTAAAGAAAAATGTTAAACTCATCTGGATTCAACCAGAAAATGACGTAAGACGACCAAAATTAGAGCAGACGTCTAATTAGTGACACGGTTACGGTTTACAAAACGGTGCCGTGTCAGTTCAAATGCAATGTGTTAATAAGTGTGTGGCCGATGTTTGCCAAGGGTTAACCCTCGACTCGCCGTGGACGCGGTCGTGTTACGTTGCTCGGGACTCTAGGGCACTCGGGACCCTGCGGTCGGATGAAATCGGCGACCGCGTGACGAGCGGCTCCCCGCATAAATCTCCGCGACCGCCAATTAAGGCCCGCCCCGACAGTTTGTCTACGACGCCGCCCTGATTGCTTTCACCGCTACACGAGCATCCTCTTCCCATCTATGTGTGGTACAACTCTTAAATTGACGGATATACGTTGCCAATAAAACGGAGATAAATAATCCTATCACAATGAAATAAAACAGTAAAAAAACCTTTACATTTCATGTCACTAAAATTGGTTTATAAAATAAAAAATTAAAACAACCCCGTTAATTAAAAAAGTCTCAAACAAATCCCTCAAGAAGAATATTACACGCATTTATCAAACCGTCGTAACTCCCTTCTTGCATTCAATTACGAATTTGACTTCTGACATTGAGTGCACCCCTGTTCCCATTTATAACTACTCTGTGCCCTTGTCAGATCGATAACCCTTTATTTGTACACCTACCAACACACAAACGGTTATTGGTTTTTGTGACGTTTCTTTTCATAAATTTCCTGGATACGAGAAAGGTAATAAATACTATGTAACAATATATAATATAACGTATATATGGTATAATTTTACCAATTGTCCGTACTCAAAGGGTTGTTTCGTTTTTTTTTAAGAGTAGGTAATGATGGTATAATTTTCTCCTTCTCTGCCATTCGAATCAACACTTTGGAACGAGCATCTATCTTCATTGACGAACAGACTGATACTATTATTCAGTTTTGACATTTCAAAAGTTCTGTTTATGGTTTAGATGGAATAAATGATTTTAACTTTGGCTTAATAGAAATAGAATACCAATTTGATTATCCGCAGTTGACAGAGCAAAACTTACTGATCTTTTTAAGTGTTAAGGCTATTTCCGGAAGGATTTAAGTATTTTTATCAACTTTACATCGAATTAGATTTATTTATAACTTTGACATTTACACAATCTTAAGTTCAAAGTCAAACTCCAAAATAGGTTGAAAGGACGAGTCGTTATTAACAGTGAACCTATGACATATAATGCGGTAATATGTGTGCGATTTTATTTATAAGCGTGGTGTGAGAGTTGACGCCGGCGTCGTTAGGGGTGTGCTTCTCGTGTGTCATTTTAAGGATGTGCCAAATTGAAGGCTCCAGCGCCATCGCGAGGGGAGTCTGATTTATGCCCCGGGACCGTGGCGCCCTCACGCCTTCGATCAGAGGTTTATTCACTCGGCCGAGGTCAGTTTTCTTATACGAACGACGTAATTCTGTCGCATTTATTATTAGGGCTGCGAAAATAACGCGTTAATCTCCTCGCGGGAAATGTCAAAGCTTTGATGCGTTCGCCGTGCAGTTTGACCACGTGATCACGGGGAGAGCCCTGTAATTTGAGATCAAAGTACTTCGTTATGTTACGCCAAAAATCTCTTGAGTTAACATGTCTTCATTCTCACAGTTAGAATTTGGTGAAATGAATAGTTAGTTTTTATTTTTCCTAGTACCTAATTATTTTACCGTAGAGAAAACCTACGTACAGGAGCAGGTATCAAATAAATGTCATAGTCAGTAACACGCAATAAACGCAGCGTGTCTGGTGTGACAGTAAACCTGCTTGTCTCAAGTCTGCAGCGGTTTAACGTTCCGCTTCGTCGCTGCTTATAGTTTTATGTCCCCAACACGCCACGGGACTACGACAATTGTGTTAATTGGAAGTGTTCGCTGTAAAAATGTGAGCATTCCTGTCAATTTCATTTATTATTGTTCCCTGCGCTCCTTTATTGGTGTACATTTTATTGAGATGATGTTTCATTGTTTTCAGTGTACAAAACAATACAGACTTGTTGTTTATGTATGAAAATAAATTCCTTAAACAAAGACCTAGAAGTTCATCACAAGTGATATTGGATATGCTGTTGTACAACGGCCTATACGGTGTAAAGGTCTTCTGTTATGTACGTAATCACGTTTGGTGCTATGATAATGATAAGCTTGGGAAAAAATTAACCTGCAAAATTTCAACTTTCAAGCTAAAGGCAGCTTTATTATTTTTTTTTTTTTATTTATTTTATTTATTTCTTCTTCATACAAAACAGTGTGAATGGCGGACTTAATGCCTTAAGGCATTCTCTAACAGTCAACCATAGGGCAGTGCAGAGAATTCTTGCGGTTGGTGCGAAGCAAGGACACAGAGTCCTAGAACAGGATGAAAGGGGAAAGAAAAAGGAAGAAACAAACACGATTCTTTACACATAAATAAATAGATATGCATAAAATAAGTTAACGAATACAATAAATAATACATGTTAAGTATGGATATATTGAAACATACATACTATAATATACAGATATATATATATATATATATATACATATATACATACATACATAATATTATCTAGATGGGAAAAACCATGTCGAGACTAGTTACCACAATTGTTTTGTGTCTGCCAATCCTTAAATAAATGCTCGTGGACTTTTAACTTGAACGAGTAGCGATTTGTTGCCATTCTGATTTCCTTCGGAAGTGCATTCCATAGAAGAACAGCTTGAATGAAGAAAGAAGAATGGAAGAAGTCAGTGCGATGGGTGAGACACTGAAGGTGTCGATTGTGGGAAGACCGAAGAAATTTGGAATGGTTTGCGCAAGTATATTGAAAATAAGGGGCGAGGTAGCTAGGCGAAGAAGGAGAATCAAGGTAAGAGAATAAAGTTGTGAGTGCCCTCTGTTGTCTGCGCAAACGTATTGGCAGCCACTTAAGTTGCATCCTACGTGCAGAAACATGATCATATTTGCGAAGATTGAAAATGAATCGAATGCAGTTATTTAGAAGTCGGTCAAGTTTATTGAGCAGATCTGCATTCAGGTCATAGTAACAGACATCAGCGTAATCAATAATGGGGAAAATCAAGGCCTGCACCAGCTGCGTCTTCGCGGATGACGGAAGAAAGTTCCTCAGGCGATACATAACCCTCAACGAGCCGGTCACCTTCCGGCAAACACTGGTGACTTGGGGTCTCCAGCTCAATGTGCTATCAATAAGCAGCCCAAGGTCCTTTACTTCTTGACTGAATGGGATAGTCACGTCATTATATAAGAGAGGATGTAGGTTTGTACCATCAACCAATCTCAAATTTCGAGAACTACCTATTATTGAGGCCTGGCATTTATTAGGGTTCACGGCTATACCGAACCTGTCTGACCAGTTTTGGATAGCCGCTAAGTCCCTATTTAGTTTGCAGACAGCAACGGGTAGATCATCCACCGCAGCCTGACAATACAGCTGCAAGTCGTCAGCATACAGATGGTACGCACACTGAAGTTCCAAAGTGATGAAATTAATAAAGATAGAGAAAAGAAGTGGTGAAAGAATGCCGCCCTGGGGAACGCCACCTTCAAGTCACACCAGCTAGACAAATTGTCATCGCACTGGACCGACTGCTGACGCTCCTGAAGATATGAAGAAAACCATTCCAGTGACTTGTCGGAGATCGCAAGATGAGACAGGATTTCTAAAAGGATATCGTGACTGACCATATTGAAGGCGTTCGAGAAATCAATCAATACCAAAACAGTTACTTTGGTGTCCTCCATGCCCGCCCTTATATCGCCAGTCACTTTAAGGAGGGAAGTTACGGTGCTGTGGCCTGGTCTAAAACCCGATTGCAACGGGCTTATCAAACAATGTTTGTAAACAAACTGAGATAGCTGTTTGTGGACACAAGCTTCCAGCACCTTGGATAGAAAGGGAAGGATTGAAATAGGACGGAAGTGGGTCGGAAGAGTAGGATTACCGATTTTAGGTAAAGGTCGTACAAAGGCCTTACGCCATACTAATGGAAATTTACCGGAGAATATGGAAAAATTTATAATATGGGTAATTGGAGACAGGAGTTGGTCTAGGACATTAACTATCATGTCTCGAGATATGGAGTCACAACCCACAGCTCTTGACTTAATAGAGAGGATAATCTTGCGAATCTCTTCCGCGTCAATGGGAATGAAACCAAAGTTATTAATGTTCGGACGTGGCAGACCTCTTATGTACGACAAGGTGTTTTGCTTGGTAGTATGATCTAGTGTTGTAACGGTGGAGAAATGTCGATTAAGATCATCCAAACCAATTGAGATAGGCAGGTCTGAATTAGGCGATTTTCCTATACCAAGAGATCTGAAGAATTTCCAGATATTGGCAGGAGACGAACCATATATATTATTGAAAATATGACGGCGTTTAGCATTGCGTACCATCTGGTTGCATCTGTTTCTTGCAGTTTTGAATGCCTCCCAGTTTTCTTCAGTGCGATGCTTCTTATACTTACGGAACGCTCGATTTCTACGGCGCATTGCCATCTGCACCCCTTATTATTACAATTACAAAACAACATATTATATTATGTTGTTATTTCGGAAGTAATACCTAAGCATCTAAATAAAGTAGTATACTAAGATTTAGTTATTGATTAACTTGTCGTCAACTTGTTCTTATCAACGGAAGCCGTGAAAGCAATATTTTATAGACTAAAATTGTAAGGACTTAATGAGAAGGTAAGTCTTAATATTTAAACAATGAAAATCGATACGATCCTAATTAAAATGTTTTAAGGCTTTCTAGACTAGGCTTACTTCTGTTAAATTAATTTAGTACTCAATTAAAAGAGGTCTATAGATATTGTAGTTTTGTTATTAAAGTAAGTTTTTAGGTTGTGATACACTAAGTTCTTAAGCTCGGTTTGTGGTTGTGTTAGTGGTCTGACATTAGGCTGTTGTCACCACAGAACCGTGGGTCGTGCTCGCTCAACCGTGGGTCGGATGCGCGATGACGGCTGGCAACCAACGTTAATTACGCTCCAACGAACAAGCAACGTATGCCGAAAACACTCCAAACTGTCCCTAATAGATCCTTATAAACTGCCGGAAAACATTTACTGGTCTTACAAGGGCTTAGCGTCCGACGTAATATCTTTTTAACACAAACTTGAATAACAACTTTTTAAAAGTCAGTCTTTTTACCACATTTTTATGAATTGGTCCCTAAGACTCTGCTAAATATGTTTTTCATAAGATCACATGTTTTTGCTCGTAGTGGATGAAATTATAATGACCTTTAATTAAGCTAAATAACTTACGTTATGTAGTTATTAACATGATAATTATGTACTAAATTGTCCACATCGGGGTATATAAAGAGACACATCTTTCTCTCTATAATGTTTATATGTGTACATAAATCAAAATAATCCACAATTAAATCGCAAATGAGTGCGATCGGCGTATGTCGTGCCGGCGATTAGTCGCGACCGCCAGTTTGGCGCCCCGGGCCGTGCACAGTGTTCTAAATTGTTAAACTTGTGTACGAATATTAAATACACATTTTACAATCTATCATCAATGTTTGGTTATAACTCAATATAATATTCTTTATTTAATTAGTTCTTTCTAGATTACGTATTTTCACTGTGAATAATATTTTCTTTTCGATTAAGTTTGCCCCATTCGCTAAGAAACGATAAACTATGCAATAATTTTACTGATATAACTATGACTTCTTATAACTTCATATGATATGGTTATCTATATATTTCTTTATTATAACTTCCGTAAGAATTTAAAAGACAAAATGGCTATATTGGAGTAGATATTATTTTTTGTCTGTTTGCGCTGAATTTGATACATACATATGTAGGGACTTATAATTAACTTTACTATAATTTGGCGTGATGCCTTAATTACATACATACTTCTTACCCTAATAGCATAAACACTTCTTTCATTTTTATAATCATTACCAGTTCACATGATATAAATCAAAAATGTATAAAAAAACAGTTTCTAATTCCATATAAATAAAAGTCTTACTATTTGCCTCAAAACTTTTTGTCCTTCATGCTTTGTGTGACTCGGAGCACAGTGCGGCGCCACGCTTGACGCCGCCCGCTCATTTGCATCTCCACTGAGATGACAACTTGAACACTGACGGTTTGAAATCGTCCCGAATATAGTGTACTACAGTTTTTGAGTATTGTTTTGGTACCATTTTATTTAATATCGTTGTAAGAAATATGCAAAATGGAAGTCTTCAAAGATGTTATTGTTCTTAATTGATGTGTTTGTTCTTTAATTTTTCTTCATTAATTAGTAACTATATTGCTATTCATATTGTTTCTTCTGATATATCACAATTTATATTAAAAAAAAGAACAATAAACGGTCGTATTCGTATCGAACAGGGCGATCGCTTACAGACAACCCTTGGATGAAGCTGTACAATACTCTACAAACTACTTAAATTAAATGCTTTAAAATATATTTGTTTAAAAAAAATATTATAAAGTAATTCAATATACTATATACAAATACGTAAGTATGTACATACAATAAATAATAGTATTACATTGGCGTATTTGTATTGTGTGGCATTTTTCAGAATTATGAAAAGAGACAAATTCGATTCGTCTATTGAATGAATTCGTTTACACCGAGACTATACATTGTATTCACACTAAAAACACTTATACACTAAACTAGCATAGAGCCAAAAAAATATTAGTATGTCATACGAGTAAATTCATAGAAATACTTGGTTCTGTAAATTAGCAGTTCAACCCACGCAAATTTCGAAGTAAAGTTAGACGCCTTATATGTCATGTCAACGCCACGAATACGGTAACCTAGTTTGAACTCAATTAAAGCTTATATTCACCTCTATTATGTAAATTTCAGTTCTAGAAACAGATGCTACGTTTCAGCTAATTAAGCTTATTTTCATTAATGTTTGTAAATCTAGTACAAGAGGTCTAATGAAGCAGGAGTTAATCATTACATTTATTGTCAGTATGTACGTTTTGAGAATTAGCTCATGATATACTGTATAGTCAGACAGATTTAAATGTAGTTGTAATACAATCAATCTATTAAATTTATTCATACTCAGTGATTAACGTTGTTGTGTAAACGATGCGCGATTCATAGTAGCATTTTTTAGCATGCTAAACGTTAATTTAATGAATGAATAAAAGAATGAATGAATGTATGTTCTTTATTGTACACCATAATGATAAAAAAATTATAATTGTCATTTTACTATTGACTAGGGAGAGGTAGTAACATTGTTTTTAGTACTTTTATTACGAACTCATATATTGTATTATAAACAAGCTACTCTCGCGCGGTTTCACCCGCTGTTCGGCTCCATTTAATCGTAGCTTGATGTTTTAGCCTATAGCACCCAGGAATATTGTAGCTATCTATTAGTGATTTTAAATCCGATTAGTGGTTCCAAAGATTACTCCCTACATACAAACTTAGGTACAAACTTACAAATTTTACCTTTTTATAATATTAGTATAGATATAGATTACAACCATATCGTTCGCGTTTCGTTTTTGCCTGAAAGAATATCAAACATACATTCTCACAAATTTTCACATTTGTAATTACGAGTTAACCTTAATTTTTTTTATTAATTTCTTCTCTTATTTAATTATTGCTTGAAACACCTAATTATAGGTAATGTAAGTTACTATTACATACAGTTTCAAAATAAAACAGCATGTTTGCAGTGAATAGTTTAACAGCAAGATTACATTACGTAAGTTAATCGGTGGCCATCCTAATGAAGTTACGAAGGACAGATCACCGCTACACCTCAATTAAAATCTCATTACGGTTATACCCAGCCGAGTTTAGTGTTAGTAGGAAGCGACACAGTTGTTAAGTCAAATTACTGAAGTACAACCGCCCTGCATTTTATCCACAAATTACTGTTGTCATCAATTTCATAAGGCTTTTATTTATGCTATCTGTGTTACTGAATTTAATTTTATTTCGACGCGAGGGAAATAGTTGATGATGTCTCGGCTCTTACAGGAGGATTGTAAATGATTGACATTTTCTAATGCGCAAATATCTAGTCTTAGATGATAATTTTTCTATATAAAATTCATAGAAACTGACAATGCATTTTTAAAGTCGTTTAATTATATTTCAAATTCGATTACCTGAAAAAATCTAAATATGTAAAACCAGCTTCCGCTTACAGAATCGCATAAGCGTATAAGAGCATGTATTCCAGGATTTTAAAAATAACAGCGTTTAAAGCGGTAGAATTACAAGACTAGAATACGCAAATCAAGTATAATTTAGATCCCATAGCACTCAGGAACATTGTATGTAGCTATAAATCAGTCGACGAATTATGGAAATCCGACCAGCCGTTCCGAAGATTACCTCCTACATACAAACTGAAAAATGTTACCTTTATGTAACATTTTATTCTGTCCCTTTGTGCACTTGTTTAACGTATACGTTTCTCAATATTCATCAAGTGCGGTGGCGGTCTGTCTGGCTTCATTTGTATATCATTAGCGTCACCATAGGGCGCATGTCTCGACGACGCACGGCGCACTGACATCACTGACATGTCATTTTCATAATCGACACCATCGATGCACGGCTAAACAACGTCGCACAAACATGGGATGAATCATACGTTATGTTAGTACAACTTTATTTTAGAATGGCTTCTAAAGAAAATATCAACATTCACGAATACTATTATGTATTTTGTGAAAATTCGTTTTCTCATTGACATTTGTTACAAATATTGATTACCTATATATCCCGGACGTTAAGGAGCCCGCTTCTCATGCATGAGGGTGTGGGTTCGAAACCTGGCAACTACCAATGTGACTTTTTCCGAGTTATATTTACTTTCTTTAATTATTTAGACACCACGGACATACGGTGAAGGTAAACATCGTGAGGAAACCTGGACTTATTCTTCTAATTATAAGTTGAAATCGCCAATCCGCATTGAGCAAGCGTGGTGATTAATGCACTAACCTTCTCCGTGTGAGAAAAGGCTTTTGCTCAGCAGTGGGCACTTATAGGCTGAGGATGATGAGGACGATTGATTATAAGCCACTTTTTATTTATATGTTAACTAGGACCACTAGACTAAGATATCTTAATAATGTAATGTGTGAAACACCTATTGGCAGCGATTGAATATTATTAAGATCCAAAAAACTGTTATTTTTAGATCAATTGTCAGCAACTCACTAACAAACACGATACCCACACTTTCCGGAAAATTCAACAAGCTTTTCCGAATTCCGAACACACCCAAACACGATAAACATATTTCAATTAAATATACCAACAAAACATCGATATGGCACATGGCGGTATAGCCGTATAGCGCTGGCTCGGTAAAATATGGTCGCGGTAAGGATGATCGGTCAAGTAGTGTTTGTACTAAGGTGCGGCACGACGCTCCTCTGTTTGTCCCCAGTGTTTGACCGCCTTCTTTATGATCGCCCATCGCCTTACTACGACACTAAGTCTAGCGTATTTGAAAATTGGAAGAACACACCTTCCTACCCAACTTTTCTGGAAACATCGTACCAAATACACACACATTGATATCGAAATTATATAAAATACTCTCTCTCTCGAAACATTTCTATAGCATTCCGTATATTTTAACATAATAATAGATCTGTGGTAATATTCCACGTATTCCATGTTTTTAAATGTTAATCTTTTACACGTGCAAATCATTACGAACATAAAACATATTGTATTTTACAAGATAACAAAAGTTAACAGCCGAGGTTGTATAAATTATATATTTTGTTATCATTTAGGGAGCCTAAATATGTTGTTAGGGACGTACTTACAACCCACAGTTATCATCCCCTCTTTATATATTTTTTAGATATATAATCTGCTTTTATTTGTAATTTAAAAGCTTTTTTCTTCTTTAAATAAAACCTAAAGAAAATAAATTCCATTTTCTCTCTTGAAAAATAACTCTGTTAAATTCAATTCTTCATAATCATTATTACTTTATTGTATGAATATTTTTCGGCAGTAAATCGAGGCTCGCGGTGCGGTGAAATACGAGCTGTGTCGGCATTTCACCAGGTTTCCGTATTGTATTTTGTGCATTCATTGTTGTTAGAGCGCGAGTGCAATTTTTCACAGTATTTGCGGGTGCGGCCGGAGTTCCATTCCCTATGATTTCATTATTTGCTTTCAATCAGCATTGTGAGCCGGCAACACCACGACCCCCTCTCTCCGCTTCGCTTCCCAATCCCCACAGTCCCGCGCACTACCATCTAAAGCGAATTTTGTTTGGTTTCGTTTTCGGATGCTGTTTATTGTAGAGTTACGAAGATTTTTATGCTATTAAAAACGTAATACTTCTCGTTTTAAAGCGATACCGATTGCAGATATCTCTGAAATGTTGAATATTTTTGATATTCGATATTGGATTCGATGCTGCTGACGAGTTAATATTTCTTTCCGAAAACGCCAGTACTCTGACGTATGATGTAAATTTATATGTACCATAGTGGTGCAGTCAAGCGCAAGATTATATTTCATGTGAAATCTTGTTGACATGAATTTAATATAACTATATTGAAGTCTGCCTCGAAACTGCATTACTTATCGCATTTTTACGCGGCGGAGTTATGTTATTACTCTAACGTTGTAAATTGGTGAAGGCTTCTAGAATTTTCTATCGGGATTTATTTTTGATTGATATCTTTTTAAATTGTATACTAGCTAAATAAGCGTTAACGTAAAAGGTTAAATTTCCTTATTTGATATTTTATTAGTATTGATATCGCTTCAAAACTTACGGTTTAAACATAAATGGAACCGATAAAAAGTAACAAATTACGTAAAAGTGAATTTTCAAAAGCAAATAATGCGTTTTACTTAAATTATTGTATTTTACCGAAATCTCTATATTAAACACCAAATATAGCAAAAATATTCAGTCGTCACAAAAATCTTCTGCAGCAGAAAAATGATAGAAATGAGCTCTATAATAATTACGAGTTGTCGCTGAATAGGGATGCTCGCGCCAATGAGCCGTGCGCGATAGTTTCCGTTAAGGAGCCAATTACAAAGCTGTCTTATTTTCAAGCACCTTGCACTAACAGGCGAACTTCCATATCCGACAGATGAGTAATTATATTACTTGTTGTATAAATTGGGTTTTTGTAAAAATAAATAAATGACCCTTTATTTTTGACGTTAATTTTTTGAAGATGTCTACATTTTTGGGGAGAAATAATAGAAATAATGAAAGATCTTATTTTATTAACACTTCACTTTTTAGACGCATTATAAACACGTTAGGAACTTAATGACTTTGCAACCTCCTGGACATTTTTTTGACTATAATCTTCTTTCTTGGTAACCGTTTTTAGTAGTTCTTATTTAAAAAATATTAGTTTTTTTTTATCAAGTCCACCCCTATGTTTATTAACGTCATTCCGTGCTCGTTTTTTTTTAGTGTATACGATATATCTATTACTATTATAAGTACTAAGTGGGTGAATGTATCTGGTTCCTTCAATAACAATTTGTAGCAAATAGTCATAACATCAAAGGAGTCTTATTTCTTGCTTTGATTCAACGTGGGTGCAAATACCTCAGTTATAATATAAATACTTAAATGTTAAAACGCTAAGAAGTCCTTTTAACGTATGTATTATACAAATGCAATTAATGATAATTAATAAAATGGAACTGTCCTGTTCTTCCATCGGTCGCAGGACAGACGAAAAGCCAAATCTTTTTTAACCTTTAAAATCAACAGTTTACTTTGAATTTTGTGTTGCGTGTAATTATAACATACCTTTTTCTTAGCAACATACATGTATCGTAAATGTAATGAATTAAAATGTTTTTACATTTAAAAATTTCATTGCATTGAGAGGCTAAATAATTTATTTTGTCATTTGTCGTAAATACTCAACCGACAAAGCCTTTGTGTAGTGTAGTTTATTCCATTTGAAAGTCCAGGCGTTTGTAGTCGTTAAAAGTTTTGGACCTCTTTATATCACTCAGTAATCAACCATTAATGTATTTTTATAAACATCTTTAACGTGTCTAAGTAAAATAGTACCCGTCATTGTTTTTGATAGGAATCTGGGATTTACGAACATTATTACTTATCCATATATGTTTATTGAATGTCCTACATAAGCCATTAACAAACTTTATTGAATCTTCGCAATGCAGCACAACCATCCAGTAATAAAATTGGTCCATACGTCATCACTGTATCGAAAGAAGCCACCGCAAAGCAAGTAGGAAATGTTTGATATTGTTGTGCCGTTGCGGCCACGCCACGCTAAAAGGAGAATCCGTATCGACGCGCAATTGGAAAGAATCCTTGCAACGAGCTCGTTTTCATAGCATTTAAGTTAACCGACGATGTCGATATTGTCGATATTGCTTTTTGACCGAAGTCGAGTTTCGATAACGTATTTTTGTCAAGCGGCATAAGTGAAATATTTGTTCGCACTAAAATTACGCTTGCTACACGGAAGATTTAAAATATATTTGCAATTGGTTCTAGACAAGACAAGACGATCGGAACATGGTGATTATTTTTAGCTTTGCGTAAATGCTTAGTGTGGACTTTATGTGCCCTATACTATAGATAAATAGATAGAAAAAAACATTATAAAAAATTACTCTAACTAAATTATTAAAGTAGGAAAACCAGTGTACGTGGAATTTATATTGAGGTGCAGATTTATTTTAAAAAAGGGATGCGGCTGCTGATGTCGATAATATATCGAAATTACCTCTTGATATAAAATGTGACATAATGCGCGCCCACTAATGGTTTGCTATCGGCGTTAAATCTCGATAGACGGCGATATGCATAAAACGAGCACGGTTCCCAAGCCGACGGAGCAGCGGTTCCATTAACGTTACATACGACAATTGTTGCCGTTTAAGGATCGGAAGTCGATCGCAATATTATCGTTTAGTGTTATGCCCGGTGACAAGGAAAAGCTCTCCGGGCGTGGCGCGCTCCCTGACGTCGCCTGCGGTGCGCTATACTGCCCACTTTCAACGAGCCCCGATATCGATATTGCACCTCTCTACCTCACTCCCGCAAACACCACTGCAATTAGCTTTTCGCTGTAAGATACGAGACAGTATTTCACGAGCGCATGTTAAATTCCTGGAACGTGGCAAATAAGTATTTTGCATTTCCTGGAACGTAAAATATACACGTAAACAGAAACACGCCTCACTTCAGCATCTTTTTAAACGATAGTGAACTTAATTAATCTAATTCTAGAGTTTGTTTTCAAAATAAGCTGTCGTTAATCTCGAAACCTTATCCCCACAAATGTCTATAAAAGCATCAAGCCTTTCACCAAAATGTGTGCGGTAGTACTTGGCCTCGCATTTATCTTGATGGTTTCTTTTAAAGTTTCTCGTTTGTTCCCATGTAGGGCTTCCTCCGCTGGCTTTAGTTTCGGTGTACAAACAATAACAGTGCGGGGCGCCCGCGGCGCACCACCCTCATGTTTGTGTTTTCCATTTAGGAACCATCGCGGCTTCATTTCTCTACTTAAAGGCTCGGGACTCGATAGTTTTCGCCTTTGCTTATTAATTAGACAGACCTATGCAAGCCACTCCTAATATTTTTATTACTTAAATTAATCATTCTTAATATTTCTATAAATAGATCACAATGTCGCTGGTGTGTAGTTTGATTCAATATCAATTTGAGTCAGTAATCGTAACGTCATCGGATCACACCGTAGTACGGTGTGTGACGGCGCACATCTGGGCGTCGTCGGCGTGACGCACCGTGGACGTCCAACAGCGCGACCGTACGGCGCCACCCCCCGCCGGCGATCATTGCTCGCCATTATCCCTCCCGTATTAAGCCACTTAGCTCAATCATGATTAATGTTTTACCGAACGCGACCCGACCCGAGGCAAATAGAAAAGTTATTTACTCAGCGTCGTAATTAGGCATTCACGACGAGTCGCTCGCGCTGCGGGCTGTCTGCGCGGCTTTGTCGCCGACTAGACCGGTTGTCTGCTTTGAATGCGTCCCGTTAATTTCATTCAAATGCCTTTTATTTCCTTACACACATCACTACTGTCATTTCAATATAGACCGTCGCAGATATTCGTAGGAATACCTCGCCTGCATAGCGCATTTCAATATTTCGCGTCTATAAATTCATGATTTAACTATTAATGCATTTACCATTCACAGCTATAGAATTCGTAGTCCTAACCAATCGAGACACTTTATAGACATTTCTAAAAGCCAATGAAACTGCAAACGCATTTAAATATCACTTCTGCGACAGTCGTAGTTCTGTGGAGGGTGTCATTTCGTCTAGCTTTGCTAATTAAAAGGATCAGTGGAGAGTGCTCGTATTCTAAATAACAGCATCTCTTTCCGATACCGTGCCCACGCTACCTTGCCGTCCTTTCGAACGAAACTTGTAATTGTGTCTGCTAGAATAAACTCGACCCTCTAGTACTATGTCTTCTGTACGTAATTCCTTGCTTTTATTATTTGCAACTAAATATATTATAAATAATATGCTCTTTTTTTAAGAAAGTTTGCATCTCACTTGCTTTTTATCCAGTGTCGTGGGTGCGTTCACAAACATACAATTTCACGTGCACATCAGAATGATTTATGGACAATTAAATACATAACAAAAGTCGATCGAATATTCAAAATAGAATAATCTCACGTCAATCAAACGAGCTTTAGAAAAACGAAAGAAAAAAAAAACAATCCGGATATTTTCGTATCGGAACTATTTTCGTGAAAATAACGAGGTACTTACATAAATGTCGAGTTTTTTGTTTATCCTATTGAGTTACATTTTTATCGGAACATGTTTACTTTGCCTGAGCTAATTAGCAAAAAATATCTTAATATCTTTACTGAAGATAAATAACCATTGACCTTATTTTTTCTTTCTTTTATCTTTAACACGTGTCACTTTATACGGTTGTTGTTGCTGTTCCTACGTCATGAAAAAATAACAAAAAAATGGTTATTTCTGAAGATGTTATGGTTTATCATTAATAAGTGGTCGGATATGAAATTACAAAAGAAATGTGATATAACTGTAAACACTCCTAATTAGTCCTTATAACGGATAATAAGTTGTTTTTTTCTGTGTATCCATATTTAGAAATCATAACATATAATAATACCTTTCATTGACTAATGATTTGTTATTACAAAGCTCGGTAGTTATAACTGCTGATTTTCCTATATCACATTTCACCTAATTATCTTAAATAGGTTCAATAACAATGAAGATGTTGTGAGAATTGACTATGACTATGATGTGACCAGTGGCACAATCTAGGTACCATTTGTTTCCGATAAAAAACCAAGGAGTTTTAGTCAAAGTAATGTAATATACTCTCTGTAGAACTTATTCTAAAACTTCTCGATATCACTAAAATAAACAATACAAATCTATACAAAATAACTTTAACAATCTATAAATAAATCTACTATTTTGTCTCAATTGAACAAACTCTTTCGGTAACCCAATACGTTTAATTAAGCAACAACTGTTATAATAAAACAATACTACAATAGTTGGGAGTTAAGTTGTTTCTATTTGAGACCCTTGAAACGCAGTCACGTGTTCCTAAGGCCGGCTTGGTCGGTGTATGACACATGAGTAATTAAATTAAACGTGTACCAATTTGGGTCTGGCCTTTGTGATTGGACCAGCGGGTTATCAGGAACACAAAATATACCCCTCTGGTGCTTTAGTCGTTCACAAATGTCTTTACATTTTCATTTCAAATGCGTCTTGTGGCGAAGATATAAGGAACTTTTTAGGTTGTCAAGTGACCTAAGCCTAGGATCTATAAGGAATTAAAATTTTCACCTTCTTTTACAAACAGGGTGATGTAATATAATATAAAGCTATTCGTTAAAAATACCGAACAAACAATAGGTGATTTTGTTAAAAGTTAATAACGTAAACTCGAACAAATGTGTGCAGATTGCGGTTTGCGTTGCCCTGGTTTTCGCTGAACATATTCCTATTTAGTATTCATACTGTGAAGCGCTGAAATAAATTTATTTACAAAACAAAACACTATATAACTGTTTTAGCTTCATCAATGAAAAAATGTGTTTGTTTTAAGTATTTGTTGTTGTCCGCGCATCTTGTGGTCGCATCCCGGCTCACTATGTCCGCATCTGGTCGCGGTGCACGTTCAACGCGCTCAATTCACGTCACGAACACCGACCGTTTTGTTTGCGCCTCCACTCGCTTTAATACGTAATTTGTTGTGAATGCCGCGAAATTGGCACACTGACAGCCGTCTGCAATTGAAAACGTATCAACTTGTAAACAATCGCCGGCTTTCCAAGCCTCCCGGTGATGTATGCGCGGTGTTCGAATAATGTAGGGTATTTCAGTGTATTGTCAGACATTCAAATAAAAATCTATCATTGTTATCTCATTTTGTAATATTCTTTGGATCCTAATCCCAAAATATACTTGCTTTAAAAATAATATGCTAGAAACAATTTTCCAAGAAACCCAAGCAAAAACAATGTGCTCCAGCTAAGATACAACGCGAGTGCTTTTCACTAAAAGAACTGTCATATTTTTTGATAGACTGCTTGTAACAGAGCACCGTGGAGGTCACTACACTTGATAATAAAATCGCAGACGGGCCCTTTTGTGCGGGCTCCGGCTCGGAAGTAGCAATTTTTCCATGACATCCGGCGCCCCGCCGTGCTGTCCTCGGCATTCACCCCGCGCCGCCCTCCCCTCGCGCACCCAACACTGCATAAAATATTGTTCCGCTAATGCTATTCAACGATATGCTCGAACGCTTGCTAAATGACTTGTCGACACGGTTTTTGTCGCCTTTATTGGTCTTTAGTACCGTCCCGATATCCATTTTACAGATGATTTATTCCCAATCCGCTCTCAATATGAACTTTCGGATGTACAACATACGCCTAATAAGTTCGTCCTTCATACCTATTTATGGACGAGTGATTTTACTTTTAATATCGGACCACATTTAATAGAATTAACGGTTAGTCGCACGATAAATATGGAAGTTTTCAAGGAGATGTAACATGAATGTGGATACGTGAACCTACTCACTGAATCGCCCGACTACCCTTAACTGTCCAGACAGGGCTACCAACTAATAAACTACAAGTGTTCGGCCGGCTTCGTTTCAAATTCAAACGGAATACTTTCGATTAATTTCGCTTGTTCGACAGCTCGTTTTAATAATTTACTCCGACTTGTATCGACTTGCGCTCGTAATTGTCGAGCGTAAAATTTTAATTATCAACTTTACGACAGCGCTATAGAGTCCAGAACGTAGTGAGGTGCTTCTAATTTTGTGACCGGTTTACTTTGGTAGTTTTTGTAGGAGCGCCGTGGTGCAAATAAACAACCGTATAACTGTTAAATAACCCTCAATGGACAAATTATTTCGGTTCTCGACGGCATTTGTATCAGCTTCCGAAGGCGGAGAGGTATCGCTTTCAAAATAGGCTCGGTAGGATCCACTTGTTTATTTAATGGGTATTAATTTGGCCTGTAATTATATTATTACTCAACTGAGTTTTCAAGTAATTTTACGTAGTGTCAATTAAAAGGCCGCGATCAGACTTCGTAATTATGTATTCAGGTTTAGCTCTTCCAGTAATTTACGAGTGAAAATTAATTTGGTAATTCCGCTGGCACGGTTTTATAATGATGACAAGTACTTGTATCGTGAGGTCAAACTGACTGGCGACAGCTTCCTTACAAACATGTCATGAAGTCTTAAGCTCGGATATGGTTAGCGGGCGGCGGATCAAGCGTAGTCATGGTGATGTCCCAGGTCCTCTCGCCTCTGTTATTAAGCTCCTCTCAAACAATATGCCGCAAATTGAGTTAACTCACTAATAATGGTATCGCGGCTGCAGAGGGCTCGCCTCTCCCATTGAGGACAGAGGCAATCTTTCCTTCCCCTCCTCAGCGAGCCTCTATTAACCTTTTTATTCGATTTACTGAGATTAATAGCCACGATGTGTGGGTGTATGTGTATTATTATGCAGTGTGTTCTTCATTTTTGCAACACGTCCATAATTTGATCAACAAAAATCTTTAACAACAAATTGTTTCTCGGAATTATTAAAGAAGCTTAACTATTAAGAAGTGGATTAGATAAAGGATTGATGATCTTATCATAAGATAAGAAATTGATGGATCGGAAAGATACAAATTTTATAGGAAAATCTTGTTTACGAGCTGTTTAATAGGATTATGAAAGATTCGTTAATGAGGTATTAACGTTGTTTTTTCAATAAAAAGCCACTTGTTTTTCTTGTTATAAAAGTATTCTTATTTTTTTACCTTTAAGATTAAATATTGTTACGTAGCTGTAAGCTATACGCCTCTGGATATAGTTATGTATATGTAGCGGCACGCATGCTACTCCACGACGTCTCCGTTTCACTCCCGCATCCCTGCCGCCGCGCCGCGACCTATGATTTCAATTATATTTTGATGTCGTTATTTCTCTTGTGTTTATTCGGGACGCGTTTCTCCATTTTTTACTTTACCCTTCCACCCTCGTATTTGCGCCACAAATAAGAAGCGGAGGTGCGCAGCCTAGTAGGTAACTGATATGTTTGACGTTTTCCGTCGACATGTTTAAACAAGACGCAGCCAAATCGAATTGAGTGCAGTTACTTTGAAATGCTGTGTTTCACCTTAGAAGCTTCCGAGAGCTCTTTGCCTGATATACGATGCTATATGTATTTGTATCAACGTTCTGTTTTGATCAAACCATTTCACGGCTACCATTGCCTTATTAAAGTAACATTAGCGATCTTCTTTGTTCACGTTGCATTCAGTGCTCGTTAAATGTCAATATTCCATTAGCCATTTATCTTCTACACTGTTTATTGGTATTACGTTACAAGAAAACAAAACATCCAAGCCTTTCGACACCCATTGTCCTCTAACGTGCGACAATGAGCACATAATGGACTGTCACACTTGATGTCCCGACGAGGCTTGTCATTGTTTTCGCCGCGTACGTGTAAGTAGATCTCCTAGAAAGCCCTAAATAGCCCCTGTATTGATTCACATTGTCCGTCTCAACCTACGCTGAATACACGTACGTCACAACACGCTAAGCAATATTTCTAAAGTAAAATTGTATGAAGTACTAAGTGTATAAAAAGAGCAACAAGGTGTCACGCGCTGAGTGAGCCAAGATATATGCGGCGCTGTGCAACAGGCGTGATTCAAACTCTAGCTGCGGGATTGCCAGCACCTGCGGCTTTTATATCCGTGAACAAACAACCACACCTATTGTCTACACCACAAGGTTTCTTTCACAAAAGCAGTGCAAACACAGCCAAAAACTATACCCTAAACGAGAGTTTCTCGGTCTCCTTAAAGTGGTTGCGGTAAAGATCAGTTTCGTGGAGCTATTGTTCCGCTTCCGAGCCGCGCCGCCGCAATATTTCAGCACTTTACTAAGAAATAACAATGCACCGCTCGGCGAAAGCACTATAGTTGTGAAATAGAACAGCGTAAGCAATGCTTCATCATCATCGTAAGAAACCTGAAGTGCAATATTCTTGAGAATAAACGCAGTCGTACTTACAAATTGCTTTTTGAGAATGCAGTCCGGAAAATAAAATTTAACTAGCAGAACAAAAACAGCTGTAAACGTTGAACAATTCCCATAGAACGTACTGGAAAATTATGGAAATGTGGGATTTGTACTATGAAAAAATCGACAGTTGCATGCTTGAAGAAGGAGAATTAGACATAAGAAACATATTTTAAAACACACTTTTTGGGTCGCAAAGAAACTGGGTTGGTATTACACTTGAAATTGCTTCCAAAATTGTATCAAATTGATCAAAGGTGGCGGTAGCTGACATACAACGAAACCTCTACCAAATGCTTGTTTTCTTTTAAACAATTTCAACGTTTACTGCTTACAGAACTTGAAACAGATAAGTGTATCGCACAATAAGAGTTGGACGAACTTATATGTTGGTTGTAGTCGCACAATGGAAACGGACCAGCGTCCTTATAAGCCTTCCCAGGTGTCGCCTCCTTTCCATACAATACCGCGTCGCCAGGCGACAAGCGACAAGTATCGGGGACGTGAGGGCCTAATGTATTGTACAGACAATTTCATTTTTCTATTTATTTCTCACAACATTTAATACTTACCTTATTCAGTGTGACAACTCTAATTTTTACATTCGAATCGTTTTCGATCGATTTGCGTTTGTATCTTTGTTTGTATAACCAGATAGCAGTGGGATTATTATGATCACAGTTGCTAAGCTAGCAACAAACAAAATATATCAGAACATAAGAAATAAGATACAATGATAAATAACCGAGAATAGCTAAAGAAAAGAAAATAGCCAGCGGGCAGTAATCGAAGCCACCGTTATTACCACGCGTTACGTGGGCACTGACTTAGCTGTGGCCAATGATGTTTACCTTATTAATTTAATATAGATTTCACCTTCGATTTGTTTTTATTTCCAGTAATATCAAATGTTGGCCTGACCGAAATACAGAGGGCAAAAGATAATATTTTCATAACCGCTGGCCAGTGGAAACCAACAGCACAATGCCTTTAGCGGAGAAAGTAAACAAAGATTGTATTACATTTCATTAACGACCGACTGACTTACGTCGACTCCTAATGAGGCCTCTAATAAGATTAAATTATAACAAACGAATTATTTATTTAAGATTTACTTGTATGTGTATGTTTCTACATGTGTGTACTTCTGGCTCATTAAAAGGGTTCCTTTTTAAAGGGCTTCTATTATGTTGTGTCACACAATGGTATTCCAAATTTTATATTCATCAGATGCAAAATATACAAACAACTAACGACCCGCCCCGGCAATCAATGCTGATACAAAATTTCTGCACAAGCACTTTATCTACTAAAAAACTGCATTAAAATCTGCTATAGGGACTGAGAAAGTGACTTTGTTTTATAGTATGTTGTAAAGATTAAGCAATAACAAACAAATTCCATAAAACTCCAAATGAACACGAATGACTGAAACTTAAACGTTAATTTTGAAAGTCAAACATCGAAGACAAAGTAATGCAAAAACGGATGTCGGAGGAAATAGCTGAGAATTTCCCTCAAACAGGAGAGTTTTTGGGGTGGACGATGTGCGTAGGTACTGTTAGTGGGGAGTATCCGGTGTCCATGGGACGCTCCGGGCTGGGAAATAATGCCATTTCCGATGAGGCCCCGCGGGCCGTGTCGACAACGAGATTACGGGGAAAAGACGGGAATTTAATAACAGCAACACACGTCTCATCTCGAGCAGTGCTCGCTGACTGATTCGCGCGTTATCTAGATTGCAGTTAGCGTTATTCTGTGGTTTGGTAATGTTGATTTGCAGCATGAAGTCGCGACACTGAGCGTTACTAAAAACGTTGTGAACCAAACCTTTATAGTATAAATATATTATGTAGGTTTCACGGCAACCTACTCTTATATTCCATTGTTTTTAGATTGTTCTCGATTCCTCATTTTCCAATAGAAAGGATAATAAATATTTTTCCTTTCCAATATAGGTGTACGTTCAGAAAGTTTTAAAATTCAGATTTTAAAAGCGTCGCTTTAAAATTTGCGACACAATTGCCACGTGAGCAGTTGAAAAAACGGAAATGCGGTAAAAACGTTTCGTGATCGTCGAGCACGTGACCAAGCGCTACGAGACCTCTACGCGGCTACGGTGCTACGACGCTCCGAAGTTGACGTAGCGATTGAAGTCTCCTGCAATAAGCCATAGCTTTTATTTTCCCATAATATTATTGAATGTAAATGATAAGGTTGCCTATAAAATCGTTGAACCATATTTAAATGTGTAAGTAATTAACTAATCATGGAACAAGTAGACCCAAAACGAGCTCACGTTGAAATACATTTTTCGTAGAAATATTATTTTGGAAACGAAGCTTTAAAAACAGAAGTTTCAAACAATAACCCTCGCGCAATTTGTAAAACTTTCGACGAACGGCGTTATTGTTTAAAAAAACATTTTTAGAACAATAAATAATAGAACTTTTCAACTTTTTACGTAAGAAGTCGTAGCAATACGGTTGAAAATTTCACAATGTGTTGGAATTGTCAATCCTTAGCAGTTCTGAATCGGCGGTTCGAACTTGCTCCCTGGCAAACTCGAGTGAATAGAATACGTAGTTTTCCTCCGAGTTGCCACTTTCGTAACTGTGCGGTTGCCTTGTGACATGTACCCCTCTACTTGCTACTGTAGAACTCAATCTTGGTGCTATCAAATATCAGTATGTCAAGGAATGGCAATAACTATTTTGTGATTTCTTCATTTCATCAAGTGATCTAATGTACTGGGTTGGATAGTTTCCTAGGTCAAAAATAAATTATTTACACTTTTCAATACAAAGTTAAAATAAAATTACACATTTTTTTATTGATTTGACCATACAATTTATTTTAGATTTTTTCCAGTTAACTTAAAAATAAGTACGCAGTTTGACATAAAAACATTATGACGACATATGTTGCGAAAACTCATAGAAAAGTATCGTTTTTGATATTCAAAAAAAGGATTGACTATTTAGAAACAACTGAATTATGTACTGTACTAACATTGAAAATATACAAACGAAACAAAATATTAAAAAAAAAGATAATAACAAAATTTTATAGCACTCAGTTACATGTTCTCATCTTAATAAAAAATGTACCAAATCCCACTAATTGCCTAAATCGTAGAATAATACTCTTTAAATAATCACAACAAATTTAATTAAATCTTCTTCAACAAACAAAATTTAAATCACCAAATGTGAACGATATTGATATTGGTTCAAAAATAGTTTCCGATGTGTAATGAACCGCTCCCAACTAGTCTATTAAAGCCGCATTCTCACTGAACAAGTAACAAGTATACAGAGATGTCGACATGTCGAAGTCTTCGTGACTAGGACTAGCTGGAACAAGTTCGTGTGTTGAACCACATTTGTCGGAGCCGATCCTAACTTCTGCTCTCGATTAGCATCGACACCAACTTGCTCCTCTATCGACATTCCTATTTCATATATGTATTCGTGGCAGTAAATTGTCTAATAGACTAATAGGATTTCATGTGGGAGTGTAAGTTTGATATTTGATTTGCGTTATTAGATTAAACTTTGCATTTAATTAGTTTTAATTATAATATTTTGAAAATATATCGCCATATAATATTTGTTTATGTTAGCCATAATATTATCCTTTATCAAACGCATATTTTGAGTGAATTTTTAATGAACCCAAATACCTGTGCTCGCATCGTAATTAATAGCACATTTCATTTGATAAATTCCTATTTAACAAATGGCGCAGCGTGTGTTGTTCGACGCTGTTATTAATAAACTTGGGGGCTTTTTCGTATTGGTGGCGTGGAATTATTGGATAGTTGGTATTGTCAGCAGTCAGTGGTCATAGTCGCGAAAGCAGCCGTCGCGCGGAATGTCAGCGGAATTTCATTTCGTTAGTGCCTCACCCTGCCGGGGTTGCGGATGCCTGCGGTCAACCCGAAACCCCACACCAGCTCCCTTACATTCGTTCATTCTCTGCCATATCGACGAACTTATCAGCCTGCGTCATAACATCACTGAACTCTATTACTTCATTACTAACTACAAACATTCTCCCGAATCTTATTTGCAAATCGAGCGGCGTTGAAAAACGTGATTATCATAATATACAGGGAGATCATTGATTTAAGATTGAGATAAGGCAATTTGCGTTAAAAGGAACAGTGGATAACCTAATTGGGAGCATCCTTTCATATTTTTTGGAACGCCATTAGAAGTTGAGCTTTAGTCATGAAATATTTAAAAAAGCATAATTTCAACACAAAAGTATTTTCTCATACAAAGCTTGTCCTATAGAGGAGTGTGTTCGTCCGTATTTTGTTTTATCATGTTTATTTAGCTCGCATTAGGCTTACATAATCATGTAAATGTTTGGCAGCAAATGAGTAATTTCTGTTTGTGTTTTTCCTTTACATATAGATTGCAAAATATTTGTTAAAATTAAATTGATTTAAAATTGAGAATTTTCCTTAAGCCGTTTATAGATCATAAAATTAAGTAATATTAATCAGTAGCCGAAGATTTGTGAGCAGATAATAATATTCAAAGCATTTCCCGATGCTCGGCAAGTATTGTAAAGAGAGCGACGCTCCGACAGCCGCTCTCCATAATATTGTGTTATACCTTATCGAATTTGCATGTTTTTACTGAATAACATTCCTTTGGCGCAGTCGAGATCAAAGGCCGAGGCGAAAGTGATTTCGCACTGAGTTAGTTCAACAAGATTCAGTTTCGCCCCTGCTCCTATCGGGCTTCTGAATAATTTTCGTGTAATAAGGAAAATTGTAAATGGGCATTCGACTCTTTGTATTTTCCAACGGCTATCAGTTGATGACGAGACAGCTCACTCGTATGCCAGGGGAATCAATTATTAGTAAGTATATTTTTAGCGGAAACACTATTATGTTCGGAGTTCAATAATGTGCCACAGCCCCGGCCTGGAGCAGGAGAAGGAACGGGGTGGTCAGTAAAAGTCTGACACTCCCTCTCGCCTCAGTCTAGGCAAGAGAAGAGGGCTAGGCAAATTTCGCCTTTCAAAAAAAAAACTTCGGCTTGAGGCACGAGAACGGTCGTGGTAGTTTTTATTCAAAAAGAATCTGACATTCTATTTCTCCCCACTCAGGGAGGGCGAAGTCATTTAATGATTTTTAAAATCTGTTCTCGTTATAAGAAAGTGATTATGGAATTTACATAGTTCTACAATGTAATGATGAATGAGATGTATTTAAAATTCGTGGTTACACTTCATTCATAGTAACGAAAAATAGAAAAGTAACAACTAAACTTCCAAGTCACAGAGCAATAAACGATTTTTCACTCCAATGAAGTAAATGCATCCGAAATAATCAACTAGAGAGAACCGAACAAAAAAGTCATACGTCTCCGGACATCATTTACATTTTCCATTACAGGGGCGATAAAATATTTATGGACGAAATAACATTAAGAAAACGCCGCTTGTTTCTTCTAACATGTATGTTTAATGCGTTGGTAATCTCACGTCGATTGATGTCGCTCAAAGACCTGGCACCGACGCCTACGAAGCTTAACTGGACTTCACGGAGGACTCCCTAGCCCTCTTTAAATTATTCCGGGAACGATCTGTCGCAGAAATTGTTACTTAAGAACTTAATCGACGCGTTGCTCTTTGTCTGGGAAACAGATGTTTTTTCAAACAACATCCATTTTATTGAATTCCAATTTTACTGTCTCCTTTTGTGTGCTTTTTACCTCTGATTTTAAATTGCTTTCAATTTGTTTTTCGTGTTGTTTTAGTATATTGGTATCGTTTACTGATATTGCTGGTCTATTGAGATACGTAAGTAATTTATTTGTTATGAAAAATGGCCATTTTGAACGTGTTCTAGTTCTTATTAACACAACAGTCTTCATTAATATATCAGCAAGCACCTCCGGATTACCACCATGGTAATCGTGACGAGAGCGGCCAACCCGTGCGTGCTTCAGATTTACCTCAAGCTACTAATTAGCGCCTTGTGCTCGTATTACCATGTTAATCGTATCCTCTCTGTTTCTACCTCGATACACGTATAAATGCATGTTTATATTATAATTTAAATGTCATTGATTTGCTAAAGATAGATAAATAAATAAATAATCCTTAATTTGTACCAAAATATTTTACATTTTATAAACCCACCAAACTGCATTGAAAAGTTTGATCGGCGTGATTAATAGATGGAGTACAATAGTCAAATTGTACCTATTAATTTACCGATTAAGTTTTACCAATTATTGTATTTCAATGTTTCGTATTAGCTTTAGACAGCATTGCATTTGAAATGTCAGTGTGATTTAAATGTTGGCACTCATGGTCGACACTTATTTTAAATTAATTCTACTAAACTTATTCAAAAGTAAACATAATATATCTATTAAATATTTTCGAATAAACAAGTAACATTTTTAAAAGCGTTACGAAGCAACGTATTATCCCTGAATGCGCTTCATTCATATTAAACTTTATATCACCATCGCACTGCATACACACGAGCGAAAACGCATTTCTAAAGAGCACATCTCAAAGAGCAACGTGTTACAAAAAGAACGTCCTTACGACACACAATGGAACAAAAATGTATATCACAGTGAATATCGATTTCAAATAAAATTGCAACCTTCTCGGATAACGAGGTGACATTTCCCCTTTTCCGGGGCCTGTTTGTCGCCCTTGTCGTACATTGGGAATTTATCCACCGAAATAAGCAGATAACGAATATAATGGCATCTTCACACGAGAAATACGATTGGCTCGAGTCGCTTCTCTAAAGTATTGTTACTGAGCTGCATTCTTGAAATATTGGCCACACTTGATCCTTAAACGGTTAAAGGATACTAGGTTCTATTTCTATTAGCTGGTTTTACAGTAGTTATTTGATATCGCTTACTTTAGAATATTAAAATATGTAAATATTTACGCTTTTCAAATCGTAGAAACACCTTTTTTTTAATTAGCTCAAAAAGTATTCAATTAACTTTCCTTTCATTCGAATCAAGAAAATAAAATTGCAGCAATATGCAAACATGTAAGCATTTGAACGTACACTAGTTATAATCAAAGATGGCGTCTTCTGTTTCAATAAGCTCCTAATGATGTCCTCCCACTGCGCCGTTGCTTCTCTATACTTGTTGCTTGACACAACGACACCACAATAAAAGATGTACAGAAGTACGAAGATTGTTGCTTGTTGAAAATATGGCATAACGAGTACGGTCAGATACCCACAACAGGTCTTCTATGTCCAGTTCATTTAATTGGAAATGAGCATATCTACTCACAGTTGTCACCTTGCCAGACAGTCTTACATTAAACGCCACTTGGATGGTGACCGACGGTAGCGGAGGATTTGCCTTCAACAGTTCTCTGTTGACAGTCAAAGGTTTAATTTTTTTTTCAAAAATCTCAAAATCCCCATTGCAATACACGAGACACCGTCGCAGTTATCAAAGAATATTAAAAGCTCGTAATAATTAATAGTTTTTTTTTTGTATTGGTCTTCTGTACATAACTGCATTGTGAAGTTACAGCATTGGCCGTAACAAGATAACACTAGAATATGGTTTATGTGATGGTTCCTACTATACGCTTCTTTATATAACTTAGCTATTGTCTTCTAGTGCCCTGACAATGGATATTCAATTCAAATTCTTTTGTGTGACCACTTTCTTAAATTCCTTTAGTGTAGTGGATGGTTCTTGTCTATGAATGTTTTTTGCAATTTTTAGTTCTATTTGTCCTTAATCTGTCGCCCAACTACGGTTTAAGCGATAATTATGAGGACAAGTGGTCATATTATGGGTTAAAATTGTGACTTTGGCCCATTGGCATCCATGCATTGCGAAACATCACATAATATTTATTTTAACGAATCTTCTCTTTTGTCAACAGATTCTTCTACCTGTATCACTTCTCGTTCTACGCGTACCACTACCGGTTCAACGGGCAATACAGCAGTCTTGCTCTCGTCACCTCATGGCTCTTCATACAGGCAAGTATCTCTCAATTAGTAACACTTTCTGTATTACTTTAACATGCAAAGGCTTTCTTCTAAAGTTTAGGTTCTGTGATTAAACCGCCAAGAAAAGAGAGATTGTCTCCTATTCCGTATAAAAGAGAAACATATTCAAAATTTTTGTTCTTCCTCAGTTTATGCTTTTTGGGAATTTAAAGATGTAATATGCCATGCCTGTGTGGCGTTGCGCCCTTTGCTATCAGCTATTTTTTGTAACGAACGTTCTAATTTTGAATCTGCTAGGTTTTTGTTTAGCAGTGACAAAAAATCCTTTGAAAAGCAGAGAATTACGGTTTTAGAAACACGACGGTTTAGTAACAAACCTAACCCATATGAGGTACCGCGACCTCGGCACAGAGCAGGAGAAGGAACAGGGGGGTTTTTAGCCAGTAAGAGTCTGACACTCCCTCCTGCCCGGCCCTGGGCGGGAGAAGTCATTGACGATTTTGATGATTTTCCCCTCACAAAAAAAAAAAAAAACCATACACGTATATAAAACATGGACTCTAAATAGAGAAGGAAATTGATATGCTTCAATAAACAGCAAGAACCTTCGTTCTTCCCATAACCGTCTTCTTCAATGTCCCACTCATCGTACTGATTTTCTCCACTCCTCCTTTTTCGTTCAGTCTGTCTTGCTGTGGAATGCGCTCCCCCCTGATATCAGGATGGTGTCTAGTCGTTTGACTTTCAAACAAAAGGTTCGTGAGCTCTTGCTAAAAGGTTTGGCTGAATCGTGACCACCATATATATAGTATATTATAATAAGTATAAGTATATATTATATATGTATATGTTATTTATAAATATATTATGTAATTTGAGTACTTAGTTTATATATATATTATATTGTAACTTGTATGTAAATATTTGCACATATATATGTATCTATCTCGTCTTCACTCATTTAAATTTAAGTCTGTTTGCTTGCTTCTTGCACCGACCATTGGCTCATCTCTGCATCACCCAAGGCTCGACTGGTAGAAAATGCCTAAGGCATTAAGTCCGCCTATGTACCCATTGTGCATGAAGTTTTAATAAATAAAAATAAATAAATAAATAAACCAACATCCAAAGTCACGCCCTACTACATAAGACAAGCAAATCGTGTAACATAACATATCACAATATGCACAGTAATTTGCGTCTCTATATTTGCTCGTCCGCAAATGTGATATGATGACAAATTGCAACTAGCCTATTTACCAAGTGCAGCGGCGTGTTTGTCAAGGGCACTTTGATGTCGGTCAGAGCCCGCAGGCGTCACGCACTCGCCACGCAGACCCACAGAGACTTGACGCTTTATACATAAACTGTTTGTCTAACCCGTTATTAGCTTTTCGCTAAACCGCTGTTATTGGTACACTTGCCTCGACTCTGCATGCTAAATGACATACACAGGGGGACGGAATTACGCAAGATTCATGTTTTTGATATTTTCAGTGTAATTTTATGATCAGTATATTATAAATGCGAAAGTAACTCTGTCTGTCTGTCTTTTCTTCATGACTAAACTACTGAACCGATTTCTGTGAAATTTGGTACAGACATAGTTTGGAACTCGAGAAAGGACATAGGATAGTTTTTATACCAAAAATCTGCAGACAGTCACTATTCGACGCCAACGGAGTCGCTGGCAAAAGCTAGTTTCTATATATGTGATCTTTCTAAGATAAAACAAAGTTTGTGACTAAAAGGTAAATGAGATGAGAACATCAGTTTGTTCGTTTGCTGAAGCAGTTTACAGTATAGACAACATTATAATAATGACATTCTTAGATCAGACAAAACGTCAGACTTATCACTGGAGATACTTTTACGTATGTTTGTATTTATAGAGGTTTCAGTTGAGTTGTGAAAAATAAGCATGGATGCCGTGACGTTACAATAGGAGACGGGTCACGGGGTCGCCAGGTCGCCTGAGGGACCCTCTCACGTACACATATCACACACACATACAAAATATTTTTTCATCGCTGCACGCGGGAGTTATTATTATTTTTAAAACTAAAAGAGGACCTCTTTTCATGGGGGATCCGAGCCGCGAGCATTTGTCAACAAATCACGTCCCTATACGTTTTTGTGATCGTTGAGAATATTCACTGTCGTGGAAAATTCAACTATGACTACTTTGATATAGAATATAGTTTTCGTGTTGTTATCAATTGGATAGATTTGAAGGTTCATTGAATGTTTCCTGTCTATGGTTTAGTTTATTACAAAGTAGTATGCAAATTTCTTATCAGCTATAAGATGCTACCGTTGAGTAATAGGCATCTGAAAATGATTAACTTATTTAGTTGCTTTTTAAATATTTTGAGCGTTCTCCCTTCTTTCGTATTAAATTTTCTTTTAAGTTATAAACTATCATTGTCCCAAAATGATATCAGCGAGTCCGCAAAAAAAAAACAACCCAATACGTAGAAAAGCGTAACGAGCAACAAACTTACCGTTTGCCTTTATTGAATTTATATATTGCTACTGAACCAAAAAAAACAAAAATGCGGTGTGTACAAAATGTATTAGAAAACGCAAGTCTTGTATCGTCTTATGTCAAAGTTTTGCCAAATATGTCCCGAGACGTTCCAAATGACGTCGGTGCGTGTAATATTTTCCGCCTGCCCGCGGGGAACGACGGTGACACATTACGTCCAAGTGATTTGTGGACCCACAACTTCGTACTGACCTAACCAGTACCCACCATATGATATGTGTAGTGTGTAGTGTAAAAATCTTGAGGAAAAATTGGAAAGTTAAGTTGAAACCGCAATTTGAGTCATTAATTTTAAAGTAAATGAATCAATGTTTAAATGGAAATCACATGATTACATTACATACACATGTATATATGTAGATACTATTTGCATAAATAGATTGAACACTATGATAAATATTATCTTAATAAATTTTCCGCAGCGATATTACCAAACTGTACCTATATTGTTCTCAGAATTATACCATTTTATATCAAAAAGAACCATTAATATCCGCAAGCTAGAACAAATTTTATCGATAACCAGATAGTCAAACATTTACTTTATCTCGAATTCATATATCCGGAACACGTTTAATTTTATTAACTAGTACTATAGTTAAACATTTTAATTTGCTTTATTAGTTCTCTATTTGACTGTAACCCGAAACAAAAAAGGTCCTAAACCAATCGCCAGGCATTAAATTTTTAGTCAGTAAGAGTCTGACACTCTCTCGCTAAGGCGAGAGAGTGTCAGACTCATCTTCATCATCATATGTGTCAGTGGAGAAGTCATATGATGATTTTCCACTGACAAAAAATAAATAAAAATAAAAAGGCGATAGCATTCTATACTAAGGTTTTTTATTTCGTCCTTACGATAATAGAAAATACCTTAATACTTTGGCTTTTTCGAATCGTAAAGTCTGTCATATGAAATTACGATGATGATGACAATGATAACATAATCATTTGTGTGTATTGGCACAATCGAAAATTGTTGCAAACACAGACAGGACAAGAAACGGTTTATAGTCGAAAAGAGACAGACACTAATATTTTTCCTCCTTTAAAATAAGACCTCATTCTTACGTCATTAGGGGTTTTCACAACACTGTACTTGATACATGAAAGCCAGGAGTGGTACATTTCTAGCTTTCGTGTCTTAGCGTACCATCGACGTCGATATCCGGACGGAAGTTAATAACACGGCGAACGGACTTCGGCCTTCCGTAGATAATACAATACGAGAAACAGGTACAATCGGCCAAGTTACTTGGTATCTAAGTAAGATAATAGAGATGCGATTCATAATGTTTTGATTATTTGCACTAAGTGGTTTGATAATAAACAATAGATATCTCAATTAATAAAATGCTGGTAGTCACTTTTTTATGGAATATATCAGCAAATGTGCAGGCAGATCACCTGATGGTATGTGACCAGCGCTGCTCATGTACTCCATAGCCAAGGGGTTTCAAGTGCACAACCCTTAAGGGAGTTGTGATTTAACTATTAGAGGATTTGGGGACTGAATATGGTGGATATATTGAGCCTTCGGTAATCTCACTACTCTTAGGCAGCCAAAGATACGTCGCTGTATTAGTACGCAAGCGTTGTTTGTTTGAGGTTTTCTGTGAGGCCGCTATCACTCCGGTGGAGCCGACACATTCGCGCCGAAGCGTGGCGTCTTCCACAATTACTTTGTTTAATTGAATATTACCAGAAGAATAGAAGACAGAATATTAGAATGAAAGAGCATGATTTTGTTTATGAATAACTATTGTCTCTAATGAATCAACCATTATTTTCTTATCTGTACATCAAATACTTTGGTTGACTGTACAGTGTTGTGTATCGGTACACTATCGACGTGTGTGCTCAGTTTATAGTGACCAAGCTATCTAAATTGTGGTCTTTGACGATGACAGTACAATTGATCTTGAATTGAAATGCAGTGTAGGTAGATATACATATGCGAATCTTGATTGCCTGTTTGACCTTACATATAATAAACCAATGAAGCATTTATTATACAGTTTTGAATATAATGTAAAGAGTTAATTCGTCATTGTGTGGTCATATGTAGATGCGAATGTTATGTTTCTCGTTCTTTTGGCCTAATTAATAGTGGTTTTCAATATTTCTTAAAATGTTAATTTGAACATTAAATTACAAGAACAAAATATCTGAATTACGAAAACAGATTCTAAGTGATCAATCTAGTACCCATCTCTAGTAATATTAATAACCTATTATTATTACCTATTAAATTTTAAATCTATTTTATTTAGGTCTGACAGTACTGAAATTTTCATGTAACGTAGGTAAATCAAACAGAATTAATAATTTAATTTTTGTATTATACAAGCAATTTCGACAAGAGTTTAATCTTGGGAATCTCGGCTTAATCTCATGATGTACATGTTGTGAACAATGTGTGTTGACAGCAAAAGCGCAATAGAGTATGGAGATAACATTAGGCGCGCCTCGAGTCAGCTCAGGCGGGGAGTAGGCTCTACCGGATTACAACGCGAGAGGGCGACGAAAAACAAGAAGCCCCTTCGGAATGCAAAGTGGGGGCTTATCTTATAATCATCGAGCGTGTCAACTTATTATTAAAAATCATATTTCATGAGGTCGGGCCAGCGCGACGCGCCGCGCATAATACGGACACCGACGTGCGATATTCTTAACATTAATTTCAACAGACGGAACAACTTGTTGACAGGAGGCTCAAACAGGATTTAACTTTCAATTAATAATCACGTAACTTCCTATTGTCTGTGACATTTTTGATGTCCTTAAACAATATTGCCTGTCAGTTGTTGAAGACTAACTCGATCCCTCATTGTAGAGGTTTAATAGGCGTTCCAGTTAATTTCTGTCAGGTCCTAAATCAACAGAAAAGGCCCGCCATCGTGGAACAATGTAAAGTGCTGTAATCTTCCAGATCTCTTGCAAATTATAGTTAAACTTATGGTAAACACTCTCAGCGGCTTACTTTGTGGTGTACATAATTATACGGGGCATACCTTGAGGGCCAATGCCGCTAGAACATTTTATGCACCTGACACGAGGTCAAGGAAATAGTAGCAATGTTTTAAAATATCTACTCTTAGCGCAGTCATCCGACACCGTCCAAGGATTTGTAAAATGAAAAGGGATTAAAAAAATGTCTCGTCCGGGGCGGGCGGGCTGCGTTCCGTCCCTGCTTTTTTCTTTGCATTTTAAATCAAAATAACTTTATTTTTGTGAGAGTTTTCCACCGTCTTGGCATAATCAACGCGCCGCCCGTAAAGTGTTTAAGACAATTTTGCGGCTAAAAAATGTATTAACACAAAGAACTGGCGTTCCTTTGAAGTGCCGGCTTTCGACAAGCGTTGCTCAAGTGTACACTTGAACTCGTGTGTCGATGCTAATTTGGGATCAACTTTTTAAAAATATATAGATTGAAGATAATTTTAATGCTTTTAGATATTCTTTGTGCTATTTGTACATTTCAGAAGTTTTAACTGTTCTCCAAATATTGACACACATGACACTGCTCAATTTTTCCTTTGAATATGTTAGTGTTCAACAATGATGTCATTTAGCTACATAGTCTTATCCACGAAAAGACAAATTCTCTGTAAGCCTAAATGGGTTTTAGCGAGTACTAATTTCCTTGTGAAATATAACTAGTTAGATGCCTACACCTTTGAGTACATAAATTGTATTGGCGAATTTTCAACACAAATCGTTGCTTCAAGGATAAACACTGTATAATATTCCTTAAAAAAATAGACTAACAAACGTTGATGTTAGATGTTTTGAAACGGGTAGGCCTCTAGGAAAGTTTCGTACGTCTATACACTGCCAACGTAATCTGTTACAAACGATCTGAAAATTGATAAAAATGGCCTCGTTTTTTATTCACGTACATCTAACAGGGCGGGCGGTAAATCTCAAAGCGGCCGATTTTAATGGACGTATAAAGGGGCGTCATCTCTGTCCATTAAATACCTTTTAAACGTTTGATCCTTTTTTATATTTGCTACTGTAGCGATGATCCGCGAACAGATTGGGGCACGAACCGGTGCTGTTAATTAAGCCTGTATAATGTATCCCCTGTTCTACTGACCCATCGTCCTGTCCGGACATGTGTGCCATTCAAATACATTCCGATTTTTAAATACCCTTCGATTTCATTGCTTATTCCCTGAGTGAATTCGTTTGGCCCAAGACAATACATTCCTTTTAGCCAATTATTTAATTAATAATTTTCAGTGATTGGTTGTTGATTGATTGTTTGGCTCAAAAACTTTCAAATGTTACAAATATGTACCTACCTGGCTATGACTTCATAATCGAAAACTCAATGTCTGCCAAAACTCGTATTTGTACAGAGTTAAGCTCCAATGCAAAATAAAAAATGATGCAAAATTCATTCAATTATCTGTCAAGTAGCGCACGCCGCGAATAATAAATCATGAAGGTGTCGCAACTTGTCTGCGCCGGTAACCCGTTACACTGCCACTTGGAAAAAATCAAAATGAGGGGATCAGAAAATATAATTTCAAATAAAAGTTGAGTCAGGGGCGGTCACAAGTTTCTTAATTAAAACTTACGTCGGACGACGCGAGGGGTGGGAACTTTGACCCAGAAATAAATAAATAAAGACTGGGGAGAAGTGAGGACATCGTCACGAGTCCCTCATTTATTTGTCTAAGAGAGTTTTGCTCAGTTCGACGGACGTGCCTCATAATCTGCACTCACAACATCTATCTGTGAGCTAGCTAAGCGCGCCGTCGCCCGCCTAGCCGGCCGCCATCTCCGTCGCAACTACTGCCAGCTTATCTCTTTACCGGTTATTTATTGCGACATTTCCCCTCAAACGCCGAACAATGAGAAAGCCTTTGCATTTTACAAATAGACATTTCAGAATTTGCCAGATGTGGTCAGTAATGACATATTTTATTTTTACAGCATTCCATGTTGTACTTCTTCCATCACTACGAGCTACCCGTGATACTACAGCAAGCCCAGCTGCAGCAGCTTCTACTCCGTACGCATCGTGGTATGGCTGGCGTTATGGGGCTGGCGGGGATTGCTGCTCTCGCAAGCGGTGCTGCCTACCACGACGCGCCCGGTACTGGTACGCAAGCTACTCCGCCCACTACTCAGTCGACTACACAAACTGTTCAAAACACAGCGCAGTCTACTACACAAACTTCGCCATCTGTCTCCACCGCACAGACTAATACCACTCACACCGGTGACGTGGTGACGACGAGACCGCCCGAAAGTGCGGTGGAGAACACCAACTCGGGCGGAGACACACAGGAAAGCGCTCTTGCCGCGCGACCTGCTGACGATGTAAGGAATACTGATAAGGATAACTCTGTCACCCCCGGCGGTGACGCAGACATCAAGATTGAAGAAATCGCTAGAAAAAGAGAAATTATTAATAAAAACAACGTTGCTGGTAATGGTAACTCTGTTAGCAACGAAACTGATTATGCAGCCTTGCCGAGTGGTACTAACGGGGCTACCACTAACGTGGCGGACGTCAGCGAAGAGACGTCTACTTTGGATCGTAGACGAAAAGAGAGCGTGGCCGTCGACAACGGCGAGCCGGCTCTGGAGTCGAGCGACGAGCCGTTGCTTGCAGACAGACAAGCTCCCAGAGCTTCCCCTGAGGCTGACGATATAGATTAACATTAACTTATTTCGAGGTCATTTCGCAATAATATATGTTAGGTCCGATTAAATGTAACTGCTTTTGTGAACAAGTAAAGGTGTTGCCGTAACGATAACGATTTATATTATAATATCTAGTAAATGATATTGTCTCGAGAACTTATTAGAGAATTTTATCTTCGCATAAGGTCAAGTAAGTCACAAAGCACTACCGATAAAAAGTTTGGAAACAACAGATACATTAAACAAATATGTAATATTTGATTCATTCTATTGATCGATCAGTTTAAATATTAAGGACAAACTTACTTAAATAACATAAGAAAATTATCAATCAATGTGAGAATTAAAGCAATATCATCTAGTTTTATATGAAGTTGGTAAGTCACCCATTGATATACCTTCGATATATTATCGGCGCTATTGTAGTTAACTTTTTCAACTTTTGTCATCTAATTTATTTTATTAGCTTATCAATAGTTCCAACAAACGTTTTTTACTCATAGAAGATTGATTTTTACTTTTCCATCGAGATCACCAATATTATCAATTAAAGAAAAAATAAGCAAGTAGGTCTTATATTTTCTTGCCTATACTTTTCGAGTTTCTTAGATCTCCAAGGTGGCTCGCTTACGTTTTTTACTTTCGTACTACTACTTAAACTTCCGTTTAATTATTAAGATATTGTTTATTGGTGATTTTACCCATAGTCAACATAATTTTATTTTGAACAAACATACGCTTCCAGTCTTTTTAACGGTAGATTATATCGAAGGAGTCTATAAGTAAATATATTGATCAAAAAGGTTCACGATGTTCTTATTTTTTATAGAAAAACTAAAAAAAAACCTTAATTTATGGTACGTTACAAAGGTGATTGTAGTATAAGAAGCATTCTGCCATTACCGAAATAAAGCAATTGTGTAAATATTTATTGTATTCTAATATTGTATGTATTGGAATTTTTGTGTTATCGAATAACGTGTTACTTTGATTATGCTTAGAGGTTGGCGTTGGAGGTTGGCATACTCTATTCAGTGATTTAGTTTATAGCAATAAAATATTTTTGTTCAAATATGTCCATTATTTGGGAACTTTTATTTTCTCTCTTTTCCCTATCCACATCCCATCCATTAAAGATTTTAGGTGAGTATTAATGTAGCTTGAAAATATACTATATTTATTATTCAACTTAATTTGATCATTTTCTTAAGTCAAGTCTTTTTATGATGATGATGACGTAAAGATGCCTTTGGTTTTGAATCTAATAAAGTTTTGGACTTTCTCTTTAAAACAGGGAAATAGAATATTTCTTGTTAGGAATCAATCATATTAATGCAGTTGTCTCAAGTTTTGGTATAGTGAAAAGAAAATTAAAATTTAACTTTATGGTCTTTACCTATAGACATAGCAGTACTTTTTATTTACAATAGAGTATGCTGTTTTGTTTTTCCTATTAAATGTGTAGCGGGAATGAAATCATACACTAAAAGTGGATCGTTTGTTTTTTAATCTACTTCCATACTGGTGATGTTTGAGGTATTATAAGAGTAACGATGCTACTATAATAATATATTGGAGTATTTTCAGTCATCACAATGTTTTATTTTCTGTAACATTTGGTCTGCAATGCACGTGTGTGTGTCTTGGTGGGCGCCGTCGATTACTTACTATTCAGTAATCCGTCTACTCGTTCGCCGTCGTATCCCACAAAAAGTCATAGGTCCCAAAAATTTAAAAGAAGTGCACACACTTCTACACCATTATTATTATATTATTATGCAGAGAGAGAAAAGTTTATTTCAACGAATCTCCAAAACTACTGTTCCAATTAGATAGTTCCGGTGTGTTGGATAGACCATTTACCGAGGAAGGCTATTGGCTAAATATCACGTTAGGTTCACCAATAGGTGAGCAGCGGATGAAACAGGATGGGAATATCAGGTATCTCATTTAGCCACTAATTTCATGTTGACCACCCGTGTGATAAGTTCTAGCATCGGTGATTCTGTACGTTTTGAAGACGAATACATTTCTATGTTATTAGTTTCTCTTTTGTTATAGTAAATCAATATTTTTAGTATAGCTACCTAATTTTATAAACGTGGAAGTTTGTAAGTATAAATATCATAAGTTTCGTACGTCCTTCATCTTAAATCTACTACCGAACGGATCTGAATCAAATTCCGCCTTAGACATAGGTTCTATTATTATCTTGAATAACAGACATGCTAGTTTGTAACCGACGACCGGAAGCAAAACCGCTGGCAGAAGCTAGTTTACTATAATTCTCTCACATTAGTCTGTGATAATTGCGCTTGTAACAACGGAGGTGAAGTCAAAATTATTCGTTTTTGTTCTGTGTGGTAAGCTAATTAAGATTCATAATGGTCTAATACATTACAGACACTGGATACCTAACCTTTTATTACATTATGTAAAAAAGCTTGTAAAATCATGAAAGTGTGTGGAACTGAGTTAGTGTCCCAGCAGTGCTAGGCACACTCCTGGGCCGAAATAAGCAAATTCGCATTTTAATCTTTGTTTTAATTGAACGTTAAATTGTTTACTATTCTGATAATGTATTTACCAGTCAGCGAAATATTTTATATAAGATTTAACTGGTGCAAGTATTTAAAAATATTTCCTTAATGAAAAGTCACGTTTTACAATTTTCTTTTGAGCCACATAGTACTACCAAGGTCGGACCAAACCGCAGGTGTACTGCCAGTCCATCCCTGTACTAGATCAAAGAAAGCAAAGATCTCGTAATTAGATTTTAGATTGTTAAGACCTCTTTGGACTGGGAATATTCTGATATCATTTCTCGTTCAGATGCACATCCATTTCTATAAAGAAGGATTAGGTACTAAAATAAAACCAGTGTTTTACCACAACAAACATTTATTTATTTATCATCACATCATACATAAACACTTTAAATACAGATACAATTTAAACTTTAATAATAATACATTTATGCAATTTATACTAGAGTGAATAGGCTCTTAATAAACTAGTGCGCCTTACAATCAACGATTGCATCATTGCTTACCATCAGGTGGGATCGCAGTCAAGCATTAGTTTATAGCAAGTAAAAAAAAACAATGGGTAAAGAAGAAAATATTATGTATAAAATAGAAGTTCTATAATAACGTGAATTGGACGCTTTTGATTTACACAAATCTGCTAAATTGCTATTTGATGCGAAAATTATACGCGTACATATATGTATTTCGGACCCGAGTACATTACTTTTTAGACAATTAAAAAGTTATAATAGATTCTTTAAAATATTGTTGCATTTGTCTCGTCGTCGCTCGATGGACTCATTAAAGCTGATGCCTGCAGTTAGCAGTCGCACTCGCTGTCATTCTGGATATCTGTAAACAGTGTGCACATATTTTAAAATTCTTATTTTTGGCACCTGATTTAAGTTGACTACGACAATAAAACATATTTAGAACAACATAATTCGCGGGTGACCACGGTTGGTGATTACATTGGTTAACGATTAACGATTGATGTATGAACTATTATCGGTCTCAAAGAATGGATCGATGCAAATAACTACTAAATTAACGAACTCCTGTCTCAGCCAAACATACTTTTTAGGATACTAAACCAATAAAGGAAACCAGTACTAATATCTTCAGTAATCAGATCCTAGCAATCAAAAACTGGTAAGGTAGGTAAGTACAAATAAACCCAATATGAAATTTATTATACCCTTTTTCAGGGCGGAAAATCGTCAAATATCTTCTCCCGCCCTGGGTTGGGTGAGAAGGCGTGTCAAACTCTTACTGACTAAAAACCGCCTCAAACCATCATCAGCTCCAGGCCGAGGCTCGTAACGCCTCTGGTATTGTAAATGTCCATGAGCGGTGCTGATTGCTTACCATCAAATAAACTATAAGCTCGTTTCTATTACATAAAAAATAAAATAAAAATAACATCAAGTGACATCGAAATGGACCATAAATTTTAATAGCTTAATTCTTCTTTCTTGAATCCGATCCCCATCCACTAACGTATCTGCATCCAGTAGAATTTCCCCTCGTCAGCTACGTGTATTCTCAAGCAATAACATCTCGTAATGTGTGTTAATTCCCCAAGAATACGCGTGACCTCCAAGTTAGAATGCTCTTCGTCACTTCAACGACCAGCTAGGTTTCGGACAGGTATATTAAAGCAGCTCTCTCTTCATAAAACTTCAGTATATCTATAATCTAAAATTAGGCTATGAATGGGAAGCTACGACTTATATCTATTGTATATTAGTATAAGATCCAATTTACTATAGCAACGTATGTTATATTGTGTATGTCTACGTACCAAACCCAAAAAACTTAATCCTAGTGAATGTTCTGCAAATATTTTTGTAACAAAGGTGCTTATACAAAACAATTCCTGAGACAGTCATATAATTTTATGTAACACACAAAAAGAACATCATCGAATAACAGACAAAAATCTAAACAATGACACAATCAATATTTATTTGTACTTATCTACGAGTCTTATCCGGGTTATGACCCGGGTCGAATTTTCCGACAAGAAGGGCAGTGGGACTAATCGCGGATCGGAGTGCGTCGGCACGAACCAGCTCGCCGGCACATCCGCACATAGCCGCGTAATCCGGTGGCCCACGCCGCCGGCCCGGTGCCGTGCTACGCCGGATTTACTGCCGGACGAAACAGACATACAGCTGATTGTCGAGATTAAACGACGTGCGCCCAGTGCCATCGCGTTTTATAGAGATTTACCATTGTTTGGGGAACAATCTGCGATTTATTGAAACTCTAGAGCTTCCGTGGAGCTGTCATTGATACTGGCGCTCAAAAGGTAATACCTCTCACACGTTTAAAAATAAATCAGCTTTAATATTTCTTTGAAAAGAACTTATCTAAGTTACATCTGAGAACATTTTTGCTTAAATACTTACAAACGTTTGCAACATCGAACTTTAACGTTTCTTTACGGTTCTTTGTGTTAAGTACTGGCGTATGAATGGGGCAGCTGTTAAGATTTTTCTTTCCATTCAAACCGCTTTAAGCTCTTTTGATCGCATTATAAGAAAATTGTCACAAAAGACTTGTACAAAGTTGTGAGGAGAAAAACGTGTAACACCTTTTTATTCGATGTTTGTTGGGTGGCGCGATCTTTGACCGACAATCAGATATCAGCCGGCGCTGGCTCGATAGCTTTTATCTGGGCTCCGTTATCTGAGGGGGCTTTGATCCGTGCGGCTCGCTTTGATGTCGCAAGCGCCCTTTGTACGCCGCGCGCCACACGCCTCCCACCAACCTGCACACACGATTAACATTACTTAAGAAGGTATCTCGATAATATCCTTATGAACTATCATTATAACAACTATCTTATACTTAATCTTCAACATAACCTATTACAAAATACTGTTCAAAATGCTCAATTTATTTTAAACGAATTTTATTAAATACAAAAATGAATGCAGGTTTCTCATAAAAGTTTTCGCTAGAGTATTTCAAAGTGTAATCGTGGCAGACGACGTGAGGTCACGAGGGCCAAGTAAAATGATATAAAGCTACGTGCAAGAGAGTAATAAGTTGAAAACTCTCATAAATATGAAAGACAATTAGAGGGCAGTCTGTCTGCTTAGCACCTGTTGGATGCGGCGCACGCGAGAATTAACATGAAACTTTTAGTGGAGTTTTATATGTAAAAAAATCATGAATGTTTAGTTTTGAAAAGAGAATTTGAATAAAATATGGTAAAATATATAAAGCACAGCCCTAGCATATGGCCCTTTATATACCTATATATTCCACGTATTTCAAAATAATACACCAATCAAATAAACTCCTATTAATTTTAAACATTTTAAGCCCTTGTTTTTCGACACTAAACTTCTTTCCTCAACGCAATATCAATCCTCCCACCTTTACAACTAAGTTTAAAATAGTATGGCAATACAGAACTAACAGAAAAATCCTTTGGCATTTTACAGTCGCACCGCGTGGTGATTACAGTGTCGTTCATTTATCCAGTTTTATTGTCGAAACTAAAATATTATGACAAGTAACAGCGTGCTCACATTGTCAATAAAACTAACAATTCTTGTTTTAAATTTATATAAAAGTACGAGGTTTTAATTGCGATATTGTTTCCTGGTATTTACACAATACTATAGTATATAGATATACGTGCGCAGCTGTTGAAAGCATTGTTAAAATTCCGCTGTTATTGAAACGTTGTTTTGTTGGCGATTAACTATTTCATTAATACAGATAGATACACTAAGTAACAATTAATGTATATTTGAATTCAATTGCGACGTCTTTGTATCTTAATTAGAATAAGCTAGTCTTCAAAAGGGAAGCGTTGCCGACCGATCATGGGATTGTTTAAAAGCGTAAAATAATTTCAAACAATTTTTCCGCGCTATCATAAAAGGGAAGCTCTGCCATTTGGCCACAATTCGTCCTGGGGCGTGCGGTCGCGGTCGCTACAAAAGCAAAATTAATTTTAAAATACACCAAAAGAAATTAACTTTCAGCCAGCGTCTGGGGTAAAGGTGAAAGTTCCCAACGAGAACGTTCGGAACGACTTAAAAATAATAAAACGGACGCGAGGCGAGCCGCGCCGGGGACAATCCTATGTTTATGTTATTGCTTTGTACTCCATCATGTTTTTTGTAAACCTGATTTTTAAAAGGCTTCTGGGTAATTTTTCGGTATAAGTGCTCAGCTATTTTCTTTTTCGCATTTTATTGTACTTGTTATTCGTTTTTGTTTGAATTAATTCTAAAATGGGTGATGATTGTTTTTGTTTCTTTTGTAAAAGACAAAAGAGAAATGGTTTGTTCTTATTCTATTTTCTTTTTATCAATTTCAAAATTAGGTTTTAAATTTGAAATTTGACAACATTTTTATTTGGATAGTGTACACTATTTAAATAATATACCGTAAATTAAAATGGCGAAAAGAAACAATAAAATGCAGAAATATTTAATTAAGTGTACTACACATATTAAACATCTTTTAACTGCATTATTTTATAGTCACGATTTCCACAGCATAAGAAATTAAACAAATTTCCTGCACCCCAAACATAACAAAAAAACTTATATCAAAAACCTTAATGAACAAATTTTAAGCGCAGTAAGTATTAGCAGCTAACTTAGTTTTTCTTGGATGAACAGCGAACAGCGTCTCATATTTCAGACGTTTTAATTTAGCGAAGCGAACGTCCGCTCCCCGCGGTGTGCTTAAGCAGTCTGGGACATTACAGACTAATTTTTATACGCCTTTTTGCTAGAGCTAAGTATAATCGAACTGCCAATCCAGACTCGCTACAAAGGAGTCCGGAACTATTAGGATGCTTATAATAAATCAGGTTTATTGAAGCTCATGTTTTTGTTCCTCTTATCTTCAGGAACTTGTTCGATGTTCGAAATTGTTTTAAATTACGATACTTTAAGATATTTTATCGTGATATTTTATGGAGTTAAGTTTTTTTTTTATTTATTGTTTTTTTTTGTGTGTGAATTTGTTGTGGCTTGTGCATAGTATTAAAAAAGTTAGTTTGTATTGATTCAATGTTTTGATACATGGATTCGTATTAGAACAGCAAACAAGTAACATATAATAATAATTATTATATTTTACTATAATAATTATAATTATATGTTACTGCTATAACTTTTCTTAATGTTAGTATAATACTAGTATTTTCTTTTGTATCCTGTAAGTGCGTTTATAAACACACATAGAAATTACATCCAAACCCGGTACAGCAATTTCTGGATTATACATAGAGTTGTACGGGAAACGATCCTGCGACCCGTTGTACACCAGCCGGTTGCTCTGCCACCGCGCCAATTGTGCAATCAATTAAAGAAATAATGCAATGAATCAGTGAAAAGATCAAACTGTGGCTGTTTTGCACCCATCATGGTGTGATCGGCCCATAATATTTTAATTATTTGTTTGTACCAAACTTGAAGTACCAAAACCTAACAAATTAAATCAACTGTCCAAAAACGACACGAGCCTTTCTAAATAAAAACTTGAGAACAGCAAAACAAAAACAAGAATCTTGCACAAAGAGAAATCTCAACGTCAACCCATCATGCGCTCAAGTTTGCCGCAAAAGTATGCATAATATCTAATAGTGAAACAAAAATGAGTTGGAAAGGGTTCGCAGGTGGCAGCACTGTGCGGGAACGACAGGTAATTAAAATGCAAATGAAGCGAGACAAGCTGCGCCAGCGTTTAGCCTTTGAATCCTCAAGATATCTAATTTACGGCTCAGAAACATTCTTCCACGAAGATAACCAACCTTTTAGATACTTCTCACAGATAATAGTTTTTTTAAAAATATTGTAGCTGACTTCAAAGCCGTTGTTTGTAAAAGATAGACGCTACTACTGCTTAGTTCTTCGTTTATTCCTGTTTAAATAAACTGTTACGATAAAATTATTAGGCTTGTGCCTAAGTTTGTGTTTTATTTACCGACCTATTTCTAATTTGATAATTTTCTGACAATATTTAATAATCCTAAAATACATTCTACACGAATATAAATGTTTTGTTAAACCATGATTTCGCTAACACTTTATTGTACTTTAAACTAACATAAACGCATCAAATAACTTAAGTTTATCCACCCGGTATCAACTCCAGACAATTTGCACCCGTCATTAATCAAACTAACTTGATTTAAATTATGCGGTGACATGTGAGTTGAAGCTGAAAACACAAGTGGAATGAGCGATGACGGGTCGCGTCACGCCGTCCTCACGCCGCCGCCACGCCGCCGCCTCGTCGCCGTCTCTCTGCCGAAACGCGAGCACATCAAAGAGCTCCGTACAGAGGGTTACGCCGAAATAATCCCTACGATAACTTTAAATGAATTCGTTAATTACACTAGTGTTGATTCGCTAAGAAATACACCCGAGGGAGCTCCTCACAAATTACCTATCAACAAAATTAAAGCCACTCGTAGGGCCTCCGCCGTCTATCGGCTTACTCGCTTTTAGTAATATCGCGTGAAAATTATTTATATGTAAGCAAACCCGCGCGTGATTAGGGCGGTCCCGGCGAGCCGAGCTGATGTTTAACCCAATTCCGTAATTCGTATGTTTTGCTTATTAATTAATGAAGTCGTAAAACGTGCTGCTTATCAAGAAACTCCAACGTGATTATCTGTTATAACGTTCCGAACGATTATAGGGTTGTGCGCCTTTCATCTGATTTTCTATCGATTTAAATATATCTCTTAATACGTACTTGGCAAAAATACTAGTCGACATTTCTGTAACGTTATATTCTATCTTTACAGTGAAATAAACAAATAAGTTTCAATTTAGTATTATCGTATTGTAAAAAATATCAGAAGATAAAATATTGACATATCATTAATATTTTATATTTTCCGCTTTTCTAAACTAATTAATTTCCTCTACATTGTTCCCAGCCCAGCTAATACCAAAACAAAGTATCAGAGTAAATACTCGAGATATTTATATTTATCGATGAGAATATGAAACTAATAATAAATGACATGTTATAATTAAGTATTGAGGCGCTCGTCCCGAACACGCGTGTGTGCACACGGAGCGTCCGTGTCGGTTCCGGGCGGCTGGCGGACTTGGACGGGACCGGCTAATCTCCTCGCATGTTGACTCTACTCAATAACTAACTTCAAACATAATTATCTACGTCGATTTCCCCTAAAATTGGCGATTCCCTCGAAGGGATTCCCGCGATATTGCTCCGACAAATTTCTTGTGCCAACACGGCGCCGCCGCCGCCGGTTCAGGATATTATCGGGGGTCATTGTTTGATTATCTCATTATAGGATGATTGATTCCATCAGCCGTTCATTAAGATGTTCGCCGTGATCGCGTTTTCCTACTAATTATATTTACAAGCAATTATTAATGGGACATGATGCGATTTTGTGCGGTTCTGTTTGATGTACGGGAATAGTCCTATCGGACGCGGTGCCGCGGTGAGTTGTCAGCGTGAACCGGTGCAGTATGTGTCAAGTTGTCGGTGTGACGATCGCATTATCTAGCTCGTGTGCGGTATTAAGTAAAACGTGTGCGTGCGTGCATACTGAGCACAGAGAAGTGCAATTTCACGACACATCGCGCCGTTGTTGCTGGTAATAAATATAAAATATGTGCGATGCCGCCGCAACCCGCCATCTTGAATACCAAGTGGGCCACACCGACTAACTACAAATGATTTTAAAAAACGTCTTCCCCCGTCCGACGCCCTCTAACTCGTTTACTGCATTTTATATTCATTATTTTACCGCTACCGCCGCGCTTTTACGACGTATTTAATACTCAGCAATCATATTACGTCGTAGTTTGTGGGTACCCACCGTAATACTATTACAGGTTTATTAAACAAGTTCAAATTATGTTAGATGCGGCCATTTTCTTTACACGGTTCCAGCTACGATTCAGTGCTACGCCGTAGCACTTGCTACGGGAAAGACTACGGCAAACAGCAAACTTTAAATTAACCAAGAGTTCGCTCGATTCGAATTCATACTATGACATGTGTCTTCGAATAATTGTTAATTTAAACTGACAAAATAAATGTAAAACACTTTTATGATGAAACAAATGAATGATCATTAATTTAATTAATTATACACACCGTAAAAGCCGGCACGTACATGTTAAAATTAATTTTTAATTTGTTTTCCTACAAATTGTACTCGGGGCGGTTTGAGTGACGGCGCGAACAGTTGACACGGCGTCCTCTAAAATTATACAAAGTAGCCGCGCTGCGGAGTTGCCGAGTTGGTGATCCATCAAACGTCACCGTGAAGAGATCAGGCGGCAAATTTTAATTCTGAATGAAGCTCTTTAAGGGCGCGGTTTATTGCGGGGCGAACTTAATGTTTCGCGTGACTCGAATGCTGAGATATTATTTTAATTTCAGCCCCCATCGGCCGAGGTGTCTCGCACACCCAACTTTACATATTTTTGAAGGAATAAATCTCTTTTGATGAAAAAAGAATTTCACTGTAAACATTGCTTGGTTAATGGAAATTTTTGTTTAGTATGCAGCATGGCGAAATTAGGAAGGAGCGTGTCACTTGGAGAACCGGAATACTGCGATACCATGCGAGGAATACTTTCCCGAATTTGTCTGACACGTGTCCCTTCATATCGATTCCACAAAGAAAGAAATCCGTTTCATACATAAATCTTTATTAAGTACCCGCCCATCTCCCTAATTTTACGACAAGTAACTGCCAATGAAAAAGACCTCAACAAATAATCACGTAATACAAATTACATTTTCCCAAATCGTTACTGAGTTACGTAGCTCCGACATTTTTACGAACAGGGATCTTACAAAATCCGTCTTACATAAAACCGGTGTCCCCCCATCAAATGCAACGAATCAAAGGACTCTGTGCCGAAATTCGCAACAATTTTATTATTCAATTATGGTTCGGTGGCGAGCAATATGCCAGCGTGAAAATGACACCCTCCACGCCGGCCCCGCGCCCCTCGAACCTCCAGATTAGGGCCGACTCGATACTGTATCTCAGATAATAAACATGATGGTTAAGGAGATCACTCTATGGCACAAACTTGTTCACAAATTAACCAAAATAAACGCGGAGTGAGCTCGTGATGTTGCGGCGGCTAAATTAAATTTGGATAGTCCCGAAGTTAAGCCCCAAGTTAGCATGCACGTGCGCAAAATGTAGACAGTGCCTCGCGCCGACGTGGATGTATGAACGTTACGGTAATTTGTGTCGGCGACATTAGTTCCGTGTTGCATAAAGTTGGTGCTAAGTAGTGTTCGCACGGAGTAGAGGCGCGCGGTCATTCCTCCCTCATACTGAGCACTGTATTGGGGAATACATTTGCTCATTTCGCAACACTCGATTGAATTCTAGTTGAGGACGCCGCAAAGAAATATAGTGGAAAGCGTTCGGGCGTCTTAGTCTGTAGATTGCGATCACCTACTGGCTTGCCGCGTGCTAAGTGGATTGGAGTGGGACCTCATCTGTTCCCCGTCAGGGGAGGCGTGGGGTGGCCCCCTTCTCTCCGCCTGCGAATTGCGTTAAATAAAGTCAAATTGAGCAATAAAGGCTGGCTCCCCGCAGTAATGCAATAGAATCGCTGTCCGACGCTCAAACTATACCACTAATTTACACCAATAATGGTAACCCAGCGGCCTGTACACCGTACTTCCACTTGTTTGCACTGATTTACTTTGATTTTGTCTTTACTATAACATTACTTTTATCTTATTCTTTTTAATATTCATCCGTATCATATTCAACTTGGTAATAAAACACATTATATAGCGACAATAGTTTTGTTTTTTTTTTGTTCAATAAACTAAAACTTTGAATAACAAACTTATGCAATAACGTCTGTTACACTTGATTTCCGGGAAACTAAACTGTTAACGGAATTCTCAATAAGACAGATTTCCCATTTGGTTACAATTGACATTGTTTAAGATAAAAGCACTCAAATCCGAATGATAGGTGATGAGATAAAACGGAGCTTATAAGTGAAAGCAAAGTTAACTGTGAGTGACGAGGGTAGCAGTTGCTTGTTGCTTGTTATGAAACCGTTTTGAGTCAAGAAATCATCGCGGCCATTACTGACTTTCATGTTGTAGGGCTGTCAGGCGTCACTAAATTTAAAAATAGAATTCCATTCATCTTTCTTAGTAAAATTCTGTGAAGCAAACTAACATAAGATAACAAGAACAAATGATAACTTTTGAGGAATAAAGTTTTGTTTCGAGAAAATTACGTTTCAATAAATTAAATGTAACAAGACAACCGCTAAGCCAACATTTACCCAGTACGAGTAAAAACAACAAACACTACAATAACTTCATTGTACTAAGAAAGTATATTTATCAGCCCTGAACTTTACAAATAACCCTTCCGCTGCCGCTAGGCTCTTGTTCCGCAAATTCGGGCAAGGCGGTTAGGTTTAAAATTCAATTTATTTCAATTTGTGTGTAATCAGAGGGGGGTTAACACAAAAATACGCGTTCTTTATATTGCGGCGTATCGTTTAGGGTTAGGTATGGAAATGAGCCCAGTTTTGGGAAAAAGGGGGCTTGTAATTACTTGGTAGTGATCTGTTCTCTAGTAATGTGACTACGGTAGTGGGCGTTGGAGGGTTAAGTGTCCGCGGATATCGATTAAAGTTTATTGTTCAAGGATGTTGAACTTTAGTGAGATGAAGTTCAGAGATGATCGAAGTAAAGCGAAGAACTTTAATTATAAAATTTTGTGGACTGTGCCGTGTGTGAGATTGCCTTTTTACTAATGAATTTTGAACAGCAGTCAGCTGATTAGAAAATGATAATTTTTAGCTTTAAATTTCAATGAATATAATTTCTTGTATGTACTGCTCAGGGTAGACCTAAGTTATTAATATTAGATACAATCAATTTAAATCCATTATTCTATAATGAAAATTCCTAACAACACCCACAACCTTTTCCATTTCACCGCCAACACAAAATACAAGTTTTACTTATTTTATTTATTTAGAATAGAGTCTATTATTAGGTGATTTACAATTTACAAATTATCATAAAGTTTATAATACAACTTGAAGTTAATTGTTTCAATTTTGCTTAAATAATTGTGTAATTGACCTTTTTTGTTTAACTCTAGGCTTTTTTAGCAGACGCAGTGTTTTTTAATCTACCACAAATCTCTGGGTCCTAAAACTATCTACACGCTTTAGAAAATGAATCCCTTCGTGCCGATGGCTTTGTGATCATACTTGCGACCACTTGACCATCGTCATCATCATCAGCCTATAGTGCTCACTGAAAGCCCAAGGAAGGTTGCTCAAGGCGGATTGGTGAATTCAAACTTACAATTAGAAATTTTAAATCCAGGTTTCCTCACGATGTTTTCATTCACCGTATGTCAGTGGTGGGTAAATAATCATAGAACTATATATGTCAAGGTGTCTAATTAATCATAGAACTAGATATAACTCGGAAAAAGTCACTTAAAGTCAGTTTTGGTACTTAACCACGACGATCGGGCCACCGTGACTATTGAAGACAGTTGACCATCGAAGTAGTCTTATTTCTAGTCTTATGCCCACACATAGTATTATCGTACTTCCAAAAATCCAAGCCTGACATCGTGAGAGGCACAACGAAAATTCAAATTACTTGCATTCACACGATTTCTTTTTTTGAACCGTTTTTAATATTCTCGACCGTCTTTCAGGTCCTTGTTTTAAAACGGGCAAATTGAGCATTTTTTTGTTTATACAAGTTGAGAGCAGTTGGAGCGAGGGTAATCTCTTTTACGTTTGTTGGATTTGAGACAGGCACAGGCTGGAGTATTCTTTTTCATTCGTTTCGTCAACTCCACTGTACTGTTTGTCCACGTTATTCGCTTGTTTTGCATCAGTCGAGAATTTCTCTTGGGCGACTGCGCGTTCACTATGCGTGTAAATTTTTAAGCTTCTCAGTTTCCCAGTACGTTTTTTATTGTGTCCGCTCCTTTTATTTAAGTATTCGCTTTGCATTTGTCTGTTTGTTGCATCTTACAGCCGTTTGATAAAGTTTTACTTTGAGAAGTTTTTGCTTTATAGGTCTGTGGTGTTTTTTTATATTTACGTGCCAGTGCTAATGAAAATTATATGTTTTTATCTTATGATAAAACCAGATTAGTTTTTAAGAAATATGTTTGTTAATGAAATTCATTGCGCTTCCTTTAAACTGTCGACTATCCGGTAAACTATAAACGTCACATAAATTAACGTCAAAGTCGCTCAATCAAACACTATGAGAGTGCAGGAGTACATCGTATTACCACTTAATTACAAGGCGCGACATATCAATAAACACAATACAAGTAAATGAGACAGTTTCCGAATAATTATGCAATTACTGGCTTACTCGCTCTCGCGTACCAATTACCCGTGTCAATGGTACGAGCTACTAATAACCCGAGTGTTCTGTAATTTAAGTCGCGAGCTCACACAACATGTATTAACATGACAAGGCGAGCTAACAAGCTCTCTATGACGCCGCGCCGCGACAAACAGACTCCGCTAATTCTAACTGTCACAACTAAAAGGTATTACTGCGAACATATTTCATTTTGCACACACATTCAGACTAATTTGAATGCAATACGTCATAAACACAAGCTTATTTTTCCACCGACAGTTTATGTTTTGTATCAAAATTATTCAAATAAGTGTCGCCGCGGTATTCAATGGAATTCTGGCAAGCGCTCCCGAATATTTACCTAAATATTAAAACAAAAGGCTGCTTTAAACTTAACATTTCAAACATTGTGGTTGAGAGTAAAAGAACTCGCCTGAAGCATTTGAATTTGCTGGTTATAAAAACAAGTGAAAATAATTCATAAAAGTGAGCGAAATAAAAGTTCACAATAGCAAAGACAAATGCAAGCTGGACGGTCGGGCCGCAGCGTGGCCGCGCCCCGGGCCCCGGACCCCGGGCCCCGGGCAGACGCTCCAAATTATCTTTTTGCCGGGCAACGTCTTCGCTCTTTAAGAATTCTCTTTTAAATTGTGTTTTGGTTTTGGTCTTTTTGTGGAGCGCTGTCCTTTGGCTGGTCGCAATGTTCTGCATTAATAACGCGGGTTAATATTTGTAGTGCACGACCATCAGTCCTTTTTGGTGGCGGAACTAAATCCCACGTTTGACAGCTCATATTTTATTGGTTCGTGTACACTGAATGCCAGTATGTTAGTCTAGCTAGCCGGGCGATGTTCAACGAGGATTTTGATAGAAGTAATTTCGTTTGAGGTCACAGTTGTAAATGAGTTTTTTTTTAGACACACAGGTCTAGTGAATGCGGAGTGACATCAGTTGAAGCGGAACAGTTTAAATAAAAACAATCGGCGTCTAAAACATTGGGTGGTGTATGTAGCGTGTCGTGGGGAAGCCCTCGACGGCGGGGAGGGTATCGTCTTATCAAATGCAAACACTCGCGGCTCGTTCCGGCCATTGGGCTCGAACACGACTGCTATTATTTTTATTTTCTCACATCTCCGCGCTCTGATACAACGTTTCGGATTAAATCGACGTTTCTTACACTCCTCTGGTTTCAGCTTCGATACTGAGGTTTTATTGAGGAGGTTACCCTCCTCAAGGGTTTCACTCGAATATGTTACGAACCAAACAAGATCTCGAATTTCTTTAAAACAAATAGAAAAAAAAGATTTTCTTTACATTTACATACATATGACTGGTCCCACTGGCGGCTACAATACTCGCTGCATTTTTTTATCTAAACCACATTCTACATTTTCAAGCGCCCTATCACATACTCGAGCACATTTTTGACTTATAAACACTAATAACAAGAATAAAGGTGCTATATCTGGCACAATATGGCAGGTCGTAACGTTACGAGATGTTAGCCCGCGACTACGGCTCCCCGTAAAAAAGTAATAAAATCCAAATAAATCCGAGCCCCAGTCCCTTGTGTCGCTCCTTCTATTATTATTATGAACATCAAAATATTACTTCACGGTTTTCCGCTACCGCCGCCGTACAAGTAGAGTGAAGTTTGGGGATGTCTTTTATCAAAAATAATGATCGTATAGTTGTGACATTGTACCGTACAAGTTCATAGTCTGTTTTGTCAATAAAACTTTTCAATATTTATTTTTAAATGCGAAGCCTAATTGAAATAAATACAAAAATATATTTTAAGATTAAAATTGTTGTTTAAATATCTTACTGAATTAAAACCACCAATTAACTGACTGCTAGTACAGATAATAATAATAGTCATCATCAGCCTAAAATAGCTCACTGTTCCCATTGAGTATATTGCCAGATTCCGAATCCGTATGAGAAATGTGCACCTTAACCTCTGGTCACAACAACATTTTTAGATAAATAACATTTAAACGAAACCTCTAAAACACTCGAAAATCCACACACACATCAAACCTAAACCATATGCATAAAATATGATCAGAAAAGGCTGTTTACCTGTGAGGTTGTAAACTAAACGAATGTTAGTCTCGTGGGGTGGCGGTCTATTTAAATTTGTTCATAAATAGATAATAAAGGGCGGCGGGCGTCGGGTGCTTGGCTGTGGTTTACTAAACTGCTTTATTCGATGAAGATTGCGGAGAAGGCTTGGCGTCGTGACGGTAAAGTTTGTTAGCGGCGCGACTCGCTACCACTAGTCGAACAGTCGGCGGGCAGACGCCGCGTGTGGAGGGTACCTAGCTAGTTATAGTTTTCGTTTTCTTACACATATTTTGACAGTGTAAATATTTAAAGTAATTTTTACCCCGTTAGGGAATAAATTTTGTTTGAAATTTAATTGTTTAATAAATAATAGTGTACTTTTTAATAATTTTATCGTAATAAATACTGAACGACTTTTTTCTTAGGAAACAATTTTTATTTTGTCACACTTAATAATTATGTCATACGAACCAATGGCTTTTTATGACATCATTTTTATGGAAAGTAGTCATTTTTTGAAGGGGGCAATCATCAAATGACTTCTCTCACCAAGAATAGAACGAGAAGGAGTTTTAGACTCTTAGTGTCTTAAACCTTCCGTTCCTTCTTCCACTTGAGGCCTAGGCCGTGGTAGACTATTTCACTTGCCCTGTCAACCTGGCTGTTTAACTACACCGGACCATATCTAGAACAATTCATTGGGTACTTTACGTATCTGGATATTTCGAGGACCTTTCATTATGCCATTTATCATCTAGATTTATTCAGTAGTTTTAACTTGAAAGCTCATATACATTCATCTCTCAATCTACGCATACAAAACTTTCGAATTTATTAATAATTATTAGTAGGATATTTTGCATAAAAGAAATCTTAATCAGACAATATTTTAATTAATTTACGTGATTCAAAAAACGATCTTCGAGTTCCCCTAGTACAACAGATTGCTACAAAGTTTCGTGATCTCGATGTTTCATCTTGACTTACTGGATCTGGTTGAGGAGGATTAAAAATGTAATTCATTATGAACAAAAAATATTGTAGTAAAAATGTGAGTTTTAATTCATTTAAGTGGTCGTATCTGAGGGGTAGGTTAGTGTGTTTTCGCGATAAATCCTAGGGGCCCTCTACCGCAGTATTGTGTTACGTCGCGTCGGCCTAGAGGAACACAATTTTATTTTCCGCTTTTTGGGTAATCAATAGGGGAGACTCGACGCCCCTAAACAACCGAACGGAATAATCGGAGAGCCATGGAGTCGCACACGATGTCTAGTTTTCTTTTCGATAGTCACGTTCGTGATATTTGATGCCTCTACTTGAAGAGCAGCTTGCAACTATTGGTTACTTTATTTATATTTATTTTGCAATTGTAATAAAATCTAAGTCTGACCTAAAAGGTGCCGCCTTGAATTTTGCATAGGTGTGTGTGTGTGTGTATGTGTTTAATTTTAAAATATTAAAGACAATAAGAATAATCCAAATTAGTGCTTCCGTTCAGTCAATTTACGCATTTCTTTTTAGCTTTATTGCGTTACTAAGCTATCATTTATCAAGGCATAAATTAAATTTATTTTCAACCGTAAGTACTTAATTTAGTTGTTTACAATAAACATATCTATTACGTTTATTTGGTGCACTGCATTTCAAACTTTGGTGAACATAAAATATTTCATACAGTACTGTTGCGAAATAGCTAAGAGGAATTTTAATTTTATGTGGTCATACATTATGCAATCCTACTCATGTTTATTTATTTTCATTGTGTTTTTGCTACTGATTTCTAATTATATTTTTATTATTTGAACATTACCTACATCAGATATTAATTACAGATACGGACCATGTTCGACTTTCAAAACGGATAAAGCAGCCATGATTTTTATTGATTTTTGTGCTGCCCAATTATGATGGTACACGTATTTTATTTATTTTTTTAAACTTACGCATTTTCTACCAGTCGATCCTTGGGTGATGCAGAGATGAGCTAATAGTTGGTGTAAGAAGCAAGCAAAGTAACTTAATTTAATATAAGACATACAAGATAGATGTGTATATGTTTGTGTATATTATTTACGTACAAAAAAATAATACCTATGTGTTTAAATATTTAAAATAACAATCGAACTCGACTCCACAGGTTCTGTTGTCGTGATAGTGAAATCTAATATTCATTCCAATGATAGGTAGGTATTTATATTGAATGAGAGGCTCCTCTTTAAGTTATAAGAAAAACGGAGCGGTTTTAATCTTATTGGCATTATTATGTATTTTTGCACATCGCCAAATCGTGTTTAAAGTATATTCAGATTTAGTTTATTCTTGGTAAATCCTCATATTTTTTTGAGTGGGATACATTATCAAGTCACTTCTCTCGTCCTCTGTAGGGTGGTAGGAAGTGTCTGACTCTTACTAACTAAAAACCATCCCGTTCCTTCTCCTGCTTCTGACTGAAGCCGCTGTACATTATTGCGCTTGACCTACAATCCCAGCTATGTCTACTTTATTTTTCTATTGTTTAATAGGCATCGTATATATATTTTTTTATAAATGATTGAGATCCTATTTGTCAAAATGTGTAGTATTTCATTAAAAATATTTTATTTGTATGTTAGAGCAGAGATCATCGACTTATATTTTGCATTTAAGATTCAAATTTAATTCGCATTTTAGTGCAAATCATTTAAAATTAATTATATTTTAATTAAAAAAAACACTATTAAAATCATACCTAAACAATACCTACTAAAAGCCAAAGCAACATTTCTAACAATTACGTACTCAACACACCACGGCAACATATCTCAATTTCCCAAAAATGTTAAGATTTTAACCCTCACTCTCAAAACTCAGTCAACAAAAGGGATGTAACATAATGAGAGTTCTCAGTTCGTAGTTTCGGTGGCAATCGACCGCGGGAAATAATCGGTCGACCGCAGACAACGGGAAACGTCTCGAGTGGATGATTGAGCCGGGGGCCCCTAAGACCAACGCGACACAGAGGCCCAATGGACCACCCTACACTCGTGCAGGTTACATTGAAAATAAAACCTCGTGGTTTGGCTGATGTTTGAGAAACTAGATGGTGTTGAATGTTTGAGATATTTGTTTAGGCTTAGAAATGTTTTGCACTTTTTAAAAGTAATGGAATAAAATCCTATTAAAATTATGAACGCGATTTTTTTTGAATACCTATGAATACACGGATGAATAGAGGTTTGTTACTCTTTCACTTAAAACTAAAATCTATTATATTGACGACTTTAGCCACAAAGATAGATTATAGTGGTGACCCTTAATAGAAATCATTATGATTAAAAAGACGATTTATCTAAGCAGCGATCATTTTAAAAATAGCACTTTTGATACTTTAAACCCAGATGTAGATTTATGAGATGGCACATTTGTAAATATGAAGCAAAATACTGACTAAATCACAGACTTTTCGGAAAGTTCAGACTTGGCAACAGCATCAAAAGTATTTTCAGCCAACGCTACCTAATTACCGTCCAAAAACTCGCACCTATAAACATTTCAGTACAAACAAAAATAAAAACTAGAATTCCTCGTTAGTACAAAACCTAAATTCATTCATTAAAACGTAAAATGTCAACTCACTGTAATTAATTTAACGAAAAAACGGGCAATCGCCTAATGTGTCGACGTTGGACTGGTCGTAAAGTCGTGAAGAGCTCACGGCGACCTCAGTCCATTACCACATTAGGAAAGTGGACTTGTAATTCGTACATTGTTAAAGCAATATCAGTTTATTGTCAACCGTATAAGGTGTAAATTAGAGAGGTGATGATACTGCTAATGAATGGAGCAGTCGATGGCGGTATGATAAATGGAGGGTGTGGCTCTGAATCGAATTCAGTAAGTGAATTAGCCACGAACTGGACAGACTGTGGTCAGTAGTGGCTAGTCTGCCAACACTACGTTTGAAAGCGTTTAGAATGTCTATACTTAAACCTCTTTGGTATAGTTTCTTGTGTAGTAAGAACTTTTGATAATGGCTTATATCTTTTTGGATTAAATAAGCAAACTTTTATTGTAAACAAACATATTTTATAATAATCGCAGAGCTACTCCTAAGCCCATAACTGCACATGTTTTGTAAGACGTATAGTTTTAATAAGCGCGTGTAGTACCGCGGCGCGCCCGTCCGCCACCGCGACCATACATTTAAGTGCTAATTTAATTAATTGTTCCATTTCCCTATATAAGGTGCAAACACGCACCGCGCCGCGCCCCGCCCCCCTCGCCCGGCGGGCGGTCGCCCTGTACCCAACCAACAACCATATTTCCCACTTACACGCGGACTACACAAATTGGCTCACCTATTGCTCTGTTTACGACGTGAAAAATATTCATTGACGCCAAAATATCGCTGGGAACACCTTCACGATCCTCAAACTAATTTATATCTACAAAATAATTTTGAAGAATCGTAATGGATGTCACCTGTGCCTCCTATCCCTCTTTTCCTTGGACAACTTTGCCAATTTAACTTTATTTGTATCGAGCAATATTCGGGACTTAAATAACTTTTTGCGAGTACTTTATCGTCCTTAAATATGATGTAGGAAATGAAAAAACAAGATAACTGATTACATAAGAATGCTATCGGAATCGAGTGGAGGGCGCGGAGAGGGCCGGGGGATGACAAGAGGCGTCGTGAAAAGAGATCCGCCTCGGGCCGGATTATTGAATTATCAACAAAACATCGTACGCCTGAGAGAGTACGCGCCTCTAATTACTTTTACTCTCTTGGCGTATCATCTCAAAATCCGATGAGATTTGATGAGTAATCGATCGACCCTTAATTGCGGACGGCTCGATCTGTTTGTAGAACAAATAAAAAATGTGAATGACGAAATTTACACACGCAATAAAAATAGAGGTATTAAAAACAGACAAGGCCCTTAAGCGGAGGCCAGGCCGGCGGGATTTTCCGGGGAGTGTTTTTAAGCGATCCCCGGTGGAGCGCACGATCCGATATATACGTTCGGCAAATTAAAAGCAGGCCATGCGTGCGGGCATTGTGAAGGAGGGCCGCGTTTTATTGTTACCGATTTGTCTGCACGGAAAAACACAAATGGCGCGGAGCTGAGTTAAGCTGTCTGTTAATAGAAGGTCGATGTAAACGATAGCCGCGGCCGCTCGGACCGTCTCATTCACCGCCGATTGTCAACACAATGCCCGATTACCATACGCACACTCGTTTTCGTATTTTGAAATACGCGTCCTCTGCGGTGGGCGGTGAGGTAAACAATGCGCTCTTTCAAAACTGAGGAACGCGTTTTGTGTTTCAGGAAAACAGTCTGATTGTTGGTGTGGGACACGTACTTACATCTCCGAAAATATATTTAATGTGATTACACCAGAAAACCATTATAATTGCCAGTAATCAGAGATACTAAACACGGTATAAGTATAACTCGGTTTGAACATTTTTGGTGTGACTGAGATTTATATAAAACCCTTGTTGATTACGTAAATAAAGCTAAGATTTTTAACGACCTCCTGACGTAACAGGAAAAATTCTGCGCAAATTGCATTATAAAATATTAATCTGATAGGCTGAAGTATGAAATAGCGATGGAATCTTGTTTTAAGAAATATTCGAAGGCATTTTATAAATAATTCAAATCATATCACGCTTCATATTAGGAAGAAACGAAAGATTTCGAGTAGGGACTTATTTCAAAGCTTACGTTACATTTTTGTCAGATTGTTGAAAAATCAAGGACAGTTACAGGATAACACGAATTCACTTTTTACACGCTAAAATATTTAAAAGGAGAAGAGGGGTACGCCTAGGGCGGGAAGGGGGTTACTCGTGTGAGAAATAGCTTCAAATATCTGGCGACTATCCGAGGGATTCCTGCCCCTATTTCCACGGGATCGCGCCGAAATGACAACAGATTTAGGGAAAGCGTCAAGCGAGGTGTGAAATGTATCCGAGCGCGTCACGCCTTATATGACATTCTTCACATCTACTACAAATGTAAGCGACGAGCCGATTTCCTAATCTTCCTTTTATTAAAAAGTTGTTGAGAGATCCCTTAGCTCACGGCAGACGTGGGTAGTCGCCGATATTTTTGTTAGCAGAATAATGTTTATAATAAAAAGCTGAGAGGCCCACTTAGCATTCTACAATATGTACTCGTGAAATATATTCAGTGTAAAACGGGCCTGAAATCGTGGAAGATTTGCATTCATTCATTCTTCCGCTTGTCGAAAGCCTGACGTCTGTTTGAATATGTGATTTTGTTCCCGCAAATAGAGATTTGTGTTTCCGCACGATATCGACTGTGCGTTTACTTTTTTATTGGTGCAAGGAATCCGTCGAATAGATTACTGCTACAATGGAAAATAAAAACTAGTTTCTTGGTTTATAGTTTGGAGATTGATTTGTACGTTCGTGTAGTCTTTTGTTTTATTTTTTTGTTTTACTATTTTATCTTATTCAAGTGCGATTGGTTTCAAATAATAAAAGATTAAAATTTTTTGTTGCTTGCAATTGTCATTAATAACGATCAAGAAATTCTGTAAATTAGTTACAGGTTTTATATAAACTTAGTTTTAACAAGCATATACATATAATAATCATTACTAAAAGATAACGTATACAACACTAAATTACTACTAAATAAAAAACCGTTCCCGAACACGAGTCTTAATAACCACTCCATTCAACATTTCCTACAAGATCAGAAACAGCGATAAAAAGCTCGAATCTCAACTCTGTAACACCCTATATAACGAAAGTGACACTTGTAATTAGCTTTGTAATCGGAACCCGCCGATCCGAGTTACGGAACCCTAATTGAAAATTAGCGATTCTATTGTTACCTCAACTGGCCGTTAATGAAGTTCTTCATTTAAAATGGCTTTTATTTTTTAATTTATCGGGTTATTGAGAAGTTTGCGGCGTCGACTTGGAAGTGTAATTTTAAAATAAGAAGAGGAAATTCAACCTTTTTTCTGCAAAAATGTTTTTTTTATTTATTGAAACACTATAGTTTTTACTTTATGGTTCAAAATCATACGAACATAAACCGTTTGGAGTTTGTTTATATTTACTTTTTCTCGTCTGCTGAGGTCAACCATATTTATTTACAGAACAATTCGACTTGCAATTATTTAAAATAATTAACAGAGAAAAGTATTGTTGTGTGTTTGCGGGTAGGAGCGTACCCGGGACGGGCACGGGCCGGCCGGCCGCCCGCGGTCCGACTCAATGGCCACAATCAAGCCTTACCCTCATTTAAATATCAAAACAGCCTCTTTACGCGCGGTTAGGCAACCTCTATCTACCGCCCGCGCCCGCAACATAACACAAACAAATTAATTCGAATAATGAACCCTAATAAATAGGGATCTGTTTACCCCATAAAGAATAAATGTTATAATAATTGGGGCAAGAGGCTACAAATTTACAGTTTTGAATTCCAAATTTCGGAAGGGTGAATTAATTTCGTCGGTACGTATTTCAAGAACAATGTTGTAATAATACAATGAAAAGTTTATACCGCACTTTATTAAGTTTGATAGGTTTCGTTTACCCTGTACTACCTGTCGCCATATTTAATTTCCAAAACTTCCTCGAACAACCCCGAACAACTTCCGAATCATTGAATAGTAAAAGAAAAACTCTTTGGTTTATACGTTGTGTACCACGAAAGGGAAACAAGTAAATAAATTAGCCAACAGCAGGAGGCTGGCTTCTGTAAAATATTTAAAATGACAATCGGGGCTGGCGTAGACACAGCTGAGGTGTAAAGATGAAGCAGCAAGCGCGTCGGGCCCGTCCGCCGGCAGACGCGGCGACTGCATGAAAATACACTCTAAAATTGTTAACGGACTATAAAACTGCACAAAGGCTTTTCAATTAAAACTTTCAATGGCGTCCTGGCGCTAATTATAGCGCGGCCCAGGGACATCTATTAGTATAAAATAAAGCGCAAACCGCGGCGACGGCGCGTCGCACCGCGCACCGCCGCGCCGCGCCACCACGACCCTCGCCTAAGTGAATTCCGTTAATTAAACCATAAAAACTTCGATAAATTAAGATCCCAGCCAATTCCCCTCTCTAATATAGTCGTGGCTCGAAAGATTTCAGATGCAAACGACATCGATACAAGCGGCCGGTGGGAAATGACGACATAAACTGTGTCCTGCATCCACCAGCGCCGACCCCTGCGTTTGTTTGTGGCTTCATTTAATTTTACTTATTGTGCCACTCGTGTTATACACACCGCACTGTAACAGACCCCTCGTAATTAATAATGATATTTTATTGTCCACAAATTCATTAAACTATGTTAAGTGAAATAGATTATATAGATACCATACCATAAAAATATAGACTGCAATTACTTCGAGCGTTGTTAAATCAAGGGGATTAAGTTACATATATTTATTTATAAAAACTCGACTGTTTAAAGCAACGAAACGGGTTTTAAATTGCTACGTGGTTTTGGTCAGGTATCCTAGGAATTACACTACAATTATACAACTGAACCTTCTCCAATATCAGAGTGCATTAAATCGTCCGACCTATTTGTCGGACACGAAAACACCATACGATAATTACTGTCGGTCGAAAGCAATCCCACAGATAAGCGATAAGGTGCGCCCTTCACCGCGTATGTATGGAAATTTTCATTAGTGAAATTTGAGGTTAAACGGCTGTGTGTTTTAGATAATTGGACCGTGTGTGCCGTACCTCGCTTCAGCTTATAGCACACACTTTTTGTTGAAATTTCCTCCTATCAATTTCAACTTGAACATCGTGCTTTTTGAACTTTCCTAACTTCATTACGATGTGCTAATGAATTTGATTTTGTTTGGTGAAATTTACTTGTTTGCTTGCTCTGTTCTTTATTTATAAATTAAGGTATTGTCTATCCATACTTAGGTCGTGAATGTTTTATTTGTATTTTAGATTTTCTGTCTCTTTTTTTTCAATTTAAGATAAACCATTTCACTAGCTGAAAAGTAAAAATAACACATAAACATTTGTAAAATTAAAGTAGCTTAAATTCTAAAATATTGCTTGAGAATACACGCCGATGAAACTAAAGTATTCATTTAACAAGTCATTCCTCGCTAAAACATTTGAAGATAAAATGGGGTTTCAGAATAAAGTAAAACAGTCACAAAAAATAAGCTAAAGAGCTCTGCACAGAATACTATTCAAAGTTGAAAAGCGTTCTCAAACACAAGTTCGCCGAGTTGAGAGCAAATCCCACAGAACATCTGTCGTGGAAAACCCAACGTTTTCCACCAATAAAATCTTTTTCGAGAACATTCTCGTCTGCGAGTGTCAACAGGTGGGTCCTTTTAGCAATTCCAATGTAATTGCCGTTTGCTTGCCGTTTTGTTGGTCTCTGTAATCATACTGTCTTCATTTAGATCGGACGTGAATGTTAAGTGTCGTACAAAAACCTTTGAGACACTTTTATTACCTTTCTGATTACGTAATTAGGAACATTTCATTTAATTAAACCAAAACACTCAAGTCTATTATGAAATTCTAAACATCCGAATATGAAACATTTTAAACTGAAACAAGTGTTGCCACGTGTAACATAGACATCAGTAATATGTACACAAACAAGACAGCTATGTCTGACACTAACAAATACACCACGAAATGTTCCACACATCCCAAAATGGCGCTCAAAGCGTACTCCAACATGTGTGAGTCGGAGCACTTCAGCACGTGTAATGGCTACGTTTGCCAACTAAAAGCCACTGAGCCAGTGTCAATCAAGCGGGGAAGCCACTCCACTACGGACTGTGCGTTATCTCTCGAAAGTACGCGGACTACATCGCTCTGTAATCCCACCGAACGATACACGGCGCTGGCTTTTCACCGCAAGCGATTTTGGATAGTATCCTGTACACACAAAGATGAAAGTAGCATAAAGCAGCACATACCGCAGCTATATCGCACATAAACGGCCGCAAGTTTACTCTCGCCCGCAGCGGACAGCGCGGCAAGACGCGTCAAGATTTAAGTAGTTTACGCCAGGAAGTCCGATGCCGTCTTGTTTGGTCTGTGAAACTCGCTAACTCGATATTGCACGCTCACTTTATACCCAAGTTTAATGTCACGCTCTGCCACCGACTCGCTCTTATATTCGCCGCGGGAAACATTTATTAGTTTTCTCTCAGTGCAACAAGTCCAACTTTTGCGTTTCGGTATTCTCACTTGTTTTGTTTTCAATAACTTCCCCATTGAACCACAATAAATCTGAGCTTTTTAACACTCGAACTGCGACCGGATCGAGATATTGTCCGCACAACTTTTCTATTCTATAAGTTTTGCGTTGCGAACAAAAGGATGGAGTTTTCCGTCAATGTGAGTATTTAGTTGCTTATTTTATACAGAATTCAATAATATCTTTTAAAGTCCATTTCCCACCACCTACGACAATTTGAATTTCGAATCCAATTGAAATGGTCGTCATAACGTATAAAAGAGATCATGGAGCGACCGTTACCATAATATCGATTCAATAAAAGAGCTACATCACTCACCGGTTAATAAAGGTCAAACAAACGCTGAGCATTTTACGCGGTCATTAGGGTATAAAAGAGAACAGCTCTATTAAAGGCCCGTGAAGAGTGTAAAGCGATCCAGAAAAGTGATCCAGTTTAAATAGAGGACCGCAATCTGGATACAGGGCGTAAAAGAGGCATAAAATGCTATAGACGAGACGATCGGGCCGCACGAGGTTTATACTTAGACTAAGACTGGTTAAAGTTGCTTTTAATATAAATCACTTTTAATTTTAGTGTACAGTTAGAGAACTGTTCTCTAAAAATATCTCATTGTTCTTTTCTATACTTGAAGTCCCGCACTCTCATCGCGTAGTTTGTAGCCGGGTATGGGCACTGGGGATACACTATCCCTTCCTAACAGTGAAAGACATTTTTAAATCGATCAAGTAGTTTCGAAACCTATTTGTCCAAACAGTCAAATTTTTTCCTCTTTATGATATCAATATAGACACCAACAAATAAATAAAGCTGCTACCCTAACACGTTAAACGCCATGGGGGTCACCGGTGACCTTTGCTAGCGGACGATTTGCTTTCAACACTTTTCTATCGACAGTCAAAGGCTTAAAAAGTACCAATTAACTACATAGTTTATATATCAAATAACTTCCTTAAATCATTAAAGCCAATAAATCTCTCAACACACTGTTGGTCTTCTTCATAACAGTTCCTAAGAAACCACTTCACAGCATCGTTGTTTGCTACAAAAATACAAGAAATCCCTTCGCAATATCCTCTAAGTTTTGAACGCTGTGCAGTCAAACTTGTGATGTTCCAATGATAATAATGTTTAAGTCTGGTCATAACGCCATCATACGACCAAATGGACTTACGGATATTTGAAAACTTTCCTCGGATGGTGCTCTGTGGACGATATTGGGGGGTGCCACTACTAAATGGAGTATGAATATGTTTTTACCTAACTTTAAAATTTTGCCAGTTAATTCGGGATTTGAATTTAATGTGGTTCGTTGTTTGTTTTGATATTGAGTGCTTTTAAGAGTTGTAAATTTATGAAAATAGATTGCTTTGAAGATCTAAGGTGAAGGTGAAATACATTTTCACTTTTCTGGTTTTTATAGAAATGTAGGTACTTAAATGTTTCAAAAATATTTGTTGCAACTTTTTTTAATAAATTACCGATTACTCCGGTCTATGCTTTTTGTAGAGATAGAAAGTCAAATACCAAAAAAGAAACTCCAATTATATAACTATAATTATATTTATAAAGGCTAAAAACTCGCATCTCTCCTAAAAAAGTCTTCTTGAATCCTTTCGTTTATCTTTTAAAGCACCAGTTTTCAAGCAAAATTGAATTCCAATCGCATAACGTCTGTCCAAACACTTCGCTCTAAGGATCTTATAAAATTCATTCTCCTCCAGAATTCCAAACGAAATACCGGGCAAAAATCAAAGACTCCATTTTACACCTCTTACACCTTAACACGCTAAACTACCTGAACGAACCACGTTGTAAAAGACCGAACGTGTTGCCAACGTTGAAAAATAAACCCGTCTACACGTGAAGTCGACAACCTGCAGTTGTCTTAGCGTAAAATAAAACGCTACGTGATATCGGCTGTCGGTACATTTGCCGAGTGTTGCCAGACAAATATTTTTCCATTTCCACACAGACCCTCCCCAAATCGAGGATTAGGAGCGTGCAAGCCGGATGCTTTGTTTTGTCGGTTGTTGCTGCAAATACGTACTTATTGCTAAATCGTGTGTGGTGGCCTGCCTCATTGGGTGTCTGCTAGCTACGAGTGCATCTGCTTCCAGTATTGGGAGATTTCATTAGGTCTCAAGTGGTGATTTCACTATGGGGAAAATTGGTTCACTTTTTATTTTTTTATTTTTAAATGTACATAAACGTATGAAATACTGCTTACATATATCAAAACGATATTTAAACCAGTCTTTCTTTCGTATAAAAAAGGAAGGAATGCAATTTCTTTTCAAGTGTCCTCCGGTGAAGTGTCAAAATATACTTTAATGTTACATTAGCGGTGTGTCATCCACAAAAGCGGGCACATATCGATCAGCAAACAGCAGCAAGTAGCCAGGTGTCCCCCGCGCAAACACTGCCCCCGCGGCGGGGCCCAGCCTCGGGGCCCACATCAAAATGACGACGGAAATCCCATATTGCCTACATCGGGGACGGAAGCACGATTTTATAAGTTAAGGGATTTGTGTCAATATTGTACTAGGATACGGCTCGAGTACCCGGCGCGGTGTAGTGGGTACTGCCGCGGTACATGATCCCGCGCCGCGCGACCAGACTCCGGCACGGCGTGGCAATCCCAAACTTTATTAATTTAAGACGTAATGTTAACAACGAAAGAACACATTTGTTAATCGTTCGTCGTTGAGTTTCTCGACAAATTGTTAAGTAAGTATTTTTGTTGGGCCTCCGCTTGTTCGAAATTCGTAAGTGTATCCTGATTTATGGAATACATTTAAAACGTTCACGGTTCGCGTCTCAGTGAAGAAAAATACGAAAATATGATCGCGTTGTGATAAAGTTAGACGAGGAAAGTTTGACGATGTTTGGATAGCTGCTGATATGGGAAGCACAGGCAGACGCGGCGCCATCACGCGCTCCGCGTACGTAAAACCACAAATATTATAAAGTTGCTGTATTTATAAACTCCAAATATTTTGTGCTCGTGGTATTTAGTTAGCATATCAGTTCAATTTATAATCAACTGGCTATATCCTGTGATTTTACTCATGTTCCTGAGTTACACGAATGAAGTGAGATCGCGTAATTTCAGATTAAATATGCCATATTTTTGTTCTTGTGGAGTTTAAGTTTAGGGTTATTTTAGCAAGTTTTAGTTGTAATACAAAGTATATGAACTCTCTATCGCCAGAAACTCACAAACTCTTTACTTACAACGTAGAATATTATCATAAAACACTTTCCCGAAGTTGTATTTTTCTTTCAAAGTTCTTACCCTTCTCATGCATATGTTCGGATGATCATTAAAATTTTAATAACACAGGATCTCAATTACTGCCTTTACAGAAGGAAAAACCGTGATTGCCGACGTATTTAGTAGCTGTACCTATATACAAATAACATACTGTATATATAAATGAATGTAAGTATGGAGTAAGCGATAATTAAACGTGTTACAGGGTGTTGTTAAAAGACGTCTACATACTGAACCCTGTTGTGCTTATAAGTGTTTGGATTCGATGATAAAATTTATTTATTTATTTATTAAATAAATAACGTTCCTTATAATTTGAATTTGTTAGTATCATACTAGAAGCCATCAAAACTTTATCGATACTCTCAAAAACCGGTGTAAATTAGATCAAAAGCAAAATTCGTCAATATGTTTGTCACAAATCAAAAGTAACAAATAGTCAATTTCGAAAAGTTTCCGACCGTCAATTTTCGACCAATATTTCGCGGCATTAAATGACCTATTACTTTGATCGCCCTATAGCTGCCTCACAAAGTAAAGTCGAAACCGCGAACCTTCTTAAATTATTCCCCAAAAGATTTTCTAATTTGTTCGTCAGTCTGTACGGAGCGGGAACCGCAAGCACGAACATATGCGGTCCCGAAGCCCTCAGAAAGACCCATTACAAGCCTACAGGCCCCCTCTGAGAGTATCTTATACATTCAAAGATGTTCGTCTTTTGCTGCCACCAAACATCAAGGTAAAACACACCCTAACACTTATTAATATGACTCAAAAACGCATGAATGGGTCGCAATATGTTTAGCGCCGTATTCGCGCCGCGTGCGCCCTCTGGGTAATGTTACGTAATAGGTAAGGGCCGTGATTTTGTCAAAGGTAAGAAAATTGGTTACGTTAGTGGGTAATTTCGGCTACCGAGGTACACGTGAATTATGTGTCTGCGGATTAATACGAGGATTTCGTGCTGTTACGACAATAATTATAGAAGTTTTCGTTTTGTAACTCGTTCCTGGATAGATTAGGATCTATTTTTTTTAGTAAGAAGAAAATGGCATCAAACATAAAGGTACATAAATGAACAAAAATTATAAGTACAATACAAAATATAATTTTCATATAAAAAAAAGCAAAAGGCTTAGCATTTTTCCAAGCGTTTTATGATAAACGTAATATTATCGCTTTATCACTGAAATTAATTATCCGTTTCATAGCGCTACCGTCCTATACTTCATCATTTCAGATCTTATTACCCAAATTCACATAACCCTTATTATTAGTAATACGTAGTTGTAGACCGCTTCTGCAAATTAAATAATGAAACAACCTGTAGTATCTGCAACTTTAAATGTGTACAGCATGTTCCTTACTTTTCATGGTCTTGAATAAAGTCTAGTTAAATTATTAATAATTTCCTTATGTTTTTTAATAGAAATTATAGTGAGATATTCTAAATTTATTAAAAATAACGACTTACTCACGTGAATCGACTGAGAAAAGCTCTTCTAGTTTCAAGTCACAGCGGGACTCATGAGCAAACAAATTGAACTGAACGAAAAGAAGAAACATGAAAGAACAGAGCAAAAAGTGACGTCACTCCTAAGTCATGGGAGTAAGTTATTGTTTTTTTAATGTCTGTAGAAAATAAAATCATTAAGCCACTAGATCAAATAAGTTCATTCTAGCTGCTAGCTAGCGGCTTCTCTCACTCGGTCTAATAAAAAAAAAGTAAAAAAGTATCTTATATTATCCAGTATACCTACTACAAAATTTGGGACTTTAAGACACAAATAAGGATTGAAATATAGCAACCTAATACTTTTACTTTTATTTTTATTATCTTGTCCGTTTTGTGTCTTGTCCGTCCCAGGCGCGATTAAAAAAAGACTTTTTGTTTTTTTTTTCGTTGTACACTAATATTACGCGTGTAACAACAAGAAATCGAAAATAAATTGCAATTGTGTGTGTAGACATGTGTCGATACACATGTACAAGTGTATAAAAAGTATGGCGGACCGACCCCTTGCTACAGTCCCATAAAAGTGCTCTCACTAAAATACTATGGTTCTCTAAGGCTGTAAAGTTTTATTGAAATCTTTTTTCAATGCTAAGGGATAAAGTATTCATTATAAATATCTTTATGTGGTCTATAAACCAGTAGTTTAAAAATCTTTTTTGGTTTATTCAAAAAAGTTTAAGCTATGTATACTGTGTATTGGATATACACCTCTCCGGATACACGTTATAAAGTTCAATATTCAGTATCTCGTTTCCATCCAAAATCACAATGTTAGCTGTTCTATCATAGTACGATTCAAGTATCAATTTCTGTTCTCCCCAATATTTTCGTTCGTGTTTCTTTTTCATTTTTGAAGTATGGCGCGCATACGAATTGGTTTCCGGCTTCAGCCACAATCGCCGTTACAGTAAAATCTGGCAATTAACTGGTCAACCGACTAGAAAACTGAACGAAAATAAACAAAGAAGAAACAGCCGAGTTTATTTCCAAACTAACTAAAAGCTTCACATTTCACCGTTTAACTGAATTACGCACAAAGGAAAGCTTTTGAAGAATATCAAAGAAAAGAAAAAAAGTTAAAAAATTAAAAATTTGATTACATGAACCGCGGTGCGGCGGTGGCGATGCTTCATTTCTGTAACGAGATGCAAGGGTCCTCCAAGTCTCACTTTGGTCGCGTGACCTAATTTAAGGGCACGTTATTTTGCTCACTTAATTTGCCTCATTCGTGTTTGTTCTGCGAATGAGGAACCTTTGCTACGGTGAATTTTTATTTTTCTTCTGCGTACACTTAATTGAGTGGCGAGGGGAGTCGCTGCAGGCCCGCTCCAACCTCTATAAACATTTATTGTCGCTCTACATCTCACTAACTTCACTTTTACAGAGTTTTATGTCCGAAAAATTTACGCGAGGAACGTTACTTTGCGGCCTTTATTGCGACGGTGGAATGCCGCGGGCACACTGCCGTAATTGAATGTAATTTCGTTAGCTTCTTTCGTTTACCGCTGTAAAATAAAATTTTACGTCTTATTTATTGTCACAAGCAACAATATCTGTGCAGAGCTTCCCGGGCCGTCGTGCGACCTGCATGTACCGTACAGACGACTAATAAAACGTTGCTGACAAACTCCCGAACAATCACTACATATTTTAATGTGCTTCGTCAAATAAAATTCGAGAGTTGTTATTTTGAAATATACCTATGAATGGAGTATTTAGACAAGATTTTTATCACCTATAAAAGTGAATGCGGCCATATTGTGAGTGGCTCCCTGCTCAACGAGTTTAATTAATTGAACGGGGCTGTATAAGCACGAGCCCAATTCAATTAGTAGTTAAAAAAGTAAATAGCATATTGATCCGACGCGAGTTATTTATTGGAGAATTCGTTCGTAGTTAATGGAAAACTCATACTTATTTAACTGACGTCCCTTGTTCCATTGTAAATAATGGAAATGAACGAAGATTAATTCGTTTCGTTCCTTCAATAATTTTTATGAAACATTTTATTAAAAACAAATACAAAAATTATTGCATAATAAAAGAAATATTTAAATAAATAATATACTTATACCGAGCTAGCAAATTTAAAAAGAAATCGAGATGGCCAGGTAGCACAGTCGACTGAACTTCATTAAATTTTATCGCCGAAACAATGTGCACGTAAATATTAATTTCCCAAAAAACTGATAAATCGATAACTTATTATCGAGAACCGTACGTCGTACGTCAAGTCGTGACACCCAGTAATAAGGCTTTTAAAATGCGCCCATTCGTTATGAAAATGTAAACGAATACCGAATATTTATTTGCTCGTTAAAAATAATAGAGCTGTCCCCCTCTTCCTTATGGCTAGTGTTGTGATCGCAATCACTTGTGTGACCGCCCATCACTATTAAAGATATCCCTGGTAGTCATGTGTGCTTTTATGAACCTTGATTTTTTAAGACAAAATTTTATTATTTTACATTCGTTGGTCGAATACTGGTCATATGTTTCAGGGGGAAATAAATTAACTGGAAGTCCTAGTTTCGATTAATAATCACCATAAAAGTTTATGTACCTAAATAAAATTATGAATGATAAATAGAAATCCTTCCTTTATACAAAGAAGGATAAATTTGTCTTAGATTCTTAAATACACTTTACTCATAAAAGTCAGCCCAATCATACTTAAAAGAATTATTTTTTTAATCAGCTCACTCAACTGCCGAAACTGAACATGGCCAAAACCCCACCTCCAATGACTTCCAGAGCCGGTTGTAAGCGGTTGGTATACATTTCTATTAAATCATTAGGTCCAATGTATTAATGATCTCATTGAATTATACATCAAAACAGCGACGTTAACATGACACAAACAGATTGGTGCTAATGAAGCAACATATAATAATTATTTATGTAGGAATGTGCGATGGACGCGACGCTATGCAAGCTTCGAAATAGGTATAGGTACCTAATGTATGTATGTCAGTACACATGTAATAATTGGACATAAGCCTAATTATAGAAGTATTTGCTCCGGCCGTCGGCTTGATGCTCGCATTACCGACATAAAAAGCGCCCTGTATATTTAAAAAAAACCTTTCCACACTACGGTTTTCTTGTGTGTCGTGAGTGCGTTTATAATCATATAAAATCACATGCACACCCAGACCCGAAACAACAATTAGACTTCTTAGTTAATATTGTTTTATTAGACCCCTAACAGGTCTAGGAATGATACATTTTAGTTCCTAATTGTTTTGTTTTAATTCAGATTCTAACACATACTTACGTATTTGTTTTGATATAGTCCCACAAATCCGAGTTTACAACCAAGATCGGATCCCACAAACAAACACACAAAGACTGATTTATAAAATAATATTTTTGTTGTAGAGAACACGTTGTATATTGTCGTCACGTTCGCACTGCCATATCTCGTCGCGTCATTATTTCGCCTTACGCTTTGACTCTTCACTGTGGGGTTTTACTTCAAGGGCCCGTTGTCATAGCAACGCCAGATTTGCCGAAAATACGACGGCACAGCATACAGATTATGCCGTAGGTACTTTAATGTAAGGTACACGCTCCAGGCATGCGGACGGCGTGCCAAACTTGTTCACTAGGTAAATAGTTTAAGTTTGCGCGCTTGTTGTTACACAATATTGCGTTATACAGTCATTTTCGTCTAATTTCAGCCTTGGAGTTTGCAACTTGATTTAGAAGACATCCACGTCTTTAGTATTCTCGCCCCTACTTGTTTCAATATAAAGTTAGTAGCTAAGTGCGCTCTACAGCTCGATTGATACACGAGTCCATTAAATCTATTCGTTTTCTCAACAGACGTACGGTAAGCCTCTAAAATAATTAATACAAAGAGTCCATCCCACGCTCCTACCTCTAAATAAACAAAACAAGTATCTAATAAAACATTTAACGTGAACAAAAGAAGACCAAAAAAGTACGCAATTAATCGGGAGCGTCGCAGCGGTGCAATATGTGGGCCCATTAATTTAATTCAGTGTACGTGAGCCAAGACACGGTTTTAACCTTAATTGAGATTTAAGAACAGCTCAGGGGCGGGAGGTTTTTGTGTTTGGATGCAGCCGGAGGCAACACTCTCCCTCCCAGCCTCCGGTGTTCCCGTGTAAGAAAGTAAGATACTTATATAGGTATTCGTTCTGCCTTTTATAATTCAGTTGTTTGCGCGCCGCGCCACTTTTTGCTCGCCTAATTAAATGTTAAGTGACTTATTGTGAATGCGTATTTTAGAGGAAAAGCGCTTTGTAATCTTGTCGTTTTTGGGATTGAATTGCTTTTGTGGAGGTTTTTTACAAGGGATGGGAGTGAAAATAAATGTGTTTGGTAATCGCATGTCGTTATAATTTCATGGTTTCTTTTCGGTTATGTTAGAACGTCTGGAACATGATTTAACGATATTCCTTTTATTTTTGTCTTATGCAATAATTGCCCTTTTAGCTCTACGGCCGATGGCCCATTTTTCCTTAATACTTGTAAAAAGAAACATTTATTATTTAACAAAAACACAGCCTGTAAATTCCTTAACAGGATCTCAAACAACAGATGTACGAAAAACATTATTTTTTCCAATTTCAAGCTCATTCATCCCTCGAGGCAATGTTCCCATTCCGGCAACTTTACCAGAATAACGTTCACGAACTCGCGAAATTTCGTGTTTGCTTACATTATTAATAAATAATTAATTAAAACAAATTTTGAATGAGAACACAAAAACTGAACAGGTGCATTTATACCATAATGCCTGCTTAAAAGGTTTCTGTAAAATAAACCTAATATTTTATTCTCAAAGCAAGGATACGCAAGACGGTTAATACCTTTACAACATCATACAAAATTCGTTGTATCTAATTCGAGGCTTATCTTGCCATCTGTAATCTCGCCCCCGTTGCCTACTGCGAACGAGATACCTCAAATACCTCCCGCGCCCTCCCCCACTCGTGCCTCACCCCGCGGCTTTCCTCCAGCACCCTTCAGGGCTGGAGTTCTTAGCCGAAGTTCATAATACCCTATTAGTGGCGCACACGACCGACAAACATACTGTGTCTAGTTGACTTACTCGACCGTGTTAATTTTTGAGTGTCTGCTATCGATTTGTAAGGGATACAATCACTGTCACTGTTTATTGTCCTTAAGGTTATTTTCTTTTTATATTTGAATAAATATTAGTGTTACACTGTTCTAACATAATTGAACCAACTGTTTGTATAAGGAATCTGTATGTGAAACTGATTTAAAAAGAGTAACCATCGAGTTTCTTGCTCGTTTTTCTCCATCGGAATCTTCTCTTTGGAACGAGCACTTCACTAAGAGGATTGACCGACTGACTGACACTATATCTTCAAAATTTTGTTTGACGTTCAAGTGCCCGTAAAGGTCTAATTGGAATAAATGTTTTTTGACTTTTTTTAATGTTAAACGATTATTCTCATAATAAAAATCACAAGATTCCAATGAAATTGACCTAAAAGTTCACCACATCCAAGAAAAGTAAGATCTATGTCTTACGTAAGAACTGGCACCTAATTTACGCTTAATCTTAATAAGTTTGCAATGTAACTGGAAGACCTCTTGGAAATATAATAAATAAATATATAGACTCGAAGAGAATATATAGGTAAGTAGTATCTCCCTGTGGGGCTCGTGTTCACCGGACCGAGTAATAAATCTGTTGACAATCTTTAATTCGCTCGCCTCGGCGCTCATCGCTCATCAGATAGCCAAAGTCTCATCATAAAAACGAAGTCTCCCTTTTCAAGAAACATCCCCTCATTTGTTTATTGTTTAATTTATATTTATATTTTGGTGTAATTAAAAATGTTACTTAATAAATTAGCGTTCAACGTTGAAGATTGAAAATTTGAAAACATCAATTTCAGATTTTTTAGTCTAAAAGTACAGATATTGCATTAAGATCAGTCATAGAATTTCATTGATAGTAGTTTCATTCGAAACTCAGAATTTACATGCATTAAATGACAACTATCTGTTAACCGGCAACTAGGCAAATAATGTCATATAAAACGCAGACTGTAGTTAAACACACGTGGCGCCGTGACGACAGCTCGTTCACGACTGGCCGCGTCCGGCGTAAATTGTAGTGTGCGCCTATGAGGGTAGACGGACAAAACCCGAATTACAGCCAAATGGGACGCTGTAATTTGTACATTGCCGGTGAGACTCGGCTGAGAGAAATTGCTCTTTGTGCTATGTAGGTCAGATCTAAGGTCATTAGTGGTCGCTTTCGTACATACACACCGCTGGTTTAATGTTTTGTTAAATTGTATTTCTTTGCTTTTTAGTGAGGTACAGGATAAGCTTAGATTTCATACCAAATAAGTTTTCTAGAAAAAAAAAATTGACCAAACAAACTTTCAAAATTTTTTTTATAGCATAAGTCTAAGGAGACCGATCGCTAAAGCGTTACAAGTAAAAATAGTAACGATAACAAGAGCAAACATCAAGATAGATACGCATATAAACAAAATACCACAGATATAGAAATACCTAGAATAGCGAGTATTATCAGGCGCACCATGTGCGTCGGATGCTGCAATAGAAATGAAAACCGAATCACAAAGGGCAGCAGCCATTAGCTCGGATATAGCAGCTTAGCGGGCACAATGGGGCTTTGCCACGACCACGTGAACGTTCGACCATCGGCATGCACCATCCATACACTATGTGCCTACGTATTGATGAGACCTTTGTTTTGGTATTACGAATTTGTAGCTAGTACATCAATCTACTATATTTGGGATATACTATGTGCACTGAACACTGAGCTGAACACCGACTTTGTATTGATTTAGTTAGTAGGTAATATTTATTATTATCGTTCATCAACAAAACCTATAAAACGTCCAATTTTCTGCACTTATTCTATATGTTTTCCCACCTCGTCGAGCAGCACAATGGGCCGGTACGCGGACGGAGAGTCCGCAGGACGCCCCGGCTTCTTCACGAGGACCAGTTTACCCGTCTTCCACGACAGCGGAAACTGGCCCCTCTCCAAGCATGCGCTGAAAAGACCAATTAGTCGAGGCCTGAGAGCCTCCGAGGCCAGGACCCAAACCTTGGCATGCAGCCCGTCAGGTCCTGGGGCGGTGTTCTTGCCGCTCTTATTCTATATGTAAGTTTTAAAGTAAAATTATTCTAAGTAAAACCAAAAGTTTCAATTTAAAGAACCGCCTTCATCTACATTGTACACAAAGAAGTACAAGAAAAAAAAATTAAGTAAATAAGACGAAAAAACTTTCAATTGAATCTAACAAAAGTCAAACGGAGCACTTTAATATTAAACGTTGAAGTTTGGCAAATTTAATAATTTACCAACAGAGTCCTCGGGGTACCGCGCGGAAACTAAATAATGTCTTAAAATGTGAAAGTTTTTGAGCAGAACATAATTCCCCGCAGAGGCAGAAAACCGAGTAGGGTGCAACTAGTTTGGTCGGAAGTTATTTTGTGGTATGGAATCCCTTGAGCTCCTATAAACAACAGTTGCACAGAACACAGACCAAGTCACGATCAGAACAGATGCCAAGCATCATTCTTATTTATTTTATTTCTTCGCGTAGTTTAATGCCATCCTCAAATACTTCGCTAGCATTCATTTCACCGTTGACAGCACTTTACGCGATGAAATTACTTATGTATCACCGTTCAACGCTATTCCGAAGGGCATTACCATGATGTGCATACAGCACTTTGTATTAACTAATCGCGTAAACTTTAATCCTCACTTAATTTAACATCCAAACTAAATCCTGCTTTTCTATTCAATGGATACTTCTAAGCGACTGCATATAAAATACAAAAACCAAGTACGGCTGTGTTTGCATTGCTCTGTGGAATGTATGCATGCTTATATAGGTCGACGTATTTATTATTTATTTGGGAATTCTCGGGGCCCACGACGCCGACGGTCGGAGCCGACAAGTCAGAATTATGGAAAAATAACTCATCTCCTACGACATATTGACTTCGCCCACAGACAGGGAAATAGGAGTATGCGTCCTTTCGGGAATTGCATCGATACTTGCCGATACTGTTTTGTTCGGCTTTTGGGTTTTAGCTTATTGGTATTTCGCTATTGAAGGGGAGAAATGTACTAAGTTTTATTAAATTTGAACGTTTGTAAAAGAATGTACTTGGGCGACTGCAAAACGAATTTGCTTTGTCTAACTTTGTGTCTACGCTCTATCTTTTAGTGGAACTCCTTTGTGTTTATGTTACACATTTTTATGCTCTTTTTTATAGGAATTATTATTTTCTTTATAAAATACGTTGTGATCTTAAGTCTACTACTTTCTATGTAATTTATTTCACGTATAGTAACTATATGAATTCTGATATTCAATTCCAAAAGCTGTTACTTTGTTAATATTTTTCAAACGCTGACATTCGATTTGATCGATCAAACTAACGGAACTCTCACACACCAGTCAAAACAATAACCCCAAAAAAATATCGAAGTTACTTATAGATATGGAAAAGAAACAACCTTCACAGACGAACAGAGAACTGATTTAGAAGAAAAAATATACATGGAACGGTGGAACAAAGCGAACGATATAGACAAACCAATGTTTATTATCGTCGCTCCATAAGAAAGGCTACTTTAGCGAAACCGAGCGATTTCAATAACAGAAGACTTCATTGAATAGAGTTACCTCATAACATTTTTATTGTACAATAAGAGTTTTTCCTTCGACAGGGGAACGTAAACGGTTCTGATATTGCTTATATCGAAATATTGGGGTTATGCTACATTGCAAAATGAGCGGGAAATGATCAGGAATTTTCATCCTTCATTTTTCGACTAAAGAATTTTCATTTTATTAATACTAAGCAATTAACAAATAGTTATTCGATAACAGATTAAGTAAAAAGTAATAGACGTATAGAACCAAAAAGTTTCAATAGGTAGCGTGACAGTTGGAATTTTAGCCAATGCCTGTGCCAATGTAACGTATTTATCGATTTGATAACTTATCAATTGGAGAGTGGACGCAAGTCATAAGCACTGAGCTAGATATTCGACAAAACTTTAATTAGTGACGTAATAAGTATGATATATATTACATATATCATGTTTTAAAGCGATGAAATCAATGGTCATATCGTAAAGTCGACATAAGATTTCTGTGTGTGCCATTATCTAGCGACAACTCGCTTCACGTTAAGTGACTTAGAAACTGCGATTATTGAGTTCCATCGTGGAATGTTATTGTACCTGCAATATATTTATATTGGGTGGTTACACGATAAACTCATATGAGTTGGTTGATATGAAATATTAGATAACGATGGGGTTCATAGATTGGATTACGATATGGATGGAATGTGTTTAGGGGGGATAATTTTGTCGCCCCAACTTAGGTGGGTATATCATAATTATATTCTCACTTTCTTTGAGGGCTCGATGAGTTTTTATTCAGTAGGTACTAATAATACTTTTAGCGTTTAAGGAAGAATTCCTACTTTTATCAAGCAAAGGAAATAAAGAAAAAAGGATGGATTGGATATAGTTACCTACTATATAAGTCGCTATACTTAAGAGTATAACTAAATAAAGAAACAGATCATTTTCACAAACGTAAGGTGAATGACCTAACCAAATAAAACCTAACCGAAATCACGTTAAAAACTTTGAAACGGCACACAAACAACTCATTAACCATTTAATCTTTAATTCCGTCTACAAAGTGTTGCCATAAACCGTCCCCTAAAAATGGCGAATAAAGTTTTATTCTTAAGATTAGAGGACTATATCTTGCAGTAAAAGTGATAAACAGTGCCTGTAAGCCGTAGACAGCCTGTAAACTATTTTCCATGTCAGCAAAATGGCGTTTATGAACAGCAAGTTTATAGTACCGGGGCCACAGATCTGCCGTAAAATGGTAACAGTTCAGGTGATAAAATGAACCGCGGTTACTAAAATCAAGCTGCATTTTAACGAGAATCTCCCAGTTGAATTATTTCACGCTTTTTAAACAAGCTGCGAGTGCAGATTGTTTCGTTTTTATCTCTTTTTTGTCTGCTTTTAATGTTTGTTTGAATGTTTTATGAATTATTTTCTTTATGTTAAAGGGATTTAAGATTATAGACGGGTTGTTTTGTTTGATAAATAATGAATTCTTACGCTTTATGTATTACTGTTTTAAGTTTATTAGCCAGCTAGAGGCTATACTTTTTTTTTAGGTTTAAATTTGTTGAGTAGATTTTGTATTGAATCGGTTTTTTAAAGACATGGTAACTTCTACTAATTGACTTTGGCTTGTAATGAGCCGAAACCAATTACAACTGACTACCTCAAAACCTGAACATGTTCACACAAGCCAGTGAATAAGGAAATAAAGCCTAGGTCACAAATGTTCGATCTCTCGCATCGGGGAGCGTGTTATTACCTCGAAGGTTGCCTGTCGGCCCCTGGGCTTGCCACCGTCGAACTATTTCCGTTCGCCTGGACTCCATTTCCGTTCTCGTCGATACGGTGTCTCCTCGGCTTTGTATTGCCAACAGCCCAATTGTGTTTAACCGTGTGAAGATGGATTGTGACGTCATCGTATGATAATTTGTGTGTTTGAATGAAATGGAGATAGGTTCTTTTTGTAGATTTTATTCCATATCGTTTTCAGGTTATTTTATTTGATAGGGCTTAAGATTAAACAAAGGGAAGATTAAATTGTACAAAGATCCGCTTATCCGCTCGCGTAGTAGATAGAAAACCTATGTTTCAATCCAGGGTATCATTTATTTATCTAGTCCATCCGTTGTTGTGTGAAAGAGTTACAAATATACATCCATATATTCTCACATAGGTATATACATAGGTACATTGGTATATTAAGTTATTTTCAAAAAAATATCTTCGAAATGGACAAGAAACTTTATCAGCCTCAGAACATTGATCTCATATTTCAGCCGACTCTATTCTTATCCCATAATACACTCAAAATAGAGATGTAATACGGCAAAAATAGGTAAGGGGTAGGAGTGACCCGGAATATTGCACAAGGATACAAGTCGGAACCGATCTTAGGGTTGTTGACTTTGTTTTCGAGGAGTCACGTTATATTGTGTACGAGTAAGGGTAAGTTAGACCCCGGTATAGTTTACCCCACTCGAAAAAATGAATGGGCGAGCGGCAAGATTTATTGGACGAGTATTCCTCATATTTAAGAGGCCGTGTTTTATATTTCATAGTTTGATGTATTATTTTCTTTATTTAATGCAAGTAATTGGGTTGCCTATTATTATTATTATTCAGATACTTATTACGATATCATTATTATGTTTTATATTTTAATTGTTTAGGCTTGAGTTATTCTTTCGTTCCGTAGTCTTATTAGCTTGTTATAGAGTTTGTTTTGTTATAGTTTTTTATGCTTGTTTCTTACCTTGCCTATTTGTATGGTTGTTGAGGATATCATTATTTTTATGCCAATTAAATTATTGTTCCCATAATTGTACCCACTTAGACATTAAACATAATGAAAGAGTAGGCCTCCGGTAACCTTACTTACACGACGAAACACAATAATAGCGTTGTTTCACGCTGTTTTTCTGAGAGATCATGTACCAAATGTTCTAAGGCTCTACTTGAATGCTTTGGTTTCACTGTTCCGAACCTTTAACCTTAGTAGTCTGTAGACTAAGTTACACCTTATGTCACTATCATCATCAGTCTATGTGCCCACTGCTGAGCAAAGGCCTCTTCTCACTCGGAGAAGGTTGGAGCATTAATCACCACGCTTAATTAATGCGGGTTTGCGATTTCAACCTTATAATTAGAAATTATACTCGTAAGTCCAGTTTTCCTCACGATGTTTACCTTCACCGTATGTCAGTGGTGTCTAAATAATCATAGGACACCTTATTTGTGTTACAAGAAACACCAAAATCCCTAATCAACAATATCGCCATATCTCTAAAGTAGAAACAACCAAACAATTAATTCCAAATAATTTTAGGAAAGCGTCATGTTATCAAATTAGTTTACGAAACCTTAGTTTATTATTAGCAGATAATGGAAATCCGAGTTATTATTAAATTAATCCAATTAATAAAGTAAAATAAAGCTTATTGCCTCCAGGCTAGGATACTTAGACTTTATTAGAATATTTTCGACCCTCTAATGTTTCTTTGTAACGTAATTATAATACCTATATATAGCTAGCTTCTGTCCGCTGCTTCGTCCGCGTAGAATAGTAACTTAAAGAACAATATATCGCCATGGCGAGCAAACCATAAGCGCGGATCGGCGGATGGCGAGCAAAGATAGCTCGCCGCCCAACGAACACTAGACCGTAGTCATTAAGCCACCACAGATGGGGCACAACAGTTCAGCCACGGTAGCAAGACCAGCGTAATAAGGATATCACAGCATTGGCCTGGACCATGAGAAGGAACACTTGAACACGTAAAGTTTTTATTTAAATTCATATCAACAAAGTAAAATTTAGTAAAACCATTTAAAATTCCAAATAAAAATCGTTTTTCATTTGCAAAAGACATTACTGCAGCATTAAAAGAAACGAACAACGCAAAAAAAACATCTGACAATCAAATTGCTTGCAACCCGAAACTCGACAAGCGAACTAATTTATTGTACGCACCCTGTAGATAGGTAGACGAGTACCTTGATATCGCGTCACCACTCAAACACGCACTCCAGTAAGTGAATAAATAGGTGATCCGACACCAACTTCCGATATTTCTTAGGCCCAACTTCGGGAACTCACCCTCACTTGTGAAGTCGATCAATCATCGCGCCCGTACCCAACCGATCATTGCTTGAACTCTTTCATTTATCTAATGAGTTCTGAATGCCCACACCCCCTGTTTGCCGGGCGGGGTCGCACTTCGACACGTCTTGATGAATTAATCGGCTGGAAACGTGTATGAACGTTCTAATAATGTTATAGTTACTTTATTGAGGATGTCGAAGTGAGTTGTCTTTATTTATATTTTAATTGAATGTCGTCATGTTTTGTTTTCGAGTTTTTAGAGTACGGATCTCATTCAAGATTTTACAAAAAACGTGTTCTATCTTTTTTCCTACTGATGAAAATTAATCGAATTTTAATTAATTAATTTTTATTTACAGAAATTTTTCAGCATGCGCTTGCGCAATTACGCAATTACACGCACACTGCGTCAAGAAGAAAAGACAGAGAGCATAGTAACACAAAATTTCTATATAACATTTTATTTCGATAGAATCAAAAAATATCTTAAATAACACGCAAGTTTATCTCACCTAAAAAGAACGATTTTCTCTATTCATTTATTGTTATTAGAGACAGCAAAACGATAAATAAACGATTCGTGTACCGGGCAAAGTGCAACCGTCGGTTGTAAGCTTTCTGTCAGACTTAATGTTGGATTCCAGCTTAACCAGACCTGAAATGCGCTGGCCTTAATCCACTTAAAATAACAACAGGGCTAATACTCCCCGCAGAACCTCGGCGTTTCTTATTGTCTTGTGTCGCAGGGATTTTATACCAATTTATAACAAGTTGTGTACAAACCGAGACTACCAAGAGACGGGGAGCCGAACAATGTGGCACGGGATTTATTTTCGGTAATTTTCTTTAAGTAAATTTAGGTGGATGTGTTTAAATCTGTTATAGCAGGTATGTGATAAAATGACTTTTAAAATTTAGCCACGATTAGGTACAGTTTCAACTAAAATACAAATGATTTAGGTATTATTTCGAAATAATAAGTATAAAAGCTGAATAACTCTCCAAAATCCCCTTTGCCAAAGTTATATTAAACGCTGTGTTTAACGAATACGATATACTCGTACGTTTGAAATTTTGAGGGAAATTAGTTTGAAGCAGTTACGAGTTGGTAAGTTGTTGATATCCCTCGGGTGGCGCGTTTTAGAGGAGCTACATCCTACGAGCCATTCAACTTCGGCGCTAAAGTTTTAAGTCTAATTGAACTTTAAATTGTCATGCGATACACGGAACGTAAAAAGATCGATGTCTGGTGGCAGCGCGGTCGCGTTAATTACTTCAATATCAGTAACAAAGCCATTCTGCGGCGCGGCTCGTGGCAAAAAGGCGCGCGTGTGAGTTGTTATGAGCGATCGCTACAACCGTCCAACTTCGCCGGCCGGTGTTCATTAGAACTTAGACTTGTATGAATTTTCACCAACTTTCCGACGTAATGAACACTAAAAGGAGGCAAGTTTGAACGCTTCAAATTTTAATACTGCTCTGCACGGTTCGCCGCGGACAAGGTTTAATACTAAATTGGCCCTATGGAATTCATAGGTGCCGACAGAGTTAGAAATCCAATATCCTCTGTAACTTGCTTTAAAATGAACTCTAGCCGTGTTTACCTCGCTTTTAAATTGTCTTTGTGATACTCCTACATGTGTTTGTGAGAATTCAACTACGAATTCGTATTTTGATGACAAATAATTAAACATTTGGACTCGGGACGTTCTGTTAAGTACTTTATGGCTTTGTAGATACGACACGTATTTTAATGAATCTGTCAGATTAAGGAGCAGTTCGAATTAAGGTGTAATTACTTTTTCAGTTGTTTGGTGATTATTTGTAAGGTTTATTTATGTCTGCAGAGCTGTTAAATTTAAAAACTATAAAGTTTATGTATTTATTTTTCAAATAGTAAACCTTTTAATTTTCTTTTCCTCTTTGGTATGGTCGTATTTTAAGCTGTATTTTGGTTTTGATTCTTAATAGCGTAGTTTTTTTTATTAAGTAAGATAATTTATAGTGTTATAATCCCTAAAATTCTAGGCGTTCTAAGATGAAACTAATAGAATGTGTTTATTTTAGAACTTCAATATAAATTTATTTTAAGGTTAAAATGTAGTTGTTTTTCCAGCAAAGATAGTTATGGAATTTGCTAAAAATAGTTTTAAAATAACATTCAAACGTTATTTAGCTACTAAGGATCTGTTTACACTTTATCTGAATGAAGAAAACTTGAATTCAACTCTTTTGGGTTCCAACCCAATAAATATTAAATATCAGTCCGTGTGGCCCTTTGAAGTGGCACTGTAGCGAAAGGGTCGACTACTAACCTATTGTAACTTCTCGAATTAAATTCCTAAGCCAACCGACGCTGCTGTTTAGATATTATATCTATAGATGTACGAATAACTTGCTTCTCATTACAAGGAGACAAAATAAGGATTTTAATTTACTATCTTTTACAAAAGGCTTTGCCCGCGTGGTATGTTGATAAAAAGTAGCCTATGCATTAATCTAGGGTATTACCTATCTACATACCAAATTTGAATCAAATCCGTCTAGCCGTTTTTGCGTCAAAGAGTAACAAATATACATCCAAACATTCTTACAAAATTCACGTTTATAATATTATAATAGGACTAGCTGACCCGGCGAATTTGGTACCGCCTCAGCGTAGTTGGACTGATTTGTGAATCTAAACCATTCAGGGCGCAACTCAAACTCATACAGAAAAAATCATTAAAATCGGTAAAGCCGTTTAGGAGAAGTTCAATTACATACACACGAACAGCAGAATTATATATATATATAAAGATAAGTGATATAAATGTAGGTAATAAGTCGTTAGATTTTGTAGGCATTTTTAGGTTATAGGCAAACGAGCGTATTGATCACTTGGTAGTACGTAATCGGCGCTTGCCGTGGACGCCCAGGCAATACCAGAGAAATTCTGTATGCGAGCTTCCAACCGTGTCGTGGTGGCTTAAGTTAGGTAGGGGGTTAAGGCGCCCGCTTCTCGTGCATGAGAGTGCGAATTCGTAACCTGGTAAGTACCAATGTGACTTTTTCCAAGTTATATGTAATTTTTAAGATTATTTAGACACCACTGACATACGGTAGAGGAAAGCATCGTTAGAAATCTGGACTTTTATTTGTAATTATAAATTTGAAATCGCCAATCCGCCTTGAGCCAACGTGGTGAGTAATGATAAAACCTTCTCCGAATGAGAAGAGGAATTTGCTCAGCAGTGGGCACTTATAGGCTGATGATGATATTTCGAACAGTTTGATCTGGAAGTCATTGTGCCATACATGACAATAGACCTATGTTCAACAATAATTAAATGGCGGTGATAAGTCTTAACCGTTTAGAGGTTCTAAACTAATTATTACGTTTTCGGCTGACTCACGTAATAACTTGACGAGATACTCGACTAGTTTCAAGCCATGCTAGAGGCCCATAATCATGAGCAGCATTTCGCGACACGCGACTCGGCGACTGTCGCGACTGTGGCTTGAAACTAGTCGAGTATCTCGTCAAATTATTACGTGATTCAGCCAAAAACATAATAATAAATTTAGAATGTTTCACGAAAGGTTCTAAACTCAGTTTCACGGAGCTACAGGTTTCGGATACGGTTGTCATTTGCCTGTTCGGTAATATTTTACTCTTTCCTAGAAGGACCGGTTTTTTTAGTAGGTGAATTATCTATTGGCTTTTCTCGCCCGGCTTTATTCATATATCAGACTCTTACTTCTTAAATATAGACCATTCTTTCGCGTTCTTCTCCTCTTTCGAACATTTAATTGTACTATTAACAACACTTTTCTGAATGCCTTTTTTGAAATAGAAAATTATCTATTGGCTTCTCCTACCCTGGCTCTTACTATAAACCTCCCCATTCAATCTCCTGTCCCAAGCCGGACTGTGGTACTTTATTGTGCGTGCTCTCACAACTCCAGTACCCTTTGCTTTCTGCTGATGTCATAAGAGCTGACTAAGCGACTGCATTGTAAGACATTAGACAGATTTGCATACTGTCACATACAACCCGCTTACCATAGTACAGATTCATTTCAACTATATGCATTTACTGGTATTTTTTATGGCAAACGAGTCATTTAAAACCCGCAACACAAGAGGAGTTACAAGTGGGTTGTCACCCGTTGGGGGTCGATAGGAATTAGAATATAAGGATTGAGGAAGGGCAGCGTGAAAGGACTGAGCCTCCGGTAACACACGACGAAATCCAAATTAAGCATTGTTTCCCATTGAATTTCTATGTAGCCGTGGTTTAACACCGGACTAGCAGACTTATTCGTACGAAATCCATAAGAATGTCAAATCCATAAGTGTACATACTTTTATTTAATTTTGAAACATTTGTACCGTTTTTGGTACTTTTGAAAAGTCAAAAAAAGAATAGTCCAGCATTCGTCGTCCGTCTTCGGGTGCTTGTTCCAAAATCAAATTCAAATGGAAAATAATGAGCAAGAAACTCCATCGTTATTCTTTTAATTAATTGATAAATATAATAAATTTGTTTTAAAATTTTACTATGGTCGTATGAAAGGGAAGGGTAGTGGAAACTATTTAGTTTTTCTTCTCCTCAAATAATATCTTCTTATCTATTAATTTTGCGGGTTCCAAGACATTCAAGTCCTTAGGACGGAGTCCTCGGAGTACTGTAGTCCCATTAAGACGGGGTGTTTCGGTGTTTTTAAGGTTGTATCTACTGAGCTGGCTAATAGGAGGTTACAATGGGCTCGTTCCATTAAAATAGAAATTATCTGAATTTAACAAATATTGGCATGTAAAGGCCTGGCAGCTATGGCACCGGTCGTTGATGCATGAAAAATTTAGATTTTATTTTATAATATTGGGAATCTTTAATATTCATTAGGTTTTTTTTTGTATCTTTATTAATTTGATTGCGGTAAAAGTGGCCGAAGTATCGGCCAGACTAAATTCTAGTATTATGCCATATAAATTTCTTTAAGATCAATCCTGTAGTTTTTATGTCCCATCCTCTCATTACACCTTCCGCGCTAGTACCTAATAAATACTAAGATTTTTAAACTAAGACTACCATGGTATTTTGTTATTTAAAAATTAACTTTTCGCGAAAATGCAACCTTTGTCGTCAAATGAAAAATCGTAAAATATTTATTGTTTTAAAAGACAAAAAGTTAAAAATAAAATATCCGCAGGGGTCCGATACTGGTCGATGGTAAGCGCTTTAAAAATAGAAAAAATATTTCTATTTAACAAGCAGTGTTTTTTATTCTAAATCTATTTCTGTTATTAAAAAGAAAAGGACTGGAGGTTTTCACATTTTATTTCAAATAAATATTATTATCAAACGTATATTCTTAAACTTGGGTTACACTATAATTAAAATGAATAATTTTAATGAATTAAAACCGAAAAAAATGTTCCTCGGAAAGAACGACAAACAATATAATTTCTTGCCATTTTAGAGTTCAATTTTGAAATGAAAAATTATTTAAAATAATTTTAGTCCTGTTAAAAACTTGTATATACATTACCGAATTTATTACATAGTTCATACAATGTATTTATAATTTTCATACGATTTTGTAAAATAGGCTTTCGGAGTCCTTAGTTCTAAGTTGTTTCATTATTAGACAGACATAATTCCAATACTTATTTATGATCCAAGACATCTGAATTAAACCCTTACTGAATTTTTATTAAGTGCCGCTATAAAAAACTGTGTTGACAAGTTAAATCATTTTATATAAGGGTTTTGTTTTAAATTATTACTTACTAGAAGACAGAATGGCAAATAAATTTTTAGGGGTATTTTTTATTTTAAATGTATTTTTTAATAAGTTTTTATTAATTTACGATGCGATAGAAAAGTATCTTATGTATTTAATAAATCTGGCACCTAACAAAATATTGAATCTTTTGACATTAGAATTAAACTTAATTTTATTATAGTTTAGTGGACCATAAATAGGCACATTATTAGTTTTAATATCTGAATATTCGATATTTAAACTGATAATCTTTTTATTTGAACTAGAAATTTAAACCTTAATAAAATTAAAAATAGATTTTTTTGATTGTTTGGACGTCCAATGTATAATAACACTTAATGTTTTTTTAATCCAAAATATTTTTGATTCCACTGGTCTCTATTCTATTTTTTATTATATTTCTGTAAAACTGATAATCAAATTGATAATTTTTACTAATGCTAATTCGCAAAAGGAATATTTTTTTCAGATTTTTTGTTTGTTAAGGGCCCACAACCTTTCTTTATTTTTTTATTCGTATTCATCTCATAGACCTTTATTAAATAACCACACAAAAATTACAAACCTAACATTTTTTAATCAAAGTGCAAACAGATAAGGGCTCGCACACTTTCTTTATATTATTGTATTCGTATCCATCGAATGCCTTTTAATTAATTAACCCCACAGACATTACAGTTTCACTAATGTGATTAAATCGCATTTTACGCAAGATTTTACTAAATAATCCTATAAAACATTCATTTATAACATTCATAACATTTCCTGACTTACAAAATTCAATTTAAACTCCTACAAAATAGTGAGGTGACTCAGACTATCTTTGACTAGCGTTTAATGCACAGTATGTGGGCGAATGTGTTTTGTGCAAAGTACCCGCATAGCACTCTTATCTGTGGTATACGCGACTCGACTGGTTAATGAGACCGATCGATACACAGTTCTTATCAACACTTCAAAGTTTAGTTATGAAACTAGGGTCCCTCTGTTTGTCGTTTGTCCCGATATACTCGTACGTCTATCTGATAGCAACCCTAATTGGTACACCTCTATTAGACTGAATGATACTCTGACCTGTGTCACGTTGCATTCTTTATTCGATATTTTAAAGCAACGGAATTTGAAACTCTTTTGAAAATGGAAGCTAATTTCTTGAGTTTTAATTTAATAAAAAACTAATAAACTCTTTTTTGTATAGTATTTTAAACGAGGTGAACAGAAAATTATATTTAAAATTAATAATTTTCAATGTTATTTTGATTTAAAAACGTTAGACGAATTTAATTTTAAAATTCTTTATAATGTGTATGTTTCCATATTATAGCCTCCTTAGGCTAGAATATTATTTTTCCATTATTTAAGTTTAATTTTCTTATTGTCGAATAGATTTGTTAAAGAAAGTTACCGAAATATTTTGGCTTTTTACATTTTTACTCATAAAACAACCGCGTTTCTATTAAACCGATAAAAAGTCTGCAAACTCAGAAACATTTTCGCGAATCCCAAAAATTTTTTAATCTTAAGAAACTTTACATGTTTCTATTTTTTAATATTCCGGAATTCTCATAGATAAATAATACGTAAAGCTTTGGAACTACCTGAAGGCAAAAAAGGACTTGATTTTGTTGAATTTTGTGTTTTCAGAAACTTAGAATTATACTACGGACATATTTTCTTGAGTTTCTACATAATAAGTCAAGCAAAAAAATATATATACATATATCGGACAAAAGCTGATATTTATGGTGTTAAGCAGCGGTTTGAAAAATATCCCCTGTTCACGGTAGTAATTTGCTCCTCCACCATCTATTTTTTCGACTTTACATATACCGAATATGTAAAGTCGATTTTATTTCTCTCGCGAATTTTAGCAAAACATTTTTACGAACGAAAAAAGCATAGCTTTACCGAAAAACGGAACCGTTACATATTTGACCCAATATCGCATGTCCTACATATTTTTTAGTTAGTAAAACTTTACGAAGATATTTCCTACACCTAGTACATTTTTTTCGAACAACAACGATTTAAAAAAGAATACGTCCAATAAACGACAAAAACCGCGCAATCTATTTCCCTGGCTCATATTGCAGAAAAGTAATAATTTAACGGAATTTTCAACGAGAATGGCAAGAAATTTAATATTATAAGTCCCTCGGTGGTAATTAGCGTTAAAGGCTGCTATCTCGGGTGTTTATTAACAGTTAATAGAATTGCGGAGCTCAGCTACGGGTAGAAGGCTTCGTTTCCGCGCCCGACGCCCGTCGCTCGCCGCCAACCTGTTGCCGACGGGACCGCCTTCCGCCCCATTCGAAACGGCGCTTTTCCTCTTACTATGCTACTACTTATTTCAAAGTCTCCAACTCTGGAACGACTGCTTCTGAAAAAACTATCCTAAATTTTACTTACCATCGACGAGAAGAACTCAGCCACCCGCTTTTCTTTTTATTTACAACACAAAATTAATCAACTACAAAAAAACAAACGAATACATTTTATTTTATTGCGTCTTCAAATTCTTCTTTTTAGATATTTAATTTTTTATTTTTTAAACAACTCAAAAATGTAAAAACACTACAAAGTAAACGTCAACCAGAAATCAAAGGCGTAATGTGAAAAGAAACGAATTAATAAAAATGTTTGGAATTTGAGCGCGAGCGGCGGCAGAGTTAAGTTCGAGTTATAGTCGAGAGAGGTACCAGGAGGACAGGGTACTGGGAGAGGTAGCAGAGCAAGCGCGGTGCCGCCGCCGCGGCTGACTACAGAGTGGCAGCGGGCTGAACGGCTGCGGGCCCCACCCCTAGCGCAGGCGCGTTTCAGGCGCCCCAACGCGCATGACCGACATCCTACCGAAAAGTGGAAAAGTGACTCCTCCAACGTAGATACACCATTATGTACTAAATAAATATTGTATCGTAATAGATGCCGATCCCAGTACATAATTTTGACCTAGTTGAAGATTTTTATGCTCGATTTGGAGCACATAATTTGAGGCAATCTGAATAGTGATATTTGTCGGGCCCGGTTGCGTTTCTCCGTCTTATATACTTGTAATGTACGCCCCGTACACAGTCAATTTACTCGCGGAAGCGATTAAAAGACGACTCCAGGGTTTATAAAAACAAGGTTTATTATGTAATTTTGCCGTATTTCTTCTCGTTTGTGAGTACATTATACATTTCTCTTATGCCGCTTAAATATCCATTTCTTAGTGAATTATCATATCCCCGTGGTAAGGGTTGGAACTTGCTCAATATTTTGTTGTCCGACCCTAGAAAAACCCGCATTTCGTAAGACAGCGGGATACCGTTTTCGAACGCGTAGTCGACGCTGTGTCCACAGTGCGGCTTGCCCTCGTACACGAAGAGGCTGGAGTTGATGAACAAGTGCACGCCTCCAGTTCTCTGGTTCACCCGCATTGTAATATCACCAGCCACGCGGCGCAGCAGCGACGACGGGTGGAAAGGGTCCCGTTTATACCCGTACGGATAATGTATAGAATGTCCATCGCGTTTTAACGACACGTACATTTTTGCCCATTTTTTATGTTTTTGGATAATGTTTTTAATGAATATTGTTTCGTTTTCTGATTCCGGAGCCACTCCAGGGTAGATTGGTGAGAATCCAGATTCAATTTTGGTACAGGAACCCCATTTTATATCAAAATTCCGTGTTATGTCTACGCCGTAACTTAGTTGATCGTCTGAGGGCCTTAAGTTCTTTTTCCACGGTATTTGACTCTACAGTGGAATGGAAATGTAATTATTTAGGAATGATTGTCAAAATCAGGTTAATATATTTAAAATATTTAGATTGTTAAATATCTACACTTTAAACTAAATTACCCTGAGATTTCAAACGTTTGAGACTAAAGATGAAATTTTTATGATATTTTAAATCTGTTGGCAGGAAAATTAACTGAATTTGTTTTGAGGAAAAGGTGAACCAATTGTACAGAGATAGAAAAAATAGTGTCTTACGTATCTGGAGTATTCCTGTCCATCAGGGTTGGTACAGGGCAAAATGACCCAATTGACGTTCTGAAGCATTTGGTCGTTTTCCTCGCAGGCGACCAGTTGTTCTATCACGTATAGGGCCAGCCCTACAGACTCCGTGCCTCCTTGCTGACCAGCTTCGATGATGATCGTTGGCTTCGTTTCCTGTTCTTCTGGATTGTCAGTAGTTGGACGTTCTTTGCTTAGAACTACCTGCCGATATTTCAGCATAACATCATTTCGAATTGTATTATTATTATTACTTACTTTCTCTCTCTCTTTAAAAAACTTTGGATTTTCTCCTGTGTCGTTAGTGCGTTTACAATCATACGATTTCACATACACAACACACACAGACCCGAAACAACCATTTGTGGAGTAGTTCCGTGCGGAAATCGCACCCGTGACACGTTGCGGCAGCCAGTTGCCCAGCCAGCGTACCAACCGTGCAGTCAATATACTTAAATATTTTTTTTAAATTCATCATCACCATCATCATCAGACTATAAATGCCAACTACTGAACAAAGGCCTCTTCTCATATGGTTAGAGCATTAATCACCACGCTTGCTCAAGGCGGATTGGCACAATTTCAAACTTATAATTAGAAATTGTAATACCAGGTTTCTTCACGATGTTTTCCTTCATAGTGTGTATGTCAGTGGTGTCTAAATAATCATAGAAACTTGTCAGGCTTAGAACCCGTGATCTCATGCAAGAGAAGCGTCCGTTTCGCCTTACCCTCCGGGCCACCACGACGTTGGTTTTGGAGTTATGATTAAATGTGTGTGTGTATATGTATAATCATATTATTAGTGAGATGAGATTTTTCATAATCTTTTGTTTATTGAACAGTTAGGATTGGTTGCGCTCAAACTATTCGATATTTTATTTAGTTAATTGAAAATTGGCTTAGTTAGCTTCTCTAGATAAGGTACAAACATAATTAAATTACGTAAAATACAAAACAGACATGAAAATGAAATGAGATAGATGCATTTGTTTTTAAAATTGCATCTTCCAATTGACAATTTGTATGATAATTTTCGGGTGATTTTAGCTAAGACCATAGCACAAAAACTATTAATAATCCAGGCCCAATCCTTCCCCTCCCCCAATCCCTCCTAAATCCGTAAATCTCCAAATCCCTAATCCCTAAAAGGTCGGCAATGCACTCGTAACTCCTCCGTTGCGAGTGTCCATGGGCGGCGCTGATTGCTTACCATCAGGTAATCCGTCTGCTCGTTTGCCGACCTATTAAATAAAAAATAATACCCGTTTTAGTCCAAAGAACGTGTACACAAATTAATGAAACAGTACCTCATATAAATGTCGCCCTTCATACGTCATATGTTCGCTTATGACATTAATTACGTCTCCACAAAATTCTCTTAATGCTTTCAAAAATATTGTTACCTGTAAACATAAACTCTTTGTCAATATATAGACGAATATCTGCATACAATAGTACATTATTTTCAAGTCTTACCGTACTTGCACCAATTGCCGCATCTTCTATGCACGACGCCTCGTCCCTGTCTAGTAACGTATGCAACATCTCTTCATAACAAAACCTCAAACTTTTACATCTAAAAAGTACGGTTATATCATAAGATTAAGAAACGATAACATATTATATAATTTTGTAAAATTCTACTTACCCACATATTGCAGCGTCATTTGTTTTATTTATCACTAAAATAAATATAAACTATGTTAAAGTACTGTGTAAATTACTTAAAGCGAAAGATAGGTTAATGAAAATACGAACCAACAATAATTGTGAATAAAAATGTTATAAAAAAACTATTCATCTCTTCGCATGTTAATTTTCACCGACCAAAGCTCACGAGGCAATACTATTACATGAAACACGAAAAGAATTGCAACAGCAATAAAACGTTGGGAAATCAATAAAACCATATCGTTTTAAATGTTTATTCTTATTCACTATAACCCTATTTCATGATATCAGTCTTTAACAATTCACTCGTCCACGGTCACTCTCTTTCTTCTTTGATTACCGAATTCAGCTCTAATTCGGCCAGCAAATTCTTTGAATCCCTCGTAGAATTGGGGTAATATGGTTTTTAAAAGGTTTTCAGGGTATGTGAACTCATATCCTTCAGTCAACTCCATAGTGTAGGAATATGGAACTCCCGCCGCTCCGAAAGCAAAGTCATCGCTTCCACCGGCCGCAGGGTACCATTTACCAGCGCTAAGAACTTTGAATGGTTGTCCTCCAGCACGTTCTACAGCATCTGATACAGCTTTTGCCATATTGTCCAGTTTTTTCCATTGTTTAGGCAAATAATCTCCTGTAAATCCCCATGGGTAGACTAAATATTGTCCGTACGAATGCAGTGATACGTATAACTTCATCCGCTTCGCGTTGTCCATCATTATATTTCTGACCATTCGTGTCTCAGGTTCGGAGAAAGGCTTAGGTCCAGCATACGTCTCTTTGTGGCAAGGATCGTTGGAGACACCACTTACTGCCCACTTGTAGCCATAGTTTCGGTTGCCATCAACACCGTAACATCGGCTGGCGCTGTGCTTTGATCTTGTTTTCCTCCACATGCGATTCTGTAGACAAAAAAATAAAAATGTACGTGTATATTATTCACGAGCAAGTCATACCAAAATTGCATAAAATTGTAGTAACGTACACTGGTGCTGGATCTTGAGTACTCGTAACCATCAGGGTTGACCAGGGGTAGGATGTACCAGTCAACACCATCCAGCTCACCACCTTTCTGAAGGGCTGCAGGGTCGGTGGTAAGACGATGAACCAAGTATAACGCCATTGCTGGTGCTACCCATTCTCTGCCGTGAATACCTAAAATTTAATGTTATTATTATTCCATTAGATTTGTTTTTGTGACATATTGGCAAATAAGCCGGATTGCGTGATGGCAAGCAATCAACTCTCTTGGACAACCGGAAAATCAAAGGAGCTACGAGTGCGTTGCCAGTTTTTCAGGCTTCGGAGATTTGATTGGAGGGAGAGAGAGGAAGGGGAAATATTGGGTCTCCAATAATATAACTTACTCAAGGCGTAACACAACGCTGTGGTCATTTTACATTGGTTTCTTGGGCGAAAGTGGTATGGGTATCATTCCGGTCAGGCTGACTGTGTGCCTATGGGGGGGCCTATGCCCAGCAGTGGACGACATTATGCTGATGATGATGATGATGATGATGATGATGATGACTTAGTGCCAAATCTTCTTTTTTTGTGAGGGGATAATCATCAAATTACTTCTCCCGCCCAGGGCAAGGCGGGAGGGAGTAAAAACCCCCATGTTCCTTGTCCTGCTCTGGGCCGAGGTCGCGGTGCCTTATTGCGCTTACCCCGCAACCCCGGCTTAGTGCCAAAGCTTGGCTATCCCACTTTTTCCTATAATTCAATTTCAATTTACGATAAATATGATATTGTTTATCCAGTATCTATTTAGGTTTTACATTTTTATTCTACCCCTCAACAAATTCTTATAAGGTATAAGTGGGTGGGATATATCTCTATCAAGAAAAATATAATGCAATTACCAGCATCAATGAATATGATGGGATTATTAGCATCTGGTTTGGCAGATATCTTGACTAGCCTCATTTTGCGACCCTGAAAACTCTTGCCAAGTTCTTGGAGCCGAACCAGGCGAGGATATCTCCGTGCTGTGGATTCCAGGTACTCTTGCATCTGAAAGTATACTTGTGTTTAGTAAATTAGAGCGACTGCGGTTCTTAAATACATTTTTCAGTTGGATATTTTTATGTTATTTTTACCCGACTACGGCAAAGCAAAAGAAGGGTTATGATTTTGACTGGTTATGTATGTATGCATGTATGTTCATCCGTTCCCTCGTAACTTCTAAACTACTTATCAGAATTCGACAAATAACATATCATTAGAAAAGTCTTAATTGTCCGCTGGTTATAGGCTATATGGGGTATGCCAAAATCTGATGTGGCGTCATCTAGCGGACAAAACATTCAGAGTAAAAAAAAGTTAAGATAAGTATTTGTTTGGTATCATTTCAAAGCGCTTTACTTGTACATACTTTTTTTTGTTGGACAAGTAGCACAGAGTTAAGCATATGTGGCCAGTCTTGTCCTTTACTACATTAATTTCTTTAATATTTATGCAATATAGAATAAGGCAGACTTAATGCCATATGCATTCTCACAAGGCAACCTTTGGATGATGCAGAAATCTTATGGCAGGTGCAACAAGAAGAAAACTGGACATGGAATTCAACATTCGAAATGTTGCTTTTCATTTAATATATGCATTGCGTGGTGTTTAGTGTAATGTATTTAGATTTATTAGACATTTTGGCTAGATGGAAAACTATGAAGAGTTTAATTGTATAAATCCTACTTGAGTCGATAGAGTAGAATTTAAAACTTACATTTGCATGTGAATTGAAACTAAATATGTCAAATACGTTCAGAATTCTTCTCCTGGGATGTCTATCTGGTACATCCAATATCCTGAAAAAAAACGATACAAACAGTTATTATTTATTTAAAACCAGGTTCTTTTAACCAGCTTCTATTGAAGAGAAGAAGATCCGCTTCGACTCGAGCTAGGAAAATTAGCTAGAAAATACTAAGATAAAGTTCAAATTAAGTCAGTTTATTGGCTCTTTCTAATTGTTTTAATTGGGTTTAAAATGGAAAATTATTTTAATCTACTCATACTCGTAATTATCTCACCTGCCATAATTCTTTTGTTTTTCCTCCAACAAAAGTCCGTTAGAATTTGCATACTCATGCACAAAATTCATTCTGGTTGGTGGCACCAATATATCCAACGTGTCATTGACCCCTCGACTCTCCTTCATAATTTCAATTTCTCCCAAAGGATCGTTAAATTGCGTGACGGATTTCTGGTGTTCCAAAGAGGTCGGATGCAAGCGTATAAGTGTGTGGCTAGAAAAAAAATATAGTGAAAAATGGATTTTATTATCTATTATTATAAACAAAAATTACATCACAAGTCCACTGAATTTTGCACGCTATATACTTATATTTCTCAGTGAAATTCGCAATTTTCCCTTTACACAAACCGTGTCGGCAAATTATTATTAAACAATAATATATTGTTCACCCTAAAATACTATTTTATTGTATTTTCTCATATTGGGTAAGTAAGGCTCTGTAAGAACTTTAAAAATGTAAGGCTAGCGCCTGAAGTGAACTACGTAGCAACAAGTAACTGAATAGTTCAAATTGACTGCACGATTGCGTAGTAGCTGGGCAGCTGGCTGCTGTGCAACGTGTCGCGAGTTCGATTCCCGCACGGACCGACACTTTGCGTGATGCACAAATTGTTGTTCCGGGACTAGGTGTGATATCTACATTTGTGAATTTGTATGTCTGTAAACGCGCCTATGACACAGGAGAAAATCACGTTGCCCCAACGTGATTTTAAAATAATTAAAATAAAATAAATGATATAATTTTGTATATAATTTATACTCACTTATCATACTGGCTGCTGCAGTATATCTGTGATATGAATCCGAACGCGACTGTGAACAAAAAAAACAAATATAAAGAGATACTGTTTAAATGTTTGTACATTGAGTAAAACAAAGTCGCTTTCTCTGTCCCTACGTTTGCTTAAACCTTTAAAATGTGATGCGATTAATTGATGCCCGCTTTTCATGCATGCGAGTACCAATGTGAACTATTCCTAAGTTATATGTATATTCTTACTTTAGATACTTTTTAAAAGAAAGCATTGTGAGGAACTGGATTAATAAATTCTAACTAAGTATAAGTTTGAAATCGCCAATATGCCTTGAGCAAGCGTGGTGATCAATGCTCAAACTTTTGTGTGTAAAGAGGCCTTTCCTCAGCAGTGGGCACGTATAGCGTGATCGCCAGGGAGTTTATCAATATACCTACAGAAAAATAAAAATGCTATATTTAATAACTGGCTTTAAATCAAATGACAATCGCAAGCGCCAGATTATTTTTATTCAAAAATAGAATAAATAACATTTTCAAAAGAAATGAGTTGCCGTACGTATTTTAAAATTATTTCCAAACACGGTTACAACCACGGAATAGAAAATACAGGTTACAACGGTTGTTGTGGACATTATCGACCGTCATAAAATGTCCGACACAGAGCAATCTCCAAACCTTTTATTAATTACACACATTATGAAAATGTTAATTATTCTACAAATGAGGTGAGAAGAGATTTGTGAAAAGGTCGTTCTGATGTACATACCTAAGTAACACAGGTTACATTATATTTGATTTAAGTGTTTAAATGGATTTATTCACTTTTTATATAATCACGAGTGACGAAAAGCTTGTTATTTTGTTTATATTTCTTATATAAACTTCCAATTATAAATAATCGTGAAAATATGAGTTCGTTCGCAACGCATTCAATATTTTTTTTTAAAGTTGAATTTAGTAATCACTTTCTTTCGACGAAATATGTCATAAAAAAACACAAAAAATAAAATATAATTCCTTTCATGATCGGCCATTAAAATGTCTCTCATATATTATGTAGCTAAAATAGTGTTGATAGAGTTTTAATGATAAAAAATAAGAGGAAAAATGGATGGATTTAATTCCGAAGAAATGTTTTTTTTTTGTTTTTTTTTTTGCATATTAAATACTTTAGTCACCAGCAATGCTGCGCGCTACTTTCTATTTCTATGAAATTGTTACGCATATTGTTGTTTTAAGAAATTTGTCTGGTCTGTCGAACTTTACCGAAGTAAACATATTAGATTTGCTTTCTCTTTCTTTTATTGAACGAAGAAAACAAACTGTGTAAATAAATGAAAGAATATAAAAAGAAAATATCTTATTAAAGATCATCTTAAAGGGGAAGTTACACTACTTCTTTAGGAATATAACAATGGCTACTTTTTACCCTGCTATGGCGGACGAAGCAAATGGCAGAATTTTTTATTGAATATTTATAAATGTAATAGAGCCATGCAGCATTACGAATGGATTGACTAGGTCAGAATGACACCACGTCGTCACAGAATAAAGGCGTGAAACAACACATACGTTATGTTTTTGTGAGAAAGGATATCAGAGGCTGAAACCTCCGACACCTTGCATTGGTCCTCTATTATCAAAAAACCCTAAAAATCGTCAAAATGCCGTGTGAGTGAGGAGATCGGAGGCTTAATCCTCGTAATGAAGTGCCCTAGAATAATAAGGACGATGACACACCGCTGCTTCATAAAAAACAGGTAAAATTCATTTCTGAATTTCCAAATGTTGTATCAAAATTATCTTACAAGTATAAAAGAGTAATTCAAAATTGGTGTTAATTATGTGTGTGCCACCTAAACGTTAGTATTGGTCCTCCATCGCTGCCCTATTTGTGTCACCGCTTTCAGGACAGAATATTTGCTTCGAACGATTCTTTAATTTGTTGTAACATTTATCGTGTTTCTCTGGCTTCAGATAATTGAGCTCTCTTTACAGAGACGTGATCTGGCTTCAGTTCTTAGGCCAATTTCGAATCAATTGACATCATTACAGTCCCTTTGATGGAGAATCCTCAATGATTTTAATTTAATAAAATGAGAACATTTCCTATTGAATTCTTATTAGCTGCATTTCTATGAAATTAAAGTTCAATTCATCGTGGTCTTTTGATCAGTTCGTAGGAAGCTAATTTCAAGTGATTGGAATGATTGCACACTTATATGGTATGAAGGGAATAAATCCTTGGGTTTATATTGAAATATATTTTCTGTATTCATTAATTAAGTGGTATCATTATCAATAAGGAGCTTATTGATACATAATTAAGTATAAAAACTTATTCTGTTTACTGTAAAGGACGTGATTGTTAAATACAAATTTTGTTTAAACCATATTTATGAGATGTATTTAATTGGCGTTATCCTCTTTGAGTTTCAATATCTTGATGTTGGCAGAATGTTCTTCATAAAAGTTTGTAAACATCGACTTCGGCATCATTGTCGCCTGATATGTTTATTTATGCGTAATCAATATCCGCATCATTTGTAAATTTAAAATCTGTTCTAATAGTATAAAAAGCTAAAAAAAAATGTTTGATTGCGCGAATCTCCGAAACGATTCGAATTGATTGTTTGATTCGATTCTTTCAATGTTGGATAGTAGATTTACCGAGAAAGGCTGTAATGTACTTTTTATCTTTAACATGTATGTAGTTTATTATAGTACCTACGCAATAGAAAATTTAGCTAACTTTTTTTATAGTAAGTATTCATACTCCTTGCATAACTAGGTATTGTTTATTTTCGTAGCCATATCATTAATTAGCAAACGCATAATGACTGTGGCTTACGACATCATTATATTGGAATGGCCACTTAAAATTTCGATAAAATTAATGGAGCTCTTTATTTTTCGTGAAATAAAAGCTTCGGCAACCACAGCAAATATAAATAGAGTCACGTTTTATACGAAAACTGTTAATTAATTGCATTAATACTTGAACACGTAAGTAGGTAAAACTATGGTAAAGTTATTATTAACAAAAATGAAAAGAGAGCCTTATTAGTAGTTTTTTTAAGTGGGAAGTGTCATCAAATTAATTTTCTAGCCCTGTATGAGATGAGAGAAAGTGTCATACAAAACCATCCTGTTTATTCTAGTAATGTCAAATCTGTTTATGTATAATATATAATAGCATAACTATTTTAAACAAATTAAACAAAACTTGTAATTATTTATTTCTGAGAACAATAGGTAGGATTCAGTTACACGTAGTCTGGCAACATCGTGTCCAGGCTAATAAACATGCTCGGTTTTAGGAACGGATCTCAATATTTGCGAGAAGCAGTTAGGTAATATTTGCTTGGAATCGATTAAATTTGTTCGTCTTCTCAGAATTTAAAATCCACGTAGCTATAATTGGTAAATTAACCTTCGATTTTTTTTTATTTTTAATAGATGAGACTGTTATTGTGATCTCACAACGATTGTGATGACGAATTGATTGCAGCGTAGAAATTTGTCACCCTTACCCTATCCGTGAGTGGCGGGGTTGCGGGGTAAGCGCAATGAGGCACCGCGACCTCGGCCCAGGGCAGAGAAGGAACAGGGGGTTTTTAGTCAGTAAGAGTCTGACACTCCCTCCCACCCAGCCCTGGGCGGGAGAAGTCATTTGATGATTTTCCCTCACAAAAAAACCCTATCCGTGTCTAAGAACCATCTCTGAGTCAGTAAGAAGGAAGGTTTTAGAAGTTCAGGTGTAAGATGTCAGAAGAAACTATAACTATGTTTTTTTTTGGTCAAAAGTCTTCGAATGTTTTCTCTTGCCGGAGGTGGGGCAAAAGGGAGTCTCAGACTCTTACTGAGTAAAAACCTACTTTGCAGTTGCATCTTCAACCACAGATTGGATGTAATAGGGGGTAATCTTGGAGAGGTATGTGATTGTAGTAATAATTTATCCTAATAAAAAAATCGAAATATCGAATATTTCACCAAGACTTTGAGATCGAGAATATGTAAATCGCTTCAGTATGATCGTAATAAAAAAACAATAACTCAACAAATGCATCACAAATCCTTTCTTCACGGTCGATAATTATGTAGGATTCTTTAGCGAATGTTTGTTTCTTATATCACTATATCGGTGCGCATTGAAGCAAAAACACAAAAAATCTTACTAATATTATAAATGCGAAAGTTACGATGTAAGTTTGGATGTTTGTTGCTCAGTGACGCCAAAACGGCTAGACGGATCTGGATGAAATTTGGCACAGGCATAGGATACACTCTGGAATAAGACATAGGCGGAAGCTATTCTGTTTATAGATAATCACAATAATGGCCTACTACCACAAGTCGCAGATTCGAACGTGTTTGAATCCACGTGTTGTTAATTTTCGTCCGCCATCTTAATTTTTCTCAGTCATTGCACACACCCGGTGCTGGTAGCGTCCCAGGAGCAAGAGAGCAAGCTCCATCGACATTCATACTACCGACAAATTAAACTGACCCATAGACAATATGAAGCTCATTACATTAAGACTCCTTTATTAATTCTCGCAAGTCATTGAAGTGACCACATCATTCAAAAAATGTTTTTCTACCCAATCGTACTGTTCCATGCAGAGATAATATGTAGGTGCCGACAGTGTCAGACTCTTACTAAAAAACTAAAAGCCACCCCGTTCCTTCTCCTGCTCTAAGCCATGGCCGCAGTACATTTTAAGGCTTGATAGTGGGTGCTACGAGAACATGGTATTATAACACGCACCTTTGCTTATCCCTTTGCGGATTAAGAGCGGTCAAGTGTATATGGAATGTATGTGAATAGAGAGTTCTTTTTTCAAAGATTGCATAAAAAAAACGTGACAGTTTACTATCAATAAAATAATTGAAGTCACAATAAAATCGATTCAAGTGTTGATAATTTAAATTAAGTGTAACAACACAAACAACATACAAAATATTAAAAAAAAAACAATCAATGGCTACACGAAGTGATGAAAACAATATTATAACTGTGAAACTGTCGAAGTAAGTGTTCAATAAAGCGATAAGGAAAACATACTATGTATAGCTGCATACTTATATTATAATATAATAACTTCAGAGTTACATAAAGGCTGTAAAAAGCAATTATTAATTGTGGCAACGCACTCGTAACTTATTTGGTGTTGTCCATGGGCGGCTCTGACTGCTTAGGTACTATCAGGTAAATCCGTTTGTTCGTTTGCCGACCGAAAAAAAAAGATCATTATAATTTGTTGGAGTCAACCACAGCCTTGTATTTTACTGTGTGAGTAAACTCCCTGTCAACCAAATCTTGCCTTGGGGAAGGCTTGTTTCGGGCTTAGATCCTAAATATCCAGAGGTATCCTAATAATGAGGATTTTTTTTTCTTTATGTGATAGGACGGCTAACGAGCAGACGGATTACCTGATGGTAAGCAATCAGCGTCGCCCATGGACACCCGCAACAAAGAAGGAGTTACAGTGCGTTGCCGACCTTTTAGGGATAGGGATATCTGTTTATTAAAATTGTCATTTTCCTTGCTGCCGGCCAATTGCTCCCAATCCCCACGAAGTTATATTACCAGCTAAGTTTTTTTTAAAACTAACATTTTATTTCCTCCTACGGAACTTGTAATAAGCAAGTCGGACTTGCACTTATGTACTTTCGTATTGTATTTATAATTGTGCTGTAATTATAAGCCTGCACTTCTTTTATGTACCACGCAATGTTTCTGTAATTAAATACTAAATGCCTCGATCAACAAGTGGTTGTGCAAACTATTGTGAATCACAAGGGTTTGATATGCAAGGAAGTAAAAGTGTGAATATGACTTTGTATAAGGTACATAATATATTATCGTAATAAACATTATCAATTGCAAGGTTGGCGCAGCGGCTGGGCAACTGGCTGCTGTGCGACGTTTCTCGGGTTCGATCATCGCACGGAACAAAACTTTCTGTGATCCACAAATTGTTGTTTCGGCTCTGGGTCTGATGTGTATGCAAATCAACAAATTAATTAATGAATTTGTTCGCTCCCACGACACACGAGAAAATCGAAGTAAGTAAAAAAATATTAGAGACAATTTTAATCACAAAATAGAAATTTAACTCCAACACTTCAGTTTATTTTACTTATCTAAATAACCTATTAACATGAGCCTACACCTAAGTACTCACTACTGAGAGAAAGCCTCTTCTCAGCGTAAGAAGATTTGAAATTTAATCACCAATCTTACTCAAGACGGTTTGGTGATTTTAAAAGAATAAATATAAATTATCTTATAAAGAAAACATCATGAAGTTCCTCACGATATTTTCCTTTACCATTTTTATTAGGTAGTGTCTAAATCAAAGTAGGAAGTAGGTATATTTAACTCAGAAAAAGTCACATTGGTCAATTGTCAAGTTTGGAACTCGCTCCCTCATGCAAGAGAAAAAGCCTAAAGATTAAATACTCCTTTATCTTCAGGCCACGTCCTAAAAAACTTATAGTCAGCATAATTAAGTAGGCAAATTCAACTTTAATTCTGTTAGTTGACGATACATATACTCCAATAAGTAATTTTTACGAACATATTTCGTTTTACTATAATCCATATCTGGTAATAAATATAGGCCTAACAGCGAAAGTAAAATCACAGACTCGATCGCAACTACCGCAACGTTCAGATGTCTGCTCTTCCCAAAGGAAAAGGAGCATGACGGTTTGACGGTTCATTATCACATATAACAAGTCTATTCACACTATAAAAACCATCATATTGTATTAAAAATAATGAGAAAATTGTTTGAACTTGACCTTAACAATTTTTTTATGTAAAATAAGTACAATGCTATAACTAACTTCCATATATAAATTCAAAAATCGAAATAAAATCACTCACCGAACACAATAAGTAAAGACGCCATTTTGGTTCACTTCATAAACAATGTTCACAATTTTTTTTAAAGAAATAACGATAAATAATTGTTTTTTAAAAGTGCGTTCTAAAGATGGCGGTCGGTGCGCGCGTGTACGCGTCGCGGTGTGATCTCGCGCACTGCGTTTGCGCAGCGTCTTGGATCCAGGCCACGAGCCACGAGGGAATCTTCGCGCAAACGTAGGTAACGGTAAACAGCAACCCTAAATTATATTACCAACCAAGGACGCACAAAATTATACCGAACACTAACCAATCATAAAATTCACATAAAAATTACCCATTAAGTTATTACTAAAAATGCGCTTAAATTTTAAGTATGAATCACGTTATACAATTCTTAATTACATGCGTTGTAAGTTCCTGCTTATTTATTTTGTTTTACACGTAATAGTCAAGACTTGCACAATCAATGATAATTTATTTATTTATCGTAACCACTTACGGACTTCACTTTCAAGGAAAGTTTTATTTAATTTATTATATACATATAGTTTAGGTTAAGTAAGTATACATTTATCTACGCATTGTTTGCACTTTAAAAAATATTATTTTTATTGTATGCGCTTATAGTTTGAGTGCAAATATAATTTATTTAGATACCAGTCTAGTATATCCAAAATCTTACAAAGAAGGCGTAAAAATAGTGAGAAAGAGACGTAAAGAGAGAGTGAAAGAGAAAGGGGATGGTTGAATAATATTATTAATATTCTTTGACAAGGATATGATGAAAATTACAGCTACATTTGTTAATTATGTGCACCGAATGAAAACCTCCGACCATTTATAATCGATTTTCTTAATTTACACTGTTTGGTGCAAAAATCAATTAAAAGAGGCATTAATTTCTTTCTTTCTTATTTGAACTCGTAAAGTTAATTGAATCCGGTTCATTTCCGATCATTGATATTCGATTTGATTGATATCGCATTCATTATTCGCATCGCTGCTTTAATGCTGATAAAGAACTGTTTTTCTGTGTTGTATAACTACTAGTTGAAAAACTCATATATATTTGTTATTCATATACATTCAAAAACATCACATTCCTTGGTTTTTCTTAGATTATATTTTTGTATACGTACTTATATAATACATAATACTAGCTACTCTAGCGCGGTTTCACCCACTGCTCGGCTCCGTTTAATCATAGCGTGGTGTTTTATAGCCTATAGCACTCATGAACATTGTAGCTATCTATCATTGAAAGAATTTTGGGAATCCGACCAGCGGTTCCAAAGATTATCTCCTACATACAAACTTACAAATTTAATACGTCTTTGTAATATTAGTATAGATTTCCAAGTTCTCTTCTTGTTGCACCTACAATACACTCTCTGCCGGTTGCGGGGCAAGCGCAATTAGAAGAAGAAGGAGCGGAGGCGTTTTAGTCAGTAAGAGTCTGACAGTCTCTCTCGCCTTACCCTTGGCGGAAGAAGACACTTGATAATTTTCCATTTACAAAAATAAACCATACACTCTCTGTATCATTTTAAGGTTGACTGGTAAGAATGCCTTAAGTTCTCCTATGTAATGTTATGTTGCATAAAGATTAAATAAATAAATATTTTTTTGCGCCGTGACCGATGCGCTCCGTGGTAGAAAAAAAGTTTAATAAAAGTAAATTTTGAATTAACGTATCGTGTAGGTTATATTATCTCCGGAACACGGACAAAGCCGCTGGCAGACGCTAGTTAAGATTATCATCCATGATTATGTGTCATTCTAACTAGGTAAAATAACCAAGGCTACACTAGGTAGCAAAAAGATTTCCAATTTAAACAAGCAACGCATTTCAAAACTTTCATCTCTATTCTAAAAGCAACATGAATCATTTTCCCATTACAAATATTCGTTTATATAAACATAAACTTACATAGCAAAATTATTTGAACGAGCTGATTCGGAAATCAATAACTACAGCACAAACAGTAATCTAGGTCACAGCTAGACCTAAATACAGGACCTATATTACTATAGGCTTTATATTTGATAACCAGGAATGATGGATCGCATGGAATCTGAAAGCTGCAATCTGTTAATACCGAAATTCGGTAATCCGTCAAAATGTATATGTAGTATGTTTTCCAAAGGCTTATAAATCCATCTATACTAGTGGAAAAGCCGATGATGATGGAAAGTTTTGGATGGACGGAGACAATCAGCTCAGAAAGTAACTTTAATGAGTCATCAACTAATGAACACATAGTCAGAATCTTCGTGTTAGGAGTCTGAATGAAAGACCCCTAAAGACCCGTTGAGTAATGTTTTTTATGTGATACGACGGCAAACGCGTTCCCGGATTACCTGATGGTAAGCAATCAGCGCTGCCCATTAAAAACAACAACGGAAGAGTTACAAGTGTGTTGCCGACCATTTGGGGATGTAGGGATCGGGGAAGGGGAAGGATTGAGCCTCCGGTAACCTCACTCACACGGCGAAACATAACGCTGTGGGTGTATAACGCCGTTCTTCTGTGCGGAGTTAATATTTCAAGTTCAAAATTACAGTCTTGTAGCAATAACACGAAGTCTAGACTCTCTCATTCAAAAATTGCGATTTTCGATAATTGCTTGACTTCCTTATTAAAACAGTCGTGTATTAAACCACACTTGGTTTATGTTAAAACAGATCTACGCTCGAATCTTTTAGTGAAAATGCTTATGCATTGTTAATATACAGTTTCTACATGACTCAATCTAGTAATACCGTAAACTAAACAAATGAACGAGTTAATCAAGGCGTTGCGGGCCCAATAATGTCATGTACCGTACTGGCGCAGAACCACCTACATAACGGTCCCATTGTCAGTGGCAGAGCGACCACTGTTACTAAGTCACTCCTCGTCATATGATGACAAAAGTTTCGATGACTCTGAGCTTAGGTATAAACAGTACCTACTTATCCTAATGGAGGATGAGATGTCAGATTCTGCTGTTAAAAGCACCCAGTTCCTTCCTGCCTTCCGGCTCCAGGCTGAGGCTGTGGTACATAATTTGCTCCCGCAACCCGCTAAACATCAGCCCTATTGAGCCACTTCTCCTGGTGGTCAAGTCTTTAAGGCGCGCGAGGATCGCTGCCCACTTTATGCTCGCGTATATTAAGAGTAGGATCGTAATGTGGGCAGGCCTCCCGCTAGGTGGACTGACGACATTGTCAGAGTCGCGGGCAGCTAAAGGATGCAGGTGGCAACTTGTCATTCAATGTGGAAGACTAAGGGGGACGCCTTTGTCCAGCAGTGGACGTCTTCTGACTGATTATGATGACGACGATGAAGATGATATTAAGAGTGTAACAGTACGCAAGTGTTACACTGTTTAATAGCTGTATCGTTTTTAATGATTATTTTCTATAATAAAAGAAGAATGTCACTTGGTTATTTCAACTAATCCTAACTGATAATATGGATGCGAATATAAGTAATTTTGCTCCAAATAACTTGTAACGAAAACTTTTAGGTAACAAATGATAATTTAAACGTAGCATAGTTTAGTTTATAAATGAAGGTAGTAAAAGATCTATATGTTAATACTGCTATTTTAAAAGTTTTCTTTTATTTACTTTAGTCCAAAGCGTTTGTGGTTTCAGAAATATTTTAGTAGTGATACACATAAAGACCTTTGTGAACACTGAATAAATACTATTCATTTTGCCTTTGCAGAAGAGTGCATTGATCTTAATTTAATCCAAACTTTAATAATGGCGTAAAATAGTACGAATTTGAATAAGTATTTTTTTACTTTTTTCTTCTTAAGCTATATTTGTAACTATCGTATGACATCAGACATGTCACTATAATTATCTTTTTCACGTAAATATTCGGGGTAACTCGATTGGTTTCAAGCTACGCCAAAACCCTTAATCATGAACATAACTGTAATTAACATGCTTTCTGTTTCAATCGTCTATATACTTGTTTAAATACTGTAACAAAATTCTCTCTAGTCTACTGTTACATACTAACAGTAAAGGTTAGTATTTATCTTCACCGAACTATTGTATACGTGAGTGCAATGATCGCTTAAAATATGACAAAATGTTCTGTTACGCATGTAGCTGTCACGATAAATCATATTCAACGGTTTTACTTATCATAATATCTTAAGTTGAGTGCTTAGTGCGAGTTTGCTTTATATTAAGGCGATTGACACGGTTATGACGTTCAGATTCCTGATTGGCCTATTCCAAGTTAATCAACCAATCAGAGGCCTAAACGCGCTAACGTGGCTATCGCGTTACTGTAAAGAAACACGAGTGTTTTATTTAAATTTCGTAATCAGGAGCCATTTTTTTAAGAAAAACATTGCTCCATTCATGATTTTCTCCTGTGTCGTGGGCGAGTTTACAAGCATACAATTGCATATACACATCACACCCAGGCCCGGAACAACAATTTGTGGCTCAGGTATAGAGTTGTTCCGTTCCGGAATCGAACCTGCGAACGTTACGCAGCAGCAAGTTGCCTAGTCACCGCGCCAACCGTGCAATAAATTCGCCGCCATCAGGCCTGATGGTAAGCGATGATTTGACCAACGAAGAACACCCATAAGCAACCTATTCACTCGAGCTTATATTATCCACTAAGTATTCTGATGTGTTTTGCTTGACTTTAATCTCTGGTTAGAGTTTCTAAAAATAATTTTGAAAAATCGAAGTCAATGTGTAGGACCATTTTTATTGAGTTTCTGTGCAAAAGTGAATCTTTTCACGTACTTTATAGGTAATAAAATCGGTTATTCATGTCAGTGTTAGACCTAATAGTCTTTTATAATTTCAGCGAGCTAAGCTTCGAACACAGCCACATTTAATGACAATGAAAACTATTCCTTAGTAAAGATCTTATTCCGAAAATATTTGCTTAGGGACTGGGTTGAAAAGCCATTGGATGTTTCTAAATACGGTTCATAACTAAAAACATCATTAAACAAAAATGCCATAACAGAAAGGCGTGGTCTCTTCAAATGGAACTTCCACGTGCGTCACGTGTGCCCCGAATACTACCTACCGGTACCAGGTTACCATAAAACATAAGTAGTAACAACAAACACAAAGGCTTAAAAACCACGAAAAGCTATACATACGTTCACTTTCTTCGTTCTCTCTTTCATGAGCCGTTTTGTATGCAAAACCAGTTCCACGCGACAACCGGCTTGACACACTTACTTACATGTATACAAATAACGATTTAAAATACATTGACGGTTTAGTTAGACACTTAAATCATCAAACACGTGACAAAACAGCAATGTAACGCGTATACAACAATTTCGCCGTTTTATTGTTCCAAATTTTGACAGAGCAGATTATTGATGACGCTTAGTTTAAATGGGAGAGAAAGTGTCAGTTATGAGCGGTCAAAGTCGTCATTATTTGACGAAGGAGTGTTCGTTGATTGAGGCTGCTAAAAAGTTGTATGTTTACGTTAAAACCTTTTATTTTAAACCTGAGAAATGTGTTACTCAAGTCGTGAGAGCTATCTCAATAAAAATATAGGCTGTATGTATAGTTTGCTTCAAAGAGCCAATAGACCACCACAGAAATGGTCCAATAGGGTAGATGTTGAACCAGGGTAGAACATGGCGGGGCAAGGGTAATAAGGTACTTCAGGAGAAGAATCGACCTCCCGTTCTTTCTCCTGCCCTGAGTCTTGATAAGCAATCGGTACTAAATATTGCAAACGAATTGCCTCCACCTTTTTGGACTTAGGGACTAATTGATGATTGGGGAATTAGTGATTGGGTGGTAAAGTTTTAGGCTACGGTACCCTCACTCACACGGTGAAACACAACGAAAGTACCTATTTATAGTTATTTCATATCCTTGTTTCGTCTAGTGGGACTAATTCGGTCCGGCCCATTTCTGCCGAAGCACGGGTCTTCCACACTTACCACAACATCGTGTTGTATTCTTGAGTAAGGCAATGCTTGAGTGACATTGGTCGAAAAAAGGGGATGATTGATAAACAAAAAACATTCCTGACTTCTCTAATTCCCACTCGCAAGACTCCCTCGGTGACACAGAGTCTGTAACATTGGTGTTGCTATCAAAATCCCCCGCTGTGACAGTAATTATCCTCTATTAATTATGTTACACATACTTGCTACATTTCATTGACAACGTTAATTTATCTTAATTCAATAGCCATCGTATTTTTTTCTACTTTTGTGGAGCTTCTTTATACAAAGGAACAGCTTCGTTATACCAAACTGTGCACTCAAATATTTAATATATGTATATATATAACAAGAGAAAATTTAAAGACAATTTAACATTTAGAAACAATAGTTGTGCTGCAACTCCATGCTGTGCATTTTCCAGATTTGTTTTTTTTCATGTGATTGAACGATCAACAAACGAATGACCTGATGGTAAGCAATTTGGCGCCGCTCATGGACGCTAGCACCCCAACACCAAAGTTTCCAGTCGATTATACTCGTATAAATGATAAAATTGTAGCTGCTTTCGCATGCTTTCACCCGCTGCTCAGCTCCATTTGATCGTAGCGTGATGTTTTATAGCCTTTAGCACTCAGGAACATTGTAGCTATCTATCAGTGAAAGAATTTTGGCAATCCGATTATCGGTTCCAAGAATTACCCCCTATGTACAAACTAACAGACTAATATTTACCTCTTTGTTATATTAATATAGATAAATTTGTCTTTATTTATTAATTTATATCTTCTTCACACAAAACAGTCTGAATGGCCGAATGAATGCCTTAAGGCATTCTCTAACAGTCAACCATAGAATAGTACAGAGCAGTTGGTGTGAAGCAAGGACACGGTATCCCACATCTTCAATCCTCGATCCCCTACCCTTAAATCCCTAATACAACAGACCGGCAATGCACTTGTAGTAACTCCTGTAGTTCTACGAATGCCCATGGACGACGCTGATTGCTTGCCATCATAAAATCCGTTTTCTCGATTACCAACCTACAACATAAAAATACATTATTATAAAATTACAGTCTTGTTGGACTTCAGAATAATAAAATGTCGAAAACCTTTAGACGGCGAAAGGTGAAGCCATCGTCTTAAACTGACAAATCTATTTCATACTCACAGACAAATATGGATTAAGAATATATTACTAATGACAATGTACTTATTATTTATTTATATTTTGTTGAAAATCACAACAGTGTACAGATATTGAATTTCGAATATTAACAGTAGGTGGCGAGCCGCATTGTTTTACATGCACTAGATTTTACAAACTAATACTAACAGTAGATATATCTATTCAATTATTTTGCAAAAGTATTTTTTTAACTTAATTTTAAACGGTCTGCCGGTCTGCCGGTCTGCCGGTAGGCTATTGAGCACATTTATTAGTACACGTTTCTTTAAAGTTCTATTGCCAAAGTACACCTTAAGACCAATAGAATGATTGTTTATTAACTTAATTTTTATTTATTAATACACTAATGTTTTATTATTTTTTCGTATCGCCCATACGCAGGCTCTTCCACATGTTGTTAAAGACTGTGTTTATGAGACGGCTCCAGATCTCGGTGAGGGCGTAGTGCTGTATCGGATACCCTGACCCCTCCTGCTGGTACAGCTGCATCACAAACTCAAACGCATAAGGGATGCCGTAAACCTGCCAGAAAAAAACAAAATAATTTCAATAAAATTTTACATTTAGGAAATATAGTCCATGCTGCATGCAAACTCCATGCTGACCACATTTGCCAGTTTTTTTGTTATAGGATGACCAACGAGTCTCCGGACTACTGTTGGTAAGCAATCAGTCATGCTCGTCGATGCCCCAAAACACCAGAGCAGTTGTGAGAGCGTTGCTGGTTTTTAAGGGTGTAAATGTCTTTCATATGCTGCAGGCCGCTTTGATTATGATTTCTAAGAACTTTCTGAATAATAGTTGTATATAAATGTTCTACTAATTTGGTATTCTATCGAGTTCTACTAGACAAATTATTGACAATGTTGCCCGCTACTATATTTGGTTGTTTACCGCAGCTGCGTAGTCCACACTCGACCCTGATATCCTTCCATACCAGTTGTACAGGGACTCAACAGCTACTGACATTACTCGGAAGCTAGCATTCTTCATAGCCTCGTCAACCTCTCCTTTCAGGTCAATATATTTGTCGTCATCAAATTGCGTTTCTGTATACCCATAAGGGAATAAGATGGCATCACCCTACAAACAAAATTAGAATGAATCTTGAACAGTTCTTTTTAAACAAAAACTTACTTCCCACTTGGGTGATCCTAATATAGAATCAGCGACATTATCAACGTAAAACGGGGAAACCTGAACTTGTAATGTCTAATTCATATAAAATAAAGGCAAGGCCTTGAGCAAGAGTGTTGATTAATGCTCAAAACTTTTCGCTCAGCAGTGGGCATTTACTGATGATGATAATGATGAATAGAATCACTATACTATTTGTTTGATAAACGGACTATCTGTAATTCAATCTTTCATTCTAATTAACAACTGACCTTTTTAAACAAATAGCAATCTCTGTTATAAGAAAAAGTATAATACCTTAAAGACTTTGCTATCATATGTTCCCGAATGCACATTGATGTATGCTAAGATTTTATGGCCAAAATAGTGGAAAATATTCCGGATAGCATTTGTTTCTACTTCAGAGAATGGCGCTGGACCTGGGTACAGCTGGCTGCAAGAACTGATTGGACGAGAGGAATTCCACGCCACGTCAAAATTACGATCCAAGTACACTCCACGGCAAGCCTCTTGAGGCGACGCATTCTTGTTCCACATCATACCATTCTAGTGAATAAAAATACTAATATCAGTAAATTGAGTATAAATTTTTTCTAGCTCTAATTATTTTTAAAAAGAGTATACCTTTTAAAACCTTTACTAAAAAACTTCAATTGTCAAATTAACGTAACGATCTTTTGGGCACCCTACCTCACAACAACAATCCTAATTTTTTGATGCATATTGGGTATGCATCTACGTAATAAATTTTAGTTCTTTTTCATTAATTGCTATTAGAATACATATAAAACAAATGAATAGAATAACAAATGACAGTAAACAATACTAGACTAATACCTAGGTAATTTGCTACTCACTTCGTTATGAGTAAGGGAGTATCCGTCAGGATTGGCCAATGGTATCAAGAAAATGTCAAATTTATCTAAATGATTTAAATAGTATGACATGAGTATCTTCAATTCTTCTACAGAGGAGAGATGTTCCATCGCAGCCATCCCCATGACGCTCAACCCATGGACTATAAATATGATCTTCTTCTCTGGAACTTCGTCTACATATTTGCTCTCTTCAACTCGGAAATATCTTTGTTTTCTATCAGTAATTTTGACAATAACAATGTCATTATATTCAGCAGTCCGACCAATAATTTCGAATGTTGAGTTCGCGGAAGGGAAACAGTCCATCACCATTTTCATTTGTGTCATTATCTGTAAATATACAATAATACTTTTATTCTTTCAAACTTACAATTATGTTTTATCACTGCAGACAAAAGAATAGTATCTTATATCTGTATTACATTATTGTATAGTGGGGAAATATCACATAGCACACATTTCCGAAATGTGTCAATCTTCCTTTTCCTCCATCCTTTCCATGTTTTAGTATTTGTCTTATGGTGGCAAACGAGCAGACGGAATACCTGATGAAATTTTGGCATTTAGTATATAGGGATTGGAGATAAGAAGGCCCCCTTCTTGGGTCTCCAGTAACCTTACTTACGCGATATAATGCAACGCCAACCTCAAAGAGCCCATTATAGACACACTACCTAGACCCACAACTGACAGGACCCAAAAGAGCTGATTGTGTGGGAGAAGCGCAATAAGTTACCGCGGCCTCGGCCTAGAGCAGGAGCAGTAACGGGAGGTTTTTTTTCAGTAAGAGTCTGACACTTCAACTCTCTATACCCTAGGCGAGCGGAGTCAATTAAATATTTTCCCTCCTCAAAAAAGCTATATCACTCTGGTTCCCTAAGAGGCTGAGGTATCACTCCGGTGCGGTGATAGAAATATTTGCAGGAACCAAAACACCTACATACTTTGGAATAGACAAAAACACATCATTATTTACTTAATCAGCCTTACTTACGGCGTATGGACTGAGTGTATTAGGGGGCGACTCATATTTAGATCTTTGTGCATTGTTTATTTTTTTCACTGAACTGAAAAATAAAATAGAGCGAAACATGTTACATGACTTTGCATAAAAATATTTATTTTTTTATGAATATAGTAATAGAAATGTTATTTTAAAATTTTGAGATTTCAACTTCTTGTAACACTATCATTTTCTCTTATGTTTAGTTACCCAAAGTTTTTTAATTAAGATTAATAATAACCTGCATTCACGTTTAGTTATGGCACAACACAATGGTGATACTTACTCATCAAATTGGTTCAGTGCCATAGGTGGCATTCTTGTTGATCTGAAATCATGTTAAAAGTTTAAATAAATAAAATGATATGCAATCTGAACAGTCGAAACCACAGCGTTGTATTTCGCCCTGCGTAAGAGGTTACTGAAGGCCCAATCCTACCCCCTACCCCTATCCCTCCACAATCCCTAAATCTTCGAAACCCTTATCGCCAAAAGGCTGGCAACGTACTCGTAACTTCTCTGGTGTTGCATATGTCCATGGCCGTTTGCCTCGTGCCGTGTATGTCGATGATGACTGACATGATTTAAGTAGCGATGATGTCGTGGTGGCCTGGAGATTAAGGCACCCGCTTCTCATATCGAAGGGTGCAGGTTCGAAACATGGCTAGTACCAATGTGACATTTTCCGAGTTAAATGTACTTTCAATGATTATTTAGACACCACTGACATACGGTGAAGGTAAACATGAGAAAAATTGGATTTATAATCTCTGATTATAAGTCTGAAATGTCCGCCTTGAGCCAGCAATTATTGCTCAAACCTTTATGTGAGAAGAGGTCTTTGCTCAGCAGTGGGCCCTTATAGGCTATTGATGTATGATGTGATGTGAAGTAGCGATTAAACCTAACCACATTATTAAAAATGTCTTCATTAAAAGATAAATGTTAACAAACATTGACTTAAAAATGTCTTCATTAAAAGATAAATGTTAACAAACATTGACTTAAAAATGTCTTCATTAAAAGATAAATGTTAACAAACATTGACTTGTATATTAACAAACATTGACTTGTATATAAATGAGGTACATTTATCAAAAACGTGAACTTAAAATAATTCCACCTCAGTGCTATCTTGTCTTTCTTTCTGTGTGTTCTTAATTTCGATGGATTCGGGGTGGACCATTCCTTCACAGTGTTCCAAACGCGGCTTGGGAGTGATTCTTGACGTAATTTGTTTAATTTTGTTTTCTTTGTAGTACCAGTTGTAGTATGTTTACTATGAATCTCGCTTTTAATTTTATTCCTTTTTATATTTATGTTAGATTTAATATCTTTCTTGCGGTCCTCAGTAGAAGTTATGTCATTTTTACTGTATTTTATTTCATGATGTATCTTTTTTTTATTTTTCTTTGGCTTAGAATTACTTTTTTCATCACGGTCTCTATGCTTTCCCTCCGTGATGCGAGATCTTTCGTAAAAGATTTTTTCATTGTGTTCTTTCTGATTTTTGTGATTTCTATCACTGTTCTGATTCGAGTTGTCTTTTTCTGAGATTTGAGTTTCACTTTTACCATGTTTATCTTTCTGCCTTTCAATAATTTTAGTTTCATCCTTCGTATCCATATGTTTTTTCTTCTCGTTGCTATTTGAATCAGTTATTTTGTTTTCATTTCTAAATTCTATGTAATTGTTAGTAAGATTATTAAGGAATTCTCTAATTTTTGAATCGATTGAATCACTAGAAATTTCTTCGGATGAATATGTATCATCTTTGTATGTTTCACTGTTTTTTACAAAACGTGTCATACCCGACTTCGTCCCGTTGTCGTACCTGTTTTAAAAAATCATCATCATCATCTGATTCACCAGCCTTTGAATCTCCTCTGCTAGGTATAGCCCAACCCCTGATAAGTAGGTCACTTACCTTACATCACGGCCTCTGATTTCATCAAATTATAATTAATATTATCGATACAATTTATGTTAAAGCAAACCAAATTGATTGTTAGAAAATAAACTGCAATCTGTTGTTGATTGCAAAACAAGCTGCAGTAAGATTGATAACTAAATTAATCTACATTTATGAACGAGATGTATAAAATTATGTTGAAGGAATGTTTTACTTTTGGTTTTGAGCCTTTTGTTTCATTATTAATTTCCTTTGACTTTGATCATAGTTTAGTCTGCTGTCCTCTTTACCCTTTGGATAATCTGTTTTTGTTGCTTTCCTACAAAAGGTATAATAGTTACTTTTTAATTTATATTAGCACTTGTTTCTATTGTAATTGATTCTGTGGCGCGCTTTCACTCGCTGCTCGGTTCCTACAAATCGTAACGTGATATTTTATAGCCTTCCTCGATGTAATCTAATATAAATTGTAATGTAAGTAACAAACACTTTTGAATTATTCAATCCGAACCAGTAGTTCTAGGGATTAGCGCGTTCAAACAAACAAACTCTCCAGCTTTATAATATTAGGATAGATAACATAAACTCATGTCACCTACCATGATTTTTACAAGTCTGATAATCTGTACCACCATCCTGGACCATGAGCCTCCACTATCAGAGAGTTTTGCCTTAACCTTACTGCATAACAGGCAGGATGGAGGTCAGTTAAAAAAATACTGACAATAACTATACAGACTTTTGGCCGGCTTTTACGGTATCTACGTCAAGAGGAAGCATGGTAAAAATATTCTACCGTCACTAAACGGCTTATCTGTGTGGAGAGTACACTATTACAAACGAACCCCCCCTCTCTCTCTCTCTCTCTCTATCTCTCTTACATATAGAACACAAAACAAATTATAGCATATTTTTAAGAAGAATAGTAACAGAACTGCACTTACCAACTAGCTGGTTTATTGGTAATATCGTTTTCTGAAAGAAATGAGATTTCATTTAAGTAAAATAAATCTTCACGATTTAAAAACATTGACACCAATAATTACTAACACTAAATTGGTGGTAGGTATATCATTTGTGTCACTTTATTTCGTGAAGGAAAAATCATCAAGTAGCTTCTCTTTCCCAGGGTATGGCGAGAGGCTGCGGGGTAAGCGTAATGAGGCAGGAGAAGGAACGGGGGGTTTTTAGTCAGTAAGAGTCTGACACTCTCTCTCGCCTTACCCTGGGCGGGAGAAGTCATTGGACGATTTTCCCTTGACAAAAAAAAAAGGGTACGGCGAGAGGGAGTGTCAGATTCTTATTGCTCCAGATGAGGCCGTGGTAGCTTACTATGAAACTTCAGCTTCTTATTTACTTCTTTGAGTTCTCATCTCGTTACATCGACTAACTTCTCGCTTCTCGCCCAGTGTATGACGAGAGAGAGCGTCTGACTCTAACTGACTAAAAACCCCTCCGTTCTTTCTCCTGCTCCAAGACGAGTCCGCAGTACCTTGTTATCGTATCTCGTCTAGTGAGTTCAAATGGTAATCCCAAAACTAACAAAATATACATACTGCTGACATATTTTTAATCGACAAATAAAAAGTGGGTTGTTTTAACATTGATCTGTGCGTCTGTATTCGGCGCTACAGTTGCAGAATACATAACCCCACCCAGTTCAGTGCATTGCAGTTTTTTTTTACCAGAAAGCGTGTTTAGAACCACTTGGTAGGTAATACAAAATAGGAAGTTAATTTTTACAATAAATATAAATGGAAAATACCTGCACTAACAGCACACAACCACACGTAAAAAATGGTCACTATGGCGATAAACGAGACCATTTTCATTAGCCTTGTTATAAGAAAAAAATATGGTATTTTTACATGTATGATTTATTCAAAACATAACTTCTCTGGACATGTTTACTCAATATTTCATACTAGAATTTTATATCGGCTATATAAATTTTGTATTAAAATAAAAGTAGGTACTAACTCAATTAAAGTCGAAGTTTGAGGTTTCAGTATTTTGTTTTGAAAAATGTTTAGGTAGTTTTGAAATACAGATAAGCAAATTATATCCGTATTGTATTTTGGACACTAGGTAAATGAAAGAATGATATATTATTATATAAAAGAATTAGCAGACCCAGCCACGCGTTGCTGTGGCTAAGGTAAATAATATTGTGACTATAAATTGAGATGTAAGCTATCCTATCTTTCAAGTTGGATGAAAATGCACACGGAATGCCAATCAAAATTAAAATCGGTTTAATAGTTTAGGAGTCCATCGCTTACAAACACTTTTTATATAGGTATAAAGAAGATATATTAATATACTTTGTACTTAAATTTTTGAGGTGCCAAATCTCCAAATCTTTTTCCGCCATAGGTGGGATACTCAAAAACCATCCCTTACTTCTCCTGCTCCAGGTTGGAGCTGCAGTACATGTTGCGCTTTCATCTACAACCCCGGATAACCCGTAACCGAAAAACTAGTAGACAGTATTATTTTGTCTCAACAAACAACCTAGCTGTCTGATGTTTTAAAAAACCGGCACTGTCGTCCATATTGATACATCTACCAGACATCCATAACATCGGACGAGTTAGCCGTGCGTTACCCGTCATTTTGGGATATTATCATGTGGCATTAGGTAATTTGAGATTTGGGGATAGCTTCCACCTACAGACACAAGTGTTTTACGCCGGTTTTCTATGAGGCTATGGTATTACTCCGGTCGAGCCGGCCCATTCGTGCGGAAGCATGGCTCTTGATTCCAGTTTTTTACTTTACTCAGTCGTTAATTTAACAACAAGAAAAACGATAACAACTTTACAATTTTACCTATAAATCAATACTGCAACGATATTTACTTTACAAAAATATTAAACATGAGATATTTTTTTCCAAATTATTTGCTACACTATATGTGGCTTTAAATCGCGACCAGAAGCACATTAAAATTTTCACGATCCCTCTCAAAGTGTGGTTTTACTGTTTCTGGTTACTGCAAAGGTCTAACAGCGATTTGGTCCAAGTACGGCACTATCGCCATTAACTACATCGGCGACATCTACCGGAAATATTTATAAATCAAACTACACTTGTACCAGTACGAAATTTTAGTTCTTTATTGTAAGTTACCTAATAGTATAATTAAGGATGCGATTATAATATGTAAATTGCAATACCCATAAAATTCCAAGTTATTTCTAAAATAGTCTAAAGAATTTAGTAGTACTAAATGAACAGGCTACTGTATCTGGATTTAATTTACGTATATGGAGCTATACTTTTCTAATGAATGCTCTAAACGTAAGCCACGAAAGAAAGGACTATGTTTAACAGATACACTTGTTCTGCTGTGACTTTTTGTTGAGGGGAGAAAATCATCAAATGACTTCTCTCGTTTCCCAAGGTAAGGAAAGGAAAGAGTGTCAGTTTCTTCTTACTGACTAAAAACCACCCGTTCCCCCCGTCAAGGCCGCACATTATATTGTCCTTGACTCTCTACCCCGACTGGTTCTGGTGTGGCTGCCATAAAGATAATGTATCAGGAAATTTTCCCCTAAAAACCAAGACCAGCAAATAGTAATCGTTAAATTTTGTCTAAGTAATTTCTTCTTTTTGCTCATTGTGTAGTTAACGCCAATTCTCATCATTTACGCCACATTATAAAATGTCGTAAACGCGCCTTAAGATTTACACCTACACAAAAAAACTGTTAGCGGTACCGGTTCAATCTTCATCCGGCGCCGTCCGGTGCCGTAAACCGAACGAGTGACCTTAAACGGTTGCTGGGGGATTGTTGAAACACCCTGTTAATGGTCTAACATTGGGCTTTAAAAATAAAATCCATGTTAAGTGCACATGCTATTCATTCATACATACTCATAAGTGTATTCTTTTTGTATTCAGTTATAACTTAAAATATATTAAATATAGCGAAGATCAAGAAAATAGTGTGAGTGGACTGTTTGATTATCTTTTGCCGGATAGAGTGCAGCCGGGGTTGCGGGGTAAGCGCAATGAGGCACCGCGACCTCGGCCCAGAGCAGGAGAAGGAACAGGGGGGTTTTTAGTCAGTAAGAGTCTGACACTCCCTCCCGTCCGGCCCTGGGCGCGAGAAGTCATTTGATGATTTTCCCCTCACAAAAAAAAAACGGATAGAGTGGCATACAAGCGCATGGATCTCCTAATGGACAGTTGATCCTCACACTTCTTAATCTTATCTCGTTGACCAGAACCAACTTCGCTCCATTTTACATGGTCCTTCTTAACACCAGAACACCCAATAAAAAACATCGCAAAAATACTTCAACAATTTACTAAAACGCTGTAAAGTAATACAACATAAAACATTTTGTTTGTAGTTAATTTAAATCGAAACTAAAAAGCAAGAATGTAAGGGCACGCGCCGAAACAATAGTGACAAACAACATTGTATATTTTATGTCGAGATTTACAAGGTGCTAAACCCTACAAACTGGACACAGGCACGGAACACAAGCACACGCGCTCATTGTAAAAAATAACACTGATTCAAAACGTTATAAAAGTTTTCTAACAATTGCCAGTCACGTAGAGAGTCCGCAGATTATTAAAACATAATCATACTCCTTTCATACCATGTGTAGAAAATTTCTGGATGCGTTCCCTGACCCCATTCATCTAAATGGGTGGTTCCTTATAGTCTATGAAGTACCTATGCAGACCATTAACACCAAATTTAGTCGACAATAAAACAAACCGTTAAATCCAACAATCTCCTACAAAGGGTCACATTCGCATAAAGAACGCACAACTAGAACAAAACAGATTATTAAAATACTTATTACAATAAAAGTGCAACAAACAACGGCCCTTCCCTCAAATATATTATACAATTAAGTCTTAAACTCGTTTCCTTGCGGCCGACTGAGTTTAATTTATTTTTCCCTTTATTTCACGACGAGAAATTTATTTTCATAACTGATAATAAATGTCAAGTCATTGTAGTAATAAACTGAGTGAGGGCTTGTTCACCCTTCCCGAGCGGTGGCGTACACTCGTGGTGACACTAGCGACACCCCACGACTATTTTTTGAATTAATGCGTGAATTACACTTTAACATTAACATTATATGTAAATGTTTTAACGTTTTAACTATTTCATATTCATTTCTCTGCTACATAGCTTTTCTATCTCGGATAGTTTTTAATAGCTTACCGTAGAACATTATAAATTCCTATAAGGTTGTGCACACTAGTTACCTAATCGTTCACGGCACTTCAATACCTTTTGCTCGTGAATCCAGTTTTCATCTCACCGCTCTTGGCGCGTAGCGGTGAACTTGCCAATATCAATTAATTCCAACGCTGAACAAGTAAACAAAATTTAAATAAAACAAAAAGTGTTGTTCAATGAAGTGGTGGGAATGCTTCGGGGCGGGTTTTTATAGTGGCTGACGGCGATCCAATCTACTAATACGATGGAATGGATCTAAATCTCGGGAGGACGGCCATGTCCTTCCACTTGAAGTGAACTCCTCAAATGAAATGGCTATTGCAAACTCGATACATAACTAGTGCTGGGCCGTGGGACTGTTGCAAGCCTGAATTATTGTAATTGAAGCTGGTTTTCGTCACAAGTGTACTGTCCTATAAAGTACCTTTAAAGGATTGAATGTAGGTCGCCTGGTACAACGAAGTCCCTAACGCCCCATGTAATCACTAGATGAGCCCAGGACCGGGCAATAGAAGTTCTTGTAAAATTCACACAGATACCTCTTGTAATCTTTGAATAAGATTTAGTAATATTGAAGAGATTTTTTTATACCAAACTATATGGGGCTTATGACATTTGTCGTATTTTGATACTTACACATTTTGTAATTTGTCTGAGTAAACATTGCAATACTGGATTTGAATTTGAATTAAAATGAAGAAAAAAAAGTATTATCTAAATTAAATAAAATGAACGCACCCAGTACAAGTTCATTATTTAAATTCAACGGTCAATTCACAGAGTCGGAACATTCGAGATCCGAAACAATCTTTTTGCCGTCAATTACATTAGAAATCTTACTCCGTCGGGTTTGTATTTACATATGAAGGTGTATGTATGTACTGCGGGTGCACTCCCGTTGATTGCGGGTCAAATACTGATCATCCCTATTCGAAACAAGCGTATGCAAGGCGCCCGGCGCCATCTTTGAGTTTGAAGAAAATACGTTAGGTTCAAACATGACAGCTTTGCAAAATATAAAAATGACACGTGTTATGGATTGTAGACCAGACTGTTTAGTTTTTGTACCTTTAGATTTGATGTGTTTTTGATAGGTATATTAAGAATAACATACCTATGCGTACATTTTACATGAGCATTTTTTCGTTTTCGCTCGAACTTTCCCAAATACTTCATTTTGAACAATTCCTAACTCGTTTTCATGAGAAAATCTTGTACAATTTCACATAAAAAGCATTTTAACTCTCCATACCTATTTTGTTAAACAATGGGTTAAGTTGTTTCTAAACCTGTACTGTAAGCTAATGTAAACTTGAAAAACCAACTTGCAGGAGGATTACCGTACCAAAGTATTCCCCGTATGCAAAATGCCGTATTATTAGAACAGCATGGCAACAACATTTGTATTTGTATACCTACTCAGATAGAACATTAGGTAAAGTTTTGCCGTCGCCTGAAGGCATAGTATAATACATGTAGGCAGCTTAGGTAAGTAAACGAATACTAATATTGTTTTATTATAATCGATGTTTGTGATTTCGTGCGCACATAATGTCGGTTACTCAGCCAGCATCCGAGTCGAGAAACTGTGTCTATAGCACAGAACTGAACAATATCCGGAACTGTATCGTTTGCAACCCTGTACTCATAGCCCAGGATAGTCATAAACGGCCCAACTTCTTACAGACTTACACTATAACTTTAGCAAGGGATTACCACCAGTAATACACACCCCACAAGGTGGAAACTTCCAACGCAACACCCGAGCACTTAGTACATTATAATGTTCCATTAAAATAATAGCCATGTCAAAAGCACTGCTCGACTGACGCGAATACTTTCCGACTGCTTGGCTTTATTTTATTGCGCATGTTTTAATATTAATTGTAAGTTTTCTGGCTCGATGAGCGGACGACGACTTAATGCAAATGTATACGCTTGTCAAAACGTTTAAGGCGAATAGTGAAATTCATGGCAGTTTATTTGCGCGCACAATTTCATTCTCGTTATAAATAAAAGGGAGTCCATATAAAGTAGATTGTTGTACCTCAACTTGAACGTGTACTTCAGGAGTTTTGCGTAGACAATGGCGGGAAGTTTTTAAAGGGAAAATTATGACAAAAGCTGGATTTATAAAGGCTGGGGAGTTGAGGGTGGCGGGGAGGCTGCTGTGGCCATGGTTCACGTGTCCTGGTCACGTGGCCCGCTTCCACACCCAGCATGCATCTGCCTCCACGTAACGTAAGCCTACTTTACGACTAATCAGTTTCTTTGATTTCAATTCAGTAAATTTTTGTTAACTTGTATACTAAACGCAATCTTCAGTAAATAATGTAATGTAAGCCTGTGTAGAATGTGGTGAGTATTTATTCCAGTACCTACCCACATATTTATAGCAATAAGAAAATGTACCGAGTGTTTTTTTTCTTTACTTACTTACATAGAAAAAAATATAAGTCACGTATTTATAAACATTTTTCTAGCATTAGGTATCTATTTTAACACATTTTCTCGTTAATATTAGTTCCATAGTCAGTCATCGAATAAACAATCTTAGATTAAAATCATGAAACAAAAATAACGGGCAGTGATGGGTACGGGCGACGCGACGGGCCGTATCCCGTTGAAATAGATAAAGCTCAGAGATAGGCCGTCAACGTCGCCAGTTGTCACAAATGTGTGACAGCTCGTTAGAGACGGACACGCCCAGAGCTGGGAATATCAGCATATGCTCCACAATGACGCTCCGAATGGACAGACTGACAATTTACTCGTTGTTTAGATATTAAACCTTTTATTCTGTGATGGTAATCTTAATACATTATTGTAATATAATTATGTTCATACGGTATTTGACACGCATGAAAGGAGATTAACAGCGTCATGGCTAAGATACCTCCTTCATCCGCATTTTTCTTACTGAGTAGGTACCTACCTCTTCTTACACGGACAGGTTTTGTGCATTATTTCCAAGCTTGATTGAGGTGGATAAGCGATTTCACAATCACTTATTAATTAGGAATTATAAGTCTAGGATGACGATAGTTTCCTTAACCGTTTGAAAATTATGTGTCTTAATTATCTTCGTAAGTAAAGGTAGATAAGTAAAAAGTAACTTGTAAAAAGTCACATTGGTATTTGTCAAGTTTCAACCCTCATGCTTGGGAAACGGGGGCTTCACCTCCGGGGATTATTTAATGAATTGCTTTAATCTATATTTCAAGAATCTTTTCATCTAGAATCTAGACGAGAGTAATCTCGATCGATATTGTCGATTTATACCTAAGTTATTAATCTCCAGTGCAGGTAATGGTGTAGTAAAAAGAAAATGCTATTGTCACCACGCATTCTAATCGTTCATATTCGAGATGACTACACAATTTACCTTTAACTTTAAGTGTGGGAGAGCCATGCTTCGGCACGAATGGATCGGCTCGACCGGAGTGATACCACGGCCTCACAGTTAACCGGCGTGAAACAACCACAGCGTTGTGTTTCGCCGTGTGAGTGAGGTTACCGGAGGCAAAATCCTTCCCCACCCCCAGTCCCTCCTCAATCCCTAATCCCTAAAAGGTCGGCAACGCACTCGTAACTCCTCCGTTGCGGGCGGCGCTGATTACTTACCATCAGGTAATCCGTCTGCTCGTTTGCCGATCTATTACATAAAAAAAAAAACAATTGGACTGGATTTTGATTATACATTTTATTTAGACCAGACATCTGCCAATGCTTTGGCGCTCTTTGATAAACCCTTAAACCATCTGTCAAACTTGATTAATAATGTTCCTACCAACCCTCTCATGTAGAGAACGTACGGGATACGTATAAATATCTATATTCTTAACCAACTAGACAAATAAGTTATCAGGTAATGAAAACAAAACTTATCTAATTTAGAGCTACTTATTTTCAAATTGAACATATTATTAGGTAGGTAGCTTCATTGTGATGGACGATGATAAAATAAGTGGTACGTTATTATAGAAATGAACCTACCTAAGCAACTTTAACTATTGAAATTTGTAAAAATTGCTCTTTCCCACGAGAAAATAAAACAAACTTTCTTCAACTGTTCCGTACCGATTATTAAACAAATGGGTCAGTATTGCCATCTAGTGACAGTAAACGAACTACCTCACGTTTCTTCTCACTACTAGATGGCATGATTAAATTGTTGTTTCTACTCACCGCTAGATGTCAGGATTATTCGGTATGTCATTATGTCAATAGATGGCAGTGTAAAAAATTGTAATACCAAAAATATTCAATAGATGTCTCTGTTGTCTAAAAGTACAGTTATAATTTTGGTGGAAAGATGACGTTAGTTATTATTAAGTAAACATAATAAAATCAAATAAGAGATGACGCTACCCGAGCATCCATAATTTGTAAAATATTAGAAGAAAGTAAAATTTATCACTTCAATAGTATTGAAATAAAAAATATATTGATTTTGTTCTTTATCGTGTTTTATCCGCTTTTAGTTTATTTTAAATAAAATATTGTTTTACCACTGGTAAGATTCGGTAAATTAATTTTATTTTCTGGCAAGTATCAGTCTCCGGGACTCGGGATGGGTCAAGTTTGGGAATCGTGCTGTTGAGTTGACTGGACTGTGGATTGGTGTGTGACTGTCGTTTTATGTAGTGTTTTGTTTATGAATTAAAATATTGTTTATTTTATTTTTTTGGCGTTGAAACAAACGAAGTACAAGGTAAGCTACTTTGAATATCATTTTCTAAGTTATTAAGATTCCTAAATCTACAGGTTTTAGTCATAAGAAAGTCCTGAACTTCGACAAGGGATATCGTAATGTTTGAGAGTAAATTTCTCATGATGGAGGCCTTAAATACTGTGTTAAATATATGATGAAGTCTTTCTTTGATTTCCGATTTGCATAAACATGACTCGTGCGGCATATTCTCGCAATTATATGAATAAAAACATTTTCTTAGTGGCGGGGTCACTTCAAATCAATGCTCCAGTGTCGTAGGCGAGTTGTTATTGAGAAAGGGCCCGGTGTAGTTCTCGTGACAAGAACACAAGTATTTACAGTTAAGTAAACTTATCTATAACCTGTCTTGTAACTTCGTGCCTGCCTCCTTCACCTACACGCTGCCCCAAATATCAAGTAAATAAGAAAGTAACACCTTTTTTTTTAATTTAAAGTAAATTGACAAAGGAATATAACATCTGATTGACTTCTACAAGTTTTGTTACCTAAAACCTACTTAGATGATGTAGTCACCTGACATTATTATTCTTTATTTGTTAATAGTTTTATTATTATAAGCTGCTGTTATTTCTCACAAAATTCTGAGACATCTAACAGTTGTCAGAAATCTAATTCACTTTCATATTTCTTTATATTCCATATCTTATCATACAATCTGTTTTGTGCTATCATTTTATATACAAACAATTTGCTAAAGAAACTGATAGAGTGACCACTTGCCTGTATGCAGAACTTAAAATTGTATTGGTTTAAACCACAATTATATATATATACTTACTATGTTTATCATCATTATCTTCTCTGTGTGAGAAGAGGCCTTTGCTCAGCATGAGGCACTTCATGATGACTATGTTTATGCGTATTAATTTACACACTTTTTATTTTAAATAAAACTCATAACTCACAACAATATTATTACTCATATTATTGTATACATATTTTCCATGGCAATCAAGTCTAAGCAGTGGCTTAAGTTAAAAAATATCTATACAAGCATAAGATAGGTAATAGTCTTTCATAGCTACCTTCTATATTTTATAGTAAGTGTAAGGAAAACGATGAATGAACCTGCAATTAAAAGTTGTTAAAAACTTAATTAATTGGTCTCACCTACCTACTTCCTTATTTTAATTAATTAATAATAATATAACAAGGACACAGTATGTAATACAATTGTTAGGTATGTGATAAAAGATTTCCTTTATAAGTTGTTATTTTTCATTACTTGAAAAGTTACTGCATCTGTTTTTTTTATATTTATTATGTACTCGAGCATTTTTCTATCTGTTGCTCCTATTGATTAGAGTGTAATGTTTTATAGCCCAAAGCTTTCCTTAACAACTGGACTATCCAACACGAAAAACATTGTTCAATTCCAACAGCTCCGTAAAATAAGTTCATTCAAATAAATTACCAGTTTATGTTAGACTAAACATTTTCTATGTTGACCACTATTCACAGCCCATGCTAAACACGGCTAGACTATGTGATTTAGGCTGCACATTTTATTTAAATGTTGTCGCACACTTGTTTACATCACCCCCAGACTCGGAACAACAATTTGTAGATCACACAAAGATTTGTACTGTGCAGTATACTCTTAACATTAATTTATAGGAGAGCCCAAAATCTGTAATAGCCATTATTTCTTATGAAAATAACAGCAGATTAATTGTTTAAGCTTTAAATATCATACATTTTATTTTTATTTTGTCTTAATAAAGCAAATTCTTTTTTAGCAAGCATAGTTTAATATACGACGGCGAGGTTATTACTGTCATTAAAAAAAGATAGGATAAGATATAAACTTATTCATCCAGTTGGTTCATTTAAATTAAGAAAGTACAAGTCAAAAAGTTGTCTACTGCCAGTGTAGCATACTTAATTTTCTGTTCTGTGGTAGCATAATTATTATTTCAGACATGTTTTCTCAATGTCACTGCCACTATGCACTGCAAAAATTTAAATATAGGACATGATTTGTGTGATTAAATTTGTAGCGTACCTAGGTACTCATACTTATATTATAAAGAGGTAAAATTTGTAAGTTTGTATGTAGGGGGTAATCGTTGAAACCGCTGGTTGGATTGCCAAAATTCTTTTACTGATGATAGCTACTATGTTCCTGAGTGCTATAGGCTATAAAACATCACGCTACATCAGAAACCGCGCGAGAGTAGCTAGTGAGTTATAAAAGAGGTGGATTGTGAATGACCTTTTTGTTGTATTTAGTATAATTAGTATTTAGTCTTACAAAATAATATGAAGTTCACTTAACAAATAGATAAGAAATAACATAATAATATTGATCAAAACATATACATACAGTTACTGAAACCCTACACATTGAAACCAAATCACATTAAAATGACAGACATAATATCACATAATTCCTTTCCTTGTCGTATTTGTTGTTTTGTAAGCAGTAGACTATAAAAATACACATGGTGCAACTAATAGACCACATTAATAACTTTTTTATTGTTACAGTACTCATGATAAATTGTAAATTAATACTTAATAAAATATTTTACGACTAGATATCACATGTGGTGTGAACATGCATTCAATTACGCATAAGTTTGAAAATGATCATAGTTAAGTATTTAAAAAAAAAAACATTTTTTATACCTCCAAATTCTAAATTAGACTGATAACTGTGCTTCTTATTTTATTTTTTAAGACTAAACAGCAGTATTTAATTTTAAACTTTCGGGTTTTATATTTTATTTGCAACATATAATTACGCGGGTATTAACGCGGAAAATAATTATTTAAATACCTTGGTAGGCTTGACGTTTCGACATTGTTGCACAGGTCGTGGTCGCAAAGAGACTGAAGATGTGATGTCACAGCTCCCTGCATTCGGGGGATAAATTTTCATCTTCCCCCTTATTTTCTCTTTTTACCCTATTAGGCCGTCTACTCACAACGCTGACCGCATCTACATACATATGTGTTAACCGACTTTGAAGGAAAGCGAGATTGTGTTTGGGGAACCACTGGGTTCAAAGTGAAAATTTAAAGCCGTCCTCCCGATTTAAATGATTTGGCCATTTCTTTATTTCAACCGCTTCACGCACAAGTCTTGCATGGTAGTGGCGATCAGTGGAGAGAATTTGCGGTCGGTGGAATTCCATCCAGTGATTAGAACCAGCCTGTAGCAGATGTTCTGCTATCGCTGATTTGTTGCTCTGTCGGTTCTTGACTGCGTCGATATGTTCTTTGAGCCTCTCAGCAATGGTCCGCTTCGTTTGTATGTACGAACTACCGCAGCTGCAGTTGATCTTATAAACACCTGGGCTTTTTAGCGGCAGTACATCCTTCGCCGAGCCTACTTTATGATGAACTTTGGCCTCAGGTATGTAGACAGTCAAGATCGAAAATTTTCTTGATATACGGCATGAAGGCAGGTTGTCTGCTACGTTTGGATGTCTGGCCCTCTTAAGAAGTCGCAATAGTCGCCCATCTCCTATGCTATATCCGTTCTTTTTAAGTACTTCCTAAATATGGTCTAGCTCTTGCCCCAAATGTTCAGGGTCACAGAGGTCATATATGCTCTGTTCTTTAGTCATGTCATTTGATTGATTGGGCCTGGAATAGGAGAAGGAACGGGTGTTTCAGTTCTCTGACACTCCCTCCTCTTCACTCCTCCTCTCGCCTCACCCTGGGCGAGAGAAGACATTTGATGATTGTCTGCCCTCAAAAAAAGCTATCTCTGTGTTTCAATCTAACAAATTAATTGTGTAATTCGTAATTCTATATGCCTTGAAGGTCCTCAACTATTTATCATAACAAAGCGAACTGCAATACCGCTACCAAATGCGTCACTAAACATACGTAGGTACTTAAATAAACTATGCATTATTTCAAGGAACATAAGTTTGACATTACTTCACCAAATACTCGTACATTATTTCGTGTATGCAGCACATAAAAGTGAATGAGCAAAACACTATAACTTCGTCACAACCCTATCCTGCGGTCGTTGACCTCACCTGAAATATCTGAATACATATTGCGCGCCATGTGTTGTTTAAATGTCAGTGCTCGGAAATAGGTCGCATGCATAAAAATATTCTAGTTACCTACAAACACTGCAAATAGGAACTGAATATGAAAAAGAAGGCAATTTTTCATAGTAGTCGTAACATGTTTGAAAACTGTGTTACACTAAGAGCTGATTTTTCAATAGTCAGATAAATGTTATCCGAGAAATAAAATTGTTGCTGTCACTGTCTTATACAAACATTCTGACGCGACAGCATCATAATTATTCCTTACAATAAAACTTTCATCGAACCACTGAAAAATCAGCCCTAAGAAGATTTGTTAGAAATTGAACATGAGTCGTACATTTTATTACAATATGGCGGCGGATAGAAAATAAAAGTGAATTATAAAGGTTTCAAATTGATTTCTTGATTTGTATTTGTATCGTATGATAAAACTTTCGGGGTGATATTCAAATTTCAAATGTTCCCACGAAGTAAAATCAGGGCAGGACAGCTGCTAAAACAATGAGATTTATATTTCTTTGACACTTGGCAAACGTGGACAGTCCTATACAAACATAATCCTTGTTTTTCTTAGAAACGACACCGTTTCATTCTTGGAACCATTTACCTATTTTGATTCAAATAGAAATTGCATCGATACCTAGAATTTCTTCACTCTTTCGTGGATAATTCCTGTTATTTATAAGTTAATTCATTATAGATATTCATTACACTTAATTGTTTGAAATCTATCGCTTTCAATCATGATAGGTAATTGAAGTCATATTCTTTTTAAATGCCATGTAAAATGTTATAAAATTCGTATCTTTATAATATTTTCTTGGCACTCAACCCTATTAGCGGTAAATGATGCAAAACGATCGTGACTGACAAATATAAAACCTGAATTTTATTGCGATAGATGGATATGTAAGGCCTGGTAAAAAATATTTCAACTGACAAGTTACTATTTGTCAGGGAAAGTTAAGTTAGAGGCAAGTATAGCGAAGTTGATAACTTCAAAGTAATTATTGGATTTCCAAGAAACTGACAGGGATGAACTAGGCTTCACGAGGTTCCCCAAAGGGCTTTAGTCGAAAGCAGACGATTTTTGATTATTTAATAGAAGTAGCAGAGAAAGTAATAATATTAAGTTGCTACTAACATTATATGCCTCAATGTTGACATTTATAGTGGCTGTCGTTTCTCGGAATTTTAATCAAACAAAACAAAATGAACGCACCTTGTCACCAGTCACTCAAGCCACGTCGTTTTATTACAAAAAAAAAACGTGACATTTACTTAGCAATTCACACAAGATAGTGTATTGTTTTTATGCGAATATATCGACATTAGGTCATAGGTCAATCGATTATAATGACTGTCTTTTTAATATTTTAAGTGTGGGAGAGTCATGCTCCGGCACGAATGGGTCGGGTCGACCGCAGTGATATCACGGCCTCAAAGAAAACCGTCGTGAAACAACCACAGCGTTCTGTTTCGCCGTGTGAGTGAGGTTACCGGAGGCCCAATCTTTCCTTTCCCCAATCCCTAAATCTCCCAAATCCCTAATCCCCAAAAGGTCGGCAACGCTCTTGTAACTCCTCTGTTGTTGCGGGTGTCCATGGGCGGCGCTGATTGCTTACCATCAAGTAATCCGTCGGCTCGTCACGACTCGACTTATCACTTAAAAACCTCTCCTACCAGTCACGAAACAGACCCAGAAACTTCTGATTTACATTTTGCAAGTGAAATTGCAATGTTATTTTTGTATTTGAAATATACGTGATGCTTGAAATTAATGGTTTATTTTCCTCAATATCTGAGTAGAACCATCATCATAGCATAGAACTAAAAACAAGCGCAACACGTAACACTTTCGACTTATTGATCATAATTTTCTCACTTACTGTGACCTACATTTACTTGTACGAAACTTAAGTAATATAATGACAGAATAACCTTGCAACAGAAGCCCAACTTGTTATAATAAAGAGGCGTACTCTTGGATCATTCTCTTATGTCTCTCAGTGACAGATTGATGTGTAAAAAAAGTAATATTTATATTCAACTAGCGGCCCGGCCCGGCTTCGCACGGGTCCAACTATCTTGCTATTAAAGAGCACTTTTTCCTAATCTTCCCCTCTACTTTTCTAATAATTTCTTCTTTTCTTCTGAGAATAACAAACACAACAAAAAAAGAATTAGCAAAATTGGTCCAGGCGTTGTTGAGTTATGCGCTTACCAACAAATTTTGCTATCCATTTTTATATATAAAGATAAAGTGATGTATTATGTTCATTGACGGAACAGTCCGGTTTTACATAGTAAATCAGAATACAAAAGGTTAAATAGAAATTAATCTCCAAAATGTAAGTATCTTCGCATAAAACTACAGAACTGCTTCACCAAATTAAATGATAGTAGGTATTCACTTTTTTCCGGACAAAGACTTGTGTAAAAAATCTTAAATTCACTAGTTTAGCACCTACCAAAACATCCAAGCTGCTACGGCCACTAATATCATACAAGTCAGGGCTCAATTCTAGTCGAGAACCATTTGTTTTCACATATTCAGAGACTCTTGGATGCACGCTATTTTGCATAATAACCTTCACGACCACATAATAGACTACATAACGTAATTGGCTTCACTTACGACCGAACCGCCCGACTTACCGACAATTTTCTGACTAAACTTTTCCCCGTTTCGATCGTTAAAACAGTTTCCATTAGTGAACTAACTGATTTACATTTTAACAGCAAAGATTGGTTATCGCCTGTCTGACTCTCGTCTCAGACCTGCTTGACCCAGTTATGGTCATTTGCGTTTTGCCTCTCATTTAGGAATTTCTTGCCGTGATTGAGTCACCCGAGGTATCTATCGGTACGTATTTTTAGGTGGCCCAGTTTTCAAGTGGAGTTTTTCGAGCTAGTGCATTTCCTATGTTTGGTTCAATCAAGAATGTTGTTTCGTTGAGTTGAGGATTGATTTGTGTTGACTTGAAATTGAGTAAATGTTGGAACCTCTTTGCGACGAAGATTTCATTTTTCAGGTCATGTAATCAAATTGCTTTCAAATTTTTAAACTTCAGAAATCTAATAACATCGACGATCCAACGATCTAATTAAATTCAAACGACTACAAAGAAAAGCTTACGTTTTCCTGAGTACTACGAATTGAAGCGGCTATTGATATAAATTGTCTCCTTTACATAAACGATTTTGAAATAAAGCAGACAACAAAGACTTCAAATGCTATAAAATAATAGCAAAAAATCACGTTCCCATTATTCGGATTCCTTTTATAATAAAAGTGAAGCTGTCTCGGCGTTATTATTTTTCTATAACGACATAAAGCGAATGTTTTCAGAATATGTACGTTTAACAGAGTTCAGTTTCGTTCGTTATGAAGATACGTGCATCCTTTACAGTTTTAAAATTCTATCTGTAACTGAGCTGCACATGTAATTATAGTGGAAACATTTTTATACGCGTGCTGAAGATATCTTTTCACTATTGAAACAGATGCTGTTCTTATTGTCACGATATGGGCGCCATCGGTAACGTTATCGAACAATGACTCATTTATCATACCATTTGTGAGCATAGGTCGTTTATATTCATAGACGTTTTTTGCTTTAAACATAGCGGCGTATTTTTTTGTGTTTTGTTTTGTGGCGATCTAGACGAGCGATCTTCGTGACCGCTTGCCGCCCGGACTAAAATTATGGGCCTTTTTTGTCACGACACCTTCAATTTGGTTATAAAAAGTCCTCAGAAACTGTTCTACCAACAAATTGTTGGCGATATTAATGTTACTGCTCTTTATCGCTAGTTTTCTAGAAATCAAAGTTCTACAGTAATCAAGTTAGAAGTTTATTTTAAGCTATCCTACTATAACACGCAAACCCTTCTAACTTTTTGTTATACCTTTTATCGGTGTTGGCCTATTTATTATTGCTTGGCTATGATACAATTTAGTTTTGTTACAACATACTATTGTGCATAAAGCTGTCACTGGCTAACCGTTGCGCGTCGCAAGAATAGCGCGATTGAATCATCACTGTAGTCTGTGCCGTCTTGTGCGATTGTGACTCATTCAGTTGGCGGAGATGTGCCTACTACTGCATTAACCGAGGTCAAAGCGGCGTCTGTATAAAAACTAACTAGCTATTTGTTAAATGACATCTTAGAAATATCTCAATTAAGCGAACCAACATCTCTAAATATCAGTCTAACGATGTCTTCCTAAAGCCTTTTAACGACAAACAAAACAACACGTTGGACCGGCAAACCCATCGAAATGGATCGCTCATTGTTTAAATGGGTGACATTCCGGATCAGTTACAACCAAAAATGACGTCATCACGAACCATTACCAAGCATTGATCCCTCACCACAATTAGGTGTCGAACGACACAGTACAACTTCGATGATGATGTTAAAACTTAATTTGGTCATTTAATGTTTTTAATTACATCATGCAGCTGAACTAACCTTATCCTCTGGGAAAACTGGTATCATATTGGGCACTTTGCCACGGAATATTGCAATAATAATGTACCACTAATGTCTTATACAGCCCATTTCCAATCTAATAACGACTCTATTTTGAATCTGCGGTGTGTCATTTAGATGAACACAATGTATGGGTCAATATACGCTCTACTTTCGAGGCGATCGAGCCCGGCCGATCCTGGGGCCAACCCACTCGCATTGTCATCAATGCCGGTCATTGTGGCCAATAAAGTGATTAATTCAGCCCATAAATGTATTCCGCCGATCTATTTCGAATTAGGGTCAGTGTTGCCACCCTGGCCGATTGCACCATCTTGCCGCGTCGAGCAATTGGTAGCAGAATTGGCTACTTTATGGATATGATAGCTACATTACTATTATTGTATTTAAGTGATGATTGGTAGCGACGCCTGCAATAAATATTGCAGATCTAATGCTAACATAGAAACTGAACTCTCATTTGGTTCATCAATAACTCTTAAGGACCTAGAAAGAGTTTTCTGTTTGTACATACATAGAAATCTCCTGATGAATGAAATTATAAGTGTGGGAGAGCCACGCTTCGGCACGAGTGGGTCGATTCGACCGGGAATTCACAGAAAACTGGTGTCAAACAAACACAGCGTTTTTCGCCGTGAGAGTAAGGTTGTCGGAGGCGCAATCCTTAAATTTCCGAAACCCTGATCCCCAAACGGCCGAAAACGTACAAGTAACTCCACCGATGTTGCAGATGGCTATGGGCGGCGCCGATTGTTTAGCATCAAGTAATCCGTCCGTTTATTTGTGCTGCTTACACATAAAATATATAGGTATACTCTTTACGGTCTATTCGTATTTTTAACTTATCTCAAGAGAAAAGCGTAGATACTGACTAGTCTAGGTACTGGTGTAACTTCCAATCTAATGTTCCACTTTCATTTCAAGGTTGTTGCGATCATCAACAGTCCAATTTACTTGGAAACCTATCATTTACTTTTAAGAATTAGCTTATCAATACTATGTATCTGCATATTTTACGCCTAATACCAGCTTAGACGAATATATCGATACCAGTATTAAAATAACGATTTTTGATCGACCTCGACTATTCGAGGCACCTCGAACTTCCTCGATTACCATGTAAATTATGAAGTGATAACGTTCCTCCGGTAATTTATAGTCGAGGTTCACAAGTTTATTCGATATCTACTGAACTCCGACTGAGTCCCATTGTAACTTTCCCAGTTATTTATTTGCCTTAAACATATTTCTAACTTAACTCTTCCAATAAAAATATCGTAGGACATATAAAGAGTACTCGAGCGATCCTCAATGAAATTCTAATTAGTGGAGCGGCTCAATATTATCATAACTGTCATAAGTTCCATTTGGGGAATGTGTTTTCTCACATTAGTTATCTGAGAGCGTCCAATGAGTGCAATGAACTTTCTAAGGGCTTCAAATACTCAAATGACGCGTGCGACGATCGTGAAGAGAAACGTACTTGACGGATACAAGTATTACAGTACTGCATTAGTAATGAAGGTATCATATTGACTTGCAGCATTTTGAACTTTCTAAGACATAATAAAAAGAAAATTCAATAAGTACATTTCATTTCTCGAAGCTAATAATAAATTCTATGCCAATTCAATACTTGTGTTACACTTTCTGTTCCATAAGTTCAAGCACATCTGGCATAGTCCAAAAATATCCTTCAATACTCCAACATATCATATCAACGAAGCCTTGCATGGAATGAGAGCAGAAAAATAAGATTACACCATATGGGATCGCTAATCTGATTCAACGAACCGATGATATGTTTAAAGGCGAATTTATTACTGGTTTAATCTGTAAAGAAATATGACTCTTTAAATAAATATTGTTAGAATCATTGCCCTTTGGAATAAAGGAACTTATTTTATAGTTACAAAATGGAGAGTCGTCTATTTTTAATGGTTTTTGTCGAAAGACATCTACAGCGGCCTTAAAATACTTACCAAATTCTCATCTGAGTGCCATATAAATAGAAAAAGAACTTCCTTTCTTCCAGCCTAATACAATAACCTGTATCTTTGTATCGTAAGTAGTTTGGAAGTGGTCGGATAAAACGAAAAGTCCAGTAATACCCAATTTAGATTTGTCTTATGTATATCTATCCCGTGTGCGATCCCATTCACAAAGTTATCCACCGGTGAAGCAACATTGCCCGCGCCTACGCGAACAAGATTTCTACGCAACTGGTTATAAGATATAGTTGATTCATTTCATATCCCTACGGCTTTCTAACACCGGGAAACATAATTAACGTGATTGAATTATTTAGTACTTAATGTTTATCGATTGTTAACTTCGTTTGGAACTTAAACCATCCAGCTCACTTAAATAGCCGTAGCATAAAGGAAGTTAACGTAAAGCGGTATAAGTTTTTATAGAAGAAAAGTAATGATTTTTTTGTAAGCCTACTACGCGCCTTTTTCACATTTGGTCAAAAATAAACTACCAAACCAAGTAGGTACCCCTTACATAAATAGAAATTCAATAAAGATGTACAACTGTCCGTCAAAGCCGCTCACGATCGACATAAAAAAAGGTGGAAAAAGGAAGAAAAAACGGAACATGATGTCAGCCACTTGTCACTGCGAGTTTTTGAAGTAAACAAGGAGGAATGGCTGAACTGGGTGGGCGATAGACTCGCAACTTGCTACTTATGCACGATTGTAATCTTTAATCTGAACACTTTATTGCACCACGTGGCTTAGGGCAGCGGTTAATAAATATTTATGTGGTTTCACTTAATGTTTTGAGATGTTGAACATACAATATATGATTATATATGACATTAGGAAGTCTACAAGTTACAAACCAAAAATATGTAAGTGCAAGAAGCAAATAACAACTTGGAAACAGTAGAAGGCGTCGACCGATAATAATTTATTTATTTTATTTTCTCTAAGTCTAGTTTCTCAACCTGCGCAAAGAATGCAGGTGCTACAAACTTTTTCTGTTATTCTCGGATAAACAAGGAAGCAAGCTCTTTCTACTGAAAAGAAAAAGATAAGGGGATAAGATTTGTCAACTTATTTCTCTCCCGTCTCACAATCAACGTGAAGGCATGCGATTGCGTCACAGCTGAGCATGTAAACACCCAGCTTAATTTATCTCTAGGCTTACTTTTCTCATTTATACTCTGTCTCCGTAAGAGGTATCAATCATTATTTTGTTTTAATTTAACAGCACCCTATTTGGAGTAGTCTTAACGCTGAAATGTAATAAAGCTGTCGGGAACGAACGAAGTCGTATATTTTAAGGTGAACCCAATTTGTCAGGCTGACGACATATGGCACCGGTTGCCACAATATTGGAGACGGGCTTACATGAGAAAATATTTTTATAGTTAGTCATGCGGCTAATCCAATCCCTAATACAATGCATTGAACCCTAACGACGAAACAACCACAGAGATTCTTCTGGAAGTTTATTTTCTTCTCTTGCATGCTTGATAGAAGAAAAATACTACATACCTGCAACCGTTCCCTTTGTTTCCACAAATCGCAACTCAAAGGAAGAAAACTACATTGCTCCCACACAATATTGTGGCAGTAAACTTCAACTTGTTATGTTACTACTCATCATTCCTCTTGAACGTTTCCCTAGATGGCTCACAGTAAGGGTAATGCTTATGCGAAAAAGTATAGAAAATACCTACTCAGAAACAGCACTAAACATAAACAGTATATGGAGATATTCGCTGCCGCTGTTTCTTATGTAGGATACTATCAGTTTTATATATCGAAGAACATCATTTTTAATCACTTCTCGTTTTGTGACATTGTTTTTACTAGTCTGCAAAATGAGGTCGATGCAATTCGAATTCTATTTCACGTGCAGAAATTCTGCCAGGTGTTATTCTGTTATTAGGTTAATGTTTTGAATTCTGAACTAAACCGAGCTGGATTATAACGCAGCTAAAATGATACAGTGAGTTATTTGTAAACTCACGACCAGGTCTGCGTAATGATGTCATATGTGCATTGAACCTTCTATAAAAATCGACTCTCACCCCAAGTTGAAAATAGAATAGTCTAATCTTGACAGGGATTCGCGGCTAATAATATTTATTGAACCCTGATTAGCCTTCGTCAACAAAGGTCAGGTAAGCATTACCTAGCCTAAAAACAGAACTTAGTGTGTCATGGATTACGTAACAAAGAACACGTCGAACGATCACATAATTTCTAGATTTTGAAATGTATATTTTCATAAACGCTATAATCACTTACAAGAACTTATGTATCTTGCTGCTTTTTTTCGTTTATAAAGGTTAAAATATTACTCCTCTTGTAAGCGTTAGAGTATTTAATTCAATCACCATTAATAGTGAATTAGAAAAAAATAAATGTTCCCATTTATGGACACATGTTTAATTTAGTTAGTGCAATCATTAACTCATCGTATTATAATAATTTAAACATTTTGGATGCAAATGACAAAGAATACAATTTGGCTATGCATATTGTCATTGTAATAAACTTATCAAGTATGCAGTCAGACACTTGACATTGGTAGTCGCGACTTAGTACCATCAAGGTTGTTAAAAGTTTATTTTAAGATCATGAGTTAAAAGTCATCAATACACCGATTAAATTGGGTTTTGTTTTTCTTCGTTGCAATCGCAATTAGGGGTTTAATTCTGATATCGCTTAATTAAACTATAATAATTTAGCAATTAAATAAAAATGATATGAAATATTGGATAATGACGTTATTTGCTGCTAGCAGTAACATTACCAATGTAATTAATTACATTGTAATAATGTTCACAATTACATTACATGGGGTTCAGTTTAACGAATATTTAAATTAAAGGACTCGTCCACTATAGGTATGGGTACTCATGATGACCATTGGTTTTACTGATATATATGAGTCCTACCCTGTTCTATTTCCCCAGAAGCTAAGCGGACATTGATGGTTTCCCTGGAAAAAAGTTGTTTATATCAGGTGCGAAGCGAGGTGTACAAAATTTCCCCGCAGCTATGATAGCGACGCGAGTCATGCTTCGAAGCGAGGTGATCATAAAACAAGCGCTGAGGTGGAACGACAATACGGAGCGGAAGGAATTGCTAATATTCCGTATTTCGTAATGTTTTCGTGATAGAAGTTTGTGATGGCGATGTCGTTTCATATCATGGTTGACTGTTCTAATACATATTCATGCGCTGTTGCTGTAATACGAATTCGGCAGTTGATTCTGCTGTAGTAATTACACGTAAACTAGTCATAGTGGTGCCGAAAGACAACTTCTTAGTTACCGCTTCGATTGTCATGATAATGGAAATTACATAGCGTTCATACACAACGTTTTCTTTGATTACAATCTTTGCCTAAATGTATAAGGCAAGTCCTTTTTTGAGAAAGGAAATCATCGAATGACCTCTCTTCCAGGGTGAGGCAAGAAGAAGTGTCGAACTCTCACTGACTAAAAACCACTCCCGTTCCTTCTCTTGCTCCGAACCAAAGTCGCTTACGTACCCCTGTTCTCTGTATGGTCCTTGTAATGGCGGCACCCAGGCTTTGCCTTCTTCCGAATACGAAACAGATACGCACCAAAGAGTCCGTAAGCACCTGCGTCAGGCGGAAGGTGCCTATAAGAAGTCTTAATTACATTACACATTACAGTCGCTAAAGAAACTAGTCCCAAAGTTATAATAAACAGCATTCTAGTTGCTAAATTAACCGTTTTAATCCCTAATTTATTATTTCCAGTTATCTACATTTCAGTAGGTGTTAAATCCTGTTCTTTTGTAATCAGCTAAACTAAAGCTTAACACCAATTTGAATATTTTAATAATAATAAATCCGCAAGGCAGCTTGTGGCGAGCTGTTGGGCAGTGGCGACCCCACGGACCTGACTCCCGGGAGGTGTCTTGTTCTTCTCTCTCCGGTTAGTCCTCGTGACGAGCTGGAGTGAACACTGATGAAGAACAAGCCCTCCTACCTCATTCTTGCCTTAATTGGCTGGCTTGAGTGGAGATTCGCAAGAGTAGGAGTTGAAGGAGACTCGGGGGAAGGATGTATCTCAGTAAGGTGCTGGTAGGGGTCTTGACCGTACTTCCGGGATTGCTCTGATAGCCGTGGGATGCCTCTCCTTCCCCAAGCAGCTCAACGTATGTTGCCTCCGTGTCGCTACATGCTAGCGGCCGTTTCCGGGGGCCCATTAATTGAGTTTGCCAGTCACCCCCTGCCTGTTTATCCGTATGTATCAATATTGGTCAGGGGCAGGGGCCATAGTATTTCCATAGTTATCATATCCACCAGTCCATAGCAACCCATATCCATAACCCTTTCGTTTATTACCACAATTCGCAATAGTCTTGCATCAACCGGGGATTATCCTTGGGTGCACTTTCATAGTGCAAACAGGGATAATTGCCGGCTGATGTCCCATCACATTTAGATTAAAACTGTTCAAAGGGCCTCTGCGAGTTGGCTTCGGCCCCTCGTACGCCTTCCAAAGGTCCGGGATCCTATGATCCCGTGAACGGAAACGAACATACAATAATAATAATAATAAGCCCGCAGGGCACCTTGAGGCGAGGTGACGGGAATTAGCGATCCCGCGGGCTACCATCATCCCGATTGCTCCAGGGAGAAGTCACCGTTCCTCATCTCCGGCTTGCCTTCATTGGCTGGCCGAAGTGGACGATGACGAGGAACAGGTCTCCCACCTCTGGCTTGCCTTCATTGGCCGTCCAGAGTGGAGTCGCGAGAGTAGTGATCCTGCTCGGAGGGTGGAAGCTGTTCGTAAGCGGCGAGTGGGCCAGTGATGCAGGATGCTTAGGCAGATGCAGATGATCTGAGTAGAAAGCTGGTGGCAGTTTCTTCACCCTTCAGCCACTCACATTTCCGTTGTCCCTCTGTTGCTATTACTAGCAACCATTCCCGGGGGCCCGGTCGGTGAGTTGGCGAGTCTCCACCTGCCATTTTTACGTGTATTTATTACATTGTTTCGGCAGGTGCCATAGTCCTTCCATAGTTCCCATCATACCAGTCCATAACAACCCACACCCATAGTCTTATCCCTTGTTTCCATTATCCGCAATAGTCCTACACTAACCGGAGACTGTCCTTGGGTGCATTTCCATAGTGCATACAGGGATAGTCGCCGGTTAGTGTCCCATTTCATTTAGATTAAAGTTGTCTAAAGGGCCTCTGCGCAGTTGGCTCCGGCCCCTCGTACGCCTTCCAAATGACCGGGACCCTGTGGTCCCGTGATTGGTAAAGACATACAAAAAAAATAATAATAATAATCTTTATTTGCATTAATACATGGTGGAATAAGATGTTACAATTATTAAAGTTCAGCATGTTTAGCCATTACATAGCATGCAAATATTTGTTACATATTATACAATCTAGGTTAATTGAAGAAATTTTACTTAGACTAACTTAAATTAACTGCCTATATAAATCACTTAAACATTATTTACAAAACACTTAGGATAATGCAAATTTAATTTACACCTTGATAAATTGAGATCATAACTATAAAGGTTCAGAGTTTGAGATCCATATATTCCTTAATACTATAAAAATTATGAGTATTCAACCAACTATACATTTTATTTTTAAACCTACTTAAATTTAACAATTTGAATTGTCTAGGTACTTTATTGTAAATCCTAACGGTCATAGCTAAACAGCTTTTATCATATTTCGAAAGCCGGGGTACATCACTAAGTACGAGCCTATTTGGGTCTCTTCTATTGCGTTGATTTAAATCATTAATGGACTTAAATAAATGTTTGTGTTTATGAACAAATATGCAAATTTCATATATGTAAAGTGATGGTAGGGGTAATAAACCAAGTTCCTTAAATACGGGTTGACAGGATTGGTCAGGTTTAAGTCCGTACATGGCTCTAATGCACTTTTTTTGTGTAACAAAAACCCTATTTTGGTCCGTGCCATTGCCCCAAAATATTAAACCATATCTAATAATGGACTCTACGTAGGCGTGATATGCAATGATGGCCGTTTTGAAGTTCGTTACATTTTTTATGCTTTTAAGCGCGTAAACAAATTTGTTAATTTTTTTGGAGACCTGATCTACATGACCTTTCCAGTTCATGTCTTGGTCTATAATTACACCCAGAAATTTCGTTTGTTCCACTTCGCAGATTTTTTGTATATTTAATTTAAAGTTGTTTTTGTAGTTATTGGATTTATTAAACTGTATGTATACGGATTTGTCTAAATTAATTTTTAAATTATTTATATGTAGCCAATTTACTAACTTATCAATTGTGTTATTTATTTTCTTTTCGTGATCGTTAATGGTGTACATTGATTTAGCAGATGTTACTACAATGGAAATATCATCGGCAAATAGTATGCACTTTTGACTAGTTACCTCTGTGATTGAATTAATGTATATTAAAAATAATTTGCGATTAATATGTGGGAATGGAATGTATTAATAAGAACATTCCGTATTCCATTACTACTTCTAGAATGATAATGTATCAAATAATGACGAACAACATTGTAAACAATCGAGATTCTTTGTAGAGTTTGTCAATTTTTTCATTATCGTTTAAAGCGATAGTTTTCTATGAATTTTGGATGAGATTGCGAGTTTGGTGGTCTTCATTTTTGTCACATAAACTCGTCTACTTTAACTGATTTAAGAAAAAAAATAATTCCAGTTGAAAAAGTTTTGTTATTAAATAAACAATCCTTTTGTATCTTTAATTAGGTAGGTATTCAATTGCACAAGTCTTTGGGAACAACCGCATCTGTTCTCACGCCACGACACTTAAATTATTCTGTTTAAGAAACAATTGAAAGATTCACACAGAAAATTATCGTTCGTGTGTGAATTAACATTGACTTATTAGCTGGGTGGGACGGATCGATAAACTTATGTTGAGGTTAGTCTTTACATTCTTGTCTCAGTATTGTGTCAGTTAAAACACTATTATGTTGTTTTGTAGGTGCAATGTGCAATTGGTGATCAAAGGTTGGTTGACTGCACGGTTGGTGCGGTGGCTGGGCATCTGGCTACCGTGCAAGGTGTCGCGGGTTCCATTCCCGCACGGAAAAACACTTTGTGTGATCCACAAATTGTTGTTTCAAGTCTGGGTATCATGTGTATGTTATATTGTATTTTTGTAAACGTTTTTTTTTTGTGTTGTGGGTGACAACACAGGAGAAAATCCTAAAGTGGGGCAACGTTTAAGAAGAAATCCATTTGGGATAGGTTGAAAACGAGCTTAGACATTATATCACCTGAACCAAAGTGATCACAGTCTGCCCTGCTCATGGATAACAATAACACCAACAATGAAACACTCACAAACATTGTTTCAAGTTATCTATATCGAACTTCGATCACACCAGCTCATTTCCACCCCAGCATGGCTCTCCTTCATAAAAAAAAATCTGTATAGCTACATATCCGTAGATGTCTAAAAGCGTTTAGATAAAATTCTTATTAAGTATTCCAAGTATACCATAATTGGAATCGAAATGGTAAATAACTAAATGTCAACAACGAATAAATATATTTGTCTCTGTACTAATTTACTTCGGAGAACATGAAACAAGATGTTCTGTAGACTCAAGTCCGATAAGTACCTAAAGCCCTTGGAAGGCAATCAATATGAAATATTTAATAGGAACTGATTGTGTTCATTACAGAGTGCATTAGAGCAATGCTAGGCACCATTACTTGATGTGTAAATAACAATCATGTGCATATTGCTACAATTGATTCCAATCGATCTGCATAAATGAGTACTCCTTTTGTTTATTTGTAAACTCCTATAAATCATTATAAAAGAATTCTTGTTTATTTGTATGCGTTTTTGCTTCGATATAAATGGCTAATCTAAACAGATGGGAACATCAAGACAGACCATAACTTGATTTTTTTTGAACCTTTTTGATCGTAAATATTTAAAAGACAATGTGTGCTTAATAGTTTTGACAAATCACTTCAAACCTTTATTAACTTTTGTAGTAATTCCTCAGTATATATTTTTTATGTGATAAGTCGGCAAACGAGCTGACTGATTACCTGGTGATAAGCAATCTGCCTATAGATAGACATCCGAAACAACAGAACGTTGCCGATCTTTTGGGGATTAGGGATTTGGAGATTTAGGGGTTAGGGGGATGGATCTCCGGTAACCTCACTCACACGGCGAAACACAACGTTGTGGTTGTTTCACGCCGGTTTTCTGCGAGGCCGTGGTATGACTCCGGTCAAGCCGACCCATTCGTGCCGAAATATGGCTCTCCCACACAAAATAGATTCACGAACTCGTTAATTACAATTAATAATTGGTTTTATATACCTGAAAACTTGTTCTTGTTTGAGTTACTTTTACCCAGAGCCTCAATACATAAATATCGCCGTTAACTTCTATGTGGATTAAGTTGAGAAACTCCCACTTTACTTTTGTTTACGTCAGCCAAAATTGATGGTTTGCTGGGGTCGAACAGATGGAGGACCCGGATCGAAATCATATTATCCCTTAGTTGTAGAATTTTTGGAGTCCCTTCATTCATTCCAGTTAGATGGAAATCTCTAGAAGTTTCTATATTAATAGAAATTTCCTCTTAATTGTCATGCATGTAATCGTTTTCCATCTCTCTTGTTTATCACACACGTACGTGCTTAGTTTAGTTACTTCCGCGCACAAAATGACCGACTTATAAAATTAAACGGTTACAGAATACACAGTTGTTCTATATCTACATATAAATATTTAACACTTTTGAAATACTCAGCGACTTCGATTATTTTACTATTTACATTCGATACATTGCTCAATCGATTCGATTTTGTTGATACATACGTAGCATTCTTTATTTGGTTTTAATGCAATCTGAACTACTTACAAAATTAGATAATTATGAAGTGAAGGCATGACGAATTTATCTCACGAGTCGTTTTAGAAGAACAAAGCACTAAATTATTTTAACACCTGTTTTCTTTTAATAAGATATACATACTAGTATGCGTGACAGTACCTTTATTAATTAAAATACTTGTTACTTTCATTATTTGAACATTTTGACACATATATGTAGAGAAAACTTGATGTACGATGATTTTTGAAATAAAATACTGTTTTAACAACGCTATCTAATATTTAACTGCACGAAGATGAATCTTTATTGCATTTTAAGACTCGGGTGCGCGGTTACCATCTGCTCAAGCGAATATGCCTCGATACTTAGTATCGACCACTAAATATCTTTAATCCGAACTATAACAATACAAACAGGCCATGAATTTAACACAAACGAAGTTTTGTAAACTATGCTCTTAATTTTTTATGATATTTTTTAAACGGAGTTTTGATCTTAAACAAACATGGGACCACACGCATCGCATGATTCACTGTCCGTCATTCTCGCGCACGTGTGCATTGTCCGTCAAGGATGCTCTTAAGAATAAAATTATAACTTTCTGTTTTTAAGGTAAATAAATATCAACAGCCCTTGGTTATGTGTAAAAAAGTTGATTCAAAGATATATATCAGTGATCGACGATTTTTTTTACTTTATAGTCGACTACCTGGTTCCAAGTAATCGCAGAACGTAACTGGACGAAAAAAAACTTAATTAAGAGTTTTCATGTCAGCCACAACACTTATATTAAAATCGATATAGCTTAGGAGAAGAAAACAGCACGATTGACCAGAATAATGATAAGTGTGAAAAATGTCATATGCATTCAAGTGGTTCATGTATAAGTACCTACCTACAACATCATATAGATTTTACTTGTTCATTACCAAATCAAAAAAAAGTTGAGGAAATGTCAATGCGAAGAAGATATATACATACTTTACCTATTATAGTTCATATCTATTGTAATGTATGTAACTAACGATTCTGTGAAATCAACCATTCAAGTACCTAGTACAAAGCGACCCAATTCTGTGCTCCCTTACTTTGTAATCCTTATCACAGAATCTTACATCCTGTTAGTATCGCTACATTTTGTTTAAAAATTACCTACTATTACTTACATTCAGTTATTATGGACACACATTAAAATTAAAAAAAGAGAAGACATCTTCCTCCCTGTCAATTGAATTTTTTATAATTGTAATTATTATTGTATAGTATAATTGTACACTTCACAAGTTACCCCCCTTATGCCTAAATCTCATAAAACCCTAATCCCCTAAAGGTCGGTACGAAATCGTAACTTCTCTGTTGTTCCGTATGACCATGGGCGGCGCAGATTGCTTACCATCAGGTAATGCGCCAGACCGTTTGCAGCCCTATCACATAAAAAAACATAATAATTGCAAGTGAAATTATTATTTATGAAATTATTGTTTTTCTAAGGAGGTACAAAATGTCTAGTTCGCAAACATTATTACAAAATAGGCAAGCAAAATAGAAATGATCGTGCAAAATATTACGTTGGCAACATTACTCGTGTCAGTTATGGAATCGCAGTCAAAACTTTAAAATATTGTTCGTATTACAAAGACACATGGCGTGTTAGCCACCTCGACAGTTTTATGACACGATCAAAGTGCTTACGTTGATAGAAAGTGTTTTTTTATCAACATGCAAACCTTTAAGTCTTTGTTTCCGTGCGATTAATATATAGGTAGCTCTGAACGGAAATCCTCATTTTCCTTCTGTAATTTTTAAATGCTAAATTAACTGCCATTTTGAATTGAAATTGTTATTTAATTCTTGAAAAGTATTTAAGATTTACTTTCATTTCATGTAATGTTTGTAAATCATGTACGTTTATAAGTGTTGGAAAGTCAAAATTGGGCACGAATGTGTCGACACGTCCGGAGTGATACCACGGCCTCACAAAAAACCCGCGTGAAATAACCACAGTATTCTGTTTCGCCGTGTGAGTGAGGTTATCAATCCAATCAATCCCAACCTAATCTTTACATATCCGAAACACTTATCCCCAAAAGGCCAGAACGCAGTTCTAGTTCTAATTGGTATATATGTTAAAAAATATTAGATTTAAAAATTAATCGTTATCCATTTCCGTTACCATTCGGTGGAACGCCAACAAAATACTTTTTTACTTATTAATAAATGTTTTATAAGTTACGTCGACACTACCAAAACAAAGACATTATATGTTGATATATCTTCAAAGTATGTATTGTTGTAATTACTTATTACACTCTCTATCACTTTCATCAACTGTGAACACAATCGACATACATTTTAAACATTATTTGTTATGCGTTCTCTTTCTTGTTTTCTAATTCACCTACACAGAAACATTCCTTCTACACTAAAATGGGTTGTAAAGGCACAAATTTGATTCAGAACGAAAATAAATACGCAGGAATATTCAACACGCTAAAAAATATTTTTCTCGTCTCATCTTTATCCTTAGCTACGAGACTCTCAACTTTATGTTCGCTACCTACAAAATTAAATATCGTTGTTATAACATGCATTAAATATGCTATCATATTACCTACAAGCAACTTCTACGATGAGTAACAACGTAATTGATATGTTATTATATTCGCCTTTGTTATACATACTTTCATTGAGATGCTATGAGGCTCCAAGATTGTTATCATGCATCCAACAGTATTATAAAGATTACTCGTCAAGTTAAATCCATCGCGTGCGCAAACAATGCCGTGTGGCCCACATAGAGGTAGATAGGCGTGAAGATAGATGGTGGTATCTCGTCAGCACGGCACCAGTTCCACATAAACAAACAAAAAGACTTTCCCTCTTAATTACATCACATTTATCCTGCAACATGCGATACGAACCTACATGCGACGGTTCAATGAATCCTAAAATGAAAAAACTTAGCCCATTTATATTCAACGAAAATTTCAGTATGAAAAGTTAAACATAATCGCGGGCCGTGTCGTGAAGTTGATTCAGGTCATATCCAATGGAATTTCATAAATAAAATCTAATTTCATGAAACGCGACTGCCGCCTAATGAGGGACGCAATTACAAACCTCAGCCTCTTATCCTTAATAGGGATCAGAGTCGTCTCATAATTATAGCGATCCGATTTTGCTTTGTAATTTATTGGAAACTGATTGGGTTGTAATAGATTTAGCCAAGCCATAGGCCCGTAGGCCTTCTACATTTCGGCTGTTGAAATTGTTACCGACAAATATGCCTGTGTACGTTATTCCAAGGTGAGTTTAATTCCAACCCCGCGCACTCGATCAAATATTCAGCGGATCACAGTGTAATGTAAGATTACTCGAGTTGATGTTTCTAGGCTGTGGCGCGCTCTCCATTTTCATCCGCAGGGATGTAGTAAACGACTACCGGCTTTCTTTGCTTCGACCCTCTGCATCATTTATAATCATAACTCCTCCAGCGAACACTTTAACTTCGCACCTCGCCTAGCACTCGTCTTGATGCGACGAAAGTGGAGGAAAACATTTTCGCGAGTGGCTTTTGTGCTACTCGACTCTTTGAATTCTAACTTTTCACGAACTCTGTGACCGAACTGAGCGAAAAATATTATTTTGTAAAGTTTCTATTTAACATTTTGCTCAACACGTATTAAATCCTCTATCAGTTTACTCTTCACCGTCATTATTCTATTCTTGGTGTATATCCAATATAACTTTTATTAGCGAATCGTTAGGCGTGCGTGTGGGTCACTCGTGAATGTCGAAGGTCTTCCGTGCCTGAATCATAATGGGGTTTTTAGGGGAGAACCGCTGATTCCTGTCGCTAACGAAGACGTTTATAACGTGAACCAGATGGGAGTGTAAAGTGTTATAATAACAACATAAATCGATGCAGAAACTCGTTTGTTTATCAGTTTAAAGAATATTTGAACCTGCTGTGTTCTCGTTCCAGTTAAAACAAACGCGGGCAATAAGTTGCAGGACTTGTAATGAAATTCCCGGGCTTCGTTTGATTAAAATAAGTCTGGGATGTCGGTCCCGTTCCTGCAGTGAGTTCAAGCAATCGCGTTATTGGAACGCAATTTGTGCCAATTTAAAAAAGTCGAAGATGTCGTTCGGTCGGAAAATGTTACAACATTTTGCGCGGATTACACCTATAAAAAATAAACATTGCTTGTTTATTCAATAAAAATGGGAACGTTGTGGTTTGTTGGGAATTGGAATGAGTCAATTGATGGCTGATTTTTCGTTTTGTAGCTACTCTATTGCGAGTAATAAAACTGCCATGACAAGGAGATCGTTATTTTTGTCAATTGTTGGACCTAACAACCTGATTTTCGAATGTTTAATTAACAGAAAGCTGGTACCTCTTCAGTTATGCTGTATTTTTTATAGCTAGTAGAGGTCTCAATTCATAGAAATAATATGATTGCAACGTGAAGTTGACGTACACGCCTACTTAGGTACATCTACGTATCCCTTCAAAGAAAAGCAGACGTGATGCTATGCTATCGAAAAATACGATGAAAGTATAGGCGTTTCATGTGAATGACTTTCACAAAACAAACACTTAAAATAAAAATATGAGTGCCTTCAATGTGTGTATACGGTCACGTACCCGTATATTGATCAAATATCACCAGGGACTGTATATTTTTCAAATATTCCTAAAAGCAATGTTGTGTACGGTACCACGCCACGTTCGTACGATATTATTGTTAATGCTTATTGTAAACAAAGCTCGTTAGGAGTTTATAACCTACACATAAACTACCATTAGTTGGCGCCCAAATATAGGTAAGTATACTTTTCCCAGTTTCCCCTAGTTTTTACAAAGTAAACCAATTTAATCCATCTCCTCCTAATGATCACAATCAATCCCAAAAGTTTCCTAGTTAATTTTTGCGCCAATTTTCAACCGATGATGAACCCAAACATTTTGACAAAGATAAAATCTTAATTTAGACCCTTTCGCTTCAGTATTAAGTACGGTTATTAGAAATAGCATGATAACCCTTTGATTTCTATTGTTCTTCTCATAACACCGTGAGAGTCGAAGCTCGGGGTGCCTGTCTTAGGATCCGTCCGGCTCAAGGAGAGACACTTTACTTGAAAAGGATAGGAGACCCTTTGATGTTATTAAATCACGCTAATTTGATATAGTCCAAAAATTTCAATCTGGACAATAATTTAATATATTTTCGGAGTACATTCAAAATTCTCATGTTAATTTTAGACCTTCCTATATACCTAATATAATTTGTTTGTATGCAATTTGTAGTTGAACATTAAAAAAAGAAAATACTTATACTAAATATTAAAAAAAAACAGAATGTTTCCTAATTGGTACACATTTTAAATTCTGATTGGGAGCATTTGTACCTATGATGTATATCAAGCCATTGTTCAATTTTTGTGATTGCCCGACTAAGTCCTTAACACTTTTCCAATACAAATTCTCGTTACAAAAATATTGTCTTATTTTCTGGGCTACAAAATTGTGTATGTAAATTCCTTTTCCAATACATCAATCAAAAAACAACAGAGTTGGTTTAGGCATACGAGACATAATGATAAAATCCTAGTTTCCGAGGCCATTTTGTATTTTCATTTTACGAAAAAATGCGGTTGTAGATTAATCTATTTAGGCCCGTTTAGGTTGATGCCGTCTACATACATTATTAAGCACCTAACATAACAAAATATTATGTAATAATGTAACTGATTGACATAATGCTAAATAAACATGAGTTTCTTTTTATTTGCTTTTCTTTTTCAGACTTGACTGTACACAAAATCAGAGTAACAATTCCTCTGATTTTGATTCTCCTCTCGCCCAGGGTGAAGTTTTCGTTCCTTCCCCTTTCTCTAGGCCAAAGCCGTGGTACCTTATTGCTCTTGCCTCGCAACGCTAATTTTGTCTTTGTCTGATTTTGTCTCATAGATCAGGAACTAAAACTTTCAAATTAAGCTGTTTAGTCACTAACTCGGGTTTCCATTCAAGTAAATTAAAATCACACCTTCCTCCGAAACACCCAAGTGCATATGATGTAAGAGCGAACAGGGTTATAGGTATAAAGTTCCAAAATTGCCCAAATAATGAGAACTGCACGAACGAATCCCCACGTTAGGCGCTAGTGTGTAACATTGACTAGAGTATATTACACGCGGCTGTTGTTTGAGTTCGCAGCAAAAACTTATTATACTGGAACAACATAGGATACGTTAGGTTAATCTAAATATGAAAATATTTTGTGTACAAGCGGAGAATATATGAATGAGGGGCGTCGTCTGCAAGAGTGATGAAGGTCGGCGCCACATACGCGATTCATGTCGTACTTAATTATGCTTTCATATAAAAGAACTCCTATCCTTTCATGCTCCTTGCTCTCAGAACATGGCCATCAATTTATTTTTATCTTTCCAGGTCAATTACACATCAACCTAGTCCGATGAACGAAGCTTCCATTCCATTGATTTAAGGTAAGTTCGCGTTTATTGAGTTGAACTTATCAACGTTGCCATTATTCTGTGATTTAAGTCTATTTGCAGACTGCGTTTTAACTGTATAGTATGTATAAACGCGTTGCGGTTACTGAATTATGAATCATCTGTATTTTAAAATATGAATTTAGCGCAAAACAAAGAATATTGAAGTTACTATCTGCAATTTAAAGTTGTTTGTGTTCCAATATTTCCCTGTTTCGTCCCTGAGTGATCTCACCCATTTTCTCACGACTTGAGTAATCGAAAGCAGATGTCAGACAAGCCTCCATTGCGCATATTCCTATTTATTATCGTGAAAGAAGTGCTATTTAAATTACATTTAAATGAGGATTTTTTAAAGTCTAAATCTTCCTAGTGTTCTTACTGAACCAGGAATAAATTATAGAGAGTGAATTTTTCAAGTGGTCTTGAATGATTAGTCTGGAGTAAAGATATGAAAATGAGCTTCGGATGCAGTTTTTAAAAACGGAAAATATCATCTCAACATTCGAGAGCATTTTAAAAGAAACTTACTCTATATTGGTGTAGCGTTGAATTTTGAAATTCAAGTCACGAGTAACAATAAACAATTGTAGATTTAAGCTCCGGGTTCGCTCCAAAATATATTTTAATCTCCTCGGAACAGCGTTATAATCACCGAGTACAGACAGCTATGAAAATGTACGTGAAGCCTGTTACATGTTTTACTGTCGTGTTATTACTCGCACGCGGTGTCAATGATGAATTTTGTGAACGTTAATCGTGTAACACGCTGTATACTCTATATACATCATGTTACTAGAATAAGTTACTGCGTACAACTAGTTTTTTTACAGCAATAAAAGTCGTAAAGGAATGTTTTAGAAACTATACAATTATTTACTAACTTTTATATTAGAAGTTAAACAAAACGTATGTACTTTGTAATAAAAGTGATTGATAGAAACTGTTGTGTTATTAAATAAATGATGTTGATTAATAATATTTCTTTGCTAGTTATAATTTAAATTAATAAAAAATGATGTTTATATGCTCGTTTGCGGGTTTTTGTGGTTATGCAACTAACCAGTACAAGTTCTTGGAATCCCTACCTGGTTCAAACATTAAGACATTATGTTAGTTTGTTCAATTTCTTAATTCTTAGTTTTAATCTATTTTACTGTAGTTTTCTATCCCAAGAAGCCAGTTATCTCTTCATGGCCTCTGTAAATTCTGTTAAGAATTTGTAGCCAGGTTGACCCAATAAAAAGACCCCCTTCTATTCGACTTGATGAGACTATTAACATAACTGGCTGAAACTAGGTTTATTCGAAGCAAATTGAGTTCAATACTCATTCCTATTTCGAAAACATGACAAATAAATAAAAACTTTTTTGATTTTCCTTTGTTTTAAAAAAGGTCTTATCATAACCAGCCTGGTCCGGTTGTATGTTTTGTAATATCAAAAAAAACACCAATATTTTAAAAAACAGTAAGTAATTTAAATGTTTTACGTAAATAGCGATTAAAAGTATTCGTTACAATGGCGTCGTTTATAAATATTTCATCAATCTTCATAGACGTCAGACGTAAAACTTGTGATTGTACGAGCGGCACGTCTCGTCACGAATATGTACCTATACCAAACTTTGAATAAATAATGTAATCGTTATTGTCTTCGTGTATTTTGTACCAGCTTACATAACACCCACTGTTACGTGTTATAGCCACGCATTTGATCCAATTCTTCCATTTTATTCCAAAGATTAGTAAGTATAGAGAAAATTTCTATTGAATTTTTTCCTTGTTTACCATCAAAACAGTCCTTTTTAGCCAAGATATATAGCATTCTTGTGGAATAAAAACTCTCACACTGTCATTGTGTCACAAAATATGAAAAACAAAATGTAATTTGTTTTTTATTTACTCTTATTCATATATAAATAAAAAGCATGACAGTACTCGTTCAAAAATGTCGTCTATACCACATCAGAGAATAAATATTGTCCCCAGTGGATATGGAAGCCTTACTATGACTAGCCAAAACACTAGTGTCCAGAAACGGTCAGGGAAATATTATATAATATGTTCCTGAATGAAGTGCCGGGTCGCCAACTTATATTCTTCCCTATATCTCCCATGTGTTCGCTATTGTTCCCAACACGCCAGAGGCTAGGCGAAAGATCCGGGACATATCACTTCCAATAAGTATTATGCCGTAATTGCCGTACCTATACTGCATAAATAACTATTTTCAACCTGCGAATATTATCTACTAAGCTATCTTACAGAAGCTTGATTGACTTAAAGATCGCAGTTTAAAGTATCCAGCCAGGGTCCAAACGCAATAATGTTCCCCAGCTTTGGTCAGGGGGAGAGCACAAAGAAACGAGGTGGTTTTTTTAGTCAGTATGAGTCAGACAATCCATCTTGCCCCAACCACGGCGAAAGAAGTCAATTGATGAGTTTCTCCCGTCAAAACAAATATATCTTTAAATATCAAGTTTATCAAAGAGCGCTCATTCGCTGTAAAATACAAGTATGTAGCTGCTTGCTCGATTCTTACGACTCCCTCGATAAGAATAGGGATAGTGACAATGCAATACTTACTTCATTAACATGTTTTTTGAAACCATCTCTAAATACCTTACCTAGGATTTTAGAGCAACCTTAATTGTAATTTACCTGTACATTATACACACACCCAAAGTTTTAACGTAACCGCAAGTTCAGTCCAAAATCCCAGGAGTGTACTTACCCTTAGTTACAGGACTTATGTGGAGAACATTGTTTGCCTAATTTACTAATTTAGGCTCGCTGACCGAACGAATGTTTGGACATCACTAGTGAGAGGTGGGGCGGTCGATTTTGATTCATTTAGTGTCATGTATTAGCTAATTAACATCTCTCTAGGGTGACACTTACATCGTAGGTACATAGATACGTCTAGAAGATCTAACCAATGCTACTTGGTGTTCCTATATATGCGTATTTAGCCAAATTGTTGTTGCCGTTCATGTGCATTATACCACAAGCCTGAAGTAAACAAAAAAAAAGAATTACTTACAATAAAAATACACAAAGCCATTCGCAGTCTTAACCTAATCTCGAAATCCGACACAGAAGGATATAAACGCATAAGTAAAGATAATCCTGAGTAATTGTGGTATTTTATAGAACATTTCGACAGTCAGTGATCCGGATGGTAATTTGCTGGCTCATATTCCACTAGAAACTTTCATACTTAGTCCTAAAAGCCTGCAGATCGAACTTTCTAGAACGGGACGTCATTAGACCAGTTTTAATCAAAGTTTACTCCAACAAAAGCATATTTGTCTGGAGTCTTTAATTAAAATAGAAACTTGTTCATTGGCGTTTAGTGTTTTTTTTTTTTATAAAGCTTCTCATTCGAACGTTTTATAAAATGTTTTATTACTAATTACAAATTGATTGCTCGATAAAAAATTCTATTTATTAAGCACAATATCCTTAAAATGCTTATAGCTTAATTAAAGTGTTGGGTGTATTTTATGTGTTATCAGAAAGTGTTTGTTTATTTTAAACACTTGTTTTATAAAACTTGAATACTTCCACTGTTTTGAAATTAAATCAGACTTTGCGTTGCAACTAGGTAAGTGAGAGATGCAATAGTGTTTCTCTAGACAGAATAACATATTACTATGTATGTACAGATCTTCAACAAACGTCCGGTTTTCGCTCTTCCATTCAGAACGGCTACATCAGCTCAGATATATGTATGTATTTGACTGACTAGCGTAGCCTCTTTGGTAATTTGACGTTAGAAACTGAATCTCTCACTCGTTTCAGCTTAGAATATTGAACCCAAGATTTAAGCCTAGGACCACAAAGTACCTATAGTATTATAAAAGTCACGAGCAGAATTCTCAAGTCTATTTTGCCTTAAAACTTATTAAAACTCCTGTTCATATTTAATGCACAGATTTTCCAATGAAAAGCCGAAGCTTAGCTCAGGCCAGTTCACCGATGGAGTTTCGAAGTTTGGTCATAAAATTTTACACGCCCATTTTTCGTTTAAAACAAATCTGGGACACTACAACTTAGGTCTCTAGTTTGTGTTTTTAGGCGTTTACTAATGAGTTTTGGAAAGTCTTGAACTTCTGTACGTACTTCTCACCCTAGTTTTTCTTCGAGATCAAACTTTAAAAATTCATTTTCGGGTAAATTGTCTGCGAAAAATCCTTGAAAGTTTTTTTCTTTATCTAAGCCTAGAGACTAGCCTAGGATTGGCAACGACCGAGACATTTATTACAGTGAAACTTGGTTAAGTGGGACCTGGATAAGTGAGAAACCTCCATAACTGGAACTCATGCTGAGGTCCCAACACTTTGGCACTGAATTTCCTCTGTTAGTGGGACAAGGCAAACCTGTATATCTGGGATTTGTTCTTTCGCTTTATCATCATAGTTACCTCTATAACTGAGACAGCGAGAAAATTTTATATGTATAAACCTCTGTAACTGAGATAAAATTGTTTGTTGACTCATTCTTATTTTACCCACCAATTCCACACGTAATTCCAAGATTCCAACATTCCAAGATTTTATAAACGTCGATGACGGTTTAATAGTTTCAGGACAACTTAATGAAGGCGACATTGTTCATGCCTTCTCGTCTTCTTCATTTTCCAATGAAGAAGACGATGAAATGAGCGCGGAAGTAAAATTAATAAAAAATTCTAAACGCTAAGCAGTAAAAGCACTACAAACTCTGCACAGTTATTTTGAAATGTCATCAATTGGTGACCAAAGCATATTTGAAAATGACAGATTTTTTATAATTGATACATTCTGTTTCCATATTCGTACATATTACGTGTAAAAACGTGCTTGAATATTTTTGTTGATTACATTTGTATGATTACCTTTAAGTACTATTTTTTTTATTTAAACTAATTTACATACATAACACGTTATTGATCGCACCTGTATAACTGAAATAACCTGTATTCTCACCTATATTAATGGAACCCTCTGTAAATGAAACAGATATTTATTTATACCTGTATATCTGAGACACTGGGTAAGTGGAATACCTCTATAAGTGAAACGACATTGCAGGTCCCTTGATGTCTCACTTAACCAGGTTTCACTGTATATTCTTTTGCTATAAGTATGAAAATATCCTTTGTTTTTTGTTGTAACTGGAATATTCTATGCATAATATTATTCGTTACAAATATACTTTTTATCCACGCTCATTTTTTTAAATAACTTACCTTAACTAGTCATCTATTGCTGATATCGATCAAATGTTTTGATTGCATGTCTCAGTAATGGATAGAAAAACAAAGGGTCATGCTTATCAATTTTCTGGAAATAGGTATTCCCCTTCAACACCTCTGTATTCATATTGTAACGCCCCAAACAACCTTTTGTTGTTTATAATGAAGCCACTTTTCTAATAAATTTTATTAAGTGCTTTCCTTTATTATTTTTACCTTATACTTTCAACCTACTACCTGATCGCTTTTCTTCTGAGAAATACTGAAATAGGTCCCGAAATAAGTACGTGGAAACAGGTTTTGTAAATGAATGCCTCGGTAATTACTTTAATTTTGTTACATTAATTGCTTCGTTCTTAGAAACTTTGTATGCTTATCATGGAAACCTACGTCATTTATCAAGAAATATTCTATTGCTGCTAAATTAAAGAGTACTTACTTATTTATAAAAAAACTTGATGACAAAATAATGAGGAAGAAAACCTTTATGTTTGCCTAAAACTATAATGGCCGAAGCATGTAGTCAATCTATTTAAAGTGTAAACATATTATATAAACATATTCAGTTCCCTAAAACTGTATCGAACTCGAAGATATTTTTTTAATACTTGTGCACAAATAAATTTGTAAATATCCTCTTCTTAAAACTAAAAATAAATATTTAACAAGTATAGGCATATTATTCCGCGGCATCCGGCCTCGCCAAACAAGAGGAGCGCCGCTTTGACGCCGGATGCGAGAGTATCGGCGCACGCGCAGCCCATTCTAAAGTTCGATCCACAAACGTCAATCCATCAATGTCCGTCTTCCTTCGCACCGGAAAGAGATAGCAAAATAAAATTAAATTTCCATACAAGTCCTTAATTTGTTAAACAAAGGCGTGTCTAGATTATGACCGGACATAATCGCATCACAATTAGAAACCTATGGAAGCTCATGCATTGTTCTGAACCTTCTTTGTGTAGAGTGTGCCTGTGTGTGTTCAATATTACGGTGTGGAGCCTAATTTTAGGAAGTTGTTTCAATAATATTTTATAGTCGACCATTATTATCAAGGCACTTAAAATGTAAGACATACAGTGATTGGTTCATGCAATGTTTATTTATAAAATTATAAATAGTGTCGAGGTAAAATTATAAGATTACATCAGTGTGAATAACAGCAAAAAAACGATGTTTGCTGTGAAAATGTGCGATATAGAGTCAGAGATCAGTGTCCTTACACCAGGATAAGAAACAGTGAGACTTGACATTGATACGTTGACTCAAGTCGACTGCGACCCGCACTCGTCCATCCCGATAAGGACAGCAGTGCGTGCCACTTAGCTATAAATAAGCCAGATAAAATACTGGTTACTGCAACTAATTACCATTTAAAAATGGCCTTCAAGCTTTATTAGATGTGCTGGAGAATTTCATAGCAAAACCTGTTAGATCAGTCACACATAGTTAATGGTATTATACTTAAACTCTGAAACTACTAGGACGGGTTCACGAGTAATCACGAGCCACGTGTGCCCAGGTTATTTAATCAAATTACAGCTAAACTCAATCTTGGCTAACTTTATGTTACCCGATACTATAGTATTATGTACTTGTAGAACTGACCATCACTCGTCTCGTTTTCTCCCATATGACTGAGACAGTTAGAAAGAGACAGCACAAAGACGTATGTGTATTTTATTAGTTAAGGGCTAGCTCTTTAGAGCCAGTTGCTCACTCGTTAAAGCCCTTGCTTCATCCATTTTAGGTGTTGTCGGCGCCTGTGGTCTGTCGCACTAATAAGGAAACGGTAGCTTTGCAGACAATTATGATTGCTATAAAAATTTATATGTAATTATACCATATCCATTATTATAAAGAAATACCGTAGTTACTGCCGTTGAGTTTGTGATCAAATGACTAAGCATCTATTTCTAGTCCACAATGCACTTGATAGAAACAGAGCGAAACAAAGCTATTTTCGCCGTTGATCCTTTAATTAATTCGAGGGTAATGACTGAGTCATTACCTATTTTAAGTTTTTTTTGGATTGCCAGTTTCAAAAACTATATTACTATACACGTACATAGTATGGATAATTATGTGACTGATTAATAAGATAATAAACCATATGTCAATAAACGACTGACGAAGCGCACGGAATGGAATGTGTATATAACAATAATTTCAGTGTGTTTTGACAAATGCACGCCTGGTTAGAAGCTTATGTGCGTTGGTTAACAATTAAAGTCAATTAAAGAGCATCGACACGCGCGAAGACTCGGTATCATAATATCGCTTAATCAATTAGATCGCGAGCAACTGAGCTGAGGGTCATTGACATGCGACTAGCGTTTCTTATTACATTTATTATACTAGGTACTAACGTTGTACTATAGTTGCATTAATTAGTTGTACAGCACACTGCGTTAGTAATCCTTTTGACTGGTGTCAAGATCTATGACGGGTTGAAACATAAAATGGTCCGAGCCCGGTATTTGGGTCGCGGTGATTGCTCCGACGCCCAGATTCCCAGCAACAATGCTCTGTCCTACTCATCAGCCGCCTTTTGTCTTGATACACGTCCCATCCCAATCTATTTTCACGAGTGGGTTAACTTTGATATAGTTACAATGATAATGTTGATGAAATTCAGCTTGCTACCGTAAAATAAGTTTCAATTCCAATTTTTGACTACCGTTTATCACCTGATGACGTAATGTTGCACATCAAAAAAGTCTTAACGGCCAGTGACTCGGGAAATACCGTTTGCCGTCTAATCCAAATAGACTAACTAACGTTATGCGAATGCGAAACGGCGAATACTAATCCTGAAGTCATCGTTATCGTTTTGAAAAATGTCCCGACATTAATTTGCATACAATAGACGGTTGTGAACGGCGCAGGACGTGTCACGCTCTCTCCGTATTCGTAGGAATTACGCATTTTACTTAAAAGTCACGTGACAATTTCCCACACATTGTGCTCCCGAACGAAAGCTTGCCGGCGGAAAGAAAGAATTTAATTTGTTGAGACAGACAGGCAAATTGATTTTCTCTTTGTTACCTTTTGGGCGTCTTATCCTTCTTTAACACGGCCATAAAACGAGGATTATAATGGTTATTTTCTGCTGATGTAAAAAGTTATAAGGACTTTCTTTTTAAGATTTTGTCATTTCTTAAAGGTCACTAAAACAGCTCCTGCTGTTGGGCAACACAAAAACCATGCTTAAAAGCAAAATAAAATCCAAACAAGGAAAAATACACTTTATGTTAGTACATAAAGTGTATTTTTATATTCTAGTGAATATAGATTGTATTACTCAAATAATACCCATTTCAGACTGACAATATGGTTCTTTCGTTAGCAGAACCCTACAAGTGGATGTTACTCGCATTTCGTTTTATCGTGTGTGATGTAATAAAGGAAATAAACGTATGCAATATTCGCACAGTCATTAAGCCTGTGTACAACAGTGATCCCGCCTCAATTTGAGAATCAAATTACTGTTTTATTTTATAATCAAATCCTTGGCTGTTTTTGGGACTTTGCCTTTACGTTTGATCAATATAAAAAACAAGAATAGGACGCATCAGTCTGCTTTATTCCCTGAAGTGATAAAAACAAACTTTCATACTGAAAGAGAAACCACTTTATGGAATTATGGATACCTAACATCAATTCTACACAAACTTTTTTATAGGCTATAAACTACAGCGACTATTAAATGTTCAAGCTAAAAATAATATAAAACATACTGTTTTTCTGTAGAACAATAAACGAAATAGCACAACGACTAATGCTCCCTTGAGCACGTTTATTATTTTTTCTTAAATATTTCACTAGAGCAGTATTACAGGAGTCCCCTAAGCCATTGAAGTAGAAATGTATGTTTATATGAGCGCTGGATTACTTAAGTTTAGTTATATGTTTCTTAGACCATTGTTCTCATTGTTACTGGGTTTCTAATCTCGTCCTCACCGAAAATTCTGTATCCTTTTGCTTGTGTTTTGTCTTTATCATACGAAAACTTACAAACCCAGGCCATACTGCCTTACACTCTGGAGTGTATTTCAGCTTGGAAGTGGTGAAAGTAGTTTGTGTATATTTATCTGTTGATTCAGTGCGACTAGTTTTAGCTTCAGTAATTTACGACGTGTGCTACTTCATACAGACTCCTGTCAGGCTCATTGCCAGGCCTACTTTACTTGATGTGTGGCTCACACTCACTAATAAACTCTGAATAATATTTTTAACCCACCTTTTTTACCTTTTCAACCTTCCTCTAAAATCTCCACCCACTTACGGAAACCTTACCTACCTTATACAAATCTGTTCTAGTTCATCACGAACGAATATATTACAACGATAGGAATCTTTGTTTTTGCTTCATTGAAGTCATTGAATCTATTCACTTATAACTCATATCTTCCCATCTCCGCAGATAACATAAGCACATTAATATCACGTAGCTGTGTCGATAACGTAATTAACTGGATAATGATTGTCTCGTCGACAATCAATTCACTTTCGCTAATGCTCTTCGAAGTCCCCGTGCGGTGAGACAGTGATGAATTGCAGCATTATAGACACAATGTCTAGATAACATTTATTTATTACAGCTTATGTACACCATAGGGTAATAATTTTATATCGCTCTCAATATTGCAATATTTCAAGGACAATTTACCGATTAACCTCATCTATAAAATTATGTCAAGGTCGAAACACAGTTTTTGCTCGTTATTCACAAAACTCATCAGTTTACTTAAAGCAAACATACTCAGTTTAATGTATGGCAATTATGCTTACATCCTTGATAGTAAATTTCCTATCTGATCTGATAACGTTTGAAAAAGAAACTCGGTTCCTAATTTTAAAAATTTTTCTTCAAGCTTAACGAGGTCAAGTTAGAAGAGAATTTATCAACGTCATGTGAAATGAAAATGCGAATGCTTACTCGTAGATCCACAAAACCCTCTGAGAGCAACCGCACTTGGCTTCACTGTTCCTTTGCAAAAGATCGCAAGAAAGTGAACGTTAAACTTCGATACTTACGAGTTGGAACGCTCCCCTAAAGGGATCGAGCTTACAACATTGTCAAGATTTAAATCCGCGACATTGAATCACGACGCGCCGTGCAGCGCGTCTCATCTCTACTCTCCAGGGAAATTGAACGGTACAAGAGCGGTTCAATTCACTAATACCGTCTGCATAGACATTGCCGAGAAACCCGTTACACCAATTTAATTTATATTTACCTCGACATATTATCTTAACGGATACTGTAACACGTGTGAATTATGTAAGTGACAGCGCTTTATTCCATGTGTTGTTACAAGATTTACACATGTTGACGTACAACGACAAAACAATATTAATGGACTCGTACACGGACTCGTACGTTATCGTAATAAAGGAAATAACAACAAAGGGACACGAGAATTCTTTTTACGACTTTTGTCTAAAAGAAATTTATATCAGCATTCATTAGAAAATTCCAATATAATATTTTTAAACAATAATTGGTCTTGTTCTTGTTTCAGAAAAAGCTCATGACATAAAATTATCCAGAGAACCCATAAATCACAATGAATCTGATAAGGCTATAAAAAGGAACCTAACGACGATACTCGAGTATTCAGAATCGCTTGAATTGAAATTAATTCCATCAGTAGGCCACGTTTCATTTCACAAATGGACTTTCAGAGGAGTTATGAAAGGAATGTGAAGTGAACGAGATACTGCTGGAGGCAAATGAGTTGACGACTCGATTGTTAGTGGCCATTTGTAAAAAATAGGTCGCATTGTTCGGTTGACGACCCACGCCTTCTATTATGCCTGACCCGATAGTAAACACAACTTCATTATAAATCTGTTTAAGTATATTTGAAGTAAACAGTAGCGGGAGACCATACCATCGATATTGTTTATTGATAACCTTGTTGACATATTAACGACGATGTCGGAACGAATTGCTAAGTAAACTCGATGAAAGACATGGGCCAGGGGCTGCCCGACCGTACCGAGCTATTTCTGTGCAAGACGTTGACCTGGTCCTATCTGCATTTGGAGATGCATTCATCGCTTTTCAAATGTTTTATTATTACGAGTCTTCATACAACGTCCGCATTAACGAAATTTTTGTGTATTCGTTGCATGGGTGGACATGTCACTCTTATAAATGTGGTCATTCATATTAGCAACGTCATTACCTTCAAACGCTACAGCCGTGTAATAAATCAGTTTCATCCCACTAAGGGTTGCCGGCTGAGTCGATGTTTGTCTATTGTTTGAGTACAATGTGCCCCATCTGCAATTGTTCAGAACAATTTATGGCGTACACTTTTGGGCCATGATTTTTATTCAAATCCGCTCCGTACAAAAGTAGCAGTAAAAATCGGAAATATTTCGGAGTAGGTATTATTGTTAATAACACTGCAGAACAAATGTTTGCTTTCATATCAAACGATAATGATTTGAAACCTTCTATTCCTGGAAGCCGAGGATTTGAATTTGTTCAGAATAAGCTAAACAATATTTAGGAAGGCCACGATTCTTACATTGTAACGTAGAGGTCGTCCGCTTTTGGTTGCCGCACGAGTATTGATTCGCCCTGCGGCAAAGAACTTTCTGTTATTAATACAAAGTCTATTCAAACTTTAATCATAATAGCACTGATGGTAAGCGGTAATTAAGTGAATACCGTAGGAAAACAATAACAACCGGCACAATGAAGTATGTGCTTAGTCGTTAATTACCTATGTGTTTGATGGATAAAGTTTTTGTACGACTTTCATTTAATTGAAAAACTCTAAAGCCGACCGTAATTAGTGCGACTGTAATTGGTCATTTTTTACATTTAAGATTGTTCGATAAACAATTGATCAAAGACGTTAATTAATTCTTTGAATTCTGAAATGTAGATAATATTTTTGATGCATGTAGTCCATAATTCAGAAAGCGGATCGTTCAATGTGTCGTAGTAGCCTGGTGAATTTTCGGTTAGTCCCAAAATTTTGGTTATCTTTCGCTCTCTATTATCATATTCGTTGATTGCGAACCTCTCTCGGACGTGTCTACTCGAATATTATTCACATAATCGAATCTCATCGTTGGACTGTTCCATAGCACAAGATCCTATGAAATCCTGAATTTCGACGGATTGGCTTCGTCTATCATACAAACGTGAATAATTGAATATGAACGGCAAACTTTCCAGACCCGATTCCGAGTGACCTCGTGGAGCGATCTATTTACTTCTCTACTCAATCCTCGACTTTATTGACTTAGTGTTTTAAAATGATAAACTTATATATATTAAAATGCTTTATTTATTTACTTACGTCTGTCCTGTATGTTCAAAGCGTAAGTATGTATCATTTACAAAAGCTGTTTCAACCATAACGTTTATGCTCCAGCTTTTATCGATCAAGAATACAACTGCCTCTGCAAATAAATACAACCAAGGAGCATAATTTCTCCTGAACGTATTCAAATTTCCATAACAGTCGCTACCAACAAAGGAGTAATATTCATCCTCTCTGTATGTTTTGTATAATATTTAATATATAATAAATTCATTTAAATTATGTTATTCACAAGCTCTTGTTGGAAAATAGACTTGTAGTTTCTTTAACAGGAAGCAAAGAAAATGTCTGCATCTGACAAAAAGAGATTGGATTGGAAAGTATTCAATAAAAATATGCATGCAAGCAAAGCAAAAGTTTTGTATCGTGCAAATACTGGACGATTAACTTGATATTACGAAACTCGTTAGACTGTCTAGAGCAGTCTCTGCAAACAGGTACAGGATTCAGTTACTGCGGTTAACAAGCGAACAATATGCACTCGACGCCATGATAAAATCTGTTCGCATTATGCAAAGAGACATTCAGATTTCGGTTTTATTCAACCTTTATCTTTTCAATTCCAAAACCGGTTCGAGTTGATCATTTTGTAATGTAAGCTCTTTTGCTTTGTCGCGTTTTCACTTCAGTGTAAATTGTTGACGTTGTGGGTCGTGGATTCGTTTCCTCCTGCTTTCTTTTACCTCTTTTTGGCTAAGGCTATTTTTATAGTTCCATATATCGTTCCTTCTTTCTTTATTGTTGTCGATATGCTTAGGTCATAATATTTCATACAAGTGATGCCAGCAAAGCATGTCGAACTACCTCTGTGGCCTGACCGAACACTATTGGATTACGTATTAAGACAACAAAGCGATGTAATTTCAGTTGTAACCGCAACATTTACGACCTGTTGCGTTCCCCTAATAAAACACTAAATTAGTGTTTACTCTAACATGCCTTTGTTGAAAGCTTTGCGGAAATCATCAACAATATTAGTAGGTAGACGGTACTATTTGTGCTTATTGTGCAATCGTCATAAGAAGTTTGGAGCATACTACCTACTCTCTATCTCCAAACGCCTCTCACAGGTAGGTACTTGGCCGGATAAATGTTTGATAATTTTGCTACAGAAATTGACATCAATTTCGTTAATGGAAAATTACAAGCTATTAGGTGTAGGTACATACACAGATTATACGGAAATAACTCCTGGTGTCAAAACTCAGAGTGACGATCGCAGACAGGACGTGTCCAATTTCGAACCAGGTGTAGCCTAACCTTTGGTAAATGATATGCAAGTTTGCCAAGCTTAACATCTGAACGACACTAGGCTTAGGTATTAATATGTTTTTGCATGCAGTGTAAATCCACTTCACCTCCATAACCCACTGTATAAACACAACATTCTTATCAAATTAGCACAATATTGTTTTTTGTGATCAGATATGCCTTGTGAATCTACTATTGCACAAAAATACGACAGTTAATCATCAAATACATGATTCAGTTTACAAAGATGTCTGTCAAGTCTGCGTCTTGTTTGCGTTGTCTCCTCTGGCCTAAATTTTCCAAGTTGTTAATGAAAAAGCTTCGTCGCCCCGGCTCGCCGTGTAATTTCACTTCAAAGCTGGCTCGGAGGCCCGTTTGTTATTTTCTGTAATCACAAGAACAGAATATATTATACGTTTTACCCTCTTCTCTTGATGTATAACTGCTTTACTGGCTCATTATTTACTTTTAAGTGTTCATTGATCTGTCGTCGTGCTAATTGCTTCGCCTCGTGGTAGTCCATACGATGTCCATTACCCATTGTCCCCCACAATTTCATTGTTGTCTGAATGAGGTAAATTAAAACCTAAAAACGTTGTACAAAAGAAATATATTCTCTTTATTGTTAAATGATTCGTCGTATCGTTTCATTGGTATCGTTCTCACTTTTGTTATTAAAGCGTTAAATATTAGTGTGGCCGCTTATGATTGCGTGTTGTTTTTGGCTTCCTGCTATTCAAAGAAATGGAGAATTCGATGTCGATGTCATTATGATACAGGCTTCTATTACACATTTTTCAGACCACAGAATATTGTGAAGGGGAAAATGTGGCCCGTAATTAATTTTACATTGTGCTCTTTGCCTAAATTAGTATATTGCTCGTTGTGGGTTTAATTTCTCTCGCTATCTTTTACAATATAATTCTGCTGTCTCTTTTAACAAATTCGTGTCTCATTTATTTATGTATACAAAAATTCCTCCGTAAAGATATTAATAATATGATAACTGCTTTAGATAAGTTTATTTAAATCGTGAATGCGAATATTTTAGTAGCGTACATAAAACGAGTATTTTCTAATTCGAGATGCCTATATAAAAGGCTGTTCTAATGTTATGGAATAATATTTCGTATTTACCTCCAGGGTAACATGGCTACATCAAAGGGTAGATCTGTTTTCAACGTAGATTATACCCACTCTGAAATAAAAATAAATCCATAAAGACATTGAACACGGTTTTTTATGCAAAGGTCCGAGTTCTTTTGCTTGTCAGTGATTGATGACATTCCAAAACGACCGTCGGTTTTAAAAAACGTAGACCGAATAGCACCGTGGCGAAAAAAAATTACCAAACTCTTGGTCATTGTGCAACTGAATCAAGTAACAGTAAGGGAATGTTCTTATTGTTGCTCTTTTTCTTGCTAGCCATTCATAAAAACTTTACCATGTGTACTAGGTAATTAAGCATTCAAATTATGTCATTCATAAATTTTCGTATTTCCCTCTTTTCCTTATTACATTACAATATCAAAGGCAACATTAACGAAAGCCAGAATATTCCTTACCTTATTAAATTCCTTCGAATTACGAAAGAGTAACAAGTCAACTCCACGTTCCTTAATTACTTTTTAAATAAACTACTTCATTAATGTAATGTAATGCGAAAGTATCTTCTAATTAGAATTGTAATGGCGGCAAACCTTGCGATGACTAAGGATCGTGTGTCTTAGAATATTTCAGATAAAAGTGTCGTTGTTGAAGTATTATCTATTTATGATAAGGTGTACACAGCTGATGTATGTTCGGTGCGAGGGGCGGGATTATACTAACACTCGGGCCGCGACTCTGCGGCTCTCCGTGTAGTCAGTAGTTCAGTGCTCGTGCTCAGTCAGTTGTCTCGCGTCGTTGATGCCGGTCGACGCCCCGCCGCTCTTATTTCCATATCTGCATATAACTCGGCTAGTTGAATAAAAGTGTTTGCAGCAGTGTCATCACATCATATTGTTGATTTTTAGTGAACGTTTCTGTGGAAAGTGATACAAAATTGTATTATTTCAACACGCCGTGTTTATTTTACTACGTACGGAACTTAGTTACGCACCGGTTCAAGGTAAAACTTTCTGGTTAACTACTTAGATAGTACTATAGATAGCTACGTACAGTTGCAGTTTTATCTTATCTTTCATTGATAAATTGTGCAACGGCGGATGATTGTATTCAATCCAGATTTCATTAATTCGATATAATAAATGGATTTTAATCGAAATGTTATGGGAATTTGGCCGTTTACAATTGTACAGGAATTGAACGTTTTTCAATCACACGCCAAGTTACTAACGTTACTGTATTTATTGCCGTTATAAACATTTAAAAAGGGGTTGAAATATGTGTGGAGAGCTATTGATTCGCAACCCTAATAAAATTCTCGTATTGAGACCGGCCCTATTTCATATATTGAGAGGGAACGCACATTCGCCTCGGGTTCACTTTGGATTAAGATCAGTCAGTTCAAAGCGTGCCATTCATATAATGAATATGTCCAAAATTTCCTTCGCAAACATTTAATACCACATCCGTTGTAAATCTTCCAGTAGATACTAAATAAATAATCTACAAACAAGTGTTTCTTATATTGAACGGGTGCAAGTGAATGCACCACAGCGTCTCCTGCAGTGTCTCTTGATTTTTTATTTTGTTATGAAATGCCTGCCACCTCTTGTCATGATTATGTCACTTACTGTAATTACATACATATATCTGACTTGTTTCAATTAAGCTGTGAAATCAGTCAACTTGGATATTTATAAGCACTGCTATTTAACGTGTACTGTATGCAGTTTACTGCCCTCTCGAAGTCCATCCGGCTTCGTCTAGCAAATTTCTTAGTAGTTAGAAACTGTTCGTTGCTATGACGACTCGCAGAAAGCACGCAACTCAGTCACGCACAGCTGACTTGTACGTTCAGCTACAATTCCTGTTACACACCGTCAAATCTTTATCATGTCTCATCTAAAATTCTGCTAAAGATTTCCAAGGTAAATCCTCAAGTAACTGTTACCTCTACACTGCTTTTATGCTAGATCAGCCTTTAGCCGAGGTTTATCCGCGTGAATTATAAAGTAATCTCTATGTTAATCCAGTTTAATGCTACCAAATTTCATGAAAATCTGCTTGGCACTGCCTTCCTGTAGATTAACAAACAAGCGAGACAAGCACGTGCTATCAACAGCCAACATTCTCCTAGATTTTGTCAAATTGTTGTGGTTGCTGTTTCACTCAATTGTTGAGTTTTATAAACAAGAAATTATTAAAACTGTGTTTCACTTGCGAAGCGTAAACAGGTGATAATGTTATTAAAAAACTTCACCAGTAACGTAAACATCCAACTATTGTCTATTTCTTGAAATCGTAAACACGTTCCCATCTGTATTATCATTCTAATCTACTTGTAATCGGGTCGCAATCTGCTCGCGTTCATCGAAATGCACTGTATTCAATCCATTCCAATTACATTAGGATGTTTCGGAGGCTCCATTCCCCAAACCCCTTTTCAATTTTACAGTCTCATAACAATTACGTGATGAATATTTTCACCCTTACCACCTAATGCCTTGTTTAATATTCAACACAGTTTTGTTTATCGATATTACCCACGGAATCATTGGATTAATATCAACATTATTATTTTTTAATTCAAAAGAAGTCGTGATTCAGATGTTGATTCCATTATTCCACTGAAAGAAGTTTTAGTTTATTACGTGTTTTAGTTTTGGGTATTAGTAGAAAAATGAACAACTTGTATATTAAAATAATAATGCAATGTTTTTCTTAAAAATTTAAACACGACATTCTTCAGTGACATTATAATATCGGAGAAAAATTACATTTCAATTTCAAATTGGGTTCCTTTTCTTCGCCACTACATGAATGTTCCGGTCAGTTAATTTTATTAAACACCTGTAATGTTTATGAGTACCGTGACAAGTTGTCATTAACTAGTCCGAGCAAAAAGTCTTATAAATTTGACAGACGCAACGTGTAGATGTTTTCACTTATCGATTACTTACGAACATTCCTTACTGGTGAACAATAATAACAGATTGATGCTCGTCTGTTTTAAATATAAACTGTGTTTTAAAAGTCGAATGAGATTTAGCGAACCTTTGTCATAAAGCAGCAAAGCGTGTTATCCAATTTCGACAATCCTCTCGTAGCTGGGGGCGGCTTTCCGAGTTATAGATATTCTATGAAAGGAAACTGTGTTTAAATAATAATGTTTTTAATATTATATTATTAAATTTTGCTTATTACTTGAATTACTCTTTCTCAGTAAAAAGTAATAGTTAAATTGATCTTAATTTATTATCTGTTTAATTCGACTGGCAGTTAAAAAAGTACGAGCTCTCTACTATATGTATTTAGCTTAAATATCAGTAGAAAAACCAATATAATATAAAAACGCAAACATACATTTTCCTGTAGCGGTTCAATTGGGAACGCCCATTCAACCGATCGCAAGAAATCTGACAGTTTTGACCCTCCATCGAGCGTGTGTATTTTGTGCAGACGTCACGTCAAGTCAATCAGTCCCGGCATGAAATCGATAGTTTCCGCAAAGATCACGGAGTGCGAAGCTGCGAGCGCAGTTCGTGTGTATCTACGCACCTCGCATCTCAGTATCGATTGCCATATCCTACTTTTTATTACGGAGCAGGTGCCCTTGTTTGTTTATTCATGGTCCAAAGTTCCAAACACGGTGTAAAGGATTCCACGATTTCCTCGCCTCAAATATGTTTATCCACGATGATTTAAACGTTTATCGGTAGCCGTTCTGACGTCTGAAAGATTAAAAGTAAGTTCACGCCTTTACCCAGAATCGGAGATTCACACATTTTTATTAGTTATATCCAGTCTTAGATATTATTTATCTTTAGCGCTGTTTACATTCAGCGAATACAACATTAATTCATAAACAAAACACCACTTATCTATGAATAACATTATGTATGCTGTAATACTATGTAATCTTCATTTTCTAATTGTGACTAATTAATGTCAGAAGCCATTTGCATAGATATGTATCTATGACAAAATATATGCATACTACAAGGTCTATTAGTTAAATATGATTTCAAATATTAAGTACTTATAATTCGTTAGTTTTTTTTAGAAGTTATCAACCATTTCGATCTGTCTTAGCAACTAGTATTCATTACAGGAGGCTAGTGGAACCATATTTGTTGTTTCATTGGGTACTATAAGCGAAGAACAAACACCCGATCTTAAAAGAGAGAGAGAGAGAGAGCACTGTTTGAGTTTTGCAAACGACTTTATTTGCGCATTATCGTGAAGAGTTTTAATTAATAAGGTTGTCTCGTTTACTGTGTTTCCACGTTATCCTCAAGGCAATTTAGCTAGAGCATAAAGCGCATTACGACGCCGTGTGTGGGGCCAACATACTAATTACGCAGCCGCGGAATTCTCGGCTTAGGGCATGAACAACTTGTTCGCAGACTAAAGACAAACTACTCCCAACTTATACAACCTTCGTTTAGATAAGTATTGTACCCAGCGGAATTACGAGCTTCTGAAAAATGAAGAATTAAAATTCTCCTTTAAGCAAACTAAGAGGCAACCTTTTACGCCATTGTCGAATCCCCTGACGATTCTAACTCCAGTAATCTGACAATGGACATGAAGAGAAATCACGAAAAATAAAAGAGAAAATTTTTCTGGTCGTCTGTCTTTATTTCTTAAGCTATAAGGGTGATTTCAGCGATTCAATTGTTGATAGACGTGCGGTTCGTTTGTAATTGGCGTTGCTCTACCTGTCTGAGAAGTGGAGTGGTTCCCCCACGTTTGCAGGGGCGTATGTCAGTCACCTTTCGTTGTACTGATAACTTGTAGCAAGTAATGAGCTAAATACATAAATATCTTTTTATTAATTCGTGTTCATTTATTGGTTATATTCATTTTAACACGAGCACGCAAGCTTAAACTTTTTACTTGAACGAATGAACTACGAGTTAACCAATTATTGGATGGGTTGCGTGCTGTGATCCGAACAATCATTGTGCAGCACAAATTAGTTATTACTATGAACCAACTTTCGGTTAATATATTTGTCTAAATTCCAATAAAATGATAATATTCAAGTGTTATTATAATATTGGTACTACCACAAGTTCCATTCCAAGTGATAATAAATTGTGTATTTATGATTACTATTGGAATTTATTCGTAATCAAATTAATAATTTAATTCTAAATCGAATAAATAAATAATGTAATCGAATAAATAGAAAAGTCTATTACATCGAATGTAGTGAGATCGGACTCGAGTCTTAAGGAATTTAATTAGGCTGCTAACTCATTAGCTGAGACGTTACTAAGTAAGTTGATTAAACGTTAAGTTATTTCCAAGTGCGAGTTAAACCACACATTTTCATTTGATACATTATCGTAACTCAGTCTTTGTCAAGGCAGCGAGGAAGGCAGTCAGTCATTGTCAAAAACATTTTTTCCAACTAAACTTATACAGGTTCTTTTGAAATGACAAATTATAATAAAAGCTATAATAGTCCGTCAGTCTGTTCGTCAGTTCTCGTTCCAAAATTTAGATTCGAGTGGAAACAACGAGAAGGCAACAAAATCGTTACTCTTTAAATAAGAGATAGGTTATAAAAATATCAAAATGTCGTGGTGGCCCGGAGGTTAAGCAGCCCGCTTCTCATGCATGGGTTCGAAACCTGGCAAGTATGGCGATGGCGATGTTTCGTGCAGAAACATCGTGAAGAAACCAGGACTTATAATTTCTAATTAAGTTTGAAATCACCAACCCGCATTGAGCAAGCGTGGTGATTAATGCTCTAACCTTCTCCGTATGAGAAGAGGCCTTTGCTCAGCAGTGGGCACTTATACGCTGATGATGATTAAAAACATATTTTACTGTCTCTCTGATACATTATTTAATACAATAAGTACCTACTTCTATTCAATTTTATAGTACACTATAAAAACTGTACTACTCTATTCATGTTATGAGAGTACCCGGTTACTAAAATATTTAAGCAATATCAAAATGTACTCAGCTGGTATAAAAATTGAAAATTCTTTTAAAAATGGCATCACTAACAAAGTGGTCTTAACCTTTAAATTTAGATGAACTAACCAAGTTACAAATATTATTATTAAATCTAAATCAAGGTACGATTCCTTTTTGTCCTGTGTATTTTATGATTCTATTCTATCTGGTTCTGTAAGTGCTGGTCAATATACCTAACATTTTTACTTCAACCCTGTAACTTGTGACTTCGTAACTCTTCTGGTGTAGCGAGTATCCATTGTCTTTTAAATTTATTTTAGACATAAGAAAACAATCTCCCGAATGATTAAATTTATTGAAAATAACGAGTTCACGTGAATAATTACGCGTCGCCGCAACGCACACGCTAGGTACTCCCGTCCGTTTCAAGTCATAAGAGTCCCGTTATGACTTGAAACTAGTAGAGCTTTTCTCGGTTAATTCAGGTGAATAAGCCTTAATTTTCAACAAAAAAATAAATACCTCGCGAAAACTAATATTAAAAAAAATTGAAAATAATTATCATCAAAAAGTTTATATTCATTATTAAAACCGTTTTGGTAAGTGGCCTCGTTTCATTGTCAACCAGTATATTTATTTATATGTATAATTACCACAAATAACTAAGTAACTCGCTTATATAAAACAACAATAACCTCATACAATACAAACGAAACGTACAATTAATTAAGTAAACTTATTCATTGAAACGTACAATGGAAAATAGCACGCAGTAATCCTATTAACCCCAGTGAACTGGAAGTACCATTATCTAATATACGGGTACAATATGCCATGTATACTACCAACATAGCATTCGCTATGCACTTTAGTAATAGTCTTAGTAATGAGTGTTAATCGGGCGTTGCCGTGCCCTGTGAACTAAATGTTATATCGACGCGAGTACTTTTCTATATCTGTGTTAGATAGAAGAGACAATTCGTTTCATATATCTCTTTGGGTTGAATATCCTCATTCGTGGTAGTTTTGTAGTCGTATTTTCTTCCAGCGAGGTGGTGTCAATATCAAATAGGTGGATACTAACAATGTTTAAACGCGTAGAGTTGAAAAATGGACTCTAAGTGGTGTCTGGTGTGCTATTGGGGAAGTCTCTGTCCAAGATGTGATGAAGAAAGTGCTCAATATCGTGACTTAACATCCACGTGGTGATTTTTTTCAACGAATTTCAGATTACCAGCGCTTATTTAAGCGTGCCAATTTTAGGCCGTCCTATATTCGAATCCAACAGGAAAAAACTTAAGACCATGGTCACAATATGATACGACACAATATGATGAGCTTATAAAAATACATGTTACAAAAAAAGGTAAGAGCTATAAAAGATATTCTCAATAACAATTATCATGAGCAAAAGCAATGAATATTTAATAAAAACTTTATCCCCTTGAACAAGAGAAAACAACATTTGTTATCTCGCCCTCGTTACTGCGAAGTTTCTTGTATCTTAACGTTCTCTCCCAACGTTACACAGCTTCTCGCATCGTAATCATTATCCAAAGTTGCAAACCGTGCCTAATTTGTACATGTATCATTTTTACCTCTAAGTACAAAGGATACGAATAAAACAACCTTCATATATAAACTACGACTGTAAACCCACGATCAAAGGGCAGAAGAATCAACAATAATTACCCTAGCGAATCGAGTTTACGTTTTAACTGAGCATGCAGCGGAAGGCGGTCGAACCACGGAGTACCATAATGTACAGCCAGTCGGTCGGGTTAGTGGCATGCATATGACGAATCGCGACTCGGCGCGAGTGCATGACAGTTCAGTCACACCGATTAATTTGCCAGGAACCACTGGCGCGTGGAGCCGCGCCCACAGACCGCCTGGCAAGACAGGATTAGCTACACTTAGATCTAAAGACAACGGCCTTGTACAATCGCACAGATGTAATTGAGTTTCGTTGATTGAGATACATTTATTATAATGGAAATTACTCCCTCCCCCAGTGAATGCCCTTTATTTTATTTCGTTCGTTTAACTTACGTTTATCTACAATAAATAGAGCATGACTGTACACAGTTATTCCTTTTATTTTAGGGTGTAATTTAATATCGCGGAGCGGGTCAAATAACAAGCTAGTTTATATCATTTTTTCAGACGAAGCAAAATACAGTTGAAACATTTCTCAGTTTTACAACGACGCTTTATTTCCCTCGCGCTCATTCTCATTCTGTCAATCAAGCAGAGAATTACCACGCACGTAAGTAATTTTACTCCGAGATCTTGTTACTTCAACTAGTGTTCACTGTTCGCCGCCGACATTGACGAAAATCTCATATATCAAACTTGTGCGAAGTTTGTGCTACGCGAATATATGTACAGTTGAGCGCAGATTCACAATATATTTGTACACATAAATTGTACGTTATCTGACAGTGAGATATATTTCGGTGTCAATTTCCCTTTTATCGAACCGATAAGCGGGGATCAGCCTCCTGCTAACCGACCTGACGAAGCAGTTATGTTTTTTGTCGGTTGCTCTAGCTCACGTTACTCGTAAATCGTGATTCGAATACTATTGTGTTGTGGGCGGCTACGTATGCTGTACCGTTGCTTGTTGTAATGTTTACCGCGTTCATTCTTAGCTGCCAATACCAGTTTATCGCTATCTCCTATTTTTACAATGTAACAACAACCTACGGAAGCAAATATTTAGACAGTTTTTATAGAAAAACGTTTACGCTGCATCATTATCACCGCGCACCGGGTAATTCACATTTCCATAAAAGTGTTCACAAAGGTTGCGCAAGCGGTGGCGTGGCGACAATTGCCCGGCGGCCCAGATGACATCACTGCCCTGCCTCCACGGCTGCGCACCATCTCTGCAGTGTCACATATCGATGTTCGACAGTGTCGCAACATCCATCGGTAATACATTAATTTAGGCCGTCCATTTGTAATTATCTTCGGTCTGTTGAACTTGTTTTATAACATTTACATTACCGTTTCTCTTCATTGATATAAATAACTGATAGTTCCTCCTATATGATGCCATTAAACCGTAACCTTTTATTACATCCAATGACATAAAAGTTGACGTTATTCGAAAGTAAAACCGGCAGTAAGTCACGGTTAAACCTGTTATGCCCTTATTTCTCGATGACACCAATAAAGTAATGAAAATTCGAAATTTAGCCGTATAAGCTCGGCTCCTGAAGGCAAGTAGCACAAGACATTAATTGAGTCATACCTTAATTAGTATGAAGTACCAATAAACTGAATCTAAACGATCGTTTACACACATTGGTTGTGTACCCCTATTATCAATTTCTTTTAAATTGGCCCTTATATTTATTTCAGTAACAGCTGCTATCGATTTACGAGCCAATTAAAACGCTGTAAGGATTTATAGGTTCACTCGTAAATTGTAATTGTATCAAATATTTGTTGACACTTCGTTATATCGCTGCTACGATCAACTTTGTTGACTATTTTTCAAACTTCCTAAACCTGTACAACTGTGGAATGGGCTTGGAACTTTGAAGTTAAGCGGTAATAATGAATCGTTTAAGATTAATATTAATAAATTAGTTTTTGATACACCTTCCCTCAATACACTTGAATGATATTGAGGAAAACCGCGGGCTTCCCAAAGAATTAATTAATTTAATCTTGTTCCGTCTGTTTCTCCCAACTCGTTTTTATTGCCTTTTGGTACTTTTATAGCACACTAACCGAAACTATAAACAACAGACACAAGTACATATAGTTTATAAAAAAAAACGAAGGTATCGTGGAAACTGAAGGTCGCGCAGAAGTTTATTATTCCACCATAATCCATGTCTTGTGTCGAAAGCACGAGCTAAAGAGAAACATTGCGTGGTTATACAAATAATGATTCACGCATGCTAACTGACATGAGCTCATACTGAATCATTACACCTTGAATAAAACTCATCAGAAATATAGCGTTAAATCCTCACACTTCGCTTAAAGCGAAAGCACAGGAATGAAATATATAGCAATTAACTCGTTTAAAAGTGTATGTAACGGCTGTTTACAGTAAACGTAGAAGCTGAAAGCGCTTTACATAAATTTAGAGCCGCTGCAAACCAAAGGGAATTGCGAAAGTTTTCGGAATGAATATGCGAGGAGGTTTTAAATGGTGGCCGGTGGTGGTGCCGGTTGGTCCGATAAGCGGTCGGTTACACTCGAATCGTTCTGCACTTGCACCCGACTGCACACGATGTTAATATGTTACAATCTCCCTGTTTATGACACCCGATAATGTACGCGTTTTCTCTCTTTATTTTCCAATAGTATTGTTTTGGTTAAGCTTTTGTTTTTACGTCGGCGTTGCATTTCGCTGGCATTCATAAATAATCTGTCCGTGGTTGAAGCTCATAAAGAAAACCTTTCTCTGTAAATCTTCGATGTGCAATAAAAGCGTTAATTGTACGAATTTTGAATGGGTTTCACTGTAATTCTTTAACAGGTTCATGCCTTGAATGGTCTTTAATTACTGTCTGTATCGTTACTGCGCATTATTATAGTATTTCAGCTCAAGGATATGGTTTATTTCTTTCTTTATAAAGTACTCAGAGTATGTGTAACAATGTTCAATGCATCTAATTCGCTCCCTATTCGTTCAGATGACATCATTGCTCACTAACGCCGGCTTAAATTAGAGATAAACCATAAAAGTTATAAGGATCGCCTTTATTATTCATACTTTATCGAATTGAATACAAATGAGTTCATCGCCAGTCCCTTTACTGTACCTACTATTGACTATTGTAATAAAGTACAACCTAAATTTTTATTCTCTTTGTCCCTTACGGGGAAAGACGAAAGCAGAACTTAAAACAGCACCTGATCTGAATTTATTATTTTACCAATACTTACCTCGTTGGATTCAAGTTAAAATCTATTTCGCGATCTTTGGAAATATTGTAGGTACACAGATCTTGCATTAAGCGCATTCAATAAGTTCGCGTTGACTGCACATTCCATATTTAATAACGTATTGTGACTTTGCTTTACACGCCATCTACATGTTTATCGTTCGGTGTTCCGATTGGCCTGCTCAAAGTAAAGTAACCAATCAGAAGACGAAACCCGGTAACGAAAACTCTCAAAAATCAACTCGCACTCGAAGCTAGGTTTGCATAAAATGTTGTAAACCAGTGGTTTGATATTACATTTATAAAGGGACAATAACTTTAACAGAAATATGAGAAGAATACCTACTTTTCATATTACTGCAGTATCTAGTTCTAAGGATACCAACTGCTCCTGTTGCAGTAGCATCTGTTACCAACAAACTTCACGTCTGCTCCTGCAAAGCAAATAGTTATCAGAAACTATATTGCAATGATTTTATTCATAGCGTAGTTATTGTATAAGTGGGTCAGGATTGAGCCAGCTCGGGGTAAAGTTGGCAGGCAACGGATGTAGCGCCGAGAACTCGACTGTCCAACAAACTTGTAATAAAGCCACGGACGAACGCTAAATGCTATTTGCTGTGTTGAACAAAGGTTTGTTTTGTTGTATGCGAACACCAACAGTACCTACCTTTGTTGTATGACAGTACCCGCTAAATGAAATATTAAAGTAAAATATATCCTTGAGCAAATTAACGTGATCTTTAATATTTATTATTCTCTGAAGTGTATGTCTGAGGACGTAGACAGATAGACATTATGATTTTTTTACACACAACTCCAGAATTTTCTTTTAGCTTCAAACTTGTAGTACCTATACAAGTTTGAAGTATTCATGAACGCGATGTTGAGTATTCTCCGTAATATAAATTAAAATTAAGGGTACCTCAAGATTAATTTCATTCAAAGGCAGCTATAAATTTTCGTGTTAATTTCTAAAAAGATCTCATTTACATAATGCCGTTTTCTTTATCTTTTCAGGTCAAAAAAGTTCCTGTAACGCCGTCCATTGCGGCTTTAATTTAAACAAGTGAGTGTTATTTAACGATCTTTTATTATAAATTAATTTTCTTGTCGCATATTATCGTTATGAATATTTAAAAGCGTCTGAGGTCTTAGTTTGTTTAAGTTGGTTCTTTGTACAGTAAGTTTTATGAACTTGGGTAAGGTTGTGAGGAGATATTTATTGAACACATGTGCTTTGAAACTATAGTTGTGGTTTTAGGTTGTAAGGGCTGGGTCAGTGCTTAGCCACTAATGAGAGGACGCCATACGACGGACTCTCGTTTAGATCTGAAACAAATGGCTCCTACTCGCCCAGACAACTAAACCTTTCTACAAAATCAATAAAACAGTCTAGATTTACTTTAGATGAACTTCTTGTTATATCATAGATTTTTCAGCGAGGCGCAGCCAAAGTTGTGACTTATGTAACATATGTAAGTTACATTTTATCTCGTTGTCAAACTTTAATTTACAATTGTGTCAATCAACGAAGCAGTCCACTACACTCATCCATTATGTTAATTTCTAACTTCATTTCACTCGCGTTTCGTAGAACACCAATTACAATGTATGCAGTTAACGTTTTCGTTATTGTAACCTCATAAAATCATTAGACGCAATGTTACACTCGTGGGTACCAATTGAAACTAACTACGCACATCTGTGTGTTCCATTTTAATATGGGCCACAATACGACATAAATAACAGCAGATTGGCAAGACCGTTCCTTTAACATGACCTAAGTATCTATTTTCAATATTTTCTACTGCAGGACTTGTCACTTCATTAGCATATGATGAATCGGGTCATTGAACTGAGTCATTTTTAGAGGATGTATCATCGCAATATTGAGATAATTGATGGTGACAAAAATACTAATCGACCAAACTTAACACATGAAATGTTCGTGCCGCGGCGCGATGCGGTATATCGCATTCCCGCGCGGTTCTGCAGCGTTCAAGACGTATTCTATATTCACATATAATTGTAAAGCACTTAATCTCCAGCTGCCTTGATGGCCGGTACTGCACTGCTTCATGGGTTAACGGCCTTTCACTCTTCGTATTCTTTTTATGTCTGAGTGCTAATTGCTGCAAATCTGAAAATCGAATTTACTTTACCAATAATAATTATATTTCTATATACATTTTCTAACCTCTCTTAGTTTCCATATGAAAATTGCATCATTCTAAAACCAATTTAATTTCTCCGTCTCTTAATAAAACGTACATTAAATGAAACCCTGCTTATGATACCTGAACATAAATGCGGGATTTCGTTTAATAAAAGAGTATCGTAAATCAGTTTAATGGCGTCTGAATATAATGTCCAGTATCGCTGCAATATCCCACTAATGTGCAGAATGCAGCTCGGATTCCAACACGAACCTCCTTTTCCAAATTGCACTCACTTGTGCACAAAGATGTGTAAGAAAAATGTGATCGAAACACTTTTGATCGCAGATTGCGGAATGATTGAAGTTGCTTGTCGATTTTGAGGTGAAGGTGATGATCTACATTGATACATCTTATTGACCTTAGGAAACATCAAGATATTATATTCAAGGTTCAAAAAATTATCATTTGCTGCTATTTCTGTGATTTCGTTTGGTCCCAAAATGTTCCGATTACACGAACCGTGTTTATCGTGTCAGTTACCACGGAATTACAATTTTGTGGATACATTTAACAGGGTCTCTCAGGTCTCGCAGGATTTTCCTACATTTGTTCCAAAATCCCAAAATGATCGTAATATCTATATGTAAATCAGTGTCGGTCGTAGGCAACGCTGTATTCAGCGCTTCGTCTAGACAGGCATTGTACCGGTATTCATAATTACCTACCTAATTTGCACATTACTGTATCGCAGTTATAAGATCGAAATACTTAATGGTAATTATGGTACATAGTAAGGTAAATTAAAGTAGTTAAACAAAACAAAATGGTAAAATATTTTCATAAAAAAAACTGCTAGAACTCGTAAGAGCTCCACAGAAAAAATCAGTTCTTCATCAATTTTATTTCCTAAATTCGTTAAAGCAGCGATTTAGCGAGATCAGTAACTCGATGAATCGGGATAACGACTCTCTCTCATTGTTCTTAACAATCGGATTCAAATACTTTCAATTCGGACGCTTTAGCTTACACGCTTGATTTACTTTTTATGGACTTTGGAATGAAATTTCATTTCATCAAATCTAACTAATATCTGACGCGTAACATCAAATAACCATTAAGCACACATCAATTTGGACGTGAATAAAACTTGAATGCTGGTTGATAGCAATCTGTCTGTAGCCAGACAAATAAATCGCCGTTCCCCGAAATGTCTGGCCATAAAGGGAGAGGTGTTTTGGGGCCAGTGTCGTGTAAATCACAGTCTGGTGCAGTCTGTGGCCCGCCCCCTGCGTACACGTGCCAACAATATTGCAGATTTGCCTGGCATAAACGACGAACGTACCCGAAGGACAATGTTGGCTATTACAAGCACTCTTCTCAAGTATACGATGCTCTAGTTTCGTTTTATACGACCACATCTTTCCGTCGTGAAAGCTTAGTATCCGTCTTAGAAAGCTGAATCTCTTTTTTTGCAGAACAATGATCGCCATAACACTTAAAAAACTTGTGGTATTGTCGACCACGTAAATAAAAGCAAGATTCTTCTATTGAACGAAACTATTGTGATACTAATATTGAATGCATCGAGAAATGTTGTTGAAAACCGACCGGTAGAAGAATGTTTTCTTGAGTGTTGTACGAAATTGAGTTTCAACTGGATTATACTGTAATGTGATTGCTTGCAAGCAAACCGATACTGTACTGACCTAAATGTCATTGACGTCATTTGCTTCTTCGTGATTGTGAAAATAGGTACTCAATATTCCCTGAATTATCTTTGTAATAACAATTCGTTCTCCAACATTGACTTCTTAGGTAACTATGTAAATGTTTTCGGGGTTACAATCTAGGTACATAGTCATTAAGAGAATACGTTAGATTATATTCACCGAAGCCAAATCATGTTATAATTCAGATCCCGCCCCTTCCATTTCGGTTTCGTTCGACATAATGGCTTTGTAGTACTACGAATATTTCAACATTCTTCGCGCGAACTCTCTTACGTTTTGTCTTATTTAGGAAGTTTAATCTTCTTTGTCTCTAATTTACTGAGCTCGAACGACGACTTTGTGTTAACTTTCTGCTCCTCTATCGCCATCTACGTAGGTATTTTGATATGCAATAGTATCGTGTTTTTTAAAATAATATGCCCGTCACTTTTGACGGCCGTGTTATTGTAGGAAAGTGCTTTGCCAATACGACTTAAAGATTTTGCTTAAGGCAATTGGTAAGATATTTGAAGAAAGGCATGATTCTTTAAAATGCTCCTTCCTTCCCAATTCTATTCCGCTTTTAGAAATATATCGTTCTTTGAGATCAATACGTCTGCTATAAAATAGACGAGTAGATACGTCTAGGCTATAAAACGGCAGTTTCTCTAAGACACGTCGAAGCGGTGCTCGAAAAGTTTCGCACATTTATGTCTAAAACATTCAGATTTTCTACTTCTTTGTACCAATACACTCGTGTGGATTATTTCCTTCTTTACTATGTAGACATCCTATTTGAAATTAAAATCACTCAACCGACTTTTATGATAGAAGCGACCCGTAAATTCGCAGTCGTTTAACAGTTACATCCTCCATTGTGTTATGATCTCTGCCAGAGATACAAACCGCTTTTCGCTCCAGTTTATTTAAAATTTATTCACTACCTGACCCCAATGAAGTCCACCTTAATTAATTTCTCATTTCTGAGCTTATTTTAACTAGTGCTATGAATGTATCTAGTCCAGCTCCACTGTTTAATTATAAAGAAATTATATTCATTGCGGCCAGCATAAATATTTGGTAATCCGTGTGCCAACAATATATTTAAACTGTTCTGTCATAAACCAAAGGCATAGGCGCGGCTGCGATAATTTACGACCTGACTATAAAACATCGTTCTGAAAATAGATGTGCCATTTTAATATTGTCATAAAATCAAAGGTGAATCGAACTTGAGTAAAAAGTGTTGTGGATACAACTGAACTGGAAACACAAGTTTTCTGGAAACCGTCGCATCTCACAAATAATCAGCGTCGCAAATGACAGCCTCTTTCGAAAACTCAATTAAGTCAACTCGTAAAACGCCCCAGCCCGACATCCTCTCCTGCCGCTACCAACCGCCAATTTATTAGACGAACCACTGAACTATGCTTCAGCTGACTGACAACTATTGATTTCAGTCTGGGATTACGTCGAAAATTCGTTGATGAAGTTCCCAAAAAACGTGACACAGTGATATTAAATAGAGGAGTCAGACCTTTTTTGGATTAGGTAGGTAATTTGTTAGAATGTCACCTGCAGTTTTTGCACCGCGCCCCATACACTAGAAACTACCCCTTTTTTGCCCTTTGCGATTACACAATGGTCGCTTGGGTGGGCTGCTATCGATGTCTAGCGGTCGACGTGAACGTAGAACGATAAACATACGAACTCAGAGACACATGCATATTTATAGCGTCTGGATACTGAGAACTATGACATTATGATGCACACACGCACAAGTGCACCACGTGACTTCCGCCGTCGAAATAGACTGACGCTGTGTCTGCTTTCGTTCGCACCTAAAGATGATGTACTTCTTAGAAATACCTGAGTAAGTAGGTTTATTACCGCAACTTGAACAGGTGACTGCAATTTGTTGAACAGTGTTTTGGCAACCGTCATAAGTACTACAACTACATAAGTACTCTTATAATACTAAGAGACCACAGCTTAATGCATATGTTGAAAAAATTTTTATAAATAAAAGGGCTTCCATTTATGAACAAATACAGAATAAAATAAAAATACTTGTAAAGAATTAGGAAATTATTTTAATCATACTGCGGAACCCATCAGAACTGTTTCAGTCGCTGTGTTTATTGTTTCCTGTTCCGTTTTCTTTCGAATTTTGGATAAATGTAATTCTACCGAAAAGCTTCAAATGTAGAATTTCGCGAAACTCACAATTCTTACGAAAACACGCTTTTAAAACGAATTCTCCGAATGATATTACTCAGCAGATCTCGCAAATAACATTAGGTGTTAAAAGATAGTATAATTTTACAGTTTATATTATATTTACATATAATTTATTACGAAATAATTACCAACATGATTAAGTTAACAAAAATAGTTTATTATTACTACGTTAGTTATTTATTATAATAATAGATATTATCATAATACTGAAATAAGTAAGAATTTTAAATTATTCAAAAATTAGCTTGTTTTTTTTTGCCCGGTCCAAGCACTATGATGTAGAGAGAACGGGGATGGTTTTTAGTCAGAGTCTGATTCTGCCTTTCGTCCTTGCCAGGGCAAGTGAAGCAACTAAATGATTTTCCCTCATAAAAAAACAACTTGTTTGTCCTTAAATGTCATGGTCAAACACGCTTTTCCAAGCAATTTATGAAGGGGGAGTAAATAATAAATATTATAGTCATAATCATTAAAAAGAGTCGGTGCCACCAACTTGAGCTGTAAGCAGATAGCATCGTGCACGCAAAGAACATTACAGAAGTAAATTCAATCTGATACGGTGAATTATTCACGTTATGACGAGCCTGATTACCAGCTGACCTAAATACGCGATGTGGAATGTAGTGCCGTCCTCATACCCCTGGTGACGTAGCGCTTTGGATGATATAACGCAGGAAAATTCGCATTCATATCTTCATTCGTATGCTTAGGTTACCCAAACATAGCAAACACTTACTTGAACTTTTTGAAGGTGGAATCTTGAATGAGTATAATGTAGTGTGAGAGAAATAAATGCTATAACTAGGTAAGATCTTTTATTATAAATTAATTTTCTTGTCGCATATTATCGTTATGAATATTTAAAAGCGTCTGAGGTCTTAGTTTGTTTAAGTTGGTTCTTTGTACAGTAAGTTTTATGAACTTGGGTAAGGTTGTGAGGAGATATTTATTGAACACATGTGCTTTGAAACTATAGTTGTGGTTTTAGGTTGTAAGGGCTGGGTCAGTGCTTAGCCACTAATGAGAGGACGCCATACGACGGACTCTCGTTTAGATCTGAAACAAATGGCTCCTACTCGCCCAGACAACTAAACCTTTCTACAAAATCAATAAAACAGTCTAGATTTACTTTAGATGAACTTCTTGTTATATCATAGATTTTTCAGCGAGGCGCAGCCAAAGTTGTGACTTATGTAACATATGTAAGTTACATTTTATCTCGTTGTCAAACTTTAATTTACAATTGTGTCAATCAACGAAGCAGTCCACTACACTCATCCATTATGTTAATTTCTAACTTCATTTCACTCGCGTTTCGTAGAACACCAATTACAATGTATGCAGTTAACGTTTTCGTTATTGTAACCTCATAAAATCATTAGACGCAATGTTACACTCGTGGGTACCAATTGAAACTAACTACGCACATCTGTGTGTTCCATTTTAATATGGGCCACAATACGACATAAATAACAGCAGATTGGCAAGACCGTTCCTTTAACATGACCTAAGTATCTATTTTCAATATTTTCTACTGCAGGACTTGTCACTTCATTAGCATATGATGAATCGGGTCATTGAACTGAGTCATTTTTAGAGGATGTATCATCGCAATATTGAGATAATTGATGGTGACAAAAATACTAATCGACCAAACTTAACACATGAAATGTTCGTGCCGCGGCGCGATGCGGTATATCGCATTCCCGCGCGGTTCTGCAGCGTTCAAGACGTATTCTATATTCACATATAATTGTAAAGCACTTAATCTCCAGCTGCCTTGATGGCCGGTACTGCACTGCTTCATGGGTTAACGGCCTTTCACTCTTCGTATTCTTTTTATGTCTGAGTGCTAATTGCTGCAAATCTGAAAATCGAATTTACTTTACCAATAATAATTATATTTCTATATACATTTTCTAACCTCTCTTAGTTTCCATATGAAAATTGCATCATTCTAAAACCAATTTAATTTCTCCGTCTCTTAATAAAACGTACATTAAATGAAACCCTGCTTATGATACCTGAACATAAATGCGGGATTTCGTTTAATAAAAGAGTATCGTAAATCAGTTTAATGGCGTCTGAATATAATGTCCAGTATCGCTGCAATATCCCACTAATGTGCAGAATGCAGCTCGGATTCCAACACGAACCTCCTTTTCCAAATTGCACTCACTTGTGCACAAAGATGTGTAAGAAAAATGTGATCGAAACACTTTTGATCGCAGATTGCGGAATGATTGAAGTTGCTTGTCGATTTTGAGGTGAAGGTGATGATCTACATTGATACATCTTATTGACCTTAGGAAACATCAAGATATTATATTCAAGGTTCAAAAAATTATCATTTGCTGCTATTTCTGTGATTTCGTTTGGTCCCAAAATGTTCCGATTACACGAACCGTGTTTATCGTGTCAGTTACCACGGAATTACAATTTTGTGGATACATTTAACAGGGTCTCTCAGGTCTCGCAGGATTTTCCTACATTTGTTCCAAAATCCCAAAATGATCGTAATATCTATATGTAAATCAGTGTCGGTCGTAGGCAACGCTGTATTCAGCGCTTCGTCTAGACAGGCATTGTACCGGTATTCATAATTACCTACCTAATTTGCACATTACTGTATCGCAGTTATAAGATCGAAATACTTAATGGTAATTATGGTACATAGTAAGGTAAATTAAAGTAGTTAAACAAAACAAAATGGTAAAATATTTTCATAAAAAAAACTGCTAGAACTCGTAAGAGCTCCACAGAAAAAATCAGTTCTTCATCAATTTTATTTCCTAAATTCGTTAAAGCAGCGATTTAGCGAGATCAGTAACTCGATGAATCGGGATAACGACTCTCTCTCATTGTTCTTAACAATCGGATTCAAATACTTTCAATTCGGACGCTTTAGCTTACACGCTTGATTTACTTTTTATGGACTTTGGAATGAAATTTCATTTCATCAAATCTAACTAATATCTGACGCGTAACATCAAATAACCATTAAGCACACATCAATTTGGACGTGAATAAAACTTGAATGCTGGTTGATAGCAATCTGTCTGTAGCCAGACAAATAAATCGCCGTTCCCCGAAATGTCTGGCCATAAAGGGAGAGGTGTTTTGGGGCCAGTGTCGTGTAAATCACAGTCTGGTGCAGTCTGTGGCCCGCCCCCTGCGTACACGTGCCAACAATATTGCAGATTTGCCTGGCATAAACGACGAACGTACCCGAAGGACAATGTTGGCTATTACAAGCACTCTTCTCAAGTATACGATGCTCTAGTTTCGTTTTATACGACCACATCTTTCCGTCGTGAAAGCTTAGTATCCGTCTTAGAAAGCTGAATCTCTTTTTTTGCAGAACAATGATCGCCATAACACTTAAAAAACTTGTGGTATTGTCGACCACGTAAATAAAAGCAAGATTCTTCTATTGAACGAAACTATTGTGATACTAATATTGAATGCATCGAGAAATGTTGTTGAAAACCGACCGGTAGAAGAATGTTTTCTTGAGTGTTGTACGAAATTGAGTTTCAACTGGATTATACTGTAATGTGATTGCTTGCAAGCAAACCGATACTGTACTGACCTAAATGTCATTGACGTCATTTGCTTCTTCGTGATTGTGAAAATAGGTACTCAATATTCCCTGAATTATCTTTGTAATAACAATTCGTTCTCCAACATTGACTTCTTAGGTAACTATGTAAATGTTTTCGGGGTTACAATCTAGGTACATAGTCATTAAGAGAATACGTTAGATTATATTCACCGAAGCCAAATCATGTTATAATTCAGATCCCGCCCCTTCCATTTCGGTTTCGTTCGACATAATGGCTTTGTAGTACTACGAATATTTCAACATTCTTCGCGCGAACTCTCTTACGTTTTGTCTTATTTAGGAAGTTTAATCTTCTTTGTCTCTAATTTACTGAGCTCGAACGACGACTTTGTGTTAACTTTCTGCTCCTCTATCGCCATCTACGTAGGTATTTTGATATGCAATAGTATCGTGTTTTTTAAAATAATATGCCCGTCACTTTTGACGGCCGTGTTATTGTAGGAAAGTGCTTTGCCAATACGACTTAAAGATTTTGCTTAAGGCAATTGGTAAGATATTTGAAGAAAGGCATGATTCTTTAAAATGCTCCTTCCTTCCCAATTCTATTCCGCTTTTAGAAATATATCGTTCTTTGAGATCAATACGTCTGCTATAAAATAGACGAGTAGATACGTCTAGGCTATAAAACGGCAGTTTCTCTAAGACACGTCGAAGCGGTGCTCGAAAAGTTTCGCACATTTATGTCTAAAACATTCAGATTTTCTACTTCTTTGTACCAATACACTCGTGTGGATTATTTCCTTCTTTACTATGTAGACATCCTATTTGAAATTAAAATCACTCAACCGACTTTTATGATAGAAGCGACCCGTAAATTCGCAGTCGTTTAACAGTTACATCCTCCATTGTGTTATGATCTCTGCCAGAGATACAAACCGCTTTTCGCTCCAGTTTATTTAAAATTTATTCACTACCTGACCCCAATGAAGTCCACCTTAATTAATTTCTCATTTCTGAGCTTATTTTAACTAGTGCTATGAATGTATCTAGTCCAGCTCCACTGTTTAATTATAAAGAAATTATATTCATTGCGGCCAGCATAAATATTTGGTAATCCGTGTGCCAACAATATATTTAAACTGTTCTGTCATAAACCAAAGGCATAGGCGCGGCTGCGATAATTTACGACCTGACTATAAAACATCGTTCTGAAAATAGATGTGCCATTTTAATATTGTCATAAAATCAAAGGTGAATCGAACTTGAGTAAAAAGTGTTGTGGATACAACTGAACTGGAAACACAAGTTTTCTGGAAACCGTCGCATCTCACAAATAATCAGCGTCGCAAATGACAGCCTCTTTCGAAAACTCAATTAAGTCAACTCGTAAAACGCCCCAGCCCGACATCCTCTCCTGCCGCTACCAACCGCCAATTTATTAGACGAACCACTGAACTATGCTTCAGCTGACTGACAACTATTGATTTCAGTCTGGGATTACGTCGAAAATTCGTTGATGAAGTTCCCAAAAAACGTGACACAGTGATATTAAATAGAGGAGTCAGACCTTTTTTGGATTAGGTAGGTAATTTGTTAGAATGTCACCTGCAGTTTTTGCACCGCGCCCCATACACTAGAAACTACCCCTTTTTTGCCCTTTGCGATTACACAATGGTCGCTTGGGTGGGCTGCTATCGATGTCTAGCGGTCGACGTGAACGTAGAACGATAAACATACGAACTCAGAGACACATGCATATTTATAGCGTCTGGATACTGAGAACTATGACATTATGATGCACACACGCACAAGTGCACCACGTGACTTCCGCCGTCGAAATAGACTGACGCTGTGTCTGCTTTCGTTCGCACCTAAAGATGATGTACTTCTTAGAAATACCTGAGTAAGTAGGTTTATTACCGCAACTTGAACAGGTGACTGCAATTTGTTGAACAGTGTTTTGGCAACCGTCATAAGTACTACAACTACATAAGTACTCTTATAATACTAAGAGACCACAGCTTAATGCATATGTTGAAAAAATTTTTATAAATAAAAGGGCTTCCATTTATGAACAAATACAGAATAAAATAAAAATACTTGTAAAGAATTAGGAAATTATTTTAATCATACTGCGGAACCCATCAGAACTGTTTCAGTCGCTGTGTTTATTGTTTCCTGTTCCGTTTTCTTTCGAATTTTGGATAAATGTAATTCTACCGAAAAGCTTCAAATGTAGAATTTCGCGAAACTCACAATTCTTACGAAAACACGCTTTTAAAACGAATTCTCCGAATGATATTACTCAGCAGATCTCGCAAATAACATTAGGTGTTAAAAGATAGTATAATTTTACAGTTTATATTATATTTACATATAATTTATTACGAAATAATTACCAACATGATTAAGTTAACAAAAATAGTTTATTATTACTACGTTAGTTATTTATTATAATAATAGATATTATCATAATACTGAAATAAGTAAGAATTTTAAATTATTCAAAAATTAGCTTGTTTTTTTTTGCCCGGTCCAAGCACTATGATGTAGAGAGAACGGGGATGGTTTTTAGTCAGAGTCTGATTCTGCCTTTCGTCCTTGCCAGGGCAAGTGAAGCAACTAAATGATTTTCCCTCATAAAAAAACAACTTGTTTGTCCTTAAATGTCATGGTCAAACACGCTTTTCCAAGCAATTTATGAAGGGGGAGTAAATAATAAATATTATAGTCATAATCATTAAAAAGAGTCGGTGCCACCAACTTGAGCTGTAAGCAGATAGCATCGTGCACGCAAAGAACATTACAGAAGTAAATTCAATCTGATACGGTGAATTATTCACGTTATGACGAGCCTGATTACCAGCTGACCTAAATACGCGATGTGGAATGTAGTGCCGTCCTCATACCCCTGGTGACGTAGCGCTTTGGATGATATAACGCAGGAAAATTCGCATTCATATCTTCATTCGTATGCTTAGGTTACCCAAACATAGCAAACACTTACTTGAACTTTTTGAAGGTGGAATCTTGAATGAGTATAATGTAGTGTGAGAGAAATAAATGCTATAACTAGGTAAGATACTGGAAATCCACCCAGCGAAGGCAATTCATTACGCAAAAAGTCACCTGATACTCCATAAGCTTTTACAACTGGAGCTACTCGTTCTGGAGTGACGCATTAACTTTTACGTTGAAGTCGCCCTTGTCTCCCTTTTATCCCTCAAGACATTTAATTATCGATACACGAGAAGTTTTGATAGAATGTCTCATAATATTTGCACCCCAAGCCCAAACTCCGATTATTAGGGGTTCTGCTTTGAACGATGTCGTATCTCATGTATCCACCCCTCAAGAAGGGGTAGGTACCACCATTCTTTTCAATTTCCTTGTTTGAAAGAAAATAATGAGTAATGTTAGAAAGTAAAATCGAGTACACAGTACAAACAGTGATTACAAAGCAAATATTTGCTGAGCTCAGCAAATATTGTCGCTCGGTTATATCTCTATCAGTCCGTTTAGATGTTTGTTTAAATTTAATGTGACCGTTTGTATTATGCAAAAGAAATTGTTTGGTTCAAATAATTTCCATATTTGCTGTGTAAGGGAACTAAAGTCTACGAGGTATTGAACAATCTGTACATAGTCCGTATATACACGCAGACGAGATTTTGTCGGGGGAAAGGATCCATTGTGGTAACCCTCTTAGTCGGCGGTCCCCTCACAACCCAAGGGTAAGCTGCCAGAGTGGTTGGCTGCCTTTAACACGCTTACAAACTTGAAATAGAAAGTGCCTGTATCAAAAAGACATTTTACCAAATTTCACTTCAGACTGGTCAGTAACAAAGCTGTTAAATGAATGATGGAAATTAGTCACCAAGCCATGTGAAAAAACTGACCCAATTTCCCCTTTCGTGGAACAATGACGAAGCTTAATTAGCTAGCAACTCCCAAAAAAATTGCCGTTTATAAAGTTGTCGAAAAAGTAAACGCTTTAGAGACTGGCTCCTAAACTGGAAAAATTCTGCTATTTTCCGTCTCACTGTTGGCCCTTAAAAGTTTTCGATGGTATTTTTCATCCTTATCCTTGGTGACAATGGCTGTACTATTAAACTTCGGTTTGTGTAAAAATATTGATAATAAAATACCTATACACCTCCAAACTTTGTTTACCTTATTTATATTAAACTTGACTCCACATCACCAAAAATGTTCTCCGCTATCTGTATATTGATACCCCACAGTACTAGGTAAATCAGCAAAAAAAAAAATGCTGCATCTGCTACCATTTAATGTTGGACTAGCCAAGCATTAAATTGTTTAAAACCAGTCCTTTTTTGTTATGTCAATAATATTCTCAATTTACAAATCGACTCGGCAGAATATTTGACACCGCCAAATAAACAACAGTAGTAAATTGTGTTAGTCATCGTTTCTTGGTTAGATGTCTTTAATTACGTTTACAATTTGAGGATGGCTGGATAATTCAAGGTTAGCTCGGTCGTATAGCTGTCGTAAGCACGTGTTACGAGCCTTCGCGATTAAGAAACTCAGTGGTCCTATGTTTGAGAATAGGACTTCGTTTATAGCTCAAGAATTAAGTTTATTACATGTTACTGCTTGTTAATTTGTTTTATTTCTATCTTTACTCCCGCAGTAGTATTTTTTTTTTCACGATATAGTTGAGAGCAGATGGGTTACCTCATACCATACTCAATACTATACTAAAGGAGTTACTACGATTGCTTTGCCGACCTTTTGTGGGTTTTGGGAGCGGCAATGGATGGGCTCCGGTACCTAACCTCACACACACGGTGTTATTCACAATACTGACGTTCACGATGTTTACAGTTGAACTTGACATTATCCTTTACACATCGTGGCAAATGAAAAAACATTAAGCAATTATAAACTTTATTGCAAAAAAGAGCGAAATGCAGAATTTAATTATGTAAATATTCAGTCTAGAATATTCTTCGTGAAATTATAAAACTTATTGTCTTAAAGCAACATACCAAGCATTACCAGCACAATGGAATCACAGTACACACGAACGGAGCCGGAAACACGTTTAGTCTAAACAGTCATGTAAGTACTATGCGTGTAGTATAAACAGCCTTAATTTGTACCAGCTGCGGTGTATCTCCAACTAAAAGATAAATGAAACTAATTTTACTTACCTATCTATTTAGTTATTAATAATACAAGTCACAGAAGTCTTTGTGATAATTTGAATACGGCACATTCTTAATTCGGTCGCGGATGCAAGCGCAACGATGTACCGTGGGCAGGATAAGAAATGTGTTAGTTTTTAGTCGGTTTGAGTCTGTCACTTAGGGCGGGAAAAGACATTGCATGCTTTTCTATCAAAAAAAAGCGCACCTACCTTCCTTCTTCTTTCTTCTTCTTCTTTTTTTACCTTCCACTAGGATTTTCTCCTGCCTGTGTCGTGGGTGCGTTGCCAAACATACAAATTCACAAACACAAGCCTGTGTTTCGTGCGGGAATCGAAACCGCGGCACGTTGAATTGCAGTCAAATGTACAACAGCCCAGCCACTGCGCCAATCGTTGCAATCTCAAAATCGCCTACCTATTGTGACAATTATGACAACCTCTGCTTTAGAAAGCCTCTGTTTTGCAGAAGACGTCTTCCATCTGATGCTGTTGATGTTGATGTGATTAATTTAGAAAAATAAAATTAGCACAGGTCCTGGTCACAAGAAGACGTCTTGTGGCCACGACTTGTGCAACCAGGTCGAAAGGTCCGTCTACGAAGGTATTTCAATAAATACTTTTTGCGTTAATAATACCCGTTTTGAAAATACTGTATAACCCAAGAACTACAACACAGCAAATAGTTGCATACTTTATTTCAATAATGACAGGACATCTGTCCTTCTTCGAATATCATTCATCATTCCATTGCAATGTTGTCATCGACCGGCAGTTCTTTAATGATTTAAACCATACATATTTGGCATTGATTTAATATTGAAAGGAACGCTTTTTTCATAAGATTAGCTCGGTGGTCGAATGGTCGCATTTCGCAAATGCAACTGCGGAATTAATAGTCCGAGATTGGATCATCATTATGAGCAAACGGTAATAGTTTTTCAACTTTCTATCAATAATTGCAGTTTTGAATTATTCAAAATGACAAATGGGACTCATAGCCAGTGAAAAGGCATAATAAAACGCTATGGTCACGGAATCATTTTGAATAATACCCACCCATATCCTCTCATCTCTACAGTGTGCTTTATAAAAAACTAACCGATCGAAATCGATTGACCGCCCCCTATATCCGCACAACCACAGAATCTTTCCCCCTCGCTCAGATTAACGTAAAAAATATTTATCATTCACAAACTTCGCACGGGGCCGATGTGGCTAAATCTAACAGCGTGCTCGTTTTTTCCTCTGAGGGATAGACAGTAGTATATTATGTTATACAGCCATTTTTCACAATTTATTTTATTAGGCTTGTGTATTACGGCTTATATAGTTTATTTCTAAATTTGTGTTGGTGTCGAATACCAACTGTGAGTTGCAGCTGTTAGACCGAATCACGACTAGAACTAAAATACTAGAATAAAGGGTCCATCACTTATGCTTAACACAATATTAAATTTTAACCAAACTTAATAAAACGAAATACAACTCTTATTCAACCGTTTATCGCTGAGCACGTCCCATCCGAAATGTTTTCGCGTCTCGGGCTCTTCTTGAGAATAATTGGAGTGGTCGAGTTATGTCCAGAATTTAAGGAATCGTCATAAATCATTTTTAACGAGCTTGTTTACGTTTACCTTAAAATGTGTAGACTTATTTTCGTAAATTATCATTAAATACTCTACTTTACCTTTCATTATTTTGTAAGGTCGAAACTAAACCGTACCTACATCATTTAGGCTTGTCCCTGTGGGATTTCTGTGTACATTAGTATTCGCCTTCAGATTACTGCGTCGCGTGTACTAACGACCACGCCTAAGCTTTGTTGTCTCTCAAGTTTTCTCGGAGCCGGATCGTCTGTCTACTTCTCTTTAAATAGCCACACAATTAACTGGAACTCATTAAAGTATATTTGGAATTAAACGTTGCTCTTACAATATTGGCTCTCGTCTCGAGTGGTTGTAAAGTAAAGGCCACATTATTCTAAAAGAGATATAAAAGTATTCCCTGAAGTGGTTTCGCGACAGCATGCTAAGCAAGGCGGGGAGCGTTCAAAAGCTCATTCTATTTGTGTCCAATCATTATGCGCCAACACGCGCCTTTAACTGTGTAACAGTACCCGAGTCGTTTCCGTTTGCCCTCCCTCCTCTTTCTTCTTTATTACCAAGTCATTTGTACACAATATTTAACGAAAATTTGTCTATATTTAAGCGCACCATCTCACCGGCTAAACAATGTCTAAATTAAAATGCACATCTTTGTTTAACATGTGTTAAGAATATTTCATTTTAGTAAGCAACTTGCTTCCATTGTGTTTATATGAGATGACATTGAAACACAAAGCCTTGAAAGCAGTGCTGCCTACACCCTTTTGAAATCTTTAAGTTACAAGTGTCACTGCATGTCAGACAAAAGGCTCTTTATTATCTTTGACCGACCCCTCGGCCACTTTAGTACAAGGTGTCTAGTAAATTGACGTGTCTAAAGTTCTATATACTAAGCCAAAACATGGTTGTTTGCAACCAAGATACATAATATTTACGTTATATAGAAACTACAATAAAGTTACTCTTTAAGTTCTTATTCAATATTCATTGGAAAAATTAAGTGCACCTGTCATCACCTCGTGTGGAAATAGAGATAGCAAAAATAGTTATAGTAAGCACTATAGTATACGATATACGATAATAGATTTACAAAGAAAATTGTTTACAAACACTAACATGTGTGATTGTGTAGTATACTAAAGTAACGTATGATATTGTCCACAGATGATCAAGATGTGTTTATGAGAGTGGTTGTGTTGAGGAGGCGAGATGGGGCGAGCGCGGTACATCGCGTGCGCTCTGCTCATGCTGTGTCCACTCGCGCTCACGAGGCACGATGACGACTTCGCATTCGACAACAGCGAAGAGTTTCTGGTCAGTGCACTCTCATACAAAACAATATTCAACACTCAACAGGATTTCCACCTATTATTTAAGAATATTAATCATACATTACGTCACGCATGTGGCTATTTGTATTTGAAGTACTCCTACATGTACTGATTGAACAATAGAAGCGTAAAGTTATATGGTTGACATTTCAGGTTGAATTAACAGCAAACCACTCAGAAATCGCAAAAAATGGCCTAAGAAGGTTATGGGGCGTGCCCGACACATCGGCCTATGTGGGACATCTGTTCCGAATGGAAATCCCAAAGGAAGCTTTTTCGGGAAAAGTAGTAGCGTATAAGGTATGTGAAATTATATTTTACCTGTTTATTTTTAGCTTAAAGTTGGTAGGTAACAGTAAAATCAATAAGCTCTTTAGAAAGATAGCTTAAGTTAAGCCAAAGTTCTGTGAAGAAAACCGCTCTAAAAATACACGTTTGCTGGTCCTGGCGCTAAAAAGTCGTATAAAACAAGACGTGTGGATGTAGATGCACTTAGCTTCCATTCGCTCGGCTGAACGCCAGTGTGCAATCTCACGCCGTAAAGGAAAACTGGGCCTTGAGCTGTAGATAGCTTAAAATGGAAAAGCAATATACATAAACCTGTGTAGAGATTTACGCACCGATTTCTTGAATGCATGGATACGCAAAAAGTCATTTCTTTGCCTTTGCCGGAAAATATCTTAAGCGTTGTATAGTTATTTAGTTATGTATTCACTTCTATTGAAACCTTTGGAACGAAGGGCCGAAGCTAACTCGCAGCGCAGAGGCCCTTTGAACAACTTTAATATTGGTGAAATGGGACATCAGCCGACAATTATCCCTGTATGCACTATAAAAGTGCACCCAAAGACATTCCCCGGTTAATGCAGGACTATTGTGCAATATGGTAGAAAATTATAAGGTTTTAGATGTTGGCTATGTACTGGTAGATGCTAACTATAGAAATACTGTTATGTATAATATTTCGACTTCATTCCGTTTCTTTACTTTATTTGTAAAACCAGGTACGAAGCGAAGATGGTCGTCGCATGCCTAGTTGGCTGGCCGTGGACTCGAGGCACGGTCTGATCAGCGGCGTGCCCCAAAAGCAGGACTTAGGCACGCACACCTTCACCGTCACCGCGCACGGAAACACGCGCGGTCTCACTGCCACTGACTCTTTTACTATAGAGGTTTGTTTGTTTTTCATGTTAATAGTAAAACTTGCTAGGAACAAATGTGTAGGTATAAAAGGCCGGTACTAAGGAAGCTGTTAATTGGAAGTTGGAAGTTATTTCTGAGCACAGCGTCCGATTTTTACCATTACGCCTTCCTTCTTCCCTAGAAAAGCGAAGTACCCTCATTTTGATTAAGTGTCATGTAAATGACAAAGGTTTACATTCAATGTCTATAGAATCATATCCATAGATAGTAATAGTACATACTTTATTTAACAATTTTAATTTCTAAAATCCTAACAACATTTTGTTTGAAGAAAAAGATTCATATATTTCATTTAAAACAGTTCTTAATATTGTAATGAATAGAGGCATTGCGAAGTATCTAACGGTCAATAGCCCGGTTAGGTACACTATGTTAGCATAATAGGCTATGACGTAATAGGAACACACACGTCCTGTGGACTTACGAGTTCCTGTCGCGTATAAGTGACGTCACTGATACACACCTCCCGCTTCCTTACACAAGTGTGACTTGTTTTTGTGCCACTACGCTTAAAAATGTCCGTACATTGTACATACTATAATTATTCATTATGTATCTAATGACGTCACACTAAGCAAATGATAGTTCGTCATACAACTGAAATGTAATAGCCAACTATTACGAAGATATATCGTGATTGTGTAATTGACAGTTTGTATGAAACAACCACCCGTTTATTAGACGATAGACGATAGTCCGATTAATAGCATACCTAGTTACCATCACTATTAAAATATGCACAGACATGGTCACTCATGATTAAATGGACTTTGTAAATGGAGTCTAACACAAGTGAATAGATACTGTTATAGATTGTAAAACATAAATCAATCATTTTATTCATTGGCGACAACTACACCCATAAAATTAAAGTGCTTATTACTTATCTACATACAATACTGTTACATGTATATAAATATTTTGCGACAGTTGGCTTGTTTATATGGCCATTCAATTATATTATTGACGTTACATTAGCCAACGAGGGTGCGGTGTCTAATAAATGAATTTTTATTTCAATATGGCAACACTTTTAAAAGCTCGCCATTTTCGTTTTGAACTGTCATGGTAATGATAAGGCGGAAATTGTATCCTCATTTTTTGTCATTTGCGTAATATTAGACTCAAGATTGGATCCGTAAAGTTTATTTGAATGTAGATATAATTTAATTAATTTTCGCGATGGAATTTTTACTGACTTCCTCCATTGTAAGGGTTTTATTTTTAAGGAAAGAAAATCGTACATTTCGCCCTATTCCGCCTGCTCCGATGTAGCCTTTATTATCTGTGAGAACGTTTCTCAAAATGTTACTTTTATTTTGCTAAAAAGTTTATCCGCAGTTTTTCTTAATTTACTTTTTCTCTTGAGAATCGTCGAACTCCGTGTTGAGTTACTTTCTGTTACTTTTTGTTTATATTTGATAGTATATCAATGTCAATAAGTACGAAATTGATGTTCTATTTTTATTTAATATGTATATTATAGTAATGTATAGAATCTGCCGACCTTGTACGCTTGAAATTGGATCATACTGTTTATTCTGGTTCCTGGTCTGGTCGTAATAAAACCTTTTCCGTTCGCTTCTGAGTATCATAGGTTTCTCCTAATTAAAAAAGATATGTGCAAAAAGAGTGTTTATAAGGTAGAGAAGGTAAAAAACAAAAAAAAATATTTAAAACATTAATTACGATTACAGGTAAAGAAAGCTCAAGATAAGCCTCACTCGAAGTATGGTTCATGCGTGGGCGAGGAGAGCCGACTGGTGCTGGTCATCATGGTCGACGGCTCCTTCCACAAGGTGGCGCCACGGCAGAGGATACGAGCGCTCATGCAGCTCGCTAGCTTCATGGCGCTTGATGGCGTAAGTTGATCAATACTAAGTACACCGTATACCAACATAATAAGAGTGGTTTCAAATTGAAGTCAAACATTTGTTCATAATCTAATGTATTGATGATATTATTTCTTTAATTCGATAAGGATTTATTTACTATATTTATTATATTTATTTCCATACTCCAGATTTCAGTTCCAATCATGCTTAGAATTCAGAGTTCTCTATGTTGATAATAAAGCAATTTTGCCCAACCCATAATCTAACTTAAGATCGGATATTTCATTCGAATTTTGATGTAGTACTTACTTATTTTATGTAAGTTAACAAATACGTGTTGTCAAATCATACTAGCTTTTAATCTCACGAAGGTTTTTCAGATATACCAAGAAGCAATCTTAATAAGAGTCTAAGTTTAAAATAAAATTCTGTTTTTCAGAATGAGTTCTGGATGGAGCCATACAAGGCAGAAGCTCAAGCTGACACCATCATGAGCGGCACGGGTTCCTCACAGCGCCGACTCGGAGACGCCACCACCGCCATATATCTTAATGTAAGTAAATTACAATAGATGAAAATATATGCGATAATAAATTAATTAATGAGCCTATTTACTGCAGTCTTGTCTGTTATGTTATATGTATAGACTTATTTGCTTATTAATCAAATGCCAACAATCGTGTTATGGTCGTCTGGTATATTCATCTACACTTATTTCCCATCTTTTATGGTGAGAGAAACTTTGTCGATTGATTTGCAACCTTAAGGGCTGATTTTTCAATGGTTAGATAAAAGTTACCTGGGGAATAATTATGATGCTGTCGAGTCACAATGTTTGTATAAGACAGTGACAGCAACAATTTTTATTCCGCATATAACATTTATCGGACTATTGAACAATAAGTTATTAATGTCGTTACCTGCTTCTTAAAATTTCCCTACGATAAAGTAATTGAACCCAATTCCTAAGATTTAATTCATTACATCTAATTAGTGGATATTTATGTTTACATAATTTTAACCTGAAAACAATGCTATTAATGAATAAACATATAATTTAAAAAATCGGATTTCTAGTACAAAGTACACAAAATAGTTTTCTTCATCTGACAGCCCCGACCTAGTGATGGGGCACGCGTCATAAAATGGCGTAGGACTCGTGTTGCCCCGCTCTCGTTTAGAAGGGGTTCCTATCAATAAGTGAAAGTGTTCTTCATAGGAATAAAATCACAAAATATAGCAACAGATTTTAAAATCAATCATAAATCAATTAAAAAATGTTTAGAAATTAATTCTTAATATTATTATTTACAGGTGGGTTGTGGCCAAAAGCTATGGAATCACCATAAAGTGTTAGTAGCGGGCTTGCGGGAACAAGCTCGAGACGGCACTCTTGCGCATGTACTGCGACTGCCCGTTATTGGCTGGAGGTTGCAGTCCATACAGCCCACGCCCAGGATTAAGAGACAGGTAATAAAATGCTGTTGCTTGGAAGACACGAAGGCTTGTTAGAAAATCTTATCAATTTCGGTTTATCAATAAAAAAACTTTGATCTTACTAATATTCAAAATGCGAAAGTTACGATGTATGGATGTTTGTTACTCAATTACGCCAAAACGGCTGGACCTATCTCGATGAAATTTGGCACAGGCATAGGTTACGCTCCAGAATAGGGCATAAGCTAGGCTTTTTATCAACACACCACGCGGGCGAAGCCGAAGCCGGAAGCTAGTATTTTAATAAATATAGAATGCAATTCTATAATTTCAAAGACTATTTATAAGTATGCCTTTCTATTTTAACAAAGTTATCCAGTATTTCTTTTTCAACTAAAACTTTTACTCGTTTATAATGTTATTTTTATTGGAATGATTGATTGGACAGTGAACTGTATCGAGCTACACTTTACCAACTGCATTCTCACTTTAGGAGACATTGCGGTCTGATTTTAACATGCAATTTGTATATGGAAGTATGTGTTAATTGAAAAACACATTATAAATTAATATGAATTACCAAAAATATATACTTAATCTCACCAGCTGGACGGTTCTGGCGCCGGCATTTACGACGCAGAGTACGACGGCGAGGACGACGATGCGGACGCCGACGCCGACTACAGCGGATACGACGATAACGATGACGAGGACGGATACGCCAACAACGATGTCGGCATCACAGACCTGGTCAGTACGCCACCTCACTACAACCCCCCAATATACTCGAAAGACTATAGACAATGTCACTGTATGCATCCAAAAATACACCTAAAGATTTCAACTATTATGTAGATTTTCGATTGTCTCATCTGTTTCAAAGCCAAAGTTAAAATCAATTATACCAACTAAACCATAAATAGGTACTTTTGAAACGCAAAATAGAATAGTAGTCTGTCAGTCTGTTCTTTAATGAAGCTAGGTGCTCGTTTCAAATTGTAGATTCGCATTGAGAAGAACGAGAAAGAAACTCGCTCGCGTGTTTTTTATGATCACTTTGATGCAATAAGCAACTGTATAACAAAGACAATAAAGTCCTTTCAGATGATTTATCATGAAGTTTTCCTGTGAATATTCATGTTCATACAGTGACGTAGTCTAAATCTGTTCGTAACTAGGACTGTTGTGTGTAATCGTCGTCTATATATACCTACATATATCTATGACTATGACAGCATACTTATAACCATAACGTTGTATCTCTGCTAATCCTGTAAAAGATACAGGCAAAGCTTTGTTATAGAGAAACCACGAATTATAATCGGTGTTTTTTTGGTGTCTATTTAAATGAATGGGTTTACGTATTTATCTAGTTTCTAGAACTTATAACAATAATAATGGCTTCGGTGGGAATTGGATTATTACATCCAGATTAATTGGAAAATTGTATTCAATGGGTGAAGGTTATTTTGAACCTATTTAACAACTCATTCGTCAACATCTTCATAAAGTTACAATTCTCTTCATACAAACGAATCATTAATCAATGCAAGTCATAATTTAATTCTAGTGTGGAACTGTCATACATTCTATATTTCTTAGTACTTTATGCATCATTCGATTTATTTGTTGGGAAATACGACTGTAAATTGTTTATTTAAATTATGAATGTGAGTGATCACAATGGTAGTTACTTGTCTGGGCCATGTATTGAAAACATTATTTAATTACAAAGAAGTTGTCAATAAAAATAATTAGTGAAGAAATTCAGAGCAAAACTTTTAATATTTGTGTCTAATTAAATAAATACAGGAATAATATTCGATTGGAACAAAAATGAATAAACAAAACAAAATCTATTCTTTAAAAAAAATCAATATTCCGCTCTATGATCAATCGCAAAAAGTTTTAATAACATACTAGACATAGATAATACTGCACTACCTATTTACTTGGAAAAAGGTCGTATTTCCCAATAAGTATTTAGTCACCCCATATATTGTCTACGGAATGCATATGTTGCACTTTTCTGTCACCACATCATAGCGACGTCCGTAAGAACCACTAGCATGGAATGTTGAATGAAGTATCATATAATCACTTGGTTATCAAAATTTCGTTATTATTTAACCATGTAACCCTACCCGGTTATTTTTTTGTTACACTGAAGTTCACTCTCTTGTACAGAACTTAAGGCTTAGTTTTAAATGTCGCTCTTCTTGTAGTTCTTATACAAAGGGATATCTGTATAAATATTATACTAAAATAGAATCTTTAAACAAAGAATCGTTAAACCAAATAACGTATTCTTATCTTTCAGTACTTACAGAATACAATTAATTGTTTATTATGTTTAGTAGCTTACCCTTGTAATCTTTTGACGATAAACTCGACTCGTTTCAAGCTACATTAACCCCTAGCGTATAGGATAGCTTAACTTAATCGAGTTCCTCGTCAAATTGCATAAGTAAACTGTTAAATATAATACGTATTAATTACATATTATATCTAACGAAAACGGAATACCAACAATAAAACACAGTTTTGAAATAAAAAGATACGCAGTCGCAAGTTAATCACAAACCGTTCTTAAAACAAAAGGTTAGCCATGATGCCATGTACTTAATTCCTTCTTATATTACGCGGTCTATATATGTCTATATCTGCATCCATATTCACATACCTCTAACAGTTTAAAAGAGTGGCATTCCAAATTAAGTAAGTTCACAAGAGAATCAACATCACTCATACATTTTACATCCAAATGAATCCTTTATAATTTACATTCAATCCTAACATTCATTTGACATCCCACTTCACTTACGACGATTTTTAAACATAATTTGTTAATTAAGTTTACCTAATAATGATACCTAAAAACAATTTTGAGCTTTGTGTGTGGTTATAACAACGCTTTATATAAAAAAAATGCTTATCACTGTACATAAACAGACTAACTGGAGCATAAATAAAGCTAAAGCGAGTATAACGCATGGACTAAGAACATTAAGGGCGCGGTCAAACAATTATAATCAACACTACACTTATAAAGGCGATCAATAAAGTTCAAAATCAAATGCACTTTGTCGCTGTACACACGGATGTTTTACACCGAATCACTACAAATCTGCATTATCCAATATTCATACAGCAATGCAATAACAATGAAACTTGCACTGTATTTGCACCTAATTCATGTTCAATATTTATTAAAGTTATAGTGTTGCATTAAAAATTGCTCACTTATACTAACTGACTCTAGCATCAATCGTAGAAGACTGCAGAATCAGGTCGTTTCAGTGAAACTAGACCAGTGTTGGTGTATCTGGAGCAAAACAGGTCGCAACTAACAATTTTTAAATTCTGATCGTGTAGCTGATTTCCTTGTGAAAGGATTCAAAGTTGACGCTGGTGCCGTTTTAATATCTGAGTCCATGTGGGATAACCACAGACAGCGCTCTTGGGTACGTGTATGGGTGGCAGTACTAACGTGCGTGTGTGTCGCGGCGCCGCGGCAGATGGAGCCCCCTCCCCCCGCGGGCGGCCCCGCCCCCTCCCCCGGGCCGCACCCGCACCGCCACCACCACGGGGAGCCGCTCCCCGCGGCCCCCGGCGCGCCACACACAAGCACCGACACGTTTCAGACCGAGAGCGCCGCTCCGCTGCCGACCCCTGCCACACTACCCCCTCTTCCCCCCTCGCCATCCCCGTTCCCATCCCCTCCACCCACCACGAACGAACCGACACTTCCCCCAACGAGTGCCCTACCAAGTACCACAGAGGAAGCCCGCGAGGAAACCACTCCTGAGCCCACAACTAATTCGTATACCACAGAGGTTTGTCGTAACCCGCTCTCGAGTTTACGTGTCATGCATGTACGTGTTGTGGCCCGGTCGCATGCTACGTTTGCAATAGAAATGTAGATTATTAATGTACGACTATTTTATAAGTTAATCTTTTAACAGTTTTCGCTCGAAAGAGGCAGTCTGAACTATAGCTTATACAACTGAAAGTAGGACAGAAATTTTCTTTATAACACATAGTTATACATCATCTGTTGTCCTAAATCGGTTGTGCAAGCTAAAGCCTTCATACTGAATGATGCTCACCCGAAACAGGTATATTTTTTACTGTATGGCTAGTTGTCTTAGATTACAAAGGTCTTAAAATGTATCCTGTACATACTTTATGATGTTCCGTATTGCAGCTAGTTTAATGTGAATGTATTACTAAGTTTTACTTCTACAAGTGTATAGAATATGTTCTAGATTGTTATGGAATGTTTACTTTTATAATTTTATGATATTATTGTCAATGCAATTTGAACTCTAGTGCATTTGAAGTAGAAATTAGACTGTGTTTGTAAACACTGAGCATGACTGTGATAATATTGATTTTAGAAAACTTTTATACCTTAACAAACACACCCTTTTTGACTAATTAAATTATTATACAAAAAACGGGCCGCCTACTATGAAATAACATTAACAATGACGGAAAAAAACTCTATTTAAAAATTCTAAATATACAAGTCACAAAAAAATCCACCACAACACACAAATAAAAGATGTAACAGTAAAAACTTTCATAGTAGGCGTTTAACAACTCAAGTCACAAACAGACAGTGACTAACAGCACATAGATACACCTGTACACATCACAGAACATTGAAGCCTAATAGCAAGAACTTAAGTCATATATTTCCGCAGCACAATGAAGTTGGAATCACAGCACTGTCGGCTTCGCCGTCGGAAACCAGCAACGTTAACATGTCAGTGGCACCAACACTCCCTGTAAGCCCACGACGTTTCGACACCTTATCTCCAGTCGTCGTCCAAGAAACCACAACGTTAGAACCTGAATTGGTATGTATTGCTATAAATATAAGGTATCATTTTATTTAACCTCACTCCTGTAAAATTTGGAACTAATTTGTGTGCGAGTTTGATTTTCTTAACATCGGGTATTTGAGGGATTCACGTAATTCATTCCCCATATAGAGTAACTTTGTATGTAAATATGTTCTCAACTAATCTTGGACGCGTAGACAACGGTAAACATTTTGGTGGGTCGTATGGAAACAGTGTAAACATTATAATGAAAGCTTGGGACTTCTTAACTTCTATCCTTCTGGGTCTAATACTTTGTACATACATTTCAAATTTCTGTACATACGAATCTGGACTTTATAACGTTGTCTTAACGTCTGTATCACAACACATCGTGTGAGCGTCCGCATGGCACTTTCAGCAAACGGTAATAATTCGCGAGTCAAACGAACTACCACCGATGTCGTCATCAACGGAAAGGGATATTGTGACGTCATCGTCGCCGTCTCCATCGCCTGAGTTACCGTTACCGACTACGCTGTACGTTGAACCGACTACTACGCCGAGACCGTCGACTACGCCGTCGACTACACCGACTACGCCAACTACTACGAGTCCGGTGCCTACGACGAGTTCTTCAACGACGACGATGCCACCACCCCCACCGCCTCCTACCACGACGCAAGCTCCAGAGACAACTGTACAGGAGGTTACTAAACAGGTCCGTAGTGGGAATGCACATCCGATCGGGACATATTTACGGTGTGATGATCTTTTTGCGGTACTTAAGAAAATTGCAACGCAATATCCGCACTGCGAAATAAAATGTATAAGCCGCGGGTCGAATTTATTTCCGCACTGCGTCGCGTTTAATCGGCGTAAAATCAGATTAATTTTATCACGCGTACTTTTTCGCCTGTACTTCCATAAGATTCAATGTGTTAAAACTAATAACAACGTTGTGTGGACGGGCCCTAAAAAAAGAGATATTAAATCATATCACAGATAATCACATCGGAAATATGATCCCAGTACCCAGCGCCATGTGTAGTACGTAGACGTAAGTACCAAGAACTAAAGCCACGTAGCGTCCTATCATCATCACATCAAGTATCAAAACCAGCCGTACCTAGTACATAAATACTAATACGAATCGTGTGGAATTGAACGTTTGTGATTGGCCATTAATGGGTTTCATTATAATTTTAACTATTAACCTCTTCTAAATTAATAATTTAACAGTAAACATTATAAAATATTAATTGGCAAACAGGTAATGCAAACTTTTTAGTAGAAACTTGGGATACTCTCAAAGATTTTCAAGTCTATTATTTTAGTTGTAGAGGTAAATTCTTGCTCTTTCTTTTCTATTGTATATTATTTATTGATGGGATCTTTTCTTAAGGAATCTTCGTAAATGTAGATTAGTATCTGACTATCTGTATTATATTTCTACGCAAAATATACATAGTACAGTCACACATTTCTTCGTGTCAAAAATAAAGGCATCATTATTTATAATATTGAACAGTTTATTTAATATTTATTAATGAGTTTTTTTAAATGAGTTGTTAAATTCCATTTCAATTAAAACATGTAATCAAATAGAACTGTATACTCAACGATTTTATGAATGACTCAGGAAACGAACCCAACTGAGGGTAGAAGTACAATAATCGGTCAGACAACAGAGACAGTTACTTGGGCCATGCCAGTCAACCAGCCGCCCACACTCAAGCACCACATGAAGAAACTCGCCATCACTGCCGGCAAAGCATTCAGGTAAGAAGACGTCATCTTATAAGGTCATGTATTAAAAATAATAATAAATCACTCTGTCACAAATTCTTGATTGGTTTCACTTGTAGAAAATGTGTAATTCTTTTTTTTTTCAAACGTTGGGTCTGGCTACAAACATACAATGTTACATAGACATTACACCCAGACCCGGAACAACAATTTGTAGATCACATAAACAGTTGTTCCGTGCGGAAATTAAACCCACGACACGTTGCACGTCAGCCAGTTGCCCAGCCACCACACCAACCGAGCAATCATTTGATCGTCTTAGTATGAAAAACCTGTTTGATATTTACCTATAGTCTTTTTTTATGTAATAGATCGGCAAAAGAGCAGACGGATTACCTGATGGTAAGCAATTAGCGCCGCCTATGGACACCCGCACCCGCAAGGAGGAGTTACGAGTGCGTTGCCGACCATTTAGGGATTAGGGGTTTGGAGATTTAGGGATTGAGGAGGGATTGGGGGAGGGGAAAGATTGGGCCTCCGGTAACCTCATTCACACGGCGAAACACAACATTGTGGTTGTTTCAAGCCGGTTTTCTGTCAGTAAACTCTTGACTCTTCATAATATTTTTTTCCATACAGGTACATAATCCCAGCGGATCTGTTCACGGATCCGGAAGAGGGTAGCAACCTGACGTTCACAATGTACGAGGCAGAGAACGTTCCGCTCAGCAACAACTCCTGGATACAGTTCATTCCGGCCGCTAGAGAAGTTTATGGATTGTGAGTATCCCATACATAAGAACTTCATAGAAACACATTTAACCATCAATCTACCTATGTTGCCGGGGTTGCGGGGTAAGCGCAATCAGGTATCGCAGCCTCGGCCTGAAGCAGGAAGGTTGGTTGTTAGACAGCAAAAGCTCGATAATCGTAAAAAAATCTCATGGGTTGATTTAAAAAAAATGACTGTTTGAAAACAATTTGGTTTCCATACATACAATTCTGGTGGAGAAACTTTTAAATGAAATCTATTACCAGTTTCACAGGATGTTTAATACCAGTACTAAAATAAAGCTTCTATAATAAAACAATATATATGTATCTTTGCATATTCTCGAATATTCTCCTAACTCTATACAAATAAAACCTAGTCGGTACCAAAATTATTCTCACTCATCGTGTAACTTTGTCCTCAGACCGTTAGAAGCCCATGTATCTCGCTGGAACTTCATAGTCGAAGCTCAGGACAGCGAAGGACTGGTAGCTCGCGGGCCCCTCGACATTACAGTACAGCAACACAAGAGTGGCCGCACCATTAACCACCAGTTCATACTCGAGTTCAAACTTCTCAAGGAATACAACAACGCTATCGACTGGCAAATCAGGGCTTTGGAGGGGATCGTCAACTTGTTCAGGGATACTGACATGGATCATTTGACTGTCCTCAACACTACGCAAAATGGTGATCTGTGCGAGTTCGTGTGGACCAATGATACGTTGCCCAAGGATCCTGCCTGCCCCATGGATGATATTAATAGGTTGATGAAGGTTAGTTGCATTCATTACAGTATGAAAGAGCATGCCTAGCTCTGTCATTGAAATGTCTCACGTGTTTTTAAATTCATATTCTTATACTAAATGTTACTTATATTGAATGTTCGATAAATAGACTTCATTCTGTTGTTTCTCTCCAAATAAATCCTTCTTTGCAAGGTTTGGTGCTTATAGTTGGATTGTAGAAATTTTAAATGAAAAGAGTTTTCACATTATGTTCTACATCGCCTTCTGCAAGCGAGAGCGTGGCACAAAAAGGGGCTCAGTTCAGTACGCGTTGTAATGTTTGACGTTATGGCGTCCATAAACTGACTTTACAGGCAACCAATTTTTTTAGTCGGCGTTTTAAGAAGTAACACTTTGTTTTTTTTTTTATAATCAGATAATGGAGTCTCCAACGGAAGCGGGCAACCCGTCAGCGGGCCTGGCGCGCGCCATGCAGCCGGAGCTGAAGGTGGGCGGCGTGCGATGGCGCGGCGCGGGGCCCTGCGCACGCGCCGCGCCCGCCACGCGCGCCCCCGACACCTACCCGCCCGTCACGCGCAACCAGGTCGACCATCTCACCGCCACCGTCGGACATCTGCTCGTCTATAAAGTGCCCGAGGTATATACATCATGCCTATCATCATCATCTATGTCTACTTTATGACCGTCAAATATGAGATACATAATACTAGCATACCAACTTTGATTAAAAATACATATATAATTTGACCTAAAAATATAAATCATAAAAGTTATTAAATAAATTTGAATGTTTACAGATTACTATCTAAATCTAATTATCTCAGTGATAGGTACACTCTGTCTGTACACGTTGTCGTAATTTTCAAGTCTAAGAACATCACAATTAAATTAAAGCTTTTCTAAAATCGTGTCAACTAAACAGTATAAACATAACATTGTGCAGAAAGTAATTCTGATTATCATACTTACTTCTTCAGGATACATTCTTCGACCCCGAAGACGGTGACACTCGCAGCCTGTCTCTATCCCTCCGGTACAGCGACCGCACCGAGCTGCCCGCAGGCCACTGGTTGCAGTTCGATGCCAAGAACCAGGAATTCTACGGATTACCCGCACCTAGTGACGAAGGCAGTGTGTCTTATCAACTGGTAAGCGAATTAACCTCTTGTCTGGCAGTATATTACAAACAATAGAAAAGATTTTGGTCTCGCGTGGATCTGCGTTCATCCAATAAAACAATCAGTGAGTGTACTCGTAAATAGGCCATGAAATGCCAATTTTTCACGTCAAAATTATTATTTTTTAATCTAGCTGAAACCGGCATGCCCTAACTGACTATTCTAAGATATGCAAAACAAACTCAGAAACTCAGAATCTTTAAATTTTAATGATGGCTCTATTTAATGTTTAACACATTAACTGCCACATAGGTTACTGGCGATCTACGATAGCGGTCAAAGTCTAAAAAAAAACTTTGTTACGATTGCAAATAATAAATGTACATTAATTGTCTTTAATTTCATTTTTCATTAAAGTTCTTTAAAAATTATTTTAAACTCGTCTGGTTCATATAATCAGCCATTTATTGATTATATATGAAATTCATGCCTTTAATAAATAATGCGTAAATATACGATACTTAAAAATATTGATTTCAATTTCAGATTGCCGAAGACTCAAGCAAGAAGAGCGCGTACGACAGTTTGATAGTAGAAGTGGCAAAGGCACCCACCATTAGGCCGACCGTGGAGTTCCAGATGACCATGGAGTATCCATTCCCCCTACTGGCTTACGATGCCAATAACAAGCGTAAGGTGGTCGAGAAGCTTGCTGCACTGTTTGGTCAGAAGGAGACCGACAATATCAGGATACAGAGCATCACCAATAATCCTACTACTATCATATGGTTAGTTACTTGCTATTGGTATTTTTCTCACTCTTTTCCCCCTATAAGTTTTTCTATTCTGTTCTCTCTCTCTTTCTCTCTCTCTCTCGCTTCTCTATTTGAAAATTCAAATACCTACATAAAGTTTTCTTTAATAATACTTAAGTCAATAATGTTGCAGAGTGTAGTAAAACCACACACATTGAATAAAGTGGGGTCAATCCTGATTTGCCTTATCCTGCACGCAACTTTACTCAGAAACCTTTTTTCTCTTCCAGGTATAACACAAGTCTACCAATGGACCGATGCCCTAAAAAGGAGATCGAGGAGCTTCGCAAAATGATCATAGTTGATGAGAGAGGCTCTATGGGGGGTGCACTCAAAGAAAACGTTGATCATGTGTTTGATAAAGACTTTAAAGTGATGTCCATTAGGCTAATACCACTCGGGTTGTGTGCTGAACAGAATACTAAGATCCTTAAAACGTCAATACATGTTCCTGGGCTGGGGTCATCAAACTCGCAAAATAATAAGGCTAGCAACGCAGCTGATCCGAACTACTTGGTGACATTCATTATACCGGCCATTGTGATAGTCTGTATGATACTGCTGGCTGCCATCATTGCCTGCGTGCTGTACAGGCGGCGGAGGACAGGTAAACAATAATAATAATATTTTTATTGACTGTTTAGGATAGGCAAACACTGCATTTGAAATACAGCATAATGCTTAAAGTTTAAATTTTTCGATTCATGGTGTATGCGTATCCTAAATGGTCAAGATATTAGGACAAGGTACATTTAATGAATGTGTGAACGGTAAACTAACGTCTAGTTTAATTCTGTAGGAGGTGACAATGCTTGAATAATAAGGTGATCCAAAATAATAAAGCATTTTAGTGTAACACATTATTTAATTTATTGAGTACAAGTTATTGCTTTTCACGTATTGGAGTTATATTAATCGTCAAAATTATACGCTGATTTATATCAAACAATAATCTCACTATATCGCTTGCCAACGCTATAATACACCCGAGACATATAATACATGCTTAAAAGTTGATTGCTTTACAAGTAAAATGTAAACTGAATTCACAACGACAATGTCGCGCGCAAATGTCGTTTTGGAAGCGCCAATATCAACCATGTATTCAAAACAATATCACAAGATTATTGCACACGTATCAGATTGGCTGTAAACGAGTATAAAGCAGGCACGGGAAGCAGTATCTAAAGCTCGCTTTTAGTGTTGTGTTAGACTTAATACAAGACATAACCATGTATTCTTGCAGGTAAAATGAGCGTGGGCGACGAAGAAGAGAGGCAGGCGTTCCGGTCCAAGGGGATCCCGGTGATCTTCCAGGACGAGTTGGAGGAGCGAGGCGAGGCAGAGGCGGCGCACAAGAGCCCCGTCATCATGCGCGACGAGAAGCCCCCGCTGCTGCCGCCGGCGCCCGACTACCGCGCCTCTGAGGACGCGCCCTACCGCCCGCCGCCCCCCTTCGCCGCGGCCCGCACGCCTCAGCCCGCGCGTCCCAAGGCCACCCCCACCTACAGAAAGCCACCCCCCTACGTGCCACCCTAAATCCACTCACAGCGCCCCCTTACATGTCCTCCACCCAACCTCGATCATAATGAGTTGAAGACATAAACCAGGGGCGCACCAATCCCGTCAAAATAGTGAACTAATAATTTACGAAATACTTTCGATTTATTAAAATACTGCGATATCGTTTAACTAGTCGACGCGAGCACCGGCAGTTATTTTCTACGATTTATTTATTTCTAACTTGCGCGCTGTCATATATTAAATACTTAGACAGCTATACGCACTTGTAATGAGATGCATTTATAAATTAGTTAGGGGAGTAACCCGTTGTCGACGAATTGAGGAATTGTGCACAGTTTAATGTGACTACGAATTTCTAATAATATAAGCACGTCACAATATCTACTCGAACCTAACGGTGTGGGTAGTGTGATGTCATTTTTCAATTATATTATAAAACTGGAGACTTCACAATAAAATAAAGTACCTAGCGTTATTGTTGAAGTAGATGATGTTACATTAGCTCTTAGAATAAGGCCGAAGTTCAATCGAATGCGTGAATGGTTTCGTATTAAACTTTAAATCGTTTACAAATTTAATGGCAGTTGAGAGAGATTTATGTTAACTAATACACGAATATTACTAAACTATGTGAACTGATTTAATATAATATTCGTTGAAATATTCAAGTTTCAAGTTGACATATTGTCAATTACCTAAACTAAACTACACCTAATTTATTTGCTAATGTACCAAAACAACAGTAATTAAATTGTTTGGCTAAAAATGTGCCATTGTTTCACAGTTGTTATTTAATGTAATTTAAAATAAAACATATCGAAATTGTAACATTTTAGCCTTTAGCGTAGATCTTCCATACACGTTATATTTATAGGTAGTGCGTGTGTGTGCGAAGTACATATGAGGTTACTGTTGAGTTAGGCGATGACGTCACAGTCGGTGCGCCATTTTAACGAATCGCTGTTTATATTGCATGAATCGATCATGATTAGCTGGTGTGTTTACTAAGAATTACAATTAACATTATATTGTAATGAATATACAACTGACTCTAGTTATAGGCTACGAATAGATATTTTTAAGGATGGAATATCATTTTGTACTTGTCTAATATTACCATAGTTATAAGGTTAACAAATTGTGTAAACTTAGGGACTTGAACGAAATGAGCTATAATGATAACTTTTCCTTTGGATGTATTTTTTTCTACTGTATACTCATTTAGAGTTTTGCATTTATAGATCTTTTTAGTGTTATTAAATATACAATTTTAAAGGCCAGCCATGTTCAGGTTTTCATTTGTCTCAAGTTTTGTAATAGAAGTACTTAAATGTCCATGTAAGGCCGTACCATTTCATTGATTCTTTCAAATTTATACATACCTGCTTACTCTTCATTTTCTTTTAAATCATTCTAATTATAAACGCACATTATTTATGTAATTAATGAGCTTTTTATTTTAAATAAATAAAAATTGGTCTAGAAATTGTGTTTTGTCTTTATTTACCTGTGCCTCAGTAATAGAATTACTTCTTTTTTCTTCATTTTTATGTATTAAAATTAATAAATAGTACTAAGTGGGCAGAATGTCGTGGTAGCCTGGAGGTTAGGCGCCCGCTTCTCATGTATGAGGGTGGAGTTCGAAACCTGGCAAGTACCAATGTGATTTTTTCCAAGTTATATGTACTTTCTATGATTATTTAGACACCTCTGACATACGGTGAAGAAATATGTCGTGATGAAACCTGGATTTACAAGTTTGAAATCGTCGATCCGCATTAAGCAAGCATGGTGATTAATGTTCAAACTTTCTTCGTGTGAGAAGAGGCCTTTGCTCAATAGTGGGCACCTTAGGACGATGAGGAAGGCAGAACTATTTTACATCGACCCACATGCATCCTTGATTGCTATTAAATAATACAAGGTATCACAGAGCTTTAAGTGTGGCAATATTCTTTTTAATATCTCAAAGCTTAAATTGTGTGTAGGTATACAGCCATAAAGAAATTCACCCGGGTTTTTTCCTCTTTGTGTACAGCAAATATAATCAACCCCTATGACATGAAACTGAACATAACTGGTAAAGTGACACCACATTGTATACGAGAGATTTACCTGAACAGTTATTTTATACAAATATTAAGAGTAGATGATGAATATTTCGAATAACTTATAAACCTATATTCCGTAATAAATGGAACAGAACTGAACAGGCATAGACACAATTTGTTAAATGGCAATTTCTTGCAATCTATAATAGATTGCTAGAAATTGCCCAGCCGCATTCATTGCTATAACCCGAATTTCACGTTATCGCGATATGATGTGTAGCCAAGTATTCGCGAACCCTTCAGCACTTCGGGCGAAGCTTCGGGTTTATCGCTCCGCTGTCGGTAAACTCTATCGTAATCTATGGGTTTTGTCGCGATGCAAAGGGTTTTGTATATTATATGTGGCCGCGAAGATTCCCCGTAGCCCGAAGACGAAGTTTATCATCCGAATGTCGTCGCTGTGAGTGCGGCCGAGGCATTAGTGTTTAGTGTCACTAGAATACGTGCCTGTCAAAAAATCTACAATCTGTCATTTGCGAATGTCAAAGTCAAATTTGTCAAATGTGTGGATTTTTTCAAACATTTTGTCTGGTGATATGAGAACTATACTCGGAATTTTAATTCCATTCCAGATTTGACAATTTCAGTGTTGCAACGTTATGACACGTAATAAATAGTGACGTTGCGAAATTATTCGATATGGAAATCGAATATTTCTGAATCGATTCCTCTCGTTTATAAATTTACTCTCGTAGACTAAGTTTATCAGGAAATAAAATATTTCTGAACCGATAATTTAGTTTTGACAATTAATTAACGATCTGAGACTTTTCTTTTGTAATTGTGTGTGAAAATAATAAAAAATGTGATCATGAAGGAACGTGACAAATAAAACAGTCATTTTATAAATTGTCGCCGTCATCGCTATCGCTATCGCCGTTACTCTATGTAACATTTATTATGAATTGTGTCTTTGATATTTATTGTCAATTAACATATCTAGCTTACTCATTTTTTCCTCTCCTTTGAAAACATGGGATACACATTTAGACCATTCGGTAGCCGTAATTTTTTGAATGCCTTCCTGAAACTGATTCACTGATTGTTTATCGATTTTTGTGTTCATCACTACACTGTTGTATGTGGTATCATTATTTCACAAAATGACAGTGGTCAATGTCAAATCAGGAATCGAATTAAAAGTCTGACTATAAATAATTTGGAATTATATTAATTATTGAACTAATAAAAGCCTAATAATATTCAACTGTCGGTATAGTTGTTTGCATCTAACTGTTTAAAAAAAATGAGTGATTCACCTGTGTATATACCTAAAAAACGTTTCAATTTGAGGAAACTTCGTCTCGCTTTGAAATACCGGCCAGTAATTCTAAGATTAATACTTAAACTGAGATCTCGCATAAAAGAAAAACATCGTCAGCTATTGAGGCTCAAACTCAGTGTGGAAGACATGGTAAGAAAATCTTGTAACCTAAAACCTCTACCTACTTCACTAAAATTTAATCTGAATGACCCAGTCTCTTCTCTCTTGCTGTCATAAAATCTTACTTTCTTTGATATTACTCTTATAGCAATACCACGTAGTCTTTTCGTAGGCAATAATGCCTATAAATCATAATGCAACCTCTTGTATTGTCCATATAGTAACGATACACTTACATATTTTATTGTACAGGTGACTTCTGACTTCTACCAAGCATATTTAAAAGCTACACATGGTTGTAATCGACAAGACACTACTCCAAAAAGTGCTGAAATAGGTGTAAATACTGATGAAGCATATTTAAAAAAAAGTGAAGGTACATTTGAAAAGAAAATAAAGAAAAAGACTAAGAATATTGGAATACAGACTGAAAAACTAATAAGTGATAAAACTGACATTAAATCAATAGAAGATAAATCAGAAAATAAAGTTGAAGATTCAGGATGGAGTCTAAATGACAATAAAGAAACAAAAAGTATAGCAGAGCAAGTTGCAGAAGTTGCACAGGATGCCTTAAAAGAGTCGGGGATGGTGTACGTAGAATCAGCTGGAATGTATTATGATTATAAGACTGGTTATTATTATAATTCGGTATGTATGGCTATCCATCATAATTGTATGATGTAGGTAGTTGGATAAACAGTAAATACAATTAAAACTGCCACAACTTATAACTAACATTTAAGTAATTCCCTCAGTTAAAAAGAAATTATGATAACTTGTAGAGGTTTGATAACAATTTTATTACAAAATGTTGTGACAAAGACCAAATCTAAATTAATAATATTACAGAACGAAATAGATATCAACTTTTATTATTAATTTTCAGGAATTAGGGCTGTATTACCATACAGACACACAATGTTACTACTCCTACTCAGAAGAAAAGAAGTGCTTCGAGTTCCACTCATATCCAGATAGGAGTGCCGCCAATGATGCGCTGATAGCCCATGAGAAGCGGAAGGCTAAAAAACATAAAATGGTATGTGAGTTTTAGATTTATTTATATATTCTTTATTACACATATTTAACAATTTTTTAAAGAACTAGCTACTCTCGCGCTGAACATTGTAGCTATCTAAAAGTTAAAGAATTTTGGCAATCCGACCAGCGTTCCAAAGTTCCGAAGATTACATACAAACTTACAAATTTTAGCTCTTTATAATATTAGTATAGATTATAAAGAGGTAAAATTTGTAAGTTTCTATGTCCCCTACATACAAACTTACAAATTTTAAGTAATCTTTGGAACCACTGGTCGTATTTCCAAAATTCTTTCACTGTTAGATAGCTACAATGTTCTTGAGTGCCGAGCTGAGAATATAAAACATCACAAATATAAAACGTCAAAAGCTATATTATGTTTTCTTGACATAATACTGTATCAAATATCACACGAAATTCATAATAGGAATAAATAATATTAAAACTTAACTAATACTGAAATTCTTTTTCAGGTGGGAGGAACTAATGATTTAGATAACCTGACGAAAAGCTTATCTCAGGTTTCACTCGGAGGCCGAAAAGCCTTAGGTAAATAAAGTAATCTGTGGCTACAACCATACCAACATTCCAAATGTTATATTACAGGAAAAAGAAGCAGAAGAGAACAATTTGAAGAATCCTAAAAGAAAAAAGGATCTTAAAAAAAAGAAGAAAGAGACTTCTGAGGATAAGAACAAAGACGATTCTTCTCCTGAAATCATAGAAAAAAAGATTGATGTGGTAACTGATGATAAAGAAACCAACGAAGAGAAGATAGAAGAATCTGTTCTTAAAACAGCTGAACCAGAAGAAATGGAGGATGGTGAATGCAGTGACACAAGCTCATCCAGTTCCGATGATGATGACGATGATGATGTCAAGTCTAACGCTAGTACTTCTACAGCTACTGATGATGGTAATTTTTGCAAGGCAGATGTGTCATTCATTTTCTTGGTTTGGGGGACTTTTTTGCCCATAGCCTGTAATGTCAAGTCCCTTTGTAATGTCAAGTTGAAATGTCAAGGAATATGCTAAAATTTTAAGAAACTTAGAGAAAAATGATGCTATGTGTCTGCCAATAAGCTTATATACTAACTAAAGCTAGTATATAACTTCTACATTGGTATATTGTTAGATATATTATACACTTAGAAGTACTAATAAGGTCCAATTTTCATGATACACTCTACAATTTCTTGAAAATGCATAAGCTCACCTATGTCAAATTGTCATTACATCAGTTTCTTGTTGTTTTCTATTGTATAGCTCACCTAACAATCAGACGGGTCACGGTAAGCAGTCAGGACCATCCATGAATAATCACAGAACTAAAGGAGTTACAAGAGAGTGTTACTGGCTTTTTTGGGTTGTTAGGGATTAAAGGATAAGGGATTTGGGGATTGAAAGGGATTGGTCTTCCATTACACTATAAGTCAGTTACAATACACTATAAGATACAAACACTCAATTACAATTACAACCAAATGTATTATGTAATTCACATTGCATTTCTTTTTTATTCCTCAGAGTCAGTAGCGAAGCACCATCCTCCATGCATGCGCGTGATCGTGCGCGAGACGAAGCTACCGAAACTGCGTGTGGGCAACCTATTCATCATCACTAAAGATGGCGGCACTGTCGGCAGGGAGGGAGAACAACACATTATATTACTCAAAGATCATAATGTGTCTAGGGTGAGTGTCATAAAGCAAATTATTTTTATAAAAGGTAAAATTTGTGAGGTTGTATGTACATTGTACAGGCACAGTATAAATATCATACAGTATTGTAACTCGGCCGCTTGAAAGAAATAAATACCTACAGCCGCGCGGTACGTAAACATGCGTTAGGGCTGCTCGTCTCCAGTATTTTAATTACCTTTGTCTACTTTCTGTTTCCATTTAGTTTTGTGATTGTGAATATCCATTTTTATATAAACAAATAAAGTGCTTTAAATATAAACAAACAAAATTTCTTTGGCCGCTAATGCCGAACTGAACAGCTGACTACGAATGTTCTAAAATCACAACCCTCAAACATCAAAATATTACATGAGTCTAGCTGTTTTATTGTTGTTATTAAATATTTTCTAGTATTATTCATAAACGCAGATAATAAACAAATATTATTAATAATAAAATACCACACTCTCTACTTTGAATTATACAAACTAACAAAACATACATGAACCGTTTTAACACAAGCGTAAGTAGGTAGGTACCTAACGTATCATGATTCATTCAGAACCAGAACCGCCTATAACTACCTATTTCACTCGTCTCAATTACTTTATTCATATTATTTATAAATTCAAACATCTGTTTTCGTGAGATAACTGGAAATAATGATCCATAAAGACACACATTATGTACCTACCTAGGCTACTAGTAAGTAAAATTATTTTATAGTCTTACCTTTCAGAGTTTCCAGGTAATTTAAAAAAAAACTTATGTCTGGATGCGTTATTGACGAATTCATGCAACCAAACATAATAACAGCACAATATTTCCTATTCGTCATATTAAATAATGTACTCGAGCTGATTTCTAAATAAAAGACAACACACCGTCCGTTCGTCACTGCGGTACAGCCGCGTCTGTCTGCGTCCCGAACGCGTCCCGACATCGGGCGCGTAGGTATAGTTCGCGTTTCGGCCGTTTCTATGAAGTTGAAATACTTGTAGATATTATTACCTTGGTACAGGGTACCTAATCTTTGGAACGCTGGTCGGATTGCCAAAATTCTTTCAGTGATAGATAGCTTCAATTTTTTTGAGTGCTATAGGCTATAAAACATCACGCTACGATCAAATGGAGCCGAGCAGCGGGTGAAATCGCGGGACAGTAGCTATTATGTGATACGCGGCCTGTGTACGCGGCAAAGGATCGATCCAGTGACTGGGCAACTGGCCGCTGTGCAATGTGTTGCGGGTTCGAATCTCGCACGAAACAAAACTGTGTGGTCCAAAAATTTTTGTTTTGGGTCTGAGTGGATTGTTTAGGTATGTGAATTTGTATGTTTGTAAACGAAACCCACGACATATAAGAAAATCTAAGTGTGGGGCAAGATTAAAAAAAATGAGCACGCTAATCGTAATCTTTGCCCACACACAACTACACAACACGAATATTTCGTAGAAGAAGATGCTTCGAGCACCACTTTTTTGATAGTCGCCCTTACTACCTCACGACCAAATGCACAAATCTCTTGTCTTATTGGTTTTTCAAAAGGTTAAATGTTATAATAATTTTATGTTGTTGTTTTTCAGACCCACTTGGATATAAAATTCGATCCATACCGAAACTTGTACATGATGACGGACCTCGGATCTAAGAACGGTACCATCCTCAACGGGACTCGAATGTCGGAGAGCCAAGTTAGGAGTGAACCTATGGAGGTAAGATCTCATAAATTCAGTTTTACATCATCATCATCATCATCAGCCTATAAGTGCCCACTGCTGAGCAAATGCTTCTTCTCACTCGGAGAAGGTTTGAGCATTAATCACCACGCTTGCTCAAGGCTGATTGGCGATTTCAAACATAGAATTAAAGTCCAAATTTTCTCACTATGTTTTCCTTCACCGTATATGTGAGTGGTTAGAAAGTACAACACGGCAAAGGTCCATTGGTACTTGCTAGGTTTCAAAACCGCGCCGTTACGCATGAGAAGAGGGCTCCTTATCCTCCGGGCCACCATGACGTATATTCAGTTTTACAAATTCTTATTTCGAATGGCGTTTGTCCGCGATGAGGCGTACAATCTTATTAGTCCAATCCGCTTAGCTGTGGTAATTGATTGAACAAAGACTTATCACTTGTGAAAATTATTTCGGGCATAAAGACTGAAGGTAGTCCAATGGCGCCTTCAGAAGTCTTCATTATACTACTATCGCGTAAAATGTATTATATAATATTTCATCGTTTCCTAAGCTGTCAATGTTAGAAAAACAGCCACAGTACGAACCAACTAATAGATTTTTTTCATCTTCAGTTTGTAGACTTTAGACTTCACATTTTCGAAAACCACGACACAAGAGAAAATCATAACTTAAGACTTAATTCCTCCTTCAAATAGCAGTTTCTTTAAATAATTCACGACTAACTCCGCACCGTGTAATATAATACATATATTAAGTATTGCTAACCTAACGCTGTTTACAGAACAAGTCTTTTTAAACACAGCTGTACTCAGAGATATTTTATGATTATTACTTAAACTTTTCCTTAGTTAAGATTTTGTTCCAAAAACAATGTCTAAGCTCTGTGCCGGGCTTGCGGGAAAGAACGGGGTGGTTTTTAGTTCAGTAAGTCTGACACTCCGTCTCGGCCCACCCAGAGCAGGAGACGAGGAAGATTTCTAGAAGATTTGATGATCATTCTAAAATCATCTGCAGCTAGGGCCCGAGGCCGTAGTACATTATAACGCTTGCACTCGTTTTCCCAGCATCTCTTACATACAAGCTGATGAAGTAATTTTGTTTGTCATCCACAGGTGGTCCACGGTAGCACAATACAGATAGGCGAAACTAAGCTCCTGTGTCATATACATCCAGGGAACGACACGTGTGGACACTGCGAGCCCGGGCTACTAATGGAAGGTACCTAGGTGTTTATTTGATAATGGTTTTTTTACAGAAAGTTATCTGAGGGTATGGTTGATCAGATAACTTCCATCTTTATATTTCTAACACAGGGCTTGTAACAGAGTAGCTTGTGATGAAGAAACAAATAGTCTGATGAATTGGTTTAATTAAAAGCATAGTTTGTTAACTAACCAATTTATATGAAACTAGCTAAACTCGCGCGGTTTCACTCGCTGCTCGGCTCCTATTATTTGTAGCGTGATGAAAGGTATCATATAACCTGCCCAGGAGTATAAAGAATAATTGTACCAAGTTTTGTTAAAATCCGTCGAGTAGTTTTTGTTTCTATAAGGAACATACAGACAGACAGACAAAAATTGTACTGATTGCATTTTTGGCATCAGTATCGATCACTTATCACGCCCTAGTAGTTATTTTGAAAATATATTTGGTATACAGAGTTGATGACGAATTCTGGAGAGGACTACAGATAAGTATAGATTATTCTATTATTAACTTACATGTATTAACCAAAAATGTACTCTACAGCAACAGAAAAAGAGAAGAAAGTAGCTTACACGCGTACATGCAGCGTACAGAAGCAACATCAGTTGGAGTTGGCTCGCTTGAAGAATAAGTATGCGCCGAAGCCTCTAGCTATTGAGGAGACGGCATACAACGACAGGGCGCAGGCGCGGAGAGAAACTGTGGGGTCCTCACACCACTCTGAAAAGACCCAGAGCACTGATACTAACACGTAAGTAGAATAATATTTATTTGTAAAGACAAACACGATGCTTTCAATGGGCCGGCTCGACCGAAGTGATACCACGGCCTCACAGAAAACCGGCGTGAAATAACACTTACGTTGTGATTTGCCGTGTGAGTGAGGTTACCGGAGGCCCAATCCCCATCCTCAATCCTGAAATCCTTTCCTGCTTTTAACCCCAAGAAGTCGGCAATGCACTTATAGTAACTACTTTGGTGCTACGAGTCTCCATGGGCCGCGCTGATTCTTACTACCAGGTAATCCGGCTGCTCGTTTACTGACCAATGACATTTAAAAAAGATGATATCTTTTTGCTGAATAGAGAATTAGCAGTTATAACATTTTTGTTAGATTCATTGACTCCATCCACAGACTTTACGCTATATTAACGCCATCTATTGAGCGGATTTTTTTTTAATTCTTACATGAGTATACGAGGTTTTTATCCACATGGATACGTCAACCCCATTGTACCTTATAACAACGACATATTATTTAGATTTTACCTAATACTATTACATGCAATCCTAACTCGCCTAGGTTCTACATAAAGGTATACAGAAACCTACCTATAAATACACAGTTATTCATTGCATTCGGAACTAAACCACACAACCTTTTAGCAACATTGGATTTAGGGTTCGCCAAAATACTCTGGATAAGTCCAAGATCTAAGACATTTAGTTTAAAGTCCTTAAACAATGAATCCCTTTCAGTTTTGTTCTTAACACATTCCATCAGCAAGTGTTGCACATCTTCTAATAGGTTGCAGACATCGCAGTTTGGAGAGCGGAAAATGGTAACCCGATTCTTGATATTTTCTTTAGGGGCTCCCATTTTGTATCTGTAGCTTTTATGTATGTGAATTTCTCAGGACAAAATGAAAATTAAATGACTAAAGCACGGACCACGAGTACATGGAGAGCATAAATTGATAGTAAAAACAGAAAAAGCTAGAAATAATAAAAAATCACAGAAAACAACATTCTAATATGAATTACGTTTTTTGGCAGGTCTATAGCAGCAGATAATAAAGGTTTCAAGTTATTGGAGAAGATGGGCTGGAACAAGGGCGAGGGTCTGGGCAAGGATAACCAGGGTGGAACTGAACCGGTAAGTCGAATTACATCTATATTTACTTATTTTACATGTCTCTTGACTCTGCGATGCGATGGTGGTGAGAGTCATCGCATTGATTGAAATGTGTTCTGCTGAACTAAGATTGGCTATGTGTGCCTCTCTTCTAGTGTAGAGAAACGAAATTTTTGCACGGGAACGTCTCGTCGGTTTTTTTTGCTTTCGAATGTACACTAAGATGCAAACTTATTTCTTACAAAGAAATATAGGCATATCGTGTATAAATCAATGAACGAAAGTGTTATTATCTTTTTAATATTTGTTTGCATTGAGTTACCCCAAGTTATGTTTAGTAGATACTGTTACCATCCGTCGCACGGTGTCAGATCTTAATTGGGTAGTTTCCTAGGTCAAAATTAATGAAGAAATTTGACGTTTCAATACAATAAAATATTGAAAAATAACTTTACTTTTTTATTCATCGATCGATCGATACACTAAATTTTACATATTTTTTAGCTAATTTTTAATAAATAAGTACGCTATTTGACCCAAAAATTCTATGACGTCATAACTCAGTGTTTCATACAAATTTTAAGGAAAAGTATCGTTAGTGAGATTTGGATAAAAGTATTAAAGTTGACTAGTTGGAAACAACCGTAATGTTTCTTATATAAGGGAGGCACATACGTGTTGGCATGTTGGTACATACATTTCATCTTGTGATTGAAAAATTGTCTTGGATTTTTTCAATCAAATCATCAAAAATTTCTACTATATTGTATACCATCAGGCGATCCGTCTGCTCGTTTGCCTCCTAACACCATAAAACAATTTTAGTGAATTATAACTCCATTTCGCTTTTGACGTGACTAATTACTCCAGACCAAATAATATCTTTAACCTTGCTCGCTACGGTATCGTAAAACTCGAAGTGCGGTCAAGGGGGAGTTGTGCAGATATGAACATCGTATAACATATATTTAGTTTAAATTGCTTTTTGTGAAATATTTCGACTGCATAGGTTTTTTTAGTAGTATTTATAAGACATGTCATCCGACTTAATTTATATGAAGTAGCTTTTAAACATTTTTTTTATTGTCTTCGGCTAATCTGTTTAGTTTTTTTTTTGTATTGGCTACACACATTCTTTAAGCATAGATAATACAATCTTAGTTTTTCTACACTCCTGTATTTCCAATTTTATTATGCCATTGGGCTGGCTCAACTGGAGTGGATAACATGGCCTCACAGAAAACCGGCATGACACAACACTTATCGTCGTGTTATTGAAATTACTGGACGGAGTCTCAATAACCACCTCCCCTATTCATTATCTTCTAAAATAATATGCTCAAAAGGTCGACAACACACTTCCAACTCGTTTTTAGGGTCGTCTGTGGGTAACGCCGGTGCTTACCAACAGGACCATGTATTTGTTTTTAGGTTATACTTTGTTTTAAAATTTAAAGAAGGTTTCGTTTCCGACGATAATTTATGTTTTATGACATCCCATATACAGGTTTTGCTCATAAAAATTTAGTACCCTATCATATTTTGTCGGCTAAATTAAAAAAAGTATATTTTCACCTCACTAATATATGAATATTAAAAAAATTATAGTGTTATAATCAAAACTGGACATATAAAAAAGCGTTTTATTTTTTTCATTTATTTTATTTTAAAATTATGTGTTAATTTAATATTATCACGATTTATGTTTTCAATTAATTCTTTCCCATTTCGGGGAAAGAGGAGAGAAATATTTTACAGATTTTATTTTATAAGTTTTGTTATTTCTGTTACCACACCCCTTATTTTACACTTCAAGCAGATTTATGTGTTATTTATTAACAAGCTTTATCGTATAATCTGTTCGTTTTTAGATATATATATATCTGTAGGCCATTTCATTAGTGGTAAAAATGGGACTTTTCTATTTTGTCGTATAGTCAAAGTCAAAGTCAAAAGTCAAAATAATTTATTTCAATTAGACCCATACAGGCACTTTTGAACGTCAACACAACTTTAAAGATACAAAGTGTCAGTCTGTCGGTCAGTCCTCTTAGTGAAGCTATTCGCTCGTTCCAAAGTGTAGATTCCGATGGAGAAGAAAGAGCAAGAAACTCCATGGTTACTCTTTTAAAATCAGTGTCACATAAACATTCTTTGATACATTATTTAGTTAGTTTGAATATGTGAGAACAGTGTAACGCGCGTATACAGAGAAACATAAAAAGAAAATAACCTTAAGGACAATAGACAGTCCGGAGCTGACCAGTCCCAATTGACGGCCCCCGTTCACGAGCATGACACGTACACCAGCATCGCCCAACTCAACCATAATATAGGGAATCGAGCGATCCAGTGACCGTGCCACCGCCAATGTGACCTTTGAGTGAGCATGACAACTCCAAGCTGACATAAGGACCGACATTCTGCTAGTCTAACTAATTTTAATAGGTTACAGGGCACTCACATTTACAAATTTATCAAGTTTAACAATAAATATATATACAAAACAATACTTCTAGGAGCGGGGGCTAGCTACGTTACCGTAAAGTGGAAATTGTACCTACATTATCGTGACATCACAAGATATTTTTAATCATTATATCGTCGAAAGTTTTCGGTTCCTAAAGAATACCTGTCTATTGTGTGTGTCTAATGTAGTTTTATAAAAAAACTAGCTGGTATGTTTGCTTCTAACGACGAAAAGATAGAGAGAGATTTCTGAAAATTTCTTACATACGAACCTTTTGCTGACAATAATAAGCACACTAAAAAAAGAATTGCCGTAATTGATAAAGGCGTTCTAGAGTTATCTGCTTTACCATCACATTTTATGATTCATTTTTCATAAATCTAAAATATGTCCAATATAAGATATTTACCACCTTCGAAATCAATTTATTTCGTAGTTGAAAATTATTGCATCAAGTTTCCCAACACATATGCAGTACCCTAAAAGTAAATTTTTCGTTTTTGATCATAAAGGTCCGTCTGTAGGTCAGGCGGGCGCGAGCCTACCTGCCCATTTAAAACAATTTGCGCACTTGTTTTATTTTGCGTCGCAACGCATTAGACCCCGACTGATGGCTGCCATTAACTCGTGACGTTTACATTTGCTTCACATGTATTTCTATATGTATGGATATTAGAAAAAATAAAAAGTCTGATATTAATAGTTTTCGTTTCATAACTTTCCTGGGACATATTAATTCATCAACGTCCAAGTGAACGCCGGCGTTCACGCACCTATTGTCTTACTATTGTGTCTCTAATTATCACAATTAAAGGTTAGATTAATTATTACATTTAACGACTAACGTATCTGTTGAGGGACTCGACAAGTTTCAAGCCACGCTAGGAGCTCATAAATATGAGAAGCATTGCACGTGTAATACAATGGCGAGTAAGCCCGAGTATACGTTAATATAATAATAATTAATTAAATTAAAATTATAAGTTTAACCGTTAAAAGTTGTAAAATTTGACCATAGGCAAATGGCTAGGTTTCCTATTTTTGGCTTATTAAGAGAGTAATTGATTTTAGTCTTTCTATTGGTATGCAGCTGTTTAATACGATTTATATTGAATAAATATTACACCTTAATCCTCAAAATAATATCACAATCTAGATATTGACTTATCAGGAGAAAATCCTAGTGTGGGGCAATTTTCATATATAAAAAAACTTATTCTTTGTTCCTCCATTTGAAGTTATAACTGAGAGACGTTGATTTTGTTTTCAACTAGCTGTTCGCCCTCGCTTTGCACGGGTCTAACTATCTCGCTAACAACGAAAGGAACTCTTTTTCCTATTTTCCTCTCTATTTTCTAATCTTTTCTTGATAAGAACCTTCTCCTGACAGTCATAAACACAACTAAAAAGAATTGGTATAATTGGTCCCGGCGTTGTTGAGTTATATGCTTATCAACACAAATTCGATTCATTATTATATGCATATATAGATACTGCACCTTTAATCGTGCGTCAGTGAAGGAAATAACGTTTCAGAAGAACAAAGGATTCTATTTACTCATTTATTTTATTACATAAAATTAAAGCCGACGTACTCAACGCAAACCCTCACAAACACCTTATAAGGACGTCTACAGCACCGCGATGCAATTATTGATGCATTTAGACGTCACGTGCAGGCAGTTTGACGCAAATAAAGAACCGTCCATAAGTGCAGCGTGTCACAGATCACTCCAGATCAAGACGCCTGTCTCCATCGAGATCTGCAAAGTAAGTGAGGCTTGTAAACTTGTATATCTTTTATATTAGGTATAATACTCCGTAATGCTCTTAGAAAAGCACCCACGTATTACCACGTTTGTCTATTCGCGATTTATACTAAAACTACTGAACGGATTTAGAATCGATAATTGACTGAACGGACAATTACATTTTAACGCTTCAAGAGCGCATATTCCACCTCCTTTATATTATTTATTTGACATAAATAATTCCCACTATATACACACCCTCCTAGGTATTATTATACCTATTATTGTGCACATGTACCTATATTGATGAATGTATATATGTAAATTGTATGTATTCATATGTACACTAGACTGCCCATTCCCTGGTTTCTGTCAAATACCCATCCTAAGGTTGTCTGGAAGAAATCACTGTGTGATAAGACCGCCCATTGTACACTCTATAGCTGTAAGCCTGCTCTTTGTATTTTTTTTTAATAATGTTTGTAATAAAGTATTTATAAATAAATAATTGGTACACATTACGTTCTATATTCAAATTGATCAGGATATAGCGACTATTCAGAGTTCAGACATTGTAAAACAGGGCCTTAATCTGCCTTTTAGAGTTGTTTCCATCTGTATGAATCGATTATTTTGTTTTCACCGGTACCTTTAGGTATGGAGGCGAATGTCTTGTATACCATCAATCATTTATACAAGGGCCCCGGTAATAAGGCCCTTTACATTCGTCGACATTCACACAAACTTTGAATATAATGGTCGTTCTTTATCATTTTTATTCAATTTTAAAATTGAAAAAAGGTTTTATGCAGTGTAAAGGTTATTGTCAAGTCAAAAACTTACATTTTAGTAGTTAACTTTGAATGCTGAGTTCTTATTAGTTCTTATATTAAATTGTCCATCAAAATATATTTGACCTACTTCGAAAAAGAAAGGGACTTTGGTTTATCTAAATATTTGTATAAATGTTTTTGAAAGTATACTTCTCTTCTAAATTGAGTCTCTTTTTCTTTAGCTTATAAGTGCCTACTGCTGAGCAAAGGGCTTTTCCCACATGTAGGATGTTTAAGCATTAAGTAATCACCAGATTCGTTCAAAGCGGATTGACGATGTCAAATTTATAATTAGAAATTAATAAATCCTAGTTTCTTTCACAGTATGTTATTGACATCTAAAGTATACGAGAAAGACATGGAAACAATTAAATATTAACTTAAAAGATTACGAATATCATTAAGGATCTTGATGCGTTAAACATGTTTAACTTCATTATACCTAATGTTGTTAGGTAATTGTTGTATATGAAGTTTCCTAGTTGTGCAATATCGAGGGCATAGGTTGATCATTAATGATCGTTTATTATCTACCACACATGAACTGCTTATTGTAATATTATACAGTATTAGTTGTTGCTTATTTATTGTCATCAGTCGCGGCGGTACCTACTGGCGCCATGATTTTTTTGTTGACTTTTGTTAAATCATTCAGTGAATTCTCCTGTTCGCCCCACGATTTGGAGAGTCAAATTCTTCCTGACTAACACCCGGTTTCTGAAAGGCCGATCAATGTTAAAATCAATTTAATCTCTTGTCAAGTCATCTGATTGGTTGACTGAATTATCAACAACCAATCAGATGACCTGACAAGAGATTTAACAGGAGCGTTTTAGCGTTGACAAGCCTTTCAGAAACCGGGTGTAAGACTCCTAATACTTATTATTTGAGAAATCCAGCATCCTTATTGTTTTTATATCGTGTTTGCCAGTGTAGCGTTTCGTTGCTAGTACGAGACTATATAGTACGTAGCAAAGTAATAAAGTTTCTCCACCATATTTTTTAAAAGGACAATATTAATCAAATTGTTTATTTATTTCTTGTAATGTTATAATAGAAAAATATTGAAATAATAAAGTTTAAATTAAAAATGTTCTTAAAATAGTAAACCTTGGATCGTAACCCAAGTAGCACAAGTATATCTAGTGAAGCACTATTAGATATTTTATAGAATTAAACTTAGAATTCTTGCATAAGAGTAAATAATCCCTGAAGATATCCTATATACCGAGTTCAGTAAAAATGGGCAACTATCTATACTATAATAACAAGAGCAGCATAAGAATTCATCATTAGATAACGATAAGAGCAATTCATATTTATCTATAGGGAATATCTACAAAACTACGTTAAGAACACAATAAGAGACACATAAGAAAGGAATTAAGTTTTGTAGCCAGCATTAAGATAACACCATGACTCTACTGATGTTCTAGTGGTGAATTTTTTTAAAACCACTAATAATCAAAATCTACTAAATAAAAATATCAACAAGAGTTACTTCTTTTAAAAAGCATTTCCTATTTTCTAATGGCACTCCGTACTTAAAAATATTTTAAGTTGTAGCTTTAATGGCAAAATGAAATTTAATATATATTTTTTCTTGATCTTCTAAATTTTGTTTCGCGCGAACGGAGGGCGTAAATTCAGTGCCAAATTAATTTTATCGTAAAAGTCGATGAAAAAGTTTCAAAAAACTTACGGGCCTAGTATATTCGTATAATTTAACTGATAATTTTATACTTAATAAACAATATTATTGGTGTTCATTTTTTTATATTTTGTTAAAATAAATACCCAAACAATATATTTTAATTAAAATTTAATTTATTTAAGTATTTTTATGTTTAGAAATGAAGAAATACCATATTTTATTGTTAACAAAATTTCTAATTTTTACCAAAGTGGCGTTTACCGTCGTGTTCTATTAATAAAAATGGCGTCTAGATTAAATTATCTATAAATAAGTTTTGATTAGATGATTTACTCCTAAAAGGTCATTTTAAGAGCATGACAAGTCAACTTGCACTTTCATCAGAAGAATTAATCTTTTAATAGTAGAATTGTACTTATAACGATCCTATGGTAATCTATAAAATGGAATATTTATAAACTATTTTTTCTCGTAATTATCTACCAGAGTTTATCAGACTGGCATAAGAAGAAGGTGTTTTTGCGTTTATGTTATTTTTCGGTGCTACAAATACCACAAAGAGCCAGTATTTATATGTTTAAATAGATTTATTGTGTTCCATACAAATAATAATGTTGATTTATATTAACTACACAGTGCAGCTTGACAATAATATCATTATTAGTAAGAAAACAACAATTGATACCATCATTGCTTACTGAATATTTCTCAAGTTCAATCGTTTTGTAAAAGTGTATTTCTGATTTATTGCTTTCTAATCAAACTTATCAAATCTTTTAATCTTTGTCTTTATGTTTGTTAGTTTATGTGAGGGACCTCTTCAATTTCCGTAAGTTGAAATATTAGTCTTTTCGATTAATCTTTTCGCAGCCTGCTGTAGAGGTTTATGGCCACTCCTCAGTAGTCGCTTATGATGCAAAGTATTCTCAAAAGGATAGGCATCGAATGAAGATAATATCCCGAATCTCCTTACCTCCTCTACTACGTGGCATAGGTTATGGACATTACTGGTCATATGGCCTTCTCTATAAATCTCTCTGTAGTATTCAATATATGTATTAAATAACGATTCAGCAATGCTAAGTAGAGTAGGTGAGCATAGGCTTCAGTGGAGCATATGGTAACTGCGCAAAATAGTTGTTAAAAATGTTGATAAGCATCAGGATGTAAATATTTTTCTCAAACAACAATACCTAGATACAATAAAAATGTTCAAATCAAATCAAATCAAAATCATTTATTCCAACTACACCATAAATAGGTACTTTTGAAAACGTCAAAATAGAATAGTAGTCTGTCAGTCTGTTCGTCAGTGAAGCTAGGTGCTCGTTCCAAATTGTAGTTTCGAATGGAGAAGAACGAGCAAGAAACTCCATCGTTACTCTTTTTAAAAAAATATTTGTTTTACAATTCACCAATAATACATTTTTTATACATTACTGTACCCCTATGTGAGAACAATGCAGAGACAAGTTGTTAATAAAAAGGAACAAATGATGGTCTATCTAATCTATCATTAAAATTTTAATTCTTTGTTGTCTCGAACATGGCGCTCACATATGCGTACTCACAATCCAAAATAATGCTTCTATATAAATAAACTCATTCAAGGTTTCATTAATTTTAAGAATTTTAATAACTACTGACTACATATTTGAGTATTGTCCAGTGGAGCCGAACCAACATGCTGCCAGGCATTCTTATCCTCAATATAATCTGAAAGTTTGTAGTAAGCCTGTCTACATAATTCGCGTTGAATATAAGTTTTAAATTTTCGTTCATTAAGATTTAATACACTTCTTGGAATTTTATTGTAACAATTTACACAGAACCCCATAAAGGATTTCTGTACTTTGGACAGACGGAATCGTGGCACAGCCAGCCTATCTTTGCCTCTAGTATTAAAATTATGTCTATCGCTTCTTTTTTCAAATAATTGCAAATTTTTCCTTACGTACATAATATTTTCATATATAAACTGACAAGGTACCGTTAGGATATTTATCGTTTTAAATAGTTCTCTCAGAGATTCACGAGGGGGCAAGTTATATATCGCTCGGATAGCCCGCTTTTCCAAAATAAATATTGAATCTATTTCCGCAGCTGTTCTAAATTCGGATGCTTTCCAAAAAGATATTGTGTCAAGACCTCTTACTGCACGATGAATTTCTTTCGATAATTTGGATTGCACTAACAACTGCGTTATGGCTATGATATCAGAAGCTCGCCATTTGGTCTTGTAGTTACTGAAAGAGCCGTTGCGCCATCCCATTAAACACCGCTTCATTATCCCAAGATCGATTAAATGTAGAGAGTCTGCAACTGGAATATCTAATACCATATCAATAGGTAATAGCAAAAGAGCACTATCCATTTTATGGTGTGATCCGTATGTCTTATTTCGGAACCCCTCATCGGTTCTTAAGGGACATCTCCACCTGCAATGCGACTAATATGAATACTCTCCAATCGATGTACATTTTGGACACCCATTCTGACTGTTGAAGTTAGCAATACCTTTAATAAATGCACGAGCTGGTGAGTCACAAATTATGGCCCGAATTTTAATTGTAATATGATTGCTTATGATTTCGGGGGTGGTGATGTGACTTTGCATGTAGGTACCGATCAGTGTGAGTTGGCTTTAGGTATACCCAGTTCGATAAGGACCCATCTAATCTCGCGGTTATTAAAATTACAATAACAAAAATTAAAACATTAAAATACCCGGTTGCACAACCGGGTCGAAACGTCAAGCCTACCAAGGTATTCAAATTATAATTTTCCGCGTTAATACCCGCGTAAATACCTTTTTTATACTTTTCCACTTTTCTCCGAAAGCCTCCTGTATTCTTAATATGTTTTGCTTTCTTCATGCTTGCAGAACGCTGTCCTTTATATACTCAATACACTTAAAATAAAATGTTTTTAACGTAAATTCTCTAATGAAAGAGGAAGCCGGCGTTTCACTAGAGTATACACTATAGAGTATCTAGTCATTGATTCTATTAAGTATGGACTTAAAAAAGTGCCTAACAAATCCATATAAAGACCTTTTTGATTATTTATAGAGTAATTGGTCTACAAATAATCGCAATTCTCAAAAAGTATTTGTGATAATAAGTCTATAGAATAATTGATCTACAGCAGCGCTTTTAACAGTGCGAATATAGTCCATAACAAATCAATTTGCTCTTAACTCAGTGTAATGAACTAATAAAGGTTTTAAAACAAGGGACACTAGATATTTTATTCTATTAGAATTTTAGTTCTTATCTAAAACCCTGTATAGAATGCAAATGTCTATAAAATAGCCATGATTAGTACTCCTATAGCATAAATAGATTTAAGGCGGCTGAAGTGTGCTACTTGGGAATGCTCCTTTTACCACTCATACTATACCTGTAACAGGGAATATGAATATTTAATTGATATTTAGGAATGATATTTAAAGGGCAATTAATTGCAAATAGCAAACACCTACGCAACGTAATCAATTATCTGACTAAATGGGTACTGTTGCAATTATCTAAACCAGAGGTTCCCAAACTTTTTTTTCTCATAGACCACTTTAAACATTTTGCTGGATCTGGTGGACCCCCTGCAGCTATTACATTTACTAACTTACTTCCAAAACCCGAAAAAGTATATGTCTATGTAAATCTGTGTCTATTTCTTCAACTATGAGTTTTCGAAAAAAGGTGAGAATTTATATTGCTTTGATTAGGCTGTGAGTTCAAAAGACGCTTTTTAGACGTAGTAGTAGTTAGTAGTATTTTTTTTCCTTTTTTAAATGTTTTTTCTAGTTTGTAATTGTAATTGTAATATACTAACTGTTGTCTTTAAAATGTGGTGCATTTGATTTTATTATTACTTAAGTTTTTAAAGTTTTCAAATAAAATAAAATAAAATAAAAAATAGAGAGTCTAAAAAGCGTCTTTATTCAACAGATTCCTACTTTACTTTTTTGTATTCTAAGGTTGACTTACAGTAAAAGAAACCAATAAGCACCCACTTCGAAATGGTAAAAAGTAAAATTAAGTATTTTCTTGTTTTGTAGCTATTTATTCAAACACAAAAATTACTACACTTGTAATTAATTATGTTGTTATGACAGTCTTAGTAGAATCAAAATTTAACATCAAAACTAATAATTATTAGTATTTTAAAAACAGTCGCAATATAATCAAAATTTTGATATTGAAATATTGCGACTGTTTTTAAAATAATAATCATTATTAGTTTTGATGTTAACTTTTATTTCAGTATTTTTGGCAGTTTTGCAATGACCGTATAGTACTTGTAATCGTCTCCTTGCTTCTGTGGTGCTACTATGGCTTCTAGTTGCTTAAACCATAATCTGGGTTGGTCCCTCCAAAATTCCGGTTCCGGCTGATATCTCCAAGGCTTCTTGTTGGCTGCTGCTTGATTTGCAGGGTGAATGAGTCATGTTGATTGTTCTTCGTCGGGTCACCAATTTGCCAGTTTTCGTGGCAAGGTAAATAATGAGACTGTAGATGGTTAAGGTCTGTCTATTACTTTAATTGCTGGTGCTTATATACTAAGGAGATGCGTGAGATTTTCAGATTTAGCTATCCTAACAAACGTGCAACAATTAACATGTGTGTCTTATCTCTATCGTATCTAAGTAATGTAGCGACGTGATCGTGCCGCTACAATTACCATTGTAATCTGAGATCAAGATCCAAGACTTTGTTGCATAAAAGACAAATTTCAAATATCATCACTGTACTGTCGACACTTCTTCTTAGATTCAGCCATGTTTCGTATCCATTACACTTTCTTTTCGAAATTCCGGAAACAACTGAGTGATATTTATCATTCGCATTCCTATTTATATTAGGGAAAAATCCAACAAATTCATGCAAGTTCAGATACGACTTTAACTAGGCGAGCGGGCGGCGCGGAATCAGCGAGTCTTGACACGCGCTTTCTGAATATGGAAAATGCAAGTTCTTACAAAAACAATTGCTGAGCTTCTTATAATTTTGTCTTCCTATATTCATAGCAGAAGTGAAACTTCTTATAATAATGTCTGCCTGTATTATTGTCTCCCTATATTCATAGGAGAAGTCAAGTCGGGTCACCTAATACATTTTTATAGACCCCCGTTAACGCTTTGTGGACCCCCATTCTTTTTCCACGCAAGCGTAGACCCCTGTCGGGCTGCCGTGGACCCCTGGGGGTCCACCTGGACCACTTTGGGAATCTATGGTCTAAACATTTAATAGGATTTTATATTGCCAATCAGGTTCACTACGTATTCAGTATTAAACAATAACTTCGTATACATTTTAAGATAAAATTCCTTAAAATTTTGTTATTTCTGGCATTACCGAGCTGCCTCAGCAAAGACTAATCTAGTATGATGTCTATTTAGCCGTGAATCTAAGGATACCATAAAGACACTGTAACTGAATTCTTCTAGGCATATTTATAATGGTCATATAAATAATTATTACACCATTTCTACACTTCCTTTGTCTGAAAATAAATAAAATAAAACTAAGACAGCATGGTCGCCCTACATGTAACACTATCTCACATAAAATATCTTACCGTTATTGGTTCCGAGGCAATTTAGTCATTTGTCGGGTGTCTGCCGTGGGCTGTCTCGCTGTCTCACCGTCTGAACCACTCAACCAGTCCCCCCATGATGTGGGACATCATGACATTGTCTCGAAACCTGGCAAGTGGCCGATGTCACTCTTTTTTTCAAGTTATGTGCACTTTCTAAGATGATTTGCACGAAACATTGTGAGTAACCAACAGGAATACAACCTTCGTTCAGAAGATATAAATGTCAATTATTACACAAAATGATTATTATTTGTCATTTTAACTTCTGTCTAATCTCTCTGTGATGATTTTGATCAATACTTGACCTGCCAGCTTTGTACTGAATAAGCTTTGTACTGAAGCAATCCACAGCGACTGCTCTGTACGAGTATTAAAAAAAGGCGACTTCATTTTTTAAATCACCAATCACAGTTAATTAAGGACATTAAATATCAATAAATTAAAAGTACAGACAACAACAAACAATAAACCGAAAGTATATTTTAATTTTAATGTAAATAAATTGCGCTTGAATGAAAAATTATTCAAATTAGTCGAATCCCCGTGTCGTTAATATAATTCGATTACAAATTACTTCTTACAATGTTGCAACCGAATGCTGTTCAGTATACTGGATTTAATATGAAAAGTGTACGTGCAAAAGGAAGTTTAAAAAATAAATAAATAAAGAACTATCTGAGCCCACGCACTCTGACAATAAACTTTATTTTTGGGACTCCGCAAAATGCCATGTCTTAAAAATCTACCCTTTTTTGCTTTTACTGAAACCGCCTCTGAACCGGTCGTGAAGGCACAAAAATGAAAAGATAAAGTTTGAGCAAATGTTAACATCAATTTGGCACCGCCGTCGTGGGTTGCAGGTTCCAAATGATAACGTCATAACAATGTAACGTCTTGACTTGAGGCATTTATTTAGTCGATATTATTTAGGACTCAGTGGTCTATTTATGAACAAGCAATAAGAAGAAAAGTCTATATTTATTATCATACACCGCATTTAAATTCCAGAAGCCGAAACCCCTAACAATTCTGCCCGACAGTTCTGACGAAGGTGACGGTACCGGAGACCTTCTTTGGCTTGTTTTGTTGCGTCAACTCGACCAATGGACCAATCTAAGAAAGATTTACATAAAGGAGTATTTAAGTTACATGTCGCCTCTAGCCCCCATAAATCAAATTAAATATTTCGCTAGCTGTGCTTTACTCAGACTCCATTTATCCAGTCGACATTTAAATGACAATTCTGTAGTACAATCAGCATAGTTGTCATACTGCACGAATGAAAGCATTACAACTATTGTACAAGCAACTGTTGGGTAGGTACAATCGACACAATACGGGCGTGTCTATTACACGCTTAATTTGTAACATTTAAATACATTTACGAAATGTAATATAATTTCCATAATATAATATTTGCTAATATTTATTGTCGTCGTAAAGGTGTGCCTACATTATATCTTGGGCTAATGTGTAAAACTAGTGTCTCGATACTTACACAATTATCCGTAGAATGTTTCTACGCGAAATTATCATAACGACCAAAATAAAATAAACTAGAAAAAAAATGTCTTCTTAAATAATTAGCAACGAAATGACCAAGTATCGGCATATAAGTAGATCATATTATTGTCTCCGTTTATCTGATACATGAATGTAATAATCATCATCATCACCAATACTGCTTTATTAAAGTTCTTATTAATGTTCGAACTACCTAATTCTTTTAGCCGACTGTACCTGGCCTCAATATTCATACAATGTAATTTGTTGAGCTTCCGTCACCTGACTTAACAAGTATGGATCGAGGTTTATCTGAGGACGAAATTAGTTAGTGTCACTGCCGATTTTATTGGATAATGTATTGCGACTTGGTCATAAGACGCATCTTATGTTTGTACACGTGCCGTGTAGGTACCTAGTTCTAATTTTGTAATAATACTAGTTTCGTGTACCCTGCTCCCCGAGAAATGGTTTTGTGGATTTTCTATTTACGATTTTTTGTAATAAGAAATTTTAAGTTCAGGTATCATCACGATGTCTTTCTTCCTCGTGTTTTGTGTTTGTTATGTCTAAATATACTTAGGAAATACATAACTGGAAAAAACCACAGTGTAACTTGCCAGGTTTTGAACTCTCACCATTATTCACGAGCATAAATGAGGGGGCAAGTGAAGAAAGTGGTCGTGACCTCCGGACCACCTTCCACCTTACCAGTCTTGAGTTACCTGTTATATATAGGAACTAGATAAATATGATCACGTTGAAATGTTCACAATAACACATGCCTTAGCTACAAGAATATCAGCTTCATAGTGCTGTCAGCACGAGGAGAAGGATGCGACGTACAGCAATTAATATCTCCACACATATACAATCGCCATACAACTCTCAACACTGTTACTCAAGTAATAAATCGAGTTTAATATCACAATTCACAACGGACCATATTTTGCTTTGAATACTAAAGCGCTGTTTCATAACATCTAATTAAGTTTCTGGCCACATAACTGACGCTTAATTAATTAGACTTATTTTCTAGAAAAAGCGTGTCAAAATGTGTGGTGTTTATATTTAAGTACTATTTATACTTTGAGGGGAGAATCGTCAATTCCAACGAGAAAGACTGTCAGACTTACTGACTAAAAACCACCCCGTCCCTTCTCCTGCCCCAAGCCGAGCCTAAGTACATTTAGGCCTTGTCCCCACAACCCCGAAATTAATTGCACATAAAGCATATTTCCATTGGGACAGTTTACGTAACAAATATTCGAGACTATAAGTCGAGTTTGTACCAGAATAAGTTCGAAGAGCCACAAAAGCTGTTTCATGGCTTTCAATGTCAATCAGACACGCGATGGTTTGTGGTAAACACCAATAAAAGCAAATACACAAAACGTGTAAAGTGTAGAATTAGCAGTGGGGCCGGGATTTAGCGCGGATAATGCGCTACACTAATAGCTTGCACTCGCAAACTAGCAACAATGTAGCCCGTAGCCGCTCCGTGGCATATTACAAATCGCCCCGGCCCCGCTCGGCGCGCGCAATCTTTTACACGCTCACTGCTATCTACCTCGTGCTGCACATTGTTTGTACACTTTAATAGGATACCATAATTCACCTGTCAAACATGCTTTAATAACGAACACAACTAAAATTGACCACGCTTCAAGGCTCGAAATAACTCGACTATTCATATCATTACAATCCCAGCAGCCGTATTTATTCAGTTCTCGAAAACACTAAAATTATTTACCATAATAACTGCATAACTTGCTGTCCTTACATTAATAATCAATTTAAATTGCAGTGGGACTGCATAAAAAACATAATTTCGTAAACTGACTCATCATTATACAGGGTTAACTTCAATTTAATTGAAGATTAATTGAGCTCTCGCGTTCATCGAAATTTAAAATCGAAATTAATTAAAATACAAGGAGCATTACGTTGACGTGGTGAGGGGGGAGGACCGGCCAGCTCGCCACACTCCAGACACAATGCAAATTGGCCGCGCTCGCCGACCACACCCGCTGCCCGCTTCCACTGCACACAACCACTGCACTGTTTCATTATTTCGTACCGTTTACAAACGAATTTTATTTCATAAGGTCACTGAACCCTTCACAACGGACAGGTATATTGAAGGATCAAGAGCTCGTTTACATATCATCTTTAAATTAGACGCGATTTTCAGTCAAGGAAATGAGTGCAACGACTCAATAAGTCGGCCATAAACCAGCATAATAATATCCTATTCTAGCGCAGTGTGCAAGGAGTCGCGCTGGTCGTGGCCCGTGGGCTCGTTTAAGTTAGAATTAACATTGACAGCTGCGCGTACATAACCCAAGAAAATAAGGGCTAAATCCCAAGTATACTCATATGAGTACAGTCTATTACGTGGCCTCGCCTTCACATTTCTTATGCGACGCGTAAAATCGAAACATTATCAGTTCAGACACTGTTATCGTTTTAGTACGAATGTATTTTACATTTTTACATATGTGAGTGGTCGGTAGGGACCTATTTAGTACGCCTTTTAGCACGTTCGCCACTCGTAAGCGGACGAAGGCCGCCGTCTGAAATGAGCTGAACGTAGGCTCGAGACACTTAAATCGAAACTTTACGGTTGTCTTTATCGATACGATTGTGTGTTTAAATGTGAAAACATAACCATAAGCCGCACGAGTGGATCGACACGGCTCGTTTACAGTTTATCTAGCTTTTTATTTTTCGACTAAATATTTTTTATGAGGGTGTCCTTACGTTTCGAAGTATTTTGTAGCTTCTCGGTGGTATTTTAAAGTTGTATACTTTGTATTAATTGTAGTTGACGCAAAGTGCTTGGCATTTCAGTTAAAGGCGTTTCGATACGTGCTGTGAAGGTTTATTGGTCGTCATCAAATTTCATATGGCGAAGGTGGTGGGCTGGTTAAAAAGTGCATGTTTGTAAGGGCGCGGGTGTAATCAGTGGGTGTGCAGTATTTGCATGTCCGTCACCGGCGCAGTCGTGTGCACCTCGCTCATAAACCGACATAAGTAGAGCTCTTGCAATTCGTATGCAGATGTAACTACACACGAACGCCAACTATGAAACACTTATTTACTTGACATTGAAACTTATAATACTTGCAATGTATGTGCATGCTGTATTATTGGCGACGGCTGCACGTAACGCGTAGAAAAGATTTATTGAATTTTATATTTTTAGCTCGTATAAATAATTTGTCCTCGGCAATGCAAAACGTTTGAAGAAAAAATCAATAGGCATAGTTATTACTTTTCGAATACTAATGCTTTTACACAAATGATAGCCCTGGCATGTTAAATAAATATGAAAACTATTTTTTTCAGTTAGGCCGCTTAGGCTCAAATGAATTTGTAACACATTCAGTCATAAAATCCCGAAGGAATGTTTGCGAATTGAATTTGACATTAAAAAATAACTTACTGCTATTTATCACACGAGAAATCTTTTCTAAGTTGATAACCCAATGTCTTAGGAAGAAGTTTAGTTTAGTCTAAATTAGGTAATTAGCCTACGAAGTAGGTTTGTGTCATGGGAATTAAAAAAAAATATGTCTAATATACAAGGTCGTCGATTGAAGTGGAAACTATTATATAGATTTCCTTCTCCTCAAATCATAATTATTCTCTTTTCGAGACAGTTATTTAATGTCCCTTACTAACGTTGGACATTGTTTTGTGGTTGTAACTCCTGTAGATCCTAGTGTTCTAGGGGTATTAAGAGAATGTGCTAGCCTTAATAAAAAAAATACAATCTCGTCTGATGTTCGTCATGCTTTGGGAAGATAAGTTAAATGACAGCACTTGTTATCTTAAGTCAGGATCGGACATCGACGTGGGAAGACTGCGCACGCGCATACTTATTTCGTTTTATAAAGAGTTATAGTCTCTTTCTTTCAATAATTTCTTTCTGTCAATATTTCGGTCGTCACAGAATATACAAATAATACAAAATCTTTATTTCTTTAACAAAATGTTATTCGTATAACTAGTTGCTGGTGTCTCATTTTGAGCATGTGAATAGGCCTGTGTCAGGAGGCTCCGCTCTTCCTTAACGTAGGTATTAACAGCATAGCAAGATATGTAATGTACATTTAATAAGTTTGTATCTTTCTTAAATTTCCTACTGCTTTGCACAGCAAAATCGAAATGATGTTTCGGCGGCGATATTCCTTAACCGATACGACTTTTAAACGAGCTACTACAAGAAACGAGCGTTCTCTTTCTTAGAATTCCGGCAACGCGCCTGTGGCTCCTCTGGTGGTGTGATCACTTACCATCATGTAATCAGCCTCCTCGTTTGTCTCCTATTCCATAAAAAAATATCTTAATAATATAATAACGTTTCGTGTCGTAATTGTTTCTTACGATTATGTTCATATCATTTTAAATAGGTCTAGTATTTTGTTATGGCTCAAGGGCTATTAAAACGCTAATGTCTCCAAGAAGAACTTTAGTGCCTTTGACATTTTAAAACTTTTTGATAAGGGTATTTTACCACACAACACCTCATTGGTTTTCTTTTGTAACCACTGTATTTATTTATTAAAATAAGCCAAGAATGGCAATATCTTCCTCTGAACCGAATTTTATCCGGCGCCTAGTGATAGATATGTTCATTTACATCAAAGCTTTACAGGTCACCTAAGACTTACCCACGAAGCTAAAACAGAACTAGACTTTCATAGCTATTTATATACACAAAGAGATTGATTCACAGACGGCATAAAAATTCACTTCGCAAATGAAATTGCAATAACTCGACAAAGGTAATGACATACTGTTGGCACGGTATCCAGCCTTGACACACCAAGTATGCAAAATAAGCACATCCAGACACTCTGATGTTTCGCACGATAACTCCTCAGATACCATCGACCAACTAAATAAGTATTCCCACAGCCGCATACGGCATCTAATTTAAATTGCCCTACGTTAACTGCATTCATATCCTTTGTGCGTTTCAGTTTTATTGTTAAAATAGGCAATGTGGGTAATGTAGGTACTACTATCTTAAATTGATACTGATTTGCTTTTACGACGGTGTAGGTTATTAGATTTTGAGGTTCTCCTGGTCCTGTTTGAAGTTTAAGGATTCTGACTTGGAGAATATTCTCTGTGAATGACCAATCGCTCTGGTATGTTATCTAATAGACACCAGTATTCGAATAATATTATTATTGTAATAATTAAGTAGTTTCCTAGGTCAAAAAAAATAATTCGATGTTTCAATACAATTAAATATTGAAAAATAACTGTAATTTTTTTCATCGATTTGTCAATGAACTAAGTGTTCGATATCTTTTAGCTAATTTTTAGGAAACAAGTAAGCTATTTGTCGTGTAAATAGGATAACGTCATAATTTGCTGTTTTATACAATTTTCATGGAAAAGTATCGTTTTTGACATTTGGATAAAAGTATTGAATTTGACTTGTTGGATACTATCGTATTGTATCATGCTCAATACGTTGCCGAGCTAAATGGTATTAATTTGTAATTCTTTGTTTTTGGCATCGTATGTACACTATCTTTTACATTTTGTAAACAATGTTTAATTTGGTATTAAACTACGATAGCTACACGTCTACCTCATTGTCTAAACTGCACATGGCTCCACGAAAGTGGGTCATTTAAAGCAGTATTTGGTAACAATGCTACAATAACAGTTTTCAAAGCGAACTGCAACTAAATCGTCAGTCGTGAAGCCGTCAGTGCGTCAGCCGTCGTCGGGGGCTATCTAAACTGCATCGGATCCAAGCGCCCGCGCACGGAGCATATGCACTGCCTTCCCCAACGTAATTGTCTGTAATGCCCATATTGAGACAACCGTCAACTCTTAAATTATGCACATTCACAATATTATGAAGATCTTAAATTATTTTATTGCGTCTCGCATTATGATACGCGGTGGGTCTGACATCTGAATCATAACCGTGACTCGTTCCATATTGTAGCAATTTTCGTAGAATTTTTCAAGCAAGCTCCTTTGGCGGCGTTTCCGGATTTTTTGTCGTAGAATTCCATAATGTTGTTCTATATTTAGACAAGAATGTTCTCGTCTGACATATTTATTACCTTGTTGATATTTAGAAGTGTTTTTTCAAGGGCTCATTGATTATAATATCTGTTACGTTGTCTTTATTTTGTCCGCAAAGCGTGCAAATAATGCTTCGAATTTAATACATAGCTTACAAGATTAGAATTTTCCAGAGAACGAACGCCTCAGATTGCAATAAGAAATACGAAGGAGGTACATTACAATCAGGAGCGCTAAGCCGACTCCACACCACATATATTCAGCACAATATCTACGTAATTACGTCAGCATAAATTGTCATCGGTGAATGAGATTGTGGGTGCGATTTCATCGGGTACATAAGTGGTCGCGCGCAACATTGTCGCGTGGGATTGCCCCGGCTACGCTCGCCGCAGACGATGCCGCGCTCGGGTTACTGTGGTCACTTTCTTGTATGGTGGTACACATTAAGTGTGCTATGTGTACTCTCTCTCCAATGGAGAGATAGGCTTTACTTATGTTAGGTAATAAACACGCAAAGTCAGATTTAAGTATGTCCATGATTTAGATTGCAGACAGGATTGCGAAAACTACCGAGAATGTTAAGAACCTTTTAAAAAAAAAAGTACCTACGTTATTTTGCAATTCAAAAATACTGATATTCAAAAAAGGAGGTCAAAAGCAAAAAAGGGTGCAGTGAATAATATTATTCTCATGGGCCTGAATTGATTCTCGTGCATGGTCGAATGCAAATCAACGTCAAGTTTTACCGTAAAAGAAATATAAACAACATGTTAACGTAGCTTCGTGACCACGCTGTCGTTTCACACTCAAAATGGCCACATGCATGCAACACTGTTGCAGGGACCTCGTAAAGAAAATTAATCCATCACTCGATGTGATTGGCATTTTTTCCTGCGTGCAAAAAGCCGTCTAGCCATGTAGTATGTGGCATTGAGTCCCCTATACTTGGTATTGTTTGGCTCCAAGCCGTTGCCCCGCGGATCACCATACACCGCCGGCGCGTGTGTATGCCACAGGAAATCTGGACTTCCGCTCGTCTAGGATATTCACCTGGCTAGACAATGAATCGCTAATAACACATTGTCTGTGCGTCTGTCTGTCGTTAAATGTAATGTATGCGTAGTTGCCCGTCATTTATGGTCTAGTGGTTCAGTGTGCTCTTTTTTCTTGGGGTCGACTAGAATGGATGAGGTCGAGGATACACGCGTAGAAACAGAATAATATCGTTAGGGCAATGCTCGTGGCTGATGCGTCACTTGCATCCCCGTAACATGAAGATCACGAACGAAGTGTTCACACAATTTGTGCCGCGCATCCGAACGTAGGCGAACAAAGCGTCGAACTTGTGAGCCACATTAAAACGACAAACACGTAATGGGTTTACTTATAAAAAGGAAAACATTAGCCGCCTTGTGGCATGCCGCTATCTCGCTTTTAATTTTATATGACGTCTTAAGATAACTTAAATGGAAAATATACTCAAACATTTCTTAATTTTGAATGCATTTTAAACTTTAATTCTATGGCACGTATAACTCCCTTACATTATGGTGTAGATAAAGTCCCGTGTTTTTCTCATGGTGCAGTAAGTCTTGGAACAGGTTCATTTACATATGTATACCTAGTGCATAGCGCTGTTAGCGGGCTCAGACAGAATTGATCCGGCTTACAGCAAGTCGTTAGTTGGAAAACGGATGTAGAACTGTTGGGATTACCTTAACTAACATTTCTGGTGCTAATTGTACTAAATTAATAAACTACAGAATAAACGAGAAAGGACGAATATGTGTAAAATTTAATTAGTGTGTAAACTTTGGTTTTGTGCCATTCGGGCAGAAAAATAAACTTATAAAAAACTATATGTAGTGTTTTATCAAACTCCGTCTCCTTAGCAGTTTGTGACCTTACGTTTTTAATGTTGGAGAGCCATGCTTCGGCACGAATTGGTCGGCTCGACCAGAGTTACACCACGGCCTCACAGAAAACCGGCGTGAAACAACCACAGCGTTGTGTTCCGCCGCGTGAAAGAGGTTAACCGAGGCCCAATCCTTCCCCTCCCCCAATCCCTAAATCTCCAAATCTATAATAGGTCGGCAACCTACTCGTAACTCCTCCATTGCGGGTGTCAATGGGCGGCGCTGATTGCTTACCATCAGGTAATCTGCTCGTTTGCCGACCTATCACATAAAAAAACTTACAAACCTTCTCTCCGATGAATATTTTGTTGCAGCTTTGTCAAAAAATAATCTGTAGGTACTTACATTTATTTTTGTTACAGGTACCACTTGTATCAAACGAAGGTACAACCGGCTTAGGAGCAGGGAGAGCCCCATTCGCCCCAGTCGCAAAGAACTCCCTAGGTCCAGCAACCATGCGTCTGGCGACCAGAACCAAAATGCTAAAACCACCAGCTAAAGCTTTCCAAGCACCAATAGACGATGAAGATTCAGAGTGATATTAACATTTAAGAATTATTTAATAAGGTTCAATCTTTAATGAAATCTTACACTTCTGTAAGTAGTGCTGTTATTTATTTTAAAGATATGTTAGATATTGATGAGTATATTTATATGAGTCGTGTTATGTTCTTACAATGTTGAAGATTACAGAAGTTATTGTAATTGTAAATACTTATTTGCCTAAACTTCGACCAATATTATTTTAATTACGTTCACAACTTTTTAACTTAGTCTATATTTTTCTTTACCCGTCTTATTCTATTGGAGATCACCACAGAGAAATTCTACCTCTCCTGTTGGTTTTCTTCTAACTATATCAAAATTGATTGTATTTCTCTTTCTACGAAATTGTTTCACAGTCTATTATTTACTCTTAATATATATCTATGTATTATTGAAAATATAAAACTACAAACTGATATTTTGTTTTTCTGTCCTTCTCGGAAATCCCATTTCTGAATATTTTAGAAAGGTTTCGATGGTAATTGTTATGCCGGTAATGTAACAGGATTTAGAGGTCCATCGGCACTCATCAGTCAATCACACCCTGACGGGAGTCAAGAAACTTGCCAAGGAATTCGTCAGAATTGCTGGCGACGAAACAGGTACCTTTCTAATCCTGTGCACCAGTGCATCATCACCAATTATCAAGAAATCTACAATTTCTAACGCAATATATGAAAATGTATTCTGTTCCCGTTCACAGGATACCTTTACATTATGACCAAAGAATTTTAATTTGTAAATAAAAACACTAAGAATTAATTATATAGCTGCCTAACGAAACAGAGCATGGTCGGTGGGAAATTATAATTGGTTCTAAAGCCTGACTGTCGTAGTCACTTGTTTTACGATTACAACTACTATTTAAACCGTCATACCTAACTTGTAAAGGAAGGCAGCAATTATATAAATACATACAATATCTAAGGCGCTATTTAAGTTATTGGTCGAGCAAGTGGCAGGTCGCTGTAAGCGGCTAGCGTATCATTTGTATATCACATTAGACATGTAGACGTAGAAATAAGCGAAGTCGATTGAGGAAACTCCACATTAAAGCTGGCTGGTAATAGCTGCGAAAGGTAACAATTAATCTAAGTTCCCGAGGAATCGGACCAAATGACAGACACTACGTTTGCAGTGCGTTTCCTAGAACGGCAAATGGCGAGGTGCGGCGCGCGGGCCCGCGTCCTGTCAACTCGCCGCCCAGCAATTTTGTCGACGATAAAAACTCTGTGAGCGACATCGCTCAAAGGCGTAAGGTTCCGTACGTGACATCGATTTTTGGGATATATTGGATTTGATTCTATTTTCATAGCATCAGACAAGAAGTCCATTGCTGACCTTCTGCAGTGACCAGTACCTACACATACGTCCAAATGCAACACAAACCTCACATACACTTCCACTTCCATATATCTAGTAACTAGCTTCCATCCGCGGCTTCGCCAGATTATAAACGTAATTTATGTAATGTGTGTATGTAAAATACTGGTATCTATAATTTATATCTGTAGGATATAAATTAGGCTCTCAGGATCATAGTTGTTGCTATCACTGATTGATATAGATAAAGGAATTTTCATAATCCGACCACCGGTTCTAAAGTTAACTTTCTACATACAAACTTACAAATACCTCTTTATAATATTAGTATAGTATAGATAAGTAGGTAAACGCCATTCCGAGTCTTTTAAATTGACCATCTTGCCAGTGATTTTGTTTCTTACTTTTCCTAGGTGGGTACCTAATGTACCCAATGTGCAATTATCAGTAATTTACCTAATCTCTAAATACTAAAATACAGTTTCTAATCAAGACATCCAATTCACAAAATAATGAATGCATCTATGAAGATCTAGCTACAATGCGTGAACATTTTATCACATTGAAGGCATCGTGGCAACGTTAATAAGCCTTGTTGGCTAAAATTAATTAAAATTCTTTTTTGTGAACCTATTTACAGATTTTGTTTTATTTTTATTTCTTTATTGTGAATGTGAATACCATTCCGCATTTAAATGACTTGCTTTCGTATCGGCACTAACGGTTCCTACCTAAAAGAAGTGGAAAATATCTAAGTAGGTGAATAAGCTTGGAAAAACTCGAACAAGGACATAATAATAATATAATCTCACAGTCTTACTGCTTTCAATTATTCGACTATCTATTATTAAAACATCTCTATAAACCAACAAAAAAGAACAACTTTACCTGACTTTACCTTAAGATGTTTACATAAAAACTACAACTTTCGCTGCACGTATACAATATTTTTATGTTAATAGAAGCTCTTGCTGAATTATCTGCCTTCCTAATATTTTACGGATCACCTGATGGTAAGCTATCAGTGCTGTCCGGAGCGCCAAGTATTTCTTTCATATCGGTTTTCTGTAAGGCCGTGGTTTCAACCCGATCGAGACGGCCGAAACACATGAAGACCCTCTCATGGGTACAGAAAAAAGCCTTTGGCGCAATTTATCCTACATTTGCATACTTTTTTGTGGAGGGTAAATCATCAAATAACTTCTCTTGCCCAGGGTATTGCCAGAGAGAATAATGCCAGACTCTTACTGGCTAAAAACCCACCCGTTCCTTCTCCTGCTCCAGGCCGAGGCCGCAGGCAGACATCTACATAAGGTTTTTATTGAAAAAAATCTATTTCTTGATTCTACATTTGCATCTAACTCGCTCTATGTATCTTCTTCACTTTTTTTCTCTTTCACAAACTACCCATTTGTTTTTTGACCATTCCTTGCCAGCCATTCACATTGTACTTCAGCGCTCGCTTTGCAAACAAATACATTATTCGTTATGAACCCTAAACAGTAGCATGTTTCCATGTTTCAATGGACAGTAATCATCGGCATTTGTCGTAATACATTCTAGAAAATAATTATATCGCCGACTCTGTAAACGAAGGAAATACACCTGATTGCATCACTTTGAAGCATAATATCCACAAAGACACATTATATTCCATCTTCTGTCACGAAGAGGCTGATTTTATGGAGATACGTTTACATAGGTTGAGTCGAATACATACACCTATGTAAGTACTTACCTTAGTACATTTTGTCTTTTAGTTTATCCATTTTTGTTATTTACAATAGGCACTTATTAACTTAGGTAGTTTCACTTCATTGATATTTATGTTTGGCTTTTACACTATCTAAATTACCTATGTAAAATATTCGTAGGTAAGTAGTTGCATTGTACCTAGCGATAGTCAGACAGACTTTGGGCTTATACCATATGAGGACCTTTTTAAGGAAGGATAATTTTGTATTGTGTTTTCTCGGCCTGTGAGGGACGAGTAGGTGTCACTCTTACTGACTAAAAAACACTCCGTTCCTTCTCATCTCCAGGCCTGTGGTATACTGTGTGAAATTAGGATCTTTTAATTCCTAGGGATGTGCAGCAATCGTCGGTGAGAGATGACATCGTAATGGCTTCGGAAGAGGTCTGTAAGTGGACGTGTGCTTAGTTAGATGGTGTAGCGACATCTAGCTTACTACTTACATAAACAATAGCAGCAATCACGAGCAAGATTCACATCGCGCTATAAGAGTTTTCAACACAATTAGCACCCATAATGATACCCCGACAAAAACCGTCGGGCAGTAGCCCACCAGGCACGAACACCTCGCCTGGTCGGAGGATCCTCCCTTTTCAATGGAGGATGAGGAACTTTTCACCCTGTTCCTCATACCTCTAAAATGGTAACCACTGGAGCGGTCTTAGTGTGGTAATAATCCCACATTCTCTAGGCTTTCTCTTCAAAAAAGCCGGGCGATTTTTAAAGGTTTCCCTTGTCATAAGAACGAGCCTGTTCCACGAGTGCTGTTAACTTCAACATGACATATTTTGATACATTCCGCTTGGAAAGTGTGAAAATGTGTTAAATTTTCCGTCAGTGAGACAAGAAATGATAGAATAAAATGGGTATCAGAAAAACTGGTCCTTCTAAAATCTTTAACTCGAACACAAGAGGAGAGGGAAAGAAATTTAAATTCAATTGAATGTATTCCACACAAGAGGAACAGTACAAGTTACAGATAAAACTAATTAAACGTTATCTTAACTTTAAAATCATTAAATTAAACAATTTAATGAAGTCATTCATTGCTTTATAAGTTAACCTAAGTAAATATTATCTCACTACTAAGGTTTTACGACCAAATTAATTTTTATATTTCCCAGCTCATAAAATTTACACGGTTTTTTGATAACATTTGCTACAATTCTAACAAAAAGCAAACATATCTTTGAAGGGACGTAAATATGAATTTCCTTTCCAAGCGACCAACGATTTCTTTTCTTCGAATTCGCAAGGAAGTGGCCTCTATATTTATCATAGAGTTCTGGAAAGTAGTTTTATTTAGTCGACAATTCTTTGATACTTAATAGGTAAGACTTGATTAGCGTGACGGGGGAAATCAGTGAGCGGGATGTCGGCTCTAGCTTGCGTGCGACGTACAGGCAAAGTCGCGCGTCGCGGCTATATCAACATGCACTTTCATACAACTGTGATTATGGCTGGGCGGCTTTTACACGCAAATATAGGTAGGTACTTCTAGTACATTAACTGCAGTATAATCGATTAATTGCCGCACAATTAATTTAATATTCAAATTAATTGAAATAACTGTATTGATGTTTTCGTTTCAAGCAGCCATCACTGCTTAGCATAATTAAATTCTATATTTGATGCATAGTCGCTACCGTGCGCGAATTATATTAAATAAGCCGATGTTAGAGGTGGTTTTAATAGTTTATTAATGAATGAAGATAAGAACCTATGTATACCTGGGGAGTTGTGTCGCGTGCAATGATAAAAAAGAAGAAAGAAGGCAAGGAAGGAAGAAGAACCGAAAAGCATTTGAAGAAGACCTAATCTATTTTTCTTTTTGAATAATCTTTTTCAATACTACGCATTAATTAAACAGAGTTATGGGTACCCACCTAACAACTGGCACTATAAAAAGCCAAGGTTTATTAGAATCTTCTAAGGCGTAATCCCATCATGAAAGAATTAGGTCCTACCTACAAACACTAACTAAATATCTACCTATAAGACAGTGGGTCATCTACCTGCAAATGGAATCTGGATGGAGCTGAATATCACCCCCGTGTCGTTAGCTCGTAACCAATATATTTTATATCACTCCGAATTTAGAATCGACAAGAGCTGCATTTATTTCATTAGCTCCCATTCGTGTAAATGCTTGAAAAGAAATTTAGGAGTCAAATGGTGATCTGAGACCAGACAAATGGTTTCGCAGAAGGATTTTTGTTAGTCATTCGAGATGACCGACAAATTTTATAGGTACGATTTAACTGGATCGCATCAGTGGCTGCAAAAAATCATAATGATTACGTCATTCCTATGGATTGGGGTCAGGTTTCTTATAAACGTTACTACATATTAAGAGTGAAATTTTAAGTTTATCATTGTTGAACTTCCATTTTGTATTGTAAAGTTCCAATTACCTTGTCATCGAGAGAGAGTATCTAGGTATTTATATCTAGGTTGTGGTTTAAAAATTGTTAATAGGTATGCATCTACTGCGTCAAAAAATATTCTTGTGTTTATCACTTAGGTACACAATGTAAGTAACAAACAAAATATGACTTTTTTTTTCTACCTCTTTTACTTCTACATTGTTTAACATCTAAGATAGTCAAATAATTATAAGTACCCATATATTATAGATTAGAAGCATTACAATTTAGGCATTTTACCAAGCTTAACTATACCTAGCATCTGTTTATTTTATTCGAACAACCAACCAGCAATTATACATTAGGTATTCTATACGGTACACAATACACAAGTATTTTTGAGAACTCTCATTAAAATACTACAACAGTAGCAATTACGGATTCCGTCGAGCAGCAGACCGGTAAAATCGCCCTTCCCTGGCGGGAACGTCCTCGTCCACTTTCCAAAGCTTTTCCAGGTGAGTGTGTAAGGTCAGGGTGACCCCGGTAGGTGGCGCCACGCACATTAGTTATGCGCCGCGGGTGCGCCGTCTGCCGCGCTTCCTGTCACCCCACCACACTCGCCCGCCCCCTAGCGACCGTTACTCAAACTCATCTTGTGTTGTTTTACCTCATAAATAAGTATTAACACATTATTATGTAGATAGATATACAAAGATCCTTAATGATAGGAAAGCATAGGTACACCTTTTTCCTTTTACCCGACTATGCATAGCAAAAGGAGGGAGAGAGTCACACGTTGTGACTCTCTCCCTCCTTTTGGGCAAAGTGCAACGATAGGTAGGTATATGTAACGTGTGACTACGCCTTTCAGTAATCTGAAAATCTTGTTTTATACTTTTTCAGCGTCGGTTTTTGTCGTAGTTGGGTTTTAGTTTTTATACTTTTTATTATAAAAATAAGAAACGGCTTATAATTGACTGCACGTGTCCAGAGGTGTGAACACTGTGAACCACAAATTGTCTTTCCGGGTCTGGGGTCATGTCCATGTGAAAGTTTGTTATAACGCACACACGGAATAAATCCTAGTGTGAAACATCGTATTTAAAAAAAAGAAAAAACTCGCGTCCTATGTGCAACAATAGCGCACTTGTATACTTTTTTTAATGTAATAAAACGAGGCAAACGAGCAGACGGATCACCTGATGGTAAGCAATCAGCGCCGCCCATGGACACCCGCAACGGAGGAGTTACGAGTGCGTTGCCGACCTATTAGGGATTAGGGTTTTGGAGATTTAGGGATTTGGAGCTTCTCATACCACCGGATTGGGCCTCCGGTAACCTCACTTACACGGCGAGACAACGCTGTAGTTGGTCACGCCAGTTTTCTGTGAGGCCGTGGTATCACTCCGGTCGAGTCGACCCATGCGCACAATGCGCAATACTACTACTACTTTGATATTACGACTGTCTATGGGCGGCGCTGATTGCTTACCATTAGGTAATCCGTCTACTCGTTTGCCAGTCAATCGCATAAAAAATTGGAACAAATAAAAAAACTGAAATAATTACAAAAATTATGTTTAACACTATAATTATTAGCATAATTTGACGACAATCTATTAGAAATTTGTGGTTAAGACTATTTTTAATACATACATTTATAGTTATAAACTAGTACCTAAATGTTTACAAACCACTTGAAAATGTAACGTTTACTGGAATAGTAAATCGGTGAAGTTGTGTTTAAACAGAATTAGCTTTGAATAAACCAAAAAAATACCTAGTACCTAATTACCTACGTCTAGACTAACGATATAAATTCATACGCAAGTTTAATTTTCACTGTGCGTAAACGGGGGTGAATTTTTTATAACCGCCGCCATTATGATAAATTAAAATAACATAGATAATATTAAGCTTAGTTTTCAGTGATGTAATAGTAAACTTGTTATATTATTTGATTCGTATAATACACCAGGGTCTTTAGTCTGAAAACGGTACGGAACTGCACGGTTGGTATTTTGGCTAGCCAACTGGCTACCGCGCAACGTCTTGCGGTTTCGATTCCCGCATGGAACAACTCTTTGCGTGTTCCAAAATTTGTTGTTCCGAGTCTGGGTGTGCTATGTATGTGTAACCGAGGTTGCGGTCCGGGCAATAGATAAGGCACCGCATCCTCGGCCTGGAGCAGGAGATGAAACGGAGGAGTTTTTAGCCAGTAAGAGTCTGACTCTTCCTCCCACCCCGGCCTGGGCGGGAAAAGTCATTTGATGATTTTCCATTCATAAAAAAATGTATATGTATACTACACCCATAAGAGATTTTTTTTTAATATAAACTTTATAATAAACAAGGCAACAGAAAGCTTAACTCACAATCACAGATCGAATTTAAGCTTCTCTACTGATAGTGCTCACACTCAAGGTCGTAATCGGCATAAAAACATAAACAGCATTAAAAATAAAACGAATCGACTAAACAATTTCTAAAATTAGTCGATAAAACCAAGGAGTGCAAGACGCGACCGCACGGCTTGTTTACATACTTCTTGAATACGTTTTCCACGCCGACAGACAAGTAAACATCAGAAAATCGACACTGTTTACTTAAGTTTAAGTACCTTTAGAGAGTTATAGTCTTTCGAACGTGTAAAATGTGTGTTGTTCAAATAAATCGTGGTCAATCGGGGCTCAGTCAATAGGTTTCTGATTGCTATATAGCGCCCGTGATACTTCCCAGCCGACAGACATCTGCGGGCTGTCAGCCGACTCATAAAATCCTCCGTGAATGTGGATAATTGCCTTAAAATGTGTTTTTCGTGTGAAATCTTTCAGTTGCAACGTTAAATGAAGATCTCGATTGTATTACAAATATTTTTGCACACTTGCATACTGGCTTAGAGAATATTATAAAGCTAATTTAATTATACCTACTTATCTTATTTCAGCCACTTAATTTTTTTTTGTTTTTTGCGTTGCTGCACATTATGATTTTCTCCTGTGTCGTGGGTGCGGTTACAAACATACAATTCACATACACATGACACGCAGACCCGGAACAACAATTTGTGGATCACACAAAGTTGTTCCGTGCGGGGATCGAACCCGCGACACGTTGTACAGGAGCCAGTTGTCCAACCACCGCACCAACCGTGCAGTCAAATATATGTAGGTACTTAGCTTTTCAGGTATATTTACATATTTTTTATTCTTCATCTGTTTTTCAAAGACTTTTCAGAGTAATTACTTAAAAGCGGAAAATTTTCAATAAGTTCTGTATGACGTCCAAGAAGTTTTGACTCGACAGATCAGTGAGAAAATTGTCAACCACAAATAATAAAAAAGTTAGAAAATACAATTTCCTTAAAAAGAACTTCATTCTCTTTACCACGCGACCATTATCAAATAGTTATCGAGTATCAGTACTAAACCCAGTCCCACCTATTGTGAAATGAACACAAGTGTGTAAGTATGTATGCATGTGTTATGACAGTGTGCGTGTAATACGCAACAGGTGTAATTAGGGTCGCGTCCGATGTCGGATTTATTGTCTCATTCTAGTCTCTAATCTCTAGACAACAATTAATTTTAGTTATTTTTAGAGTACCCGCACCCTCCTCTCTCCTCAAAGCACCAAATTTCTTAGGTGTATCAGCTATTTGCTGATTAAAAACTAGTTCGTTCGTTTTCCTACTTGTAGTTGGGCCGTGGTCCGTGGTACATTTTGCGCTCGCACTCCGATCCCCGGCTGAAACAATTTTATTTTAGTCTTGCTGTATTATCACCAATATTCAATTATTAGTTTCAAATAATGAAATTATGTCAACTACCCTCCTTAGACCTATTATTTTAACCAGACACAGATGAACAGCCGACAAGTCTCAGATTAAATGGATATATTACGATGTGAAGTAATTCGATTTTCAAAAAATTCTTACCATCAGAGATGAGCCGAAGTCTGCAAGCACAACAATGTACTATGGGCCCGACTTGGAGCAGGAGAAGGAATGGAGTGGTCCCCAATCAATATTCGATGGTCGTTAATTATTAAGATTCTGACACCTTCTCTCGAGTCGTCCAGTAGAGAAGAAGTGATTTGATAACTTCCCGTCTCAAAAAAAAAAAAAAACAGTAAGAGTATCGCGTAATGTTACGGACACAATTATTCTTGTCCGTTTGTTTGATTACAACTTACTCAAGATAAACCCTTTAAATCCGGATGCGATTCTGAATACCGACTACCTAATTCGCGTTGGTTTACGGGATGAGTCACCGTATCGCGTGAGTTTGTTAATGTATCTAATATGTGAGCTTGTTGCTAGGCACTTAATAAAGCATCAAGGTTTATGGAAATAAGATGTTGCACTCCACGGTTGGCGCAGTGTTCAATCCCTGGAAGCAACAACTTTAATTGTTGTTAATCAGACCCAGAACATATTATATATTTGACAGTTCTTCCGAGCGTGATGTGTATGTAAAATTATAAGTCACGTTATAGAAAAAGCATGATATTCGGCAACGTTTAAAAAAAGAACAAAAAAAAATTCAATCACGACACTGCACGGGAAAACACTTCAATGTTTATGAAAAGAAAACTCAATTAAATTATTTATAATTTTAAATTTAGAACCTAGCTCACGTTTTCTACTATGTTATAGGTACGTAGTCGTATACACATTACATAGATGTGTATATTTAGAATAAGGTAGGTACTTTTTTGACGACTAATTTTTACGATTTGTACCAAATCTAAATAGGTTAGTCAATACAAAACGAGTGTCAGTTAACACATTGGAAAACACGTCACTGCTACAATAATAGACAGACAACAAATGGTCGTGTGCGTCTTGAGACAAAAGAAAAAAAAACCGCAGCCGCTGCAAAAAGGTGCATTATCGAAGGACAAGAGCACGCTGGTGAATGGAGGTGGGTAGAACAGGTGTGTGTCAAGGTTGCAGACGGCGTAACGAGTCCCAGAGGTGCGGCCGTCTGCCAAACGACCTTGGGTGTATAACCCGACTTAGTCCCACATACGGCCGCTAATCGAAAATCAACGTTTAAGAGGTTTCTCCTTTTTTTTACCCAGACGCAGCAAACTCGTAATTAAAACTAAAAAATGTTCTTAAAAAGCTTTCCTCAATTCGAAAAATAACTTCGCTTTAAATTTGGAATGTCTTTTTTTTTGTTTAAAAAAAGAACGAGTGTCTGAGAATCTTAAGTATTTTTGCTTTTACGGCTATTTAGTAATTTTGAATTTGAAATTTGAAAAATAATGGAATATTTTGATGTTTGCAATTGTTTTTGGTCTGACAAGCATAGAGTATTTTGGTAATTAACATTGCTGGCTGATGAGTTTAACGGTTGAAGGAGAACATAGTTAAAGCAGTTTACCTACGCAGTGTGGGTAACGAATCAGTGATCATAAACAATTCACTGCCGTAGTGTACATAGGTACGCAATACAATTAAATAATTTATACACTGATAATATCCAAGCCTTTACCTTTGGCATTGGATAATAGAATTGTCTATGTCAACACAATTTTCGCAATTTCAAAAGGAATTTTCATGAAAATTCACATCGTTAACATTACTAGATAACCTACTAAATAAAATCGAAATAATATTAAGTACTACTGAGAAATTTAAAATCAACAGTAAGACCAGACAGTAAATAAAACATTACGTAGATAATCAATTTGTCTAGTGTGTACCAATAGATACGTAGATTTTCATGGAAATTGTCTGCGTTAACGTAATAAAGACTTTTTATTTTTTTCGCATTGTCTATATTACTCAGGACGCTCAATTCTGTTATTTTTATGGATTTTTTAATGAAATCGATATATTGGTGTATATAAATAAAAAAAGCTATTCGTTATACCCGATGGCCGGGAAATATGGACTTTCCTTATTAAATTGACCATGAGCACTATTGAACTTTCCGTGCATTTTGGCATGTTTGCCTATTACTGTACAGTATATACTACATACTACTCACAAATAAATAAATAATTATATTTTCTCACACGCAACATCAGTGGACAGAAATGCATTGATGGCCTTTCCCGCGGAGGCCAATTTCTAAATAAAGGGTACAAACAGATTCATAACTTATCTATTTAAGGTAACAACTTTATTTTAAAATACCAATAAAATAAAAGTTTTTTACATATTCAAAATAACGATTTACGTTACGTGAATTACGTAGGTACGTCGTGCAGCCAATTCTCAGTAAATTCACTGATTAAGTCGATATCTTCAATAAATTTAGTTTACCTCACGATACTATACTAGATTGAGCATTTGACCTTAAAAATAAGCACACACCGAAATCAAAACAATTTTATATATTTCTTTTTTATTAATTTTGATATATAATAACAAAAAATACACAATCATACTTACCTACGTATTTTTAACTGTCCATACATTCAATATGTCAAGCACGTTTTTAATTAAAGGAACTTATCTTTTATATTCCAATCATAAATTAATTGCAGTTATACTTAACTTCATCAGTTATAATATTATGTATCCTATCATCAAAATTATAGTACCTAGTTCAGATAGAATTATGTTTCACTAGCTACTCTCGCGCGGTTTCGCGTTTCGCGGTTTCTTTTATAGCCTATAGCACTCAGGAATATTGTAGCTATCTATCAGCGAAAGAATTTTGGGGATCCGACCAGCGGTTACAAAGATTACCCTCTACATACAAACTTACAAACTTACAAATTTTACCTCTTTATAATATTAGTATAGATTGACATAAATGATGTTGGCGAGGTTGCCGGTTAATATTTGTTCTGCAATGAACACTTGTAGATATCAATTTAATAACTGCTATCTACAATTAATTGAGACCACCTGACAATTGTTATGTATTAAATCCTGCATGTTATGTCTGATTGCAGTTTTTTTCGTAGTTATCTCGTGCATTACATAAGCATACTTTTCAGCCGGGGTTGCGGGGTAAGCACAATGAGGCACCGCTACCTCGACCCAGAGCAGGAGAAGGAACATGGGGGTTTTTAGTCAGTAAGAGTCTGACACTCCCTCCCGCCCGGCCCTGGGCGGGAGAAGTAATTTGATGATTTTCCACTAACAAAAAAAAACCTATACATTCTTTAGAAAAAAATATTTAATCATTGAATTACAATTTCATTATTCTTGCGGAAGGGCTTCTTAGTCAGTTTCTATTCTCCTAGTCCTTTGTCCTCAAAACCCCCAAAGGGCTGGCAACGCACTGGTCACTTTTTGGTGTGTATGGGCGGTGCCAATTGCTTACCGATCTACACCAGATTTTTATTTATAATTTATTTTTGACCTAGGAAACTACTAAATTATTTAGAAAGTTTTGGAAGAACTTGCAAATAACAATACTTAGATCAATTTAAGGTCAAGTGTTACGTAAAAATACTTTAGTATGGAATATCTTATATGTAACCAAGCAAGTTTATACATATATGTACCTACATATTAGTTACAAGTCTGTCTTGTCATCATAATTTCAAAAGTACACACTTGAGTTGCAGTAAATAACATGATATTGTATCCAATTTGTATGATAACGTGCAAACAGCGTTGAAAAACAGTATTACGTCTAAATCTAAAAACTAGTGTTCATTTTTTTGTTTAGTCCAATTAAATAGTGCTTAAGTATGACAGTACTCGTACGGATCCATAAATGCATATGTAGGACAAACAAAAATTATTCTGTCTGTATGTGTTTAACACAAGAATTGCTAACTTAATTTTGATGAATTCTTTCGTCAAGATGGATTGTGTATTTTTACGTATGATGGATTGTGGATCTTATGCACCGAAGATCCGTGAGAAGATGATAAAGGAGGTAATGTTTTTTAACATATTTGACGTATGGTATATTCTTAGATATACACGCATATAGCTGATCGTGAAACCCCAAGAACGTCGTGGTGGCCCGGACGTTAAGGACCATTTCTCATGCGTGAGGGTGCAGATTTGAAACCTGGCAAGTACCAATGTGACTTTTTCCGAGTTAGGTATATGTTCTATGATTATTAAGACCCCGCTTACATACGGTGAAGGAAAACATTGTGAGGAAACCTGGACTTTCTATAATTTCTAGTTATAGCTTTGAAATCGCAAATCCGCCTTGGGCAAGCGTGATGATGAATGCTCAAATCTTTTCCGTGTGAGAAGATGTCTTTACTCATCAGTGGGCCCTTAATTATAGTCAGATGATGATAATGAGATAAGGTTAGCTAAAGCGTTACTGTAGTAAAATAAGCAAGCGGGAAGGCGGTGCAAGATTTTTTCCGCTACATTTCGATGATCCTGTCTTTTAAAAAAATCCATTACTGCAGTGTGATTCTGTAAGACTTCATTCTAAACTTCGAATCTGAATCCGCCGTGAGTAGTAGTACACTAGCGCTACACTTGCGAGTTGAACTAAATTGACAGCATCATTTTGAAAGATAAAGTATGAAATGACGTTAAAAGTGGCATTCTAAAATTTAATTTCCCCGTCACTTCGACGCTCACTTCGCACTCGAACACGATTCAAAATCAAACAAATTTTATAGAATCGACGTGCTGAATTCATTTATTCTAAGTCACAGAGCGTCGCGCTTGTACTAGTAGAGCTTTTTGTGATTGATTCACGTGAGTAATTAGTTACATTCAATATAATTAAGTATGTCTCACGATAGTTAGTTTCAAAAATTGCTCTATGACTCGTGAATTCTATAAATACGGGAGAAAATATACGGCAACAGCTTGTATGTGCATTGTATTTCTACCTACCACAAATTTTTCATTGTTACTGACTATGTAAACAGAGGATTTTTTTGTAAACTTGCCTTTTTGCTTGTTGTCTAGACTAGACAATACAGTAATTTACAAAATTACGATGATCTAATTTTAGGTTTAAAAATATCCAGACAAACCATTATATTCTCTTTGCTATCTTTGTTTTGGTTGTATTAAGATGTTGTTGTCAGCTGAAAACGCAGGAAATAAAAATAGTTTAGGTCAGAACTAAATTTAAATATGTTTAATTATCTTTTATTTATATTTAAATAATCAGGATTAAGCCGAACAAGTATTCTAACTCTCCCATAACGGGCCTGCTGGAAGAGATTTCTGAAGAAATAAGCTGTGCCTTTGTACCTAATTGTTGTATTATTTTTCTTGTCCAACTCACTGTGTGTACAAAAATTATTAAATTAATAAATAAATGAGTTTAATTCATAAGATAGCGTTTAATTCATCGAATGAATAGATTAAGTTTATCATTTAGTATGAAGTACTGAGTTACTGAGCTTCATGTGTCAGCTGGTGGCTAGGCCTACAGTTACTATGTACTTAACGCTCCGACATTTGAAACTACAAACAGGACATAGATGTAGGATTAGTTCACACGCTCTCCTTCTAGATATGGCACAATTTGTTCCTAAGCTATTCTACTGTTTTTTTATGTGATAAGTCGGATAACATGTAGTCACATTTCCAAATGGTAATGGCTCCGCCTATGGACCTTTCAACAACGCAACAACAGAGGAGTTTCGAGTGCGTTGCCGTCTTTTGGGGATTAGGTTTTTGGAAATTTAGGAATTGGGAGGGATAGGGGATTAAGCCTCCGGCAACCTCACTCACACAGCGGAACACAGCGGTCTGTGCTGCTGTTGTTTCACGTTGGTTTTCTGTGAGGCCGTGGTCGAGCTGACCCATTCGTGCCGAAGCTTGGCTCTCATGATGTTGGATTGCCTAAAAAAAGGTGGACCTAATGCCATATGGCTTCTCTACCAGTCAACCTTTGGGTCAAGTGGAAAATCTGCGTAAAATAGGTACGGGAAATATGTTTATTACGAATACGAAATGACCATAATTAATTATTTACTTCACCTTCTTGGACGAACATAATTATTATTTTCTACACCTAGTTGTAATAAGAAAAGGTAAAAAATACTGGCTAAAATGTCAACTGCTAATAAACACCAAATTAATTCGCAGAAGTGAATCATAAATCATTAAAACACCTTCTGATATAATGTCATCGTTGTAATATAGTTCGTTCCATAATTAGAGACAACAATTTGACAACCGCAAATGTCAAACTACAAAATAATGTGGCCAGATTTTTTCACATAGTGATTGACCCGAGTACGATTTTTTAAAATACTGATATCGTGTTTTTTTAATATATTTTTTTTTTGAATGAAAAATAGATTGCCGGACGGTATAATAGGGATTTTCGAGTACCTACTAGTACAGACACCAGACTAATTTTGTAAGATAGGCAGACTCCATGTCAGATCCCTATCAACTGGAATGTGGAGTCAGGCAGGGGGGCTGAGCTGTCCCACATTGTTTAACATATATTATGTGAGGGCGCTGGTGCGTCATCATTGTAGGCTGCTCCATTGATGGTCATATACTTAATAATATTAGTTACGCCGATGACAAGGTGTTGTTGAGCCCATCGATAAGTGCCCTGCGCTCCTAGAGGTGTGTGAGGCATATGCTGAAGCACAGAGATTGACATATAACATCAAAAAAATTAGTTGTCAGTGTTTCGGACGGGGCGAATAAATGTTTCATTTGAACCGCCTGTGACACTCAACTCTCAACTCACTGAGCCGACCCATTTGTGCCGAAGCTTGGCTCTCCCACACTTGTTTAGCCAGTGTTGTATGGATGACCTCATATTGATGGACCTCAGCAAGACTTTTAAAAGAAAATACTACTTTTAAAAAGCTCCTACTCTAGGCCGAAGCCGCGCCGGTATATTGCGCTGGCCCCGCGTACTGGCGCACCCTTGTACAATAGACTTTACTAGGCTAACCAATAGCAAAATAGGAGAATGTGGATCAGCTACAAAATATCTTTACGTTCCTTACTAATTGGAAGCAGTTTTTATTTAGTAATTCATCCCCCCATGTAACTGATCTATCAATCGCGGCAATTCGATCCTGACCAAAACAGACAAGTAACGGGTCAACAGGATTCGGTGTTAGAAGGTAGTAGGTATGACATGCCTACAAATAGGCTCATAGAAACATTTTACGATCATTTTATTGTGTCTGCATGAAGATGTTAGCGATTCTACGTGACAAATGTGTATCCTATGCTACCGAACTTTAAAAACCTGGTAAAGGCCTCTTGTCACACGAAGAACTTATGAAAATTTCTCACCACCACGCTTTAGCTAAGTAAATCGCACGATATAGAACTACCCAGCTCAATTCGCTTAGACGATCTAAATCATAATTTCTCTACAGTACCTACCATAGATCGTCTAGTGAAACAAGATACTCTAAGGTTCATCTCTGGTCTTACGCGTCCCAACATTGCTACTCCTTTCCACTTCATTCCAGTTGATTCGGCAGAGATTGGTAGGATTATCCTTTCAATTAAATCAAAAGCGGTAGGATGTGATAACATTTCTCGTAACATGATTATAACTGTGCTAGATCACCTCCTACCGGCTATAACCCACATTATCAATTTTTCCCTGTATTCCGGATCTTTCCCATCCCTTTGGCGTAAAGCCTTTGTCCGCCCTCTTCCCAAAGTATCTACTCCCACTCTTCCCAGTCAGTTCCGTCCTATATCCATACTTCCTTTCCTGTCCAAGGTGCTTGAGGCCTGTGTACACAAACAACTATCTGATTTCATTTACAGGAATTCACTTGTTAGTCCATTTCAATCGGGCTTCAGACCAGGCCACAGCACTGTTTCCTCCTTAAAGTGACTGGCGATATTAGAGTTGGCCTTGAGGACGCTAAAGCCACAGTCCTGGTTTTGGTTGATTTCTCGAATGCCTTCAATATGGTCAGTCACGATATCCTTTTAGCCATCCTATCCCATCTTGCGATCTCTGGTGGGTCTCTGGCATGGTTTTCTTCTTATCTTCAGGAGCGTCAGCAGTCGGTCAAGCATGGTGATATATCATCAGGCTGGTGCGAATTAAAAGCTGGCGTTCCTCAAGGCGGCATACTATCACCACTCTTGTTTTCTATTTTTATCAATCTCATCACTTCTGACCTTCGGTGTGCGTACCATCTGTATGCAGATGACTTGCAGCTGTACTGTCAGGCTGGGGTAGACTGCTTGGCCGATGCTATCTCAAATATTAATGATGACTTAGCCACCATTAGTGCCTGGTCAGCTCGGTTTGGCATCGCGGTAAACCCGAATAAGTGCCAGGCTATCATCGTCGGAAGCTCTCGATCGCTAGGTAGGGTTGACGATGCATCTCTGCCAGCCATCCTTTTCGACGGTGCGATCGTTCCTTACAGCAACGATGTTAAAGATCTGGGCTTACATATTGACAGGAATTTAAACTGGCATACACAAGTCGCTAACGTGTGCAAAAAAGTGACCGGGTCGCTGCGGGCCCTTTACCGCGTGAAAAACTTGCTTCCGACCGTCACCAAGACGATGCTTGTACAGACCTTGTTGTTCCCTATAATAGATTATGCTGATGTTTGTTACTATGACCTGAATGCAGATCTCCTCAATAAACTCGACCGACTTCTGAATAACTGCATTCGTTTCGTTTTCAACCTGCGCAAATATGATCATGTTTCTGCACATCGGTTGCAATTAAAGTGGTTGCCCATACGCCAGCGTAGGGAGCAAAGGGCGTTAACCACTTTATTTTCCTTTCTTAACTCGCCTTGCCCACCTAGTTATATGTCCTCTTACTTCCAATACACATGCGCAAACCACAATAAATATCTTCGCTCTTCTAACAATCGTCTCCTCAACTGTCCAACTCATCACTCAAAATTTCTCCAATCCTCATTCTTCGTTCAGGCTATTCTTCTGTGGAATGCGCTACCCCCCGATATCAGGATCTTGACTAGTCGGCTGTCTTTCAAGCAGAGAGTTCGGGAGCTTCTTTTGAAGTGGTTGGGGGAATCATCGTGACTATGACTGCATATACGTATATATATATATATATATATATATATGTCGGAGAAGCATTGTCATCGCTGACATTGTCATTAGTGGTTGCAGGTTTAGTGGGCGTCATGAGGGTAGAATGCGAGCACAAAACACAATAATCACAATAAACACTATTTTTAATTTAGATGGTAACAATAGTTTTGTCTGTTTCACAATAACGCAAAAGAAAGTCGATAATTAGGACTGAGCAGCGGGTTCAGGGCACCGATCTTACAGTTAATAAATAAACGATCCAACTCGACCGATTTACTAATGCTCTCCGTTCCCGCCAAAAACTGTTCACCTTTTATACGTAAGATGGCGCCTCGACCCCACTCGAGGCACGTGCTCTGCTCTGATTGGTTACATAGGAAGTCAAATTCTAGTTTTAAAATTATAATAAAAAAAAAGAATAAAAATTAAATTAAGGCTATGAAATGTAACAAAACCTTTTTTTAAAAGTGAATATAACACAAACAAAAATAAATGTGCGTAACAATCAACTGCAATGCAAGTAACAATCAACTCCCAGCTTCCTCCCCGACACGGCCGTCCTGACGTATTACACGTCCTCGTGTGATGTCGAAGGCCGTGCATCATCTGCAGGAGAGAAAGAAATTCTTCAAAATAAAGTTCGGCCACTCCTGACCAAGGAAATCGTGTACATTAATACAGTTTGTGGCCACTTCGCCTTTTAATGGCCACCTCGCCTTTTAATGGCCACCTCGCCTTTCAATGGCCACCTCGCCTTTCAATGGCCACCTCGCCTTTCAACGGCTACCTCGCTTTTCAACGGCTACCTCGCCTTTCAACGGCTACCTCGCCTTTCAACGGCTACCTCGCCTTTTAATGGCCACCTCGCCTTCAATGGCCACCTCGCCTTTTAATGCCCACCTCGCCTTTTAATGGCCACCTCGTCTTTCAATGGCCACCTCGCCTTTCAATGGCCACCTCGCCTTTTAATGGCCACCTCGCCTTTTAATGGCCACCTCGCCTTTCAATGGCCACCTCGCCTTTTAACATAGATAACATAACTTTAATGTCCACCACAGGCTGTTAGGATATTCCAAAAGAAACTAGCAGTTATACATACACACACATTCTGATAACAAATCATTTTAAATAAAAGAAAGTTAGTGTAAAGGTCGTACCATCATTATCATCCGACAGGCACGGATCCAGCTCAGTTGGAACATAGGATTGCGGGAGTGGACGCAAGCGGTCTCCCGCATATTTGTATACACGATTAGAAGTCAGACTCTTAAGATCCCAAATGGAGGATTGATTCATGAATATGATTTATAATCGACCAACGAAAACCTCTGGGTACAATAGGGAACCAAATGTTACGGTTGTTTCTTTGAATTTGTCTATAGAGTACATTAGATCGCAATTCATAGATTCTACAACTCTCTAAATCCAACTCATCGCTTTCAAGTTTACTAATAATTTCATTTAGTTCTGGATTCGCCGTTGTTCTGCTTGTAACCAATTAGAAGATAACTCACATATATTAACGCGTTTTTCCCCTACATAATTTTCTCTACCTAAATTAGGAGTATCGCTAATGGTGGTGTTGCTTCCTTCAGGTAAATGATTTCTCGAAAAAAAAGTCTACGTGAGCCATTCTCTTACCCTCTCTGTACTGTATATCAAAATCAAAAGCCTGGAGGAAAGCCCACCACCGGTACACTCTAGGGGTTAAATCAACTTTAGTTCTTGAGGCTTTTAGAGAATTACAGTCGGTGATGACTGTGAAATTTCTACCATATAAATAATGGCGGAAATGCTTAACTGAATTAACGACCGCTAGTGTCTCCAACTCATAAGATTTGTATCGAGACTCTGCCTGTGTACGTTTACTGTAGTACTCTACTGGATGTAATTTTGTATGAGCTCTTTGGAAGAGGATCGCCCCGTAACCTTCGCTACTAGCGTCCGTATGTAACTCTATGGGTAATTTCGGGTCGAACAGCATCAAAACTGGGGATGAAGTCAATACCGATATTCTGTCTTGTCTAATTATTTCGTATTCTGCTGTCCCTGTTAATTTAAAATTATTGTTAGCCAACAAACGGTAGAGATTTTTAGTGAAAATGAAAAGTGTTTTAAGTGAAAAGTTACTGACAAACTGCCGGAAATAGGACGCTAAACCAAAAAATTGTCTGAGCTGTGTGATGGTCTGTGGTGGTTGGGAACTAGTCAATGCAGTTATTTTACGTGGGTTAGGCCTAATTTCATCTTCTGATATTTTATAGCCTAAAAATTGAACCTGTTTCTTTAGAAAGGCACATTTTTTTTAACGAGAATCCAGCTTCACTGAGAGTTTTAAGTACTACACGTAACCGTTACCTTGTTCTACATTATTCGCGGATATGACGAGATCGTCCATATAGACAATTGCATAGGAGTGCGCTAAGTCACCTAAAGCAGTATTAATAGCTCTTTGATACACAGAAGGGGCATTTCGCAAGCCAAACGGCGTGGCAGTAAGCTCATAATGAGCGTCTGGAGTAATAAAAGCGGTTTTTTCTATCGAATTCGATTCTACATTTATAGGAATCTGATAAAATCCAGTAGCCATATCAAGACATGTGTAAAATCGCGCGCCTGATAATCTTTGAACTTGATCGCCGATAAGAGGTAAGGGGTACCGGTCGGGAACCGTATTAGAGTTTAACTCTTGGTAATCTACGCACATTCTGTCCGTACCATCGCGCTTCTTCACTAAGAGTATTGGGCTAGAGAAGGGCGACTTGCTTGGTCTTATAACTCTAGCAGATAGTAGTTCACTACACTTATTACGTACTATTTGTCGCTCTTCAGGGCCCAAGTGATTTTAGTAGGATCTACTAAATTAATTTCCAGTTCACCTGCCTTTACTCTACTAGCAGGCGTGCCTTCAACGAATGAGTTCTTAAGGCCGCTAAGAAGTTTTATTAGTTTTGGTTTAAGATCATCAGGTATATCAGTATCTATGTCATGAAAATCAGCCACCGAATTACCTACATTGCACATATTAACTAAAGAAGCCTTCTCAACTATAGTGAGTTTATCACTCGATATGTGAACTGATAATCCTAAAGCGAAATCGCGACCAATCAAAATATCGTTTTTTAAGTAGTCGTCGGGTATAACGTGAAATAAAATTTGTACGTCATGACCACAAAGGGTGACCTCCGATATCAATTGAGAGTCACATGTTACACTACATTTTCCTACCCCAGTCAAAGTAACAATTGCACACTGCAATGTACCGACAAGCTTACGAGAGACGCTCTCTTTGATCAAAGAACAATCAGCACCGGAATCGAAACAAAATGAAAACTTCTCACCAAATTGCGTAATTATCCCGGTGACAGGTTCCATATTGCATACGTCCACTCGCTTTACAACTCTAGAAGCACTTGTAGCGGGTTGTGCGCTGCTGCTCACAACTGGCCATGTCTTGGGACATCGCGATGCAACGTGACCTTCCACACCACACTTGTAGCAAGTCACAGGGGCCCGCAAAGTAACGGACGTGCCGGGGCGTTCGGAAGTCGGAGTCGGTTCCTCCTTGTCATGCGATCGGCTGAAACATTCGTAAGATCTATGACCTAACTTTCCACATGCGTAACATTTGGTAGAGTCAGATCTTAACCTAGGACGTTTATTGTCTTGTGTAGTACTTGCAACAGTTTTTGTTATCTCTTGGTAACTCCGCTTACGATAGGAAAACGCCAGTAGTTCACGTTGCATCTTACTACGGGTAATTATTTCTTCGGAAAAAAATATTGCGATGCAATCGTGGCTCAATTTGTCCCATGTGCGCAAGTATTAAAGAAACCACCATTTCTTCTTTGTCCTTATTACCCCATCGCGACATGAGTAAAGGGAATAAACGGCTTGCATATGCAGCAAGACATTCACCTTCTTGCGGTTTACTACTAATCATCTTTAATATCGTTGCTGCACATGTTTCTAATGTATCAAAACGAGAAAGAAAAATTTCTTTGAATTCTATCTACTTCATATTAGGAAAAGCTATCTGAGAAAACCATGATGCAGCAGAACCTTTCATGGCCTTACTAAGTATAAGAACTAATTTACTTCCCTGTATGTCTGTACGTTCCGATAAGCAGATGTCCACTGTTGCTAGCCAAGCCCGAGCGTCAGTGTCTGCATCTTCTGGGTGAAACTTAGGCAGTGTGATGCTCTTATCCTCTGTATTCGGTGTCTTGGTTAACGTCTCCATGAATAATCTTATGTTTTTTTGTTGCGCTTCGAATAACGCGCGCCATCCGTCATTTATCGTAGTCAGTTCACTCACGCTTTGTGCCTGCACCGATCCCACTTCTGATGTCGGAGAAGCATTGTCATCGCTGACATTGTCATTAGTGGTTGCAGGTTTAGTGGGCGTCATGAGGGTAGAATGCGAGCACAAAACACAATAATCACAATAAACACTATTTTTAATTTAGATGGTAACAATAGTTTTGTCTGTTTCACAATAACGCAAAAGAAAGTCGATAATTAGGACTGAGCAGCGGGTTCAGGGCACCGATCTTACAGTTAATAAATAAACGATCCAACTCGACCGATTTACTAATGCTCTCCGTTCCCGCCAAAAACTGTTCACCTTTTATACGTAAGATGGCGCCTCGACCCCACTCGAGGCACGTGCTCTGCTCTGATTGGTTACATAGGAAGTCAAATTCTAGTTTTAAAATTATAATAAAAAAAAAGAATAAAAATTAAATTAAGGCTATGAAATGTAACAAAACCTTTTTTTAAAAGTGAATATAACACAAACAAAAATAAATGTGCGTAACAATCAACTGCAATGCAAGTAACAATCAACTCCCAGCTTCCTCCCCGACATATATATGTTTACTGCCTTATAAATATGTATTATAAAGTATGTATATATTATGTATGTATGTAAAGTGTGTCATATATAATTTTATATATATGTTTGGTATATTTAACTTAATTTGCTTGCTTCTTGCACCTGCCACCAGATTATCTCTGCATCACCCAAAGGTAGACTGGTAGAGAATGCTCATTGCATTAAGTCCGCCTATGTACAGTGTTTTGTGCATGAAGTCTCAAATAAATAAATAAATAAATAAATAAATTAGCGACTTCATTTTTAAAATCAATTATACTTACGTTCAGTTTACTCTGCGTTGTTTTCCTTCACTATGTGTTTGTAATCTACATTCATCATCATCGTCAGCCTATAAGTGCCCACTGCTGAGCAAAGGCCTCTTCTCACACGGAGAAGGTTAGAACATTAATCACCACGCTTGCTCAATGCGGGTTGCGATTCCAAACTTATAATTAGAAATTATAAGTCCAGGTTTCCTCACGATGTTTACCTTCACCGTATGTCAGTGGTGTCTTAATAATCATAGAAAGTACATATAACTCGGAAAAAGTCACATTGGTACTTGCCAGGTTTCGAACCTCATGCATGAGAAGCGGGCTCCTTAACCTCCGGTTCTGAGTTTGTTTGTTTGAACGCGCTAATCTTCGGAACTATTTGTTCGAATTGACCAATATTATTTTCGCTAGCTTGTCTTAATAAAATTTGAAAGAACGGTAAACTCAGAAGAAGTTACACTGGTCGGGTTTCTCTCTCATGCATGAGCAGTAGATGCCTTAACTTCAAAGCTATCAAAAAATACGCCACCTTATTATCCTTCAAACCTCGTCTATAGTAATCTCACACTCCACTACAGGATTTCTAATATAAATGATATAGACTAGATGTTACAAAGTTTATGCCTGCATCATTATTACCTTTACCTCTGCTTTAAGTAATTGTCATTGATATATTCAAGTCACATCCAGGGTATTTGTAGATCGAGGACCTTATACGCCAGACGAGCACTTAGCATGTTCGGCCGGCCGAAACGTGATCTCGAAAATCGCAATGGTCTGTCTAGACGCCCGGAGGCCGGTTGTCTGGCCTAGCCGTAGTCTGATGGGCCATACAAAGCCACCAATTACCAATCCAGTAGCCGACACTAATGGCCGTACCCGTATTGTTCATATTTCAATGTACGCTACGTTCGTACGAGTAGAGCACACATGATAATTAATATGCCCCGACTTTTTCGCGGTCAATGACCTATCGAGTGATAAAGGTATTAATTCAATTTGTATGATGTTTCGCGCTCGTTGCGAATTAAATTTTGAAATTGTGATATTCTTTTTTTTGTTTACATTGCTTCATATATATTCGTTGTGGACAGTGATATAAAATGCAGTTTATGGTTTGTCACAATTTTAATTTTATTTTTGTTGGTTATTGTCACAATTCAAATACAGCCCTCTACAGCGTGGAATACTAATATAACTATATAGAAAATAAGGGATATTTGCAAACAAATTAAAGGAAAATTCCACAATTGCTGGAAAGTTCCAGCCTTGAATAATGACTAAGAACAAGTACGTAGTCATGCAGAATATGATATTACAATAATTAGATACCTGTACATGTACTACCGCACGAGGCTCCGTACTTAGCTACACCTAGTATAAGTATATACGCTGTAATAATAAACGAGCAAGTGTATGACTAACACTTTTTGTGAAGCGACCGTCCACAATATCCCAAGTCATTTATTTACAAAGTAATATGATCATTTGTTACGGCTACCGCGATACGCACAGTAATTCTAATACATTGGATAGAACGCGTCGTGTAAACACAGACGAGCGACCAGACGGTCATCAATCGAGATCGGACAGAAAAACAGGCAACGTGGAGGTGGGGGGGAGGTAAAAAGTGGCGCAGACGCGGATGTGCCGGCGGGGAAAAAAGTAGTTGCAGCGAGCGACTCGCGCGCACTGCGCCCTGCACCGCGTGCGCGGCCACGCCGACAAAAACAACGAAATAACTCACCATGCCCAATGAAACGTGAACTTTTCACTGCTCACGCACCTCACGCTTTAAACCCCCTCTTCACTTCGACCGTTGAGCTACTAAGAATTGCTAAACGCCTTGCAAAACTCTGCAACAACAATCAGCTATGTATTTATTCAGCATTCGAAATGTAATTCAAAAATCAGAGCCGTAACTTATAAGCCTTTCGGTCACTTAAGATTCCGTGTTGGTGGATAAGACGCGCACAGAATTTCAAATTATTGTTATCTAAAAGCGGCTCATATACACTTATCTAGTGTAATACAATAAATAGCGAGTAATGCTTGACCGCGCAGCCGGCGACTTGATAATTGGTGCTGCGGATAAATAGTTTATTGGAGCGGCTTGCCTATTGGGTTGATAAAGTCGAAATTAAATTATGACCAGTTTCATAATCACGGCACCCTTGTAAGGCTGTGTGCGGTACACGTACTTAGTGTTATCACAGACTATAAGTTATTTGATACAGAACTGCTACTCTATCAGCTGCCGATCCAGGTGTTGCGGCTATTTCATTGTAAATGTTGTATCGTTTCGTGTGCTTTAGATTAAGTAAACAGCACAGGAAAGTGATATTGTACCTTTTATTGCTGCGTGAGGATAATAAAGAATTTTGATAAGTAAACGTTTAAGTCCCTTTTAAATGTTTGATAAATATCAAGCACTTCAGTTTATTTGTCCGTTCAAATTTAACGATGTGCAAAAATAAAAGGAAACTTTTTCATACAATTTAAAATTTGGGAACAAATAAAGATGTTTATGGGTTTTGCGTCGCCACATTCGAACCTTAGGTTAGGTACAATGCACACATGTTCTTGTTTTATGAAATTTAACGTATAAACGCAAATACAATATGGTCATTTTAAGCGTCAATGCTATAAATATTCTTACAGAAGCCAGTATACATCTAAGCAATTACAAAAGTACGTGTGTGCGGACATGAGCTTACCTCATACTCAAGGTACGCAACCACTTGCGTAGACGCAGTAAAAACTTATAGTTTTTAGTCACTTCATCGATAATGGGTTTTTAATCGATTTTTTACACGATCCCCCGTTCTCGTCCACCATAAAGGATACACGTCCATCCATTTATGTACGACAATGATAATTAAAGAGAAATTATAATCAGAAATAAATTACTTCTTAAGTAAGATTTAATTTGATGTCCGCCGTTTACTTGTGTATTCTATATGTTTACCTTTATCACATACATATATGCATCTCTTTCTTTCTTTGCCGTTGCACGAATTTCTTTACGAATATGCTTCATTTATGGCAATTTGGAACATCAGTGGCAGCGTTTGGTTTTATTTTATTAAACGCTTCAATCAATCCGTGTCTTGGATTTAACCCAAGGGTTTCATAACGAACCTTTTTGTTAAATTTGAGTGTATGAAAATTACATGAACACATTTCAATTGAGTCACTAACATTCGACATGAGTTTAAATCCATTTTCCGTTACAACAAGTAACATTTGTGGCCCAAAAAAGTGAATTCTGTCCTAAATTAATTCAACAGCTAAGCAAAAAACCGCATAGCTTCCAACACCTCCGCCACGAAATATTTTCCGCATATTTCGCCGACAAGTCCACAATGACATGGCTGATCGAAAACGGTCCCAAAAAAACTAACACAACGGTCGAAATTCCAATATTGTCATGTTATGATCTGCATCAGTCATACGAAGGTCGAACAGGACGAATGATTAGACAATTAAGGTAGGTCGCCATAATATGTAGGTGGTAAAAATAAAAACAAGACTCCTGTTAGGTAGTATTTACAATAAGAACAAGTTAAACGCTCACCTACTGTCTACATCCGCTATTTTACAAGATAAGACACGTCATCATTGGTTTTAAGTGGTTTTTATGCGATTGCAATCTTTTTTTAACTATTTGTTTTTATTGCATTCCTGTGTCGGAAGAACTAAATACATTTATCGCTGCCCTATTTCTGTTTTTGATGTGAAGGGAAGCGAGGGACTTATTTCATATTAGACAGAGATCAGGCATCAGCACTCCTTAATAAACATGGAAACTATAATCTCCAACCATTTTTGAGATGGGAATGTCTAATAACTTCTCTCATCCTTAATGTGTCTCAGACTCTCATTGTCTTAAAATCACCTTTCTTCTTCTGCTCCAAGTCAGGCCACGTTGTATCATTAAAGACCGAACCCGAGCCATATTCAAACTCCTCACGCCTCAGCCGCCGCAACAGGCGACATTACGGGCGTCGGGGGTAAAGGGACGATCTCCGGCCACCGTAAGCGCGGGTCTGCGGTCGGCGAGTAAGGGTAGCTCGCCCGACCAGTACCAGATCCGAGCGTATGGCACGTAGCGTTCCGCGCGCGTTCAAAGAGCCAATAGACCACCACAGACAAAACCCTATAGGGCTGATGTTCAGCTGGGGTTGCAGGGTAAGCGCAATGAGGCACCGTGACCTCGGCCCAGAGCATGAGAAGGAACAGGGGGGTTTTTAGTCAGTAAGAGTCTGACACTCCCTCCCGCTCGGCCCTGGGCTGGAGAAGTCATTTGATGACTTTCCCCTCACAAAAAAGCTGTATTCAGACCAATAAATTAATCTCTGAGACATCCACGTGGCTAAATTATGGCTTATATCAATTTATCTATCATAATTTAATCCTATGTATTGCCTAATGTATATTATCTGTCAATAGTCTGCCAAGGTGACAGCTTGACGTCCCGCCGACACCGTCACTTGCACGTGTCGCGCTCGCATTGACAGTAGAGATGCCATAAATATTCGGCATAAATTAAGTATTCGGCTTTTTTAATTCGTTTTATTTTAATAAAGTTGGTATTCAACTAAAAACAAAGGAAAACTTCACAATCTAATATTTACCTACTTGACATATGTTTTTATTTAACTTAATCACTCAGTTTCCAAGTACACTAATGAAAAGTTGTGGGAAATGCATATATGTAATGATTTCACTATTTAACGACACATTGCTTTTGTCTGTAAAAAAACAACATGAACTTTTGCTGAACGGCGAAATTCGGCCGTCAAATATTCGGCCTTGAACATAGCCTAATATACAGTATTCGGCTAAATCACTATCAGCGGCATCTCTAAAGTCTCATAATTATTATTAAGTCGTAGCAAAAAATGAACAAGAAACATAAATTACAATATTGATCATGTACCATGACGGAACGAATGACATTTGTTAAGAAAACAATGTCCAAACGAATTCGAAGACATTAAATTAAATTATCCACTTTACTCGTTTGTTTTGTGTTGAAATGACGTCCTGAGATGTTATCGCATGTAGGTTCTATTCATATTCATTAACAGACTGTTTCCTGCGACTTCACTGGGATGTTCTTTATACCAAGTATCATTTAATGTGTTGTTGTAAACTTTCATTTACAATTGAGCTATCAATGTACATATTAATGATTTGGATATGATTCATTCTAATCCAATCAAACTGATATGTCCTGAGATTACAGGCCCAAAGTGTTCAGAATGTCTTATTATTTTAGTTCCTGTTCTTTTTCCTTGAATAGCAAACGATTTTTATCAGAGTTTGTATAAATATATTTTCTTATGTAATATGTCGGCAAACGAGCAGACGGATTACCTGGTGGTAAGCAAGCCGCCCATGGACACCCACAACGGAGGAGTTACGAGTGCTTGCCGACCTTTAAGGGATTAGGGATTTGGAGTTTAAGGGATTGAGGAGGGATTGGGGGAGGGGAAGGATTGGGCCTCCGGTAACCCCACTCACACGGCGAAACACAACGCTGTGGTTGTTTCACGCCGGTTTTATGTGAGGCCGTGGTATCACTCCGGTCGAGACGACCCATTCGTGCCGAAGCATGGCTCTCCCACACTTTAAATTAATAGATCAGACATCTAATTACCCGACAGATTAATAGATAATAACTAATTTGAGACTGTAAAACAGGTCCTAATGCTGTATGGATTTACGGTTCTGTTCATACCCTTCTTCATCTCGACACATAGTCGAAGCTACTTATCCAATTACTTATATACATAATCTTGCTCAAACCAGATCAATACCAAAAAAAAATAAAGCAGTTAAGACAGCAGACAAGTGGGGCAGTTGTAAAAAGTCGTAATCAAATAATTATCACTTAAGTGCTTCGATACTAATTGATTTGTCAGTGGGAGGCCACAAATAAACAATATTCAGTATAATTACAAAAATAATGAAGAGATACGCAGGTACGAACTAGTTTGTAGGTACGTAACTAGGTATTGGATAGGGCTGCAGACGCAAACGGTCAAGCGGATCAGCTAATTGTAATCAAGAAACTAAAACCAGAGCACCTCGCTCGCCTTTAAGGGGTAGACGATCAGGAGATTAGGGTTTTGGGATAAGATTATGGCTCAGGTAACCTACGTGACGAAATACCATGTAAGTGTGATTCCACGCCGATTCAATTCGTCATTAGTGTTGAAGCAAGTCTCTCCCATACTTAATACATTTTTATGGGACTTTTTTTGTGAGGGGAAAATCATCAAATTACTTCTCCCGCCCGCCCGAGTGTCAGACTCTTACTGACTTAAAACCCCCCTGTTCCTTCTCCTGCTGTAGGCCGAGGTCACGGTGCCTCATTGCGCTTACCCCGCAACCCCTCTCACTTTTTTATGGGACTTAATGGCAAATGCGCAGCCAAAACCCCCTTTGGTAGGGACACGCACAACTCTAAGAGGTGTTGCAAGTCTATTGCCGATCCCTTATTGGTTAGGTATTTGGCATTATCCCACTTGTATCGTCACTCAACAAACCTCATTTCATCACGCCAATTTTCTATAAGGCCGTCGTATTACTGAGATCAAGTCTTTAGTACCGAAGCATGGTTCTCCCACACTTAAAACGTTTTAACGGAAAACGAACAAAATGTACAAGGAGTAACATCCGGTTCACTGGTTGTAACCACTGATAAACTCTATAGTTAGTCGAGGGAAACAAGTTGACAAGATTATTGGAGAAGCTATTTAACTAATTGACTTATTAAACAACAATGTTGCAAACGTTTAACTAATGTTGAATGTTGTTGGGGAAATCTTTAGTGGGAACGAAAGTATCGTTTTGTAAGTCGGTTTAATCGTCAAGTCGCCTTGTTGAGTATAATATTTTAATGTCTTGTATTCGATTTAATTAATATTGGTTTTACTTAGGAATAGGATATTACTTTTCAAGGCAATCATGACTGAGTACTTCGAAATCAGGGTGGATGCATCAATACTGAGAGTAAAACTGTAAGTTAAGAAAAAAATATACCGGTAACTTGAATATCAGATACATAGCTCGCATTTTTGACCTGTACTTTGTAATTTTATGTATGTATTAACATAAAATTTCAAAATATATAAAAACCAATCCAAATGCCTAATCTTGCCCACCCCAATACTTAAATCCCCAAAAGGGGATGTGAGTGACCACGCGCGGTTCTGATAGCTTACCATCATGTAATCCGTGCACATGTTGCCGCAGAAAAAGAAACATCTTAAAATATGGTGGCAAAAGTTGGTTCGTTGTTCATTTTACTTTGTGATCATTTGTAGGAAATTAGTTTTAAAATATCGTTTTATTTTTTTAAATACGTACAACCTAATCAAAATACTAATACCTAACTTTACTAGGTACTTTCCGAAATAAAACTGAGTATATAGTAATAGAGGTTAGAAAAATTATTGCATATAAACTAAATCCCTTTGATACAAGTGCCTTGTATTGCAACAGATTTCAATAGAAATGGAATTTGTTGTGATAATACATCGCCAAGGGCTGCGAAAGTAAGTCAGTCCGCTTTCTGACTGGCCCCGCTAAACGTGTCGATTTGATTGTCGATCTCTTATCTTAAATCGACTTGTTTGGACCTTAGGCTATGTCTACGATATAGTAATATAGACTAAGTGACTAAAGTTTACCGTTCGCGTACTAAGAAATAAGAGAAATTGGACAGATTCAAGGGTCAGAAATAAATCGTTTTGACTGCTCAAGACTTACAGTGAATTATTTAAATACTGACGACTCGGCAGGACTTCGCTTGGATGCAACGGTGATACTAAATTTCTTTACTGTTTGATGGATAATTTAATACTTAAAAACCTTTATCTTCAATCACTCTTTTATTAAAAAAAACGCATCACAATCCGGATGCGATTTATATTGTTTTAAAGATTTAAGCATACATATAGTAGAGATATAGTATAGATATATAGATATTGCAAGGATATAATATATATATGTATATCGGAGCGTAACGCTCGGCACTGTCTGTATAATGATTAGAGAATTTAAATAGTTGCCACCTCTTTTCTTAGTACGGAACGTCAAGCGGTTAGCTTGAGTGAGATCGCTACGGGGCTGGCAACTCTATGGTCTGGTTTGGTGTTGCCACGGTTCTTTTTTCGAGCACGGCAGCCAACTGAAGGGTGAGAACTGGATAGTTATAAAAATTTAGTGAGCCAGCCCGTAACGAACTCGCTACGTCCGAAGGTAATGCATCAATCCAGCATTCAATCTGCAATGGAAGACGCTGAAAACGAGCGTAATTCCCTCCTCCGCCGTATAATACAGAAAGCGACTTTGTTTTATACTATGTAGTGATTCACACACTCTCGTCCATTGATTTTACGAAATAATTACAAATACACAGCATACATAGAAATTTTGCGATTTCATACACAATTAATTGAATAATTACAACTAGTTATTTTTTTAACTACATAGTTGTAAACTACTGTAATGTGGATACCTACCTTTTAAGGTCAAATGGTCGTAATCATAGCTAAGGATCTCAGGTTCTATTCTCGGTATTAGAAGTGTTATTAGGCGCAATTTTTTTGTCAGACTGGACTTGTGCCTGATATATTTATAAGAATAGGCAAAAAAGGCCACCGTTACTGTATACAAAGTAACATTAATAGAGAACAATTAAACAATTCGAAGTCAATAAACTGAATTATTTCACTACAAAATCCACTCAACACAATATATCAAAAATATATTAACTAAGATACATCACAGAACACGCCCACAGAAAACATAACCTAAAATAAACAATTACAATTTCGCGCCCAAAAAATAAAATAAGATTAACCTCAAAATTTCAAGAAAGTATTCACGATATTAAATAAATTAAATATTTTCCTCAACTACTGACCTGCGGGACTAGCCTGAGGTAGGCGCTATGTAATAGTAGGCAATAGATAAATATATTTTTTTTTTACCAAATGTTACACGTGTTTTATCAAATGACCGTGAGCAAAGAGGCTACATTCCACACGCTAGTTCACAAAAACCTCATTGAAATGAGTTATACACAGTGAATCAATTGGTAAAAGAGCCAAACGTTGATTTATAAATAGTCTGTGAAATACTAGCCTCTAATAGCGGCTTCGAGGATATAAATAGCCTATTATGTTATCTATCTAGACTATAATCTATATAAAAATCTAATCCTGTGACCAAAACACAATAGAGACTAGAGAGAGAGAACAGAGGTGGTATACAATATTAATAAATTTAAAAAAAAAAGATTTCCTTCGATGATCAATTTAGTTTCAGATATCCTCAGATTTTATAATACAGCTGCAACTGAACATTTGCATATATAATACTAGCTACTGTCCGGCGGTTTCACCTGCTGCTCGGCTCCTACATAGGCATAAACACAAAAAGAATTGTTCAATTCGGACCAGTAGTTCCGGATATTAGCGCGTTCAAACAAACAGACTCTACGGCTTTATAATATTAATACATATAATAATAAAAAAAATAAAATTTATAGTAAATTAACTAAATTAACTGACTGCGAATTTCTCAAACGCATCACTATGAATATGTAAAAGAATATGGGCCTTTAGCATGGCTTGAAACTACTCGAGTATCTCGTCAAATTGTTACGTGAGTAAGCCGAAAACATAAAAATGATAGTTTTGTGCCTTGACTAATATATATTAAATGAACGAAATGTAGAAGTTATATCTGCAAATTAATTTATATACAATTTTATTTTTACTATATTCTGCTACAATCATTAATAAATATGTAGGTATTACATAATAGATTATTAACAGTACCTACTCATCACTGAAAAAAAGTCCAGTTTTTGGTGAAAATTCCAATAATATTTGGTAAATTTTCTGCGTACGCGGATAAGGTTTGAGGGAAAGAGTTATTTCTTCGCCTGCGTTCGCTATAATTATAATCCAACATAGGATTTCCCCGCATTTCGGACAAACGCCTATATTTCCAGAGATATGGCAATCGCAATCACAAATCAGTCTATTTTTAGGACTTTAGTCCTAGAGGAATTTATTCCTTTTTAATTATTTCTATACATAGAACTTATCTCTTTAAATAATAAGTGTGAAACCATCATGTTTCACTTTTTCTAGCCTCGAACATTTTTTCTGTTTATACGGGACAAAAAGTTCTACAAGTATGACAGGTATGTAGGTATGTAGATGTACTTGTGATAAGTAAATAAATCTATTTGCAATAAGTACATGACAAATCAATAATATGTTATGTAAGCACATTACGATAGGCCTCGCTCTTAAAAGGAGAAGGAACTGGTTAGTTTTTATTTAGTAAGTAACAGTCACTCCCTCTCGCAGGAGATGGTTCACCTAAATGGTAAGGACAATGTCGCCGCCAGGGAGGATTGGGGTATCTGGTAACCTCACTCAATTTTCTAAGAGGTCGTGCTATTACGACTGGTCGAGCAGAAGGACAAAGCATGGCTTATTTAAAAAAGAAGGTATATTCTCTTGCGTTTTAAATGCATTGAAAACATATCCCGGAACCCGGAACTACAATTTATGGACCACATAAAGAGTTTTCCGTGTGGAAATTGAAACGGCGACAACACTGCACAATCTATGGCGATTGTTTGATACTTAATGACATGATAAGCCCGATTCCGTTCACTGCTAGACATAGGCCTCTCCATTCGCACGCCACTGAGCTCGATGTTTAGATCTTCTCAACCAACCACTCCCAGCCACCCTGCAAATATCATCAGTCCAAATAGCTGGAGGGTGTCCTACACGACGTTTGCTTAGACCTAGTCTTCTATATTAATTTTAAATGCAGATTACATTTCATTCAATTTACTTCTCTAAAATCGATTTTCTGAGATCATGATAAGCACTCAAATATGACAAGTTTATGTCTGAAGCGAACTATCTGTTTTACAGCTGCCGCAACAGAAGCTACGTTACTTATGACAATTAAAATCTTTAATCATTTAACAATATAATGACTGTACTAACAGGCTGAAGCACAATTTCAATCAATTAAAGTGACGATATAAACGTCATTTTGTACCATAAAGCCAGCCGTTTATTTTAAATCCCTGCTATAATTGCTACGTATATACATTCAACTTTTCCTTTGAAAGTAGTGTCTGGCTACTTTCTTCGTGTAATTTACAACAGATTTGGTAAATTGCGCTTTGCGTGTCATTGAACAGCTTTCCATCTTAAGTACTAAGTACTCGTTATGGCCTATGATGAAGGAATTTTCCTTAGCAACTAACTTAGTGCTCAACTTTGATTGATTATGTGATAAGATGGTAAGTCGATCCACTTCGCGAGCGACAGCTTGAGATGTGTCGCTAAAATAATTAGGAATGTTGACGATTCCCGGTAATTTTGTAAGTTTCCAGACAGTTGTAATAAGTTTTTCAATTAACAATCAGGAGTTGGCTGATTGATCCTTTGTTTAAGGAAACTTGTCATACGCTAATTTAACTTGAATAACTCAAGGATACGGCTATGGTTTCCACGAAATTTCAACCGCAACGTGATACTAAGTAATCACTTTCGCGACAAGTTCTCGAATCACAAAAACCTCTCAGCTGGTATTAAACTAAATACCAATTTGGTAAAGTTCAATTTACAAGAAAAACAAAACACTGTAAATTGAATTTAGAAGATTAAAAATATGTGTAAGCGCCGGCGCGCTGCAAGTCACATCAAGTAGATGTATTATTTTTTATTATTAAAAGTGGAGTGGTGGCGAGCATCGGGCATGCATCGTTGACCGCTGCAGACGAGCATTATGTCATCGCGTCTAGACACGAGACGGCAAACAACCATCACGGCGTGTTTACTCTAGTCGATCAACTCAGCTAAAACTGAGATTCTACTTATATAGAATCGACAACTGGCATTGACAAATATAATGAACAGCTCCCCCTAGTATGGATAGCTGAAGGACACGTACATTAATCAAATACATTTTTGTCTAGTTCTGTTATCCTTTACGGGAACAAAACAGTTACGACATAATAATTGAAATATTTCCTCTTGATACACCGCTTTTAAAAGAACACATAAATATTTGAATATCCGAAAAACCAACCCGACCTTTCCAATGTGGACTGAAGTATCATTGTAACTATACGTACGTACTTTGATACAACTATTTTAATTTTGTCTGTTGTATATTTTTTTTTCAAAGGAAAATAGCTCACAAATTCCCACGATACGAATATTGAACACGGTAAAAACAAAGATACAAACTGTTCTTTGCAAAAAACAACTGAATGAATTTCTCATTCTGAAAACAGTCATAATGTTAGTAAATTTAGAGGAGGCGCCAAAACAAATGACGGGAATATTTATAAATAAAACGTTTCCACGACTTTCTGTTACAGTGAAGCGGCGAAGAAAACATATCGCATGTCCGACTCAATAGGTTCATTGATCACACGTGTTTGCAATAATGAATTATAAATTTACAACGTTGTGATTAAGCTGGCCCTAATTGTTACTTGTATTGAGTAATTAGAGTAGTCTTTGAAAGCCGCTTGCAACCTCTTTAATATTATCAGTTTGGTTGAAAACTATTGCTTTTCTTTTTACTTGTATTGTAGCTGTGTTGAAGTTTTTCATAACAATTCTCAAAGTCAAAGTCAAAGTCAAAATCAAAGTCAAAGTCAAAGTCAGTATGCATTAAATTTTAACAAGTGAAAATTCATAATTTAAACGGTTATAAACATTATTTTTTCGTTTTACTCATAATCATGTTTGAAATGTCAATAGCTTCCGAAATATGGAATGATAATTCAGCGTGATACAATTCTAATGTAAAATGGTTTTGCATTCCTTTTTATACAGGGTGTTATTTTGAACGCGAGACATATTCAAGTGCTCAAATAAAACAAGCTTTTCCATGAGACTAATATGAAAATCTGAAAAAAAAAACTAGTTTTTCAACGGGACTAAAATATATCTATCTCAAAAAAAATCCCCACACGAATCGCATACTATTGATCATTTTGCATTAAAAAGTAAAAGTTTTATTTATATTTATTTTTCGGTCGTCTGGAAAAAAATGTTTTATTTGAGCACCAGAACGGGGTCCTTCAATACGTCCCTGTTTTAAAATATCAGCCTGTATATGTACTAATTAATGAATCACCCATTTGTTAATTCAAACAAGCATAACCCAAGAAATGGTAGACTAAATAGATTTTTTTGGTATTACACGAGGCAGACTATAATCTAAATAATTGAACTTAGTTCTAGATCTACATGATAATTCAGAGAAACCAACATGTGAACAGGGTTGACTAGTACATACATACATTACCTATTTATCTAAAACCAAGCACGCACTAAATCAACAGAGCCAATAAACCATTCTGCTGATAATAATCCACTTATACTCACATCAAAACTTTAATTGATTTATTTAATTTACGAACAACATAATGCAATCTGCGATTTAAAATTAGAAGTAGGCTTATACATATAATTTCTAAGTAAATTTATTTAAAAAAAATCGAGGAAAATAAATTATATTTTTTTCCTAGTCCTTTGGCTACTAAACATAAGGATATCCTTTTCAGTGCATAAAAGTACTTATTAAAATAAAATATAAAACTCCAATCCCATTTTTTTAGGTGGAAAAATCATTCCGTCTTTCTGTGAGTAAGCTCTGCTTTGGCCCAAATGGACCGGCTCGACCAAACCACGACCTCATAGGAATCATTGCTCACCATCAATCAGGTAAACAGTCTGCTCGTTTCCCTTCTTATTACATAACAAAAAAACATTATATGCAAATATACCTATATATTATATGCATTATAATATCACGGCACCCAGCACGGGAGACTTATCTCGTGCTGGGTGCCGTGAAAGCGAGTCAGTCTCTTACTGACTAAAAATCACCAGGGTCCTTCTCTTGTTTGTGGCTCTATCTTGCTCCGAATACTCCTCTACCCTGTACAGCATTCTCAGGTCGCGTATTAGCAAAAAATGTAATGTGGAGAATACAATCATTTTATATCTTTTATTTATTTACTAGCTTTTGCCCGTGAAATTGTGTTCGCGTGAAATAGTGACTTCCTGCAGACTTTTGGTTTAAAAATAATAAAATATCCTATGTCCTTTCTTGAGTTCCAAACTATGTCTGTACCAAATTTCACACAAGTAGGTTAAGTAGTTTAGGCCTGAAGAAAAGACAGACAGACAGACAGACAGAGAGTGTTACTTTCGCATTTATAATATGTATTAGTTTGGATGTTGCACTGTTGTTAACTTTGTACACAGGAGAACCAATAAGTCAAAATAAGTTAAAACTTAGACTGCTATCGAAAGAACAAGGTACAAAAATAGAGCATACAAGTAAAACCACACGCCAAAACTAGTTCAGATACAATTTCTCCACAATTAAGTTAATGGTACATGTTTACAACATCGAGGGGACCATTATACTCTAACTTAAGTTTATAAGTTAAGTATAAGTTAGCCTCACATTAACTATTATATCGGAATATCAGGAAATTGTGCTCTATTTATTTCTAGATTGTAATTAAGTAATATAAAATTAAGTGAGTTATTAATATCTAGCGGAATAAGGAAGATTTTTCAGTAGTCAGATAAATGTATCTGAATAAAATTATTGCTGTCGCTGTCTTATACAAACATTCTGACGCGACAGCATCATAATTATTAACCTGGTAACATTTATCTAACCATTGAAAAATCAGCCCTAAGCCTAGCAAATTGGAGAGAACTAGGTAGTTTTGTAGGAAACATTTTTTTACGTTATTCTTGGCTTAGTAATACGTGTGTTGAATGATGCGCTAAACAAAAATGCTTTGATGTGTAAAAATAGCTAATGTGTTAGTAATTTGTCATCAAGCTAATGTGTGTTGTCATCGAAAATTATTTTTGTTTTTTTTTGTAGAAGTTATAGATAAATAGATAGTGTAGTAGGTAGTTCGGCACACCGATTAGTGTATTCTACTGATTAGTACTTAGTTCATAATGAGAAGAAATTTTTATTAGAAATCTGTTGTTTTACCACATTATCTTTATCACCTTATCAGCCTTAAGTACTCACTGCTGGATAAAGCCCTTTTCTAACACGGAGAAGGTTTGCTAAAGGTGGATTGACGTTTACAAACTTATAATTAGAAATTATAGGTCCAGGTTCCTCGACGATGTTTTCCTTCACCGTATGTCAGTGGTGTCTAAATAATCATAGAACCTAACTCGAAAAAAGTCACATTGGTACTTGCCTTTACCTCCGGGCCACCACGACGTTCTTGAGGTTTCGCGCTCCGCTATATGCGTGTATTTCCACGAATGATAGGACAACGACATTAGCTCGTCATTAGACAAAAATGTCTGCCAATTCAGATTTTAAAAGAATTTTCCCACATAGCACTTCTTTTAGATTATAATGTGAATCATTCTATCAAAATGTCCGAAAATCCGAATGTAATATTTGTTGAAATTCTTTCATAATGACTATATTTTCAGTGTTGCAATCGCCACTATAATAAAATTATTGGTCACCTTCAAATTTCCGAAGAATTTAGAAAGGTTAGAACTTTCTGAATTTCTTAAATAATAAAACATTTTCGGGTTTCAGATCTTCAAAAAGCTGTCTGACACAAAATCCCAAAACCAGATTAAATTCTAATCTTATCTCTACAGTACCAAATACATATATTGTTACGTGCCTGACGTCACGTTCCTGACTATGCGGGCTTGGGTTACGGGATTGGATGAAATGAAACACTAATACCGGTTTTCAAACTTTCTATTGCACCTAAGTTACAGCGTCCACGGAGTTAAGTTATCGGTGTTCCTCTCCAGCAGAGTCCGGCCGACTGACACAACTTTGCCGTTCACGCTGACTTAACTCACTTAACTGACTGCACTTCACTATTTCACTGCACTTCACTATTTCACTCACTTTTCTTCTTTTTCACTTCTTCCTTTTCTTCCGAATCGCTTTAGACTTAGAACTCAACTGCCAGCGGTGAGCCGCAGTTCCGCTTATATACCCCCGGTCAGGTTCTGGAACATTCAATTTCGTTATTCTTTTTGATCGTCATGCCTCCAGAACCTTCCAATAATTTCGTTATTCATTTTTATTTATTCTCCTTCTCGCTCTTTAATTTTTTATTTCTTTCACACAAATAATTCCAGAAAGTTCGACAAAACTTCCATCAACTAAAAAACTTCATGTTTACGGCGGGACTCGAACTCGGGGTCTCTGTGGTGTAATCCACACGCCTTACCGATTACACCAACTCGTGTTGACAATTCACGACGAAATTTACAATCTCTAGGCAACGTTTGACAACCATCCATTGACGTCATGATGTCAAAGAGTTCGAACCACTTTTCCGTCACACTGCCCTCCTCTTAGATTTGCTCGTCCCGAGCATCGTTGCTGCCGTAATACCTCGCCAACCTGTCTATATGGACAACTTTCAAAGGGCTCCTTAAAGTCTTCCGAATTCTGTAAGTAATGTCATTGATCTTCGTGACTATCTCATAAGGACCTTCCCAACTCGGTTGCAGCTTCGGAGATTTTCCCTTCCTTCTGGCTGGATTATGAAGCCAGACCAATGACCCCTCTTCAAACCCAACAGAATTGGCTCGTCGATCATAGCGCGTCTTTGCGCGATCACTAGCTTGAAGACCGGCCTCCCTGATCTGCTCATAAATGTCCAACATTTTTGCCCTTAACTCGCTTATGTAATCGCTAAACTCGGTGCGAGTGTCGCCAGGTGGACAGCCCGATACAAGATCTGCCGGTAATCTCAATTCCCTTCCAAAATTTGCAAATGCAGGCGTCTTTGCGGTACTTTCATGTACAGCAGTCCGATAGGCAAGCAAGAAGAGAGGTATGTAAGTGTCCCAATCTCTCTGATGGCTGTCAACCACCTTTGCTAAGTGTCGCTCCAATGTTTGGTTGAAGCGTTCGACCATTCCATCTGACTGTGGATGATAAGGGGTCGTTCGAGTCTTATGGATTCCCAAAAGTTTACAAGTTTCCTGAAAAACTTGGGATTCAAAGTTCCGTCCTTGATCACTGTGCATCTCCAAGGGCACTCCGAATCGGGTGAATACCTCGTTTACCAACTTCGTGGCAACAGTTACGGCCTCTTGATTCGCTATGGCAAAGACTTCCGGCCATTTTGTAAAATAATCCATAACCACTAAAACGTAGCGATTGCCCGAATCAGTGATTGGAAATGGTCCAGCGATGTCTAAGGCTATTCTCTCCCAAGGCATACCAACATTGTAGATTTTCATCGCCCCCCTGCTTCTTGTTTGTGGACCCTTGACAGCTGCACAACTAGTGCATTTCCGGCACCAATCTTCGACGTCATATTTGCAATGCAGCCAATAAAACCTCTCCTTGATCTTCACCAAAGTCCTCCTAATTCCCAAATGTCCTCCAGAAGATCCATCATGGAACGCTTTTAATACATCCCTTATTTTTGAACGAGGCACCACCAATTGCAAATGCTCGTCCTTGCCGTTTGTTGATTCCCATTTCCTGCACAGAAGTCCATTATGCAGCGTAAGGCTTTTCCACTGTGCCCATAAACCTTTCGTTACCGCGCTATATTGGGCGACGTCACTCCAACTTGGCTTGTTACCACTTCGTAGCCACTCCAGTATTGGTTTAATATCTGCATCTCTTTCCTGTTCTAATTTCATCGCATCATCTCCCCATGCCTCGTCAACAGTATCAGTCCTTATCACCTTAAGAAAAGCAGTTTCCTTCTTGGCACAATGCTTGCAATCTTCCACGCATGGGCGTCTCGATAATGCATCTGCGTTGCCATGAATTCTTCCTCCGCGATGTTCGATTTCAAAGTCAAATTCCTGAAGTTGTTCCAACCATCTGGCTACTTGGCCTTCGGGATCCTTAAACTGAAGCAGCCATTTCAAAGCAGCGTGATCTGTTCTGATCAAAAATTTCCGTCCCAGTAAATACTTCTTGAAATGGTGCTGAGTTTTGACTACGGCCAGCAATTCCCTCCTGGTCACGCAATAATTCCTCTCCGGCTTGGATAGTGACTTGCTGAATTAAGCAATAACCTTCTCCTGCTCACCATCGCGTTGTGAAAGGACACCTCCTATTCCAATATTGCTGGCATCCGTATCTACTACGAATATTCCTTTTGCGCTGGGGTATCCGAGAATTGGTGTGTTACAAAGCCCTTCTTTTAGTTCTCGAAAAGCTTGCTCACAATCTTCGTCCCAGATGAAGGCACGTTTCTCCTCTGTCAATCGATGCAAAGGCTTGGCAATGTCCGAGAATCCTTTCACAAACCGCCGATAATACGAGCACAATCCAAGAAATGCCCGAACTTGCGTTTTGTCTTTAGGTGTTGGCCATTCCTTAACAGCGACAGTCTTGGCTGGATCAGTCTCAATTCCTCTCTCAGAAATAACATGTCCTAGATAATTCACTTCGCGCTTGAAGAAAGAGCATTTCTTTGGACTCAACTTTAAATTTGCTCCACGCAGCTTGTCGAGTACCTTTTCCAATTTCCTTAGATGATCGTCAAAATCCCGTCCAACAATGATGATGTCATCGAGGTAAACTAGGCAGGTTTCGCCCAGCAGTCCCGCCAGCACCTGTTCCATCAAACGCTCAAAGGTTGCCGGTGCATTGCATAATCCAAATGGCATCACCTTAAATTGCCAGAGTCCCTTCCCAGTTGAGAATGCGGTCTTTTCCTTGTCCTTGGGATCCAAATCCACCTGCCAATAGCCGCTTTTCAGATCGAGCGTTGAAAACCATTTCATGCCACTCAGTGTGTCAAGTGTGTCATCGATTCTTGGTAACGGGTAGCTATCCTTCTTGGTTACATCATTCAATCGTCGATAGTCTACGCAAAACCTCGTTGAACCATCTTTCTTCTTGACAAGCACGACAGGTGAACACCAAGGGCTAGAAGAGGGCTCTATCACGTCATTTTTCCTCATATCGTCAATCATTTCTTCAACCTCTTTCTCACGAGCGAATGGTATACATCTGGGCCTTTGACGAATTGGCATTGTATCACCTGTGTTTATTTTATGCTTCACCAAACCAGTTCGGCCAATATCACCATCGCTTCTTGAAAACACATCAGAGAATCGAAGAAGTAAATTTCTAGCTTTCATAGTCTCCACTTTTGTCAGACTTTTGTTTTCGTCTAAGATTTTCGTTACAAAGTCTATTCCCGTACTGTCCTTCTTCACAAGATTCTCCGAGCATTTTCTTATCCAGGCCACTTCTTCCAATACGCCCACAGGCTCTCCCTCTTCAATCGTAATTTTTGAATCACTGAAGTTGAATACCGGAATGCGGTTGACATCAGATGACCCCACGACAGTTCTTGCCGGTAGCCATGAGTTTACGTGTTCCGATTTATCAATCACAGCGCACCTTCGAGGTAAACTTCCTTCCCTCCTCCTAGGTAATGCGATTGGTACGAGAGTCTGTGATTTTGGTTCAAGAACAGTTCTTCTTAAACAGCAAACTTTTCCCAGGGTTCCACCCTTCATCGGAATTTCCTCAGTTCCACATAGTAATACTCCAGATTTTAAGTCGATGTTACACTGGTGCCCTTGCAGGAAGTCAAGTCCCAGGATGCAGTCATCCAGAATTTTGGCCACGATAACCTCATGTCGATAAACACGTTCCCCAATTTTGATTGTTACATGCAGTTTTCCACTTATCGGTATGCACTGGCCGGTAGCTGATTTCATTCGTAGGCCAACAATTGGTTTAACGTGTTTCCTGATGTTTTGCCCGAGCAGCCGAACATTTATCACCGTCCTTGAAGCTCCAGTATCTAATGTTAGCTGACTGTTTTTCCCATTTACTTGACCGTCTATCACCATAGTATTTCCATCGTTAGTTTGCTTGATGTAGATTGTTGGGGTTATTCCACTACCGGCCAGCGCCCACCCCGCAGCCCTGGCTGGATTTAAGTTTCCCTGCTGGTCAGAAGTTGAGACCGCCGCGTCCTGGCGGTTCATCTTCTTCGGGCAGTCGCTCCGTATGTGCCCACGCTCTCCACATCCATAGCTCATGAAGTTCCGACGACGTGGAGGTACCTGCTCCGTTGTCGTCATTTCCCGCAGACGTAAGGTACGGGAGTTGCCACGCACGGCTTTTTTTTTTTTTTTTTTTTTTTTTTTTTTTTCCGGCACTGGGAAAAATGCTATTACGCATACCCTTCCCGTCGGGGGACGGGAGAGGGTTATGTGGGACTCCCCGGTAAAGTCGTTCCCGGTATACCCACTAAAAACCCAGTGGCACTCCGGCCTCGCCTGAGTGGAGGGGGTCTGGGAATCCATGACGTCCAGTCCCCCACCGGCGACTGCCCGCCTCATGGCAGGCCCCTCAATTCCCCCCTAGGGAGGAGCCTTTATGATGGCCGGAGCACGGGTGATGCGTGCGATGCTGGCGCTTGCGCCCCCGCGCTTGTCGCCCGCTGATCACCCCCTGGAGCAGGTGACGACGGACGTTGTGTACGCCGTCTTCGTCCGCCCCTTCTTCGCTGGCGGAGCGGCGCTGCGAGAGGATCTTCTTCCCGCATGCGCTCCGCCGCCTCCTTCTGTGACATGACGTCCTCACAGAAGGAGGCCACCGCTGCCCATGCCTCCTCACTCCCCAGCATGGATGTTATGACGCTGGGGAGCGAGAGGTCGTTCCCGACCGCTGCCACCAGGGCGCGGCGGGGTTCGTCCCACGATGGGCACACCTCTAAGGTATGCTCTGCAGAGTCCACCGCGGCGCCACAGTGGTGGCATTGTGGCGACTCCTCCCTCCCTATTCGGTGCAGGTACGATCCGAAGCAACCATGCCCGGACAGGACCTGCACCAAGCGAAACGACAGGCAGCCGTGCTGCCGATCGAGCCAGTCGATCAGGACGGGCCCGATGGCGTCCAACGTCCGGCGACCAAACTCTGCGGAGGCGAGTTCCTCAGCCCAGTGCCGAGTGATGGCCTCCCTCACCTCTTCCCGCACATTTTCCCGTTCCCCAAGGGCCGGGGACCGGTTGAGCGCCCTCTGCTCCGCCGTCCAGTCGTACACTCTGGCGAGCACCCATGCCTCGAGCTCCCAAGGAGGGGTACCCGCCAGAGCGCACGCCGCTGCGAAACCCACTGTGCGATATGCCCTCGCCACCCGCTGTGCAATGGCCCTTTGTGGCCTGCGGATGGCGGCGACGTTCTCCCGTCTGCACAGTGAGTCCGCCAGAGCTTCTTTCATGTTCTTGTGATGGCCCAGATGAACAGCAGCTCGTACTTCGGGGTCCCGAATACCGTCAATGAACGCTTGGAGAAGCGTGCCTTCAATCATTGACGGAGTCGACCGGAAAGCTCGAAGCACAAGTTTCTCGATTTCCACGGACCATTGCTGTAGACTCTCATTAGCACGCTGAGTACGCTCTTTTAATTGCGCTCTGTACACGTGTTCGAGGTGGCTGTCTCCAAAACGTGCCTCAAGTGCGTCGAGGAGGGTACTAAAGCTGAGATCCCCACTTGCGCCGATAGCTTCCAGCACTGAGAGCGCTTGATCACGGAGGGCCAGGGTGAGGGCTGACTGTGCTTCCTTCTGAGTCCAACCATAAGCCTCCATAAGTGTCTCAAACTGTAACTTGAACGCGGTCCAGGATGTTGTTCCGTCGTAATGGGGAATCTTGAGCCCTTTCGTTGCGCTTGAGGCCACATTTGGGGCGTCAAAAACGGCTGCAAGACGGCTTCGGCTCTTCAAAGGGCTTGGGCTTGTCACTTCCTGCTTGATTTTGGAGATCTCTTCTTTCACTCTCTCCTCTATCGCCATGACGCGATGTTCCAACTTGCCTAACCCTTCCTCCACTTCTTGTACCCGTTCGACAGCCTTTTGCAGTCCCTTCGTAAAATCTTTATGCATCTCTTCCAAGCGACGCGCTTGATCCTCTTGGCGACGAGCTTGATCTTCTTTCAGCTCCCGTAGCTGTTCCGCCTGACAGCGTGCTTGCTCTTCTTGGCGGCGCGCTTGCTCTTCTTTCAGCTCCCGCAGCTGTTCTACCTGACAGCGCGCTTGCTCTTCTTGGCGGCGCGCTTGCTCTGCCATCATTTGCTGCAGCTGTAGCAGAAGATCCACCTGCACAGGCTTGGCTTCTGCATCGCTGGTTTGAGCTTCTTCCCTCACACGCTGCGCTTCTGACATTGCACGGGTACTCACTCTTCTTACGTCCTGCGGCACTAGCGGCATTTTTCTCCGATCCCACTTCTGACACCAAATGTTACGTGCCTGACGTCACGTTCCTGACTATGCGGGCTTGGGTTACGGGATTGGATGAAATGAAACACTAATACCGATTTTCAGACTTTCTATTGCACCTAAGTTACAGCGTCCACGGAGTTAAGTTATCGGCGTTCCTCTCCAGCAGAGTCCGGCCGACTGACACAACTTTGCCGTTCACGCTGACTTAACTCACTTAACTGACTGCACTTCACTATTTCACTGCACTTCACTATTTCACTCACTTTTCTTCTTTTTCACTTCTTCCTTTTCTTCCGAATCGCTTTAGACTTAGAACTCAACTGCCAGCGGTGAGCCGCAGTTCCGCTTATATACCCCCGGTCAGGTTCTGGAACATTCAATTTCGTTATTCTTTTTGATCGTCATGCCTCCAGAACCTTCCAATAATTTCGTTATTCATTTTTATTTATTCTCCTTCTCGCTCTTTAATTTTTTATTTCTTTCACACAAATAATTCCAGAAAGTTCGACAAAACTTCCATCAACTAAAAAACTTCATGTTTACGGCGGGACTCGAACTCGGGGTCTCTGTGGTGTAATCCACACGCCTTACCGATTACACCAACTCGTGTTGACAATTCACGACGAAATTTACAATCTCTAGGCAACGTTTGACAACCATCCATTGACGTCATGATGTCAAAGAGTTCGAACCACTTTTCCGTCACAATATAAAGGGATTTCTATGCACAGTAGTGGACGTCCAAACTTTTAAAATGTTTCATATTTTTATTTTTTCATAATATAAACACATTATTAATCAACAAATCTTGGGACTGATAAATGACTATGACTCATCTAAACGTAACTGCAACGAGTTCATAGACTTGAAAAACTGATCATTATTTACAGATCTTAGTAATTTTTCAGCCGCGCCAACTTATTATCAATCAGTTGATGTTTTGACAGGTTTTTAACATTGTCTAACATTGGGTTCAAGTCATACGCACAGTTAAAGACCTCTTTAACCTTTAAAGTGACTGAGGTGCCCTCTGGTATCGTGTTGACGAGGTAATTTTTGTTACAAGTGCCATTTTGCATCAAAATATTTTTGTAAAACTTTCTTGATACTTAATGGCTATTAAAACTAAATTTTTAGTGTAAACTGTAAATAGGAGAATCCTTTATAACAACATTTGATTGGTAAATTTTGCTTTTAGAGGAACATTGAAACTCTTCTTTCTTTACACTGCAAGAGTGAGACTTTTCTTCTTCTTTGCACCAGCCTGGAGTATAGAAGGATTGGGGTGGTTTTTAGTTAATAAGAATGTGATCTCGTCCCACTTAGGGCAAATGATGCAATTAGAGAATTCAATCTTCCTTTCATGATCAAAGAGAGGCTCCTTAACCGTGCATGGATCACCGTTGCTGCTTGGATTAATGACTAGTAAACAACCTGCTTATAGGCAGATGACCAAAGGGGTTCAGTTTCTTGAAAATCCTTTATGAAATTTCATCATGGCGTCCGCGATCTATCACCGAGACGATATCGAGAGCACTCGATCGCATCGCATCGATCGAGAAGCACGTAAACCGCGATACATAGTTGTCGCGTGAACACGAATTAACGGTACCATACCGGTATTGTGTTTGTATTTACAGTGTACATTCAGAAATAGCCGTTGCCAGCGAGGTGAACAAGTGAAGTAAAGTAACCGATTCGATGAAATTCTTGGCATCGCTCGCTTGGCCGCATATTTGTTCGGCTTAAGCCCTGCGGTATTTGTTAATGGTCATTACTGGGTTAGTTAATGGTGAACGGGCCATGCCGACCTCCGTACGGAACTAACTATTATGTTCGCCCCGCAAACATTCAATCGGATCGGAACATACTGAATGCTAAATGTCGCACAAATGTTTCTTGGTGTAACGGCTACAATGCTGTGTCACTGTTGATTTAAAAAATTGAACATTGTTTCACATCATCACTTGTCCAAAAATAAAAGCAGGGAAAAGTACACTTAAATCTACTTTTATTAAAGAAGTACAGAAAAACATAATAAAGTACGGAACTGTTAAGCCATCTTCCACGCACTCGTAACTTTTCTGGTATCGGTATCCATGGGCTGATGATGCTTACCATCAGGTAATCCGTCTGCTCGATTTCCGACCACGTATAATAACATAAAATATCAGATAAAAAACTGGTTTTACAAATTCATTACGTACTAAAAGAGATAAATTTATTTACAAACATCCATCCACCCTGGTTTTCGATTATTATATTGGTAACTAGCTAGTCTTCGGTGTTACCCGCTGCTCGGCTCCATTTTATCGAAGCGTGATGTTTTATAGCCTATAGCATACAGGAACATTGTAGCTAATCAGTGAAAGAATTTCGGCAATCCGACCAGCGGTTCCAAAGATTACCCCCTACATACAAACTTACAAATTCTATCTCTTTATATTATTACGGCAGACTAATGACGCCTCACACATATACACCTCAGCTCTTTTCAAAATGTATAAATCAACAACATCCTATTATTCGCATTATCTCTGTTTCTCTCTCTCGCTATATCTCTCTCATTTTAATTCCAACTTCAATTGTTTACAAGAAATGCTCATAGTACCAACGAACAATGCGAAATCAAACGTAGATGTTGTGGAGTGCTCTAGTTTATCTGACGGGCCGCTACACATCCTGGTAGTTACGTCTGGAAATAAACATCACTATCAAACATACACACACACAAGTATTTTGGTATAGCGCGGCTTCCCTAATCTCAGAGACTAATTTTATTAGAAAGTACATCTTTATATATACTTTTTTATAGGATGGGCCAGCGAACTCGTTGACTGATCTGATGGTCAGCGTCAAGCTGCTCATCTATTAATACCGCCACACCAGAGAAGTCACTAGAGGATTTGGGATTTGGGGATTGGGATTGGGAGCAAGTATCAAGCCTTCGGTAACCTCACTCACACATTGAAACTGTTGCAAGCGATGTTTAACGTCTTCTATGAGGACGAGGAGAATGGTATCACTCTGGTCGAGCCGAAGTTCTCTCTGAATGAAGAATGGCTCTCCCAAACTGAAACAGACAAATAATTAAATCATGTTAGTTTGGTTTCTTTTTGTATGTGTGTGCATTGAATACATAAGAAAATCTCTTCAAGGAGCCACACATTTCAGAAGTTTCTACTGAATGGCCTACAAGATAAGAATTACCCAAAACTACAAGGACGGAAAGTCGAAGTAAAAGATATGAAATTCTTATAACCAAAGTCGAATAAATCTCAAAAGACGAATGTTATTCCTGAAAGAATGAACATAATAATAATATAATATACACATAATTTAAATCTTTTTATTTAACAAGTTCGATAGAAATACGTTATAAATAAATATGGGCAAATTCCGCATACGGTTAGATATTGCGAGCAATTTATTACTTATTTCAAATTGGAAATACATACCAATAATTATAATAATTATTAGAACATATTTAAGACATAGTGTTCAGCATTCCAACTTGCAGTAATTCGAACTATGTTTTTATTAAAAAAAAATAGTTTTATTACATTTTGTCTTAATTATTATGTACAGTTATTCACGTAACTGTTTAACGAGAAACTCGACTAGTTTCAAGCCGAATAATTAGGAGCTCATATTCATGCGAACTTCGTTACGAACTAATCTATACTAATAGTATAAAGAGGTAAAATTTGTAAGTTTGTAAGTTTGTATGTAGGGGGTAATCTTTGGAACCGCTGATCGGATTTTCAAAATTCTTTTACTGATAGATAGTGTGACGGAAAAGTGGTTCAAACTCTTTGACATCATGACGTCAATGGATGGTTGTCAACGTTGCCTAGAGATTGTAAATTTCGTCGTGAATTGTCAACACGAGTTGGTGTAATCGGTAAGGCGTGTGGATTACACCACAGAGACCCCGAGTTCGAGTCCCGCCGTAAACATGTAGTTTTTTAGTTGATAGAAGTTTTGTGGAACTTTCTGGAATTTATTTGTGTGAAAGAAATGAAAAATTAAAGAGCGAGAAGGAGAATAAATAAAAATGAGTAACGAAATTATTGGAAGGTTCTGGAGTCATGACGATCAAAAAGAATAACGAAATTGAATGTTCCAGAACCTGAACCGGGGGTATATAAGCGGAACTGCGGCTCACCGCTGGCAGTTGAGTTCTAAGTCTAAAGCGATTCGGAAGAAAAGGAAGAAGTGAAAAAGAAGAAAAGTGAGTGAAATAGTGAAGTGCAGTGAAATAGTGAAGTGCAGTCAGTTAAGTGAGTTAAGTCAGCGTGAACGGCAAAGTTGTGTCAGTCGGCCGGACTCTGCTGGAGAGGAACGCCGATAACTTAACTCCGTGGACGCTGTAACTTAAGGGCAATAGAAAGTCTGAAATCTGGTATTAGTGTTTCATTTCATCCAATCCCGTAACCCAAGCCCGCATAGTCAGGAACGTGACGTCAGGCACGTAACATTTGGTGTCAGAAGTGGGATTGGAGAAAAATGCCGCTAGTGCCGCAGGACGTAAGAGGAGTGAGTACCCGTGCAATGGCAGAAGCGCAGCGTGTGAGGGAAGAGAGTGCTGCAGCTCAAACCAGCGATGCAGAAGCCAAGCCTGTGCAGGTGGATCTACTGCTACAGCTGCAGCAAATGATGGTAGAGCAAGCGCGCCGCCAAGAAGAACAGCTACGGGAGCTGAAAGAAGATCAAGCTCGTCGCCAAGAGGAGCAAGCACGCTGTCAGGCGGAGCAGCTACGGGAGCTGAAAGAGGATCAAGCTCGCCGCCAAGAGGAGCAAGCGCGTCGCTTGGAAGACATGCATAAGGATTTCACGAAGGGACTGCAAAAGGCTGTCGAACGGGTACAAGAAGTGGAGGAAGGGTTAGGCAAGTTGGAACATCGCGTCAAGGCGATAGAGGAGAGAGTGGAAGAAGAGATCTCCAAAATCAAGCAGGAAGTGACAAGCCCAAGCCCTTTGAAGAGCCGAAGCCGTCTTGCAGCCGTTTTTGAAGCCCCGAATGCGGCTTCAAGTGCAACGAAAGGGCTTAAGATTCCCCATTACGACGGAACAACATCCTGGACCGCGTTCAAGCTACAGTTTGAGACACTTATGGAGGCTTATGGTTGGACTCAGAAGGAAGCACAGTCAGCCCTTATCCTGGCCCTCCGTGATCAAGCGCTCTCAGTGCTGGAAGCTATCGGCGCAAGTGGGGATCTCAGCTTTAGTGCCCTCCTCGACGCACTTGAGGCACGTTTTGGAGACAGCCACCTCGAGCACGTGTACAGAGCGCAATTAAAAGAGCGTACTCAGCGTGCTAATGAGGGCCTACAGCAATGGTCCGTGGAAATCGAGAAACTTGTGCGTCGAGCTTTCCGGTCGACTCCGTCAATGATTGAAGGCACGCTTCTCCAAGCGTTCATTGACGGTATTCGGGACCCCGAAGTACGAGCCGCTGTTCATCTGGGCCATCACAAGAACATGAAAGAAGCTCTGGCCCATGCATTGGAAGTGGAAGCCGTGCGTGGTAACTCCCGTACCTTACGTCTGCGGGAAATGACGACAACGGAGCAGGTACCTCCACGCCGTCGGAACTTCATGTGCTATGGATGTGGAGAGCGTGGGCACATACGGAGCGACTGCCCGAAGAAGATGAACCGCCAGGACGCGGCGGTCTCAACTTCTGACCAGCAGGGAAACTTAAATCCAGCCAGGGCTGCGGGGTGGGCGCTGGCTGGTAGTGGAACAACCCCAACAATCTACATCAAGCAAACCAACGATGGAAATACTCTGGTGATAGACGGTCAAGTAAATGGGAAAAACAGTCAGCTAACATTAGATACTGGAGCTTCAAGGACGGTGATAAATGTTCGGCTGCTCGAGCAAAACATCAGGAAACACCTTAAACCAATTGTTGGCCTACAAATGAAATCAGCTACCGGCCAGTGCATACCGATAAGTGGAAAACTGCATGTAACAATCAAAATTGGGGAACGTGTTTATGGACATGAGGTTATTGTGGCCAAAATTCTGGATGACTGCATCCTGGGACTTGACTTCCTGCAAGGGCACCAGTGTAACATCGACTTAAAATCTGGAGTTTTACTATGTGGAACTGAGGAAATTCCGATGAAGGGTGGAACCCTGGGAAAAGTTTGCTGTTTAAGAAGAACTGTTCTTGCACCAAAATCACAGACTCTCGTACCAATCGCATTACCTAGGAGGAAGGAAGGAAGTTTACCTCGAAGGTGCGCTGTGATTGATAAATCGGAACACGTAAGCTCATGGCTACCGGCAAGAACTGTCGTGGGGTCATCTGATGTCAACCGCATTCCGGTATTCAACTTCAGTGATTCAAAAATTACGATTGAAGAAGGAGAGCCTGTGGGCGTATTGGAAGAAGTGGCCTGGATAAGAAAATGCTCGGAGAATCTTGTGAAGAAGGACAGTACGGGAATTGACTTTGTAACGAAAATCTTAGACGAAAACAAAAGTCTGACAAAAGTGGAGACTATGAAAGCTAGAAATTTACTTCTTCGATTCTCTGATGTGTTTTCAAGAAGCGATGGTGATATTGGCCGAACTGGTTTGGTGAAGCATAAAATAAACACAGGTGATACAATGCCAATTCGTCAAAGGCCCAGACGCATACCATTCGCTCGTGAGAAAGAGGTTGAAGAAATGATTGACGATATGAGGAAAAATGACGTGATAGAGCCCTCTTCTAGCCCTTAGTGTTCACCTGTCGTGCTTGTCAAGAAGAAAGATGGTTCAACGAGGTTTTGCGTAGACTATCGACGATTGAATGATGTAACCAAGAAGGATAGCTACCCGTTACCAAGAATCGATGACACACTTGACACATTGAGTGGCATGAAATGGTTTTCAACGCTCGATCTGAAAAGCGGCTATTGGCAGGTGGATTTGGATCCCAAGGACAAGGAAAAGACCGCATTCTCAACTGGGAAGGGACTCTGGCAATTTAAGGTGATGCCATTTGGATTATGCAATGCACCGGCAACTTTTGAGCGTTTGATGGAACAGGTGCTGGCGGGACTGCTGGGCGAAACCTGCCTAGTTTACCTCGATGACATCATCATTGTTGGACGGGATTTTGACGATCATCTAAGGAAATTGGAAAAGGTACTCGACAAGCTGCGTGGAGCAAATTTAAAGTTGAGTCCAAAGAAATGCTCTTTCTTCAAGCGCGAAGTGAATTATCTAGGTCATGTTATTTCTGAGAGAGGAATTGAGACTGATCCAGCCAAGACTGTCGCTGTCAAGGAATGGCCAACACCTAAAGACAAAACGCAAGTTCGGGCATTTCTTGGATTGTGCTCGTATTATCGGCGGTTTGTGAAAGGATTCTCGGACATTGCCAAGCCATTGCATCGATTGACAGAGGATAAACGTGCCTTTGTTTGGGACGAGGATTGTGAGCAAGCCTTTCGAGAACTAAAAGAACGGCTTTGTAACACACCAATTCTCGGATATCCCAGCGCGAAAGGAATATTCGTAGTTGATACGGATGCCAGCAATATTGGAATAGGAGGTGTCCTTTCACAACGCGATGGTGAGCAGGAGAAGGTTATTGCTTACTTCAGCAAGTCACTATCCAAGCCAGAGAGGAATTATTGCGTGACCAGGAGGGAATTGCTGGCCGTAGTCAAAACCCTGCACCATTTCAAGAAGTATTTACTGGGACGGAAATTTTTGATCAGAACTGATCACGCTGCTTTGAAATGGCTGCTTCAGTTTAAGGATCCCGAAGGCCAAGTAGCCAGATGGCTGGAACAACTTCAGGAATTTGACTTTGAAATCGAACATCGCGGCGGAAGAATTCATGGCAACGCAGATGCATTATCGAGACGCCCATGCGTGGAAGATTGCAAACATTGTGCTAAGAAGGAAACTGCTTTTCTTAAGGTGATAAGGACTGATACTGTTGACGAGGCATGGGGAAATGATGCGATGAAATTAGAACAGGAAAGAGATGCAGATATTAAACCAATACTGGAGTGGCTACGAAGTGGTAACAAGCCAAGTTGGAGTGACGTCGCCCAATATAGCGCGGTAACGAAAGGTTTATGGGCACAGTGGAAAAGCCTTACGCTGCATAACGGACTTCTGTGCAGGAAATGGGAATCAACAAACGGCAAGGACGAGCATTTGCAATTGGTGGTGCCTCGTTCAAAAATAAGGGATGTATTAAAAGCGTTCCATGATGGATCTTCTGGAGGACATTTGGGAATTAGGAGGACTTTGGTGAAGATCAAGGAGAGGTTTTATTGGTTGCATTGCAAATATGACGTCGAAGATTGGTGCCGGAAATGCACTAGTTGTGCAGCTGTCAAGGGTCCACAAACAAGGAGCAGGGGGGCGATGAAAATCTACAATGTTGGTATGCCTTGGGAGAGAATAGCCTTAGACATCGCTGGACCATTTCCAATCACTGATTCGGGCAATCGCTACATTTTAGTGGTTATGGATTATTTTACAAAATGGCCGGAGGTCTTTGCCATACCGAATCAAGAGGCAGTAACTGTAGCGACGAAGTTGGTAAACGAAGTATTCACCCGATTTGGAGTACCCTTGGAGATGCACAGTGATCAAGGACGGAACTTTGAATCCCAAGTTTTTCAGGAAACTTGTAAACTTTTGGGAATCCATAAGACTCGAACGACCCCTTATCATCCACAGTCAGATGGAATGGTCGAACGCTTCAACCAAACATTGGAGCGACACTTAGCAAAGGTGGTTGACAGCCATCAGAGAGATTGGGACACTTACATACCTCTCTTCTTGCTTGCCTATCGGACTGCTGTACATGAAAGTACCGCAAAGACGCCTGCATTTGCAAATTTTGGAAGGGAATTGAGATTACCGGCAGATCTTGTATCGGGCTGTCCACCTGGCGACTCTCGTACAGAGTTTAGCGATTACATAAGCGAGTTAAGGGCAAAAATGTTGGACATTTATGAGCAGATCAGGGAGGCCGGTTTTCAAGCTAGTGATCGCGCAAAGACGCGCTATGATCGACGAGCCAATTCTGTTGGGTTTGAAGAGGGGTCATTGGTCTGGCTTCATAATCCAGTCAGAAGGAAGGGAAAATCTCCGAAGCTGCAACCGAGTTGGGAAGGTCCTTATGAGATAGTCACGAAGATCAATGACATTACTTACAGAATTCGGAAGACTTCAAGGAGCCCTTTGAAAGTTGTCCATATAGACAGGTTGGCGAGGTATTACGGCAGCAACGATGCTCGGGACGAGCGAATCTAAGAGGGGGGCAGTGTGACGGAAAAGTGGTTCAAACTCTTTGACATCATGACGTCAATGGATGGTTGTCAACGTTGCCTAGAGATTGTAAATTTCGTCGTGAATTGTCAACACGAGTTGGTGTAATCGGTAAGGCGTGTGGATTACACCACAGAGACCCCGAGTTCGAGTCCCGCCGTAAACATGTAGTTTTTTAGTTGATAGAAGTTTTGTGGAACTTTCTGGAATTTATTTGTGTGAAAGAAATGAAAAATTAAAGAGCGAGAAGGAGAATAAATAAAAATGAGTAACGAAATTATTGGAAGGTTCTGGAGTCATGACGATCAAAAAGAATAACGAAATTGAATGTTCCAGAACCTGAACCGGGGGTATATAAGCGGAACTGCGGCTCACCGCTGGCAGTTGAGTTCTAAGTCTAAAGCGATTCGGAAGAAAAGGAAGAAGTGAAAAAGAAGAAAAGTGAGTGAAATAGTGAAGTGCAGTGAAATAGTGAAGTGCAGTCAGTTAAGTGAGTTAAGTCAGCGTGAACGGCAAAGTTGTGTCAGTCGGCCGGACTCTGCTGGAGAGGAACGCCGATAACTTAACTCCGTGGACGCTGTAACTTAAGGGCAATAGAAAGTCTGAAATCTGGTATTAGTGTTTCATTTCATCCAATCCCGTAACCCAAGCCCGCATAGTCAGGAACGTGACGTCAGGCACGTAACAATAGCTACAATGTTCCTGAGTGCTATAGGTTATAAAACATCACGCTACGATCAAATGGAGCTGAGCAGCGGGTGAAACCGCGCGAGAGTAGCTAGTATAATATATTCTAGCATTCTGTCTCTGAATGTCCAAAGTTATTTTAGTCACAAGACGAAACTACTCATTCATGATAATTCTCCAGAGCACAACATTGTTCATGTCTAGATTACTGAAATAAACTTCCTGGAAATATTGTAGGGCCAGATATATCTTTATTTTAATTATTTATTCTAAAGAGTTTTTGTTTGTCTAGTATCATTTCTGTTTTCATATGTGGCGATAGGAAGCTAAAAGGGGACTTAAGATAGGTTTTATTCTTTGTTCATGCAGCGCAAGCCGCTTGCAGAGTCAAGGTCAAAGTGAAAACATTTTTTACAAGTTATATAACATACTGATACTTTTAAAACATCATATCATATAACAATAAATATTTTAGCCTTTAGCTTTACCCTTTACCCCTGGGGTTATACATTCAAAGTCAATGATTTACCGCAACTCCTGCTTGCACCAGGAAAATGAGATGGATGGTTTTTAGTCAGTTAGAGTCTGACTCTTACACTAGGGCCACTTTTGATGTCCTTCCTCCAAAAAATACTCTTAAATTGCGTAATGAAGAGTTCTGAACTCTGCCATTCTGAAAGTAATAAAATCAAAAAATCCAGTTTCATATAAAACTTGACTCAAATTCAAATTTAGATCACAGGACTTTGGGCGCAACAGATTTCTAGATAGTCTAAAATGGTAATAAATATCCGCATATTCATAGACATTCCATTGATCTTTGGGTAGTATTGAATAGCTCTTAAAATTACCGAATCTTAGATCTTAATGTCGGTCTGTCTTGAACATCAAACAGTTTTATGATAACACAAGCAAGAGCTCGTGGGTTGTCAGGTTTATAGCACAATTCCTGTCGTAAAGCCATTAGTATAAATTCACGATATGTTTCCCCGCCCTAAACTAAACGCATCGTGGTATTCAGGGCAAGACAAACAGTACTGTGAACACACGTGGAAATAACTTTTGATTTGATGCACAAATCCACTCGTAAACCTATGTTTAACTTAGCAACAGAATTACCACTGAATACCATCGCTTCTATCATTCGATAGTACGGAGAGAGACTATTATAAAGTTTAGCTACCGACTCTCATCAACTGAATATAATAAACTTATAAGTTTTCCAATTGTAATTTTTCATTAGTCGAGTCGAGTCGAGGCTTAGTACGCAAAGCTATTTGACGTTTTTGATCGGAGTTTAGGTCGAAATACGAAATGTGTTCTGACTTACTGCACGGTTGGCGAAGTGGCAGGGCAACCGCGTAACGTGTCACGGCTTCGATTCCCGCACGGCACAACATTTTGTGTGATCCTCATATTGTTGTTTCGGATCTGTGTGTGTCCCGTATCGTGGGCGCGTTTGTTTTTAAAAACAAAACTTGCGTATAAATTTCGAAAATTAATAATTATGTTAAAATTGTAGTAGCAATTGCGCCAGAGAGCGAGCAACATAAGTCATGGAAATTAACACAAATAATAGGGTGATTACATAAATGATATGTCTCCAGTATTTTCGTTTCGTATTATTTGCAAAATTAACGGAACGGAATACACGATGGAGGATCGGACGGACGGACAGACGGGCGGAAATGTAAGCTCTGTCATTTGTGCAATTACGTGCAGCCTTGCACGTTGCACGGGTCATGCGTATTACCTGCGTAACGGTCATACTGACAGGACATGTTCAATTAAAGAACTACATTAATTACTTTTTAAATATTCCACGCTACTTACATTTAAATAGTCTCGTTGTTTTGTTTTGATTTCTGTCTGTGTCTTAATGTCTTGTTATTGTGATGCTTCGGTGCTATAAAACGTGTCTATCATGATAGATATTGAGAATATGGCAATGTAATTTCACTTTAATGTTTCTGTTACTCTAGAGTCGATATTCATATAACTGTTATGGTGTACACAAGGTCTTCTCAAATTTATATATATTACTACATTTTAGCTTATTAAAACTGCATTATTTATATTATTATAATAATAAACTGACTCAGGTTTTGAACCTGAAATTTACTGAAAAGAAAACCTTATGGTTATGTACAGTACAGTCGATTTTATATAAACTTCGAAATCGTTTAGCTTATCACAATTAGCTCTTTATTTCTTTATTTGATTTTGCACACAATATGTAGACGAGCTTCAAGCTGGAGACAGACATGATCTTTATCTATACTAATATTATATAGAGGTAAAATTGGTAAGTTTGAAAGTTCGTATGTAGGGGGTAATCTTTGGAACCGCTGGTCGGATTGCGAAAATTCTTTCACTGATAGGTAGCTACAATGTTCATGAGTGCTATAGGCTATAAAACATCGCGCTACGATCAAATGGAGCAGAGCAGCGGGTGAAGGCGCGCGAGAGTAGCTAGTATACTTATAATAAAAACCAGTGCTAAATATTAAGTAGGTAATTTGTATAGGTAATTAAACACCCACTTGGAAACCCACGCTTACTTGTATCACAGAAACATTGCCCAACAATCAATTACACCCAATAAATTCATTTTAATAAGCTATTACGTAGTTTTAAGAGTATTTACGCAAAACGACTTTTCATACAGAGAAATAATTAGTAAAAAATTTTACTGTACGGTTGGTGCAGCAGTGGCTGGGCAACTGGCTGCTGTGCAACGAATTGTTGTTTTAAAGTCTGGGTGGGTTGGGTATGTGAAATTGTATGTTTGTAAACGCTCCCACGACACAGGAGAAAATTCATCGATGGGACAACATTCATAAAATAAAATAAAATGTTATCCTTCTTATTCGGCCGTTAACGCTCTTTCTGTGTTGCTCTGGTGTTGCGGGTATCAATAGGCGGCGCTGATCACTTACCACCAGGTGACAGATGCCCGCTTACCATGAGAAGACAGAAAAACAAATTAATCGTCTGAAACTCTTATTGTTTTTGATGACCTTGATGTGTGTGTGCTTGGTGCATGTAAGTATCTAGTTAAGTTGAACTCGGTTCTGTTTTTGTGACTTATTATTGTAAGTTTGTATGAAAAATCACGTCACATAAACGCTGGTAACCTAAAATATGACTACGATATTATTTAAGTGCAAATTGCTATCGATTTGATTGGTAACTAAAGTAGTGAAATAATTAATATTCATCAAAATATACTGTCGATTGGTCGACAGCTTTGTAGTGTGCGAATATCTACAAGGCTTTAGCCAATTTTTGAGGTTGTAAAACCATTACATGACTTCTCTTACTCTGGGGAGAGGAAGTATCAGACTCTTACTGGCCTAAAGGTACCTTGTTCCTTCTTCTGCTCTAGACCGAGACTGCTGTAAATGATTGCGCTTGACCCGCAGACCCGGCTGAACATCAGCTCTATTGAGCCTCGTCTGTGGTGGTCTATTGGCACAAGGGTATAAGGCTAGATCCCCAAACCAGGCAAGACGACGAGTAAGGGTAGCTCGCCGCCCGACCAGAACCAGACCCGAGCATACACGCGTAGCGTTCCGCGCGCGCCTAAAAGAGCCAATGGACCACCACAGACGGGGCCCTATAGAGCTGATGTTCAGCCGGGGTTGCGGGTTAAGAGTAATGAGTCATCGCGGCCTCGGCCCAGAGCAGGAGAAGGAACGGGTTTTTAGTCAGTAAGAGTCTGACACTCTCTCTCGCCTAACCCTGGGCGGGAGAAGTCATTTGATGATTTTCCCCTGACAAAAAAAGGCAAGCTAAGACTAAATCTTCTATTCCTAAATTTTAAGTTGAGCAGGGGATCTGAAGTAGCACTCGGTGTGGAAATAAGCCGTGCATACCAATCAAAGCGTTGTTCCGGGTCTGGATGTGATGTATACATATACATATATGAATTTTTATGTTTGTGAACTCACCCACGACCCACGAGAAAATCCTGTGTCCATAAAATAACTACAGTATAAGTGATGAACAAAGCATATTAAAAAAAGTATTGTTCATCACCAAACTCTTTCGGAAAACAAAAGATGAATATATGATACTGTTTAGTCGACAACTTTAGGTACGCTGAATTTAACTTTCAGAAGTGCAAGTAATGGTGTAATTAAAGTAAACGGTTTGACTTTTAATTTGTCTTTAGAATTCATGGAATATTTGTCACCAACTAGAGGCCTGTCCCTGCTTTTTTTTATAAAACGTTGCCCCGCACTAGGATTTTCTCCTGTGTCGTGGGTGCGTTTACAAACATACAAATTCACATACACAACACACCCAGACCCGAAACAACAATTTGAAGATCACACAAAGTGTTGTTCCGTGCGGGAATCGAACCCGCGACACGTTGGGACCGCGACAGTTGCACAGCCACTGTGCCAACGTTGAAATCAGAGCTTTTCTCTGACTTCGTACTTCAATACTCAATGTCTTTACCAGAAGTATATCAGTATTTTGTCATCGGTCTTCAGTGCCAGTCATTTGTTTTATTAGAGAGCTGCTACAGCACTAAAGAGGTAGCACTTCCCGATGACACATTTTCTCTTATTTTCAGACATTATCTTTAACAAGCTAAATATAACCTTCTCCTAATCTTAGCGGAAACAGTATAAAAATAATTATTGGAATAGATGTAGCCGGTCTCGCATGATGCCATTTCCAAAGGAAATTGGGATCTATTTTATATACATTTACAATATATGTATAGATAGAAAATACACCGTAATAATAGAAAATACAATTTTATTAATAATCGGCTTAGTTACCAATGTAGAAAAGTTGAAAATTCTGTGCAGCTCAAGCCCAGTTAGTTTTCGGATGCCAAAACACTAAGTAACTTTTTATAAAGTCTAAATAACTTTGTAGGCTTTTCTTAATGACTAGAACGGTTGGTGCAATAGGCTGGCTACTATGCATATCGGGTCACGGAATAGATTCCCACATAAAATAATAATTTTAGTTATTTACAAATTAAATATATACCTATATATCAACTTGTGGGGTTCAAGTGTTCCTCTTATCCAAGTGGGATGACTTAAGACCGAAGGGATACCTATTGTATGTATGTTCCAATCTCAGACACGACACAGGAGAAAATATTACTGTGAAGATGTTTCTAAACAAATTAATTTTACTATTAATTAAAGAAACTATTTCAGGTCCTTACTGTTAAGAAATAAAAATTAAGGTAGTGGGTGAGTTTATCTATACTGATATTTTAAAGAGGTAAGTAAGTTTGTGTTTGTAAGTTTGTATGTAGAGGGTAATCTTTGGAACCGCTGGTCGGATTCCAAAATTCTTTCACTGATAGATAGCTATAATGTTCCTGAGTGCTATATAACGTAGGGCTATAAAACATCACGGTTCGATTAAATAGAGCAGCGTACCGAGCAGCGGGTGAAAACGCGCGAGAGTAGCTATATAGTCTGTAATATTTTTATGACAAAATTGCCAGCCAGGGTCGCAAGTTAAGCTTTATAATATACAGCGGCCTCGGACTGTAGTAGAAGAAGGAACGGGGGGTTTTTTAACCAGTCACATTAGGGGAGGGAAAACAATAAATTATTAAACCATATTAAACCATGAAATCATACCGAATCCTGCAAGATATAGGCTACCTTTTTGAACAAGCAACTCTAGGCTAGTTTTTTGTACAAAAATATTGTCAGTGATGCAATAGTATTTTCCAGCGTGACCAAATATATAATTCGCTATATGTAATCACCTGGTATTTCCCCTTCTTATATATAAACTCTCGCTGGTATTGTAATATTATAACAATAATGTTTTCGCTGAACGTCTTCCTTACTTACAGTAATCGTGTATTAATTATATTTTAAACAAACAATTTTATTTTATGTAGTTAATTCCATTGCGTCCTTCTAGGCCTGTTTTTCCGATGTGAACGTAGTTTTGCATACGTTTCGAATCGATTGTTAGGTTAATTTTATTCCATTATTTTTCGTAAGCAAGGAGATATGTTATACTCGTAATTTTATTCTACGGAAATCATAGCCTGATCTTAAAACGTGATCATAAACCTACATAGTATAAAACAAAGTCGCTTTCTCTGTATATCCCTAACCCTATATCATGGATGCTTGCCCTATCCTATGCATGGATGCTTAAATCTTAAAAACTACGCAAAGGATTTTGGTGCGGTTTTTTAAATAGAGTCATTAAAGGTTTATATGTATAACAAGATCTATTAAATAGTAAAGAAACTAATAATCTGCATTGCTATTAAAGAATAAATTACATATTGTTAATATTATAAGATTTATAAGGTCTATATATTAATAAGATTTCGACAATGTGTTTAAGAGTCATATCAGTGACCACCAAGTCACCAGAATTATAAAAGTTTTTAGGTGTTCCTCTAGCTACTTGTATCTTAATGACAAAGATAATACCAATTCTATTTACTGTCCAAGTACCATCAAACGTACATTTAAGTATCAACTTAAATTAACAGAGAACCACTACAACATTTTCGTGCATCCAAGACTACATGAGTCACCGTTAGCGTCACAAATGGAACGGCTAACAAGTCATTTGTTTTTGTGTTTCCTCCATTAAATTTTTTCGTGAACGACACGTAAATTAGGACATTTGTCTGCAAACGAGATGCATCTAACGTGCATGCCTCGTACATCAAAGTCTTTACCTTTTTGTTCCTAGACAAAAAATGACATTAACATGGAAAAGGACACGATGATCACGAGTCACTGTGTCTGTGACCATTTAATTTGACATAAACTAATGATACCAAACTCTAGTCGGTACCTTAACAGCCAACATTATTGTCTCGAAGATAAATGGAACCCAAGTACCTGTGTACAGGAACGGCTCAGAGAACGGACGTAAGATGTTCTTGTTCGATCTGTGAGCGCGGAGTGGACATCTTAAATCCAATGATACCGTTGAATGTGCGTCTCGTGGTCAATCACGAGATGTAGATATATCCTGTCGCTGCACGCAGGTACACGGCACACACAGCACGCCCAGACCCGCAATCAAGGCGGATTTCTTCAACCATTACCACTAATAATCGGCCCGGCTACTGTGCGTTTTCAAAATCATTAGCCACAGAAATAAACGACAAAATGTTTCAAGAATTCGCATAAGACCTGAACTTTTTCTGTCGATCGCATGTTTTTATTGTAATCTTTCGACAATTATTATAATCACGATAAAATAAGCACACATCTCAACCGTATGTAAACACAACATTATGATAAATGATGTACATTAACTAGTAATAGAATAAAATTTGAAATAGACGAAGTATTATGTGTTACAAGACAAACTTGTTTTTTTAGGAATGTAACGTAATAAGCGCCCTTGAAAAGACTTCAACGCTTAACCGACATGAAGTTCATTGATCCAGCGCTATTATTGAGCATGCTTTAATCAGATTAACTTCAATACAACTATGTGACTCGATGTTACATAACCTATAAATTACTTATTCAAATTTAAAACAGAATAAAATTTGTACAGTGTCGATCATGTAATGTTTTTGGCGGGAACCGTAATAGTAGATATATGTGTATCGATAGAGGCAGTATAATGAGATGATAAGAGACGGGTATGGGTGTGTGGTGCTGGCTGGTCGGCAGGCGGAAGGCCGCTGGGCGCGTGGCGGCGCGGGTCGTCGACACTCCACCACTCGGCTGGCGCTGCACTTGCACCGGGCGCGTATGGCGTATGGCGCGCTGACGGGCGCGTCTCGTTCAGTCCGCGTCGGCTCTTCGCTCGGGTACAGCGTCGCATGCGTGGCCGGGGAGGTGCAGCGGTCACTTGTTGCAGGAGGCGGCGCGGCACGTGTGCGCGGCGGCGCGGCCGCTCGCCACGGGCGCAGTGCCGCGGCGGCCGGCGTGGAGCGCACAGCGCCGCACGCGCCGGCATGCCACGCTAGCGGGAGCATGCGGCTGCCCCTGCTGCCGCTGCTCGTGCTGCCGCTCGTGCTTGCGCGCCCGGCAGCAGGTGAGCCTTCAATTCTTACTTACATCCAACACACCACACGACTCAGTGAAGTTCCGCTAAGTTTACACAAGTTTTCTCGGGAAATTGCATTTCGTGAACTTTACAACCTCTTCGTTTATAACCTAAAGGAGTGAAAAGTTGATAACTCGAAAAAGTTTTCAAGTTCCGTCCGGGTTCAGAAAATATTAAGTCGAAATTCGTATTTTTTAATTTGGCGCTTTACGCTGTTACACGTTTTTTCAGTGTTGTCTTCAGGCAAAGTTTAATTCCCGCGAAATATGTTGAAATTTGTCAATAAACGAGCATCCGACCGGCAGACACAGTAAACACGCGACCTGTGAAAAGTTTAATACGAAAGTTTCCGTAAGTTTCGCTCGACTTGAAGACATTGCAATTGGTGAAGTTTCAGCGTCCGCCGCGCGTACGTGTGCGTTCGGCGTACGTAACGTATTTATAAAGTAACTTGGCAAACTTTTCGTTTACTCACTTTCGATATGGATGTAATTGTTTTGCTTTTATTTTTATCTTTAAATAATTATTTGGCACGGTTGCACGCGCTCATTGTTTTACCTAATATCAATGGCGTACGGAGAGTTATTTTGGAAGCTAGTGGTGAGTGTGTAGTGTGATAAATATATTAGTTAGATAGTATGTGTATGTTTGTGTAGGCGGTGTATATAGTGCGGTATCAATCAGCGCATGTGATAAGTCAGGCTGACGGACCGGTGCGACGGCTTCCGTGCCGCGTTACGCGCCGGGACGAACCGCTTGAAACGCACAAACTCGTATTAATACATTTTAATGTTACCACGTTTATCTCTGAGATAAACAAATTATATTCTCAATAATTAAGTGCACAAATTTATGTGCTGTATTTTATTTTTATTATTTGTTTTAAGATTTTATTTTGTCCGCTCTTTTTGTGTAGTAAAATTTTATTGTTTTGTTTTTTGAATAATTAAGCTATATATACGATATCTACGATACAAGATTCACAATTTAATTTGATCATTATTGCCAAATGAATAAAACCCAATTTATTATGGAATTATTACTTTTTCAGTAGGTCGTTTCTGTGTGATTTAATAGAATCAAGTTTCATAAAGTTTAATCAAATTATTTTGTTCAAATATTCTTGACCTCCATATTTTATTGAAAATCTTGTTTTGTTCGTTTTGTACTACTAAACACGAATATTTTATTATTCAAGCAAAAAGTAAATTTTACATTCTTCTTCGGAAGGCAAAGAAATTTCTAAAAAAGAAACCATAACATCGCGCTTTTTATTTACCAAAGGGGTTATGTATTGAAAACCAAATAGATATAAATAATAAGATACCGAATATAACAACTGTTTCGTACTTAGTAGTATCGTTTCTAAAAGGCCGACAACGCACCTGTCATTTCTCTGGTGTTGCGGGTGTAGATAGGCGGCGTTTGCTGCTTACCATCAAGTGATCCGCCTCCCGCTTTGCCTTCTATTCAATAAAAAAGTTTAGTAAGGATTGCTGCATAAAAACCTACTGATATACCTAATGTATCTTTATATATAAAAGTGTAGTAAACTCATAACTCAACAACGCCTGGACCAATATTGCTAATTCTTTTTTTGTTGTGTTGTGTTCAAAATATTAGAAAAGTAGAGGGGAAAGTTGGGAAAAAGTGACCCCTTGATAGCGAGACACAAGATAGTTTTGTTGTTGTTAGGCATTTATGGATATTGGATGGATGTGAAAGGATTGGGTCTCCGGTAAAGTCTGTCACATGACAAACAACGTAAATGTTGTTTCACGCCGGTTTTCTGTCCGACCGTGGTATCACTCCGGTCGGGCTGGCCCATTCGTGCCGAAGCATGGCTCTCTTACATTGTGTGTTGTGACGTCATGTTTTTAGGGGTTAGGTACATAGATACTTACCTATTTTTTTTAAATAATAAGCTGCATAGTTCGATATATTATCTGCCCATACTACAACTTACTAGGTACCTATAATATGTACAAGTTCAAGAATATCAGTATGCTTATAATAAAAATTATGTTAAATAAGTAAATTTTGTAAACAAATTCATAAATTACTTCATTTCATAGCATCGGAATTATTGTCTGTTATAGTGTCATGTGAATAAATAAAAACGAGACTATTATTTAAGATTTCATTGCTCTGAAAATTCGACATAATTTTTATTTGGCTAAGTTGAGTGCACAATTTTCATAATTAACGATTAATAACGACGTGGCCCTATGTCCCGAAATCACGTACAGAGATGCAAATTTTTAAATTCATGTTATGGGTGTCTTTGAACATGGTCCTTGATCAATTTAAATTGACCGCTCTTTTATTTAAATTTTCATTTAACATTTTTTTTTATTACAAACGTTATGTTACGTACGTTATGTTGTTGGGTTTTAAACCAACAGTTTAAAAAACATCTTAATAAAATAAAAGTAGTATTTAGATAAAAAAATATGTGTAGATACAATTAAAAAATACCTTTTATCTCTTAAATTACTTTTTTAATAACACAATTATTAAAAACTCACAGATCAGTAGAAACAGTCAGTTGTCAGTTTGCTTGCCCTGTCACTAGCAAAATTATTATATATCTTCGCAATGTTGTACCTTTATATTTTTTTTCTCCTGAATACAGGGAATATAACAAAAATATGAAATTGTTTATTTTAATATCTTCGTAATGTCATTCTTATTATTTTATATTATAAACAAATCAATAGAAACTCGCATATACTATTACATAGAAAACTAGATGTTACATTAAATTTTAATCCATCCTCTTCAGACAATATAAAGCGTGATAGTAAATAATTTTACACAGACGAACTATATTATAACGAGTAAATTATATGGGTATCGTAAACCCACAAACAATTTACTAGTTAATGCAACAACTTTGGAATAGTGCCCATTGGAGAGAATTCCCAACGAGTTATAAATGAATTTTCATAAGAAAATCTTTAGGAATGTCAGAAAAACGCGTAGTTTGGCTGATGAGAGACATAGTTGCATTGATGCGAAGCACACAGGAAGTAGCGCACTTGTTACTCTGACACCTCACAAAATGTATACGAAAATATAATGAGAGAATAAGAAATAGACAAATGAACATGCATTTCTTGTAAAAGTATTTATATAATCCCTTTTTTAATTTAAAAAAATAAAAAAATGCTTAAAGAGAACATACTTATGTCTGTTGTCATGTGATAATCTGTGTAAGATTTTACGAAAGAACTTTTTAAATTCAAAAGTTAAAAACGAACACGTTCTATAAAACTCGTGTCGGTGGTCGTAATCAGTGGTGACTTTATCGATAAAAACTTATTTCAATAACAAACAAAATAAGAATCGTTTATTAGACTCAGAACATCGTTTACCTTAAAACAAACTGATTGGAAGATAAAGGTATTTTTAAGATACCTGTGAATTAACATTGGCTGTCGATACAAAACCATTTGCCGGCCAAAAATAAATTCCTAAGCACCACATCAAAGTCCCAAAAACTCAGTCGTATATTTTAATAGGCCATAAACCGTAAGATCTCGTTGTTTACGAATCGCAAAACACCAGTGTTAACAAAATAAATAAAATTAATGAAGAAACTATTTTTCGGCCCAATTTTGACGTCGCGACGAGTTAGAATAATTTGCCCATAAAAGTGACTAGTTATGGCGCGTACACGCAGCACCAACGTTTAAGTGAAATTAGCGGCAGTTAGCGCCTGCTTCTATGTAAGTATTTAATATCCACTTAAGTGAATAACATAATATTTCTCTGTCTGGGAAACATCCGCCGGTCGGCTAGACCGCCGCCGCGCCGGAGAGCGGCTGCGGCCTGCGGGCTGCCTAGCCGCTGCGCCCGCCATACCGCCCGAGTACCGCCACTATCATATGCATGTGTGTTAACTACTTGTTTTACTTCATTAACATTGACGCGACGTCTAGTTGATTGTATGACCCTCGTGAATGGAAATAAGTACCAACGCGTAACGATCTTATTAAGAAAATGTAAAACGCTGATTTGATAAGGACATCTCGACTTTGAATTTATTGATTTATTGTCAATTCATTGTAGGACTGTGCAACAATTAGTTTACTGTGTACCTAATTACTACAAAGTTAACGCATTTAAATATACCTAATACACTAGTTCGGGTTAATTAAATGTAACCTAAATCGAGCATGGAATGGAATGAGTCAGACAGCGGAATAAACGGAACGAATTAGAATGTACAAGATTTCGTAGACGACTATAAGTGGCATATTAAATGGAATCTCTTTAAAACAATTTAAATTTTGCTAAAATGTTCGATTTTTCGAAGCTATCTTGGGACGTGACACACGTAAGGTAATACAATAAAAACGAATGCGTCACCTTAGATAATTGCGGACGAAATGTCAATGCATTCAGCGTATTGTGAGGAAAACTCCCAAATTATTTAGCGAACGTAAAATGTTGGCCGGCTGGGTGCATATTTGCATGTGTTAATAAATATTAAAGAGTTCGACCGTCTGGTCGCGGCGATCTGCCGGCGCCGACGATGATTCCAGAGGAACCACATATCGGACAGCCGAACACCTGCGGGCTGGTGACGACAACTTTATCGATATCGATACTTTTAAATTATCTAAGGAAACATATTTTTTTCAATCATTAGCTTGAATGTAAATAGACGACAGTGAAATATTTTCTTGATTAAAATGGCACCGGTAATACTCGTACACGTCAGACCATGAATGGGTAGGAATACAAATTCCGATGCGCCAGACAGTAGTAAAATAAACATCGAATTGAATTTATGACTTGTACGTATGTATGCGCGACGACCACGACGTTTTGAGGAAGATACATTGTGGACGCGACGCACGGCGTAACTTTTGGGAAATATGACGGTTGATGAATTTATCGACGGCCGGCCGTAGGTTCGGTCCACGTTTGTCGTTTATTGTTCTCCAATATGCACATTACGTCGCCACTAACGGGTTTATTGCTTTGGAATGAACGCGGCCGTCTGCATGCCAAGCGACGATTCCTGGTGATCGCCCCTTTGAATTATGCGCACGGGCACGCTTACGCGTCTGCATTCAATCGCCTCACGAGATTTATGTGTGTCCCGCCTGTTTGCCACATACAAATATTTCCATGAATTTCGACGTGAGAAGCCCGGCTGAGCTGGCCGCCTCTGTGCACGCTTACATTACCATCACTTCACTCCATCTGCTTCATGTTATCGCGCCTTTAACTCCTCAGCGTGTAATGTGCACAGACTGTTGACTTCAAACAGATTATTAATCATAACGTCTGGAACCTGTTTATTATTTAAGTTGATGTAATGGATTAAACGGGATATTTTAGTTAAATAGTAAATCCATTCGAATTCATTAAGTAAATATGTCTTAAAGCTTATAACAAGTCTAGACGATTATGCGGTGGCTTGTTTATGGTCTCGAATTTATTTGAATATATCTTTTTCAATATCTAGTTGTTGTCTTGGTGATAAAATTTGAATTCAGAACGTGGTACTTTATTAATATAAAAATGTTTGATTAAATGTTATCGATATATGATACGGCGGGCGTGTTTCGCATCACTAGTGTAGATGCAAGCGCGGTGCAGCCGGCGGTGCATCGCAGCGCACTCCCCCGCTATTGTTAGTGCACATTGAAAAAATCCGCGGCTCGCGACCGCCCGACCTGCCAAACCGGAGTATTTTGTGTCTCGCCACTTCAACTTATTGTCTTGTCTGCCCTTAATTAGATGTAGTATTTACTTGTATACAAAACTCGCTTTTGTTAAGCACCTAACAGTTTATATTGAATTTCGTCAAACTATTCGTATTCATTGCATTTTAATTATTAAATAGATTGTTATATTTTTCATAGAAAATATATAAAACTACTATTCGATTATCTTCTATAAACTTTTAACACACACAGGCAATATAATCAAAAACACGTGTGTACCAAATCACATTTTATAATTCAATATAATTATCCATGTAGTACCTATCTACGACAGAATTAAAATTTCATAACAAAACTAAACTGAATAAACCACTCAATTTAAATCACACAACAGCAATTAAAACTCAGTCAAAATATTTCTATGTGGGCACGCTACCTTAGAACATTAATACGCTATCATATTTCATTGCGGAACCTTTGTACATACATGAGTACATTCGTACCTAATTGGCGGTATTCAATCCTTTGTTATTGTTTGTATGCGGACTATCCGATTACAAATTGCATCAACGGTGCGTCCTTACATACCCCTCCCTAGATTTTATTATGAAATGGAAAATGCAGCACATCACTGCATAGTATAAAACAAACTCGCTTTCTCTGTCCCTATGTACGCTTAAATCTTTAACTACGCAACGGATTTCTATGCGGTTTTTTTTTAATAGATAGAGCAATTCAGAGCAAGTTTTATGTGTATGAAACATTCATTAAATTGTGGTGTAATTAATTTAGTATCGATGTTGCACACGTGCAAAGCCGGGGCGTATCGCTAGTTTATTAATAAAACTGTTTTCCAATAAGTCCTTTTATATTTCGTAGCGCTCGTAGCAATGGTGCTACGATATTTTTGTAGGAAATATTTTAACCAGAAGTAGTGATAAAAGGCCGAAATCTCTAATGGTAGCTGGCAGGTAATTTCATATCCTTCATATGCAATAAAAAATTAATCTAAAATTTCAATTTTGAAAGAAGTTTATTTCAAAATTGAGTATTCGTTACTTTATTTTAAGAGTTTTTATTACACTGTCAGGATTAGAAATATAAAAAAACTAATTAAATAATTTTATGTGCGAAATTGTTTAACTGTGTAATATTTTATTCTTTTAAATATTGTTTATTTATATTTCATTTAAAATCCACAGTTTCAGTTTCCTTTAAACTTTACGTCGAAAATTAAATCAGTTAAGAAACTGGTTTAAAGTTTCGTAGAGAATAATTTTAATATAAATATGACTTGTTTCCCGTAAAACACTGTAATTAATGTAAACTATGATCGTCTGCGTTTGAATTTTAATAAATATGAATTAGACAGAGTCTGGTGGGCTCGACGCTAACTAGAACTTACTAATTCTCCGAGGACATGAACTATATCGTTTACCCTAACTGTTATTTCAGTTTAACGTTCCAAAATTAAAATATTTAATCAAATGGCTAGACGGCGACTTATTATAATATGCAAAATGTGCTTTCAACCTGGTTAAATTCGTCCTTCATTGTCCCAGAAACAAAAACTAGGTCGACGGGAGACTGCCAGACAATCACAATTTTAAATTAGGTACCCTTAAAAGGCTAGACTAACTTTACAATACGTATATAAATGCATTTCATTACCCGTCTCTAGGACTTAATTTCTATGAGACTTTATTGGGCCGTCTGGGAGCCAGGCGCGCCTTTGTCATGCCCACTTTGAAGTTAGGCGGTAAAACTTTACAGCTCAGTAATAGTGATTATCTCAGCTACTAACTGTTTTGTAGATTTTATGATGCGGCCGCCATTACGCCCGCAATTTCTGTTAAACTCGGCAATCCGTTGCCACGGAAACGCTTGGACGTATTCTTATGTTTTAATTAATGTTGGTTTTTAGTTCTTGAGGAACATTTTCTTTTTTTAAGGGCTGATTTTTTAATGGTTCGATAGAAGTTACCTGCGGAATAATAAAATTATGATGCTGTCGCGTCAGAATGTACAAGACAGTGAAAACAACAATTTTATTCCTCAGATAACATTTATCTGACTATTGAAAAATCAACCCTAAAAATAAGTACGGCTGTTATAATTAGGATATATTTTTTTTAGTTTTAACCGTTTGTCCATGATATCGTCATGGCGGTGGTTAATCATTGATTTTCAAAACATTTAAAGCCGAATGAAAATATTTAGTTATCGTTCGAAATAGCATTACTGGTAGGTACCATTGACGCGTTTATTTTGTCAATGAATGGCATTTTCCTTTATTTTGGTAGCTTCCATAATAATATTAATCAATCTACATACATACCAGTGACATTTGTTTATTTGGACAAATCTGCCAAAATAAATAGTGGCGCTTTGAGAATAATTCTGAAATATTATTTTGCTGTGATGAAGCGAGCGGATGTTATTCAATTCATTTTGATATTATTGTATTTAAAATAGTAATTGATTATAATTAGAATAAACCGATTTAGATGACACTATTCTTAGACCAATCGTAGCACAGAGTTGCTCACCAAAGAGTATAAATAATACGAACATCAAATAGAAACATTTGAATTCGACATTCTGAACTGCGTTCATATTTTTTTCGTCATTCGAATTTCGAATTTAATATTTGGCCAGGTGCTTTTATAAATAGTTTTTAATTTTAAAATTGTTTTTTTTTTCTTTTTATGAATACTCGTATCTATACTCGGAATTTTAATTCCATTCCTGATTTGACAATTTCAGTGTTGCAACGTTATGACACGTAATAAATAGTGACGTTGCGAAATTATTCGATATGGAAATCGAATATTTCTGAATCGATTCCTCTCATTTATAAATTTACTCTTGTAAACTAAGTTTATCAGGAAATAAAAAAATTCTGAACCGATAATTTAGTTTTGACAATTAAATAACGATCTGAGGCTTTCCTTTTGTAATTGTGTGTGAAATTAATAAAAAATGTGATCATGAAGGAACGTGACAAATAAAACAGACATTTTATAAATTGTCGCCGTCATCGCTATCGCTATCGCCGTTACTCTATGTAACATTTATTATGAATTGTGTCTTTGATATTTATTGTCAATTAACATATCTAGCTTACTCATTTTTTCCTCTTCTTTGAAAACATAGGATACACATTTAGACCATTCGGTAGCCGTAATTTTTTGAATGCCTTCCTGAAACTGATTCACTGATTGTTTATCGATGTTTGTGTTCATCACTACACTTTTATATGTGGTATCATTATTTCACAAAATGACAGTGGTCAATGTCAAATCAGGAATCGAATTAAAAGTCTGACTATAGAACAGATTAGGTTTAGTCAACCCTGTATGCGCACATGACACGGTTGACGCGATGACGCGAATGACGCGCCTCTGATCTATTTACAGCGTGCCCGCTCTTGACTCTTCACTTGTTTGTTTTTCGCGATCGTTTAGGATTCCCTTACTAATTGCTCGAACAATATTATTTGTACACGGATTGTAACCAACACTATTCTCTTGATGATTGTTGCTTTACGTTTTAAAAATATGAAGTTATTCTTAGATCTACTTCTTTTCTCTATTATTAGGTATTTGGTGTTCCAATGTCCAGGTTTCCATGTTCGAGACAACAAAGGATTAAAATTTTAATGATAGATTAGATAGACCATAATTTGTTCCTTTTTATTAACAACTTGTCTCTGCATTGTTCTCACATAGGGGTACAGTAATGTATAAAAAATGTATTATTGATGAATTGTAAAACAAATATTTTTTTTTAAAAGAGTAACGATGGAGTTTCTTGCTCGTTCTTCTCCATTCGAAACTACAATTTGGAACGAGCACCTAGCTTCACTGACGAACAGACTGACAGACTACTATTCTATTTTGACGTTTCAAAAGTACCTATTTATGGTTTATTTGGAATAAATGATTTTGATTTGATTTGATTTGGTGCAACCGGGTATTTGCCTCGAGTGCAGAACATAGGATTCGTAGGGTTTGATACCCAGGTCAGTTTTTCAAAAATTCTCGGTAGTAAAGCCGTGTTTTTTTATTGTGCTCGATGTGATACAATGGACTCAAGCTATTGTGTACTTATGTGTTATTTTCCTCCGATGCCTTTTCAAGAATTATTTACATAATTAAACACTACGTTTCAGATATAGAGGTTGTGTGCGTATGTGTTTTGGAATAAATGCAACAAATATTATCTTCTTTTTTGTAAAGATAAACCTACACGTGTCTAGCTACTACCAACCGCCTGTTCCAGTGACCCCCTCATAATTCCGTCTTGTTGTGTCTACGCTGCAGCCGTGTCTGGCGCTTCACGAAACTTTAAAACAAAAGAACCTACATTTTTATCCTTTCAAGGGTCCTTGTCTACGAAACCTCTTCAGCTCTCGACCTGATTTTCTTTCGGGACTTTTAGACTGTAACACAAAACCTACTTTATGTTTTTTGTAATTAAGTTGAAAATGTAATTTGCTATGTACGATTAAAATATATCGAAATAGAATTATTGGAATCGTGGACAAATATCATATACGTGTTTAATATGTACGCCACGAACGTTTCGTTTTATTGAAACAAATTAATATGCAATACTAGTGCGTTGGTTCCTGAAACTCCCGTCTGTTTGAATACCTTTATGTTCCATTGAAGTGGTAGGCTCTGAGACCGTGGCGACAGGCTGGAACCATTCAAACTTATAGGTACAACCGTTGTACTAACTACTTATCCCTTTTTAAACAAACCACGTGCTTATCCATTGTCCGCAAAGTTTCTTCTTTATAGACAGTACGTTAGATACACATACGTATGAAATTGGAAGAGCCATTCTTTAATACAAATGTGTCGGCTAGACCGGAATGATACCATGTCCTCATCGAAAACCGACGTGTTGTGTTTCGCCGTGAGAGTGAAGTTACCTGAAGCCCAATCCTTTTCATCCCCAAGACCCTTACCAATTCCTCTAAATCTCCAAAAACCGTAATCCTCAAAAGGTTGGAAACACACTCTTAATACCTCCCTTGTTGCGGGTGATTGCTTACAATAAAGTAACCCGTTTGGTCGTTGAAAAAAAGACGTCATGATTTGAAGATTCTTATTGTCAAATTTTAATAAACATGTCGATTAAACGCCTCGTATATAGTTTTGAGAATCCTATCCCGCCATTGGCAGTGCTGTAACGATAAAAACATACAACGCACGCCTAAATTTTATCCGCTATATATTTTTTGTCGCAATTTCTCACACCCACACATTCGCAGCCGGATCTCGGCACCAAATTGTGGCGCCAAAGTTGACGGAACAATCCAGCGTGTGAGACGCAGTATTTCCACGTGATGCCCAACGTTTCTAGTTTCAACTGGTTAGAATCGGTTTTGGGCCTTACCTTTATCTTTTAACCCATCTTTGCAGCAGTTTAGGATAGTGTGAATTCTTATGTTTAATGAAGAAAATTAAGATTACTCAGCACATCTTGTTTTTATTAATAAAGTTTGACTGACACGGCGCTCTGTAGATGTTATCAATACTCTAGAGCACGAAGATATGAGCAACATGTTTCTATGGCGCGGAGTCAACGGCCTCGCTCGCCACACTAAAATCATATTCGAATATATTTACATTTCTCCCAAGGTGCTTTACTGCCAGTACTGAAGTCCGAGAACCGGTCAAGCGCGCTCCGGACATTAACGCGAGCCATATATCAATTTATACTTTCGTGGTTTCATTAAAATTGTAACATCAAAACCGCCTCATTTGAGATAATTCTCGATTAAAATTTTCTATAAACTTGCATTACTATTATTGGAATGCGAAAGTTACGATGTTTGGATGTTTGTTACTCAATCACGCCAAAATGGCTGGACGAATATGGATGAAATTTGGCAGAGGCATAGGATACTCACCGGTATAGGACATAGGTTACTCTTCATCAACATACCACGCGGGCGAAGCCTCGGACGGACGTTAGTTTAGTATAAGTCTCGTCTGTTCAGTCAATCCTAATTTTAAATTATAAAAGTTTGTGAAAATATATGAATTAAAGTTTGTTATACTTTCACGCAAAAACGACTGAACCGATTTGGTGGAAAAGTATGTATATAAGCGATATCGTGGATTAACGCATAGACTTTTTAACAACATTCGCTAATAATTAATAAATTGTATTCCTTTAATAAGTAGGAGGGAAAGGGTTTATTTCATATCACATTTCCATATTTTTTCACACTAATCACACCAACTAGACTGATCAGCTTAACGCGGTGGCTGGGCAACCCGCAACGTATTATATGGCTCCAAAGCGGATGTCGGAGGGTTCAATTCCTGCACAGATCAATTTTTTGATATCCACAAATTGTTGTTTCGGATCTTAGGTTTGTTATGTGTGAATTCGTATGTTTGTAAACACACACGAAACAGGAGAAAATATTAGGGCAGGGCAAAATAAAAAAAAGATAACTTTATTCATAAAACTCCAAGGGAACTTCGGCGTTTGTGCACCAATTGTTCTTCTAATCTGTCTCTTATAATGACCACTATTAAAAGGTTTAACCAACAAATCAGTACATAAATTCCTCTTTAATATATTGAAATTCAAACCTTGTCTTAATTATCTCAATGGGAAGGCGTTCAATCAAACCTCGTACGATCGGTATTCGAACCGAATAGCTGCGCCTGCGTCGATCAGCCTAACCAATGAGGTGGCTACATCGATTCTATGTTCAAATCTCTTGAACGTTCATTGTCACTTGCATTGATTAAGCTAATGGATCCAGCAGTGCCTATATTCAAAGGCAGGAATTATTTGAAACTGTCCTTTGTTCTTATATGGTTTAAGGTTGATTTTGCAATGAAATGGGCATATTTTTTAAAGTTTTACTGACATTTACATTTAAATAAGGTTTATTTAGTGCGACAGACTCTTATAATATTAATTGTATGTTGATTTTTAAACAAAATAAAGTCTAGGAGTCCACACCTAATCTGCTTAAATGTCTAGAATCATTTTCGTTCGTGGCTGTCAGCTGATTAAACAATGTTAGTATGTTATGTACCTACTTATTATGAAACTTGTCGGCAATAATAAGGCCTCTCAAGTAACACAATAATTAGTTGTGCATTGATTTATTTTGAACAAACTAACGGACGATTACGTAACTGTCTGAAAATTTGCTATGCACTATGACTAAACAGTTTAACTCAACCTACACTCACCAGAAATATAGACAGTACCAAAAAAATATCTTACTTATATTATAAATGCAAAAGTTACGATGTTTGAATGTTTGTTACTCAATTACGCCAAAACGGCTGGACGGATCTGGATGAAATTTGGCACAGGCATAGGATACACTCCGGAATAGGACATAGACTAATTTTTATCAACATACCGCGCGAACGAAGCCGCCGGCGGAAGCTAGTATCGTTATAATTTTAATATGTTGAAACGAAGTTTAGGAATGCAACGTTGAAATTTTTAATCGAAAAATATTTTAAAGTCGCTGTTCATTATTCACACTATATTTGTTCAATTTCTGTCATAAAATTTGCAAAATCAATATATTAATGAAATATTCATAACCCTCTTAATTTAAATAATTATTGACTATTTGTAGATCTTATAATTAAATTCGTCGGTCGGTCATTGTCATTTATTTTGTCGGCTCACTTGTGACTGAAATGTCAATCTGAATTTTTAATTAGGACAAGCGTTAGTTGTGACCGAAGTTGAGCTATTTAACTGTTCATGCCATCAATCAAGGTTACAACATTCTTAGAAGACAGTTTCTCCCGACAAATTGATTTCACGAACATCTCTCATCCGCACATTCCTGTCTGTCGCCAAGCCAAGCCAACCCACAAGTTAATAAAACTTATCGAGAATATCAACTAAATTATAATTAAAGCGAGACGCTGGCTTGCCGCACCAATATCTTAAGATATCCCGATCAATCAAACCTGTAAACGTATTACTAGGACCTCATCGATCAACATACAAACTTCCACTTTTGTAAACTTTGTCCTATCATCGATATTTTCGAGCGAATAGTTGTAAAAAGTCAATCGATTACTAGTTATAGGCATGTCGGGTTGCGGTCGTTGGGCCGCGGCGTGGCGCACATTGAAAAATAGTGTCTGGCGGTCGTCTAGCGCGGCGCGGGCGCACGCAGCCGTGCCCCGTGACTCACGCGCAGGAATCCGACCGAATACGGCGCTCCAAGCTAGCCGCTCGCAGCGTCCAGACATCTGTTCAATTTATGTTTAGTCTGGACCCGGACCGAACGTTTTATTATGCTTTCGAATTTTTTAATGTTCATGTTGAAGAAGATTTTATGTGGATCGCATTTATCAAGTAGCAAAATATGGATAGTAGATATTGTAAACGTTGGAGATGCGGTTCAATCAAACAGTTTCGCTTACGCAATAAGTAAAATTATATTTTAGTTTTAAGAAGTGTAAAATATTGCCCCATTCAATTAGACCTGGGTACCAATGTATAGACACATATCTAGGTACCGCCATTACGGTCAACAGCTTGTCCAATCGACAACTCACAAGACTCAGTTAGTTAATTTTTCACATTTTATATATCATTACACAAACCAAATCTTAATGATTACATTCTGATAAAAAATTAAAAACTGACATACGATGCAAAAGATCTGTCCTTTTTGTACTCGCTTTTAGTATAAATGAATACACCATTTATAACAATATAAAAGCCGTCTTAAGTCTTATTCCTCAAAATAAAAGGCAGGGCTGATGTTGAGCCGGGGTTGCGGGGTAAGCGCAATGAGGCACCGCGACCTCGGCCCAGAGCAGGAAAAGGAACGGGGGGTTTTTTCGTCAGTAAGAGTCTGACAACTTCTGCCGCCTCACCTGGGCGGGAGAAGTCATTTGATGATTTGTCCCTCACGAAAAAAGAGCAAACCCACGAAGACGGTTAAAATACAACACAACAGCTGATTAACATTGCAACAATAAAAATAAATGTTTGTTTTGTTGTAGCCGGGATCTGCTGGACGGGGATGGATCGCGGCGGGCGCTGCAGCTCGGTGGCAGCGCTGCGCGTGGGCCGGGCAGAATGCTGCGCAGGCGCATCGCGCGCGCCTGCCGCCTGGAGCCCCCGCGACCTCGACAGCGGCGAGATATTCTTTTATAAGGCGCTTTCTGGAGGCGTGCCTTGTGTTGCATGTGCTGGTGAGTAGTCCTTTTGACTTGATCTTACGTTCACAGTTACAATTAAATAAATTAGAAATAAGTACCTACAGGAGGAAAACTGTATATGATAGAATCTTAAAACATACCAAAAACCACCATGTCTGTTAATCTACAATGGTATAGTAATAACGCTTCGCTTATAATTCGTGTATAACGTGTTTACTTTTACTCTTTAAAGATGTATTTCGACTATCCTGCATCAACCGTAGACGTAAAAACATCGTAATATAAAAAGATTTTTATGAAAGTGCATGTGCAAATGGTCGGCAAACGAGCAGACGGATTACCTGATGGTAAGCAATCAGCTCCGCCCATGGACACCCGCAACGGAGGAGTTACGAGTGCGTTCCGACCTTTTAGGGATTAGGTATTTGGAGATTTAGGGATTGAGGAGGGATTGGGGGCGGGGAAGGATTGGGGCTCCGCAATTGCTTTGATTGCTTGATGGTAAGCAATTGGCACTGCCCTGGACATTCGCGACATCAAGGCATCAAGGAGTTACAAAATGTTTTTTAATTTTCTAATTTAACGGGGTTGAATCAGCCTCACGAGAGACAAATAAGTAGCTACCGCATTTACATTATAAAAATAAACCAATAATCGAAACCTTCACAACTAACAAACTAACCACTCAATAAAATGTCGGTAACAATCGGTCGGTAATTTAAATGTTTTCCCGCGATAGCTGGCGTCTGCTCGTTGAAGCTTCCTGAAATAATTAAGAATATGGCCACATCCTTCCGGCCAGTATTTCTACGAAAAATATGGAAGTTATCGAACACAATTAGAATTCAAATAAGGAATTGTTTTTGTAACAATTTGTGCTTACAATGACGTCAGCTAATAAATAAATCTAGTCGCTGCCCTGGTTTCGGTTTAAGGAAAGATGCGCGTCTGAATTGTGACATTGTTTCTAACTAGTTGTAGACCACATTCAGATAAAGGACCTCAATGAATACTTTATAAATATTGACAGGTATTTCTAAAAACTCCCAATTAAACACATTTTGATTCATTCATTCATCAGGTATTTTCAGTCCAATTTCAAATTTGTAACATAACGTTTTACAAAAATAGATTTATTTAAATCTTTTTTATCTGGGCTCCGTTAGGAGTGATACATATTTTTGCGACCACAGATAGGACTCACTAGAACTTGATGTCCATCCGATTGCAGGTTTCAATAATGTACCCCGGCCCCTTCTCGGATCAGGAACAGGAACAAATGGTATTTAGTCAGAAAGAGTCTGACACTCCTCCACCCTCAAAATAAAGTTTACTTCAGCTACTCTACAAAAAAAAACACCAAAAATGTATAACATATAACTAAACGGAATATTCAGTAGCCTTAATTCTCGATCTAATCTAAATCTATTAAAAAATACCACCAACTGATTCGACAACGAGACCAAAAACAGTCTTAAATCCCTAATAAAGCCAATTAACAAAACAAACAGAAAAATTATACAAGTATGTTGGTATTCCAGCTGAACAATATTGTACATTGTTCGGCAAATAACAAAATTGGGCCGGGCCGGGTGCATCGCCCGATAGATGAACATTGCGCATCCAATCTTTTGATGACCCGATGCTGGCATGTTGGCAGCCCGTCAAATATTTGATTTTAGAAATAAACAAAAAATTTCTCTTATAAATGAATTGTTTTGCAGAGAATGAGAGAGTAGTTATGTAAGGATATTTGTCGTTGGGTGCACATTACGTGCCTACAATAAATGTATGCATAAGTTGTTATAAAATGCGTGATGCCCTGAAAATTCTAAAGAACCAATTCAAATAATTTTTTCTTAAATAATGGGATAAAAAGTTTACTGTAAATATATTATAAAATTATACTGCATAAATCTGATAATCAGATATTATTTCTTGTTTTTTTTAATATGTATTTTACAATCCTTACTAAAGTATTTATTTTATTGGTTACCATTAGTTTAGGTTAGATAAAAATGCCAACCGCTTTTCACCGTTCATACTTTTCAGCCGGAGTTACAAGTGGCATAACGTACTGTGGCCCCAGCTCGGAGTAGGAGAAGCGACGGGGTTGTTTTAAGTCATTAAAAGTCTGACAGTCTCTCTCTTTCCACTCAGGGCGAAAGTAATCTTAAGATGAATTCTTCACTCAAAATTTAAATAGAACGCTTTTCAGTAATAATAACATTACTGGGCCCATGTTACAGGGACCTTATTGTCATACACCTGAAATAATTTTATATAGCATAGTTAATAATTTTCCCTAAAGCGAAAACACGAATATATTAACTGAACCGAAATCCAACAAGAGATCCTTTGCTTGACAGTGAAGCGAATTCAATGAAGCAATCTCCGCGTGATTACTTCTTAAATATTCTCTAATTCCCATTATCATTTCAAAAGCGTTACAAAACATACAAAGTGTTTTGTTTGCAACATTTTATTTCGAGTGAACGAGCTTTTCATTTCATCATGAACATGTCGGCGTTTACAAACTATTTTATATCTACCACAAGCGCGCATGTGGGAAGCGAACAGCTTTTTAATGAACCGTTAAATTCATGAAACATACATACAGTTTACTCACATAATAATATGTTACATCGCCTCGCACTGAAAATTGAAGCTCTTAGTATAATCTTCAACAAATTATGTATTTATCATTGCTATTGTTCTTTTATGACTTCCTGAGATTTTAAGACATTCTTAAGTGTGTATAATTTTTTTTTGAGTGCGAAAAATTACGTGTTGTACAGCCGTTTTCTCAGATTTTGTAAATCTATAAAAGTATCACGGCTTGTCCATCCCATCAAAACAACTTTAGGTATTTGTACTTACCAACTTATTGAGACGTGACAAATAAATCAAAGACTCTATATCTATATTTTTAACACTTTCTTTTCTGGACAGAATCATGCGCAGGAGTGTCATGTGGCAGCGGCCGACGCTGCGTGGTGCGAGGAGGTCGCGCGCGGTGCGTGTGCGCAGCGGCGTGTCGTCGGGTCGGGGCCGTTTGCGGTAGTGACGGCCGGACGTACCCGTCGCTGTGCCGGCTCCGGCGACGAGCCTGCCGGAGACCTGCCAAACACCTTGTGCTAGACTACCCTGGCCCTTGTCAAGGTAAGTCATAACTTTAAACAGGGAATAATTATGTGAGTGACAAGCTTTTGTCAACTTTGAACTTTTCAGTCGGTATGAGTGTGTTTAGACGAGTGGAGTGTCAGACTTGAGACTAACATAACACAAGGGATAATAGTGAAAAACGAGATATATAGATAGATAGATAGTTACGAGATAGAACTTAGTCCAAAAGCACTTTGTTCCCAGCGTCCCTCTTCTTGGCCACATTTGTAGTCTACTGGCCTGCATAACCCTTACTTAGCATTCCAAAAACAAGATTTTCATACTTCCTTTATAACCTACTACTCTCGCGCGGTTTCACCCGCTGCGCGGCTCCATTTGATCTTAGCGTGATGTTTTAAAGCCTATAGCACTCAGGAACATTGCAGCTATCTATCAATGAAAGAATTTTGGCAATCCGACCAGCGGTTCCAAAGTTTACCCCCTACATACAAACTTACAAATTTTACCTCTTTATAATATTAGTATAGACATACAGCGCTGACTTGAAGTAAATTTTGAACGGAGCGGCTTCTCTCCTGATTGTTCCTGATAACCTTTACGACTTGTGAGTGCAAAATACGTATGGAACGCGAAGATTTCATTTAGGCGCCCTCAGAGCTTGGCCTCTGGCCTGTACATAAATACACTGAGATAACAATCTCAAACTGATAATCTCTGGTCTCGAATCTGTCTTGGCTAAGCATGCAGGATACATTACGGTCTCATTCATTTATAATATGAAATAATCAGCGAATGATTCATTGTCGTTCAGTTGCCAACAACTCGGCCATCCATCATTCGTGTTTAGGGCAGGTAGCCAGTGCAACCATTACTGCAGAATATACTGGACTCAACATCATTTTACGAGCATTTTAAGACAAAAAAATTAATCGCATCGTCAATGGTAAAATAACATAAATTCTGAAATACCTATTTGATAGGCTCGGGACTTAGGAGCTGTTTGAATTATGTCATGAAAGATACAATAAATTACTATATCCGCCACTTAGACTTGCCGACACTGAACTAGGAGCGATTTCCAATCAAGCATTTATGTCATATATTATTAAAATAACTCCAATAAAATAATAAAAATATCTTATTTTTCATTAAATACCTATAACGGGTGTCTTGAAAAAAAAACATTATTTTGACCAACCAATTTACCACCGTTTAATGATGAGCTAGACTAACGAAGGCACATCTATTGCCAATGAATTCCTATCCGTAACATCTGCACTTTAAGTTGCATTTTTGAAATTATCTTTAGGTACATCTACATGTAAAAATACGCGTGATTCATTACCGTTCACTTGGCAACAGGGCTGCCATTCATCATTCGCAATCGCCAGCACCTAGTAACTGTCTAACAAACTATAAATATAGGTATTACCTTTGCAAACGGTCTGTTTAAGGCCCCATCAAAGTTTAATAGCGAATTATTGGCGCGCTCAAGCTTGAAGTCCAGTTGCTACGGGTTTCGCCCCTAGATTATTGCAATGTGCAACTGAATAATGTGCGCTCTGACGCAAATCTCCTAGAATAACAATATCTAGGTCCGACAGATCATTGCTATAAAGTGCAGCTGCAACAATTTCGTATTCAGATTTTAGTATGCGTCGAAGTGTGAAGGATATGCAGTTACATGCGGCCGTAGGCACTTATTATAGAGTTTGTATGTCAGCTATTTTAATATTATATATTTTTTTAATATATTTTGCCATTATTTCTTTATTCGTATTCCTATGACCATTTCTGTATATGACTTAGGACATGACCTAGCATAGATTTCGACAGGCGTTTCTTTTTTATTTTTAATTAACATTAATCCCCGAATGCTCCGAGATAAACGATACGGTTTAACATTGCGAATGACAGGCATTTTTTAGGTGTGAGTGATATGCAATCTTCGAAGTCACTTTTCTCATTATAAGTGCAAATTACGATCGCATGACAATACAGAACATGTAAACGCTTGTAATTTCCGATTGTTGTCGTTGTCATACATCATAATGATAATGGTGTGGTGAGCTGTTGAATTGATCGCGCAAGTCACTTTGATGCATCTGCGCGTACCTACCTACAGCCTACAGTCCACTCGTGCGCATACTAACCTAAAATACCCGATGACTTTAGCCCCGCCCCATTTCACAAAATCTTTTTAATACGGGTCATAATTGCATGTATTTGGGAAACTGATGATATTTCAAATATTTCAATCGAAATAAGAACATTTTTGTTGATAAGATCGAATATTTTCCTATAATTGAATTTAACCTTACATGTACATACCTACCTATATCTACGATTACTCAGCTGTACCTATAGCTATATATACTTTCGCTAATATTGTATTAATTCAGGTTACCGCCTGCACTAGGCACCAAGCAGCACTAGAACAATCGCCTATTGAAACTCGTGGAACTTTTTACTTACCTTCGCTAAATGGGAGTTTTGCGGATTTTCTTTTGTTCGTTCTCGGTCGGGTGCATTAATCCTGACTGCCGTAATGACTAGACACACCCCTACTATCGCGCTAGTAAATTGCCCGCCCGTTCCTAGAAGGCTAGCTACATCTCTATTGGGATCGCAACTCAATAATGGCTCATTGCGATGCACGATACGTCTGGACGAACGCGTCTCGCCCGAGGTGCATGAATGTGAATGAGAATTTCCACGCTACTGTCGGTTCTCGATCTGTCATTTCACCTTTAGCGAATGTTTTTTTTTTCAATAATAGTTCTTACGTACAAGCAACCTCACAAATTTCTTCAATGAAATAGGAGGACTTCTTCAAATGGATAGGTAAGCCTAAACTTAACCAAGCTTCAATAATCTGAAGGATTACTACCTGATTTTTTCCACACATTTTGTACCTATGGAGCTAAGTATCCAAATTAAGTAACAAAATTATATATTTATTAAGTTAAATATCTAGTCAAATTAACACACAGATCTAAAAAATCGGTTTTCTGAAGATATATCGTATAATATGGACACTTAGGCACTTACATACATCAATATAGGTACTATTTTCACAGAGAAAGTTAATTCCAACTGATAACCAACAATAACTCAACTCACAAGTAAATTACTCGAATTCTAGAACGCATCGAGTTCTAGTAGTAGTCGCTACGTTACTACAAGTGTAGTGTAGTCGTTTTTTGTTGGTGGTAGACCCTGGAGGTAACTAATAGCAGTGTTACGGGTAAATAGTGGGTAAGGAACTGATGTAATTGTACCTCTCTGTGTTAACCAACCACTTTTAAACACTTTGTACTTCTTAGTATCTACTCAATGTCTCGAGTATGATACAACGATAATGTCTTTCAGGTTTCATTTAAAATTGTGAATTTAATGAGTTTTATTTACACGTCTTGTGTTAGTACTTCTGTAAATACTTTTATAAATAACTCAAGGGTAAGTTATTCATGCAGTTTATAAACTTCAAGAATAATTAATGAGTAGGTTATACCTAAAATCAGTATTCAAGTGTGAGACAGCCATGCTTCGGCACGAATGGCTCGGCTCGGCCGGAGCGATACCACAGAAAAATGTGGCGTGAAACAACCTCAGTGTTGTGTTTCGCCGTGTGAGTGAGGTTACCGGGGGCCCAATCCTACCCCTTCCCCAATCCCTAATTCCTAAAAAGTCGGCAACGCACTCGTAACTCTTCCGTTGCGGATGTCCCTCAGCTCATTTGCCGACCTATTACATAAAAAAAGTATTTTTTTTTGTTTAGCGCAATTCATCTAAGCGTCATTAAAATCTCGACCGGCGTGAAACAACGCTTGCGTTGTATTTTGTTGTGAGAGTAAGGTTACCGGAGGATCAATCCTTACTCGTCTCCGAATCCCAAACCCCCAAAAGCCGGACAATGCACTTGTAACGCTTCAACGTTTGAGTGTCCAAGGTCTACCGCTTTCCGCCCCATCTTATAAAAAAGAATGTTTTAATGTGCCTTAATTCATCAAACCCCAATCGAACACCAACGTTCGCCCATATATTGTTCTTCTTTTGTGTCTCGAATTACTACGATTGAAAGGTGAAATAGGTACTCTCAGATTATAAATTAAATAAGTACTATTAAGTTGACAGCTATTATTTGCCGTCGTGGTCAACAATTTATTCGGAGTCAGTCACAAATCGACAATTTGGTTCAAACTAAATGATTTTGCAATAAGTAGGTAGAGTTGAAACGGTGCATTCTGTATGTGCAATACACAGAGTTGACCTCAAAACAATCGGATTGTAATGCCAGCGAATATTCATAGGCTCGGCCTTATGAATATTCGAGTATTGTCTGCAGTCCCAGACTGAAAAGGTAAACAAGAGATTAATGATAAGCTGAAGCATTGTTATAGGTTAATGTTTCGGTAATCCAGTGGGCTGGGCTAGTCTTGTCTGGGCTAAGTCTACAAAATGTCTAGATACTGTGCATACAGAAGGATAGGATTATAATGCGATTGGAAAGGATTATAGGATGAATGTCGTCTGATTATAATGCCTTAAGTTAGTATGTAAATATAGAATGGAAAATTTAGAATTGGTATCTGTGATTGAATGAGGAAACTTCATCATCATCTTGCTCGTTTGCCCGGGCTCTTGTTAATTAATTATTATGACTTCTCCCGCCCAGGGTGAGGCAGGAGAAAATGTCAGACTCTTACTGACTTAAAACCCTTGTTTCTTCTCTTGTTAGGCCGCGGTGCCTTATTGCGCTTACCCCGCAACTCCGGCTCATTATAAGAACGTTGCGAACACTTAAATTTCTTCTTTTAGAAATTGTACAGGTCCAGAAATACAAATAGTAGAGATCACACAAGAAGGTATCAGACTTTACTCAGCTGTCGCTTAACCGATCGCCGGCAACTATTACGCCATTCGTGCTGTTAATATTCATATGTGGAAGCGGGAAACATATTCTGAGCGGACGTCATTACGTGTCGATGTTGGCATGTACAATATGTACATTCATTAGACAATGCAAAGTGGGTGTGTCCACTTCTAAAGAATTTATTTTCGGTGCGATTTGAATAAGATGGTGTCACTCGTCGTACGACAGGCACACATATGTATTCTAACCTAACGTTATGACCTGTTACGTTGCTATACCTACGCTTTTTCATCACAAAGTTGAGAAAAAAACAGTTTTTTTTTTAGATAAGTCGTAAACAAGCAGTCCGATTACCTGATAGTAAGCAAGCACCGTATGTCAATCTAAATATCTAAATGATTATTTAGACACCACTGACATACGGTGAAGGTAAACATCGTGAGGAAACCTGGACTTATAATTTCTAATTATAAGTTTGTAATCGCCAACCCGCATTGAGCAAGCGTGGTGATTAATACTCAAACCTTCTCCCAGTGAGAAGAGGCCTTTGCTCAGCAGTGGGCACTAATGGGCTGATGATGAAGAAATCTACCCATGGACACCTGTAACACTAAATTGAAATTTTGGGCTGTCGGCAACCTTACCCACACAACGTTGTTTGATTCACGTCGGTTTTCTGTGAGGCCGTAGTATCACTCTACCATTCGTGCCAAAGTTTGGCTCTTCTACACTTAAATATCTAATTATATTTAATTATATAATTTTATATATATATATATATCCAATTATATTTAAATGTAGAAGAGCCACTAGATAGTCAAATACACTCTCTGAAAGAAATTACACTGATTGTATGGGACACAAATTAGCTGTCTTTTCCTGCAGTTCATATCTGGCTCTTATAGGTATCTACATTAAATTAGATTTTACACACGATAATACAGTTAACATCTAAATATGTTTATGCGGTTCCTGTTCAATATATTGCTACAGCAGGCTTAACAGGAAGAGAGGTGGCGTCTTTATAACTAAGTGAGTTTTCCTGCATAACATAACTCCTAGCACCCACAGAACTCGATGTAGGATGCATAGGATGCAGATAGCCATCACAGCTATTACACAAGCACAGTTAGATGCTAAACAAGTTTCTATAAGCTTATTTTATGTGTAAAAAGTAGTTTATTATTCATAATATTACTTAAGTTATAGGACAACGTGATATGTTTACATTTTACAAGAAGACGATGCTGGCTGGTAAATAAATTGTAGATTAATCTTTGTGAATAAAAATTTATGGCTACCTACCTACATACATGTGTTGTTGCGCGCCGTATTCATGAACGACTAGGTCGTTTCTGATAAAGTTTTCTTATAAAGTAAACGACGGGATGAGGTTGTTATACAAAATAATTGAAAAATGCCCTGCTATATTAGTTTTCAATACGGCTACATTTCAGTACTTTTTTAAGAATGAATTTTATTTTTTATTTATTTATACTTCATGCACAATTTGTATGTACGTAGGGCGGACTTAATGCATTGAGCATTCTCTACCAGTCGACCTTTGGGTGATGCAGAGAATCCAGTAGTAGATGCAAGAAGCAAGCGAAATAGAGTAGTATAACATAGGTTTATATAAACATACATAAAGTACATAAAACTATACTTATATACATATATTTATAAAACACATACTACTTAATATATTTACACATATAAACACATACATACATACATATATATACATAAATGTAGTCAATATTAATATAATTTTATCGTCATACTTTTCTCAAAGATTCCAACAATCAAAAATGGTAGAAAGGTTTAAGTTTATCAATGATTGTCATCTCCAAAGGCAATGTCTGCTATCTAAATGTGTCACCTTAATAAAATCCGCGTCTAGCCAAGAGTCTGTCATAACCAGTCTTCCTAGTCTTCATTTCGTATTTAACCACTGTACTATTCCATGGTAATACTTAAGTATGGGCGTAAAGTTGGATGTAGAAGCTAATGTATCAACTTCTCATTGTAAATTAATATGGACTTCATGTAATTATAAAATACACAAAAATAATTTTTTTTCGTAGATAGGAAAATGTACCATAGACTCATAAATTTTAATGCAATGTACCAATTCGATTACTTGAGATTTTTTAATAAGAATAACTGTTAAGATATTTTTGAAAGTGACACCATCTGACGATATATGTATATCTAGGTAGATGTTTATAATTGTAGGTATATACATATATTTATTCACAATTAGGTATGTAAATTATAGGAACGTTAACTCTTAGTTTATCTACTAAGTATTAGATTGACTGCCTCAATAAATCTGTATCATTGAGTACCTTCTCCAGAAAAATCGCGAACTACACTAATTACAAACATGTTTTTGAAACCCCAGACAGCTTTTGATACAGACCGTACGTATCACGCTTCGATAACGAGTACCTATCTTATAACATAAAGCAGACGTATACCGGCCTCGTCCGATCACAAACGATAAATTCCAAGTAATCTACACTCTAATGTCGGACTCGATCGTCTACACTTCTAGAGCAACACTCCATAAACCGCAATCCGATACAATCCCGGGAAAAGTGCGGGATTTACACACCGCGCGCAGGCTTGACTGATTTCTATCATGGTTATAATGTTACACTGACATTTCTATACAGAGTCGCGCCTTTCGAAACTACCCAGCCACAATTAACTTTATCTCGAACAAATTTATTGCTTTTAAGTATAGCCGTTAGTGCTATAGACTTTTATATTATATGCTGGCAACTCCTGTCCAGCGATTCAAAGGATAATTCTAAATTAAGTACACATTGCGTACCTAGATATACACTGTGTTATAATAGTAAATTCGATCGGTTTATGGGGCAATTAAGTTTGAAAAGTCATCGTAAAGAAATCAAGTTGTGTATCTAATCCGTCGTAATTGAGTTCGCTCACACCTGGACAACGATATTCATCGAGTTATTGAAAAGCTAATTAAGTAGGACTGTATATTGCTACTTTATTGGGCTGGATTGTGAAATGTCTTGTATCTTGTTTGAGAAAACTGGTACTTACCTATTTAATTTCCATATATTAAGTTGCTTTTGTTGTTGTTCCAGAGGGCAGTTGTGAGGGTGTGAGATGTGGGGGAGACAAACGTTGCGTGTTGGACGCAGAGCTCGGCGCGCATTGCGTTCGCTGTGGAGCGTGCGGTGTGGCCGGCTCGCCTGTCTGCGCGGTAGACGGCCGGACTTACGCCGGCGCTTGCGCACTGCGACGAGCTGCGTGCGAGCGGGGAAAAGCCCTGCCCCTAGCTTATAGAGGTCCTTGTATAGGTGAGTACAGATTTTAAGGAATAAAGCTAAATACGTCATCTAATCTGAAAATGTGTGGGGAAGTATGGGACAGCTATGCTTTGGCATGAATAGGCCGGCTCGACCGTCACGAATACGCTCGACCGGAGTGATACCCAGTGTTACCGCAATTATTGGTGAGTTTTTTGAGTGAGGTGAGAGAGTCTCCGAATCACCCCTCCCCATCCTGAATCATTAAATTCTCTATCGTTAAATCCCTAATAACCCACAAGAAGCCGGCAATGCACTTTTAGTAACTCCTTTCGTATTATGATTGTCCATGGGCGGTTCCGGTTGCTTGCCACGTGCCGGTTGCTTGTTGGCGGCAAAAATATTCAGCAAATGACTTCAGTGTCAGTCGGATGATGAATGTAAAGCATAATGACTATTGCAGCGAACGCGACGTGTGCGTCGATATCTTGCGGCGCGGGACAGCGCTGCGTGTCGGGCGGGGCGAGCGGCGCGCGCTGCGTGTCGTGCGGGTCGTGCGGCGCGGCGGCGCGGCGCCAGCTCTGCGGCTCGGACCGCCGCACCTACCCGTCCTGGTGCCGTCTGCAGCGCGCCGCCTGCCACGCCGGGCGCGTCGTCGACCCGCTACACACTGGACCCTGCAAAGGTACATCCAACCACTCCTACCACCCTGTTTCATCATCATCATCAACCAGAAGACGTTTACTGCTGGACAAAGGTCCACCCTGTTTAGACGGGGAATAAAATAAAATAGTGGACCGTATCAAAATAGGTGTACTGGGCTAAAACGCGTTAATTATAAAAGTACAAAGGTCCCGGACAAACATAGGGTAAACTTGCCTAATTCGTACCACTTAAGGAGAACCTCGAAAATTTTGAAAATGAACAATGATACACAGTTATTTATATTAAGTAGTTATAATTAAACTAATGTTCTATTAGTATTCCGATAAAATATAACATAAATCTTATAAACTTCTGAGAAATAAACAATTTTCAAAAACTTAAAAAAAGTACGATTTAAGACCATTGATCTTAAATCGTACCAGTATATTCTTAAATCTTACTTTGATATCCTATCATTGTTTTACAGTCTTAAAAATCACAATCTTAATAATCTTCAACTGTTTTTTATCTTAATGTACCTAATTCTTATTAATACAGCGGATGGTCTTTTCCAAATCTTGAAAGTCATCGCAGTAATAAAATTTAGTTTTTTTTATTCGTCTTGCACATAGCTCATGTACCCATACTTCACAATTACTGCATAAAATATTTTTTTTTTTAGTTTTATTAAATAAAAACACAAACTAAAAAAAAAATCAAGTAAGTCATTAATATTTACTGTGATATTAAACATTGTTTTCCTAAATCGTAAGTACGTACGTTTTAAGAAGTTGCTGCGAGTACGAATTAGGCACAAGTATCAAATGAATTTCGAATTAGCCGCAAAAAAAACTGTCAACGAACAAGCCGGCTTTACCATGTGAAATATATTCACAAATATACGTATAAATATATAATAAACAGTTAAACAACTTATGAACGGTATACTTGGAAGACAGTTCTTGTGAAGTATGCAAAAAAAATACTCAAAAAGTGAGAAAAAGTGAGAAAAATCTTACCCGTTCAATATTTTTGTCGGGAGCAACGTAACGGGTGTTTATTTGTCATATGGCAATCTGGCCGACTATTATTGACATTTTATGCCATCAGAGGTGTTGGTAACTATTACCCATGCCGAGATATAGACGAGGTACGATTTAGGCGCAGGTACGAATTAGGCAAGTTTACCTATAAACATATATTTAACAATATTGTTTGCGGTTTTTTTCGAATAAGCAAGTAGGGGGCCGAACCCGGTCGTGTCGCTCGCTCGCTGCGCTTCTGCAGAACAGCTGATATGACACGCCGCCAGTGCAACCAGTTAATTTAACTTCTTAACACCATTTTCAAATTTATTTTTCTTTTTTTCCTAGTCTATATAAAGAATTAGAAGGTTTTTTTCTATAATAGTTGACAAGAACGAGTGTATATTTCTTGTTATACAATCCTAACAATATTTTTTTGTTCACAGGCAACAAAAACATAACGGACAATAGTGTGATTGAGAGAAGTGTGAGCGAAGTGGACACCACGCGCGTCCTATAGTCATTGACTCTCTAGTAACGTGGACTGATCCACTGGCTTCGTAGTACTGGTGACGTAGGCGACGGGCCAGCCAACATGGCGCCCGCGCCGTGAACGCAATCACCCGTCGATACATCTACAAAAGTTTTAGAGCATTTCCTTCACAGCCTCGTAAAAGGGTCATCGTTTTTGAAATACTCAGATTTAGATAATTTTGGGCAATCAGTTAACCATTGGTGTAATGGAGTGTTATCAGTCACACAGAGCCGTAGTTTATCCCATCAAAACTTATAAGAAACTCATCTCAAATGTTATGGCTCTAAGGGACCGCTCCAATGTTCGTGACTCCTCGAGTCAGATTGAAATTCAAAAGTTATTAGCTAGTTTATAGATTTAGATAAATCTGTCGAGCTGATGCACCCTTTCAAACTTTGTAGATAAATAATTCTATATACCTAGTTTTAAATAATTAACACTTACATTATTAAATTTGAGCACCAAATCGTACTTAATATTTAGTCAAAATGTTTAAAATAGGGACTGTAGTTAGCACAATATTTGGACTTAGGTACTTTCTATATGAATAAATTCTAATTTCCGTCTTGTTGAACGTCGCTACATGAACGAAGCTCGTATTAGGATGAAATGCAACTTTCATCGGACTGACAAAATGTTCTTAAAATTTAATTAACTCTTAGTACTTTAAGACTTAAATAATTTACTTGACGAGATGTGGTTAACGCTTAATGCAATATTTATTATAAGTTACGAGTATGAAGTTTAGTGCAATAATTTTATTGAAAATTGTATGAAATTTATGTTATATGTTTTGTTTTGTTTGTCTTTACACATGGCTCGAGATGCGTTAATGCGTAGCACACAAAACGTCGACACGACATTCGGACATGTTTAGAGTGTTATACAATACGTTTTCAGTATTATGTGTATGTAAGATTTTTAGACTATCGTTATTTTCGAAACATTTTACATTGAAAATTAAGTGATTTTTATAGACTGTAGGTAAAAAGTAATTTATTGTTACTTTTAAATTATTTCCAAAAATGTTTCCAAGACTATTTGTATGTGAGTTTTATCTTCGTGAATTTCTCTGAAATGTTTCAAAGCAACGTGATGTCAAAATGGTAGGAAACTATCTCGACGTCCTTCTTAGCTTTAAATTGTAACATGTTGGTCTTCTACTCACTGTAATATTATGTAATTATGTTATCACTAATTATATAAACAGGACAGCGGACGGCATAAGCTTTAATGCACACATAATACTTAATTTAATACTTACATCGAATTACTACTGTTAATGGAAATTATTTTAGTCTGGCAACACAGCGAAAATCTTAAAATATTTTTATTTTTAAAATTCGAAGAGGGAAAACGCAGCTCAATAGTTGTTGAAGTCATTACATAGTCATAAAAGCTTAATAATTAATTATGTTAAATTTTTTGAGCGAAACTGAAAATAATTGTTTATATGTGTACTTACTTTAACTATTGTGAACAAAACAATACATAATACAGTAGCTCGGCTCTTGTCAATTATTTACTAGTGCTAATCATGTTGTTAACTGTGTCTGACTATAATAATACTAAATTGTTGTAGTTGAATTCATTGCAAACATTAGATGATTTGTATAATATATTGTCCTTGTTTCTTCATAAATATTTTACACTGGTAACTGTATTATTATTTTACAACCTACCCCCCGAAATAACGAAGTCATTTGATCGATCTAGGTTTTTTTATAGAAAATATTTCACCAAATCATGAATTTCGATTGAGATTGGTAAGTAATTAATTTCGACTGTATTTAAACAAAACCCCATATACGGGTACGGGTATACTAAATAAATATAAATAAGAGTTTTCCCGAAGCCAATTATGTATTTTAAACTAGGTTTTTAGTAGATAAGTAAAGTAAATACCATTTGTTTCAACATGCACATGAAAAATGTCATATCCTATATAATCGTGTCTATGAATTTGGATAAAAATCAAAGACCTTTGTAAACAAATTTCAATATAATACACAAATAGCGAGATTTTTGATAATAAAACCAATACATTGACACAAGAGACACTTTTATTATATTAAAAAGATCATCCGCCATGACGGTGTCCGCACCACAAAATGAAGGAATGTCAACAATTTTACAAAACATTTTATTTATTGCTTATTGAAGTACAAAATCTTGACTGTCATATAACTTAACGTAAATATTATTTATATCTTACAATCGGAACCTTTACGATAGAATTTTATTAGGATGCTCTTGCCGTACGACCAAGTCGTGCAACAAACAAAATGTATATACATAAATAGGGTCTAAAAGGCATGAAAGTTTGCCTAAACCTTGGCAAGTACCAATGTGACTTTTCCGTATTATATGTAGATACTCTATAAGATTAGCAATAGCAGTGCGACAGTCACCGCGTCGCGTGTCGCGGAATGCTGCTCATGAATATGGGCCTCTAGCATGGCTTGAAACTAGTCGAGTATCTCGTCAAAACAATAACGTGAGTAAGCCGAAAACATAATAATTTATTTAGTATGTCTCATGAAAGTTAAAAACTCTATAAGATTGTTTAAACACTGACATACTGTGTAAAAAAAAGATTGTGCAGGTCACCAGGACTTTACTGCAAATTATAAATTCTCATTATATTTTAAAAATCAGCAACACGCCTTGAGCAAGTGTTAAAGAGACAGCAGGGCAAATGAGCTGGTGATATGATATGACAAACTTGGTTGCGCAAATAGTTGGTTCTTGACCAAATAAACCCTAGTGTAGATATTACGGTTGCGCAACTGATCGGGCGACCATAGAGTCTTAATGAAATTTGGGCCTTATTATAAAAAAAATAAGACAATTCATGTGCGCAAGGCTTCAACTTTTACATGAACATAACATTGTAATGGATCACAATTATTGCTAAAAAACGCCTTTAAATATAAAGTGAATAACTGATTTTAAAATAAGGATGTAAGAACTATTAACAGCTACATTATTTTACAAATTGTTTGGCGATGAGTTATGAAGTTTGCCTTTCAAAACCTAAAATAGTTTACCAATCAGACTAAGGCATTTACAAACAAAATTTGTGAAGTAAATATGGTACTGTTATAAATTGCGCTAACTTGCGCAAACATTGCGCAAGTGCGCAATCCTTTAAAATATATCTTTCTGTATCTGAAGCAATCAAGATTCACCATATTATTATAATAAAATACTTTGTTCGACCAATTACTCAAAAAAACTCCACAACACACAGCCAACTCTTAAAAGCTAAGTTGTGAGTTTCTACTTATAAAATCTAATATTTTTACAGGCTACACACTAAACCACAAAATAGCACTTATCACAATACGCATCTGTCATTTTATACTTTCAAAAATACAGAAACAAATATATTATATAATTGAACAAATATTAACCAATAAATGAAACACGACCGGACCAAACTCGATAATGCATAGAAAAATGAACCTTATATTGTCGGAATTAAGTATTACGATAAACGAGATTTAAAAATCAGTATTACTTTATACAAACGAATTTACAAATCATTAATTGAAGACTTGAATTATTGCCAACAATCTCAGAAGCCTAATTTGTACTATAATTTGGAATTTTAATCTAAATCTACCAAATTCGAAGGGAATCTACCGTGCAAAGAGTTTGAACGTTAAATATGTGTATAAAAGAGTGAATATAGCGTGAATAGAAAACGATGCTACCGCTTGTGATTCGAAAAGGCTACATATGTAAAAGCGTATAAGAAAAAAATATCTATTAAATAACAATTAAAATGATCTCTATATCTTCGCAATAAGGTTTTCAATAAATCAGCTAATTGTTCACTAAGTTTATAGTAATTTAACGACTAAGCTTCTAGAAGACTCTAATATTGCGAGAAGCATACGACAATGGAACGTTTTTTATAAAAATATTTATATTTTATGAAATATCTAACAAGTATTATTTATATTTAACTATTTGTATGACAGCCGATAATATTGAACTTTGATTGGCTATAGATACATGGAAGAGCTAGAAGGAGATAAAGAATTATTCTAGGAATTGCTTCTTTATATGAATAGTACCAAAAAATACATAATAATTTTGCACTATACATATCAAGAGACGGTTATAGAGCTAAACTTATTGTTCACGTACAAAACTAAACAAATACCGCCTTATAAACAAGATTAATCTTCAGCCTATATTTAAACCATTTTGAATCTTATTCTCATCTACCTTCAATTTGAAGTACAAAAACTGACTCAATCGTTTAGACCTAGACTGAAGCAAAAGTTTTGTAATAAGGCCGTTAATATATTTTATCTACCCTCCCTGAATCACACAGGACCTGCGTACTATTAACCATGATTATGAACCTCGTTCGCGTTTGAAACTAATCGAGCATCCTCGAACAGTTACATAGAACGTTGGTATATTTAATTTTCTTGTTGACCAGTCGTAAAGGATAGTAATAATTCAAAATACTCATATCAATCGAATTAATATCGATAATCGACTAACTAAAGGGTTCACTTAAACCTCAATGGTTTCTATCACTAACGGACAGGTAGACAATTTACTTTAACAATTAGCCTTTTTGACATTAAGGATAGCAACATACTCTAGTTTAGTTCGCGAACCAAATATATTATTAAAACTACAAGATATATTGAACGTTACTTATTTATTTATAACGATTAAGTTACATTGTCGCATCCTTCAACTTTTTAAACAGAAATCGTCCCGATAAAAGGGAAGATAATTATATTATCATAAATTCAAACGCTAGTCAAATGGAATAGAAATTTCAGAATATGAGATTGACATTCGACGAATTCTGTCAAAACAAGCCACGCCCATACAATTGACTAGCGTTGAAATGATATTCCTAATTCGCCATTTTTAATTCCATGCTATCAAATATATGACCAAAACAATATATGTATAAGTTTCAAAGTGACATAGGTGGACAAAATTGTGCCATATTTTATATGTATTATGTATTTTTTTTATATTGTCCCGGGAGTTAGACTAATACCAAATGTTCAGGTAGAAATCCCTATTAAAATACAATTTTTAATGCGATTTTTTGTAACTTCTGATATTCATTAATTTATCATGTTCTAACAATTTTCTAGCGATTTTATATACTTTTATATTATTGGGATAAAGACATGGTTTTAGGATAATGGAGAAAGACATAAGCTAAAATGTACGGGCAAAACCGCTGGAAGGAACAAATCAAAATAATTACTAGTATTATTATTAATATAACAAGAGTTTCTTGATTTCTTTATGGGTGTAAGAGCGGCAAATGAGCTGAAATTCTGATGGTAAGCATTTGGCGCCGTCAATGCAATGCGGTTTTGGGGATTCGAACATGTGCTCTTCCACCTTATTACATTTATTAAAAACTCCGAAAACAACTGTATTTCTAATGATATTAAATTACAATCGACTACTTAAATAATTACTGCACCTGTTGCATCGTAGTTCTGGTAAAGAGTTCCATAGTGAGAGCGCTTAGAAATAGCGGTATAGAGCGGTGCTGGTGTAGATGTAACTCGACTAACTCGCCGAGCGTGGCTGAATAGTCAGTGTGGACCATCTCTATACCGTCGTCGTCTAGTGTAAACGTTAGGTACTCTTCCGATGATTCCGCGTACATGTTTGATATTCTGCAATGGTAAATGGAACAAATTAAAAATAAAATGACTATTTTAGTATACACAAGGCGTTGCAAATAAATGTAGGAACGTAATTGATTACTCAATCAATTACGTTCGTTTCAAAGGAAACGTAAAATGATGAATGACAGATCATAAGCATGAGTATTGAGTGAAAGAGATGAAGTATGATGAACTAGTACGAAGAGTGCAAGAGATAGGCGTATGAGGCATATTTATGTTAAAGATGTGAAAGTTGGTAACGGATTTTATACAAACAAGTGAAAACGAGCTTATGTAAAATAATTCGGCTCCAAATGAACCAATCCCACATACATATATTTAACGCCTAAAGATGGATAACTTGCACCTGCGCATCCAACTGCATAGCATTTGAATAAAATGCTGATGCCTTTCGAAAACCAATAGCAAAATTATATGCAGGAAAATATGAGGTAATTCAACTTCGGACCCTGGACATCTTTCAAAATACCTATAGTGTATGCGGTCATGTAAATATGCTTATAAAACAAATGCACTCACCTATAATTCTTATGTCCAGTTCTATCAATTTTATAACCTAATAGCATATAGCACACGTCTCTGTACTCCTGGGCTGACGACGTGAACTCCTCCTTCAACCTGAAAACCATTTTATTATTATTAATGTAAATACATTTGAATTTTACTATGTAATGATAATATATTATCGTTTCTCTTACTAGTGAAGTAATCTGTAACCCTGGTAGGAAACAACTTGTCATGTTGGTAGAAAATCAATTAAAATTAAAATGAACGGCCTCACAGAAAACCGGCGTGAATCAACCACAGCGTTGTGTTTCGCCGTGTGAGTGAGGTTACCGGAGGCCCAATCCTTTCACTCCCCCAATCCCTCCCAAATCCCTAAATCTCGACAATCCTAATCCCTAAAAGGTCGGAAACGCACTCTTCACTCCTCCGCTGCGGGTGTCCATGGGCGGCATGATTGCTTACCATCAGTTAATCAGTCTGCTCGTTCGCCGACCTATTACATAAAAAAATGGGGCGGAGGAAATACTATTCTCTCTTTTCTCGCCCAGGGTGCGGCGACAGGGAGTATCTCTTACTGCCTAAAAACCACCCCGTTCCTTCTCTTCTTCTCTAGGCCCGGACCGCGGTACCTTATAACGCTTGCGCTACACTCAAAACAAAACAGCTAGACTCAGACTTATGTAGTATTTATTATATACGCACGTGAGATAAACAGATTTATCTTTCAATCTTATATATCCCACGAATGTTGTAATTGCCAAAATTTGCAAGGATGTCGGATGTATGTTATTGTTTTACACAAACACAAGTCTAGAATAATACATTGGCTAATTTTAATCTTAGTGATCTAGACAAAGTCGCTAGTAGATATCAGTCATGATACGTCATAAATATTTTTTACTACTAGCTTTTTTCACACCCTTTCGACGAATTAAGTACGGGATTCATTGTATACCTTTTTAGTTTAATACGACTGCTTTCCAACTGTTGTTTTAACTGCTGCATCTCTTCAGGACAAGCGCGCGACCCGCCTCCCTCACGCAAACTTGCTTTTAGTCTTTTGATCTATAAGTAAACAAAACACAAAGCATTTAGTATAAAAGTCGATAAAATTATGCGCGCTTGCCATGTTCTATATTATAATTATTAAACACATATATTATGCCATATACATTTTTTAAGTAAGATACGGTTTCTGTTGAAAATGTATTCACAATTAATTGACATTAATGCTCGACTAGTTTCAAGCCACACCGAGACTCATAATTATGAACTGTGCCTCATCATATTTTACAAAAATATTTTTTTTTAATATTTTACAAAAAATATTCCTGTAGCCAAATAATCTTATCGGAGACATGAATGTTATAATAAGGTCTGATATCCCTAAACAATCTGTACCTATTAAAAAGTACAACAATATAAAAGCCTTTGCAATTTGAATATACATTTCTACTACTAACTACTTATTAATATATAATAGTAAATTTTATGGCAAACTAGGTACTTAATAACTTTTTGAATGAGACTGTGATTTAATAAAAGTATGAAACACTGCATTTGAAGTTAACATAATTCATTTTCACTAGGTACTGTACCCAATTGAACTTTTTTCATGATTTTATACTACTAATATAGCAGCTTGGTTAACCAATATTAACCAATATTATATAGCAAAAGCAAAGTTTTTCATAGCGTCTGGCTAGGAAAAATTAATGCGTCCCCTTCATTTGATTACAATAATGGCTGACCATGTCAACGTATTTTTTTAAATTTAAATTAACAACATTGAACAATTGACTGTTTAATTCTACATTCGCAAAGCAAACTTACGTGAGGCGCTCAGCATCGTGATAAATACGATCTAAATCGGTACAGCCGTTTCGGAGATAATTGTGATAGACATGCCAACAAAATAAAAGAGAATAAAGACTTTATTTAGTAAAGAATCTATTCAACTTTAGCCTAAAAATTTAAGGTTTACACAAACCTTTAATATTATGTATAAATGTATCTGATAACTATGCATATTATGAAATTCATGATTTCTACCTAGTTTAAAACTATAACTAAACTAGCAAGCTAATGAAAAATTAACAGGTCTTTCCTTTAATATTTTATTAATTGATACAAACACAGTACTCTAGAAATACAATAATAAGGTAGGTTGAATTAGCACTAGAAATATGTGCAATGTCAAATTTATGATGGGTAATAGAGTCCTAGAGTTATAGCAATACTTTTAGGTAAGTTTATACAAACAATTATGATGGATTTTTTTAACGGACTGTGAGTCCCTTTATTTTAGTCACAGATACTTTGTGCGCATTTTAAACAAGTGTAGACAAATTCTGGAAGTATAAAAAATGCGTAGAAACATTCAATAGGTACTTTTATCAAATTGTCCAAATAGACTCTAACAGACTTATGAGGCTGTAATTTGCTTCGAATAGCATACTTTTTTCTTAAAATTTTGTTAGGTTATCTCCCAAAAACTATTGCCAGCTCTTCAACTATTGAATTTATAGCTCAGCATAATATGATAATAGACTTTATGATGTAATACATACCTCTTCTTGTGCAGCCTCGAGGTCCAATTGGATCTGTTTCTGAGCTTCCGCTGCAGGATTATTGGTTAGGTGCAGTACCTGAAAGTAAAAAATGCCTAATATTATTTTTTTATTAAAAAAACGCTAACTATGATTTTCTCCTGTGTCGTGGGTGCGTTTACAAACGTACAATTTCACATACACATCACACCCAGAACCGGAACAATTTATGGAACACACAGAGTTGTTCTGTGCCGAAATCAAAACCACGATACGTTTTGCGGCAGCCATTTGCCTAGCAATTGTGCCAACCGTGCAGTCGAATGATTAATATCGATGATTAATCACGTTATTTAAGCTCTTGGTTAAAATGCAACACAAAATAATCAGCATTTATTTTTCGACGGATTCTTATAAATGACATTAAAATTGAACACAACATTGAATAACACAATGCCCACTCAACTCAATTTATTAGAATCCGAGGTTTCGATTTAGAAGGCAGTATTTTATTTATTTCAAGAACTGGAATATTATCGTATGTGATGAAACTAATGAAAAGTTTCAATGGTTAGATAAAAGTTATCTGGGGAATAATTATGATGCTGTCACGTCAAAATGTTTATATAAGACAGTGATAGCAACAATTTTGAAATGCAAAATCAGCCCTACATGAAAGATTTGCTCATTTGTTTTATATGTTATAGGTCGAGCATACGGATTACCTAATGGTAAGCATCAGCCCGGCCATGGACACCCGCAACAACAGAGGAGTTATAAGTGCGTTGCCGACCTTTAGGAGATTAGGGATTTGGGAGATTTAGGGATTGGGGAGAGATTTGGGGAGGGGAAGGATTGAGCCTCCGGAAACACAACACAACGCTGTGGTTGTTTCACGCCGGTTTCCTGTGAGGCCCACACACAGTGTGAGGCACACTTTTTTCATCAAACTCATGTTTTGTTTTTTACAATATTCATGCAATATGCTTGCTTCTACGACTAACGATCGTTAAGTACATACCTTCGTCTGCGTTTGCGCACCGATACGTTCCAAGTTAGCGTGCAAGGTGTCTCTCTGCGCTCGTAACTTGGCTACGTCTCGCTTCAGGTTCTCAGCCTCCTCGCGCCATTTGCTCGATTCTGCGCGTAACGTCTCTATCACTGTGAAATGGAGAAAATAAATGAGTAACCTATTTTATTAGTTGATTTGACACAAAGCCGACAACTGTACCTCTATGTGTGTGTGTATATAAGGATGAAATCGCAAAATGTCTTGGTATCGGTTGGCGCATAACTCAAAAACGACCGGTCCAATATTGCCAAATCTCATTTTGTTGTATTCGTTATTATCAAGAAAATGTGCTTATGAAAGATAATTTTAGAAAAAGTAGAGGGGAAATCGGCAACCGGGTAGATATCTATACGAAGAAGGGGCAAGCGCCTAGTTTTAAAATAAAAAAACACATTCTTCTCTTACTGGTGACTAAGTCAGTAACTGATAGTCAAAACTAGAGTAGATATTATAGCAAAGGTTTTTGAGAGTAGGTTTCTTGTATATCGTATTTTATGTAGTCGCGATAATGATAAACTTATAATTTTGTACTAATATAAAGGACCCGGGTATGCCGTGAAACTGCGTCAAGCCACCATAGATTCCAAGTGGTCTATGTCCAACAAGGATTTTTGTGAGGGGCAAAAGCCTCAAATGACTTTTCAAGCCCTGGGTGAAGCGAGAGGAAGTGTCAGACTCCCACTGATTAAAAACACCCCCGAACCTTCTCTTGCTCTTTAGGCTGAAGCCGCGGTACCTTATTGCGCTACCCACGCGGTACCTTATTGTGGAACTCTACCTGTGGTAGTATATTACTTCTATTAGCTAAGGTAGGGTATTAGGAGGGTAGGTGATGTTACCAGATACCCAATTGCTCCCCCTCCCCCCGTCGAAACCTCGAAACCTTGCCGACATATACCATAAAAAAAAGTTGGTATATATATAGTACGTACTGGCAGTATGCGCGGGCTGATCCTGCCCGGCGAGCAGGTCCCTGTATGCCTGCAGGGCGCGCTCGAGCTGGTCGACGCGCGCGCTGAGCAGCGCCGCGCTGCCCGCGCCCGCCTCCCCGCACAGCGACACCGTCAGCTCCTTCTCGTAGCAGTCCAACTGCTGTCTGCAACCGTATACACATACTTCACCATCTACAGCAACTTAATACATATTAAAGCTAATGTTAAAACCTTCAGCCCAACCTGTTTGTAACAGGTGTAGGTTTCATCTGAACGGATTGTCCTTTGCAAGTTTGTTTAAGTAAGTTTTTAATTGCTGGGTTAATGTGGACACAAATCACAAGGTATAACATTCACCTCCAGGCAATACCCACCAATGAAACGTTAAATCGTAGTTTTTTACACTAAATTACTGTTATTAACTTTCATTAAGCTGCGGCACCGTGACGAACATTGTACATCATGGCACCTTTAGCTAAATAATTCAAATCATTTGGTCTTCCATCCACTAGAGATAAGTACTTTAAGAGATATTGTCAAAAAATATGATTTAACTAGACTACCTCCAACGATTTGTGTTCCTGAATTAAAATACAGAAATAATATGCAGTCGTATCAAAAGAAATAGCATAAAAATCTAACCTATAACTATCTCGCTCCCGAGTGACAAGTAACAGTCTCTTCTGCAGCCTGTGTATGAGGCTCTCCTGGTTCTTACGTACTACTTGCAGCTCGTTCAGCTTGCTGGTCGCCTTGTCGCGCTCGAACTTTATTGTTGCTACTTCCTGTAAATGTCATAACACATGAATATGAATAATACTTTCGGTTGTAATTAGCAGTCTTATGGGTACGAAAATAACGCCTATTTCAAGTGGACTGTTAAAAATACAACATAGATCTGACTGAAAATAGATCAAATGCTTTTAAATACAATTTCTAATCTAAAAAATGTAAACAATTTGGCGACTTCCCATCCCCAATCCTCGAATTCTAATCTCCAAAAGGCTGGCAACGCATTTTAGCAACTTTCTCTTCTGATGGGCGGCGCCAACTGTTTACCACCGATCACTGGTGACCGATCTATTAGGTTATCAACCTTTTACAAAAGAATTAAATAAAATGAATAAAAGACTTGGATATTGGTTGCTTGAGTTATATATGACAGTACACAGTCAGTTAGGTACTGCACCATGTTATCAAAGTCAAAGTAAGAATGTATTCCAACTAAATCATAAATAGGCATTTATTCCAACTAAACCATAAATAGGTACTTTTGAAACGTCAAAATAGGGAAGTAGTCTGTCAGTCTGTTCATCAGTGAAGCTAATTGCTCATTCCGAATTGTAGATTCGAATGGAGAAGAACGAGCATTAATTTATTAATAAGTAGTTTTAGTGACAAATCTATATTGATTAGACAATCTAACAATATAGAGATTAATTGTATATACAATAGTACGAAGGAGGCTCCAGATTTATTGACAAATGTGGATAGTACTCTGGATAGTATTCTTTTAAACTGACTTCCACGACAACAGAAGATAACCGATTAAATTACTCAAAAACCACATTCATTGAAAAGGTTTCTTCTGGCAATATTATTAAGCATCAATTTAAATTAAAACATAAAACTAAATTAGATAAATTGTTGTCATTATACAGTCAAAATATTCAGGGCTTATCTTCAAAATTCCTAGAAATTGAATTGTTTTTAGAGAAATTCCAATATGATATTATTTGTTTAACTGAACATTGGTTAAAAGATTATCAAGTAGAAACAATTAACTTTAATAACTATTGTGTTGGCAGCAATTATAGCCGTCAAGCAATGATACATGGTGGTAGCCTGATTTTAGTAAAGAACTCAATAAAATATAAAGAAAGACAAGACATTGCTCTGCTGTCAATTGAACACACAATAGAGTTGTCCTGTGTTGAGCTGGATAGGCATATTGTAGTATGTGTTTATAGGCCTCCTAACATACAGAATCTAAATATTTTTCGCTCTGTAATGGAAGATGTACTGCGGAAAACATGTACTAGTAGTAAATGTACAATAGTATGTGGCGATTTTAATGTTGATCTCTTAGAAAACAATTCTCATTGTACAAACTTGTTAAGTCTATTTCAATCATTTGATTTGTCTAATGTTTTCCTTGAGCCCACCCGAGTAACTTCCACCTTGGCAACTTGTATAGATAATATTTTCTGTAACTGTGATTATTTACAAAGTGAAATTGTAAATAGATTACCATTTGATCACAGTGGGCTCACAGTTAACTTTAATACTATAACAACTGTGCCAAAAAAGGAAATATTGTTTAGGCAAATCACATACAAAAAAATTGATTCATTAAATAATAAGCTAAAACATAAATTATGCAGCCAATTACAAGACAATAATTGCCCGAGTGAGATATATGCCAATTTATTATCCCTTATAAAAATACAATTCGATAAACTATTTCCTTTAAAACGTAAAAATATTCAGTGTAAATTTGTATTCTGTGACTGGGCTACACCAGGTATGCGTATAAGTAGAGACAGGTTATTTGAGCTATACGGCCTGAAACCATTTAATAGTAGCGAGGCTTTTCGCAGACATGTTTCCAAATATTCAAAAATATTTAAAATAGTATGCTAAGTCGCTCCACATTAGTAATAAAATCAGGACCGCGGAAAACAAAATAAAACTACCTGGAATATAATTAATAAAGAAACAGGTAGAAATAAATCACAAAACACTGAATTTAATTTAAAAACCGAAAAGGGATATACTATTTCAAATTCGTCAGTTGCCCAGGAATTCGAAAGATTCTTTAAAAATATTCCTCTTAAAACTACGGAAACGTTAAAATCATCTCCAGCACTTTCTGTCGAGCTTCTCAGGGGTAACGTCAAAGAATGTCCTTCTGACTTTAGCTTTCAATACAAAACCCCCCAGGCAGTAATAAAGGCGTTCAATGAGATCAAAGTAAAGTCAACTGAAGATCTTTGGGGAATGTCTGTTCGAGTGTGCAGGTCGTTTATAGAGACAATTGCGCCGAACTTAACTTTCATTTTTAATAAAAGTGTAGATCAAGGGGTTTTCCCGGATTTAATGAAACATAGTAAAGTAGTTCCATTATTTAAATCAGGTGATAGTACAGAACCTAATAACTATAGGCCGGTCTCTATTTTGCCAGTGCTCAGTAAAGTGTTCGAAAGGTTGATGCTTACTCAAATGCTGCGTCACTTTAACACGATTGTATTTTCCATGACCATCAATACTGGTTCACCAAAGGACGTTGCACTACGGACGCAGGAGTATCACTTATAAAACAAGTTTTCAACTCGTGGGAAAAAGCACAGGATGCCATCGGAATATTTTGTGACCTTTCAAAGGCATTCGACTGAGTTGAGCACGAGACGCTGTTACTGAAGCTAGAACACTACGGCATTCGGGGGGTATCCCTAGATTTATTGAAATCATACCTTCAAGAAAGAAAAATTAAAGTACAAGTCAACAAAGTTAACTCACTGGGTGCTAGCGTATCTATGGGCGTACCGCAGGGCTCAATATTAGGTCCTTTTCTATTTTTAGTTTATGTAAATGACCTGCCCCACTTAATTTGTACACTATGTTGTTAATTGTTGATGATCTTCTAAGTTTTTGTAAATGTGAGTGCCCTGTAACCTATTATAATTAAGTAAGACTTGTAGAATATAGGTACTTGTGTCGGCTGGGAGCTGTCATGCTCACTCAGAGGTCTCATCGGCGGTGGCACGGGCACTGGACCGCTCGGTTCCCTATAATATGGTTGAGTTGGGCGGTGCTGGTGTACGTGTCATGTTCGTGAACGGGCGCCGCCTATTGGGGACTGGTCAGCTCCAGGCTGTCTAAATATGTTGTCCTTGAGGTTCACTTCTTTTTCGTACTTTTTGCCTGAACATTAGTGTTACATTGTTCTCACATATCAGAACCGACTAAATTATGTAACAAAGAAATGTATTGTAAAACTGATTGAAAAAGAGTAACCATGGAGTTTCTTGCTCGTTCTTCTCCATAGGAATCTACACTTTGGAACGAGCAAATAGCTTCAATAGAGGACAGACGGACAGACTGACACGCTTAATTTTAAAGCTCTTGTTATATACTTTTTTCCTTTTTTGCTTGCTTGACGTTCAAAAGTGCCTACTGTGGTCTAATTGAAATAAATGATTTTTGACTTTTGACTTCGAGCAAGAAACTCCATAAACAGGGTGAAATTGAATAGATGCGACAAATTTCAACCAACATACATACATAGTGTTGTCAAGAAAATTTAGAACATATCATATGTAAAATTAATAAACTTTTATTAGTGTCACGGTGAGGTGAATGATCGCTATGAACGGCAATGATCGCTATGAACATGCTGCACTGCGTTATGTCGGACGAGATTTCTTGATATTTTAATTTTTCTTGTTTATTTTGCAAATTCATATTTTTTCTGGAATATTAATAATTCGTGCTTAAATAAAGATAGCAACGCCAATAAATCATTTTAATGAAAATCACGTCTATTTATGGTCTTAGAATCTACAAAAAAAAAGTTTATAGTTACTATGTCACTGTAACTGAAGCTACCATTTCATTTTGTAGCATTTATTCGATTTCAGCCTGTATTGTCAATCGTCCCAGAATGTCGCCAAAATTTGGTAGCACATACCTCAGTAAGTTGTGCTAGTTGTGAGTGTGCCTGCGAGGAGGCGGCGGTGGCGTTGAGCTGGCAGTTGAGCGCGGAGTCCAGCGCCCCCGACAGGCCGCGCGCGCTGTCTACGCCGTGAGTACGCGCCGCTGACTTCCATTCCTCCAACGCTGACTCTACACTTGCTAGCTTTACCTGTCGACCATAATATCATTGCTATTATTTTCGGAACAAATTGAAAAAAGTCAATTATTACACCACTTTTGCAATAAGAAAGTTTCACTGTCTGTTGGTCTTGTATGCATGCATTCGTGAAGCTATATAGGTAATTTTCTTGTCCTGCTTGCGAACAAATTAGCATAACATGTCATATAAACAGGTAAGCAGAGGAGGTCACATACTTGTTAAAAGAGTTTTTAACCAATTAAGATGACATATAAGCCTCTGAAAAGGGCTTTGTGTTATTAGTAAGACTACAACACTTTTCCCGATTCGGAAAGCGCAATCGACGCCCCTAGCTTAACAATCGCGCTTGCCAAAACTCGACTAAAAAGCAGTCAAATAAAATACTTCTACAAAGTAAATATACTTTTTACCAAAAACATAGTATGGTAGGTATGTTTACCTTGGCCTCATGCAGTTCGTTCTGTACAGGCTGCAATACATCGACCCTGGATTGCAACTGATGCACTTGTTCTTCCAACAATAGCTTGTTACACACTGCATCCCGTAAAGACCGCTCTTGTGAACGTAATCTGTTCACTTCCTTCTCAAGCTCCGCCATATTGCTTAGACGTTTTTGTGCAGTCTGTAATAATAACAATTTTATGTTGAGTTCACATCACATTAAAAAAATCTATCATGATAGACTCTTTTAGGGATTAAAATAAGAGTCCTAAGTGGGGTAATGGGGACTGTCACTCTTACGGGACTTTCCGGGCCGGGGCCTTGGTATTTTGTTACATCAACTTTGATATTATTATAGTCTAAACAACATATTTCAAGCTGATCTAGAAAAATATTTATAGAAAAATAATTAGAGTAAGCAGTAATAAAATTATAATAATTACGATATAAAAAGTTCCAGCCACAATACAAAACCTCCTTTTCTGCAATAAACTTTTTTTCGGGTTTCTATCTAATGATAAAAAAAAATTGGAAATATAGGCCACTCTTTTTTTTTCTGTAATATTTTTTATTTTTATTACCTTAGCCTGTTGCTGCCAGTCTTTGTAAGAGTCTCTCTCGTACTCCAACTCCTTGAGTTTGTTGGTGACACTCTGCAGCTCAAAGGTCTGCTTTTCAAGTTGGGTCCGCAGTGTTGTGCATTGTTCTGCCCTGGTGGTTTGTTTTGCTACCTCACCCTTTAGTATTTCTACTTCTGACTGTGCTCCTTCCAATGCCTGTAATATAATTATTATTGACATCAATCAATAAAATTCTTAGCTCAAAGGAATTTACCCAACATTTTTTAAAAATAAACAGAAAGCATATGCGCTCAACCCTTATTATTATTATTTTTTAATTTCACTTATTAGTAATATCACATTTTCTCCTTTTTCTTTATTTATGGCTACTCATATGGCCCAAGAATGGATTAGTCGCTATGTGGGCGCTATACTTCTTATAAGTGTGGGAAAGCCATGCTTCGGCACGAATGGGTCGGCTCGACCGAAGTGATACCTCACAGAAAACCGGCGTGAAACAACCACAGCATTGTGTTTCGCCGTGTGGGTGAAGTTACCGGAGGCCCAATCCTTCCCCTCCACCAATCTCTACATCTCCAAATCCCTAAAAGGTCGGCAACGCACTCGTAACTGCTCCGTTGCGGGTGTCCACGCCGACTCTCACTTTCGCTCATGACTATGGGTCCCAAACTTAATTTGAAACTTCTCCACCCAAGTAGCACAAGTATATCTAGTGAAGCACTATTAGATATTTTATAGAATTAAACTTAGAATTCTTGCATAAGAGTAAATAATCCCTGAAGATATCCTGAAGATATCCTATATACCGAGTTCAGTAAAAATGGGCAACTATCTGTACTATAATAACAAGAGCAGCATAAGAATTCATCATTAGATAACGATAAGAGCAATTCATTTTTATCTATAGGGAATATCTACAAAACCACCTTAAGAACACAATAAGAGACACATAAGAAAGGAATTAAGTTTTGTAGCCAGCATTAAGATAACACCATGACTCTACTGATGTTCTAGTGGTGATTTTTTTTAAAACCACTAATAATCAAAATCTACTAAATAAAAATATCAACAAGAGTTACTTCTTTTAAAAAGCATTTCCTATTTTCTAATGGCACTCCGTACTTAAAAATATTTTAAGTTGTAGCTTTAATGGCGAAATGAAATTTAATATATATTTTTTCTTGATCTTCTAAATTTTGTTTCGCGCGAACGGAGGGTGTAAATTCAGTGCCAAATTAATTTTATCGTAAAAGTCGATGAAAGAGTTTCAAAAAACTTACGGGCCTAGTATATTCGTATAATTTAACTGATAATTTTATAATAAACAATATTATTGGTGTTAATTTTTTTATACTTTGTTAAAATAAATACGCAAACAATATATTTTAATTAAAATTTAATTTATTTAAGTATTTTTATGTTTAGAAATGAAGAAATACCATATTTTATTGTTAACAAAATTTCTAATTTTTCCCAAAGTGGCGATTACCGTCGTGTTCTATTAATAAAAATGGCGTTAAGATTAAATTATCTATAAATAAGTTTTGATTAGATGATTTACTCCTAAAAGGTCATTTTAAGAGCATGACAAGGCAACTTGCACTTTCATCAGAAGAATTAATCTTTTAATAGTAGAATTGTTCTTATAACGATCCTATGGTAATCTATAAAATGGAATATTTATAAACTATTTTTTCTCGTAATTATCTACCAGAGTTTATCAGACTGGCATAAGAAGAAGGTGTTTTTGTGTTTATGTTATTTTTCGGTGCTACAAATACCACAAAGAGCCAGTATTTATATGTTTAAATATATTTATTGTGTTCCATACAAATAATAATGTTGATTTATATTAACTACACAGTGCAGCTTGACAATAATATCATTATTAGTAAGAAAACAACAATTGATACCATCATTGCTTACTGAATATTTCTCAAGTTCAATCGTTTTGTAAAAGTGTATTTCTGATTTATTGCTTTCTAATCAAACTTATCAAATCTTTTAATCTTTGTCTTTATGTTTGTTAGTTTATGTGAGGGACCTCTTCAATTTCCGTAAGTTGAAATATTAGTCTTTTCGATTAATCTTTTCGCAGCCTGCTGTAGAGGTTTATGGCCACTCCTCAGTAGTCGCTTATGATGCAAAGTATTCTCAAAAGGATAGTCATCGAATGAAGATAATATCCCGAATCTCCTTACCTCCTCTACTACGTGGCATAGGTTATGGACATTACTGGTCATATGGCCTTCTCCATAAATCTCTCTGTAGTATTCAATATATGTATTAAATAACGATTCAGCAATGCTAAGTAGAGTAGGTGAGCATAGGCTTCAGTGGAGCATATGGTAACTGCGCAAAATAGTTGTTAAAAATGTTGATAAGCATCAGGATGTAAATATTTTTCTAAAACAACAATACCTACATACAATAAAAATGTTGAAATCAAATCAAATCAAAATCATTTATTCCAACTAAACCATAAATAGGTACTTTTGAAAACGTCAAAATAGAATAGTAGTCTGTCAGTCTGTTCGTCAGTGAAGCTAGGTGCTCGTTCCAAATTGTAGTTTCGAATGGAGAAGAACGAGCAAGAAACTCCATCGTTACTCTTTTTAAAAAAATATTTGTTTTACAATTCACCAATAATACATTTTTTATACATTACTGTACCCCTATGTGAGAACAATGCAGAGACAAGTTGTTAATAAAAAGGAACAAATGATGGTCTATCTAATCTATCATTAAAATTTTAATTCTTTGTAGTCTCGAACATGGCGCTCACATATGCGTACTCACAATCCAAAAGAATGCTTCTATATAAATAAACTCATTCAAGGTTTCATTAATTTTAAGAATTTTAATGACTACTGACTACATATTTGAGTATTGTCCAGTGGAGCCGAACCAACATGCTGCCAGGCATTCTTATCGTCAATATAATCTGAAAGTTTGTAGTAAGCCTGTCTACATAATTCGCGTTGAATATAAGTTTTAAATTTTCGTTCATTAAGATTTAATACACTTCTTGGAATTTTATTGTAACAATTTACACAGAACCCCATAAAGGATTTCTGTACTTTGGACAGACGGAATCGTGGCACAGCCAGCCTATCTTTGCCTCTAGTATTAAAATTATGTCTATCGCTTCTTTTTTCAAATAATTGCAAATTTTTCCTTACGTACATAATATTTTCATATACCTATAAACTGACAAGGTACCGTTAGGATATTTATCGTTTTAAATAGTTCTCTCAGAGATTCACGAGGGGGCAAGTTATATATCGCTCGGATAGCCCGCTTTTGCAAAATAAATATTGAATCTATTTCCGCAGCTGTTCTAAATTCGGATGCTTTCCAAAAAGATATTGTGTCAAGACCTCTTACTGCACGATGAATTTCTTTCGGTAATTTGGATTGCACTAACAACTGCGTTATGGCTATGATATCAGAAGCTCGCCATTTGGTCTTGTAGTTACTGAAAGAGCCGTTGCGCCATCCCATTAAACACCGCTTCATTATCCCAAGATCGATTAAATGTAGAGAGTCTGCAACTGGAATATCTAATACTATATCAATAGGTAATAGCAAAAGAGCACTATCCATTTTATGGTGCGATCCGTATGTCTTATTTCGGAACCCCTCATCGGTTCTTAAGGGACATCTCCACCTGCAATGCGACTAATATGAATACTCTCCAATCGATGTACATTTTGGACACCCATTCTGACTGTTGAAGTTAGCAATACCTTTAATAAATGCACGAGCTGGTGAGTCACAAATTATGGCCCGAATTTTAATTGTAATATGATTGCTTATGATTTCGGGGGTGGTGATGTGACTTTGCATGTAGGTACCGATCAGTGTGAGTTGGCTTTCGGTATACTCAGTTCGATAAGGACCCATCTAATCTCGCGGTTATTAAAATTACAATAACAAAAATTAAAACATTAAAATACCCGGTTGCACAACCGGGTCGAAACGTCAAGCCTACCAAGGTATTCAAATTATAATTTTCCGCGTTAATACCCGCGTAAATACCTTTTTTATACTTTTCCACTTTTCTCCGAAAGCCTCCTGTATTCTTAATATGTTTTGCTTTCTTCATGCTTGCAGAACGCTGTACTTTATATACTCAATACACTTAAAATAAAATGTTTTTAACGTAAATTCTCTAATGAAAGAGGAAGCCGGCGTTTCACTAGAGTATACACTATAGAGTATCTAGTCATTGATTCTATTAAGTATGGACTTAAAAAAGTGCCTAACAAATCCATATAAAGACCTTTTTGATTATTTATAGAGTAATTGGTCTACAAATAATTGCAATTCTCAAAAAGTATTTGTGATAATAAGTCTATAGAATAATTGATCTACAGCAGCGCTTTTAACAGTGCGAATATAGTCCATAACAAATCAATTTGCTCTTAACTCAGTGTAATGAACTAATAAAGGTTTTAAAACAAGGGACACTAGATATTTTATTCTATTAGAATTTTAGTTCTTATCTAAAACCCTGTATAGAATGCCAATGTCTATAAAATAGCCATGATTAGTACTCCTATAGCATAAATAGATTTAAGGCGGCTGAAGTGTGCTACTTGGGCAGTTACCCCATCAACAGTTTACTTGGTAGGATTACTACCAAGTAACCTGTATAAAACTTTTCACTTGATATTCATAATAAAATAATAAGTCATAATATATTTTCATGGCTTACCTGTAGCAGTTCATCCATATCCTTCTTCATCTCAGACAGCTGGTCCTTGCTGCTGACACTGCACTCCAGCAACTTATCCTTCATGTCAGCTATCTGTTTATGTAACTCAGCCTTCTCTCTGTCCCAATTAGCTTTTTGCTCTTTGTGTTCTTTGATTGCCTGAATTCATAGAAAATATTTAATTTACAATAAGTACAAAGTGCAACATTTTGAATGATAAATTAAGTATTGTCATTACTCTTATTAAGCCAAATACTGTAAATAATAAGTATTTGAAGGAAATATTCTTTTAAAAAAGTTTTAATTTTATAGATTTTTTTTTATCTATTTGTCTATCAGTTGTATAATGGTCAATTGATAGACTAACATTTTTATTTTTTTAATAAAAGAACAATGCTTGCCTCCTATAAAACATAGGAGTGACTATATAGTGGTTGATATTAAGCTTAGAAGTGAAAAATGGCAATGCCATTTCTAAATATAAATCATATTTCAAAACAATAATATAGTTGTCAGTTTTGGATGCAGTAAAACATGTCTTAGGTATGTTTTAAAGTAATATAAAGAACAATAATCATGGACAAGTGAAACAATTCTATCAGGGTTCATTGTATTATGTTTTTAATAGTGAACTTATTTGCTTAATAGATTATTTATTAGATAATTATCTCTAGTTATTATTTACTATGCTGTAGCCCTGACATGAAAGCACAAATTACTTAAATCTATTACCATCTCCATATAATCCTATTTTATTTATTATAATTTCCAACAAAGAATAAACTTACATGCTAACATTATACAAATGTTAGTTAACAAACCTTGTGTTCCTTTAATTACAGGGAACCTCATCATGCAAATAAATTGCACTTAAAAGTCGAGTTTAAATTGAACAACAAATTAATATTCCAAATCTAAATACCAATGATATGTGTTTTGTTTATACAGGCACTCACAACATGGGCAAAATCCTATAGATAGGCCAGACTTTTTAAAGGATTTTCTTTTCTTTATCAAAGATTACAATAAATAATACCTGGTTATATTCATCTTTCAGTTCCTGTTCTCTCCTCCTTATCAGCTGCAATCTGTCCTCCATATCAGAAAGAGCTCTCTCATCTCTCTTGTGTTGTTCTATAAGGGAACCTTTCTCTTCTTCGAACAATATCTGCATCTCTTTACGTATTGTGTGCTGGTGGTTTATGCGGGATTCCAACTTTGTTATCTACAAAGAAAAAAATAATATAAAATATAACATCGAAGAGCTCAATGGAAATCACTTTGCATACTATAATTTACTTAGATTTTAAAAATAATATCAAAGAATTTAGTGTCTTTGCCTACTATGGTTTACTTAAATAGTAATGTGATGTAATTAAAATGTACATATTAGGGATTTGCACACTTCAGAGTCTATTATTAAAACTACTTGTGAAGAAAAGTTTATACAAATAAGAATTTTTTAATTACCTGAGCCTTGGCAGCTATTAAATCTATCTTCAACCTCTTAGCCTCCCAAGGCGACGGCGGTGCCGACGCTGGTGTCGAGCTAGACTCCGACCGCACACGTTTCTCCGGCGTACAGACATCATTCATACAAACGCTAGACTTTCTTTTACCAAGTGTTAATAGGTTATTGAGACCTACAATAATAAAATGAATTCAGTTTTTTATGGAAAATTAATTATAATAAAACATGCAAAGTTTATAAAAACCTTACCTTCTTTCAGAGATTGATTACTATCAGAAAAATTCAGTTTTGTTGCAGACGACAGTTTGTCTTTCGGCGGGTCCGTATTTATTACTCGTCTAAACGGCTCCAACACATCATTGAAAAGTGACATGTCTCCTTCTTTAGCCATGTTGGCACGGTTTATAAAATATTAAGTTCTAATTTTATCAATTCAAAGTCATTATCTACCGAAAAATATAATAAAATTAAATTTCCACGGAATACAACAACGCACGGACTCGTAAACTACCACAGATTAAAAAGGCATCCAAGAGATGTCAATATTTTTAAGCACAGATGTAACATAAAAAATAATATAAAGTTTAATTTAGTCGATTATGAAAAAATAATTATTATTTAAGTAATTAATCATTGAATGCTCAAGAAAATATTATTAAATGAATAAAAAAAACAATAAATAATAATTTTTACAATAATTTTTGCTAAAAGATAGAGAATTCCTTCGAATTTTGTGAGTTTTCCAGTAGCAATGTGGCCCTATTCTAGAAAAACAAATTAATAATTGACAGTGGCAACATCCATGTTTATAATTTAGGTTATGTTTATCATTTTCACATTGTTGGAATAATATAGTATTTGTATTCAATAATCAATTAAATAATGATGGAAGTGGACGCTGCACAATATTTCTCAAGCTACGAAGATTTGGATGTAATTATAACTTTATGAAAACTTAGCAATATTTTTTATCTTGGAAAATAGCTAATTCATAACTATTTTTCTACTTCAGGTCCACAAGTTAATGCTCGAAGATGAACCGAGAACCTTAGCATATAGGAATGCAATTTTAAACAACAAAGAATATTTTAAAGACAAAGTTGTTATGGATGTTGGTTGTGGCACTGGAATTTTATCAATATTCTGTGCACAGGCTGGCGCGAAAAAAGTATTTGCTGTCGAAGCTAGCAATCTAGCAAACTTAGCTAAGGAAATAGTGAAGGAAAACAATTTTGAAAATGTTATTGAAGTAAGGAGTTTTAAATTATTTTTTAATCATCTTCCTATTCTCGCCAGATAGTTATTACGATGGCAATTTTTTGTTTTATTAATATAGGCTAGAGAGACCCTACGTTCTAGCCTCTGTGAACACCTTTATTTTGTAGCTTATACTAGCAGCTGGGATAAATTATTTACTGAACTACCAAAAAGGATTTTTGGTCTACTTTCTACTTTTAGGGGCTGGCAATTTTTTTTTTATTTTATTTCCAAATAAAAAATAATACTTTTGCCAGCCCCTAAACAAAATGAGTCCCTTTTTATCTGTTACTGCACATAGATCATAGCCTCTATAGGTAAGAGCCAAGATAAGGTTCCCATGATATTCAGCACCTCACTTATTTATATTTTATTTGAAAAATTACATGTCCATGTCCAATGTCTTCAGGTAATCCACAGCAGAGTAGAAGATGTTACATTACCAAATTATATGAAGGTGGATGCTATAGTATCAGAGTGGATGGGCTTCTACCTGCTGCATGAGGGCATGCTGGACTCAGTACTGTATGCAAGAGACAGGTTCCTCAAGGATGGAGGGGAAATATTCCCTGAGAGTGCTGCCATTTATATAGCTCCATGTAGGTAAGATTTATATTGGTTATTTTATTTTCTTTTTAAGTTACAGCAGAACTGTATCGCCCATTTGAGTATGAGTGAGAATAGGTGCAACTAAGTGTTTGTATTTTTCTCTATTTCTTATAGTTGAATTGCTAGAGAGCACAAAGCAATCAAAGTCAAGTTTCTTATTCTCTAGCCAAGCATGAATTTTAAAGATCTTTATTTTAACCTTTTGATTTTTTTTAGTGTTCCCTCAATGTATAACCAATGGGACAATGTATATGGAGTATCAATGAAGTCCTTCTCCAGAGAGCTTCGAACTAGCAAGGGTAGTAAACCAGAAATTCTGACGATAAAACCTGAAGACCTGCTGGGGACTGAAGAGGCACTTTGTTGGATTAATTTGAGAGATGATGAGTCACATGATTTAAATTCTTACAGCATACAACATGTTGTAGGTAAGACAGAACTTCATAATAACCATTTACCCCTTTATTACCAGATTTATCTTTTCTTTAATCTAAGCTTAAACCATTGAGTCAAGTTTTGAATTTTTAATCTTATCTCACCTACCTTCAATTCGAAATACAAATATTGGCTCAATGATTAAGACCTAGGAACCTGTTAGAGTTTATAGTGAAGTATTGAATAACTTTAACTGGGAAATGATCCTTGAAGTTTTTCAAATTGAAATCTTATTTTGAGGCTTAAATTAGGGTGGATTAATCATGCAATGGATAGTACATATCTGTGATACTAAATAGAATGTATAATCCAGAAGAAAAATTTAAAAAATATTTATGGCAGGAAATTGATTGATGAAAGGTTTACTTTATGGATGAGCTGTCAGTACATTGTCAAAATTTGTCAAAATAATGCAAAAAAGAATTTAAAGTACAATTAAATATTATTTTATATTTCATAGTGATGTGATCAAGTGAAACTATATAAAAATACACTCACTAAATAGCATATACCTAATGAGTGGTGTATTTATAAATTATAAAACAAAGATGCTGTATCAGAGCATCATATTTCGTTCTCCTCTTAATGAAATCGTTAAAATGAGAAAACATCTGAAACATTCTGTATTGACTAAATTAAAAAATAAATTTTTAGCCATGGTAAATAAAATGTCATGATTTTTATATCTGGACCTCAAGGCGGAAAATCCTATTGGCTACTCTATGGTTAGACTCCTATATTCTTATTTCATGAAAACTAACACCACATTTTCTACATTCTATCTACTTCCATTTGAACAGAAAGTTCTATTTAAAAAAAAAACTTTTCTCTAGTCCTGTAACCTAGGCCTTATTTACGAGGCGTTGAGTATCTCAAAATCTCAACATCGTCATCGTCATATATTACTAGTGTTTGTAATTGTGTGATGATCCAGACACCGCGGCTCCGTAAACAAATCATTACTCTTTGAAATCTCTGAATTGGAATAGACTATCAACTTTTTATAGGTAAATACTTTCGAGCCGAAAATATCTACTCCCTTCTATGGAAAATATATAAGTACATGTCATGACGGTAGTTGTAATGTATAGGTTTCATGAATTTTTAATTTTAGTGACATTGTTTTATGTCGTGTCGTGACGCGAACAGACATAAGTATCTACTTGTATGTATAAAGCTAAGGCGTTCTGGGGCATAAGAACATTCCACGACACGTAAATGTGTATAAGCCAATTTTTTTATGTGATATTATGTCGGCAAACGAGCAGACGTATTACTTGATGTTAAGCACTCAGGTCCGCCCATGGACACCCGCAACAACCGAGGGGTTACGAGTACGTTGCAGACCTGTTGAGGATTTGGGATTTAAAGATTTAGGGCTTGGGAGGGATTGGGCCTTCGGTAACATCATTCACGGCTAAACACAACGCTGGTCGTTTCACGCCTGTTTTCTGTGAGACCGTAGTCTTACTCCGGTTAAGCCGACCCATTCGTGCCGAAGCATGGCTCTCCCACACTTAATAATTAGTAGATACAAATAATAACGCAGTATGAAATTACAGGTGCAAGCAAAAATGGTTTCTACCAAGGCCTCTGCCTATGGTTCGAGTGTAACTTCCCCGAACTTCCAAATAGTACAGGAGACAGTCGCACGGTTCTGGACACAAGTCCAAAAAGCCCGCCAACTCACTGGAAACAAACAGTCATAGTGTTGCCAGACCAGCTTGAGGTAGAGGAAGGTGAACCTATAGCGTTCCAGTTGGAAATGACTAGAGCTGATGCTACAAGTAGAAGGTAATAATTATTATATTTTATTTTTTTATTTTGCCACTTTATGAAGTACTTACAAAGGCGGATTTAGTGCTGAAAAACATTTTGTACAAGTCAATCGCAATGATGATCAAGAGAAGTGTTACAATAGGTTCAAATATAGACATAATTTAACTTATTATAACATTTTTTTACTAGTTTTGGTCCAGTGGCTTTACCCTGCATGTAATTTAGAAGATTATTTTCGTCTTCTCCTAGTGTATCTTGCTTTAACTTGTCATTCATAGGGATAAAAAGTAGGTTATATTTACTCCTTGACACTGATAGAACAGCTCTATAATTCACTTTTCTAGAATATTTGTCAGTTACAAATCCATATTATTTATTCTTATAAACACGCATTTATTTGACGCCTTCAAAGGCTTTTAAGATAAAATTTGTGTTTTCTCACATACCTAATAACCTACTTTATTTTTTCCAGATACAACCTCCTAATGACAATGTTGGATCCCGAAACCATAGAGCACCCCCTTCCCTGTTCCTGCCATATGACCACATGCATATTAGCTAAAACCTTCATGATGCAACAAGCTGAACACGCCATCGCTAAAAAGAATGAAGAAGACGCCGCCGTTTTAGTTGATGAAGAGATTAACGATGATGATGATGATTAAAGAAAAACACAAATTATAATTTAGTTGTTTTATTTGTATATGAAATAATTAATTAGGTCCAATAAAATTTGCTATCCTTTATGCTTTCATATTTCAAGATGAAAGACATGTGCAGTTGTGTGCAAGTTATAATGTATAGTTCGTTCCATAATTAGAGACAACGATTTGACATTTCGAGTGTTGCATGTTTTTTCCATTTCATAAATAGTGAAGTCCCGCAACCGGTATTAACCGAAAGACCGAAAATCATTTGTAAAACTATTAACTATTAGCATTGATATGATGTAATTATTTTACAAGAAACTATGGTCAGCTTTGGCATTTCTTCACAGCAATTTGACAGATGGAATGTCAAACATAATTTAAGCCTATAGTTAGTTCCATAATTAGAGACAACGATTTGACATTTCGAGTATTGCATGTTTTTTCCAATTCATAAATAGTGAAGTCCCGCGACCGGTATTGACCGAAAGACCGAAATTAAATTTTGGACTTCGTGCATTTTAAAAGCTTTATTATTTTTAGCTACTTTCCCTGGTACCTTCCTGTGCCCATACTAACTCAGTCGGGTTAAAATCACAATGGTAAGGAGGCAACCGTAAATTAGTGCCCACCTTTTAGCACCCATCAGTCCACGACGTATCGTTCATAATTACTCTTCTATTTTCGGGAAATCTCCAACAGCTCGGCTTTCAGCATAGGTTCCTCAAATATAATGTTTTTCTTTTAGCCAGTCTTGGACTTGGCATTTTTTATTTTAAAATATTATTATTAATTCCACTAAACTATAAAAACATCACCGCAACGTTGTTTTATTTTGCTCAGGGTATTTTATAAAAAAACGATATCGGTATTTTATTTTAAACATCGTACTCGGGCCCATCACTATGTTAAAAAATCTGGCCACATTATTTTGTAGTTTGACATTTGCTGTTGTCAAATTGTTGTCTCTAATTATGGAACGAACTATAGAAATACGTTGGTATTGGTTTCTATAAGTATAAAAATAATGTCTGTCAGTCAGATTGTAATATCGTTCCTATCTGATCTCTGATCTCTTCATATTGCTCCGAGTTCATTTATTTGTGATAATCTTCAAGTCCTTTCTACGCTTCATATATTAATAACCAGGTACAATTATACTATAAAAACATCCCCGCAACTTTTTTTTTGTTTTTTTCTGGGTAATTTATAAAAAAACGGTATCGGTATTTTAAAACATCGTACTCGGGTCCATCACTATGTTAAAAAATCTGGCAACATTATTTTGTAGTTTGACATTTGCAGTTGTCAAATTGTTGTCTCTAATTATGGAATGAACTCTAGTATTAGTAGTTTTAGCTCTTACTGTCCTAGAGGGCGTTAGTATAGTTTTTACTCTTTAGAAGGTAGACACTAGTGTCTGTATGTATACCTACTTTTTGGTAGACACTTTCTGCCTTCTGGAGTTATATTGGTTGTATTGTACGATATATTTTTCTGATTTATTTATTACTTCATTTTAAGCACAATGTTACTAATGGTGATCTGGGGCTGATCCCAAAAAGGTATGTAATCGACTCTATTTCGACATCAAGTTGCAGATGGAATGAAAGAGCTATCAAATCTCTTGAAAAGCTCAATTTGAGCTCCGATAACTCTTGATGAAGTATCATTTATTGACCAGTAAATACTGGTTTTATTCAGATCTATTCTCCATGTCCCAATATCAGTAACGCAGCATATTAGTGACAGATTGTGTCAACTGCGCTTCTCCACTGAGCCATCTATTGTAGTCCAATCTCATTAGAAGTCTTGCGAGGTACACACCACAAGGCCGGTCGCGGAGAGAAACTAACAACTGCATTAGTTGTTTAACTAGCTTGCTGAACCTAAAATAAAAAAAAATATAGTAGATATAAAATAAAGTTCTATTTTTAAAAGGACTGTTGCCTCACATTCGGATTTTCACTTGTGTCGTGGGTGGCAAACATACAATTTCACATACACAACACACTCATACTGAGTACAACAATTATTAGATCACACAAAGAGTTGTTCCGTTTGGGAAACGAAACCGCGACACGTTGCATGGCAGCCAGATTTGCAGCCACCGCGCCAACCGAAGATTAAAGGCAATAAGTATCTTTGAGCTTCTTCAATTCTGTTCATTCATTCATTGGGCAATTCATTAGCACAGAATAAAAAAAAATTAAAATGTCTGTTCAGTCTTTGGATAAACGCATTCCATTAGTTCTATAGCTGCGTTATCTTTCGTTATTCCAATCCATACGTAATTATAATTTCCAAAAAGTTGAAATAAACCAACACTTACCGATCAGAATATCCCTTGATGTAATAATCCTCGGCCTCCTTATCATCGACAGTGTCGTTCATCCCACAGAACGAATGGCACAGTTTGAGCAGTTCCATGATATTGCAGAACACTGGATTGTTGAGGGCATCCGCTAAATCTGAACTGTCACTGTCACCTGACTATAAATATAAAAAAATATAATAGAAGCGTTCTAGAATGGAGACCACGTCTAGAGAAACGTAGTGTCGGGCTCTCTCCAGCTAGGCTGACTGGTGCCAGCCAGGTGGACTGACGATATACGCAGGGTAGCTGGCAGTGGTTGGATGAGAAGAGCTGAACATCGAGCTCAGTGGCGCGCAATTGGGGAGGCCTATGTCCAGCAGTGGACGAAATCAGGCTGACATTAATTCGAGTCATGTAAGGAGCCAGTAGAATGTCATACAAAGACTTTGTCGTGCTCACGCTGAACAGCTAAAAGACCTAGTCCATCTTAGAACATACAAAATTATAACATACCACAGCCAGCGTCAGATATATAGAAACATTCAGGGTATTTACTCAATTATATAGACAAAGTCCAAACACTGACAACTGTGGACAAGTTAGTTAAAATACTTGAAGTGTAAAGGATAAGTTCATTTTCCTTATGTATTTCATATTTTTGAGCACTTACAGTGCCCACAGTTGGACTGTATCGATATTTATGACGCTTTGCGTGTTCCTTTCTATATGGTGACTTTGTTGTATCGAGATTTTGGTGGTTTGATTGCTTCTATATAATTGAGTACTTTGAATGTCCCTATACATATATCTGACGACGACTATTTCGCGTTCCAGTGGCTTCACCCGCGTTGTCTGTATATAAAGTAGCCTATATATACGCTGTGTCTACATCTGTGCCAAGTATCATTAAAATCCATTAAATAGTTTTTACTTGAAAGACTAACAAACATTCATCCATTAAAACAAACATTCCTGTCTATAAAATTAATAGAATATTTATGCACTTTACGAAATAAGTTTTCTAAAATGACAGTACACCAAGTAACACAAAAGAGTAACTTACAGAAGTAACAGTAAGAAATGACTGACTGAGAACATCAGCTAGGAAGTTGGCGTGGGCCTTCTTAAGTTTCTCAAAGTCATTGGTCTTGTGCACGGCGTCCATGAGTCGGGCGAAGTTAGTTTCTAGTACGTCTGCTTGCATGTAGTGTTGTAGGTTGTCCATTAGAAACATAAGTTTGTTATGCAACTGGCACATTTGGAAGCTGGAATACAAAAAAACACATTTTTTAAGGTTGGTATACATTCTAGGGAGGAGTTTCGAGTTTCCTTTGCCTAAGTATTAAAATACTCGCTACTGTCTAGGTTAACGAGCGTGTCACACCAATTTTTTTTTGTGATACGCAAAGGAGCAGACTGATATCCTGATGGTAAACAGTCAGAGCCGCCTATGGACACACAACAACAGATGAGTTACGAGTACGTTGTGTTTCGTCGTGCGAGTGAGGTTACCGGAGGTCCAATCCTTCTCCTCAACCCAATCCTTAAAAGTTCGGAAACGCACTAGTAACTTCTCCATTGCAGAGGGTGTCCATGGACGGCACGGATTGCTCACCATAAGGTAATCAATCAATCTGCTCGTTTCGTTTCCATACTACTACATACAAATAAAAATAAAACAACAAATCACTCACCTTGTCGACTGTTTATAAGTTTTCCAAAGGGCATGGAGATCATGTTGAGTTTTCTTAATTCGAAGCAAGAGACGGAACATGTCGTTGTACCGAGCTAGCACTTCTGGCGTAAACAAGAGGTGTAAAGGCCACTTGAAGTCATATTTCAGGATAATACTGGACCAGCCATCTGCCACTGAAATGTAATGAAACTGAAACCTTAATTAAGATATGTAGATTGAAATTTCTTTGATAAAACCTTAAGTACTTTGTATAGATTTTGTAGTTTTTATTCAAGCACCTTTGGCAAAAAAATTTGAATAGAAGTCAATGATCTATAGTAATTTTAAAAAAACAATTAAGTACCTACTTATGAAAAAACAAATATATCAGTAGCAGTTTATCCATTAGTAAAACTCGATAACTGTCAAAATGGTTTAGAAAATATGATTTTGGACCCCTGCATGGCTTGAAATTAGACGAGTAACTTCGTTAACACTTTCGTTAAGCAGTAACGTAAGCTAGTTAAAAGTAGAAAAAATTAAGATATAGTATGGACACTGGTACATACAATAAAAATCAATTAATTTATTGACATTTCATAATATAATAAGTTCTTATACGAACCAGTGGCGCTATCGTCGTCAATGGTCGTGTTGGCGGAGACGTTGGGCTTCACATAAGGCAATTCGAAGCTGAACTTCTCTATATCCGCACTGTTACTGAGAAATACCGCTCTTGCTGCTAACTGGAACGCGTGGTTCATATCTAGAAATAATTTATTTACATAAAGAATTGACAAAATTAAAAAAAAAATCTTCAAAAATGTAAAATCGACATCCATACGGGCGGAGCCGCGGACGACCGCTAGTAGGTCTACTTATAGAAAAGTCCACGATACCTTATACATATACAGGGACCTACTATAGTCATTTTAATACTTTAACAAATGGGCAATTTTTAATTTAACTATTGGTTATGAAATATTTAAATTTCTTGGAATTAGTAATACAGCCACTTACCTCTAGTAGAAGTCCTAGCAGTAGGCTTGTCCAGCATATGGGCAGTAAGTCTCAATAGCTCCAGGAACAGTTCACCTCGTCCAAGCAGGTAGAAATCTTTCATAAGTCTCAGTTCGTGTATTAATTGCGCTTCCTCTACTGCCACAGTCCAGAGATGCTGAAAAATAAAAATATAATTCCTCACTTTTGTTTCACTGTAGCTAGATAAGGAATAAGAATAGGTTCCATTGCTAGGTATAGTTATCGGCCTCATTATTAGTTTAATTTAAATTTAGACTTGTATTTATACTTTTAAGTCTGTGACTGACGTGCTGGGTGAATGGGCCGACTCGACCGAAGTGTCACAGAATACTGGCGTGTACCAACACTTGTGATTACCAGAGGCCCAATACTTCTCCGGGGATTGAGGTTCCGCCACCTTCATCTTTATCCTTTAATTCCTAATTCCTAATAACCTACAAGAGGCCGGCAAGGTTTTTGTACAGTCAGGGGTCAAAAATGCAATTACACTCTACCAATTTTAAAATGACCAAAATATCTTTGTAGATTAGAGTCAATGGTTGAGGACTGCTTTAATTTATAGAATCTTAATTATTGAATAAATGGGCTGTGAACCATTGAACATTTACTACAAAGAAATTATAGTCATTTTAAAATTGGTAGAGTGTAATTGCATTTTTGACCCCTGACTGCACATAACCCCTATTGGGTTGGAGATGTCTATGAGCGGCGCCGATTGCCTACCATCAGGTTTATACGCCTATTTATGTTTGTCGCACTACCACATAAAAGAAATACAACACTATTCAAAAATTAACTCTATTTTCGCCTACCTTAGTTACACATTCCTTTATCTCTCTTATAACACCTCTCAAGTTACAAACTTCGAACACTTCAGGATCTTTAAGTTTTTGCAACTTCTCATGAAATTCTGCTTCCTTGTCTTCCCAAATTGTAAATCTTAAAAACATAATAAGAAGGATAAAAATTAAATATTGTTTTTTTTTAAACCGTTGCCCTACACTAGGATTTTCTCCTGTGTCGTGGGTGCGTTTACAAACACACATTACACCCAGACCCAGAACGATAATTTGTGGATCACACAAAGAGTTGTTGCGTGTGGGAATCGAACCCGGCAAACGTTGCCCGGCAGCCAGTTGCTTTGCCACCGCGCCAACCAGGGCACGGGCGGTAACCGTGCAAAGACAACTATTAACCCATGAAGTGTTTTACGCACGACGGTGCGTAAAAGATTTGCATCCGACGTGCCGTAAGCTGCGACGTCGGAACATAAGCGACATGGCTGACTTTACGTCGTTCAAATCTTTTACTACGGTGATTGTTTACTTCTATAGACAAAAATAATCTCTAATGATGACCCATTCTCAGCTTTGTTATGGAGCATAATCTATACTTAATATTATAAAGCTGAAGAGTTCTTTTTTTGTTTGTCAGTCCATTTATCGAGGAGGGCTATAGGCTATAAAACATCAAGCTACGATCTGTAGGAACAGTCTTGCGAGCCAAGTTATGCTGATTGCTTACTATCAGGAATTGCTTCGCGCACGCAGTAAGTAGTGCGCTCTATGAGCTAATTTTGGGATAAGAGCCTGAACAAGATAAAACAAGACTTTATATGAGTTTAGCTTCAAAATTCTCCACAAACGTTTTTATTAGGTTTCATTTATGTTTAAACTGGTTGATCCATGAAATCTTACCTTCTAGATTCCACTCCACAATTCTGCAAAGGCAACAAAGTCCTACTAGCAATAAAAGAGCTATTCTTTTTCACTTTCTTAGGGTCAAAACCAAATAATATTATAGTCTTGCCAATGAACAAAATCTCCTGTGCAAGGGAAAGAGGCACAAAGTATGGTATCATACTGGTGTTAAGAGCATATCCACATTCTAAAGTTGTGTCTTGGAGCTGTAAAAGAAATTAGAAAACAGTACTTTATTGTGTATACCTTAAAGAACAAAATTGGAAGAATAAAAATAATAGTGTTTTTTTAATGAAGTACTTGATAACTAGGTATGTTCAATACTTTTTTCGAAACCGACTAGATAGTTTTCTATGGATTTTGTATGGTATTGCGTGTTGGCATGTCACAGAATTTTTGCATCAAACAGTATACTTATCTCTTGGAAACTCAATAGAAAAATATATAAGAACCTTAAATTGTAAGTAATTGGGAAAATGCTATTTTACTTTTTTATACATTGAAAGTTTGAAATAATTTATTTTTTACTAAATAAGTAACTGCTCAGTTTTTAATTGACATATAAAGATATAATTAATAATTCTTATACTCACAGTAGACACAAGAGACTTATCACAAGTGTTAGTAGTGGATGGAGAAGATAAAAATGTGTCCGAGGCATCTTGGGCCTGATTGTTCAGTATAAAGAACTCATGGTATGGATCCTTTAGTTCTCCATACAGGAGCCACGTGCATAGCTGATTCACAAACACTTTATTCACACAGGAGAATATTCTGGAAAGAAAATAAAGGAAAAGTGTTGTGAGATTCAAAATTTAATTCAATTTAATTATATTTACTTCAATAAATTTAATAAAATTTAATTTAAAAAAAAGTTAATTCCACTATTAATTCCACTATGCTCTGTGGTTAGCCACAGAGTATAGTGGAATTAAATTTTAAGGACTAATCCTTGTCATTTAAAGCTAAACTCTTGAGTCACCATATTATGGTACGGAAGGTTTGAATGTTTTAAATATAGTTCCCATTTTATTGCAATGCAATACATGCCATTTAAAGAAAATATACTTTAAATGGCATGTATTGCAATATTATCTTGAAATAGGTTGAATCAAGACTTAACTAAATAGTTTAATAATTAAAATATACCTCAGAATAGCCTCTCGTACTTTTTCACTGCCATTCAGAATATACTGATGAAGTAAGCTCAATATCTGACAGCCAATCAGTTTCCGATGTTCGATTGTAGTTATAATCTTATTCAAAGTGTTAAACAATCCTCTGTACTTCTCTACATAGCTGTATACAAATGATAAAGTGTAATTATGATTCCCAATCACTAGGCCTTCCACTTCCATTAAATTTTTTTTGTATGACTGTAGAACTTCTGTGAAACCCTCACTCAGAGCCTGAGAGTATAGACCACAAAGCCTGAGACCTAGGAATAGAGAATGAGAATTTGTAGCAACATTTTCTTTATTCAAATATTTTAATTGTATTACAATATTAGATCTATTATAAAAACATATTTATGTTGAGAATACAAACCTATATGAGACTTCCTGGAGTAGAATCCTGTAGCTTCAACAAAACATTGAATTTTATGGTGGCTCTTAGCTATGTCTGTTATCCTGGCAAATATTTCTTGATCTCCATGGTTGGCGTATGTGACAAGTTCTTTCTGCAAAAAAAAATTCTTCAATCAGTTTTTGTTTTGAGCTAGTTATGAATTATATTTCTTCTGAATTTACCTGCCCTTCGGTCGTATGTGAGCAATCCCAAAGGATTAAAAGCGCGTCGTGAATCATATTTGTTTTTATTTTTTGCTTTTTAACTAAATGTCTTAGTTCTCATAATATTCTAATTACTTGTGGACCTGTAAATGTTTTTAGCGTTAAACATAAAAGAATTAAGTTAATCACTATAAAATATTTTTGTATAACATAAAACTTTACACAATAATTAAAGGGACACGAAAAGCTGTTCACAAATTTTCGTTACGTCGATATGTACAAAAATTTTATTTAATTATGTTAATTATGGGAAATTCGGTTCGCTTTCAAAAACAAAACAGTTTCCGATTTGATTAATTTTTGACAACACGTTTTGTTTTGATTTATTTCGTGACAATTTAAAAGTTTTACAACAGATTATTTATTGAAATCATTCATTCAAAAGTTTAGTCGAGTTATGAATTTACGACAATATAGCAAAAAATACGAGAATTTAAAAGGATAAAATTAAAATATTACTCAAAATACCTACTGAGTCCCTAATTTTTCGATTAATAGTTTGCAATTACATATTTGAAATTTTAAACTTATTTACAACAAGAGCGGTTAATTAACCTTGCCGTAAGTAGTATTTATTATCTGTACGGAGGCGCGAAGGATTTCAAGAGCTTTTGAGCTTTTGTTGCAAAAGGGATCTAAGTTTACATGTCTATACTTAAATGCGCTTGCGCAGCCCACGCTGCGCTGTGACTTACAACATTGAACTATTATTGATTGTATTGGTTTGTTGAGCGAGTCTGACGTCCTATACTGTACTAGATGGTATACAATTTTCAATAAACAAAAACAACGGTTAATTCTGAAATAAAGTTATGTCGGCAAACTGGATAAAATTGCAGTTAATTTGTTTGTTTTCAATATGTGTTTATGAATAAATATTGAGATTGGAGAATGGCGGAGTCTTGTAGGTTTGGAAACCATAACATAGAAAGTAAAACATCAAACAATCAAGATGAAAACTTTTGTATAATACATGTTTTATGTGTATTTATATCACTTGTTACAATATTAGCAGATTTGACGACTGGTGAGATAAGCTTTTTTTTCATAATATTAAGTATACTTAAAATACATCTGTTATTATTTGAAATGAAACCGGTTCGAATTAATTAAATTGTATTTATTGTTTACTTTTTACAGATGTTATTGTTTTCGCCGAATATTGTAAAGATGGCCATTTTTACTGGGCGTTTGGCACATTCATTTTCATAGTTACTCCAAATATCCTTATAAATATATTTTCGATCAGGTGGTTTGTAACTGATCAAAAATCTAGTTTACGTCATTGGATTACTCATATTTGCCTGGTCGGATTGTTGGAAAGGTAAAGGTCTTTTTTTTCTAACATTCTGTGGCAGTTACCTGTGTTAAAGTTTTTGTTAATATCTGGTTTTGTTTCAGGTATATTATCTTTCTTCGTAAAGTATTTGTGTGCAAAAATTTAGAATCTATTAAAACTCACAAATTAATCTCACAAAGAAATGATTTGAGTTTACTACATTTTTTGTATATATTTATTGGAACAGTGCCACAAATAATATTACAAACTTATGCTATTGTAACTTTAGATGAAAATTACTATACAAAAGGTAAGCTACTATACTTGGATGTCATATCAAGATTTCGTGAATTACTTAGTTACGTGAAAATAATTAATATAGAAATATTTATTTTTCAGTATTTGCTTTAACAGCGTCGATTGCCTCTGTGATATGGGGTTGCGCTACGTATATCTACAGTATTACAGCATTTTCTAGTGAGAACTTTAGTTGGTATTCAATATTACTCAAGCTCATATGGCACTTTGGAATGTTAATCGGAAGGATTCCAGGAATATTATTATTTGCTGTAATTTTTGGAATATGGACATTGATACCATTAGGTAAACATTAATTTTTAGATACTCACTTTCAGACACTCAGATTCTCTTCTACACGTTACTATAGTTTATTATTATTTGCAGGTTTGCATTGGTTTGCAATGACCTTTTGGATTGTGGTACAGAAAACAACATTCTGCCCGAATAAATTAGAAGAAACTCTCTATAATGTAGTCATGGGGTTTGTTTATTGCTTTTGCTACATAAACTTACGAGAAGGCCACACACGATATCGTTTGATGCTATTTTATACTTTGATGATATCACAAAATTTTGGAAGCTTGTTTTTGTATGTACTCATTTCCGACACTGAGCGACAAAAGAAATCATGGTCCATTGCTGCAGCCATCTGTATAATATTTGGAACAATAGTTGGTGAGTTGTACCCAAATAATGCTTTTACAACGATAGAGACGAATCTGTCCACTAAATTAGTTTTTTATGCTTTTCAGGAATTCTCTCCATGATATTATATTATAGATATTTTCATTCAACGGGACCAATTTCGTGGAAGAATGACGACATTGAATTGAACAATAAAGTAGCTGTACAAGAATCAAACAATAAAAAAGATCAAGGAAGTGGATTAAATCATGTTCGATCATTTAAAAGCTCACGCAAAAACGAGGAATCAGATCCTAGTTCTAGGTATGTATCGCAATAAAAGCTTACAATTGATATATTAAATTCTATATTTTATGACTGCACGGTTGGTGCAGCGGCTGGGAACCGCCTGCCGCGCAACGGGTCGCGGGCTCGATTCCCGCACGGAACATTTCTATGTGTGATCCACAAATTGTTGTTCCGGGTCTCGGTGTAATGTGTATTTGAAATTATATGTATGTAAATGCATCCACGACACAGGAGAACATCCTAGTGTGGGGCAATGTTTTTATAAAAAAAGAAAGTAGAAAGAAAATATTCTTAAAATACTCATCCAATAATATCGTTTACAGTAAAGAAGTATCAACAGAACAAGCTCAAAGGCAAGAGAGTGAAAATGCTGATAAAAAGTTCTTACTGGAACATTGGATAGCGAGATCTGGTACACCTACTTTTACTTCGGCGCCAATCGGGAATAATAGTTTAGAAGCATCTAGTATAGAATTTTACACCGTTGAAAATACTCCACAAACTGTTATACAAGAAGAGGAATATAAATACAAGAATAACAAAAAGAGAGCTATTTGTTCTCCAACAGAATTGGCATTAAAGCTTAGTTCTATGGAGAATTTAGAAAGCTCAATAGATGAAATAACATCGAGCAATTTAAATTTGCATAAAAGAAGAGGCATATGTTCTTCTGACGCTTTGAGAGATGATTTGACTAATGCAAACCTGGATGTTTGCAATCTAGTTAATGAAGAATTTATGAAAATGTTAAAAACAGATAGTTCGGTTATCAGTCATGATACAGATGGATCTAATAAGAAGACATCTTCTGATTCTATTGATATGGACTTAGATTTAAGTTTTAGTGATATTAATAGTTCCGATATAAACACTTTTAATGAAAACATTGTTCAAAAATTATGTTTGAGCGCTCTCAAAAATATAAAAGTGGGAAATCAGGATGCAGATATTGAAAACATACAAAGGATAGCGTTAGATATACTCAAGGAAATGTATGCTAAAAAGGATAAAAACAAAATCGGAATAGGGACAGATTTATTCCCATCGAAACCACGAGAGCTAGATACACCAACCGAAATTTTATCCGTTCATGATTATGAAAATATATGTGCCGTAAATATTGCCCGCGAAGCTTGGGGGCTCCGGTCTTGGAATGGTTATTCTGATATAGAGAACTGGCTCCACGATGGAAGTGTAGTAAGAGATCGAAGAAGAGACACATTGACATCAGGTAGCTCTGAAATAAGTAGCTGTGTTTCACAAGAACTAAAAAATGCAATTTTAGCTGCACCACCATTTCCTAAGAAACCACATACGTACTCTAATGTATTTGTAAAATTTGATAGAACAAATCAAGACGACTATGCAAATACATTAGTTTCACATGATGATACATTTTTAGCAAAGCCATGTATGGCAGATGTAAGTAAAGATCCGAACCATTTAGAACCCATAATGGAAGAGTTAGATGACTTAGGAGATATTGATCCGTCCAATAAGAAAAGATTGAACTCTGAAAGTTCTTTGGTCGCAACTATAGATGAAATTCGTAAATCGACTGCAACGAACTCTCCACGCAATTTGTATTATAGACGAGAACATTTATGGGATTCACCTCAGTTTAACACGTCTACAAAAATCGATTTAAAACAAGCCCTTTGGAAAGAACCATCTAAGTTTGACTCGAGTAATATAATGGAATCCTTACCAGAAAAAGAGAACTGTATGAGCATTGCACAGAGAACTAAATTTGAAACGATAAAAAAAGAACTTAATGTTTCTAATGTGTCATCAACATCCACAGATTCTCCGACTGGAGAAATTGTTACTGTTTACAATAAAAATACAAGACGTCGTCAAAAATCAAACTCGAGTAATATAAAAATGCAAAGCAAGAAAATCAATATTAAACCTGAACAAAATCAACACGATTTGTCAAATAAAGACATCGACTTTTTATGGCAGTTAGTTTCAGAAAGCTCTGTTCCCAGTAATTCCAATGAAGACTGTTCATCAAATAAAATATCGACATCATTACAATCTCTGATACAGAAAGATAGCGCGATGCCTGTCGTTAACACTTCTACATCGAAAATATCGAATGTTAAGAAGGGAGCGAGAAGCAAGCCTCGGCGAAAGTTTTCTATTTTAAGAGAACGATTTGAACCTAGAATAAATTTAAATTCAGACGAAGAAATTTTATACAGGTCATGTGAAATTAGTCAACCCCAAACAGATCCCAGCGTTGTAAAAGTTAAAAATCAGTTTGATGTAGATCAAGAAGTAAGGACAATGCCCCGAAAGCAAAATTACGACAATTCGTCATTTGAATCGAATGAATTTATGCCAAGCACTGCGGGGTGCGACTTAATTATGTCCAAAAATATTAAGGAAAAACGATCATTATTCATGAAACAAGTTCTGAGCCCACCAAAATTCAATACAAAATTACGACATAAGGTGTAAGTTCGTGCATAAAATTATGTGGTGACTATTAGTTCCTAGTATTTTTGTATTTAATCACCAGAAGGAAAGTCAATGTTAACATAGATCTCAAAATGAGTGTAGTCATTTTATACTACCACTAAGTTACATTTTATACAATTTAGAGAAATTCCTTTGGTTTACATCACTGTCTATGCACAGACACTTTAGCTTATAAGAATATTGTTTTAAATGCAACTGATGATATTTTATAGAAATAGTCTTCCATATTGTGATATTAATCGAAATTTTATCTGCTGTAACTGTGTCATTGTATGATTGTGTTTTGTATAGTTGAATTTGTGATAATATTTAAGTATGAAATGATTACAAATTATGAAAATGACATATCTAAAACTTGCCTTGTATTTTATGTTAAGCCAGTATTCTAGGTACGTTACTTATAGTTAACACAATGAATTTAAAATAAAATGATTAAAATATTTGGGTGTATTTAATGACATGTTAAAATAATTCGCACTTTAGAGAAAATATAATTTATTATAATAAATAAAAAATTAAGCTGTCACTAGATTACAAATGTAGCTACACTAAGTAATAAAAATATTATTTTTCGCATTTATAATGCTTTATAAATAGAAGATATTACTCAACAATATTGTCTCGATTATCACATGATGGTACTATATACTAAAAACCAATTAAAATATTTTTCATTATCACTAACATTACCATAAAATTGACAAATATTACTCTGATAACAGTCTTCTTATACAATACAATGGCTCAAAATATAAATAGTAATAACTTCCTACCATGTACTAAAAGTACCACTAAAACGATTACCAGCTCAAATACTAAATACAACTTCTTGCTCCCAAAATTAAATAAGATACATTGAAATGCTCTGAATATATACCATTCAATAAAAAGGATTAAAATAAATTACATGATTAGTTATGTGTATGAAAAAACCATTATGTACATACCGAAAATTAGAGTACATGAAAAACATTCAAGTTAAAGATACGAGTATATCACAAACTTATAGATCAGTAGTCATAACATTAGTAAGGAGACGGATACGATGTGCATTACAATTTCGGCAAAGAATGTGATCATCCAGAGGATAACATCCTCTGCCTTCTGATTCTGAAGATAGTAATAATCCGCAGTCTTCACATCTATAACATCTCACATGAAAGCTGCGATCCAATGCTACCACTCTTACAGTTTCTTCTTCTCCTTCTTCTGGCATGATAGGCAATTCGCAAACACAACAACGAGGTGCAAATTTCTTATGGAAGTCTTCAATACAATGAATTTGATTCATTGCATCAACAGTAAATGGTATTCCGTCCAAGCTTTTCCCACATACAACACAAGTGAAACAGTTGGGATGGTAAGGTTTCCCTGTGGCTCTTAGAATTCTATCTAGAATCGGCATGTCACAAACAGAGCATTTTTCTAAGGTTTCGTAGTAATCAGTTTCACAGTAAGGTTGACCTTCAACAGCATAGAATGGCTTCCCTTGCAAATTTACGTTACATCGATGACAACAGAAGCATGTCACATGATACATGTTTCCCATTGCAGTACATCCAGAACTCTCACCAATTACTTTTCCGTCGCATTTGACACATGTTCCAAATACATCTAAATCTTGACTGTCTGTTATAGATTTCACAAGCATATTAGTAAGTGCATCAACCTCTTCTTCTTTGTGAAGTGGTGACTTACTTGTGTTAGACAAGTTATTGCGATAGTTGTGCAGTGAATTAGACTGAGATGACAAGTTGCTATGTGGGCGTGGGTTAATAGGTTCATAAAGTGATTCATAAGTTGAAGATTGTGATGCTCCATATTCAGAAAACTCATTCTGATAGATAGGTGGATAATTGGGCCTTTCTTGATTATAGTTCAAGTTTGCAGTGGCTCTGACTAATTCACTGTAGTTAGAGCTGACAGGTGATGGTGGTGGTAAATATTCTTCGTTATGTTGAGGCATGTTATATGGTTTCGACGAAGAAATCGAAATTGAGGGTGGTGGAGGAGGTGGCGGTGGCGGTGGTGGCACCGGAGGCAAGTTATCATTGGTTCTATATGGTGGTACATTGCTGTATGTTGCATTATAAGCCTTAGGAGGCATAGGCAAGTTTTGCCGATACGTATGGTTAAATGATGACAAATTCAGCTGATTAACGTTAGCGTAGTCTTTATGAATATGAGGCCGTGTGTTGCCTGGAAGTGGATTTCTGTATGTCAAATTGTTACTTGCAGGTGGCATTATCATAGCTGAATATGATGGCTCACATATAGTGCTTACTACAGCACTGTGTGGCACTTGAGGTTGAGCTTTCTTTTTTGGTGGCACGGCTGGTGGTATCTTTTTTACCTTTCCAGTAGTATTTAAATCTTTAGCCATTTGTAACTCAGCTAATTGCTTTTCAAGAGCGTCAATGTTATCAAGTCGTGACATTTCTGCGATTTTATTGACCTGATAATGAAAAATGGCAAATAAATGTTAAGGTTTATAAATACCTTGATATTTTGCAGAGTTCCTTATTATAATTAGTAAATAATTTAGTTAAAACCACATATTTTTTTCGAGCATAGCTCACACTTTATATAATGTAAGACAATGCTTTCCTTATCTTGTGTCCACTTGTCTTGATTGCCTTGCTTTGGTACGACGATGACAAGTTCCCAGCACACGTCATAGATACATTTTGCAAATTGCGGCGCATGCGCTGCATTCATTCACAGAACACATAAAAACGCGTTTTGTTTTTATAAAGTCTCCTTTTTAATTTTAATGTCCAAATATGTAATACATATTTGGCATATACATTTGGACACTTCCTTCGTTTTTCTTTAGTCATAACCACAACGTAACTTTACAACTTGTATAATCGACTAAACTAAAGAATGAATGAATTGGTAAAAACCCTTCTCTAAGGGCAACATGACAGTTGACAGATCAAAAAAAAAAAGTTCTTTACACTAGTGTGCTCTATGGTTGAAAGTGATCGGACAGAGTCGACTGTACTTATTTGTGTAAAATAAATTAGTAAAAATATTCTGAAAAGTAGTAAGAGTAGTGATTTACGTTCAATGGTAGTAAAACTTGAGAAATAAAATAAAGTGTAACATATCATCGTATTGTTAGCATCAAAATGGCGATGCAATGCCAACTATGGATGGGCAGTGTAAGTATTAAACAATCTTCAATACAACCGGCGTATTATTGCAAATATCGATGTAATTGTACATCTTTAAGAACAAAAATGGAAAGACTAGTTAATAAACGAGCTCGAATTTTTTTACAAGAAAAGAGCTAAGCGTATTTTTGTTGCCGTGTTATTATAGTTTTACTTTTTTACTTCATAATCCTAATAATGATAAAATTATCACATAAATTTTAGCTAACCCATTAATTATGCCTTCAATATTGCACTATCTCTTGATTAACAGGTCTTTCAAAAATGATTTTGTACATAAAATGGATTAAACAAAATGCAGAAATGTGTAGTAAAGGATGCAGATTGTACCTATCTAAGTCATACTTCTATGAGTCCCTCCATATCCTATTTCATACATGGCATGTATTTTACTAGCTACTTCCATGCGGTTTTACCTGCTGGCTAATAGCAGCCTTATTGGTTGTAGAGTGAGGTTTTATTGTTGCCATCTTCGATAAATTCAACACAAAAATATTTTTCTATTTAAACCAGCATATAGTATGTTCAAAGAAAAAACTCTTTAGATCTAGTAATATAGATTTTATAATAAAATAATCCAATGATATTTTTATAGCTGGAGCCCAACATGACAGAGAGCTTCATCATGGCTGCCTTCAATAGAATGGGACAGCGGCCATTGGCCGTGAAAGTAATGCGGAACAAATTCACTGGAGAACCAGCTGGATATGCATTTGTGCATTTTCAGGTATCATTTAAAACCTCCAAAATATTGAACTTACATTTATATAAAACTGGAAAATGGATTGCATAATTTGTTTACCTAATTTCCACTGAATTGCAGAATTGTTATTAAAATATCAAAAGAATTGAGTTTCTAACTTTTACACCCGGTTTCCGAAAGGCCGATCAATGTTAAAATCAATTAAATCTCTTGTTAAGACACCTGATAGGTTGACTGAATTATCAACAACCAATCAGATGACTTGACAAGAGATTTAACAAGAGATTAGTTAATTTTAGAGAAACCGGGTGTTATTTATGCATCAACGCTGAATTATTTTAACTTGACTCTAATCAATATTGTAATAAGTATTTTAAGAAGACAAAATTTGCTTTACAGACAGATGAAGAGGCAATAGATGCCATGCATAAATTAAACGGGAAACCAATCCCAGGTACATTCCCAGTGGTGCGATTCCGCCTAAACACTGCCTCAAGGGAAGCTCGTGCTAACATGCAACAAGAAAGAGAGTTCTCTGTGTGGGTTGGAGATCTTAGCCCTGATGTTGATGACTACTCACTGTACAGAATTTTCGCCTCAAAGTATTCTTCTATTAAAACCGCAAAAGGTAAGATTAGATTGTTTATTTGATATATTCTTTAAATATCAATTAAATTCTGATATTTTTGTGTCGGTTCTCGAAAATCTACACTCAATTTAACAATTGGTTTTTGTTTCAGTAATCTTGGACAGCTCAGGTTATACAAAAGGTTACGGTTTTGTGCGGTTTGGAAATGAAGAGGAACAAAGGAATGCTTTGTATGCAATGAATGGTTACACAGGGCTTGGTTCAAAACCTTTGAAGATTTGTACTGCTGTACCCAAACCTAAATGTACAACTACTCCACAGAACCAGTCTGCACCAACCACTCCCAATTCAACATTCAACAATGGAGCGGTATGCATTTAAATTAAATGCTTGGGTGTATTATGATATACATATTATTATTGTGTAATTTGTGCTTCATATGCAGGGATAAATATGTTTTTTACACATTATCAAGATAAGTGATAATATGATTGCATAATAGTTGTTTTCGTAGTAAGCAACTCTAGGCTTTTTCCTAAATAAATACTTTTGTATTCATAATCAATACAGTACAACAAACATAGTTAAGTAAATGTGTATGGAGCATGTAAATATAGTAACTGCTGTATCTGTGTCTCATAATACACCCCTAGAGGCATGTGAATGCTGGTTTGTGCGAATTTAGCTTGTGATGTGTTCTCAAATTTCAGTGTAAAAGCACACATACTTACGGGTCATAAGAGGTCGTGACGCGCCAGTAGCATATCGGTTTCATACAGTACGGCCGACGTATCTTGGCGAGTCTGAAGTTAGCTGTTTGTCTGCGCAATGGATATTTCAAGAAAAAAAATCTGTACTGCGCAGCTAATCTGCTAACTTCAGACTCGCCAAGATACGTTGGCGGTATTGTACCTTTCTTATGCATACTTACATGCTTGTACTCAGGTATATACTTGTATATTATTATAGTATTCCGTGCTGTTAAATGCATAGACTGGCATGTTCTGGTGTTTCACGACATGTAAATATGTTTGCTCCCTGAAGCTTGCTTTCCAGCATCATTCGTTGTTGCTTGGAATGAACAAGGATATTGTACTTAGTTCAATAAAATTGAGATTATTGGCATGTCAAAGTGTTAATACTGCCTACTATATTGAGAGATAGTATATTTTACTGCTTCAAGCTTACTAATCTTTACTTATGGCATGGTCCATGAAAAATGATGCCAATAATTTCAATTTTTCGACACTGACAGTATCTGTAGGCCAGCCGCTTATAGCTAAACGAAGCATCAAGATCTGCTTATGATGGAGCTTGCATCTACAAGAGTTATAGAAAAGCGGACCGTGGATTATGGCTTGACGGATGCACTGTCAGATCATAGAACATAATAAAGCTATTTCACTTTATAGGAGTACAATCAATACTATGATCCGTCCGCATACTGGCAGAATTATTCTGCGTGGTCTGGCTACTACGGGCAGGGAGACCAGAGTGCGGCGCCTCCGCAGACCGTGCCTGTTGTCGACCCCTCTCAAGTCACCGCTGTGAAGGCCCAGACCGACGAACTAGCTCTAGTTGGTAAGTTATTGTATGGGTATGATTGGCAATAAAAACGTTCAATGTCACATCTCAAAAAGTAATGCATCCCAGCCCAGGGCATGAGGCAACATTATTTTTATTTAATGCTTTGTGTAGTACAGGGTCGACTTGAGGCAACGGCAAGTGTCAACTATTTTTATTCTATAGTTGTTTATGTGCGTTTACTTACACACATACATTTATATATTGTTTATATTGATAAGTCGACTATAAATGTTAGGCAGTTTAATAGGTGCACTTATCTAATAAGTGAATATTTTCACAATAAAATTATTAGTAATAGCTAAATAGTGTTTTGCTTGAATAGACTCGCTCATTATGTGCTTACGCGAACATTGTAAAAAGCTCTGATTGATCATAAAATGTGCATTTTAAGACTATCTACACTAAAAATTAATGTGTTATAAAATAATATAAATCATTATTCATAAGCTTTATGTTTAAGAATAGCTGTTTTATACGATATATTGAAATAAACAACATGAATTAGCATTATATTTATCAAAATACTATATATAACACTCCGTTTTATCTGATAACTGAATTACATGTCACTTTGAAGATAGTACACCATTTTTTTATGCTAATTACATGCTTTATTTTTCATTAAACCTAACAACACAGTAAAGAAGTTTGCATTTTCCTTAAACTTGTTCAATACATTAATATAACATTTGTCTCCCATTGGTATGGATTTTGTCTTACATCTTCCGCTTCATTTCATCTACAATCAATCTCTTCATGCGTAAACATTCAATCATTTAAAATTGTTTTTCCAGAGCATAAAAAAGTTATCGACGTTGACCTACTAAACCAAGAGTTTTTGGATCCAGAGTTATCGCTCTGGGACACGCTAGAAGAATCCCAGTGGCTACCCAACGAGGTAGTGGAAGCGCATTAGTTATAACATTAGTTTTAAGTGACGCGGATATTTTGTAAATAAATACTTTTATTACAATAATTATTGTTGTATTATTTCTTTATTAATGAAAAATATAATCCACGCTTGTGGCTATAAGAACTCAAAAGTAAAGCCCGAAATATATACCTATAACGTGTCGTATAGCCTACCGGTTTTATACTTTTACTATAGGTGGGGACAAACTTGTGTGGCACAGCATATAATGTTGCGTGGTGACAAATGTATGATACCGCGGCCTTTCGTGGAGGGATGACATGCCACGTTCATAATTAATTTCTTGCTGTAATGGGTTGTAAAAGGCAAAACGGCAGACGGATCCCCTGATGGTAAGTGATCTGCCCTGCAACACCAGATTAGTCATAGGCGCGTTGTCGGCCTTGTTAAGAGTATGCTCGTTTCTTCAAGGACGTATCAGTTCCGAAATATCAATCTACCGTTCCGTTGTGTGACGCATAAAGTTTCACGAAAATAGCATAGTCTGCCAAACATCTAGGTGATTAGGGAATTCACGGAGGCGCGGGGGGAGGGGGAGTTTCTATGGGAATGAAAATGTGAGATGATGGCAAAAATATGAATAGAAGATCAAACCCCCGTGGTCCTATACACATAGCGAAGCTACATCACTACGCAGTGACAAAGATATGATAACAGGGCAATCATTGATTCGAATGATTTGTTGCTAAATAAATCCTCCATAGAGAGAACCTTGTACCTACAAGAGTGCCTACACCCAAAGTTGAGCACAGTATTCATATGGGGCCAAACTTGCGCCATTTAAAGTAGCAGGCGATGCCCCAAAGTGCCCAACTGCCTCAATCTATTGAGTTCACCTAGCTTCTATGAGGCTAACTTATCATTAATCTCATGATTTGACTGACTGGTTCGGTCGGTCACCAAATATTCCAATACCGGCCGAAGCTGTTTGAGGGGGCTCTGAAAGTAAAGAGATATGACCAACGGCTCTCTTTGTCGAGATAAATTAGGATTGCCATTAATCAAGTTAGCCAGTCACTGGCTCCCGGCTCATCTGTAGGTATATTTATAGGTAGGTAATATTGGTCAGAGGCAGAGACCATAGTATTTCCAGTTATTATGCCTACCAATTCATAGCTACCCACACAATACCACCAAATAGCAGAAAAGTCCTTTATCAACAGGGGATTATCCTTAGGTGCGCTTTCATGGGCATAAACATAAAGATATAATTACGTGTCCGTTACCCAGGCCAGATGTTGTCGACAATGGTCATTTGAATCTTATAGATAATTAGTTGTGCGGCTTCTGTAATTGTTGCGCACATTTTTAAATTTGTTGCGCTTATAGTTTTTTAATTATTTCACAAAAACATTTCCTGCTGGCGTAACGTTACCACAGCCAGACCTTTTTATTTCTAATGGGAATATTTAAATAAATATTAGCTATAAAATTAGTTGTCTAGATAAAGTAAATGTTGTGCCTTATTTTGTATTTGTTCTTTCTTCGGTTGCGAAGTTATTCGAGATTTTGCTGCGGTAACGTTTTTGGTTTTGCTAGATCTTTGAAATGGTTAAGCGGATTCTTATCATATTTTGTACACGACTTCCGAGGACTTAGTTTAAATTTGTTGTGCAATAACAAAACCAAAATAATGCATATTTTCAAGGTTTTTTCATTAAATAGAAAAACACTTCAATTGGCCCCAGCACTCTCAATAAGAAGTCTAAAGACTTACTTTAAACGTAATTTTAAAGCTTGTAACTGCCTTCAAATGTATGTGAAGTTTCATTAGTATCCCGTAAGTATTTAACAAGTTATGATGATATTCAGTTCTTCACGAGCACGGTCTTAATGCACGCGGTGTTATTTGGCCACTGGATTGGATATATGAACTGAATGTTACGTCAATAATTAGTTGTTTAGATCAGCTGTATATCAGTAAAATTTCAGCTCAATACATTGGATAATTAATGAGATAATACTATGAAAGTCATTAGGAAGTGAATGACCGTGGTAAGCCGACCAAGTTTAGGTGGTTACGAAAAAGCGAAAACGCAGAACATTGTACTATCTTTTGAAATGTTTAGTATAATACACCTTACAATTTTGGTACAGACGCGTACACTGTTTAATACCTATATAATAATAATACAAAAGAAAACATTATCTTCCAGTTCCACAAAATTATCAAAAATCACCGCTAGAGCATGCCGGTCGGTAGGACGCAGGAGGAGTGGGGTGAAGGGGTAATACATTGTTTGCATAACGCACTCAGTCTTGCCAGAAGGTTACTTTTGTAACCTTTTAGATGATTTTTGAACTGCATTTTGAAATAGAAATGACAAGGACGGGTGATGTTTAATCGGTTGCTAAGCAACACAAGTTTTTGTAAGGAAGTAAAAGTTCAATTGAAATTATTATTTTACCTTTCAATAAAAAATCTTGAATAATCATGTTTTTTTTTAACTTTTGTACATGTCTGTACTAAATTTATAACACTATCCTACATATTTTAGAAGGTACCATAATGTTCTGCGTTTTCGCTTTTTCGGAACCGCCTAAACTTGGTCGGCTTACCACGGTCATTCACTTCCTAATGACTTTCATAGTATTATCTCATTAATTATCCAATGTATTGAGCTGAAATTTTACTGATATACAGCTGATCTAAACAACTAATTATTGACGTATAATTCAGTTCATATATCCAATCCAGTGGCCAAATAACACCGCGTACATTAAGACCGTGCTCGTGAAGAACTGAATATTATCATAACTTGTTAAATACTTACGGGATACTAATGAAACTTCACATACATTTGAAGGCAGTTACAAGCTTTAAAATTACGTTTAAAGTAAGTCTTTAGACTTCTTATTGAGAGTGCTGGGGCCAATTGAAGTGTTTTTCTATTTAATGAAAAAACCTTGAAAATATGCATTATTTTGGTTTTGTTATTGCACAACAAATTTAAACTAAGTCCTCGGAAGTCGTGTACAAAATATGATAAGAATCCGCTTAACCATTTCAAAGATCTAGCAAAACCAAAAACGTTACCGCAGCAAAATCTCGAATAACTTCGCAACCGAAGAAAGAACAAATACAAAATAAGGCACAACATTTACTTTATCTAGACAACTAATTTTATAGCTAATATTTATTTAAATATTCCCATTAGAAATAAAAAGGTCTGGCTGTGGTAACGTTACGCCAGCAGGAAATGTTTTTGTGAAATAATTAAAAAACTATAAGCGCAACAAATTTAAAAATGTGCGCAACAATTACAGAAGCCGCACAACTAATTATCTATAAGATTCAAATGACCATTGTCGACAACATCTGGCCTGGGGAACGGACACTATAATTACCGGCTGTGCAATAAAATTTAGATTGTAAATTGTAGCCATTGGAAATCATTTTATAAATAAAAGAAAAATAATTAAGTAATAAAATTAAACAAAGTTTGGAAGAACTCATTACTTTATTTGGTATATAAAACAACTAGACGCCACTATACTCTTAACAATTTCAATATATTAACAGTAGCTAACACTAGCATTAGTTTCACAAAGTTGATTTTATTGGTGTATATCGTTTACAGTCAAAATACGCATTAAAAGCTTTATTTATATTTTGTATAAAAACATCTGAGATCGGATAACAAGTTCAATTAATTAAAATATTGAAATGTATCACATTACATTTTATTTCTATGTAAAAACTCTAATATACAAAGTGTAATCTCTTTTCTTTTGAACTATTCTTTAAAAACTACCGGAACAGGAGAGAAAGTGGAAAAGAGTGAAGATGGCACTTAGTTTTAGGTCTAATATTAAAAGACTTTGGAATGAAGACTAATGACCATTATTGTGTTGTGAAAAATGTTGGTTTATGAATATTTCAAGCAAGTAGGTAGGCTCTGATCATCTGCTCATACTACGTCAGCTTTCAAAAATTATCGAAGTGCCATCTTCAGTTCAAATGTAATAAGCTTGAAGAAGGGACATTGTAGGAATGTTTCAACTAAATAAAACATAAAATACATTTAAGGCTGATTTTTCAATAGTTAGATAAAAGTTATCTGGGGAATAATTATGATGCTGTCGCGTCAGAATGTTTGTATAAGACAGTGACAGCAACAATTTTATTCCTCAGATAACATTTACGTGACTATTCAAAAATCAGCCCTTTTACAGAAAAATAAATTAAAACCCTTAATTCTAGAACTTCTAATATAATATAGATACAATAAATATATAAAATTTATACAATAAACTTATTAATTACATAGTGAGATTTGTTTTCCGTTATTAAAAAACCTAGACGCCACTTGCCTTGTGTAAAGGTTCCACAAGACTTAGCCGGTACCGGTCGGTATTACAACCGATTTGAAATCGGCGTTATAAATAAAAAGTCCAAAAAAAACGGGGAACAACGTTTTATAATATGAGTTATACTTCTGTCCACCAGATGGCGCTCATGTTCCAATATGAGAAATTAGCAACTGTCAAAACTATCAATTAACACATTCAGTGCCCCCGACGCGTATGTGCGTGCGAGGAAACGCACAAACGCGTCGGGGGCACTGAATGTGTTAACGCCCGATTTCTGAAAGGCTTGTCAACGCTAAAATAACTAATCTCCTGTTAAATCTCTTGTCAAGTCACCTGATTGGTTGTTGATAATTCAGTCAACCAATCAGATGACTTGACAAGAGATTAAATTGATTTTAACATTGATCGGCCTTTCGGAAACCGGGGGTTAGTTTCTTACACCCGGTTTCCGAAAGGCCTTGACAAGCCTTTCAGAAACCGGGTGTTAGTGAATGAACAAACGGATCTTTTGCTATTATGTCAACGCCATGTGGTGACCGAATAGCGAGAGCCCTCATTTTGTAATTTAAATACGTCAACGATACAAGAAATAAAAAACAAACAAACATTGTCATTGTTTGAAAATCATTTCATACTTATCGATGATGGAATGGATAATGGTACACCTATGGATGAAGCCAGATACCACTCTAGGTTTCGTAAAAAGGAGAACGAACTATATCTAGCAAACTTGACTTTTAACGCTAAAGCTAATCCACATAAATTTTGCTTGAATTCAAAAGGCGGGACAATCTTAAGAGATTTTTTGATGAGGTCGTTTTTTTATTTGGCATCGATTCAGAAGTGCTCCGTAAGATATAAAAACGCGGGAAAATGTGCACGATTTGGTCGGATTAGTGCTACGAGTCTGCACCGGTATGAATTGACGCTTACTTTTTTATAGCCACTTGATTCATGCTTATTCAAAAACTCGATTTCTCTTATCAAAATACAGAGTGACATACTTATCATGTCACGCAGATATTTATAATAAAGTGAAAAATACTTCGCTCTGTGAATCGATCTTTAGTATGACTGTTGACATTATTTACAACTGCGTCTTTAATATACGTAGCCATTTTTCTTATATTTTGTCCCGTATTTTAAATTTCATTTTTGTCTTTTAAATATTAATTCTAATTACAACATTTGTGATACGAATCAGTATTTAGCGATCAGGCAGTTACTATAGACTATAGAGAGTACTAGCGTATTAAAAATTGTTTGGACATGATTTATTGCTTTTGGCGTTTACAACAATTCGCTTACATTATAACAATAGATTATATTAAAATATGTTTTGTTAGTTACAGTACCGTATGATATTTACTATAAGCTAGTTCTGTAGATCTGGTTATTAAATATTGATTCTTATACATTTTATATGGCGCATGGCGCTTATATGCGTTAATTCTAACTATGGTAAGCAAATCTAGATAGGAAAACTGGTCGGAACGCAGGCCGAAAGAGATGGGTATACTTTATATGGTGCTGTCTCTTTCATTTATATGTTGGAAGAGCCAATGTTGGTTATACTCAATAAGCAATCTGCCGATGATTTTGACAAAATTCGGCCGAAATTGATCCATAACATCTTAACGATAACAATCTATGTTTATAATTGGAAATTAATTTCAGCCTATTACGTATGAAACTTGCGTCAAATGTATATCTGTACTCGTGAAATCTACGGACAGACTATTGAGAATAGCCCATCAAGAAATATTGCTAACTAACCTTCCCTTGTAATCTTCGAGACAGTATTTTCTATTTGTCATGAGATTCGAGACATTTGTTCCAATTGGGCACGCTAATAATGACAATTGTATCATAAGGTACTGTACTACATAGCTTAAAGCTGCGTTATAGTGTACGAACTATGTCGTTGTCTTTTAGCCGGACTGGCATTCACAATGACCCCTGGAGTAGAGCAGGGTCGACTGTCCTGACTTGCTACACTGCTTGGAGAAGTCAAATGAGGAGAGGAAGCCGCAGACACACTCTTAGGCGTACCTCCCTTTTTCATAAACGTTACTACAGAGTTGAGCAAGGAGGTCGGTAACGCGACAGGAGTCAGCCGGCCCCCTCCACTCGCTATGTACGTTTGTAACATTTTCTTCGAAGGCGATTTAGGGTCATTGACCGTGAGCACGACTAGGGAACCATTTTCTATATTCGAAGGCACTACCGGTGAAGGAGTTGACTTGTCGGGCGTTTTGCCCATAGACTTAGGGTCTATTTTCGTGAGTGTTGCCATATCGGAGGGTGGTTGTGAAGGTGTGACGTCAACTCGTTGAGGTTCTTGAGAACATAACTTTTTCCTTGAAGGACTGTCCAGTCGAGGTCGCCCTCTCTTACCTTTCGCCTCTTTTGCTTTTTCTTTCGCCTCGTGGTGACGAAGGATAACTTCGTCTGCTGTGAGGTTGGCAGTAGTCTCGGGGAATATTGAAGACTCCAATGCTTTTGTGCTTTGACCTGTTGAAGAATAGTTTAAAAAACTGAAACTTTTTGTTTAGGAAAGTGGTAAAACAGATTACACCTACAAGATAGACAAGAGTTGCTGACATGTGCTTGCATTTAAGGAGTACGCAAAACATTGGTTCACTTGATCAAGTTCTTTCTTTATTCGATTTTAAGAAATTCACAGCAAAATTAAAGAGTATAGGATTGCTGCCCAGTTAATTGCCACAAGTTATGAATTTCACACGACTAATAAACTACACCACTATTGACAGAAAATTATAAATATCCCAACTTATAATATTGGAGTACACCATTCATTTTTTATTACATAAATTTTAATATATGTAAATCATAGTAGGTGAAAACACGTAGTTGTAAAAATCCCAAAAACATAAAATTAAAATTTGTAGTTAGCTATTCCGATTCCGAAAATATGGACAATCTGATACGGTATGACAAAGGAGATCTTTCTGGTAATATTAGGTGTATTATCGGTGTATAATACAATTCGTTTTGTAATTATCATGCAAGCTCACCTTCATCCAAATCACCAACTTCTGCATGCAAGATTTTTGGTCAAATATTAAGATTTATTATTGAATTAACACTGTGATACGAATTTTGAATTTTAAATTTAGAGAATGGATGAAAGCAGGATTTCAATGAGGATTTGTTTTTGGTAGCGGTTGGTTGGGGATCCAATCCAACAATCCAAGAGTTATTATTCAAACTTGTCTGGCAGTCTTGGCATTGGCAGTCATGGCATTGGTAGTCTTGGCTTTGCAAAAGCAAAGTTGTTTCATAGTTTTCGACTTCATTCTTTTATAATAAGGTTGAAAATAAATTAATGATTGAATTTAGAACTAAGTAACAGATTTCTCGCGTAATCACTGTCGAGAATTCCAGCTCGGATGCTAATGAGGTTAAGTCATTGACTGCCGACAATACATATATGTTGAGCGATAATCCTCCGCTAGCGTGGCCCCATGTGTTAAAGCAGGTAATAAATGTTAGGAAGGAGCAAAATTATCAGTGTATGTTGTAAATGACTATTCCGTATTGTCTCAAAGTTTCGACTGCAGAATGGAATACTCATTAATGTGATCCAAGACTTTAAGGGCCAGTCTGACAATATCTAAATAGCCGCTACGCAAAAGATAAATTTGAATATGAACTATGTATTTATCGGTAACTGTTACTAAGGGTGATTGATGGTGAATTACTAAGATACCATCAAAATGTGAATATCAATTTGTTAGTAGTTCCGTGCAGGAATCGAAACTTCGATACGCTGTTCAAGCGCTACTTTATCAATCATAATTTCAGCAAAAGGACAAAATGTGTATTAAACTATTTACAAGGAATAAGAACAATACTGACTCATTCGTATCCGAAGGTCGCGGGCCTCTCGGCGTCGTTGTTCGTTCTCTTTGGTACGTTTGTTCAGCTCTTCCTTGTCTCTGGCGGCGCGTATTTCAGCCTCCTTGCGTTCGGCTTGGAACTCGTCCTCCAAGCGGCTGGCGTCCCATTTCACTGTAGTACGGAGCGCCTTGTCCACTTGCGCCATGTTCATACGTTCCTCTTTCTTGAACTGGGGAATAGAAAGGTATTACGGTCGTATCGAACTAGTGTGGGAAAGCCAAGCTTCGGCACGAATGAATTCGACAGAAAACCGGCGTGAAACAACCACAACGTGGTATTCCGCCGTGTAACCGGTTACCGGAGGCCCAATTCCTCCCCTCCCTATCCCTTCCCAATCCTTATTTACAATTATCCAAAATTAATGGATAATTCGAAATAATTTCATATCGTATCCAATATAATAATCATTCCTATATTCGTGTTCAATTCCTATCCGAAATTTCATATCCATAAAATCCCTGGTTTTTACCTAAAATGACGTAATAAAGTACTTACTTTAAGTTTAAGATCTCGTCTCGTACGACCAGGGAAGAGTCTTTCCATGAGCATGAAGTCAGTTCCCATGGCGGCGAGGGCTCGATAGAAGCGAACCGTTTCTGCGTCGCTCCAGTCCGCAGTGCGGGGCGTGCGGCGGTACCGACCGCTACTACTGCCCGTACTCCACGCGCCTTCGTGTACTACATTCTGCGATACCTTTCGTTTCTGCGACTGTTTTATAACCTGGAAGTAAAAATAATGATTGTTATTTTACACTTTAAAATTTTGTGTTGCATATTAATACTTTATTCTGTGTTACGGGATTTCACGCGCACCTTTTATTTGACGTTTCGGCAGGGTTAAACCGGCTATGGTCAAAAGCAGGTTCGGCGATACTACTCCGTCGATGAAGGTGATTTATTTTCATCTACCCTCGATGGTAATACGAGTAAGGTAAGCAAAAAACCAATAAAAGGTACGTGCGCGTTAAATCCCGTAACACAATAAAGTAAGATTATTATTATTATTCCGAAACAACATTTTCTACAATTAAATGGAGTTATTACTCCATATTTTTACTAGTCTGCATTTAGACTAGATATTTTTTTTATTTTTTTTTTATTAAGTTTACATATTTTCCTAATTACCTTTCCTACCTTTCTAATTTCCTCCACCATATGGCAATGGCATTTAGAGAACATATAACTCGGGAAGAGTCATATTGATAGTTGCCAGGCTTCGGACCCGTACCGTCATGCATTTTAATTTAGTGACTCCGAACCACCACGACATTTGTGATTGCATTTCCATAATAAGCATTAAACGTAAATCTCACCAGACTCTGTTCATCCAGCATGATCTCCCCGTTGGGTCCGAGTTTAATCTGTGGCACGGGTGCAGCATCTTGCTCCGGTTCCTCTTCCTCCTTGTCCTCCGTCTGCTTGGCCTTGCGAGCTGCTTCCTCTTTCTCATTCGCTTTGTTTACTTCTATTTCATCTTCATCTGGGCTGTTAGGCGATATTGAATGTTTGGATAGAATACGGTAGTTTCCAACTAATCAAATTCAATACTTTTATCCAAATGTCAAAAACGATACTTTTCTATGAAATTTGTATGAAAACCTGAGTTGTGACGTCATAGTATTGTTGCGTCAAATAGCTAACTTATTTCTTAATAAATAGGTACAAAATATCTAAAATTTAGTGTATCGATCGATTGATGAATAAAAGTGTAGTTATTTTTCAATATGTTATAGTATTGACACATCTAATCAATTTCCTGTTGATCAAGGAAACTACCCAATTAAGTGGTTTACTGCTTATTTCACTACCTTCATATACGTTCAAGATTTACTTATGTGGCACATTGTCATTTCCTTCCACTCTACCCTGGGCGGGAGAAGTCATTTGATAATTTTCCCCCCACATATTGATACTCACACGATGGGGTTGGTGGTGGGATTGTAGAAGATGAGGTCGTACATAGTCAGCGTGTCCTTTTTGACAGCTTCGCGGCGCCGGCGCATCGCCGCCATGCGACGCACCGTATACGATTTCGTCGATCTAGGTGGACAAAATAATTAGTCAGATATTAATATTGTTATTGTTATAAATTATGTGTATCTGTTGTGTTTCGCCGCGTGAGTGAGGTTACAGGAGGCGCCTCCATCCTTCCCCTCCCCCAATCCCTAAATCTCCTTATTCTTAATCTCCAAAAAGTCGGCAACGCACTCGTTACTCCTCTGTTGTTGCGGGTGTGTATGGGCGGCGCTGATTGCTTACCATCAGGTATTACGTACGATTGTTTGCCGTCTTCAAAAAAAATTGGTACATGTTGACATATTTTGCGTTTATTTGCACAAATTATTTTTTTCGTATAGCTTATTGTGGTTTGCAACGAAAATCGTTGTTTGAGGAATTATGTTGTTCAATTTCGGCTAAAGGGCGAATAACTTAAATTATTGATTTTGTCAAGTCAACATTACGTACGCACGCAGTCCTTAGAGAAGAAGCTTAACAACTTTTGTGAAGAATGAATGCATAAAAAATTGTGAAAAATGGGAACAGAAGCAAATAGAGTTGGACTTGTTTCTATGTTCTTACGAAGAAAGGCTAAATGAAGATATTATTGTAGATATGATCACCAAGTGTTCACAATCTATTTCTTTTCATGGGAGACCACAAGCAAATTTTGATACTAGTTCCAAAAAAACCAAGAATCGGCTGGAGCACCATAAACAATAAAAACATCTTTTATTCACAGAGAGCCTAAACATTTCATAAAAGCAATTAATTCTATGTATGTAATTGGAAATGTTTCCAGCATAGTCATATGTGCCAAGGATTATCTGTAAGTAATATTTACCTACTTTTAAGAGTTAGATAAGACACTAGTGGTTTTACTAGTTAGTGAGTGCCTAGTATTTGTAATTAGGTTACAGTTTGCTTTACGTTAAGGTGATCGATCGTATGAGTGAGCGTCTATGACGTTCCGCGCTCACATTGCACTTTTTTGTGGCACTGGTAAAAAGTCTAAGTATTATGCATCGACGACGGGAAATCCGGGACGGAAGAAGTTTATGTAGAACTCCCCGGTAAAGACGTTCCCGGTATACCCGTAAATTAAAGTGAGAGAGTGGAGTGAAAAGACGAATTAATCTTGTAGTGACTTGAAATAAAATAAATAAATAAAATATACTAAAATGTCAACTTATATTACACCTATGGTCTATCACCGGTATAAGCAATTCAGTAAATGTATCTAAACTATGTCTTAATAATGTCTTTTTATTAAAAAGTCGTATGTAAAAATATGTATTTACAATCACTGTTAGCTAATAAACTAAATTTATTTAGCCTTTGTCATGTATTTGATACAACCTCTTTATTTTACAGACATACCAAGATTGCTTACCTTTAGTTAAGCACCAAAACGATAGTTCATAGTACTAAGTAAATATGATTACTAACTTGGCGACTTGTTTTTCTTTGACTGGTGAAGTTGCGGTCGGTGGCTGCGTAGCATTCGTAAGCTGGCTGACAGAGGAGCACACAGAATCATTTCTGATGCGGTTCAATTCCCTGAAACAAATTTAAAAATCCTTAAAACATTTTATTTTAAATAAATTGCCTAAAATAAGAATTTTCTCTAGTATCCCGATAGTCATAAATAAAACTTTTTTCAGAGCTGAGGTATTATTTGGTTTGATCCCTGCCGTATCTTTTCGCCATTGTTCGACGCGTGAATGTTTTTATACCATCACTTAGATTGGCACTCAACAATTGTGCGATTTATGCGAAACTTTCAGCTCCGCACAGCAAAACTATGGAATGATGTTCTTGTTGGAGAATTATACATGAACGTATTTGGATTTTTATTCTGATCTGAACTTGCTCAGCTATACACAAAACAAATACCTTCACAGTCGGAAAAGGACTTTGAAATCTGGAGTTGAAAGTATAATTTCGTTTGATATTTACTTGTTAGGTGTAGGCGCAGTGTGTGGTGTGTGGGTATCACTGCGTTCCCGCTGACGTGACGGTGGCGCCGGGGTGGTAGTGCCACCACTGCTTAGCAACGCCCGACGGCTCTCATCTTCCGATTCTGATGCACTACCCTGAAAAACATCATGAGTAACATTTTTACTACCACATCTGCCTTTCTAGACTCTAGCTAATAATTCTAATACATAAAAACAATGGTTCTTATGTTTGCTTTCGCAGTTTCGTCCGACCCCAAAATAGGTCATAACGAAAATAAAACTTAAACCCATTTTAGTCGGGAATCAAAACCGATACTGATAGACATGTCAGTAATTGTTACAACAAATAAGGTAAACTTTTTACAAAAGATTATAATTAATTTGTTCATTCCTATCGTTGTACTTGATAACAATTATGGCTTAATTGCAATATGGTGGTACTGTTACATTGCTTAATATTTGCGATAGGATTTCAACTTTATAACAAAACAGTAAAGTTGAAAGTGTAATGAAGGAAAACAGATTGAAGTAAGATGTCACTGGAACTGGAGTGTACAACTGTTCAAACATTGGAATCCCAACAACTATTATAAATGTAAAAACAGTAATTTTGTTTGTTACCTCATCACCCTTTCTGTTGTCAAGAAATATTCTTGATATTTGATATGCATGTTAAGGCATTGTTATACAGCCACACAGGCAAAACCGCAGACAAAAACTTTATAACAATACCTGCACACTATTTCTTCTTAAAGGTGCTAATCTGGGCACTGGACGAAGTTTCTGCCGTACTTTGCTCGGTGATGGCAAAGGCACAATAGGGTCAAACAAAACTTCTGCATTTTCAGATATAATCTCGTTCTTCAAGAGGGCTAGCGGTTTGGGACCACTGGAGAATGCTTGGAGGGGCACAATGCCATCCATAACTGTGTCGTCAGTAATACTTTCAGGTACACTTGGAACATTGTAGTCTGGAATACATGAATAGAATTATTTATTACCTATTAGCAAACCACCCGACTTTGTATGAGTGCAATGCTAACACTAAATTCATCCATTATTTAATGGATGTTATTATACATAAAACATTTCCTCGTCAATCACATTATTTATTAAAGAAACCCACATCAAAACCACATGATTTTAAAGATTTAAGCAAACATAGTATATTTTTTTATAATAACTATCGTGAGACATACTACTAGCTTCGAACCACAGTAGGCTGCGCGACGTCGCCGCGTCCGCGCACGCTGCTCATGAGGAAGAACCCCTCTGTGGTTCGAAACTAGTAGAGCTTTTCTCAATATTTACACTTGAGTAACCCGCGATTTTTAGTTAAACATAGTATAGGGAATGCGACTTTGTTTTGTTCTATCAATATTCTCAGTTGTTTTTATTTTTGTTGTTTAAATAATTGTTTTATTATATATAAATACATACATACATAGGGATAGGACAGAGAAAACAATTTTGTATTACATAGTTACATCACTGTGTGTACATCTATGTCATTCTTATCTGAACACTGCAGTGGACTGATCTACCTGATTATTATTAAATCAATATTAGCTTTTATAGAATGATATAGCACTCAGTTGCCTCAACCAATTGACCTTGAATCGATTGTAAAAATGACTAGGGGAATACATGTGATGTGGCACTTAGCTGTGAAATGAGGTCTGCATCTTTTTACATTTATCATTTTCTTATTAGATGAGACAAATAGGAATGTGCCTAGAAGATTGATCAGCTGATCTGTCTGCCATAGTATCTATGTATATAATATAAAGGTTGCATATTATAATCAAACTTTGTTAAAAATAATCTACATTTTTTTCATGTGATAAGATGGCAAACAAGTATTCAGATTACTTCATGGTAAGCATTAAGTACTGCTTATAGACATAATAAGGAGTCACAAGTGTGTTGCCGACCATTTAAAAAGTAGGAAGTAGGACTTTATTGAATCTACTGTACATTCTCTATATAACCCAAAGTAAGAGATTGCTTTAAGACTGCCTGAAGAAGTTGTTTATGTTATATGAAGATAAGTCATAAAATAGAAAAAATTCTATTTACCAGATAATTAATAAAATTGTGGAACAAGTTAGGCTGTTAATAAACTTAACTATTATATAATTACTACAAAACATTTAATAATTGTATTCCATTTAAAAATAAGTATAATTTTTGATAATATCTTGTTTGTAAGAAGTATTATTTTAGAATGCTTGGGTAGCAAAGATTTTTATCATGATAAATCTAATTTTCTATTTAAAAGGAAGCCCTTCACCCATTGTATGTTGGAACATTGATTCATGTGAAACTATATGTATCGTCTATTGTGTTTCATAACACTACAATCAATTGGTAAAGTGTATACTCATTTACCGAAATACAATAGACTCATAAAACAGGTCAATCACGAACAGGGTACAAAAAATAGCAGCCAGTATAAAAAGCAACTATAGCTGCCACAGCATAAATAAAAAAAACAATTTACTACTTACCATCTGGAACATCAGATGCAGCATTAGAGGTACTTGCATCCTTGCTACCTCTTTTACTTCTACTGCTGGTATTACTCTCCACAGTTTTATTCCCATCATCCTTTTTCTCAGCAACTTTCTCAGGAGTCACTGGAGTTATTCTTTGTACACTAACCGAGGTATGGACCAGAGGAGACGGAGTAAGCTTCCTAAAAGGACTGGCTACTCTTTTAGGTGACACAAAAACACTTGATTTGGCACTGTTTACACTCGTGATTACAGGCACTTTTCCCCCCTTCTTTGGCGTAAGACCTGCATCTTTTGTTACTTCAGGTTGAACTAGAGGCGATGGCACTCGTTCCTGTTGTTTTAAAACATTTACTGAACGCGGCGACTTCAACGGAGATCCAGGTTTCGGCGATTGCCTGTCAATGCTCTCTTGACTTTTTATAGAACCGCGTGGTGTTCTGGGGCTTTTAATCGGCTTTTCAGATGCTTCCTTTACAAGTTCCTTAGCCTTGTCTGCGTCGTTATTCTTCCTTCGAGGCGGTAAAGAGGCAACAGCTTTGATTCTCGCTCGTCTTGTAGACATTTTGGTAATTAGTATTCACTCAACAAATGTATAAGTATATACAGGTATACCGTGTTTATACATATATTATTGCATACGTTCTTTTCTCAATATTTTACACTTAACAAATATTTACAGCTGTATAAAACTACAAAATATATATTTTACGAGCCATAACAAGCACCATGCATGCACGATCAAAATATTGAACTGCAGACAGAGATGGCAGATTGGCAGAATGGTATGGCAGCTGCTCGTGCGTTAATTTGACAGTGACATTTAAGCTGGTATTGCCAGCTTTTGAAGTAATTTATTCCCAAAATGAACAAACAGCCAGGTAGGTACTGGCTCGGCTAGAAGTCTCGGCAATATAACTATTAAGAAAAATGTTTTTTCTAATTGTATCCCAAAATTATTAGGATATCGTAAACGGAACTAAGCTGAACTGAACTAGGTTTAAAATTAGGGATATAAACTGGAGTGGATAACAGAGGAAAACAAAACAAAAGCTACTTGGAAAATAGTAATAACGAGACAGGCAGAAATAAGTTACATATACGGATTTAATTTAAATTATTATTGGATGGACGCGTTTTGCAAATCGGAAAGTAGCCCAAGACTTCGAAAGCTTTTAAAAAAATGACCAATGAAAACTACAAAAGTTCAAGAATCATCTCCAGCCCAGTCCACTTTTTGTCGCCGTTCTCAAAATGTCAGAAAGTGCAGTTCTGATTTTGTATTTCAGTACACAAACCCAGTGCAATAAAGCGGTCAAAGACATTAAAGTTAAGTTAGTAGAGGATCTATGGAGAATGACCGTTGTCGTGTGTAAGTTTTTTATAAAATCTATAGCGCCTTATTTACCTTTAATTGATAATCAAAGTGATGGAGAAGATCAGGGAGTTTTCTCCAAGTTTGATGAAGTATACTAAAGCAGTTTCGTTCTTTAAAGCAGGCGATAATGCAGAATCCAATCATTATATCATCGTTCGGTCTCTATTTTACCAGTGCTTAGTAAGGCATTTGAAAAACTGATGCTTTCTCAGGTGTTGCGACATTTTAACATGAATTCTATCCTTTATGATCAACATTACGAGTTCATCAAGCGACGATGCACATCTGACGCCGGTGTATCTCTAAATAGGCATGTTTTCGCCTATTGGGTAAAATCACAGGATGTTATAGGAATATTTTGTGATCTGTCGAAGGCTTTCGATTGCATTGACACGTCGATGCTGAAGTTGGAACATTACGGCATTCAATGGGCATCTCTCAATTTATTAAAACCATCCATCCAGGATAAGCAGCCCATAGTATGAATAAATTAAGTAAACTCTCTGGGTGCTAGCATATCTATAGGCGTACCACAGGGCTCTTTATTAGGTCTCTTTTTATTCTTTATTTTTGGTCTACATAAATGAATAACCCCATTTATTTCAACGTGAACTGGCCACATATTTGACAATTGAGGTTTGAAGCTATTGCTATCTGGAAGATCCGACTGCTTACTAATGTGGACAGTGCAACTGGTGTACTTCGGAGTTCTATTATTTATTTCATGGACGATACGACTCTTGTAATAGTACATTATGGTATAAGTATGTATAGTTAGTGTGTACCTCCCCGGCTCCTTAAGACGCCTCCGCAGTAATCATTAATAAACATGTGTATCATACGACGTTCTTCAACACACTTCTGAATAAAATAATACTTAAATAAAAAACTTCAAAAGAGAAAACGAGACGAGTTGTGAAAAATGTTTCATAATAGCCGGAAAAATGATCAGTTTTCATATGCGCCCGCTTCGACCATTGACTAAAAAAATATGTTTCTTTTTTTAGGCTTTTTGTGGGTAACATATTAGCGGAAGTGTAAGCGTAACTCAACTAATAATTTAAAAAAATAACTCTCAATACTCATTTGTGAATACTAGTAATGAAACAGTCGCAGTTTGATTATAGGTGTCATTACGTGTCTAATTGCCGTGTTATTAGAGTCACTTTATAAGGAAGTGTGTTGAAAAAATATCTATAACATTACTTCTATATATGTTATTGTTAGATTTTTGAGTCTTGGACGAATGCCACTGTGCACCACGTAAATTTAAACAGGCATAGAGCGTAATTGTAGCCTTGCACCACATAAGGTTAACGAGTAGGTAGCGTGCGTTCGTGCAGCGGAATGTTGTTGAATTTAAAGATTTTAATTATGCAGATATTTAGTGTATGAAGTCGTATAATTGTGTATGGTAAAAAAAAAAATTGTGCACGCAACCATTGTGGAGAAATTCACCAAAAACTGATTCCGCTGGGCGAACGTTGTCCTGGCGGAACTTTTTTTTAATCCATAGATTTTAGAAGAAAAGAGATGTATCCAAAAATTAGTGTGTATTTGTGTGTAATTGTGTATGTATGAATAAAACTAGTGCATGCATAAACTTCGGAGAAATTCAAGTTTCCGCTACGCGAACGTTTGGGCATTAGCTAGTTTTCATATAAAGCGCTTACATAGAGAGCTGTAGATTTTTACATACGTTGTTTTGAATTTGTTTATATTTGTTTAAAAAACAGATTTAGAAAAAATCGTAGGGTTTAAAAGATAAAAATATAAACGTAAAATACGCTTATTAGGTCTTAGCTCTTAAAGTATGCACTTTGGGGTCTATACAAGTTTATACAAACCTTGTAAGTGTCTGCAACATGTTGCCAAGTATCAATGATGTTCCGTTAGTAATTAAATAGTTATAGGACAAATTTACCATGAATAGATCACTGTTTACAAAGCAGTCAAATAACACGACTTTCTAAATGAATTGCATGGTAAAATGTATGCAAATAATTAGTGTATTCATTCAACTATTCACAAGCAAAATTTCATGTTATTAAATTCAGTAATTAAAGAAAAACAATTATAATACTGACGAAGCATCGAAAACCTACATAACCCGACCAAGTTCGGATGGCTACAAAAAGCGGCCGTGCCATATATCTAAGAAACGTTCTTAACTTTCCAATATAGCATTTATTAATATGGTACAGTATCGTTCACAAGCGTTAGGAAAAAATAAAACACAGTATCGTACACACGCTCGTGCATGCCTAGTCTATTGGTTAAATAGTGTAATAAAAACTATTGGTTAGATAGTGTAATAAGCTACAATATGATAAATATTTACCTAAACAGTAGTACCTACATACTTAGATACATGTGGTAAATATTTAATTTCCCTAAGGGGTCTATAGTTAGAATCCTGATCCGTGAAATCTTCAATAGAAATTAGCTGTATGAATTTTATTTGTCTTAAATATAATTAGATTATATCTCAAGTCTCAAGCGCATACTTAAATAAAGTACCTACGTAAGTACCTACTTTCTGTCATAGTCAAATACATTTAAAAAAGTAGGTGTCCAAAAAGAAATGATTATTTCGAAACAACAAGTGTGTTATCACCTGTACCAATTCAATACCGGTATTATACTGTACATTTTGGGATGTTACCTAAATATATTGCACAGCCGCTTTTTTGTAGCCATCCGAACTTGGTCGCGTTATGTAGGTTTTCGATGCTTCGTCAGTACCTATTATAATTGTTTTTCTTTAATTACTGAATTTAATGACATGAAATTTTGCATGTGAATAGTTGAATGAATACACTAATTATTGGCATACATTTTACCATGCAATTCATTTAGAAAATCGTGATATTTGACTGCTTTGTAAACAGTGATCTATTCATGGTAAATTTGTCCTATAACTATTTAATTACTAACGGAACATCATTGATACTTGGCAACATGTTGCAGACACTTACAAGGTTTGTATAAACGTGAAAATCTAGACCCCAAAGTGCATACTTTAAGAACTAAGACCTAATAAGCGTATTTTACGTTTATATTTTTATCTTTTAAACCCTACGATTTTTTCTAAAACTGTTTTTTAAACAAATATAAACAAATTCAAAACAACGTGTGTAAAAATCTACAGCTCTCTATGTAAACGCTTTATACGAAAACTAGCTAATGGCCAAACGTTCGCGTAGCGGAAACTTGAATTTCTCCGAAGTTTATGCATGCAGTAGTTTTATTCATACATACACAATTACACACTAATTTTTGGATACATTGGATACATCTCTTTTCTTCTAAAGTCTATGGATTAAAAAAAGTTCCGCCAGGACAACGTTCGCCCAGCGGAATCAGTTTTTGGTGAATTTCTCCACAATGGTTGCGTGCACAATTTTTTTTTTACCATACACAATTATACGACGACATACACTAAATATCTGCATAATTAAAATCTTTAAATTCAACAACATTCCGCTGCACGAACGCACGCGAGTAGGTACCAGCATCTACGAAGATGGTGAAAAATAGGTTTTTAGTCGAGTCAGTGAACTTCGGCTTGGCATTATGCACCAAATCGTAATCGTCCTCTGTTATGGCTAAGGTTACTAAACTCTGAGACTCATAACATAACTGGGTCAAGCTTCCCCGCGCAGGTATATCATACATAAATGGCTTTCTTGTTTTTTGTGGGAGAAAATCATCAAATGACTTCTCTCATCCAGGGTGTATCAGACTCATACTGACTAAAAATCCCCCGTTCTTACTCCTGCTCTAGGCAGAGTCCACGGAGCTATTATTATTGAATTGATTATTGCGCTAGCTCTAAGCAATCCTGGCTGAACATCGGCCTTATAGGGCCTGTGGCGTATACATATTGTGGTGTATATTGTAAGATATTTATACATAAATGTATAGCCAATAGACCACCTATGCCTATGTACACAATATCATCGTTGATATACTTACTTGATTCGTGCGTCACGTACATTCTACCTTTTTTTAGTTTCGATTTTTTTAATTCTCAAGTGTTGTGTTGTGTTTAAGAGTAAAAACATGGGGATGATCATATGTTGGGGTAAAATAAAGTCAGTAATTCAAACAACAGGGCGGATTTCTTCATTCTTTAATGCATTTTTTCACTAATTTTCTTGACAGCGATGAGCACTTTTGGTGACAATAGTTACCAGAAATTATTAAAATATGTAACAAATAACAGTTCAGATTAAAATGAAATAAATTTTATATAGGTTCTTTACTTACATCCAGTAGATCAACTTCACAATAAAAATAGATCTCTTCTATAAAATTTATATAATTTACAAAAGCGGTAATGTTAGGTAGATAAAACAACAACAAATAAATGCTTCTGGGAATGAAACGCAATAATATATTCTCTTTGTAGATAAATTGACAGATAGTCACTCTGCTAAGACCAATGTATTGTATAAATATCTTACGAGTACAAAGTATTATTGGTGTTAGTCGCCAAAACTGAGAACTAGGCTGCGTTCATCTACAAGGAAGCTACTGCGTATTGGTTCGTCTTTCATTACCTATATTTTGGCTAAAAAGTCAACATTTGCAAAACCATCTTTACAAATTGTCATGACACTATAAGAATTAGTCAACGATGATTCGTGCCAAAAGTTGCGACGCCGGCGCGGCCGTCGGCTCGGCGACAGAAACTAAGTCGGACTGAGCCTCGCTAGGATATGTTGCTCATTATAATATAATACCTAAGTTAGGCTACAGTTATTCAAATGTATAAGCGTTTGCAGTAAGCCATTGTAATTGCCAGAAGTAACTAAAGTGGCTATCGAAGGAGTCAAACGATAGATAAGTTCCAAGTGAGAGAATCATGTGTCATGCACGTAACTGTCTATCTACTGGTCATCTACGAGTCGCCGAGCCGGCGGCCGCGGGGCCCGCGCAGCCGACCGCTGCTCTATCACATAATGTAATTCGTCCGAATTTGTTAACGCTCCGGCCTACTTACTCCTACGAAATGATTACTATCGACAATAAATTATTTTCACCTACAATTAAAACAAGGTATGAAGTGTAGTAGTGCATCGAGAACCGAGACGTCCGTCGCGCAATGCGAGCGCTCGGATTAATTGACTGGACCGCTCGAACGAACACGAACCGCGCTAAGGCAAACCCTCGATATTACAATATTTACATACAGAAACGACTCTCAAAAGATTCGAAGCGCTACTGATCCACCTCTACTTAAGAAACTGAGAGAATTGTTTGCGCTAATTATGCCGATTATCGGTAGATACTACTTATAATTAAATGAAGAAAGCAACCGTGTGCTATTGGAATCGCGCGTGAGGCTCTGTTCAGTTGTGCGTCGCTTGTGCAGTGGAGGCCCGGCCTGAGCGCTGGGGCTGCGCCCTCGTGCCTCGCCTGGCTCCACCTGTACCCTCCCACGAGCCAACGTTACAATAAACAGCTTCCAATATAATAATCTCTGAATCGTGATAATCAGGAACGTTTATATACTTTCATACTTAACTTCGCGATCGAATATTCCGCATCAACAATAGAGGTCTATTTCATACGCCAACAAAGCATAAAATAGTGATATCTTTACATTTCAGTCTAGTCTATATAATTATTTTCTCTTTTAATGGCAAGGTATCTCTATAAAGATTCAATAGTATTATTCTTCAATATATAACAGGTATATCTATACAATCGGAATACGTCACGTATTCTTCGATTCCTCACAGCGTCAATGATATAAAATTTAACCTAAATTATAACACAGGAGAATTAAGTATAAGATCACAAAATGAGATTCAACGGGCGGCGCGGAGTCCGCCCGGCGAAGTCGCAGCTATAATACTCGTGTCTACGCTACAACTAGCGAGCGTGCCGCGGGACGCTCGCACTAAGCCTAGTATTGCTATGTCGCACTAGCACAGCGTGCGGCGTCAGGGCGCGATGCCCGCGTCCGACTTGTGGAAGGCGGCGGCCGCGGACGACAGCGGCGCCGCGGCGCTGAAGTCGTGCTCCGACTTGGGCCGCGGCAGCGCCACGCCCGCCACGCCCAGCCCCGGCAGCGCCACGCCCGCCATGCGGCACGACGCCGCCTGCAGCGGCTGCAGCGCCAGCCCCAGCGAGCGCTCCGACAGCCGCGCCACGCTGTCGTCCGACAGGCTCACGTGCTCGGCCTCGGCCGCCAGCGCGTTCACCACGGCGTTGATGGTGTTGCCCTCCGACGTCGTGTCGTCCTCCCGATGCGCCACGAGGTTGGGGTTCTTCCCTATCTTGTTTAGTCGTTCGGCCGCCACGCTCTCCATGGTCCGTCGCATGAGCGGGTACTGGTCGAGCACAGCGTTGAAGTGGTCCACTGACAGGGAGAATAAATTGCAGTACGTCTCGGCGCGGACGGAGGCCACTCTACGAGCGTTCGTTAGGAGACAGATTTCACCAAAGTAGGAACCGTCTGACAAACTCGTGGCCACTTCACCGTTGGCCATGACGATGTCCACGATGCCTTCTTGTATGAAATACATTTTGCTCCCGATGGTTCCTTCCTTAATGATGATATCACCTGAAATCATATCAGTACATAGTTTAATATTACTACTAGTATAGATCATGTCCTTATTGCTTACATAAACTGCTTATGTATATGCGACGAGCACCTAGCTTCATTGACGAATAGATTGACAGACTACTATTATATTTTGACGTTTCAAAAGTACCTATTTATGGTTTAGTAAGACATAGCTACTCTCGCACGGTTTCACCCGCTACTCGGCTCTATTTGATTGTAGCGTGATATTTTGTAGCCTATAGCACTCAGGAACATTGTAGCTATCTATCAGTAAAAGATTTTGACAATCCGACCAGCGGTTCCAAAGATTACCCCCTACATCCAAACTTATAAATATACAAACTTACAAATTTTACCTCTTTATAATATTAGTATATATTGGGGAAGGAGATTTACTGCTCGTAAAATAATGCAATAAAGGGACAAACAGAATCTTGTAATACAAGTAATATCTTACCAGGTTGGAAGACTTCGTAACGTAGTTTGGTCACAACGTCGGACACGAAGTTAGAGTCGGCGTTGGCGAAGAATGGCACAGAGGCGACGAGTGATCGGCAATTGTAGTTGATGACGTCCTCCCGCAGCTTCTCGCTCAGCTCGCCAAGGATCAGTTCCTCGTCGAAGAACTTGCCCTGGTAGCGGTGCTCGAAGTACTCCGTGATCCGTTGACGCATCTCTCGAGGCAGCTTGCGGTACGCCATGTACTCCTCCACTTGTTTCACCTAGAATACGTACACGAGAAGCTATAGAACAGGACAAAATGGTATTTCGCTGACCACACACGCTTGTAGCAAAAAATCGCATGCATCGTCGAACACCATTGACTGTTAGCGACAAGTTCACTTTACACTGAAGTACAAACTACACACCTGCAAACAACCGACTCATCAACAATACACAGTATATATACACCCTAACAGAGTCCAGCGGTTAGTACCCATGGAAGTAAACAGTTATGAACACCCGTTAATATTTGTGAAATGTACGAAATGATGACTTTTGTTATTTTGATGGAGACATGAGTATTGGTGCAGATGATTGATTCTGTATAACAACCAGTGAAACACTAAACAAACATTCTCATTGTACTCACGTCTAATCTCTGAAACAGGCAATGAACGCTTTAGTGATCGATTTATTAGATGGGGGCATTACATACAATACTTAGTCAAACACATGCATGTACGATTCTGATGCAATGGAAGAGTTTGATACTCGATGTAATGTTTCCACATCACTATCAGAAGTTCTAATTTTGAAACTTCATCCGTGTAAATATCCTTAAAGATGTATCTGCGCAGGTGTTCATAACAATTTATCTTCGATGTTTAGGAAAGGGGTGAAGAAGACATTATTAAAACTGATGACTGGTATACATTTATGGAAGAGGTTAACAATAGCCAATTATGCTGGAAATATGTAGGGTTACCTTTTCTCGGTACTGTCTTCGTGAGGAGTCAAGACTCTGGATGAGATTGGTGGCGTGACCCAGGAACAAGGCGTAGCAAGTGGCTCCGGAGATCATGGAGAGCATGGTGAGCCACATGTCTGTGAGCGACTGCGGCGGGAAGCGGCCGTAACCGATGCACAGCATATGTGACATGGCTTTAAACAGCGCCCACGAGTACTGTTCTAACCAAAACGCTTCCTGAAATTGAAAATGGTAAATTGTTAGCTTATGAATCAACATTTATACAAATAGAAATAAAAGGCAGTACAGCTAGTTTTACGCAGGTCGATGATAATCGCAGAAAATATTGATACATAATCTTTAAAAGTAACCATCGTTATAATTTCGCTTAGTAGAATTTATAACAAAAATAACTAAATTACTTAGACGATAAAGTCTGGCCAATCTCAGGGGTACGAAACAACGAAATGTATTAGAAGATAGGGACAACATAGGTAATTTGATGAGTTAGAAAAATAGCACAAAATATTGAAAGATTTTTTTTCTTATTATCTCTGTTTACTTTAAAAAACTGTAATAAATTATCAAAAATCAGTTTCTATTATTACATAATCTGTCGTAACAATTGTCCGTTCTGTATTCAGCTTAGCTTTAGCTCGATGAAGAAGTAGATGCGAATCAGGAAAGTTTCCAAAGGTTTGATCCTTCCGTCGAAGGTAAGGCGGTGCTTTGTGAAAAGCACAAACCCAATTACGTTTGTTATTCGTTGGGTACTGTTCCAATAAGGCGCCCGGGTGACCATGTTTTACAAAGAAAACATAACATGAGCTTTTGCAACGTGGGTTTTATTGGTAAATGTCTTAGGGGTAAGTTTGACCTACATTTTTTTAAGAAAACTAAAAGTTTTATGTAAAATGCAGCAGTTATGAGAAAATGAGAAATAAGAAGATATTTTTACGTTTTATAAAACCTTTTGAAATAACACAAACCTGTAGTTCGTTTATTGCAACCCAAGAGTTTGGGGGGAATCCTTGCAGCATAGGAACGAGGAACTGTAGACAACCGGACCAATGTCCGATTAATAACATCATGCAGATCAAGTTGAATATCCGCATGAAAACGGATGCCATGTTGAGGAACTGAAAAGAGAACAAAATATATTAGTGAGATCAGCATGAGAAATGACGTCGCCTCTAAAGGAAGCCGTGCGGACTGCGCGCGACAAGGACGCTCGAGATCAAGCATCGCGATGATTCTCTACCGATGGAGTCGTAAAGAAGTGAGAAATAAATATGAACGCGTGAGACGAGTCTTCGAGCGAGCATGCGTGGTGGCGGCGAGGTGCCGGTCGCGCGGCCGCGGCCGCCGCACGGTCGCGCGACCGCACCGCTGCGCGCCTCAGCCCGCGCGGCCGCCGGCGGGACGAGGGTTGGAAACAGAAACGCCAAAGAAAGAGAGAAAGCGAAGCGAACGCAGCGGACTAGGACGCCGGGCGGCGCCGCCGGCAACATGCTAAGCGGGCGATCGAGCACATGCGCGCCGGCTCGTGCCGACCCTGGTTACCTTAAAGATTAGATTGCTTTTGGTGTCACCCTTCTTTTTGTTGGCAACGTCGGAGCTGAGACGTCCCCTCCGTTCCGTGCGCTTTTTTTGAAGATTCTGCAAGATCTAGAAAACAAGCGAGAAACACGAGATAGTAGGAAGAGAGCCAGGCGCGCCCGAAGCGCGGAGGGGTCGGCGGGCATAGGTCGTCGCGAGGTGTGCGGGGCGGGGCTGGGGCGCGTGCAGGCACACACAGGATGCACTAACACCGAGACGAGCGGACGCGGGCTAGTCCCCTACGGATGCGCTAGCGCGCGGCGGGGCATGCTGCACCTGCGAGGCGAGGTCGCGCGAGCCGCCGTCCGCGTCGCCCGGCTCGTCGCGCGGCTGCGGGGCGGGGCTCATCTGCACACAACACCGTCACTGCGATGTCGCCACCACCCTCCCCGTACTCCACTTCTCACTGACTCTCCGCTTCGTTACGTCGGTAGGATACGCAGGTCGGACGCAACCACTACCTACTCTTTGTGTTGCCAGTTCTAACTTTCTAATGTTATGCAACAGCTTCTGGTAATGATTTGTTTCATTAGCTTAATGTCGAAGTGTGATTCTCGGAATGCGAGATATTTTTTTCCTCTAAAGGTCTACATGTCATTCGGAAACTACGTGCTCACTTTCACCGAACAGGCAGGTATTTAGGTCTAGTTGGCGTTCGTTTAGTCGCGTTACGTTACTTATTGAGGTAGGTTAGGTTCTTACATGACGTTTTTTTTAAGTGAATGTTAGCAGAACGTCAGCTTCAGCGCACCAGTTTTACTAGAGGCTTTGAAAAGCGGCAACATAATATTAACATTTCGGCAAATAATATATCGTTTTGGCAAGTGTGGGACGGTTCGGGTCGGCGGACACGAGGTACGCGGGCGTCGGTCGCGGCGCGGGCGCAGAAACAAGAGATAGAATTAGACGTCACGAGTGAGAGCGTGCTCAGGCAGAAAGAAGCTTGCAGAGAAGCAGTAGAGAAGTGCAGAGCGGGACGTGGGGCTCACATACAGTGGGGGCGGGATCAATGGTATAATACAGGATTACAACAAAACTCCATTTAACGTCATTAGGATCACTACGCTAAAACAGTTAACATTATTACTCATCATTATCACAACAAATTTTCATCAGAATCACGTACAATATAGTAGCCGATAGTTCATCGACGTCATTGACTTTAGGCTTGGATATCTATATCAATGAATCCAATATTATAAAAGTTTTAGTAGCGTATTTAGTCATGTCGTGTTAGTAAATGTGAGCGTAATGTATATTAGAGCAGTGTTAGTGGCAAGTAGTTAGGGGACCCATAGTATGTGGGTTTGAAGAGCATGATGGCTTACATATACTTCCTCCCATTGTGATACATATCGGACGAGCCTGGAGAGCCGCAGCAGCCGCACCAGAGATAGAAGTTTTGCTAACCGAAGTATCCTTAGTGCACGACCCGCGTGAAGAATTTGAAAGCTTTCACTAAAGTCCTGTCAACACAAAAACACATCATTGAAATATCACGCGACACTCAGTTGACGCTCTCGACTTGAAGGTAGAGCATCGCATTGAGCTGCTATTCCTATGGATTTTATACAGACGAAGTGTCGAACTCATGCATTATTGCAGTAGTTGAAAGATTTTGTCAGCCAAAGAAAAGTGCTGAAGCATAATAAACATGTTATAATTATGTTTTGTACATTTACAATTTTAGTAGAGTTTAAGTGGGGAATATTGTCTATTATTAGTGAAAGCTGTATAGTATGTAAGAATAGCTTGTTTCTCCAGTGGCTAGTCTATCATATTAAGCTTCAGTACTGATGCAATTTAAGTTATATAAAGGTTCTCTGAATCTGTCAGTGTAGGCTGTTAAATATTACAATTTGGTCGTGTTGTAGCTGTTAAAAGTTAAAAAGAAAACCAAGTCAATAATATATATAATGTATAAAACTCAAAACATATTATAAATATTATAATAAATAGGAAACAAAAAGTATTCAAAAGTAGTAATCGTTACATTACAAAGCTTTGAGACCATGCCATAAACAACTTGAAGAACGGAAACCAAATATTAGGAGGTAGAAAGAAGACGACGTGCATGTGAACAATGTAGAATTCAGAATAGGAAATACAACTGTATATACCTAATTACCAAATTATATAGATGCATAGATACATCTTCGGAATAATAAAGTGCAGTTTAGTGGAAGCATTTTAGAATAGCTCGTGCAATAGGTTGGAAAGTGCTCTTAAAAATCTTTAAAAGTTTTAGAAAGGATAAGTATCCCATACGATCATAGATCACATAATCGGATACGTAAGGTCGCTTACTCAGCGGGGAATAGAACAACATCGAGAAATCATATGGGTTACTGATGATAAACGTGCAGGTTTAAATATCTGAGTGTGATGAAAATATAAAACTAAAAATAGAACAGAGTTCGATGATTAAATGAAAGTGGTGTGCTTAATCAAACCTTTGCATGTTCTCTTAGACCCTGATAATACAAATACTAAATTGAATACACGATGACGCACAGGTTCTCGTGGCGGTTGGGTAAAAGTTCACAATGAGAAACAAAAACAAAACGGAAACAATAATAACGTATTGTCTAAAAACAAATGAACACCCAAGCTGAAACAGAATATCAACAACATAAAAGACAGTTTAAAACTATAGTAATAAGAACAACACGGCCAAATTGCAACGTACGTTTACCTGATTGAAGATCAAAAATATATAATCTAGTGGTATACTAGAGATGAGGTCAAGGAAGAACCATGTCCTCAAATAGTGCTTCGCTATTAACTTGGGATCTAATATCACTTGTTCTGCATTATCTTGCTGCATTATTCCTGAAAAGACGAGAAAGAGAATTAAAAATATATTTTTTGCGTCAAATATTTGAAATTAGATAAATTAGTGAAGATGCCTTACCTGTTCTAAAATTAACAACGATATCTATAAGAAATATGGTGTCGGAAAGACAATTGAAGGCGATCCAGCGCGTGCTGAGGTCATCGTTGAAGAAGGAGATGGCAACGGGCAGGATGATGAGGTTGGCCACGAGCAGTAGTAGCATACACAGGTCCCAATAGAATCTGTCAACAAAACAAAAACAGTGATTAGTGATAAAGAACATTTTGACAAAATTTACAATAACAGATATGTAACCGAATAAATCGATGGAGAAAATAAGATTCAACCTGGACTACTTCGTATGACGACGCTAAAATAAACACCGAAAAAGTTCAACAAACTCGAAGGAAATGATTTTGTGCGTTGCGTCGTAAAATATTTACAGTCTTTCAATTCTAAATAAGAAAGTTTTATTTTATTAGACGTTGAAGCTAAATGGATTCGTGTACCGAAGCGACACATGGTATTTGAAGCGTTTATCACAAAATAGTCAAAGTTTCCCACTGAACTTGAAGAACATGGAAACTTTCACGTTACAATGGCTATTACTCATAGTTAAGTAAAGTTTAACAATAAAGTTTTTACTTAGGAAATACTTCGGCATGAATAATTATTGAATGTCGTGAAGAATTTTGTAGCTAGCAGAAATTTGTGACTTGGCAACGTCAATAGCAATCATATCATAGTCTTTAGGAGTTACGATATTTTTGTAATAGATTGTGAAATTTGGTGTAATACAGAGCTTTGTAATAACCCAATTATTGGCTAATGGAATACCCCAGAAAGAACCGTCATTTTACGAAATATTACATCTGTTTCTTAAAGAATTCTGCCTTTCCAGTTCCACGAATATTTCAGTTGTTTGCGTTAATGTATCAGTTAATTCGTTCCACCAGGTGAGTAATGGAGCGGTCACCATTATTGTTGTCAGCCGGGGGCGGGCAGGACGGTAGCGTGTTCATAACTACAATTACCTAATTGAGAGGCGATTGAGCCAGCAATTGCTCTTCGTATGATCTCATCTGCGGTATTATCTGGCACCGCACTTGATGCTGTCCCCCGCAAGTTGTCTAAACTTGGCTTTATAATGTACATGAGATCTACTAGGGGTTTTTTAGTTCATGTTCTATTTAGTTAAAATTATGTGTGTGTTAGATAAACCATAGAATCCTTATTGCCCTTTTGTATTTTATTTACTTTCAAATTCAATAAAGTGATTCCTTTTATTACGGATCCTTAAATTTATTAGAAAAACGAGCAGTTTTCTGAAAAGCTTAGTGAGATCGCATAAAATCCGTTGGTCGGCCAGTCGGCAGCGGCTTGGAGAAATATGAAGAGGTAAATGACGGCAATTTCCAACAATAAGCCAGAAAAATTACCACAATAACTTTAGTTTCTAGTGATCCCGAGCAAGCTGGGAAGGTCTTTGGAACTTTAATGGCGCGAATAAGTAATACTGATTCTTGAAGGGATGAAAATAACGTTTGTTTTGTATGACCAAAATCAAATAGTTATGTTGTAAATGTTATATTCAATGTCTATTTGTAGTCTAAATATTGTCACAGTAATGAATTCGTTTTCAATGAAGTATGTTTATGCAAATTCGACAAGGTGTCAATGTTCTTAACGGAATATAAATATACAACATTCTTTTCTTAGTAATTTGACCTTTACCTTGGTCTTATTTATATTATACATGGAAGTACATAATGTATATATTATGTATAATGTAATTTATTATGTATCATCAGATCTTGTATCCCTACTATCAACGTGTGAAACGAAAATGTGACTGCTTGTTGGCATTTCTTAGTGAGGTTTATGAGACAGGAGATGCGGCAGGCGAATTCACGGCGGTTTATATATGGGTGGCAACCCTACAACTGTTTTTCTTTGATTTAGTAGGTAGGTACTAGTAGATACAGTTGCAAAGTGTGAATTTCTAATAAAAAAAAACTGTTATTCCAATTGAATTATATATGATTATCAATCAGTGAAATTATTAAGTTCCAAAGCTTATATTCGTATGGCGATCCATATGTTTTTGCCGTATAGACATGTACATATTTGAGACCAGAATGAACATTTCATTGGATTCTATTGATTAAAAATAATTTTAATTACAACGGTATAGGACATGTGTATTTCGAAATGATAAAAAATAAATGCGTCTTTAAGTAGAACTTCTTCCATTACCGTAATAAATATTCCAAAATAGGTTTTTGAATTACGAATAAAATGCGTTCGAAAATGGCGTTGTTCATGCGTAAGTCGTTTTTTACTATAATACGTATTTGTATGAGTATTCAGGAAGATTTCTTAATAACATTTCGTTGTCTGATGGTTGTGTACCATGATTGATGAAATAACTACCTATTCAAGAAACAGTATAAATATCCTATGGTACACATAAATTAATTGAAACATATGTAAGAGGAAGAGGTATAGGTATATAAAGTAAGGGGTGACACTAAGCGTTAGAGGAATTATGAACATGCATTATCCTATTCACAGGATGTTTACACCCCTTACAAAGCTTGTAAGAGCAGTACATTGTTTCTGTGCTAACAAAGCTGTTGACATAGAAGATTTATATACAGTCGCTGTTTACAGTGAAAACAGGCAATATGTTGAAACGAACGAAATGTGAATTTGTAAAGTCTGCTTTCTTTAACGTAGATGCATAGTTCGCTTGTTCAAATTAGTCTTGGCTGTTGTGAGTGGACGAAAAGACTCGGTGCTAAAATAGGAAAAATATGACAAAAAAGAAGTATAAAATAGTGACACGATGGCTGATTTCAAAATAAAAGGTTTTTTTAAGTCAGAATAATCATGTTTTAACCAAAATGCATGTTTTAACTAACATCTACCTAATTCGCGTAATGCCAGACTTCAAATTGAAGGCAATTTTTGCAAAAAACACACAAATGGTCCCTAAAATTCAAGTTCATAAGCCATAATTTCGTTTATTGTTATCATTGACAGAATTGATTGCACTAATTAGCGATAAACGGCACAATTTTATATTACTAAGGTAATGTAGTACCTAATAAGTTGGTTATAATTACAGAGTTATTTTTTTTTATCTATTTTTCAATTGCCCCACGCGTAAAGCCCGGTCAGTAGCTTTTACGAACAGTTCGCGAGCAATTGCAAACTACGCACGCGAAGTTTGGCCAAATGAATGCATCATTCCATATTTTAATTTTACATCATCTTTAGAATTCGCTTTGAAATTCTAAAGATGATGTATAATGCCCAAAAATCGGCGGTAATTTGTCGTTAGTTTGAAAGCTTTTCTTTTAAAGGTACGTTGCTATTATCTTACTGAGGTATTACTCAACCTTCACCTTTTGTTAGGCTTACAAAAGATTAATACTGACACAAAACAACAGGCATTCTCGCCCAAATTATATATGTACCTACCAACAATGACTTATATAACTTGATCCGACTGAAGTACCTCACTAAAGTATCTTTGTCCCTATCGCTCTTTGTCTTTGAGCATAATTCTGTCTCTCTTGTTTAATAATGGACAACTTCAGAGAAGTCAAGATATGTTTGCTATTGCAACCATACTATACTTGTAGCTAACTTTATTTCCCTTTGTGTTCCTCTAATGTCATCTTAATAAACATTGCTAATTACACTGATTAAACTGAAAACTGTAGTGCATAATTGAAATCGTATTAAATATTATATGGAAAGGGAATTTGTAATGGGAGGATCACTTTGCCATGGGGTAGTGAGGTTCGTAAGTAATGATAAAATATGGATAACTTTCAGTCCACTAGTCGTCTAAAACATTATGTACGACGAATATATGTTCAAGAATATTTTACATGCACTTTTAGTGTGTAAAAGTGATCATATTATTGGACAAAATAAAATGTATTTGCTTATTGGCCTCAGGATGAAACAAGGAACAGACATTCTAAAGACCTCGTAATTGAAATCCCAATCATTTTCCTTTCAGCCGGGGCTTTAACTGGGCATATAAAAAGTGCAATACTTATTATGTATATAATCTAGGTAGAACGATTTATAGCGACCAGAATTTAATTTTGTCGCTGCGGAACGCATCTAAGTTACGTAATACGTACCAAAGCTAACACTATTTATTTTTGGTATCAAATATGTAGTAGAAAATCGCTGTTTTACGACAGCGTCCGAAGAATAACGGCCGGTCGATAGAATAAGGCTGTTAAAATAACAGTGTTTATAGTATATTACAGCGTGGGAGATTCATAATAACATTTTTTATTAAATTATAAATAACATTCCTTTGCCCAACGCCAATTTTTGTTTTATTATGTTTTTCTAGTTGGACTGTGTTGTTGTTACAGCTCTAATAGTAATGAAGTACGTATACTAAGCCAAAGTCAAGTTCAAAAGCCGTATACCTAGAGGAATAAAAAAAAATTACATATCGTGAATTGTTAAATTTTGATTATCCTGATGATTTAGCAAAACGTTTAAGTTATTGAAAGGCCTAGTAGGTACTTCAAAGAAGTTTGAGTAAGTTTGGTATATGTCGAGGTATTGGCAATGAGATCGAATTACACCCCTAGCGGAGACCAAAAAAGTGATTAAAAAGTTTACTTTTTTGAAAAAGGAACAACGTACGTTCCTACTGCCAAAAAAAGGTTGTAACAATACAAAATAATTTCATAGACAAATAGTCGAGACAAATGAAGAGCACATAAAAATCGCAACATTATACAGCTAATATGCGAACATTTATCTAGAGTATCGCTATCAATTTACGTGATTGCACTCACATTACTTCGTCCGGTGTAATCTCTATTACGTGCGTGATAGAGTTGAAATTGTTCTGTCCATAGTATTCATTGCGCACATTAATAGTCATTGCTTTAATTAACCTTAATTCGATGCACTTACCTATTGTTGTATACACAAATAGCGCAATCGCATGAGGAACTCATTGTAATGGTTCAGATTTCAATTCTGATTCAATGTACCTAATTGAAATGTAAGGAGCATTCCAATAGCAATTTTGTATTTTTCAAGCTTGCAACTTTTCATTTAATGAATAAAGTTAAATGGGCCATGAAATCATCCACTTAAATGAAGTTGATACTGAACTAAATAATGGAAGTTACAGAGACCTGAGAGAAGCTCTGAAAAAGTCTCAAACGACTCTGAAATTCATGAAATGTAGACAACATTCAGTCTGAGGCCACGTTTTAGTGGCAGTTTTGCATATTTAAATAAATATCTTTCATTTGATCTTGTACAATATTCATTTAGGTTGTAAAGTTTTAATTTTTGGGACGAGTGTACTGGAGACTGCATTTTGATGAGTGCCATTAAAGATATAAAGTAATTTGAAATGTAAATCTATTAGAGCAACGTTCAAATTGCAATACATGTTTCGAGAATGTATAAAGCATTAAATTGTGTAGAGTTGCTAATTAGGGCAGCAAAGAGCACTATGCTCGGTCGATAAGAGCTTGGAACAAAGGTAAGATTAACGACTACATCACGTGAGACTACCACCGTAATCAGTACCACGATATTCCTACATAAAGTACCCAACACAAACTTCAATTAAAAAGTATCCCTGTGGCTAAGGATACAAAGTTTCAAGTCTGATGCGACCCTTTGATAAAACGTCGGGTTAGACTATAATTTGAATTAGTTAGCAGACCTTCAAAGTAGGGGACGTTTTGATGTGGATGTCTATAAAATGCTCAGGTAAAAGTAGGTATGACCTTTTTAAAAATAAATGTAGGTCTACTGGCAAAAGCTCATTTTCATTGCTCTAAGCTACACTAGCTGGAATATTGTGATTTTGTTTGTTCTACTAATGTATACTTGGAGCAGTCGGTTTTAATGTTGGCACTGAGTTTTTTTTTGACTGAAAACTACCCCTACATTCTCTTGCTCCGGGCCGGGGCTGCGGTACATTACAAGTCTTAATATATAAATTAGGCTGGCAATCAATATATTTCGAGGAGCAATCGTTATGTCATCTATCCCTCATAATCGACTAAGAGTGATATAGTATTAAACAGAACATTAACCGTATCAATGATACCAGCTATTGCAGCTTTGTAAGATTTTTGAGGCTTTAATAATTGACAGTCATATCTAGAACTGAGAGATATATTTTTTATAAACCACATGTTTCTTGGAAACTGTTATTCTTGAAGGTTACAAGGTTAAATAACGTCAAGTTAAGTACAACACTTGAGAGAATTTGGGTCAAACCGCAGGGAATTCAGAATTCACAATAACATCGGGTGAGTATGTACTCCTATGTTTATATACGAGTACAACACACAATACTCCTCTCATATATTGAAGCCAAAGTAAAAAAAAATACAGTCTGAAAGCCAGTGATGCTCGTTCCAAAATGTGGATTCGAATGGAGAAAAACGAGAAGTAAAGGGCACGTCGTTTCACTTTAAAAAAAATAGTGTAAATCAACAAAAGCACATGACCCCGGAACCAAGTTGGCATTCTCAAAAATCGACCCTATGCATAGATACAGATAAGACACAAATGTAATTAGCGCATTAAAATCTTTGATTACAGTCATTATATCACCAGGAATTTTGAATTGTAGATTTTCGGTAGCATATTGAACCTTTTAAGACGTCGTTAAAGCAAATGGATCGTAGTGTGCGTCCATCAAAGTATGATGGGTTATAACACGGGTATACCACCTCCCATAAATGCTTAGTATTGCTGGATAAATAGCGTAATATGCATCTAACGACATTAATAAATACGTCGCCATAAATCTGAGTATTGATGCCTTGTTTGGTAAACGAAGCACCTGTTATTTTTTATTTCAAGCTGCGATTTGTGCTTGTGAGAAACTTTTTCGTTGAAGAGAAAAATCGATTCGGGGCAAACGAGCAGGTGGATTACCTGACTGCAAGGAATTGGCGCTGCCCATGGACGGGTGTTCAAAACCAGCTTAGAGTGCGTTGCCAGCATTTTGGCGTTTAGGCTTCCGGAGAGTTAGAGATTGGGGATGAAAGGGGAAGGATTGGGCCTCCCGTAACCTCACTCAGACGGCAAGACGAAATGTGATCCACTGAGAAATTGATCAAACTGCATCACGGTGCCCTGTTTTATCTATTACCTTTAGTCTACTACTTCGTTCTAATATATTGCCACCCTGGTTATATACCAACCAGGGATGTAGTTGGGCCAAGTCTCCTTGATAATAAATAGTAAAGCGTCTATTAGTGTGCAGTAAAAATAAAGAAGTAATAAAAAAGTTCCTAATTAATCCGACTAAAATGTAAAGTCTCTAGATATCGAAAAAACGGCACAGTCAACGTCCAGAAGCTAATCTAAAATTTGATGCATCGAAAGAGATTGAATGTTTGAAACGGTTGTAAATTGATAGTGTCAATAATTTTGAGGTCAGATTTGATGAATGGGATAGTCGACCTTGGACTCAACATAACTTTATGGACAAATATGAAAGATACTGTATACATACTATGACAGAAAATCCAATAAATAAAAATATTAAGTTATTAATACCAGTATTTTTATCTGATAACCGTATAAAAACCCCTATTTCCCTATTATACAGTTCACTAGAAATTGCCAAATGAGGTGTAATTCATAAGCAAGTTACGGATAATTCGTTACATTTCCGTGTCAAATTAGACTCAGACAGCCGTATAGAGATACGCGTGTGCGGTGACCCGACCAAATTGGCAATACTGCTAATTATATCGCAGTTCATGTGAGCTCACTGTATTGATCAGATTACACTCCAGTATTTATCGCACATGTAATTTAGTCGAGTTCGTTGTTGCTACCTTGATTCGACTAAAACTGGGCTAATGTTAGGTCGTGGCGCAGCTCTACCTACATTTAGTTAAAATGTCTGTAGTTTATGTATTTAGTAAAGTTTATGATCAAATTATGAACCGTAATAGGCGACTAATCAAGTACTCGTTCAACATTGCACATCACTAGTGGAGGGAATGATGTGGATTGTAGAGTAAATTAAGCGAATTTACAATTATTATATACTTACGTCACGATCGATCATTAATAATTCGTAATAAAACGCTTTTGAAGTTATAAATGATTTATTTTGTTCAATGAATGGACTTATTTACATTTGAATAATAATAATGATATCGTCTTTAATGGCAGTTGATGAAAAGACATATTTCTATAGAATACTAGCGAACATTGAGGTGGAATATCTTCGCTGTAGTTATTGTATTTGTATTGTCAGAATAGATTTTGCAACGAGATATCGTTATTTAGATTTTATAATAGAATTTCTTGGAATTTTGTTGTTGGGCGGACGGATACAACTTTGATTTCTTGCCATAGTTTTCTATATAACAAAATTGTCGTTTCGGCATGGTTGTACCAGTGGAGATTACCTGCCTGAAGCAGGAAAAGAAATGGCGTGCATTTTGGTCAGTAAGAGTCTTACAATCGCTCCCTTGTCTCAATTGATGAGAGATATTATTTTCCTATCCTATATCAAAAAGAAAGCTACCTATGGTCGTACGAATACATTTAAATTAGGTATTCGGTTGAAGTTAATTTCTTTAAAGTTATAGCTAAGTGAATGCGTTAAGTAATAAGAACATTATGTAACATAACAATAGGATTGACATCGTGTATAGGAATCCATTAAAATAAATGAGAATAAAAAAAGTTGTTTAGTACAGTTTGCGAATATTAGATAGTACATGTCTATAGCACTGAACGTTTGCCAAAAAAGGTTTCTACGGAATTAAATTTTCTCTTTTCCAGAACAGGTGAAATTAAGAAAATATTTAATGTTTACAAAGGAGTTTTGCTGTAAGCGTTCCAAGGTTTTAATTATAATGTTATTTATATAAAAGGGAATCTAGCAATTGTATTTTTATTTTTAAATATCTTGTAACTTTTAATTTAGTTCGATATTATTTAAATATTAGCCAGTAATGGCAGCAAATAACAAAGCAAAATAGGTTCTATAACAATTTTCATTAATTTCACCGATTGGCGAAGTGTTCATACTCAACATAGTTACTGCAAAAATATCCATACGCCTAATTTACTTCACTTTAATAATAATAATGCACCAAACAAATATGAAACTTACGTAACACCACAATAAAGTTCATTACAGTACAGCATCAACAGAAAAACATCCATACAAACTAACCATAGTTCGTTAGTAATAACTTTCATAAACTTAGCAAAAAGGTTCCAAAACTTGTGTTTTGTGACGTAAGAACTATGTAAGCAAGTTATTACGTATAGAGTGCTTGGTGCGAGTTTGCTAAACGTTAACGCGACCGAAATGTCACCGCGTTAAGCTTTCTGATTGGTTGGATAAGTTGGAGCCGACCAATCAGAGCGCCGAACGTCATAAACGTGTCGATTGCCTTAAAGTAAAGCAAACTTCCACAAGGCCCTCAGTCTGCGGCTCGTTTTGCGGCTTACCAAAGTAAAGTCTGTCGGCCGGCCGCCTGATTAATCTGTTAAGGTGGCCTTAAACGCTTTGGTTAAATTTAACCTTTGTTGTTTGATGTCGGCTGCCAGATATAAACATAATTACGTGTAACAGTTACTCCTGTTTCTATTTTTAGTTTTTACTTTGTTACTTGTTATTTTGTGTTTTGTTATCGTTTATATGTGTGGGTGTAATGTTTTGTTTACGTTTTTGTAGTTGGCTTATACACTGAAAGGATTTCGCAACGGTTTATAAATTATAGCGTGTGTAACGTTTTTAATCAAGCGAGTCCTATGCAGAGGAGAAGGGAATTCATTGCCATGGTACATTGCTACAGGAAATGTGCTCTCACCCTTTTAACATACACAATATTACTAAATATTTCATAATATTATTAACCTGAACAGTGTATAAATGTGCTAATTTTTAGAACTTAATATAAATTTTTATAATTTTCTAAATTTGAATTCTTGGTCACTAGTCGACTAGTCCAGGCCTATCATTTTCTATAACAAGAGGGACCTAAAACTAAATTTTTTTTTTTATTGCGAAATCAAAATGGCTTCTCTCGCGATCTCGATGGTCGTTGGAGTGAGAGCATTATGTTAGACTCTTACTGACTAAAAACAACCCGATTCCTTTTGCTGGTCCTTGCCAGAGCCGCGGAACATAATTGCGCTAGCTAAAGTTTGCTTTTAAAAATAATAACTAAGCAATAGTTATAGTGTATTGTTTGTTTTTATTGCGAAAGCTATAATACAACGTAAAGCGATAGACTGCGCAATTAAATTATGAATCATATGTTTGTTACTTTTTTTATGATTACAAGTTGTAAGAAATAGCTTAGTTAGTTGAACCATTTATTTATTTTATGTAAAATTTCACTCTGATTATATGATGAATCAAGTACTTATTAATAGAAACTGCGTATGTATGTAGGTATGTGTTATTTTTATATAATAGGAGGCAAGTGAGCAAAGAGACCACCTGATGGTAAGTGATCAGCACCACCCATGGACGGATGGAATCACAGGCGGGTAGCCAGCTTTCTAAGAATTTCGCGCGTTTATTGAAGGTAAACCATAAACCACCACGCCATAAGTCATCACGTATTCAAATCTCTGACTATTGGACCTTTAGAAAAACTATCAGCTGGTTCAAAAATATACCAAGGCACGTTCTTTTTGAAAAAGAATAAAAAGTGTAGTAGAGCTAAGCTTCGATATGCATGATTCAGCTCGATTGAGTGATATCACGGTTTGCTTTGATAGTGACGTTACCTCATGCTCATTTCTCTCAACTCATTCAAAATTCCTAACTTCTAAAAGGTCGGTAAGGCACTTGTAACTCCTTTGTTTTTGCGAGTGTCCATGTTTGTCTTTTTTTCGCTGTCCTTTAGCAAAATTAGTAAAGAACCTCCATTTTATATACTATTTGAAAAACTTTGCCCCACTTTTAGAGTGGGTGAGTTTACAAACATACAATTTAACATAATTATGACACCCAGACCAGAAACAACAATTTGTGGGAATCGAATCCTTGACACGTTGCCCTGCAGCCGATTGCCCAGTCAACGCGCCAACCGTGCAGTATTTTAATCAGTTTTTTAGTTTTTCAGATCCTGAATACCATTAATTAAGGTCAACCTAATCATCATACTATGTATGTCGCTATGCACAATTCCGACTTGTATATAAACACGAACAAAAAAACTTACCTATACATAAAAATATGAATATAAGCAGTAATAATAGTAATGGAGGATGTGAATTATGATAAGCATGAACGTTGACGTTTTATTTTATATTTCCAAGAGATTTGAAGTGTTTATGACGCGACTCACGTGGATGTGTTGCCATTAAAATATCTGATTTATACTTAAATACCTACATTTTACACTGAAAATGTGTATAATATAGCAAGCTTCAAAATAAATATACATCGCCAAAAGTATGCAGTAATATCACAACGTCCTCACTTGTCACAAGTTATGTTTTTTTTTTCAGAATAATTGGCGCGCTATATTTTCAAAATTCGAAGCAGTCTGTACGTTCAAATTGGTACAAGTAATACAAGTAGGAAATCTTCACACAATATTCCTTCTTATTTTCCTTTATTTTAAGTCTATTTTTCAGTACACGGGTTTAGACCGAAATAGTTTTTCTACTTTCCTAAAGGAAAGAAAGGATGGCTAGCCATATTTGCCGACGACTCGACGACCACTATTGCGTACAGCAAACATTGCGTATTGCCAACGTAACAATTCGATTACTACTTAGATGTAAGCGGCAATATATAGCTGCCAATAATGTAATGTTGTAGATATATGTACAATTAAATGGAAATGCATTCAATGGCTAATATCAATAAAGTTGTAATTTGTTTTTGTAATATAATTCATTTCAATTTGTGAATATTCCGGTATTGAAGAGGAACATCGTACACGGAAACAATATCCACTGTACCTACATAAGGATATTCTATTGTTTTATGAAAGGAAGTAAGTAAGTATATTGTTTTAAATAAGGGTTTACTGAATATTAAAACAAAACGAACTAATGGATTGTATTGCAAGATATGGACGGATCACGTCAGAATGGCACGGAAGAAAATAATGCTTAAATGGAACTAACTCTTAATAATATTAATATTAATCTCTATAATAAGATTTAGAGCTGATATTTCAATAGTCACATAAAAGTTATCTGAGAAATAAAATTGTTGCTGTCACCGTCTTATACAAACATTCTGACGCGACAGCATCATAATTATTCTCGAGGTGACTTTTACCTAACCATTGAAAAAGGAGCCCTTAATGTATTATTTTAACAGCACATGTCCAAGTATTACAGGCATATAAATAAACTATTATTATTTGTGTAACACAATTTTAATTGGAAACATAATTGGAGTGGGTAAATAGGGAAATAATGATTCGTTGTGTCATTATTAAAAATAACTAGGTTGTTTAGCATTTGGCTAGTATAAATACTTATTATTATTTCTTGTCGCATTATTGTGAACAATGGTTGTGATAATGACATACCGTGTCAAATTCTCAGAATGGATTTAATACAATCTTGTGGGTAAATAAAATATTATTATTATTATAATTTGAATTGTGGACGAGTGCAGGTCTGGCGAAGTTAAACATCGATGGGTATTGAATAACCGTATAAACTTTTTCACTAAGGATAGATCACCACCATCACCATCTTATGAAGATCAATAAGAGATTTCGCAAACCTTCAAGATTTCTAGAATGAAACACCTACAATAGAATGTATGGAGTAGAAAAAGAAATCTGATATATTTGTTGATACAACTTGTAAGAAAGAAATATAATTATTGTCTTAGCTAATTAACACGACTTTGATCATTATTCTAAGTAGGTGTACTTATTAAAACGCAGATAAAATTGGTCCGTAGATAATTATAAATTAAATTTATCTATACACTAGGTATATATCAAGGTGCACAAAACGAATAAAAGCAAATAATTTTACGTAACAGATCTATATCTATACTTCTATACTAATATTATAAACGCGAAAGTAACAGACAGACAGTCATACAGACAGACTGTGTCTGTCTGTCTGTATGACTGTCTGTCTGTCACGCCTGAACTACTGAACCGATTTCTGTGAAATTTGGTACAGACATAGTTTTGAACTCGAGAAAGGACATAGGATAGCTTTTTTACCAAAATCTGCAGGAGTTCACGTGACATTTCACGCGAACGGAGTCGCGGGCAAAAGCTAGTTAATTATAAAATGATTTATAATTCTACGTAACGTAAGCTTAATTAAAGGCATTATTTGATTTAATCGATTTAAGAATGAGGAGAATTTTTTATCGCATCAGATCATAAAATTGTGTTGTTTTCGAATAGGCGTCGAATTTTCTCAAATATTCAATTTGAGAAAATTCGACGCCAAAGTCCTCAAAGCAAGACCGACGTTAAGCACCTACCACCTGGGTGATTCTTCACATCAATTAAAAAAAATTTAATGATGTCATTATCCTCAACCGAAAATTAACGAGTCTGCTGATTAAAACACAGATAATTATTTTATTAAATTAAATCTCACCACTGCTTACAAGCAACCGATTAAAAATATTGTATAAAATAAATTACTAAGATGCTTAAAAATCTGGGAGGATAATGACTTGTTAAATAAAAGTTAAGGTTTTTTGGAGAATCACCCACCTGATCCCGAGCGTACGGCGCGTAGCGTTCCGCGCGCGCTTCAAAGAGCCAATAGACTACCACAGACGGGGCCCCATAGGGCTGATGTTCAGCCGGGGCTGCGGGGTAAGTGCAATGAGGTACCGCGACCTCGGCTCAGAGCAGGAGAAGGAACAGGGGGGTTTTTAGTCAGTAAGAATCTGACACTCCCTCCCGCCCAGCCCAGGGCGGGAGAAGTCATTTGATGATTTTCCCCTCACGAAAAAAGTACCTACCTGATAACTTGATCTTAATTTTCAGGCACGATGGCACAATTCTAGTTTAACCTAGGTTTAAACAAGGTTTTACTGAGCCCTAGAGTTTACGACAATGTCGCTCAATCTCAAGAGGGGAATACATTAACAACGGCTTATAATTTTACATTTATGTTGCCCTCTGCAGAATAGCACTCGCTTTGATATAGAGGGTAATTTGTAAGGGTTGGACGACAGGTAGGTCTATGTTATGCGGATCCCGCAATGTATAACGTTCTTTTCTATTATCAGTATGCACAAAGCAACAGTCCTTAAAGAGTTCAAGAATACTTGTGTCATCGATTTTATGATGGAAAAATAGAAGTAGGTACTTATAGCTAGAGGATACCTACTAATTTAATCGTTAATTCACTTACATTAATATCAATGTACAGAAATTATTATAAATCAATTAGTATTGGTAAAAGCATACGAATTTTATTACAGAAGAGCAAAATATATATTTAAAACTAGCGGCCCTCCCCCGCTTCGCACGGGTCCAACTATCTCGCTATCAAAGGGTCACTTTTTCCTAATCTTCCCCATTACTTTTCTAATATTTTCTTTGATAAGAACCTTCTCCTGACAATAACAAACACAACAAAAAAAGAGTTAGCAAAATTGGTCCAGGCGTTGTTGAGTTATGCGCTTACCAACACATTTTGCGATCCATTTTTATATATAAGAAGATACAAAGGCGAATTCCACCACATTTCACTATTAACCAAAGTTTACTTCGTGCTAATGTCAATATAGCGTGATGGGCTACTATTTAAGTGTCTAGACCACTTGAATTGTTCTGAAGAAACACAGGAAGCTCTCAAGTAATCTGATATTGAAGTGGGTTTCATTCTTTCATTGGCAAAATCTTTTGACATTGACCAAACAACGAAAACCAAATAAATCTGTAGTTGCTTATTATACCAAATAGTTCTTATTACTTCAAATGTATAAGAGAGAAGGGAAATGTTTTATAATAAAAAATAAAATTCTTAATTTAAATTTAAAATCATATAATAAATTTTAATCTATGAATTTCCCGCCGTTCAAGAAACGCCGATCAACTTAGAAAGACAAAACGTTTGAATATTTTATCAATTCTGTCAAAGCTACTTCGAGGATTAGCGAATTAATGTTCTAAAGATGTTTATTAAGACAATTGGCGTTTCTAGAATGTGTTTGATTGCTTCTAATTATACAATGTCACACACAGAACTTGTAGCTGTTAAGGGATTATTAATCAAAGTCTTAGTTGTCTAACTGTCGAAGCATCTTGGTGGCGATCCCCAGAGATACTATGTCTCGGATAAACAGAGTTTAGTTGCGTATAAATTAAACTAAGGCAGACTTAACATTAAGAATGACTTTTGTAATCATGGGAGACCTAACCAACTTTAAAGTATATTTATGGGATGGGTTTGTAAACGAGCAGCCACGTCACCTGATGGTAAGCAATCAGTTACATCGAAGTGGGGTGTGAGGGATTTGAGATGGGGATGGATGACGGCAGTTATAAGATTTTACAACTATTATAAATAAATACTTATTTAAAAATAGATTTTTAATTTTAATATAATTGACGTACTATTGGATATACCTAAATGTATGTTAAATTTAACGATAAATCGTGATTTGTAGGTACAGAAACCGAAAGTGCTTAGGGATTTGTTAATCAAAGTCACCTGGCTGTCTGGCGTTCTAGCTTCGTGGCATTCTCCAGGGATGCCATATCTCAGACTGGCTAGATGGAGTATTCAGCTCGACATATGTGACTTGGATATTCGATATAACCAAAGTTTTAAGGTTTTAAACAAAATAAGAAGAATTATTTTTTAAATATAAAAAAATAGTAAATGCAGATGGAATAAATGTGATGATTAGGTATATATATATTTACACAGATTAGTTTACAAAGCCAAGTTACTATCTTTAAATTGAGTTTAATTTCGACGTTTAGGAGAATATTGTGCAACCCGCCGTTTAAAGAGACTAACAATCTAGTGAGACGAATAAAAATGAATCTAACAACAATTATTTTGCGTTCCATTTTTCTTTACAAATCATAGTTTGACATATAAACTTACTCACACATTCACAAATGTCAATTGAATTAAGTATCAGAATCGAATTCAAAGTGCAATTTTCCGTGTACCTATCCTATTCATGGTGATTGAATTTAGACAGGCTACTATTCAAGTACCTATTATATAGGCATAATAAGTATAGTTTTGTTTCTAAAGGTATATTTTCAATTCGTCCCTCACATTTGAGTGGTGAAAGTCAAGGAAATGTCACCGGTGACCTTTAGTTCCGGGGCCGGAGTGACACCCAAATTACCCTGGCAGATATGCAAATGTTGATAAATTGACTATCTAAAAATATTACCGTGACAGCTGTGTGATTTGACGGCAACGGGGTTAGGTTAGGAATGTAAGAAAAATGTGCATATGTATTTGGCATTTCATTGTTTTTAAATAAATCTTGTTTTTCTCTGTTGCGTTAGTTGTGAAACGGATTGAAAAAGAGTACCTCGTTCTTTTCCATAGGAATCTACCACTTTGGAACGTGCAAATAGCTTAACTAGAAGGCAGACAGACAGACTGACACACAAAGTTTCATTTTGATTATTTTTGACGCTCAATAGGGCCTATCGTGGTCTATTTGAAATAAAAGATTTGGGTTTGACTTTAGGAATTCCGTTAGAAATAGACCCAAGAATGGGCGTCAGACTTATTTTGGCACCTATGAATCAATCAGTTACAGTGTTTATAGTTTGTATAAGCTTCCATTGCAAAGGATTTAAATGTGAATACAATATTCCAATTACAATACAAGGGTAATCTCCTTACTCAAAACGAGAGAACGTGGCATTAAGACAAATACTGAGAGCTCGTGTAACAACAGCTTTCATTTGAATGTAAATCTACTAAATTACAACAATTTGTCTTGTCTTCGTGTGCTTCTGACAGCATAGATAGTCTAAAAGAAACACTACAAGCAGTTTATACCTCCTTTGTGCAATACAGCTGAAATTTGCATCACCTCGTTAAGCTACAGTAAGCGACTGGACTCGACGGACTTACATACTTCTATCTCTTTCACTCCTATACCATATCCAAGTCGAGGAAGCTAGATGCAATACATGCAGGTATTAGGTATAGAGTACATCGTGTACACACCATTCCGGGCAATTGTGTCACGGTAGTCTGAGCTTCTAGGCTTTTGCATAATAGGATAATGCCTAACTGTCATCTCCTGTACAACGGCTTACACAGAGTATTTTCGTTTTGAGAGATAGCAAACTTTGTTACCGTGTCCGTTTCGCTGACTGTGCGCGGTAAAAGGTAGATTTATGAATCGTTATAAAAGTATGGTCGCGAAATTCAGGGTACGATTTTGTTTTATTAAACTTAGTACTTCCATAGCTCGTAATTTCTAAGTTTAGCCCAAAATAATGTAATAAAACAAAGTTTATTTTTGTTTTCTGTGAGTTTATAATTTACAAAGAACGTTGGTCCTATTTAAATCTGTTTAAAGACTCATAAAACGATAGAAACAGCAAGCTATCTCTGGTTTTTTGCTACTCTATGTACTCAACACCAAAATAAGTTCAATCCAAAAGCCATTGTGGCGCCACTCTGATGGTTCCCATCGTTCAACATTCGAGGCATTGAACCAGATTCTGTTACGTAAATAAATAAGGTGATCAAATTCAGAGGTAGCAGACACCTTTCTACCAACACGTAAGTATTAGGGAGGTAGGTAGCCTCAATACTCCTTGATTATTCAATACGTACCTACTGTTTTATTCAACACTTTATCCCGAGTACAAGAGCGCCCTTGGATTATAAGAAAAATGGCTATGGAATTATTTTCGTTACGATTCTAATCTTTATGAAAGATGAGTCTGTTTCTGTATATTTGTTTTAGATATATCTTCTGAAAAATTGAGTTAGATTGTCTGGTAAGTTATTGGTCCATCGGGCTTATTTACTTTTAATATATGTGGATTCGATTTATATGTGGGTCGTTGGAAGAAAAAAATATGAGCCTTTAAATCGAAAAGCGATAGTAGTTTTTATATGTACTTTGCACGTTTTTTACACAAAAATATTGTTTATCCTTTCGAGTATATTTTAAGTACCTAGTTGTTAAGTAGTTCAGGCGAAACTCAATTACTACAATTTGCAAAACCATTCATAAGTTACAATTCAATACATATAAGATCAAATTAGTTTTCTTATGATATTTATTCCTTTTAGTATGTACATTTTCTAGCCTAAGTTGGCAGACGACCCTGGTATAGCCTGTTGTCTCTATCTTTATCATGTATTGGAGTGTTCTTGTCTGTGAAAGTGCTGAGTCCGTATTGACATGATCAAAGCAACTTTCTAGGTTATGAAACCTTTGTAATATACTATTAGATAATGAAAGAGTCTTGAAGATGTGCGAGTTCTTGTTCAAGGTCAAATTAGGTGGTCTATAGTGGCGTATGGTAGATGACTTGAAAATACAAATGATAATAATTCAGGCATTTAATGTAAGAATATTATTTTTATTTTGTCGTATAGGCAAACTATATTAGATAGATAGATTTTAAATCGATTTATCATCGAAAGTTTTCGGTTTGCTTATAATTTATTTTTGAAAGTAAAACGATTATTTTATTAGACAGATATTACTATAATGTTTAGTCCTCATTCTTGTAGATACTTATGTGGTGACATCTGATGTACTTATATCGTCGCATCATAAAGTAATGTATTTTATGACTTTTGTAAGAATTGTACAGACGTTTACCGAGAGTGCTATTACTTAAGTTACTTTATACTATATTAATACTATTCGAAAAGGGGATGTGTCTTCTGTCAGACATCAGTCGCAATTTCAGACTTTACGGGATAATCACAGAATTCATTATTCAACGAAAAAAAAGTATTTTAGAGCTTCTAGCTCGTATTCAGCCAGTCATCAAAATTGATACTAAAACTAACCGATTCTGCATCGAACACGAAAACTCGTATAATTTCATCATAAGATGGCCGACGTTCGAGTCTGATTTATGAAATATCCAATCTTATAACGGAAATAGGTATTGGGAGTAAGGAGAATTTCGACGTCGACGTTGGCAAAGCTTTCGAGTGGCCTCGAGAGGGCAGAGTGGACGAGAGTCACTTGTGAGGTACTGGGAGGCACCTGAACGTGTCACAGCCCGCTTTTTACCCCGCCAACCCAATTCGACACTATTGTTTAGGCACGACTCGCGACCAAAGAAAACGTCGCGATCTAACTCGAACTAATCTCAGTAGGCGTGATGTGAGATTTAGTGCATCGAATGAAAGTAGGTAGCATTTTACTGCTGGTTAAAATCTTTTGTAAAAAATTGAATAATGTTAGCTTAGGTAATTGATTTTCGAATAAGTTTCATATTTAGAATTGCGGTTATTTAAAAAAAGGATGAATTCTAGAATATTGTGGAGTAACAAAATGTTCACCTAATTAAACCAACCAGTGATAGGTCTTTCCTGATAGTGTACTCAAGTGGTCCCTGTATAATAGCTTTCAATTTTAACTTTTCGTGCATTTACATTAATTGTTCTGTTATCTTACAATAACCGCATTTATTAGAAGCACAACTGCCTCCAGGAAATAAAAGTGAAATTAAACATATCAAAGTTTGATAAATTCATCCTAAAATGAGGTTGTTTCAAGTACTTATTTGTATTTAATGTTTATTACTTTATTTCCTATCTGAAGTAAGTTAGGGTCTTACTGAAACAAGTTTCTCCAACTTATGAGTTCACGCTCGTTTCATATGAGGGTCAAACTTTTTTATAGGAAGTTTTGTGAAACGCCAAATACACGAAATATGTAGTTGGTAGCGAATCTTATATATAAGAGTATTTATAACTATTAGGACTAGCTATTGTAAGAAGGTACCAGTGACAGGTATTTCCTGAAAAGTGTACTCAAAGATATCAGGTACCTGACTACCTGTATAATGGCTTTGAATTTCAACTTTTTGTAGAATTACATTCATTGATTTTTAATTGTTGGGTATGATGGTTTTATTTAAGAAAATGATGACGTCACCAGCGCGCGTAGATATCACATAAAATTAAAAGAAAAATATACTTTTTAATATTTTGAAAAAAATAATAAATTATACTCTTTGTCCAACGCTGAGACACACATCACTGTTTTTTTTAATTATTTTTGTTTTGATTAATTTTTACTGTTTTTTTTATCTACTTTTGTATCTGTGTCCAGGTTGTGCAAATAAAATTATTTCTTTCTTTCTTTCTTTCATTTCTTTACTCAGTCTGTCAGTGAAGCTGATGGTGTTCATTGCAAGACGTAGATATGTATAAAGAAGAACGAAACCAAGCATTTAATTAGGAAGTTACAAATTTATTTTTTACATACCTACATACCTATATATCAAAATATTTAGACGGAACAAACATAATTTGGTATGTCCTGACTCCGATCTTTCTGATTTCATTGACAATTTAAAGATATATTGACATTTGATATAGTATGTTGATATATGTATGTCACGTGAGTCGTGAGTCTCGAGTTAGAGATGAAATGTTAAAGTCCACTTTAATATGTTTGCTATACCTACACATAGATAGGTACAATATCTTTATATGTCAAGGAGTTCAATGAATTTACTTAGTATATTCCACAATTAATTATTTCTCAAGAACATCGACCTAATTAAAATGGTTAAAAAAACAATAGCTAATTTTTTTTCAAAAAAAACCCAAGTCACAGTAAAATCATTTTTAGTTCAACAAAGAGGAATAGTAAAGGATTCTTAAAGTAAATTTGAGCTCTTTGCTTTCTCCATGTTTTGCAAGCAGGCTATAGGATTGCAGTTAAGCCGTCTGAAATTTATAAAACGCTGCTGTTTTGGTTGGTAACGATGGGTTTTTGAACTTTTGGTACGTTTACCTAACTTACTATTTCAGCGCGGCTTCATCTGTTGCTCGCCTCCTACTGGTCGTAGCGTGATACTTTAACCTATCCGTAGCCTTTCCTAATACCTATAAAGACTATTCAACACAAAAAATCTTTTCTAATCCGAGCAAGGATTTCTTGATATCGCGTTCAAATAAATAAACATACAAACTCTTTAACTTCACAACATTACTAAGTACAGGTAGATTTTGAGATCAAAAATTAAGTCAAAGATAGATACGTTCGTGCATATCAATTCAATAATAATAATAATAAGCCCCCTAAAATCTAACCACACGTCCCGATCGACCATCTGATCACGTGGGGGGCGGGCAACGCAAAATTAGTGTTACTGGGCGGCTAACGTGGCAATGGTAACCCATCGGAGAAATGGAGACGAGAGCGAAAAAAAGATTACGTATAGGATCGCTGCCCGGGGGCGATCGCCGGGGCACGCCTGGAGCCGATGCTGGGCGTTCCAGTATACGAACCATCGGTGGTAGTGAGTTGAGTCTGCGGGCTCCTACCGGGTCACCCGAACAATGCGACAGCAGACCATCCTCCTCATTTTCCCTTTTCCCTTCACTGCCCTCTTCTCCCCTTTCCTGCCTCAACTATAATACTGATTATAGTTCTACTTCCTCACCACCCTCTAACAACTCTGCAGCCATGGATGTTGTGCAGGAGGCAGAAGCCAACAATCCTGCACCCACCACTGGTCAAGTTCGCGCACGATTGAGATGGACGAGAGAGATGAACGAGTTCATCTGGCGCACCTACCTTCTGGTTACAAATCTAGATACGAAAATCCGCGGTTATTTAGACCCCCTTTACGCCAAATTTACTGACAGATTCCCTGACATGAAAGTTTCGAAACAAAGGCTCGGTGATCAGAAGCGCGCTATTCTTAGAAACAAGCTGCTCCCCGATACTATATTAGAGATAATAAAAAACGAAGTCCAGGTAGAGCTCCAGAATAATAACAATAGTCACAATACAATAGGTTTAACACAGATCACAACAACCGAATTGCAACAAACAACCAATGCAAGTACCCGACTTAAATGGACAGATGATATCAACGAAGCTATTATTAGGGAATACTTTAAAATAACGCATATTGAAACTAATAAAACTGCATACAGAAAACAACTACACACTTCCATTACACAACAATTTCCAATCATAGCACATGTTTCGGAACAGCGTGTTGCAGACCAGCGTAGAGTTATCCTTAACAATAGACTCGTATCAGATGATAGATTGGAGCAAATTAAAAGAGAAGTAAGAGATTATCTTTGCACACAATCAATACAGAATACACAACATGACATGACAATCTTAAACACATCGAATCCTGGTGGTAATGCAAGTATGGATATAGATACAACATTCCAGGATGAAACTATTAATACAATATTAGTTGATGAAACCTTGGACTCCAAAATAGAAAAGACCTTCGAAGAAATTTATTATAAATACTTATCAACTGAACCTACCAATAGACCTTTCATACCTAAACAAAAAACTTCAAAAAGATTTGCACACATCATTTCCTATTTAAACAATAAAATTTTACCAAAATACGGTACCAAAGATGACGACTTTCATAAAACTCACACTCTGGTATACTGTGCGGCTCACACTGCCGCCTTGTGTAATGGCTCTAAAATCAAAGACCACAGCCAAACATCATCTAGTACACAACATATAGACGATATGAAAGATAAGCGACCAAACTGGTTGAGACGACTTGACCAAAAGATACTCATAATTCGTAAAGAAATAGGTAGAATGACTCAATATATTAACGGCAATAGACACTTAAGATTAATAACACATATCGAAAAAATTAAGCATAAATACAGAACACATTCCAGTTATGAAGAACCAAACACAACCAATGAGCAATTTATGGATAGCTTAAAGCAGAAACTCACAGCAATAACAAGTAGGCGGCGTAGGTACTTTTATTGTACGAAACGAAAAGACCAGAACACACAATTTACAAATAGTGAAAGGCAGTTTTATAGGACACTAGCTACCGACACGACACATACACAAAATAGACAGCAAGCAACAGAAATACCACACCCCAACACGGAACAGCTACACAACTACTGGTCGAATATTTGGTCAAAAACATCTGACCATAATCAATCTGCCACGTGGATAGAAAACGATAAAGAAAGATTAGAACAATTACCACAAATGTCATTTGATTCTATTCCGCTTGAGGTGTTTTTTAAGGTCATCCAAAGAGCACACAATTGGAAGTCTCCTGGCACTGATCACATCCATAACTTTTACTACAAAAAACTCACTTTCCTACATCCATCTATTTATAAGCATATTAATGACTTCATAAAAAACCCTCACGACATCCCTGACTTCATTACACAAGGCGTAACCTACATGATTCCCAAAGACTCTGATCATACGAACCCAGCTAAATACAGGCCCATTACTTGTCTACAAACCATCTATAAATTAATCAACGGTTGCATTTCAGAAATAATCTACAAACATATATCACAAAATAACATTCTAGCTGAAGAACAGAAGGGATGCCGTAAATATAGTCAGGGATGCAAGGAGCAACTCACAATAGACTTGATAGCCATGAAACATAAAGCTAAACAGAAAAATGACATATTTACAATGTATATTGATTACCAAAAGGCTTATGACTCAGTCCCCCATAGTTGGCTACTATACATATTAAACCACTATAAAATTCACCCAGAATTAATTAAATTTTTAACCGAATCTATGAAACATTGGAATACCAAAATAAAACTGGGGAAATTAGTGCAAACGGATTATATACCCATCAGACGGGGTATTTTTCAAGGAGATGCTCTAAGTCCTCTTTGGTTTTGTCTCGCTCTGAATCCTCTTTCTAACCTTCTGAACTCTTCTGACTACGGTCTCTCTCTAAAAGATAACACTGGACAAAACTTACATTTAACCCACTTGATGTTCATGGATGACATTAAACTGTATAGCAATAGTATATCAGGACTTTTTTCACTTGCGGACCTCACACAAACCTTTTCAGATGACATAAAAATGAGTTTCGGAATTGACAAATGCAAAACATTCTCCCTCATAAAAGGTCAACAAATCGAAAACAATCCGTATGCACTGGGGTCTGGCGAAATAATAGAACCAATGATACAAAACTGCAGCTACAAATATTTAGGGTTTGAACAAACATATCAAATAGACAAAAAATACGCCAAACATAAGATAACCACAAAATATAAACACAGACTCAACATGCTAATAAGATCACAATTAACTTCCCGTAATCTAATAAAATCCATAAACACATTTGCCATCCCTATACTCACGTACTCTTTTGGAATAATAAACTGGTCAAAAACCGATCTAACAAAATTACAACGGGTTATAAACACGTCTTTGACGATAAACAGGAAGCACCATCCACGATCTTGTGTGCAAAGACTCACGCTACCCAGAGAAGATGGTGGGCGGGGTCTAATAGATATTGAAAACTTACACAACCAGCAGATTGCCAACTTAAGAAAGTTTTTTTTCAAAAAGTCTCAACAATCCCACCTTCACAAACTTATTTGCTATCTAGATCAGAATTACACACCACTGAATCTGCACTCTTCCAACCCACAACGCAATGAAAGCATAAATACCAAAATAGACAAAATCACAGCCTGGGAACGTAAGTCCCTCCATGGAAGACACCGCCTTGACTTGCAGCAACCTCATGTCGATATCAAAGCATCGAACGCTTGGCTGCAGCGAGGTGAGCTTTTCCCTGAAACGGAGGGATTTATGATTGCCATACAGGACCAGGTAATAGACACAGCCAATTACCAAAAATACATAATCCGCAGACCCAATTATAACGACAGCTGCAGGCGGTGCCATGGTGCTTCGGAGACGATCCAGCACATCACTGGCGCCTGCAGAGCAATAGCCCAAACTGACTACAAACACCGTCACGACCAAGTAGCTGCAATAATACACCAATCGCTTGCCATTAAAACAAAACTCATTACCGATAGAGTTCCATATTACAAATACAAACCGCACACAGTTCTGGAAAATGATAATTTCAAATTATACTGGGATAGAACTATAATTACAGACAAAACCATATATAATAATAGACCAGACATAACAATGTTAGATAAACAAAATAAAATAGTATATATCATTGACATAGCTATATGTAATACACATAACTTAGTTAGTACACACACAGAAAAAATCGCCAAATACACAGAATTATCTATTGAAATCAAAACACAATGGAACGTTACACACACTAAAACTATCCCCATAGTATTATCTAGCACAGGAGTAATCCCAAAAACTCTTCACAATAGCTTGAACTCTTTAAATATTAGCCCGTCAACTTACCTACTTTTACAAAAAGCCGTTATTTTGAACACATGCCGTCTAACCCGTAAGTTCTTAAATGCCTAACCTTACAGCACTTGGCTTTGGCCCGTGCCTATTTTAACCCCACTTGATGGGAGAAATGCCAAAAGCATAACAGAATAATAATAATAAATCCGCAAGGCAGCTTGTGGCGAGCTGTTGGGCAGTGGCGACCCCACGGACCTGACTCCCGGGAGGTGTCTTGTTCTTCTCTCTCCAGTTAGTCCTCGTGACGAGCTGGAGTGAACACTGATGAAGAACAAGCCCTGCTACCTCATTCTTGCCTTAATTGGCTGGCTTGAGTGGAGATTCGCAAGAGTAGGAGTTAAAGGAGACTCGGGGGAAGGATGTATCTCAGTAAGGTGCTGGTAGGGGTCTTGACCGTACTTCCGGGATTGCTCTGATAGCCGTGGGATGCCTTTCCTTCCCCAAGCAGCTCAACGTATGTTGCCTCCGTGTCGCTACATGCTAGCGGCCGTTTCCGGGGGCCCATTAATTGAGTTTGCCAGTCACCCCCTGCCTGTTTATCCGTATGTATCAATATTGGTCAGGGGCAGGGGCCATAGTATTTCCATAGTTTTCATCCACTAGTGCATAGCAACCCATACCCATAACCCTATCAATTGTTACAACATTTTACAATAGTCCTGCATCAACCGGGGATTGTCCTTGGGTGCACTTTTATAGTGCATACAGGGATAATTGCCGGCTGATGTCCCATCACATTTAGATTAAAATTGTTCAACGGGCTCTGGGCTCTCTGCGAGTTGGCTTCGGCTCCTCGTATGCCTTCCAAAGGTCCGGGACCCTGTGGTCCCGTGAAAGGAAAGAACAAACAATATAATAATAATAAAACTACATACAACATAAGGTGAACTAGAAAGGCAATCTTGTATATCAAGTTTCGACACCGACGTATGTTTTATTTGTTGACGTGGAACGTTCTGGCAATAAATCTAATAAGTTTTGAAGGTGGGACGCAGGATAAACTAAGACTAATGGCAGAATAATCTCGATACGGACCAGCCACACTGTTTTGTGCGAAATAGCTGACATATTGTACCTAATGTATCTAGGTGGATAGGCTATGTCGTTAAATTTGAAAATGTAATTTATTGTGATAGTATTTTGGTCGCAATTTATTTAGTTCATCAATTTAATTTTTAAAATATTATTTTGAGAGCAGAAATATTTAATTGTAGCTATAGTATTAATTTCTCGGTGATGGTGATGATGATGATGATACGATTAAACTTCGTTATTTTATTGAAAATATACGCTATATTATTTTTGGCAATTTAATGGTACTTAACAAAAAAGTTTCTAAGCATTATTAAAGGAGTTTTGACGCAGAAATTACCAGGATCAGATTTTTTTATATATATAGGCGTAACGCATTTGTAACAAAATCAAAGGTACCTAATGCTAACATTTTGTTGTGTCGCTCGTAAAAAGCACGAGGAATGCATAATGTACGCCAGTCGGCGCGTTCTACCAATAAAAACTAACTTATTTCGCTTCAGCGAGTCGAGCTCGTTACATACAAGCTACTAACATTAAGCATAGAATAGCATAACGCAAGATTTTTTTAAATAGATACATATCAGTGTAAACAAAATATTCTTAATTAAGTATTAACGCTTATTATTCAGGAAACAAACCTCGAGACGACATGTAAAAATTCACATAAAAATAATACTTAATAGAATCATGTTCGAAATTTTAAATTCGCGCGCTGTCACGTTCGCCGTCATAGACAACAATAGATTTTATTTGCAAATGTCATTACCCAATTTTATGATTCGATTTCAAATCGATTTGTTTGTTATTTTAAATTCAAGACATTTCAAAGCTTACGTGTATTGATGCTATTCTTCATACGAATAAACTAACTACAGCAGGTGCTCGGATAGTTGGTATTTCGGTAACTTTGTTCGAAATTCTGATCACGAACTTAGGCGATTAATATGTACTCGATGTGACAGATGTTATGTGATAATCGATTTTGGTGGTACTCAAATATTTCCAAAGAGATGTAGATAAGTTTTTTTTTGTTTGAATGCCTAGACCTTACTTAGATATGTCTGTAGTTGTCCGGTGTAACTTTTTATTAACATTTTACGACCGTAAAGAATTACGTTGCCATACAATGAATTGTGTGGTCACATATTTGATTGGATCAGATAAAGAAAAAGGCCAAGAAAGTATTGCATCAAGTTTTATGTACATATGTATAAATTACAGTTTTTGAAGGCATGCCTAGGACTTTTTTGTAACCATTACCTACAAAAACTATAAGTTTCAAGGATTTAGAAAAAATATAGGACTAAGAAAGCTTAGTCTAAGATATAAAAAGTTATTTGCAAAAAATAGGTATTTCTTTTGAGTGATGAACCATAATTGTGGCGAAATAGGACAGTTGTTGTCTGAAAAAGTACTGAACTTGGTTAGTTACTAATAAAAAACAAAGTTTGGTTTAGAAAAAAGAATCATTTTTTCGGGATTACGTAATGTACATTACGTAATCCCGAAAAAATGACAGAATGAAAGAACACAGACAGAAATGACAGAACAGATTTTAACGAAAAGAAATGTAATGTGTACACATTACATTTCTTTTCGTTAAAATCTGTTGAATTAGTCTGAGCGCAGCCGCCCATGGACTCTCGAAATAATAAGTGCGTTGCTGGCCTCTTGGAGGTTATTAGGTATGGAAATTAGGATAGGGGATTTGAGGATTAGCTTGTTTGCGGAGGGAGTGAAGAGGGAAGGATTGGGCCTCCTGTAACCTCACTCACACAACGTACCTAAGTGTTGCTTTACGCCAGTTTTCTGTGAGACCGTGGTATCACTCCGGTTGAGCCGGCCTATTCGTACAGAAAAATGGCTCTCCCACACTTAAATTGTTATATTAACATTTCACCTTTAATCATATTATTCAACCAGTTGAAATGTAATAAATTTAATGCCAAAACAGACTACATATTCGTGAATTAAATTACCTATTTAGACCCGCAGTGCAGACTCAATCCTCGCCCGTGCGTGTAATCCTCTTATTGCAGTTTATATCAATTGAGTGAACCGGACGCGACCAGCGATTCTCATTTCCTCTTTACATAGTATGCATTAATATTTACGTAATTCATGCGAATTTGTATACCTACCGAAAAAGTTATTTTTAAATAAATTAAAAACATTGGTTAATAATTAAAATTAAAGTAATATAATACTTAGATACCTAGTTACTATTGTGAGACGTATAAAAGTTTATGGAAAATAACGAATTGATTATGAGTATGAGTCCCGTTGTGACTTGAAAGTAGTAGAGCTTTTCTCAGTTAATTATAAATAAAATAATATAGTTAAAGTTAAATTTCGTTTCGTATGTGCATTTTTGAGTAAAAATGTGGTTTAAGTACATAGGTATATGTATAAATAAGTTTTTTAGGGAAATTACGAAAAATTTAACTTTTCTGAACTTCTGAAGGGTAAAGGTTAAGTGAGCTCATAACAGATAGTTAGATACTGAACATAAATAGTGAAAGATCCAGTTTTTACTGGTTATTATAGTAAGAGTAAAACGTAAATTTACAATGAACTGAATAAAAAACTCGGATATTTCAAATGGAACGTAACAGTATTTACTGAGTGAAAAGTCTAACAAAAGTTGCAAAGTGTAAATTGTGAACTAAATTGGCGGACTGCACGACTGTCGACTGCGCTAATTCATTCAACTAGCCTGAGGTTTTTGTATTTGAAGAGGAAAAAAATGCATTAAGTATGCAAAAAAAAAAGAAAAATGTAAGTAGTACTACTAGATATGTTCTATTAAATTATAAATAATTCTTGTTTCTATCGGTTTTATGAACAATACCTTATTGTATCATTTAAAATATTAATAAAAATACTCATTTATAAGTAACTTAATAAGTAATTAAGTACCTATGCGTGTACTGCTACATTAAAGTTACTTCAACGAGTAATACAACCTTCTTCAAGACGGTGCCGGTGTATGACTGGCAGTATGACCTACGAGTCGAACACTTTTTAGTAGTAGCATTAGAATGAGGAAGCTCTTCACCTTTTGCTAATGTATGGCTATATAATCGAATTAATTTACGTAAACATTTTATTTCATAAAAGAAATTTCAGTGAAAATCATCAAAACTTTCCAACTTTTTTTGTTATGCACACAAAGATAAGTAACAAAAGATCAACAAGAAACAAATACAAAATTGCATTAACAAAGTAACAATTGTAACAAAGCCAACAATAGTTGCAGTTTCACATAAATTTCGAACTTACTGCATCCACCTGATACTTAGTTGGGTCGTGGTTTTTTCTTTCTCTTAATAAAGTTATGTGATTTGGCTATTGTTCTTTTAATGTTTAGATTCCAATGGAAGCTACCGTATGCTTGCTAAATGGCGCTTAGATAACAAGAGGCTAGTTTGGACAATAATTGTAGCTGTCAAAAATGGAACGTCCAATGGTGTGAGGCTACTTAACACTAGCTAATTCCCTATTGGACGAAATTGAGATAAGTCTATCCTAGTGCCATCTGGCGAATGAAAAAATAAGGTAGCCCCATTAAAAATTAAGAATCATAAGTTAACATGAATGCAGGTTGCTTCCAATCGATTTGAAAGGCTTGGGGATGGAGTGCTCAAGTGGTAGTTAGTGATAATAATGATCCGGGGTTGCGGGGTAAGCGCAATGAGGCACCGCGACCTCGGCATAGAGCAGGAGAAGGAACAGGGGTTTTAGTCAGTAAGAGTCTGACATTCCCCCTTGCCCGGCCCTGGGCGGGAGAAGTCATTTTATGATTTTCCCCTCACAAAAAAAAGATGATAATAATGATGATGATGAAACGTGATGTGATGAATACAGTTCAAAAAAGGCGCGATATTATGCAATAGCTGGCTGTGGTCACTATAGGAGGGGTGTATATGCGGCAGTATATGCGGAAACAGGCTGATGATGACTTATAAGCTTCAAATTTATTATGTGACCTAGCTAACTAGCTCACAATTTTATTTCAAAGTTATGCTGATATTTTATGACCGTTATCAAGCTCTATATTTCATTCTCAACATATTACGGATCTAACATGTTACCCATATTTTTTCCATAGACATATCAGACTATCATAGAGGTCCGCTATAACCATAAATCGAGTCTAGAGTGATCACGACTGGACGTCCGTAATCTTTCCAGCGAACCGTTCTTGCCAGCGATAAAAATAAAGTTTATGAGAGAGCTTAAATAGACTTTGCAGTTTTATAGCATCGAAATTAAATTCGAAATGCGTTTTTAAAATTGCGGTAATAACCCACTTTGAGATGTTCCACTTATCGTATTAAATTGTTGCAATTTTCTTCTGGTTCTAAATTGGCATTTGCTTAGAATTAGAAACTTTAAATGTGAAAATGAATTTAATTTGGTTTTAAGAAGAAATTTAAATAAATAATTGAAGACGATTTATACACTATGGTAAATAAACATGTAGTTTTCGGCCGGTATAGTATTAAAATGAAAAGTCTTTTAAAATTTTAAAAAGAACGGTAATCAGACATTCTTAATTCAAATTTTCAATATTTAGAGATTTCTTTATTTGAAATTATCATGCAAAAATAGCTCTTATTTCAAAAAAAGATTAGTCATTTGACGTTAGAAATGTTAAGTAAGAGTTCGCGGCAGCGTTTAGTACACTCGCACTTACAAACCACTAGAAACAATAAGTGCTTACTTGCAACTTGGGTGAAGTTCAGATATAAAGGCCTTGGGTACTTTTTTGCTGAATATTAGTTATACTGTAGCTGTATCTGTTTTTTTTGTTTGAATGAAAAGATATTTATGTTGAAACGTATAATTTTATTATTATCTAAGTAGTAGGTATCTGTGGCTGCTTGAGTATATGTGTTAAAAGTAATTTATGAGCTTTTCTAGACTAAAATTTATTTCTCACCCAAATATCACTTAGTGAAATATACAAACGAAGGATTTAAGTTGTGCTGATAGTAAAGTCACCAGTCAGAAGTAGAATCAATAGCACCTCTCTTCGTGTGTCGTATAGCCGTCTAAGAGATTGCCTATTAAAAGGTAAAACTGAAATTATGTGAAGCCCTTCTAACGTAGAGGAAGTCCATAATCTTGAAGAGTATTTTCAAAAGCTGCTTGATTGTGATTTAGAAATACAGACAGAAAATTTTCTAAAAGTCGATTTTTTTATCGAATAACATCAGTATCAAATAATGTTCCGGTCATAATTAGTGTACTGGGAATTGTTGTTGTGCAAATAAACACGTGGGTAGGTAGGTATTCCACAAACACGCTAACGAATGTAAACAAAACCTTGGATTACGGACTCATTTCAAAGAATTACCGAATAAAAGTTTCATATATAGGACACTAGCGGGCCGCCCCCGCTTCGCACGGGTCCCACTATCTCGCTATCAAAGGGTTACTATTTCCTAATCTTCCCCTCTACTTTTCTACATTTTCTTTGATAAGAACCTTCTCCTGACAATAAAAATAACAACAAAAAAAGAATTAACAAAATTGGTCCAGGCGTTGTTGAGTTATGCGCTTACCAACACATTTTGCGATCCATTTTTTTTAAATAAAGAAGATAGTTTCATAATGACGTCATATTAATAAGTACATACTCGGATTTTTTTTTATTTTTGTTAAAATGTCGATACATAACGGCCTGTCCTAAAATGTCTCGATTTTCCTAAATTGTAATTGTGTATTTGAATATAGAACGTAATTTATATGAATGATGAACTACATACGTTAATCGGTTACTATAGTGGAAACAGAACGTTATTTTTTTTGTTCACTAATTCTCTCTGATTAGTTTATAGTAATCTGTGGCACTAACTTATAATGTGTTCAGTCGCAGCTTCCTTTACCTTTTAACTGATCAAGATTAAATAGAATTTTGTTCACTCGTAACTTGTCAAAAATACCAACTTGGTAGAATTATGTCAGAAATCCCTATGTACCTATACTTAAATGTTTAAAACTACGCAACGAATTTTGGTGCAGTTTTTCAAAAAGGTAAATTGAAAAGGATTTTTTTATAATTACAATATCATCCATTAAATAGCATAGTGAAGCGGGTCGCTCACAGTAATATCATTTAAAATCAAAAATATAAACAAAATTACATTACTTTACATGCAACAGTTACTGAAAGAATGGAAAATGAGAAAATGCTAAGAGAAAACGCTACCCGCTCTAACTAGGCGCTTCAAAGCCAGCAGATTGCAACATCAATATTTAACCCTCAAACACCGGCTAAGGTCTCGTAGTACGAAAGTATCTCGTGGGTATATATGACCTTTATATTCACCCTTCATGTTTTATTGAGTTTATTATCGTCCTTCAAGTTGTAACCCGCTAACAGACAGTTTATATCGGGTAACGCGTTTACTTAAACGTTATTGGTATTAAGATGGCCGTGTGTCGTGTTTAGGACATTTAATTTTGACGTTTTTTTAAAGACAATACTGTAGTTTCCAACTAGTCAAATTCAATACTTTTATCCAAACGTCAAAAACGATACTTTTCTATGGAATTTGTATGAAACTCCGAATTATGATGTCATAGTATATAAGCGTCAAATAGCGTACTTATTGCCTAATTAATTGCTAAAAAATATCTAAAATGTAGTGTATTGATCGATCGATTAATAAAAGGATAGTTATTTTTTCAATATTTTATTGTATCGAAACGACGAATTAATTTATTTTTGACCTAGGAAACTATCCGATTGTAACTCTCAAAGATTGAATTAAGTATTTTAAATTACTAAGAACAATGACTCACTTAAGTGTTTATTCACTAATTTAGTGACAAAATCTCTACCGACTAGTTTCAAGACACAACGGAACTCATCATGAGGAAGGTGCGACGTCACGCGGTCGTTTCGTTTGATTAACGTGAGTAAGTTGTTATTTTCAATATTAGTAAGTCTCACAATAGGTAATTATACTGAAGCATTTTAATGTACTAAATGTCGTATCCACCATTAAAAAGGTAATTAGAAAACAAGTAAATTTAAGTTATATTACAAGAAAACGCAACAACAGACTGTAGGTAAGGTTTAAATAAAATATGAAAGAAAATCCTCTTTCATAATAATTTTTCGTTAAATAAATCACAATACAGACTTCCACGTTCCATAATTAACTTTGTACCGAAGTTAATTAATTTAGTACAATCACGTAACAACTCGGCTAACTTTGGTAAAACATTTAATCTTCAACAGTTTTAGACATTAATTTTTTGTTCGGACTTTTGCAAGAAATCCAGCGGAAAGATTAGCTATGAATAACGGAGAAGTTTTTCCAAAGAAAATAATGAATCTAGGGTAATATTTTCCTCGGTCGGTCACCTTTATGTACCCTTTACTGATTACCAAGTACTTGGACATTGCTCAAGTTTTTAATTGGTGAGTAATGTCGATCCGATATTAGGTCAAACTGTACCACGGACGCATTCTTGTACTAATAACTTTAGCGTTTAATCAGTTAAGAACATACATTGTTACATTCCTTCTCGGTAGAGTATTGATTTTTACTGCATTAATTAAACTTCGGACTTGTATGAATGTTTCACTATTAATGACACTATTTTCTACTCTTTGGGTTCGAGAAATGAAAGAAAAAAAATATATCACCATTATTGGTAGACAACCTCTCATTTTACAGATGACCCCATGAGGTCAATTGTACGCTGACTCGACAACTGTTTATCGCAATATTAATGTCATTGTGTTGGGTTTGTAAGTGCAATAGCGTACTCCGGTTTCTGTCCGGAGTGCAAGAATAGTGGATTGGTTTTTAGTCAGTAAGAGTCTGACAATGCCTCTGCCAGGGCCGGACAAGTAATGTGATGATTTTCATCCCTTAAAAATATAACAAAAATTAATTACGTCACTACACAGTGACGAATCTGGGAACTGCTGCTAACATACGTAAGTATGTATATATTTGCCAAAGATAGGTAGGTACCGATAGTTTGTACCATTGTGTTCTTCCAGGCCATTAGTCGAAGTGAAGATTTCTCCGTCTGCGAATACGTCTTTAATTAAAACTTTTCCAGAACAGCCGATGGCTTGTTTGGTACATGATTACTATTGTTTTACGACCTAACTATTTCATGTATTGTACATATTTATTGACAATATTTTCTCTCTTCTTTTCCTAATGAGTTTTTTGACTTTAGTCTTAAGATTTTTGTTTCGTAAGGAGTAGTAAGGACGTCTGTATAGAGATGGTATTTAATATATATTTTTGACGACAGGATTGGAACTGAAATGCCTTTGTTTTTGTATAATGTCCCATCACATTTAGATTAAAAGTGTTCAACGGGCCTCTGCGAGTTGGCTTCGGCTCCTCATATCCAAAGGTCCGGGACCCTGTGGTCCCGTGAAAGGAAAGAGTAAATAATATAGTAAATGGAAATAACATATTGGTGAATTGATAAAATAATGCTGATTAAAGTTCATTGGTGTGTCTATTGGTTGCACGTTGAATGATTCGATAATACCTATATGACCGAATACATTTTCACTCATTTAAAAATGACTTAATAGTGATTTTTGTTGAGCATTAACTCCAAATTTTGTATAATTCCATCATACTATCTGGTATTAAGCGACGATGGAGCATGGATACCTAAAAGCAATACCTATTCTAGGTATCTGGACACTTTATTATTTATCTTATTAAAAATTCTTCTTTATATAACAACTAGCTTCTCTCGCGCGGTTTTATCCGCTGCTCGGCTCCATTTAATCGTAGCGTGATGTTTTATATTTTTACCTCTTTATAATATTAGTATAGATAACACAAAGCAATCACACTCTAGGTACTATTTTATCTAAATAAGAGTACCTAAGACCAGTACAAAAGAGATTGAAAGCAATTTAACTATTCACGTGTGACAAGTGAAGTTGTCGGCAACAGAGATTGCAGTGCCGGAATAACTTCTAACTTGGCACTAACTGACTTGCACTTTGAAATTTATTTAGTTTACGACACCAACTTTCAATTGCTGACAATTCTATTTATTTAAGTGAGAATGTTATCTGATTTTTGTCTTTGTAAGAAAACATTTCTTTTGTTTTTCATTGAACAAATTATGCTTTTGGTAGGAAAGCCGAAATATTTATTTTCACTTTGTAATGTATAAAGGATTTGCAAATTTTTGACTTCACGGTTGGTGCGGTGGCTTGGCAATTGGCTGCCGTGAAACGTGTCGCGGTTTCGATTCCCGCACGGAACAACTTTTTGTGTGATCCACAAATTGTTGTTCCGGGTCTGGGTGTCATGTGTATGTGAAATTGTATGTTTGTAACCGCATCCACGACACAGGAGAAAATCCTAGTGTGGTTTCCTTAAAAAGAAGAAAGAAAGAAAAGAAAAGAAAGAATCGAATTAAATTACAAAGCAGTAAATGGATAGAATGATATTAACAATTCTATTTTCAAAACAAAAGACAGAGTTAGATGATTACAAAATAATAAATCTCTAAATTTTTTTTAATAATTTTCACAAAGAACATCTCTCTATTCATAAAGAAGCTAGTATAGTTACCATAAGATTTAAATACGAAAATATTTCCTCTCACAAAGAAACAACGGAAACAAACAACTCAATTATTTAATGAAAAGATTCTATAAAACAAAACGATTATAACTAACTCGATAACAAAATCGATTATCGTATTCTATTCTACAGCCCTATAAGATAATGAAGCGCCATCTTGAAAACTATATTGCACTTGTTTATACAGAATGTCATTTTAATTGTACCATTATGAGTGCACAATGATGAATAAATTAGCCTACGTTCGTCACTTAAATCACCATGTATAGTTGCAATAGTGTTGTAAACACCATTTTTAAATGCACATAATGACAAAAACATGTCACTTTAAATTATTTTTCGTTATTATGTTGGAAACGTTTTGTTGTTTGTTGAAGTAAACGATAGAGGTGGTATCTGGTTGGACTTCTTTTTTTTAACTATCTCAATTACTTTCGTTGGTTCGCATTTTAGTTTAGACTTTGTTTTTAAGAATTCTTTGTACGGTTTTTTTATGTGATAGGTCGGCAAACGACCCTGATGGTAAGCAATCAGTGCTTAGTGCAGAGTGCATTGCCGGGCTTTTGGGGATTAAGGGTTACTTAGAATTTGGGATTGGGGAGGGATTGAATGGGGGGAGAGGAAGGGTTGGGCCTTCGGTAACCGGGCTCACAGGATGAAACACAACACTGTAGTTATTTCATGCTGGGTTCTGTAAGGCCGTGGTATCACTCCAGTTGAGCCGACCCATTCATACCGATGCATGGGTCTACCTCACGTTATTTTGGCATTGAAGTATAATACTATCGGCATACAAAATAATGGTAGAAAATCTAATGTGAAAAACCTAAACGTGAAAAACCTAAAAACTTGTCTGAAGTTTTCGGTGATTGTGCATAATAAATACTGGTTGTGTTTTGTATTGCAACGCAACACAAAGTAAACTTTGATGATATCATGACCTGTGTAGTGCTGCCGTCTTTAATTTCATTGTCCTTCGAGAAATTATACTTATCTGGAGGTCGGTTACACATTAATAATCTTTATGTTTATTTGTTGTTTTTACATTATTAACATCCTGATGTAATAATGTTTGTCTTTTCTTAGGTTATGAATCGAATTTAATCATCATCATCATCATCAGCCTGTAAGTGCCCAGTGCTAAGCAAAGGCCTCTAGGGTTTGAGCATTAATCACCACGCTTGCTCAATGCCGGTTGGCAATTTCGAACTTATAATTAGAAATTATTAGTTCAGGTTTCCTCACGATGTTTACCTTCACCGTATGTCAGTGGTGTCTTAATAATCATAGAAAGTACATATAACTCGGAAAAAGTCACATTGGTACTTGCCAGGTTTCGAAACCACACCCTCATGCATGAGAAGCGGGCGCCTTATCCTCGGGACCACCACGACCTAACGCATTTAATCGTAAGTATGTAATTTACGTACAGTATCATTGACATTAACTAATAAATGTAAATAGGCGTTCTTACTAAACTATTGAATGTTAAAACGCACTGTGTGTAAAGTCTCGAACACAGCTACGTTGCTTTGAATGCCAAAATTCATCTAGTAGGTTCAGCTCATAGTATTGTCTAAAAAGCAACGGTTCTATGCAGCTTTTTGTTTTGATAGAGAGTAATTTTTAATATTAATGTCTTTAGATTTATTTAAATAATAGTTATATTAGTAGAACATTTTTAGTTTCAACGCTTTTAAATTATACTTCTCGGTTCAACAAGACGCATATAACTACTACAAGTTTGATTTTATTATTTTATTACCTAATATTAGCAAGATTCAATGTTTTATGTGACCAATTATTCTTGATACAAAATCTCTGTTCTAGAATGTTCATTCAATATTATACCCTTTTTATTTAAAAACTAGCATTAAATTTTATTGCTAGCGATGTAATTATTTTTGAGAATAATAATTTGAAACGAAAAATAGATTTTCATTAGGTGATTAATTTTATTTTTTTCTAAAATAGCTGAAAGGCTATTTATTTGAATGTTTTAAGAGGTTCGGCTATAGACCACAGGCTAACATATGTTTTCAATTTGCGGCAGACAAATGTGTTTCCATTTGTTGAGAGAGTATTCAATTTTTTTTCTAGCCTTAGGTACGGTTTTGCAAATAAGATGGAGCTTGGTTTGAGGTGGTAACCACGTGGTTTGACGCTTTATACTTTGCGGCAACACTTTATGTGCTTGGCTGCAGTACCTAATATGTTTTTATATGAATATAGTGTTAAAAATATATTAAAAAAATGTTAAATAATGGACGGACAAATGGACTGATACAAAATTTCTCCCCTATTTAATGGCTGTTATTATACATAGAAACCTTCCAATTCAATGACTCTATATATTAAAAAACTACATCAAAATCCGTTGTGTAATTGTAAAGATTTAAGCATACATAGGGATTAGGGTACAGAGAAAGCGACTTCGTTTTATACAATGTAGTGTTTTAGTAGGTATAATTGTTATTGTTTTTAATTTACTTAATTCATTATTTAAAATTATTTAAACGTAAGCCCTTTGCTATCTTCGGCACGTGTTTCGAAATACACTTTAAGTATTAACAGCCTATTAAAAAATCGAAGTTATTTACCACAGTATTATTAAAATATTGTTCTTCATCAGACGTGTTTACGTTGCAATTGAATCAGCTTACGAGTAAACAAACTCCTCAATTTCATATCCAGTTAATGAACCTGTTTACAATCACAATGTCTTAACCGTTATTTATTGTTACTTGTTATTAGGGACATTTCGTTCATCGCCACTTCGTAAGAAATTGCATGACTACATTTTATTTCCTAAATAACTCTTATTCGCGGCGTTGCTCCCGTCATTTGACTACCTACCCTACTCTACCTACCTCATTTTACCGACCATACTCTACGTAACCTACACTACCTACTCTATCCTATCCTATCCTATGTCCTTCTCCTAGTTCTAAATCGGTTCAGCCGTTCTTGAGTTATAAGTGGAGTAACTAACACGACTTTCTTTTATATATATAGATAGATATATGAAGTCATGTGCAGAATCAAACTAATGATCGTCATTTTGGGTCCCTTATAAATCCGATAGCGAAACATAATCAAAGTTGCTACCGAAAAAAAACAAAAAAATTCTACGTTTTAACTCGGCCTCGGGACCTTCCCCAGTTCGGCTCTGTATGTACTTATAAGCATCGGCAACAGTTCAAAGTCCTCAAGTAGACCTTGTTTCGAAGAGGAAAAAACTTGAGGAAAAAGACCAGAATTTATGAAAAAGTTCGTGGTCCTTCTGATCAAAAGTGCGACTCGTAAAGGAAGGACAAGTGTGACATGACAAAGAAAAGAAAAACTCGATTGGTCTTTATTAATTCTTTTTAGATTATGCTTTGTGATTAACCGCTTATTTAGAAATGGGCTTTCTTAATAAATATTTTTGGTTCAAGTTTATTTGATGATGGATTTATCTGTTCGACATTTGAAATTGTGTCGTGGCCATTTTTCTTTAATGCCTGTATCAAAAGTTATTTTTTTATGGAATGGGGTGGCAAAGGTTCTCTTGAATTGGCTTTTGGAGATCAGGGATTTGGGCCTCAGGTTTTCTCACCATTCATGCCGAAGAATGGCTCTTTCTCATTAGAAAGGTTTTTTGTTATTTGACACTGACGCTGTGACCCAAATCGCAGTCATGGCTTAAGTATGAAACGAAGTTAAAAAAAATATAATAATAGCTTTACTTTATTGTAAACTAAAAAAAAGGAGTTCGAGTGTCTACTATAATAGGATTATTATATCGTTATATTGTAAAATTATAGTTACATAATGCATTTTATTACAAAGTCAATGATGTGGCTAATATTGTGTGGTTTACCCGCGTCGAATCTTGCGTAATTACCAACATCTACGTTCTAGGTTTGCTTCGATTGATAAATAAATATCTACTATGATTAATTCATTCCAAACTTTATTAGTATGCTTTTTTATTATTATTATTATAAATGTTTGTTTTAGTTTAAGATTACTACGATTGCCAATATTGTTATTCAGTTTTATTAAGTATTTTTTTGTTTTTTAAATTTGTATTGTTTTTTTGTAGGTATATAGTCCAATTTTTTTAAGTAGGTACCTAGACAGTATAATTTAATGGCGTAAGCTGTAATGTTGTATATGTAAATTACCTAAATAAATAAATTTCCTTTTTTGTGAGCGAAAAATAATCCAATGACTTCTCTAGCCCAAGCTGAGGCGAGAAGTAGTGTCAGATTCTTACTGACTAAAACACCCCGTTCCTTTTTCCTTTAGGTCGAGGCCGTACCTTATTACGCTAACTGTACAACCCTGGCTGTCCCATGACATACATGTGCTAGAATGATAAATAACCTTTCCTATATCAATATAAAAATTAAAAGACACAAAGACTTTAACTGGATAAAGTTACACAGGCCTCAAAGAAAACCGGCGTGAAACAACCACAGCGTTGTGTTTCGCCTTGTGAGTGAGGTTACCGGAGGCCCAATCCTTCCCCTCCCCCAATCCTTCCTCAATCTCCAAATCTCCAAATCCCTAAAAGGTTGGCAACGCACTCGTAACTCCTCCGATGCGGGTGTCCACGGGCAGCGCTGATTGCTTACCATCAGGTAATCCGTCTGCTCGTTTGCCGAAATATTACATAAAAAATCGTTGACATTGTTATATAATTTACTTTTCAGTCCCTGCAAGTTTAGGTAAGAGACAAGTTATAAACGCGAATTTATCTATACAGTTGTTGGCAAATCTATTACTAAAATTAATTCTAATTCGATACGAAAAAACATCCTATTAGATAATACCTAAGGCATTAAGTCAGCCTGTACATTTAATTGTGTTATGTTTTTCATAATAAAGAAAATAAATAAAACATTTACGTTCAGTAGAAAATAAATTATGTATTTACAATTCCATATTAAATTATTTCAGTCTCAAGTCAGTAATGTTCTTTTACTAGGTAGCTATATAAGCTTCATGATACCTCGGTATTACGTACTAGGTATTGATCCGTGGATTGTATTATGCAAGCTACGTCTGCCTGGTGGCTCTATTCGTTGTCTGGCTGTGTCAAGCTGGGTACAATACCTTATACAGACTTTACATTTAGGTCTTGTACGTAGATTTATATTATATATAGTGGTTTAGTTTTTTATGTTAGTAAAAACTTCTATTTTTGTAATAATTTGTGCAGAAATCCAAAATAGTTTTTTGTTTTTTAAAAACGTTGCCCCACATTAGGATTATCTCCTGGGACGTGGGTGCGTTTACAAACAACAAAATTATTAATTCTCATTATATAAACCTCCTAGACCCGAAACAGCAATGGTGGTTGTGGATGACACAAAGTGTTATTCGAACCCCTGACACGTTGCATAACAGCCAGTCTGTGCAGTCAACAGTTTGAAAGGTACATTCATAGTGAATAGTAACATAGATATATGTTTAAAACTAGAAAAAAAAACTAAAGCTTAAGTAACGCAATTCATACGCACGGCCAGGCTACTAGCCTATACTTTGTTTCATAGTCAAACAATGTCCTGTAATAAGCATTTTCACAAATGCTTATTTAGACATTTGGTACACTTACTTAATGACAAAATAAATATTTCAAATCATATATATCACAATTTGTATAGAGAATGAGACGTATCTAAGTTGAAATTCATATAAACTAAGTAAGTACAGAGATTTTAATTTTTTTATAAAAGATTTCGGTACTAAGTGAAGTATTCTGAAATCTGAAAATCTGATTAAGATAGACGTCTAAAACACTTACTGTACTCATTCTTCAAAATTAAATTACCTCAAATGGATCTCGAAATATTTCATCTTTAAAAATCGTTAATCGACTTGAATCGTACATTTGTAGTTAGAAAATCAGAAGCTCATTCTTGTAAGACGTGTATATCTCTACATAGTATAAAATAAAGTAGTTTTTTCTGCCCCTATTTGTTATAATTATCCCTGTGTAGGCATCTATCCCTAACCTTCAAAACAACGCTATGGATTTTGATGCAGTTTTTTAAATAGATTGAGTGATTAAAGATGAAGGCTTATGTCAGGTGTTTAATGACATCCATAAAATAGCTGGGGGATTTAGTACCAGCATTGAAACCGTGCAAAGCCGGGGCGGGTCGATTTAAAAATAAAACTTAAAATATGGATTGAAAAAAAAAAAACTTTTAAGTGAAGATCATATTTTTTTTAATGTGTTTAGACATTTGACGACAAACAGACAAGCAATGTTTTCCTCTCTGTGTACAATATATATGTTTAAATGATAAAACGTCTCTTAATTACCTATCAAGTAAATTACACAATAAGTAAGAATGCATCCGATGGCTGTGACGTCAGCAGTCGATACTTTTAATCAATCTGCGTACGCGCACGTGTTGTGTAATATAAAGGTACCTACATGCCTATGTATGAAGAATTTATTATTCATTTAGTCTTTATCGACAAATTATATAGTCTGTCAGTCTGTTCGTCAGTGAATGGAGAAGAATGAGCAAGATTTAACATTGTTACTCTCAAAAATATAATTATGTTTCGCAATCTGACTGATACATTATGAGTAGGTACTTATAAAACTATGAATATACTTTAAAATCGACACTACACCTTAACTCAAAAGTTAAACGATGTACTTAAATATTTGTATTCCTTAAGATAGTTCAAGAGAAATAATTATGATATAAATATGACGAAACCACGTGCCTCGACGTCATAAAAAAAACAATAGAAAATTATCATTTTTGACATTCCGGCAAAATTACTTAAATTGGAAATCACTCTATTCCCAGTATAAGGTTGTAAGCTTGTTAAATATACAGAGAAAAACATAAAGTTTCTCACAACAGTACGTGACCTATAAGGGTGTAATGTACAAGGAAGTCGTCAATCAGGTTCCCCATAAAGTCCGATAAAATTTTATGGTTCCCCATGATTAACTTCCATTTAAGATAACAGTTCACGGAATTCGCGATTAGAACTGATTAGAAAGAAAAGTAACGATACATTTCTTTCATTTAAATTATGCAAGAAAATTTCCATTTCATTTGAATCGTAATAACGCATGTTAGATAATAATGCGATTAATTTTTTTATCGTATAAAATAACGCGATTATCAATTTTTTCTTCCGGTTAAATAAAGGCAAATTTTGATTTGATTTTGTACACACATTAAATGTAGCCGATGTTTTTTATAATCGTAACATTGCATGACGGGTTTTATTGCTATGATTTTTAGACATCCTAATATACATATTTTAACTCATAACATCTCTTGCGGCAATCCCAATTTTATGACCTTCTAAAATCTTGTCGTGCTTTTTATGAAGTCAAAGAAGGTAGAACTCCGAAAGCTGGTCTGTTCTAAGAACAGAGGTTTTTTTTTGTGAGGGGAAAATCATCAAATGACTTCTCCCGCCCAGGGCCGGGCGGGAGGGAGTGTCAGACTCTTACTGACTAAAAACCCCCCTGTTCCTTCTCCTGCTCTGGGCCGAGGTCGTGGTGCCTCATTGCGCTTACCCCGCACGCCCGGCTGAACATCAGCCCTATAGTGCCCCGTCTGTGGTGGACTATTGGCTATTGAGGCGCGCGCGGAACGCTACGCGTCGTACGCTCGGGCCTGGTTCTGGTCAGGCCGACCGCAGACTTGCGCTTACGGTGGAGATCATCTGCGGTTAAGTTTGCCTTTTGGGAACGTTTACAGTTGATATCGACACTATTGACTTATCCGATGTTATTTTTGAGTGATTATAAATGTCTTTATTTTAGATAAACCGTCCTTTAAGCGAGATAGAACATTGACTATATTTACAATTCACTGAAACTAATCACAGATAACAACAACCTTATCATGCTAATTGGGCTAAACATTTTGATTGGAAGATTAATGACCAATAGAAGGAAGATGTGTGCCCACAACCACGGAGATAATGAATGATTTCCGTCAGTTTGATCTGGTTTCAAACAATGAGTAACACACGGTTATATGTGTCTAATTGCTCATTGCAAATAGAGATCTCGTGACTGGTCGGCCGAGTGATACAAGAATAGATAGATAGATATAGTATAATTATGGGTATCTAAGGATGATTTCTAAAACTTTTGAACCAGATACTTTAAATCCTAAAGAGTTTAGACATATTTAGAGTGTATACAGATAACTTTATCTTCACACATAAACTAAGAAACACAAAGCTAATTGCTCTTTTAAAGATTTTTTCCTAATTTTCTTTTGACATCATTATATTTCGTATGATTACCCGAGTTGCATATAAATCGGTCGAGTATTTTCCGTTACATTTGAATTCAAAAGTTTTACTTTGGAATTGAAGGAATTCTGTATTTTGTGACCCTGAACTTGATTATTAAAGTCTTATTATATAAATTAGTGTTAAGTCTCACGGTTTGTAAACCAATTCTTGGGTAGAAGGGAAATGCGCATAATGATAGTATAGGTGACATTTTCATTGCTCTTTATCTTATGTGTCCTTTATCATAACAGGCCAAATACTGGAGACATCTTCGGTCCCTGTGAATATACTAAGAGTTTTTTAAAACCGAAAACACCCTTATACAAGTTTGTCTAACTTTTCTTGATGGGTAATTTTGCTACGCAAGAATTCTGCTGTGTTTTAAGCCTGCATACTTTGATTATAAAAATCACAAATTGATTGAAAGGACCATGATGGTGCATAAGAAAATTCACTTAGTTAATTTTCCCTTTTAATTTATTGTTTAAGGAGTTATGCCAACGTTTTATATAATGTTGTCCTGTTTAAGTTTGCTATCTCAAAACAAAATTGATACTTATTCAGACACTTACTCTTACATTCTTAACATTTTCATATTATGACTTAAATTATTTAGGGTCAATATCAAAAGTCGATGAACAAATTAAAAAACATACATTAAAGATATAACGTATTTCTTAGTAAAGTATTCATACATTTCTTTAAACATTTCTCATAACCTTGGAGAAGGTATCATAAACGCTGAAGCATGATAATTTGGCATATTTCCCGGTGTTGTACCGCTTATGTAACACATACACATAGCGGACTAAGGCTCCTTGCCTTAATATTTTAAACCCACGAACAATGAGAACAACGAAATGTATACTACAATAATATATATATATATAGTAAGTACTACAGTGTTATATTCTTTCGGTTCTTGTTCTTGCGAAAATTGCTCTTGTACTATTAACTCGAGTCATGGAGCTTTGTTCAACTGAGTTCTCATTGTCCACGCTACTCTTACGGCCAATGTTTATAAAACATTCCAAGCGATACGGTCGTTGTAGGAAACAATATCGATAAGCAATTTCATCGTTTCCTAGTAGCTATTTGTTATGCTTCTTGCCCTTGATTTAAGTAACCCGATAGTGTTTTGTAAAAGAGGACGAAATAGGACCGCCGTAGCATATACCCAGTAACGTAATAAGCAAATACGAACACAATAAAGCATTCCTAGTTTTTCAATAGAATATTAAATCTTTTATACGCCTATTTACTATTCACACAGAACGAAATGACGGCCATCATTACAAAATTCATAAAGTTATGTTCAAATCTACTCGCACAATTTTTTTTCTAACTAATTTACTCTGTGTATTCGGCCAGTAATAAAATAACGAACGGAGGTTCCCTCGCCCCGTCGGTAGCCATGTTTTTGTCCGAAACAGACATGAGTTTCATTATTCGTAAAGTCCGACTCGTTTAACAATCGGACGAAAAATCGATATTTTTTTTATTTTATCTCTTTTAAATTGCCTTAACGTGTATTAAAAGTATTTTTATTATAAGTACAGTAAATAATTATAGCCACAGTAACTACAAAAGTACTTAAGATTGTATATGTATAAGGGTTTTACGATCCATTTTCTCAAAGAAAATTACTTTGAACTACTTTTCAATACACCATCCTACCTATTATGTTTAGCTTAAAGCCAATCCATCAACTGTATTATGTTTAAAGTGGGGTTTTTACTTAATAAGAGAAGTGGCCATATAGATTCCACATATATTTAATATTATGTCGATTACAGGAATAATTCAGTACAGAGATTGATAAAACATTAATTGGTTATTACGAATGATTGTTTCATGATAAAATTTAGTGCAACATTACCTATTCTCTCTTGTATTGAAATCCCTAAGTCTCCGGAACCCTAATCCCTAAAAGGTCGCTAACAGACTCGTAATTTTTCTGGTGTTGCAGCTATGGGCGGCGATATATATATGTCGCAGGGATATGATAAAATCAGTGATTTGGCCAAATCCCTAAGGGATTTGATCAAATCACGGAGGATGTTAAAATAACAACACGTTTTTATCATTTCCCTAATCAAATCTAGTGATTTGACAAATCTCACTAAAGAAATCTAGTGATTTGAGCAAATCCATAAATTGGTTCAGTGAAATGACAAAAATAACTTTTGTGATATTTTTAAGATTTATTTTGTAAGATTACCTACATAATCATAATAATCAGGTGTATCACAATGCAACACTAATCTCAAAAATCGCCTCTAGAACATTACTAATTGAAAAAAGAGAAACAAAAATTAAAAAAAAAATGTAAGTAGAATAACTTAACGTATCATACGTTAAGTTTAAGTTAAGGCGCGGTCACTGACAAGCAAGTGCGAGCGCGACGTTTTAATAGGTCGGCAAACGAGCAGACGGATTACCTGATGGTAAGCAATCAGCAAGCAACGGAGGAGTTACGAGTGCGTTGCCGACAATTAAGGGGTTAAGGATTTGGAGATTTAGGGATTGAGGAGGGATTGGGGGAGGGGAAGGATTGGGCCTCCGGTAACCTCACTCACACGGCGAAACACAACGCTGTGCTTGTTTCACGCCGGTTTTCTGTAAGGCCGTGGTATCACTCCGGTCGAGGCGACCCATTCGAGCCAAAGCATGGCTCTCCCACACTTCGTAAACAAGAACTGGACATGTTTTATTATCATTTCACTAAATAAATTTAGGGATTTGTTCAAATCACTAGATTTGATTAGGGAAATGATAAAAACGTGTTGTTATTTTAACATCCTCCGTGATTTGATCAAATCCCTTAGGGATTTGGCCAAATCCCTGATTTTATCATATCCCTGCGACATATATCTATGGGCGGCGATAGCTTTGCCAACAGGTAATCCGGCAGCTGTTTTCCCGTCCTATATATAAAAGAATTCGATTGTTTTTTTTTTTAACTGCAGATCACACAACTTGAATGATTGTACATTGAATTCTATGTCGCCTCGAGCTTCGGACGGAGGCGTATAAAGTAATCATGTGTGGCTGGCACTCAGTAGCGGAACTAGAATGGTATTGAACGATTTAGTTGCGTTCAGTGTCGAGCAGGTGCGATCCAATTTGCGGCTAAACGATCCAACGGACCGACCGACCGATAGTGTCGACCGATTTGTTGGAACAGTATAATGGGAATCTGCTGTTCGGTTGTACTCTTTGAATGTAAAGCAATTGGATTCATTGTATCGTGCACTTTGTAACTTTGGTGTTTGTATTCATTTCTGTCTTTAATGAAATTTAATGAAACCGTTATAATAGATATTCCTCCTTGCGTCGCATTCCTCATTGCTGAGGGTCGTGACCACTCTTTTGCATCACTTTATCTCACACGATCTTCCTCCATTCTGATCGGACCAACGTATTGGTCTCTACGAGGCCTTTCGTCGCCGACTTTTCATTGATATTTTCGTTATTTGAAACCAATTAAGTTTTAAAGAAGGCAGTCTTCTTTAATTTATTTATTTTACATTTTACATTTTTTAAAACATATAGAATAAACTAAAAAATATTATGTGTACATCTAAGAATACAGATACAATGTAAATTTATCAAAACATCTAGTATTTTTTGCTTGCACTTGCAAGGACAATCATCTCACAGTTAAACCGCGTAAGCAGTTTTGTGTGGCTGTGTATTAAGTTCTTAAGTATTTTTAAAAGAAAAATTAAAATATTCATTCATTAATTCATCTACCAAATTTGCAACAAATTCTATAAACGTATAACCTTTATTTCTGTCTCTGCAAACACTCAATACCTACTAAAAGATAAGTTACTTACAGAGTAAGAAAAAAGAAGCGGCCATCTTGATTTTTTCTCTAAGCGTGCTCGAAGTTAGAGCCTTCACACTTCACACGTACCGAAGTTGTGCTTTTTAACTTGAGCACTTGAATTTTGAGTCTTCAATTTTATGAAATGGTGTCAAATATACTGAGAGAACAGGTTCTAGAATATGTTTCTGTTAAGCATTCTCGTTGTTTTGATTAGATAATAATTACATACAAAATTAATCCGCTATTTTTGGCTTGATATTTGAATATTCTATTATGGATCTATTGTGAAGTATTCGTATGCGACAGACGAAACGTGATATCGTTTGGAAATAATGTTCTTATTTAATATACTTATGTATATATATCTCTTTTATATGTTTGTAACCTTACAAAGCTAATTATAGTCAAAATAAAATTATGCTTGTCTAAAATCTGATATTATTTTATCACCTGTTATTGTTATTTACTAATCTCATTGTAAGAAAAGACTAACGTAGGGTTATTTTTTTACATTTTATCTAAAGTAATCAAATTGGGCACAATTAGTTAGTTTGTCAGCAAAATTCCTAACATTAACCTATTGCTGAAAAATAAGACGAAGGTGACTAAAAATTCGGGCAGGGATGTAGGTTTGTCCCGGCCCGGTGCAGGACTTTTTTATTTTAAGGATATTTTTACTAACTAAAAGGCAACAGGATGTTTTTTAGTCAGTAAAAATCTGACACCTGGAGAAGTCATTTGAGGATATTCCCTCATCAAAAAAGGAGTATTAAAACTCGACAGCTAACCCATACTAGCCAAATACAGCTAGCGTATACTACTAGCACCGGTATTGATAGAAATATAGTATATATATATTTTAAAATACATCATTATTCACATCCTTATATCTATCATACCTGACACAAAACACGTGACCTATCCTCGTGATCAAAATGACCCTTGACATTGTAGTGGAGATTCGTCCTAGCCGGTAGTGTCCACATCCATCGGGATTCAATGGGATCGTTTCCGTATTCACGGGCCTACGGTCCGTAGGTTGGTACCTACACGACTATTCTTGTGGGGACGTGGTTATGTAAAATGGTTTCAAGATATCATAAATCTTCCTAAATTATTAACGATATTTATTCTTCGCTGTGTTTGTGATTGATTTTTTACAAAGATAAAATACAGATATAGTGTAGTGAGAGAAAATTAAAATTTGAAATTTTTGTATCTTAATTTTTTGTCTTTCAAATGAACGATGTATTATCAATTCAGTTATACCTAAGTTTTATGTCTTAGTTTTCAGATCGAAATATACATCTAGGTACTTGTTTATGAGTCTTACAAAATATAATTGTATAGTTACAAAAGTAAAATTACAACACTGAACTGGGTCTTTCTAAAGTTAGCCTGACCACTGAATGGCGCATTTTAGCATGACTCCGTCCACGTATTGTCCAGTCATTATGCGAAGCGCACGCAGTCCATTGTTCAAGCAATGGCCGCAATAGCTTTTGATGAACATTGTTACTTTGTTGATTTTATTAATGGCTGTCCTGTACACTGATTGTTTTCGCGAAAGTACATTGCAAATATGAACTTTGTGCTTATAGACTTAAAGTAGGTTTTGAGTGAAGCTTCATTTAAGTCTTTTTACTTAAAATTGCAGGTCGATGTACAAATACTACACGGCAAGAATATCCTAAAAATGTCAAGCGTCTTTTACAAGAACTTACGAAAAAACTATGGTTCATGCAATTTTCTTTTTTATGTTCAAATAATAAAGTTGAAAGTATGTTTGAAAAATTTGCGGTAATATAATCAGCGTTTCCGCGGACTGTCTTTTGTTTCCATTCTCTCTATTTGTTTTATTATTTGTAAACCGTAGTCGCACATAGCACGTAGTACATACAACTCGGTCGTTTTTCGAAATAGGGCTCTTGATAGCAAATGTATGACGCTTGCTCCACTTAAGCTACCGCAGTCTCGGCCTAAAGCAGAAGATGGAACAGGGGTTGAAAGTCAGTAAGAGTCTAACACTCTCGTTTGCCTCACCCAGGTCGAGAGTCGTCATTTGATAATTTTATCTTCACAAAAAAAAACATCTGCTTTACTACATACCGTCACATGAACTTATTGGGACCATATTTATGTCGATTCAATTCCATAATTCCATATTCAAATTTATCTTCTAAAAAGTGGCTATTCAGATATTGTGAAGAAGGTCCTTAATAGTTCTTAAGTCCAAAACATTACACCTGCAATACACGTAGGGAATGCCAGTGGTAGGATTACCACACAATAGATATGTATTTGATATTATTCTACCTCATCAATCATGATTTATTTATGGCCATTCACCGAATTGCTATGAATGAATGAATCTATATTCTTGGTCGTTATACCTAAATATTATCACGTTTGTAAGAAGGTGTTAGAGGTAGGCCTGCCTATGGCAGAGCTCATGTCAAATAAATACATTTTTTTCTTATATAAAACGTTGCCCCACATTAGGATTTTCTCCTGTGTCGTGGGTGCGGTTACAAACATACAATTTCACATACACATCACACCCAGTCCCGAAACAACAATTTGTGGATCACACAAAGAGTTGTTCCGTGCGGGAATCGAACCCGCGATACGTTGTACGGCAGCCAGTTGTCCAGCCTCCGCACCAACCGTGCAGTTGAAATAAATGTATTTATCACTTCTAAAAAATTTGTAGAAGTATCTTAATCTATCAGCAGAGCTTAATGTAAAAAAATACCTAAGCAACACAACCTATCACTTCTTCTCTCATCCCTCTCTGCTCAATAATAAGACTTGTAATCTGACTTGAAACTAGTAGAGGTTTTCTCAGTAACTCACGTGAGTAAATTAGTTATTTATTAGAATGTTGTATGCCACACGATAGTTGAATTTACAAAATACGTAGGTCTTCTCATCATCACTAACAGTTTGTGACAGTCTACTAATGGTCTTCTCTACATAGGTACGACATTTTGCCATAAACCTCAGTCTTAGCTTGGTGTGTCAAAGGTCAAATTTTAAAAGGTTTTATCAGAAAGTGAGATAGCTACGCTTTTTAAAATTGTATATAGTTAGTCTCAATTTAGGATTCTCTAGAAGACTTGCCTATGCAAGCCGTTTCGCTTGCCTTAGTGAAAAACATAATTATGTGTTAATTCAACATACAATCTATCCCTAAGCCAAAATCCAAATTAAAAAAGGAATTATTCAATGGTTCTGTACGTTAAAGAATGACAACATCAATCCATCCATGTTTACAAACTTTTGCATTTATTTATAACAATATTAGGTAAGATTAAGAAATCAATACTAACTAATCAGTAAAGCTGATATTCTCGTCTATATTCTAAGAATTGAAATACATAAAGCAGAAACGTTGAGATCATTTCAAATGAATTGTAAGATTGCGTAAAATTTGGTGCGAAGCGATAAATATCGGATACCAAGGGCATTTTGATCTTCATCTTCAAGGTTTTTAACAAGTAGGTATTGTACCAAAGAGTTTTAACTTGTACTGTAAAATTTATAAGTATTTACTGTCTGATCCAGTAACTGGTTATTAGCTGACCGTAAGTGCAGTAGTCTTCTATATCCCATAGGGACAATACAATAGGGTTTAATTTTCAATTTTATAAATCACAATAACATTTTGCCCTTTAATTCGTTACTTCTCGTATTACAGTCAAAACAAAATAAAAAAGAAAAAAAAAGTTTGAATAATACAATAATCCTTATAGTGTTGTTACGATTTCAATATCGAGTATCAAATCGCAGAATCGATTGACGGTATCTAATCGAGACAGCGACTCGGCCGGACGCTGTCTAATGTCAGATGGACATCACAGACTGATAAAACAACAATCGTTTGATTTCACTTTATGAAAACTTGTAACTGATCTATGAATAGGAAAGTATAAGCTTATCTCTTTCTGGCTTTCATTCAAATAAGGAACTCCATATAACTAGGTATATACATTTTTTTAGTAGATCGTATAACAAGCCTTATGTGACAGTGTAGTTGCCCACCATTAAAATTAATAAATTTTCTTAACAAATATGTAAAAAAACCTTATTTTGCTTCATTATCAAATAATAATAATAATAATTTTGTCGTAAAATTAATCAATGAAGGTTATTTTTTTAGTGTTTTATGAGTCGGAACAAATTCTTTCTCTTTACTCAGAAAACTCCCTAATTACGGTAGCGGAGTTTGAAATCCTTTGAAAAATGGGCGAATTTATTTTATATCGACAGTATTCGAAACCGTAAACACAGTTAACGAAGGAAAAAAAACATATCAATATCAACTAGAGCAATCTTAGAAAGTAAATCGATTTAATCAACATCGATAAAAAACAAAAAGGAATCGAGTATTAATATCGCTACAACAGACACAAACGTACTATGCCTATCAAAATGAATGCTGATTGGATGACTAATATTGATCACGTGCTGCCGGTTCCATGTGTTGTCGAAATTATGCACGACAATGTTTTGAATTTTTAATCTAATTTCGTTACGCTGTCGCGGCGTGCCCAAATTATAGTGACCTTTATCGATGTTCAAATTTTTCTGTTGTTATTCACCGTGGGTTTGTTAGGTCATGGTGGCTGTAAGACAATTGTTATGCACTTAATTATAATTACTATGAAAACTTATGATTAAGTATTTCCAAGATAAAAATTTTAAGGGGTGGGTTGTAAGGTTTAGTTAACCTTAGGTACCTTAATTTAACCACACCACCGGATCTTTGTGTATGTGAGTGTCATAGTCGTTTTTTGTTGTCCTTTAAACATTTATAACCTTTTGTATTAAACCTATGACGACTGTGAAGACTATACATATAATATAGGTGGTATTTTTATACAAAATGGTCTTACTAATAAAGTTCGGTTACACACTTGTTTAACACTTTGATAGCTATTCATTGAATAGGGAGTTAGTACTACTTTATACAAGTCATTACCAATAAACAATGCGTATACATTGAATAACTATTTATTCCTTATACTGCTGATTGCTAGCAACATTGATGAAAGCGTTCCGAAACTTCTGAACAGAAACACTTCTTGACAATATTTTTGTATTATTATAATTATTTAATTATAATAATCAATAAAATACTTGATTTTGTAAAACAAAAAGAAGGTTTTAGGTTTTTAATTTAGTTTTAAAATATTAATTTATCAATTCTTTGCGAAACATTTTTGATAAAAATGTTGATATTTCGAATGTACCTAATCAATGTCAAATACATATTTGACACAAATTAGAGTCGTGGCATTAGAATTATACTTCCATAATCCAATTAGGTACTGAAAATATTCGTAACAGCTTTTAATAATTGGTATTATACCTATTACTGAATATCAAGCTAATATTAGGGCAGCTGATCTTATATTCCTTTACCTATAATTGATGTGAAATAATGTTTAAAATTCGTCAAACAATTTTAAAACTTCACAATCTCCTTTAAAATTTCTGTTTATATCGCCATCATACCCCATCTTCTGGTTAGTCAACTGCCAATCAGCTGGTTCTGACCAGTAGACATGTGAAATTAAATTAGTTTATCCAAATATATCAATGAACGTACAAATAAATAAGTATTACAAATATTGTATTCGTAATACGTATCTGTATCTATTACAGATATTTCGTCACACTTCTATGCCACGTATTATTTTTTATCCTATGTTTGATGTTTGATGTTGTGAATAAATATCATCATCATCATCAGCCTATAAGTGCTCACTGCTGAGCAAAGGCCTCTTTTAATACTGAGAAGGTTTGAGCATTAATCACTACGCTTGCTCAATGCGGGTTGGCGATTACAAACTTACAATTGAATGAATATAAATATGTTCAAATAAAAATAGAAAAGATTATGTTTATTTGGAAATAGTAAAGCGATTGTTGTTTTGCCTTTTTAGGAATAACAATCTGGTTGTACCGACAAAAATAAAAATACTGACACTGGATGTTTGATTTTATTAAATATGCCTTATTCAAGCAATCACATTTCTAAAGTAACAAATTCTGCGATATGCGACACGACTTGCCAATACGATAGATACTCTGCGACACACATTTGTGATAGATTACTGACTCATTCCATGAATATCAGCTGATCAGCTGCATCAGCTTGATCTTTTGTCGTGTAAAGGCAGGGCTCTAGAGCTATACAGGCATGGATTTCTGCTGGGAGACCGTCACCCTTAGTCCTATGCTGTACCTATATCATGAGATAGCAGATCAACAAATTCCATAATATGTTTCTTTGAAAATTTACATTTTCTTTATAAACTCTGCACCTTCTAATGAAAATATCATCGTTAGGATCATTGCGAAATTAATTTTCTTTCTTTTTTGTTGATTTTCACATTTCACAATCACTAAACACGTTTTAGCAAAATAATGTAAAATCAATTTTATGAGTCTGACAGTTAAAATACGAAAATGATCGCTTATTCACACGTTATACTAGGTCCACGGGCTGAATAAGTCTTGTCTAACATTTCATACAATTTTCACAATAGTTATAACAGATGTATACGCGAGAAATGTCAAAAGTTGATTATTAGTAATGAGTCTGCTATACCTCTGTTATAAGATGTGTGTAATTTTTTATTAGTAAGGGGGTTAACTACTACGTTGAAAAAACAATATATTCCCCTACTTTTTTCACTGCAAGAGTAAATGTCGAAAACAATTGTCATTTGCCAAGCAGTAGGTAGTCCAGACTGGAGATTTAAATTTATTTGTTGGAAGCTCGTTAACTGATTTAATTGCGAAGTTTCCCTCATAGTTAACAAGCTCTCCGCGTCTATAGGAATTTGCAATGGCGGCCTAATTACTAGTCCGAAATGGCCTACAATACGGCCTTTGTAAGTGTTACCAACATTAAAATTTAAGTTGCTTCGTGTTCTCTTGTAAATTAAAATATATTACGCAGGATGACAGGAGGCTTTGGCCAGTCTGTGCTATCCATTAATATGACGATAAAATTAGGTAAAACAAACGTTGCAAAAAAAAACATCATGCGTTTTGTTTAGTGTTTATAGGTGGTGTTGCCTTGTAAAATTCAAATTTAAACGGAGTTCTTTAACGGTTAATTTAAGCTGTTTAACATTTACAACTGATCTTGCTTTCACACTTTTGAATTAATGTGTTATCATTGACATACATAAGTTCTATTAGATTTTGTTATTAATCTAGATCGTTTTCAATATTTAGGATAAACACTAAGTAGTCTGTCAATCACCTAGATAGAGTAACCAAGAGTTTTTAAAGGCTGGTTGTTATTGAAAGGGCTGTAAAGAGTTCTTTATGTGATCCACAAATTGTTGTTCCGAGTTTGACGTGTATGTACATTTGTGTTAGTATCTAAATGCACTCACACACAACACAGAAACATCTTAGTGTGAGGTTTTTTAAAGTTCTCCAGAAAAATAAATCTATTTTCTTTTTAATCTGTATGAACTGAGACACCTCCACCTACAGTTGTTTTTTCAATTTACAGTAAACGTCTATTTGAGTGAATACTCATATCGGACTATGGGATCAGTGTGCACTAATGCATTGATAAAGATCTACCAGATGGAATGTTTTAACTAACCATAGGTAAACATAGTCATGTGATATTTTACATACAAATAAGTATTTGCGCGTTATTTCAGGTACGATTGATCTAGATTAGATTATTTTAATTTGGAATACGTTTTTAAACTATGGCGGATCATCTGGTGTGAAAGAGCCAAGCTTCGGCACGAATTGGCTGGCTCGACCGGAGTGATATCACAGCCTCACAGAGAACCGGCGGAAAATAACCTCAGTGCTATGTTTCGCCGCGTGAGTGAGGTTACCAGAGGCCCAATCCTTCCCCTCCCCTATCCCTGAATCTCCGCAATCCTAATCCCAAAATGGTCGACAACGCATTTGTTACTCTTCTGGTGTTACAAGTGTCCATGGGTGGCTCCGATTGCTTACCATCAGGTAATCCGTCCGCTCGTTTACCGACCTATGACATAAAAAAATCACTATTTACACTATAATCAAATCGAAGACTTACAAGTTCTTTACCGACCTTAGGGACTTTTTTTTAAATATGTAAAAAAGTCGAAATTTCAACTATAATTAACTTCAAACTTAGGTATTTCGAATAAGGTCTAAAATCTAATAAAAATAGTTTGTACATTATATAATCTATCTAACACTTCCGAGATGACATGTAAAATTAATCACTATATCTATCTACTTAAGATACAGAGTACAATGACATTTGACATCAAAAATAACTTGTAACAAATATGAACTGGTATATTTCTGAATGGCAGTGAAAAAACACATGTATGTGACTCATACAAATCTGTATGGAGTGTAAATATTAGCTTCATTTTGAATAATGCTTGTTAAAGTGTTCAGTGGAGGTCACGCTACGGGTCATGCCAGGCGGCAAGCCTATAGTAGCTAGTTTTACTTCCTATAATTAGTATAATATTATTATGAAGTGCGATTTTGTAAAGAGGAAATATGTATCAGTAGTTCAATTTTTTTATTATCATTTCGTATTTTTTATGCCTATTTTTTCAGGGACAAAATCATTAAATGGCTGGGTTGGGCTAGATCAATTCTCAGATTCCTACTGACTAAAACACTCCGTCCATTCAATTGAAATACATCTACACAGTAACTAGTATCTTGTATAAACATATGTATTCTGATTGATGATATCAATACTAAAGCAGACTGTATTAATTATAAACTGGATTTATCTTCTAATCAACCAGTAACTAATGATGATTAAAACCTCATTTCTGACTTCATCAACAGACATAAAGACTGTATGCTATATGTCCCAGCTTATAAGTAACACCATATGTGTAGGTTATAAAATTTAAATTTCGAAACGGAGTTCAGGTCATAAATTAAACTGTCATTTAGCGTGTTACAAAAGGAAAACTTAGTACCTACAGTTATACAGCTCATTGTTTTCATTACTTATCCACGTTATGTAGGTAAATGAATTTAATTAATGTTAAGTGTACAATTGTAAAGTAGGGAGAGGAGGGAGTGTCTTTTAAAGATCTACTAGCATTTTCATAGCATTTTTCTTGTTGTGATCACATCAATGGTTACAAAATAACTCCATTCATCGTATCGACTGGTACAATTGACGCGGTGGCTGGGCAACCGGCTGCCCTTTTTTTTTGTTAAGAGAAAATCATCAAATGCCTTCTCCTGCCCAGGGTAAGGCGATAGTCAGTGTCAGACTTCTCCTGCTTTGGGCCGAGGCCGCCGTGACTCATTGCGCTTAACCCGCAACCTCGGCTGAACATCAGCCCTATAGGACGCCGTCTGAACCGGTTGCCCTGCAATGGCGTTTGATTTCCTAATTAACTCTTTGTGTCATCAACAAGTTTTTGTTTCCGGTCTAGATGTGAGATGTATGTGAAAGAGTCTGTTTGTAAACGCTATCTAGGATACAGGATAAAAACTTAACGTGGGGAAAAGTTTTATTAAGATAAAATTATATTTATTCTATGTCTGCCTAATTGTGACGCCCATGGCAGGGCACGAGACGGACCTGCAATCTTCAGATCCACATTATTATCACCAAGAGCCAATAAGTCAATCATTAAACTGTGGGTCTCCTCTAGATAACACTTCGGCAAATCCTCGTTTTCCAAATTGTTATGTGATCTGTGTATAAAAGGTTCAGGTACATCAGAGAACGTTGCAGTCTGCCAAATGATATGATTCTGGCCATTCTGCCATACTTGTTTAGTAGCTAACACATTAAAAACATATTTTAAAAATTCTTCGAAATAAACATTATCTCTCTCTCTCACAAAGTGTAGTGCTTGCGTGGGCGGGTAGTGTTTATGACAGCTAGTAATTGTTAGAAATTAAAATATACATTATCTTGTAGAGAATTAATAATACTGGTGTATTTTGTATTACTGTGCCTTTATTTTGAATTAAAATTAGTTCAGTAATTACTTTTTTTTCCTTATAATGCCTTAAACAAGCAGACGAATCTCAAACTCAAGTGATCAGCGCTGGATAAGGACATACGTGGTCATAGATGAACATTAAAAAAAATACATTCTCATAATGATATTGTACGATATTTAAATTTTAATTGGAACAATTCTATGTACAAAATATTAGATATTTTTTTAACAACAAAACTAGGAATTTATTTCTGTACCTTTTTTTTCAGGGAGGATAATTATCAACTGTCTTCCTTTGTCCTAGAAAGATATAAGTACAAATTTAGCCAGTAAGGCTGGCATAAAACCATCCGTTTATTATCTACATTATTGAAATGCCACCGTAACTCCAGCTGAACATTGTCCTTATTGGCCCTCTCTTATGCTAGGTTAATAGCTAACTTCTCTACCTAGATGTGTCAACGAAAAAATTGAGCGTGCTCTATTACTAATTTTACAAAAAGAGGCCAGCGTTGGGTACTCGTGCCACTAAATCTGGAGGTTGCAGATAGGTAATTAACTTTATCTGCAAAATAGCTATACTCCATTTTAAGTACAGTCAGCAGATGTCAACTGACAATGAGATAACAGCTCTATATAATTGTATATTCAACACTTTGTGTACGGTTCGCTGAACAAAATGATCGACGAATGAACTACATGAGTAACTGCCACGTTTAGTTGTTACAATAACAGCACTAGCTTTTGTAATACGTCTCAATAATATGAGCGGCCATATTGTGCATGTTCATTTAAAAATGCGATTTCAAATATTATATATACATATATAAGATTTAATTTCCCTTGCTCGCTGGATTTTCCTCAACATTTTGTTGATTTGAAAATAATTTCTTTGAATTGCATTTTGTTGTTACTCAATGATCGAGATAAGTGCTGTTTCATCACTTTCGGTTTCAGCAATTTCGTGTTAACAAGGAAAAGAATGAGATAAAACATGATTATACTTATGTTTTACTTTTTTACTGAATTTAAAAAGTTGCAAATAATAATGGGTGTACGCTTTTGAATCGTTCTTAAAAGAGTGTGTTTTTCAATGCGGCAGTTAATATTAATCAATCTTACTTCTATTCATAAGATTGTTACACCCGATTACTGAAAACTCCAAATTAGACTGCGTCACTTAAAAAAAGTAATATTACATAGATACATAGCTCCAATAATTACCCATACAAATGCTAATCTACTGCTTGTATTATATTTTATTCAAATCAGCCAGGATAACTCTATTCCCCCGGGTTTACTTTGGAGCCTAATCCTAATTTTCTTCCATATTATTTTATCTTAAACCTGTTTTTTATGCTAGCAAGATTTATGTTATTTTAAAGACTTATTTATTCAAATTTGACCTTAATTGCACTACGCTTAGAAAAAATATTTATTGTATTTGCGCGTTGCTCGTTCCTAACCCGCGTCAAAGACTTTAAAAATCATGTAACGTTCCGTTACAACCTATTGCTACCTAGTATTTATTCAGTTTTGTTATACTCAATGCAGATAAGAAGTTTTTAATTTTGTTATTGTACGGGTTAATTCGAAATCTAAACAGACACAAGGTCGAAAAATTTATTAAGAGAATAAATTTCAAATTTAGAACAACGAAAACTTTCAAAACTTAGAATCATTATACTCTTTGCTTTGTAAACACGAAGACAAAAGAACGTTATTAATTCAAATAAAATCATATGAAAACTCAATTTCTTTTATAACGAAACATAAAATGTATCCTTCAGTATAAGACTTGACATTGAACAAGACGGACGAACATAACGCACATGCCTGAGTTTACGTCAAAAATTACGATCAGTCGTCAAAGATGGCGCGAGTAAAAATATCTGACTGTTAAACTTACCAATGCTAAACTAAAGTAAACAATGAACTCCAAAGTATATTAATATCGGTCATTAATATCAAGCGAAGAGCTTCGTTCGGTAATAATTACATCATTGAAGCACTTTATTGATGGCTTTTTAATACCGTAATTAATTCACGAAACTGTCGTTCGTATTGCCGATTTAAAAACGGTCTGAAGCTCTTTTAGCGTGTGATTATGTATTGAGTAATTGTTAATTTACTTTTTGATATACAAATAAAATCTTCTTTTGTCCACTTTAAGAGATAGAAATCAGTAACAACTATCTAAAATACATTTGATATTTTAATGCTACTTTTATTTTCTCCATCAACCAAGTCATAAGTATATATATACTAGGCTCATAGCATCAAGGGTATAGGTACATTCCTATACACAAAGTCAAGGTCACTCACCTGAAACTACTGCACGGATGTATAACCCAGTGGCCAGCAGCTTTCTGCCTGATGCGCTCCTTCATCAGCGCCTTCTTCGAGCCGAAGAGTTTCATGGCTAGTTTGTTGTCGGTGGGTTGGAAGAGTGCCTGCAGCTGGTTTCGCAGGAAGCCTTGCTTGGCGTCCGTCGCCGGCGGCGCTGGTTCCACTGGCGTGCCGTACAAGGACACATCATCCAAACCACCGAAATGGACCTTGCCGGTGCCGCTGCCCTGCTTCAGCGACATATCGGCGTCGCCTGTGGACAAAATTAACTTTTAAAATCAAAAGCAATAAGTAAACGTTTTCGATGGGCGTTAACACGTGGAACAAATGTGTCTGATCGTCTCAGAAGTTGACATTCGATGCGGCTATACAAATGGCACGCCTCACAGACCTAAACCAACAATAAATTCCAGCACATAAATCCCATTTGCTATTATTTCCCGTCCACTGGGAATGTGACAATAATAAACGATGAAGAACTTTGACGTTCTCGATCGGTTCCGGCTTTGTGGACACGAGAACAGATGTTGAAGCGTTTACATGTGCGAACCCAATGCATCCCGTCTGTGTCAATGCACGTAAGTGACAACAGACCTTTCACAAGAACACAGTCACCGCTATTGCAGTGTTATATTTGCTTTCTTATTTCTTATAATTGCAGACTGACTCACGACCACATTAGTCACAATTTTTTCAACTTTAAACTATAAATAGTGACGAAAGCGCGCGAACTCGTCGCGTGTCGGTGTTCCCAACAAAACATTTGTTCCAAATACGTAATAGCAAATTCTATTGAAGTCAACATTAGTACGAGACTGCTGAACGTAACGGCAACCCCGGAGTGGTGCAATAGTTCACTATTCATATGTTCAACAACACACCAGGGTCAGTGACGTTTGTGCACAATTGTTCCAAAATCAATAGAGATGTGAGCACGGAGCACGGAGCACGGGCCGCAGAAGCGAGGCCCGAGGCGCGCCAATCAAGCCAATGTTATTGTTCTTTTAATGCATTCGTTTGAACAGAAAATGTTTTGTAAAATGTTGTCGCGCAATTCTACGAGAGCGCAATCACAGGTTATCCAATACAGGAACACGGCATGCATTATGACAGTTTCATATGTTTCAGATAGAATAAATAAACAGGTTGTCAGGTACCGGTGTTCGGTTATCATGTATCTTTCAGATTTTTTAAATATGTTGCATGTAACACACGAGGACCTTCGATTGTCTAGGCAAATAAGAGATTGTGAGCGCATAATAATATGGCATAAAACTGTTACCTACAAAAAGAAAACAAATCTTATAAGATGAAATTAGAAAAGCTAAAATCGAATTCAGTCCGTAGGATTTAATTAGCTAAATAGTTACGTTAGTTGAGACATGAAAACAAACTGATTCTTGAAAATACGATTAAAAATTTACGTTTTATAAAGAAAGAAACAGTACAAGAACGTGTACCGTAGACACTGTGTGTATCATGATCGGGTGCCTTAACGAGCCACATGCACGAACATCTCGGTATGTTCATTACAGCTGATAAAACAGACGATTAAACAATGAGCCAATAGCACTTCATTGATTCAAGTGGCGTCAACTGTGAAACGGGAGACGACCAATCAAGCAGTGCGTGTGACACGGCCCTAATAGCAAAATCGTTTCACTTATCAAATATTTTGTCTTTAACAAGCCTAGCTCATGAAACCATCCTGTTCCTCTACAAATTATCTGCAGTGAGGTGGAGGTTGGTCATTCCTCTCAGCTTGTCTCCAAGGTAGAAATAGAACTTACCTCATATTTCAGACTTCTTTATTTTCACACGCTTACGACAACAATACTCGTTGTTGTGACCTTTTTCGTTCAGTCGAATAAAACTTCTGGAAAATGTGTTCGGTTTGAATCTTTTATTTTCTGTATACGTGCACCTACATTGATATGTTGTGGTTATTCTGTATTGTATTGTATTAACAGGTAGCTACATCAAATAATGTGTTTCGTGAAATTTCTCAATAATCTAGCAAAGGTAGAAATTAAAGTGTAAATCTTGATTCACGACCTCAAAGTATCAAACTGTTAGATGAAAAGACGAACAAGATATTTCTATAAACAATAGTGATTCATTATAGATGAAACAATAAGCAGCAGTCAGATTTACGTTTTCTGGAAATATTATTCGTTACCGCGCCACTATTTGTTTGAGCGCTCAAAAACTTTAATTAAATGAGAAGTTTTATTTAAAACGAGATTGTTTTAAGATACAGGTGGGCTGGCGAGAGCGATGCATCAAATAATACTTCAGTTAAAACAACTTCGATTGTTATGAAACTCGTCGATTGATTGTTTATTGCACCGAAGCAAGGTGAATTAGACATGTGATTGATTAATTATTTTATCACTAACTTTATTGGATTAGTTACATTTGATTATTGTCAGCCTTGAAATTAGCAGTTGGCGGTGCTGTTTAGAGGCGGTGATGTCACGAGATGCGAACACGTGACCCACCAGGAATTATAAACATTCCACCAACGATACCGAGGAGTTATGAATATTAGTTTTCCATAAGTTCAGTATCAACTGATTTATGCAAGTAATTGCTTACTTAATGCACATTGAAACTCCTATAATTAACATAATTTCAAAATGCTAATTAATAGGTATAGTTACATACCCATACCACAATATGACAAGGAAAATAGTTTCGATCGGCATGACTAATGTATAAAGAACATTATATGCAATTGACATTCAACTGTTTTTATACGAAGTAGCACTTACCTTTAGGCATCTTTGGATTTTTTAGTTTTCTCGTTAACGTGACTATTTTGTGGTTAGCGGTTAGTTATAAAAATAATCCACGTGGAGCTCCATGCAGTTTTCAAACACATCACATGTAACACACATCGGAGACTGCACACTCAGCACATATATATTTACACTACTCATTCACTAAGAATTAATTTATTATCCCAATGACTAAGTATAATTGACTAATTTCGTTTTGGCTTTAGATTTTGGCTGGAAACATTAATATTGTTAACACATTTTTGTTTGACGTTATCGCATTAGTCCTGGACAGACGAAATCACATTCCATTAATAGTGACGAAAGTACAAAATTTAAGTAAAGTAACTGTAGTACCTCATTACAAAGTTAAGTCGTGCCGTTTACGAGTTGGTATGGCGACCAGTTTGTGTATCATTTCGTCCTGTCAACATGTAATAAGTTTTAACACGGAGCGAACAGTTAAGGTGCAATTTGACAACAAGAGTAAGTGCAAATTGTATCTGAGAATAGAACAGAAGACGTCCCCAACAATTACGGGCCAATTGAGACAAAAGGATAATGTTTGGTCGCCTGGTCAAGGTTAGCGCGCTTTATTCGTTCAATTGGAAATAAAAATTGACACGCTAGATTTATTTAATATTTTTTTTGTTTTTTTTTTATATAAATAAATTAATTTATGTTTTTTTATTTCATATTTAACATGACAGCGAACCTATAAATTTCTATTTATCTTTTTACTGTCGTTTAATTGTCGTTAAGGTGAATCATTTGTCAAATATTAAAGTGGTTAATAAAGAAGATCCTATTATTCTACGAATATTATAAATGTCGAAGTTTGTGGGAATGTCTGGATATAAAACAGCTGGACTAATTTGGTTAAAGTCTGTAGGTCGGTGATAACACAGTCAACATGTTATAGTTATACCCTGGATCACGATGCGGACGAAGCTGCGGATAGAAGCTATTAAATTATAAATTAACCATTTTCACTGATAAGTCATTAGATCTATTGCATTATCCAATACTTTCAAGATAACAAGTTAATCTATTCAAATAAGAACCTACGCTTTCCCTAAATGTACCAAATAAAAAAAATATTTAGAATTTCGACTGTTTGTTGGTAGTGTATGTTGCAATACATTTAAAGGTAAAATCGCTTAAATTTGATGGAGCTTAATGAGCTGGCTGACTATAAATTTTCGACTTTGTTACATAATCATAAAGTTAAAAATCCGTAAATCTATTTGGCGGAACTTGATGAACGTGCGGGCTGGTTAGTTGAGTTACCTAAGGCCGCGTTTACGCGTCGTGGGTTCGTCGTACATTGCAGCAGAAGGCCGCATCATCATCTGTGCAAACACAAACATATGAACATGACGAGCAATGTATGTGGAACACTAGCCACGCTGCGTCTCCGTAAATGAAGCCTAGGTGTTTCGTCTAAGGAATAATTACAGACAAGACAGTAATTAACTGGGCAATATACATAAGTACATATAGTAATGTACATAAGGTAAATGACGGCATGGTATTGAGTAAAGATTGATCAATTATGTCTAAGTGAGTCTACAATACTCATTTGTTTAATACTTAATTAGTGACTGACTTTGTTCCGTATTTTTTTTCTCTGTCTTACCCTAATTAGGTAGGAAAAGTAATACCTAAAACAAGTATATGGGTTTTTTGACACGTGTAATAAGCGCCACCTACATATAAGATTTTTGAAAATTTACTAGCTTCACTCGCGTGGTATGTTGATAAAAACTAGCCTTTATCCTATTCCAGAGTGTATTCTATGCCTGCGCCAAATTTTGCAGAGAGCAAGATCCGCCCAGCCGTTTTGGCGTGATTGAGTAACAAACATCCAAACATCGTAACTTTTGGATTTATAATATTATTTAGATAAGATCTAGTACAGAGTTCATACAAATTATATTTCTATATTCAAATTGATTTAGCAAATAGTCGCTATTCAAAACAGACAACGTGAATCAGGCCATAAGGATTATGTGCTATATTACGAAGGTTAAATCAAAAGTGAATCTTCTAATAGTAAGTCTATACTAATATTATAAAGAGGTAAAATTTGTAAGTTTGTATGTTTGTAAGTTTGTAAGTTTGTATGTACACAGTGAAACTATTGTGAAGAAACCTGGACTTAAAATTTCTTGAGCGTTGTGAAAAATTCTCAAACCTCCTCTCTGTGAGAAGAGGCCTTTGCTTTGCTTTGAGTACTTAGGCTGATGATGATGTATGATTTGACAAAATAAGGTTTTATTGAAGAAAAATCACAGGGACTGTCAGGGCATAGAACCTGTGCAAATTTGAGGCAAGAGCATTAGATATATGTATATTTTTTAAAAGTTTCTTTATACATTTTCAATATATGTAGTAAATAATGAGAAATAGTAAAGAAGCTAGTGTTGTTTAAGCGGAAATATCGCAAAATCGGGAAAACCTAAGCGCAATACTATCAAATGAAACAGTTTCCTTCTATATAAAAAACAGTATGTTAATGTATTGTTTAGGTTTACAAAACTGGGAAGTACCCATAGTGATTGGATCAAGAATTCCTTCTAATAGCATTTATTTATTTATGAAGTTAGCTTATTTTTACCTTTATACTAGTACATATGCAGTTTCTGTAAAAAAACCTAAAAAAATACTCTAGGATTTTCATCTGTGCCTTTACAAAATACAGGTTACAGGACGTCCAGACATTTGTAGACCACATAAAGAGTTGTTCACACATTTGGACCTGATTTCGTTTGTAGAAAAGGAATAGTAGGGAAAATAGCAGAAGGATTACTGAGTGGTAAGTGATTCGCTTTTAGACACCCACATCACTAAAGAAGTAATGAGTATATTGCTAGCCTTTTAAAAAAAGGAGTACGCTCTTTTCTTGTAGATGTATGATATAATCTTATAATATATCTCAGAGTAAAACTAAGCCGCTGTTTACTCATAGTTGATTAACCCTAATGGTGATCAACTATTAACAGAGATTTTCCAAAAAATGTAGGTTTTTAAGTTATGCAAAGAATTGTTACACTAATGAGTGTAGCAAGCCCGTTTGGTCCCGCAAATGTCCAAGTGGTCTATGATTCATAAACTCGCCAGTAGGTCGCGCTGTTTTAAATATTATGACGTGTTCATACATCGAGGATAATGAAAGACCTATTCTAAGTTCTAAGGGCATATTATTATATTTTAGTAAGTAACTAGAATATCTTAAGAATAATTAAATTTTCCTCTTTTAAAAGGTAAATTGCAACTTCAATTTCACGGCTAATCCATTTACGATTTAACAATGAAATAAATTGATTTCTTAAATACCATGTTTCATTTTCTCGCTGTTAAACTAGGTACACAGTTATAATACGCTGATGATTTAAAAATATGTATATCTATAGTTACTTTCATAAATAAGTAGCGGTATGCAATAATAAATGACATTGCGACCTTGACTTGTGAACTATTATCGCAAACGTAATTCGTGAGCGAGTTTTACTTAAGATTATTTATATTTTGGACTATTTTAGTTGTGTATTGTATAATTAAACGTATGAAGTCATAATTATTGTCAGTATATACGTATATATAGTACGAACGTCGACATTTATTCAATGTAAACATTAACTTATTTACCTAGAATTATTTTAGCGCGGCGATTTACTCCGATACGACAATAATTCCACGTGACCACACGCAGCAGCCTGACTGATACCTACTCAGTAGTACGTTGCACGCTTCTGTTTTCGTTTCAAATACTAACGTGTTACCCACACTCCATGTTAGTACACAGTCCGTGCTTACACTTACTACTTAAGACACACGAGTTAATTCTCAGAAACATTCTAGAAAGTTGCTCAGAGGACGTGTGGTGATTGTGCATTAAACTTGTGTATACCGCACTAGGACGCAAGCACTAAACGATTTGCACCGCAATTTTTTTATACTTTTGTAAATTAACGAGATACGTCAATAAAAACAAGCATCAAACTGACATAAAAACAACACAGAGTAGTAAAGTTTATGTTCCATCGGCGATGATAAGTTACAATGAATTTTGTAGTCACACATAATTGTAATATGTACAGAACGTTATCGGGTTTAATTTTAGCGTCGGGAATATTGCAGATTGAGCGGGTCGTGTACAGCGAACTACTAGACGCAGTTTTACTTACTTTCGCGGCTGGCTAGTCCACATGTGTACTTCACAACACTACGGAACAGGTAGTTGGTGTACCTGGCACAACACATGTTCAATGTTTTCAATTTAACGTCAATGTATCGAGAATGTCATTTTGATGAGCGAGCGGCGCAGGCGGCGCGGGCGGCGGCGACGTGCGGAGAGGCGAGCGCGACTGATCGACGCACATAGCACTATACAATTGACCGGCTTGTGGTGGCAGGGCTTGCTTTCGATGACGAAGAGATACGGCGCCCCCCAAATATACACTCTGAGCTTATAATACCATTTATTGTAAACGAACGAACCGAGCGCCCGCCCGGCTCCGCTCCCCAGCATGCACTGATATTTTTTTCAATACAGAGACCAATTAATGCCAATGGCTGACGAAACCAAAAGCAGATCAGTGGTATTTCTCAGCTAATAGGACTAATGTTTACAATTCTTTAATGGACGGCTACCGACAGTTTTACGATTCATTTTATCAGCTGTAGTGGTCAACTTGAAACTGTTTTTAATTCATGCTTATTTCACGGGTTAGTGCAATTGAACGATATTAATACTTGCAAAAGAGGCATTGATAAGCCATGTCTTGGTACTTTTACCTTAGCATATGGAAAATTACTAGCGATTATAATGACTAGTTGCGATTGAATTTGCGAAAGTACGACGACTTTCGAAACGGCTCAGCTGTTTCTAAATTATCTTTGTAAAGGCTAATCGTCGTTTGCAAATGTCAAATGTCAATCTTAACCACTAAGATTTAAAGTTTATTTTTTATTATTTCGAGTTGTGTAAATCAGATGTTTTAGTTTTATAATATGTACATATACGTATATTCATAAGTATTGGTTTACATATTATTTAACATTTATTCAAATACCTTTACTAAGCACATTCATTATAATTATTTACTCATATGTTCTTATTTGTAAGACCACTCCGAGTGCTTGAGTAATTCTTACTCCTTACTAAGGTAATTGATGTTTAATACAAGAATTTAAATGGATATCTGTATTACTAGTTGCTTGACATAAAACGAGTTAATTTTTTACGCTTATTTGTCTTTAAAGGAGTAAGTACATTTAATGTGGATCTTTAAAAATAAGAAAAGCGATTGTCATTTTGGAACAAGGTCCTAAAAGAAGAAATTAAAACCTCTTTTATTTAGTTTACTAAAATAAATTTTAGAGATTTAAAAAAAAAACTCAAAAATTTATTATCGGGATATAGTATTTATCCTGGCCATCCATAAAACAAAAAACAAATTAGTATCATCTTAATCATGACAAAAATATTCGACAACTGTACCAGACCTACATCCTGTCATCGTATTTAAAACATTTTGATCATTCTGTCAGTTCTATAAAGATAACAAAACTGAATATAGTTTGTGAATCCATTCTTAATGAGACGAACAATCACGACGCGTGTGATAAAAAACAGAAGCTTATAATAACATTCGCAGGGCACATTATTGTTACAGCCACATAGTGAGAAAGAACCATAGTCATTATAGTATTATTAATGATTGCAACACTGGTTTCCGTTCGCGAAGTCATCTGAAATTTTTTAACCAGTTTGAATAAGGAATAGGTTTTCTCTTTAGTATAGTAGTCGATCGAACTAAAAAGGAGGATTTTGTCAAATTTGTTGATTTGTTTTTTTGCTTTCTATCAATATAAACGGATTACAGTTAGGTTTATTGAAGACAAATTTGCATGATTCTTTTTTTTTATTTGACCCGAAATGGTCTTAATTTTTTAGCATACTTTATAAGTTTTTTTATTCTATATTAATTAAATTTTTTGTATTTGTATATTTGTATTGAATCAGCTCCGAAACTACTGGATTTGAAAAAAATCTTTTAATGTTGGGAAAGGGTAAACATTGGCTATAAAAATACGCGGGTGAAGTAGCAGCCAGGTTAAATCTAATCCCCATAAATAGCTAGTTATGTTTTTCAGCTTATAAATATTTTCAATACGTTGTAACATTAAGGTAAATACAATTTGTAATTAGCTAGTTGAAAATTTTAAGCCTATTTCCTTTCCCGGCCTTTGAACTACAGTCGTATCGAATTCCATCATAATGAGCTCAGCGGTTTAGTCATATAAGTGTAACACAAGAACAAATAAATGAAATTAGCATTTATTATTATAAAAGAATTACGGTTTTGGTTTCATTGTTTTTACCTATAACTTTGTGATAATAACGAATTTATTACAATTAAAAAGCGTTTTCTAATGAACTCGATAGTCCAAGTAAGTACAGATGCTTATATTTAGAGATGTGGAAAACCCGTCTCTTGTAGAGTAGAAACATATCTAGACCATCATTCATCCATCATTGACTATCAAAGACTGTTGTTGAAAAAAAAAAATAGGGCTGACATAGGGGTAAGCACAGCTTTGCATAAACCATAACCCACGGTCGGCTAACGACAATACGGATTACCTGATGGTAAGCAATCAGCGCCGCCCATGGACACCCGCAACAATAGAGGAGTTCCGAGTGTGTTGTCGATCTTTTGGGGATTATCTACGCATTTGGAGATTCAAAGATTGGAGAGGGAGGGATAAGGGAGGGGAAGGTTTGGGCCTCTGGTAACCCCACTTAGGTACACGGCGAAACACAACGCTGTTTTTGTTACTCGCCGGTTTTCGGTGAGGCCGTGGTATCACTTCGGTCGAGGCGACCCATTCGTACGGAAGCTGGGTCTCCCACACTTAAACGCTCTCTACCGTATATTAATTTAATAAATAAACTTGGCAGATTTTTGTTGTTTTGTACAAGGTAGCGTGATTATTTTTAATATTACTTACTTATGTAACACGCGACAAGGTGATTTTGTACTATTTCAAATAAGCACTTATAATAATAATTAGTAATAATGGACTAAGAAAATGATAGAGTTGATTTTGTTGTTTTATTTTCGTTTTTGTTATGTGACGTTCACACGTTTTTGTGAGTCTAGTTGCAAAGCCGGAAAAAATAGTAGCTAGGGTTTTCGGAATCTTGGTACCTATTTGAATAAAATACAGTTTTATGGTTTGGAGCTTAGATAGACGATCAGCGGCTTCTAAAGTAAACCAAGCAGTGGAAGAGCCATGCTTCGGCACGAATGTGTCGGCTCGAACGAAGTGATACCACGGCCTCACAGAAAGCCGGCGTGATATAACCAGCGTTGTTTCGCCGTGAGAGTGAGGTTACCGTAGGCCCATTCCCTTCCCTCCCCGAATCCCTAAATCTCCAATTCCCAAATTACCAAAAGGTCGGTAACGCACGCGTAACTCCTATCAGGTAATCCGTCTTTCCGGATTTTTGTGATAGGTCCTTACCTATCACAAAAAAAAAAACAAAACATTGGTTATGTTGGATTCATAAATCATAGATTAACTTTTTGAAATAAATAATTTAAGTGTTATTGAAAGTAATGCACGAAGAGTAAGAAAGACACTATTTTCAATTTTCTAATACTTATTTCTCATGATATTTACTAGACAAATATAATATGAGATACCTACATTGTTTGATCGTCATTACATCCTGTTTTTATTACAAAAATATGTTTGCAGTACCTACATTCTCATAATAAAGGTTTTTGTTTACAAATATACTCCGACAATGATACTGTCAACTTACATACACTTTATAAACATGTATACGTTACGGTTTTTTAACAAATGCGTCAATTTCGTGCTACTTTTAATAAGTGCAGGGTGTTTTTTATAAATTTTTAAAAATGTGGCTATACACAGGCTGTTCTAAATTTGACAAGGTAATATTATAGAACAAGCGGTTTTACCCGACCTTTTTTCATAAATCATCTAATTCTCCTATCGCTCAGGCGAGAGGAAGTGTCAGATTCTTACTGAGTAAAACCACATACATTAATACGCTTGCACCCACAACCCTCAGAGACTTCAGTGATGCATGTACAGTCAGCTGCAGAGAAAAGGATCCTCTTATGCAGATAGCTGCATACATATAACGGTGCGTCAATTATTTAAATTGAATTTTGAAGGAGATTTTGTCATCGGACGAGGGTACAATGAAAGGCACTCTGGCGGAACGTCAAACAGACAGTTCTGCGTGCGCATTATGGTGGAGAGCGAACGCTGTGACTGCCATAGGAGACGGATTGCCGACGTCCGTTATTTTTGTAATTTATTCGGTCTGATTATAAAATCCTACGCCCTGCGATGGACTTTGAAGACGATGATCGGGATGTTGATGTTTGTACCAACCCCCCGGTGCCTTTACATATTTGTACTTCAGGGGGGGGGGGGTGTCAATTTCTCTGCAGCTGACCGTACCTACAGAAGAGCTAATTGTAACTCACAACTCACTTTTTTAACCACAAAATATGTGTGTAGGTATATAGTATGTGATAAGGGTTTTCATTTCATATCCTACTCTTGCACTTTACTTAGCTCAAAAGTACGTGCAGATCGTTAGTTTTGCTCTGGGAAGTTTTTAACTGTTACTTCACTAATTAATGCGGAAAAACTACTTATTGCTAATAGCTGCTATAAACAATCAACTCGTTTATGTAAAATAGTCAATCAGGAAAGTCTCGTGCCACATTGTAATAGAATGTTTAACTTAACTAGACTTGGCGTATTACAATAGGTACTACCTACCTATTTAGGTTAACTAAGAAAAGTGCAGTGTCGAAGAGCGATGCTTCAGCACGAACGGATCGCTTGGACTGGAGTGATACCAACTTAAAACAGGCGTGAAAAAAGTTCTGCGTTGTGTTTTGCTGTGACTGTGAGGTCACTGGAGCTAGTATCCTCTCCTCATTTCCCAGTACCCAAATAGAATCCTAAAATCCTTAATCAACCAAAACTCCTCTGTCATTACTGATGTCTATGGGTTGCGCTGATTGCCTACCATCTGGAACATCATGAAACAGCCGCTCGTTTATCACCCTATTCCATAAAAAATATAGGTACATGTTGTTGGAATTCCTATAATTTTTATTAGGGAAAATTTACAAAGACTTGTCATTGACAGTTGTCAACGTCTACACGACGAGATTAGATTTTTGTTCGATTACATTTGCGTAATTTGTAACCTTTCATACCACATAATTGAAAAGTTTAAAACCCATCAATTACAAATTCCATAGACAGAAGGAAATTGTAATAATTAATTGATTACATAAGTAATTAATAACCTTTCCTTTGCAACGTGGAATTCTCAATTGTCTATCGGATCGGATCAATAGGATCTTTTAATTATTGTTTTCTTTATCTCTTTAAATGGCTAACATAATTGTTACTATTTAACTGTCATCAATTTTGTTGATTTCACCTTCTCGGAGTACAAGAGTTGGTTATAGGTAAAGGCGACAATTTTTCAATACGATTAATGGAAGAATCTTATAGTTTTTGCTTCGTATTTAACTTATTTTAGTGTCTAACTAACTCTGTCTGTCTGTCTTTTCTTTACTCCTAAACTACTGAACCTATTTGTTAGAAATTAGGTACAGGCATAGGTTGGAACTCGAGAAACATAGGATAGTTTTTTAACCAAATAATCTGCGGGGGAGTCACTATTCCACGCGTAGAAAGTCGCGGGCAAAAGCTAGTAAGTTATATATTTAATTTTATGTATGTTTTAACACAGTATTACAATATCATTTCTCTCATAAAAATATTATTGGAATCAATTCTTTGTGTTTTACTAAGTCATAGGACAATACATCAAGAAGAGAATTTCCCAAAGGCATTTCGTATCTTACACACACCGTGGCTTCCCAAGGGTGCCAAATCTAGTAAAAGGGCTTCATATACTTAATTAGCAAGAAGCCAAAGAACCTTATGGCTAAGGTAATAAGGAAGGATATCGACCGCCATTTGTCCATTTATAGGACAAAGTACTGCTAATTAATGGTGCTACCCTACAAAAGGAATCACAACTAGTACGGGAAAAATAATTTTAAAAGATGAAGGAAAACGCTTTTGAAAAAACCCAAAAGGAAAATCAATTAGAACGAGAATTTATTGTTGCTACAAATAAAATATTTTCTAATGTCGCAGGAATACTTTGAACGTTTTGGACTTTTTTGCGGAGAATTGAGTAATGTAAACATCTTTTGTCAAAACAACACATCCTAATTCGCCGAGAAAGAAACAATCAATGAAGGATCAACCCGAAGAAATAGTTATCAAAATATGTACCCAATGAAACCTTTTTTGTCATGGGAAAATTAACTAATGACTTCATCCGCCCAGGGTAAGGCGAGAGAGAGTGTCAGACTCTTACTGACTAAAACCTCCCCCCGTTCCTTCTCCTGCTCTGGGCTAAGAGGTCGCGGTGCCTTATTGTTACCCTGCAACCTCGGCTGCACATCAGCCCTATATGGCCCCGTCTGTGGTGGTCTATTGGCTCTTTGATGTGCGCGTGGAACCCAGTGAAACCTAAATAACATTAATAAGGCAAAGAAAAATAATTCGTATCATTTTTAGTTTTCTAGAACATTCCACGTACAGTTTTACGTATAGATTTTTCGGTCACGCCAGTATTTTAGGCCAAAGCAATTCTGACAAATGAACGCACAAAAGAACAAACAAATTTGACAACTTCTTAATAGCATAATATTTGTACATATTATTCAACATGGCGTGGAAAACGTTGTCTGCCTTTTCAAATTTTTGTAACACGCAAGTGACGTGCGCGACGAATCACCCTGTATAACAAATAATACAATCATTTCAAACGAGTTCTTAGTATTTTAGTATCTACTCACTTCTTTTTAGTCTACGTCAATTTAATTGCGATTCTATTGTACTGTATTTAAGTTTTCTATTTCATTGGTAAGGGTTTTGATAGTATTTTGGGAATACGTTTTCATTATGAGTATCGGCTGCTTTATCATATTTCTTTTGTTTTAAATATATTTTTTTATTCATATTTAGTAAACTTTGTAGTTTTGTATTTCTATCATAAACAACTGATTCCTTTCTATTTTTAAATCTAAATTAGTGACCGGTGGTAATAGTGGCCAGTATGTTTGTTCGAATGACTTTGTTTTTATATTAAATTATGACATTCATAGCACAAGAATTCCAAATTTAAATGGTAGCGAAAAGAATATGATAGGAACATATTCATTTCCTAGACTACCTATTCTAAAACTACGAAAACTTATTTAATCTCTACCTACTTGTGACAGGCAAACCTAAATTGAAGTTCTGTCCGTATTTACCTACCTCATTTGTTAGCTAGCCTATTCAAGCTTTATACATTGTGCTTAGTAAATAGGTAAGCCGATATGATTTAGATTCAACTATAGATTCTTTTTAACCTTTATCTTCCACGATATAAAGTTCAATTTCCCAATTCAAATGTTGCAAAAGTTTTGAATAGATCGAATGTAGCTGGCCAGTACCTATTGTGAACCTCTATGGTGATATCATAGATTGACTGACGTAAACACGCCATAAGTCATAGACAACAGTGAATGAGTTAAATTCTGTTTAGACTACTACTGATGAATGACGCCACGAAACTCAATGATTTTTCACAGATTTTTATATAAAAACAGATTGTTATAAAGGTCGTTAGGAACTTTAGACAAATTGTGTTAAATGAATTGTTATGCTTAAGTACCATTACTGTATTATGTAAGTAGATATTTTCTTAACATTATAAATACGAGAGACTTCGTAGATGTGTATACCATACTCAATAACGCAGAAAACTGCTGACTAGATCTGGGTGAAGTTTGCTTTAGAGATAGATACTACATAGGCTTCTTTTAATAAGGGTAACGCGGGCGCACCCATATTTTACATTTGTGTATGAATAAAAATATTCGCAAGCGATGGATGTAATGGTAATATGAACGAGATGAAACAAATGAAGTTAACATGTTTTCTTACATACTTTGACACAACTCAATACCATCCCATAATACGGTAGTTTCCAACTAGTCAAATTCAATACATTTATCCAAATGTCAAAAACGATACTCTTCTACGAAATTTGTATGAAAAACTAAGTTATGAGGTCATAGTATTGTTGTGTCAAATAGCTTACTTATTTTTTATTTTAATAATTAGCTACAAAATATCTAAAACTTGGTGCATCGATCGATCGATGAATAAAAGTATAGTTATTTTTCAATATTTCATTGTACTGAAACGTCAAATATATTTATTTTTGACCTAGGAAACTACCCAATTGCTAATTTTCTCAAATCGCCTTTTATGAATTATAGGTCCAGATTATGTATAGGTAGGTATCAGTAGAATCAAAACAATATTTCTCTAAAATTGTACTCCATATCACAGAATTCTTTTGCTAATACTATCAAGTGTGGTTATGTATAATTAGTTTGCTTACGGAATAATATTTAAAATAGATAATTAAAATTCAAATTGAACAGCTGTTGTTTCAGTGGATGTGACTCTTTAGTTAATTGAAACACTGTTTCTAGTTTTGTTAATTATTTTAATTTTATACAAGGAGCTGGAAATGCTTTTATTCAATTATTATAAACGAAAGTTTGTGTATGTAGATGGATGTGTATTTGTTACTCTATCATCTTAAAAGTATCAAACAGACTGAATGAGATTTGGCATAGAGATAGACTGAAATATATATAGCTTTTTACTACTAAATGACAATACAATTTTTAAAAACAAAAATTTCGACATATGAAATTTGTTATTGTTTTATCTCATTTTTTTATTATGTATCAGTTCTATATCTATGCGACATTAAATTTTTGACAAGGAACAAAACTATTAGACCTTTATAATGTTAGCACCGTACGGAGTTTGCCAGGTCTGTTAGTACTTTATATGATTAACCCATAGCCTTTAGTAATTTCAATGTAATCTTTTATAGCTTTTTACTCTAAAAAAGTAAAAAGAATAATATTTAATAATTATTATATTTTTTTAAAACGGTACTGTACTTATTACTATGACAACCTTGTCCGTCCATCTGTTTTTCACTAACAGCTTGGCTGGGTTATTTATTAATTTATTTATCACTTCATGCACAAAAAAATCGTACATCAGGCGGATTTAATACTTAGAACATTTTCTACCAGTGTTTTATTTTCTTACCATATAGGAGAAAAACATAAGTCTATCTACGTTTTCTATGTAAAAATATAAAGTTAAAGAATATAGCGTTGCTTTTAAAGATACTATAAAAAATTCTGACAGAACAGACGACTGTAAGATTGAAGCGGCCCAAGAGAATTACTTATACCCAAGTATACATACAGCTAGATTGAACTTGTATTTTCGTCTGAAATGCATACATTTTTTAAAAGGTGTCCTGTGTCTCTTTCAAGGTGTATGAACGAGGTGACGTTGAACTTTAGAACAGCTACTCGTACAAGTAACTGTCGCGAACCGATTCATTGTTCGCTTCGTTAGATACGCTTAGGATTTTGTTTTAAATACTATGTATAAGAGCTCTCCCAGATTGGATTGTTGTGCGATTTTTAATGTAATATCGATTTTTTCTTAAATCAAGTCTACCAAGGTATTCAAATAATAATTTTCCGCGTTAATACCCGCGTAAATATATGTTATTAATATGAAACGCGAAAGTTTAAAAGTTAGTTGTTCTTAAGTGTTATCAAATAGATTGAAAAGAGGCTCCTAATTCATTGGATTATGTATTTAATTTAATACATTAATCTTTCAATCGTGGTAATTCCAGACACAATAGTTGCGCGAACGCCGGCGTTCGTTAAAAGTTCGGTGAATTTATTGGCTTAAGACAATTGACATTGATTGATAGCTTCAATAAAAAAAATACCTGCGACAATTCCTCAATCCAATATTTGAAAATCGAAAATCATTGCTCTATTAAGACTTTATTGAAAGCAATCAATTCGAACTGGCTGTACACCAAAATCCTTAAAGACAGAAACAAATAAATATTATAAACAACTTAACCTCTAAATTATACCACTGACAATAGCATTGGCTCAAATATAATAAAGTATAAAGTTCGCAAACTTTATATTGCATTGTATGTAAATAAATAATCGATGTTCATAATATTACTTGCAGTGTGTATGTTCCGCACGAAATATCCGTTCTTGAAACTCTTCCGTGACTGCAGAGTTTGTCTGGAGAACACTTTATTTGCATTATGAGCTGGTTGTTAGCCTGCATGCAAATAACCTATGAATGCGACTCACAAATATTTCGACTTATAAGTACGATGTTTTGGTAAAATGTTAACGGACTTTTTGGCTATTTCTATTTATTTGTTTTGTTGCATTCTCACTGATTGTTTCATGGAATACTTTTGTTTATCATTGTGCGTCATATGCAGTTTAGAAGTCAACAAGTTTATAAAAGGCTAGCTACTCTCGCACGGTTTCACTCGCTGCTCGGCTCCATTTGATCGTAACGTGATGTTTTATAGCACTCAGAAAAATTGTAGCTATTTGTCTGTGAATTTTGCAAATCCGACTAATTCAGTTCCAGTGATTACTCCCTATATACAAACTTACAAATAGCTACAACTTTAGCTCTTTTTCTTTAAAATATTAGCACCTATAGATTCTATTTTTTTGATTGCTTTTTTATGATATTGCTGAAACATTTTAAAGTTTATGCAGCATTAGCAATACTGGTTCAATACCTATGCTATTGGCGTTAAATCTTTCGATACGCAATTGTCTATAAAGTATAAATAAATACGGTATCCTAGACATCCACAGCTTATTCTAACCTTAACCGTAACCTAGGTATTCTAATCAAACCGGGGTTAAGGGTGAAAAGGCAATAAAAAAACCGCGGTTCCAGCTTGGTATAGGTGAAGGAACGGAGTGATTTTTAGAAGACAGACTTGAACTACCTCTAACCTATCATATTGTAATTATAGTAATATCTACAGTTTTCGAGATCTATTAAATTTTTTCTAAAGTACTCAGTGAGCTTTAATGATTACTTAAACTATTACTTAGTATTATAGTATTATGCAATTTTTATGTCGAAAACAATTGCTAAGGACTGGGTTAGGTAACAATTACATTACTCTGAATACTTTTGTTAATCTCGCGGGCATAATAAAACAAATGATGATCCTGTTGACCTATAGCTTAAGGCTGCCTTCTTCGAAAACTAGCAAATGTATGTAAGTAACCTATAAGAGTTAATTGCAATTTCTAAGATTATTTAGACACAACAGACAAAAAGTAAAGGAAGCTTCGTGAGGTAACCTCAACTTCTAATTATATGTTTGAAATCGCCAATCCGCCTTGAGCAAGCGTGGTATTAATACTACCTCCGTGTGACAAGAGGCCCTTGCTCATCAGTGGGCACTTATAGACTTGTTGATGTGATTATGAAAGCAAGAAGAGTAAAAAAAAAATGAAAAAAAAAAAATATTGAAAAACAAAGATCATACTTTATACAGCTAGCTAAATTGTTTTAAGTAATAATAAGTTTTAACCTAATTACATTTAGAGTAACTCAAATGAATCGATATTCTTGCAATTGTCAAGGTTTTAAATTAAAAGTGTATTCCATAGAATAAAAGTATTGTTATAGGAAGAGAGTTAAAAATAACTTAAAAGGTCAAATCATTTACTAATATGTCATTATTGCAATATTTATCTAACCTACAACTTACATGTAAATGATCAACGTAATTATTATCTGTTTGTATAAACAAACAGACATAATAATTAAGTAAACTTGATAACAAACCGAGGTTAGGAAGTTTTATAGAGTAAATGGCCTAGTAGTAGGTACTAGGGGCGTTTGTTTTTTTTATGTAGTAGATCGGCAAACGAGCAGACGCGGTTACCTGATGGTAAGCAATCAGCGCCGCCCATGGACACCCGCAATAGAGGAGTTACGAGTGCGTTGCCGACGTTTTGGGCATTAGAGATTTGGAGATTTAAGGATTAGGGGTGGGGAAGGATTGGACCTCTGGTAACCTGTCTTACGTCTTATGGCGAAACACAACTCTGTGGTTGTTTCACGCCGACTTTGCACGCTGTAAGGCCGTGGTATCACTCCGGTCGAGCCGACACATTCGTGCCGAAGCATGGCTCTCCCACACTAATTACGTTTTGTTATCGGATCTCTTACTTCCCTAAAATCTTGAATCTTGACAGAGATCAAATTCAAGATATCTACCGACTCCATGAATTTTGAAAGTTCGAGTCCAGCAAAGAACAACTTTGTTTGTGACCTACAAATAATTGTTCTGGGTCTGGAATAATTTGAAATTCTTATTTGTAAACACAAGGACAAGGTCTTAAAGAAAATTTTTTCATTAGTTGTGTCTTTAGATCCGTTATTGTAGTGGATGAAATCTATTACTAAAAAAAGTCTTTTGCTGTAAATTCATGCGTTGCACATTAATTCTTTGCTAGTTTACGGCATTTAACGCGCACGTACCTTTTATTTATTTACCCTGCCGAATCATCAACCAAAAATAAATAAAAGTTATGTGCGCATTAAATCCTGTAAAACAGTAAATTTTAAAAAAGTTTCTTGATAACAAATCATTTCCACGTATCCCAGAACAGCACATCAACCTACACCAATCGGTAAATAGATTTACAGCTTTCAAAATTATGGAATGAGGTCTAAAATCCATCAAAGTTTGGAAATTTTCGAGTACCTTGATGTGCACGCCACCAGTTAAATAAGACAGAGTAATAATCAGATCACTTACTTACCTAATAAATATCTTTCGGAAATACTTCCCATATTTAATATATTTCGTGATAAAACATTGAAAACTTGTTTTTGATTTCAAAGGTCGCAGTTGTAAGTTGTAAATAACATAATATATCATCTCTCTTGATAAAATGGCGGCTAGGGTTATCAGAGCTTTTAAAAATAGCTACATATCTGTATTTTGCACACTGACTTTAGTTAGGTACTTTCTCATTCGATTTTTCAAAAAAAGAAAACATTGCAGTTCATTATTACGTGTGCGATTAAAACAAAAATTATCGAATTCGATGCAGCTATTTAGAGGTTAAACACATGTATATACATATGTATTGATTGACTTTTATTTTGAGGTAATAAAAAGGTTCTGATCACTTTTATTATATAAGTAAGTATATTATTACAGATCAAAAAGCATTGTGTTTTTCTAGATACGAGTAGGTATAAGTAAGATTCAATACTGTATATATTTTTGTTTATTGATTTAAAAATTTTTGGTCAAATAATTTTACTTCTCATAATTACGCATGACAATTCAAATGCATTTTAATATCCTTCTCTTTAATCTTTTCTCTTATATTTAATCCTTAAAATATACGCAGAACGCATCATGTTAGGTATTAAAAATTGAAGCTTTGTTTTTATGTGTTCGTTACATGATATGCGGTCATCGACCTTGGGCATTCTAGGGTTATGGTTAAACGGTTGTTATTTATAACCAACCCTCAACGTCTATAAAGTTTTGTTTTGGTAACATTATTATGTTAATAATTAATAACAACACGCCATTACATTTTCTAATCCTAGCTCCCTAGCTTTAGTTAAAGATGCTTGGTGATTACTTTAACTATTCCTTAGTAACCTTTTTGTTTCAAAAACAGTTAAAAAAAACAATGAATGATCCGTGAAGATAGGCCATAAAACAGTGTTAAGTGAAATGATTTTGAATACGTCGTGTGTTTATTATTTTCAATTCATTATTATACAAGCACAAATTCTTAAACATGCAAGTACAGATATGTACCTACCTACATTGTACGTAAGTATATTAAGATATATACGATAGCGGAAGGAAGGAACCTTGGTGTGACCATGGCCTTTGCAAGACCAGTTCTGTAGAGGTAATGACCGCCCTCCGAGCATTTGGACAGCATTTTGGCGTAACAGAATTATACTAGTAGTTGTTAATTTATGCTGTCTTAGTGGTTCGGTTGTAACTCGTAATTGATGTTATAATGAGGGTCTATCCTTTTTAAAGGTCGGTAACGCTCTTGTGACTTCTCTAGCGTTGTGGGTTGAGCTGATAGTCGGTCTCTTACTGACTAAAACCGCCCCGTTCCTATTCCTGCTTCGTGCCGGGTCTGCGATACATTTTTACTTTTGTACCTGCAACCCTGAATAGGATTTTTAATGGAATAGAGTTCATTGGGTCTTTGGTTTGATATTTGATGATGTTATAGACAGGAATAGTGCGTGGTTTCAATTTCGCTCCCTATACAGGAGTCGTGAAGAATATTTTTTCCACGTAACTGATTACGATGTTATATTATATCGCTAATTTGTGTTCTAAATATTTTTGCTAGTTTGTAAAATTAACATATTGTTTCAATGTACATTTGAACTAGTTTTACATTACATTGCTAATTGATTATTATGTTAAAAAGTTCCGATAAATTTGCTCGTTAATTATATGAACTTGTAACTACTGCATGACGATACGTAATAAGTAGAATGTTCTAAAAATAAGAGTTGGATCCATTTATATAAGAGTAAATATAAAAACGTTATGCATTTTAATCTATTTATATTGATAGCATATATTATCCAAACTAATATTATAAATGCGAAAGTATCCTGTCTGTCTGTCTTTTCTTCACGCCTAAACTACTGAACTTATTTGTGTGAAATTTGGTACAGACATAGTTTGGAACTCGAGAAAGGACATAGGATAGTTTTTAAAACAAAGAACTGCAGGAAGTCATCAGTCAGTACATTATCTGTGGCATGAATAACTTTTTTGAGAATTAGTTTTACAATTAAATTATAGCTTTTTGAGCTAAGTTAAAAATATTTTTTGTTTATTGTCAATATTTAAAGTAAAGTTTCATTGGTAAGTTACTCACATGTAAAACTATTACAACCTATTTGGAAGGATTTTTAAACCAGTTAAGATCAAATCAAATTATTAAAGCACAAATGTAAGGTTTAATTTATGCGGTAGTACCTAAATATTGAAAGTTAAAATATTGTTAGTTTATAGTCTAGAAAACTACTTCTGTTTACGAGTGCTGTGAGGAGGAGGATCGATAATCTGCATTACACTTGGAAGTCGTGACTCTGGTAATATTTAAGAGTGCTGCTTAATCTGTCGTTTGATATACGGACTTGTTGTAGATAAGAGACAGTGTTTTCAGGTAACATTTTTGCATTTGAAAGTAATGGACAAAATGTAATAGGAACTTTATGTACTTAAAATTACAATTTGTTTTTGCTCGTCTCCTACAAGGAAAATCCACTAACCAACATTAAAATACTTATGTATTACACATTAAAATATATATTTATACTAAAATCAACCGTGATAATTCGAAACACAATAGTAAGACCACAGATGCGCAAACGCTTTGGGTTTGCTTATAAATATCTACACAGTGTTGTTAGTTGAATTAGAATTAATATATTGAATTAATGAAAAAAGATAATATTTGAGGTAAATGTAACTAATGTTTGAATTTGGAATTGTTCTAACTACTTAAAAATGTAGGTATTAAGTTAGTTAAAATGTTATCTAGCTCGTTAGGAACATTTTCAATGCGGTTATTTTTTTTTTAATTTTTAGAAAAAATAATTATAAAAAAGAGTAGTTCAATAGGATAACGAAAAAGAGGACGAATGTCAATTGTGACTCACTCATACTGACTCATACTTTTACAAAGTATTTTTTTTTATATTTTTAGTTTTATCTAAAGGACAATGACACGAATGTTAACTGTAGCAAAACTAAATATTGCTAATGTATCTTTTTAAAATTGTGTTAACATAATTTAAATGGCATTGTAATAGACTAGGCTTTTCGTTGTTTTCAGATAAGAAGAATGAACTAGGTTGTTCTTTTTAATTGATTGTAAGACCTATATTTTAAATGGCCTTCAGATGTCATTAATTCTCCCATAATTTATGTCTTATAGCTGAAAGTTTTTCCAAAATGTAAAAATAAAATAAAGAACCTATTAGTTATATTGCTATATTGTTGATATAAAATTGAGTTCAATATGCAGGCGCAATAAAGAAACCTGGTATACTCAGTGCTATGGTTTCGTACACTTCTCATGCATGATGGTGCGGTTCGATAAACCTGTCAAGTACCAATACGACTTTATCCCAATTATATATATCTACATTCTAAGATCATGTAGACACCACTGACTCACGGAAAAGAAAAAAAAATCGGAAGTAAATCAGGACTTACATTTTTAAATTATAAATATGATTGGAGTTGTCTTGAGCAAGCGTAGAAACGTAACTATGTGTAAGAATAGACCTTTGCTGAAAATTATGATGATGAAAATAAGCTGTATCTTAGGCAGGGTGTAGTTTATTTTTCTACTTCAAGTTATTATAGTTATAATAGACATAGAACGATATACAACAGTGTAAGTCCATTCTCTCTAGAGTACAAAAATATAAAGCGTTATTTTTAAATAACCGTATGAATTTTACAATTTAATTTATCTTACACCTGCGAACCTCGTATATTTAAAAATTGATCATTTGGTAGCGTATCACGTTAGCCCGATTAAAACTCATTGAAAACGCAGCCCTATATCTAACCTACATTTAATTTTTAAATAACTCGTCTTTCGTCCTCGCTTAAATATCCACGTACGTATTAAGTATGCATATAATTTATTCTTAAGGTTCAGATCTCAACGTTAGTCTGCGAGAACAATAGCCTTAAATTATTCAAGGATTTGAAGAAGTGTGGAATCGCAAGCCGAATCGGGTCAGGTGTACTACGGGACTACGTGCTACGGCGCTACGCTGCTACGAGGCTACGAAATATCAGTGACGTCATAATTTTGTATGTTTATGATCGGCTTTAGGGTTGTGGAGTCGTAAATAGCCATTACTTGTAATAAATAATTTATGGAAATTCATAAAGTCTATGTAGAATTTATGTAACGTATTTAGATTTCAAATTGCCTTAAGTAAAATTACTGTTAATTTTCTATATGTTTAGTTAGTATTGCAAGCCTAGAATTAAACAATAAAATATTACTTATGTTTATGACGCTTTTGTCTAGACGTCGCGACGCAAAAATAAATTTTCAATTTACAAAAAGGATTTTGTTTTTAAGAATATGTTGCATAAGATTATTTGTTATAAAATATATTCGGTCTAGGATCGCTACATGTATCATATGTACAAAATTTACGAGACAAAATTGAGACCAAGAAAATTCTGAACAAAACTCATTTTTATCTAAACAAACAAAATGTGTAGGTCAAACTGCTTCGTCATAAATATTTAATACAAAAATTCATTTTATTAATGTAAGTGTTGCCACAATACAGCGTAATATTCAATTCGATTCCAGACCTTCGTACAATAACGGAGAGTAACATTGTACACGAAATTGGCAACACCACACAGTCATGCTAGTGTCTGTGCCAACCCAAATTGGAACAAAAAAAAACATATTAAAAGTTCAAGGTGTTCCAAAATGGTTACTCTACGTTGCTTGATACTTTTGTTATGATAAGTAATTGAAATAATAATAATTTCCCTTGATTTGTAATTGAAGATACATATTTATTGAGATAAATTGAACGAGAAGCTTTTACATTTAATATACCTACTTAATCAAATACAAGGTATTTATGTCAGACAAATAATAATATTTATTTTGAGTACGATACTCTTTACCAATTTAAGAAGGCCATTAATGTTTAAAAAAATAAAAAAAATATCGTATAATTTAAACCGTTCTCTATGACATTTAATTTTAAAATAGAATGGGCTTCCCGCCCTTTTCGACAATAAATTTTTAAAAAAGCAGAAGAAAATTCTAAATCCAAAAATGAACAGATAATGGAAAGTGCAGTGCTCGTGCTTGGTAGAAAAATAAAAGCGATTGTATAATAATCCACGACATTGCCCCGTTCGTGAGAACAAAGATCGATACTTTCTTGCAAGCGAACTTATGGCCTGTATTTGACCTACCTCGAGTCTGCAGTACTATATAAATCCATGATTAATATGAATGTGTACGTGATTTTTTGTAATTATATTATTAAAACAGGTTGAATAAGTATTGTATAATCCATAATTATGAATGTTTAACTTAAACATTTTTCCACCAGTTTTTATTTTATTTTAGGATATTGTAATTACCTTTTATTAGTCAGCATGATAATAATATGTTTATGTTAATTAAACAATATCTATATAAAACCTTACTAATTACAATTGTATTACTGGCTATTCAGGACGAAATGCCATTTGCTTAGTACAAAAAAAGTAACTGACATATTGTTCCAAGTTTAAATGCACGTAATTGATACTTTTGAAGGATCACTCAAACACATGGTGTAGTGACTTTGTGACCTAAACTAACAAAAACCGGATAAAACCGGTATCAGTACCAACATTTGTAGCTATACGCCAAATGGCATCTCAAACTTTTTGTACACATTAGAACAGCTGTGATTACAATTGTAATTAACAAAAAATACGACTTTAGTACATTAAATACTTCATTATTAGAAGGTCGTTGACCATTTATTTTTAGTATTCGATGCATGTAGGTTAAAGTCAAGAATGACCTACTTAAAGTTATTTATAAAAATATACCTTAATGTAATTGAGATCCATTTTTAATGATTGTTACATTTTTATGGTATTAGAATAAAGAAATGGTGAACCACCCTAGAATCTACTGCAACGATCAATCTATGTTACTGAGTTTCGATTTTCTATCTTTATAAAACAAATACGAGGAACAAAAATTTACCATCAATATATCTACAAAACCACCCTTACCGCTCTCGTAATAAAGGCTATCTCAATGACATTCTGTTACTACGGAGGTTGGTTATACTCTGTGGTCAAAGGTCGCATTTAATTGATGGAGTGCTAATACCTTTTTGGTGAGGGTTAAAACAAACTGAACTAAGTTTGAAAAGGTGCTGGCCCGTGAACGAAAATGTATATTTTTATAATAAAAATGTTGTTTTATTTTTTATGATGATGCAGCAATAAATATTAATTATTTTCCCATTTCAATAACAACTTATTTATGTGTAAAGAAATATCAACTCTAAAATTCTTTTAAAGTTTAATTTCAGATGATTACTAGAATTTTCGATAAAATCTAGAGAATTTTAGCGTAAAATCACGATTAGTCTATTTATGTAATATATATTATATTATTCGAATATGCAAGCGCTTTGCCCAGTAGTTGAATTATTTAGGCTCATTAATTAATACACGAAAATTTGTCAACTACCCATAATTTATACTTTATAGAAATATACATATAGTAGTAAGTAGTATAAATTTACACTAGAAAAATTGTAAGTCCAGCAATGAATGGGTTGGGATGTCTGTTGAACCTATCCCATTTAGCAAAACTGGACTTTGGCTACCATCCAAATTGTATCCAAGGTATTATTCGAACATAAAAGCGAAATGTGCTAACGTAAACAGTTCTATCGAGAATACCATTTTAAAGTAAGAAAAAAGTATTTATTCATGTCATATCAAAAAAAAGATTACCAGATTTCATGAACTTAAAATATTCGATACTCAAAGCCATCCAGATAGCGATAAAGGTACAAACATCGAGTTAAGGATAAATCAAAAGATTTGCAATTCTACTGCTGTAGAAGTAAAGTTTAAAATGGTATAAAGCTTGATTAATGAACATATTTCAACTTTTTGAAATTCTTTTTCACTATAACCTTTAAAATCTTCGTAGTACTTAGTCAAATCATCTACTAATACGATTACGACCCACAAAAATATGCACAAGATTCAAATAAAAACATAAAACTACTTTTTTTTATTGATTATTGAAGTTTGACTCATCAGAATGAGAAGAGACTGACGTATCGAAATTAACCTGTTAAATATTTATGTAGATCTTGACTAAATTATTTATTGTTTCATTTGTATAAGGAAAATTTTAAAACGTTCCTAAGGTTGTTTACGGGTTATAAAAACTTTGGGAATGCCTGAATAGTTTATTTTTTTATTTCATAGGTCGGCAAACGAGCAGACAGATTACCTGATGGTAAGCAATCAGCGTCGCCCATGGACACCCGCAACGGAGGAGTTTACGAGTGCGTTGCCGACCTTTTAGGGATTAGGAATTTGGAGATTTAGGGATTGAGGAGGGATTGGGGGCGGGGAAAGATTGGGCCTCCGGTAACCTCACACGGCGAAACACAATGCTGTGGTTGTTTTACGCCGGTCTTCTGTGAGGCCGTGGTATCACACCGGTCGAGCCGACTCATTCGTGCCGAAGCATGGCTCTCCCACACTTGTTCAGAATAATCTGACGAAATAATCTTATACATAAATTATTTATCTTTGACTTTATGAGTGGTATTTTCTAGTTTATATTTTTTCCAGGACATTATCCAGTTTCAATTAGATATATTTTCGACTAGTCAACTGTAATCCGTCACTCATTGAACCACTTAGAACAACTAACCACAGCGTTGTTTCGCCATATGAATGAGGTTACTCCTTCCTTCTATTTCTCCGAAATCCTAACGCCAAAAAGCCCACAACACACTCGCCTACAACTCAAATTTGGATTTGAATTTGAACTCATCTAGTGATGGTGTCCATTAGTGGCGCCGATTGCTTGCCATCAGGTATTAAGTCCGTTATCTTACCATCCTTACATAAAAAAATATATTAGAAGAATTGACTTTGAATCAGATATTGAAACAAAAACAAGAAATAAAATATGTTATACTCTGTGGTCTTCATCTTCCTGCCCTTGTCCCGTTTTATTTGCAATATGTTTTTTTCTTCCATTCTGTCCTGTCACTCGTCACGCTATCATTAACTCCTTTGTCTTCCATATCACTTCTTACACAATCCATCCATATTTTCTTTGGTCTCTCTCTCGCTCTCCATCCCTCCACATTTATATTTATAATACAAAAAAAATGTTACGTAAAACAAGTTGGAGAGAAAGTGCGCAATTTGTAACTGCATGTTACAAACTACATTAATAGAAATATGTATTAACATGATAATAATATTATAATGATTATCACATTATCAAGCCATTCTTTATCTGTAACGGTAGTGGATAGGGGGTCATAGGGTGACGCGTGGAGGTCATCTGTGCACACAATATTATCAATGATACATTTGTCACATCATTTCCAATTATGAATCTTTGTTTTATTTAGAAAATTGAGCAGTTATACTTCTGTTGTTTATTTTTATTTATATAGTTCAACAATGATTATTTAGTAGATTTTTCCTACATTCGCTGATAAGCCTTATTTATTTTGTTTTTTTTTTTGAACAATTGTACTGGGTAGAGTTTCTATTTTCTACGATTTTTCTGATTATTCTGTAAATTTTAATATGATTATAATTTTACTTGATAATAAGTTAATGCTGTCATACATAACTGAATGTCCTTTTTCACTTACGAGTGCACACCATTGGGTGTAGTGTAGGTTACATATTTGCTATCGCTGTTTAGTTTAAGACTTCATGTAATTTTTAATATACACATAAGTAGCTGTTTTTGCTCTCTAATGATTAAATAAATAAATTGTCATGATCCTCCAGTTAAAAAAAACTTGTGTGAATAAATGAATTAATTAAATATTAACTTTGCACTTTAATCTCAAGTAGCAATCCGTGCAAATACTTCAAGTTTTTATTTGGTACTCTTTGTACCAGATTGTCGTGTTTTATTGATTACTTTGTCGTGTACAATACCGTTAACATTTTGACGTACATACAATACATGCACTACTTAGGTATGTATGTAGGTATCCAGAAACATTCAAACAGTTGTAAGAAAATGTCTGTTTTAGAATCCATGTACTCTTCTACAGGGTCACTCATTCATTGCCGAGGTGACCTTGACAAACAGACAAATCATAAAACAGCTGTTTACATGCTACATTTCGTTCATGTGATTTATGTAGTGCGAAATTATTGGCATAATACGTTACGTGTCATGGGCTGTTTCGACAAATTCGGCACGTTGGTACATTAGTTCAATTTAACGTGCTGTGATATTAACTGCACGACCAATGCTATGATGGCTGAGTGGCTACTACTGTGTGAAACGAGTCTGCGTTCCTAATAAACTCTGTGATTCATAAATCGTTGTTCTAGGTGTAATTCGCGCAGGATTGCGGGGCAGACTCAATATGTTACCGCGAGCTTGGTCTAAAGCAGGCGAACGAACAGGGAAGTTTTAAGCCAGTAAGAGTCTGACACACCCTCTCGCCATACACTGGGCGAAAGAAGAAATATGATGATTTTTCCTTCACAAAAAAGGTGTGATGCGCATTCGATATTTTTTGTTTCTAACGCACCCACACCACATTACAATTAAATGTCCAACTGTAGGACTAAATTATGAAAAAAGAAAAAGTCACTATTTCTTCACTAGCAATTCTCACCGACGATGTTTCTTAAACAAATACAATATCAACAGACGTTTTTGTAGACTATTTTTGTTAGTACCTAAGTAAAGAGAAACACGCGTATTGTCACTGTCGATTTAACTAAGCGTGTTATAATACACAATGAAGGCGGATGGTAGCGGCGTTAACGTGTCACATAGAACCAAAGCTATCACTCAAATTCTCCACGACTGTCGCACAATTTGCAACATAATAAAAACTTTGCACTTGAGAGTTTGGAACTTGTGGCTTGTGACTATGGCCTGTCTACAGACAGATGAGCGATGCGTCGCTAAAAATATTCTTACTAATATTTAAATGCAGAAGTTTGTTTGTTTTTTTACGCCTTATCTATTCAATTAATTTTAAATATGGAACGTTATAAATTTGAATATGGAACTTTATTTATTTAATTATGTATAGAATTTATTAGTTGGTCGAGTACTCACACATTTATGATAATATTATATTTCCTGTTTCAGGTCTACTGGAAGCAATTCCAACAGGAATAAGTAGCACCTATGTACTTTAATTTTATATATGTATAAATAAATTAATAAATATGAGGTTGCTGAAAACAGGCCCTATTTATTTTGTTCAACCTAAAACCTTACTTAACGGATGCAATATATTGATCACTTAATTTTAAAGTAACATTAATATTATGTCAAATATGTGCTAAGAAATCGTGCTCATTATATCCTCAAGGGCGTAGAAGCACCGTCCTTAACAATGTCGGCCAAACTAGTTCAACATAACTGTAGTTTAAGATTAATTGTAACCACGTCACCGTAGAACGTTGAACAAGTTTAAAACATATTATTATTATCGATGGCAACTTTCACTTTTTAGTTTTGAATAAAAGAGAATACTTTTTACATTTTTTTAACGGAAATTGGCTTACGATCTGTCTGAATCATTTATTTATCTATAAAATCGTAAACGAGGCGACAAATCACATGATGGTAACCTATCGCAAGCACCCTCGCAACAACCTGTTTCGGATTCAGCGGGAGGAAACGCCCGAGTGTCGTCATTGTGAGGACCACCTAGAGGATACGGTGGAGCATACGGTAGCGGTATGCCCTGCCTGGGCTGAGCACCGCCGTATCCTCAGGGAAGTGATCGGCGGCGGCGACCTCTCGCGCCCGGCCTTAGTCGAGGCCATGGTGAGAGGAACTGGGACGCCGTCTCCTACTTTTGTGAAGCAGTCATGCTCGCAAAGAGAGAGGCGGCCCGCGTGAGGGAGCAATCCTCCTCCTCACGCCCCAGCAGCCGCAACTGGCGACACTACGGGCGTCGGGGATCGAGGGACGATCTCCGGCCACCGTAAGCACGGGCCTGCGGTCGGCGAGTAAGGGCAGCTCGCCGCCCGACCAGAACCAGGCCCGAGCGTACGGCGCGTAGCGTTCCGCGCGCGCCTCAAAGAGCCATACGACCACCACAGACGGGGCCCTAAAGGGCTGATGTTCAGCCGGGGTTGCAAGGTAAGCGCAATGAGGTACCGCGACCTCGGCACAGAGCAGGAGAAGGAACAGCGGGGTTTTTAGTCAGTAAGAGTCTGACCCTCCCTCCCTCCCGGCCCTGGGCGGGAGAAGTCATTTGATGATTTTCCCCTCACAAAAAAAAAAAACCCTCGCAACAACAAACGGGTTACAAGTGCGTTGGTCTATGTGCAGCCAGTGGTAACGGATTTTAGGATTGGGGATCTGGAATGGTGCAGGTGGAAGGTATAGGTTTGGGCCACTGGGAACCTCACTCACACGGCAAAACGTAAGCGTTGCTTCACGCTGGTTTTACTATTATGTCGTGATATAACTCCCAACGAAATAGTTCCTTCATGCCAGTGCTAAAGAGATAACGACAGAGATATAATTTTAACATAAGTTTCATCTAAAATGTTTTAATACTGTATCCCTAGTATTCTTTAACCGAGGTTGCGGGTTAAGCACAATGAGGCACCGTGGATTAGGTCTAGAGCAGGAGATAGGAGATGAAGAACAGGGGGGTTTTTAGTCAGTAGGAGTCTGCCACTCCCTCTTGCCCTACCTGGGTGGAAAAAGTCAATTGATAATTTTTAGTATCCTAATTTGTTGGCACTTAGTTGAAATCTGGGTAGTAATTTAGTCATTTCATGATTTTAGTATCCAAATCTGTTGGGAGTTGAAATCGTTAATCGGTTTTAGAAGTATATTCATGATAATATGTTTTTTTTATAATTAATATCGGTGAAGGTGATCTTGATTTTACATGTCATACGTCGACTGTACTCAAATTACGACATAATATTATGTACGTTTAAAAAGAACATGATATTAATCACTGTGCTGATTGATCGCAATGGCAAAGGTCTTTAGGTGCAGCGGCTACTAGGCATGGAATTTAGTTTTGTAAATAGACTATAAAACAAAAGACTTTAAAAAAAAAACTAGATACCCTTAGAAGAAATGCCTAAAGAAACCGAGACGTCAGTCACTTTTAAAGTCCAGATAATGTAAAAAATTATAAATATAAATTATATGTAATTGCTTGTGTGATCCACATTTCTTGTTTGTTTTTGGCCTGGTTATCATGTGTTTTTAAATTGAATGTGTATAATAAAAAAGAAGTAGGATCAGGTGCTCCTTTTACCAGTAGGACTGTGTGTCCTATACTAGGATTTTCCACTGTGACGTGGATGCGTTTAACAACAATTCAATTTCACATACTCTTCTGGGCAGCCCGTTGCCTAGTCACCACGTCAACTGTGCAGTCAATATGAGTGCCATGCCATTTAATAAGTGTAAACCCATCGCCTTTAACATAATACGAGAATTTTTCCACCCTGGGTAGAGGCAAAAGAAATTTTGAGAATTTTACTGACCATGAACCACTTCGTTCCTTGTACTGCTTCAGGCCCCAACCACGTCACACTAATGCGTTTGCACCCACAACTCCAAGCTCTTACCTAACAACGCGTTTGTGGTCAGTTGACGAGCTTAGCAATGTAAGAATCGTTATTAATTCTTTACATTCCATCGATAACTCAATCCCATAAAAATCACTTATCTTTAGTTGCCATACGAGACGGTCGATAGTAACGTATCGATTAGTTACAATATAATGTAGCGTGAAAAATAATTGAAATATTTTGGTTACACTACAATAATATTATTAAAGAGGCCTTAAAGGCTCACACGTTGACACACGTGTTAAAACACATTGATTGTGAATTAGTGTGCCGGGACAAAGATCGAACTGGAGCTGAAAGTTAGCGATAAGACGTTCAAACACACTAGCTCATCAAAGTATATACATTACTTTAAGGGACTTTTAATCTTTACCGTAAAGCTATTAAGTTGAAAATTGATTGCTGGTTATTGACTGTTAAGGATAGTTTCATAAGCAGCACGTATTTGTCATTTGTTTTGGTATTGATTCTTTTGTTTTCGTCTACATACGTACCTAGGTACAGTTCTCAGCCTAGGCTAATCATATAATTGTCGTTGAATTCAAACGATTGCCAAGTAAATTGCTTGTTTCTACTAAAAAATTTCTAGCCATTTGCTACTATTTATCTGACTGTATCTACATTTGTTTTGGCCAGCTGTAAAGATGATTCGGGCTCTCCATTTATGGAATAAAGTATTCAATATAATCATACCCTACATACCTATCCTATATAAGTTATTTCTGGTACGAAAATATCAAATTCAAACCATCAACCAATTTGAATATGAACCAATTTCAAATATCAACATAAACGCACGATTGAAATAATTCTACAGACGTAATATTCCGCCAATGTCTTTTTTTTATTCGAGTAGCTGTTTTCTTTATGAGTGTTTAGTATTTTTCTATTCATTTTCTCTTATGAGTGGAATAAATTCTCTTACATTAGTATCGCTTTGATCTCATTCGAGGTAGGGAACACCTTATGATTATTCAATAGACATGTACCAAAAATGAGGTGACATTTTGTTCTTTTTTTAAACCGAAGTTTGGAATTTATCTGTGGTACAATACCTATTTAGATTGTAGAAAGTGTCAGATTTAATGTAAGGTATCGAATGTTTAATAATATAGGGGTCACCAAGTTGAAGTGTGCTTAATATTAAAAATTTGGTATTTACCTATGTTATTTTTTATGCATCCCTCGTAAAAACATTGCGTCATTAAGTCCTACTTATTCGCTTAGGTTTTCAAGTAACAATAGACGTGATTGTAAGTTAAAGTTCCAATAAATGATTGTCACGGAAGGAAATAATAAATAACCATATGAAAAATCTTGATGAGCATGTATACAACTTTTAAACCAAACCCAAAAAATCGAGGAGATTTAAATAAAATTTAAAAATAAATCTTACGTTTGACAAACTCCTGATCTCTTTGAACCCGAGGCAAGTACACGGCATTTCTGAAAGCCTCACGAATAGATGCACCAATCCGTTTCAACAAATCCATATCTATAAAGAAATGGACTGTCAACTTTTACGCGAAAATACACACGGCACTTTGACACGAAGAAAGATAACGGAACACGTCATCCTTCACGAGAGATCGAAGCGAAACTGTCACAAAAACAAAAGTGACTTAATTTTAATAGTTTAATTTATATAAACAATAATATAGCGATCAAGAAACCGGTTCCCGCACGTGGTCCGTATCACTCTTACGTGATAGCCGACCAATCAAATTGAAGTAATCAATTTACAATTAATGACGTCACGGCATCTTTTGACACGAAATCAAGCCATTATCTCTAATTTAAATTGAATTCCGAACACGTGTTCGAACTTTAAATACAAACTACCGGTTAATGAGTTTTATTGTTTACTTATTTAAATTGAGAAGTCGAGTGCCGTGAGGAGGTTTTCTTTGCATACTAAAGAATGCATTTTTGTTAGGCTGCAGCTAAGTTAATAATGACATAGAGTAAATAGCACGAGTGTTGAACCTGTGGTAAAAAGCGCTACTGTTTTGTCCATAGGAGATTGTTAGAAGTAAAGTATTATAGTAGTAAGTAGTTTTAAAGTACTTTTTTGTTATTTTTGTTTAAAGTGCACTGAAACATGCAAATGTACATTCACAACCGACTACAGCTTCTTTACAGTAACTAGTCATAGGCAATGAGATAAAGAAGTCCAATTGTTAAGTTTTATGTGAGTTGTCGGCTCTTTCCGTATTGTTTTTTCATATATCACTACACTACATATCGTACAAATTTGATTTAAAAATTTATCAATAACCAAATTAACATGAAACCTGCCTCAGAGTCAACAATTTTACGTTTAGAACTAACTTTAAAACTATGTACTTGCATTGTTTCGTTATACAATATATAAAAAAGAATTTCCACAACAAATAAACTATAAAAAATCTATAAACGTTACACAACTCACTGAACAACGGTCGAGTAATAAATTTTCATTTTTGACAGTTACTGTACTGTAGTCCAGTATATTAAAACGAATAAAGTCATCACCTGTCAAAATATGAAATCCGATGCAGCTGTAAAAACCGAAGCTAAATAGTCTATGGCTTCGCAAAGTTTTTATGTAATTAATTACAGTTAATATAAAGGTTACTTGACAAAATATTTACATTCAATTCTATTTTCGAACTTTAAAAATCGATAGTGGTCTATGTCTTGTTTTTAAACGTCGTTCTATTTTAAGCGTCACATAGTATATAACTTTCTTGAAAATTAGTTAATAGTACATATACGAATATCAAACATCTCGTAAAATCAATGATTGCAAGTGTAATTATTTTATAATTTACTATCTAACCCGACCGACTCTACTAATATGTTTTGCACATATAAAAATAATTTTGAAAAAAAAAATGTAAAGGTTTAATAACTCTTATTACTAAGAGGTATGAAAATTAGTCAGTACCTAGCTGATTCTCAGAACTACTGAAGATGTACAAGTAATATGAAATTTGGTAAAAATCGGTAAAGCCATTTCGGAGTAAGGTAACTAACATTGTGACACGAGAATTTTATATACATAAAGAATATTACAATAAAAAGTCCCCAATAACGTGACTATTGATTAAAATTAATTAAAGAATATTTAATATTAATTTCATATACTCGTGTATGTACCTATTTATTTATTTCCAATCAACACTTAAATCAGTTTTTGTTAAGTCATAAAATTTGTAATATAATAAATAAAATTATTATAATACCTACTACATTTTTACTTTGATGACTAAGATAAAATTTAATTTTAATTTTATAGTGCTTAATTATCTCGTTCACACAAAAAACTCTATAGCTTTATGATATTCATATTGTTAACCTTCCCTTTCACGTATTTTTTTAAAATAAAGTTTGTCAAAGACAATGGATATCAAAGATCGTACTCCTCAACAATTTGAAAAGCATGTGATAGTTAATACATGTTTACAAGTTTAGCCGTGTAACTCAGAAATAAATAAAAATTCATATATTTTTTAAAAGAAGCGCAAATTACAAGGCAATACTGTCAATCATCCTTTTGTGAAGATAAATTACTATAATGTTATGAATTCAGTACATAATTAAGAATTCAATTTAATAAAAACTTTCTTGTGAGATGTGCTTATTCATTGCACAAATGAGCACTATAATTACGTGTGTTTGTGAATTTTTATTCAGATTAAAAAAATGTTGTGACACTGTCTCACAATGGAGACAGTTTAGGTACGTTGATGAAATTTTTGTTCACACGGAATTTATTAAACCGTGGCCACGCCCACTCCATAAATGAATCGGTCCAGACTACATACTATTGTCCTTTTGAATGGGTGCAGTGGCTGGACAGCTAACATCAACTAAATCTGATTGTCTGGTAAGAGGACGTTTGTCGTAGCTAGTACTAAAATCATTACAGAACTCGGTCGAGCCTCATACCACGTCATTTGCAAAATTCAGTTCCTGACTGACGTTCACACCATTTATTGGTATGCTAAATAGCTTGACGCCGAATCAGCTTAACATGACACTACACGAATACATTATCTTCTATACGTACTTATTATCAATGGTTAGTTATGTTCAACTAATTAACAACACATTGGGTGACGTTGTAAACACAATAATCAGGTATAACGAATATTTTTTCTGTTGTTAAGCCAGTAAAAGCTCGTGTGAGAAAACTCAACAATAGACTCGATCCTTTTAATGGTCCACAGAATTTGTCAGCGGTGAAGATAACAAGTATAGTCGTCAATCTCAGGACAGGATTCCGAGCATTTAGTGTAGGTGTCAAATTCTCCTCTGTAGGCGGACTGCGCCACTTAGGAAATCAATTGGAACTATTGTTAACATAAACGTTGTTTGTCATTTAACTTGTAACTTCGCCTGAAGATTTTTTAATGAAAACTAATTCATCAACGTTTTTTGCTACAATTATTTCGTGGGAGGCAACAACTGATTCGCGTCAGTGACTGCAACCTATTCCCGATTTCGGTCTGAATGACAGAAATTATGTTTTTATAACAACAACGTCACAATCATTCTCGTCGATATCGTTCCGGTTTCTTGGTTTCAACCTTTCGCAATACAGTCTATGAGATTTTTTTCTCATCGTCACTTCAGAGCTCTCCGTCGGCAATTAGTCGCCGCGTATCTAATGCCACACTGGTATCGTTAATTTGTTTAATAAACATGAATTAATCGTCATCGTGCGACGTTCTGGCCACGTGACTGCGAATGGTAAATAATATTGTTGCAATGTCAAGACTCAAGTGGTTGTAAGCAATATGTGTTGGTAGTTCGGAACAGTGGATTATATCAATTGGACGGGGGTATCGGGTGAAGCTGATAGCAAGTGTGCCAGCTGCTTCACCGGGCCACTCTTGAAGGTAATCACGGATTGCGATCTGCTACACACATTACAATGTGCCTACAAATATTGCCGGTTGTTATTGCAAGTTATTTTGATTCTCTACGCAGCTAATTTTACATCTGGTGTATTTTCGGTTTTCTGGAACTTTTCGTTGTATTAGAATGGATTTATTGTTTGCGATTTCTAATAGCACACTTCACAAAGGTCGCTCTCACTGTTCGTTTTTCTTTACAATTGCGCGTCGCGGTATCGTACGATAGCGCAAGTAATTTAGGTTTTTTTACGTAAATATTTTCTTTAAGAATTAAATAATCCCGCGTGCTGTCTTAAATATGTAATTCTTTGTTTATTTTATCAAAGTTTGCAACGAATACCGCAGACCGTCGTCGTTTTATTTTTTTAGAATCATAATTTAATAAAGTAGGTCAGTGGTTCGCATTGGGAAAAATAATGGCAGATACAATGTTAATATCGGTAATATGTTTCTGTCTACTATTTTGAGTATTGTGGTAACCGAACGCGGTGCAGCGATGGTGTGGCAATCCCGTTGGCACTAAGAATGAACTAGCTATATGTTAACCTACTTCAACATTTATTTTTGTTAGTTATGGTTCTTTTCTATAGCCCACTTAATATGAATGATGTTTCTTTCGATGTTTATAAATGCGACATTTTAAATTACACAAGGTTAGGACATGCGATAACGTCATTACAAAAATTGCTTGAAGCTTATTTTTATTACACTGTTTTAATTTGTTTATTTTGCTGAGGCAGCGTATCCTATTTTGAACTTAAACGTTCTAGCATTGATTCTATATTAGAATGAGAACAAAGTAGGATAATTGGCGAAAATTAATACGTTTTACTGTCTTGATTATTACTTAGGTTGATTTGTCGAGTCTTTTTAACACTTGAATATTTTATCTTATATCTTACAATATTACCTAATTGTTCCCCATTCATAGTTTTAAATTCAATTTCATTGTTAGTCCCCTAGTAAGACCCCAGCTGACGAGACAAAACAAACCCGAACATTTAAACATGTACAACATTTATAAGCTTTGACACTGAAATTCAAATCATTTACGAACGTGACAAAATCCCCTTCGCGTCATTTTTTCTTGAATAATTTGGTACTGGTTGAAACAAATCCGTCGATATATAGGTAAATCACTGCACTCGCGAGAACCGATTTGTTTTGTTTGTATTAACGTATGACCGGCGAGCTTGGTTCGCGTGTGTACGGAGCTTTAGTCGTGGGGGGCTGAGCGCGGCATGTCATCGCGCTCCACTGGGCGGCGTAGGACTGCTCAGCGCTCGGAGCGAGTCGCCACTCGGCCGCGGAAGCGAGCCATGCGCGCCTCGCCTCCTGTCTGCCCTCGTCGCTGCCCGCACATCACACATGCCCACCATTCATGGTCAATGCTAACTGCTTGATAGCCCGTTCCTGCTGCCCAAACTAAACAATCCGCCACCGAATTTTAATGCAATGTCAAACAACAAATTGCACCAATTACACGCACGTTATGTGCGGATAATTAAAGCTGAACTATTGGTAATTGGAAAATTACACTTGTTAAATAACTATCTAAATTGGTCTTTAAAAAACTTACAAGAATTACCTACAGGATTGTATGGCTGACTCAATTAGTTGAAAATGTATACACAGAATTGTGATGACATGATACACGGTTGTTTTTCCGTGATGCCCACTCGATTACTGGTTCCCCAATCATTGGTGGAGCTTAATCTAATTCCGAGGTTTTCCCTAGAGTGAACTTATAGTTTGTATTTATTAGCTAGTCAAAATTCTTATATTGTCGATCGAAGTATGAGCAAGCGCGCTGTATCGCTGAATGTTTAACGGTTCGGAGAGCGGCGTCAACATTGCAAATTTAATGTGGTGCTGGTGTGCCTTAATTGTTTCAGGAAATGTGCTTCGTATCCGCGCGTGCTGCCAGCCAGTACGGACCGAATCTTCTCTCTACTCTTATTTGTGTCCGTGTTGTTCCGGTGTATGTGTGTGTTGGAAAAAATTAAATTGTGATTGGCGACCAAGTTCCGGAGCGTTACGATGGTCCGCGGGCATTTTCGTGATTCACTCGCGCCAGCAAAAAATCTAAATGCAGACGGAAGTTTAAGCGGTGACCTTTTACTCGCTTTTGGCGAAACATTATTGTAACCTTTCTTATGTAATCGATTCATACAGCCTTTGTTACTTTATTCTTTGGGTTATTTTGTAGTAGGTACGTCAAGCTAGTAAATTCTTGTAACTGACTGAGAAGGTACTTCCCACTATGGCGGCTGACGAATACAACTCACTTTTACTTGCACAAATATTGGACGCCACAAATGACGCATGCGGTTATTTTTTTTAATGACACATTGTTCATGCGATAGGTATCACGTTAACGTCTTGATATCTCAAAGGTATCAGTGCCATTTTAAGTATAAAAGATCGTCAGTCATTTTGTCTTGGAAACAAGTACTTGAGACCCTTGATTGAACGGTGCCTAGAGGGCAGCGGCAAAATATTGTATAAAAAAAAGATCAAGACGAATTTGTGGTCATTATGGAAACGTGACTAGGGTTTAAATGTGGAGAAAGTATATAATAAGAGTTTAAGTGTGTACCACATTACTAGTATAATTAGAAGAACACTATTTCTATTGAAATATTTGTCCTTTTTGATGGCAAATAGGGTAGGTTAGTGTAGGGTAACGGAGTAAGGGGGGTTAAGGGGGTAACGGTGATAGAGCATGTATAGTACAAGAAAATCGTGTGAAGCATCATCGCCATCTGTTTTAATTTTCGAAAGCTTTAAGTTATTGTAACGTGCAAGGGAACATAGGCGCTAAGGACGGAAGGCGAATTTGCGTACTCTAATATTTTTTCTTCTTTTTGATTCGAAAGAAGTGAATTGTTTTTTTGTGTTTTGGTAAGCAATCGGGGCTGCCAATGGGCATCCGCAACATCAGAGGAGTTACAAGTACATCGCCGGCGATTTGGGGATTAGGGTTTCGGGGATAAGGGAGGTAGGGCGGGAAATTGGGCCTACAGTAACCTCACTCACACGGCGAAACACAAAACTGTAGTTGTTTCCCGCCGTTTTTCTGTGAGGCCGTTGTATCACTTCGTTAGAGCCGATCCATTCGTGCTGAAGCTTGGTTCTCCCACACTTATTTAGTATCGGATCGTCCATTTATACTGTGCAAATCATCTCATTGACCTATTGTGTATAAATTATTTGACTTTGGTGGCAAAGGACAACAGGATCAGCAGTGATCAGTATTTTACTCGTTCCTATCAGTTCTGAACCTATTTGCAGAGGATAGGTAATTGCCTGTAGACCCTCGTATCGGCTGTAACTTACTTAAATTAATGGACACGAACAGATAACCTTTCTTTATTCAATTGTCTCCCGTATTGTTTTAATGTAAAGTCGAAAATGTAATGAGGAAAATTACATTGATTTGAGCAGTTTTACTTGCTGGCGTTTATTTTAAACATTTTATATAGTTCTAATATATGGAAGTCAGACTTGTTATTTGCGATTTGGAGGAAGCTGATCATTGCAAAAATTGTCCTTTCGTTATGATTATGTTAATCATGGTCAACAGTTGGGTTTTAGTCAGCCAATGGAATTGTCTGACTTTCGAATTTAAAATTGGAATTATTTGTTCGTTTTCGATACTTACATGTCGAGCTTAGTCTAATTCTGCTTTTGTTTATGAACCATCTTGTGTCGTTTACTATATGTATGGTAAGTCCCCTTCGTTTTTAATATCAGGGAAAATGCTAGGTTTAGTAAAAAGACGCAAACGCCTCGAAGAGCTAGTAAAGACCAACACAGGTCGGGCCCTGCGCAGATGTTCAGCTGGGGTTGTGGGGCAAACGCAATAACGTACTGCCTTGTCCTGGAACCGGAGAAGGCAAGGATTGATTTGAGGAAGGGGCTGTTTTTAGTCAGTAAGAGTCTGACATTCCCTCTGACCTCACCCTGAGCGAGAGAAGTATTGATGGTTTACCTCCTCAAAACAAACAAAAAAAGTATTTACTGGGTCTTGCAAGTGACACAATATAGGATTGGCGTTGCTGACCATCCTTTTACGGACAGCCAAAGCCTACTTCTAAACACTCTGTAACCTATGCCTAGTTTACGTAGAAGTCATCCATTGACGTACCTACATGAGTAAATGGCGCCAATGAAAACTAGAGAAGATGCCACATTTTCTCTAACCGTTTCTGCCATTGACCCTGATGTTACAAATATAGTTTTAGACAATGAATCAGCGACTTTAAATTTCAATTTAAGAATACCAATGTGCGTTTAACTATCGAATCGTTAACCGAAATAACGTTGTAATTGGAACGCATAAAGTTATTTTTAAAACGTTATTTTATGAGTTACTGGTATACGGAAATGCCCTAAAAATTGTATTGAGTGTTGCGGATAGGAAGACCTGATATTTGTTGGCAACTAAAGCGGCGACATTAGGACTTTCTCCTGTGTCGTGGGTGCGTTTCAATGTAATGTGTATGTGAACATACAATTTCACATACTCATTACACCCAGACCCGGAAAAATAATTTGCGGTTCACACAAAGAGTTCCGTGCGGAAATCGAACCCGCGACTCATCACGCGGCAGCCAGTTGCCAACCACCGCGCCAACCGTGCAGTCAAACATATTTCTTTTTCCAAATTTCTTTCATGTCCAAGCATTAATTTTTTTTTTGCTTTTAAAGAATTTAAACCGATTTCAAAATTCAAAAATCGAATAAAAACTATTCAAAAAGTAAGTAAACTATATTCTATGAAATGCTGGCTCATTGGTTTTTTTACCTCAGCGTGGTAGGTACTTTTAGCGTGATATTAGGTAAAGTGGTTCAGGGTTTTTATTGAGGTAATTTTGAACTAAATCCATTGTCTTTTGCGTATGTTATGGACCATCAGACATCGTTTGCGGGTTTATTAAATGTATGTTTAAGTCTATAGTTTAAAGATGTAAGTAGTGGTTTTTAAATTAAAAGAAGTACAAATTATACAATAGAAAGCAAAATTGACGAATTAAATTAGTTTCACAAACATCTTGTTGTCGACGACCAAATCAACCTGGTCTTTCTTTGGTCAGTCTGTTTCTCTACAGATACCTTGGGTACAAGGTAACTGGTCACATAATGATGGCGGTATAACCTTTTTTGAAGAGGAAAAATCATCAAATAACGAGAGAGAGTATGAAATTCTTACTGACTAAAAACTCCTCCTCCTTCTTCAGCCCCATTCCGGGGCCGCGACCCCGGACTGGAGGTATAACTTAAGACCTACATTTGAATGCGAAGGAAAGTATTCCTTTAACCACATGTAGTGTTTATATCAATGTAATCAATATTAATAAAAATCAACAACCAAAATATATGTACGCTCATAACTGTCGAATGAATGCACCGAATTGAATAAATCTTCTTTTGTTTTGTTCGTCATCGTTAGCACAATATCTGTTTAAAAGTAAAATATAGTAAAATAATACATTCACCGGTGATATGGAAAAAGCACCATAGCATCTGCTAGTATATTCAAATATGTACTTTTCTTGACTTTTGAAGAATTGGATAGATTATATGGTGACATTATTAATACAATAAACGATTAGATAGAAATGGGGTTGAATTTACACACGTTCAACTCTTCGCGGAACTACATACCAGCATATCCGACCTTTTCAGAGGTCGCAAGCGTCGGCATTTGATTTAAATCTGCCTACTGTCCTAGCCAATAAGAGGCTAAGGAATACCGTCACGATTGTAGAACATATCTATTTTAATTTAAACTTTCTGTTCGTCACAGTAAGGGCTATTTTATTTTTTAAATGTTTTAATATTAACCTATCTTCATGCTGAAATTTATGTACTGTGTGAAGATCTAAAACAATTCAAGTCACATTCTGCTGAAGTGACTGACTGATCAATGTGTAGTAGTAGTGGTAGTCAAGATATTAGACCATTTTTCTGGATCATCTTCATCATCATCAGCCTATAAGCCCACCGCTGAGCAAAGACCTCTTTTGGCTTAAGCCAACTCTTATAGCCTGTTATGCTATCGCAGCTATTAGCTGCTTTTGGTTGTTTGTTTTTTTTTTCTGTTTTATTTACAACAAGACCAGACTCCAATTACATTTCCTAATAAAAACGGGACAGTGACACAATCTAGAGCCATTTTATATACCTACTTCGTTTTTTTCATACATAATATAATCGAGTCCAATGCCTAAGGAAAAGCAGTGTTTTTTTCTTACCTAGCAGTAATGTCTCGTCGTCGAGGGCGGTGACGAGCGAGTCGGTGCAGCATGTGTTGGTGTTGTCCATGGAGATGCGCACGGACGCGCAGTCGGCTGGCGAGTGCGGGAGCTGCTCGGCCGATTGAGCCGCCACGCGCCCGTTCGCGAGCCGCAGCGACGCCGCACGCCCGCCCGTGCCTGTCGCCGCGCCGCCTCCACCATCATCGCATCTGTCGACAAGAAGAAAACCATAAGATAAATCCACTGCTTCCTATTCTTCTTCTGGTAAAACTATTCTAAGTAATTTTGGTTGAGTATAGTTAATTTTTTAGTGATAAGTGATCTTTAGACAACAATCGAACAAAACGAGTTAAAAAGGAGTTCCATTTAAAAAAATTATGGAACAATGTCATACGTTTTTTCAGAGCCTGACACTCCCTGACACCCCATCTAGATAGGGAAAAAAATTGGATAATATGACCCCCTTAAAGAAAAAAAAAGACAGTGTTTGTAGGGAGCTGCGTACGCGCATTATAAAACTGTGGCGTGGCTTTGAAATATTTCCATGATCTCATAAATGACTTTTAGCGGAATTATGATTAAAAAACTACATAATATGCAAACTATAAATACATACACGCTAACATCGTATTCCAATTTCAAATTACCTAGTTACTTTAGAAAATGTGGTAGAAACGTAAACACAATAATGCCTACATTTAATTAATAAATCGTTTTAATTAGCACGTCTAAATAGTTGCATTGAAATGATAAAGGAATCTGATACAGAATGGTTGCATAATAAGTGTGTCGTTTGAAACATAAGTAAGTCATGTACCTATTTACTTTTACAGTACGGTCATTTTCAACGTTGCTACGAATATAAGAACGAGAAATAGTTACATAGTGTAGAAATGGCAGCTGATTTAGTATGAGTAAGTAGGATTTTTATTTAAAATATCAATAATTTGGCCATCCATGGGCATAGGGTGATGTAAGTGGGGTAAATGATAGACGATAGTCTGGCCAATCGACAGTTTCAGGGTTATCCATTATTTACGCCACACCCTGTATAGTTTTATCACATAAGCCATGGTGAACCTATAGAGCTATCACAACACCTTACAAAATATCCATGCACCCAACTCAATGCTTTTAAGTCCTCAGCTGGGGTTGCGGGTGCAAGGAAAGGGACGGGGAGGTTTTTAGTAAGTAAGTGTCTGACATTCCCTCTCGCTTCCCTCTCTACACAGGGTGGGAGAAGTCATTCAAAGATTTTCCTCAGGAAAAATACTTTCAGTTTTTAATTGGAAGGTGGAAGTGCAAGAATAGTATAGGGGAGACTAGGAATTGTTTTCTCGTGGGTAAATTGCCACAGACACTATGAAAGACACAAATTGGTATTGAAAAAGAGGTAATCCTTTACCTACATCGACGCTATTCAATGGATTAATACAAATGACCGCTCAGACAACCACTCTCGTTCTTCTCAACACGTTTACACTGTAACACTCACTTTTCAAGATGTTACGTCTTGAATTCCAATGTCGCCTATTCGCTGTAGTAAACCTATTGCCATTTTCAGGGCACAATACTAGATCCCATGTTGTTCTTTATAAATTTTCTCCTATATATAACACTGCCGATCTGGATATCGACACTAAGATCCGAAAATACCACGAATAGTACAGCTACCATTCTTACTAATAATATGAACGCGAAAATTTGTAAGTATGGATGAATGGTTGTTACTCTTTCTCTTAAAAACGACTGAATGAATATTGATGAACATTTTCACAGAGATAAATTATAGTCTGGAATTACACTTTTCAACAGGGCACCGCGGGCAAAGCCGGTAGAAGCGAGTGTAACAACAGTATCGAGAAAATATCATCGATTCAAAACATCGGAATTTGGGTCGCACATAAAATTGGGCCAGTTTATTTCTTTGATCATTCTGTATATTTTATTTCTGAAGTGGTCACAGGTGTGATTTTCATGATATGTAAACGGTATATAGTTTATATTCAGAGGTATTCGGACAATATTATTATTCGCGGAAAAGGTTACACGAAAAACCCTTTGTGTAGAACAGTGTATGTACCCTTTCCCCTAGATATTTAATAGCTGCATTTATAGATTACGGAAAACCGGGATTTTTTTGCATACATGTAGGATGAAGTCGTGAGCATAAAAACTTATTACAGTCGAAGATGCCTTTCATCTTATTAAAATGTATTTTATTAAGAACAAGCGACCCGCCCGGCTTCGCACGTTGCAATGCTGGCACTAAATTTCTGGATGGATGGATGGATGGATGTTATTACACATATAAACCTTCCTCTCTATTCACTCTACTAAAAAACACAGCATCAAAATCCGTTGCGTAGTTTTAAAGATTTAAGCATACATAGGAACAGATAAAGCGGCTTTGGTTTATACTACCTATGTAGTTATCTACCTATGGTGGTAAGGATGGTATCGAAACCATCACCTCTAAGGCCTCATGCAGAGCGACAATGGTTAACTGTGTCATGAGACCCTGTCGCAATGTCGTGTCAAACTTATTAAACATAGCTTATAGTGGCAATTAGCGAGTGGAGTCCACAGATCCAAAATAAACATAGAAAGCAGTATAAGATACTAAAGTGTCAAAATTGTTTCCTACTCTCGATTTGAACTTAACGTTGTAGTAATAAAGTTGAAATTCTATTACATAAATAACATTTTGGTATAGCATCATATGCTGCTATTTGAACTGTTATTTTTGGCTATCATAGCCTTGTTGTCAACAGTAACTGTAAGCAGCAAATATTTAATGAAGTATAAATATAGGGATATTCCAGTAAAAATAACTAAGTATATTTTTATGTGTTAATTGATTGTTAATGATCAATTCTGAAGCTCATAATGTCACATATTAGGATCTTAAAGTACTTGCTAATATTTAAATTCAATAATCTAAAAATATTCTTCACGATTTCTGAATCAAGTTCACTTGAATCTCGTGACGCGTCGAATGAGGCAAATATTATAAGAAAAACTCATGTTATGCGTCGAAAATTTAACAAGGGGCGAGTTTACTGGCAGCTACCTGACATAATTGTCTAATTCTCTCCTCGCACCGTCTCTCCGATTTGTATCGGAACCAATTTTTTTAAGAGCGTAGAAATCTAGATGCTTCTCTTTCTCTGGGTAAGGCAAAAGGGACTGTAATCTATTATAATGATATATTGACTAAAAAACCACCCAGTTTCGAGGTACACTGTTGAAGCTGATGGGTAGGAAACCATCAAATGACTTCTCCAGCCCGCGTGATGGAGCGAGTGAGAGCGTCAGACTTTTATTGAGTGGAAAACTACCCCGTTTCTTCTCTTGCTGCGGGCTATGGCAGTATATAAATGTGCTTGCACATGCAACTACGTCTGTACATCGGCCTTAGTAGACTCTATCTGTGGTGGTCTGGTGGTTCTATGAGCATGCGGAACGCGATACACAGCACGTTTGGGTATTTGTACCCAACTAAAGAGTAAAAATGGAAGATAGACGTCACAGTTTATTTAATGGAATATTACAATAATTATAACCTTTTTTTAGGCAGCTTTAATTGAATCCTTTAAAGAGTTCCTCTCGCCATCAGATGTGAAGTTTGGCAAGTTTAAAATTAACAATTTTAATCTATAAAACGTAAAAAAATAAATAAATAAAGAGACAAAGTAAATTAAATTGTAATCCTGTAGATATACAGTTTCTATTTGTAAAAATAGGAATGTGACTAAAAAATCTTCGGCCATTCGTTCAGTTCAGACCAAAAGGGTGGAATGCTAAATATTTTCTTGGGTTAATGTATGGAGGACAACGGACAGATCATGTCCCAAAAGAGTCCGCACGTTTCCCGTCCACATAAACTATACTACACGTGACTACAACTCATGTATGTACACTTTGGAAGAAGGCCATTTTTGTGTGCTTACTCTGATCAATACTAAGATTTAAGTTAAAATCACAGATTCAGAAATTTTTACTCCAAACAAAAGTTGGTTCAACTATACATTTAAAGCCTAGTATTATCGTCATTATCATCAGCCTATAAGTGCCCACTGCAGAGCAAAGGCAGGTCATCTCACACGTAGATTTGAGCATTAATGACCACGCTTGCTCAAGGCGGATAGGCGATGTTTTCCTTCATGTTTAATGACTAAAAAACCCCCCACTCCTTCTCTTGCTCTAAGCTGAAGAGTGTAATTAGTCCTTGCGTTTTCTTTTCATAAAAATAATATGTTATAATAACTAGACGTCTTTAGCAGAAAGTACAAGCTTTTTTCTTTTTGAAAAGTGACATCACGCATATTAGATTCGAATTAAAACACTATTGGTATTATAATATAGAAATCAAATTCTCAAGAAGTCTATTTCAAGAGATCGATCTTAAAGTCACTGGAAGAGGCCTATGTTCGACATTAGGGGCCTTGTGAGTCAAATTATGACAAAGATGACACAATTCCTTTATTTATTATACGCTTTAACAAAACACCTACTAAATAAACTTTTTCAACAAGTTCTTCAGATTTTGCAAATACAAGTAGAATTTAATTCGTTTCCTCTACGAGCTTAGCTGTTTAGCACGTCGCAAGAGGAATCCTACCCTAGAGTATTGTGAAATATATTGGGTTGAGTATCTATATTAGGTTTAAAACAGGTTGCAATGGTAGATTTATGAATTTTAGCCAAAATGAGTCGTATTAATATTGTTTTAAAACTTAATTTAGAACTGCAGTAATCACCATAAGTGCGCCTTAAAAAGCCAACAGACAACCGATATGGCTGATGTTCAGCCGAAGTTTCAGGTCAAACGTAATCATGTATCGCGGTCTGGTCTGGCGCCAGGATAAGGAACAGGGGGTTTTTTACTCAGTAAGAGTCTGATGTCCCTTCTCGCTCGAGAGCTAATAATAATTAATTATATGCATTCACCCCCTCAAATATATATAGGTACTTACTTCATGTAATAACATTATAAAGCTGAAGAGTTTGTTTGTTTGAACGCGCTAATCTCAGGAACTGCTGGTTCGAATTGAAAAATTTTGTTTTTGCTGAATAGATTAATTATTGCGAAAGGCTTCAGGCTATACAACATCACGATATGATCTATAGGAACCGAGCAGCGGGTGTAACCGCGCGAGAGTAGCTAGTAAAAAATAAAACCATTTGTCATCAACCACAAAATAATCTCAAAATCAAAAAAATTTTGTAAATAAGCTTCTATTTATTTTATTTGAAATCTCTATCGAAATACATTTTAGCTTAAAATATTTTAAGTGTTCCGTTCTGAAAACGAAGCAGAATTAAATTCATTAGTTGGAAACTCTGACCAGCCGCAAACTAAACTCGATAGTAATCGGCGGTTAACCTATTTTTAAATGACCAAAGATAAGTTGGGACTAAGCTGTAGTGGTCTCGTGCTAAGTCGGCCATTTTTTTTTGTATTTGAGGCTGAAAGAATTTACATTAATATTGGTTGATGTGCGGGAGAGCCATGCTTCGACACGAGTGGGTCGGTTCGACCGGAGAGATACCACGGCCTCACAGAAAACCGGCGTGAAACAACCTCACCTTTCTTTCTTTCTTTCTTTCTTTGGCTTGCCGACCTATTAAATAAAAAAAATATCCTCTTAGTTGTGACGTCATTTACGTTGCATTTGTTTTTTTATTGTTTATTCAACTGCAATTTTTTTATGTAAGTATATGAAAGTGATAATATATTCCGTCAGATTTCCCATTATGAATGGTCGCAAGCGCGCTTACTTAAATACATATTTTGAGTCAGAATCTTTCATCAAGAAAAGTAACATTATGATTTTTCTGTATGCGTTCCTGACTATTAAACTAAAATAGGTACACGATAAGCCTTTAACTAATCAATGATAAAATAAAATATTTCCATTATTGTACCGTTTTATTTTATTCAGTAAATATACTTATTACGCATACAGAATAAATTGGATTAAAATTTATTTCACAATCGGTATAAATTAATCTCTATACAAGAATTTATATGTATATTATTTATTTATAAATTTAAAACAAACAGCAGTAGATTAACCTATCCGAATTCGTCAATGAAATTTAAATTTTAACAATTTGAATTAAAATCTACAATCACTTAACATATTTGTGTAACTTGAAGTGCCGCTCAAAGAATTGGTTCACGATGTTCGATACTGTGTTACTAAGAAAGGAACAAAAGAAATAATGTAGGCAGGCTTTGGCGGGATTTCGGCCATTTTGAAAAGTGGGACACAGTCGTTATGATAGGGTTTCATGAATTACTTTTAAAATGGCTTCCGTGCGTGTTCGTGAATAAGGAATCTATACTTTTCTGTACCTTTTTCTTAATTGTGAGATGTTTAATGTTTATTCGATATTGTAATCCTACACATATTATAAATGCGAAAGTTTGTATGTATAGATGGATGATGTGTTGAAACTACTGAGCGGATATGAATGCAATTTGGCGTTAAGATAGGTTGTAGTATTTTTACCCTGTTTATTCCAACAATATAAGTAAAAACATATGTTTTCGTTGGCATGTAAACTGTTTTTAAGTGCCGCAAGATTAAATGTTTGAAATTATAGATATTTTTCGGCGGTTCGAAGATCTTCGGGTCTGCAAGTATTTATTGTCAATAGTTTATACTACGTGGACTAATTTTAATAATATCTTGTTTATATTTATTATATCTCGTGTCGGTTTATTAATTAATATTTGTAAAATATGGTCTAGTTTAGCTTTAATTCGATTTAACTTTAATTTGGTCGACTTCGTTATATTAATAATGGCTAATCTACATAAACAAACCAATAATAGTAAAGTTAGTTTCAGTAATTACTTCCTTATTTATGTGTACGTTGGACGGACCGGGAAAATAATAATATGAGCAAGTTTGTTTTTTTATAAGTCTTAATACCTATATTATTGTTACGTGCCTGACGTCACGATCCTGACTATGCGGGCTTGGGTTACGGGATTGGATGAAATGAAACACTAATACCGGTTTTCAGACTTTCTATTGCACTTAAGTTACAGCGTCCACGGAGTTAAGTTATCGGCGTTCCTCTCCAGAAGAGTCCGGCCGACTGACACAACTTTGCCGTTCACGCTGACTTAACTCACTTAACTGACTGCACTTCACTATTTCACTGCACTTCACTATTTCACTGCACTTCACTATTTCACTCACTTTTCTTCTTTTTCACTTCTTCCTTTTCTTCCGAATCGCTTTAGACTTAGAACTCAACTGCCAGCGGTGAGCCGCAGTTCCGCTTATATACCCCCGGTTCAGGTTCTGGAACATTCAATTTCGTTATTCTTTTTGATCGTCATGACTCCAGAACCTTCCAATAATTTCGTTACTCATTTTTATTTATTCTCCTTCTCACTCTTTAATTTTTCATTTCTTTCACACAAATAATTCCAGAAAGTTCCACAAAACTTCTATCAACTAAAAAACTTAATGTTTACGGCGGCACTCGAACTCGGGGTCTCTGTGGTGTAATCCACACGCCTTACCGATTACACCAACTCGTGTTGACAATTCACGACGAAATTTACAATCTCTAGGCAACGTTTGACAACCATCCATTGACGTCATGATTTCAAAGAGTTTGAACCACTTTTCCGTCACACTGCCCCCCTCTTAGATTCGCTCGTCCCGAGCATCGTTGCTGCCGTAATACCTCGCCAACCTGTCTATATGGACAACTTTCAAAGGGCTCCTTGAAGTCTTCCGAATTCTGTAAGTAATGTCATTGATCTTCGTGACTATCTCATAAGGACCTTCCCAACTCGGTTGCAGCTTCGGAGATTTTCCCTTCCTTCTGACTGGATTATGAAGCCAGACCAATGACCCCTCTTCAAACTCAACAGAATTGGCTCGTCGATCATAGCGCGTTTTTGCGCGATCACTAGCTTGAAGACCGGCCTCTCTGATCTGCTCGTAAATGTCCAACATTTTTGCCCTTAACTCGCTTATGTAATCGCTAAACTCAGTGCGAGTGTCGCCAGGTGGACAGCCCGATACAAGATCTGCCGGTAATCTCAATTCCCTTCCAAAATTTGCAAATGCAGGCGTCTTTGCGGTACTTTCATGTACAGCAGTCCAATAGGCAAGCAAGAAGAGAGGTATGTAAGTATCCCAATCTCTCTGATGGCTGTCAACCACCTTTGCTAAGTGTCGCTCCAATGTTTGGTTGAAACGTTCGACCATTCCATCTGACTGTGGATGATAAGGGGTCGTTCGAGTCTTATGGATTCCCAAAAGTTTACAAGTTTCCTGAAAAACTTGGGATTTAAAGTTCCGTCCTTGATCACTGTGCATCTCCAAGGGCACTCCGAATCGGGTGAATACCTCGTTTACCAACTTCGTGGCTACAGTTACTGCCTCTTGATTCGGTATGGCAAAGACCTCCGGCCATTTTGTAAAATAATCCATAACCACTAAAACGTAGCGATTGCCCGAATCAGTGATTGGAAATGGTCCAGCGATGTCTAAGGCTATTCTCTCCCAAGGCATACCAACATTGTAGATTTTCATCGCCCCTCTGCTTCTTGTTTGTGGACCCTTGACAGCTGCACAACTAGTGCATTTCCGGCACCAATCTTCGACGTCATATTTGCAATGCAGCCAATAAAACCTCTCCTTGATCTTCACCAAAGTCCTCCTAATTCCCAAATGTCCTCCAGAAGATCCATCATGAAACGCTTTTAATACATCCCTTATTTTTGAACGAGGCACCACCAATTGCAAATGCTCGTCCTTGCCGTTTGTTGATTCCCATTTCCTGCACAGAAGTCCATTATGCAGCGTAAGGCTTTTCCACTGTGCCCACAAACCTTTCGTTACCGCGCTATATTGGGCGACGTCACTCCAACTTGGCTTGTTACCACTTCGTAGCCACTCCAGTATTGGTTTAATATCTGCATCTCTTTCCTGTTCTAATTTCATCGCATCATCTCCCCATGCCTCGTCAACAGTATCAGTCCTTATCACCTTAAGAAAAGCAGTTTCCTTTTTGGCACAATGCTTGCAATCTTCCACGCATGGGCGTCTCGATAATGCATCTGCGTTGCCATGAATTCTTCCTCCGCGATGTTCGATTTCAAAGTCAAATTCCTGAAGTTGTTCCAACCATCTGGCTACTTGGCCTTCGGGATCCTTAAACTGAAGCAGCCATTTCAAAGCAGCGTGATCTGTTCTGATCAAAAATTTTCGTCCCAGTAAATACTTCTTGAAATGGTGCAGAGTTTTGACTACGGCCAGCAATTCCCTCCTGGTCACGCAATAATTCCTCTCCGGCTTGGATAGTGACTTGCTGAAGTAAGCAATAACCTTCTCCTGCTCACCATCGCGTTGTGAAAGGACACCTCCTATTCCAATATTGCTGGCATCTGTATCTACTACGAATATTCCTTTCGCGTTGGGGTATCCGAGAATTGGTGTGTTACAAAGCCCTTCTTTTAGTTCTCGAAAGGCTTGCTCACAATCCTCGTCCCAGATAAAGGCACGTTTCTCCTCTGTCAATCGATGCAAAGGCTTGGCAATGTCCGAGAATCCTTTCACAAACCGCCGATAATACGAGCACAATCCAAGAAATGCCCGAACTTGCGTTTTGTCTTTAGGTGTTGGCCATTCCTTAACAGCGACAGTCTTGGCTGGATCAGTCTCAATTCCTCTCTCAGAAATAACGTGTCCTAGATAATTCACTTCGCGCTTGAAGAAAGAGCATTTCTTTGGACTCAACTTTAAATTTGCTCCACGCAGCTTGTCGAGTACCTTTTCCAATTTCCTTAGATGATCGTCAAAATCCCGTCCAACAATGATGATGTCATCGAGGTAAACTAGGCAGGTTTCGCCCAGCAGTCCCGCAAGCACCTGTTCCATCAAACGCTCAAAGGTTGCCGGTGCATTGCATAATCCAAATGGCATCACCTTAAATTGCCAGAGTCCCTTCCCAGTTGAGAATGCGGTCTTTTCCTTGTCCTTGGGATCCAAATCCACCTGCCAATAGCCGCTTTTCAGATCGAGCGTTGAAAACCATTTCATGCCACTCAGTGTGTCAAGTGTGTCATCGATTCTTGGTAACGGGTAGCTATCCTTCTTGGTTACAGCATTCAATCGTCGATAGTCTACGCAAAACCTCGTTGAACCATCTTTCTTCTTGACAAGCACGACAGGTGAACACCAAGGGCTAGAAGAGGGCTCTATCACGTCATTTTTCCTCATATCGTCAATCATTTCTTCAACCTCTTTCTCACGAGCGAATGATATGCGTCTGGGCCTTTGACGAATTGGCATTGTATCACCTGTGTTTATTTTATGCTTCACCAAACCAGTTCGGCCAATATCACCATCGCTTCTTGAAAACACATCAGAAAATCGAAGAAGTAAATTTGTAGCTTTCATAGTCTCCACTTTTGTCAGACTTTTGTTTTCGTCTAAGATTTTCATTACAAAATCTATTCCCGTACTGTCCTTCTTCACAAGATTCTCCGTGCATTTTCTTATCCAGGCCACTTCTTCCAATACGCCCACAGGCTCTCCTTCTTCAATCGTAATTTTTGAATCACTGAAGTTGAATACCGGAATGCGGTTGACATCAGATGACCCCACGACAGTTCTTGCCGGTAGCCATGAGTTTACGTGTTCCGATTTATCAATCACAGCGCACCTTCGAGGTAAACTTCCTTCCCTCCTCCTAGGTAATGCGATTGGTACAAGAGTCTGTGATTTTGGTGCAAGAACAGTTCTTCTTAAACAGCAAACTTTTCCCAGGGTTCCACCCTTCATCGGAATTTCCTCAGTTCCACATAGTAATACTCCAGATTTTAAGTCGATGTTACACTGGTGCCCTCGCAGGAAGTCAAGTCCCAGGATGCAGTCATCCAGAATTTTGGCCACAATAACCTCATGACGATAAACACGTTCCCCAATTTTGATTGTTACATGCAGTTTTCCACTTATCGGTATGCACTGGCCGGTAGCTGATTTCATTTGTAGGCCAACAATTGGTTTAAGGTGTTTCCTGATGTTTTGCCCGAGCAGCCGAACATTTATCACCGTCCTTGAAGCTCCAGTATCTAATGTTAGCTGACTGTTTTTCCCATTTATTTGACCGTCTATCACCAGAGTATTTCCATCGTTAGTTTGCTTGATGTAGATTGTTGGGGTTATTCCACTACCGGCCAGCGCCCACCCCGCAGCCCTGGCTGGATTTAGTTTCCCTGCTGGTCAGAAGTTGAGACCGCCGCGTCCTGGCGGTTCACCTTCTTCGGGCAGTTGCTCCGCATGTGCCCACGCTCTCCACATCCATAGCACATGAAGTTCCGACGGCGTGGAGGTACCTGCTCCGTTGTCGTCATTTCCCGCAGACGTAAGGTACGGGAGTTACCACGCACGGCTTCCACCTCCAATGCATGGGCCAGAGCTTCTTTCATGTTCTTGTGATGGCCCAGATGAAAAGCAGCTCGTACTTCGGGGTCCCGGATACCGTCAATGAACGCTTGGAGAAGCGTGCCTTCAATCATTGACGGAGTCGACCGGAAAGCTCGACGCACAAGTTTCTCGATTTCCACGGACCATTGCTGTAGGCTCTCATTAGCACGCTGAGTACGCTCTTTTAATTGCGCTCTGTACACGTGCTCGAGGTGGCTGTCTCCAAAACGTGCCTCAAGTGCGTCGAGGAGGGCACTAAAGCTGAGATCCCCACTTGCGCCGATAGCCTCCAGCACTGAGAGCGTTTGATCACGGAGGGCCAGGGTGAGGGCTGACTGTGCTTCCTTCTGAGTCCAACCATAAGCCTCCATAAGTGTCTCAAACTGTAGCTTGAACGCGGTCCAGGATGTTGTTCCGTCGTAATGGGGAATCTTGAGCCCTTTCGTTGAGCTTGAGGCCGCATTTGGGGCGTCAAAAACGGCTGCAAGACGGCTTCGGCTCTTCAAAGGGCTTGGGCTTGTCACTTCCTGCTTGATTTTGGAGATCTCTTCTTCCACTCTCTCCTCTATCGCCATGACGCGATGTTCCAACTTGCCTAACCCTTCCTCCACTTCTTGTACCCGTTCGACAGCCTTTTGCAGTCCCTTTGTGAAATCTTTATGCATGTCTTCCAAGCGACGCGCTTGCTCCTCTTGGCGACGAGCTTGATCTTCTTTCAGCTCCCGCAGCTGTTCTGCCTGACAGCGTGCTTGCTCTTCTTGGCGGCGCGCTTGCTCTTCTTGGCGGCGCGCTTGATCTTCTTTCAGCTCCCGCAGCTGTTCTGCCTGACAGCGTGCTTGCTGTTCTAGGCGGCGCGCTTGCTCTGCCATCATTTGCTGCAGCTGTAGCAGAAGATCCACCTGCACAGGCTTGGCTTCTGCAACGCTGGTTTGCGCTGCAGCACCCTCTTCCCTCACACGCTGCGCTTCTGACATTGCACGGGTACTCACTCCTCTTACGTCCTGCGGCACTAGCGGCATTTTTCTCCAATCCCACTTCTGACACCAAATGTTACGTGCCTGACGTCACGATCCTGACTATGCGGGCTTGGGTTACGGGATTGGATGAAATGAAACACTAATACCGGTTTTCAGACTTTCTGTTGCACTTAAGTTACAGCGTCCACGGAGTTAAGTTATCGGCGTTCCTCTCCAGAAGAGTCCGGCCGACTGACACAACTTTGCCGTTCACGCTGACTTAACTCACTTAACTGACTGCACTTCACTATTTCACTGCACTTCACTATTTCACTGCACTTCACTATTTCACTGCACTTCACTATTTCACTCACTTTTCTTCTTTTTCACTTCTTCCTTTTCTTCCGAATCGCTTTAGACTTAGAACTCAACTGCCAGCGGTGAGCCGCAGTTCCGCTTATATACCCCCGGTTCAGGTTCTGGAACATTCAATTTCGTTATTCTTTTTGATCGTCATGACTCCAGAACCTTCCAATAATTTCGTTACTCATTTTTATTTATTCTCCTTCTCGCTCTTTAATTTTTCATTTCTTTCACACAAATAATTCCAGAAAGTTCCACAAAACTTCTATCAACTAAAAAACTTAATGTTTACGGCGGCACTCGAACTCGGGGTCTCTGTGGTGTAATCCACACGCCTTACCGATTACACCAACTCGTATTGACAATTCACGACGAAATTTACAATCTCTAGGCAACGTTTGACAACCATCCATTGACGTCATGATTTCAAAGAGTTTGAACCACTTTTCCGTCACATTATTAATATCAAATGGCAGTTGTTGAATGCTTTAAAATAAAAAATAAAAATGTGCAACTGCTTTGGAAATAGAATCCACGATACATTAATAAATAGTTGCAAACGATGGAACATAAAACAACAATTTTCTTATTTTTTTTTATATACCTATCGCATAAGTTCTTAAAATATGAATCCAAATATCGAATCACAAAAATCAGGCCACAAAATAAATAAAACACAAGCCGTTGCGTTCGAAATTTTAAAATACAACATGGCGGCGTTTACCGTGATTGTCAATAGTCAATTCACTTCAAGATAATTGAGCGTAACTAAAAAGTACTCAAAACGTTTAAATGGACGACGTAATGTTTTATTGTTTTACTAATTTACAATGAAATAAACGCCATGTCACAAATTACGTGTATTATCTTGGAACTTATTATAAGCATATATTTTTACAAATGTGTGTTTATGTAAGTACGTATCTAGGTATGTGCATGATTGTTTCTAAGAATTATTTTAAGTGATTGCAATAAATAACATGATAAAATTAAATTTTAAGCGTGGGGGAGTCATAATTCAACAAGAATGCCAATGAGTCGGCTCGACAGGAGTGATATGTATAGATAGTGATACGTAAGACCGCGGGTATAGTGTTGGGTTGGCTGCGTATGAATGAGGGTACACGAGGTTTTAATTATTGAAACCTGTAGTTCCTTGAAAGACTTCTCTTTTTTATAATATTGGGATTTAAATGAAGCGGCATTGATGTGAAGTAATATTAAAATTTTCACTTGACAAAGCATAGCACAATCTGGAACTTTGTAGTATTAGGTAGGTGCTTCGTGAAACTCAACATTACTTGAGATGCAATAACGTACGGCGGCCCTGGCTTGGAGCAGAAGAAGAAACGAGGTGGTTTTTAGTCGGTAACAGCCTGACCCCCCCTTCCCCATCGAGGGCGAGAAAGGCCATTGCATGATATTAGTATATCAAGCCCTCAAAATTGGATATTAATTGTGACAATATCAGTATCTAGTTTTACAATGTGATATTCTAATAGCAAATTACAATATTGAAATTTTATCAGATTATAAGTATAATCTCATAATGTGTTCATAAAATATATTTTTTAAATACTACTTTATTTACGTCCTTGTCTCCCTTACTACAAAACAAGATTTATCTTTAGTCTAAGTTTAAAGTAAACCATAGAGCCAAGTTTCGAAATTTGAATCTTACTGTCACCTACTTTCAATTCGAAACATGAAAACTGTCTCAATGGTTTAGACCTAGACTAAATAAAAATATTGTTTTGTAATAAGGCTGTATAGGTTTTACTTAAAGTGCGATATATCTATACCATCCATCGACTTGTTCTATTCATAATCAAATCAAAAGTTTCTCTAGAATTTAAGACCTATTTTCATCGTCTCATTTTCAGCTAACTAAAACTACCTACTAATACGTAATCTGTCAAGCTACCAACCTATAGAACGAAGTGTTCTTCCCTCGTTCATGTCCCATACGCGACATGCATACAATGCACTCTCGATTTAAGCCAATCCAGTAACCTCGACATAACCTAGTTCAGGTCGTGTGATCAATAAATACTTATTCGTGTATGTAGCCGACCCCGATATCTTGTGAATTTTTCTACATACATAAGTATATTACTGTATCTAAATTTCAGTGTTACCTACAGAAAATTTTTGGGTCTAATTTTTTAATTCATATTATGTGTTTTTTAAAGAAATGATGAACTTTTTCGACTAATTAGTTTAGCTCAACTTTTTAAGAAAAGTTACCTTATATGAGTTTTTCTTTCCAGTCTGATTTTCAGATGTTTTTGATATTGTAATCATAATAGAGGTGCTATTAGTTTGATTGTTAAACCAGTTGAGGTGAAAATATATACATATACATATATTGTAGATAAATTAAAGAGTCTATTTAGAAACACCAACTTATATCTAACGTAATGTTAAAGTCTGAAAATATTTCAGCAAACATCTACCGATTGAGAGAAACAAAAAATCCGAAGAGAATGTATCCAGATATCTTGATTAATTCGGTAAAGTTTTTGCCTGGTTTCTTTACTTACTTTTGCTATAAAAAATCACTATTGAACCCATCGATTACAATTCGACGAGACCCCGTAATAAATTACCTTTTTTTTGTCAACTCCGACGAAAAACAGAAAATGTGATTGTTATATAATGACATAATACCACGCGAGGATGCGGCAAGCGGCAATGCCGAACTAGGTACAGTTTGAAATACGAATAAGTCTGCAGATAAATCAGAAACTAAAGCGAACGAAATTCCTAGTATTCTGAAGCGCTCTCTGATAGATTTTCCTAGAAATGTGAGGCATAGCACTAGAGTTATATGTGCCTAAGCACTAGTTCCAGCGTTCAGCCCACGCTTAGTCCGAACACTACCGGGAACAATATCTTTTCAAAAATTTCAACGAGCAAATAACATCGCCGCAACTCGTACGGCACATTATTCATACGAAGACCTGGCTTCGGTAAAAACCCTCCGAGGAAAACTTCGGTGCTCGAACCGAACTGAACTTAACCTACCTTATAATTGCTAGTGGAAGTTTGCACTTGTTACAATTTGTTTCATTGCCATTGGGAAGTTTGTTAATGGAGTCATGTAATGTAACCTTTGGACTCCAAGGTGGAAGACAATCAAGATAGCTAAAATCGTGCATGCAACGCTCTCTTTGCTTTTTTACAAGGAATGTTTCCGCGATTTTAAGATGAACTAAGCAAGGGAAGGTTAAGGACTTAAATCGTCAGGATATGATCGTTTTAAAGACATTACCGTCTTAATCGTACTTGAAGTTGTCACGCTTCGCTTGTCTAAAAGTCTGGAGCCACGTGCGAGGGTCGTGATAGGTTCCATAAAGATGTTTCTGTTCGAAGGTCGGCGTATAATTTCAACGGTTGGATTACTGTATGTTCCCGCGGCACTCCCGCGGGATAGCTACTGAGTGTCAGCTATGACGTATGGCCGCCGTACGCCCCCGCGTCGGAGGCTGATACCGGGAATTCCTCCCGAAATTACCAGAATAACTTGACCTACCTCATCCCTCACTACCTACGCTCGGGAACAATGGGCGTTAAGGCTTAATGAAGTACCGCAGCTCAATTTTCAATGGACGTCGCTCAAATGTACGTTTACACGAACTTGTATAGTATGTTTTCTGAAACTGCGGTTACCTTCATATTTGTACGTCGTTTTATTGTTATTTCAGTTGTACTTTGTTAATTGAAAAAAATGCATTGTACAGTTTTTTGTTCGTTGTCAAATTTAATCACGCGGGAGGGGAAATTTAATTTTGTTCGTATGTAGTTACTCAGTCGTGTACCAAAAGTTTTACAGAAAATGAAAATTAATTTTCAGTTATTATTGTAACTAAAAGCTCATGTTAATAATGGTCTCAATTTAATTAGGTTCAATATGAGTATTACTTTCGTAATAAATGAAAAAAATAGGAATATGTAATTCACATTGGTAGTTACAATGTCGTTTATCGATTTATAGAAACAGTTAAAAAACAAAACGTCATCGCCAATAGATGATGGATTTATACAACACGGGAAAAAATCATCAAATGACTTCTTCCGCTCAGGGTGAGGCAAGAGGGAGTGTCGGACTCTTACTGACTAAAATCCAACTAGTTTCTTCTTCTTCAGGCCAAATAAATGATTTTGACTTTGACTTACAAGTTAAACAAAAGCTTGTAAAAAGGGCATGGTATTTACCCAGCAGAGGGTTATTCCAGATTAGCGGATGACGATTAATATGCTTGGTTAAAATATGCAATTATGTTCAAAGATGGAGGTGACCCTAAAAGACCCTAACATCACGATTAGAGCTAATTAGTCTAGTTAATGATAGCTATAGCTGAATCATTTCCAACTTGTATCTATTTGATTGACACATAATAATATTAAAGAATGCATTGCGGATTCGAGTGTAGAAAGAAAAACTGACTGCAGTCTGATCGCCACATTTTTATGTTCCTTATTTAAGTATGGGAGAGCTAAGCTTCGGCACGAAAGAACGGGCTCAACAGGAGTGATGTCACAGTCTCATAGAAATTTGGTGTGAAATAACTACAGCACTGTGTCTCGCTGTGAGAGTGAGATAACTGGAGATTGGGTCTCTGGTAAACGGTCGTTTCTCTCCACCAATTCCTTACCGATCTCTAAATCCCTTATGCTCCAATGGCCAGCAAAGCACTCGCAACAGTATAAATAGCATGAAAAAAGTAGGTACTAACAATTTTCAATAATTTTAATATTATTTAATTTCTTTCATTAGGTTTTTAGTAGCCATACTTATATGTAATTATAATGCACGAAATATATATGTGTATAAATATATATTCTCAGTTTTGCTTGTTATGAATAAAGATAATAAATAAGCTACGACCCTTATTATCTTTGTTAATTAACACACTTTGTTTTAAGTGTGTAATAGACCAATTAGCCTATTTGTGCATTAACTATTTTATCGCAACAATTATGTGAATTTTTAAGTTGTGTATAGTTTAAACTATGATGATTTTTAACTGAAATTTTATGGAACAATTTGCAGTAAAAGTATGCAATTTTCCGAAAAATTAGTACGTTCTAATATTTTCTAAACACCATTGACATATATGACGAAAAAAAACATCGCTAAGAAATCCCAGCAAGCGTAATCGTTTTCTTCTTGATTCTTCTTGATTAATGCTCAAACCTTCTTCGTGTGAGAAGGCTCTTGCTTTACTTAGCAGTACGCGCTGATAAGTTAATAATAATGAAACAATTGATCAAATAACGAAATTCGAATACAGTAAAAAGGTTTTTACAGCATTGTAAATTTTGCCTAGAAAAAGTAAAAAAAACCATACGTTTTTAACACAACCATAAAGAATACTGAGCCAAAGTTTACCTACTTTTGCAACTTATAGCCTATTCAAACTCAACCAAAGTCTAAGTTGCCAGCATTATTGATGAGTTTGCCAGCATTCAGTCACCTAAGACGTCACAAGTCAATCCGTCTTAATTACCTCAGAGGTTAATTTCTAAGCTAAGATCGCTCAAGGAAAATCTCAGTTACTTGTAGACATGTTAAATTAACTCATTACTGTGATGTGAGATAAATCTGTTTGTAAATATTATTATATTAGCTGTGTAATGTCAGGCTGATTATCAGAACAGAATTGTATTATGTAGAAGAGAGAAGGAGATGGTTTTATCCTATCTTATCAGTTGAAATTACACATGACACCCAGACCGGGAACAACAATTTGTGGATTACACAAAGAGTTGTTCCACGCGGGAATCGAACCCACGACATGTTGCACGGCAGCCAGTTGCCCACCATACCAACCGTGCAGTCAGATCGTACTACAGAGTATATTGATGTGTAGACATCACTTAAAAACTACGCAGCTTACAAAATTACAGACTCTGTGCTACTAAGGATTCAGGTATTAAAGATTCCTCTGCCCAACTGGACTAAGGTAAGTGTCGCACAAATGGGCCGGCTCAAAAGGAGTGAGATGGCCTTAAGGCGTTGTGTTTGAGCGAGTGAGGTAACTGCAAGCCCTATCCTCTTTTAATACCCAACCACAATCTCCAAATCTCCAATCCTAAAAGGCCAGTAACGCAACTGTGTACCTCCGATGCTGACCATCAGTGTGCTCGTTTACCATCCGAACGCATAAAAAACAAATACTTTATCTGATCTTACTTAGGTTACACAAAAATGAACCGTAACAATATTTAATTAAACTCCTCGCTCCCTTGCATCACTTACAATAAATCAATTATAAATAAAAAAAAAAATGTTTCATCAAGCATTTCGAAACTGATTGGCAAATACTGAAATGGTCGTAATGAGTAACGATATTGTTACACTATTAAAGATTCTTATAAAATCATCTTTAAAACTAAATATTTTAATAACAGTAACGAATAAAATAGGTCTGTACGAATAATCGTGCAATGTCTGTAATTCCCCATGTTAGAACAACAGCTCAAATAACTATTGTTTTAAATATCAAAACTGTTATACCTACTTACATACGAATATATACAACAGATACGTGTCTGAGGTAAAGTACCGAGGATCTCAAACTTCATGTACATTATAAGGCCAATTTTAAACTGGGACCATCCGCGACGTGACTTCGTAGCAGGCCAACTTAGTCACAAAACATTCAACTGTTTGTTATTAATTTCTCCAACGATGAAAGTAATTGACGAAACGGCTACGAATACACCATTCTGTAGCCTTTTAACCTTAACTAGATTTGGGACTGAAGCTCATTTAGAATTGAAATGGGTACGTTTTGGTCTAGGTCGGCGGACAATTATGCTTTAGCGTTTTGCAAAATTAAAGCGCCTTGTTTAGGGTTAGGGCGCGAATCTCGACTTACTTGTGGGCGTTCTTTATGACACTAAAGTTCAACATTTCACTGTGTAGCGCTTGAATTTATTAATTACTTTTAGTTGCTATTAATTATTAGTTTTTTATTGTTGCGTTGATTAATCGCTTGTTGTGTATAAAGTTCGTTGTTCATTGAAATACTGCTTGTTGGCTGTTAAAAGAGGTTTGAGTTCAATGAATATTTTGAAAATTTAAAATATTTAGATAGAATGTTTGAGAATACTTTTGAGTTTACAAAAGAAATACCTACTATGCTTGTGGATGTATAGTAAGTTGAAAAATTGTTTATTCGTTTTTGTTAATAAATCTATCACGCTATACAATCCAGAGACAGTAGACAGAGATGGGTAAGTATAGTTATGTCTCTATAATAATAATATAATGTAATACACACTTTTCACATTCAACAGTTACGAAAACTTCCATACATATACTAAGCACTATTCCAGACTGGTCCACAAGTAGCACTATTTTGAAATAATCCTTTAAGCAAAATGACATGAATTTGATAAATTGTATATCGCCGTGGTGGCCCGAAGGTCAAGGCATCGGCGGGCCAGAAACCTGGCTATAGTAGCAATATGACTTTTCTGTGTAATATGTACTTTCTAAGTTTATTTACACACAAATGGTAAAGGGAAACAACTAGAGGAAGATATAGAAAGGACTAATAATAACTAATCTATACTAATATTGTAAAGAGGTAAAATTTGTAAGTTTGTATCTAGGGGTTAATCTTTGAAACCGCTGGTCGGATTTCCAAAATTCTTTCACTGATAGATAGCTACAATATTCCTGAGTGCTATATAACATCACGCTACGATTAAATGGAGCCGGGCAGCGCGTAAAAGAAGCTAGTTATACATAAGTTTGAGTAAGCGTGGCGATTGATGCTCAAACTTTTTATTTTGGCCTCTTTTGGGCTGATGATGATACATGTACATAAATGGGAACGGACACCACCTCCCTCAGGGGCACACACATAATATAATACACATATATAGCACTGCATTTGCATGGTACACGGTTATTAATTATATCAACCATGTAGGCCGTTCGGGTGTATACATAAATACGTAATGTAAGCTGCGGGCTTACATACCTAATATTGAGGTAGGTCAAGCTGAAACTCTATTGAATTATATTATAATAGTTTTTTTTTGAGAAAATTTGAAAAAATCTCACACTAATATTTTCACCTGTATCGTGGGTGTGTTTACAAACATACGAATTTACACAAACTACCCAGACCCAGAAAAACAATTTAAGTATCACACAGTGTCGTTCTGTGTGGGTATCAAATCCGCGACACGTTGCACAGCAGCCAGTTGCCCAGCCACTGCGTCAACTATGCAATCTATCTATCTAGTATTTTGTTTTAAACCATTCTTCATAAAGTTTTGTTTTGATCGCATAAAATCATCTAATGGCATCTTCCCTTTTAGCTTATTCCTAAGCTCCGAGACTATTGTAAAGGCCAGTAGCTAAGAATTACGTAATCTACAATCATAGACAAACTAAAATGCTTTTTCAACTCCGATATAGTATGACGGGCAAAGATAATGAAACACGCAGCCTGAAGGTTTGATTACAATGTGGGTTAAGGCTGTGATAGGCACAATAGGTACAAAGGTTAATTGCTATACAGCCTATTTTTGAAAAAGTAATTAAGCTGAAACTGATTAGGCCTTTTTCGTGATGATCTGGATTTCCCTAGATGCTTGTAGAATAAATGATGTCTGTTTGGTTAGTTTTAAGGCGTGGAAGAAACACTTATTCGATTATTTAAGATATTATTATAAAAATAAAGCATTTCATTGTTTATTTTTATATAGAAATGATAGTAATTTTTTCATTCGCCTCTTTTTAAACAGTTTTATTTCATTTCAAAACATTCTATAATATTTTTTTCTTTAGAGTTATTTTAAACATTCGTTATGCACACATGTACCTTTTTTATTAGCAACCGAATACTTTCGAAAAATTTAAATATCTTGTGACGTCACAGTACATAACATTTTATAGATAACTGTCGTAGCTAAACGTTTTGAACTTGCACTTAAAGTTTGAGTCATTCTTGAACATTCCCATTTATTTTTAAACTGTAGCACCTTACACTCAAACGTAAATATTTTCTATTCCGTGGTAAATTCAAATGTTTGCAGCCAATTAATGCACTTTAATCTACATTCATATTCAAAAGCTCACGTTGCATGAAAACTACGAAATGTATCTACACTGCATTCTACATGAATTATTGAATGCACTCTTGATATATCTACGCGTGCAATTTCTGTTTGAAAGTGTGTATGTATATGTTAGCAGACTCCATTAGTTGTTATTAAATTTAATATCTACGGCTGAATGTGATATATGAATGCCAAATGGTATTTAATTGCTATTATATATTCTGATCCTCGTTGTGACTTGATACATATTTAAATCTTTGTAATTTTTATTCGGAATTTCTCCCAAAGGCCCCACCATTATCGCTACTATACATTCCAACTGCAATCTTTATCAGTTCTAAATTTAATTCGGATTCGTTCAGTAGTTTTTACAGGAAAGACCATCAAACTTCCATCCCCATGATCACCACGTGTAATGATTATTGATAAATAAACTATCATAATTTTTTTTCATCCTGGATGGGTTAAGTGTTTATGTGTGTGTGTGTGTGTGTGTGTGGTGCGTGTGTGTGTGTGTGTGTGTGTGTGTGTGTGTGTGAGAGAGAGAGAGAGAGAGAGAGAGAGAGAGAGAGAGAGAGAGAGAGAGAGAGAGAGAGAGAGAGAGAGAGAGAGAGAGAGAGAGAGAGACTTTTACTGATTAATAACCACCGCTTTCTTGCCCTGCTTTGGGCAGGGGCCATGGTACATTATTGCACTGGCACCTATAACCGAGGCTGAGACCTTATCTACTTCTACTGCTTCTAGTACCATGTCACGATATTTCCTGACATTTAATAATAATAATAAGTGGTTATTTTACAAGTTTATAATAACAAAAGTTTATATTATGACAGGTAACAGAGGCGATAGTTCCTTCTTTCGAGGTTATTTCCGTGGTGCATCTATGCTTATGTGATATGTTGGTACAAGTATTTAGATATACATAGCTCTTTATAGATATAGATTATCGCATGCAAAAATATTTGTATTTACATTAATATATTTAAAGTATGTTTTCAATATTAGCTAAATTAAGTCGTCGAGTTCAAAATAGGAGATAGCGAAAACACGTTTCTGGTGAAGATCACAATGTATGAATCTCTATCTCGTCTCTATTACTTTCTATATTCAGTTTTCACAATGAAGAAGCATTTTGCTTAATTCAAATTAATATTATAAATGCGAAAGCACAGTGCGAAAGTAACTCTGTCTGTCTGTCTGTCCGTCTTTTCTTCACGTTTAAACTATAGAAATATAGGTCTGAAATTTGGTACAGATATAGTTTGGGACTCGAGAAAGGACATAAGATAGTTTTTTAGCCAAAAATCTGCAGGAAGTCACTATTCCACGCGAACAAAGTCGCGGGCAAAAGCTTGTCTGATATAATGCCAGTAAATTGTTTATCTAATTATTTAATCAATAGACTAGACTCGCAAAACAATGTTATTTCCTATTATAGAATGTATTCGACGAGTATTTTCAAATAGCAACGAACTACCGAGGGACAGTCGGAACGATACAGAGAATGGGCCTTTTAACGTCCACATTTCCAATCCCAAACGCATTTAGGAGTGTGCCGGTATTACGGACGGCTCTTAAGCCCGTGCCTACTAGCCTAAAGCCCAAATGTTGTTTGCATAAAAACAAATACTGTTCATTTGGGTACCCAATAGTAAATGAAAATGTTTGTCTGTTTTAATAAGGTGTTTTTTGTAAAGAGCTTTTACGCATAATGAGTTTTAATGGAAACTACTCAAACTTGGTTTTTTATGACATAAGTCGACAAACGAGCTGACAGATTATCGTCAGCGAGCGAGCGAGTCGAGCGATGGGGCCGCGCATTCGTTGCCATTTTTGAAATTAGGATTTTGGAATTAGAGAGGAATGGGGGAGGTGAAGGATTGGGCCTGCAGTAACCTCACCTACTTAAAGCTGTCATTGATTTTGTGAAGCCGTGGTATCACTCCGGTCGGGCCAACCCATTCATGCTGAAGCATGGCTCTAAATTACGAATATATTCCTGTTAGTTTGTGTCCAAGGTAGGCTTGAGTGTGTTTTTTTCGGTCAAACCAGCCCTTTTATACCAAATCATGACTCTCATGTATACCTTTTTTATTTAATCTTTCCATTTTTAAGGGAAACTTTCATATAGAACAATTATTCGATTATGACTGTAGAGTCCAAAATAATCTTGTAATGGTGAATTATTTTATCGGACCAATACTGTAGCGCTTTTAGCTTATCTTAAATATATTTTAATGGAGGCTGATGCTTCCAAGAAAATGCACGTGGATATCAATGATTGAGTCTTATACTGTTATAGTTTGAATTGATTCTATTGAAATATCGCCAGAAACTGTTTTACCCTACACTTTGTAGCTCCACGTGGGATCTTATTTTAGTTTCTGCCTTCTGACATGTTGTTCTAGACTATAATCTACCTTTGTGTCATATTTAACTCGTGTAGTATAGCCGGGGTGGCGAGGTAAGCGCAATGAGGCACCGCGACCTCAGCCTAGAGTAGGAGTAGGAACAGGGGGGTTTTTAGTCAGTAAGAGTCTGACACTCCCTCCCGCCCCACCCTGGGCGGGAGAAGTCTTGTGATGATTTTCCCCTCACAAAAAAAGACCCGTGTAGTAATTTATATGCGAAAGAGTCACCAGAGACATCTATCCATTAAAATTTTCACGATTTTAATATAAGTAGGATTTATGAAACTAAATAGAGTTTTAAGAAATTTTATTTTAGATTGTGATATGATTAGTATCACATTTAGAATATAATTGAAAATTTTACATCTGAAGAAGTGTGAGTAAGTGCACAACTTATTAATTTGCTAAATAAAAAGGTCATAGTAAAATAATATATAAGATATGACCTAGGAAAAGTATCATAACCTAGGCAGGTGATTTTGTAGAATTATGTATAGGTACACGCTGTCATCGTGGTTTTCTTTGATGCAATATTTAAGGAAAATATTGTCTAATGCACGAAGTAGAATAAAAGTCGTGATCAGTAATGACTAATGAAGTTGTAGGTAAATGTTATATTTCTATTATTTAATTTTGATCTTGGAAAAATCTTATTGGTTGGATTTGTCACTTTTTTATGTTTTTTTTAATGTTATGCGCAGGCATGTGGTCGTTATCACGCCTGGTGGAAAGCGATAATGCGATCTACGATGGAGCTCGCCTGCTTATAAGCAACCTATTTACTAGGGCCTTGAAGACACCCAGGTCATATTTCTTCGGGAAACACCTTCGGAAAGAATCCTTTTCTATCCTCCACTAGAATTTAACCACCTCTGTTTTAATCGTATCTAGACAAGACCTTACAACCAGATCCAATTACCTATCACAATTTCCTCGTTAGATATCGGTACTAGGCATAATGGTACTAAAATATGTTATTTTTGCCACCCGATTTTTGACCGTGGCTCCTTTATCTTTAACAAAAGATCCTTTGCTGCTACCTCTGAGATTCGTATGTAGGTTGCATCTTAGTTTCGAAGGTTCAGATTTATGAAAGATTCTTTCTAATATTTATTTTTTGTAGTCAACTGTTGATGACTAGAGAAAAGTGTGTTCTACTCTGATGTCAATTACTATAAGAACGTTTGATTGTTTATGGATAGTCAAATATTCAAATAAAAATGAATTGCAAAGTATTTTTGTAAGTTGTTTTTGTTGTCTGTTGTTATAGTCAGGTGAAGGCTCATATCAAAGAAAATTTTAGATAAGTAGGATGAAAAATTGAAAAAAAGCTATCCTTTCATAGTTAGCGAAGTAAGTATTTGGACACCCGGGCATAGCAAGGACAGGTCGCTAGTAAATAATACAGTCATGAATGCACTTCGCTTACACCCGTAAATCATTCCAATATCATACTTAAGTTGTATATCGTAGGCAAATGCATGCTTGTATGCATTTTATAAGTGAGTTTGGAGCCGTACCATTCCGTGTTGGCACCGGTATCAACCCTACATGATAAAATAATAATGACGCAGAGTATAATTTCTAGGTACTTTATACCGATTTGCGAGAGAGAAAATCCAGCGAGTCCTCTCGCCCTGTGTGGGAAGAGAAAGAGTATCAGTCTCTTACTGAACTAAAACCAATCCGTTACGTCTTCTGTTCTAAGGCAAGTCGTGCTTTATAGCTTTTGCATCCGCCACCATGGAAAAAGCAGTCCATTATTCGATCCTGCATCAAATAAATTTCCTACCCTTACAATAATCTCAGACGGGGCCCAAAAAGGCCAATCTTCAGCCGGGGTTACAGGGTAAGAAAAACACACCGTTCACAAATAAAGCCTTTACAGTAGTCTTGGAGCTAAGGATAGCCTTATTATAGAAATATGCTACAAGAGTTAGTTTCAATCACTGTTGTAAAAAGCTTTTCTATCAACTTATGCAGAGAGCAATAAATAATGTGTCTTGTTTACGACGTAAAGAAATATTAGGTATCTATTAAGTTAAAAATTTTGTATTATTATTGTGTTATTCTTCTGCCCATCTTTTCGGGGATAAGGGCTTGTTATAGTAGTTACTAATAATAACCTAACCTAACATTTTAAACCTAAAATATACAAAGAAGTTTCTATCACTAATTCTTATTCAATTATTTTATTACAGACCTAATGTAAAAAAATATACGGGTGCCTAGTTACGTCAACTAAAAAATATAGGTCATGTCCCCGACTACGACAAAAACTTCGTTTTCAAAGTAACACCATTATATTGTACTTTAAATTCAAATAGAAGCCCAACAGTTTCGACGGGGCTTTCAAAAGAATACAAATCGTAGGGCTCTAAACTAAATCGCAAAAAATCGCTCACTCGCTAAAAGTCGGCTGGCCGCCCCTCTAGTTATTGGTAGACGGTGTAACCCTCGATGCTCAGGTAGGCCACACGCGACCTCGAGGTCAGGGTCGATACTGTAGGTACCACTTTACGGGTATCTTGTGCCGACATCGATGACTTTCGCAAACAGCTGTCGTGTTTAAACGCCCCTGTTACATCACTGCCACGGTTTAGGGTTGAAAATTGTAGCTATTATTTTTAATCTCTATGGAATTGCGTTCAAATAATTGTTTAGCTATAAAATAATTTTTTTATTTTAAATGTGTAAAATACTTTTTTTCATGTAATAAAAACACGTTGAAACAATGCAGTTATTAACGCCATCTAGCGGCAAGTAGACAAACTAACTAAGTTTGAATACAACGCCATCTGTTCCGTTCATATGGCATCGCGTGTTTCGCAATTCGACCACGTTGTATTCTCGCAAATAGCGCCACTTGCTTCGTTGGTGGGCAACTTTTATTTTTTTTAAGCTTATTTTATTACGCTTAAGTGCACTTCAAAAAGCTTTTGCAGTGATAAATTTACTTTATGTTCAAAGCGAAAAGTACTTGTGTACGGTAACTGAGCACATTTTTTATTCAGTTCTGTACAAATTAAGTTCATCAAATTGAAGAGCTGGAAAGCGAGAGTCAGCAAAAGTGAATTTATTATTCAAGTTAACTCGGGAAGAAAACTTTAGTTTTATAAATTGATGAATGAGAATAAAGTTAGCCACATTGTAGCATTCCCATTAATATCTAAATATAGAATTTAAGCAGACAATTATTTGATTATAAACCAAGGTCAGAAGAAGGACGATAATATGGAATTATATTTCCACGAATTATTCAATTGGTTTTAGTTTTGGGCAATTCAAAGTTACTCATTTATTTATATCGCTTTATTACTTTGACATAATAAATTAAAGGTAACACGCGCTTGTATAGTGAAACGACCTCGTATGTAGTGCAGTAGAGTCGTAGAGTGGTAGATATTAATTAAAAATTTTTAGCACTGTCACTGTTGATATATACTAGACACAATAGTTAAAGATAACATGTGTTAAATTAATTTAAATCTGTTAAAATAAGTTAGCAAAATATACAACTTTAAAAGAAAGTTACCTACAATGTAAATACGTAATTATATAAAACAGCTTCTTTTTTAATATTATACTTAAAAATGTACAAAGTCCCTTGTGTTATGCGGTTCGAAGTGTTGCTAACAGATGGCGTTGCACAGTTGATTTTAAGCTTAGAAATAACATAAAAATAACTATATCAATATTTAAGTACCACGCTATTTAATAAGTTTTTTTATAACTGAATTTTTGTTAGGTTCCGCCATAGCTAGTTTCTATGTTTGATTCGAGAGAAAATAACAATAAACTTTTCGCTCTTCAACATTTCACAAATAAATCACACGTTTATTTATATCTAAATATATAATAACATCATACTTTTTAATAATGATCTCTTAATGACGTTAAAATTTTGCAATTCAAGCATCTCTTTTAGATAATATCACACTTCATTAAAAATTACAATAAATAAACGTTACAGACTTTCTGTGACCAACGGAGTATGTCATCAGTAATTTTAATATTGGTATTCAGCACTTTTTCCCGTGGTGGGCGTCTACCCACGTCTTTTCCCGCCAGTCTTACGATATCCATCTTGAATACACAAAAGACTTTTTCCTTTTAAAAACTTAAGTAGGTCATTCAACTTCAGAAATAAGGTTTTATCGAGCAGCTGTACAGGCCGAATTAAATGCCTTTACATAACGTCTCTGCTGTGTGTACCTAACCTATTACGTTGATATTTTTCATTTTTAATATACCTATATTTTTTGTTAAAAACCAAACTTTTTAGTTTTATTATTTATTAGGTAGTTTATCTACTGTAATATTATTGAATAGTACTTATCTATCGATAGGCAAACTAAATTGATATAATAATGACATACTAAATGTTTTTTTTTACTTTCCTGCAATCGTTTATAACTCTTCTATTGTTATTATTTTAACTAAATGTTATTCATAGCAAGAACCATTATTCTGTGGTATTTTTCTTATGATAACTAACGTATCTATTTACATATTAAAATGAATTGCTGTTTGTTAGTCTCGCTGAAACTCGAGAAGGGCTGGACTGACAGGTCTTATTGCGGTCTTGAAATATTCCTGGATATATGACTAGGTTAATAAAAAAAATTGAGACGGCACAAAGTTTTCCGAGTCAGCTAGTTTAAAATAAATTATTGAAATAAGGTTAGTTGATGTTTTGATTTACAGACTACATAAAGGAGTTTGAATGTACGATCAAATGAATACATTAATCGATCCACTGTCAAATGCCAATCGTGTTGATTACACAAAGCTGAAGGCTTTCCAAGAATCTGAAGCGCCTGAAACTTATATTAGTACTATTATGGGCTATTATGAAAGCGAATTTACTCATAAAAATTCTATGAAATACAGTGAAAGTAGGTGCTGGCAGTACGGGAAAAGCAAAATTGGTTCACGCGATAAAAATAATGCAAAGGTTGTTTATATTCAAAATATCATTTTAAATTACAACTATTGTCTTGGTAGAATGAAGAAAGGAGTTCAAGAGTTTTCGTCGTTCGATTACTTAGCTATAAAATGCAGTTCTGAATACTACCTCATGATTTTAATTCCCTTTTTTTCAAAGGGTTAATAATCATTAAATGAGGTCTCTCACCAAAGATGAGGCGAGAGGGTGTGCCAGACTGTTACTGACTACAAACCTCGGCCTGAGCCTGGATCAGGAGAACAAATGGGGCTTCTCCTGCTCCAGGTCGTGGTTGCGGCACCTTGTTGCGCCTATCTCGCAACCCTTGCTATGATTTGGATATCAGTTTAAGCATTTTTCAAATTCTCACCTATAAAGTTAAGCTTAGCCTTCGACTAGGATATCAAAGGTAATGTTTAGAGTACATCTTTCAAACAAAAGCAATAGCAGCGATAGCTAACGACCTCTCCTAATCACACAGCCATTTCTCAATAAATTTTAATCGGGGAAAACAACGAACAAATATCACATGCACCCATCATTCCCGAAAAGGTCGACTGCCGATCGTCGATTTATCGTAATTGAAAAAGTTTGAAACAGACAAAATAATAGGATTTATCCAAGACACGGTAAATTAGTTGGGTCGGTACGGAGGCGGCATACCGTGGGTGCTCCCGCCCCTAATTGTGAGGGCTCCCTCCAGTTTATAGCAGGTTTTATACCCTCCCCGATCGTTCCTCTCAAAATAGAACAAATAGCTAGCCATGTTGTATGATTTTATTAGTGCTAACACAGGATTATTTAGCTGCTGTTTGTTGCGTAGGATGTTGGCAGGATAAAGGTTAATGCGAATAAATGAAAGTAACGAATTATTGCGTGGTTCCACTTCTTTAATTTAAACAAAACAAGATTTTTGATGAATGTTTTTCAGAACCACCTAGTTTATTTCACTTCCTGTCGTTTCCTGAGGCCAAATGTACAACTTACATTTGAAAATGTATTATATAATAACTCAATTCGCCGCTGACAAATCGACTGGTCACTCAGTAAAGTATCAACTGACCAACCTATCAAAAAATAAAAGCTATCATCTATAAAAATTGAACAACCTTACTCCAGACAGCGTGTCGCTAACCACACGAGTGTAAACAGGTCGCAAGCGATAAAAGCAATCGCTCGATCGCTTAAATTCGCAGAACGCGTCTAAATATAGACGGGTCAATATCGCCCGCCGACGGCTTCCAGTCTCGTCCTAAGCTGACTAAACACTTTATATGTCGTGTTTGCTACTGTCGTTTCAATTTCAACTTTAAGTATTTTACGAGACCTCAATCTGTAACAGTTATTTTAAACCTATATTTACCGTCAACACTTTAAGGTTCGAAATCCTTCGAAACACGCTAAATCGATTGTTACGAAAAAAACTATCGTGTTACAAAAGTTTGAAAATTATGTTTGTATTTTCATTATTAATATGCCAGTACCATAGCATAGTAAGTTTAATGTAACATTGACCTATCCACTTGGCAAGGGCACTGCAAGATTATATCAAATAAGTTCTATTTTGTCTGGCAGACTTTTTATTATGTAAAAGTGATTGTGAAAGAGAAAATGTGTAACAAAGGACGGCCTAAATAGGTCAGTTATGTCATTAGGTCTTGAAGAACTCTTGGAGCTTTGTACCGAATTATGTCAGTGGGTCGTGACAAATAAATATGTGTCAAGACAATTCCAACTCACACGAGTTAGCGACGCCATGACGGCACGATGCAATTGGCCGCGTAACGTTCCCGATTTGAATTTTAAATTTACAAAATTGGAACGGTTAGGAAGAAAGATGGCTGCGTTTTAAACTGTCATTAGTGTGAGGTTAGCTTTGCATATTTACGTCGTAAATAAAGATGTAATTTGTGAAATAAATCGTTTGCAAAGTTTTTCTAGGGAATCTATAATTTGACCTTTTGTCTTTATTTTTATGCGATTCATTTTGGAATAGGGTAGTTGGAAAATTAACTCTTGTATATGTTAAGCTGGTTGAGCGATTTCCATTTTTGTTTGATCCTGGAAATAGATGGAACTCCTTTTTTACGAGTTATAATTAGCCTCCATTTTATATTGAGATTGATATTTAAAATTACGTGGGTACTTAATCTGTACGTAGTTCTTATTATGAGACCTATCCTATAATTTATATAAACGCAATAATTAGTGAAGTGTACATGAATGCTTTTTACTCAGTCGCGTGAAAACTGGACCATTTTTTTTGTCATGAAAAAACCACCAAACGACTTCTCCCGTCCAGGGTACAGCGAAAGGTGCTCTGGGCCGAGGCCGCGGTGACTCATTGCGCTTTACCCGCAACCCCGGCTGAACATCAGCCCTATAGGGGCCCGTCCATGGAGGTGTTTTGGCTCTTTGAGGTGCGCGTGTTCGCTGGCAGAAACTATTTCTCAATAATGTTCTTAATACTCAAAATTACTTAATTAATAAAGTATACTTCGAGCTTCACTGTTAAGTTTGATTTAAGACCACACTACTTTGTATTAAGATAGTTCTAATCAGTATGGTCGTTAGGTTCATAATATAATTAATACTTCAGTAGTGCCTGCTAAAGTTGTAATGACGTCATCCTTTCTCATAGGTTTTATAAGAGAGCATGACTCAGCAATCTTAATCAATGAGCCATGGGAATCATAGCGGTTGCTCATACTGTGAGTCAGAGACTTAGGACGTCGGACTGAGAATTTAAAGCTCAATAACTATACGCGGGAGTTTATTGATTGTGAAATTCACTAATATTATTAAGAGGAAAAACATTTCTGTGCATATGTGTGTTGATAGTAATCAAAAACGAATGCGCCTATTTCAAACCCTCTTTTATTGTTTAAAGGTGTTTTACGTTTCCCTTGCGTAACATAAGCTATACATATTTGTTGCTACTATCAATATTGTTTCCATCCGTGCGGAGCCTGGACGGGACACCAGCTATGAAATATTTTCGTGTAATAGCTGTCGTTAGACTTACAAAATCCATTAAAAGTTGTACTCATTAGTATTATTTTCTGATTAATTTGTAACTTGAAACTAGTAGAACTGAGTAAGTTGTTATTCCGTAAGTAATATGGTCAGAAGTCTAAATATTTTTTGAGAAACATTTTTGTCATTATTTTTCTTATAAAAAAACCATTGCCACCTTTAATTAGCGATATTGATTTCAAATAAATAAATAAACAAATTAATCAAAACGATGTAAAAACAAATGCACACTACAAACATTTGCCGATGTGGGCCACAACGACCAATGTTTGGCAGGGCGTGACGTCACATTGTACATTTAGTAGCAGCGGTCACTCGGTAACATCCCTCACTGTTTGTATACGGCTTGTCTGTGATTAATGGAACTGAATTACTATTTGTCAATAGTTACAGGTCCTTTAAAGGACCATTTTATGATAGTACTATATGGCTTAAAATGTCATATGTGATTATTTAAGATGTTAGAGAACATGTACCATGTCATCATGTTTTTTATTTATTTATACAAAGTTCGTTGCATACACACACAAAAAAATATGGTAGATAAGTATTGTAGTGTACAATTGGTCTTATTTCACCACCCAATTTATTCCAGCCAACTTTATTTTATTTACGCCTCTAGGTTTCAGGGTTTTGTATAAAAGTTTTACTCATAGATGTCACGCTTATTTATTTGCCACTAGCAATACACCAATGCTTTAAAAGGGCGCCCAGGTACGTCATAATAAATAAAAAAAATCCATGGCAATAAAAAGAAAAATCGAAATCTGTTCTACAAATTTATTTAGCAAATCATATTCGTACCTAAATTGCAAAAAAAATCGCAAGTAACTTGAAGATTCTCCATTCATCGAACTACAGGTTTGTTTGTCAGTTACTGGTCAGTAACGATGTGGTTGAAAGCTCTGGTTTAATAGACCATTTTATTGACACTTACGATTGTAATAGTCGGAGTATAATGGACAAAAGAGGTTTAATTTTAATACGACTAAAGTGTAGCCAATGTCTTTAAAGGTTTTATGGCGAATTAAGTTTGAGATGCTCTGGTTGTTTATGTATGTGACTTTAAATACAAACACGTTTTTGATTGTGTTATTTATTATGGTAATAGTAACTTCTTTCAGCGGCTTCGCCGGCAGATCATGGTAAAAAGTAGCATATATTGTGAGCATATATTCCAGCTAAAAATATTGCAAAAGTAGTTTCTGAGTTACATACATTTCTATGATAAACTAGCAGACCGCCCCTGCTTCGCACAGGTACCCGACTACTCTGGTATCAGTCATTTGTTTTGCAAGGGAATGGCCACGCCGTTGAAAGGGTTGTTAATTACTGCTATACCCCTTTACTTTTCTAAAATTTTCTCTCGTAAGAACCTTCTCCTTAGAATAACGAACACAACAAAAAAAAGAATTAGCTAAATTGGTCCAGGCGTTATTGAGTTATGCGCTTACCAACACATTTTGCGATTCAGTTTTATATTACAGATAGACACCTCTGACATACGGTGAAGGAAAACATCGTGAGAAAACCTATTTCTAATTATAAGTTTGAAATTGCCAATCCGCCTTGAGCAAGCGTGGTGATTCATGCTAAAACGAAAAATGCCTTTGCTCAGCAGTGGGTGCCAGCACAGGCTGATGATGTGTGAAGTGATGTAGAATCTCAATCAAATCTCAATGGCGATCTCGATGATCAATGTTAATTTAATTTCGTTTTGCTACTCATTCTATAATATCCAATGGCAGCAATTTAACTACTAATTCTGCTTATGTATATTAAGTACAGAATATGTGTTAATATTACTGTTTTTCTGAAGAATACTACTTAATCATAGAATTATTTATTTATTTATTCTTTATATACAATTGCATATCGGAGGCCTTAATGCTAGAAGCATTTTTTGCCAGTCATTCAGAATAACACTCAGACACTAGACGACGAGGACGATAGGCATAGTTTATTAATAATAGTATAAAAAAACAAATAAATTTCATCGTGCTGCATAATTCAAGGCCACGTAAAGAATGTTTTCCATGAAATTTTCATTTCATGAATATTTAATTAAGCGGAACGATGAAGTCGAACCCACTTAGGTGTTTCTAGGAATTAGTCGGCGATTTCTACTTACTACGCGAACTTGACATAAATGGAATGTCAAATTAATAAAGGTAAACAATTTTTTTTGTATTTCAAATATCGTAATCATAATTGCCTTCGCTCTTTTTTAACTTAAACTATAGTTAATATCATTTTATTTTAATGTCTGAGTTGCAAGAGGTGTAAATAATAATGGGTATTAATATTTTAAACTAATTTTCTTGGTAGTGTGTGTTTTTTATTTCGATTTTGATTAGGGGCTTTTATCAAATATAATTATGTCAGCCCTATTGTACCTTTTTGCATTTGTTGGCTTACATGAATAGAATAGTTAAATGGAATAAATATAATTACACAAAAAATTACACGGTGTGGACAAATGGTTGTTTATTACTCTTTCACGAAAAAAGATTACAAAAGATCTGATAAAAATATGGCATTTATTATAGGGTAGACTTTATAATATAATAGATCAAAGTCTACAATAAATTGCAATAAGCTTAGTAGCAACATAAATTTCTCTTGCAGCGCTCTGACTAGTGGTTCCACGACAAAGGAGGCAATATTATGTAACCAATATGCACATAACTGTTGACCTACTAAACTTGTCTCACACATAAACATAATGTAATTACATGCTCCTAATCAAGAGGAGTTTGCCTAATAATCGTGTGTATTCTCATAACAATAAACTTCGCGGAACTAAGTTATTGGATTCCCATGGGCTTTGATATGACTACCTACTGTTTTAGAATTTCGGAGGAAATTGTGGGGCTAAGCATCCATAGTTCGATTTAGGATCGATTTACCAATTTAATGTTTTCGTTTTTAGATTATATGTAACAAAGCATAGGTCTATTGTATAAAAAAGATTAATTGAGAAGAAGTAGGTACAGTATTTCTGAATACCATTCTTCTAAGAGGTTTAGAGACTTAGAGAGTCACTGGTAGACAGACAGTCAGGCTGGAGGAACATGTCATGTCAATATCATAGCAAAAATGTAATCTAGTGCAATCTAGCAATCGTAACACACACAAAATTTTACTTTAATCACAATTAGAATTAATATTACGAAAAAGACTATTGTTGTCTACTATGAGATGTTTTACCTACACTATCAATATAATTGTAACTCCTGCGAATAGTTTGGAAATTGTATAAGGGTATAGACTGTTAACACACTTAAACCCGTAGGTAAAAGCTAGCACTCAATGTTTATCGACAAGCCTTATCCTGGCACGTAAAATGTATGTATATAAAGGTACAAAAGCACCCATTGAACCCACTTTCCCTTTCCTCAGAATCGCGTGTCGACCTCCGTGGTTTAGCTAAATCAATATATTGTACAACACTTTTGTAAGAGCCACTGTTTGTGATCCACTGCAAGATCGGTGCGGTGGTAGGAAATAGGTGCTTCGCTAAGGTCAGGATAATTAAGCTGTCGAATACATTTCAAGGGTTCGTGTTTACTATGTGTTGTGCTGTTGTGTTTAAGATACTTTTTGTTAACCTTTGTTGAAGTGTATTTAAGCTTTAATAGACAAGGAAAGCATTACGTAATAAAATAAGTCTGTGGAAGTCGTTGAGTTTGCTAGAGTTGACAGATTTAAGGCGCAGTAAGAGATGCTCTGGGCGTCAAAGTTGGGTCTCCAGTCTCCGTAAGCGCGGGTCTGCAAACGGCAACCCTCGTCCAGGGGGGAAGAGGAAGTGTCAGACTCTTATTGACTTAAAACCACTTTGTTCTGTCACACTGTTCCTTCTCCTGCTACAGATATGAAATCAACATAATGACGTCATCAGCCTGTAACCGCCAGGCTTCTAAACAAAGGTGTGTTTTCACACTAGATTAAAAAAACTAACGGCATCATGAGTCATACACTGACCTTACTTTTCCATCACGTCACTTAAATGGTATAATAAGTTTAGTGCAGCGACCTGAATGCACTAACAAGTCATATTACTTGGAGTAAAACTGCTAAATATCAGTTTTAAGATCATATTTTGAGATGGTATTAAATCTCCCTACCTCAGAAGTTCCTGTCTCAAGCAATATAAGTTTATAACGCGCAACTTGAAACGCAGTATGAATAAAATATCGCGCACCACTTTCCATAGTTTGGCTTCCACTGGATCAAAATATTATATTGCGTTCTATTATATTTTTATAATGTTCACGTTATGTAAGTTAAAATGTATAATATTAGTATTAAAGGTTAGTTTTAGCCAGCAGCTTTGCCCGCTGTATCAGGAAAAAATGGAGAAAAGTAGCATATCCGACAATTTTTTATTCAGAACCAATCAGTAGTTATTGTGTAAAAGAGAAAGAAACATCCTTCCATATTGCAGAGTTTTGAATTTATAACATCAGTAGGGAAGGGTGGTGGTCTCTTTATTTTTTCTATTAATCGATTCCTTTTTAACGCGTTTCCTCAATTTAAATGGAACATTATAAGTTTTAATAGTCACTTACAATTTTATTATGTGCAAAAACTAAATAGTATTCTATTTAGGACGTGACAAAGTTTCTATTCAAACGATATGGTATGCCCGGATATATCTGTAAGAGCCACTACGGCGCTACGGCGTAGCTCGTAGACGCTGGCTACGTGACTGGCCTACGAGCTTACATAGATGTCGTAGCAACATCATTTTTCAATTTATTTTCTAAGCTTCATTTGCATGCGTCGGTGAAAGGGGTATGGGAACATATATTACATGCGTTAGCTAGGCTGTGTAAGCACTTGGAAGTAGTAATGCGACACTTGAGTATTATATTTTGTTGCTGGAAAAACCAGGCATCTTTATTAATGTGATAATATTTTCAGTATCTGAGAACGAAGAAAATTCTATTTACGTCAACATTTCAATCTTATGACTGTCCATCCAACCAATTTTCACTCCTATTCCGCACGTTTAAAGCAAAAAAATGTTTCATAGCCAACTTTTCTCTGCAGCTTCCATTTCTCATGTCCACCACGGAATAAAACTCAAAATCGATTGAACGGATTGCAAAAAGGGTGTGGTTCTTTATATTCCTAGAAAATTAATAAAACTATTACGTCACCATTAAAAAAGTAAAAGTATTTCTTCTAACTAGACGATGAAGTCTGTAGCTCGGTCTTGTACGTGAGTAGATTGTGAATTGGACCCCCCACTTCTCCTCCAGCCCGACACTCACCCCTTCGACACCCTCGAACTAATAAAGTACTTAAAACGATCTTATTGCTTGAATCTTAAGAGTCATATTTCAATAACGACTGGTGTTTATTTATATCGATTGTCATGATTCCTTCAGTAATAGAATTCAAAAAAGGAACTCTATAATCTTAGTTTTTAAGTTTAGATTAAATTAAACCTTGCAAAATGAATTACAAATGATTAAAAAATTCTAAGCGTCTTATTCTAAACAGTGTACTGTGATGAAATTGAATTTTGTGTAAAAACGCGAAAAGTAAATAATCCACCTCTTAAACAGTTTTATCAAATACTAGCTCGCGGCTTTGCTCCCGTCATACTACTACCTACCTTACTCAACCTACCCTATTCTACCTAACCTACACTACCTGCTCTACCCTATCCTAGGTCCTTCTCCCAGTTATTAGCTACCTCCCTACGAATTCTCACCCAAATCGATTCAGTCGTTCTTGAGTTATAAACAGTGTCAAACTAACACGACTTTCTTTTATATATGTATAGATTGGCTCCTATTACGCGGTTTCATCCGACGTATAGCTACTTGGTCAGATCATAGCGTGATATTTTTATCGACTTTCTCGATAAATAGACTAACAGACGGAGTAGTTCCGCAGATTAGTACGTTCAAATAAACTCTGCAGCTTTATAATTATTAGCGAGCATCACTGCTTTACAGAAGGAGGAGACGGCGTCCCAGTTAAAATGAACATTTAATACTCAAAATTAAATACATACTATTACCAAAACCTGAATCCGTAATACGTAGGTATGTAAAATTACAAAAATAATTCCTACACATGGTTTATCATTATGCAAAAAGGTTTATATAAGAACCTCTTTGTCAGGTTCAAAACATTATTTAAATGAACTCACGCCTGCTTTTAAACAGCTACTAGCAGTACGTTTTTATTATGAAAATACATTAACGGATTAAAAATATAACCTACATTAAATATTGTACCTACGACAATCTTTTACTAGCGTGCCTTCGTTATTTTTAATATGTAATATTGATAGTGTGATTTGGTTGATTACAATGGCAAAATAAACAAATATTATATTGGTAGGTAGTTAATTTAACTTACGTAATAATATATTTTTATTGTTGTCATTTGTTTTGATGATATTTTCCGATTATTTAAAGTGTTATTGATGTGTGTGTGTGATTTAAGGTTTGTGGAGTCGAACTATTTTGCACTGCGGCATGTCTTAATGTACATATTTTGTAAATATTAAGATTTATTTTATTGTTGGATGTAATTAGTTGGTAAGCATACGCACAAGTAATATCAAAATAAAACATGTATAAAAAATAATCTAAAAATGCTACATCCTTTTCCGTACTTTTTGCGATGATTTTTTTTATGCTGTATTTTGAATTAAGGTGTTTTATTGTATTTAATAAGTATTTTAATTAATATCTACGTCTAATACGTAACTAGAAAGACATGAGTACCTAATCAGTAAGAAGAAACCCAAAAATATTTTAAAACAGTTTTCAAATACGTATGTATATAAGTACATCATTTTCCAACTTTGTTTACAACAGTCTTAGGAACAAAACTGTTGGAAACAACACTAAAGTCAATTAGAACTATCGATTATAAATTTTCGTTAAAACTGCTACCTATTTGTTTACACCCTCCTTACATAGAAGGTACTGGTATCGACCGAACCAATAACTGAAGAACGAAACACATGTAATCCATTTTCTGTTATCCGATATTTATGAACACACGTCGTAGAAATAAAGCCAATGTTTATGAGTTATTTATGGCCCAAAATAAATATGTAACGATAAAATTTCGGATGCGTACTTAGCTTGCTATACGTATGTGGCAGATGTCCATATGTAGTTCTGTTTTCTTGTATTAGTTATTCTCTTTCATGATTAACCCAAGTAGCATTTTGTTCCATTTAAGAGTACACATTTAGTTCCAAAGTGAACTTAAAGCATTACTACAGTTCACTCGTGATGTATTAGCTGCATTATTGCAATTAATTACACCTATACCTGTCTAAGGGACTTATAGGAGTGTAGAGTAATACTTTTATACGATTAAGGGTGTTATAATACTCTAACAACTATCCTTTAGTCAGCTTTCTGACTAAGAGCATTATAGGAGGGTAGAGATATGGCAACCGCTGTTTAACGGCATACTTGTTCGATGTTATAGAGCTAGCATTTTAATACAACACTTGTGGTCATTTATAAAGCCAAAGGCTGTTATGTTTACTTGTTTTAGACTGTTATACAGCCAGTAGCTGCATTAGGACTTGTTTGTGAACTTAAAATAACCTTTTTTTAGTATCTGTACAGAAGTATTTAAATGATTCACATGTGGACTATAGGCTGTTAGAAGGACTATATGTGTTGTCCATTAACACCAATAGCAGTTTATTTGTCCACAAGTACTACTCTTATTTGCTGTAAGCTGAACATGAATGTGAATGTGATATTCTATTACACTTTTTCCCAAGCGCCATTGCAAAGTATGTTTTGACGTCACATGCAATAAAATTTGTGAAAATGTATAAAAAATCTTAGAAAATAAGAGCGAGAACCGTTGGTATAAGAAGAAAAATTGCAAAAGAATATTTAAAAATAAACAGTCGGTTCGATCGAGCCCGTCGATAAGGCTTCAACAAGTGCGACTTCAACCGTTGTTGGTGGTTCCGTACATGATGCAGTAGAAAATATTATGCCTGAACCTGAAAGTTCCCTTCAAAATATACAGATATCAGAGTATAGTGATTGCAGTTCTAGTGATAGTGAATACAATTTTGATTTGGATAATTATTTAACCTTTCGCAAAAAAATAAGAACATGGGCTATTGAAAATCGTACTCCTCATTCTGCTTTGAATAAATTGTCAGATATAATAAACGAATTTAAACCAGGAACACTACCGTCTGATGCTAGAACATTATTATGCACTCCTGTTAATGTCATTTTAAAAAATGTAGGAGGAGGTCAATACTGGCACAATGGGATAGCAAAACCTTGAAGAGCATTTTGCTAAATTGGATGGATATTCCAGATATGATTTCAATTAACACAAACGTGGATGGTTTGCCCATTTTTAAAAGTTCCACAAATGAATTTTGGCCTATATTAGGTAACATTTTTGAAAGTCCCAGGATTCGGCCTTTTATTATTGGAGGTTGTTAAAATTTGTACTTTAGGTATTCATACTTGACTATTAGTAACTGGGCATTTAACGGACATTAATATGTTTTATTGCGGATCTCTAAAATTTTAGTATTTGAAGAAAGAATTAAAGATACACAATTGTCCTGAACTACATCTTAAAGCTGTACATAAGTTCACATTAGAATAAATTAATTGACATTGGCGCTGTAGTGGTACAAATGTGGGACTTTATATAGATAACAGCATTCTAACAGAACACATGTGAACCTAATATACGCGCACCGCATTAAATAGGAGTTATAATAGTTCACATAGCCGTATTTCATTTCCACCATTTTGTTCTACGTAACCTAAAATATTTACCAAATAAATCTACAAGATTAATGCAGATTTATCACAAAATACGCAGATAGAGCGAATGAGTTTTGGTTGCATGTTAAAATTAATTACCGTAGTATAATTATAATGCCAATAAAATATCAAAAACTGAAAATGAAAATTTTCCTCTCAGCCAGTTTTAAATATTTCAAAATGAATAAAGCGTTTTTACAGAGGCGCGTGAAAATTTTAGTTGTCAATATGTATATATTTCACGATAAAGTTGCATTCCCATGGCATTAACGTGATATAGTATATAAAATAGGTACTTAGACCGCGTGTTATATTATAATAATAATCCGGAGTTAGTTTGCCCCGAATCCGTGCACTCCGTACAATTGTCAAACTAATATATTGTGGAAATAATTTAGGACACAAGTGAATTTAAGGTAGCTTACTGGAGTACTTTTGTCCGATTTTAACTGTGAAGGCTGTGTATTTAGCCACTTATTACTCTTTATTACACTCATGGACGTTGTATGGTTCACACTGCGTTCCATATAGTGCCGTAAGTCAGCCTTAAGTCCGATGTTACTACTTAAACTGCTATTATAATGCTATTATACTTCTAATGTACAGCCATAGTGAACTTAAGGCTGTCTAATTTGTGCCCAAACTGGTTCAATAAAAGCATTATAGCAAGCTATACAGCTCATATACAGCTGACATACACAGCTTCTAGAGTACATGTGAACGACTAGACATCTTATATAGAACCCCGAATGCTACTTGGGAAGCCATTTACGCTAATATTTACAAAGGAATTATCGAAAGTAGTTAATTTATCACTTAATTTATCATTACAATGTATAAAACATACTTTCTTTCTCTGTCCCTATATCCCTATGTGTGTTTAAATCTTTAAACTACGCGATGGATTTTGATGCGATTGTTTTTATTACATAGAGTAATTGAAGAGAAAGGTTTATATGTATAATACAAAAAGCATTCATAAAATAGTCAAGTAATTTAGTATCGTATAAATTATCTTTTACACCGTTTAGAAATGAAAAATCTTTCATTCAGAGACCGAATCTATTATAAAATAATAATAAAAAAATAACCATTGAACTTTATATATTATGTTATTTTTATAAAATGTGTGATAGATTTCATATTTATATCATTGAAATCACCTATTCCTTATCGAAAACCCGCATTGCCATGGAAACTTTAGTATAAAAGGTTCCAATTGATCACAATAACAGACCTCGAATCCTCTTTCTGGAAGTGGTGAAGGGAAGTATCAAACTGTTACCGACTAAAAACTTCTTACTGACTAAAAGCCACCTTGTTCCTTTTCCTACTGCAATACCAGAGGAGTCACAGGCGCGTTGCCGACCTTTGTAAGCATTGTCTGCAATGCAATTGGAAACTCTGCATTTTTTATTTATATTTTAAGAAGTAGTGATTCCTAAATAATACTACGAAGAAGTAGTAGTATGGTATGCATTCAGTTTGAAATAAATGTTTTTAGTCTTCAGTTTTATTCATTCGTTTTCAATCGATTGTTTTACGGGTCAATAACCTACAGCGCGTGTTGAGGATTTATATTCTCTCACAAAGCTCCTTAATTACGATAGTAAATAAATCAATAAGTCATTGCTACTGGCGATACTGAGATAACATAAGGGGCAATTATTTGTATTACCCTTCTTGTAGGTTTGGTTTCTGTACTAGAGGGTATAATCATTAATATTTTGCTGATGAAAAATATGTTTGTAAGTAATATATGTTATTTTGTTTATGTCAATCATGTAGACTAATTCGCGGTTAATATATATATTCCAGTTACTCTCGAGAGGTTTCAACGGTGCCTGCTCAACTGTTACAGATCGTAGCGTACAATACCGAAAACGTATCTTGGCGAGTCTGAAGTTAGCCGATTAGCTGCTCAGTACACAATTTTGTTCCTAAAAGATCCATTGCGCAGACAAACGGCTAACTTCAGACTCGCCAAGATAAGACGGCCGTACTGTAATTAATGTTTTATAGCCTATAGCCATCCTAAATAAGTGGTCTAACGAACATACAAATATATTTACAATTTAAACTAATAGTTCTGGAGATAAACAAATAAACAAACTCTTCAGCTTTTAACTCTCTGTTTTACGTTCTACACTTTAGTATATATTTTCCTCCTCAGTCACTCAATCAGTTATGTTCTCCTAACCTAATTTATTTGCCTAAGAATCTAAGTTCTTAATTAAGTTTAGTAAAAATCAAATGTTGAAACACTAAAACTGTTTACATGCAAAGTAAGTTTACTAGAATGTCGATTTGTTGATTGACGTTAATAGCAGAGATTATTAACGTATTATTATTCTAACTATGATTATTATTACCTAAACCCATACATAACTCTATTTCATATAAAAAAAACTCGTTTTTTATGAAAGCATACATAGAAAATATGGCACAGAACTCAAATAGTTCAATAGTAGGGCTTCAACAAGTGACATCTGTATTTAGGTCGTAAGTATCCCGTTGAACTCATTAAAGCCAAAAGGAAAACTAAAAGTAGGTTAAGTATCAAGTCATTACTGTTATACCGAGCTTGTTGCGTTTGCCAAAACATACGAAAGCAAATACTACAGAAAGAAGTAGAACGAATTTTAAAATCAAAATTTGTGTTCCATTTTTAGATTACTTTCACAGAAAAAGTACTTTTGATATTTAAAAAGGATATGAAATTCTTTCGGATAACCACTAGTATCTGTCCCGTGAGGATTTAAAAGTTGATTGGTAATCTTAGCACGAATGATCCGAACCAATTTAAATATTAACAGACAGACAGCCATTTAGCAACGCCCGTGGGAACGGTTCTTGCTTTATTTTTAGTCGCAAAACTGTGAAATATATTTATTAATAGAATTCTTTATCACGAAATGCCGTTTATTTAGGTAAAAAAATTTTATCGATAAGAAAAAGATAAAAATCGGTAGTCCCACGTTGGGCGCCATTAAATATTTTATATACATCTTTTCATTTTTTACGTCCATTCAGGTCTTTTAGATAGAAAGAACATTCAGATACACGCAGTCTATATTTAGACTCGTCCCTTAGCTTTCTGAGATATCCAGTACACCCACGAGTTATTACGTCCTGTCTATTTTTAGCCACAAGATGGCGTAAGTATGCTTTTGTTAATAATAATTCAATCTCGCAGAGTATACGTCTCCTTTTTATTAGCATAGGGCTCTTTGGTATGGTAATAAGTCGTCCCTTCGTATATGTTTTAAGTGGCCTAGTCCCACGTTGGGCGCCATTATTTTAGTTATTATTCAACTATTAGCAAAATCTCTAAAAGAATTAAATTATTGTCAAATTATTGTCAATGTTAACATCTTAACGAAATACTCATAAGGAATGATAAATCTGTTTGTTTACAACGCCCACGTACATTTCTGTAGTCTATTTCAGTACAATGTCATTATCTATAGTGAGTTGACTCATAAATTATTCGGAAACTTAATGAGAACGGACAAAACGAGTCTGAATAATTTCTTCGAGCAATAATAATAATAGCATTCCATTAGTCCCACGCTGGGCGCCAATACTACTTCAATACAGTATATTGAAACACGGAACAATTTATTGAATCAATCATTTCCGAGTATTTGCAACTCATGCGAGATTTATCGTGATATCTAGAAGCTCGTGATGTGAAAGCGTTCGGTTGAAACTTTTGGTCAAGGTCAGGACAAGGACTTGCTTTTATTACATTACAGTTTTGGCTAGAAAGTCACGCCAATGTTGCATCTTACGTTTAAATAGCCTTTGACCTATTTTACTCAACATTTGGCAGCTCACAATGGGAGTGAATTTTATCTGTTAGTAGTGAAATAGCTGAAAGATCATGTTACTCATGTTTCTATAGCAATGGCAATTTTTCATTGTTAAACGTACGCTTAATTCTATTTGTCCTGTTTCAATTACTTAAACGTATCAAATAAATTGTTATGTTTAAATTGGCACATCGATATAAGCTTCTATAATACTGTTACCTTCACCATTAAATTAAATAATTATTGTAAGCAGTATGTCACAAAAGTAGTACAAATAGTCCTGTCCCGCGTTGGGCGCCATTACGTAACAACATCGACTGGGGCATGAGTGAATTTGATGAACGTGTACTTCATACTGAACATGTAATATTGATCAACGTGCGTCTACAATACTTCATCTAAACATCGATCGCACTTGTCTATACATAAAGCTACAATAAGCACATAATGTTTACCCATACACGACTGAGGTGGTTCACATCAAACGCAAATAAAACAACAGTTGTGGGAGTAACATTTATTATGGCAGGCATTGCATTATGACCAACGATGCAAACAGCAGACTGGGACCGCAACTCCAACGTGAAATGGGAAATATGAAAACTGGAAATGTAAAGCGGGTGAACAGCTGGCAGTCGGAGCAAAACAAACTTAAAATGAAAGAGTCGCCGCGGAAATGGGTTTGACTGGACTCTTTGCACAGACGCTTTGCTTATTTGCACACTCTTTTATAACGAGTGCCGCACTTTGATGTTCATACATAAGCTCGGAACAGAGTTACTTCCGCTTCAAACTTTCGTTCGACATGGGAAAGTAAAGAGTTCAAATTAAAATAAAAACACAGTGTAGGAAGTGATGGTTGATGGTCACAGAAGCTTGCAAGACAGACATTGAGAGCTGAAGAAAGAAGGAAGAACGTACAGATGGTTGGTCTGTTCATGGTCATTGTTGTCGTGTGCCGGCTGCGAGCCGGAGCGCCGCAGCCGCCAGATGGCGTGGCGGGCCGCCACCAGCCGCGCGAATCCGTGACGAGCCACACTCGGGAGCGCTACGCGCGCATTATCACCCCACGATCAACAAGTCCCGCGCGAACACCGACCGAGTACCCACCCAGTGCTCACCATACGACCAGGACCGACAGGAACAAGGAAGTGGCCGGGATAAACACAATCAACAAGTAACAGGATCACGGACCAATAGGATCCAATTCCACAACGTCAAAACGGCGGCTTAGACGTGCACGACTCCGTTACACGGTCAAATTGAACAATGTTAGTGCAATATTATCAACAATTCACTAGCCCTGTGACACTACCTACGAGCAAAAAGCTAGCCTAAACGAATATATCACAACCGAATATCACAATAAAGCGGTGGCAAGCGAAGCTTCGTGGACGGCGGCGGCTTACGTAACGCTAACCTAAACTACGCGTGTAAAACGTGCTAAAATTTATTGATCACAGAAGAAAGCCTTAACACTATGAGGTTTTTAATGTGCCCTTTGAGGTTCTTATGTAACGGAGTCGCGTTGTGTGGAATTAGTCGTGAGAGGGTGTGTGGACACATGCGCGCGGGATGGGGGCCGGGCGAGCACTGCCCGCGACGGCCGGTGCGCCGTCGCGCCCCGCACCTGACGGCCCCGCCGCCGCGTCCTACGCCAACTTTGACATTTGTGCGTTCCTGTCCAGCTGATCGCAATTATACTAAGCTCTGGGGATCAACATCTCACACACCGAGTTCACGTGAAATATAAGAGCGAGAGCGAGCGCGGCCCGGCCACTGAACCTTTTGCACTAAAAATTATACTCTTGAGATTTTAAGAGCAATAAATTTCATTTCCTTTGGTTTACTACCTCTTTAAACAAATAGGATAGGTATGCTGTTGAAGTATTTAGTGAAATGGTCTGAAGAAATTTGGTAAACCATTTTTGGAATTATTGACGGAAACGAGTTGATTTTGGTATTTTATAAATATAATATTTAGGGCGTATTTCACAATGTTTGAACAGCCACTTAGTTCCGGATAAAATAAATTAAGTATATCTAGAACGTTTTTTGTACCGCATTATTTATGTGTCACATAAATTATGGAGAACTTACATGAAGGTGGTGTAATAGGGTTTTAGTGTACATATAGTATGTAATATAAGTATATAAAGATTTATATTTTCTTTTCAGTTAAAAAAAATCCAGTAAATAAATTTTATAACCATATTTTTTTAAGTTTAGACAACATCAAATCCTGCAGGTTACCAACGAATTACTATTCAACAGAAATAAATAAAAATTAAATAGGTAATGAAAACAAAATTACGGTTAGGAAAGCGCTAACATTAAAAAGGACAACGCCATCTGTTGGCGAACTGTAGAACTACAATGTTACAGCCTTTCTATTCTAACTTCTGTAGTAGTAAGTGGGTACGAAGTTAACTACGATTCACGAATAAATCTACAGCTTTGGTTGCTAAATAAATATGAAACTTGTACAGCGTCCTTGTACATTGCCCTTTGCTAGAAGAAAAAAAGGAAATGTCCTCTCTTTCTACTTAGGTACTAATGTTAATACCGAATTGATTGAATTCTTACAATGTGTTTTAAACATCCGGCTTATTTGAAATTTTGCTTTAGAATTGAAAATATGTATGGCTAAAACTAGTTATATGCTTTATTGCGTTTTATGTTAATTTGATATTTTAAGTTATTCATAATATTGATTGGTAGCAAAAGTTTTTAAACAAATACCTAAACATGAACTGAATTCAGTATTTACATGATTAATTTTTATTCTATATTTATACAATTCCTACGTAAATTGACATTGTTGGTTGTTACGGTAAACAGTGGAACTATCAAGTTCGAGACCTTTTGTGACAAACTATTCGCTACTCGACAATAGATGGCGCTACAGGTACCTATATCAAGGCGAAATATAAATAGGGGATAAATTTCGTGAATGTTTTGTTTTTACTTATTCTATAATATTGGATTTAAAAAATCCTTTTGAAGGGAAGATTTTAACATGAAGAAAAGTGTTTTCTACCTGTTGGAAATTGTGTATTTTTGTTACGTATATAATTTTGAAAAACTATTTAGTAGCAGCTTAAATTAAAACATTGAAGCAAATTATTACTAAGATTTTTTTATTTATATCAATTATAAAATTTTCTAAACCTTAAACACAAACTGGGTTTTAGTAGTTTATACTTCATTAAATGCAAAAATGTTTGTATACACAGCAACAGTAAAACGCGAATTGCACCAAAAAATCTTAATTTGGCGTTATATTACTTTAAACATTACATTGCGACTAATATTGGCAATTCCATTTTTAACTGTACACTCGCCAGCTCTTCTTTCTACACTTCTTTTTTCGATTTTCAACGCAACACTTTTGACATTAAGTCGAAAATCCATTGCGTAAAAACTGACTATAGCAGCTCGATCATACTTATGGCTTCAAAAAAATAAAAACCAAAAGTGCCAATATTGTTCATTGAAGCAGTTTATGGAGGACGTTTACGGTTAACGGCGGGCGTTTACGGTCTGTTATCATTACTGATTGACTGATGGGACCTATAATTTGATACGCCCAGAAATTGGAATAAGACCTTTGTGGTTGGTTGAATAACGCGAATATTTGTGTTGAGAGAGAATTGGAATAGCAAAGAGGTTTTTGGTGTGTTGTTTTTTTATTTAAGTATACTATGGTGTGCATTATCTATACTAATATTATAAAGAGGTAAAATTTGTATGTTTGTTAGTTTGTATAATCTTTGGAATCTGGTAATCTTTGGAACTGCTGGTCGGATTGCCAAAATTCTTTCACTGCTAGATAGCTACAATTTTCCTGAGTGCTATAGGCTATAAAACATCACGCTACGATCAAATGGAGCTGCTGCTGCAGCAGCGGGTGGAACCGCGCGAGAGTAGCTAGTCATATCTAAAGTTTTGATATTCGGGTCTAGAATGTATGAACCTGATTTTAGGTTTTAAAACGATCTAAGATATTTTTTCCCGGTGTATCCTTATTTTATAGGCAATAAAATTGATTTTTCCAAAACGAATCCTTAGTGCCACAAGCACTTGTAATACCTAACGCTATTGTTTAGTACACGTTTTATATGGCATTGTTTGAATCTTAGTCTTGTTTTAGTTGAAGCGAAATACATATGTAATTGACAAATAAATTGAAGTGAAAATTTGGTCTATTGACGGTGTGTCGCTTGTTTTAATTTTATCAACCAGGCCAGGAAATTAAAAAAGGTACTAGATAGTGCTCGACAGTAGGGTTTGCCTCGTTGATTGTGTAAATCAACGAAGTACATAAGTATACACCAAGGTTGCAAGTGCACATGAAATAATGAACCTCGGCCAACCTCGAGAAGGAGGCAGGAGAACGAACAGGATGATTTTTAGTCTATAAGAGTCTGACACTTCCTCTCGCCTCACCCAGAGTGCGAGAAATAAATTAATGAATTTGCCCCTTCAAAATAAAAAAGTTATATTATCTATACTAATATTATAAAGAGGTAAAATTTCTAAGTTTGTATGTAGAGGGTAATCTTTGGAACTGCTGGTCGGATTGCCAAAACTCTTTTACTGATAGATAGATACAATGTTCCTGAGTGCTATAGGCTATATATAACATCACGCTATGATAAAATGGAGCCGAGTAGCGGGTGAAACCGCGCGAGAGTAGCTAGTTTGTTATAAATACAAGTTTATCCCTAGACTAACACTGCAACGGATTATGAAGACCTGACAGATTTGTGTTCAGTTTTCAACATACATTACAGCTTCAGTGTGTTATAAAAACAGACGCTTCAGAGATTAGAACCTTCATGGTTTCAGTATTTTGTCCGGAATAAACCTCGCATAAAGTGTTATGAAATTTGTGCAAAGAACTTTTTTTATATATATTTTACGTATACATACTAAAACTAGCAATGCAGAAATATTTTGTTGCTTTTGATTGTATGTTGATGACCAAAACCAAACATAAAAGCAATGAAACCATATTATATTCATTTTATAACTAGATGGCGTTGCCGCATTAAAAACAACGAGCCATGGTTTCGTTACAACGACTTATGCCAATAATAATGTAATTTTTTTTTTCTATGTTCAGTTCAGATCAGTTCAAATATACGAACCAGCAGTTCAACCACGTAATACGGGGTTTAAATTCAACCCTATTAGTTGCTGCATAAGGTCCACGTTACTACGGTAATCAACATTGTAACAAGAACATATGTTTTAGTGTAACTGTCGTATCATCGATAGAAAAGTGTGAATTTTTATTGGTGTACTTAAATTTTACAAGTTGTAGAGAAATCACGACGGTTACAAAGTCTTAGATTTTAACAAAGTATTTCCAGGATTACAATTTTAGCCGGGGTTGCGGGGTAAGCGCAATGAGGCACCGCGACCTCGGCCCAAAGCAGGAGAAGGAACAGGGGGGTTTTTAGTCAGTAAGAGTGTGACACTCCCTCCCGCCCGGCCCTGGGCGGGAGAAGTCATTTGATGATTTTCCTCTCACAAAAGGATTACAATTTGGTACAAATATTTTCCTCTGCAACTTTTAAAGCAGCACCAAATCCTTTTTGTCCCTGAATGTTGCGCGTTCTTACAAAATATTTTTGCTCTGTTATAATGAGGACTACTAAGGATAGGTTTAGTTATACGTGTAAAATCATGGTGGCCTGGAGGCCCACGCTTGTCTTGCATGAGGGTTTGAAATTGCAAGTACCAATGTAATTTTTCTCGAGTTATACGTACTTTCTCAGATTACAATTATAGGCACTACAGACATACGGTAAAAGGAGACATTGTGAGATCCTCGAGAATCCTAAATTTTATATTTATTTTTTGTGAACGGAATATGATATCCTGTCAATGTCTTCACTCAACCTGGATGAGGCGAGAGGAAGTGCTAGATTTTTAGTTTTCTTACTAACTAAAAACGGCTTAATTCCTAGTCCTGCTCCAGGCCGGGCTGAAGTACATTTGTTGTGCTCGATCCGCAACCTCGGCTGAATAATTCAAACTATGAGTTTGAAATCACAAATCCGCCTTGGGCAAGCCTGGAAATAAATGCTTAAACCTTGTGTGAGAGGTCTTTGCTTAGCAGTAGGTACTTATAGACTCATGACAATGACGATAGATATATAATCCAAAGCACTAGACAATATCTGTATTAGTCGTTTTTATCTGGGCACTAAGTTTGAGCGTTTAATGATACCGCAATAATGAAACCGCAAACCGCAATGATTAACGAGAGGTGATCAACATAGCACTACTCAATATTGAACGACCTATTTACATTCTGTAGATGTCTAGTTATCTGTATAGATATTTATCCTACCCATCCAACTAAACATCATCATCGTTATCAATTTGTAAATTAATTTGCTAAATAAAGAGTTCTTGCCACACGGAGAATACTGAAAGCGGATTGGCCACTGATGTGGTGAAGGAAAACATTGAAGAGACCTTTTTTGTGAGGGGAAAATCATCTAATGACTGCCTCCAGCCCAGGGTGGGGCCCCAGGAAGTGTCGGACTCTGAAAACCCTCGTTCTTTCTCCATCTCAGGCCAATGCCGCGGTGAGCCATTGCGCTTGCCCCGCAACCCCGGCTGAACAATAGCTCTATAGGAGGTAGATGACGGATCTATCCGTCAAGTAAGCCTCAACTACGCGACTGAATGTGAAGAGACCTGAATTTAAAATTTCTAATGATAGGTAAGTTTATGTAAGTAAAATTATGGTGTGGTGATTAATTCTCATACAAGAGGCCTTTGCTTAGACAGTGGCTGTAAGCTTTTGATGATGTTGATAATAATAGATTACGGTAAACTTTTAACACCACTGATCTAGCTACGGTGAAGGAAAACATCGGAATAATTATAAGTTTGAAATCGTCAATCTAGAAGCCTTTACTCGGCAATGGGGCTTATAGGCTGATTTTGTTAAGCTTTATATTTACACCCCACCGTCGAAGCCCCTGACTGAAACTAGCTTGTAAATACTTACAGACATAGAATTCTATTTCAAGTCAAAGTAATTTCAGGTGAGTTATCCAGGGAATGCGGGCGAAGTCGCTAGCAGAAGTAAGTCTGTAATAACGTACGTGAAGTTATGTGTAAAAATTGAGAGTGAGCATTGTTGTGTCGCATAGCAATAGATCGTGCTCACCGCCACGGGCCATCGCTCGATTACACAGCTTTATTAAACGCACAATCGATACTCACGCACTACGAATGAGAATCGATTAGATATGCCACTCACACTATCTATTCCCGGCATCGAATGTTTTATTGAAAAATGTTGAAAGTTCAAGGGAGTGGGGTTTTTTTTGTGAGGGGAAAATCATCAAATGACTTCTCCCGCCCAGGGCCGGACAGGAGGGAGTGTCAGACTCTTAGGTACTGACTAAAAACCCCCCTGTTCCTTCTCCTGCTCTGGGCCGAGGTCGCGGTGCCTCATTGCGCTTACCCCGCAACCCCGGCTGAACATCAGCCATTTAGGGCCCCATCTGTGGTGGTCTAATGGCTCTTTGAGCCTGTTTCTGGTCGGGCGGCGAGCTGCCCTTACTCGCCGACCACAGACCCGTGACTCACTATCTAATCCCGGCATCGAATGTTTTATTGAAAAACGTTGAAAGTTCGAGGGAGTGGGGTAAAAAATAAAAAAAATCGTTTATTTTTAAATTTGTACACTGACTGCTATTTTAAATGAAATTTTTTCTAACTTTGTGCCCCAATATATTGTTGATATTTTTATTGAAAATAATGACATACGAGAACAAGCAGAGAAAATCTCTACTAGTTTCAAGTCACAGCGGGACTCTTATTCTTGAGAAAAAGAATATAATTATAAAGAGAGTTATTATAGAGATAGTTATTATTTAAAAAAAGTGTCGATGATGTTATGTTTGAGCAAAGACCACTTAATTTAAATGCAGCTCCAGTATTTTAGCCTATTACGTTGTTTATTCTCAAAAATAATGATAACAATATACCTAACTGCAAGCAAACATTACATTATGGTTAGTAATTGGCACCACCCATGGACACTTACACCACCAGAAGATTAACGAGCGTATTACCAGATTTTCTCGATATTTCGCTTGGATCAGAATCATGGGAAATTTCCTCAAAGGGAAACGGTAGACAGTCGAGGTAGGTAGTAGGCATTTTTTTTTCAAAAATATTTTAATTCGATACGATTAGATTTAAATAAAAAGTAAATACAGAACATTATTTTCTGTGTTTAAAACTTACTTGGATAATGAAGAGCTCTTACTATAATGAAGTCAACAAATTGTACTTTTAAAGTAGACCGGGAACTTACCTGTAAACAAATAAGAATAAATTTAAAAAAAAACAATTATTATTTTCTATTTTTTATTTATTCTCGAACCCATTATAGGGTAAAGTTAAATAAAAAATGTTTTTTTTTTATATATATTTTTTAGTTTTAAAACACCGTTTCTCCATCCTTAGGATTTATTCCTGTATCGTGTGCACGTTTACAAATAAACAATTTCACTTAAACATGACATCAATAAATACCCTATAAATTTTATACCTATATTCATTATTAGTTCTTATTATTTATCTGCTCTTTGTTTATCGTCAATTCTATTACTTATACTATCTATTATTTATTATTTAGTCTATATTTATCATAAATTCAATTATTTACACTATCATTACTAAACTTCTTGTAACAAAATTTAATAGACGGACATAACACATTAACCCCGAGTTCACAACCTTACGTCAACCCTCCCCCCTTCTCCCCCCACACCGAGCGCTCGTCAATCACTCGATCTCAGAACTGAGAACTGGATCAAGCATTTTTTTGTGTTGCCATTGTTTCTGCGAATCTGAACTGATGGGGTCACGGGGAGGGGACCCTTTGTTATTCTTTGCAAATCATTGCACGTAATTAGAAGGAAATATTTTTTGTAGTAAGGTAAAGATATTAACGTTCGTTGGACCTGCATTGGTTATCTATTCTTATTTTATATAAAAAGGTAAAATAATTATGGAAGTAATGTTCATTAGTGCTATAAAGGCTATAAATTATACTTTGATTTGCGTATTTTTAATTTAACTATCACTTTAATAGCTCCTGTTTTTAAAATGCAGGTATACATTACACTTACGCGTGTGAAAGCAAGTCTTCTCGAAATGGGTATTGGACACTGACAGAATCTCTAAAAATACAAACATGAACCATATCGTTAAACAAAAAATCAGATGTATGATTCTTATTTTGAAAATTTTATTGTATTCAAAAAACTAAATTATATAACTAACTAAATATATTTAATTTTCATTAATTCAAATATGGAATTATTAATTTAGGACTAAAAAAAATAATTTAAGCCCTATCTATGTATAAACCAATGACAATAATTTCATTCGGGATTTGTGATGTGTATGTTTTCATTTAGGATTGTATTTCGGTCTTTGCGATATTATACTGTCAAATTTTAACTAAACCTTAACTATTAAAGACACAGACTACATTATTATAATACCCTTTCAATCTTTTTTTTATCTTATCTTTTTTTTTAAACGTTGCCCCACATTAGGATTTTCTCCTGTGTCGAGGGTGGGGTTACAAAAATACAATTTCACATGCACATGACACCCAGACCCGGAACAACATTTTTTGGGTCACACAAAGAGATGTTTCATGCGGGAATCGAACCCGCGACACGTTGCACGGCAACCAGTTGCCCAGCCACCGCGCCAACCGTGCAGTCAAAATTGTGGTTATTCGAGACACAATAGGTACGCAAACGCCGGCTTTCGAATGGGGTTTCTCTCATCCAATGACTTCTCGACTCGTCTTACAGAAAGAGTTAAATAATATTATTCTACATATAATATCATTAGAATAGCAAATTAGTCGAATTCTTTGCCAGAGTCCGTGTTTCCCGAAACATATAACCTAGGTATGTTCAAGGCCCGAGTGATTTGCTTATGGGTAAGCGTGCTCTACGAGTATCATCAGGCGAGATAGCGACCGAGCACTAGCCCAATACAAAAAAAACATATTACATATATAAATACTTAACTCACAGAAGAAATTGTAGTTACCTAAACGCGGTATATCCTCGTCGGAATCCCATCTTTTGCTACATGTCCGGAAGGTCGTCGAATTGAGGAAAAAAGTGTGCGCTGTTAGCTGGGATTTCAAGTAAGTTGAGGGATTTAAGTCGGCCGGGTCAAGAGGCTGGGTTTGCTGCTTTAGGAGGAACTTGGGACTTTTGGTGTACTTATATAAATATGAGAGTAGATTGATTTTGAATGTAACGATGTATTTAGAGCTATGTTTTATTTGTATTAAAACTATATATGGGGAGTGTTTGGCAACTTTCAGTTGGCAATAAGAATTTAACAATATTTTGTGTGGCATAGAGTCTTAAGCACTAATTACAATCAGCGCTTTTACAGATTAATTGAAAAAAAAATATACAGACATAGACCAACTCAAATAATTATTCGAAACTATGTAAAAAAACAAACCATCAATTAAATGCTTCTATAAAACCACTCAATCACATAAAGCATAAAGTATAAATTGCATTACCTAAATAATACACAAACAGTTACTTAAACGAGTAAAAGAATGACGATAAAACTTTTAAAATTCCAAACAAACGATTGTACATTTAAAAATTACACATAAGCCCAGGTAGTAAGGTACCAATTAGAACGAAATATGAAAACAAGTAATTTAAAACGGTGCAAGCAATAGTCACAGTTGTTCGTGCAAGAATCATTAGTGGCTATATTTTACGTCAACAGCATAGCGCACTCCAGTGCTGAATATTACTTTTTGTTTCAGTTCTCGATTAAAAGTTGAAAGAAATAATTGAAGTACTTTTTGTTTTAAGAGAATATTTGTTACATGGGTATATTTATGTTATGATAGTTGAATGTCGTGGTAACGGAGCCCGCTTCTCATGCATGAGGGTGTGGGTTCGAAACTTGGCAAATACCATATGTGACTTTTCCGAGTTATAATATGTACTTTATATGATTATTTAGACACCACTGACATATGGTGAAGGTAAACATCGTGAGGAAACCTGGACTTATAATTTCTAATTATAAGTTTGAAATCGCCAACCCGCATTGAGTAAGCGTGGTGATTAATGCTCTAACCTTCTCGGTATGAGAAGAGGCCTTTGTTCAGTAGTGGGCACTTATAGGCTGATGATGATGAATTTTCGTCAGATAAATAAACTTGTAGGTAAATTTTAATCTTACTAATATTATAAAAGCGAATGTTACGATGTTTGGATGTTTGTTACTCAGTCACGCTAAAACGGCTGGAAGGATCTGGATGTTTTTTGGCACAGGCATAGAATACACTCTGGAATGGGAAATAGGCTACTTCTTATCAACATACCGAGCGGGCTAGTAATAGATAATTATCAACATGGAATGGAATAAAAATGAGCAAACGGATCCCCTGATATTAGCAATCAGCGTCGCCTACACACAAAACAAGAAGAGTTACTTACGGGATGGGATTTGCGGGTTGGTAATGATATGGTGGGGGAGGGGAGGTAATTATGTCTCCGGTAACCTCAATCACTCAGAGAAACATGTTGCTCACAGTTTCATGGCGGTTTCTCAATAAATGTAGGTACTTGAGAGAAAGATAGTTATTCCTCCGGTAATCTCAATCATACGGCGAAATACAACTGTCGTTTCATGCCGGTTTCTACATAAATGTATTCTAGCCTGAATGTTGTAAATATTTACAATACACTATCAAAGTGTAATTTATAATAAAAAGTAGCGATCTAACCTCGCTTTGCTCGGATACAACAATGGTGATGCTTAATTTCTCTCTCTTCTGTTTTATGGATGTTAATATAAATATAAACCTTCCTCTTTAATCACACTATCTAATAGGTCTTTACCTATGAAATTGCCGTTTTGCATGAAAAATTTTAAACGAATTTTTTTATTTGAATTGCTATGGAAATATAACACTAATCAATAAACAAATGACTACATTTGAAAAAAGAATCCCATGTTTTTAAAACAAAATTAATTAGCCTTAGCCAAACAAAAACTATTTTGATTTGAAATGGCCAGTACTGCAGAACGGCAATTTCATAGGTAAAGACCTATTATTAAAAACAGTTTCGTACTCCAATGCGTAACTTTAAAGATTTAAGCATACATAGAGATATAGGGACAGAGAAAGCGACTTAGTTTAAACTATGTAGTGATTAATCAATGCATACTTAAAGCCAATTCAACGGACCTTTCTAAGTTCGGCCCTGGTTCGACCGTAACGTTGTAATAACAGGAATGATGAGAACGAAAGGCCATCCAGCCGCTCTTGAATAAATAGGAGATGGCGCCCTCCAGCGACGAATTAAAATAAGATTATTAGGGGAGCACCTTTTTCGTAGAAAGCAATTGCCTATCATCGTTTCAGAATTGAATCTACGTCGATCATAATAATTGACGCCATTTTTTTTCTCGTTTTATTTTTCGAACACAACATAACGTCAAAAATGTATGTTGGTAGTTGAGTGATGGAACTGCTGGTCAAGCAGAATGAGGGGGTTTTAGTCAGTAAGTAACTAATACTCTTTCTCGTATTTTTTTAATGATAGGGCGGCAAGTCAACAGGCGTATTATCTGATGGCAAGCAACCGGCTCCGCCAATGAACACCCGCAATAACAAAGAAGTTAGATGTGTGTTTTAAGCCTTTTGGAGATAAGGTTTTCGTAGATTTAGGCATTGAGTACTTGAGCCTAAGATAACCTCACCCACATGGCGAAACTCAAAGCTGTTTTTGTTTCACGCCAGAATGAATGATTGTGTCTTAAAAAATGGGTCTCAAACCTACTTTACTGAAATAGCAGGCACATTTCGTGTCTACGTACTTTTAGAATTATGAATTAGGTCTCATGAATCCGAAATCATCAGTCTGTTTTTTAAGGTTTATGCATAGTCAAAATACCAGCCATCCGTGAAAATTAGGTTTGAAAAAATATGGAAGATATGTGAGGAAGTGGATTTTAACTGTAATAATATTATGTATGTATATAAGAACTCATTAAATTCATATCCTACTAGATAATTATTCATTTTACTATATATGCTTAGTTACACGCTTGAACATTTTTGATAGAATAGATTACAATACTTACGAAGTACGAATGCTTGTGTAATAAGTCAATTGAATGTAATGACGCTTATAGACTGAGCCTATTTAGTATTCTTTTATTAGATACGGTGCCAAATGAGCTTGTTAACTACCTGATGGTAAGCGATCACCGCTGGCTATGGACATTAGTGGAATTACAAGTGCGTTGCAGGCCTTTTGGCAGTAAGATTTTCGGAGATTTAGAGATTAGGGAGGGATGAGAAAAAAGAAGGATTGGGTCAGCGGTAACCAATCACAAGGCGAAACTGGTTGAGTCAACCCATTCGTGACGAAGCATAGCTCTCTCTCACTTGCCATATGACCACATTAATATAACGCGTATTTTAAAACTCAATATCGTTTTTAACCCTTGGAAAAAATACTTTATCTCCCGCACTTTTCTTAGACGTATTGTCTAAAAACACTTTAGTCAACAGTTACAGTGTCCAAAGAACCTATAATAAAAATAAAAATAAGAAATAAAACGTTTTTTTACAACGTTAAACGTTAATATTTAACAATTTAAGCTTCGACATTATTAATTTTCTGAGTCCTTCAAAGGGTATTTCATTTATTTTTAACACCCTCAGTGTTCTTCAAAATAAGTTATTCTTCTTTTTTTTACAGGGCAAAGGTGAATAAAACCTTTTTACTTGAAGAGAAATAAACAGCAAATTTAACATTTTAATTTAGGTATGAGATAAAAAAAGAATGTTATGCAATATATCACCATTCCGGACTAGATTAGGTACCCTCGTAATTTATGTTGTGGTTCACTCGCGACTTGCTATATCCACATCGCACACCGACTTAATCAGCTGGCGTTCTATATTATTGTACCTATGCATAACTACATATAGGTTGATATTTTTTTTTAAATAGCATAGAATATACTAATATTTTTAACAGGTAAAATTTTAAGTGTGTGTAGGGGGTGGTCTTTAAAACCGCTGGTTGGATTTCCAAAATTCTGTTACTGATTGATAGCTACAATGTTTGAGTGGTATTGGCTATAAATTTACTTGATTTGCGTATTTTTTCTAGCTATCGCTTTTAAAGCTGCTGTTTTTAAATTCTCAGGATACATTACTGTTATACGCGTGCGACTCCACTTGCAGAAGGTAGTTTCATTCATAAAGTTACATAATTTATATCTATTATTATTTATTTTATTACACTTTTGTATTATAATGGTCGAAAGGTATAAATTAATTATTATATTAAACGGCTTATTCACGTAACTGTTTGGCGAGATCAGATCAGTTTATTACGTGTCGCTAGCCGTGTCACATAATACTATTTAAGTGTAGGAGAGTCCTGCTTGGGTACAAATTAGTTTGAGTGATGCCTCACAGAAAACCGGCGTGAAACAACCAAAACGTCGTGTTTCGCCGTGTGAGTGAGATTACCGGATGCCCGATCTGGTATATAATTATTGACTATCCGGAAATTGGGCAATAGGCCCTAAAATTGAATACTTAGCTTTACAAAAACATAAAGAGTTAAGTTTAAAAGTGTGGGAGAGCCATGTCTCGGCGGGAATGGGTCGGTTCAAGCGGAGTGATAGCACGGCCCCGGCGTGAAACAACCACAGCGTTGTGTTTCGTCGTGTGAGTCTGGTTACCGGAGGCCCAATCCTTAATCAAAGTAATTATAATTTATTTTAAAGGAATAAAAAGCAGTAACGATCCTCAAATGTAAGGGAAAAATCCAGGAGTGAGAGAGACAGAAAATAGGAGTGTTTCTCTCTCGTATGCTTTTACCCTGACCGTTATCCCTAAGTTAATCATTTAACCTGATTTATCAAACAACGTTTTCAATAGGGGGATTAACGTTTCATCCCCTTATCTGTTGTGGGGCTAGCAGAGATAGGGAACCTTCTAAGTTCGGCTGCGTTCGTTCAGTTTAACTATTTATGTGATAGATAAATGGGAAAATATTTTTGGAGAGAGACTATTGTGTACAAGATAATATTTTCAAATTTTAGGTTTGCAGTTTTTTTTTTGTAAAGATTAAAAAATGTAGGTCTACAAAAGAAATATTAGTGTACCTAATCTTTTTCATCCATTTGCATATTATAACATACGTTCTCATTAAGTGAAATGAGATCGTATTGTATTCTTATTCCCATGACAAATAATTTACCAAACAAAATAATATTTGAATAAATGTTTTTAATCCTATACCTAAAAACACTACCGACGACTTTTTTAAGGCTGGAAAATTGTCTTCTTACCACTCTGGACAGGATGGAGTAAGAGGGAACGCCTCTTACAAATTACAAAACAACCAGGCTTCCTTCTGCTCCGTGACTGGTTGCGGTACATCATGGTGCTGGCACTGTACGCAGCCCTAACTTTACTTATGTAGCTCCAATGACAACCACGCCTGCTCAGAGAAATCGTGACCTTTGTATTGTACTTCAATTGCAGTCAATATACAACTCACTAAATAAAAACAACCACTTAATTAATCACTTTAAAAGCCCCTAACACTACCGATCTCCACATTAGCGGTAGTTAAGTCACTTCCTCATTCATTTCGATCTCAGCATAGATGGCAGAATGCATGTAAATTAAGTAGAACGCGTCGGTGTACTGCAAAGAAACTCTTTTGCCTTACAGAGAGGGCTCTCGGGTGAAGTGGCTTCGTCTAATTAGTACGCGACGGCAGACCAGACACTATCACGCCGGAATAACAGTTTCTGTCTTCTCGAAAGAAAACGAAAAGATATTTTTTTCTTCTTTTTCTTGTTTTTTTTTGAACAACCTGTAGGTGTTTGGACTGGTGTGTTGTTCATTTGTTTGTAGTTGTGATTTGGTTTGTACTTATTGAATTGAAGAATATCGTTAAAACAATAGAACATCATTTTTGGCTCAATTATGATTAAGAGTGTATCTATTACTAAACATAGCTTGTAACTTTGGTACAATTGGGCCCTAGCCCTACCGGCTCAAACTTAACTGCCTACTGCCTTGAAAGTTACGACTTTTTACGTGACAAGCCCGCTACAACATTTCCACATCTACTACAACCCATGTAGACCAGGATCTACAATAGAAAACACCGAAACACTGAAGTCCAGTGCATCTCAGGAAGATGAATAACTATTTTAGATCCCCCAACGAAACAAATCAGAAGACGTTACCTATTTGGGGAGAAGAAAAAATATTCCGCATTTGTAGATTATCCTTTTAGGTATGTGTATAGTTAAAATAAACCCCCATTTTTAATGTATGATAAAATATGAATATATACTCTTAGCTACCTCAAACTCATTAACCAAAAATATGTTAATTACATCGACCATTCTTCTGAATCCACATTACAAATTATAATTTTCCATTCCATAAAATGTATTATTCCTCCGAAGATAGGGTTGTGCCTATAAAATTACCCATACACAGAACTGTACCCTTTATCCTAAGCCCGGACAATAGGTAAATAATATATCGTGGCGACGGATATCCTGGCCAAACGGGTCATTATTGAACCGGACTAGATATTATTTGTATTGTACTGTCTATTATCCTTTCTTGATATTGTTGGATAACCGAAGTAATGTCACAGAATTACGTATATTTTTGTTATAAGATACATACAAGGATCTTGAGATATCTACTTTACTTTCAGTGATTTTAATGGGGCTATACCGAAACGATTTTTTTTAATTTTCATTAGAAGTATTTATGACGTATGAGGCGCGTTTACGCACACACATGGAGTCCTCTGGGGAGTCGTGCGTTTTGTTGTACATTGCTGCTGCAAATCACGTCATCGTCCGCGTAAAAACAAACATATAAACATTATGAGCAATGTATTACTGACAACAAAACGCGACGCATCTTTATAAATGTCTTTTTTTCAGGAGGAAAAATCAGAAAATTCCCTACCTTGCCTTCGCTATACCGGCTCTGCTGGGTCCAACCTGTGGTGATCTATTGGCACTAGGGTCTAGTTGGCGAACTACCCTTGCCTGTCAACCGCAGACCCGCTAACGGTAGCTGGAGCTCGTCTTCTTAATTTATACATAACTGACATAAACTGGATGCGACTCCTCTTCAAGGAACGGGAAGAACAATATAGGTGATATTGACATTATAACAAGAACAATTTGAAGTAAAACTACAGAATAATATAATATTATCTATTTGAAAGTTAAATTGATATGATAAATAAATTCTAGCCTAAATTCCAGCTACAGAGTGCAACAGATAACGGCACCCAGACGAAATTCCCGGTACGGGTCAAAGCGAGCGGTGTAAAATAGATTTTCCATTTCAATTTTGTAAATATAATTGGCCGCCTTCAACGAATATTTTCATTTCATTTTATTTTGTAAATAATGATTGAATTTGATTGAGATTAATGGAAATATTTATTATTTTATGCCGTACACCACGTCGTGGTGGCCCAGAGGATAAGCGGGCCGCTTCTCATGCTTGAGCACCCTCGTGCATTCGAATTTTGACTGCACGGTTGGTGCGGTGGCTGGGCAACTGGCTGCCGTGCAACGTGTCGCGGGTTCGATTCCCGTACGGAACAACTCTTTGTGTGATCCACAAATGTGTATGTGAAATTGTATGTTTGTAACCGCACCCACGACACAGGAAAAAATCGTAACGTAGGGCAACGTCTTCTGTTTTATGGATGTTAATATAAATATAAACCTTCCTCTTTAATCACACTATCTAATAGGTCTTTACCTATGAAATTGCCGTTTTGCATGAAAAATTTTAAACGAATTTTTTTATTTGAATGCTATGGAAATATAACACTAATCAATAAACAAATGACTACATTTGAAAAAAGAATCCCATGTTTTTAAAACAAAATTAATTAGCCTTAGCCAAACAAAAACTATTTTGATTTGAAATGGCCAGTACTGCAGAACGGCAATTTCATAGGTAAAGACCTATTATTAAAAACAGTTTCGTACTCCAATGCGTAACTTTAAAGATTTAAGCATACATAGAGATATAGGGACAGAGAAAGCGACTTAGTTTAAACTATGTAGTGATTAATCAATGCATACTTAAAGCCAATTCAACGGACCTTTCTAAGTTCGGCCCTGGTTCGACCGTAACGTTGTAATAACAGGAATGATGAGAACGAAAGGCCATCCAGCCGCTCTTGAATAAATAGGAGATGGCGCCCTCCAGCGACGAATTAAAATAAGATTATTAGGGGAGCACCTTTTTCGTAGAAAGCAATTGCCTATCATCGTTTCAGAATTGAATCTACGTCGATCATAATAATTGACGCCATTTTTTTTCTCGTTTTATTTTTCGAACACAACATAACGTCAAAAATGTATGTTGGTAGTTGAGTGATGGAACTGCTGGTCAAGCAGAATGAGGGGGTTTTAGTCAGTAAGTAACTAATACTCTTTCTCGTATTTTTTTAATGATAGGGCGGCAAGTCAACAGGCGTATTATCTGATGGCAAGCAACCGGCTCCGCCAATGAACACCCGCAATAACAAAGAAGTTAGATGTGTGTTTTAAGCCTTTTGGAGATAAGGTTTTCGTAGATTTAGGCATTGAGTACTTGAGCCTAAGATAACCTCACCCACATGGCGAAACTCAAAGCTGTTTTTGTTTCACGCCAGAATGAATGATTGTGTCTTAAAAAATGGGTCTCAAACCTACTTTACTGAAATAGCAGGCACATTTCGTGTCTACGTACTTTTAGAATTATGAATTAGGTCTCATGAATCCGAAATCATCAGTCTGTTTTTTAAGGTTTATGCATAGTCAAAATACCAGCCATCCGTGAAAATTAGGTTTGAAAAAATATGGAAGATATGTGAGGAAGTGGATTTTAACTGTAATAATATTATGTATGTATATAAGAACTCATTAAATTCATATCCTACTAGATAATTATTCATTTTACTATATATGCTTAGTTACACGCTTGAACATTTTTGATAGAATAGATTACAATACTTACGAAGTACGAATGCTTGTGTAATAAGTCAATTGAATGTAATGACGCTTATAGACTGAGCCTATTTAGTATTCTTTTATTAGATACGGTGCCAAATGAGCTTGTTAACTACCTGATGGTAAGCGATCACCGCTGGCTATGGACATTAGTGGAATTACAAGTGCGTTGCAGGCCTTTTGGCAGTAAGATTTTCGGAGATTTAGAGATTAGGGAGGGATGAGAAAAAAGAAGGATTGGGTCAGCGGTAACCAATCACAAGGCGAAACTGGTTGAGTCAACCCATTCGTGACGAAGCATAGCTCTCTCTCACTTGCCATATGACCACATTAATATAACGCGTATTTTAAAACTCAATATCGTTTTTAACCCTTGGAAAAAATACTTTATCTCCCGCACTTTTCTTAGACGTATTGTCTAAAAACACTTTAGTCAACAGTTACAGTGTCCAAAGAACCTATAATAAAAATAAAAATAAGAAATAAAACGTTTTTTTACAACGTTAAACGTTAATATTTAACAATTTAAGCTTCGACATTATTAATTTTCTGAGTCCTTCAAAGGGTATTTCATTTATTTTTAACACCCTCAGTGTTCTTCAAAATAAGTTATTCTTCTTTTTTTTACAGGGCAAAGGTGAATAAAACCTTTTTACTTGAAGAGAAATAAACAGCAAATTTAACATTTTAATTTAGGTATGAGATAAAAAAAGAATGTTATGCAATATATCACCATTCCGGACTAGATTAGGTACCCTCGTAATTTATGTTGTGGTTCACTCGCGACTTGCTATATCCACATCGCACACCGACTTAATCAGCTGGCGTTCTATATTATTGTACCTATGCATAACTACATATAGGTTGATATTTTTTTTTAAATAGCATAGAATATACTAATATTTTTAACAGGTAAAATTTTAAGTGTGTGTAGGGGGTGGTCTTTAAAACCGCTGGTTGGATTTCCAAAATTCTGTTACTGATTGATAGCTACAATGTTTGAGTGGTATTGGCTATAAATTTACTTGATTTGCGTATTTTTTCTAGCTATCGCTTTTAAAGCTGCTGTTTTTAAATTCTCAGGATACATTACTGTTATACGCGTGCGACTCCACTTGCAGAAGGTAGTTTCATTCATAAAGTTACATAATTTATATCTATTATTATTTATTTTATTACACTTTTGTATTATAATGGTCGAAAGGTATAAATTAATTATTATATTAAACGGCTTATTCACGTAACTGTTTGGCGAGATCAGATCAGTTTATTACGTGTCGCTAGCCGTGTCACATAATACTATTTAAGTGTAGGAGAGTCCTGCTTGGGTACAAATTAGTTTGAGTGATGCCTCACAGAAAACCGGCGTGAAACAACCAAAACGTCGTGTTTCGCCGTGTGAGTGAGATTACCGGATGCCCGATCTGGTATATAATTATTGACTATCCGGAAATTGGGCAATAGGCCCTAAAATTGAATACTTAGCTTTACAAAAACATAAAGAGTTAAGTTTAAAAGTGTGGGAGAGCCATGTCTCGGCGGGAATGGGTCGGTTCAAGCGGAGTGATAGCACGGCCCCGGCGTGAAACAACCACAGCGTTGTGTTTCGTCGTGTGAGTCTGGTTACCGGAGGCCCAATCCTTAATCAAAGTAATTATAATTTATTTTAAAGGAATAAAAAGCAGTAACGATCCTCAAATGTAAGGGAAAAATCCAGGAGTGAGAGAGACAGAAAATAGGAGTGTTTCTCTCTCGTATGCTTTTACCCTGACCGTTATCCCTAAGTTAATCATTTAACCTGATTTATCAAACAACGTTTTCAATAGGGGGATTAACGTTTCATCCCCTTATCTGTTGTGGGGCTAGCAGAGATAGGGAACCTTCTAAGTTCGGCTGCGTTCGTTCAGTTTAACTATTTATGTGATAGATAAATGGGAAAATATTTTTGGAGAGAGACTATTGTGTACAAGATAATATTTTCAAATTTTAGGTTTGCAGTTTTTTTTTTGTAAAGATTAAAAAATGTAGGTCTACAAAAGAAATATTAGTGTACCTAATCTTTTTCATCCATTTGCATATTATAACATACGTTCTCATTAAGTGAAATGAGATCGTATTGTATTCTTATTCCCATGACAAATAATTTACCAAACAAAATAATATTTGAATAAATGTTTTTAATCCTATACCTAAAAACACTACCGACGACTTTTTTAAGGCTGGAAAATTGTCTTCTTACCACTCTGGACAGGATGGAGTAAGAGGGAACGCCTCTTACAAATTACAAAACAACCAGGCTTCCTTCTGCTCCGTGACTGGTTGCGGTACATCATGGTGCTGGCACTGTACGCAGCCCTAACTTTACTTATGTAGCTCCAATGACAACCACGCCTGCTCAGAGAAATCGTGACCTTTGTATTGTACTTCAATTGCAGTCAATATACAACTCACTAAATAAAAACAACCACTTAATTAATCACTTTAAAAGCCCCTAACACTACCGATCTCCACATTAGCGGTAGTTAAGTCACTTCCTCATTCATTTCGATCTCAGCATAGATGGCAGAATGCATGTAAATTAAGTAGAACGCGTCGGTGTACTGCAAAGAAACTCTTTTGCCTTACAGAGAGGGCTCTCGGGTGAAGTGGCTTCGTCTAATTAGTACGCGACGGCAGACCAGACACTATCACGCCGGAATAACAGTTTCTGTCTTCTCGAAAGAAAACGAAAAGATATTTTTTTCTTCTTTTTCTTGTTTTTTTTTGAACAACCTGTAGGTGTTTGGACTGGTGTGTTGTTCATTTGTTTGTAGTTGTGATTTGGTTTGTACTTATTGAATTGAAGAATATCGTTAAAACAATAGAACATCATTTTTGGCTCAATTATGATTAAGAGTGTATCTATTACTAAACATAGCTTGTAACTTTGGTACAATTGGGCCCTAGCCCTACCGGCTCAAACTTAACTGCCTACTGCCTTGAAAGTTACGACTTTTTACGTGACAAGCCCGCTACAACATTTCCACATCTACTACAACCCATGTAGACCAGGATCTACAATAGAAAACACCGAAACACTGAAGTCCAGTGCATCTCAGGAAGATGAATAACTATTTTAGATCCCCCAACGAAACAAATCAGAAGACGTTACCTATTTGGGGAGAAGAAAAAATATTCCGCATTTGTAGATTATCCTTTTAGGTATGTGTATAGTTAAAATAAACCCCCATTTTTAATGTATGATAAAATATGAATATATACTCTTAGCTACCTCAAACTCATTAACCAAAAATATGTTAATTACATCGACCATTCTTCTGAATCCACATTACAAATTATAATTTTCCATTCCATAAAATGTATTATTCCTCCGAAGATAGGGTTGTGCCTATAAAATTACCCATACACAGAACTGTACCCTTTATCCTAAGCCCGGACAATAGGTAAATAATATATCGTGGCGACGGATATCCTGGCCAAACGGGTCATTATTGAACCGGACTAGATATTATTTGTATTGTACTGTCTATTATCCTTTCTTGATATTGTTGGATAACCGAAGTAATGTCACAGAATTACGTATATTTTTGTTATAAGATACATACAAGGATCTTGAGATATCTACTTTACTTTCAGTGATTTTAATGGGGCTATACCGAAACGATTTTTTTTAATTTTCATTAGAAGTATTTATGACGTATGAGGCGCGTTTACGCACACACATGGAGTCCTCTGGGGAGTCGTGCGTTTTGTTGTACATTGCTGCTGCAAATCACGTCATCGTCCGCGTAAAAACAAACATATAAACATTATGAGCAATGTATTACTGACAACAAAACGCGACGCATCTTTATAAATGTCTTTTTTTCAGGAGGAAAAATCAGAAAATTCCCTACCTTGCCTTCGCTATACCGGCTCTGCTGGGTCCAACCTGTGGTGATCTATTGGCACTAGGGTCTAGTTGGCGAACTACCCTTGCCTGTCAACCGCAGACCCGCTAACGGTAGCTGGAGCTCGTCTTCTTAATTTATACATAACTGACATAAACTGGATGCGACTCCTCTTCAAGGAACGGGAAGAACAATATAGGTGATATTGACATTATAACAAGAACAATTTGAAGTAAAACTACAGAATAATATAATATTATCTATTTGAAAGTTAAATTGATATGATAAATAAATTCTAGCCTAAATTCCAGCTACAGAGTGCAACAGATAACGGCACCCAGACGAAATTCCCGGTACGGGTCAAAGCGAGCGGTGTAAAATAGATTTTCCATTTCAATTTTGTAAATATAATTGGCCGCCTTCAACGAATATTTTCATTTCATTTTATTTTGTAAATAATGATTGAATTTGATTGAGATTAATGGAAATATTTATTATTTTATGCCGTACACCACGTCGTGGTGGCCCAGAGGATAAGCGGGCCGCTTCTCATGCTTGAGCACCCTCGTGCATTCGAATTTTGACTGCACGGTTGGTGCGGTGGCTGGGCAACTGGCTGCCGTGCAACGTGTCGCGGGTTCGATTCCCGTACGGAACAACTCTTTGTGTGATCCACAAATGTGTATGTGAAATTGTATGTTTGTAACCGCACCCACGACACAGGAAAAAATCGTAACGTAGGGCAACGGTAAAAAAAAATAGGATTTGAAACCTGGCAAGTACAAGTGACTTATTACATTTTTATAAGTTATGTACTTTTTATGATTAACACCACAGACACATACGGTGAAGGAAAACATCGTGAGGCAATCTGGACTTATATTTTCTAATAATAAGTTTGACATCGCAAATCCGTCTTTAGCAAGCGTGGTGATTAATGCTCAAACCTTCTTCGTGTTAGAAGAGTTTTTTCATGCTTCATTGCAATGTGTTTCGTTTCTTGTTCTTTTTGCCAATCTTAGGAATAGCTTTCAGTGCATTTTAAAACTCGTTATTTCAGTTGTTGACGATTCAGTCAACCAATCAGATGACTTGACAAGAGATTAAATTGATTTTAACATTGATCGGCCTTTCGGAAACCGGGTGTTAGAAAAACAATTTGAGTGTCATACAAAGAATTGGGACGATGCGATGATTAGATATGAAAATTAAAAATCTATTCAATCGATGAGTTAGATAATTAAAAATATTCTTAATCATGATGTCGTGTGTATGTAATGTGATGTACGTGTGTATGTCATTTAACTCCTCCTAAACGGCTTGAACTTTAAATGATTTTTTTTGTATGCGTTTGAGTAGCGCCCTGAATGGTTTAGATTCACAAATCAGTTCGGCAGATAGCTGATAGATCACATGTTTTTTTAAGCACTGACTGCTTAAAAAAACATGTGATCTCGGAAACGGAACTAAAGATTTCGCTGAAATTTGATATGTGGGGGTTTTCGGGGAGGGCCCGCTATTATTTTATTATTTTACTCTCAATTTATATCAATATCGAAAGTAGTTGTATCTGTGGGAAAAGAAAAACACCCGTTTAATGTTTTAAACTTAACCAAAAGGCGGATAAAAATATTACATTATCCTTATTGTTTGGTCCTCATAATTCGTTCTAAGACAAAAATTCAAAACTCGTGTATCAATTATTGTTATAAATAATATTTACTACATGACATAACTGTTCTAGCATTTCCTTGTATTTTCAGTAAGCTTTAACGTCTATTATATTTGTAGTTTCAGAGGTAAGTGGCAAAGTTCACTAAGACGATGCCAAGTCTTGTAAGCCGGAAATCTTTTGAGGACCTCCACGTAATCTCTTAGGAGTTATTTATATGTATAAATATACTCGTATATACATCATCTTTATACATAAAATGACACGCATAATGTGTTGGTAAGCGCATTACTCAGCAACGGCTGGACCGATTTTGCCAATCCTTTTTTCTTGTGTTATCACCACGTTCTTATGAAAGAACATTTTATAAAAGAACAGAAGATAATTAGGAAATGGCAAACGGTGTTTACCCGTGCGAAGCATTGGCGGGCCGTTACTGACTAAATATAAATAGAATTATTAGTTAAAGAAGATGTGTATTGAGTTTTCTTTTTCTTAAGTATTTTTTTGTAATATCTATATATACTTTACTCAGCACATTCTGCAGAAAGTCTATTGAACCACCGACACGCTGTTATTTACCTACTTTCATAAAAAGCGAGTCATGTGTCGCCTCTGGCAGTACCTGACGTCTCTCGGTCTCCGCGACCCATATTCGTCACAACGCCGTGACCTCGCCACTTCTACAGAAGGCAATTTTCACGAATAATAAGTAATTGTCAATTGAAAATATACCTTCAGCTTCTGTAAAGAAGACCAAGTATTAAATAGGTGCAAAGTACCACTGTTCAATAGTTTAGTTTCATTGTTTTAAGGCAAAATAATGATTTCTTTGACGTTGTTCATTTTCTCAGTCCAACGTCTAAATAGTTCTCGATCAACTAGTAGTTCAATATCAGACATCACATCACATCATCAGCTTATAAGTGAACACTGCTGGCTGCCCAGGGCTGAGAGGGAGGGAGTGTCAGACTCTTACTGACTAAAAATCACCCTGTTCCTGTTCCTGCTCTGGGCCGAGGTCTCGATGCCTCATTATTCTTACCCCGCAATCCCGGCACGCTTGCTCAATGTGGATTGGTAATTTCGAACTGAAAATTAAAACCTATAAGTCTTCTAGTTGTCGCTTATAAGTCGTTTAGTATTCTAGAAACTACAGTCAGGTTGACTTACAACGTTTTCCTTCCATTATTTTGGTTTCGAACCCCCATGCAGAGAGCCTCCAGACTACTACTTAAAATAAGTATAGTTCCATATCAGCCAGAAGATATCCACTACAGAACACAGGCTGCTTCAAATAACTTTCAGATTTTCCAAATGAAAGCGATTTAACAAACTGTCCAGTTTTATTACACATTGTAAACATTATACGCATTTTATTTTACGCTTTTACAAAATGAGTACTACAACTGAATGTCTGGTTTATCAATAAAATTGTTAAATTGATGGCTCACAGTGTAAAATGTCAGGGTAAACGATTAATCAATTAAATTGTGGCGTGTGGTTTGTTTACAAAGCGAACTGTGTTGCGTATAATTATACAAATTGGTAGCCACGTTAATATAATGTGTCGGCGCACTGGCCATCAATACATCTTTTTTATGAAGGGAAAATCATTCAATGACTTCTCCCACCTGGGGTGAGGAGAAAGGGAGTGTCAGCCTCACCCCAGACAGACTCTTACTGACTAAAACACCCCCGTTCCTTCTCCTGCTCTAGGACGAGGCCGGTGCCTCATTGCGCTTACCCCACCACCGGCACCATCGTTGTATTGAATACAACTCGATGTATTTTTTTTTTGTTTTTGGCTTTGCACCTCAATGTCACTTTGCAATAGGTCGATGTCAAACTTCACTGTCAAGTGTTGTTGTATATTATTTCAAATAGCGAACACAGAGCACTGGTGAGACGGCCTTCTTGTAAAAAAGGACACTTATAGTGTTGGACCTTCGTAGAGAGCGCACGCAGGCACGTGCTCGGTGGTCGTTAAGTTCTAATCCAAGCTAATCTTAATAATCCTTTATTAAATTGTGAAAGTTGTGATTGGAATATCAAGAATTATAATATAAGTGATTATAGCAACAGTTATTTTATTGAAATGCTGTCTTCCAACCCGGTAATCTACACCTACTTGAAAACGTCACATAATTCTAATGATAGTCAAAAGCCTTTATAAGTAACACTTTTTCTAGTACGGAAGAATCACTCAAAATACTCCACAATACATACTATACATTTAGTGGACCGGTAAACATAATATTTGAAGGGTTTTCCCAATTCGAGATCTCCTAGAGGAATATTAATATTATAATCTCAACGCAATCCCGTTATATTACTAATGCTTTTGGCCAACAACAATACACAATACTCATACAAAAGAGGTCCTTAATAAAAGATTGTAGTACATAGATCCTATTCATAAAATCGATTTAAATAAGGTTTATTAGAATCCTTATTTTTGTCAGGGCGACTGCTTTTCATGCACATGGGCTTGGGTCCGAAACCTAGGAAGGTATAATGTGTCTTTTCCGAGTTATATATACCTACTTACTTAGTTTATTTAAACAGACCGCTGATATACGGCGAAGAAAAACGTTATGACGAATTACATACATACTGATTCTAAGTTTGAAATGACCAATCCGCTTTGAGCAAGCGTGGCGACTAAAGCTTATACCTTCTTCGTGCGAGAAGTCTTTGCTCAGCAGTGTCTACTAATAAGAACCGTTATATGTATGTATAGGAACTTGATCGATATATTTGCCGTTATTGGCAGTATTTCAGCTTTCATGTTGTTGCTTATTTTGGTATTCCGATTACTTAATATTATTTCAAATTACTACTACTACTATTCATAAAAAAGGTCTTCTTTTATTTCATAACGGGAGAATAATATGTACATATGGAATTGTATGCAACTTTCCCGTATGCTTTACTCTTATTCAAGATAGAAGAAGAAGAAGAATTTTTTTTTTATCAGATCTGAATTGATTGATTTCTCTGAATTAAAGGAGCTACGAGCTAGTCGAAATTGCGTTGCTTATTGTGAATTAAATATTAAAAAATATAAAGGAAAAAAAAATTCGCGTTCCCGCTCTTTACAACTGGCCAATTGACCACAGATAATATAAACATGCTTAATATGCTAATATTTTTAATTTTGCAACGAAAACCAATCACAACCTTATTTTACTTCTTTGCCTTAATATAGTTCAAAATAAAACCTTCTTTCAACCTCTATTCTCTATTGCTCGTGACATTTTCCACCCACATCCGTGGCCCACCTATTGATAACCCCACCAACCTAAATCCATTGTGTCCCTCTTATAACTAGTTGTGTATTCATTGTGTAAGCTTGCCCCTGTTTCATTAAGGCTGTAAAATTTGTTTAGATTATGTGAAGTATACCTATTGAAGTTTGAAATTACATTGACCAAGGAATACCATGTTTTATTTTGTTATTTTATCATAATATAAAGAAACAACAAATATTGGATTGATTGGTACAATGTGACCTATATAATTATGTAAATTCAATTTCAAAATATATGTTACGAGTAATCCGATTTTTTCTTTCTTTACCATAAAAAAATACTCTTCCACACTTTGGCATTTTCTCCAGTATGTTGAGTCACAAATAAGTATGTTTGTCAATAAATCACACGTCACAAATATACCCGGAACGACAATAATAATAATTGTTACCATAATATTAACAGTTGTTCTGTGAAAGAATCAACGCTGAGGCAGGTTGAGCTGAATCTAGTTATCCAGGTACTGCGCCAACCATGCCATTTTAGAAGTAAGCTACGAAGGAATCTTGGAAAATTTCGAACAGACTAAATTAAATGTTTTAAAAATAATCGAAAATAAATATGACAAATATCAACAAACACTACATTATACTGAAGTATATAATACCAAATCAGAGATCGTCAAAACAAATAAGCCCCAAGCTCCAATTTCCATGGGATGATTTCCCTATGAACATCAATTCATGTCATTTTACGTTGATATTCATGGGGCTGTCGTCAGAAAATTAGGATAGCGGGGATTGTGACAAATCCCGTGGGACGATGGGACGAGAACTCACAAATGTCATACCGTAGTTATTAGAATGTTTGTGGTGTAAACTAATTATAGCTAACTTTGAAATAGCTAAATTTATTATCATAGCTTTTTCCCTTGAGAGATGGGAAGACGGTATTCATAGTATTGTCAATATCACCATTATATGAAACAGTCAGTTCATTTCTGTAGGACTACATAGTATAAACCAAAGTCGCTTTCTTTGTCCTTATATCAGTATGTATGCAACAAGTTTTGATGCGTTTGTTTTCAGTAGATAGAGTGATTAAAAAGGAAGTTTTATATGTACTTTCATGTATTAAATAGCGGCGAAACTTAGTAACGTACAAGCATTGAACCCATTGAAGACGGTCCCCATAAACTTAATGACCTCATTATAAAACAATTAAAATATAGTTAGTATATGAAAATATAGTAGTAGCTAGGTTACGTTAATGTGTACAAATCTCCTGAAACCGCCGATAACAAGTAAGTATACCTATGTACTTATTATTGTTATCCAAGATAAACATTCGTATATGTGTTATAATATAGATAGATGGGACTAACAACCAATTTCACCGACATAGCTCGTAAAATCTGCAATCTAAATTGGCAATGAGCAGGCCACGTTGCTCGAAGGATGGACCGCCGATGGGCCCGAAAAGTACTAGAGTGGCGACCAAGAATCGGAAAACGTATCGTGGGCAGGCCTCCCGCTATGTGGACCGACGACGACCGAAGCCTTTGCTCGGCAGTGGACATCATCTGCCTGATGATGATAATGTAAATGATGCTGGATAGATGTTTGGAACTCTGTCACGTAAAAATCACTAAACACATCTGAAATAAATTTGACAAAGACATTTAATATAATCTGGAAAGAAGTATAGAGAGTGAAGCCGCTAGCTGCAACTAGTAAACAACTTTTTCCCATCCAAATATAACATAACACATAGATTACAAAATAAGCAACTTGTAGCACATATAAAATTATTCGTTTCTGCAAATTTAATGGCCAAATATAATTTTACTGTTAAAGCTTATAAAGTGAAATAATAAAATTTGATAGCATAGCAATTATTAACGTAATTGAAGCGTTAAGTATGGGGGCAATGTTAATTAAGTTATTTGATTAGGTCATTCCCATGGATTTCATTATCCCAAGTTAATTGGTAGGTAATTAGCGATTAAGTAAGTTCACGTGTCACTATTATGTTAATTACATTTCGTTTACTAAGACATCCTGTTTGGGCCATCTTTTTCGTGTCCTTTTCAAAGTAAATAATGAGTAATTTTTTTTTTCGTTTTTTTTTTTTTGTTTTTATACTGACAGTTTCTTTGTTTTATTTTATTTACCTATTAAAATTTTGCTTATCTTTCATTCGTGCAAAAGGGGTCCTGATAATAGAGATTTGTCAATATTTTGATTGTAATGACAAAATATTAATATGTTTTTTTTTCTACTCACTTCACGGTCTCTTACATGAAGCCTCTTCAATCACATCAAGTTGACTTGTAAGCAACATCAAATAGCATATTAGACTAGACCTATGAAAATCCTCAAACACCCGAACGGTCTTAAAAAACCACATTCAACCGCCCAAAACCAGTTTAATCCAGAAATATCCACACAAAACTTACGCAAATTAACTTCATAACCAGAACGGCTGTACAAACGTTAAACAAACAAAAAAACTATTCTCTTTATTATTAACATGTTTATCAAACAAAGCATTTGTTGGAATATGAAAGGAAAAAAAGCATAAAAGCGTAAAAAGTAGGCGTTTACACTAACTTGTAGGCGACACGTTTCCACAATGCGATTCGCACGTAGGTAAAAGTATAACAGAACAAATATGCTTTTGTGCGGTCCGCTGGTTGTACTGCATCCATTTTGTAACTGAATTAATCGGGAGTGCGGTGTACAGTGTAGGAGGCAGAGGGTATGCGAGCGAGTGCTCTTTGTAGCTTTTAGATGGAATTAGATAATAGTTTTGAAGTACAATGGCGTTCTTGTAAATTGTATGCACCGTTTATTATTATAATAATCCTTTACTGCTTAGAATTTCAAGAATTCAATAGTTTAATACATTTCAATGGCGTGGACTTCACTGTCATTCCTTATTCGTCGAGACTTTTAACGAGTGAGTGACATTAATTTGTCTATGTGTATGAGTCTATCAACACCCCATATTACGACGACCTCAGCCTGAAGCAGGAGAAGGAACACCTTACCCTGGGCGACAGAAGTCATTTTGATGATTTGCACTAAATAAAAGAAGCCTTGGCATTTAAAGCCGTGATTTTATTATTTTTTCGTAACCTAAGCACGTAATTGGAAAAAATCAAGAAATTTCAAGTCATTTCAGTCTCAGTTCAATAGAATATTTGTACTAAACACAACGTATTTTCAACTTCTGTGTTTAGAATAAAAAATATCGACCTCAAAGCATATCGAATTGGGTATTATTAAAGAAACAATAAGAATATTTCAACTTATTATTATTAAATATTAAAAACGATTCGTATTTCATTCGTTGATTTATATATAAATAGGTATATTTGTGGATTAGGCACGAAGACAAGACAGTCAGACAGACAGAGTTGTTACCTTCGCATTTATAATATTAGTTTGGATTGAGAGAGAGACCACAACGCAATGAGTATAGAATCACCCTGCGATCACATTAATTGTGCCGTAGTAAAATGTCCTAACTAAGTCATACAACGTTGGTATATAAGCCTCATACATAGACATTTATTTAATATAGTTTCAGTAACTATGTAGTTAGGAACGTAAACTGTTAAATCTTGAAAGCTACTTAACTAGAACTAATCGTAAAATTGTGTTACGTCATAGATCCTAGATGGGTTATTCTCAAATTTACTTGTTGGTGTATTCTTAGAAGTTGGACAGACATGTTTCTCTTGTTTGATTATTAAAATTTTGTTATTTTGTGAAATAACTTCCATATCCTTGATTGTTTTTTTTTTAATATCAGACAGAATATACAACAATTCTCTCTGCATCAAATTAGGAGAAACTTTTTTTTTTGTCAAGGGAAAATCATCAAATGCCTTGTCCCGTGGTAAGGCGAGAGAGAGTGTCAGACTGACTAAAACCCCCTCGTTCCTTCTCCTGCTCCGTAAGGGGCCTCGGGTAACTTCACTCAAACGGCGAAACATAACACAGGGGTTGTTTCACGCCGGGTTTCTATGAGGCCGTGGTACCACTCCAGTCGAGTCAACCCACTCGTGCCGAAGTTTTGCTCACCCACACTTAACGTAAGTTACAAATTGCCATTACAATCCGTTTTTTTTTCGATTCATGTAAAGAAACCGTATCTGACTGATCATTATAATAAACGAATGTTAATCGCCGTATTGTACCTACGTTAAATTTTCATAACCAATTATTTTATTTGCAGTGAGTCAATTGATTCATTAAACTTATTTATTTTATTTTATTCATAAATTATTAATATTCCATTCAACCTGTTGATGCTGATCATCAATAATATTTTAATTACTGAAATATTTTTGTTTGTTTGTCTTTCTTTTACAGCGCAGCGTAACTTTTTTATTTTGGTATAGTTTTTGTTTCAGGAGATACCTAGGAGGCTAGAGGGCATTAAATATAAAATTCTACTATTTTTCTTTTATCAATGGACGAGGACGCGGGTTACAACTAGTGAGAACAATCAAACAGTTTATATACAGTACCTATTTTACAAAATTGACAAATTTCAAGAGGAGGCACGGTAAGCAGGTGATCAAAAAGACTAGATATTTCTACCGTACACTAAATAAAATGCGTTCAGTATTCCTTTTTTTTATAAATTAAAAATTTTCAGTATTCCTTTAATTTTTCTTAAAATCGAAGGAGGTTCGTCGAAAAAAGGTATTCCTAAAAAAGGTAGGCCTTTTTTATTTACTTGTTTTTATTTATTAAAGACCAGATTTAAAGTTTTTTTATAATGTTACCCTCGTGGGAGAAGCAGGCCAAGTTGATATTCTGAAAACAATTAAACCTAAAAAAAGAATATATGTATGTATACAAATATTCAGTTGTAGGTACCAAGGTTCTTAAGTGGATCAATTAGAAGTCCCCAAGACGACGCCGCGATAGCATTAAACCATTTACAATTTAAAACTGAAAAATAAATTAGACTAACTTGGTAAGCACCTTAGCTCTTGCTTTGAGCAAGTTATGAAAATTAACTTAAAATGTGCACAGAATTACATTTTCTTTAATGTTGAATCCTTAAAGCTGTAACGCCAGTTAACCATGTTACACTAAGTAGTTTAGGTCTATTTGCTACTTCGTCTCCACCTCATTTAACTGTGGTAGACGTTTTCTTCAAACATTTAATGGTTTGTATTATAAATTTCATGAGACTTACTAAATTAATTATTATGTTGTCTGCTTACTCACGTAATCATTTGACGAGGAACTTGAGTAGCAGCGTGACGGTCGCCGCGTCGCGGAATGCTGCTCATGAATATGGGCCTCTGGCATGTCTTGAAACTAGTCGAGTATCTCGTCAATTTTTTACGTGATTATGCCGAAAACATAATAATTATTTTAATGATTTTTTTTTGCTTTTTGACGAGCTTCGGATATTTTTGTCACGATATATTAGCTTTTTACATAATCTTAAAACTTTAGTTCTTCTTTTGCAAACGAGTAGAAGGTTTATCTGATGGTAAGCAATCGGCGTTACCCATGGAAACCTTAAACAGAGGTTGAGAGTTACCTACGTGCCTTTTACTATTAAATATGAGATACCTTTTGCTATTTATGTTAATTCAGTGCATAATCGTGACATTATGGCACCATCTTTTCAGCTAGGGTTGTGGGTACAAGCGAAACAAAGTACCTTGTCCTCCATCGGGAGCAGGAGAAGATTGCGATTGGTTTTTAGTCAGTAAGAGTCTGACACTCACTCACTCATTTTGTAAGACCTAAAATTGTTTAAAAAGTTTTCAGTAATTTAAGGTGTGGGTAAAAGCAGAGGCTGTTGACCTTCCGATAACTTTAGTCACTCGAAGAAACACTACTTTAAACTAGCACTATTTCACGCCGATTTTCTGTAAGGCCGTGGTATCATATCAATCGAGCTGGATCGTTCGTGTCGAAGCACGACTCTTAAATTTAAGTTATAACCCGAAATCCAACAGGCAACCCGATTAAAATAAAATTAAAAAGAGCCAGACTAAAATCGCAAACGCTCATCCCTTACAACTTTATAGTAAGTGAATAATATAAATAAACCGGGGCACAATAGCGTGACAAGAGTAGGTACGAAATATTGCGTGTTTCTGAACTAGTCTGTTTACACCGCGATAGTGTTGGACCGTCAAACTCCTGGCCTACAAGCCTCACGGGGACGAAAGATAAAATCAACGAAATTGTCAACACAATTGCATTGCCCCTGGGAACACTTCAGCCTGACATTGAGATCCGAATTAATGTTAAAACTACTTGATTATTTAAAGGTTTGTATATGAATGCAGGGCGCGTCCCTAAGGTGTGCCTGTTGTTTCAAATATATGTTAGAGGCCTTTTGTTTCCATGTGACAGCTACTTTTTTTTTGTTTTTATCGTTTGTGTAGAATTTGCCAGACTTCGTGGCAAGGTAAATAATGAGACTGTAGATGGTTAAGGTCTGTTTATTACTTTAATTGCTGGTGCTTATATACTAAGAAGATGCGTGAGATTTTCAGATTTAGCTATCCTAACAAACGTGCAACAATTAACATGTGTGTCTTATCTCTATCGTATCTAAGTAATGTAGCGACGTGATCGTGCCGCTACATATACTCCCCCCTTTTAAAAATAATTAACATATAAATTGAAAAAAATTAGTATGTACCTAATTATATAATAACTTAACCTTGCTGATAAATTACATCCTATGCGTAATGTAATGTCATTGTTGCTAATTCGAAGGAAATAAAAACTGCTGCCTTTGTTGTGACGGCGGCGGCAGTCGATGAACTATCCACTGCATTTGTGCTGATTGTTTCTTGCTATTGTTTTCACTCTTCTGTCTAAGGTCTTCAGTATTCCGTAGAGAAGAAGGATGCCAATTGTGATGAGGATTTGTCCAATTGCAATGTTTCTCGTCCACCGTAGCTCTTCCAGGACAAGACTTTTGAGATGGTCGGCTTCATTTTGATTAAGGCAACTGTCGGAGTTATATACGATTTGATCTTTGGAGCTTTGGTTGCCCATTGTTCTCTCGTAGATACTGACGGTATATGATGGTATTTTCAAAATACGGTGAGTATTTAAATGGACTGATTACTTGTGTCAGCAAGTGACGAATCGTACTGTCGGCTTAACCGCCCGTCCTGACTTCGTGATGTACGTGTTCCGCCCGTTGTGATTATTTTCTGAATTTGGCACGTTCGTTCCACTATTGAAGACAAATGCAGGTTTTAATCGGTCTATAGATATTGCTTTTTCATTGTCCCCAATTTTAATGATAAACGTCTTATCTATCCTCTTTGTCACTAGAAATGGTCCTTCGTATGGTGGTGTTAAACTTTTCCTTATTCTGTCACAGCGCACGAATACATGTGAGCATTTGTTGAGCTCGGGGTGAATGAAAACTGTTTGTTTAATTTTCTTGCGTTTTGATGTTGATGTCATACGAGAAATGTCCTTTTGTATATTTGTGACAAATTCTTCGTATGTCGAAGGCTGTGACGATTCAAAAAATTCTCCGGGAAGCCTTATAGGTGCGCCATATATCATCTCTGCTGCACTATATCCTGTGTCCTCGCGTACACAACTTCGGATGAACGAAATTGCTTCAGTTCTACTTGGATTACCAAGTAGAACTGAAGCAATTTCGTTCATCCAATTAGCATTAGATTCTCTTGATATTAGCGCCGCTTTTAAAGTTCTATGAAATCTCTCTATCATTCCATTTGATTGTGGGTGATAAGGCGTTGTTCTAATTTTGTGTACTCCTAAAAATTGTGAAAGTGATTCAAATATTCTTGATTCAAATTGTCGACCTTGATCCGTAGTAATGCGTAATGGGCATCCGAATCTTGCTATCCATCCCTCATACAGTATGCGCGCTACTGTTTCGGCTGTGATATCTTTAACGGGAAATACTTCCGGCCAAGAAGTACAACGATCTATCATTGTAATTAAATATCGCTTTCCTTGAGAAACAGGTAACGGTCCAACAATATCGATGTGTAGATGTTCAAAACGTTGAGATGGCATAAAGTTCCCGACAGGTGATATAGTGTGGCGTTGCACTTTTGATTTTTGACAAGCTAGGCACGATTTACACCATTCATTTATATCTTTATTCATACTTGTCCATAAATATCTTTGAGTTATCATTTTCCTAGTAGCTCTCTTCCCAGGATGACTCAGTCCATGCATGACATTAAAAATTTGTCTCCGAAATTTTTCTGGTAAATAGGGGCGATTTTTTCCTGTAGATATGTCACAGGCGATGACTTCAGTAGAACCCGGAACCTTGATATTTGAAAATTTTAAATTCTTGTTATTACGAAGTCGTAATAATTCTTGGTCATCATGCTGACATCTTGCTAAATCAGCATAATTAATCGGTGATGGCACATCAATTTGTTCTATCCGTGACAATGCGTCTGCTACAATATTGTCACGTCCTTCTATATGTTGAATGTTGGTACAATATTGTGAAATAAAATCCAGTTGTCGTATTCGCCGTGGCGTATCATTAGATGACGGTTTTTGGGAAAATGCGTAAGTCAAAGGTCGATGATCTGTAAAGATAGTAAATTCTCTTCCTTCGACTAACCTTTGAAAATGTTTGACTGCCATATATATTCCGAGCAACTCTCTGTCGAATGTCGAGTATTTTTGTTGAGTATCACTTAATTTCTTTGAAAAGAATCCTAATGGTTCCCAATTACGTCCTGACTTCTGCTGCAGAACTGCGCCAACACAGGTCGAACTGGCGTCCGTCATAAGTGCCAAAGGGGCGGTGCGAGAGGGGTGAACTGTTAATACTGCGTTCCTTATATTTTCCTTGGTCCTTTAGTGATAATATGATGCTTAATCTTGTGTTTTGGAGTAGTGTGGAGGGAGGCTGGTTTCGTAATATCCTCGTATTCATTTAATAGTTGAGTAATGCGTGGATTCGTCTCAATGTTAATAGTGCGGATTGTTTGCTGCGTCGATTTGATCAGGGTTGCGGGCGTTGTCAGCTCAGTTACCCTATCTATGAGTTTTCGACCAGCTATATCGACTAATAGCTTATAATGCTCTAAAAAAATCTGCTCCAATAATCGGTTGTGTTACATCGGCGATGACAAAGTTCCATACAAAGTTTCTTCGTAGCCCGAAGTTTAAAGAGAGTGTTTTTTCACCATATGTCTTAATTTTTGTACCATTGGCGGCATAAAGTATACATTGTTCATCTTGTATTAGTGAATGTCTCTGTGGCTTGCTAATAACTGAAATATTTGCTCCCGTGTCAATCAAAAATCTCATACCACTTTTTCGGTCGGTAATAGTGAGGCGGTTGGACGGGTGAATAGCACAGAGTTCCGCAGTTGTCCGTGCTTCAATTAGTTTCCCTGTTTCCTTGAGTTGAGATCCTGTTTCCAATCACAAGGTTGAACACACTTTTGTGCATATTTTTTAAATCTTCCATGGTAAAAACAAAAGTGCCTTCTTTCTCTTGAACTCGACTGTGGTAGGAAATGCCGACGATTGGAATAACTTTGAGTGCTGCGTCGATAGTTTTTTTGACCTTGCTGAATTGCATTTAGTTCCAATTGCATTTCTGCTAACTGTGCTAGTATGCATGACATTGTATCGTCGCCAGATTTGTTTCCGTTTACAGCTGACACCTCTGTACGTGTTGAATTTATTAATATCTTGTCCGCGATCTGGCTCATCTTGTTCACATCTATGTCTTCTGTGACTGCTAGAACCGAAGTCACTGATGGTGGCAGAAGCCTCAACCATAGAAGTTTGATGGTTTCGTCGCTGATATTTCCGTTACTCAGGGTCCGCATCTTGCGCAGAAGATGTGATGGTTTCTGGTCGCCGAGATCCATTTCAGACAATAATTTTTGGAGCTGACGTTGGTCTGATTCCTCATAGCAACTGATTAGGCGTTCTTTGATAGCCTTGTACTTTTCTATTGGCGGTGGGCAAGTAATGAGGTCACTAACCTGTATTATTTCTTCTTTTGGCAGTTTTGCAATGACCGTATAGTACTTGTAATCGTCTCCTTGCTTCTGTGGTGCTACTATGGCTTCTAGTTGCTTAAACCATAATCTGGGTTGGTCCCTCCAAAATTCCGGTTCCGGCTGATATCTCCAAGGCTTCTTGTTGGCTGCTGCTTGATTTGCAGGGTGAATGAGTCATGTTGATTGTTCTTCGTCGGGTCACCAATTTGCCAGACTTCGTGGCAAGGTAAATAATGAGACTGTAGATGGTTAAGGTCTGTTTATTACTTTAATTGCTGGTGCTTATATACTAAGAAGATGCGTGAGATTTTCAGATTTAGCTATCCTAACAAACGTGCAACAATTAACATGTGTGTCTTATCTCTATCGTATCTAAGTAATGTAGCGACGTGATCGTGCCGCTACATAGAATTTTTAATTTAATTACGACTTTTTTCTTGAAAAAAAATGAATTTATTTTTGTAAATAGGTCATAAAACAACACAAGTACACTAGTAAAAAAAACTGGATGAAGCCTTTGTATAGTTACTATCGCGAGACAGCAACTATAATAGTATTGTAAAGTTATTGTAAAACACGACTTATTGACATATATTGATACAGAAAAACATATAAATACTATTTGAATATTGGAATCAAATTACTTAAAGAATTTTTATACATGAATTAAAAATATTTTACGTAACTTTTCCATTATTGAATATCATCTTTTTTTATGTTACAATTCGGCAAACGAGCAGACAGTATACCTGATGGTAAGCAATCAACGCTGCCCATGGACACCCGCAACAACAGAGTAGTTACGAGTACGTTGCCTTTCTTTTGGGGATTGGGGATTTAGGGATTTAGGGATTAGGCGAAGGGAAGGATTGGGCCTCCGGTAACCTCACTCACACGGCGAAATACAACGCTGTGGTTGTATTACGCCGGTTTTCTATGAGACAGTGGTATCACTTCATTCATGCCGAAGCATGGTTCTCCCATACTTAAAGAGTTTAATACTTTTCTTCTATAAAGCAATGTGTTATCTGCTCTTGAGGGCTGGGGCATAGATATAAGGCAGTGAAAGCATTGTTTTCACGTCCTTTTTGGTTAGTAAAACGTACAAATAAGGTCTAAAAGTCACGCAAGTTCTAAAAACACATAAGTACTTATATTCCAAACGATTCCATCATCATCATCATCATCATCAGCCTATAAGTGCCCACTGCTGAGCAAAGGCCTCTTCCCACAAGGAAAAGGTTTAATCACCACGCTTGCTCAAGGCTGATTAGCGATTTCAAACTTATAATTAGAAATTACAAGTTCAGGTTTCCTCACGATGTTTACCTTCACCGTATGTCAGTGGTGTCTAAATAAACATATAAAGTACATATAACTCGGAAAAGTCACATTGGTACTTGCCTTGTTTCGAACCCGCACCCTTATGCATGAGAAGCGGGCGCGTCAACCTCTGGGCCACCACGAGAAACACGATTTACAAGCGTCAAATTCAAACCTTACACCCTTAGAACAATACTCAATGAGTCTGCGTGGAACAGAATAGCTTCCAATCTCTCTATATTGTCGACCAATAACTATTAGTTGTACCAATTAACACAACACACAACCCTTCACTGCTCGATATGAAGAGGATCTTTCTCAATAATGTTGAGATCTCTTATTGGTTTAGTGATGTGACTACTTTTATTTTATTCTTTATCGATAATGTTTTATTTTTTGTTATATATTAGGTAAATTAAGTTCTTTTGTAATGTAAAATTTCGTTGTGACGATGTCTGCAAAAGTCAAAATCATTTGTTTCAATTAGATCCTTACAAGCACTTTTGAACGTCAAAACTTACTGGCCAATACCATCAATTGAATTTCCAAAGAAATATCACTATTATTTATCAAAAGCAAAGGAACTGAAAAACAGGAAATATACATATATAAAATTATAAAAATAAATAATTTTAGAATACTGAAAGGAAGTCGGTTAAAAAGAAAGATCACGGTTGAGGTCGTGGTGGTCCGTAGACGTCCGCTTCTTATATATAGGGGCGCGGGTTCGAAACCTGGCAAGTACCAATGTAAATTTTTGCGAGTTATATGTTTGAAAACCAAAGGCGGAGGCCCTATCCTTCCCTCCCCAATCCCCAAATCTCCAAAGCCCAAATCGCTAAACGGTTAGCAAAGCACTCGTAACTCCTTTGTTGCGGGTGTCCGTCTGCTCGTTTGCCGACCTATTACTTACATATAAAAAATGATAATGATGAATAAAAATATAAACATCCTTTTTAAGCCTGGTTAGCAATTATTCTTTTTTTTAGTTATTGTAAGTGAAATTTGTAGGTTAAATAAAGTGTAAACATAGTTTTATAAAAGCCCACACCACTGGATTACATGCTGTTTCATACTACCCAGCTAAACACACGTGACACCAAATAATAATTCATTGTCAGTAGCGACAATATTTACCGTCACATATTACCAGCTTTTATTGATAAGCGTGTATTATTCTAGTTTGTATTACATTTTCATAAATTGCCGTTAAATACTGTTTTAGTTTAGGTTTCAGCTGTTTCATATAATTTATTACGTAGCCAAGTAATTATTGTTGTGTTTTAACAAATTGCCTTGTTTAACATCAGAGCGTAAATAATTGGTATTATTATTACCTTGATATAACTTAATAAAATGGCTCAAACGATTTTCATTTAGGTAATTGGGTAATTGTTAGTTTTCATTATCACGACAGAAAAGCTTTACAAGGTACTTTAAGAAAAACCGATGAATATCACTACAAGACATAGCGAGTAGTATAAAACAATTTTGCTGTTCCTATCTCTACATCCCTATGATTCATCTTATAAACTACGCATCACATTTTGATGCAGCTTTTTATAATTGATAGAGTAATTGAAGAGAAAGTATTATATATATGTATAATAAGGAAGGAAGGTTACGGATCAGATTAGCACCTGTGCAAAGCAGGGCGGGTTGCTACTTATCTAGAAAAGGACCTTTTATATAATATGTGTATAAAAAAATATCTAGCAAATACATAAACATTTTTTTTGCTATGTCCCAACCCTAGTGAATATTAAAGTCTTTGGTATAGCAACACTCATCGATACGTCGATAATGATGGGAAGAACACTAGAAGCTGTGTTGTCAGCCACGGGTTATTTGGTTGCACAGACTACGAACGCTGAGAGCTTACGCAATTTTCATAATAAAGATATAATTAGAATAAGTTTAGCTAGCTGCCAATTTATATTATCTAAGGATACATTTAAAAATATAAATATCGTGAGGAAAACTGTATTATTTTTTAAAATATGAGTTTCGCCTTTAGCATGCATTGTGTAATAATCACAATGCAATACAATCAAAATTCATTCTCCTTATGAGAATGGCCATTCCTTAGTAGTATGATAGTCCGAATATTCACTTTGGAACGGGCAAATAACTTACTCTTTTTATATTTAAATCTTTGTTTAAATTCCACGCCGACTTTAACTTTGAAAACGTACAAATAAAAATAAAGAAATTGACTACTTTTTTTTATTATGGGTCTGGAAACAAACAGGGGTGTTACCTGATGGTAAGCAATCAGCGCCGCCCATAGTCACCCGTATCATCTTAGGACTTACGAGTCAGTCTTTTGGACATGAAGGGAAGGTTTGGGTCGCTGGTAAATTCACTCACACGGCGAAACACAACGCTGTGGCTATTACACGCCGTTTTTCTGCAAGGTCATGGTATCACTCCGGTCGAGCCGACCCGTTCGAGCCGAAGCATGGCTTATTTCAAAGCAATTCTTCATAAAGTAAATTATAACACTCTCTCTGTTTCCGAAACATAATTCTTTGACTACATTAAAAATATTGCAACGACAATTACAGTACGTATTACGAGGGAATTTCAGTGTTCCTAAAGTATTCACCATTAAGTATAGGTAATTACACCAACAAAAGCCTTTTGCCTTCCATTCTTTATGATTCTGCTATTCTTTGCTCTCATTTTTACAATTCAACGTTTAAAAGCTCATCGTCTCTTTAATACTCACGCCTTTGTTTGGTATAGGTTTTTCTTTTTTTGGCAAGTATTAAAATTTGTTATTTTTATTCGCACCTCTTTTATACAATAGAAAAGAAATTGTGATGTCACGTTCTTTAATAGCCGAAGGGGTAAATATGGGTGATCTTTTAACATTATGTGTTATGAGCCCTTGTTACAGGGGAAGAGTAATTTTTCTAAATTAAATATATATAGGTACTTAAATATTAATCGAAAGGGGTGCCATAATCCCCACGCCTGACTGATGGCACGAAAGTCACAGTTAGTACACTGATTTGTAATCATAGAACGCTGCTGCCATTCACATACCCGAGTCCACAGTGATTTTTTGAACGTCAACAGAATTATTATTTGAAGTCAAAATTGTTGGCCTGTGGGTCAGCCCTCTAGTGAAGCTATTTGCTCGTCATAAACTGTAAATTCCTATGGAGAAAAATTAGTAAGAAACTTCATAGTTGTTCTTTTTAATCGGTTTCACAATCCAATTTTTGTTGCCATTATAAAGATGGTGCATGTATGTAAGTACTGCCTACATCGGCCATAATCAAATAATTACTAATAAAATATCATTTTTTACCAGTATCGAACTATAAATCCTTTGGCTGACGTATTCTGATACCTCCAAAATGCTAAATTAGTTTTCGAAGAAGAAAGCTTTATTTCCACTGATCCGATTAATTGACTTTATTTATAATCTTTATTACTAACATGTTATGTATATTTAGATAAACGCATTTCGTTTTATCACTATACAGACCTATAGCGTTTGTCTGGATTTTCTAGTGTACAGCCGTTCCTCTAAGAGGACCCTTGATTTAGAGTTATGAATGTAAATTTGTTTTCAGTGCTAAACTCAACCTTAATACGTTTGCGGTAAGCTCTGATTGTTTCCTTAGCATATTACAATGTGGTATGGCGAAAGATGATTAGGGCTTTGAATCATAACATTAGATTTTACCACAATGTAATGTTATTTTAAGAACAAACATATCATAAGGTCTTGTTACTGGTAGTCTGCACGATCTACATATGTATATATGTAATGAATAAACAAAACCGTTTATCTCAGTGTCCTATGGCCCCCAGCTTAGCTTGAAACTAGTCGTGTTATCTTGTCGCACCGTAACTTAAGTACAGTTCTTATATAGTTCAATTATTCTAGTTTGTTAAAATTACTACAGCAATAATACAACTCATCTAAAAGACTATCACATACATAGATAAACACACCAACAAACAGACAAATAACAGTTACAGCAATTACGGAGCATTTAACTCGAAAGATACTCACACAAAGACAACACTAATTCAATAAGAACGTACACAGAGAACAACACTGTTTACCATGCACGTATAAACAGGGTGTGCTTGGATTCGTACGTGATAATAAATTTAAACTAAGCTACCTCTCACGAAATGCATTTACTGAATTAAGTAAAAAGAAAAATAACTATACATAATTATGTATGAAGCTTAGTAACTTATTTTTTTATGGTTGACTAGCGAGCAGATGGATCACTTGGTTAGCGATCGTGGCGTAAGAATACCCGCAACACCAAGGACCAAAGAAGTTTTATAAGTGCGATGCCTAACCTTTAAGGATTTGGTGATCTGTCTGACCCCCTCCCACACCTTAGCGGTAGAATTGTGTCTTCAATAACTGCAGTTATATGGCGAAACTCAAGGCAAGCCTTGTTACACGCCTTTATTCTGTGATGCGATACACTCCGGTCGAACTGGCCCACCTAAGCCGAAGCATGGCTAGCTCTCCAACACATACAAGTCGTGGGGATAATGGGGTTAAAGTATTACGCAGTACATTTTATATTTTTAGGGGAAGTTTCTGACTCATTTTTGAGTTTGTTTTTGCAAACTTTCCTTTCTATTTATATAACTAGGACCTTATTTTAAATTCCATTACACTTACACCCTATATATAAACATGTTGTACGTACATAGAGCTACACAGCTACAGCGTACATGTTCCGTACATGATTTAGTTCCTTTGTTTACGAACCCCGGAATCTGAGTTCCAGGAATGTTCAAGAAGATTGATTTTTAAAAGGCTTCGTTTAATTAAAGGTATAACAACCGAAAGCTTTGATATACCGCTTACCTATCCCTAGGGAGTAACCGTTGAACTTTTGGAGCAAAATTGGATCTATTTTGGTATCTGAACTGTATTGATAGACCGTAGTTTATGAAGGGTGGATGATACTATTTTGGTGTTGGTTGTGTAGTTAGTTCGAGAATTAATCACTCAGTTTGCTCAAGGCGCATTGACAATTCCAAACAAATAATAAGAAATTATAAATCCGGTCTTCTGGATTGCATTCCTTCACTATACGTCACGGGTGTCAACTACATAGTATAAAACAAACTACACAAAAAAATTGATGTGTTTGTTTTTTAAAAGATTTTCACGTATAATAACATCCATTGAATAGTGCAGAAGTTAAGTATCAGCATTGAACCGGTACGAAGTCGGGGCGGATTGCTAGCTATCTTAAAAAGTACAAAGGATTCAGAATAGGCAGTCAAAGTCATTTCTGTCTCAGTGGCTTCCAGCCACTGAGACAGAAATGACTTTTTGTTCGGTGCTATTTTTGGTCCTGTCAGTTCATTTACCAAGTCATCGGAGATTCTTACTATTAAACCAGACCCCTATTTATGTGTGCTTTTAATGCGATCTTAATAAATACTCTACTAAAGAACCTATTTGGAAATTGTCAGCGGCAAATTTTGCTAGCTTATTTATTCTTACGTTGGTAAGATCTTTAAAGTCAAGCATTTTTATTCATTGTTTTTCGCCGTGTGAGTGAGGTTACCGGAGGCGCAATCCTTCCCCACCCCCAATCCCTTCTCAATCCCTAAATCTTCAAGTCCCTAATCCCTAAAAGGTCGGCAACGCACTCGTAACTCCTCCTTGCGGGTGCTGGTGTCCATGGGCGGCGCTAATTGCTTACCGTCTTACTCGTTTGCCGATCTACTACATAAAAAAGAAATTGTTGCCAAGTTAAATAAAGATATACATATGCACACCTGCGTTTTTATTCCACGGCTGAAGATTGGCTTGATGGGAGGATATTAAACCAGCGAGAAATAATATTTGAGTGTCTGAATGAGGAGAGGGAGGTCACCAGACCTAAGACCCAATTTCCGAAGACCGAATAACCAATTATGACTCCTCTGGTGATTCGAATAACAGTTCGCCATATGCCATAGTGTCCGTACAAATTATTGAAAACACAATAAATCAACCATATCCCCTGAGTTTCTAACATCTGGCAATTCTCTCAAGACCTAATAACCCAACAGGTTCCATTTCGCAGGAAATACGATGTTATTGGTTTTAAAGTCTGCCAAATTGCCGAAACAGCTGTTGTCTGTTGCCAAGAAGGCGGCAACCAGTTTAATACACTATCGGCTACTTCATGGCATGGTTCACTTCCAACTGCTTTTCGACGTAAATAAGAATTTTATCGTTGATAAATTGCTGGAAATATGGCTGTTATATTTTTATGGTCAACTTTGTAGAAAGCAATAATAGAGGTTTTTGGTATTTGAAAAATTCAACAGGCTTATAAAACTTTCTATAGCATAATATAGAATAACTACAGATTAAATAAATGATGATTATTCATATTTGGATTGTTGGGACATGTGTTACAGTTTTGTCACTTTTGTTACTGTCTCCACTTCCTATTACCTTATAAAAATCAACCTTATTGTCAAACACCTAGTAGATTCAGCATAATCTTGTTTATCATCATTCAATGGTTCATAAGTCTTTAATTCAACCTAAAACCATTTTTTGCAAGTCTAATCGATTTTACAAATTATCTATTTATATACAAAATTTCATTCATAACTAACCAAAAGTTTATATTTGGATCCAAAACATTGAAAATGGCCTGTTATCGTGTATTTCGCGTCCATTCGCGAGTTTCGCGACACGTTACCTGACGTGACAGTTCGCAATATCGCACTCAACAGCAATATCGGAGTCGAGACGACAGTTCTAAATTTAAATAATGACAGCTAACGTCTACATTATTAAAGCTTTATCCCGATTATAAATCACATAGTTTCATTTATATCAACAAATCCCTAGATTGTGGTTCTTTTTTGTATATGAGAAAACCTATTAATTACTTAATGTTTAAAGGAACCACATGCACGATTTCTTAATTATTTTAAAGGTTTACCAGTAATCAACAAAAAAATATATACACATACTAAATTTAGTAATTTATCAACATATTTAAATAAAAGAAATAGTAATTTTACTTCATTTAACAGTGCTGCACATGTTTTTGTAAACCCTTTGATATCTCAAAAGTGTGTGTTTGCTGTGTGGTTCCATTTTGCATAAATACGGACATATCGAACTTTTAAGATTTTTTTTTTATTTCGGTTAAAAAAGAGGTTTGTCAATATTTTTTGTATAGGTTAAATTTATTAGGCTTGGTTTATGATGGATGACCTTTCTACACACTAGAAGCTTGTTTGTTTTTTAAAATTACTTAAATTAGTTAAAGATTCAGATTAGATGTGTCACCAGCCTGGGGCAGGAGAAGAAACTTGAGGGTTTTCAAGATGGTCAGTAAGAGTTATTTCGTCCGACCCCAACCAGGGCGACTAGAAAGGTCGCTGATCTGAAAGTGACTGGGATTGGCCTCGTTCCGTAAAGATCGGGATTTTGGATATTACGTCTGATCATCACGATAGTAGTCATCATCATCATTTGAAACCTTATTTTCTTTTCAGCAAAAATGCGTATCGTTTTATTCATGTATGACTAAGTAACATTTCACAAAGCCATCATATTTGATTCTGAACGCAATACATTGCGGTTTTCAGCGGTTCGGCTGGCCGTGTGAAAAACTATGAATATTTTAAAGAAACATCGGCCAGACGAGTTATTGTAATGTTAACCGCTTTTTTAATATTTATGGCGAATACTAACTTGGTTGGACTGTGTTTATTTTTGTTACAAGCTACTAATACAGTACAGTATGCTACAGGTTTTTGATGTGATATGACCGGCAAACGAATTACTTAATGGTAATCGTTGGTTGTTTAAGTGGAGAAGAATTAAGCATCGAGCTTAGTAGCGTGCAATTGGAAGGGCCTTTGTCCACTAGTGGACGAAATCAGGCTGATAATGATGATGCAGCAATCGATACTGCCCATGGACACAACAACAGAAGATTTTCGAGAACGTTGTCAGGTTCCTAAGGAGGGATAGGGGGGTTGAAAGAATAAAGGTTGCAGGCAGTAATTACTGAAGTTTAGAAGACCCTAATGTTATAAATAAAAATATCAAAAAAAATGAATTTATTCATATACCTATTAACTAGGCTGTAACTGTAACCTCTAATCATATGCCCGGCCCATCTCCATTCTATTCTTCTTATTTTCGTTGCGACGCTAATAGTTTTTGTTTTATTTCTAATGATAGAGGTTTTCATTGTGATTACCGATCTCGATAAATGGAGTAAAAAAGTCACAAGATGATACCCCAGAGAAGGCAAAAGGAAGGAGGGTAGATCAAAAAAAAGGTCGGACGATGACACCAGACAGGTTGCTGGAGTGATGTGGAACAGAGTACCACAAGAAAGGTCAGAATGAAAAAGGTTGGAGACGGCCTTTGCCGATTGGCAAACAGATCTGCAGGAGATAAAGAAATCTCAAATAGCGGAATAAGATTAAATATTACTCTAATAATGTTATGGTGTATGATCTGATTAAATGGCTTTATTATTATTACTAGCTTCTCTCGCGCAGTTTTACCCGCTGCTCGGCTCCATTTGATCGTAGCGTGATGTTTTATAGCCTATAGCACTCAGTAACATTGTAGCTATCTATCAGTGAAAGAATTTGGCAATCCGGCCAGCGGTTCCAAAGATCCTCTCTATACCTCTTTATAATATTAGTATAGATTAATTGTAACCTACTGCTAGTCAAAGGTTACAAGTGGAACAATACATTTATGAGACAGTAATGTATCCGTCGTCGTAAGTCTCAGGAGCTGGAAGCTCGCCATCCAAGCGGAACCACCTGTCTTTATATTCGCTTAGTATATTATGTGACTTATCATCAATCTATGTATATTTTCAAATAGGCCAAAAACAGTCGAAGTCTATTAGATATGACTTGAATATCAGCAAATATTTGAATCTAATAGCCGGCTTTCTTACAATACTCACTCCTCAACTTTTAATGAAATGAGTCCGATTTTGATGATATGATAGAAGATCTTATGTAGATCTTCTATTAAAATGTTGTAGTAATGTGTAAATAAATATTGAAGATTATGTCGTTACCGTACAAGATACATCGCCATATTAATCAATTCAATTCTCAAGTAAGCATCACGTGATAGGAAACGCAAGCGCTTTCCGCCACTTTGACACGATCGTCTATAGAGCAAATGCAACAAAGACTAATATAGTAAACTCCTTGGAGCTCGTGTCCCTGTCCACACGAGCTCCAAGGAGTTTATTAAGAAAAGGTGGCTCAACCTAGTTCCGACAGTTTTGACAATTATAATAATTACTTTACACCATTTAAAATGGTGTCGGATCGTTAAGAAATTCGAACATATCAGCCGTCTTCGATGCAACCTATAGATAGACCTATAAACCACCCATTTTTTCAGCTTTTACTATACACACCTCTCAAATCTTAACACACAAACAAAAGCAAGTCTAAGGTTACATTGAAATAGCATATGTCTAAGACAGTTATGTGTCCGTAAGTCTTAGACGCTGGAAGCTCGCCATACCAGCCTAACCACCGGTCCATATGTTCGCTTAGTATGTTATGTGACGTATTACATTCTAAGCGGCCATGCGGCAGTCATAGACTAGATGAATTAAAATGGCGGTTTGACAACGACTATTTTTTTAAATCATAAGTAGGTACTCGTAGCATATGATAGCACCAGGGATAGATTAAAATTATCGATGTTGTTTGACAGGTTTATGTTATATTATCCTAAGTGTGGGAGAGCCATGCTTCGGCACGAATGGGTCGGCTCGACTGTTGTTTTTAGTGACGTTACCGGAGGCCCAATCCTTTCCCTCCCCCAATCCCTAAATTTCTTAATCCCTAATCCCCAAAAGGTCGGCAACGCACTCGTAACTCCTCTGTTGCTACGGGTGTCCATGGGCGGCTGTGATTGCTTACCATCAGGTAATACGTCTGCCGACATACCACATAAAACTGTTATACCTTTTTTGATTCAATTTATTGATTTCTTCCGCCCAGGAAGGGGCAACAGAGTGTCAGACTTTTGAATTATTGTAGTGACTAAAACCTTCCCCGTTCATTTTGCTGCCTAAACCGGGCTGCAGTTCATCATTACATGCACTCGCAAGCCCCAGCTGGGCTGGCGAGTGCTCGGCTGGCTTATTTGGCAAAAAATTGGATTGTGTCCAAGTAAATTAGGATCTAAGTATCATTATGAAGTTTAAAAGATTATCTTGGGAACCAGTTCTTTTTTTTTAAACGTTGCCCTACACTACGATCTTCTCCTGTGTTGTGGGTGCGGTTACAAACATACAATTTCACAGGACGGGCAACGTGTCGCGGGAACCGAACCCGCGACACGTTGTACTGCAGACAGTTGCCCAGCCACCGCACCAACCTGCACGGTTGTAAAATATTATCTTATATATTATTTGGCGTTATACCAGATCTTTTAAAATCTGACCTCTATTGTCGTCAACATGAAGCGTATTGTAAAGATTTATATGTTGCAATCGTAAAAGCTACTTCAGCTGGCTATCAAAGTCAAAGTCAAAATCATTTATTAAATCTAAACCATAAATAGGGACTTTTAAAAACGTCAAAATAGAATAGTATTTTTTCAGTCTGTTCGTCAGTGAAGCTAGGTGTTCATTCTAAATTGTAGATTCGAATGGAGAAGAACGAGCAAGAACAGTAACTGGGCTACGGGCTCCTTTGCAACGTATCGCGGGTTCAGTTTGAAGAAAAACAACACTTTGGGTGATCTAAAAATGGTTGTTCAGCTTCTGAGTGCAATGTGTGTATGAAATTGTATTCTTATAATCGCAATTTATTACATCTCAAGAAAATCCTTAACTCACTTAAGGATAAATTGCGTAATAAATTGCAAAGTCTTTATTTTTTTTATGTAATACGTCGGCAAACGAGCTGACGGATTAACTGATGGTAAGCAATCAGCGCCGCCCATGGACACCCGCAACGGAGGAGTTACGAGTGCGTTGCCAACCTTTTAGGAATTAGGCATTTGGAGATTTAGGAAATGGAGACGGATTGGGGAAGGGGAAGGTTTGGGCCTAATTTGACGAAAGTATTAAGTATGGGCAAGCCATGCTTCGGCACGAATGAAAGAGAGAAGAAGGAGTGATACCACTGCCTCACAGAAAACCGGCGTGAAACAACCACAGCTACAGCACAGATGTGAGTTAGGTTACCAGAGGCCCAATCCTTCCCTTCCACCAATCCCTCCTCAATCCCTAAACTCCAAAGGTCGGCAAAATAAATCGACTCGTAAATCCTCTGTTGTAGCGGGTGTCCACGGACGTTGTTGACCTACCACATAAAAAAAAAACAAAAAGTATATTTAATATAGAGTAAATCTTAGACGAAAAGTTGCCCTGACATCGCACATCTACCGCAAATTTCGTTGCATAACATATATAACTTGACAAATTCCTGGGTGTAACAGATCTTTCCCGAGACAGAAGCATATTATTCCGCTGCATTTATGTTTCATCTCATACGCCGCGCCATATGCCACGCTTTGCCAATTTAATTTGCATGAATTATACAAGACAATGTATTTGAGAAAATCCCCTCCTGCTAAGTAAATGAAAAGGGTATCAGATTGTGACGTCACTATACAGATGGTATCTGTTACAAAATGAGTAACTATCATTAAGTCACCTGCTTTAATTAAAATCTTATTTAATTATTTGAATTTTAATAATAACTTTATTTAAAAGACTTTAAAGGAGACTATTGTTACCATAACAGAAAAAAGCAAGTCTAAAACAGTTTTTATCAAAATACTTTTCATTAAACATCATCATTTTCGTTCTTACTCTACTAGGTTATCACTTTATTTTTAAGAATGCTGGTTACCTGTAATTGGCGACTGTATAAGGCCAAAACCTAATGTTATCATTGTTTTATTTAATTTGCTATATACAGAAGCTGTTGGTGTACCTTTTTTAGATAAATAAATAAATAAATAAATTTTGAAATATTTTTTATTTAACACTATACGTACTTACATAACCGAAAATAATGCTGAGAGGCATCCTCTATCAATCAACCGTGTATATACGTACAGTAACCGGAAATATTCTTAAACCAAGCTGAACATCTTAAGGCTTCATCTATTCTACATATAAATCTATTCTAATCATAATAAACATCTAATTTTTAAATAATCCTCTATAGTAAATACCTACACGTACGAATAATAAAAAAACATATTTAAAAAAAGAACTCTGAACAGAGATCGTCATTTTTATAACAACGGAGACATAACCTAAATAAAATTCAAAATGGCCACTGTTTGCCGGACGGGCGAATAAATAAAATAAATTCAAAGGATTGACTGTCGCACTAAGCCAACCCCCAGCTCGGCTCGAGCCTAACAAATCCACAGTTGAAATATTTTCAAGCTGAAATATCTATGCTTCAAATGTTAATAGATAGAAACGAATCATGTTAAAGGATTTTCATTTACGCTTCTATTATTTTTCTTTTTGACAATGTAATAAAATATGATTACCTCCTGTCTTCTTGTATTGTTGGTATAAACCTCCTTCGATCGATATGAAACAGGCAAATAAAAAGTAAGGAAATTTGCGAATTCAATCTGTGTAGTCAAGGCCCGAGTGAATAGGTTGCTTATGGATGGGCATGCTCCATCGTAGGTCGCATTATCCTTTACCACCTAGCGTGAAAGCGGCCAGTTGTCTGCCCATTAAAAAACAAAACAAAATCAGGTTCAAACAAACTTCTGTTCTAAACCATTTCAAAACGTTAAAAAAGATTGTGCAACAAATAGACACGAGGCCAATGACGTATTATATATAGACACGTCATGGACCAACATCGCGGCGCTTAAAAACGGCGAAAATACTTCTACGAATAAAGAAAGGGAAAGAAAATATGACATCGTATAGTGGAATGCCTTTGCTAGAGAGAGATAAATATACATCTTCAGTTACATCACAGGATAAGTAATAGTAAAACTACATAATTATACATACACTACATATTACTACTAATGTAATTCATTTCGGACAGCGTACATATACAGCTACCAATCCTAATGTTCAGTATAATAATATTAATATAAATGCAACTGACACAACAAAATTTCTGGGTCTTATTATTGATGCTAAGTTGTGTTGGAAGCCCCAAATAGAAGCTCTGAGTAAGAAAATAAGTAGTGTAGCCTACGCTTTGAAACAACTAGCAGCGGTTCTCAATGCAGATGCACTAATTACTGCGTACTATGGATTGGCTGAATCCATTTTAAGATACGGTATAATTTTCTGGGGAAATAGTACGGACAATGAAGTAGCGTTTCGGGCCCAAAAAAGATGTATCAGATCGATGTTTAGACTTCAAACAACAGACAGCTGCAAATCTTATTTTAAAGAGCATAGAATATTGACATTACCCTCATTATACATTTTGGAAACGGTAATGTTCACTGTAAGTCATCCTAACTTATTCCAACGTTTGTCTGATGCTGTGCCAAGGAATAGACGTGACAATACTCTGCTTTGTGTTCGCGGCGGTAAAACTGCTCTTTTGCATAAGAGTATTTTTTGCATGGCTCCTACCATATTTAATAAATTACCCAAGTCATGGAGATTATTGGATGTATCTGGCCTAAAATTGAAATTAAGAAAATTATTAATAGAGAGATCTTATTATAGTATTTCTGAATTTATGAAAGAGGATAATTTTTCTTGATTATTATGTCATTTAATTTATTTTATTGTATAAAATAATTTTTATTGATAATTAAATTGACATTGAATTGATATTGTATTGACATTGAATTTAACTAATAACTAACTTGACATTGAATAGAATTGATAATTGAATTGAATTGATAATGTATTAAGATTTTAATAGCAATTTTATCATATGAATTTAATAAGTGTAGTCCCGGTTTGAAACCCAGCAATTGTACGCCATTCAACTATTTGTACGCCACGACACGCGGCTGAACATGTTTGAACTTTCTTTCTACTGTAATATCTTGCATGCAATGTATGTATACCATGTTTAAACAAATAAATATACTTACTTACTTACTTACTTACATTTTCATTGGTCGAGCGCACGAGTGACGTAGCTGCCGGCCGCCATAAGATGGCGGGCGCCGGCGTCGAAAAAAATAAAATAAAAATAGGTTGTTTGGTGAACTTACGCATGAAATGACACATTTTTGTCTTTAACTTTTGGAGTATAATTTGTACATCGTCTGAACACACACGACGGCATGCTTTCTTTATGTTTCGCACAGGTTTACACACACGATATAAATTAAAAACAAACGTCGCATCGAGCGGCAGGTTGGTGCGTAACTAAGCGCGATGTTGTCAATTGCCTTCATTTCATGTTGTCATTTTAGAGCGCGGACAACGTATCTATAGTTTTATACATCATTGCACGAGGCAACGCAATTTGGGATTCAAATCAAACTATTGCAACTGGTAACTTACATTCAGACAACAAATCTTAAGTTGAGCAAGCTAACGTCAATAAATTGGAGGCTTCGAGACAACTAAATGTATGTACACAGCTAATAGCTATTGCCCCGAGTTTGCTCCAGTTCAGAAATCAAGAGACAATAGTCTCGAACATGGAGTAGGAATTAGACAAGCTACGGTCACAAGTTGCTTATAAATGTAAGTGTCATGTATTTATAAATCAAGTAGAGGCGATATTGAGTAAAACTTGTTTATCTGAAGTAGGTATTTTATTTTAGCGTCTATTTTACACTGCAGTTCGATTGAGTTCTTTTAGATTGTGAAATATAATTCAATTGTATTTTATGCAATTACTGCATCCAATTATTTTATTTTTTGTACAGCAAAGAATAAAATGCATAGTTTTCACTATTTTTAGTCTATTAGATAAATGGGTAGTTTTTTAGGACAAACATACGCCTACAATAAAATACAAAAAAACTACACTTTTTACTCTTCGGTTTCCAAAATTTTCGAATATTATTTTATTTATATTTAGGTAATTTAAAAAAATAAGTAAGCTATTCGACGCAAAAATATTAAAACATCATAATTTCCAGTTTCATACAAAGTGAATAAAAAAGTATTGTGAAGTATTGAATTTGACTAGTTGCAAACACAGTACAGTTACAGTATTATTTCAACCCTGTCATGCACGTTAAAGTTGCAAGGTGCGCTCTATATAACATTCCAACTCCAAGAAGCAGAAGCTAATTGTAATAGTACCTCAGGTGACATTTGTACAAACATGTTTCGAAGTAGGCTACCCGCCCACTGCACGACACTTCCTCGTAAGTGCATTACTTTAGACACCCCCTAACTTTATTGTGGCCAAATTGTAGCACTGTTCAAACAAAACGGAGACGTGTGAACTCGACACTTGATTGCTTTTAGCTTGTGCTATTTGTGACCTTTATCAGATTGGACATTTGCTTCTTTGAAAATGCTCGTGAAGTGACATTTTGTTCCAATAAGAATTGTTTCGATTTTAGAGAGTGTTTTTTATTCGCCATAATAATTTGTTCACTGGTTACGTATCGTTCTTCAAATGGGTATCAGATAGGCTCCGTTGCACGTGTGGGTTCAAGAGGATTTCACCAAGACATTTGCAAATTTGTTATCTCATTTAAACCCTATGACTTGTGAGCTAAGGATAATTTTCCGAAACCACACTTCTTGATTAAAATACCTACACAAATTAAAATACGAACTGTTACCTACCTACGCACTTACTAAGAAAATAATAATACAACGCCCCGTTTTCTTTATCTTTATTTAGGTAAACTTATTATTGTAATAACAAGAAACAATATTTAAGTATAGAAATGCGAGTTTGACTTTCTTCTAGCCTTAGAACAAAGAAAGTGTGGGAGTAACTTTTAATTTAGTTTGCTATCTTCCAGAGTCAACATTGGAATCCTAGATCTAGTTCATAGATACGAAGTATCTACGTGGGTTTATAAAATTTTTGGCTGTGGTAAATGGAAAAAAGTACTTGATAAACTGTTATCGTAATTTATGCTAATAAAATTAGAGAGCTTACACCAGTCGTTTTATATTATGCGCCGGAAAACTAGCAGACGGATAAACTGACTAACTGATATATGATAAAAACCTTATAAATAGATAACCGGTGCCACCCATGGACACCCGTAACCACAGAGGCATTGCAAGTGCCTGGCCAGCATTATGGCGACAAGGCGTTTTAGAGATTCAAGGAATGGAGAGGGATAGAAGATGGGATGTATTGGGTCTCCGGTAACGCTGTGATAGTTTCACGCCGGTTTTCTGTAAGGCCGTTGTATCACTTCGTTTGTACCAAAGCATGGCTCCTCAGCTATCCCACACAGTTTCTAAAGTGATAGCGAATGTGATTCACGTTGGTAAAGACAAATAAGTGAAAAATTTTAATAATTACGGTCACTATTAAACAATGGTCGCCGAATAGGAGAAATAGAGAGGGACACCATGTTTTATAGAAAACAAAACATTATCAGTAAAAGGCGTGTATGATAAACATCTATTGACAATTTGCTACAGGACTACAGCTCTACATAATATATGTTTAAAGAATAGAATTGATAAATTCAACCAGAAAGTTGAGGCGTAGAATCGATACCAACTAATGGCAGAGCGCTAACATTTCATCATTTTAAGAATATGTGTTTAATAATAGACAGTCACAAAAGATAATTCCCATTCCATTAAGTATGTCATACATCACAGACACATATAACCCGACTTCTATGTTTTCACTCCCATAATGCAGTGTGATATTGCTATTTAAATAGCCTATTTTGAGCTTTTGTTAGCCTCGAGCCTCTAAACCGCACTCAAATAGCAACTACAAAAGTAATTCAGTTACCTGCTACGTGACGTCAGTGATAGCCTGATAGCCGTAATGTCATGTCCACTTGCATATTCAGTTATAGAGAACGTGTTCTCATTGGCTGGCGTCCAAATTGGCCTCACGCTTGCTATAGCGGCTATAGGAATATAATAGGGATGCTGCTAGCCAGTCAAATTCAATTCTTTCTTTGAATTATTCAAATAGATAATGTTCTATTTCTATTATATATTTTTATTATTTTTCTAGATTTTGTAAATGGAATTCTTCTTATAAGCCACTATCATTTTTTTTTTCTTAAATTCTGTAGAGGTTATATATGATATACATTTTTATGAGATTTACGATTATCTATATCATTTGATGATCAATTTGATCGTCAATGACGCATTCGTCATAGCATAGATATGTTATTTCATTTTTTTTTAGCTGTGGACCAATGGCGGCTCTTATACAGCGCAGCCCTAGCAAATATTGCTTGCTGTAACACTTGCAACCTATTTTCACTTTCAGTTACCTACAATAATTAAATTACTGGCCAAGTATGAACCAGCTAATGAAAAATACTTCGATAAACTAGTTACGCCTGTTTTTGTTTTCGATGTTCGAACTCTTGTTTTTCATTTAATTCTTTAGTGCTGCGTTGCTTTGTTTTGAAAAATAATTTAATTCATCAAATCCCAAGCGAACGCCGGCGACCGCGGACGAGAATTTTCAAAATATATTGTGTATTTCATTATGGTATGGACTTACATAATTCTTAACAGCAGTAAATCAGACAAGGAGGCACTTACCTGAAAAAGAAGGAAAATGATTAATGTTAATTTGCAAAAGTTATAAAAAATACCAGGAGATAAGGATAAGAACACCAGAAGTTAACAAATAATTTTATTTCAATAGTTTTTACTAATATTATGCATTGAGTTCATCTTTCTTCTTTCAATACGTAAGGGTGGGATTTGTGTGACCGGAAATAGTTTGGAGGATTAAAAAATATATACAACTTCTTTTTTTGGGTTATTTAAAAAGTCGAAGATAGGTAAGATTATTCAACAATAAAGAGCTCTAGCCGCAGCGGAATGATCCGGTGTTGCCTCGAAAAACAAAACGAATAATGAGGAGAGAACGCCTCTAGCGAGCCGAGTTATCGATACTGGCCGCAAAGTTGAGGATTACTAACGATGCTTTAAGGCCTCATTAAAAAGGCCAATGCGTCAGAATATTAACACACAGAATCCCGTAGGCCTCACATTTCGGTCAACGTATTGCGTTACGTAATTTTTTATGAAAAACCTCCGGTTCTACGTAGAATTTAGGTCAAAAATCGTTGGTGTCCTTAATTATTTTTGCGTCATTATAGAAATTAAAAACACAAACTTTTAATGTTATATGCTGAATCTTTCTAGCTTTATTCATTAAATAAATGCTAGTAACATTTCAATCAAAATAAACAAGATTAATTTATTATGATATCAACTATGACGTTCTAAAATTGAAAACCAAAACAGATGACTATAAAACATCTTTTCTTAATACGAAAAAAAAAAACAAATAAACACGTCTATTCTTATCAAACAATATGCCACAGATAGCCTTTTTTCCTCAGTCAATGGTAGACGTGAGGTGTTGGAAGTCACCCTCGGGGAATGCCACCTGTATTTTAAATCACAGCGGATCTCTAAGGATATGTCACAATCGTACAAACTAAGCCGCAATAGACATGGAAATATCGTACTTTTGCCAAAAACTTGTAGCAGATTTTGGTAGGAAACATGATTTCTATTTTTGAAATTTGAAATGCAATAATAAGATATAATAATAATGTGATCTGTATTCAATAAGGATCCAAATTAAATATATCTTTTGGTATTGTATACCCTTTAATCTTACTTCATTTCATGGTTTTACTTAACATGAAGTAAGTACAAGGATGTGAAAACTTAAGACGATCTATAGAAGCAATCTTAGTATTAATTTTAAGGAAATAATTATCTTAAATATGTGTCGTGGTAGCCCGGAGGTTAAGGAACCCGCTTCGCATGCATGAGGGTGTGGGTTCGAACCTGGCACGTACCAATGTGACTTTTTCCGAGTTATATGTACTTTCTATGATTATTTAGACACCACTGACATACGGTGAAGGTAAACATCGTGAGGAAACCTGGACTTATAATTTCTAATTATAAGTTTGAAATCGCCAACCCGCATTGAGCAAGCGTGGTGATTAATGCTCTAACCTTCTCCGTGTGAGAAGAGGCCTTTGCTCAGCATTGGGCACTTATGGGGTGAATCTATATGATGATGATGAATCTTAAATACACCAATAAAAACCCACTACAGAGAAAAAACTTCAATAAATCCAGAACTCTTTCCCATCGCGAAAGTGTAACATAAAGTGAAATTACTTGATTCAGAACACAATGAAAAAGCAGGTGGATCCTATAAAAGTGTCAAGTTTTTATAAATAAGGGGTTATAGTACAAAGGGGGATTAATGGATGAAACCTTTCAGACAACAAATTGCTGTATGACGACGATCGTTTTAGAGGTAAAACGACTTGCAGTATTCGTTGGCTTAAAATGTGCGAATAATTTTATGAAACTTTTACCCCTTTTTGACACTTCGACGTCGACATTCTTTGGTTTACGTTGCAAAATTGTTGTTTGCATCGAGCAGTTTTATTTTCACCTTTGCAACTTGTTGGAGTAGGAACAAATATTGGCATAATTTTAAGTTTGGAACTTTCTTTTTTTACTGTTGTTTAAATATCATTTTTATTTCAGTCCCTGTAGAGTTCAAAATAAATTGTTTATCGTATTTGGTTAAATAAAATATGCTAGTTTGTGTATACCTACTTGTTGCACTGAATACTTTGACTGTAGACAATGTCCAAAAGCCAAAAAACAAGCGTACTTACCTTCTTACTTGACCTTCAAAGTAATCAAATCAAATCAAATCAAAATCATTTATTCCAAATAAACCATAAATAGGTACTTTTGAAACGTCAAAATAGAATAGTAGTCTGTCAGTCTGTTCGTCAGTGAAGCTAGGTGCTCGTTCCAAATTGTAGTTTCGAATGGAGAAGAACGAGCAAGAAACTCCATCGTTACTCTTTTAAAAAAAATATTTGTTTTACAATTCATAAATAATACATTTTTTATACATTACTGTACCCCTATGTGAGAACAATGCAGAGACAAGTTGTTAATAAAAAGGAACAAATGATGGTCTATCTATCATTAAAATTTTAATCCTTTGTTGTCTCGAACATGGTGCTCACATATGCGTACTCACAATCCAAAAGAATGCTTCTTTAAAAACTCATTCAAGGTTTCATTAATTTTGAGAATTTCAATAACTAATGACTACATATTTGAGTATTGTCCAGTGGAGCCGAACCAACATGATGCCAGGCATTCTTGTCCTCAATATAATCTGAAAGTTTGTAGTATGCCTGTCTACATAATTCGCGTTTAATATAAGTTTTAAATTTTCGTTCATTAAGATTTAATACACTTCTTGGAATTTTATTGTAACAATTTACACAGAACCCCATAAAGGATTTCTGTACTTTGGACAGACGGAATCGTGGCACAGCCAGCCTATCTTTGCCTCTTGTATTAAAATTATGTCTATCGCTTCTTTTTTCAAATAATTGCAAATTTTTCCTTACGTACATAATGTTTTCATATATAAACTGACAAGGTACCGTTAGGATATTTATCGTTTTAAATAGTTCTCTCAGAGATTCACGAGGGGGCAAGTTATATATCGCTCGGATAGCCCGCTTTTGCAAAATAAATATTGAATCTACTTCCGCAGCTCGACCCCACAGCAAAATTCCGTACGACATAATGCTGTGAAAATAGCTAAAATAAACAAGCCTTGCTGTGTTCACGTCTGTGAGCTGTCTAATCTGTCTAACTGCAAAAACAGCTGAGCTCAGTCTTCCCGAAAGCGTCTTTATGTGGGAACCCCATTGAAGTTTATTGTCTAGCTTAATACCTAGGAACATAGTCTCGTTAACAAATTCTAACTTTTGCCCATTTAAAATTATGTCACAATCATTACTGTGTACGTTGGGCAAGCTAAATTTAATACATTTTGTTTTTTTCTCGTTAAGTGCTAAATTATTGACTGTAAACCAATTATGAACTTGATGAATGGATCTGTTTACTTCGTCAAAATTATTAACACGTCGACCTATTCTAAAAATTAATGATGTATCATCTGCAAACAGCACCATTCTTGGCTCAGTTTTAAATAGAAATGGCAAGTCATTAACATACACTAAGAAGAGAAACGGACCCAAAATTGAACCTTGCGGTACGCCAATTCTTATCTCAGAGCCCCGGGAGTTAGAACCACCTACATGAACTCTCAGCTGCCTATCCTCTAAATATGACTTTAGTAGACGGAGTGCAGTATGTCTAATCCCGTAATGATCTAATTTCAGCAAGAGTGTTTCATGATCAACGCAATCGAACGCCTTTGAGAGGTCGCAAAAGACACCAACAGCATCCTGTGCTTCCTCCCAAGCACCGAATACCTCCTTTATCAAAGTGACACCGGCGTCAGTTGTACAACGACCTTTAGTGAAACCGTATTGTTGGTGATGGAAGATGGCATGTTTATCAAAGTGATGAAGCATCCGAGATAGCATTAACTTTTCAAACACTTTGCTAAGAACCGGCAGAACAGACACAGGCCTATAGTTGTTTGGTTCCTTAGTGTCACCATTTTTGAATAATGGAATAACTTTACTGTATTTCATTAGGTTCGGGAAGACACCGTCATCTATACTTTTATTGAAAATCAAAGCCAGATACGGCGCTAAAGTTCGGATAAGTGATCCGCATACTTTCACCGATATAAAATCTCAGTTGAAAAGTATTTTATAAGATACGAAGTCAAAGAAACAGACGTATCGCCTGATGTTAAGTAATCAGCGCTCTCCTGAATGCTACCAAAACCAAAATATTCGTAGTTGATGTGTTTCTAAATGATTGATAAATAAAAATATTAATCTACAATATAGCGACGTAAAATCTGCCTCACACTTTTATTGTCAAATTATTCACATTTGAGTGAGCAAAGAATTTTACTTCTTTGAACTTTATAGGCGAAGGAAATTATTTCATTTGTATTCTTTGCAAGGATTGCAAGTTTTCACAAATAAAATAGAAATACATCAAAGAGAGAATGGAATGCTCCTCTCAACAGGTTTACAGACAGTATCTGATTGATTGTTTTCTACAGTCCGAACCGCAAACTCTTAAAGTAAATAAAGTATTATGTAATATCGTGGCGGTTAGTAGGTTATGTATGCTTCTTGTGAATAAGGTTTTGAATATAGAATACAACTATTTTGGACTTATATGGACTTTCTAATGTAAGTAATTTAAATGCTCTAGAGATAAAGGAAATTATCGTGATGAAAAATATACATTGATTTAATTTTTTGAATAACAAGGTTGCTATTGGTAGGGTACTTTTTGGAAAAATCTTAGAAAAATTATGTTCTATGTTGTATTGGGCATTGAAGTTACGCCCTGTTTCGTGGAAGTATATGAAGAAAAATGGGTATTACAGTATAGTTTAAGTGTGGGAGAGCCATGTTTCTGCACAAATGGGCTGACTCGACCAGTTTGATAGAGGATAAGGGCCTTATAAAATACTAGCATGAACCTACACTTGCGTTGGGTTTCGTCGTCCAAGTGAGGTTACCGGTGGCCCAAACACTGTTATTCTCAATTCTTAAGCCGTGTGAATTACAACTCAGAAAAGCCCTGCAGCACACTAACTTCTTTATTGGTATTGCGGGAGTCAGAGGCCGCTTACACGTTTATTGATCAAGTTCAATAAAAACAATGATACAATTCGCGTATCTCTACCTAACCCTTAAGGACTCTTCGGATCCCTCAAGTCCTTCTAATATTAATTTAAGTTTTCCAACATCTCAGTATCATATCAATTAAGATAAAACAGCAAATTAACAACAAGGCCGCTATGAACACTAATTACATATTCAAGCAGTCAGAATCATCAAAAAGTTTCAATGCCAGTCTAGTCATGTTCATCGTTGCTTAGTTGAGAAATGTACTCAAGGACATGTATGTATGCGCATACAAATGTGAACCCTATTAAAATAAATGACGGTACATTTGAGAACGGTAAAATATTTGTACTGACTACTGTTTTAATCAAGCGCTAACGTTGGTACGTTTTAAAAATGGAACATTTTAATATTTTGTTTTTTTTTTTAAATATCTGTTCTATGAGGTTTGTGAATTAGTTTCTAACTACTGCAAGGGTTCATGGCTGGAAATAATATGAACCTTTAAATTTTTTTTGTGATAATATGTCCTCATTTATTTTCTTTGAAAAATCTGCAATAAAGTGGACGAATGTGGTAATATCTAGAATAATATACCTACTGAAACGCCACACGATGTACATATATATACTCGTATATATTTATATAGTTAGGTACTATCCTAAGAAGCCTAAGCTGTGAAGTAATACGGTTAAACAAACTTCGTAGACAATAGTAATAAGGAGACGTAGGTTATTGTGTTGGCTTAGCATTAGTGCGGTGTGTTGTGATAGCAAATCCGAGGCCGCGATAATTTCACTAGCTTCGTTACTAAAGTACACAAAGATGATTAAAAATATGTTAAATTGTACTGTGAATAAATATTTACAAAATTAATAAAGGTAACATATAAATACATCAATAAGAGACTATAAGTCTTTCATTTTTTATCACTTTCACAGTCCAATGGCTTCGAGATCAGTCATTTAAGAGCGACCTACATGTTTCTGTGAATAACATTTGCCGAGGGCACAGTTAATAATGAATTAAACAATTTAAAGTAAAAAAAGTTATAGTACGTCGTTTTAATAAATACGAAAGCGAGTACACCTTGGATGTCATAAGCGCGATAATGGGTAGCTCGCCGCCCGAGCAGAAATAGTGCCGAGCGTATGGTGCAACCACTACAAATGGGGCCAATAGGGCCCAAGTTCAGCCAGGGTGGCGAGTGCAAGCGCAATTAGTCAGCTCCGACTTGGAGCTGAAGAAGAAACGGGGTGATTTTTAGTCAGTAAGAGTGTGACTCACGCTCTTTTCCCACACAAGGTGGGAGAAGACATTTTTGATGAATATCTCCTAAAAAAAAGAATGCCATGCGGAGTTTAATAGTTTGAGACATTATTATTCTAAAACACGTCAAAATCAAGTTCGTCTACATGAAAGTATCTGTATTGATGAAGAAAACAAACCTCATTACTTAAAAAATGACGTCAGAATCGATTATAATCACCGAGTAATCGACTAATGTAATCGAGACATCGCCTTCGTCGGAAGACACGCGAGTTAACACCATAATCGAATTACTTACGCGCTATTAAAGTATTATTAACAACAATATCATGTTATACGTTTTAAGGAGGAATTAATATTCGTGTGTTGGTGTTATTAAAGATGTCAATTTTAGCAAAATTAAATGTTAAAAGTCTTGACATAGTCTATTTTAACATGGTAGGTGACAACAACTCAAATTAAGTATTTATTACAATATCAAAACTATTTTTCTATGAATTTTATCCAGGCTTATGTTTTGTGGCTTTATCATATTTTGACGTTATTAAGGTTATCTTCTACTCTTTAAACTTGAACTTTGAACGGGTCCACTTAAACTGGTGTGGTTCTTTCCTCAAAAGACCACTACAGAATGAACTTGCACGATTCTCTCACATTATGTTATTTTTCATTGTCTGGTCTTGAAAAGAGACTGACCTCTGAGTTTGTTTCGGCTTTTCTTCTCAGAGTAGTCAGATAGGAAATGCCGGCTTCATCTAGTTTTTCACGTTATAATTTGACGCGTAAAAGTGCCGTTTTATGGCCTATTTGCAAAAATAAATTCATTGTTTCATTGTTTACTTAAACATTTGCTAGAAAATTCTAACATTAAGTAGTGTTAGTGAGTACTATATCGAAATTTAAGTAATAAAGTATGATTAATTACTTTTGATTACTGTATTACACCTGCATTGTTATGTCGTTTTGATTGAGAAAAATATCTAATTATGCATTAAAATGAAATATAGTTTCCGATAGGGTTTTTGTCGAAGACAAAGTAAGCAAATAATCCTTCTCACTCCCCAAGTGCGGCAATAAATATCCCTTGCCTTTTCCTGCTCTGACCCAAGACCGCGGTACATTTCACTTGCACTCACAATCCTGGCTAGAATTTTAAAAATCTTTTAAGTCACAATTCCCTTGCAATTTTCAGAGAAAAACAGCTAAGAAAATGTTGTTCAAATTCTCAGTACTTGTATTTCGTAAGATTTTTAAAATACCTATGTTCAATCCAAATCCGAACTAATATTGTAAATGCGAAAGTAACTGTCTGTCTGTCTGTCTTTTCTTAACGCCTTAACTACTGAACCGATTTGTGTGAAATTTGGTACAGACATAATTTGGAACTCGAGAAAGGACCCATTTTTATACTAAAAATCCGCAGGAATGGATTCGCGGCAAAAGCTAGTTTTATATAATTGTTAAAATCCAACTAAAAGACATACAATTCTTACTTTTACATATTTTTTTTCATTCATTTTTCTTTTTTTATTTATTTATTTATATTTTTTATTTATTTATTTTGATTTTCTTCTACATAGACGTCTGCTTTTGTTTGCTTGGCAGAATATTTTGACCATACTGCTGCAATATATTTGATTACAATCCTTCAAAGAACAACTAAATATATCACATTACCTTTCAATAAGATTTACCGAAATTTGTCTTAAGCCGATCCTATTGTGGTTCGTTACGTAGGTAAAAAGAAGATATTTAATTTTGCAATATGCACTATCTAACCCCTTCGTCTTATCGTAAATTAGTTAATATGATTTTTTGTTACTATGAAATCTATTTTGATTTATGAAGACATAATACTTAAGCCTGGAAAAAAATAGTGAGCTACCATTGTTCACCGTCCGCAGACCCGCGCTTACGGTACGGCTTGAGATCATTGCTCGATCTCCAACGCCCGGAATGTTGTCTACTTCGGCGGCTGGGGCATGAGGAGGATAGTCCGTCTCACTCCGCACCAAGGCTCTGACTACGGTCGGAGGTCGCCTCCGCTGATCACTTGCCTGATGACATGGCGGTGCTCAACGCAAGCAGGGCACAACGCCACCTTGCGCTTTACCGTTACGTCTCCTTTGGGCCACCATATGGCTGATATGAGCTTACTTTTATCAAAGCGTTTATTTTTTTACTGTTGCTGATCGTAATTGGGTTTTTATAAGTGGCTCTGTTATGTACTGTTTTATTGGTGTGTGTAGTGCCGAATCGCGACAGCCAAATATGTGTTGTCACTAGTTTAAAATAGATTCTATTTCTGTTTTAATGTTGATTGTTTTGAAACCATAATTACAAATAAATAAGCCTTAGTTTACATTGAAATTCCCTGCAGCTTAAAGGTTTATTTACAAGTATTGTAACATTTATATGGAATTCAAAGCCTTTTATGATGCGTGTGTGCAAGCCTTCGTGTCTATAGTCGTCTATATGAATAAAACAACCGAGGCTCTGACTTTAATATGACGTCATGAATACAGGATGTATATTTACGGATGTAAAATCGACTAGATATTGCATACTAAACATACCTGTGAAAAGGTAAACATATTTTTTTTTCCAATATGGAATGCTTTTTATCATAAAAATATTGTTCATATATGACAATATTCAATATTCTATACAGAAGCACTTACAGCATTATAGTCGAACAAGTTTTAATATAGATACTTTATTTGGTTAAAAAATGTGGAAAATGTAGATGGATGGAGAGGGAGAGGGAGACCAAAGCAAATATGGATGGATTGTGTGAGAAGTGATATGGAAGACAGAGGAGTTAGTGATAGTGTGACCGGTGACAGGACAGAATGGAAGAAAAAAACATATTGCGCCGACCCCAAATAAAACGGGACAAGGGCAGGAAGATGATGATTTGGTTAAAAAAATGTGTATTGTTAACAAAACTATTTAAATGTTTTAATGGGCAAATATACAAATCCAAGGAGGAATTATATCCAATTTTTTTTTGCAATGTCAACCCTACCTCTACAACGGTACAATTTGAGTTTCAGACACTGGCAGACTAGAAACGACCTCGTTCGTCCTCCTTCTGCAAACCGGAGCTGCAGTACATCAATGTTCTTGTATGCGCAACCCTGACACCTGGTGGTTCGTTTACAACTGCCCCATCTAGTCTGTATAACCTCCACGTGGAGCACAGGGAGTGGGCGTACCGTTTTAATGTTGTTTACAATCAGTACGTTATTGTTCCTCGCAACGAATTACATATGCAACGTGAATTCAGAGCACATCACTGTTATACGTGTATCAAGTAATATGATTATTACATTTAGTCTTTTGTTAGCCGAACTGTAAGTGCTATTACTGAATTTAAAATTTAGTTTAAACTCGGTTAGCGTCAACGTTTTATATGTATTTTGGAGTAGTGACTATAATGAGACATAGGAATAGATAGTAAAGTTCTCTAAGACTAAAAAGGAGGATCCTCCGACCAGACGAGGTGTTTTTGTCTGACGGGCTACTGCCCAACAGTTGTACGCTGGGATTTTTTATTCGTGTTTATGCACGAGTAAATACACTTGCGCGATGTAGCATTTGTTTCGTGATATGCTGATTATTGTTGTTTCTATGTGCGTCGCCATATTTAATTTATTTAAAATAACGTCAATCAACAGAAAAGCTCCATCCGTAAGTAGCGTGCGCGTCGCAACGACGTCGCGTACCTGACTTTTTATCTAGACCACGCTGATCGCTTATTACGAGCATCTTTTCTTTGAGTAAAAAAGTCATTTGATGATTATCCCCTCACAAAAAAAAAACCCGTTCCTTTTTTGCTCTTATTGCGCTTAACTGTGCCATTTGCTCATTTGAAAGAAAAGGAAAATAATCACTTCTTTCAATCTATAATAGATTCATTAATTACATTATCAGTTTCTGCTGTGCACCTACACCTTTAAATGGTAAAATGTTTTGAGATCCGAAATCCAAAATACCTACATACATTTACAAACATATTTACATATGTACATCAGCGAAGCCACATTGATTACATATAATGATCACAGGAACCAAGGCCTGCAGGCGTCGTGCTCTTAAAAATATATAGAACATCGTGAACAAGATATTATTTCGCAGAATTCACTCGCGGCGACGTTTCTAGAACGTTTTTAATTTATAAAATTAAGATTTCCCGCGAGTCTAACGCAATGTACACATGTACACAGTTGCTATTTATTTAACTTTTGCACAAATATTTGTATACAAGGAGGACTTAGTGCCACAGGCATTTTCTAGCCATTTGAACCTTTGGCTGATTGGAGAGAAGATTTAACAGTAGGCGCAAGAAGCAACCAGATCGTGATATTACTGATAATACATATTTTATACACTTACTTACATAAAACTATTCAAAATTAATAAGAATAAATACTTATCGGAAATAAATTTACGTACAATATTAAAACTTTTATTATTTAATTATTAAAAAAATAAATTTAAATTACACAGTGGTTCCTTAGGTTCTCCTGCTATCAAAACAAGGCTAGGTTTAATTCCAGATTAAATAAAATTATTGAAAAATAGATATTCGTGCGCGGTTTCACTCGCTTCTAGGCTCTTATGAATCATAGCGCAGTGTTATAGCCTTCTTCGGTAAGTAGACTATCCAACACAAAAAGAATGTAGTTTAAGTCCACTTGTAAGTCCTCTGGTATGTCCATGGGCATTGCCAATTGGTTACTTTCAGGTGATCTGTCTGCTTGTTTGTTACCCAAAACATTGTTATATAAAGAACGTAAGCGCAATAAGGCACCGCGCTACTAGACCAGGCGAAGGAACTAGGAAGTTTTAGTCAGTAAGAGTCTGACACTCCCTCTCGCCCGTAAAACTACACGCCCCAGAAAGACTTTGATGATTTTCCTCACACAAAAAAGAACTATATGAAAGAGTCCACTCTCTCATAGTTTTCCAGAGGACTGTCTCAAACAGACGATGTTTAAATAAAGCGTAAAATAATAAAGTGCACATTAATAATAGTGTGTAGCGAGTATTAAAATAAAAGTTTCTTCTCGCGGAACGTGTGACGTTTTCATTAAAACACGAAGTGTTTGCCCTAAATTCTGACTGACGGTTGCAAGTGAAATAATATTAAAGTACTCTCTTGTGTGATTAAACATACTACGTGGTTGAGCTAATAGTCAAAAGTGATTTTAGAATTCTGCATATTAAGGTAATAAGTTGCTTAAACGAATGAATACTATTGTGTTAAAAATGTTCCTGTTTTTCTTTTTTAAACATAGAGTTTAAACAGAGTTTAAACGCTTTTATTTCTAAATGTAAAACGCAATGCGAAAATAAAATAGCTGAATATTTCATTCAAATCCAATCCTAAGCATGAAATGAGCTCGAATTTAAATTGTACCTTTTCTTCTCAATAACAAAGTATAATTTTGTATATGAATCGTATTTGCTAGGATTCATATTTATTTAATGAAGTACTCAGGACGTCTAAGTACCTGATATGCAACATAAATACACATATATACCTTAAATTATTGAAAACAAAATGATATCAAGTGCCTTGTTTTATTTTTTCATTTTAGCGGCCATAATAATGTGTCGCAATTGTAGGTAATAGAAACAACGATAAAAATGTCAATGAATTTTATTGTGATTAAAATTTTGTCACCTCCAAGTATTATACGAACAAAAAATAAATATTAAAACGTTATATCAATTAGTACGAAAACTATCAACACTCGCATTAACGAGGCACGACTTTTATTCAATTAAAAGTAGCAGTCAGTCGTCGAAATATAAATTGAATTTATTTCATAAATTCCCAACTGCAGTTGAGACTAAACTCACACTGAAAGTAAATATTGGTTAAACGGTTCAAATAAAAACAGGTTTCATTCGGTTTTTTGTATGTTTTTAACGAGTCAAAGAGTCAATGTACGAAATAAAAAGTCATTTAAAAACACGAGTGGTGTTGGAACGCAAACGACATCTATGATTATTGCGTAGCTGTGCTACGGGCGTAGCGCGTAGCCCGTAGCATGTACTACGACGATAAATTTAGAGCTACAGCAATACATTTTGAGATTTGTGTTATATGATACGCAGGTAAAGTAATACCTGATGGTAAGCAATCAGCATCGCCCATGAAAACCTAAGGAGTTGCAAGTGCTTTGCTGGCATTTTGGGGATAAGGATTGGGTTTTAAGTAGCCTCATCCACACGGTGAAACACAAAGCTGAGGGTCTTCTGTATGAGGGTTTTCTGTGAAGCCATTTTCTACCATTCCGCTCGAGCTGGCACATTCTAAGCATTTTATTTTTCTGTTAATATCATATATATTTTTGTGATTAAGAAACATATTACTTTACTGAATCTTAACCAAGTTGTAGACCATAAAGGACGAATAATATATAATTAAAAAAAAAATATTCAGTACCTATCTTGTTTCATTCTCTACATTAACTTCTAACTTTGTGTTTTTCCTTCAGCAGAAGACAAACATTAGGCTTTTCGTAATTCTATCGGATTATGCGACTAATCGTCCATTTTAATTTATAAAATATACAGTGACTTTGGAAAAGAGGCTTTTGACTCAGATTATCTTAGAGTGGATTAAAAAAATAATACATAACACGACATGGTTGTTTTTTTTAAGGCAAGTTGAGATATTTTTTTTATTTATGGCATAGAAGAGCAATCGACACAATATCACTTCCATTATGTCTCGAATTGCCACGACTGAAAGGCTAGGAAGGGAAAACTAGGGATTTGAGAATTTTCTGTTGTAGAGATAAATGCTTGTTTCTTCTCTATGTAACAATTGACCTTCACTAAGGAGCGTTCATTTATAGGCCTTTTTTTGTAAGGGGAAAATCATCAAATGATTTCTCCCACCCAGGGTCGGACGGAAGGGAGTGTCAGACCCTTACTGATTACAAAACCCCGTTCCTTCTCTTGCTCTGGGCCGAGGTCGCGGTGCCTCATTGCGCTTACCCGGAACCCCGGTTGGTTTGTATACAATTTGTTATGAATACAACGTGATCTTACCAGTATGGTGTCCCAAACAGGATCTAAGCCTCCAATTTTCAAGAGAATTAGAACAAAACTGAGAGCAAGCATGGTCGCAACCGATGAAATATCAATTTCCCAACAAGCCTGCTACTGCCGACGTAATAAGTTTCGAAGCTCTGCACATATGTCACACACACAAATTTTAAATTGCTTTATAACAGTGGAAGTCTGAGATATGTTCTAGAGACGTGGAGTTACATAATTTTATGTAACTCTCTCTTTGTTTTCTATTAATAGGTATTACAATACCTTGGACCCGTTCCATCTCTTCGACTATTTATTAACATGAATATGTATGTATATTAAATTATTGATTCCAGAGAAAAATTAATTACTTATACAATTTTTCCAGAATAAAAAAAATCTATAAATTTAGAATTATTTCTGCCCAGGGTGGAAGAAGTCATTGGATGATTTTCCCCTTAATATTAAATAAATTAAAATGCGAATTATTTACCAGTACTTATATCATGAAGGCAGTTTAAACAATATACATACATATAAGTTTTTTTTATGTAATACTTTGGCAAATGAGCAAGCGGATTACCTGATGGTAAGCAATCAGCGTCGTCCATGGATACCCTCAACGTACGAGTGCGTTGCTGACCTTTTAGAAGTTAGGGATTTGGAGATTTAGGGATTGGGAACGGCTTGGGGAAAGGAAAGATCCGGTAACCTCACTCACACGGCGAAACACAACGCTGTAGTTGTTTCACGCCGGTTTTCTGTGAGGCCGTGTCGCTCCGGTCGAGCCGACCCATTTGTGCCGAAGCATGGCTCTTCCACACTTAGCTTAGTTTGAAAATAAAATAACATTATTTCTCTACTTGGTGGAAAAGAACGTACAATCATTATCCATCGCACGAGTGCCCGTGACAAACATTACATTACTTTAGCGGGATAACCGATCGACCCACGACGTGTAACGTCTCTCGATTGAAGGAAATTACAAATATTATCCTTTTAAAAATAACTCTTCCGATTATATGGGAATTACGAAATGATTAAACGAGATAATCAATGCCAAAAATGTATTTAAAAAATCGATGTTTGATTGTTTTAGAATAGGCATAGATTATGTAATAGCAAATAGAACAGCTTTATTCATAAATTGAAGTTTTATGTTTTATATATTAATTGATAATAATAAGAAAAATTCTTTCAAACCAATGAAATACAACAGGCATTCAAAAGTTTTAACCAAAACAACATAATTATACTATAATTTTATCACCATTATGTACTTGAAGGCACCGGGGGGTTGGTACAAACATCAACATCCCGATCATCGTCTTCACAGTCCATCACAGGGCGTAGGATTTTATAATCAGACCGAATAAATTACAAAAATAACGGACGTCGGCGATCCGTCTCAGATGACAGTCACAGCGCTCGCTCTCCACCATAATGCGCACGCAGAACTGCCAGTTTGACGTTCCGCCAGAGTACGATTTATGGTACCCTCGTCCGATGAATTGTGATAAAACCTCCTTCAAAATTCAATTTAAATAATCGACGCTCCGACACGGCCAGACTGACATTCGCTCGTCCTCGAGCGATCTTAGTTATGTGGTAGTTCTGGAACAGAAGAAAGATTCCACGTGTATAGCACGCTGCTCGTTCATCCTGACTAACATGCGCTATCTCAACATCGTCTGGTTACTGCACTCAACATCGGTGTAACATTATCATTTTCAGTTGTACCTACTTCCAAAACAACTTTTCCCAAACCACAGTGATACGGCCTCAGCGATTGGTGTGCATGGACCGGATGTATGCGCCTCTACCACCAGCCAACATGCTCCGGCAAGACCACATCATCCCTCCGACCAGCTCACCACATCACCTGCCTGGGTCAGACTAGTGCGTCCCTTCGACTAGACACCACGTGACATAGACCGGACGTCACTATCCTTCCCAATGATCGGTTACGACAACTCACAACTATATTCACAGACTATCACGTTACCCAGATGAAACTAGGTACAACCATCAACTTCTCTAATTTGGGAACTATCTCGCGCGTTATCAATACAGTCGTTGGTTCAATCATATGAACACGCAAATAATGAGGAAGATTACCCATTATCACAAAGAAATGGAACTTTCTCACCCGTAGATGTCTCCAACAAGCCTTTGGATGCTCTACAGCCGCAAGCGTTGACTTCTTTAAATGTTGCACAGCTTGTCTTCTTCTCCAAGCAAGCAATAAAACGTGGCATGAAAAACAGATGACTGCGTGCCTCTTTATCCGCGTCAGTTACAGGTCGTTCTTTCGGATTATCAGATTGTTTTCCATCAAATCCCACTTCTGATGAAGGCACCTGGGGGTTGGTACAAACATCAACATCCCGATCATCGTCTTCACAGTCCATCACAGGGTGTAGGATTTTATAATCAGACCGAATAAATTACAAAAATAACGGACGTCGGCGATCCGTCTCAGATGACAGTCACAGCGCTCGCTCTCCACCATAATGCGCACGCAGAACTGCCAGTTTGACGTTCCGCCAGAGTACGATTTATGGTACCCTCGTCCGATGAATTGTGATAAAACCTCCTTCAAAATTCAATTTAAATAATCGACGCTCCGACATACTTATACATTTAAAAGTTTCAAAATATGCACACGTTTGTAGAATGTTTTTGTTTTTTAGTATTTAACGCTCATATAAATTTCTTTCTTATTCCTCTAAAGAATGTCACCAAAATGGTGTAAAAGTTTGCTTATTTTTTCTATCCATATGGAGCGATGTCAAGGACTTTTGTGCCACATGGGGCCTGCCCTTTACTTGGTATTTAGAGAGCATTGTTGCCGCGCGGAGGGCCTATTAATATCTTTAAGAGGCATAAACTTTAATATCCTGATAAACGGACAATATATCAAACTTTATGGTTCTTGGTGGTGAAAATAAATAATGTGTAGTTTTACTCTTTTGAAGGTGACTTCTTTTGGTTATGAATGTGACATTTGTGAGGTGTTGGTTATTGATTAGTTCTTGCTCTGATATAAACAATTTTTCGAATTGTTTATATTGGTTTACGACTTACACATATAGTTGTTTGTAGAGAGATTCGAGTAAATCCAGATGGCTGTGCAACGTTTGTCATCTTTGTGTCGCACAGTGCTGCTCATGATTATAAGCTCTTGGCGTGGCTTGAAACAAGCTGAGCATTCCTCGTCATACAATTACAAAAATAAGCTATTTATTGATAATTAATAAAAAATGTTGTTAGTGTTAGTATACGAGTAACACATTTCTGAATGACTTACTCGTTAGTTGATTAGTCACTACAATTCGGATACAATAAGGGAATACCATGAGATATGATGAGAATTCTAGGCCTTAAAACTTCAATAAGCACAGGAAAATAAAATAAAAATGACTTTTAACAAAGCACAGTATGATTGGAATAGCTAATATTTTTCGTGGCAAACATCAACTACATACAATATGTACAATTTGTAAAAACTGACATTCAGTTTAAGTTAATTTTATTAATGTTGTCAAATAAATAAAATGAACAAATGCTTTGTCTTACGATTTGATATTTTCCCTTTTTAAAAATGGAACTACTTAATTACAAACAAGAAAAAAGATTAAAGTTAAGTAACGTACAAACGCAAACATTACCGTAAAACGTATTAGTAAGTATTAGTATATCTTTGCTTAACACTAACATACAACAAAAGTACACATAGTAACACATTATGTAACAGTTCAGAACCATCTATCCGCAATTCAAATTACCTTCATCATCCCCTCTAATATTCATGCAACCTTAAATAATTTAATTTTGTAAGATATAATACATTATGTAGATTAATAAGTCCTCACTCTCTATGACGTAGGATATTGAATTAATCAAGGTATTTAATCCCACGTGATTCTATTCATTAAACAGTAATTGTAATCACCGACGCACTAACGGGCTTTAAATTTATTATTTATCACAATATTTAGTATTTAAATGAAGGAATAATACTTAAAACTGTTTAAAATAATGAGGAATTCTTTGGTAAATTTGCTTGCGTTTTTATAGGTATATTTTATGGGTACAGAATATTTACTATGGTTTTTAATAATGACGACTTCTTGAAGCCAAAATGGCTTGCCTAGAGTCTTCTATGGTATATTTTACGTACTTTAATAACTTTTAAACTTATAAATAAAACGGTAAGGTTGAAAATACATTGGATGCATTATGATCCTTCGATGTACTTTAACATAGAGCATATAGATTTCGAATTTTTCTAATCGATACCTAAACAAATTTAAGACCGTCGTTTTTTTTTCAAAAACATAGCAAAAGCTTGCATAAATAATCCATTATTTCTACAAGAAGTAGTAATTCAAACCATTTCTACACCAACACAACTTGTAAACTTTGCACAAAGAACTAAAGTCGCTTCTAGTTATAGCAAACTTTATGCAAGTGTACCGACTTCCCACTTTCCCTCCACACGACGCATTCATTCATCAAACCAGAGACACTCGGTTTCGTTGCGGTTGACTTGAATGAATCGTGCTTGTCTATGGGTACGCGTCAAACATGGCTACGTCATTGTGATCGGAATGGCGCGTTTGAATTTGTAGGTTAGCTTTGCAATTTGTTGAATAAATGTTGTAAGTAGCTTGGTTTTGTTACATAAACATGATTGTTATATTCTAATAATTATAATTTTAATATTATTATCATTCTTTTTTTTATGTAATAGGTCGGCAAACGAGCAGATGGATTACCTGATGGTAAGCAATCAGCGTCGCCCATGGACACCCGCAACGGAGGAGTTACGGAGTTACGGAGGAGTGTCGACCTTTTAGGGATATGGGATTTGGAGATTTAGGGATTGAGGAGGGATTGGGGGCGGGGGCATTCTAACATCGATGCAGGTACTATAAATAGGTAAAATTTGTATGTATGTAGAAGGTATTCTTTAGAACCGTGGGTCGAATTTCCAAAATTCTTTCACTGGCAGCTATTATTATAAATTCGAAAGCTTGTTTCTTCGTTTTTGGACGTGATAACTAAGCATTTTTTGGTTTGAATGTTTCTTGTGTCTGAAAATGGAAGGACGCCTATGTCGAATATTTTTTTCTTGGAGGACAAAGTCAAGACGACAAAAAGTCTTTGCCTCTGTCGAATACTAATACAATACAAATTCAAAAATTTTATAGCTAATGGATCAGTAATAACATTTTCTACCTATTTTTCTTGCACTCAAGTTTCAATACAAACCCTTTGTCAAATTGGGTTAAAATATAACTGCGTTGAACAGATAATGATAACTCTCGACAATAAAATAAATATAATGCAAAAGTCGCGATAACTTTTTGGCGGGCTGCCTAATGTGACAGTTAGATGGATTTAATACCATAGTTATAACAACGTTAGGGTAAGCTGTTGTCGACAATTTTACTTCTTTTCTTTCTAACTTAAGTAAACATTTTCTTAAGTAAATATGATGATCAGGTTATCTGATTGTGTTTCTGTGATAGCTAATTATATATCCATATATATAAAAGAAAGTCGTGTTGGTTACTTAACTTATAACTCAAGAACGGCTGAACCGATTTAGCTGAAAATTCGTAGGGAGGTAGCTAAGAACTGGGAGAAGGACATAGGATAGAGGATAGAGTAGGTAGTGTAGTAGTAGAGCAGGGTGCTCTACCTAACCTACCTGTGGGGTAGGTAGTCAAATGACGGGAGCGACGCCACGAGTAAGAGCTAGTCACTTATAAAATCGTATAGTTATTCTTGTACATATTTTACAAAAAAATGTGTGTGTGAGTAAAACAAGGAATGTATTTGTTAATAGCTAATTTTTATACTCGTATGCAGCGGACAAACTGCGTTTAATAAAAAAAGCTTATTCATAAATAACCCAAAAAAGAAAACACTATAAATGAAAAAAATACAGCATAAACGTTTGAAAAATACCATCGCTTACAAGACGTTTTATTTTTAACCGCCACCAATCCGTTGCGTCACGTAATAAGGGTTGCAGGTGTGCGATACGGTAGACATCAACTATTCACAAGATGTGGACATTGACTGATGGACGCTTGAAGGAACATATTTCTAAAAGCTCCTTCAGAAGAATCGCTTCGACCTTATGTTACCCTTTTTTGTTAGGACCCCCAGGATAGGGAGGGAAGGAGTATCAGACTGTTACTGACTAAAAACCCACCCGTTCCTGCTCCTGGTTTGCTTTGCTTGCCCCACAACCCCGGCTGAACATCAGCCCTATAGGGCCCCGTCTGTGGTGGTCTATAGGCTCTTTGAGGCGCGCGCAGAATCCGAAGCGCCGTACGAGTCTGTTTCTGATCGGGCGTCAGGCTAAACCTTATTACCCTGGTACATAGTTAGCGTCAAAATAGTTTGATGAAGGGTTTAATATCAGTTAATTTGTTATGTGTTTATGAATGGTAACGAAGTTTGTTGTTCTGTATTTGAAGTGTATTACGTAAAATAGGGTAACTTTAATAAGTCTTTTGCAATGCCTTAGACGCGCCGCTGATGTGACTTTTTGTGACCGTGATTTTTGTTTCTGTTAAGATGCTCTCACTGAAAATGTTCGTAAGTGACAATGTAATAGATTTCAAAATGAAATAAGTAGAAAAACAAAAAGAAGTCACGAGTAAGGAGATCTAATAGTCATGTAGAGATTGGTTGACAGTCATGCTGCAAATATTCGTCGCCATATTGTCACGTCACATCAGTTAGCGCAATCTCCTGTGGCTCCATTACTCGAAAAAAAACGGCGGTGGGCCTTAGACTAAGCTATTTGAATTTGTTTCAATTCAATAATTCCGCTTTTGAAAACATTTTGACGGACGCGTTTTTTAATACCAAGATTCTTCTTTCTAGATCTTTCTTTACTTTTATCCTCTAACATGATACTGACGTAAATAAAGAATACAGCAAGAACTTCGCTATCAACCTACGTAACTCGGTAAAGTTCTGTGAAAACATAATAAGAGAAAGACGCGAGAAGTCTTATAGATCACGAACTTTCTTTAAACATTTGGGATATCTATAGAGATAATCCTATTTTATTTTATTGTATAATCTTCTCACAATTTCAACAAAATTTTGCAGAATCGAAATCATCAAACGCTTTTATGCGAAAACCGATTCCAAAAAGAGAAAAGCAAACTTGTAATCAATAGAAAGTACGTAAGTACATAGATGTATTATTTACATGAGATGTATAAAATATAGATACGGCATCATCCCTCAGCGTATTAACGACAAAACAATTTGTTCTTTCGCTCGCATCGTCGGTAACTCATGGCGGAGTTATTTTTCTTCATTCCACTGCATCTTCATTCGCATTTATCTTTTTATATCTTTGTTCGTAAAGGCTCGGCTATACGGTTTCAATCTTTCCTGGATTTTCCTTGTTTTTAATAAGATTTCATGGATCTTTGCCGGAGTCGGAACAAAACAAATCAACGGCTATGAAACGAAGTGTCCGCATTGATGAATGGAGATGGTGAAGCGGATGCGGCGCTTAGAATAATGGCTTCACGTTTAAATTATTCGATATTTTACCTATTTCAGTGTACTGACATTTATTTTGATGCCAAGGAATTTATTTTGGTTTCATAAAAAAAGAAATGAAGGAAAATATTTCCGTGTATTCAGTTTTACAGTTTAAAAGAGATTTAAATAGTAATTACCAATCCCAACACGGATGTACCTACTTTAGGAACTATGTCCAGATCTGGTGTAAAGTCTACGATGGTTACACAGAATATTATGTTAATATTTAAAACTTTAAGTGAAAGTCAAATATGCTGCCTATTTGAAACACTATTTTATCAATAAGAATTAAACTAAATAAACAAATTTCTACAAAAAAGACGACTGAAATCACAAAGATGCCTTCAAGTCTTCATACATATTTTCCGTACAAATAAGCTAGGTCTTCACTGCGATGTTGTGAAGCGACAAAATGGAGGCCAAACTTCTACCTTTTTGCAAATTGTGGCTCAAGCCTGAGTCACCGAGATTAGATGGAGATGTCGCCTCTGTTTATACAGCTACTCTGCTACCGCGGGGAAATAACGGGAATAAGTATCTATCGTTGAGCAGTTGTTACGGCAAATTGTGTCTAGTGAACTGCTTTTTGTATTTGTTTTTGTAAATTGTTGCTTGTTATATGAAAATATGTATGTGAAAATGTTTAAGCATTATGTACGAAAAATGGCACCGGATATTAAAAAGCTAACTAACATTAAGTTTTAACATTAAAATGCTGGCACCGACTCCAAAAATAAGTAATAAATTTTGAATATTTGCAAAATATTAATGTCAAATAAGTTTACCTATAAACTAAGTTTTTTTACAGTAATTCAAATTGTTATTTTTTACTTTTTAGTGTAGGAACTTTTATTGCTTGACTTTTTTTGAAGGCGGTTTTTTTATTTTGTAAATTTTTTTTTTATTTGTAGCCGTTTAGTGTTTTTTTTTATTATAATGTGTTATGGCAAAGAAGTCAATATCGTTCCTACATTTCTTTTGAAAAAGTTACCAATGTCATACTTATACGTAGAAATACATATCATAGTACATTGTTACTGTGTAATCGTTTTGATCTCGAGGAGAGATGATATGATGCATGAGATACTTATGACTTATAGTTAAAAAAAAATAATAATCTTATCATAAATTCATATTAGTTCTCGCCAAATAACAAAAAACTAGATATTTTCATCAACAGACAGATAAAGTTCAAAGATACCAAATGCAATCTAATTTAGTATCTATGATTAAATACATTCGTACATAGAAAAAAGACCGATGCAATTATTGTTTTGTATCAATTGTAACCCATTAAATGAAGAATACTATTTTGTTATTACTAAGAACATTCATATATAGACAAGTTGGTAAAAATACAAAAGACCATCGCTATTGTAAATATACATTTATGAGTCATTCAATGTATGAACCTTTTTTAAGTAAGTATTATCTACATATGTGCACACAAAAGAAACACAATTATTGTTTTGTACGACGCAATTATTGTTTTGTAACCCATTTAAAACGACTGTTTTGTTAAAAATGCCAATGAATTCTCTTAGCCTATTACCAGGAAAACGATAAGAACACAATGACGCATTTCACCACTAATGTGTAAACGCAGTCCACGTGGACTAATGCAAAATAGCCAATACTAGGCCAAACTCCGCCCCCAAAGGTGTGCGGTCCCGCTCTAGAACCTTTCGGCCCCATCGGCCATCTGTTCTACGAGCAATGTGCCGTGCCCACTGTCACTTAAGTTTGGCATTTCTTCGGGCTATGTCGGTGACGCTGGTTCTTCTGCGGATTTCTTCATTTCTGATTCGAACATGCACGGAAACTATGAGCATAGCCCTTTCCATTGCTCTTGACAGCTCTAATAAGCTTACACAATACTAGGCCCCATGCCAACCTTCCAGCTTCATCATCACATCAGTTCAATAGTACCTTACAGCCAAAGTGCATCTTATAACAATTCTAACAAGCCCAAACACGGCTAGGATATATTAATTAGGTACGCAGTTCCAGTGCCTACCTTCCAGCTCCGTAATCATCATTAAATCAGTTCGATGATAACATTTCCAACATAATTATTTAAGATCATTGGTTTACAGTGCATTTTCATAGTTGCTGAACTACCTTGATTGTGATATCTATGCGAGTGTCAAATTTCATCACCCATTTCTGATCTTCTTCACCAGTTCCACCCCATCAAATATTACTTTTTGACTGTAAATGCTTGAGTGCTCTATGAAAATATTAAAATTACTATATAGTTGCCTATAATATTTGAGGAGTTCCCTCGATTTCTCATGGATCCCATCATCAAAACTCAATTTTGAAAAGAATGGGACCAATCTGGAAGCATATCCTTTCAATCATAAAAAAAATTTTGCAAATCCGTCCATAAACGACGGAGTTCTGAGGTAAAAAACATAAAAAAAAATAAAAAAAAAAAAAAAAATACAATCGAATTGAGAACCTCCTCCTTTTTTTGAAGTCGGTTAAAAATGGAGAACAAGCGAACTAGCTATACATTCCGATGCGGTGGGGTTTAAGTTAGCCAGGCCCCGTGTCAAACGGGAAAAATGATGGATGATGCTATTTTAGAAGAGGACGTACTATCGCCTTAATATTGTGGTGACCAGGACAATTTGGGTTAACATAACGTTGTAATATTGAGCCTTATTTTTCTTGAACTCGGCGGTTCGGAAAAACCGCCGTTGAAAGATCATCCTAAAATTTCAAAGTCAATGTCAAAATCATTTATTTCTATTAAACCACAAATAGGTACTTTTCAAACGTCAAAATAGAATATTAGTCTGCCGAGATGTTTGTCAGTTAGGCTAGGTGTTCGTTCCAAAGTGTAGATCCGCAGTACCTATAGGCGTGTTAGGCAAAAAGTTTTGCGAAAATCGCACAGTTGTTAGCTGCCAACCATCCATATGGCGGGGATGAACACCTATTTATTTGTCAGGCCCATTCACCATTGTTTTGTCCAATTGTACATTTATTTTCAAACAGCACGCATGGTCAAACGACTATAGCACTCTGCTGGTTTGTACCCGCACTTGATGCTCTTTTGTTTTCACAAATCGGTGGGCGGCCAGATTCTGTTCGAGAGATATCGTTGTATTTTTTACCCTGTTGTAATAGAGATGCGAGTTATATTCGATTGTTTTATTTTTTGTATTCGAATTTCGTGACTTTTATTGTTGTGAAACGCACGTACCGTATTGATAATTAGTTCAAACAAAATAAAAAATAAGGACTTAAATGGGAATAATAAATACATATGTGTCTACTTTGTTTAATTTTTACAAATTCAAGTTCTTTATTAACGTTGATTTTATTTGCTGCATATTTTCTTTTTTGATATTAGTAATAATGAAACGGTAAACAAAATAAAAAAAAGTAAAATATTTTTAATACTCGATGTTACTTAATTTTGTTTAGACATCTCAGTGATATAAATACGAAACTACACATACAATATTCACGTGCAATGACTTCATTGGTCACGATCAATCGTTACTAAAATATTTCAACTTCGTTACACGAGAATTCACGAGATATTTGACATCGTTCATAAAATCCGTCGTTAATTCTCCCTCCGATTATGCACGGGTAATTTCTGTGTGGAAATGACCGGGTTCCCCAAAGTCCACTCGTTCATTCAATCAATCATTCTTCCATTCATTCGTGAGGCTTCCTCCCACCTCGTAACTCAATTCACCTTGTAATTTTAATCGTTAAGAGCGATCTCTACCAGGCAACCTTTTTTATTTATTGGATTTTAATATTTTTGGTTATTGGAGTAAATCTTTTAAAACCAAACTAAGGGTTAGTATATTACTTACTTAATTGCAAAGTTATAATGTTAGAGAATACCAAAGGCCCTATCTTCGCCCTAACCCATACCTAATACGCAAATCCTCAACTTTCAAAACTCTAACTACACAGAAAAGGCTGGCAACTGACTTCCAACTCCTTTAATGTGGTGGGTGTCCATGGATGACATCTTGCTTTCCATTAGATAGTCCGTCTGCTTGCTTGCCAACCTAAGCCATGAAAAAAAATACTTTTGGATTTAATAAGGAAACGAGTCTTATAAGGAAACTAAGACCTATATGTATTATCGACATTAGGGATAGAACACAATGCTATTCTTATTTAATTATCGAAATAAAGAAAACATAGGTAAATACAATTATTATTTAGTATCTATAGCATTAGTATATTAATTACATAAATATACGAGTAAACTTTAAGTAAACCGCATATGAACATAATATGCACATACATATACAATAAAATCTTATAAATTAAAATGTCCCTTGAGGTCGTGAGCAAAACTTAAACTTCATGAATGCTAAAATGTAATTTCCAAATTGCAATTTATTGCAGCAGCTGTATTTTGAGAGCTAAGGGAATTAATTCCTAGTTATTAGACTTTTACTTATGTTAATTATTCTGCGTCGGTCACCGGGGGATTTCAAAAAGCATGAAGTAATTAAGTTGTATTCATATGTGACACGATGGAATAATTTGATATATTTAAATTCTCAACATTAAATTATTTATTACTAGCGTCTCTCCAAGTTCGGCTCTTATATGTATTATATTTATATATGGCTCAAAATAAAATGTTAAAATTGTTGAATTTTGTTCGAGCCTCGAATAATTTCTCTCAAATAGGACTCGAACTTGCAGGACCACTCATATGAAAAAATACATGTTTTTATAGTTAAAAGTAAACTTTTCGATTGGTTTTTATCGGTTCATTACTTTTATTGTGCGTACGTCTAAACTGCTTATTGATATTTCGGAGCCGGATCAGCGATGAATCATTTGTTTTTTATTTGTATTGAAAATTTGTGTTCTCTTTGCACACGTTTTACAAGAGTAAAAAGAGAGCACGCATATAGTGTTGTCCTTGTCCTTTTCTGGTCGTCGCTGACGTGTCATTAGTTTTTTGCTTTGAAGAATATTACTATCGTTCTGCGTAGACAGATAACACACTATAATGCCTTTTCATTTTGACTGCGACGTATCTGTTTATATAATTTAAAAAAAAGTAACAAAAATTAAAATTCGTTTTGTAAATAAAAATATCCTAAATAAATAGCGTTTTGTCTTACTGAAAATTAGCATTAAGATTTCGATTGCTCGACCAATAACACACTAAATCCCTAATTATAATTTTGTTATTCAGGACAAGGTAATTGAATCATAATAAATAAATCAGTTCAGCAGACTTTAACTAACAAATAAACTAACAAACATAGCTCGTTCCCGTCCAGTAAAGTTCATTAGTTTAACAATAGTTTATTCAGCAAATACATGCGTCCATTGGTTGACCGTTGTCTCAGATTCCACAAAAGGGTTGATCAATAATGTAATGTATAACTATCCTGACCTAAGACAATACATTTACGAACTTAGCTTAGCTTAGTTTTGTGTAATATGTAAATACATTGCATGAGTAGACTCAATTACCAGTACTAAGGTCTTGCTCCTAGCCGGGTTTGCGAGTACAATTGTCATATCAATACATTATAAGTCTGTTGGTCTCTCTTGAATCACGCGGGACGAGATAAGTCATTAATTTAATAATTACTCCCGCACATTTCACAAATATTTTGTTTCAATTTGACAATTAAAGGCACTTTCGAATGTCATACAAAATAATTAAATAAAAAAAATAACAATTTGTCGGTAAGGTTTCTAGAAAAGCTATCTGCTCGTTGCAGTATATTCCTACGGGGGAAAAAGAGCAAGAAACTCTTAAACTTATGAATAAGTTTTACAAATCAAGTTATTTGTTACATTATTATAATGAGTTAATTTCATTATGTGACAGTCTATCTCGATGCCATTTTGCGTTCGATATTACGATATTATCAACCCATGTAAAAGCAGGATAAGTTTCTTACAATAAGTCGACTTTACCAGACATAATGTTATAATTTATGATTTGAAATTCGAAACATAAAAAAAATGTTCTAACCAATCACGAGACCTCACTTATTTGCAAAACGCTGCTAAGATGATATAACTAAGAGTGCTTCAGAGTTGCATCGATTTTTCACTCGAAAACACTCGGAAAGTACTCGATACTATCAAACAAGAGCATCTAGATATCGGAGTTCAATCGTGAGTGTATTAGTGTTGCATGGTCCCGACTCGATAGCTCTCGATACGTCAGTGGCCATTCGAGTTCTGTGTCACTCGATCACCTGAACCTTTGTAATCGAGTCATCAATGCGAGTGGTATCGATTTAGGTACCTAAAAGTATTTTGTGCTTTATAGCTGAATTTTGAAATATAGCATTCTAAAATCTTGTATATTTTAAAGAAATGTATTTAAATATAACTTAAAATATATGTTAATTGTTCACGAAAAATAATATTAACTTTAAAATTAGCTTCAAATTGCTTCAAAATTACTGCTGAAATTTATAAAAATTATACGTACAGCTTTATTTTTAATTTAGATTGAGAGTTTTCATTCATTAAGTTTTGTAAAACCAAATTGGATTTATCTAAGTTTATAAACATATAAAATGACTCACATAATTCTAAACTGCAATACTGAAGTCAAACATCACTTACCTGGAAACAAAAACAGAGGGTGTTAATATTTTTCATTCGTGGTGATAATATTGACAGAGAACAGTTATTTCTTCATAATTAAAATAGGTACACACACATTACCATCATCATCATCAGCCTATAAGTGTCCGCTGTTGAGCAAAGGCCTCTTCTTACAAGAAGAAGGTTTGAGCATTAATCACACTTGCTCAAGTTGGATTGGAGATTTCAAACTTATAATTTAAGATTTCCTCACAATATTTCCTTCACCGTATGTCAGTGGTGTCTTAAAAATCAAAGAGAGTGTATATAACTCGGAAAAATCCACATTGGTATTTGCGATGTTACGGACTCCCATGTATGAGAAGCGGGCACCTTAACCGACCTCACGGTACACTTTCACAACCAGTCAAAATCAGATCCCTAACACTGACTAGTTCACCCTATATAAATTGAACCAAAACTTAACTGAATAGTCAGACAGTAACCATGTCCAACAAAGCAACATAAATCGATCCAGCAGTTAATAGAAATGGAGGAAGGAGACCACATAACAACACGACAATACGGCACAGTGGCGCACTCTCGCTTGTCAGCTATTTGTCAAGCGCATCATTCGGCCGAGTAATTAAACGTTGCTCGGGCGTTCGACCGTCTTTATAGGCCGTTATATTGACGCGCTCGGTATATCGTAAACTTAATTTTTATGATGCCCTGGTACTTTTAAATTATGATGGCGTGTGTGGTTTCATTTTAATTTTTAATTTTTTCAGGTTTTGTGGCATGTTAGCGGTATTTGCATGGGTGTGCATGTGGTATTTATTTACCTTGACCAGTATTTAACATTTCAATCGTAGTAATTTGAGACACAATAGAAGTACAATAGGTTCGTGAACGCCGGTTGCGTACGGTCGGGGTTTGATGAACTAAACAGTTTTTTGAAGAATTTAAGATTGAATTAACTTACTTTCAGAATTGTAGTACATGAAACTAAAAAATGCCAAATCTTATACACATTACTAATTTTCAGTTCAAAGAACAAAATTATTTGTGAACTGAAAAATTCAACCTACTATGATTGTGTGTTAAAAAAACTCCCCTATGAATAAAGGGACGATAGAATTAAGAGGAAAATAATAACCCTATAAATTTATAGAGCGTGAATTTTATGAGGAAAAAATTGATAATTTATTTCTAATTTAGTCAAAAGAGGTCGTTGTACAAGCTCGAAAATCATTCATGAGTGCACCAGCAAGAAAAGAATGTAGAATGGAATGATTTGATTGTCAAAAAAGTCTTGCCTCCATTTATATGGAGGCAAGACTTTTTGTAAATGTCATTAAAACTAATATGGAAATGACAGTGACATTCGACAAATGTCAAAAATATTTTGACATAACATTTTTCGTTAAAACTATGTTTTAAATAGTCATTGAAATAAAATGCTCGGTTTAAGTCACTTACTAAGAAAGAGAAAACATAAACACATCTTTAATTATAAATAGCAATATATTAATAATAATAATTACATTATCAACAATCAAGACATAATCAACTACACACAACTCTACCCTAATACCAAAGGGCATCACCAGGGTTAAACCCGCTGACAGCCTTCAGCAAGCCTGAGTGTGACTGTGGTGATTGATGGACGGATCATAAACAGTCGGACCGACCTACAAATTGCTTGACTGTCGCAACTGTCTTTGTGTACATGGCCTTAATTTGAATTAAGAATTTTGTCTTCACGTCATTTGATGTTAAGTAAGGTTTAAGATTGTAGGGTGGTGCTTGTCTGTGTTATTGGTTGAGTGACCTCCAGTATCTATGTCTTTAAAGAAAAGGATCTTTTTAATAGCATAGGCCCATAAACGGACAGAAGGATCATCTGATGGTAATGAACGCCGAATATAGATTCTTTCAACAGTGTTTTTGGTGAGATTTGTAGGATTGAAGATAAGGGGACGTAGCCTCCTATATAAATGTAACCTCTCCACACTGTACACACACAAAGTGATGTTTCACCTGAAATAATTATAGCAATTTGGGATCAGAGGCCACACACGCTACTTTGTTGAATGAAAAAGGTTATTGGAGATATATTTCATCATTTGTATGTTTTTTTTTAATTACACATTATTTCTACGCTTGGACTCTGATCTACATACAGGGATCAGAGTCCAGAAATTTTACTCCATTATTGTCTTTAAGTAATTTTACTCCTGAATTGACGAGAAATTTAGTACCAATATGGCACCCGTACGAAGCCGAGGCGGTGGTTGTTTCTTAAATAAACATAACATTATTAGTAGAATTCTAAGAAAAGTACGAATGTAATGGTTATGTTAAAATGTAATGCTGTGTGCATTGGTATTCAGGAGACGGAATAATCTGAATAGATGTAACTTCTTGTAGGCAGCGAGCCATGCAGTATGCATGGAATTCTACTCTCAGTCCCTCATTGAATATTTGATATGAAGGTAAATAGTACACTATATCTTTAAGATTAATAGCACACCTAAATATCACGCCTCAATTACCTACTAGAATATCTGGGCATTTTTTGGTCTGTTACTTTTTGACAAAATATAAATTAAGATCAAACTAGATAAAATTATGATCACAAAATACCATCTGACGAGAAATTAGTTCAGGATCACACCAAATGTGGGAAAGCCAAGCTTCAGCATAAATGGGTCGGCTCAACCGAAGTGACACCACAGCCTCACGGAAAATCGGCATGAATCAACGACGGCGTTTTGTTTCGCCGTGTAAGTGACCTTACTTAACACAACGCCAAACTACCGTAGGCCCAATCCTTCACCTACCCACTTTTCTCCCCAATTCCTAAATCTCCGATACGCTAATCCGATACGATACAGAGGCCGGCAAAGCACTCGTTACTAATCTGGTGTTGTGGGTATCCATGGGCGGTGCCGATTGCTTACCACCAGGTAATCGGTCTACGCGATTGCCGTTCGATGACATAAAAACACTAGGTAATCTTATTAATGTAAAGCTAATGTAGAACACGATAGGAAAAATTAAGAAGCTAAAACGTATGATAGCTTAAGTTTAGAAATTTTATAAAAAGTACTAAAACCTTTATTAAACTTACAACATTTAATAAACTCTATAAATAATAATAACACAAAGAAACGAAACAAATAAAGACGGAAATTTACTAGTACAGCAATTACAATGTAAACAATGAATGGTCTCATAAAACACCCAGCCACAGTTTGAAAATAATTAAGACGTTACCTTTGCTAACAAACGAAAACTTTACAAATATATTTTTCTCAGAAGACATTTTGTGAAGGCTGACTCCAAAAGAAAGAAACGCGTATAGCAAAAATGTTTTGAATTCAGTTCTTAAGTTGTGTGCTTTGAATTTGAAAAGCAAGGGATGTGAGAAAAGAGTTAAGAGAAAGTTTGGTACCAACTTAAATACAATACAAGATAGAATTTAATATGTACATATTTACGTGTCATGAAAAATAATAATAAACACCGTAGTACATGTACTTACTATATACCTATATTTCATCATTTCATCCTGCGGCACGAATGGGTCGGTTCGACCGGAGTAATACCACGGCCTCACAGAAAACCGGCGTGAAACAACCACAGCGTTGTGTTTCGAGTGAGGTTACCGGAGGCTCGATACTTCCCCTTCCCCAATCCCCAATTCTCCAAAATTAAATCCCTTATCCCTAAAAGGTCAGCAACGCACTCGTTCCGGGTGTCCATGGGCAGCGCTGATTGCTTACCATCAGGTAATCCGTCTGCTCGTTTGCCGACCTATTACTTAAAAAAACACAAACTTTACACGATATAAGTATAAATCGTTTCGTTTCTCCCACAAGCAAATGCAACTATCCACCAGGGAAAAATTAACTCAGGGGAAAGATCAGTAACTATCTTCCCACAAACAATTTGCAGCTTCGCAAGGGTTCTTCTAAAACGGAGAAGGTTTAAGGTAACACTTATAGATGGATCATGAGAGTACTGTTCTCATCTTTGGGTGGGGGCTCCTCAGTACCAGCTTCTCCCACTGAACTGCATTCAGCGACGAGCTGTCGGAATTGTTAACTGCCCTGTTATCTCAGACCGGTTGGACTCTTTGGCACTGCGTAAGGATGTAGCCACGCTATGCATTCTCTATCGAATTTATCACGGAGAGTGTTCTGGGGTACTGTTCGGTTTGATCCCTGCCACATTTTTCGCCATCGACATAAACGAAAGCGTTTTCATCCCCATCAGATAGACGCGTGGCAGTCTTTAGAATACTTTGCAAAACTAGCATACTAGGCAAAACTTTGGAATACTTCTCTGGTGCTGCGAGTGTCCCATGGGCGGCGCCGGTCGCTTACCATCAGGTGATCGTCTGCTAATTTGCTTCGTATTCCATAAAAAATGAAGATAGTGAGGAAAAGTTAAAAAATAGTTCGCAGGCTTTAAAGAATAAGTTACACTTAAGTAGCAGGAGTCACGTCAGTTAAAATATTAAGTGTACGTGTACCGGACATTGCGATATTATCGGCGAGTGTTAAAATCGTTCTCGATTTAACAGTCCATTTTTCATCGTAGCTCTCTGTTATCGGAGTTTTGTTACAAATCGTGCGATTATATTTCAACACAAATTATGTTTGTTCTTTATTATTTTGTTCGTGTATTTTTTAAATAAGTTATTATAATAGTGTAGTAGACTCAAATTACTTTATTTTGACTAGCTACTGACGCTGCTCGGCTCCAATTCTTTGTACGGTGATTTTTATGGCACTCAGGAATAAAATTCAAATGAAATTCGACCAGCGATTCCAAGATTTGATCTCTACATACAAATTTCAAAATTTTACCTCTTTATGACATTAGAATATTATTATGTAGAAATAATATGTATTGAAGTTTATTGGTATAAGCAAACGTCTGGACACGTCCTTACACGTTTATTTAATTTGGCTCGTTTTAGTTTTTCACATACAACGCATGCTCTACAAGTAGTGTAGACCATAAAGTTGCCGCGTTCCTTATATTTAAGAAACGAAAAAAACATCGTCGGGTAAACCTACACTGCAATTGAAGAGGCAATCTCAAAGCGAATTACTGAAAAACCCTGCAATATCCATTAGCGGTTGCTTATTCATCCTCAAATTGATATATTCCGGTCATGAAGTGTCTCCAATCCTACATTAGGCACGCCCAAGTTCCTCCCATTTCGTCCTAACTGAAATTACCGAACTTAAGGGCTGCGGAAGTGGGGGCCATCTATTTCTTCTCCCCCCACCGCCACCCTGCCATAATTAAGGTCCGTTTATCCCAGTGGCTAGTTGAACAGTTCTATTAACAACTTGTTTCCTCACTTACGTACCCCTGGATAGGTTTTGTGCGGATAATGGCGTGTTTCTTATGCTCGGATGGTTTTTGCTGGCAGTTTACGCTCGGGAGATAAGATAGGGTAATTAAAAAATAGTGGTTACGTAGGTGTGTATGTCATATGTGTGTGAAGGTAATTAGTAGATTGTTTGCTGTGATTGTATTCTACTAATGATAGGTAGTGCAGTGTTGTTGCTTGGTTTCCGACGATTATTTTGTGCGTGTACATAGTGCACACACACAAAATAATACAGAGGTCATTATCGAATGTTAAGGGTAGTTCGCAAGCGCAATTGGGCACCGCGGCTTCGGCCTATAGCAGCAGAAAGAGCGGGGCATTTTAGTCAGTAAGATTCTGACACTCCCTCTCGCCTCACCCTGATCGAGAGAAGTCATTTGATGAACCAAAGGTTATGGCATTAAAAATGATATCTTAAATAAAATATTTTTCTTTTCTTTTTAAATTGAAGCAATTATGAATGCAGAAAAACCACGAAAATATAACAACAAGTTTTCACGTCGATTCAGCCGTTGCATGGGAAATGGTCGGCAATATTTGGGAACACGAAAGTTTTTTTAGTGAATTCAATAAACGAAAACGTAAAGCTGTTGCAAAATCCTTTGCCAGCGCAACGGTATGACAGCCATCAAAAACTGAATTAAAAATACAAGTAAAATATCATACTTCACAATCCTTTTTACTCTTGTTTTTTTATTTTTCATTTGGTGACAGTTAAATGGAAACAAAAATCTCTGTCTGGACTTATAAAAATACTAGCTTTAGCCCGCGACTTTGTTCGCGTGGAAAAGTGCCTTCCTGCAGATTAAATTGAATATGTCCTTTTTCGAGTTCCTAACTATGTGTGTACCAATTTTCACACGAATAGGTTCAGGTTTAGGCGCGAAGAAAAGACACACAAACAGACAGATAGACAAAGTTACCTTCGCATTTATAATATTAGTGGTGGATTTTATGTACCTAATTGACTAAATAAACACGACTGAAAATAGTTCTACCGATTTCTGTCACTTTTTTTTTATTAACTACATAGTATAAAACAAAGTCGCTTTATCTGTCCCTTTCATATTTGACTATAGGTGCGAAGCCGGGGCGGGCCGCTAGTAATCCTACAAAATTTTTACAGCATAATTATAGCCCGGAATAATCAAATTGGTACATAATAGGTTCCATATATAAACAACAGGTGCTTTTAAGGTCCAGGCCATCACAATTTAACTTTTTGTTACATTGCACCAATGAAATTTAAGAATGGACACTTTAAAATGGTAAATACCAATAGATAAATATGAATAAAACATGGTAGATCAAATACGGGTAAAGCCGTAAGCAAAAGCTATGGAAAACTGACCTACCTGAATAGTAAAAGCCTGTTGAATTCGCTTTCCTATGCAGTAGAGTTGACACCGGTCTGAAATAAATCCTAAGCCGAATCGGCTTGAAATATCTATGGATCTACAAAATACATTCCTCGTACCAGTCTTATTTGAAATGCACCACAAAGAATTTTTTATTATATTAATCCTACTAATGTTATAAATGTAACAGTTTGTGAGAATGTACGGATATATGTATGTTTGTTATTTTTTAACGCAAAAACGACTGGACCGATTTGGTTGTTTGGTATGTAGATAGGGTATACCCTAGATTAACATATAGACTGCTTTTTTTCAACATACGACGCAGGCGAAGCCGCGGACGGAAGCTAGTATACAATAAAGAATTAAATCTAAAGAATTTAGACATCCAACTGTTTTGGTATTTCACTTATTTTTATCGAGCACACGTTGTTTTTCTTCAAAGTGGAAGATCCGCGTAGGGTTCCTTCTAAAGAAACCAAATAAACAAACTTAATACGAAATCTTATTATATTTGGTAAATAATGACATGCAAATTTATAAACTTATCCATATATATACGCATAATATATTATTATGTACATATAGATGCATACCTTTTCATGGCGCGTGTAGTCCATTATAATGATTTGATTTTTCTCCTGTGTCATGGTTCCTATATAACTATACTCCTTAAGTAAAGAAAAAGAACTCTAATTACATTTTACTTAAATCGACTGAGAGTTAATTAATTGCTCAGTTGCAACGAGTCGTGAGTTTGATTGCCGCACGGAACAACTCTGTGTGATCCTCAAATTGTTCCGGGTCTGGGTGTGATGTGTACCTATGTGAATATATTTGTAAGTGCACTCACGACTCAGGAGAAAATCCGAGAGCAAGACACCGTATATTAGAGGAAGTAAGGACGAAATACTCGATATCCTTATTAAGGTAAGTGTCATTATGGTTCACCAAAAGCACGCGTAAGAGCGATAAAATTCAAAAACATTGTCGTAGGACTACTCGAAAAGTCGCTAATGGTAACAAGACAGGTTATCTTCGAACAACACTTACAATGATATGTACGAGAACAAGACAGCGGTTGAGCAACACGTCGAAGGCCCAGACAACTGCGTAAGGGTGTTGCTATACAGACACGAATCGAAAATGAAATGAGCGAAGAGTCAAAGATTATAAGAACATGTAAAACTTGAAACTAAAATTGGACTACTTCATTTTCTGTGATTCCAAAATCAAATAATTGTCGTAAAGACATTTATATAACTTATTTATAAATGCTAATATTATGATAAAAATACATTGAAAATTACACAATAACCAAAAGTGTTAGGAGAGTCATGTTTCGGCATGAGTGGGCTCAATTAGAGTGTTACCACGGAGAGTTGTCACAGAAAAATCGGCGTAAAACAATTCTTGCGTTGTATTTCGCCATGAGAGGAACTAAATCCCTAATTCTCGAATTTATAACAATCTCCAAACTCCTCTTTCGAACCGTATACTGGTTTGCCGACCCATTAAAATACATATTTGATAGTTTTCACTATTTCTTTTCAAGTAATGGTGTAGCTGGCAAATATCCCAATATATCTCTCACCTTGCTCAGCTTAGCGGCAGTCACACCCCTGCCTAAGTCGATGGCGCAGACAATCGTGATGGGTAAGTGTGGACGCCCACTTACACCGCTATCATGATTGGATTGGAATCAAGTGTCTCCTTTCATTTTGTCGTAAATTGAGTTCTGTTCGGTTATTTTACTTTTTTTCGTCTGTCTGAGTTTACGGCGGCGCAGCTGTGCCAAGAGTTCTTAGTGGTTCGAATTCTTTATTTAAATTTTGTGTGTGACGTTGAAAGAACTAAAACCTATTTAGTGATAATAGATTAAAAATTTACGAATAAAATGACGCGTTCTTTTTAAAATAAAAATTTGGTGTTTTACAACTATTCCAATTACTTAAATGTAAAAATATAAATATTGAAATGTCAAACGATATTTTTCTATGATTATTGTATAAGATCACAAAATATGAGGTCATAATGTTTTTACGTTAAACAGCATACGGTACACAATATTTTCGAAAAGTTAAGTAGCAAAAATCTAACATTAGATATATCGTCAAACCTATGAATGAAAGTGTGACTATATTTTAATAAATCATTGTATTTAAAAGTCTAAATAATGAATTTTTGATTAAGGAAAATGCTTACTAAAATGTTATAATATGTTTAAATACTACTATAAGCCTAAGTTTAACACAAACATCTTCGAACAATATCGTTGAATACAAGGTTATCCACGTGCATGTTTCTCATAGCTGCAATACAAGAGGCAGCGTGTCTCCCGTCTCAGCAACTTTACATCGAATAGTTGCACCCTGTAATGAACTTACATTATTCAACGATACACCTCCATACAGGACAACAATACACTTAAGGTTCCTTGTGTGTATCCTAACAAACCTCTCTGAAATATTAAGCAGATATTATGTAGCTTTTAAAGACAGTACCTACTATTTCACTTAATTCATTTCTTTGCTTTTTATTTGTCAACCGACTTCAAAAAAAGTTTCTTCTCAATTCGACTGTATTTTTTTTATTCTTTATATAGAAATTGCATATCGGATGGCTTAATGCTAAAAGCATTTTCTGCCAGTCTCTCATTTGTAAAAAAAAGATTTTGTACATTTATCTTTACCCCCTGTAAAGAGTTTTATATAAAATCGGTTGTATATGTTCTTTCACAGCATCACTACGACAACTGCACTTGGATTGGATGTACTTAAAAAAAAACTATAATTTTACCGTGATTCGCAAGTCAGTCCAAGAAATCTTTCCCGTGACTTGCGGGAATTCTTATCCACAAACAAAATGTAAAGGATTTTATTACGTTACAAAGTTCATTGAAATCGGTTAAGCAGTTTACGATTAAAAGCATAACAAACAATTCACAGTCGCATTTGTAATTCTATCCTTGAGTAAGTAGTTCCACTCCATAAAGTGGACTTGAGAATTGAGATAGAATATAGCACAGTAACTTAATAGGTTTGACACAACTCTATCTAGCACAAAGGCAGTTCAGATTACTACGATCTAGCTGGCATTTCCTCACAATATAATCTATATCCGATGTATTTCCAGTAAGTTAAGTGCAGCTCTCGCAACTGTGTTATACACAAACAATACATTATGTTCTGTTTCTTAATATACTTAAGGTTTATTTTGGTATTACATTCTTCTGAGGTTTTTTCTAGATCTTCATATGTGTGTTGTTACTGGAAGAATTATCCACAGGCTTATTTCATTTGTAATTGTAAATTCCCTTGTTTGCACACGTGTAAGCGTCAGAGTACACTGAGACTACCGCCAACAACATCGGTATTAAGTCTACCTAATGGTTGCCCAGTAGATTTCAATTTTATCGATAAGGTCGCCTTATATAATATTTATTATTTAGGAAAAAGTAGCTTGAAAGGCAGGTGCATTATCTGGGACATCCACATACGTCCAGGGCAATGTCTGACAACTATGGGCTTCTGGAAGATGGTGACTCTGGATCATTTCCCATACATCGAACTGCCCGTCCTCATATATAAAGTCGCCTTTGTACCCTATACGCGTATGTGTGGGAGAGTCATACTTCTGCACAAATGGGTCGGCTCGACCGCAGTGATACAATAGCCTCACAGAAAACCGGCGTGAAACAACTTTATTGTGTGAGTGAGGTGTGACGGAGGCTTAATCCTTTACTTCCCCTAATCCCTTCCCTATCTCAAAATCTCCAAAACCCTGATCCTGAACAGGCCGGCATCGCACTCGTTTCTCTTACGTAATACGTAAGAGAAACGAGTGCGATGCCGGCCTGTCGCAGATGTCCATGGGCGATGATTGCTTGCCATCAGGCCCGATAGCTCGTTTTTTTTTTTTTTGTGAGCGCAATATCATCAAATGACTTCTCTCGCCCAGGGCCGGGCAGGACGGAGTGTCAGACTCTTACTGACTAAAAACCCCCCTGTTCCTTCTCCTGCTCTGTGCCGAGGTCGCGGTGCCTCATTGCGCTTAGGTACCCCGCAACCCCGGCTGAACATCAGCCCTTTAGGGCCCCGTCTGTGGTGGTCTATTGGCTCTTTGAGGCGCGCGCGGAATGCTACGCGCCGTACGCTCAGGCCTGGTTCTGGTCGGGCGGCGAGCTGCCCTTACTCGCCGACCTCAGGCCCGTGCTTACGGTGGCCGGAGATCGTCCCTCGCCGTTCGCTCGTTTGCCGTCCTATCATACTACCATTTTTTTTCCTTTCATGTCAAAAACTTGTATGGTGTACAATAAAGACTATTATTTATTTTTTATAATTAAAATGGCGTTGGCACATCTCTATATAGGTGTAGAGACGAGCCAATATCAAACTAACAATAACTTATAGAAAAGCTTTTCTTGATTAACCAAAGCAAATTAAGAACAGAAAATAACTACAAAACAAAGAAGAATTATATACTCTTAGGAGAAGGAGAATAATATTGTGCCTTCGTGTCTAATAAGCCTTATTTAGGTCTTATATAAGACATTTACTCACATTATCACATATTGTAGTAAGTATATAGTTGTTGTTTACTTTCTTGTATGTACCGACCCCAGCCTTGATGCATGAACTAACTATGGATCGCTACGTTTAGTGGGATGACGCTTAAGTTTCGTTCTCCGATATCAAACTTATACTGTTCATGTAATACCATCTTAGATATAAAGGAACTAAGCGGATTAAATAAAGTCTGTTATCTATTTTCATACTTAAATGGTGCATTCGTCCGATAATATTATTAAAGAAAAATAATGTTATAAAAGAAACAACTGTTTTTGACATTTGGGAAAATAATTATAAGTCAAAAACTCCGCTCTATTATACTTCAATTAAATATTACCTATGTCTGGCGAGGCGTAATGGAAAATATCACTACTGTATTATATAATGTACCTACTGTATAATATATAATCTATTCTTCCCATATTTAAATATATTATTTATATGTATGTATATGTAGTTGTATTTATGTGTGTGTATTTGTAGGTTATATTTATTGTATTCATATATTATGTTTTTTGTATTATATGTATATGTTGCCTTATATGCCTATACTTTTTAATCATTTGTGTGCTTGTTTAAAACCTATTGTTAACACTTCTCTGCATCACCCTTGAGATTGACTGGTAGAGAATGCCTTCGGGCATTAAGTCCTCCTTTGTTTGTATTTTTGTATGTACATAAAGTGTTAAAATAAAATAAATAAATAATGAGGCTCTCTAGACACAATGCTCCGAACCTATCCCAATTTGTATTACTTAATACTATCGGTGTGTACGGTATTCAAGGCTAACAGTATATAGTAGATTTTATAGAATTAAATTCTGTATGGAGTACTGAAAGTCAGTGTAGTGTGATCATTAGACTCCGGTCGTCGGGGATCGAGAGACGATCTCCGGCCACCGTAAGCGCGGGTCCGCGGTTAGCTCGTCGCCCGACCAGAACCATACCCGAACGGACGGCACGTTGCGTTCCGAACGCGCCTCAAAGAGCCAATGGATCACCTCAGACGGGACCATAGGGCCGATGTTCAGCCGGGGTTACGGGGCAAAGGCAAAAACCTATTGCGACTTCGGCCTTTTAGTCAGTAAGAGACACTCCTTCTCGCCTCCCTGAGTGGAAGAAGTCATTTCATGATTTTCCGCTCACAAAAAAAGATTGATAATAATTAGAATGCAATCGTTGACAATGTTAGGTAAGTCTAAAAGCCACCATGCTACATGCCACACAATTTCACTTGTTTTTTTTTATTCCTCAATTCTCTTTGAATCGGCTGTATATTGTTTTTCAGTGATAAAAATAACTTTGAACTTTGACAAAAAATAGGTTATATTTCGAACGACATAAAACCAGAAATTGTGGTGAGCGTACTACCAAAGGCTTGCATAAGCTAGAATTTGGTTTAAAATAATATTTATTTTATTTTGAGGACCTTTATTACTATGCACACGTTTTTATAGAACAACTAGCGACCAGCCGCGGATTCGCACATATGCAATGTTGATACTTAATTTATCCACAATTTAATAGATATTATTAAACATATACATATAAATATACCTCTTCCATTACGCTTTCTATTAAAAAACCGCATCAATGTCCGTTGTATAATTTTAAAATTAAAAATAAAATTTTAATTTTAATTTTAAAATTAAAATTTTAAATTTAATAGAAAATTAAGGATTTGCATTATTTGCAGGATTATTACCATATCGCTATAATTTATTGTTTCTGAAAAAAATATTTTTTATGACCTTTCTCTCTTTCTGCTTCGGCACGAATTTGTCAGCTCAATCAGTCCACCACTATAAGGACCATAGCCTCACAGAAAACTGGCGTGAAACAACCACAGGTGTGTGTTTTGCCGTGTGAGTGGGTTTACCGAAGTCCCAGTGCTTCCTCTCCCCCAATCCCTAAACCCCAAAATCCAAAAAGGTCGGCAACGCACTCGTATCTCTTTTGGTATTGCGGGTATGCATGGGCGGTGCTAACGCCTACCATCAGGTAATCCGTGGGCTCATTTGCCGTTCTATCGCATAAAAAAACACAATAAGGATGACCGAAGGAGATTCCATTTCATTATGGCGTCGTTGTAATATGAAACATTACTTTCTTCTGAACCCAACGTTTCCAACTAATTAGATAAAATGTGTAACGTTGATTTGTGCCAGGTCGGAGGCGAAGTGTCGGGCCAAAGGGGAAAGATTTTAATTTTCCTAAGTAGGCTTTACTTTGGCTTATTCGCCAGCTGCCTTGCTATATTTAATTAAACATAATATTAGCTATTTATTCAGAAATAAAGGATTCTGGATCAAAACTTTAAAAAAATTTCAGATGAACTCAAGGATAACATTTAAAACTGTCATGAGGGACCAGAAAATTTGTCTGATTCACTTATTTTGATACGTTTATCTATACCTATTTTCATCCCTATATAAAGCTATATTAAAACCTCATCTAAATATCACCTGTCACGCACAGAACAGAAAAACAGGTGAATTATTAAAAAAAAAACAAATTTCCGGCCCAATGAATACGTCGACAACACCGCATCTACACATAAGCCTTATCATTTAATTCAGTTGCTTGTCATTTCCAGATTTCGTTAATATAAGGACGAAAGGAATTCTAAGTAGGTCAACCATACCCCGCCCTGTTTACACCTAGACCCTTACCTGTGTTCACTTGAAATCCCGTAAACAAACAAACATAACTACTTAGAATATATATTGTGTGTTTAAACACGCAAACACGCTATTATTTCTCATAAGTAGGCTGAACTCGATAATACGTTTACCTCCCATTGTCTGCAAACTACCGAAACACCGCTCTTGAGACCTTTGCCGCGCCTAAATTTAAACTCAAACTCAAACTCAAACTCAAATTTATTTATTGCAAACATAGGTAATAAGTACATAAGACATGATGAAGCATACATAATATAAGTCCGCTATGTTTCGCCTGTCGGCATGCAATTTAGAAATTATTTAATTATTATAAATTAATGTCAAACATTATACTTGTCCAGTTCATAGTCATTTTACATTTATGTTAACATTTTCTTTTGTCCATAATAGTACCATAGTATTTTGAATAATATATAATTTTATAACAAAAACAAAAAAATACGGATTAAAACAAATAACAATAATACTGTGCATAAATATAATTAAGTAGGTATGGTATGATTCTTTACTAGATGGATTTATCATGTAGATAGTCATCAACACTATAATAGGCCTTGTTTAGCATTATATCTTTAATCTTGCGTTTAAATAAGTCATTATTCTTAATCTCTAGTATGTGCTTTGGTAGGTGATTATAAATTCGTGGTCCCATGCAGAATATACTTTTATTGAACATCATTGTGCTATGCGTAGGACAATTGATTTTGTTAATTTGTCGCTTACTTTTGTATTTTTTATACTTATATAAATTAGTCCTGATGTAGTTTATTACCTCATAAATAAATAGACTAGGAAGTGTTAAGATTTTTAGATTGATAAAATGGGGCTTACAGCTGTCAGTCTGACTTATTTTGCAAATACTCCTTACGCACCTTTTCTGCGCCAGAAACACTCGTTGCTTATCTGTCGAGTTACCCCAGAAAAGGATACCATATCTTAGTATAGAGCCCACGTATCCGTGGTAGGCCGTAAGTACCGCTGACTGACTAGCTACTCTTGAGAGCATGCGCAAGGCATAGGATTGTTGATAAAGTTTCTGGCAAAGGTTATCAATGTGAGCTTTCCAATTCAAGCTACAATCTATCGTCAGTCCTAAAAATTTTGTTGTGTCAACTTCTGTAATTTTAGTTCCCATATGGTCAATATTAAGTTTAGTAATCATTGGTTTTAGATTTCTAAATGTCATAAGGTGTGTTTTGGTTAGATTTATCTTTAAATTATTGGATGTCAACCATTGTATTATATTATTAAGAGTAATTTTCATGTCAAGTATAAGTGAGCTTGTATCCTTATTAGCAAAAATAAATGTACTGTCATCTGCAAACAATATGCTTGGTTGGGTGGATATTTTTGGTAAATCGTTTATATAGACATTAAATAGCAACGGTCCTAACACACTACCTTGTGGGATACCCACTTTAACTTCTCTGTAAGTTGATGAGTGTTGCTTTTCTATTCTAAAATTCGGGTTTAAACGGCTTATTCTAGTGCATTGTTTCCGTTTACCAAGATAGGATTTGATAAGGTTGAGTACGTTTCCTCTCACGCCGCATGCATGTAATTTGTTTAAAAGTATTTGATGATCTACACAATCGAAAGCTTTTGTGAGATCCATATAAAGTGCACAAACGGGTGTCTTCTTATCAATATTGCTAATAATAGTTGCGAGGAAATTATAAATAGCTGTATTTATGGATTTATTCTTCCTGAAACCATATTGCTCTTCAGAAAGTATATTATATTTTTCCAAGAAAGTGTAGAGTCTGTCATGTATAACCTTCTCAAAGATCTTAGAAATAGTGGGAATCAACGCAATTGGTCTATAACAGGTCATTGATGACGTATCATCTTTCTTGTGATGAAAATGTCAATTTGACGTTTCCCGCGCCATGTTTGTTTTTAGCGGGAAAGTTGCATTATAATTTTCTAACCTAAATCTTTCGTGTGCATATTTCAACATTATTCTTTTACATATAACGTTAAGTATTATGACTTTCTGAGCCTCAGTTACGAATACGTGTAAGCCCAAACTATATGGGTATCATAAAAACCGATGTAGGGGATATGTCAAGTGGAAGGGACATGTCTTCGTGGCTCGTAACAACAAACTGCAGACGGGGTGATTAAGACGATTGCCTGTTATTGAGCCAATGCTTACTTATTGAACATAAAAGGGACAATATAGCTTATTACATAATGTATCGATAATTATTATTTTTAAAAGTATACTGTAGTTTACTTCAGCGTTCGTATTGAGGTACAAATGAGGTTGGGTTTGGTTTTGCATAATCTACAACCATATCAGAAAAAAAAACAAAAAAAAAAAAACATTAAGCTTTGTAGATTCACACGTAACACTTTACTAAATATAGATTCTAATGGATAAATTAATAACACAAAACGATTTACTTTTCTCTAAAAAAACATTAAGTTTATGAGGAAGACGCAGGATGGGCAACAATAGGAATTACAAATGCCTACTAAATGTTTAGTTAAAATAAAGATTTGACAAAAGCAAGCAAGATTAGGGTAATAAGCCGGCAGTTCCTGATTTTTGATAGGGTGTTTTGTAAAAAAAGATGGCCAATGAAACGCGGGAAATGTTGTAGAAGACACAAAAAATGTGTAACAATTACAGAAAGCGTTTCGACGCCATATTTTTGTCAATGTTTTTTGTTCTCTCGTACTGTGACAATCACTGAGCGGGGTTCTAAACAGTTTCAACAAATTTAAATTGTATTAAGGAGACAAGGACGATATCTGTTGCTCAATGAGTTTGTAAGAATTTAACACTTTTGTAGCTGAATGGTTTTTGGTATAATTTGCCCCTAGATATAGGAGGTAATACAATTTAATCATAAGGAAAAATAGTACAGAATAACCAACTGAAGACAGCATTTTTTTGTAAAATTATAGTCAGAGTCTTCACATGTTGTTATAATTTGTAAGGAAAATCACTTCAAAAATTAATGTCAAGATTTCGTTGTCGTTTACTACTTTTGGTCTTCGAATACAGTTTGAAGTGCAAAAATTATGGGTACTTATCAAAGCATTTTACAGAGGTCATTATATTAATCACCTAGCCAAACTGTTTTATTGTTAATTTAATACAGAAAAGAATGATAATTGATATTGGAAATATACTCCACTCAAAAAAATATCAAAACTTTGCATAGCACAAATACATTTTTATTTCAACCATACAGCTCTAGAACAGCTTGTTAAAAAGGTACTTAATGTTGTTCAGCCCTTAAAATCACGTTAAAAAGTAGTCAAAAGCTCAAAACAGCAATTAACACGATAAAATTTAATTCAACAGCGCTCGCCCCGTATGTGGCGGTAATTTCCCACATACAACAAAATTGTATTTGTAACGTCACAACCCATTAACTGATTAATACCTTAATTTCATTATGATGCTTTTTCATTTTCATTTCATTGACTCTATTACGAATGTAGTTTTCTACCTAATTTATCATCATCATCATCAGCCTACATGTGCCCACTGCTGAACAAAAGCCTGTTCTCACACGGAAAATGTTTAAGCATTAATAACCACGCTTATTCAAAGTCGATTGGTTATTTCAAACTTACGATTAGGAATTATAAGTCTAAGTTTCCTAACGATGTTTTCCTTCGTCGTATGTCAGCGGTGTCTAAATAATCATAGGATTTACAGGTGACTCGGAAAAAGACATATTGGTACTTGCCAGCCTCTTACATGAAAAGCTCTGGCCCACCACGACGATAGGAATGCTTCGTAAATGAACTTCAAAACAATGTAATTTGCATTTGTGTACCTAATGAAACACTAACTAAACATGACATTACATTTCAAACCTAGAATTTCACGTCACACTAAGATAATAACGATAAAAGCTTGAACATACGCCATAATGCAATCTCGTTGACGTCGTATTGACGCCACGTTGACATCGCGCAAACGTCGACGTTCGCACCGACTCGGTGTGAAAGCGGCTTTTGACATTGTCATGCATAACAGACGTACAGACAGTTGCGTTGATATTAAATTAGCATAGAGCACTAAGGCAAGTAATTTAAGGGCTGATTTTTCAATACTGTCGCGACAGAATGTTTGTATAAGACAGTGACAGCAAGAATAAAATTGTTGCTGTCACTGTCTTATACAAACATTCTGACGCGTCAGTATCATAATTATTCCCCAGGTAACTTTTATCTAACCATTGCAAAACCAGCCCTTACAATAATAAGTAATTTGTCATAATGGCCCACAGTTTAATGCGCCCGCTTCTCATGCATGAGGTATCGATGGCAAGTACGAATGTGACCTTTGCAGAATTATTGTAATTTCTTTGGTTATTTAAACACCACTGACATGCGATGAAGGAAAATAACACGATGAAATGAGTAGACCAGGACGCATAATTTCTAATTAGTTTGAGATCGCCAATCCGTGAGCAAGCGCAGTGATTAACCGCTCGTCTGCCGGTATATGAGTATACCACAATAGAAAACACATTGTGTCTCGCGTATATCTGTGCTCCCGGCATACCACGGGTTAATACTCAAAGGCATTTGCTCAGCAGTGGGCACTTATAAGCTATTGATATGAATTTTATTAGGAGCTCCAACAGAGAATGCACATTACATGCGCAATATTTAAAAAAATACAATTATAGAAGTCGTATGCTCCTCCACCAAATATCTCTTTACCTAAGAATCAAAATGAAACATCAACATTGAACCACGTCTCATCATCTAAGTCAGCCAAAACTCACAATATAGGACCCGTTAAAACTCAAATCCGATACTAATAAATTAACGATTTAATGAATCCAGCGTGTCACGGTTAAAATGCTTAACCCTGTAGGCGAGGGGATGAGTCCAATCCGAATGGGCTAATGAAGTGAAATAATTGATTAATAGCACGTCACCCGCGGGTCGCGGCTCCGACTAATTACGACTGATATGATTGCCGCGCGCCGTAACTTAGAACTGTCTTGACTTACGACTGCAAATTAGTTTTAATGAAAACTTTAAACGATTTGGACGTTTTAAGTAGGTAGGTAGGGTTCATTTTGGAAAGATACTTATTTCCATTTAATTTATAAGTGTGTTAATGGAATGGCTTTACCGGAGTCCCATCCACGGAGTGCCACGGCCTTAAAAAAGCTGACGTGAAACAACAGACCCCCAATCCCCAATATCAGAATCTCCGAAATCCTTATCCGCAAGAAGCCCGCAACGCTTGTGGTGTTTCGGATTTCTGTGGTTGGCGCTGATTGCTTACCATCAAGTAATATGAATGCCGTATGTGCCGTCCTATCAAACAAAAAAATATTCTAAAACAACAAAATGATTCTAACAATTTGTACTTACTTCTTTCTGATTACAAATTTGTTTTTAGAGTACACAGTATGTATGTGTACACTGAAGTTACTTTCTGCACATAGAAGCACATTCTAAAGTGCGCCAATAAATTCACAGAACAACCGCCATCTTCCTTTACAAATCCACGGGGAGTCAAACAACATCCACAGTTGTTCACAACTATCATAGATCTTTATATCACGACAGGGACAGACAGTTTTATTATAACTCTAAAGCACAAATGTAGCTATCCTGTCAACTTCTATAAACCTTTGTGTCTTTGAAAAAGACACAAATATAGAATCCTAGCAACTTTAGATGGTTTGTCACTCGTTACACCAAAAACTGCTGAACGGATCTGAATGAGATTTACAATACATATCTTAAAAATATAGTCTGGAAATAACACAGTCTACTTTTTACTCTGCTACTGCAGGCAAAGCTACTGGCAGAAGTTAATTTATTCATTCAAGTTAGTTATATAAACTTACCAATTTTACCTCTTTATAATATTAGTATCGATAATCCACTTATGATAGGTATGAGTAATAAACAAGAGCCAATATCTAGGTAAATATTGCTTTGTGAAAAACTGTAAGTATTACAATCATTGTTTATATTCGTAATCTATATTCTCAGAATCTAGAGATAAACAAATGAGAATTTTATGTTACTAACCTATTTTTATTCATGCAGTCAAAACTTTTTACGTTGTACGCCTTCTGAGATACATATAAATCCAATAGATAGCTATTGGATGTTTTACCGCGAAATTTATGCAAACATCGCGTTTATATTATCTGTTCTTATTTTAAACTGTCAGGGTTAAATAGTTTAGTAGGTAGGTGAAGGTCGAATCTAAGTCATTCTATTTTTAAATGTTCTTTTTGTTTATTTTGTGTTGTGAACTTCACTTCACGTCCTCAAAATTCGGTCGCTGAGTGATGATGGTTTAAATAAAATTCGAATTTTACATTTACGTGATAAAATTGAAAATCCATAAATTAAATGGTTTTCAGATTTGATTTGTTAGTTCCATTCCTCAAGAGAGAATACATAGAGACAAAACTGTTATAACGATAAAAAATGGATAAATTAGAAATTTGCTGACATGAAGTGTAACTTATTTATTCATTTTTTGATTATTAGCTCGAATTACTGTGTACATAGTAAAAAGAAACTACCACTAGGTACCTACGTATTGTATATTGTATTATTTGCATGATGAATTTCACATTTACTGCCGCTAGATAGCGCTATCATATAACAAGATCGCAAAATTGTTAATCTAATAATCATTTCCTAAGAAAAAATATTACCTGCAGACTAAGAAGAAAAAACACAAAATCGTTCCAACATAGATCCAAAGCCATTTCCAAACCAATTTCCATAATTGAGTTATGCGGGTACCCAAGCCAAAGGTTCCTGAAGTTATTGTCTTCAATTACAAAGCCGTTTCTTAGTACAAAATGAAATAAAATAAAAGAAAAAAGTGCCTAGTCGTTATATTCATTGGCGTATGTACCAAAGCTCGCTTAAAGCCACAGAGTAGAAAAGAATCGGTATCTCGCTAACCAGCTTTATTTGATTTCTTTTATCCTGTGGTTAGAACAGTAACGTTATCGAGCGGAGCCTTTTGATACTATTTGAAAGCAGTTTTTATTTGAAATTTTAGTTCGTTCTTATCTACGGCTTTCTTGCAAATTAAAACAAGGGTCTTTGGTTAATTGCATAAAATAATAGCAGTTTTTTTACCCGACTGCCAAAGAAGGAGGGTAATGTTTTTCGAGTGTATGTAAGTATGTATGTATGTCTTTTCCTTTGTGACCTCCTGTAGCCTAAACGGCTTGATGGATTTTGATGTATGAGGTATCGTTAGATTTGTCTTGATTACGGGAGTGTCATAGGATACATTTTATCCTAAAAGTCCCACGGGATAAAGACATAATAATATTTTTTCTACCAACAGTCCAGATTGGCGGTAAATTTATGTTGCGGAGTAACATCACTCGTAATCTAAAGCCAAATGTCGTCGAAATAATTTAAAATGGTACTTACATATACATAGTCTTCTACATCTACAACATTTTCGTTAAATAAAAACAGCTAAAAAGTTATAAATAAAAAAATTATTATTAAAAAAACAAAATACCCGACTGCACACTAAAAAAAGAGTAAAACAAGCCCCACAATACAAATTTACTGAATATAATTTATAAATGTTGATGGAAAGCATCGCAGGCGGGGACCACCTTGACCGCCACCAACGAAAATTCTGCTAAATGGTGCACAACAGAAATGACTATAAATAAGCCTCTGTTGGTCCCCGCCTGCGATGCTTTCCATCAACATTTATAAATTATATTCAGTAAATTTGTATTGTGGGGCTTGTTTTACTCTTTTTTTAGTGTGCAGTCGAGTATTTTGTTTTTTTATTTACAAAATTATTAATGTAATTAAAACTATTGTAAGTAACGTATACGTTTATAAAAAGAATAATATTAACCATCGGTAGGTATAGAACAAACATTCAAATATGGAACGCCAAAAAGAGCGCGAAAGCGCGCGCTCGGAGATGAAGTAAAACTTTTTAAATTATATTTTAAGCGTCTTTAATATAACACCTCGGATGTTTGCTATATTTGCGTTCAGATCTCATTTTGTGTTTTAATTTATTAAATCAAGTCGACTGAGTCAGCGAAATTGAAGGCGCCATTTCTCCATAACACCCTTTGTCTTCATTATTTTTGCCCCGCCCATGCTCTGTCAAAAATGCTTCTTCACTTTGCCCAAAGGCGCATTATGGTGTTGTAAATCATCTGATATTGTTTTGGACGGTAAGCTAATTATGGGGAGCATTTGTTGATGTGATAACTTAGATAATAATTTTCATGATCGATTGTTACCGGTGGATATTACGTAACATTGTTCATTGATTTCATTTGGAAGCTTTGTGGCTCATTAGTCTTAGATACTAATAAAGTTCCATCAACTGACTCACCAGCTGTTCTGCTTGATAATTTAAGATTAAGCATGTATTGTGTAATAACTATAAGGTTAAAATTCATCATCGTCATGTTAGCCTGAAGACGTTCACTGGTTGAAAATTTGCCTATGCCAATTCTTCCCAATCCAACGGGCTGAAAGCAACCTGCATCTAGGAGTCAATGTGACCTTTATCAGATCTGTTATTCTTAAACTAGTAAACATATTCACAAAATATGCCAAAAAACAATGACCTATTTAAAGGCGTCGATTAAAAAAGATAATACAATACTCTATGATTCCCTGTTGCTATTGTCGAAACATTTTCCAGAACATCGATTTCGTTTTATTTATAAACGTGAAATTTGTATTTCTTGCCATTGCTATAGTCATGTAATTGTTTAAAATTTGATTACAATTGAGGAAAGAACGCATGACATGTGTTCACTGAATAGGTTAATTGAGAAAACGAATACTAATGTTCTTAGTTTTTTCAACATGAAAGATTTGTATATAACTTAGCTTATAAGAATTGTAAAAATATGTACCTTAAATATTGTATGGCAGGTCACATACAAATTAAGATACTGCAGCCTCAGTCTATGTCAAGAAAAGGGGCGAGGGGGTTGTAAGTCATTTAATGATTTTCCCCTCAAATAAAAAAGGTAATTAACGAAAAGAGACAAATATGGCATTCACATAAAATAAAATTACCTCAAAATAGATAATACATATTATGTAAATTTTTCATTTACCAGGGTTAATTACCGTTGATTTTAAATCCAGACGATTCGAATCGAATTGCATAACACAATCAAAGTAACCAATAGAGAATCAGCCACTCTGATATACAGTCGTCTCCGTCGCATTTTTCCTAGATCCAATCTTACACAAAGAAAATCTCTCGTCCCACTTTTTATTCGCCAAACTGGGTTCAAACAGCAAGTTTGAAAACTTGTTTACTGCAAGTTATGTCCCCGTCTTCCGCGGACGTCGGCAGAATCGATTGACGTTTTTATCGAATGAAGATTGCCTATAATCGAGATGTATTCGATTCGGAAGACGCGATATATCTTAGTCTTTTTCATCAATTCGCAATTTAGGAACGGAAAATTTTGTTTATCTGGCGAGTTAGCTTTCAATTTGTACACAAGTTGAAGTAACGTGTTTTTATTATTGGGATAATAATTTTATTAATTTAAGGTAAAGCAGAAAAAGCGAGCGCTCCTCAAAGAACCAGTAGACCACCACGGATGAGGACCAGCAGAGCCGATGTTCAGCCGGAGTTGAGGGGCAAGCGCAATAAGGTACCGTGGTCTCGGCCGGGAGCAGGAAAAAGAACGAGGTAGTTTTTAAACAGTAAGAGTCTTACACTCCCTCTCGGCTCAATCTGGACTAGAGAAGGAGAGGAAAAGCTATATAAACTATCTTCCCCCTCAAAAAATAGTTAAATCAGAACCATAACGAAGACCTGCTCACTGTAATAGAAAGCAAACTATTTTTAGCTTTTAAGTTTCGTAACTGATTTTATTATGCATTATGTTTATCAACACAATATAAATCGTTAATCACCACAGACAACGGCAAAAACTCATCTACTAAATTAATTATTGCGAACAACACCATCTGTTGGTTGCATAACCTAAATCGAAATTCAAGATGGTCGGCTAACGGTCCTCAACTTCGGAACAGCAACCACTGGCGTCAGTCCAAAGTCCGATGCAGGACAAGCTAACTTGCAAACAATTGGATAATATAAAGCTAAAATCAACTTAGTCTGGTCTAAAGTGGCAAGGATACGAGTACTGGTTAGCTAAGTAATTTAATTCCTGCTCTATCCCCTGTGTATTGAAACACGAAGCAGCATGATATGAATTGAATACTTAATGTGATCTGATTCCACATTCATAAACCTAACTATGCAGGAAATAAGGGTTTATATTGCACTTCAGCCAGTCATGCTTCCAGCGAAAAATAACATTTTGTTTTAAAATTTTTGGTTACATCAAAGTTCAGCATAATGATTGCATCGAAACAACTAAAACCCGCATGAGGTTAACCATGACACAAACATGATTGTATCCGCAATATTAAACCTTATTTGAAATGACAAAACTGTCCAAAATTGCATATCAAGTTACTGGGATTATCGAGATTATCGAGAACCTCCGTAGTTTTAGATGGTACTAAGTGTATATGTACAGTAATTAATCTTACAGTTTCGATAGTAAACCGGGTTGATATCGGACGGATAGCGAAGGCGGTGCTAGGTAGGTATGTTCCGATTAACTGAAATAGGTCGTAATGAAGTTTTCAAACGGCTTAGACGGTAAACTTTAGATCGAAAATGTAGCTTATGGTATTAATGTTGCACCTAAGTCGGTAACTGTGTGCCATTGGAGACAAAATTCATTCTTAATTCTCATAAAACTTAAGAAACTTGACCTTCACAACCTAATTTCTCAATAATCCTAAAGACGAAAGCTAAAATTTGAAAGGAAGGGGTTTATAAGGGGTTTATATTTATACTGCAAGTAATTTTCTTTATACAACAAAGCTTTTTATATGAAAATCATGAAATGACTTTTTTCACCTTATATGGGGCGAGAGCAAGTGTCAGTCAGTATCTTACTGACTAAAAACCACCCTGATCCATCTCCTTCTCCAGACCGAATCTTCATTACATTACGTCACAACATTATTTAATCATCATTCATTTTCATCGTACTGCAGTCCATTTCACGTTAAGCCAAGTCACATCGAAATAAAAGCCTCAATGTCATAAAAACTTATTGCAAAACATATTCGAATATTAATCAACACTCTGTGAATTTTAATTCGGCCGTTCTATATGCGGATTGTAGTATAATAATTGTATGTATAGCATGTTGTATCATTTTCCGTAATTGCAAAACTCCAAAGAGTGGGAACGAAGGGCGTCTATGTAGGTCAGAATAAATATTCGCTTGAAATTGTTACGCTTTTGAAGCTCTGTTTTGCTAATAAGTCGAAATGTTTAACATGCAATCCTATGAGATATAATTGGTATTATTGTCTGGTTACAATAATAGCAATGTTTTTATTGTATATTAAACATATAGGAAAATGATGGGTATTTGATATATTTAATGAATGATATTGCAATTTATTTCATATCACACCATTACAACTATATTCTTCCTCATCTTTCCAATTCAATTGTGTCCAAATACATACTATATATAAAAGAATATACAAAAAAATACAAACAGAAAAAATATCAACTTAAAAATGGCCGCTCTTAATACAAAAGCTTCTGTCTGTTGTCCTTAACAAAAAAATCCTTCCGGATCTGAAAAATATGGAAGAAAAAAAATCCGGGAGAGTTTTGTTTGTGACCCAGTCTTATTGGAAATGTGTGACAGCTGGTGATGAAATCCTCTGCAAAGAAATAACGCCCCAAGATACGGTATAGGTACGTACCTACCTACACTTTATAGCTATTCTCATACCCGAGGAATTGATTCATAGATAGTATGAAATAAAACATTATTTTTCAATATCACACCGATCTACGAATATCTATTCAATAACGTGTTATACAAAACTTTCTCTGAATATGTCTGAGAGAAATTGATACGTTTAATGTACAACAGAGTAATTTAGTGTACGAATACATGTAAACAATATCGTCGAGCATTCGCACTTAGCCATTTATATGTGGATTACAATTTCGAGTTGCAGACAGACATTGTTCTGACACCTACTATAGAGATCGCAGAAAGCATATATACGGTCTAATTGAGAACCTCCCTTCTTTTTGGATGTCGGTTATTAAACAGCGTAATATGCAAGTTCGTTTTAGGTTCTGTTAACAAGTGAAGGATTTCTCCCAAAGAATTTTTGTTATTTATTTATAGATCATAAATAGTCTCATAGTCATAGCCTTTTGGGAATGCTCAGGCTATGATTACGTGTCTACCAATTTTTTTTTTATATGTGATGTGTCGGCAAACTAGCATACGAATTACCTGATGCAACGACGGAGGAGTTACGAATTCGTTGCTGACCTTTTGAGGGTTAGGGATTTGGAGATTTTAGAAATGAGGAGGGATTGGGGAAGGGAGAGGATTAGGCCTCCGGTAACCTCACTCACACGGCAAAACACAACGCTGTAGTTGTTACACGCCGGTTTTCTGTGAGGCCATGGTATCACTCCGGTCGAGCCGACCCATTCGTGCCGAAACATAGCTCTCCGACACCAATAATTTAATAGAGACACTACCTAACACGGATATCATAGTCGGGCTTACTATTATAACATACATAAAAAAAGAAGAATCTTTTTTTGATTTATGAATAGAATATTAAAAAGTTGTTCTGCAAAAATCCACTGAAATTCATTAGATAGAATTACTATAACAAAATTCCAATTTCAAACATGAAATATCACTCTTGTATTAACATTTGAAATGCAAATGTAGTGTAATGAATAGTCCAGGATGGTGCGAGTGTGTCGTGCTTTGATTAATGGATGAGATGTCGGTTGTCGATACACGCTATAGACTATTACTCACACTCCATAGTCACTGTGCAATTTATATACAACTAATTTGTATTAGCTACTGGGTATCAAAATAAGGACTCTGACTGTACTTTTGGTTGTTTTTACGTAGTGTATCTTTCAGGTCTTAACTTAGTTTTTCGATGTATCTGCTCGATTAGTTTCAAGTGACGACCGTAACTCATCCAAACTTATATTATACATGCGAAAGTAGCTCGGTCTGTCATTTCTTCACGCCTAAACTATTAAATCGATTTGTGTGAAATTTGGTACAGACATAGTTTGGAACTTGAGAAAGAACATAGGATAATCAAAGTCGCGGGCAAAAGCTGGTAGTAATTATAAAAGGAACGTTGTTCACACTCGGGATCTTCCTGCATCGTGGGTGCGTTTACAAACATACAAATTAACATAAACGTCACAACATTCTGAATGGTATTTCTGAACCGACACGACCTTCAAACCTTAAAAATACGGACTGTATTCCTTCTTAAAAGGCCAGCAACGTGCCCGGTGTTTGACACTCCCTCTCGCCGTGCCCTGGGCTAGAGAAGTCACATGATATAATTATCGCCTCGTAAAAAAACTACAGTCAACTGTGAATTATGAGGAACACGTTACAAATTGGGGGTGTTTATGTTACAAACCTTTCGGGAATACTCAGGCTATGTTTACGTGTTTACCAATAATTAGATTGAGGAGACATTAACACGTACATCATATACACACCTACTTAGAACAAGAAGATTCCATATTCGATTTACGAATAAAATATAAAAAATTAAATAAAAAACTATCGCTTTTTACAATCTTTTTGCAACACAATTTAAAAATGAATCATTAAAAACGCTCCAGACAGCTTGTCTTGTCGAGTGGGCGTCCTGTGTGGGTGGTAACTAAATGGATGTATTTATGTAAATTAGTTTTCAATGTAGTATATAACGTAATACATGAGTCACCGGCGGTCATTCACATTGCAATTTTAAGAATCTATTTCAAGAATGTTCCACCGCAGATAGTTCTAAAATTATCGCGAGAACTTCATTGATTTTATTCTTGTTCCATATCCAGCGTCTAGAATGTCGAAATAAGTTCGTGTCTTTTTCCGAAAGATGTCATTTATAATCCTAGGTTTATACCATAAAAATGTATTTGATTAATGACGTATCGAGTTATAGATTTAAACTAATTGTAAACTAGCTTTTGCAAGCGACTTCGTTCGCGTGGAATAGAGACTTTCTGCAGATTTTGATATTAAAACTATCCTATGTCCTTTCTCGAGTTCCAAACTATGTCTGCACCAAATTTTAAACAAATCGGTTCTGTAGTTTAGACGTGAACAAAGGACGGACAGACAAGCATACAGAGTTAGTTTCGCATTTATAATATTAGTTTGGATAACGACTTACTCACGTGAATTAACTGAAAAAAGCTCGACTAGTTTCAAGTTCCAACGGGACTCTTATTCACGAGCAGCGTGCGCGTCGCGGTGACGTCACGTAACCGATGTTGTGTAATAATAAATATGGAAACGCTTATTAATAAATAAATTGCATAGAAGTAGTATAATTTTTAATAATTATTGTCCAAAATTGCGTCTCTTTTAATTTATTTAATATCATATTGAAGCATTTGCCAGTAGCTATAAGTAATACAAAACCAAACACAATACTAACTAAAAATCCTCCAAACTTAATTTAAAACTAAACCCAAAACCGCTTCGAATTACAAAAGCGACTCTCAAATCCCCATACAAAAATGTGGTTATCTGCATGATAGCATCAAACGTGTCTAAAACGTGCCAGTTATTGTGTTAAACGAGGACTTGAACCGATACTTGAATGACGAAGTTGGCAATAGTGTAAGCCCATCGGTTTTGAGTGCCGTATTAACCTATTTTCTTGGAAACACTCCCAACTTGCGCGAGAAATTCCGTACTAAGTATATTTTTCTTTCGGTCGTGTAATATGTATGTATAAGCCTATACTCGTACACTATTCAGCAGTTTAGTAAGTGTTAAACATTTGTTCAATTGTTTATCTGTTTTGTTGCTTAGACATTTAGGTCTAATTTCAATAAACTTTTTTCGATATTTATTACTTTATTGCAGTTATTTTACGAAAATTCCGTGCGGATAGGTCACTAGATGATATGACATATGAAGTTATGGGTTTATATATTGTAAACTTTTTGCTAACCATAGCAAAGGATTAAAAAAAAAGTAAAATTTCACCAAATAACTCATATTTGGCGAAATTTTCTATGTACGATTAGTTTGTTACTTTGTTTTATATTACGTAGAGAATTGTCTGTACTTTCCAGTTTCCTATATCCTGTGTATGCTTAAATCTTTAAAACTTAGCATATGATTTTGGTGCAGTGTTTTATAGGTAGAATGATTTAAGATAAAGGTTTATATTATGTATCTATAATAACATCCATGAAATAGAAAAGTAATTTGGTATCAGCATTGCACCCGTGTGTAGCCGGGTGTGGACGGGCCGGTAGTTTTCTTTTTAAAGAGAAAAACAAACATAATTCTACTTTTAATTACAACAAAAGAGTAACCACTTGTCCACATTATAAGAGTGCAAACCATTTCTCCGAAATTAAAGCGCTAAATATAGATCAAAGACAATCGACACACAAAAGAGGCAGATATCTTCTAACAATACTCTATGGTACAAAATACAATAGCTACCTCTTTGGTCGAGAGCCACAAGCGAGACTGTCGAGCGTGAACACTGCGGTTACAAACCCTCAAGTTGGTTAAAGTATTATTGGATTTTACAAAAATAGCACAGTATTTAAACGAATAAGATATTTATAAAGGTCCCTTTAACTTGGTTTTCAATTTTATTTACAGCTATTTCATGGATTCCTGCAGTCTTCATCAGTAATGGTAAAAAAATCTGACACGTTAATCAGAGAGAGAATTTAAGTTGTATGCATGATTGTCATTCTTTCACGTAAAAACTATTAGATGGATTTTGATGAAACTAAGCATATATATATATAATTACAGTACGTTATTATATAGTACTTTTATGTGTATAATATGGGCAAAGCCAATGACAGAAACTAATCACTATAAATAATAAAATAAAGTCTCTATCTCTGTCCCTGTATCCCTATGTATATTTAAATCTTTGAAACTACGCTACAGATTTTAATTCTTTTAATATATAGAGTGATTAAAGAGGTAGGATTATATACATAATGCCATTAACTAAATAGTGCAAAAAATTGTATCAGAATTCACCCGTGCGAAACCGGGAACAAGCCGCTAGATGAATAAAAATTAGCAGGATTCAGAAAATAAGTACTATGTACTATACATATATGTATACCTCCAAAAACAATACTTGGTAAAATAATTTCTTGTTATTCAAAAAAACGATAGTCGAAGCAAGCGATAGCTCACAATAAATCCCCAAATATAAAGCTCAGCTGCCGATATATTTTAATTTCGTGCGAAGAAGCAATGAACGACTCCTGGCCTATTTTTTCCCTATTTTATTTACTTCCGCAATTCTATTCATTCGAACACACCTTTTACTTCATTTTGTGAACGTATACTAGTAACGTGTATCATAACATAGTATTATATTACTAAATATTACGATTATTTCTTCCGAAGTGTATTGCAGAATACGATATAAACGCCCATTATAAATTTCGAAAATATTTTTAAATTCTGTCAACATGTGTTCACATACTATTAAAAAAATAATAAAAAAAAATGTATGCTACAACTTAAAATCAAAATCAACCCGTTACACCTGTTATAGCGTATTGACAAGCACTGTAACTGTTATACAGATAAAAAAACAATACCATAGAACAGAATTATAAACAAAAGAGTATTTTATTACATGCCCAATTCAGATATTGGGGCTTAAAAAGAGAATATGACCTATTTAGTGTTATACCGATTTCGAATTCAGAACTGTGCCATGAATATTGAATAAAAAACAAGGCTTACAAGAAAGTTTCTCATGGAAAAAGTTCTTATAGACCCAGGTTTGTAAAGAAAATATTATGACGCCTTTCGTTTCGTATCAAGGATAGGCAAGGTCCTGGTATATCATAACTCGTTTTCGCAAAAATTGTGATGAATTATTAGTCTCATCATAATATGGACCAAGCTAGGATCCATTTATTCAATTTGTTCAATTGTTTGTAACACTGCTTGAGTTTATTAAAAAATGTGTCATATATAAACAAATTCACAAGTAAAATACATGTGTAAACAAGTTTGGAAGAAAACATGATATTGAAATACATAACAAAAATCTTATAAACTTTCCATTTTCGATGGTGGTAAAAAATCTTTAAGCCGTTTTTATTTTCGTTTCATCTCCACCCCCATGCCAAGGTTAATAGACTACTCATGTAAAAAACAAAATGAGGAAAGTATCAAAACGAAAACCTCTTCAGTCAAGTCTCAATTGAAAATGTTCTGATAACCGGGTCAAGTGGACGAAAAAAATATAATAAATACAATGTATCGTTGTCAAATATCAAAGTCAAGAGTTTTGGTAATTAAAAAGTGAAAATTGGGAACGGCTAGTATTTCACTCCATATTTCGTAGATAACACATTTTGGCTTGCCGCCAACTTTTGACATTTAGGTCATTCCGTAGGTCATCAGAATTTTAAGTTTTTTTGTTGTTGTGCATAACCTATAAGCTTTTGGCCGTTGTTATGAGTGAAGCAGCTTTTATTTTTGATTGCTGAATTAATAAAACTGTTGTAACAATTTTATTATTTCAATCACGCTTCAAACAAAGAAATACACAGTAAAATATACAGTATTTATGATTCATAAAAGCAAGCAATTAGGCCAATAATTTTCATGGTAAATATTGAATCAAATAATCAACCTTTTATACGCAACCTTTTTGCAAAATAAAGCGCGAAACAGCAGGCCGCTTTTTTTGAAAAAAGAACCACTCAATAATTCAAAGCGAACACCCGACACGCCACATAGAATTGAGCGGCCGACTCGGACCGGGGCCATCAGATTAGCTATCGCACCTGTCTTTACAAGCAGCCTAGCTGATGCGTTATCTACTTTACGTAGCCTTCAGATTGAAGAAGGGAATAGCTCTTATCATTATAGTATGAAGTTTCTTTGCAAACTAGCTATTCAGTGTGTATATGAAAAACAAAAGCACACCATTTCTATCAGACGCAAAATACAAAAATGGTAAAAAAACCAAACCAGTTAAAATATTTAAAACGAAAACATTAAGTAGTATCTTCTCATTAATTATACGACTTACAAAATTAAAGACAATTTTCATACCAAATTGTTTTAATTGCGAGAATACGCGCGCTTTTTATTCCTGTTCTCATTAAGATAATTCTCGTTCGTTCGACGAAATTGCTTTGTCTGTTATTGGTTTAAAAAGAAATTAACCATAGTGTAGACGGTGACATATTGATTGAATGAGAAGTTTTGGCGCGAAGCCAACAACGGCTGTTCGAAAATGGAATCAAGTGACTGTTTTACACTCTTCATGAGTGGTTCAGAGATAATTTGGACATCTCGCTCATGTTTGTATGTAACTAGGTACCTAACCTTAAATAACGAGAGAATTCTATTCTTAATTAGAAAATTAAATTAAATAAAAATAAGTACCTTCGTCATTCTGTAGGTCTCGTGAACTCAGACCATTTGTAATGTGCTCAAACTCGATATATTTTCTAATAGCAGTCCAAAATTAGCAACCATCATTCCCAGAACATCCTCAGAACATGTATATAGCACCAGAATATGGCACTGTCATCTGATTTTAATACTAGACTAAGTGTGGGGGAGCCAAGCTTCGGCACGAATGGATCGGCTCGACGGGAGTGATACCAAGGCCTCACAGAAGACCAGCGTGAAACAACCACAGCGTTGTGTTCCAACGTATGAGTAAGGTTACTGGAGTCCCAAACTAAACGTCATCGTCACTATATCACAAATACAAGTGCCGAGGGTACTTATTCGAAATAGCCATAATTGTCCACTTTGCGAATAGCCAACTTACAGCCTACAGTGACATGTCCAATAATAATTTGCTTTAAAAGCCAATCGATTCGACCGTCATACTGTTACCATTCAGATACCTCTGTAAACACGATATGAGGCGGTCCCAACGACAATGTATACATACATTGCGTAATTCGTTCGTTGTACCCGCCAATGTTTACATTGCCACTGTTCCGTGGTTGCGTAGCTTTTATTTGTTCCCGGTTTTATCTTCGAATTGTATGACGTCATTGGTTCAATTGAATTTGTCCCTTTATTTTTGTTTGATATTATTTTTAAGTGCTATTAGCTTATAATGCTTGTTTTAAGAAATAATGTCAAAAAAAAAACACACATAGGCGCTAAATATAAAAGAACCATATTCAAGTGTGAGAGAGTCATGCTGCAAGCGAATTGGCAGGCCCAACCATAAAAATACCACCTCACAGAAAACCAGCGTAAAATAACTACAGTGTCGATGAGTTTATTGAAAATAACGACTGACTCGCGTGATTCAACTGAAAAAAGCTCAACTAGTTTCAAGTCACAACGGGACTCTTATTCATGAGCAGCGGCGACGACGACGCCGCGAAACGCACGCTGCTCACAATGCTTCACGCGAGGATTTCGTTTCTTTTTTTTCATTTTTCATGTCTCACGATAGTTACTGTTAGAAATGGTTTCAAAGAATTTACGTGGAGGAATGGAAGCTAAATCTTCCCCTTCCACTACCTCCCATCTCAAAATCCACAACGCTCAAATTCCTGTCTCTTGAAAAGCACCGCACACGAAACTCGTCTGGTTTGTGATCCGTGTCCATGGGCGAAGCTGATTGCTTACCATGCAAGGATATTACCATTTGCTTATTTGCCTACTCTTAAAAACAAAACAGTATGTACATAAATGAACAAACAATGATCATTATTTCACAGTCCAGCTATAGTGACTGATATGTCTCAACTGTCCGTCGTATCGAATTGCGATATGATAAATACTTCGAAACAATGCATTTCGGCATAAACAAGATAACAGAACTCCAATTTGTAACATCCAGTATATCAACCGCAAATGAATGGTCCGAATAAATGGATATTAATACTTATATATATTCTTACACATATATGATAATATATGTGTCGTGGTGACCCAGAGGTTAACCTCATGCATGAGAAGCCTTCTTAAGAAGGCTTCTCATGCATGAGGGTTCGAGACCTGGCAAGTACCAATGTGACATTTTCCAAGTTACATGTACTTTTTATGATTATTTAGACACCACTAACATACGGTGAAGGTAAACATCGTGAGGAAGCCTGGACTTATAATTTCTAATTTTAAGTTTGGAATCGCCAACCCGCATTCAGAAAGCGTGTTGATTAATGCTCTTAACCTTCTCCGTATGAGAAGAGGCCTTTACTCAACAGTGGACACTTATAGGCTGATGATGATGATGATTCTTATACTTCATTTTTAAATTGCGTTTATTTTTATCTGTTCCGTAATTACCAAAGAAGTTTTTAAAGAGGGACCATCATTAAATCCCCTAAGTGGGGCCTGAAAGAGTAACAGACTCTTACTGCCTGAAAACTACTCCGTTTATTCTCCTGCTCCAGGCCGTGACCTCGGCCAAGGCTTATTCTTCTGCTTGGCCCGTAACCCTGGCTGATATCGGTGACCACCAGTGTTTTATGTTCAAACCTGGCAAGTACAAGTGCAGAGTGTATACTGTATATACTTTCAAAACTTAATGTAGCACCACTCAAAATGCTTAAAGAAGGCTTACGAACTGGGCCTAGTTACAAGTTTGAAATCACCAATCCACCTTGAACAAGTGTCGAGAGATGATCTCCGTAAGCGCGGGTCTGCGGTCGGCAAGTAAGGGCAGCTCGCCGCCCGACCAGAACCAGGCCCGAGCGTACGGCGCGTAGCGTTCCGCGCGCGCCTCAAAGAGCCAATAGACCACCACAGACGGGGCCCTATAGGGCTGATGTTCAGCCGGGGTTGCAGGGTAAGCGCAATGAGGCACCGCGACCTCGGCCCAGAGCAGGAGAAGGAACAGGGGGGTTTTTGTCATTGGGGGAGAAGTCATTTGATGATTTTCCACTCACAAAAAAACAACCTTGAGCAAGTGTGGTGTAATGGTGAAACCCTCTCCGTGTGAGAAAAGGTCTTTGCTCAGCAGTGGGTATTTATAGCTGTGAATATGATGTAAGATTGAGACCTGGAGTCTGAATCATATTCGGACATCAATTTTCAGTATTTTCCATTGTGTAAAATTTCCGTCCCCACTCATAAAACAAAGTATGATTAATTAATGCTGAAACATTGCACATTTTAACAGTGGTCGCATCACGGTAAATAATTAAATAACGATGTACATAATTCCGTTGCGAATTCCATTACAGATGTCGTTATTTTTTTAAACCGCTGTACGTAAGTGGTTGTCGTTAAGTTTTGTGAACGCTCGTGGCGCCACCACCAACCGCCTGCACTTTCATAAATTTATGGTTTTCATCCGCCGGTCCCATGAATATTTAGACGCTATATGCGGCCCGCCACTGCTGTTCATTTCATTCACAGAACCTCACAAGGTTTAAATGTTTTTACACAAAAGAGTTCCGTATATATGATGGTACAGAGACACAGAGAACAAATCTTAGGCTCGTATTGGACATTTGTTTATACGATGGGACGGCAAACGAGTATTCAAATTACCTGATGGTAAGCAATCAACGCCGCTCATGGACACCCGCAAAAATAGAGGAGTTAGGAGTGCGTTGCACATTTTATGTGACTTCTATAAAACTTATTTTTTAAAGACATATTATATCGATATATGTATTTTAGCCTTGTAAGTTTAAAGTTTTCGTAAAGAATGTGTTCTGTCCCGAATGCTACAACTGCACGGCATTTAAGGGCTAATGTCCCTAAAACATTAACAGATAAAGGAGGTCGCAACACAACGGAATAATTAAAATTGTTTTAAAAGTCGAACGTTTATCTAATTTCTGAACAGGGAACCCTGAAACTTGTAACTGAATATTAAAGGGAAAATTCTGAAAGGGACAACTGTTGTTTTTTGTTTAACTCAGATTACAGCCTAATCAGATTTCAATCGATTTTGCTTGTCGCGTAATAAGTTATTTTTAGACATTGGAAATAGGCATTCCGTCGTAAACTATTAATAATCTTCGGAGTTTTAATAGGTTTTGTTATTCGAATTGTTTTATGTTTCGTGAATTCTAGACATTTTTTTATGTCGTAGTTACGGGTGCGTTGGGGAGCATTTTGGTGGATTATGTTTTTAGACATTTAGAGATTGGGCCTCCGGTAACTTTACTCATAAGGCGAAACTAAATACTGTGGTTGTTTCACGCCGGTTTGCTGTGAGGCGGTAGTACTCCAGTCGAGCCGGACCATTTGATTGAAAATATTTACCTATGTTTTCTGTGTTAAATCGTCACAAAGATTTAGTTTTAATTATCATTAAATTTACCTATTAATTATTGTATAAGGTCAATTTAGATTTAATAAATAACATCGTTTTGTTTTTCCTACCGTTTTTTTCATACTTTTGTTAGGTGGAACGATGTAAGAAGACAGTGGAACTAGTTTACTTTCATCTATCAATGACAATTTCTTAAATACAAACTTCTTTGATATCTAATGATTCATATAAGTAATTATTCAGATTGCAGAAACATCATCCCATACAACCACCTAATACCAAAGAAAAATATATAAAAGTAATAACACGAAACTTCGCTTTTTTCGATAAAAACGGTTGTAGAGATCAATACCCGCTCTCTTTGTATGAGGACCACCCTTCGCCGAGTGTCGAAGAGAGCCACAAGAAAACTGTTCCAAAAGAAATTATGTGAAAAATATTTTTTGAACTTCCAAAATCGAAGTAAGGTCTTATATTATTAAAGGATAACTTTTTATTTTAGACTAGCGGCTCGCCCCCGCTTCGCACGGGTCCCACTATCTCGCTATCAAAGGGTCACTTTTTCCTAATCTTCTCCTCTACTTTTTTTTCTAATATTTTCGTTGATAAAAACCTTCTCCTGACAATAACAAACACAACAAAAAAATAATCAGCAAAATTGGTCCAGGCGTTGTTGAGTTATGCGCTTACCAACACATTTTGCGATCCATTTTTATATATAAGATCTAATGTATGTAATATTGATTTGTCTATTATAACATTACTCTAGGATTCACACTAGAACTGAGAGGTTTAAAATCAGTAAAATTAATGATTACTTGGACTATTCTTTAGCATAGAGTTTTGTCCGAAAACAATAGTACTACTACTACCTACTGGGCTTAATAACCATTAATTTTAAATGACTCCTAAAATGGAATCGTCGTACACGTTTTTATGTAAAAAATAGTTAAAGCCTTTTTCATAAACATAGTACGCATGGCCATCAATAAAATAACAACTGACCAAGTAGTGCACCTAAAATTAGGAACGCTAATGGTTTTTTAAAATTAAGAACGCGATTTAAAAAAAAACATTTTTGACTACCACATCAACAAGGCAGTCAACAAACTTGAATATTTACTTTTATATCAGCCTGGGAATCGATCAGAATCCTGTAATACGTATATATTATGAAATAACCTCAGCCTCCAAAGAACCGAGCGCTCACCTTAAGATGTCCCCTTAACCTTGCTTGCCAAATAACACTACCTGTCTCATTCTAACACGTGCAACACTTGTATCTGTTGTCCCTCTCTATGTTTGCCCTACCGTCCCGTTTTCATACACGTTTATATAATTTTGTTGGTAAATTACTCCTGAAGGAGCATGTTTTTACGTGTGATGAAACGATTTTCATTAACTTTTTTTTACTGTGGGAAGCAAATCGAAAACGAGAACGTACTGCCATTACTTTTAAAATATCTGTCGTTTAGGTAAATATGAATGTCTATTTTATATATGTAGATATTGGTGGAAAGCTTTTGTGTTTGTGGATAAATGTGCGTCTATAGATATTTAAAGAACTTTTGGTTATGACTATTCTTGCAAGTCGATTTTATAAAATTCGTTTGATTTTCGAAGTGACGGGGAAATTACATTATAGAATGCCACTTTTACCATCATCTCATAGTTTATCTATCAAAATGTTGCGGTCAATTTAGTTCAACTCGCAAGTGTAGCGCTAGGGTACTACTACTCACGGCGGATTCAGATTCGAAGTTTAGAATGAAGTCTTACAGAATCACACTGCTGATGGGAAGCGGCCACAAAATCAAGCATTAGTACAAAAGCATTAAAGATCCTGTGGAAATTGTTTAGCAGTGAAGTTTCATAAGAATATTTCATGTTTTAACTCAATTTACCACCTGAAAGTTCATAAAACCTCAAAATATTTCTCATTAAAAAGCAAACTCGAGAGACAATAGAGACACATCACACGCTAAACTTCTGCATTTCAAAGTACATTCCAAGTTGCCGCCAAAACTCAAAACTTCCAAACACTTGATACGATGAACTTCATTTGACAGTTAGGTACAACTTTCTCCCATATCATTATTGTTCCATCTTTTAGTCAAATATAGATTAAAATCGGTGTTGATTGTTAAACTTTACATGTTGGTAATGGCGGACTGTCAAAAAGGTTTGAAAAAAGAACCGTTGAAATGGTTGTTGTTTATGGTATTGTTTAAGTATGTGTGTGTGTATTTTTTTGCAAATGAGATGGCACTTTTGCACGTCAAAATTACATATAAAAAAACTAGATGACGCCAGTATTTCCTATTTGACTACTCTGCGAAGAAATGCCAAAATAGACTCAGAGGTCCGTCTCTTTTTTTTATAGTGTGCTGATATACATAATTATCATATGGAGCTAAATTAATAATGTGGGTTGCCTTGCTAGACTATCTAACAATCGAAAACTTTAAAGACGTGATAGACAGAAGAAGAAAGAAGAAGACATTTGGACCAACGAAAATTTTCAAAGTTGGACCTCGAAAATTTTACTTAACACAAATACAAAGTTACTTGACCTCCACAGCACACAAGAGCGAAAAAAAAAAAGTTCTTTGAACCCAGAGAACAAAGAAAAAAAGCTTAAAAACACAAGCATATAACCTCAACACGAAAGTACTTAAATATTTGTCAAAGAAAAACACAGGGTTTTTACAGTTCAGTAAACGTACGCTGTTGTCTTAATTAATAATTTCTGCGAATACAATAACTATATGATACGTGCTAGAAAGTAGGTACCTATAGTCACAAAGTTTTTGTTTCCACCTCGACGCATGTTCAACTCCCTAATTACATATATAGGTATATATGTAAGTTCAGTCCGTGAAAGCTTAGATGTTTTGTAGGCATACCAACTTACAATTTTTTTTCAATAGTAAAAAAATGTTTTTGAGACTGATTTTTTATATGTTGTTTTTTTTGGAAGTTTTACGTCACTGGGCTGTATTGTTCGCAAAGAAGTTTCCGGTTATATGTTGTTTGTGTCTGAAAATATGTATGTAATAGATATATATAAAACAAATTACCTAACACAAAAAAATATTAAGAACTATACATAAAACATGACTAAGTTAAAATTAAATAATTTATTTATATAATTTATTATATAATTACTTAATTGCAAAAAAGTTAAAAGTATCAGTCTGTGGATCAGTCCTCTAGTGAAGCTGTTGGCAGTTTTTAAAATGTAGAAACCTATAGAATATATAAAAAATATATATGTATATTGTATATGTAAAAAACAAGTACCTACGAGTCACCTAAACTCTCAACAATAGAGGCAAAGAATATAAGTACGGCCAAACACCTCAGTTCCAGAGATTACAATCCATATTGTGATATGAGATATTCAAAATGAAACCTGGGTCCAAGCCAAGGTCATGTGACGTCACTCAGAACGATGACGTAAACAAAACATCTCGCTGTTTCAGTTCCAGCTTCCCTTCCCAGCTATTTGGAGAATAGGGGAGCGAACAAATACAAGTCATCTTCAAATAGTTTTATTAAAATGTCGAATACACAAATATTGGTTTCAGTGATATTTTTTTGTATAATTAGTTAGGCAATGCCAAATGTAGTGGAAGTTATTGTATAGCTAATAGTTTTATTGTATACTTGTTTTCCGCCTACGGCTTTGGCCGATTTTAAAAACAGCAGCGTTGAAAGCAATAGCTCTGTCTCCCAGTGAAAGACTTAGAAATCCGTCCAGCCGTTCTAAAGAATACCCCTACATACAAATCTACGATTTTTACTTCTTTAAAATATAAGTAGAAATATTCATTGGCCAACTGTTTTTATTTGTAAAGTGACAATTATCTTACATTTTTATTATGATAAAAGTGATGCCCGTCACTAAAGTAAAAATCGACTAAATTAATAGGTAATATACAATTAGATGTTGAACAAACCTCAACTCTCACACGTAAATATTTATAATTATTATATATGTTGTTTTGAATATATTTTTTACTTAAGTGTTGAGATCGAGAAATAGAAAGAGAAAATATAGAGCGACTGAAGAAGAAAGTTTATACATAATTATGTATATGTAATAAAATCCATTATATAATGTAGAAATTTAGTATCAGTAAATTGCAACCGTGCGAAGCTGGGACAGATCACTAGTGTAGGAATAAAAATAGTGTAGAACTAACAAAATATCTTTAACTTTTACTGTCGATTTAATTTTATGTTGGAAATCGAAGGTAAGACCGGTCGTTTTCCGTAATCCTTGGGGAAGGCATTCAGGTGTTGCGTTTTAAGGGTCGAATAAGCACCAATAGAGTTGAGAATCGAATCCAATATGCGAGAAACTTTTGTATTTTACAGGTCTAGCTGATACAAGAATCTTAAGCCATGGTGACTCGATAGCTGTCATTGATTCAGGGTAAAATTAACCTATATACAGCAATACAAAACATTGCTAAAATTTTAGATTTGAGATATTTTTAAAATTGATAAAACCAAAGAATTTTAGTTTGCGATAGATTGGTTTTCGTATATTTTTTGTAAACTCTTGTACCTAGACGTACATATGGTATCTTTATTTGTGCATGAAAATATACATAAATAAATAAACTTCACTTTCTCCATTAACTAGGAAAAAAAGGTGTTCTTATATTTTTGTGTAATTTTTAAAAGTACTCGTGAAAAAAATACTCAGATTGATAATAGAGGCGGCCCCTAACGCCGAGCGCCACAGTCTTTGTGAACGGCAGCATTTTCTGAATGACTCTTCTGTAACTTTTTGATCTCCAAAAGTGCTGATTGTCAGCCAAATAATCAGTGATTCGAGTATTTCCTTTTTTTATATAATTTTTGGTGTATTTTTGTCGTGAAACCACGAGTTTTCATTTCAAACCGAGGAGAATTTGTATAGATTATAAAATTAAAAAAAAAAGAAAATTGAATTCGAAAATTGAAAATAAAATTCAATTCCATTGTTTAAAAATGTGTCTGATTCGTTCAGTTTGTTATTATATTATCAACATCAAGCTGGCATAAAAGAGAAAATAAGAAAAATAACTGTTACCGTGCATCAATATACTTTATGAAAATTAAATATTAATAAAAAAAAGAATCTCCAAATTTTACATTTTCGACGAATTTAATTTTAATTTCTCATGAATGTTTGAGCCCATACCACGTGTTGTCCGTGTTTTATTTAGCGGAGTAATAAAGTATGTATGCTCATGAAACCAGCGAATTTTGATGACAAACGACCGTACAGTGAATACGGTTTATATTATTGTTGACAACATTACGTAACAATGTGCCTATTTTTTTGTTGAAGCGTCATCGTTTTTTTTTCAGTAATCTGCAGTGGCCAGCCGCATAATCTATGTCGGGTACTCGGTTCAAAAAGATAATACCAAATTAAAAAGAATTCACAATTTCTCATTTACCAATTAATGTAATTGCCATCACTAAGCACCTACGTACATACACGTAAATTTTGGTAATTTTCGTGTAATGAGTTCTACACTACCAGTAGATGAACACTTAAATGTCATTTTACTTATAGCACAGATAACAAATATAAAAGGACTTAGGAGGGCCTCCTTCCTCCAAGGGGAAAAGTCAGCAAATAACTTCTTGTTGTAACAATATATATTGAACATCTCTGTACCAAATCAATCTTCATCTTCTCAACTGCATATTTACTGAATAGCTGTATAGACTGCATTTTGATACCCGATAATGTAATGGAAGTTAGCGTATTAGTATTTTTTTTTAATCTAAATTAAGTGCGGCCTCACAGGAAACCGGCGTGAAACAACCACAGCGTTGTGTTTCGCCGTGTGAGTGGGGTTACCGGAGGCCCAATCCTTCCCCTCCTACAATCCCTCCTCAATCCCTAAATCTCTAATACCCTAATCCCTAAAAGGTCGGCAACGCACTCGTAACTCCTCCGTTGCGGGTGTCCATGGGTGGCGCTGATTGCTTACCATTAGGAAATCCGTCTGCTCGTTTGCCGACTTTTCACATAAAAAATATCCAAACTAATATTATTAACGCGAAAGTAACTCTGTCTGACTGTTTTTTCTTCACGCCTAAACTACTGAACCGATCTCTGTGAAATTTGGTACAGACATAGTTTGGAACTGGAGAAAGGACATAGGATAGTTTTTATACCATAAATCTCTAGGAGGTCACTTTTCAACGCGAACGGAGTCGCTAGCAAAAGCTAGTATAATATATAACTAAAACCTTCTTCTATGACACATACCCACAATGCCATGGGGGTCACTGGGTCAAGCGTTAGCAAAGGATTTGTGTTCAAAACTTTTTAGAAACGTAAGTGGTTTTTTAAAAAACCTTTGTTATTTTGTTAGGCCTTCAAAAAAGGGTGTAATAGAAAATTCATTACATTGTTAAATCTCATAGCTTTTCTAGTTCAGTGGGTATAAATTAAATGGTGTCAAGGCAAGGCCCAATACTACCAAATTCTTCTCACGTTTACGCCCCTGACGTAGTTAGGCCCACTTCATCCAACAAATAAATGTTCGTATTTTTCCTTTATTGTACACATACAATATATTTGTCCTAAAATACATTGCCGACAGTCGGCCTCTATGTCAGCAATATTTTACCTAAAACTATTCCAGCCTTTACTAAATCGCTTTCATGCAGCTCTGCCACTTTATTAAACTCGTGTTATTTCAAAAACTGTCGCTGTTTATTAATTACTTTTTTAATATTCATGTGTAGATATCAATATTTGAAATTGTTTGCATATTGGATCAAAAAGGTAGTCAAAGTATTATGGAAATATCAAAAACAATTTGTTTTTATTTAACAAAAATAACTATATCAATGAATACGTTATAACTACAATACTTATTTTTAGCGCATATAATATAGTAACTTTTGCCCGCGACTTTGTTCGCGTGTAAAAGTGACTACCTGCAGGTTTTTTTTAAAAAAACTATCCTATGTCCTCTCTCGAGTTCCGAACTATGTCTGTACCAAATTTCTCACTAATAGGTTCAGTAGTTTAGGCGTGGAGAAAAGACAGACAGACAGATTAACTTTCGCATTTATAATATTATTTTGCATATATCTTACATACATTACGTACAAGTAAAACTTCCATTCTTAAAATATCGACCGGATAATCAAACCCAGGCCCTCGATGTGTGAAGTACGTACTCTTTTTAAAAAGTATTCACATAACAGCTCATGTACGAACATAAAGGACGGAAATACATTCTACGCGGTTTGGAATCCACTTTGCGGTATGACCCTGCTACGCTGGCCAAAGACCTATAGGCAACGTCAGTAAATGTTATTCAAATTTCAACCGTTTTAATGTGAATACAAAGCTAAAAGTTACTTTAGCAAAGAGCGGCTACGGCGTAGACATCACAGAAGCCGTTGCTACGAAATTCTACGAAATTTCAAGCTTCGTAGCATTCCTGTGTAGTGATATAGTAAAGTATATATTGAGATGAGCAAAGGATAAAATTGTATAGAAATCATAATGGCATTTAAAATTTTAGTGTTATTGGATTGAAATCTTCGATTCAATTAAAAGCTAAGTAAAATATATGAAAAACCAATAGAACGAGGGCCAGTTTAGACAAAAACTCGATGAAAATCGATACTGCTAACATTGATAAGCTTCTTATTGCTCTAACGTTATCTTATCGAATGCTTAACCTCGTAAACGAAGCAATTATCTCTACTTTTTTACTGTATTAAAGCTGACAATCAACATACACGATTTTAGTCACGACCAGGTATCAATAATATATAATACTTTTTTGGCAGCAAATCGCCAACTCTTTGACATAAATGTTGATCAGACGTTTCAAAAAATATCAAATTCCTAACATAAACCTACAACATTACAGTTGGAACTGTTAAGAAAGAGTAACTTCATCAAAATCGAAAGTAAAACTACAATTCCTGAAAACTAACTGGACACATTTATACAACGTTGTAATATGTACAGTAAGCGTCAAAAGTGCAGTTGCACTCTACCAATTTTAAAATGACTAAAATTTCTTTGTATTAAAAGTTCAATGGTTCACAGCCAGTTTTTTTAATAATTTAGATTCTATGCTATAAATTAAAGCAGTCCTCAACCATTGAGTATATTCTACAAAGTTATTTTGGTCATTTTAAAATTGGTAGAGTACAATCGCATTTTTCACCCCTGACTGTACTAACCTATGTACATTTAACTAATTTTTTAACCTATGTACAATTAACCTATGTACATAGGTTAATTTACTGGTTTATGAACAACCAACAAACGCATTATTCATGAATTTACGACCATGCTAATAGTTTTAAGGCACAACAAGACGTGTTCGAAGTATTTCAAACATATTCATCATCAGCCCTACAGTGCCTACTGCTGAGCAAAAGCCTCTTCTCTCATGAAGAAGGTTTGAGCACTAATCACCACGCTTGCTCATGGTGATTACAAACTTATAATCAGAAATTATAAGTCTAGATTTACTCATGATTTTATCCTTCACCGTCATGTCAATAATCTTAGAAAGTACCTTCATACAACTCGAAAAAAGTCGCAATGATACTGGCCAGGATTTTGAATCCGTAATCCTCATGCAAGAGAAGCAGGCGCCTTTTATCTCTGGGCCATCACGATTATGTGTAGATAAACAATAAAATTTAAAATTTTCGAAAATTGGAACACCTTGTAGATGTTTAGTAAGCCAATCTGTAACCATAGCTAAGACCGCATATATGTATACATAAGGACACGGACGTCCATTGGGTACAATCGTGATCGTGACCTTGTACACGTCACCCTTTGATACGTCCATCATTATGATTTATAGACTCCGGACGTAGTTCGAAATTGATTGATGCCTTTTTTGAGTATATTGTGTAGAATGCATTGTGATGGCTTCTTGGAATGGATTTTTTGTGTTGTGCAGTTTGACCTGTGAGTCTTGTTAGCAAAATCAATATATTGATTCAGATTCAGAATAGATGTATATAAAATATTAAATTGCTAATTGACTATATAGCTAATTTTACAATAATGTGTTATGAAATTCCTCCAGAATCATACTGTTACTATAAATAGAGTGAAATAATGTCTTGTTTGGATCAATAAATTCCGCCATCCAGGCCACAAAACCAATATTACCTATAGTATTACCACGTATGCCACAAATTTGCATAAATTATGGCACGATTATCAACCCTTAATTGTGCCCGCCAGAAGTAATAACCGATTTAGATTGTGTTGCATACTAAAACCAATCTAGCCGCTACGTCATAAGGTCTATTTTCTCTGAAGCCTGTTGGATTTATGGCAATGCGCTCTGGATTTAGGTTCGGTAATTGAATATTCACATCCCGATGGTCGCCCGTTCGACATTTTGATGACTTGCCGCTAGAGTACGTTCCAACGTCTTTCGAATCGGTATAAATATGAAAGGGTTCACTACTAAATCGAGCCATAACAATTATCGGGCCGAGTGGCCAATCATTGCAATTATACGCACGTTAATGTGTCAATTTACTGGTTATTGGAAGCCAATGCTGTTTGTTTGATATTGTGTCATCGGTTATTGCCAATGTGTTTATCTACGGATAATGGGCTTCATAAAGTACATAGTCATATCAGCTAATACAGCTAGCTAGTAGAACAGTATAGAAAATACTAAATTTTACAAATATCATCGCGATCTGTATTAGATATTTATGGAGTCGCGTGTTTTCAATAGCAATTTATGATAAGCTTAGACTATAAGTCCGCATTTTTATTTTTTTTTTCTTTCAAAAGTAACCTACCCGTGAAGTTTACCTGTAAGTGATTGTTACACTATTGTCACTAATTTTATATGTCATGTCATCTTTTAACATAATACCAATGTAAACAATTGTTGGTGAAGCAATAAATAAATAAATAACTCACGTGTTATTGGCGGATGATAGTCGGCGGTGCAGGCTGCGCAGCGACATGGCGTACCCCTAGCAGGTCGGGCTCCCGCTGCCCTTGCCGCGCGGCCGGCGCAGCGCGCGCGCCCCGAAGAACGCGCCCTCCTCGTTGCAGGACTGCGAGCGCTGCGAGGCCAACATGCCGGCCGCGCGGCCCAGCGCGTGCAGCGGCCGCACGCGCGCGCGCCTGCCCCACCCGCACCCGGCCACCACCTCAATCTTGCCGGCCCGACGCGCACGAGCGCGCGACTCTCTCACGCCGACTGCCGGCCCACGCGCGCCACGCACACACGCATTGATCCCGCGACACCAGCGAACGACGCGCGCGACACGACCGCGCCTCAATACCACAACCCACTTGTCTACACTATCTTATCCTCTAATTAAGCTAACTAATGCGTAATTGGAAAATTGAAGGCGCTTCGTCGTTTATTCGATAATTTTACTATACTAAATAATTTGTTAATTTGTTATAATTTTGTGAGGTTAGTGTAGCTGCCCGTTGTAGAATCTGAAACAAATAAAATTTATATTAATTAGAGCAGTAATTTGTATGAATTGAAAGGAAAAAAGGAGATTGCGACTTATCGACCCCGCGGTAAACGAATCAGTGCGTTAATTTTTCGAAACGGGTATTGGTTATTTAGTTCGATTCGCGTATGCACAAATGAAGCACAATATAAGTCGCGTTTAAAGTTCGCGTATGTGTTAACGTATGTCAATGTCACAATTAATCCGTACATTTGGACGAGTCATGACTTACACGTACATTTAAGTGAGTCACGGAATTATTTTTGTTTTGAATGTAATTAGGGTGCTGGAGGCGGGTGGAAGTTTTAATGAAATGGTCAGATGGAGGTCTGGCCCAGTTAATCTTTTGAAAGCTTCTAATCCGTACACTTCGAACAAGCGTACACTGTTTGTAATGTATCTTGTGCGGTGAAACAAACTCGGTGGAGTTGCGGTTTGATATTAAAAAAGTTATTGATGTTAGTTCAAGAACATATTTACGAGAGAAGAGAATTAAATTTAGTACAAACTGCTGGAAGAAGAACATAATACTCGGCGAAGAAGTAGACTAAATAATTCTTGAGGTAAACCTAGCGGCTTATACATCCCGGTGTATCGTTGATTATGAGCCGAGTCGAAACTCGAAAGGCGGGATAATAAAGAAACTTCGAGACGGTCGGCCGCGGAGAGGAAAAAATAACACTAAAACAAAAATAAGTAAGTCTAATATTTTCGTGATGTTTTTAACAAGTGTTCGAGACAGCTGCAAGATTAGCAGCAAGTCCATTATTTCATTAAAAGTTGATCCGCGTCCAAAATAATCTCCTTCCATGGCAGTACATGGCTGCTATTGACAAGCTTGCTTTTTTTCTTTTTATGAACGTGTTTCTAATAAAAAATCGTGGCATAGTATACTATAAAGAATATTTAGTCAATACTAGCTACTGTCCCGCGGTTTCACCTGCTGCTAGGGTCCTACATATAGTAGCGTGATGTTTTATAGCCGGCCTCGAAAAATGGACTAACAATTATAAAAAGTATTTTATAGAATCAGGCGTTACTTTGCGGAAATCCATGACATTAAATGTTAGGGAAAATATTTAGTTTTAATTCCGTGACAAAAATCCAGGCTTGTTGCAGGATGCAATCCCACTCCTATGCAATCATAACATCTCCTGAGGATGCCCTGTGGAGGGGCGAAACACGTGTCGAGTATAGGTTTGATTGCGTGGTTGTTTTTCCGTTTTGTGTATGCGTGCTTATGCATGTGGGCGGGAGGGTGGGACCCTTGCTGCATGTGCATATGCATGATTGCATAGGAGTGGGATTGCATCCTGCAATAAGCCTGGATTTTTGTCGCGGAATTAAAACTAAATATTTTCCCTAACATTTAATAAAAAGTATTGTTCAATTCCAACCAGTAATTCCGGAGATCAGCACGTTCAAACAAAACAAACGACTATACGTCTGGTTCATATAAAAGTCCTTTGTAATAATCTCCACAATTGATCAGCAGGTTAGAGATTAATGAAGATTGCGATTCAAACGATTCAGGTAACGTGCTTTTGTCCGGTCTCTTTTAAGTAACAAGTTTCATTTTATAAAACAGTAGCAAATATTTTCTCTTAAAAGGAAACCATTACTGTAATACCCAAATAATTACTTCGCTTTTATGATTGAAAATCGTTAATATCCAATTAATTATATTATTACGAATGTCATGAACATTCAATTAATTAAATTAATATTTGATTTCTTGCTGTTAATTCTTAATTACAAACAACGATAAAGTTTTTCATTAATATTTTAACAATATTATGTTCAGCCTGTATACTTGTCATTATGATTTTACTTTAACCTGATTGGCCTGCTCCGTATTCACCGACCAATCAGAAGGCTTAACGCGGTAATGTTTCAATCATCATTATCAGCCTAAAATAACCCACTGCTGAGCAAAAAGCTCTCGTCACACTGAGAAGGTTTGAGCATTAATCACCACGCTTGATGAAACCTGGATGGGCGATTTTAAACATATAGTTTGAAATTATAGATCTAGTTTTCTTCACGATGTTTTTCTTTACCACTTGTCAGGGGTGTCCTAAAAAGTCACATTGGTATTTGTCAGGTTTCAAAACCGCGCTCTCATGCATGATAAGCGGGCGAATTAGTCTCCGGAGCACCACGACTTTGTTTCTTTTGATAATGTTTCTATCATGTTAAAGCGAAGAACTCGCATTTAGGTCTATCAGAGCTGCAACCAGGTTCAGGCTCTCTCACAGTCTTATTCAACCAATTGTATCTGCAGATTTCCTTACCAAACATACTTGAGAATTTACTAGGCATAAGCTCAATTTAAGAGTAGAAGACCCATGCCTCGGCCTCCCAGACATCCAGCGTGAAGCAACAGTTACAATCAATCAATTAGCAATCTTTCCAAGTTACTCAATCCCCAAATCCCCATCATTAAATCCCCAACGACCCACAAGACGCGCCCGCAAGGTACTTGAAGTAATTTATTTTATTCTTTGTTCGTTTGACTTTGTTATCACAAGTGGCTATGGACGGTGTTGATTGCTTGCCATCAAGTATTCAGCCTACCCACGTGAAAAGCAAGGGGAGTACCTAATATATACATTGTATGTGTGACCGTTGTCACCATACGTTTTGCCCTTACTTTCGTGTAGGTACCAAAATTTTGCAGGTTTTATTTAATTTGATTTATTTGTATTTATTCATACTGGTATTAAGAAAGTATCCTTTCCTATCTCTTTTTTCTTTGTAAGGAATTGGCTTTACATTAAATAAATTATATTCATAAAGCATTATACATTTAAAATTGAGATTAGCTTGGCAGACGATTCGAGAATACTAACTGTTGACTGTTTAGTACAATTTCGTAATGTAAGCTGAGCACGGATTTATAATCCTGATGAACCTTTGCTTCTGTGTTTTGGTTGAAATTCCTGGTTGTACTGTGGCAACGAAAAATTTACATTTAGGGCTGATTTTTCAATGGTTAAATAAAAGTTATCTGGGGAATAATTTCTGATGTCGAGTCAAAATATTGGTATAAGACAGTGACAGCAACAATTTTAATCCGCAGATAACATTTATCTGACTATTGAAAAATCAGTCCTTAATAAATTATATTGTTCGTCAAAACTCTAGTGGAATGCATCATCATATTAAAAGAAAACGAGGAAAAATAAAACAGCAAGGAGTTTCCCATTTCTTAGCGAAACTTTGCAAAAGCACTTTGTCATTAGACTACAACGTATAATATATCTTATACAACATGTATAGAGTATGAAATTTAATAACAGCATATTGTACGTCCAGCTGAAGATAGATTGCTCAGTCGTAGCCATCGGTAAGTCCCGGTTGACCGTCGAGCGTTGTACAGATTGAGTTGGTCAAATTGAACGACGGACTTATATATCAAACCTACTTACCATGTCCATACTAACAAAATATTTATCATATAATGATGTTGCGTACTTTCCATCTGCGGTACTTGGAATTATAGAAAGGAGTCGGATTCATGAGGTTTTATGTTAGATTAATAACAACTAAGAATTATCTTTCTGACAGTTGCATTGTTTGTTTCATCAACGTCGTCATTGTCATCATTAGGTAGAATAAAGTCTAATGTATTTTATTGAACAAAGCCCTCCCCTAAACTCCTAGATGTACCACTTGATAGATACAATCTGGTCTATGTACAGGGTCAAATCAATTATAAAAATTATTATTTCTATCGAGTCTCGTTACTTTAACTTTTCAACTTTACTTAATAATTCGAAATTAAAAAAAGAAACAGCAATGTTAAAGCGATAACTGGACTGAAATACGAAATCAGTATAATTTATATCCTATAGCACTTAGAAAAAATGTAGGTATCTATCAGTGAATATAATAATAGTATAGATTAAACTATTTCTCTACAATACATAATACACACGTAATTGTGGGTATAAGACGTTTCTTACTTTGAGGCATACCTCAAGCCAGTATTCCATGCATTCAACTTTAATAATGGCGCTCATTTATATAATTACTTCACATTTCACCCAGTACATAGTTTCCAAGGTTTTGTTTTGTTTCAAACTCCCTACTTAAAGTGGGGTTAGCAGAGCTATGTAAGAAATATAACGAACAACAAAAGCGGTGCAAGCTCATGATAAATGCTATCATTTCATATCTAGAAGATGAAAATGCTTGAACACAAATTCTCTGAGATTCCTCTTAGAACTTGGTTTTAAAAGCAGAATTGTTTTACTCGAAAACAGTCTTAAAGATATTTTAATTATTTCTGTATAAAAAACTTTTTTTGGTTTGAAGAAAAACTTAAAAAGAAATTGAAACGTCACTATGGTAATCAAAAGATCGTCTATTGTCATTCCTCGTTCGAAAATCAAATCGTTTATCATTTTGTTTTCAGAAGTAAGTAGAATACTATTTGTTTTCCTATTTTTTGGTGTTTTATGGCTTTTGTGTATTTTATTTTATATAAAAAAACAACTGTTGACTACATTAGGTTCCATGTTGAAATTATGAGTAACAATAACTTTGATATCAGATTTTCAATTCGGAAGAGTAAAAGAATTACGAAAAGTTTCAAAATTCCACAATAATTGGGTAGTTCCCAAGGTCCAATATAAATGAATTCGACATTTCAATACAATAAAATATTGAAAAATAAATATACTTACTTTTAAACTCCAAAATACTAATGCGGAGTTTCATACAAATCTCATAGAAAAGTATCGTTTTATACATTTGGATAGAAGTATTGAATTTGACTGGTTGGAAATAACAGCATTATTCTTATGCGATAAAAAAATTTTGCTTACTATCTTCAACCTATTTAGTTGTACTAAAATACTGACTTCGATTAAGGTCTGGCCACAAAAACCGTTGCTTAGGCGAAAAGGTCACGACGAACGTGACAAACGGGTTACAGAATTCCCGCCGACCCAGTTATCATATCCGTCTGTCAGTAGACTGACACCCACATAAAGCCAGATGCGTAAGGAAAAGGTTCTGACATGCTGTCATGGCGGCGTGTGTTCTCGAAAAAAAAGGTTATAGTAATTTTGCAATTTGTGCAATGTGCTGCTGTGTGGGCAGAACGCTGTAGTTGTTTCGCGCTGGTTTTCTATGAGGCCGTGGTATTACTCGTGAAGTCGTGACGAAGCATGGCTCTCCCATACTTGGTAAGGACAAAAGTATTGAAACCCGTGGCTTTAAATTGTATAAAGAAACACGAATATGTGTTTAGTATACCTGAATTATATTGTGTGTTATTGTTTTTATGTGAAGAAAAAAAGTGCAAAATGTGACTTTTTTGTGAACTATTTGTGTATTAAACTAATTTAAACTAATTGAATGTGAAAGCGACTCTTCCATCATGGAGACGGACTTATTAGTTAGTAGTGAAATAGTTAAATTAGATCACCAAGTAACCTACGAAATAGTGAGAGAACTGTCAACAAATGATGACGGTACTTTTACCGTGCAGTGCCACCAGTGTAACCATAAGAATTTTATCAAAAATTTCTTAGAATGGACTAATGGACAATCTAAAATAAAATCGATGAAATGCAAAAAGTGCACCAGAACCAGCGTAATAAAGATTTGTATGTTTGTGAACCATCGTCACATAAACGGCAAGTTTACACCGGACATTTATTATAAAATCTACTCGTGTATAAACACGGTAGCAAGAAGCGTGTCCCATAACTGTGAGGAATGCAAAAAACAAAGATATATTAAAGCGATACCGCAAACTGAGTACACATCTCAAGAGGAATACGTATGTAACTGTTTAAAAATAAACAAAGTTCAGATAAAACCTAACGAACTAAGCCTAACAACTAAGAAAAATACTACACAGAAACCAACTAAAGTTCCTATTCCACCTAAAGCGATACCAGATGCAATACTGGCTCAAAATCGGTTTGCTGAGCTTCAAACCAGATCGAACCAAGAAAAAAGTGGCATGATCGTGCTGTCTCGCTCACACTCAGCTTCATCGGTAAGTGACCATCAACCGAGATCGCGAAGCCAGTCATTAAAGCGCCCTCACCCGTACGAAGGAGAAGGCGTATCCCAAGCAAAAAAAGTTACAAGGCGAACGGAAACGCACCATAGTTCACCTAAGCAATCGGTACCTACCTTGAAAAATAAACCAACCAGGAATGGTACACATGTACCACCAATTTTAATCACAGACGTGACCTATAAATATAAAGATAATAGGGACACGAAAAAGATGTTGAGTGACCAACTTGTGAGAGACTTAACAAAAATAATAGACAAGTACCACGGCCGTATTATCAGAAATGAGAGAAGCAAAAATATTCTCATCACACTCACCGATTTAGAGAAGAGAGCGAAGGCAATAGAAGACATCAAGAGCTACAAACCAGACCTGGTGTTCATAGCACCAAAACCTAAGGCAGAACAAATAAAAACAACAAAAATTATAATTAGAAATATGGGACACGACTACCCAATCGAAGACCAAAAAGACGAGATGGAAAAATGCATAGGCATTCGCCCTCTCAACATGAAAAAGATAACGAGCGATGTACAACTGTGTATATTTAGTGGCGACTTCTCATACAACGAGATAGCTGAACGAATGAAAAATACGACAGAATCGTTTTACTGTGCACACAAGCTAAGACCTGAAAGATACAAAGTAGGGTCGGATAGGGTGCTCCAATGCAAAAATTGCTTTAAATAATCAGAATGAATCAGTGAGTGTCTGCTCAAACTGCAAAGACGTGCAGCCAGAGCAACACACCGCAACACAGAGGAAATGCCCATTTTTCAAAAAAAAAATAAAAAGCAATACAGCGACAAAAGAAAAATGCTGAAAAAGTGGAAGAGAAACGCAATAACGTCTCATCTGCACCTAAACCAACACCACAAGCAACAAATACAAAATCGAGATCTCCGGTTCGCAGATCGGCTGTTGATAAGGGCATATCGTATGCACAGGTAGCGAAAAGCTTAAAGGACAATAATGAAAGCGAACAGAGCCAACCATGCGAAAAATTAACTAAAGAAGAAAAAATTACAATATTCGATAGAACTATGGAAAAGTTTATAAAACTAATGAAAGAACTTAGAGATATTCTACTCGACTAAAGGCAGTAAGAAACATATGAAAATCTTGCACATCAATACACAGGGTGTCAGAAAAAAGTTCACAGAAATAAAACAGTTGATTCATAAATACCATATAGATATTGCCATTATAAATGAAGCAAAAATTAACCTGGATAATCAAAAATTCAACATTCTCAATTACGACAAGATATACGAACAGAAAGCCAACCATCTAGGTACTATTATATATATCAAAAGCGGCATAAGGTGGGCTCAAACCAGACTTATCAATTCCTTTAATGACGACGAGAGAAACATTGAAGGGTGCAGTATCCGAGTTTTCACCAATCACATAACAGGAGAATACATCACAATAAAAGGCATCTATATCCCAATACCGAATCAAAATGAACTATTTGATGAATTCGAACAATTGCTTAGAGAAGAGGGTGCCATAATCATAGGAGACATGAACCTCAGGATGAAACTACTAGGCCACCCAAATGATGGGGGCCTTGGAGTTCTATTAAGAGATATACATATCAATGGAGACTGTAGAATCATACATTCTGGTCAGCCATCAAGACCGACTAGCATGGGCAATAAGCATATACTAGATATAGCAATAACAACATATGACCACTCAGACTTGGACATAAAATCGTGCAAACAAATAGAATCTATAGGCTCAGACCACATGCCGTGTTTAACCATAATCAATTTGGAAAACGATTACGAGATACAACTCAGTCGTAACCTGAAAGATATTAAATCAGACCTGAAAAAACGAGACGAGTTTGAACAATTTCTAGCAACTAAGATAGACCCATGCGCTAAAATAGAAACAGATGCAGACTGCGATGAAACCATCATGAAGCTAGAAACAGCCATAGTACAAACGCTGGATGTATTCGCACCGCTCAAACAAACCAATCTCAGAGACAATCTTCCCGAATACATTCAAAAGTTGATAGTAAAGAGAAACAAGGCGAAAAATATAGCATGGTGTCTAAGATTCACAAACAGATACAACGAACTAAAGAGAGAACATAACAGACTTAAACGTTATCTAGCTAAGAAAATTACAGAATACAGAGAAGAAAGTTGGAATAAAGTTTTAGAAAATAAGACAGATAACAGAAGAAAAATGTGGAGTATACAAAGAGCCATGAAAAGACCAACTCAAAGACTCCCTCGTATAGAAAATTGTAACACAGAATTGGAAATCATAGATAATTTAGTAAACACCGCAATCATTCACGTGTCTGACATCGCTCGTGAAGACGAAAATACAGAAAAATATACACCATTCCATCCATTAGAAGCTACCTCACATGCAGAGTTAAAAGTAGCCCTTCAAAAGTTCAAAAATCAGAAAGCACCGGGCCCTGACGGAATAAGAGCGGACGTTCTAAAATTGGGAGGCGACACGATGATAACCATATTCAAGCGAATTATGGATTATATTATTAACACGGGATACTTCCCCAAGAGATGGAAAGAAAGCATCTGCATTTTCTTGCATAAACCAGGAAAAGACTACACACAACTCAAGTCCTACAGACCCATAAGCCTTCTTAATATCATGGGCAAATGGGCCGAACGCATTATTCTCTCGAGAATAAATACGGAAATTAACGAACTGATTCCTGAACACCAACATGGATTCGTTCGTCAAAGAGGGACAGGAACACAAATATTGAGGACTGGCAAATATATCTCTGACGCTCTGGAGAAGGGACACAGTGTGGCAATGATATCAACTGACCTTAGCAAAGCATTTGACTCCATAAATCATAAAGGCCTTATAAAGAAAATGTACGAAGCGGGAGCACGTAACAACATTATAAAGATAATAGAAAATTACCTATCGAAAAGATCCACCAAAGGCAGATTTAGAACAACGACAGGAACAGAAAAAGACGTACCACATGGCGTTCCACAGGGATCTATCCTTGGACCTGTACTTTTCAACTTATATGTTGCCGACATACCAAAATCACGAATTGCTGGTCAGATGTTTTCTCAATACGCAGATGACCTATGTATTCTCAACGCAGCGGAGAAGCCAGATCATGCCACAAGGCGTGCAGAATGGGCTGCGGAGGAAATCATCGACTACTACAAGAGATGGGGCCTCCAATGTAACGTAGATAAGACGGAGTGTATAATGTTTTCCCACAAAAGACCCAGGCGAGGGAACATAAACAGCGGATACAGAAATTACATCCAATTAAAAAATGAACGGATTGAATATAAGAACCAAGTAAAATACCTCGGTGTTGTTTTTGATAAAAGACTTTCAATGAATAAACACACAAAAGAAAGAGTAGAAAAGTTAAAACGAGTAAGAGGTGCCCTAAACTCCATCATAGGGTACCGATCCAAAGTGAACATTGAAACGAAATTACTCATCATACAGACATGCATCCTGCCGGTACTCGATTATGGTGTCATCCAACTTCTACCGAGATACAGCAAAAGCAACCTGACGCAACTGGAAAGACAGTATAGGATGGCACTAAAAGCTGCAGGTGACTTCCCACGTCGCACTGAAACCAAAACCCTCTGGGAAATGCTTGGACAAGACCCATGGCATCTCAGAGCACACGACCTCCATTACGATATGATTGAAAAATTAACCTCACTAACGATCAGCGGGCTAGAAGATCCCGGTTCCGCCTACACGAAATATGGTCAATTCAACCCGTTCCTCTTCTCAAATAGAATAGGTGACATAGAATATTTAAATAAATCCGAGAGAGGCAAACCGCTCCACAAGAGAACGGCCCTCCCCCGTCAGCACAGGCTTTGACTCGCAGAGTCACTCCTATTTTATAAGTAATTTCAGGTTTAGGACCTGATGGGATTTTAAATCCAAAACTTCTCACACTTGCTTTATATAATTCAAATGTGTGTGAAAAGAATTACATATTAGGTTGCAAAAGATCCCCTCCCGGACAAACTGCGCCAGATAAAATACTCCGAATGTACTTGCTAAATGCTAATTTGTAAGTGACATGTAACCTTTCTTTTTTCCTAACCAATGAAATAAATAAGTATTCTATTCTATTCTATTCTATTCTATACCTGAATTATATTCGTTACACTATCTAGAAATGATTGTCCTAGATATATATTTTTTGTTCTTTGTGCAACATAGCATTACTTAGGCATTCTCACCAGTCAACCTTTGGCTGATGTAGATAAAGTATAGTAGTTAAACTACTTGGAACAATAAACTTAGATTACAGAATGTAAATAGATTTTTAGTCTGTTATAACACATAGGCTACTTTTTTAACCTGGTAATACTGTGGGTGGAGCTGCTGACATGCTAGTAGTAGGTAGATAATAAAAAAGGATTTCTGCCATAAAGCATGTTCGCTTTCCCGCGCAAAACGGCACGCAAATTACTTTAAAATGATTCATATATTTGTAAACACGCTCGTAAAATACATTAAGCTTATTACAATGCGTTCCCCATACAACTGATATCGAATATTAATTAAGTTTTTGTACACAACTTGTACCAACTCCACGCATTAATTATGTACTGAAAATTTTGCGTGTAATGCCCTGTAATGTTGAGAGAAACTTCAAAAACAATACGTTAATGCAACAACAATTTGAACTGTTATTTTAATGCTAATTAGCGTAGATCAAGGTGAATTTAGAAGAAGTTAGTTAATGGGGTAAATATAAAAAATTGAAAAAAAAATTGATTATGTATAAATAAACTGAAAGTTGTGGGAACAACGTTTAAGCGAGGATGTGCATTGTAGGTTCTTAGTCGAAACCGAATATTAATTTGCTTCTCCAACATTAGTAGATAAAGATAAGATTAAAATTTTAATTGGTCTGTAACAATCTATAAAAAATAATAGAACGTAGCCTTTCTAAAACCTAAATGTTGATTTCTTTCTTTTAATGGATTAACGTATAAAAACTCTTTCGTTTCAAAAAAACATAATACTTACAATTTTGTAAACTTTTTCATACTGAAATCAGTATAAAAAAGTTTACAAAAGAAAATTATGTAATAATAATCAGTTAACAAATTATTCGTATTATATTATTTAACTTTCAAACCGACACAAATCAGCCAAAACAGTTATTATAATTTCCTTAAGACGTATTATGGACATAATTATAAAGTTTGGAATCATGGTTTAACCGCCATAACTAGGAAGGAGTTAATTAGAACTAATTTATAACTCTTACACTGTAACTTGGATAAGATTTTAAGTGTAATTAAATGGAAAATCCATTGTATCAAATTTTGTGATTTTTTTTCATTAATACTTCTATTTGTTATTATTTCAATCGCCCCAATAAGTAAATGTTTTTCAAATACACATTCTTTATGCGTATTCAATCGAGCAGACGGATTCCATGATGGTAAGCAATCAGAGCCGCCCATGATCACCCGCAATAACGGAGGAGTTACGAATACTTTGCCAACCTTTTGGGGATTTAGAGATTGGGATTGTTTCACGCCGGTTTTCTGAGAGGTTGTTAGTATGTTATAATATACAATAATTATAATTCATGATTTATAAAAAATGTTCTAAGTAACAATTTTAAATGTTAGTTACACATCAACAGCTCATCTATCATTATTTAAAGCTTTCTAAAAACTCATTTCGATCTGTGCAACCAAATATGACGGATATGGAATCCCAAGCTTATTTCAGCGTTAAAACTCGAAGCAACAACAAAATCGGATCCAAAGAACCAATCAAAAATAGAACCAGAATGGCCAAGGTCACTAAACTACCATAGATTAAAAACATTTGACCGTTCGAAGCGCAGACTGGTAAATCAATGTTGAGTTGCGAATGATTGATTTGCCGACCCTGGCTGATTAATCACCTTCAGCAACGCCCACATGAAACTACACTTCAAAATTCACTTAACGATATGTACTTACTTACTGGCTTCGCTAAACTCGGCGCTGCTTAACCGAATATGACGGTAACAGCTTTGTATTGATGACTTCGACGCTTATTAGGTAATTTTCGTGTGAAGTTTTCAGTAAGCTTAAGGCAGATTAGTGAAGGACGAAAAATCCATATAGCTAAGCTATTTCTGTTTTTACATACAACCTTTTCTCGTAGAAGATGACACTAATATATCTCGTTATAGTTAATGTATTGATCAAGCATTTAATCAACACAGAAATAGAAATACCGTTTTATAACCCCCAATATATCTAGTAGCCATGTCATTAAATCCATTCCGTAGAACCATTTAACACCAAAAACAGGAAAAAAACAATCAACGATTATAAATCACGGCAACACAAGCGGCAATTTTCATATTCTAATAAAAATACGACATAAAAAACAAACCCTCGCGGCCCAATTAAAAACCAACTCTACAAGTTTCATCTTAAGTATTACTTTCATTATATCTTATCATTCGACACTCACTAAGATATCTTCACCAGCAATTAGCCAAAGAAATCTGAACCTTCAGGTCAATACGGAGAGAGTAATAAAACTTGACACAATTTTAAAGAACGCGCAAGTAAGTACGGTGGCTGGCACCTCCATATCGATTTTTCACTAAGTCTATTTTCGCGGTCCTCGTGTCGGCCCGAATACGTAGCATTGTACACGCGGGTTCGTCGCTACCGTCTGGCTCCAAGCTCCACTATTATTGTGCTATTATATTGCTTCATCTGGTTCACCTATACACGCTTGCACTCCAATAAATTGGCGCGCATTGACGATTGACTGGTGACGTCACGCGTGAAATACCGCCATCTTTAAATGCGGTTTATTCAAAAGTTTAGATGGTTTTGCATTTGGATTTGTGAGGTTTCGTAAATATATAACGAGTTTATTTGCCAAATAGTCATTTCAATAATGGATTAGTCTATAACTTGATTATTTTAGGGTTGATCAATTTGTACTATTAGTTGAAAAACCTTTTTTAGGGAATTTTAAAGTATCAAGACTGACTCTGCTTACTTAAACACTTCATGTACATACCTAAAAGGTATGAAAAAGTACAAAGCTATGGTGCTTAATTTAAAAAATCATTCAATAAAAAATATAAGGTCATTTTTAACTACAAAAAATCAAAATCCGATGATGCCTGATACATGTTTCAGCGATATTTATAGTAGACTGAAACCGTGCCATTTATCTGATCGGGGTTCGGAAAAAATGTCCGTTTGAGTCATACGAAATGGGTTAGTGGACCGGTCAGACCATTTGTTTGCACCGCTGTTATTTTATATATGATCCTTTTCACTTACGACTTAAGGAAACTACGTTACGTACAAATAAATAGTACAGTTTGCCTAGGATTTTGTTTAAGAGATAAAAGATGGCGTCTCTTCGCCCTTATGAGAAAAAATTTAAATGACAAAAATATCCTGTAGTGTGGTTTTATTCGTTTTTTTAATGTAAAACGGGGGCAAACGAACATTTTGATTACCTGATGGTAAGCAATCATAGGCGCCCATGGAAACTCGCAACACCAGGGGAGTTGCAGGTGCATTGCCGGCTTTTTTAGGATTGGGGAACGATTGGACCTCCAGTAACCTCACACAAATAGCAGCGATACAGATGGCTCTTTGTACTTGTATTTATGTTGGATCACACCAGTCGAGCCGGCCTATTCGCGCCAAAGCATAGGTTATACCACATTTGAAAGAAAGAAAGAAGAAAGAAAATGCATTTATTCGGCATCAGACATGAAAGCCGGAACAAAACAAAAATACAACACAAAAAAAGAACAAAAAAAAGCTTAAAAATAAGATAAATGAAAATACGCTAAATATTACTACATAAAATCCTACATAGTTTAATCAGACAGGGTTGGCAGACATGCCTAATCCGAATGGGTCGCCAACTCCTTTGCCGATCTCTTGTCTTAGGATGCCTATGCCTCGTCTTAATGCAATGCCAATGCCTTCATAGGACGTCCTCCGACAAGCAGACGGATTGACTGATGGTAAGCAATATGTGCCGCCCATGGACACGAGTAATAAAAGAGCGTTGCCACCTCTTTTGGTATATTTAAGATTTAAAGATAGGGGATTTGAGGTTTCAGAATGGGACTCTGGTAACCTCACTCGCACGGCGAAACACAGCGTAAGTAGTGCTTCACGCCGGTTTTCTCAGAGGCCGTGGTATCACTCGGGTAGAACCGAGGTTAAGACGTTATCTAATATCATAATAACCAGCCTATTTAGTTTACAAATTCTTATTCTGACGTCATTGTATATTCTAGACGCATTTGCATCACAATGGGTGTAATCACATATAATGATTTGATTACAATGCAATGTCATATATAATTTATACATTATATACCTATATGTAAGTAAGTACGTATATGATTCTTTATGTTCTTGCATTTGCATGCAGATTGTTCTAGAATTGACTTCTTGTTTCCGATTCTTATCTGTTTTTTGGGTTGGTTTGTTTTCGGTTGAGCTGGTCAAGCATTTAATTTATCAGTTCAGATGGTGTATTTTACTTGAGATAGAATGCTGTTGATATAAGTATTGGCGATTCAAGAGGATAGGGGACCGTTTATTAGGAGGGGGTTGGGCTGCCTTTTCCTTAGTCATACGGTAAAATATGATACAAGAATGTTTCTGTGAAGTCTTATTATGACTCCAGTCCGTGTCAGTTTTCAAGCACAACTAACGAAATGTCTTCAGGCCATTAGACACCAAAACCAATCCAACCAAAGATGAAAACGGTAAGTTTAATATCATTTTGGTTGGTTTTGCACAAGCACAAATATGTGCGAAAACACAGGTGCATTCTCCATTCCCAAACACTCGTGATCCGATGGGACGACAATCCGACACTGCTGGAGTGAGGTCACGTACATAAATAACTAGCAAAGCACACGTTTCACTTTACCTACCTAAGTACGTAAAGTGGATAGGTACCTACAGGGAATTATACATATAGTACGCCTAATTCAATACTGTAAACATTTTTTTTTAATTGTCCAAGAACTAGTGACGGAAACTCAGAAAAATAATGAATATTTTTCTTCATATATTTGGTACAAAATTTTTCGGCTATTGGCCTGAGAAAGAGTGAAGATTATTGGTAATGCCTTCTCCATTTGGAAAGAAGCCTTTGTTTAACTGATGATATTGACTGACAAAATTAAGTCTGCAGTCACTTGTAAATTGAATTCCAACATGTCAGTATTATTATCTTCAAAATTGTAAAAAAAGTTAGGGTTTTAAGGCCTCATTTAAAGACCTCCTTGGACCAAATGTGGCACAGTCAGTGTAAAATATTGCGTGTTCATCCGAAGCTGATTGAGGTCCCCTACCGACCCCAATCTTGTTAGAAAAGGGCAGAAGAAAATCAAAACTCAAAGATTGTGAACACAATATTTCTAGTTCAACGCACAATTTTGTTTAAAACGAATTTTTACCTATGGTTTAGCCACGGCTAATGTGCCAGTTGATCATAATGTTATATTTTTTAACTAATATTTCGAAGTTTTGAACAATAGGCGAACTAGACCTATAAACAAACCACTGAAGCATGACATTTTGTGCCACTTTGTTATATCCCTATAATAAAATACTGAAAAAAAAACTAGGAAGAAAACCGAAAAGAAAAATAAAATATTTTCAGCACATATAAACAAGAAATTACTTAAATGATTACTTAAACTATTCCTTAGTAATATTTCCTTACTGGTTTTTTTTTCTGGATAAAAAACAATTAAATGACTCGAGTATAGCGGTTAGAACTCGTAAAATCCTCCTAACCATACACAACGAATTCAGAAACATATCATGGGAAAATTTCTACAGTAAAATCATTTACCATTGCGTTAGGGAGGAAATATATGAGGCAAGTGAAGACGTCTCGTTTCGCTTAATGAACCATAATTGAGACAAATGGTTCTCTAAGCATGTATGTTACGTAGCCAAGGATTATATCTCAGTGGGAAACTCTTCAACAATGGGACATAGAATTAAATTGCATAGAAATCACTTTGTCTCTGAAAAGGAGGTACTGCAACTGTACCTAGAAAGTACTTACATAAAAATATACTTATAACTCTACTAGATTCTGGAGAGGGAGTGTCAGAATCTTACTGACTAAAAACCCCCCGATCCTTTTCCTGCTCTGGGCCGAGGCCGCGGTACTTTATTGCACTTGCCTCGCATCCTCAGCTAAACTATTATTAGCCCTATTGGGTCCCATCTGTAATGATGTGTTTGGATCTTTGATGCGTGCGCAGAACGCTACGCGCCGTACTTTTGGGTCTAGATCTGGTCAGGTGGCGACCTTCCCTTGCCCGGAGATTGTCACACGATCACCAGGAGTGTCGCCTACTACGGCAACTAGGAGGAGAGGGGAATAGTTCGCTCACAGGCTCTGCCTCTTAAAGTCTTTTTTTGTTAACGCGCGATTTTTTTGCGAAATATAATGTTTTACAGGATCTCGAAATTATTAAACGAGAATTTTATTTTGCGTAGCGGGCAGACTCTATCTTTGAAATAACCATGAACCAATATGGCGTTAAATAAAGCTCTCTGTTAACTGGATCTACTGACAGAATGGAAAAAAATCCATATAATATATTGTGGGTACATCTTCGTCTATTTGGAAACGATCGCTCCTATGTAGGTATCTAATATCACCTGCTAAAACTAATACTAAACATCTTAACGAAGACCAACTTCTCCATTAAATAATCACCATTCAAGGTGAAAAGACTTATCCTGGATAATCCAATCGCGTCACGTGTGTAAAAGTATCTAACCCACTTAGTTACGTCCTTTTAGAAATACCTCATAGTTACCAAATAGTTCTTCTTTAATCAGACTACATATTTTGCTGTACAAAATTAACCCTTATTGCTAGAACTTAAAGTTGTCAATGTCAAATGATTTACGCGTATCAATAAAAAAAACGATAAATTTAAGACTGCCACAAAATAATATTTGAGTGTTGTGATTACATCAAAAAAGGTTTGAGTTAGTTAGTATAGGCACCTATACTCTTTAATAAATCGTTCGAAGGATTGGTCACAAAAGTTCTCGAGAATTTAATTATTTCACCAAAATATTGTAATACTCATCTTAATAAACTACATCACAGTAAGAAAGAAAAAAAAGAAAACACTAGAAAATAAGTAAATTCCAGAATCTTCTGTGTCCAAGGAGCCGTTTAATTCCACATGGGTTTAAAATACCGACAGCTTATACAGTTAAAATGTTCGTTAAATAAACTAGGAGTACATAATTATGCAGGCTTTTAGCTTAGGGAATAAATATAACATGGGAAGTTGGCACCAGCCTACCCACATTTATCGTAATAACTTACTACCGTAAATGGCGGGTAATGGCATACTATTTATTTAGCAGCCGCTTTTCACTCGTACAATTTGGGTGATATTAACTGTAGGCATTTTTATAGACAACACAGATTATACGAATCGCTATCAGCATTATGCTGTATGAGCAAATGTCATTTTGTCAGTAACGTAAATATAAAAATGTTTCTTTTTTCTTTTTTTGTTTATGGTTAATTGTGGCGAGTGTGATTCCAAATTCGAAAAATGTTTTAGCTCTATATTTCGTATTCTTTGTTTAAACTTTATAACTGCCGATATTATTATTAAATTACGTATTACATATTAATGTTGCGTGATTTCGTAATACGTTTAGTCCAATTAGGAATAACGTCCACAGAGAACAGTGATATAAAACAATTAAAAAACCAGAGACTGCGCTTCCCAGTACAGGTGGACAGAAGACCTAAGAAAGATCGAATCTAACTAATTTAGAGATCATTGCACGAAAGCCTTGTAGCGGATACTAATATAATAGTAATCAAATGTCTTTCATTTACTCAAATATTATCTCACATCTCGCACATAGACACAGACTTCAAAGGTCACGAATAATTATTGAAATCAAATCAAATAAACATTACAAACTTACGAACAATCATGAATCTTAAACACGAGTAATAGAATAAAATCCAGTTCACAAAACTTATACCATTTTGACAATAAAATCTGATACAAGTTTATACAAAATCGGTGAAATTTTATTTTAAATAAAACAACACCAACAGACGCGGCGTCGAATCCTCTTATCCGCTAGTATTCGTAATTTTAACATTGTTAATTGGGAGATATTGAAATGCCATAAAAAAACGATACAAAAAATGGATTTTTAAATTTTTCAACTTCAAAGTAAAATGCTTTGTTTGTTTTCTGAAATAAATTTCAATGGGAATTAATGACAGAATAGTTGTATGGACTTATCATAGTAATAAAAATGGGCTAGTATCAAAGTGGCCACTCTTGACACCACCCCCTTTTCTAAACACAACACCTTATTAAACAACAAGATTTATCTTTTATATAATATAATAAAAATAATACCTCATAAGTAACATTACCAAGTACAAAACTGTTTTATCCATTAAAATCACAATTATTACTCATTCATTGTCTTAACAAATGGAGTTAAAAACTTTATAGTATAAAAACATGTGTTATGTAATCTTGACAAACCTATACTCTAAGCCTACATGTGTGGGCTGAGATCGAATCTTAAATTAAGCCGATATCAACTTGGCCTTGTCGAAACTGATCAGCTAATTAGTGGTGAAGTTTGAAGGCTGTACTAATTATATTTACACGAAATAGGAAGGCTTAAACTTTATAAATATTTTGGTTGTGTGTTTAACTTGGAACCGATATCTATATCAGATACTGGTATCTTTTTTTTATGTTATAGCTCGGCAAACGAGCAGACGGATTACCTGATGGTAAGCAATCAGCGCCGCCCATGGACCCTCGCAACGGAGGAGTTACGAGTACGTTGCCGACCTTTTAGGGATTAGGGATTTGGAGATTTAGGGATTGAGGCCTCCTCCTCCTATCTAAATACTGTCGATATCTGTATGAGATAAAGATATCAGTAATCTAGATATTAGTGTTGTACAGCCCTTAAGCATCCATAATATCACTTATTACTTTCATCTTAATGTAAGCAATTTCATTATTATTTAGAATGATTTTAACTATACATCTACAGCTGGATGTTACAAGCTAACTCATGTTAGGTAAAATGGATATCTGTTTATCCAATCGGCGCTAAAAATGCTAGGAGTATCGCTTGGACCATTTGTGTGGTGCAAACCTATTTAATACTAATGTAAAGGAAAACCGGCGTGAAACAAAGATGACGTTGTGCTTTACTTTGTGAGTAAGGTTACTGGCCAAATTCTTCCGACTCCTGAAATTACTAATCCCTAAAAGGCGGGCAGCATGATTATAACTGTTTGTAGAGACGGTTTCTGTTCTCTTTATAAGAAGCCCAATTCTTTCCCCTCCTCAAATCACTTATCCCCAAAGAGGCAGGAAACATGAATGTAACTCTTTGATGTTCCGGGTGTCAATGGGTGATGGCGATTGTCTACCATCTGCTCGATATTGCATAAAAGAAGAATCAATACCTAATCATATATTCTAAGAAAATAATACTATTAAACCTAATACACCGACTTCTGTGATTTTATTCCAGCGTAATAAAACACAGTGAAAAGCTTGCGAAAATACTACGCTACATCGAAATTATTTCAAGCGGAAACAAAAACAGATTTGATTTCGTTCACCTAACTGGGGCGGGAACGAGCTAAAACGTCGAATGTTAATGGGTACTTCATTCGAGTATGTTCACTTGATATGCATGGTATACGTTCGAACATAGATGTTAGAAAACAGAAGAGACAGGCAGACAAAAAGTGTAGGAGAGCCATGACTGCACGAGCGCGAGTGATACCACCCACGGCTTCATAGAAAACCTTTACGCACACAGTGTTATGTTTCGTGTGTGTTACCGGAGGAACAATCTTCCACTTTACCCCACTATCAAAAATACTAAATTCTTAATTCTCAGCTCCCTAACTCACAAAAGACGAACAATGTCCACCTTCCTCCCTGTCCAAGCCCTAAAACGCCAATCCTCAAATCTCTTAACACCAACGGGTGCCCGCCCATAAGTGGCGTCGATTTCTTATTCCATCATTGTCGATGGATTCTTATTCTATCAGATGGTCCGTTTGCTCGTTCGAGCCCTGTAACCGAGAGAAGGCAAATTCCAAGCGCATACTAAGTCAAGCGTAGGTTTGCATCGCTTTACAGTTAGAATTAAAATTTGTCTGTATTTTGTGGAGGTTTTTCCTCCTGATTTTTATCATCTGTTTACATACAGCACCATCTACCGACACAATAACAAAAACAGAAAAGATGACTTGTCCGACTTTTTTCTCAAGATTTTCTTCAATAATATTTATTTTAAGCTACATTCGAAAAAAGGATTAGGTACCTAGAAGTTACTAAGTGACTGTATGAACACGAAAGTGAAATTGTAGTCGTTATGCAACTAGTATTCAAACAAAAGGCCTAAAAATTTATTAGCAAAAGTGAAACAAAATTTTATGCACTCACACTTTTTAGAACATGTTGCGTCTACGATATCGCGCATACAATATTCATTGGAGTGAAGTGAAAAAGCGCAACAAATTCATGTGCAATGCAACTTGAGCCTTAATCAGTCAGTTATACGTTCTTGAATCGAATATATTATCAGCTCTGGTGTTTGTTTGAGCTAGTATTTGACTAATTGGAAATCGATACGGCATGAAAAATTTAATAGGCATTGGTGTTCTTTAGCAAATGCTTAGATATCTGAACTGGGTTTCAGAACTAGGCTTGTTTATAAAATTATTTTTTAATATACATACATAGGGCAGTCTTTCAAAATAATATCTAGGTACCACTGAAGAACGATCTATAATAAAACTCTAAGAAAATTGTGTAGGCCAAAACTTCAATGTTCTTTTTAATGTAACAGGTCGGCAAAGGTGCAGACAAGTTACCTAATGGCAAGCAATCGGCGCCGCCCATAATCTAGAAGGATAACCTTTCTACGCGTGCGTTCCCGGCGTTTTGGGGATAAGGGTTTTGGAGATTTATGGATTGGGGGTTGGGGATGAAAGTTAGGCCTCCGAGGACCTCACTTAAATGGCGAAACACAGCGCTGTGAGTGATTGACACCAGTTTTCTGTGAGGCCGTGGATCGTGTATCATTTCGATCGAGTCGACCTATTCGCAATAAAGCATGGCTCTCCCACACTTAAAAATGTAGCCACATTTCGTTTCTCTAAATTATCAGGGAGAAAAGTTTAAGTGTGGGAGAGCCAATTTTCGGCACGAATGGGTCGGCTCGACCGAAGTGACACCACGGCCTCACAGAATACCGGCGTGAAACAACCCAGCGTTGTGTTTCGCCGTGTGAATCCCCTTCCCCTATCCCTTCCCGATCCTTTTATTATAACCCCTATCCCCAAAAGGCCGGCAACGCACTCGTAACTCATTTGGTGTTGCGGGTGTCCATGGGCGGCGCCGATTGCTTACCATCAGGTAATCCGTCTGCTCGTTTGCCGACTTATACCATAAAAAAGCAGGACTAAATGAATTGAACAACAAAACTTCAATTATAAAATTTTAAAGCAAGTATCATGATGCATTCTTGTGCAAAGCTAGCCAATCGGGTTCTCAAACCGGTTTTAAAAAAAGAATCTAGATGTAGGTGTTAAATGACTGCAGATATATATAATTAGTCACACGCATCTGAACCTGTTTGTAAGCTGGTTAAATATAGGTTTTAAGTGCATAGAGCTTTTTACACTCAATCTCATTTTAGCACATATAGATTAAAACTATGTTAATAATGGTGGAATGTGTTTGAGAGTGTAGTGATTTAACGTTATTATATTTAATATACATTAAGACAGGTGAGAATTTAATGATGGAAAAAAGGCTTTATACATAGTTTACTGAGAAACTGGCTGCTCACGTTATATTATCCTGAAATTAAAATTAATGTATAATAATGGTAAATTATCGTCGATACAATCTACGTTTTTGTAATACATAGATGGCGTTGGTCATCGTCAGTAAGCTTTTGATACTTATGCGTGGTCAAACATAATATTCCTGTTTAGTAAAAATCTTTTAAACGTAGAACTCTATTGACTAGCACCCTTAAAAGAGGGGCCATAATGGCCTGAATTAATTTACTTAGGTACTTGAAAAAAAAACTTCATTTCAATATGTCCTTTTTTGTGGCGCGACAATCATCAAATGACTTTTCTCCCAGAGTATGGCGAGTGCTCAGAATACAGAACAAACCAGAATCCGCGTTCACTCATTATTGCATGGCGTCTAATGTGTCCAAAAACAATACGTCAGTCCCCCGCTAGCCGCACTTCCCACCCGCGTAGTGTTGCCGACAGGGAACAATTCCCTTGGTTTGGGGTAACTTTACTAAAGGGGGGTAAGATATATTTTTTGGGAAAACCCAAAAAAATTTAGGAAAACTTACGATAATTGCAACAGACTAGTTGTTTACACATTTCATGCAGGTATCATAAAAGTTGACGATTTCTGGCTGTGTTAATTTTAGTTACACCGACTATACACAACGTGTATAGTAAATGTGTTTTTTATCCATTTTAAAACTAATATGACAAAGGTTCCACAATGGACAACAATATAACTCACAACAAATAAATAAGTGGGTAAAATTTACACCAAAAATGACAACACTCACAAAATGGCCGCATCATTGTCATAGAAAAATAAATCGTTAAAAGAAAATCAATAATTAATTAAATATACTATTGCAGTCGATGCTAACAGATGAAATGTAATCTTATCCACTTTTTTCGTAATTCCAGCTCTATTTTTACTCGTAGTAATAACACAAGACTGCATATTGAAATTAAAATTGATACTCGTAAATACGTCACGACATGCCACGTGCCAAAATTGACTGATCGTAGAAAATTCATACTACTCTAGCTAAGAGTGGTTTTAGTGAATTTAATATGAAGCGCGTTGCCGCCTTCTGGTTTGGCGAGTGAGAGTGACAGACTATTACACACATTACGATATGACATTGGCCATGTTTTTTCTACCAAACCTACACATATAACTAAGTTCAGTAAACTTAGCCTACACCCACACGATGATAGATCAATATGTATCACATTCAAATAATTTTTCCATTCAATTCATTCTAACAAAAAAATAGTTGTCAAAAATCTCCATTCAGAAGTCGTAGAGCTGCGACTTACAAGAGGGTTTCAAACGTCGGATGCTTCGAAAATTCTAGAACCCATTCTATGTCATACAAACTTTTCATGTTCTTGTATTCAATGAAGTTGAATGGATCCAAAAATTTTATCGACTAGGAATACGAGTTTATTTTTAAAATGAAGTAGTCAAACTTAACTACCGAATCTGTTATTCGAAATAAAAAAAATACAATAAATAATACTTGTGGTTAACAACAGTATGTTTCGATCAAGGTATTAACCCAAAAATACGTTAAACTAGCTTTTGCCCGCGACTCCATTCCAGTGGAATAGTGACTTCCTACAGATTTTTGGTATAAAAACTATCCAATGTCCTTTCTCGAGTTCCAAACTATGTCTGTACCAAATTGCACAGAAATCGGTTCAGTAGTTTAGGCGTGAAGAAAAGACAGACAGACAGAGTTACTTTCACGTTTATAATATTAGTTTGGATAACTACAAATCTGCCCATCTATAACACACATCCGTAACTTCTTTAATCCTTATTTGACACAGGAATCCTTTCTCAAGGTACCTTAATGTAAAACGAACTTGTAATAGATAAAAAAAAAATGACACTATTATGACTGTGCACTTGGCAGAGTGGCTGAACAAAATCAAAATGGCTATCGTGCAACGGGTCGTGATCTCGACACCCGCTAGTAACAACTTTTTGTGTGATCCAAAAACTATTATTACCCCAATCTTGGTATGAATTTCTATATTTATAAACACCTCTATATCTGTACTAATATTATAAAGAGGTATTTGTAAGTTTGTATGTTTGTCAGTTTGTATGTAGGGGGTAATCTTTGAAACCGCTGGTCGGATTGCCAAAATTATTTCACTGATAGATAGCTAAGATGTTGCTATAGGCTATAAATCATCACGCTACGATTAAATGGAGCCGAGCAGAGGATGAAACCGCGCGAGAGTAGCTAGTATAATAATAATATACATACACAGCTCGATACTGTACAGAAAGTTCTAGAAAAGGCGGTTACAAAAAGCGGTGTACCGGAAAACGTTTAGCCACGCGACTCCCTTACTAACGACCGTAGAAAGCATATCTATACTACACTCGCCGCCCGGAGGAGCTCGTAAACGAGATTTCTTTGGGAAATGTTGTTAGTTTAATATTTAAAGTGGATAAGTTTGTTGGCCAGTTTATTTTTTATTCTTATTTTCTGCAACAAAGTGTTTCACGAGTGCTTTTTTTTGTGGTTCCATGTTTCAAAAAGCCTACCTTGACGTTTTAAAGCGTCAATCTTCCGGGAGAGAAAGAGGGATATAAAAGAAGAACTATAAAATGTATATAGCTCCATGCCTCTTTCTCTCCCGGAAGATTGACGCTTTAACACGTAATGGTAGGCCTACAGGTCAGATTCAAGATATAAAAAAAACTATACATCATATTTATCATCATTATCACCACCACCACTGGGCAAAAGCCGTTTCTCACGCGAAGGCTTAATCACTAACCACTGCGCTTACTCAATCTAAATAATATTTCCTATGTGTGTGCTGATTTGCATGAGACGGATTAATAAAAAATAAGGGCATAAACACATACATACCTACATATTATTATGTCATCTAAGGAGATAATATTTTCAGTAATTGCTTAGCCAACCTGACCACAAGTACCTAGAAGTTTACAATGACATAACCTTAACAGCTATGGTTTTTATTAGGAACCATACTAGGAAATCCTTGTTCCGGAGATAACAAAGGAGTATTATTAAGAACTCTTATTGCCATAAACTTAACGAATCCTGCTAAATTTGCTCTATTACCTACTCAACAATAATAATAATAATAACAATTTCTCCTTTAAGTAGGCAACTTCTATCTGATTTTACTATCATAAATATTATGGATTTGTGAATTGTAAACAAATCTATGTAAAAAATTCACACAAAAAAAGTACTTCATATTTCTGTATAAAAAATATAAAATTACTTTAACATCACGATAATAAAACGCGCCATTTCAAAAATAGAACCACCTTACACTCGCCACATTACAGAGTGTCAAAGAAAAAAAAACTTGTGAAAAAAATACGCGAGTAAAAGCAGGTTGGTAACCTACGCGACCTGCTTGACTCATAGGGAATGTGAAAGGATTTTTTTATTTTGTTCATACATACAAGTTCCCTTACCCTTTCGTAAGTACCTACTTACAATGTACTATATTATTGTTTGAGTGCAAACATGACGTGATCTTTCGAAACAACTCTGGTGACTAAGAAAGCAAAATAATAAAATTAAAAAGCAAGTTAAGTAGGCATTCATAAAAAACAAATTGTTATGAAGTTACTCTACTAAACAAAAGGTATTTTTAATCATTAGTAATTTATACAATTAAAAACGTTGAACGCAGACATATAACAGCCCGTATGTTTCGAAGTGCGGGCTTTTGCATCACGAAAAAAGAAAAAAAACTCATACATTTTAAAGACGTTATTTGCGAAGTCGTTGGCCCGACACGTTATACAATGAACATTAAATTTCTGCACAATACCATTAAGAATGAACAGAGTAACAGCAACAATAATAATATGTTATCACAACGGTATTTTGTATAAAACCTGTTTATGTGTGAACATTTCCTCTGCCAAAGCCTTGGTTATGTGTGGTGATGGAATCGATGTTTTGTATTAAGAACGTGAAAATATTTACGGCCAGTCTTTTAAGGGAGTAATACCATAGACTTTAGAAATAAATATGTATATATATCTATGGTGTTGCTATGTGCATTATGGGTCGAAAGCTATCTACTGCTAAAATTTTCAAGTTAAGAAAGCTCAACGAATTTCGCTTAACCATTCAACTAATGATGTAGTCAAAGTAAAACATGACAGTATACATATTTAACAAAACATAGCATTTCATACGAAATAAAGTGTCAGCGACAGTTCTGAGTCGGGACTTAAAATTAAGTCGCTTTTGAGTATTTGAACATTTTTCATAGGAATGAGAAGGAAATTATACTGGAAGCTTTTACGAGGCGCAGTACGAGTAGTAGATATTATTCTTAATGTATCTAGGTCGTAACGAATGTTAACTATGGTGATATACTCACCGCAACAAAGGGCGATAAATGTCTATTTTATATTTACGGTGCAGTGATTTTATTTTAAAACATGACTACCTTAATTACACATTGAAATATTTATCGCAAAACGAATCATAAAAATCAGATACTAAATCATATTTTATCTGTGAATAGATGATTCTAGACCACACCATGCATCGACCACAACGCCCTCTGCTCTATGTAACCGCACCTACAATTTCTACATTAAAAATCGAACTCTCAATAACTTCCGATTAAAAAGAAAATTCTAAGGACCGGTACTTCACTATCAAAAACTTATTAAAAAAATTCAACAACCCTCCGGCCTCTAGCGACGTGAAATAAAACTTCATCAATCATTTTTTATACAAACGCTCTCCTTCGAGAAAATTCCTTATAAAAATGACAGTAAAATAACGAACAATAATACAAGGTAGGTACCTAAGTAGTAACTTTTTATCATTTGTTTGGGTCTCCGTCGGACGAGGTCAATGAGAAATATTATAGCAAAAAGAAGAATACAATTCAGTCTCTACAATCACGGAATGTTATTTAATTTTGTTACATTACGTTATTCTTGTCTGTCGTGACGGAAAAAGACGTTGCATATCTGTTTACATCTTTAAGAACTGATCATACAATCTATCGTTCTTTTTCAATACTTGGATTTTAAGAGAGCTAGGACATACCTGATTAGACACCTAAAGCCAATATTGACTCTAACAAAAACCACTTCACATTGCAAAAAGTATCAGTAGGCATGTACACAAATAAATTATCGGACCCAATATCAAAGATCGGGTTTGCCAATGACCTTTTGACGCCAACTCCATCCGGCTCGGCCACCATAGCGTTTATGCCACCATAAGGATAATTTATTCGCTCATTCCCCGATAACGAACGACCGCCTTCCGCAAACGTAGTCAGTGATCACAATTCACTTGGGTATGTAGACCCAAAGCCTGTTTGCCTAACAACATTTCAATACCCTTTTGTATCCAACAAAAACTCAACGTAAAGGTCTATCGTTTTCTTATATGAGTAGTTCTTTCTTTACGAAAGCGCCACTTTAGTTCGATGAAATAAAAATGAGGCAAAATCCGTACTGAAAATTCAATAAAAGATTATATTGTTGGAACAATTTGTATGTGTATTAAGTAATACACAAAGAAACAAAAAGTGGAACAATATTTCATCGAAGTACAAATTGTAATGTCAAAACCAGTTCGTCTTTGTGTACTTAGTAAAACAGGGCAAAAATAACAGTGCGTAGTAAAAACGTGGTAATAACAAGAGGAACATCGGTTGCTACTGGCCGTAACGAGGGACGAGCCTCGCCAAATTGGCAGGGAAGGTGAACATAGACGGTGATACTTCTGGAAGTGCTAGGGCATAGTTCAAAAAAAAAACGGAGTAAGACTGGAAAATGTTAACCGATTCCTTTTAACTGATTACTCGTGTAAAATTGTTTAGATCCTCAAACAAAGAAAGTTTTGCAAATTCTGCGTTGAAGGTTTAATTTTTGTTGCCTAAAATTTGAATAGAATAGAAAATTAGCATACTTGTAACTGCGTAAGCCAGTATACTAGAAACTTAGAAAGTTGAAACCGTCAGAGTTTAAATTTCAAAGTTGTAGCCGTGTAAGGAGAATCCTTGGTAAACCAAGTTTAACCAAGTAAACTAAACACAATCTTACTGGTTTTGCTTTTGCAAGAAACTGCCATAGGGAGTTGTAGCGGCGACGACCAGACAAATGATTTTAAAATGAGTTTCGTATACCAGCTGTGAAATAATAAACTAGCGGCTACTTCGGTTTTACGCCAAAATTCTGGCCGTGGCTGAATATTTGCGGGTTCCAATTTTAATTCTGGCGCCGGCGTAATTTTCTGGTCGTCAGCATAAAACCACTATTTCCCTGGCTAATGTCAAAACTCTGGTTTTAGTCGTTCGGTATCCCTTCTAGCGTAACGTATGCGAAATTTGCCTTTGGCTACTGACACATTTAATATCTAGGGAGTTTGTTTGACACGAAAAATAATCTTTTTTGTAAACTTTAAAACAAAAGTGAGTGCTGTAAAGCTAGCTGCTTTGTGAATTATCTCGGCATTCTCTGGGGCATTTCCAGTGAGTCGGTGTAATGCGTAGTGCACACAAACACGCCGAGTGGGCAAAATCAATCCACGTCGGGCCCGGAGGCGAGGCCACTAAGTGCCTTAATACCCGCTGCTCAACCTCACAACCTTCGTGCTCAGAAACATGGAAATTGGTTCACATTCTCAGAATATCATCCCGGAAATCGTCTGTTTGTGTCCATTTTGTGAAATAAAAGGGAAATCGTATTACTCTGAACAATCCGTGGCTTGTATAAAATTATAAGCTCCACGTTATGTCGTTTCGGAGTTAGATCAGCTTTGAATTGGTTTTGTGTTGCCATTTTCGTGGCGTATCCAAAGGCGGCGTTTTAATTTCAAAACAGAATTGAGTCTTTTGTGTATTCCACGCAAATTATTGGCACATAATAAGAGGTTTTGGCGTGTTTTTGTGCAAGGCCAAAATGCAAAATATGGAAAATAATGGGAATAACCTCGATCTTATTTACATTGAAACAATTTCTATTATCAGTTTCGAAACACATTGATTGCCTACAGAACTGAAAAAACTTCTCAACACCGTGGTTAGTCTCACAACACTGAATCAGGTATATGTTGAATCAATATGTTTACGCTCATCTACCCTAATGGAGCGGACTGGATTCCACGCGGTATCAACACTAACCGAATTGGCTCCACTCCAAACCACGTGCACCGCTTGAGTCGAAATAAATATCTATAGTATAACTGATATGATACCTCATTCTTGGATAAATGTTGCCCGAAAATTGGAAATTGCTTTCCCACAAAATAACAAGAAAACGGATTACCTACCAAAACTATTATAAACATCGATTTAATACATAAAACGCTAACATTTAACACGAGTGGTTTTTTTCACGCTCACGTTATTTTTTTGACAAAATATTAAATTGGAACACGAATGAAAACATCGTTCATTCAAACCGACGCCATATAAAACCATGACGAATATATTTAATGATCGAACGCATCCGATATCAAAACGTTTGAATTGAGAATATTTGCCACGACTGTCATCGGCTTGAATGGGACGCGAGTAGGCTTTTGTCGCCAAGCTTTTGTGCCAAAATGCTCGTATACAAGCCTCGACATTACTGACACTTTGGGCGGAAAATGATTTATTACCTTACAAAGACGTCTTATGTTCTATAACTCTTTGACACTGCAGTAAGATTTTGAGGCGTCATAACTCAGTGTGCTTGATAGTAGGTTAGGTAACTTACGATAAATTTGAAATTAGAATAGAATTTTATTTTATTTTTCAAATAATCTGGAAATTAATTCTTTTTTAAACAAAACCTTATTTTGTTATTTACATTTCATTTCAATTTTGTTTTTAAATATTACAACAAAGTAGGTACACTTATTTCAAATTATCAAAAAACGCATAATTATATACGAATTCGTCGGATTGAGAACCTTCCTCCTTTTTGGAAGTCGGTTAAAAATACTGCGAGTGATATTTTTCTCGAATACGTTTAGTCTTCTCTAATTCAGCCAATCATGAACGTCGACATTAATTAAGTCAAACAGATTATATCGATCCGCCATCTAGAATACGGCATCTGACATCTTGTCAAATTGAATATTTTTTTCTTTAACGAAATGTCCCAAACGATACTTTTCTATCAATTTTGTACGTGATTGACTCAGAATACAAGAGGTGATTGATATTATTTTTGCTTCAAATACCATATTTATTTTTTAAAATTAAGATAGACAAATGAACTCTATAGTCGAATCAGTGAGTGATGTAACATTAATAATTTGCAAACTACCAAACATTTTTTTTTCACAGAAAAAAAAATATGAAAAAAAGTATATAGCTTTTCGGTAGGTTTATTACATACCGAAATCAATATTTTACTATCTACAAATTAATATGAAAATCCATTACACAACAAAGAACTTAAAGTGTAGGAGAGCCATGCTTCGACACTGATGGGCCGGCTCAACTATGTGCACCATGACTTCGCTGAATCCTGCCATACTGATATGACAAAACGCGATCTATGTCTACGCTGTTGACTACTTTTCGGGTCTGAACGATAATCGGGACAGAGATACATTATTTTTCTTTTCATTATTAGTCTTGAATAGCAAACACATGGGCTACTTTTTGCCCTGGTAGTCTGGTAGGTACTGCGGGTAATGCTACTGGCAAACAATAGTATCTACATTACGATTATAGAGCCGCCTCGAATAAACACCATTGACTATAGTTTTGTGCTTAAAAGAAAACAACATAATTTTTAACTCCTCTCTACATCACGTAAAGGTTCGACTATCATTAAGTCCACCTTATACACAAATGTTTGTGCAAAAGCTTAAATAAATCCAAACTAATATTATAATTGCGTCTGTCTTTTCTTCACGCCTAAACTACTGAACCTATTTGTGTGAAATTTGGTACAGACATAGTTTGGAACTCGAGAAAGAACATAGGGGAATATAGAAATTTAACCACGCGAACAAAGTCGCGGGCAAAAGCTCCTTAACAAATACAAAACAAAAACACAAAGAAATTCTACTTACGTAATGTTTAATTAGGAGAAATAACATGCATAACACACGTTAACATTTTTTTTGTTAATAAAACAGTAAGCAAATGGTATTTTAACGAAGGCCCTTATTTCGTATTTAACGTAGGTATCTTTCCATAGCCTTGAGATGTCTGAACAAAATAATTACCGTAATTATTACAAGTAAGTACTGATACCTACATAATACTTCAAAAGGATGCTTTTGAAGTATACACTATGATATTCATTTGACGATTAAAAACCTTGTTTTTTTCTTTTAACATTCGGTTTCTTTAGTGTACATTTCTGAATCATACCAACAATTGGTTCATACGATCCAAAGGCCGTTAGCCGCGACACTTTCACTGGCTAATACTCCACTAGCATGCTACTATTTTTTTATGGGATAAGTCGGCAAACGAGCTGACGAATTACCTGACGGTAAGCAATCGGCGCTGCCCATAGACACTCTCAATGCCAAAGGAGTTACGAGGAAATTGCCCGCGTTTTGGGGATAAGCGTTTTGGATATTTAAGGAGTGGTAAGTGATGGGGCAGGGGTAAGGATTGGGTAACCTCACTCACATGGCGAAACACAACGGTATGGTTGATTCAAGCACGTTTTCTGTGAGGCCGTAGTATCACTATGGTCGAACCGACCGATTCGTGCCAAAGCTTGGCTATTTCCCATGCTTGCATTCTATTCTGCATCATTATTGCCTCCATAAATGTAAAGCTCATCAAAATAATCGAATTGCATAAACACCAGCTCATTTTAAACCAAAGGCATTATCGATTCAGCCTCTTTTAAAAATGGAACGTTTAAACGGGAAAAAATAAAGTTTGGAACATAAAGTCTGGAATGAAATAGGTTTTATTCTAATAGTTTATGTTCGTCTAAAAGTCGGTGAATGGAACGCCGATGAAGCAGGTAGGTACCTAAGTTAGTTCATGTTGTACGTAATGAAAGGAAAACTTTCAATGGCCAATAGTTAAACTCGAATTGTTAAATGTAAATACCATTATATTCGTGATCTTTTCAAACGGGAAGCATGTAAGTACAGAATAATACGAAACTAAATAAATCTACTACGTCGACAGTTATGTTACAAGGCATAATGTGCATATTCAATATAACGCTAATAAATCTATACTAATATTATAAAGAGGTAAAATTTGTATGTTTGTATGTAGGGGGTAATCTTTGGAACCGCTGGTCGGATTGCCAAAATTATTTCACTGATCGATAGCTACAATGTTCCTGAGTGCTATAGGCTATAAAACATCACGCTACGATTAAATGGAGCCGAGCAGCGAGTGAAACCGCGCGTGAGTAGCTAGTAATTAATAAGATTTTTAAAGTTGTACAAGCGTTTAAGTTATTATTAATTTCTCTTGAAATTACCTAAACTGTTGTTATTTTTAAACGAAACCAAATGCGTTCATGAAAAATGTAGGTAAAAAAATAATATTAATAATAGCTTTAATAGAACCTTTACATAAGATTGTAAATATAGGTAACCTAGGCATTTTATTAGGCACCCTTTCTTAGTAGGAAAATGACTAGAAACAAATAGAAAATAATGTTTCATTGCGTAAAATTTAATTAGAACAGCAAACCGTCTCATTATGAGAGCGAAATTCTGCGCCTATCTAAACCGCTTACGTCTGTTAAAAGCCCCCTGTATGTCCTTGTTAATAAATAATTAGTTTGCAAAATATTATCTCTAACAATTAAACGCTAAAGTATAGCGAAATCGAATATCAATTAACTTTAGGGCTGATTTTTCAATGGTTAGATAAAAGTTATCTAAGTAATAATTGTGATGCTGTCCGTCAGAATGTACCTATGTACAAAGACAGTGACAGCAACAATATAATTCCTCAGATAACATTTATCTGATTATTTTTTTAAAAACAGCCCTTAATATTTGTGATTATGACGATATAGATGATGTCAGAAAGTTCAACGAATTAACGAAAAAAAAATTAATCTTTAATGAAAAAATCAAGACAGGTTGCTTTGATGAAAATAACGGTTAGGTACTTATATGGAACATTCTACATTCCTATTCCTACGTCGTCGCTCAGTTTAAATTTTACTTAACCTAACACAATATTTCAAATTAACAGTCCAGTAACAGTATAGGTACCGAATGTCAAACATATTTCCCATTTCCCAAAGAAAAGAAAACATACATGCCTATATGTTTTTAAATGAGTCTAAAATTAGGATATTATATAGTTTTATCATCCATCCATATTTGCTTGACATGAAGTAAGAAGCTCTTTTGCACAAAGTGTCACAAAAAAATTTAAATTATTACACATGTCATAAATATAAAAATATTTCAAACCATTTAATTTTCTACGCTCAAATATTTTTATTTTGATCTAGGTTAAAAAAAAAACTTTTCTTTTTTTAATAAATCCCTTTTAATTAATGAATTTGTATTTACTTAAAGGATGCATACTAGTTAGCTCAAGGAAAATAAAAATGAAATCATTGATAGGTAAGTAGAAGTCTTGACAAGAAAGTTCTCCATAAATAAAATAAACAATTTGTAAATAATTCGAATTGATTTGGACAAAGAAACATGATGTACACGACAATATTGATTCGGAATAATTTAGCGGAAAATCTGCTTAATGGCCAGGAAGGAATCGTTGCAAAATGTTTTGTACGCCTCGGCAAATGACAGATTTGTGCGTGTCTCCCTTTCTTTTGTTTTACGTCTATTCTATCAATATTTGTCATCAATCAATCGTGTTGTTATTATTACATGTATAAACGAGAATTATTTTTACAAGATTTTTTATAACATCATCAACGTATAACTGCCCACTGTTGAGCAAAGGCCTCTTCTCACATGGAGAAGGTTTAAGCATTAATCAACACGTTTACTTAAGGCAGATTGGCGATTTCAAACTTATAATTAGAGATTAGTTGTACAGGTTTCCTCTCGATGTTTTCCTTCACCTTTTATGTCAGTGGTGTCTTTATGTATAGGTAATCAGAAACATGTAACTCGAAAAATTCACATTGGTATTTGTTCAAGTACAAGTTCCAACCGAACCCTCCTGCATGAGAAGCGAGAGCCTTAACCTCCAGGCCACCACGACATCCATTTTATTCATTCGATGGTAACCTATTTTTTTAATATATCTTTAGCTTCAGTGAAGAAGAGACTGACGGAATATTTTTTATTTTCTTGGTGACATTTCAAAAGTTCTTGAAATCATTCACTCTTTGCCAAAATTCAGTAATTTATTAGGTATTTTAAATAAAGTGATAAGTTTTATATAGGTCTAGTATAATTAGTTTTAATGAGAAGAAAATAAATAATGAGATGTTTTCGTAAAAATAAATAAAACGCTGCCGCGCTTGCAGTAAATCTGTAGGAAAAGGCTGTTTAGAAAAAGTGTGGTAAGACGCTTTAATTTCAGGCGCAGTCTTAAGTAAAATAATTACTTTAGTTGCATGACAGCAGCGATGCTGTTAGCACGTCGCCATTGCACCGTATTCGTAGAAACCGTGTTTCAAAATGATTACTATATTATCTGAGTATATTGCATATACTGATTTTCCCTAACATTTAAATTTTCGCCTAAGAATGAACGGAATGATGCATGATTATACGAATACTTATCTACAACACAATAACAAAAAACGACTGGTATTCCAAAGCTGATATTATCATGCCCATCACAAAACATGAACCATCTAATAGAGGATTGTCATCGCGATATGTAGTTAAACATCCACGTAATTATACCGGCATAACAATAAACTCGCTGCTTTTTATATTACGTCATAAATCCAAACAACTTTATTCATAATTATTGAAAAAATCTTGACCTTGTTAGTCGCAGAGCTGAATAAACAATGCACAGATTATGCACACTTCACACGATCGGATCCAGTTTAAAAAATAAAGTGTTTTGTATAAAGAACTTGATCTCTTGACTGTTTAATAAATTATTGTCTGTGCCCGTCCTTGCTTTTGTGCCCCAAGCATTATTACCGCATATTTTTGGCGCGATATTTAAATGTGGAACAGAGTTTTGTTTTTATTTTTGCGTGAAACCCGTGCTTTAGAAAATTTGGAAAGGAATTTTTGCATAAATTGCGAGCCGTTTTATCATCAAAAGAAATAATGTGGGCATCCACAACGACCGCTGCTGTAGGCAGCGTCGTATCTATGCCATTACGAGATTGTAGCCTGGCTTAGAATATTGATCATGATGAGATGTTACAGCTATCACAATTTAAGCCGAGGCTCATTAGTACCGATTTGCGAGCCATTTTCATAATTAAACTCTTTATAGGTATGTAACCTTAAATAAAAACAGAAAAAAAGGAATTTACTATAAGTGCTATTGACCATAGAAGTTTAATTTCAATAACGGATTTGATAAATACATAAGGGAACATTTCCTGGTGTTTACATTTTCTCACCGTAAATAGCCTTAACCTTGCCAAGTATAGATATTGTTTTTCTTCTATCAAAACAATAACAGGTACGCATAAATATCTAACACAGGACATTTTCCAGTTCACTGACTCGCCTAATAAACTGGCTTACATTTTATTTTTAGCTTTATTGTATTAGTAATTGGGTTCATGTTTTCATAAACGACTAATAAAAGACAAATATTTTTACGTCGTAAATTATTTGTCTTTTTATTTTTGGAGACTTGGCATTTTGAGAGTATTATACATTTATAGCGTTTGTCAATTAATTCTATTTTGATAAAAGTTCTGCAACCATAAATTCTACTACCTATTGTTTTGGCAGAACTATGCGTCAGGTAAAATAGGTCTTTATTATAGGTAAATGTGATACACATTAGAATAAATCTTCTAAAATCCTAGATATCATTACATACTTATCATAAATCTTCTGAATTTAATTATAACACAATTACAACACACCCATTAGTGTGTCAAAAATACAAGATTTTAAGTTTAATAAATGGTTACATATTGCTGACCGCCCACAATTCCGCCATGACACATGATCGGCCGTATATTGGAATTTGGCAGCTAATAGTTCCTTCAATTAAAGCCAATTTCAATTAAATTTCACAGTAGAATGATTTTTGTGCGCCCGGAGCAGCGTGAAACGGATTGGGCCGTATTGAGGCGTGATAAAGGTAGAAAAAAATATATCGTAAGTTAAAGATTTGACAATGAACCTATTTGGTGGGCAGGTTTGTAAAAAGATACTAAGTAATCGCGTTTTTGGTTTTAAGTCTGAGAAATGGAAAAAATCACTAGCATATATTATGTAGTAGGTTCTAATGGTAATAGTAGATAATTATTACATTATTCACATCCTTGATTTTGATTCCTTCATTGTGCCTTAATTGGTCATCACTATAACTCCTGTCGGCCGTTGTATTATTACAATCAGCCAAATTAATACTGGCTGTTTAAAAACAAATAGCTATCTTATATACCTATCAATACACGTTTAAAAAGACTATTAATATGTCTGAGAAATTACTTATAAACACGTAACCAATTCTGAAAAAGATTAAGAAGCCAAAACAACAAATAACCATCTAAGATTTAGTTACGTTAACGTTTCAAATTGAAACTCATATCAAAATTTTGTCACATTGAAGAATCTTATTCGTTCCTACATTGAAATTAAATATTTAAAAATGAGCACGGCCGCTAGCAAGCTTAACATGGAGAAATACAGAAGTTGAATCTAATATCCATTCCGGTATCTTTTTAGAAGCTCGGTGGCCAAATTCAATTTTCTAAAACGATTTCATAATCTTCGTTTTAATAATCGCAAACTTTTCCAATACCGATTTTATGATTGTTAAGATTTAGATTAATCTTTTGTTATTGATATTTTCAATCAATATAAATATTTGGCATTATCGCTAAGATGGTAAAAAAATAATCTTTACTTTTTTGCCCGTAATAATTTTCGCGGGAATTCAGAATTCCATTTTTAAACTTACGTCATTTATGCAAATTCATAGACACTTATCAGTACTCTACATACGTTTAGAAATGCAGATTCAATAAATGAAAAGTTTGAACTTATTATTTTATCAATCACTTTCAAACTCTATAAATAGGACGTAGATATATAACAAAAGAAATTGTTCCAATACTTTTATACATAACTGGTGGGTGACGGATATTACCTTGACAACTTGATTGATCCGTTTTATGACGACAACAAATATAGGTAATGGCGTGAAGAAAGTAAACAGACTGTTACGAAAACATAGTGAATTAGGGCTTTTCTATCAAAAGGTAGACTTTTGTTAATATTATTGGAAATGTATGAAGACAAAGACTAGCTATATGTACATAATTTCTGATACAAATAACAATAAAAACTATAAATGACCTCGCCGAAAAACTTATCTACAATAATAGGTCTTCAGATAATACACTTTTGCCCAGATGTCACCAGCAATATCATGATAAATGGGCACCTACTTGACAGAGTTTTTGTCCCAAACGACGTTCTCTCAAGAAAACATCAGTACTCTAGCGTTTTCCAAATATTCCATAGAGGGCTTTTTATACCATATTTGTAACTCGTTGACTATAATGGTTATAGACTCCTTGTTAACGATATTACGATTGGGGACCATTCAGGCAACTTCTTTCAATACCAATTTGAAAAGGGTCAAATATAATGTGTTGGCCCTCCTATAACGTCACCATTAACTAATATCGATTCCATAGAATGTAGAATGTATTCCATAAATCAGCAGATATAGCACGCTTATCCCGCAAAAATTTTCCACGGTTGAATGGGTTTTTTATGTTGCTCCAACCTTCCAATTAGGCGGCTCTATACCAACCTCTTCACTCACGTTCTTATTATACTTCTGCCTGAGGAAGTGAAGATCGTGCCTATTTAAGCACGAGTACCTACGTAGCCGGTTAACACATAATTTCCAACGATTGTTTGATATAATGTGAGAGGAGATATGGCCAAAACGATTTCCACGTGATTGTCGAAAGCGTTTGAGACGAGAGATCGTTCGTGATAACGAGTGTCATTAGCGAGGCATGCGAGCGACGATCTTCCGAGAAGCGGTGCCTTAACAGCGTCACATCCTGCCGCGTAAACGTTGTGTTCCGAGCGACCGGCGGACTCAGGCCCGCGGGACTCCCGTTACATAACGCACCTGCATTCCGCGAATACTCGCACTCACCGGACACCGGTACTTACTGCATCGATTATGTCACCTCTCAGCTGACGGTTAAGCACTACGTACGAGAGTATCCGAGGGTTATCAGTCGCGCGGTGGCTCGCTCCGCGGAGGGCGGCCGTGTGACAGAGCGCGTGGGTTCGAGTCGCGGGGTCGATGTCGGGGAGGAAGGGGCACGGAGGCTGCGGACTCACCGTGCGGATGGTTACATAAGTCGGTCGGCGGGAGCGAGGACACGTGCAGCCCCTCCGGGGCTTGTGGCGCGACTGGCGGCGGGTCGGGCGCCGCCCCGCGCTACCGAGCCACGCGGGGCCGCCGCCGCCTTCCACCCAGACGCGATTAAACAGCCTTCACGTGCGACTCACGCTTTAAAAGCGCGCCTAATAAACCTCACCTATACTTGGGTTTACAGATTATGGAGCTGAGATTCTTGCAATTATTCATCCTGTGTACACCGGCTTATTAACTCGTGACAATTTACATACAAGTGCTTGAAGAAGTAGGTATTGTTAGATAGTCTAGACTAGTCTTTATTGTCGTTGAATATGCAAACGTATCGCTTTATTCGAGCTGGGTAATCTACACTTTAAGTAGGGTATTATTTACTTCAGCGCGTCTATGTACTGTGCGCGGGTAATAGCCTATATAAGTAGTTACTATTAATGGAACATAAAGCTATTTGTGTTTGTGTTGGACACTATATTCAGATACGCAATATTCAGCAATAGTGCAATGTCTAAACTAGTTAGATGTGCTTTTCAAAGGGGATTAATCTTGTCCAGTTATGAACGTAATATTTGAATGCATTTTAAAGCTGTAGTCGTGGAGGGTGGAACATGGCGATCCTAATAGCTGGCTACAATGAGCGCTCGTTAAGGGAATATTGGCTAATTACAGCGCTTGCTAACGGATCAGTGATCGCAGTACCCCTGTTATAACGTAATTGTGTGGAAGTAATAGTATTTGCACCATTCTGCTTAAGAACATTTTATTGTTTTTTCCACTAGCTGCAAGTAAACTGTTTCTAATGTGAAGTTTATCTAGATTTGGAAATATCTTTTTATTTGCTTTCGTCCCGTATTATATGCAGGAATTATGGAAAAAATTAAAACTAGCACAATATTTCAGATTGTTTTCTTGTGAATTTAATAATTTCATGTCTAGTTAAGAGTTAGTTCAAGAAAGCACATGAAACCAATATGATTTTCTCTTCTCAAAAAAAAACAACCCATAGCAACACAAAAATGTATTCTAAACCAACAATATCAATAGAAGCGATCTTATAAACACCCTAGACCGCCCGCACTGAACAAGTTTTTGCCACCATACTCGAGAGTCATTTAAAAGGGTTTCTTAACAAAGGTTCTTAGTAATCATTACCTTAAAAAAAAGTTGAATGTAATGTGTACACATATACAATTACTTAAGTACGTAAAATATAAGAAAATATTATTTTTGGACTACATTTTTAGGGAGCGAAACAAAGAACACCAAAGGCTAATGCTACCGCATTGTTTATTAAAGAATAAAGGAAAATTAAAGATAAATAAAGCTTATTTCAACGTAATACAATACATAATCCTACGTAGGTATGAAACAATTTGAAAGTGAAAAATCCTATTATTTTATTCAACCTACTAACCTAGACTAAACGTAGAATCTCATACTGCGAACCTTGGGACCGAAACCCGAAACATCAGAAGTAAAAACAACCTATAATTTATGAACAGACCAGTCTATAGGCACCTACAGCTGAGTACTTGAAAAGTACTTAAATACTTTAAAAAAGTACCTTTTTTGCAATGCAAACGGGCACTCGTTTTAACTGATGGTAAGAAATTGGATCCGCCCATGGACACCCGCAACATTAGAGAAGTTGTGGGTGATGTATGGATTCAAGAATCGGTGACGGATAGGATAGGCAGGAGTAAAGGATTGGACATCCGGATCCGGTAACGTCACTCACACGGCGAAACACAAGCTGTGGTAGTTTCACATCGGTATTCTATATGGAGGTATGAGAAATGACCAAAACGCTTGGCCAAGGTGCATTATCGATTTTAAACTTATAATATTTATGAAACTAATCAGAAAGAAGATCATAATCAGATCAGCGAGGGTTGCGGGTCAAACTCAAGTATGTAGCGGTATTGTAAAACAATAAACAGTATCTTTGTTCCTCAGGAGAATAGTGAAATGTGTTCTATAGATGTATAACTGCTATTGTTTCTATGCACTATGATGCGTGAATGACCGTGAACCTTCTGAGGCAAACTTAAAAAGTTCATGCAGAGTCCCATCTCTATAGATGGGGCCCAAAAAGGTTAATATTCAACCATTCGGCCTGAAGTAGGAGAAGCAACATAGTAGTTTAAAGTCAGTAAGAATCTGACACTCTCTACCGGCCCTGGGCGAGAGAAATGACCATTTGATGACTATACCTACTCTTACTAAAAACTTATCTATACTAATATTATAAACTGGTAAATTTTGTAAGTTTGTAATCTTTGGAACCGCTGGTCGGATTGCTAAAATTCTTTCAATGATAGATAGCTACAATGTTCCTGGGTGCTATAGGCTATAAAACATAACGCTACGATTAAATGGAGCCGAGCAGCGGGTGAAACCGCGCGAAAGTAGCTAGTAATTAGATAAGTCCAGTTTACCTCGCGTATTTTTCTTTGAATGTATGTCAGTGGTGCCTGAATGATCTTAGAAGGTAACTCTTAAGACGTCACATTGATACATGACATGTTTCGAACCTCTTGCATCAGAAGCGGACGGCCTAATCCCCACTTTTCAGTAGTTGATTTTGTACCTAGTTGTACATTTTGAATTTATATTAATAATGTTTTCTGTTTGTGTTACTTAAATTTTTGCAATTGCTTCTAGAAAATTGTGTAAACAGAGAACAATGGGCACTAAGATTATAATTACTAGGTACTATATTGTTATACATTAGTTTAGATTTCCAGAATCAAAACGTTGTTGATATATCTATAATTTTGTAACATAACGCTACACTCCTTATTTTGTAGAAAAAGTACATAATTATTATTAAAAGATAATCGAATTTTTCATTATTCTTTAAAATATAATATTGCATAACCGAATGTATTCTTGAAAATGGCAAATCCTTTTAAATGTTTGCACAATCGAACACTTGAGGCCACTCGATGAACAAGGCACACAAAGACATGCTCGTATATGATTATTTCTATTTATAAAATACAAATGTTGGCATAAAAACTATCCTATGTCCTTTCTCGAGTTCCAAGCTATGTCTGTACCAAATTTCACAGAAATCAGTTCAGTAGTTGAAGCGTGAAGAAAATACAGACAGACAGACAGAGTTATTTTCGCATTCATAATACTAGTTTGGATTTAACGAGCAACAAAAATCGTTTTTCAGTTAATGAATGTTAAGTTGCAAGCAAAACTAGGTTCTAATTACAAAAATAAACCTTCTTCCTCTGAAACTCACAAAATTACTACATCACTCTACCAAAAGATCGATAATGAAAATAAAATTAGTGTTAAAAGATCCCTATACTAGACGTCAAAGCCACGCCTGTCAAACTCAGAACAGATACAATCGTCTCCAATTTACTCTTCTTTTGTCTTCGCGACGTAGAGCTTAATATAAAAACGTGCTTAAAGTGCTTTCTTTCACAATACTTCATCGGAACGTGAATTTTCCTTGAGTAACATTAAATTTGAATTTAACGCCATCTATTGTCGAGTAGCGGCGTGAATCAGAGAACCTGCACGGTAACAGTTAAAGCTGTCTTATTTCAACGACATCTAGTGCATATATTAAAACATACAAAAGCTAAGATGAACAAAATTAGCATGAACTATTATGGGATTATAAAATAAAATCTATTCACAAATGTTTACCATATTATCGGTACAACATGTAAGTTTTATAAAATTACTTTTCACAACCTTTCTTTTCATAACTAAAAACTATATTTTTAACGTTTAATAAAATAATGTGTTGTCAACATCAGTGTATAACAGTTCACAGCACAGCTGGGCTATGAGCTTCCTCTCCTTAGGAATATTGGTTATACGTACTTAATATCATCAACATTTGGGTGATGCAATGAAATGGTCGTTGCATTAAAGTAAAAGAAAGAAATATTGAAATAAAATACTGCTTCTCCTTTCAGGTTTGTCAGAACATCTAGTCCTACAGATGAATCATACTCGGGAAAAGTAACCGGGACAATCAATTCAATTCATTTATTTAGCTTCCACAATGTTTTACATAGTTGGTAAGGGATATATGAAATTCAATCGTCAAAACACAAAAAATGGAGGCAGAGAGGACTACAAAATATATTGATATTTAATGGTAATTTTGTCTCTCATTAGAAATAATTGTATTCAAAAAGTATATGTTTGCTATTGGCCTTCATTTTACAAAAACACTTTCATAAATGTTTAAGGTTAAAAATTTTCGCGACCCGAACAATCATATTTGTTTCCTAATCTATCATAAATGGTGAAATCAGTGGACTCGAAAAAGAAATTATGCTTAGATAAAATATCTACTATTTATTTCACAGTTTTCAGTCATATTCCGTGTCCATATGCACCTAATACTCGTATGTCATAATGAGTACCATAATCTTTTTTAGTAATGCTTTCATGGAAAGGTTTTTTAAATGACGACGAAATTATGTCTTGATGAACTAAGTTTTGTGAACTTCCGGGAAAATCCGGAGGAAGCACTACTAATGTTCAACAGTGATATCCTGTAAATGGTAAATCGCCTCGAAATTCATCTCAAAAGTCACACACCACTTCGACCACTTCGCTTCTCATCTTGCCTGTATACAAACTTCAAAATACTCACTATTCTTAAATAGTTCCTTTCAATTCGTTATTTACACGATGGTGCCAATATAAATGTCACTCCATTTGAGAATATGAAACTTTAAATAAACATGCTTTCACCGCGAATTCAGTAGTAATTTCGCAAATTAACTTTTGATAACAGCATAGTAATTGGATTAAAAAACCAAACACAATCACAATTTAAAACATGGTTTATTAGAGATAAAATTTAAGGATAGTTCCACTATCCACAATTCACAATCTACATTAATATTTAGACCGTTATTGCAATTAAATCATCAATTATATTATAATTTAGATCATAATGCTTCTCGTTACTTAAGATAGAATAAAATACTTTTGTAAAAATTATAAACCACCCACAAGACGTAGGCCGATTGATTACAATTGTTATATTTATGGCACAACATTAAAAGTGTAATATATTAGAATTAGAATTCTAAATATTTACAGTAGATTTTTTACCAGAGAAATTGGCAAAGGAATCTTGTATACAAACTTATGATATCTACCACTGTACCAATCTGTTTCGATAAAATTTTGATAGTATGTAAAAAGCTTTACTAGTGTACTTTTAGTTCACCTCGAAAATATAACCTCACTAAGTAAGCTTGTCAATAAATAAATTCTGGTAAGACCAGATTCTCAAAAGAGGTTCTAATGATTATGGAAAGACCCTTGAATTCATTAAATGTTTTATATAAATCAATAAATTAATCAATGACGTTTAATGGGCTGTAAGACTTTACGCCTCAGTAGCGACATCTAGGGAACGCGAAAAAGCAAGAAAACTAATAACGACAGAAATTGGTAATGCGCAAATTAATAATAGTTTTTAGTAGGTATATTACTTAGCTAATATAATTATGTATACTTAAATATTTAAAACCGAATATAATTTATAATTTCTAAATAAAACTAGACAATTAAAGCTACAATCCATTTAAAAAAAATTCATCATACAATGTTGAAATGTTTGTGCTAATTATATTGGCAACGCGTTTTTCAGTCTTCATTACATAGAAAATTGATCTTTCTTATTTCCTTTTTTATAGCAATTTGAATTTTCGTTTTGTGTCTCTTATAGTTTAAAGTAATCTTGACTCAGGTTGTTATGTTAAATATTATGTTAGACCATAAATTAGTTACATGAGGAGACCATCACTCACTGATTTATTGCTTCGTTTGGACAAGGTTAAAGTTCTTTTCGTAGATATTTTTGAGGAGTAATTAATGGATACCGCATCCATTAATTACTTAAAACTTCAAAAATAAATAACATAATCTATAATTGACCCAAAATCGCGGGTTTCTCACGTGTGTTATTGAGAAAAGCTCTACTAGTTTCGAACCACAGAGGGGTTCTTCCTCATGAGCAGCGTGCGCTGACGCGGCGACGTCGCGCAGCGTACTCGATTAAACACGTGAGTAACCCGCGATTTTTAGTTAATTTAGTATGTCTCACCTGTTATATCCAGTGGTTAGGGAATCAACTAAATGACTTCTCTGTCCTTCAGTGGGGGCGAAAGAGAGTGTCAAACTCTTACTGACTAAAATTTACTCCGTTCCTTCTTCTACAAGGTAGCGGTACATTAGGTATTGCATAACCCCGTTCTCTAGTTAGCCCTGCTTTATATCCTAATAATTCTGCTACCTTTAAAGGATAAACTATGTATAATACAAATTATCAGCAGATTACATATTTAACTTGTGTGCTAACTTTGCCATTTTTGTTAATCCTTCACATTTTTTGTTGTATGTTTTTCATCACTTCTTATTAGACAAATCTCTGCACCAATATACGAGCAATCCCACTCAGTCATGATGCGTTCAGTTACCTATTGACTTTGTACTCTATTAATAAACTGACTATTTGTATAATTCCAATTGTAATGTGTATGTAATATTATTGTGTTATTACCATGTTATTGACCCACTACATATATTGTATGCCCTACGGGCGGGACATAGCTGTTCACGATTTATTATATATCAGCCACCTGTATTATGTACCTACCTATGATCCACAATAAAGGTTAATTTGATTTGATTTGATTTAAAAAATCAATAATTTTTAGATTGACAGTCAATTATTTCAATATAAAATAAGCTTACAGATAAAAATACAAAATATTACTTATTTTCAAAATACTTCAATAAAGGAACTTAAACGAACATTACTTAAAAATAACACAAAGCTTATATTGTTACACGAATAGTATGTTTACGACATCAATTTTTTTAATTGACCGACACATTCTCACTCAATAATGTGCTTATTACATACAAACAATAATTACTAGTTTACTTAAATTGACGAATTTAGAAGATCAGATATTATTAATATTATAAAAAAAATTAATTCTGTACTTGAGAACTAGTAAGTTGAATTTTTTTTTATTTCATTAAACTTACAACTTACGCAGGTGAATACTGAGAGTGGCAAAAGCTAAACTAGTTTCACGTCACAGCGGGACTCTTATGAGCCGTCGGACGCGCGACGTCGTTGTTGAGACGCGCACGCTACACATGAAAAAGAGTCAGAACACGACTCTTCTTCAACCAAGTAGAGCTTTTCTCAGTTAATTCACGCGAGTAAATCGTTGTTTTCAATAAACTTAGTATATATACCTTACGATAGTAATTTATTCGAATTGTCTAAATTGATTGTTTCCTTTGAATTTTATGCGGGAATTTGCGTTGTGACGTCGTATATTTTTTTTTATATTTCAAATAGAAGATTTCGATTTAATATTAATTTTTATGTAATAATTTATTTTTCACTCGGTCGAGAAGCTAATTATCGAATAATGAATTCGATGAACTCATAAAAAAAACTCTTTTGAGTTATACAAAAGTATCTATAAAACTCATTTTCCAGTTTCCAGATAAATTGGGTGGAATACAGGTTATACTTGTATTTTAGCGTAAAGTAAAATTAAATAAAGAAAATTCTTATGAGGTCTTATATAATTTACAAACCATGGAGGAGTACCTATTCAAAACTGCATTTTGATTTAGTTTTTTTTAATTGAGGCTAAATTTTATTTATTTTGGAAAAAATATAGTACAAAAGTTTCCAGCACTTAATTTCAGTTAAGACGAAAATTTTCTTTGCATTAAAACTCAAACGCGTAGTCCTCCATTAAAAAACTAATTCACAAAATTCGTGACCTCCAAACTTACATCTTCTTAAATATAAATTTAAAACATCAAGATCAAAAACTATCCTACTTTCGTCCACAGCAGATCATGCTGCAAAAATATCTTTTAACTACCTTTGGCTTCGATTTCTTTGGAGATGACGTCGGTACTCTCTGGTACCTTGAGGAGTGCATCGGGATGACCAGCTCCAAGACCGATGCATCATCGTCTTCGTCGGAAGCTGTCAGTTCTACTTCGTAGAGAGGCGGAGAAGACCGGTCAGGGGTGGTCTCTCCTGTCGCATTCTGGTCTTTCGTATACTGTTCTTGAGGCCACTGCATTATGACTAGGTCGTGGTCTTCTTGCGGGTTTTTCTGTAGGTAAAAAGGATCAAGTAACATCATAAATCACTTGTAAACACCCGCAGCAATGCAGGAGTTACGAGTACGTTGCCGTCGTTTTGCGGATTACAGTTTTGGGATGGAGGAGGAATTGCGGGAAGGGAAGGATAGGAATCAACCTTTAAATATACCATTGTATAATTGTTTTCTGGAGGGGCGAATCATCCTATGACTTTTCCTACCCTAGGTGGAACGAGAGCTTTAGACTTACTCACTAAATATGACCCGATCTTCTTGCTCCAGGATGGGATACCTTATTTTGCTAAAACCCCGGTACCTACTACATTTTATTTAGTAATATTAACTTTTAAACCGACTTAAAAAAAGGAGGAAGTTACCCAATTCGACCGTATAGATGTGTGGTTTTTTCAAAGATCTTTCAAGCCTAAAATCATGGATTTACTTAAAGATAAAGATCATTTTATTCGTTGAAGAGATTGGTACATCATGCTTACCAGACTAGCGCGCCGCTCGTTTCGATGCCTGTTTGTCGTTGGAGACGGGATCTGCAGCTCATCATCACTGCTGCTCTCGTCACTGAACTGAAAACAAAATTTGAAAAATGAATTTTCTTCCCAAAAAGTAATCGTCCTTATTTTATTCGAAGAATAATCGCACTCAATCTAATGATACACTTTTATATTTATTTCTAAACAGGTTCCAAAATAGCACTTTTACACGTCAAATGACGGTGATTGGAAAGAAGTCACTTATGAAAGCCCAATTAATAATGAACAAAAGGTAGCTTTGGCCACAATAATACATATTTAATTAAAATTAACACATTTTATTATATCACAACCTATCCACTGTTGAACTTAGATCAACAGTGGATAACCAACTAACTCGACTAAACTATTCTTTTTTATGGGAGGAAAAGAGTAAACGAAAAAAAGTAAGAAAAAGGTTATGATGTATGAACTATGTATTTATGTAAATATGTATATGAAACGGATTTTATAATGGTGAGCAATCAGCATCGATACATCCCGACCGCCATGGACAACCTTAACACCAGAGGTTACAAGAGCATACCCCCCATAGTCACTCCTAACACTACATGTTACAATTGCATGCCAGCAATTTAGGGTTAAGGATTCCAGGAGTGAATGAATAGGGAGAAAGACAGGGCAGGTTTAGGCCTCCTACTACGACTATGAAGTCAATTACCGGTAGCCTTTGATGAGCGAGTATCAGCCTTCTGACGGCGTCGTCACTATCAATCCCGCTGTCATCAGGTTCTCGGGCAGGGATCAGCAACCCGCCGCCCCGGTCGCCTTCAGCCGCCAGCTTGTATGTTGACACCACTGATCAATTGAACCTCCCTAGAATTGAGAATAAATATTTTTACTGTGTTTACTGGAGAGATTGGTTCTTATAAATTAATTTTCTATTACTGTTGGAAGCGCAGTTTCGCAGAAATGTAATGTTAGGTAAGTATCTGTAAGTATTTATTTCAATCACAGATTGTTGTGAAACAAAAAACATTAACTAAATAAATGGTCTGGTTCCTTGTTAAAGAATTTCAGAATACTGAAAGGCTTAGTCACACGTTACATTTACTTACCATACCTGCACTTTGATAACGTGTGACTACGCCTTTCAGGATTCTGAAAATGTTGTTTTATATTTTTTCAGCGTCGGTTTTTGTCACAGTTTTTGTGTTACAGTGTATTTGTGGCGCATAATATCAACAGACGAATGAACTATGTAATATTAAGTAGTTAAAGGTATGAACGAAAAGATGTGAATGATATTCAATCAGCCCATGAATACAAGGAAAGCCACAAATGCTAGTAATATTTATATATCCAAAATGTACAAGTAAAGAGCTTTAAAATGATACCAAACATGGTATAATTATCTTAACTTTATTTTTTTACTCTGGTTGTTTTGTCCGCTAGAGGACTCCACATTAGATTTTGTGATACATCATAAAGCCAGCGGACAACTAAGATGTTTCTAATGATATGTCATATGTCGAATTCTTAGGTATTATTCTTATATTATTCTTATAAATACTTTAGAAGTTACGTACATACAATACAACAACATACATATATACATACATACAACATACATACATACATAGCCTGTCAAAATCATAACCCTCCTTTTGCTTTGCCGTAGTCGGGTAAAAAATGCTCAAACGAGACGAAATAGGTATCTATCGAAACTTTTACAAACACATATCACCAAACCAAATCCTTGGCAACCTGAATCAATAACAGCAACATTCCGAAACGCAATCAATTTGATCTGTTGTAAACAAGGCCGTAAACCGGAATACTCATCCTCATATAAAATATATAATATAATATATATGTAGTATTAAAGTGCACTACACAAATAGCAACACTCTATCCAAAGCTTATACGGATGATGCATTATGCAGAACTATAAATATATTTAAATAATTTATTGAAGATTCAAACGGTTCCACAACGGAATTCCATGTTGCTTACAAACGGATTTATAAATGTCAGAAACGATAAAAATAACTTGGAAAAGTAGCGACAAATATAACGTGGAATTGAGATAGTTCCATGCCGTTATTTTTCTTACTGTTTTTATTTATTAAAACGTTGTAAAAATAAAGTTCTTTTTTTATGTAATAGGTGGCAAACCAGCAGACTTATTGCCTGATAGTAAGCAACCAGCGCCGCCCGTGGACACCCGCAAGAACAGAGGAGTTACGAGTGCGTTGTTGACCTTTTGGGGCTTAGAGATTTGGAGTTTTAAGGATTGGGAAAGGAGAAAGATTGGGCCTACTGTAACCTCAAACACACGGCAAAACAAAACGCTCACAAGGCTGTAGTTTTTCACGCCGATTCTCGGTAAGGCCATGGTATCACTCCGGTCGAGCCGACCCATTCGTGCCGAAGCGTGGCTGTCCCACTCTTAAATTCTTTGATATCTCCAATTAAATTAATTGTCAATCTTCACGAGGCGTCTAAGAATCTATGTGTGTTCCTACAACTAATATATTTCTTATTTTATTAAAAATAACAGGACTGTATGTTTACAATTGAGTTTAAAACAAAGTACTAATTTTAATTGTAAGGACGTAAATAGATCGACCGAATTATTTTTAGACGGGACTATTTGTAGATGTCACTACTGTGTTCCTTAATTATACACATATTTATTATTTAATTTAAACAGATACGTTAAGAAAGATAAAATATTAGGAATAAAAAATAATCTTAGAAAACTTTTTTCTTTGTATATAAACATTATGATAAATATATTCATTGCTCCGTAATACAAAGGCATGCTTGTTTGATAGTAAACGAAGTCCTTTGTGTCAAAACACGTTGTTTGCAATAATTACCTTAATAAATTGTACCAATAATCGTGCACGTCGAATTAGTCTAAGGTAATCACTCTAATGTGTCTATAATTCCTCCCTACGACATTAACACTACACAGAATGGACTAATTGGACACCTACGCACTACATAGAGGATACAACGTACGCCTATTACCACACTATCAATCTAAACGTCGCGTGACCAATCTAAATATAACTTTGCGACAGTGAACACTATTTCCGTTGCAACAAGGATTATATTAGATTATGATTATTTACCTTTAGGGATAGACCAGATGAGACCGGTCTATTGGAAAACACGTCACAACTCTGCACAGTACTGCAGCCCGACTAGAGTCAGGGGGCGCTCCACCCCGTTTCCATGACAACGCCGCCCTGCGCGCGCATCCCTACAACTAACAATACCCTGTCAAATTTTATTTACGTATTTGTCAAACTTTTTCTCCTCGTCCAAGATTTTGAAAGATACGTTATTGTATGTATTTAGTTTTTAATTTGTTTAGTTTTATTTATATGAGCACCTCGTTATGCCGCCGAAGAAGGTAAGCTTATTTTTATAAATTCTTAAGCAACAAACATTAACGAACTTTTACTAATCATATTTTCAAACTTTATAGTGTTTATTTTAATAACATTTAACCAGAATAAGTTAACAAAACTGTGTAAATAGCAACATAATGTAATAATGTATATTGATTAGCGTATAAAACAAATATTGTTTTGTATATTATGTAAGAACTAGCAACATTGATCAAACACGAACGCTACCAAACAACGGATATTTGCTCTTCACAAACTGTTCCACTGTTTACATTAATAAGTTACATTAACAGACTTCAAACTGATTTACATGTCAAATAATGGTTTATAACTAATCTAGGAACTACTGGAGCGATCTTCACAATCTCCTTGACAATTATCTTCTATCTACCATCTATCTTCGAGTTCAATGCTAAAGGAATATTTAGGACTACTTAAACAGTCGTGAAACACAAACTGTTCTAGATTCCAGTTATAGATATCACTGTTTTGTTCTCTTTACAAAAGTATTCCTTGAATCCCATTCGAATATTTACACAACCAAACAGCTGCACATTAAACTTAGCTCAGCGTTATTATTGTAACTCCGTTTTATACGAAATTTTTCTACAGAAACCTACGTAAGTATCAGTGTATTTTATAAACACGATATCCATTTAGGTATTTGTTACAAACGAAGACCAACAACAGTAAATACAGGTACAGTCACTTATAAGACACACACAGAACATAAAATTTATAATCTTGACGATGCTAATAATAATATTTTGCTGCCTGATTTAGAACCCTAGTCCGAAAGGGATGAAAAAGAAATTGCCAGAACTATGGCGAAGTAAATCCAAGGAGAAATCCATAGGATTGCTACTAAAGCGGTTGAGAGTGAGTAACAGTCCTTAGGACTCAGCATGCGTGTGCGTCACTCCATTGTACATACGACCTTGTACCTGTGTTTGTGTCTGTCTTGGCCAACATTGGCTGCCGTTTGTGACCGTCCTGTCTGGCTGTTGGTTCAGCATGTTGGTGTGTTGGTGGCAAACTTGGAGATGTTGTTACCAACATTGGAAGATATGCTGGAGCCAAGGAGCCGTTCATGTTGTACATACTATGTGTTTAGGCACCAATCACTGCATTATCTTGGAATAGATAATTTATTTGTGTTACAATACTCATAATGTGTACGTTTTGCACGCCTTGTGACCCTGTCTTCTGATCTCATGCTTCGCTATATTACGTGAGGTATTATATAGGAATCGTACTGTTGCTATCAACGCAAGCAATGCTTCAAGAACTGTAGTTTAGTATCACATGAAATGAAGTGCGTTTTATCTGTCAGTAATTGGCAACATTTAACAGAACTTAAGAACAAAAAGGGATAGTTTGTCTTACTAATACTATTTCAAAATGAAAGATTGGCTCGTAAATGTTTATTTGGTAAACGTTTCTTTCTCCCGACCTTGTGCTAACTAGGTTGGGGACGGCACTAAATCGTGGTTAGATACGAATGGTTTCGGCGATATTTTACATCGGAAAACCACCATATGGCAACTACGTTACAAATAATAGAAAACCAATTTAATTGTTCCGTGTTAGAAAGAAAGAAAGAGAAAGAAAAACATTTATTTGAGACTCGCACAGAAAATAAATACAATTACATTTTATACATGTATACATATACAAAAAGAAAAATAAACAAAACAACAACAAAAAATATTAAAAAATAGAATAAAAGACCTGTGTTAGGCCATAAAGGCCACCATCTCAGCAATTATGCTGCGATAATTCACCAGTAGGTAAAAATACCGCAGCGTGTTCATGGCGAACTACAAAATTCGTAACACAAAAAGCCAAATTAATTCTAAAAACGAAAATAAAATAATAATACCTAATCTTACCCGCCATTTAAATCGCCAATCTCGTGTAGTTCGAAATTCAAAAACTTTTTCAATTTGCCACGACAATGTCAGGAGACCGCACGTTCGACACTGCGGCTTACCCTAATAGGAATTAACAGAGGCAATCAGTCAAAACTGTTGGTTATCACGATAACGGCTATCAGGTACCGATGTATTGTCCCCTCGTCTCCATCGATCGAACATCATCATTCCATATCCATCACGCAACCCCGATGCATAACGGAAATGTAAATCGTAAAACATTTTATGTTTATTACTGTTTACAATTTTGGAACGGTAATTTGATTTGAATTTCGAAAAGCTTAAGATTGGGCGGGAATAATAATATTTATTAGATTTTTTTTACAATTTGGCGCGAAATTAGCTTACTTTTTTTAAATATTATGTTGTTATACTTTTGCAAAAATAACATAGAAGGTTGATATTTTTACGGCGACTTTTATAAAATGTCCATGACCTATATGAATCTCAAACAAGAAATTTTACATTTTAGCCAATACTATGTACCACGGCATTAGACAGCACAAATATTATACATGTAACAGACTAGTAATAGTACTATACTAGTTAAATATTATTACACAACTATTACGAATCTATGTACTTTCAGCCAAGTTTAATTTAACAACCTTGCCTACATAAATATCAGGTAAAAACGAATTAGTTAAAATTAGAAATTAAAGTAAAATATTCGTCTCCCACTTACCCCCCCTCCACCCCATAACTTCTAAACGGCTCAACCGATTTTCGTCAAACATGTCTAAGAACACTCGCACGTAAGTCACCTTTAATACAAAAAGAAACTAAATTGAAATCGCTTCACCCGTTCAGGCTCCAGGATGCCACAGACACGTCAAACTAATACCACCCCTCTTTTTGCGTCAGGGGTTAAATGTGTAAAAGATCCACCGTGATGTTATCTACAGGGCAGGATGATTTTCCCTCCTTAAAACAAAGACATCCCGCCTTTTTCTTTATTACTTTTTCAGATATCATCATCATTAACGACAACAATAATTCTTACGCTTAAATATGTACCTTTCAATAATATTTGTCAGAATAATCTCCTTGTCGGAGTTTCGGGGTAGGTACCTAAGCACAATAATTTACCGCGGTCTCAACCTGGAGCAGGAGAAGAAACGGATTGTTTTATGATTCTCCCTACTCAGAAAAATGCATTGACGCTTGACTATAAATTGAAGACCGCGGCTTCAAACAAATTAAACTCTAACTTCTTGTGTAGTGGTGTGTATGTGGTCTGTGGGGACATTAATAGCTCCTTCGTACTATGGAGCGTTTGTTCTCTACAAATGTGTTTAACTCTTTGAATGGTATGGTACCCACGGGAAGAACTAGGGTGCAGACTAATCGTCACGATACGATTTTTGTCAACAAGATTCCTAATCACTACATAGTATAAATATAAAACATAGTCGCTTTCTCTGTCTCTATGTAGGTATGCTTAAATCTTTGAAACTACGCAACAGATTTTGATGTGGTTTTTTTATGAGATAGAGTGAAGAGGAAGGTTTATATGGATATTAACATTCATTAATTGAATTGAAGAGATTTAGTATCAGCATTGCTGCCATGCGAAGCCGGGGCGGACCGCTAGTCAACCACATATACATATAATGACTAACATAAAAGATTAAGATTTCCTCGGGCGTGACACAGTTGAGTTTATTTCGGACGAAAATCTCTCGTCTGTGCAGACCCTTAACCTCAAATGTTAAAGTTCAGCCTAATTTTAGAATTTCTGTTTGATAGACACGTGAACCAAATAACACGAAATTCTGATTAACTTCAAAGTTCAAATTAATTTTGGTAATAATATAAATTGAAAGTAAATTTAGGACCAATTTTGTTGTTGACTCATGGAAACAGACAGGTTTTATTACGCAATTAGTTAATAGGTTACATAAAACTAAATTATGTGCTATTTAGCAAAGGATCATATAGAATTATAATTAGGTATGTACCTTCATCGGTATGCCTCAGCTACTTAAATTAAAAGAATATTGACGATAGTTTAAACTTGGTATGTAATCACAGTATTTAAGTGAGGGAAAGCCAAGCTTCGGGTCGACTTGACCGGAGTGATTCCACGGCTTCACAGAAAACCGGCGTGAAACAACCACATCTTTTTGTTACGCAGTGTGAGTGAGGTTACCGGAGGCCCAACCATTCTCCCTACCCCTCACCCAATCCTTAAATATCCGAAACTCTTATCCCTAAAAGGTCGACAAAGCACTTGTAACTCTTTCAGTTTTGCAGGTGTCCTTGGGTGGCACCGATTGCTTACCATCAGGTAATCCGTCAGCCCGTTTGCAGGCCTATTCCATAAAAAAAACTTGGAAACAAAGTCGCTTTCTCTGTCCCTATATCCCTATGTACGCTTAAATCTTTGAAACTACGCAACGGATTTTGATGTGGCTTTTCTTTTTGTAATAGATAAAATGATTGAAGAGAAAGGTTTATCTGTACCTATAATAACATCCATTAAATAGTGGAGGCATTTAATATAATAATTGCACTCGTGTGAAGCCGGGACGGGTCGCTAGTAATAGATATTTAAGCAAGCTTAAATATACCCGCCGGTTTTGTCTTAACAAAACCTGCCACTAAAGTAGCAAAGGAAATAAAAATAAAACCTAGTCTATTTTAAGTTTAGCATCGGAAGTACAACACATACGTCTCCAGGCGACGTTTTATGATGTCATAAGTTTATGTACCTCGATATCGAAGCCCTAAATCTTTCTACTACAGCCACAAGAGTGCCTATAAAACCATACGGACTTACTTGTACACAGAACTATAAAGCTGAATGTAAATGTAATTAATATCCGTAAAAAAATTGTGTGGGAACTCAAAAAGTCTAGTTTGAAAATGGAGGATAATAGTGACGCATTAACTTTACCAAGAAGGAAAACAGTGACATTTTCTTAGTAGGCATTCCATACCATTTTCTTAATAAACAAAGTCAAATAATTTATGTCAATACACAATTTTATGTAAACTCTTTATTATTAACGAAGAATAAGAAAGATACCCCACGTTTGACTCTTTTGCAATCATTTAGACAAAAAAAAGAAAAGGAAAATACCCTCAAGGATACAATCTAAAAAAAACATAAACACCTTAAATTAATCTTTTGTCTAATACAGAAAAAAAATTACAACAAAGATTTTAAATTAATTAAAGAAGCAATGATTTCTAAATTTTCTACGATCTACTAACGCTTTATCTGAGCCAGATCAAATTTAAAATCAAATAAACTCACCAGAAGTTAGAAATTACACCAGCAAGAACTGTAATCCATGTCAAACCAAAGGCTAGTCTAAAATGTTGAATGCTAATGTGGAGGCGCCATTGTCGCGCAGTATCGTGATTCGTTCCCTAGTACTAGCTAATGCCAGACACGGAGACTAATTAGAATTTGGTGACACGCCCAGCCCAGGGAAGTAATTTACAAACTTTGTACCGACAGCAGAAGTAAAAAATTAAAAAAAATTGTTTAACTTTTAAATGAAGTAGAAAAATATGCTAATACTGATCTTGGGGTTAGATTCTAGATTGATAATGCTGGTAGCGTGGATACAAAAGAAGGAAATGAAGGAAATCATATTTTTGTTTTCATTTTTATGAATAAACGACGTTCTTGGAAACATTTTGTCTACACTGGTATTACCTATAAAGCTGTAGTTTGTTTGTCTGTTTGAACGCCCCTATCTGCAGAACTACTGGTTCAAAACTGAACAATTATTTTTGTGTTTGTTAGACCATATATCCGCTCTTACAGACAGTAGCGTGATGTATTATTAAAAAAAAAGAAATGTAAGAAGGAAGAAGTGTAAATTAAAACTAATTGAAAAATATATTCTTTTTTTTCATTTTGAAGTCTAGGTAGTAAATAATTCATGTAACAAGCGAACTCATCGTAATAGAACATTGTATCTGAATTTAAATCTAAAATAAGCTTCGCCCTGACTCAAACGACCATAAGGTCATTTTATGGGCGATTACAACGATTGCCTTTAATTTATTTCCCATTCATAACTTGAGAATTAGCCACATAAAATGTAATAGCTAAGGAGGGCTTTGCAGCCATTTTACAATGTAATCCAACTCCAAGATCCCATAAACCGTTGCTTATATAATAGCTAAGAAAAAGATTATAGATAACCTTCGTTTGCAATTATTTTAACACTGGCTTCTTGCCCGTGGCTTTAGCTTTGTCGCATTTTCAACAAAAATCTCAAATATCTATAATGTCAATAGTTTTGAAAACATCAGCCACGTCTAACTGTGACTTGTTCCTTTTGATTGTTACAAGAATTCGTGTGCCTGGTGTAACTCCAAAATGTAGGTACGTAACTCTAGCATGGTCATAGTTTACTACAACTTATTTTTTAAGGAGAATCGAAAGTTTTACTGCTTCTCAGTGTCGTTGCATACTATAAAACATGATCAAGGTGCATCTCTCAAACGTAGGAAGTCGCCAAATCGGCAATGACCGCTGCTAAAAATACTGCGTCTTGTTCTACACGTTTTACGGGTGTCATGCTCTCTCAATAGTTCTCATCGTTACATTTTCTAATTCGATAAAGTTGCAAATCATCATTACATAAATAAAATATTATTAGAAACAAACTTGCATTCGCTGTGTTAAATTATGCAGACACAATAAAATCAAATTTAATATTTTCCTTGGCGTTGCTAGTTAACTAGTACTTGGTACATTAGCGACTATGAATACTAATGCAGTTAAGTTCACTCGTCGGTCAAAGTTCATTTTGTATCTGGGTGAGAACTACTAGCTATAAGACACTGCAGTACTTATTTGCGCTTCTAAAGCTAAAGGTCGTATAGTAAATTTAAAAAAGAAATGTTCGATGAATGTGATGTAAAACCTACATCTAACGATTCCATACTATCACACGTGTCTTCAAATTTGGACGATTACGCTGACGTAAGTACATTCAACGCACAACTTTTGCGTGGACCATAAACCGGCAGCTTAATTATGAATAAAGATACAATCCAGCATGCTTGGGGCACGCAACGGTTTAATCGTTTGTTTACGCTTGCTTCGCTTAACTAAAAGTGCCTCGAATTATTTATAGTCGAATTACATGATCGTCCCCAATAAAGACCTATCAAACAATATGCAAATGTCTCTAGAATATTTACTCGTAAATCCGCTCCGAGTTCTCAAACGTTTAGAAAACTAAGCAGTGTTTCATTTGCTGTCAGACATCGCTTGCGTGCTTGCGTATTTCTTTATTTCTGAAGTAAAGGAGAAAAATTAAGTAAAAATGTTGAAGGCTATGATAAAACGCGCTCTTAACATAAATGAGGAGAAAGTGCTTATTAACAAAACTTTGCAGTGCTTGGATGTACGTAACGTCATCATACAGTGTGACATGTAGTTTGTTTGTATAATAATACTGGTGTTATTTAGCAGAAGGATGCGACTAAGTCTCGAGGGAACCTAGTTGAAGACGACAATCTAGATTGGCTCAAGCCGCGGACACTCATCAAACCTGATGACCAAGAAGACGTGCCAGAAGCTGTAAGACTTTTCTTTTTAACTAGCACACAAGTAGACCTGATGATAACAAATACGAAAGTAAAGAGCAAAGATCGGCAACAATTGGGCGCATGCGTACAATGAGTTATGAGTATGTAGGTAGTCAAAATCTAAACGATTATTATTTCCTTTAATTATGAATTGAAAGTAAATAAAATGAGCTGTGGCTATAAATTTTGCGGCTTGAACATAAACACCGACATATTTACAGTAAAAAAAAATACTCTCTGAGAATGTATGACGCTTACCTATTACGTTAATCAGAAATTCATGGACGCTCGTGCTTTTCTATGGGAACAAGAAGAAAGTTGCTGATTGGTGGCCGTAAACATTTGTATTTAATTTAATTGAAAGCTTTGGTCATCAAATGTAGTAGTAGATAATAATGGTGAAAAAGTCACGATCCGAATAATAGAAGTTGTTAAGACATACATTCGCCATAAAATTGCACCGTATAAAATATCATTACATGAATGCTAAACCCATTTTCTTTATCTAGGACTTGGAAGAAGAAGTGGGACGCATTTTGACCACGATCAACCCTCAATGGGTAGCTGATGAAGTAGCGTACCACTATGGGAGAGGGATGTTCGTACCCAAGCCAAAACCAACATATGGGAAAGCATACCCGCTGTACGTTTACCAAGGCACGGCTATTCGGAAGGATTCTGATGAAGCCAAAGCTCAAATTGCCGCTGGATATGGTCAGTTCCAATAAAAAATGAAAGTAGTTGAGACATGTATTTTTCGTAAATCTACGGACTAGCCTTTATTTGATCTTAACTATCAGAACAAACAATACATCAACATGTACCTATGTATATCATCAACTACTAAATATTCTCTCGACCAACACGTGAAATAGTTGATGACAATTTTTTCATACACACAGTTATATTTTAGGTATGGTCAGCTTTGATGATGCTGGGCCGAAGCGAGTAAAAGTCAAGAAGACTAAAACCGAAGAAGAAGAGGAGGAAGAACCTGAACAGGAAGCAGCTGCTCCAGAAGAGGTTAAAGATGAAGGTAATGTGAGATATAATATAAATATTCTAAAAAACACTTTTAAATTTGTAATAAAAATCGGCAAAGTGCAGATTTTCCGCGGGGCGGTCCTTTTAACAAAATTAGATATGCAAAAGTATCCCCTGACCATTGAATGTAGCAAGTCAAATAAATAGTGTTAGATTTTTGATCTAAAACAAATTTATCAATAACAATTTTAAAATCTTAGTAACGATTGCAAATATGTGATTCATACGATCACGATTACAAAACATACGTAAAAGTTTACACGTAAATATTGAATTGTATGCTTTAAAACTATTGCTGTGTTTATCTAATTAAAGTAACAGACGAAGATGGATAAATAAATTATTTGCTTGCCTCGTAATTTATAAAAACATTGGTTGCGTATTTAGAAGCTATTAAAACATATCTAACATCCTCAGTTCCTGACTCACTACTAACTTTCCACCAGTGCAATTTCTACTAGTTTTTGTTTAAAAAAAATATGGGAAAAGACAGTGGGCAAAACTTTATCCATATCCTCATTGCGTATTTTATTTTACACGTAACGTACAGAACACACGACAACACCTTTATGAAATGTATGTTTTTTTTAGATAAGTAATATATTGTTTTGTTGAAACTGTGTCTTTAAAAACTTAAGTCACAACCACTCGCAAAAATAGATTTTGCAACGCAGACCTGAAGGAAGAAATATCTTCAGGAATATGCAGCACCAGATGGTATCAATATTTCATCCAGAGAGGAATTTGTATTATATGTGTATATTCATATGGCGCATATAAAATGGCTGAATAAAATCGCATAACACATTCGTAAAGCGTAAACAGAAAGATACAATCATTCATAAAAACTCAAGGTAAGAGCAATCACTGTCTAACCTAATTTATTACATTATGCTTGATATGTTAATTCAGCGACTCACACCCGGTTTCTGAAAGGCTTGTCAACGCTAAAATTAACTAATCTCCTGTTAAATCTCTTGTCAAGTCATCTGGTTGGTTGACTGATTTATTAACAACCAATCAGATAACTTGACAAGAGATTAAATTGATTTTAACATTAATCGGCCTTTCGGAAACCGGGTGTCAATTTCTTAACCTAAAAAACTCAAGAGACCAAATACAAATAAAATATTAATGCATCGACTCGAAAGCGTAAATTAACAGTCAAGATAACGTTTTATAGGAAGTAGAAACGTTGAAGGAAAACATGAGGAAACATGGACTTATTGTTTCTAATTATAAGTTTGAAATCGCCAACCGCCTTGAACAAGCTTTGCGATAGATAATAAGATGCCTTGGCTTAATTGTGAGCACTTATACGCTGATGATGATAATGAATATTATCTATGAATTTCACCGAAAACCAAATTGTAATTTTATTGTTGCTAAATAATAAAGTAACGAACATCTCAACCTCAAACACGAGATAGTTTGATAACACGCGTTACTATTCACAACACAAATAAACGCAGATCTCCGTATGATAAACCATTGTGAACCATTTTCGGTTACCCTTGTAACCTCCTGTTGGCATTCGACACGATAATCCATTGAAATAGCGAATATTTATAGCGATTCCAAAATCGATTCAAGACAGGCCTCGTGAAATATTCGATAGGACGCTGCCATTTATTCATACTGACAGTGTTGATTTTATTTTTGCACGTTTTGATTGTTATCGTTACAAAATGCTGGCTGAAAAATGTGTAACACCCGCAACTGTACCTAAAACGTTATTTAAATCCTGTTAGATTACAATCACCTTTTTATTTTCCATTACCATAGTAATTTGTTTGCGTGTCTAATTTTTGGCTTTTATTGTTCTAAAAATTATTAGTTGTAATCGAGTTACAATCTGACATAAAACATGCAACATGACTGAAAGCAAAGATATAATATGATCAAATCGATCACCTACACCATAAGTTGGTAAAAAAAAACTTAGAAAATCAGATGAAATGAACCACGTGAGTGAGGTTTAGGTAAATATAAGGATAGTAATAGAGAGGATATCTCTTAAAGGGCCGACTACGCACTTGTTACTCCTCTTCGATGTGTCATAATATACGTCCATGGTCCATATCGATAACTTACCATCAATTGCGATACCTACTCATTTACCACCCTATTTCGTAAAACACCTTGAGGTATACCATAATGTTGTTCTTTTTCGAACAGAGGACCAAGCGCAGGATGAAGAGGCGGCTGCAGCACCCGAAGAACAAGCAGAGGATAAACCAGCAGAACCGACGCAGGAGGAGCCTAAAGCAGAAGAGGAAGCAGTCGCTGCTGAGGAGGGACAGGAAGGCGAGGAGAGTGAGTGTCACAATAAAATTTTATTTTAAAACGTTATTAAAACAAATTCTAGTTTAGAAATCAGAATTCCTCATATGTCATGGATATGTTTACAAATACAAAATTTCATAGACACTTTATACCCAGACTCGAAATAACAATCGAAACAACAACGCGGCAAATTCAAATACTACGGGTAGGATTGGATATAGTATGACTCCTGTGGAAAGTCAGCCAGGTCACGACATAGCTAGTTTAAAAAATTTACGAGTTGTGAATCTTCTTTGAAAGGTCCCATTGGTATTTTATATAGGTTGATGGTGACTACCAAATTTGTTTTATGGAGGCAAGCATCCCTTTCTCTCCTGTCGTTTTAGCCAGAAGATAATTACCTGTTGAAGAGTTCCTCCTGTCATCAACAAACTACTATGCCAACAACAGATAGATAGACATAGAATATCTATTATTGAACACAGTTATTGAACAAGTAAAATAAACAATATGAAGTACTCGTATTACATGAAAAAGTTGTGTTAAGTAGCTATCATACATTGGGCACAATCTTGTATGTCACTGAGAATTTGTAAAATCGAATAACCCTTTGTTCCGAGAAGAGTAAAAAAGACTAGGGATAATAAAACTAAAAAGCCATTTAATTGAGTCGGTAAACCACGTAAAATTTCTGTGTAGTAATGTAATTTTTACTACACAGAACTTTAGACCTTGTCGAAAATAAATAAGTTACATATTGGTTCGGTAACCCGAAGTCCAAATAACTAGTTCAACTCCAAACATTCGGTACATTCAAGTAATCTTAGTCACTGTCCTAAGAAACGGAAATAGTAATATATAAAAGAATTTTGGTTCAACGAAATAATCTAGATTTGCGTAAGATATTAATTTGGAAAGTTTAGCCCCTGACAGTTAGGGTCTGCGTGCCTTTATCGTTGTTATATTTGACTGTTCTATTCATGAGCGTAGAATAACAACTCTTTCTTCGATATTTTTAGACATCTAATCTATTATTGTACTTTGTTTGCAACATAATTATTAAGAATGTTTGTGATAACTGCCATTTTACCAGCCCACTTCGGGTTGACCATTCAATCAGGATGGGCATTCGTAAATGATCTTTCTTAGTCTACGCGGGCCAAACCAAAATTGCCTACGAATGAAAAATCCCGAATAAAACCTACCGAATCATTCTGAAAACCAAGAAAATAGAGTCTACACAGTCTTGACATATAGAAAATACAGATTCTTCTCTTTCGCAGTGTAGTTCTCTCAAACCGTATGAAGGATGTTATTCGAATTTTATTATTGTGTCACAACCTTGTAAAATATTGAGCATATAAAAGAACACGTTCGTCCATTGAAAAGCGTAATTGCATAGTTGCTTTTATAACGTGTCCATCTGAATGATCGCAAAAACTATTTTAAGAGAGTCACACCACGCATATTTGAGTATGACTCCTTGACTTTTTAAAAACTTTCTGATTTTTGTCAATAGAGAAAGATTTTTTGAAATTTGCACAGATCTTTCCATGTAACTAATGTAGTAATATTATTTTAGTAAAGTAACTTTCAATAAAGGCACATATAATAATAATTAGCAAAATACACCAAGACAACTATGTAGATCCCTAAAACAAACAAAACAAATCGTAACTATACAAATATTAGCTTACCAATTAAAATTGATCTTTACGGATTGGTAACAAAGTCAAATGTATAATTGCAGAGGAAGGCGTACCAGAGGGTGATATGGTGGAAGAAGAATACCTAGACATTAAACCTCGGGTGAAGAAGCTGGCGAACCAGTTTAACTTCTGCGAGAGAGCAGCGCTCACCTACAACTTTCCCAGAAGGGTAAATAACACCAAACTTCATTTTTGTGATAGGCCGGCAAACGAACAGACGGATTACCTGATAGTAAGCTGTCAGCGCCGCCCATGGACATCCGCTGTAACAGAGGATTAACGAGTGCGTTGCCGACCTTTTTGGGATTAGGAATTTGGAGATTTAGGAATTGGGGTAGAGGAAGGATTGGACCTCCGGTTACATCACTCACACGGCGGAACAGAACGCTGTAGTTGTTTCACGCTGGTTTTCTATGAGGCCGTGGCATCACTCCGGTCGATGAGCATGACATGAGCCGACCCATTCGTTCCGAAACATGGCTCTCCCATACTTCTTCCCACTTTATTTTTGTATAACAAAAAAAGTTGACGTGAAACAACACATACGTTGTATTAAGCCGTTTGAGTGATGTGCCTCTCCCTTTGAAAAGCGTAATTACAAAGTTGCTTTTTTGACGACACAACTGAATAACAATAACATGCAACCAATTCCCAATTCCTTCCCCTTCTTACCCCAATCCTCAAATCACCGGATTATCATTTCCGTGAGTAAGCTCAAAGCCTTATATTTCTATTGAAATGGTTTTAGCTAAGGACTTAAACACACAAAAATATTGTTTATTTACCAGAAAAACAAATAATATACCAGATAAGACCGGATTGTATGTGTTACTTGTTTTGTAAGTACTATATTCTGACAAATAAATTTTGTCTTTCTTTCTTTCTTACTTTAACATTCAATACAGATAACTTTGTAACTTACAACATTAGACTATTTGTCAGGGTTGCGGGTTAAGACTCTGACACTCTCTCTCGCTGCGTCTATGGCGAGAGAAGCCACTAGATGATTTACACCGTGGTTATATCCTCTTTGTTTTCATCCCTCGAAAAAAAAAACACTAAATAACTTTTCTCAGTTAGCGGCAATCAAACCTCGTTATGTTGTCAATTAGTTCTGCACTTGTTTAAGCCGCCACTACCGTAGAAACACCTCATCGATGATATAAAGCAGTAACATAAAACAGTCTGAACGCACTTCCAACGATAGAGAATTTATCCCAGATAAGAAATGCGAGATTCGTTTATTGTTAAAGTTTGCAGTGTAAGTGTTTGGATCCTCCTTATAGGTATAAATATATAAAAAACGCGGAAATTTGTAAGTAGAATTGATGCATGTTATCTCATTCAAGAAAATACTGCTGATCAAATTTGGCATAGCATAGATTAAAATCTGGAACAACTCATAGGCTTCTTCAAAGCCTGATACTGCGGGCTAAATAACTAGCCGAAGCTAGTGTATTATAGTAACCATAGAAAACCGGTGTGAAACAATCACAGAGTTATGTTTCGCCGTGTGAATGTGGTTGACGGAAGCCCAATCCTTCCCCTCCCCAATCTACCTAAATCACTAATCCCCAAAAGGTCGGCAACGCACTCGTAACTACTCCGTTTGTTCTGAGTGCCCACGGGTGGCGCATCAGGTTATCCTTAAGCTCGTTTGCCGTCCAATCACATAAAAAATGGACCTAAATAACAATTTTGTTTATCAGTCAGTTGGTACCGGATATTCCTAATATACTCGTAGGGCGAGATTTGTTTTCAAAGTATAAACCGTTTGTTCAATATTATGACGCAACGATTCTACCATTCAAATATCTTCCTTCTTTGACAATACGCAATATCTTTGTTTTACTAGTTCTCCCGTATGTTTATTTTCTTTTCTAAGTTAGCTACATCCTATTTAGTCTAGTACTATCTTCTTTGACAATACGATAGGTGTATTTTTTTACTAGCTTTTCCGTGTGGCTATTTTTTTTCTAAGTTAGCTAGATAGATACCTTAGGGAGTTTCTTTCATAAACACTGAGTGCCTAGTGCCACAATTAAATTAATAAATAGCAAAAAAATTACAATGGGCTCTTCAAATCCAAAGAGATGAAGTATGATGAGATACATATTTCTAATAACACGATAGCTAAAATTCATTGACGCGTCAACAGAAAAGACTTTGTACAATAATTATTTTGATTAGAATATGATTTCCGAGTATTCATACAATTACGTTACATATTATTATTAAATAATTATTTCAGTATCACACACGTTATTATTTCTTGTCTATGACGCGTAAGTACTTAGATAAAAAGCAAAAATAAGAATGTTTTTGTGATATTCACTATCGACTTTAATATCCAAGAAAATATATCTAAACAGTAAATTTTCAACTAAAACTCTAGATTACATAGACGACGTAAATAAATTATATACCTAATGAACGTAAGTATTTTTTATGTAATTACGCTGTCTAAATCTTTAGCTCTAGGTCTACTTTTAATCCAAGTCCAAACTAATATTATAAATGCGAAAGTAATTTTGTCTATATGTCTGTCTGTCTTTTCTTCACGCCCTAAACTATTGAACCCATTTGTGTGAAATTTGGTACAGACATAGTTTTGAACTCGAGAAAGGACATAGGATAGTTTTTAAACCAAAAATCAGCAGGAAGTCACTATACCACGCGAACAAAGTCGCGGGCAAAAGCTAGTAACAAATATACAGTGAATCAACAAATAACTACAAAATACTACTAGGCACTAACAATACTAATTTTATATTTCCATGCCACTTACAGAGAAAAGTAATTATATCTTTCTAATTAACTTCACACCATTCATATATGTACCTACCGCTATCTTTTAATATCATTTTCATCAACACACCACGATACGTTTAATCTTTAACGAAACGTATCGACCGACATGCACTCAACGTATTTATAAATAAATACATCCACGACGTAGATAGTGCTGCCTACGCTACGCAAATAAAAAAAAACATTCACCAAAATATTTTCGACATCAAAACAGTTTAATACTTACTAGTTTTTACTCACAGTTCAGTAAAAATATCTTCATAATAGTTGTAACACATTCAACAGTCAACACTTTACAAAGAAAAATCCACTTATTTTAGTTTTTTTTTAGACGTTATCCCGAGACTACTTCTATTCGGGAATGGCGGTTGTAACTAGACGGGCGGCCGCCTCGCACGCTTGTCCACAAATACTTCAGAACAACTCGTAATCTGAATGTTTAATATGTTTATAGTCTGTCGAGACCCAAACAATCCCGCCGCCAAGAGCCAACTTCGGGGCTACAGCGCTCCAATGCATCATTTTCGACTACTATCAAGAAGATTACGCCAGGAAATTGAGGGAAAAAGAAGAAGAAAAGCCTAAAAGGGTAATTTTTACAAGAAATTGTAGGTATAAAGCAGTTCTGTATATAAGAGTTACATTCGTTTTCTGTTAGGACATCTGTTATAATTACAAGAATAGATACAGAAAGATTGAAACTTTTCGTGTAGATAATTTTCACAAGACAATTCTTAAGAGATTTTCTCGCAGGCGGTTTAGTCTATAAATATCATGATTAATAAATCACGAACTACAATTGTGTTCGGTTGGAAATTAACACATTATATCGAATTTCAGACATTTTAGAGCTCTTATTTAGTCTTTTTAAGTTGAATATTTGTTGTAAGTAGTGTTAAATTCATATTAGTAGGTATCGTAGAAAATAGGAATAGCAAGTACTTTTCCATTCACAACTACTAACTTAATATCAATAATAATACATTTAAAACAAATATTAGTATAACGTCTTCATGTTAATGTGTTTGTTTGTTCTATATTTTATCTATATTTAATGTTGAACAGACCAGTACAGCATGCAAAGCAATTATTTGAATAGCACAAAAAGAATTCGTTATTTTTGACATTTTTTGCGGTTTCATAACCTAAAAAACATGGAGTCGGCTGTCACATTTGAATTTCGTATCTCGTTTTTGTCACGAGATTATTATCTAAGCAGGTAAATATTTATCGTGAAAGCAAATGTTATTTCACTAGAATGGCCTATTTGTCTTGCAAGTAAAATATCTATTTTATGTTATATATTTAAGTTAGTATCTATTTTATGAAATACAAAATAAATAACAAAGTAAGAACAAAAATGAAAACTTACCTCTTTTGCAAATACGCCCCTAAAATCAATAAACGTTTAAAAAATACAAAAATTGCAAACTTGCTGACTTAACTTTTGCTTTGCATGTGAAACGCATAGGATTTCCAAACAAACTTTTCGTTTAAAGTATTTATCAGTATTCTCGAAGATTTTACGAATCTTCCATATCGTTTCTCATTTTGCAGCTGAGAAAGAAGAAAGCCAAACATGCGAAGTCGGAGCAGCAGATCCACGACGAACGGCTGGCCCAGAGGATCCGAGAAGCCTGGGCCATCCTTGAGAGACTCGTTAACCAGAATATTTACGATGATATTGGTAATACAACTTTACAATTTTTCAACTCTACGAATTACGAACCAAACTGGATCACACGTTCTTTTTTCCAACTTTGCTCCAACGCATAATGTAAAGTTAAGCATTTTAGATGGATGGCAAGGGATAAGTCGGCAAACGAACGGGCGGATTACCTGATGGTATGCAATCAGCGCCGCCCAACACCAAAAATATTACGAGTCCGTTGTGGACTTTTGGGGATAAGGGTTTTAGATATTTAATGATTAAGAAGAGATGGGGAGGGGAGATTGGGCCTCCGTTAACCTCACTCACACGGCGAAACAACGCTGTGGTAATTTCACGCCCATTTTCTGTGAGACCGTGGTATTGCTCTGGTTGAGCCGACCCATTCATGCTAAGGCTTAGTTATGTAAACAATCATTCCAACAGCAAAACAAAAGACTATCTCGGCCTCATATCCCATCTTCTTAAAACAGCTCAAGACTACCGTTATTGGGACGATCCTTCGGATGAGTTCCGTGAAGGCATGGGCTCCTTGCTGCCTCTCTGGAAGTTTCAATTCGAACCCATGCGGAGCCACGCTGTCTGTGATGTACAATGGAACCCACACTATCAAGATCTGTTTGCTGTCGCTTACGGATCGTGTAAGTCATTTCGTAGAAGTGTTTATCTTCTTCAATTCTAGGAAGTACCTAGTGGTAACTGGAAAAGACTCTATTGACAACATGTTTTAATGACGATACGAAGTAAATGTGTTGAAAATTATGCGTAATTGATATCAATAATTGTTTTTTTCCCTACTAAATGTAATATTTCAAACACTTATTTTTAAATTTGGTACGGTAGCAATATATATAAAATTAAGGTAAACAATCAACGTCGCCAATGGATACCCGCATCCCCAGAAGAGTTAGACGTGCGCTGCCAGCTTTTAGGACCGTACACGGGGTTTTGGGGATTTAGGGATTGGAAAACGACAGGAGGAGGGAAACGTTGGGCCTTACGGTAACCTCGCCCGCGCGGCGAACCAAAACGCCTATTCGTGCTGATTTTTTGTAAGGCCGTAATTCCGGTCGAGTCGGTCCATTCTAGCTGAAACATTTCGCACACTAAGATCTGCAACGAACAATACTTCCATTTTCCCATCACACCAGCACATCCATTCATTCACCCATATAAATCAAGATAATCCCATTTATCTCATTCAGCGTCCCAAAACAGTTTGAAGTCACGATCTGAATAGGAAGCAATTGGGATGGCGACGGATAGTCAATAGGTACTGAATGCCGGCAGACACTTGAGAACATTGAGTATCGCCATGTAGCAACAATGGGACTTGAGAAACGACGTTTGCCGAAGATAGCCGATCTTATACGACCTCGGGATCGTTGTGTTACACAATTTTATAAACACACTGTATTTTCTGGATCATTTGTTTTCACAATAACCGAAAATGAAGCAACAATTTTGTAACTCATCGCTTAAGTAAATAATGATAGATATATATTGTATATATAATATATATTATTAGATATATATTGTGTATTTTAATGTTTATACAAAGGGAAGTTGGTCCAATTAGTCGCTGTCTGGAAACTGAAACAAAAATAAACAATTTATATTTAACTATTCAAACAATTAGATACAAGGCATCTGTATACATGATCACTTAATGCAAATCTTAAAATTGATGTCTAGTTTTATTAATATCCATCCAAATCCGAACATAGATCAGGTTCAATGTTAGGTCATATTCATCTGCTAGACTCCATATCTCATGCCCTTTATTGCACAAACCATATTAAAGTCAAAGTCAAAGTCAAAGTCAAAGTCAAAGTCAAAGTCAAAGTCAAAGTCAAAGTCAAAGTCAAAGTCAAAGTCAAAGTCAAAGTCAAAGTCAAAGTCAAAGTCAAAGTCAAAGTCAAAGTCAAAGTCAAAGTCAAAGTCAAAGTCAAAGTCAAAGTCAAAGTCAAAGTCAAAGTCAAAGTCAAAGTCAAAGTCAAAGTCAAAGTCAAAGTCAAAGTCAAAGTCAAAGTCAAAGTCAAAGTCAAAGTCAAAATCATGTATTTCAATTAGACCCATACAGGCACTTTTGAACGTCAAACAAAATTTTAAAGATATAAAGTGTCAGTCTGTCGGTCAGTCCTCTTAGTGAAGCTATTCGCTCGTTCCAAAGTGTAGATTCCGATGGAGGAGAACGAGCAAGAAACTCAATGGATACTCTTTTAAAATCAGTGTCACATAAAGATTCTTATACATTATTTAGTTGGTTTGAATATGTGAGAACAGTGTAACGCGTGTATACAGAGAAACATAGAAAGAAAATAACCTTCAGGACAATAGACAGTCCGGTATTAACACTATCATCGCTTAGCTACCCAAAACATTCCCAAGGCACATCAAGGGCGATTCGCCATACGGGCGAAACAAGATGGAGGATCGTATACTCGTGTGTATATTTTCCTCAATTGATCGTAACAGCTTGCCGAAAGGGTAATCATCTAATTGAGTGGAGTGTTAGAAAAGTGAGGATACTAATGCTAGTATTAGATGATAGGACTGACCCAGACATGAAGAGGAAGATTGGATTTCTAAAGGAAATAGGATACGCTAAGAGACTTGCATGAACTAGATTCAGAGCTGGCAGATTCGCCTTAAATCTATGTAATAGACTAACACCCGGTTTCTGAAAGGCTTGTCAACGCTAAAATTAACTAATCTCCTGTTAAATCTGAATTATCAGCAACCAATCAGATGACTTGACAAGAGATTAAATTTATTTTAACATTGATCGGCCTTTCGGAACCCGGGCGTCAAGGTATCACATTATTTATTTATTTCTTTGTCCCCGGACCGTATTTTTTTCTAAAGGAAGGCTTATTAGCTTAACGCAATATTATAGGTAACATTACCTATAAGGCTTTGTAATTGGATTATCGATGGATAGTTTCATATTTATGCATATTATTATGGTAGTATCATACAGTGCAATTAGTTTTTAGAGTACCTGAAGACATTTCTACGCCACCTTCATTCGAAATAGTTTTTACGAGCTTACTAATAGGTACACAAATATTATAGGATCTTATCTCTCAAATACCAGTTAGAGAGAACTACACAAAACAAACTCGGAGGAGGATTTCAACGACGACATCGCTTCGTTGCATGTCCATCCTACATTCTTCATACTAAAATATAAAATAACAACTTACTCACATGAATTGTCAAGAACGAAAAAGAATTGTCACTGCGACATCGCGCAACCCACTGAATGAGGACGCCGCGACGCGCACGCTGCTGCATGAAAATAAGTCCCGTTGAGACTTGTGAACTAGTAAAACTTTTCTCGTTTATTCACGTGAGTAAGTCGGTATTTACAACAAATTTATTGTCTCACAATACTATTTCTTTATACTCATTGTCCAACTTATCTTTGGACAACGTAATAGGTACTTACTTATAAATATAGGCTTATACCCGTTTCATTTAAGCTCGCATTAGTATATTTTTTTTACTCGACAGTGGACTTTACCCTGCAACAGAAGGTGGGCTGCCTGTGCCTATACAGTATCAAGAACCCAGCGTACCCGGAGTACGCGGTGATCACGGAGTCGCCTGTCATCTGCCTCGACGTGTACAAGGAAATACCTTACCTCATCTGTGTTGGTAAGTGTCATTGGGGTTGACAATCGCTTATCCGTAATATTAAAATCTTCTTATGTATAAAAAATAATTTCTAATTACTTATCCTTATATTTAAAAACGAAATGCTGTCGTTAGCCTCACTAAATCTCGAAAACTACTGGTCCGATTTGGCTAATTTTGGTCTAGCTATATACACAGTTTAGAGTATGTTATAATAGTGCAGCGGCACAGCATTCTTGCTAAGTTGCCGATGTTTTTAGCTTACGAGTAGGGCTTTTATTTACATAGTCCATGACAATCGTACCCTTTAACTAAAGTCTAAAACGACAAAAACGTGTCTATATTCAATCAAAAATATTCTGAACTTTGTACCACTCAGTTTATAAGCAGATTTTATATGCAGAATAAATATTATACATACATAATCGTTCCATATAAAAAATCCATCGTTTCATAAATTATTCTATGTCTAAATTTCATGGCTTTGTTTTATTATATGGCATCATAGGGGGAGAATCATCAAATGACTTCTCAACAGAGGGGAGTCATTTCTGAATCACCTAAAGGTGGGTCGAGAGGAAACTTCAGACTCAGAATAACAAAAAACCACTTCATTCCTTCTCCTGCTCCGGACCTAGGCTGCAATAAATTTTTGTGCTTGAACCCGAAACCCTCGCTGGGCTCTTATGGCGCCATCTATGGTCAATGGTGGACTGATGGCTCTTAAAAGTGCTCGTCGAACGCGACCCTCGTTATGCTTGAGTCTAGTTCTAGTCGGACCACGAGCTACCCTGGCTCGCCGTCTACAGACCCGTGTTTACGGTGGCCGAAGATCACAGCGTGGTCCCCGCCACCCGAGAGAGCTACCTGAAGCGGCTGGAGCGTAAAGCGAACAAAAATCTATTGATATATTTACAATATTACGAAAGATTATAGATTGCATTATGAATAATTATAGCTATCTGTTTATCCTCTGAGTCACCATACATGAGAACAAGAATAGTTTCAAATAATTTTGTAAAAGTGATAAAGAACACCTTGTCAGCAACAAATAAGTATGTACATTTTTATTTATCTCGAAACACGTTGCTGTTTTTTAACGTCAGTTATCGTATTTTAATCGATTGTATAAACGCTGTTAATCGATTAGGTATGCTATCGAATGAGTCATCGGTTTTTCTTCTCTTTACATTTTGTTTTAGGTACGAGACCACATCTATATCTTTAAATATTTACAATACTTTTCATTTTAATCTGATTTTTTTTTGTTACTTCTCATCTAGGTCTTAAATATGGCACATTTGATACCTACTAGTAAATATAGCTACCAGATAGAGAGCTGTCACAAAAAACTATACCTTCTTAGTCAACCGGGTTTTCCCGTTTAGCAACGGAATTTATATCTAAATCTAAGGCACATGTGACATATAAATATTTACCTAAGCCTCATTTACACGAAAGAGTGTCAGAGATGGTCTAACACTCTCTCAAGCCATTTGATGATTTACCCATTCAAGAAAAAAGTATGAACATGATAAAAGTTTGTTACCTATTGCTCAAGTATATGGTCTAAAGCTGAAAAATACGTATAAACGATAATGAAAACGAGCCCTAAATTACTCTTGTATACCTACTTAATCAAAAAATGGTGTTATGTAAACAAACTTTCCGATAATACGGACAGTATTTAACGCTATTTTGTTCGGTGGTATTCTCTGATTACTTTCATTCCTTTTTTCAAATCTTCAATCTGTCTACCACAGGACTCTACGACGGTAATGTGTGCGTGTACAACGCTCAGTTATCACTGGAATCATCATATCAGTACAAATCTAATTCGGTACGGGATAAACACAGCAACATAGTCTGGGAGGTAAGTGCTCAATAGTTTTTACATTCAACGAGAAACTTCCATTCCCGTTTCGTTTATTTTGCCACTATAACTCCAAATGTCCAAACTCACTATTAGAAATACAAATAATCGATTAAATTTATTTTTCTTTCGGATCACTAGACTTTGCAGAAGGCTAGCTTGTTTAAAAAGATTTTATTTTAAGAGCTTTAAGTTTCCGAAAGCAATTTCTGTTTTTCGCACGTTTACTATTTATAAAAAATAATCCATCGTTTTCGTATTATCAATTGTGGTATATTTTGCTCCACCAATCACATCACCGACTGCAGTATTACGTATAGATGTAGACCAGAAAGTTAAGACAAAAGTACAAGTGTGCCATAAAGCTAAAAACTAACAAACTATCACTAATGCATTAATTTTTAACATCATCATCATCCTCGTCACTTATTTTTATCAAACTACTAACATAAGTGACACTTTCTAACTCAAAGATTCGTTGGGGACCACGTCTGATCGATGGGGAGCCCTCATTCTTCTCCATATCTGGTGATGGTCGCGTTGTGCAATGGGCGGTGATGCCAGGGGAGCTGCAAGCCACCACCATCATCACGCTGACTTCCAGCGTGCCCCCGATACCGGGACCTGATGGGACCATGCTCAATGTTACCAGTAAGCTGTTCTTTCGCTACATGTTATAGACAGTTCTCAAACGTCTTTTTTTAACCAATAAGTATTCATGCAAGTAAATATTTGATCTTTTGTGTGATACGGTGGTAAAGGAGGAGACGGATCAGGTTATGGTAAGCAACAATAGAGAGTTGCTAATGCGTTGCCGGCATTTTGGGGATAAGGAGTTTAGGGGGGAGAGGCCCCCGGTCAGTTCACTCGGGCGTTGTAACACAACGCTATGGCTATTTCACATCGGTTTTCTGTGAGGCCGTGGTATCACGTCGGGTACCGAAGGACCGAAGCATGTCTCTACCACACTATATATCTCTTCTTCTTCTTCTTAATATTTGCAGAACAACCAAGATTTTTCTACGTACACTGACAATAACTGTAGCAACATAATCGTAAGTCGCAATAAAATCGTATGTCCCATAATCTACCTGTCAATAACTTCGAACAGGTTGCGGCAGCTGCATCTGTTTCCACCCCGAAAAGTCGGAGATCTTCATGGTGGGCACAGAAGACGGTATGATCCACACCTGCTCCCTCAAGTACAACCGTAACTACGTGCGCTCCATCCAGGGCCATCATATGCCCGTCTATAGGATCCATTATAACAACTTCAACAACAGCATCTACGCCTCCTGCTCTGGTGATTGGAGAGTCAAGATTTGGGAGGATGGGAGGGAGTAAGTTTCTTACACCTTTTTTGTTGTAGATGCGGCATTTTGGCTTCTATTATTCGAGTCGCAATTCTGACGTAACGTCATCAATTTTGAAAAATGGTTGAAAAATCCTTATCCAAAATTAAGTCTTCTTTGCACTAAGGAACAGTCGATCTTTAAATAATTACTTATGTTATGACTGCATGGTTGGCGCAGTGGCTGGGCATCTGGCAGCTGTGCAACGAGTCGCGAGTTCAATTCCCGCACAGACCAAAAACTTATGTGATCCTGAAATGGTTGTTTCTGGTCTGGATGGCTAGTGTATGTTTGTAAAAGCACACACGACACATCAGAAAATCCTAGTTTGGAGAAACGTTTTATAAAAAAGGAAAAAAATAGTTTTCATGTCTTTTAATCAGTGAATTTACACACAACGCTTAATGCAACAAATCTCAATATCTGAACACACGACTCTACATACATTTCACTCTAAAATAATGCCTTCTTCTTTCTTTTACAACAGTGAGCCCCTTTTCATGTTTGAACTTGGCTCTCCAGTAGGCGACGTGAAGTGGGCTCCTTACTCCAGTACAGTGTTCGCAGCCTGTACAGCTGATGGCAAGGTAATAAAAGATAAACCAACTCTGACCATTTTATCATTTAGCTTAAACTCGAGTCGAGATATCGAGAAATTTGGTACTACATACCTACTCACTTTATTATCCAGCTAGATACATTACTATATTCTGAAACAATGGGATTAATTACAGACTCTATAGGTAGATACATCATATTTAGCTACACCTATAAGTATTTTCCAAAAATTCCGAAATGGAAACACCTTAACCCGATCCAAATAGTCTCAAAACTACCTAATCGAGATTACCAAAGAAAAAAATTCACAATATCAACAATATAGGTAGGTATCTATCAATCTCGGTCGTTTGCCGGGTCACCGCTAGTTTTTCTATCGTTATCATGTGTAATTTCTGGGTTAATTTAAGTTCTATCTAGGTAACTTCTCTTTCACTTTTGGTTTGATATTTATTTGTAATTTCTGGGTTAATTTAAGTTCTATCTAGCTTCTCTTCCCTTTTTGGTTTGATAGATATTAATTTAAGCAAGTGGTGTTCACCTTTAAGTGATTGTTACACTTTAATATTTTTGTTAAGCATGTAGGTACTTCATAATTGAAATTGTGTAAACAATTGTTGGTGAACCTTTTATAATAAAATAAAATAAAAAATAAAAAAGTATCTACTTAAGCCATTTTGCAAGCAAGAATAATTAAGGTTTGAAATTAGAAAGAAGTACTTATCTATTCATATTACCTATTCACTCTAGGCTGGCATGAATAGGCTCATAATAAACTAGTGCGCCGTACCATCAACGATTGCATCACTGCTTGCCATAAATTAGGATTGCAGTCAATCACTAATTTATATGAATAAAAAAAAGTACTTCTATGATTGGAAACATACCTACTTAAGAACTTCGGAGAAATGTAGTGTCTAAAAATATAACGCTTCCTTGAAATTCGAACGTCGTCGCCATAACACTGAAGGAATATCAAAAATCCAATATCCGCTCTCACAAATAGGTAGGTAGGTACTATGGTGATACCGATACGTTTACGTCCACACAAGTAGGTTAATATCCTTGAGTTGTTTCACTCTCTATACCAACCTATCTGATAGCATAAAATATCACACTGGTTTAAAACCATATATAAGTAAGTAAACCTATAACTTTTGTGTTCAAAACTTATAATTAGAAGAGAAAATTAAAGTTGTCATCAAAATCTATAGATAGATCTATAGGTAGGTACTTGAAAAAAAATTATCAATGACTATGGTGGATTTGGATAAGGAAACTTCATAGACATAGTGTGGGAAACTTAATATCCATACTTTACTGTGTTACGGGATTTAAAAAAGTAAAGTACTATGCAACGCGAAAGTTTAAAGTATATCTTAATAGGTATCCATACATAGGTACCTACCTACTTACCTACATGTAAATCTTTAAGCACGTCTACCATTGGGGAGAATAAGACAATTGAACGCCAAATGACACGATTCTGACAATCTAAATTAACCTTTTTTCGCAAATTATCGTTGAATGAGGTTGCTTTAAATTTGACCCCTTTTAAATATGTGATATATGGCAGTCTAGGACGCCCCCTACTGACTATAAACCACCCAAATTCGTTTCCAAAATTTAAATACTACTTACTATTCGACCTTCCTTAATTATTATTATACCTAAACCTGTCGTTTAAATCCGGAAATAAGCAACCTACGTTTCAAGGAAAATATCGTCACTATTCATTTGCTTTCTACTTTTATTTCTTCAGGTATACGTTTATGACTTGAATGTGGACAAATACAGACCGATATGTGTTCAAGCAGTTGTCTCTAAGAAAACAAAGAAACTCTCCAGGGTCGACTTCAATGTAAAACTGCCAGTCATCGTCTGCGGAGATACCAAGTAACCAAACTTTTTACAAATTTCCTTATTAAATATTATTATTGTCCTTATAAATCGAAGAATAAACAGAACGCAGTACCTTTGAGGTACAACTTTACTTTAGTGTGTTTTGTGAAAAAACATACTTTCATGTTACCCAACAAGAAAAGGGTACAGGACTTAGGCTCATAGATGGCGCCACCACACCTCTTAAGTCAGTACAAGAGAGCTAAGGTACTTAGGACCTTATAAAAATAAAACAAAAACGTTCGTCATAAATTAAAATATGATCATAACAGTTATGTATATTTATTTAATTACTAGGTACAAAAGATATAAATATTGTAACTAATCATGTTATGTACTAATTGATACTAAAGATTCTAATTTAAAAAACATGTAAAATGTATTATCAAACATCTTGTAAACAATTCTTAGAAATTATAGTGTTGTCCTTTTCTATCATTTTTGCTACAGTATGCTATTCACTATTTCGACATTGCTCTCATAGCCTCCATAGCTCAGGGGTTAGAGCACTGGTCTTGTAAACCAGGGGTCGAGAGTTCAAATCTCTCTGGGGGCATTGAGTTGAACTTTTTGTATTTTCGCTTTTTGCGACTTTTTTACGTTTTACCGATGTTTTTGACATTATTTTGTACATTTTCTAGGGGAACATGTCACGTATTGAAGTTATCGCCGAATTTAAGAGTAATGTGTAAACCGCCGAAAAAAGCCCAAGGAGTTGATCAACGGACGTTACAGGTAACTAAATTAACTAGAAATCTATGTAAATAATAAAAACGCTAACATCAGTCTACGAACGTCAATGCTAGATGACTTCCTCATTAAATTATATATTTGTTTTTATTAGATTATGAAACTGGATAAGCTCCTAAGTTTAGTTCGAGATCCGCCATTCCAAACAGGAGTAGTCGACGAGAAGTTTGAAGACGACTGAAACATACCGCATGTGCCCACAAAATAATAATGTATTCTTAGTTATAATTTTACAAATAAAACACATTTTATTTACTTTTATTGTATTAATTATTCTAATAAAGCTTTGAAAATTAAAGTTTAAACTTAAACTAATACAATGAAAGTGCCTAAAAATAAAGGCACATATTAAAAATGCACTTTGGATAAACTCTCAAAAAAGGAAACAACGCCATTTTTAATGGACGCCATTTTTTAATGGCCTGTTTGTACGTAGTAAGCTTGTGAGTTTCACTGCCGACCATAGACGCTATAAAAAAGCAATATATTTTTATGCAATAAAAGCGACAAAACGCCGCAGCTGCTTAGCAAACTGAAATAATCCTTAAACATAAAGAACTATATTCGTAAATGAAAAGATTTTGAGACTAGAATATCAATAGATCACTGTTTAGTGTATTGTATTAGCAAATTCGACTAGACTACTACATCACAAGAATTCCAAAATTAATCTTAATATTAAATAACTAGATTTTATAAGTAGTTATTACTACTTAATTTAATTTCGTACTCCGATTCTTTTTATAAATAATCTCTTAGACTTTTTTATTCTTATCTATCTTAATGATATCTCAAAATATTTTTATGTATCAATTTAGTTGTGATAATTTAACTAATTTGTATTTATATACAAAACTGCTCTTCTATATAGTACTTAAACAAGTTTATCAAGATTTAAAAAAAAGTTTGACAACAATTAAAATAGAACACAGAAAGTTATTCACTGATATCTTAAAACTAGTGACTAGCACTCACGCAATATTGCATTTATATGTTTAAACAGCTCACTCAAAAATAATAATAAAAAAGATAAACGCGATCACGAGATTCTTTTCATTTCAGACAGACAACTTATTAATAAAATGCTATAATATTTTTAACAACGACCTCTTTTGTGTCCCTATATTCTTGTATACTATTAATGACTAGTGTAAAACAGTGTTTTGTGCAAGGCTGCTGTTAACTTAAGGATAGAGTAACTTAGGTCCAAGTTTGTCGCAACGCTCCACTGCATTGGAACCTAATTTCAGATCCAGAAAAGCTCTAGCATCATTCGGAGCTGGTGCTTGACGACCCGCGAAAGTAATCTGAAAGAATTAAAATAAAAATTATTACATTTACACCTTTATAGGGAATAATTATGATGCTGTCGTGTCAGAATGTTCAGTTCATAAGACAGTGACAGCAACAATTTTATTCCTCAGATTACATTTATTGAAAACTTTGCCCTTAGTAGTTTAAGTAAGTACTATCACAAAGCTTTCTTCAGCTACAATCAATAAGTTGACTACTTTAACGCCAAAAAATGATCTAGTATATATCTATTAGTAACATAATATGTTAAAAAAATCTGAGGAGATTTACATGTTGATGTGTATTTTTTTATTATTGTGGTCAAACTATTATTTATTCTAAATCACCTGTGCTAAAGGATGCAGATGCCTCTCTGGGAACTCTCTCTGATGAGCCAGCACCCAGTCTGCAGGCCACATGGTACCATTCCTTGCTGTGAACGGCAGTATCAGGACATAGACGCGATTAGCCGCAGAGTAAGCCACCCTGTAGTAATGTCCTTTAGTCGCACGCTCCCAGACAAACCCGTCGGCATCTGCGCCGCCTCGCTGCAGCCATGATACGCGAGACACATCGGAAGCATGGATGCCAATCTCCACGTACTCCGCCCATGGCAGGATGTCGCCCCTGTAATATTTATTTTGTTTGTTAGGCATTAAATCCTACCAATATTTTTAAGGCCGAAAGTTTGTAAGTATGGATGGATGTTTGTTACTCTTTCACATAAATTACTGAAGAGATTTGTATGAAATTCACACAGTAAGTTTGATAGGCTAATTTTTAGTCTGGTACTGCGAACCTGCTACTGATATTAATAATAATTATGTTGAAAATCGAGAGCTTATTTAATCAGCTATCAATACCCACACCAAATAATAATAATACTCTACATTTATTTTTTTCAAAAAGATAAAAAATAACAAAAATCTCTTGGTCCTTTACTGATTATTGGTCCAAGTCATATCCATACTATGTAAAAGAATAACATCCCTATATTTGTAAGAAACTATAGTTAAGAAGTACCTCATAACAGCACCAAGTAGAGAAGTAGTTTCCAGCCAGCATCTCGCGCCTGCTTGCAGCAAAGCGCGCAATACGTGACCCGCAACACGACGCATGTTACGGCGACAACATGGTGGCGTGTTGCGCCCTGACAGTATGTATGATGGTGTGCCTTGCACTGATGGGTAGCAGCGCTGGGTATCAATGAACAAATTATTAAATATAGCTGTGTTACATGAATGTTAATCAAAATAAAAAAAAAATGAAATGATAATCAATATGACATAATACACAGGTTTGTGTATAAAATATAGTTTTAAATTTAGAATATCACCCTAATTTGATGTACAAAATGAGATATAATTTATAGATTTTTATTTTTTAAGTAAATGAGGAATTTGTCTGAGAATTAATGCCTGTGAAGAACAAATTTTGGACAGCTGTATAATAATACCCCTCTTTTTTATCAGTGGTAATCCAACTAATCCATTTGCCAGGGCAAATTTATAAGATCTGTTAGGTAGGTAGGCACAAATATATTTTTCTAACCTGTGTCTCCCTCTTACACCCAAACCACTGCACTCTGCCATCCTCCCTGACAACTGCCTTTACTCCCAGCTGTTTGTACAGAGCCACTCTATAATCTCTCATGTGACGAGATGCCCTCTGCTTTGCCCCTGGTGTCTTCAATACTCCTCGACCAGCACTTAGTTTGCCATCAGACAATTGAACCTGAAAAATAGATATGGTAGTGTATATTATTATAAGTTTTATTTAAAATAATAGTCAAGTTTATAAACTGTGTTCAACTTTTTTTGTGCTGATGTTAATAATGATGAATCCCCATGAACTGACATGTAAAATTGTATTTTAAATTGATATGTCCAACAATAACAGCTGATCATATATATATTTTTAGTTTACCTTAACATTTTTGACTGAAGTTTGTAGATATAATGACTCAGGGAATGGCAATGCGAAGGGTTGTGGTACTTTCTGCAATACAGCAGTTTTAATCAGCAGTGCATGTTGTCCATGAACAGCGTCACAAATCTTTCCTGAGGCATCTTTACTGTACTGGAGAGTCCAATCAGCATAGTTCCATTTCACATGCTGACATACTAAGTGGGAATTTCCAACCCCTATAGCTACAGCCTGTGTGGGGCTGGCCATTGCTGCTGCCATCGCTAGCTGTAGTACGCGACGCGACACTCTCGTTGAATCAGGTACAAATAACACATACTCGGTAAATATTTGCGTCAAAGGATTGAAGTCTTGTGGCGAAGCAGTAAGCTTTAACTCCAGCGATAGAACTTTCACATTTCGCAGAGTCTCATTCGTCACAGAGAATGGAAACGGTGGGTAAGGTGTGCTCTCGCATACCACCACGACTGGCATATTTGGGAAGGCTGATACAAAAGATTGCACGCTATCAGCGATGTCATTTTCAAAATCCTCAAATTGGCGGAAAACTACAGTCATCAGTTTAGATAAATGTCGTGAGGAACGAGGATGCAATGGATTTGGAGACACAGTTACTGGAGAAATTGGATAGATCTGCGGAAACAAGTAACAACATATCGAGACTGCTACTAATATTGTGAAAACTATATAGAACTTGAACGTTAAACGACCGCGGAAAAGACGATAGAGCATTATTTTCATTTATGAACTGGCACATTTCAGTCATTACAGCACACCGATTATTTATTTTCATCGAAAATCGAATTCATATTTTTACAATCTCCTGAAACAGCACTTTGTTTTGACATTATGAAAAGTGTTGCCATTTACCTTTTTTTTGAGTTTATGGCCTGGATACAAGTTTTTTAAGCCATTTACCTATTTAATATATTATAATAAAATGGCAATGGTCCATCCATTGCCATTTTATTGGCAAAATCTGCTAGTCTAATAATAGTTGTGTAGCCATTACATTACTATCATTTTTACTAGCAGTTTAAATAATTATCCAGGCTTGAAAATCATTGAAAAAAAAGAATAGAATACTTTTTACCTAAAAAAATACCACCTAAATGAATGACAGTGACAATTCAAGCGAATCATCCCAAATTGCGCATGTCACACGTCACGTTACGTCAAAAAATTTACGTTTACGATTTTCGACCCGAGTTTTGGAGTACATTTAATAATTTGGTTAAATTAAATACTCTGTAAAAATGGAAGATAACAAAGACTTTGAAACTTTAGAACCTTCATTAAAAAATGTTGTTGAACAGACATCTCTGCGGTGGATTTTCGTGGGAGGGAAAGGTGGTGTTGGTAAAACAACATGCAGGTAAGGAATTTATTAACAATGCAATGCTATTATCGGTGTGATCGAATGAATTTCTAATGGAAGTTGTTATTTTCAGCTGTAGTCTGGCCGTTCAACTAGCTAAGGTGCGAGAGTCTGTCCTTATAATCTCTACTGATCCAGCCCATAACATTTCTGATGCATTCGACCAAAAGTTCTCGAAGGTATGTTAGCATCTGTAATTGGATTATTTACTGAACTGGTAATAATTTTTCACACCATAAAACATGATTTTTCATCATGCTGCACAACAATAATCGTTCTGTTGACTTCTTTTTGTTAAAATTGGCATTGGATTATTTTACTGCCTATGCAGAAATGTTAATCGCACTAAATATTTCTTAAAAAAAACTATATAGCAAAACTGTCTAAATTGAAATGAATATTATAAAATCAAATTTCATTTATTTTCTTTAACAAAATTGTTTAATTTAAAACTAACCTAAACCTTGTTTGTAAACTTTTCCTTTGTATAGTCTAGACTGAAATGTACTAGATAAATGTCTTATTACAGGTGCCAACAAAAGTAAAAGGGTTCAATAACCTTTTTGCAATGGAAATTGACCCTAATGTGGGGCTGACAGAGTTGCCAGAGGAATATTTTGAGGGAGAAACAGAAGCAATGAGGTTAGGCAAAGGAGTTATGCAAGAAATTGTTGGTGCCTTCCCTGGTATTGATGAGGCTATGAGTTATGCAGAGGTAAATATAGCGAATATATGTATTGTTGTATGTAATCAGTTTCTCCCTATAAAGGAGAGCTTAACTCTGTTGTTGTTTTCCTAAAATTTTCTAATAGAAAAGTTTTTCATTCAGTAATTTTCTTCGCAAATGCGCACATGTATGTGTCATAGTTTAATTGTTGGTTGGTTTGAGATATTATTTATCTTGATTATATTAGTATCTTAAATTCTTATAGATAATCAAATCAAAATATCTCAATTAATATGTAGTTATAAGCATCTTATTCTCTACTCAAGTTTTTAAAGTAGAGACAGAAAAAATATTTGTCCCTCTGTTGTCAGACTTCTTTTTTTACTAAATGCTTCTCATTATTTATTACAAAATTAGTATGATTGCATTGTTTGCAGGTTATGAAACTGGTGAAAGGTATGAACTTCAGTGCTGTAGTATTTGACACTGCACCCACAGGACACACTCTGCGTCTGCTGTCCTTCCCACAGGTTGTTGAGCGAGGACTTGGTAAACTAATGAGACTGAAGTCTAAGGTTAGTTCTTTTAAATGTTCATCACCGTCATCATCATTAGCCTATAAGTACCCACTGCTAAGCAAAAGCTTCTTCTCACACAGAAAGAGAGAGAGAAAATTTGAGCATTAATCACCATGCTTGCTCAAGGCAGTGTTAAATGTTGTGTATTGAGAATTGTATTTTTGGAGCAAAATTGTAAATGACTCCAATCTATGCTTCATATCTTTTTCAAAGAAACATATATTTTTTTGTTATTTGATGTGCTAAGGTAGAGGTGAATCTTGAGTGGCATGCAGCACTATGGTAGAACCGCCATCAATGTCTATTAGAACATATTCTGATTATAATACAATTGATTTAAGACCCAGTAACTAAAATTGAACTTCTCAACATTGAAAAACTTAATTCATTACTTGGTTCATCCAAGTACCAAAATGAATTGGCAATTTACATGTGACATTGGCTTTAATTATTCAATTGTGTTAAGGTCGGAATTTTAATACTACTGTTTATTTTCAGGTTGCCCCATTCATCAACCAAGTAGCAACTCTGTTTGGCTTAGCAGAGTTCAATTCAGACATGTTTAGCAACAAAATGGATGAAATGCTTTCTGTTATAAGACAAGTGAACACTCAATTCAAAGATCCAAACCAAACGACATTTGTGTGTGTCTGTATTGCCGAGTTCCTTTCGCTTTACGAGACTGAGCGCCTAGTTCAGGAGTTGACGCGATGCGGTATTGACACACACAACATTATCGTCAACCAGCTGTTACTGCGATCGTCGGCGCCGTGTGACTTGTGCGCGGCGAGACATAAAGTGCAGGAGAAGTATCTAGAACAGATTGCAGACTTGTATGAAGACTTCCACGTTACAAAACTGCCTTTGCTGGACAAAGAAGTTCGAGGCGCCGCCGCTGTGAACGCGTTCTCCGAATACCTGCTGAACCCCTACAAGCCGCCCGCACCAGCCACGTGATCTGCCCATTACTGGCCCAGTACTGTGCGTGTCTATCTCAGTGCAAAGAATTTTATATCCAGTTCAATTATTCGTTTCTAAATTAATCTTTGGTGAGTGAAGGTGCTATTTGTCACAAGCTTGAATTTAAACTGTTGCCAGTTACGTGACCACAATTCTATAATTCTGGGGTTTGAAGATATAATTTGTATCTATTGTTACTATATTCTCCACACATTGACAGTAAAGTCATAGTATTCTAGAAAATAAATGTTATAATATATCATTATTTTATTATTTACAAAATAAAATATGGTTGTGTGCTAAAAATCTTTATTATTATCATAATATAAAAAAATCATAGTGATTTAAAACCGAAAATCATAATGCCAATAGAATAACTAGTAAATCACTACTCTATCCTTCAAATATGGCGATTTAAGTTATAATACATAACTATAATTTAGTGTATGTCAACTAGAACAAATACTGATTGTTTGAATCTACATTAAGTTAATTTCTAATACAATCAATGAAATAACAATATTTTAAACATTACCTTCAATAACAACTAACAGCCTATGGCAGTGTTTGTTCAAATAATTTAAATTATATTAAAATACATGTTTAATATCTATTATATTAAAATGCTTTAGACATAACGTCATCGTAAGTATAAAAAGATTAAATTAATACAACCATTAAGCACAAAAGTAAACCCGTAACTTGGTAAAAAACTTTACAACTCACGCAGTAAAACATTCCAATAAAATGTAACATTATAAATGTCTTTCACATTCTCATGCATTATATAATATCTCGATAATCTCAACCGAAACAATACAATTATATTCTAATATACAACAGTCTGTCCAAGCAAAAAATGTGAGGGCCTCAGACAAGATATAATCTGACCATAATTTTAAATGACTATACTATCAACATTTACATAGTAATTTGGCAGATAAATCATAAAATGCTTTCGATTTTTCTTAGAAAGCAACAATTTCATGTAAAGACAGTCCCTAATGTAAAATAAATATTTGGTTGCAGCCTTGTAGGAAAAAAATACTAAAATAGTCTTATTTTTTATGATTTTCAAATTGCCTTTTATAGTCTAAAGGAATCTCATATTTTTGGGTCACAAAATCACAGTAGATTTTCAAAACACATTTCTTTTTTTCTGGTAAAAATAATGAGTACAATATGAGTACTAAAGCAAAAGTATAGTGAATAAATTACTATATAACAACTTGCCATATTTAGGCAAGTATACAACAGTACAACAATTACTACCTAATTGTCTTTAGAATACTTATTCAGGTACTAATTGCAAAACTTTATTATTCTAGTCATTTTAAAATGTATAGGTACAGAAAGTATAATACAATCACTTTCTTGTGTCAACGAATAATAATGTTTATAAGTGTTTATGTAAGAAAACGAGGCCCCCATTGATCCAGTCAATTTAAAATTACGAGCTAATGTAACCGTTTGTGTCAACTAGAGCGGTGTTGTGTGGGAAGGTGCCAGGCGACTAGAGTGGCCCCGAACACAGTCCCGACCAGGGCGGCGGCGCAGGCGCCCGCCTCGAACAACAACTTCGGTGTAAAGACACCCCAAATCATTAGGTGACGGCAGTGAATCGTTGCTGAGATCGCACACGCAAATACCTGATAAATTGTATAATACAATTTTAATGTAATTCTTGAAAAACAGCATCAAATTGGATAAGTTTGCTGTCGTGTTTATCATTTTCTCATAAAAAAGAAATAACGAGATTAAATCACCAAGTATTTGTACACCAAACTTACCCTAATAGCGAAGCAAAGCATAAATTTCAGGCACAGGGAGAAGACGGCGGCTAGCTGCGTGCGAGGCCCTACTTTGGCCGCTCCATTCTGGCCCCATAGCGCTAGGAGAGGTACTGCAGCGCCAAAAGCTAACATAGTACCTGCAGAAAAACAAAACCATTTCTATAAGTACCTAACATAGAGAGTGGAAACTCATGCTAGTTTTGAAAACCGGATATCACGTCAACATGTGATAAAACAGCGACAGGTCAGAAGGCTCAAAACCTGATCAATCTAAACAAAATGTAATGTCACTAAGCAGGCTATGAAGGAAAGATAACCACTCCCCACTTGTAAAACAATAAAATTCAGCCAAATCTGGTAAAAACTCGGCGTACACCTGAATCCAGTGAATAAAATATTAATATTAGGTGAAGTGAATTCTAGCGAATAAAATGTTAATATAGTGTGAATATCTTACCGAATAATTCAAGTGAGACCAAAGAAGCGGTAATAGGAGGTCCAATGTCCAGATAGTTGGGGTCCCCGGCATGGAAGGCAGGAGCCCATCGCACGTGGCCCAGTGTCGCGTGATGACCCGTGCCGTAGAAGGCGTACGACGCCAGTAACGCCCACATACAAGCCACGCTTGAATTGCATCGAGTTGCCAAAGCTGAGGATAAAGCATTACATTAATAAAAATAATTATTTCGAGGAATGATGACTACTTGTAAAATAAAATGACTTACAAAATTTCGTAGACCCATCGCTCTTCAGTCTAGCAACTATGTTGAGGGCTAAACATGCCAGTACTAAGGATAGCACAGCGGCAGGGGCGTATGACACGCCGAGAACTAAGGTATTGGCGACAAACAGCATGAGGCCAGCAGCCATCAGAGGTAGCGTGGCGCCACGGCCTTCGCGCTTCCACAGCAATGCTAGCATCACTGCCAGCACTAACCACGCAGCCCGAGCCAACAGCTTGGCACGGCTGGGAGACCCCAGTGATCCGTAACCTGTCGCCCAGTGAGAACAGGCCAGCAACCCCGCCACTACAGTACAATAACCCCGCCAGCCTACATGGCGCCTACATATAGCTACCACAGCCGCCACAGTCCCCATGCCCAGCACTAACGCTGGTCGCGACGACTGTCCCGTCGGTACGCCCGCACCAGCCGTCCAACAATCTCCCTGTTCCTCTCTACAACCGCGATACGACCTAGTAGCTGCAAACGCTACCCCACAAGCAATCCAATACAACAACGCGGTAAAGTTGCCTATATTCCAAGCCATCAAGCCTAGCACAGTCATACACAAAAACGCGAGGGTAGCGCCTTCTTCTATAATGTAGCTGTTCGACACCAATACTGCCGCGGAGGCCGCGAGAGCCGCTCGAGCGAAACGTTCATAGAACTGTGAGCGTCCCTCATACCACCGCTGTGCAATCCCATCCCAGTGCATGATTATTAAAACGCAAGTTACACTGGCTGATATTAATCCAGTACTCAGAATAATAGCGTGTTCTAAATCTTCTAGGAACTTGAAATAAAATGCTGTGTAGCACACGCCGATGCAAACCGCCATAGATATTAGCCCAGTCGGGACAAAAGTACTAGCGAATACATTAGGAAGGCGTTCCATAGGAATACCCTCAGTAATCAACCAATTGAAAAATATGGCCAAAAGAAGAAGTAACAAAGCTCTAAGCATAGACAACGAATCAAACTCGACCCAGACTTCTCGGAAAACATTTCGTACATTGTCGACAAGTGCTCTGAAACAAAAATAATCTTTATTACGTTAAGCTAATATTCAAATTCACCTGTTTACTAAACTTGTAAATTACCTGACGTCCGCTGCGTAATTGTTGAGGTCGTCGTCAGTTTCAATGGAGGCGGCTTTGTGTAATTGTTCCCTTGTCGTGTTGATAAGATGCGCAAGTCGGTCGAGTGACACTTGCTGGGATTCCTCGCCATAGCGAATCATGTATTGCGTTATCTGTTGACAGTGGAATTATCCTATTTAAATTATTCTGAATATATGGTAATAAGCATACTACTGCAGAGCATTTGTCACACAAGATAACATTCTAACATTTTACTACAGTAAAAAACAAATGTTGCTTAAAATGATAAGAGAATAGGTATTTTAAAAATCCTTTTGTCTATAGCAACCATGTTTTTATTGCGTTAAAATAAATAATTTTAGGAGAATATTCAGCCAAGTAGGCTGTAACTCACCTGTTTTAAATTGTTGGTAATATGTAGCAGAGTATGGCTTTTGCTGGCTTGCGGCAGGACAGGTAAAAGAAGATGTCCTAGTGAGGGTGCTGGGGGTGGTCTCCCTAACGCCGCACTGAGTGTCGGTGCTAGATCAGTTTGCTGCACTTCTTTTCCTATCATTAAATCCACTCCAGTTCCCGCCAAACCCGCGCCTCGGTACGCGAACAACGCCGCCGTGCGTTCAGCTTTACTTTCACCTCCATGGTCACCTGACAAAAGCAATTTTTATTTTTTCTGTGTGTCGAAGAAATTCTAGCCATGCAAAACCTATCAGACTATTAAAAATACTTTATCACTTTTTAAAATGGATTGTTAATTGCAAAAATAAGCTCTCCAAATCCAAAACATAAAAAATAAGCACACAGCATCAAAAAAAGTTGTATAACCAGCTAATTATCTATGGACACAAACTCGAGAAAAAATGCTTTAGATTCACACATATAATAGCAAAATGTTTAGCCTAAAGAAAACAGCAAAATGACCACACAAATCTGCTACAATGCAAGCTTGTACTATAATACCTACCATTTGAATTTGTCCATTCATGTGAGTCTAAAACAATGTGAAAAATTTACACCTTTTACTTGCTGATATTACAAAACACAACATTACAAAGAAAAATATCCTACTCAAAATTATTTTAATTACTTCCCTGATAGCCCATAGATAAATACATACATATAACATATTTTTTTTTATGAAATACATTATTTTAATACATAGTTAGCTACTTCTTAACAGCTGAACAATTCACAATAATTAAATTCTTTGACTGAAATTTAATAGGTACTATGATAGCTTTAACAAATTTGAACAATTTTATCAATTAATTTCTCTATATTTTATGACTCTATTTACTTGATATATTTTAAAATGATGCTAAAACTTAGTTTCCAAAACTCACCATTTTCTGTCATCCCATGATCTCCAACCACAAACAAAAGAACATCTGGTGGCAACATAGAAATGACCTTTTTCAACCGAGTATTAGTTTCATCCAGCTTCCTTGTCATCTCGGGGTGGTTAGGCCCATATCTATGCCCTGCATGATCTACTCCAAGGTAATGAGCCACCAACAGGTTCCAGTCATCTCTTCTTAGTTCATCATATATTTTAGCATCAACTTCTGCAAGAGACATTAAAGGGGATTTCATTTATTAAAATCTTAGAGGATTTGATATAATTTCTATTTAAATATATAAATCTGTAATAAGAATAATAATATTAATATATACTACTGGTCTGTCAGTCAGTCTGTTATTTTAAAAACGGTATAGGAACATGGCAACTAAACTTACCAGAGTTTTTTATATATTTGAATGTTTATCACTGAATTTTTAAAGCTGTATGGCTAATTTATTAAGCATTAACACCAAGACATAGGCATATCAGTATAAATAAATAATGAAGCTCTTCGTAGTATTTACCATTGTCAACAGTATCCAAGTCCCATGTATGGAATGAGTACATGGCATGTGACCTCAACCAGCGCTTTGGTAGAAGACGGGACCAAGTATCATCTCCAAGCAATACTGCCCGTCCTCCATTCCTTGTCACCTATTAACAAAGATAACATTTGAGGACAGTGATAAGATTAATTCATTATCAATATTGCTAATCATAGTTTTTTCATCATCTACTAACTCACTTGATCAATTATATTGTCTTCCTGTAACTCCATGGCTGCGAAATTCGAGCTTGCGTCGATAAAGGTCGGCAATGATCCCGTGGCGAGCGCCTTCACACGCTGGAGCGTGGTGGTAGGCGGATCTGCCATGAACCGGTAGAGGCGCGTGCGGTCCGGCCAGCGGTCCAACATCTCGCGCATTACTGGCAAACGATTCTGATAAGGCAATGGCTTCACTATACTCTCATCATACTCAGTAAAATCGTATCGAAGTGCATCAACTAGTAAAAACACCACTCTGGACTGCTTGGGAACGCAGGCCAGCGGACCGCCAGGCACAGCCACTATACGTCGAATTTTCTCTTCTTCATCGCAATAACCCTTCACAGTAGAGTTTTCGTGTCCATCGCATCCGAAGTTATCAAGCGGCACACATTCAGTCACATCACTCAGTGTTTTACGAGACAACAGGAATCCATGCCCGAACATGAGAACCGCTGACAGGATCAAGTAGGCGAACCATACTAAATACAAAATAAAATTCCATTTTTCTTTCATGGTTGTAACGATCTAATGTAAATAATATTTTATATATTCTAATTAACTAATAAAATCAATTAAAATTGGTGTCCGATCCATTGCATTTACCAAAATTGCAATGACAATTTGACTGATAGACTGACAGTCAATAGTGACAAGTGACAACTTATCTCTAACATTTGACAAGTTACAATCTTTGCCAGGTTAAAATAAAAACATTAAAGCATGTCTGTTTCAAAAAGCCTAAGCGCCAATTTATCCTTTCTCATATAATTGTTACGTTAATTATTGCATATTGTTTTCCTATAATTAAATCTTCGACTAAATAAATTTAGTCAAAGTCGTTAGTTCTATTTTTTGATAAATTAGGAGTGACATTTTTTGATCAAGAGCAATAGACAACAGCGAGGCCAAGAAATATTACTTTTTTTGACTTTGACATTTTCAATTTTCATCACTTCTTTAATTTTGCATTTTTGCTAAACAACGTAGTTTTATCTTCTAAAGAATCTCATAAGCAATACTGTTACATATCTTAAATTTAATTATATTCTGAACTATCCAAGGTTAACTTTACCTCCTCAGTAGTGTTCACAGTAACATTTTAATTGCGGTAATTACTTTCAAACTTTTCTAACCTTGAAGTGAATATATGATAGCAAGTAAATAAATACGGTGTGGTTATCTATCTGATGCATATCGCACATAAAAGTAACAAATAGTATGTGTTGTATGAGCCGGAGTATAAAATGTCTGCACCATCAAAAGTCAACAAGGAAAACTTCCGTCTCCTGGATTTGTCTAGCGACGAAGAGTCTGAAGACTTGCAGCTAGAAATAATTCCAAGCAGAAAGAAGAAAATCACAAGGTTTGTATAACAATAACTGCCAATAAACGGTGGTCACATATTAAACAACAACTTAACCTATTTACTTAGTTAGAATTATTATAATGCATGAAGAATGTACTTCATTGTTTACTTACGAGTTCATAGCTATTTTAGCTTTAAGAAAATCTCATTATCTACGAAAATAATTAAATTAATTACAAAAAAAATCTAACATTCTGGTGATAGTTACACAAGTTGCTGTTGTGAGCATTGATTTAACTAATCATTATGTAGAAACTGATAATAAATAATAATGTATTATACCATTCTTTACAGTTTCAGTTATTCTAAAAAGCTCTGTTAAAAAACTTATTTTTTTATTATTATATAAAATCCTGTTAGTATGAGATTGGTAAATTTTTGGCTGCTTCTATTCAGGATTAAGATCAGTTTTTAATGACTGAAACTTAACAGATTTTATCTTTCAAGCTTATTATTTAAATATGAAAAATCTAATTAAGGTAGAAATAATATTGTTTTTAAGTGTATGACAAGTTTTTTCTTTGATGGGCATTGAGGCATTAGCTTAGTTTCACAGAGGCAGCATCACCCAGTCCCTATAGACTTTTAAATGTCTGTTGCTTGAAATTCACTGATATACTGCAAACATTATCATGAATTGGACCTAAACATCTGAAATTTTAAAAATGCTTCATCCAACACTGGACATGTGAGAATGCTGGTAACAATGCCAATATTAATATACAATCAAAGACATTCTTTAAAATGGTCATATTATACTTATTTAAGCCATTACTCATTAATTAATCCACTGAGTCAACTGTTAATCCTACAAATGTTGTAAATGTGAAAGTTACGGAGAATGTATGGATTAATGTTTGTTATTCTTTCACTCATAAATGGCTGGACTGATTTGGTATGTAGACTAGTGATACCCTGGTTCAACACATAGGCTGGTTTTTATCAACATAACTTGCAGACGAAGTTGGGGCCAGAACAGACTATATGAGGCTGAATAGGAAAAGAAATGCAGCAAAAAAGGAGTTTACATAGTTATCAAAACTTCTTTCTCTTTTAGACGAGAACGCAGCAGAAATACTGCCCCAGTAGCACTTGAACACAACATTGGTGCTGAGGTACAATGTGCTCTGAGATGGGCTGTGAGAGGTACTCTTCTACTATGGCTTCTGATGCTAACCTGGATATGTGCTGCACTTTATGACCAAGTTTCTACCATGCGCGCAGATATAGGACAAGGTAAGTCACGAAATCCATTCTTATAATATTATATCTTAAATTGCCAGTTGCAGATTTTTTATATCATAAGTCAGCAAAGGAGCATACTTTTTACCTGATGATGCAAGTGCATTACTGGCCTCTTGTGGGTTATTAGGGATGTAAGGATATGGGATTTGAAGATGGGGAGTGGAAGTGCCAACAAAACGTGAGCACAAGCATGGCTCTCCCACACTTGAAAATATTGATAAAAAATATCATCCTTCTGTAACAAGTTATTAAAAACCAAGTCCTATATTTTTTTTTACGATAGGATACGTAATGAAGTATATAACAACTAAAAAATATCCTAAACCATAGATGAAACAGAACAGGAAGCCATTCATGATAGTAAAATTTAAAAGTCTTATCGAAAAAGTATTAATGCATAAATGTTATTGCAGACATTAATAAAATTAAAACCATATGTTTTAAATACGGGCAGCATAACACATGTAGTTGAGTCGTAAAAACGATGCGTAATTCGATACAGATATTCTTGTTTACATTGCTTGCAATTTTTTATGTGAACAGGAAAGTTTTTTTATGTTTTGCATTCAATGTGTTATTTGATTCCTATTTTATTACTATTAACTCTTTAGTACCAAGTTCTCGGTTTAATAAGGTTACAAAAAGGCATTTTTTTCATTAGAACTAACTAGTGACTGCCCCTACTTTTCGCATATGCGAAGGATGCTATGATTCATATAAATCTTCCTATTCAATCACTCTATCTACTAAAAAACCGCATCAGAATCCGTTACGTAGTTTCAAAAATTTAAAACGTAGGGACAGAGAAAGTGACTTTGTTTATTGATATTTCGAGCATTTATTTGCATACCTACATATATAATAAATGAGTATGTATAGAAACTGATCCTTGTTATCCAACAATCTCTAAAAGAGTTAGTCTGGAGATGATAATTTATACTCTCATGCCACTTGTGACTGAATTAATTTAGATGAGGTCGATTTATTGTCAGATTGCCCCGCGATGGGCCACTTTCGGATTGCCACGGGGTGATCATTCAAGTTGGTGCGACATGAGGTAATAGGAGTGACGAAGATAATTGCTCTAGCACACTTTTGACGGACTAAATATGTACGTACATGTAGATGGCTACGATAATCCGCCGCATCTGAATGCACATTAGACGTGTTACCGAATTGGCTTTACATGCTATCCAGAGCCGATGCAGCGAAACGTAAAACATTGCCAATTTCTAACTTCGTTTTAGTTATGACGAGTTTTGCATTTTCTTGCCAGAAATTCCTATAGTTTTTTGTAACCTATTCAGAAGAGACCTTTTTTGTGAGGGGAAAATCATCAAATGACTTCTCCCGCCCAGGGCCGTGCGGGAGGGAGTGTCAGACTCTTACTGACTAAAAAACCCCCCTGTTCCTTCTGCTGCTCTGGGCCGAGGTCGCGGTGCCTCATTGTGCTTACCCCGCAACCCCGTCTGAACATCAGCTCTATAGGGCCCCGTCTGTGGTGATCTATTGGCTATTCAGTAGAGACATGAATAATGGTCATCGTAAGCACATATTTGTATTTTTAACAACTGAAGTGAAGTGAAAACTGTGTGATACATCAGTTTTTAAAGTCGCGTGTATCTATTATAAGTACCTACTTGTAAGAAACTCTGTGTCCTACCAAAAAGTTTCTATTATTTTCCTGAAACGATTTTAAATACAAAACTCTTTTCGGAATCTAGAACTCGAGAAAGGCTGGACAGAAATGGTTTATTGTCTTGAAATATTCCCCGATATACAGGGAAGGTTTAATTTTGAGGCGGAACGATGTTGCCGGGTCAGCTAGTTAACCATAAAAATAATACATTACTAATGTTTTCGCTTTAGCTTTAGTGACGCTCATTGCGTGATAATATTATAAAAGTATTGCTGAGTATCTGTTACGACGGCTTAACACGTAAACCTACTATGTTACTTCATTCACCATTGTTGACCCAAAATAACCAAGTAAACTCCAACAGATTATACTTAGCTGTATACGCGTAAAAAGGTTTCATTTTCACCCAAAAACCACAGACTCGAGTGATATTTTTTCATTTTTCTCGGAGACTTTGCGAACGTAAATTGCGTTTCCCAGCAAATTGAACACTCTGAACTCTAATTTCGCAACTTCCCCGTGTTATAATATTACTTAAGTAGCTACGGGATCAAATCAAAATACGACTTCCTACTCCTTAACTGACAGTAGGGCATTTCCTTAAAATTACTTTACGTTTTCATAGACAAGATCTGCGTCTGCATATTTCACTTTACTTGTAATGTAAAACCAAGAATCTTAGAATCATAATATGTTTGTTGTTGTACATGGCATTTATTTACGGTAACAGTATCCAAGCCTGAGCTCTGTAAATTAAGTAAATGAAGTCCAACAATAAATTAATGAGGCTCGAAGCGCTACGCAGGCGATTCCGGGTCAGGTCATCGAAATAATTAAATATTGTTCAATTTGCAGCTACAGCGCTCTTGATTAATTAATGTGGAACAAATTAGGACACTAGCTACGCTACCGTAGTAAACACGGATGTACCATTATATCTGAAAACGTCATAGATACTTTTTACGATCAAACTTTTTGTTAAATGAGAAAAACTGGTCTTCGTGATTCGTAACCTAATTGATTAAAATCTTGTAATAGTGATAAAAATATAGGTGGAACCGAATGTAGCTTTTGCTTGAGTTATCTATTTTAAAAACAGACGAATTTAGACGACATGTTGTCATTGGAATGTTATAAATAATCGAAGGTGACTGAGGAATAAAAATCAGTTTTTTATTACCTGGTTTATATTGATTGACCCATGAGCTACATATCTTATGTATTAAGCTAGGATAAGAGAACTAAAAAATAAAAAATAATCAGTAGAGATCGTTCCAATGAATAATCTCCTTGATCCCCTTTCATATCCAGTATCTCTAAATCTGATGCGGCGTTTCCAACACGCATGCGTCGCCGCGCCTGGGTGACGTCACGGCCAGTTCTAGTCCCAACGTTGCCCTGGACCCTTGTTCCGTCACAATATTCACGATATCCCTTTGGGAATAACCCCAATATCCAATTCCTCCGCGTGCAGTGTCTTATGAAAATGTTGTCGTGTTTCGATTTGTGTTGAAGTGTTTTATTTTATTGATCAGCGCGTGTGTGTGTGCATAGTGAGTGTTACGCAGTGTTCTGTCTATTGTCTGTTTTTCAGCCTGTCTGCATGTTTTTATACAAAAAACCAGACTGTACTCAGTTTTCTACTCATTATACCCATTTGGTGTAAACAGCGCACCTGTTCTGAAGTTTATTTTGCTTTCGAACTTAATATTTAGTATTGTTTCGTTCGAATACAATAATGTCGCAAGTCGCGGGTTTTAGTGCGCATGCTCGGCTTTCATTCACCGCGTCTGCCGGCCTCGTAGGTCGATAATACCACGGCGTCTGCCTCGTAAATATTGTTATCATTCTATTCGGCTGCCTTATCTTATGACGTCATTGGGCAATACGTGATACACAGATTAATGTTTTTTTTTAATATTAGGTAGCTACATGCCGAACGATTAGTGTCGTTATGGGACTAATAAATTAATTATAGACATTATTCATCTAGTTTTTCTTCTTTTTAATAAAAATATAAACTGTTTTTATGTAACTCCTAGCTTTTTATTAGGTATGTGTTTTTTATGGAGCAGTTTTGATATCGAAAGGAAATAACCACATCCTCCCATTAATAGAGGTTATTAAAATATTATTGGAGGAATGACACTATAACCGGTAACACGGCATTAGCAACTAAATAATGAAATAAACAGGAAAAGTGATACTTTTAAATATAATTATGTACAACTAGGTGATTATAATATTTGATAGATTTCGATCCATAGAAAAAACCCCAAATCTGATGGTTATCGGAACATTGTTAATCTCTAAACGAATTGCTCACTTATCTAATTTTCATAATTTTTAATTTTATTCGGAAAATTGATACGTCTTACGTTATTGGATTAACGAAAAAGCTGACATGTGTATTGTTGTCATGAAAATTGTATGATGTTAATACGAACCAATGTTTATCGTAAGTTGTTAAAGTTATGCAACAAGCGATTACTTTCAAATAACACAGTCATTAGAAAGGCAGTACCCTCTGTATTAACCTTATTAACGGAAAACTATTTTTCAGTAACTAATTCATCGAACCCCAAGCGAACGCCGGTGTTCGCGCACCTTTTCTTCTGTTGTCTTTCGAATTACCACTATTGAAAGTTTACCAAATGTCCAACATTTATAATGTTCTTGTATATTGGTGTGATTGCTTACCATGAGGTGACCTTTATAAAATACAATTTTAAACATGGATGTAAACCAAAGTGAAAGCACAAAGATAGACAAATTCCGAAATTGATGTAATAAAAAAATTGACATTGTCAAACTGAAAGTTCTTATAAAATCAAAAACTGATAAAAAATATTAACTCAAATTTCCATATGCCCAACATTTATGGTCTTGTATATCGGTATAATTACTTACCTTCAATTGGGTAGTTTCCTAGGTCAAAAATAAATTATTCCGATATTTCAATACAATGAAATTGACAAATAACTATACTTTTATTCATCAATCGATCGATACACCAAGTTTTAGATTTTTTTATGACCAAGTTTGTTATGACGTCATAGCTCAGTTTTTCATACAAATTTCATAGAAAAGTATCGTTTTTGACATTTGTATAAAAGTATTGAATTTGACTAGTTGGAAACTACCGTATTGTGGGCCTGTCAAATAGTTTGCCGGGCAACTATACACATGGACATACTGAAGGAAACGTACAACGATAGACAAATAACGAAAGTGGAAATAACTTAAAGCTTATGCATTTTGGTACAGAAGTAGATATTATTAAATATTAGAAGCAATCCTACTTTGAATGTAGTAAACGCGAAAGTTTAAGCAATAAGTAAAAGGATAGATAATATTGTTTTTCGCTCTCACGTAGACTACTACGTAGGTAGGTGCTACTGAACAGATCTGAATGTGATTTGACACGGAGATAAATATTTTACTCTTCAATAGCATATAGGCCTTTTACAAGAAGCTATTTATGAATATCTGTACATATATGAGTATATTAGAGGAAGTTTGAAAGTGGCGCTAGTGACTGAAAAGTTGAAAGGGAACCGTTTGTCTTTGTATTTCCATGTGAAAAGGAGGGATGAAACGCATGTTACAAAAAAGCCATGAGTATAAATGTGGATGGATGGAGAGGGAGAGGGAGACCAAAGAAAATATAGATAGATTGTGTGAGAAGTGATATGGAAGACAGAGGAGTTAGTGATAGCGTGACGAGTGACAGGACAGAATGGAAGAAAAACCATATTGCGCCGACCCCAAATAAAACGGGACAAGGGCAGAAAGATGATGATGTAGATAGATAATTCTTACTGAAGATTAAACTGGACGGTGTAAAAATAAAAAGCAAGTCTTAAATTAATGACATAATCAAACCATTAGTACAATTGCTGTGAGAAAAAAATCTATAAGGCATATACCAATCATAGAATCGGTTCGCAAGATCAAGGTCGACAACACACAAGATATTACTTGATACAGACCAATGTCAACGTGTAAACGACCTTATGTGGGTGTTATGTCCAACTGTACGTAATATAGGACGTACTAATTATATATTTATGGTGTACATACTACATATGGATGTATAGAACTTTTCCAATCTAGGTCATCGTTTCCCAAAGTAAGAGCTTTAAGTACATTCCCTTTCGGCAAGGACATCCAATTTTAATGTTCAGTTTTAGAATACTGGCATTTTCATGTATTTGTAAAGAGGAAAGTAAGTATAGGTTATATGATATGACATGTCTGGTGCGCTTTATAATTCAAAAAGAGAAGAAAAAAAGACATTTTTTTAATATATTGTGCCAATATGCAATCTTAGAGGTTGATGTTGGAAACAATGTGAAATAAAAAAACAATTGACCGAGTTTCTAAGAAAAAAGCTGACAAAATAGTTTATTTTATTAGACCTATTGCTGAAGTTCGGAAATCTAGCAATCAAGATTTATTACCCACACTTCACGCTCATAATCTATTCTCGTGTAAAGGAAACAGACGTGTCCTAGACAGCTAGAATCTTCCATGATTGATTACACTGTTCAAATGCATAGCCTTATTGTAGTTAAATTGTGACTAACTGATCGAAATGTCAAAAACATTATCAACGTGATCACGTAGCCACCGCCATCTTGATAAACAATAATGCTATAAATACTCTTCTTATATTGTTCGCTCAGTTATGTTTAAAATCTGGGGTCGTTACAGCTGTCTTAATAACTAATGAATCAAGGCCAAGGCCAGACAATATTTTGTAGCGCCCAATATGCTATGTAACCAGGCAACAAAAATGTTTCAACGATGAAATGTCCTCGCTCGCGTGTTTTATTTCTGCTCCTTAGTACCTAAGTCGTTATGAACGCTCTACTTAATTGTTTTATATTACATTGTTATCGGTCGTTGTGAATAAATCGTCACTGAAAAGCGATAAAATTAATCCAAAGATTCGTTAAGCATGCATACTCGTCTGTCGATTAGTGCCTCCTGTCACCCGTGTACAAACAATCATTGTAACGAGTAGTATCAAACATGCAGACAGACAACAGACGTAATTTACACAACATTGCATTTGATTAAACCTCGGACTTGCTCTTAATAGCCAGTGTCAGAAAGAAGTAGACTACGACTCATAATTTCATATGCTGAACTAAGTATCATTTACGGTCATTCGGCAAGTAGGCGCGGTGCGAATCACACGTGTCAGACCTTGTAGAGTTTTCGATTGTCTGAGACGAGAAAGTGAGTGTGTGGTGCGTTGGTGTGCGGATGCGTTTGCGGTAGCGTTTTTGTGCGTTATGGAGAGTGCGGTGCACGCGGCCGTGCCGCTACGGGTCGGGAAGAAGATGAGGAAGAGGCGGGAATTGGACGCGCTGGTTGGAGGCGGAGGCTCGCGCGGCGGCCGGCTTCTGTCTGCGTCCAGTGATGAGGGGGAGCCCTGGGGCCGCCGCACTTCGCGCCGCCGCCGGACCAGGCCCTTCGTCAGGCTGGCCGCAGCTCTAGCCTTCTGTGTGTGCGTGGTATCAGCTGCAACCGTCCTCTGGCTGTTCGTCGATGTTAGGAGACAGATTGCTTCTTTACGCATTGAAATGGATAGAGGTTCGTTTTTTTATATTTCTATGTAGAGTTCCTTTTGACCTGAAATGGGAAATACAACATATATTCAGATAAATGTTAGAAATATAACTGTCGAGATGAAAATCTACCATCTACATTTGTAATGTAAACATTTCCAGAAGTCTCTCGTACCAAATTTACAAACTTGACACCGATACATTAGTTCACCTTGAAAATATAGACAATCAACACAATTAACTTAGAAGGCCTGACCTTCCTTAGAAAAAGTTTTCTAATTGCGTCAATCCCTATAATAGGCTAATGAGTAACTTGAATACACACAACACACTTGATCAAGGTTTTAAAGGATCAGTCTATAGCAAATATTGCCGAGTAAAAAGCTAACCATCCAATCTTAGTAAGCTTCCTAAATCCCCGTTGATAGATAGTCAAAACAATTAGTTCTAAGTAACAATCTAAGATCAAATTAATTTGGTAGTTCTTCAACATAATAATAGCGGTGAATGTTAAAGCGTGGGTGGATTTATCTCGTTATGTAAAGTCAACTCGTTCGTATGTTGTTAACTTGGTTTCTCATACAATGCTAATATCCAACAATGAAGTCACACCTACGCCGTGTGATATCTATTTTGCATTCACAATAAAATTATGCTCCTTTTATAGGGAAAATAATGTTTGCTTTCATTTTCAAATGTAAGTAGGTTGGTATTTTGTTAGTGTAATAGATATTTGGGTAGGTTGAGTTTAAAATTGCAATGCCTAAGCAATCGGTACATGCAATCGCGTGATGCAACCATCAAATTTGTAGCCTTAGTATGTGCGAAGTAATCGATTGCAATCTTATCTGTAATATCACGTAGGGATTCACGCTGCTGCCTCACGATTTCACCTGTAAAACTTCAATTACTAAATCACGTATCAATCAGGTCTTTCATTCTGTTATCAGTTATATGTCCCCACTGTGCAGGGAATAGGCACAGATCTATTCACCCAGCCCAGATTTAAAGACAAATGCATCATCTCTGCTTCAAATGACGGCATAATAAAAATCTAACAAAATAAGTAATTGTGTTAGTATGACAATACTTTCAGCATAACAAACACAATTATTTATAGGACCCTCGTCCCGTCACATACCTAACTATTAAGTCAATTACAGAGCGTGTCGTACAGGTTTAGTGATGTTTACCGTGCCATTTATAGCCAGTGACGTTCATTTTATAATGGACCCTTGACAAGAAATTATAGCGATCTGTGCCACACACTGATCAAATTGCTGTGGCATTGAATCGAGTTAAATTAATATACAAATAAGGAAATAGCAATACCTTTATGTAAATTAATAGCTTATCATTTACTTACTGCCCGGCCTACTTCCTGGTCAAAGGGTGTAGGTTGTTTTATTCTATAGAGCCTATAAATTAAAATATCGTTTACCGTTTAGCATAGTGTTTACAGGAAATTAATAAAATCGAGGTCAAATTGTACCTAAGATAGAACCTTGAGGTACTCCTATTAAGTTTTAATCACTTAAGTGATTTTTAAACATATTTTTGTTGAATAAGATTAGTGTACAATTTAGATGCATATAGTTTAGATTATTGTTTATATAACAAGACGAAATATTTTGTAAAAATGTGATATTTTCCAACAAACGCAGTTGTGAAAGCTTATGCTAGATCTTGATTGAATCTGAAATTTGACAAATTATAAGTTGCTTAGCAAAAACAAATATAGTCATACCTAAGTCAGTAATATGTATTAACAAACACATTAGTGTTTGATAAATCATTTAGCAGAATACTTATTTGAAAACCAAAATACTCGTTTTTTACGTCAGGTCAAATATAGTTTATTATTTTTCACAAAATATTTTAACACCTGCAATATTATATAGTACCTACACTAACTCAACGTTTTGGTGTTATTCAAATCTAAATAAAGCGGAATGGTAATATTACAATGACATGGCCGTTAGAAAGTGTTCCCTCATAAAGACCTTAAGTCTATGTACTTAGATTTGATATGCACGCACGTGACTAAGTCAAAGTAAACAACTATATCCACAAGATATATAAAATACATTAACTATTAACTACATACTATTATGCTAATATCTCCAGGAATTATTACATGTAGATATTATGCTATTAGTATGTACCACCAAAAATTAATGTTATGTATCCGAAGAATTTATGTGTATCTTTGTACAATATTCCTTGAAAAGGATTTTTAGCGGAGTTTACAATGATCGTATTAATTTCGTCGAATTATCTCGAAAATTGTTCTACCTTAATTGTCTAAGCAATCTGTGCCGTGGTTTCTGTTTCATGTTATTCGGAACTTAAAGGATGTTTGTAATGCCCCTGTTTGTCTTCACACGGGTATTTTCTAGATCTAATAATTAGGAGTTTTCACGGGATACCCCTTTTACCACCTTCGGTGTAGACTTGATGTTACATGGAGCGATTACTATATCTATACTCTAAACCTCACTAAAGCTGATAACCGATACTAACTACGATTTACTAATTAGAATTTACAAAGTTAGTTACAAGTCACAATGGCACTCTTATTCTTGAGCAGCTTAGCGCAACGTTACGTAGGCCGTAAAAGTAAAACTTCTCACATTACCTAAGTTCATCATCATCATCAGCGTATAAGTGCCCACTGCAGAGCAAAGGCCTCTTCTCATACGGACAAGATTAGAGCATTAATCACCAAGCTTGGTCAATGCGGGTTGGCGACTTCAAACTTAATAATATTATAAAAATAATTAGAAATTAATATTAATAAAAATAATTAGAAATTATAAGTCCAGGTTTCCTCACGATGTTTACATTCACCATATGTCAGTGGTGTCTTAATAGTCATAGAAAGTACATATAAGTCGGAAAAGTCACATTGGTACATGCCAGGTTTCGAACCCATACCCTCATGCATGAGACCGCTTCTCATCGCTCCTTAACCTCCGGGCCACCACGACACCTAAGTTCACTTGACTTCAGTCTTTACATTCAATACATTCAATTTATTCTTGTTGTCCTCAAATACTCCAATACTGTACCTAATCACAAAACTGCAGAGATTTGCTGTCTGACTGTTTCAAAATGTAAATGTGAATCCTACATGTGAAGATCATTAAATGCCATCTCCTTTAGTATTCGTCCACGTGTTTCCAAGCGAAACTATAAACAGATTTGAAATTGGAAATTGTTTTCATTCAGTATTTATCACGTCATAGACAGAAATTATCTTTGTTTACATTTTTTTATTAATTTGTAGTTTTTAGGTATTAATAGAATCTGATTACGTAGTTCTTATTTATGTAATTAACACCATGATTTTATCATCAGCTGTGGATGGTGTAAATGATGTGTTCAAAATGAAACAATCTATGTGTTCTTAATTATTTTTATTTGTTGACAATCAATTTTCATACGTCTGCAACACTAACAGCTAAGAAACATCTAAAAGAGAAACAATTAATGGAGTTTCTTGCGAATAAACGAATGAACATGTAGTTGTACAGGCGTACTAGTCAAATCCTTTTTTTTTAATGTTTCTGTATATTTTGACTTAATATGATTTATTTATTAAATGCGATGCCATTCTTGAATGGCAAAGTTTATATTAATACAATGTTGGTGATTATACAGATTGGAAATAACTACAACCTTAACAATATGTATTAATAAAAACGAAACATTTCCCATCAAATAACATAGTACTCCAATTCTGAACGTACAAAACTAACAAATGAATCTCTTCTTTCACAGTATCAAGAAGCAGCAACAGTGTAGACGACGCATTACAAGTATGCCACACGACTGCAAAGGAGTTACGAGCGAATGCCAGCGCTCTAAGCGCGAAGTTCGCGGCTTTGGATCAGGAGCACAAAGAGCTGACGCAGAGGGTAGCTCAGGCGGCACAGGAACTCGCTGCCGTCTCAGAACAGCTGTCAGCCGCCCCCAAGCTAGCTGACACGCCGAGAAGACTGGCAGAACTACAGAGGACAGTCGCGACATTTGGTTCACAGGTATTGTTGATGCTCAGTTAAAAAAGTTATTGCATGTTTGAAATGTGTGCGTAAGCCATTTTTCGAAACAAGTGGGCTGGGACCTGGAGTGTTCCACGGCCTCGCAGAAACCCGGCGTGAAGCAACACTTACATGGTGTTTCGTTGTGTGAGTGAGGTCACCGAAAGACCAATCTATCCCATCCCCCATTCCCCATTCTCAATCCTCAAATACTTTTTCCTTAAATCCCTAATAACCCACAAGAGGCCGGCAAAGCACATGGCAAGGCTTAACTCCTTTGATAATACGAGTGTCCATAGGCGACAATGATTGCTTGCTTGTTTGCCGATGACACAAAAAACCTTTGCATTTTTAAGTAGGTCTTAAAAGTCTCATCTTATCTCGTTATTAGGTTTTACAAAAATTAGCGTGTATCTCCAAAAAATGTTTGATATTAGTAGCAGTAGTAGGATAAACAATATCCTTACCAGTCTTACTGCCGTACTCACAGACGATGACTTAAACTATTCCTTAGTAACGTTTTTGTTCTGGAAACAATTTGCTGGAGACTCGATTAAGTAACCATTAAATTATTATAAGTGACGCGGTTAAACGCTAAACATTATTAGATACGTCCGTGCAGAAGGCTTGAATGTGATATCGGTCACTGACTTCACCAGCTTGACGTAATTATCGTCTCGAAATAAACTTGCACGTCATATACAGCTTAGTTATAAAATTACAAAATAAATTATCATTGTGCTTTTATTTCAAGTTTTGAATATTGTTTTGTTTATCCAAAGAGGTGTGCTACGTGTGACACCTGTGATTTCTTTTTTTCTTCTTCTTTCCTTGTTATGGCATATGTAAAAGTCAGTCATTACCGCCTTACCCTGTCATGAGTGAAGAAAAAATATCATTTATCTGTTACAAAATAAACATAACTGTATCTATCTAGCCTTTGGTTATATATCCGATCATTATGCTAAATGTCTCTGTGTTTTGTGAATGCCTGCCATCATTATCATAAAGGGTTCCCAGTACACTTATGTCCGACACAGTTTACAGGAATTATGTTTTCAAATTTACCAGGTATACATAACTAACAACCCGCCCCCGCTTCTTTCTTCTTATTTCTCCATAGTTTAATCATAATGCATGTGATTATAAATAAAAATCCTCCTTTTCGAAACTCTGTCTTTTTAAAAATCTTCATCAAAATCCGTTGCGTAGTTTTAAAGATTAAAGCATACATAGGGATATAGGAACAGAGAAAGCGACTTTGTTTTATACTATGTAGTGGTCGTTATTCAGACATTGTGATATAGACTCTAACTATGAAAGTTGACTTGGCCGTCTTCTACTGAATTCTCAGTAATAAATACGAAACCTGATAACCCTAAAGCTTGACAATTAACACTGTTAGTGGCTAAAGTATAATTATTGGCATTATATTATTTCTCTCTGTCTCTCTCTTTGACTTTCTTAAGAATATAACAAGGACATTATTTTGTTCTATCTTTGTCAATGGCGTTGACTGAGTAGCATTCAGTCGCAGCCATCAACATATTTTGATCATCGTAACCACGTATTGTATTGTTATTGGTATCTAGGTCAGCACATTATCTAATCTGTACCTCGTATACAATAACGATTGAGTATTAAACTGTCTTATATACAGGGTGTAAGGGACAGCCTTCCGCAAACTGATAGGGTGGATTCAGTATATCGTCTTAAGTTGACCGGTACATGAAATTATTTCAGGAACGTTATGGGAATCCAATTAAACCGATTTGTTTCATTACCTTACACGCAATGTATCGCTACCACCGCAAACGCACGCAGCGAACGGCAGCGCTTTTAGTATTATTACTTTACACTATGGGCAGCGCAGCGCCGCGACCTTACGTTCAGACAAACGGTCGCGCTCGCGCCACGTTTTAATAACAATAAATTATTATTTAAAAGATAGCCGCATTACTTACAAAAGACAATGTAATAATCGCGCTCGCGCCACATTTTAATAACAATAAATTATTATTTAAAAGATGGCTGCATTACTTACAAAAAAAAATCTAACAATCATAACATGGTAACTGATAAATGATAAAAAAAGAAAAATGCGTAGGTACCTTAGAATCGCTCCGGTTTCCGGCTCTGGAAAGCATTTGTGATGCAGTCTCGTATTTCGTACTCACTTGCACACGCACTCACAAACACTTTTTCTTTTACGTAACCCCACAAAAAGGGGTCCAAATGGGTTAGGTCTGGGGATCGTGCTGGCCACGGTTGCGGTCCAAACCTACCTAAACTACGTTTAAATAGGAAAGCACTGGTAAGTGGTAGCGTCTCGTTACGTTAGCGAACCAATTCCAAAATCCACGTAGGTATTGGTCTTCCGGCCCCTTTTTGTCTGGGAACAATGGGCTGGTTTTCTAGCAAGCGTTGATAGTCACCAGTAATTATCCTGGAGTCTGATGGATGGCGACGGTCAGGATACCTACACTACTACAACACATTATCATCTCCCCATAATCACGCGCGCTAAACGTACCTAGGTAGTAATTTCGCACAATTTCTACAACAAAACTTCACTACACTTCACACACTACATAACTAATAAAACATAACAACACTACTTATAACAAAACTTTTAAGCCGAATGCGCGAGCGATCCGTGCCGACACACGCTCGCGGTACACAAACAATAACATCGCAGCAAGGCACAATGGCGACTGCATGTGATGAGACACACACAAACATAAATCTGTTGTTGCCAATTACACGAAAATTACAAAATTTCGGGGTAAAAAATTAAAAATTATGCATGGTCGTAATTTATCATTCTGTTATTTTTTGTAGAGAAATGAATTGATTAAATCAATTTAATTCTAATTTCATTATTTAGTTAATTTAGAATAATAAAAGTGCAGTGTGATAGAAAGCTGTGCTTCCATTCCAGGGAGATTGTGTTTAATTTCTGGCTCGACTATCAATTCATGGCTATTGTGAAGCCATGTAAAAATCTGTAAGTAGTTTAAAAACTAGCCAGTAATCGCTTAAAAAGAACAATCAATTAATAAATTAGGTAGTATTTGTAAATGCTTTAAAATTAAAACTAGACTAATCTTTATTTATTTCTTATTCAATTTATGTGCGCGACAAGATTTTCATTAATTGATTAATGAAAATCTCATCAACGTAATTATGAATGCAAAGGAGTTCTCAAGTTTTAGATAAATTTCGCTAGTTCTAACATTTTCGTTTACTACCTGAGGTAACAAAAGTTAAAAATTGGCAACACTGGTTCAATCGGGCAAACATTGTGCAAAGAATCGGGGAGACGGGGAGACGCGGAGGCGGGGCGATAGAAAGGAACGCAGCTATTCTGTACGTTGGACGGGATCGTAGGTATTATACCTACGGCGCGCGGCGCGGCGATCGGCGCGGTGGGGCGCCGAGCCGCTGCGCCGTGACCGCGGTGCGGTGAGTTCAAACGACTCGCGCTAGGTAGAAATTGAACAGCTGATTTCATGCGTAGTTCTTTAGAGAATTCACACAACCATTGCGTATTTATTTGTTTTAGCTGTGTTATTTACATTAATGTTATTCTTCATACATAGAATGTAATTATACATTGAAATAGAGGTGTAGGAACTGAAAAAACGAAAAAAAAATTGAAAATTTTCCTGAAAGAATTTTCACTGGAATATGATTCAGAATAAGGAGCTGAATGCACCCTGTTAATTTGTGGAGGGCTGTCCCTTACACCCTGTATTATAGTATCATCTTTATCAGTTATTGCATATTTAGTATGTTCTAGAGTTCTAGACTGCTAGGGAGTACCGTCTAACTGATTTGCTGATGAATGTTATGATGGAGGATTATCTGTATTGTTTCTTACTTTTTTTTTTTTTTGTAAGTGGACAATCGCTCATCGTAAATGGTCAAATCTTCTCTCGGCCAGAATGAAGCGAGCCTCAGTACCTTTGCGCTTGCCCCGCAGCCCCGCTTATATCTGTACTCCTTAATGTTTTATTTAATTTAATGTCTCTTTTTTAAAAGAACCTCAATATCACTCCAGTACCTTCGGTGTCAAAAGTAAATGTAATATTTTTTGTTTTTGAATTCATAGAACAACTGACCATTTGTTTGTCGTAATGTAATGTATCCCGTATTTTAAGACCAGTAGCGTTCAAAGCGAAAGTTCGACTAAAATTCTCAAATCAAGTATAATTTATAGCTTCCAAACGCAGCTTCCCTCGCATGGTATATTGATAATGCTACACTATGTCCTATTCCGGAGAGTCCTACGCCTGTGCCAAATTTCATCCAAATCCCTCCAGCCGTTTAGGCGTGGTTAAGTAACAGTCATCCAAACATCGTTTATAATATTAGTAACTAGCTGCCCGCCCCCGCTTCGCACGGGTCTTACTTTCCTAACAACAAAAGGGTCAGTTTTTCACAATTTTCCCCTCTACTTTACAAATATTTGCTTTGATAAGAACCGTCCTGACCATAATAAATACAACAAAAAAAGAATTAATTTAATTGGTCCTGTTGTTGTTGAGTTATGCGCTTACTAACACATTTTACGATCCATTTTTATATATATAGATTAGTAAGATTAATAAGAAGTGAGATAGCACTCAGGAACATTGTAGCTATCTATCAGTGCCAGAATTTTGGAAAGCCGACCAGCCGTTCCAAAGATTGACCACCCTTACAAAAAAAAAATCCAAATTTAACATCTTTATAATATTAGTAAATGGCCAAATAAATGTGTGTAAATTTATTTCTCAGTGCGGACGGACGTATAAAGTTTTAGAACTCACGTACTGCGTTTGCGACTACAATAACAGGAAGCAATCTACTGCTAGAATGAGAAGTACACTACAGTAACGTCTTGCCATTATCCTTTACACTCCAGTACATACTTCCTTAGTGCCGAATTGATCTCAAAAACGAAATAGGCATTACTTACACCTCTCATGCAATATTGTGTTGTAAAAGAGCCAAAAGCTACAAGAATTTTAGTCATAACGTTGAATAGAGTTTTGGTTACATATATTTATGTATAATAAATTTAGGGTTGATTTTTCAAAGATTAGATAAAAGATATCTGGGGAATAATTACGATGTTTATAATGTTTGACAGTGACAACAACAATTTTATTCGTCCAATAACAGTTATCTGACTATTGGAAATTCAGCCCTTAAAGGAATACATTTGTCTAGATGCAACCGTAATTCCAGTTTAGTCTGCAAAGTCAAAGGCAAACCATTCGATTCAATTAGACCATTAAAGGCACTTTAAAAGTTAACAATTGAATATAATAAGTTAAAAAGTGTAGATTTATATGGAGGAGATAATAATTAAAAAACATATTTGAAAAGGTAACAAGCTTGTCTAGAGTTCCTATTAAAATAAACTTTTCTTTTTTTTTCCAGATCAACGGTTTCGACAGTACAATAAGTTCAACCCACAAACAAGCCTTAGCAGCTGTGACAGGAGTGGAAGAAGTTAGAAATCTTCTACATCAACTAGATGCCAAGGCGAATGAGACTATAGCCAATGTCACAGCAAATACGAAGCGTGACGAAGAGATCCGAACGGACCTCGGAAATCTTAACAGTACGCTCACAAGCCAAGTCGAAGCCTTGCAGACTAGGATACAGGAAATTACTGTAAGTACCTATGACCTAGGTTTTCGAAAATTGATCTTAAGCCAACAGGATAAAGGTGTATTCAGTTTAATTGTTTCCTGCATCCGGTATAAGTTGACCCCGCATTGTATAGTCTTTTCATGCAGTGTCGGGTCGGCTGTTAATAGTTTTCTTAAGTATCAGTTCTTTTGTCATCCAAACATTTCCATATGTTATCAATGCAAGGATGCAAGTTTATCCGGAACATCTCGCCACCTTGAATTTTAATGGAACTGGATTTGCATTGAATAAAGGTTAAAAGTGACTGGAATAATTGCACAAAATGAAAACGTGTTGACATTATTTTCGGTCAGAGGTCATTCTATAATTGTCTTGTAGGTATTTTCAAAACGATGTGCAATTTTATTACTACGGAAGTAATGATACCTACACAACAACAATCGCGATTTACAAAAATGCATTGACCGCAAATCACTTTTACGTCTTCAAAAACTTGGTTATCGTTATTATTTATATTTGAAATACTAGTATCGTAATAACTAATTTCAATTATTCAAGTTTTAATATCAATCATCACACAACCATTTTCGTATTTCTTAGATGGCGCCACTTTCGAGTTAGGTCTTGTGACATTTTTACCGTATTTTTAATGAAAAAAATGTTTTTTTTTTTTGTAAATAGGCCATAAAACAACACTTTTGACGAGTAAACGTCAAAATTATATGTAAAAAACTAGATGAAGCCGGCATTTCCTATTTGACTACTTTGAGCAAAGTCTCTCGCCCCGTTTGCCCGATAGCGGTGAGTTCAAGCGCTGAATTTGGTCTAGATCACCTATATACATACTATGTACTATGTACCATGTAAAATCGTGCGTCAAAAAATCTTATTAATCCTGTATTAATGGAAACAGTAATTAAGTATGACGTAATCTGATTGAAATCAGTGTTAATAGTTATCAGCATTCTAATTTTTCAAAGGCGATGTAGCTATGTGGACGATATTATTATGACACTTCCAAATATTTTTTTTATACATTCGATAATGTAGTAACAAAATACAGTTTCATTAATCGAGTATGTATGTGTTTTTATCATAATCTTGCGTTAGGCATAGGAACTGTACAAAAAAATGTAACTCGAAAAAAAAACAAGATACTTATTTATTTTCGAACGTTATGGAATTGTTTAAAAATACCAGGACAGCCATTAGGATGAATTCTAATTGAACGTAATTTGTTTGAACTATCTACCACATGAATATATCAGATACTCGAATGAAGATAGTAAAAAACCTCAAAAATGCAACAAAGTTATCCAACATCTTATTAAAAATCATATCACTTTCCTTTGTATCAAGTAACTATGTACAAAATTTAGTGGTTAATTTTATTCTAGATAAGTTTATTTTGATAGAGAACGCGTTATAGAGCATTTCATCCCAATTATTGGTCTACTTTGGCCTAGTGATTTTTGCACTGTCTCTTCGTGAACCATATCCAGCCAAATTGATGCCATTATTTTAAGTATGAAGTGAAAAAATAAAAAGATGCCATAGTGACTTACATAGTTTGGTATCTATTTATAATCTTATTCATTAGATTTGTCGAATTTTAGTAGGGTATAAATATTTTTCAAACAAGGCGGTAATTTTGTAAGGTCTTATTTAGTTTCGATGGACACTATTCCCGGGTCTGCAGTTTACGTTTCGGTTACGAAGGTTGAGTAGTAGTGACGACTGTTACTACAGGTTACGAAGCTGCGGTGCCTATTGCACGGAAGAGCAATAGCAGCTCTTCCGTGCAATAGGCACCGCAGCAAGAGACACTTCCTTACGTCTTGCCCTGAGCGAAAGAAGACATTTAATAACTTTCCTCTCACAAAAAAACAACTCTATGTATAAAGACCGGTTTGAGACATGCTGCGATATCACATTAAGATCGTCTTATGTATCACTTTGTGTAAATAAAATGTTTAATTTATAAATAAATGAGCCAGGCCAAGTGCAAGAGTACTCACAACTAACTGACCTACTGTGTTCAATCTTCCAGAAGCCTGTAAGCACAGCGGCGCCGACGGTGGCGACGGCCGCGACTGCAGCGAGCGCCGTACCACCAACTAATTCTACCACTACCACCACAACGACACTACCGCCTGGTATGTATTAATATCTACATAATTGGATAGTTTCCTAGATCAAAAATAAATTTATACAATTAAATATTGAAAAATAACTATACTTTTATTCACGAACTTAGTAAGCTATTCGATGCAAAAATACTATGACATTGTAATATAAAGTTATATACAAACATCATAGAAAAGTATAGTTTTTGACATTTGGAAACTACAGTGTTGCTTTAACCTACTTCTATCTATTACCAGAAGAAAAAGCAATGTATATAATTATGTGTTGTGCTCGAATTCTATTAGTATTATAAACGCAAAATGTGTAAGTGTAGATACATGGATGTGTTTTATTCACTCTTAACCAAAAATACTGGACCAATCTAAATGAAATTTGCATAGACATAGATTATAATGCGGTAGCTTATGTGTAACGGTACCTTTTGCCTTTTTAATGCGGGCTAAGTATTGTGAAACAGTAAATATAAAAGTAATCCCTTATATTACTCCACTAACAATTCTTTAAAATTGTTTTGTATTTTTGCTCTTGTGAGATCTAAATTAATAACTATATGCCACATAATTATATCTCTTAACTGTTCGCCACGATTGTGTTTTTGACGCACAAAGCTACTTCATGACTATGAGCTTGAAACTATTCAAGTGGCAATTCCTTTGCTACCTAGGTTTAGGCTAGGAAAATAATTAACTGCATTCACTATATTTTTTCAAGGCTTTAATCAACAAATTTTCTTCCAGGGAAACCGTCAGTGCTACAATGAGGATTGCTGAAATCCTTCGTTCCTCCCAACTCGTGAACCGATGTCGGATGACGAGAGAAACGCTCAGTCTTGATCTCAATACGTCCAAACGACATATACACGTAGACGTTACCGAGACGCGGAACGGATACCCTCCAAAAATATTTGTAAGGATAGAATTGTCGCAGTCGACGACAGACCTTCGGACAGTACGGACGTGATTTTGACTCGGCCATACATTTCAGTCAGTATTTTAATAGTTTTCCTTGGACTGTACATACATTTTTCATTCGAAAACATATTTTTTATTAATATTACAATATTATTTAGTGTTTGTACTTATATTTATGTGTTTATTTGACTTTATTATATGGATTTGGTGTTTTGTTGATGGTGACGTATTTTTATTTTATTTGTAAACGTCTTGAATAAGATGTCAAGGAAGTGAGGTGAGGCGCACCAATGCAATATCGTCGAGTGAGAATTGAGTACGATGTAATGTAAATATTTAATTGTAATTAGTTTTATGAGCGTAGTGAACACACGCGGACGCACTGTGTGTTATGTTGTACGAGTGTGAGTTTTATTACTTGTAATAAATTATTGTTAATAGATCAGTTATTATTAAACTATTTTGTTTTATTTTACAATATGAAAACTCAATAATATTAAAGAATAAACATTTTATTATTCTTTAAGAATCAGAAAGAAGAAGAAGATCGGCTTAACAGTACAAAGCGCAAAAATAGCGTTTTTTTTTCTTCTGACAACACCGGCTTAGTGTGAGCGTGCGCGTTAAAATGGCGTAGGACTAGTCTTGCCCCGCCCTCGCTTAGTAGGAGTTTATTCCTATCCTATCAATTCGGATTATGTGATGTCGATCGATACTACTATCGATCCTAAATTCATAAATCTATCTTGTATCGTATCTACATTTCAGTGTAGTAATTTAATTTCCAATATGTTCTATCGATCGATAAATTTCGCATCCCATACTAACTGAAGTGGCAATGGACATATTTGTCGAAGAACTGATGACCGTTCAGGTAGACGGGTTCTGGAGCCGTGACCGCGTCTAGGCAAACGTAGTGTAAGGCGCCCTCCAGCTAGGTGGAATGACGATGGGTAAGCAGACAAAGGTGGCTGGCAGTGGTTAAATGAGAAGAGCTGAACATCGAGCTCATTATCGTGTAATTGGAGAGGTATGTCCAACAGTGGACGGAAACGGACTGGTCATGATGATGATGATGATGATGATGATGATAATGATTATGATGGTGCTTTCCTAACGAAACAATATTTTACAGTCCACCAAGTCAAACCATCATATCATTATGAATGCACAGTTGGCGCGGTGGCTGGGCAACTGGCTGGGATGGATGGGAAGTGGAGCCGATGTGAAATTGTATGTTTGTAAACGAACCCATGAGACTGCAGAAAATCCTAGTGTACGGCAACGTTAGTTACCAGTTACTTTTTTCGTAGTCAAACACGACAACGAATTCTTTTGAATATTAATAAATCAAACTCCTCCAGTTTAGTACAAGAAATACAAATAAAATGCAATAACAGTAAAACATTTATTGATTCAGTCCTAGTTTCATACATACACAAACATAAAGCAATCGATTTGATATTTACAAATATTACATAGGATGTCTATGTTGAGATATAAGCAAGCGTTGGATCGATCTCAAGGCATCTAGCCAAACAAATAAAAATAAATGCATTAAAAATTATTTTAAAATAATTGAATTAAAAAATAGAGCAAATAATTAGAAAAATATATTTATTTGATAATTATGTTCTATATCTTTCTTCGAGAAAGATATCGATGAGAGATGAGGCTCCAAAAGTGGAGTAAATTGAAGGACTACCTCAACTTAATAAGTACTTAAACTTTGTTAAGTTGATGGTAAAATTTCTAGTTACCACTAATGGCAATGAACGAGGTATTCCAAACACAATTACCTACTACATCACGAACAGATTTTGTTTCAACTTTGTAACGTATCATTCAATTTTTAAAACGAATAAACTTACAGAACACATATGAATAATAATTCTATATGACAAGCCCTGAGATCGATGTACGACGATGCAGTACTACGCTTTGATGATGCCTATCTCCTTAGCGACGTCAGCGAATGCTTGCACAGCGCGCGCCACGTCGTCCTGCGTGTGCGCAGCGCTTAACTGCACGCGCACGCGCGCCGCGCCCTTAGGCACCACCGGGTAACTGAACGCTACCACGTAGATACCATGCTCTGGAAAAAATATTAAATATTTAATTATATTTATTAAGTAAATGACAAAAAATGAATAAAAGAGACTATGGCGTTGGTTGACCCATGTTTCGGTACGAATAAGCTGCTCTGACTGGAGTATTGCTACAGTCCAAAAAACAACGCTTACTTTGTGTTTCACCGAGTGGTCGAAGTGACGCTCAACCAGGCAGGCCAACTTCTGAGACCAACCACGCAAAGTGTTGTGGATGCCCATGTAAGCAATTGGCGCCGCCCATGAACACTCGTGATACCGAAGGAGTTACTACGAGTGCGTTGCCGGCTACTTGCGACTTAAGGGATTTGAAGATTGGGCATGGGGGAAGGATTAGGGCTAACCTCACTGATACAGCGGAGCACTACGTAGGCAAGTGTCGCTTCACGCTGGTTTTCTTTGAGGCCGTAGTATCATGTCAGTCGAGTCGGTCCATTCGTGCCCATATATGTCTCTCCCACATATTTTTTTTTGTTGATTGCTTAACATCAGGTGGTATCCCACAAAAAAGACATGTGGTAAAGTAAGTTCAATAAGACTTAAGTCAATTAATGATCCAAGCTCCGATCAGCATAAGAATAATCACTTACTAAGCATATTGGCAGCAAGTTCGACAGCCAGCGGTGCGTCGCCCACCATGACGGGACAGATGGGGTGGTCGTCTCCAGCCACCGTCAGTCCAGCTGACTTCAAACCATCGCGGAAGGCGCGCGTGTTCTCTCGGAGACGTTGACGGAGCTCTCCGCTTTGTTCAACTATATCTAGAGACTGGAATAAATAGATATACGTCATTATTTAGCGAATTCTTCATTCCTAAATGAAAGAAAAATCCTAAAGTTTTACTTAAGAAAAAATCTATGAATCATGCGATTAGGTCCAATTTATCAAATGACAGAACAAATTAGGTACCTATTCTTAATAAATCAAAGGCAGAAGTTAATAAAAATACTTATAATTAGGGCAGATTGATACCTATTCTTGATTGATAGCTCACCTATTATTAGATACCTGATCATCTACCTCTTATGAAAACGAGAGAAGGTATTAAATTTCTTTTGTCACTCGATATAGTCAAATATAGGTACGAAAGAACGTCACTGAATGTGAATGCCTACCTGAAGACTGGCTGTAGTCCAAAGTCCCGTAGACCCCGCCAACAACAGGCGATACCAATTTACAATACACAATACATATGAACAAAAACACCAGAAAAGAATACCTTAATCGACGCGCAGACGACGGGCGGTGGTGGCGCATTGGAGAACAGGTATGGCCTCGACACGTTTCTCAACAAAGTGATGAGTTCCTTAGGCCCAGTCGTGTAGCCACCAGCGGCTCCACTCACTGCCTTGCCTAGAGTCGAGCAGATGATGTCCGCGGCCCCCATTATGCCGAGGTATTCTTCAGTACCCCTGTAACAGAAGAGTTTTTGTAAATTGTTATGCTAGTTCAACCGTGTTACAGAAGATAATGTGAGGTGTTTTGAAAACATTTACCTATATTTTCTAAAGATTAAAATAAAAGACAATTTTACACATCGCTTTCGTGGACCGTGAGAAGGTTAGACACGTATAGGTAGGTAACGTTACTGTTACCTAGGTACAGTACAGGTACAGTTAAATAATAGTATCTAGTAGCAGTAGTGTATGTACTTATATCTTTTTAAGGAACAGGGCGGCAATCTAGGGGATGGATCAACTAATGATAAGCCACACTGGAATCACCAGAGAAGTTGCAATTTCGTTACCGGGCCTTCAGGGCTTAGACATTTAAGGATTGAGAGACTTTAGGATGGTAGGAGGAGGGAGTTAAGGTTTGGACTTCTGGTAACCTGACTCACAAGGCGAAATACAACATTGATTGTTTTACGCCCGATTTCTGTTTGGTCGAGCAAAGACATTCAGACTCTCCGATATTGTCGTAATAATGATACGATTACTTAAATTAAAATTGTAGCTAAGGACCCCAATGTTACTTGTGGAGCCAGTGGGCAATATGTGATAAGATAGATATATATACATATATCATACATATAGACCTATTTGTTATCTTGTCCATGTGGTCGTGGACAAAATCATTCCAACGATCACATGTGGGGCGGAACCAAGTGGGGAACAACGGGAATATACCAAAGTAAATACCGGCTTATACCTTTATGAACTTAAACATCTCGCTCAACAAAGATTCCTATCATGTTAGACAAAATTATTAATGTCGTGGAAGACAAATTGACAAATTAATCACCACATGCAATGTTCCGTGCTATGGTGCGGGCGGAATAAGGAAAACTGCATTTATTCCGAATGACAAGTACCTACAAACTCTATACTGAGACATGCCACGGTCTTACCGACTTGGCCTTGAATTAAACAAAATAAAGACAAAACCAGTAGTTTTGTATTTTTTGTCAGCGAACGTACTTATTATGAAATTTCAGACAAAATATGACTTTGTTGCCGGTTCCGAATTAACCACGTAATCTGGAATAGCATTCCAAGCGTAAGGCGCGTAGCGTTCCGTTCGCGCCTCAATGAGCCTACAGACCACGACAGATGGGGCCCAACGGGACTGTTCAGCAAGGGTTGCGGATCAAGCGCAATAATACCGCGACTTCGTCCTGGAGCAGGAGAATGAACGGAGTGGTTTTTTGATACTAAGAGTCTGACACTCAAGCCCGCTAACTTCCCAAAAAAAAAAAGCTGCAAACACCGAAACATTGAAGACGGACGCGTCCCACGGATATGAATGCTGTCTAAGGTCAAGAAAGATAGAAGAAAAAAACGAAATAGGACACTTAACACTTAGGTACATTACACACTTACAAATCAGAGTGAAAATTACTAAATGCTCGTAAAGTAACGATCCAATAAAACAGACTTGAGTTTTGACATACTTACCTACTACCAGAAACTCCAAAGTAGCTACCTACCTACAAGATCTAAGACCGATCGGAGTTATGCTTTGGCTAATTCGCTGCTTCTTGATACTCCAAAAATTGACAAATCAAATTACGTGTCATAACAACAGATGCAAACAGCATGAAACTCATGAAAATGGTAGTTCTAACTGCTTCATTGGCCTCTAGGGCGGTCTTAACGGAATCAATGACAACTCCCTTAATTTTTCATTTCCCTGCATAGTCCGACCTTTGGATCAGAACACTAATTAGGAGCTAACGACCTCATTATAATGACTAATGATAAGTATTTAATTCTTAATCTCGTGATTAATAAGGTGAAATATGTTACTAAGCGCAAAACTTGAGAACAGGTAATCCAATTTTGCTTTGTCATGTTCCAAAATTTTAGAATAGTAGTAGATGAAATCGGGAAAGCAGCGTTTTTGTTGCCGTGGAGGTTCACTGACAAAACAAAAGTTCGACACCGAGGTACCTAGTACACTTGGCTTGCTAAACAGGGGCGAGTTGTTAGTTAGGTACTTAACTAATATCTATTAATGTACCACTTACAGTGTAATGAGTACAAATTATAAAATATTTAAATTAAATATAAAAAATACGATAAAGAAACAATGGGCTGTCTATTCCAGAAAACCTTTGGATGGATGAGCAGTAAGAGGAAACAGGGAGAAGGGTAGTCCGCCCTGTACAAATATTTATACTTAGTATAAGGGATTTTAAAAACATAATATAACTTGGTAAAAAACGTACAACTAAGAAGTAAAATTACAAGAACACTTGTATTAAAAGACTTAAAACCGAGGGAAGCGTAGGAATGATAGGAAGGGTACTTTATCCTCATAATACTTTTTAATTTTTATGCCTAAGACTCCAGTGTGTGCTTACGTTGCTAACGTTCCAGGATTTTACTCCTGCGCGGATGATGACGATGCTATGCGCAAATGACTCCAAAAAATTAATGAGGTCATTAAAAACTAATCATTCTGTAATACAAATTGCTCGAAACAATTAGCTAATTCAAAACTATTACTAATTACAAGAAATTAGTTGTACTCATAACGAGAAAGTAATTAAAGTAAATATAAATATCGATGGGCAAATTTTGGGAGCATCATTCACCGGTGAGACTTCTGACGACGGTACTTCAACGCAAAATGGATCGCGGTTGTGAAAAAGATTTCTTCGAAAATTGTGAACTTGGAGACGACGATGTGTTCGAAGATAAAGAAGTAAAATCAATAGCAAAGGATTTAAACACGATGGAAATTACAAAATCTGAACCTACTGAAACCGAAAACAAGTTTGAAAGTAAAGAAATAACTTCAAATCAGATGGATATTGGTGATAAAGTTGTAAATCAACTATACTTTGACGCAGCATATGATGCGGCCCTATACGAGGCTTGTGGAGCGATTGATAAAAATATTCCACCGGCGAAGTCATCTGGTGCTAAACAAACAAGGGCTGGTGGAACAAAAATAATAACTAAAAATGATGAATTTTTTGACACCAAGAATGATGCTGAGTTGTACGAAGTCTGTAGAATGGTTGGAAAGAGCGTTCAACTAACAACGTCGCCATCGTCTTCACTGGCTGGGCCCCTGAATCTTGGGCGATCTGGGGCGAAGAGAAAAATTAATGCTAAAATTGTGGAACCGAAGAGGCCACGTTATGATGAAGCATCCACATCAAGTGGTATTCGAGGTCTGAAGTCTAAGTGTTACGTATGTAACATGTGTTATGTATGTGTTATGTTGAATCATTTGGTAACCAATGAACATTTAAATAACATTTCGAAAAGTCACCAATCGCTAGACACCTGTTAAATGTGAAGGAATTCAAAATATTGGTTGTATGTTTAATTTGAAATACATGTGTAAATTGTAATGTGAGACTTATCTTTAGAAAGTTTATTGTAATCGTGTGTCAAATTTTAATAATTTAATAAAATAAATATTCACTAAAATGTTATCGTATTATTTAGCTGCTACAAAACCGTGGTCATAATAAAATATATGACATAGAATCAGAAGCATTTGACGGTTACTCAGATTCGGAGTCAGCAAGTCATTTTACAACAAATCAAATATGTATTTTACTTGAGACGATAAAGTAACATTGTTAAGTTCTAAACTTAAGACAAAGCAAGAGACATGTTACTGCAAAACCACCGTCAATCTGTTATTGTTAACCAAGTAGGTATTAGAAGCAAAAGTTCCAACAGGTCAGTCTACTCGGATCTGTCAATTGTATTTTTGACTTTATACCAAAAGTGTAAAGTTGAAATTTTGTAAACTTTTACAGAAAGAAAATGTCTGCAGCTAGCTATCGTACGTAGTTCATCTGTTTTCGTTGTGTAGGAATAAGGAAAATGGCGAGGTGTTCCAAATCCATATTTATGAGTTTACTTAAACTTGTGTTAGTTCTACGATTTACGTAACAACTTGAACTCGAACTACGGATAAGGACCTAAACAGCGATAGTCAACCAACCTTGATTCAAACGCAGCGTCTATTTATATTTCTTTAGGTATAATAATTGATTGCATAATTACGATAAGAACACTGTTCCTTTACGAAAAGATCTCCATCGTTTAATTTAACTGATGTTATGATATGGACAAAAGCGATATAAGTAGATATACTGTGAACCCTACGAGAGACAAGAAAAAAACACTTATAACAAAAAAAACAAAATTCGAATTAATTGAGAATCATTTTCATTTACAATTTATTATTCGTAAGTATTTGAAGATGTTTATTTCACCCACAAAATGGGAAGCCAGTAAAGGATTCTGCTTTGGATTTGGATCTTGGGATTCATAGTTTCCTTCTTCTGAAAGAAATTAAGAATCCCAGCAGACAGTAGAACTATGTACCTAGATAGACCACTTAGACCTCAACCTTTCAACTTTAATTTGGTGTGATCCACAAATTGTTGTTTCGAGTATCTATGGGTGGTTTGTGTGTGTGAATTTTGGTTTGAAATCGCACCCACTATACAGGAGAAAATCCTAATGTAGGGGCATTTTATATGTCTTCTCTGTTAAACATGGACACATGAGAGAAAGAGAGACAGCTCTCTCAACTTACAGAGCCGATGTAATCCTGCGGTCTGAAGGTATTATTTTCGCTGACATTTAATTGTTCTTAATTCGACTGTACTCACCGTCCAGTTTCTCCAAAGAACCCAGTGGCGTGGCTGTCGTCTACAGCTAGAAGGGTGCGGTACTTGTCTGCCAAGTCACGCAGACCCTTCAGTGGTGCCACGGTACCGTCCATTGAGAACACACCGTCTGTCACTACCAGCTTGATCCTTGCTTCACTGTGAGCTAGGAGATGCTCCAATTCTGTAGAATGAAATGTTGGAACTGTAGAATGATGTGTGAATGTCACATTTGGTCCCTCTGACCCTTTCCATTTTATGAAAGAGCTCCCCTGAGACTTGCTCACTTATTTCGCCCTAAGGACCGGTTCAACAGTCTCTTACTGACGAGAGACTAGTTTCTTACTGAATAAAAACCAACTCATTCTTTACAGCTTAGTATAGTCTAAAAACTTTAAAACGGTTGCCCTAATCAGTCCTAAAAATAGATCATCTAGAATATTTACTTCAAAAACGTTATCACAATAATAAGGCAAAAACATTTTCTGAAGTCGATTTAAAAGTGACGTGAATTTATCAGAAAAATATGATGTATTGTGGCCACCTCACAATATAACACTATCCCTAATAATAAGCCACTTCAAAACTAAGAATTACACAGGTATAATAATTAGCAAAGGTGATTAAAAGAGGACTTATAAATACCTCAAACATTGCATGAAAAATAAACCTAGTTACCTTTCAAATCTCTATGAGGATAGCGGAACTTCTGCGCCTTGCAGAGTCTGATTCCATCGATGATGGAAGCGTGGTTAAGAGCGTCTGAGAAGACCGCGTCTTCTGGGGTAAGCATGGACTCGAAGAGACCAGCGTTCGCGTCGAAACAGGACCCGTATAGGATTGCATCTTCGCGATTGTGGAATTGGGCTAGACGATGTTCTAGTTCCTATAGAAATGAAATATGACTTCTTACTTTTGTTATTTTCTTAGTATACATACATATATATTAGTTATTATATTATGACAAAATATGTGTTAGATATATAGCTATTTTATAATTGAGCAGAATCTCACTCAATTAAAATCTTTCATTTAATGATGACTATAACAAGATTAAAAAAGAATACACCTATATTTTTTTATACTCCACGTCACCTAAGTGACATGAGTTTTCGTTTTTCTGACTGTTTTTTTTTAATAGAGAGTACGAGGACATTGCCGCATCCGTAATAACCATAAAGCCGAAAACGAAATCAATTGGTTGCAAAGTGCATGCATTAAGTATTATAATTATGATAAAACGATTATTATTAAGATTTGAGGAGCGTTAATCGTCTTTATAAATAGGTAATCTAACAAATAATTAAAGTTCTTGTAGATTACTTAAACGATATATTATATTGTTATTAGGTACCTTGTGTATAGATTGTGTACCGCAAATAAATCGGACCGAGCTAAGTCCGGCTCCGTACTTCTTCAAGCCTTCTCTGGCAGCCTCCACCACCTCCGGATGATTCTAGAAGGAACAGTTTACATTGAGAATTCTAGTGTTTCTTGACACATTTATTTTATAGGTAAGTATGTACATTGATGTATGTCCTATGTCCAGCAATGTAGGAGATACAGACTGATTTGAAACTTCATTTAGATTCCAAAGACGAATATTTGTAGTTATAATTTGTTAAATACACTTACAGAAAGTCCCAAATAGTTGTTTGCGCAGAAATTCAGGAACTCTCCTTCAGCACCTTGCACTCTCACCTGAAAGTAAGGTGCTAATTAATATAAACTAAAAATATATTAACACTAAGTCAGGCAGTGAAAGCAAAAGTAGTTAAAATCAGCCATTTGTGTTCAGGTTAGGACCCAGTAGCTCTGGAGGGTAAAGACTAATCCTATAATGTATAATGGGGGTCTAGCCATTAGTGGGAGAAGCGTTTCAGCTACTCAGGTACCTACTCTCTTGAGAATCTACTTCACTACTTTATACTGATAAATATTTATAAGACATTTTTGGCGGTGTTCCGATGTGTACCGTGCAATTTAAATGGCCTATTGTTTCAAGAACGCGTTGTTAGCAATTCCGTTTTCGGTCAGTTGAAGGTCATCGCTTCTGATAATATTCTTGGTCAAAGGTACACTTATAATCTTTTAGGCATCCTACCAATCTTCAGGTGTTCAAAGATTATGCCTCGTTTTTGTTGCTGGAAGAGGTCTAAATATAATGGTCTAATTACAATGATATCTACATAATATAAGTACGAGTATGTACATTAATTTTCAATGTCCATTCCTATAAGAAATATTATATTCGTTTGTCCTGAAACAGACACGATCATTTTTAGCAAAAATATCCGCATTCATTTGTTTATCGATTAGTCGGACTTCTGTTCGCCAAAACAACAAACCATAAACTAAAGTACGCTGTGTGTGTATGTTCGAATGAAGGTGTTTGCATGTGTGCACATACATCGCATCACGGCTGCGATAACTGAATCGATACACTTTAAAAAATCGTTTAATGTGAGCAAAAATAACTGTGCGTCAGTGCCCGTATGTTTTTCCTGAACTTAACAACTCAAACTTACACAGATGTTAGGCGTCGTCGGTTATAATACATATACATACATATTTTGTTGAGGTTTCTTTTTGTTTTTTTTTTTTAATGAGATTCGCAGATTCGCTGGCAATCGATCTGTTGGATTAATTGAAAAATTAGACCTAATGGTATAGCCGCCCAAGGACAACCGCAACAACAGAGCCGTTGCAAAGTGCTTTGCCGGCATTATGGGGAAAAGGGTTTTGGGGATTCAAGAATTGGGGAGGTATAAGGAAGGGCTCGGGTTTGGCCTTTGTTTGTTTCACGCTGTGGTATTACATACTCCGGTCAAGCCGGTTGTTCTTCCCAAAAGCTTAAAGTATGGCTCTCCCACACTTAATTATACTTGAAACCAATTTAAATCCTAAGAAGAGCATTAGTAAATGACTTCTCCCACCCTGTGTGTACCGAGAGGGAGGGTCAGAAGATTGCCGAAGAAAGAATTTTATTTGTTTTCCTAAGAGGAAATTTTGTAGAAGCAACACAACACATTTTTAGCTTTGAATGTTCATTTATTTGTCTTAGCTCATCTAGCGTTAACCTTTCACAAAATACTTACCTACCACGTCTGAGGACAATGGCTTTCCCGCAAAACGTCTTAAATTATGTAATTTTTAATCATTTAAAATACCTATTATCAACGAAAACAAACATTAAGCTGTGTCGTCGATACCTCAAGGTTAACGACTTTAGAATATATTTACGCGCATTTTTGTCTCTTCTACACAATACGAGCGACTTTGGGGGCCATTTTGGTTGGACCATATTTACATCTATACAACGTAAAATACGCCATAGTTACAATAGAAAATAATCTTTATATCTATATATTTTTGCAATATAAAAATGAATTGCTTAATGTGTTAATAATTATACTTAACTTTAAAAAAGTGCCTGGACCAATTTTGCCCATAAATTAAATTTGGATTTGTTGTTACCAGGAAAAGTTACGTAAGTATAGAAGAAAATGCTAGAAAAGTTAAAGGAAAATTTGGAAATCGTCGATGGGAAACGAGGGATGGATTGAACACAATTATGAAGCATCTAGCACTATCCCCCGATAGTTGATTGTAACACTGAGCAAGAAGTCAAGAAGACTATATTGTTTAACCCGATACATCTGAATTAATATTATAACTAGTATATACCTATATGATGTCATATCTTATATATCTAATAATTGCATTTATTCACTACGAACACTTAAATACCTATATTTAATTATTTAATGATGATAAAGATGATTGATGATCGTGATGGTCCAAAAATTAGTTCTTTTTGAAAAGGAACGAATAGACCGAACACTTAATGATAACTGGCCAGTTTTTTCCATGGACACCCACGACACCAGAGGAGTCACAAATGCGTTGTCGATCTTAATGCCTACTTTATCGGCCTGTATTCAATAGATAAATTATTTTCGACAATCCTTTTTTATTGAGAACGTCTTAAAATGACTGTTCGGCCTGGAGCGACTGGAACGACAATTAGAAGACTTTTAGTCTATAAGAGTCTGCCACTTTCTCTCACTCCATGCAGGGCAGGAGAAGTCTTTGATAATAGGTATAAAGCCCCCTTAAAAAAAGTTTGCTTTCAAGTAGTCCTTGGAAAAGTCTTACTCATCCATCATCACACATCACATCATCAGCCTATAAGTGCCAACTTATAATTAGAAATTATAAGTCCAGGTTTCCTCACGATGTTTTTGTTTACCGATTTTCAGTGGTGTCTAAATAATCATAAAAAGTAGGTACGCATATGACTTGGATTAGTCATATTGGTACTTGCAAGGTTTCGAACCCGCGCCCTCATGCACGACAAGCCGGCTTACCACGCCAACAAGTAAGTCTTAACATGCATAAAACCTCTTTAATCTCTCTGATCTGACTCTGAAGGTTAATGTAATGTAAGGTACATCAACCTGCAGTCAGATCATACAATCACGTATTTTGATACAGTACCAGATAAACAAGAAAGGAATAAGCGCATTTGTGCATAATGCCTTAGATATGAACAATAAAGACCACTTATTACTGCTAACTAGATATCCCTATGTACTTTTTTTATGTAATAGGTCGGCAAACGAGCAGACGTGTTATCTGACGGTAAGCAATCAACGCCGCCCATGGACACCAGCAACAGAGGAGTTACGAGTACGTTGCCGACCTTTTGGGTATTAGGGATTTGGAGATTTCAGGATTGGGGGAGAGGAAGGATTAAGTCTCCGGCAACCTCACTCACACGGCGAAACACAACGCTGTGGTAGTTTCACGCCGGTTTTCTGTGAGGCCGTGGTATCACTCCGGTCGAGCCGACCCATTCGTGCCGAAGCATGACTCTCCCACACTTAAACTGCTATGTACCTACTTGTAAATAAATGGCCAGGTTCAATAACCTCACGGTTAGTATATTTGGTATTTTTTGAGTTGTGACACAAAGTCAAAGTTTCTATTTGAAAAGGCAGTTTAGAATAATCAAATTTGAATGGTTCCTCAGTCCGTTCATCAATGAAGGTAAATGCAGATTTTTATAGAGATTAGTAGTCCAGTCCACCTACCTATAATTTGATTATTGGGACTAGTCGTTAACGCATTAGGTACTACCTAGGTCTTCATAACATACTAGATCTATTTAACCCTTAGAAATCCTTTCAGCTATTGTTTTCTATTTTGTCGGCAGTGCAAGTTTTTCCATTAGGCTATGGCTCCATCTGCCGAACTCTGAGTTCAGACATAGATGATAACTTGAACCATTCTTTGGTAGGTAACGATTTTGTTCCAAAAACAATTGGTAAGCACAGATTTTAGTAAACGTTACATGACTTTAGGCACCTCGGCGGCATATCTTCTATATTAATTATATGTTTTAATCAAAACAACTGGCAAAGAATTTGTTTTCTATTTGAACAGTAATTACCGTAAACTTGAGTTTTTTTTTAAATAACTACTTACTCCCGTCAATAAACTGAGAAAGACTCTACCTACCTACTAGTTTCAAGCCGACATCGGGTCGGTCGCAGCGTCGAGCACGCTGCTCATTAAGAGGAGGCCCGCTGTGACTTAAAACTAGTAGAATTTCTAACTTACCCCTTTGTTAATATTTTTGTGTCATTTCTTCACTCACCTTAGTATCTTGCGGAGAAGTAATAATCCTCTCGTGTTTCCATGTTTTGGCGCGCTTTATATCCCGCAACCGATCCTCCAGCACGTCGCGCAGTTTGGCGACTCCTGCGCGTTCCTTGTGGAGCTCGTGGAACTGACGAGTGTGGGTGCCATTGAGACCTGGAAGACAAAAACTTCTTAGAAAGAGCAGAAGAAAAAAATGCTAATGTGATTGATGATGCTTGAGACTTTAAGGTACTATTAAGAAATAACCCGTTAAGGATGACATGATTAGATAATAACATACTAGAGCGCGGAGTTCGAGGTATTATTAAGTTATGTCTATCTACCTAGCCTATGGCCACGTTACCCGCCAGAGGTTTTGATTGGTTGGTAAACTTGGAAATGGCCAATCAGAGAGCCGAACGTCGTCAACGTGCCAATTGCGTTGCCAAAATGAAAACTCGCACACGGCACTCTTATGACTTTCAATAACAATTTTTTTCTCGTTAGTGCACTACAACATTAGGTACTTGTTCTATAAGCGAATCAATAATTAATAGGAATAATCCACCACTGATCCTTTTGGAAATACTTATTTATTGACACTTGACCTTTTAAAGTAGGTACCAGTTATGCGAAACTGGCTCAACTTGAAAAATTGGTTTCGCTGTCATTCTTGTTGCCATAACTATGATTTTTATGGGAAGGGACGGCAATCGAGCCTACAGATCACCTGATCGTAAGTAATCAGCGCCACTCGCGGACAACTGCTTCCCCAGAAGAGTTACAAATTCGTTACCGGCCTTTTAGAAGATTGGGGTATTAGAGAATGGGAGCGGGCGGGATTGAGTATACGGTAACCACACTCACACGACTTTTAGACTGGTCTTCTGAGAGCCATGGCTCTCCCATACGTATTTTAATAGTTTATTTCATTAATAAAGGAATGTAAATTAAGTCAATCGTAAACAAATTAAAGCTGATGTTTAAAAGCAACATGCGATGATATGACTTCTAAAATTTACGCATCAGTCAGATGTGAGATTGTTGGAGTCAACGTTCATAACATCAACTTCAAGGCGTTTATGGCGAGACTTTCGACATGTTTTTTCCTCCCTGCGTTGTAAGGTACCTAAGCTTTCAGTTTGATAGAAACTTTTTTGTTTTATAATAACATGAATTGAAAATATTGCGCAGTGGCCCAAAGGACCAAAATTTGAAACCTGGCCTGTTTGTGTGCAATGTGACTTTTTTAGAGTTACAGTAGAATTATTTAGACACCGCTTACAAAGGGTGAAACGTCGCGAGGAAACCTGGACTTATAATTACGAATTATAAGTTTGGACATGCCAATCCGCCTTAAGCAAGCGTGGTGATCTCAGCAGTGGGCACTTTTAGGCTGATGATGTGACGTGAACGGAATAAATACAAACTGGTGTTGTTCGGTATGTCTTAATATCGACAAAACAAATGTCATTGAATGTCGAGTCGCCAAGTTTAGTGTAAAACAGATGTTCGAAGGTAGGTATGAAGGTAAGTACCTAAGGCCTTTGCAAAGAAACACTCGTATTATTGTTGTTAAGTGTCTTATTTCATATTGCAAGTTTAAAAAACTGCATACTTAGGTCTTATTATTTGTACCTGAGTAGAAACGACAAAAAACTTGACGTTTCAATGGTAGGTACCTAGTTTTTTTTGTGAGGGGAAAACCATCAAATGCCTTCTCCCGCCCAGGGCCGGGCAGGAGGGAGTGTCAGACTCTTACTGATTAAAAACCCCCCTGTTCCTTATTCTGCTCTGGGCCGAGGTCGCGGTGCCTCATTGCGCTTACCCCGCAACCCCGGGTAGGTGCCTAGTTGGAGTAAGTGTTTTTGATTTTGAGTAATAGGTAGATACATTCTTTAATAATACTTTAATGTTTCAAAAGTACCTGATTGGAATAAAGTTTTGGAATAAAATTGGTTGTTGACTTTGACTTTGACCTTGACTTTGCGTTTTATGTAATTGTGTACTTACCTACTCAAAAATAGGTAGAAAAATGACAAACCTTTAGTTCGAGTTTGAATAATAGTTACTTATATCTAAGTAGAAAACGCCTTAAGTTGCCCCACAGAAAATTAAAGAGTTAATGATACTACTTTTGACGTTTCAAAAGTATCTGGTAAATACATGTTTTTGACTTTGACATTGACTAAATACCTAGTGAAGTTTTCTATACATATTTAGGATTTTGATTTGAGTTATAATGTCAAGAACGATATTTAAGTCCGTGGAGTAGCGTTCGCTTAAACCTGATCTTATAATCTCTAACCCAATCGTGAAGATTATAGGGAGCTCCGTGTACCTAAAGGAAGACCATAGCCTACGTCTGATCCTAGAACCTACTAGCGACCCGTTAATGCTATTACTTAGTTTCTCCAATATTTAATAGATACTATTTAACAAATTATAAAACTTCCTCTTCAATCACTCTATCTATTAAATAAACCGATGCAAAATCCGTTGCGTAGTTTTAAAGATTTAAGTATACATAGGGATATAGGGACAGAGAAAGCGACTTATATATGTAGTGATGACGCTAAGATTATAAGAATGATCTGACTTCACCAACCCAGTCCACTTATCTATCTACCTATCTTTAATCGTATCGTGCTCATCCATCAACAATATAAAACATATGCAAACATAATATATGGGTTGGAGCAAACAAGTAAATAACTGTTATCTTTACATACTTAAAGAGCTCAACCAATTATAATGCAATTTCTTTGTACAAGGTCTCTTTAGATAAACACACAATTATGTATTATATTACACACGCTATGGGGTATAATGTTAAGCTGAAATTTGCAAAATGATCTGTTATTATATCTACAAATTTCGTTCTTTTGAGAGTTTTTGATGAAGTTCCGCTCATTGGGTTCTGTCTATGGGATCCTAGAAACGTTTAACCAAAGATGATAACATCTGTTTTATTAAAAAAAAACAAACAATTTCAGAGTCTCAGATAAGTCAGACAAAACTGCTCAGGTAAAACTATGTCCTAAATTATACGTATTTATATGTAGGTATCAACCGAATTCTGCTTGCCCGAACTGATCAAAATTAAATAACAAATGAGTAGCTATACAATATAAGAATATAAGTACGTAATAGTAATATAAGTAAAGCCAATCAAAACAGAAATCATGTTATAAATATTATAATATTTCCTTTTCCGTGTGCAAAACAACAAATGTTTTTTCTCGTGAATTATAATATAAATGATGAATTTTAGTTTGGAGTAGGTATTATTATTTAATCAACTCTACCAATATGCTACACGGAATGTTAATATAGCACGCAAACACTAATGAGGCTTCCATTTGACACTTTTCGTGGCATTCCTCTAATAAGGTACTTACTGAATTTTAGTTATAAAGTCCTAACAAAGACAAAACATTCAATATGCGACCTTAATGTCGTAACAAAATATAAGTTGGTCTATCAAAAACCTGTAATCCTCGTTATAAAAAAGACGCTACCAAGGTTGTACTTAAACGAAGAGAAAAACACTCTCTTTGTTGACACTTTTTTGTCCACACATTTCAACATTATATTCACATTCACTTTTTGAACGATTTTTCTAGAAAATTTTAGCACTAAAGACGCAAGGAAATTGTTAAAAAGTATTTTTAATGTAAATAAATGTACTCACAGTTGCGCAGGAGTTGCGAGCGGAGCGCCATCGCGACGAATGGGGGCGCGGCCGCCGGCCGGTGCGGCGCGAGCGCAGACCAACTCTTTAGCAGACCAGTCACGCAGGTTGTGCCGTTTCGTGTGTTCAAACATAATTTTGTTTTCATTACATGGTTATACCTGAATGCTTTCTTGCTTTAAAAGAGTATTTGTTAACGCGGTTTTTAAACACGGAACATGATGAACGTAAATGTGTTTCTCTGTTTTATGTTTGATTCTGTTTTGTTTTGGTTATGTATTTACAGTACCTATAACAGTATACAAACTAATATTATTAATAATAGTGTGCCTTATCATCAATGATTGTATCACTGCTAACTAAAATCAATCGGGTGGTATTGCAGTTTAAAAAACATATAAAATAAGTACAATTTATTTAATCTCAGTTAAAAAACAATACCTCGTTTCAATGACATTCCTACCGGAACAGTATCGTTATGACAGGAAAATAATCAACTTATTCATTACAGCCATAAAAAATTAAAGGTCGAATTTTTATTACTAACTTAATTAATATTTACTTATTATCTATTAATTTCTATTTTTCTCCTTCCATAGCTATTCCTTACTCAATGCGCTCAATGCATCAGTTCACTATACCAGTCAAAGAGGACGTTTTATCTGCATAGCACAACAACAAATAATCTTGATACTACCTATACGTAGGTATACTTACATACATAGTGCCTGCTTATGTAAATGGAGACGCCGAAAACATTACGTCATTCCTAAGCGTAACCCGACTACTTGTACTAGACTTCTAATACAATATCTACTTCAAAATAAGTTTAAAAAAATCGTGTGACCTCTAAATGTACTTGTATATGAGGCTAAAATTATCAAATGACCTCTCTTGCCGTGAGTGGAGGCGAGAGGAAGTGTCAGACTCTTACTGACTAAAATCCCCCCGTTCCTTCTCATGCTCCAGGCCGTTACGCGCTACCTTATTACGCTTGCGCCGCGATACCGGCTGATCCAGATGTAGCTCTGAAAAATCATCGTCAAAAGTATCGTCAACTGTTTATTTTTATCCTGCCAGTTACAGTAGCTCTTTAGAGGTAACTTTTTAACCGTTTCGAAGCCCAAAAGGAGCAGCCTAATAATTTTTAATGTAGGATTAGTCTTTTTGGGGCAACCACCCAAAACCGCTACAACTCCTGGAGGCCAGAATCTATCTACAGTAGGTAGATACAATCACAAAAACACCGGAGCGACTCAAATTATTTTTTACTTGAATGATTTTACAAAAATATTCATACGGAAGTTGAGAAAGAAAATTTGATAAAAGTAATTTTTGATATGGATCACGTCTCGATCCCGTAGGTTACAAGGGCTTGTTTGTTTGTAACATACAGAGCTATGTACCTTCCCACTAACATGCCTACGGATATTTAGCAGTGCGCTTCTAATAATATTTATCTTTTAAATCCTCATTTCAATTTCCTCAAACGCTGCCTAGTTGTTTACAAACAATCCACTTTCAAATGACTTTGTAAACAAATCAATTGCGTCATCTAAGGTTAACCCGTCTGTCCCGCTAGCTGTTTAATCTAATATTTTTTGCGAATGCGACGAGTCTTTGACAGATAATGGAGCAGGTAGGTAGCTGTTTTGTTACAATGCAATGTCAAAATAAAATTCTTCAATGCTACCGAGCGGACGACGCGTAGCTAGCGTTCTGCGCGCGCCTCAAAGAGCCAATAGACCACCACAGACGGGGCCCTATAGCACCTATAATAGGGCTGAAGTTGAGCCGGGGTTGTGGGATAAGCGCAATGTGCCTCGGCCTAGAGCAGGAGAAGGAACGGGAGGGGGGGGATTAGTCAGTAAGAGCCATTTGATGATCTTCCTTTCACAAAAAAATACTTAAGTATAGGAAATTATAGATATAGGTAGCTATTTAGGTAAGTGTAGCAGCTCACACATAGATCTCATTACAATCAAATAATCTCAAAAGAGTCATTCATGTCCCTGGAACCTGCCAGACTTCAGTGTTCCGGTGTTTTCATGGTTAGGTACTTCAGATCCTGGCTTACACGAGTTGCAGGCTGCAGCGGTTTCGTTTAAAGCAAATGAGGTAAGCGTATGTGTAGATTGCTACGCGCATCAACAATGTATTGTTGATCGAAGACGTAGTGCAAACTTGAGTAGGTACCTACGTAGGTAAGTAGATATTCGTTGCGCTTTCGCTTCACTATGAAGACACAATTCTTGGATTCTTAGATTCTTTATAATGGATGTTTTTGTACAAAATAATATGAACTTTTCTATTGAATCCCTCTCTCTATTAAAAACTCATAAACATGCGATGCGTATTTTTAAAGATTTGAACATATGTGGGGAGAGATAAAGCGACTTTGTTTTATATTAAGTACCCAGTGATTGTGCAACAGTCCCCTTGCCCAAAGTATACGTACCTGGTGCTTATATTCTCTTTGGCCCTAAGTAAGACAGACAGAAAGAAAATGAAAATAAAACATATTTTTATTTTTTAATGAATTTATTTTACAAATTTGTGTAAGGCACTTTGGATGACAAATGAGGATTCACTTCATTTTTATTGTTCTTTTGTTCCTATCCACTAGCTGGTTAAAGACGACTCTGTAACAAAAACATTTAGACGTTAAAACCTCCACGTTGAATTATATCTAGAACTAGCTAGCGTTTTCTAACCTTTAAAACCTTTCCTGGACTTCCACGAATATTTCAAGACCAAAATAAGCAAAATGGGACCATTCGTTCTCGAGATTTAATAATAGGTACTAACGAACAGCATTACATTTTTACATATTAGATAATCTATGAAAACCTTAAAGGAAGTACTGGGATATGTACCAATTTTCCTAATCTTTGAAGATTAGTTGTTTATGAGGTAGGTACCGCGAACCGAAAATTTTTCCTCTGATGAGATGATTATAAATGACGTTATGGATATAAGTAGGTACAAGTAAATTAGTCTTTACCTCAGGTCCAACGTGAATGGCCAGCATCATATCATAATCGTTGGCCCCAACGGTGATGTGTGCCCGTCCATCGTTGCCCACAGTAACGGTCTTACCCTGGCAAGAGTTGCCCACCTTCTCACCTGATATCACGTCACAATACCTGCCTGCGGGCAAGCAAGTCTGGAAAAGAACATTTTATTTAAATGAACGAATGAATGAATGAAATTATTAGATACTATAGTATTCTCATAGATGGCGCTACGTTCAACATTCCAATGATGTCGTTAATTTTAATTTTAGATTGGTTTTAGTTCTTTACAAGTTTATATAACCAAGGTAAGAATTAGCATTTGTTTAATCTTATTATTTCTTCATTATTCTGCGAGAAACGATAAATTGTTGAGACTGTAAAATATCCAAGATACCTAGTACATAAAACAGAACACAACCAGGATACCTTTTTAGATGTATTTAGATACATACACATACCTTGTGTTCAACTAAAATAATATAAGAACTTCCAAGAAGAAATTATCATTATCGAACTATCTTTACAGGTGAACATAAAACTTCTAGAAAGATAAGCACATAGATACAAAACTAAATAAAAGTTAAAAGAAAGCGAAGAAGAAATCTCTCAAATCACACTCTACCTGCAGATTCTGGTTAAGATTCCAATAATCATTGTTGAAAGCAATGAAAGCGTTGCCTCCACGGCAGAAGGCGATCTGGTTGCTTCCGTTATCCCACCAGTCGTTGAGGCCAGTGTTACCGGCCGCGTTCCTGAACGCCACCATTGCGTAGATCTGACGCCAACGGTGCTGGCAAATCCAACCGTTACCACAGGATCCATCCTAAAGAGGAAACAAAATTAGACATAAACTCTATTGGAAAACATTCAAATCTAGTCTTTGGAATGAGCACCTTGCTCTGAGACCATAGAAAAGTATAGGTAATTCGTCCATGACCTAACTCAACTGACGATATAAAGTACATTTCTTCCATGACCTGGCTTCTCAGACTCACTAGCTGAGAGACTATTAATCTATTTTGACGTTACAAAAGTACCTATTTATAGTTTAGTTGGAATGAAGGATTTTAACTTTGCCTTTGAGTTTGTACCGAGTATTTGCCTGGCATTAGAATAGTACTTAAGCTTTTTTTAGATAAAAATGTTGCCCCACATTATTAGAATTTTCCTATGTGTCATGGGTGCGTTTTCAAACATATAATTTCACATACACACCAATCATTACACCAAAACCCGGAACAACAATTTGTGGATCACACAAAGAGTTGTTCCGTGTGGGAATCGAACCCGCGACACGTTGCAACTTATACGGTAGCCAGTTGCCCCGCCAACGCGTCAACCATGTAGTCATTACTTTTGTGCAGTTCAGGCTTTATCTTTATATTAGTTTTGTTTTGCACTATTTTATACCTTTTATATTTTTATATAGATTAAGATTACATAATACTTACGTATAAGATTAAAATAAGTGATAGATAATAAAATTTATTAGTACTCTAGTGTAGGTAAATTGAATTAAATACCGATGACTAAACGAAACCAATAGATCGAAATCTTTTTTAATATTTATTGACTAGAAATGATAAAAATCTACTCACAGAATTGAAGGCAGGCGAAATGATGTTTCCGTTGTTATCCATTGGAGGACCAACTTCGCTGTCCCAGAAATCGAAACTGCTCATAATCTGAGGCTCTCCATACGGATGGGCAAGTAGGAAAGCAATAGCAGCCTTATAAGGACGGGATTGTTTGTAGGTAAGGACACCACCTCCACCGCCGTGACCTCTCTCATTGTCATGGTTATCAATGAAGGTCAAAGAATCTTCATGAGCCAACAATCCCCATTGAGGTCCCCAGCTCGACAACCAACGGAGCTGGTTATTTCCTCTAAACGCGTTACTCAGTTCCAAACCCACTTTGAATTCTGTCACAGCTCCAATAGGAGTGTATTCGTCCCTGCTAATAGCTTCACTGCCGTAATCAATAACTTCTTGGTAGATGTAAGGACGGGCGTTGGCTGGGAAGCCGTGGGCTGTGTTCAGGTTGTGAAGACGGTCGTAAATGACACGGAGGTCACTGGGCCACATGTGTTTGGCAGCGTCAATCCTGACAATAAACAAAAGACAGATTTTAAAGAATTACATACATACCTAGGAGTTAAAGAAACGTTTGTGTTTCACCGTATGGCTAAGTTAAGTACCGAAGCCCCAGCGCCAAAGCTTGGGGATGCATTAATACTTCTCTGGTGTTCCGAATGTCAATGGGCAGAACAAATTGCTTAACATCAGGTGATATTCATACCAGTTTGACTTCCACACCATTAAAAATAAAGTGCAGTTTATGTCATTTTCGTTCTTACCTGAATCCAGCAACTCCCAAATCGATGAGTTCGTTCATGAAGTTTACAATCATGTTCCTCACATGTTCGTCACCTTGGTTCAGGTCTTTTAGACCAACAAGCTCACAGTTGCGCACCTGTAAGACATTGGAGACGTTAACTTTTCACAAACCTAATGCCGCCATCAACTTGGTTGCTAATAGCTATGGTTTCAAATTACCACTTCCCAACTTACTAGACCCACTGACCCAGAACTGCCAAAAACTGGAAACATGCCACGTAATCAAACCTCTACTAGATGTTCGAGCACTCGGCTTCGCAGCCGAGCGCTCGTCGAGTCAACATCTCCTGAGGATTTCCTGTGGAGGGGCGAAACACGTGTCGAGTATAGGTTTGATTGCGTGGCATATTTTTCAGATTTTTGCACGTGTGCATATGCATGATTGCATAGGAGTGGGATTGCATCCTGCAACAAGCCTGAATTTTGTCACGGAATAAAAACTAAATATTTTCCCTAACATTTAATGTCATGAATTGGCGCAAAGTAACGCCTGATTCGATAAATTATTTTAAGAATATCTTGATTACTTACTCTCCAAGCATCAGTGCCATAATCGATATCGTTGATGACGCAGTGTGGCCAGTTGAAGTGCTGTCGGTTGTAGGGCACAGCGGGGTAGTTCCATTCGGAGAAGACAGCAGTGCTACCAGCAGTCCCAACGTTCTCTCGAGGCTCACCCGTCATGTGGTTGATTACAGCGTCTACGTAGATCCTGGGATAGAACATTCGCAATCAATTTTTAATTTTGGTATATCTATACAAAATGTGTGCAGTTTTTGCAAATGTGTGCAATTTTCTTCCTTCCTTTCACAGCAAATTTTTGGAATAAAATTTCCGAACCAATTCGACCTTCAAAGATTAAGAAACGAGCGTATTTGCGCCTCCAACACCTCTGGTGTTATTTATCATTTACCATCAGGTAATCCATCTGGAGCGAGCACATGCTCGTTTACCCCTAATTCCATAAGAAAACTACTTTTTCAGTACCCAAATTAAATATTGATTGACTTTTGATACTCTTTCACTGCTAAATCTAGAAATTTGTCACTGTTTCATTGATAAAATTAGAAATTATGCGTTGTAACTTGTATGGTTGGAATCTCGAAGATTCAATTGATGGACAAAACAAAGTATTTTAGCTTATCAATTTTGTTTATAGATATACCTATTAATCTAGTATGAAAAGAGAAAATAGTTCAAAGGCTTAAGAAAACCTAGAACACTATTTTTTTATTGTTACCTGACGCCTGCAGCATTACAACGTCGCAACATGTTGGCGAACTGCGCCTCGTTGCCGGAACGAGTGACCAGATTGTAAGACATGGGCTGGTAGCGCTCCCACCAGGGACGGTTGTAACTCCATAGCACCACGTTCTCGTTAGGTGGGGAAATCTACAAGTACAATTGAAAGTTGACGATAAAAACAAGACAGAAATTCACTGAGTTGGGTGAAGATAAAAAAATTACTTAACATCATTTAACATCATTTAAATTAGGTATTTCGGAGATAATACAGGGTATTTCGAACGAGGGACACATTCAAGGACGCGATTCTGTTGTATGGGGAAATCAATTTATTTTTCAGATTTGGATATTGGTCCCATGGAAAAAGTTGTTGTAATTGAGCACCAAAATTGCCTCCTTGAATAATGTCCCTTGTTCAAAATGCTACCCTGTATAATAATATGTTACTTTGATGGATGTTATTTTTTCAGTTTGTTTTTATTTGTGGAAGATTTTTATGATACACCTAATCTCATATTTAGAACTGTTGTGTTCGCCTCTAGCGAAATAATCAACTAGAAAAATGGTACGAAAATTCTTCATTCCTGTTCAATTGTTCCTTTATTTTTCCTGCATAAGTTGCATTTAAAAGATTAATAAGTTAAAACGTAAAATTACTCATTCACTCACCTGAATACCACCAAAACCTCTCGGTCCAAGGAATGTCTCGCACTCATTAGCGATGTCATCCCATTTCCATTCGAAGAGGTGGACATTCACTGACCTATTAGGCGCATAGTGAGGGTTCTTGTACGCAGTTACGGCTGTTGCGAAGATCGCCAAGCTGCACAGGAACGTCAGCCAGCCCTAGGACAATGAAAAAGTCTATATAACATCACTCATCATTATTATCTTGTACCTAATAGGAAGAACATCCACTCTAAAGAAAAATCCCATGAGGGAGTTGGCCGCAATCCCACCTTTCCCAATTCTTGATAACAGCATTAGGGAGAACTATTCGGTCACAGAAAAGGGTCTTTGCTCTGTGAACGTAGGTGATCGGATCCAAGGATAAGCAAGTGATAGCATAAATATATCTAGAACAATCGGTTGATTAATGTGTTTAGATAACTATAATCGTAAAGTGTGCGCGCATAAATAACACATAGTTAACTAAACAATTCTCCTGCACCCAGTCCCTATAATAAGGTTTAATTAAACGCATAGCTTGATTCCTTTCATATAAGTAGGCAAAAATGGCAGGGTCATGTATACTCCAACACGAGTGGGCCTGATCGAACGGAGTGATACCACGGCTTCACAGAAAACCGACGTGAAGTAACCATAGCGTTGTATTTAATTGCGTGAATGAGGTTATCGGTGACCAAATTCTTTCCCGTCCCCCCGAATCCATACATCCCCAAAACCTGTTATCCTCTAAAGACCGATAACGTATTCTCAATGGCTCTAGTTTTGGAGGTCAGGGGATGTCCAATTGTCCATAGATGGCACCGATTGCTTACCATCAGTAATCCGTCTGCTCGTTTGCCGCCGTAATTACCGCAAGAAAGGTAAACCATATTATTTACCATCATATTCATAATATGATCAATTTCAATGTATGAGGTACCTACTAAAGAAACTAAGAGAACATCAGATTTGGATAAAATATAATACAACTTTTTTTAATAAATAATAATTTTATTTAAAAATATATTATTTTATTAGACTTACCATCTTTTCGCGACCTTATCGAATTAATGACCACACAGTACTAATAAGCCTAGATTGAAAATAAACAAGTAGCTGGGAGTTTAGTCATTATTAAATACCGATAAACAGGGCAAAAGTAATAATCCTATTCCGTATCAATACTTTACACCACATTAAAATCATGATAAGGCAAGTTTTCGAATGATATGTGTTTCTTTTAAACATAGATTTGATCTTTTTAAGTGATAATTTTACTTAAGTATTATCCAGCCAACACAGATAAACGGATTACGATACCCTGCAAGCCGCACAGAGCTATTTATCTTAAATCTCTACCTAATCTTAATTCTTCTTTGGTCAGATTTGACTGATAATAAATATTATTAAGTAATAGGTCATTTGAAACAATATCTAATTATACAAGATGCAGTCGTAATTTTCTTTATAGAAGATGTTAAAGAAACATAAAAACGAATAGGTATTTACAAAACAAACTTCAAAATACATTTTGTTTCTTTACCTAGAACTAGAATGAGTCAAGTAAACCATTATGCTATGTACTGTACCTATATATATTCCGTGTGCTTTACATATATATTTTTTTTAATTTTCCCACTTTTATGAAAAATTATTGCCAGCTTGTAAAATTAAGTTATGGCCAGTAGAATTTGTAAGTATTGAGTTTATAAAAATCTATTTGTAAGTATTGAGTTTATAAAAATCTAAGGTGTTTCTACTGCTATTAGATGTAAACTAAAAAAATATTTATATTTATTAAAAGAGGTGTCTTTTAAAATAAAAATAAATTTTGTTCTGGCAACTATGCTATTTGCGCACTTGTTGATTTTCGTCGTCGTTGAATCATTCATTTAGTTCATTCTTCAAACTTTTTCATTCATTCACTAAAGTAAACTTTCTCAGTGGCAGACGTTGTACTTGTTTCTAATTCTAAAATATTTTTTTTATTTATTAATTGAGTTAGCTATTTGCATAAATATTACATGTGCCATTTTATATTATCCAGCGCTAATTCATTGTACTTCTAATACAAGTAACAGACCAGTTTACTCTAAAACAGTGTATCAAATTTGGATTTTTTCGTGTTGTTTATTTTTACAACTGTAAATTCCTCTTGTCTTGTAAACAATTTGTTATAATTTGTGAATATGGCTGGCAAATTCTACTTCGTAGTAGCGTTAGTATGTATAGTGCCGTTAGTATACGCATGTAATGAAGCCATTTGTGCCAGTGTGGTGTCTAAATGCATGTTGACCCAGTCATGTAAATGTGACCTGAAGGATTGTTCCTGCTGTAAGGATTGTTTCAACTGCCTCAGCTACTTGTACAGCGAGTGTTGCAGTTGTGTTGGTGAGTACTTCATTTATAAGCATTTCCTTACTAAGAACAGCTAAAAAGTTACTGCTGTGATAATAAATCACTTTTGAGTTAAAATTACAAACTAATAGTATTTTTGTTGTTAAAAGACGCTTAGGCTTACATTCTGATTTGTATAAAGAGGCTTATCAAAAAAAAGTCTTCATCTACAAATCCCTGGGTAACACTTGCTACAGTGTGACCTTCTACTAACTGCATTTTCCAGGAAAGCTCAGTACATGAAAACAATAATATCAATTTATGCATACAATGTCTATCATTGCAACTGATAGCCTAACAACGTCATTTATTGTCCGCAGACATGTGTCCAAAACCAAATGACACACAAACGGAATTATCCAAGACATCTTATGTGGAGGAGTTAGCTGATGGTGTGCCCGGACTCTTTGCTGCCCTCACCAGTGACCCAGACCCTCAACAGAGGTGGCTCTCCATCACATACCCAGTGGACATTGATTTGTCAGCCTACAGAGCTGTTCCGGAGAAAACTGTTGTTTTTCACTTACGTAAGTAACACAATTATATTATAATTAAATCTAAATTGATAAGATAATTCTACGTAATGAGTGTTATTTTGTGGTGTACAACACTTAATTATTTATGTCAATAATAAGGACCAAAAAATTCATAAATATAGGATTCAAAGTACCTTATTTAAGTAAAGGTTGTCTATGTTCCGACAATTTTTTTTTATTTACATTTATTAAAGGTTTTTTGACTGATGCCACTCAACTTAACATCCATGCCAATGAACGGATAGTCAACAACATACATCTCTAAAATATATATTCTTTTAATTTTTCTTAAAACCACGGATTGTTAAATATTTGTTAGGACAATGTTAATAGAGTAAACAACAAGTTAATGAGTCATAGAGCAAGATTATAATTTAATAGATTTCATTACCACTCCTCTATCATTTGCATTACATTATTAAAATAAAATATATCTTCTTGTATATCCGATTACTACTGTTTATCATGTATTATATTTCTTTAAATTAATCTTTAATTAATTTCGCTCGCTAGGAGGTCACCAGGTGGCATGATTTGACATTTAAATGACAAAAAGCTTGTAAAGAGTTACAAAAGTCTTTAGTTTATAAGCCAATTAAGTTCCACATGAAAACTTTAGACATTTGCCCTGAAAAGCGAACCGAAAATTTTATTGTTTCGAATGCAATTCTGATTCCATTGAAACCCACTATAAACATATATATAACACATAAAGTTTATTTTCTGACTTCTAGCCAGAACAAAAATCCTCTTCGTAAATGACAAATACCTAAAAATCCCATTCGCTGTCGACTATAGGTACTAAAAGCCGAAACTACTAAAAAAGCCGTTAAACTCGGACACAACAAAAAGGAAATACAAATTGAAAGAAAGTATAAAAAGTACACTAGGCTCTTAACGCAAGCAATTACCGTAATCCGTACCGACTATGTTCAATCTTCGACGAAGGAAGGACATTAAAAAAAAAACAAAAGAATCGTCAGCGCCGGCGCGCGGCTTCCCATAGAGAGATGAGCATGATTCATTATGGTGGAATGTAAACATCTACCTGCACCTAAAATGACTTTATTAACGGCCGATCGATGGTGTGGTCCGTGCTACATCATTTACCTACGTTATTGATTCCCAGAATTTTGATTTTACCTTTTAATTGTGCTCAATCGTGGTAATATGAGACGCGGCAGTAAGACAATAGGTGCCCCAAAGGAGGCCTTCGCTTAGAGTTTGATGAATTAAATACATATTAGTGTACTTTGTTCCCAACACTTCGCCTAAAAACTATATTTTCATGTTATTTTCCCTTAGATGCACAAATATTTCGAAATCGAAATCAATCGTGCGCGTTGTTCTCGAATTGAAATTCATTCAAAACTTTACCGTTCATTCGATTAAAGAAGATTATTCATCTATTTTGGATTCTCGAAGAAATAAAGAATACTTAGACGTCTTTTAGTCATTTGTCCGTTTGCAATTTCAATTTGCAAATCTTGCGGCTTAACGCTGTACCAGATTTCTGATAAACAATTTGTTATCTCTCTCATTTGCGCCTGCACAATACACGCGCAGTTATAAATTCTATTGAATAAAATTAGTTAACTCCTTCAAAGGAATTTAGTCCCGTTGGTGTTGGTGCATGAATAACCAATTAGGTAGTACCAGTATTTACGATTATTTTAAGAATAGCTCTTTCATAATAGAAACTGTTAATAGATAAACCTTTTTCTCGCTTAGCGGCGCCAGCTTGCTGTATAATACCCTCTTTTAATTCATCAAACCCCAAGCGCACCTATTGTTTTTCTATTGTGTGTCGAATTACCACGATTGTAAAATGTCGCACTATTCATAGGTTTGGCTCAAGCCAAATCGTTCAAAACATTCAGGTATTAGTTTTCTATGTATGACGCTAATCTCGCGCGGTTTGTTTCCATTTGATCGAAGCATGTTTTATAGTCTATAGCACTCAGGAAGATTGTAGCTATCTATCAGTAAAATAATTTTGGATATCCGACTAGTGGTTCCAAAGATTACCCCCTACATACAAATATACAAATTTCACATTGTACCTCTTTATAATATTAGTATAGATAGATAACATCCAATAAATAGTGGAGACATTCACTATTAGCATTGCACTCGTGCGAAGCCAGGGCTTCGCTGAAGAAAATGTCAACTAACTACTAGCATTCTTGACATCCGTAGAGTCTCTAAGAAGCTTGTGTTTCGTATACAGAGAGCGTGGAACAGGATTCGGAGCCAGTGAACCGTGACATCGTGACTCTGAACTGCACCGTTGCGTACATGTCTCAGTGCATGTCTTGTGACAAGTGCCGCGCCTCCTGCAGGTCTATGGGCGCTAACAGCTTGAGGTAAGATATATTTACAATGGATTTTTTGTACAGGACAACCCTAGCAATGAACTTGTTTAAAAAATATATCCAATCAAAAACATAAACGTGAAATGGGAGCCAAGTTCAATATTATGATAAATGCCTCGGTTGTTAATTGACTTCAATGACAAAAGAAGTGAGATCTAAACGGTAGCCAAGTTCAATGGTCAGTCCTGAAATTAATTTACAAGTATAAGATATAATATCTTCTTATAACATAAGATAATGTATTGAGCATAAGGTCTGATTTGGAGAGTTTTCGTGAAAGGAGGCCAGCAGTGTGCACTCATAGTGATAATAATGATTTTTATGAAAGTATAATTTCATACAAATATTTATTTTCCATCTAAGTGCATGAGGAATTAACAGATGACCTCATAAACGCATTTATTATATTTTAAACATTTAAAACAAGTCTGCATATATTAGCAAAGCTTTCGACTGATTGTTATTATTCGTACTTTCCAGATGGTTCCACGATGGATGCTGTGAGTGTGTGGGAGACAAATGTTTATCTTACGGGATTAATGAAAGCAGGTAAATATTAAACTTGAAAACAACTTGTTTTTTTCTTTCTATAAAAAAACGTTGCTCCACACTAGGATTTTCTTCTGTGTTGTGGGTGCGGTTACAAACATACAATTTGACATGCACATGACCCCAGACCCGGAACAACAATTTGTGGATGACACAAAGAGATTTTCCGTGCGGGAATCGAATCCGCGACACATTCCAACCAACCGTGCAGTCTCACTTTTAATATGTATAAACAATATAAAAAAATATTTATTTTTGTAAATAGGCCATCAAACAGCACTTTGACATATTAAAAAACTAGATGAAGCCGGCATTTCCTATCTGACTATTTTGGGTAGAAATGCCGAAACAAACTCAGACGATAACTTCTGAATATAGTAGTTACATAGAACAAAACAACAGCAAAATCATTGTAAACGAGTAACTAGAAGTGTAAATATAGATGCTTCAACTTAATTTCATATATACGTGATACGTGGTATATGTAATTACGTCAACATTCGCGTCGAAGTTCTTAGTAGAAAAGAGTTTGTTATTCCTTACATTTTCACGTCTAAACGGCTGACTTATTATAAAGAGTTTAAGTACTCATATCTATAGATGAGAAAATATTTCCCAAAGTGATTGTAAAAGAAGGAAAGTTGGCGTTTTTGACTCAACTATGTAGGTCCAGCCTTTCCGAAGTTTTTTCAAGACTTTTCAGAAAAACTTCACCCCACACTAGGTTTTTCTCCTGTGTCGTGGGTGGGGTTACAAACATACAATTTCACATGCACATGACACCCAGACCCGGAACAACAATTTGTGGATCACACAAAGAGTTTTTCCGTTCGGGAATCGAACCCGCGACACGTTACACAGCAGCCACCGCACCAACCGTCCTGACTAACAAACAGCTGTTAATTTTGGTTTTAATGATAATAACTAGAGTAACGTCTGTCTAAATTCCATACAGTAATTCCGGCTCTGAACAAGAGATATGATGTGGTTTTTTGTCAGTAAGGATTTATTGGATGATACCTTCACCCCTGAAACCTAGACAATTTACATAAATAGCAAAAGCTATAACCCTACAAAAACGCACTACACGAAATTGATCCCTAAAACAAATAAGTAGTATGGATTTCATGATCATATTGACATATCAATAAACATGTACTACTAAACTAATATTAGTTAGAAATAGTATGAAAGGCAGACAAGATTGCAGGCACACCTGCGCAACGAGGTCGGCTTGTTGATAGACATTAGCATAATATATTATTGAACGAGGATCTGCGCACACATCGTACACGTATCGCGTTACGAACAGGTGTTGCCAATCAATAATAACGTGTTTTATTTTAGTGATTGGTGATAATAATAATAATGTTGTATTATTTAATAATGTTGATGTTGAAGAAAATTATATCGGTAACTTATAATATGGCGTTCTGTTGTTTTTTTTCTGTACCAGTCTGTCTCAGACGTTTTTTATTGTTATGGTACGGCATATGATGTGACAGTTTACCTGATGGTAAGCAATCGGCCCATGGACACCCGTTATACGAGTTACCAGTGGGTTCCCTATTGAGGATTAGAGTTCGGGAAATTCAGGATTAGGGGAGGGGACGAAGGATTGGGCCGGACACCCATAACTCCAGAGGAGATACTAGTGGGTTGCCTTTTGAGGATTACAGTTCGGGAGATTTAGAATTGGGGGAGGGGAACCTCACCCATAAGGTGAAACATAACGCCGTGGTTGTTTCACTCCGGTTTTCTGTGAGGCTGTGGTATCACTTCGGTCGAGCCGACCGACCCTTTCGTGCCGAAGCACGACTCTCCTACACGAGTATATGTAGGTGTAGTATTTGTCTACGAACTTATCTTAACAGTTATTAAATTCAAATTGTATTGTACGGTCATGTGACATCATCATCATATCATCACTCAATCAAAAAAAAATAACGACTTACTTAAATAAAGTCAGAAAAGCTTCACTAGTTTCAAGTCACAGAAGGACTTCTTATTCATGAGCATCGTGTGCGTCGCGGCGACGTCGCGCATCTTATTTTTCCAGTTACTCTCTCAGTCATTCACGTTATTAAGTCACTTATTAATTCAGTCGTTGTTCTAAAGAATTAAATAAAAAACAAAAATATAGATTTATTAAAAAAAGAAAACTTTTTTCGTTTTTAATTTTACTAAGCATTTTGCTAAATAATTTTCGTCCCGCCATAATTTCACGCTCATACTGACTATAAACAATGCTATGTTCCATTGACTGTTTCGAGCCAGGGTTGTACTACGTCACTGCGCGTGCACCCGCAGAAAAAGACTCAGTTTTATATATACTTAAAAAGGTGGACAAATCATATCCCACATTCCAATTGCCTTAAATGAATAACTATTCAAGCTTCTCGTCACAAAACAATAATGAAATTAGTGTTTATTACCGAATAACCATGAACAAATCTTTTATGTTAAACGTCACTACATAACTCTAATTACAAATTACAACTTAACAATGCCTTAAAAAACCGGTGTCCTCAAACAATAATTTAATAAAAAAATCAATAAATATTTGTTCTTTATATTTACAGATGTTTGGCGTGCCCAGGTGGCAAGGAGACCACAGTGAATTCTCTTGACGAGGACCTTACGTATGATGACCTAGACTACGGCGAGGAGGTCGACGCCCAATCTGTTTAAGGAACAGTCATTCTTCAGTCAATTGTTTCAAGATCTGTGGAGATTTTGGTGGTAATACAATGGCGACCTTATTACGTCGTTATTTTAGTTGTAATTTGTCTGTGGATTATGTTATGGTGTGTAAAAAGGTTGGTGTCAATGTTAATTCCTTTTTTTGTTTCAAACTGTATACTGGCTGGTTATAACATTATTAGTTGTTTGCGATTTTGAATTGTATTCGAATAAATTTTAATTTGCTCTATTTGCAAGTTACATTAGAATCTATAATTCTCGATTTTATGACACTAAAACTATGGTACTAAAAACTTAGTTTGTTTTTTAATTGTACTCGAATATCGTTAAATAATTAAGGAATTTGACTTTTGTACGTAATGAAAATAAGGTCTCAATTGCAATAACTAAGAGCTTAAAACGAAACACCAACTTCTACATCAATTTTGTCTACATTTTAAACAAACATTGACACTTATTTTAAGCTTAGAACATAGAAACTAGAACTCGATGCTTCCAGACTGTATTCTAAATTAAAAACTTTTTTATCTGTAGACTTTAAGATAACATCATAAATGACGTATACGTCTTTCGTAGTATTAGAATAACAGTGTCGTTGTATTTTCGACCTTAATGCATTAGCATAAGTTTCCTTTTTTTGAATTTCCCTGTGGATTTTATAGCCCAGTGTTATATGAAAGTTAATTTAAGCCTGTAATGTAAATTAGAATTTACTAAGTGACACTTATAGATTATTTTTATATATCAACTTGAGTTCTGAAAATCGATGATATTAAAAACTGAATAAAGTTCAGTTGTAATCTAGAATCTCACAAAGAAATGAACAAATAATAAATAGCTGTAAAATATCTGTCCAATGCCTTATTAACTATCTATATACTATATATAAAAAAAGTAAATATTTCATTAGATATGTTTATTTCATTCTTATGTATACTTTTACTCTTACTCACGTTAGTGTGTCGCCCAAGCTCATGAATGTAAGTCCTTCGCGTGGCTTGTAACTAGTCGAGTCATCTCGTATATTATTTACGTGAGTAAAACGTTAAGCATAATAAATCTATTTATAAAATATATTTTTTTGTCAACGTTCCGAATTCAAACTTTTCGGTTTCCCTTTATATATTAAATCTATGTATCGGTCATATTATGTATAATGTTTTTAACAAAATCCGGAATACATAAATAAGTTTAATTTAAGATTTAGGAGCCACAATATAAAAAAATCTAGGAAAAAGTGTATACTTATAAACTTTTAACTAACTTCCAGTAAGTAGTATTAATTTATAGTCAATCTATCAAGAGTTGCTTTTTCAATCGTCTGATATAAATAAATCAAACATTTAAAAAAAGAACAACAATAATTTATTATTGTTCTTTTTTTAACCATCAATTGATATGCAGATTTCTTATCTTCTTTTTAAAAATTAAAAGAAAAACAAAATTATTTACAAAAAAAATCGATAATGTTTTTTCTATAAACCTTTTATCTTAAAGTCGTAAGTCAACTCTAAGCTAAGTACATTCGAACAAATATAAGTCTTCCTATATACCACATAAAGATATAAATCGTTTGCTAAGCATTATTATACTATTTTACTCTTCCGTCCCTAACATTATAAGTAGTAAATTATATTGAAATTATTAACAACGCCTATTTAGGTAAGTAGACGTAAGCTAAATTAATAAAAAAAAAATGGATTGTTCATGTCAAAATATTCGATAAAAACAAAATATTGGTTTGCGCCTGTGTTACGCAGACTTACTCATTATAAGTCCCGGTGTAACTTGAAAATTGTATAGCTTTCCTCGAATTTTTCGCGTGAATAAGCTGTATTCATAATTAATTTAGTATTTAAATAGATTTAAGCCTATTTTTAAGATCTGTTGAGAAAAATCTCAATGTGCCAAATGTATTGCTTGTACAAAAAATGCCATTACTTTTTAATTTTTATGTAATTCGGAGTAGGGATCTTAGTGACATTATATTTATTATGAGGTTATATTTCCATGTTTAGTTTACAGAAGAAAAGTCTTGTTCGTACAAAATCTCACATAAGTAAGCAAAATCTAAAATCATGGACCTATTTGCATTTGTAGTTTGATTTTAATAATCTGTGGACAAAGTTATGTCAAAATTGCTAAAATTATTATTTTATTGTAAAATAGGTAAAAACAAATTATAATATTCCACAATGATATTTAATTTTATTCTAATTCAATTTGATCTTTTCACGTTTCAACAAAAAAAACTTACTTTGCTTGGAAATATTATCTCATTGTTTTATTTTATTCTAAATACGAATTAATTTTAAATCTTGCATTGCCGCCATAATTATTACGTCTAGTTATTCTATTATAAGTGCCTTTTTGATGTATTTTGCCGTTTTATATACAATTTTTTATATTAAATGTCGACTTTATGATATGTAATAAACATTTTATGTAAAACCTTTGTAGTTATTTTATCAAACATAAGGTTAAAAAAGTTCTTTCCGTAATTGTTATATCTCTTTACTAGCTACTCTAGCGCGGTTTCACCCGCTTCTCGGCTCCATTTAATTGTAGCGTGATGTTTTATAGCCTATAGCACTCAGGAACATTGTAGCTATCTATCAGTGAAAGAATTTTGGTAATCCGACCAGCGGTTCCAAAGATTATCCCCTACATACAAACTTACAAATTTTACCTCTTTATAATATTAAGTATAGATAACAAAACCATTTTTAAATATATTTTTACGCATTCTTTAAACAATTGTTATTATTGTGTCTAAAAATAAACATGGTACAGTAATGCATGTGAATTACAATACATTTCCTTTAGAGTCCTGTTTTAATTATTTAAGTTCTCTATCACAATCGTGTTGCTAACGGATGCATCCTCATTATTTTACATTTAAACAGCTTTTTAAGGGTAATACGTTCCAACTGTGTATACAGTTTTGTTGGACATTTTATACTTTTTATAATGTAAAATGTACCTTCTAAGCAATAATAAATAAAATAAAATGAACCAAAAAGGTTTTATAACATATAGTTCCATACGAATTTTATACGTTGTTGAAAGATAAAGAATATAAATATTTGTAACGAATGAATATCCCACAAAATAATCCCAAAGAATATCCCATAGACTAACACTTAACTTAAAATTCAAATCTGACAATTAGAACTGTAGTATATAAATACACATTAAAACCCTAAATTGCTGTATCAGAAACCGTGAATTTGATAGCTTACTGTTACGATGACAGGTCAAATTGTATCATTTCCGTTCATAGAAATCAACAATTAATTTGCATAGGTATTATATATGTACCTACCTACATTTTAAATGAATACTTGATAGGTATTATTATAGTATGATGATAGGTTATATTATAATACTAGCGTCGTAACTTCTCCCGTTTTCCCAACATTTCCCTTCACTGCTCTGCTTCTTTTATTTGTAGCGTGATGATAAGTATCCTATAACCTGTCCAAGAGTATAAAGAATAATAATTGTACCAAATTTTGTTAAAATCCGTAGAGTAGTTTTGTTTCTATAAGGAGCATACAGACAGACAGACAAAAAATTTCCTGATTGCATTTAGACATCAGTATCGATCACTAATCAACCCCTGGTAGTTATTTTGAAAATATATTTAATGTACAGAATTGACCTCTACAGATTTATTATAAGTATAGATTATAAAGAGGTAAAATATGTAAGTTAGTGTGTAGGGGCTGGTCAGATTTCCAAAATTCTTTCACTGATAGAAAGCTAAAATTTTTTTTGAGTTCTTTAGGCAATATTTCGTTCCATCGAAACGCTGGCGAAGCTGCATGCAACAGCTACTACAGTTCTGTACAAACATACCAGACCACATCATCAGCCTATAAGTGCGGACTACTTAGCAAAGGCCTCTTCACACTCAGATTAGGTTTATGCATTAATCACCACGCTTGCTTAAGGCGGAGTGGCGATTTACGACATACCAGCAACCTGACAATTATAATGTACGACCCAACCTTATTAGTTAAACATTGACTTTAAAAAAACGCAAACTACTAATAAAAGATTAGATATATCTAACTCCTTACAAGTTTATGTAGGTAAATAAGATTGATATAATCGACAGGCGACACAGATATAGATCGTAAATGTCTCCTAATCATGTATTAACATCGCATTAGTAAAGCGTGTATCTATCAATTTATTATTATTTTGGAAACTATATAATAGATAGTAGGTGATAGTTAGTGAGAAGCTTAAAAAGTCTTAAATTTCCAGTCTAAGGAATGCGTGTATCACCTCATTGGTCTTCGCGAAGGGGAAAGGCCGCTCCATGCATTTTACTTACTGACACCCGGTTTCCGAAAGGCCGATCAATGTTAAAATCAATTTAATCTCTTGTCAAGTCATCTGATTGGTTGACTGAATTATCAACAACCAATTAGATGAACACGAGATTTAACAGGAGATTAGTAAATTTTAGCATTTAGTTGACAAGCCTTTGACGGTTGTGAATCTGGTTAGATATCAGTGCATGCTTTAAGGTTTAGCTAGCTACTTGTGGCAAAGCGCTTGAAGCTCCTCTGGTTTGTGATGTGTGGCCATGTGTTGCTCTGATCGCTTACCATCAGATCCTGGAGACCAACTGTCTGATGCGTAGACGTTAGTAGACAGTTAGCCTCCAGGATCTGCAACTATGCCATATCTACTGTGCCATTTTGGGTCTCGAAAAAGACCAAAAATGGCACAGTAAAAGAATCCTCTTCTTTATCATTTAATTTTCTCCTTCCTGAGGAATTAGATATATGGTTTATGTAATAATATACCCAGTGCTGTTATGAACTGAGCTCTAATATGGAAAATTCTGTTTTTACCAAGTTTAAACGAAACATTTTGTAAGGTTCATTGACTTTTGAGAAACTTCGGACTGGCTAAACACTACTCCCTCCCTTCGGCCTATGACGTGGTACAATATGCACCCTCGGTTTTTTTACCAACACTACGATATTCACTCATTAATATTTCTTAACAATGTTATTGACATCCTAATATTTAACAACTACATGCGTATGATATTGTAGATAGATAACCTGATAAAGGTTCGCAGGAGCCATTAGGTGCAGATCAAGTCTTAAAAAAGGAGACCTTATTTGTCCCGCTCCTTCCAAAATTCGAGGCCACAACGTGCCGTAAACTATTTCTACATGTTTGTGTATTATACGTTTATTATACCCTATTTATACCATACAATAAATAATAATCAGTTTTTAATCAGATAACACATTCACACCCAATTTTCTAGTGCGTCAATTGTATTGAGTTAGGCGTAAATATGTAGGTACCTAGATTTTTTTTTAAGCAAATGTTTTTGTTTTATATCATAGGTTGGTAAACGAGCAGACGGATTACCTGATGGTAAGCAATTGGCGCCCATGGACGCTCGCAATACCAGAGGAGCAACTATTGCGCTGCCGGGATTTTGTGAGTTGTTAGGGGCTATTTGCGGATAGGGGATTTGAGGATAGACGATGGGTGGGGGGAATATAGGATGGGTCTCCGAAGTCTGATTTATTAGGCAATATTAGTCTTTGTATTTTCGCAACCTCGGACTGATTAAGTTTCGGTAAACTGTTGACTTGGCTTGTGCTGCTTCATGATTATGAGCCCTTGCGTGAATTGAAATTTGTCGTCATTGTCACGTAAGTCACCTAAGAATGTCTTACCTAATTCATTTAATAGATACTCTAACAAATTTAAAAAAAGAACATTAAAATTTGTTGTTTAAATTAAGAATTTAAATCGTCAATCAAATAGAAACGTTTTTGACGCCCTTTCAAGTTCTGAATTCAGTGTCTATTCTCGGTAGAAGAGCACGCGGCGTCGTTATGCAATGTGAAGACATACGGACGCCTCATTCGTGTCGATAAATAACACAGTCTGACTTAGGAACAACGTGACTGATAGTATCTACTTATTACCTATGTTTACATACACAACATTATATTAATTTATAAGTACATAATATGCATGAACATCGTCATGTATTTCAATCCCGAAAGGATGATCAGAGGTGAGGAAGGCATCTCACAATTCATCAGGCTATTCTTAATAAATGGATTCACTACCACAAGAAGAATCGTTCAATTCGAGTTCCGGAGTTTAGCGCGTTCTAACAAACAAACAATGAAACAAACTTCTTAGCTTTTTATCACATCATCAGCCTATATGTGCAAAGGCCGCTCTTCTCACACGAGGAAGGATTGAGCATTAATCACCACGATCATGCTCAAGGCGGATTGAAGATTTCAGACTATGTTACGACGTACCTATGTCAGCGGTGTCTTAATACTTAGTCATAGAAACTTGTACATACATGTAACTCTTATACATAAAGTTACATTAGCACTTGCCAGATTTTAAACCTGCACTCTCATCATGAAGAAAATCCAGGATTTTTCCTTCATGACCCTCATGCATGAGAAGCAGACACCTTACCCTCTGGACTACCAGTTTTTATAGTCCCTACCTACCTATAAGGTTACTCATAGTTTGAATATTGCCATATTACTATTATTCCAGTATCTTCGCGCCATATTAGTTTTACCTTCTAATCACACTGCAGTAAAATGATACCACATTATCAGCTAAATCCATAATATGTAACACTATTTTTATAAATTATGTGATTATGATCACTATTTCATTAGTCGTAAAGTGATTTTTCGTTTACAACGCATTCCTTGGATAGATTCTTCATATCATTCTGTAGATTTTGTTTCCGTCGATGTACAGTTGAGTGCGAAAGTTTCACTTTATAATAAACCAAATTTTAGTCTCTCTTGATTTTTCGGACCGATGCCAGTAGGTAAATGACCAGCCATCCACAGATTTTGTCGGCAGGTATATGCTTCAAAATAGTAGCACTTGCTTTGAATGATTATAGGATATACTAAGGATACATTCATACATATTATTTTAGTTCAGTTAAATATACATTTTACATTTGTCTACAAGAAGGGAAAATTTACAAATTCCAAAATTTTTACATTAAACGAAAACATACAAGCAATTTCGTAAATATATCATAGAAAATTATAAGTAGAATATATAAATAAAATTTGACTAGTCGTTAAAGTTTCCAAATAGAGTTCCCGAGCAGGACATGTAAGACTAGCTATTGGTTCTGTAGAAACACGTAGGTAATTATTTATTGATTAAGTTTGACTTGCTAAATAAAATATTACAGGAGACACAGAAATGTTGACATAAAGTAGGAATATTAATTCCTCATTGATATTCATACTGCCTACAATACAGATAAGAATTTTAAATAGCAGTAGAAAAAATAAATGTTTAAACTAAATCGAAAAAAATCTATATTAGTCTATTGACGCCGATTGTACACAAGAAGGTTATAAGGAAAGTGTCTTAGGTACGTCAATAATCTTAAGCGCCGACAAAAAAATATTGTAGGATTACTGTGTAAACTTTATCTAAAATAGCCTTTAATCTACAGCCAGTCAATAGTAAGGTACTAGTCACCGAGTGAGCACCTCTTAATCAGATAAACGTTAGCCCGGTGTGATAGGGGGTCATTAATGACAAATTATTGAAACGTTCGCGGGTGTCCACATGCCGACAGAGCGTATTCAACTGCATAGAATCCAGTATTATTTATAGTGGCCTAGGGGATCAGCTGATGGAGCCGCGTGGCGCGCGACTCGCGAGTTAGAGCGCGGCCGCGCGCGCGCAGACACCGCTACACCGCACATCCTGCGCACACGCCGCGCCGACACTATCTGCGTTATCGTACAAATAATACATACACGTGAACCACCAGCTAACCGGCTCCCGTCGCTTGTTTACGCCGTTTACCCACCACCACAATTACCAGACACGTCAGACTGAACTGACTGCAAATAATATCATTATCTCTCAACTTAATGTGACTTCGCTTACCTATTTCATCTTACCAGTGTTTTATTGTGATTCTAGTTAAAAAAAATACAGACATAATCGTCTATTTGTTACGCAACAATCAAACGCGTGTGAACCAAGATACAGTGTAGTGTTCCGTCAAGGAAATAATTCATAGGATATAAACAAATTATGGCTCCTTTCTAGGAACTTGAGCTGTCGTAATTTGAACTCTGTGCAGTGGTAGTAAGGTGAAAATGAGGAGCGACGTGTTAGCACCGAGCGAGTTGGAGGGGACGGACTACCTTCTCTCATCCACTATGAGGCTGGAGGACAGCTTTCTGCAAATACTCGGTAAGTAGCCAGCAATAATAAAACAAGTAAACATGAAGAAACATTTTTCTAAACTCGTTTTTCATCTAACAAAGTTGCAAGATCGAGTCATAACTTGAAAACAAATACTCAAATAGACGCGACGTTTTTTTAGGAAAAATAAAAAGAGACAGAGATAGAATCGTCATGGTAACAAGACATTTCAAGGACACGTAAGCTTGTACTTAAATGTAGATTAGGTAATAAATGATTACACGGATAACAGCAGCCAAGAGACGATCGTAATCACACCTAATATAATAATAGTATATTCAGTACCTACATACAAAAAGGTAGGTTAGTACCTACATAAACATTGAAATGTATCAATTCTGCAAACAAAGAAACTTCTTAGTACCTTCCCACATAATTATATTAGGGTTACCACAGATACTTACATAATAGGAACAATATGGTACTTAAATTTATACGAAAAAATTAAAAATCAAAAAAAAAAATTGATGTGCTGATCATACCTATTCATAATAGGTACAAACAGATTTTTGATAAAAAATATAAAGTCACTATCTATGATTATACATAAATGTTGTGTTATTTTATTATTAAGTACCTGTATTATCACGATGAAGAAAACAAAATATTTTGGGAAATGGATACCTAGGTAACTATAACAGAAAATAGGTAGGTAGGTCCTGATATCTTTTTTGTAGACAACGTAAGTACTTATTTACTTTTTTGTTATCAAATCCATATTAGTGCCAAATGATAGTGACCCAACTTTTTCTTAATCTTTGACGTTATCTTAACAAAGTCATTGTTTGTTGGACTGGAACTTTTATTTTATAGGTACATAGTTTTAAGCCCTTTTTATGGTGGGGATATGATTCTTTTTTTTAGGGGGAAAAAATATCAAATGACTTCTCTCCCGCCTCTGTCAAATTCTTACCTACCGATTAAAAACTACCCCCTTCGCTTGAATCGCCATCTCAGCTGAAGACAAAGATAATTCTTCCATGATCAAAACCACCCTGGCGGTCACTATTTAAACAATAAATTGTGTGACGCCTGTTACGGCACATAGGAAAATTACTATTCCCTTGAATATCGCACATATTCATTAATACGTCATTTAATAACAGAACTCTGTTTTTTTTTACACTTAAGTACCCTAACCCAAAGAAGTCCGGAGGCTTTTCGTTGAATGTTTTTTTCTTTTGAGTGTGTTATATTATATCATGCAATGAACTATGAGTGACGAGCGGGAGTGTCAAAATCTTGCTCACTATAAACTATCCCGTTCCTTCTCCTGCTCTGAGGACAGCTTTTGCACTTACACTCCCAGCAACGGTCGGGACCTAACAATGTGTAATTGGCCATTCATGTAATGTAAGTAGTTAGGTATCTGAAAAGTTAAAAAGTTATTGCACCTCTTTGCTAAGACCTTATTGTTAAAATCGAAGACATTGTCGTCAACTTTGGTATACACATGATCATGATTAATGAATGTATGGCAGAAGAATATTACACATAATATTATCCTTTTTTGGTAATAATTCAACTGACAAACGACAAAAGTGGCATTTAGACATCCAAATAAAATTCTGCTTACCTGTGATGCACTAGATAAGTCGTATAAGCTCTATGAGATACTCTATGCACAAAGTATTTGTTATTTTGCTTTATGTAGCCCAGAATGTTTCCTGAGTGTGGCCATTAACAAGAAAAGGTTCAAGGGACTGAACTTGTGGCGCCCTCCGCCCGCCCGCGGTGCAATTATGCACATACGCTACAATTGCAAATGGCAACACATTATTTCTGCTAACTACGTCTGTTATTACAAGCTTTAAATATAATTATTGTTTTCATGATCATTACAAATGATTATTACTACCTATTAACAGCGACAAATTGTTGTCTTGTTCTTAAAAAATAACTGTAGGTTTTTAATATAAATACTTACTTTATTTGTGTTGAACAAAATATCCTCAAGATTTAGTTCTTGTGAGTGTACATATTTGAAAAATGTTACAGCTATTAATATTCAAATTCATATGTCGTTATTTTTATGGGTCCATTGACCTTACGGTAACTTACCTACCTTACCGATTCTGTTTAGGTAAATTCTGTCTGGCGCTTGTCCATTAAAATTTCGGTGTGGTCCAAATCTACTTCTTTTTTTAATGGACCACTGTACCCTGATCGTTAGGTACATTTACTATACTTCTAATTTGTATGGCGTTAATGATATTGTTAGAGGTTTTTTTGACTGGGCAAAATTATTAAACCCTCTGAGTGGGAAAACAAGGACTGTCAGACTCTTACTGACTAAAAACCACCGTGTTCCTTCTCCTGCTCCAGGCCAAGGCCGTGGTGCTTTATTTTTATCTTTATTTACCCGCAACCCTGGCTAAACACAGTTAGGAGCAAAAGCAACCCTGGCTAAACACAGTTAGGAGCAAAAAATTACTTATGTGTCATGTGTATGTGAAATTCAATGTTTGTAAACGCAGCCACGACACAGGAGAAAATCCTAGTGTGGGGCAACATTTTTATTTAAGAAGAAGAAGAAGAAGATAATTATGAATTAGAAGTGAAGAGAGAGCGTTTGAGTGAGGTTACCGGAGGCCCAATCTATCCCCCTCCCCTATCCTTTCCCGATCCTTATATCACCAACCCCTATCCCCAAAAGGCTGTCAACACACTCGTAACTAATTTGGTGTTGCGGATGTCCATGGGCGGCGCCGATTGCTTAGCATCAGGTAGTCCGTCTGCTCGTTTGCCGACTTATACCATAAAAAATACACGATTGAAAGTGTTTTTGTTGATGTTATATTTTTCGTATACGAGACATAATACAAACATACAATTCATAACAAAAATACTCTCAAGCGCCATAAACCTCCATCGAACACGTTATTTTTAACCCCTGACGCAAAAACGACGGGGTGTTATAAGTTTGACGTGTCTGTGTGTGTGTGTGTGTGTCTGTCTGTACCACTCTAGCCACCGAACGGATGGACCGATTTTGATTTAGTTTTTTTTGTTTGACAGTAGAAAATGTCGAGAGTGTTTTTACGTAAGTTTGATGAAAATTGTTCCAAGATGGCCGCCGCCACAAAATGACAGATTAGATATTTTTTTTTAAACTCCATCCATATGGGTATCAAATGAAAGGGCTTGACTAGTAGAATACTGTTAGATATGACAAATTTAAAATACAAGATGGCTGCTTCTACAAAATGGTGCTTTACATTTTTTTATTACAACTTGATCAATATGGATATCAAAAATGAAAGGGCTTGACTAGTGAAATACAATTAGGTATGAAAAATTTAAAATCCAAGATGGCTGCCTCTACAAAATGGCGCTTTATGGATATATTGATATCATTTGATATCTATATCCATATCCATCCATTTTCATAGGAATTATAATTGTTTATGGATATCTCGTTCCGTTCATTACATTTGGTTTTTATAAAGTCGGGGGTTTTTTTTAATTTTTAATTTAATTTTTTTGTTCAAGTTTTCTTATAAAAAGTATTATTACATTACCAACGTAATTTTGGATAAGTATATTTTTTATTCGACATTCATAATATATTCTCTACTTCCTACCTACTGTTGTACACAATTTGTTTCTGGAAAATTACTTGCAATCACACATTTTATTTAAATGAATACTTACCTAATTATTTTAACGATTATAATGCAATCGATATTAGAATTTACATAATACATAATTACCAACCGAAGTTTACCGTTCACCAATCATACGTACAATTTTTATGTGAGAAACAAGCTTCGACACAAATGGTTCCGCTCGACCGGAGTGATACTACGGCCTCATATAAAACCAGCGTGAAACAACCCTGTGGTTGTTTAGTTGCAAACACGTTGTGGGCCTGTGCCCACAACGTTGTGTTGTGTTGTGGACCTTCGATAACCTCATTAAAGGTGCCCCTTCCCTAATCTACATTAAACCTCCAAACCCCTAATCCCCAAAAGGACGTCAACACACTCGTAACTTCTCTAGTATGGCGTCCAGAGCTTACCATCCACCACCAAATTTGTTCCCAGGTTACACGCAGTTTGCCGCTGTCACATAAAAAATCTAACTCATTTCTATCTATTTCTTCCCTTTATTCCCATATTATACATAGAATATTGGAATATATTTAAGTAATTGTGAATACGATGCACTATGTTGTATATTTTCTGTGATATGACACGCGCCCACACCAAGGTTAATAGACACTAGTTGAAGCTAATATAAACAGTTCAAGATTTATTTACCTCTGTACTTTGTGTCTATACAAGCAATGATCAGTGAGAAACTAAACATAGCATTATTTTACAAACTTTTATTTAGCTTTTGATGCTTTTAAAACTTCTACTACTTTTTATTGAACATTTATGACCATGGCTAAAGTGCCTGATGTGATCTGGATGTGGGGAAAATGTGATTTCCTTATCAATAAAAGCAAGGAAGGCAGACGAAAAAATACTTATATAGTTGAAAACAGTCACCTATTACTATTTCTATGATCGTTTTTCTAAGTAGGTACCTACTTATTTGAATAATTTCGAACGCTTTTAAATACATAATAAAACGAAGCCTCTTAGTAAATATCCGTCCAGGAATAGTAACAAAAATTTATTGAAACTGCTTTCCTACTTCAAACCGTGTAAAAGAAAAACTGATTATTATAAGAAAATGTTACAAAAAGTATAGCAAAAATGTTATAAAAGGTCTTAAAGCGATCAAGTAAAGAAGTGCAGCATAAAAACCTTCGCAACGCACCTCTTCAATACCTAAACTTGATGAAGTGGTGTTGGTGACAACCTCGTTTATGTGAATAGTAGTAGTGACTATAACAGCAAACAAATGTTAGGGCATTGTCTGATTAGTTTCTGAGAACATTGTAGGTAACACGAGGCGTCAAACAGAAACAATAGGGCGCAGAAATAAATTCATAGAACGTACTTTCTTTTCAGTTCAATTTACACTGCTTTGAATTATTAGTAAAAAACAGAAAAGGAATTGAGTATAAGTATTATTGATAGAGCTACTGGCGCGCGGTAACACCCGCTGCTCGGGTCCTACAGATCGTAGCTTGGTGTTTTTAGCCTTTCACGATAAATGTACCTACTTACAAAAAAACACAAAAGGAATTATTGAATTCGAACCAGCAGTGCCTGAGATTAGCGCGTCCAAACAACCAAACAAATTCTACAGCTTTATAATATTAGTATATGTATGTATATGTAGATTTTTTTTTGTGAGGGTAAAATCATCAAATGACTTCTCCCATCCAGGGCCGGGCAGGAGGGAGTGTCAGACTCTTACTGACTAAAAACCTGTTCCTTCTCCTGCTCTTTGCCGAGGTCGCGGTGCCTCATTGCGCTTACCCCGCAACCCCGGCTGAACATCAGCCCTTTAGGGCCCCATCTGTGGTGGTCTAATGGCTCTTTGAGGCGCGCGCGGAACGCTACGCGCCGTACGCTCGGGCCTGGTTCTGGTCGGGCGGCGAGCTGCCCTTACTCGCCGACCGCAGGCCCGTCGGGTGCTTACGGTGGCCGGAGCTCGTCCCTTGATGTATATGTAGATTGGTGATTGGAATGACTCCTGTTTGTCAACTGTTTTCATAAGTAGGTACACTTGCATCGTGTTGAGACTTATGTCTATGGATCATTTTCCATTCATATATAGACAATTTCATTCACCTTCTTAAATAAGAAAGCCGTTACACCGCATATTTCTCGTTGCTAAGTGGATAGCTAAACCAAACTTTAGAATTATAGAAACGTGTTTTGATTTTAATTGTCTAACCAAATAACTGATCGTTTCTACATTTGAATTGCAAATTAGAAAAAAAAAATAACTCCGTATAGCTTCTATGTCTGTCTACTAACACTACGGTCCTTTTCAGTTTAATAATCTATTGTATATTTCTTACTTAACTATATTTGTATTAATAAACATCTCAATAGTATATTATTTATTATGTAGGCATGTGTAGGGTCAACTGTTTTTGTGTTACACGGAAAATAACTTCGTATACTTACTTACCTAATAATTATTACGGCATTTTCGTTTTTATAATCTTGTTTATAACCTCTAAAATGTCAAATTTTGAACCTAAATCGCATTTCTGATCAATGACGTATTATAACATCATTGTTTCTGATAATATACATCCATATACATTAATATTGTTTACCACGTAGTAAGTATGTTCAATACGGTCTTTAAAACTGCACATATTATGTTTGTATAAATCAAGATTTTCAAGTAATGTGGTGCATATATTTTGTTTTAACACTGACAAGGTCAATGCTGCCTGCATTTAATCTTATCATGTACATCTGTTTGGATTGTCACGTGTCGTTCATATCATATTTCATATAAATAAATATCCATTTTTACTTTGGGGTCCTTGTTTTGTTGGTATTGCAATTTTTACGAACTAATATGTTAGTATGTCGGTGTATTAGATATGTAGATCTCAATGCTGTGAAATGATTTTAAAATTTAACTTTTTTAACGAGGGGAAATCATCGAATTACGTACAATCCTTCGCCCAGGGTAGGGCAAAGAAGGAGAGTCAGACTCTTACTGACTAAAAACCACCTGGCTCTAGGCCGAAGCCGCAGTACCTAGCTTCCTGGATGCTTTAGATAATGAAAACATATCCCTTACTACGCAGCGCATTCAAGGTTCTATCATCATGTATGTATGTAAGTAAAGCCATCTTGTCGAGATCAATCGTTTCAAAGCTAGTAACTGAAATACTAGTTGTCTAATAAGTTGATCAATAACTTTCCAGTAGGTACCGAGCCAATAGAGCACCACAGACGCGCTTTATAGGGCTGATGATGAGGCACCGCGGCCCCGCCAAGAGCAGAAAGAACGGGAAGGTTTTCACCAAGGGTAGTAGAAGTAATATTCCCTAACAAAAAAAAGTTTTTACTCAAAAGACCTACAATTTTACACAACCAACAGTAGGCAAGAAAACGTTCACAATTTTCATGTCGCCTTCGCCAAATAATATTTCGGTATCATCATTTATATATTATTATCATGTCATATTTTTTGGGATATTTGTGATAAAGAATGAATTCGCTTTATCTTAATTTATAGCTGTGAGATACGCAATATTTCGGTTACTATCTAACTGATAAAAGTGGCATTACATACAATATCTTTCAACTTAAAAACGCATTAATCTTCTCCACGCGATAAACTTTATTTGGTAGCGAAGACTGGAATGTTAGAACATTAAGTTCTGTTTGTTGTTATTATTTGTTAATTAATCTCGTCATTATATTGTTAACTATTGATATTTCATAATTACCTAACTATGAATGACGAATTTAATAATGCGTAATAATTATGCAATCTGAATTGTAAATTATGACGAGAAATTATCGATCTTTAATATCGTAATTCAATTTCGCATTCTGGTCTTATTAGGTCAAACTATTGTGTGTATTCTATTTGTTCAAACTAGACGTTTAATTATCATATTCGTAGAAGTTTATAGGGCTCATAGAAAACCGGTGTGAAATAACTACAACCACAGTATAAATATGGGTTGTGCTTAGCCTGGTGAGGATACCGGAGACCCATTCCTTCACCGGAAGCAGGGATGGCGCTTATCCAATCCGTTATTCCTAAAAGGCCGCACACGCACTAGTAACTGCTTTGGGTTGGGGGTGTTCTTGGGCAGCGCTGTTTACTTACCATCAGGTAATCCGTGTCCTCGATTACCAACCGACCTGTTTCATAAAAAATCCATCTTGCAATCGGTGAACAATGCTATCCTAATTACAAACTGTCATCGTTATTGTTACCGATTAGTTTAAAAAAGTATCTACTAATAAAAATACATGAATATAGTATGAGGCAACCATGCTGTTTTAACAAGGAAGTTGAAGAGATTAGGGCCCTAAGTTCACATTGCCGCCGCCCACTGTACAAATTGCCGCGACCTGACCTACCTAATGTGATAATAACAATCAAAATATGACAAGGGGACATGGACACGTCAAACGCCTAGCGTCACTTATTATTCCATGGTCATTCTTAGGCCTTTGGCTAGGTTGAACCAGAAATACATAATATGTTGATTGTTTAATTTTGCCTGATAATTCGAGTAAAACAACGGTATGTATGTAAGTGTGGCTACGTTTGGATGCTTTTAATAAGTACTAATATAAAATTAATACAGATTTCTGGTTAGAAAATGGTCAGGTGAGTGGTCGGGTATTTAAGACAAGTGTGGAAGAGCCAGAACTTCAGTACGAATGGATCGGCTCCACTAGTAATACCACGGCCTCACAGAAAACCGGCTGTAAACATACCACAGCGATTGTGGATGTCCAAAACCCTAATCCCCAAAAAGCAGCAGGTTTAGCGGGTGTCATACATATAATTGGTTACCATCAGGTAATCCGTATGAATGATGGTAAAAACATTTTTTTGTTCTGGCCGAAGTCTGGTGAAATCCTTATGGAGGAACCGGGAATATTTTTTGTAGACAATTTTAGAACAATGCGGCGTGGCGACCCCAAGTATTGGCCATGGGTGTCGGTAAATAAATGAAATTCCTATAATATGATAAGATTATAATATCAGTGGTTCGCAGGCAACTGTAGGTACCTACTTGTAATGTTGATATTATAGCGTTATCTGTGAAGTGTTTCCAAGTGTTCGGTCTACAAGAGGTCATTTAGTAAGACCTTCATTGAAGACTGTTCAGTCACCTACGGACTCATTACTGTTGATGGATCTTTACACTCTTAAACAAACCTTTGTGTAACAATATAAAAGTACATTAACATCTATGTAATAAGAATCTTTACTGCTATTATTTTTTTTACGCCCATAGAGTTACGAGTGCTTTGCCGGCCTTTTGAGGATAAGGGTTTCGGATATTTAAGGATTAGGAAGGGATGGGGAGACAGCGAAACACAACGGTGTGGTTGTTTCGCGCCGGTTTTCTGTGAAGCCGTGGTATCACTCCGGTCGAGCCAACCCATTCATGCCGAAGCTTGGCTCATCCAAACCCGAATTGGAAAATAAGATTTGCAGATAAACGCTGTACGAAGTCACTGTAGTAGGGCAAAGGACGTCTGTATGGTGATATTAGGCTTAAAATATAATAAATATGTTATTTAAATAATTTTAGTTTTCTATTCTAACCTTGTAAGGGTTGCCAACCATAGCGGATTATGATTAAGTGGTCAGATTACATATGTACGTAACTACACACAGTCTTTCTTAAACACATTTTTGTTCATAGTATTGAGAAATTAAAAGGAAATTTTAAATTTCGGGATAATGCAACGCTATTATCGGCTTTTGGTGCATCGTTGATAAGTAATAATCACTTATGTATGCATTGTAATGAATCATTTGATTAATATTAACTAACGCTAGGCGGAACTAAGATAAACTGTCTCAGTGAGTTATACGTACCTACATAATAAAGTCTCGTGGCTAGCCAATCCTTGAGTAATTCAAGTACCTACTACAAATGTCTAGACCGCTTAATTAGTTCAAGAAAAACAGTACATAATGTCTGATAACTAATGAACTTAATGATGATAGAATAATTGTAACATAATTTATGTTCTATCGAAACGCGACGAGTGGCCTTTTGATTTGTTTATTTACATATTTATTTGAATTACTTAAAATCTGTATTAAAGATAATATGAATTTCCCTTAGTCATAGTATCACGCTACAGGTACGTATGTTGTCTTTCTTAAGACCAGTGAGGAGAAGAAATTCTTTAAAATATATTTTTTGAAAAGTAGAAAGCAAAACGAAATCGAAAATAATAGATATAATAATCAAATAAAATAAATCAATACAATAAAGTATTGAAAAATACAAAACTATACTTTTACTTATTTATCGATCGATCTATACACTATGTTTTAGATTTTTTAAAGCTTATGAAATAAGTACTTAAGCTATTTGACGCAGGCGTCGGGGATCAAGGGACGATCTCCGGCCACCGTAAGCACGGGTCTGCGGTCGGCGAGTAAGGGCAGCTCGCCGCCCGACCAAAACCAGGCCCGAGCGTATGGCGCGTAGCGTTCCGCGCGCGCCTCAAAGAGCCACTAGACCACCACAGACGGGGCCCTAAAGGGCTGATGTTCAGCCGGGGCCCTAAAGGGCTGATGTTCAGCCGGGGCCCTAAAGGGCTGATGTTCAGCCGGGGTTGCGGGGTAAGCGCAATGCAAATGCATAAAGAGCAGGAGAAGGAACAGGGGGGTTTTTAGTCAGTAAGAGTCTGACATTCCCTCCCGCCCGGCCCTGGGCGGGAGAAGTCATTTGATGATTTTCCCCTCACAAAAAAAAGCTATTTGACGCAAAATGTTATGACGTCATAACTCAGTTTTTCATACAAATTTCATAGAAAAGTTTCGTTTTTGACGTTTGGATAAAAGTATCGAATTTGACTATGTACTTGTTGGAAACTACCGTATTATTGACACTGAAGGACTAAAAGTTGGAAACCAGTGCGAAGCAGTGCCAGTAAGTTGGTGCCTTTTTGAGGGGCATAATCATTGAATGACTTCTCTCGACGGAGTGTCAGACTCTTACTGACTAAAACCCTATGTTCCTTCTCCTGTGCCAGGCCGAGGCAGCGCCGCATTATTGTGCTTGACCCGCAAGTATAACCACCTAAATGGCTGAAGTAGCTACCACACACATACAGTACATAATAAAATCGGTTTGCTTTAGACATACCTACGTGTGAAGAATTTGAATTTGCCAACAGTTTAATTTACCATTAGCTTTTGATCGCGACTCCGTTAGTGTCTTTCTGCAGATTTTTGGTATAAAAACTAGGTAGGTATCCTATGTCCTTTCTCGAGTTCCAAACTATGTTTGTACCAAATTTTACAGAAATTGGTGCAGTAGTTTAGGCGTGAAGAAAAGACAAACAGATAGAGTTACTTTCGCATTTATATTATTAGCATATAAGTAAGATTACCTTACTTCTAGACGTTTGCAAGTGCTTCATGTACGGTGTAAATTTGAATTTTCATAAGAGCCGTTTAAAAAAAACGCTATTATTGTTAACAAAGATAGTGATTTATCAGTGTTTTATTGATAATTCTGAAACTTTTAAATTGCCTCATCCTGACTGACTGCAATCATGGCAAAGCCCATGAAGAGGTCAGTGATGTACTTACACGATATTTTATTTATTTATTTATTTTTTCTTCTTCACACAAAACAGTCTGAAAGGCGGACTTAATGCCTTATGACATTCTCTAACAGTCAACCATAGTGCAGTGCACAGAATTCTTGCGGTTGGTGCGAAGCAAGGACACAGAGTCCTAGAACAAAATGGTATTGTTAACTGGGAAATATAAAATCTACTAAAAGTGCAATGATCTGCCTTGCAAATTACTATTTATTTATTCGAGCCTCAGCACGTGTCCCTACTTCGTTGTTATAATTTATAAATAAGTATAGTAAGTAAATGTGCTTATTAAGTACCTACGTCGTTTATATTATTTCTTGGACAAATCCGGGTCGTTGCGCCCTGTTATCAATCTTATCAACACTCATGTATGGCGTAATCGTATAAATGTGTTTAACATGTAGGTACCTACACTATAGTACCTGCTTAACTTGTAAAAACCGTCTCAGGAATAGAAAATTAACCACTTACAATTATTATTCTATTAATTTTGACCATAGAACTTCATTATATGATCTATGATTTTGACATTTATTATGGCGGGAGCGGCGCCATGTTTTCGCGCCATACTTGAATTTAAATATTGTCTATAAGTAGTCTGTACCGACTGTGGCAGTGAAATAACATCTATTCAAATGCTTTTCAATTTCGAATAAGGAATAAATTAAGGTCTGATAGAGGTAGGATGAATAATAAAATTGAAAGAACAATGTGGGTCTTGGCCTTTTCACCTCACAACTAACTGAAAATGCTAAACAGTGAATGTTATACGAGCATGTAATAGGCATACCTACATATATTGTCGGCCTTACGGTCAATAACATTTTAAAACACACACTGTTTGTAAAATTATCTAACTTCGGTAAAAAAAATGACTTAACCTTGAAAATATAGAAAAAAACTTGCGTAATATTGTCTATGACGCGATGCTTAAGTCAAGAGCAAGGAGATTATAAATTACATAGTGTTATTAACTGATACTTATTTCCTTTTATTGTGAAAATGAAGATTATAATTAATTTTATATAGGTACCTAACTATATGATTTAAGTACCTATCAATTGTAATTAAAATTAATATGAATTATGTTACCAAGTTTTATCGTTAATTAAGCGTTATTACAAGCGCCACAAAATGAATAAATAAACACCTAGTAAGTTGTTTATTTTTATTTTTTAACACGATAAGCGCCTTGAATTACCGTGAAAGGTCATTCTAGACAATTTTGTTACATACATACAGAAATTACAAACAATAATTATTTTAATTTGTTAACTAATCAAAATGCGGAAAAACAACGAAACTCGTATTTATTATTGACACGAAGTCATAATTAATTAGGTAAGTAACTGTGTGGACTTACCTAATGTACCAAAACCGAAAGCAAAAAAACCTAATACATAAGTAACTGAACTAAATCAAACTAAATAAAAAAGGAGTTAAGTATGTATATAGGTACTTATTTAAAATTTTAAAACTGCAGCTTGAATTAATCTTAATATTGAAAGCAAATACACATATGTATGTACCTACAGTGTGTCTAAGTTAGAATCAAACCTTGGGGAATTACTTAATATTGTACCTAACTTGAATTAAACCGATTACAAAAAGGATGGGGTTCTCAATGTGGGTTGTACAATTTAAATAATTGCCATTATACCGCCAATAATTATTGTGAAACTGAAGATCTTAGTTAAATGGCCATATGTAAAAAAAAAAAACACATCTTTGCCTAATTGATAATGATATACCTACCTCAAGCCGTAGACAACAGAAATATTTTTTTTATTTCTTTATTCCATTGGATGGTCACGATTAAATATAAAAATAATAGTATTTTTATTTCTAGTTTGTTTGCAGTTACGTTTACAATCACTCCCACTAGAGCAATGACACGACGCACAAAAAAAGATTTAAATATAATTTTACGCTATCACTATTTTCTATTTTTGAAACAACGGCCGAAATATTGGGTACTTCGCTGTTTGACACCATGAATTTTTGACACCACGGTGTCAATCGCAGAAGAACGTTTTTTGAATTGGCTGTTTAGGACCATTTCCATAATAATTTGCGACCGTGGTGTCAAACGGCGAATATCTTATTTTGTTTTCGTCGATTGACACCATGGTATAAAACTGTTGATTTGGACCACTTTCAACAATTTAAAGGTCAACTGTGATTTGTGTACTGGCGAAAAGAAAACGGTTATTAAAACAAAAATTACAATCAAATTTTTAATGGAATCTTGTATGAATAAATCTTGTATATGAATAAAAAGTTCTAACAAACAACAAAAAAACACAGATAGAAAAGGTAAATTACCTTTTTACTAAAAACTAACTACTAAAAATCACATAATATACATAAAAAGTTCTAATAAACAATAAAAAATCACAGATAGAAAAGATAAATAATCTTTTTACTAATAACTAAGTACTAAAAATCACATAATCATCTTGCCTTAAATATAAAAAGTTCTACTAAACAATAAAAAATCATAGATAGAAAATGTAAGTTACCTTTTTACTAAAAACTAACTACTAAAAATCACATAATATACATAAAAAGTTCTAATAAACAATAAAAAATCACAGATAGAAAAGGTAAATTATTTTTTTTTCTAATAACTAAGTACTAAAAATCACATACTTAATCATCTTATCTTATATATAAAAAGTTCTACTAAACAATAAAAAATCACAGATAGAAAAGGTAAATTACCTTTTTACTAAAAAATAAAAATGCCAATGGGCCGTCCTTTGCTGTTTTACATCATGGTGTCAATCAACGAAGCCAAATAAGGTATTCGTCGATTGACACCGTGGTCCCAAACAGCCAATTCAAAAAACGTTCTTCTGCGATTGACACCGTGGTGTCAAAAATTCATGGTGTCAAACAGCGAAGGACCCGAAATATAAAATCCAGCTGATCTTGCGTCTGTCTGCTGTAAAAATAAACTGTTTTCATTGATGGAGCTGTAACTATTTTGTTTTCAAAGACGCGAACTATTTTCTACAACTGTCGCGCACGTATTTTATTTTAATAGATTTTTTGTATTAAGTATGAACATTATATTAGCTACCTATCCTTTACAACTGGCTGGCTGGTACAGCTTTATAACTGGCTGGTACAGCTTATAACATAAAGACTCTTTTTACATCTTTAGTTATACTTATATGCCTACCTTTGTAGCTTAGAACTTCTTAGGTTCATATTTTAATAATAAAATTATATATAGGTAGTATCAAAAAATGTAATACCTTATTTTAAAATATTTTTAATGTAGGTAGTAATTGGTATTATATCATAATCTCGCGCTTAATAATAATTAAAATAGCTCCCCATATCACTGATTTAATCAGAAGCTTAATTATCTTGGAGAAAAGATATATTATCTTACACGTGATTATTTACTTAATTAATTTAATCTCAATTATCTATGCTAGTACATACGTACCTACTGTCAAATGAAAGTACGCACTTACTTATAAAAAAAATAGTCAAGCATCAAGCAGGTAAAAGAAAAATACAAATACGTTCACCTAAATTAATAATGTATTTTCTTCCAGTTATTATCTATTAATTATAATATGTTCTATTTCATTTATTTTAATCAAAGCATAGGTACTTAATTCCAAACTCATGATCGATAAACCTTTTAGGTACTTAGGTTAGGTTTTCATGTGAACAAGAAATAAAAAAATGAAATTTGAATATGGAACCATTTGGTTGTAACGATCCTCAAAATTACTCAGAAAATTATGATTACTTTTTAGTACAAGTATAAATCTTAGCACCAAGCTCTAGTGTTGTTAGGTAATTATTATGCACCAAAATGCGTATAATCTATGGTTAACTATTGCGTTCAGTTCTCTTCAAGGCCAGGCCGATGACTTATTTTCGGATGACTGTTAACGAATCATGACGGTTTGAGATCGCACCTATCTACAATTATAATCTGAAAATAAAAGTAAAACCAAGTTTTATTCACGTAACATCACATTTTTTAATTAGTCACGTAACTGCCTTAGTGTTGCAGAAGTGCTGTTTAAATATGTACCTACCTCAAAATAATTAGCTTTGATTATTGTAGTTGTAAAGTTTTTTGTTTCAGTCTTAGATTATAAAACAAACAAAACCTCTTGTTTTATAATCTGTGGTTTCAGCATGTGGTACAGTATTCTTGTTCCAATAACGGTCGAAATGTCGAAATCTAACCGAAATCTTTGGAATGAAAACGATATTTGACATTAGTTTTTATTAAAATCCAAATGGAATGAGAATGGAGCTTTATAAACAGCGTGAACAGTTTCCTAACTTTATTTCAGAGTATGAATGAAAGAGGAGCCTAATTACACAAAACGAATGATCTGTCGAGAGACACGTGTCACGAACAGAGTTGAACGACTTCTTAACACAACGTTATTGACTAACAAATAACACAACAAAGAAAGTATTCGTTACAAAACTCGATTAGCTAAAAGGGCTAAAAGAATCGACGGACAATATGAAGATGCATCTAATAAATCGGTGTCAACGGAAAAAGCCAAGCCAGTTCAAAGTGGGAAAGGCATGCCGGTGGGCTGCCAGTGGGCTCCTAACCTATGCCAACGCATCGGCTGGCGCGAATAGGGGAGGAGCGTCAGACACTGCGCTCGCGCATATGCGTACGAGCACACTTCTGTCCAACCCAACACACACTATTTATGTAACCCAAGCGCCTTATATTTTAAGCAGAGTGCACTTCCGGAATGCGTTAATAAAATGACAGTAATTTGAATGGCACTGTCCCAACTCTCTACACGGCAGAATAGTTCTAATTCGTCTACATATGTGTGTGGTAAAATGTTGCCAGTTGCAACGGAATTTTCTGGGCAATCGATTTAGATTAATTTTGATGCCACTCACCTAAATATATATTGAAAGTTGTTGCTAGATTTAGGCTAGATTTAGACTATTGTTTTTTGTTATGAGAGATTTTTTTATGTTATTGAACGGTAAACGAGCAGACGGATTACCTGATGGTAAGCAATCAGCAGCGACCATACGATTGCGTTGCCAACTTTTGGGGATTAGAGATTTGGAGATTTAGGGATGGATTGGGTGTCGGGGAAGTTTTGGGTTTGGCTCAATGTAATGCTGGGTTTATGACATAGTCCCACAACATCTATCTAAAGTTTAACAAACAATATCTATAGTATAGGTACTTACATGTAATTGCTTAGTTATATGTATAGTACAGACTTACAAAAACCTTGTTTTCGAGGTTATATTTAAGATTATGTTCAATGTTACGACTCCAAGTTTACGGCGTAAATAATAAATCACAAAGTGGATACATAAATAATAATAATTCGGTAACTCCGAGGCATTTATTTTGGTTTGAGAAGTCAGCTACAAATAAAGGTGACTTCAGGTCAGGTTGTGTTAAATATGTTAAGTAGGTGAGAAATATCGAACCTTTTGCGATATTTTATTAGATAAATTTTGAATTTTTATATTGCATTAGCGACTCGCTTCTGCTTTGCAGGAGAGTGCTATTGCTTCGCTAACTACGAAAAGAGACTTTTCCCAATTATCCAATCTAATTTTCTAAAACATATAGTTTTTTTAAAAAAACGTTTTTTGTCACATTCGTTTTTAGATACTGTACCCTAATAAAATTGCAGTAAAAATGGAAATTAATGCTTTGGTTGAATTAAATAGATAATACCTACCTTTTTAACCTAGAAGAAAGATTACTATCCTGGAGGTCAGTTGTTAGTTGCCAATTTGGAATTAGTAACTGACAATAATATTCAATGGCATGTAACATTTAACATTTGTCGTGGTGTGGTAGCTCGGGGTGCTCGAAAACTGACAAGTACCAAAGTGACATTTTCCCGAAATATATGTACTTTCTAAGTTAATTTAGAACACTAACCAACGGTAAAGTAAAACATCGTGAGGATTCCTGGATATAGCTTCTAATCGCCAATCCGTCTTTAGCAAGCGAGGGGCTTAATGCTCAAACCTGAGACCCTCCGTGTGAGAAGAGGCCTTTGCACAACAGTGGTCACTTATGCTCTGACGACGTGATTCAGCATCTACAACTTTAATTGCCAATAAATAGGCATTATGAGCAAACCTTGAATCAATTAACAACCTTGTTTTATTTAAACACTAACTTAGTATAGTAAGTAATGTTTATTTTCAAACTTATCGATAGATACTATTTACATCCGCCAGATTATATCAGCCAGTTACATCGTGACACTGTTTGTTTATGTCGCAGATGTTAATATGATAAAATGCGTAAGATAATCTCTACTGATGTGAACTGTCCTTGACATCGGACAACGTATTCTAGTACTAAGGTACCTGTTGGGTATCTCGCACACAAGTAGCTTAATTAGCCATGCAACTAATGGTAAATGCCTGTCCGTTTAATAAAACGGAAAATGGAAAGAATTTTGTAGATTGAAGAAACGGCAGTTTTTTTTAATCAACGTCATAGACAAAATCCAAATTCCAAGTAGGTAAACCATAAAGAGTTTGAAACTTTTGAATCGTAACGTCAAAATAGAATAATATTGTATAAGTATCAGTCTTTTTTAGTAAAAATGGTTCAGGCCGTTAACTAAATTAAGTTGCCTCGTAAGGTTACGAGCCTCTGTGTGCAAGCCGATTATTTCATCTAGGTACCTAATGTAGGTAAAAGTACTTATTTGTAGAGGGCTATCTTTAGCTTCGAACAACCTATACCTGTGAACTTGAAGATTAAAACTAGAACCAGTGTTCTTCTATTATTTTAATTCCTTGCCAGCACACCTTGCTTACCATCTGTTGATCCGTCTGCTCGTTTGCTTCCTTTCCCATAAAAACTTCTCGCAGTCTAGCGACATCGTACTTGGCAAATCTTCCGAATCAGTATCCTGCTTCAGAGTGGGGAGGATGCAGAGTACCTAGCTCCACTCCTGGTACTACTTTACTGCGAAGAAACTGACCCCGTATTGACACTACTGTCTCAAAAAAAAATCATATAAGTAAAATATAATTGTTTTATATAGTTTAAGGTACAGTACCTACAAGATAAATAGTTTTATTTAACTAACCCTAGCACAGAGAGCAAGATTCTATATCGTTATCAGGATACTTGTGTTACTGGATCAACGTCCTCTTGTTCACATTCAGTGATGCAGGAAAGCTATGCAGCATGCTTTCGCTTCTTGATAACCTTGCCAGGATGTGATGTGACAAGGCTTAAAGACGTACCAACTTTCAAAAAAAAATTACCTGCATTATCAGCACGTATCATTATCTTTATATATAAAAATTTCGTGTCACGTGTTTGTTGTCTGGGATGGACTCCTAAACTACTAAACCGATTTTAAATTTGATTTGCATTCCGTGTGCATTTTAATCCAACTTGAAAGATAGGATAGCTTACATCTCAATTTATAGTCACAATATTATTTACCTTAGCCACAGCAACGCGTAGCTGAGTCTGCTAGTTATAATATAATTATTAAGTACCTATGTATGTATTGAATGAATGAATTAGTTTTCATTTTACATTTATTTACTCAATTATCTTTCTTGGTCTGTGCGAACGTTTTCCAACGGTAACGTCAATCGTGAGCGCATGACGTTGGTTTCTAATTTGTATGCCAATTAAAAACGCACTGCTCGGTTCTTGTATGTACCTACATGGCGTTAATAAAATTCTTTTATAATTCCTCTTTCGTAAGACAGTATAAAAATATTGAAAATTTTTAAAAATTTTGAAAAAGAGTTAAGAGACCAACAATTTTCGTCTCTTAAATGCACATAACTACTTCAGTATTGCTTCAATGTGTAGGTATCTGATCATCTTAATACGAGTACGTTCGAGGAATAAAGTAACAAAATAAAAAAAGTAACAAAATATTTGGACGTCATTGTACGTTGTGCCATATCAAAATTTTGAACGATGACGTATAATCTCGTTCTGTCCTCGAACGTGTTAATAATTAAAAATATCTATGCACAAACTCCAAAACCTTTGTTACCAAGGTTCCTTATTCGACAGTTAAAAAAAAAACTGCACAATGGAGGCCATAGAGTCAGTCTATCTAGAAGCCTTGATCTCGCCAGTAGACTGGTATAACGAGGTAAAATTCCAAACCTTCCTATTTTTTCTTTCCACAGTACCTACTTATACCTATTTAATTTGTCAGGCTTACCTTCGAAAACAAAGAAGCTCTATATAAGCTAGTATGAAAATAAAGCAACACAGTTATCTACAGCTGATTTGCTTGCCACAATCTCAGGCAATATAATTATTTTATTTTTCACAGTCAACAACTTACGTAGACGCGCCAAGGTTGCAACCTGTTTTGGTGCGTTAGGTTAACGCCGGTTCTTGTACGAGATCTTGTCAACCATTTTCATTTTCCACTTGTATGTTGAAGATTCAGTTGAATCTAAGAATCGATTGTATTATATTTTATGCAGGTTTTTCTAGGAAGTGGAAAAAGTCGTCTTCAAAAAAGAGAAAACAGTAACCTAATTGTGGGAGAGCCTTACTTCGGCACGCACGGGCCGGCTCGTGTGGCACCACGGCCTCACTGAAAATCGGCGTGAAGCCACACTTACGTAACGTTGTGTTTCGCCGTATGAGTGAGGTTACCAGAGTCCCAATCCCCACCCACCGGTCCTCAATCCTCAAACCCCTAGAAGCCGGCAACGCACTTATATTACAGTGCGGCCGACGTACATATCTTGGCGAGTCTGAAGTTAGCCGATTAGCTGCGCAGTAGACAATTTTGTTCCTAAAAGATCCATTGCGCAGACAAACAGCTAACTTCAGACTCGCCAAGATACGTCGGCCGCACTGTAACTCATTTGATATTACGACTTACGAGTGTCCATGAGCGACGTTGAATGGATTACCATCAGGTAATCCGTCTGCTCGTTTTTGATCTATTACATAATATGTATAATTATGTAAGTACAAGTATAATACTTAGGCTTGGCTTGACACCCCAAGCTCGGAATGTAAAATGTTCTAAACGTCTTTTAGAGAACTGCAACAATTCTTACTAATCTATTTGATTAAAATGCTATTCAAAAGAATGACTTGCCTACTTACTTACATTGTTGAATATAGGTACAATTATAATTTTAAGAATTAAAATGTAATTTGAATTACATCCGTGCGAAGTCATCTTGCATAGGTATTACTTAAAGGCATAAGGTCAAGATGTTCTGTCTTATTTATGAATATTATGATTATAAGGTTCCTACTACCGGATACCTAACATTAGCTGACCTGCGGAAGTATCTCAGACAGACGCGAACATATATGAAGATCTATATTCCGTAATATTATAATTAAGTCTCCAAGTTTTGTTCTTTATTTACTTTGTGTTAATGATCAAAAGTGTAAGATAATTAGGTACTGTTTTAACCAGTTTTTTAACTAAATCTATTTACGTAAAAATGATTTCTGAAAAGTCGGAGGTTTTGTTTAGGTACGTAACAGCTACTTCTACTAATTCTACTGCTTCTAATTCCCTAGAAATGTCTCTTGTGTTGTTGGTTCGTTTAAAACAGACTCACGATTACCAGACTCGAAACAGGGTGGCTTTCAACAATTGAAATCGCTTGACGCCTAACGCAGCAGTTGCCCAGCGATTTAAATGAGTGCAAATTGTTTTGAAAGTAGGTACCTATATGCATGTAGAAGACTTGTTTCCTTTTCAATTTATGTAGCTTAACCACAGAACTTCATTAAATTTTAATCATCTTATTAAAATCATTGTCGTGGACATCGTAGCTCTTTTCTTTATTTAGTTATCTGCATCGATCTGAATGCGTAATGCAAGTTTTTTATTACGTTATGGCCAATGACGTATTATATATAAACACGTCATGAACCAACATCGAGGTGCTTAAAAACGGCGAAAATACTAGAACTACTTCTACGAGTAAAGAATGGGAAAGAAAATATGACATCGTATAGTGGAGTGCCTTTGCTAGAGGGAGATAAATATACATCTTCAGTTATGCCGACGGCACGTGACTATACCTTCATGCGCCGGCCGCCATAAGATGGCGGGCACCGGCGTCGAAAAAAATAAAATAAAAATAGGTTGTTCGGTGAACTTACGCATGAAATGACACATTTTTGTCTTTAACTTTTGGAGTATAATTTGTACATCGTGAACACACACGACGACATGTTTCTTTATGTTTCGCACAGGTTTACACACACGATATAAATTAAAAACAAACGTAGCGTCGCGCGGTTGGTGCGTAACTAAGCGCGATGTTGTCAATTGCCTTCATTTCATGTTGTCATTTTAGAGCGCGGACAACGTATCTATAGTTTTATACATCATTGGTTATGGCGTTTTTTATTTGAGACGTTTGACGCTCTGATTGGCTAGCTCCAAGGTAACCAACCAATCAGAGGGCTTAGCGCCTTTCAATGGCGCTAAACATAAAGTGAACTCAAAACTCTGATCCCATCTATTGTATACCAGGAGAAGAATTATTTATTTATTTAAACTTCATGCACAATGGGTACATACTACATACGTGGACTTAATGCCTAAAGCATTTTCTTCCAGTCGAGCCTTGGGTGATGCAGAGATGAGCCAATGGTTGGTGTAAGAAACAAGCAAACAGACTTATTTTATATGAGGCATGACCAGATAGATACGTATATATGCGTATACTTACTATTAATAAATATTTATTAATTTATGCACGATTAAAAATGAAAGAAAAGCATTAGTACCTAAGAACCAACGTTAGACACTGCATAGTTTGCATATTTCTTATAAGAATGTCTTCCTGCGGTCCTTCGAAAGGAGAATTGTAAACGAGACACAAGACACTGTTATAATTTTATTTTTCATGAGGACTTAATATTTATATGACTTTGGAACTTCGGATAAAGGTGTGTTAGGAAAGAATTGCCTAAAAATACACCAGTTATACCAATTATACGATTCGTATTTATAACTTATGCAAATAAATTTTATCTTCACACATCTTTGTTCAATCAACGTGGTTTACTTTTTCATTTACTTCTGATTTAAGGTGTTATATTTACCTGCATTAATAGTTGCGATAAAGTTTTCCTGTTACATGCTGAAACTGAAGTTATACTATAGGTACCTACTATTCGATGTTACCTTTGTGAGTAATTTTTTATGCCCAAATTGAACACTGATTAAAAACTTTGCCTCGGACTAGGATTTTCTCCTGTGTCGTGGGTGTGGGTTTAATAGAAGAAGTTTGTCGAAAAAGGCATTCAAGTTTATGTCCGAAAACACCACAATTACGATATGTATAGGTAAGTGTCATTTTTAAATATCTTTGAAAACGGTACTTCTGAATTATGTTTTCGGCTTACTCACGTAATAATTTGACGAGATACCTACTCGACTAGTTTCAAACCATGCTAGAGGCCCATATTTATGAGCAGCATTCCGTGACACGCGACGCGGCGACTGTCGCGCTACCATACTTACTATACTACTTACTTAGAATGTCTCACGAAAGTTATAATAAAAAAAAATATACGGTACTTCTGTATAGAAATTTGAATTGGGTTGAAAATTCTTGAAAGTTTATGCCCGGTTTGAGTTGTTAAACGGACTTAGAGGTATCCCTTAAGCGACGAGGCCGTTAACTAGACCTTAATAAAAGGTATGAATGGATCGCGTCACTCCGATCTGACATGGTTCTGTCAAAGCGTTCATGTCATTGAACGACCGAAGAACAGTTGCCAATTCGCTGGCCGTAGCCTGCCAACTCCAACGTGACGTAGAGGTGTAAATCATGATTCATTATAATTAGATTGTTGCATAATTACCACATGATGCACCCGAGTTACCCACCGTGTATTTTTATGGGTTACAATTGCCATTTTTGTGTCACATCCGTTGATACTATGTAGCTTCTGCCAGCGGCTTTGCCAGAGTAAAAAGTAGCATATGAAACTACTTATAAGTATCTGTATGAAAAATTTAATTTCAAATACTACACCATCCATCCATCCATACTGAGAAACTTTGAATCAAGAATTTCAATAAGTAATTATTTTCTGAACTTTCAAACCTTCCCTGGAGTTTCTGGACAAATGTTTCATGACCAAAATGACCCAAATCGTACCAGCCGTTATGGAGTTTTGGCAACAAATTTAACTAACTAGGTAATTTTAATATCCTACCTACTTATAAGAAAAATATATCTTCAGATAAATATAATGATATCCATGGCTGGGTAAAAACAGTAGTAGTAGTACCTATTGGTCCAAAATCTATAAATTTTAGGTCGATCTAAATATTTGATCATCATACCTATATATTCTAAACTTACATAGATACATGGCTGACACAAAATTGGGTTTATTGCAATACTTATCTCATCTCTGCATTTTCTTACGGAGGAAAATATCAAGTTAGATTAATAGTGTTCCTCGTTGAATGATCGTAAATATGGCTGGCACTTAATGCTAGGTTTTATGGTCATGGTTACGGAAATGTTGACAGAGTTCAAGATTATCAATCATATAGTTCAAGATTTATAAGTAGGTAAGTTATCTACCTAGATGTTAACTACCTGTAACGCTTAGGCTTGGCTTCTGCTAATTAATTTTTTGGCTGTTTTAATTGATTAGCACGGTCACTCGCATTAATTGTAAATACAGTCTGTCTTTTTCAGTAAGTACCTATGTAGGTAGGTATACTTACGTTAAAGACAAATTTTAGGACAGAGAAATAAAATAAGATAGAAATTATGTTACATAAATAAATAAATACTTGGGAAATGTTATGTTCAAAACAAAAATATTTAATGTGATTATAGAAAAAAAAACATTAAGTAGATACCTATTTGTAAATTCGGTGTAAGAAAAATCTCCTTGTGCCTTTACAAACCTGGCGCCAAACCAAAAGGGCGCCATCTTTCCGGCAAAAAGTCAACAAATTAATAAATATCTGAGTAATAAATTCGTTTATTTCACCGTTCGTTGTACTTGACATACATTCATATCTATAAATGTTTGTTTTGTTGCGATGTTTGTCCGTTATTTCAATTTTAATAATACCTTCTGTTACATAAATTTCAATGGAAACTAATATTGAAATAGACTATCTATTTTCAGTTCAAAGTCGGTCGATTTCTTAGTGTGGAGTTGTTATCTGTTTATAATATTGAATTGTTTGTGGTGATGCGTGATGGAAATAATTAAAGCTGTACAACTCTAAGAAATAATAATTACGACAATGATGGCTAATATGCATAAAAGAGGTTTGGAATTGCAGTCCAAGTTCGAGACAAAAATTAAAGACGTACTTACTTACCTTTGATAAAGAATTTGATATTTAACGATGCACTAAATATTTTAATCTTTTGTATGAACCAAAAACTGCTCGAAATAATGCCATAGGCAATGTAAACGACGATATCTTTAATTTTGTAGATACCTAAAATATATGCATAGTGCGATCGTAACTAAAAAAATAAGTAAAGGACAACAGGAGTCGAAAAATTTGGTCATTAAGTTAATGCCGAAAAATCTAATTTATGAACGCAGACTGTCATTGAACAATCTGGTACCATCATCAAATAAAAAAAAATAGGTAGGTACCTATACGACTACATTGTTGGTATCATGTACTTGGAAAATATTCCATTGATCGCGTGTAAAATGATTACTCCACTGTATTAAATACCTATCAATTTATGTAAAGTTATACTAGCAACACACTATACGACTTGATCTGTGAGTGCCTTTTTGTTGCTTGCATTATTACTTTACACTGGCCCTTAAATGTATGTGACTAACCTACTCATTGTTATTAACTAATATAATTCAATTGAGTGCTTGAAATTAAGAAAAAATATTTAGAAAAATAAACAGACAAATCTAGGAAAGAATATCACCTGGTTCCTCCATCTGGTGACAAAAATATAAACCACTAAATATTTCATTTGAATACCATATCATAGATGTCGCTGTTTTAAATATTTCATTATCGTTCATTCACTCGTTCTTCCTTTACACCGCATGTAGATTGACTTTCCGTTCATCCTATTATCTGTCAATTGAGTTTGACAGCTGTCACAAATTGTTAAGAATTAATCATCAATGAGTTATTAAAAGTGAAAATATCAGATAATTATTTATCTTATCCAAGTGTTTCCTTAAAAACGTAAAGATTGACTCGACAATGGGGCTCTGCGACGAAGGTAGGAAACTTGCATGTATCATATTACAGAGTTATTGATGAGAACATGATAGTAGTAAACAAATTAATTACTATCAATCTATTTGATTCAAGAGCACATGCTGTATAAGATATTTAATTTCTTGTGTAAATCGGATATCTGGAGAAATAGAGAGTATTAGCATGTTGTTTATAACTGCGTTATACTACTGCGCCATTGTATAACTTGAGGTGTACGACGTCGACGCGACGTGTTTTCCATTTGTTTAGTTAGATGTGTTTGCTTAAACACTTACGAATCTTACTTTATTTGTGTGCTAGCTCGATCGCGGATATGTGCGAGAACAGGTTTGACCTCTAAATGTTGTTACCCAATGTTTATATTTAATGGGTTATCTGTTACTTAACTATGTGGGTCAATAAAGTTGTTATAACTTACTTTGACAGTGTTCGCATACTCAAGCTGTACCAATTGGTATACAAAATATAAATTAATGACTAATAGAGCTCTAATAGTTTTTAAAGTAATACACAAAAGACTCATATTTATTTTATCAGTAACAAGAACAGAACAGATGACGATGCTCTTTCTCGTTACGTAGCATAATATTATTTGAATATATTTATTGTAAAATATGATAATGTTGTTTATCAGCCTTACCAACATGCATCCTATTACCCGATGTTCAATATTGGTAAACATTAATGATGCAACTGAGTTTTTTCTTTCACAACTGTGTTTTTAAATAATCTGCTTATCTGGTATCATATTTGATTAAATATCATACCATACAAAATTTTGTTATCTTGCTGTTTATCTAATATTTGTTTGAAATATTTTTTATGGAATAATATTATCACTTATAACCAAATTTTCCATTGTAGAAACTGTAAGTACATATATTATTGTGCACCAGGCTATTGCTTAATTTTTTTTACACCATTGATGTAACTTTGAAATATTGTTAACTTCATAATGTATTTTTAATATTTACAAAATATTTTTGTGTTTTCTGAGCATTGACATATCATACTAGTTTCAGTTTGATGAATTAGAATGAATGAATGAGCAAATTCATTAAAACAAGTCATGTATACCACTCTATGATAGAAAATCTGTTACTATAAATTTAATGTGGAATCACAATTTTTTCACAACATTGAATTGGAGACTCAGTTGCCATTAAGGAGAAAAAAAAACAATTTCTTCTCCAACTTTAAATTTTGGCTATCACCATGTGAAAACACTTACAAGGCCACTCTCTCATGCATGAAACACTAAACTATCATAATGAAATGACAATATTTGCTCTCACCATATAAACATATTGCTCATCATAATTTAAACAGAGCTAAAAAAACAATAAATTTTATTTCCTCATAAAGTATAACAACTAATTACTTTAATTCCTTGAACAAGACTTGTTGAGAATTCTGATTATTGTTTGAAAACTGAAAGGAAAATGCCGTTGTCATATACATGGTTTTGTAGAATGATTAAGTGTGCCACTATTATGAATATTTATGTAGGTACATGGTAATTTTTTTATTCTATTTTACATAATTTAGTTATGTGAAATAAAAAAATAAGAAATCGTAAAATTTTAATATTTATATTAGCTCTACAAGATTGTCTCTATGAATATTTTTCAAGATCTGTGGTTTGCAATTTGTATGACTATTGAGTTTTTTGTAAAATAGTGCAAGTAGTTGTTGATAGCTTGTATAGTCTATGGTAGTGTAACGTTGGCACAGAGTCATTAAATTTTTTTTTAAACACTTATAGACATCCACATTCTCCGTCCCCTCATCATAGAATTGCTATTTTACTTTACGTAGACCATAAATATTATTATGTTCTTACATGTTTAACACTAAAGTAAGTACATATTATGCAGTTATTCAATTGTTACTTACCAAGTACCTAAAATTTTATTGTTTTTGGAAAAAATTTTACTTAGCAATATTTTAGGTGAATGATCATCATTAAATTCTTAATAGCATATCTTAGGTCTATAAACAAGCAATTATTGTATATCCTTTGATTTTCTTGCAGACAGCTCCAATGTATTTTTATTAAGTGTAGTATAAGTACAGGGTTTTTTTGATAAATACTTCTAGCAAGGATTGTGTTTTCTGTCAAAATGTTAAAAAATAAAGCTTGGTCATCCAGGTCCAGGTACTTCATTATTAAATGTCTCAAAGTATATATTTTCTAATCTCTCATATAAGTAATATTCCCGAATCTGTTTCATTAGAGTTTCATATATTTTTGGCCAAATATTCTCAAGTATAAAAAATCAAATAAATAAATGGTAACATGTTAAAATGAAGCACAAATAGGTAATTGCAGTGATGTATGAGCATTGTGCATTTAGCGGCGGTCTAAGGACACAATTAGTCTCAATTGTAAGCTTGCACCACTAGACTCAATTGAATGCCAGCCCATTTATTGTTGCTAGCTACTTACATAAACTCTATACATCATATAGATTGCTGAATATAAGTATTGAAATCAATATAATAGGTCTAATTCATCTATTTAAAAAAAATTAAGTGTGGGAGAGCCATGCTTTGGCACGAATAGGTCGGATCGACCGGAGTGATACAACGGCCTCACAGAATACTGGCGTGGAACAACCACAGCGTTGTGTTTCGTCGTGTAAGTGAGGTTACCGGAGGCCCAATCCTCCCCCGCCCCAATCCTTCCCTAATCCCCAAAAGTTCTGCAATGCACTCGTCTGTCGTCTCTCAACTCTTCCGTTGTTGCGGGTGTCCATGGGCGGCGGGCGGGTTTCTTACCATCAGGTAATCCGTCCGCTCGTTTGCCGTTCTGTTACATAATAAAAGTCAATTTAAGGACTAAAATATGTATTTCCTTTAACTATACTAACTTAAACTATGTATTTCCATTTTAGAATAATTATAATAAAAGATGGCTATTTTATGTTTAAGCATGTTAAAAAGAGATAAGTAGTGAACAAAAAATTGTTATCAGATATTCTTTTATGATAACTGCTAATTTCCTTTTTACATTCAGGCAGACCGGTAACATATCTAGACCTCTATGTTAGGTTTATGATAAAAAATATGTTGTGTTAATCTTTTCAACTTGTGATTCACAAGCAGCTGCAGGAAAATTTACCTTATAAAGTTATAAGTAAGAAGATTACTTACATAACTTTACAACTAGATACTAATTTTCTTATTTACATGCCATGTAAATCCGTCGTTATTTGATTTCAATTTAAACCTATCAAATAGAGGTGATTTGCGTCGAATTTTATTTGTTCCTTTTTTTAAATTTATTTAGTATAGGTTCTCTGTATGATCTTCGGAATTAGAATTCCTATTTCTGATTGTTATTTAGAGAAAATGGTAATCATAACATCCTTGACTGAGTTTTTGGAGACAATATTATCCTAAAAACTATTCATTGAATATAAAATGAAACTAAACGTTCATTATTATGAACATGTTAAGGTTTCTTAAAACTTAACATTCTATCATTTAACATTCTAGATAATCGTAAATTCTGACGTAACTAGGTATGTAGGTGAATGGGCAAGCACAATAAAGTACCGCGACCTCAGCCTGGAGCAAGGAAAAAAAGGGGGTTCTTAAGTCAGTAAAAGTCTGGCACTCCATCTCGCCCGTGATCTCGCCTCACCCTGGGCAGAAAAACCCATTTAATTTTCCCCTGACAAAACAGATCTTTTACCTACGGTATAAGTAATTGTAATTTATGAACTAGTGACGTCTTCAACACGTCCATCATGATGACTATCAAGAGATCGACTGCAAAATCGAGCCACAAGAAGCACTCTTATATTGTTTTTATACTCGTGTAGATTGACACGAGTCTATTTCATATCTCGTCGAATTTTCTTTTACAAACCTTCTTATAAACCGGTCTCGATTTACGTGATTATGTTGTTTGTTACAATATGTAGATGAAAAACCCAAATTAATTATGAATAATTGTTTAGACTGTTTATGGAATTAACTGTTGCGTTTAGATAAATGTGTTGTTAGGTTACTTTGTAGCAGCCTACACACTTGGGTCACTTGTACAGGTTGGTATATAAGAGAATATGAGGCATGTAATAGATTGACAAACTAGTAAATTTAGACTTCGTGAATATTTTGTCTCTGACTAGGGCCCCTCCCTGCTTCGCACGGGTATACAAATACCTCGCTAACGAAGAAATGGTCACTATTCAAAACTTTTCCTCTCTACTTTTCTACAATTTTCTTTCATAAGATACTTGGAAATGGACTTTAGAAATTGGTCCAGGTATTGTTGAGTTAAGCTCGTACCACTACCAACACATTCAGCGATTTATTTTAATATATTATACAGATTAAATTAGATTATTATCAAATGTTGCCAGAATCCTTTCACTGCTTCACAAAAAATATCTAGCTGTGCCAACATTACTCCATTTAGCTTGAACTTAATCTTCACATCAAACGACAGTTGGTCCTTGCGGAATCCATGCCGGAGTTGTGGGTCAAGCGCAATTGATAATTTTAGTCAGTAAGACTCTGACTCTCTCTGCCTTACCTAGGGCTAGAGATTAGATGATTTCCGTCTAGTAAAGCCATCATTTCGACCTCAATTTGAGTCCCAGACTTTCAGTGGCTAAAAACCACTCAGTTCCAACTTCTGTCCCACACAGGAACTACGATAAGCAGTGGAGAACACCGCACAATATCATTTTTATATCTATCTTCTTCAATATTGATTGGATGCAATTATTGTTACATAATTTATTTATCTGTTGGTGTAGCTTCGTGTAGTTTATAAGTGTAATACTCACTTGGTAATTTGATTGCGGAAATGATATGGCTCTGTCCGTGTGAAATCAAAAGCAGTAGATTTCAGGAGGTTACACTTAAATGTTACAATAGAAAGGCAATGGTCATTACGCTTACGAATTCATTTCTTAATATCTCATTTTGAGACTAGCTCTGTTTCGCGCTTTCGTTTGTGATTTTTTTTCTTTGATTACTTTTTAATTTTTGTTTGACGCTTGTAAAACGAAATTACGTATTCAAATGGATATGATTATGATCTGAACTTTTAATCATCAGCCGAAAGACGTTTATGGATAATGAAAGACCAACCCTTTAGTGGGAAATGTCGGGATATTAAAGGCGACATGGAAATCGCACTTAAGTCTCGGAATTTAGAGGATGATTTTTGTCTCCTGTTTTTATTGCATACTCGGATCCATTTTTCGTTTTCCTTTTAATTAGCGTTAGCATTACCAACTAAAAATCGTAAGTGGCGCTCATTCTCAACACTAGCTTTTAATGATCGTGAAATAAATTAATAGTTATTGGCTGTTATTTAATTAGGTAGAAAGACTACATCAACGCATCTAGTCTTCGCCTGTGAGGATCATTTGTAAATACATATTTATTAACCTATGACGTTGAAGTATGCAGCCATTGTGAACATGTTCTATAATTAACATTAAATATTTACAGATTATTTTCTGGTCACTATTATCCCTAGACATTTTATCTTAATAACTAATAGAAACAAATAAACAACTGATAATGACTCACTGGGCTACAAAAGTTTCCAATATTATTTATTATAATTTAGAACGTTTCAATTGATGCGAATCATTATTATTTAATTGTTATCGGAGAAAATTTATGAGTTATTGCACTTACTTTTATTGTATAAAGTATTTTGCCTTTTTTGTCGCCGAGTTCATTTACCTACTCCGCCATCTTAAATTTGATGTCACATTTTTAGACGAAACTAATAATGTCAAATGTAGGAAATATTTTTTACTTCACTAAAATATTATTTGTTTTTGTTTAATATCAGATAGGAATTTTCCAATAAAAACCCAGAGCCAGTAAGTAATTATAGTTTATTTCTTCGAAACAAATAATTATAGACGTTTGTTGCCCAGTCATCGTGACATCGTTGCTGTTACTAAAAAGATAATTATTCCTGCATCTAGCTAGTTAGGCATTTATGTAATATCCTAGAATTATTTCTTAGGCTGACTAATCAAGTGACTCAATAATGCATACTTTATATTAAACCACAAAGGCATATAATTGTATTTCTTTCTTTGTTGAATAAATATTATCTATGCTTATTATATTTGTCACAGAAAATAATAAAATTAAAAAAAAAGTAGAACGGACCTACTTACTGCTAACAAGTTCATTGACATGTAATTGTAAACACAAACACATATTTGAAATTAGAATTTAGTTTTTCCTTTTTTTCCAATTTTTTTTCATTTTCGGACTATTAATATTTTATTTTTACCTTTCTAATTATTATCACTCAAGGTCACTTTGTCCTGACCGCTTATTAATGTTACTTTGAATGTCAAAAACAAGGATTTACGCAAGTGTAAAGTCCAAGCCAATTTGGATTATGACGTGCTTAGTGTTTTTTTTGTACCCTCTGTCTGACGCATTAGGCTATTTTTGGGTATAAGATTAGACCACTTTGGTGTTATTTAATTTATAATTACCTACATTAATTTATTTGCCGTTCTAAAAATATTCAGTCTGCTTGCAAAATATATTATGTATACTATTACGAAAATTATAAGAAATTAGACTTTGTACCCAAGCAAACTAACTAGAGTTTGTTACTCAATATCAACATATCAATATTAAATTTTAACTGTCTTATTCTCTGAGTAGGAGAGTCGTGTTTCCTGTGATTTGATATTATCACAAAAAGTTAAATTGCAAGAGTAATTATGAACTTTGATTTGTTATTGTGAGTCTTATAATGAATAGGGCAAAGGGGAACGACTGTACATCTGTCAGTGAATAATGTTTTAACAATATCAGATCACTTTGAAACCTACTTTAATTTAAAAACTGATTTTTAAACGTCTCCCATAATTTAAATGAATGTTGTATTGTAACCAACACCACAAACAGATTTATCGTATGTATATCTATGTAAACTAGTTCGCTAGTGATTTCCCCACTCTGAGGCAACGTAATCACAAATTTGGACTTTGGACCTTGCCATTTCTGTTTATAATTGAGGTCCAAAGTCCGTCGGAGGATTGCGTAAATCTCTAAAAAAACTGGTTGTTTTCTGTCTTGCAAGTCATCGTGATTTCGATTTTTTTCTCTTGTGTGTGTATGTGTGTGTGTGCTAATAATAATTGTAGTTTTTGCAAATGCCGTGTTTGTTGATAACCTCGAGATTTTTTTTTATTTTTAGATTGCTTATTATTTTTTTATTGTTTTTACCTAACAGGGAAAATGACTGCCAGTATCTTTATTTTTGAACGTTAAAACCTCTTTGGTCGAATGATAGTTTTGTAGGTAAAACCGAATGATGTTTTAAATATAACTTTTTGAATAGAGAAAGTTTGAAAGTGATTGTTTGTGGTTAGTTTTAGCATAAAATCATGAACAACATTGAGCGTGTTGACTGGACATAAGAAATGTTAGAAATTCTTAATGATGGAGTTTTTCGATAGCGTATAATAATTTTGTATACATATGCAATACAATTACTCGCCTAGAAACAATACAAAGTGTTAATACATAATTATTTTGAGCTAGATATTCAGAGTCCAAAGGTCGTGAATGATTTTTGTATATCAGACTCGAATGCGTGATAATACTATCGTATTAAAATTGTAGATAATAGTGATTCATATTCGTAAATAGCCAAATAACCCGACAAAAAGGTCCTGGCTTTCTATTCAATAAAATGCATTTCGAAAATCTTATAAGATTACGTATTAGTAAATTATATGATTTGTTTATTTGATAGGTCGGCTAACGGACAGACTATATACCTGATGGTAAGCAATCGGTGTTACCGATGTACACTCGCAATACTAGAGATTTAGGTATTAGGGAGGCAAGACAAGGAAGGGAGGATTCGAAACATTTGATCGGTAATAAGAAATTTTTGAAAAACCAAAATTGCTCTTTGTTTGTATATCGGCTATCTAATCCGGAATTTGTTTCAAACTAGACGAGGTCAAGTAGCTGCAAATCGCGAGCGAGGAAAAATTTCCCTGTAGATGTCGTAGTAGTTGCCCCGCTACTCATGTTTCGGTACGGGTTCCAAACCTGCCCAATAATACCAAATGGTTTAGCACCAACTTTTCCGAGTTACATGTACTAAAACACTACTGACATACAGTAGAGAAAAATATTGCATGGAAACCTGGACTTAGAAGTACATGGAACAAGACAAAAATTTAAAAAAAAATTAATCACCACTTTGTTTAAGCAACGTGTTTAATGCTCATCAATCTCCCGCCATGTGAGAAGAGACCTTCAGAAGTACCTATACCTATAGGCTAGTGATGATGAGGTTCCTCTGATCTACCCCTTTCGGGGAATTACTGGCTCAATGTTACATAATAATCTCTTAAATCTCAGATTACAAGATGACGTGAGATACGCCATGCCCTACCCAATTTTCCGATGATAATTCTGATTAATTTATAATTATAAATTAATCTTTAAGTCTTATATTAATCATACATTTCTTTTATCATCAACATCCTGGTACAATATCCTATTGCTGTCTTTATAGGTGTTTGTTGTGATTTAAATTGTAACGAAAATTGCATTCCATTTTTATGTAATAATATAATGCAATTGTATTATAAAACAATTTTAGGTATATTAAGTTTAGTTAAAAAAAGTGAATCACGCCAATTCTTAGGCACAATCGATTTAACTTATCGATTCTTGTCACCATAGGGATCGATTGGACATTCCGGACGTCGGGGATCAAGTGATGATCTCCGGCCACCGTAAGCGCGGGTCTGCGGACGGCGAGTAAGAGTAGCTCGGCGCCCGACCAGTACCAGACCCGAGCGTACGGGTACACCTGTACCCATACACTCGGGTTTGGTACCCGTACCCGTACGCGTAGCGTTTCGCGCGCGCCTAACAGAGCCAATAGACCACCACAGAAGGTGCCCTATATGGCTGATGTTCAGCCGGGGTTTTTGAGTTAAGCAGGAGAAGGAACGGGGGTTTTTTAGTCAGTAGGCTTCTGACAGTCTCTCTCGCCTTACCCTGGGCGGAAGAAGCCATTTGATGATTTTCCCCAGATAAAAAAAGGGATCGATTTGAATCCCTGCTTCTAGCTAGGCTTTTTATTTACACGTTTGATAGCACACATCAGATGGGGATGTGTATGTATAACTTAAGTTACTCGTAAACATTGTAAATCTAGACTTCTAGATGAAAAGTTCTAGATGAATCCGGGTATTACACGATTATTTACGTATCGAATCGACTGTGACTCAACTCATACACACGCAAAATGGAACCACATCGAAAAATCAACCTTAAATGTTTGATAGAGCAACCCTTTTCTTTCAAATTAGCTTCCGCACGAACGGGTATAAAACTAATGTATCCCGGGATTGTAAAACAGCAACGTTTAAAGCGAAAGCTCAACAAAAATAACCAAATCAAGGATAATTAATAGCCTCAGCCGGGGTTGCGGGGTTAGCGAAATGAATAAGGCACCTAGACCACGGTCCAGAGCAGGAGAAGGAACGGGGAAGTTTTTAGTCAGTAAGATTCTTACACTAGACCTTGGGCGGGAGAAGTCATTTGATAATTTTCACCTCGCAAAAGGAGGAAAATTTATAGACTATATAGCACTCAAGATCATTGTACCTATTAGTAAAGGAATTTTGGAAATCCGACCAGCGGTATCAAACATTACCCCCTACATAAAAACTTATAAATTTTACCTCTTTATAATAATAACATAAATAGATAATGCTTATTTTTCGAGAAACCATCCGAAGGCAATAAATTTAATCGCCACGTTCAGATAATTTATTGTTTTATATAAAAAAGTAATTAAATGCAAATAAAAATATAAGGCTCTCAGATGATGTGGTTAAATATTGAACAAAATTATGGTGACTTTGATTAATGATATTTTATTTTAATAGGTAAAAATTTGTTTTAGAGGTAAAATCCTTTTAACCTTTCAATGACCACGTTGATCGAAAATTATCGCGTCTAATACCTGTAAAGCTCTGATTTACATGTTTTGCCTTTTTAAATCTTATTCCTAACAAAATAGCATTGAATCTTCATTACATTTTGTACTTGATATAACATGGCAGAGTATTTTAACATGGATGGATTTCATTTGGAAAAATTCTTTCATTCTTCATTTTGTCTTTGATAAGTCTAATATCTAATTGAACTTCAAATGCCAACGCTGACAAATGGGCTATCATCTGAACGCCCATGTGTTTATCCGTAACATCGGGGGACCTGCGATTGCGTCGCCAATCTTTTGAGGGATTAGGGAATTAAGGATTAGGGGAATCGAGAATCGGGAATCCGGGAGGGCCCGAATCGAGTGCTGAAGTGTACATCATCATCAGCCCATAAGTGCCCACTGCTGAGCAAAGGCCTCTTCCCACAAGGTGAAGGTTTGAGCATTAATCACCACGGTCACACTCAATGCGGGTTGGCAATTTCAAACTTATAATAACTAATTAGAAATTATAAGTCCAGGTTTCCTAACTATGTTTACCTTCACCGTATGTCAGTGATGTCTAAATAATCATAGAAAGTACATATAACTCGAAAAAGTTGGTACTTGCCAGGTTTCGAACCCACACCCTTATGCATGAGAAGCGGGCTCCTTAACCTCCTCCACCACGACACGCTAGTGAAACGCACGCTAGTAGAAGTGTACCTACATTTAGGTGTAAAAGACACTTTTCGCCGTTCTCCTAGTACATAAAATTATTATTTAACTCACGTTCAAAGTGATTATAGTAAGCTGAAGCTGGTTTACGTAAGTAAATTGTTCATAAGTGTTATTGTTTGCTCGTTCTTGTATGTTTTACTGCTTGATGTCAAGGACCATGTGCGCGGGTCACAGAATATTATATATTAAAGTGACGCAGGCACCTTGCCACGTCAGAAAGGCAGTTACTATATTTTGTATTATTCAGTTATACGTTTTTTTGAGGGGGAAAAATCATTAAAGACTTCTATCGGCCCTGGGTGCGACGAGAAGAAGTGTCAGACTCTTACGGACTAAACTAAAAACTATCGTATTGTGGTTTTTTGGATGTAATAGGTCGGCAAACGAGCAGACTGATTACCTGATGGTAAGCAATCAGCGCTGCCCATGGACACTCGCAACGGAGGAGTTATGAGTGCGTTGCCGACCTTCTAGGGATAAGGGATTTGGAAATTTAGGAATTGTTGAGGAATTGGGGGAGGGGAAGGATTGGGCCTCCGGTAACCTCACTCACACGGCGAAACACAACGCTGTGGTTATTTCACGCCGGTTCTGTGAGGCCGTGGTATTACTCCGGTCGAGCCGACCCATTCGTGCTGAAGCATGGCTCTCCCACACTTAACTTTGCTCGAGGGCAAAAAATTTTGCCCCTATATGTGACGTCATTACAGGACAAAAATAGTAGATAATAAAAAAGAGAGTCATCACATTAACATATTTCAATAACATTGTTGGTTATTGAAAAAAAAAACAACGTATGTTATATACTAATTAATTCATGAAACCCCAAACGAACGCCGGCGTCCGCGCACCTATTGCCTTTCTGTTGTGTATCGAGTTACTATGATCGTTAAGTCACCTTTTCTGTTATTTACATGTGTCATTTTAGTTAGAATTAGAATTCTAGGTAGGTACCTACTTACATAGGTACCTACAAACTCTTTGTCTGGTTATTAAGTAACTACAGACACTAATATAAAGTTATCTTTAAAGATAATATGTTTTAACAATAACATAACTAATCACGTACAATTTTCTTAACGTTATTGAGAAACTCTAGTCGAACCGGATTTTCCTTGTACATTTTTTTTATTAGCATGTAAGGAGGCAACTTTTTTCCAAGTTCTGTTCGCCTTGTAACATCTTAAACCTAAAGATATATTAATCTTACGTCAAATGACTAGCTATTTTTTCTGTAAGAAAAAAAATGGCGCGAAAATATACAGGCTGTTTAAAATAAAATATGTTGATTTTTTAATGATGTCTGTGTCTATTGTCTAATGCCGATTCGGTAATTTCTAACTAGTCAAATTCAATACTTTTATTGAATTGTCAAAAACGATATTTTTCTATGAAATTTGTATGAGATCCCAAAATATGACGACATAATCTTTTTACGTCGAACATCATTCTTGGTTTTGAAAAGTTAACTGTAATAAATCTAAAATTAAGTTTAAGTATCGTCAAATTGTATTGAAAAGTCAAAATAATTTATATTTGACCTAGGAAACTACCCAATTACCTATGCTGTTTCTTCGTAGGTAGGTACAGACAATACAGACAGTAATAATACAGTGCAGTACTAAACTTTGGTTCCAATTTAGGTACGCCAGGAATCACAGTTGTCGTGTAAAAAATTCTATTATTGAAACAAATTACATAACAATTTAAAGTGTAAAATGCTAAGTAAATATACTTATGTAAAATAATCAAATCTTTGTAAACACACTAAGACAGCTCTTAAAGAGATCTGATTGGTTAATGGTTGCCTAGCAACGACAATTGAAAGGATGACTAACAAAAGTTTTGACGTAAAAATATGACTTATTTAACCACAGACTTGGTTGTTGTTTACCTTCGGTATATTTAATTTATACATAAATAATTATTGCGTCTCATATTTCCGTACATGTATATATTTCTTTAATTTTGAAAGCACGAGCTTAGGAGATAAAAAGTCATTTTTGTCCTTCATAGTTTTTTTAGCGTTTTATTTAAAGTAACTTATGTGTAGGTTACATTATTGTTAATAGACATGGTTTATTATTATAAATAATATTTTTAATCCCTCACATACACCACATTTTTAAGAGTGTTAAGAAGGGTGCAATGCATAACCAGACTTTCTGAACAGACCCCGTTATTAATGATCTTCAGCTTTAGGCCTCTTTGACAATGTCTGAATAGCCGCCCAACTTATCTTAGGTGAAGTCTGGTTATGCGGATCCATTACACAACACAAATAATGGCGTCTTCTCTTCTAAAATAAAGAGTGCGTAATATTGTGAAGTGTGCAACTTTAGGACAGATAATATCAGCTTGATATCTAATCATATCGAAGGAATTATTGAGATCAAACTAATTATATCATTCTGGCTTCGAAACTATAGATAAAATTGAGGATAATGTTGAAAATTTAAGTATAAAGAATTATTGACACTTTTATTCGTGTGAATAAGTTCAAACGTACACCTAATTACCTTTTTAGTTTCTGTTTGTATTATTTATTAACATGTAGGTATGTAATTTTATTATAGAAAGGGTTATTATAATAAGAGTATCGGCATTGCTCGGCCGAGATATCGCGACCCCGACTTGCCCCGTCTGCCGATAGCTCCAGAATGCCGCCACTGTTTACATCTTGTACTACGTTTTAATACCAAATCACTGCATTAAACGTTATTATACTTATTAGTATTCAAACAGCTATTAGCTTTGTCTGTCAAGGATCATACCAACTTACTATATAATTTAGACTAATTACCTCGTAATTACTTGATATTTTGTCTCAAGTGTCAGCATTAGATTGTAGTGCTTTTCAACCAACATTATTTGTTATGTTTACTAATGCTGTTATACAGCAGTCCTGTATTTCTATAACAAATGCGATATGATATGGTATATGCGGTATTTGGTGACATGGGTCGGTCGTTTCTTCTTATCATCCCTCAGATAAATCATCTCCACGAACATTATCAGAATCCTGGTAGATAACACGCAGCTACCCACACAACAGACGCACACATGGCAACAAAGGAGCACGCGAACAAAGCGAGTGCGTGTGACAAGTAATTAGTCACCCCGCCATGTCAGTTTGTTTACTTAATGGTACATGACGGTTATGGCAAATCGTTGTTCGTCAGCTGCTACCGAGTGACTCCTCGGGCGCATCGCATTCGATTCCACATCCGCTGCATTTCCGATAACGGGTGAGTCAGCGGCGCGGTGTCGGGTGTGTGCCGCGAATCGGCGAATCGCTACCATTTGCTGACTTGGACAGTGTTGAGCGGGTCATTCATAGGTGCCGTCAGCAGATTGGCGAATCGGATGTTAGGTGCGATGTCGACCGCGGCCGTCAGTCGCAGGCAAACCGCGGGCGCGGAAGGTCGCGCTGTGTCCATTAGCTAGTCACCCGAGACCGGCGTGATCCTCTATAAACAACGCTATCGACAACTTGTACACAATAACTGCGTGATAAAAACGAAAACATTACCCGGAAGCGGTGTAGTCCCTGTCACCAAACTCATTACCGGATAAATATTTGCTGTGATTAGTTTACTGTTTGTTATGATCTACGTTTCGTAAATTATTCCGTGATAACAGGGTTGTGATATTTGGTTTAGTTAAACCACCTGTTGATTATTCGTGTTTATGTGGAGCGGTATCAGGATTATCGGTAGTTGCGTTACTTCGATTAGTGGATAACAGTTAGACGTGGGTGTTGCGTGGTGTCAGGTGGCTGGAAGATGCCGGTGCTCGGTTACGAGATGACGTCACAGGAGTTGTGTCCAATGTACAGCACAGTCGACTACATGATGGGTGCGCAGCCACATGGGTGGGAGAAGCACCCCAGCAACCAATACTACGGGCCCGTAGTGCGCAGCCCGCCACAAGAGGCACGGCCTGTCGTCACATACAGCAACGAAGGTTTGTTGACACCACACTCCTAAGTTCACGTTTTCTTCGCACGTTTGTCAACAAATTGATGCGTCGCTATTATTTGCATTAAATAGGCAAAAGTTATTAGCAACCTTGCTGCGTTTAAAATTAATGATGACTTCAAATTATATTTTCGTCAATTTCTGCGTTTTTATCTATGTTTTTAGCTCCTTTTCGTAATCTATGTTGATAACAGCTGACACTTTATAAGAATGATGTATGGTTAATTACTATTTCACGTTATCATGTAGACTTTAGTGCATGATGTCAGTACAATAAATGGTTAGATTTCTATATAGATCACAGAATAATGAGTTTCTATACTTCTACAATGACAGGCAGTTCAATAGTGCCTATAACATAAACAGTATTTATTCATAAGTTAGACGCGTTTTAACTATGAAACTTAAAATTTTATTGGGTCACATATTATCATGAATATTTATTTACCTTTCTACTGAAGTAAACTGACGGAATTGAAGTATAAAAAAAACTATGAATAAAGTCTGAAATTAATAATATCGAGCTTCAATTAACTAATCCACGTGGTAACTGTCATGCTGATGAAGTATCAGGTGAATCGCCAATGAACGTTTGTGTAACTAAAACTCTTTGGAAAACCTAGTAATCTTTTCAAGTCCTTGAAGGACTTGAAAAGATTACCTTATTTATTTATTTATTGATTGACCTTATTTATTTATTTACCTTTATGCACAAAGTGCCTGCAAGCATGTGTGCAAGTGATACAGTGACAAATATAGGTACTACATATTCAAATTATTTAATTATTTAAAAAGCACAATTAAATTGACCTCTTTGGAGTTTGTAGTCATAAGCTTTATTCTTAGGATCTCCTTTTCTAAGGCATCCGTTAAAAAATCCACTTTCGACTGTATTCAATATGCAATTCATATTGCAATTTAATTCGTAAGTACTTAAAAACATACCTAATATACTCGTAATAAGATTAAATTCGTATTGTTGACAAACATTACCATAAGTTCTTTTTCACACGGTACAGGTCAAAGTGAGATTATGTAGATGACCTATTATTTTCAGTTAAAATATCTAGCAGCAGTCGTAATTTTGTTCACGAATAAATCTTATATAGGTACCGAGATATGGATCCCACTTCTCAAGCTGTGATTGGTCAAACACGATATCAGTTAAGGTTAAAGAAAGATAAACCTCTTACTCGTATACTTTTGATTGTAGATTGCGTTGTAGGTCAGTAGAAATTCTATTTTAATAAATTAAGAAAAGTTTGAAAGAGCCATTCTTCGGCACGAATTGGACTGGCATGCCATGGCCTCACAGAAAGCTGGGGAAGCAACACTTGCGTTGAGTTTGGTTACCGTGTGAGAGAGTTACCGGAGGTCCAACCCTTCCCCGCCATCACTCTCCCACCATCCATTCAATCCTCAAATCAAAATATGACAAAAAACTAAACAAAAAACTTGTAATTGATTTTCGAAAAAATAAAACATCCTGTATCCTAGATTTATTATTATTGCAACACTACAATAAATAATAATGGTCTATGCGGATAATAGTTTCTTAGAATACTTACTTATAGTTTCATAAAAGAATACATTTTGAAATTAGAAATGGAATATAACAATGGGATATAAATCTGTCAACAATTTAATTATAAACAATTATATTATTTTAAATAAGTATAAGGAATATTAATGCTAGCTTACACAAATTTTTCTCAATAAAACAGATATGTAATTAATTTACTTATACCTCGTACAGACGTATTTTTTATGTGTTTCCTACCGCCATTTTGTCTTTTGTATTGACGTCGACGGTTTCTCCATTAGTAGTGTTTATTACCTGGTTAAATGTAAAAAATATCGATAATGGATGGATGGATGGATGAATTTGTTTATGTATTAGAATGTCAATAAGAATTATAAGAAATATGCATTGCAGTATAGTAAAAAAAATGCCGGCGTTGCTAGCCAAACGCATTAATGTATCGTGGCCTCGGCCTGGAGTATGAGTAAAAAGGAACGGGTTGGTTTTTAGTCAAAAAGAATCACATATTATGATACAATATTCTCGCCCTTCTAAGGGCGAGAGGAGTCAATACTTTGATGACAATCCCTCCTCAAAAATACTGTAAGCAAAAGGTGGGTTTTGGATGGATAAGAAGACGTTAATTTGGAAAGGAAGTTGCCTTATGAGTAAATTCTGTTAACTATTAACTATTTTTTTTTACAACTTGTCTCTGCATTGTTCTCACATAGGCGTACAATAATGTATACTAAATGGTAAATTATTGAAATTGTAAAACATTTTTTTAAAGAGTAGCGATGGAGTTTCTATCTTGTTCTTCTCCATTCGAATCTACAATTTGGAATGAGCACCTAGCTTCACTGACGAACAGACTGACAGACTACTTTTCTTTCGACTTTCGACGTTTTAAAAGTACCTATTTATTGGTTATGGGTTAGTTGGAATTTATATATTTAGATTTTGACTTTGACTTTGTGGTATATTTATTTTAAAAACCTTGAAACTTGCCGGAATGTATTTTAAGCTGTCTTTCACCGAAATATAAACGAAACAATACATTTTCTATTGTATGATAAAGTGCGGGTCGAAAGGTTACTAATTCGTTCGTCTAACGGGTTTCGTTTGTAATGAATGAGAATCGTATAATTTAGAAAAAAAACATTAAAAAATCTTAGCAACATTTTTTTGTCCCCCTATTAATGATAGAAGAACCATTCAGGACCAGTTTAGCTAATTTAACTTTTTAAAAACGTTGTCTCAAACTTTGTGTTGCTCCTGTGCCACGGATGCGTTTACAAATATACAGTTTATAACACCCAGACACGAAAAAAGGTTTTTGGGTCACGTATACAGTTGATCCGTGCGAAAATCAACCTGCAAGACGTTGCATGGCAGTCGGTAGCCCAACCAAACCCTTAGAATCCTTATTTTAACATAATTCAGAAAGTACTAAACCCTTACCAAATAAACAATATCATAATAATATAACAAATCCCTTGTTATAACCAAAAACAACCTGGTAGACGGGATACCGCTTTATAACCCCGAGGAATATTAAAAAACAAGCGACCCGACCCGCCTTCGCACGGGTGCCATGCTAATACTTAATTTGTCCACTATTCAATTAATGCTATTATATTTATAAAGCTTCCTCTTCAATCACTTTATATTTATATTAAAAATCGCATCAAAGTCCGTTGCGTAGCTTTAAAGATTTAAGCAAACATAAAGATATAGACACAGGGAAACGCTTACACTTGCGCTAAAATGCTATTCGTGAAAAGCCCAAAAAAAGAAACCTCACGTTTTTGTCTAAGGCCCATGCGCGTGCGTCGGTCATAGTATCGTTCTCTGCTTGCTCTTGCCCGACGACTCGGGCCTCAATGTGCCTCAGCAGTAATAACTAACATTACACACTTGTACCATAATGTACTATTATCTTGTTACAGACAGTGATATGCAGCTGGAGACGAGCAGTAGTGAGGCGAGTGCAGCGTCGTCCGCGGCCCTGTCGCAGCACTGTGCCATCTGCGGGGACCGCGCCACCGGCAAGCATTACGGAGCCTCCTCCTGTGACGGCTGCAAGGGGTTCTTCAGACGGAGCGTCAGGAAAAACCATCTCTATACATGCAGGTAAATATTCGCCGAGTTTTAAGATATAGGTACCAGCTTTCTGCTGTGTCTGCCCTACAACGTGTTTTAGGTGTGATGTACAGTGAAGAAACTCATTCCCCGTGAGTTGCCTTTTCTATCCGAAAAGCCTTTATAGGAAAAATGTATAATGCATTCAATATGTTCGGTTATTGCAGTTGATTTAATATTTTCAATTCTATGAATTGTAAATGTGCAGAAATCACATTCGGATTTAAATTTTAAGACAAAGACTGACGACTGAAAACTGTTGAAAGCAAGATCTCCATTAACTGATGTTTTGGCCGCGTCGGTGCTTAATAAACGTTTTATAAAATATTCGTAACACCTACTTACATTCGTATAAAAGTAATACCAATTTAAAGAGACATAAATATGAAACATGACACCAGAGCGCAGATAAACAGAAGATCAAGTGGTTCTGTAATTGGCAGTGACAAATCATGATAGATAACGCCTAGCCTACCAACTGACTCGAGCTTAACCAATTGACCACGTAGACACAACAGCAAATGAAGGTATCCTATGACAATCGGCTGGCGCAGCGGTTGGACAGCTACGGATGTCGAATTCGCCAAAACAATTCTTCGGTATGAAACGTATTTACGAATCGTTTCGTCGGGTTCTGGTTTTTCATGAGGTACCTAACGATGGAAATTGTTCTTATAAATACAAGAGAAAATCATAGTGACCTTTAGTACCTTTAATGTATCCCGGGATTTTAAAACAGCAGCGTTTAAAGCGATAGCTCGACTAAAATACGCAAATCAAGGATAATTTATAGCCTATACCACTCAGGAACATAAACTATCTATCCGTGAAAGAATTTTGGAATTCCGACCAGCGATTCCAAAGACAACCTCCTACATAAAAACTTACAAATTAAACCGCTTTTTAATATTAGTATAGATGGGCGTTTGGACAGCATCACGCCTAGTAGTAAGCGACCTACGATGAAGCATGCCTTCCCATAAGCAACCTATTCACTCGGGCCTTGAAAACACCCAGGTGTCTCCAGATCACCCTTCGGGGAACATTCCCTTTCTTTTAAATCCTTGAATTTCAACTTTATCGCGAAATGTTAAGGTTGATATGAACAAAGGTTTTGCATGTTTATGTGGTAGCATCTGCTCAATAATCCATGTTTATAAACTATGTGAAGCAAACAATTTTAACAAAATTCTGATTGCGTTCATCAAGTCATCAAGCGATGACCTTGCAACTATAGTAGATATAAAAACCAAACCATTTATTTGATTACGATCCTTGACATAAAATTGTTTTGGATTTCCGTCTCTTCCTAGCGTTGTGAAATAATAGTTTGGATAAGTACATACTGTCTAAGCTAATAGCAATGCGACGCATTCTTCTAAGTTTAGGCTTTGCGCTACATGTGATTATACTACATTAATAAAAGTGAAGTGGCCCGGTAGTTAAAGCGCCTTTGAGTTATATGTACTTACTAACATTATTTTGACACCACTGACATACTTACGGTGAACAAAAACATCATCAAACCTGGACTGGATATCTATATAATTTCTAATTATAAGTTTGAAATCGCCAATCTGCCTTGAGCTGGCTTGGTTATTAATGCTTTATGGGCACTTATAGGTGACGGTTATAATCATGATGAAACCATATTTACAATTTTCTGAAAGGGGTACCCTTTCAGAAAATTGTAAATTATCATTTGATATTTGGCATCTCCAATCTCTTAATCTTTAGGCCATGTCGAACCGCTTCCAACCGCTTCTCGATTTACGATTTATAATAAATGTTATGTAATGAGTACCACACCCATTTGCCACTTGGGTCTAGCGAAGTGTCGCAGAATCACGATTGCGTCAAACCTAATCTTATCCAAATATTGAACTGTTCAAACATAACATCAAGTCATCGTTACCGAGTGTACATTAATAGCACACATCTTGTTCTTTTTTTAAACGTTTTTCGCGAAAATTATTTTCGCCTAAATATCTACTGTCCATAATGGTCATGTTTTATGGTGAAAATGGTTTTCGTTCGCTTTTTAATAATTTCTTGACTGTGTTTCCCGTTGGGTTGAATTGTCTTATTTTCCTTACTTATATAGATATCCAAAATATATAAATTATCCAAAGTATGTTAATTATTTAGTCAGGTACAGACTGGTTTTGACCTTTTTGCAGGTGCATCCATTTTTTTTTAAATACCCACAGAGTTAGCTGAGATTTATACCTTATTTATGCACAAATAAACTGTAACAACTGGAAAATCCAAAATATAAAATATGTAGTCAGAGTCAGATTTAAGGACAACCGGCCAGTGAGAATTAATAATTCTAAATTCAAAAATTTTACGTCTCTGCAGCTCTGTAGCTGTACTAAGTTTAAATTGATATTATTCCTATCGCAATACTTCGTATAGTATGTTATCCGACGATCTCTAGACTTTCTAGTATTGTTTAACAAAATGAACCAGTTTTACTTATCAATTGTCTCTGTCACTTGCGGATTCACGAGTGCACTTGTGAAACTGGTGAATGACACGAGTTGGCAAGCCTCTGGCATTCGCATCACCGGTGGGAACCGCACAACCTCAGAAGCTGGGAGCACGCCAAACTATACCAATTGTCACTTTATAAATTCGATTGTAGATGTATATGAACTATGGAGTAGAGAAGAAGAGAGAGATTTGTTAATAACGTCAACTATAAAGTAACAAGGATTATTTATTGATGCTTATGACACAACAATAGCCATTCAACTAACGACCCTATTGAATAGCGATTGGATTGAATGTTCGAATTCCTAATTTGGCCCTGATATGTTGGGTGGTGACTGGTGTCCTACTAATGGGGTTCATAGTGGCCGATGTTCAACCGGGGTTGCGAAAAAATAAGGTACCACAACTTCGGCCTCGAGCAGGAGATGGTACGAAGGGTTTTTAATCAATCTCTCTTCATAAAAGTTTAGTTGGAATAAATGATTTTGTATATTGAGTACTGCGCGTGGTTTCACCTGCTGCTCAACTTCTATTGGTCTTAGCGTGATGTTATAATATAACTTATAACCTTCCTCGACACATGAACTATGCAACACAAAAAGATATATATTAAATTCGATCCAGTAGTTCCGTAGGTAACCACGATCAAACAAACTCTTCAGCTCTTAATGTTAGTATAAATATATGTATAACAAATTTGTTCTACGTATATAATAATATACATATGCACATTTCGTATATACATAGTAAGGTACCTACGTCATAATATGTTTGTCGGCAAGTACACAGAATGCGGTTTACCGTGAGTTCTTCTGACAAACTAGTTTCCTCTTAAATATGATCTTGTTTTTGTGACAGCTTATTTACGTCAATATAATTATATGTACCTACCTATATGTGTTTGTGTATATAGTAGGTAGGTTTCTTACCTGTCATGAAGTTAATACAACTAAAACATGTTTTTATAATCGTAAATCTTACCTTACCGCCTGTCCTTTCTGAAATTTAAGGTGATTTCATATCGGTATTAATTCTGCTTAAAGTTTCGGTACCTAATAGGAGTTAATAATACTGGTTTTTGTATTAGACCCTTAAAGATTGGACTCTGCAACCGTTCTTCGACAGTAGTTTCTCCTTTGGACTGTTCACCGACAGGACGTTTCGTTTTTGAGAGATTCGTCGATAGAACGTTTCACCTATGGATGTTTCGCCGACAGAATGGTTCGCATTTGTTAGTTTCGACGACAGGACTTTTCAACTATGGAATATTCGCCGTCAGATTGTTTTGTCTACGATTGCTTCGACATGGCTTTTTCACTACTAAACTACAAAGCTACCAAAACGCTAATTTGTAATCAAACTATTAGCTTTCTAAAATCTAAGGACTCTTTCTCGGGTCAGGTAATATTCAGTACATAGAATACACATATCAATATAGGATTTTTAATTTGTCCATTCAATATTTCTACGGACTCTTTCAAACTTTTATGCGTACCATTTATTATGTATTTTCTTTTCTCCCACTATATAAATAGAAAACTGTATATTAATTGTAATGATCGCAAATATCGTGGCGATTTTAATACATAGATAGCTATTAGAAACGTAAATACCCCGAATTTGATATATTTTTAGACGCGATTGACGTATGTATTATGCAAATTATTATTTTTTATGACCTTCGACGAGTATAGGTTATTAAATATCGCCATTTTGGTAGGCTATCGTTTTTTTTCTGTTCTGTTATTATGGTAGCTTATTAGCTTTACAAAATAAACTCGTGTATGGATCCGTTACGTCACGGATGGATTTCTAGAAGGATAAACGTATTATTACAGTTGGTTAACTTTCTACCAACTTTAGAACTTTGGTAAACTGATAAACTTAATACTATTGTACCTAGTAGGGATTTGAAAGCCCAGCTCGCGTATGTAGACGGCTATAAAGGATATAAGGCTAGCAAGGATAGCTCCCCGCCCTACCAGAACTTGACGCGAGCGTAGGGCGCGTGAATCTAAGAGCAGGTGGGGTTGCGGGAGCAATGGCAGATCCGAAACCCTTATCCCCAAAGGCCGGCAACGCACTCGTAACTCCTATGGTGTTGCAGGTGTCCATGGGCGGCGCCGATTGCGTACCATCAGGTCTAGTAGTTGACTGACCTAATCCATAAAAAAAACTATATCGCGACCCGTCTCAGACCTAAAAACGGAACGGGGATGTTTTTTAGTCAGTTAGAGTCTGACACTTCATCTCGCTCCACCCAGGGCGGTAGAAAAGTAATATGAGGAATTATCTCCCTCAAATAAAACAATAGATTTAAAATATAGAAAAAATGTTAAACCATTTTTTTTATTGTTACAGATTCAGTAGAAATTGTGTGGTGGACAAAGACAAAAGGAACCAGTGCAGATATTGTAGACTAAGAAAATGCTTCAAAGCGGGAATGAAGAAAGAAGGTAAGGTTTAAGTTTTAATTAGAGCCTAGAGAATTAATTTCCTACTAAGCATAATGTTTCTTATTAAGATGAACTTAACTGTCAATTTTCCTTCAACTTGACTGCACGATTGATGCAGTAGCTTTGGTTTGGTAACAATTCGTTCCTCGTGTGGACAACCAATTATTGTTTCATGTTTGCGTGCCATAAGTATGTGAAATTATGTACTTATTTATGAAGGAATGAACGAAATAGAAGAAAATCCTAGGAAAGGCCAAACAACGGTAAAACTAGGACCAGTTAGATAAACGAAAATTTTAATAATTTAGTCTAGTCACATGTTCTAAAGTCCATACTGTTTATGGAATATTTTTTTTACATTACAGTGTTTTTAAAAACATTATATAAAAAAATCTTTTCTTTAATTTACAATTATTTACGTCCCTTATTTACAACCGAATAAATTCATTTAGAAATTTATTTTGTCTAGATAGGTCACCAACCTGTATTATTTGCCTGCGATAATACTTAACCTATTTAATTGCATACCTCATTTGTTCAATTATTTTATTAACATTAAACGCGACTTATTGTTCAAAGAATCAAAATCTAATTTTAGTAGATTCTCTTGGACTCTTTTTGAACGTAAAAATAGTATCGAGATAATATGTAATTTGAAAATGTATACCTACTAAAAATGTCCAAACTGTTTTTTGAACAAACTGCACTTTAAAAATTTTAGGCCAAAATCGTAGCATTTATTTTCCCCAAAATAAAATAAAATTAAATAATCATCATAATAAAATTACCTTAAAATAATTGACATGTTGTCATGCCATAGACATTGTTCATTTGTTATTCACCGTATATCGTAAATGCGCACACAAATTCACTGGAAACTAATCTAAATATACATTTGCAAGTTTAATTAATTCAATTCGTTCGAATTAGCTCGAATCACTTCTACTCATATTTGTGACCTCTTACGTATTTTTCAACGCCGATTAACTGTTCAGAAACTTGTAACTGACGTTCGGGACTTCTAGTAGGTATGTTAATTTTCCGTGTTCACATAAAATTAAGGATAAATAATAAACAATTTGGTATTTTTTTCTATATTGCTTTTAAAAATAATATTTTTTGCTCTGGTATAATACAGGTTTCTTAGGGTAATTATGTTTATTTATTAGCTACACATACCTTTAAGTAAGCTACATAATAATAATGTCTAAATGTGTAGAAAATATTTCACAATTTTAGACAAAATGAAATAATAGGTACTTTACTTACATTATATCTGCTACTCTGCACTATTTCTTCAACATGATTTATCAGAATTAGCTCGGCAGTTTAAGACATGAATACATACCAAAAATTATTTTCAATAACAAATATATTTTTAAAGAACAAAGGTTAAAAAAATGTTTTGTACGTTTATATGAAAAGTAAGAGTAAAATCATTAATAAAACTGTAAGCTAACATAACATAAGGAAATATTTGTCACAGTAGTCAATGACAAATTAAATGACCTAGCGTTCATTAATCACTTTTATTTTATAATTCTATTAAACTTCAGTCTTTTATGTATATTTTATGCAGGAAAATTAAGTTATATTTTAATTAATACACTAAATACAGGCAACGTTTTGTTATAAAAGAACATTCTGTTACTACAAGGATTTGTATTCCTATTTGCCAATATAAATAATAATAATAATTCATGGTCCCGTGAATGGAAAGAACATTACAAGAACAAGAATATTATTCATTATATAAAAATAGCATTATATTTAAAAAATATATAAAAAGCCTTTGATCTATTCTCAGCTTAGGAAAATCATTTTATCATTTTGGTTCGAAATTTGAAATTGTGGTCTGAACTCGCCAATAAGCTCAGATTGTTTACCTATAGTTAACCATCAAAACCTATAGACCATAGTATTGTATGGGATCAATAACAATATTCTAGAAAAAAAAATTGTAAACTTTCTTCTCTGTTATATTAATTATTTAACCTTTTCAGCTGTGCAAAATGAAAGGGATCGTATAAACTGCAGACGGCCATCTTACGAGGAGCCGACTCAAGCGAATGGACTGTCAGTAGTGTCGCTACTCAACGCAGAACTGCTCAGCAGGAAGGTTATAGATGAGGTGAGTAGTTTATTTTTATGAACCTACATTTTTATTTACCTTCAAAATTATATCCTATTACCTAATAGGACATAAGTTTAGCAATCGACGCTGCCCATGAACACATGCAACACCAAAGGAGTTCCGAGTGCGTTACCGGTTTTGGTTTGACTTGATTTGACCGGGTTTGGGGAGGGATGTGGGAGGGGAAGAATTGAGCCTCTCCGGTCACTTAACTCGAAACTAGCTCCAAAATACAACGCTGAGGTTGTTAAACGCCAGTTTTCTTCAAGGCCGTGGTATCATGCCGAAGCTTGGATCTCCTACACTTAGCTATCATAGAAAATGTATCAGAAAATATTATAATAATATTTTTATATTGTATTGAAAAATCAATATTATTATAGTAAAAAGTATGATTTTGTTCTAATATTTCATTGTATTGAAAAAATTACCTACCTAAGAAACTAATTTTCGACCTTACTTAAGTCAACCACTATCCAATTTGATTACTTTAACACCAAACATCTAACACCACATGCTATTAATTTCTTACAGACAAACAACATAACTGAAGCTGAGATCAGTAACTGCAAGTTGGCTAAAATAAATGACGTCTGCGATTCAATAAAGCAACAGTTGCTGATACTGGTTGAGTGGGCGAAGTATATCCCGGCCTTCACGGAGCTACACTTGGATGACCAGGTCGCTCTGCTCAGAGCCCACGCGGGGGAACATTTGTTGCTGGGCTGCGCACGCCGCTCCCTGCACGTCAGCGATGTACTCTTACTGGGGAACAACTGTATCATTACTAAACATAACATTGGTATGTTAGAAACCTCTTTGTTATATTTTTATCTGGCTTTGACTAGAGAAATAATTATTAAAATGCGTTCTTATTTATTTATTTATTAAGTACTAGCTAATCTCGCGCGGTTTCACCCGCTGTTCAGCTCCATTTAATCGAAGCGTGATGTTTTATAGCCTATAGCACTCAGGAACATTGTAGCTATCTATCAGTGTAAGAATTTTGGAAATCTGACCAGCGGTTCCAAAGATTAGCCCCTACATACAAACTTAAAAATTTTAGCTCTTTATAATATTAGTATAGAAATAAACTATGTTACTACGAATTTGAGCAAATTGCATTAAAAACTAAAAACAAAGACAACATTAACTATAATGTTCATAATTTCACCTCGCCAGTACGTCATGCATTCCAATAAAAATGTTGACCGTTTTATTAACATAGTGATAGAAATGACGGCGGCCGATGGGAAAAGAATATCATTCTTATTCGTTTTAAAAAACTGTCGTTCCATTTCCGAATTTTCAACTGTTTTTTTTTTCTTAACGCTTCAACTTGTAAATCTTTCCCTTGTGCCATGGTTGCGTTTATAAACCTAAAAATTTGTGTATCACACAGTGCATAAAGTCATTTTGCCTCGCAACTGCCATCCCGTCAAATATGTGTTGAGCGAGCATTTTTTTTTTCGTTTGTGGTCCCTGTCTTTCTTCTCTTAATTTAACAATTAATTTTCAGATGGCCGTATGGATATAGACATCAGCATGATAGGCATGCGGGTCATGGACGAGATCGTGAAGCCGCTGCGGGAGATCGACATCGATGACACAGAGTTCGCGTGTCTCAAGGCCATCGTGTTCTTTGATCCTAGTGAGTACACCCTGTATATTATAATTAGCGATTCCCCCACGATTTCATCCCATGCTCGGCTCCTATTGGTCGCAGCGTGATGTTTTATAGCCTATAACCTTCCTCCATAAATGGCCTATCCAATATAAAAAGATTTGTTCAATTCGACCCAGTAGTTTCGGAGATTGGAACGTTCAGGCGAACACTTCAGCTTTGTAATATTAGTATATTTTTTTTATGTAATTGGTCGGCAAACGAGCAGACAGATTACCTGATAGTAAGCAATCAGCGCCTCCCATGGACACCCGCAACGGAGGAGTTACGAGTGCGTTGCCGACCTTTTCGGGATTAGGGATTTGGAGATTTAGGGATTGAGGAGGGATTGGGGGCGGGGAAGGATTGGGCCTCCGGTAACCTCACTCACACGGCGAAACACAACGCTGTGGTTGTTTCACGCCGGTCTTCTGTGAGGCCGTGGTATCACTCCAGTCGAGCCGACCCACTCGTGCCGAAGCATGGCTCTCCCACACTTAATATTATTATTATTAGTATAAAATATTTATTTTATTTTTAGCCGTAATCGTCCCATTTGTTTGTCAAACTCACCTTCTACTCCTTTATGTACAAAGTTTTCTGCGAGCAATCCTTATTGTCCTGCCTAGTGCGAGTGCGCTTTAAGTTAATTCGGGCGACTCGTTAAACGGTACAGCGTTTAGCTCTCTGATTGGTTGATTAACTTGAAACAGGCCAATCAGAGCGCTGAACGCCATAAAGGTGTCGATCGCTTCATCGAAAAGAAAACTCATAAAAATAACTTACTATCAATCTTTCCACAGACGCGAAGGGTCTCTCCCAGCCGCAGAAGATAAAGCAACTCCGCTATCAGATCCAAATCAACCTCGAGGACTATATCAGCGACAGGCAGTACGATGGACGCGGCCGTTTCGGCGAGCTACTGCTCTGCCTACCCCCCCTGCAGAGCATCACGTGGCAAATGATCGAACAGATACAGTTCGCCAAGCTGTTTGGAGTCGCGCACGTCGACAGCTTGCTGCAGGAAATGCTGCTTGGAGGTCGGTTACCGTTTCATACTAGGCGAATTTTATTTATTAATTTAAAAAAATCGACCCCCACTGAACAAAATGCGATGTTTTGTGTTTTATGGCCTATCCAAAACAAAGGGATATTCGAAATTCGAACCGATAGTTCCAGAGATTAACGCGGCCAACCAAACGAACTCTTAGCTTTATAAGTAGATTAGATATTATGTATTGAATATAATACCAATTGAACAATTTAAATAAGTTTTTCATAATTCAATTTTCTTTTTTTAAAGAAGCGTTCACCCACGCTAAGATTTTCTGTCGTGTCGTGGGTTTACAAACATACAATTTCACATGCACATGACACAAAGATCCGGATCAACAATTTGTATATCACACAAAGAGTTGTTCCGTGCTACCCGCGACACTTTGCGCGCCAGCCACCCATCCACCGTACAAACCGTACAGTCAAATCATATACATTCGTAACTTCAACTAGTGTTTTGCGCAGGGGCATCAACAGAAGCGGCCATAGAGGAGCCTTCTCCCGAGGGTGCAGTAGACGCGGCGTCACCGATGTCGTCAGCCTCCTCCCCCCCACTGGTACCCCAGCTGCCACTCCCCGAGCCCAGCTTCCTGGAGCCATTCAAACAGGAACCCAACATGTGAGCACCTTCAATATGATCATCTTCTTCAATAAGGTCCTAAATACAGAGCCGGATTACCACGGCGGATAACAAGATAGTTTTCACAACAAAAACCCCTTGAAATCGCGTCTATAGCAAACAATCAGATAATTGACTACTAGTCACATTCAATACTTACTTACTTTTCTATGATTTTTACACAAGATATTATGTGTATTTCTCGAAAATCACGTCGCGTAAAATCATTAATGAATAACATGTTTTCACGAAATCATATTAATTTGTTGTTTCTAATACTATAAAAAAAATAAAAATCGGTCGACACTAAATTTTCGATATTTGTTACGTAATTTTTTCGTAAAGTTTCATACAAACTTCATAGAAAAGTATCGTTTTTGACATTTGGATAAAAGTATTGAATTTGACTAATTGGTAACTGCCGTATCGTGCTAAGTCTTAAGTGGTTTTAGATATGTGCGGGCCCCGTGACATGGTTAATCTGGCTCTGGACTAAAATCTATATTATTATAACTTAAACACGAATTTATTATGTCAGTACCAAACCAACATATTTTTAACAAAAATGTATCCTATTACTATTTCTATAAAGTGTACTTTACTTTACAAATATGCGCAAAACTGGTACTGGCATGAAAGTATTGTGATTTGCTAGACATACGGAAATCAAAGAACATTTTATTCTTATGACATCGATACCTTTATATCGATTAATATAAAATCGTTCTTTTACTATGAATAATAATTGCTATAATTGTCTGGCAAATCATTAAAATAAATATGAGGTGGTTGTCTATGCTTACGAATTGTAGATTTTTTTATTGTTATACAATTAATTCTTAAGAAACTTTTAGATAATATTGCCTTTAAATAAATGATCTATTCAACCCCTACAATCGGCAGTTAATATGAAATTAGCAATTTTTATATGGAAGTTGTTGCCTTAGAGACATTTTTGCCTTGCCAAAATATTTTGAACAAACGCAAAACAAAAAATAGATCTCATTATATGAATAGATTTAAAGTGCCTTTCATAATGTATCCCTCTGCCACGCGTTGGGGAATAAAATGTCAAGATGTTACAGTGCCTTAAACCAATATTTAAGTTGGAATAAAAAAAACTGTATAAATACTCCTTATTGTTGCACAAACTATAATCGTGCAAATAACTGTGTAATAGATGTTCTATGCGAATTAAGCTCTCTTTTGTATAATTGGGTAGTTTCCTAGGTCAAAAATAAATTAATTCGAAGTTTCAATACAATAAAATATTGAAAAATAACTATACTTTTATTCATCGATCTATCGATACACTAAATTTTAGATAATTTTGACTAATTTTAAACAACAAGTAAGCTATTTCATGCAGAAATTCTATGACGTCATAACTCAGTTATTCATACAAATTTCATAGAAAAGTATCGTTTTTGACATTTGGATAAAAGTATTGAATTTGACTAGTTGGAAACTACCGGATTATCAATACATGAAAACTTTAAAATAGAATAAATAAATAAACTGTAAAACTAACAATTTGTAAGGTCAATGAAACAAAGTTATCCCGCAAAGGGTTGCAATCAACAAACGCTACTTAAATCCTAAACTTTTAATGTAGTGCGTATTAAAATGTTCATTACTATGTTTATAAAAACTCCCATAGCATCTTAAATCCTAGTCTAGGGACAATTTATTGGAATATATCAGCCATTTACGAAATAAAACATTTTCTCTTTTCTGTTTGTCTCATTGACCTTACTAAACAAATTGTGGTGGTTCGGTGACGGTGGCCATTCTAACTTGGGCGAAGGATTATATGTAAACAATATATGGATAATGTCCAATCGTTTGTCCAGGAGCCCCGAACACAATACCAGCATGCTGAAGTCGGCAGACATTATCTTATTATAGTGACAAACAACACAACTCCTGACACACAAACACTACGAACTCAAGTTCTTTGGAATATTCCAGAATGTCGGCTAATTGACTATCTATGCGTATGCATTTGAAAACTGATATTGAAATGTTTATTTGAAGTTGTAACACTGGAAGAACAATTTTATTGTCATCCCTAATACTTGACATTTTTCTTAACTTGCCAAGTGGGTGTTGCACTTTATTTGTGCATAAATACCTTCAAAATAAAAGGGTTTATATTAAGTGTAAGTTATGTTAAACTATGGATTTTGTGTTACAAATGTAAGCGAACTTCATATGCCAAGGTTATTGAAACCTTTGTGAAATTGTCGCCCAATCACTAGGGTGCTATTTTCAAATAATTTTTGCAGTGTATTTTGGTTTACATGTATGTATGTACCTTTTATAATATATGAATGACTGTTTTTAAAGAAAAATACCGACTTATTTGTGATCATTTCAATCATTGATATGTTTTTTATGAATAACTAATGAAAAGGTATTGATTGTCTATATTCATCAGTTTTTTTGTAATTATATTGTCTACCCCTAATTAGAGTAAGTGCCTTTGTGAATAAGATAAGTAATATTGTAGACAGAATCGAGCATATCGCTGTTTTGGGCAGAAATAAAATCGCAGCTTTAAAGTAAGGAAATTGCGGGAAATGCAATGATATAGCCATAGATATGTAATGTATATAAATTATGAAACTGTATGTAGCTTTTATAAAAGATCGAACAATTTTTATGAAATATTTATATACAAAATGTTTACATGTTAACTTTTGTGCCTGTATTTTATATAATTGTTTTTGTGTGTAGGTGTAGGAAGAGCGTTTGCCAATTTTTTATATAAACTTATTATATTGCTAACTTGACGGACTCAAATGCTACTCAATTTTATGTTTGTATAGGTTTCACAATATCTCTGTTATTTTAATGTAAATTGTAATGACAGAAATTTATTTTAGAGCATTTTAAAATTGAGTCGCGTTTTATAGTTCGGTGATAAAAGTAGGTGTCGGATTCTACAAGTGATGTTCATCTGTCTCGGCTGTGTTACACTGTAACAAACTTAAGGAAATTATTAACATGCCTGCACTTGTTGAACTTTTATACTATTTTATAGATTAATATCTTAATTTATTTGGTGTCGAGTCAAAATTTTAGCGTGGTACAGCGCTCTAGTATTCGGACTATGTAAGTTACCACGATAGAAACAAGTAGGTGATGGTATTATAAGAAGCCAGTAGAAAAACATTATTGACAGTTAGGTAGAAGTAAAGATATGATTTATAGGCATTTTATCTCGATTATATTTACATAGAATTATATATATATACAAGTGATTTTTGTACGTGTCTACAAATGTATTGTATGACACTGTTATGTAGGTGAACCATTTGTTAATAAATGCTCAAAGTAGGTGTTATATTTCATTGTTACTCGATTGGTGTATACCGTTATGTGGTGAAAGTTACTCTTTGCGTATGAACTATATCATGGGTTAAAAAGTCGTAGAATTTATTGTCATTTAAGTTAAGAAATAGGTGCCTTATTGTCCTATTGAGGTGTACTGTTGAAAATGTACATACTATGTTATGAATTTTAGTAGAATATATTTTAATAAATAATGTTACAAAAATATGTTGTTTTTATTTATTCCATTGTACTAGTCCCACCCCACACACGAGGTGGCTGTAGCCAATAAGCAACAAGCATTTTTGGTATAGATTTGCACACAGGTAAGGTAACGACTTCTATAGGTACACAAAGGAATTAACGCAAAGGAAAATTGACCATGTTATTGTATGGGATAGGTTGGCTAACGAGCTGACTGATCTGATGGTAAGCAATCGGCACCGCCCATGGACACTAATAACACCAAAGTGACAAGTACGTTGCCAACCTTTTGTGGGGTTTTAGGTACGAAGGGATATGGAGTGTATCCTCAATCCCTTAATCCTGGAGTCGCTCCGGTAGGTTGATCGATTGGGCGTTAAGCAACCTCACACAACGTAAATGTTGTTTTAGGCGCGCTATAAAAACTACTATTGAAACAATCAAAAGACCGAAACAGGATGATAAACTCGTATAATTAAGCATACAACTAATAAAACATAGGATAATCACTAAAGCGGTTCAGTCACCGTCCGAAGGTTTCTTCTCGACGTCCATGTAACCCTGCCTGCTGTTGCCTCTGTTCTTGCAGTACAGGAATATCACTGAAATAGCGGACACAGCAGACATGGCCAGCAGAGGGACATACACCGGGAACATTGCCTAGTGAACACTGTAGAGCAACGTGGACTCGTCCTGTTCCCAATATTCTTGTATATTTCTATAAATCATATTCAACACGTACATGAAAATCTCTTGACAAACTCTCTTGAAAATCTATTGATGCCTGACAGGTGATGTGAAAAAGGTTTTGCTAAAAAGGTCATAATGTGAAATAATTAAACTATGATATTTTTGATGGCATTAGAGCCAATCGGGCATATGCGTCACCTGTTGGTAAGTGATCTACGCCGCCCATGGGCACCTGCAACACGAAAAGAATCACAGGCGCGTTGCCGGCATTTTAAAAAGGATTGCACTTGCTTCTTAAATGTTTGAAGGTCGTATCGGTGAAATACTGCCGCTGATAGTTCATTACAAAGTTTTACTGTGCGAGGCAGAAAGTTTTGCGAAAACCACACGGTTTTTGACCCAATCTAAGTGATGGGGATTAAAATGTTTTCGAGTAGGACGATGGTGAAAAAACGCGGCGGTTATCAAACCGAACTGAACAATTCCTTAGAACACTTCCCGTGGTATCTGCAATACAGCCTATATCCCTATGCGAGTGCCATAGTCCAGTTGACCCAGTCAACGATTTGAACGGCTCGTCGCTGAATGCGTTCCAGTGGAAGAAGCTAGTATTTGGGTGTCCCTGCCCAAAGATGAGCACATGATTCCATATGGGACCGAACTGATTTAGCTTCTTCGAGGCTAACTAGACAAATAGAAATAGAATAGAAAAGCCATCACGTTCCCATTTCCTGTTCCGCTTGCATCCTTAACCCTGGCTGGATACGAAAGTGGGAACCATCTGTAGTAGTCCGATAAGTATTTGAGGCGCATGCCTGATCCTGGTTACGGCGAGCTACCCTTGCTCGCCGCCCGCAGGCCCCTCTAATGCTATCCTAATTTTATAATAATCGTCATCCATTGACTAAGATTACGCCTTCTAATACTTCGAATTTCAGAGATTTTATTGGACCCAAGATTAAAATTTCGATTGAGGTTGATACTATTTAGGTAGGTAGTTTTGGGCCAGGGTCCGAATTTGAGACATTTGTTTTGCATCTTCAAAACTTAAAAACTGTGCTTTTAATTATTTTATCTTCTCGTAGGAAGGTGCGAGTGCACCCTGCTCCTGCCGCCTGTCTTCGCCAGATATTCAATTAATTTTAAACGAAAGTGCACCTCACTCTACCTTCGTTGTTCGGAGGTATAATAAGTAATTTTTTCTCGCTCTGTATCCATAAACCAAAAGAATTATCTCAACTCAAGGGCGCGGTTCGAAAATTTATTTTTTTTATTTTTTTGGCTTGGACATCTGCATTTTCACCGGGTGCGAGTCTTGCGTATTTATAATAAAACACAGATAAGTATAAAAATAGAAGATGTTTAATGTCCTTAACAATACAATTATGTAACATTACAATACAGTCAACAAAAAAAGCTACCCAAAATCTTCTGATAAAATTTTACAAATGGGCAGTTTATCACAGTCTCATCACACAACAATCACAAAAGCCAATATTAAAATAAAAATTTGTTTACCAAATAGATGCAAACATTCCTAATAACACCCGATTTTTGAAAATCAGTTCAGTTTGGCATAACTCAAGTCTCTTAGGTACCAAAACCTATTTGTGTCGCTAGAATTATGTTTATCCTCGATTTCATTAAGACGGGTGATATCTATTATCCGTTTGAGTGATTTCCCAATTTCATAAAAAACACGTCAAGTGCTCACGTTGCAAAAAAAAATGGCGCCGCGCCGCGCCAGATGGCCAAGGTCACAAGATGTTTATGTTTTGTGACGTGTCTCTTGAATGACTCTTTCAAGTCGTTCAAGTGTACATTAAGTTTCAAATGTTTTTATTTATATTTGATGATTTTCCCTTCTACAAAAAATCTTTCTTTTCCTGAATGAAATCAAGCATAAACATAATTTTAGCCACTTAAATAGCATATGGTAAGAGGTTTACCAGCCAATAGATTTTTGGGTTTGTGAACATTTACAGAAACCAGGTAAAAAAATGATGAAACAGATTCCTCAAAAATCCTTCAGGTTTCTAACAAGACAGTATTGTTAACAGCACAGTTTTATATTAAAGTATTAGACGTCTGCATTATGAGAACCACCAACTAAACTCTGTTTATCTCTCTCTTATACACTAATATTAAATATTTCGTGTATATGCATGCGCAATTCCAAAACATAATTACTTTCAAGACTGTTCAATTATCAACAGATAGCTATAATCTAATTCTAATTTACTTAGAACACAATAAGAGATTAAATTATTTAATTCTAACAATTATTGCGTACTATAATTATAAAATAGTTATTTATTTGTTTTTCTTTATCTATATTCATAGTATAACTTATAAGAAGCAATGATCAAAATTTATTAGAAGCAGTCTTGCTTCTCATAAATTTTAGATAGGCCGATTGGAAGCGACCTACATCCAACGACTTTGTCAAGTCGTTTGACTTATGTACTAGGAACAAAATATAAAATCTGCAGGACCATTCATTATGATCCTGACACCTGTACTTTTATTCTATCTGTTCTCTTCTCAATTCTCAACTGTGACAAATGAAGTGTAATGTGATGATAAAATTTCCATTGCAGAAAATTTAAGAACACACTTTGAATGTTATTATCAAGAAGATTTCACATAACAAATAAAATTTTGACTAGATATACTTTTTGATATTTCGAATACATCCTTTTTAAATGCACCTTAGATATTAGTATAAAGTAGAATGCAAGCAACAATAAAAAACAAAAACTTATAAAATAAGAAATCTGAAATTGAATGTTACTTCTATTTATTACATGTTCGAGACCATGTTAAAAATGTTCTTTTGCGATATAGATACTTATATTTATTCTTAGAATAATAATGATCAAGGATTACGAGCAAAAATATTTGTAAAAATAGTTAGAAATATTAAAAAAAAAACAGTTACTCTTTAAAAGCAGATTATCTATATACTATAATTAGTTATATTCTAGATATTTTTATAAAATTAATTAGATATACGTATTAAGCTCTAGCAAGACAGATGGATTGCATTTAGCTACACTATGACTGTCGTAGTTCCCTGTTGCTATCAAAATTAAAAACAAAATATCAAAAACGAAACATTTATATTAATTTTATATGGGATTACACCACATAGAAAAGTAATAAAACGAATTTTACAATTAAGTTGGATGTGTGATAATTTGGAAGTGTATATAGTGAAAAATCGCTCAACATTACATACATTACATTACATGATGTCTGCATCATCATCCCAAATACTTATTTACTACCAGTCTCGCATAGCTGTAGCCTTATTAAAAAACCATGTCTGTTACAACAAGCCTTATGGGCTTAGCAGCTTTTAAAAAATGACTTACATTAACTTAATACTTGATCCCAATCTAGGTTTGTGGCTGATGGTCTGGCCCTGGAACGAGTGGTGTTAACTCCTACGTAGCAGAAGCCGGCATCGATCCCATGGTTTAAAAGGTACTGCAACCACTGCAACTGCTTCACCGAGGGCTTATCTGCATCAGTTTTCACCTCCACGAACTTTATCTGTAACATTTATAAAAAAAAAACCTTTATAAAACAGGCTTTTGTCAAGCAATGAAAGATGAAGCGTCCATATCTGTCTCGGAGCATTTCGAAATGTTCACAGAAATGTGTCCTGTAGTAGTGAAAGTAGCAAAATCATGAATATTAGTAACTTCAACTTCTAATAACATGAATAAAATTATAATAAAAGTAACTTACGAAATTACAACCGTTTTTCTATAGATGTGAAATCCAATCATACTAATCTGAGGTATTTTCGAAATGCATAAAGTTGTTGTATAGAATATTGTAGCTACCTTTCTAGTGGCTATGTTCCAAATAGTTAAGTCGGGGAAGCCACTGCGCGAGTATCCGTAGTCGAGTGCCAAGCGACGGCATATATTCGCAACCCCGCGCGGTCGTAGGCAGAGCACCACCTCACGAATATTCTCCCATCCGATCGTACGCAGCATATCTGACATTACGGCTATAAATACACAAATAATAATATTAAACAGTGTTCTCAGTTAAGTGATTTGGTTTAATTAGTTTTAGAGCTTTATGTATGACACTCCCTCTCTAACTAAAAACCCACCCCGTTCTTTCCCCTGCTCCAAGCCAAGACCACCAAACATTATTCCGCTTGATCCGTAACCCCACATGAATGGGCCCCATTTGTAGTTTAGTTAATTAAGGCTCTTCTCTCGTCCAAGGCGATGGGAGAAGGAGTGTCAGCCCGTTATTGACTTAGGAACAGTTTGGTTAAAAGCCTTCTCCGGCAACAGGCCGGGGCCGCGGTACCTTTTGAACCTTTTTTACCTCCGGGCTGAAGATGATATGAATTTGTTTCGGGCATTTGTTTGGTAGATAATTTATTTTAGTATTTTACATTAAAAATATGAAAATTGCCATAATCAGCGCAGTGTTTTAAAATTACACATAGTCTTTTCATCCAGGTGTTGCGAGCGAAGCCGTTGGCAGAAGCTTGTAGTATTTAAATTATAAATAGGAGATAAAAAGTTTATAAATATGAGATAAAAACTCTTTTCGGTAAATACCAGTAAAGTGTAATAGAATAATAGTTTACTATTATAAAATTCCATTGTTATAAGGAATTGTTATTTTTATATTTTCAATAGTACAAATATAATTGAATAATTTAAAAAACACTTACTTTCAGGTCGTTCATCCCATTGCCGTTTCAAGAATTCCACTAAACACTCATCAGTGCATTCTTCAATGAATGACAATCTTTCATCAACTAAAGTTTTGCGATTTATATAGAAGTTGTTTGAAAACATGTCGAGTGGATACCGTTGGTAATGACTCATAAAGATACCAGTCAGACCAGGTGGCTTGCTGTATATTATGTCCCAGAATAAGGCAGTATATATCGTCGATACTATACGACCTTCCAAGTGCTCTCCTGTTCAAAAAGTAAGTTTAAATTAGAAAATTTTGATAGTAAAGTTATTTTAAGTGATTTGCAGCAGATTATTAACTATTGTTAGAGCTAATAGGGTGGTCACAGAAAATGTGATAAAAGCACCCACAGTTAATTCTTTTAAAAACAGACTCGACAAAATCTCCGAATCCATTAATAAACACGCATCAGCTTTCTAAGCTGCTAGTGTGTTCAAGTATAATAATAAATAATAATGATAAGAATGCTGATTCCACGGGTACCCACAATATTAAACATTTGAAAGGCTCAACAAAATCTTAACATATGCATGCACATTGCACATAATTTATAACACATAATATTTTTATTTGATTACTTGTAAACAGCAACTTATTTTATTATTCAAAATCTTAAATTGTTTTGAATTGTTTAATGTAGAGTAGCTATACTGCTGAAATCTTTAATTTTGGTTTAATTGATGTGAAGAATCATCCTACAGCTGTCGTTTCATTTGTTAAAAAATTTTACAGAAATTGTACCAGACCATCGCATTCCAGCCTTTTATCAATAAATAGTGCATATTTATATTTTAAAGCCTAAAGCCTTCCTCAATAAATTAGACTAACAGAAACACAATTAATCGTTCAATTCGAACCAGTATTTCCAGAGATTCGTGTAATCAAACAAACAAACAAACTCTACAGCTTTATAATATTAGTATAGATATTGATTTTGATATGTGTAATATTACCTTTGGTGTACTCTCCATTATTAATATAGTGGGCACAACAGTACTCCTCTGCATTAACTATGGCTCGACCCTCTGAACTGTACATCTCGAATTTCAGCTTGCCTCTCTGATTGTAGTTACTGTAACATGAAACCATTTCACCGATTTAGTACCAGGCGATTATAAGACGTATGCACTGTTACTAAGAGTTATTTTGTTTTTAAAAAGAGGTATATTGGCCAAAATATATTTTATTCATCATACTTTCGTTTTGGTATCCGATGATTTCAAAAAAATAAAAGATTGGAGCTAAGTCAATTATGGAACCGCAATAAACAGGTACATGTTTTTCAGTTTATATGGACAGACAGAAGCGAAATGGGGCTTTATTAAGAGTTTTTTATGGGCTACATCGATAAACTACAGACGGCATTACATGATGGCAAGCCTCTAGACACCCGCAACACCAAAGAGGGTCACGGATATTTAAGGATTAGGAAGGGATGGGGAGAGGGAGAGAGGATTGGGCTTCCGGTAATCCGCTCGCACGGCATACATAGCGACAGTTTTCTGTGAAACCGTGGTATCACTCCGATCGAGGCGACCCATTCGAAGTTAGGCTGTCCCACACTTATACTACACTTTTATAATAAGTAAGGATAAATTAACTAAAATTCGCGGGTTACTCAGAGGGGTTCTTCCTCATGAGCAGCGTGCGCGGACGCGGCGACGTCGCGCAGCCTGCTGCAGTAGGCTGCGCGACGTCGCCGCGTCCCCGAACCCCTCTGTGGTTCGAAACTAGTAGAGCTTTTCTCAACATGTACACGTGAGTAACCCGCGAATTTTAGTTAATTTAGTATGTCTCACGATAGTTATTATAAAAACATAAGTAAGGATACTTACTCGATGGGTTGCTTTTGTATATGGTCGCCTGGTAGCTTGTTTTCGATCACAGATTGTTTATCTGCATGTTTTTGCAACTCATTTCTTAATGTTTCATCCAAGTCTATGTTCTGTTGGTTGGCGAGTTTTAGCGCACGAGGACGTAACGCGTCCTTCATATTTTCGGACATATCCGAATTAAATCCTTGTAGTAATGTGTTTGCAGCCTATAAAATACAATCACTACTAGTACAAAACAAAATCGCTTTCTCTATGTCTATATCACTATGTCCCTATATCCCTATCCCTATAATAAAACTTATTGACAAATTATAATTAGAGTATACGCTTTTGTTTAAAATGTAAAACATATTAAATACGAAAAAATTTATATATAAATGATATTTTTTCTGAATGGCCATACAATATTACAATATTACAATATTACTTCGCTCTTCTCATAACCTACTTCTTCATTGTCCCTCTCATAGCTCTGATACTATCCACTCATCCTTTTACATTCAATCCATTCTCCTGTGGAATGGGTTGCCCTTGGAAATCAGGAAGGCGACCAGTAAGCAATCGTTTAAGGCTGAATTGCGTAAGCACATTTTGAATGGACTGTTGTTAGAACCATCATCATAAAACTCTTATGTTATGTATTCACTGTGTATAATATTATTCATATATATATATATATAAATATATATATATATATGTATACTAGTTATGTAAGTATATAGAGTATGTATTGAGTATTTTTTTTTTATTTATCTTCCACCATATACCAGTATTATTATAATATTCTACATATATATATATTTATTTTAGTGTTCTTATTATTTTTAAATCTTTTTATCGTCACAAAGTTCTCTTCTTGTTGCACCTACCATACTCTCTCTGCATCACCCTAAGGTTGACTGGTGAGAATGCCTACGGCATTAAGTCCGCCTATGTAATGTTTTGTTGCATAAAGTTTAAATAAATAAATAAATAAATAAATAAAATATTAACAATATCTTTACACAAGTCTAGTTTCGCTGATTACCCACAAACCTTGCGATTCACTGGCAGAGAACGCCATATGGCATTAAGTCCGCCTTATATATTATGTATTTATGTGTAAAATAAAGTATAAATAAAATAAAATATAATAAAAGGTATTTCAAGGTAACTCATTCATAGCCGGCAACCCTGTATACTAAGAGCTTTAGTAGTAAAAATTAAACTTACACTTTCGGGGTTATGTAAATGACTTTGTAGTATAAGAGCCTTCTCCGAGTACCACTTATGTCTCTTGTGTTGCCTGAAGCCAATCTGTCCGAGTGCAGTGTCCAGTAACTCAATTGCTAGCGTATAATGTTCCTCTGTTTTTGATTTCTTTAGTTCTTCAACTCCGCCAACCATTATTTTGATGTAGATATCGGGTGGTGTGAATCTACGTAGCCACGGTGGCAATGATTTGTACCTGTAAATAGGATGATGTTATTTGTAGAAATATGTTTAGGTATTTGGCGCGGCCTGAAGTTTCAATACATTTTTTAATAGCAACGCGCATCTCAACGGGTCACGGTTCATCGTTCTAGGCGTCAAGAAATGACGTATTTTTTTATGAAGATACCTACGCTACAAATTATTTTTTATCATATTCATTCACCGTCACTTTATGCTGTTCACATCAGCTCCATGTATTTTCAAGTTTTTTGCAAGTATACACACGTAAATTCAAGTTCCCGGGTTTTATTTACATCCAGAATAAGACCCTCTTATGTCTAACAAGCAGACAGTATTTATAACCGGGTCGAGGAAAGTTTGATGAATGTACGTTGACTTACAAAGATAAATGAAAAGTATTTATATATGGGATGACTCGGCAAACGAGCCGGCGGATCACCTCATGGTATAAAATCGGCGCCGCCCATGGACATTTGCAACGGAATTCGCATACGCAAAGTGGTTTACGAGTGCGTTTTGGGCGTTTTGTAGGCTATTCAGAGATTTGACCATTTGTTTTGTCTCCGGCAACCTCACCAAGACAGCAAACACAACGCTGTAATTATTCCACGCCAGTTTTCTTTAAAGCCGTCATGTAATATCGATTGAATCGGACCATTCGAGCCGAAGCATGGCTCTAACACACTAAACAATGTCCATAGACTGGCTTGATAAAACTAATAGATAGACGAAAAGTGTATTAAGTACTGTAAAATACTGACAATAAATTGTGTTCCAATGCATACCTTGAAGAAAAAACATAAAGCAAGTAATATTGAATTTAAATAATGTATAATTACCGTTGCATAAGTTCCTCTCCCAGCCCTTTGTACAAGGTGTGAGCTTGTTTTATTATTTCACACTTGTCTTCTGAAGGTTTCTCCAAATAACTCTCATATAACATATGTGCTTCAATGTACCTGCAGTTTACAAAAAATGTCTTTAATTTAGTATTGGAGTATGATTCAGCTGTACAGCAAGTGTTCATCAATCAAGTGTTAGTTTTTTGTTGATCATATTGATATAGTTTCCTAAAAAATCTCAATAAACAATATGCATATGCACAGAGCGTAGAGTACAGTTCTGGGAGTTTGCACCAGGAGAGGCAAGAAACTCCAACTTCAGACCTTGGCACCCCCCAGAATTTATCACCCTGGGCAACAGTAACCAGTCATAATCATTTGCTTCCCGCTGTCTGTCCCTATGTATGCTTAATGATTCAAGAGGAAGGTTTAAGTGTATAATTTATTATGGACAGGATCATCATCTAGTGGTTACAAAATTGTAAATACCTGTCAAATTCTTCCTTATCATGGAATACACAACTTGCGTCATCAACAACCATATCCTTATCAACAGGATAGGTCTCTCTTTTAATTTTGTCGTATAGCAACACCAGTTCCAGCTGACGTTCTCTTATGATGTTGTAGTCAATCCCCAAGTACATCAACACATACAGTCTGTAGAATGTTGCTTGTGCCAACTTTGACATTTTGTAGCAGTGCCCTGTTTTAGTTTTCAAGCTGAAAAAAGCGAATAAATAGGTAATAAAGGTGATACTATATTCAAGTTGTCCTTAGGCTGGCTTAGATGTTTCTGGGAAATTACGTCGTACGTCGTAGTATAGATGTTCTTTTTTTATTTAAAAGCGTTACCGCACACCAGTATTTTTCTCCTGCGGCGTTAGCGTTTACAAACATACAATTTCACATACACATCACACCCAGACCCGGAACAATTTGTGGATTACACAAAGAGTTGAAAACCGCTTGCCTTCGTCTGTTATCCTGGTACACAAGTTAAAGCTAGTTTGTGTACTTTAATTATTAATTTTCAATTATGACTAGGTACTCCCGCGTGGCTTTACCTGTTGCTTGGTTCCTATTGATCTTAGCAAAAGATTTTTAGTCTATAAGCCTTTCTTGTTAAATGAACTATCCAAAGACACTAAGACTGCACGGTTGGAGCAGTAGATAGGCAATTAGGTAGTTTCCTAGGTCAAAAATAAATTAATTTGACGTTTCAATAAAATATTGAAAAATAACTATACTTTTATTCATATTAATGTGATGATTTCAATAAACAAATGATTTCAATTATATTAAGTACATACTTGATATTAATTATTGTGCAATTTAATTAATTTGACATAAGACAGAAAAATAACTCATAGTATAATATTAAATAACAAAAATAAGAAAAAAAATATGTACTTACATAGCCAGGACTCTATGGCTGTTATCATTGATTTTGTTTCCCTTTCTAATTAAGAAGTTGCTAATAGGTTTGAGTTTACAGTAATTCCTCAAAGCATCTATGGCATCCTGTTTATTCTGTATCTTTAACTTTAGCTCTTTGGCTATTTGAAGTAGTTCTGGTCTCTTCAAAAGTTTCACATAGTCCTCAAATTCTAATTTAGATTCACCTGAAATAAATTGTAAGTTAAAAGTACAGTGTAGGACGACTGCATTAAGTATCCATTTCCTGTTCCAGTATAAGTTTTTTTTTTTTTTAATAATTTAAAACTGATAAATTATTTGAATATGATGTATATTTCTTGACATGGAAAAAAAATGTATCCATTTATATAAAAAATGTTCAAACCAACATAACTACATACTAAAAAAAAACGCCATTACATCCACATAATGCTATAGGTGAGTCCAGTCCCCTTAAGAATACGTATGGCTTTAATGAAGTGATATATCCTATCATTGATTATTATTGTGATAAATGAATGATGATTTGATTTATAGCCTTATTATTCATTACCTTCAGTTCCAGCTGCGGTGAGGAAACCATAAGTTACCAAGCTGGAGAGCAAGTTAAACATATCCGGACTGCTTGTCTTCACATCTTTTTTATTGTTTACAATTTCCATAAGTGTCTTCACGCGGTACCAAGTTGGTTTGCGCCAGTACAAACGGCAAATTAGATCCTTCCCAGGATTGGCTACTTCCATACATTTCTCTAAGAGATTTTGTGATTCTTCTGCCAGTAAGGGTCTTAGAGCATCAGATTTGAGATATTTATCAATAATAGAAATGAGAAAGGAAGCTGTAACATAAAAAAATATATTAATAATACTACATCTGCTCAAATTTTATTTTTGAACTCTTTATAATTGAAAAATTAAAAATATTGTTTAAATTAATTACATGATTATTTTGAAATATCAAGTAGGTAAAATAAACAAACAAAAGAAAATATAAATTCTACCAGCTTGTAATTTGCCACAGGCCAACTATGAACTATAAGAATTCATCGCATTGAATAGACAAGGAGGAACTCACTTTTATCATCCAGTTGTTCTGTTTGGTACAGAAAATCATCTGAAGGGCTGGGGGTAATCGTCTTTTCACCAAATTGATCAGCCAAATTTCTTTTAGCAGGAGACCTTGTTTTGTAAAGCCTCTTTTTAGTTGGAGAGAAGTATTTTTTACTTCCCGGACTTACAGATTTGGGAGTTGTGGGTACTGGTCCTAGCACAGCTCCAGGAGACAAAGTATAAACAAATGTACTTGATGAAGAGTTTGATGCATCAGGATCAACAAAACTAGAGTTGGGAGACTGTAAGTGTGAGGAGTTAGCACCTGATGTCAGTGACTCGATACTTCTGACAGATATTCCTTTGAATGGCTTCTTTACTGGAGTCTCTTCGGGTTCACTTTCACTTGATAAAATTATAGTATCCTCCTCTTGCCTCAATACCACTTTCTTCTTTTTTGGAGTCTGCAGTGACTCAGATTTAGGAGTGGACGATGTGCTTGGAGTAGACAACTTCTTTGTGCTCAAACAACGTTTTTTATTCATCTTGTTACTCCCGCACCTGCTTAATTCGACCGGCAGTGCTTTTGATTTAAAATAACAAGTCAGTGTCGTTTGTTGACTCATTATTCACTGTATCTTTTTGAGTTCAAAATAGTATATAACTACAGGCTTTAAAATACCCTTTAAAACTCGCATAGCATACAAATACTATCCTTGCCGTGTTAAAGTTAATTACTGTGTACAATTAGTAAATACCACCGGCGGCATACCAATATAAGGTTATACACTTTTGTATTTTTTTTAACTAAAAAGCTCTATTTGTTATAGTCACCAAACAAAAAATACGATATGTCATAAAAAATGAAATATTTTGGTATAATTTTGAACTATCGGGAGAGAATATAATTAATATTGCTACTTTTATGTGAACTTTTGAGAATTCGCGAAATCGCGGCAATTTACTATCACTACTTTTGTGAAATTAGAATAATTGACAATGACATGTGTCATTTGATTATTTCAATCCTTTGTCTAACATTGATTGTCTATGGCATTAGTAATATCCACGAGTACTAAGTAAAACGCTTACAATTTTACTAAAATAAAATTCCAATTATTCCAGGTATGTTGTGATGCGGATGATGCGCAGCGAGAGGAACTAGGAAGCTGTCTCTTCTTTCTGCGAAGCAGGGTTGCTCGCAATCGAGGAGACGGAGCACGTGAGTCAACTATCCTCGGTCACGACCCAGCCACCGCAATAGGCGACATCTGGGCGTCAGGAATCGAGAGTTGGTCTCCGGATACCGTAAATGCGGGTCTGCGGATGGTGCGTGCATCAAAAAGTCAATAGACCACCACAGACGGGGCCCTAAAGGGCTGCTGCTCAGTCATGATTGCGAGGTAAGCGCCATGAGGCACTGCGGTCTCGGTCTAGAGCAAGAGAAGAAACGGGGAGAGGGAGGGTTAGTCAGTAAGTCTCCCGCCCCACCATGGGCGGGAGAAGCAATTTGATGATTTCCCTTTAACGAAAAAAGGTTTGTGTTGGGATGGTGCTCATTTGGAGGATTTCAATGGAGGATTTTCACCGCCCTCCACCCGAGGTTGGGAAACGAAGCTGTGAAAATTAAAAACTTTATAAGTATTAGCATAATTTTAATTTTAATTATAAGAGTATGTAGTGGGTACCTAACAAAGGGAACAACTGAGATTGACACAAATTTAGACCTTTACTAAACTTCAAAATCATGTTTTTGCCTTAAAGTTACAATAAGAAAATAGTACCTACCTAGGTAGCTTTTTATTGGGTTTAAACCAGTAGGCTACGTCAAAGATGTTTTCTCCAAAAATGTCTCGTGAATATACTAGAAACCATTCTTTGGCCGCGAACAGTTATATAAGCAGACGCGCGAGTTTGAGACAATCCCAACGTGGTAGGCCAGTAAGTATGGAATAGATTACCACTTTCTATTTTCTTCTGATAAATGTAGGTATATAAAGAACTGTCAGGCACTATGTTTCACTTACCTACCTAGATAGGTAGGGTAGATAGGTACCTGGTTTAGTATCTACGCACCGGATCACAGGATCATTAATTAATACTTAAGGCTTATATTTCTATGTAATCCGTTATTTCATACATCACATCCCACATCATCAGCCTATAAGTGACCACTGCTGTGCAAAGGCCTCTCCTCACACAGAGAAGGTTTGAGCATTAATCACCAGGCTTGCTCAAGGCGGATGGGCGATTTCAAACGTATAATACGATGATTTCCTTCACCGTATGTCTAGTAGTGTCTAAATAATCGTAAAAAGTACATAGATATAACTCGGAAAAAGTCACATTGATACTTGATAGCTTTCGAAGCCGCGCCTTAACCTCCAAGCCAGCACGACATTTTGATTTTTCATACAGGTCCTAAGAAACGTTTCATAAGAAATTTATCACGTTCGTGGGTAAAGAAGGTAGCTTTCTATACGGTGTTGGTATGTTGCTTTACTTATCTTGTCAAGAAAATACGCATTCAGGACGTTACCGAACTTTTTCTCCGACATTTACAAACAACTAAACTCAACAAACGTTTAGAGGTATGAGGAACAGGGTGGAAAGTTCCTCATCCTTCATTGAAAAGGGAGGATCCTCCGACTAGCCTGCTGTAATGCAACACAAGTTCCATCTATTGACTTCACCCGCGTTTATCCCAAGTGTTAGGCAAGACAAACTTTACCTATCTCTTTGCCACATTATAAACTATCCATCATCATCAACAGCCAGTACATTTTTGACTCCACGGTTGGCGCAGTGTTTGGACAAATGGCTGCTGTGCAAAGTGTCGCGGGTTCGATCCCGCACGGAACAAAGACAAGTGGTTGTTTCGGGTCTGGGTGGCTTTTGTAAATTGTATGTGAATTTGTATGTTTGTAAACGCACCCACAACACAGGAGAAAATCCTATCCTGGGGCAATAAATAATAATCCACTGTAGAACAAGCGCCCTAAGACCTCTCAATACATTACAAAAAAAAAAGTGTGGGATTGCCATGGGCCGGCTCGACCGCGCGTGAAACAACCTAAGCTTTGTGTTTCGCCGTGTGAGTGAGGTTACCGGAGGCCCAATCCTTCCCCTCCCCTTATCCCAAAATCTCAAAGCCACCGTACCCTATACCCTAAAGGTCGGCAATGCTCTCATAACTCCTCCGTTGTTAGGGGTGTCCACCGTGTCCATGGGCGGTGCCGATTGCTTTCCACCAGGTAACGCGTCTGCTCGTTTGCCGCTTTTACATAAATATGTAAAAGCGCGAAGACGCGTAAATAAATACCTAATATAATGGTCTCGGTGGTATGGAATAAGCGTTCGACACACGATCAACATTGGTAATTAATATATTCAGGCGCTGTATAAACTACAAAGGGAAACTAAACTAGATAGATTAACTAACAATAATACCCTTACCTATCTAAAAATATACCAACATTCCAAATAACTAACAAGAAATGTGTAGGTACGGAATTGTATATGAGTAGGTTAACATTTCCTTGCAACATTTATTACACATAAGCTACAAAATAAAACATTGCTATTTGTTGCTAAGTGTTAATAATTGATCCAACAAAATGGCTGAAATCAAACCTGTGTCTAAACAGGTCCGCACTTTTCAACCTACGTATCGACTTAATCCAAAGAAACGGTTTGATGCCGAGAAAATTGAAAAAATACTCAAAAGAGTGGTGGATGGCGAGTTAATAGAGATTGAATACAGTGAGAAAGTAGTTCCAGATTTGTGTATAAGCCTCGCTGACATTATACGTAACGCCGTTAAAGAAGAAAACTATGACAGGTAAACTTTGGCAATAAACATTTCACTTGTACCTACTTCTTTGATAAATATCTCTAAATACATAGAAAATGTAGCCGTAAAATCCATAAATCCAATGTAAAATATAAGTATTTCATTACCAACGTACACCGTTTAGAGTAATTATCATGTATATTTTGCCATTCTTAGCCGGAGTCTCATTCTGCTCATGTGCTTACTGTTGCTGTTGTAGACGAATAAGAACAGCAACCTGTATAGTATGAGTAAGTTTATTTTAATGTGTTAGCGTTACCTACTGTTATTGTAGCTATATCCTAGATTTTTTGCTCATCACAGAAACATTGGCAGTACCTACCTATGCCTACTTGGAATCACTATTTTCTTATTTTTCTTCAATATCCCTATTTTTTGGTGAAGATAAAATCATCGAATGACTTCTCCTGCCCAGAGTCGGGTGGGAGGGAGTGTCAGACTCTTCTATAGGGTCTTCAACATTTATTATCTGGCTCTTATTCCTTCCACCTTTGATACCTTCATCGCGTTATCGCTCTCTTTACGAGCAAGTAAAACAATGATCTGGCCAGCATACTATAAAAGTGTTTGCAATGATTTAGTTCCTTCCTAGTGTGGATGTCTAAAAAAAATAGTTAGATATTTTTAGAGGAACAAATTTTAAATTGTGCATTTATAATTTTTCTTTATAATTATATTGTTTCAGATACAGAATCATTGTGAGTGTGTGCATCGGGCAAAAACGGCAACAGAGTGTCCATATATTTCATACGTTCTTATGGGACCACGAACGTGACGCCTTTGCCTCGTACAATTATGAGAATCCGCACATTTTTGCTAATGTAGTCGTATATGGAGTATATCTAGATTAAAAATAACAATTATTTTGTAAAAATTGTCTTTTTGATGAAATGAAAGTATGTTATGTTATGTTGTTATAATATGCATCGTTTCAATATACCTAGTCCTATATAATATATCTAGTTATTATCTATGTGCATAAAAATTTAGCTTTAGTCGTGGTATACCTACTTAAAAGAAAGAGTGTAAGCCTTATTCACATGTTCCAATAGAATTCGTTAAATGCAAATTACATGACGGATAAGTCAATTCAAATTAAGTAGGTAATCCATATAAAAAATCTCACTCACTAGTAATTAGGTACCTAAGTATAGTATTGACGTCTTAAGGCGGCAATATTTTTATGTGTCATAAAGCGCTACATATAGTATGGTTCCCTTACTAGGTATAGTTAGAGACATTGGCGGCGTGGTGTAGGTAGTGTCGGATACTGATTTATCATATGAAACCGGACCGCTCTGCACGACACACCACGATACACAATTTCTTACAAGTGTGTCTCTTACCTGACCTAGGGGTAAGGTAACTGGCTGGGGGCCTAGGACAGGAGAACGAGATGGTTTTCATAATAAGTAAGAGTCTAAATCAAGGCGAGAAAAGCCAATGGATGATTTTACACCCAACTTTACCCTAGTTCATGGTAAAAATCATCTCCAGCACCTCATATCAATCTTCTTATTATTATTACACTATTTTACCAGTGCTTAGTAAGCTGTTTGTTAGCCAATGCTTTCTCAGATGCTAATACACTTTAACATGAATTCCACCTTTCATACGAATACACCAAGGAACGATGCACGACCGACGCAGGTGTAACTCTACTTAAGCATGTTTTCGCCTCGTGGGTAAAGTCACAGGTCGCTGGATCTGTCGAAGGCTTTTGATTGCATTTAACACGAAATACTGTTGCTGAAGTTGGAGACCACGGCACTCAAGGGACATATCTCGATTCATTAAAATTTCAGCTCAAGCTACAAGGTAAGTCAACACATTGGGTGCTAGACGCTAGCATATCTCTGGGCGTACCACAGGGCTCAATATTAGGTCCGCTTTGATTCTTGATTAGATACGCTTCAGTTTGCCAAAGGTAAGAAAAAGTAACGAATGTGGGATATTATTAAACGGTAGAAAATTGGAATTTGTAAAACAAACAACTTTTTGGGTGTAACTACTGATAAAAAAAACTACAATGGGAGCCCCGTATCACATCTCAGGCAGGAAGATTAAGCTCTGCCTGCTTACTTAATAAGTTGCCAAACTTTGATAAGTTTGTAGAAATGTTAGTGCCCTATTAGACAGAATGTACTATATATGACCTCCAGTGGTAGGAGTGATGTAGAAGTTAATAGAATAAATAATAGGTATGTAGTGCGCAGTATTGCAAAATTTGACCGATTTTGGAGCCTATTAAGTATGCAACTACAAATCTATAAAGGATTTTAGAAATAAAAGACCTTTTTAAGCATTTTTACAGATCATACATATTTATTTATTTATTTCATAGTATAGATATCACACTGGCCCGCCCTTATAAAAATAAATGTGTAATACAATAACGACCCAGTCTGCTATGAGTCTGCTGGCGTGACCGCGCTGGTTTCACTCCCTTCTTAACCCATCCTCAAGTTAATAAATATTGGCATCAATTCGATACTAACCTACAACAATTTGGACACAATCACAAACGGCGCAGTCACCCCAGCTCTATTACTATTGAATTTCATCAATTATCCTTATAGAAGAAAATTCAGAGATAATTCTAAACCATTATACAGGTCGATATACACAAGATTTAATTAATATAGGTTCACATTACAAGAAATTCGCACATATTTGACACACAAAGCGAAGAATATTACTGATAAGAAGACTAAAAGTAGCTTTTTAAGATATTGGTCCGAGACACTGAAGCGAGATGTATCCGCATATGATACGAAACTAGCACCAAGCCACCGTACGATAAACAAAGCAGCATCATACGCAGTCCTGCCACTCGTGTGCCACTACGACTTACAAAAGCTACCTACGGAGAGTGAGTGCAGCCCGTCGGGTGCTGGCAGTGGCGCGCCCGTCTTACTCTATGCCTTTGCAAAAATGTTCCAAAAGGGTAAAAGTTTATAAAAATTCAAGTCTGTCACAGAAGTCGGCGGTGAACACACATTAGAGCGGGGGTCGTTAGTTGAGTCAGTTCCATGTGTTGAGCAGTGGGATGCAGTGGTGTTTTACTCCGGCGCACCGGACTACGTTTCAGCCTCAGAGAGTTACATTTTACATCCGCATGATATGTGTATTACAGATAAAAATATTTAAATAGTACTGGGTACATTTACCTACAACCATACTGTACATCTATATGGCCGTAAATTGTTACAACCTTAAGAAATAAGGGGTAGACAAATACAATATGCTAGTTATATCAAAAGAAATGCAGTGAATATTGGTATCAAAATATTAATCCTAATATACATCGTGTGAATGTGTATGTGGAGTAGATATGTGATTATTGTGAGGAGATACATATTATAAGCTTCGTTACAAATGAGATGAGACCGCGTTACAGTCGCTACTCGTATTATTGGAATATAAAAATATTACACTTACATCATAGGGTGACATCGATTATATTGATTCGTATGAAGTTAGCCACAAAAATATTTCACAAATGGGATAGATAAGCTCGCCCTATGTCGGGATCAGGAGTAGAAGACTCAGCCGAGTGGAGAGCCTAGGTGGACGATCGTGTCTGTCACACAATGACCGGTGCGTTAAACAAATTCTGTGAAATGTTTTCTTAACTAGAAAATAATTTACAAAACGTTAGGTATAAAAATATAAAGTAATCGACTTTTAAGACCAAAGTAACAAAATAATATGTCATGTAAAGGCAGCATAAAAATACCGCAAAACATCTAGCATACCTACCACAAAATATCACACGTAAGGCTAAGAACTCACGGAGCGATTTTCGCCCGCGTTCGCTGCGGTTGCGGGCCCGCAACTTCTGTAGGATTAAAATATTTATATAAAAAATTAAAGCACATTTCACGACGCGTTTTACGCCCGCGGTGTACGCGGTTGTACGCGGCTCCCGCTGTACCGGCGGGCAACTAGTAGAATCGCGCGGGCCGCGGTTACCCGCAGCCTCGGCGGGTGGCACCCGCGCGCTTTGCGATCGGTTGGCGAGCGACCGCGGGGGCCGGCGGATCTTCTGTGAAGTAAATATAACGCAACGGCTCGTTTCTGGTGTGCCTTGCAATCTTGCGATCATCGCCCGCCACGTTTGCGGGCGATGATCGCAACCGCGGCGGCTGTGTAACCGCGCAAATAACCGGTCTCGTGAGTTTGGAAATAAAACCGCAGTTCCGCTACCGCGGCGGGCACGGTTCAAAATCGCTCCATGAGTTCTTAGCCTAAGGTTTCTCATTCGTTTGTCGCCGACGAGGGACTGGCGGGCAGTCGGTCGCGCGGCGGACTGTCGGACGAGGCGACCCGAGCGGGCGGGTGACGGGTGTGGGTCTCGAGGGCCAAATTTTAAACATTTACTAATAAAATATTAAAGCTTAACATACATAAAGATTAAGCATCTCTGCACCTTAGTTATACAATAGCCATTCAAAATAACTGCAGATTAAAATATCTCATCTTAAAAATAAAGTCTTAAACATTAAACTATAATAAAAAAAGACTGTATGTTACCTGAGACAATTCTTAACTTAGGCCAAATTATGAAATTAATTTATAAAAGAAGATATTAAATTGTTTAAAAATAAATTCATTGTAGTTTCGCTGTCGCGTTTTCAACGATTAATTTCATAATAACTCTAACAAAACTAGGAGAATGTGATGATAGAGGAATAATTAAAAACTAAAATTAGCTTGCGACATCGTTCGATCGCTTGCTTGATTGATTACAATGATGGAAAACATTTATAAATAAGTTGCGATCGAACGACGTCGGGTAATCAGACTTGTATATTGAATAAGGATAATAAAGGTGAGGCAACACATAAGGAAGCAGCGCCGGCGCCGGCAGAGCAAGCAGGGCGCCGGCGCCGTCCTCGGGACAGCTTCGACTCTAACATAATCAATTGGCGGTGGTTTATCTGGTTCAGTCCTCGGGGGAAGTAATTCAGCTAGATTCCTTTTCCTTCTCCTTTGACTCTGAAAGTGCAGAGAAAAAAAACAAGTCAGTGTACTGTTCCTTTTGAACTACACTAGTAGGTATTTAATCTTATGAATATTGTGAAACTTATACTTAAGATAATCTCAATTTTTTTAATAAAATGTCTCAAGGTAAGGACTAGGACTTAAACAATAGATTTAAGTAAGTACCTACTTAGTTACTTTTTCTACTCTATGTTGTTCTAATAACTGAATGATTTACTCGCAAAAGCATGCTAAATGTATCCTAGTATACGTGCTAGTTTCAAAACCATGATTATATTATGTATACTTAAATATAATTATTTTAATACAAGCAAATCCTACAAAACATACACTATATTTTGTAAACAGATGCCATAATATTATAATTATGCAGATATGAGATAATATAAGGAACCATAATTAAATATTTTATATTTATTTAGTTAGTCTATGCTACGCCTAACTTATAAATAAAAATCAGGCTCGACTTCTTATGACCAAGCTGGCTAAACGTATATTTTGTATCGAACCAACAGCCCTTAGACATTGTTTATGTTTTAGATCGTAGATTATCTATGTATTAGAGACATTTCTATACATTATATAGGTACCTGTACTGTACCAAATAAACCTTATTGTTCCAATGTATAATTTATCGTACCATAATATAAGTCTTATATTACAAAATTACAGTGATAGCAAATGACAACCACAATCCATTGTCACAATGAGGGCTGACATTTTTGCCCCGCCACCCCCACCAGATGGGGGCGCTATTTGTCCACTGTAGGACTGTCCAATTAATGATTAGACGCTAGGAAATTCTACACCAACTGCATGAACAGGACTTCGGACGTCGCTGATAGTAGTGAAGAATACACACGGCGTGTTTTCATCGATACTACGATTATTGTGTTTTAGTGATCTCATTCATAGTTACTAAATTGAAACTATTTGTGTTGCTTTACTGTGTGAAAGTGAATTTTAATACTTTATACTAACATGGTATGGTAGTAGATAGATTAAATTACGAACGGTACATTAGTCTGCCGTCACCATTTGACACTGGCAGTATAGACAACAACAATGGGTTGTAGAATCAGCTGCCAAAAAAGAAATGGATCTGTCAAGCAGAAAAACATTGGCCAGACTGTAATTTAAAAGTAACTGACACCAAAACATGACCAACTTGACTTAAAAAAAAATCATATAATTATACGGTCGAATTGAGAACCTCCTCCTTTTTTTGGAAGTCGGTTAAAAATTGTAAGTATTTACCTATCATGTATCGGCAAAACTTAATATGTGTATAACTAAAATCGTGCAATACTAATAAAGTAAAATGTGAAGTAATCTAATCTATCCGTCTTTAAAATATTTCCATCTAATAGAAGTATGTTTTAAATTAATATGCTGATGATGGTAAACATGTCTTATACGTATATAAATATGAGTGGTTTTACTATGAGTCATGGAGTCATGATAAAGTAATAGAAATAGCAAGCAAAATGCTACCAGCATTGCTAAGAAAACTAAGTCTAAAGGCTGTTTAAATAAATGAAGTACTTATATTAATATTTGAACATGTTTCAAATACGTGGCTCCAAAAAAGCCAATAATGTAGATAATATGCGTTCAGCCAATAGTGCGTGCGTCGTTAATTAAAATAAAAGCTTTATAATAATAAAATAATAATAATGAGTGAACGCACAATGTAAGGGCTTGAACCCTTACAGTTAATGTTGGATGTTAATAAAATAAATGTTAATGTTTAAAAAGGTATTTTAATACGAAAATGCACTAAAATAAAAAGAAATTAATTAAAAATGTTATAAAAAATGTTAAAATGTTAAATGTTGCGCGAGCTCGATATTATACCGAAGACTGGCCTACTTGAGTACGTGACTATCTTATATTTTATTATAAATTAACATAATTTGCAGTATTCTAACTAGGCCAAATCAAAGTACAATGTGCGGTTGCTTAACCGTACATCTTGGCGGGGCAAAAAATTAAGAAAACTTATAAAATATCCTATCAATGTAAATAAATTCATGTAAAACAAAATGTAAATAAAATTATAAAAATGTAAATAAAGTTATATGTTAAAAGAATGAGGTGTCGCGTAGGTAGATGCTGTAGCTCTTGGTGGTTTTTGGGGCGGTGATCTGATTGGCGTGTCGGCGGCGCTGACGGCGAGCTTGCCGCAGCGTTTGTAGTACACGTAGGCTCCTCCCGCGACGAATATGGACAGGATCAGAAGTCCCATCGTAGAGTACGAAACGATGTATTGATGGACATCGTGTTGCGACATTTCAGTCTGTTTGGTCTGATCTTCTAATTCTTTTAACGAATTATGAAGTTTTTCATAATCGTTTTTTCACAAAATGCGTGTTATGTTGGCTTGTTGATAAGTCAAGCGGTTGTATCGATGTTAAATTGTTGATGTCATCCAGGTCTATCAATGGTATTTCCGGGTTGACATAAATTTTGTTCGTGTAATAAACTTGTGTGTAATATGTTTCTTCATTATTTCTAATTATGCATCCTTTTTTGGCTTCTAAAATTCCCGTTGACCGTATTGCCTTAGTGGTCATACGACCTTCACAGATGATCTGCAGTTGACAATCCGTGCAGCAGACATAGAGCCAGGTATTTGGTTTTTGTAATGTTATCCATTTGTTGTTGCACGACTCGGATGTGTAGATACATTTTGATAATGTAATATTTGTTATTGCGCCGATTTCGCATGGAATTTGATGATTTCGCATGTTGCGTGTTGGTTTGTTCAGTGAGCATACATATGTCCTTGGTTCTATTTTAATACAATGTTCCAGGTCACTGTTTGTTAGCTGCATGTATGTCTCTTTTCTCACATTTACTGCAACATATTCTGAGTTAGTTTTCATTGTAATTGACTGGTTGTTATTTTTGATCATAGGAATGGGAATTGTTTTATATATAGTGAATGGGGTGTCGCCCGTTAGTGGTAATGTTATTTCGATGATGAAATACTTATCAAATAATCTAGATTTTACTTCAAGTAGTTTGTAAATATCGGCTAATTGGTTTTGAATGTTGTCAACGGGTAGCGATAATTGTTGTGGCAATTGTCCAGATATAATGTTAAGCTCCTGAAAGAGTTGGTTCTGCGGTAAAAGTCTGGTGTCTACATGACCATGGTGAATGTTAATAGCTGTGTCTAACAGCATCTGTTGTATGTGGCGGAGTTTGGACAGAATTGTTGAACTTGTCAGAGCCATGATGTTAAAGTAGTTCAGCGCTTCGTCTTGTTGAACAGCTTCGTTCAATTTCTTTAGATAGTTCTCTGTTGCATTAAGGTGTTGCTCTAATAGATTGAACTGAGAGTTCATTGCTTCTTCGTTTCTCTTTAAAATGTTATTGTGTGCCTCAATTATTGAGGTTTGACTTTTGATCAGATTTAATAAATGGTCTCTGTTGTTATGTAATGTTTCTATGTCCTTTTTATATTGTGTTGCGAACCTTTCATCTAGCACGCCGAATAGGCTGTTTGCAAGGTAACCTACTCCATCGACGAGGCCTCGGGTAACGCGCCCCCTGGTTTGCCCATGATGAGTTTCTAACATGTAGTTGTTATGATCTAGTTCATTGAGTTCCTGTTCGAATTCAGTCATAATTGTTTTGCACAGCGTTTGGTAAGCAAATTGCTCACATCTTTCTCCTAGGTGTTTCACAACTCTATGTATATTTTCCATGCCTTGCCAGTAAGTTGTCATGTTATAATAAGTTACTATCTTCCAGTCATCATGTACGGTTTGCAAATTGCCGATTTTGTCAAAATACACCCCTCTATTTGGTTCAAACGGCGTGACGTTTATGCCGTCACTGCTCTGCCTTGTGGGCTGAAATAATGTTAGCAATGTTACGAGGATACATAGCAGGCTGGAACTTATCTTGCTTGATTTAAAACGTTGTTTAGTATTATTTGTTACAGCCTTTTGTGGTTCACTGCAGCTTTTGTCATTGGAGGTGGTGGTGTCAGGTACTTCTATAGGAGAATTTGGTACTGGGAGTTTCACTAATTTTGTTATTGGTCTTGTTAGTAGTCCTGTTTTAGTTTTTAACGTCACTACTCTGACCAGATTGTCCTTCCCAGGGTGAACTTCCTGTATTCTGCCAAGTGCCCATTTCGCAGGAGGAAGGCAGTCTTCTTTAATTAAGACAATATCCCCTATTGATAAATTATTTGTTTTGTTAAGCCATTTACTACGAACTTGAAGTTGTTGCAGGTATTCTGATGACCATTTGCTCCAAAACCCTTGTTTCATTTTGTCTAACAACTGCCACCTATGTCGAATGTTGATGTTTTTATTTTCGATATTTTCCGTAGGTAAGAATGTTAAAGGTCGGCCAATTAAAAAATGTGCAGGTGTAAGGTAATCAATATCGTCTACATCCTCTGTTAAGGGGCAAAGTGGTCTAGAGTTCATACAGGCTTCTATTTGCGTAAGAAGTGTTAGAAACTCTTCGTATGTCAACTTTTGCTCTCCTAGGACACGCTTTAGGTGATATTTCATAGACTTAACTGCAGCCTCCCAAAGTCCTCCCGCAGTCGGCCAGCTTGGGGCGTTGAAATGCCACTCTATCCCCATCTCGTTACACTTTTTCGATAAGGTGTCGTTGTTAAATGTTTGGGATATATGCAGTTGTTTGGCTAACTCCCTTTCGGCTCCAACAAAGTTTGTTCCGTTGTCCGAATAAATATGTTTTGGACAGCCTCGTCGCCCAATCATGCGGTTGAGAGCCAGTATAAATGTTTGCGATGATAAATCTGATGCAAGTTCTAAATGCACCGCCTTTGTTGTCATGCACACGAATACAACGACGTAACCTTTACTCGTTCTGACGCCCCGGCCCTTGTTTAATTTAACATTAACAAACCCTGTGAAGTCCACACCTGTGTGATAGAATGGTGGTGATTGTGTTATTCTCTCCCTGGGTAGGTCAGCCATTAATTGGTATTGTTTGGTTGGTTTGAAGCGACAACATTTAACACAGTCTTGCAGGTATTTTTTCACAGTGTTATTTCCTCCTGTGATCCAGTATTTCTGTCTCAATGTAGCCGTAGTTAGTCTCGCTCCACCATGTAGTGTTGTAGCATGCGCACGGGCAACTAAAAGATACGCCAGTTTGCTGTTTTTTGGGATGATAGCTGGGTGTTTTGTTTCTTCTGGTAAGTTTGAATTCTGTAGTCTCCCTCCGACCCGTAATATGTTATTTTTATCCAGGTAAGGGTACAGTTTCTGGAGTCCTATATTTTTGCTTATCCTTCCTTTAGTCTTTAATTCATGGATTTCTTGTTCGTAATATTCGTTTTGTACATGTTTTATTATTATGTTAGTAGCGCATCGAATATCAGAGAGTGTTAAATTACATTGTTTTGACGCGGCCGGGTCATTCATGTTTGGATGATCCATAGCTGCGTCTTCCCCGTGCCGACGGCCTTGCGACGTGATTGTTATGAAACGCGACACCCAAGCTACGATGCGTATTATAGTCATAATACAGCTGTTTTTGTTAAGTAGTTCAGTTACAAAGTTAATGTTTTTGTTTTCGGTAGTTTGTAACGTAACTGCATGCACCCTTTTTAGTTCTATTTCAGGCATCTTTATCGTGTCATGTGTTTCAGGAATGGTTTCACTGTTAAGCCATTCAGGTCCATTAAACCACAGAGGAAAGTTGTGCAACTGAGACGGCAGTAGTCCACGTGACGCACAGTCAGCCGGGTTTTGTTCCGATCTCACGTGCTTCCAACTCCCTGCGGGCACTACAGATATGATCTCTTGAACTCTGTGTCCGACGTAGGCTTTCCATCGCGAGACATCTCCCTTTAGCCAGCCAAGTACGATCATCGAGTCCGTCCAAGCTGTTACTTTAATGTTAGGCTTATCAAAGCAAAGTTTTATTTTATTTACCAGTTGAGCTAACAGGTGAGCGCCGCATAACTCAAGTCTGGGGAGTGTTTGATGTTTTTGTATTGGAGCGACCTTTGTTTTTGCCGCAACCAATGCAATCTGTTGCTGTTTTCCTTCAGTAATCTTACTGTATACTACGCACGAGAACGCTTTTTCTGATGCGTCACAAAATGCGTGTAATTCACAATTCTTGTTCGCTCTTAATCCAAGCCATCGGTTAATTTTGAAAGGTTGCATGTTTGTTAATTCTGTTTTTAATGTTCTCCATTCCTTTTCTATTTCATCTGGAACAGTATCATCCCATTCGATTTTGTACTTCCAGATCTGTTGGAATAAGATTTTTGCCTTGATTGTAATTGGCGATAATAACCCCAATGGATCAAAAATTGTTGATATGTCGCTTAAGATTTGCCGTTTGGACGACTTGTTGTTGGTTTCCGACTCGGTTTTGTTTTTTAGTGTGGTTGAAAATATAAATTCATCTTGTTTCGGATTCCATGCCAAGCCTAATGTTTTAGACGCTGATGCCTCAGTAAAGGTTAAACTGACTGGACTAATCATATGTTCTGGCAGATCTTCTAGCAGTTGACGTTCGTTACTCGACCATTTTCTGAGATTGAACCCTCCTTCCTTTAATAACTGTATAAGTTGGTCTCTTGTATCTCGGACCTCGTCCATGGTATCCTTTCCGAATAACGCATCATCTACAAAAAATTGGTTGAGTAGGATGTTTTTAGCCTCCGGGTACCTGTCACCTTCGTCCTTTGCTAGCTGTTGAAGTGTTCGGAGTGCTAAGAATGGAGCGGCCTTGGTACCATAGGTAACTGTACATAGTTGATATTCTCTTAGCAGTTGCTGTGGACAATCCCTCCACACTATTTTCTGTAGAGGTTGATGTTCTGGATGCACCATTATAAATCGATACATTTTTTCAATGTCTGATGTTAAGACATATTTGTATTGTCTCCATTTCAGCAAGATACTAAAAATATCTTTTTGTAGGTTCGGTCCTGCCTCCATTAAGTCATTAAGACTGCGTTTTGAACTTGTTTTCGCCGATGCATTGAACACAACTCTAAGTTTCGTTGTGATAGCACCTGGCCGCACTACCCCATGGTGTGGAAGATAATATTCCATGTTGTTGTTCTCAGTGTTGTTTACGACTTTCTCCATGTGACCCATTTCTTCATATTCTTCCATAAAGGCCTTATAATTCTTTGCAAACGCACAGTTTTTAACCATCCTTCGCTCTAGCTGTTGAAATTGAGCGATGGCCTGTGGTTTCGATGTTCCTAATTGTTCAATAAAATTGTCCTTGAGGGGGAGACGAACTTGGTATCGTCCATCAGGAAGTCGCGTTGTTGTCTCTTTGTACAGCTGTTCGCACTTGTTGTCTGGGTCGAAATCTTCTTTCTCTTCTTGCAAAGACTCCTGTTCCCAGAATTGGGCAAGATCCTGAATGTTGTTGACAATTACATGGCAATTAAATGTTTTGTAATTACCACATACTATCCAGCCTAAATGTGTTTGTTGTGCTATAACGGATGACGTGTTTGTTTTTAGTAGCCCCTCTAACAATATTTCAGAATATACCTCTGCTCCCAATAGTAAATCTATATTCTGAGATATGTTAAAATCTGGATCAGCGAGTTGCAAATGTTGTAAATGTTCAAAACTATCTTTATTTATTGTCTTACTTGGCAGTTTGTTTGTTATTTTCTTCATAATAAACGCATTAATGTTAATGTTAAAATTGTTGTATATCGCTTGGCATTTGAGATGGAGCACTCCTTTACAGTTGGTGGTGGCTGAAGCACCAACACCTGACACCACCGCGCTCATCCTTTCCCGTTTTAACTGCAATTTTTGTGCAGCATTTTCTGTAATGATGCTGACCTGAGAGCCCTGGTCCAATAAAGCGCGTAAAATGACAATAGTTCCGTCATTGGCTATTGTCTTGACCTGGGCAGTGGCTAGTAATACCTCATTCGAGTTGTCATGAGCTAAATGCGTGTTTACTTGTTGACCTACATTAACTCTGTTAGTTTTCGATTTCGCAAGTCCAATCGCGTCATGTAAAATGCTGCTATGCGACTCATCGCAGTGCTTGCACCTTTTTTCCGACGTGCATTTTTCGCCGTTATGACTAAACAGGCAATTTAGACATACATGTAGGTTGTTAGCGGTTTTTAACCTTTCGTCTGGTGACATACTTAAAAATTCTCTGCAATTATAGAGACCGTGTTGCTTATTACATTTAGGACAAGTTATAAAAGAATGATGAGATGTTTGTTTGTTGTGGTATGTTCTCGGCATGTTCTTAGCTCCACCTGGACTGGTCTGTTGCTGCGCTTTAGGCTTGCTGTATGTTGCATTATGTACTGTTTTCGGCTGAGTGTTTTGCTGTTGACTGTTAGAGTTCCGCGGGCGGTTCGGATTTGCACCCGATTCCATTGACATAAACTTTGTTTCGATGAATTTCAGTAACTCGTTTAATGATGGCATTTCCTTTGGTTTTTCCATGGATTCTTTGAAGGACTGGCATGTGTCTGCGTCTAGCTTTTGCATTAAAATGTGAACCACTAAAGGATCCCAACTGGAAGTATCATATTTCAGGTTCTGAATAGCCTGAAGGCACTCAATGGTTGTGTCATGCATTCTTTTCAGTAGTGATGCCGTTGGGGTTTGTATGCTGGGTAGACTCAGTAACATGTTGGCTTGGTAGGTAAATAACAGTCTCTTATTGTCGTACCTCTGCTGAAGAATCCGCCAACTGGCTTCGTAGTTGTCAGCACTAATGTTCATGTGCTGTATTAATCGCTCGGGCTCTCCCTTTAACTTTGCCTTTAAATGTTGCATTTTTTGAGCGTTAGAAATAAAAGTGTTACGATGCACGATTTCCACGAACAAGTCTTTAAATGTTGTCCACTGGGCATAGCTGCCACTGAAAATCGGTAGTTCAATTTGAGGCGTGGATTTTTCCTGGTGTTTGTTCTCCCAAATCTTCTTGTTAATTTGTTCCTTACTGAATTCATACAGCCTTTCTAGTCTGTTATAATCACTTTCAAATGCTTGCATGTTGACTAATATGTTATCCAGCTTCCAATACGTCGTATCGACTTTTTCCCAACGTTGCGTAACTGACCTCAATTTATCTTCAAGTTGCCACTTTTCTTTCAAATTTTCAATGTCCATGTTACGTATTGTTCGCTCAAACGCCTTGATGTTTGACCGCTGCTCATTTAACATATCTTTAGTCCGTTGATCAACGACTAACTCTTCATTTGACGTCGTGTTCTTCACATCATATGTGACCTCTTCTCGTTCCCGTTGTTCTTTAACCACCTCTTGAGCACTCGACCTTTCTTCTTGTTGTTGCAACTGAGTAAACGAAGTAAATTTATCGTCTTCGATTTTCGCCAATAATCTTTGTTTCGACTTATTTATCATACTCTTCGTCTCTTCGTATATTTGTTCCAAGCGCTCGTAAACGCGATTCTCATAATAAGGTCCAGACTTCTTGCCTTCAAATAAGGCTAATTGGATGTCGTTGTTTTTAAAGTCACTCCAATACTCCTCCAGCTTCTGAAGTCTTTCATCGTGATACTCAAGAGTGGTTTTTCGTGTAGGACTATCTGTCTTAAAGTTTTCATTTATACGTTTAATAGCGTTAAGATTGTCCGATTGAGAGTCAAGTAAAGCATCGTAAGAAGACATTGTTGTTTCGCGGTTCACAAATCCAAAATTTTAGAAATTTAGGTAATATGGAACGTGCTCACCGGATTCGCTGCTTACTGCCTGCTGCTTATACTTCACCTCGTTCTGTGTACTCTCACTGATTATCACTGATCACACTGTTTGTAATGTTCTGTTGAATGTTCTGATTAATGTCTGAGTTTAATGTTCAAATGTTCCCGCGAGTGAAACCGTACCACGGCACTGATTTTACACTTAACGGCTCGAAGGACCAAAATGTAAGGGCTTGAACCCTTACAGTTAATGTTGGATGTTAATAAAATAAATGTTAATGTTTAAAAAGGTATTTTAATACGAAAATGCACTAAAATAAAAAGAAATTAATTAAAAATGTTATAAAAAATGTTAAAATGTTAAATGTTGCGCGAGCTCGATATTATACCGAAGACTGGCCTACTTGAGTACGTGACTATCTTATATTTTATTATAAATTAACATAATTTGCAGTATTCTAACTAGGCCAAATCAAAGTACAATGTGCGGTTGCTTAACCGTACACACAACTTCTTCAGCTTCAATTGGTTTCTGAACATAGTACGAACCCTTCGATTTATCAAATGAATTACGAACGAAACGTTAAATAAATAAGTATTAAGTAGTTGAATTTATTCGAAGGGTGCATAATGAGCGCAGAAGTCAAAAATTGAAGCGAGACAGATGGTTGTTCCACCCGCATGATGAATAAATACTCGTTACTTGTAGCAGCACTGATGAAGCGTCCGAGGCCGCCACTCCTCGCCCAGGGCGCGAGCGCAGGGCGGGGAGTGACGTCACTAGCGCTCCAAGAGTGCGGCGGTGTAAGCGTGCCGCGTCTACGCATGCCTGGTCACAACAGTTCGAGACTGACCTTCATCGCTGTTACCGTTAGTGAGCGGTTCTTCACCGTTCTTTTCACCATTCTTTTCACCGTTCTTTTCCCCGTTCTTCTCACCGTTCTCAGCTGGCTTCTTCTCATCCTCCTTGGCGTCCTTGTCCTTCTTGTCCTCAGAGCTCTCTTTGGCTGGTTTCTTCTCCTTGCCGGACTTGCCCTTGGCCGGGGTGGCTGGTTTAGGCTTTGGCTCCAGTGACGGATCCAGTACTAGCTTGCCGATGTTTTTGCGGTCGTGCATCTTCTGCATGGCTTCACCAACCTGGTTGTAGAAAACGAGATTTTGAATTAAGTAGCTATTACGTTTTTTAAATTCTGATCTATCAATTAATTCCTATGAATGGGAAAATATATACTAAATATAATACGTACATCCTCGAGCGCCCAGGTGGAGTCGACGAGCGGCTTGACCTTGCCCTCTCCCCAGAGCGCAAAGACGCGCTCGACGGCGCGGCGCACGTACTCGGCGCGTCCGTGTTGGAACAGTAGGTGCCGCAGGTTGAGACCCGCCAGGCTCTTGTTCTCGTCGAACAACTTGATCGGAGACACCTTGTCCACTTGCCACCACTGGAACAAAAACCAATTTTCATTATGTTTTTACTACTTTACTTTTTTACTTAATTCAAGATAGGTTCAATCTATTTCAAAGACTAACTTCCAATTTATTCTATGATTTTAAAACATAGGTAACTACGGAGATAAGTGTATGAGCGCGTAATGTAACCAACTTACATATTCAGCTAAACGAAGAACTTATGAATGTAGAAAGCTTTTAAATGAAGTAACTAGCGCCACTCTCATGTCAACGGTAAGGTTCGCAATAGTGATAATTAATGATTGAATACTCACGGCACGTGCAGCACTGAAGAAGCTCTTCGTCTCACCGGTCACGATGTTAGATGATCCTGCGATACAAACCATTGTTTACTAACACTTAACAAACATGAACTGAATAAAATATTATGTTCACTATTTAAACATTAAATAATTATATCCTTAGAATAATTATTCTAAGCTAATACCAAATAGAGAGATATTAGAAAGATCAATTTGCTTGGGCTTAAATAGGTATATCATCATACTAATATTATAAAGAGGTAAAAATTTTAAGTTTGTATCTAGGTATGTAGGGCGTAATCTTTAAAACCAGGTTTCCAAAATTCTTTCACTGAGCTATAATATTCCAGAAGGCTATATAAAACATCACCCTTAGACTAATAGAAGTCGAGCAGAAACCACATTTCAGTAGCTAGTAATCAATATTTTCATTTTCCTGTATCACAAACTTTCGCCAATCAATATGCTTATTGGAAACTATAAAAACCTCCTTTGTGAATACATACCGTACAAGATGTACCGTCCCATCGGTTTCAGGAGCTGGTAACCGCGGTTGCATTCCTCGCCACAAAGGCAGTCCAGCACGATATCCACACCATCGGCAGACACCCTGACAATGTTACATAACTTTATTAGACACTAGCTAACATCTGGAGGTAGCCGCAAAAGTTCCAAACATGTATGTAAATATTCAGTTCTTATTGTAATTCAAATATCGAACTCTGATGTGAACAATTTGTTGGTTGTTTAATACACCTTACTTATCCTAATAACCTAACCTGCCTATTGGATTTTTGTCTTTGTTTTTCTCATTCTCATGTGAATTAAATCTTAGGATTACCCACATAAACAAAGAAATAGTATCTATGTACGTTGTAATCCTACATGTCATTGTTACAACACTTTATAAATACTGTAAATCAATATTTTAGTAAGAGCATGTCTACGCGAAGTAGATAACTGACTATTTATTTACACTAAACTTGTGTGGCTCGCTTGTTTACGCTATAAAGTGCTCAACAGATATAAAAATATCTTTGTCTATTTACGAGAATTAAATGACGCGCTTGTTACGAAGCAGCTGCCCTAAGGAGCGGGTTATAAACCGAACAATTAACGTGAGACCCAGCCAACTTAAGCAGACCCCGCTGCAGTTATTATGTGCTCACTTTTGAACTGTTAATAAAAGCTCTAGGGGGGTGGGAGAGGTCTTTATAAACTGGCAGTGAGCGTATCACACGAGGAGGACTCGCGCTGAAATATGTAACTGTAATAGGCGCCAATTAACTAAGCATGGGATTGGGAACAATACTTTAGCTTTGAGAGATCGCTCAATGATACAACTGAACATTTTTAAATGATGAACAAGATGAAAGAACTGTCCAGCTGTCGGAATCCGGAAGAGATTCATACGTAACATCACCATAAAGTGAATTGACAAACCACCTTGTTACTAATAAAAATTTATCGTGACAATAATAGTTATACACCGGCATAAAAATCCTCGCATACCAAACATTGAAGGCGTAATGTAAACAAAGGTATTATTAGGAAGATGAAGGGCCGCGGAACGATATATTTTTAGCTCAGTGATATCACGATACCCTCCCTTCATTTTTAGAATTCTTCATGATTGTTGAACGAATTAAATTGTTCATTGTGATTCATTTCATATCGCCACCAAAATTAACACTTAGTTTATGACATATTGTTTCGAGAATTGGAGTTTATCAAGAGATTTAACAAGATTACTTAAAATATGCGTAGGCAACGTGTATAGTCTGAGAAAGACTGATAGCTCGTTAAGACGAATTAGATAGGGCGGTATCGTTTAGTTTTTTTTACTTTGGCACGTGTTCAAAGTATAATGAAACTCATTCAAATATTGATGATCTCACCGAATTCTCGATATGAACTTCCAAATTCACTAGTTTATTACGTAGGTACACGCGTAAAATTGCGAACGGATTGCGAAATTGGAACACAAGGACGAATAAGCAAGTACCTACAACAATGTACCTAAGTAAGAACTCGTTTTATTTAGGGCTGATTTTTAATGGTCAGATTAAAATTATCTGGGGAATAATTATGATACTGTCACGTCAGAATATTAATATTAGACAGTGACAGCAACATTTTTATTCCTCAGATAACATTTATCTGACTATTGAAAAATCAGCCCTGAGTGAAATAGATAGGTACCTAAAATTCTAATTCTAATTTTGAAAATGTACGATTCTTATGCTTTTGTTTGCCGCCTTGAAAGATGGCTTTCATAGGTAATAAATGGAAAATACGAGTAGTTAACAAACAAACAGTTTCCCACATTTAAATCATTCGTAATTTTAAAAAGTAACGAAATAAGGATGATACGTTTGAGCCTGTTTTGTTCGAGACTTGGCTGGGACTCTGCCGTGCCCCCAGATCTACACCTATCTATATTTAGTTTCATCAATAATAACAAAAAAGTCATCCTTCTACACTCTACAGTGTGGTCAAAAAAGATTTCATGGATTACTTACTTGGATGATATTATATCTAAAAGTAAGAAAGAATATTATTCGCGTAGAAATAAAAGAGTGGGCGTAATCGACCCTTGAAGGGTTCGGTACATTAGACAACCCTAAATTGATAATAGTAATAGTAATCTTATAATCCTAATGCGCAAGTTGGAGGGTAGCGCTATAAAATGTATCTTTATATCCAATACGAAGTAGGTAAGAACAGGTAGATGAGTATCTATACTTTTACTGAAAGTGGGTAATACTAAGATTTTCAGCCTGCAAGCAAACGTTTGTTTCAAAAGGATTTTTGAAAAAAGAATGCGTATTCGAATGTTTGACCAAACCACTCTGTCTGTATTCAACCAAAATATTACTACCAACAATGATTTATGGCAGGTCAGATTAAAACCTCTTTTATAGAAAAAAAATCCAACAATATTAATTCCTAAAATAAAAGTTTCGACTTACTTCCTGACTTCGCTGGTGTAGTCGCTGCCGCGCTCCAGAAGATGGTCGATGTTGTTGTTATTAGCTTTCAAAGCTTCATGCTTGGATTTCGAGCAGACACCGAACACCGTCACATTCTCCACAGTCTTCGCCAACTGAGCTACTGCTTGGCCCTATAATGTTACAGGATGTTAAATTAGATAACCACATGACGGTAAGTTTAAAGGGAGGAGACAAAATAATCACGTCTTTCGAATTGTGTGCGGGTCAAGCGAAAAAGGTACAGAGGCCTTGGCCTGGAGCAGGAGCAGAAATGACACTCCCAATGCTATACCCTGGGAGAAGTCATTTGATGATTTTCTCTCCACAAAAAAGTATCTATGTGATAACATTGTGACACCTACTAAACTACAAGCGAATAGTTAGATCACTTCTATTAACTGAAGCCTAACATTTAAATATTAATTAATATTATTAAAAGTGAGTAACCTACAAACTGTTAAAAAGCACTCAGATAGAATGACAGTAAAACAATATGTCCGTTTACCATCAAATTTTCATGAATAGTTAGCATAGACGTAAGTTGTTTGCCTCTAAATTGGTTTCCCCTGTTAATAAACGTCAGCTAATTGGTATTGTCACCCCGCCCAGCGAGCAAGCTTCCGAGTTACCGGTCACTGACACGCGAGGGTGGTCACGTCATGTCGGATCGTAGAAACAAAAATTCCAGAGCAAACACATATTTCAAGTATTTAGAGCAACAATTAGGCATCTCGTTAGTATGTTTGCTCAGTTATTATGAAGCATGCGAGAGCGAAGCGTGCTATACGCTGTGTGCTCCTGTCTCCGCCTGCCTGCTCTGACCGCGCGAGGGTCAATGCTACCACGAGTATTTTCGATTTCATTTCGGCTCTGTCAACCTTTGAATAAATTTAATTTTAGCATTTTGAATTCATGAATTTTGATCTGACTCAGAAAACTCAGCTCGATAAAAACAACTTGTTTTTTACGTAAACTTGACAAAAACAATTTGTACTTTCATTTTTCTGAAGTAATCTCGGATGACTGACAGATAAAAAAATACAGTTAGTCATCTTTGTTTTTTGCGTTACATTACTTTGTAATCTGATGCAGTAAAATCAGTTGTTAGTCAACTACAACAGACAGTTCGTGTTCGACGAATTTTATACATATAAACTTTATTTTTAATTTTATTGCCGCAGTCGTAAAAACATTAAGAAGTATGAAAATAAATATTTCCGTGTAACAATAACTTACCACGCCGCCTCCTGCAGAGTGAACCAGCAGGCTCTTGCCAGGAGTCAGATTAGCCATCTCGAAGAGAAGCAAGTAGGCTACCACGTAATTGGTGGTCACGGCTACGGCGTCCAAAGCAGTCATGCCTTCAGGCAGAGCGTACACATACTGTGCGGGCACGGAGACCAGCTCAGCCCAGGCCCTGTACTCCGGAAGAGCCACGACTTGGTCGCCAACCTGTTCACAAAAATACACTAATTTGAGATGGGCCCAGAACGTTCCCTTGAGGAACCCTAGTATATCAAATAATCGGACAGTAATTCCAATATCATAAACTAGCTACAAACTTGAATTAATAAATTAACAAAACAAGCCAATATGTCTACCGCCACCCATAACACTAAATCTTACACTGATAGTAACAATATTTCACTTTCCGTAAAACAATCAGACGTGTTTATGGAATCCTATACAAGATTATTGATGGCTATACGTAACAATGAGATTAGCTTCACACTAGAAAAGAAAAATTTCACAAAAACTATACAGCGTTAATTCGAATTATACTTAAAATTATGGCCTCTATCCACATCCTCTGTATATGGTGAAATGTGATGTTAATATCAAATAGCAGGATTTAAAATAAAGAACGTATTTAAATAATTACCTAACAGAAATACCAACATTAAGTAAATAACAAAATCTTCGTCTTCGCTGCTATAAAACGGAAATTTCATTACAGACATTGCAATTAAAACTAATTTAACTTAAATTAGAAATAGCGGCAGTTGCAATCCGTTGATACACCACGAGCCCGTGACCAATTTGCTTCAGAATAAAATTTATTCAACATAGATTTAAAATAAATCATATCTATTACATTTCTTCTTAGAAAGGAAGAAATTGAACTGTCTAATAAAACTGGCAGGCACGTTGTCGCCTATCTGTGGTGAACGCGCATTAATTATTTTATTCATTACCCTATTAATATTCTCGAAGCGTGTGAAATTTCACATAGTAATGTTGAGGAATTGCACGAAGAGACGTATTAGAGAAATTAATTTAGATTAGGGCTGGTAAATGCTCGAGAATTTATTAAGATTAATTGAACGAGAATGTGCTTCAATTAGGAGACCCATATTTTTTCTTCTTCCACTAAAAAGATATTTTTTATATGAGTGTCGTGAGCGTAATTAATTATCTATACAAAATCGTACATCTATAGTCGACTCAATTAATTACCTTGAAGTTGGTGACACCTTCGCCGACCTGCTCGATCTCTCCGGCGCATTCGAAGCCGAGGATGAAAGGTGTCTTGGGGGGCGAGTCGATAGCTCCCTGTCGCACAATCAGGTCTTGGAAGTTCAGACCACTGGAACCAGTAAATAAACGTTAGCACACTTCAGAATTTATTAATAGTATTGTAATGAATGAATTCTTAAGTTTTATCAAGAATATATCGCTTAAACAGAGATTTAAAAACGTAGAAAAAACTTAGAACTAATTGGAATCTGTCGGCCATTAGATTTCATTCTAGTTAGTATAAAAACAGCAAGTTAAGTTAGACAACGGCATTACAAATCAAATGTCTCAATCAATCCTGTTGAAACACGGACTAGAGCAATCGACCGAAACCGTACCTACAATTTGATTTTATTAATCTTTCTCAAGTAATCATTCTTCAAGTTTATCGTGGCGAACGATATCAATAAACAAGTGCGTAGGTAGTTACTTAATTAAATGACTCGGGACTGGAATGCGGTAGCCGTTTGTTATTATGTTCTATAACGCGCGTACAGAATAAAGAAGCCCGCATTTGAATTTTAAACGTGTTGACGAATCAATCAATATGAATATGGCAGGACCCGCCGAGGTTGCCTCACTATTGTTATACATAAAGGACTCAATAATTTAGGTTAATTCAAGTCACTGCTCGCTCTCAATGTCAGATTGGTGGTACATACATTGCCACAGTGGTGTTCAAAAGAAAAATGCTTGAGTTCATCACTGAAAGCTCCATTTTACGAGGTCTAACATCTGGACGAAAGATGAATGGTTAATGGAATGGGCCATAAAGATAGTTTGAGAATACAGAACCACATTGTACGTCACCATATTCGATGAAACGAAAACTTCTCTAAGCATAATCGTAAAAATCGTTGATATTTTGTTCTACTTTAGAATTAAGCCTACGACATTGTGACTTGTTCAAACAAAATAAAAATTAAAAGCAATGGTTTAGTAAATATTTTGTTTCATTACAATTGGGTATAGAATTAAACCCTGTCATAATCATACAATAATATGTTACACGTCTAACAGATTTAAATAACAGTTGGTTGGTTAACTGGCAAAATAATTCGGGAGGATACGCGATACAAACACGTGTTACAATATTGCAAGCCGCCACACTGTTCCAGCCACTGCGGGCGTTCTACCTACTCGTCCCTGATCGATATGTTTCGATGGTCTCTCCCTGAAGTACTAGCTCAGTCTATACCTATGTAATGTACATATATTGTACTACGTAGCTATGTACATAGCCATTTTATTTAGACACGTTTCTACCATGTAGCTTTGGCTTTTTAATAAATTAGGTACCTACTATGTTGTTACAGTACTCAGTCTGATTGGTTCGTCGATTTTGTTCAAGTTTTAGATAAGTAGTTGATGATTTGTTCCTAATCAGCTCAAGCTGCTTAAACCATTTCTTCAGTAGTATTAAAAATGTGATAAAATGTCAAAGTTAAGCGCACCCCTTTAACAACTGTTTATTGTTGGGCCATTGTACAATTTACAGTCAAAAGCAATAAACGTCTGACGTGTTAAAACAACGAAATGCTTGATTTTCCAAAGCCTATTATGCTTACGACTAAACAAGGAAATGCCATTGGTTGGCTAATAGTACTCCAAAAATATCCATAGCGTACTAAATACAACAAACAATGAAAGCTGGAAAACTCCGAACTCGTATTACGAGCAACGTTTACGTAGCAACAGCGTTACGTGGTTACAAAGGTTTCACATGTAAGTACGTGATTGAACACAGTCTTAATTTAACTTATTGTTTTGAATCAATTTTGTTGATTATATCAAACTGCATTGTGGGCACCGTGTACCTACACGCGAACCCTAGGTAATTTAGTATTTAGTGCCTCCCCTGTCTGGATCCCTCCAGTATTTCCATGAGTCACCGTCTACCCCATTCCCGGTATTGATGCATTGTGGTGAAAGCGGAAATTCGATATCATTTGTCATCGGCGCCGGGCGGGAAACTTAACTGCCCGTAAATCGCAAACTAAGCTCATTATACTCTTTACATAGTACTTAGTATTTGTTTAGTCAGACGATACGTCATTTTCTCAATCTTCCCTAAATAGTCCGAATTTTACTTATCTGGATATCAACCAATAGGTACCGCCAATATCACTACATAGAATAACACAGTCGCTTGATCTGTCCATATATCCCTATGATGTATGCTTAAATCTTTAAAACTACGCAATAGATTTTGATGCGTTTTTGTTTTAATAGATGGAGTGATTGAAGAGTAGGTACGATTTATTTGTATAATAATAGCATCCATTAACATGATAATTTACAATGGAATCATCAGCTCCAAGACTAGTCGGAAGCGTAGTAACCTATTATGTAAATGTATGTACAAGTGATTTGAAGTTATGGGTTGAGGAGGCGCAAATATTGTAACCAATGTCTGCGATTACATCCACGCTATGAAAATTATATAAGTTACGGCCTTTCACACTGCCTCCGTAAATAAATCTATATTGTCCTGAAAGGGTACCTAATGGCATAGTTCGCTATCAATCGCAGACTATCTATTATGAAGTCCTCCTCAGAAATGACTTAGTTATTTATATAATATAACAAATAAGCAAATTAATCATATCGGTGAATAATTACACTATAAATATTACGCCTTTGTTAAAATATCAAGTGATGATTCATTCGCGTCCTTTACATTCGTACGCAACGTAAATTGTGTTCACGCATGAGGAGTTGAAGAAAAATGTTATATTGCCCCTACCATGTCATATGATATTAATGCACTTGTATTGTGTAAGCCTCTAATTCGGGTAATTACTGCGACATGGGAGTCCAATGAGTCGCAAGTCGCCACGGTGTCGGCTGTCGCACCGTCGCACGGCTGTCACCCGCATACGTTTTATTGGGTAAATTGGGCGCGGGCACTACGCTTTTATTATAGAATAAGCTTTGTACATTGGTCCTTCATAGGCGACGATCCTGGGACCCAAGGGTCGGAATGTTAATCTGAGATTATCTCCAAAGAGTCTCGTATCGAATTTTACGCACGCTACCTGCCGCTACGCTTATTCACCGATTATATTGAATGGCTTCCTCCAACAACACGACATTCGCAGGTAGTAGACAAGTTTTTGTAGACGCGTGCATTATTTCTTAATAAATAATGCCAATTCTACGTTTATGACGATTAGCTATTCCCTTGTGGAGCATTCGGGCGTCGCTGAACGTCAAGCGTTTAAAGTTATCAAGGTTTCATTTGTTACACAGTACTAAAGCTCGTAGTTACCGCATTAGGGGTGGTTGACACTTGAATAAATTATTATGTCGAACATTGTTTCCAAGTGTTGTTGCCAGTCGCGTGCTTCAGACTCCTTATGTCAAGGCCCCGAGGTCGATAACAACGACGTCGTCGCACAGCCGAAAGGCCAGACTGCGAGTCATCAACCCTGCCCTCCTTCGATTATCTTAATTATAGAGCCGTTTCCACAATTTGAAGATAAAAGGGTTAACAATGAATGTTAACTTAAATAGCTTTAGGTATCGCATGAGTCACGTAAGTAATAAGTACCTATCAACCTAACTAATGAAGTGGGTGTTAAAAAAATCAATCTTGATTTTAAAGCCCATCCTAAGGATTATTTAACTTACATCGGGAAGTAGGTGCCTGGTAATGAAATATCATAATAAATTACGAAGTTGCCAGCGACACCGCACCGGTGCGGTAACTCCTGCGTCAATTAATTGGATCACGTACAAGTTCAGGATTACTCAAAGGGTCTTCAGTATTCGCGCGTACACAACCCCAGCAAAGTGCTAATACGATTAATGCGTTGCGTTGCATACAATTTCTATTCACGCAATTCAAATAACTTCACGGTTTATTGAACACAAGCAGAATGATATGTCGAGAATAATTTTGAATATGTTATTATTTGCGTCGCCGTTCGCCCCCTCACGTGTTCACAATCATTTAGAATGGACATTAAAATGAACGAATGAACACCCTCGGCACGGGGTAATTTTAAAATTGCATCGGGGTTGTATGACGCGACCGGCCGGCGGCGGCGGCGGGCGGCGGCTTCAGGCGTCGGGTCGCCGAGCGGCGTCACCGCGACGCGCCTGTGGAAAATCTACATCGTACTAAATACCTATACAGTATGTACTATACCGCCTAGGGAAAGTTTTGCCATAAGAAATGCTTGATCATTAAAACGTCTGGCAACCGTAGCACGTCTAGACAGTTATTTTATCAGTGAAGAGAGAAAGCACTCATCGATTTCGTCCTGACTTGCGGATGCTTCAATAAACTGTAATGTGGGTAGACGTTGAAGCGGGACGAAGTTAATAAAATACTTGTTCCAATCTGCAACGTTTCGTGGCGCGTTCACTTCGGTGGAGGAACTTGCACAAGTCGGATGTCGGGCGTCACGTCCCATTACACTTCGGCGAAATCCACGCCGCGCGCACTTAACTTACATCAACGAATTTGTCTTTCTGAACTTTGCACTTTCATTTTCATCGTGCGACAGTGAAAATAGCCGAACCGTATCGATCACTTGCACTGTCTATTTCATTCTTTGTTTATCTTTATCTTTTCTGTTTTAAGATTTATTTATTTCCAAATTTGAGAGCTTTAGTTTCAAATGAAAGATTTATTCTGTACAAAGTTATATCACCTACCTAAACCAAAACTTCACTAGTTTATTAATTAATAGTCAAAATAGGTACTTCAAACAAACGGTAGTTAAGAATCATCTATGAATAACACAATAACTTCCTTCCTGTATAAATAAATGTATTGGCTGCCAGAAAAACCGCAATTTTCAACATTACCGGAGTTAAACGATTGATCATTGAACAACACAATAGCTACAATTTAATAACAAAGTAAGTTCCTGTGAAGTCTAGCGTGTTATCAAAACATCAAAGGACATAAAACCACGTACAGTCGATTCGTCAGCGTCTAGCATTTCCTACGAAAAGTTGAGAGCGCGCGAACATCATTGTAATTCAGCGTATGTACTCGCGTATAAGTTAGAACTCTCCTTCCGTCCGCGCTCATGTTTCATGTACGGAACGTGTTCCACGATAGTGGAAGTGACTGTTATCGCTTCGCGACAACTTCGTCAAACTCAGGTGTCTTTCACGAAGACGTTTATTACCCGTACGCATTCTATTGTACTGCAGTGCCGGGGAACTGTGTGACGTACATTGCTTGTCTGTTATGTGTTTACCATCGGACGTCTGGTATTCCACGATTTTTATACAACTGATGCACTGGTACGAGTATGATTATCCAACTTCGAATGGATTCGAAAAGATTCGAAATTGATAAAACCAAGCATGGCATCATTATATAAATAGTTAATCCGGATTAAGATTTTCGGAAATATGATCGTCACTATTTCAACGCGAAGCTTGGCCTAAAATATGACACCACAAAAACTAAATCCGGGGACCGGGATCGCGACCCTTAAGGCTCATTCCACAACCACACCATGCGTTGAATTAGAAAAACTCAAAAAAAGCAACCCTTCACGAGAATCGGTCGGCCTAAACGCGCTCATTGTCTGACGTTTCCCATTACAAATATTAACTCATACTTTATTACATACAAATGTGTTAATTAGGGGATATTGTGTAGATGTTTGAGCGCCAGCGGTGACTCACACAACCTCCCAGCCCGTACAAAGACTACGGCTCGTGAATATGAATAGCTCGTAGTATTAGTTTATCATACATGTGCCTCTAGTACGAATGCACCGACTGGAATTTCCTTATTCGCGTACTTTCTGATTCATTTGTATTCCACGCTGACATGAATCGACGGCGAGTTGTCGAGTTAATGCACATTAAGTATTATGTTATGAGCTTATAAAATGGGCACCGGAAGCTCAGATGACTGGACCGATGGTACTCGACGCATGGACCTACGTTCCGATACCTCTGACGCATCTATGTGGTTGTGGACTCATTGCATGATAATTAAACAATAATTGTTATAGTCATTTATTGTGTAGGTACTAAGACATTAGTTATGCAGGACCTCGTTTATGGTATTGATATGTGGTCTTTGAAATACCAACACGCGATTGAGTTATTGCTGTTATTATTAAAACTGTATTCTTAGTAGAATTTTCCCGTTGAATCAGAGACATGTTGTTGTTAATAAATCAAAGAAGAAACATATTCATTAATAGAGTTTATTGTAATTTTGTAGGAGAGGAGTATAGTTGGAGGGTTAAGATGGGTATAAGTCGCAACCTTGAGTGTGGATCGTGATTAAATAAGACCACATGATGGAAGCCTAATAATAACACCCTGTTAATAGCAGTACCTCCTACACATTTGCTTTTAAAAATGTCTAGATAGATCCACAATAAATGAGGGTAAGTACATATTTATTCCACAATGTTTAAATAGCTCGCGTGACATAAAACACGACCCTATTTAATTAAAGCCAGTGTTTAGTGTTTGTTTTATACGCAGACATAAGTAACATCCCAAGAAACAAAATTTGGTACTATAAAGGTCCTGAGAACATATTAGAACGTGCTAATTAGTGTACATGATTAGTACTATAATGGTGTTGTAAACATTTACAAAACCCCAATTAGGCCCTAGTATTATCACTGATTTATTGTATAGACATTACATAAAGGCTCTCACTGTGATAAGTCAGCTCTTTAGTTGAAATGTAAAAGTGTCGAGAAACGCAATCTTTAGTACTGAAATAGCCACCAAAACATGTTTATAGTGCTATTTTGCACCGTAAACGATTCCAGTGATCTTTTTTATCACACTGGTGAATATTTTTTTTGTGTTGTGATCGCGAGTCGTGAGTGTTCTTCAAGAAAACAAAATATATCGGTAAGTTATGGTTTATGTCGTTTGCCATTGTTACTTAATATAACACACTATAAAACATGCATGGACCGATGTGGTCTTACTTAACTTGCTCTTGCGAAAATTATTGTATCGATAAAACCATTATGCTGATTTCAAATTTGACAATGCGCTATTATAATTTACGTGTTTTAATTAAATTAAAATTAATAAAATAAGGACTGGTCCCGAATATGGCTGCTATAGTATACATTGGCTTCAGCCGTGCTGCTAATGTGCTATCATGGCAGAAAACAGCAGCCATATTTTTAGCGAAAACGAATTAGGGTTCTTTGTCCAAATATAAAATAAACCTTTTTTTGTCATAATGCTGGAAGTAATTGTACAATTTCGTTTGTTTCAGTGCTTGATCTGCGTCGTATTTGGCAAATTAACGATGGCATATATAATGGATGTGGATTGTTTCCTGAGCAGATATGATTGTTTATTTTTAAATTATATTTGAATGGCCGTGGCAAGAAACACACACACAGAAAGAATGTGCCTGGTTGATTAGGCACTCATTTTGATTATTGAGTTTAGATTGTAAGATTTTTTAATTATGATAATTTTGTACCAAAGGGTAGGTTCTAACTCCTAATTTTTTATATGGTCACGGAGAGAGAGATAACTAACGTGCCTTGTTGATTAGATAGGTATTCAGTTGATTACTGAGTGTGATGAATTTACAGATTTTAATACAGATTTTGATTTGATTTTTTTGTAGTACAGATTTTAATGTTTATTTTTTATTTATAAAAAAGATATGATTATAATGTTGTTAAACAAAAATATGCATAGGTACTAACGCTAATGTCACAATTATTGCGACATTAGCGTATGCATCTTTTTGTTGATAGTTATTCTCAAGAAGGCGAGATTATGCCCGCCGAAGTGTGTTTTTTTCTATAATTGTCATGTTTTTTTTAAATATTAGTTATTGTGATGTCGACTGTTAGTGCCCCTATTTTTCTAGGTTTAGAATATACACATTAAAACACATTTTGCCATAGATCATGTTTATAATTAATAAACAAATAAGAAACATTAAGTCTTTTTTTTAAACACGGAACTAGTTTTCTTTATCATAAAGTGCACATGTGATGTGCAAGTACACTGTCACTGCATAATTGTTCATCTTTATTGCTCTCCTCATCTGAGCATTCCGATGTTGGGGAACTTTGAACAGAGGTGCTCTCCCTCTCATGTTCTTCATCCTTATTCCTGGCTAGAGAAAAAGAAACGTTGCTACAGCCCTGTTGTGGTACAAAACAAATATTTTGTACAGAACCACGTCCTATATTTTCTGGATCCGCTTGACTAGTATTGACATTTGCTTGTTGTATCGACGATAGTGCTTGTGAATTTCGATTTTTACCTTTTTTTATAACTGCCACTCACTTTATACCGACGCAGAGATTTTTAATCCATTATTCCACCTTTATTAGCTTACATTTTTAACCAGATTTCTAAACAGTCGGTAGTGTGTCGCCATTTATGAAATACTAGTCATATAATTGATTCTGAAAAGCTAGTATAGATGTAATTAGTCTATTAATTATTCATTTTAATCCTTTTATGTCACGCTTTAGTGTCATATGAGTAACACAGACTCACTCATAGTGCTATTTATAATGGTTATGTATTATTTAATACTATAGAAGAGTTTTCATGACTTTTACAGAACTAGCCCCATAGCAATACCGAGAGAGCTTTTAAAAAGCTAAAAGGTTACATAATAGTTGTGCAAGGTGCGTTCGTAGTGCCGATTAATCCTGTAATTATGTTTTTGATACTACTACAAAACTAGTACTATAAAAGTAATTTTGACGCATTATTAGTGCAAAATAGATACATGAAAGGGTCGGTAAGGTCTTCAATAGTACTAAATAGTACCATAATCACTTTATTCATATGTATTATAGTGCAAAACTTTAACGATTCTTTTGTATGGTCCTGTAAGCGTTCTAAGAGCTTAATTATAGAACTTAAATGCTCTATAGCTTATAGAATCAAATCGCTTTGTTAAAAACCTTTATAGTACGGGCAGTCATAATGGTTACCATTATAGGCCTACTATAACACTGATTGGTGACAAAACGCCTTGGTTATAGAAGCTATTGTTACTTGGGATGCAACTGAACATAACATGAAGTTTAACAAAGGAAAAAAGAAACAATAAATTTGCTACAACTGGAACACACTTACAGCATTGTGTGACTGATGCAGTGTGATAAAAATGTTGGATTGAATATGAGTGTCATCGCAATTAGATTATATTGGCTAAAAAAGAAAGAGGGACAACCCTAAAATGATGCATTGCAATATCGACCAAAAATGACCCAAAAAATAATTGTTGCCAAATTTATTTCGGTGGACTAATGTCTTACTTATCAAAGCCTCAAAAGCCTAATCTATACTTTATAACATTATAAAGCTGAAGAGTTTCTTTGTTTGAACGCGCTAATCTCCGAGACTACTGTTTCGAATCGAACAATTCTTTTTGTGTTTGTAAGTCCACTTATCGAGGAGGGCTATAAAACATCATGCTAGGATCTGTCGGGGGAAACCGCACGAGAGTAGCTAGTATTTTATAAGGAGGCTCCATCAATATTGCGGAGCTGCCACAAATACAACAGACCAGGCTAGCTGCAAAACTTATTAGGGGGCGCTGTTGGTTTATCAAAGGCTCGGAAGGAATAATTGAGGTGGTTCAAAAAAGCGTTAATATCCGGCTAGCGGGCCGTGACGCTGACCAGAATGAATACACCATGACACGCGTGACGAAGCTATCGACTTCCGATCAGACGCCATGGCGAGAATGCAAGCAGCCGCGTGTAACACCCGCGTCACCATTATGGCCGTAATTAACTGATGGTGATAATACGACACTGATAGATGCACCCCAAATCGAATCTAAATTACATTTCAGATTAATGTTTGCTTTTCACCTTAATTAGCATACAATAAACACTGGTCATTTTCGGGATTACTCAAGTAAAGAATAATAATATTTTATATACGTTTCTCACGTATTATATGTATATACGTTTAGTTCGCCGCATTGTAGGTTTATAAAAACAAACAACATACAATGACGCATACTTAGGCTTTGTTTCAATCCAGTGTATCCCGTACTTAGGTACCTACCTACATAACTAATTTCAATCAAATCGGTCGAGTCGTATCTGCGTGAAAGGATAACAAACATACATACATACATTCTCACAAACTTTCTTTATAATATTAGTAGGAGTAGGATTTTGGTATGCTCCAACAGAATGTTCAAAGGACTCATTCCAAAGTGAGATTGGAATCTATTGACATAACCGCAACATATGGTCTGTGGTAGCTAATATTCGCTAGCTCGCAGTATATAAATAACAGTAAAAGTAAAACGACACAAAATGTAAATGCCAATAATGGCTTTGGTGAAATAAACATTAATTAATTAGGTACTTACTTGATAAAATCGAAAATAACTGTCAATAAATAAAAATAATTAATGAAAAATTACTATTGCAAATATTGATATGACGCGGTATGGCTATGGCGTAGTTAGCTGATTGTAATGTGCAAGTGGTGGTGGAACCTCATTAGTCACCATGTATGCGAATGGTGAACCATGTCAAGCATGTTTCGGTCCGTACGTCAGTCGTTCGCTTTAATTGTCGCGTCAGGAAGTGAACTTGCATTCCGCAGATGGCTGAACGTTTAACTTTAGGGTGACTAAATAATTTCAATTGAGTCGTCATTAAGCCGGTCTCTCCGGTCTCGATGGCATCCATTTCATAAAGTGTTGCCCACACTACATTAAGCGCACGCATTAGCCACGCACTGCCGTGCTCTATAAAACAGACAAGAATTCGATTCAGAACCACAATTATCGCTTTCAAAATGCGTGTTACACAATTACTGATAATAGCTCTCTCGATTTTGTACTTCCATCTACCTTCGCACCAACAGAACCTCTGGATATGTAATTTTCATTGGAGCTACAGAAAAGCTACGTGAGCGAAAGTAGGCTTTCGCTCCGTTGTAAAGCTTATTACTGCTTATTTATTTATACAGCCGCGCATTATCGCGATATTCGTCGAGAGTTTATCAGCCAGCAGTAATATCACTGATGTCCGTTCTACAACTTATCTATATTGATCTTATTTACTTTCCACATTTTTCTAATATCGGCAAACAATACATAATAACTTTCCTTAAACATTTATTATCCTTAAAACTATCCGGTCTAATTCCTGTTAGAAAAGATCGTACGATAAGAAAATAAACAACGATAAGTTCAAGTTCAAATAGCAGACATTTTTCGGATGTGACTAAAATAAAAACTTGTTCAACGCGCTCACAAAAAATTCATAAGTATTGGTGTATTGCGAACCGACATAAAGTTAGACTAAAAAAAACGGACATTGAAATAAAAATAAACGTAACAAGTAAAGCCAAACAAACAGATACTCCCAGCACATTACGGCCACCGTAAAACTTTTAACAAAGCTATAATATCCGAAATCAATGTAACAGACCCTCATATGGAACATATGTATGCGGGTCGGCAAAAAAGTCATCTACACTGCGTGACGCGTCGGGCGTGCGGTAATAAACGGAATATCATATAGTGGCTGAGCGGACTGAGCCGAAAGTCGGCAAGCAAAAAGGTGTCGGAACGAAACATATTAGGGCGTGCGTCGATTCTGTGCGAGAGGGTGCCCTTACTGCTACCTAACTAAATATAGATCCGCAACGACTTCGCTACAGGAATTTGTACTCTAAACACGTCTGCGATGTACCCACGGCTCACTGGCTTTGAGCAGATTACTGTGGAGCTGCCGCTAACTCTACCTCCGGTTACAGTCTATTGTTTTTCGGGTAGATAACGTAACAAGATATTTGATTCACTCGACTAACGATATGTGCCATTATTTTGTCACTATCGATAAGTAGTGTTTCTTTGAGTGACTTTCATGCAAAGATTTGAATTTTGGAAAGTGTGACCATTTCATTTTCCAAATGTAATGCAGGTATTTTTAATTTAAAGCGACAAACAAGTGCAAGTCAGCATAGCATTAAAAAATCTTTTGAGTTTAACATCCACGTGAGAACAAAGGTTGGTACATGAATTAAAAAGCGTCGGAGGTAACAGTACCCATCAAATAAGTCAAAATAAGAATACTAGTACCGCTAGTCGTAGTTAGAAAAAAATACCAACACATGCTTTTATTCATTTATCGAAGAGCATGGTTAATGGGAGCTATAAAAAAAACAAGCACTGGCGTCGAAAGACGTAGGGCCTGCGGAGATTGGTCGGGCGGCATGGTGCGCGGGTAGGGGACGCGCCGTATTGATCCGGCGCGCGGCCCGTGCCCCCGGCCCCGAGCCCCGAGCCTCGCCAGACATTACAGAAGCACTCGCAACCCTCATCCCCGCGCCCTCCACCCACCCCTAGCCTGACGCACACCGCCTAGCCGCCTAGCCGACACCCGGGTACAACGCAACCACACCCCTTTTTCATGCAGAATCGAGTCACGGGATTTTCCAATTCAATTTTGCTGAGCAATCTAGAACATAAGTAACGGTCGTTGAGATGATAATGGATAGAAAATATGATAAATAATGTGGCTGATGTGAACAGATTGGCTCCAACGACAACATTATGGATAAAACCATAAGAGACGAAACTTTCTCGCCTCAAGATTGATTACATATTCAAGATTGAATAAAGCATTCACGAAAGCTCTGGCTTCCAGAGGAGCATGCCGAATGTTCTGGAGTTGTGTATCTTGTCAAGAGTGTTTTATTTGTCAAAAAAGATGAAAGTATGCGACGTGTTTACTGCCATATACAGTAGCCACTTGATTCGATTATGGGCACAATAAGCGAAGGAGCATTTTCGTAAGTTCGTTGACTCCGCGAACAATGTGCCCGCGGGTAGCGGTTGGGCCGGCGCGATCCCGCCTGCCGCATCTGCTGTCCGACGATGGATTTTATAGAGACAGCATATGTATAAGACAGCTTCCGACAACTTACATTTTCGACTAATATGAATACGATTGCCTTACGTGTCAGCATTTTAGAAGAGAAAATGTAATGCTATGTGATTTTTTTTACGTTGCGTTAGTAAACTGCATGTAACTTTGTATGTGATAATATTAATATAGTGTATATTCAGAAGACGTTTACAGTTTATGGGGGGTAAAACAAATAAATCTGTTTTTGGGGTCAGCAGATATGGCAACAATGGCGAGAACGAGGTGAAGGTCAAAATTGTTTGTCAAATAAAGCGCCCTAATTGAAGGGATCACCGAACAAATGCCAGATAACGTTGTTGACTCCATAGTATTTATGTTGTTAGGTGAGTCAGGCGTGATAGCCTAACTTGGTCTGACTCATCTGTACACTTAAGTTGGCTGTGCAAGTAATACGGGAATAAGGTCGTGACGCATCGCCAGTACTCATACACACTAATTATTCAGCAAATGAAATAATGTTAAAACAACAAACCATTGAAGAATTAGTTCGGTACGAAGCTCCAGCGCACACGTGTAACACTGTCTCTCATCATGTTTGATTGATGGATGGAGCGTATCCCACGGGTCACGCCAACGATAACATGTTATTATAAAAATACGAATATAATAATAGACGCTGCTTGTTATTATACCACCACCGCATTATTATAATCTGTGTGTCAGTTAAATGTTACCATCATAGCATAAATAGCTGTAGAAGAATGATCGCGATCAATGGACATTTAATCGAAATTAATAAAATAAAATATGAGGGCATTAGCAATGGGATGAAAAATATCAATTGAATGAAAAAGCTACAATTTACAATGAATAATAACTTAATAAAAGAACACAATGTACCCCCATTATCAAATTGACTTCAATGGGTACATAATAACAATAAATTGTTCTTTTATATTACTAAGTTAAAAGAAGTCAAAATAACTTTGCAGATTATTAAATATAAGAGAGTTGTTTAAGCTAAAGGCAGGGGGTATGGAATGATACACACAAACAAGCCATAGTCCAGCCGAGTGGCACAGCATCGTAAGCGAATCCACCCACTCGGTCTGGCAGTCAGGTACCACAGCAAGTTATTTGAATCGAGTTAGCTCAAGAACATAACTTTCTAGTGACTCATAGGAAGAGAGCTATCTCGCGCAGACGCTCTCAATAAGGAAGAGGGTAATAAACAAATTCATCTCTCCCATCTTATGCGGCTTCGGAGTCCATTAAAATGCACAATACTGCACTTTATACCATAGAGCCCGGCCCCTGTACTCGAGGGGCAGTTGTTATTTTTAGGCTTTAAATTGATACGCCAACAAAGGAAAGGATGTAAGCAATTAACACTGCACTTTCGATGCCAACGTACCACGATCTTGTACTGATAAATGCACAGTGAAATCCTTGATATTTATTATATCCCTGACCCCAAAATAAACGCTTCATCGAAATGATGTAGGCCAGACGCCCCGAACACATGGACGATACAAAAAACAAAAGTCCACCCATCACACTTCCCATCATCTCCGCGTACAATTAACCACTCTCCATATAAAAGAAAGCCACTTATCCGACGGCGTGAGTACCACCATTGTTCTTGGAAGACATCTCTTACTGACACTGGTTTGACCTAATTGAAAATAATGACGCGTTATTCATTGGAGCCCTTCAAGTTAAAGTTACAAAACATCACAAGAAAGGCGGCCACACTAAAGCGATCCTACAGGTCACGCATGTCTGTATCATAGCAAGATGGATGCTGTTCTATCAAGTCATCATTAACTGGTTTTAATAGACCCTCTATTTATTCGTTACCAGTATCATCGGGACAATTTTAATGATAACCATACAAAGTTTTCGTGACTTTGGAACTTCCGAGTATTTGAGCAAATATTGTAGTACTACATATTTACTAATTTACCGAGAACTAACAACACGTGTTCATTAATAGTTTTGTTTAAATATTTATTATTACTTAGCTTTGTTGAAACGGGATGTTCTTTGGAGTTTTATTTATGGCAGCCCTACTTGATGACTGCGTGACAGGTATGTGTTTGAACCACTTATGTAATATAACGACTCCTTAATTGCGGTTCCACACACTCTAACATAGGTACCTTATAATGGTACAACTTTTTTAATGTTCGGAATTCAGGGTATCACTATCTTCAATCAAGATCATAATAAAATTCAGTGTCTTCACTAGTCTTCAAATGAATCTTGAGCAGACTTTTAGGGAACCTCGAATCGTACATTTTCTGAAAAATGTACTTAGCTCTGAAATGCTTTCTACTGCTATATGACAAAAGCGGGGTCTCCATTAGGACCTTGTATTTTTTCTCATATGCATATATTTTTATCTTATTTGTATTTCATTCCTAGCGTAAAGATGATAAAATTCTTGTGGAAAATCTTTACATTAAAAAAGAATCAGCCTTAACCGTTACACAGTAATGCACATTCCTGACCAGTTTCTTGTGACCCATTTATTTGCAAGTTCCCACAAAGGAATACCATAGTCAACCGAGAGATTACAGACCACTAAAGTTGGATTGTTCGCTCGCATGTAGGCGGAACTCACACGTTTTTGCGGCTCAAACCTAGAGAGCAAACTTGTATTGATACCGGTCCAGGACTCAACCAGTCAGTTAATATTTTTGCGGCAGATGGCGTCGGCTATGTCGCGGTCATTTACATAGTAAGTCGACGATAAGCGTGCTATATTTAGCACGCGCGGGGATGCGCCCTGGCCGGCTCTGCATCGCACCTCGCACTGCACCTACACACATCGCCTCCGTTCCTCCCTTGTCTGTTATACGCCTTCGTAGTGCAATCTGGAGGTATCTCGCAGCTATCTTTTTCAAATCGGAACAAATTGATTTACATATTTGCAAATGATTCCCTAACTAAAGCATTCGATGGACACTTAACACAATTACCTTTCGCTTTGAACCCAATACTCAACTTGGAATTCAAGCTTCCTATCAATTCTTGATAAAATTCCTGATAACATTCAGCAGCAAAAAAAAAGAAAAAAACTGCCCGGCTTATCAAATATCCTAAGCCGTTGTGCGGTTGACCTTATCCTTAAGTAGTTTTTCATAAAAAAAGTTCCACCATTCATCATTGTGTAACGTCTGTGGCATTGTAACGAAACAAATACTTCACAGTTAAGCGTGTTATGTTAAGCCTCTAACGAAGCAGTTAACGTTAACGAGAAAAGTGGCAGATAACTCATGTGTCGCGGTTGCAAGTAGCACGTTGACGCGACTCGTCCGTTGCATTATCTGAAGCAGTGGAGCGATAAAAACGAACAAAGAACAATGTCAGTAGGCGCTCAACTCCCTTTCGCACGAACTCGACTCGCTCGGGCTTCGTATGACAAAATAACATTAATTTGTCCACAACGCAGCGTCCACGCAGCGACGCGCTCCGGTGCGCGCATGCATGCAGTTATTCCAATGCTGATTGAAAATAAATTTCCATAGCCTATTGAATAAATAATCTGGCGAAATCGAATGAAATAACTCGGCAAAGTAAACATTTTGTTCATCAACTGAGAGAGAGGCTAACACAAGCACATCAATATTATAGGTGGTAGTCACATCGACGGCGGACGGTCGACGAAGTGTAAATCCGCTGTTAGGGCGCGCCGCGCGATCGGTAGTGGGTGCCAGTGTGCGTGCAGAAATTTCAATCGGGCGGGTGCATGAGCACTGCATCTCAACGGAGGCAGATGTTAATGAGGCAGCCGAGAACCCGAGACTCGGCGGGCGAACGGGACCCGTCCGCGCAGACACCGGCTAAGTGGGTACACACTACACTGCGAACACCGGTCTACCCAAAAATATTATCCAAACTAAAGATAAACTAATATTGGAAAAAACTAAGCACGTTCCCCTCAAGCACGGGTGATAATAAGGGTAGTTAACACTCTTATTGGAACAGATAAATCAATATCTATAAACATCAGACGAAGAAATATTCAAATACAACGTCTTTCAACGTTTGAACTGTAATGTGAAGTGTCATAACAATTTTAATGTAGGTATTAAGTTGCTTAATTAAAATTTATTTTAAATACGAAAATACTTAAAATATATGGAAGTACTCACCATGCCTTCACACGAATCAGAACCTCGCCTTCTCCAACAGTAGGTTCAGGTTTTTTCAGGATCTTGACAGTCTTCAGTCCGCCAAAGCCGGTGAGAACGACAGCGCGCATCTCTTTGGGAGGAGGAGTCTCCTTTTCTTTCTCTTCAGTCGCCTTTTCTGGGGTCTCTTCGGGTGGGGTCTCAGTAGTTCCATTTTCAGTGGGAGTCTTTTCAGGCGCAGCTGCCGCAGGGGTTTCTGTGCTCTCCGTCATGATTTTGGCGAGGTGTTTCAACTAGGTGGTGCGATCGGAGCGGTGCGGCTAGCGGACGCGATGGGAATGAGCCCGGACGAATGTAACGGAGGCCGGCCGGCAAGTATACGCGTCGCGAAACGAATGATTCGAGAGAAGGGAGAAGCGCGCGCAGCGGCGTCGAGGGTGCAGGGGCGCGGGCCGGGGTGGGGGGCGCGAGCCCGGCGGTGCGGGGCGCGGGCGGGCCGGGGGGCACACGCGCGCCACCGCGCGGCGACAGGTGGCCACCGCGCCGGCCGGTTTACCTCCCCGCAGCCCCCCGCCCGATATTATACTACACAGGACCTGGATTAACTTTATTGCACAGAGGTCGATATAAAAAAGCTGTATTAGTTATGTACTGGTCCACCACGTAGACGCGCTGTAGCCTAGAATCGACACCTCCCAAATTAGTAGGTACACACCCTGAACGTGACTTGGCAACGGGATCGATATTGTAATTTATTGCGACTAAAGTTGCATATGTAGGGACTGACAGACTGCGGCCGATCAATGTATAGGGAGCCTACGATTCTAGACTACTATAACTACTTACTCATAAAGTGCCTACATGGGATGAAACATCAATAAATTTTATTAAAAAAAGCCCTACCCTCATTTGGCAGCATTATAACGTCGACAAACGCAACCTGTTGATTAATTTAGATAAAGTTAATACAAAGGAATAATTCTCATTGTTTATTAAAGTCATATATCGGTTCATATACTAAGTACAGTGGGTACGATATGCATGTGGGATGCTTCGCCTTTTGTTTTATTGGTAACGTTATTAATGCATTGTTTATTTGATAAAAATGAGGTTGTTAATTTTATCAACGCGACCTTCGGCGATGAAAGTATAAACACAGCAATAACGGCGATATCATATTACAATGTAATGTACAGAATATCATTTGTCATAACAAAATAAATTAGTTTATACTGTTATTACTTCTTAGTAGCTTTATGGGCGGTTCTGGAGGTAGACTCATATTTCTCATCATCCATCATCATGAGACGGCTTTGTTACTGAAACTTTTTTGATAATTCTTGTTCTTTTTTTTTAATAAGAACGGTATTTGTTCTCCTTATTATATAGAACAAAAACAATATATTCTTGTGTACCTATAGAATGTACCCACAAACTTATATTTGAATAAGTCTGTGAATGTACCTACCTATATTAATTTACAAAAATTAATGAAAAATGTTTGCCTAATCCTCGGTAAAAGAATTTTCAAATCGGTTTATTATTTAAAAGACGGTTTGTTGGTTTATTTATTTGCTTTAAGTATATCAAAATGTGAATGCTCAATATTTTTAAATAATACTGAACGTACAGATACAGATAATAAATTAAATTGTTCAAGCATTATTATTTTACCCACACTGAATAAATAATATGATATCTAACCTACAAATGTGTTATTTAATTTTGTCACGGTATTTACAAAATCGTACTCAAAATAACATTATGAAAAAAAATATTAACAAAAATCAACAATTTTCTATACACATCATGTTAAATTTGAGCGAAGAGCTAGTTAATTAGAAATACATTCTTGCTACTTAAGTTAATTACTGGTACAGTAGTTACGACAGACGGACTGACAGATCCACTTACTTGATTGGACCAACTTGATTTTATTTGCTCAGTATTCTTTTATGCTCGCTTGTCATTTAGAATAAAAACTTATATTTGTAAAAAGAACATTATAATATACCCAGTACCAATATAAGTATGCTTGTCGTGGTGGCCCGGAGGTTAAGGAGCCCGCTCCTCATGCATGAGGGTTCGAAACCTGGCAAGTACCAATGTGACTTTTTCAGAGTTATCTTTACTTTCTATGATTATTTAGAGACCACTGACATACGGTGAAGGTAAACATCGTGAGGAAAACTGTACTTATAAGTTCTAATTATAAGTTTGAATACGCCAACCGGCATTGAGCAAGCGTGGTGATTAATCCTCTAACCTTCTCCGTATGAGAAGAGGCCTTTGCTCAGCAGTGGACACTTATAGGCTGATGATGATGACCAATATAATTGTTATTTGACTTATTTGGTATTTGATTAGGTAGGTACTGCCGCTGTATCGTTGGCGTCTCAGTCGTGATTTCAATTATTGAAATAAAAAAGGAATATAGGGTAGAGTACCCAATTATCAGCAATTTAAGTGTTAGTCTTAACTTAAGTCTACTTTATATTTGTGAAAAATAGCTTATATTCCTTAAAGCTAATTTTATAATTCTAATATTGAATACGAAAGGAGATTTTAAAGAAAACCGTGGTTGACCTACTTATATCAAGATTTTTTAGACAAGGAAGGATAAAAAATTGTCCTCTCACCATTTATCTACTGGCTTTAGCTTCAATTAATAGCATAGAGCGAGCAAATTATCTATTTATTTGAAAGCGCTCGTCACAGAAACTGTTGGTTTGAATTAAAAATATTTTGTTGTTTTGCGTCGAATGTACCATTTTTAAGCTTAGACTATACCTATTATAACTACTATCGGCTCAAGGTAGTACTTATCCTTTTTTTACCTCTGGTCTTCTGCCGAACTTCATCCTATCCTTTATTCGACTGCACGGTTGGCGCGGTGGCTGGGCAACTGGCTGCCGCGCAACGTGTCGTGGGTTCGATTCCCGCACGGAACAACTCTTTGTGTGATCCACAGATTGTTGTTCCGGGTCTGGGTGTGGTGTGCATGTGACATTGTATGTTTGTAAACGCACCCACGACACAGGAGAAAATCCTAATGTGGGGGGCAACGTTTTAAAAAACCAAAATAATTATCTTATGAGCGAATTAATATAGGTGAGAGTGCACAGTTGGCGTAGTGACTGGGCCACTGGCTGCCGTGCAACGCAATTGTAGTTTTGGGTCTGGGTGGTTTGTGTATGTGCTATGTGCATTTGTATGTTTTTAAACGCGACACAGAAGAAAATACCGCTGAGGGGCAAGGTTTTCTAAAAAAAAACTAAGATATTGATAATTATATAGTAAGTAATACCTACGTTGTATATACTCAATTGATTTATTCAGACTAGACGACCTTTTGTTGTCCCACAGGCTTAGGCCCTTCAAGATCAAACAGGAGTCATGTGAGGCTGTCGCACATGCGCACAACTAACAAGATAAATGCTATCAAAAACTTTTTTAAACGTTGTACCACGCTTTTCTTCTTTTTAGGAATTTCTTTTTGTCCTATGTCGTTCAGACACATTCAAACCCTCAACAACAAAATTGTAGGTCCCACAAAAATTGTTCCGTGCGGGAATCTCCCAACATGCAGCTCGGTAAGTAGCTGAACGTCCAGCTTCTGCGGCAACCGCAGGTACAGTCAATTTAAGTACTACAGACTGAAGTGACTATCATTCGATTTTATTTAATTGTTTAATACAAAATCTGTACAACCAGACTTTATGACTTAGGCATTTTATCTCAGTCGAAATTTATACCTTGATCATAACTTGGATAGATTTTTTTTTATTTTTTTTTAAAAAAAAAAACCTTGCCCCACATTAGGATTTTCTCCTGTATCGTGGGTGCTGTTACAAACATACATTTTCACATACACAAGACACCCAGACCCGGAACAACAATTTGTGGATCACACAAAGAGTTGTTCCGCGCGAGAATCCAACCCGCGCGGTGCAGTCAAAACTTATATGATGGATAGGTACCGCGCAAAAGGCATTGGTGCAAGATTTTCATAAAAAAAAAAATATATTCATTTGCTGCAAGCCGGTCAAGCTGAGTAACTAATTAAGTCTTATCCCACACAATTCCAAACCCTGTCCTATTACTAAAAAATTAAGAAAACCAAATCGCTCAATTAGGTCATAATAGTTCAATAAACTGAAATGTTAGGTCAGGGATCATTCGAACAAGTATCAGTTTTTTAGTAATTGAACCATTGAATATCACTTGAGATAACATTTAGAAATGATTCACTCTCCCCTAGATACTTATAATTTACACAATTCATCCAAATTCTTTGGTCAACTATTCACAAGAGATTCCAAAATACGGGTCTATGACGAACACTCATCGATAACGGCTTCATTGTTCGAAAAACCAATTTAGAGATTTAGGCCGTAGGTACCTACGTAAGTAATAATTGGATAAGCACAATGGGAAACAATAGAAAAATTCTGAAAGCTTGAATGCAAAGTTTATTACCTTCGTGTACTGCGTAAGAGTCAGTGAAATAAGTACTTAGAAGCGTATCTGATTCGCAGATAACGTCCACGTGAGTGGTCGATGCGTCACAAAACGCGTTCGCTAGTAATTTACTACCATGGTGGTATTCTGGTATTCTAATTATGTGAAAAATGAACGCCGGAAGCGATAGATTTGAATTCAAAAGAAATTATGCTTCCGAAGTGCCAAGATTATTTTTAGTAACAGTGGAGTTATGTGGTTGGAACTATTTTTAAACGAATAATTTGTTGTTAGTCCGGTTAGATAAACAGACAAACTTTGGCAAAAACCTGTACCTACATTATTTTAAAAAGGTTTCTTGCTATTTTGGCAACATGAGGATATTAAGTAGAATTTGGAATACCTACTAGCTTATAAAACCTTACTATATTTAAAAATGTGGTATAGAAACCAAAATTTGGTTTAGCATTATTACAGCAAATTACATTTGGCGCCAATATATAGGTAAATGTAGATGTTACCAAGAAAAACATAAATGTGGTGGGTACTTTTAATAATTTTATATGTCTTCAGACATTATCTACATTGACTAAACATTATATCAATAAGATGAATGTAAATCAACTTACAACGGAGAAGATTAAGCCTATTCACAGCTATATACAAGCTGACTCCGACGACTGAATCAATCGTACAATTGGCGTGGTAGTCTCAAGTTGTCGCCATTTATGTCATCATCATAATAGCCAGGAAACGTCCTCCGCTAAGTATCGGGGCTCCCTCGTAAGTTTCAATAAAGTGCCCATACTTCCAACCAATGCAGAAAGCACTTAATACTTTTTAGAATAAAGTCAATTTTTAAATTTGTTTCAGATTTTGTATCAGAGATTTTTGCATAATTTGGTTTGCTAAAAAGTTATGCCATCTAATCGATAACCTAATAGGTGCCTTTTTTGATAAGATACAATCCTCAAATGTGACTTCTTTCACCGTAGGCGGGGCAAGAAGCAGTGTCATACATATCATCATCATCAGCTTATAAGCGCCCATTGCTGTGCCAAGGCATCTTCCCACACGGAGAAGGTTTCAGCATTATTCACCACGCTTGTTCAAGGCGGATTGGCGATTTCAAACTTATAATTAGAAATTATAAGTACAGAGGGCCTACCATGACTTGTTAAAGCGTCTATCTTCCGGGCGAGAAAGAGGGATGGAGCTATACGTTTCCTCACGATTTTTTCCTTCACCGTATGTCTAAATAATCATACAAACTAGGTACATATAAGTCGGAAAGGGTAACTTGCCAGGTTTCGAACCACTACGACTCTTATCTTATTGACCAAAAACCACCTCGTTCTTATTCTTTCTCTGCCGGGTCGCGGTACATGACTGCGCCCGTAACCTCGGCTGATTCGTATTGTAGCAATGCAGCTTGCTTGCAATTCTGCATGCAGTCCATTATACCCTTTGCGTACTCATCGAAATCGTTGGAGCCGTGTCGGAGATCCTAACACATCACTACATAGTATAAAACAAAGTAAATTAAATAGTTGAGACAATAAGTATCAGCATTGTTAGTACCCATGCGAAGCCGGGGCCGATCGTTAATATGTGAGTTTACAAGAATTGATTGCGCAAGTAAATCAGAATTCCTTTTTAAGAGGTAAAGTCAAAGTCAAAATCAATTAAAATTCTTACTAGACCATAAAGAATAGTCTAATAGAATAGAAGCTTTTGAAAGGTCAAAATATGTAGGTATAATAATAGTCCGTGAGTCTGCATTGCCAAAAACAATTAGAGATTTAGAATTACATAATTATAAAAAGAAATTATTTAAATTGTTAATAGACAAATGTTACTATACTCTAAAGGATTATTTGGATGATGTTATTTAATTTTGATTGAGTTTATAATTTGTGTTTATGTTTATAATTTATGCTTATAATTTTAATTGCAGTCTTGATATTATTATGTGAATTAATCTATAATCTAATTGAAAGTTTATAAAATGTTACCTTAAACTTATTGTATGCCATTATGGCGGGTCATAGCTGTGTACAATTTAAAAACCATGTAACAACTCACTGTTTACCTATGTACCACAATAAAGAATATTTGTATTTGTATTTTGTATTTGCTCGTCAGTAAAGCTAGGTATTAGATACTTATAAATAACTAGCTAATCTCGCGCGGTTTCACCCGCTGCTCAGCTCCAATTGATTGTAGCGTGATGTTTTATAGCCTATAGCACTCAGGAACATTGAAGTTATCTATCAGTGAAAAATTTTTGGCTATCCGACCAGCGGTTCCAAAGATTACCCCCTACATACAAACTTACAAATTTTACCTCTTTATAATATTAGTATAGATTACAGAGATTAGAGATAGATTATTTATTATTTGTTCATTCGTCAGTCTGAACAAATAATAATTTAGTCAGTCAATAATAGATAGTTTTTTTTTGGGTTTTGACTTAAAAGAATCAGTAGTAATAATTACTACTGATTCTTTTAAGTCAAAAACATCGATCACTAAAAAAGACCGTTCGAAAGTTCTAATAATAGTGATCGATGGTCAAAAAGCAAAAAAAAGTTTGTCATTAAACTCAAAGTCGCAGTGAAAATCATTTATTTCAACTATCTAAACCATAAATAGAAACGTCAAAATAAAATTTTTGTAGTCCTTATTAATTAATTAATTTATTACCTAATTTAAAAATAAGTAACATTAAAAGACCTTTATACCTACTTACGCCATTATCGAAAAAAGGAATCCGAAATTCACAACACTGAACCTGAACCATGTTTGTCATTCAAACTATTGATTGACGCATAACTTCAATTATGATACTTTCTAAGAAAACCCGGCATCGCACGGGTGCGATGCTGATTTAGCTATCATTATTATTTTCTCAACTATTAAAGAGATGTTATTATAAATATAAACCTTCCTCTTCAACCAGAGTGGTTATAGAGGAAGGTTTCTATAAAAAACCGCATCAAAATCCGTTGGTTAATTTTAAAGATTTAACATACAATGATAGGGATAGGGATGGGGACAGAAAGCGGCAAAGCGTCTTGTAGGTATGTACTCACTGATGTTACGTCTGCTAACAGCGATTTTCGCATAGAAATCGGGAGAGAACCTGTCATTTTTAATGAGCTGAGGATGAGTCCTACCCTTCCGGCATTGTGTGTCATCTAACAACCGACACTGTCACAATGAATTCTGAAAATCTATTTAAGTACCTACCTACACAGTTCACAGTACCTGCCTATGTAGTTTTCTCGTGCCTGCCTCTGCCTGCCTATAGTACCCCGTCCTAAGTTAGAACGTATGGACTAAAAGTCTAAATTCACAAAAGCAACTTTTGAAGAAAAATAAAGTTGAAATTCCCGAAGATTTAACGTGATACTTTCAGGTGGTAAAACCAAATAGTTCCTTTCTTTGACTAGATAGATACTATATTTCGCTGGTCTTCTGACGGCGAGTAAGCTAGCAAGACGCCCGATCAGAACCAGAGCCGTACGCTCGGGGTACGGCGCATTGCGTTCCGCGCGCGCCTCAAAGGGTGACCCTTTACCCTTTACCCTTTTATAGACCATCATAGACGGGGCCTATACTATAGGGCTGATGTTTAGCCGGGGTTGCGAGGTAAGCACAATAAGGCACCGCGGCTTCTGCCTGGAGCAGGAGTACGAACGGGATGGTTTTTCGTCAGTAAGAGTCTGACACTCTCTCTCGCCTCATCCTGGACGGTAGAAGACATTTGTTGATTTTCCTTTTTTTTCATCACCAAAAAAAGCGCAATAATTTGTAAAGGCTTCGGCCTGGAGCAGGAGTACGAACGGGATGATTTTTAGTCAGTAAGAGTGCGACACTTCCTCTCGCCCCAAACAGGTCCAGCAAGTTATTATTGATTTTCAAGTCTCAAAAAAAACCTATTCATTAGGTACTTTATACAGGGTGTAAAAAAAACTACGTTTAAAAAAACCGACTTCAAAAACAAAAAAGTGTCAAATAAGTAATTAAAATTGATATTTTAATAGCACTCTTACGTACGTGAAGCTAATACTTTTAATATTAATAATAAAACACTATCAATTCTATGTGCTACCTATTCATAGGTTTGAAGTCGGTGCCAAGCCTAATACATAATATACTAAGCATGATTACATGAGTACCTAAACTCGCCGGGCGCGTTTGAAGTTATTTGTTAGGATTTAAGAAATTTAGTACCGATTTTCTAACTTGATGGCGTTAGCGTAGAATCAGAAGTCTATATGGTTTCGTTACCGGCGAAACTGTATATAGCTTAGAAAGATATTTGGATGAATTATGAATTCTGACAGTTTTCTCGTACCTACTTGGTTGTTAAAAGTAGTAGTAGGTAGCTGCGTTGTTAGTTGTGGAAATTTCGTCTTTTAGCAGTTAAACAGTCTTAATTCTCATTTAGTTTTATTCTGTTTAGGGCTTGGCACCGACTTCAAACCTATGAATAGGTAGCACATAGAATTGATAGTGTTTTATTATTAATATTAAAAGTATTAGCTTCACGTACGTAAGAGTGCTATTAAAATATCAATTTTAATTACTTATTTGACACTTTTTTGTTTTTGAAGTCGGTTTTTTTAAACGTAGTTTTTTTTTTTTTTTTCTTTTTCGTGTTTGTTGCAAGTTCTTCTGTAAACTACAGTAATATTTTAAATATAAATTAACATATTGAATAGTATATATTTTTAAGTAGCTATGTGTTGGCCAATGAAAGAAACCGCCCGATTAATAAATATAGATCCCAAGAAATGGGAAAGTTCTCATCATCATCATTATCATCAGCCATTTTAATGTTCCCACTACTGGGACACAGGCTATCTCTCTAGGAGAGGGAAAGTTCTTAACAATATAAATAAATTAAGTCCAAACACGAGGTAGCTACTGTAAACCGTTGAGGAGTTCCCTAGACTGTCGTTCGTCTTCATCATCAGATCCCTAATGACAGTCACAATCCATCAAGCTGTACAGTTCTCATCAAAACGAATAAATTAAGCTCAAACACAAGGAAGCTGCTATGAACCGTTGAGGAGTTATTTCGACTGTCTCTCGTTTCCATCCGGAATTCCCTCGACGGTCAATTGTCTCCATCATCAGGTAAACTGCAGACCTTCAGTCGTTATGATACATACCTACAGGTACAAAGTTTTCATCAATATAAATGAATTAAGTTCAAACACGAAGTAGTTACTGTAAACCGTTCAGGAGTTCCCTGAGCTGTCCTTCGTTCTCATCATCAGACCCTTAATGACAGTTACGACCAAACCTGCTGCAAAGTGCTCGCCAATACGAATCATTCAAGCCCAAACACAAGGCAATTACTTACTCCAAATAGTCAAGGGGATCCCTCGACTGTCTTCCAGCTCCGACATCTGGTCGACTTCAACCTTCGTCAAGTTGTAGTGTTGTTAAAGGCCTACTTAAACATCATACAAAAAACCTACTCGCCCCTACAATTTTCGAAAGTTCCCCTCTGTTTCTCCAGGATTCCATCATCAGATCCTGACCTCATGACAATGGGACCAAATGGCAAGTATACCCTATCGAATAAAAAAAGAATTTTGCAAATCGGTCCAGGCGTCTTCGAGTAATCGGTGTACATACATAAAAAAAAAAAAAAAAAAAAATACGCGTCGAATTGAGAACTTCCTCCTTTTTTGAAGTCGGTTAAAAAGACACTTAACGAAGCCGAAAGCCACGTATTCTACCCATTATTTGGATCATTTTTTCTTTAAGACCATAGCTGGGACTCCACGGGTTCTCGAGATATTGAAGGTCTAAGATGCATTTTTAAATTTTTTTTGCGCAATCGAATTCTAAGTATTATTACAAAACCTTTTTCCAAACAAACATTACCTGAATTTTCGATTTTCCTGATTATTATTTTTTTTTTTTTGATACCTAAAAATAAAAGTCGTTTCCCTGTGAATATTTTAGCGTAAAGCTACTTAGTTAGAACTGCAGTATGCGTAGTTAACGGCTTCGTTAAGTGTCTTTTTACACCCTGTATAGAATATCTAAGGCAGCAAGCAGACAGATAACCTGATGGTAAGCAGTGGGCGTCGCCTATGGATTACAATTTTAGTGTTTTTGGTAACTCGGGGTTTTGGTGATTGGGAATGGGAGGGGTTGGGGGAAAGTTATGACTTCTCCCGCCCAGGGTACCTCTCTTCCCTCGTTCTTTCTCCTGATTCTCGGGACATTATTGCGGTTACCCTCAGCCAAAGTTGGAATACTAATTGCACGTTTTCACCAACATTGGCTTTTTTGGTTTGATTCCCGCAAAGAAGGACATTTTGCGTCATTAACAGTTATTTAGATCTACGTACTCAGGTAACGCATAATTTGATTTCATTTACAACAAAGAAATCTCGTTTAAAAAATATCCGAAGGTATTCCCCTTACCTCCTCATTATCCTACAGCACGAAAATGATTATTAATTAGAAACATTTTTACCACACCTATCTACATATTTTATTTCCTCTCAAAAATCTCGAGATAAATTTTATACACTCTCAAAAATCTCGATGCATTTGAAATGAAACAGCAAAATAAACTAAGTAAAATAATTTATTTGGCCTACTAACAATAACTACAACTACAACTTAGTGTCTTTGACTTCACTGGTGGGTTCTGGTATTTCACCGTACCCCGTGTAGTAGTTATAGTCATCTTCATCTTCTTCGTATTCATCATCTTCGTCTGCGTCCTCCCCATCCTCCTCTTCCCTCTCCGTCAGCAGCCACGCCTCCTGAGACTCTTTGTTTCGCTTTGAAAGTTTCTTTTGCATAATCTGAAATAGTCGCATCAAACTTTTCATTATAGTCAGTTCTCAGTTATTTTAGAATCTTCGTAGATTTTAATTTGTTGTTTTGTTTTGAATAAGATCTACCTACGTGTTCGATGTTTTGTTTACAAATTATTAAGAGATAACTAGACTAGACTAAATAATTATCCTTTGGTGTTCATCAAGACGACCCAATAATTTTTTTTACTTTAGGAATTGGGCAAATAGCCAGGTTCGATCGTACCTATGACAGAAGTGATTAGGGCCGTCTATGAACGCCCGCAATACCAGGTAGTGGAGGAACTACGCAAGGAGGTTTGATTATTATTGTTGGTTCTATCACCGCCAAGAAGATGAAATTTATTCCCAGTTGTCGCAATTACCGTGGCATAGCAGATGTTTTTGTGTAATAACTATCGATGCAAAGCTTAGTGTACTTTGGATTTATTGTATGAGGGCAAAAGATTATCAACTAAGTTTGGATTGGTGTAGAGCGATAGAAAGATGCTATAGGTATGGATTAGTTACAACAATTAGGCACTTTTAAATGTTATATATTGCAATACTAAAACCATGATGGACTGACCCCGATGAGTTGTTCATGCAAAATTTAACATCGTGTAAGTAAATTACAGATTAATGGGAATTAAGTAGGATCAACGTACAGCAGTTAGAACGCGGCTTTTTAGACGCAAAAACATAGATGCTTAATTTTTCCAACGCAACGAACATAACACTTTAGACCAATAAAACAGGTTTTATTTGAGCACCCATTTCTACGGTTATAAACTTACGAATTAATTCTAAAGTAGTGGTGAGAACATCAACCACATTTTCGGTAAATTACATTGAATAATTTTTGACGAGGGTTGTTTTTAGATGGAGCACAATCATTAACTTTGAAGTATTGATAAAAAATTATAACCTGTCTCTGGAGTAAGAATTCAGCCAGCTCCTTTCTCTGGTTGCCAACAACATCAGGGACTTTATTATGACTTGCTCTGTAGGATATGACGTTAGATTCTGTGTTGAGAGTGCTCCAAGCATCACTGCTTTTCTTCCTAGCAGCCAGTAGCCGGCTCATTATCTTTGCATGGTCCAACCCAAATATACTGTGAGTCATTTCTGGCAATGGTTCTTCATAAACTGGCAAATCATTTTCTAGTTGCTTTATTTTAGCCTGTAGGAAAAGTGAAAATCATTTATTTCTATTAATCACTTACTGGTACTTCTGAACATCAAAATATGCTTTGTAGGTATCAAAATAGTTCCGGGGTTGCGGGGTAAGCGCAATGAGGCACCGCGACCTCGGCACAGAGCAGGAGAAGGAACAGGGGGGGTTTTTAGTCAGTAAGAGTCTGACACTCCCTCCTGCCCGGCCCTGGGCGGGAGAAGTCATTTGATGATTTTCCCCTCACAAAAAAAAAGGTATCAAAATAGTTATAGCTTGGTATGTAAAACATGAGTATTGCAATAATTATGTCACGTAATACGTAAGTATATATGTACAATATTCAGCATGTAAATTGGCAACTCTTTTTGGATTGGATTCACTCCAAGTACAGGATATGAGAAAAATGCCTCTACTACAACAAACTCTTTTCGTGTATGTTATGTATTAATTTAATTTTCAGAATGTCTTCTGAGTCTAATCTTAGATTTCATAGCGGTACCAAGTTGTGAACATTTTACAATTAGTCAAGTAAATAATAAAACCAAATCAATTAAGAAAGACCAAACTCTGAACCAGGTCAAGTATATAGTGATAGGTACTCTGACGCGGTTTCACTCGCCTCTCGGGTCCTACAGATCGTAGCGTCATGTTTTATAGCCTATTGCCTTCCTTGATAAATGGTGTATTCAACTCAAAAAGAATTGTTCGATTCCAACCAGTAGTTCCGGAGATTAACATGTTCAAACAAACAAACTTTACAGCTTTATAATATAAAAAAAAAGTAAAAGTAAGCTAGTATAGAAGTATAGATTATTTACCTTCACCTCTGGTGATAGTTTGGTATTTAGAGTGAATTCAGACTTTAGCAACTGTCCTATGTCAGAAGGAGCATAGTCCTCACCATAGTCAGCTATTGCCAAACGACGGTCCAAGTCAACTAGGTGAGCTTCTTGCTTATCTGTGAACAGGTGATTGGATTTTGAAACATTCGTCTTATGTAACAACTTGCTTCCACCCGCGTGATATGTCGATAAATGTAGCCTATGTCCTATTCCAGAGAGTATGTTATGCCTGTGCCAAATGTCATCCAGATCTGACCAGCCATTTTGGCGGGATTGAGTAACAAACATCCAAACATCGTAGCTTTCTCATTTATAATATACATAAGTAAGAAGTAATATTGGGAAGCCTAAACAAATGTGAAAAAGAAATTATTATATATTGTAAATTTTAAAAAGGTAAATAACTACTACAGAATCTACAAACTCACCCTTTTTATCTAGATAGTTGAATGAGTATAAAACATGCCAGGTTATTTTGAGATCATAGTTTAAAAACATACAGGTTTGTTAGAAAGGGTTACAAGGTGGTCTCTCTCAAAAAATTACTTAGTTAACACACAAAAAAAGCACTCATCAGCTTAAAGAAGACATCTCAAGACTTAAATAAAATAATGTACCTTTAACAAACACTATGTAAGGTACTTCTCCCATGACCCTGAGGGTGGATAGCTCACGCCTCAGTCCACCAGCTACTTTGTTCAATATCTTCTCAGTTTCAGCATCTGAAGCATTGCCTTTGCACACCCAAAAGACATTCACTGTGTTCATATCTGGAGTCACATTTACCTGGAAATGAGAAATTGTTGTATTCAATTTTATGCTTATAATGTTTTATGTACTTGTTGTTGTTGTATGAATGGTATGTATTGTCTTTATTAGAGGTTACAAGTAAAAAAAAATGGATGTCCCTAACAGGCTTTTCATAAATGTGGGTCCCCGAGAGGCTTTTCATAAATGTGGGTGTTATAAACCCTTGGCAAGCTCCAATATGACTTTTTCCATTTATATATACATATTTACTTTCTGAAATTGTTTAGACACATTTGACACATAGTAAGGCAACTATCATCAATGCTGGAAGCTACCATTCTTCGGCATTGGGCACTTATAGGTTGCTAAAGACAAGCAAGAAAGCCAAGGATACAAGAGAATGGGGTAAAACATTATGCCATCTTATAGTCCATGTTTAAATTATTAAAATAGGTAACAAAATATTTGTAAATAAGCATCATCTTATTCAGTAAAATATTCTTCCAATTTAATTGAATTTAAATAGTAAAACCAAGCAAGAAAAAAAGAATAGTAAGTGATATGGCAGTTGTACTTAGGATAGGACTACATTAAATAAGGTAGATCCACAAAACATCACCCCCTTTTTACAAGACAATATTTATGTTCAGTCTAGGTTTAAACCATTGAGTTGTTTTCAATTTTCAATCTTATTTTCGCCTATTTTTAATTCGATACACAAAAACTGGCTCAATGGTTTAAACCTAGACTGATGATAAATCTTGTTTTGTATTAAGTCTTTAGCAGAAATTCTAATATCAGGGTAGTTAGCTACAAACTAAAAGTAAAATGAAATTGTGGTCGTGAATAAACGTATAGGGTTCTTACTCTTGATATTTCAATCCCTCGTCCCACTACATCCAAAGCAGCCGTTCCAGTAGACATCATGTCAGTTATCTGTTTCATAAACATCTTGTTCAGCATAGCTGTGCGCCGCATTCCACGCTTCCCAGGCTCGTGTTTCTGCAGCGTCAGACTTTTTACAGTTGGCAGAGTATTCTCGAAGAATTGTTGCGTTGGATGCCATTGCCTGAAAACCGACCAAAACAATCACATAACCTCAAATATCATAGCCTCACTGCAAAATAACGACAAGGAAAATGGAATTTACCTTTTATTCTTGGGATTCACCATTTTACATAGTTTTAAACCTTGCTTCTTCAAATTGAGAGCTACGCAAGAAACATGATAAAGCCGATGAAAAGAAATCATTTTCTTGACAAATATAAAACAATTAATTAAAAAATCTCATAAAAGTTATCAATGTACAAGTCCACAATCATTCAAAATATAGAATATCTATTGTCAAGAAAAACAAAACAATCAAGATAATACATTTAAATTATAGAATTCCCAATTCCAATGATAATCATTGTTTATATTATATTTGACGTTTTCGCCGTCAGCTGCCAGGGTTGCTTACCACAGAATATACGCTAGTACACGACCTGTCCATTCACCAGACAACAGGAAGGGTTAGTTAGTTAGGCCATGAGTAGATAATGAAGTTAATTTTCTATAAACAGGGGTATGAGTGCTTTGCTTGACTAAAAGGGTACACCTAAGAATAATTTGTACTTCACGAAAGTGTGACTTAGGAGAAGGAACGGGGGGTTTTTAGTCAGTAAGAGTCTGACACTCCCTTTCGCCCGACCCTGTGCGGGAGAAGACAATTGATGATTTTCCCTCACAAAAAAACAATCTTCTTGCTCAAAGTAGTTAATTCCTCCTAGGAGATAGAATCAAAATTAAATTGTTACTTGATAAAATAAAAATTCCTACTGCATGGACTCATCATTAATTATACATTATGAAACTCAACTGAAAAATCTTTGATAGTAAAATATGGGCAATGACTGTGTGAATTCTACAAAAACCTTTTATTTTAATAAAACGTGGATCATGCAAAACTATAGTGAGACCAACCCTTTTCCGCAGCCATATTGTAAGCCAAAGACAAAATTGACGCGCGTGGGAGGAGTCGTGCTATTCCCGCCAATGCCCGCCAAATATCTGTCAAATTGTCAAAATCAGGCCTACTCGGGATAAGTTTACGTGTATAAGGTTGTTTATTTTTATGTTTTATTTAGTATTTCGTACTGTGAAATCATCGTGAAAATGTCTAACTTAGACGAGAGTGAAGAAAATTTAATAGCTAAAATGGACAGTCTTTGTTCAGATCTAAATGTTGACCCTGTTGCAGCGAAAAAGGCTAAGGATTCCTTTCTTGATATAAAACGACATTATACTTTAGATGTAAGTACTTTGGGACAATTATTTCATATAAGTATTTAGTTTAAAGAAAATATCACGTTTACATTCTTTGCCACAGCCATACAAATATATATAATTTTTGATTACTTCCTTGCCTTGCTAATTGCTACGTCTTTTCATTTGTTCCCTTGGAGTTCTTGTTCTGAATTAAAATAACACGTCCTTTACTTATTATTTTGAATTATACAGTTATTTAGTATGATGCAAACCTTTGTGATATGGGTTTGTGTATTTTTTAACCTACAACTTTCACTTGGTATATTATTCGCTACGAGTCTTATCTAAGCTAGCATATTAAATCATACGTTATTATTCCCTAAGTATAACATTCCACAATTCATATACAGTGAAAAATATTTTTTGTAGGATCTTCCTTAAAACCTTTGTTTATATACCTCTATGGTATGGCATGGTTAGGGTTGCATTTTATAAATTAAGATAGATATTAGATTCATATTAATTAACATTATTTTTGTAGGGTGATACATTGCATTGGATGGCATGTGCCCTTTATGTGGCATGCAGGACCTCCATAACACCAACTGTGCAATCTGGAAAGGCTGTAGAAGGAAATTGTGTCAGTCTCACTAAGCTATTGAGACTATGCAATATAAGGTAAAATACTATAAATTAGAAAAGTTAATAAATTCTCTTACAATGGTTTACATCTTACCATTTTAATATTTTATCAACAGCCTTATTCAGTTCTTCAAAAAAATAAAGAATTGGATGGAGATGGCTTTGATGTCAACTGAGTTCAGAGATAGGATATCTCATTTGGAGCATAAGTTTGCAGTATCTACAGTCCTGTACAGAAACTTCCAGCCCATCTTTCAGGAAATATTCTCAGGGCTGACTAATGAGCCTTTGAAAACTAATACTGTTAAAAGGAGGACCAAGTAAGTATTGCATAATAATAATCCTAAATAGTTTTGTTTGTGTGTATTTACAGGATAATGAACTTTAGTGAACATAGTATTATATATAAATAGTTATTCTATTTCAAATTATCTAGACAGAAATATAAATATGTGTAATATTATCCAACTGTAAACTTCTATCTTAGTCTGCTTGTAAATAGAAAATTTGCCAAACTAACTTGGCTAGAAAACTAACCCAATAGAAATACTTAAATATATGTTATAATTCTTTACACAGGAATCAGCCATGTACTACAAATGCCCTGTATGAGTTTACCTGGTGTCTGTACATATGTGTCAAGGGAGAGTTTCATAAATCAGCTCATGATCTTGTAGACATGTACCATTTGCTGCTTTCGTGCTTGGACTTTGTATTTGCCAATGCTTTTTTGAGAAGAAGGATTGATTTGATTAATCCTGCTTTCAAAGGTGTGTATCTTTTAGATGTTTTTATTAATGTTATTTTTGATTTAAAGTTTTAAGCCCCCTGTAACAGGTGGCACAAAATAATATTTGGTTTTATACTCAAGCCTTTTTAGCAAATCTGTAGTCAGATAAAACTTAATACATACCTTATTAAACTAAGAGTTAAATAGATAAGATTGTTGTCAAAATAATACTTACATTTGTAGGTCTACCAAATGACTGGTTGAAGGATGAATTCAAAATGCCATCAACAGCACCATGTATTATGTCCACACTGTGTGAGATAAAGAATGGTCTACTAGTAGATGCCGCATCAACTAAGGAATACAGCTGGAAACCTGTTGTGAAGTCATTCTTTGAGAAACAAGTAAGTTTGATATCAAATAAGTAGAAAGATAATGCTTATTGCCAGTACTTAGTACAAGTACCATCTGGATTTTATCCAGTTCTTTTTGCTGCTGATGTTTTCAGATTAGAGAGCAGAAAAACTGTATTCGGCGTTCTTATTGTTCAATAGTGAAATAATTTTGAATTTAAAAAGCTTATGTACATTTAGTAACAGTCATATAAAGCATACAAAACAAGAGTAGAGGTAATTTCAGACACATCATTTTCTTGTTTCTGCTTCATTGCAATTCACCAAGTAGATCAATTCAGCTTATTCAATTTAGTAAAGGTTTTGAAATATGGAACAACATTTTATCAGATTGATAATAATAATTGATTAGTTTGAATTGTGTGTAACATGAATATATTGTATTTTGCATTAAGCTGTGCATTTGTGCATTGCATTACTGCAGTACTAAAGTAAGAAATTCTGAATTTTTCGAAAATTAATTTAGAAAATCATTATGTTATTACTTATTTATAGAAAAAATATGGTAGGTCTGTTTTTCTGTAAATATTGAAGTGGTGTGAATTTACTTTATTAGTATTATTCCAAATACATCTACAAAATGCTATATTTTTTTATTGTTTTTAGATTCTGAAAGGTGATAAGGAACAACTTTCTGGAGTCATTGACGTGGGGGTTTTTGACCAAAATCTTAAATCATTGAACAATTTATATGAAACTTATGTTTTAAGTGTTGGTGAATTTGATGAGCGCATATTTTTAGGTGAGTCGTCTTTATTTTTATAAAAGAGGTTTTATTTATAATGCTGGCCGCTAAGAAATTAAAGAAAAAAATATCATTACAAACAGCAGTTGTCATTTGTCATTTTTGCAGGTCTTTATGAATTATTATGTATTGTGAGAATGTCAAATATTTACTATATGAATCCTATTTTAACTTGCTTTGTTGATTATGAAGGTACTTTTTGGCGGGCGACTTCATTACTACTAATTTCTGGCAATTAATTCTCGTTTGTTTTTAGGTGAACATGCAAATGAACAAATTGGAACTTCAAATAAAGTGTCTGGAGATGAAATATCACAAGTTATTGCTACATTTGGCCCAGTAAGTTAGAATTTTTAGCTATTGTGTAGAAACTAGAGGCTTGAAGTGTGTACGCCGAAAATGCTACTTCAAACAAAAATATCAAAAATACTTAGCAAGATCCAACATGAGGAATCCTTTCACTTTAAATTGGATCTACTCTATCAGTGAATACTAAGACACAGGCAGAAGTTCTTAAACGTTTTTGGTGTTTCTATAATTGTCTGTTTGTCATCAGAGCAACCGCGCTTGCCACGAGACTCCGCTCACAGGGCGCCGGTACTTAGCTCGTCGGGACGAGGAACTTACACCGGTATCGGAAGCTAAGAACAGCCTCGCTCGTCTCGCTGCGTACCTCAGACAGGCCAAACCGCAACCCTCCCGGGACCTCTTAAAGTTGTTCTCGTAAGTACCTGTATACTAAACTGTAACTGTTCAATGATGGTAATAAGAGACACAATAACAAAACAAGTGTGTGATCTCCGGTGTTCGCTTGGGGTTTCATCAATTAAAAAATATATTTCTTTAGTGTTTCTGTGTGTTCTATGATGACGAGATACCATTTTGTACTTATTCTATAACTTTTGCATAAAAAAATGTTGTAAAGCCAACATTTGCATTTTGTATGTTTCAAAATAATATAATATATAATAATAATAATATAATAATAGGTTTATTTGTATTGTGATTGTGGCAGTCTTTTTATGCGATGTAATGGCAAACATGTGCTTATTTTACTATACTGATGTGCTATAGGCATATTAGATTGAATCAGATTTAGATTAGATCAGATTTAAGCATATAATATTTTAGACAAACTAAATAATTACTTGAGATACTCAATCACTATTTATTTTTCAGGGATTGCAATGTTAACATGGAGGCAATAAACACTAATTTAGTGCAGCCATGCAACAGATGGATGGAACAGTTTGCTAACAGCTTGAGGGAGAGCAATACCACTTCCAGTAACGAGACTATATCATTCAGATGTAATATGGTCACATGTTTGTATTACAAAGTATTCGAACACATCATTAGAGAGGAGCACCGGAAGAAACCACAAGTGTCCTTAAATGTAAGTGAACTAACTTTAATTGAGCAATTATTATAAAATTATAAGTATTAAGCGCTGCCTATAGATATCATCGACACCAGAAGGAGTTACGAGTGCGTTATCGCGCTTTTGGGGCCAAGGGGAAGGATATTTGGCCTCCACAATCCTCACTCACAAGGCAAAACAACGCCAGGCCTTACATCGGTTTTGTATGAGGCTGTGGTAACATTCTGCTTCAAAAGAAATCGATATTTTGTCTATTAAAATCTAAACTTCATTATTAAAATAGAACTCTTTTAAGAATATTAAAGTTAATGTATTGAAGAATTGGCTACAAAGGTTTTATTTAAACATTAATAAAATACCTAACTGTTGCACAAGCCTTCTCTTATCAGAGCCAAATGCATTTTGCATGATAAAGATACTGTTTTGTTTTTTTCCTCTGATTATCTTTGTGGGCAATCTAGCTTAACTGGTACCACTTTTACTTTCTTGTTATTTGAAATTTTATCTATATTTGAACAGTAATAGTCTGCACCACAAATGCTAATAACCGATTGGATGATATAATTAGGTAGGTGAATTTACGATTGAAAATTTGCATATCTAGAGATCCAACATCTGGGGTAAGTGAAAAGCCAGTCAGTAGTAACATGTCTTTTTTTATGGGATAAAACGGCAAACAAGCAGACAAGTGTGGGCACGGCCGGATTGATACCACGGCCTCATGAAACAACCTTTTCGCCGTGTGACCAATAATAATTCTCCCCCTCATCCCTCTCCAATCTCTAGAAATCTGGCAATCTCCGCAAAACACCGGCAATGCACTCGTAAATCCCCTGGTGGCGCTGGCGGCGCCGATAGCTTGCCATCAAATCAATGGTTTGCGTAATCTTTTGTGTGTTGAAAATACTAAACAACCAATTCTTTTACCAGATGCTGCTGACTCAGGAAACATACCAGTTAGCAGTTTACGCGTGCTGTACGGAAATAGTTCTTCACGCTTACGGCTTCCACTCGCTCAAGTTCCCGAAAGTATTGCAGATATATGGACTCAGTGCCTTCCACTTCTATAAGATTATCGAGCTTGTAGTACAAGCTGTAGTTGAAAAACTAAGTCGTGATGTCATCAAACATCTTAATGCTGTAAGTTTAATTGTAGTTTTATTTAATGATACTCATTTTTTAAGCTGTTGCCTATGCTGTATACTAATACAGTTTTTTTTTAATTCTTTCAGGTAGAGGAAGAAGTATTGGAGTCCTTAGTGTGGACATCAGACAGTCCACTGTGGGACCAGCTAAGTAAGACTCCAGTTCCAGCGTCCATTGACGTTAAAGTCCACGATTCGCCACACCGTAGAACTAGTTAGTGCTTTACCTGCTAAAATCTAATCAGTATAAGGTTAAATGGCGATGGAACATGTTTTCTAAATGAATTCTTTCACAGATGGTCTTCAATCACCAGTTTCATCAGTTATCGATCGTTACCTGTCACCTATCGCGGACCAGGCTAAAAAGCAACTGTTCAAAGACACAATCAAACCAGGACAGTCTTTACTCGGTGAGATTTTACGAAAAGTTATGAACCTATTTTATTATACAATTAATCGATAGTTGATTAACGTGATATTTTTTTCCAGTTGCAACGAACAATACGCCGTGTAAGCAAGAGGCGAGCTCCTCACAACCTACTCCAGGTTGCTCAAACGGCGAGTCGAATAGCAATACAACTACTCCCAAAAAAACAAATAACTCGTTAATACTGTTCTTTAGAAAGGTATTTTTATTCAGTCATTGCAGACTTCGAAATGAACTAGCATTTAATATGCGGAACTAAACTTATGTGTGCCTTGTTTTGTTACAGTTTTATAGTTTAGCTGTTGTGCGTGTAAATGATTTGTGTACTCGACTGCGTTTGACTGACGAAGAACTAAAGAAGAAGATATGGACGTGTCTAGAATATTCTGTAATGCATCAGACGCAGCTTATGAAGGACCGTCACCTTGACCAAATACTCATGTGCGCCGTCTACGTTATATGTAGAGTAAGTACTCTTCGTGTTTACCATTTCTGTTTATCTGAATACAAAAAATAGTTTTGTAAATATGTCTTTATTATTATAAACTCAAAGTAAAATTGTTTTTTTTTTAGGTATCAAACAATCCTACTAATCAAGTAGAGAGGACTTTTACTGAAATCATGCATTGTTATCGACAACGGCCTTTAGCTGATAATCATGTGTACAGATCTGTTCTTATTAAACAGAGCGATGGAGAGAGTAAGCTGTCCCTTTTTATTCATTTGATATTGGATTTTATTAAGCAATGCATTCTTTATGTAAATATTTTTCTTTTACTCAGGTTCACCAGAAAGAGGCGATTTAATTAATTTCTACAATAAAGTTTATGTCCAATGTATGCAAAACTTTGCGTTAAGATTTACTGGGAAGCATAAAGATGTATGTATAACTAAATTATTTTCAACGTTAGTGCTCTAAAAGCAATAGTATTAAGTTAATATGTTATTTGTAGGAATGTAGTTTGTCCCCGCTGCCAGCCGGGCGCGGCGATGCGACGTGGTCACCCGCGGGCCAGCGAGTGTCGGAGCGTCACCAGCTGTACGTGAAGCCTCTAACCACGCCGCCACCGCCGCACCACCATCTTACCTACCGCTTCAGCCGCAGTCCTGCAAAGGTAAATTATAGTCGGGAAACTATAACACCTACCACCATTTATTTAATTTTAAGCTTTCTAAATTTTTCCATCGTCTAACTAGGACCTGCATGCGATTAACACAATGGTGTCGTGCGAAGTGGGTGGGCTGGCCACATCATTGGGCGCACTGGGAGTGAAGCGTGGCGCTGAAGCGGGTGGAGACGTCGTGAAGCGAGCTCGCCTTGCGCACGCTAGCGTGGCACGCCGTCTGCAGGGACTTATGACGGACCGACAGGCAGTCTAGACGGTACCACAAGCTCAATGCCTTACCCTACACATTTAAATTATAAAAAATGCACATTGTAATGAAAATTCTGTTTGTTTTCAGATTCAATCAAATCCATCCAAAATTAACACTCGAGTCTATTTACGTTTTCTTAGTCATATTTATTTCATTTCATTTTAGTACCAAAAATCGCTTCTAGCTCTCTAGCCGACGTATTTTGTTTTTCTTTTAAAAACGGTTTGATTAAGTGACGAATTCTATTAGGTAAATGTGAAATCAATTTTGTTAAGATTGACCGCTATGACTTAATGCTTAGTTTGTCACAACTTGTACTGCAAGCAGTGCCAAGATGCCGCCCGGAGGCAGTGTAACGCGTACTTAGCGCCCACAACGTTGAGAAAAATACATATTGATCTCATTTTTTATTTATGTTGATAATAATACATATAGTATTGATATGCCATAACTTGAATTTTGCTCATTGCTTTCGTAAGATTTAAGTTATAATAGTAATCGAGTCTATCAAGGGCTGTGTCGGAATGAATTGGTGTTTCTGAGTCTAGAACACTGTTTTATTTACCAGGCTTCTGCCAACATACAAGTATGTTATTTGAGTTTTTATTTTCCATCTTAACATGATTGACTGAATAATTTGTTTGTAGTAAAGATTTTATTTTACTCCATAGTTCTCATATTGTAGGTATGGCACTACCTAAAATTAAGTTCCTTGTCAATTTTGTTTATTCCATTACAATCTGACATATTTTAGTTTCTTCCATTAATTGTATTATTATTCCCTTAGTTTGTAAGAAATCAGAGAAAATTATAAAATCAATTTGTTTTAACTACCAATCAAAATTAAATGATTGTATATTTCGGACATAAGCACTATATATATCATGTATTCTATTAGATTTTACTCTTAGGTTATAAATAAAAGATTGTATCCTTAAAATTGTTTTTATTTTTCCCATACACATAGAACATATTAATTATGTTAATACACTAGAAGCTTAACTAATGAATCAACACACAAATATAATAGATTTACTTACAGATTGCCACAATAGAAAACACATAAGAGCTTATATTATGAACAAGTCATACACAATTCCTGTTAACCATAATTCAATAATTCTTATTCTTCATTAATATTCCGCATATTTCTAATATCTAAAAATACTAAACTTACATCTAATAATGCAATGAAAAAGTTTTATATCACCTATAACATCCATTGTCCAATCACGTGTACACACTCACTTGACAATTTGAATATGCTACAGTGGTAAAAGCATGGGCAATAAAAATAAAATTAATATCCCTCGGTCGCCTTATAGCATAAGTCCATGAATTTGGCGGCATTTATAACTGTCACAACTCACAAGTCTACAGCATCGAGTCACTAGAAGTGGCTTCCGAGCGGCTGGAGGGAGGCCGCTCCGAGCAAGTGCTGGAGCCGTGTCAAGTGGCGCGACCCTTGCCTTCTTTGATCGCAATCACGTAGCGCTGGGCAACGCGCTCCGGCGGGGAGTAACCGTCGGCGTATGACGAATCCTGTAAATATTTATTATTGCTTAGTTTGTTTGATGTTACAAGCAGACAGGACTATAAAATTTAATGCAGTTATGTAACAGTAATATTCACCTCAAAAAGCACCTCATAAGGATCAGCAGCGTTAGCAGGTAACCTGTTGACCACGGCTCTATAGAAACAAGTGGTCTGTGGATACAACGCCATCACGACTGCGCCCTTAGGAAACAAAGCGTGCTCGTCGACTCGTGGGTCAGCGCGCATCAAGGGCAAAGGAACAACTCGCCTCTTGCTGAGTATGTGGCGGTTCTTCTGCTCTTCATCAATGTCATCAACCTCGTATTTACCTTGAGCAGGCAGCCAGCTCACCACCTGAGTAAATGTTATTCGTTAATAAGATAGGCGGCACTGAATGTCACCGACAACATACAGTTATGCGTAGCCAAGATACTAAGATACCTTGCTCGGTAGTCGCAGTGGCGATCACTCGACCAAAGAGGCCAACTAGGTAAATTATTTGTAAGTGAGCAAAATGAAACAATGTTATTGTAGCGCTCCCTGGTGATTGTTAATTGTTGTTATAAGCAACTCAACAGTTTTAGGTCACCTCCGCTAATATCCAGTTTTCCTCCTTTTCTGATACCCTAACAAGTGCGGCGACGGCGTCTCCCGGTTTTGCAACATGTCCAGGGTCGGGCGGCACAGCTCCGCACAGAGGCGGAGCTCGCTCGCCGACTCGCCCTACGTGTAGTGGCAATGTTTGTGCGGCACTCAATAACATTTTCATGAGAGCTCCGCAACCAATTGTTTCTTTGTTTCCTGCATAGCGAGCCTGAAATGTTTTTATTATAATTTAGTAAACTTTACAAGAAATGCATTCTCCTTTTTACATAATAATATAATATTAATGATTGATTGACATGATTTATTATTGTGTATTAAAAACATTACTTGTATTCTCCTCTCGTTTTTGATGCTACGAATTTCGTAAATACGGGATAATGCCTTCCGTAGCAAATTCTCTTCTTGTTCTGCCGCAGACAAGCCAGCTTTGTATAAATTCTTCAACTGCATTTGCTGAAATCAACATTTTTAATAAAGATCATACATACATTTTCAGAAATTCCTTATCGCAAAAGAACTGTCATCCCACGGCCACCACCAATGGGTACAGTGCAAAAATGGCATGGCCCGGATCAGAAGGTATAGGCCACCCTAAAATTCAGTAGAGTCTGACACTTTCTCTCAACCCACATAGGGGTGGAGTAGGTAGTAATACGAGAATATGCCCCATTCAAAAAAAAAATTTTCTTTCTTGAAACAAAATAACAATATACATAAGGGGTTCCCATACTAACTTGATCTTGGGACTGAAGTTTTTGTTGCATGGGTCTGACAAGCACTTGGCTAGTTTTGTTAATTTCAATTAGAGGGCTTTCAAAAATAACGTGATGTGTTTTTTTATGTCCGACCATCCCCTGTGCCCTTGGTAAGATGTTTTTTTTGACATTTTATTCAACCCTCTCCCCCTTTTTTTTCAAAGTGCGGGTTTCTTACTAAACTTAATTAAATCGACCAAAATAGAATTTTTTTTTCTTCAAAAAAAGAATTAGGTACATTATACATATACATATTTGGCGAGGGTGATATTTAAAAACGTAAAATTAGATGCGATTCGACTCGATCCCCTCCTCTTATTCACAATCCTCGATGCCCGTATTTTATGAACACTTTCTTATTTCCCTAGAATTTCATTGCAATTTTATATACCTGTTGAGAAGAACCGGATGAATCTTCATTAGAAGGCGGGGACTCCACAGCCTTCTCAGCTCTAAGTATTGAATCAATACATTGCTCATTGCGAGCTCTTTCCGCTTCAATATCATAGATTAATCTGTGCAAACACCGCAGACGCTCCTGGAAAAACCTTAGATATTATTGCCAGCCTTTATTTTATAATAACAGTAAGACTTACATTTCATTTATTTACAAATATTTTATATTTCATTTTTGTGATAATTCATGCACATAAAGCATGGTACATAAATAGCTAAAACAAAATAATATAAAAGATCCTTGTACATGCAAGTTTAAAAAAAAATTATGTTATGTGCTGGAGCCCCTGATGTGAAGGCCTCCTCCAGAGATTTCCATCTTCTTCAGTCCTCTGCCATTTACAGCCTCAACTAGAGGCACAAAATCATCCTCTCAAAATATATTTGGTTTTGTCATGTTTGATGGTTTCCTGGCCACGGGTAATATTGAGATATCACTCAAGCTCTATTATAATTATTTATAATACAAGATATTGTGTTATTCAGCACTAGCTTCTGCCAGTGGCTTCACCTACATTTCTCAGATGAAAAGTTATATATCACTCCTAAGAAAAAGCAATGTGGTTTTTTAAAATCCACCTGTCCAAACAATTTCATTTTATAATGTCTGTGACTGCTGGAAAAATACTATTGAAGGCAAATCCTCTGATACTGTAGGTAACCTAATATGTTAATATGATGGGTTGCCACCTACCTGCACTTGTTGGGCAGCCACATCAGCCGTGAGTGGCATATTGTTGGAATGATGACAAGCTCCAACTCAGATAGATAGCATGAAACCAGCAGATGGATAAAAACACCTGAAAATTTAAAATTAGTTCTAAAATTAATTCGTTATTTAAATGATTATACAAATAATATAAAGTAAGGTCCAGATAGCTTTGTAGCAGCAGAAAGGGTTTTAGAAAAATACCCTTAACAGCAAGATTCCCAGTGATTTGAGAAAAATACATGCTCGCTAAGAGTAATACATCTGAACCACTAGGAGTAATACATCTGAACCAGCGATAGAGTATACCTATGTGGACATTTTTAAAACATTGAATAAACTTTGTTTACACACCACAGTTAAAGATTTGCACAATAAGTCAGAAAACACCATGAGTAATTTAAGGTACTGACGCTTATGTTCCCTTATTAAAATCACTTTTTGAGAATAATTTTACGAGAATTATTTTCATAATCAGTAATCAATGAGTCTAAGAACGGCAACGGCATACGTTTTTTTCTTTTTAATAATTTTCATCAGACAGACATAAACTGAAATCAACAGCATTTAATGACATTGACACTATTGACAGAAAAGTTCTTCGACTTGTCTTTTTTTTTTTTTTTTTGTAGTTTATGGCCTGGATACGAGTCCTTTAAGCCAAGTCTTTTAATTTACTCGGTTTTATGTTCTTCGACTTGTCTGTGCTCCTTTATTATTGCCAGATAAGAAATGTTGTATATCAAGTACAAAGAGCAAAATGTTTTTCTTTTGTAAATGTATGTGGTAGTAAATGTAATTATATTATAAAGTTGACTGATAAAATTGAAACCTGGGGCCTTGAATCCATACATTTATCAATAAAATGAACATAAATTATAGCTTCATAAATAATGTTTATCATTACATAAATTATTTTTTACTAATGGTCACATTGTTAGTTGTTTGGTTTGGCGTTTAATATTTAGATATTTTGGCCGAAACGAATCTGTAAATATCTTAGAAATAATAAGATGTTCATGAAATTCCCACTTTTAAAGTGAAAGCCAAAGACCTTAAGCGGTCTATGTGAACAGTATTTTAAAAGTAGGCCATTTGGAGTCTAACGGATTTGGTTACCGGTACGTCAGAATAACTTCGTAATCATCAAAATTGTTGCAGACATAGAGTTTTCACTAACTACGTGTTGTTTCAGGGATTCAGTGAAGTGTTCATTTTGAAGTGTTGAATTAATGATAGAAGCAGTTAGTGGACATGGCAGAAAATGATGATTATTTAGATACGATTGACAACAATCACTTAGACGGGACCAACGGATCCCTAAACATGACTGACAATAGTCTTGGGGTGAGTATTTCTTGTTATATTTTTGCTAAATGTAGCACATTACATTGCTTCAGAGATAAATAGAAATATTTGAAGGGTAAGCCGGAATAGACAACAGTTATTTCCGATGTTAAATGTTACAGTTACTGAGCATTAACGGTAATCGGCCTTTACCTAACTGGTTTTCAAAGCTAACCTGTAAAGATTAGATTTTACGTACTTACGTGTTAATTTACGGGAATATAAGCAATATGGCTATTATGGTAAATATCACAATAATAAGTACTTTAAGGAGGAGAGGTTCATTTGTTGTATGCTATCGTAATAGTCAACAATGAAACATTGATAACATAATTTGATTTGGTTAGATGTCATAACAACCAATGTATTTCATAACAAAATCATTTTACCTACAAACTTTAATGCTTATTCATTTGTTTATTAACATGCTGATTACACTTTCTAGAGAAATGCATGGTAATTAATTTTATTTGGTAGTATACATATAAAAGAATAAGCTATATGACTTCAACATGATATTGTCATAAATATCTATAATGTAATGGCAATTATAATCTCATCACAAGTGAAGGTGTGTCTATATAATGTTAATATTAAATAACTAGGTAATAACTGCTAATAACTAATTTGTTAATAACCTAAAAATTATAAAATATCAAACATGGTAATATTAATGGTTGCCAATCACTAATAACTGACCATTAGTAATTAACAACCACTAATTAATGATCATAGGTGATTTGCAGGGTATATATATCAAATGTTTTACATGAATAAATCAGTAAGGTACACTTAGTGGTAGTGATTTAGTGACAATATTCCAGTGATATCTTTATCCTGTGATTGTGTTGTGTGGGTAGTAATTATTATAGTAATAACAGTAGTGGACTAGAATTAATAAAAGTAAAAATTTTTAATATGTTAATGTTAAAGGGTGGTGATGAAGCGGCCGGTAGTGAGGTACCAGATTTAGCGGCAATCAAAGCCCGTGTTCGGGAAATGGAAGAGGAAGCCGAAAAACTAAAACAGATGCAAACTGAAGTTGACAAGCAGATGAGTATGGGTAGCCCACCGGGACTTAGTAAGTATTCTGTGTAGTATTTTTATTTCATCATTAACTGCTCAGCTGATAGATAGACTTCTCACTTTAACCTTTCCTTCCATTGATCAGTAGTCATAATAGTAGTAGGTGTTACCTTCAATGGGCAGCATAGCAGATGTCTACATTTGTTCAAATACTGTATAAGTTTGGGTTACTTTGTCCCTAGAACTTTGATCCAAAGCCTAAAACTAATAATTACCTAGACTTAAATATGATAGTGTTTTTAAAAGTTTTAGAAGTTTGGATCTAAGTTATTCTAAACAGGCAAAGTAATATGAATTTATGGTATTGCAGTGAAGATAACATTGCTTTTTTCACTCATTCATTTGTATTGTATAGACATAAATACACTTAATCAAGCCTTAACAAATACCATTAATTAAAATTGCAACTCAGTAAGGATAAATAGTCAGGAAGATATTTTTGTTTCTGTTTTTTTTGATAATGTTTTGCAGTGTTACTTAGCTATGAATTTTAGTGTTTAATAATATGTATCAGTTTGCTCCCAATTGTCTTGTAAATATTCATTTAAAGTTTGTTAGCTCTGCTCTTAATGTTTTTTTATCCAAAGGTCTTGCTTAAAAATATTAAGGATCAATATTCTGGTAAACTTCACAATAAATAATGGTATACCAAGGTCCTCTGAGAAAGAAAAATACATTGTTTTGCATGATAGTCTTTAATGTTAACAACATTTTTATATGCGTCTCGGTCTCTGGTTGGCTCACTTACTCAGGGCTTCAGTAAACTCTTAGATCTATACCACAAAATTAGGAGTACTCTGTAGCAGACTTTTTTATGTGAAATTTAGCTGATACTTGTATGATTGGTAACAAGTCTAATCAATACTATGAATTTTGAATGGGATTGTGTGTTGTGTTTGACAACATATTTTTTTGCATCAATAAACATATCTAGAGGAAATCTATGAATGAAAGTGTTATTATAATACTTTATTACATTGGAAAATAGTTTATGATTGCTTAAAGCTGTATTAAAAATGCAATCGTAATTTTCTTAGCCTCTTGGATAGTTTGACGCATATGTAAATGTTGTCATTATATTGAGCACTGTAGAATATGCGATAGCCTAGGCGAGTGAGAATTTTATTAAAAAGATAACTGCTATATTGGCGAAGTAGCTCTAACAATGAACTTGCCTTATAAACTTAATGTTAATATCCACATAATAAAGAACTGTAAAAGGTACTAAAGGCATAATTATCAAAAAAAATTATATCCTCAAAGACAATGTTTACTCCCTATGTATCGCTATTTTGTTTTCGAGTAAAAACATGTGTACTTTAACAAACAATTTATTCTAAGTTTCCTTTTCTTCTTATCACAGCAAGTCCATTAAACATGTCTATCGAGGAGAAGATAGAGGCAGACAACAGATCAGTGTATGTCGGCAATGTCGACTACGGCGCCACCGCCGAAGAGCTAGAGCAGCATTTCCACGGATGTGGATCTATTAATAGGTAAGATGCTAACAAAATTGCAGCAAATACCACCTTATAATAAATAGTCTTATAATATCTGAATTTATATATTATTTTCTTTTACATAAGTAATTTTATAATTTATGTTTACTAATAAAAATGTTGATAATTTCCAGGGTTACGATATTATGTAATAAGTTTGATGGCCATCCTAAGGGATTTGCCTACATAGAATTTGGTGACAAAGACAGCGTACAGACAGCAATGGCTATGGACGAGTCGTTATTTAGAGGGCGGCAAATAAAGGTGGGTTATGATTTTAACATTATTAGTTGATAGATTTTACATTTACAGCACTTATTAATATGTTTGTTTGTGATTGCAAGCTCTTTTAATTTCATAACACCAGGAGGAGAATATTGCTTTTGGTAAAATTACTTTATCTCTGACTTCATGTTTATGTTAAGACATTCCCAGTTCTTAAAAGAATATAACAAAATATATAATTATTTGGAAATGATACATAGTGGCCCCTTTTTTATTAAATTTTATTTGTTATATTTTACGATTGAAGAAAGCCAAATATAAATTGTTTGTTTCTATGTGTGCAGGTGATGCCCAAGCGTACGAACAAGCCTGGCTTGTCAACGACGAACCGGCCGCCGCGCGCCATGCGGGGCCGCGGTCGCTCGTTCCGCGGAGGCTTCTCACCGTACTACTCGGGCTACCGGCCCGTACGCCGCGGCAGGTACAATCCATATTAACACTGTCTACATCTTCAACTTCTGTGGTTTTTATTCTGTTACATAATTTGCAACTGTTATAGTGTCATTAAAAAATCTTGTGAACAACACATGTCAGTGTGTTGTAGCTTTGCTGTCATTGTATTAAAAGTAAAAAATGTCTTTGTATGAGCCTTTAGAATAGACATTGTGTATTTTAAGTATATCAAAAGACTTGATTTAAAGTTTGCAAAAAATGTGTTAACATCAAATGAAAATATGTCACTGTTAAAAAAAGTCGCCAAAATTAATACTTACATAAAATTTTACTTCAAATTACTGCTTTTATATCATTCTCTCGAGCGCAGTATGTTTAACAGTAGCATGCTCATGTTAAAATTTTAATATAAAACTGATAAGAGAAAATATTAGTTGCTCTAAAGTGCAGAATTTTATGTTAGTATTTTTTGTTGTTAGGTTTTTTTATTTATTTTTAGTTCTTAACAAATCAGATACATATTTTTGTTTGTCATTTAGTTTTCACACCATCTCTTCATTTTTAAAATAACCAACCTAAAGCTTTTTTATAAAATATGACAAATGTCTAATTGTTATTCTTATAATCCGAAAATCAAATGTTATGTATAATTGGCAACTCTGAAATAAGGCTCTGTTATCAATTATCAGTAGAATCGACAGAATTATACATTATGTCAAATGAAAGGCAAGAAATATGAATTTTAGCATTGTATTAAACTAACAGTTGCAAATTACCTCAATTTCTGTGGTAAGTTGTGAGGATGTCACCTCAACTTCCCCTGTCTGCTTCTGTTTTATTGATTATGAAGTGGAAGGATTCAGTCAGTTTAATGTTGACACGTAATAAGAGGTGGCATCTTGCGCAAGAAACTCTGTAGACAGTAGACACTGTTGTAATTTTCGGTACAAACTGTTGTAAATTGATCAAAAGAAAGACAATATTTATACACACATTTTACAAATAAAGTTTGTAATAGAAAACTTGAGCATTTTCAATGCGGCGCCCCTCCTTCGTCGTATATGTAGCTTGCATGGCAGTGCGTAGCGCGCAACGCGTAGCAGTAGCTGGTAGCTGTAACGTGTAACGTGTTGCTGTAGTGACTAACGGCGTGCCTTGTTTGCAGAGGTTACAGGCGCGGCATGTATTACTCTCCGTACTGAGTGCGGTAGAGGGGGGCCACCCCCGGCCGCCGCGCGGTAGCTTTGTGCGAGTGTGCGGTATAGCTAAGTTAGTGTGTGGACGCCGGGACGTCGACCTGACTATAGCTGCTCGCCTGCGCCACTGGACTCTAGCTCTACCTTTTACCTTTACTTTCTTAACGTTGTCAGTTACGGTTATATAGGTAAGGAAAATTATGCAGACTCCGGTGTATTATGACGGATCGCGTTAAGGAAATATGAGTTTTATTTTTATTTGTATAAGATTACTGAAATGAAGTGACTGTTAAGCAAATGTGCTGTTTTGATTGTGAACAAAAATACTTCATAGGACTCGATTATAGGGAAGTGTATAGAGTAAGTAGTCTAGGAAATAGATATTAAAAACATGATGTAAACTTCCATTGCTGATCGGCCATGTTTGATTCTGTACCTACTACACTTAGATAATGTTGAAATGTCATCTTTGATTCTGGTTTTGTATCATATTTGCCTTGAAGATGTCAGATTTAAATTTGTGAATACATACAGTATTTTGGTAATCATTGTTCATATCGCAGTTTAGGTGTTTAGTGAAGTAAGGGTCGTATTGTAGCCATTACGAATGCCGCAAGGTTATTAGGATTGCTAGTATACAGTTAATTCGCAATATGAAGTATTTTAGAAATGTAATGGTCGGTGAACATATTGAGTGTACGTTAGCATTGTCCAGCTATGTTCCCACCAACGTGCACGGATTGCGTCGCCTCGCGCCTGCCTCTAGGAATAGTAATATTATGAAATGCAAAAATAGGTCTTGAAAAATTCTAATAATTTGTTTCTACCATCATGTATTGACATAAATAGTGACATTTTCACTTATCTCAGAATTATTATAATTTTTGATTGTATCTATCTACATTGTGTTTTGTTATTTCATCTCCATGTTTGTGTATGTTGTGATAGTATTTGTTTGTATTCGTCCAGATTGATTGTTTACATTTTAAATATCACCAATACTAAATTGAGAATATTATTGAAGTATTTAAAAAAATTGGTTGCCTTTGTTTGGTATGTATACTATTATAAATTAATATTTATTCATTTTATTGTAAAGTACAATGTACATGTATGAAAATGTATTATACATAACTGTATAATGTGTTTCGTTTCAAAAAAAATATATAAAATGGCACTTTGAAATGCTCGAAAGAAACAAGTGAAAGGAGAAACATGAAATGAAAATAATTTAAGAATAATTTTAAGAAAGACTTGTTGTTTTATTTAAATCGGCAACCTTCATCACACTAAATAATGTGTCAATCCTATTACCGCTTTTTTCAGACAAGTACAAGTTTTTTTTCAATAATTTTATAAACCACTAAATGCATGCTGAATTAGAGTCCATGCTAAACCTTATTTCGTTGAAACAATGTCGAAGAAGAGAGGTTTATTAGCAAATAATGTCGAAAGATTGTTAGAGAGTATCCTGAAGCTAAGTAACACTGCACCGGTAGAAATTAACGCTAATCAATATTCATCTGTTTTTTGTAGTAACAGATCAATATTTTTAAACCCAAATTTCAGAATCGGTTCTTGACAAATAATATTTAAAGCTGGCAATAAATTATTCTACTGTCAGTGTCAAATTGACTGTCAAACTTTCACATCTTGAGTTGACATTTGCCTGATTGATTTCATGATTTGATTTGATTGTTTTCTGTAGTTTCTAATGGTATAAATATCAATTCTCTGTCGAGAAGAAAACTGCTGTCTTTGATAGAAATACAAAAGCGAGAAACTTACCCTAATTGACACTTCTACCGTAAATACATGATTGATTTTACTAAGTGTTTTGTTGTGAAGTAGGTCCATCCTGTGTATTGAAAGAGTGTAAACATGTTTGCAATGACACCGGAATTTTTCCAATTTATGAAGAAGTTAGAAGAGAACGGGGATAAGCTCACTTGTACTCCCCCAAGTGAACCACCCCTTGACTTTGAATTTGATGTACGTAAGCCACGAATAGTTATACAATTGATAATTTTTTCTCAAGTTCTGTTGAGACAACAACGACACTATTATTGTTACAGAATTCTACATGTCACGTCTGCAATGGGTACTATGGGCCCAGCTTTGGGGAGCCAGTCTGCGTCACTTGTCATGCTTTTCTTTTCCCAGACTTTCCGTCGTATTTACCTTCGTCATACTTTTATAGCGAGAAAACGGATGACGGTGACTCGGGCAACGACGAGCCTTCGGATTTAAACTATAGTTCTGAACGTAAAGTTAACAGAGCCTGCACTGTGCCATCTTGGTGGTATTATAGAGTAAGTATACAGGTATAATGTACAAAGAAGCTATAGATAGCCAGATAATTACTTTGTTTTCATTTACAAAGAGGTCTTATGTGAAATTCTTATTAACAATTATATTTTGTAATCTATTTTGTAATGAATATGACCTCATTTTTCCCCTATATTTAAGAAAATACAAAATAGATTCTTTGTCTTTCACCAGGTTTTCCGAAAGGCTGATCAATGTTAAAATCAATTTAATTTCTTATCAAGTCATCTGATTGGTTGACTTGACATCTGATTGGTTGAGGTGTCAAATCTCTTGTCAAGTCATCTGATTGGTTGACTGAATTATCAACAACCAATCAGATGACTTGACAAGAGATTTGACACCTCATTAGTTGATTTAACATTGATCGGGCTTTCAGAAACCGGGCATTTGTCTTGCGTAAATTTGGTTTCTAGTAGGGAATAGCTTTTTACATTACAGTGTTTATATGCCAAGCTACTACTTAATTATTTATTTATAAAATTCTACACTACATCTGTTATGTATTGTAACAAAATACAAGTGTGGTGGTAAAGATAAGTAGTCCAATTATTTTTGTACCTGGCTTCAGTGCATTGGTAGACTAATGGGGGTTAGGACGGACTGCCCAAGCCTCCCAATCTAAAGGTGCCTACAAACACTACATTTCCCTGATCAAATCCTAAATATGTTAATTAAAGTTCAAGATTAATCAAGATTTGGTCTATAGCAGATTTACTAGAGTATCCTTGCTTAACAGATGTTTATAATAAGTCATTATGGATTTAATGGGGCTTATAGTTGATGCTCAATTTACATATACATGGACCCAGATTTGCACCCTATGATTTTATAATCAGCACATGGGATTGAGAAAATTAGAATTCCATTTCAACACTATTACTGCAAATCTGAAAAGGTCTGTCTTAGTTCTTTAATTCTTCCCCAATCTAAGCAGACACAAACAGTATACTCAAGTAGTAACGCCTTATATCCTCATCCACGATATGACCTCTAATTGACCAATCGCATCTTTTAGAGCTCACTGGACAGTGAGACTAGTCCAGAGGATGAAGCAAGTCGAGCTAGCAATTCTGGCGCCGGCGCAAGTAGTAGTGGCAACTGCAGCGGGGTGGGAGGTAACGGCGGCGCGGGGAGGGGTGATGGACGTATGTGGCCGGAAGGGCCATCGCGGCCTGATGCGGCACGGAGTGATGGGCCACCTCGAAATGATGGGGCGCCTCGAAATGATGGGCCGCCTCGAAATGATGGGCCGCCGCGAAATGACATGCCCCCACGCAATGATGGACCTTCTCGGAATGATGGGCCACCTTACGCTGATCCAGGTCGTGCTGAAGGAACGTCGGCTAGCGCTGGTCGCGCTAGTGACCCGCCAGTTCGCGATGACACTGCCGGGCTAGGCCCACCTCCACAGCCGCCTTGCCTTGCGCGCTCATTACAAGCTCTTTCTACACCAAGACCACCGGATAATTTAGCGCCGGGACTTGTGGAGCAATTGCCATCTGAAGGTAGATTATAATTGTATTTGTGTGGATATACACGTCGCAACAATTCGCGTTCTCCATTCACAACTCGTAATAAAATGTTTTGGTAGATTTGTCTGAACCTGGAAATTCAACCTGTTTTTAAAATATTAGATCATTGACCCCAATTACCATTAAGATTCTAAATAACTTTTCTTTCATAGGTAGCTTCCATACATTTCATGCTGAAGCAAAAAAAGTCTTAGGTACCAAATTACTCATTAATGCTTTTTTAAATTGCAGTACTCCTGTGCATCTTCAGCTACCTGGACGACCTGTCCCTGTGCGCGTGCGCATGTGTGTGTGGGCGATGGTGGCGCCTGGTCCGCGCGCGCGTGTCCCCGCCGCGGTGGGCTGCCTTCACCCACAAGAGATTCCCGCTGTACCGCCCGCTGCTTGCAAACATCGACTGGCACAAGGTACAATATTTATACCAGGGATGCTAGGGAGCTCCGTAACCGTACCTAACCGAAACTATCGGATATCCGATATTATACGTAACCGAATCCGAAATAAAGATTTAATATCGGGTACGGGGGGAGCCTAATTGGGACACGTTGTTTGTATTTTACTTTTGAAATTCCTTAAGATTTTAATATCCCTTACCGAAATTATCCGAAACTAACGGATAATCCGAAATAGTTTCATATCCGTATCCGTAACCGTATCCATTATAATAGTCATTCCTATATCCGTATGCGAGATATCTTATCGATAACATCCCTAATTTACACAACACGAGTAACCAATAATAATACCTACCTTCTATATTTATAACATACCACTAGCCATTCATTCGTCAGTGTCACTGACTTGGTGCATAAGGTTTAAATTAGCAGGGAATTTGTCGAAAAAATGGCAATCCAATTTATTGTGTTTAGCAGTTTAGAAGTTATGCGCGTACAAACATTTTGAGCACTTATGCGTTTTTATTTTTTAGATAACTTTTGAGTCCTGATGGGGTTTGCTTGCGTAAAATTTTTAAAAATGATAAATTTAATAATTTTGTATACTTATTTTGTTTTAGAAATACCAGTGCTTGGTGGAGTCGTGTTTCTGCCGCAACTGCTTGGTACAGATGTGTGTGCAGGCGCAACCTGCCGGGGAAGAGAACGCGTGGCGCCGGAACCGACTGAGGATTGAACTTAAGGTACATGACGAACTCAAAATCTCAAGGTTGTAAAACAGATCCCATACAAATCATTTCAAAATCTTTGATCTAATGTTGCCTGCGCGGGTCTTCGGACGGCGGGTAAGGGTAGCTCGCCGCCCGATCAGAACTAGACCCGAGCGTACGGTGCGTAGCGTTCCACGCGCACTTCAAAGAGCCAATAGACACAGCAGCTATAGGGCAATGAGACACCGCGGCCTCGGCCCAGAGCAAAATAATAAACGGGGGGGTTTTTAGTCAGTTAGAGTCTGAGTCTTTAGTCAGTAAGACACTTCCACGGGAGAAGTCATTTGATGATTTTCCCCTCATCAAAAAACAAAATACCTATTATTAATCTTCTATTGTGTCTTGATACAGGTATTTTTAAATAAATAAATTGTCATTCAGATGCTGCGAAACGATCCCCCTGAAGGTATAGCGGCGACCCCGTTGGACCCCAAGTGCTGTCACTGGCAGGCCAGTGTCACCGGCCCAATAGGATCCCCCTACGAGGGAGGGGTTTTTTATCTCTACATACAAGTGCCATATGCGTGAGTACAGCTACCGTTGAATAAAGCGGCAACCTACTTAAGCTGTGACCTCATGGTAAGCAATTCGTACCGCCCATGGACCCCACATTACCTGTGGGGTGAGTTTTTATTGATTGACATTACGGGATTGGAAATGAAGGATAGGATCCCAATCCTGTGCCCATATGTGCCAAGTGACCTAAGGCCCATTTCAGGTACCTTCACTTACCTACACGATGAAAAACAACACCAGTATTGGCACGTTAAAAGCCATGCGGGTCACCGGTGACCGGAGGATTTGCCTTCAACAGTTTTCTGTCGGCAGTCAAAGGCTTAAACTTTTTTCAAGTATCAACAGACGCCGTGGTTTCTCTTCGGTAGAGCTCTTGCATTCGTGCCGAAGTATGGCTCTCATAATAATTCGCTTCATTATTTTTATATGGTGTTATTAGCTTCCGCCCGCGGCTTCGGACGCGTGTAAAAGTAATGTATCCAAGTGATAGCTCGAATGAAATACACAAATCAAGTATAATTTGTAGCCTATAGCACTCGGGAACGATGTAGCTCTCTATCAGTGAAAGAATTCTGAAAATCCGACCAGCGGTTCCAAACATTACCTCTTTATAATATTAGTATAGATATACTAGCGTCTCGACCCGGCTTTGTTCGTATGCTAATAATTTCAGATGCTCCCGGTGGATGTGTCGACTTTTTCTTCAAAACAATAACTTCCACTACACTACCATGAACATTTTTGAGATCAATTTGTATAATATAGATTGGTTGATCAGGTACCCAATGAGTCCGCCAGTGGTTCGGTTCCTGACCCGCATCCTGCACCCGAACATCTCCCGGCACGGCGACGTGGGCATAGACTCGGTGCACCACAACTGGTCGCTGGCGCTGACCATCAGTAAGGTGCTCATCTCTATACAGAGCCTGCTCACTGACCCTTACACTGCGGTAAGTTACGCATTTCATCATAATCAGACGTCATTCAAGTGTGGGAGTAGGATTATTATATACAGTGATAATGTCTTTTCTTGATATTGAAACTATAGATCGAGCACCTATCTTCACTGACAAACGTACTGACGGAATATAACTCTGTTTTGACGTTATCAATGTTTAAAAATATTTTTTGACTTTGAATTTCAATATGCTTATGTCTGCCAAATCGGGGAACAAAGTGCTAATTATTATTATTTTGTGTACTGTCTGATTTTAACATATTCTTCCCCAGGTCTGCATGGAACCAGAGTTAGGAGAAATGTATGTACGGGACAGACCTCGTTTTGAAGCTCTCGCAAGAAACTGGACGTGGAGATATGCCATGCACGACATCCTGTCATACTGAATAAGCTTTTGTAACAGGCATACAACAGAAAGATTTAACTATTAAAAATGTATCATATTCTGAAAGGAATTAGGTTCATAATACTATAACGGCATACTGTGATTTAGTACCCTTTGTTGTGTTATGTCAATTTGTTGATCGGCTTTACCAAGTTTTGGTACTTATTCAATTCTTTTGCAACAAAGCAATGTGTAAGGTTTATAATAGCATTATATTGCTCATTGCACCTTTCTGAAACTATATAAGTACTCAAAAGTTGTTGAATAAATTGCATAATCTTTTGATAGGATTCTGTCTATTCTAGTGGATGATAAGTATGCATATTTAATTTAAAAAGACATCAAAATTGTTGTCCTTATGTTAACCACCTAAACCAGAAGACCTACCTAAAATATATGACCATGGTTCACGACAGGTATTATAACCAAGCCTCTCATTATTTATTGTCATCTAGTTCAGCACAAAATGATGTTTTTTTTAGAACTTACGTCTTTATTTGTTTCCCTACACTACTTACCCATCACTAATTATACATATTTAATTGACCGAACGGTCGCGGGGATGCTGCTCATGATTAACTTTCGGTATCCGAAAGGCCGATCAATGTTAAAATCAATTTAATCTCTTGTCAAGTCATCTGATTGGTTGACTGAATTATCAACAACCAATCAGATGACTTGACAAGAGATTTGACACCTAGTTAGTTGATTTTAACATTGATCGGGCTTTCGGAAAGCTGGCATAAGTGTCCAGTTGTGAGTTGAAACTAGTAGAGATTTTCTCAGTTAATTCACCTAAGGGCTGATTTTTCAATAGTCAGACAAATGTTATCTGAGGAATAAAATTGTTGCTGTCACTGTCTTATACATACATTCTGACGCGACAGCCTCATATTTATTCCCCAGGTAACTTTTATCTAACCATTGAAAAATCAGCCCTTAGTCATTATTTTCGATAAACTAAGTCGACTTTATTATGAAACAAAGTTTTTCTTTAGTCTAGGTCTAATACTGAACCAGTTTTTGTATTTCAAATATGGTTTAAACCTCGACTAAAGATAAATCTTGTTTTATAAACAATGGGGTATATGTCTCGCTATATGTAGTTATGACAAAAAACATACTTATGTACAACTCGTATGTATTTATGTTTATAAATACATACGAGTTGTATCTCTCTCTCGTATTGTTTTATGTTAGCCAAACCTAACAACATTGTAAGACGAATTTAGAAGGCATCTAACAGCGCATCAAGTATTTAGCTGCGTATTTCATAAAACGGCAAAATTTTACTGACTGCCTTTTCATTTTTTGTTATTTTATACAATACGATATAAGTTAGATAATATGCTTTATTATTAATATTTTTTTCTCAACCTATATAATATATAAATAGCCATAATTACCTATAATCACAATTTTTATACATTTATTGTATACCAATATGAATATTTTGTAAACTAAACAACACGAATTGTAAATGACAAATGTAAGCGCACTTCAAACTTTATTGTAGAAAGGCTGTGTAAGATTATTTCTAAATAAAAATAACGTAAAACGCTATTTTTTGTGTCTACTATAAAGGATGTACAGTAGATGCGAGTTTTTTTTGTGATTTCATCATGTTCCAACGGTATTTTAGTTTATCGCAGTTACAGAGGGTTGGGAGACAGACCCCGCTGCCAGGGGCTCTGCAGTAGCCGGGGTAAGGGGCTTCGCCTTCGGGTAGCCACCTTCTTAGAGGGACAAACCTCATGAAATCCGGTACATTAGGGTTGTCTATCAATTCCCGCAAGTGGCCCAGCTTTACCGTGTACCGTCTAGTGTGGCTCTTGAGACAACCCGCAGTGAAATAGTGAACGTACAAAGCAAGTGTATAGACTCCCTGAAACGAAAATGTTCATACATACATACATCATTATCAGCCTATAAGTGCCCAGCTCAGCAAAGGCACATTCTTACACGGGGAAGGTTTGTTTGCAATAAGCACCACGCTTGCTCAATGACGTTTAGCGATTTAAAACTTATAATAAGAAATTATAAGCCCTGGTTTCCTCCACCGTTTGTCATGGGAATATATAAATAATATAAAGTACATATAACTCGGCAAAAGTCACATTGGTACTTGCCAGGATTCGAATGCGCATGAGACTTTCATATAAATACCTATTACCAGTTACAAGTTCATACGATCTATGATTGCGATCCAGAAATCTCTGGCTTGCAAAATGACATTGAAAGGTATCTTGAGTTCATGAGTAACCATCCTTAATTATTTGTCGATTAAATCCTCTCCTCTTTTTATATATATTTCTTATGCATCTGTTCTATTATTTGATGGAAATTATATGACTGCACGGTTGGTTTGGTGTTTACGCAACTGGCTGCCGCGTAACGTGTCGCGGGTTCAATTCCCGCACGGAACAAAACCTGTGTTATCCACATATTGTTGTTCATGGTCTGGGTGTGATGTGTATGTGAAATTCTATGTTTGTAAACACACCCACGTCACAAGAGAAAATGCTTATGTGGGGCAACGTTTTTTAAGACAGAAAAATGTAAGTAAGTGTTGCATAAAGTAGGTAAGTACTCACATGAATATCGACAATTTCCGAATGAATTTTTTGTATGGACATTCTCACAATAATGGATATGGTTTCCCGACACGGTAATTTTAGCAAGCAATCGGATGTAGCTCTGCGTACAAAGAGTGATTGTTTTTAATACTTTTTTACTGGGAATCTATTATTTTAGAGGCTTATTTTAACGACTTATATGTATTTTGCCAGTCGTACCTAAATAATGAATGCCCTCAATTAAAGATGTTATTCAAATAAGGTTTGACTGAGAAGTGCAGTAATCTGCGAAATGTCTTTCATAAGGAACAAAATATTTTAATAAATGGGAAAAGAAAATGCAGAAATTCGCCACAAACAACAATCTCTCCCCCTCGAGAGAGATGATTGTCCGTGCCCAGGGTGCACCGGCCCGCCAGCTGCCCTTCCCCCCGGACACATCCGTGAGGGACCTGCAGCCGCCGAGCACACGAGGAGGTTCTCTGCACGCACCCCATGTCCCTAACCTAAGCTTTTTTTTGTCATTTTGTGTTTTTATATTTTTTTTTAGTGTTTTTTTCCTTTTTTATAGTTTTTGTAGATACTTTCTATTAATTATGTCGTAGGACTACGACATGTCTCTAGTGGCCTCTACATTTTCCACTGCAGTGGTCTCTGGAATGACTCCTAGATCGTCCTCTGGAGTGACCCCTTGAATGGTGTCTGCATCGCTGCCTTGATTCTTCTCGTGCTCTTCCTTTCTGCGTTTGCTTGCAGCAATCGTGGTCCTTTTCCTTGTGACATCCATGACCCATGTTATTCGATGGTCCTGCAGACCTACCTCTGGAGTGGCCACGGGATCTTCCTCTTGAATGGCCACGGGATCTTCCTCTTGAATGGCCACGGGATCTTCCTCTTGAATGGCCACGGGATCTTCCTCGGGAGCGACCGCGGGACCTACCCCTGGAGCGACCGCGAGATCTGCCCCTAGAGCGGCCGCGAGATCTGCCCCTAGAGCGGCCGCGAGATCTGCCCCTGGAGCGGCTGCGTGACTTGCCCCTAGAGCGTCCCCTGGACCTACCTCGCGATCGACCTCGACTCACAGATCGATCTCTCGAGCGGCCTCTGCAGCGAGAACATCTTGTATCAGCTTCCACTCCTGTGCTCACATCTAGAGCTGCAGGCTCAGCACTCGGCTGCCCACGGCTGGGCACTGCTACGAGGACTGCTGTCTCCATGTGCTGGATCTCCAACCTCTGAAACACACAACGGATCTTCGTATCGGTTAGTGAAGTAGGTATGTAGGTATAGCTGGTATAGCGTGAGATATAATGTGACTTGCGTCAACTGCTTGAGCTGAATGTGGCTCATCCCACGAACGTTATCGTTTATATTCAACTTTGTTGCGTAATCATTTCACAAATTGCGCAATGATTGCATTTATTGTGAAATTGTTGCGCAACAAAATGGCTACATTCCTAAGGATGTAGGAAAAATCCACTGTCTATAATTTATAGGGACGTAGGTAGGTATATCGTAATATACAACTGTTACAAAAGGATGTTTGAGGTGTAGCCTACATATTTTATACTTTTCTCGGTTCCCGGCTTCGCACGGGTGCAATGCTGTTTTATGGGTGTTACTATACTTTTAGGCACGTTCGTGCATGTAGCGTGTGCCACCTGTAAAAGCAGAGGGTAAAATAACTAAACAGCGCCCGTGCTCAAAATATTATTATCTTGAAGCACGATGTCGCAAAGGTGCACGCATAGATAGATACTGATTTCTATCATATAGAAAATAATGTAAACTTTTTAATTAGGAATAAGTGAGAGTATTATAAACGAAAGAGTGAAGAAATATAATCAGAATGCTCCGAACTGCTAAGCTATCAGGAATTAAGTACACCTGTTATTGTGAGTCAACCATACAGACAACCAGACATACGTGTTACCATATACTGTAGTGAAATATTATTTAGATAATTGTATGTAGAACATTCCCGTGATTTCTATGTAAGTATTTTTAACCATTAAGGGAAATATTGGGTAAACGGGTGTGTAACGCGACGGAAGCTAAACAAATTGAGTGACTTCTCCCGTTTTCCCAATGTTACCATTCACTGCTCTGCTCCTATTACCTAATTGTAGAGCGATGAAAAGCGTCCCATAACCTGCCCAGCAAGATAAAGAATAATTGTACCAAGTTTCGTTAAAATCTGTCGAGTAGTAAATGTTTCTACCTATACATATAAGCAACATACAGTCAGACAGACAGACAGACAAAAATATTAAAAACTCTCTAGCTTTAAAAAAAACTAGCTAGCTTTAAACTGGCTTTAAAGACACCATGGCCTCCTAACCTTTCGCCTGACGCAAGTGTATTTTGGACACGGACGTTTCGGGAGGTATCTGTTACGGATCCAGTGGGAGGAAACGCCCGTGTCTTGTTACTGTGAAGCGGTGTGACCTGCTTGGGCTGAGCACCGCCTTGTCCTCAAGGAAGCGATCGCCGGCTGCAACTACTCGTGTCCGACTATAGAGAGACCATAAAGGAACGACAGATAGTAGGAACCGCCTTCTCCTACTGCGAAGTCGTCATACTTACTAAGTACCTTACCATACTAACAATGCTTAGGCATTATGAAACTGTGTATAAACAAGTAATGCTGTAATTTAATAAAAAATGAAGCGTCTTATCACAGCAATAACCTATCAATGTGTCGGTAGCAGTGCACGTATAATCTGCGTGTAAAGTGAGTAATAGATAAGTAGGTGTTATCAATTTCTATTTATGTACAAAAATGTATTTTCGTACCTATTTTGCTTATCTATAGGTATTATGTTTATGTCCAAATTATACTAAGTACCTACTTAAAGAACACAAGTAGGTATATACAAATCTAGATATGGACTTAATGACGTCATATAATTATTATGAAAAAGAATGATGATATCCTTTATATCCTATTCCCGTGTATAGAATATTTTCCAGTGGACTCGATGACTTTGGTCGTCCGTGGGCGTCGCTGATTGCTTACCATAAAATCGGTAATCCGTCTGCAGGTTTGCCGTCCTATCACATAATAAAAAGAAAATACTCTGTTGAATTAAAAGAAAGTAACAACATATGGAATAGTTACAAAATAAAAGTTTACGGTAATTGAAATAATTTAATGTTATTTATACAGGATCCCATACCTTGCATACGTAAAATTTTTAAATGAGCCCCCAGAAAAGACGCTTGACCTAATTTTAAAACAATGAATGAGGTATACCTAGGTAGGTAGCGTAGAGCTAAACGTGCATATGCCCATACCTAGATACTATTTTACGGAGTTAGAATATGTAAGTGTAGGAGAGCCAAGCTTCGGCACGAATAGGTTGGCTCGACCGGAGAAATATCACGGTCTAACAGAAAACCGAAGTGAAACAACTACAGCGTTGGATTTCGCCGTGTGAGTGAGGTAACCTCCCCCCACCAATCCCAATCCATAAATATCCAAAACCTTAATCACTAAAAGGCGGCAACGCACTCGTAACTTGTTTGGTGTTGCGGGTGTCCATGGGCGGCGTTGATTGCTTACCGTTAGGTTATCCGTCTGGTCGTTTGCCAAACTATACCATAAAAAAAGTATTGACTTAGATACGACCTGTGGGCACGTCTGCTTTACCTATACATATTTCTTGTGATTTACGGGAATAACAATTATATTTCAAAATATCACGACATGTTTGTACCTACATACATAGATACCTACAAATTATAGATAAATACAAAACATACAGTGGAATTTTCCTATATTCCTACAAAGGTAGCCATTTTGTTGCGCAACAATTACGCAATAATTGCAATCATTGCGCAATTTGTGAAATGATTACGCAACTAAGTTGAATATAAACGATAACGTTCGTGGGATGAGCCACATTCAGCTCAAGCAGTTGACGCAAGTCACATTATATCTCACGCTATACCAGCTATACCTACATACCTACTTCACTAACCGATACGAAGATCCGTTGTGTGTTTCAGAGGTTGGAGATCCAGCACATGGAGACAGCAGTCCTCGTAGCAGTGCCCAGCCGTGGGCAGCCGAGTGCTGAGCCTGCAGCTCTAGATGTGAGCACAGGAATGGAAGCTGATACAAGATGTTCTCGCTGCAGAGGCCGCTCGAGAGATCGATCTGTGAGTCGAGGCCGATCGCGAGGTAGGTCCAGGGGACGCTCCAGGGGCAAGTCACGCAGCCGCTCCAGGGGCAGATCTCGCGGCCGCTCTAGGGGCAGATCTCGCGGCCGCTCTAGGGGCAGATCTCGCGGTCGCTCCAGGGGTAGGTCCCGCGGTCGCTCCCGAGGAAGATCCCGTGGCCATTCAAGAGGAAGATCCCGTGGCCATTCAAGAGGAAGATCCCGTGGCCATTCAAGAGGAAGATCCCGTGGCCACTCCAGAAGTAGGTCTGCAGGACCATCGAATAACATGGGTCATGGATGTCACAAGGAAAAGGACCACGATTGCTGCAAGCAAACGCAGAAAGGAAGAGCAAGAGAAGAATCAAGGCAGCGATGCAGACACCATTCAAGGGGTCACTCCAGAGGACGATCTAGGAGTCATTCCAGAGACCACTGCAGTGGAAAATGTAGAGGCCATTAGAGACATGTCGTGGTCCTACGATATAATTAATAGAAAGTATCTACAAAAACTATAAAAAGGAAAAAAACACAAAAAAATATAAAAACATAAAATGACAAAAAAAAAGCTTAGGTTAGGGACATGGGGTGCGTGCAGAGAACCTCCTCGTGTGCTCGGCAGCTGCAGGTCCCTCACGGATGTGTCCGGGGGGAAGGGCAGCTGGCGGGCCGGTGCACCCTGGGCACGGACAATTATCTCTCTCGACGGGGAGAGATTATTGTTTGTGGCGAATTTCTGCATAGAGTTAATTAGATTGATTAGGTACCTATATAATTAAGTATAGGTTTAAGGTCGGGTCCCTAATATGCTTACTTTTTGTCAATAAACACTTTACTAGTTTGTTACTTCACCGTAGTTTTTCCTATTCAATCTAGGTACTTAGTAGATATCTATCATTTTTCCAGCATCGACATGTACAAATAGTTACTCGTAGCTAGTTTGAAGTCGGTTAATTAGTTTTAACTTTAAAGTAACATAAAAAAATCATCGACACATAACATTGGTTCGCTCTGGCTGGCCTGGAGGTTAAGGTCTTATCATGCATGAAGGTTCGTAACCTGGCAAGAACCTATGTGAACTGAACTTAAAACTAGTTAGGTAATTATAATACCGTATTGTAGGTAATTAACAATCCTCCTTGAGCAAGGAGAGTGATTATTGGTCTTATCTTCTCCATGTAAGAATAGCGGTGAGCTAGAATAGATATACTGGGGCTGATGTCTTGTGTAGCATTTGTAAACATTTTGTAAAAATACCGCATCGTTGTCTTAGTAATAGTCGCCCCAAATACATAGTGTTACGTGCCTGACGTCACGTTCCTGACTATGCGGGCTTGGGTTACGGGATTGGATGAAATGAAACACTAATACCGGTTTTCAGACTTTCTATTGCACCTAAGTTACAGCGTCCACGGAGTTAAGTTATCGGCGTTCCTCTCCAGCAGAGTCCGGCCGACTGACACAACTTTGCCGTTCACGCTGACTTAACTCACTTAACTGACTGCACTTCACTATTTCACTGCACTTCACTATTTCACTCACTTTTCTTCTTTTTCACTTCTTCCTTTTCTTCCGAATCGCTTTAGACTTAGAACTCAACTGCCAGCAGTGAGCCGCAGTTCCGCTTATATACCCCCGGTCAGGTTCTGGAACATTCAATTTCGTTATTCTTTTTGATCGTCATGCCTCCAGAACCTTCCAATAATTTCGTTATTCATTTTTATTTATTCTCTTTCTCGCTCTTTAATTTTTCATTTCTTTCACACAAATAATTCCAGAAAGTTCGACAAAACTTCCATCAACTAAAAAACTTCATGTTTACGGCGGGACTCGAACTCGGGGTCTCTGTGGTGTAATCCACACGCCTTACCGATTACACCAACTCGTGTTGACAATTCACGACGAAATTTACAATCTCTAGGCAACGTTTGACAACCATCCATTGACGTCATGATGTCAAAGAGTTTGAACCACTTTTCCGTCACAATAGGTTAAGCGAGCGCTTGAGCCGCATAAGCACAGCACAGGTTTTCAAACATCTTCGATCTAATTGACACAGTAGCAAGAAGCAACTTAAAAAAAGCGGCGACTATGAAGGCCTGATTATCCTCACATAAATTTCAACGTAAGCGCTGAATGCATTTAGATAGGGCCAAAGGAGCCGATGTTCAATCGGTGTGATGGGTGTTTTTTTAAAGTGGGTAGGTATAATCATCAAATGCACTTCTTTCGCCCTGGGTGCAGCGAGAAGACACCTGTCCGACCAGAGCCAGTCCCTCGTTTATGGTGCGTCGCATTCAAATCATTATTTGAATTATTATTTTCCCGAAAGTGTGGGACAGCCATGCTTCGGCACGAATGGGTCGGCTCGATCGGAGTGATACCACGGCCTCACAAAACACCGGCGTGAAACAACCACAGCGTTGTGTTTCGCCGTGTGAGTGAGGTTACCGTAGGCCCAATCCTTCCCCGCCCCCAATCCCTAAATCTCCAAATCCCTAATCCCTAAAAGGTCGGCAACGCACTCGTAACTCGTCCTTTCCTTTTTGATGGTAAGCAGTCAGCGCCGCCCATGGACACCCTCCATGGGCGGCGCTGACTGCTTACCATCAGGTAATCCGTCTGGTCGTTTGCCAACCTATTACATAAAAAAAAACTAATATGATTGAGTTGGATGATGCTGGTGTACCTACGTGTCATGTTCATAAACGTGCGCCGGAAATTGGGACTGGTCAATTTTAAACTCTAAATATAACGTCGTTGAAGTGATTTTATTTTTCCGATTCTTTGGCTTCATTGGTAACAGAATAAAACTGTGAAATTTATTAAAAAACGGTTAATATGGAGTTTCTTACTCGTTCTTCTCCATAGGAATTTACACTTTGGGACGAGCAAATAGCTTCACTAGAAGCCAGACCGGCAGACTGACACTTTTTACTTTTTATATAATAACCAGCCTCTCTGGCGCGGTTTCGTCCGCTACTCGGCTCCTACAGATCGTAGCGTGATGTTTTATATCCTATAGCATTCCTCGACAAATGTACTACATCACATCACAGCCTATAGATAAGTGCCCACTGCTAACAAAAGGCCCTCCTCATACGCAGAGGGTTTGAGCATTAATCACCACGCTAGTTCAATGCGGATTGGCGATTTCGAACTTGTTATAAGTTCATGTTTCCTTACGAAGTTTCCCTTCACCGTATGTCAGTGGTGTTTGAATAATCATAGAAAGTACAGTCAGGGGTCAGAAATGCAATTACACTCTACCAATTTTAAAATTACTAAAATTTGTTTCCAGTACTTACCTAAAAGTTCAATGAAGCACCCATATGTTACTATACTACACTACCTATGACACTTAAAATCCTATATAATCAAGTGCTCTCTAAATAAACGTCAGTCTGTATGCATATATAACCTCTTTTATTTCTCCCATCCTCACAATATGAATGATGATGATCATGATCACCATGAAGCTACGGCTTTGTAGCTTCATGTTGGCGATAGACTGACAGACAGACGGACAGGCAGCTGAGTACTATAGCAAGTAAGTAAGACCCCTGAAGTATGCGATGAAAGGAATTCTCCAGATAATATGGATATTTCTAACTCTCCATAGTTCCATTGTACACAAACTTGGTGTCAGGTAACTAAAAATCTGTTTTTATTTAAGTATACATTCAGTCAACAAAGTATCGGGAATGAATGTTTTTTTTATGGTTCCAAATTCGAATTTTAATTTTTTTGTTGTTGTTAGATTGGCATAACTGTTTTCCATTTTGGCGCGGAATTTGAGTTGCATCTGTTATTTAAATTAAAAACAGTGCTGTTTTTAGTTTTATAATATCTAGTGTGTATTGCGAATTTCATAATGGACAAAAACATCGAACAAAGAGTTTGTCTTAAACTTTGCATCGCCAATGAAATTTCGTGTTCGGAGGCACTCAAAATGTTACAGAAGGCTTACGGTGAATCGACTTTATCAAAAACACGTGCTTATGAGTGGTACAAAGCGTTCAAAAGCGGTCGAGATCTGATGGAAGATTTGCCTCGTTCTGGTAGGCCATCAACGTCTGCAACTGAAGTTAACATCGCAAAACTGAAGGAAATAGTGACTGAAAATCCTCATTCAAGTTTGAGAGAGATGGCCGCCGAACTTTCTGTATCTCACGAGTCGATCCGTACCATTTTAACAAATAATTTGGGTATGAAACGTGTTGCCGCTCGGCTAGTCCCAAAAGACCTGAATTTTCTTCAAAAACTAAATCGCATGAAAGTCGCTGAGGACATGCTAGAACGAGTCAATACCGACCCAACATTCATGAAACGCATTGTTACTGGTGACGAGACGTGGGTTTACGAGTTTGACATGCAAACTAGTCAACAAGCTTCGGAATGGCGCCTTCCAACTGAACCAAAACCGAAAAAACCACGTCAAAGTCGATCAAAAGTCAAAGTCATGTTGACTGTTTTCTTTGACTATCGCGGTGTTGTGCACTCAGAATTCTTGCCCGAAGGTCAAACGAATATTATTTGAGCGTTATGCGGCGTTTAAGAGAACAAATTCGACGAAAAAGGCCAGAAATGTGGAAAGAAAATTCTTGGATTTTGCATCACGATAATGCGCCTTCGCACAAGGCCATCATTGTAAACGATTTTTTGTCCAAACACTTAACAAACACCATCGAGCAGCCACCATATTCACCAGATATGGCTCCAGCCGACTTCTTTCTTTTTCCCACACTCAAATTACCCCTTCGTGGCACCCGTTTTCAATCGTTAGAAGACATAAAGGAGAATTCGCGGCGAGCACTGAACTCAATTCCGGAAACAGCGTTTAAAAAAAGTTTCGGTGATTGGATTATTCGTTGGCGTAAGTGTATCGTTTCTGAAGGAGCATACTTTGAAGGTGATAAAATAAATTTAGATGAATAACAAACATTTTGTGTATTATTGACTTTTTCCCGGTACTTTCTTGACAGAGTAGGTAGTATGAATGAAGTTATAAATTCATTTTTACCAATTTTCACGTGCCGTAAGTAGGTACATATTTCGCGTAATTTGTATCAATTCTTTGTTTTATTCATATTCACGTAAAATTAATTTTGACTCCAGATGTTATTTTTATGTTTTTGTAAGTGAAAACCTGTAATTTACTTTGTAATGTCATAGACCTTTACTTGTCAACGTTATTAGTGTGCTCTAGTAATAATTAATTTTAAGATGCAATAAAGAATGAAGGATCCATATGGTGAGTTGTTATTTTAACCAAACCTGCACCAGACTAGTGAAAAGAAATCAGTAGTTCATACGTACTACATACATTCGCGAAGTCTGAGCATATTAATATCGTAGAGAAGCTAAAACGACAAAATTATTTGGCAGCGGTGGGATTCGAACCCACGCCTCCGAAGAGACTGGTGCCTTAAACCAGCGCCTTAGACCGCTCGGCCACGCTACCACGTTTAGATGAGTGGAAATGTGCTTAATGTTTTAACACGCATAGATAACACACTTTAAATGCACCCCTTATATTGTTCATACTACGCTACTAGTAGAAACATCTACTAATGAGTAGGTAAGTATAAAACGTGTGAAAGTAAAGCCCCCTCTCCCCCTCCGTTAATCCATAAATGCTTTAAATATGATACCTGCTAAGTACATAGTGTCCTTGTAAAAGTACTATTTCCATGCTTGAGATCAGCACTTTCGGAACAATCTTGATTATATCGGCACCTTATCAAAGCTATTCAATGCAGAAATTCGCCACAAACAACAATCTCTCCCCCTCGAGAGAGATGATTGTCCGTGCCCAGGGTGCACCGGCCCGCCAGCTGCCCTTCCCCCCGGACACATCCATGAGGGACCTGCAGCCGCCGAGCACACGAGGAGGTTCTCTGCACGCACCCCATGTCCCTAACCTAAGCTTTTTTTTGTCATTTTGTGTTTTTATATTTTTTTTGTGTTTTTTTCCTTTTTTATAGTTTTTGTAGATACTGTCTATTAATTATGTCGTAGGACCACGACATGTCTCTAGTGGCCTCTACATTTTCCACTGCAGTGGTCTCTGGAATGACTCCTAGATCGTCCTCTGGAGTGACCCCTTGAATGGTGTCTGCATCGCTGCCTTGATTCTTCTCTTGCTCTTCGTTTCTGCGTTTGCTTGCAGCAATCGTGATACTTTTCCTTGTGACATCCATGATCCATGTTATTCGATGGTCCTGCAGACCTACCTCTGGAGTGGCCACGGGATCTTTCTCTAGAATGGCCACGGGATCTTCCTCTAGAATGGCCACGGGATCTTCCTCGGGAGCGACCGCGGGACCTACCCCTGGAGCGACCGCGAGATCTGCCCCTAGAGCGGCCGCGAGATCTGCCCCTGGAGCGGCTGCGTGACTTGCCCCTGGAGCGTCCCCTGGACCTACCTCGCGATCGACCTCGACTCACAGATCGATCTCTCGAGCGGCCTCTGCAGCGAGAACATCTTGTATCAGCTTCCACTCCTGTGCTCACATCTAAGGCTGCAGGCTCAGCACTCGGCTGCCCACGGCTGGGCACTGCTACGAGGACTGCTGTCTCCATGTGCTGGATCTCCAACCTCTGAAACACACAACGGATCTTCGTATCGGTTAGTGAAGTAGGTATGTAGGTATAGCTGGTATAGCGTGAGATATAATGTGACTTGCGTCAACTGCTTGAGCTGAATGTGGCTCATCCCACGAACGTTATCGTTTATATTCAACTTAGTTGCGTAATCATTTCACAAATTGCGCAATGATTGCAATTATTGCGTAATTGTTGCGCAACAAAATGGCTACCTTTGTAGGAATATAGGAAAATTCCACTGTTCTAGGAAAATACCTACTCATTGATGACGCAATATTTTGAAATGGGTACAAAGAGAACGTAGTTTGCTAGATCCCCATATAGCAAACAAACCAGGTTGTTTTTGGTATTCCTGTGCACCAAGGGGTATACATTTGGTATATATCCATTGTGAGAGGATAATTCTCATGGGACCTTCCTGGAAGGACAATATTCAGACTGGCCACGTCACCCTTTGTGGCCTTCATCCCGGCTCCTGGACTTCTCTATGATGCGCGCGCGGAATTAATAGGCTCAGCCTAGCTGAACATGACTTTTTTTTTTTTTTCGGGTTGGAAAATCCTCATGGAGACCCACCACCCTCGGGGAAGGGCGAAGGGTACTGTCAGACTCATACTGACTAAAAACCAACCCGGTGTTCCTCCACTTACCAATGTGTCGGAGGGGCGGGTATCGCCGAAGCATTCGTCGCATCCCCCCGACGGGTATTGGCCCGCCAGATGGTTAGGCGGGCCCCGTCACCCACTGCGGCCGTCACCCCGACCGCAGGACTCCATTATGAGGCGCGCGCGGAACACGGCGCCGCCGCCTCGAGGCCTGCTGCTGGTCGGACGACAAGACGCCCCGAGTCTGTCGTCCGCAGGCCGCACCCTACGGTGGCCGCAGGTCGGCCTACGACGTCTAGTGCGTCTGCTGCGGGAGGGGAGAGAGGAGGCAGCCTCTCTCTCCCTTTCCGCCGACTCCTTTGCGAGCATCACGGCTTCGCAGAAGGTAGCGACGGCACTCCACCCTGACTCGCTCCCGACCATAGTAGACACTACAGCCGGAAGCGAGAGATTTCCCGCAGCAGCTGAACATGACTTATTTTGTCTCTCAAGTAGGTAATTTTACGCATGCAGTTTAGATAGGAGGCAGGACACATTCCCATAGGTACCTACATTTATTTCTATTGTGCAGACTGTTACTGTAGTTACTGTATCACTCAGAATATAAGCATGCATTGCACCAATTATTATTACTGCGTGACCAGTTTTTTCGAATTATCGTGTTGGACTTAAATATTTCACAAAAGGTAACAGCGACGTATCAGAAGCACCCTCAGCCAACGCGCATTAGGTACATTAAGATAATAAATTGATTGAATGTTCCTAAACCTCGATACATTAAATTAATCTATACTTATAATAAATCTGTAGAGAGGTCAATTCTGTACATTAAATATATTTTTTAAATAACTACCAGGGGGTGATAAGTGATCGATACTGATGCCAAAAATGCAATCAGTAAAATTTTTGTCTGTTTGTCTGTCTGTATGTTCCTTATAGAAACAAAAACTACTCGACGAAATTAACAAAACTGTACAATTATTCTTTATACTCCTGGGCAGGTTATAGGGTACTTTTCATCACGCGATAAATAATAGGAGCAGAGCAGTGAAGGGATAAAATAATTTTTACAATAAAAACCGATTTCAAAAAGTAGGTAAACTAAAAAGTAAAAAATAAATTTACTTTGAACTTGTGTGTGACTTCAAAATTATAAAATAGTTATTAAATAGATATTATTTTCTATTTCAGAAGACGTTTTTTGTGTAAAAATTATTTTATTTCACCAATTTAAGTGATAGGCAGAGAAAGCTAGGATGCTTCTTAAAAGAGAAGATGACGACTACTTGAGACCGAAAATCACGGTAATGGCAGTCCTGAGTTAGTCAGCTTTCAGTGCCGTAAATCGTTGGGGAATTTCCTCGAATGTCAATGACCTCCTATGCTATCAAGCAGATCTTCATTAGACATAATCCATATAAGTGCAAAGTTCTCATCAATATAAATGAATTTAGTCCAAACACGAGGTAGTTTTTGTAAACCATTCAGGAGTTCCCTGAGCTGTCCATCGTTCTCATCATCAGACCCTTAATGACAATCTTCGTGCAAAGTGCTCACTAATACGAATCATTCAAGCCCAAACACAAGGCAACTACTCCAAATAGTCAAGGAGATCCCTCGACTGCCTTCCGGCTCCATCATCACAATATACTGCATAACTTCATTGTAATCCATAAAGGTGCAAAGTTTTCATCGATATTAATGAATTTAGTCCAAACACGAGGTAGTTTCTGTAAACCATTCAGGAGTTCCTTGAGCTGTCCATCGTTCTCATCATCAGACCCTAAATGACAGTCACGACCAATCTTGGTGCAAAGTGAAAAAATATGAATCATTCAAGCCCAAACACAACGCAACTACTCCTAATAGTCAAGGAGATCCCTCGACTGTCTTCCGGCTCCATCATCAGGTCGGGTTTGGATATCAGCAAGTTGTAGCGTTGTCAAAAGCCTACTAAAACCATATGCAAAAGCACCACTCGCCACTACAATATTTGAAAGCTCCCCTCGGTTTCTCTAGTCTTCCATCATCAGATCCTGATTTCCTTATCATGGGACCATTCTGGGACTATCTCCTTTCCAACAAAAAAATAATTATCAAAATTGGTTCATAAATAAAGGAGATACCGGGGATCAAACATAAAAAAAGCATATATTATACGGTCGAATTGAGAACCATCCTCCTTTTTGGAAGTTGGTTAAAAACGGAAGAAGTTACCCCGTTTTTAAGGTTCCGTCGCGTGTGTAGCTTAACGGTTAAAGTTACATCAAATTTATGTATGACGGAAATATTCTACATAAAATTATCTAAATAAAATGTTTTACAGCATGTGTCTATCTTTTATGGTTAAGTCAAAATAGCACGTGTAACTCCTGATAGCTTAGCAGTTCGGATAATAAGCCATCGCGCCGTCGCATGTTGCGGGCGTTCATGGGTGGCGCTGACTGCTCACCATCAGGTAATCCGTCCGGTCGTTTGCCAACCTATTACATAAAAAAAACGAATATGATTGAGTTGGATGATGCTGGTGTAACTGGTGTGTGTCATGTTCATAAACGGGCGCCGGAAATTGGGACTGGTCAATTTTAAACTCTAATTATAGTGTCGTTGAGGTGATTTTATTTTTCGAATTCTTTGCCAAATATAATTATTAATAATGTAACACAATTAAACTGTGAAATTGATTAAAAAAGGGTTAATATGGAGTTTCTTACTCGTTCTTTTCCATAGAAATCTACACCTTGGGACGAGCAAATAGCTTCACTAGAAGCCAGACCGGCAGACTGACACTGTTTTACTTTTTATATAATAACCAGCCTCTCTAGCGCGGTTTCGTCCGCTACTCGGCTCCTGCAGATCATAGCGTGATGTTTTATATCCTATAGCATTCCTCGACAAATGGACTACATCACATTACAGCCTATAGATAAGTGCCCACTGCTAACAAAAGGCCCTCCTCATACGCAGAGGGTTTGAGCATTAATCACCACGCTAGTTCAATGCGGATTGGCGATTTCGAACTTGTTATAAGTTCATGTTTCCTTACGAAGTTTCCCTTCACCGTATGTCAGTGGTGTTTGAATAATCATAGAAAGTACAGTCAGGGGTCAGAAAAGCAATTACACTCTACCAATTTTAAAATGACTAAAATTTGTTTGTAGTACCTAAATGTTCAATGAAACTCCCTTATGTTACTATACTATGTACCTATGACACTTAAAATCGTATATAATCAAGTGCTCTCTAAATAAACGTCAGTCTGTATTCATAATACTTACCATCTTTTATCTCTCCCATCCTCACAATATGAATGATGATGATCATGATCACCATGAAGCTACGGCTTTGTAGCTTCATGTTGGCGATAGACTAGTGACAGATAGACGGACAGACAGCTGAGTACTATAGCAAGTAAGACCCCTGAAGTATGCGACGCAAATAATTCTCCAGATAATATGGATATTTCTAACTCTCCATAGTTCCCATAGTACACAAACTTGGTTTCAGGTAACTAAAAATCTGTTTTTATTTAAGTATATGAATGAAGTTATAAATTCATTTTTACCAATTTTCACGAGCCGTAAGTACATATTTCGCGAAATTTGTATCAATTCTTTGTTTTATTCATATTCACGTAAAATTAATTTTGACTCCAGATGTTATTTTTATGTTTTTGTAAGTGAAAACCTGTAATTTACTTTGTAATGTCATAGACCTTTACTTGTCAACATTATTAGTGTGTTCTAGTAATAATTAATTTTAAGATGCAATAAAGAATGAAGGATCCATTTGGTGTTTAATCAGTTATAATGTTTATAACCATTGCTAACTACAGTGTGAACATATTGTAGAGAAGCTAAAACGACAAAAGTATTTGGCAGCGGTGGGATTCGAACCCACGCCTCCGAAGAGACTGGTGCCTTAAACCAGCGCCTTAGACCGCTCGGCCACGCTACCACGTTTGGATTAGTGGAAATGTGCTTAATGTTTTAACACGCATAGATAACAGACTCTAGATGCATTCCTTATATTGTTCCTACTACGCTACTAGTAGAAATATCTACTAATGAGTAGGTAAGTATAAAACGTGTGAAAGTAAAGCCCCCTCTCCCCCTCCGTTAATCCATAAATGCTTTAAAGATGATACCTGCTAAATACATAGTGTCCTTGTAAAAGTACTATTTCCATGCTTGAGATCAGCACTTTCGGAACAATCTTGATTACATCGGCACCTTATCAAAGCTATTCAATGCAGAAATTCGCCACAAACAACAATCTCCCCCCCTCGAGAGAGATGATTGTCCGTGCCCAGGGTGCACCGGCCCACCAGCTGCCCTTCCCCCCGGACACATCCATGAGGGACCTGCAACCGCCGAGCACACGAGGAGGTTCTCTGCACGCACCCCATGTCCCTAACCTAAGCTTTTTTTTGTCATTTTGTGTTTTTATATTTTTTTCCTTTTTTATAGTTTTTGTAGATACTGTCTATTAATTATGTCGTAGGACCACGACATGTCTCTAGTGGCCTCTACATTTTCCACTGCAGTGGTCTCTGGAATGACTCCTAGATCGTCCTCTGGGGTGACCCCTTGAATGGTGTCTGCATCGCTGCCTTGATTCTTCTCTTGCTCTTCCTTTCTGCGTTTCCTGGCAGCAATCATGATACTTTTCCTTGTGACATCCATGATCCATGTTATTCGATGGTCCTGCAGACCTACCTCTGGAGTGGCCACGGGACCTTCCTCTAGAATGGCCACGGGATCTTCCTCTAGAATGGCCACGGGATCTTCCTCTAGAATGGCCACGGGACCTACCTCGGGAGCGACCGCGGGACCTACCCCTGGAGCGACCGCGAGATCTGCCCCTAGAGCGGCCGCGAGATCTGCCCCTGGAGCGGCTGCGTGACTTGCCCCTGGAGCGTCCCCTGGACCTACCTCGCGATCGGCCTCGACTCACAGATCGATCTCTCGAGCGGCCTCTGCAGCGAGAACATCTTGTATCAGCTTCCATTCCTGTGCTCACATCTAGAGCTGCAGGCTCAGCACTCGGCTGCCCACGGCTGGGCACTGCTACGAGGACTGCTGTCTCCATGTGCTGGATCTCCAACCTCTGAAACACACAACGGATCTTCGTATCGGTTAGTGAAGTAGGTATGTAGGTATAGCTGGTATAGCGTGAGATATAATGTGACTTGCGTCAACTGCTTGAGCTGAATGTGGCTCATCCCACGAACGTTATCGTTTATATTCAACTTAGTTGCGTAATCATTTCACAAATTGCGCAATGATTGCAATTATTGCGTAATTGTTGCGAAACAAAATGGCTACCTTTGTAGGAATATAGGAAAATTCCACTGTTCTAGGAAAATACCTACTCATTGATGACGCAATATTTTGAAATGGGTACAAAGAGAACGTAGTCTGCTAGATCCCCATATAGCAAACAACCCAAGTTGTTTTTGGTATTCCTGTGCACCAAGGGGTATACATTTGGTATATATCCATTGTGAGAGGATAATTCTCATGGGACCTTCCTGGAAGGACAATATTCAGACTGGCCACGTCACCCTTTGTGGCCGTCACCCCGGCTCCTGGACTTCTCTATGAGGCGCGCGCGGAATTAATAGGCTCAGCCTTGCTGAACATGACTTATTTTGTCTCTCAAATAATTTTACGCATGTAGTTAAGGTACGCAATGGGGATAGGAGGCAGGACACATTCCCATAGGTACATTTATTTCTATTCTGCAGACTGTTGCCCGACCGACTTCTGCACAATATTCATATGTAGGTACTGTATCACTCAGAATATAAGCATGCATTGCACCAATTAATATTACTGCGTGACCAGTTTTTTCGAATTATGTGTCGGAGATAAATATTTGACAAAAAGTAACAGCAACGTATCAGAAACACCCTCAGCCGACGCGCATTAGGTACATTGAGATAATAAATTGATTGAATGTTCCTAAACCTGGATTAATCTGATATTAATTTATACTTACTTGTAATAAATCTGTAAAGAGGTCAATTCTGACCATCAATATATTTTCAAAAAACTATTAGGGGGTGATAAGTGATCAATACTGATGCCAAAAATGCAATCAGTAAAATTTTTGTTTGTCTGTCTGTCTGTCTGTATGTTCCTTATAAAAACAAAAACTACTCGACGCAATTAACAAAACTTTGTACAATTATTCTTTATACTCCTGGGCAGGTTATAGGGTAAATCGGTTCATAAATAAAGGAGATACCGGCGATCAAACATAAAAAAAGCATATATTATACGGTCAAATTGAGAACCATCCTCCTTTTTGGAAGTTGGTTAAAAACGGAAGAAGTTACCCCGTTTTTAAGGTTCCGTCGCGTGTGTAGCTTAACGGTTAAAGTTACATCAAATTTATGTATGACGGAAATATTCTACATAAAATTATCTAAATAAAATGTTTTATAGCATGTGTCTATCTTTTATGGTTAAGTCAAAATAGCACATGTACTCCTGATAGCTTAGCAGTTCGGATAATAAGCCATCGCGCCGTCGCATGTGAACAGTGAATCATGCTATAAGAATTATTTTTGAAATTATCCCATTGAACATTTGATGTGAGTAATTTTAAATGAATTAGCCACAGCATAGTACTACACGATCAGAACGTGTCATACCTTTTATTTCACAGCGGCGGGCACAAGTCTGGCATTTCACCGTTTGTAAATCCACCTTGGTCTTTTGAGCGGATTTGGTCCCTCATATGTGATGGTGGCCATCGGATAGGTTACAATGAGTTAAAATCCTATACCCACTACATACTTTTTTACACTATGTAGTATGTGTAGGTACCTACCTAAGGGAATTTGTCCTGCCTCTTATGTCCATTGCATACCTTAACTACATGCATATAAGTACTTTAGAGCACGATCAACGTCAAACAAACGTCGGCTCAGCCTATTAGTTCCGCGCGCTCATAGTGGAGTCCAGGGTCCGGCGTTGCGGGTTAAGCGCAATGAGTCACCGCGGCCTCGGCCCAGAACAGGAGAAGGAACGGGGGGGGGGGGGGTTAGTGGGTAAGAGTATGACACTCTCTCTCGCCTGAGAGAGTGTCAGACTCTTACTGACTAACCACTACCTAAAGAGGTCAGTTGATGAATATCCCCAGAAGAAAAAAAAGGGGGGCATAGGGTGACGTGGCCGGCCTAACTACCGGACGGGCCAATACCCGTCGAGGGGTACGACAAATGCTTCCACAACACATGGGTATCTAAATGAGGAACAGCGGGTTGGTTTTTTTTAGTCAGTAAGAGTCTGACATACTTTTCCCCTTGGGACTCCGTGAAGATTTTCCAATGCGATAGCAAAAAAAGGCTCAGCCTGCTGGCAACACAATAGATAAATCAAATAAAAGGCGCAAGGGCTTACAGGAATAGCAGACTTCCTATGCTTTATATTTCACAATATTGCGACATTAATTGGTACCTAACCTACTTATCGGCAGTGGAATTTTCCTAAACCCATACGAAGCCATTTTGTTGCACAACAATTACGCAATAATTGCAATCATTGCGCAATTTGTGAAATGATTACGCAACAAAGTTGAATATAAACGATAACGTTCGTGGGATGAGCCACATTCAGCTCAAGCAGTTGACGCAAGTCACATTATATCTCACGCTATACCAGCTATACCTACATACCTACTTCACTAACCGATACGAAGATCCGTTGTGTGTTTCAGAGGTTGGAGATCCAGCACATGGAGACAGCAGTCCTCGTAGCAGTGCCCAGCCGTGGGCAGCCGAGTGCTGAGCCTGCAGCTCTAGATGTGAGCACAGGAGTGGAAGCTGATACAAGATGTTCTCGCTGCAGAGGCCGCTCGAGAGATCGATCTGTGAGTCGAGGTCGATCGCGAGGTAGGTCCAGGGGACGCTCCAGGGGCAAGTCACGCAGCCGCTCCAGGGGCAGATCTCGCGGCCGCTCTAGGGGCAGATCTCGCGGTCGCTCCAGGGGTAGGTCCCGCGGTCGCTCTCGAGGAAGATCACGTGGTCATTCTAGAGGAAGATCCCGTGGCCATTCTAGAGGAAGATCCCGTGGCCATTCTAGAGGAAGATCCCGTGGCCATTCTAGAGGAAGATCCCGTGGCCATTCTAGAGGTAGGTCTGCAGGACCATCAAATAACATGGATCATGGATGTCACAAGGAAAAGTATCACGATTGCTGCAAGCAAGCGCAGAAAGGAAGAGCAAGAGAAGAATCAAGGCAGCGATGCAGACACCATTCAAGGGGTCACTCCAGAGGCCGATCTAGGAGTCATTCCAGAGACCACTGCAGTGGAAAATGTAGAGGCCACTAGAGACATGTCGTGGTCCTCCGATATTAATAATATAATGTATCTACAAAAACTATAAATGGGAATGAAAAACAAAAAAATAATAATATAAAAACATAAAATGACAAAAAAAAGCTTAGGTTAGGGACATGGGGTGCGTGCAGAGAACCTCCTCGTGTGCTCGGCGGCTGCAGGTCCCTCACGGATGTGTCCGGGGGGAAGGGCAGCTGGCGGGCCGGTGCACCCTGGGCACGGACAATAATCTCTCTCGAGGGGGAGAGATTGTTGTTTGTGGCGAATTTCTGCATTGAATGACTTTGATTAGGTACCGATGTAATCAAAATTGTTCCTAAACTGATCTCAAGCATGGAAATGTCTATGTCTATGTAGTCATCATTAGTAGTAGCGTAGTAGGAAGAATGTTATAAGCTATGCATCTACAGTCTGTTATTTAGTTATTAGGATTCCCAACGAACAATACACTTACCTACATGTTATTATTATAATTTAAATCAAATTAACAAGCCTTGTGTTCCTTCAATTACAAGGAAATAATAATTTAAAAAAATAATAATTTCTCAAACTACTCTTTAATTGTAAATTAAAGATTACACGAGTGTGATGAAAGAAAAGTAACTAGGTAGGTACTACTATAGGTACCTATAGTCATTGAAATTAATATACCTCATGAAAAAAGAACGAAATTAAAAGCTTAGCTTAGCAGTATCTAAATGATTTGTGAGACCATCAAATTCAATCAGTAAATTATATAAAATCTATTCAGACAAATCAACATCAGCTATGTGATTCTGCAATACTTCATTCTAAACTTCTAATCTGAATTCCGAAACACTTGCGAGTTTCTACGAACTAAATTGACCGCAACATTTTGATAGATTATGAGATGATGTTAAAAGTGGCATACTATAATGTAATTACTCGTCACTTCGACGCTGACTTTACACTCGAACATTTCAAAATTCAAAAGAATTGACGTGCTGATAGATTAATGCCCGGTTCCTATATTTAACGAATCGTCGTTGTATACGCATTGCGACCAAATGACATTACGAATAGTTATCTTGACCGTCTACTGACAGTTAAAATATTTATAGTAACACCACAGACACCATAGATCTCCATACAATTCGCTTACCGACATCCGTTAGTTGCAAACCGTCAGTAAGTTGCACGACGAGACGTTTGTTATAGGAACGGTTTTAGCTTACGAGTCGTATATAAAACTACTATTCGTAACTAAAACGGATCGTTTCTCAATTATAGGAACCGGGCATAAAACTATCTATGCCTGTTAGAACATCAAGATTTACCCTCATTTCAATGTGGTAGCGTGGCCGAGCGGTCTAAGGCGCTGGTTTAAGGCACCAGTCTCTTCAGAGGCGTGGGTTGGAATCCCACCGCTGCCAAATACTTTTATTGCCGGTTGAATAATTTTATAATTATGTCTAAGTTCGAGGTAGGCAGGTACCTACTCGATAGGTAGTGATCGGAGACACATTACCACATTCCATACGTTACTGATTCAGAGTCTTATACCCATTAGGTTATTTGTGTCACACAGAATATTCTATAGCAGGGGCAAACATGACTGCTTTTATAATATTTAATTTTAACTGTAAATTATTGTGACAGAAAACTCTTTGACATCATGACGTCAATGGATGGTTGTCAAACGTTGCCTAGAGATTGTAAATTTCGTCGTGAATTGTCAGCACGAGTTGGTGTAATCGGCAAGGCGTGTGGATTACACCACAGAGACCCCGAGTTCGAGTCCCGCCGTAAACATGAAGTTTTTTAGTTGATGGAAGTTTTGTCGAACTTTCTGGAATTATTTGAGTGAAAGTAATGAAAAATTAAGGAGCGAGAAGGAGAATAAATAAAAATGAATAACGAAATTATTGGAAGGTTCTGGAGGCATGACGATCAAAAAGAATATCGAAATTGAATGTTCTAGAACCTGACCGGGGGTATATAAGCGGAACTGCGGCTCACCGCTAGCAGTTGAGTTCTAAGTCTAAAGCGATTCGGAAGAAAAGGAAGAAGTGAAAAAGAAGAAAAGTGAGTGAAATAGTGAAGTGCAGTGAAATAGTGAAGTGCAGTCAGTTAAGTGAAGTTAGCGTGAACGGCAAAGTTGTGTCAGTCGGCCGGACTCTGCTGGAGAGGAACGCCGATAACTTAACTCCGTGGACGCTGTAACTTAAGCGCAATAGAAAGTCTGAAAACCGGTATTAGTGTTTCATTTCATCCAATCCCGTAACCCAAGCCCGCATAGTCAGGAACGTGACGTCAGGCACGTAACATTTGGTGTCAGAAGTGGGATTGGAGAAAAATGCCGCTAGTGCCGCAGGACGTAAGAGGAGTGAGTACCCGTGCTATGTCAGAAGCGCAGCGTGTGAGGGAAGAGGGTGCTGCAGCTCAGACCAGCGATGCAGAAGCCAAGCCTGTGCAGATGGATCTTCTGCTACAGCTGCGGCAAATGATGGCAGAACAGCTGCGTGAGCTGAAAGAAGATCAAACGCGCCGCCAAGAAGAGCAAGCACGCTGTCAGGCAGAACAGCTGCGGGAGCTGAAAGAAGATCAAGCGCGCCGCCAAGAAGAGCAAGCGCGCCGCCAAGAAGAGCAAGCGCGCCGCCAAGAAGAGCAAGCGCGCCGCCAAGAAGAGCAAGCACGCTGTCAGTCAGAACAGCTGCGGGAGCTGAAAGAAGATCAAGCTCGTCGCCAAGAGGAGCAAGCGCGTCGCTTGGAGGACATGCATAAAGATTTCACGAAGGGACTGCAAAAGGCTGTCGAACGGGTACAAGAAGTGGAGGAAGGTTTAGGCAAGTTGGAACATCGCGTCATGGCGATAGAGGAGAGAGTGGAAGAAGAGATCTCCAAAATCAAGCAGGAAGTGACAAGCCCAAGCCCTTTGAAGAGCCGAAGCCGTCTTGCAGCCGTTTTTGACGCCCCAAATGCGGCCTCAAGCGCAACGAAAGGGCTGAAGATTCCCCATTACGACGGAACAACATCCTGGACCGCGTTCAAGCTACAGTTTGAGACACTTATGGAGGCTTATGGTTGGACTCAGAAGGAAGCACAGTCAGCCCTCACCCTGGCCCTCCGTGATCAAGCGCTCTCAGTGCTGGAAGCTATCGGCGCAAGTGGGGATCTCAGCTTTAGTACCCTCCTCGACGCACTTGAGGCACGTTTTGGAGACAGCCACCTCGAGCACGTGTACAGAGCGCAATTAAAAGAGCGTACTCAGCGTGCTAATGAGAGTCTACAGCAATGGTCCGTGGAAATCGAGAAACTTGTACGTCGAGCTTTTCGGTCGACTCCGTCAATGATTGAAGGCACGCTTCTCCAAGCGTTCATTGACGGTATTCGGGACCCAGAAGTACGAGATGCTGTTCATCTGGGCCATCACAAGAACATGAAAGAAGCTCTGGCCCATGCATTGGAAGTGGAAGCCGTGCGTGGCAGCTCCCGTACCTTACGTCTGCGGGAAATGACGACAACGGAGCAGGTACCTCCACGTTGTCGGAACTTCATGTGCTATGGATGTGGAGAGCGTGGACACATACGGAGCGACTGCCCGAAGAAGATGAACCGCCAGGACGCGGCGGTCTCAACTTCTGACCAGCAGGGAAACTTAAATCCAGCCAGGGCTGCGGGGTGGGCGCCGGCTGGTAGTGGAACAACCCCAACAATTTACATCAAGCAAACCAACGATGGAAATACTCTGGTGATAGACGGTCAAGTAAATGGGAAAAACAGTCAGCTAACATTAGATACTGGAGCTTCAAGGACGGTGATAAATGTTCGGCTGCTCGGGCAAAACATCAGGAAACACGTTAAACCAATTGTTGGCCTACGAATGAAATCAGCTACCGGCCAGTGCATACCGATAAGTGGAAAACTGCATGTAACAATCAAAATTGGGGAACGTGTTTATCGACATGAGGTTATTGTGGCCAAAATTCTGGATGACTGCATCCTGGGACTTGACTTCCTGCAAGGGCACCAGTGTAACATCGACTTAAAATCTGGAGTATTACTATGTGGAACTGAGGAAATTCCGATGAAGGGTGGAACCCTGGGAAAAGTTTGCTGTTTAAGAAGAACTGTTCTTGAACCAAAATCACAGACTCTCGTACCAATCGCATTACCTAGGAGGAGGGAAGGAAGTTTACCTCTAAGATGCGCTGTGATTGATAAATCGGAACACGTAAACTCATGGCTACCGGCGAGAACTGTCGTGGGGTCATCTGATGTCAACCGCATTCCGGTATTCAACTTCAGTGATTCAAAAATTACGATTGAAGAAGGAGAGCCTGTGGGCGTATTGGAAGAAGTGGCCTGGATAAGAAAATGCTCGGAGAATCTTGTGAAGAAGGACAGTACGGGAATAGACTTTGTAACGAAAATCTTAGACGAAAACAAAAGTCTGACAAAAGTGGAGACTATGAAAGCTAGAAATTTACTTCTTCGATTCTCTGATGTGTTTTCAAGAAGCGATGGTGATATTGGCCGAACTGGTTTGGTGAAGCATAAAATAAACACAGGTGATACAATGCCAATTCGTCAAAGGCCCAGACGCATACCATTCGCTCGTGAGAAAGAGGTTGAAGAAATGATTGACGATATGAGGAAAAATGACGTGATAGAGCCCTCTTCTAGCCCTTGGTGTTCACCTGTCGTGCTTGTCAAGAAGAAAGATGGTTCAACGAGGTTTTGCGTAGACTATCGACGATTGAATGATGTAACCAAGAAGGATAGCTACCCGTTACCAAGAATCGATGACACACTTGACACACTGAGTGGCATGAAATGGTTTTCAACGCTCGATCTGAAAAGCGGCTATTGGCAGGTGGATTTGGATCCCAAGGACAAGGAAAAGACCGCATTCTCAACTGGGAAGGGACTCTGGCAATTTAAGGTGATGCCATTTGGATTATGCAATGCACCGGCAACCTTTGAGCGTTTGATGGAACAGGTGCTGGCGGGACTGCTGGGCGAAACCTGCCTAGTTTACCTCGATGACATCATCATTGTTGGACGGGATTTTGACGATCATCTAAGGAAATTGGAAAAGGTACTCGATAAGCTGCGTGGAGCAAATTTAAAGTTGAGTCCAAAGAAATGCTCTTTCTTCAAGCGCGAAGTGAATTATCTAGGACATGTTATTTCTGAGAGAGGAATTGAGACTGATCCAGCCAAGACTGCCGCTGTTAAGGAATGGCCAACACCTAAAGACAAAACGCAAGTTCGGGCATTTCTTGGATTGTGCTCGTATTATCGGCGGTTTGTGAAAGGATTCTCGGACATTGCCAAGCCTTTGCATCGATTGACAGAAGAGAAACGTGCCTTTATCTGGGACGAGGATTGTGAGCAAGCCTTTCGAGAACTAAAAGAACGGCTTTGTAACACACCAATTCTCGGATACCCCAGCGCGAAAGGAATATTCGTAGTTGATACGGATGCCAGCAATATTGGAATAGGAGGTGTCCTTTCACAACGCGATGGTGAGCAGGAGAAGGTTATTGCTTACTTCAGCAAGTCACTATCCAAGCCGGAGAAGAATTATTGCGTGACCAGGAGGGAATTGCTGGCCGTAGTCAAAACTCTGCACCATTTCAAGAAGTATTTACTGGGACGGAAATTTTTGATCAGAACTGATCACGCTGCTTTGAAATGGCTGCTTCAGTTTAAGGATCCCGAAGGCCAAGTAGCCAGATGGTTGGAACAACTTCAGGAATTTGACTTTGAAATCGAACATCGCGGCGGAAGAATTCATGGCAACGCAGATGCATTATCGAGACGCCCATGCGTGGAAGATTGCAAGCATTGTGCCAAGAAGGAAACTGCTTTTCTTAAGGTGATAAGGACTGATACTGTTGACGAGGCATGGGGAGATGATGCGATGAAATTAGAACAGGAAAGAGATGCAGATATCAAACCAATACTGGAGTGGCTACGAAGTGGTAACAAGCCAAGTTGGAGTGACGTCGCCCAATATAGCGCGGTAACGAAAGGTTTATGGGCACAGTGGAAAAGCCTTACGCTGCATAACGGACTTCTGTGCAGGAAATGGGAATCAACAAACGGCAAGGACGAGCATTTGCAATTGGTGGTGCCTCGTTCAAAAATAAGGGATGTATTAAAAGCGTTCCATGATGGATCTTCTGGAGGACATTTGGGAATTAGGAGGACTTTGGTGAAGATCAAGGAGAGGTTTTATTGGTTGCATTGCAAATATGACGTCGAAGATTGGTGCCGGAAATGCACTAGTTGTGCAGCTGTCAAGGGTCCACAAACAAGAAGCAGAGGGGCGATGAAAATCTACAATGTTGGTATGCCTTGGGAGAGAATAGCCTTAGACATCGCTGGACCATTTCCAATCACTGATTCGGGCAATCGCTACGTTTTAGTGGTTATGGATTATTTTACAAAATGGCCGGAGGTCTTTGCCATACCGAATCAAGAGGCAGTAACTGTAGCCACGAAGTTGGTAAACGAGGTATTCACCCGATTCGGAGTGCCCTTGGAGATGCACAGTGATCAAGGACGGAACTTTGAATCCCAAGTTTTCCAGGAAACTTGTAAACTTTTGGGAATCCATAAGACTCGAACGACCCCTTATCATCCACAGTCAGATGGAATGGTCGAACGCTTCAACCAAACATTGGAGCGACACTTAGCAAAGGTGGTTGACAGCCATCAGAGAGATTGGGACACTTACATACCTCTCTTCTTGCTTGCCTATCGGACTGCTGTACATGAAAGTACCGCAAAGACGCCTGCATTTGCAAATTTTGGAAGGGAATTGAGATTACCGGCAGATCTTGTATCGGGCTGTCCACCTGGTGACTCTCGCACAGAGTTTAGCGATTACATAAGCGAGTTAAGGGCAAAAATGTTGGACATTTATGAGCAGATCAGGGAGGCCGGTCTTCAAGCTAGTGATCGCGCAAAGACGCGCTATGATCGACGAGCCAATTCTGTTGGGTTTGAAGAGGGGTCATTGGTCTGGCTTCATAATCCAGTCAGAAGGAAGGGAAAATCTCCGAAGCTGCAACCGAGTTGGGAAGGTCCTTATGAGATAGTCACGAAGATCAATGACATTACTTACAGAATTCGGAAGACTTCAAGGAGCTCTTTGAAAGTTGTCCATATAGACAGGTTGGCGAGGTATTACGGCAGCAACGATGCTCGGGACGAGCGAATCTAAGAGGGGGGCAGTGTGACAGAAAACTCTTTGACATCATGACGTCAATGGATGGTTGTCAAACGTTGCCTAGAGATTGTAAATTTCGTCGTGAATTGTCAGCACGAGTTGGTGTAATCGGCAAGGCGTGTGGATTACACCACAGAGACCCCGAGTTCGAGTCCCGCCGTAAACATGAAGTTTTTTAGTTGATGGAAGTTTTGTCGAACTTTCTGGAATTATTTGAGTGAAAGTAATGAAAAATTAAGGAGCGAGAAGGAGAATAAATAAAAATGAATAACGAAATTATTGGAAGGTTCTGGAGGCATGACGATCAAAAAGAATATCGAAATTGAATGTTCTAGAACCTGACCGGGGGTATATAAGCGGAACTGCGGCTCACCGCTAGCAGTTGAGTTCTAAGTCTAAAGCGATTCGGAAGAAAAGGAAGAAGTGAAAAAGAAGAAAAGTGAGTGAAATAGTGAAGTGCAGTGAAATAGTGAAGTGCAGTCAGTTAAGTGAAGTTAGCGTGAACGGCAAAGTTGTGTCAGTCGGCCGGACTCTGCTGGAGAGGAACGCCGATAACTTAACTCCGTGGACGCTGTAACTTAAGCGCAATAGAAAGTCTGAAAACCGGTATTAGTGTTTCATTTCATCCAATCCCGTAACCCAAGCCCGCATAGTCAGGAACGTGACGTCAGGCACGTAACATTATAATATTATAATTTTATTACATCTGCTGTTGTTATGAGGTTAATGTTATAATATTAGAAGTCACATTGCCGTGAAAATAATTATGCTAGATAGGTAATTGTTGTTATGGGATATGTCAGCAAACCCGCAGACAGATCACCTGTGACGGTAGGCAGTCTGCAACGCTTATGGATATCCGCAACACGTGCCTAAGAGAGGAGCTACAAGTGCATTGACGGCCTTTTTTTGAATCTATCGTTGCCCAACACTAGGATTTTCTCCTGTGTCGTGGGTGCGGTAACAAACATACAAATTCACATAGATACACATGACACGCAGACCCGGACCAACAATTTTTGGATAATATAAAGAATTGTTCCGTGCGGAAATCGGATCAGCAACATGTTGCTCGGTAACCAGTTGCACAGCCACCGCACCAACCGTGCAGTCGTCTTTAGGGGCTTTGTTAGGAATATGAGGATTGAGTACCTGAAGGAGAGGGCCAAAATTTTACCTTTATGACACGGCGAAACATAGCAAGCATTATTTCAAGCCGGCTTTTTCTTTTTTGAGGCCGAATTATAGCTCATTCGTGCCAAAGCGAATCTCTTCCACACAAAACACGATCCCAAATGACGATATTTATTCACGATATGGAAACACATTTAGGCACTGTTTCCAACAGGTAGCGTGGCCGAGCGGTCTAAGGCGCTGGTTTAAGGCACCAGTCTCTTCGGAGGCGTGGGTTCGAATCCCACCGCTGCCAAATACTTTTGTCGTTTTAGCTTCTCTACGATATTATTATGCTCAGACTTCGCGAATGTATGTAGTACGTATGAACTACTTACTGATTGCTTTTCACTAGTCTGGTGCAGGTTTGGTTAAAATAATAACTCACCAAATGGATCCTTCATTCTTTATTGCATCTTAAAATTAATTATTACTAGAACACACTAATAATGTTGACAAGTAAAGGTCTATGACATTACAAAGTAAATTACAGGTTTTCACTTACAAAAACATAAAAATAACATCTGGAGTCAAAATTAATTTTACGTGAATATGAATAAAACAAAGAATTGATACAAATTTCGCGAAATATGTACTTACGGCACGTGAAAATTGGTAAAAATGAATTTATAACTTCATTCATATACTTAAATAAAAACAGATTTTTAGTTACCTGAAACCAAGTTTGAGTACAATGGAACTATGGAGAGTTAGAAATATCCATATTATCTGGAGAATTCTTTTCGTCGCATACTTCAGGAGTCTTACTTTCTATAGTGGATAAATCCTTTTCTTCTATAACGGAAAGATTCGGAGTGTGATCTCTAGACTTACGGTCGTGAGGCGTTTTCGAGTCCCTATGGGAACGGCTCTTGGAGCGACGACTGCCCGATCGGGAACGTTTGCGGTCTCGGGAACGAGATCGCTTCTTATCTCTTGATCTGGACCGTTTCCTGTCCCGAGATCTAGTCCTTTTGCGATCCCTTGACCGAGATCTTTTGCGATCTCGTGACCTTGTCCTTTTTCGGTCTCTGGATCGAGATCTCTTTCTATCCCTGGAACGAGATCTCCTGCGAGATCTTGAGCGTTTCCTTCGAGATCGCGAACGTGACCTGCGCCGCGACCTCGAACGATCGCGCTTTCTTTCTCTAGATCGCGTTCTTTCCCTTTTCTTTGAGGGAGACCTGTCTTTCTCCTTTTCAATGTCTTTTTCTGGTTTATCGTCTGCGGGCGTCGACGCTTTGGACTTTACTTCAGAAGAATTACTATTACCATTTGTTTCTGGCGCTGCTTCTGGTTTAACTTCTTCTTTTACTTCCTTTTCCACTTCTTTAGGAGGTGATTTAGATTTATCCTTCTTCTCCTTTTCAGTGGAGTCCTTCTTGTCTTTACGATCCTTGTCTTTGTCCTTATCTTTGTCTTTGTCTCTGGAGCGGTCGCGTTTGGAACGCGAACTGCGGTGCCTAGACCGGGACCGTGACCTCCTGGAACTGCGGTGACGGGAGCGAGATCTGTAAAGAGAAAAAAATAAATTATAAATAACGATAATAACAACAACTTGATCACACAATCGGTTTTAAATGCTTCATGCTCGTATATACAATTAGACAATAGACACATACATAGGCTAACTTAATACCATTGACGTTTTCTACCAGTTAACATTTTGATTACCATGCAAAAATCAACTGCATGCTTTACGTATGGGAAGAATTTACCCGCCACTCAAATAGGTTAGTAACATAATGAATTGAAGTTATAGTTTACACCCACATAGATATTAGTTTTTTCAGTATAGTACGTTATTATGTAGTGTAAAATTAATCAGTGGGTGACCAGGCAGTAATATGTATTTATCCCATAGCTACACACAAACACAACACACATATATCCGTTCCCACCACCCAGATAGTTTCAGCCGTTTCAATAGGTTGAAGGCTATTGAATCGGGTAAAACTGACCTAGACCGGTGCTTGTGACGTGACCTGGAGCGACGAGAGCGATGACGGGAGCGTGAGCGGGAACGCTTCGAGCGGTGACGTGAACGCGACCGACGGGAGCGGGACCGAGACCGTCTCCGAGAGCGGGAGCGAGACCTCGTCCTGAAAACAAGATAATTCAAATTTAAAATAAGCCATAAAGTTTAACTATGATAATGTACTTTTTATCTCATTTTGTCAGTGATTTATTGAAATTTTCATACACATTGGTCTGAAATTGTGTCCACCTCGAGCATGCATGGTGATAACATATTGCAAAAATACTTCTCAATATGATAGAGAACCTTCACAAATTAACACACAATAAAATTGCATGCTGGTCTCTTTTTGTTTGATATTGCTTGATAACAACCTCGAAGTAACAATTTATTGACTTTCACCGAGGGTTTGATATCAATTTAGGTATATTTGAGGATTTAGATTAAATGTTGTGACATTGTTTATGTTTTATACATACACAGTACCATAATAATAAATGACTCATGGAAAAATTGCAAGTTACAATATACCTCTTAACTATGATATTGCCTAAAGTTATGCAATAAAGAAAATTCTGATTTACTCAATAATGAGAAATAAAAGGTTATTTAGAAATAACATTTAAAAAACTAATCATTGCCAACCTATTAAAAAAAGGCTGGTCGCTGAGCAAAGGCCTTTTTGTACAATGAGACTGTTTGATCATTAATTACCATGGATGCTCAAGGTGGATTTGTGATTTTAAGTAAATTTTAGTGAATTCTAAATCAACTTAGAAAGTACACAAAACTTTAAAAAGTAATATTATCACATGACAAGTTGGGTACCCACATCGGCATGTATGAGAAGCAGACACCTTAGCCTCTTAGGCTACCTAAACTTTTAAACTCATGCAAATCTACTTATATAACTACATATTAAGGTAATTATTTCATAATTTGTTGAAAGGTAATTTCTGAACGAGCTGCTATTTATTGAGTAAATCAGTATTTTTATAATTGCATAACATTAGGAAATTTGTTTTACTTGTAAGTAACACAAACACAAAGTAATGTATACTTATAACAAAAAGCAATATCTATGTACAATGTACATATGTATATATGACCAGTAAGACATCACCTAGACACAAAAATGATTCAATGATTTCAAATAGAAAAGTCTACAATATTTTTTACCAAGATAGAATTATAATACAGTCTACAATTAGGTTTTTTCTTTAATCAAATGCAAATTATTTTGTCTTATCAATACCATTGTATTGACTATATTAACAGGCATCTTTCAATTTGACTTTATCTAGAAAAAAAAAGGATGCTCTTTGACATGAATGTAGTATAATGAGTATAGTTTTTTACATAATGGTAAATGATTTTAGTTTACATATGTTATGCTTAATATTTACATAAAAACACTAGCCACGGAAGAAATCTGAATAAATTAAATACATTTATGTAAGATTTCAAATGTCTTACCTTCTTTTATCCTTAGACAAGAGACCAATGACAGGGTCAATAGCAGCTGAGATTAAGTTTTGCGCTTCCTTCACCCTGCACATAGCTTCCTCAATTTCCCGCTGCGCTGCCTCATTACTCTTCGTTTGTGGTTTGCAAATGGCTTGTGTTGCATGGTATACCTGTAACATTTGTAAAATTATGTTATTTTTAGATCCTTAATAAATAAATTTGCTCCCACTATTATTAATTTTATTATTCCTTTTATTTTCTTTTGTTTCTTCATTATTATTTTAATATTTATTATTAGTAATGAATTTTGAAATTGGCTGCTTATTAAAACTCATAACATAACAAGTGCATTGTAATTTTGTTACAAAACAAACAATTAATATTGCTAAATCAGATGTATGAATAAGCCATGTTTAAAGTAATTACCTACCTATAATTAAATAGGAATCCTAATAACTCATTAATATGAAAAGTATTAAGACATTATAATAGACTTTCAAGCATGGCATTTTTATATAATAACAAGTTGAAAGCTACACAAACTTTTGAATTTTTATGAAGGAGGTTTTATTAAACCCATTTTTAAAAACACTATACACACATATACACACATATTGTTCTGTTACAGTGGCTTTCGAAATAAAATATCGTAATGAATAATGTAACAATAAATTTGTCCTACCTTGATAGTTTGTCCTTCAACAGCACTGCCGTTCAACTGTAGTGCTTTGATAATAGACTCCTGTTCCGTCATCTCAATCAAAGCATACCTCTGCTTATCCACTTCCCGGTCACAAAACCTCATGTACTTAACTTCACCAGCTTGACAAAAGTGATCAATTAACTGCTGAGAGGTCAACGATTCCACATCTCCAACTAGAACTGTTCTTCTGATTTCTTCGATCTTCCTCGAGTCGTAAGTCGCCGGTAACGGCGGATATGGTGGTAGACCTAACGATACCATCTTCGGGTCATGAGTTTGAATTACCTGATTTGGTGGAACACCATCCAAGGCGTTAATAACGTGCGCTGGCAAACGTGGTTCAACAGTACTCAGTCCTGGTACTAAAGTTCCATTGCTCGACATCTCCAAAGCCTTGTGCTCGTCAGGAATCTCTCCCGATTGCATTGGAATAACAATAAGAGCACGATCAATGAACACGGTGTTCGTCATATGCTGCGCCACATTCACAGTTGCCGAATCGTAATATTTTACGTAACATATTCGAGACTGCACTGGACACGACACATCTCTGATAGTTGGATACAACCTTATGTCGTCGATCTTGCCCAAATATCCGAAAAGTGTTTGCATCTGATCTTTGGTGGCCTGGGGAGCTATGTTGGTGACTTGAATCACCCTCGTGCTTCCCGAAACCATTTTCGATGATTTGCACATTAAAACTACAAATTATGAACACTCAGAACTTAAATAATCGTTTTAAATACATTAATAATTAATTTTAACACTACATTTTCAACAATAAAGCGAAAGAACTCTCGCAAATTATTTTTACAAGACAAATACCACGCTCACGCTTGTCGTTGTCGCTCGCTTTCACCATAGACTATACAATATATGCTTTCACAGATTAAGTATTTTTTCTAGCAATTTTATCTATGCACAGACTCCATAGAGTTCAAGTTCACAGACTATAAAGATATAGAGTAGTGTTACCAACTATTAAAAGCAAAGGTCAAAGACCTTGTACTTAAAACCTTGTACTTTAGAGTATAAGGTCTTTGGCAAAGGTACCCTTAAAATATAAAAAAAGCAATTAAGTAGGGGTCAGTATATTTTTTTTTTTGATAAATAGTAGGTACATATTTAATTGCATTACACATAAAACTTTCATAGGACATCTCATAAATAGTGTCCGATTAACTTTAAGAAATGATTAACTTTTAACACTAATAATCACTTTTTTTTTAACTTACATATTAAAAATTCCTTTTTATAGCTAATAGAGAGCTAGTAAAAAATCTGAAATTTTCTCTTAGGGCAGCATAATTTTTTCCTCTAAATTTGGGCATACTCCTAAGGTGGCAAGCGCTGCCCATAAACAATAAAGGCATATAGATACATTGAAATGTACAAAATATTAATTAAAAATTTTAAGCAAAATTATTATTAAATGGTAGTCAGCAACAAGAAATATTTTTAATGATAACCTTGAGATATTTACGTTTTTACTCACAGTTTTACCGCAATGTTTTATCAATCTGTGGATTTTCCTAAATGCTGACAGCTGACTAATTTATTGTAATCGGTGGCTGGCAGTTTTGGCGCCAATTCCGAATTCACACTATTCACAGTTAGTACATATATGATAGAAGTTTTACTTCACAAAAATTAAAGATGATGAATGAAAATGATTCACTAGATTCGTTGAAAATGCGACTTAAATCTGGTATGTAAAATTCTAGTTATGTAGCTTCTAAACTTTCACTTTTCTTTTTTGGCATCAATATTTGCTTATAAAAATGGGCCATAAAACGGCACATTTACCCGTCAATACTTATACTTATAAAAAATCTAGATTCTATATGAAGCCCATCACATAAGATATCATACCCGGGTCTGAATCGAATCGTCACAGTATTCATAGAACTATTTCAAACTAAAAATGTATACATTGACTTATTTAATTATTTTATGTAAATAGAACATCGATCACTAATAAGTTCTTTATTAGTGATCGATGAAATAGAATGACGAAGATCGTCTCTAAGTAAGTGTGGGAGAGCTATGATTTGGCACGAATGGGTCGGCTTGACCGGAGGCCCAATCCTTACCCTTCCCAATCTCAAAATTTCCAAATCCCTTCTAGTCCCCAAAAGGTCGGCAACGCTTTTGTAACTCCTCCGTTGTTACGGGCATGGGCGGCGCTGATTGCTTTCCATAAAGTAAAAGCGCGCTTGTTTGCCGACCTATCACATAAAAAAATGTGGTAGCTTTAAGGACGGACGGATCACAGTTTCGACGACCGGACGAAGTAGGTATTAAAGTGCTATGCTCTGACACAAGATTGGTTGGTTGATTGGTTGGTTATTCTGCTAACCGTGCAATTAAAAATAAAAATAAATCGATATCCATCAATCTTTCAATTAATTGAAAAACGTGTAAGCTTATATTTCGAAAGAGTTGGTTAAATTGAAGTTTTTCTAGATTAACTTACAAAAATATTTAGGTAGATACCTACTTACTCAAGTTACGTCTAGGTATCTTTGATAGATAGGTACTCCATACAACTTATGTAAAAATCCAAAGGGTTTACGAGGGTTAATTAAAAGGTTTTAAGAGTTCCAGGTTCCACCCTAAAAGCGTTGAGTGTTATCGCGTTCGATATACCTAGTACTGAGGTTTTTCCTAACTTGGGCCCTATGGTGGTCTAATGGGTCATAAAGTCGACTACGAAACGCTTCGCGCTTTTCGCTCAGGTCTGGTGTTTATCGGAACGGCGAGCTTACCCTTGCCCGACGCCTCGATCCACTGTAAGTCAGCTTATATAGCTGTTGTTTTATTACAGTTAATAAGCAGAAGTTGTCGAAAGAGAGGGAGGTATTACAATTGCGTAATAAAGAACGATCTCTAACAGAAGAACTTCATACCACGAGAGCTGAAGTGGACCAGCTTACAGAGTGTCTTGAGGTTAGTCTAACTAAGTAAAAGGCTATCAACAGACTTGAAATTTAATAAACAGACGAAAGTGCTAACTTGATTGTTAACCCTCCCGGAGGCTATAATGTCTGTATGCCCCAAGTTTGTTGACAGGACAGGACAGACAGGACGCGAGTGCGAAATCTGGCTAAATTACCACCATGACTTTTTTAAGCCACAAGTTGGAACTTCTTTGGTTTAAATGACACCATTGACGTCACAGAAAATTTTGGCAAAATTTGAACATTTTGAATTAAAAATTTAGAATTTTTGAAATTGCCAACCTGCCTGTGATTATTTTTTTTCGTGTGAGCAGATTGCTTGTTCCGCAATGAGACGGTAAGGTGCAGGCTGAGTGACCACTTCTACTTACTTATAAGGCATAACTACATATAGACTGTTATCTAAAAAGCAATCGTTTAATTTCTTTAGCACTTGAAAAATCAAATAGCTCAAAGTACGCACCAGATTTCAATGATAGAGATGTGCAAGGTCTCAGAGGATTTGAAGATTGAAGCACATATTGATGTCCTCAATGAGCACTTGAGAGGTTTCCAGCAGCTGTTTGAAAGAGGTTAGTCAAGATGTTTAATTTATTAACCAAATTAGTACTTACCCATTTCAACTCTCGGGATTATGATTCGGTTCGGTCAGTGTAAAACATCGCTTGTGTTGTATTTTGCCCTATCCTCCCTTTCTCATCTCTCTAATTCAAATAATCTGATCACTTATCGACCGGCAACATACTTGTAATTCGCCTCTGGTGTTTCGGTTTCCATAAGCAACGCCGATTGCTAGCGATTATGGTATTTTTTAGTTAGGGTAAAATCATTAAATGACGCCTGCCGCCCAGGGTGAGTCGAGAGGATACATCAGACTATTACTGAATAAATCCCCTCCGTCCCGTTCCCTGCTCTAGTACGAGTCCGCGGTTTCTCATAGCGCTAACCTCGCAACCCCCTGTGGTTGTCTATTGGCTCTTTGGTGCGTTTTGCGTTTTTACCTACCCACATTTAGTGAATTACCTAAACCGATAGGCCATAGGCGATATTTTGCATGTTAGTTTACCACCCTATCTAAGCCATAAAAAGTCTGGTTAGCATGTATCACTTCGTATAAACATAATCAAACCACGTCTAAACAAATTTATCTGTAAGTGTTCGTAAGTGAAATGTAAATACGTAAAACAAAATTAATATGTCTATGTACTATGTCTATTGACGAATTTCAGGGGTACCTATAAGAAGCAAATGGCCATATTATTGAAAATCAATAAAGCCTTTGCTATTCTAGTTAAACTAGTGCATCGAACTCTTTGTGTATTACGACGAACCCGACATAGACTATTATTTTAATATAAAAAATAATGGTTTTCATGAACTAGTGCCATAGCTATACGCTATACTAGCTACTCTCACGCGGTTTCACCCGCTGCTCAGCTCCATTTGATCGTAGCGTGATGCTTTATAGCCTATAGCACTCAGGAATATTGTAGTAGGTATCAGTAAAAGAATTTTGGCAATTCGACCAGTGGTTCCAAAGATTACCCCCTCAATTTTTACTAAGTATTTATTTTAAAAATTTTAGAATGTTCCATAAAAACTTCCACTCCTCATTTAAGGAAAGCAGAGACTAGTAGAGAATTATTCTTATGGCTGATTTTTCAATGGTTAGATAAAAGTTATCTGGGGAATAATTATGATGCTGTCGCGTCAGAACGTTTGTATAAGACAGTGACAGCAACTTATTCCTTAGATAATATTTATCTGACTGTTTAAAAATCAGCCCTTACTTTTATAAATTGTGACAGATTTGCTATAAAAGGAAATGGAATACCAGTCTAAGGTCCAGCTGGCTATTAAAGTCACGTATTCGATGTTTCTTTTTTTCTCTCTTCTACCTTGGGCAACACTAAAGTTATAGAGTTGGTACTTTTGTTTTGTTGTTGTTTTTATTTGTTTGAGTTTGTTATAGAGTTGGTTAAGACTGCAGTTTATCATTTGCTTTACGTTATATCTAAACGGTAGGCTGGTATCCGAAAGTTGAATAATTTATTTATAGTCTTTTGGTTTGGTTTATATGTTAATTGTTACGGAAAATGCGTCGCTTATCGTCTAACGCTAAACCTTATAGATCAAGTACTTGTCAAGTGTATAATATCCATGATTTATGTTTAGCTCCTTATAAACAAATGGCTTTTTCGGGTATCTACTTACTTAGGATCATTATGCAATTGATCAAAATCACCACAAGATTTGTTCGTCCAACTCTACGATAAATGATTGATGACTCTTCCAGTTATTTTAAGTAGCCTTAGTTTTGCTAGAGCCTGATCTACATTTCCCCCTTGTTAAAGTTTTTTATTTTGTTTCAATGCCAATTCAAAAATCGGCCTTGGGTTTTTATCTGTACTAGAACACGCCTAAGTTGTCTTGGTAAAAATTTTTGGATGTAAAGTTTTATACGTATTTACCTTTTTTGTAGATCAAAAAGAATTAGAGAATCGTATTAAAGAACAAAAAGAGAAAGAAGCAAAACAGCTAGAAGAACTGAGGGAACAAGAGAAGAAGTTAGCAGAAGAAAAGGAACGGCAGGATAGAGAAGTTGCCGCTATCGAAGAGGAATGCGAAGCTATCGAGAAAGAATGCACAGTGTTAAAAGTAAGGGTAGATGTAAATATAAGTATTAAAATAATAATATTTTGTCGATTATGGACGAAGTTATCATGACGAATAACTACCGGAGATTTATTGTGAAGGACGGCACGGCTGACATCTGTCGGGCATGTCACCGTCCGGGAGAATCAATTCGTCACATAATCTCTGGTTGTTCTCGTCTAGCTAACGGCGAGTACTTGCATAGGCACAACCTTGTAGCTAGGATCATCCATCAGCAGCTTGCTCTGAAGTACTCTCTTGTGGGATCGGAAGTGCCGTACTACAGGTATGAGCCCGACCCAGTTCTTGAAAATGGTCATATCACCTTGTACTGGGACCGGTCTATCATCACTGATAGGACTATTGTGGCCAATAAGCCTGATATTGTGGTGGTGGACCGAAACGAGAGGCGTGCAATGATTGTTGACATAGCCGTCCCACATGACGAGAACCTCGTGAAAGCTGAGAAAGATAAACTAATCAAGTATATTGACTTGGCACGCGAGGTTGTCGACATGTGGGATGTGGATTCGGCAGTCATTGTACCGATAGTCGTGTCAGCCAATGGCTTAATAGCCAAGAGCCTCGACCAACATCTTAGGAGGCTCTCGTTAGGTGGCTGGATTAAGGGCTTGATTCAGAAAGTGGTACTCCTGGACACGGCTCGTATTGTCAGGAGGTTCCTTTCTCTGGAGCCCTGACCGCCGGTAGCTAGGACCCTGTTCCCGATACCGGTGGGACACTATTTTTTTATATTTTTAAATGTTTTTTTTTTCTTTTCAATTTTTAAGAAATATTTAAAAATGTAAATTATATGTTTATATGTTGAATAAAGAATATTTTGTCGAATGTATAAAGTTGTTGTAGGTACTTGAAGTCAGTCAATTGTCGGAATGTATAAAGTTATCGTGACAAAATCTATAAGATATAATCTTACTTACCTATAATAAATCTGTAGAGAGGTCAATTCTGTATCATGAAATATATTTGCAAAATAACTACCGGGGTGTGATTAGTGATCGATACTGATGCCAAAATTGCAATCAGTAAAAATTTCGTCTGTCTGTCTGTCTGTATGTTTCTTATAGAAACAAAAACTCAGTGACGGATTGTAACAAAACTTGGTACAATTATTCTTTATACTCCTGGGCAGGTTATAGGATACTTTTCATCACGCTACAAATAATAGGAGCAGAGCAGTGAAGGGGAATGTTGGGAAAACGGGAGAAATTACTCGCTTTTTAACCGACTTCAAAAAAAGGAGGAGGTTCTCAATTTGATTGTATGTTTTTTTTTTATTTTTTTTTATGTTTGTTACCTCAGAACTCCGTTTTTATAGACGGATTTTTTTTATGCTTGAAAGGATATGTTTCCAGATTGGTCCCATTCTTTTCAAAATCGAGTTTTGATGATAGGATCCATGAGAAATCGAGGGAACTCCTCAAATATTATAGGCAACTATATAGTAATTTTAATATTTTCATGGAGCACTCAAGCATTTACAGTAAAAAAGTAATATTTGATGAGGTGGAACTGGTGAAGAAGATCAGAAATGGGTGACGAAACTTGACACTCGCATAGATATCACAATCAAGGTAGTTAAGCAACTATGAACATGCACTATAAACCAATGATCTTAAATGATTATGTTGAAAATGTTATCATCCAACTGATCTAATGATAATGATGGAGCTGGAAGGTAGGCACTGGAACTGCGTACCTAATGAATGTATCGTAGCCTTGTTTGGGCTTGTTAGAATTGTTATAAGATGTACTTTGGCTTTAAGGTACTATTGAATTGATGTGATGATGAAGCTGGAAGGTGGGAGGTTGGCATGGGAACTTCAAAATAAAATAATGAATCCTAGTATTGTTTAAGCTTATTAGAGCTGTCAAGAGCAATGGACAGGGCTACGCTCGGAGTTTCCTTGCAATGTAAAAAAATGTATTTAATCATACTAAAATAGATTGCATAGCGTTGATATCATTGAACTTTATCTGTCTGTTGATGAAAATATCTAGTATTTTGTTATTTTGCGAGAACTAATTTGTATTTATGAAAAGATTACTTTTTAATTTTAACTATAAGAATCATAAGTATTTCATGCATCATATCATCTCTTCTCGAGATCAAACGATTACACTGTAAGAATGTACCGATGATATTTATTCCTACTTATCTACTTATATGACATTGGTAACTTTTTCAAAAGAAATGTAGGAACGATATTGACTTCGTTGCCTTAGCACATTTAAATAAAAAAAACACTAAACGGCAAGAAAAAAAAAATTACAAAAAAACCGCCTTCAAAAAAAGTCAAGCGATAAAAGTTCCTACACTAAAAAGTCAAAAATAAAAATTTGAAATGCTGTAAAGAAGCTGCCAGCATTTTTAATGTATAAAGTTGTCGGTTCTTCTTCAACACTGAAAATTATAGATACAAAATTAAATCTTTAAATTTTAAAATTTATTTATTAAAAAAATAAGATTTATTATTTACTAGCTTCCGCCAGCGGCTTCGCCCGCGTGCTGTCTTGATGCAAAGCAGCCTATAGCAATAGAACAAAATCGAAGTAGCTATACATAATATTTGTTATTAAACATCTCATTTTTATGGGTACATTTCCAATGGGTAGGTAAATACCCTATTACTTACTAAGTCTCGGCTATCCGTCCGTGCACAGATAGAATATTACTTAACTAATAGGTAAGTATTACAAATATTTCATAAAACCTAATATATTATATTACATTTTGTACCACGTCGCGTCGAGCGCGGCAACCGTTATGCAAAAATAATCCTTATAGCGAGAGTTACATACGTGCTATTGTGAGTTAACCATAAAAGGTAGACATATGCTGTAGAACATTTTTTTAGATTATGTTATGTAAAATATTTCCGTGATACATTATTTCTATGTAACTTTAACCATTAAGGCTACACACGCGACGAAAACTTAAAAAAGGGAGTAACTTCTCCCGTTTTCCCAACATTTTCCTTCACTGCTCTGCTCCTATTATTTGTAGCGTGATGAAAAGTATCCTATAACCTGCCCAGGAGTATAAAGAATAATTGTACCAAGTTTTGTTAAAATCCGTCCAGTAGTTTTTATTTCTATAACGAACATACAGATAGACAGACAGACAGACAGACAAAAATTTTACTGATTGCATTTTTGGCATCAGTATCGATCACTTATCAACACCTGGTAGTTATTTTGAAAATATATATAATGTACAGAATTATTGACCTCTCTACAGATTTATTGTAATTTATTATTTATAACTTAATTTTGTTTTCAACTTCCATTCTTCGGAATTCAAAATTCAAACTTTGTATCCTGGGTATATGATGATGATGATTTATAACATAGTCAATTTTAAATTATAGGTACTTACGAATGTCTAAAAAAGCAAAAACATACGAGCAAATCGAAGTCTGAAAATAATTAAATGAAATCTGAGTACATATTGTTTCAGAAAAGAAATAACGCTATCATGTTGAAATTGAGGAAAAGACTGCTCGAGGTCGAAAATGCAAGACGCGAAGTAGTGAAGAGGAATGCTGCCCAACTGAGCAACAACAATGAAGATACAAATAAATAATAAAAAAACTAATGTGAAGGCTTTAATATTTATCAGTCATTTCTTAGCTACCTACTCTTTTAATAACATGTAAAATATAAATGGTATGTTACCTCTTGTTCTACTGTTGAGTAGTTTAATTAAAGTCTTGTTATAATTAAACTTAGTAAAATTTAAAGAACCTCCTCCTTTTTACGAAAACACCATCATAATCCTGCTAATTATGAATGCGAAAGTGTGTGAATATGCATTGATACATAGATGGATGGATTGATGAATTGATGGATGGGCGTTTGTTACTCTTTTGTGTTAAAACTCTGAACGGATTTGGATGAAATTTGGGACAGAGATAGATTAGTCTAGGTGGAGTTTCACATAACGGTCCTTTTTCCTAGTAACGCGGGCGACGCCACTAGCAGAAACTGTACCTGTTTTGATAAACTGTTTATACTATAAATAAAAACACGTTTAGTCATAAAATCAAAGATTTATTTTAATAATTAATGGAATAAATAATAGCTACACATTTTGTTTAAGTTACAGTCGATTTAATTGATATTGATTACAATTAGTGGTGATGATTTTTCAATAGCAAATAATTTTATTGTGGTTTATAATCAATTGCTAATTTCTGACTGGTTTAAAAATCACCGCCAGAGTATCATCATACTAGCACTACATAATATTTGCGCGGTGACGCATTCATTGCGCACACGCTCCGTTATGAAGTCTTTCGCAATCTTCAAGTATGGTAAGACCTTTATTTAACTAGTAAATCTTATGATATTCCTTGATAACCAGAAATACAATTAAAAATAGACGCAGTTATATTACCCAATAGATATACTTTAGGCGTTAATGCAATTGGATTCTTTTTGACTGATACTTGTGTCAGGGGTTACATAGGTCTCAGGATTGTTGGTAGGAGCCATAGGGATTTTAATAGACTCCGATTAATAAATTATTCTCTATCACACCAAAATGCCTCCAAAAATAATCGCTTTATCAGAAATCTGTAATATTCAGGAAATGCTACATATTTCAAAGCATATTTTGGTAATTTCATGATGGAGACTGTCAAAGGGTGACCAGAGCCTAAAAGTCTTGTAAATTATTTTGATAATACGTTAATCCCGTTGATTAAATATTACCTACGTACATACATAGGGCCTAAAATAATCTAAGAAAAATAATACCTAATAATGAATAGGTACCTCTATCAAGTAAAGTTTACCTATGTAAAAAATGACATTACTATATACTTTTTTTTATTTCTTCAATGGCAACCGAGTCTCCAATTATTAAATTTGGGTTAAATCTTCCGGTGTACAGGTGATTCAGACATAATATCAATGTCATAAATAAAAAACACATTATTTTTATGAAATAAGTCTTCAAAAGTGCTGTTTGACCTCCGAGTGGTTAGCAATCGGCGCTGCCCATGGACACTCGTAATATCGTGTAAGTTATAAGTGTGTTGGTATGGTTCAAAGAATGGGGGAAGGATTGGACCTCCGTTAACGTCACTCACAGGGCGAAGTACAACGTTACTGTTGGTTGACGCCGGTATTCTGTGGCGTTTGACTCTGATCAAGTCGTTCACCATTCGTGCCGAAGCACCGCTTTCCCACACTTGTTTACATTTAAATAAAAAAATGTAACTTCCAATATCCGTTGAGCTTTAAAAGTCCAACTGAAGTAATAATGCTACGCTTCTTTTAATCCAATGGGCTGATGGTTTGTCCGATGGTAAATAAAATGCTAGAACGAAATTAGACGAATGTCCAGTTGTAGCCAATACTCCTTTTCTTTCTAAAGTCTTATACAAGGGACACTTGTATCTCGATCCTTCCTCAAACTGCTTTTTTAATTTGGGGAAAAGCCACACAACTGGAATACTGTCATTAAGCAATTTTGGGAATTGCTCCGCAATAGTAAAACTATTTCGATCCCAACGCCCACCATCCATAAAGAGTCCCTGCACGTATACGCCCGAGTCGGGTGGCAGATCTTCGTAATCTGTTTTACGTACCTCAAAATCAAATATTAATAAATCTATAGGAATTTTTTTTGCTCTTGCGTAATTTTGTATAGACCCTGTGAGAAAAGCTTGAGTGAAGAAAAACCCAGACAGCCAAAATGTCGGCGGTTTCCCATTTTGATACCAGTCATTTAACATAGCTAAGCGTTCAATGAAGTCTGTTACGTAACTAGGTAGTGGTTTCAAACTGGGATAGGAAACTTTACGCCAATTATCAGGAATTTTTCCCAGTATCATTGCGTTTGATTGCAAATCCAATGACAAAGACATTACAATAAGGCCTTTCACGGCTTTTTGTAAGTCCAGTAATGAAACTTTTATTTCATTTAATAATTTGTTAAACCGTTCCATCTCTTGAATTAACACTGTATTCATAGATTCACTGTAATCCACAGGGTACTTTTTTTGGGCAGTTTCCACATCGAACGCTTCGGGAAGCTTAGAAAGAATTTCAGCAGACATTTGAACGAGGAGGGCTTCTGTATTGCCACCCTCTCCACCACCACCGCCACCTTCTACGAGAACCAAAGCTTGTGTTAATTCCATGGACGTGGTATAGTCGCGAGTTATTCCTGCATTCATATGCAGTCCGAATACTTCAGGAGGGGGATTTACAGGAACGCTTTCAATATGTTTTAGATAATCTTGATACTCACACCTTCTTGGTAAGCCATATTGTGGACCAATGTCACAAAATGTGTAATTCGGGTCATTTACTACACTCGGATTTACATAGTTGTCTAAGATTGTTACAATTAAACGACGATCCCAATCATCGGTCACTCTGCCACCATAATTACATTCGCCTGTCAAATACTTAATGGCTACATACTGTATCTCTTCGTACTGATTTAAAAACATTTGTAACTGCATCACTGATATTTGAAAATCGGAATCATTAAACCCGTATTGAATATTCCATCCTAGTGGTCCAAATTTTTTTCTTTCTTGTACAACAGCATGAAAAAAGCTAATTCCGTATAAGAGCTTGCTGAATATTTTGTCTTTACCGGGGCAACCTTCATAGAATTCAGGTTCTTTTACAGGTTCATTTATATAAGAACGGTTTAAATTATGTTGGAGTCCAGTTGGTGGCTCATTTGTCATTTTAACAGCTACTTGTAACACAGCCTGCGGAAACTTTTCAGATGGATAACTTGTCAACCATAATCTAAAACTTAAATCTGTATTTGTCAAATCAAAACCTTCTATAAGTTTTTCAAGTGTTGGAAGCCACGATACTGCTAAATGACAGTTTTGCAAACATACCCAGCCACCTTCAAGTTGGGCTTTTTCAATCAATGCTTGTGCAATAGGTCCTTGACCTTGTCCTAAAGATATAGAATTAAATCTATGAGAATACCCCATTCGTTCACAATATTTTATCAGTGCACCCATCGGGTCTGAGCCTGGAGATAATATGAATATTAACGGTGCCAAACAATTAGAATCTCCAAATGATTTACCTATATCAAAGGGTGGTGGTGTTATGTATTTTCGACCCATTTGCTTTTCCACAAACTCTGAAATGGCTGCTGTCAATTTATCAGGCCTTAAAATCCTCACAACCAACAGCTTTTGAAATTGAGATAAATTATCTTCCCACACCCCTGGAAGCCGTCTATTATGTGGTTCCATATCGTCATAAACCTCCTGCCATAGATGATCATTTCGAATAAAATCATCACGGAATCCTGCAAACGAGTGTAGGTCATTTATTCGGCATATTTCATCCCAACTTTTATCGGGCAACCAGTCTAAGGGTTTACGTAAGTGATTTTCTACTGCTATACCGCCTGTTATAAGAAAAATATGTTCTTCTAAATTAATCTCTCCAACAGCAAGCATCATTTTAGAACACATGACGTATGAAAACATAAGTTTATCTTTGTCAAACAATGACCTGCATACGTTACTGTATAAATTATAAGTGAAGGTTTCTTTTAGGAACTTTAATCTTTTGTCTAAATCTTTAGATTTATTAGCATTTTCAATCGAAATGACGTAAAGATTGATGAACCATAATAATGAGTATTGATACATAGGATCTACATTGGGTAATTCAGTAACGCAGTAGTATAAAACAGCAGAGTGTGAAGCTATTGGCCGATAACCATGTCGGAATTTCTCTATTATGACTTCAGTCTCTAAACTAGCTTCTTGCTTTTTCATAATATCAACAGCCAATAGTTTTGATGAGTCCAGCACTTCAATAGCAGTTTCATCTTCTAGTATATCACCTTTCGTTTCTTGTAGGGTTCGTAAGATATCATCTTCTACTTGTTTTAATGCAGCTCGATTACCTGCACTTTGGACTATAAGCTTTTCTCTTTTCTCTTGTAAATCCGGTCGTTCTTTTGCTACTACTATACCTAATAACTGGTCTTCTAATCCATCTTTAGTTAGAGCGAAATTGATTAACGTCACTTTATTGAAGATTTCGGGTAAGTAGTGTGGATTTCTTAATTTAGTTGTCATATATAATCTAAAATTTGGATGATATTCAATCACGTTATCCCCAAGAGCGATGTATTCCTTACCTCCTTGGACGTATGTATTTTTAAGTAAAATTGGATCTAACGGTGCTTCTACGTCTTCGAGTATACATTCAATTAGAGCAGGTTTTCCATACTCTAAACAAGTTTCAATCACTTTCATGTAATTACCATCAGAAAATTTTAAAACTTGCAAATCATTAGCTTTTTCCATGGTTTTTATCCATTTGTTTGCTTGACCTTGCGGGTCTATCATTAATGACCACCGCATAGAGTTGTCTTGAATAACGCCATTATCAACTGAGAATGAATCCCTGGGTAACCCAGCAATGCACCAATTCTGAATTTTGATGTCAGTGCCTAATATGTCTTTGAATACGAAAACTTCAGAATGTGGCATTTTTAACTTTATAACCAATTCCCGCCATTTATCAATCATTTTTGTTCTTACAGGCAACGTGTAGGGTGCTAAATAAGCCATGATTGCACAAGATACAAGAATGTCTCCAGCTAAGTGATCGAATAATGTTTGTAAGTTTTCCGCAGCCTCGGTCCATCGTACCCTTTCACCTCCCAAGCCGCCAAGTAGCTTTTCAGCCCTAGCCAATTTATCGATACACAATTGCACTTCATCTTCTAGTGCTTTTTTTTTAATATTGGCTTCTTCTAGTGCTTCGTTTAACTCTGCTAATCTGGCTTCTAATCTAGCAACAAGAGCCTTTTTCTCTTCTAAAATGGCCATGGTTTCTGCAAATTCTCTTTCTGCCGCCTCTAATTTTGCTTTTTTGGGTGCTACAACTTTTGCTACGGCATCGTACATATCCATAGCAATTATCCATTTGCATAGACCTTCAGCAGCTGTCGAAGCCTTGGCAATAATGTGGGGCTTAAAGTCTTTATGACTAAGGTATTCTTTTCGAATTTTTTGCATAATTGCAATTGGGATATTATCTTTATCGAAATTTTTCAGAGATTCTAAAAAACTCATATCTCCTAAAATACGTTTACTGGGACCCCAATAATCAAATATTTTTTTTCCAGGGTTGGCTGGATCAGGAATTTTATCCGGTGGTACGCCTTTTATCACACACACTGCGGCCATCACTAATTTTACTGTATTTGGAGGATTCTTCATAGATTTGACAATAGTGATGTCAGCTGGTTTCAAAGTATTTAAAGCTGCAATAGCGTCTTCTAAGATTGGTAAAGCAAGAGCTAAATCAGCTTCACAATCTTTTTTGAGTTCTTGTGCGGCAGCAGCTTGAACATTTGCAACTTTTTGATCTTCTCTGACTTGAGCTGCAGCTTTATCGGCCGTAATAGTTTCAATTTCTATTTCTTCCATCATCTTCGCTGATTTTGCAGCCATAATCATAAGTTGTGGTTTCAACGCATTTAAATCACGTTGCATTATTGCAACTGCAACTGCTGCTTGCTCCAATTTATCTAAACCATTTGTATATCTTAGTTTAGCTGCTCTCAATTCCCGTTGTTTTCTGTTAGTTAGTGAGGTAAAAGATTTTATTAAATCCAAATAAGAAGCAGATGTAATATAGGTTTTTCTTCCAAGTGTGTTAAAGAATTCGATAGACACAGTTCGTGCATCCACATGAAACTGTTTGCAGGCTATTACAGCAGCAAATTTAACTTTATCTGGTACGTTGACCTTAACCATGTAATAATGAGCTACCTTCTCTAGAGCGTCTTCAGGCCAACTATCATACCAATCAATGGTACAACAATTTACTAATGAGGGATATAATCTAAGTCTTGTTCGAAATGAACTTCCTATGGGGCTGAAGCATAATACTATATGTAACTTTGCTTTGCAGCGACCAACAAAGAATGCGAGTATCTGTAACGGACTAATATCAAGATTCCTATTACCGCCTTGTGCAGCTAAACGCACCATTTCTAAAATTTCCTGTTTTTCATCTAAACCATATAAGTTAGGAACTTCGCCTGAGTTAAGTAAACTGTCAAGATTCTGAATAAAAACTTCCTCTTTTATTTGATTTTCTGTAAATAAGAAAGTTGTATCTTTATTTAAGCCACCCGATTCCCGTAACACTAGTTTAATATCATCGTGCCAATCTTTCACACTGTAATTTTTTGTGATTTCTGGTTGAAATACCTGTTGGCCTAAAATTGTACTAGCTAATCGTGTCAGAGATTGCCGTCCAGAACCACCGACGCCAACGAGTAAAGCATTTCCAGAAGGCATACACAAAAGCCTACAAATCTTTGACAAATGTTCTAATGCATAGTCAAATAGTACAATGGTCATTTTTGCTTTGTGCAATGCGTTGTATTCATTCAACATTGCGACTGCTACATTTAACACAGCTTCTTTTGATGGCATTTCTTCATATCGTCGCTCTCCTTCAAGGCTCTCTGTATCTAGGTAACACCCAAACATCATTGATTTGATTGTATCACGAGTAACTTCTCCCTTTTCATTTTGATATATATCTAAGGCATTCTCAAATGTATCTTTCATGAAGTCTTTGGTAGTCTTTTTTAGAACCTCAAAAAACCAAGCACGGTCGTCATCATCGACTAGCCTGTCATAAAATACACGTAAAATTTCATGAACCCAAACTTTAACAAAAGTTTTTTTGCTTTCGGCACTTTCCTTTCTTAATAATGCACATCCCTGGATGACTCTTGAAAAGTCTCTTAGGTTAAAGGTGTAATGTGATTTCGCTGGGGTTGGTCTTAGTCCTTCTGTAGCACTATCATAAATCTCCATTGTAGCTGCTATTATATTGACTATGAATGGCTGAACATCTTGACCGAATCCATTTCTTTTCCAACCTAGTTGTAATAAAGTCATAAATATCTTGGTCATACTTTCTTTTGAGAATTCATTAATTGAGTATATATTATAATGCCTAAGCATTCTTGGGTAAATAAGTTGTCGACTGCCACCGACTGGCCCAATGGCTGCATAGAAAAAAGTATCGTGGATGTATAATTTGTCAGTTGTTTTCAAATCATACCAATGCTTCTGGTCGAAAAACAACCTTAATAACTCTATTGCTGGTTGAGCACCATAAGTTTCCTTGGCAGGCATGTTCATATCATCAATAAATATTATAGCTTGTTTGCCTTTTGATGGTCCATAGTTATTTTTTCTTCTCTTATATAGCTTTGAAAGAACTAATTCTTGCGTTTGATTGGCTGAAGTTGTAGTCGTAAACGTTATGAACCCAGGAGTATAACGGTCCATAGGAAGACGATTCATTAAAAAATTTTGTATTAAGAAACTCTTTCCAGTACCCGTAGCTCCGATAAACAATAAAGGGAGCCTGAATTTTGTATGTAAATCCAGAAGGGCATAATATTTTTCTGTATCTAAAGTGGGAATAACAGTTTGCAGTAAATTAATTTGTTCTTTCACGGCAACATTTTTCATAGATTCTACCCAAGGTTTCCAACAACCCTTACCTTTATACATATAAAAATGATCAACGATCATGCCATCTGCGGGAACAGACACATCAATTCGATCAATTGTAGAAGGTGTACCTTTTTCACCCCTAAAGTATTCTTTAACTAAATTATCAAATTTTTCACGTGACTCTGTGTTAAGTATTCCTCCAACACCCCACACTAAAGCACTCATAAACGAAGCAATAAACCAAGTTCTCGTATTTCTCGTATCTTCTTCACCTTTAATTGCGTTATCCATGTACATTACAATAAGACGAAGCGTGCTAATTACTAAATTCACATCTCCAGCAGTCACCAATTGAAAACATTCCTTTTTAACGTAATAAACTAATGGATCGAATAACCAATCGCACATTGAGTAAATATAATCTTCATTTTCTTCATACCATATAGGATTCAATGTATTTAACCATGATTTGTAAAACGGTCTAAAACCCATTGATGCTGATTCCATATAAATCATACCGCATCTAGAAACAGTAGCGGGAGAAGCCTGTGACAAATCCATTACTTCAAATATCATCGACATAACACTAGACATAGCCATTACTTCACCCGAAGTTAAACATAGTTTCTTATTATCATCCAGTACAGTGTTCATATTCTCAATCCAAACAGCATCGACAGGGCCGTCGAACACAATCCATTTTTTGATAGGAGAATCGTCTGAGGCAAAATCTCTAAACATCGTGGCTACAATTCCATCAGTCCATTCATAAGATATTGGATCAAATGCACCGTAAAGTTGTCCCATTGTGACTGCCTTTGGATTTAGGACCTTATACGTACATTCACATCCACCTGGTTGATTTCTTTCCTGCATCAATGTCAAGGCTTCTGATAATACTTTCAAAGTCATTGATTTTCCGGAAAAGGGATCACCAACTATCATAAAACCATGCCGCACTATCATCATTTCATATATTTGTATTACTTTTAGAAGGAAACAATCCATTGGTTGAAGATTGTTCCTCTCACAAGTAGCATGACACGCATCTAAAAAGTTTACATAATCTGGTTTCGGCAATTTAATGCCAGGGAATAAATCTGATATAATACCATCAAATAGAGGAACATCGTAAGACAAAAATTTGGGTAAGTTTACGTCTGTTATAGATCGAAGGAGTAAAATGCTTTCGTTCTCATTGGGAAAAGCTCTTTTTAAGTTTCCTGCAGCCGACAAGACGGTTTTTACTGCACGCATCCCATAATCGTAGTGGTTTTGAGATGAAAGTTGTTCTGAACATAGCCTATATGTTGTGACAATTTTTACAGACAAACTTCTAGCATCAACAAAACCAAAAGAATATAACGAAATTTCTCCTATCATAGCATAATCGGGTACCATCATAGCAACGGTTCTAAATAGTACCTTCAGATTATCAGGAAGCTCAGAACGACCCGCATAGCCCGGGTTCATAGTAATGCAAACATAACAAGCTGGATTCAAGTTTAAGGTAGTGCCTTCGAAATCAAAAACTTCTAAATTTTGTCTTATTGCTTGAACAATACATAGTATTTGTTGAGCGATTACAGAAAGAACCTCAACGTCTATTCTATTGAATTCGTCAAAACAAGCCCAGGCGCCACAGGCTGCCAACCCTTTGAAAAATTTACCCATAGCTTTATAATCTAATCCATCAGAGCAGTTGAATACAACGCACTGAACGGCCAAGGCTTTAGCTAAGTCTTTGGTCGTTTCAGTTTTTCCAGTTCCTGCAGGTCCCTCTGGAGCTCCATTTATATGAAGGTAATAGGCTCCAATAAGTGTGCGGTAGCATCTATCAGTTAATGGTGTTATCACTAACCTATCGCTATTCCCTAAATATTCATATGCATAGGCTACAACGGCATTTATTATTTTCACACCCACTTTTTCATCTTCCCAGTAGTAACGAAGTTGTGATAACCACTGAAAATCAGTTACTTCGGTAACATTTTTGCCAATTAATTCAAATATAACATCTTTCGCGTGAACGTCAATTACAATGAGAGCTTTTATTGTAATACTGCTTAATTTACTTAAGTCAGTACGCCGAATTACTGCGACGGTTTCGTTAAGTTGGACAGTTAGTGACTTATGATATGCCTCTAATTCACTTAATTTATGTGTATTTAGAGCTTCGTGTACATCCACGGCCCAATAAATTTGAGATATTGCTAGAACTACCATACCTTCCCAAGAAAGTATCCACTCGACGCGAGTTGAGTTTGGATAATCATAGTAAGATAATTCAGTTTCTGACTTAACGGCTTGTAACATCTGGTCTTCCACTTGTACCAGCCACTTTTCTACAGATCCTCTGGCAGCTTGGACGCTAATAGTTTCTAGAAATTCGACTTGTTCAGTTTCCATAGAAATCATAGCGCTTATGTTGAACTCATCGTCGAATACCAGTTTATGGATACCTTCAAAACATTTCTTCAGATGTGGTTGGACTTTAAGAGGATTCTTAGTTTCTGATAGAATTTCTAACATCTCATCATTTGATAAGAAGAAAAATCGTGGAAAATACAAACGTTTCTTTTCCAGATAATTGTTTACACCATCATTTATCTTATCCAGTAATGCAGTGGCAACTTTAAACGCTTCTAATACACCTGACGATCCGGCGAGTTCAAGTGCATGAGGATCTTTTTCAACGCAAGTCATATATCTGCGGTACGTATTATTTACTTCAGTGAACATAACACCCTCTTCAGGCATTTGAGCGACAATATCTTTAGAAGAAAAAATTGGTAATAAATACAACCACTGACTTTGAACTTTACCCCACTCATCTATTGTTAAGTTGGTTCTTACAATTTTATCATACCATGATTTAACTTGACTTTCGAAAGGTTTGACGAATGCGGAACCTCTCATTCCAACAGTTTTAACAATATGATCGTCTAAAATACATTGAATATCGTCAAGTGCTGTGAGTATATTAATTCCAGTGTCTTTATATGGATTAGTTTTAAAACATATGTCAGTCCATTCAGCCATCATTTTATTTAAGTTTGTAATCAAAGCAAGTTCTTTTGTTGCTGCGACGCTTATAATTTCATATTCATCAATGTCGCGCCAAAGATTGAAATCAATAATCTTACGCAATGTTGTTCCTGCCGTGGGAGTCAAATCAAAGCCAGCAATGGTAGACATTTCATCCCAATGCCTCTGAACTAATGCGGGATTACACATTATGTGAACCATTTGTACGTTAGGTCTCCATTCTTTTATTTCAGCAACAGCCTGGGCACATAATTTCATAGGAGCCGGAAAATTATTGGGGTCTGGATCATCAACCAGTCCTTGAAAACGCTTTTCTACTCCTTCAGCTATTTGTTGCTTTATCTTGTTTCTGTAGTTTTTCGAGATTTTTATGAATTCCTTGTAGTAAAAATCGTGGTCTATTTCTACTTGTTCATGATCCATATATTCAAAAGGTCCATCCATCCACGTATAATAGCTCCGCTTCCATTTATGCACCAAGAATATGAGGCTGTGAAAAGGTTTTATGTAATCCTTTAATTCTTCTAGGTCTGGATAGCTGGTAATCGGAAATTTGAATGTTGCTTCTTCTGTATTAATCCAAGATACAAGTTTATCACAATCATCCAATCGATGAACTAGTTTTCTAAGGTATTCCAGATACTCAAGAGTATGATTAATATCGTCCATATTATCTAAAAGCTCTAAATACGGTATCATTTCAACAACCTCATTGTTGAGGTATGCTATTTTAGCAAGTAGATTTTCTTCCATATCTGCTTTATGAGATTCATAAGCTGCAGCATTTTTTTCAAAAATAGGCTTTATATCTATAAGCCAGTTAACGGTTCTGGTATTTGATGCTACGTGTTCTTCCGTGAGTGAAGTCATCTCAAGGAGGCTGGAAATAATGTTAATTTGTGCCAAAATTCTTTCCTTTAATGCTTCAACTAGAACCGTTTTTGCGTGTAAAATATAAACTCCTTGTTCAATTAATTCTACCGCATTACTGGGCTCCTTAAGAGCTTTTGCTTTAATTTCTTCAAACGCAGCACATATGCTATCGTTTTCTTTAATATGAGCGCTGATTATACCTGCTATTAAATCATTCACAAACTCCAAAGCTTTTTGTTTCAAACCTAATACCATTCTTAGTTGACAGACAACAGCACTGTTAAAGTATTCATTTTCCACAATAGCTGTGATTTCAGAATCTATACCTTGAAAATATTTAATTTTATCCCGACATATGTCAAATTTTTCTTCGGCTTCAATAAATTTCAGAAGGGCTTCTTTGGCTGGAGCACCGTACAGCATGCTGTATTCTTGGCGTAGCTTTTCTAAATATAGTAGAAGTGGTTCGAATACCATATCTAATTGTTTTTGAAGTCTGTCGTGGCCGTCTCTATGAAGCCAATCGTTATATTGAACTGGCAAGGCATCAAAATTATATGGAATTTTAAGGTATTCCTCGATAGGCATAAGTCTTTGTGATATGTGGCATATTGTGTTGACAATATTGTGGAAAACGTCGTAAACTTCTTGAAGTGAGGGATCATAGAAAAATTCTCCGTCAAAATCTAAATGTAAATTCAAAATGATAACTGATTCTGGATCTTTAAGAGCTTCTATAATAGCTTCTATAGATCTTCGCATTAGTTCTTGAATTTGCATCGATATCATTTTGGTTGCACATCTCACAAAGTCCGGTATTTTCTTTTGACGCATTCCCCGCAGACATCTAGGATTCTTAAGCCAATGAACAAGGATGCCATACCAAGTGCTTGATACAAGATAATCAGCCCGTCTGATTTCTTCTAATACTTGAGCAAAAAAATCCTTTAACTTTAAAGGACCTTTGGCCCTATACTTCGCTAAATTAATAATGTTTTTAGGAAAAATTCTCTCTGACGACTCCAGTACCAATCTTATGAAAGGATGTAATATTAAAGCACCATCAATTAGCTTTTTTCTGTATTTCAGCATTTTTTCATAGTTTTCTGTAATGCCATTGAATTTAAAATATGGTTCTTGATACCTAATTCTGGAAACTCCTGGTTCATCTCTAATGATTGTTTTAACAGCCAGATCATGGAGATTTCGGTTCCACTCAACTTTACTCTCGTTGATCAATTCGTCCATTAAATTCGGGAACGCGTGACGAAGTTTGGCTGGTACGAGACCACAAATTTTTCGTTCCCACTCTTTGGACATTGGTGGAGGTTGAATCTTTTGTGCGCATTCTCGCAACACTGCGATGTGGCGTGATTGCGATATTTCTAACTGATCACGTTCCCGGCGCTCAGGAGGGGGTCGGGATACTTCTACCTTTCTTTCGGTAGCTTTGTCCTCGAGGATCTTACGAAAGGTTTTTTGCTTTTCCTGAAATCGACAAGAAGCAAAAAAAGATATAGGTGTATCAGCATTTAGATACATAGGTGATAAAAAAAATCTGGGGATTATAATGGGTACCTAGTCTTTCCTTTTGGACACATTTCTGCTTACAGCTTTTGGTGTAATAGACTTTCAAAAACAACTGTTGAATGCCGAGCAGTAGATCTCGTGTGGGATTGTCAGGTCACGCAAAGTAGGTATTACTATATGAAACAGCAAGTAATAACGAATCGGCTTTTGCTGTGTGTAGAAAAGAGAATTTTACATTAAGAGACTGTTTCACAATGACCTACATGAAGCATTTCCTTCATGATAGTAATTGATATGAACTATGTGTCAAATAAGTTTATTCGGAATTTAGTAAAAAAAAATAGTGAAATATCATAAAAGCACTTCGGGGCATAAAAAACATGAAAAGTACCTTGATATGTACCTAATAATACTTATCATAAGTAGTCTTTTCTGGCAAGATTCCGCAGCAGGATAGAGTAGTAGTATCTAATAGTACTGATAATAGAAATAGATGTACCTACCTTGATCCTGTTATACGGCGGCAGAGGAACGAATGGTAGCTTGTCCAGTTGTTGTACGTTTGGCACGGGCCGCATAATAGGCACACGGCACCCATTTTTCGTTTGCAGTAGCTTCCTTAACTCCCGTTCGTCCATTCTCAGTTTCTAAAGGAACAAAACAAATATTTCTAACAAAATATTGTTTTATCAAATAAAAACTTGCAACAAAAACATTTTGATTGAGTTCACAATGTATTGATGTCACATTTGAATCAATTTGAATATGGAACTCTATAACATAGTCATGGCAACGGCGTTACTTAGAGATGAAAGCATAGATTGTAAACAAAAAACAGTACCAACTTTATATTGTTTTTATGAATAGATGTTTATCGGAATCTCCATGCCTAAACCAGGCGAGAAAAGTCTGAAATAAATACGAAAATAATTAGATATGTTATGGATTTTTTTTTGTTAAACCACCCACTATAAGATGTAGATTTTAAATCATATCTTTTTTATGGCATCAGTTGGTAAATAAACTTACGGATTACCGGATTACCTGGTGGTAAACAATCTGCGCCGCCGATGGAGACATGTAACACTAGAGAAAATAGGAGAGTGTAGCCGGGCTTTTGGGATAAGGATTCTGGAGATCATAGGATTGGGAAGGGTTGTCGGAAGGTAAGGTAGTTGAGGGATCAGCGTCTGCTTTTGTAAGCTTGTAACAAATGGGTGCAAATACCTATTACTGATGAGAAGTAGGTATATCTATAATATAAAAATGAATCGCGAAATGTGTTGGTAAGCGCATAACTCAACAACGCCCGGAGCAAGTTTGCTAATTCTTTTTTTGTTATGTTCGTTATTTTAAGCAGAAGGTTCTTACGAGAGAAAACTTTAGAAAAGTAAAGTACCCGTGCGAAGCAGGGGCAGTCTGCTAGTACTATATACAATCCGCCTTGAACATGAATGATGATTATTTCCTCCTTCACTTATAGGCTCATGATAATAATATTGAACCATTATAACTTGTTTATTTATTTATTTTTTAAAGTAAAATCAAAAAGATACTCTGAGAGGATTCAAAACTGATTGATATTCCGCCAAAAAACTACTTTCTAACTTTACAAGTGACATTGATTTTTGTGTTTTTGTAGAAATAATTTATATTCTTATATAGAGGTAAAATTTGTAAGTTTTTGTATGTAGGGGGTAATCTTTGGAACCGCTGATCGGATTACAAAAATTCTTTCACTGCTAGATAGCTACAATGTTCCTGAGTGCTGTAGGCTATAAAACATCACGCTACGATCAAATGAAGTTGAGTAGCGGGTGAAACCGCGCGAGAGTAGCTAGTTAACGTATAAATGTAATTAAAAATGAAACTCCAATGAACACGTAATGTGAATTATATTCGCACAAACAATGAACAGATGCACAAATATTTTATGTTATATGGATCCATATATACACCGTAGTTTTTATAAAACTTGTCCTTATTATCAATATTTACATTACATCACAATCACTTATATGATTTTTGTTTTCATAAAAATAGTAGTAACATACATAGATACACGTTAATTAGTAATATCATTGCCTTTGTATTCCTGAACCTAAATCAGATCGTAGTCAAGTACATAATATTTCGTAGTAATTTAGCATCCATAATTAGGCATTGTTTATTGAACGAAATTCATATGTGAGTAATTTTATTTTTCGATTAATGTATCGATATGGAATATGTACTCCAATCGGGGGCCGTGTTTTTAATAATGCGTTCTAATTGCTTCTCCAATGTTGCCATTTGCAAAATACCTAATTGGATGAGACTGGCAACTTTGATATTCACTTTTATAAAATAGGCTCACGCTATTTGCCATGAAACTATGATGATGTAGATGCATTACTAAACAAGTGTAAAGCTAATCTAAAATAATGGAATTTAATGGAATTTCTAGGAAGATAAGATTCCCACGACTTTTTCAGTCTTGATTCGATGTTAGTGTACATACACATAATTTAGGTATAAAAATCAAAATACATGGCACTACTATGAGGATCTAAGTACTATACCGTGTAGGAACATTAAAATTATCATATTTTCAAAAGTAAAACGTACAAAAATATTCTTTATTTAATATAAATTTGATTGAACCAAAATGGCATATTTGTACATGTACATTTATATTTTTATTTCGCCATTGATTAGTAAAGCGACGTGCTCAATTCCTTATGCGTTGAATTATTTGCATCTTCGTACTAGTTAGATATAATATACTATATCTCACAATATACAAATACCTCATTTCAATACAACAAAAAATAATCTATTCAAATTATGGCCACACTATGCATAGCAAATATACTATGATAGCAACACCGTCCCAAGTTCCCAACTACAAGTCTTGCCCTCAAAAAAGCAAAAATATCGATATAAAGTCTTTATACAATATTAATTAGTTATAAGGTATATAATACAATAAGCATTTATAAAAACTAAAATAATTGTGATTTAATATAGGTAAGGGAAGTAGGTACATTTTATACGTAATTTTCAAAATTCTAAATTTATCTTAGGTAGGTACTTAATACGTGCCATGTTACATTAATATATTATAATATTTATTATTTATACACCGCGTTAACTACCCAGCATGCGGTCCAAATATGAATAGGACTAGCTTCACTTGCTACCAACTTGACAAGAACAAATTTTGGTAAAGTAGCGTTTCACTAAAGTATCGCAAAAGACGTATTTATAAGAATAAAGGAGGTTCCTTTTACAAGAACTGCTTTGGGAAAGTTGGTCTAACGCCTTACGAAATATCACAAATAGCTGAAGGTCACTCCTATTTGGACTGCACACTTCTACAGGACTTGCCATACCTCCATTTAATATACATACATATATATACAAACACAATTTTACAAGTATCGATTACAATTCGAGAGAATGGAAATTAATTTTTAATCGATTAGCGATAATTTGTTCAAAAATCAAATATCGATCGGTAATCGATGAAATTCACGTAAGACTGACGGTTGTGTTGCCAGTTGATATTGGCATGGCAAGTCAGTAGTGAAGATATATTCTAAGAGATTACAATTTTAAGCCCGACATAGACTGGGCTTCCTGTAAGGTCATACACTGGCTCCCAATAGCCGCTCGTCCGCTGAATCTCTCTCCTCTTCGGATCCTGACTTTTCTTTTTTAATGGACTGATACCTCACCTGGAAGGAGATATTACATAAGTAGTTACACAACAAGAAAAAAGTATGTGCCTGATATGTTTCAGTCTGAGCTTCTTTATAGCAAAAAGTATGTAATGTAGCAACCAGTGTGGGCACGAATGGGTCTGCTCGACCAGAACCACGGCCTCGCAGAAAACCGCCGTAAAACAACCACAGCGTTGTTTTTCGTCGTGTGAGTGAGATGACTGGAGACCTAATCCTTCTCCTCCCCATACCTCCTCACTCCCCAAATGAGCGGCAACACACTAGTAACTACTCCGTTGTTGTGGATGTCCATGGGTGGCGCTAATTGCTTAACATCAGGTAATCCATCTGCTTGATTGTCTTCCTATCACATTAAAAAAACAAATAGTGGGCAACCCTCGGTCAGTTAATTTTAGATCAGGGAAACGGTCTGTGTAATGATATTAACTAAAATTTTAATGATGGAAACCAAAATACTAGATATCCAGTTCCATAGTACGGGTATCGAGTTTAAGGCTGTTATATTTCAGCAGCCGCATACTGAGCTTTCTGGCTAACTGCAGTTAACAGTACTTAGTTGTAGATCGACTGCCTGCCGTATGGACTGGCCGACGTATCTTGGTGAGTCTGAAGTAAGCCGATTAGCTGCGCAGTACACAATTTCGTTCCTAATAGTTCCATTGCGCAGACAAACGGCTAACTTCAGACTCGCCAAGATACGTCGGCCGCATTGTAGCTGCATTGCTATGCGTCAGGTAAGAGCGTTATTGTGACGTGTAATGTGAAATTATTTAAGTACAATGAATCAATTGGGAATCAATTGTCTAAATATACTGTTATTTGATTTTTACACATCTTCGTGCTTAAATATGAGTGTGTAACTTAATGATATACCAAAGAATTGAATTGTGAAACTGATTCAAAAAGAGTATTCATACTCATTCTTTTTAATAGGAATCTTCACTTTGGAGCGAGCAAATAGCTTCACTAAAGAACAGAACGAGAGGTAGACACTTTTGTTTGACGTTACTAGGTATAGAAAAATGGCCGTAGTGGTTGGTCTATTTAAATAAATTATTTAATTTAGTACCCTACTACACATATACATACCTTGGTCTTTATCTTCGAGCTTACTCCTCGAGGGTGATACATGAGGAAGTTGTCTGTCACCCAAAATATTAATATCTGAAACAATTTTATAAAATTACAATGAATATACGTGATTTTAATGAGAACAAATTGCGTCTCAGCTGGTTATTACAATTTATCTATTACCTACTTTAATCAGTTTTCTTATTAAAGAGATATAATTAACTAATTAACCTACATGTATAATGTCGTATGAATTTATGTAGAAATCATTAAACACAAATAGCAGTTTTAATTTTATTAAGGTAAAGTCTATTTTAAGCTTAACTTATGACGACGTCTCAATGTTGTGTGGCTGACATAATATTATAGCTTTAATGTTCACAGATTTAAGGACTAAATTCTTTAATTAAGAAGAGACCTAACAAAAACCTAGTGTATCAACCCGGCGCCAATTGCTTACCATCAAGGGATCATTATGCTCGTTTGCATATGCATTTCAATGCAATAAGAATAAGAAAAACTTATTGAAGACTGTGGACTAGCCGCAGGTACAATTCAAAGGCGATATAACATTCAACGTGCTAACGCTAAATGTTACTATATTTGTCATACTAGCTAATCTCGCGCGGTTTCACCCGCTGCTCAGCTCCATTTGATCGTAGCGTAACATTGTAGCTATCTATCAGTGAAAGAATTTTGGAAATCCGACCAGCGGTACCAAAGATTACCCCCTACATACAGACTTACAAATTTTACCTCTTTATAGAATTGCTAGTCTATACTTAATATTTAAGTATAGACTAGCAATTCTATGGGCGTAGTACCTGGAAGACCGAGGTTAATTCAGTCTTTTATATATAACATATTCCTGAACTAGATCGATTTATCGCCACCGTATACAAAATTTCATGAAAATCAAAAATTCAGACATACTTATGTGTATTTATAGGTACACAAATAATGCCTCGTTTAAAGGTATAAGATAAACTCCAATGGAATGTTACAGAACATCGTGACGCGTATAAAAGCGACTTCAATCTAGAATGACCATATTAGTGTCGAATACCGAGGTTGTTGCCCTTATACAGATAACGATGTTACCTATTTAAATAAGAACACTTTTTTGTATCGCATTCGTATTAACGTTATCATCGGTTTGTTGTTCGACGTGCGTCGGTATTCAATAATGATTAAGACAATTTTGGCTTCGACTGTACTCTTTAGATAGTAAAGCTAAAAAAAATGATTCAAGTTCATATCGAAATTTTTTACGGCATTGCGCGGCAAACAAGCACTCTTGTCTTCGTGGTGGGCAATCGGCGTCGCCCATAAACATTCGCGAACTAGAGTTACAAGTGTGTTGGCGGGTTTTTGGGGAGAGATAAATTGGGATTTAGGAATAAGAGGTAGCCAGATGAGCCTTAGATGACATCATTTCTATGCAGCATTGTTTTACCCAGGTTTTGGAAAGAGACAAACCAATAAAATTGTTTTGAAGTATTCTGTGGTCAAATATCAACAAATAGTTCTTACGGAACTTCTTTGTGCGTTTGTGCCTGGGAAATACAAATGTTGTTTAACGTGGTGCACTAATCTTTAGAATAGTAGGTATAGTTCAAACAAATTTATTTAGCATTTAGCAGTTTTCAAACATTAAAGCGTCCTATCAATTTATTTTAATCACTACTTAAATAATGTTCCCTAGAAGTAGATATAACGCAAATCTTAGGTACTCGCGCTTTTAACTTCTTTTTTTATATAACATATAAACGAACCGTAGGAACCAATAATTAAAAATCCATATCAAATGCAATGTTTCAAGGTTTCATGTTGGCGCCGACTTCAACTGCGTGAAAATGGAGAATAGAACCAAAAAGTGCTACTATATTTGTTTCGTGTTTCATTAATTAGGAGTTGGAGTGCTAAGAATTCTGGAACTATCTAGGGTATGTTTTGGTTTTCAAGGAAATTGATGTGAGTTTCAGAATGCACGTGTACAGGATTGACGGGCACACGCAATAGAGTACGCAGCCTCGGCCTGGCAGAGGAAAAGCAATAGGGTGTTTTTTTGTCAGGAAGATCATTACACTCCCGCCTCTCCTTTTGCGAAAGAAGATATTTAATGACTGTTCCCATTTAAAAAAAGTTGTAGGTATGTGTACAATTAAGTAATTACCTAGACTAATTTAACGCCTAATTCCGTTTGACTTCCTCTCTTAATTAGTAACAAAAGACGCAGGTCCGTATTAAAAAGTAATAAAGTAATTATAAACAGTTGAATATTTGTTACCAATACAAGTAAGAACACACAAAAGGCGTAGCAAGAAATAATTACCTATGCAGGTAAGTAAATATAACTACTAAAATTCAGTTTGTTTTCATTCGACGTTTACTGATAAATATACTACGGGTACATTACAAACTTGAAAATTTATCAAGAAACGTCGAATTGTTTGAACAAGTGTTATAAAAGTCAACTGCACGTCACGCACATATTGCATTTAGGTCCCAAGTACCTAGCTAACTACAAACTTTTACAATGACCACGATAAAGAAACAAATAGTAGAGCAATTTGTTTTTACTACGAGTAAATTTTCCTGTTTTATTTGAGACTTTGGGCATTAGTCCGCCATTGTATGTATTAGGTATCTACCTACATAAAGTGTAAATAAATAAATAAATTAAGAAGTATACTGAAGAAGTATAATATGTAGGGATGGAGCTATTATAGCAATGTAATAACAATTACCAAGTCGATATCAGCTGTTTGTAAATACCGTAAGATTAGAATTTGTAGGTATGTAACAAAGTTAATTACGGCGAAGGAAAACATCGTAAGGAAACCTGGAGTTATAATTCACCTTGGGCAAGTATGATGATTAAGGCTCAAACCACGTCCGTGTGAAGATGTCTTTGCTCAGCAGTGGGCACTTATTAGCTGATGATGTGATATGTGTAAGTTACATGATATTATACTCAGTGAATAAGGACTTTTTCATAGGTTTATGTACACATAAGTACCCAGTGTACATCTCTTGACTACTCATGATAATTAATTTAGTTTCGTTTGGGTCTGCCCTCATTACTCTGGTTGTTGGAGATGACTATGATGACACACTACCGATCAATTCCCAATCTCAGAATACAGAACAAACCAGAAGGCGTCATCGCGCTTCAAACTAAAACAACTAAAACCATTCTTAACTAGAATAGTATGAAATTCCTACGATTAGTCAATTTTGGCACGTGGCATGTCGTGACGTATTTACGAGTATCAATTTTAATTTCATTATGCCGTCTTGTGTTATTACTACGAGTAAAAATGCGACTGGAATTACGAAAAAAGTGGATAAGATTACATTTCATCTGCAAGCATCGACTGCAATAGTATATTTAATTAATTATTTAATTTTTTTTATCGATTTATTTTTCTATGAAAATGATGCGGCCATTTTGTGAGTGTTGTCATTTTTGGTGAAAATTTTACCCACTTATTTATTTGTTGTGGGTTATGTTTTGTCCATTACGGAGCCTATGTCATATTAGTTTCCCTGACAAAAAAATAAATTTAAATCATACAAAGGGCACGGTTAGATTAATTTTGGAAACCATCTAGCCAGAGCATAGTTTGCTCAATTCACTTTGAAGAGATATATTTAAGACAAAGGTGGTTTGAAAACAGCATATCCTACTACGATATATCTATACTAATTATAATGCTGAAGAGTTTGTTTGTTTGTTTGCTAGAATGCGCTAATCTCAGGAACTAAGTAAAGTAAGTAGACTTCTAATCTTTAGTTCCGAGTCTAAAGACAATACATATAAAAAACTAAACCAGCAAAAGGGAACGCAATAAAACCTTTGTACTTATTGAAGCTTTATTTTATTTGTTGTGTATAGTAGGTGTAACTAAAATTAACAAATCCAGAAATCGTCAACTTTTATGATACCTCTATGAAATGTGTGAACAACTAGTCTGTTGCATTTATCGTAAGTTTACCTATTTTGTTGGGTTTACTCGTATCTTTCCCTCCTGTTGTAAAATTACCCCAAACCAAGGGAATTGTTCCACTGTCGGCAACACTACGCGGGTGGGAAGTGCGGCTGGCGGGGGGATTGAAGTATTGTTTTTGGACACATTTGACGACATGTAATTATGAGTGAACGCGGCTTCTGGTTTGTTCTGTATTCTGAGTTCCCAATATACCTAAAATGTTACAGTTTTACCTAATACCTACATAATAAGCGATGTAAGAATAATAACTTGAAACAGGGAACATTGCCACATAACATACATTGTTTATAGTTGTATTATCTATTATCGTGTGCTATACACTCGTTCATAATAATAAAATAAAAATAAGTGTAGGAGAGCCATGTTTCGGCACGAATGGGTCGGCTCGACCGGAGTGATACCACTGCCTCACAGAAAACCGGCGTGAAAAACCACAGCGTTATGTTTCGCCATGTGAGTGAGGTTACCGGAGGCCCAATTCTTCCCCTCCCCTACTCCCTAAATACCCAAAACCCTATTCCCCAAAAGGTCAGCAACGGACTCGTAACTCCTCCTTTGATGCGGGTGTCCGTGAGGTCCGCTTATTGCTTACCATCAGATAATGTGTCAGCTCATTGGCCAAAATCACAAAAAAATATTTTTAGGTACATATAATACTCACATTAACAAAGAAGGGTATGATGAGCATGACGACAGCCAGTTCTAATCGAGGGTCGGATACTGGCGACAGGCGTAAGGTGGAGAGGACGGCGACCACTGGCGGTAGTCGGAGTACCAGCGCCAGAACAGACTTCGCGAAGGTAGCGAGGGCTGCATACAATATGCATTGGCATATCCATGCGGAGCACATCGGCGGTTTACCTGTACAACGTACAAGTTGCCTTAAAATTTGCGCGACCTTTTTCATATAAACTCAAACTGGTATGGTTAAATACATTAGGAATAAACATGAATTATTTGAATGTTATATATGTATTATTGCTGCTTTATTGCACTGTATGCTAGTAGGCCTAAAAATTGGTCTTAAAACAATTTTTTACTTTTATATGGCCTAGAAAACATTGTGTCCTACAAAACACTCGAAATCGTATTTAAACACGACAGTTTTTTGTTTATGTGGTGTTTAATAAAGTATATAATGTTCTTATATATAAAAATGTATTACTATTTGTTAGTCTCGCTGAAGCTCGAGAATGGATGGTCTAATTTCGGTCATTTTAGGTTTGAAATATTCATGAAAGTCCAGGAAAAATTCAGAAAAGATCATTTGCCTAGTTAGTAAGTAAATAAAGAGAACAAATTGGCTCTTTAATTATCTTGTGACAGTGTTGTTGTTTTGGGTTTTCTTTGATTTTATATGAAATTAATTTACATTTCTGAGATATTTCAATACATTTAAATAGTAAGAGTTGAGATAATTCATTGAAACTTACCATATTCACCAAAGTTGATAAGTGGTATGTCATAAGTCCTTGCACAGTACTGGGCTAGTCTGATACCAGCCCATATTATTAGCAGGCCTAGCGTGGAATCCAACATAAAGTTGACTATATACCTGTTAAGACAATTACATCAACTTACACAATGCATGTATAAACTTAAAAGAATGAAAGTCAGTAACACTTCATAGGCTTCAGCATACATGGGATTTTGATACTTATTCACATTTGTAAAGTTTTATAATTGATTGATAGTTTCTTGGGATTATAATGTAATTATGTGTGAATCATGGAAGTATTTATTTAATACTATGTGTGTCTCTCATCACATCCTTGATTTGACCTTGGGTGATTAATTAACATAAAAGTATAAAATTATTGTTTACATTATTTACCAGATGTTAAAACATATATTACAACTTAACTACCTTACTGCAACATGTTTGCAAATGATAGCATTCACAATAGAGTACCTACAAGTAGAGGCATAGACAGCAAAAAACCCTTTTTTTTTTTACACAAAAGGTTTTTATACTTTATTATTGGCCATAGTTACCATGTGCATGGATTCCCAGTGAGATGTGGTGACAGCCATACATTGGCTGCATGGATGATCAGTGCTCCCAAACCTTGCTTGGAGGTATCATAGAACCAAATAAGCCATGGTCTTCTTGCATACCGGGGCTCACAGAACCTTTTACCTTTAAACAAAATATATACTTAATCATTATCTACACAGATCTCAAATTTAAATATCAGTTATATATAGATAAGCTAATATAGTGCAGTCAGCAGATAAATTGTTATCTTTCATTAAGTTCATAAACTAATATTTGAGATAACTAATCTCTATATATAAATATATTATAATATTTGATCAAATATCAATTCAATTTATGTTGTAGTTATGGATATTTTCTTGGCCGCAGCAAATACGGAGAAACTAATTGAGTAATAGACATTGGTACGCAATACCGCGGTATCTTTATCCTACTACCTTGAACTCCGGCCTCTGTTTCACAACTCCTTACCAATTAAACAAGTAAACGCCAATACTGCCAACAGGAACTGCATGAACCATCCATAGTTATCCGTGAGAGCATCTTTTGAGCAATGTAGCTCGGACCAATAAATATAATCAGAGCTGTTATTCATTTTTCATTTCTTACGAGTTTAAAAATCACAATTAAGTTTTTTAGCACTTTCACTAGCACTATCTCATAATAATTCAAATTTATTTTAAATCAAAAATAAATGATATATAAAAAATAACAGACACACACTTTGTAACAAATAAAATTACTTTTCGCGAATAGTCGCGAAATAATTTAATCGCATTTATTCCAATCACACATATTTGACAAATTTGACAATTGACTTGACATGACCGACATGACTGTTAAACTGTTTTTTATTTTTTTACATGTGAGACAAAGTATTTACTTGTTACAGTTACTAGCATAAATAATTAAACAGGAAGATATTCTCGCATATTGCCTCAACCAAGATTTTCATTTAAATTGGTATTTAATAAAAAAAAAAGTTAGATTGACTTACATTCATTTTTATTATAACATAAATTACAATTGATTCAGGACCGTGGTATTAAAAATAATTCATGTAACGGAGCGCCCGTTGTTAACTACACAATTTCTATATCGATTAACAAAATGGTAGAATTTAACGTAGTATGGTAATACATAGAGAATAATCTACCAAACATCTTTTTTTACCCATTGCCGCCATTTTTTTGTGGTTTTCCTGTTTCACAGTTTATTTGGTTATTCATCACGAAACAATTAGAAAACTATCGTTTCATGTGCAATAATTTGTGCAGAAGATATTAATTGTTACAATACATCCACGTGAGGTACGTACATTTTATATTTGTATTAACAGGTGATAATTTCTCGAGTCACGTCATGTTATCGATTTATTTGCCACCGGCGTAGAATTTATTATTAAAAATGTTATTTGCAAAGACATTTTCTTAGTTTTGTTTAATTTAAAGATGCTATGTTACTGATATAGTGTTTAAATTACATTATATTAATTGTTTACTTTGTGAATTGGGTTATCATGTTCTTGTTAACTACGAAACCTACAATAGTATTTCAATCTAAATCTAATAATATACAAGTTCTACTGACGTTCGTGTTTACTACGATGTTGAAAACGTAGTTGCCGTCTATCTTCATATATTTATCACATAAACACCTACTTACGTAAAAATAGAAGCAATTTTTTGGAACATAACACTAGACCTATAATTAATTTTGCATTTATTTCATCTTACGGAACAAGGTAGTACTGTAGTATGTCCTTTATTAAACATTGATTCAATCTTATTTCTAAAGCTAAAACAGAAGTTCAGCCTGCTCATTAAATTTGAATAGAATGCAATTGAACACCATGACCACCAACAAATGGGCCATCTACAGGTGTCATTTGTTTTGTCTTCGATGTACCTTAATGGTCATGTTAATGGTTTGTTAAACAGATGCCATCTTATTTTAAATGTCGAAATAGTTATTTAGGTATATAAAACATGTTCAAACCAAATCTAAAAAACCCAAGTATGACAAATAAAACTTGGATTAACTAAAAAAATACAGTATAATTAAATGTAGCGACAAAATTGATTGTCATCATCAAAGTAACATTTTATTTAGAAAAGTTCCATTACCTCTTTTTTCCACTAATCAAAAACAGTATCTATTGTTCTAACTTTTGCTTCTCTTTGACAATGGGTTGCATTGGTGAGAATTTAAATTGTTCAAATACATATTATTCATTATTTTTGATATTATTAGTAGTATAAAGTTTTATCCTAGCTTACTCAATTTATAAATGGCATAAAGATATGCCTCTGCCATGTCAAGTATAATGCAGTTTTTACTTAATATTTCACAATAGTACGAGAAGTAGCAACATCAAAAAGACAAATATTTCCGGTAGGCCAGTTTTAACTTATATGATGTCTCTCCCTCCCCTGGATGACATATCTGGCTATCTGGCCATCTGTCTAGATATCTGGCTGGCAGTAGTGGGTGCCTTCATCAGTGTGTGTCGTACCTATACAAGTAAAATATTAAAATTTGCTGACATCTTTGAATAGTTTATTTACTAATTTTTACTCTAAGCTGTCAAATGTTAATTGTATCTACAAACAACATTTTGTGAATCATTTCATAAATACATTAACACAGGTTTGCAAAGTTGCCGCATTTGCTTAAATTAAAATGGTAACTTAAAAAGTGATGGTACCTTTTTATCTTAATACTTTAGTAGGTAGTTTCTTTTTAGATATGCTACACCAATTGAAAAATTTCTTAAATAATAACTTCTGAAACAAACAAAAGCTCAAATGTAAAAGCTAAAGCAACTATTAGGCCTTTATGTCTCATTCTGAATAAAAACAGTTTTCTTTCTATTATTATTAACATGGACCTAGTGATAGGTGAAGTTTATACCATGTACAGTACTAAACAGAAATCTCACCAATCAAAAAATTTACCAAGCACAAACATGAGGCAGCTACTGTTAACGGTTGAAGAGTTGCCTCGACTGTCTTTTGCTTCCATCATTAAGTCAACTCCAGACCTTCATTAAATTGCAGAGCTTAAATATAATTAATCTAGGTTTAATAAAATAAAAAAAAAGCTTGTTCATATTTTGCAATGAACTAAACATCCATACATCATCAGCCTATAATTGCCTACTGCTGAGCAAAAGCCTCTTCCCAAACAGAAAAGGTTTGAACATTAATTACCAAGCTTGTTCAAGGCGATTTAAAATTAATAATTAGAAATTATAAGTCCATGTTTCCTCACGATGTTTTCCTATACCATATGCTAGTGGTGTCTAAATAATCATAGAAAGCAAATAATAACCTGGAAAAAGTTACAGTACTTGCCAGATTTCGAAACCCAATGTGAAAAGCGGGCGTCTTAACCTCCGGGCCACCACAACCACAATGAATGAACTTCACTCTGATATTAATCATGATATGGGGCAAAGTTTTACCACACACCACTGACCACTATACCAGTCAAAATTCCAAACTTGCTTACAGTAACCAATTATTTTGTCATGAAATCCGTGCCGTGTTGTAAATAATTTTGACGTTGTTCGTGTTTTCTGGTTTTTTAAAAAAAATCAGGACTCACTGAAATACAACATTTGTTGAAGATTTAGGTTAGCTATAGGTCCAGCCGTTAGCGAGTTTTAGCAAGACTAACGAACAAAGATAGTTTTTATAAAATAATAATATAATATATAGGTAAAGATATTCTATTGTTTGGGAGACAACGAGGAAGGAATTAAATTCGGAACCCTAAAAAAGAAAAGTGAAACAATCAAAATTCTAACCCAATGCAGAAACATTAATCAATTACTTAACTCCGAAACTATCTAAACCGGCAAATTTCGTTCCGCCTCAAAATAAACTAAAGTTTTCTGACCTGTTAAATCTTTCCTTGACTTCTACGAATATTTCAAGATTAACATTGGCCGAATCGGTCTAGCCATTCTCGAGATTTATTGAGACGGCGACGAGCATATTCTTTTATGTATAAGAATAAAATTTCATTATCATCAGTCGGAAAACGTCCACTGCTGGACAAAGGCCTCCCCCTTAGCTCTTCACGTCGAACGACAAGTTGCCACCTGCATCATCTGCATATCTATTCCTTTCGTTCCTCCGCGACTCTGACGATGTCGTCGGTCCACCTAGCGGGAGGCTTGCCCACACTACGTTTTCCGGTCCTTGGTCGCCACTCTAGCACTTTTCGGGCCTTAAAATTAAATTTACTGGCCTGAATGAATGCATCTTAATAAAATGTATATGCTTCAGGTGCATAAACAATAACAAGCTGCCACAATCATAAATTTAATTAATTTTATTCAACCCGTAACCCCAATTTTATTTTAAAAAATAACATATGTGAGTTGGCAAAATGATTTTTCCATTGATGACATACCTATCCATACTTCCATAGCGAAATAAAAACTGAAAACTAATATTGTACTTTTATATGATAACGTTATCTTGAGGCCACAGTTATATAAATGCGTCAGTGCTAATTCAGTAATACAAACGTAATAAAAACTGCCAGCAAATATACCCCTACGTTAATGATTGGTCTCCTTTGCCTTTATATAAAGTAACTCTTTCTAACAGCAGTGCTTAATTAATGACTGATTGACTCTCGCCCCTAAAACGTAGCGTGGGCTGAGGCAATCCATCACAAAGTCAAACATCTATGAAATCTCCCAAGTAATCTATCTCGGGAAAAGCGATAGATCCACCGGGGTTCCACGTTATATATCCGTTGAACTTCTAAATATAATTCGTTGTACAAAAATCTTTGGAAGATAACCAACTGATTGGCGAAAATAAAAACAAAAAAAAATATTTAATAATTTTATTCAATAACCTATTCGCGCTGTTTGCCCACGACGGAACATTAAATAGAGCCATGTTATTTATTGCCTCGCGTGCGTACACCGGACTTATGACAGCTTTTACGGTGCCTACCATTTAATTTGACCGTACATGCAATATTGGAGAAAACGGGAATCTAATTGTCGCCTCATCCCTTTGTCGAGGTGGTGCGGCGGCGTCGCGTCGCCACCACATAGCCATTGCGGGGTGGCGCCGATAGCCACCGGAATCGAAAGTAGAACGTAATAATTATTGGTGGTGGGACCGCCTAGGCTGGGGGCCAGTGGTCGCGGTTCCCGCGGTTGGACCGTCAACAAACCGTCGCGCGGCAACTGCTCATGACATATGCATGAGAGCGGCACGGACAACGCCGCCGCTTAAATATACAAGGACGGACCGACGGGGAAATTACTAGAGAGGCAAATACATACAAGATGTCTCCCGCCCGACTGCGCTGCCCTAGCGTGCGGCACGCCCACGAAACCTCTCCAATTACACTCACGAAACGTTCGCCCGATACCTTTCTTACTATTCTAGACTATTTTTACTTCGTAACCACCACGTCGTCTTCATAAGTCATGAAGACAACCCCATTACACCGTTAAATGCATCATTAGATATTCCTTTGGCTTTATAGACCTGCACGCAAATATCCAAAAGGGTACTTCTTTAAGGGGTATAGTAGTTTACATATTAAATGCAACTGTCTTAGATCAACTTGAATAGAAAATTGAAGCGCCATTGTTATTTTTAATTGAAAATAACTTAGTTGACATTTAAGAATACTACAACTTTATTTTTTTTAAATACTATTTGCATTGTCCCCCACTCAGTACCAGTCTACCTACATATAGAAATTAATTATTAAATATTAAATACATAATTAATTAAATTTAAATTAAAAATTAAAAAAAAACCGACACAAAAAAGTAAGCTCTACCTTTAAAAGTATATAATACCAAAAAAACTAAATTGAAATCGTTTCATCCGTTCAGGAGCTATGATGCCACAGACACAGACAGACACGTCAAACTTATAACAAACCTCTTTTAGCGCCGGGTGTTTAAAAAAATCTTCACTAATAAAAACACGCAACTAGATTTCTCTTCTTTTTTGAAAACATGTATAGATCTGAGTGTAACATAAAATTCTCAATTAAATATACTCCAGTAAGCTATAATAACACGAAAATAGTATGTTTTTTTTTTCTTACAAATTACAGGGAAACTGAAAAATTAAAAAAATAGCTGCAAAATTATTTCAGGGTTAGTTCTCATCTAGACTGCAACACATTTATTTTCTTGATTAAATAGTAGAGATAATTTCAAAATTAAGGTCCCGAATGGTAAATTAGGTAGGTCTTTAATTGAACTCTACTAATATGTGTATTATACAAAAATCACAGATTTTAAAACTCCCTCAGTAGTATGCGACATTGCTCTCGAACTTAATTCGGTTTAAAATTATTCTTGAACCGTTTCTGGTGTACGTTCCCTTCTTTCATACCTCGTAGCGCCCGCAAAGAAGTTATGATCGATAGAAACATCAAATATTCACGCACACCGGGCCACGAGGAAACGAAATGGATAACCGTTGTCTGAAAGGCCACAGGGGGCAACCGAAGCCCTCCACGCTGCCCCTTTCTCCTAATTACCTAAACGTTTTCTTCAAATAAAAGCCATTCTTCAACTACGTTCTCAAAATATTTTCCCTCATAATTAGCAATCGGTTATGTGCTCAACAACTTAATACGCAGCTTTGGAACATTTTTCAAACTTTGTTAAAAGCAAACTCTTGCACGCATCAACTGCTATGGAATTTGATTTCCCAGCTCAATAGGCGATTATAATAAGTTTTCAGCTGATTCTATAAATACATATCTACATGAACACCTTGTAATAATAATATGTATATCATATAGCATTGTTCCTTTTTGGTTTTTACGTGTAGCGAATGAACTATTTGGTTAATGCTTATTTTTGGATCGATACTCATTCATTATTATTAGTATTTTATGCAAAATTGACTTGAAAACATCTGCTATCATTTCTAAACACTAATGTGAAACTGTGTAATGTTTATTTAAATTGAAGTTAGTCGTCTAGTAGGGACATTAGAACATTTATCTCGCAAAGAGCTTTAAACGTAGCGAATATTAGCATGGTAACATCGTAAGTAAGGTTGTAATGCTTTCATGGTTCGTTGGACATTATACTAAAGCGGATACGACAGACACGGGCGCCCAACGTGGGACTTCGAGCGTGAAATAAGTGCGATTGCTTTGTATGAAGTGGCAATCACGACAGGCTGAATACAACACTAAGTAATGATGATTTTGCCAAATATTTCCTAGATATTTTATTATGCGACATATTTGAGCGAGTACGAAGTGGCGGTATGAATAATTGATTGCTTTCGGTTCAAATCTTAGTCGTCAATCTCAACCAGGTAAAGTGGTTCTTTTCATGATGTACGAAAGCATTACTTAGATCCGTTCTCTTTTTAGAGAAGCAAACTGATATTATGTAATCCTTACAAATATTTGGTAGTCACTTGATTTCAATAGTGTTTTTTACACTGTTCAAATAAAAATAAATAGAGTCAATTTTTTACCTTTCGATGTAATTGATTTATTCCTGAAAACTGACGTTACCAAAATTACCAAGGTGCTTCACATAAACTTCCATAACCGAGTTTTCCCTTGCCCAAAAAGCTTTTGCCAAAGGTTCTATCAATAATAAATTAGGTCTTTACGTACATTTACACAGACCTCGCTTTCTAAACGTCTCCAAATATATAACAGAAATATTAGTTTAGGAAAATATACGAGACAGGCGCACTTAACTCACCTGTCGTATTCGTAACAATTCAGAGATACCACATAATTTATTCTGTGAATGATCTCATGCATCCTAACGGCATAAGTCGATATAAATGTAAATACTGCCTGTCCCTATGATATATTTTTTAAAATGCCCTCCGCTATTATTGCGTTAAGAATTCATGAACCAAGAATTTTCCTTTGAAACAGTTTCAATCAGACAGTTTTACATCGTGCATTTTCTACTTTAAAATGCACAAGCAACATCGAGGCTTGTAATTACGGCGATTTGAATTATAAAGAAGTAGCCTCAAAGACACCTGCATATTCTCTTCAGGAGGAGGTAAGTAATGATATGGGTGGCGGTAGTGTAGCCTCGAAACATCACGTGTCCACTCTCAGACCAGGCGAGGTGGACGGTGGCGCCTGGCAGGTTCCCATTGTCGCTGAATATTTTAGCGACTTGTGTCTAGTAAATTACAGACTTCTCTTCACCCCCCTCCCCAGACCTTACTACAATTACACGTTTAAAATAATGACACTGGAATGGAAGACAGTCGACTTACAATTAGGTCAGTACCGCACCTCGATTTTCCAAGCAGTTGTCAGTTCTCACGATTGAACCTAGTTCAACTTCGAAGCAAATGCCGTATCTCATGTTAATATTTAAACAGACGGTGATTACCTACGTTTTTCTTAGACGGAGACTTGCTATTGTAAAATAATAAAACTTAAAGTACATGATGTAATTCGTTTTAAGGACAACTTTATTTGTATGAATTAAACTGTACATATGGTATGGTTATATCTCTTATCTTAATACGCATGAGCATTCAACATTGATTCTCACATGTTAGTTAACAAGTGAATTGCAATGCCCATATTTTCTCGATTAAGTCGAGAGCAAGTGCCCCAGCCGCGGCAAGGTAGACATTCCGGGCGTTGCGGTCGCGCGACGATCTTTGACCACCGTAAGCGTGGTTCTACGGTTGGCGAGCAAGGGTAGTTCGCCACCAGACCCGTTGCGCGTACGGGCCACAGATGGGGCCCAGTAGGTCTGACGTCCAGCCGGGGTTGTGGGTCAGGCACAATAATGTACCATAGCCTCGGCCAGGAGCAGAAGAAGGAATGAGGTGGATTTCGTTTGTTGTCAGTAACCGTCTAACGCTCCTTCACCCCACGTAGGGCGAGAGAAGTAATTTGATGATCATCTGCCCTTAAAAAAAGTTGATGGCGAGACCATAGTGACATCAGGTCACTATGGTCTTGACATCAATTTTTAATTAGAGAAGTTTTTATATTAATCCAATAAGATATGACACCATTTACCTATATTAATCCAATAATAGTATCTAAATAGTACATAAGCATAATATTCGTATTTTTTGTGTATTCGTGGTGGAAAATTAATACAGTGCGCATTTTTGTTGTCAATAAGTCGCCTAGGCAACGATTGTCTTCGACGTGGCTCATCGGTAGGCTATTAGCTATTGACATATAACTACAAACATTAAATGTAGGTATGCATACACATACATAATATGAAATGTAGTACAAACACACATATCGGGCTTCGATCGCACGAATATTTGGATGGTCTGATTGATCTTCTGTCCACAGTAGAAGTAAATTACTGTCCCACTATCATTAGGAACATTGGGTTTTGTCATATTCAGATAATGGTCATAAAATATTGTACGTAATACGTATACGCTTTAAATCTATTTTACAACAATATCTTCTTTTATTTCCTAAGTCCAACCGAATGTATCTTTAGGAAACAAAAATAAAATTGTATTTCAGATATTAATTTATTAATTATAGCTCAACTTAAAAGCCGTTTTAACATAATTATTGTCGTGCTCATCGAATTTAACTTCCATCAATTGCGGTCAATTTGTTAAGTGAAGTCGTAGGTGGACCAACATTAGTGGATCCGTGGTGGCAAGAGTTGCCACCACGGATCTTTATTATGTAGATCGTTGTCTCATCACATCGATACCAGTGCTACCGAACAAAAAATGACTCAACGCACTCTCTACAAATTACTCTATAATGTAATGAAAATTTGTGTTTGATTTGGGTCTCCCTAATTATTATACCAATGGACAATCGCTTAATAAATATGATCAATCATAGATTTCCAACTATAGAAGTTCAAAACTTGCTTAAAATGCATAAAGGTTGCTGAAAAAATCGCGTATCATTACTGTATGAAATCAGAATGTTTTGATACGGATAAACTAATTAGTCAGATTGTTGAGGATATCTAGATGGGCTTAGACGTAGAACAGGATGTCGTCTTGCGGCGTGACTCGTTAAGTCGTCGTTTCCGGGGCACAATGAGAGGCAGGGTGTTATTGACGGGGCGGCGGGTGGCGCGCATGTGCACCTCCGGCGCCCCGGCGTCTCGGGGGTGCTTTACTAAAGCCCAGAGTCGGAACACAAACGATGTCAGTCTACTCGCGAACGTCTTCACTACTAGACGCTAACTAAATACAGCAACATGAAGCCACACGCGTTCTTTATTTCACTAAGTCGGTACAATGTACAATAGTAAATTTATTTTCGCGATTAATTTCCATAACTAGTTTATTATTGTTTTCGATTTTGGCTCATGTTTGTCGAAGCTGTCCCTCTTCGCCTAAAGTCGCCTGCTTAAAAATTTCGGTAAGTGGGTGGCCCTATCCTTTTCTGTGTTGTGTTTTTTGTTCTACTATTTAATTGTTATTTTAACTTCTTGTAATTACGACTGTGTTAGTATTCTAATTCGATTCTCGCTGGTCTGTTTTATTGAATCTTAAAGTTGTTGCCTGTTTAATTTATGTCATCTTAGCGTTGTAAAAGAGAAATAAATATTATAAAGGGAAACGAGGACCTTAACAATCCATTATGTTTATTAGGTTATTACCTAAGTAAAAAGACGGAGGGTTGGTAAAAGAAATGGTACAGGTGAGGTGGGACAGCTGGTAGTGACATTTTGAGCGACGGTTGGCTGTACGGGTTTTATAATATTTTTTGCGCGTTTTGGTCTTTAGGAATGTCGGTCTTTGTGCGTCGAACACCTGCCGGGCGGCTCCGAGCCCCGCTCCACTCCCGCTTGTTCTCATTCACGCATTCGATTTATACTTTTGATCGTCCTTAACCTGCTTCCAATTCCAGAAACATTTCATTACTTTACTTTATGTAACATTATTGCAATTATGCGCGATATCTCGATGTACGTATTTATTTATAACATGCTGTTTTTAGATTTTGTAGCCCTGTTATTGTTGTTTCATTCCATGTTTTCATTTTTGGTCGGCGAATATGCAATATGCCGCTTTATATCAATCGCTTTTTGTCGGAACTGAAAAACAAACATTGATTCCACCAACACTTAGGCAAGGTTTCTAATATGTAATTAGAATCGCAGGAAATTAAGAAAGTTGGGATTGTAAGATGGATGATAAGTAGCACAGTAGTACCCTTTGTGGCGCGAACGGCCGGAGTTGCGAATGTAGGCGTACACCTGCGGGTGTCAGTGACCTCGTTCACCTGCTGCCCGGCAGACGGTCACATTTGCATACGCTGGGCCAAACGTGCCATCTGCACCCTTGGACCCAATTCTTAGACCTCACTTTTTATTTATTGGTCTATTAAGCTGATCGATTTAAACTGAGACGTTTTATAAACTTACCTCTACTGTCGAAACAAAAATATTTTCTATAAATAATATAATAAAATACAATGTCTTCAGATTCGAAAATAATATTATGATTAGGATAATATTTCGATCAACAAAATATTTTGTAAATGCTCTTGTGCTGTATAAAATGATGGATGGCGTAATTTTATATCATACGGAATAGTACAGATAATTTTATATGAATTATTATAGGGTTCTTTGCAAGAAGCGACACATACATAACATGAACCTAACTATGTATTTACAGTTGATTGCAACACACCAAGTGCTTGCGACATGCAACTAAGCTTGGTGAATTGAAATTTTGCGTGCGATAAAAAATACAACAGCAAAAATAAAATAATAATATAAGTATTAATTCCCTTTCTTCTGAGAAATTCGATCCTTAAATACGGGCATTACTCGCTAATGAAATGCTCTCATTGTTGTATTTAATACTTCCCGGTTCCCCAAGTTGCTCGTTATTTCGTAAACAATTAAGAAAATGTTTTGTTTAGGTGCGAAAATTAATTAAGAGGTCAACAACGACCTCGTCCGTTTTAAAAAATGAAATAACTATATTGAAACTTACAATTGTGAACTTGTTTTATTTTATGATGAGGGCTGAAAGTTCAATGACATCATAAAACTTGTAAAATGTATGCGCGGAGCAATCTTAAAAAAATAATATCAAGTTAAATACAAGTTAGTAATACCCTTTCTTATTATTATAACAATAAGGAAGTTCCCTTTTATATTAAAATCACCGATCTCCTTCGAATAGCTTCCGCTCGAGCACGCGCGATAAAGCGGGAAACGGAAACGTAACTATTAGCTGAAAGGTAAAATTTTATTAGGAACTTAACTCAATCAGGTGTGATTTATGGTAACTTAGTTTTTCAACATATTCACGTTTTTCGGTATGAATAATGAATGGCCGGCTGTATGTCAAACCTTATCAATTGTGCGGATTTAATTGTTTCGCTCGATGTGCGCGCAAGATTGAATGTTTATTATTATCGAAGGCCTCTTTACGGTTGAATTTTCTGATATATTTTTCTCCTTTCACTGCCTTATTTTCGGCGCGGCCCTGTCTTATTTAAATGAATTATGCTACTGTCCGGGTAGCTTTATTGTATTCACTACCTGTAATACTATTTGATTTTATTGGGTACAACTTGGCACATATTTGAAATATTCTATTCACAAGAAAAGTTAATAGGGGTACCGGGAGGATTTAGGTCGTCTGGTACGCACGTCTGCATCCGTTAGCTAGGACTAGGGTCGTAGCGTACCTTTGTCACGTAGATAATCTAGTTCCTATTTGAGTTCTTCTTTATACGACATTAGCAATTTTTGAGCTACGAAGGTCACGATAAACAACAAGGAATTTAAATAGATTTTTAGTACTTTAAATAACCGTTTGAAACGCGTAAGCACCATACATACACTTGTAAGAAATCAATCAATATGCAGTTAAATCAATGGTGCGTATTAACTGCCTACTCGTATAAATTCAATAGGTTTCCAAGTAAAACATTGCCGTGTACAATCGTAGTGTAGTGTTTAAACGGAAGGTTGAATACCAAACAACAATTCTTTAGAAGAATTTTTACGTGGGCAACACAAACAAGCTATACTCAAGCTGCGTATTATCAAATCTACCGACAAAAGCTACAATGCTCGACACGCTCCACCCGCACTCACTCGTATTTTTCGGATAGGTACGCAACTGGCCTAAAAATATATTTAGAGGGAAAAGTAATGTATCCATTTTGTTTTGATATCGATGGACGCGTACAGCTGCAATCATACACATCGTGTAACAAAAGCACGGACCGTACAATATGTTGTGTTCCCAAAAGGGATACTTTGAGTTACCCTGAATGTTGATCAAATTGTTTTGTTGTACAGGTAAAATGAAGCGGGATGGGTATGGCGATGAGGGCGGCCCTATGCAGAAACGGCAACGCAATACTGACGACGAAGTCACCTTTCTCATACCGAGCAAGGTAAGTTTATTGTATTTATTTACATTTGTGTAGCTCTTGTCTACTGCTGCTCTAAAGAATTGGTTTTCCTACAGAAGTCGAGCAATGAACTCTTACAAAGGCTATCGAATCAACTTGAGCTATGGAAAATGAACACTCAATTATTCAATTCTGTAGTTGCCGAAAAGCAAAGTATAAATAACCAGAGTCCCAAACAGGAGGATTTCGTGTCAAATTTACAGTTGGCTTGCTGTAAGCCAACCCTCTCGCACCGGCGCTATCATTAAAATTGTATAAAATCAATTCATGCCTGTAAGGTTGCAGTTCGCTCAATTTATCTGTATTTACGTACGATGTACTGAATCGTGTGTTATCATTTTAAGCTGGCTGATTTATCCACTTGTGGATTCGTTATTTAGGACCTGAACTGACTTCTAGGTAGTTTATGTTAATGAACTTGGTAAAACAATTTGCTGACCAGCCAATGGACTAGGTGTATGGATGTTTTACTTTTCATTCTCAAAAACTGAAGGTAGTTTGGAATAAAAACATGTTTGGATATATAATTGCCTTTTGTGGAATATTTATGTTGTGGTGTGTGAATTTGGTTCCGTAATGTGTCCACTGTCCTCAGGTGGCCGGCTCGATCATCGGGAAGGGCGGCGCAAATATTTCGAAGCTAAGGAATCAGGTCAGTATTTACAATAACGTCCTCAGCTCCACGTCGAGTAAGTAGTGGAATGTTACGAGTAGTCTCGATTATTGCTTGAAATATCAAAGTATCCAGTACGTATGTACTCTAATCTAGTTCTTCGTTCAGTATTAATGTATTTTCGTTAGCTTTCAAGCAATAGCAGGTATTTACTTATGTATTTGATTAAAGTTGTTTAGATAAAATTAAAAAGTTTTATTTTATTCAATTGTGTTGATTAGTGTTTTTGTTTTATTGTATGCCTATCTGAATGTTGAATATATTTAGTTAATTTATTAACTTTTAACAATTTTCTCGCCACAGGTACGTCTACCAATCTTATAAAATCTAAAATCTGTACTGCTCTGTGCTTCTAATGGGTAATTCAAAAACCTGTCAGATCCGTACTTATACGCTTCAACAATGATATACGCTATTCTAGTCTGTCATGTAGATAACAAAGAGAACTATAAGAATGAAGAAGAAAGTAAGATTCGATAGTTTATCTCGGCATCGAGTCTTGCGACAGCGGCGAGTCCGTAGACTTATTATAGACAGAATAACCCCCCGGCAGCCAGTTTGCAGGTCATTAGCGCCCCCGAGACGCCCCTGTGGCTAGTAGCGCGACGCGCCGCGCGGCTACACTCATACCGCCGTCTTCGACCACATTCAACTCGTCTTAATCATGTACCACCGTTGTGAGTTGACTGCTGATGAAGTGGCTAGAGTTGAACTTGGTCAAAGACGCGCCTTGGGCTGAGTGAAGTCGCGGGGCGCGCCGCTACAGCGTGTCTTGGTTGCCGGTCCCGCCCCGCCGGACGCCGCTGCCCCGCACCCGCCGCCCCGCCACGCAGTACAAAGCCTCTATAACAGTCCCAGATTGCCCCGGCCCCGAACGGTAAACTATATCGCCAACATGTACTCTCAAATCTTAATACAGCCCGAGTCGAGGTCTTATGCTCTACTCGTCAACAGTCAGGAGTCGGAATCTAAAAAAATCATTAGCTCCCGGCGTTAGGCGCTTTACTCCGTATTTCGAGCTCCCGTCCTCATCACATCCGCAGGATTGCACTGAGTCGCACTGGACGCCTTCTGATCTTACTTTCACGACCTGAGTGTCCTCGCATCTCGCTCATTAGCCGCTACAAGTCTGTTCCCTTAGGACTGATCCTTTCACTCGACTTACTTCTGTCCACTCTGGAAGGCAGCTACTTACTGAGTACGACACGTACAGACATAAGTTTCATCGCCATCATGCTTCAGATTACTTTGAGTCCAGACCTCCCTGACCGTTGATATGTCTGTACCGTTGTTAATATTGTGCTGTGATTTGACTCGGTTGCTGCGCAAGTAGTGGCATTAACGATGCTTATGTTTCAGGGTATTATCGATAACGGCGCCGGACGTCGACACCATTCTGGAAATCGTAAAAGAAATATTGCCATGTTTAGCTGATGTGAGTATTACGTAACATGCCATTAAATCTGCATGCCATACCAAGTTAGGAAAACTATATTTTGTAGAAATCATTTTCCAACTAGAGTTTTATACTATATCGTAGGAACTCATAATATTATCAGGCAACTACAAAGTTGTAAATACAATAAAACAGAGGTACTGATTCGGATATTTATGACCAGGGAGGAGGTGTGAAGAACAATGTCGAAGATTTAGACGTGCGTCTACTGATTCACCAGAGTCGAGCTGGCTGCGTCATTGGCAAAGCAGGAGCCAAGATAAAAGAGCTGCGAGAGGTGAGTTATTCTCATTTGAAAAACACAAATAACGCAGGTACCTAAATCATCACAAGAAGTATTGCTTTCTCTCCACTGATCTATTTAAAAAAGACCAAAATGTTGATAAACTTTGTTAGCGACTCAGGTGCATTATAAATTGCACGCGTTAACAATGGTTATCATGTAGGTTACTCTACGTACTACGTATTACTGTCATCACTGTTAATCTTATTCGATTAGATGGATCCCGTTGTCTAAAACAGTAATTGAGGCAGATGCGGCGAGCTTTTACGACTTGTTAGCAGTCATCTGCCAGGCGAAGGTGCAGTTATACTTAAAGATTTTTTATCGTACGGCGATGGCATTCATACCACGTGGTGCCGGTGCATGGCACCAGGGCAGATGTGAAAGCAGCTGTCGCCTCGAATCCCCGGACCTTTATCTCCATCCACACATATTTTATAATGTTAGTAACAAACTCGACAACCACTTTACATTGAATTACGAACAACGTGAAACAATTAAGAAACTAAAACGTACTCTCGACAAAAGCTACAACAGTAGGCGTCATATTTGGTCGACGAGTAGAACAAACAAGGCAAAGCGTCTGCATAACGGAGAGTGCATCGCGCTGGATCAATTACCCCTCGAGCAACTTTGCTAGAAGTTATAAAACGGGTACGTGCCAACGTTGTCTGGACAGGACGCCGACAACTTTGCAATCTAGCTATTAGTGGTGTTGCATTTCATAACTCGAACTTGTTAGCTCGTGTTTGTTTAGCGATTTGAGTAACGAAGGCTGATGCTAGGGACGTGTCTGATCCTGGACTCGCGGCACGTTGTCCCGATGCCACTTCAGCTTTATTTACGAAGTTGGTCTGCTTTCAGTGAACTACATGAACAAAGCATCTGTGTTCTCCGGAAACTATTTAATACGTTCGAGTCGCGATCTACCTGAGTCCATTTTGATCCCTTTTCGTTTTTTGCATTCGATCAGCTGTTCTCGCAAATCCTTTGTTCAATTTACGTGTCGGCCTCAATTTAACAAGACACATAATTCTTTATCACAAAGAATAAACGTCATCCAAAGAAAATTCGGTCTACATAAAAAGTAGTTGAATGTCTTCAGCATGACAAAGGGAACATTGTATTTTCGCGGAGGGCTATTATTATTATTAGCGGTATTCAAAGCGCAAGTGAGCCGACATGAGTTGTTTCTAGTAGCTATCAGTGAGAGTTTCTTGTAGTACCGAGTTCTCTGTATCAAGTGTAGCTAGGGCAGCAGTTTGCTTGGAAGCGCGGCCGCGGCGCGTGCGCGGGCGGCAGCTGGCGGCGTGGCAGGTGCGCCTGCAGCCGCCGGAAGGCGTCACAAAAAGCTCGCGCGCACCTGGGCTCCACCCAGCTTACCTACTTGCACAATGCTCGCGGCCCCTCGGAGCCCTCTTTTCTTACATAAATAGAAATTTCGAACATATGGTGCCGCATCCGCCGCTCCTATCTTTGTATCGCGCAGGTAAACTTTGTAAGTTCTCGCTTTAACGCTACCTCGACCTCGACCTATACCACCACCCTTCATACATTTGTTTCAGTTTAAACGTTGCTCATTGCAGTTTCCCACCTACATTTGTATTAACTCCCGTCTAGTTTCTTAGTTACGTAAATATTAGAACGTTTGGCTTCTCATGAAACTTTGAAGTGGAAACAAAACGTTTTGTTATGATCGTGTGCTGCTTGTGATGAAATCACAGTTGAGTTCACGCAGAGCTGTGAACTAGCCGACGGGTAGGGTCACATGTAGGGCTTCATCCGTCGGAAGCGCGCGGCGCCGGCGTTGGGTTACCGGAGCTACGCGCACGTGACGCAGGAAACTTTTTGTGAACCTCCTTCACATCCTTGATCCTCGTTATAAAACATTGCAGCGGATATATTAAAATGTTCCCATAACAATGAATACAATCTAGGCAGTGTAATTCAGCGTTGGAGTTAGCAGTTTAGTGCCAGCTTTCATAGTACTGCAATTGTGAAATACCATAGTATTAACAGTTGGACGAGTAATAGATAGCAGGCGGCGCGCGGCGTGCATATGTCGTCGGTGTAATTAGGCGACACCGGGCTGCGGCAGTGTCCCCGACAATTACGGCAGCACGCGAGCTAGCCGCTTCCGTTTCCGATCGAACCACACCGGACCATGTATGGCTTCAGTGTTTCACATAAAATTATTGTCATCGTATATACTTCTGGGGTAATCGTTACGTGATAATTATGGTTCGTCCATTTTTTGGAATGCCATGCCGCAACCAAACTGGAAACATTAGCAACAGGTATAATTTCAGCCCGTGGATCAATATTACAAGTGATTAATAAAGGGTTTTTTGTTTAATGTTTTGAAATTGAATATTGGATAAAAATGCGATATTGTGTGAGATGGTGACGATAATGACGGGCAAATGAGACCAAAGAAAAAAAAAACCATTTACTGGTACTTTTAAAAATGTCAAAAAGAAAAAAAGATGTCCATCAGTAAAGATGCTCGTTTCAGGCTGAAGATTAGTATGAAGAAGAACGCGCAAGGCACTCAAATTGAAATATACTTAATTATTTTATGGATAATTAAAATACATTTCAATCAAAATGTTACAACTATCTCATACAACAGCAAATTCCCGAGGGAAATGTCCCAGCGTCAGTACAACATTTTAAAGCAACTAACCTATTTTGCTACATGCCATCCCGGTATCCTCTAAATGCTATCAATTTTCTTAGACGTTGGAGCGAAGTTCTCCTACTCCTTACCCCACGGATAGAGGTATAAATTCGGTGCAAAAGCAACTTCGACTTTGATCAAGACAAATTGTGTTCAAATATTTGCAGCTTTTATGGTTAGACGCGCGAAGTTTATGATTGATTGTAGGTGTAGAGCACAGTATGGTGAAATATTAGCTTGGCATATTTATGATTTATAGTCAACTTATGTTGTTACTGCTTCAGTAAAAGTTTGAAAATCTGGTCACGAAGCGGTTATATGTGTTATAGTTGAAGCGGTCCCCGCACGGGATATAAGCTCGGAGTATACTGATAAATTATGTCGCGGACGTCTCGCTAACGGATCCTTTTCATAGTGAATGACGGCTCGGACTCACGTTCGTGACATGGATCAGAAGTGCTTTACTTTGTGATGAAAATGAAGTTTTACTTGAATTTCACACGAAAAGCTTTATTACTTCGGACCTTCGGAACAAAAGTTCATCATAAGTAATCTGAGAGATGCCAAGCATAGACGCTCGTATTAAATACTGGAGTAAAATTGTTAACTTTGATAAATTGAGAGTGTGTTGTTTGTAGTGGGGTTTCTGTGCGTCCATTACTCTGTAGTGGCATGAGGTAGGCGTGGCGCGTGTGAGCTTTCCTTGGAGCCCCACAAGTGCATGGAGGGGAGTCGGGCAGGTGTTGCACGCGCCGCCAGCCGCCTGCTCAGTCCGCGTCCGACCACCCTCGAGGGATGTTCGCTCCGCCCGCACTTAGTGTTACACCGCGTAATATGTAGCGCGTCTTCGTTCGTGGGTCTTTCATAAATAAATTCAAGTGGTATTAAAGAAAACGACTTCAGATATTTATAATTAATGGAACATACAAACAGTGTGGTGTATGCTTTAAAACAAGTGTGAAGTGAGTTGGTTGATTTTTGAGGCGCGTCAGTATTGAGTAATGATGGTCCGTAGTAGGCGGTGCGTCGGTGTGCGTGGCTCGCATGTGCGGAGGGCGGGTTCCGGCGAGGTCGGGCGGTTGTTTGTGCGTGGCGGCGCGGCGGGGCGCGGGCCGCGGGGCACGGGCCGCCACGTGCGCGGGTCGATGGTGCCGCGCGTGCGCGCCGCGCCCCCGCCGCCTGTCAAACGTCACCGGCACCGCACTGGTGCCGGACCACGCTCCGCTCGTACCCTCACCTTATCTAATATCGGTAATTGATCACACATCGATTTCTCATGCCGCTCCACAACACTCCGACTATGTCGCGACAGATGCCGTAAACAACCAGGCCTAACTGTCTACGTTATGTAATTTGTTTTGGAATTAGGGCGTTGGATTAGCCTCTCTTGAAATTAGGTTACCATTAACTTTAGTCAATTGACCGAAAGAGTCAATGAAAAATCAAATAAAATCCTCTAATTAAACTTACTAGTTGTATTTTCCTTTAATATTGTTCTGTTTTATTTAAAATTCAAGGGTTTTAAATTAAATTTATAAACGAAGTGTGTGTCGTTTACAGAAAACGGGAGCTCGTCTGAAGATATTCTCGAACCCCGCGCCACAGAGCACGGAGCGAGTCGTACAGCTGGTGGGCAAACCTGAAGCTGTCGCCGCCGGGATCAAGGAGGTGCTCGACCTCATCAGACAGGTAAATGTCAACCTTATTAGACAATATAACACTGAATACTATTAATACCAATTAAGTAAGCTCTAATATTTTCGGTTACAAACAACGACGTAGCTTATTATTTATCTGGAAATAATAAGTTTATACTTGTGTTTTCGGTTCGAATTATAAAATACACAATATTTGATATTTTATATGAACTATAAAATTGCAGGTTCCCGTCAAAGGTGCCGTACAAAACTACGACCCTCACAATTACGATGACTTCTACGCGGATGAATACGGAGGATTCGGTAGTGGACAAGGAGGAGGTGGTGGCGGACCCCGTGGTGGGCCCCGCGGCCCTCCTCGTGGGCCCCCTCGGGGCATGCCTCCCATGGGTCCCGCAGGTCGGGGGCCTGCACCAAGAGGGCCGCCATTAGGTCGCAATGGACCCCCTGGCGGCCCTAGAGCCGCGTTCAATGACTTTGGCGGGCATGGCCCTAGAGCCAGCTTCAGTGGGCCACCTCGCGGTGCCTTCGGCGGCGGCGGCGGTGGCGGAGGCAACAGTGGAGGTGGTGGGGGCTTCGGGGGAGGAAACTTTGGCGGCGGACGCGGGGGCGGAGTCTCTGCCAACTTCAGCAACAATGGCGGCAACCAGCAGGACACCACCACACAAGTCACTATTCCCAAAGATGTTAGTGTCACACTTTTACAACTTCATTTCATGAGACTTAATAAACTATCGATGTGATAATTCTTATAAGTGTGTGAGATACAAAACGTGACAGTTTGATTTCCGTTCCAGTTGGCTGGCGCGATAATAGGCAAGGCTGGCTCGCGCATACGTAAAATACGCGCAGAGAGTGGCGCGGGCATCGAGATCGCGGAGCCATTGCCTGGCTCCAGCGACCGCATCATCACCATCACGGGCACGCCGCAGCGCATACAGATGGCGCAGTACCTCCTGCAACAAAGGTCAGTTACCGCACCTACCTACTTACCTCGTCCCTCTATCCCCTGTGTCTGTATTCCAGCGAACACTGACTTCCTGATCACAGAGATTACAAGATGAATTAACAATTTTGTCTATTTCAACATTTCATCATGTTTTCTCAACATTGTGTATCATTGTATAATCAGTCGATTGACAAGCATGTCGGCATCAATCCCAATAACTATCTGCCATACTGTATCATTGCTAATATTGCGAGCTCGGCTGATGTGCTGTTAACATTTAATTTGGTTGAAGCAAACATTTGCTACGAGTTCAATATTATCACTAACACAATATTGTTTTGACGATAGAATGTTTGAAGAGTTCCCTGAGTTGGCACCAAACCAAACTAAGATTAAGTAGAGATTGTTGAACGGATTTGACTGTGTGACGTCGATGTTGTGACGCTCAGGTAAAATGCACACACTTGTTAGTAGCGGGAGCGTAGACATTTCGAGTGTTCACACATGTACCTACCATTCCTGTAATACCTTTACATTCTTATTCTCTCTTTTAGATTTAAGTATTCATTCTTAAATTATCATTCATCACAATTGTATGTTTCTAACTCATTCAATACTTTATTGTAACTAACTTCTTTGATGATTAACATTTCTAGGTTCATCAACTAACGGGCTTCAGCCACAGGCCACACATTGTTTGGAAGACTAGTGATTTTGTTGTTTTGATTTGGGTAACAAGAAATCACTAATCTCCCTACAAAGTACTGGCTCACTCTTCGGATCAAGATAATCTTCTGTGTTGCTCCTGTATTCTGTAATACTAACATTGTCTATTTTCTTGTGTGCTTTTAAGTGTTGTTCTTGTGTAACTGTATGAAAAAATCAATAGTTGTAGTATATTAGAAATTCTTTACTTGATTTGGATCATCAGTACTAATAACTTGTTTGTGTAAAATATAACAACTTAACCTTTCAAAAACCGTGGGACTAATAGAGAGATGATGAAAGAGTGTTTTCATTTTTATACTAATTTTGCTTATTTTGGTCCCCATAGGCGCTGTTATTTCTCCTAGATATGTTTTTAGATATTTCAATTAACGTTTGCTTTGTTTTTACAGTGTGCACGAGAGTAACCCGAATCTCGGTGGTGGTCGCGGGAATTTCTGATTGCAGCCGCGATCATCAAGTGTAATCACATAATTGAAGCTTTACTTTAGTCACCTCAAATCACGTCATTAATTTTATACAGTTTGTATTGCGAGGCTCACATTATTATATATATATATATCTGTACATAGTGACAAAGCCTACCAGGAAAATAATTCGCAAATGAATTTGTTATATAACTTTGATCTTATTTGCTGTTTCGTGATTTCGAATGTCTTCTATATAATGAAAATGAAAAGTATCCGTAATTTCTTGCAATAAACTATACAATTGCAATATAGTGTAATGTGTTATAATATAAATATTTCTCTGGTCGGGTTTTAGCTATTTAAGAATGCATTTATCATTATTAATAAAATAATATTGTTAAAAGAGTTTAATAACTGAGATTGTGTCAATGGATTTACCAATTTATTTGTTACATCGATGTATTTTTAAGTGATAGAAATAGAAATGGCAAATAAATAGTTTATTTTGTGATTTTATTTTATTTGATTTTCTTATTTAGTCACCCTAGATGACCTTATACTTCCTAAATGCTGCACGGTAGGTGCGGTGGCTGAGCAACTGGCTGACGTACAACGTGTCGCGGGTTCGATTCCCGCACGGAACAACTATTTGTGTGATCCACAAATTGTTTGTCCGGTTCTGGGTGTCGTATGTGAAATTGTATGGTTGTAACCGCACCCACGGCACAGGATAAAATCCTAGTGTGGGGCAACGTTGAATTGAAATTGAAACCAGAAGGTAATGCAGTAATAGATAATTTACATTTCAAAATGAACTTGAAAAAATATAATGATTCGTCAATGACGCAGTTTGTTAAAACCGGTATAACGTATAGGTAATTTATTCATTGAGAATGGTGACGCGCCATGGAAAAGCGCGTGATCCGGTTTACGCCCAGCATGATTTGATGGTGATGAGGGGAATGTAAAATTTGGATATACCATAATCCTCTTGTGTAGTTTGTGACATATTACAAAGAGAGTAATAGGGACAAACATGTGGTACTCGTTTAAAAATATGTTACTTGCGTCTAATTCAATTTCTTAGATATACTAGAGGTATATTCCTTGCTGCCTTAATAATGAATTTTGAAAGTGTCGACAATGTTATACCATTATTGCAATAAACGGAAACGTTCTTAATAGTAACAATTGAGTACTTGTTTATAATGCTGTTTGGCAATTATAGATATAGATTCCACTATAAATGTGTGTCTAATTTAAAAAAGGTGCATTTTAATGATTTCAGTAGTCTTATCAAGAAAGCATTACTATTCAAAAACTTGGAAATGATATAGTTATTTAATAAGTTTATAGGATAAGTGTTGGTTAATTAAATCTTCAATGATTTTACCCTTAACTAGGTTATAGGAAAATATATGTGTTCTAGTAACAACTTTTTGTTCTATTTAAAGTTTTACCAAAATAAAATAAATGTTTTGTTTTTGGGATAAGGGTGCTACAACCTCCTGAGACAGCTGCAACACATGTTGAAACACTTCTCGCATCCAATGAAATAAATCAATGTTAGTAATATGTACTTATAAGATACAATTTATTAAAAGAATCACATTGTGTCCCTTACAGTGTCATATAAAATTCATTTATAATGTATACCATTACAACTTAAAGCTTTTCCATCAGATCATGTATCAGTCAGTCATCGATTGGAGTGTAATGGTGGAAGGTCAGTTTCTGAATGTTCATGTTTGTCTAAATAAAACATAACATACACAAGAGGTATCACAACACCTAGAATGAGCATACAGCACACTAAATGGAACCACTTCAGTCCAAAGTCAGCTCCATGAGAAGTCAACTCTTTCACCACAACCGCTTCAACAGATATCTTCTCTTTGCTTGGCAAAAGTTGAGTATCTTCTGTTGCTTGTTCATTCTGCTCAGAGTCCGTGTATGGGACAACAGATGGCGCTAAAGTGCTGTTCATAACAACACTGTTACAATCTATAGAGCACTGTAGATCCTCCTTGGGAGATGCATTTATTGATACATTATTTTGATTCATATGTTCATTATAATGGTTAGTGTTTAGCAGTTCCTGTATACCAGAGAGTGATGTATTGTTTGATGCTGCAGGCACAGGATCTGAGGGCTGTGTTGGTATGAGCTCTGTCAGGACAGAGTATGGTGTCACAGGAACCTTTATTGTTCGTCTTGCAAATATTTCATTATCTTTGTGTATATGGTTGATTCTTTTTAACTCTGATATCTGGAACACACAATAAAAGGTGTAAGATAATAAGATTTAAGATATGACATAGATAAAAAGAAGTGACTGATACTAATAAATATGAAATCAAACTTCAATTACTACTTAAGGTAATTAAAAAAGAACACAGTAGCCTCATTTTGTATTACAATATACTACAATATGTGTACTTACAGAACAATAAAAACGCAACGCAATAGCTTGTAAGGTGTCTCCTTCCTGGACTTGTGCTTCAATAAAATGATCTTGGGGTTTTATTCTGTGTAGTTGTATTTCGTTATGATCACCATCTTCTGCCTTCTTCCCCATGGCATAAGCCACTAAATCATCGCCGCCTTGCATTGAGCGAGCCCTTTACAAACAAACACTATTGTCAGTAACACGTAAACAACATTACACTTCACTAAACTAGAGCTACGTCTTGCTACACTTACCTTTGTTTCATGTTCAAATGTAACACTAAGACTAATAAACTCTACCATGACCTGAATAAAGAGTACAAAACTACCTGTCCGTTACCCAGTTTTAATTAGTATTATAATATAAAAATGTAAAACAGCTGTTGATTCACTCAGTCTTGGACAAAAATTTTGACAACTGCTACTAGGCCTTTTTAAATTTCATGTTATGACGCAAGGGTCAGAGTTGCCAGATCTGAAATGTTTAATAGACTGCCTGTTTATCTCTACGACAGTACGAGAGGTGAACCAACTTCCACAATATTGTTTTTGTACAGAAGTATTTTATGTACTGAAATGGAAATCAAACAAAAAAAATTGTTTACGGAATTGTAATCACCTTTTTAGGGAACACAAAATAAAATCCCTAAGATCGGAAAAGAAGAATCCTGCTCATGGAGCAGTAAATAAATAATTAAAATAAGTACTATATAAGTAGTCTAAGAACCTTGGTGAGTGGATATTGCCTGGTGGGCTATTGCCCAACAGTTGCACCCAGTTTTGTGTCGGAATTTTCTATCCAGGGCCCAAACTTCACTTGCGCGATGAATAATTAGGTAGTGATGTCATCCTTTCATTTTGTTACTGTCGTCGAATCTTTAATGTGCTATGCAGGATAGTCTGAGTGTCTTATATGTCCTAACTACAATTTAACGAAATTTGAGTAAACCCCTTAGTGCGGCACCCCGTAACGCTCGCTAGTTTCTAAAAGTAGAACAGGGCGAGATTGTACCTTAAGTTACCGTAACCCTAGCGCAGAGCAGAAGTTACAATGGGATATATAAACATACAAATTCACATCCACAACACACCCGAAACAACAATTCGTTAATCACACAAAGTGTTGCGCTGAGCGGGAACCGAACCCGTGATACGTTGCCTAGCCACTGCACCAACCGTGCAGGCAGATCAGTCTTTTCGTCTTTGCACGGGCAGGAGAGGAAATGTTTGAAGGTAGACTGTGTGCCGAATTTGTCGATGTCACATGGTTTTTAAATACAAATCATCTTCATCAAACTTGTTGATAACATTGAACTTCCTTGAAAATTGACGAACATTGGCACCATGGTTACATGTCCTTCAGCTTATATTGCATTAGTTTGTAGTCTACAGAAATATGAACATAGTTTCACAATTTCATTTTTTCATCAAGTGGACCTTGTGGACTCTAGAGCAAATTTCCTTGCGTTTAGGCGATTTTGCCATACCTGTTACTGTAATCAAAATACCTAATAAAAGTTTTTATTTAGGTTTCCCTATGCTTCTCTCTCTTTCGGTCTTCTTCGAGTTCAATCCCGAGGACTAGGTGGAGCTTAGTTCGGCGGTGATGTGATGGCGGCAGTGTCCCCTTACACTCTATTTACTCTCACTCTTGACGTAGTCGAGGCCATGGTGCAAAGCAAGAGGAAATGGAAAGTGTAACCTCTTTCTGCGAATCGGTCATGCTGGTAAAGAAGTAGGCGGAGAATATGAGGGAAGAATAGAAGGAACTCTCATCCGCACGCCCTAGCTGCTACAGGAGACAATCTGAGTGTCGGGGATTTCGCGACACCGAGCAAGGGTAGCTCGCCGCACGACCAGAACCATACCTGATTGTACGGTGCAGTCTTTCGCGCGCACCTCAGAGCCACGAACCACATGGGGCTGATATTCAGCCGGGATTGCGGGGTTTTGTTAGGAAGAACCTAACAACCCATCTGCCCCCCTCAGGGCAAGAGAAAATATGTGATGAATTTCCGTGGGAAGCCGAGAATGTAATAAAAATATGTTTTAACATACCTATCGTTCTTTTGAAATCGATCTTCAAAAATTTTTTTTATGTAATAAGTCGGCAAGCGAGCAGACCGATTACCTGATGGTAAGCAATCAGCGCCGCCCATGGACACCCGCAACGGAGGAGTAACGAGTGCGTTGCCCACCTTTTAGGGATTAGGGATTTGGAGATTTAGGGATTGGGGAAGGATCCGGGAAGGGGAAGGATTGGGCCTCCGGTAACCTAACTCACACGGCGAAACACAACGCTGTGGTTGTTTCACGCCGGTTTTCTGTGAGGCTGTGGTATCACTCCGGTCGAGCCGACCCATTCGTGCCGAAACATGGCTGTCCCACACTTTTAGCTTTTTTACAGTTTTAGCTGTTATTTAACCGCTAAAACGGGATTGAATATACTGACCAAGGTTTTTTTATAGAAATAAACTACCTACTTGACAAAATTAAACGAAGTAGGTATCTCCATTTTAAAAAAGGTCGTAGCGAACCTATTTTGTTTTTATGGCTCTTTAAGGAGATGAGTATACCAAGTGAATACATGACACCTGACGACATAGATATACATTAATACATTGAACAATTGGGAATTTAACGGTTCAAATATTTCAATGGAAATAAAACAAAACAAGTCGTTTTCGATCATTTCGTTATAATTTAATAACTCCGAGTATTTTACACAACAGTTACAGAACATAAATACCTTTGGTATTGCGCCATAGAGGTGGTAATAATTGCACATAATTAATTTCCTCTAGCTACATTATGTACAAAAAATACATTGATACAAAATCGACATCTTGATCACTAGTTTATAGGTAACATTAGTTTTATGTGAATACATTCATTACAATCGCTATAAAATGATTATGGGATGGTAGTTCTATGTAGAAGATATATTTAATTATAATAACATTATAATAGGTACCGTTACATTATTATTTTCAGAACTACTACAGTTCAGTTTTGTTAAAATGTGTTCAGTTTAATTAGGAATCGCGCGTTGTTTAAACTCGCTGTTTTTTTGCTTTTTCATCTACAAGGTACATTACAAAGATAAACTGTTACATTTTCTGAAAAAATAATGCAATAGTTTGTCAATATTTTAAGTCAACATTTTATAGGTCTCTAAATATTTATCGTGTTAAAAAGACGTTGTTTTAGAATATTATTAAATTGCTTCATGCTGATTATCACATGAAAACAAGTGCATAAAAAATTAAGTAAAAAAAGGTATCGGGAAAAAATCACAATAAAATAAAATTATCACAGTAATTATTCACTAAACGTAATTCCATAATATCTTAAAAGCACAATTGACGCTCACTAATAAAGATGTTTTTTTTTTCGTTTTTACATTCTGAGTATTTCTATCACAAAAAAAACTTATAATAAACATTATAAAACGAAATGTGATTTTAATATAAAATAAATTAATGAGATAGACATATTAAATTCACAGATGCATCAGACTTAGAAAACATACAACATATCATAATTATGAAATGCGTTGAAGATGTGCTGCTATTATTAATTATTAATCAATTAAATAAAAAAAGAAAATTGAGAATAAAATTTGATTTTCGAATATCGAGTATGTTCTCAAAACATTGCAGCACTAAAGTGACAGTCGTCGACGTATAATTCATATGATGTACAAAACATTACTATTTACATTTTACATAGCGGCACGGGTTTGCATTGTAGCGAAATATTTACAATACCAATTAAATACTGTACAGATTTGTGCCCAAACTTTCATTGGTGACGCTTTTCCATAATTAGAATGATTCCACCCTAAAATTAGATTTACTTAAAAGTAATAAAACACAGACAAATATAATGTATACTTAAAATGAATGTAAAATGCGCAGTTAGATACAGAACTTGCAGATACTCTTAAAAAAGATCCTTATTTTTAACGGCTTAAGATTGAGATTTGTATCAAATCTCTGAATTATCTTAATTCACATATCTGTATATTCGGTAAGAAGTTTTCCATTATTAAAAATATCTTTTTAATTGTATATAGCGTTTAAATGTTATTTTAAGGAAAGAAAACAAAGAAATTACTTAAAACACCATTTAAATACAAACGGAATGATTAGTTTTATTCATAGGCTACGTAATAAGAAAATTGAATCCACTACATCTACAAATATGTGCAGTCTTCTAAACCAATGGGCTTACAATCACCAGAATTATCATATTTTTATTTCAAATAGCCATCGACGAATCCATTACATTGTTTCATAGTGAAAAAATATGCGATTAATATATTTTAAACTTTAATTCCATAATGTCCAATACCAAACACGATGTTTCATGCAATTCGGCACTTAATTGGATTTGATATAGAGTATAAAATAGCAAATAAATGTCATTTTAACCAAAAGAACATGGTTTACAACTAGGTGGATAAAACTTGTGACACTTGGTTGAGGTATAAAAATGAGAATGCGCAAAAAATATAACAATCAATCGGGCGTTGCTTATACATATCACAGGTTGCGTCTTAAGGCAGATATAGATTAATAGCTCAATCTATATTTGTCTTGAGATTCAGTATGAATCGTGGAAATACTGCAAATCTCAAAAGATAAATACTTTATTCAAGAAAATCCCTATTTTTTAATTTTAGAACTGGCTAAAAATTATTTATATTCATATCATTGTTTCTTCATAGTCATCTTTTATGTAAAAAAAATAAGTATTTGTTTACATTTTTCTTCAAGACTTTATTATATCACACCCGGTTTCTTAAAGGCTTGTCAACGTTAAAATTAACTAATCTCCTGTTAAATCTCTTGTCAAGTCATCTGATTGGTTGTTGATAATTCAGTCAACCAATCAAACGACTTGACAAGAGATTAAATTGATTTTTACATTGATCGGCCTTTCGGAAACCGGGTGTAAGTCTACATATTTTAAAGGTTCCGCAGTTTTCCACAACTCATACTGTACATACATAATATACATACTAGGGTGACAATGGTCAGCGGTTATACATTTTTACACTAGGTAATAGCGGCATGTAATCTTAAACCTACGATATATAACAAAAAGATGCATTTTACATTGTCACACATTCAATACTAAGGGAACAAACCCAGCCCTTTAAACAAGATGTTATTGAAATTATAAAATACACATCAACAATTAAATTGATTGCGTAACAATGTAAAATTGTGTGATTGTGTGATTGTGTGACTGTGTGATTACTTCAAACATTGATAGGGAGATTTTAATTATACAGGGTACACGAGATCCAAAAAAATCTTATGTCTATGGCAAGACTCGTTCAAACATTAAACCTCTTTTACTTTTTGTTTTAACGTTTTCACTTCATCACTACTTGCTTTCATTTGTAATCTGTTCGTTAATAAAATATCAAAATTGCCTAGTCACAAAATCTCATACGCTAAGCTCTCGCTTCTTTCGAAATAAGAACTTGATTTCGAGACTCAACGTTAGGAACTTTAAAAGTACGAGACGTCAGCGATTACAATTGATAGCAAACAGTTTTACTCAGAGTGGGACTCGGGTTGTTCGTGACTGTGCTGTTTCTGACTCTCACTAATATAAAAACTGTAATAAATAGTTTTCTTACCAGCTTTAGCGATTACTCCCTTTCCCACTATGCCTGAGCGCGCAGTAGGCAAGTCTTGGAGGAATCGGACCTCACGACCTCACGCATTGTCAAAGCCTTGGAAGTCCCCGGGCCAGTTCTCTCGTCTCGCCGCGCGGTCGGATCCAGTGCATGCGAAGAACGCGTCGCCTTCGAAAGGATCTGACTCCCGAGTGAAGATGTTGATAGAGTCAGACTTACGAATATCCCGGTTGTTGGAGGGAGGAGGACGGGGGCGGAGGGGAGGGAGGTCTCCCTCCTCCTCTTCCGCGATGGAGGCTGTTCTGGGGCGGGGCGCCGCGGCGAAGTCATCTTCGAACATGGAGCGCGGGGATATGGAATCCGAGTCGAACCGGAACCGCGTGGCGCTCTGCTCGCTGTCGCGGGCGCGGGCGCTGCTCACAGATACAGGGGACACGGTCACGTCTTCTGGCTCGAAAGCGAATCTGAAAAAAACCGTATATCACATAAGGCGTCATAACTTGAAGGAGGATAAAATTAAGGGTGGGCAACTGGCTGGGGCGCAATGTGTCGCGGTTAGATTTCCGGAACAACTCTTTGTGTGCTCCACAAATTGTTGTTCCGGGTCTGGGCGTGATGTGTGGTGTGTGTAAAATTGTATGTTTGTACGTTTGTAAACGCAACCACGACTAAAATCCAAGTGTAGGGCAACGTCTTATAAAAAAAAAGAACTGAACAAAGAAAGCCACACATACCTGGTGCCCTCTAGAGTGGAATAAGGGGCTCGTTTCTTGCCAGTAGGTGTGGGTGTATCGTGGAAGTCGTTATCAAAAGGCGATGTGTGTTCTCGTTCCCTGGGTGAGAAGTCGTTGGAGAAGCGATAGTCCCTCGGTCGGCGCGAGTCGTCCCGCGGGGCGCGGCGCCGCGACTCCCGCGGCGGGTCGCGCGCCGCCTCGCGCTCGCGGGACGACGACCGTCGCGGACCCGAACGACGACCCGACCAACCCAACGTCGACCCGTACCTAGGAACAAAAATATATATAAACATTGAGTTAATTCAACCCATTTTACAATGTGTTAATTAAACTTTTCTTGGATTAAGTCAACTTTTTTTACAATTGTACATAAATTCCAAATAATAATGTTTCAGTTCAGGTTATTTTCGAGACAATTAAATTACTATAAATAGTCCCTTGTTCTCAAACTACACGTACGCTTTCTCTGTCTGGCTGTATGCTTAAATCTTTTAAACTACGGAACGGATTTTGATGCAGTATTTTCAATAGAAAAGAGTGATTGAAGAAGAAAAAAATGTACCTGTACATGTACTAAAGCACATCCATTCAATAGTGGATAAATTTAGTATCGGCAATACGCCCGTGCGAGGGGCGAGTCGCTAATATAACCTACAGGTTTCGTATTCGATAACGTATATAATTCTGTATACATTAAGTATTGTTTAATATAATCAGTTGTAGTTCAAAAAGTATCGTTAACAAACCTCCTTTCAGCAGAATCTTCGCTTTGTCGCAATTCAGCACGACGTCTCGTCTCCCGCCAACCGAGTGATCCATAATTTCTTTCTGTACATGTAAAAAAAAACAATATTTCACTAAAGCGCTATAAAAATATAGACCGAAATGCTACGCATCAGAAACCAAGAAGTTCATACTAGGACCATAAGAATACCTTTAAATTTATTAAAAAAAAAAATGAATGAATGAATGATTAAATTTATTAAAAAAAAACTTAAATATGAGTATGGGAGAGGAATGGGCCGGCTCAACCGGAATGATACCACGGCCTTACAGAAAACCGGCGTGAAGCAACACTTATATTGTGTTTCGCCCTGTGGATGAGGTTATTGGAGACCCAATCTTTTCTTAAATCCCTAATAAACCACAAGAGGCCGGCAACGCACTTGTAAGAAATAACTCCTTTGGTATTACGAGTGTCTATTGGCGGCGCTAATTGCTTCATCATTATCATCATCATCATCATCATCATCATCAGCCTATAAGTGCCCACTGCTGTGCAAAGGCCTCTTCTCAAACGGAGAAGGCTTGAGCATTAATCACCACGCTTGCTCAAGGCGGGTTGGCGATTTAAAACTTAAAATTAGAAATTATAAGTCCTGGTTTCCTCACGATGTTTACCTTCACCGTATGGTCTGTATGTCAGTGGTGTCTAAATAATCATATAAAGTACATATAACTCCGAAAAAGTCACATTGGTACTTACCAGGTTTCGAACCCACCGGGTACCCACCCACCAGGTTTCACACCCTCATGCATGAGAAGCGGGCTCCTTAACCTCCGGGCCACCACGGACCTCTAATTGCTTACCATCAGGTAATTCGTCTCCTCGTTTGTCGACCTATGACATAAAAAAAGAAAAACATAGTTTCACTGACCGTCTCTTCTCCAGCGTTGGTCTGGCCACCGGTCTCTGGGCGACGACCGTCCCGACCCGCACCCGTCACTGTAACTGGATACAAATTAACATTAAAATATTATTCAAATATTTTTAAGTCTCTGTATATACATAAGTCAAAGTCAAATCGTTTTTTTTAGCAGGCACTTTAGAACGTCAAGCAAAAATAAATTAATTTCAAAAGGATTAACTTTATACTATTTGCTTGTTCCAAAGTGTAGATTTCTATGGAGAAGAACGAGCAAGAAACTCCTTGTTTACTCTTTTTCAATTACTTTTACAATACATTTATTTGTTACGTCATTAAGGGCTGATTTTACAATGGTTAGATAAAAGTTACCTGGGGAATAATTATGATGCTGTCGCGTCGATATGTTTGTGTAAGACAGTGACAGCAACAATTTTATTCTTAAGATAACATTTATTGAAAAATCAGCCCTTAGTCCAATAGGCATAAAACACAATATACTCACTCTTCATCCTCATCATAAGAGTGCCTAGGTTTCCTGTGTCTATCCCTGTCCTTGTCTCTATAGTCTTTGGGCAGTCTCTCTCTACTCCTCGAGTCCCTGTATTCTCTTTCCCTGCTGTATGTTCTATCTCTGTCCCACGAATCATTCTCTCTGTCTCTACTCCTACGATCTCTCCTGTCTCTATGATCCCTATGGTCCCTTTCCTTGCTGACGTCACGACGATCCCGCCCACTGCCAGAGTCTCTGGCTGAGTCTCTCCTATCTCTAGCGGAGTCTCTGCCATCTCTACTCATGTCCCTTTCTCTGTCTCTCATGTCACGTTTGTCCCGGATTTTCTCTTTTTCTCGTCCACTACCTGAGTCTAGGCATTCTCTTGAGCCGGAAGAATTGTGTCTGTAATGTAAAAGTTAATAATAATTATGATTCGATAGAAATCTGCAAATGTTAGTTTACTAAATGTTCACTAAGAACTTTCAAGAGTACCAATACACCAATCTTATTTTAAGATCTCTGGATCGATGTTTTTTATCGATGAAAAATCTCTGGATCGATGGGTTTTAATATAAATTCCAAAAGCTATTATTTATGACCATTTGAGATGGACCAATACTTTTTTATGTGTTTAAGTGTCTTGTTTGATCTAATTGTAAAATTGCACATTAAACCTAGGACTACATACAAGGTTTTACTTCTTAATGTAATGATATTTTGTTATTACATACCTGGAGTCTCTGTCTCTATGTGAGGGTGGTCTCTGCAGTCTAGTGACGGGAGGCAGCTCTTCATCCCACGGAGAGACATCGCGCGATGATGACGATGTTTGGACTGAAAGTTATGTACACATTTTAGATAAGTTTGCTTTTTCTATTATACTATATAATGGAAGCTAACGTTATTAAAGATAGATAGATAAACAAATCAAAATTATAAATGTATGAAAGCCGTAAATCTAGTGTTGTTCCTTGTGGTATTATGTAATACGGAGATTAACTCCAGTTTGCGATAAAATTATGAATGAAAAAGAATAGAAGAAATAAAGCACCACTGAAGCAAGTTTAATTGTGTAACATGTAATCTTACTAATATTATATTGTAAATGAGAAAGATACGATGTTTGGATGTTTGTTACTCAATCACTTCAAAACGGCTTGACGGATCTGGATGAAATTTGGCACAGGCATAGGATACACCCCGGAATAGGAATTAGCCTACTTTTTATCAACATATCACGCGTGCGAAGCCACGGGCGGAAGCCAGTAGGATGTATAGGAATAGGAAGTGTAGTAAATTAATAATGAGTGAGTTACCGATGGGAGCCCGTGCGGGCGGGTCGTGATGTCGGCGGCGGGGCCGCGCGCGGGGCTCGGAGTCGCGCGAGTCGGAGGACCCCGCGGACGGGGGCGCCGCGCCCAGCGGGGCCCAGCGACCACCGCGCGCGCCCCCACCCGCCCCCGCAGACCCCGCGCGACACCCAGCCCCTACAACCACCGGGCCCAGTTTCTCTGCACATAGATAATACACAACGTATATAGATAATACACAACGTATATTTATATTTTTTTGTATAGTAGCCAATAAGTCAACCTTGTTCTTTATGACGAATTTTTCTATTAGTTTTAGTTTATTGTTAAACTTTATTGTTTCGATAATTTAATGAAAATATTTGTTTCTGAAATTAATTAATTCGATGTTTAATGTACAAATGATATAGTGATGTAGTTTCCAGTTAATAATAAACTTACCTTTAGTATCGGGCGAGGACCCGCTGACCACATCACTAATAGACCCAGTGGACAGTCTGGTGGGCGGGGCCAAGTCCCTCACAGGTAACGGAACAATCTCCACGACCGGCTCTTTCTTCTCCTCAACTTTCTTCTCTTCTTCTCTCTCTTTCACGATAGGGCTCTTCCTAAAAGCATCCTCTACGTGTGTAAAAGAGAGGGAACTATTGTCGATGCAGTCGAAAAAGTCGGAATTATCGAAACCGTCGGATTTCTCATCCGACCTCTTTCTTTCTTTCGGTAGTTCCGGCGGTAGGGACTCGAATTCATCTTGAGGTGGCTCTGTTATAGTGATTTCGCGGAGTGCTGCATACCTAGCAACATAGGGTTATTTTTAATTATTGTAAAAAATGGCTTAAAGGCTGTAACACCATATTTATTTATTTTATCCGCTGGGGTATGCTAATTTAAACTATATTTACACACATTTAGGTACATTTCAGCTTATAAGTTGCTAGTGTTAAAACGTAACTCAATTTTCTTAGAAGCATAAGTTTTAAAATATTGTCTTACCTATCATTAGTATCTTCGAGTTTAACATCAACATGTCCGTTATCCCGCGGCGACACGCTCCTTCTAGACTTCTCTATCTGTAGCGTCTTCATTACAGATTTAATATCTTCAATCTTCGCATCAATCTGCGACGGTTTTGGACTTACAGAGTTACGGAACATGTTAAAGGAATCTAGTGTTAATTCGTCTAATGTTTTCAATGGGCTACGGGCTGGTTCTTTACCATCATTTTCTCGTTCCTGATTGGCTCTCATAAGATTATCTATAGCAGTCAATTCTTTTTCATCCGAATCCTGCTTTGGTTCACTTTCTAACGCGTCAATAGGGTCTAAAATCGATTTCGCTTTCAATTCTTCTTCCTGTATTTCTCTAAAGGCGGCGTATCTATCGTATGAAGGGTTCGCTTTCTTGTCAAAGTCATCGAAGTTAGCTACGAATGTGTCGCTTATGTCAGCTGGCGGAGTGAAGTTGTCTTCGAATTGCGGTTTGAAATCGTTCGCGACGGTTGTTGGCTTCTCAAGCTGCTGTATGCTTGATGTAGGTAGCGCTGATATTACCGGTATTGGTTTCTCCTTTTCAGTTTTCATTGCTGGTTCTACGTGTATATGCTAGAATGATAAATTGGGATTGTTACAGTATTTGATGAACAGAAATACATTTATGTTGAACTAAAGTAGTGTAGCAATTTTTTTTCCTTGTACTGACAATTCCAAAGGCATTCTCTACTATTCAACCGCAAAGGGTGATGCAGAGAAAAGTGAAACACTACATACCGCTCTATCATTATCGGCAGCTAAGTAGGATCTGAGGTACTCGGTGAGCTGAGGTAGCGTCATAGAGGACAAGGTCGTGGCAGGAACTCGTAATCTGGAATTACAAAATATTATTAACGACTTTTCTCCTTTCATTTTCTCGCCTAGGGTGAGGCGAGAGGGAGTGTTAGGTAACTTTTATCGAGTAAAAATGGCCTTATTGCGGTACCTTATTGCGCTTTACAACCAAGGCTGAACATCGGTACTGTTAGGCCCTGTCTGTATTGGTCTATTACCTCTTTGATGCGCGCGCAAATATTATGAACCTTAATATTGTAGGTATGTATAACAATATCTAGTTGTGTAGTTATAATATTTTGAGATCCACTCTTAGACTATGGATGTTTTGGACCTTCTCTTATCTCCTACATCAGACGGGTTTGCTTATTAATCTCCTTGGTGCTTGGACATTTCAATTTGCAGGTTCGGAGTATTTTCTATGCATAATTGTGTGCAGTCCTAATTTGAATATAGTATAAGAGTAAGATTTTATAAATTCAGTAAAAAATACCTTAAAATCGACGTACATAGTAGTAAAGTCTATTTTAATATGTCGTCTGTATGTACCTGTGAGCCAGTTCATCCATGGTGCACGTGAGTAGTTGGCTGAGCGTGATGTCGAACCGCCTGGCGGTGGGCAGCGGCGGGGGCGCCGGCGTCAGGTACTCGTCCTCGCTGCTGTACGTAGCGCCCGACGACAGGCGGGGCTTCATGCTGCGGTCCGCCTGGTACCAAGTATACTTGTTATAGCTGCTGTATTACATTCAGTAGGGTTATTCAAGTTAACACCCCTAAAGTGGAGGACCTCTGTCTCATATTCTGGGGTATGTAAGATTTTAAGTCAAGTAAGTGACTGATCAGAGCTACATGGTAGGAATCATATTCCATTCTATTACCAGGTTTTTTTACAATAGTGATCAAATTGAAGTTTCTGGTAAAGCAGTTTTTTGACCATTATTTTCATATCAATGGAATTAAGAGCTGTTATCTTAGGTCGAGTTAAAAGTATACGTTGGCTTAGACCAGGGTTTTCTCGTTTACCGTGGGTCTTCCAAGACATGGAAAAAGAATTTGTGAGTCACACAGAGTTAAGTATCCTAACCATGTGTAGATGGAGTGGTTCGCTTCACAATAACATGTTGTATTGACATCATCAATAGAATTCGTTAGACATACACGCGCTATAATAAGTATAATATTATTATTGTTATGTTACCAATGGTTCTCGCCGCATGGCAGGTTTGGGTAGCGGAGGGCCGACGTCCTCATCCTCGTGGTCGTGTGGGGGTCGAGGCGGGGGCCGGGCCCCTCCCAGCTCACACACTTTCTTCGGCGGCAGCGGCGGTGGGGGGGACGCACTCTCCGCACTCAGCTTGTGGGCCTGGGGCCTCTGGCGCACCGTGCTGCCCTCTGTGCTCTGAAATTACAAAGTATCACAAAATGTTTGATTGAAGGTTTAGTTGCCAGATTGTAAGAGTAAATAGCTGTGTTGTCTAGTAATAAAAGAGCAAATGAGTAGCGTGTTAGTGCTTATAGGTAAAACAACCATCAAGCAGAGCTGGAGTCGGTGTAGCCACTAGCGTACCTGTCTCTGCAGTCGCGGGGACTTGGGCGCGGGCTCCGGCGGCAGGGAGACCTGCAGCGGCCCGTTGAACACGTTGCCGGGCTCCGGCTCCGACTTGTCCAGCGTCGCCTCCCTGCCCAGCTTGCTCTTGAGCTCATCTACTCTGAGTACACTCGACTTCGGGAACTCCTGCATACTTGTGAAGGGATCGTCTTTGAATGAATCCGAAAACGGATCAGTGTTATCGAAAGGGTCTGTCTCCGCAAACGGGTCGGCGGAGAAAAAGTTCCCCGAGAACATGGCAGTCTGCGTCGGCTTGACGATCGCGACCGAGCCGCCCGAGTGCCGCGACAGTGACGTCATCGTCGTCGCCGGCCCGTAATGCTCTATCTTAGTGTCTGTGGTCACCGGCAATATGTCTGATATTAGACTCTGTGTCGACACGAGGTCTTTGAGCACTTTCTTTGGCGGATTTTTGAGCTCCTGAAAGAAGAGTTTTTTGTCAACGTAAGGTTTACTCCGGCCGGTGCCGAGGGGGTCTAGTTCCGTGAATACGTCGTAACTGAGCGACTGCGTCGTGGACGCGCTGGGCTGGCATACCTGTAACACAGCCAGTCACCATAACACTAAGTATATGTAGACGTGGAACGCAATTTTGGTTTCAAACTAGAGAACTACTCGATCGTTGCAGATGCGAGTAATTCGATAATTGACATTTATTACTTTTTTATAAATTAAAATTGTTCTACAATGATGAAAGCGTGCGTCTAACACATAACCGTAGACAGTGCGTTCGTAGTGCGAGACCGGGCGAGTAGTCGTGCGGGATAGTTGCAGCGAAGGAGGCGCGTCGGTGTCGCCAGACATGGCGGCGCGCGCGTGTCGAGCTTGCGTCATGCTTCAGGTAGACGGTTCTCGGACAGTAAGGTAAGCGTCACGTCCACATAATTCAGTCTTATAGCATACAGACACGTCACAGCACAGGGACCTACTACTGACACCAAATATTATTGCGAGCTGCCACAATCGTGTTTTCAAAAAACATCATAATTATTATTATTTTTTGAATGTAACGGCAGGGTCTGTTTACTCGCAAAAACATTTAATGGCAGCATTCGTCAAGCAATACCAGATTGATCATGCACTATAGAGTACAGGGCACTAGAATAGTATATCACTTACAAATAACATCAACGAACATAAAGTACACAGCCTTGCCAAATAAGTATACGACTACAGGGAAACGTTGCATTTTAAAAAGTATTATTATTATTAATAAACTTTCATTAAATCTGTCCTGTACATACATTCACAAGATTGGTATAGAAAAAATAACATGAAAGGGTAAAAAATATAGTTTTTTGATTTGTTTCTTTTTGATTAATTTTGTATCAAATTTAGGGGTCCATAAATGTTGGCTACGTTTACGAAATTTGGTGAAGTGAAACAGTGGCCTGCGAATAAACCAATACACGTGCGGTAATGTCTATAGTTAATTCTGTTAAGTAAGTTTCATTTTCCTCGACATATTTATTTTATTGTAGGTACTCTACAAAATTGTTCATGCGTTTGTATATAGAGATTGCGTAAAGTTATGCTAATAAATATATTATTTACATAGACATTGTATTTAAGTAATTTGGAATTAAATATGTATATTTAAAATTTTCCTTGAAAAAAAAGATATTAAGAGTTTTTCTTAGCGTAATGTTTACCATAAGAATGAATTTGAAATTACGAAATAATGTATTTTTTTCTTTACGATATCACTGTTAAATTGTAAATGGAACTATTCTACTTATTTTTACGGCACGGCCTTCGAATAGAACTATGTTCCTACTTAGATAATAGTTTTACTAACGTTTGAACAATTTAGTTAAGAAATTGATACTTTTTAGTTTAATTAAATGTATTGTCTATTGGATTGTCGGACGATGTATTTATATGGAAACGACAATCGAGACGAATGCTTCAAGTAATTTACCAATTGACTGACAATATGAAGGATGTTTGTCGTCATAAGACACTGAATATTGAATTATTGGTAAATAAAAAACATACATATATTAAATAACTGTTTTGTTTATATTAAAGAAGATTTCGTCTATCAATATATGACTTTGCACTTTCCCTTCACCATACAAAGAACATTGCCCTCTCACTTTATCAACATGCATATAACAAGGACAGGAAATTTTAAAAACATCTGAAGGAGTATTATATAGTATACATAGCTAATATTATTATATTTTTTGTTACTAACCGGAGGTTCAGCCAGGTTGTCGACGAGAGCGGGTGTGGGTTCAAACTCTGCGGCAACGGTGGCGAGGTCGAATGGAAGAGCTGGGGCCACTTTGCCGGGGCTGAAGACCCCTCGAGCTGATGTAGGCGCGGCCGGGGTACTACGCCCGCGGGTAGACGCACCAGAGGGGGGAGGAGGGAGTAAACCCTTCTGGAAAGTTATACATTCACTGTTATATTTATTTATACCAGTCTTAGGTTTTGAATAAAAGGCACATCATGAAAAAATCGATAAACGATTATACTAAAAACTATTAGGATAATCTTGTATACATGTTATGTTTTGCGATTAGAGAAAATCGAAATAATAAAAGGTGGCGATTAATTTTTAATAAAAAATAGTGTTAAAAGAATTTAGTTACTTTAGATAGTCTATGTGTAAGTAATACATAAGGATATAATTAAAAACCAAGAGTCCGTTCCAAGCAAACGATATGTATAAAAAAATATAGTAATATATTAAAAAAAAAAACTGTCACAACATACAACAACAATGTCAAACATGTGTAAAGTTACTTAAGAAATTCAGAGAGTAAAAAAATAAAGAATAATTACAACAAAAAACGATATCAAGTTAAAAACATACAAAAAGTAAAAGAATACGGTAACTATTATGTATATACATAGTTGAAGGAGTCTTATTTTTCTTATCTGCATTGGAAGCATTACAGTAACTGTACACGATTTCATTTGGGAAGGGTGTTTAGTTTGTATGACTTATGACATTTGAAGTGCATCTAAAAAAAATGTTTACATATTTACATTGTTGTTTGTAGACCTTATCGATTAGAGCCGTCGTTGCTGGTGACTTTTTGTTCAAAGAAACTGTTCGTCAGTAACAATGTAATGGACTTCAAAATGAAAGAAGCAGGAAAAAAAACGAAGTCACTCGTGTGTCGACTCTCTTAGTCATGTACAGGTTGCCTGACACTGCAAATATAAGTCACCGTTTTCTCACGTCACTGCAATGAGCTCAATCTCCTATTATATCTTCATCACACTCAGCTTAGTGACAAAAACATCAAATCGATCTTTTAATACCACTTTATCACAACTCTACTAACTTCAAACACCAAGTCACAATACCCTTCTAAAATGAAATCGAGTATAAAGTTCCGCAATATTACCTGTGATGGTAGAGTAGTGAAGGAGTCGCCGAAAGGATCATTGGAAGGCGTGAGACCTTCGACTTGAGTTAGACCTCTTCTTAGTGAGCTGAGCTCCTGTTCCAAGTCTACCAACTCGGCCACGCCCCCCTCAGCGCCAACGTCCGCAGTTTTGGCTGTGGTGGAACTCGTCTCACCAACTGATGAAATACTCTGAGAAAGATATCGATACTATCTTTGGAATTATTTACAGGTATTTTGTAATCAGTTTGAACGTGGAAAAGGGAGTTTAAAATTGTTAACATTAAGTACTTTGATAAGATTATTTATAACATATTTTAAGTTACTGTGTCGAATTAATTAAGTTACCTGTAATGGCAAAGTAATAGGTATGTAGAAATAAATAAATAACGATATTTTTAAATTAGGATTTGTTGAAATAGAAATACTATTTATTATACAGTAAAACCTAACTTATTAAATAAGGGATCATTAGACCCCACGCCCAACGACGTCCGGGTCGGACAATGTAAATAAAAAAAATCGGTTTTTATTATAACCTTACCCAACATTGCATAGGATACTCGTTTACGCGTAAATTTTGATTAAAAGCAAAACACGAAATATTAATAATAAGAAATTAAATTTATTTATTTTATTCAGAATCATTTATTTGTTATTATTGATTCTTTGTTACGTTTCAAGGTTCCATCTGACATATCGTAAATGTGTGGCAACGTTCTGATATCAAACGTCCTTGCCCATGAACTGGACATGACAATGATGTATGAGGAATACTACAATTACCGTACACATTGATAACGAGTTGCGAGGTCGACAACCTCTGATATCACGGAAGGGTATTGTGAAACAAGGAACAACTGTCTTTGATCCTCAGGAGAATACACAAATGTACTCAATAGATGTAAAACATATTATGCACTAATATAAAAGTATGAATTGGACATAAGTTTATGTCCTTATCTCGTGAACCTTCTGAGACAAACTCAGAAAATAACTTTTTATAATCAATAAGCAACAGAGGAGTTCCTATGTGAGAACAATGCAGAGACAAGTTGTTAATAAAAAGGAACAAATGATGGTCTATCTAATCTATCATTAAAATTTTAATCCTTTGTTGTCTCGTACATGGCGCTGACATATGCGTACTCACAATCCAAAAGAATGCTTCTATATAAACTCATTCAAGGTTTCATTAATTTTGAGAATTTTAATAACACTGACTACATATTTGAGAATTGTACAGTGGAGCCGAACCAACATGCTGCCAGGCATTCTTATTCTTAATATAATCTGAAAGTTTGTAGTATGCCTGTCTACATAAGTATATATGTATATATACTTAAACACTTCTTTAGCTTTCATCAAATAAGTTGTAAACTAAACGAACCGAGTTATTTTTGTTTGGAAATATCAATAACTACATTATTCATTAAATTTTATATCGCGGTCGCGTGGATGTCGATTTTAGGCTAAGAACTCACGGAGCGATTTTGAACCGTGCCCGCCGCGGTAGCGGAACTGCGGTTTTATTTCCAAACTCACGAGACCGGTAATTTGCGCGGTTACACAGCCGCCGCGGTTGCGATCATCGCCCGCAAAAGTGGCGGGCGATGATCGCAAGATTGCAAAGCACACCAGAAACGAGCCGTTGCGTTATATTTACTTCACAGAAGATCCGCCGGCCCCCGCGGTCGCTCGCCAACCGATCGCAAAGCGCGCGGGTGCCACCCGCCGAGGCTGCGGGTAACCGCGGCCCGCGCGATTCTACTAGTTGCCCGCCGGTACAGCGGGAGCCGCATACAACCGCGTACACCGCGGGCGTAAAACGCTTCGTGAAATGTGCTTTAATTTTTTATATATATATTTGAATTCTACAGAAGCTGCGGGCCCGCAACCGCAGCGGACGCGGGCGAAAATCGCTCCGTGAGTTCTTAGCCTAAGGCTAAGGGTTGCGGGCCCGCAGCTTCTGTAGAATTCAAATATTTATATAAAAAATTAAAGCACATTTCACGACGCGTTTTACGCCCGCGGTGTACGCGGTTGTATGCGGCTCCCGCTGTACCGGCGGGCAACTAGTAGAATCGCGCGGGCCGCGGTTACCCGCAGCCTCGGCGGGTGGCACCCGCGCGCTTTGCGATCGGTTGGCGAGCGACCGCGGGGGCCGGCGGGTCTTCTGTGATGTAAATATAACGCAACAGCTCGTTTCTGGTGTGTGTCCATGGCGGTCTGGACCTCAACTGATCGTTAACCGCCCGTCTTGCAATCTTGCGATCATCGCCCGCCACGTTTGCGGGCGATGATCGCAACCGCGGCGGCTGTGTAACCGCGCAAATAACCGGTCTCGTGAGTTTGGAAATAAAACCGCAGTTCCGCTACCGCGGCGGGCACGGTTCAAAATCGCTCCGTGAGTTCTTAGCCTAAAACTTTCTCATCAAATTCTTGCTTTTCTGTTGAACATTTTCCTGAATTTTCTTTGCTATAAACCTCACGGAGCCCGAGACGTTTACAGCGAATGTCAAACCGTGGAACTCAGTCTGTGCGTTGTAGAGTTATAGCGTCAGGAAGGAAAACTAGACTTATTTTTATACATATACCTAGTAGATAGCATATTGTGACGTCATAATTTCTTCGCCAAATAAGTATTTGTTTCTGTGGTTGAGAATGTTTCGATGGGATTGGCGCAACAAATATGACACTGCAGTGTTGTAATTTAAAATGAAAGAGCTAAAAAGCAACAAATATCCACCAGTAAAACATTAAAACAAAGTTTGCATGTCGAACTTTAAAACGGGTCGTATCGCGTGTCATGTAAAAATTATCTTCGTCGAATAATGCACAGATTAAATAAACTTTGCGCGAATTTGTTACAACACGACAATGTTACTAAACACTGGGTAGGTACCCCGTTTATGAACTAAACTAATTTCGGTTATTTACATAATCTATATCTGTCTGCACCAATGCCTTTTTGTTGTATTTATAAAAAAAAATAGAAAAGTAGGGGGGCAATTTGGGAAAACGTGACCCTTTCGTTGTTAGTTAGATAGTTGGACCCTAGCGAAGTCATCCTAGGGGTAATATTTGGAACCGCTGCCTGGTCGGATTGCCAAAATTCTTTGACTGATAGATAGCTAGAATGTTCCTGAGTGTTATAAGCTACAAAACATCACGCTACGCTTACATGGAGCCGAGCAGCGGGCGAAATCGCGCGAGAGCAGCTAGTTATTACATAAACGCATTGCTGTTGTTTATAACTTCATCTTGCCATTTAGACTTTTAAGAACTTTTTTAGGAAGACAAACCTTCTAACAGCAGCAATCGACAAAAATAAACTGACATATTCAAAGACGAGTAGGTATGTTAACCGTCTCAGAATCAAAATATACCTTGTAAGAACATTTTTATTATCAAACATAACACAATTTTACTGTCGCTTGAACATTACACGCTTCCTTGAGTAGCTATAATCAAATCAATCAATACTTTTTCGGCGAAGGAGTCTGCACTTCGTATCTCCCATTTAACACTCAAGTTGTAAAAAGGAAAAGAAATAAACTCTAATTCGTCAGCCTTGACAAACATTACGTAAACCGAACATCGATCTCGCGACCTTTAGGTAGACAACCCAGAATATTTTATTAGCGACGAGAAAACGGACTCGGATGGATTAGTCATAAACTGTCTGGATCCTAACTTATTTTAAAAATGTATCTAATTTAAATAGAAATAAGAACTAGACTCAAACGATTTATCATAATGAGCACGACATTGAAGTAAGGTTGACTTAGGGCCTGTTTACCTGATAAATTTGAATGTGGAACGTAATATTTTTCGAACTGTGCTACAAAGCTTATTGGATACTGCAAAAGTTACGATGTTTGGATGTTTGTTACTCAATCACACTAAGACTGCTGGACGGATCTGGATGAAATTTGGTACAGGCATAAGATACACTCCGGAATAGGACACAGGCTACTTTTTAACAAAAAACCACGCGTGCGAAGCATCGGGCGGAAACTAGTATGTCTATAATTGACTATGATCTATAATGTATAAGAATGAATCGTTAAATTTGTTGGTAAGCACACAACTTAATAACGCCTGGACCAATTTTGATAATTCCTTTTTTGTAATGTTTGTTACTGCCAGGAGAAGGATCTTATGAAAGATTTTTTTAAAGTGTAGAGTTGATTAATAGGGACCCTTCCGTCGGTAGCGAGATATTTGAAGACCCGTGCGATATATAAGTGTCTGTGTGTTGACGACACGAAATAACTATCTTCCAAACATTTGCTAGCCGCGTCCTGTGACAGTTAAGAAAACATTCGTATATTCTGTCAATGCGCCTCGCCAAGAATTTAACAATTTCCTAAAGGAACAACTGAGTACAATGTTCATTAACATTTATTTTGTCAACAATGGCCTCTACTATTTCCATGGCAGTTGAATGTGTCGATTAAACGTCCAAAGCTTTGATCGAGTCTAGGCCGTATAACTCCTAAATAAAATTGAAACTTTTGGGCCTGTTTTACAACGATAACTTTTGACACTCGGCTTTGCTAGTCCTATAAAACAGATGCTTGATAAATTGTGAATTAATTGAAATGATTGAATCTTGAATCTACTTATCAAAATCTCCTTTTATTTAGACGAGGCCCGAAAAAGATTGACGATGAATTGATGAAGATGATGATGGTGATTGTTAATAAGTCGACGATCAATATTTTTGGGATATTATTACGATATTAGACATATCAATGTCGCGGTTTCACTAAAATGTCTTCGAGGGCCGGATGTAAAGCCCGCTTCTCATGAATGAGATTGAGGGTTCAAAACCTATCAAGTACCAATATCACTTGTTTCCAGTTATTCCTTGATGTATTTATAGATCTCTGACAAAATTTGTAGGCAAACATCTTGAGGAAATTCGAACTCAAACTTTTAAGTTTGTAATTGCCAATCCACCTTGAACACAGAACAAGCGCGGTGACTCATTCTGTTCTCTTTAAGCAAAGGGAATCAAAAACGCAGGATAATGATGATAGTATTCCTCACCTTAGACTGAATAAACTTTAAAAAGAACTTATCGACTTAGTACCCTTTACCCGTTCTAGCGTACAATACTATCGCTCTTTAGCACTAGGCCACAAATCGATACTTCGATAGAACCTTCGTAAAACAGCGTCTATTTCAGTACTGGATACTAAATGCCTCAATATTTAATAGGTTTGTAATAAGAATGGATGCTTATTGGATTTTGTAGTAAGGAGGGAAGATTTTTTTACTGGCAACCAGAATGTAAAGGCCGCAGCTATATAGATTAACCTTATTCAAAATTTAACTACCTAATTAATAAAAATAATGCACGTTATTTGTTTGATAAATCGCACACAGGACCACTTGATCAACATTAAAAATAAGCCGTTTAAACTACATCTCAACTCAACTTCGCTCGTCAAACCAGAGACATTCAATATAAAAAGAGATTTTATTAGAATCACTATAAATTTCCTAACATATAGCACAACGTAAGTTAATAAAGTTATTTAAAAAAATTATAAAATTCACAAAACCTTTTTTTTAATTTTCACAGACCAATCGATGATAATGAGCCACATCGCGCGACCGAATACTATTAATCACGCTGTCCACACCAAACTAACCCATCTCGGGGCGACAGAATGTGTATCCATCCGGTGTTTTGGAAAATCGATTCAACAATCGATCAATCGATTGCGTATCACTAAATATCGATACTATTATTATGATTTTGTGTATTGGTACCAATAATGGATAAGCCCAGCCCACTATGGAAAGATGTAAGTAGCGTTTGCAGCGGGTGTAAGCGCAATAATATACCGCGGCATAATTAGAGCAAGAGAGGGAAACTAGGCGGTTTTTAGTCAGTAAGAGTCTGACACACCCTCTCGCCACAACCAGGGCAGAAGAAACCTTTTGAAGATATTCACACCTTAAAAAAGTACCAAGACGTATTATGGTAGACTTAAGTACATTGTGTTGCTAGCCCTTTTTTCCCTCGTCATGTTAAAGCCGAATACTTAACTCCCGAAATCAATAATCAATTTTTATCAAATCGCTGGTCCGTTTCTTGTCTCTCTATCTATCTTTCTAATCTAATCCAATCTAACTTTATTATTGAAATTTCACACGACAAATGTCAAGATTTGATCTTTTAAGTGAAAGTCAAATTAAGCAGGCGCTTTGGAAATTTCCGTGAAGTTAGACCTTAGTTCCAAAATGTCCAAAATATGGAGATGACGACAACAAAGTTTATGGGTACCTACTCTTTATTATATCGAAATATCGAAACCTATAAATATTAGCCGTAAGCCATTTGATAGAGACTACGTGGAGGTTTTGAATTGATAGATTATTTTTTTCGGAATACGACAATATAACCTTTATCCCATTGATTCCGTTTGGGAATCAACTTCGATAACATTTTCTCTTGTGATTATGTGGAGCAATTGTCATTTTTCGAAAAACTACCAATAACACACAAATCATCATCCGTCATCCGTCAATCAAACCCGAGAGCCTTTTTCTCGCTAGAAATCACGTATTAAATTTTTGTTTTCCAACAAAACATCTACAATAAGTACACAGTTACTTTTCCTCTGATATGGACTTTGCTTACAAAACAGTCGTTTAGAAACGTATGGAACGCAAAATATGTTCAATTGCTTTAATTACTCGGTTTATTTAGACTGCGTAGTTCGAATACCTGAATAGTTAGGACTACAGAATCAGGCCAACCAAGGGTGTGGGTTGTATTAGTGAAAGGAGAAAGACCTACACGTTTTTTTAATAAATATATTTAGGACACGCTATATGTCTATAATCATAAATTTATAATTTATATTTATGTATTACCACTTTTCTTATTTGTAATTAAAAAAAAAGTACAACCTTAAAGTCGGTTTTACTACTACCGATGACTCTTGTTGTATTAAATACAAGTTTCCGCCCGTGGCTTCGCATGCGTATATATATAGTAATGTATCCCGAGGTTATAAAAACAGCAGCGTTAAAGCGATAGATCGACTAAAATACGCAAATCAAATATATTTCTAGCACTCGGGAATATCGTAGATAAATCGGTGAAAGAATTTTGAAAATCCGACTTTCGAAGCAGTTCGAAAAATTACCCCCTACATACAACTTAAAATGTTTACCTCTTTATAACTTGTATAGATATATGTATAGGTATAGACGAGCAAGAACAAAAAAAATATAACACTAATTTTATAAGTTATGAATTTTATAAGCAAAAAAATGTTATACCCAATTAAGAAAACTTCAATTATTCGGTTCGCTAACTCGTAACACAGGCACGTTAGAGTTTTAATATAAATGATCTAAATAAAAAAAATAATTACCTTAGTTTTGCTTTCAGTAGAAGCGTTGGTCGCGTGTCGGACCAAACTGCTGGTGACTGTCTTGCCTTCCAACTGTTGTTTAGCCATCTCCACTTCCTTCTTCTTGAGCTCAAACACTACTTGGAATAAGTCTCTCATTGCTATAACTACCTGTAATAAAACAATTGAAATATTGAGATAGTAAAACCAACATACAGTATGAAATATCTTTGTTATTTGTTTAGTATTTCGCCGTGTCAAACTACTAAACAAATAACAAAGATATTTGTCGTGAAAGGTAATCTTGTAATTCCTTTGGTGTTGCGGGTGTCCATGTGCGGCGCTGATTGACGGCGTTTGACGACCTATGCCATAAAAAACAAGCCTTTTTTTGTCAGGGGAAGATCATCAAAGGACTACTCCCGCCCAGGGTTAGGCGAGAGAGTCAGACTCTTACTGACTAAAAACCCCCCGTTCCTTCTCCTGCTCTGGGCCGAGGCCGCGGTGACCGCGGTGAACATCAGCCCTATAGGGCCCCGTCTGTGGTGGTCAATTGGCTCTTTGAGACTGGCGCGGAACGCTATGCGCTTTACGCTCGAGATAAACAAAAACAATCCTTCTATCACCTGATGGTAAGCAATCAACGCCACACATACAGCCTGAAAATCAGAGTAAATCTTTAAGGTAGTATCCTTTCAGAAATACTTACTTGACTAGCAGCTTTATCAGTCTTGATGCCAAAGAACCGATGGCCGGTGTCTGGAGATCCGAATATGTAGCCAAACGCCCTTGAGTCCGTCATGTCTTGGGCGATGAACGATATCTTGTGGACAGGATGGTGATACAAGGAATCCTGATAGGAATAATAAAAATTGGTTTATCATTTGTACGTATAAGTAAACAATTCACGACTTTTCTTCTTTTTCTATTAAATATTTTGAAATCCCCCGACCCCAAAAAATATGCCATATTTATGGGAAAAGATTAAAAATGCTAAACCCTATAAAACAAAATAAAAAAAACTACCAGGTAAACTGAGTGTGTAACATTTCTATCACACCAAACAAACGACCTGATGACCTTGAAGACCTGAACCGATTTCCATCAAATTTGGCTAAGAACATTCCCGACATACCTATCAAACAAGTCGAAGTCGTAGTCGGGTAAAAAAAACTGTATTAAAATCGGATCCTCCGTTTGACAGCTACGATGCGACAGACAGATACATACACACACAGACATGTCAAACTTATAACACCCCTTCGTTTTTGAGTCGGGGATTAAAAACTACACTATCGACAAGGAGGAGAACGGTGGTCTTTACAGAAATCAAATAAAACCCACAAAGGTGAAATATAAACAAAATAATCATAGTAAAAGGCCTCATCATACTACTCTATGTGACTACACTCATGCTTCCAGAAACTCAAATGAAGAATAAAGTAAATCCGTATTATTTCTCTCTTCAGAACACAATCTGATCTAAGAAAGCTGTCTAATCTAGAAGAGATATAATCGTAAACTGCAGAAATCACATAAGATCAACTAAAGATATTATTATACTTATTAGAATTAAAGAAACAAAGGGCATTATTCTATTTCGATCAGACAATAGCATTCTAATGTAAACTAAGGTCATTTCTTATTATTAAATCGACTAAAACCCACACGACAATACTTTTTTTATTCTAGCCTTTTTATAGTATATTTTTTTTGTATATCTCGCCTTTTTAGGTCATTAAATTAACGGTTGAAAAAATGATATCACTGCAGTAAATGACTAGTAGTTTGATTGCATTGATGAATTTTTCTAGAGGACCGTAAGTGAAGGGTGAAAGGTCATTAAACTCAAGTTGCTACCAGAATGGTAGGTAAAGTTAGGTTAGGTTTGAACTGCGATTCGCACAGAAATCGAATTGCTATCAGAAACATCAGTTAAAAAGAGCTACAAGACTTCAATTGTGATATTAATTACTTACCAATAAATAAAACCGTTTAAAAAGGCCAAGCCGTTAATTATTCAATGGCTTTTTTTGTAAGGGGAAAATTTTCAAAGCATCTCCCGCCCAGGGTCGGGCGGGGCAATGAGAGGTAGGTTAGGTAGGTTAGGGTAGGGCATAATCGCCACCCCTATCCGATGGACCCGAGGCGAATGCGCGCGCGGTGTCTACGAGCGCCTCTAAGAGATGCACGGGGTAGTCGAACACCTCACTACCCCGTGCTAGAGACGTGGCCCGGACAGACCGGGCCAGCACTAGTGTGGGGCTGCGGAAGAATTTGGATTCCCGCAGCCCCGCGCGCACGTGCGAGGAGACACCGGGGTGGTTTTAGCCGGTAAGAGTCCGGCACACCCCTCCGCCTCTCCCCAGGCGGAGGAAGTCCATGAGGATTTCCCCGTTAAAAAAAAATAAAAGGGCATAATCACCAAGCTTGGCGGCTTAAGGATCGCAGTAAGGTCACCGATATATTTTGATGATTCTCGAATGCTGCTTCTCATTGCTTGGTCGCAGTTTAAGGTCGTACTTAGGTCCAATTTATATCAAGTTTAGTAATAAACTCGAAAATGAAATAGAATATAACCGAAAACTGCTACTAGAAAGGACAGCGCCATCTTATGCATTTAAGATAACCTTTATCATTTTCCAACTCGCCTGCCGACCGTAGTGAGTAATTATAGTTTTCCTTTTTTTTTGAGGAGGAAAATCACTGTATGACTTATCCTGCCCTGGATGGGACGATAATCTCCATTTTAATTGACTAAAACAACCCGTACCTTCTTCAGCTACAAGTCGGACCGCAGTACATCATTGTACCTATATACCCAACCCCAACTGGTACCAATGGCCCTCAATCTTATTCTCTTTGAGTGCTTTCGAGTGGTAGATTGGTTAAGAATAATGAGCTGGCAGCTATTGCAGTTCTCATACACATTATCAAGCCTAGTCTACTTACAGCTACCAAACACATATTATTTATTTTTATTAGGAACACAGATGAGTCCTATTTTGCATCCTCATGACCTAATCCCGTAATAGTTTCAGCGCCACACGTGTTTCAGTAGCACATCCCATACGTTGAGGGCCATAAACATTAGGACCTTATTTCGTAGTGCTAAGTGTCATTTTTGCTGTTCAAAATAATACTACTAAAGCGGTTGTAACTAACAAGATGATCGCGGATGCAGATAGCTGTTATGAATGATTGCGTCAGCGCCTATGATGCTTAGTGAGTGATGATATTGGCACAATTATGGCCCTTATTTAGTATGTAAATAAGAGCGGAAATATCGCATGATTAAAATTTACTTCTTATAGTTATTCATTTTTTTTTTAAAAAAAACCAACCAAACTATTCTATTTTAGTTCATCGTCGATTGAAGAAACCGTGTTTTAATTACTTTTACAAATTAATTACAATGGTTGTTTTCCTGCAAGCCTGCAATCTGATATATTCATAGCATGCAGTAATTACAAATAGGTGCATAAAACGACAAAAAAATCTATAACACTAACCTAACTGTCAGCTGAAATATTTTTAGGACCTCTCCGAATTTTTATTAGTCGGATCCGATACTAGTAAGGTTTCGTCCTAAATTTCCAAAATTGGCATCATGTGGGTGTTTCGTATACTTCCTAAAAGCGCTACTTCATAAAGCATAGGCGTATTGGTACGTAGGATGTTTATACACATGATCTAATCACTTCAAATCCAATAATTTTGATGTGTGGGCGTCACGGATCTTAGTTAAATCAATGCCTTAAACTGTTCCGTTTAATCAAGAACCAAAAATTAGAAGTGCCTTTACATGAAATCAATTTGAATATAGGACCCATCTGTTAGGTTAGCCATTATTTTACATCCTTTTTAAGATTCTCGTAATCGTTGTATCTGTCTCTAGCTCTGTCAATATTATTGAAATTAGCCCTTGTAATAATTGTAGCGAAAACTCTATATTATTTATATATATTATTTTGGATTAGGAAGGAATAATTCGAGGATTAACAAAAATGAGAATTAGTTCCATACGTACCCCAGTTTTGTCATCCCGTAGCCTCAATCCATCTATAGCGACGTGGACTTGTATCCTCTGCTTATGTTCTCCAGCCGCTCGGATGGCCATCTTCAGGTCCGCTAGTGCTTCCTGACACATCCTGTCTCCCCGGGCCTCGGGCACTTCGAGCACGCCGATTAGTTTCGCGCGAAATGATACGCCCTCGCCTAAGAACCGGCCCGGCTCGTTCTTGTCTGTTTAAGTCATATTATACAGTGTTAGTCACCTTGTAGTAGCATTATACTATTCAAACCAGGGTCGTTGTTGAAAAATATCGTCCTTACATCAACCGACTGAGTGTAACGTTCGTTTTACGTACGCCCTTCGCCTTACGTAAAGGCCTGATTTCTTGTCAACATGCAGGTCCTTCTTTAGTAAAACCATAAAGATAAACTTTGCTCACAATAAAGATCGGAAGAGACAATACACAGAGACCGAGGATATCTTTCTTCGGCCAATGACTTGAACTTTAATGCCAATGCCGTTCAATAGCATTGTTTTCAGAATAAATCAGGACTTCACATAAATTACTTGGACAGTCAGTGTAACGAGCACGGTTAACCATATGGGTCGCAGACGCAGATATAAAGGCATCGTAATCATACGGGAATCGTAAACAATACGAGTTATAAACTAAGCAAGTCAACCAGCTATCTAAGTATAACAAAGCACGTTAGTATACCACAAGTGCACACACTTAGCAGTCATTTGCACATCACCTTTGTTAAGCAGATATCTTGCTTCAATTTTTTTCAATGTCATGTTTATTATTTTTACACTTTCCCTCTAAAGAGCACAGACGCGACTGAAGTTCAGCGCAAAATAAAAGTGAGCACGAGTGTCCTATTTTGGCCCCTGTTTACGGTGCATCATTCCCAGTTAATTGAATATCCTGTTTTTAAATTTAGATCCATGATTGTCGCGTACTGGTGGTACCTGGTGGATGTGACCTCTTTGGACTGAAGATACAATATATCAACACTGTATCTTTTTATTATTTTGCTCTTTCACAAGAGTGAGGAAACAGAAATACTTCAAGAATGTTGTATGCAAACTGCGCAATCATTGCATACGTACACACACAAAGGTAGAGAGTTTGTTATTTACGAAAGAGCATGCTTTGTTATTGAGGTAAGATGTTAGTCTAGTCGCGGAATTTGATGTTACATTAGGGGAGATCTATTTGTGGAATGTACAGCGATGACAGCCAATACGATTGTTTCTTAATCATTTCACCCAGATACAATCGGCGGTTTAATGCGATATCATTGCGAATTTAGTAGGTAATGCAGAGCCCAGATAATTAGTCCTACTTAATTTAATAAAATCATATAAATATACTAAATAGTGTTACGACCCGATAATTATAATAAGATACGGACAGTAAATATCAGCAGACCGCACAAAAATGTGGTCTAAATAATTCGACGTTACAAATTAAACGTATACCGCACAAACAGTACACAGAGTGATCAGTCCATTTTAAATTGATACATATCATACTTCAGCGGATATTTTTTAACGAATACAGCAGCGGCATTAATTAATCATAATAAACGAAGCACACAACAGGAATAATAAAGGAGTAACTACAAGCGATGACACTGATACTGTAGATACACATACACAAGCATGAATGTCGTGTGTAAGGACAGATGTACTCACCGAACTGCCGCAAGAGATGCTGGAAATGACACACCTGCATAATTTCCCGTACAAACCGACAAATAGCAAGTTATGGAGTTAGTGCCCCCGACGCACCGCCGCTCCACATCCGCCACGGGCCCACAATACACCCTCTGTCCAAAACACCACGGGGGTCACTAATTATGACACGGACTAGCACGCGACTCTGTACCGCGGTGCTGAGCCCCCTAACAGTTAGTAGGGTGATAGGAACGTAGCCGATCCATGCAGGTTACAACATAAACCGCAAAATATAATAAAGCCAAGATATGCGAATAACGTGGTCGGGAACATTTAGCGCTATCTAATAACACCGCATTACCGTAATATCAAAAGTATATAAAAACATGGTGATCGTGAAGCTGCTCGATCTAAACGTTACGGACTCACATTTGCAAGGGCTGGTTTTCTTACGGAGGGTTTGCATTGGAAAGTCAGTCGGTAACTTGTGATTGAACATCGGAAACTTTTATATCTTCACTGAAATACAAATACACTATTGGATCACAGTCCACACACCGTCGCGCGACTACATTACGGCCACTCTTCATATAAAAATGCAACATCCATGTTTCACTCAAAGATTTATTGATTTTTACGTAGACGTTCGTATTACTCGAGGATGGCTTAGGTCGCGGCCGCGATCCCGTTCACATCATGGACTAGTAAGACAGCAGACGAATTAGGCAGGAATAGTTGATATTTGGCGAATTTTAACATTAGTGTATAATTGGGATGGCAATGGAGGGTCGCAGCGGTGGGCACCACATGGGCGCTCTCCGGCGGCGGCGCGCGCAGGCACCGCGCTCCCCTCGCGCCGCGCCGCCACACGCGCGCAACCACCCCTGATCAATATTCGCTCCCGATCTCTACTTCGTACAACTTTTATGGTTCCCTTCAATGAGACAGTGCACACTACTCTATGTCGGGACTTGTTAATATTAATGCCACTTTACGACTTTTCGTTCTTTAACAGGACAATGAATTTGTTTGAAGGATTTGTCTCTTAATTTCACTTAGTCATTGTTACATTAATTCAGGTACCTAATAAAATACATACTATGTGTTTGCATAGTGATACATAATGAGTACTGTTTCAAATGTATTATCAGTATATTCAAGATAAAATGAGAAATAATCCCTGGGCTGGTGTCAACTTGTGCAGATAAGATAAAGTAAGAGTTGAAAGGATATAGGGTGGCAAACATTTATGTAATGTGTGAACAACTATACCACAAATTGTTATCATTACAAATTAAAAAAAGATAATTTGTTGGTACAATGTCTTTAGGTTTTCAGGCAGTATATTATTTGTATATGAAGTTAATAATGCACCAAAAAGCACAATGTACGAAATAAATTTCTGTCAACTGCCTCAAAATTGGTTTAGCCAATTGTGAGATAATCACGGACAAACAAACAAACAAGCCTAATTAAGATCCTTTTCTTTTTTTGAAGTCAATTAAAAATAGCTATGTGCTTAATACTATAACATTAATTTTCTAACTTAATGACAACTATTTTATGACTGAGATAACAATGTAATAAAAAAGAAGAACTAGTTTAGTAATCCTAATCACAATGAGAATAAAGAACGAAAAAGTATAAACAGACCTATTTTTTTTATTGCATTATAGTGGTAAATACAAGGTGTTAAAATGTAGTGGTAATAAATAAACTAGGTATGTGTTATAATTTCAATTAGTATTGATTATGAAAAAAAATATGGCCCCAAAATTAAGATTAATTTCCTGTTGACACCAAATTAATTTTTATTATTTACTCATGCCATTATTAAAAAGGTAAAAGTTCACAAATTTTGAAGATATTTTTAATAGTTTACTTGTGCTCTGACTTGTGCATAATTTTCACCTGTAGGTAGAGGGTAAAGTTTATATAATATTTCCTTCTTGCTGTTTATAAACATTGAAATATTATTTTATGTTTTGAGTGCATTGATAAATTAATATATAGGTCTTTATAGATGCACAGAGATACTATAAATTGTTGATAACTATTTCAATTGATACTTCATTGGTAGGTAATGATTTGCCTAAGGACTTTGTACCTACAATAAAAATTTATTACAAACAATATTGAAAATATTCTGAAGATGAGCATAAAACTTGAAACAGTGAGTAAATTGGTAAGAATGTACTACAATAATACTATTCAGTTAGTTTCTCGTAAACCGGAATAACCGGATATATATATTTTCATAAATTCTATAGTTATTTACAATACGAAGTCGGCGTTCTTGAGTAACAAGGCCGTCTTTTACTAACATTTTTTTACTACACAAATACATCGTAAGAATTGAATATACTGCAAATATATGAATGAAAGTTACCTTTATAAACAGCCATGGTTTAAATAAAAAATCTTCGAGTATAAGTCATCATCACCGGCTTCTTTTTGTAAAGATTTTTTGATCACAACAAACTTCCAAGTTATTCAGCAATGTAACTTATTTACGTAATATACGAGTGAATGAAATATTATAAAGTTTTCAAATTCTTGTTGACCGGTGTTGTAGAAAACCGTCGAAATAGCGTAGGAAACGATCATGAATCTTCCAACTTGAATTGCTTTTCGCATTGAGATTCAAGATCAAGCGAGCCTTCGTCTCGATTTGACAGTTGACGTGCAACAATTTTGAGTGCAGTAAGTTACAAAATGTAAATTTCTACTAAAAAAATAGTATTTTGTATATTTCTGAATGAAAATTTTATGATATATTTTGCAGAAAAAAGATTGATTTTTAATGAAGTTCTTTAGATAAAATTTATGTTTGTTTAATTGACATTCTATCAACATGAATAAAATACAAAAGCTACTATTTTAGGTTAATTTAAATGGCTGGTATCATTTTCAAACTAAATGTCAATAATGAAGTTCAACGGTCTTCATTCAGACAGAGAAGGAATATATGAATTGATTTAACGTGTGAGCAGGATACAAAGAAAAATAAAAATATGTCAATTTCTAATCAATCCAGCTGACTGATTACAAAAGTAATGCTATGATAGCAAAAGCAAAGTATTTAGTCAACACGTAATATTGTTTGTTTATTTTTTAAATAAAGTGCATTACCGTTTTATTGACCATGGCAGTAATTTACAAAAAAAGTGGTTGCTACTTGATTGATCATAGAGAATTTATAACAAATGTGTATAAAAAAACAACAGTGACTGAAAGTGAAACAATTTCATTTAGTTTGTTATCACAATTGTTCTCTATTTTAAATATAGTCCATAATCAGAACAGAAAAAGACCGCGTAATTCTGATAATTTGCATGAAGAGGTTGGTTAATAACATTGGAACTTCTTTAATATTTCCAAAACTAAATAAACAGATGTTAATATTCATCAGAAATTTTATTATGTAGCTAAGTTTTTTGTTTCATATACTAGCAGTATATGAAAGATTAATTAATTTGTCTTCCCTTGGAAACTGAATTTTATTTTACTCAATTATATTTAGTTAATATTTTATTTGAAATGTTTCAGACAATGAAAATAAAAGCAGCTTATGAAAAATTCTTACATGAAATTCCATCGGATATAAAAAGCAATTTAGTCAATAAATACAAATTACTAGACACATCAGATGTAAGAGATCTTTCCAAAAAATTATTTGAAAGTACTCTTTTTGACTTCATGGGTATGAAAGGGGGTAATAATGCTGAAACATCTTTGAAATGTAGAATAAAGGAGAATGATTTCTTAATACCACCTAACTCAAGGTACACAACAAGTAAGAATTTTATTTATTTTTAGTTGATATCTTTTAGTATCAGCTTGACTGCATGGTTGGTGTGGTGGCTGGGCAACTGTCTTCTGTGTCCCGGGTTTGATTCCCACACAATAAAACACTGTGTATTCCAAAAATTGACCCAGGTCTGCATGTTATTTATATTTGAAATTGTGTTTGTAGATGTAACCACGACAGAGGAGAAAATCCTAGTGTAGGGCAATATTTTTTAGAAGAAAAACATTAATGAAAATAACTCACATATTATTATATTATGTAATGTAGCTAGTTGACTATACATCATAGCATAGAGTATAGATTCTAGTTAGAACATCTCTGAATGGTTTTCATTAAATTTCTACATAAGAATCTGTCAACCTTTTCACTATTAATATACTATGTTATAGTATATTATATACTATTAAAATACTATACTATTATGTATGTTTTACTTCACATTATTATTTTTATTTCACAGATTTTATTGTGGTTGTGTGAAGGAACAGTGTCTGAAATTGGATGGGAATAAGTTTGACATAGTTGTTGCTGATCCTCCTTGGTGGAATAAGTACATACGGAGGCTGAAGAATGCTAATGAGAAGTTGAGGTAAGAATCTACTGTGATTTTGGTGACCAGTAATAGTTATTCGCAATGGTATTTATTAACAAGTTTTGAAAATCGAATAACTTAAAAAGTCATTCTGTCTGACTCTGCTAATAAATCACAGACAGAGTTCTTTTAATTTTGACAAGAATAAGCTTATGCTAGTATTATACAGCTGAAAAGTCTGTTTGAATTGAACATGCTAATCTCTAGAACTACTGATCTGGTTCACATTGAATGATTATTTTTGTCTTAAAATGACCATTTATCAAGGAAGGTTATATGCTATAAAACATCATAATAGTTGCCCAGCATTAGGGGAATCACTTCGAAAATTGCTGGTACCTAAAAAATGAGACATTACATCTCCTTTGACAGCCTTTTCTTTTTTTAACTTTTATTATTATTATTTTAATTCCAGCTACTCAATGATGTATAATGAAGACATAGCAGCAATACCAGTACAGAACCTTATTTCTGGAAATTGCCTTATTGCAGTGTGGTGTACAAATGCGCCAAGTAATGTTGCCGCTGTCAAAAATATAATTTTCCCTAAATGGGGAGTTGAATATGTGGGTACTTGGTACTGGATGAAGGTTACAGTGGATTTGCAGCCGCTGTGTAGTTTCGGTTCTGGTTGTAAAAAGCAGCCTTATGAGAGGATTATATTGGGGAAAGTTGGGGATATAAATGATATACCTGATGATCAGGTGGTGGTCAGTGTGCCCAGTGCCTTGCATTCACAGAAACCACCATTGTTAGGTAAGACTAAATCCATTTTTATAAGCTTCTGTTCAATTGTGCAATTAAGACTTCTTGTCAACTTGTTTAGTTGTACATTTTTGGAAAATACTCATAAGTTATCTTACATATCCCATGTACTGTGAGTCTGTTGCCATACAATACGCCATACCAGACAACATACTTTATTGATAAATTAACGAAAATCCAAAAACAGCCTGCATATTGAGTATTACTTTTTTCACTAACAAGATATCGTACCTGGTAACCCTGACATGGTAGCGGCATTTACAACTTGACCAATTGGACAAGGACATACCTATGACTTACATTCATAACTAACAATTTATTCCTATTTTAGATATTTTAACACCATTCGTGAAGACAGAAAACCCTCAAACTTTAGAATTGTTCGCGAGGTACCTTTTGCCGAATACAACTAGTGTTGGGTACGAACCGTTGAAATGGCAACACGAATCCTTGTATGAGGAAGTTACATGAAACTTATAAATAAAATAGAAGGTTAGAAGTAACAGTACTTTTTATTTTAGCTCAATGTCAAATTATGTGAAAATCCTCATATATTTGCAGGCTGATCAAGAATAATAATATAAATGTTCTAAGAAATCTTATAATATAACGAATATTATATTTAAGTTTTCTAAATATGGTCCACAATGATGCACTTGAGATTGTTAACATAGGTAATTGAATTTATCATAATTTACCCTAAAAGAAATTCACTCAAGTAGTCTAGAACTAGTAATTAGCTCTCGATATATTGCCGGCACTGGATATATTGGGGCAAGCGCATTAAGGCACCGCGGCTTCAACTTCCAGGTGGAGAAAGAACAGGGAGGTATTTAGTCAGTAAGAGTCCGGATATCCCTTTCGCCATTGCGAGAGAACTCATTTCTGATTTTCCCCGAACAAAAAAATCCTCAATATATATTTCTCTGTAGGTACCATTTTTAGCATAAGCTGCTTAGTGATCTGGCATCTGGCTGGCATACCAAATAAAACAACGTGTAATAAATAGTAGGCAGTCACTTATTTAATAATGTACTATAAATATAATTGTATAGATCGCACTGCAATCCACGTTAGCTGTTCCCGTTCGCGTTCACAATGACGCTCGTCTTCTTGCTTTTCTTGGGGTAGCCGTCCGGGTTCATAGTCTGCCATCGCCAGAAATCAGTGCCTGTAGAGAAAATGAAAGGATTTTAAGTAAATATTTACAGAAATTATAATACTTACATTTAAAACCTGGACTCTCGCCATCAAACGTTAAAGTTTGGCGAGTTTAGATGATAAGGACACTTTTCTGTAATTTTACTGAATAAATTATTAAAAACAAAAGATAAAACATGGTTTTTGGAGCAACGTAAATATGCCATTGAGAACATCTGATAGCGTTTCAGGGATCGACTCCCAGTATACGTGGTTACCAATCGAGCCTACAAGCACGTTTTCCTTTTGTTTACATTTTTTTCTAATAATAGAAAAAGATATTTATCAACTTACACATCTCTTCAATGCTCAGTTTAGTAGACCACCCCAGTTCTTGCTTAGCGAGGCTTGCGTCTGCCCACATGGCGGTGATATCCCCTAGTCTTCTAGCCACGTACTTCAGAGGGATCTTAGTGTTCGTTACTCGCTCAAATACGTCCACCAGCTCTTTAACTGATACTCCTCTGCCGGTACCCAGGTTGTAGACCTAGAAATGAAAGGTTGTTTGAGTTTTTTACGGTTATTTAAGTCGTTTATTCGTAAATTTTCTTGAAGGCTGTACAGTTTTAAGGAGTTTGGTTGTGTTGACGGTAATGAAATATGTACCTTTAGTTTCACGTGAGTGCTGCTCAGCAAGTTGAGTGCTGCGACGTGACCGCTCGCTAGATCCATAACATGAATGTAGTCTCGGATACCTGTAACCATATCAACACCGTTTAGGTAATCTTTTTGGAGAAAAAATATTAAAAAATAAAATACCCAAATATTTTTACACAAAAGCCTGAGAAAGCTGTTTTTTAGTAGTTTCAGATAGGTTCACAGAAAACCGACGAGAAATAACTACGACGTTGTGTTTCGTCATTGAAGTAAGAGTGAGGTTACCTTTCCTTTCCCTCCCCAATCCTAGTCCCTAAAAGGCCGGCAACTTGCTTGAACCTAACTCCTTTGGTGTAAAAGGTGGCAAGAGTCCATCGGTGGCCCATTGTTTATCAAGAAAAATCTATTAGGTACTTCAAAAACCCATTCATAATCTCTCTCTATTCCAAAGTGATGAGGATAAAGGACAATATCGGAATGTATTTTGTAAGAGTAAAAGATGTCTTCTGTAAATTTCATTCACGTACAAAATACCAAAAATATTTTATTAAAAACGGCTCAACTTACCAGTGCCGTCGGGTGTATTGTAATCACTTCCGAACACCGTGAGCACAGGTTTCTTGCCGAGTGCCACTTGGGCCATGAACGGCATGAGATTGGTGAACTCCTTGGTAGGGTCTTCACCAATTAGACCTGACGGGTGCGCGCCCACCGGGTTGAAGTACCGAAGACATATTATATTCCATTTCTAAAGGAAAGAGAAAGTGTATGTATGTAGATATGTTAAAAACGAGAGTGTAGTGTCATTTATATGATAATTAAGTGTTTAGGTATTACGTAAACTGCGAAATGTACTTCTTCCGTAGGATCCTAAAATCCATTAACTACGGGATCAAAACTATCATAAAAAATATTTTAGTCCCATTAGCATACAAAACTAAATATCGTTCGATGTTTACGTAATACAGGATAGAGTGCAATAAATTAGATCGACAGATTTATTATCGAATGCATTTAAATGTCGAATTAAAAAAACAATTTAAAAATAAATTCGATTGACACGGATGACAGATACAATTATGTTAGCAAGATGGCGTCCTTCAACCTTGGCATTCACAGTAGTGGGCCATAAGGACCGGTATTGTGTCACGAGACCCGTCTTACCTTTTAGAAAGCACACTCATTGACCAGTTAGCTTTACTACATTCACATGTAGGTATTTCCGTCTAGCGTAAAAGTTATCAGAGTACGACCAAGCGGCGATAAAAAACAAAATACCTATAACATTTCCATTTAATTTTTCAATGGTTACCATTCAATTCTCGAAGTTATATGCTACCATAATACCTATGTTATTCGTCCATAATAGATTGGATTCTTTTTATCAAGATTTGACGAGGAACTAAGCTGTTTATAGAGCTGGGACAGCCATAACTAAATGGTTACCTACATGGTGGACCGTAGAAAATCAGAAAGTCTACTATCGCATCCACGATGTTAAATGATCTTAGATCATAACTAAAACAAAAAACATGAATCGGTTGTAGGTATTACACAATTTATATAATCTGTATCTAGACAAAAGAGTATTTTATTTACCTCGTCAGCAGCGCTTAGGTCCTTGAGCATTTCCTCAATAAAGTATTTGGTCCTTCCATACACGTTGGTGATGCTACCGGTCGGATGATTCTCAGTGATGGGTAGGTACTCCGGCTCACCATACACCGTGCAGGATGAGGAAAATACCATCTGATAGCAGTTGTGTGATCTCATTATCTGGAATTAGAAATACCATGATTAATCATCCATTATTTGCCATTAGGAAGAATGAATGAGTCTTACCTACCTAAAATACAAGTTTTATTAATTTTTCTTGTGCGATCATAAAAACATTTTTTTAGGCTATGTCGGCAAATGAACTTTTGAATCACCTGACGGTACGCAATCAGCGCCGCCCATAAACACCAGTGATACCTAAGGTTCAAAGTGCGAGTTTAGGATTTTAATCCCTTAAAACCCTTAATCTCGCACTTTGAACCTACTACTGTGAATGAGGAAAGATTGAGCCTCTGGACCTGAAGAAAGCGTTGTTTCACGCTGGTATTCTATGAGACCGTGGAACCACTCCAGTCGAGTAATACCATTTGTGCCAAAGCTTAGTTCTCTTATATTGATAAAATTCCTAGAATGCGCGTAGACCCCTTTTTGTGAGGGGAAAATCATTGAATGACTTCTCTCGGTAAGGTAGGGTCTCCCTGGGTAAGGCAAGAGGGAGTTTCAGACTCCTATTTACCAACTAAAATCCTCGCCAATCGACTGCATTGTTCACAATGCCTCACAAATCTAAGTTCGAGCAGCAACGGGGACAATGGTGGAACAACGGTTCATGTCGTAAAATGTAATGGGACGGCGACAAACACTGCAAGTACTCATTTTAAGTCGAAGGGACCAAAGTGCAGGTAGTATCTCTACGATAAGGTTGGGGATAAGACTGACTTAGGACATGTGATGTAGGTAACACCTGAAAACCCGTCTTTCAAAATAAAAACGTTGCGGGATACAAGGATTTTGTCCTGTATCGTTGGTGCATTTTTTTTTATTCAATATAAACATTGCCCATATACACGTTCACATACACATCAAACCTAAACCTGGAACAACTATTTGTTGATCACACAGAGTTGCTCTGTGCGGGCATCACCTGATCGATTAAACTGCAAGTCCCGAAGATATGTGAAATAGTCTTACGATCCAAAAGCTATAACAACATTGATTAATACCTACGTTAACAGCCATGTAAGTCCCTGATGACCAGAAGCGACAATGTTTTTTTCTGTCGACAGTTAAAAGTATACAAAAATTTTTCCTTATAAAAATACTACCTACTCTCACGCTGCTCCATTTGATCGTAGCGTGATATTTTATAGTTTATAGCACACATAAACATTGTAGCTATCTATCAGTGAAAGAATTTTGGCAATCCGACCATTGGTTCCAAAGATTACCTACCCCTTACATACAAATAACAAATTTTACCTCTTCATTATATTAGTAGGTATAGATTGTGTAGTAGTGTAGTGAAAAGTGTAAAAACAAAAACCAATCGGAATTTTTGTGTTGGTATCAATCAATATCTATTTAAATATCCCGTGATAACAGTTGTGAATAAGCCAACATTTTTTTAACTTACCGATTTGCTGATGCCTACCTACGCAAAAATAATTTTATACTGATCCTAAATTGATTTGGCTATCAATTTAGAATCTAAAAACGTATCAATTTTGAAATCTAGCTTCTTTATTTACCGACATTTAATCTAACCAGAAAAATCAATCTAATAAACAATAACGTGATTAGCTGCCTAGCTTATAATGACATCACATTGTATTAAAAGAAATGGAACAGTTGCTAATTTTTGCTCGTCCAAATCTTTCTATGAAAATAAAGACTTGTATCTTCTACCGATTCGAATCTAACAGCTAGTTGTGTTTAATCTGTGTCTTCAACAAAAGCTACGGCAGCTACGTTTACCTTTTGCAATTCGTAGTGAGATAATAATATTACTTATACATACCTATACAGTGTAGTTTTCCTCATCTATTTAATAATGCACACTCACCTCCAATAAGTTAAGCATCCCCAAAAGGTTGTTCTGGTAGTACAGTAAAGGTTGTTGCATGGACTCTCCCACAGCCTTCAGCGCCGCGAAGTGGATTACACAGTCTATGGGGTGCTGTAAGCAAAATTGCATAGAAGTTAAGGTAAGGTGCCGTGACGGTTAGTAGGATAAACTATAAAATTTGCTTAAAAATTGGTAACTGATAGGTGATTATATACTAGAAATGACATTGAAGAAGACAAGTGTAGGTAAGCTATTGGTGCAGAAATTCGTTTAGGTAGGTAGGTTCCCACTTAAGGATTAAATATTAAATGTTCTGGGGTCAATATCTAACCTGATCTAAAAACTTTAAAGAAGTTTAGTTCAGATTAATTAGTTTCCAGCACAATGTTTACCTTGTCGAAAATATCATTAATCTGCGGTTTATCCAGCAAATCCGCTTTGTAGAAGTGAATCGTTTTGCCAGTGATCTGTTCAGCTCGTTGGAGGGCCGGGGACCCAGTGTCGTCGCCCACTGCATTGGCGAAGTTATCTATAGCTACGACATCATGGCCAGCTTCCAGGAGATCCACCACACAATGGCTACCAATGTACCCTGCGCCGCCAGTCACCAAGATAGTCTTGAATCGAGACATTTTTGCTGTTGTTGATGCTGTGGAATAAAATAATGGATAAGTCACTATGAAACTAGTAACCTAACCTTAATTTTTGCAAGAAAGTTATATGTACTCTGGTATATGTGTAAGTTTGATGAAGTAGTCTTGGTCAGAGAAGGAACTGGGTGATTCTTTCGCCCCATCCGTGGTGGGAGGCATTATTAGATGATTTACCCCATCAAAAGTAATCCTATTGATCTGCTTGATGTGATACCGGCATTCTAAATACGTAACGATATTCACTCGAAATAAATAAATAGCTAATGGCTGTATGACCACGTCCTGTGTACCGTCTATAAGTAGATAGCTGACATCATTAAAGTAATGCAGTTAATATTATTTTAACAGCTGCATGATAAAACCGAGATATCTATTCATTTAATAGCCTACGCAGTGTATATCTTCTTTAATCTTATATAGACATGGACAGGTGCTGATGCTAATTTAGTTGTTCAGTAGTTGCTTTCTTGACTAGCAACGAAATATGTGAAATAAGAAAAAAAATACGCCCAAGAACAATAATGCTGTATGCGATGTCCACATAACATTTTGCTGCTGCCTTGCGTTTTAAAACAGACTTGGGTGGTTAAATGCTAAGTATTAAAACATGCATACTATTGCATACAGGTAAGTTTAATGTATAAATTCATTTTTAGGTATACTTGTATTGAACATACCTACCTATAAAAATGTTGATGTAAATATTAAGGATTATGTAGTTTACAATAGGCAGTGGGTTCTTGAAGACAAACTTTGAATGGGTTTTTAAATGAAACCCCCAAATGGCCATAAAATATATAATGATACTTTTAAAGTACAATAACATACCTAACATTTTCATTTATTATTTATTTATTTTATACATTTATGCTTAATTTTTCTTGTGAAAATGCACCCTGTTCTTTCTCCTAATCCGGAATACATATTATGCTTACTGGTGTGATCATTTACCACCAGAACTGCCATGAGCTGTGTTGCTTGCTATCTATAGCGTATTAGATCTAGTATGCATGCATTTTACAATTGCTGGCCCAGACTTCCTGTTGCAAAAACTACCTATTCTACTGATATAAAACAATAAACCATTAGCCATACTTATATAGCTTCGATTATGTATTGATGGGCATCCTTAATTCGATCACGTATAGCTCCGATTCTCCACGTCTGATTGTTCAAATGTTTGTTCATTATTTAATTAATCATTTGTTAAGGTCAATCGATTATAATTGCAATTACACCGTTAAAATTTTGACCTCAAACATTTCCTATATTTACTTAAATACTTGCTGTTTGAAGTAAGGACGTTTATCTTTTACTACCGACTCGCCTCGGCTTCGCATGGGGGCAATGCTGTTACAAAAATTCTCGCCACTTTTGATGGATGTAGGTAATTATGCTTATAAATCTTCATTTTCAATTACTCTATCTTTTAAGAAAACCGCATCAAAATCCGTTACGTAGTTTTAAAGATCTAAGCATACACAAGGATATAGTGATAAAGAAAGGAAATTTCTTTTATGCTGTGTAGTAAAGCCACATTCATAGATAATTAGTATACTGTGGTGAAGCGATACCTTCTGGGGATACCTACTTATGTGCAAATATTATTGCAATGACCTCTACGCAACTTTAGGACCTTCTTTGTCTTCGTTTTAGGACAAGGATGTCAAATAAGTAACGACCTAATCTAATCTATTCAAACACTACATTGTTTCGCGCCATAAATGAGATGCAGGTGCACATTCTGGTCTTAGCTACCTAAAGCACTTGCGGGGCAAGCGCAATAAAGGATCCCGGTCACGGTCTAGAGCAGGACAAGGAATGGGGTGTTTTTAATCAGTAAGAGTCTGATACTTCTCCTACCCAGAGAGATGCAGAGGGCCTGCACTCTGGGTGGGAGAAGTCACTTAATAATTTTACCTTCACAAAAAAACGACTCTAAAGCTAGAACTTTAAAAAACAAATTCGTAATCTAATGTCGCCTCAAAGACAAAATGTGGTCATGTCGTCGTTGTCAACGAGCAATTAACTCTTTGTTACTAAACAATCATCAAGGACCTGCTTGCACAATTGCAAACGACACCTAAACGTAGTTTGTTGCAATTTTAACCAAGTAGGTAGGTACAAGTTTCAAACATGAAAGGACGAACAGATAGAATTATAAGTATTAGGTATAGCCATTAATAGAAGGTAGGTATAATATAATTCTGGCACGAGATTTGAGAATTATTTGCCGTATCAAAAAAGAATTTGACTGGAGTCTTAATAATGGAGGTTGATAAATGATACCTACAAGTTTTTTTTCACTATTTTATTTAGAAAATCTAAATTCTTTTTCGGGAAATGGACGACATGTAATATAAATTAAAGATCCGTCAATTAAAAATTAAAAAACTGTTGAATTGAATTGTGATTATGATTAATTTTGTTAGTTGTTACATAAAAAGCTTTTTAAAAACGGTCTCTGACCTTTTTACAACATCAGCGGTCAACCGACCTATTAACTTACAACTTATGACTACCTACTCAAGGAGGATATCCGCGAAGGTTTTACTGATAACTAGGAATAATTACATCATACAATAAGAAACGTGATAAAAGTATTCAGTGTGTGAGTATAAATTGCTTTATCGGAAATATTCGTGCGTTCCCCGTATGGCCAATTATCGTATTGATGAGTTTTAATATCAATCAAACTTTTTAATTTATCTAAAGAACCGTGTATGTAAGTGGTATTTCTTAGAAACCTTTCCGCATTGACGTCATCACTACATCACTAGTAACCAAGAACTTACTTAGTAAATACCATTATATGTAAATAAGTACCTTCCATTTACCTATTAAAGGTTACATTTTCTAGTTACATTCAAAGAAAATTGGCCTTTATCTATGACGTAATTCACAAATTAACCTTTTTTGCAACCACCTAAGCGATCCATTCAATACGGTTTAAGAAGTTAACTTAAATTGTTGATGCAGAGTAATGAACCTACAAAAAGGTAGGTAAGTACCTAAGTATAGATACTTGTGTATTTTCAAAAGATTAGAATTAGGTAAGTGTAATGTGGACTGGATATATAGGTATTAGGTACTAGGTTGATAACCTATTAATTGGTTGCTACCAATACGTATCTACCGTTATTACACCTAATCTTGTTATTAAGTAAGTAAGATCAATTTAAATTGATCCAATTTCAAATCTCAATAAAGACTATCACTCTGTACTACAAAAAACACTTGGTAAGTGTCATAGTAAAACACACGGGAAAAACAATATATACCTACGTTAAAATGTGGCATAACTTTTAATATGTAACAATTTACCTAAGATGAAAATCATCCTACCGGTTAACCGTCGCTAAACGATTATTAAAATTCAAAATTGGAAATGCCCATGTTTTGAGTACCCAAGCCTTCAATAATTAGGTACTAGCCAGTTTCAACGCATGATGCGAGAAGCTAAAGACTCCTTGGTTTCTTTGCTCTTTTTACAACGTCCTGCCGACATAATTGAGTTCATACACCCCACCCGCATACACGAACAAGGAGTATGGATGCAGTAATATTACGTTATGCCTTAAAAACAAATTGCATGCCTTTGCTAATAAGCTTTTAAGTGTCAGGGAAAATACGTTTTGTAAAGTTCTACGTGTTTGTCTTAATTTGTTTTCCTCAAAGGTTGTTAACCTGTGAACTGCAGTTTACAGAATATTAAAAGTAGAAGTAAAACTGGTCGAGCGTCAACTGAGACGAATATTGACGATGTTTGGTGCAGGTAAGTACCTAGTTGGCTTTCTGGAAGACCTAACAATGAATATTGTTTAGACGTTTTAGCCCTTTGACTGGCAGAGCGTACCAAAATGTTAAATCACACGCCTAGCCACAAATTCAGCCTAACTTGCCAAAGGGATCCGACTGGGATCCGTTTGTCTTACTGGCTTGCCCCCAATAATAATAGGCACCTACCCAAATGTCTTCTTACTTTATACATAAGTATTAATAGACACTAAAATTCGGTCTCGGTAAAATCATACCTACTTCAGTTGAACGAGTGATTCGATAAATCTTTTCAAAAAATGCTAAAACATTTAAAACAAATTTCATTAGATAAGTAAAGGAGGTATGTACAGTCAGACACCCCTTAGTACCGTTTGATGTACCTAATGCTATCACGTCACAAGTATCTCAGTAGATAAGATCAGATTCTCATTACTTGCACCTCATTCGCTATGCTGATTTCGTCTGCATGTATTTGCTATCCTAATTTATTCAATAAGATACATTCAAGATTCAATTCAGGTGGTGTAATGAATCTCTTAACGATAACGGCAGATAAAAGATTTATTTTGACGAGTTTTCAGTGGGAAACCACTCCAGAGAAGGTTCTCAGAACCCAAAAACATTCTGAATCTCTGTTCTATCAAATTCAAAATCAAGTTTTGGAAGCACGAAAAACGTTTAACAATGGGAGATCGACAATAACTTAGTTTTCAAGGATTCGAAAACATTAGTTTATCAGCTAAAATAAGGTTTATCATCCATACATACAAGTACATATAGGCATAAAAAAGGCACAAGGATATTTGCTTATATTTTATAACCATAACCACAACTCTAAAAAACATTTTCAAGTGTTATTTGAAAGTACCTACTTAGTAAGTATAATGTATATAATTGTTAAGTTTATTTGCAAGTACTTAGTGGCCTTTTATATTTTGTTTGAAACATCTGGTACACTGGCCGCCATATTGAAAAACAAATAACAGATTAAAATTTCAACAGCCCTTCTAAGAAAACTTAAAGGATAAACGGGTCTAACTAAACCATCATTCAATGGCTATGAATAATTTATACCGCATGACTATAACTCAAGATGCTTCCGTTCAGCTTGACTCACGCACGCAGTAATGCAGTTTTTATTACAGAATTATTATGGCTTAGTGTTTGGCCAAATGGTTTCGGTAAAATTAACAATTCCATTGAATTTTATGTTTTAAAGTATAGTTAGTGGTAGGTAGCAGACTTGAACAGAAATTAATTAGAACCCTAATTCGATAACCATAATTAGTATTTTGTTTAAAATAGTTTAATTTTTTTGATCCGTTTGAAAGGGAATCTTATGGCATGTTTAGCCCCATAGACGGGGCCCAATATGGCCGATGCTAAGCCGGGGTCGCGGATCAAGCGCCATAAGGTACCACGCCATAAGCTACCAGGAACGGGGGATTTTTAGTCAATTAGATAATGATGGAAAATCCATGGCAATTCACAAGAAAAGGGCATTTCGCCACTTTAGGTTCATGGCTCTAATTTATGGTAAACTTTTAGGACAAGGTCTATTATTTCTTTACAAAACTGGTTTAGTTTTCTCAACTTGAGCGAAAACGATGAGGCTACGTGAATCGAAAGTAAGAAAATAATTACGCAAACATGTTTTAAGTACTGAGTTAACTACATACTTGCAAGAGGAAACTTCAACATGGTATTACGAACTAGAAATAAGTACCAGAAGACAAGAGTCTATTTTTTGAAGGGAAAATCGTCCTATGTCTCCGCCTGTCCTAGGTAAGGCGGGAACACCTTATTCTAACTCCTGCACCGTGCCGGACCGCGATATGTCATTGCTCTTAACCTGCAACCTCGGTCTGGCATCTGTCCTAATGGTCAGCTATATAAGTGGTCTAAAAATTTAAGAATAATTATTTTAGTTCAACATAATCAACAACCCATGACAGTCCTCAGCGAGACTTGAAAAACTATTGGCGGTCATCTCAAGTTTAAAAGGTTCAGGTCGATCAATCAAATAATGCTGGTCTGTGTACCTAAATGTCCAAATCTTAAGTCGATTCTTACAAAATACGCAGCAAGGATAGGTTTGTTACAATAGGCAGTGACAAATGTATTACTTATATTAAATTCTTGTATCACGTTTAATTTGCAGTTAACGTTAAGTTAGAACATATATTTTAACCTACAGATTGACATTACATGTTCCTGGAAATTGTTAGTTAAGCCGAAAGAACTCGGGAAATAAGCCTAGCATATTTATGGATAAATATGGCCAAGCCATAAAATATTATGCCAAATTTCTTGACTCGGCAATGCAATGATCTGTTGTGATCGACGCGGACGCGATGCTTTAAAAAACATCTATAATCACGTTACTAATATTACTTAAATTCATTCAACCTATTCAAGTTAATAACTAAATTTAAACCAATCACATTGATGACTGACTACAAATATTTTTTATGAAACTGATTGATGATTCGTATCATTAATTTACTTGTTTAAAAATATTTGGTCAGGCACATACAAATAATGAAAACAATAAAGAAATTAATATCTTCTTATAAAATTACTACAGTGTTAGTTCGATATTTTATATAATTATCATCATTTTCACTACCCAAAGAAGACGGGCCCGCACTTGTCCAATGATCACATCGCATGCACGAGACTCACGGATGAGAGTCCCATCCAACTAACTGTTTTCACAGAAAACGCCGTTCACTTTCTAACTATTAAAAAAGCAAATATTTCAATGACTCACCTTCTATATAACTATTCCCATTAAACGTTTGTTACACTAATTAACACTATGTTATGTTAAAACTAAACTAAACTAAAATTAAGTTAAATAAAATAGGCGGCGCGATCAGGCCTAGTCTGAGTCGCTTGCGCATCTGACGGGTTGAAAGCCGTCGCGGCACAATACTCGGCATTGCTTGGTGTCTCAAACTCCTACGTCATCGATCGCGATGTAGTTTGCAACCTGCTTGATTACCATCACACCGTCCTATCACAGCGAAAATATCAATTGAATTTATCAGACTTTTTGACTCCAACGATAATATAAACTGTAGGTGCACTTATAATATTATTGTTGTGAACTAACGTTTTCTTATCTTTGTCAGCACTTTCTAATGGTAGACATTGAATCTCTAATTTATTCACATTTCGCAGATCACGAATACTCATTTAGGTAATAAATTATACGGAGCAGATATCTTTTGTAGGTACCTAATGCTTTTTTTAAAGCGCCAGCTTACTTATCTACTATCTGCGTCGACTGTGTTTAAGGCATAAGAACCACCTGACTACTAAAATAAGTGCATATCTAAGGCTTTAACTAATAAATAAATACATAGTCGAAATTGAAAATTTGGCTTATTTTCATGTTTGAACATTCGTCTCTAATTTCTTAGACATAGAAAAGTTCTTAAACTATAGTTCCATATATGATACAGAGTCATATATGATACGCATGTATACTTAATTAAATGCAATATGCATGGATGATCCTGATTTAAGAGACCTAAAACTCAACACTAGACATCGTAACATTCTATAGAAATAAAACAACATTACTAATCACCAAAAAGAATGGGTCAAGCTTGAATTGTCGAGACAAAAAACAACCGCATTCGTTGCGGTGTGATTGGGGCCGACGAACCAGTGACAGTGACCTCATAACAGCCTATACATACGATCTATGCTAAACACGAGAATACCGTAAGTTATCTAAAAACTTGGCATCTCATTCCTACATCGGAAAGCTTCCGTTACACCAATAGTGACACAGAACGGAACTACAAACAAAAAATTGCTATATTTTTTAAGTTAGCTATCATCCATCATTAGTTTTTTACGGTAGTCTGGACAAAAAAGGTTGTATGTAAGTAGATTTCGGTGATAAATTAGATTTAGATAATTTATTTATTTACAATGAACGTTTTAAAATGTTCTTGTATTGTTTGCCTTTTTGTATTTAGGTCATATTTATTTAATGAGAGTAAAAAATGACCTGTCTAATGCCTACTTTAAATCAGATATTAAAACTTTTAGATTAAAAGTTAAAATTATTTTGTTGTTTGAATTGGGAAAACCGATCTTGTTTGTTTCTTTATTTAGTGAGAAGGTAAGGCGTTTATATTATATGGGCCCCTTAACAAGTCCTTGACCCTGATCGATCGATTGACGACGAAGTACAGAAATCTATTTGTCTGCTTCACTGCTTTTAAATATGTGTTCTTTTAAAAAATTTTATTTTAATCAATTTTCATACATAAATCGGGGATTTTTTTTGTGAAAAAAATCCTATCACATATTGGCTATGCTTTCAATGCACATGTTATAAAAAAATGACAGTAGCAGATATCGATTAACAACAAAAAATAATTGATAAAAACAATCGTGATAAGTTACCGTGATTTTAAAGGAAATATTTATTTTTTTATCTAATAACGATAAATAACCAGCTCCGGCTGTAATCAATCAGTTAATTTTCGCGTGGTACAAACTTGTTTACCTATTTTCTACAATGCAAGGAATAGTATTTTTTTTTAATTAACCAAAGTCGTTAATTTCGCTATACATATAATGCACAATTTTTATTAATCATGCAGTTCTATTTTTAAATGTTTTTTTTCTTCCAATTAACCCGAACTTATACGTTTGCGCGCATTTTTGTCCTAATTAAGTAAGTATTTATAAATAAAGTAAGGGAGTCTCAAAAGCTACTTCGATTGACCCCTTCGACCCCTTCGCGGAGATTTTAAATAAAAACCAACATATTGGGTGCGACAAGCTAGGGGTTGGTAAATAAGGGTCGTTACAATATGTCAGTGTGGCTCGTTGGTCTAGAGGTATGATTCTCGCTTCGGGTGCGAGAGGTCCCGGGTTCAAATCCCGGACGAGCCCGTTTTCCCTTGTCTTAAGAAAATTCGGGAAAATTGACGACAAATCTTTTTGTTTAGTGCCTTTTTCTAAAACTATGTGTGTATAATAAGCACAAAATTACGTACACCTATTTAAAAAAAAAATAATGTACTGTGAACATTTTGTTTTTTGATAAAAATTTAAGAAATAATTGCGAAAAGATTTAGGAGTCGGTAATTTTTAGTTGGTACCTTCACTATTTAGTCCTTATTATTATTAATTTATATCGTATTGGTGCTATGAGATTCTGAGTGAGACTTCATGAATTAATTAGAATACTTATACTTAATAGAATTCTTTACTAATAATATTAATTAATTTGATATAAAGTAAAAACCAGCGAAAAACTGACAGACCATATAGGTCGATCCTTCTCTATTTTCATTACTTATTTACCGAAACCATGTTTTAATTTTTTACTTCAATACTTACTATATCACTAGAGTATCCTCTTCAGCATACGAGAGTCGGCATTAACCTCCCTATTCAACAGTTTCTGTTTTTTATCACCAATTCTTTGGTGTATTTTATTTGTAGATTATGAGGGAATGTCAGACTCTTACTGACTCAAAACTAACCCGTTTTCTCCTGTACCGCGATCGCGGTACGTTATTCTATGCAACCCTGGATCTCCTAGCTCGATTGTATTGAAGACCATACTTGAAAAGATCCAGATATCAGGATCAGCCTAGCCAAGGTATGATCACCACAATTGCTCAAGGAGAATTGGCGATATCAAACTTATAACAAGAAATTAATGGTCCAGATTTCCTTACCATGTTTTCCTTCACCGTATATTAGTGAGGTTTAAATAATCAATCAGAGAGCGCTGCTCTAAAATGTTTGTCAAGTGTGCAGTCCCATAATAGGGATTCTTTGAAAACCCGGGCAAACAGAATAGGTGGTGTTAAATGCATGTAGGTTTTTTTTATGTGATAGGTCGGCAAACGAGCAAACGGATAACCCGATGGTAAGCAATCAGCGTCGCCCATGAACACCCGCAACGACGGAGTAGTTACGAGTGCGTTGTCGACCTTTTGGGGATTAGGGATTTGGAGATTTTGGGAAAGAGAACGGATTGGGGTAGGGTTAAGATTGGGCCTCCGGTAACCTCACTCACACGGCGAAACACAACGCTGTGGTTGTTGTCTGTGAGGCCGTGGTATCACTCCGGTCGAGCCGACCCATTCGTGCCGAAGCATGGCTCTTCCACACTTACGTAGGTAGGTACGCGTACTATCTCCACACGATAGTGCAGACAGCCCTTTTTGAACGGAGGAAAAACATCGAACGATTTCTATCCCCCCTGGGTCCGGTGAAATGGAGCGTCAGACTCAATCACCCCGTGCCTTCACTCCAGGCAGAGGTCGCAGTACAGAGCTTTTTTTTGTCAGGGGAAAATCATCAAAATGTCTTCTCCCGCCGAGAGCCGGGCGGGAGGGAGTGTCAGACTCTTACTGACTAAAAACCCCCCTGATCCTTCTCCTGCTCTGGGCCGAGGTCGCGGTTCCTCATTGCGCTTACCCCGCAACCCCGGCTTCAATTTATCCCCCCTGGGTCCGGTGAAATAGAGTGGGACTCTTACAGGTTTAAATCACGCCGTGCCTTCACTCCAGGCAGAGGTTGCAGTACATTATTGAGCTTAACGTGCAACCTAGGCAGCGCTAAAGTGATTTATTTTTCACATATTTTCTTAGAATATGTAAAGATTGTATCGGTTTATAGTAATTTAATTTTCTTTATCCAATTAAGCTATCAATGACGATGATCGGTTGTTTTATCGAAATACGTAGCAATCAATTTTTAAATCTGTTTTTTTTTTCTATCATCGTTTGAAATGTTGATACCTACTACATTAGTGATTCATGAAAGCGTGATTGAATTTTCAAAAGATTCAGTTAGTACAAATTAAAAGGGGCGAGTGGTATTAAAAAAAAAATCCCGACACTCGTTTCTCCTGTGTCGTGGGTGCGTTTACAAACATACAATTTCACATACGCACCACACCCAGACGCGAAGCAACAATTTGTGGATCACACAAACTGTTATTTCGTGCGGGAATCGAGCCCGCGACACGTTCCATAGTAGCCAGTTGCCCAACCATTACGCCAACCGTGCAGTCAATTTTTTATTTATGAGATAAATATAAATAAGGACACGCGCGCGGCCAATCTTCTCGCGCCGCCTATGGGCACGTGGTTCCGTCCCTAGCAAACCCTAAGTTAGGTACTTGCATTGATTTTTCTTAGAGATTATACGGTCCTGTTTCGTAAGGATCCAATCATTTAGTATGTGTTTTTTGTACTCAGTTATAGGTTACCTACTTTTAACATGTCGGAGAACCATGCTTCGGAACGAATGAGTTGGCTCGACCGGAATGATACCACAATCTCACAGAAGATGAGAAAACCATAGCGTTGTACCTATTTCCCTGTGTGATTGAGGTTCCCAGAGGCCTCCTCCATCCGTCCTCAATCCCTAAATCTCCGAATCCCTAATCCCCAAAGGCCGGGCACGCTCTAACTCATCTGGTGTTGTGGGTGTCCATGGGCGGCACCCATTGCTTACCATCTGGCAATCCGTTATATCGTTATTTACCTAAATTTGAAAGAAAAGAAACTAATAGTGCTAATTACGACACAATTAAAAGGAAAAGATGGTACAATAATAGATAAAACAACATATTTTTATAATAAAAACAATTTATTGCTTCGATCCTTTAGCATACCCAATTATCAATGAATAGAATAGCTATAATGTCATGAAAGTTTAACATGTTGAAAGATGTGATCCTCATTGCTTGCACCCCGCAACTCAGTCAGACCTTTCGTACAATAATCACAATTTTATTAATTCTAGTAAATAATCTTTTTTTTTGATATGGTAACTAATTTACACAAATAAAATGCTCTTCATCGCATGGCGAATCAGTTAATTATTCTATGTTGTTTTACAATTGTATTTTCCGCGGGAAAGGCGGCCATATTGGAAATATCCCGGACTCTTTTTTTAATAAGGAAGTCGGCTTAGTCGATTTTCGTTTCGTGAACTAAAAATAGAATTAAAATTACAATGCTCGATATTTTTTTTATCACTCAAGGAATACTAATATTTATTGTACTGTAACAAGCATTGGACAAAATAATAATTAAGTGTCTAGATATAATTATTATCCTTAGGTACTTTATTATTGATAATTTGTAGGTAAAATAATAATTACTTATTATGGCAAGTTTTTAGCATAATTGATACGAAAAGGTAATACTAAAATGTATCACATTTTTGGCAAATAGTTGCATGTAGGAACAGTAACTAAAATATAAGGTATCTACACCCACTCTAAATAAACGAAAAACTCATTCCACATAAATAAGGTAACAAAAACATTTATAAACTTCATTACGACTAGTGGTTCTTATATCTAATGAAATCAAACTTTGGTCGTTGTGCCATTTTTTTAGGATTTAAGGGTTTTACAATTTTTTTTTTGTTTTTGCTTTTTGTCGCGTTCTTTTCTTTATGCTTATGAATAAGCCGTCGCATTTTGTATTGTCGGTGTCAGTTGATTACGTAGCGCAAATGTTGCAGATTATAAAATGCGACCTGAAACAACATTTATAGAATTAAATATTATTTATCACCATCATCATCATGAGATTACATGGTACACCATCACCACCAATCGGATCAACTTTCCCTCCACTGGTGTAATATTAGTACCTACCTATTTATCAGGCTAATTAGTTTTCTTAGCATCTTTGGTTTCCTCCTTGGGCTGACCCTTGCCCAGCAGCTTGGCCAGTGAGTCCCAAATACCTCCGAGGAACAGTGCGCAGAACAGGTTCTCGAACGGCACGAAAGGATCGTGGATGCCCAGGAGAATTGATGACAGCTGAAAGAAGATATATTTATAACATTTTTTAAGAGTTTATAGACAAAAGTAAATTTGGGAAAAATCGCAAGTAGATAGTGGCTGGATATAAATAGTATAATAATACCTTGCGATTTTGAAAATCTGGGCCCATGGCAATAAGTTCCCACACAAGGTTACAATGAACCGTCATAGGTACTTATTTAATAAGTATACCTCCATATGCGTAGTAAATGACGATGTGATACATTTTTAAAGTAGCAATGTTTTCTAAACTGAGATTAGCTTGATGATGAGCTTTCAAAGGCGATGTTTACAAAAAATCGACTAAATAATAGAGCTAACCTTAAAGTATACGAAGAATATCACGATGCCAAAGTACACAAGGGCGTGCGGAGCAGAAATGAGGTCAGTCTTCTTGTCTAGCACGAAAATGATGGATGCAACCAGAGAGGCCTTCGTGTAGCTGGAATAAAAAGAAAAAACTGTGTTAGTAATAATAAAAGTGAGTAATTTCAATTACCATAACATTGAGTATAACGTCCTTGTATTGTGTACTCGACTAACGAAACTCTAGAAGTTTCTAATTTTGTTTGCAACATTGTGTGCTATTATACTATTTCGTTGGAGTTTATGCCAATATACTCCGGGTATTTGAATGAAACCAAGGCTTTTTTGAACTGAATCCTAGACCTAGAAGCTTATTGTAGGTACTCAGTTTTTTTTTACATTTCTAGCCCTTAAAATCGCCAGTGGCGCCACCTACTCAACACTAATTAAATTTTAGTGAGTATTTTATCTACTTTTTTGCTATATATAGTTTAATCATTTTAAGCAATACTTAGATATTCTTTTTTATTGATAGTAATTTAATTCATAAATCTGTTTAATACGTACAAGCTGGGCTGCATGGTTTCCATGGCAGTTGGAGTCCAGGCACCGCGGATCAGTCGCTCCACCAGCTTAGTGAATCCTGCTCCGTTGCCCTTTAGGGTTCCTGAAATTAAAATATATTGTACCTAACATGAGAAGCTTCATGCGGATCCAGCATTCATATGTTCAAACATGAATCCTTTTATCTTATGACTAGTCAGTCACCTACCGTGCCACGGTTTAACCCGCTGCTGGCCTCCTAAATATCGTAGCGTGATGTTTTAGCCTATAGCTTTCCTCGATAAATGGACTAACGAACAAGAAAAAAAAAATTCAATTCGAACCAGTAGAATTCCGGAGATTATCGCGTTCGAACAAAAAAACTACAGATTTATAATATTCTTATTATGACTGATATGAAGATAATGAACAAATATCCTAGTCAGAAAAGCAGCTTATTGGCATATAATCTTTTTGAAGAAAATCGTACTTACCAACAATGATCATAATGACGTAGGCGTTAGGGTACAATTTCGCGGCGTGGCTTACTCCATCATAGACTTTCTTGGCGCGGTAAATCTCTTTCATAGCTGAAGCAACTACCTTCACTGGTAGGAACTTTGCCACTTTATATCCCACGTCGAATGGTGTGTAGAAGACTAGGTACCTGAAGTTATTCAAAAATAATATGTTTAATTAAAAAAAAAAAATATAGGTACTTTGCCTAGGGGTTTATGTAGATAGATTTTATTAACACCTTAACTACCTGAATCTGATCAAGGCAAACTTTAAACTTGAACGTTAAGAAGTTACAGTTTTTAAATAGCTGACAGATGAAAAAAGTTACACGTGATTAATGAAAACAACCAGTGAAATTTTTTTTCTTATTTTATAAAGAGGTAAAATTTTTAAGTTTGTATGTAGGGGGTAATCTTTGGAACTGCTGGTCGGATTGCCAAAATTCTTTCACTGATAGATAGCTGCAATGTTTCTGAGTGCTTTAGGCTATAAAACGCTATGATTAAATGGAGCCGAGCAGCGGGTGAAACCGTGTGAGAGTAGCTAGTATAAGGATAAAATGAGAGCAACAAATGCACGGAAGCTAAAGAATCCATAAGGGTCCTAGAAGGAGAAGCTCTTTTAATCTTTGGGAAAATGGCGAAGGATTAAAAAGAACAGAATTATTAAGACGTGAGGCGTGTGTATACCTGTGTAGTAACTAATACAGTCAGTAGTTTCATTAGCAAGTCAGCTATAAATGGCGCTTAGAATGTAATAGAACTATTATTGGACGAACATTGAATACAACTGTTATGACCCTTATTCCATTTTACGACGCGCCACGTCCACTTTATGAGTTAGCCATTTCTGTCATAATGTTTATTAAGTAGCTAGGTACAAATACATTGTTGGACCTTCTTGTGAAACTTGTGTGTCTATTTTTTTTATGAGATACTTTGGCAAACTAGTAGACCGACGACCTGATGGTAAGCAATCGGCGCTGCCCATGGACAAGGCGTTGCCGGCCTTTTAGGAGATGAGGGTTTCGGATATTTAAGGATTGGGATGGAACGGGTAGAGGGGGAGGGATTGGGCTGGCAGCTACTCGGAAAATTATATTGACATTGAAAGAGCGACTTTAATAATCTGAACTTACGTAGTAACTATCCAGTAATCTGTGTCTGAACCGCTAAGGAGTGGAATTCTTTCTTTCTTTCCCTTCGGGGAACACAGACTCGGCATGAATGAAGCGCGAGTGAATAGGTTGTTTATGGGTAGGCCTGCTCCATCGTAGGTCGCATTATCATTTACCACTGGGCGGACTAGCGGCCAAAAGTTTGCCCATTCCGAAAAAAAGGAGCAGTACAAAATAATATATACAAACCATGTGACAGTTCCAATAATAAGCTGCGGTGTATTCTTAAGCGGGGCTAGCATCGGTTCCCCAAGTAGGCCGTTGACCACCATGCCGCCCGCGAAGATCACCAGCATAGTGGACAACCAACATGATAGGGGGTGTTTGCGAGAGAATGCCTGTGCACCTGAAATAGCCCATAGACATTAAAAGGGTTAGTTGATTCGAACATCGGATTCATAATGTAATTTAAGGCGTGTGGTAGGAATATATACCTATTAATATATACTAATATGATAAAAAAGTAGTATTTGTAACTTTGGAACCTCTGGTTGGATACTACGTTACGTTGAGCTACTACGTTCTCGAGTGCTGTACGTCATAAATTATACTTGAGTTGCTTTAGCTTTAAATACTCCGTATTTAATATGACAAGTAAGAAAATAAAGATTGATTCAGCAAGTACCAATTATTAGCCACTGTTTTGATATGTTTTATTTTCTATGGCTTAGGACCAGACGGATTATATGATAGCAGGTAATCAGCGCCGCCCATGAACACTCTAAATACTAAAGGCAAGTTCAATCCTGACCTCTTGTGGTTTATTAGAGAATTGAAGATTGTGGATAGGAAGAAGGATAGAGATTCCGGTAACCTCACTCACACTACGAAACACAACGTAAGTATTGGTTCGCGGTGGTAATCGGTAGGCCGTGGTATCACTCCGGTCGAGCCAACCCATTCGTGCCGAAGCAAGGGTCCGGACTTTGACGTTATATTTTTAATAAAATCATTACTTTTGTACTGCCTCTGTATTGAATCAATCTTTATTTGATAACCTGTATACCAAATCACTTGGTTGATTATACTTCACGCTTGATCTGTATTTGTCTGGGGATCATATATATATTTATGCCTAGCGTAAATCCCAACCGCCGGCATTTTGTCGTCAACTAGACGACCAATGTTCAGTCCAACAAATAATCTAGTTTTGTGGAATAACACGTTCGGTTTCAATCATGTACCTAATCAAGGTGGGACTTTTCGCTTATCTTTGCTGTCTTTACCAGGATTTAACAATGGCTACTCTTATATGTCCTATAAATTTGGCTCTAAGTATGTTTTAACAGCTCTTGTCGCAGTTTCCTGCTGGTTTCTGGGTCTCCTCTTCACAAAAAGGATTAGCCTTAATCTCTATTTTTTTTGCAAAACTGCAGTTAGCAATTTGTAAGGTTGGGTCTATATTATTTATTTTCAAGATATTTTAAATCACCGCAAATCTTCTACTGAACGTTTAGTTGCGACTATATTTGGATCTGGAATCTCTAATCTGTTTAGTGAGTAATCATATTGGCAGAATTCTCTATACCAACCGATGTACGACAACCTTATGCCAACAGCGCATTCTTTTTTTTATGGAATAGGCAGCAAACGAGCAGACGGATCACCTGATGGTAAGTGATCGGCGCCGTCCATGCACTCCTGCAACTCAGGCATGTACGCTCGTTTCTTGATGGTTTGAAGGTCGTATCAGTTCAGAATTACCGAATTCCATCTTATTTCGGCTACACAGTGTGCAAAGGCTATGTAAGTTTAGAAAAAATTATTGTCGTTGGGAACACCGACGGCAAACGATAGCTTGGTCGTTCACCAACCAGATGGTAAGATCAAGTTAAACATTCGTCGTCTTCCGAATTCTTCGCGGTAGTGAGAGATGCAATGGATCGAAACCGGTGTAGGCGGATCATCCGCTCCAGTTTTTACCCCGATGCTGACCACGATCTTCAGATATGAGGGACCGACTTTAAGAGATTATACCGATTGAGTTCATTATAGAGGACGCTTGTGTGTCTTAAAGTCCAAATTATTCTTTTTTTTTTGTTTAATTATGGCAGCTTACTATTTTTGAATCATCAGCAACTGTTATTTATTGCTGCATCGCAAAAATATAGGCACACAGGTAATTATGAGAATGCTTGCGTGTTGGCTGATAACCGACCTCACTACGTCAATTTGTGGAGTAGGTATCTAGACATCAGAGGAAGTGTAAGTAATAAATACTTTACGATATCTTCTGTTTCTAGTTCATGTAAAACTTCTTTTAGTGAAGTTGGTTAAAATGCTGCATTTCCTGAAAGTGTCAGCCAGTTCATAGGTAATAAGAAATAATAAAACATTATTTAACGTTCAAAAGTACCTTTAAAGGTCTGATTAAAATAAATGAAGTTTGACTTTTGCCCTCTAATAAGTATATTAATATAACAGCTTAGTTTTCAGTAGGTATTTTGCGATCAAAAGATAAACGAAGCAAATATGTTTTTTTTGCCAATGTAGAAATTACTCATAAAATATCTCAATTTTTCAAACCGGGACGGTTGTTCGCTTGTGTAGAGGAGAGGTAATTTGTCTCCGTTTTTATAACGAGCACATCTGTCATAGGAATTGCTACAGCTATTCTAGGCATGTAGGTATAGGTGCATAATGGATATACTCGTTCAATACGTTCTTAAGAGTAAGTACCTACCTATACTTTAAGCATAGGCATGTTATTATGCAACACATCATTTTACAATAAAAAATAACACGTACATGATCGCTGGTAGACATGTCACCAGCCATAGCTACAAAACATCGCCACTAGAAGATAGACGCGGCCATAATGGTTGTGTTGCGTTCGGTATTTGTGGTGATACATTCAGTTGAGGGTTTCATGAGGAGTTTCAAACTTTAAATTGCTCTTCGACGGTACCTTATTAATTGCGACCAGCTAAGAAATAAGCTCTAATGAGAGCTCATATCTACCTAATTAGAAAAACTCTATAGTCTGGTTGGAAGTCAATAGTACCTACCTATAGTTTCCAACCAGTCAAGTGCTATACTTTTATCCAAATGTCAAAAACCATATTTTTTTTTATTAAATTATTATGTCATTGTAAGTATTTTTGCGTCAAATGGCTTACCTATTTCTTACTTATTTCTTAAAAATTACTAAAAAATATCAAAAGTTTAGTGTATCGACAGATCGATGAATAAAAGTCTAAGTACCTAGTTCTTTTTCAACTTTGGTCGAATTGTGACTAGATCAATTACTTCCCGTGCTCATGTAGGAATAATAATACCGTTACCGTAAGCTTTCAGACTGAAAAATAAATTTGCTATGCGACTCGCGTCTGTCATTTCATGAGACAAGTGTGTTTTGTTGGCTTCCTTCCAATTGGTGTCGTGGCATTAGCTGTTACAGGTTATCTCTACACGTGGTTTGAGGTGGTAAACCAATTTAATATGCTTTTAAACCTACATCATTATTAAATCTCCCTCTGGAGTCTGAGAAATTAGTTCAATATGTGACTTTAGGATGACATCTTTACGATTGCATTTCATTTGATCTTCTTATGAGCTTTAAAGTTTTGAATATTTTGTGGTATCCGCTGATCGCTGTACAGGATGTGACCGCGCACATGTTTGCTTTTTGCATCGTGTATACATTAACCCTGGTACCTAAAGATACCTATCTTTATAAGTATAATAGCGGGTAGGTATTAAATATATAGGTAAGCATCTAGCGGTAACATATCTAGGTATATTCCTGATATTATGAAGTAGGTAAATATAATTCCTTGTGCATACCCAACTTTTTTTTTGGAAAAGTATCTACCTCTTAGTCTGTTTAAGTACCCTGCTCTCTTGCATTCTTCTGTGGAACGTAGCCCTTAGGTATGTATAATGTGTATGTATAAACCTATACGCCTACCTAATGCAATGAAATTCGTAAAATTACATCATCTTTCGATTTCATTCATTCGAGATTGATTTGCATTGAATATTGTAAATATTATTGCTGAATTTTCCCCAGTTAGAGCATGAAAATGTAATATTTTTAGTAATGTCCTTCGTCGTGGACATTGATCCGTAATTTCGACATCACTCAATGTGGCTCGTTGGTCTAGGGGTATGATTCTCGCTTCGGGTGCGAGAGGTCCCGGGTTCAAATCCCGGACGAGCCCGGTTTGGTTTACTTTTAGTAATCAACATAATTTTGTTAGGTATTCGTAAAGCTTTCATATTCTTTTTTTGGCATAACTTTTTCTAGAAGCATTTCAACTTTTTAATATAGCGCCATCTATGATGTAAATGTAATATGTCGAAGCGAGCTTGATTACAACTTTCAAATGTGACAGCGAATCTGGTTCTTATCTAAAACCTAACCTAACCATGAAATAGGTAAATAATATTAATAAAATGTTTTTTTTTAGTTTATATTATTAGTTGCACAACATCGAATTACAAGCGACCACGTCAGTGATAAGATGTTGATAGGAATGCATAAGATAAATTGTGAGAACCGAAATAACTTGTGTAGAAATAAATAAGTACCTATTTAGGTATTTACATTCTTATTTGGTGTTTTTTCAATTCCTTTAATGTTGTGTTTGTGCAAATAATATTGTGTTCGTTTAACATTAGCTGTTTTTAGAGCTATTCGGGCTATAGATGCTGCGGGAACAATCTATTTTTAAACTCGTATAGGTGTCTTTTATTTTAGAACATTCTCTACAAATTACCTTTTAGCTATATAAAAATCATTAAAGGATACGGAAGCGTGACTAAGAAACTTATTGTTTTGGCGGGATTTATTTAAAAATTAATTAAATATCACTTACCAGATCCCAAATCCTCTCTGACTGCAAGAGCGCATAATAGAGAATGTGCTATGTCGAAATATGGGTACATTTTTAGTTTAATGACCTGGTTGGCCAGGTCCAAGAACGCTTCGGGATCCATGGTGTTAGATTTGAGTGTATTTCACGGTATAACAGTCAATTATTTGCACAACTAAACACCGACAATAGCGTGATACGGTGACGCGCGTCCGCGACTAACCGCGGGCGAAGTAGCCGCGAGACTGGGATGCGGCGAGTCCGTACTCACTATTATGTATCAATATGAACGCCTTATAATTATTTTGGTCAGACGTAACAAACCATCTCGTTTTGCCTCCGGGATTAGCATTGAGCGACGCGTTGCTTGGTTATAAACAATTCTTGTCAATTATTAATTATATTCAATTTTTAATTTTCCTAATAATGTATAGCTATTTGGGTTCCTCTCTCATCGTTTCCGTAGTGTAGCGGTTATCACGTGTGCTTCACACGCACAAGGCCCCCGGTTCGATCCCGGGCGGAAACAGTTGATCTTTTTGGACAAATATACGCCAATTTTTATTGATACCGTTCTAAAATAAGTTATTTCAATTTACTTATGGTTTATTAATTTCAGAAGGTACTATGTAAGCGCTATTCGTAGATAGTAATTTTCATAGTATTCATCAACAAGGCAAGACGTGTCGCAAGATAGCAACAAAGGAATTGCGATACCGGTATTGCAAAATAAACGTAACACTATCAGAGATTACGAGAAACGATATCGGTAGCACTGGTCTAAAATATTCTCGAACAAAATGGAAAACAGTAAAAATAAAACCAAGTGATATTGTTAAAGATATATTATTTGTAACAATAATTTCATAATTTACAACATATCAAATTTATAAAAATAGATTACATAATTTAGGAAACGAAAAACATTCATAATATTAATAGTTGTTACAATTTCATCAGTCTTTTATATTAAAATGATCTGTACACAGCCAAATCTTTGGAAATATGAAAAATTATAAATAAATTGTATATTATTGCAATGATTTCAACAGATTATTCTAATATTAATGATTCCACATAAACAGGAATAATGTTGAACAATTATTTCGTAAAATTTAGAACGACAATGTAATTTAAAAAATAAGTATTAATTAAATTTATAATAAAAATTCTAACATAATGTAAAAAAATATAGCGAAAGGTAAAAAACGTTATTAAAATTGTAATTGACATAGATTAATCTATGGTAGCCATTGATTTCATGATTTATATGTTATTATTCTATTAAAAACCTACATTTTAACGATGCCTCTCCACAAAATCTTAATGTATTACACCTTACCTAGTTCAATATGTTAGATATAAAGCGATTATTAGAGGAACTTCAAATTTAAATTTAAAAAAAGAACGGGAAATAAATAATAGTACTTTAAACTGGTCTCAATATTGAAAATAAAAACTCTGTAGCGAACAATACAATAAAAAAAATTAGTTTCATTACACAAACATGCACCAAACTCGACTGAATGGGAGCTACCATTTATTTGTGCACCAGGTTCGAACAGATCCTTCTGGTCTTTCTGAAGATATTGAAACAGAGCTTCTCCTATTACCTTATTTTACTGTGTCCATGATTGATCTCACACAAATCGTTACCATCTTTATTATGGTAAAGCAATAAAGATTTTTAATATTGAGTACCTCTATTTTTATGTATAGGCTTAGGAAATTAGCTAATCAGGCGTTTAATTTTATGTTTAATTTAACAGCTTTATTGATTGTACAAACAGACCTTTAGCTGGTGAACAAAAAAAAGGTACGACTCCCATATATAAACATAAAAATTCGTCAACTTAATAATGCAGATGAGAAAGCGAGTCGAATCTCTGATCTTTAACAATGTTAAAAACGTTATAAATGCAAATGAATTTAAGTATACTAATTATGGATTAAAAAACAAATCTTAACATGTTAAGAACTAAGTTATTTTTGTTGTAAAATTAAGTTATTAACCACAGAGTTCTGAAGACTATTACACAATTTATATTAAAACTGAAAATGGGAGATACTGTAGTAAAATGCATATCAAATCTAGAACGTTAAACAACAAACAGATGATGTCCTTCATAAGAGTAATTATCACATACGGCTTTGTTTACACTCTCAATAGGTACAGAACATCGTGAAATTGTACAATTACCTACTAAATACAGTGTATTATTTCTTATGTTAATTTACTTGTCATTTCTACACAAGGCGATAAATGTAAACAAGCCATTCAATTATATACCTTATACAACTATGCTGACAGTTCATTTCGATTTCATAAATTATAACGGACATCACTATTAGAAGTCAGAATTAAATAAAAAAATATTTTTAATATATGAAACTACTTACAGTTTATATTGAAATTAGTATTTCAACCTTTTTTTTTGTAGACGACGTGAACTTAATGAGCATATATTTTAGCGGGTAATTAAACAGTTACTTATAAAACTATTCACAAACTGCACGGCAGCATCTCATGATTGACTGTGTGAGATTTACTGAAAAAGAAAAACAAACATACATCTTACCAATTTCATTATGTAAAATTTAGATACAAAAATTAATGTTGGGTACACAGGATATTAACAATAGGTACGGTAGTTTCCAACAAGTGAAATTCAATACTTTTTCCGAAATGTCAAAAAGGTCAATTTTTTATCAAATAGGACGTTGTGACGTCATATTTTTCCTATGGAATGATTGATACCATATCAGCTGGCATTTCAATACGGTAGTTTCCAACTAGTTAAATTCAATACTTTTATCCAAATGTCAAAAACGATACTTTTCTATGAAATTTGTATGAAACACTGAGTTATGACGTCATAGAATTTTTGCGTCAAATAGCTTATTTATTTCTTAAAAATAAGCAAAAAATAATTAAAATTTAGTGTATCGATCGGTCGATGAATAAAAGTATAGTCTGTTATTTTTCAATATTTTATCGTATTGAAACGTCAAATTAATTTATTTTTGACCTAGGAAACTACCCAAATATGTTTTAATCATTCGATGTTTTAAACTTAAACATTTAATTTTCTTTTTCATGAATGACTGGTTTATATTAAAATGAATTATGCGTATTTGCGTATAATAATCTTTGAAAATTAGATACCTACTTCGCAAAAGTAAAAATTCATCGTAGCTACTGGTCACATTTTTGACCTAATCTTAATAATATGATATGAATTTATAGACTACCTATTCTAGGACCTATTTGAGTATTTATTGGCACGGACGACTAACGTTAATTACGTGAGAAATACTCTACTAGTTTCAAGTCATAGTCGTGTAGCGTTTGCTTTTTTTAATAAGTAGATAAGAATGATTGATGAGGAAGGTTTTTATGTATAAGATCCAATAAATAGTGGAGAAATTTAGTTTCAGCATACAACTGTTCGAAGCCAGGGCGGTTCCTTAGCACTTTTTTTTACATAAATCCTTGCCCCACACTATTATATATTCCCCCCTGTGTCGTGGGTGCGGTTACAAACATACAATTTCACATATACATCACACCCAGACCCGGAACAATCTGTGAATCACATAAAGAGCTGGTCCGTGCGGGAATCGAACCCGCAACACGTTGTACGGCAGCCCGTTGCCCAGCCACCGCACCAACCATATAGTCGTATAGTCAGTAACAATATTATTATTATTGCATAAATTATAAATTAATAATTACCTTTGTATCCTCCCTTACATGCTGTTTGATGATGCGTTCTTCCCACCCTGCGAGTCTCTTCTATCTTTCTCTTTCTCCACTATTGGGGTTCCTGTGCACAAACAAATATGAATAACATCAAAATTACTTTTTAATGACTTTTGAAGTGAGAAAACCACCCTTACTGTTAAGGCAACAAGGGCGCTTTAAGCTTTCATTATGAAGTCGTGCGTATGATCGAGAAGAATGAGCGTCATTTAATACTATTGTTCATGGAACATGCTTTACACAGGGACATAAGCCTCTACATTTATGAAAAAAAAAAAATATTGACATACCTAACCAAAAAGTTTATGTTCATAAAGTGCCTACAAAATATTAAATTATTTTTGTTTTTTAATTAAAATGATACTTAAATATCACATTATAAAAAATGTAAAACAGATAAGAAATGGTACACTATAGCATTTAAAAATCTATTTATCACATTTTTACCATTATGTATTTGATACAGTCTTGTATCATGGACCAAAACATCAAGTGATACAATTTCTTCTCAATGTGAACAAATATCACAAAAAATGTCCATGTAATGTCTAGAATATCTTATACAAGTCAACTCAACAACGCCTGGACCAATTTTGCTAACTATATTTTTGTTGTGTTTGTTATTGTCAGGAGAAGGTTCTTATCAAAGAAAATATTAGAAAAGAAGAGGGGAAGATTAGGAAAAAGTGACGCTTTGATAGCGAGATAGTTGGACCCGTGTGAAGCAGGGGCAGGCCGCTAGTTCTTAATAGTTACTTTTTACTGCTATAAGACAAAGTTACTCAAGTAGGAAATAGTCTTATGAAATGTCATAAAAAGAGAGCTAATTTAATTTTTAATATTACATTGTTTATCATCTTATTTTTTTTATGTTGGTAATTATGGAAACTAGTAATCTTCTAGAAAATTATGATAATATTAAAAGTTTTATTGTGTCGAAAATACTATTACATAGCTAGTAAGTTAGCGCCTATTTTTTGTCCGTCACTCCCTCTAATTTGATTACTTGTAAAATACTATGTATTAAATAATGCATTATCTGCCACATAAGTTGCTCGGGTACTTGAAACGACGGCAAAAGGCCTTCTGTATAGTAAACTTGTTCGAACTACATAGTTGGTAGGCAAAGCTGAAACAACTGTTTGCAGAAATCTCTAAATAAGAGAAGTACGTTCTTCGGGATCCCCAACAAATTAGGAAAAGCGATATTTTATCTAGGTTCAAACAAATAGTTGGCAAAAACCAAGTAAAAATAAGCTGTAGTGTAAAGTATCCTTTAACATTACTATACTTCTTTCATTGAGTCAATGAACATGCATCGTCATAAACATCAGTCATACCATACTTACTCAATATATTCCTTCTACGCTAATTTTATAAAGAGGTAAAATTTGTAAGTTTGTATGTAGGGGGGTAATCTTTGGAAAAGCTGGTCGGATTGCCAAAATTCTTTCATTGATAGATAGATACAATATTCCTGAGTGATATAGGCTATAAAACATCAGGCTACGATGAAATGGAGCTGAGCAGCGGGAGAAACCGCGCGAGAGTAGCTAGTATTAAATAAATCAAGTACAAAATACACTAATAAAAATTTTACGGGAAACTATTTCTTGGTAACTTGCAAAACAATGTTTTGAATGAGAACTAAGCAAAATGGAAAAATCAGCAAACGCAAAGTATCATTCAAATCAATGGGCTTGAAACATGTTTAAAAATTTGAAATATGCTTTGAGCAAAAAGATGATAAAAATAATGAGTTGTAACACGCAAACTTGCATAACACAGCATTAATGATTTTTAATTAACACAAACAGAGTGTTTTTTACGGTTCACTGAATATTAAAAGTAAACTTTATGTAACAATGGAACTGATAAGACTAGAAAGGCATTCCTTATCAGTGAAATGATAAATGGGACTTTTTATAGTTTTTGTAAATGTTTTCATTCACGCGAAAGTATGAATCATGCGTGGTTTTGAGTTATTGAGAACATTGTTACTTTTAGGTTAATCAAAACTGTGGTCAGTTAATGTTACATGATATAAGTTAACGCTTTTAATTCCCAAAAGTGGGAAGTGGTGGTGCACATAAAAACATCTCTTTTTTTATCAGTTCTTAGAGAGCCTGATGACAATAAAGTTGATATTCAAAAAGCAAAGAGTGAGGTCTTTTTGCATTTTCGTAATAGTACTTAAATTGAAATTTAATTTTCATAAGTAACAATATCTCCTTCACTCTTATTCGAAAAGAAAGAGCAAACACTATCGATACTTCGAAGAGCTAAGCGAAAATGAAAAGGTCGAGGTAGCATTTGTAATGGGAATATGATAAGCATCGTCATAAAGTTGTCCGAATACCTTTCTTTTTGCCAGGCGCACTCTTTACTCGCCCGTTGGCTGAAAAACAAACAAAATTATATTTTCAACACTCTAACGTACCAAGTATCGTATGATGTTGCTTAGAGAATTTCTCTTTCATTTTAATAGACCAAATCTTTAATTTCGTACCGATTTTCTGTTCATTGTTCGGTGAGCGGGGAATTTTTGATGGAGCTGTCTCATGCTGTATAAACCTTAATGTTTCTTCTTTGGGTGAAAGTACTTCTTGTTCTGTTGAAGAGTCTTCTATCTTCTCATTTTCGGTTTTTTCTTCTTCCTTCTCTATTACTGGTGATTCAGGTTCAGTGATAACTTCTTCTGTTCTTTCTGGGGTGGAGCAGGGAGCCTCGGACATGTTGGGGGAGTATGGCGAGTCGATAGGGCCGTTCGTCTCATTTGCCTTGTCTGAGACATTGTTCTGGTAAATCGTGTCCTGGTCCGATTCCGTTGTGAAATCTGATCTATCGCTCTTTGGACTTGTCACGTTGGTCAACTGTAATATGTGTAACAATAATCCCTTGTTAAGTCGGTTTAATAATAATTTTGCAATTAAATATTAAAAAGAAAAAGGCTAAAAATATAACAATTATACTTGCGCAAAAAATACGAACTTGCGCAAACGCCTGCGCCAATAAATCACAAGTTGTCATTTGAAATTCTCACTCTCAATTCTCTCAAAAATATATGAAACTCTTTGTAAAAACAACCCTGCGGTGGATGTGGACCCCTTAATAGAACCAGTGATGAAATTAAATTTACCGTAAAACTGGAATCTTCATCAGAATCAGCGTCTAAATCGACCATCATCTTCTCAATAAGTCGCTCCATGGTGGTTTCGCTGGTGGAAGCTGTGGGGCTCGCGTGCTCTCGACCGCGTTTACTTCTCTTTACCACCTACAACAGGAAAAAGCAAACATAATTAATGTTACATTGTTAATGTAGTGATAAAATTTTGTAAGTGAGGGTAAGACTCTAACGACCTTGTAATTAGGGTTAAAATTCTTAAAAAAGTATTAATAAAATATTTTTTTTTCTCCAAACAAAAATTTTATTCGCTACAAGTGATGAAATTGAAATTCTGATAAAACAAAAAAAAACCCACTGACACAATTCACACGACGGATGGTGATTCGTATGTAAATTTGACCCATTGTTTTACGTTAACTTATAGTTTTCCATAGCTTCAAATAATCATACTGTTCAGGGGCAAATTCAATTTGAACTACAATTCGATAAAATCGAAACTCTTTCTCCTTCGAAACAAAGGGTCCCCAGAGAAGCAGATATATACAAAGAGTTCCTCTTTTAAAATCGAAATTATTATTATTATTGATTTGTTCCTTTTTCCTTCACACTGAGATAAGATATCTCGTACTTAGTTAAATACAAAATATTTATTACACATTTCTTGTTAAAAAAGGGAAACTTACTAAAACTTCCTCATTATTGCTGACATGGGTGCTGTTATTATTTCCATAATGTTGTGAGTTTCGTCGAAAGCACATGGTGAACTCGAATAGTGAGTGCAGCGCTGACGCCCAGGACTGGCGCGGCTGCCCGCTACTGGTGCGGGCGCGGCTCAATCTGTTGCCCTGGTACTTTAGGGTGCGCAGGTAGCGACGATGGCTTTGTATGTACATGACCTAGAATTTTATTAAAAGTTTGTAGTCAGTTTTGGCAGCTTGTAACTTAAGGTGATGATGGAACAAAATTGAATTGTTGAATTGATTGAAAACAGAGTAACAGAGTTTCTTGCTCGTTCTTCTCCATTGGAATTTGGACACACTTTGGAACGAGCAAATAATTTGACTGGCACACAAAGTTGAGCTTTTTGATATTTATTTTGTGTTTGACTATTTAAAATAAATGATTTGACTTTACTTGACTTCTCAGCAAAGGCTTTTGTAAAGGAACTTAAAGGCTTAATTTTGGAGTTATAAACTTTAATATTTTGAGATTTATATTTGCTACATCATAAACCTATCATCAGTTATGTTTCAAATTCCTTTTAAGATGTTTTGGATTCTCTATTTAGTTAATTAAACAGATAAGCAATAAGGTTTCTCTAAAAAAATCTGTTGCAATCTTCCGCTTAATATTCTTACAAATAAACGCGTAATATTTTATTTCTTACTTACCACATCAGCAGATCTTAGTGGCGGTTTTCCCATAACAAGGTTGATGAGTGATATAGACTCTCTGGTGATTCGTAACGCCACTATGAGAGCCAGGAAGAACACCCATGGTAGGGGTCGAACTAATTCTGGCTGTGGACGCTCATCTTGATCGACTGGAAGTAACAGACACAGGAAGACATTAAGAACGGTTTTAGGAAAGGCCTTTAACTACATCAACCTCATTCAATTTAAAAATACTTATTTCTCTAAATAGTCAAGAAAAAAAAAACACACTTTTCCACAACAATTGTCAATATTTTATATCAGCTCCAACTACTTAGTTAAGTACAAGCTAAAAGCATCCCTAATGACGACACCTTGCCTCAGTTTCTTACCATGACAACAAAGCATTAATTAATTCATGAATTTAAATAAGCTTAATGGATGAAAGAGAAAAAGAAGAAGAACGTGGTTTTCAGAGAGAAAAAAACAGAGATTTTAATACATCAAACTCCAAGCGAACTATAGTTCTTGTTAGTCTAGCTATTGTTCTTCTATTATGAATTTCCACGATTTGAAAGGTTAGAATTCGAAAAAACAACAACCTAAAAATTGCAATTTTGTTATGTCGAGACAAAATGTATGTAACAACAACTAAGCCTTCTTTTAAAAAGCCTAAGCTCATAAATAGTAATCAACAGACAAACATTATTAGCCGCATGATTCACACACATAGATAATGTGATAGATATAATTATTTAACAACAACATTAATGATAACTTTATCAAGACTGAGTAAAAAAAGACAGCATTGTTTTTTCTAACGTTGTCATATTTTTCTATTCCAACTATCTTTGTATTTATAACTAGCTTTTACCCGCGACTCCGTTCGCGTGGAATAGTGACTTCCTGCAGATTTTTGGTATAAAAACTATCCTATGTCCTTTCTCGAGTTCCAATCTAAGTCTGTATCAAATTTCTCAGAAATCGGTTCATTAGTTAAGGCGTGAAGAAAAGACAGACAGACAGAGTTACTTTCGCAATTAGAATATTATTGATCGCATGCTAAATTATTCTATTTTGTGTTTGATTTACTGGTTTATATATAGATTGACGAAGTAACTGTAACTAGGTATCATCAATTGGACGAATGTGGAGGAACCTAAAGAATTATGTATATTAGGGTTTTAGTGTAACCTCCCCCGTTAGTTTACCACCTAGCATGGTGATTGCTTAAAACACGGGTGTTTACCTAAAAATATAACAAAAACACGGCACAAACATTTGGGAGTCGTGTATTACAAAATTTGTCTGAGGTCCTTTACAGTAGATGGCTCTAAGGGCTAATTCTTATAAGTTGGATTTAAAAACATACGGTCTTATTACAAAACAAGGGTTTTTCTTTAGTCTAGGTCTAAACCATTGATCCAGTTTTTGTATTTAAAATTGAAGGTTGATGATAATAAGGTTCAAAATACATGGTGACTCCATGGTTTAAAACCTAGACTAAAGATAATTTTTGTTTTGTAATAAGGGGGATGGCCTTTAACATATAAAATTTTTAAAGTTGTTTGAAATATACTACGCATACATAGTGCATGGATGGATGTTTGAAAGCTCGACTAGTTTCAAGATACACCGGAACTCATAATTATGAGCGTTTAGTATAGTTCCACTGATTTCATCACATTTATGCCGCCAAAAATCGTACTAACATCTTGAAGTATCAAAGATGCACTAATAACTACATTTTACATTCAGTCATTACGTGTATTCAGTTTTCAGAAGGATTTTTATACGTATAAACAATACACGTGCATTGTTTAAAAAACCCATATTACAGAAGTTTAGTCATTGTAAAACTAGATTTAACGAAAGATTAGTGTGGACCGTCAGATTAAAATCAAGGTTAATTAATGCTTTTGTTTGTATACTACATAGGTAGGCACTTATACTTTATGTATACTGTCTATTTATTTAACTTCATTTCGTCACTTCGTCAGTACAGACAAGACAGGTAGACCCAGCTTTATTTTAATATCATAATTATATGGACATTTTTTTATGTGATGGAATGGCCAACAAGCCGACGGATAGCCTGATCCTGATAATAAGAAATTAGAGTCGACCATGTACACCCGCACCAACACAGGAGTTACGAGTGTGTTGCCGACTTTTTGGGGATTAGGGTTTAGGAGATAAGGGATTGGGGGAGAGGGGAAAGATTGGGCGCCCGGTAACCTCACTCACACGACGAAACTCAACGCTGTTTATCTAACGTCCCAGTTTCAATAGCTTTATTTTGTAAAATCTATTGAACACTGAAAATACTATAATTAAAGTGTCTCTAGTGAGTTGATTTCGTGTGGTGGCTGAAAAGCAGCCTTATAGAGTTACCATAGAAACTAGTTTTCCATACCCACTAATTATTAGTAGTCTTCCAATACAATAAAGGTTCTAATTATTCTCAAATGAACTTCCATTACGTTGACTCATATTCGTTTGAAAAGTAAATACAAATAGCATTTGAAATGGCAGTAGGTGCATTTTCAAACACTTTTAGTAATAGTCACAGAATTCCAATAGCTCCGTACTTATTAGTAACTAGCTAATCTCGCGCGGTTTCACCCGCTGCTCAGCTCCATTTGATCGTAGCGTGATGTTTCATAGCACTCAGGAACATTGTAGCTATCTATCAATGAAAGAATTTTGGCAATCCGACCAGCGGTTCCAGAGATTTCCCCCTACATACAAACTTACAACTTAGTATAGACGAATACGAAATACGCGGCTTTGACAAGCAATGTAGTATAAAATAAGTAATGTCTGAAAGGGAGAGTGAACAAACTAACTCCCAAGGGTACCTACCGGCCTCTAACTATATTATCTAACGCATAACTACATTTTTTCTCTAAATTAAATAATATAAGAGCCACTTGATTCAAAGTTTTTCAGAAATCAGAGACTCATAACATTTAGATTAGGTCAACCACCATCTCTAAATGACTTTTACTAGATTAGGAATTATATCAAAATTGTGGATAATGAACTGCCTGTCCAGAATACTGCGCAGTAGCTGGGCTGCTGTTAAACGAGTTACGGGTTCGATTCCTGCAAGAAACAACACTTTGTGTGATCCGCAAATTGTTATTTCAGGTCTGAGTGGCTTGTGTATGTGAATTTGTATGTTTGTCAACGCACCTACTCACAGAAAAAAATACAAGACTGGGCAACGTTTTCTAAAAAATAAGAAATATATTTACATGGCGGTGGGACGGCCCATCTTGCACATTTCTCGACGACCCATAGCGTTCGGTCGAGGTGTCTTAGCACCGACTGCCCCAGGCGGTAGCTCGCCGCATGCTCCGCTATACTCTGGAACACCTCCTTAGCCAGTGTGACCAGCTCCATATCTGAAACAGCAGTGATTTTTTATGTGATACGAGCCTACGGATTACCTGATGGTAAGCAATCAGCTAAGCCCATTGACCATTGACGAGTGCATTGCCGACCATTTGGGAACAGGGTTGTGGAGATTTTGGGATTGGGGAGGGGAAGGATTGAGCCTCCGGAAACCTCACTTAGGTACACGGCAAAACACAACGCTGAAAATTTTAGGCTAACACTTGGAATGGATGTTAGCAAATTTTATAATTATATCCATGATAATCCGCGTAGAAACCCAAAGTACCTAATATGTTTAATTTTAGCAGAAACAATGAAAGAGGTTTTATATGACTCCGTACCTATTTGTGGACGTTTAAAAATAGAGCGTTTTTATATTTTTTTAGTAAGAGTTTGTTAGTTAGAAACTAAAACTAGCCTGTATGTAACGTACGTAATCTATCTATAGCCAAATATCATTCAGATCTATTCAGTAGTTTTTATCCATACTTTCACCTTTTTAATAGCTAGGTATAAGAGAAATTTACCGAAATAAAATTAACAGGCATTAATTTATCCTCTTACTCATATACCTAGTAAAGATGAATAGAATAGATACTATCTATTTATAAAATAGATTCGAAAAACTAACGGAGCGACTATCCGTAATAGATGTACCTATCGGACGGAAATGGTTCGGTAGGTACATTAACTGCATGTACATCGAATTGAAATTCAAATTAAGTAGAGAGGTAGGTAGGTATAGGTACTTACGTGCCTACTCAATGCAATTTCTCAAGTACTTACCTATTTTTGTTTTAAAATATATATCGTCATTGATAAGTAATGTTATGGTTAGTGGACCATTTCTTAAACAATGAAGAAATCAAAACATAATAAATATTGCCTACTGACGTAGGTGCGTATCTACGCACGTACCTATTATTAATTAGTTATCTATTTATTTAATCTCATTCAAGTTTTATGTTCAATATGACTAAAAAAAGGTCTTATATTATGAACAGGTTCATGACCTCATTCGACAAGCTATGATATGAATTTTTTAATCTACATGTCTAAGGGCTGTTTTTTCAATACTCAGATAATTGTTATCTGAGGAATATAATTGTTGCTGTCACTGTCTTATACAAACATTCTGACGCGACAGCATCATAATTATTCCCCAGGTAGCTGTTACTTATCGAAAATAAGCCCTAAAACAATATTATTTGACATAGGACGTTAAAATAGGTATAAATATGTACAATTTACTTACATAAGTACACATTAAGAGGAAATTGTTTTAAATAATATTTTATAGCACTAAAGTGTGAATTTTAACACAACTATTACTATTGCGCTTACGCAGGAGTGAAAATTATAGTAAACCTAGCTTTTGTCCGCGACTTCATTCGCGTGGAATAATGCCTTCATGCAGATTATTGGTATAAAAATCTATCCTATGTCCTTTCTCGAGTTCCAAACTATGTCTGTACCAAATTTCACAGAAATCGGTTCAGTAGTTTAGGCGTGAAGAAAAGACAGACAGACCGAGTTACTTTCGCATTTATAATTAGTTTGGATAAATGCATAAACCACGTGGTAATATTTTACACTGGTTATAAAATTGAACCATTACACCCCAAATAAAACAAAAACCAGCTTCGGGGCCTTAACAAATTTACGAAACTTCTAGATAAACAAAACACTATCAGCTACGTTTATTATGCATACAAACTCATTTTACAATGAAGGTAGGCTGAATGGCCAAATGGGTCCCTTTAACAGACTAACAATAAACACGGACGTTTGTCCATTCTTTATCTATAAAGCATAAGGAATCACAAATTAGCTAACTACTTCCCTGATCAAATTCCATCCATATAAAGAATCAAGTAGGTTCGCCAAATAGATAATGTTAAGGAAGTACCGTCTAAGTGTAAATATAGAAAATACAGAGCCCACAATTCATTGGCTAGTGGACAGTTAACATGTATGTATAAAATATCGTAACCACTTTATCATGTTGTCTCTAATTAATTCACAGCATCTAATTGGACCAATTAATTTTTATTTACGAACATTTTCGTGCTACGTATGTCGATAAAATTGGCGTGTCGAAATCACATCACTACCTAAGCTGGAATTAGTAGGTAAATAGGTATTAAAGAATGGGACTGTAAAGGGAAATCACGGATGAATATTTTTACTCTACCAGAAAAACTTCTGAATTGTTTATGATGAAATTCGGAGGGCAGATATATCATGAAATAGATTATAGCACATATCTTCAATGAAGTGGGTGAATTTGTGAGCAAAGGTATTATTTATATATGCTTAATGTTATTTTTTTTCAGATATTTTTTATGATTAATACGTAAAAAAAATATTAGCACTATTTACAGCGTAAGGATTTTTAAATCTTTACACACACTTAATTTATTTTTCTTTGTATTACTTATAATATTATATCTTTGTCTTACCTATAGGTAAGTATTTATTATATTTATAAATAAATAATAAGTTCCTGGAACTCACGTGCACCTTCAAACGTGACAAAACTGTGTATAAATATAATACAATCACATCACAAAAGTTGTTTCGCATCGCTAAGCCACCAAAATACTACACAAAATTTTGGTAAAACAAAACATACAATATATTATCAGATTTAATTAGCATACTTAACAAGTTTACCTTCACAATAAGCACGTTATAAAGCCGATTATCATTTAAATCACGGGACCTATAATTATTCACTGTGTACACGAAAGAAAAAAGAAGAAAAAAAATGTCTCGGGTATCACCCTTTCAGTTTTTACTGAGTTACTGCTAATGAGTGCAGGAGCCTGGGTACATCATTTTGACTTCTTTATACCTTATAGATAATGAGGCGCAGAGGACAAAGGTCAGTGCAATCATAGACAGATACCGGGAGGCCAGTAAGACAAATATCCAATATATCTAATAACTAGTGATTTACTGCGACTCCGCTCTTATTTTGTATTTATCAATTTATTGATTATTGTAATTTTGTTTCTGACTTTATGATAAATAAAAATTGTAGATATTAACTATGTGATGATAATTTTTTAATTTTTATTTCCAGCTCCCTCTTTTAGAACAATTTTATTCACTGTAATGATTTATGGAAGTAGCCCGAAAAGATGAAAGCTTTAGTAGATTAGTCATTTAGTCAATCAATATTAGTGTATAGATTTTTTGGGTCTCTCAGACTTTCTGACTGAAACTGCCCCATTCCTTCTCTTGCCCTAGGCTGGGGTTGATAATGAGTGTCTAGATATAAGATAGATCAATGTAGGTAGGTACATTGGAATTCCGTTTTTTGAAGAATTGGAAGAATTTCCGTATTTTATCTTTAGGAATTTCAATATGTAATCTTATTTTCAGTCAATAACTAAATAAAAATCAGAACTAACAGGTGTAAATGACTCATAAATTTTAGTGACACACCTTTATTAACAGATAAAAAAAAGGTTTAAAATAATCAACACACTGACAACCAGTGCCAACATATTATGTAGATACTTATCACTATATTATTAATAACATAGCTGTGTGATATTATTTACTACATGATCAATATGTTTTACATTATGTACTTGTGTCTGGCAATTGTTCATTAATGTTATTTGAATCAGTACCTGGCATGTAAAGAAAATGACTGGTGAGAATGCCTACGGCATTAAGTCCGCCTATGTAATGATATGTTCCATAAAGTTTAAAAAAAATAAAGTTGAAGAGGTTTTGTTCAATCATTTACTTAAGCATTGTGGATATTGATTTTATTCTTATGTAAATACTTTAATAGCCTAGGTTATACAGGATATGTTTAAAATAAAAAGCTGCTGTTTAGTTTGCAGTTAGTTCTGTTCTATTGGCTTTTGTATTGTTTGCTAATTAATAAACTAATATTTTATATTTTGTAGTTATTTATATCTTTACTTTAGGTGTGTTTGTGCGTTTTATTTTTAAAATTTGATTATAACATTTGTATATAAGTGTCCACTCTACTAAGCCATAATCTTTTAACATATGTAGCTAAAGTATGTTCCGTTCCTACAGACAAACATGTAAACAGTTTTGTGAGGCATAGATTTAGTATAATAGTTTATAAAACTTAATTGTAATAATAAATTAATGAATAATATCATACTGTGCTGTTGAAAGGACTTGGTATCCGTTGTCCATCACAAACAACTCAGGCTGTACTGTTTTTATTTATTATTATTGTATTGCTCAACCAAGAAATTAACTCAGTGCTAGGTTTTTTTTACTGGAACTTCAGTGAGCTATTTTATGTCATATTAATAATTAATGAATAAATACACAAAAAAGTTATATATACTTCTTTTTTGTGAATTTTGTTGATTTAATTTAGACAAATAAACCTTTTAAAAGTAAACAAATAATGGATAATATGTATATAAAAATATAAATGACAGAATCTGTTTGTCTTATAAATCTCCACAGAAAATGACAGTATACATATTTAGTTTATCTTTTCCATAATAGTATATGCTACAAGGATACAGCAATCTAAATAAAATGGCACACAAAAGCCACCCTTAAGATTGTAATCCAAGCGGAATAGGCAATAAAACTTTTATTAGGCATGAATAGAACAACTTTCTAAGTGCATACAGACTGGAAATCTTAGTTCAGAGTCCTTTCAACCTGATATATAAATTATATCTTAACTTATAAAATGATAAAGTTTAGCCAAAAACATTTATTTCAACTAAAGCTACACTAAAGGATACATTGTCAAATTATAGAATAAATAGTCTATCAGTTTATCAACCAATGATCCCAGTGGTTGGTGGATGTTCCAAAATACAGAATAAATGGAAAAGGATGAGCAAGAAAATTGTTGTTACTCTTTTATCTTTACTATTACTACTATTACATAAAAAAAATATTTTTATAAAACTAAACAGTTTGCTTAAAAACTCAAATCTCCCCAGAACTACTGGTCCGAATTAACCAATTATTTTGTTGTTTGATAGTCGATTTATTGAGGAATAGAGGAATAGGCTATAAAACATCTACGCTATGACCCAAAGCGTTCAACTATAGGTGAAAACGCTTGGGAGTAGTAAGTTTTGAGCTTCATCACCTGTCAGAAAACCTGTACTAATAGGGCTGATGAGCATGTTTGCTTCCATGATATAAAATACCTGATACAGTAATTCAAGCAATTTCATTTGCAGAACTCCACCCATGGTAAAAGTTTTTTAAAACTTAATCAGTTTTTCTTATTGCTGACCATGTTACCTTATAAATAAAGCTGTTAAATAGTTTATTTCAAAATATATATAATATAATGTTACTTAACATTTTAAATTACTTTACAAATTATTTACATTTATAAAATAACACATTTAAGTCCTAATATACAAATTTGTAGTTTTCATTTGTTATATTATTTATTATTTGATTTGATAAATTATATTTTTTTTTTTACATTTTGTAGGTAGTTACAGCAATGACAAGGGGGTATAGTCCGTATAGTCAGTTTAATTTCTCAGGATTGAATATTTGTTATTTGTCAAAAAATTAAATAAATTCAATAGAGGGTTTAAATATATTTTTAGTAAAACCACAAATAAAATATTTTACGTTATCAACTGCCCAAATTTTCATTACCACGTTACTGATTAGGCATTGGACATAGATTTGATACTAAATTCAAACAAGTCTGACTTTCCTCGAATATTTACGAGTTTAAAATCAGCCACTTGGTACAATTAAAATCCGAAAGGATTAAAATTTCATTAGCGAATTTCGTACCATCTACAAACTTTATGAATATAATAAATCACCATAATTTGTATATTTATAATAATTCGTTAAGTATTATACGTACCAATTGGAATTCTTTTCGAAGCCGGGATGTTGTTTGTATTTCAGAAAGTTCACAATCCATCCACATTCATCAAGTTTGTCCAATTAAATAGAGACGTCCATTTAGTTTCCTTCAAACAAGTTACTATTCAAATCGTACATGACTCGAATTGTAATGATTGTTGTTGTTGATCGATTTCACTTTTGAAATCGAAACATTGATCCATCAAATTAAGCGACCTCATGAATAAAATATAAAACATATTTTACTATATGTGGTAAATATAGAAAAACTTAGTTTGCTTTTACATTTGATATATAAAGGAAATAAGACAACTATAAAACGAATCAACTTAAAAATTGTCAACAATGGTTTTTAGTGTAATAAAATTCGACTAACTACTAACAATAGACAACGAATCATAGACCTCCTTGTCTTGTTGACGTCAAAGGTTTCATAGATTACCCACACATTGACAGTACGAACCACGGCTGGGGCACTCACACAGTGCAGTAGTCAATACAGAAACATGGCGTAATGGCGCGTTTGTGTTGGCGTAGAAAATAAAAGCTAGTGATAAGTTAATTTGCGGTTTGTGTAGTGAATTTTAGTTGTTTAGAGTTAAATTATAGTAAACACATGGTAAAATGTACACATAGAGCAACGTTTCTCAGATAAGAATGAAGTGGTAATGGAATCCCTTGAAGACTCAAATTGTCACTCCATGAGCGATAGTTTTTCTTTGTATGAAAGGTATTTGAGAAGTTTTAACGTTGTTGATCCATTGATCGAAGAAAGTGTTAATCGTGAGCAGAACGAGTTTGCATCATTGAACAACTGTGATTCTGAGAGTTCTCAAAGCGGAGGTAACGTAGAGTTGTCAGTCGTAACATCAACCAATGTTATAAATAAACATTGTGAAACAGCTGAAACCGAGAACAGTTTACTTAATCAAATAGTTCGTGATAATATCACAGACAAGGGATCTAGTTTGGATACTGATTTGGGTGTGAAAATAAATTCACCTTGTTCGCCGCTCGCGGCATCACTACTTGAGAATTCGTATGCAACGATAGACCACAGTTTAATAAACGATAAATCTAACCCAGCTGACATTCACATATCGTCAGAAGACTCAAGGACTGAGACTGTCAAGCACCCCATGTTCATAACCCCAACTATGGAGAACAGCAACAATGCAGTTGATAGTGTACCTATGTTTAGACATGTTAGGCCTTCAGAGAACGTGTTCAAGTTGCCTATAAGTGAATTATCTTTTAATGGTACCATAAAGCATGTTCAGAAGCTGAAACCTATTGTGGATCCTATCTCAGCAATGAGTTCTACCACAGGATTGGTGCATTTGGATGAAAAACGAGGGGAAGAAAGCTGTGGACCTTACACTAACAGTAATGACAATGTAGAGTCCATTATTGAGAGCAATGATGGTGATCAGAGGGGTAGTGATGTATCTGAAAACACTAGTGACAGATTAGACAAAGCATCAGAGAGTACAGGAGACTCCAACTATGAAGAAAGTAGTGTTAAAAAGGACTGTGCAATAAATGATGATGGTAGCACTGCAAAGTGGAACTCCGAGCAAAGTTACTCCTCACTTGAAGCATCATTTGATAGTGGTGTGAGATCCCCTGATATGTTTTCTGATAATGAAGAAGAAGAGAGTCAGTTGCCGTCAGAGCCAGAGCCAGAACCCTTCTGGAGTTTCCTACAAGATTTTGAGACACATGACAAGAGAAAAGTTAGGAAAATTGAGGTAAGCATGTTGACTACATAATATATAACCTTATATACCTATCTCATTAGCATAATAACCTTCAAATGTGCAAACTTTTGTATGACTAGAGCATAGACATTGTAATTGCATTCTGGGACAAATTTTACAAAGTTATTTAACTATCGTGGATTACTTATTTTTAAATGATTGGATCATCAATATAAGAAATCAAAATTAATCTAACATTTCTATAATCTATATTAATATAATAATGGGGCAAGATTTAATTGTTTATTATTCATACTGGATGAATTGTATACATTTTGACACCACATTGCTTGACTTGTGATCCCACAACACAAATTAAATTCTTGACCATGTGCTGAATGTTCCCTAGAAACAGATTGCAGGATAAATATGAATAAAAAAATTATTCATACTGAATAAGCTTTAAAACAACTTGACAGATTTGAGCAATTCTTAACTATTGAGAAGCTACAATAACCAGTGAGTGAACATAGGTTAGGTATATATTATGCAAGTTAAAATTTGGGCACAACTACTAAATATTATTTTGATGTGTTTGTGCAACTTGCACATTGTTATCTGAGTAGGTAGCTTTATCAGCTGCAGGCTAAGGTATCTTGTATCAGTATAGGTTATCTTAATAATAATACTAGCTCAGAGTCCCAAAACTTTTGATACTTTAGATACACCTGATGGTCTATAAATAAATCATTTTATCCATAAATTGTATTTGTTTTTATACATTGTATTAATGTTTGATTCTACATTAGCCTGAGGTGCATATTATTTGAAATCAAGATTATGCTATTATATATAAAAACAAACAATGTCATTACAATACTTTGTGTAAACATAAATGTACACAAGTAATTAACAATCTGTGTAAATTATCCAAATTGACAATTAAATTGGGAAGTCATTAGAATACTCTTTACACTAACTAATAATGATATTGTTACCTAATAAATTATTCTGTGTTCTTATTGAGCTACATCATAAAAGCAAAATCAGACTTACCGCTTATGGGATGATCTACTTAGAAATTAATGAATTATAGCTGAATTTCTTATTCCATATTGTTTTAGTACTCACTCCTGCATAACCCATAATTTTATTGGTTTATTCCAAACAGGAAACCCTCCAAGGAGTCCTGCCGCCACCATCAGTGACTATTATAAAGACTGATGTGACAGAAATGCTGAAGAAGTACTACTGTCACTTACCATTGTTCGATGAGCATGCCAAAGTTGTTGTGCCTGACTTGAACCCTACTACTCCAACAAAAAGGGTTTCATTCATTGAAATCCCTGAGAATATTAAAACTCATGATACTGAAGAAAGCAGCAGCAGAAGTTGTAATACAGAGAAAACCAGAAATTCTTCAGTGGCTGAATTGGATACCAGTGCTAATGATAGGAGTGTGCATTTGAAAATGGGTTGTATGTCTGAAGCTAAAGATACTCCATGGCCAGATGTCATTAAATGCAGATATTATGATGTATAGTAAGTATACTGTACATGTTAGTTAGATTGTTAGATAGTTTATGGTTCTGTATTAAGATTTACACACCATATTTTTAGAATTTTTAGAATTTACGCCTTTATTATGATATGCATTCAATAATTTCTAAATACTAATAAAATAAAAAAGTTATTATAAATGAAATGTTATGCCAAAACATTAAAAGATTTAAATTATAATGTGTAACATAACATAGTAATGTAACACATTATGGTATTTACTTCCTCCAAATTGTTTGAGGATGTGGTCACCAAAATACAAAATTATCATCATTGAATTAGAAATAAACACAATTAAATGTCTGTGTCTAGCAAACCATATTGTTTTAAATTCAGTTAAATATTCAAGTAAAATTTTATTGATTGCTCATATTTTTCGATTGTTTATATTTAGTAACCTTTTATTTCATGCAAATCTATAATTTTTTAGCTACAACTTAACCAAGCACTCAGAGAAACTAGAGCTGCTAGCATTACGTTATGGAGAGAGATATGTGGGTGCTGAGACTGATACTAGTGTTAACATCCACTCTGGAGGCATGCAGTCACCCACTAGTGCTTCTAAGAGGAAGGCACTAAGGCTCAAGTAAGTGTTGCAACAATCAATACTTATTTAAAACTACTTTTGCGTGATTTCGTTCTCGTAAATGGATTATCCAACACAAAATGATTCAATTTAAACCTAAGTATTTTTGCCTATGGATACCCGCAACACCAGAAGGCTGTTTGTTTCACACTAGATTTCTGTAAAGCCGTGGTATCATTCCAGTCAAGCCGACCAATTCGTGTCGGAAGTCCACTCCTACATTTAATGATAACGATCTTGCATGTAAAAAACTTTGATGTACTTACTTACATTTGTACATATATTGTCTATTCAATGAATGAAAACATGTATATTTAAAAAAAGAAATAATATTGAAAAGTAAAAATAATTTATGTTTTACCTTGAAAACCCAGAAATATTGGTCTGCTGGCAAATTTTATAAAAAAAAATCCTTATCTAAGTTATTTACTTAAGAGCAGATTGTATGGATGTTTGTAGTATTTAGTCAGCATTTGCAGTCAATGGTCTAATTACTTATTGTTTTCAAATCAGCATTTATCTTTAAAGTAGCTTATTATAGCATATTTGTAGCTTTTTGAGTAACAGTTGGTTACTATGTCATGTTAGTAAGGAATGCAACAAATACTGGCCCTGACATTAATTGCTATATTATAGTGTTGACATACTTAGATATTTTAGCATTTGAATTATTTTCTTTGTTTGCTGATTCTGAGGCCCATAAAGTTTCTTTGGCAAATTGTGTAAATTACAACCTGTATTAGGTTTTATTTCTCTATAAATAAGTTTACATAAATTCCTTTGTTTATCAACGTGGAAATTATAAGGTTTACTTATGGTTTTTTTTACTCTTCCTCTACAATCTACTGGGGGCTATTCAACTAATATATTGTTTTATTTGAACCATTAGTTTCTAACATCAGTTTGTTTTACCAAACATAATTTTAACTTTAAAACATCAAATAAATGTAATTTATTAACACAGGTTGGCTCAAAGCAAGTCCCCGGGTCGCCGTCTGTCACACCTGGCGCGTCGGAGACAAGCATTCGCCAGTGCAGCTACCATCAATGAGAAGGCACAAGCATCAACCGCCAAAATGGTGCTTATTGATAAGAAGTAAGTATGATTATATTAATAAGGAAATTATGTTATGTATTGAAAGAGTCATTGTAAATACTTTAGAATTGCTTTTAATACGAAAGTTAATAGTACAACAATGTTATATTTTGATATATTCTGTATATAACAAATACTCATATCGACTTTTCCCCAAAAGCTTCTTCCCTCACAGGAAGCTGGTCAACTCGTCAGACAGGAAGAGTCCGCGGACCAGGCGTACACCGGGCAAGAGAACACCTATCCGTAAGACACCGGGCAAGAAAACTCCAGCGAAAACTCCGAAAACACGAAGTGGTGGGTCCAGCAGGAAAAAGGCTATGAGAAGATTACTTATGGACTCTGACCATCTGACGAGATCACAGCCAGCACGAGAAACCTTAAAAAGAGCTTTGTTCAGTCCAGAGAATAGGAAACCTGTTCCTCCAGTTCCATCATCCTCAGTACCAGCTCAAGCCATGAAATCCAAACGAGCTTTATTCGGTTCACCAGACCGTCCAGCCGAGACAAAGAGTATGGATGGCACACAGAGTGATCAGTTCCTAAAAAGAAAACGCGACCCATTCGATGATGATAATGACAATGGAAGGAGTAAAATAGCTAAGAGTTTGTCGTTTGGTGGCGATACAATTGGGAGTTCGCATTCGCATACTTTTGCTCGACGAGCGTCGGAAGCATTTGCTATGAGGCAGACCAGTGATTTGAATGAGACTCATAAAAAGGTTTGTTACATTTATTTTTTGTTTCTATCATACTTATTTGCGCACAGTTAAATTTTGCTATAATTAATAAAAGTATATTAGTATTCACGAATCTATAATGTAAGAAAACGGCGATATAAACAAAAATCTCTGCAATATTAAACAAACAGGATATTAATATTGTACTGTATATTTTCAGAAATTATTGTGGGCGGTCTCCGAGGCCCTTCGTGTTCATGGATGGCGTATGTCTTCACCTGGGTTCCGTGAGAAGGCGTCATCCCTGGCACGACTCACGCGCCGTTTGCTAGCGCTTCCTCCACACGCTGCTAAACTCGCCGCACCTAAGTTCTCTACTTCTGAAGTTATGCTCAAGTGAGTAACAGATGCAATAAAAATAATAGATTATAATTAAATACCGACCGAAAGAAGAAAAATAACCTGGTAATTGAATCGTGATATTTATTTGAAACAATGATTTTATTTTTGGAAGTATGCTTTAAAACAGCACTACGTCAAACATTTTTGAAACAAGATGAATCTGGCATTTTAATCAGACTACTCTGAGAAGAAATGGCGAAACAAACTTAAGAGGTCCGTCTACTTCAAAGTCCAGACAATGTAAAAAAATATAAATACAATTTGTGAGAAAAGTTCACTCTGTAGTGGTTTTTTGGGGAAAGAACAACAATAGTTTAAGTGGAATCGTTTGAAATTCTTGAATTTAAAAGTATCTATACTAATTCCTTCATAAATCTTGTTACAGGATTGCTCGTCAGTACGTCTACGCGATCATACAAGGTCGGTCTGTCGACGAGTGTTTCCAAGAGGAACAGATGAAACTCGCCAATGAAGTTAACAACAAAGTCACTGGCTATATTTCAGCCACCGCTTACCAACAAATGAAAGCTCGGCAAATGATACCCAGCACATCAACCTCACAGATCAAAGAGAACACGCATAGTAGCGGAATAAAACAGGAACAACCAAAAAGTGGCTCCAAAAATATCCTTCAAGACAAATTAGTTAATATAGATAGTAATTCCAATAGTAGCAGTGGTCTTAGCATGCTCGACAAGACCAGTTTAGGGTTCTTCAAGTCCAATTCCATGCCCTCATTCGAAGAAGCAGCTAAAATGAGAGCGCGCCGGCAAATTAGTTTCGATAATATTGACTTCCCGAAGAGATGAAGTGCATGTAACAGCAATACCTATTAACATTATGTACATATTACTATTAGTGACTAGTATAAGCTTAAGTCGACATCAGCAGGATTTATTAAAACTTATTATTCTTATGACTTCTCGATTATAGAAAGATTTTTTAGTAATTTTCGAAGCAATCGCTATATGTTTAGCAATGTTTAGTCAATTTCATTGTAGATACTTCCTTTCCTAAAGGTTGACTACGGTGTATTGTTATGTCTCATATATTTATTTCGTTTTGCTTGACTAGCAACTAGTAGCCCATAAAACGACGTTTTCTTAAATGAGGACATTAGCAAATTGTAGAATGAAGCATGATATTGCTGTATTTGTATTTCATTGACTTTTTCGTGTATGTATGTGTTACTATTGCTGAGTATGATCTCAGGTGTTAATTAAAAATAATAAATTATTTTTCCTTGATACAATTACAGTTTTATTTGTACAGTCGCGGACAGAGGACGCGAATGCAATAACCTTTTATCAAAAGTAATATCTGTCTGTATGTAGTTATTGTGAATAGGAATGAATGATTAGATATTTCTATATTGTCTGATTGTGTTTGTTATTGTATACAAGGATTTGCAATCAACGAATGGAGTAGTAGTGATTGCGCATAATTATAGAAAACACGGATATACATGATAAAAAAAGCAATGGGCAGTTCACAGTCGTTTCCTGGTTTGACAGAGGATGTGCTTGAGGACTACACATCCCTTACTTATTTGACCAAAGGAGAAATCCTGTAGTAAGTAATTCATTTATTTGCAATAAACACAGACAGCAATTTCCTTGTTCATAATAATTAAAATTGTTTCAGTTTGATGAAAAAGTTTTATTCTATTGATCCAGAAAAAGTGAAAAAGGATTTCCATCACAGATTTAATAGGGAAGAGATATTAACGAAGTTCCACGTGTTGGAGGTAGGCAACTGTTATGGTAGGTATTTTGAACCCAGGAACACAAGCAATAATGTATAATTTTATTTTCAGAACAATCCGTTTTTAGACAGGATATTCAGTGTATTTTCCTCCAAAGGCGATGGATGTTTGTCTTTTGAAGACTTGGTGGATTTGTGTTCGGCCATGAGTTACGAATGCCCTGCTGAAGTCAAAGCCGTTTGGGCGTTCAGAATATTTGGTAGGCAGACTATATTTTTTTTTTGTGTAACTGCTTATCCCGCGTTTCATTTTGCAAATACAAATGTAGATTCAGCCTGAAAGCAAACATTAATAATTTTCGTTTGTGCAATGCTATGCAACCTACATATATCATCTTCCTGCCCTTGTCCCGTTTTATTTGGGGTCGGCGCAATATGTTTTTTTCTTCCATTCTGTCCTGTCACTCGTCACGCTATCGCTAACTCCTCTGTCTTCCATATCACTTCTCACACAATCCATCCATATTTTCTTTGGTCTCCCCCTGCCTCTCCATCCATCCACATTTATACTCATGACTTTTTTTGTAACATGCTTTTCATCCCTCCTTTTCACATGGCCATACCAAGACAAACGGTTCCCTTTCAACTTTTCAGTCACTGGCGCCACTTTCAAACTTCCTCTAATATACTCATTTCTCACTTTATCCAATCTCGTCACACCACACATCCATCTCAGCATTCTCATCTCTGCTACATGCAATCGCTTTTCATCCGTCTTTTTCAGAGCCCAACATTCTGACCCATACAGTAGGACAGGCCTTATCACTGACTTGTAGATTTTACCCTTCAACCTGAGGGGCATCCGTGGGTCGCAAGTTGTTCCAGTGACCTGTCGCCATTTCATCCATCCTGAGTTGATCCGATGTGCCACGTCTCGGTCTATCTCACCATTTCCTTGGATAAGCGAGCCAAGGTACCGAAAATCAGAACAGGTTGGTATGGGCGTTCCGGCGAGAGCTATGGGCACAGAACTAGAGAGACCGCCAAAATTGCAGAACAAGTACTCTGTTTTAGTTCTGCTCAATTTTAGGCCAACACTCTCCAGTCTTTGCCACCACACCTCCAATCTGCTCTGGACCTCTAGGGCACTCTCGGCAACCAGCACAATATCATCGGCAAACAGCATACACCAGGGAGCCTCTTCCTGAATGTCCGACGTCAGAGCGTCCATTATTATCAGGAAGAGGTAAGGGCTGAGAGCCGACCCTTGGTGTAAACCGACAGCCACATTGAACTTGCTAGTGGTGCCCGCTGCAGACCGGACTTGTGTACTGCAGCGACTATACATTGATCGGATCAACTGCACATACTTCCCAGGCACACCTTTCTCCTTAAGGGCCCACCACAGAACCTCACGAGGTACCCGGTCGTATGCCTTTTCGAGGTCAACGAATACCATGTGCAAGTTTTTATGTGCACCTCTGTATTTTTCGCACAACTGGCGTATAGCAAATATGGCATCCGTTGTACTACGACCAGGCATAAAACCGAATTGGTTCTGTGATATGTCACTCTCTTCTCTCAGCCGCCGTTGAATAACTTTCTCCCATACTTTCATGGTATGCGACATTAGCTTTATTCCTCTATAATTGTTGCACTCAAGGACATCACCTTTGTTTTTAAAGATGGGCACCAAAGAACTGTTGCACCATTCATCAGGTATGGTTTCTTCCTGCAACAATTTATTGAAGAACAAAGCCAACCGCACCCATCCATCTACTCTTAATAACTTCCACACCTCAACTGGTATTCCATCTGGGCCAATGGCTTTACCATTTTTCATTCCGTTCACTGCTACTCTGACTTCCTCCATACTAACCATTCTCACTAACCCCACATTCACTGGTTTATTCTCTAAAACCCCACTCCAATTATTTTCCTCATTCATAAGTCTTTCAAAATATTCCTTCCACCTCTCTTTGATTTTGTCATTATCCTATAAAACCATTCCACTTTCATCTCTTACACATCTTACCTGGCAAACATCCCTCGCCTTTCTTTCCCTCATTTTAGAGAGCCGGTACAGCTCTTTTTGGCCTGCAGGACTGTCTAATGTATCATATAGTTTGTCCTGGGCTTTTGCTTTTGCTATTGCTACGGCTTTCTTTGCTTTTTTCTTTAAAGCATCATACTCACTCTTTCTTTCAGCTTTCAAACTAACATTATCTGTTTGTACGCACTGCCATTCCTTGAATTTTTTCTTCTTTTCTTTCAATACATTCTGAACTCCTGTCGACCACCACCATGTATCTCTATCTATTCTGCCCTTTCCTTTCGTCTCTCCCAAAATATTTCTCGCTGCTTGCCTTATACACTCAGCCATCTCATTCCAGCTTTCATTTATACTTCGATCATTCATGTCTCCTATCTCTATCATTCTATCCACCACTCGCTCTCTGAACTTCTTCGCGCAGTCATTCCTCTCTAGCCTGTGCCATTTTATTCTAGGGGGCGGGCGCTCTTTGGTTTTCCTACAATGTATTTGAACCACTGATGTCATAACCAGGAGTCTGTGTTGTGAGACTAAGTCTTCTCCTGGCAGCACTTTGCAATCCATCACATACTTTAAGTGGTTGCGCCGAACTAGAAAGTAATCTATTTGCGTCTTATGATTACCACTTTTATACGTGGCCAGGTGTTCATCTTTTTTCTGAAACCACGTATTGGCTACTGCTAGATCAAATGCAGTAGCGGATTGCAACAGTGTCTCCTTCATTGTTTGGATTTCCGAAACCCCATCCGCCATGTACTCTTTCAAACATATTCTTCCCACATGTCCATTAAAATCACCTCCCACTATCAACTCCTCATGTACAGGGATGTTCATTAAGGCCGTATCAAAATCCTCCCAAAACTTCTCTTTCACCGTTTCATTACATCCTACTTGTGGTGCATACACACTAACTAAATTCAACATAACATTCTCTAACATAACTTTCACAACTATAATTCTATCATTCATCCTATGTACTTCCATCACGCTTTCTTTCAATTTGCTATCTAACACTACTCCTACGCCGTTTCTTTTGCCATCACTTCCACAGTAATAGAACTTGTATCCTTCACCAATTTCTCTCGCTTTTGTTCCTCTCCATTTAGTCTCTTGTAAGCACGCTACGTTTATTCGTCTTCTTTTCAATACGTCCGCTAACTCTCTGGCCCTTCCAGTCATAGTCCCGACATTCCAACTGGTATACCTCAATCTGATTTCCCGAGCTAACTTCTTACGTTGCACCCGCCCGGGCTGGTGCAACAACCCTGGTCCATTTCCCACAGGAGCCGGGTGCTGCCCCTGCGCGTCGCCTGCGGGGTACGCCCTAACACTATCGCGCATTCCATTCATAACAGTCGACCGCCTGCCTGACGCTAACCCTCCTTGGGAATGCTATTGTTGGTAGTTTAACCGACCCCACACGGTGGCCTAAAGTGCTTATTAGTAGGCACGGCCTTAGGAAATATCCCTTAGTCGCCTCTTACGACACCCACGGGAAGAAATGGGATGGTGGTATTCTTAAAGTCCGGCACCATGCAGACACAAATAAATAGAATGACAAACTGATTGTCAAAATAATATTTATATTGTAATTTCTAGCCAACTAGTGAGTACGGATGTACGAAGAACGAATTTTGATGCGGTTTTTAAATAGTAGACTGATTTAGAGAGGAAGATTTATATGTATGACTAGATGTTAGTTCCAGCAAACCGCAATGCAATAGTAAAAACCGCATTGCGAATTTAATTAGGTTCAGCCGTTTTTGAGATTAGACCAACAACTATTATGCAACCTACATATAAAGGAAATTAATTTAGCAATTATTTATATGGAGGATGCATTTGTTCAGTAGTGGACGTCTTCCGGCTGAATATGGTGTTGACGATAACGCTGAGCTCTGTAGGTACTGAAAAAAATTATGTTGAATTAATGATTAATTTAAAAGGAAGAGCGGTAATCGTGAAGGTGCGTGGAAGTCCTCTTATTGCGTCTTTTTTTAAATAAGTCCATTATACATTGCCAGATCTAGATGATGATGGCCAGATTACTGCAAAGGATATCGGTCAAATCGTAGACCGTTTGACTTTGGGCGTCACGGATAACCGCGATCACTATATCGATGAAGCATCAAAGGATAAAATTGCAAAAGTTGTGAGTATTTAGCATTAAGCGATTGTGAAATACTTAATTTATTCAATTATGAATCCTCGAAACCGCACCTTTAAGCATGAGAAGCGGGTCTCGGTCACCACGACACATAGAAATATTAATTCAAAATATAGTACTCGTCTTTTTTGAAATCGCTTTCTCCCTGGTATTATCTATAGCCCAACTAGCCCAAAGTTGGTCTACTGAGTGAACCCGGTGTCTATAACAGGTGTTTATGGTGGCCATCGGCGAGGTTTTAGTAAGATAAGACTCCTACATTCCCTAGTCTTTTTTCCCAAAAGCTAGGCGCACTTTGAAAACTTTCCTCCGTAAAAACAAAAAAAACCGTGTCTAGGATAAATATTGCAGCTGGATCTCAAGATTTAACGTTTCACTTTCAGATCCTGGATGAAGTTAATTTTGATAAGAGTGGAGGTATCGGGCAGCTCGAATTCAAGCTCGTCATGGCCAGAATACCGGAGTTTGCAACATCATTTTACTTTAAACTTTAAGATACAAGTGAATAAAGTTTAAATGAATAAAACTTTATCTTTTTATTATTTGGGTCAATTAGGTATAGCAGGCTTATCATCTGATGGAAAGCAATCAGCGCCAACCAAGCCTACCCGCAACACCAGAGAAGTTACAAGTGCGTTGCAAGCGATTTGGGGATTGAGAATAAGAGGTGGATGAGAAAGATTGGACCTTCGACAACCACACTCACACAGAAACGCGCACAACACAAACAACGCAAGCATTGATTCGTGCTGTTCATAGTCAAGCCACTATCACTCACCGACCAATTTGTGCCAAGGCATGGCTCTTCCACACGGTCTAAACAAAGAAAAAGTGTTTACCATATTCATCCATCCATTTTATCTGACGAAAGCTTTGCAAGCAGCTTTGTTGTACCGTCCGGCGAGCGTGCGGTCAGGTAATGAAGGCATCCCGGATGTTCGGCCAACACTATTTGGTAATACTACTGGCTGTTTGTACTTCACGTGGTACATCGGGAACGATAGATACACACTGGGGAGAACAAAAAAGTTTTAGAGTAACTAAGACACATTTTTATACTTAACTAGCGGGCCGCCCCGGCTTCGCACGGGTCCAACTATCGCTAAAACAATGAAAGGGTTACCTTTTCCCAACTTTCAATTCGATATTTCGAAAATTTTCTTTGATAAGAACCTTCTCCTGACAATAACAAACACAACAAAAAAAGAATTTTTATTATAACTTTTGTGAGACATTCTAAATTATTTATTATGTTTTCGGCTTACTCACGTTAGCGCATAACTCAACAACGCCTGGACCAATTTTGCTAATTCTTTTTTTATTTATTATGTTTTCGGCTTACTCACGTAATAATTTGTATTCATGAGCAGCATTCCTCGACACGCGACTCGGCGACCGTCGCGCTGCTACGCGCCGAGTCGCGTGTGAATACAAATTATTACGTGAGTAAGCCGAAAACATAATAAATAAAAAAAGAATTAGCAAAATTGGTCCAGGCGTTGTTGAGTTATGCGCTTACCAACACAGTCTGCGATCCATTTTTATATATAAGATACTAAGTAGATACAATCAAAAACAGTCTAGTATTTTATAGCTGTTAGGAATTTGTTGAGCAATTTTACTGTTTTAGTAGTCAACTGCTAGTAAAGCTTTGCCAGGCAAATTGTGTGGTTCAATACCTGGGTCGCACAAAGCCGTGTAGCGTATTTGCGATAGCGAGAAGTGGGAGTAGGTACCTCGGCCTACCATTTCGGTGAATAGAATCTAATGATGAAATTTTACTCACGGGGTCATCTCAGAAGGACATTGCCACATATATTCCGGGTCCCTAAAGTACAACAAAGGATGGTTGGCCTTTGGATACTGTCTGTAGTAGTCTCTGTGGCGTTGAGCAGCCTACAAATTAAAAAATAACTAAGGACTATGAGTGCGTTTTCATTGGGATGCCAAAGTACCCATAGAGAGATACAAGTGCAAACAAGTTCAAACAACAAACTGACGAAAATAAAAACAAATTGATTTGATCTGATACTTACTTCGTAAAATGTTTCTATTTCGTCTTGTCTCGCGTTATCGATAAATAGTATATTATCCATATCTGCAACTTACTGTAATTTTAATATACTACCAAATTATTTGTTCAAATTTCACTAAACGAGAATCATAATCATTGTTAATTTAGGCGAAATTCAAATTTCCCCCCTCCATGCCTTTGCGTCAACCCGGAAGCAAAATCTGTCATTGTCAAAATGCTACCCCGGTTTTGACGTTGACATCGAAAGAAACCATAGAAACAAACCTGTTTTTAAAAATAAACCGTAGAATTTTTTTATTATGGGATACCTAGTTTGGTAAACGAGTCTGGGGATAAATAAAGGTTTCGGATACTTAATTAAGGATTGGGGAGGGATGGAGGAAGGGGGGAGAAATTAGGCCTTCGGTTACCTCACTGACACGCTGCTTGTTAATAAGGCTGCAATAAAATCGTTTTTACCTTAAGAGTACCTAGATAAATCTTAGAATATTATATCATGATTTTAACAATATCGAAACTGTTTACCAAGAACACGACATACTATAATAGGCTACGGTTAACAATTTCTGTTGTTTCCCCATCTTGGTCAATTCTGCAGTAGTATAAATTAGTGTTTGATTAACAAGAGTCAAGTACAATGTAACGTCATTTATTATATATTATCATTAATACAAATGTGACAATACAATTCATGAACAAAATAAACATTTTATAATTTGAATTTGTGGCGATAATTTCTAATACTTGAAAGCAAGACAAGCATTTTTGTTGTAGCGTCCAGCTAAAGTTCTCTCAGGTAGCGTTGGGAATTTTGATGTTCTTTCAAGAGTTACTGGAAGCACTGCGGGCTGTTTATACTTCACATGGTATGGCGGGAATCTTAGGTATACGCTGCAAATTAGGAAAATTAGTAGCAAAATTTAGATTGTGGAGTAACTAAAATCATAAGATATATTCAGTATAACACTTACTGAGACATTTCTTGTGGACACTGCCACGAATATTCGGGTTCTCTAAACATGGTGAGTGGATGATACGAACGAAGATAGCCCCTATAATAATTACGATGCATTTGACAAACCTGAAAAAGTGTAACGGCTCGTATTAAGACTTCGTTTAACACATTCAGTGCCCCCGACGCGTATGTGCGTGCGAGGAAACGCACATACGCGTCGGGGGCACTGAATGTGTTAAAGGCTTACAAGAAACTTAAAATAAAAGATGTTTTAAAGTAAAAATACCATGTAGAATTGGTCTATTTCTTCTTGGCGTAAAGGATCGGAAAATAAAATATATTTAACCATAATGTTATGTCAAAACAAAAACTGAATAAAAATCTAAGTGGACTTGGCACAAGTCAATCAGTTTTTAAAATAGGTTGAGTCTATGGCTTATTAAAAAACCTAAAGAATATTCCACAATACCCGTGTAGGTACTTATTTAATATTTATTTATTCAATTTGAAATATTTGTCCTACACTACAGACTACACCTTTCATCACGTTTCATCAAGAGACAGAATGAATGGGACGTCAATACGTCAAAATGGTATGTCATTTTTAGTCTGTGCAACGTAGTAGTAATAAACGTCAAAACAAAATCCCAAAATTTTGTTCTACTATTTTTAATTTCTTGCTTATTTACTCGGGATTTGTTACTTTTATCGTAAATCGAACTAAGCTGTGATTATGAAATGTGCATAATATTTGTTTGTGATAATTGGATATCAGTTCACAGCGGCCACTTTGTTATTTTGGGTGAACTATTTTTGTCCGCTCTAGTTTCGGTGCATTGGAATAAATTTTGACATCCAGGAAAAGAATGTTCTTCCTGTACAGTAAGTTCGTTAGACCCTAATATGCTTGATGGGTAACAGCTGTAGCCTAGAATTAGGTTAAATGTGGTATGAATCGCACATTGGCTTGTCGCGTGGGAGTATGATCATTAGCATTATTTTTTGCTAGAACGTCGCTTTCATAGATTCTTTTATTCATGCGTTAATTATTGCTTTTATCTTTTCTAATTTACACATTATGTTTCATCTGTAATTAAGTTCTAGTTGGGTATGTATGAGTTGATACAGTTGTAAATATTTACACATTTTATTTATTAAAATCATGAACAGATCACATGTATATATATTAGAATTAGTTCTAATATATTATTTCAAGAAGTGCTAGCTTGTAGACTCACACTGTATTAATTCATATTTGTAATAAAATATCAAATTACAACAACAACAAAAAATATTTTTAGAACTGTAAAACAAATAAAAACAATCTTTTAGATTAAGGGTTATTAACCTTGTTTATACAACTCAAGTTCATGTTCTTGTACATCAAAATCACCCAATTTTCATCTAGTTACTAAGAAATGAATTCTAATACAAATTGAATTTACGAAGATAACAATTTAACTGACTAAGATGATAACATCAAATAAGATTAAAACAAATGTATAGCTAACATAAAACAAATTATAGGTACATATTACAAAAGCAGATTGAGGAAAAACATATTTTCTATTTATCAGTTTTATCAATATAACTGGACTGGCAACTTTTTTCTTGTTAATAATTACTAATTCATTGAAAATAATGACTTGTGATTATTTTATATGAGACGCAGAAGATAGTCTGGAACAAGACATGGGTAGTCTTTTTTTAACCCCGGTACAGTGGGGGGAGGAGTTGCCAGTACAAGCTAGTTCACAATATGAACATACATATATCAAGGTAGTATCATAATAACAGCATATGAGTCACTATCTACAAACTATGTAATGTGTATATCTGACTGTTATCTTATCAGTCATTTTATTTGTTGCCAGCAAATAGACTGCTTATTCTTATCAGACCTCCATTATCAGACCATCAACCGATAGTAATTTGACAAGTTAGAAATGTTTTTTTACAAATAAATAGTATATATTTTAAGTTTTAATTGTAGGTACTTAGTTGAAATTGTTATGTTGTCATTTTAAAAATATGCCAGTGGCAAAAAAAAAAACAATCAAAATTTCTATTTTGGTAGCAAATCTCAAACCAACAAGTTTTGTCTAAAAATAATAACAAAGGGTTGTTACAGTAGCGACAAACTGGCTGCGAAGCATGAGACTTAAGGACTAATATCCTACCTGTATAATCAGCAACAAATTCTTAATGCCTCTTGTGTTTTAGGGATACTAAAAAGCTACAGTGAAGGCCCATCATTTGGGTTCACAGCATTGTTACTATTGATCATACAATAAAAATATATACTATTTCTTGTAAAGGCAGATGAAAAATGTGTCATATAAAATACCAATATTATAAAGCTGAAGGGTTTATTTGAATGGGCTTATCTTTAGAAGTGGTTGTGGTGGGTTCAAATTGAATAATTAATTTTGTGTTGGATAGTACATTAATTAATTGGAGATGGCTATTGGTATAGATAGACCATTTGGTGCCGAACAGCAGGTGAAATAGCAAAAGTTGTTCTAAGCTAGAAATAAATAAAATGGAATGCCTATGGTTATAAAATTATACATGGTTACAATATTTATTATAAACTTTAATTCTGCACAAAGTTCTCTCAAATACAAATACAGTTACTATCAACAGTTCAAAGTTTGAAACAATGACACATCATACATATGGTATAAAATTTAATCTGAAAACCATTCATTGAGTATCAATCAGTATGAAATAACATACTTAATTTGTGTTTTGTCATCTATGAATGAAGTATTGATGTGTTTGTTGAACGATGCTAGCATGACTCACTATGAATTGTGTTCCTGACTCTTCAATAGCTGATTGACTGTCCCCCTTTGCAAGGCTTTGTATCTATAAGTCTATTAGAGCATGCCACGCCAATGTATCTTTTGTTACCAAAACAATAGTTTGCCATTTTCATTATTTAGCTAATAGCTTGCAATTTTCCTTGGATTTTAAACATATTTCTTGTCTACTCTTTATTTAAAATTCTATTTCTAAAGGATTCTCTCCTGCATTTTGAAACATACATTCTAAGATACACATTGAATATAGACCCCATCAATTTGTAGGCCTCATAAAGAGTTGTTACGTGTCGGAATCCAATCCCCCGACACTTTAAACGGCAACCGGTTGCCAAAAGTTTGCGCAAAGTGAAGAAGGAACGTGTTTCGAGGCTCAGCTTACTCTCTCAAATAAAAATCTCTCTTTTAGATGGTCCCCCAAAAGATGATGGCTAAATGTATTAGATAGGCCTTTCTTAACATTTGATCTACTTCTGAATATACTTTGACACATATTATATTACTTACTGCACTGTAATAAGGAAAAGGAAATATCGCCGCATTGACGCTGAGTCATTTCATTGCCTCAAACTTTTGCCACTGGAATTTGAACTCTAGTTAAAGAAGGTCAAAGTTACAAATATGTATTAGGTGTTCAACTTAACCTTAGGTCGTGCGTCAAGGAGGTTTTATTCATATTGCATCAAAACGAAAGATGCGTAAGAACTCTTTGTTTGATAACAATGTTGGTTGTCATGGATACCAGTCGTTCGGTTTGTTGATAATAAATATGATGTGGCGCTTGTCAATAGTACCGTACTTGTTTAGATTGTTTACAATGTTGTGATTGTGTTTGTTCAGTTCAAAAGCATACTCGGAACAGATGTTAATGGAAAATTTCTCGGTAGATATTAAGGGAGTCCATTTCCAACTTACCATTTCGTTTGTAAGTGGGATTATACTTTCTTTTATTGTTTAATAATTATCGGTTGTAGCTGCAAATAGCTGTATGTTACACTTTATTCAAGCGGAACCTACAACAACAACCTAGGGTTGCTATTTCGCTATTATCATTTGGGTAAAAGACCGGATACAGGTCTACACGTATCAAAATTTTATGTCAGAATAAGTGTGAGAGTGTATGTGTCATTTGTGGCCGCAAGCTTTGTGAAGTAAGCCCCGAATATCCAAATCTGAAAGCCGGATAGCCCCTAATTGATGCCGGACAGGCAATCAAAAGCCCTCACGGTTCTGCTTTTTCCGGACGCTTGACAACCCTATGCTTTGCTATTTGCTATTGTTTAACGATCGTGCTTAATCTTTGCATTGTTACTACAGCACACTGCTCTTAGAAAATCATTTTCACCTAATTCTAAACCTATTGATGTTTAACTCAATGCTGGCAAATATTATACCCAATCTAAATTACGTTAGTTAACTTAAAGTTTTGTAATGTAAATGTAAATGGGGGATAAAATCAAGTAGGTAGATTTATATGTATTTTATTCTCAAAATATCTTCTTTAGAAAGAAAAAAAAATATACCGAGTACGGCTAACATCTATCTAATTGAAGATTGGCGTTGCTCGATCTTTTTTTGTAAGGTTTCCTCACACTAGGTTTCCTTTACAAACATAAAATTTCAGACCCAGACACGGAACAACGTGCGGGGTATCGAACTCGCGACACTTTTTGCGGCAGTCAGCTGTCTAGCCCCAGATGCACCACAACCATGCAATCGATGATTTGAAAGTAGTATTGTAATCGTATTTATTTAAATAGTGCGCTAACTAGACATAGGGAAATGTAAGCTAAACTAAGCCAGTCATTAGTTTTGAATGATTTAGTACTCACATTTCAACGTGGTTATCTACAGACCGTAGCTCAGTTATTGTGGCGTGCCAAGTCTTATGTTCAAACAATAGACATCGGTTGGTAACAGGCCTAGAATAAATAATATAATTCTATTAGAAGGGTAATTCATATGCAGTGAAACCTCTTTTATTCGACTAGATTTATTGACTTAATTTTTGGTATTTACTTGACTTATTAGACTAACGGCAATGGGCGATTAATATCCTGTTGTGGCTGTATTTCCTACGGGTAGGTATAACAGATACGATGAACCTTTTTTTTGATGTCCTTCTTTTAGAATAATTCGAAATAATACATACCTTTGTTTATTTTATTAAGGAATTCAATACTTTATGTATTGAATAATACATACCTATGTTTAATTTCTTACGGAATTTCATAAGGGGTTTGAACGATTTGTAATATCACGGCTCAGTACATTTTATACTAAGCGATAACGCAACAACACATACAGTCACACTCCTCGTTTTATACATTTTACTTGTATAGCTAAATAATAATTTACGGATTTGTACATTTTTTTTTGTCAGGGGAAAATCATCAAATGTCCCACCCACCTAGGGTAAGGCGAGAGAGAGTGTCAGTGACTCTTACTGACTAAAAAACCCCCCGTTCCTTCTCCTGCTCTGGGCCGAGGCCGCGGTGACTCATTGCGCTTAACCCGCCACCCCGGCTGAACATCAGACCTGTAGGACCCGTCTGTGGTGGTCCATTGGCTCGTTCGCTCGAGTCTGGTTCTGGTCGGGCGGCGAGCTACCCTTACTCGCCGTCCGCAGACCCGCGCTTACAGTAGCCGGAGATCATTTCTCGACGGATTTTTACCCTGATTTTTACCCCATGGCTAATATCTATCTTATTTGGCTAACACTGAGATTCGGCTACCGAATCAAAGTATAATGAGCAATTTTCCCTTTTTCAGTTGACCCCTGACCGGTTTCATTGTGATGGTGATGTCGTGCTCGGGTATGGGCGACGCGGTGCTTCGTGAGCGGCTGCCGGCCTTGTGGCGCCGCATCGAGGATGCTCACTACAGCTACCTCGAGACCGACGACAGCCCCGAAAAACTCGACCAGAAGAAGAAGCTTGAAGGTAATTTTATTTTTAGGACCAAGTATGATGAATTTTATTTGCAGTCTTTTATTGTGTGGGTCTTCGTTCAGATTATTTTTAAGTTGAATAGGGGTTATATTACATATGAATTATATGTAATATAACCACTATTCATTCATTCATTCATTCATTCATATGATATGATACTAGACGGATTAGCAGATGATGGTGTGTATGGAATGTATGAAATACAATACAAGATTACCTATAAGTACCTTGCAGACCCTATAACAATCTGTACGCTCTTGTTCTGGCCTCATTTAGTTTTTTTACTTATAATTTTGACGTGTAAAATGTCTGCTTTAGGGCTTATTTACAAAAATAAATTGATTGTTTCATTGTTTCTTTCCTGGTCCATATAACTTGTCCAATTAAACAGTTTGTTTTTGGATTGAGTACAACTAAAAACGTTATTAGCCCCTCCCAATTCAAGGTTAGGAATATCTTCTGAATAGTTCTGAACTGTAATTACACGGCATCCGCAACAGATACATTGGATGCAGGGGATATGCAATGCATGTATGCATTTGTTCTACGACATATAAGAACCACAATCCTGTATCAGATTCTTAAAGCCAGCTAGGCTAGCTGGGTAAGATCAGAAAATACCCTTATTGCAATAGAAATACCTACCACATTAGATTAACCTCAATTGTTTATTGTTTTTTACAGATTACATAATAGAATACCTATCATTAGTGCCTCATGAGTGCAAGTTTGGGCTCGCGGAGACTGGGAAAGTGTTCCAAAAGACGATAAATGAACTGGAAGAGTTCAGTGCGTACCGAGCTGGCCTCGGTTGGGCAGCACTGGCTAGATACGCCGCCAACCTCTTAGCTCAGCCCTGGAGGAAGGAGTACAAAGTAATAAGAGTGAGTAAGAAAAAAGATTCTAATGTACCTAGTTCACCTTAAGATATCCCCCACTAAACACATTTACTCGCTTGATATAGAAGTTCTTAGCATTTAAAATTGAACATGATTAATTCGATTGACCTTATACATATCGACCTGGCTTGGAGCAGGAAAAGAAATTTGGTGGTTCTTAGTTATCAAGCCAAGGCCAGGGCGGGAGAATTCATTGAATGATTTTCTCCCCTCAGAAAGACACATTGCAAATTGATCTTAGAACATAATATCTTTTGCCCGCGACGTCGTTCGCGTGGAATAGTGACTTCTTGCACATTTTTGGTATAAAACTATCCTATGTCCTTTCTCGAGTTCCAAACTATGTCTGTACCAAATTTCACAGAAATCGGTTCAGTAGTTTAGGCGTGAAGAAAAGACAGAATTACTTTCAAATTTATTATAATATTAGTTTGGATATGTATAAGACAGTCTCCTTAATTCCTATTAAGTCAAAATTACAACCTCTTTAATTAGTCCTCCTTGATTCTTGTTTCCTCAACAATATCGTGAATATTTTGTGCGTATAAGAACCTCTTTAGACAGATTTTTATACTTATCTAAAACGTAACTAATTTACGTTGCAGTTATACTGCGGATATTTCAAACACGAAGTTGAAGCCAATATGGTTGGAGCTGAGACCTTGCTTCAAGCGATGGGCTATAAACCTTCAAGGGCGGGTCAAATGGAACTGGACGGTCCTATTTGCCCAGATATGGTTGCTGCAGTGTCGAGAGACGCTCTCATAGCGCAGTGTGAATGTCAGGTATGTATGCAGTTCTAACTAGTCTTAAAGATGTTTTTTGTAGTAAGTAAATGACTTAGCTGACAATTCAAATGTATTTTTAATACTTAATTTATTGCCAAACTTCAAGTTTAGTGAGTTTAGGATAATATATTTTACATTCTCCCCCTTGCTGAACGAACGAAACAAATTTGCATCGTGTTTTTATATACGACTAGTTAAAACTAGTAATCAATATTACTGAGAGTAATCTATACTAGTCTATACTAATGTTAGAAAGAGGTAAAATTTGTAAGTTAGCAAGTTTGTATGTAGGGGGTAATCTTTGGAACCGCTTGTCGAATTGCCGAAATTCTTTCACTGATTGATAGCTACAATGTTCCTGAGTGCTACAGGCTATAAAACATCACAAATGGAGCCGAGCAGCGGGTGAAACCGCATTAGAGTTAGCTAGTTTTATTATAAATGTAATAAAATGTTTACAATGGATTTTTTTATTTATATTATTTTTTATTTATATATTAATATAATTTAATTTGATACGTGATATTTGACGAGACTCCTTTTCCCTCCAAGGTAAGATTGGAAGGTGAGATTTAACTGTACCGCCTCCCCCCTTAAACATCTCACGTATTTTATGAATACCCCCTAGTTTTAAAATGTAAACAGTTTTATTCTCATCTCGTCTTAATGAGAGCTTTTGGATACGTTAGCTGTAGTAATAGTCGTAAAATTATGTTACTACGACTAGCATTTGAACGCTTTTTATTTTTCGCGACATTTAAAAATGGTAACAGGATCGGCACTGGGTCATTTGCAGATAATGGCGCACATATGGGAGGAGGCGTGGTCGCAGGGCGGGCGCGTGACGTGGCGCGACGTCTGGCGTGAGCGCGCCGCGCACGCCGCGCCCCCCCGCGCCGCCGCCGCACGCCTCGCCGCGGGGACACTCGCCAACATCGACCGGACCACTAACCCAGCCTATACTGACAGTCAGTACATTTATACCTTATTATTCTTTTTCTTTCATTACATATTCCTGTTTTGATTAAGGAAACGTCTTAATCAAGAGACTTAACAATGATTTTTTTCCCTTCCAGGTGCAGACATATACTCGAACATCCCAACAACGGTAACAGACAGCTACCGAAGTCGAGTAGTAGACGACAGGTACCACGGTACCCAGCACTGCAACCACGGGTGTGACGAGCTGGACAAGGAGCCCCCGGCCATGATCCCGTGCTCTCCCTACATGGTGCCCCCTATGCTCCCCCATATGGTGTACCCGGTCCCCCAACACATGCACCCCGACGTCCCAGTCACTGTCCCGCAGTGCAGCACCATCCCCATGATGACCCCATACGGAGTCCCCTACTACTACCCCGTGCAGTCCCCCTACATGCTCCCCACCCCGGTATACGCCCCTATAAAACACGCAGCGACAGTACCCGTTAACGGCTACCCACCGATGGCCCAATACAGGTACCCCGCAGTCCCGACCGCACAACTCATCGAATTAGATACGCCTTCAGTTTACGAAAATGGTAAATTCGAAAAATATAGAGACGACGATAGAAATCACAAGAAGAGGCATCTAGAGTCTTCTAGAAGAAATAGCACGTCGAAATCTGGACTGAGTGACGTCTCATTACCGAGCTTACCGCGATCTGACACGCAGCCAGCTCTCAGCAAAGCGAGGGAGGATGGCATGGGTACTTACGAGAGCTGGGACTATGTATTTAGGAATTTGTCGAGTAAAGAACAAGAAGGAGATGGACGAAGTAGATTTTCGCCGTCACTAGACAGAGATTCAAGGACACTCGATAGGCTAGACAGGGAGGAGAGGAGGACAAAGTATCAGCCGACAACACTCGACTTGGAAGATGGGTTACAAGCGCTGAACCTTGACAGGTCATACGATGAGGAAGTATACAGAACTGCGAAGGTCGAGAACTTAATGAGGATGAAACAGGAACAAGAAATGAAGAGGGCGAAACAGCTGGCGAAGAAACAGGCCGAGTTAAAAGCAAAGAGACCAGTGCCAGAACCAGTCGGTAATCCTAAGGCTGAAGCATTAATAACACAAAAGGTTGCGCCTGATAAGGTGAAGCTGCTTAGTAAGAAAGATATCAAAGAGAGGAAGGAGGTTATAAAGCAACAGAGTTCAGTCAACGGGGCCAGCAGTAATACGGCTGAAATCAAGAAAGTGAAGAAGCCCTCGAAACTAGTGGCTGCTGAAGTAGAGAAACCGAAGAGTAAGCCGGTAGAGAATGGTGTTCATAGTGCAGCACATAGTTCCAAAAGTAACCAAGGTAAGTTTTATAGAATAGAATATCATAACGTTTATTTCAGACAAGTGCCCCTAAAATCACGTACCTACATTATTTATTTAGATAATGATTGTTTTTTTTTTTCGGAATATCCAGGCATTTGGCCGCTATTACGCCTGGTGGTTAACGATTATACGACCTACAGTCGAGCGTGTCTACCTATATAAAAAACAAACATTTATTGATGTTGTAACCTAATGGAGTTACTTAGTTACTTGCTCGTTCTTCTCCATTAGTATCTACAATTTGGAACGAGTACCTAGCTTCATTGACACGGACTACTATTCTATTTTGACGTTTCAAAAGTATCGGCTGCACGGTTGGTGCGGTGGTTGGGCAACTGGCTACCGTGCAACGTGTTGCGGATTCGATTTCGCACGAAACAACTCTTCGAGTGGTCCACAAATTGTTATACCGGGTCTGGGTTTCGGGTGTATGTGAAATTGTATGCTTGGAATGGGTAACGTTTTTTTTTAAATACAGTTTTTTTATCATTTAACTTTTTGGTCTAAGTTATGTCGTAATCTATTAACATCGGTGTTGTCATTTCAGTGCCGAATCAATCGACATACGACTTAAAAGCGCAGCTAATAGTGTCATTGGACGAGACGGAGCACGTGCGTAGGTCCCCGCCGCGGCAGGTGAACGGGGAGCGCGAGCGGGGCGCCAGCAGGAGCCCGGGCGGGCAGCACGACAAGTGGGAGTGCGCCACCTGCACGTTCCTGAACGCGCGCGCCGCGCCCGTCTGCGACATGTGTGGCAAGTCCCGCCGCGCGCCTGCGCTGCAGCCGCTGCGGGCCGGCGGACGAGAGTGCCCCGCCTGCACCCTCGTCAACGAACGCGACGCCGCGCTCTGCGACGCCTGCGGCACTAGTCTGCAACATTGCCCCACCTACATATAGAACCACAGGTTGCCAACTTACATCTAATCATTAGAGCTCATTCATAAAGTATGTCACACGAGTTTAAGTGTGACAGAGCCAAGCTTCGGCACGAATGGGTTGGCCCGACCAAAGTTATCGGAGGCCCAATCCTTCCTCTCCCCCAATCCATAAATCTCTAAATCACTAATCCCAAAAAGGTCGGCAACGCACTCATAACTTCTCTGTTGTTGCGAGTGTCCATGGCCGGCGCTGATTGCTTACCATCAGGTAATCTGTCTGCTCGTTTGCCGACGTATCACATAAAAAAAGGGTGCTGGGAGGTCGCCCAAGTGTGACATAGGGTGGGAAGGGCCCAAGTTACATGACATTACATTTAAAAATCTAATATACCAAAAAGGTAATTAAAAAAATCATGAAATTCATGTGACAAACTTTATGGATGGCCTCTTACTTAGTATCGTTTTAGTTGATATAACCGTTATTTAATGCACAATATTATTATTATTACTTATTGTTTCTTCTTTTTCTACTGCTATTATTATTATTATTCTTTGCAGCTAAACGCAGTTTATAGTTTATGTTAAATTTTGAATTACGAATTATGAAAGTTTGTGCACATTGAATGTGTTATTGCGCAGCTGTTAGAGATTTATTCGTGTGTGAAATTATTCATATCGGTATATTTACAAATCCTGTGATTGGTTATTAATTAACAAGATATATGATTGTTACATGAGCGTTAGTTATTACCACATTATTGCATTGTGAGGATTATGTCACTAACATTGTTTAGATGAAACTGTTACAAGGAAGTTTGGCCATGAAATAAGCGTTTTTTAAGTACGACAGCTCACTGAAATTGTATTTATTATATTTAAAAAATATATGACGCTTGAACGAGAGCGTCAATATTATAGATGTTGCATTTTTTTTTCAATAATTTATTTGTAACGTTAAATGTTTGAAAATGGAATCACATTGTCGTTGGTCGTGTAGTCTTCAATGTAATCGAAACTTTATATATAGCAATAATTAGTCAGGTAGTAGAATGTACGGGAGATATTTAAGAGGGGTTACGGATAGACTTAACGACAACCGTTTGTTTCATGGCCGTATTATAAACCTACTTGTCGATACCTCCATTGGCGAATCAGTTAATTGTTATGAGCAAAATTCTTTATGTTGACTACTCATAAAGAAATCTAAAATACCATAAAATCGAACGATATTAACCTATCTTCTTACTTTAATACTAAGTTCAACAATTTGAGAAAACGTACAATAAATATATGAAGACCCGGTGGACGCGCGCGCAAAAAAGCTCTTATCGGCTGTAGCGTCAGCGTTTTATAAATTGTTTTTACAAAACTACAGCGTTTTTATAAGTTATCTGTTTTTTAATGACATGTGGAGTTCAAAGTCAAAGTCAAATCATTTATTTCAAATAGTCCACAAAACGTCAAGCAGAAAATATATCATTAGATTTATGCGTGTCAGTCTGGCCGAATCTCCTCTAGTGGGGCTATTTTTGCTCGTTCCAAAGTGTAGATTCCTATGCAGAAGAACGAGCAAGTAACTCCATGGTTACTCTTTTTCAATCAGTTTTACAATATATTTCTTTGTTACATCATTTTGTACTGTCGGTTCTATTATGTGAGAACAGTGTAAAATTAATGTTTATCCAAAAGGTTGGTTGGTTTGCTAATTAAGGTATCGATATATAATTTTAAATTTATAATTGCTCATAAAATATATTAATTTAACTAACAGATGTATTTAATACGAGTTGTTGTTATAGAACCTTTATGTGACGTAGTTATTAAATTGATTTTCTTTATATCGCTTATGACAGGGTACCGTTGTTATGTGTGACGTGTGTTATGCTGGAGAAATACTATGGAAACGCGACCTAACCTGACTTCACACAATGTGGGTTAATTTTTTTTAAAGAATATCTTAATGGATACCTTTATGTCGACGGTGGTCACTCGTTGTTATACAATGTATTTTTCGATTTATTTTTTGTATGTACCTATTTTTTTAATATAAAAAAATCTTCTTATAGGCGTCGCAATAAAATAAATTCTTATAAGAATGATTCTTACAACACAAAAAAACACTTAAAGGAATCATCATATTATATTATTTACACAAAATTGTGTACTAGTTGGAGCTCAATGTCATATGATAGACATTCTCTCCATTTATGTGATCCACAAATCGACACAGAAGGGTCCGGGTGTAATTGTTATATCGAATTTTTGTTAGTAAACACACCTTATTATACTGAGAATCACTATATCAAAAGCATGAGATTTGGGCGTTGTTTAACTATTTATTGACCAATCAGCTATCGAATTTGTTGCTGTAAACGCCTCCACTATACTCAACGAAAGTAAGAGACACACTTGTGTGAGGTGTTCAGAAAACAATACATTGTGTCATAGTCAAATATTTTTTTTCATTACTTACTATAGTGAGGCATATAATTTGTTGAAAATAAAAACTTATTCACGTGAATAAACTGAAAAAAGTTTCAAGACACAATGTTAATAATCTGAGAAAATCTCTAGTAGCTGCGTGACGTTGCCGCTACGCATACGCTATTTATGAATATGAGTCCCATTGTGACTTCAAACTAGTAGAGCTTTTCTCAGTTTGTTCAGGTAGGTCAGTCGTCATTTTCAATAAATTAAATAATCAGCGTGCATTGTGTTTTGTCAGGTTTCTTCGCATCTCTATAGTATGTCTCCAGCGTTTTAGTACCGTGGGTTACGTTCGACAAAAATGGCGGCCGATGACGTAACTATCTCGAAGTAAATAAATATGATTGTAATAATAGTGTTCGTTTATTCGCCTTCTATAATGCTTTAATGTTAGTTGAGATATAGATAAAAAAACGCTTTTTCGTTTTATTATTACATAATATATAATATAAATTATTGATCTGTGTATATAATTGTTAGAAATGTAAATAGTAGAAGTTAAATATATTTATTTAGATGTTTGGATTTTTATTTATTTTGAACAGATATAAGATTTAAATCATAGTGATACTAATAATTGGAAAATTATAACATCATTGACGGTGCGTTTGTTATATAAAGTAATAATATAATGTAATTTAATTATCACAGTCCAATTAATATGCACAGTGTAACGATAAAAATATATAAATTATGCCAATAATGAAGAAAGACGTAACTGCAAACGTTGAAAATTAATCACAATAGTTTGTAGCGTACATTGAAAGTGGTATTTATAGATAAATATTATATAGTATTTTTGCACATACGTACTTCTTCATGATGGTGGTGAATTCGTCATAGATTAGGCGTTTAAAGCACTGAGGACGTGTATTTTTCTATAATAAAATGAAAGTAGATTTTCTCATACGTGATAGATTTATATAAAGAGACATTGTGCTTGATATTCATTTGCCCTTGGTTGATCGAGTGAGACGCAACGTCGGAAATTATGACAAATGCCGATAGACGACATGTAATAACTACAATGAAAAATAAATAATATTGTTTTATGATTTCGGTGTTTTATTTTTACAAGCTTTTGTTGGTAATAGAGAAGTTTCAACTAGCGAAATTGAATTTTATTTTTCGACGAGTCAAAGTGGATATTTTTAGGCGTGATATGTACAGCGCTGCCCATGGACACCCGCAACAACGAAGGAGTTACGAGAGCGTTGCCGGCTTTTTGGGGACTAGGGATTTGGAGATTTTGGGATTGAGTGAGGGGAAGGATTGGGCCCCTGGTAACCTCACTCACATGGTGAAACATCGCTGTGGTCGTTTCACGTTGATTTTCTGTGAGGCTGTGGTACACACCCTTTCGAACCCATTCGTGCCGAAGCATGGCTCTCCCACACGTTTCTCTAGAAATAGAGCTTATCCGATCAATGTATGTATCTAAAAAAATTTACCCCTAGTGACATTGGCTAATTCCCATTTCCTCCCTATTGGATGATAATAAATAAAAAAATTAATTAAACATAAGCTACCTTCAAAAAGTAATACAAAAAAACTTAATTTAAATCGTTTCATCCGTTCAGGAGCTATGATGCCACAGACACACAGACAGACACGTCAAACTTATTAATTTTGTTTTTTGTGACGTACAACCACAGCATTGTTTGTGTGAGTGAGGTTACCGGGGGCCCAATCCTTTCCCTCCCCCAATCCCAAAATCTCCAAATCCCTAATCCCCAAAAAGTCGGCAACGCTCTCGTAACTCCTTCGTTGTTGCGGGTGTCCATGGGCAGCGCTGTACATATCACGTCTAAGTCCAAACATGTCTAAGAACACTCGCCTGTAAAACATCTGTAATACAAAAAAAAAACTAATTTCAAATCTGTTCATGCCACAGACAGACAGACACGTCAAACCTATAACACCCCTCTTTTGCGTCGGGGGTCAAACTGCGATACAGTGAATCGACGTAAATTATGTAGAATTCTAGGGGCGAATAGACACAGAAAAACGCTGAATAGATAATAAGAAAATTCGATAATATCTATCTACCTCTCAAATTCTAAACACCCCGATTTACGACAGCCTCCGTTGCCATTTCTCCATTTGCCTCTTGAATTTAAATTTTCCTACTTTGAAAGAGTGGAAGTGGGGTTCGATGTCGCTGTCAGTAAACTTCTTGTTATATAATGATTCACAAACTAATATTATAAATGTGAAAGTAACTTTTCTCTTTCTGTCTTTTCTTCACGCCTAAACTACTGAAACCGTTTTCTGTGAAATTTGGTACAGACATAGTTTGGAACTCGAGAAAGGATATAGGATAGTTTTTATACCAAAAATCCGCAGGAAGTCACTATTCCACGCCAACGGAGTCGCGGGCAAAAGCTAGTGATTCATAGTGTCGATGAAATTTCAGAATACAAAATATTTCGAGTGCTGAACTGTGCAGATATATGTAGCAGACATTTCTGCTAAATGTTAGTATCTCTAGCTTTAGATTCCGTTGAAATCTTAGGTGGCTACAGTCAATCATATACATATAATTATAACTTCCGGATTGAGGAGCCAAAAAAAATGCGTTAATATACAAATTTTACTCTGTTTTACTATTTTATTCCTATACTATAAAAACAAACACAACACCTGCTAAATGATCAATACCTATGTCGAATATATTTATTGATCGCTTACATCCAATAGAAATTCACCTCTTGAGTTTAGATTGAGGAGCTATATTAAGTGTTGTATTTTCTTTCATTTTAGCACTATGGTAGCTAAATTTTTAGACGGTAATATGCAAAATTTCATCAATAGGTATTCCTCTTTTACTTTTCATAGAGATATACCTATCTATTATTTAACGAGTTCCAGGTGGCTCCTCGATCCAGATGTTTAGATTGAGGAGTCACCTTTAATAACTACAGATAGGTATATTTTTCTGCTAAATTTAGAATTCATGCTGCAAAATACGCTAATGCTGCTAACTGCTGAAACCAGATTTTAAAAATCTGATGTGACTTCTCAATCCTGAGGTACATGTTATTTATAGACGACTAGTTACTCTCGCGCGTTTTCACCCGCTGCTCAGCTCCATTTGATCGTAGCGTGATGTTTTATAGCCTATAGGAACATTGTAGCTATCTACCTATCAGTGAAAGAATTTTGGCAATCCGACCAGCGGTTCCAAAGATTACCTCCTACATACACACAAATTTTTACCTCTTTAGTAGTAGTAGTAGTAGTAGTAGTAGGTATAGAATGTAGGTGCCTAACTACGTAAGGATTATCTCGTGCGTATCACGCGCGATGCTCTTTCTGGGCGAAACGGTCGCGCGTGATACGCACGGAGTCGAGTAAGGGCTTGTACACAAAACTTGCGATTTGATTCGCATCGCGCATTCTATCGGGATTCATAATAGGTACCGTAAAACGGGGTGAATAGAAGTTGAGGGGTAAATAGATACACGAAAGGGGTGAATAGAAGTTGGCGAATTTTCCTTGTATCTATTCACCCCTCTTCCGTGTTTATTCACCCCTCGAATTTTAATCACCCCGTTTTACCGTGGTAATTAATGGATGAACCCAAAATCTTCTTAGTTTCTTTTTCCTGTATCTCCTAAGCAATAATAAAAGTGCACATTTCTTTTTACGATCCATGTCACGACCTAGTTTTCTCTCTTTGCCCACCGTACACCTCGTGAGACCACTTAGGTGTGAAGCGGGAAGGTTTTTTTTTACTACTGTTCACCTTGGTTCACCTGGGTGTACCGTGGGAAATATAAAATTTCCTCCATCCACGTTATTATCAAAACTATATCCGAAGAGCAAAGAGATTAATGATTGAAACATGAGGCATTACGATATTCTCCTCGTCTTCTACTGTTTGTAAACAGGAGCCATGAAGTGGTAACTTGAGTCCAGGAAAAAGATAGAATTCGGCTGGACCCATAAGGAATATCTTCCCATGGTGCATTCATTCCAATTGGGAAGAGGGTTCGGTTTTCTTCGAAAACCATTTCCCCTATTCGATCACGTTGCTTGTCCCAAGTGTCATTTAAGCAACTGGCTTTTCAAACTGGTTTTTTGCATTGGCTGCACGATATGCAGCCAATGCAAAAAACCAGTTTGCTTACCTAAGCGAATCTCACCAATTGTCAGTTAATTTAATAGAATGACAAGGTCTTCAGACATCGTCCAATAAGATTGTGAAAAATGGTTAAATGGTGAAGAGTCATTTAAAGAAAACATGATTAACAACTCACTAATACGTTTTATTTCAAAAGACACGACTACAACACTGACTTTTATCACAAACTTGTTACACTTATAGTAAAGTCATATTGCACAGACTGGACAGGACTATTGACCGTATCCGTTTTGGTAGCTGCCTCCATAGCCGGCCTGGCCACCACCGTAGCTAGCTTGCTGGCTGTAGCCGCTTTGACTTTGTCCTTGGCTTTGGCCTTGGCGCGAAGCTTGCATGCCATTTTGCATATTACCGCCGTACATGCCTTGATTGCCTCCGTAGCTCCCTTGGCCACCGCCGCTACTGAACCCTGCTCCGCCGAACCCGGCTTGTTGCATTCCGGGCCTGAATCCGCTTTGGCCGAATCCGCCCTGCATGCCGTGGCCGAATCCTTGTCCAAAGTTTTGTCCGCCAAAACCGCCTCCAAAGCCTTGAGGACCACTGAAGCCCTGGGCTCCTCCGAATCCGCAGCCTGGGGACAAAGTTCTTTTTTAAATACATTTGTTTAGGTACCTATGCAGATATCTTCCCCCGCGACTATTACATTATAGCGCGTTTTTAGTTAGGAAGGGGTAGGTTTTAGTAAGCGCAAGTTTGTCACTCCTCGACATTTTGATGATTGCCCTCCTCAAAAAAGATGACTGTAATTAATGGAATAAACATTAGTGTCTGTGAAACTAGTTGTACCGATGAGAACTCTTAAAAATATTTGCTTACCTCCAAAGCCAAACATTCTGCTGTAGGAATTTTGTTAAAAAATAAAAATACTACTATAATATATATATATATTAATAGATAGATAGATAATATAATATTACTATACAGTTATTTCTTATAAATTTTAATATGTTAATGTTCTAAAATAATATTTTTTTATAGATTTTACAATAAATAATATGATTTTATGATGAATTTTAAAATTATACTGAATCAATTTGGCCTTTGTTTTGTTATTACGAAATTTTGAACGTAGAACAAAGGTATTTTTCGAAGATATTTTAAATTTGTTATTAGTGGACAGATTTTTATAAACAAGGAGGATAAATACTTATGTGTTTTTAAATGGTTTTATTTATTTTGAGTGAGTATGAATTTAAGTCATTAATATTGCCTCAAATTGTCGTCTTGCGACAATTAAGCCAGAGGAAAATAAACAGGATGTTTTTTAGTCAGGAAGAGTCTGACACTCCCTCTCACCCCACCCAGAGCGGGCAAGCCATTTGATGATTTGACCCCTCAAAACAAGAAGTGTAGGATTGTAGGGTAAGGGCAATGGCACCGCGGCCTCGAGCTGGAGCATGAGAAGAAGCTTTTTTTTGGTCAGTAAGAGTCTGGCACTCCCGGCCTCCCGCCCTACCCTGGGCGGGAGAAGTCATTTGATGACCTCACAAAAAAGGCGCTAGGGTACAAAATGATATGCATTTAGTTTAGGAGCATTGTGTAGCATAGCAATAATAAAATTTGGAGGACTATATTCTAAATATTTGTTTACAATTTTTGTTCAGGTAGTTGTAGTTGTAGTGCTATTTTTTTTTAACTCTTCTCTCTCGTCTTACCTCTGTTATTTATTTATCACGTCAGGATTTGTTTAAGGGTTTTTGAATTTGAATCCCAGGGTGGGCAAACTATAATTTACATTTTTAAACATTGAAATTCTCAATGTAACCAGAGTCTGGCCTAAACAGGGCTAGTAAATATAAAAAATATGTGTGTTTGTAAGTTTGCTACATATACAAACTCTTTGTAGCTCTGCGTCCTTCGAGTAACAACAGGCTTTAAAATAAATAAATAAAGTTTACGTGTGGGTAAAAAAAACCATCTTACGAATAATAAATATTTAATTTTTACATTTAAATAGCCTTAATAATGTCCATAACCGTGGTAACCATGGTAACCGTTTCGGTAGCCGTAGTTTCCTTGTTCTTTATGTTCTTTTTGGGGTTTTCGTGTTTCGGTTTCTTGAGAGCCTTGAGCATCGTCTGTTTGAACTGTCTGACTTAACCCTATTTCTCCACTGGCTGAAGCTTGTGCATTGAAGCTGGTTTGCTGTTCAAAAATGGCCTGTCCTTGACCTTGGCCTCCAAAGATCTGCGCAAAGGCATCTCTATCCTCCTGTACGACTGGAGGAGGGGGAGCAGTGGTGGTTGTCGTCGTTGTTGTAGTAGTAGTTTTGGGCGCTTCTGAGGTTTTCGGTTCCTCCTTATGGTCATAATCGTGATGCCCATGGTAATGGTAATCGTGGTGATGGTCATGATGGTCGTGGTGGTCATGGTGGTCGTGGTGGTCGTGGTGATCATGATGTCCATATCCACCGTAGCCTCCATAGCCGCCGTAGCCCCCGTAACCTCCATATCCACCGTAGGGTGTGGCAGATCCTGTTTTGGAAAAAATATTACATTTAGCAAATTATTGAAGTTATGTCTTGGGACAAATTTTTGGTTGTTCACGATGTTTCTATCTCCGTCTGTATGGATATTAGCAGCATTTTAACCAATTTATTTCTATCAGTTGTTGAGCTGACTGTAAGAAGGTTTTCGTTTCACAATAATTATAATTAAGTTCCTACTCTGAAATATTGTGTTACCAAAGTAAATGATGAGATCTAAGTTTCACCTTTACTACTTATTAAGTTTTGAAAGACTGCCTTCGTTTATCAAGTAAACCAAGTAAAAGAATTAATTATTATTATCATATTACCTGATACTGCCATTGCTGCCACTAATGCTAGAGTGATGATCTGCAACAGAAAAAAATATTGGAATAAGAAACTATTCACATTTTTTCGAAGCTTTTTAGGTGTGGGTGAACCAGGGTTCAGCACAAATGGACCGATTTAAACAGAATGCTGCCACGGTTCCCCATGGAAGCGGGGTATGGGCATTATCTAGTTAAATAGTTTGTTACATTTAGTTGCTACATTATTGTGTCGTTTTAGTTTTTCTTCAATAGCCTCGATAAAAAAACTATAAGTACCTATTTTTGATTGAAAAAAGTTTAACAGCCTCTCTTAGAACTTATATTTTTTAATGTTTTTATTACAGCTTTTACGATTTAATATACTAATACTGTATCTAAAAATATAGAGTAACTTTTATTATTTTTTATTCTAGTAAATAAATGAATAACACAGATTTCTTATTTAGGGCAAAACTATTAATTTCTATGAACAAATAAATAAATGAGTAACATATATAGTTAAATAATTTTATAAAATTCTTACTAAGTATAAATAGGTGATATAAAAAATGCTAAATATGCGATGGCCAATAAGTTAGATAACTTGCAGTCTTCTTTACGAGATTAGGTAAAAAAAAAATTTGAAAAAAAAATATGAGTAAAAAAATTAAAAAAAAACTCCTTTAACGCAATCCTTTCACTTAAATAAAAATGGCCGCTGTCGTATTCGAATAAAAATAAACAAAACAATTGTGGATCAATTAAAAATGATCCACATGTCCACACGTATTACAGCTTAAAATACTTACAGCGAACTTTGCCATGATTAAAAAAAATAAGTCACAATGTTTACAACACAAACTTGTACACCGACTATAATCTGTGGCAGATGAACATGTCTTTTATACTCGTTTAGGGTCCCAAAGAACAAGTACTAAAGCATCTCATCGTCTGGCCCCGTACAAGTTCATACCTAATAATCTGAACCAATGTTGTAGGTAGCTGTCAAATCGGACGTTTGGATAGATGTCTACTTTTGTAGCTAATCAAGTTTAGGTTATTGTGGATTCATGAAGGTTAAAAAGTCTTCGCAAGGTTGAGAAGATTGTGTGTAGGGAATAAGGTCCAGGACGCCTTCCGTGGTGGAGTGACGATATCTTCAAAGACTTAAGAAAGTGTCTATTTCAAGCAGTGGCAGAAAACAAGAAATAGAAGCATTCGTAAAATTATCATCGATCACCAAAAAAAAAACTTTTACCAGTTTAGTTATTGGAGTCCTACGTAATTGTGGTCACAGACGGGGCCCTATAGGATTGATGTTCAGTCGGGGTTGCGGGATAAGCGCAATGATTCACCGCGGCCTCGGCTCAGAGCAGGAGAAGAAACGGGGGGCTTTTTAGTCCCTGGGCGTGAGAAGTCATTTGACTATTTTCCATTTACAAAAAAAAATAAAAAAAATTGGTTTGGCGTGATTTCATTTTCTTAATAATAACAATTCATAACATATTAGATACGTTCTTAATACGAATTAACAGATCCAATGCTTTTGTGCAAAATTTAATTAGTGAATTTGTTACACGACAAAACGAAATTACAGTTTCGCAGTTCCAAAGTTTTAATGTTTTTATGTCACAATTTCTTTTGTAGATCCATTTAACGACATTACTCATACAGCCACTGACATTTGCTTAATTCTTATATTAGTAATGTCCCATAAATTACATTTGATCGCTTATTAATCAGGTTCAGGTGACCATTACAATGCAATCGTCATTAAAGCCTAATAAGGTATTGTACGATGATTAATTTATGACGTTCCCTGCTATGGAAGTCATGATGGCCTGGGGGTTAAAGAACTCATAAGAGCCCAAAACCTGGTAAATATCAATGTGACTTTTTCCAAATCATACGGACCTTTCGAAGTTTATTCAGATCAGACAACATCGGTATATGTATATACGGCGAAGTAAGAGATCTTGAGGAAATCTGGACTTATACTTTGAAATCATCATTTTGTGTAAGGCATGGAAATTGATTATGGCTTCATCCTTCTGCGTGTGAGATGAGGACCTGAGAGACAGTCAGCTCATGGTGTCGGGGTATAGTTCTTAACTAAAACTTCGAAATTACAACTTGCTCGACGACATACGTCCGTGGACACCTTGGTTCAGGTTATGTTAATATATCTACTCATACATAAAATGTGTATCTAGCAGAAATACAAGTTCTCCAAGTATATTACGAATACTGTTTTGTGTTGTGGTGAATAAATCAACAAAACTTGGATGTCTACTTTTATTTTCATTCGGGTTTAATGACAATTATGTATGACACATGTTTTTAAAATTAATGACGTGTGACTATTGGACTCGAAGCCCTCTTTCGATATGTTTATTAAGTAAATTAACACGTGATTTTTTTTCCTTTACAATTTTGTAAAAAAACACGTGCGGAATATTGTTACGTCTATAAAGGGCATTAAAATTGGCGAAAAGTGGAACCGCTTTGTGAGGAAAAACGCCTGTGTTTTTGTTATTGTCTTTTTAAGAGGTATCAAAAATAATTTACGGTTATTAAGAATATAGGTAATTCTTGTGGCCGATAACTTTCTGCCAATAAATATACGATAACCGTTCATCATTTTCAAATTTCGAATTGATATAAAACTAATAGGTACATATAAAAAAAGAACATGCAATATCTAGCTTTAGTCTTCAGCGGCTTTTTGCCTATTGTTATTCCAGACTACATTCTATATCTGTGTCAATTTTCATCAATATCCATTCAGTAGTTTCTACTTGAAAGAGTAAAAGCATTAATTGCTCATTTCTTACAAACTTTCGCGTTTATAATATTAGTACGATAACACAAGAACCAACAACAAAATGATTAGTAAACACCAAGTAAGTACAATTTCTCCCTTATACCTACAACATGGTTAATATTACCAACAGTGAACTACCTCAGCAAAAGCAATTCCAGTGTAAAGAAAAAGCTTAAGGAAAGTTATGTGGCGAACTTAAGACGGAAATAACTGTAAAAGTCTTTAGCTGCACTCAGATAGTTAAGTACAAACTGGATCCACCACAGGGAAAAACCCTAGAACTAAGTGTAAAGGAAAAACAAAACGTATTAAAACATGTTAAAGGCCCGGCAACGCGCCTGTGACTCCTCTGGTGTTTGCAGGTGTTCATGGGCGGCACTGATCACTTCATCATCATCATCATCATCAGCCTATAAGTGCCAACTGCTGAGCAAAGGCCTTTTCTCAAACGGAGAAGGCTTGAGCATTAATCACTACGCTTGCCCAATGCGGGTTGGTGATTTCAAACTTATAATTAGAAATTATAAGTCCAGGTTTCCTCACGATGTTTACCTTCACCGTATGTCAGTGGTGTCTGAATAATCATAGAAAGTACATATAACTCGGAAAAGTCACATTGGTGCTTGCCAGATTTCGAACCCACACCCTCTTGCATGAGAAGCGGGCTCTTTAACCCCCGGGCCACCACGACTAGTTTAAACTGATCAAATCAATCTGTTAAACTGATCACTTACCATCAGGTGATAAGTCTGCACATTAGCCTCATACTCTATAAAAAAACATATTAGTAGGGCTTCAGTTCAGAAACCGAATTGTAAAAACGGGAATACGTTCCTCCGTATTTCTATCTGTCTGACTGGCTGGCTCCCATATATCAAACCTCATTTTGGCACCTTTCGTGCGTGAGTGCGATTCGCAGCTGGCAAGTTTTTATTATTCTTTTACATTATTGACTATGAGGGCACTACACTGCTGCATCGTGTTTACCTGTTTAACTCGATCTATTAATAGACACGTTCCTTGCAAGTTGTTAAAAGTTAAATATTCTTTAAGGTACTGGTTTGTTTACAAATAAGAAACGAATACATACATGTTACCTATATTTAGTTGGCTTCATTAGTGTATGTAATTGAAATAGATTACTGGTTTGACTCCTTGGATGGAGTTTGATACTGATTGTTAATACCTGTTTAAAATGTTCAACGAAAGGTTTGATATTAGGTTAGATAAATACTCGTCGATATTGATATGCAGCATCTTCGTTCTGTAACATATGTCAAAATATATACGTTATTAAAAAAATAAATGTGAATAAACCTACACACCTACTTGAGTTAGGGATTGTTGCACTACCACAGATAGGATCCACTGCCGATGAAAGTACCTACAGTCGAAATTGTGCGCAAGGACCTCGGAACTACGGAACAAACGGGGTGGTTTTTGGTAGTTAACTCTCGCCCCACCCAGGTTGGCAACCAATTTGAACAATTAATAACCTCAAAAAACACTCTCATATATTATTACACGCATCAGTATGTCAAGTTATGTAGTAGCAAGCGAATACAAATTTAATTTATCAGGTACATATTTATGGGTTTTCCTGATAACTTTCATCTCTAGAATCAGGAGAGTGTGAACCCCTTTCAGAACGCCTGCCAAATTCCAGAAATCATACCAAACTTTAGCTCCATGGTCCGTAGTTTTTTTCTAGCAACCGATCCATTTATGAGGAAGGTAAATTTCCTATAGACACACCTGCATATAAATATAAATTTATATGTGTGACCTACGCAGGATTTTGGGATGCATTACTTTGGGTCTTACTTTTAAAGAAGTCTTTCCTCATTTTAATGCTAAAACTATCAAAATAAACGCAATAATAATTATAAATATATTTTAAATAATCTCAATGTAATTACGTCAGGAAATAATAAATTATGTATGCGGTTTACTTAACTTAAACATTAAGAGACCTACAAAACTTTTACAATGTCAATTTTTAACTTAAAAAAGCAATTTTTAACGTATTATTTATACATTTAGAGAATGTATTAATGAATCTAAATAATTAGTGGCTTAAACGAGAGGTCACAAGTATGCTTTTTGATTATAAAACGGTTTCAAGTTTATGTTGTGTTGTCACACCTAAAATAGTTAGGTTAGGTTATAGTACTACTCGAGACTGTCTAAATAATTGTCCTTGATATTTTTTTTTTTTGTCGGATTCTTAGGCAAATTATTAGTGTTACACTGTTGGAACCGACAAAATGATGTGTCAAAGAAATGAATTGTAAAACTGATTGAAAAAATGTAACCATGGAGTTTCTTACTCGTTCTTCTCCATAGGACGTTTTGGATTGACTAAATAGCTTCACTAGAGGACAGACTGACACAAATGTTTATTGATATTTATTTTCGTATGATGTTCAAAGGTATTCCTTAATGAAAAATGAAATAAAATTCATTCTTCTATGGTTGACTTGTTGAAATAAATGATTTGACTTATGATGTTTTAAAATTCAAGAGCTTCGCCATGATGAGTTAGAGTGGGTTGGCTTGACCGGAGTAATACTACGGCCTCACAGAAAACCGGCGTAAAACAACCACAGTGTTGTGTTTCGCTGTGTGAGTGAGGTTTCTGGAGTTCTAATCCCTTCCCCTTGGCGACCAGAGGATCATGCGCTTAGTTAAAATTTCTCAATCCAGAGCATGATCCAGATCTTCGCGTTCGCATTAATTAATTTGCTCTCAAAATTGTTTAATTTGTGGTGTATGGGATTTCGACTTTTAATCTGTACTTAACTTTGTTTTTTCTTACGGGACTAAATACTTTCGATAATACTTAAATCCGTCATCAGTCTTATTTGAAACCACGATGTACGGATCCAAAAATATTCTTAAGAACCATCATATTCAAATAATATTCTAACATTAGGTTTTTCACGTCGTTTGCCATGCTATCTATGGTAAAAGACTTTAGCAGCCCGTCCTGGATTCACTCATTAAAACGTGTCATTTCATGAGTTTTCCAGGAAATAAGATTTTTTTTATAAATCTTGCTTCCTTTGTAAATGTTAGTGTATGGAAGCTTTGCTTCAACACGATTGGCTCGACGGGAGTGATACCATACGTGTCTTTTTTACATGTTTTTAATACTTAGATAACAAGTGCGAGATCGCAAATATACATATATTTACTTCTTTTATTTATTTATGCTTTTATGTAGAAAAAATAACCCGAAGCTACCATTGTCTACCATCAACTTTTGGGTTAAGGAAATATGGTATGTATTATGTAAACAAAAAGGAAAAATTAAATAAAAGTATAACTATTATAATGTACTTATATTCATTTACTAAGTTATATAATTTATACAAAACAAAACAACTCAGTCGTATTCTTAATATAAATAAGTATTAAATTACATTAAGTTTATTGAGCATATTTTATTATTCACTTACATTCTTACTTATATTTATTAGCTCATTAACATGAGATGCACTAGCTATACCTTCTAGAATCATAACTATTTCTCATACTCATACTGCGGCGAACATTGTTTTCCGGGTACTTATAATACGGGTAATAAGCTCCTAACTTTCGATTGTAAATAAGGTATGGGGGCATCCCATAGCTGCCATAGCTCGCCTTTCCCCAACTCCGGCCATATGCGCTTCTCTTTGCCTTATTATGGTATTTGTCAATGTGTTCGTGATGTCTTGTGGATAGTTTAGATGTGTGCTTTTTGCTCTTCTTCGCTTCAGCTACGCTGGCTGATAGGATGGCGATGATCACTGTGAAAATTATGATCTGAAAACACAATAAGTACATATAAGTACCTTATTAAGAATATCCTACTAATATTATTAACTAGCAGCTCGCCCCTGCATCGCACGGGTCCAACTATCTCGCTATCAAAGCGTCACTTTTTCCAACTCTCCCCTCTACTTTTCTAAAATCTTCTTTCATAAGAACCTTCTCCTGACAATAATACACATAACAAAAAAAAAAAACAGTAGAATTGGTCCAGGCGTTATTGAGTTATGCGCTTACCATCACATTTTGCGATCCATTTTTATATATTAAGATATATAAGTAAATTGTAATGAGTATATTAGAGGAAGTTTGAAAGTGGCGCCAGTGACTGAAAAGTTGAAAGGGAACCGTTTGTCTTGGTATGGCCATGTGAAAAGGAGGGATGAAAAGCATGTAACAAAAAGAGTCATGAGTATAAATGTGGATGGATGGAGAGGGAGGGGGAGACCAAAGAAAATATGGATGGATTGTGTGAGAAGTGATATGGAAGACAGAGGAGTTAGCGATAGCGTGACGAGTGACAGGACAGAATGGAAGAAAAAAACATATTGCGCCGACTCCAAATAAAACGGGACAAGGGCTGATATAGATAGGACAAGATGTTGATATAGATGCGATTTTTTGTGATATTGGATGGATGTATGTTTGTTACTATTTTACGCAAAAACGGCTGGACCGTTTTGTCTGAAATTTGGTATGTAGATAGGTGATACCCTGGATGTGTTACATAGATTTTTCATTATCATAGCACGCGATCGAAGCTGCGAGCGGAACTAAGTATATATTATTGTTTTTTTACTGCCATGGCTGAGAGCTTGAACTTTAAGGTCACCGCTGGGATTGTGGTTAAACAGAGTGGCTTTTAATCAGTGAAAGACAGACAATCTCGGTGGACCAAGGGTGTGCTAAGTAAATTATTGATTTTCATGTATATACAATATACATAACCACAGATTACTATAACTAGTCAGAGATACATAGTGGTATGTGTACCTATCCACTCTATGTTTAGAATAGGTTATTTTTACGCCAGGGTTTTTACAATGAGATAAATCGTTCAAATTTCATCGCCCTTTTGATAAAGAAATAGAATCGCCAGGAAAGCTCGAAAAAGGCTTGCAGCTATTATAGGTAAATGTAGTTCGGTACTACGTATGTACGTCTATTGTTAAAAAATATAAAATACTTGATATTTTAGACGTAATATAACATACTCGCAATACTTGATCAAAATAAACGAGCTCATTATAGGTACCTATATCCAGTTTAAGACAAGTATTTTTTGAAAATAAGGAAAAATCTTACCTTTATCAAAAGACGTTTGAAGTTATCCATGTCTTTGTATTTTTTTTTTAATTTTAGTGTCACTTTCAAAGTACGCAGTACATTACTGATATTCTTTACTCTCACGTACTGTCTTATGTAGCGAAATGCCTTGAACTTGACTTTCTTTTTTATACCCATTCGAATAGAATTAGGTTATATGCGGCACAGAGGCATTAGAGTCGACTTATTTATATATATTTTATTGCATCATACAACGCACATAAAATGTGTAAGTCTCTAGTTTTTTTTGTGTGGTGAAAATCATCAAATGAATTTTTTCACCAAAGGTATGGCTAGAGGGAGTGTCAGACTCAACTAAAAACCTCCCGTTCCACGATAAAGTACCCAGGTACCTTATTGCGCTTGACCCGCAGCCCTAGCTAGAACAACCCTGCTAGGGTACACTGGCACACACTTTTTTATAGTAGGATTTTGGTTATAGGCGACAATTAACAAAGTCGTGAAAATATAAGTCGATTCATAATTAGCAAGACAATTCAGACAAATGAGTCTGGAAGAATCATGCTTCGGCACGAATGGGCCGGCTCGACCAGAGTGATACCACGGTCTCATAGAAAACCGGCGTGAGATAACACGCCGTGTGTTCGACATGTGAGTGAGGTTACCGGAGATACAATTCTTCCCCTCATTCGCAATCCTCAAATTAATCCACACGAGGTCGGCAACGCACCTGGAGTAACCCTTTTGGTATTACGAGTGTCCATGGGCGGCGTTGACAACTCACCACCAGGTAATCCGTCCGTTCGTTTGCCGACCTATGACATAATAAAAATAAGATTTTAAAAGAAAAAAAGTTATTTTTTAGGCTTACAAAGACTCACAGCCAAAATATTTTTACTAATACATCGACTCCATAGACGGACGTCGTAGCGATGTCCTTTGCTCACTCAATTAGCATATATGTGTGTGTTTCATGACTGACACACTGACTTACTCCACAACTGAACACTTAACTGACATCATTATTAAGACAAACATGAAACATACTCTCACTTTGGTAGCGTATCAACCATTCGCAAGCCATAACGTATAACCATAGCAAGAAGCATTTGTCAAGTAGGTACTATCGAGTTTGAGTAAATATTCACTTTGTCGATTAAAACTGATTTGTACTTCAAAACACCCAAGCCCTTAACCTGTCGATCTTTAAATAATAATTATTTCTTTTAGCTTCTGTCATATTCACATATACATTTTTTTTGTGAGGGGATAATCAAAAATGACTTCTCGCCCAGCGTGAGGCGAGAGGGAGTGTCAGACTCTTACTGACTAAAATGCCCCGTTCCTTCTCCTGTTTTAGGCCGAGGCCGCGGTACCTAATTGCGCTAGTCCTGCAACCCCACCTAAACATCGGCTCTGTAGGATATTCATATACATCTAGCCATATATTATAAGTTTTTTAAGATGATTTTAACGTACGAAATATGTGTGCCTACGACAATGTTCGACCAGATTTCATTCGTTAGATGATGAAATTTCGTCCTACATAATTCCAGTAGGCATACCGCATTGGCGTCTTCGCATTGAGTTGAAAATCAAAACTAAAATTGTATTTGGCCACAAAAAGTTTTGTACGTGTTCGAAGATTTTATGGAGAAACTAAAATAACGATATTGCATCATCATCATCATCTTCCTGCCCTTGTCCCGTTTTATTTGGGGTCGGCGCAATATGTTTTTTTCTTCCATTCTGTCCTGTCACTCGTCACGCTACCGCTAACTCCTCTGTCTTCCATATCACTTCTCACACAATCCATCCATATTTTCTTTGGTCTCCCCCTGCCTCTCCATCCATCCACATTTATACACATGACTTTTTTTGTTACATGCTTTTCATCCCTCCTTTTCACATGGCCATACCAAGACAAACGGTTCCCTTTCAACTTTTCAGTCACTGGCGCCACTTTCAAACTTCCTCTAATGTATATTAGTCGTCATTTCTCACTTTATCCAATCTCGTCACACCACACATCCATCTCAGCATTCTCATCTCTGCTACATGCAATCGCTTTTCATCCGTCTTTTTCAGAGCCCAACATTCTGACCCATACAGTAGGACAGGCCTTATCACTGACTTGTAGATTTTACCCTTCAACCTGAGGGGCATCCGTGGGTCGCAAGTTGTTCCAGTGACCTGTCGCCATTTCATCCATCCTGAGTTGATCCGATGTGCCACGTCTCGGTCTATCTCACCATTTCCTCGGATAAGCGAGCCAAGGTACCGAAAATCAGAACAGGTTGGTATGGGCGTTCCGGCGAGAGCTATGGGCACAGAACTAGAGAGACCGCCAAAATCGCAGAACAAGTACTCTGTTTTAGTTCTGCTCAATTTTAGGCCAACACTCTCCAGTCTTTGCCACCACACCTCCAATCTGCTCTGGACCTATAGGGCACTCTCGGCAACCAGCACAATATCATCGGCAAACAGCATACACCAGGGAGCCTCTTCCTTAATGTCCGACGTCAGAGCGTCCATTATTATCAGGAAGAGGTAAGGGCTGAGAGCCGACCCCTGGTGTAAACCGACAGCCACATTGAACTTGCTAGTGGTGCCCGCTGCAGACCGGACTTGTGTACTGCAGCGACTATACATTGATCGGATCAACTGCACATACTTCCCAGGCACACCTTTCTCCTTAAGGGCCCACCACAGAACCTCACGAGGTACCCGGTCGTATGCCTTTTCGAGGTCAACGAATACCATGTGCAAGTTTTTATGTGCACCTCTGTATTTTTCGCACAACTGGCGTATAGCAAATATGGCATCCGTTGTACTACGACCAGGCATAATAACGATATTGATTGATTGATAAAATAACGATATTGCATTTCTCGAAAAATTTGTACCCTGTCCTGTGAGGACCACAAATGTAACTAAAGGTTGATTTTTCAATGGTTAGATCAAGGTTATTTGCGGAATAATTATAATGCTGTCGCATCAGAATGTTTGTAAGACAGTGACAGCAACAATTTTATTCCTCAGATTACATTTATCTGACTAAATGTACTATACCAACTTTAAACTCTGCTTACTCCTAGGGAAATTACAGACGTGATGTTAAGTAATGTAACCATAATCATTACTTATGTTACATAATAATTAATCTACTATAACGACAATGCTGGGTCATTAAAAACCCGTCCCTAAATAACAAACTTAAAAAATAAGTTTTAATGAATTAGTACAATTAGTAAATGTATTTTTTGCAACAACTATTAATGTATACCTACTATAAAACTACCATAATAGCAAATTGATCGTCAGTTGGAAACTACACCATCGACATATAGACTACCATTCCCAGTAAAAAAAAAAAACAAAATGCATTTCAAATTATTCATATTAGTGGTAAGTTATTTTTAATATTAAAAATGTGAAAGTAACTGTCTGTCTGTCTTTTCTTCACTCCAAAACTACTGAACCAATTTCTGTGAAATTTGGTACAGACATAGTTTGGAACTCGAGAACGGACATAGAATAGTTTTTATACCAAAAATCTGCAGATTTTTGGTATAAAAGATTAGATTTTTTTTAAAGATTAAATTAGATTCCACGCGAACGAAGTCGCGGGCAAAAGCTAATTAATTATAAAGAGGAAAAATTTGTAATTTTGTATGTGGGGGCAATCATTGGAACTATTGGTCTGACACTCTTGTCTCACCCCCGGCGGGAGAAGTCATTTCATGATTTTCTCAAAATCTTTCATGTATTTGACAAAAATAACCACAACCCCGTTAGTACTAATAATGGGCTTTGTTTGTGTTTTTTTTTGTGAGGGAAAATCATCCTATGACTTCTCCCGCCCAGTGCCGGGCGGGAGGTAGTGTCAGACTCTGACTGACTAAACCCCCCGTTCCTTCTCCTGCTCCGGGCCGAGGTGGCGGTACCTCATTGCGTTTGTTTACCCCGCAACCTCAGCTGAACATCAGCCCTATAGGGCCCCGTCTGTGGTGGTCTATTGGCTCTTTGAGATAAAACAGCCAAACACCTAATATACCAACTTTACATTCACAGGTAACATGCTTCTCCAGCTTAGTACCTTCAGCGCTAGCCTTCCACTTGTTGGCTGCAAAAGCAGCAGCATCAGATGCAGCCCAAGAGATTGCAGCTATAAGCATGGACACTTTGTCAACTAAAAAAGCAGTTCTGGCGAAAGCAGCTGCCGACATGATCTCTGTCATTGCACAAGGAATTGGTTCCAAAAGTAAGTTCTTCTTCTTAAAGTCTCTACAACTTCTTCTGGTCTTTTTTAAAGGTTAATATCGAGGGTGTTTCACCTACCCAGGATAGGGCGAGAGTTCTTTTTCTTGGTTCAAGCCGGGGCCACTCTATAAATCTAAGTGGCTCTACCTGTGGTGGTCTAATAGTTTATTGGGGCGTCCGATTCTTTTTTGGGTTGGCAAATGTTTATCTTTTAGTACGTCTCAATGTCAATATTTTATTTTGAACGACTACTAGTATGTCCTCTTACTCCACGCTGTCATTAAATTAAAATTCTGATAAATCTTTCTTTCTTCTTTATTATTCAGATTAATGTTTAAAAGAACAACGTAAACCGTGCTCGTTCTTCATAGAAATGTGCATAAAGCATTTTAATTAATTGATGAATATTTATTTATTTCTAGGTTCAATAATCGCAACAGCAGCGGCGTCCATGGCAGGAGCGGTGCTCAACGGCACCTTATCTATTGGGGCTGCACTCGCTAGAGCCGGCTTCAATATAATAGCAGCTAAGTTAAGCAGCGCGCCAACCGTAGTTGTTGAATCTCCTTCCATAGTTGTCAAGCCGCCTGTTATTGAGGAAACCATTGTCGAGGAGGTGGTCCAACCCCCTCAACCTCCAGCACTGGTTGAATGTGATAAACCAAAAGTGAGTATTGATAGATATTTTTATTTAGTTCCGTTTAGGGCGGGATATTATTTGATGGTTTTCCTCAAGAAGAGGAGTCTTTTTGTGTGATAAGAGAGACATGATGCAATTTCAACATTATCGCTGATCTATTAAGTACAAATTAGCTTAAACACTCGGCCGAAGAAGACCTTAAAAATATCGATTCGCGTAAATTAATTAGTAATATTAGCATAATAGTTTCTCACATCATGAGGAAGGACGAATCCGCTGTACCTACTTATGTTGAGGGAAATCGGGCGGTATGAAAACTGTGATAAATTTTGTTCGTTTGGGACTAACGATCAGACTATATTTTTTTTTTATATATTTAAAAATACCTTCATTTACTTGAATGCCATAGTTTTCATGAAACAATGTATTTAAATCAAATACCATAGTAATTTCTGAAAAATTAGGTAGAAAATTTAAAATTAAGTTTGCCATCGAATCACAGTTGTGCTTGTTTCGGCATTACTTTTCAGAGTAGTCAGACAGAAAATTACGGCTTTATGTAGTTTTTTGTATATATTTATAATTTTGACGTGTAAAAGTGTTGTTATATGGCCTATTTACAAAAAAAATACATAATGACTAATCTTGATACAGAATCTAGCGATTGATGAAGACTTTTCGTTTTGTACTAAAGCTCTTAAATTCATTCATTATATCATTATGAGATTTTACATTGAGATTTTATTGTTAAGAGTTTAAATTTGTATACCCAAACTATATGGAGCACAAAACTAGCTTGAATCCCTCTTTAGTTCTGAATAATATCAGGAAATATATTGAAAATCATGACTTACGTAAGTCAACTAAGAAAAGCTCTACTAGTTTCAAGTCACACTGGGACTCTTATTCATAAGCCAGACTATTATTAACAAGTAGCGTAGTATTGTCAATAACCTTAGTACATAAGCATATCTTACACTGGTTATTAAACAAAAAACACCACAGAGTCTGAAATAGTAAACAGATCAAAACCAAAGGTAATATTTTTTTTCTATAATTTTCAGGTTGTCGAAGTGCCCTACCCATACAGGATTACACCATTCGGTTCTGTGTCAGTGGACGTCAAGCCTAAGGTTGTTGACCTCTCACCACCACCACGGGTCTCTGAATGGACCGTCGAAGATAGACCGGCTTTTGAAATCATTGCTCCTGCCGACTCTCCTTATATTTACGAGTAAGTTTTATTTTTAGACCTCTTTTGTAGTGAAATAAAAATGTGGCATGCATCTGTTCGTCTACATGTTTGCCTTGCATGCCACTAAAAGTACCTAACTACATATACTTAAGTATGTGGGTAAAAAAATAAGTAAAATGAAAATGAAATTATATTACAGGCTACATTGTAAAGTTATTACAAAGTAGATTAAGAACTCGAGCCTAAAATGAACGAAGCTTATAATGCTTATTTTTTTTTCTACTACAACAATAATGATCTATAGTAATATTATAAAGAGGTCAAATTTGTAAGTTTGTATGTTTGTAAGTTTTTTATGTAGGGGGTAATCTTTGGAAGCGCTGGCCGGATTTCCAAAATTCTTTCACTGATAGAAAGCTACAATGTTCTTGAATGCTATAGGCTATAAAACATCACGCTACGATTAAATGGCGCCGAGCTGCGGGTAAAACTGCGCGAGAGTAGCTAGTTAGTAATAATTTGGAATAGATTATGTTGTATGGCTTATTCACTTATACTCGAATGGTTAACCAAAACGTTCACCTAACTAAAAGTATTTATTATTTTATTTGTGTTTTGCAGAGTTGTTCCAAATGCTTGGACACTAGATTGAAACTTTCAAGGAAATAAAGAAGACAAAAAGGGGCCAGCTTCAAGCATAAGAATCTTGTTACAAATAAAGACTGACAATTAAAAGTACAATTTTTTTTAATTCATACTGTATTTGTTTTGATTATTATCTCTTTTTTCCATATACTCAGGCCTGCCGCTTATTGTGATTTATGGCTCTTAATTTTACCACTGTCACTCACGATGCACTCACTGAAACTGTTCATGTGACAATAATCAAACCAAACCATAACCAAACCAAACTATAGTAATCAAGTATAGGGCAATAACGCCGCAAATATTAGTCATCGTATTGTTACATCCCTGTAGTGAGCGCACTGAAGATACAGGAGATCTTCATTGCACTCAACTTAGTGACTAAAAGTCGCGGTGATGATCCTTATCAGAGACGGTTCTGATCAGCAGTATCTGTAATCTTTTTCCATTCTCTTTAGTCAAACCTCCACGCTCTCCTTACAAAATACATCATCCTTTTTAAATATCCTTTTCCTTCCTCTTGATCCAAATTCCAGAGCACTCGCCTTCTCCAGGGTTAGAAGAAACCTGTCAATTCGTCTTAGAAGTTCTAACACCGTTTATTTGCCAGCCTATCAAATTACAGCTTCATGAATATTGAAAAAGATTCATCATCATCGGCCTATAAGTACTTACTACTGAACAAAGGCCTCTTTTCACGAGTCATTAATGACAAGCCCGTAGTGAGCTACCGGCGGCGTGTCAATTTTAAATTTGTAAAATATTCGAAATTTTAAGTCTAAGCTTTCTTGCTATATTTTCCATCACGGTAAACGCAACGAAAATTACCATTCTAAAACTTACGTAAATTAATTTATCAAATCTTAACACGTTAAGCGCCATGGGGGTCACCGGTGACCTCCGTTAGCGGAGGATTCGCCTTCAACATTTTCCATCGGCAGTCAAAGGCTTAACAGCTTATAAGAGCTGCTGAATCGCTACCCATTACATCCGTTCTCCATTATTAAATAAGGTCAGCAATCACACACGAACATGGAATCTTTCAAAGCTAAACCATATTGATTTATTACCCAGTGCCCACCCAAACAGCAAATTAATTAATCGTTCTGTAAAATCGTGTTACTCAAACAGAATACAAATGACACGCAACTGGTGAACAACGCGACGACTGACTTTTACAAGCACTATTTTTTTTTGTTCATGTAGTTTGTACGTAATCCTAGTATGCTGTTCGACATGTTACCTATGCCACCAAAGAGACAGGTCAGCGTGAAAAAAAAAACAAATTCAAGATGGCTGCTGCAAAAAGAATGCAATAATTTAAACATGTTTTATTAGTATTGTGATTGAATAATCGGACATTTACATGCAGTAACGAATGATTTAGGCATTTTCTATTTACAATCTTATGTTAATTAGACCTCTTGACACGTAAATTGGTTTTTGTTTAATTACTCATTGCACAAGATTGTAATGTTTTCTGATTCGGCGCAGGAAAGGATGTGGTCGCAATCCTTAGTTTCTACTGTACCTATCTGCAGTGAAGCAACCGTTTCTATCAGTTGTTGCTGTTCAAACAAAAGTAAAACTTGTTTGCAGTATGAATATGTATGCGAATGCAATGACTGAGTTAGTATTCGAGGATAAAAACTAAGTCTATGTGTCAATAGTATTCAGATGTAAGATGATATTAAATTAATTGGCCAAAGTGACGTTTAATTTTTTATTTATATTACGGAACTTGACCCGTTAAGTTAGTTTTTAGGCTTTTTGGAGAGCACTAGTTACTCTTTAAAACATGGCCAAAAAGCCAAAAATGTTTTTGTTTTCTCCTATTAGTGCTTAAAAAAAATACCTACCCACAGTCACTTAAGTTTGTCTAGATCTAGTCACACGAAACAAGTGCACACAATAGAAGCGCTATGCCTGTACAAGGGCTGCGCGCACGCATCCGACATGGTCTGATATCTCCCGCAGTTTGCTTCGATTGTGTACAATATTTACCAACAACGCATGTTCGCCGATTAGTTTTTACCCAAGTACCTAATGATATTCAAATGGGGCGGCATCGACCAACTGTTTAGCATTGTTAATTCGATGTTAATAATTTTCGATGCAGTATAAAAGTGCACGCAATTTGTACAGACCACAACAATTACAGTTCACAGTCCAATTTGGTAGTATCGTAGCGAGCAGCGAAACAATAACTATAACGATGTCTCGACTCACGGTAAGATGAGGCATCTCATGTCAGTGCTCCTAAAACCATGAGTGTTTATTTGTTATTTAGTGCAAAGAAACCTGTAGGATGACAGTGCTGTTGACAACAAAAACAATATTTGTTAATGAAAGTTATGTGTTTCAGATTTTCTTTGTTATCGCTGTGGCGTACGGAGTCGTTGCAGACGGTAAGAAGCGTCCCAGTTATTTTGTGTAGTTTCTCTTATGGAAGTACTTATTTAACCATTGAACTTTATTTATGCAGGTAAAGTAGCAGACTCACGTGCCGAGCAATCCGGCATCATCTCGCCTGTGATTGCGCACGGCGGTCTCGGATATGGCGGTTACGCCGGTGGACTCGCCGGCGCTGGCCTCGCAGGCGCCGCGCTCGCTGGAGGCGCTGGTCTCATCGGTGGCCCTGCAGTCATTGCTGGTGGCCCAGCTTTCGGATCTGGTGCAGCATTGAACAACGCAGCAGCCGTTGGTGCAGCTCAACTGAGCGCCATCCAGAACGCACAAGCTGTCCAAGCTGCACAGATCGCTAACTCAGCTGCTGCTGCCATCCAAGGAGCGCGTGTCACTGAGGCAGCCGCCCGAGCTGGACAGGCTCACGCTATCAACAACGCTGCCGCTTTAGACGCAGCCCGTGTCGCTAACATCCAGCGCGCTCAGGCCGCGGCTTGGGAGAACGCCAGAGCCGCAGAAGCCGCCAGACGTGCTGGTGCTGGAGCTGCTCTGGAAGCTGCACGAGCTGCCGAGGCTGCGCGTTTGGCTGATGCCGCGCGTGTCCAAGCCATCGCTATCGCCAACACTCGCGCTGTAGAAGCCGCCCGTATCGCCAACGCTGCTCGTGCTCAGGCCGCCGCGGTCGCCACCAGCGCTGCGCAGGCGCAGGCTGTAGCTGACGCTGTCGCTAGAAACGCCCAGGACGGCGCTTTGTTGTTGGGCGGTGGTGGCGGTCTCGTCGGAGGCGGTGCCGTGCTCGCCGCGCCCGCTGTCGCTGTCGGAGGACTCGGAGGCTACGGACTTGGACTCGGAGGTCTCGGCGGTCTCGGCTACGCGACTGGCTACGGCTACGGTGCAGGTTACGGAGGTCTTGGCTACGGAGCTGGAAAACTGATCCACCACTAGAGCAGTGAATCGACCCAGAGATTATAATACCCTATTGTCATAGACAAACAGATAATATCTACATCCATTTCGCATTCTTCCATAGAAATGGTTAGCGGCAGATCTTACGAGATTTTGGACTGATCAACGTCATGTAAATATTTAACAATTGGCAAGAAGTCTGTCTTATAATTAAATGTTAGCATACACCGATTGTCTTTTTTCATTGCACCGGGCCATATGGTGGAAGATTGCAAGTCTTTTATCCTATCTAGCACCAACAAAACTTTATTTGGTCAAACAAATGCTCAACATTCCCACTATCCACTCACTCTCTATACAACACCACAATGCATTTAAGTCGGATCTTCCTCCTTGATAATATAAAGCACTATAAAGTTCACAGATATTATATTTTATTTAGAAATGTGTTCTTTATTTCCATAACTATCACTGAACTCGTAGAATATACCCAGTCTAAAAAAAATGCGATGTGGTAGTTTACTAAACGTAGGTAATTACATATTTACTAACCTATCAATAAAAAAAAAATATCTGTCGTGTAAGTCCTGGAAAATTTTCATATAAAAGCTAATTACATGTAAACTATTGTTTGTTACAAATTACCCTACCCCGGCTTCGCACGGGTGCAATACTGATACTAAATTGATCTATTATTTAATTAATGTAATTACACATATAAACATTCCTCTTCATCACTCTATCTATTAAAACAACAGCATTAAAATCCGTTGCGTATTTTTCAGTATTTAAGCATACATAGGCAATAATAATAAGCATACATACATAGGCATACAGGGACAGATAAAGCGACTTTGTTTTATACTATTTAGTGATTTGTTAAATGGTTAGATTGTGATCTTAGACCACACATATATATGTATTATGAAGATACGAGACAAATGTGTAGTCAAGTACACATTTGTCTCGTAGTAGTCAAGTAAAAGCCTGAAGCCATTTACGCAGTAAATTGAACTCGAATTAACTAGGAACAATATCCCTACAAAACATTATTGCCGTCAACATCCCTCGGAAGGACGCTTCCGTTCGGTGTTTTCCACACGCTTCATTTAGTTTTTATAAAATTTTTCACAATCCTCAAGTTGAGCTGACGAAACGGCTGATATCCAGAACAAATGAAGAAATCTTGTTTATCTTGTTTCAATTATTTATTTATTGTAGACTAGTTGACCTGGCAACCATCGTACTGCCTAATAGGCAATGGATACTTATTTCACACTTTTCCAGGACTATAACAGATATTTCAAGAAAAATGAACCAAATCGGACCAGCCATTCTCGAGTTTTAGCGAGACTGACTAACAGCTATTTCTTTTTTTATATAAGATTAGCTGACACGGCACACCCCGTACCGCCTCAAATATAACAAAGTAGGTATATGTTGTGACCTTTTTAACCCTGAAATTCAACGAATATTTTATGACCAAAATTATCCAAAAACAGACCAGCCGTTCTCCAGTTTTAGAGAAAAATAACGAACAGCGTCATTTTTACATATAGATAAGAAGATTACAATCGTCCACTCGTCAGCGTCATTTTTAGACATTTTTAACAGTCCATCTGTCTCTCAGTAGAAACATGATTTTTGTAAAAAGAAATAAAGAAAAGCCGTGATGTTATATGGATGTTTAATTATAGACCAAGGTACATATTTCGCAGTATCAGCATAGCCACCAAAAGTAGGTTTATGCAAACGCTGGTACTCCCATTCTTCACTTATATAGCAGATACATCGACGTTTCCTAAATAAATTGGAAAACAGGAGATGTATACTCTAGAGAAACTGTACTAAATTACGTGTACCACAAAGGTATAACCTAGTTATCAACGTCTTAAATAAATATCTAGCTGTTTTTTTACATAGACATGTGTTTTGTAATAAATTGGATGAATAGTATCATTTTAGAACGAATTTTTTGAATTTAATGTCATTCTTATTTATTTTCTGTGAAATGAATTCATATGGTTAGTATACATTAAGTTATAAACTATGGGTAGTCGTTAAAACTACTAGTAAGAGTAAAACTAATATTTTATACAGTAACATTGAGACGTATCCAATGCTCCAGTATCGACATCTCACCTGTCTGCTATAGTCTTCATGATCTTGTTGGGGTTAACGCGTACCCTGTGCAAGATGGAGACGCAACGCGTTCGTATGATGGAATCTGTGAACATGCCAGATGCACTACAGTAGCGCGGAAGTCCCACCAGCACCTGGAATGCGTTATTGTATTGAATGCATAGAGCGTTGTATACCCTTCGCGTGTAGTTGACCCACAGACCGCATGTATGACTGGCAGTAAGCTTTTAATAAAATTACCTTAACATCAGTCGAATATTTTGATATATTTTTTTAAAGAAACACTGTCCCTCACTATGATTTTCTCCTGTGTCGTGGGTGCGTTTATATAGACACATATTCACATACTCAAGCCACTCAAATCCGAAACAATATTTTGTGAATCAGACAAAGTGATGTCACAGAAGCCAGTCCTCCGGCCGCTGTGTCAACCGTGCAGTCAAATTTATTATTATAGCAGTGGACAGCCAAAGCCCTTTGCTCACGCTCAATATCTATCCTATATCGTCGAAAATCCAGTCACCCAGACACTTGAATGATATGATTTGGTCAAGAATACCTACTGCCACAAAGATTGAGCGGTGTTGCAATGAGCTATGGTTTAGTGCCTGCTTTAAATACTAATAATACATTTTTTTAAGATTGTACCTGAGCCCATAGGCCTCTGCCTGAATGCTTAATGTAATTCCCTCTTTAGTTAGAAATAGCAAGGTTATACAATAGACTATACAAAATTTATTTTTTTAAATCTAATACTGGAAAAGTAACTATTATAAGCCATAATAAATTTATTGGAAATAACGACCTACCCACGTTGATTAACTGAGAAAACTCAGTTGGCTGTGCGACGTCGCTTATATCATACATAATTATTACGCTAAAGTTATAATTATAAGATAATAGTTAAATAGCTATTCCCACACTGTTCCTCTACTAGGTTCCAATTGGTTATACCGTGATGTTAAGGTAATAACCTACATAGTACTCTTTGACAAATGTACTCAATCCGAACCAGTAGTTTTGCAGATTAGCGCATACTAGCAAACGTACAAACAAACAAAATCTTAACCTCTTCTTACAAAATATCAACATTTATGTAGGTACACGTTAGTTTCTTTCTCCTGTACTTTTAAGGGATTCTGTGTCTCGTAGGCAAAACATTGCTACGTTTATCATGTCAGGCACTATGATTATAACATTTAATAAACTTTATTCGTACATTCATACTTATACATAGCAAAGCAATTTTATAGTTTATTACTCGTATGGTTGGTACAAGTGTGAAATGTTGGTGAATACCGCTGTGGCGCATTGAGTACCGGATCGAACGGTAGGCGAGGGTCTTAGGAGGAGCCGGGGGTGGTAATCTACAATACACACGTGTATCATACGAGGTTTTTCAACACACTTCCGAATAAAATAATTCTTACATAAATAGAACTCTATTACTATATATGAAAAAAGAACTCTATTACTCAATAGTTACAGTTTGATAATAGGTGTCATTATGTGCCTAATTGCCGTAGGATAAGAGCCATTTTATGAGGAAGTGTCTTAAAAAAAATATAATTTAACTAACACATTCGTTTTCCGTGTATGAAATGTGAATACAGAGGATTCTGAGGACACGGCGTAGCTCAACCCAAGCAGGGCTCAACACATCGCCGTATGCTCCACCGTGTCCTCCGAATTTTGAATAACTGATTTTTTATGGAATAGGTGGAAAAAGATCAGACGGATCATCTGATGGTGAGTGTTATTAGTTAAGTGATCGGTGCCATATGGACACCTGCAGCACCAGGGGGGTCACAGGCGCGTTGCAAGATTTATTATAAGGATTCCGCTCGATTCTTGACAGTTTTAAGGTCGTATCGGTTCGGGAATACCGCCGCCGGAAGATCATTCCGAAGTTCGGCTGATGGGCAGAAAGTTTCGCGTAAATCGCACAGTAAAGTTGTTGACTGCCATCCATCTATGTGATAGGGATGAAGACGCGTAGAATGATGGCGAAAAGATGCGGTGGGGAGAGTCTAACCGCTCCGAGATAACAGGGTCACAGTTAACGATTCGGTCAGTTCGTCGCTGAATGCGTTCCAGAAAAGAAGCTGGTACTGGGGACCAAAGTTGAGCACAGTATTCCATATGGGGCCGAATTTGCGCCTTGTTAAGTAGTAGGCGTATTTAGATGATTACATGAAAGAAGTTTATAGTTTAACAATACGAAAAATCTTAGCTCAAATGATAAAACTACTTTGTTTTTTATATGTAGTGAGATTGGTGGCAAATGACTATCTCTATTATAGTCGCAACATCATAAGTGTTGCAAGTGCGTTGCTAGCTTTATAGGGATAAGGAGTTTTAGGAATTAAGGGTTTCGGGTAAGGATTTCAGTAGTGGCTTCAGAACTGGGCTGCCGGTAACCTAAGTCACACGGCGAACACAATATTATATTTATTTCACGATAGTTTTCTGTGAGGCTGGGGTATCACTCCGGTTGTACCGATCCAATCGTGCCGAAGCATGGCTTTCTCACACTTGAAACTCGCTAAATGCTTGAAAGTCAGAAACTCACCCATCTCTCATGATCGAAGTAAAACGATTGCCTGTAAACATATTACGCTCGTTCTGAGACACGAACCAAAACGCCTTGATCATTCGTGTTACATTTTGACAATACTAATTACTAATGAACTGTCAAAACCACATAATACTTGTACACGGATTAGTTTTTACTCAAGTACCTAATGATATTTAAATGGGGCGGCTTCGATCAACTGTTTAGAATTGTTAATTAATTTGCAGTGCAGTATAAAAGTGCACGCGATTCCTAGTAACCACAACAATAACAGTTCAGAGCTCCTTGGTGGTGTGGTGAACAGCGCAATAATACATTACTTGACAATGTCCCGACTTACGGTAAGATTGCCTTAAATGTGGGAGTTTTTTATCGACTGGAAAAAGTCTTCAAATTTCTGCTGTACTTACAGACTTTTACTGACTTAAACCATACCGTTCCAGCTCGAAGACAGGGAACGTTTTTGCGAAATTGGAATTCTTATTTATGTTTTCAAATGCAAAAGTAATAATTCTTGGTGAAGTACATATTCCCATGGATATTCCCAGATTTAAGAAAGTAGCCGTCGCGTCGTAGGTACTCGTAGTCCGAGAATGGCTGAAAGCCCAGAATGTTTAATCTAGCCTCTTAGCTATTATGTTTGGAAGGAAATCGTTACTAAGGAAAAGGTTATATAATCTTAAAATGTCTCTGGGTCAATAGGATTTTTTTCCAAAAAGGTCGTTATACACAGGATTGCAACAATAGTTTACTGCAACAGTGATATTGGTACTAGTTGCATGTACCTAATTGTAGTTAATTCATTTCAGATTTTCTTTGTTATCGCTGTGGCGTACGAAGTCATCGCAGATGGTAAGTGGGAAATATAATTATCAGATCTCTTGCCGCTTTCGGAATCAATTATATAATAATGTACTTGCAAATTACAAATAAATGTTATTTGTATTCGTTTAAGTCACTTAAACCTACTTCTGGAATACATTAGCCAAAGTTCAGCTAGAGGACTTTTTGTATATATGTATGATAAAAATGATGATGATGATAAAATCTAATCTTCTCAGGGAAAGCCACAGATTCCCGAGCAGAGCAGACTGGGTTTATCTCTCCAGTGATCGCAACTGGCAACCTTGGACTTGCGGGCGCGGCGGTAGCTGGAGGCGCAGGCATCATCAGTGGTCCCGCTATCGTAGCAGCTGGACCTGCAGTAGTTGCCGGAGGTCCCGTGATCGGATCTGGTGCTGCACTAAACAACGCGGCAGCCGTTGGGGCAGCTCAATTAAGCGCTATCCAGAATGCACAAGCTGTTCAAGCCGCACAGATCGCTAACTCAGCTGCTGCTGCCATCCAAGAAGCGCGTGCTACTGAAGCAGCTGCCCGCGCTGGACAAGCACAAGCCATGAACAACGCTGCCGCCTTGAATGCTGCCCGTGTCGCTAACATCCAGCGCGCTCAGGCCGCGGCTTGGGAGAACGCGAGAGCCACAGAGGCCGCTAGACGTGCTGGTGCTGGAGCTGCGTTGGAGGCGGCACGAGCTGCAGAAGCAGGGCGCGTGGCCGAAGCCGCGCGTGTTCAAGCCATCGCTATTGCCAATACTCGTAACGTAGAAGCCGCTCGCATTGCCAACGCTGCCCGTGCTCAGGCCGCCGCTGTCGCAAACAGCGCCGCTCAGGCGCAAGCTGTAGCTGACACAGTCGCCAGGACTGCTCATGATGGAGCCTTGTTGCTGGGCGGTGGCTCCGTACTGGCCGCGCCCGCTGTCGCAGTCGGAGGACTCGGTGGCTACGGACTTGGAGGTGCAGGGAAGCTCATCCACCACTAAGTAGTGAATAAATAACATGTATCATTGCAACAAACAGATAATATCTACATCCATTTCGTATTCTTGTATAGAAATGGTAAACCGCAGATCTTCTGAGATTTATGACTGATCGACATGTACCTGAGTAAAACATGACTATAGTGTGTCTCATTAAATGGTGTACATAGAAATTTACTTTTATTTATTACTAGCCATCCACCAATGCTTCGTACAGGTATTTGATTACCTAAGTAACACAAAAAAGGGGACACTATCCTAACCTTACTTTCTCCTATCACTTTCCAAAAAAATCCTTTCTTTTCGTGACAATCTTTCCGGACAGTGGCAAACACATCAAAAATATAATTGACAATTGATCGAGACGTTCTTGAGCAATATTATTTATATATACGAGTATTGTATAAGTCTCCTAAATTAAATCTAGAATCTTCGTTTTCTTTTAATTGATCTTGAAAAGATTTAGGACACAAGATGTGTTTCTTTTTCATTCTTCCAAATTAGACTTCATCCTATGAAAAACTCCTTTCTCCTTCATAACATTTCACATATTCGGCCAACTAAATACTTGATTAATAATGAAACGGTTTTATAATATTACTTTTTATTGTATACATTAAAATCGTGTCTCCAGAAACCAGTTAACTAAAACCGCTATTGTTTGGTTAAATAACTGCACTGCATCGCTCCGGTTCTTTACGTAATACGTTACGTTTGCGTTGACAGCGAGTAGTATGTCGATAACGTTTCGTGATTCTAGTTTTTTAAGGAACTCAATTCTTCATCGACGCAGTTTTTATTAGAAGCTATCCATACTTCAAATCGACCTTACAGCAACGACTGAACTGAAATATTTTTCACAAAAGCTGTCGTTTAAAAAGTTTTGTCGTATTGTTGAATATACATGTTAACAAATTTTAACATTTATTTACCACGATTTTCCCTATAAGACATAGGGAGGGGTATGAGACATAGGGACATGAGACATAAATAACGATAAATTAACAACACGTTCAATACTATAATAATTTATGATTGATTAAATTAAATTAAAATGATCATGAAAAAAAAGAATAAAAAAATAAAAGAGCAGAGTAAGCGGAATTACATTAAAAATAACCGAAAATATGTATAAAATTAAATTGGGTGGTGTACAAAAGCTCGTAGAAATTTATAAACACTATCGTGAATTCGTGATGCACATCTACAAAGTCACTATGGCCATTGATGATCTTGCAAAATCTAGATATTGGAGAATTCGCACCAAGCACAGACTTTCGAAGTAGTCATAGTAGTGGACACAGGGGTGTTATTTTGTTCCTGGGATATCTAGAGGGCGCACGGAACCTAATAAGCTTTATTTAACTGGGGCAGTCGATCTCATTGTGCAACAGTTTGTAAATAAATAAAGCATCCGTTGTATCTCGTCGCATTGATAACGATTGCATTTTGAAATTCAAATTAAAAAAATCTATTAATTAGTATTATCTCCTTCGTTATCAGAACGACACATATTTATTTAAGTAGTGACATAACTTTTTATCTTTCAGTAACATTGACCCAATAGCCGAAATTAAAATTTGCTGATTACATACGAGAAAACTTCACTAAATAGTATAAAACAAAGTCGCTTTCTCTGTCTCCATATCCCTATGTACGCTTAAATCTTTATAACTACGCAACGGATTTTGATGCGACTGTGGTTTTTTAATAAGATAAAGTGATTGAAGAAGAAGATTTATAATATATATTAAATAGTGGAGAAGCAGCATTGCATCCGAGCGAAGCCGCGGTGGGTCGCTAGTTCATATTAAGAAACCATAAGTAATGAGATAAGCCGGTTACAACCTCCCAAAATCGCAACTGCAACTCCTGTAAGCCAGGGTCTACAGTAGATACAACCATGAAAACACCAGATTTGCGACTGAAATAACTGAAAAGCGACAGTCGCCGCGTCGCGTCTCGCGGAATGCTGCTCATAAATATGTCATATAGCATGGCTTGAAACAAGTCGAGTATCTCGTCAAATTATTACGTGACTGAGCCGAAAGCATAATAATTCAAACACCAGAACACTGAAGTCCGGCGCGTCCCAGGGACACAAATTACCAAAGCATAAGAAAGTCGACCATATGATGTTTAGATTCTTTAGATATTTCTGTGTAAGTAGGATGATAATTATTATTTGATAATACTTTCAAATACTGAAGGTACCATTGGCCCAATCAAATCGTTAGAGATGCAAAGTCACTACTCAAATCGGACTGTGTTGTTGTCTGGTGAAGATAAGCTTTGTTTTATTTTCTGTTAATTACAATAATATATCAGTTTGGGGCCAGGCCGAAATTATCAAAAGTTGCAACGATTGTTTCGGGCGGGTCCGAGCATTAAAAGTATTATTAAAAAGACGTTGTGTCTAATGTGGATAGGACAGTTAGATAAATAATTACTGTTTACTTAAGTCTGTGTGGGTATCGCCGCGACATCAGTGCTGTTCTGCTGGCCACAGCTACCGACACTCCCAGCTTCACTTTCTACCATGAAGATCCTCGTGAGTGTACTATCCTATTAATAATGTGATAATTAGAGCGTATTATTAAATTTTTCGCTGGAGTTTTTTTTATCATACTCTTGATTTTTGAATCGATATAAATTTGTTTAAAATAATGACTTACTTTCACGTGTGTTAAATGAGAAAAGTATTTTGTTATTCATGAGTAGCGTGCCATAGCAACTATGTCGCGCCGTCGGCTTTTCAGTTTATTCACGTGAATATAAGTCGTCATTTTCAATAAATATTCGTAATTATGTCGTGTTTGAGGAAAGAAAGTTTTTTACAACAATTAATTCCTTACAGGTGGCTCTTATCCTCATCGTGGTCCTCTTCAACGAATATCACTGTGAGTACTTTTCAGACTTCCGAGTAAGATCAGATTACTTTGGCTCTGCGAGTGGTATTTAATATACATAAACTCCTTAACCAATTATAAATCAGAACAAAACGTTTATTAGTTTTTCATTGGTTTCGAAGTTTGGGAGAAAGTTATCATGCAGGGCTAGAGAGAATATGATCTTGTTCTTTTCACTTATTCGAAGCAAAGGCCACTCCTAAGAATAGAGCATACTGCAGCTCCTAGCGGCCTGCAGCCTTAATCAGGTGGACTTGTAGTAGAAGCCCAGTGTTTTGCTGTTTGTACAATGGGAAAAATCATATACCGTAATCTGACGAAGAAATTTGAAAAACGTGACATTATTTTATCGATCCAATAAACTTCTCAGCAATTAATTTAGACCTCGAGCGTACGGCGCGTAGTACTCCGCGCACGTCAAACCAATAGACCACCACAAACGGGGCTCAACAGGGCCGATGTCCGGCCGATTGACTGCACGGTTGGCGCGATGGCTGGGCAATTGGCTGCCGTGTCACGTGTCGCGGGTTCGATTCCCGCACGGAACAACACTTTGTGTGATCCACAAATTGTTGTTTCGGGTCTGGGTGTGATGTGTATGTGAAGTTGTATGTTTGTAAACGCACCCACGACACAGGAGAATATCCTAATGTGGGGAAACATTTAAAAGAAAAGGTAGCACGGCCTCAGCCTTAAACAGGACAAGGAACGAGGGGTTTTGGCCTCAACATGGGCGAGACAGCGAGAGCAGTCATTTGATGATTTTCCCCACAAAAAATTGTGATGTTTATATTTGAATTCCAGGTGCACCATTAATTTACGTAGACTCTCAAGACCGAATCGTAATATCATTTGGCGGTGGGTTTGGTGTCAGATCAGGGTACAACCGGGGAGGACCGTATTTTGATGCTGATGTAGGTGTCTACGGCAACGCTGACTGGTACGGGACAAGGTCGACTTATCCTGATTATTATTAGTCACAATTAGTAACAAGAAATAAGCATTTTTATAACTATAGGTAGTTATGTTTAGACATTTAAGCTCGTGTGTATATTTTTATAAGTAATAAATAATCATTTTAAGCTATCTGTTGTCTTGCTTTTTTATTTTGGACGTTTTTAAACATCTCTGATTTTGATCATGATATTCCAAAAGTTTTAATTATGGTGCATTAACCAAATGGTAATTTAACTCACAGAATACCGACGTGAAACAAAACTTTGGTTATTTTTACCCGACTACGGCAAACCAAAAGGAGGAAAATGGAAAATGTCACTGACATACTTAAAAATAATTGTATGCCACTATTGCAGGTCATAGTTGTGTACAATCTTTGAAACATGTAACACCTATTTGTTTACCTATGTACCAAAATAAAGAATTTTGTATTGTATTGTTTAATGCACAAAGTGTACCAAGATGACTGTATCAGGCTGTTGAACTAACCGTAGGACACGGTGGAGCCTACGACACGGCTGTACCGCCTCGTGCAGTAGCGATCTATCCACGACCGGCCCTGGTCGAGGTCATGTGCGGAGCGAGAGGCAATGGAGAGCCGTCTCTTTTTTCTGCGAAACAATAATGCTCACATAGAAGGGGTTGGAGCGCGTGAAGGAACTATCCTCAGACACCACAGAAGGAGACACTCCGGGCGACGGGGATCGTGAGACGATCTTCGGCCACCAAGTGCGTGTTGGCGGACGGGGATCAAGGGTAGCTCGCCGGTCAACCATAATCAGCACGTCGATTTTATAAATATTCCTTATTTTTTTTATTTATGTAATAGGTCGGCAAACGAGCCGACGGATTACCTGATGGTAAGCAATCAGCGCCGCTAATGGCCACCCGCAACAGAGGAGTTAGGGATTTGGAGATTTAGGGATTGAAGAGGGATTGGGGAGGGGAAGGATGGGGTCTCCGGTAGCCTCACTCACACGGCGAAACACAACGCTGTGGTTGTTTCACGCCGGTTTTCTGTGAGGCCGTGGTATCACCCCGGTCGAGCCGACCCATTCGTGTCGAAGCATGGCTCTCCCACACTGTTTGATTTTGAATCTTGTTCGAGTATGAAGTGAGCGTCGAAGTGACGGGAAAATTACATCATAGAATGCCACTTTTAACATCATCTCATACTTGATCTATCAGAATGTTGCGGTCAATTTAGTTCAACTCGCAAGTGTACTACTACTCACAGCGGATTCAGATTCGAAGTTTAGAATGAATTCTTACAGAATAACGCTGCTGATCTGAGTGTGCACCACGTAACTTTCCGCAGGCTTAAAAGAGCTGATCACTACAGAGGTCTGATGTGTATGTAAAATTGTACGTAAATGTAGAGAAAATCCTAAGGGACTGTTAGGATTTTCTGCAGTACCTATCGTGATTGCGTTGAAAAAAAGAAGAAGAACTTCCTCAATAGGTATACAACAGAGCTTATTGTCAAATATTTATTAACAAAAATCACAAAACTACAACATTGATAACTAACTATTAGAGTTTACACATCAAAAAGGTTACATTAGTAATCCGTAACACATAAAAAATATGACTTGTGACATTTACTCGTATGCGTATTCCCTTCTTTGGTGACTGTCTGGAGAATCAGGCGGTGGTCCACGAGAACTAGAAGGTCTCCTTGATGGAGTACGTTGGGGGTACTGCGACCCATACTGTTGTTCAGAGCCGGGCTGAGGAGAATACTGCTGGTTGAAACGCGGAGAAAACTGCTGGCCATATTGAGGAGCATATTCACTGTATGGTGAACTGGATGCTGAGCCGTATCGATTTGAAGAGTAGGATGGTGGACGCTGAGCAGGTATAGCGTATCGAATCTCCCTTGTATCATCACCATCATAACCGTCAGCGCCGAAATCAAAATGATTATCAGTTCCAAGTGATGCCATTCCATCCTTAAACCCAGCGTGGACGCCCAGGTTTAAATCTCCACCATAATGTCTTCCCCATCTATTAAACGAGTGACTTTCTCTATAATAACCGTCATCATCTCCTACTGGTGCACCTGAAATGACAGAAAAAATTGTATTTCTATCTGAATATATGTACACACAGCTGTAGTCCTTAGCTATATTATTAAGACAAATACAGTAAGAAGAATTTAAATATACAAGCATGCTCCAATGCAGAGACATTTAACGGTTATTTAAACTCTTCCTAAGGATCTTTTTTGTTTCGAAAAGAATTACTACTTAGGTACATATAGTTTAAAACAATAATGATAAAGACAGCAAAAATTAAAAAAAATCCAACGAAATAAAATTGTACAAAATACAGAACCACAGAATCTTGTAAAAGGATAATTACTTCCTGACAAAATCCGTAAACGTTACGGTACAATTATGACTGGTAAAGCTATAATTATAATTATAAGTATGTACTTACAGTAGGATTCATTGAAGAGGACCACAACCAGAGCAAAAATGATCTATAACAAAATAAATTATGTCAAGACAATACATACGTTAAAAGCCTATAGTTTATACCAGCTACCATAAAATAAAAAGAAAATATAATGCCCAAAATAATAAAAAAATTGCAATAAATGTTACTTTTACGTGTTAAACACGAAGATATGTAGAATTGACTAAACAAATGAAAAAAGACTCACTAGGATCTTCATGGTAGTAGGCGCTAGTAGAGGCGGCTGGTATCGGTAGCTATGGACAGCAGACCAGCACTGATATCACGGCTATTCCCACTTAGGCTTAAGTACACAGTATTTATTTATCTTTTTGCCCTTTTCACATTAGGCAATTATCTCTTTGCTATTAGTTTCCGGAACAACCCTTAATTAATACATGTTTGAGAATTACAGGCTCGTCCTAATCAGACCAGTTCCTCGGGCTTGCCCCATACTGACCATGATCCCAGGGTTATCTCGCTACAATCAGATGTACGGTCAATGAATGTAGCTCAAGGCATTATGTGCTTTTTTCAGTCGCATACATTATTTTACATTTGACTGCACAGTTAACGCGTTGGCTTTTTTGTAAACGCACCCACGGCACAGGAGAAAATACTAGTGAGGGTCAAAGTTCCGTTTAAATAAAAAACATTTTTTATGAAAGGGAATTTTAGACTAATTTTAGACAAAAAGGGCGAGTGTTAGACTGTTACTGACTAAAAACAACCTCGTTCCTTTTGCTCAGGACCCAGGCTGAATAAATGTCCTAAGCCTAGGAATTATTAACAATAAAATTGGGATATTTAATCCCAAATTTCTTTTCAAGCACTCAATTTCCGAAAGCGTTATTATTACATCGAATTTGGCTATTAGCAGCCTTTGACACGAACTTATCACTGGGCATAACAAATAGTATTTATCGCAAGACAATAACAGTTTAGGGCAAGTCCGATATAAAAAAAACAGACATTAAATTAGAAAAATCGTTGACACCAAATTATCAACGAGTGATAGCGAAACCGTTTTATTTTATTTTGTATCTTAATAACGTAGTTGAGGGAAAACCAGAGATTATTATAATCATCAATGGACCACCCAAGAAGCTTGTTTAGAACAATTTTTGGGACAAGTCCGTCGTAACCTCTTAAAACCGTTGCAATTCCTGTAAGCCAGGATCTTCACACACACCACCATATACAGAATTTCGGCATGTCCAACAAAATAATCAAAAAAGCCGCGGTGGCTGGGCAACTGGCTGCCGCGCAACGTGTCGCAAGATCGATTCCCGCACCGAACAACTCTTTGTGTGACCTACAGATTGTTTCGGGTCTAGGTGTGATGTGCATGTGAAACTGTATGTCTGTAAACGCACCCACGAGACAGGAGAAAATCCTAGTGGGGGGCAACGTATTAAAAAAAAGATATTATTTGAGGAGAAGAAAATTTTTGCGTGATACGGGAACAAACATACAGACAGACAAAAATTCTTTAAATAATTCTCAACATTTATAGATAACGGGATGGCATGCCTACGTGATAAAAGAACTGTCGCTTATTGGGAATTCCCAAGTCATTAACATAATAATCATTTTAGACTTTGTTTATAAACAAACTGACCTAGAGACCTTCGTATCGTATTGCTACAAAATGTGTTTCGATATAACGCTCACTAGATGGCGTTGGTGAGACCTTAAGTTTTATTAACCTTCCAATCGTGGTAATTCGTAACACAATAATAATATTAAGACAATATGTGCGCGAACGCCGGTGTTCGCTTTGGGTTTGATGAATTAAGGGACATTTTATGCAAGTGGTGAAACTATATTATTCATTCCTAATTTTTATTGGCGTTTCTTCTATTGTAATAGATAATTCAGAGGTTGGAAAGAAATATTAAAAACTAGCTTTCGCCCGCGTCTCCGTACGCGTGGAATAGTGATTTCCTGCAGATTTTTGGTATAAAACTATCCCATGTCCTTTCTCGAGTTCCAAACTATGTATGTACCAAATTTCACAGAAATCGGTTCAGTAGTTTAGGCGTGAAGAAAAGACAGACAGACAGAGTTACTTTCGCATTTATAATATTTAATTTGGATTACGTCGCCACATGTACATAGTTTCTGCACCGCGGCAGCTTTGTGTATAATACGGGTTCGATTCCCGACTGGAATTGTTGCTTACGTGTTTGTTTAGATATGATCAAAATTCTCTCATGTCACAGAAATGGCAGATAGAAATGATTTATTGAAAAGGTAAAAGAAAAAAGTTTTTATTCGTGTCAATATCAATATCACTATATGCTGTATTGGCAATAAAAACGAATAATAGGAATGAAATTAACAACTGATTGAATTTAAAAAAATATGGAGATATTTAATTATCTAATAATTATACTCTACAGATATATTGCACATACACATGACATGTACATTGTTTGTAACCGCAACCACGACACACCAGAAATTCCTAGTGTGGGCAGCATTTTTATTAAAGAAGTAAAAATAATGAAAGGAAGGAAACAATCTAAAATCAGCCAAAAACAAAATTTAATAATACAATTCGGACAAATTAACTGAAGAATTATAACAATAAATTATAAATAATTATAATAACATTTTTGACCTTTTTGTTATCAGTTGCATATTTTAAAGAAAAAAAAAAAAAAAATTTTAAGTGAACAGAGCACAATTTAATCAAATGTGAATAGTCAAATTGGTTAGTTTTTGACTTAGGAAACTACCCAATTAACTAACCACGACATTGGCTACGCCCCACGCTAGGATTTTGCTACTAACCGGTTTTTCTGCGTGCGTGGGTGCATTAACAAACATACAATTTCACATACACATCACACCCAGACCCGGAATAACAATTTCTGGATCACACAAAGAATGGTCACATGGAAACCGCGACACATCGCGACGTAGCCTGTTGCCCAGCTACCGCGCCGTAGCCTGTTGCCCACCCAAGTTGCGCCAACTGTGCAGTAATTTTTTTAAGTGACTTTTTTATCTTATACCTTCATTGCCACTAGATATCAGAAGTAAACAAATTTATCGTGACTTGGGGTAGCCTACTGATAATTTAAGGTTTATTAGCGATCTGCCCCTAGTTCCGTACGGGTGTCGAACTGCCTTGTCGTCCGTCTTTTGTTTTGTTTGGTTGGCTATTTACGGATTTCACCTCTATTTTTCTGCCGGGGTTGCGGGTTAGGCGTAATGCGGCACCACGGCCTCCACCTAAAGCAGGAGAAGTAACAAGGTGGTTTTTATTCAGTAAAAGTCTGACACTCTCTCTCGCCTTACTCTGGAAGAGAGAGAAGTCATTTGATGGTTATCCCCTGACAGAAAAAACCTTTATTTGTCAAAAAAAAATCCATGTTAAAAATATTTTATAATATATTTAACATGGGACTGGGCCGGACACGTCAGCCGAATGCAACCGGAGAGATGGGCCACTATTGTCACTCAGTGGACACCTCAGAATGGAGGCCGCAGGCGGGGTAGGCCCCGGAAAAGATGGCGTGACGATCTAGACGCCTTTCGTCTAGACTGGTGGACACGGTGGGAGGATCGGGAGGTGTGGAAGCGAGATGGGGAGGCCTTTGCGCAGCAGTGGGACATTACAGGCTAGTAAAAAATATACATATATTTAATATTTTCTGTCATTTTGATTTTGACTTTGAACATTAACAAATGACTTATCTTGCCCTGAGCGGGGTGAGAAACAGTGTCTGACTCTTACTGACTTAAAACCACAATGTTCCTTTCCCTGCCCTTTCCCTCCCCTAGGCCAGAGCCGTGGTATATTATTGCGTATGACCCTGAAAGAACCTTCTGACAATAATAAACACAAAAAAAAAAACAAGTGATCGTTGTACGTACCTTTTTTTTCAGGGGAAATCATCCAATGAGTTCTCCCGCCCAGGGTAAGGCGAGAGAGAGTGTCAGACTCTTACTAACTAAAAACCCCCCCGTTCCTTCTCCTGCTCTGTGCCGAGGTCGCGGTGCCTCATTGCGCTTACCCTGCAGCCCCGGCTAAACATCAGCCCTATTGGACCCCGACTGTGGTGGTCTATTGGCTCTTTGAGGCGCGCGCGGTCCCCCCCCCCACACTCGGGTCTGGTTCTGGTCGGGCGGCAAGCTACCCTTACTCGCCGTCCGCAGACCCGCGCTTACGGTGGCCGGAGATCATCTCTCGATCCCCGACGTCCGGAATGTCACCTTCTGCGGCGGCTGGGGCGCGAGGAGGATAGTTCCCTCACGCGCTCCGCCTCCTCCTTTGCGAGCATAACTGCTTTGCAGAAGGAGGAGATAGCTTCCCAGTTCCTCTCACGCCGCACCATGGCCTCGATTAAGGCCCGGCGCGAGAGGTCGCCGCCGCCGATCACTTCCCTGAGAACACGGCGGTGCTCAGCCCAAGCAGGGCACTCCGCCACCGTATGCTCCACCGTGTCCACCAGGTGATCCTCACAACGACGACACTCGGGCGTTTCCTCCCGCTGGTTCCGAAACAGGAATCTACCGAAGCTGCCGTGCCCGGCAAGCACCTGTGTCAGGCGGAAGGTGAGGACGCCGTGGCGTCTCTCAAGCCACTACTCAAAGAGGGGTCTTACCGCTGCTATAACAGCCCAGCCCTCGGTTGCGACAGTCGCTGCTTCCACTCAGCCATGAGATCTCGCCGGAGCTCATTCCGCCACGCACTAACTTGGCGCGGCAGAGGATCCTCGCCCCGGCGACGCGCGTCTGCGCGCGCAAACTGTAGGCGCGCGAGCGCTTTCGGTTCCACATCGTTATACGTACCTAAGTACTTAGTTTCGGTAGAATAGCTAAACATTTTATTGTTAAGTAAAATATCGATTTATATTAGTTCATTGATCCCTTTGACTAACTCATTTATCATAAACAACATTCGATAGTAAGCAGGCAAGAGTTCTGACATTTATATTTAAATTAAATTTAATATTCTAACGTCCAAGAACAGCGGTGACTAAAATTGACTCACCAAACTTAACTTAGAAAATTATTTTGAAAAATAAATAAAAAAATAAATAAAAAATAAAAAACCGCGGTGTCAGGGACATGACTTATTTTTTTTAAGGTTTAAAAACGCACTGTTGCGTGATTAAGATGTGAATATAAGGTTCAATTTGCCATGGGATTTCATTTTGATGCATCTGTGTAAATCTTACTTATTACTGTCTTACTAATATTATAAATGTTTGTTACTCAATCAGGCCAAAACGGCTGGACGGATCTGGATGAAATTTGGCACAGGCATAGGATACACTCCGGAATAGGACATAGGCTACTTTTATCAACTTACAATGCGGGCGAAGCCGCTGGCGGAAGCTATAGTTGGTTATAAATCTTAGAGGTACCCCAAAAAATTTTGTCTAATACAGCTAACTCTCACTTCACACTTCAGCCGATTGCTCTGACGTCGTAACAAGATAAGCTGCGCCTGTACAAAAGTTTCGGCAGTGTGCTAATGTCAACAGTTTGACGCTGACGCCAGACTCAGTACTACAATTTAATGTGCGCCTATCACGTTATCATAAACATGAAGTACATTGTGAGTAATTTATACTTATTTAGAAGTTTATCTCGTGAGATATTTCTCTCTCAGTTTTCATATAAAAAACAATATAATTTATTATCGCAATAATTGTTTCAGATGTGTCTCTTCTTGTTCTTGGTGCTCTTGGAGGGATTCCAATGTGAGTATCGTCATTTTTGTGTAAACCCTGCCACTAGGTACCTATTACATTTTCGTGGGTCGGCGGAAGAGCAAAGGGAGCTCGCAACCCGACCAGAACAAGACCCGAGCGTATGGCGCTTAGCGTTCTACGCGCGTTTTAAAGACAGCACCACAGTGGCGGGGTAAGCTCAATAAGGTACCGCGACCTTGGCACGTGGCAGGAGAAGAAACGAATAGTTTTAAGACAATAACAGTCTGAAACTCCCTGGGCGAAAAAGAAATTCGATAATTTTCCCCTCACAAAAAATCCTAACTCTGAAACTATTCAAAAGTAAATAATACTTTATTCTGTTTCAGGTGCACCATATCGCGACCAATCAACAGAGTCTCCAACAGAAACGAATAGGGTTATAACTATAGGTGAACGGAACATTGTTTTGGTTGGAGGTAAATTGGACCCCAACTTACTGCGTAAATTGATATTAGATATACTAGGGAATCAATCCAACTAACTCTTAGACCAAAGGACCTACGTTATTGTTTATAAAATACATTATTTACATGTAACTCTTACTTCTATGTCATATTTGTAAAACAAAAAATAAAAATTTTAAAAATCACTACATGTTTCTTTTGTCAAGCGTACTTACTCCATAAGTGTTATAATGTACTTCGGGCCCGTAGCAGGAGGACAAACAGGGTTGTAATTAATTACGAGTAGTAAGAGATTCACACGAGGTTAAACAAGTGTGGGAGAGCCATGCTTCGGCACGAATGGATCGGCTCGACCGGAGTGATACCACAGCCTCACAGAAAGCCGGCGTGAAACAACCACAGCGTTGTGTTTCGCAGTGTGAGTGAGGTTACCGGAGGCCCAATCCTTCCCCGTCCCCACTCCCTCCCCAGTCTCTAAATCTCCAATCCCTAATCCCTAAAAGGTCAGCAACGCACTCGTAACTCCTCCGTTGCGGGTGTCCATGAGCGGCGCTGATTGCTTACCATCAGGTAATCCATGCTCGTTTGCCGAACTATAACATAAAAAAAAACTCTTTCTCCCTCTACCCAGGGCGCGAGATGTCACAGGATGATTAGTCCCCCTATAAAACCTAAACCTCTTCATTACAAAGCAAGATTGATCTTTAGTCTACATTTGAGTTACTGAGTCAGGTTGTATTTTGAATCTTATTCTTAACTACCTTCAATTCGAAATACAAAATCTGTCTCAATGGTTTAAACCTGAACTAAAGAAAAAGTCTCTTTTGTAATAAGGCCGAATATGTTTTGTTAGCATGTAGTATGTAGTCTGTCAAAAATATCGAGAAGTTATGTAAGAACTAGTAAATATACAAATTATACTGCATGTATAACAAAAAAAAAAAAAAATGCAAAATAGTAATGGACGATAAATATATCCAAACTAATGTTATAAATGCGAAAGTCACTCCGTCTGTCTTATCTTCACGCTTAAACTACTCACCCGATTTGGGTGTACATACATAGTTTGGAAGTCGAGAAAGGACATAGGATAGTTTTTATCCAGAAAGTTACTAATCCACGCGGACAAAAGCTAGTATTTATATAATGTGTGTGATAGTTATAACACAACCCCAAGCAAGTTGTTTCAGCTGGGGTTGCGGGGTAAGTGCAATGAGGCACCGCGACCGGTTGGTAACTGGCCAGGGTCGCAGTACATTATATCTATGTAATAGTATCTATATTTGTAAAGTCTATGTATGTTATTTATTCCTTATAATTACACATGCCTATATTTTCGCCGATATCCTATTTAACTCTAAGGTTGACTGGGAGAGAATGCCATATGGCATTAATGTCCGGCTTATGTACCATCACTTGTTTTGTGTAAAATTATTAAAGTTTAAATAAATAAATTATAACGTGCAAGTTAAGGTCAGGTCTGCGAGGTGAACCGCCACGTGTGTGAGACTGCCAGACAGTAGGAGTTTCCTTCTTTTTTCCCAAAATAAGGAATCTCTTCCCAAATTTTCCTTCTCGGGGTTGACAAGAAATGGTAAAAGTTTTTAAAGTTAGAAACATGGCCACTTGGCAGCTTTGGACTGATTGGTGATCTAGATTTGGCTAAAACCAGTCTTCAAAGCCTGGAGCACAGGGTACCCAGCCTCTCGGTTTTCTGTAGGATATATTTTGGAGAGTCTGCGCGGGAGCTACACGCCTTTCGTGACGGCGTACGGCGGGTATCCATCCTTATATTGTTCAGACCTTTGCCATCCGGTCTAAGCGTTTCGCTTCGTCGTTTATATATAGTGTATATACATCTAAGGGTTTGAAAAGCTTGCCTGCAACTGTCTTCCCGACCACTAATGATAGGTGTCTTCAAGGCTAGAGTGAATACGCAATTAATAAACTGGTGCGCATTATTATCTACGATGCATCACTGCTTACCATCAGGTGGGGTTGCAGTCAAACACTAGTTAATATGATTTAAATAAAACCTCGCCTGCGATCTTATACTCGTACCTTTTGTACAGATATAGATCGATTAGATCTTGTTTTGGCACCAAACGATTCGAATGATTTAATATTGATCTTGTTTTGTTTTGACTATGAATTGTTTAATTGATAATTTTTTATTAGTGCGTTTGTCTAATCGCTGTGACCAGCCTTGACTGCGAGATAGGTTGACACCCGGGTCAGTTGGATTCTCCCAAGATAAAAAATAGTTTTATCTTCTTGATTTATCTTTTTAACCGACTTCCAAAAAGTAGGAGGTTTCTCTTTCAACTCGACTGTATATGTACTAGCTCTTACCCGCGGCGTCGCTCTCGTCATTTGACTACCTACTCTACTCTACCTACCCCACTCTATGTAGCCTACTCTACCTACCCTACTCTATGTACCCTACACTATGTACCCTACACTACCTACTCTATTCTACCTACCCTACTCTACCTACCTCACTCTACCTACCCTACGCTACCTACCCTACTCTACCTACCCTACTCTACCTACCCTACTCTATGTACCCTACAGTATGTACCCTACACTACCTACCCTATTCTACCTACCCTACTCTACCTACCTTACTCTACCTACCCTACGCTACCTACCCTACTCTACCTACCCTACTCTACCTACCCTACTCTACCTACCCTACTCTACCTTCCCTACTCTACCTACCCTACTCTACCTACCCTACTCTACCTACCCTATTATGCCTACCCTACTCTGCCTACCTTACTCTACCTACCCTACTCTACCTACCCTGCTCTACCTACCCTACTCTACCTACCCTACTCTACCTACCCTACTCTACCTACCCTACTCTACCAACCCTACTCTACCTACCCTACTCTACCTACCCTACTCTACCTACCCTACTCTACCTACCCTACTCTACCTACCCTACTCTATCCTATCGTATGTCTTTCTCCTGGCTCTAAACTACCTTCTTGTCAATTTTTAGCTAGATCGGTTCAGCCGTTCTTGAGTTATAAATGGAGTAACTAACACGACTTCCTTTATATATATAGATATGTATGTATATTTTGTTAATAAGTGATATAACCCTAAAACACTTTCAAGGTGGTTATTATACATCATCAGCCTACAAGTGCCCACTGCTGAGCAAAAGCCTCTTCTCACACTAAGAAGATTTAAACATTAATCACAATGTTTGACTAAGGTTTTTTTTTTGTCAGGGGAAAATCATCAAATGACTTCTCCCGCCCAGGGTGTGTCAAGAGGAGTGTCAGACTCTTACTGACTAAAAACCCCCGTTCCTTCTCCTGCTCTAGGCCGAGGCCAAGGCTAAGCATCAGCCTTATAGGGCCCTGTCTGTAATGGTTTATTGCCTCTTTGAGGCGCGCGTGGAATGCTACGCGCCGTACGCTTGGGTTTGGTTGTGGTCGGGCGGCGAGCTACCCTTACTCGCCGTCCACAGGCCCGCGCTTACGGTGGCCATAGATCGTCTCTCGATCCCCGACGCACGGAGTGTCGCCTACTGCAGGAAGAGGACTCCCTCACGCGGTCCACCTCCTTCTTTGCGAGCATAACTGCTTCACACAAAGAAGAGACTAAGAGTGGGAGAGTCGTGCTTCGGCACGAATGGGTCGGCTCGACCGGAGTGATACCACGGCCTCACAGAAAACCGGCGTGAAATAACCACAGCGTTGTGTTTCGCCGTGTAAGTGAGGTTACCGGAGGCCCAATCCTTCCCCTCCCCCAATAACTCCTAAATCCCTAAATCTCCAAATCCCTAATCCCTAAAAGGTCGGCAACGTACTCGTAACTCCTCCGTTGCGAGTGTCCATGGGCGGCGCTGATTGCTTACCATCAGGTAATCCGTCAGCTCGTTTGCCGACTTATTAAATAAAAAAAAAGAGACGGCTAAGGACAGGCGCGAGAGGTCACCGTCACCGATCACTTTCCTGAGGACACGGCGGTGCTTATCCCAAGCAGGTCACACCGCCACCGTATGCTCCACCGAGTTGTTTAGGTTGTCCTTACAATGACGATGCTCGGGCGTTTCCTACCGCCGGATCCGAAACAGGAAACTACCGAAGCTGTCGTGCCCGGTAAGGACTGCGTCAGGCGGAAGGTGAGGACGCCGTGGAATCTCTCAAGCCACTCCTCAAAGAGGGATGTTACCGCTTCTATGTTTGATCAAGGTGGATTGGTGATTTCAAACTTATAATTAGAAATTATAAGTCCAGCTTTTTTCATGACGTTTACCTTCACCGCATATATACAGTGCATAGAGAGTACATATGTAAAGCTCGAAAGAAGTCACATTGGTACTTGTCAGGTTTCGAACCCGTTTTAGCCTCCATAAGTAAACTCGAAATTCGTGAGGAAACTTGGACTTGGACTGGAATTTCAAATTATAAGTTTGAAATTGCTAATCGGCTTTGAGCAAGCGTGGTGATTAATGCTCAAACCTACTCCGTGTGAGAAGAGGCCTTTGCTCAGCAGTGGGTACTTATAGGCTGATGATGATGATGATGATGATGATGAATTTTTTTCTTCAGTAAGTAAATTCTTTAGAAATTATGAAAATCGTTCATTGTACTATTTTTAGCTACTAAATAAGTGAGCTTTCCTTAAAATTAAGTGTTTCGTTATAGTTTTAAATTTCTAAGTATTTATCTTTGATATACAGGCATCGATTTATTACAATTTTAACTATGTATACACACACTTTATGTGTATATTATATACATTTAGATAAATAATTTAGGAAATTACTGCTGATTACTCTGACGTCACAATAAGATAAGGTCCGGCTATACAAAAGCCCAGTATTCTTCATATGTCAACAGTTCGACGCTGACACCAGTTCGAGCAGTCACGCCAGTCTCAGTACTACCCGACAGTCTGCGAGTACAGCGATATCGTAGCCATGAAGTTCATTGTGAGTCATTTTCAAACTTATTTAGAACTTTGACTTCAGACTCTTTCTGACCTTTGAGAACTAAGTCTTTACTTATTCATAATTAAGCGTCCTTTTTAAAAGTAACATATTAATGACTTTCTTTTGCCGGGGTTGCTGTTGCAAACCCAATAATGCAACGTGGCCTCAGCCTGAAGCGAGAGGAATAAGGGGTGGTTTTTAATCAGTAAGGATCTGATACCCCCTCTCGCCCAACTCTGGACTTTTTCCACCTCAAAAACAAGTGGGTTAAAGTGTTCCTAACGTGTCATTCTATGCTTCTGTCACGTCTGTGCATCTGCTCAAATATCAATTTTTTCCAACACCATCAGAATTTTGAAAAAAATGTCTCCATGTTGCTCTATTATAATTTTGGCAATTATTGTTTCAGGTGTGTGTCTTCTTAATGTTAGTGATCCTGGAGGGATTCTATTGTGAGTATATTATCTACATATTACACTACCCTTTGCCAGTGACTCCGTTCGCGTGGAATAGGTAGTGATTTCCTGCAGATTTTTGGTATAAAACTATCCTATGTCCTTTCTCGAGTTCCAAAATATGTCTGTACCAAATTTCACAGAAATCGGTTCAGTAGTTTTCTGTCAGACAGACAGACAGAGTTACTTTCGATTGCTACCAAAAAATGACTAGTATTTTGAATTTTCTGTAAGCTAAGTATTCTCATGTCGCATTTGGGCAAACAACCTTCTAGATTTACTATAAATATAACTTTGTCATTTTTAGTCATTAAGAATTTGATACTCCCTCGGGACAAGTCCTTTGATGAATTTTTCCATAATTCATCTTACAACTATTGCAACGCCACGTAAGGTTTTTGGCAGCGATATTTCTGTATGACTTCATAATATATATAAAGTGTGAGGTGACTAGTCGAGTTCCTCGTCAAATAATTACGTGTGTAAACCGAAAACATAATATAATAGGTGATTAATAAAGGAAGGAGAGATTAAAATGATTTTATTTAATTACAGGTGCACCGTATTACTACGATTCGTCATCATCATCATCGTCTACATCATACTCAAATACTTTTACAAACAGAGGGAATTACAATGCTCTTATCGTTGGTGGCGGAATGAGCTCGAACATGATCCGAAATATTCTTCAAGCAACTCTTACTGGCGGTGACGACCAGTCAACGCCTTGTTGTTGATTAGGAGATGATATGGAGTAAGACGTCGTATGAATTGTGTTTCACTTTGTGAGTTAAGTTGCCGGAGGCACAATCCTCGTCCTCATCCAATCTGAATCATCAAATCTGTGAACTCCAAATCTCCTTAAGGCTAGCATTCGTAATTCAACGCAACTAGTAAAAAAAATTATGATCAGGATATACTTCATAAGAGTTCTTGGTTCAATGAAGCACATTATACCTCCGTCACAGAAAATGGAATGCAGTCGCCAGCCTATCATGTATTTCTTTGTTTTGCTTCTAGTCTTAGTCGCTTATGTAATATGGTAGTTATTAATATTTTTTTAAATTAATTATTTGTTATCATGACACAATATAAATTATGGTGTTCTACTCTGTATTAGACTAGAGACTACCTAGACTCATGTAGTTTGTTTGCAAAAATATAATTAATGCCTACTAAATATATATTTATGAGAAATGACGCGGTCACCAAGTCATTCACCACTTTTACCATTATTTCGTTGTACTCTCTGTATCTTAAGACTCACGATTTTTATTTGTGAAAATTTAATAAATGTCTACTAATTACACGGTTTTTTGGATAACCCCGCTCTTTGCAATTATTGAATGCCAAAATATGTACCGAGGAGATTTGTACATATTAATTTTCTTTACCAGATTAGAAATTTAAGTGAAATAGTAAGTGTGATGCATAAATTATTGAAGATTTTTTTAGTTTTTCAATAGCACAGAATTTGGCACTATGCCTTGTGTAATCCACTTCATAACAGTTATACTATGATTCCTAAGTAATAGGAGCTAACCTGTTGCCATTATCTGAACTCATTCCAATTACCGATAAGTTATTGGTAAATAATAGTTTTAAATTAGGTATAATGTTTTTTTATTTAAACCATTATTATCTGGTAACTATGTTCTAAAGATCTTCCAAACTTATGTTACAGCTAGCGTCCATAATTTTTTTTTCAATTTTAAACCCTTAGCATATATCACTAGTATCAAAGACATATAAAATGTATAAATTCCAACTAAGCAATAACGGTATAAATTAATTAAGTATTTATAAGTTACTGCCAGACTCAGCCACGCGTTGCTGTGTACTTTACCCTCAGAAACACGTGGTGTTATATAGTCGCTCATATATAACGTTTGTGTTTTTAATATAGCGCCATCTATTGAATACTTACTTAACCCAGTCAACATCATCCCATCTGTTACAATCATTAGGAGCTAATAGATAATTGTAACTGTCAAATATTTTTTAATGGACAAATCATTTGCAATAAAATAATATTGTGACTATAAATTAAGATCTTTCAAGAAGATCTTTCAAGTTGGATAAAAATGCACACGGAATGCAAATCAAATTTAAAATCGATTAAGTAGTTTAGGAGTCCATCGCGGGCAAACAAGTGACGCGAAAATTTTATATATAAAGGTTTATCTCTTCTAAAACGGATGCCATGGCACGCAGCAGTCACAATTCTGTTGCTGCTGTGTCCGTTACCCAGGCCAGATGTTGTCGACAATGGTCATTTGAATCTTATAGATAATTAGTTGTGCGGCTTCTGTAATTGTTGCGCACATTTTTAAATTTGTTGCGCTTATAGTTTTTTAATTATTTCACAAAAACATTTCCTGCTGGCGTAACGTTACCACAGCCAGACCTTTTTATTTCTAATGGGAATATTTAAATAAATATTAGCTATAAAATTAGTTGTCTAGATAAAGTAAATGTTGTGCCTTATTTTGTATTTGTTCTTTCTTCGGTTGCGAAGTTATTCGAGATTTTGCTGCGGTAACGTTTTTGGTTTTGCTAGATCTTTGAAATGGTTAAGCGGATTCTTATCATATTTTGTACACGACTTCCGAAGACTTAGTTTAAATTTGTTGTGCAATAACAAAACCAAAATAATGCATATTTTAAAGGTTTTTTCATTAAATAGAAAAACACTTCAATTGGCCCCAGCACTCTCAATAAGAAGTCTAAAGACTTACTTTAAACGTAATTTGAAAGCTTGTAACTGCCTTCAAATGTATATGAAGTTTCATTAGTATCCCGTAAGTATTTAACAAGTTATGATGATATTCAGTTCTTCACGAGCACGGCCTTAATGCACGCGGTGTTATTTGGCCACTGGATTGGATATATGAACTGAATGTTATGTCAATAATTAGTTGTTTAGATCAGTTGTATATCAGTAAAATTTCAGCTCAATACATTGGATAATTAATGAGATAATACTATGAAAGTCATTAGGAAGTGAATGACCGTGGTAAGCCGACCAAGTTTAGGTGGTTACGAAAAAGCGAAAACGCAGAACATTATGGTACCTTCTAAAATATGTAGGATAGTGTTATAAATTTAGTACAGACATGTACAAAAGTTTAAAAAAAAACTACATGATTATTCAAGATTTTTTATTGAAAGGTAAAATAATCATTTCAATTGAACTTTTACTTCCTTACTTATAAAAACTTGTGTTGCTTAGCAACCGATTAAACATCACCCGTCCTTGTCATTTCTATTTCAAAATGCAGTTCAAAAATCATCTAAAAGGTTACAAAAGTAACCTTCTGGCAAGACTGAGTGCGTTATGCAAACAATGTATTACCCCTTCACCCCACTCCTGCGTCCTACCGAACGGCATGCTCTAGCGGTGATTTTTGATAATTTTGTGGAACTGGAAGATAATGTTTTCTTTTATACTATTATTATTATATAGGTATTAAACCGTGTACGCGTCTGTACCAAAATTGTAAGGTGTATTATACTAAACATTTCAAAAGATAGTACAATGTTCTGCGTTTTCGCTTTTTCGTAACCACCTAAACTTGGTCGGCTTACCACGGTCATTCACTTCCTAATGACTTTCATAGTATTATCTCATTAATTATCCAATGTATTGAGCTGAAATTTTACTGATATACAACTGATCTAAACAACTAATTATTGACATAACATTCAGTTCATATATCCAATCCAGTGGCCAAATAACACCGCGTGCATTAAGGCCGTGCTCGTGAAGAACTGAATATCATCATAACTTGTTAAATACTTACGGGATACTAATGAAACTTCATATACATTTGAAGGCAGTTACAAGCTTTCAAATTACGTTTAAAGTAAGTCTTTAGACTTCTTATTGAGAGTGCTGGGGCCAATTGAAGTGTTTTTCTATTTAATGAAAAAACCTTTAAAATATGCATTATTTTGGTTTTGTTATTGCACAACAAATTTAAACTAAGTCTTCGGAAGTCGTGTACAAAATATGATAAGAATCCGCTTAACCATTTCAAAGATCTAGCAAAACCAAAAACGTTACCGCAGCAAAATCTCGAATAACTTCGCAACCGAAGAAAGAACAAATACAAAATAAGGCACAACATTTACTTTATCTAGACAACTAATTTTATAGCTAATATTTATTTAAATATTCCCATTAGAAATAAAAAGGTCTGGCTGTGGTAACGTTACGCCAGCAGGAAATGTTTTTGTGAAATAATTAAAAAACTATAAGCGCAACAAATTTAAAAATGTGCGCAACAATTACAGAAGCCGCACAACTAATTATCTATAAGATTCAAATGACCATTGTCGACAACATCTGGCCTGGGTAACGGACACGTTGCTGCTTAGTGCTACTCTAATTCTAATATTTGTGTATTTTTTTTTGGAAAATCATCAAAAGGTTTCTCCGAATAGGCCTTTTCTTTTATTTTGTAAACGGGGGGAAACCTTCAAAAGGCGCCTAGCTTTTGGGGAAAAAGACTAGGGAGTGTGGGATTTTTACCTCACTAAGACCTCCCCGGTGGCCACCATCAACACCTATAAGGGACACCGGGACCTCTTGATAGACCAACTCCAGAGCCCCTTTGGTGCAACGCCTGTTATGGCACATCTCCATCGAGATATGCCATATCTATTCTCCGAATAGGCCTAGGCGCGTGCGTTCGTGCAGCGGAATGTTGTTGAATTTAAAGATTTTAATTATGCAGATATTTAGTGTATGACGTCGTATAATTGTGTATGGTAAAAAAAAATTTGTGCACGCAACCATTGTGGAGAAATTCACCAAAAACTGATTCCGCTGGGCGAACGTTGTCCTGGCGGAACTTTTTTTAATCCATAGACTTTACAAGAAAAGAGATGTATCCAAAAATTAGTGTGTATTTGTGTGTAATTGTGTATGTATGAATAAAACTAGTGCATGCATAAACTTCGGAGAAATTCAAGTTTCCGCTACGCGAACGTTTGGCCATTAGCTAGTTTTCATATAAAGCGCTTACATAGAGAGCTGTAGATTTTTACATACGTTGTTTTGAATTTGTGTATATTTGTTTAAAAATCAGATTTAGAAAAAATCGTAGGGTTTAAAAGATAAAAATATAAACGTAAAATACGCTTATTAGGTCTTAGCTCTTAAAGTATGCACTTTAGGGTCTAGATTTTCATGTTTATACAAACCTTGTAAGTGTCTGCAACATGTTGCCAAGTATCAATGATGTTTCGTTAGTAATTAAATAGTTATAGGACAAATTTACCATGAATAGATCACTGTTTACAAAGCAGTCAAATATCACGACGTTCTAAATGAATTGCATGGTAAAATGTATGCCAATAATTAGTGTATTCATTCAACTATTCACATGCAAAATTTCATGTCATTAAATTCAGTAATTAAAGAAAAACAATTATAATACTGACGAAGTATCGAAAACCTACATAACCCGACCAAGTTCGGATGGCTACAAAAAAGCGGCTGTTCAATATATTTAGGTAACATCCCAAAATTTACAGTATAATACCGGTATTGAATTGGTACAGGTGATAACACACTTGTTGTTTCGAAATAATTTATAGGCCATTTATTTTTGGACACCTACTTTTTTAAATGTATTTGACTATGACAGAAAGTAGGTACTATTTACGTAGGTACTTTATTTAAGTATGCGCTTGAGATTTAAGATATAATCTAATTATATTTAAGACAAATAAAATTCATACAGCTAATTTCTATTGAAGATTTCAGGGATCAGGATTCTAACTATAGACCCCTTAGGGAAATTAAATATTTACCACATGTAAGTACTTAAGTACTACTGTTTAGGTAAATATTTATCATATTGTAGCTTATTACACTATTTAACCAATAGAGGCATGCACGAGCGTGTGTACGATACTGTGTTTTATTTTTTCCTAACGCTTGTGTACGATAATGTACCATATTAATAAATGCTATATTGGAAAGTTAAGAACGTTTCTTAGATATATGGCACGGCCGCTTTTTTGTAGCCATCCGAACTTGGTCGGGTTATGTAGGTTTTCGATGCTTCGTCAGTATTATAATTGTTTTTCTTTAATTACTGAATTTAATGACATGAAATTTTGCATGTGAATAGTTGAATGAATACACTAATTATTGGCATACATTTTACCATGCCATTCATTTAGAACGTCGTGATATTTGACTGCTTTGTAAACAGTGATCTATTCATGGTAAATTTGTCCTATAACTATTTAATTACTAACGAAACATCATTGATACTTGGCAACATGTTGCAGACACTTACAAGGTTTGTATAAACGTGAAAATCTAGACCCTAAAGTGCATACTTTAAGAGCTAAGACCTAATAAGCGTATTTTACGTTTATATTTTTATCTTTTAAACCCTACGATTTTTTCTAAATCTGTTTTTTAAACAAATATACACAAATTCAAAACAACGTATGTAAAAATCTACAGCTCTCTATGTAAGCGCTTTATATGAAAACTAGCTAATGGCCAAACGTTCGCGTAGCGGAAACTTGAATTTCTCCGAAGTTTATGCATGCACTAGTTTTATTCATACATACACAATTACACACAAATACACACTAATTTTTGGATACATCTCTTTTCTTGTAAAGTCTATGGATTAAAAAAAGTTCCGCCAGGACAACGTTCGCCCAGCGGAATCAGTTTTTGGTGAATTTCTCCACAATGGTTGCGTGCACAAATTTTTTTTTACCATACACAATTATACGACGTCATACACTAAATATCTGCATAATTAAAATCTTTAAATTCAACAACATTCCGCTGCACGAACGCACGCGGCCTAGGCCGCGGTACCTCATTGTGCTTACCCCGTAGCCCCGGCTGAACAGCAGCCCTATAAGAGGCCCCGCTTGTGAATAATGAGGTTATACATATGGGTCTGGGTGTGATGTGAAATGGTATGCTTGTAAAGACCCACACTTACGACACAGGCAAATATCCTAATGTGGGGTAAAGTTTAATTTAAAATTATATGCCTGTATAGGTACATATTCGCTCAGACATATGTATTGAATGATACGTCAAGGCAGTGTCCGTTACCCAGGCCAGATGTTGTCGATAATGGTCATTTGAATCTTATAGGTAATTAGTTGTGCGGCTTCTGTAATTGTTGCGCACATTTTTAAATTTGTTGCGCTTATAGTTTTTTAATTATTTCACAAAAACATTTCCTGCTGGCGTAACGTTACCACAGCCAGACCTTTTTCTTTTTAATGGGAATATTTAAATAAATATTAGCTATAAAATTAGTTGTCTAGATAAAGTAAATGTTGTGCCTTATTTTGTATTTGTTCTTTCTTCGGTTGCGAAGTTATTCGAAATTTTGCTGCGGTAACGTTTTTGGTTTTGCTAGATCTTTGAAATGGTTAAGCGGATTCTTATCATATTTTGTACACGACTTCCAAGGACTTAGTTTAAATTTGTTGTGCAATAACAAAACCAAAATAATGCATATTTTAAAGGTTTTTTCATTAAATAGAAAAACACTTCAATTGGCCCCAGCACTCTCAATAAGAAGTCTAAAGACTTACTTTAAACGTAATTTTAAAGCTTGTAACTGCCTTCAAATGTATGTGAAGTTTCATTAGTATGCCGTAAGTATTTAACAAGTTATGATGATATTCAGTTCTTCACGAGCACGGTCTTAATGCACGCGGTGTTATTTGGCCACTGGATTGATTAAATGAACTGAATGTTATGTCAATAATTAGTTGTTTAGATCAGTTGTATATCAGTAAAATTTCAGCTCAATACATTGGATAATTAATGAGATAATACTATTAAAGTCATTAGGAAGCGAATGACCGTGGTAAGCCGACCAAGTTTAGGTGGTTACGAAAAAGCGAAAACGCAGAACATTATGGTACCTTCTAAAATATGTAGGATAGTGTTATAAATTTAGTACAGACATGTACAAAAGTTTAAAAAAAACTACATGATTATTCAAGATTTTTTACTGAAAGGTAAAATAATCATTTCAATTGAACTTTTACTCCCTTACTTATAAAAACTTAGCAACCGATTAAACATCACTCGTCCTTGTCATTTCTATTTCAAAATGCAGTTCAAAAATCATCTAAAAGGTTACAAAAGTAACCTTCTGGCAAGACTGAGTGCGTTATGCAAACAATGTATTACCCCTTCACCCTACTCCTCCTGCGTCCTACCGAACGGCATGCTTTAGCGGTGATTTTTGATAATTTTGTGGAACTGGAAGATAATGTTTTCTTTTATATTATTATTATATAGGTATTTAACAGTGTACGCGTCTGTACCAAAATTGTAAGGTGTATTATACTAAACATTTTAAAAGATAGTACAATGTTCTGCGTTTTCGCTTTTTCGCAACCACCTCAACTTGGTCGGCTTACCACGGTCATTCGCTTCCTAATGACTTTAATAGTATTATCTCATTAATTATCCAATGTATTGAGCTGAAATTTTACTGATATACAACTGATCTAAACAACTAATTATTGACATAACATTCAGTTCATTTAATCAATCCAGTGGCCAAATAACACCGCGTGCATTAAGACCGTGCTCGTGAAGAACTGAATATCATCATAACTTGTTAAATACTTACGGCATACTAATGAAACTTCACATACATTTGAAGGCAGTTACAAGCTTTAAAATTACGTTTAAAGTAAGTCTTTAGACTTCTTATTGAGAGTGCTGGGGCCAATTGAAGTGTTTTTCTATTTAATGAAAAAACCTTTAAAATATGCATTATTTTGGTTTTGTTATTGCACAACAAATTTAAACTAAGTCCTCGGAAGTCGTGTACAAAATATGATAAGAATCCGCTTAACCATTTCAAAGATCTAGCAAAACCAAAAACGTTACCGCAGCAAAATCTCGAATAACTTCGCAACCGAAGAAAGAACAAATACAAAATAAGGCACAACATTTACTTTATCTAGACAACTAATTTTATAGCTAATATTTATTTAAATATTCCCATTAAAAAGAAAAAGGTCTGGCTGTGGTAACGTTACGCCAGCAGGAAATGTTTTTGTGAAATAATTAAAAAACTATAAGCGCAACAAATTTAAAAATGTGCGCAACAATTACAGAAGCCGCACAACTAATTATCTATAAGATTCAAATGACCGTTGTCGACAACATCTGGCCTGGGTAACGGACACGTCAAGGCAAACGTAGTGTGCGTCCTATATTTAGATTCGTTTTGAATTTTTTTTTTATATAAACACAAATTGTAGCATTGTCATTCGATAGAATCGAATATCACCATATCACCACCACCATCACCATCAGCCTATAAGTGCCCACTGCTGAGCAAAGGCCTCTTCCCATACGGAGAAGGTTAGAGCATTAATCACCACGGTTGCAAAGGGCGGATTCATATAACTCCGAAAAAGTCACATTGGTACTTGCCAGGTTTCGAACCCACGCTCTCATGCATCAGAAGCGGGCTCTTTAACTTCCGGGCCACCACGACGATGTACCACCACGACGATGTATATCCGATCAGTAGTATTTACAAATTTCTTTTTATATGATATATCGGCAAGATAACAATCGGATTATCTGATGGCAAGCAATCAGCGACGCCCATGAACACCCGCAACAATGGAGGAGTTACAAGCGCGTTGCCGACCTTTTGGGATTTAAAAATTTTGGGATTAGAGGAAGGGAAGGATTAAGCCTCCGGTAACCTCACATACACCGCGAAACACAACGCTGTAGTCCTTTCATGACGGTTTTCCTTGAGGCCGTGATATTACTCCGGTCGAGCCGACCCATTTGTGCATGACGCTCCCACACTTTATGGGTATAAAGTCAAACTTACAAACATACATACTTACAAATTTATAGATGTCATTTATGAGGGTCAAACTGAAAGTTCTTAGAACTGACTAATTATAAACAATATAATAAAAAAATAATTCTAAAATTTGGCGGCAAATTAAAAATTGTCTGTGTCACGTCAACATGAATTTAACACGAGAAAATTTTCGTGCAATGATTTTTTATGACTTTGGATGTTATTTAAGTCAACAAGAAAGTTACGATAGACTACGATTAACCTTTCACAATGAAGCCGCATCTCGTGCGACTGTTTACCTACGAGATCGAAGTGTGGGAAAAAAAAGGTGGCCTCGTTCTTTGGAAGGATAGGTCATTTTGCAACAATTGTGTTAGAGGATCAAAAAACAGATTCTGCAGAATTGCCACTTGTCTTGGAAATAGTTCGTGAGAAACGACCTCGCTGTAGGTTCCTCCTTCACCACGACCACGTCTCGTCGCACACCGCCAAGTGATCGATTGACTATTTGGCGACATCAAACGTTGAATTACTGGGTCAACCGCCGTATAGCCCCGAACCGCAATTTTTATTTATTTCCAAAAATTAAAAAAAAAAAACTTAAAGGAAAGCGGTTTATGAATGCTGAAGGAGCGGTGGCTGCGTATCGCGATACCATTGAAGATATCACTAAGGACAAGTGGGCAAAGTGCTTTTCCCAGTGGTTCCATCGCATGCAGCGGTGTATTGACGTAAATAGACAATATTTTGAAAAGGTATAATAAAACCAATAACTGGCTAATGCAATCAGTTTATGATTTTCTAAGAACTTTCAGTTTGAACCTCGTATGTGATGATGATGACGATGATGAAGGATTAGGATTAGAGAGTTGGTTTGAAAATGGGATTGTAATTCTAAATATTGTTTATGGGTCAAACATTAATATACCCAGATTGAGTACATATTTATGTTGCTGCTATAACAACATAAAATACGTACACCAAATATTTTTTTTCTCAAGATTAATATTAACAACAGCATTTACACTCATTAAATATTCAAAGAATATTTTTAACATAACATTGGTAGGTACCTTATTTATAGAGATGATTGCGTTACGTTATATGCACTTTACATATGCAGCTGATTATTCTGACGTCACAATAAGATAAGGTGCAGCTACAAAAGCCCAGCGCTGTGCATAAGTCAGCAGTTCGACGCTGACACCAGTTCGAGCAGTTACGCCAGTCTCAGTACTACCCTACAGTCTTCGAGTACAGCGATATCGTAGCCATGAAGTTCATTGTGAGTCATTTTTAAACGTATTTAGAACTTTGACTTCAGACTCTTTCTGACCTTAGAGAACTTAGTATTAACTTATTCATAATTGTGTTTGAAGTGTGGTGTAATGCTATCCAAACATCTACAGTGCCTCAACTAAACAGAAACAGAAAAAATAAAGCTTGAAATAAACCTGATTAGCTAAGTATTGTAACTTAATAGTTGAGTAATCTGAAAATATAAGACAATTGGTCTTTGCTTTTTCAATAATATAGGCATATACTTATACCGTATGATTAGTATAACGTCGTCCATCGAACAATTTTAATAAATATACCCCGAAACACAGGTTTAATAAAATCTAGTTCAGGTGATCTCTAGACTCGATTTCAAATTGTTTCAAATTTTCTTCATTTATATTTTCTTCATAATATATGTTTTTCAATAAATTTTATTTACTTATTTATAATTGAACGTCGCATAATGTGTAGTAATAGATTAGTTAGTTTTTTTGCAAGCGTTTTAAGGGACCACAACCCTGGCCTATAGAGCAGGAGAAGGAACGGGGTGGTGTTTAGTCAGTAAGAGTCTGACACTCCCAGAGTAGCAATTTGACGATGTTTCCCCCACAAAAAAGTTTGGGTGTAAATGTGAAGTCGTGTGTTAATAAACGCCTCTACGACACAGGTAAAATTCATGGTGTGAAACAACAGTATATCTGAACGCCCAACTCAGGCCGAGAGATGATCTTTACAGGTTCTCAAAAATCAAAACTTCTGTCACATCTGTGTCAAACATCCAATTTTTCTAATGCCATTAGAAATTTGTCTCCCAGTTGCTCTTTCATAATTTCGGCAATAATTGTTTCAGGTTTGTGTCTCCCTAATGTTGGTGGTCCTGGAGGGATTCTACTGTGAGTATATTACTACCACGAATTAAAAGTATTTTAATTTTCTGTAAACTGAGAATTCTCTGATCATATTTACGCAAACCACTAACTATTAGAATTACAATTAACTGCCAAAAACTGAGCGTCACATTTAGTAAGAGTCTTTAATTAATCATCTAACCTAGCCCTTACCTATTTAATTGCAGAACAATTTATGGATCTTATGTATTATCTAGATCTTAAAATTGTTCTCCGTATGATTTTTAGTAACGAAATAAGCTTCCGTTGTGGTACAATGGGATCGATAGAATTATGATTGTGATGTATCAACAATTGATCAACATTTGACCTGTGCCCTCGTCTTCTGTAAAATTATAGATATTTAAAATGATTTAATTTAATTACAGGTGCACCATATTTCTACGGTACATCATCATCAACATCGACTACATACTCAAATTCTTTGATAAACAGAGGGAATAATAATGCTCTTATCTTTGGTAACGGACTGGACCCGAACCTTCTGCGAAATCTTTTTCAAGCAACTGTTACTGGCGGTGAAAACCAGAACTCACAGCCTTGTTGTTGATTAGGATATGATATGGAGTAAGACGTCGTATGAATAGTGTTTCAAGGTGTGAATGAAGTTGCCGGAGGCCAATCCTCGCCCTCTCCTGATCCTCATCCCCCAATCCCAAAACTTCAAATTTCCACAACAGAAGCAACGCACTCGTAATCCTTTGTTGTCGCGGATGTTAACGACTTGCGCTTTTGCTCTTAGTCTACGTAGCTTATGTAATATGTGTAAAAGGTCGTCTGAAAGTAATCACCCTGTGTAATTAGACCGCAAGTGGTATACTCTGTAGTTTCAAGCCTGCTCTTTGTAAATCTTTTAATTATGTGTACAATATTTTTTTTTATTCACCATTTTTACCATTATTTCGCTGTACTCTGTATCTTAGGACTCATTGTATTTGTGAAAATATATAAAATGTCTTTTAAATAAACATTTTTTTTTTGATAACCCCGCTCATTGCAATTACTGATTGGCAAAATATGTACAGACTGATGTCACGGTAGATTTTGTTTACCTGATAAGAAATTTAAGTATATTAAGTAGTAAGTACAACAGTAATTCGTGGACCAAGCAAAGCACACGTCATAGCAAGGAGTCTGCAACTGTGCCCTATGTATTAAATATCCAGTTATATTACAATTCCTAGGTTACCTGTTGCCATAATCCGGGAACAGCTCTACCCTGTAGGCTATAACCAAGAAGCTTCTAGTAAATAATAATAATATAATAAATATCGTTTATTTTCTCCTAACTAATGCTACAAAATTTTTTAGGTGAATTCATTTTTTATGCTGTGGAGACTGGAGCCTGCACTAGGTGTAACCTGTGTTGCAGGTCTCCAGGCCTCCGTCTCAGACAGATAGGATATTAAATCAAATTGTAATAAAATAATCAATGTACAATGTGCGGTTGATAAACAAATTATACAGGGTGTAAGGCTGTCCCTTCCACAAATTAACAGGGTGCATTCAGCTCCTTATTCTGAATCATATTCTAGTGAAAAATCTTTCAGGAAAATTTTCAATTTTTTTTTTCGTTTTTTCAGTTCCTACACCTCTATTTCAATGTATAATTACATTCTATGTATGAAGAATAACATTAATGTAAATAACACAGCTAAAACAAAAAAATACGCAATGGTTGTGTGAATTCTCTAAAGAACTACGCATGAAATCAGCTGTTCAATTTCTACCTAGCGCGAGTCGTTTGAACTCACCGCACCGCGGTCACGGCGCAGCGGCTCGGCGCCCCACCGCGCCGATCGCCGCGCCGTAGGTATACCTACGATCCCGTCCAACGTACAGAATAGCTGCGTCCTTTTCTGTCGATTGAACCAGTGTTGCCAACTTTTAACTTTTGTTACCTCTTCTACCTTTCTCTCTTTCTACCTTTGTAAACGAAAATGTTAGAACTATCGAAATTTATCTAAAACTTGAGAACTCCTTTGCATTCATAATCACATTGACGATGATGATATAAATTGAATAAAAAATAAATAAAGATTAGTCTAGTTTTAATTTTAAAGCATTTACAAATACTACCTAATTTATTAATTGATTGTTCTTTTTAAGCGATTACTGGCTAGTTTTTAAACTACTTACAGATTTACATGGCTTCACAATAGCCATGAATTGATAGTCGAGCCAGAAATTAAACACAATCTCCCTGGAATGGAAGCACAGCTTTCTATCACACTGCACTTTTATTATTCTAAATTAACTAAACAATGAAATTAGAATTAAATTGATTTAATCAATTCATTTCTCTACAAAAAATAACAGAATGATAAATTACGACCATGCATTATTTTTTATTTTTTACCCCGAAATTTTATAATTTTCGTGTAATTGGCAACAACAGATTTATGTTTGTGTGTGTCTCATCACATGCAGTCGCCATTGTGCCTTGCTGCGATGTTACTGTTTGTGTACCGCGAGCGTGTGTCGGTACGGATCGCTCGCGCATTCGGCTTAAAAGTTTTGTTATAAGTAGTGTTGTTAAGTTTTATTAGTTATGTAGTGTGTGAAGTGTAGTGAAGTTTTGTTGTAGAAATTGTGCGAAATTACTACCTAGGTACGTTTAGCGTGCGTGATTATGGGGAGATGATAATGTGTTGTAGTAGTGTAGGTATCCTGACCGTCGGCATCCATCAGACTCCAGGATAATTACTGGTGACTATCAACGCTTGCTAGAAAACCAGCCCATTGTTCCCAGACAAAAAGGCGCCGGAAGACCAATACCTACGTGGATTTTGGAATTGGTTCGCTAACGTAACGAGACGCTACCACTTACCAGTGCTTTCCTATTTAAACGTAGTTTAGGTAGGTTTGGACCGCAACCGTGGCCAGCACGATCCCCAGACCTAACCCATTTGGATCCCTTTTTGTGGGGTTACGTTAAAGAAAAAGTGTTTGTGAGTGCGTGTGCAAGTGAGTACGAAATGCGAGACCGCATCACAAATGCTTTCCAGAGCCGGAAACCGGAGCGATTCTAAGTTACCTACGCATTTTTCTTTTTTTATCATTTATCAGTTACCATGTTATGATTGTTAGATTTTCTTTTGTAAGTAATGCGGCTATCTTGTAAATAATAATTTATTGTTATTAAAACGTGGCGCGAGCGCGACCGTTTGTCCGAAAGGTAAGGTCGCGGCGCTGCCTATAGTGTAAAGTAATAATACTAAAAGCGCTGCTGTTCGCTGCGTGCGTTTGCGGTGGTAGCGATACATTGCGTGTAAGGTAATGAAACAAATCGGTTTAATTGGATTCCCATAACGTTCCTGAAATAATGTCATGTACCGGTTAACTTAAGACGATATACTGAATCCACCCTATCAGTTTGCGGAAGGCTGTCCCTTACACCCTGTATAAATTTACATATTTTCTTTTCAGCCAGTTCTGCCCAATTATACTTGATAATAATATAATACTGGTGTTTGTATTTGTAAATAGTTCTTAATAAGGTTTTTTTTTATTTAAAGATATCTAAACAAGTTAATAATGAAGAATCTAACAACAATTTGTCCGATCCGTGAATATACTTAACAGTTCATGTTCAACGCCGTCAGTTCTTGATCGCGTATAAAGAAGTAGAACGTTTAATTTCTACGACTAGAGTTAAAGCACGAACAGTAAAAAAACCTTAATAACCTATTGAAATTTGAATGAACTATTGTTTTTAATATACACAAACCATTGTCATTCGATCTTGTAAAACTTTACGAAACTACGAAATCGTAGCCCACTGCTACGTCGTAGCGCCGTCTGCTACATAATTACGGATATGGTAAACATACACACGTATATAAATATTTACTCAAGTTGTTTGTAAACTATGAACATATTTACGTGGATAGTCATATGGGTAGTAATTTAAGATCATTTTGCAATACATCTAAGCCCGAAACAACAGTAAGTGGATATCATAAAGAATTAGTTAGTCTAGGAATTGAGCAAATGATACTCCGCAGCAGACCTTCAGATTAACCTTATATTACTTTTCCATTTTGTGTACATATACATATTATTTAATATTCTGTCATACCGTTGTCCTTCTCCTAGAATTTCACCTGTGTTGTTGTGTGCATTTACAATCGACGATTTCACTTACATATTGCCCACACTACATACCCAGACTTCTTTTTTGGTTTTGAGGGCCAAAATCGTCAAATGACTTTTCTAGAAAGGAGTGTCAGACTCTTACTGACTAAAATGCGATCCATTCCTTCTGCCGGGTCAATATGAACAGGTTCCTTGTTCCAACTGAAAATCAGCCTTATTGGCCCCATTTGTGGTGGTTTGCTGGTTCTTTGAGATGCGTGTAGAAGCCATACCTGGAACAACTATTGGCGAATCACAAAAAGAGTTATTCCATATGGTAATCGAAACTGCGACACGTTGCATGGCAGCCGGTGTGCCAACCTCCGTGTCAACTGTGGAATCGCATTTTTTTGTACTAAGGGTCAACATTCCATATCGATCTTATCTTTTTTAATTGGAATAAGTCGGCAAACGAGTATATGGATTACCTGATTGTAAGCAATCGGCGCCGCCCATAGCCACCCACAATATCATTAAATAAAAGAAGTTACGAATGCTTTGCGGGCCTTTTGGGGATAAGGGTTATGGATATAAGGATTGGGAAAGGATAGGGGAGGGGAGGGATTGGGCCTCCGATAACCTCACTCACACGGCGAAACACAACGCTGTGGTTGTTTCACGCCGGTATTCTGTGAGGCCGTGGTATCACTCCGGTCGAGCCGACCCATTCGTGCCGAAGCTTGGCTCTCCCACACTTATCACGTCTGTGTGTTTTAAAATACATTATACATTTTTCACAACGGCCAACAGGTCAACCACTTATTTTCGTAAAATTTCTGAATTAAATTTTTGATCTCATCGTTTTGTAATCACATCACATCACACATCAACAGCCTATAAGTGCCCACTGCTAAGCAAAGGCCTCTTCTCACACGGAGAAGGTTTGAGCACTAATCACCACGCTTGCTCAAGGCGGATTGGCGATTTCAAACTTATAATTAGTAATTATAAGTCCAGGTTTCCTCACGATGTTTTCCTTCACCGTATGTCAGTGTTGTCTAAATAATCATAGAAAGTACATATAACTCGGAAAAAGTCACATTGGTACTTGCCAGGTTTCGAACCCGCACCCTCATGCATGAGAAGCAGGCGCGATTTTGTAATAAACTCAATAAAATAATTTTTAACAAAAAAATACTTACTTCAAGAAGTATAAGCTACATACCAAACAACAACAGTATTAGAAACATGGCGCCTGGCACTTACTAGGCCCCGACTTCAAAGTTATAAACATAGTTATTAATATTATTTTCTATTTATCTAAATGATTGTTATTATTTCATTAAGTAATAACGTTTTCTTAGTAAAATAATTAGGCAGTAAGATTAGTAAATATTCCTAATCACTTCCCAATTTTCATTGAAACGGGAAACAGTTCCCAGTGAGCCTTTGCTATGCAATGACCAACAACAAAGCGCAGTGAAATGGGTGGTGCATGAATGAAGCACTCGGTAGGTATTAAAACCTCGGTCCATGTGTGTTTTGTTAATTTGTATAATTAAAGGTAAACATGTGATAGTTAATTTATAATAATATTTTTTATTATACTGTGTGTATGAATAATATAAAAAAATAGTTCTCTGTGTGTCATTAGATAGTTAAAATTTACTCAAATTCAGTATTTATGTTGCTCCTATAACATAAAATATACTCTCTCTCTCTCTTAAAAACAAACAAACACACACACACACACACACACACACACACACACACACACACACACACAAACACACACACATACACGAGATCGCGCGCGCGCACACAAAGCAAATCCCTGTCCACCTCCTTGTTAATGTGTTATCCAATACTTGTTCCGCAGGGGAGTGACCTGGAGTCCTGAAATACAGGGGTACCCTAGTTTTAGGTTCCAGTCCACCCTTGAATTGTTTATATACTGTCTAAACTGTTCCTACATTAGTGGTGGAAAAGAAATGCATTTTTATTTATTTATTAAAATATGTACACCACATAAAACTTTTTTCTCAACATTTAGACTTATTAAATATTCAATGAATATTTTTAACTTAACATTGGTAGGTACCTTATATATAGAGATGATTGCGTTACGTTATATGCACTTTACATATACAGCTGATTATTCTGACGTCACAATAAGATAAGGTGCAGCTACAAAAGCCCAGCGCTGTGCATAAGTCAGCAGTTCGACGCTGACACCAGTTCAAGCACGCCAGTCTCAGTACTATCCGACAGTCTGCGAATGTAGCGATGTCGTAGCCATGAAGTTCATTGTGAGTCATTTTCAAACTTATTTAGAACTTTCACTTCTGCTTTTTTCCGATCTTTAAAAACTTAGTACTTATTTATTCATAATTGTGTTTGTAGTGTGGTGTAATGCTATCTAAACATCTACAGTGCCTTAACCTTGAAATAAACCTGATTAGCTAAGTATTGTAACTTAATAGTTGAGTAATTTGAAAAATTAAAGAAAGTCTCTGCTTTTTCAATAATATATACATGGTATATGTATGATAAAATGTATGAAAAAAGTTTTGAAAGAATTATGTAAAATTTGTCTCCCATTTGCTCTTACATAACTTCGGCAATAATTGTTTCATGTGTGTCTTCCTAATGTTGATGATCCTGGAGGGATTCTACTGTGAGTATATTTCTACCACGAATTAAAAGTATTTTAATTTTCTGTAAACTGAGAATTCTCTGATCATATTTACGCAAACCACTAACTATTAGAATTACAATTAACTGCCAAAAACTGAGCGTCACATTTAGTAAGAGTCATTAATTATTCATCTAACCTAGCCCTTACCTATTTAATTGCAGAACAATTTATGGATCTTATTTATTATCTAGATCTTAAAATGGTTCTCCGTACGATTTGATTTCTATTAACAAAACTTCCGTTGTGTTACAATGGGATCAATAGAATAATGATTGTGGCCAGCTCGTACGCTGGTCGCGTCCCAGAGGGTGGGTCATGGCTATCCGGATAATCCGCGGATATCGCACGATCTCCGATGAGGCGGCGAACCTCCTTGCCGGATCGCCGCCGTAGGATCTAGAAGCGAGGGCGCTCGCGCGCGTCTACAGCGTGAGTGTCGCACAACTGGGACGCCGTCTCCTAATTCTGTGAAGCAGTCATGCTCGCAAAGAGGGAGGGGGCCCGCGTGAGGGAGCAATCCTCCTCCTCACGCCCGGCCGCCGCGATAGGCGATATTCCTGGCGTCGGGGATCGAGAGATGATCTCCGGCCACCGTAAGCGCGGGTCTGCGGTCGGCGAGTAAGGGCAGCTCGCCGCCCGACCGAGCCAATAGACCACTACAGACGGGGCCCTATAGGGCTGATGTTCAGCCGGGGTTGCGGGGTAAGCGTAATGAGGCACCGCGACCCCGGCCCAAAGCAGGAGAAGGAACAGGGGGGTTTTTAGTCAGTAAGAGTCTGACACTGAGTCTGACACGCCCAGGGCTAGGCGGGAGAAGTCATTTGGTGATATTACCCTCACAAAAAAAAGGAATTATGATTGTGATGTATTAACAATTGATCAACATTTGACCTGTGCCCTCGTCTTCTGTAAAGTTATAGAAATTTAAAATGATTTAATTTAATTACAGGTGCACCATATTACTACGGTTCATCATCATCATCATCGACTACATACTCAAATACTTTAATAAACAGAGGGCATAATAATGCTATTATCGTTTGTAACCCAAACTTTCTGCGAAATCTTTTTCGAGCAACTGTTGCTGGCGGTGGAGCCGGTGTAAATAAAGTTGTGCGAGGCCTAGCCTCGCCCTCTCCTAAACCTCGTCCCAAGATCCCTAAACCTAGTCCCAAGATCCCCAAACAAAGTTCCAAAATGAAAGCAACGAGTTCCAAAAAGAAAGCAACAAGTTCCAAAAAGAAAGCAACAAGTTCCAAAAAGAAAGCAACAAGTTCCAAAAAGAAAGCAACAAGTTCCAAAAAGAAAGCAACGCACTCGTAATCCTTTGTTGTCGCGGGTGTTCACGACTTGCGCTTTTGCTCTTAGTCTACGTCGCTTATGTAATATGTGTAAAAGGTCGTCTGAAAGTAATCACCCTGTGTGACAGACCGCACATGCCAAGCCTGCTCTTTTGTTAAATTTTTAATTATGTGTACAATTAATAATATGACTCATTGTATTTGTAAAAATCTATTAAACGTCTTTTAAAATTTATACATTTTTTTTTGATAACCCCGCTCATTGCAATCAGTGATTGGCAAAATATGTACAGACTGATGTCACCCAGGATGTCACGGTAGATTTTGTTTACCTGATAAGAAATATAAGTATATTAGTAAGTACAATAGTAATTCGTGGACCAAGTAAAACACAGATCATACACAGCGCAGAATGTAATATTATATTTGTACGCCAATTATTGACCAAACACACAGATCAGCTAAAATGTATAAATAAAACCTTTTTGTAGTTATGTTCACAAATAAAGATTGATTTGATTTGATAATGTAGGACTATGTCCTGTGTATTATATATCCCGTTATATTACAATTCCTAAGTAATAGGGAATTAACCATAATCCGGGAGCAGCTCTACCCTATACAGGAGGAGCCTCCTCCTAAGGCGCCTCAGTAAGCGCGGGTCTGCGGACGGCGAGTAAGGGTAGCTCGCCACCTAACCAGAACCAGATCCGAGCGACGACCACCACAGACGGGGCCTTATAGGGCTGATGTTCAGCCGGGGTTGCAAGGTAAGCGCAATGAGGCACTGCGACCCCGGCCCAGAGAAAGAGAAGGAACGGGGGTTTTTAGTCAGCAAGAGTCTGACACTCCCTGCCGCCCGGCCCTGGGCGGGAGAAGTCATTTGATGATTTTCCCCTCACAAAAAGTTCTTCCCTGTATGCTATAACCAATAAACTTCTGGTAAATAGTTCTTAATTAGATACATCTTGATAATGAAAAATCTCACAACAATTTGTCCGATTCGTGAGTGTAACTAACAATTCATGTTCAACGCCGTCAGTTCTTGATCGCGTTTCAAGATGTTAGTAGTACGATTATAGTTAAAACACGAACAGTAAAAATAACGATAATAACCTATTGAAATTTGAATAAACTATTGTTTTTATATACACAAATCATTGTCATTCGATCTTGTAAAACATTACGAAACTACGTAATCGTAGCCCACTGCTACGTCGTAGCGCGTAGCTGCTACGCGTATACGTAGCCGACGACGTATCGTGGAAATGGTAAACATTCACACATATTGACCCTTGTACTAAGAGTCACCATTCAATATCGATCTTTTTGTTTGAATATAAGTCAGCAAACGAGCAGACGGATAACTTAATGGTAAGCAATCGGCGCCGCCCATGGCCACCCGCAACATCAAAGAAGTTACGAATGCTTTGCGGGCCTTTTGGGGTAAAGGGTTGCGGATATAAGGATTGGGATAGGGGAGGGGAAGGGATTAGAACTCCAGAAACCTCACTCACACAGCGAAACACAACACACACAAAAAATTGGTAAAATTGGTGCAGGCGTTGTTAAGTTATGCGCTTACCAACACATTTTGCGATTCATATATATATAGATATATAGATATATTTTTTTTTTTTGTGAGGGGAAAATCATCAAATGACTTCTCCCGCCCAGGGCCGGGCAGGAGGGAGTGTCAGACTCTTACTGACTAAAAACCCCCCTGTTCCTTCTCCTGCTCTGTGCCGAGGTCGCGGTACCTCATTGCGCTTACCCCGCAACCCCGGCTGAACATCAGCCCTTTAGGGCCCCGTCTGTGGTGGTCTATTGGCTCTTTGAGGCGCGCGCGGAACGCTACGCGCCGTACGCTCGGGCCTGGTTCTGGTCGGGCGGCGAGCTGCCCTTACTCGCCGACCGCAGGCCCGTACTTACGGTGGCCGGAGATCGTCCCTCGATCCCCGACGCCCGTAGTGTCGCCAGTTGCGGCTGCTGGGGCGTGAGGAGGAGGATTGCTCCCTCACGCGGGCCGCCTCTCTCTTTGCGAGCATGACTGCTTCACAAAAGGAGGAGACGGCGTCCCAGTTCCTCTCATTCCGCACCATGGCCTCGACTAAGGCCGGGCGCGAGAGGTCGCCGCCGCCGATCACTTCCCTGAGGATACGGCGGTGCTCAGCCCAGGCAGGGCATACCGCTACCGTATGCTCCACCGTATCCTCTAGGTGGTCCTCACAATGACGACACTCGGGCGTTTCCTCCCGCTGAATCCGAAACAGGAACCTACCGAAGCTGCCGTGCCCGGTAAGCACCTGCGTCAGACGGAAGGTGAGGACGCCGTGGCGTCTCTCAAGCCACTCCTCAAAGAGGGGTCTTACCGCTGCTATGGTAGCGTGCCCGGCCCTCGGTTGCGACAGTCGCTGTTTCCACTCTGCCATGAGATCTCGCCGGAGCTCATTCCGCCACGCACTAATTTGGCGCGGCAGAGGATCTTCGCCCCGGCGACGCGCGTCTGCGCGCAAACTGTAGACGCGCGCGAGCGCCTTCGCTTCTAGATCCCACGGCGGTGATCCGGCAAGGCGGTTCGCTGCCTCCCCGGAGATCGTGCGATACCCGCGGATTACTCGAATAGCCATGACCCTCTGGGACGCGACCAGCGTACGAGCCGGCCGCCGCTTCAAGGCCGGCGCCCACACAGGGGCACCGTAGAGGGCCATGGATCGCACAATCCCCATATACAACCTCCGGCAGGAGGCGTTTGGCCCCCCGAGGTTGGGAAGGAGCCGCTTGAGCGCGGCCCCAGACCGTTCTAACTTAGGGGCCAAACGACGAAAATGCTCCGTGAAGTTCCATCGGCTGTCGAGGACGAGACCCAGGTACTTCATCGCCGACTCGACGCCGATGGTAACTCCTCCTGCCGTTATTTGGGACCCACCTGGAGGTGGCGCCCTCCGACGACCATAGAAACACATGGCCTCGGACTTGTGGAGCGCCACCTCGAGTCCCAACTGCCGGATCCTTGCAACGACTGTCGCAACCGCTTGTGACATCAGGTCGGCCGCCGCCTGATGCGACCTCCCGTTCGCCAGCACCAGCGTGTCGTCAGCATAACAGACAATGCTGACGCCGCTCGGGAGGTCGGTGCGTAGCACCCAATCGTACCCGATGTTCCACAGGAGAGGTCCCAGGACCGATCCCTGTGGGACACCGCGCGACACCTCTCGCCGATTCCACACGCCCCGGTGACCGGGGTAGATGACGCATCTGTCCGTCAAGTAAGCCTCGACTACACGACGGAGATAGGCAGGCACCCGGTGATACCGGAGTGCCTCCAAAATGCAGCTCCAGGGCAACGAGTTGAAGGCGTTGGCGATGTCCAGAGACACCGCCACGACGACTCGCCTCCCGGCCAACGCTGTCCCCGTCGTGAGGTCCCTCACGCGCATGATGGCGTCCACCGTGGAGCGCCCTCTGCGGAAGCCGAACTGGCCGTCCGCTAAATCCGGCCCCCTTCCAGACAGGTGCCCGACGAGGCGGTCTGAGATTATCCTCTCGAACAGCTTTCCCACCTCGTCGAGCAGCACAATGGGCCGGTACGCGGACGGAGAGTCCGCAGGACGCCCCGGCTTCTTCACGAGGACCAGTTTACCCGTCTTCCACGACAGCGGAAACTGGCCTCTCTCCAAACATGCGCTGAACAGACCAAGTAGTCGAGGCCTGAGAGCCTCCGAGGCCAGGACCCAAACCTTGGCATGCAGCCCGTCAGGTCCTGGGGCGGTATTCTTGCCGCTCAGCCGGCGCACCGCCACTCTCAAATCTACCTCGGTCACTTCCGGAGCGGATTCATCGTCTACCTTTGCTCCTGGGCTTGGTGGGGGGGGAGCAGGTTTTGCCCCCAGCCCGGTGATCGGCCGGCTTGCCAGCCGCCGCACATACTACGCAGTGCGGTGGGGCGGTACAAGCGCCGGCCCTGTGACCGGGCTGACCGCAGCGGAAGCAGCGGTCGCTGCGGTCCACCTCTGAGGTGCACTTGGCACCCACGTGGTGACCCACGAGGTAGCGGAAACACCTCAAAGGTCTGGGTTCCAGGAGCTTCACCTGCGCTGAAACCCAGCCCACCAGGAGCCTTTTGCCCTCTGCCAGCTTTTTGGCCGCTGTGACGGGGCAGCTGACTACCACAGTCCGCAGCCCCGTATTGTCCGGGCGGATAGTGCCTGCCTTCACCTGGTCAGCAGGGCACCCCCCCGTCCTGGCGACAGCGGCCGCCACCTCATTCTCCGTCACGGAGTCGTCCAGGCCCATGATGCGTAGCTCCAGGCATTTGGTGGGCCTGGACACGCGAGCTTCGTCCGCCGCAATGCACGCCCTGAGCCTCTCGGCAAGGGCGTCAGCGGACGGGCCGCTGGCCGCGCCGGGGACCTCCAAGAGACGGGCTCCAGTGGCAGTGACCCTCACTGCGAACCCGTCGGGTGCCCCAAACTCCGCGGGAGTTACCGCCCCCTTCATTTGGCGAGGCTCTTCGTCTGCGGCTCATCGGCGCAGGAGCCAGCGCCGAGGGAGACTCGGGCGCCCTCGTCGGTGACAAGGCTGGCGGCGCTTTCGCCCCCTTCTTCACCGGTGCGCTGGCTTGTGCCCCACGGCTGGTTGGCGGCTTGGGCTTAGCCGCTGCGGCAGCATACGACCCGGCTGCGAGTGGAGGTCGCAGGAGCCTACCCTCCAGCACGTCGAAACGCTGCTGGAAGGCGGCCATCTCCCGCCGCATAAGGCCGAGAAGGTCGGCCTCAGCTGGCTGCGCAGGCTGGGGTCGGGCCCCTCGAGCAGCGGCGAGCTCCGCTTTGGCTGCCCGAAGCTCAGCCTCCAGGGCAGAATTGGCAGCCGCCAAGCGGGACAGCTCCCGCCGCATTCCGGCCAGCTCTTTGTGCATAGCGGCCATCTGCCGCTCTGCTGAGCCCTGCTGGGATACCGCCGACATAATTGCGGCCTCCGCGTGCTTAAGCCCTCCATTTCTGCCGGCCTGGGTTTTTTGCCCAGCCAGCATGCGGAGTGCTTCCTTAACCTGGAGGCGGAGGCTTTCAGCGCCGCCTACAGGACCCTCACCGCCGGACACCTCCATCTCCGAGGAGTCCGAGGGGGCAGCCTTTCCCAGGGCGCTCCCCTCCGCTGCCAGCCGCTCTGCCGGCTCAGAGCGGCTCCCAGCCGCTCTTGTGGAGCCCTTCCCCTTGCCCCTACCCCGCGCAGCCGTGGGGATTTTGGGGGCTGGGGCCTCCTGCTCGATGGAGGACGGCTCTCGACCATCCTCCAACCTGGGGCGCTTAAAAACGCCCCGGTCCCTTTTGTGGCGCAGCGCAATGCTGACGCCAGACAACGATGAGTCGGACTCCGAATCCGACTCCTTTCCTCCCTGTGCCTTTGCCCGGGACTCGCTGGACGGAACCAGCGACTCCCCACAGGTCCGAGTGCCACCTTGGCTCTCGCTTCCACTTGCAAGCTGGCTTGCCCTCTCCTGCACTTTTGGTGGTGGTGTGTTTTTTTTTAAATTTGGGTCTAATTCTTCCATTTTATTCCCACGAGTATGGGGGAAATAAAGGGTCCGCCCAGGGAGAGCCCCCTGTCCCTGCGTAAGTGTAAATTTGTCTCCCAACTAGGAGGTCCACCGGTCCCCTAGCTGGGGGTGCGCTCACGACTGATCCTACTCCTCAGCCATACATATCCTCGCCGCGCACCAGAACTTAGTATTGGAGGAATTTTTTATAGAGGTTCTCTTCCTCGCGGTCCGGGCGGTTAAGCCAAGACCCTCGTCCCGTTCCGAGTCATAAAACATGACCATGATCTCTTCCCGGATTACGATATCGACGGGTGCAGTCGGGCGCAGCTAGTGCCCCGATGCTACTCATTGGCAGGGTGAGTGCACAACGAGCGCCGCCCTTGTTTCTCCGCCCCGCTCTCTGCTAGGTTCAGAGAGTCGTGCGGAGGAACGCCCCCACGGAGGCGTGGACTCTATGCCAGCATAGAGCCGGTCGCCTCTAGAACCCGACCGGGTTCTCCGCCCGGCCAGAAGTTCGCTGCGGGCGACAGTCAGTCCAACCCTGTCGCCATCCCGTTAGGGAGACTGTCGCCCGCACCCAGGGTGCACCACGGGGAGGTCTTCTGGCATGCACCCCATATAGATATAATGTAGTCACGATTTAGTAGGTTGCGACGAATGCTTCGGCGATACCCGCCCCTCCGACACATGGGTTATTGGAGGAACACCGGGTTGGTTTTTAGTCAGTAAGAGTCTGACAGTACCCTTCGCCCTTACCCCAAGGGCGGTGGGTCTCCATGAGGATTTTCCAACCCGACACCAAAAAAAAAAAAAGTCACGGGTTACTTACTACATTTCAGTTTTTAGTAGTGAGCTCATCTTTAAAACTTTAATTTGTTTTGTAAGTACTTACTGATTTATGGTACGGCAAAATAAAAATGCATGGATATATACCTTTATACCTAATTGACGGACAAATATACCTATTTTTAATTCAACCTTGTTATCATTTGTATTCATTACTTTAAAATAGCGTTGCCCAAATTCAGCCTTGGTTTTGTTCTTGCGTTTTAGCAAGACTTAGGTAAGCAAGAACAAGACTAACCCTGCAAGACTCTTGCGTCTTGCAGCTAGGACTTAGCGCTATTTCACGGAGTATTTAGGTGTAACAGTTCGGTGTATAGCTACGCTTAGGATTTCTATGAGACGCATAAAACTGTATCAAAGAATATGAAAAATTGGACCTATGCGCATTACGACTATTACCATAAAAATCTATAAAGCAAATAAAAAAATATCCAACTGCATGCAACTCTTTGTATGATCCACAAATTGTTGTTCCGGGTCTGGGTGTCTTGTGTATGTGAAATTGTATGTTTGTTACAGCACCCACGACACAGGAGAAAATCCTAATGTGGGGCAACGTTTTTTTTAAAAAAAAACATAACCTAATGATAAAGCTGTTCTGTACTTTTTTTATTGAAATAAATGATGAACCGTAAAACTCTTTCTTGAATTCCATATAAGTTGAGGGTTCAATCTCTGTCTAACCAGATATTGTTCTTCAAAATACAGTCAAGTTATTGTAATTACTTTTATGCTTTAACAATTATAAGCTTATAAATCATAAATGTTTATTAAGAAACAGTTACTTCCATGGAAAACGACATATAGGTCAGTTGATTTTTCGAATTTTTTAAACAAATCGTCAGTTATTTATTAATCCGATTGATCTATGTTAATCCAAGCTCACAATTTTCCAATTCTAATACGTTTTTCTAAGATTTAAATTAAACTTTAATAAATAGCAATAGACTAATAGGTAATTGCAAGACTTGCAAGACTCTTGCTGCAAGACCAAGACCAAGACAGGGTAAGTCTCGTCTTGTTCTTGCATTTGGGTAACACTACTTTAAAATTGTTTAATGTGATTTTTAGTATTCGTATTTCATATTATATCACTTGATCGGCCCATTGACACGAAAGTGGTTGTTAGGGTGTTCCGCCGATATTTAGGTCGTTAAGGATATAAGGTTTTGGGATTGTAATATGGGTTTTTTTTTATGTAATAGGTCGGCAAACGAGCAGACGGATTACCTGATGGTAAGCAATCAGCGCCGCCCATGGACACTCGCAACGGAGGAGTTACGAGTGCGTTGCCGACCTTTTAGGGATTAGGGATTTGGAGATTTAGGGATTGAGGAGGGATTGGGGAAGGGGAAGGATTGGGCGAAACACAACGCAGTGGTTATTTTAACGCCGGTTTTCTGTGAGGCCGTGGTATCACTCCGGTTGAGCCGACCCATTCGTGCCGAAGCATGCCTCTCCCACACTTAAAAGGTTAGGTTGAAAGGTATTAGGAAAAGTTTTCTATCAGTCCCTCAGTCGCAGTCTAATAGATGGACGGTTACATCTGTTGTTAATTGTTATAGAGTAAAAAAGATAACAAATTGTATTACAAACGTTTATTAAATAATAATATACATTATTCTAAGACGCTTTCGAGTCTTTACAGCTTAAAACCTCATTACAGGGGGACTAAAGAAATGATGAAGGGTAAATTAAAAATTTAAGTTAATTATACTTCGTCAATATTTTAAGAAATATAAGTTATATTAAGAAATGTTATGTGACGTCATTTACATAAATATGTATAAGCTGAGCTTAGCGGTAATGTAGCTAACTCGGATTCCTAAACTAAAACTCTTTTATCTTAATATTGGTTTCTTTAACATAGAAAAACATTAATATAATTTTTTTCATTATTTTACTGAGGGATTAAATATATTTTGAATTATACCATGATACACATTGAAACATTAAAAGTCTAAATGAATAAAAGGGGTTTGTTTACTACGACCATATTATTATTGTGTCCGTTGTTGATATACTGATTCTGTATAATGTAAGTATGAGTTTGCAGTGGTGGCAGTCCTGGTAGTGGTGGCAGTGGCGGCAGTGGTGGCAGTGGCGGCAGTGGCGGCAGTGGCGGCAGAGGAGGCAAAGGAGGCAGCAACCAAAAATGTGGTGCACCTGAAACAACACATAAAATAAGGCGAAAAGCAGAAAATGTGACGAATTTTATTAATGGGAGAGCCGAGTCGCCAGCTCGACCACAGTGATAACACAGCCTAACAGAATACCGGCGTGAAACGTATTTCACTGTGTTAGTTAGTGGGTTTAAAAACTAAAACCCTCACATCACTCATACCTAATCTCAAATCCATTCCCCATCCCCATGTCCAATCTCAAATAACTATCCCCATCACCATCTTCATCCACATCCCAGTAGTCTAATCTTAATTCCCATTCCCTAATCGCTAAATAACTTTTACTGTCCATAACCTACCTAATGTCTAAGAAGCAAGAAGAAGTCAAAACTAGTAAATGATCACTAAATCTTAGCGAGGAAATTAATGCGTTAAGAATTCCACAGGACATCACTAGTTGGATAAATTAGGTTAAAATTGTGACCCTCAACCCACGAGCGGCTCTCGCATCAGCCGAAGAGCGTCACATCAAACATGTTGTGATAAATAATTATTTTTACATAACATAATTTTTTTTGGCATTTTCCTTAAAAAAGATAGCACGATGTAAAAACTTTAACTGTAAAAGTTAAAAAAAATCTGCAAGTAGGCCATAAAATGGCACATTTACACGTCTAATTATTATGTTAAAAACTACATAGATGCAGCCGGCATTTCCTATCTGATTACTCTGAGGAGAAAAGCCGAAACATACTCAGAGGTCCGTCTATTTTCAAATCCAAACAATGTAAAAAATAATATAATGTGAGCGAAGTACGGTTGTAATTTTAGGTACATTAAAATGCAGCCTTAATCTTGGCGATAGTTTTTTATTTTTGTCAGTTGCTTTTTACTGTATCTGGTAGTAAGTTAAACATAAGCCGTATTATTTTTGTAGCTCGGTACCAGGTCACGAACCTCGGTATGGGGTTACGCAAGATTTTGTAAAACATTTAGTATTAATATACATAATGTACAGGCAACCAAGTTACTTGGTAAGCAGGAAAGACAATATTTTGAGATTGACTCAGTGCCGAGGCAATTCGTTTTGGCTTCGTTAAATATCGTCTTCGCTTTTTTATACACGAGATGGGCACTCGAATTAAAACATCTCTGAAATGCGGAGAAGGAAAACATCGAATGAAACCTGGACTTATAATTTTTATTATACCTTGCGGGTTGGTTAAGGCCTTCATGCTCAAAATAGGCAGATGATGAGATGATAAGTATAATAATAACGACATCTACTGTTTTTGTTCTAAGTTACCTAATCTCTTTGTTCTATTCAAATATCTATATTTCTTAGTACTATTTTACACAGTTCAGGCAAGTGGTTTTATTTGTAAAACAAATGCGGCGTTTAACGGGTCCGGCGGTTCTTAAAGACACCCGCGATATATGTATACACTTCGGGAACCACAGATTCCGGCAAAGAATTTGAATTTATAGGTACGAGCATATACTATTTACTCACATTGGAATCCCTCCAAAATTCCCAAGAACAAGACGACACAAACCTGAAACAATAATTGCATATTTTATTTCAATCTGTTCTTGTTTAATAAAGAGGAAGAATTATTGCTGAAATGCCATATAGGTATCAGTCGTTTTTAATGGGCAACAAAGCTCATCAATGCCCGATACTCTAAAATAGTTATATAGTAACTAATCCCTTGTTGCGGCTGTCCATGGACGGCGTTGTTTGCTCACCATCAGGGTATCCGAATGATCGGTTGCAGTCCTATCGCAAAAAAATACAATAAAATTGTGTTGCCAATTTTTTAGGGATTTGTAGCTTGCTAATGTGAGGAATTAGGTGGGTTGGACGATTTGGCTTTCGGCAATCGTAGTCAGAAGGCGAAACAACAATACCCCATACCAATGTGTTGTAATGATGTAAAACAAAAATGTGCTTGAACATACGCATGCTGTTTTATAACTGCGAAATGTGTCTAGCTCTAAAACATATGTATACCAACACTTGTACCACATTTTATGCAAATAGATATATTTGTGTGTTCCTTTCCTTTCACGGGATCACAGGATCCCGGACCTTTGGATGGCGTACATGGGACCGAAGCCAACTCGCAGAGGCCCGTGGAACAACTTTAATATGAGTGAAATGGGATATCAGCCGGCAATTATCCCTGTATGCACTATGAAAGTTCGCCCAAGGAAAATCCCCGGTTGATGCAGGACTATTGTGAAATGTGGTCATAATTAAAAGGGCATGGGTTGCTATGCATTGGTGGATATGATAACTATGGCAATACTATTATTATTATTATTTTGTATTTTCGATTCCATTCACGGGACCACAGGGTCCCGCACTTTTAAATCGCGTAAGAGAGGCCCAAGCCAACTCGCAGAGGCCCTGTGGACGACTTTAATATATGTGAAACGGGACATATTATTATAAACCACATTTTTTTTTTTTAATTATAAACTATACTCACAGTTAACTTCATTGCTGCGGTGCACACACAGACTGGGCTCACGGCTCAAACTGCGCTTCGAACTGAGGAGATAAGTTGGATCACAATTATTTATATGCGCAGGTCATCTTTGGTGGATATCGTATATTATAGTCGTTAATGTGATATGTTGTATTTAAATTATACTACAATTATTAAAATTACTCTAAAATTACATTTTTAAATATTACTATAAAATAAAATAAAATAATATTTAAAAATATAAAAGTAGGAGCCAGCCGGCAGCGGGAGCACGGTCCAAGCTACCGGCAGTTAGGGCTCCAGAGACAGGAACCTCCTCACAATACGTGCCGTTTTAAGGTGGACTGCCTTCTGTATGAGGCCCTTGATCCATCCGCCTAACGTCAGCCTCTTAAGGTGGTTGTCGAGGCTTTTGGGGACTAACCCATTTGCCGACACAACTATCGGCACAATGATAGCCGAGTCCACATTCCACATGTCAACAACCTCGTGAGCTAAGTCAAGATATTTCAATCTACAATTATTTATTATTTTTATTTATTAATACTAGAACCTACCCCAGTTTCACCAGGGTGCTGACTTCAAACGTTTTCTTGTCATTAATATAATAAAAACATCTTAATTTTTTTTAAATCCTCGAGAGCTTGTCTGATATGCTCATATAACTTTAATAGCAATAGTATAGGGTCCAAATTCGTTTGTTTTTAGGATGGGTTATATATAAGTTGTTGACGACAGACTGACGGACTATAAGTCTGTAGTTTTATTGTTAACTACTTCCATGCGGATTCACCCGCAGCTGATTTCCTATATGTCGTAGCGTGACGTTATCAGTCGGTCTAGCAATTCCGAAGATTATCACGTCCAAACAAACAAACTTTTAAATTATTATCATACAGTTGTGAAGGTTTTTACTGCTATATTTAATACCTATAATAAATATAACACAAGATAACAATGATTTACAACAAACTCCATAAGATGAAGTGAATATAAATTATAATTATTTGTGTAAACTAACTACAACAACGGGTAAGTGCCTAGAAGGCCGACAGCTTTTCAAGTGTGGGAAAGCCAAGTTTCGGCACGTTGGCTCGAACGGAGTGATAGTGAAATATCCGCAACCCTTATCCCCAAAAGGCCGGCGACACACTCGTAACTCCTTTGATGTTGCATGTGTCCATGGGCGGCGCCGATTGCTTACCATCAGGTAATCTGTCTGCTCGTTTACCGACGTACCCCATAAAAAAAAACTTTGCTGCGTTCTATGCTTTTTCCGGAGAAATCAGCTCTTGACTCACGAGGTATGTTATGGCAAGAGACCTCTACCATCCGGTGTAAGCTTTTAACTTCATCTTTTCTGTTTTAGTGAGGGCAAAACCATCAAATGACTTCTCCCGCTCAGGGTGGGGCGGGAGGGGGTGTCAGACTATTACGGACAAAAAACCCCCTGTTCTTTCTCCTGCTCTGGCCCGCACTCAAGCATCGAAAATAAACCTTAGGGTCCACAGTACCTCGCACTATACTCTATGTAGTACTCGCCACCTTCGCCCTACCCAGTACAGTTTCCCACATGGTCTAATCCACCGAATATCTACCCTGCACAGATCTCCATATGGCCCAACGTACCTACCGACTACCGAATACCTACCCGACACAGTTTCGTTAACTGAATCCCTAGTATCCACATTCAATAAAATAATTGTAATCAATCACTTTTGACAGAGCCTCAAAATTTCCCTTAGTCTAGATTGTTTCTTCACTACTATAGATAACGAAGGAAAACATAGAAATGTTGTCAAAATAATTCATATGTATGTGTCTCTGCCTTTTATAATCTTTGTAGTTATTGTTTGTCGTTTTATTTAATAACTAGGAATAGTGACTTCCTGTAGATTTTTGGTAAAAAAACTATCCTATGTCCTTTCTTGAGTTTCGAGTCTGTACCAAAATTTATAGAAATCGATTCAGTAGTTTAGGCGTGAAGAAAAGTCAGACAGAGCTACTTTTGCATTTTTAATACTAGTATAGATTTTTTTTTAATTTAAAATTGATAAAGTGAAAGAAATAAGGCATTGTTTGTTTTACAGAATAAGAAGGGTTTAGTAAACTTACAAAATACAACTATCATTAGAAATGTAAAGTTTATTTTAATAATATTACTTATTGTTTTTAAGAAGACTTGGTTAGGTCGCGAACCTAGATCGAAGCAACACATTTTCTGTTGTACTCATTTACGGATTTTTTATATTTTTGAAGAGCAGCTAAACAACTCAATGTAGTTACAAGAATGTTGTAAATAATATGAGTCTATAGGAAGCTGGTCCCACAAAAAAACTGAAAACAAAACCTCAGCCTCACGTTAAATAAAAAACAGTAAGCCGTAGTTTTTAATTAATAAAAAATGTCTTACGATGTACAAAAACTTATAGGTTTACTGATAAATGCAAGTCATGGTTCTGTATCTGGCGTTTTACCTTAGTTCGAATTTACACAATGTGTTGTTTAAAATAGCAATCTTCTATAAGGACTAAAAATCGATGAGCGCACATAGATCTTGTTATGTTGACCTTCGTTCACGAGCAGATTTTGAGAACTTTTAAAAGGTGTTGTGCGCAAATATATTGTATTATAGTTTCCATGGTTAATCAGTCGGTTTCGAGAAGGATGCAGCAATGTAGACCGCATGTATATGGTGTTGTGATTGCCATTGTTAACTAGCAGATTTTCTGTAAAGCGCAGTCTATGACGCCGCAGAAATGGTGTACCTGAAATATAATATATGTAATCATCAGAATACAAATTGATTGAAATTCGTATTTTATAAATGCGTTTTTGATAGAACCTTTCTTATAGAAGGAGGCTAGAGAACAAATCCTCAAGTGGCAATCTAAGCACACGACTTACTCGCTGGTATGGTAATGGGCGGCGAGATTTCCGCGCGCTCTTCAAGGACCAATTAGACCACCACAGATGGGGTTCAATAGGGTTGATGTTTAACCAGGATTGTTGCCTCTATCTAATACCACGTGGCTCCGGATGGTAGGAGGTGAAGGAACGGGGTGGATTTTAGTCAGTAAGAGTCTGAAATTCTATCGCTGCAACTAGGGCAGAAGAATTCTTTGATGATTTTCCTCCTTAAAAAAAAGGACATGCTATCCTTACTTACCATTTATCGTATACCTTCGGTATTCCCTCATAGGTCCTCATTGAGTTATTACATCAGACCTAATTAATTAAACTATGTTTTCGAAAAACAAAGAGTTACCAAATAAATAAGCTCCTTTGGTCGATACATATTAATAACGGCATCACTTCTAATTGACAGTAGAATTCAAGATACTCACAATGAAATCCCTCAAAGGTCAACAAGAAGAATAAGACACACACCTGAAACAAAAGAAAGTTTTGTAACAAACATGTAATAGTGTACAATTTAGAGTTATATTTACTTCTATGTAAGAAACGGAACTATTGGAAAATAGTTTTAATGTTCATTTCTTTTCACTCGACCATAGGCTTCCAAACGGACGGCTTGGAGCCATCTTGTAGAGTTCTATTGAACAATTGTTATGTTGTATATAACAGTAAGTATTGTTTTATAACAAACTAGCTACTCTCGCGCGGTTTCACCCGCTGCTCGGCTCCTACAGATCGTACCCTAATGTTTTATAGCCTAAAGCACTCAGGAACATTGTAGCTATCTATCAGTGAAAGAATTTTGGAAATCCGACCAGCGATTCCAAAGATTAACCTCTACATACAAACTTACAAATTTTACCTCTTTATTATATTAGTATTGATAAGTGATTTATGTTAAGAAAAAAATAATAAGAAAAAAAAACTTAAAGATTGTTTTCACCATCACCATTTCCTATTCACAATTCGAAACAAACTTGAATATTACTCGCTCCAACGCGCGCTTGGCTATTCTGAGTCTCAAAAAGAAGTCATGAATTAGCATGAAAATAATTACATAAAAAAAATGTGAACTTACAAGCAACTTCATCGCTGTAGGTAGTACTTGCACACTGTATCTTGTATTTAAAACTGGGGTCGAACTGAAAAGATAATAATAATATAGAGATCGTAGTGGCATTTACTTTTATACGCAAGTTATCTTCTGGTGATGTCATATAAGATTATCTGAGGAAAGTTTTTTTTAAATACTCGCTACTTTATCGACGCAAATGGTTTAGTAAAGTTTAAAGAGAGGTAGTTATTTAAACATCTAGAACATTTGTTTCATGTTTGATACAATTAGAGTATTCGTATACATGGCAAAGGCATTTGAAATATTTCATATTAAATGCTTTAAAAATGGGAATTAATGAACCCAGCAACTGTCGTTTACTGAGTTTATCAGTAGGTAAATGTTAAAAAAAATTTCACTTCTATTATTTATTTCCCTTGTCAATACATAACAAAGGCTCCATTAGCCTTTGTTGTCAATATAATATACATAAGCAAAAATACTAGTGACTTCAGAGTTGCACAAGGCAGCATTTTGGGTCCCACACTGATTTGTCTATAGTCGAACTATAAAAATAATGGCTCAATTCTTATGTAGTGTAGTGTGTTATAGGGTGTAAAAAACTTCAACTCGTATTGGAGATATCAGTCATTAAAATGATTATGGCGTTATGACCTAACTGCTTTATTACATACTTTAACAAACTACTAAATCTTTCTTTATCTATTTATATATTACGGCCCACCCTTTATTCGCACGGATGCAATGCTGATTCTAAATGTATTTACAATTTAATGGATGCAATTATACATAAAATGAACCACCCTCTTCAATCACAATATCTCTTAAAAATACCATCAAAATTCGATGAGTAGTTTTAAAGATTTAGGCAGAGAAAGCTACTTTGTTAGTACTATGTACTATGTACGTAAATACATATACATTCTATTTACTTTCGAAATATTTGGTTCTCTCAGACATTGGCGAAGAGATAAGTGAACACGCTGATTTTTACAAAATAAATTATGTATGTACCCGTGCCCATTATTAAATACATAACAACATTGAACTCAACGCCATTTTGAACCTTATGAGAAGTGAGAGAGAATGTCGACTTGACATGCGAGTTCGTGTTAGAATTTTATAGAATCGACGTGCTTGATGGCCATTTTGTAATAATATAATCTGGAAAGTTAATATTTAGCTTTTAATTAATACTTTTAATTAGAACTTGAGGCACTGACTTTTAATTTATCAGTAAATGGGTAACCTTTCGATAAAAATAGTTTTTTTTTATATTTTCCCTGTGTTTGTTTACCTTTTGTTTGTTTCTGGAGTTGGTTTTGGTAACACTTTATAAGACCGGTATTCTGTGAGTGGTTAATACTCTTCCCGGTCGAATAGGTTCATTCAAGCCTTTGACTGCCGACCGAAAACTATTGAAGGCAAACCCTCCGCTACCGTAGGTCACCGGTGACCTATGCGGCGGTTAACGTGTTAAGTTGCATAAAGCAGCCAGGTTTTATAATGTTAGTTTGGGGGAAACGGCTTTTAATATTATTACAATATATGAATATGTACTTGTATAAAAATCTCTTTGGCTGTATTACATTCTAAAGAATATAAATTCCAAATTGAAATTAAGAAAATTTGAATTTCCATTTGTTTTTCTCACTATCAAGATGATGATATTATTGTGAAGAAATTCCATAGATTTATTATATATATATATATGCTTATTATTTATTATTATATGCTTCGGCACGAATGGGTTGGCTCGACCGGAGTGATAGTAGTGATGGCCTCTCAGAAACCCGGCGTGAAACAACTACAGCGTTGTGTTGTGCCGTGTGAGTGAGGTTATCGGAGCCCCAATCCTTCCCCTCCCCAATCCTAAAATCTCTTAATTGGTTCCTAATCTCCAAAAGGTGGGCGATGCACTAGTAACTCCTTTGTTGTTACGGGTGTCCATGGGCGGCGCTGATTGCTCGTTTGTCATATATATATGTTACCGGAAATGTATAAAATCTAGGAATTATATACAATTACTAGGAAATGTATACAAATCCGAAGCTATATAGGAAATGTGAAAAATATTGTTCCAAACATTATTTAATACACACATATCCTGGGAAATGTATACATTTCCTAGAAATTGTATAAAATTCCTATATCGTATAAGGAAATGTATAAAACCATGCTTTCTATGAATAAAATTAATAAAACACCTCGTTAAACTTAGAAACAGATTTATTATTAAGACTCCGGTTGAAACAATTAGGTAACAATCACATCGTAAAATATAATATCTTCTTCCGGCTTACTAACTGAGCTACAAAACTAAAACTATTTACTAAATTTTAAGGCCCATCTAGGACAAAAACTACTTATATTTTCTTATAAAGCTCTATCATTTGGTAACTAATCAGCCTGTCAATTAAACAGTAATACGCCGTATAAACGCATACGGATGGACATCTTTAAAGTAATACATTTCCGTTAGCTATTTAGGAAATGTATAGATTTACTAGGAAATGTGTGTTATAAAATTTATTTCACACATTTCCGAGCAAATTTAGGAATTATATAAATTTCCTAGGAATTGTATACAATGACGGATTACATACATTTCCGTTAACATATACATAAAAAAAGAAACATTAAAAAACAAAATTGATTTAAATTCTCTTTAAAAAAAGCGAAGAAACTTTTTCCTTAACCTATTATATGACGGTAAAATAAATCTTAATTGGGTTATGCATAATTGTATTTATAAACAAATAAATCATATGAAACAACGTCACAGGGAGATAACTTGCATCTGTATAAATGTTACTGGGATCTGCACCAATCATTAGTTCGACGCTCAGCTCGAGCAGTGTAGCTAGTCTCAGTACTGCAGTGTCTTAGTACCGATCAACGATGAAGCTCATTGTGAGTATTTTTGATAATTGTATATTTATTAACAAGGGAAGCCTATATGTGCCCGCTGCTGAGCAAAGGCCTCTTCTCATACGGAGAAGGTTAGATCATTAATCACCACGCTTGCTCAATGCGGGTTGGCGATTTCAAACTTATAATTAGAAATTATAAGTCCAGGTTTCCTCACGATGTTTACCTTCACCGCATGTCAGTGTTGTCTAAATAATCGTAGAAAGTACATATAACTCGGAAAAGTCTCATTGGTACTTGCCAGATTTCTCTTTCCTATAAAATTATTCTTAGTAAGTAAGAATGGAGATTTTTGGCTTTACGGTCCACCTTTTATCCTTTACGTTAGATGAGATTAGTTGCATTTTGATTTTCACCTACTTTTACAAAAAAAGGTCAATTAAAAAGGAGACTGTTAGAAAAATACAAACAATGATAGGTTTATTTATTATGTTTTCGACTTACTCACGTAATAATTTGACGAGATATAGCAGCGCGTCGGTCGCCGAGTCGCTTGTCGCGGAATGCTGCTCATGAATATGGGCCTCTAGCATGGCTTGAAACTAGTCGAGTATCTCGTCAAATTATTACGTGAGTAAGCCGAAAACATAAAAAATAATTTAGAATGTCTCACGAACGTTATAATAAAAATAATAGGTTTGAAAAGGGAATGACGAATGACAGTTTCATAGGACCCTATTATTTGTGTCCCATTTTGATGATGGAAACTCGAAGCGTATGCCTAAATCTTGAATCAGGAGTTTTGGTTCTTCGATCTTAGTTTGATATTTTTTTTATATTTGTACATACGTGTATTTTACAGGAATAAAGATTACAATGTTTGTTACAGGTATGTGTCTTCGTGTTCTTGGTAGCTTTGGAGGGATTCCATTGTAAGTACATTTCCCTTTTTCTTTTGTTTTACGTCATCACACCCACACATGCATGAAACGGTTTTTTTTGTTAGGGGAAAATAATCAAATGCCCAGGGCCGGGCGGGAGGGAGTGTCAGACTCTTACTGACTAAAAACCCCCCTGTTCCTTCGCCTGCTCTCGGCATGAAACGGTTTGCCTTTAGTTTTATTATCGGAACCGCCAAGGAGTTTCTTGCCAGAGTCTGTATGCCCCGAAAGTAACCTGGATATCTTCAGGCCCGACTGCATAGATTGCTTATGGTTGTGCGAGTTATCCCACTATTACAAAAACTGTAAATATTAAAAGAGAGATTTCATTATATTAGCCACAAGTATATTATAGATTTTGAATATTTTGATTTTTTTATGGTATAAGTCGGCAAACGATCAGACGGATTACCTGATGGTAAGCAATCGGCGCCGCCCATGGACATCCCCAACACAAAAGGAGTTACAAGTGCGTTGCCGGCCCTTTGGGGATAGGGGTTGCGAATATAAGGATTGGGAAGGGATAGGGGAAGGGGAGGGATTGAGCCTCCGGTAACCTCACTCACACGGCGAAATACGACGCTGTGGGTTGTTTCACGCCGGTATTCTGTGAGGCCATGGTATCACTCCGGTCGAGCCGACCGATTCGTGCCGAAGCTTGGCTCTCCCACACTTAAATAATATTACTCAATGGGTCTAATTTTATCATGTTCAGATTATAGTCAGGAGCAATGTAGGATATTTTTATCCTCCACGCCACTGACACAAGCTGTATTATTTATTAAACACTAGTTATTCTCGCACGATTTCATCCCCTGCTCGTCTCCTAGAAATCGTAGCGTGATGTTTTATAGCCTAACGCCTTTCTCAATTAATGGGCTATTAAACACAAAAAGAAATTTTCAATTCAAACCAGTAGTTCCTGAGATTAGCGCGTTGAAACAACTAATAAACTGTTCAGCTTTATAATATTATAACATAAAATATAGTATAGATAAGTTTAATTTGTTACAGGTGCACCAAGACCGTGCTTCTTCTGGTTCTGTCCTGTAGTCAACCAACAAACTCATTCATCATCATCAACAGTTCATCAAAATATTATGAGAAATTCTGGACACCATAACGTGATGATAGTTGGTGGAGGTGATATTGCTGCCAACCTTTTTGGACACTTACTATTATATTAAGATGTAAGGATACAGGTTTTAATAAACAAAAGGGATTAATTATATTTAAATAGAGAACCCAACCATGTCATTGATTTTCTTTGACTGACACCCGGTTTCCGAAAGCCGGATCAATGTTAAAATCACCTAAATAGGTGTCAAATCTCTTGTCAAGTCATCTGATTGGTTGTTGATAATTCAGTCAACTAATCAGATGACTTGACAAGAGATTAAATTGATTTTAACATTGATGAGCCTTTCGGAAACCGGGTGTTAATCTCGACAAATTATTATAAATTATTAATTGCTTTACGCTGTTAGTGGACGGTGATTATTTCAACTTTCCTGCAACTTCTGGTGTATCTTCCTGCGGCTCTGATACGACGATTAATAAATATATGTTTAAAATTTTTAATCTTGATTTTTATTTAACCTAACGTCTATTCTAGCTAGCTAGCGTCTATGCTCTATTCCTACTACCCTAAAAGATAGACTTCAAGATTTTAAAATGGTTATTAATATTATTTTCTATTTAACTAAATGAAAACGTGTATTAATTTCTACAAAGAACATATAGTTTTTGCTTTTTAGTTTACTTTTTGAAGTCGGATTATTTTTGTTAAAAATTATTTATGTCAACATTTTGAGTAGGCAGGGCAAGCAAGGCTAATGGTTTTCGAATGAGAAGACGACAGCTACTTGAGACCGTAGATCACGGTAATAGCAGTAGTCCTGAGTTAGTCAGTGTTGAGTGCTGTAAATCATTGAGGAATTCCCTCGATTGTTAATGGTCTCCATCATCATCAACCAATGAAACAATGAATTCATTGTTGCAAATAGGCCATAAAACGGCACTTTTACACGTCAATTTATATGTGAAAAACTAGATGAAGCCGGCATTTCCTATCTGACTACTCTGAGAAGAAATGCTGAAACAAACTCAGAGGTCAGTCTCTTTTTAAGTCCAGAAAATGTAAAAATAACATAATTTGAGAGAACCGTGCAAGTTCATTCTATAATTGTCTTTTGAGGAATGAACTAAACCAGTTTATGTGGACTCGTTCTGAAGACAGGCACGCAAATGTCAGTTTGCGACTAGTATAGCTATAGCATGCTGCTGAGTTGTCCGACGAACAAAATCGATCAAAAGAACATTTGGGAGGGTCGCGCAAGTTCTAAAACTGTCAGAGCGCAAATAACTGGTAGTCAAAAAGCGCGGCAAGTCTCACACGGTCCTTACACTAACAATAATAGAAAATGTCAATAAATAATAAAAAAAGTCAAATGAAAAATAAAAAATGTCACAATACTAGGTGGTGTGTGTGGTAGGTGTCATTGTATATAAAAAATGTAGTGCAACTTATGTTACAAACATGTCAACATGACCTGTGCAGACGTTACAGCTTCTCATTCCCAAGCCTGACTATCTAAGAAAGAAAGAAAAAACATTTATTTGAGACTCGCACAGAAAATAAATACAATTACATTTTATATATACAAAAATCTTCTAAGTAGTCTTTTATTTTATAAAATGCTTTACAGTAAAGTTTTGCCTTTATTACACTTTAAAATTTATTGAGGCGCAAATTTTGAATATTGCTAGGAATTTTATTGTAAAAGCGTATCCACTGACATCTAAACGAACTACTTATTTTCTGAAGCCACAACATATTTGTTTTTACCTCTCGTGTGCAAATTACGTATATTTTGTTTTTATGAGAGTGAATTACATTTTCATAAATATATTGAGAGGCAACTGTTTATTTTAGTATCCTTAAATAATTCTCTGAGCAAATGCCTCGGACTAGCATTATAGATTGATCGAATAGCTCTTTTCTGCAGAACAAAAATAGACTGAATGTCAGCAGCATTCCCCCATAACAAAATACTGTATAACATGATGCTGTGAAAATAACTAAAATAAACTAACCGCGCTGTATCTACATCTATCTGCTATCTATCTACATCTGTTAAGTTTCTAATTTTTTTAACAGCATGTGCTGCAGAACTGAGCTTCTTTGACAAGCCATCTATGTGGGCCCCACTAGAGCTTAGCGTCTAGGGTTATACCTAAAAAGCCAGTCGTATCTACAGGACTCAGCTCGTCGCCCTTGACAATAACACTGGTTTTTACCTGTTTAACATTTGAATTTAATACATTTAGTTTTAGTTTCGTTTAGTAATAAGTTGTTAACACCAAACTAGTGAACTATTTCTGAGAGACCACTGTTTACATTGCCAATAACGGATTATCACCGTCTAAGTTTGAATAAAAGAGATGTATCATCAGCAAACAGCACTATCTCGTGTTTATCCCTTACAAGGTAAGGCAAGTCATTAATATAGATAAGAAATAAAAACGGACCGAGAATAGAAACCTGCGGAACACCCACTTCACAACAGGCCCGGCAGAAACCACTCTGTTTACTTCAACTCTCTGAACCCTATTAATCAGGTATGAGTTAAGAAGGTCCAGTGATGCACCTTTTATTTCGTAATGGGATAGCTTCCTGATCAGTGAATCATGAAGCACACAATCGAACGCCTTGGATAAATCACAAAATATTCCCAAGGCGTCGCTTGAGTCCTCTCACGCGTCGTAAATGTGATTAAGAAGTTCAACACATCAGTTGTTGAACGACCTCTTGTAAATCCGGACTGTTTTGCATGTTATAATTTATTTCTATTAAAAGATCTTTGAATTTGATCTAAAATGTTTTTTTCAAAAATTTTACTGAACGTAAGTAGTACTGAAATAGGTCTAAAGTTAGTGGGGTCAGAAATACTACCTGATTTAAATAATGGAATTATTTTACTACATTTCATAAGATCAGGAAAAACACCACGGTCAATACAGTTATTAAAGATTTGAGCTAATACAGGTGCTACAACAGTTATTACAGAGTTTGTAATATACACAGAATTACCCCATAGATCTGCAGTCTTTTGTTATTCAAAGTATTAAAGATTTTAGCAATGTCTTTGTTATCTATGTGCTCGTAGGAAAATCCTGAATCGAGCTACAACATGTTTTTTGAGTAAAGACTCTGCAACATTGGGAGATAATTCAGTGCCTTAGTAGTGGATACAGGAATTTTTAAAAGCAGTTGCAATTTCTACATCCGCTTTTATTAACTTATTATCAATTACAAAGCTATGTTTAGTTCTCTTTTGAGACCTTCCTGCCTCATTGTTGATAATATTCCAAGTGTCTTTGATAACATTGGTTTAGCGAGTTGTAGCGTTGTAAAAAACCTTATAAAACAATATGTACAAGCACTACTCGCCCCAACTATATATTTTTGAATGATCCCCTCGGTTCCCCTAGGATTCCATCATTAGATCTTGATCTCATCAAAATGGGATTCTCTCGGGAGTATAACCTTTCAAACAAAATATAGAATTTTGGAAATCGGAGCGGAGTAATCGGTGAGCATACAAATATGCAATACATGTTTTTTTGAAGACGGTAATAACTACCCTCTGTCCTTTCTCGAGTCCCAAACTATGTCTGTACCAAATTTCACACAAATAGACAAAGACAGACAGATAGAGTTACTTTCGCATATATAATATTAGTTTGAAAGTCTACTTGCTTCTTACTGAATATGTAGCGATATATAACTTGTCCCCTCGTGAATCTCTGAGAGAACTATTTAAAACGATAAATATCCTAACGGTACCTTGTCAGTTTATATATGAAAATATTATGTACGTAAGGAAAAATTTGCAATTATTTGAAAAAAGAAGCGATAGACACAATTTTAATACTAGAGGCAAAGATAGGCTGGCTGTGCCACGATTCCGTCTGTCCAAAGTACAGAAATCCTTTATGGGGTTCTGTGTAAATTGTTACAATAAAATTCCAAGAAGTGTATTAAATCTTAATGAACGAAAATTTAAAACTTATATTAAACGCGAATTATGTAGACAGGCATACTACAAACTTTCAGATTATATTGAGGATAAGAATGCCTGGCAGCATGTTGGTTCGGCTCCACTGGACAATTCTCAAATATGTAGTCAGTAGTTATCAAAATTCTCAAAATTAATGAAACCTTGAATGAGTTTATATAGAAGCATTCTTTTGGATTGTGAGTACGCATATGTGAGCGCCATGTACGAGACAACAAAGGATTAAAATTTTAATGATAGATTAAATAGACCATCATTTGTTCCTTTTTATTAACAACTTGTCTCTGCATTGTTCTCACATAGGGGTACAGTAATGTATAAAAAATGTATTATTGATGAATTGTAAAACAAATATTTTTTTTAAAAGAGTAACGATGGAGTTTCTTGCTCGTTCTTCTCCATTCGAAACTACAATTTGGAACGAGCACCTAGCTTCACTGACGAACAGACTGACAGACTACTATTCTATTTTGACGTTTCAAAAGTACCTATTTATGGTTTATTTGGAATAAATGATTTTGATTTGATTTGATTTGATTTGATGTAGAGGCTAATTGTGATTACCACCAGCTGTGCAACATTTTGCGGAGTCGACGTCAACAACGAGAAAAATAAGATTTAAGTGCATAACAAAAGCTTTGTTCTAATTCGTTAAATTTTACATTACAATTACATGGTTTCCGTTCGAAAGTATTATAGAGTATAACTATTAGTATTGACACTGACGGGCGACGAAAACTGACGAACGAATTTGTCTTTTTTCATTTGCTGCCAATAAGCCATTGTTTAGCACACTATCTCGCCAGGCACTGAATGATGATACTGCCTACGACAGAGCACGTTTGACCTTCAGCAATCTATTATCTAGCGCCCTGAAGATACCCAGGTGAAATGCCCTTATGGAATACATTTTTAAGAAGTCGGATTGGGTCGCGTTCCCGTAAAAGGAATTAGTTATCCAATAAAACTTGACAAGTCCGCTGTCTCTCAAGCAGAGACTTCGGGAGCTTCTTTTGTCTTCAAAAGGTTGAGGGAATCATCGTGATTGTGACTACATTTTTATATATATAACTAGATTTTGCCCGCCACCCTTTTCGCGTGGAATAGTGACTTCCTACAGATTTTTGGTATAAAAACTATCCTATGTCCTTTCTCGAGTCCCAAACTATGTATGTCTGTACCAATTTTCACATAAATCAGTTCTGTAGTTTAAGCGTGAAGAAAAGGCAGACAGAGTTTCTTTCGCATTTAAAATATTAGTTTGGACTAGAGGCTCGCCCTTGCTTCGCACGGGTATCCAACCGATATCAAGATTTACCTCTATACCTTTCTATGGTTTTCTTTTAGTTCTGACATACTGTGAACGTAAACATCGTTATGATATCTAGACTTATAATTTCTAATTATAAGTTTGAACTCGCCAACCCGCATTGAGCAAGCGTGGTGATTACCGTTCAAACCTTCTCCGTGTGAGAAGAGACCTTTGCTCAGCAGTGGGCACTTATAGGCTGATGATGATGATGATGATGATGATGATGTTCTTCAGTTATGCGCTTACCAATGCATATGTATTTTTATACTATAGATGTATAATGTAAAAAGTAGCATAAGATATGCCATATGTATTAATATTTTATAAATATATAAGTACTAGCAGACCGCCCCGCTTCGCACGGATATCCGACTACCTCGGTGTCATTCAAAAAGGGCAAACGGCTACGGCACCGAAAATGATGTAATTCCCGCTTTTCCCCTTTACTTTTCTTAAGTTTTCTTTCGTAAGAACCTTCTCCTTATAATAACAAACAAAATAAAAAAAGAATTATCGAATTTGGTCCAGGCGTTTTTGAGTTATGCGCTTACCAATACATTTTGCGATTCATTTTTATATTATAGAAGATAGTTCTTTGTATTTTATATATGTTTATATAGCGTTATGCTATACACATAATAAGTAAAAACTTGCTTGTTTCTTGCGTCTACAAGTGGATTGCCTCTTCATCACCCCAAGGTATCCGCTTAGTGCACAATGTTTTGTGCATTTATTTATTAAATAAATAAAACAGAGAAAAGCCATTGAGACCTAGTTTAAAACTAATATGTAGAACTAATCATACCAATATCTTGAACAACCATCGCATTGTGATACGTTGTACTTTATTTTGTGTGATAATTATGTTGTATTTATTAGTGTTTAAAAAAAATATTAAATTTTTGTGAGTATGGTTTGATGTTTACATATGTTATTATTTTACGCAAGAATGGCTTGACCGATTTGGTTGATATTTGGTGTAGAGATAAGTGTTACCCTGTATTAAGACATAGACTGCTTTTTATTAACACACCACGCGGGCGAAGCCGCTGGCTGAAGCTAGTAATTTATATGTGTATTGTTAGTTAACATTTGACAATATTAAATGAAGGAAATATATTTATATCAATTCAGATAGGTCGAGACCATCTATACTAATATTATAAAGAGTTAAGATTTGTAAAGAAGAATGCCCATTTTGTAAGGGAAGTTGGGTGCTAGAAAAAATGCTTGTGCCCTCAGGATTTTTTGTCTACCTAATTGTTAAAACATAGCACTTTCATTATCAGAAACATTTTTTCAAATATTCACCCAGGTTCAGGAGTTATTGTTATTTTTCAGTTTGAAAAATCCAGGTTATAATTGCCCGTTGACATCACTATGAGAATGGAATTATGTATATTATAATCTCTTTGCAGTAAGTAATAGAAACTCGATCCCATTACTATTAGCATATTTTTATGGTATAAGCAAGTTTATATATAAAATAATAAGGACAAATATTCTGCACTGGATAATTTTTTTATTTCGTTAACATTACTGATATTTATTTTATTTTAATAATAGTACATACCAAGGGAAATAATATAAATAAAACAAGGACAAACTACCTATATTTATTCTTCATACAAAGATTGAGCTGGAGCACTACAGACAGTCTGACAGACAGCACTACAGACAGTATCAGTGTAAAATTATTTTTGCGTAGGTATCAGCAAATCGGTAAGTTAAAAAAATGTTGGCTTATTCATAACTGTTATCACGGGATATTTAAATAGATATTGATTGATACCAACACAAAAATTCCGATTGGTTTTTGTTTTTACACTTTTCACTATACTCAATCTATACTAATATAACAAAGTGGTAAAATTTGTAAGTTTGTATGTAGGGGGTAATCTTTGGAACCGCTGGTCCGATTGCCAAAATTCTTTCACTGATCTTTCAAGCTATAATGTTTTTGAGTGAAGAAAAATAAAATATCACGCTACGATGAAATGGAGCGGCGGGTGAAACCGCGCGAGGCTAGAGGTAGTTATCAATATTTTTATAAGAAATCATTACTAAGGAATACGAGTGCGTTGCCGGGTGTTTCAGTGATTAGGGTCTCGGAGATTTAGAGATTGGGGAGGGGATGGAGGCTGGCAAAGCGCTCGTACTTCTCTGGTGTTGTGGGTGATCATACCATCAGTTAGTCTGTCTGCTCGTTTGCTGTCCTATCACATAAAGAAGACACTTCTTTAGAAAAAAAACTGATTTTAAACCCTTTTATTAGTACTCACAGATATTTTCCTTGAAACTTTTACCTGTAGATATGCCTTGGAGTATTATTCGCGATTGTGGAATACCCAATGATAACGGAATTACTGGTCATACCAGTTCAAAGTTTATCGTTCAATAAATATACACATTTACACACAGTTACATCTTCATAAAAATGCTGATAATTTTTTTCGCCAGTTAACAAATTATAAACCTGGTATATAACTTCGACTCTATAGTTAAACAAATAAGATTGAAAACTACTTAACAAATTCGGAGTTTCAAAAGTGCTGACGTACCAACACCTTCTTTAAGGTCCAAGTCGGACGATGACAGTACTAGTAGTCTGGTTCTGGTTGGGCGGCAAGACCCGCGCTTATGAAAGCCGGAGATCGACCCTCGGAGTGTCGCCTGCAGCGGCAGGCGCTTAATAAGGGAAGGCCCTCACGCGTTAACCCCATCCACTCTGTCTCTTTCTTTGCGATCATCACTGCTTCACAAAAAGAGGAGACGGTTTCCAAGTTTCGCTCGCACCGCACCATGGCTTCAACAAAGGCTGGACGTGAGTGTTCGCCACCGCCTATCACTTCCCCGAGGATAGGGTGCTCAGCCTACGCAGGGCACACCGCCACGGTATGCTCCATCATGTGGTTCTCAAAATAACGACACCCGTGTGTATCATCCCGCCGAATCCGAAACAGGTATTTACCAAAATTTCCGTATTAGTTAAGCCAGGTCAGGCCATGACGCCATGACGCCACTCGTCAAAGACAAGCCTTAAAGCTGCTAATCCAAGCAAGGTGTAGAGTTATGAATACTTGAGAGTGAAGTTGACTTAGTAGGAAAGACATAGAATTTAATCTTAAGTTAAAAATGTGTTAACTTTGCAATTTAGGATTATTTTGTAGACAAGATTTTTGCATTATTGAGCAGACACAAAAAATAATTTATAGCAGCGAATATTTTTTTGGAGTGTGTAGTAAGGCTGCGCAGACGACAGTCTTTTTTCTTTTTTGTCAGGTGAAAATGATTAAATGACTTATCCCGCCCAAGGTAAGGCGAGAGAGAGTGTCAGACTCTTACTGACTAAAAATCCCCCGTTCGTTCTCCTGCTCTGGGCCGAGGCCGCGGTGCCTCATTGAGCAACTCCGGCTGAATATGAACCCTAGAAATTATTGAAATAAATGTTACATGAATATTTTTGTTCTGGGTGCTACGTAATTTTACTCATCATCATCATCAACATCAGCCTATAAGTGCCCACTACTGAGCAAAGGCCTCTTCTCACACGGAGAAGGTTTGAGCATTAACTACCACTCTTGCTCAATGCGGGCTGGCGATTTCAAACTTATAATTAGAAATCATAAGTCCAGGTTTCCTCACGATGTTTACCTTCACCGTATGTTAGTGGTGTCTAAATAAACATAGAAAGTACATATAACTTGGAAAAAGTCACATTGGTACTTGCCAGGTTTCGAACCTACACCCTCATGCATGAGAAGCGGGTGCCTTAACCTCGGGGCCATCACGACACAATAATAATTAATTTTACTCTTGTATACATATTATTATTATAAATTTTATTTTTTGCCAATATTATTATGTTTTATTTATTTATTCTTTATACACAATTGCATATAGGAGGATTTAAGGTTAGAAAAAAATTCTGCCGGTCATCCTTTTGGTAGTGCTGAGATTTGTCGTGGGCAGCCAACGAACAAATTTACGAAGTGTAGGTTTAAATCAATTCAAAGTTACATACATAAATATAATATATACATATATGATTGTGATATACATGAGAGAAATTCCCTAAATTCTATGGCAAATCCGCAGGCAAGTTTGTGTGTTATGAGCATCAAAAAATACTCGTACTATATTCATTTAATACAAATGACGACACAGCGTGACGTAAAGGGAGATAAGACCAGTAACTGGTTAGTATAAATCTTCCTGTGATGTGCACATCTCGTCAGTGCGACGTCCAGCTCGAACAACGAAGCCAGTTTTCAGTTTTATAGTGAGCGAGTACCACAGCCATGAAGTTCATTGTGAGTATAACTTTACTTGCCGAAAATTATTTATCATATGCCGCCTTATTATATTTAAAATAAGGTTTTCTTTAGTCCTGGTCTAATGCATTGAGTCAGCTTTTGTACTTTATATTGAATGTAGGTGAAAATAAGATTCAAAATAACAAATCTGACTCAATGGTTTAAACCTAAACTAAAGATAAACCTCGTTTTGTTATAAGGCGACGATGTATTGGCCTGATACGTGAGTTGTGTGAAAAAATAAAACGTGGTAAACAGTTTCACATACAAATAATAAAAAAAAATATTGATAAATTTTTACAAAAGATTGTTTATAATAAACCACAGTAATTTCAATAGTTAACTTTTAGATATTCATATAATGCAAGGTAATTACAACTTATACTATTGTTTTCACAATTATGAAATACTTGTTATTAACAAGGACTTACGATATTAAAGCGACCAGCCCGAGCTAGGTTTATAATTATATTTCAGGCCATCACTCTTCGACTTATTAATATTACAAAGGGTCAAATACAATTAGTATTACTGATGTTCAAAGGAACGCAGATCCCTTACAATGTCGAGGCTGTTAACATTTTTATGAGATGATACCTAATTAGTAACTAATATAAGTCTGTAAATTAGAATACACCTCTACATTAACATTTTTAAAAGTCGTTTTAAAAATTATAGAAGCCTTTTAATATCAAACAAAACAATGTTTTAATATTTTACTGTGTGTGTTTAACGAACCTCTTTTAATTGTTTAAGGTATATACCATCTTATTCTTGGTGATCCTGGAAGGATTCTATTGTAAGTATATTGTTTATTAAACGTAAATATTTTTTTAGACATGATACCTTCATGTAGCCATGCTTTAGAACTCGAAAGAATCAACGTTAAATAATAGTTGTGTTGCGTTTTCCCGTCGTGGTTGACTTTATTGAGGATTGTGGAGACTGTCCCAAATCCCTTAATTCACAATCTTCAAATGGTTTGGACGCACTAATCTACAAAACGATTGCTTCTTTCAACAATTGTGCCTTAGTTTCTTAGGTTAAAAATAAATTAATTCAACGTTTCATTACTATAAAATATTTAAAAACAAAACTATACTTTTATTTATCGATCTGTCGATACTCGTCGAGTAATACAACAAAATTTCGATATTATTCAGCATGTTTTTAAGAAATACGTATTAGAAGCAATAAAACTGTCACGTCTTAATTTAAAGTTTAATAGAAAAGTATCGTTTTTGACCTTTTGATAAAAGTATTGATATTAACTGGTTGGAAACTACCTTATTATTTACCTATGTGTTTTGGTTTGTCCATTTATCAAAGAAGAATATAAGTAAAAACATCATATTACGACCAACATAAGTCGAAAAGCGGGGGAAATAGTTAGTTTGGAAGTTGGTATGAAATAAAAGTTTTTCAATGTTTCAGGTGCACCAACGCTTTGCCTTTGGCTATGGTGTCCTCAAGTCAATCAAAATTCTCAACACACATCCGTTACTCATCAAAATACTTTGGAAAACATCGGTAACTATAACTTTATGTACGTGGACCCAGCAGTGTTGAGAAATGGCTAGAAAAAAAGAAGACAACCATTTTTTTAATTGAATTGTTTTGCTCTAGACTCGACAGATTCTCTACAAATAAGATTGATTATAATTTTATGTAATTTTTAAGTAATGTGTCCCGGCTAATGGCCGCTTATGACCCACCTAGCCTATGCAAAGGTGTTCCTAGGCGGATATTAATTAAAAAAAATGGGTAGTCGGTAAAATCGATACCTTTATTGCCACTAGCTCGGTCGGTACAAATATGAGGGTCAGTAGAATGACGGGTTAGAGCCTATACAGCGATTAACACCCCTCCCGGTCTAGCACTCCCCTGACGTCACTGGCCGCTGCAGGAGATGAGTGCCCGCGCGTCGATCGCCAGGTCCAGACTCGGATGTGTGGGTTTAAGGGCTGACCCGCAGCTCTCCACCGCGGTGAAGCAGGATCCGAATGGTAGCGTGAAACCCTGTAATGCGCAATAAGCGAAAGCATTACACACTGGCCGTAGACGGTGTGCACCCACAGCAACGCTTAATAGGGAAGCACTAAATATGTAGACGTGTTGCTGTGGATGTTCACTATCAGATACGGAGATGACAATGATTATCGGTTAATTAGCCGTTAATTTAAACATTTGTAATTTGAGTATAAATTTAAATTAAAAAAATGTTATAATTACGACAACGTGAGGTAATGTGGGGTATGAGGAAAAAAAATAATTAGCATCTAATAGGATAGCAGATAAGCGATTACACAATGAAGAAAACAATATTTTAAAGCAAAGCGAAAGACACCGTTATGGTTTGCTTAGCTACTGGCTAATTTAAAATTGTACAACACTTACCCGATTGGGGTTCAATTCACACACACACAGAATATGTTTTGCCACTATTAATATTAGGGACTAACTATGTCGAGGGAACGGTAGGGACGCCTTGAGAAAAATATATTTAATTCTTACGACGTCACTCGCACTATTAGGGAGCACGAGTGAACGGACGTGCGCTCGCCTCGACAACAGGAATCGTTCTGCCGGCGACGTGGAGACGTTCTGTCGCTATCGACCTTGCCCCCGCGCCGAGAACAAAGGAACCTGTTCTAGGTGCCTAATATGACGTTAATTACGTGCGTGGTGATAAAATGTAGCTGGCCAGAAGTCCGATTTGATGCGTTCATTATTAGTTTTCATTATTATTATTAATATTTTATTTCAGACATTAAAACATGTAACAATTAATGTTACATTACCCCCCTCGTCTCAGAAAGAGTTTTGTTCTCAAATAAAACTCGTCTATTGATTACTACTAGTACTACGCATTCATACTATCATCTTTCAAAATCCTTTCATAATATCAAACAAAAAAACGTCACACATTAGCTTCAATAATAAAAATTATGTTGACGCGGCCTTCCATAAACAAGTTATCTGTGATTTATCGCACAGAAAACTAATACTAGTCGTAAGGAGTTCATATAAAGGTGAGTTGTCTCAATTCCTAAAACAATGTAAAAAGAACCCATTAAGTTACTGACACTTAATGTTTTTTAAATCTTTGATATGCCAGACGCCTATATTTTTCCCCGTCATATCCTCCAGAACATAGACAAGCGGTGACCGTTTTTCAATTATACGGCATTTGATAAATTTAGGTGCAAGCTTTTTACAGAAATATTTGTCTCTGTTACTTAGCACGAAAGCGCGCTTATAGACTATGTCTCCTACATTAAATTCAGCCGGCTTCCTACGTAGGTTGTAATGTGCAGTATTCTTTTCATGTGCGTGCCATAACGAAGCCTGCACATCATTGAAAACCGAACGAAGACACCCTAAGTTTTCAGCGTATAAGTCGCGAGGAAGGAACAAGACTTCATCGCCCAGGTCATTGTCAGTATAGTGCGATCCGCATAAAACTAATTCCCTACCGTAGACTAGAAAGGACGGCGTATAACCTGTGGCTTCATTGACGGAATTATTTATCGCAAACTGAACCTTGGGGATGGAGGTATCCCAGGATCTATGATCGTTCCCAACAAACGTAGACAAACTAGTGACAATAGTTTTGTTGTAGCGTTCTACCGTGTTAACTTGTGGTGTGTACTTCGGCGTAAAAAAAACGTTTGGGATTTTGTATTTCTTAAACAGCGCGTCAGTAGACGAACTTATAAACTGCGTTCCATTGTCCAAGAAGATTGTTTGAGGAACTCCGTGGACTAAGAAAATGGAATCTTCTAAAATTTTTATGACTATATCCGCAGTAGCACGACGCACTGGGAAAATATGACAGTATTTTGAAAAACAGCACGTTACGACTAATATATAAGAATTTTGCTTTCGACTGGTAGGAAGAGGGCCCACAAAGTCAATTGAGATCATCTGAAAAGGTCTCGAACATTGCTTCGGACGACCCATTTCTCCCAATGTTGTGTGATTTTGTGCCTTATAAGATAAGCAAACCGAGCAGGAACCAACAAATTTGACGACATCCTGGTGCATATTTGGCCAGTAGTAATTTAATGACAAGCGCCGATAAGTTTTAAAAATGCCAAGATGTCCACCCGTTGGCTCAGAATGATTTTCGGCTATGATGCTTTCACGGAACTCGCTAGGTACGACCTCCTTCCAGTCAAATTCTGAAGTTAATTGATTGCTAATATTTTTTGTGAGTCGATATAACGAATTATTCTTAATTGTGAAATTTGGATAATTTGAAGGAGTAGTCAGACAGCCGTTATATGTATTTTTAAACCAGACGTCGTCTGTTTTGGCATTAGCAAGAGATATTGCGTTTACGGGAAAAACTCTAGACAAAGCATCAGGAATAACATTGTCGACGCCTCGACGGTGTTTGATAACAAAATTGAATGAGGACAACCTTACTCCCCATCGAGCTAATCGTCCTGTGGGGTTTTCCAAAGACAGGAACCATTTTAACGCGGAGTGGTCAGTGTACACCGTAAATGTTTGGCCGTTTTCAAGATAACACCGCCAGTGCTCGAGAGCAGTTAACACAGCAAGGGTCTCCTTTTCAGTTATACTGTAGTTTTTCTCCGGGCTGGTAAAAGATCTACTCATGTAGGCAATTGGGTGTTCTTTACCGTCGATAGTCTGCGTTAACATAGCACCGATACCGTAACTACTCGCGTCGGTGTGCACTTCAAAAGTTTTTGAATAGTCCGGACAAGAGAGAACTGGAGCGGAAACCAAACATTCCTTCAAGGCATTAAAGGCCGCGTCAGCTTCTGGAGACCACTTGAAAGAAGGGGCGTTTTTCCCGTTAGCAGTGAGCTTATTGAGTGGACCAGCCACTGTGCTGAAGTTAGGGACGAAACGTCGGTACCACGTAGCAGTGCCGAGAAAGCGTTTCAACTCCTTTCTATTGGTAGGGGTTGGAAAGTTAATAATGGCTTCCACCTTGTCCGGGTCAGTGCGTAAACCACGAGAATCTACCACGTATCCCAGATACTTAAGTTCACTTCGAAAAAACTTACACTTTTCGAAGTTCACGGTCAAATTTGCCTGTCTCAATTTCTCCAAAACTCGCAACAAACGAGACACGTGCTCATCAAAGCTAGCGCTTATAACGATAACGTCGTCTAAATAAGCGAAAGTCTTAGACTCCATGTCACTAAATAAAGCATCCACGAGACGTTGCTGCGTTGCGGGGCATTCGTTAACCCAAACGGAGTAGTTTTGAAACAAAAGGTACCACGGCCCGGAACGTAAAATGCGGTTTTATCGCGGTCTTCTGGAGCTATAGGCAGTTGCCAAAAAGCCTTGGACAAATCGATACTGCTGAGGTACTTAGCGTCGCGAAGGTTATCCAGTATCTCCGAAACATATGGCAAATTGTACGCATCGCGCTTAGTCACTGCATTCAATTTTCTGCTGTCCAAACAAAATCTTGGTTGCCCGTTCTTTTTATTAACGATGAGCACGGGAGAAGACCAGGCGCTCTCGCAAGGTTCGACAACGTCAAGTGACAACATTTCGTCCACCTGCTCAACCAAGATGCGTTGCTTCTCAGGGGACATCCTGTAATAACGCTGTCTAATAGGTTGTGCGTCACCAGTGTCAATGCGATGACATATTAAATTTGTTCTACCGAGACCCTTTTCTTCAGTGGAAACAGACCGAAACTGTGCTATGACATTATCAGCTATCGCTTTCTGTGACACCGACAAATTATCGTAGGAGTTAATAAATGGTTCACCACTACCTACCTTTATTTCCGCCAATGGGGCATTCGACATCGTAATACTACCTATATAATTAGGGCAAATTCGAAAAGCGCGCCAAAAATCTATGCCTAATATAATTGATGTTTCAATTTCGGGGACTACATATGCCTTTATAATGTGAAACTGGCCCTCAAAGGTAACTGGCAAATGAACAAAACCTAAGGTTTTTAATGATTGACCGCCAGCAGCTATCATTTTAGTGTGGTTATCCTGGTTTAAAGTGCAGTCCGTTAATTGTAAATGAGAATTGTTTCCTAGAATGGAGACTGCAGCTCCAGAATCAAGTAACCCAACAGCATCGATGTTATTGATTTTAATATTCACATAAGGCCTAGAATCATTTAGTGGTTTAGATAGCAGAATTGTAGCAACTCTGTATGAAGAGGAAAATGTTCTTATAAAGTCAAGCCAAGTATCCCAGTCTTGCTTGCTAAAATTGCTACAACTCCGCTTGATTAGTTTTTTGTATTTTTTTGATTACAATTAGGACAGTCGGGTGTTTTTACATCCCTCTTACCGCACTTAAAACAAACAATATCCCGTGGAGCCTTGCATTGACGAATGTGGTGGGTGTTATTACGACACCTAGGACAGTAAGGTTCCTTTTTAGCCACGTTCACTGCATGTATATATTTATTGTTACTATAGTTATTTGAATTATTACTATTATTATATTTATTGTGATTATTATTATTGGGCTTATTTATATATTTATGGACATCCTTAGTGTACGCAAATTCAGGAGCTAGCGTATCGGAAGTAACCTTAGGAGGCTCCTGAAATTGTGACAGACGAGTCTGAAATGTCTCGTAGTTACGACATAACGAACGCAAGGTGTCTATAGTTGAGATTTGAGGTGCCGCTGCTAATGTACTAGCATAGCAAGGCCTAATATTATGCAAGAGAATTTCTAATTGGTCCACCTCAGAAGGAGGAGTGGATAGACGCGAGAACATTCCATTCATAACTGCTAGATAAATGGTTATATTTTCACGTTCTCCTTGAGTACGAGAACGAATTTCTGAAATAAGTCTATAATCGTAGTCAGCTTGACTAAAATCCTCTTTTAATAAACGCGCCAACTCAGGCCAAGAACTGACTTTGTCCTTTACCGCGCGATACCAGTGAAGGGCATCGTCTTGAAAAATTTCAGATGCAAAACTTAGGACTTTTTGTTGTGGAATATTTCTAGCCAGTATAAATTCATCAACACGCTGTATAAACGAGCGAACACAAGTTTTGCCAGTAAATTTTAATTTACTTAGATCAGACGATGTACGGTCGCAAGACACAGAAATCACGTTCTGTGGTTCCGGCACCGTAGATGCTGAGTCTTTGGCAAAACCAGCACTAGGCACATTCAAAGAAGTACTGGTAGAAGGCTTTTTTGCCAGTAAGGTAGAAAGTTTTTGTGAAAAATTTTTATAACTGCTAACAATGTCATCATATTCCTTTTTAATGTCGTCACTACGCGTTATCCTCTCGACACGATTGTGTAAATGATTTAACATATTCTGTGTCCGCAAAATAGGACTCGTCCGGTGAGCATTGTATAGAGTGGACGTGTGTCGATCATCGTAACAAATTCTGCGCGCTAAATTCTGTGATTGGTCATAGTTTGTTAAAACCAATTCCTTGTCGCTCCTTAAGTGTTCTTACCTGTCGGCTACACCCACTGGGCGGTCCTAGAAGAGGACGCATATTGTTTTTGTAATTAACTTTTAAAGTGGAATCCCAAAAGTGACTGTGATTTGCTGGATCCGAACCCGCGACACTCGGTGCATCGGCGGTTGTGGACCGAGCGCTTACTCATCGCGCCATCGTGCGAGTGGCAGCCGGCCACCAAACAGCGACCCGCTACGCGCAGCTGACGTCACGCCACCACACACCGTGTGCACCGCTACGACGCCTACGTGTGCTACGAACCTACTACGGCTCGCCTCCTGCTAGTAGTGCAGCGGCTACGACTGCGCGTGTGCCACGGACAAGTTTAATATCGTGAAGACTGGATTTATTCTGTGATTGTAAGTCAACTGGGTTGAGTATTATTAACTATATCGTTCAATATCATGGCCACCGCACAACGCACTCCACCGAAAACGCCCATCTCTCAAACCCAATCTGAACCCGATATTAACTCGGCAGTTGAGATGAGTGAGTACGTAAATGTGAGCAGAAGCAAACGACGGCGTAACGGAACTTCCCCGCAAGGTGGAACTAATTTGAGCTTGCAAGACGTCCAAATAAATAATCAAGATATTTCGAGAACACTAGCGGAACAGACGTCATTAATGACTAAACTTCTTGCAGATATAGGAGAAATTAAATCCCAAAATAACCAAATCAAAGCGTCAAATGCCCAAATTCGTGAGACTAATGAAGAGATCATACAATCAATGTCTTTTATGAACAAGCAGTTCGAAGATATGAAAAAAGAAATAGAAGATTTAAGAAAAGATCGTCAGTTACAACAAAATTACATCGAACAACTAGAGAAGAAGATACTTGATATGCAACATATGTCACGCTCCTCTGGAATTGAGATTCGTAACATTCCACAAGACAATAACGAAACTACCTCGACGCTCATAAAAACAGTGTGCAAGATTGGAGAGATTGTTGGGTTGCCTATACCGGAATCAAACATACGTGATATTTATAGACTCCCTGGCAAATCTACGGGTCCCACCATCCCACGGCCGATTATCGCACAGTTTTCAACGGTACAAACAAAGCAATCGCTTTTATCCGCTGTACGGTCATACAATAAAGAGCAACGAAAAGAGGCCAAAATAAACACTGGAGTCATTGGTTTGCCAGGTAAAACTCAACCAGTGTACATCGCCGAACAACTACCACCTAGTATCAAGAAACTATTTTATCAGACCCGTGAGTTTGCCAAGAATAAATCTTACCAATTCTGCTGGATCTCCAACGGCAATATCTTCCTGCGTAAAGTTGAGGGTGACAAACAAATATTAATCCGTTCCGAGAAGTGTCTACAAGATCTTAGCAACAAACATATCTGACTATACCTTTTTTCTCTTATCCATCTAGATAACACAGTAAACATAATTTCCTTTGTTAATCTTATATGTATATCAAGACACAAACATTTGTCTCACACACTCCAAAACACACACCACAAACCACATAACACAAACCACACCATATTTAATATATATTATACACCCACAGCAAGTTACCGTTTTTCACACATAATGAAAAATAAAAGAATTTGTACTCTTCATCCAGTCCCCAGTCACTTACTGCAACAAACAAACGTCATATACCTGCCTCACATAATTTGGTTGTATTACAAATCATAAATGGCTAACATAAATAATATTAACGATGAACTAGATTATATAAATCTAAATTCCTTTATTTGTAGTCCGGAAAACTGCGTCAATTATATCAACATCTCTAACAATAACATTTAAATATACGTAGCGTAAATAAAAATTTTAACCAGCTAGAAGTACTACTAAATCTAACAAAAATCAAATTTGACATTATTATCTTAACCGAGTGCTGGCTCAACAAAGTTAGCCATCTTCCGGCATTAAATGGATTTGAATCTCACTCAACGAACACCAATGCTAATCAGAATGACGGAATAATAATTTACACAAGACGAAGTCTACAAAGTAACGTGTGGGAACCACATTTCAAGGGAGGCAACTGTTTGGTGTGCCAAATAGACAAAACCTTTGCCGTAGTGGCTGTCTATCGCTCCCCATCATTTAATTCTACAGATAATTTCGAAAAGTTCATAAATAGCCTTAACAATGTCTACGGAAATCTTTCATCGTGTCCTAACATCGCATCAGTAGGTGATTTCAACATAGATATAAGTTATAATAACAGAAATGACCGAAGCTTCGAGTATTTAGCTCTAAATGCCTCGCATGGGCTTATGCCTACCCACTTATTTCCCACACGTGTTGATAGCTGCATCGACCACACTCTCGTAAAAACTAAATTACCTATCACTACACTAGTTCTAGACTCACACATCACTGACCACAGACCGCTCCTCCTTTCATTCGCAACAATTTATCCCCAACGAAAATCATGCCACATCTCAACTAGCGTTAACTACGAAGCAGTTAGGTTAGAATTACTGAATGTTGATTTTACGGATATATACAAATCCAATGACCCAAATAAATCTATGAACACTTTTATAACCATTCTAACAGATGTTACTGCCAAACATACCAAACACACCAAAACTCCAAGAAAAGAAAGAATCATCAAGCCCTGGATCACCCCCGGGCTTATGAGGTGTATTAAAAATCGTGACAAGTTGCATTCAAAATCAAAAAAAGCACCAGATAACATTATCCAAAAAATCACCTATACGCGTTATCGAAATTTTTGCAATGCGTTACTTCGAAAACTAAAAATTGCCTACGAAAAAAGGGAACTTGAAAAGTCAAAAAATAACCCCAGAGCTCTTTGGAACACAATTAAAGAAATAACCAACACGCGTAAAGTTAAAACTAGTCCTGCAGATTTATTAAAATTGTGTGATAGTCCTAAATCGTCCCTAAATGAGGTCAACCACTTTTTTAGTAAGATAGGAAAAAATTTGGCGGGTAGAATATCGCCCTTTAGTGATACTCCTGCAACGTCATCATACAATCAATTTTCCCCCCCAAACTCTCTTGTGGTGCTGGAAGTAGATGAAACCGAAGTAGAGTCCCTCATCCTTCAACTACGCAATGACTGCGCAATTGGGTGGGATGGTATATCCCCAATACTATTGAAAGCATGCCGCGAGACTTTGACAAAGCCTTTAACTTTCATCTTTAACAGCTGCTTACGAAAGGGTATTTTCCCAGATGCCCTGAAAAAAGCAATAATCCATCCTATTTGCAGGGGGGGGAACAGAAGCTGTGTCAACAATTACAGGCCAATTTCGGTTTTGACAGCGCTCTCAAAGGTTCTGGAAAGGATTCTCAATAACTGCCTTAAGAAATTCCTCGAGAAGTATAAGATTATAGCAGAAAATCAATATGGATTTCGTGCCGGAGTTTCAACCGAGGACGCTGTGCTAGATCTGACGCAGTTTGTTGCTAGAAATCTTGACAGTAAAAATAAGTGTCTTGGAATTTTTCTAGACCTTTCCAAAGCATTTGACACAGTTTCTGTTCCCTTGCTTCTTTCTAAATTGGAACGGATAGGCATACGAGGAAAATCTTTTGAAATCTTTAAAGATTATCTTAACAACCGCACACAGAGAGTTAAAATTGATGGTGATTATAGTGACGAGGAATCAATAGGCTACGGTGTACCTCAGGGAAGCATCTTAGGCCCCACGCTGTTCCAAATCTATGTAAACGATTTGTGTAAAATAAACCTCCCTAACACCAAAATCTACGCCTACGCTGATGACACCGCGATTATAGTATATGGGAAAACGTGGGAAAATGTTAAGAGTAATGCAGAAGCAGCACTAATGGAAGTATTGAAATGGCTCAACGTAAATCTACTTACTCTTAACTTTGACAAAACTGCCTATGTCCCATTCTCCATACGCCAAAATTCCGCTCCAGACCGTACCTTCACCATAATGGCGCACACATGTCCACAATTATCATCAGCTTCGTGTGTATGCACAGCGTTAACAAGATCCGAGAGCGTACGGTATTTGGGTGTACAAATAGACGCAAGATTGCGATGGGATAAACAAATCGATGCCCTCACCACTAGAACTATAAGACTCATACAAATCTTTAAGTCCCTTCGGAAGTCAGCTGATCTTGATACACTCAAAATGGTCTTCTATGCACTATGTCAAACTGTAGTCGGGTACTGCATCACCGTGTGGGGTGGTGCCTTTAAAACGAAATTTCTCAGAGTAGAAAGAGCACAGAGAGCCATACTAAAAGTGATGCTACGGAAACCTTACCGCTATCCTACAACACAGCTGTACTCAGATTCTAAAGTATTAACAGTCCGTCAGCTATACGTGCTACGGTCTGTTCTTAGAAGACATGCTAGCGTCCCTCGATCGGATCCAAACAAACGAACCAACCTTCCCGCAAGTACTCAGCACAAAACCACCTTTGCTAAACACCAATTCTACACCTTAAGTACATATATGTACAAAAATTTACAAAAGAAAATCAACATAGTTGACCTAAATAAATTTAATCTCAAGTCAAAAGTGACGGAATGGCTATTACAACAGGACTATTCACAAACAGAATCCTTACTCACATACATAACTTAATCGCTTAATATACAAATATAAATGCACGCGCACACACACATACACACACACACACACACACACACACACACACATACACGTATTGCATGGTACCTCCTATATCTAGGCTATTCTATATTTAATTTTATTTAGTATAAAGCATAAAGCACATGGTAGATCGACACAGTCCATTATTGAAGTAATCATAATTAGTCAAACACTGTCTCTTAAGATACAGGTTACCCTAGTTTAAGAGGCAGGGTTCATCAATATTGTGTACAGATTTTCTGCAACTTATTTATTGTAATTCTGATACTACCAATCAGGGCAAACTTTTGTACTACTCAGTAATATATTTTCATTAATTTTTAGTTCTTAAGTTTAAATCTGTATTATTTTTAGAAATAAATACATTATTATTATTATTATTATTATTAATAGTGAAGCAACACTAGGATCGCTAGTTTCAAGATTTAGTTGGATTTTTGTTAAAACTTCTAAACAACCCTTAAGGTCCTGTCTTGCATCAAGTGGAGACTCTAATATATATTCTGAGGGTAGATCAGGGGATAATTTTATAATTTGCTTCCGTAGCTCCTCAACAGAAGGAGCAGGAGTTGCGCCTCTAATACGAACTTCATACTCCAACTCGGATTTTTGAAGAGACAGGAACTTAATAGGAAGCATTATCAAAATTACTTAAAAAAACAAAAGGGTAAGTGATGCACTTAGACGCACACGTTACTACTCACAACACAAAAAATAAAAATTAAAAGAAAAAAACAATGATTAAAGGAAAAAAACAACACGTTCTCCGTTCTGTTACAAAATAAAATTTAAGAACGTCTGGTTTTCTTTTTAAATAAAATAAAATAAAGCAAGCAAAATCATAAAAATTGCTACTATTGTGTACTATATAACCGTAAAAATACGAAGTTCCTTTTAAAGTGAACAACATGAAAAAAATATATATTTAACAATTTTATAAAAGCGTCGTTTTAGGTGCCCGAGATTAAAACAGTAGAAAAATAATTGTACAACTATGCAACTAAACGACTTCAATTGAATTATTATTAATGTAAGGTAGGCCGATTACGACCAAAATTAACAAGGACAAAAAAAAAAGTTCGTGTAGGTACACAATAGTAACGGAAAAAACCAAAAAATAAAATAAGGACGTTTAACACAGACAACCACCAACAAACACAACCCACAACCACAGGAGGAGGAATTAATCAGCTGTATTTCTACCACGATTTTGGGCGCCAGTGTCCCGGCTAATGGCCGCTTATGACCCACCTAGCCTATGCAAAGGTGTTCCTAGGCGGATATTAATTAAAAAAAATGGGTAGTCGGTAAAATCGATACCTTTATTGCCACTAGCTCGGTCGGTACAAATATGAGGGTCAGTAGAATGACGGGTTAGAGCCTATACAGCGATTAACACCCCTCCCGGTCTAGCACTCCCCTGACGTCACTGGCCGCTGCAGGAGATGAGTGCCCGCGCGTCGATCGCCAGGTCCAGACTCGGATGTGTGGGTTTAAGGGCTGACCCGCAGCTCTCCACCGCGGTGAAGCAGGATCCGAATGGTAGCGTGAAACCCTGTAATGCGCAATAAGCGAAAGCATTACACACTGGCCGTAGACGGTGTGCACCCACAGCAACGCTTAATAGGGAAGCACTAAATATGTAGACGTGTTGCTGTGGATGTTCACTATCAGATACGGAGATGACAATGATTATCGGTTAATTAGCCGTTAATTTAAACATTTGTAATTTGAGTATAAATTTAAATTAAAAAAATGTTATAATTACGACAACGTGAGGTAATGTGGGGTATGAGGAAAAAAAATAATTAGCATCTAATAGGATAGCAGATAAGCGATTACACAATGAAGAAAACAATATTTTAAAGCAAAGCGAAAGACACCGTTATGGTTTGCTTAGCTACTGGCTAATTTAAAATTGTACAACACTTACCCGATTGGGGTTCAATTCACACACACACAGAATATGTTTTGCCACTATTAATATTAGGGACTAACTATGTCGAGGGAACGGTAGGGACGCCTTGAGAAAAATATATTTAATTCTTACGACGTCACTCGCACTATTAGGGAGCACGAGTGAACGGACGTGCGCTCGCCTCGACAACAGGAATCGTTCTGCCGGCGACGTGGAGACGTTCTGTCGCTATCGACCTTGCCCCCGCGCCGAGAACAAAGGAACCTGTTCTAGGTGCCTAATATGACGTTAATTACGTGCGTGGTGATAAAATGTAGCTGGCCAGAAGTCCGATTTGATGCGTTCATTATTAGTTTTCATTATTATTATTAATATTTTATTTCAGACATTAAAACATGTAACAATTAATGTTACAAATGTAAATTAAACATTTTGTCTATTTCTATTAATTTCTTTTTTATTTTACAATAGCGACCCGTCCCGTCTTCACATACGTGTAATGCTGATATAAAATTTCTCCACTAAGTATATTATTATAATGAATGCTATCATTCACATAAACCTGTATCATCAATCAATCTTTCTATTATGTAATGTCACTACATTCATGTACAAATAAACATTATACCTCTACCTCGTCTTATTAAAAAGGCTTAAATATACATATGTACTTATACAATACCTCAAATTTTTACAATTTAGTTCATATATATATTACTTTAAACTTTTTCTTTGCATATTAATACTTTACTGTATTACAGAATCTAACGCTCCCGAACCTTTTATTTGTTTTTTGTTTGACGTTTCTACAGTTTTTTTCTTAAGTTAAGTATTAATTCTTTTTGACTGCACGGTTGGCGCGGTGGCTGGGCAACTGGCTGCCGCGCAACGTGTCGCGGGTTCAATTCCCGCACGGAACCACGTATTGTTTGTGTGATCCACACATTGTTGTTACGGGTCTGGATGTGATGTGCATGTGAAATTGTATGTTTGTAAACGCACCCACGACACAGAAGAAAATCCTAATGTGGGGCAACGTTTTTATTAAGAAAGAAAGAATTCAGTTACTAGTTCCTGGTGAGAGCGATCTCCTCTGTGTGCACCACAGCAATAATTAGCAGTACATGCCTGCCCGAGAATTGCGTTACAGACCCCTAGCGTTGTCGGGTTCACGATCACCAGAACAACAAAATAATTATCATAATTATAGTATTTTTTTTTTATCAAGGGGACCTGCACGTCGATTCTATAAAATTTGTTTGATTTTGAATCTTGTTCGAGTGCGAAGTGAGTGTCGAAGTGACGGGGTAATTAAATTTTAGAATGCCACTTTTAACGTCATCTCATACTTTATCTATCAAAATGTTGCGGTCAATTTAGTTCAACTCGCAAGTTACTACCACTCACAGCGGATTCAGATTCGAAGTTTAGAATGAAGTCTTACAGAATCACACCCTGGAGATTAAGTCATCCCTTTCTCATGCATGAGTATATGAAATTTTAAGATTGTATTAATGGTACATGCATTTAATTAAAATATCGTGAGAAAACCTGGACCTATGATTTCTAATTACGGGTTTGAAATCACTTATCCGTCTTGAGCAACCGTGGTGATTCATGCTCACGTTATGTTTCACCGTGTAAGTGAGGTTACCGGAGGCCCAATCCTCCCCCAATCCCAAAATCTTCAAATCCCTAATCGGCAACGCATTCGTAACTCCTTCGTTGTTGCTGCTGTCCGTGGTAATTTGTAGGTTTGTTTGCCGTCCTATCACAAGAAAAGCAGTCAAATATGACTAAAACTGACCCTTCAAACCTTCTCCGTGTAAGAAGTTTGTTCAGCAGCAATTACTTATAAAATCATGATGATGATGATGATGACGTTAGGTTTTTTTATTTAAATTAAATTTTTGCACATTATACACACAGTAAAGAGGAAAATAAAACAGAAGGAGATAAATAGGTATTACATATTTCTATTCAGAATTTCTTACCACAGCTTCAATAGGACCAATATAAGCAACACAAGAGAGTGTGTCATCATCATCATCAGCCTAAAAGTGCCCACTGCTGAGCAAAGGCTTCTTCTCACACGAAGAAGGTTAGAGCATTAATCACCACGCTTGCTTAATACGGGTTGGCGATTTCAAACTTATAATTAGAAATTATAAGTCCAGGTTTCCTCACGATGTTTACCTTTACCGGATGTCAGTGGTGTTTAAATAATCATAGAAAATACATATAACTTGGAAAAAGTCACATTGATACTTGCCAGGTTTCGAACCCACACCCTCATGCATGAGAAGCGGGCTCCTTAACCTCCGGGCCACCACGACACGACAAGCGAGTGTGTGGCAAAGTAAACCAATGATCATTATGTCTGACCCCTTATTTTCTTTCAGATATACATTTCAGAATTCCTACCATAAAACAAATTTATAAGATACCAGCTTTTTGTTCGCGTGGAATAGTTATTTCCTCCAGATTTTTAGTTTATAAAATATGCTATGTCCTTTCTCAAGTTCCAAACTATGTCTGTACCAAATTTCACACAAATAGGTTCAGTAGTTTAGGCGCGAAGAAAAGACAGACAGACAGAGTTACTTTCGCATTTATACAATATTAGTTTGGATAGACTTTCGATTGACATTTTTTTGGTTTTAAGTCTAATTGAAGTCATTTAATTTAAAAAACCTTTTGAGCTTCAGCCTAAAATCAGTCTGCCTATCTATTCTCTGGTGAAGTATTTGCTTTGTTTTTATAATAACTATCGTGAGACATACTAAATTAACTAAAAATCGCGGGTTACTCACGTGTAAATATTGAGAAAAGCTCTACTAGTTTCGAACCACAGAGGGGTTCTTCCTCATGAGCAGCGTGCGCGGACGCGGCGACGTCGCGCAGCCTACTGGTTACCATCAACAGCGATGCAGGCGCCAACGCTAATCAATATTTACACGTGAGTAACCCGCGATTTTTAGTTAATTAAGTATTTGCTTGTTTGTAGATTCCAATGGCGGGCAACGAGCAAGAAACTCTATGGTTACAGTTTCAATCCATTTCACAGTTAATTTTTGTTTAATCTATACTAATATTATAAAAAGGTAAAATTTGTAAGTGTATGTAGGGGGGTAATCTTTGGAACGGCTGGTCATATTGCCCAAATTTTTTCACTGGTGCTACAATGTTCCTGGGTGCTATAGGCTATAAAACATCATACTACGATTAAATGGAGCCGAGCAGCAGATGAAAGCGCGCAAGAGTAGCTAGTCATTTATATATCTTTAATGTGATTATAATATCTTAAAGGTTTTTTTACACATGTGACTATATCAATCCTAATCATCTTTATCAACATATAAAACATAAGGTAATCCTCCAGACATACAAAAGTAAGTGTTAATTACTTCTTTTAGCACTGTTCCAAATACAGAAAAAAAAATTGTGTGATGACTAACACAAATGACAATTAAGTATGTACCTTTAGCAGTATTCCATAGAAAAATAACAATATGGAGAAAAATAAGTACTAACACATTTTAATATTTAATTCAAAATAGACATACCGATAACCATGAGTCTACGATAACGTAGCACACTGCTACGGCGTAGCACCCTCCGCTACAAAATTATTTACTTATATTATACAGTACTTTTGTTAGTTACTCAGATCTTGTGTACCCAGATGATATAATTCCGGGCAGAATATTTAGATGCAAATCTCCTTTAAAAAGATGACCAATATATAAGAAATCCCATGAAATAAACAGCTTAAGCCTACTGCTACACATTGGTTTAAATAAAGAATGTTCTATGACGTATAATTAGAAAGTATATTTACATTGTAATCTTGAAATATATCTTTGATATCTCAATATATGGGATGTATACAATTTTGTTATTTCGTGGTGGCCCAGAGGTTAAGGCTTTTCATACATGAGGGTGCGAGTTCCAAACCTGGTAAGTACCAATGTGACGTTTTTCGTGTCATATGTACTTCCTATGATTATCTAGAAAACACTTACATAATTATAGGTTTGAAATCGCCAGTCCGACTTGAGTAAGCATGGTGGTTACTTCTCAAAACGTTTCCGTGTGAAAAGAGACATACACTTATGGTGGTGCTGATTGTGTTATTTATTATTGTGAAATTTATTCTTCGAAAAAATAAAATACTACAATAAAACCTTCTTTGTCAGGGCCTACGCAGTTCCTAGACACTTCCTTCAACTAATCTGACGACCAAACACAGAGTTTTCAAAAATCAAAAATACCGCTATTTTTAGGAATAATGTACCACCCGGCCCGGCTCGGCGCAAAATAAGCAACGCGCTGATTTTAAGTCCGCAAGTCAAAAAGTCAAAAATCATTTATTCCAATTAGACCTTTACAGGCACTTTTGAACGTCAAAACAAAATTTTGAAGATATCGTGTCAGTCTGTCGATCAGTCCTCTTGGTGAAGCTATTTGCTCGTTCCAAAGTGTAGATAAGCAAGAACTTGCTTATCATCAAAATTTTTTTGAACATTCTAATCTCCGTAACGACTGCTTCGATCCTAACAATAATTTATTTTTGAATATACGATAAGTTATCGTTAGTGAATTAAACACCGTAGCTTCTGTAGTAATGTCCTCAAATCAACCACCAAATCTACATCATCCGTAGTTACTCAACAAAATGCTTTGCAAACAATAAACTATCGCCTCACTTCGCTCGGAGCAGTAGAAGGAACAGAGGGTCTACCATGACGTGATAAAGCGTGAATCTTCAGGGCGAAAAAGAGGGATGGAGCTATACACCTTTTATAGCGTCATCCCTCTTTCTCGCCTGGAAGATTGTCGCTTTAACACGGCATGGTATAATGGGTGGTTTTTCGTCGGTAAGTGTCTGAAACTCCCTTTCACCAAATACAGGGCAGGAAAAAAAAATGATAATTTTCTGAATTCAAAAAACAGATTATCTGCTACTAAATTTGCCGGCGTAGCTAGTTTATATTTTTGTTACTGTACGAGTAGTATAAACATCTTAATTATTGATAAGCGTCATTGGGGAATTCTCATATTGATAACATTTCTAAGATAAACTTCGTCTGTATAAATGTTACTGTGTTGTCCAAATCTCGTTAGTTCGACGCCCAGCTCGAGTAGTGTGATCAGTCTTAGCGGAGCAGGGCTTAGAACACGGGGGGCAAGCAATGAGTACCACAGCGATGAAGTTAATTGTGAGTACTGTTTGTTTCTTGGTACTTTTGTAGTTGTTGTCACTATTCCTGCTTTCGCAACGTACACTTAATAGAAAGTCCTAACCCAAATAAGGAGGTATTTGATTTTAGTAATTATGATTGAATAATAAGGTTTAATTTTGAAATAGTTTATTTTATGAGTAAGCTCTAATGTGAATTATAATTATGACACCGAAGTTATTTCATGAAGGGAAATTCTTAATCTTAGAAATTTAATTTAGAAATATTATGTATATGTATTGTTACAGGTGTGTGTCTTCTTGATCGTGGTGATTTTAGAGGGATACCATTGTGAGTATAAAATTTATCGGTATCATATAATTTGATCGGTAGGGAATGCCTTTCGGTATTAAGTCCGTCTTTGTATGTTTTACATAAATGGTTAAATAAATAACTAAATAAGTATAAAGCACTCTGATGTTAAAGAAATGTATTTTTTTATGTGATAGGCTGATGGTAAGCTATCAGAGGCGCCTATGGACTGTTACGAGCACGTTGCCTTTTTTTATTATGTTTTTTTCATTTCTTGGCCTTTGAGGGATAAGGATTTTGGAGATTTAGGGATTGGGGGAGGGGAAGCTGTTTCACGCCGGTTTTGTGTGAGGCCGTGGTATAACTCCGGTGGAGCCGACCCATTCGTGCCGGAGCACTCTCCCACACTAAATTACTCTGTAATCACATGTAATAACATCATATTTATATACGGCAAATTTATTTCAGGTGCACCGTGCTTGGAGTGGTTATTTGGTCCACCACCACAACCGAAAATTTACATTGTACAGAACAACTACGTCAACAATGGCCACCATAATACCATAATCGTTCGACAATATCCATATTTTCTTTTGTACTAGCGTTCGCCCGCGGCTTCACTCGCGTGGTATGTTGATAAAAAGCCTATGAGTTAAATCAGGGTGCCAAATTTCAATCGATCCGGTCCAGCGGTTTCGGGTGAAATATGTACATATGTACATCCATAAATTGTCGCAAACTTTCATATTAATAATATTAGTAGGATAATTAGTTACATTCGAATGTTTAAGAAACCTTCCTATTTAATGTAATTTATATTTTAAGTAAATGTTTAAAGTATTCAAATTGTATTTTTATTTATCATTTATAATCATCATTCATCTAAAACAAAATAACACAATAGGAGAGCTATGCTTCGGCTTGACCGAAGTGATACCACGGCCTCTTAGAAAACTGCAGTGAAACAACCACAGAGTTGTATTTCGCAAAGAGAGTAGGCTGCCGGAGGCCTAATCCTTCTTACTCCTCCCTTCCGCCCAAAACCCCTAAATCTCCGAAAACTAAGCCCCAAAGGCCAGCAACACACTCGTTACATCACTGGTGTTGCGGTTGTCCATGAGCGATTGTTTACCATCAGTTTATCCGATTTCGCGTTTACTGTCCTATTAAATAAAAGAAAATTGGTGAAGCCGAATCGGGAATACTGCAGACCCAGCATTGATGGGCCCCGCATAATGACACATTGCTACCCGGCTGGGGGAAGCGGAACGGGGCGATTTATGATCAAACGGGAATAGTACAGTCAGCTTCAGAGAAAAGGTAGCCTCCTAGTAGTAAGTAGGGGGGGTTCCTTTAATCTGATGCTGGCTGTACATATACAAATATTTCATGGTTTACCGAGTAGTTTTGAATTATAAACCAACAAAAAAGAAAAAAAAACAGTAAAATCTTTTCTTAAGTTTGTCTGAAAGTTGATTAGTGGTCGAACATTCATAGTAGTCAAACAAGTTTTAAATGCATTCACACTGAGTGCATAACTTACTTTATATTCCTGTACACATGATTAAGATTATAAAATTACATTTTAAAAGGCGCCAAGCCCTGGATCTCTTCATGGCAAGCAATCAGCGACCTTCATGGAGATGGGATCACCAAGTGCAATGCCAGCCATTTGAAAATTGGAAAAATAGAGGATGGGTAAGGAGAATTATAGGTTTAGGCATCCGGTAAATAATCACAGTGAAACAGTTGTGTCACGTTCTTATAGCTTACGATTCGGTAATCTTATTCACACAGCAAAACAGTTGTATCACGTTCTTCCACATGACGCAAGTGCTTCCCGGGCACGAAAACTTCGTTAGGTACCATTTTCCATTCCTGACTTAAATACTACTATAACTTTTGAAACGTCAAAATAATGTAGAATAGTGGTCAATTCGTCAGTAAAGCTAGGTGCTCGTTCCAAAGTGTAGATTCGAATGGAGAAGAACGAGCAAGAAACTTCATATTTACCTTTTTAAAAATATATACGTACCTATATGTATACCTATATATATTACAAGCTAATCAATACCTTATATATACACATTATTGGGCCTAAATATGAGAACAACGGAGGAAAAATTATTAAATTGTAACATTTTTTTTGTAATTTCACACTTATAAGTATAAGTTTTACATTTTCGTTCATTAAAATTTAACTTGATCCTACTTGATTTTTAATTGTAACAGGTGACACACAACCCTATAAAGGATTTGTGTACTTTGGACAGACGAAATCGTGACACAGTCAAACCTACCTTAGGTTGGCTGTGCCACGATTTCGTCTCCTAGTACTAAAATTGTCTATCATTTCTTTTCTATATTAATATTATAATAATGCTGAGGAGTTTGTTTGTTTGTTTAGTCGCGGTAATCTTCGGAACTACTGGTTCGAATGTGGGTGAAAACCGCGTGCGAGCACCTAGATTCAAATAATTGCAAATTTTTCTTTACGTACTGACATAATATTTTCATAATATGTAACCTGACAAGGCACCGTGAGGATATTTATTGTTTTAAATAGTTGACTCAGAAATTTGCGACGAGAAAAGTATATGTATATCGCAACATAAATATTGATTCTAGTTCCGCAGTTCGACCCCAAATCAAAATTCAGTACGACACATAATGCTATGAAAATGAATATAATAGACAACCCTATCTGTATTTACGTCTGTGAACTGTCTGTCTAACTGCAAAAACACCTGAGCTTAATCTCCTCGAAAGCTTCTTTGTATGGGAACCCCATTGAAGCCTATTGTCTAATAACGTGATACATAGGAATTTTGTCTCGTTGACTAATTCCAACTTTTGCCCATTCAAAATTATGTCACACTAATTACCTGCTTTTCTTCGAAAAATCAAAAAACTTCAATTAGTCACTTCTTTGTCAGGGCCTAGGCATTTTCCACTTATAATAGAATGTAAATCCTCAACAAATCTGATGAGCAAGTCCAAAAAAAAACATATATTTTTAATTTTTACCAACAGGTAATATAATCTACCATCCGGCTTAGGTAGGCAGCATAAGCAACGCGCTGCTTTTTCTTAGTAAGAACTTAGTAAGATCTCCAGAAATTGTTTGAACACTCTCATCTCCGCAACGGCTGCATCGATTCAAAAAAATATTATTTATTGTTTGATACACTATTTATTGAGGAAGCCGATATTAATAAACCTTAAAAATTTGCTGGCATAGCAAAAAAAAAAAAATAGTTATGTAATATTTTTGTTCTTGTACTAGTAGTATATCGGGCACGCTATTATAGCAGCGGTAAGACAAAGGGTCTTGAGGAGTGGCTTGAGAGACGCCACGGCGTCCTCACCTGCTGCCTGACGCAGGTGCTTATCGGGCACGGCAGCTTCGGTAGGTTTCTGTTTTGGATCAGTAGGAGGAAACGCCCGAGTGTCGTCATTGTGAGGACCACCTAGAGGATACGGTGGAGCATACGGTGGCGGTATGCCCTGCCTGGGCCGAGTACCCCCGTGTCCTCAGGGAAGTGATCGGCGGCGGCGACTCTCGGCCTTATTCGAGGCTAAGGTTATAAGTGAGTAATAGTCTGACTTCTCCCACCCGGCCCTGAGCGGGAGAAGTCATTTGATGATTTGTCCCTCACAAAAAAAAAACTAGTAGTATATGTATACATCTAAATTATTGATATACGTCATTCGGGAATTCTATTTTTTGATAACATTTAATAGATAAACTGCGTCTGTATAAATGTTACTGTGATGTTCAAATCTTGTTAGTTCGACGCCCAGCTCGAGGAGTGTGGTCAGTCTTAGTACAACAGGGTGTGAATACCGCAGCGATGAAGTTCATTGTGAGTACTGTTTGTCACTAGAACTTGGTACTTTAGTAGTTATAGACACTATCCTTACTTTAATAATAGTACGCTTAATAGAAAGGAGGCCTAACTCAAAAAATAAGGTATTTGAATATTACAAATTATGTTTGAATAATAAAGTTCAATTTCGAAATAACAATTTTTATGAGTGAGTTCTTTTTTGTTCGACGGCGCGATGGCTCATTATCCGAACTGCTAAGCTATCAGGAGTTACACGTGCTATTGTGAGTTAACCATAAAAGATAGGCATTTATCATTAATTTATTTTTAGATAATTTTTTGTAGATTATTTTCGTCATACATAATTCCTATGTACTTTTTTGTTATTAACTTTAACCATTAAGGCTGCACACGCGACGGATACTTAGAAAAGGGAGTAATTTCTACAGTTTTCCCGACATTTCCCTTTACTGCTCTGCTCCTGTTATTTATAGCGTAATGAAAAGTATCCTATAACCTGCCAAGGAGTATAAAAACATTATTGTACCAAGTTCTGTTAAAATCCGTCGAGTAGTTTTTATTTATATAAGGAACACACAGACAGACAAGACAAAAATTATACTGATTGCATTTTTGGCATCAGTATCGATCACTTATCACCCCCTGATAGTTATTTTGAAAATATATTTAATGTACAGAATTGACCTCTCTACAGATTTATTATAAGTAAGTATAGATAGATAATATTATATATATGTATATATTGTTACAGGTGTGTGTCTTCTTGATTTTGGTGATCTTCGAGGGATCCTATTGTGAGTATAAAATGTTATTTAACGTTTTATACAATGTAGAAAAATATATAGGCTACCAAACTTGTAGAGGGGAATCATTGTACAAAATGGTGTGATTAGTTAAAGTGAAGCAAAATATGCGTAAATTAACTAAAAATCGTGCGCGGACGCGGCGACGTCGCGCAGCCTACTGAGCTACGCGTCCGCGCACGCTGCTCATGAGGAAGAACCCCTCTGTGGTTCGAAACTAGTAGAGCTTTTCTCAATATTTACACGTGAGTAACCCGCGATTTTTAGTTAATTTAGTATGTCTCACGATAGTTATTATAAAAACAAAATATGCGTAGCTCTTCCATGTCGATTGACATTCTATTTGCCCCGCTTACCGTTGAGTATTTAAACTACACGAATGGTTGCATTTCTGATGTGTCCAGCTTGCAATTCACCACACACTTGTTTCGCTTATTTGCACTTTCCATAATGTAAGCCTGCTCTCGCCGCAGATTGTTAGTATCACTTTTCACTACAATTTCAAAACTTTTCGGTCCTATTTTTTTGTTCACTGGAAGTATTGACTGGCCCGTTAGGTACTACGCGCTAGACTTTCCACCTGTCCACACAAAATAGTCAGATTTGGTGACCACGTTGGCCAGGGACTGCACGCGGTCGGTGGTCAAAATACAATAAACAAAATAATGTGCGTACGATACGTTTCCAAATCCCAGAGGGGTTGCGGACAAGCGCAAGGAGGCACAGCGATCTCGGCCCAGAGCAGTAGGACAAACTCGGAAGTTTTAGTGGGTCTGACTGCGCAGGCGCCAGCTGTTATTTTTTTAGAGTATTAATAATAAAATAAATGATTATACAAAAAAAGTTTCTGTTGTAAAGTTGTTTTCATGTTATCATGAGAACAATCAGTGTTTAAATATCGTTTACTGATTACCAGTCGCTCTATATTTATAGTTTCACGCTGGTTTTCTGTGGGGCCGTGGTATCATTCCGGTCGAGCCCATCCATTCGTGCCGTAGCATAGCTCTCCAACAATTGACATGGCTTGACACTTGACATGATATTATACTTATATAATCTAAATTTATTTCAGGTGCTTACTGGGATTTCTTATTTACTACTCCTCCTACTCCTTCTTTGACTACTCAACCACCGCCGAAATATTACCTTATACAGAACATATACCTCAACAATGGACACCATAACGCGATAACCGTTAAAGAATATCCAATTAAAATGTTGGATAATTTATTATATTAAAATGTTCAAGAAATTACCCTGTATAATAAAGTATAATATAAGTTGTCTTTTAAATAAATGATTTAAGTATTCAAATTATAATTTTATTTCACATTTATAATTGCTGCTGACTGCACGTGTCGCGGGTTTGATTCCCGCACGGAACAACACTTTGTGTGATCCACAAATTGTTGTTTCGGGTCTGGGTGTGTTGTGTATGTGAATTTGTATGTTTGTAAACGCAACCACGACAAAGAAGAAAATCCTAGTGTGGGGCAAAAAAAAACTATCGTCCCTCTCAAAAAAATTAGATTAAAGTTCTTTGTCATGCATGATCCCATATTTCGTCTTATTGATGAGAAGTCTAAGAGTGTTTCGGCTCAACCGAAGTGATACCACGGCCTCACAGATAACCGGCGTGAACTACAGTAATGTTGTGTTTCGCAAAGGGAGTGAGGTTACCGGAGGCCCATCCTTTTTTCTCTTCCCTCAATGTCAAAATCTAAGTCCCGAAGGCCAGCAATGCACTGCTATAGCCCCACTGGTACGGCTGGCGGCAAGTCAGTGTAAGAGTATTCACAATTATAAATACGATATATACATTTTTATAATCATTTTTGGTATTGTTTCGCCTATTGGTTTTTCTAATGTAATATAATTTAATCCTTAACTATATTTACAAAAAAATATAGACAGAAGTACATATATGTTTCCCTCGTTTTTTATTTAATTGTAGGTAATTCTGATTGTTTTTATTTTTCTTTTTTGGATATTTTTATGTTTAGCCTTAGTTTATCTCTTGCTACTATTTAATTTTGATCCTGATGTTGTTCTGTCGATTATTATAGATTCTCATACTTACGTATATCTAAATTAAAATTTGTTGAGTTAAAAATAAATATGTAATAGTGTTAATTTCTTTTGCGATATAATTTTGATTATTATCTAACCTGTTGTTTTGAAATAAGAGAAAAGTACGGGCTGATGAGGCCATTGTGTTTAACATTGTTTATTTTTTCGTTGATAACATCACCAGTGAATATTATTATTAACTTCAATTTTGTTCTAATAAATGAGCTTAAAATTTTTAACACATTTGTTTTATTTATGGGGTGTATAATGGCGTCCAGCAGCGTGATTCTGTAAGACTTCATTCTAAATTTCGAATCTGAATCCGCTGTGAGTATTAGTACACTAGCGCTACACTTGCGAGTTGAACTAAATTGACAGCAACATTTTGATAGATAAAGTATGAGATGACGTTAAAAATGGCATTCTAAAATTTAATTTACCCGTCACTTCGACGCTCATTTCGCACCCGAACACGATTCAAAATCAAACAAATTTTATAGAATCGACGTGCAGACATATTATACAAATATTTCATAGAAATTTAACCAGTTACATTTTTTTAGTGTGCCAAGCGCTGGATCGCCTTATGGTAAGCAATCAGTACCCTCCATGGACATGGGAACACCAAGCGCGTTGCCGGCCTTTTTAGGATATGGATGTAAAATTGGAGAAATTGAGGACGGGAAAAGGAGAGATATAGGTAGGTTTGGGTACCTAGTAATCTGATTCACACAGGGAAACATAACAAAATTGTTGTTTCACGTCCTTCCACCTAAAGTAGGCTCTTCCCAGGAATGCTTCGATAGGTACCTGTTTGAACACCCAACTGAATCGAAGAACTGAGAAGCCACCTCTTTCTGCTATGCAGTATAAGGAGCAACTCTCCCAAAATGGCAGCGGAGCGCGTGCGTGCCGCAGTAGGCGACTGTCATGGCGTCGGGGTTAGAGTGACGATCTCCACGTGCGGCAAGTAGCGTTCCATGCGCGCCTCATAGAGCCCATAGACCGCCGCAGATAGGGACCAACAGGGCCGATGTTGTGGATCAAAAGCATTAAGGTACCGCAGTCTCGGCTTGGGGTAAGAGAAGGAATGTGTTTTTTATTTAGTCAGTAAGAGTCTGACTCTCGAGAGAAGTTTTTGTCTAGGGTATGGCGAGAGGAAGAGTTTCATGATTATTTTCTTCAAAAACAAAGTGTTATTCCGCGCCTCTTTCTATGAGACCGTGGTCAATATTCCGGTCGAGCGAGCCCATTCATGACTCTTCCAAGCTTATTTTGGACCAGACATGAAAACACATTTTTTAAATGTGAATCAATAGAAATCCTATACTCTAACAGAGTGTAGGTATAATGTAATGGAAATATAGGGTTTATCAATTTATTTTTATTATTCTTAGATATTTCACTTTTGGTCTTATACAACCACATTATCTGGCTGACATCTAAAAAAAACTTGAACTTCACCCTTGAATGTAACATTTTTTAGGTTAATTATTATTATGTATGTCTTTACCAATCACGAGACCACAGGGTCCCGGTCATTTGGAAGGCGTACGAGGGGTCGGAGCCAACTGCGCAGAGGCCCTTTAGACAACTTTAATCTAAATGAAATGGGACACAAACCGGCGACTATCCCTGTATGCACTATGGAAATGCACCCAAGGACAGTCCCCGGTTAGTGTAGGACTATTGCAGATAATGGGAACAAAATACAAGGCTATGGGTGTGGGTTGCTATGGGCTAGTAGGATAGGAACTATGAAAGGACTATGGCACCTGCCGAAACAATGTAATTTGTACACGTAAAACTGGCAGGCGGAGACTCGCCAACTCACCGACCGGGCCCCCGGGAATGGTTGCTAGTAATAGCAACAGAGGGACAACGGAAATGTGAGTGGCTGAAGGGTGAAGAAACTGCCACCAGCTTTCTACTCAGATCATCTGCATCTGCCTAAGCATCCTGCATCACTGGCCCACTCGCCGCTTACGAACAGCTTCCACCCTCCGAGCAGGATCACTACTCTCGCGACTCCACTCTGGACGGCCAATGAAGGCAAGCCAGAGGTGGGAGACCTGTTCCTCGTCATCGTTCACTCCGACCAGCCAATGAAGGCAAGCCGGAGATAAGGAACGGTGACTTCTCCCTGGAGCAATCGGGATGATGGTAGCCCGCGGGATCGCTAATTCCCGTCACCTCGCCTCAAGGTGCCCTGCGGGCTAATTATTATTATTATTATACGATAAAATCAGAAAAAAGGCTGTCGGGTAGTAAGAATTTTATAGGTTATGTGAGTAAAATAAAATCCAAGATTAAAAAAATACATTTATTTATTAGGTACTATAATTAGGAGCCTTAGGTTGAGTCTCATTAATCGTCTCAGTAACAGTTGTAGGAATGTTGAACAAATCACCGTCCATAAGAAGCCCAACGCGATTAAAAATTTACAATTACTTGTCGAAATTAAGCTTAAGAAAACAAAAACCATGGTTTGGTTCTCTGTTTAAATATAACTAAGTAACTCCACATGCTAACTTAAACCTATCTCCTTACATGTTAATATAATAAAAATAATTGTCCAAAAAGTTTGCCAAGATCTCCTCCACCAACATAGATGACATTATGGTTACCATTGTTTGTAATAGTATTTTGATAAGTTGTTGTTGTATGGGTTTGTTGGTGGACTTCAGGACAGTACCACCAAAAGCATGGTCTTGGTGCACCTGTAACAAAGTCAACTTATATTTAACAAAAATTTTTACTTGTGGCTGGATACAAACATGGAAATGTTTATGATTAGTTTTGGGTTGAGTCTATATGAATTTCGGAGATAAATAAAAAATTAGTACGTCCCGGTAAATTAAGTATAGTGTTCTCACTAAGACACACAAAATTATTACACAAATGTCTAAGTTTAACATAAGTTCCGGCTCGGCACACCGTTATACGAAGACTGGTGATTGACTTGTGTTCTTATTTAAGGAAGGAACAACGACGCGCCACGCGCACTGACATGTACATGCATTTACATAGGTGTGTGCGTGAGTGTCCCTACAATTAGATTTGAGATATTTTGATCTACTTAGTTTCTTTCGGATTCAAAGTTCAGGTATCAAGGAAAACATGTTGTGCCTTGAAAATATATGTATTAATGCTTTTCTCATTTAACTCACGTGACTAAAACGTTTTTAAAAAATAACCAAAATCACAATAAAGAAGAAAGCTATACATAAAGTTAAAAGTTGGGGCCATTTATTTTTTGCATATCGAAGGACCTAATAATGCTAAATGATTTTCTTGACTGACGTCATCTTTTTAGCCGTGAAGAATATGTACATACTCGTAGTATACGCAGTACGTGGTAGGTGCTGGCATTATTTTTATGATCTAATGCCCTTCTCGAAGTGAGAAGAGGATTTTGGTAATATGTAGTAATGATAATGAATAAGAAAGCTAAGACTTCTACGGCTGACATGAGACACTCTCTGCCTGCCTTTATGGGGCTTCAGACATCAATGTACTTACATTGGAATCCCTCCAAAACCGCCAAGAACAAGACGACACACACCTGAAACAATCATTATATGATTTGTAACATACAATTAACTAACTGCTTTACGACCTTTTTTGATAAATGTATATAAATCAAATAAATATGTATAATATTATATAATTATATATTATATATAAACCAATTAAACCGATAAAAAATTGCAGTCTGTGCCGTTTGGCGTGAGGGAGAAAGTGGTACAAAAGTTTTGATTGCACGGTTGGTGCGGTGGCTGGGCAACTGGCTGCCGTGCAACGTGTCACGGGTTCGATTCCCGCATGGAACAACTCTTTGTGTGATCCACAAATTGTTGTTCCGGGTCTGGGTGTCATGTGTATGTGAAATTGCATGTTTGTAATCGCACCCACGACAAAAAAGCTAACAATGTTTCTTCTACGTAGAAAAATATAGCAGAGACCTGAAGTGGTAAAGAATTATTGGAATGAATACATTTTTATTCTATTATCAAATTCAGCAGATAAACCTTTAGGGCAGATTTTTCAATATTCAGATAAATGATATCTGAGGAATAAAATTGTTGCTGTCACTGTCTTATACAAACATTCTGACGCGACAGCAACATAATTATTCCGCAGATGACTTTTATCTAACCATTGAAAAATCAGCCCTAATAAAAGGTTTATCTGCTTAAGGTTTCTTTGCTGAAGTTGAGAGTGATGGTTGTTTTGATTGTTGATTTTCTACACGCGCTGGCACAATTCACTTTTAATATTATTATATTGGTATATATTAAATAATGTAGCTACTTACAATTAACTTCATGGTAGCAGTAATCGCAGACTAGAGTGTTGAGATTGGACTCACTGCTTGAACTGGCGAGATGTTTAGATAACACTAACATTTATACAAATGCTAGTTATCTCCTTGTGACGTGCGATGCCAAATTATTAATGAAATATATATTTTTTTTTATGTCATAAGCAGTAATCGGAGTAGGTAGATTGAAATGGGCATTTCTCCGAAATTGGTAGATTATTAAAAAAAAACCGGAACTTATGTAGGAATTTTTTTACTGCCAAGAGTGGAAGATTCATTTGATGATTTGCCATCCTCAAAAAAAATAGGAATTGTAATAAAATGAGCAATATTATTCTTTAAATACCGGAATACCGGCAATACCGGAATTACTTTCCAGGAAAATGGCTTATCCATGTTATTCTTTCTGTGTTCATTTATGATACAAGTACCAAAAATCAATCTACCTACTCCGATCACTGGTCATAAGTCACCAAACGAGGAGACCAATTATCGGTAAGCAATCGCCGCGGCCCATAAACACCCGCAACACGAGTGTGTTGCCGGCCTATGGGGATTAGGGTTTCGGAAATTTGGGGATTGAGGAAGGATGATTGTTGACGATTAAAGCATTAGAACAAGGTCGGGGTCCTACCGCAACGACCATGACCAATATGACTATTGGTCATGTCGTTGCGGTAGGACCCCGACTGAAAAACCACATCGTATTTGTTTGTTTAAAGCCCTTGTTCGTTCACAACTGGAGTATGCAGTTTCGGCATGGAATCCTTTCTACAAAAAATATGATGAAATGGTGGAGAATGTTCAGTACAAATTCTTGCGTGCTATGCATTACAGATGCCATAAATCTTACCTACCGTACCCTGTTTTACTCAGTAAATATAAGTTTCTTCCCCTTAGCTCTCGAAGGAAGTACCTTGAAGCGACAGTCTTATACAATATAGTCAGAAACAAATTTAACTGTACAAACCTGAACAACATGATCTGCTATGCTGTACCCAGAACCATCCATAGGCGACAGGTACGCGCAGGTACCCTTTTTGCACTGAACACCTGTCGAACTAATTCAGGCCTGCGTTCACCTATCCGCCGTATGGTTGACACATATAACGTTACCTTTGTTGACATAGATATATTTAATTGCAGCATAAATAAGTTCAAAAGCCTCCTTCTCAGTTCCCTATTTAATACTCAAACTACTTTATTACAGTAATTTCTTCCACTATCTGTCTAGTATCTTTAAACATTCTATTTGTTACGCGCACAGTTATCAATGTTCCTAGCGTTTATAACTCGTTTTTTTTTAATTTGTATGTCTACCTGTGGACAGCGTTGTGGGTTACATTATGACCACAACATAAAATTGTTAAACTAGTTGTAAGTCTTTATAATGTATCTGTTTGCTGTTCCTCAAAATAAATAAAATAAAATAAAATGACTTAAAAAAACTTTTAAATGTCAGTATAAACAAACACACGTTTTACTAAATTAAATACTAAAATACTGTATGTTAGTGTCTTTTTTTTTAATAAATTTAATTTATTTTATTTTATAATTATAGTTTTCGGAACAGTCAAATCAAATAATTTGATATGCCAAAATGAAGGTAAAAATAATAAGATGTTACAGTATGTAGTGATTCTCTTCATCATTTGGTATATATAGGAATAATAAATATATATAGGATTCATCATTTGGTAGGAATTGTAAAGGCTATGTGAGTAAAATAAAATTCAGGATGAAGAAAATACTAGAGATAATTTTATTAGGTACTACAAATAGTAGACTGACGGTTGAGTCTTATTAATACAAGCAGTAGAAGGAATGTTGAACAAATCATCGTCCACAAGAATTATCCCAAAATTATGGAGGGAACAAAATTTGCAAACTAAATTTGCAAACTCTTAAAAAGACATTAAAACAGTTTTTTGGTTAAGAAGGCATACTAGACCATACTTGCATTTTTAAATGACAAGGTTTGACTATGAAATTTTTTAAAGATATTTAATCTTTAATTTAATTTAATTGTAATTTGTAAATTGTAATTATTTTAAATGTAATGTAATTGTATTGACATTAATGCTTGTACTGATGACTATAACTGTAATAACTATTATGTAAATAATATGAAAAATAGAATTATGATAATTTAATTAATGACATATGACATTGTAATCTAAACTCATATATTTCTTTATTCCATCTGCATGTAACTCATGTTATGACAAATAAAATGATCTATCTATCTATCTATCAAGCAGAACAACTTTTAATAATTTACAATTATTTGTCGAGATTCTGCTGAAGAAAACCAATGCCATGGTTTGGTTCTCTGTTTAAACATAACTAACTCCACATGCTAACTAAAACCAATCTCCTTACATGATAATATAATAAAAATAATTATCAAACAATTTTGCGAAGATCTCCTCCATCAACAATGATGACGTTATTGTTACCATTGTTTACAAAAATAAATTGATAAATTTTTGATGAAGACGAATGGGTTCGATGTCTTACACGGGTCCGATGGCGAGGGCAGTACCACCAAAAGCATGGTGTTGGTGCACCTGTAACAAAGTCAACTTATATTTAACGAAATTTTCAGTTTTTGGCAGGATAAAAACGGGGAAATATTTGTGATTTCAATAGTAATATTTACGAGATAATGAATAAGGAAGCTAAGACGTCTTACAGCTGTCATGAGTAATTCTCTGCCTGCCTTTTTGGGGCTCTAAAAACACATTCATTAATGTACTTACTGTGGAATCCCTCCAAAACCGCCAAGAACAAGAAGACATACACCTGAAACAATAATTATATGATTTGTAACATAAAACTAAATATTATACCTGTATAAACTTAATAACACATATTAAAATATTTCTTTTCTTAATGAGTAATTTAAATATTACTATAAAATACTGATATATTTTTCTTTTATTTTGTTTCAATTCGAACAGATGAAGTAGTTTATTATGGCTAATAATAGATCTGAATATATATGATATAGAGATATGAGAATCTGCTTAATATACTTTGAGTACTGGTTAGTTTTTTTATTTTCTAATACGTGTTGTCTGATTTCAATTCTAATAGTATTATATTTTACATATTAAAGATGGTAGCTACTTACTATTAAGTTCATCGTTGTGGTAATCGCACACTAGGGTGTTGAGATGGGACTCACTGCTTGAACTGGAGAGATGTATAGATTACAACTAACATTTATACAAATGTAAGTTATCTCCTTGTGACGTGCGTTGCTAAATTAATTACATATATTTTTATGTGATAGGTAAGTTGGAAAACGAACAGCCGGGTAACTTGATGTTAAGCAATCGAAGCCACCCATGGACAAATCCAAGGAGTTACATTCCCGCTGGGGATTGGGGTTTCAGAGATCGAAAAAAATAAATAAAAATAAAAGCCTAAAAGTCGGGGTTATTTCTCAGACCTCATGATCGATATCACTTAAAAAAAACTTTTACAAATCGAAGTAAATAAACACGCTTTAGTTTAACATATTTATTTAGTAACTTAAAATATTACAGTTCCTAAAATACTACATATAATTTTTTCGATTTTTCATTAGTTATCGAAACGGTCAGTCAAAAATAAAGAAAGAAAATTACATCTGAATAACAATTGGTTGCCACTTTTGCAATTTTGAAAATAGTATTATTTTGTTGAATATCTAATAGTAGTAAATATAATCTGGATAAAGTTAGCCTTTGAGACTATTGTGTCTTTGAAATAGATCAGGTTTGGTTTGTTGTTGTTTTAGAGCTTGGAACATAATTTTAGTCATTTCTTCATGGCCAATGAGGTGGTACAATAATACTTTGACGTCGGCATCAATTAGAAAGGTTCAAGGTCTGAACCCCCTTATCCTCTCTTCCACCAGCTCCTATAGAAGCTGGTGCCTGTGGTCCTGGCGCCCTCATACTGGTTGCTTCATTTCTAGGAATGTTTTTCACCTCCGGACGTTCTGTATAAGGTTTCGCTGGGGAGCCTGAAATTTATCAATTATCATAAAACTTTTTTTTCATTTTTTTATGCTATATAGCGGCAAACGAGCTCTCGTACTACCTGATTGGAAACAATCGGTGCCGGCAGTAAATACCCGCAACACTAAAGGTGTTGTGAGTACATTATCGCTTATTGGTGTTAGAAAATTGAGGATTAAGTGTGGGAGAGCCATGCTTCATACACCGGAGGCCCAAAATCCCCAATCTCCAAAAAGTCGGCAACGCACTAGTAACTCCTCTGTAGTTGCGGGTGTCCATGGGTGGCGCTGATTGCTTACCATCAGGTAATCCGTCAGTTTGTTTGCGGTAGGTCGACATATAAAAAAGAAAATTTGAGTATTGGTAGTCGAGAGAGGGAGTATTGAAATGTGCTTGTAACATCGAACACCCAGCGCTGTGATTGTTTCACACTGTTTTAATTTCTAAATGGCATAGAGTTCTCACTTCTTGTATTTATGGGTAGGTAAACGAATTACCTGATGGTAAGCATTCGTAATACCAAAAGAGTTGCTACGTGCCTTTCCGGCCTCTTGTAGTAGGGATTGAGGATAGGGGGAAAATTATTGGACCTCCAGACCCAGCGAAACACAATATAAGTGTTGCCTCACACCCGGTATTCTGCCCGAGCGTGCGGCGCGTAGCGTTCCGCGCGCGCCTCAAAGAGCCAATAGACCACCACAGACGGGGCCCTAAAGGGCTGATGTTCAGCCGGGGTTGCGGGGTAAGCGCAATGAGGTACCGCGACCTTGGCACAGAGCAGGAGAAGGAACAGGGGGGTTATTAGTCAGTAAGAGTCTGACACTCCCTCCTGTCAGTCATTTGATGATTTTCCCCTCACAAAAAAAAGAACACCCGGTATTCTGTGAGACCGTGCGTGCTGGCCTGTTCCTACTGAAGCATGGCTCTCCCACATCTAGTGAGGGAGCACGACGAATAAGAACTTAACCAGAATGATGACACTTACGTAGAACCTATACTCAATACTCAATATATTAATTGCATTCCACAATGTGAACTTAGGTGGTAGGGTACATAAGGATTTACATATATTAGTTTAGGAGCATTGTGGGTCATCTCGGGCATAACAATATTAGTAAACATTTTATGAGGAGGGCTAGTATAAATATTATGTATACAATTTTTAATTATTTTTACGTGGGTAGACTTACATATATATAACTTATAACTAATTGAGTACAACCTAGTAATAGAATAGCTATGTATACTTACAGTGGAACATATCCGCTACAACCACGATCAAAAACAATGTCACCTAGAACAAGATAAGTATTTACTCGTCAATATTTGCTGAATGCTGTCTCAGTTGAATATTTCTTTAGTCATTCGCTGGCTACTGTATAAGTGTTAAAAACGATTACGAAAGGTTTAGGAGCCATGTTACGAGTATTTAGTTGCCCTACACAAAAATAATTGCTGAAATCAAACCAGTAGTTCCAGTTTACATTCAGAAATACCAACAGATAAGCAGACCAACTTTTCAGCTTCATAATAGTATGTATAGTATAGATAGATAATCAAATCAGTTTTTTCTTCTCTTCAAATACTTAATGTCTCGTAGATGTGACCCACTGAAGCGTAGGAGAGCCATGCTCGACGGAGTGATACCACGGCCTCGCAGAAAACCGGCGTGAAACAACCACAACTTCGTTGTGTGAGTGAGGTTACCGGAGACCGAATCCCTCCGCTCTCCTCATCCCTTCCCAATCAATAAATAACCGAAACTCTTATCCCTTAAAAGGCCGGCAACTCCTTTGGTGTTGCGGGTATCCATGGGCGGCGCCGATTGCTTACCATCAGGTCTGCTCGTTTGCTGACCTATCCCATACAAAAAGATCCTGGCTTACAGAAGATGCAGTGGTTTCGGGAACTTGTGACGAGCTTGTCCCATTAAATAATCAAATTTGTACTCACAATGAACTTCATCGTTGAGCTACTTGCACACTGCAATACTTAAGTGACACTGCACTGCTGTAACTGGGTGTTGAACTGTGGCACTATTGGAATCACGGGAACATTTATACATACTCTAATTTTCCTCGTACAAACTTAAGTGGTCTATAATCTGAAAGTTATGAAGATGAATCATTAGCAATTCAATTATATGGGATAATATTTTATGTATATGCACTTAATTATATTTGACATATATGGAACTTAAGGGAAAACCTCCTTTCAAAAACCATATATATTCTGTTATCTATTTATTATGATGTAGGTGTACTTTATTATACGAAATTTCGTTCTTGCCATACCTATTACTGGACAACGATATCAGCTCACACATAGGACCCATTACAATAACAATACAAAATTTTCCGTTGTGTTTGGTGACTGGGCTTCTCCCAGTGTATCCAGCAAATAAATTTACCGAAGGAAGTGGAAACTATTTAGTTTTTTCTTCTCCTCAAATAATATCTTGTGATTAATTTCGTTGCGGGATCCAAGACAGTCATTCATGTTCTTAGGAAGCGCCGGACTACAGTGTTCCGGTGTTTTCATGGTGGTATCTACTGTAGATAGGAGTTGCACCGGTTTTGAGAGGTTGCGGCGGGCTTGTCCCATTTATTTATTATTTATTTTTTACATTCATACAAAACGTAAATTAAGCATATAAGAAAATTTATTTACAGGATTAAAGTACATAAATACTTCACATTCTTGTTGGAACCATGAGCAGCGTGCGGGTACGCGGCGATGTCGCGCAGCCTACTCAGGCTCGGCCTATTCAGGCTACGTATCATAATTATTACGCCGATAGCTTTTATCTAACCATTGAAAAACCAACCCTCAGTCGGGCATCTTATCAATTCTTTGAGTACTCCACAACGTACTGAAGTTATTATAAAAACATCCATAGATAACATTTATATGACTATTGAAAAAATAGCCCTCAATAGAAGACGAGAAAACAATACGAGATAAGCGATATCAAATTCATTAATAAAATAAAACAAATATTTCTTAATTGAAAAAGCTTATTGCACAGTAATTGAATTTATTAATGTCTAGCTAATCTCACGCGGTTTCACCCGCTACTCGGCTCCATTTGATCGTAGCGTGATGTTTTATAGCCTATCGCACTGAGGAACATTGTAACTATCTATTAGTGAATGAATTTTCGCAATCCGACCAGCGGTTCCAATGATTACCCCCTACAAACAAACTTACAATTTTTACCTCTTTATAATATTAGTACAGATAACTCCTAACTACAATATCTGCGGAAGTCTGTTATTTATTACGAATAGTCATCATAGGTCTCCAAATAATTGATAAAAAAGTAATTAAAAATGATCATACTATCGAACATCATATGATTGTGGCAATAAAAAACATTTCTAATAACATATTATATTAACATACATAATACAATACATATGTATATGTAAATAAGTTATCGAAATGTCCAAACATATACTTTGGAATAATTCCAGGTAAAAATGTATTATACCCATATAAAATAATTTATTTATATCCTTATAATATTTAGAAAAGAGGAAAATACTAAAACTTTATGCATAAATGTAGGTACATGCAGTAATACATATATATTTATGTAACTTATGTTGGCGTGGTGGCTGGGCAATCAGCTATTGACTAAATGAAGCAATTTTCTTTTATTTTTCTGGCTTTTTAGCGGAATATTGGTGTTACATTTTTAGACCAACTTTATAACATAACCAAGAATGAGATTCTAAAACCGAAGATTTAAAATAGAAGTTCTTCATAGAAACCTACAGTTTGGAACAAACTAACAGCTTCACTAAATCTAACGACATACCAAAACATTTTTTGAAAATAAATCTTAACTAGATTGATTTTACATCCTTAAAAACCTTTATAAACAACAAAATGTAAATCGTTGGAGCCGTTTTCAAGATCCTGTTTATACCTATACATAAATAAAATAATTCCTACTCGTTTTAAAGATGTTCAAAGGTTTATTTATATATTGGTCTATTTGCTTCTTTCTTAAATAAAACATGCGAAACTAAATAAAAATCTAAATTCGTATCAGCAGATTCTGAGATTTATAAGCGCGTTCGATTAAACTAGTTGTTTAAACAATGAAAGAAACTCGTTGAGTTTATAATAATATAATAATAAAATAATTATACAATTTACTGCAATTTATGATGATAATGATATTAACTCGGGCAGCGACAACGTACGTGTTAAGTTCATAAACGAGCGTAATAATCGAGGGCGAGTCCCGATTAAAAATTCCGGACTGGTCCTAAACTACACGATACAAAGGCCATCTAGGTATCAGGAAAAATAAAATAAAATACAGATAGAATTTTATCATCTCGGGAATTTCAGAAAGTTGACCGGTCAGCTTAGATCTAGTTCAGCCATCAGGTCAACATTACTGATAACACTAAACTTATTTAATTATATTTTTATTCATATATCGCGCAATCGCACATTGTACAAAAATATGGAAATAAGATTAGGTACGCCGTTTTTAAGGAAAGTAAATTATCAAATGACTTTTTTCTTCTAGAGTACGGTGTGAAGGAGTATCAGAATCTTATTGACTAAAAGATCCTCGCTTCTTCTGCTCTAGGCCGAGCCCGCGGTACCTAAATTGCACCTAAGACTTAGTGAATCACCTGACCTGGGATGATATTTTTTGGGTTTTATTAAGTTTTTCTGAAACTTTATTTATTGCATGGGAAACATGAAATTACAGATGAATAGTGGATCTTATAGTATATATGATGCGTACCGTTGCTCGGAACCGAATGCCTACTCAGTTCAGTTCTGGGTCTTTCTGAGTTCTGGGTATTTCATGTCTGCTGGAAGGTTTTTCAATGGCATAAGGGGTCAAACAAACGAACGTATTATCTGATAGCAAGCAATCCCTGCCGCTCATCGAAGGAGTTTTAAGCGAGTTGCTGGCCTGTAGTCTGTTGTTAAGGATCCGAGGATTAGGAATTTGGAGATAAGAAGACAGGTGGGGGGAGGATTGGGTCTCCACTAACCTCAATCTCATGGCAAAACATGGGTCGAGCTATACAGCTTGCAATTTCTGAATTTGCTATATTCATAGAAATAAATTTAAGCATTCTTTCAAAAGCCTCGCCTCATATTACATGTGACTGATACAGTGGACGGGGTATTTCCTTTCAGTCTTATTATAATGTTTTTGGTTACAACCAATTTTAAATAGAGTTGTTATGCACTCATACGGGATAGACGAATTACTTATAACAATTTCCTCTATGCACACAAAATTCGATGAATCATGGGAATCGAGTAAATAATAATTTGTGTAAGGAAAATTTTACAAATAATTACTTATAGGTATTTTAATTAAAATATTAAGTTTAGAAATTTAATAAAAGTTACATATATATGTGTATTTTTATAGACATGCTCTTTCCTTTCACAGGAACACAGGGTCCCGGACCTTTGGAAGGCGTACGAGGAGCCGAAGCCAACTCGCAGAGGCCCGTTAAACAGTTTTAATCTAAATGTGATGCATGCTTATTATTAAGATATTTAAAGTGCATGTTATAATTTATTAGGAGAATGCAACCTAGATAGTCTAAAACATATGTCACGAGGACCACCAAGTCTTATTTCTCGGGCTACGCACGGGTATAACATATGGAGCTTAAGTACCTTCACTCACTGAAGAAATAATTAAAATCGATCCAGTGCTTTTAGAAACACCATGAAGATTGGAATATCTCAATTTATTTATTTACGACATCACTTTAGATACTTGAGGTATCATAATAACAGTATTCCTCGAATATTTAATGGATGTTATGAATATAAACTAGTCTCTTCAATAACTTTGTATTTTATAAAAAAACCGCAACAAAATCCGTTGCATGGTTTTATAGATTTAAGCATACACGGGGACAGAAAAAGCGACTTTGTTTTATACTACGTAGTTAGGGATTTTAACTTTGTACAATAACTTTACACTGGCGGTATTATTCATCATCGTCAGCCTATAAGTGCCCACTGCTGAGCAAAGGCCTCTTCTCATATTATTTTCTGGTGGCATTCTTTGACAGTTAAGAAACGTCAGATTAGGAGCACGGAGATGAAAAAGAGTTCGTAAAAAAAGGAAATAACATGCAATTTTTGGGAATTACCTTACACCACATTCCCCTGTATCCAAACAGGAAAATGACACCAACAGTTTTTGAGCGAAGGATATTCCTAGCAGTTGTTATCTCAATATGAATACCTACGTGACACAAGACAAGGCAGCACTGTTATTTGCAAGAATATAAATACTTTTAGCATTATGGGAATACCAATTACTAGGAACGCTCGAGTTATCTTGTAGGTCAAAACGCCAATCTTATAAGTAAACTGTGCCAAATTTCCGGAACAAATTCGTTACTAAGGAGTACTTTTGGATTATCGGCTTCATTACATTTGCTTAGTTTAATTTGTTTTATTGTGTGATTAGGCAGCGAACGAGTTGATGGATTGACTCGATGGCAAGCAATCGGCGCTGCCCATAGACACATATAGCACCAAAAGAGTTACGAGTGCTTTGCCGGCCTTTTATGGATAAGGGTTTCGGATATTGAAGGATTGGGAAGATATGCAGGATAGGGGGGGGGGAGGGGATTGGGCCTCCGGTAACCTCACTTGCACGGCAAAACATAACGGTCTTAGGACGTGGTATCACTCCGGTCGTGCCGACCCATTCATGCCGAAGTATGGCTCTCCCACACTTAAACTCTCTCTCGCACTTACTTTATATCAAATCTTTACAAAACTGTGCATATATCACACACTCTTTCCAAAATAGTAAACAGATGGGACAAATCAAAAGGGCACCAACCTTTGTGATACATGTATTTGGCTAGTACAGAGACCAGAGTTTTACAAATATTTGTGTAACTGAATTATTGTGTTGTAAAATCTTATACTGTTTGTGTACCTTTTTGAGTAATAAAGATTCATTTATTAACTTACTTTTAAGTAATCATTAATTTTTTTAAGTAGACCACTGCAGTCGGTGTCCTATTATGGATGATGTTCAGACGAGTTTGCGGGGCAAGCGCAATAAGGCACTGTGGCTTCGGCCCAGAGCAGGAGAAGGAGCGATAGGTGAGGGGGAGTTTAGCCCTTAAGAGTCTGGCACTCCGTCTCGCCTTACCATGGTCATGATTGATTTTCCCCTAACAAAAAAGTATCCCCGTTAGTTTTGTATAAATTTAATTTGATTCTCTTAAGCCTAATTAAGTTAAGTATCTGAGTTTTAAAAAGTAAGGCTGCACAATAGATGGAGTGACTGTGCATCGTGCCGCGGGTTCAATTCCCGAATGAAAAAAATTCATGAAACATGAAACGCATGATTCTATGTTTGTAAATTGTTTGAATTCACTTTTATATCTCTAATGATTTATTTTTATCAATTTCGTTGCCGAATTCAGGGTAGCCTTTCCTGTCCCTAGCTCGTCAGGCTTATTGTGTTTCGTTGTTTTCATGATTAGTATGTACTGTACGATGACCGTTTTTTTCTACATGATAGAGAACAAAAGAGATCACTGGCTTGTTATTCAGAAGCAGGATTCACCACATGCCAATTTAGCGGCCTAATATGTAAAATTTACGCAGACTACTAAAGAATAATCAATTTAAACTAGCGATCCGCCCCGGCTTAGGACGGGTGCAATGCTGATACCAAATTACTCCACTATTTTATTGTCGTTATTATACTTTTACGTCAGTTCGTGCACGTAGCGTGCTCTTCTTGTATTAATTGATGCGCTATGAAAATTATATTATAACCTGCCTAGGAATATGAAAAAGAATTCACCGAGTTTCGTTAAAATTTGTTGAGTAGTTTTTGTTTCTATAAGGAACATACAGACAGACAGACAGACAGACAAACAAAAATTTAACAGATTGCATTTTTGGCATCAGTATCGGTCACTTATCACCCCCTGATAGTTATTTTGAAAATATATTTCATGTACAGAATTGACCTCTCTACAGATTTATTACAAGCATGTAGGTATGTAGATTTTAAAAATAACTATGCAACAGCTTGTACTCGTTCTTTAGCAAATAACCTCAGAAAGTGTCTGGGTCTCAATCTATGTAAATTTGTATTTCTGCGTGCCTGCTATTGGAATTCAAGCTGGAAACATTATAATGTTAATGTTATAATATAAGCGGCTACGTTGCTACGCCGTAGCAACGTTTGCTACGAAATCATTTAGATGTGATTGATAAAATTGTGTTTATCTGTTTAGTCGTTTTTTCTAAGAATGGTGCTAAAATCGCAAATCTCTATTTGTTTCTTTTACTATAAAGAAAAATGCACATGTTTAACAATATATGTATTGCTTAAGAACTTTGTAATTGTATTTGATAGATTCTCCATGTAAGCCAGTAGGCTAGCTGATATAGGCGAAGGAAAGTTAAAGATTAAAAAACACATAATACAGATTTGTACATTTATTGAATAGAAAAAAATGATTTTACCGTCACATTGATTGCACAGAGCGTAAGACCTAAGTTCTGGTAATCAGGGATATTTGGTTCGATTACCATTGGCTGCTTAAATCACGAGAACGGAGAAAGTAGGGTAATCATAATTAGGAGAATACTGCTGTTGATATAGTGTGGGATACGGTACCGGATATAAAGCATATGGATCAGGCATTTGTAAGGGGGATTGACCGCCAAAAATCATAGGTTGCTGTTGTTGGAGGTACAGCGGGAACAGCTGAGGTGGTTGACCCAGATTCTGTTCAGCTTGTGGAAGTTGGTATTGTGGAGGTTGTTGACTGGGAATCAGCACAGCCTGTTGAACTGAATTTAGGCCAGGATATGGAACAGGGTTTTGGACAGGATAGAAGCCAGGGTATTGACGAGGATTAAATCTAGGCAAGGAATGAACTGAATTAGGTTGTTGCGGCTCGGGGTTAGGTGCTTTTGGACTGCTCGCATTTTCTGTGTTTGAAGAAGGTTCCTTAGCATCGACTGGGCCCTTTACTTCTGTGTTTGTATTCACTGGTTCAATTGTTGTTCGATCATTGTCTTCTACTTTTGGCTCAACATTTTCATTTGTCTCCGTGTTTGAATTAAGTATAGGCTTCGCTTCAGTTGGGTTATCATTGTTGAGGTTTGCTACATCGTTACCTTTGAGGACCGTTGGTGTACCTGTCATTAACAAAATATATTTTCTACTGTACTTGATAAGGTATAAGTTAAACTTTATAAATAATGTGATGTATATTATTTATGAGTTGGTGTACAATTTTTTTCAAACTATGTATTGTCTAGTTGTTTTACAAGTAATATTGCAGGAAATAAATATTTTTATGATATTATATGTCTGTTTTTATTTATACCTATATAGTTTATTTTATAATAGCTTTTATTAATGAAAAATGTTTTTAATTTATGTGTATGTTATATAATGTTTGAATAATATTAATGTGGATTGATCCTTTTTTGTGCCTAAGTGTTATTTTTGATTGTATTGCTTTCTATCGCATTTAATAAGTTTAATACTTACAGTGGAAATGATCGGCTAACGCCACAATCAGAAACAATGTTACCTGGAACAAGATTAGTATTTTGGTCATACGCTGGCTACTGCTAAGGACGAGGTACTTATAGTTATTGTATACTCTGCGGCATTAGCGGCCATATTATTAAGTAATCAGATCAAACTTAAGACACTGTGACATACCACAAATATTATAAAGTACTTTTAACGAAAAGGGGAAAATAACAATTAATAAATACATTACTTCAACACTCAACCATATTTATAATTTTTATTTTTTTGAAAGTTACTTTGTTTATTTATTTTAGTTAATAAAAATATGAAATACTTTATATTTGCAATAAACTAATCTGACCATATATTCAATGAAAATTTTAACTAGGTGTTAATGGTTAAAGGAAAATTCTCAACTTTTTTATTTAAAATATGTATATAAAAAAAATAACAGTATACTCACAATAAACTTCATCGCCGCAGTATTCACACACTGTTATACTGAGACTAACCACACTGCTCAAGCTGGGCGTCGAACTGACGAGATGCGCAGATTATAGGAGCTTTTATACGAATATGTAAACCTTATCGTCTTGTGACGTCATACACTTCGTATTACTATAACTCCGATTATTAATAACCCTTTATTAAACTTTTGTGATAGTTTTGAACATTTGCGAAGTTCTTTTTTGAGGGAATAAAACCATCAAGTTTCTTCGCCCGCCCTGGGTAGGGAGGGACTGTCAAATTCTTACTTCGTACTACTTTACTTACTCCGAACTTTCGGCTATAAATCATATTCTTCAGGTCCTATAGCCTTATTGGGCCTCATTCTCATCATCACCTAATAGACACCGATAGACATCATTTTAATACTAGAGGCAAAGATAGGCTGGCTGTGCCACGATTCCGTCTGTCCAAAGTACAGAAATCCTTTATGGTCCCAAAATACAAATATCCGTAATCCTTACGTTCTGTGCGAAATTGTTACGGTAAAATTCCAAGTAGTATACCGAATATTAATGAAAGAAAATTTAAAACTTATATTAAACGCGAATTGTGTAGACAGGCATACTACAAACTTTCACTGCAGTGTTTCAACTGCATTGTTCTCATATAAGGGTACAATAATGTATTCTTAATGTTATATTAGTGAAATTGTAAAACAAATATTATTTTTTAAAAATAGTCTCACTAAAATAAGATCAGGATGGTGTTTCTTGCTCGTTCTTCTCCATTCGAATCTACAATTTGGAACAAGCACCTATCTTCACTGACGAACAGACTGACAGACTACTTTTTTTATTTTGACGTTTCAAAAGTACCCATTTAAGGTTTGTTATTTTTGGTTGAGAAACCATCTAATGATTTTCCACGCTCTTAGGTTCAAAAACAAATTTAATTTTTTTTTCAAAGTTAATGTTTAATAATATTTCCTTTATCTTAAATTAATTCTATGAAATCATTAGCAAGAATTTTGGTTTCTGTTCTGTCGCAGAGAAACAATACGTTGATTAAGTTTATACCATTTACCAGAGGCCTTCAAAGGTCACCAACAGAAAATGTCAGAAGGTAATGTTAAGCGTAGTAAACTACACAATTGACTTACTGTATTAACTATCAGGTGACATCTGACTAAAATACAGAATCACAAAACGTAAACAAATATATTAAAGAATCTGCCTAATTAAAATAATAGCACTTGCTACTCCCTGGGAATATATATTTATTATCATCATCATCATCAGCCTATAAGTGCCTACTGCTAAACAAAAGCCTCTTCTCACACAGAGAAAGTATGAGCATATAAGTCCAGGTTTCCTCGCGATGTTTTCCTTCACCTTACGTGAGTGGTGTCTAAATAATCAGAGAAAGTACATATAACTCGGTAAAAGTCACTTTTGTACATAAATAAAGGGTTAATAAATCTGAATAAAATCTTCAAACTTAGTCTGCATGCCTCATTGACAATTTTATTGTCATTGTTGGTTGCGGTTGGGCTCAGACCATGTATTATTTGAGATTTCCTTTTTTATTAACAATAACACAAAGAAATAAGTATCATTAACCAATCAATCATTAAATAAACAAAGACCATTTTAGAGTTTTGGAAATACCGAAGACAGTGTTATCACACACCCGGGACCGTGTCAGCACTCGGGTCAGCCCGTCGAGGTACCTATTACAATCAAGAAGCATAAGTTATTAAAATAAATGACTCTGATTAGGACAATAGTTTACACAACGTTCTAAGCCTCATTTGTAGTTTTGAAAACCTACTAATATTTTAAGAGGGAAAAACATCGAAGTGTTTGCGCTTACAAATGTGCTACGTTGCTACGCCGTAGTAATACGGCTACGATAATGAGTATATTATGACAATCCAAACTAATATTATAAATGCAAAAGTAACTTTGTCTGTCTGTCTGTCTTTTCTTCACGCCTAAACCACTGAACCGATTTCTGTGAAATTTGGGGCAGACATATTATATTTGTACATTATACATAATATATTACAATTGGCAAAAATTATAGGCCTTTTTGGGGAACAAATCATTAAATAACTTCTTCCGCCGCTGGTGGGGCGAAAGGGCGTGCCCATCATCCAATAACTTCTCCTACTCCGGGCAAATTACAACGCTTGCAACCGCAACCTGATCATCGGCCTTATTGAGTCCAATCTGTGGTGGTCTTGGTGGTCTAATCGGCCTTTGCTGTTGGGTCTACTGTAGCGGCTGGGGCCACCACCATTGTATGGCCTTACAATAAGGATATCCGTAACAGATTCATCCCGAAATTTGCCTGCCACTGTGATCTCTGAATCACGTAAAGATCGAATGCAAGAAAAAAATCATAAGGCATATAGTGCGACTACACACTTATCTTTATACATACATGTTATTATTATGTTGTTAATTAATATATAATAATTGTTTCTCACAAAAGGAAATTCCTAAAAGTGCGATAAAGATAATAGTAGTGCTTGCTCTGTTTTACCTTGTGATAAAATATTTAGCTCTGGGAATACTCATATTATTATTGATAATACAAAGGTTAAAAGTTATCACAATGTTTTATAGCTTATTGTTATAATTACTCGTTTAATTTGTCAGTGATTGTATTATTCATTTTTTATTATAAGGTTATTTTTGATAACCCTATATTATTTTAATTTATATTAAAATATGAAAATTATTAAGTATGTAAACGTTTTTATAATAACTATCGTGAGATATACTAAATTAACTAAAAATCGCGGGTTACTCACGTGTATAATATTGAGAACAGGTCTACGCGCAGCCTACCTCACCTCCAGCCTACCTTGCCGCGTCCGCGCACGCTGCTCATGAGGAAGAACCCCTCTGTGGTTCGAAACTAGTAGAGCTTTTTTCGATATTATACACCTTACCTGAGTAACCCGCAACTTTTAGTTAATTAAGTATGTAAACTTTTTTTTTCTCCTTAGAATCTGCAACAGCTTAGATCTTGCTAAAAAGGGTTTGACATATGCTGCACAACAGACGCCCTTTCTTTCGTTGCATTTTTTTAATGTGAAAAGATTTGGACACCTTTAAATTCAGTCATACTTAGCGATCTTAACTCTAATAGATATTTCTTTCCTACATTTTTAAGTAACCAGTTACATTAGACAAAAAATAATTTGGTATATTGAAATAAAGTAACGCCACCAAATACAATGTCCCTAATACGACTTTATGCTTCACTAACGCCATCTCGTGAGCTTTACATGGAAACTTATGCTCGAGCGATACGAAGTTCATTAGGTCAGTTTGTTTATAAAAAAAAGTGTCAAATTATTTTTTTATAACTTCGGAATTCCCAAGAGGCGACAGTTCTCATATCACGTAGTTGTTCTATCTGGTTAAAACTAATAATAACATAATAATGACTATTTATCTATCTTTTTTTAACACCAGGTCAAACGAAACATTGCATTGGCAAAACAAATCAAAAACACAAATATTGGTTCTTCCAATAATCTTCTCCTTTGTTTTAGCGTACGAATAGCGGATCCTTAAGGCTAAAGACTAGGGAAGGTGGAATTTCTACCTTTATGAATCATTCAGATCACCCTGATAGTCTGACGGCCACCTTCAGCACATGTAAATCATCGCGCAAGACTGGTTATGGCTCAAGCCACAGTTCTTGGTTTTCACTATTACCTATCTATTTAATTCTATTAGTATGCAATATTGATTACGCTGATGTGTGTTACTACAACCTAAATGCAGACTTTCCCAATAAATTCCACTGTTTTCCGAATAACTGCATCTGAAGCATTTTCGAACATGTCTCTGAATATTGATTACTATCGATTCGATAATAGTGAACAATGGGCACTAACCACTTCATTCTCCTCCTACTTCCAGCCCCCATAGAAGCGCAAACTACAGTAAGTGTATTAATTCTATTATTAAATACAATTTTTTTGCCATGTCCCAAACCCCGGACCAACTTTCATAACTTTTCTTTTTTTTGTCCAATTCGTTTTACTGCAGAATTCACTGCCCACTGATGTCAGGATGGCAACCAGCCGGCTAACTTTGAAAGTTCGATGATGTGATTGTTAGTCGAGGTTAGTTGGAACCAACGCAAGCAAAGCCAATAGGCAGAAGCTAGTTGAAATTGTTATGTTGACACATATGATAAGAGGAATCAAAACAAATTATATTGGGGCTTGCCATTTTTATTTTTGTTTCACAATCTGAACGCAATATTTAATGTTTACGTTATAATGTTTATAGTTAAGGTAAACATTTTTTAAGTCTAATAAACATGTGGCGCCATCTCTTGATGTATTATCAATATAACTTAATGAAGCACGAAGAAAAATAGTGCGCCTAATTAAGTAGGTTACATCTACTAAGACTACTATCTAAATGGTTTGGCTTACTGAAAATAAGGTTAGTGAAATGGTAATATAGTATACTTTTCAGCCGGGGTTGCGGGGTAAGCGCAATGAGGCACCGCGACCTCGGCCGAGAGCAGTAGAAGGAACAGGGGGTTTTTAGTCAGTAAGAGTCTGACAATCCCTACCGCCCGACTGATTTTCCATGATGGTAATGAATGAGGGTGTTTGTATGTATCCTAATGTTGCATAATCTATACATATACAATATTTAATACTACGTCATCGATTGAATAATAATCTGTGATGTGCAAAGGCCAGTAAAAATTATTTCGTTTTTAGAAGATTACTTGTATTTACTAAAACCAGTTCCCAGGGATAAACATCAATGATGAGCGAGATCCCTCTCGCTCGTCATTGATGTTTGGTGTGAGGTGTCGAACTCTTACTGACTAAAAACTCCTGTCCCTTTTCCTGCTCTAGGCCGAGGCTGCGGTACCTTATTGCGCTTGCCTCGCAACCCTGGTTGGACATCGGACCTAAAGGGCACCGTCAGTGATGGTCTATTGGCTCTTTGAGGCGCGCGCGGAACGCAAAAGGGGTAGGGTTTTTGAGTCTTCCCAGAATTAACTCAAATAAGTTTTTTGGCAAAATTCCATGAAGTTACATAGTGTTTTGCCATGTGAGTCAGGTTACCGGAAGCCCAATCCTTCCACCCCATCCTGAATCCTCAAATCCGGATTTAAGGATAAGCCCTAAATCCCTAATAACGCATTCCAGGCTGGCAACACACTTGTAGTAACTCCTTAGGTATTACAAGTGTTCATGGGCGGTGCTGATGCTTACCATCATATACCTACAATATAAATACAAACCGTCTGCTCGTTTGCCGACCTATACCATGAAAAAAAACAAAACAGTTTGTATTGGAAAGAAAATCCTCCTATTCTTTAAAGAAAAAAGATAATTGTCGTGTTTAGTACCTTACATAACTTTACATATTATATTATCACCGTCTCAACTTTTATTAGACTTTTTCATGTATATTTGAAGATAGTTTTTATTAACCAAGTTGGTCCAGCCGTTTTAGAGTTATAGCGAATTTTGCAGTTTTATGTAATAGATAATTTTAATTTGTTTAATAAAAGAAAACATAAAAGTTCTGTGACTCTGTTAAGCGTCTTCGATTATTTTTACTAAGTAGGCCCCAATTCTTTTAAAATATAGGACGAAAGAAATTTAAAATCAGCGTGGGATAGTCAATGTACTTTTGAGAAAGACGATCGCAGTGATACCGCGGCCTCACAGAAATCAGGCGTGTAACAGCGTTTGCATTATAATTCGGTGTAGTGGCTAAATTTTTTTTCATGTGATAGATCGGCAAAACTAGCATGCGCATTACCTGATGGTCAGTGCCGCCTATAGGCACCCCAACAGCAACACCGAAGGAGTTACGAGTACGTGTGCCGCCTTTTAAGGATTAGTGCTTCGGATATTTAGGGGTTGACGAGGAATGGCGAGAGGGGAAAGTGTTAAATTTTTTATCATATTTTATTTATTTATACACTTTATACAAATACATGTAAAGGCGGACTTAATGCTTTAGGCGTTGTCTAATAGTCGACCTTTGGGTGATTCAGAGATTAGAGTGGCAGGTGACCTCATTATCATCGTCCCATTGAAAATGATTTTTGTAACTGACTGTCCATTTATCGGAGGAGCCACGCAGTGGGTAAAACCGCGCGGAAGTAACTAGTCTTTCATCTTATTAATAAATAAAAATGAATGTTCAGAGCAGGTCAAGTCCTGATAAACTTATATCGTAAATAATTTGCCTATTATCTTTACATAAAAGTAATAAATAATGAAGGATGCTCTCTCAGTATACAAAGTGAAGAGAATTACTCTGGACGTCGTTACAAATTTGTAATCATGAATATAATTGTAAGTTTATTATGATTTTTGAGAAATGTTTAAAAAAATATTTTGTTTAATTAATTTAATTCAATCAAATTTTTTTTTATATAACGTTTATGTGCTGATTTTACTTATTATTATTTTTACATGCATTTTTTATTAGGCGTAGATACTATTTAAGATATCTATGCTGTCTTTGTTTTACTTTTTATTTCAATTTAATTTTAAAACAATGGTATTTAACTAATGTTTTTTTTTATAAAAGCCATATTTCCTTATTTTAACTATTCATTGAGTTTTGAATAGACATCACAGGATTTTTTAACAACTTTTGTCACACAGGAACATTGTAGCTATAAATCAGTAAAAGAATTTTGAAAACCAGATTACCGGTTCCAACAATATTCCCTACATCACCACTCTAAAATTTTGTTTAGTATGTACAAGAATATATTTTTAGAGCCTCTTTTTTTTTTGTTTTCAGTTGAGCTGCGCCTTTATTTTAACAATAACGACCCATTGTTACGGTATGTTTGTTTTACCCTTTTTTTATTACAATTATTATTCGGAATAAAAAATGTTTTTTTATTTGCAATAATTTGGTCAATGGATCACATAATGGCAAGCAAACAGTGTCGCTCGTGGATTCCTGCAATATAAGTGCGTTGCCAATATTTTGAGGGTCTGGGAATGTGGAACACTTTGCAAACATTGTTTCACGACGATTCTGATTGAACATGCAGAATTAATGCAAAAGCATAAATTATCCACATTAAAATATATTATTGACATCAGTGGATTTTAAACCCGCATCGTTGGCCTAGACAGAACTATTATCAATAGAAGTTTTTTTTTGTTAGGGGAAAATCATCAAATGACTTCTCCCGCCCAGGGTAAGCTGAGAGAAAGTGTCAAACTCTTACTGACTAAAAACACCCCCGTTCCTTCTCCTGCTCTGGGCCGAGGTTGCGGTGCCTCATTGCGCTTACCCCGCAACCCCGGCTGAACATCAGACCTATAGGGCATTATCAATAGAAGTTGGATATTCAAAACTGTTCTTTAAGACCTAACACATATGTGGCGCCATCCCTTCGAATCCTTGCTAATTAATGAACCATGATTAATCCATTCGTATACTTTAATCAAGTGACTATAATTAACATAGTAAAATTAAAATTCATAATATGTCTAAACTACATTTCAAGTGTATATTTATTTACCTCTTTACGTTCGCTTACATACAAAACTTACTAAAATAATAATCTGTTTATTTCAGGTGTGTCCAGGATCAGTGTAAAACACTCAAATTATACTTATAACTACGGCTTCCAAGATCAGAGCGGGCTCGCCATAAACCGAGCCGAAGATGGAACATGGAAAGTTCAATCTCTAAGCAATTCTAAACCCCAATATTCTTACTCATCAAGGACAACTAAAGAATCTTTTAATTCCGACCCTCAGAGGACAGATTCTTATCAGCGCCATTATCAGGATAGAATGACTACAACACCTGAACAGCCGACGCCATCAAACAGACCGAGGCCGCCAATCAACAACATGGATCATACGACTCAACCAGGCGTTCCAGTAAGGAGACCAAATAACCAGCCTTATTATCCACCCAATCTGTCTACCACTGAACCATCGGCACACCCGGTTTCCGGATTTCCACAGGAAGAAGGTCAACGACCCCAGCAAGGTCAACGACCGAAAAATAGGAATACAGTTTTCACCATGGTAGATGACAATTCAAATGTACTTGTATATAACTCAAACGGTTTGCCGATCTATCAGAATACGCACACGTTTTCTAGAAACCCACCATATGACTCCCCACCCCGTCCTACTTATCAGCCTAGACCTAGACCTGTATACCATCCCACCCCCGAGTACCCCCGACCTGACGCCCACTACCCAACATATTATGATAATAACAACGGAGGCGTGTACGTCCATCAATCAGTCAACACAGGTGGACCATTCCCAAATTTCGTCAACAATTATGTACATATACCTTATTAACCATATGTTTGGAAAGTACAAAAATCACTAAAAACTATAATGTTTAATTAGCTCGATTGTCAGAAAGTCTCAATAAACAATCAATATTTAAAAGTTTATTTTTTTTATTTTAGATATATGATATCCGACTCGAGTTCTTAATACAAATTTAATTATAGACATATTACAATGAATATTTGTTTTATTTTTCATCTCGTGTATTTTTTACATGTAGTACTTCTAACATTCCTGACTGGCTATAATGGGCTTTGAAACAACAACTTTGTTTTCTAAAATAAAATAAAGAATTTAGATGAAGATTAATCTTTCTATTGTATTACGAAGAGAAGAGGTTGGCAAAAAAGCTTAAATAAAACAAATCTTTACGCAAAACGACATGTGGTTGGTTTTGTATAACTCCAATTGTTGAGAACATTGAAGAAATGACATAGGACGACTAGACTGCGATATTATCGGTTGAATGGAGTCTCAGAAGGACGATGTTTCCTAAAAATATCGCGATATAGTGAAATACGAAACTTAACTTTAACAGAAACACAATTTTATAGTGAACTAACAGACCCAGCCACGCGTTGCTGTCTTGCTGTGGCTAAATAATATTGTAACTATCAATTCAGATGTAATCTATCCTATCTTTGAAGTTGGATCAATCGGCAAATCGATTTTAAAATCGGTTTAGTAGTTTAGGAGTCCATCGCGGACAAACACGTGACACGAAATTTTTATATATAGGCAATTCTAGTTAGATTTTTGAGCGAAATTGAATTCATCGTAACAATTGGCAAAATAGCAAGGAGCCCATTAAAGGGATTTCTGTAGTAACTCGAGCGCTTATAGCAAGTATCCTGTTGAATATCTCTACAATGGATACATGCAATATTAACAAAAGTTATACTTAACAATTTGGTGAATTATCGATGTATCGGTTCCTTCTTCCCCCACTAGAGGAAGGGAATGTGACTAAACCATTGTTTCCTTCTATCACCTAATTTTCAAAATCTAGATGGTCACTACGACGCTTGTAAATAGCTCCACTAAGAGGACTGACCGACAGACTGACACTATATCTTCAAAATTTTGTTTGACGTTCAAAAGTGCCTGTAAGGGTCTAATCGGAATAAATGATTTTTGACTTGAGCAATAGAAAGCATCTACTAAAAATACGTCAAAATCTTAATATCAAAATTGTTGGGTTTGGTGGTGCCATATATGATTGATGTGCCGTTGATTGGCAAAATTCTTTCGCTGATAGATAGCTACATTGTTCCTGAGTGCTATACGCTATAAAACATCACGCTACGATAAAAAAAGGAGCGGGTGAAACCGCGCGAGAGTAGCTAGTAATTTATACGCCTATAACATATTTCATAGCAGAGACCTTGTATATGACGTAATGCCTTCAAAGTATAGCAGGAACCAAAACAACAAATAATAACAAAATATCCATAATATATATACTGTTTTCTTTTTTTATGTTTTTTTTTTTTGTGAGGGGAAAATCATCAAATGACTTCTCCCGCCCAGGGCCGGGCAGGAGGGAGTGTCAGACTCTTACTGACTAAAAACCCCCCTGTTCCTTCTCCTGCTCTGTGCCGAGGTCGCGGTACCTCATTGCGCTTACCCCGCAACCCCGGCTGAACATCAGCCCTTTAGGGCCCCATCTGTGGTGGTCGAATGGCTCTTTGAGGCGCGCGCGGAACGCTACGCGCCGTACGCTCGGGCCTGGTTCTGGTCGGGCGGCGAGCTACCCTTACTCGCCGACCGCAGGCCCGTGCTTACGGTGGCCGGAGATCGTCCCGCGATCCCCGACGCCCGTAGTGTCGCCAGTTGCGGCTGCTGGGGCGTGAGGAGGAGGATTGCTCCCTCACGCGGGCCGCCTCTCTCTTTGCGAGCATGACTGCTTCACAAAAGGAGGAGACGGCGTCCCAGTTCCTCTCACTCTGCACCATGGCCTCGACTAAGGCTGGGCGCGAGGGGTCGCCGCCGCCGATCACTTCCCTGAGGATACGGCGGTGCTCAGCCCAGGCAGGGCATACCGCTACCGTATGCTCCACCGTATCCTCTAGGTGGTCCTCACAATGATGACACTCGGGCGTTTCCTCCCGCTGAATCTGAAACAGGAACCTACCGAAGCTGCCGTGCCCGGTAAGCACCTGCGTCAGACGGAAGGTGAGGACGCCGTGGCGTCTCCCAAGCCACTCCTCAAAGAGGGTTCTTACCGCTGCTATGGTAGCGTGCCCGGCCCTCGGTTGCGACAGTCGTTGTTTCCACTCTGCCATGAGATCTCGCCGGAGCTCATTCCGCCACGCACTAATTTGGCGCGGCAGAGGATCTTCGCCCCGGCGACGCGCGTCTGCGCGCAAACTGTAGACGCGCGCGAGCGCCTTCGCTTCTAGATCCCACGGCGGTGATCCGGCAAGGATTCTTTTTTTATGTGATAGGACAAACGAGCACACGGATTACCTGATGGTGAGCAATCAGCGTCGCTCATGGACACCCGCAACAGCAGAAAAGCTACGAGTGCGTAGCCCACTTTTTGGGGATTAAGAATTTGGAGATTTAGGGATTGAAGAGGGATTGGGAGAGGTAAAGGATTGGACCTTAGATAACCTTATTTCTTAACCTGGTTGTTTCACACCGGTTTTCTATGAGGCCGTGGTATCAATCCGGTCGAGCCGACCCATTCGTGATGAAGCAAGAAGTTTAAATGTAGCTGTCCCACACTTAAACTTCTTTAATCATTCTTTGGTAATCAATTACTTAAGTATAGCATTAATAAATCACTATCTAAATTGATCTATTCGTCATGAATGCAAATAACCGCAAAGTAGTATTTTATTAAGCCCATTTTGAAAACAAATTGAGGTTTTAAATATTCTTAATTTATATTGTTATTTGTATTAGACTAATGACGACAGATTATTTCTCATCACAAGTTTGCATATACATGGAGAGATTCTAAACAATAATAATAATATATTTTCAGTTAACTTTTGTTAAAAATACTAATGCTTAAAATGTATTTTTGATAAAAACTTCAGTTTATATACATAATTAACGAAATTATTCGTATTGCTTCAACTTACGTATTACGTCACACAGCTAATGGTAAATATTGGTGTTATACACAAATATGGTTGATTTGTTGCAAACAAATAAAAATAATAATCGATGACTGTGGGAGGCATTATCTCTATTATTGTTTGTAACAAGCCCATGTAACTCCGAGATCCCTCATTCTCCTTCACTGGGTAGGAGAAGGCAATCGTTATGAAACTCCTATATTACCATTATAAAAATACATGCAAGCTGTATTATAGCATGTTGGCCTATGACAAGAATGGCTATCAGTTATATACTGGTATAATTAAACTCACTGAACCTGTATTGAATGTTTGGGGAAAAGGTATAGAAAAAAAAAACAAAAATAAAATAGCTGCAGCTAAATTATAATGCTCTATAAAAGTAAAACTAGTACATAGATATGTTTGCAGTACAAAAAATAAATGAAATCGGTGTGCTTTGGTCTATAAAAAGGTCTTGATACATTATTATTTAACTTTTTCCATCTTGGGTTGGCTTAGCGTCCGTTTTGGGCAACTCCTTGGGCAGGTCTAGTCTGCCGTCTGTTCGGGATTGGTCGGGATGACCTTCGGGACGAGCTGGTGGAACTTGCTGGTCGTGTCGGGGTGCATCCTTGGGCGGCTCCGAGGTCTTCATGTTAGGAGGCATCTCCGCGCTGGCAGCTAAAGCCACCAATACCATCAAACAGACGAGCATCTGTTGGCAGAATAAGTAAAAAGTATTAATTTTGATTAAAATTTTGGGCCTCAAAAAGCTACTAACAACTACAGCCCCATGGGGTGGGCTAATTGGGGATAATTGGCGTTTCTCATCCCAAAAACTAAAAACCCGATGTATCAAAATTTTGTGGTTGGCTTTATTTTTCATAACTTACAAATAGCATTGAGGATTTCACTAGGGGAGCATTAGGATCCTAGCTAGCACCTTAACTGATATTTTGAACGTAAAATCATCAAATCGAGCAGTTCAGAAACCTTTGTATGAAAATACTGCAACGCAAACTAGTTAATTTATAAATTACACACCGCCTTGTAGCACCTGACAGAAAATTTAGAGCAATGCGCACTGGGTACGATTGCACACATTTTAATTATCGTTACTAAACATTCATCGTTATAATCTACTAAATAGGTTTCCCCTGTTTGAATATATTTAATTATAGGTCAAGATGTACGGGACCTCTGTGACCCCTGAAAAGTGTTAAGGGTTATATTATAAGTAAGGAGGCATCGAAAGTTGTTGACCGAAAAAATATTAGGATAAGTACCTACAAGATTTTTTTGGTTGTTGTAGGTACGTTGAAGTAATTAACAAACTAATTTTCTAAATGCGAAAGTAACTTTGTCTGTCTGTCTGTCTTTTCTTTACGCGTAAACTACTGAACCGATTTCTGTGAAATGTGGTACAGACATGTTTTGGAACTCCAGAAAGGACATAGAATAGTTTTTATTCTACAGGAAATCTCTATGCCACGTAAAAGAAGTCGCTCATAATTTCAATTGACAATGCGAGAGAATGTTATTGTAGGTGTTAATACTAGACTAGGACCTTCTTTTGATTTTGATCGCGAATGACAAAAAGTGACATAACACGCCTCCAATCCCGGAAGGAATTGGTAGGGGTGTTCTTCATCATCATCATCATCTTAAAGTGACTTCTCTCGCCCAGGATGAGGCGATAGGGAGTGTCAAACTCTTGGTGACTCAAAACCCCGTTCCTTCTCCTGCTCTAGGTCAAGGCCGCGGTGTCGGAACCCTGTAGGGCACAGTCTCTAGTCGTGTATCGGTTCTATGAGGCGCGTAGAACGCTACGCGCCGTACCCTCAAGTACCTATTGATCAAGATTTAGGAGATAAAAAGACTAGCATTGAGAGTTTAATATCAAAAGATATCGTCGAAATAGAAAATAAAGATTATCAATGGAAGTGTGCACAGTCGGTGCGGTGGCTGGGCAACTGGCTGCCGTGCAACGTGTCGCGGGTTCGATTCCCCGCACAGAACAACACTTTGTGTGATCCACAAATTGTTGTTTCGGGTCTGGGTGTCATGTGTATGTGACATTGTATGTTTGTAAACGCACCCACAACACAGGAGAAAATCCTAAAGTGGGGCAACGTTTTTTAAAACAAAAAAAAAATGTGACGGTCACATATAAAATTGTACAAAATGCTTATAGTTAATAATAGGTACACCCGCGCGATTTCACCTACTACTCGGGTCTTACTGGTTGTAGCGATGTTTTGTAGTCTTCCTGAACAAATAGGCTGTCTAGCGCAAAAAGAATTGTTTCATTCGAACCAGTGGTTTCTGAGACTACCGCGTTCAAGTAAACAAGCATAATCTTTAACTTTATTAGTATGGATTATTATACAGCGATATTAGTGTCTTAGGTGCATTTATAAACATAAAAATTCACATAAGCCACAGACCCAGACACGTTACAAATTTCTGGATCACACAAAGTATTGTTTCAAGCGGGAATCGAACCTGCAACACGTTGCACAGCAGCTAGTTGCCCAGCCACTACTTTAACAATGCAGTTGTACAGCTAATTATAAGTTTGATATCACCAGGCCGTTTTGAGCAGGTGTGGTAATTAACGCTCAAACCTTCTCTGTCTGAGAAGAGGACGTTGCTTAGCAGTGAAAACTTACAAGCTATTACAAAGATATTAAGAAAAGTCCACACTTACCCCCAGACGAGACATGTTGGATTATTTTACAATATCTAATGACTGACTGACTTCTAAGACTGCAAGTGTCCTTTTATAGTACTTTCCAACATAAACAAATGAACTACTTATTTCTACTTGCGTCACTTATAATGAATCGAAGCAGAAAAAACTAGTAATTACCAACATTTATTACAATGGATTGTGTAGGATATAAGTCTACATGCCCATAGCACTGTCAATCAAGATTCTTATGAGCAATTATTTCATTACAGGCCATCTTTCATTAGTGTGTTAACGTAGGATTATATACAGGTCTCATTTATAACTCTAAATCATGGAAAATTATTAGTCCAAGCTTAAAAAAATATTAATTTATACTTCAATCTCTCAATTTCTCAATTTCTAAATCCCCTAATTCCACAAAACCTATTGAATTCCTGTACCAAATTAGATGAAACCTCCTTTGTTTTACTTACTTGCAGCAACCCATATTCATCAGGTAGGTAAACTAGAGAAAAATAATCGAGCAGATTCGAAAAAAAGGGACTGTTGCGGTTGCCATCTTTATGGTCAGCAATGCAAAGTTTTTTTAACAAATCATTCTTATTAGTACTCATTATAATAGGTACATTTCGGAAATCTTTTTAAGGGCCGTGATTAACATACATAAGAAGCGCTCACTGTTTCTAGTGACATATATTATTATAGATCTCAAAATGGAATGGAAAACCGGCCACTCAAAATAAAACAACCATAGCGTTATGTCTCTCCGTGTGAGTGAGGTTACCCCTAATCCCTTAATCCCTTATCCCCAAAAGGTCGGCATTGAACTCGTAACTCCTCTGTTGTTGCGAGTGTCCATGGGCGGCGCTGATTGCTTACCATCAGGTAATCAGTCGGCGCGTTTGCCGAACTTTCACATAAAAAAATCCTAATATTGTAAACATGTTCACGACATTAAAGATTATTGGCCAGGTTCTTTGCAGGGTTATTTGTCAGAAAGGTAGGTCAATGTCAATATAGGTAATTTGGGTACACGACGCTTGGCAACAATAAAAGCCTTAACTAAAAATTTATAACAATTTCTTTAGAAGACTAGAGAAACATGAATTTTAATTATGGAATGCAAAATTTGAGAAAACAGTATTTGGGTACATACACACAGTAGACAAAAACTAAAAGTTTATTTTGTAAATTTTTAAAGAAGCAATTAGGTTTCTGGGAAGACTTTTGTTGTTTAGTTGCTCATTTGCCACCACGAGCGTGGGGGTTGTCGTCTGAAAAATAAGAGAAACATGGTTAAATACTATTATAAGGTGTCAACATAAACCGACCCAGCCTATCTCATCTTGCAGCCCCCTTGAAATGACCTCGCTGAGCCGTGGTTCGAACCCCACAGCGGGTGCCTTCAATGAAGCAGTTATAGCAGAATAGGTACCGTAGTTCGCATAACCACCAATGACCTTCTTAAAAAAAGTAGTCCATACTGGTGGAACTTCCTCAAACATGGTATTTACAGAACGAACCAAGAACAAATAATGGGATAGTTTAGTTAGGTGTCCTACTTAAATGATCATGGACTTCTTACGGATTAAGGTTTAGACTAAGCTTATAGCTTAACCCAACAGAGAATGGCAAAGTAAAAAATATGAAAAATCCCTAATCAATTAATTTTTATATCAATATCAGTAGCAACGATCCAGCTGATGATAATTACAAGACATATCCTAGCCTATAGCCATGTTATTCTTTACGAAGGTAAAAAGTAAACATTGATTCAGTACGAATAATGTAACCATTCGCTGGCAGCAGCAGCTCAACAATGGTTCCCAAAGATTTGGCTTCGTTAAAAGCATCCAATTTATAATGAACAGAGTACTATCTCTAACATGAAGTAATCCTGTTCATACTGTTACACTAGTTCTGTTCAGCCAGGGTTGCGGGGCAAGCGCAATTAGGCACGGCGACCTTGGCCCAGAGCAGGAGAAGGAACGGGGCTTTTTAGTCAGTAGGTAAAAGATATGAAGTAAGAGTGATCTCGCCCTACCCTGGACGAGAGAAGGGATTTGATGATTTTCCCCTCACATGCATTACAATTCCATTGCTTACATGAATTTATTAAATTTTATTTAGAAAGTGTAATGACATCTTTTGTGTCTATTCTAGATTGTTTGTTCTTAAAATGACAAAGTATAATGCTTAACCGCAATCCGGGAATTGAACCCAGAACTCAAGTCACCCTTATGGCTAATACAGCGTATGTTATAACTAAACTTGACTTATAGAAGACTAGATTGAAGAAAAGAAGATAGATGAGAAGGGATAAAGAATAAAAGAAGAACTGGTTAATAACATCTTTGAGGAACATATAATGTTAATTTATAAAATAAAATAAAATCACAAATGATTATTGCATAAAGCAAAACTCCTGAGTTTCTGCCTTTCTGGATGAATGAAAATATTATTTAGTTTAAGAGGCAAAGTTTCTTTTGGAAGAGAAGAAAATGGAAACAGAGGCCTACCATGACGTGTTAAAGCGTCAATCTTCCGGACGAGAAAGAGGGATGGAGGTATAAAAGGCGTATAGCTCCATCCCTCTTTCTCGTCTGGACCGCACCAATTAGGCCATCACACGGCAGGCAAAAACGGAGAGGGTTGCTAGGCAACAATAAAAGTCGCAAGTACAAATATAAGTAAATACTGTTTATTTACACTATTTTGTGAACAAGAAGACAGAAAAAATTAAAAATGTAATGAAAATACAAAATTGTTTTAAATTTAAATTGAGTAGTAGAATGAAGAGAGATGTTCTTAATTAATTGATTCATTTGCCACCGCGAGCGTAGGGGTTGTCGTCTGTAAACATATTTCTATATAAGAATACATAAATATAAAGATAAATAATATAAAACTATATAATAATAAATAAAAATAATCATAAAAACTTTTCTTTTTGTTCTCAAGATGAAAAAAATAACGTATGCTATTAAAAAGTATAACCTATCCCTATGACTTCAAATCCAATGTCACTCGGATACATTTAGTCGGTTGTTTTTACAAACTTAATCTTAGTATGTAAATCTGTATGTATTAGAAGATTTTGTTACAAAATTATAAGTAGAAATTAAAATTTTAGCTTTAAGTAGACTTGGGACTTTTTGGTTTGTTAAGTCTATCTTAAAAAATATACGGTTAAGCGGATTTAATAGATTTCGAGGGGTAAATAGATACAGAAAAGGGGACTTTCCTACTATGTATAACCCTTCCATGTATACTGCTGGAATTTACAAGTAGAGGCCATGAAATGATTTGTCTTATTTTTTGTGGGGGGAAATCATCAAATGACTTCTCTCGCCCAGTGTAAGGCGAGAGAGAGGGTCAACTCTCACTGAATAAAACATTCAGTGAGAGCCGTTACTGCGCATCCTGCAACGCTGGCTGAACATCAGCCGAATTTCTATTCCCCTATTACTCATGGAGGACAATTAATAGAGAATAAATTGTTCTATAAAAAAGGGTTTTCTAAGACCGTATGGAGTTAATCGTACAACTATCCAATGAAATGTACACTCACATTGCTTGCCAGGGTAGGGACGCTGGACCCAGGCTGGGGAGATGTCTGTAAAAATAACAAATTGCGTCACTCACTTCTGCATAATATCGTTGTTGTTTCGTTCCGTATGGGAATTGAATCCACGACGATCTAATAGTGACAACATTTAATATCGCAGAAAATATCTTTAAAAACAATTTTTATTATTTTAAGTATTAATCAGTATTAAATTGGGTACCAACGGTAGATTTAGTAACAAGTGGTGTAATAATGACGAAATTATAAGTATGAAGAATTTACTCAATGATATTTTTTTAAATTTATTCATTCTTATATTGCTTGAATGCATAATTTTATTTTATTAAGAGCTGATTTTTCAATAGTCAGAAAAATTTTATTACACGAATTAAATTGTTGCTGTCACTGTCTTATACAAACATTCTGACGCGACAGCATCATAATTATTCCGCAGATAACTTTTGTCTAACCGTTGAAAAATCAGCCCTTAAGGAAGGATTTAAATAAAGATTTTCCGTTGTTGGTGGCGATACTTACCAGGTTGTTCTGAAACAAAGAAGAAAGAAAAATTGATGAAGAAGTATAAGATGTTAAAGAAGAATGAAAATAAAGAATAATTAAATGAAGACATACTAAATTAACTAAAAATCGCGGGTTACTCACGTGTAAACATTGAGAAAAGCTCTACTAGTTTCGAACCACAGAGGGGTTCTTCCTCATGAGCAGCGTGCGCGGACGCGGCGACGTCGCGCAGCCTACTGATTTTGAGGTTTTCTCAATATATACACGTGAGTAACCCGCGATTTTTAGATAATTAAATGAAGATAAATAAGCTTAAGATCGGTTTTTCCAGAAACCAGATAGAATGTTATATTATTTCCCATGTAACGGCGGTAACATACATACGTGTGGTAGCTTATGGTACGCTTTCTGTGCTATGATTTCTTATTCCCACGACATGTAAGTACTTTTTCGCTTTTATAGTGTTGAAATCTACAGTATAATCTTAATTCTAATAGAAGTTAGGCTAATGCTTCTGATGTAGTCATCAGAAGCATTAGCCTAACTTCTATTCTTCTACTATACTGTAGATTAAGGCATAGAGTCGTCATTAAGGATTTTTGTTTTTATCAAATTCAACCCCTAATAATACTACAAGACCACGCGGAAGATCACCTATGCGTTGGACCGACCAGGTTAAATCAGCAGTAGGAACGCGTGTATCTGACTGCACCAGACAGTCTGCCAACAGGGAGAGATGGCGGGAAATCGTGCGGAGAGCTGTGTCCGCCTCTACCACCGATGTGGATGCCTCTAAGTGACCACGACCGCGAAGACAAGAAGAAACGACAGAGAAGAAGAATAATACTGCGCTCGGCCAGGGAATCGAACCCAAGATAGCAAGTTACCAAACCACCCCATCATCAAAGTTCTCGTTATAATTATTTATTCTTGTATAACTTTTCAAATAATCTTGCGAAGACACTCACCAGGGCGTTCTGAAACAAAAAGAAAGGCATTTTAATATAAAAGAATTAAAATGAAATTAAAAGTAAAAGTCAAGTAATATTATAAAAATTGGACTGAATGCCGAATTACAGGCAAACCAGCTTTCATAGAATTTATTAAAAATAAAGACCTAATCACGTGCATTAACCGCGAAAAGCTTCCTTTACTAATTTCGAGGCACAAAAACGAACAAGCTGCGTGAAATTGTCGCCGCGACGTGTATTCTGCTTTCAAATAAGAATTGCTTCGTGACTTGAAACTAGTAGAGCTTTTTATGCTAGGGCCACACTGGCGGGAAATGTCAATAATTATCGCGATAATTGATTATATTAAATAATGTAAAATATATCTTAAATCATTTGTTTAGTGATCAAATTACACCTACGATTAATGTACGTAATCGCGATAATAAATGGCTTTTCCCGTTAACGTGGCCCAAGCATTACAGATAAACCACATTTTTTTCAATAAATATACTTTATCTCATGTTGTAGGAAGGTCGTAATAAATTGGTTTTGTGTAGTTTTTGTGTTTCTAACCTCTTTTTAATCGAGTAATAGTAATAATATCAGCAAGAAGTTCTTTAATAAATTTAATTAGATTCAAAGTAATACTCACGAGGGTATGAGGGCTGGCCGAAGTAGGGGTCAGCTGTAAATTAAAAAATAATCATATAAGTAGGTATTTTTATTTCATAATTATTTTATAAAAAGAAAAGTTCATAATTTTATGAGTTCCGGTCGCAACTTGAAACTAATCGAGCAGTCACCGCGAATTAGCCATAAAAAAGCTTTAGTCTTTTTAGAGGGAGAATAATCTTAATCATCAAATGACTTCTCCCGCCCTTGGGTAAGGTGAGGGTCTGACTGTTATTGATTAAAAACCACCCACTCTTTCTACTGCTCAATTATGTACCTACCTAGTTAGGTAGGTTCCATTAAATATGGAATTTAGCACATTAAGTTTCGAGTGAATAGAATCAGAAAATAGCTTTTCTCTCATTTGGTGGTTCTCTATACACATTCACATATTTTTTCATGTGGGAGTTGAACCCATAACGTAACTCCATTTTAATCTTTTTTTCTCTGAAGTAAATAATAAATAAGAAGATACTGTTGTTGTATACTTACGGTTGGTGATCACAACTGTAACAAGAAAATAAAATAAAATTAGTATCAAAATTTTAAGCAATAACTCGATAACGAAAAAAATTTACGTGGATTCTGAAACGTTTAAGACCCACAATTTCAAAACACCCAAGGCAAAAATAAAAGTGGTTTCCTAGTCTAAAAATAAATTATTTACACTGTTTTTAAATACCATGAATTATTAAAATATAATCGTAGTTTTGTCTAAATTATTATTAATTTAAAATTTTCCTAAATAGGACTGCCCTATTACATAAAAAAAACTATGACGTCATATGTTCCGATTTTGTACAGAATTCGTAGAAATGCCAAATGCCTGTGCTTGCACATAGGACTAATATATATATATATAATAATCACACAGACATGGGGGATTTCGTACAAGGAGTATTTATTGCTTAGCGGACGTACCTTGGTCAGAGTTGCCATCTACGATATGCACTGAAAATATGAAATGTGATGGTTAAAAGCAAAGCCAAAACATAGCTGTCTATTGCTATGGTAATATTTTATTTAGAAAGTACCAAGATCTAACAAAATTTTCATCAATAAAAAGTGCAAAAATTAATCGCTACCTTAAATGCTACCTTGAGACACAAGCAGCTCGCAAACGGACATGTATATCTACGGACACAATAATTATGTAGTGCAAGACACTAGTTCAAATAATCTTTACAAATCACAATTTACATTTGACTTTTTGTAGAACAAAATTGACATAAAACCTTCAATACTTTCGTTCAACAAAAATTTTAAAAAAGTTAAAAAAATGGCGGTTATTTTAATTTTTTTTTATTTTGTTAGACCTTAATATCTTAGTAAAGCAGATGCTCACCAGCAGTCGGGTCGTTGGGGTTGTTGTTGACAAAGTTCACTAAAATAAATAATGAGGACAATTAATATAAAGCAAAGCATTTTTGCATTGACAGTTGGTACAGTTAAGCCACTGAGAACATCACAAAATGTAGCAAGATGGTTTATTATTCATAGGAAACTAACTTCTTTATCTAAATATTTTATTACTACTATTATTATTTATTTATATATTGCCACTATATCTTTACCATTATTGTTATTTTTACAGTACTATTTGTAAGTCTTTACAAATCACGGGACCACAGGGTCCGGTCATTTGGGAAGCGTATAAGGGGTCGGAGCCAACTACGCAGAGGCACTCTTTAGACAACTTTAATCTAAATGAAATGTTTTATTATTATTATTATCATTTTTTTAATATGTTAACAAGTTTGCTCACCGCCAGAGGGGTTGTTGTTGTTGTTGACAAAGTGCACTAAAAATAATAATGAGAAAAATTAAAAACGTATTCGTGAAAAGAAAAGATATTTTTTTAAATATTTAACTAAAAAAGCTCACCGCCGCTTGGGTTATTCGGGTCGTTGTTGACAAAGTTCACTAGAAATAATAATAAAAAAATTGAAAACTTATTCTTGAAAAAAAACTAAATGTGTTGTTTTTTATATTTAACTAAAAAATATCTCACCGCCGCTTGGATTATTCGGGTCGTTGTTGACAAAGTTCACTAGAAATAATAATGAAAAAAGTTAAAAACGTATTCTTGGAAAAAAAACTAAATACCTGTTGTTTTTTTTAATATTTAACTAAAAAATATCTCATCGCCGCTTGGGTTATTCGGGTCGTTGTTGACAAAGTGCACTAGAAATAATAATACAGACTATTATGAGTAAAAATCAAAAACAAGTTTGTTATTCATTTACGTTAAAGCTATTAGCTCACCACCTGAGGGGTTATTGGGGTTGTTGTTGACAAAGTTAACTAGAAATAATAATAGAGACTACTATGAGCAAAAAATGTAAAGTAATTTTGATTGAGCCATTATAAATTTAATATATTCATTTATATTTTAATTATTTGCTCACCGCCCGAGGGGTCATTGGCGTTATTGTTGACAAAGTTCACTAGAAATAATAATAGAGACTATTATGAGCACAGAAATCAATTTTTTTACTATAAATAATATAATTATTTAAGATGAACAATTTGCTCACCGGATGTTTGATCGTTGGGGTTGTTTACAGAGTCGACTAAAAATATGAAGAGTAAAGAAATAAAGAATATTAGTTAGCTGAAGAAATGTTAATAATTTTATTAGTGTTTTTACGGTATTGTACCCAACGAAGGTTTGTAGGAAAGTAATTTTCTAAAAGACTCATTGGCATAGTATTAGAAATACACACGTTAAAATACTTTGTAATAATAACCATGATAAATAAAATAATCATGTCATGCTCACCTTGACCCGGGTTGTTGTCATATGGATTGTTGACAAAGTTCACTAAAAATAATATGACCCAAATGAGAGAGGCATGATTCCCGGACAGACGTAACAAATAAAAATTTATGTAAGATATATCACCGAAAGATAACAAAAACCCTCTTTGTGTATTAAATACAATTACTGAACAGGAATATTGAATATAGTAGATTAAAATAATTCAATAAAAATTATACTAAATATATGTACAATAATAATAGTGGCATGCTCACCTTGACCCGGGTTGTTGTCGTATGGGTTGTTGACAAAGTTCACTAAAAATAATATGACCCAAATGAGTAAAGCTTGTTGTGATACCCGGATAGACAAATATATTTACATATAAGGTCCTATTTACTTAGTTAAACATGGGTTATTGAGGGTAAAAACGTTTTATTATTTCCATAAAAAATACAATTTAGTAGAATACCTACATTGGTAAATGGACTAAAGTTGAAGACAGGTTTTTTGACAATTTTGTGAATTACTAAAACAAGATGGTTTTTTAGATCTAGCAAAATATTATTAGTTTTGTGATTTTAGAAATTCTCAGTCTGTTTGATAAGTATTATCATTGAGGAATATGTGTCATGTATAAATACAAAATCAATTTTAGATAGGAATCAAATAAACTTAGATATCTTAGAAGTCATTTGTTTTCTCGGAGAAAGGCCAAGTCAGAGCAAAATTTTCTTTTTGACTTACTTTTAATAAGACTTTAAAAAAATGTTAATCAACAGACTAAAATAAATAGGACCTTATATTAAATGCTTAATGACGTGCTCACCACCGCTCGGGTTGTTGTTGTCCACAAATTGCACTGCAAATAACAATTATGACCAATATAAGCAAAGCGCGACCAAGCATTCTGAAGCGAGCATTAAGAGAACTTTAACTCGAGCAATAATGCTTTTTAATGAGCGCAACTTTGAATTATCATTTTGTGATTATTGCGTTACTGGTATTTTTAAATTAGCTTTTATCTTTTGAAAAACCCAGTGTAGACTTACTGTCGATTTTATCGCACATTATAAATGGATTGATTGAATTGGCAATTCCCAAGGTTCATGAAAAACAATAAGCTACGTCTATTCTGTACATTTGAGACATCCATACATATGTATGTAATGTTGGACGGTTTTTTACGAATTAATTACTTTTTCATATTGCAAATGAAGAACAGACATCAGCACATCAAACTACACCAAACTGACCGATATCTTCAAACGATTTTAAACTTTAAAAATGGTTTGACAAAGTTAATAATTGCATAACTGATAAATAAGTGAATGAACGTGCTCACCCGGTGTTGGTCTGTTACTACCCCAAAACCTGCCTGTAAAATAATATGACCAATTTAAGCGAGCTCATATGGAGTGCAAGTTCGTGCAAGAAATGAATTTCGTCTGTATTTCAAATGTATAAAGTTGAAATTGTATTGGTTTTTTATGTCGATGTCTAGTCTGTGTATATTTCTAGAAGTAAGTGTAGTGTGCAAAATAACGCAATTGTATTTGTGTGCATACGTGCATTTGTGGCATGCAGTTTATTGTTAATACCCACCACGTTAAAAACATGCATGGTTATTTATTGTTAGTTAAAATTGTGACATCACCAGCCTTAGCTAAGTTGACTTTATAAATCGATAATGTAATTAGCACCACCTTTAAAGGAAGAGTAGCCAGGAGATCCAAAATGCGTAATCCATTATTGTTGCGGTAGGTTATGTATACATCACCTATCAGATTCTATTTCTAAATCACATGAATTTGCCGCTACGTTAACACTGGGAAATAATACCCGAGTGCAACTGAGGTGTTTCTTTTTTTGAGGGGAAAATCATCGAATGTCGTCTCCACCCAGGGTGAAGCGAGAGAAAGTGAGAGAGAGTGAGAGGATCTGAAGTTCATGGTTCATTTTCTATATTATTATCGATTTATAAATAGTTTACTTGGCTAAAACTGTTGTTAGTAATTTTATTGACATCAGCTTACCTTGACCAGGGTTTGCATTGTCCACGAAGTGAACTGTAAGTAACGGAATAAGCTACTATAAACGACTAAAAATAATAGTCGATCTTTATCCAAAATCAGATCGAGTCGGATCCTAAAACGGATTTTAGATTTAAGGCAGAAAATCTTTCAAGTCTATATAGAACTTATGTCAAAAATCGGATCATAATCTCATTATTTTTGGTTAAGCTGCACGCGGGTGCAGTGCCGTTACTAAATTTAACCACTATTTAATAGGTGCTATATATATAAATTATAAACCTTCCTTTCTATTAAAAAAGCCGCAACAAAATCCGTTGCGTAGCTTTGAAGGTTTAAGCATACATAGGGATATAGGGACTAGAAAAACGAGTTTGCTTTAGACTTTGTAGTGATTGAGATTTTGCTCTTTATTCATTCAGCATTTAAGTGTTTTCTTTTCTGCTTGGAACTTATGAGATATTTATTAAGTATAATTACTTTTTGACCAAAAAATATAGGTACGGCGTTATAATATACCTTAAAAAAATTTTAAATGTTCATAGAAAACGGTTTTTGGATTGACATACCGATACTTTAGAAAGTACATAGTTATTTCTAGGTAATTAATCTGTTTAACAGCATTAAGGCTGATTTTTCAATGGTAAGATAAAAGTTATATGGGGAATAATAATGATGCTGTCGAGTCAGAATGTTCGTATAAGACAGTGACAGCAACAATTTTTTTCCTCAGATAACATTTATCTGACTATTGAAAAATCAACCCTAAAAGGGGTTAGCACAACATATTAGTAAAAAACTTACCTTGCTCGGGGTTGTTGCCTTTGCCTGAAAATAAATAAAAAGCACACATAAAGCATTTTTCATCTTTATGATGAAACAAATATTGTGTTAATCACAAATCAATAAAACATAGAAATTATTATAAAAACAATAAATTAGTTATATTTTTTCTCTTGTTATTTACGTTTCTACATATAGTTTTAAAAAAGATTATTCACAAAACTAAATATGTAACACAAACATTCGTCCTTTTTAGTGTTTCACTACCTGTGTGTGTGTCGCGCCATGTAGATAACATTATGTATGTATCTGGCTTTCTATGTCATTGTTTTTGAATTTGTGTCACTTGATATGAAAATATGAAGAATATTGTAATGTTTTGAATCTTTATTCTAACAGAAATGTCGGTTGCGTGTGTTCAGTAGAAACAGTATTTATAATACTTGACATTATTATACCAAGGGCTTATTTCTTAATGTCTAATTAGCTTCCTGTTAATGTCATTGACAGATAAATCATTTTTATACAAGGCATCTTACTGACACTTCAGAGATATTAAATGAATACTTACCCCATTGCTTAGTTCCAAATGTGGTATGTATGTGAAATAAGCCCTTAATAAATAATTCTTTGATCTTAAGGACTTGAGTACTTCGTTAATTATTAACGAAGTACTCAAGTCCTTAAAATGGCCGAGTAATGTGAAGAAGTAAAAATAGAAGTTTCTGTTTCCAAGTCTCCAGAAAAGCCAACAAACACTTAATAACAACAATAATGTATTCTAATATGTTACTTAAGGCCAGACCTGTCACTGAGAGGTATCCTCTTGAATAAAACTAAAGATCGAAAAAATTTGATTCTAACGTAGTTAACCAAAAGAGCACTAAGGAGAAGAATTTATGCTCATTCCGCAGTTGAATTTGGAACGAGCATTATTACTCATTTTAGCAGAAAATAATATCAGAAACTTCTTATTTTTATTAACTCTAAAAAATGTTTATTATAGAAATAATGTGTATAATGATAATTTTATATTAAGATACGTACCTCTCTGAGCCGAAGCCATGGCGAAGAGCGCCAAAACGAAGAAAAGCTGAAACACGTAAAATACCTTCATTGTAAACACTGATTTACTTGAAAGCCAATTCAAGACTGACTCAGTACACAAAAAATATGTCCGAATATTGACACATTACAACGCATTGATAGCCTATCTGTCAGATAAGATAACCACATACACATTGAAGTAATTTTTCTAGTCCTTTCAGAATGTTTCTTGTATGTAGGTAATTAATAAAGTATTAATTGCAACGTTTAAAGTAAATATTAATTGCAACTGAATATGTTTAAATGTCGTCATGACAGGATTTTATGATTAACGAGAGATTAGAAATAAAAAAAAATACGTGTCTTGTTTCTGTGAATTTGATAATCTTTTGGTTTTTTACGAATTACCGGTAGATAATTAATTTTTAAATCTAACGCAATACATAAGTATTTGTACGTACAGAGGTTTGATTTGTTTTTTTATGGTGTGGGAAGACGCATCACTATATATGTATTAAGTAATCGGCGCCCCCAACACTAAAGAAATGAAAGGAGTGTGTGTAAAAAGTGTCCTACTGGCCTTTCGTGGATTGTCAGAGATTTAAAGAAAGGGATTGAGCCTTTGGTGGAAGGAGAAGGATTGAGCCTTCGGTGTTTACAATATGGTAGTTTCCAACTTGTCAAATTCAATGACGATATTCGTCGATAACGCATAACGATACAATTCTATGAAATTTGTATTAAACTCAAAATTGAGACGTCAAATAGCTTACTTATTTCTTAAAATATAGCTAACTAAAAATATCGTAAATTTAGTGTATCGAGAGATTGGCGAATAAAAGTAGGTTTAGTTATTTTTCAATATTTTATTGTAATTTACTAATTGTATTTTCTTTTGTTTTCGTTTCGTCCATAGCAAATGATGTCAATATTCCAATAATAAATTATTTATCTTTAATTACCAATCTTCATTACTTTTCAATATGCCTCTTAAATAACTCTTTTCTATATTGATAATAATGAATATCTTTTTTTCTATTCAATAATTTAAGGCCGATACTTTCCGATTTACTTCACAAAATCAAGTTTTAACTAGCGATTAGTATAGGTAAAATCAAATCACGTTTTTAACACAAATTACCGAACGAATAATATCACGTGCTTGGCGTAAAGAGCATAAATATAATTTTATGTGTGTACACATTAATATTTTAGTTCTTAGACATACAAAATCATGATTGTTAGACGAATATAATAAAAAACACGATGTCAAGGACTTTTACGAAAAATATATTAAGACCTGTTTCTAATATTTATTATTACTAGCTTTTGCTCACGACTTGGTTCGCGTGGAGTAGTGACTTCCTGCAGGTTTTTGTTAAAAAAACTATCCTTTGTTCCAAACTATGTCTGTGCAAAATTTTACACAAATAGGTTCAGTGGTTTAGGCGTGAAGAAAAGACAGATAGACAGACAGACTGAGTTACTTTCGCATTTATAATATTAGTTTGGAAAGTTTTGATTTGATTAAGTAATTATACTATCGTTGGTATACAGTTCTCCTGTCTGCCGGTGGCCTGTTTTGATCCATGCTAATCGTAGTGCCAGTAAATAACGATGTCTCAAATTTTTATTCCCGGGTCAAGCGAAGTTTATTTGAGATTTCCGAAACCTGAAATCGTCAGTAACACGGTGTTTAGAAATGAGAAATTTTTCTTTGTTCAATACTTTTGTTGTGCAACATCAAATTAAAGCTACATTTTTCTATAAATGTAATATATACTTCGATACTATACTAATATTATAAATGTGAAAGTAACTCCATCAGTTTAACTGTCTGTCTGTCTTTTTTCACGCCAAAATTACTGAACCGATTTCCGCGAAATTCGGTACAGACATACATAGTTTGGAACTCGAGAAAGGAAATAGGATAGTTTTTATGCCAAAAATCTGCAGGAGGTCATTACTCCATCCAAACGGAGTCGCGGGCAAAAGCTGGTGTTTGTATAAAATCTCAACATAATATGATGACAATGTGTTTTTACGACTTATGTATAGCATACTTATTTCTGACATACCTAACTGGTGGAAAATCCTAAAATTAAGTTTATTGAAAGAAAGTCTAGCAATGCTCTGGCTTACAAGGACCCCCCTCTCCACCTTCCAAAATAGGATATAGGTACTAACTACAAGACCTCGGTCATTCTGAGAATAAAAAGTATGATGTTATTGTATGTAAACAAACATATAAGTATGTATACTTAAACATAGCCTTCGCATAGTCTGTATGTCTGTTTGTTTAGTTACGTAATAATTTGATTTGTCATTCTTCCATTGTTTGACTACAATAGACTTGATTTAGATTCGGTTCGGTGTTCTTTGAACTACGTTTGTGATATGTGTTTGCTGTGTAAACAGTATGAAGATTTTTTTTTATAAAATAGTTCGGCAAACTAACAGACTGATTAGTTGAAGGCTCGCAATCAGCGCTGACCATGGACACAGCAACACCAAAGGAGTGCGTTGCCGGCCATTTAGGGATTATGGTTTAGGATAAGGAGGAATGGAGTGAGCCTCCGGTAACCTCACTCACACAGCGAAGCCGGAGTTGCGGGGTAAGCGCAATGAGGCACCGCGACCTCGGCCCAGAGCAGGAGACGGAAAAGGGGGGTTTTGAGTCAGTAAGAGTCTGACACTCTCTCTCGCTTTACCCTGGGCGGGAGAAGTCATTTGATGAATTTCCCCTCACAAAAAAAAACTCACACTGCGAAACACAACGCTGATAGTTTCTAGCCGGTTTTCTGTAAGGCCGTGATAATATTTGTTTGATTATTTATTTATATTTTGGTACTTATTTATTGATCATTTTTAGCTTCCTTAGTCTGGTTGCGCTCAAGTTAAGAATAAAAGAACTCTCATTAGTGGTTCTCAAGTATAGACTGTCTATCATCCCTCCATTTAATCCGAAAGGGGTAGGCAGAGTTCGCACCTATAAAAACAATGTAGGTATAACTAACTTTTTACAAGTTTGAGCCGAGTTCCATTCCATGACTGAGTTTCATGTGACAATGCTGACACTGTTGCCATGCAACGGCTTTCACTTAGAAAACCCAAATAACTTTACTCGCAGTTGAAATCGAAATCGAGAATTTTGCGTGGCACTTTTTCACACACAAATATACCTATTAAAACAATATAAATGAGGACTAGCCAAGGTTGTGGATGCAAGCGCAATATTGAACCACGACCCTGGCTGGAAGCAGGAGATGGAAAGGGGGGGGTTTTTAGTCAGTAAGAGTCTGACACTCATATCGCCTCACCCAGGGCGGGAGTCATCAAAATTTTTTTTTCAAAGAAATATGAAGCTTGTAACAATCTAATGTTTAACAAAAAATAAAGTTAGTAATGCTATTTACCTTTTTTTCTAACTTATTAGATGGAATTCCTGTCTAGGTGCAGATAATTAATCACAGACCGACTCTTAATGTAATTAATGTAGGTACTATTTACACAAGTTAAACAAACAATGCCGTGTCACTGAATGATTACTGCGTACAATCTCAATTATAAAATACTCATTATTATCATATCCGTTATCTTCGTTTTATAATATCCAATACCTAATTCGTGTCGTCTTTTATGCCATTAGCTACTTGATGGATGGATAAGGAAAGAAAAAGAAAAATTCCTTAAAAATGCAATTAATATTCGACCTTAAAAGCTTTAAGATAAGAATGAAAGATTATCAACAGCCACATCACGTGACAATCCTTCTTTTTTGAGTGTGGAACATAAGTATGTTCTTTAGCCCTGGATGGAGCAAGATGGAGTGTTAGGCTGTTACTAACAAAATACCACCTCGTTGTTACCTACTTCTGCTCTAGGCCGAGGCCGCGGTACTTTAATGTGTGGAGCTATTTGCTCGTCCCAAAGTGTAGATTCCTAGAGAAGAACGAGCAAGAAACTCCATGGTTAGGTACTCTTTTTCAATCAGTTTCACTATTCATTTTATTCATGACATTTTAGCTGCTTCTATTAGGTATGTCAGAACAGTGTAACACAAATGTTTTTGGCCAAAGAATCCGAAAAAGAAATTCTGCCACAAAAATAGGTTCGTAGTTTGTGATTATCGGTGCTACAATATTAAGTGCTCCTCTGAGTACTAATTCATGAAATGAAACATAAGGCGATTTTTTAGCGGAATCTTAAGTACCTACTTATATCTATCTGTTTTTTTTTAATACTCAATTAAGGTTATCGTGTTCGTGTATTTCTAATTATAAATGTTTCTTTATCAATATATAGGCAGTTTTATTTATATTTTGTTATCTTCAAGTTTTGTTTGTAAATTGCGTAATTGATGGTCATACTTATCTTAAAATTTTCTATTGACATTTTACAAACATTAATAATTAGAACTTATACTTACCTAACAGAGAAAATATTACCGTCACGTAACAATTAAGGTTCTTATATTAAACAGTATTTACTCAATCCTATCGGTTAAAAAAGGAAAGGAAGGATGAAATTCTTGCTTAAGTTTTAAGCTTTTTAAGTACCTAAATACCTACGTTAATTTCAAGTTATACAATGGCCGAAAAACATTTATAGTTCATTTTTACAAACCAATAAGTACCTACTTACTCCTTTCTGAACTAAGCCTTTTTTAATGGAAGAAAGGTCATACAATCACTTCTCAAAGTAGGAGAGTGAGAGCGTTAGGCTCTTACTGGATTAAAACCACCCTCTTCCTTTCTCTACTCCAGGCCGCTATGACAAAAAGGCGCAGGTGTTCTAACCAGATAAACTACCATATCTAAGGGTGTACTTTAATTCCATAACCTTGAGTGATGTGTACCTATTTATGAGATAATCACCGTTAAATTTAGAGGTCATGGGAACATTGGTGGTAATTCCATTTTGTTTACTTCCGACTTAACACATTGTTTACAATTAAATAAGTAGATAAGTAAGTACCTAAATATTATATTAATTTAAAATAGGTAAGTATCTATCTTTACAGACTATAAATAAAAATAGCCAAGGTCACGCGTCACGGAGCAGGAGAAGGAACGGGGTGTTTGGTGTCGGAAAGAGTTTACACTCTCTCACATCATACCCTGGGTGGGAAAAGTCATTTGACGATTTTACATCCTCAAAAAAGAAATAAGTAATTCGTATATCATCAAGTCGTCTCTCTGAAGGAATTTAACATAAATGGGCACTTCCTATTAATTTCATAAATACGAAACATTATGAAGATGTCAGGATGTTTTTGATTAAATTAGATACCTACTGGACGGATATGAACGGAACTGAGATAGAAATAGAATATAGTCTGGAATAACACATGGGCTTATTATTCCTATCCCAGCGAGCGAAAAAACTAATATCTAAAATTTGTAAAAGGACTCACAAAAAAGTTGTCATATAGGTTCATCAAAATGTATATGCGCATTATATCTAAGTATTTATAATATTAAGTAGTTTTGAAATAAAAAATATTTTCATTTTCATGTTTTGATAAAAATTGACATGATTTTATCAAAATCATTGGGATTTTATCTCGTTTGTAGTTTGATCATAACATCACTTTTTTTGTCTGATAAACAAGACATTGTTCACGCATTACTCATGTGGTTATCCTTAGTAAATACTTAATGTTAATATCAAAAAATATTCAAAAAAATATCCACTATAGAAATACCAATGCGTTGCACACAAAAAGTTTTGTTGAACCACTACGAAACTCTTTGCAAATCAAACTTTTTCGTTTTTACGGACACAAAATTATCAAGGAAATAAAATAGAAAAATAACTAAGGTATAACACTAAACGTTAATTGTTTACACATAAGTATTTTGAATTTATAGTTTTGTAAATAAATAAAAAATCACTCACCAAAAACGCTCTCATATTGTTGTTTTAATAGAAATAGATATCACAGATGAAGAGAGACGCGTATATCGAGACGAGTTTATGCCGAATTTTTTTCAGAGTACAGACTTATATAGCGAATGGACGATAACCTGCTCGACCCAGAGCGAATTTGTACAAATACAGCGAACTAGCCAAATATTTGATCCGTTACCATTGCGCTGTGTTCCTGTACAAGCAATTCCAATAATTCCGTATCATCGTTCATCTGTTCAAATGTCAGGGGCCGCTCTTTTATGTAATGTTTTGAAAATAATTTCTTTGAATTAATTTATTATGTTTGAGTGAACGTCATTTGTTTACGATAGCGCACGGTCTTGTTTTGAGTTGAAGTAAAATTGAGATTTTTGGATTATTGTCGAATTTAATACAAAAAAGTTACAGTCAGAAAGTTAAAGTTTAGACTATTTGATAATTTCTAAACTATTTCTAAACTTTTAACACCATACTTATTGCTTTCAAAGATTGTAGAATACGATTAAATTTAGTCATTGTTTTTTTTTCTCTCATGTAAATATATTAAGTACCTACCTACCTAGTTAAACGTATCTAATAAATAATTGACATGTGTGTAGGTATGACATTAGTTTACAAGTTTCCTTTCTTCTTTCATTCTTGTTTTCTTGTGCAATTGATTTATTTATAGCCCTCCTAGATAGGTACCTAAACAATATTATCGAACAGGAAAAGAAATGTTCAATTCAAACCAGTAATTAAAGATTATTGGTTCATTTAAACAATCAACAAAAAACTTACTCTCCGGCTTAACCTAAGTACCTATATGTTAGAAACTAGACCTCAAAGAGCCATTAGACCACCGCAGATCCTTCTGTGCTGGTTTTCAACATTCTGGGTGGCCCAATAGGACCGATATTTAACCGCGGTTGAGGGTGCAAACACCATAATGTCCTACCGTGATTTTTATTTAGTCAGAGTCCGACACTCCCTGTCCAAGGAGGCTGAAAAAATTGAGGATAGCTTGATTGATCCTACTACTTACATTACAATAATTTTAATTTAGATATTTTTATCCAGTGTTTTACAGCCTGTATAAAATAAACACAGAAATAATCTATAAACAAAAAATACAATTACAATATTAGGTAGGTATGCAAACATAGTTCAAGATTCCAATATATAAGTAAATTATCGAGTTTAAAATAATGGTATCCGAACCCAAGGTAAAATGTTCAAGTCGTTAGCTATAGCTGTTTGGTTCCTAGTTGCATAATATGTTAATAAAATAAACAAGAAGGTAGGTAGGTAGCCTAATCAAACATGTAAATGCAACATTTGCATGCACACACATGCACAAAATTTCTGTCAGTGGAATAATGGAATATCATCAAATGACTTCTCCCGCCCAGGGTAAAGAGAGAGAGAGTGTCAGACTCTTACTGACTAGAAACCCCTCCGTTCCTTCTCCTGCTCTGGGCCGAGGCCGCTGTGACTCATTGCGTTTACCCCGCAACCCCGGCTGAACATCAGCCCCGTCTGTGGTGGTTTATTGGCTCTTTGAGGCGCGCGCGGAACGCTACGCGCCGTACGCTCGAACCAGATGCACCTGAGACGACAAACGCACGAGAGTTGCAAGGACGCAGCCTAGATAAAAAAGACTTACTGCACAACCCACAAAACTATTATTACGATATAAGTTCAAATAGAGAATATTTTTTATAAAATAATTATACAGGTTGATAATTATAATAACAATGTAGGTACAATTTAACGTTTTAGAGGCGGCGACAGCGGCGTTGATAAAATATCTGCCTAATTATGTTTCTTATTCAAAATTTCCTACATTCTATCTCTGTCTAGCACTACATTCATGTTTGTCTTCCGAAAATGTCAGCAGCACGGAATAGAAAATACTTAGGTAACTTTCTGTTCTGTGGTCAGCAATATATTAGGTAGCTATTCTTTCAATTCGAAAATGGAACTTGAAACATTCTGATCAATTTATATATTTGTTTCTATGAATAAGAACATTTTACGGGTCTACCTACACATAGGTGACCCAATATCAGTTTCATTTTTATCATTTATTAAGTATAGAATGTTTGCAGTCTACAAGTGCGCCCTTTATCGCGGGACATTCTGCCTTGCAAAACTTTGGAATGAACTGTCTGTCACCTTCAATATTTCTGAGCCGTTAGGACGTTTAAACCTTCAAGGAAAGAGCGTAGGCACCTACGCAATAAGGCAATTGTAACATATCTTGCAGGTGTCTATTTAGAGCGCAATGGATAACAATTTATCCATAATCCTGATGGCTTATTAGAGAAATTAAGTGCTGTTTTCTGCACGTTTTTCCTTCATCATTAACTAGTGATGTATCTACATAAAACAGTCTCTAAAAGATGGAAATCTTGGAAAGTCGAATTGGTTGCCAACCTTACTTTTTTGTGTAAGGCCAAATGAGCACGCGGGTTACCTAATGGTAAGCAATCAGTGCTGTCCATGGACACTCTCAGTAACGGTGGAGTTACAAATGATTTGCCGACCTTCTGGGGATAAGGATTTGGGAGATTTAACGAGGCGGTGGCACCATTTCGGTCGAGCCGAATACCCATCTATGCCAAAGCAGGGCTCTTCCACACCATCCCACACTAAACTTGAAACCACTACAACAACACATAAGTATTAAGTCTTATTATATAGGTAGCTACAGTTATAAGATTGTTTTTACAATGTCATTAAAGTGACGTGCGTTGAACTATTCCTAACATCCTAGTTGTTCAAACAAAGTGTTATTTTTCCTCGAATAGGTAGGTAGGTGACACGTGATGAGGATTTTGTCGTCTTCCATTTAATTAGCGCGTCTATTGTTTATTCACAATACGATAATAATTACATCAGAATCAATTAGAGACAAGTATTAAAACAGTTTATGTCGTCGATTTTTTTTTTATTTTCTACCTTAAAATATTTTTCACTGACATATGAATTTACATGCACTAAGGTCCGAAAGTCTCAGATTCGTACTGATTAAAAACCATCCCGTTTCTTCTGTTGCCAAGCCAAGGTACCTACCTACATTATTGAGCTTCACGTGCATCTCCGGCTGAAGAACTGAGTCCCGGAAGCAATTTTTGGGCCACACAAAAACCGGTGACATGATGCGTTACATCCCTATTTTCATTAGGTAGCTGTAGATTTTCAATTTTTTTTTTTTTTTTTGTATAGTGCTGGTTACTATGCAGATTTTATTGCTAATTTAGCAGACGGTTTCGGATTACGTAATATTTGTATAGTAATAGGTAGGTACAGTACATAAATCTTCTGCTACTTACGAGCTTACCTACATGGCAAACTTGTTTTCACATAATTATAGACATAAATTATCACCTTCTATCGCTAGCTTCGCTATCAAAACATTAGACAGCTTTATTATTATTCGTAGATTCATATTTTTAAAAGAACCATTCGAGTTTGGTACTTTAATTATGTACCTATGCTAAGCCTCAATCACAGATTTTTTACTGAGATTTCTTTACAGCTGTACTTATATACGTAACAAAAGACATAAGTACTTTGACTAATCAAAACTAAACTTTCCATCGCATGCGATTAGCTGACTGACGACTGAGGTCAATCCTATATTATAGTCTACTAGCTGACCCGGCAAACGTTGTTTTGCCATATAAATTTAAAAAAATTGTGAAAAAAATATAAACAAAAATTTGGGGTTGGACTACTCCTAACATTTAGTGGGATGAAAAATAGATGTTGCGATTCTCATAGATACCGGATAAGCACAAAAAAATTCATCAAAATCGGTCAAGCCGTTTCGGAGGATTAACTCCTCCGAAACAAGCCTCCAGAGGCAACGAAAACTGTGACACGAGAATTTTAAGTCTATTGAGTAACTATATCGATGTCAAGCCAGATTCTCATTGAAATTGTTTTTGTTACAGGAATCTGCTTCGAAGTTCTTAACAGCCAACATTAACTTCTGTTCCGTTCAGTGATTACTGTCTCGGTGAAATAAAAAAATGTTTTGTAGCTTAAAATAACAAGTGTAGCAACACTGTAGCCAAAATGTCAGGTTTGTTGACAAACGTCCACGAAACAGCTGGGATTTCGAAAGATTCTGGGAAAACATATCTAGTTTCAGGAAATTATAAATACTATCATTACCTTTGTGATGGGTTCGACGATAGAGTAAGATATCTTTTTGGCTACTATAATTTGGTTTTAGTGCTGATACAAATGTATGCTTTGAGGTTATGTTTTTGTTAATGTTAGTTTATAATTAAATTATATTTTTTTAGGGTTGGGGTTGTGGTTATAGGACCCTACAAACAATATGTTCCTGGATGACGGAAAATATTAATAGTGAAGTCAAAGTTCCGTCAATACGAGACATACAAGATATTTTGGTGCAACTCGAAGACAAACCACGAAGTTTTTTGGGCTCAAGACAATGGATTGGTAGTTTTGAGGTGACGAATTTTAATCAAAATAAATACTCAATTAGAATTACGTGCCGAACCATGGCTCTCCCACACTTAAATTAAGTCAAACAATACATTACCGATATTACACTTAGGGTTGATTTATCAATAGTCAGATAAATGTTATCTGAGGAATAAAATTGTTGCTGTCACTGTCTTATACAAACACATTCTGACGCGACAGCATCATAATTATTCCCCGATAACTTTTATCCTAACCATTGTAAAATCAGCCCTTAGATAAACATAATATTCTATATTTCAGGTATGCCTAGTGATAGACAAATTGTATGACATTCCAAGCAAGATAGTGCATGTCAATCATGGAGATGAATTAAAGACTATAGTGGACACACTGGTGTCTCATTTTGACAAGTTTGGTAGTCCAGTGATGATGGGTGGAGATGTGGATGCATCCTCCAAGGGAATCCTAGGCATTCATATTGGACAGCGGGATGCTAGTTTGTTGGTAGTTGTAAGTTTTTTTCATTATACTTTTATATTAATTCATCAAACACCAAGCAAACATCAGCTTCAGCACACCTACTGTTATTTTTTTTGTAAGGGGAAAATCATCAAATGCCTTCTCTCGCCTAGGGAGGGACGGGAGGTAGTGACTCTTACTGTCAAAAATCACTTCTGTTCCTTCTTCTGCTGTAAGAAGAGGCATCAGTGACTTATTGCGCTTGCTCTTCAACCCGCACCTATTGTTCTTATGTCAAAAATTATTATGACCGAAAGGTTAAAAATATTGTATTGGTCATGACTGTAATTCAGGATACTTGCCTGTGGGCTGATGATAATTTTATTGCAACATTTATTCAAGCTGTTGTTTGCTAGTTGCAAGTGTTGTTTTAACAACAGACTTCTTAGTGATTTTATGAAGTACAACTATGTGACAAGAATTTTACCTGTTTTGCCACTCTATTTGAAATAAAATATTCACTCTACTAACTGACCTTGAATTTTTACATGATGTCAACATCACTATCACCATCATCATCTGTATCCCCAGAATCACAATTTGGGGATCACACAAACAGTTGGTCTGTGAGAGAATCCAATCCGCGACATGTTGCACGACAGCCAGTTGCCCAGCTACTAACTGTGCCTTCCTCTACCTTCTTCTTCTTCACATCTTTTGTTACTCATTAGAGCTTAGATTTAACTATGTAAGTATATATTATTTTAAATACTACTACTATAACAAAAACATTACTTCCAGGACCCTCATTATGTCGGCAAGGAGCAAACAAAAGAGTTCCTCTTCCACAAGGGCTGGGTAAAATGGCAAAGACTAACAGATTTTATAGATACCTCATTTTATAATCTGTGTCTACCACAAGTTAAAGCTAAGTGCAAATAAACTTCGCTTTCAGACTTCAATTCAAATAATGTAATTATTTGCATAAAACTAACAAGAACCATATTATTATATGTTTTTTCTGTGCAAAGATTATAGTGTGTTGACCTCACCGGTATGTAGGTAATTGGTGAAGGCCACATGTTCTATTGGTTAGACAACCTTGATCGAAAGGTTACGTCTTCCATAGATATGTTCAACATAAATTGTTAATTATATTAAATATTTTATAATAATTACAATAAAAATCGTTTGTATACTAATCAGTCTTTATTTAAAAATTAACATCTAATTAAAAACCTTATAATGACAACATAATTCTAAAAAACAGGCTTTCCTGACTAGATTCTTGTAGTGTTTTAATAGTCAAATTACGTCGCAAAAGATAATCCACAGACTATTTATTATGTCGGAATTTTTCAATATTCTCACTCCTCAAGTCCTCAATGACAGTATCTTAGCAGTTGTTTGAGGCAATAAGTGTCAAAAAAGAAAAATCTTATTTATATAAAACTGACAAAAACATAACATAGCTCCTAACAGACAGAAGTCTATAACAAATGTACTATATTAAGTTATTCGTCTAAAGCTTTATGAACCATTTTCAACACTAGCGCCCTCACAACGTAAACTCTCATTTAGTCAGTGTTCATAATAAGACAAACGCCTTGTAAGATCCAATGACTAGGGTGCTCCGCGGTCCAAAGGTCGGAGTTGAAGACCAGACCGACTCCCATTGAGTTGCGGCGTTGCGATGTCGTGTAGACGGGCGTGCGGAGGGTATTCTGTGAACAAAAATGTTGATAGTTCAAAAACATTAGGTCGAAACATAAATTCTGAATATGCATCAAATAACCGACGAGAGTTATGCCCGTTTTCACCAACAGCCCCTAAAATTTAAGTGTCTCTTAAGCCAATATAAGGGGCACTTATCGCGAGTTTTGTTTTCACCAACGTTTAAGTGTCACCTATATCATTAGGGGTTCCTTATAATTTAGGGGATGAATTGACGACCCCGTAATGTTTAAGTGACACATAGTGTTAGGTTTTTTGCGAATCACCAAACAGTATTTTATCCTACTGAATAAGATAAAAAATAATAAAAATGGATAATAACCACTATTTATTTGAAGATTTTAAGCAATTGAAGATTGTTAAGTAACCGACATTTGTATAGACGACCTCGTATTTATCGTGAAAGATCGAAAGATTTTGAAAAATATGATGAAAAAGACTTTTTCATAAGATACAGGTTCCCTGCTCAACCTTACTTGTATTTAAAGAAATAAATCTGTGGCACCGATTAACCAATTACTGTGTGCCCTTAGATTTTATGCAACAGGCAATCAATTATTATCTGTAGCAGATCTCAATCCCATCAGTGTATCTACTTGCAGTAGAATTATAAAAAGAGTGTCTGACGCTATCGTGGTTCGTGGCAAAGCGAATTCATACAATTTCCAGACACCGAAAAACAACAAATAGTAAAAGAAGAATTTTACAGAATAGCTCGATTTCCAAATGTTTTAGGATGTATAGACTGTACACACATAAAAATTCAATTATAAGGTTGGGCGTTTAGAGAAACACAGGTCCTTACGAGTAACCATTTATTACTGAATCTCCTATGAAATAATACATGATTTAATAAGATGGATAGACACGCACACATACAGATACGGCAGATCTTTGTGTCATATTTATTGAGTCGTTCGCACACCTATCGTCTTTCTATGATGTCTCTAATAATGATATTCAAAAGTCTTTTAATTGTATTAACTAGAAACCTTCTTTACATTTATTCATGTGATAAATTATAGGAGGAGATGATGCCGAACTATTCTGGAATAGAAAAAGCAGTATGTCTATTAATATGCAAACAATAAGTACTGCAAAATTATTAATAACTGATGTGGTGACTCGCTAGCCAGGATAAACAACATTCTTTATCTTCAAGTGAATTTTGACCACGTTTCCTCTTTTCTGCCATTGTAATTAATAAAAATTTGGTATTTTTTGAAAATACACGAAATGATTGAAATGAAACTGTCACTGGATAGTGGCATCAAAATGTCACCGGCACCGCGTCTTTGTAAGCTATGGCATTCAACATACAGCCAAAAAATAAAAACACAACTTTTTGTTACTAATCTAACATTCACCAGTTCAAGACTCTTCTTTTCGAAATAAATTGAAGTTAGAAAAGTTAATTACTTGTTTTAAGGTTGTATATTTACGAAAATAACAATAGAATTGTCTAACCGATTCATTTATCGATAACTGTTTGCATAGTTCCTCAACACTAAACGTCACCTAATTAGGGGGCTCTTAGTTAGGTGACACTTAGGACAGTGAAACAAAATTTAAGTTACGGGATGATTTGAACGGTCCCCTAAGTTAAGTGGCCCTTACTAAGGTGACTGTTTAGGGGCTGTTGGTGAAAACGGGCATTAGTTCTTCTTTTCTTCACCTTTGATATATCGTACGTAGATCATTTATTAAACCTAGTTTGTATGTACCTAATAATAATAATTGCATGATGACCTTGAAGGCATGATCTGTCCAAACTCCAAAGATATTTTATCTTTATGATAATTCAGGAAATCTCAAATCTGCGTACGCTAGATACTTGAGTTTGACATATGAGTCACTTGATAATCATATATTCACAGGAAGTAAATAATACTGCGAATTTATTTATTTACTTTCAAATTATAACTTAGGCGAATTTTAGTCATTGATATCACTTAGTGTGGAAGCGAAGCTTTGGCACCAATGTTCTGTTTCGGCACCAGAAAACCGATTTGAAACAACTACAGCGTCAGGTTTTCTAAAAGAGCCTGTGTAGTTTTTTATGGGATAGGTCGGCCAAACGAGCAAACAGATTACCTGAAGGTAAGAGACAACGAAGGAGGATTTGGAGCTTTTGTGATTATGGGAAGGGAAGGACTAGCCCCCGGTAACCCACTGACATGGCAAAAAAAGAAACGCTGTTTACGCCGGGTTTCTATGCGGCCGTGATATCACTGCAGTTTAGCCGACCCATACGTGCCGAAGCGTCGTTTTCCAACCCATAATAAATACATTAGTAATAAAAATATGTTAGAAACCCAAGTGAAAAAAATTATGGACCCCTATTTCTAACAGCGAATTCATGTTTGTCATCATATCAGAATGCAATAACCCGGGTTATTGCAATACAATTACAAAAATCTATTTATCATTGAATATTTTCGAAAGTAGATCTACTGACAGCACTAGAGATAAAAGAAAGAAATTGCTAGATTGTTTATTATGACGCGAGTACACCTGCTTCCTTATATTTTAGTGACGTTTAAGTAGATAATATTTACACAGACTGACTGTACGAAAACACCTAAATTAAGAGGTAAGACCGAAGGAAATCATACAGCAAACATTTATTTTTCTGCTGCTCTATAATTAAAAGCAAATAAATATGTAAGTAGGTAAACATCACACGTATTTTCCATTTGCAGTAAATTCTATCCGCATTAGGTACCTACTCATACCATGCACTGGTGTTTATTTTTAAATTTCTTCACTGACAGTTAAGCTAGACTTGTAGAACAATATTATCCAATCACACAAAATTATTAAGTACACTATTAGTAATTAATAATTTAAGTACACTAAAGAAGAAAATCTGAAGACTAGATTTCTTTCTATTGTTTGGTAACTAATAAACAATTTGGTTTTTCAAACAAATTCTTAACGATTAGAAGGAATAGTTGATATTTACTACATTCCACAAGTTTTATGCTTATATTTTCTAAGCTTATATTATGAACACTTCTTGGAACTTATAAAAGATAAATTTATCAAGAAATGATGTAAAAAAGAACATTTGTTTGTAGACAAACATTATGCCTACCTAATAAACAAAGGCAGATAAACTATTGGCCTTGAATATGTTGAAAATGTAGGTTATCGCCATCTTTGAGGTCACTGGACAGACGTGGACTAAAGATTCGTATTCACTAGACATAAAAAAAACACTACTCATCTAAGTATATAACTATGTAACCTTGATCATATCGTAATATCCAACAGCTATTTGAGGCGTGCGCGAAACGCTACGTGCCGTACGCTCGGGTAACTTGTTCGCCGTATGCAGACCCTCGCTTACGGTAGCCTGAGATCATCTCTCGATCCCGACCCTCGGAGTGTTGCCTTCTGCGGCTCTGAGGAGATGGATAGCCCCCACACGCGCTCCGCCTCCTTCTTTTACAGCATCATTGCTTTGCAGAAAGAGGAGACGGCTTCCCTGTTTATCTCTCCGCACCATGGCCTTAACTAAAGCCGGACGCGAGAGGTCACCGCCGTCGATCACTTCCCTGAGCACACGGCTGGGCTCAGCTCTAACAGGGTACATGCACGCTACCGTGTCCTCCGGGTGGTCTTCACACAATGCCCGGGCATTTCCTCCCGCTGAATCCGAAACAGTAGGGGCTTACCGAAACTTCCGTGTACGATATCTAAGCAGTAGGCATCAGACGGAAGGTGAGGATACCTTGGCATCTCTCTAGCCACTCCTCAAAGAAGGGTCTTACCGCTGCTATAACAGCAAGCCCGGGCCTCAGTTGCTATAGTTGTTGGACTCCTACCTAGGGACCCTTAGTTTGTTTTTCCGTCCCCGATCCCGTCAGAAATATCTCGTCTATCTTAAAGCCAAAGCTATCTTTCCAAATTAAAAATGAGCTAGTTCTGCTATTTTTAAAAATCTTTAAAAATTTGTTTTGACATATTTTGTTTTCAAATATTTTGTTTTCAAATATTTTTAAAACTTTTAACCTTGTCGACGACCTCGTTAGGCATCACAAAGACCAAACTAAATAAATACTAAAATCTATTAGCACGGTACAACTACTGAAGTTAGGTAAAGCACAGTGAGTATGTTCCTTTATAATCGTTTCAAAAGAGATTTCGATAACTTTTTTGTTATTATAAACATTAACTAAACTGACGTTCTTTACTTTGATTATGACTATGATTTTACTTTAATTAGCGATATATTAGGATTAGTAGGTAGGTTGTTGTGATCGGAACTACTAGAGCTTTTCTAAATTAAAAGAAAGGTTAAAATATAGATAATCCCTACACTGAATAATTAAATTTTGTTGAGGTTGCATAGCACTAGTGAAAAGCTCTTTGGTACATTGCTAGGCAACTAACTGTTAGAAAAAATTTAATGTCACTCGTGAATAAAAAGAAGATCATGTCAAATGTGTGCAATATATAAAACTAAATAAATAAACAAATAATTTAAATATTTTGTAACCAAATAAACCTAAATTATCGCTATAAAGTGTCAGTGTTGTCATACTAGAGAAAACCCCTACTATCTAGCCGAAATCTAAAGTGGGAAATACATCGATCACGATTTGGTCTCCGGAGCTTCCAGATTGGTAAGAAAATAAGTAGACCACTTTTAATAGGTATTGGGACCCACCACCACTGGACGACTGAAAAGTGCCATGGATTTCTCAACGAAATTAGAGATCGGAAAACTAGAGGGCAAAAACAATTGGCAAACATGGAAGTACAAAATTTCAGTCATGCTTGAGGGTACGGAAGGTGCTTTAGAAGCAGTAGAAAATAGACTTCCAATGCCAGTTTTACCACCTGGTGCAGGAGATGCTGCTCAAAGCACTTATAATGCTGCAATGGCTAAATATAAGAGGACTCAAAGCGGTGCACTCCTGATGCTGACAACCAATATGACTGAAGAAACGTTAAAGAAGGTTATGCGTTACAAAACGGCACACGAAGTTTGGGCAGAACTGCATCGACTTTTTGATAGGCAGACAGAGGACAGGGCTTACAACTTGTGTCTTGAATTCTTTGGGCTAAAACGGGATCAAGAGGATGATATTCCTACACTTCTGTCAAAGCTAAAGAATTTATGGAACGACCTAGTAGTGGAGATCCAAAAAGTAGACGCAACAGCTAAGCTGCCTGATCTATTCCTTATCTGCAAGGTTTTACATACTCTGGATGACAGGTATTTTAATTTTAAGTCGAGCTGGTTAATGCTGAAGCAGTCTGAGAAAACGATCGACAGTCTTACGAGTCATCTCTGCGCGTTTGAAAGAGATTTAGGTGGTCCAGAGAGCACCATCCAAAAGGAAGCACTGGTGACTACACCTGCAGAGCAAAAGAGTAAGCACAAGAAGGAGAGAAATGATCTGAAATGTAACTACTGTTCCGGTAAAGGACATAGAGTTAGACAGTGCAAGAAATGGATAAAGGATGGAAGACCACCAAAGCCAAGCACGTCACATTCAGACATTAAATCTAACCAAGTGCAGAACTTATCGCTGATGGTAAACGCGTGCACAGTTAATCAAATACAAGATAAAGAATCTTGGTATGTTGATAACGGAGCAACCACGCACATAGCCGTTTCAAGAAAGATGTTTACGGATTTTCGTGAATTCGATTCAAATCACACAGTAACTACAGCGGATGGGACTGTGATTCCTGCAGTTGGAATAGGTTCTATTAAAGTTGAATCCAAGGTCAACGAAACTAAAGTCCATATTACTCTTGAAGAAGTCTGGCTAGTACCATCACTCACAAAAAATCTCTTTTCACCGTTGGCGGCACAAGACAGAGCGCAGAACAGTATTTTTACATCAACGACAAAAAAATGCAAGTTGGAAATTGAAGGCATGACTAAAGTCGTTGGCAGGAGGATCCCAAAGGGAGGCCTTTACAAGTTGGACTTTAAAACGGTAATTCCAACAACACCGAGAGCTATACAGGTAAATGCTGTCACCGGTTCCAATATGCTGCAGCTCTATCATGAGCGTTTTGCACATCAGGACAAGCGGCATGTAATACGCGTCGTAAAACGTGAATTAGGCGTGAACCTCAAGCCTGATAATATTAAATGCGAAGGCTGCATATATGGGAAGTCCCAAAGACAGACCTTTGGAACCAGGGAAAGAGCTACTGTATGTGGAGAGCTAATCCATACAGATGTATGCGGTCCTTTTGCACCAAGCGTAACTAAACTCCGGTACTACGTATTGTTCAAGGACGACTACTCAGGCTACCGTATGGTTTACTTTATACGTCAGAAGTCAGAAGTCAAGGACAAGTTGCTGCAGATGCTGAAAGAGGCAAAGAATGCTGGGCATAATGTGAAAACCTTGCTTAGTGACAACGGTGGCGAGTTTGATAATAAGGACGTCAAGAAAATACTACAGGATTTTGGTATACAGCACAGACTGACAATGCCTTACACACCGGAACAGAACGGGTGTAGTGAGCGTGAGAACCGAACCCTGGTAGAGGCCGCGAGAAGTATGATGCATGCAAGGAATGAGTTACCGCTAATTTTGTGGGCGGAATTGATTAATACCGCAGCGTATGTTCTGAATAGAACAGGCCCAAGTCGAGTGACAGACAAAGTTCCATACGAACTATGGCACGGCAAAAAACCTCGAATATCACACCTCAAGGTTATTGGTAGTGAGTGTTATGCACATATTCCAAAGCAGAAGCGTAACAAAATGTCTAAAAAAGCCATGAAAGGCATTCTTATTGGCTATGAAAACGACGATGGATATCGTGTGTGGGACGGACATCAAACATTCAAATCCAGAGACATAACTTTTCAAAGTAATGTTGAATTCACATTACGGTTAGGGTCTGAGGATGCTACTGATACTACTGAGCAAGATGATGATGGAGAGTTTGTCAATGCTGAAGGGGAAGAGAATTTTCCGGCTGAAGGGGAACAGCAACCTCTTGACATAGTTGAACCTCTGAGAGTAGAGGTGCCTCGACTAGAAGGGGAAGAAGAGGAAATTGTAGTCGAGCCCCTGAGAGATGAGCCCCAGAGAGAAGAGGAACCTAGATATAACCTTAGAGACAGGTCAACTCTTGCTCCCCCTAAGAAGTTCGATGACTACGTCTGCTTTGTAGGCACAGAAAACTTTCCAGAGAGCTACCATGAAGCAATAAGTAGAACTGACGGTGCGGAATGGCGGAAAGCCATGGCCAGCGAGCTTCAGTCACTCAAGGAGAATAATGTATGGACACTGTGCGAGCTCCCGTCTAATAGAAAGGCGCTACCATGTAAATGGGTTTTTCGGATTAAACGACACCCAGATGGAAGCATAGACAAATATAAGGCGCGATTGGTCGTTAAAGGGTTCAGACAACGGAAAGGGCTAGATTATGAGGAGACATATAGTCCGGTAGCCAGGATGTCTACCATTAGAGCTCTTTTAAGCGTTACTGCACAAGAGAAACTTCATTTAACACAATTTGACGTCGCGACAGCCTTTTTAAATGGGAAATTAGAGCAGGAAATATACATGTCACAACCTCCTGGCTTTTCTGATGGCTCTTCAAAAGTATGCAGGCTACAGAGGAGTCTATATGGCCTAAAGCAAGCTCCTCGTTGCTGGAACATGTGCATTGAAGACATTCTGTTGCAAAAAGGATTCACACAGAATGAAGCTGATTGTTGTCTCTTTACAAAGACAGAAGGGGGCAATAAGATTTTGTTGGCGTTGTACGTGGATGACGGACTCATGGCCACTACAAGCGAGGCTTTGGCAACTAAATTTTTGAAGGAGCTGGGACAAGCTGTAAAAATCACTAGCAAGCCGGCTTCGTATTACCTTGGCCTTGAAATAGAACGTTCCAAGGATGGATCTATATTTATAAGCCAACAAGCTTATACGCGGAAGATCCTCGAACGCTTCAATATGATTGACTGCAATCCCGTCTCTACACCAATCGAAACGGCGACTTCAGAAACAGGGAAAGCACATGAGAAAAAGTTTCCTTATCGAGAGGCAGTAGGAGCCTTAGCATACCTGATGACAGGGACGCGCCCCGATATCGCGTATGCTGTTGGGGTAGTATCACGGAAGTTGGAAAATCCGACAGAAGCTGATTGGCTGAGAGTCAAGAGGATCTTCAGATACCTTAAAGGAACAATGTCCCATGGCATCAAATACAGTTCGGGTCCTTGCAAAGCTGTAATTCGAGGATATAGTGATGCAGATCACGGTGGTGATGAGCTTAGTGGACGCTCAACCACAGGCGTTATTTGTATGTATGCTGATGGAGTTGTTTCGTGGCTAAGCCAACGTCAAGCATCGGTCGCGATTTCAACAACCGAAGCGGAAATTGTGGCAGCGAGCGAAGGTGCACGAGAACTTGTGTGGCTTCATAGGATCTATGCTCAACTTACAAGTTTGGCGGACATATCAACTTTAAGCGTGGATAATGAAGCAGCCATTCGCCTTGCCCACAATCCTGAATTTCATAAACGGACGAAACACATCCGAATACGTCACTTCTTTGTACGTGAAATTGTGCAAGAAGGTCTATTGAATGTGCAGAAAACTAGCTCCACAGAGCAATTGGCTGACCTTTTGACGAAGGCAGTACCAAGACCCAGGCTCGTTAAACTGAGAGAGGATTTGGGTCTGCAAGATCTTTCCAACTAGTGAGGGAAAGTGTTGAGGTTGCATAGCACTAGTGAAAAGCTCTTTGGTACATTGCTAGGCAACTAACTGTTAGAAAAAATTTAATGTCACTCGTGAATAAAAAGAAGATCATGTCAAATGTGTGCAATATATAAAACTAAATAAATAAACAAATAATTTAAATATTTTGTAACCAAATAAACCTAAATTATCGCTATAAAGTGTCAGTGTTGTCATACTAGAGAAAACCCCTACTATCTAGCCGAAATCTAAAGTGGGAAATACATCGATCACGATTTGGTCTCCGGAGCTTCCAGATTGGTAAGAAAATAAGTAGACCACTTTAATAAATTTTACCGAAATTTAATTATTCAGTATAGATATAATCCTGAAATCATTTCGTTAGAGACAGAGCCTTTTTCAATGTACGGATTGTGGATAACCTGTACCTACTTACAGATTTTTCGGCAGTTACTCGGACCTGACAGAAAATCGAGTGAAAAATGTATGTAAAACTTAAATCGGGTTAAATGCCATACAAAATAGTCATCAAGAGCATCAGATTGCAATCAATTTGCAAGAAATATAATTACATTATCAGATTTAGAGAAATGACACCACAATATCAACGTAATTAAGAACTAATTTAGCGTGCCTAAAGCAGCTAGATTTGAACGACCTACAAAACAATACTCGGAAGTATTACTGCGTCATAATTATGTTTAATTTATGTACAAAAACATTCACTTTACGCGAACACTTAGAGGAAAATCCGTGTTTTTTTTTTAAATAGATGTGTGTAATAATTTTGTGTGTAAACAAAAAATATGTTTTATCATCAGTGGCGGGGCTGCCCCTGTCTAGACACGCGAAGTCAAGGTCTCACACGGCAAAAGTAGATTTGTCTAAGAAAAAAGCCAAAGTCTTGAACTGCATCATCATCAGCCACAGACTATCCACTGCTGAACATAGAAATTTTCCATTGATTTCTGATTCGGAGGATCCTTCTTTTCCGATTTTAGGGATCTTTACTCTGCAACCGTAAACGCGGATGTGCAGACAGTGAGCAAGTGTAGCTCGCCGCCCGACCACGAACGGCGGGTAGCGCGAGCCTCAGAAGCATAGACCACCACAGACAACCCAAGAAGGCCGATGTTCAGCCGGGGTTGCAGGGCAAGTACGATAAGATACCGCGGCCTCGGCCTAGAGTATGAGAAGGAAGGGGGTGGGGTTTTGAGCTAGTAAGAGCCTGACAGTTCCCTATTTTGAGAGGGAAAACCCTAGCAAAAAAGGGAACTCTCTGTTCCATAAACAGTTGCGTTGACTATGAATATACGATTCAAAATCGCTTGAGCAATGAAGTCTGCATGTAGTTGGAAAAATTCGCTGAATTATTAGTAGCGGTGACCTTTATCGTTAAAGTCTGTGATTGAAGGAGGCTAATGAAGCTTCAAAAAATAAAGAATTAAATAAGAATTTCACAATAATAGATAGATAATTGTCTACAATCTTTGTCTTTCACAATTTGTCAATCACAAAAGTAGTCACATATAAGTAAAATGGATTTGAATTGTCACTCCAACAAAAAAAACCCGCCAAGTGCAAGTTGGACTCAAGCACTAAGCGTCCCGAACCATTTTTTTTTTAGAGGGGATAATCATCTAATGACTTCTCCCGCCCAGGGTGGGACAGGAGGGAGTGTCAGACTCTAACTGACTAAAAACCCCCCCGTTCCTTCTCCTGCTCTGGGCCGAGGTGGCGGTGCCTCATGGCGCTTACCCCGCAACCCCGGCTGTTACAGCCAGGACCTGGCAGGCCTGTGGTGAAAGACAGATAGGAGGGGACGGATTAACCAATTCGTTGTAAGTAGTTCAGGAGATTAGCTCGTTTATAAACTCTTCAGCTCTAGTACATTAAAAACTAAGTATTAATAAATAAATTATAATAGCAACATACCTGTAGCTTCAGTTTGTGTGCCTCAATAGGTATGACGTACATGATGGGTAGCTCTGTGACTAGAACCTTAGGGTGGGACCGTCGCAAGCACTTCTCCTCGAGATCCCATCTCGCACCTTCCAAGTACAGGCCTCTTAAGTAGCAACCCTAGAGGACATAGAACATTATGTTAACCGTGTAACTCTGGATGTTTTTTAGGTCGGTAAACGAGCCGACGGATTACCTGATGGTAAGCAATCGGACAGAATTGAACACTAGAGGAGTTACTAGTTACTCTTAGGGATTAGGGTTTCGGTAAATTAGGGATTGGGGAGGGGAGAAGGATTGGGCCTCCGGTAACCTCAGTCATACGGCAAAACATAACGCTGTCATCATTTCACAACTGTTTTGTATAAGCGTGGCTCTCCGTCACTTAATCTTGTTAGAACGACCACGGCAGTACAGTATATAATAAATGCTTAGGCTTTTTTCGGACTATTAATAGACGGTTTATGTTAAATCCGAACAAAATCGGTCGAGCAGTTCTATGTTCGTCACTACATAATTGCGAAAGTTTGTATGTATGGACGAATGTTAGTTACTTAATCTTTGACGTAAAAACTACTGAATGGATTTTGATGCTTAGAGATTGGCCCAGGGATGGATTATAGACTATTTTATGGATTATTTTTATCCGGGTGAAGCCGCTGACAGAAGCTAATAGTAGATGATTATATTCTGTTCAAGTTCAAGGAAATATTACGGATTTTAAGAGTTCTACTTGGAGTCAACATATCTACAAATACCTATGTATATTGTTACCTCATTTTACCCACCACGTGTAAATTAGGTTAATACTTTATAAATTCCAAGTTATTACCATAAATTGCGAATTCAGTATCAATGTCTTATAACTAAATCACCGTAAAGATCATAATGTTACTTCTTTTACAGCAAAATACATGGTTGATTAAAAACGACTTTTACATCTAAATAAAGATAAAAGGTTTACAAACACACGTGTTTTTACTTGCTAAAAATATTGGCTTGAACTGAAAATGTACCGACTGGCCTTGAAACTTTTCAGTTTGTTTAAAATGTTTCAATAGTTGAGGATATGTAATGCTTTTGTAAATGAATACACAATAATCAAAATCCTTCTTTCTTATAAGTATGGTGCAGGTAATTTCATGACACGGCCTTTTATATGAAGGGAAAAATCATCAAATGTCTTATCTCGCCCAGGGTGAGGGTGATTATCACTCGCCCCCGACGTGGGCGGCATAACACTTGCGACTGTCCGAGAGTTGCGGGTGTCTATGGGCTGGCAGATTGGTTGCCATCAGATGATACGTGAGCGTGTTTGCCACCCTATCCTTCCCCTCCCTTAATCCCTAAATACCTAAAAGCTCGACAACGCACTCGTAACTCTTCAATTGTTGTGAGTATCCATGGGCGAAGCTTATTGCTTACTTACCATCAGGTAATACGTCTGCTCGTTTGCCGTCCTATCACATATAAAAAAGCAAAAACAGGGTAAAAATACGTACCGTTACAGGTCTCTCCTCGATTTCGTCAGGGCACACCCAGCCAGTGACCTTGGTGAACTGCGTGGATCGGTCGAGCGGCCAGGTGTAGAGTCGGCACGCGATCTGTATGTGCGCTATGAGGTACGACTCCGGGATGTGGAGCCCTGACAGCCACATCACCACTGGCTCCTCTATCGTTGCCTGCAGTGCGGAGAAGTGTTTAAGGTACAAAAGCACCGTTTTTTAAAGAGAGAAAATTGTCAATTGTCTTCTTTCGCCAAAAGTGAGGCGAGATAGACTAAGAGACTTACTGAAGTAAAGTAAAAGGTCCATGTTCCTTCCGCCCCAGACCAAGACCGCAGTACCCTATTACACTAAAGTACCGTGTTCCCGGTCCAGACCAGGTGAAGGAACGGGGTAGTTTTCAGTCTATAAGTCTGACGGGAGTATCAGACTTATTGACTCACACCTAATCCAGGGCGAGAGTAGTCATTTAATGTCAAAAATCGTCAATTTACAAAGTATTTTGTACGGGTTTGTGAAACATACAATTTCACAAACTTCCAGACTCGAACCACAATTTGTGGATCACACATCACAATAATCACGTGAATTAGCGCAGAAAACCTCTACTATTTTCAAGTCACAACGGACTCTTATTCACGAGCTGCGAGTTCAAATGCTTAACATATGTAACTTTATAATAATAAGGTTTCCTCCATTGATTCACGTGATTACGTAGTTACGTTCCACACAGAGTTTTTTTTTTGCGGGGATAAAACACGTTGCATGGCAGCCGGGTTTTCGAGCCATCACATAACCCTTGTTTTAAAGAACTTGTACCTCATATAATCGGTCACCAACTAGATGGACGGACCTTATAAAAATCAGTGACATCCAGCTCAATAGCGAAGTGCGCAAGAAATGCCAGTAACAGAAAAAAGTTGAGAGTGATATCGCAAGGGCCATATATACCTACCATAATCACGATCACTGAGACAAGAGTGTACGATTAAAACAAACGAATCCTTATATAATAAGAAAATCATACCCAATCAGTGTACTGTTTAGTCCGAGCAATGAAGTGGTCCATCCACCCTCCAAGTCCCTTACAAGTGGCGGGGGCGAGTTCTCTCCAAACTTCGGGTAACTGTCCGTTGAACATGCAATTGGCAACGTTGTCCAGTACCGCATCCATACCTACTTCTCCTGCCAACGCTTTGCGTAGCATTGATAGGGTTGATCGCATCCGAAGGATTAGGCGGTTGAATCTGTATTTTTAAAAGTCTCGTTGAAATATTGTACATATTTATAAAGACTACTCTAATATATTATAAAGTAGTTTCCAACTCATTCAATACTTTTTTGGAAATGTCAAACAAAAATGATATTTTTTATGAATTACTAGATAAGTCGGTACTTTTGAAACTTTAAAATAGATTAATAGTCTGTCAGTCTGTTCGTCAGTAAAGCTCGTTCCAGTGTTGATTCGAATGTAAAAGAACGAGTAAAGAACTCTACTATAGTTAGGTACATAATCCATCATATACAAATTTTTCGTTTTTTTTTTCGGAAATAAGTATCTAAGCTATTTGACGTTTTACATCCATACATATTATGACGTCAAAATTTGGACTTTCATTCAAATTTCATAGAAAACTATCATTTTTGACATTTGGATAGTTGGAAACTATTGTATTCTTTATTCACGAACCTCTCAAGTTCCTGCAATAGGACGACGACGGTGGGCGTTATGTTCATCTCGGACTGTTTGCGCACGCGCCAGATCTCGAACGGCTGCGGCAGCTTGGACAGTACGTCCAAAGCTATGATGTCGATGAAGTCCTCACGACTCAACGCGCCACCACCCTCCCCTGGTAAAAAAAATACAAAAATACTATAAACATAAATTATTATTATTATTTTTACATAATTGAATGTGAATATGTTTATTTATGGTATAAGTCGACAAAGGAGTACACGCATCACCTGATGGTAAGCAACCATCGGCATGGAGCTCTTCAACACCGCAGGAGTTTCAAGTGCGTTGCAAGCTATTTAGGGTGGGAATTTAAAAAGGCTAGGGGAATTGAGGAAGATGCCTTGCAATATACCAGGTAGACAAAATACTATACAAAAGGCATTTCGAAATAACAAAAAAGTCAACGTCACGCGGTATTCCCAGGCGGTCACCCATCCAAGTACTAATTCGGTGATCGGACGAGAACCGGTGCTTTCAACATGGAATGGACGTTGACGCGCAAGTTATTGAATTTATTACACGGTTTCATAGATAAACATTTATTAAAATTACTTAAATAAGTCTTTGTCTCACCTTTGACCACACCTAGCAGCGTGTTAAAAGTTGAAGAATTAAAATTATTAAATCATTTACAAATCAACATAATATTTTAAAACAGTAACAAACTTGAATTACAACTTCATACTTACGATCCCAGACAGGAGCTAATAACGCCGCGTGAAAATATTAAAACATAATGAAAATCTTATTTTCTGTAAGTAGCTTTGTATAACCTACTTATTTCAAACTAATTTACTAACATATAAATATAATATGACTATTATATTATATGGTTCTACCTATAAAAGTGCTATTCTGCGTCTATCTTACAATCGCGATGAAACTATACTTATGTATGACAAAATAATTGCACGGGTACCCGACGACCCTGGTGTCAGTCATTTGTTTTGCAACGGCCACGGCGTCGAATGGGTTGTTAATTACCTTTACTTTTCTAAAGTTTTCTCTCGTAAGAACCTTCTCCTTATATTAACGAACATAACAAAAAAGAATTAGCAAAATTAGTCCAGGCGTTATTGAGTTATGCGCTTACCAACACATTTTTCGATTCATTTTTATATTATAGATAGTTATGCTACATCAGGTTCATCGAAAACTTGAATGAAGAAACAGTCGCTAAGGGCTTAAAGAAAGTTAGTACTAACTTGTTTGCGGTTGTAATTCGATGAGATGTCTCCACATCTCCCTCACTGCCTGGCTGAAGTATCCGATCTCAGCGTTAGGGTGTAGACCGAACACGTCCGGTGTATTCGCTAGAGGCTGAGTGTCTATGAATTCTGTAAGAAGGTGGATAGATAAGATACTCTTTAAATAAGTGATATATTTTTTTAATATGATTCCCTCGTTTGGGATTAGTCCCAAACACGATTGTCTAGTTGGACAGGTCTTTTCTTTGATGAGGGAATATCATCAAATAACTGTTCAGGGTAAGGCCAGAGGGAGTGTCAGACTCTTACTGACTAAAAACCACATCTTTAATTCTCCAGCTCCAGGCCGGGTTGCGGTATCTTATTGCGCTTGACCCCGCAACTCAGTTGGACAGATACTACCACATATTAACACAAAATTTACGAAACTTCTCAGTTGCAGTACTCTCGGTAAAAACTGTTCGTCTGAAAGCTGGTGTATAACACGGCTGGGGAATGTCCTGGTCAGCTGTGCGAGTTCCATTCCCAAAGAACAATAACTACTTCAAAGTTTTCAATTTTCAGTCCCTGGTGTGGTGTCCCTGGTGTATATTACCATATACATACTTATAACAGGGTCATACACGACATAAGAAAAAATATAAAGTGGTGTCACATAATGGAGTGGTTTGCTACAACCTATCTTAAACGGACCTTATTAGTCTACTTTTCAAATAAGAACAAAGTTCATACCAATATACTGTTCTTTCTCCCCATCAGGCGGTATGACGTAGTCGAAGAAGCTGTCGTGGTAGAAGTGGAAGGGCTGGAACTTGTCGAAGAGGAAGTCTCCGAGGTACTCCTCCATGTAGGTACTCACGACGCGACGGTCGTAATCGTCTATTACACGGCCACCGTACATCACCTGTAGATTTAAAATAATATTGTAAGAAAAGGGTTATTTGTTAACTAATGCTTGATATTTCTCTGCATGAGGGATTCGTAATGGCCCTTAGGTTTAGTAGAAGCCAGCTTCAGTTATGCTTGAGGCAATGCTTTTAAGTGTGGGAGAGCCATGCTTCAGCACGAATGGGTCGGCTCGACCGGAGTGATACCACGGCCTCACAGAAAACCGGCGTGGAACAACCACAGCGTTGTGTTTCGCCGTGTGAGTGATGTAACCGGATGCCCAATCCTTCCCCTCCCCCAATCCCTAAATCTTCAAATTCCCAATGGCAACACACTCGCTTAACTCCTCTGTTGCGGGTGTCCATGGGCGGCGCTGATTGCTTAGGTAATCCGTCTGTTCGTGTGACGGTCTATTACATAAAAAAATGAGTGATCGGGTGCGACATCTGCTTTCTTAATTATATAATGATAAACTACTAAGGATAACAACTCAATCTTTTTTGTTGAATGGGGAAAGCTATAAACATCTCCCACCCCTGTTGGGGTGAGTGGGAGTGTCTGACAGTACAGTATTACCTTTGCACACGCACACGCTCTACTGGACCCTATCTGTGGTGGTCTATTGGCTCTCAGAGGTGCGCGCGAAATGATACGCCTTACTCTGGGATCTGGTTGTGCTCGGGAGCGCGTTATCCTTGCTCAGCATAAATCGGCGTACTCATTGCTTTAAATTAATTAATCCTACAATTCGAAAATTGCTTGATAAGGCAATCCACTTTTAACATGCTTTTGTGTTAGACCAGACTGAATGGTATTTTTTGCTTCAAAGTTGCCAACGTCCATACCATGTTGAAAGCACCGGTTCTCGTCCGATCACCGAAGTTAAGCAACATCGGGCGCGGTTAGTACTTGGATGGGTGACCGCCTGGGAATACCGCGTGACGTTGACTTTTTTTATTTTATATATTTTTGTAAAGTAAAAAGTCAACGTCACGCGGTGTTCCTTTATATATTTTTATAAAAAATCCTTTATATATTTTTGTAAAGGATTTTATAATGTTTTACTGTTTTTACATTTGTATGTACCCCGTATTCGAGTACCGATAATACGGTAGTTTCCAACTAGTCAAATTCAATACTTTTATCCAAATGTCAAAAACGATACTTGTCTATGAAATTTGTATGAAAAACTGAGGTATGACGTCATAACATCAAATAGCTTACTTATTTCTGAATAATGAGCTAAAAAAATCTAAAACTTAGTGTATCGATCGATCGATGAATAAAAGTATTTTTCAATATTTTATTGTATTAAAACGTCGAATTAATTTATTTTTGACCTAGGACACTACCCAATTCAGAGAGAACTTGTTTGAAACCAAAACTGTGTAAAGCAGGATGGATAGAATTTGAGGGGTGAATGGATACAGAAAAGGGATGAGTAGTTGACTGCACGGTTGGTGCGGTGGCTGGGTAACTGTCTGCTGTGCAACGCGTCGCGGGTTCGACTCCCGCACGGAACAATACTTTCCACAAATTGTTGTTCCGGGCCGGGGTGTAATCTGTATGTGTTATTGTATGTTTGTAACCGCACCCACGATAGAAGAAAATCCTAGTGTGGGGCAACGTTTGTTTTAATGAGAGATGTTGGTGAATTTTTCTAGTTACTCAATTTGAAAAATGTAAATATGTATATAAGTTTGTTTTTTTTATGGTATAGGTCGGCAAACGAGCAGACGGATTACCTGACGGTAAGTAATTAGCGCCACCCGAAATGGAGGAGTTACGAGTGCGTTGCCGACCTTTTACGGATTAGGGTTTTGGAGATTTGGGGATTGGGACGGATCGGGGGAGGGGAAGAATTGGGCCTCCGGTAACCTCACTTACACGGTGAAACACAACGCTGTAGTTGTTTCACGTCGGTATTCCGTGAGGCCGTGGTATCACTCCGGTCGAGCCGATCCATTCGTCCCGAAGCTTAGCTCTCCCACACTGAAATAAATATAATATTTTTGTATATCTAACCTCTCCGAATAGATATTTGAGCGTGGCCCAGGGTATAGGTCCGCCCACCGCGTGGCACCTGTCGAGGTAGCACTGCAGTATCTGCATGCACACCACGAAGTCCGACTCGCTGAAGTCGTACGAAATGTTCCAACCGATCTTGTCGTATTTACGCCGCTCCTGTACAATAAAGATCAGTCTTAATAAGACGATTAATAAAAAAAAAAGTAAGTGTAAGTCCAAATATCGCAAGCTAATCCAAACTAATATTATAAATGCGAAAGTAACTCTGTCTGTCTGTCTGTATTTTCTTCACGCCTAAACTACTGAGCCTATTTATGTAAAATTTGGCACAGACATAGTTTGGAACTTGAGAAAGGACATGTAGTTTTTAAATAAAAAATCTGCAGGAAGTCACTATTCCACGCGAACAAAGTTGCGGGCAAGAGCTTGTATAATATATAATATTAATATAATCTGGTGGTTTCATAGATATTTTATCTTCCTCAATATATTGAAATATTAATATAATTAATGTAAATACCTACTTTCATTTTGAGATACTTATTTATTTCTAGTCAATCAAACCCCAGGCGAACGCCGGCGTTCACGGGCCTGTTGTTCTTCTAGTTTATCGAATTACCACGATTAAAAGGTTAATATTGGTTTAGCTGTCGCACCTTCTATGGACTGACTCTGTGCCACCATATTTATTTAATACTTATACCCATATTTAAGTTGCCATCTCGTAGAAAAGTTGTTTTTCGACTTATTGGAAACTACCACGGAATGATTTAATCCCAATATATGTATAACGGTGCATACTTTCTAATAAGTAGCAGCGGTTCATCCGTGTTACCGGATATAAATTAGCCTATATGTTATTCAGGATAAAAAAAAATTAAAAGAAATATTTTCTTAAAAAAAAAATTCTGTGGCAATTTTCAAAACATTCAGTAACTTTCGGGTTAATGTAATATTAGTAGGATTTGTGCAAATACTTTACCTGTACGACAGCATGGAAGAATGCGAGCACATAGACCAGCTTCTTGAACTGTGGATGTGTACACTCGTTCAGTGCTTGGGCGCGCATCTTAAAGTATGTGTTGCGAAGATTCAGCTTCAAACCGTTTGGCGGCTCCGTTACCACTAAATACAAATAAGTATTTAGTTATTCATATAATTATTTCATAGATAATATTTTATGTTGCGCTATTATGGATGCCCAAATTTTTTGCGCAAGTATGATTTGTCGTTACCTAATAACAATTGAAAAATAAACAAAATTACAAATTATCTTTTTTAAGATTCGGCAAAAGCCAACGTCACGCGGTGTTCCCAGGCGGTCACCCATTCAAGTACTGACCGCGCCCGATGTCGCTTAACTTCGGTGATCGGACGAGAACCGGTGCTTTCAACATGGTATGGACGTTGACAACTGAACTGTCAAATTTTAGAACCAGTATCGTCTACCCTTAGAAATGAACAATAACCTTATACATATAACTTAATCATATAAACAATCATGCAAATATAATGGTCATATGTATGATCACATTCTGAATCAAGTGTCAAATGTGTATTAGTAACTGGTTCGTAGAAACCTATTTATGTAATTAGATTAATAATGTTACATACCTTTGAGTGACCTCTGCAAGATCCCAATAGGGAATGTAGGTGTTGGATCAGTGGTGAGCCACAATCTATACTCGGGATGTGGCTTCGTCATCAGTTCCAATTGTTTTTCCAACTCGCGGAGGAAAGACACCAATAGGTGACAGTTCTGGAGAATCAGCCATTGCCCGTGCGATATCGCACCTTCTAGCAAGGCTAAGGCCGCCTGGACGTAAAAGAAATATTTGATAGTTCATTTGTTTATTTAATTTATAATGTTACATATTGTCATCAATAAAATGGTAAATTGAATTAATAGGTGCTTGTTTTTAAGGGACAAACTCAACTCATCCTGCCAAAATTGCTACAACTACTGTAAGCCATGATTCCCAGTAGATACAAGCATGAAAACACCGAAACTCTGAAGTCCGGCGCGTCTCAGGGACATTTTTCTTGGATTCCGAAAATAAATAATAATATATTTTTTGAGGAGAAGAAAAGAATTAATAGGTTGTACCTATTAATTCTTTAAACACAATGAAATTAATAATGCTTTAAAAAGTATGTAAGTAAGTGGGAATTTAGGATTTTAAGATTTAGGGCCTTCTATTACCTCATTCATACGACGGACCACAGCGCTGTGATTGTTTCACGCCTATTTAGAATAACTTTGGTAGAGCCTACCCATTGGTGGCAAAGCATTTAAAAATTCTACATTTAATTATATACAGAGATTCTAAATTATCAGATAATATTTGTAACTTTACTATAATGATCACATCTATCCTTTGATAAAAGAAAAAATACAAAACAGCTACTATAGAAGAATTATCTCACCCCTTCCTGACCCTGTCCTAGAGACAGGTACTTGAACTTGCCACCGCCAAAGCCGCATCTATCAGCTAGCTTCATCAGGTCGGCCGTAGGATCCGAACCAGGGCTTAGGATGAACACCACCGGAGTGAATGGGGTCGTTTGCTCGAATATCATATCAAGACTGGAAATAAAACATTAATTTGTTACGATATGATTATAATAATACAATACTTGAAGTGTTGGAGAGCCAACCTTCGGCACGAATGGGTCGACTCGACCGAACACGGCCTCACAGAAAACCGGCGTGAAACAACCACGCTGTTTTTCGCCGTGTGAGTGGGGTTACCCGAGACCCAAAATCACCTCCTCCCCGCATCCCGTCCTAATCCTTAAATATCCAAACCCTTAGCCCTAAAATGTCGGCAACGCACTCGTAACACCTTTTGATGTTGCGCGTGTCCTTGGGCAGCGCAAATTGCTTACCATGAAAGAAGAAACAAAGAAAGAAAAACTATTTGTTACGCCACGACATATAACAAGAATACAGGTACACACGCACATAAAGCCCATAGTGCGTCGCAGCGCAAAAGGCTGGATGTGGTATGAGGTAATTCGTTTGCTCGTTGGCCGAACTATACCATAAAAAAAAGTGAATTGCCAGTTTCGTAATCAGCTGTTAAATATTAATTGCATAATGCAGAAAATATCAATTGAATTGCATAGGTAGATAGATGAGCTGATAGAGGTCAAGGTAAAGGAAAATCCCCTCTACGTTTATTTGAGAAGGGGTTTATGCATACGACAATTCAATATTATCACTATCCAATACATACATAAAGTAATAATAATGTGTAAAACATTTTTTTTTTGTTAACTTTCAATGTTGATAATTCCAGACGCAATAGGTGGACGAACCGGGTGTTCGCTTGGGGTTTGATGCTTCTATGTTACGTCAATCAAAGTTCCTTTTTCAAATCGACAAAGAAAGTAGTTAAAACAAGCACTCCTAACGCCATCTAGTTAAAAACTTAGTAACGCACAAGTACCAAGAACAACTTAGCAAAGCTCATTGTGGGCCCACTTGAAGGTTTGATGCGTGAGATGAATTGTTGTTTTTCTAATACATACATAGATAACGCCACTTTTATGACAAGTTTCTATACTTTATTTTGAGGTATGAAAATCTTAATAGTTAATTTACTATGGTAAATTTGTTATTTAAAAACCAAAAAACAAAGCGAAGTATGTACTTGTAGAACACACATAGCAACATTTTATTTGTCAAGTTTCATGATGATACATCGATTAAAAGTGTGTCTTTTAAAATGGATTTCGAAAATGACCCAACAAGTGTATTGGGTCATTCTGTAACGAAACCATATACTTATTCTGTGTGCTCATGAAATTATTCATTGTGATAGTCAACACAAAATATTATAGTTATAGGCATGTAATAAAAAATAGAGAATAAATTTAGGGTTGATTTTTCAATGGTTAGATAAAAGTTACCTGGGGAATACTTATGATGCTGTCCCGTCAGAATATTTCTATAAGACAGTGACAGCAACAATTTTGTTCTTCAGATAACATTTATCTGACTATTGAAAAATCATCCCTTAGTTATAAAAAAATACTGCATAGGAATTAAATGGTGAATTTCAGACACACAACCGTCAACGTCCATACCATGTTGAAAGCACCGGTTCTCGTCCGATCACCGAAGTTAAGCAACATCGGGCGCGGTTAGTACTTGGATGGGTGACCGCCTGGGAATACCGCGTGACGTTGACTTTTTGCAACTATTATTAAGTATATTTTTTAATATCATTTTCAAGTTAAAAATTAATAAGTTTACTGGCAAGAGAGCTAGCAGATTTATAAATCAAATTACTGATCCTATTCCTCCCAACCGTGGGAGACACAATAACAACAAGTAAAAAGCGCGAAGGCCGGTGTTTACTTGGGGTTTGGTGAATTAAATATTGTAGGACAAACCTGATAACAGGTGGTGTGATATACTCCTCGCCCATGGTGACGGTGATGTAGTCAGTGAGGGCGCGGTAGATGCGGTCGACGCGGAAGCAGCGCAGCAACATGAGCATCTCGAACGGCTGCAGCTTGTCGCGGTACCCGCCTGGGATGTCGTTCGCCTCGGGCGTGTCGCTGTCGAACCACTGGAAGACATTCATTGTTATCATGAACAAAATAAGGAACATTGGAGAGGGTGTCTGACACTCCCTCTCGCCTCACCCTGGGCAGGAGAAGCCATTAGATGACTTGCACTCCTCAAAAAAGATCACACAGACGTCCACTTCCATTGCTAAACATAAGCGGATTTGATTGTGACCTGACATGTTAACCCTTGCTGCATGTGCATATGCATGATTGCAAAGGAGTGGGCTTGCATCCTGCAACTAGGCTGGATTTTTGACGCGGAATTAAAACTAAATATTTTTCCTAACATTTAATGTCATGGATTTCCACAAAGTAACGCCTGATTCTATAAATTAGTTCAGTAATTCTCTTAAGATTTATACATCACAGACATGCGGTGAAGGAAAGCCAGAGTGAGATAACCTGGAGGAATAATTCTTAGTAATAAGTCTAATCGGAAATCGTGCATGCAGGGTGATTTATCATTTGCGGTGAGGTGAGAAGAGGCCTTTCGTTCAACGGTGGACACTTTAAGGCTTGATCATGGCGAGGAAAAATCAAACATTATGGTGGGTCGCAATACATATACCAAAAATATATTTATGGCAAAACAAGGACTTTGTGATCACATTGCTCTGATTATACTTACTTCTTGCCAATCGTTAAGTCTTCTACTGATATTGTCAGGCAGGGAACTGAAGGAATCCTGGAAGTCCATGCTCAGCTTCATTACATCTTGCCAACCCTAGAGCAAACATTAAAAGGGTAGAATTCGCTTGGTTTAACAAAAGAAAACTGGAAATATTTGTTTGTAAGTAGATAAAAAGCTGTCGACCAATCAAGAAGTGCAAGTACAGCAAGTTGTTGGAGACAATCAAATTCAGTACCTTACGGCATACAAATCAGGCTGTTCACCCTCATTTCTTTTAATAAATCATGTATTGTGTTTATCTGTGGACGCGATGTTACTAGAGGCCCAATACTCTTACTCTACCTACATCCCTAATCCTCAAATCCTTACCCCTGATAAGTCTGGCAATAAGTTATCTGGTGTTTGGGGTGTGCATGTGACTCCTTACTAGAATAAACCTCGCTCTGATCGTTCAACGTAACTTTACGAGCCATCGTACTTTATTTATAATTTCTTATTGTTGATGACATTGTGACACACTTTTCGTTACTATGAAGATCTTTGTACGTAACATGATTTTGTATATATTTTTAATGTGAATAAATCATTCAATTGTGTCGGTAGTGTTTACATTTCAACTATTCCCTGCAGCCACATCGGAACACACCGTCACCACACAGCATCATAGGTACGAGAGCCAACAGCCCGTACAGTGACAACAAAGATCTTAAGTCGCCATTTTCCATAAAAAAAAAATGTTGATACGTGTGTACCTACCTGTGAAGGTATCCAGGACGCAGGGCACTGTCGTGCGGATTTCTCAATCGAGATGTTCCCCTTGATGAAGAAGTCCAGCTGCATTTGAGAGACTCGGTTTTCACTCTGCTCCAACTTTATGTTCATTTGGAACGAGAATAGTAGCTTGTGGCGCTCGAATATACCTGAAGGAGGTTGAAGTGTTTTAGTCAAGAAACCACGAATTAATTTTTGCAATTGAAATAGGTCATAATAGCACTTTTACATATCATATATGATTATCATTATATGGGCCTCCATGATCCAAGACATTAGGTAGATAAAAGTATTTTACACAGTTGATTGTTTCAAATTTAAATGCTTGAAATGGTAATAGTGTAATGAAGTGAAAACTGTACAAAAACCTTAATCGGAAGCTGATTATTAATTTATGATAAGTAAATAGAAGTAAAAAAGTTTAAACCTGTACATCCGTAGTCATAAACATTCTTGGTGAGCATATCTATAATGTTCTTCAAACGTTTCACCAAGATTACATTCGGCATTGCTTTGCGCAGAGAAAACGAAAACACCTGTAAATAAGAATATTTATTTCTATGACATTACGTATTTCAACCTGGTCGTCGTCAACGTCCATACCATGTTGAAAACACCGGTTCTCGTCCGATCACCGAAGTTAAGCAACATCGGGCGCGGTTAGTACTTGGATGGGTGACCGCCTGGGAATACCGCGTGACGTTGACTTTTTATTTTAAATCAATGTTTTTTTTTCTCTTTTTGTTATTAATGCGAACTTGCGCAAAATGTAAAATGTTTTACGCAATCTGTTTTTATATTGCGCAAACTGCCATTTAATGAATTTTAGAGGGCATAATACTCCATACAAACTAAAAGCCTTATATGAAGTTACTGCGCGTCACATACAACTAACTCCACAAATCACACAAATACAATATAATGTCATGGCTGCACATCAATAGCAGTGCCAGGGCAACTGGCTGCTGAGCAACGCGGGTTCGTTTCCCCCCCGGAACAATATATTGTTGTTTCGGGTCTGAATGGCATATGAATTTGTAATATTGTTACAGGAGAGTGTGGCAACATTCTAAATAAAATCATAAATGTAAACCTTAGAAATTCAACCTGAAAATCAAAAAACAAAACAGTTCGTATATCGTATACATACATCTAAATATGAAGACAGCGAGTACTGATACATGGCATTGACACCGGCCATGTCAGACAGCACAAAGAAGAGAATGGAGCCGCGCTTTGCCACCGGTCGGTATCCATCGCGGAGCGTCTCAATATCCTTCGTTGTTATTGCTGCTAGTTGAAGTTTTTCCATTACCTGAGAATAAAGTTAGGGGAGAAAGTTATAATAAACAATTTTCTGCAAAACTTAACGAGCGTTCATGCAGCGCATTTTCTTAGTAATAACTTGTAACTCCCAATTAATGGAAATAATTGAACGAATTTGAATTCAATTACAAACTCATCCTACTGTACTAATATAATACAAGCTTAAGTTTGTAAGTTTGGATGGACGGATATTTGTAATTCTTTCACGTAAAAACTACTGAATGGATTTTGATGAAACTGCTATTGGCACAGAGATAGATTATAGTCTGGAATAACACAAGCTACTTTTCATCAAATCGAAACACAAAATTGTAGATCATACATCAAAGCCTAAAATCCCTACATAGTATAAAACAAAACCGCTTCTTCTGTCCATATGTATGCTTAAATCTATAAAACTACGCAACGGATTTTGATGCAGTTTTTAACATATAGAGTGATTGAAGAGCAAGATTTTTATGAAAAATAATATCCATCAAAATGTGGTCAGATTTAGTATCAGCACTACACTCGTCCAATCCCCGGAACGGGGACAAAAATAGGATGATAATATTAATAATATTTTTCGTCATACTTACCTCAGCAGCTTTAGCCTTGGTATTCTCCAAGGTATTGACGAGCTCAACGTTATCCAGCATGTTACCGGTAGACGTGGCCAGCTCCCGGAGTAACGAGTCCTCGAGCCCCGACAGTAGACTCTTGTTGGCACTCGTCTCTATGATCAAACTTTCGCGCTGTTCTTCTAAGTCTGATCGCTCGGCACGTACTACTACACTTAAAAGCTGGTCTTCTAGACCCTGGGAAGAGGAGTAAAATTATTAAAAAAAAATGGTTGCAAATCGTTCAAGATTCTTAGGAGATCATGTTTATTAAAAGTGCTCCGAGGATTTATGTGGTTTTATCTCTGCCGCATCTTGTCGCTATATACGCGAGAGCACTTGCATACGCATTAAATAGATGATTGGCAGAAAACGACTGTGCGTTTGTCACGAAACTTTCTGCTAGGCTTGGCAAAACTTTGAAACGAACAGTCGTAAGCGGCAAGTTGAAACGTTTGCCCCTTCTCCTCCTCCCCTAAGCCGTAATCTTCCGAACCCCAAATCATTTAGGATCCTCGGTTTTTGGGTTTTTTGCTTGTCGTTATTGCCCTATAGTATATAATACAAATTGTGTTAATTTGTATATGTAATAATACAAATTAACACAATTTGTATTATTTGTGCTTAGTAAATGTCTCATCTATCTTAAGATCCAAAAGGTCACTCCTCGTTATAGCGAGAGTGTATTGGCAGTGCCGATAGCAAACTATCAAGTAATCCCTCTGTAAAAAAATACAACCTTATTTCAATTGCAAAAAGGAATAAAATCACTTAGCTAACAAACCTGCACAGTAACAGTATAGTTGATAACGACCGCTTTGGAGTAGGTGGCGGGGTTGAACTGTGGATTGGAGAGCTTGGTCGTAAGGTACATGCGGTAGTTGGGGTCATAGTCTACTTCTGTACTGCCTAGCAACACAAACGTGCGACCGCTCTCCGCTGGAATTGGAATTAGAAGATCGATTGTAAAGCACGTATGTGATATTTTTAGTAATAATACAATGTTTTATTCTCCAAATAGTTCAGATGGGTGAGAGTTAGGCTAAGTATGCTACAATGGCGCTCTGTGCTCCTTTAAGTAAAAAACAATGAAGGGATCTTAATGAAATTAGGTCTAACGATAGATATGGCCAAAAGAAGTCTACAGCTGAACAAAGGTCACCCTCGGAATCCACACACTTGCCAATGGCATGATGATACAATTTTAGACTCGATACCATATATTTTATTTAGATTTTTTTTGTTGGATACTAGGACTACTACTAGGTACTAGGATTTTTCTCCTGTGTCGTGAGTGCGTTTACAAATATACACATCACAACACCCCGTAAAACAATTTGTGGAACACAAAATGAGTTGCGCGGGAGCCAGTCGCCCAACAACTGTGCACGGTTGGCGAAACCGTGCAGTAATTTTTGACATCACATTAAATACATTAATGTAAGTTTATGTTTATCACTCACTCTTAATATTCTTCTCTAGTACATTATCAACAACAGGGTCAATGTACTCGTTGACATCTTGGAAAAGCACGGGCATACCGTACTTTATAGCCATCTCCAGTTGACGCAGGAACTGCGGGTCGTTGAATGATAACACCTAGAAAAACATAGACTTTTTTTTTTTTTACTTGCAATAAACCAGTGCTTGACTGCGATCCCACCTGATGTTAAGCAGTGATGCAATCGTTGATGGTAAGGCGCACTAGTTTATTAAGAGCCTATTCACTCTAGCCTTGAAGACACCTAAGTTGTATTCGGACGGAAAGACTGCAGCCGGCAAACTGTTCCAATCCCTCGATGTACGCGGTATAAATGACGAGGCAAAACGCTTAGTCCGGGCCGCAGGTGTCTCAACAACGTAGGGGTGGATATTCGCCGTACGCCGGGATGTCCGAAGGTGAAATTGGGATGGCGGAATCAAATCGTGCAATTCCTGATCACACTCTCCAAAATGTATCCTGTAGAAAACCGCAAGGCTGGCTACTCTGCGCCTGTGCTCGAGACTTTGAATATTGGACCCAACCAAATCTGGATCTCCAATCAGCCTCTTTGCACGCCTTTCCACCGAATCCAAAGCCGCTAGGTGGCATTTCGCAGCACCAGCCCATATGTGGCTGCAGTACTCCACACACGATCGGACCTGAGCTTTATACAACATTAGAAGCTGACTCGGTGTGAAGTACCGTCGGACTTTTGCAAGAACGCCGAGTTTTCTAGCAACTACCTTGGCTCTGGACTCAATGAACCGCCCAAAGTTGAGGTCTGAAGCAATGTCCATTCCCAAGAGCTGAAGGCGGTCGGTGCACTCCAGGGATACATCCCGAAAAGCAGGAGCCAAGGTGAACGGGCTCCTTTTGGCGGTGAATAGACACGCCTGTGTTTTGGTGGCGTTGAATGTTACCAGATTAGTTTTGCCCCACTTTGAAACTACCTGAAGTGAGACATTCGTACGCTCTACCATAGCCTCCCTTTCAGACTGGATTAGCTCCTTACTAGCCCGAGCACTGGGCAGGTATCTCTCTACAACTGTGCTATCATCTGCATACCCAAGGATACCAGGCACTAGCAGATCATTGATGTGGAGCAGGAATAGAGTTGCAGAGTGAACAGACCCCTGAGGAACACCGGCATTAGTCGGCATAGGCTCTGATGAGCATCCATCGATAACAACTCGGAGTGACCGTCCACTCAGGAAGTCTTTTACCCAGTTTATCAGTCCAGGAGAAATGCCGTACGCTGGAAGCTTAGACAAAAGGCCATCGTGCCATACCCTATCGAAGGCCTTCGACACGTCTAAGTGTGTCAGTCCACGACTGGAGTGATTCAACTGCCTTACAAAAAGCTGGCGAGAAACAACTAAATGTTGATTCCATTTTCCCCTCCCCTATCCCTAAATCCCCTAAACGCTGATCATCAAAGCCCGGCAACGCACTCGTAACTGCTCTGGTGTACGTGGGCAGCGCCAATTCCTTAATTTTAACAAATGCTTCGGCTCGTTTACCGTCCTATCAGATAAAGAAAAACCAGAGGCCCAATTCTCTCTCCCCATTCGACATACCAACATTTTAACAACTTCCAAGGCCAGCAACGAAATAGTAAGTCCTTTAGTGTTGCAGATATAATTATGTATATTAATCAACTGGCCTTTTTCTGACTTATTCCTTAAAAAAGGATAAAGTCAAAGTATCAGTTTAACAAACCTTCAGATTATTTTTGGTTTCCTTCTTCTTGATCCAGGACAGGGCTTGTGTTTGAGGATCAATACAGAGAGGGAATCTAGAAGCCCTCGTTGTCAGGATGCCGTTCTGAACCGACAGCTCATCTGGAGGTAGACCCTCGGAGTTCCAACTGAAATAGTCAATTACATATTGATAAAGGACTTATTTAGATGGCTGTTAAAATTAGACGACTTTGTCATATATGGTGATGATATCTTCTTAACTTGGTATTTATTGTTTTTTTTTTTTGTTATTACTAAGTTTAACTTAATAGTTCTAGCAGAAATCAATTTTAAAACAATTTCCACTCTGAAATTAAAATCTTTATGAATGATAAATATGTCCATGTACGTTTCTTGTTGTTAATTTTTTTTACTGTTTTGCGCTATGATGTATAAGGTTTTTTTTTTTTTTTTTGTGAGGGGAAAATCATCAAATGACTTCTCCCGCCCAGGGCCGGGCAGGAGGGAGTGTCAGACTCTTACTGACTAAAAACCCCCCTGTTCCTTCTCCTGCTCTGTGCCGAGGTCGCGGTACCTCATTGCGCTTACCCCGCAACCCCGGCTGAACATCAGCCCTTTAGGGCCCCGTCTGTGGTGGTCTATTGGCTCTTTGAGGCGCGCGCGGAACGCTACGCGCCGTACGCTCGGGCCTGGTTCTGGTCGGGCGGCGAGCTGCCCTTACTCGCTGACCGCAGGCCCGTACTTACGGTGGCCGGAGATCGTCCCTCGATCCCCGACGCCCGTAGTGTCGCCAGTTGCGGCTGCTGGGGCGTGAGGAGGAGGATTGCTCCCTCACGCGGGCCGCCTCTCTCTTTGCGAGCATGACTGCTTCACAAAAGGAGGAGACGGCGTCCCAGTTCCTCTCACTCCGCACCATGGCCTCGACTAAGGCCGGGCGCGAGAGGTCGCCGCCGCCGATCACTTCCCTGAGGATACGGCGGTGCTCAGCCCAGGCAGGGCATACCGCTACCGTATGCTCCACCGATGATGTATAAGGTAAGGTACAAAATAATTGTTAATACAAAATTATTTTTCGAAATTAACACTCCATGTCCAAAAGTAACTTAAACAGTACACTACAATTCAAATACAAAACAAAACTAACCCACTGATTTCGACCTCATTAGTCAAATTCTTCTCAATGGTAAACGGAGTAGTCAACGGGATACCTCGTTCAAGGACATCGCCCAACCAGTCTTCATATATCATGGTCTGCCTGAAGGAGAACGAGAAAGGGCCAGCGTAGCTCAAGAACGAGGCTGACAGAAGGCAGTTGCCGATCAATCTAGATTGTTCCACGTACAACGCTCCTAAGTCTTCGGTCCAACGCTTCTGTTCGCTCGATAGACCAGACATTAGCTTGTCTGCTGCGACTAACCTAGATGAGAGGATTATTTTGTTAGCTTAAAGTGAGTGAGTGAGGTTACCGGAGGCCCAATCCTTCCCCGCCCCCAATCCCTCCTCAATCCCTAAATCTCCAAATCCCTAATCCCTAAAAGGTCGGCAACGCACTCGTAACTCCTCCGTTGCAGGTGTCTTACCATCAGGTAATCCGTCTGCTCGTTTGCCGACCAATTACACGAAAAAAAAGTAATGAGAAGGATTTAGGAAAATATCGTATGTGCGGCATGTCTTATAGATCTGACCTTAAGGTCCGCGGTTTTTACGTCTTTTTGTGGCCGTGACTTTGTTACTGTTACTCACAATGAGCAATGAAATTACTGTTCTTAAGTGATAATTTAATGAATTCCAAATTGAAACAGGCTTAAAAAATAGTCACTAGCGAGAAGACTCCAATAGTAATGTAGCGGGTCTCAATCAACTAAACACACGGCTTTATGGGTTACCAGAGGCTGAGTTCTTCCTTTCCATCCCCAATCTTCAAATCCTAAACAACTTCTAAAAAGCTGCACTTCTATCTCAAGTTGTGGGTGTCGACTGCTTAAAATCAGATCAGGTGAAACGTCACCTCATTTGCTAACCTATTCCATAAAGCTGATTCATAGTTAAACCTTTTTTTGTGAGGAGAAATACATCAAGTGACTTCTCCTATCCAAGTTATAAACTAGTATCAGACTCTTACGGCCTTATTACAAAACAAGGTTTTACTTTAGTCTAGGACTAAACCATTGAGCCAGTTTTTGTATTTCGAAATGAAGGTAGATGACAATGAGATTCAAAATTCAAAACCGGACTTAATGGTTTAAACCTGGACTAAAGATAAATCTTGTTTTGTAATAAGGGGGATTCTGTCTAAAAACCAGCTCCTTGTCCTGTTCTAGGCCGAGGTTGCATCAGTCCTATAGGGTCCCGTCTATAGTGCTCTTTGGAAAGCAACTCACCGTACGCTCGAGTCCTTAACTTAAAAAACTTACCTCCTTACTTAGTAAACTTACCGTCGCATCATAATATCAGTTTCCTCTTGTAATTCCTGTCTCCTCAGCATAGCGGTTTCGTACTTATTATTTAGCCCGTCCAGAGTACGTTGCAACCGATCTATCTCACGGTTCAGTGACGCCAAATAGTTGCAAGCCTCAGTATATTCTTTCTCTAAAGCTTCCACTTTGTCCTTCTTCGGTTTTACTTCTTTGTAAACAGCGCAGTATCCAAGTACAGCTATTACGAATTTTAGCAGGCCGTAGCTGGAAGAAAACAGTATGTAGTAGATGTTGCGATTCTCTTAGTGTTAGAATATAATAATATAATGGACTTGTTAGTAATACCAACAGTCATGTTTTGTCTTGATTTATTTAGACATTAACACATAATAGACTAGCTGACTCGGCAAACTCCGTAGCGCCTCAAATATAAATACCTACATGTTCTGAAACGTTTTAAACCTTCCCTGGACTTTAAAAAATATTTGACGATCAAAATCCAAAACGGACCAGCCGTTCTCAAGTTTTAGATAGACTTACGAATAGCGATTCACTTTAATATGAGGTTTCATTGTTAATAAGGTTAAATATAGTAAGAACTTATAGGTAATTTAACATGCTGCTGCTTTGCATAAGTGATAAATGACTTTCGTCATCGTCAATCAAAAAAGAACTTTTTAGCTTTACACATAAAGATCAAAACGTACCCAGCTTTACTGATCTGCTGCATAGTGTCAAGTTTCTTGCTCTTCTTCATATGTGCCTTGACTGCTTTGACCTGTTGTTGGGTGATGAGGTCGCAGTTCATCTCCTGCAGGTTTCGCAGGAAGTTGGGGTCGGCCATCATGCCTTTAGCTCCCTTCCAACTTATGTCTTTCACACCTCGGATTATCGCTACACATTCGCAGACAGTCTGGAGATAGGAAAGTTGAAATTTTGATCATGTTTAACCTATGTACCTATGTACTTCTTAACCAAAAAAGTGAATAAATATAAATTATAATTGAAAAACGGCAAAATCATATTTACATTATTATAAGTATTTATACTATATGATACGCTAAAGATAAATAAGTTCAGCTCTACGAGAGTGATAAAACGGTACCACAGAAAACTGGCGTGAAAAATTACGGTACGTTCCTCCATATGTGTGTGTGAGGTTATCGAATCCCCTTTTAAGAAGGGAACGCACCAATAACTTCTTTTGGGCACCTACCATCAAAACTAAATCAAAGCTAACCTGCACAGCTTCAGGTGGCGTGGCAAAAGACCTGATCTCAGTGATATCATTCTTGTCAAGATCAGCTAGAGCCAGTCTCGCAGCTTCCAAGGCTGGTAATGCTGCTGACAATACTTCCTCGGCTTCCGCCTTCTCCTCAGATATTACAGCGCTCTGCTCCGTGATTTCCGCTGACTTTATTGAAGCTACCGTTTGTTTGGCTGTAGCTGCGGTTGTAGCTGTAACGAGGGATTTCAGCATATAGATTTTTTGTTTGGAATGTTATAAACACGCTTATTTAAAAGGCCATAAGAGCATTTTTCGCAGTGCATTTCATGATCATCCCCAGCCGATGTATCGCTGGAATATGAGTATCTTCTAAAGAGAGCTTTTAAATAGTCGTCGCTGTTGGTAGACGAATAGGAGCATGCAGATAAAAAGGTGCTCTACTATGCCACCAACAGGAGGATAATTGAAGGATGTGTTGATGTTATGGTGGATGTTATCAGCAAGTCTAAAAATCCCTCGCCAAACTAGGACGAGAACTGGTCAGGAGAGTGTGGCCCAGCCACTGCGCCAACTGGCTGCTGTGTAACGTGTCGCGGGTTCGATTCCCGCACGGAACAACACTTTGTGTGATCCACAAATTGTTGTTTCTGGTCTGGGTGTGTTGTGTATGTGAATTTGTATGTTTGTTAACGCACTCACGATACAGGAGAAAATCCAAGTGGGGCAATGTTTCTTTAAAATAAAAAATTCTTTAATAAATATTGTTTCCCTCAAAATGCGGCACAGGTCAGATTTTAATATTGACAAGGCTGGCAACGCACTTGCAACAGCTTTAGTGTAAAGGTTTGGACGGCGTCGATTGCTTACCATCAGGCGAGCTGTACACTCGTTTGTCGACCAAAAGAAATGCCATAAAAAAGAAGATAAAATAACAACCGACCGATCTGAAAGTAATTTTTTGGATGACATGAAAAAGACCAACCTTTAGAGATCTCTGCAAGCAAAGTCTCGCATTCCTTGGTTTGTTCAGCTACGATAACTTTCTGTACAACTAGCTTGGCGTTCAAGTCCTCGAGCTGAACGTTGGCCTCTTCAATCTTGGCCAAGCCACCTATCAAACGCTCGCACTGAAAAGTCATGAGTCATGAGAAAATTCCTTTTGTTTAAATCGTATATTTTTATCTCACACGAGCCTTTTGCACACAATGCACGTGCCTCTGTTTCATAGATTCTCAACTATTTTATCAATTATCTACTCCATAATTCCTGGCAAACACTTGTAACTCTTTTGATGCTGCAGGAGTCTATACACTAATTCGATTGCTTACCATTAGACCATGTGCCGGCTCGTCGCCCTATTATCTACATAAAAAACACAACTTTGTCCTATTAGACAATCCCCAGTCCTTCCAGGATTGGGTGCTGTGATATGGACGTAGACTTTTATGTATAGGGTGACTGGTAATTAGTGATCGACATTTGCACAGTAATTTTGCTATACTTATGCCCGGTTTCCGAAAGCCCGATCAATGTTCAAACCAACTTACTAGGTGTCAAATCTCTTTTCAAGTCATCTGATTGGTTGTTGATAATTCAGTCAACCAATCAGATGACTCGACAAGAGATTAAATTGATTTTAACATTGATCGGCCTTTCGGAAACCGGGGTATAGTAATAAAAATAAAATTATGACTACAGAAAAATAGGTTATTTGGAAAAGTTGCTTGTTATCATAAGTAAAATTACGTTTTTCAAAATGACCAGTGACCTGTATAAACTAAAAAGCCAAAAGAATTTAGCTGTGGTGCCGACGATAAACCAAAAATATGGACCTACATACCTGAGCTACAATAAAGGCATCTTTCTCCTTAAGCAACGACAGGTAGTTGGTGAGGAAGTCCATGTAATGTTTGGGCGTGACGTAGTTGTTCCTGCGCAGGCGCAGCAGGAACTCGTTAGAGTAGTGCGCCACGGACATGTGCACGTGGACCACGTGCTCCACTATTATTGGCCGAAACTCTTCGGGGATTTTTGCCACCTGAATGTGGACAAAGGGTTTAAGTACGATACATATTGAACTATCTACAGTATTGTACAACAATCAATCAAAAATTATAAATATTTTGTGCAAAAGGCGGCCTTATCGTGATAACCTTATGGTGGATATTAACAAGTATGACTGGTATTACATTATAATTGATTTATTTATTATAATGTAATGTTATCTTGTCCCAAGGTGGACTTGCCATGGGTATTCTCTACCAGTCAAAGCTATGGGTGATGCAGATTATGGTATGATAATAATTAAACTATTTTTTTTAATAACGAAAAAAAAAACATGTTATGTATGTTATGTCTTTTTGAGAACGAAAAGATTTGAAGTTTAGTTATTAGATCACTTTCAACAATCAGGTCTTTTTCTAACCATAAAAGCAAAAAAGAAGGTCCTTTCGAGTTGTGATAATATCCGTATTATCCCAACTTGCTATTAAAATAACGTTATAACATTTAGGGCTAATTTTTCAATAGTAAAATAAAAGATATCTGGGGAATAATAATTATGATGCCGTTGCGTCGCGACAGAATGTTTGTATAAGACAGTGACAGCAACAATTTTATTCCTCAAATAACATTTACCTGATGAAAAATCAACCCTCAATAATATAAGATCTTAGATAAAAAATGTAAAATACTACTATAAAAAAATATATACTATTTTAAAATACATCGCAAATTAATTAATGAAAGTAGTTAAGCAATAACTAGTGAACTACTAACATCAGCAAGGAATACATTGGCGACGGCTAATAGCGCCTGCTTGGGCCACGGGAACTGCCAGTCAATCGTAGTGTTATTCACTAACCCAGGGAAACTGCGACATCTGTAAGCAAACAAAATTATTATAACATATCATTTTTTTTATGCGATACTAGCTACTCTCGCGCGTTTTCACCTGCTGCTCTATTTAAACGTAGCGTGATGTTTTATAGCCTATAGTACTCAGGAACATTGTAGCTATCTATCAGTGAAAGAATTTTGGAAATCCGATCAGCAGTTCCAAAGATTACCCCCTACATACAAACTTACAAATTTTACCTCTTTATAATATTAGTATAGACGACGGCAAACAAGTAGGCGGATTACCTGATGGTAAGCAATGACCGCCGCACATGGACACTCACAGCAATGGAAGAGTTAACGGGTGTGTCGCCGACCTTATTCGGATAAGGATTAGGAGATTTTGGGATTGGGGGAGGAGAAGGATTGGGCCTTCGGTAATTACACTCACATGGCGAAACACAATGGTTGTTTTACGCTGGATAGTGATCATTTTGACATTACTAATGTAGTTAAAATTATAAGTATAAAATACTACTACTTATTAACTGTACTAGTTTCAACATTTTAATATTTAATTCTGAGCCGATTGTTTAAATTTACAAATTCACATACACAAACGACTCAGGCAGGCAAAACAACAATTTGTGCATCACAAAAACTGCTGTTCCATGCAGACATCGACCGCGACACGTTGCAAAACAGCAAGTTACCCATCCATTACGCTAACCATGCAGTGTGATGAGAAATGTTCTATTCTCGTTTAGGTAATTTGCATAATAAAATAAAACCGGCGTGAAACAACCAAATCCCTAAAATCTTGATAACCCTAACCTCCAAAAGGTTGGCACTCATTAAACGTAATTAAAGTTTATTATTATTACCTGTTCCTCAATATATCACCGCTGGGAGACATGGAGAGGACCACATGAAGATTCTCGGCGCATCTCGTGCAGAAGAAGTTCCATACTGAATCCCTGAAATAACAATAATTATTTCAGTAGATAGTTGCAAAAATGTTACTTTGTCAAAGTAACATACATTTCGGGGTTGCTCGATGCTTGCTTATTTTCGAGCGACAACAGGGTACTTTACCATGAATTCGTTACGAGAAGAAGTTTGACGGAAAGTTAGTGTTACAGTGCGGCCGATGTATCTTGGCGAGTCTGAAGTTAGCCGATTAGCTGCGCAGTACACAATTTTGTTCCTAAAAGATCCATTGCGCAGACAAACGGCTAACTTCAGACTCGCCAAGATACGTCGGCCGCACTGTACACTGTTTTCACATATCTGAACCGAATAAATGATGTAGGTAACTAAGAAATGAATTGTAAAGCTGATTGAAAAAGAGTAACCATGGAGTTTCTTGCTCGTACTTCTCCATAGGAATCTACACTTAGGAACGAACAAATAGCTTCACTAGAGGACAGACGGACAGATTGGCACGCATAAATTAAAACGTATTGAAATATATTTTCTTTTTCTCTTTTGTTTGACGTTCAAAAGTGCCCACTGTGGCCTAATTGAAACAAACGATTTTTGACGTTTGACTTTGACTTTGTTGCCATCTAAAAATAGAAGATACATAAAAAGGAATGCAAACTAGAAAGTACTATAATAAGTACGCAATAAAGTTTAAAATCATACTAACTTTCCCACTCCATATCCTGCTTCAGCACTGGCAGCGCGCACAGTATTGATGATGCCGTCTTTCTCATCGTCATCGAATAACGCGGGAATCATTCCAATCATTAAAATATTGTTGATGAACTCCAAGAAGCCTTCTTCAATGATCTAGACAGTAAAAGTAATCATTATCGTTAACCACAGGTTCAAATCTATCTTTAAATTATTAATATCTATTATAATATTTATTTATAACAACCACAGCGTTGTGTTTCGCAGTGTGAGTGAGGTTACCGGAGGCCCAATCCTTCCCCGCCCCCAATCCCTCCTCAATCCCTAAATCTCCAAATCCCTAATCCCTAAAAGGTCGGCAACGCACTCGTAAATCCTTCGTTGCGGGTGTCAATGGGCGGCGCTGATTGATTACCATCAGGTAATCCGTCTGCTCGTTTGCCGACCAATTAAAACTAAAAAATTAAAAATAAAAAAAAATATTTATCAAATTTTATTTTCGTTCCTTACTCTTTGGCTGACAATTATTAATGTTGTTGATATTTAGAAGTAGGAAAAATTACAATATACCTGTGCAGCAGTGAAGAGGAACACAGTCTTCTTATTTTCACAGCCCAGCGCGTTGTACAGTCTTTTCATATCGTCTTTAAAGGTATTCTCGTTGTAATTGCGTGTTATTACTATCTCGAATATCTCACATCCTGTAGAATAATAAAGAAAAGATTCGTTTGTTTTGATTCAATTAAATAGGCTCTAAAGATACGAGACCGATTTAGAAAAATCTTTCATTGTTGGAAGATACTACATTATCCTTGGTAAATATAGGCTATTAGGCTAAACTACGGGATGAAACCGAAAAGTTTATTAACATTTTCACGGTCAGGGCAAGTATACCTACTCTTTCTTTCTTTCATACACACAAACATACAAAACATCTACCTATTCAATCCACGCAAGAGAAAGATTTGTGTCACTCTCACTTTTTTCAGCTGTGTTGTATGAAAGTCCCGTTTGAAAGAAGGTGCGCTTCTTACCATACACATAGGTACTGGACGCATAACTAAAAACTCTTTTATTATGGACAAGGATGGCAACATGGATCGGCGGATAAAGCATAGATTGGTGATCGGCGTTGTCCATGGAGGTCCGCAATACCACGGGAGTTACAGATACAGATACGTTGCCGGGCTTTTAGTTATTGGCGGTGGAGGGTAAGGATTGAAGCTATTGTCAGCCTTTTTTTGCGGATTGGTCTTTCGTACATTACTCACCAGCAGCAAAAGAAGCGAGCCTACAGATGGATTTCTTCCCGGAGCCTCCGACACCAATGATGAGCGCGTTCCCGCGGTCCATGCGCAGGATGCGGTGCGTGCGCGTCAAATGTTCCAGACAGTCCTCGAATAATACAACCGACATCTTGCCTACACGTTCATTGTATTCGTCCAGTATCTGAACGAAGATTATACTTATTAAAATCATCAAATGTCTTCTACCGCCCAGGGCCGGGCAGGAGGGAGTGTCAGACTCTTACTGACTAAAAACCCCTCTGTTCTTTCTCCTGCTCTGTGCCGAGGTCGCAGTGCCTCATTGCGCTTACCCCGCAACACCGGCTGATCATCAGCCCTATAGGGCCCCGTATGTGGTGGTCTATTGGCTCTATGAGGCGTGCGCGGAACGCTACGCGCCGTACGCTCGGGTCTGGTTCTGGTCGGGCGGCGAGCTACCCTTACTCGCCGTCCGCAGACCCGCGCTTACGGTGGCCGGAGATCATATTAGGTACTGTTTGAATTTAGAACTATTTTCATTAATGTCACTGCATAGTATAAAACAAAGTCGCTTTCTCTGTCCCTATATCCCTATCTATGCTTAAATCATTTATGCGGTTTTCTTAATAGATAGTGATTGAAAATGAAAGGTTTAAGTATATGTATAATAACATCCGTTAAATAGTGGAGAAATTAAGTATCACAGAACCCTTGCGAAGCCGGGGCGGGTGGCAAAGAACCTTCAGTAAAGGGTGATCTTGAAAATATCACCTTCTGGGTTGGACGAAATTGGAAAAAAATACAAACATCAAATTTTAATCTTAGGAAAGGTGATTAAAATTTAAATATACTAAATTTTAAAAGGGCAAAAGACTGCCTATGTGATTACACGAACATTAAAATTGTCAAATATACATACAGACAGATAAAGTAGAAGATATCTTAGTTATAAATAAAGGTATGATAGTTAAACAGCTTGCCTCTTGAAACAAGAAGTAGACAGCTTCATAGTCGAGCAGATCCTCGTAGTATCTGATCTCCTCCTCATCCAAAGCGTTGCGGTAGTCTCCGAACAAAAGCGGATCGCGGAACACGTACTCTTCCATCTGTAAAACAATAACTGCCTTATTAAAAAACAAGGCGTAAATGTGGGAGAGCCATGCTTCGGCTCGAATGGGTCGGCTCGAACGGAGTGATACCATGGCCACACAGAAAACCGGCGTGAAACAGCCACAGCGTTGTGTTTCGCCGTGTGACGGGGTGTCCTACGTGGGCGACGAACACGACGCGCGACGCGACATAATGCGACGCGGTGCTATACGCGACAAATGTCCTACGTGATTTTGGTCATTACTTCTGGAATCATGGAGAAATACAGTATTGCTTGAAAGTTCATATTTAAAGTACAGACCTTTGGAAACATATCGTAAAGAGCACAGAAAGAAAACAACCATAATACTCTTACAAAGAAACACATTATCAAAAAACCACAAAAATGTTATAGTTCGTGTTGTTGCATCTGGTCGCCCTCAAAACAAGTGCGCGTTACGTCGCGACTCGCCTCAGACTCTCATTTGGCCGTATGTAGGGTATGTCGTTGAGTTGATCGCGTTCGTCGCGTCGCGTCGAGTTCGTCGCTCACGCAGGACACCGCGTGAGAGAAGTTACCTTAGGCCCAATCCTTCCCCTCCCCCAATCCCTTCTCATTCCCAAAATCTCTTAATCCCTAATCCTCAAAAGGTCGCAAACTCACTCGTAATACGTCCTTCGTTGCGGGTGTCCATGGGCGGCGCTGATTGCTTACCATCAGGTAAACCGTTTGTTCGTTTCCCGACCTATCACATTAAAAAAAGGTTTTTGTTTAGTCTAGGTCTAAGCCATTGAGCCAGTTTTTGTTTTTCGAATTGAAGGTAGGTAAGAATAAGATTCAAAATTCAAAATCTGACACAATAGTTTAAACCTAGTCCAAAGGTAAATCTTGTTTTGTAGGGTCGTAAAGGCTCATTGACATGATATTATTTTCTTAAACACACAAGAGGAATATTATCAAATAAATGGAAGGTGTGTCGATATACCATATAATATCGTAGGTATTATTTAGACCATGCAAGTCAAGCTTCCAAGTAGTCAAAACAATACCTTTTGGAGCGTCTGAAACGTGTATTGTCTGTTTGTATGAAGTAGGTTTTACTGTTCTTGTTTTAATCATATAAACTAGTACTTGATTGCAATCCCACCTGATGGTAAGCAGTGATGAAATCGTTGATGGTAAGGCGCACTTGGGCTTTAAGTAATTCAGAAAAGAAAATTTGCTTTGATTGATGACTTCGAGATTTTAAAAGTACTGAATTCTGAAAGTTCTGTAAAGTCTGAGGTTTGAAATCTAAGATATACAATAAATACCCAAAATATGTGTTTACTTACCGTAAGTTCGTGTTCAGGCTCGACCTCTTCTTCTTCTTCTTCGATAATTTCAGGAGCTGCCACCTCAGACTCCGGCTTCTGTTCTGGTATCATGCCGAATTCTGAACAGAGAAATATATGATGACTTCAATATTTCAAAAAAATGGAAATAAATTTAATCCGTCAATTGGATAATAAAAAAAATATTTGCCATGTATTTTTTATTTTGCGTGTGAGAAAGTAAATACATATTTCTATAAAATGAATACTTAATATAAATTTAGGAGGTGGATACATCACCTCAGTATAATTTTGACGACACACAATATTCTATTTTTTTTTTATAAACTTTGCCTACACTCGGTGTTTCTACTGTGTAGTGGATGCATTTACAAACATACAGGGGCCCGAGTCTACTATTTTCAAAGTTTTGTCATTCCTACACGATTCCATTGTAATTTTGCTTAAGTTCGTAATCTGTTAATTCAAAATGGCTGATCATTGGCGTTCGGCGATGTCGTAATAGAATTATAGTACGAGATGTCTTGTAACGAATTATAAGTAAACAATAACTGCACATTCATATTCTAAACGTAAATCGTTGAATAAAGGAACTGGCATTTTTTTATTAATTTACCGTATTATGTCAAATATTCATTTGTCATTATGTACGAGATTACCGTTCTAAAGAATTATTTCAATGAAGTGGCATTGGAAAGTCATAATGACGCTATCATGTTAGTAGATTACCAAACTTGTCAAAATCAACAATTTTGAAACCAATGATCTACTATTCTGACACTATTGTAAAAGCAGACTCGAGGCCCAGTTTCACATACACATCACATCCAGACCTAGAACAATTTTTTGTTTCTTGCAGGATTCGAGCCCGCCACACGCTGCGCGGCAGCCAGCTGCCCAGCCACCGTGGCAACCATGCAGTGTTATCAATATTTTTTTAATATACCGATTTTCTAGGATTAAGTTTGACAAGAAAAAATACGTGACTGATGTTGCAAATTAAGCTACTACAGGAATATTAAAAATAAATTGCATCAAGCCTTAATTATACTTGTATTCTTGTAACAATCTAAAGAAACGCTGCAACATATCGGTTTTGCAAACCATAAAAATTTACACGTGAAGCCAGATGTATGAGCCTTCTTCGACAGAAGTGATACCAAGGCCTTACAGAGACCCGGCGTGAACCAAACACAGAGTAGTGTTTCGCCGTGTGAGTAAGGTTACAGAGGCCCAATTCCTCCCCCACTCCCACATCCTTTACCAATCCTTAAACATCAGAAACACTAATCCCCAAAAAGGCCAGCAACGCACTCGTAACTCCTTTGGTGCTGTAGGTGTCGACGGCGGCACCGATTGCTTACCATCAGGTAATCCGTCTTATCTCGTAAAAATGGCCTGTTGCTTTGATAGTGATGATGATAGCAACATATTTCGTTATATACCGTCAAGTTCTTGTTCCTCCTCAATCTTCAAATCCTCCTCATGCACGACTATCTCCTCGAGGACCACTGGCTCCTCTTCGGGGAAGTACTTCATGACGTGCTCGTGGATATGACCGCGCATCAAGTCATTGTCCTGAATAATAGAGTTTTTTTTTATCTGTACTCTGTTTTGATGTTGTTTAGTTTAGGTGCATACATAGAAGCAGAAATAATACAGAAGGTTAAACATACATTAAAAACGACTTTGATTTTCTTTCTACCGAACATTTTTATCAAGTTACTACAACTGAGTTTAATCTTTATCTAAACTAATATTAATAAAACTGAAAAGTTTGAAATAAATGTTAGGAAAAATGTTTAGTTTTTATTCCGCGACAAAATCCAGGCTTGTTGCAGGATGCAATTCCACTCCTATGCAATCATGCATATGCACATGTAGCAAAGGTAACATGCAAGGAGGCATCCTCAGGATCCTCATCATCTGCATAGGAGTGGGATTACATCCTGCAACAACAACACATTTTGTCGCGGAATAAAAACTAAACATTTTTCCTAACATTTAATGTCACGGACTTCAGCACCGCAACGTAACGCCTGATTCTATAAATTATGAAAAGTTTGATATTTTGAACGCGATAACTTCAGAAACTACTTCGAGTACTGGTAGAACAAGTATTTGGTCCATATATCAAAGAAGACTATTTGGTTATAAAACATTACACGATTAATATTATAATCGACGTCCATTGGCGGCGTTGATCACTTACCATCAGAAGATACTAATTGACTACTATTCCATAAAAAAAAAATCTGAGTCAAGAAGTAGGTGAAATAACACGGGAGTATCTAGTGAGGTATAGATTAAAAACTGACCTGTGTACTAATCAGCCTGTCGCATATAACCCTAGTAAACTCATTTCGCCAGCAGCGGACGACGCAGCGTTTCTCGCTGAAGTAGTTCGGGTGTGTCAGGCACATGCCGGCCGCGATACGAGACAAGTCGCGCAGGTTGAATATGTAGTGGAACTTCGTGGGGGTCGGGGGCAGATCTACTATTATTACCTGTAAGAAAATTTGTTTTTGGACAGTATCAGAGAAGTATGGAGATGAATTTATAGGCAGTATTAGAGTGATACTACATATAACAAGACACAGTCGCTTTTCTTGTCCCCATATCCCTACGTATGCTTAAATCTCTAAAACTATGCAACCGATTTTGATATAGTTTTTCAAAGAGGCAGATTGAATAAAGAAGACTATTTATTATTTATATTATATTATTATTTTATATTTATCCCATAAAGAAATTTTGTATTAGCATTTCACCCAACAGAAGCATAAGGTAGCTGGCTAGTTAAGTATATGCCTGTTTTTAATAAGGGACGTATTCTATTGTCCTTTTAAAAAAAACTTTACTCCAGGCTCGAAATTACTCTTATAATACAATGGGTGAGTTTCAAAACAAATGAACACTTTCACACATAAATACACAAACCTTATACAAATCCAAGGTCATCTGCACGATTTTTTCAACTATGTTCTGTATTTCCTCGGGGAAGACATCGAAATGCCCCTTCAGGATGGAAACGTAGATGTGTCGCAATGTATTCTCCGATGGAAACTGCAGGTTGTACACTGAGAACATTGAGATGAAGCGAGGGTCCACCTATGTGAGAGAAGGTGTATAGGTTACTGTGAAAGGAATTTCAAAACTTTACACTAAACTTTGACTTAACCCTTGAGGTTGACTGGTAGAGAATGCCAAAAAAAATTTGGTCGTTAAGTCCGCCTTTGTATTTCTTTACATAAAGTGTTCAAATAAATAAACTGAGCTAATTGTGGGGCCGTCATGCTCTGGCACGAATGAGGCAGCTCAACCGGAGCGCCATCACGACCTCACAGGAAACTAGGGTGAAAACACTCCAGCATTGTGTTTCGCCATGTGAGTGGGGTTACCATAGGCTCAACGCCTTCTCCTCGCAACCATAACCCTCAAGACAAGGCACCTGTAAGTCCTTAATGGTGTCCATCGGTAGCGCCAATAGTGCTTATCATCAGGAGGACCATCTGCTTATTTGCCGCCCTATCAAATACAAAACTAACATCTCTGAGGAGGTACAAATATAAAGAACGAAGAAGAAGGATGGAGGTTTTAAATTAACATTAATATTTATATTTGGAGTGCCTATCTCCATTTTATCTCAAACTGTACTCCATTTAATTACAGCATTACATACACATTTTAATAAAATAACACAAAATAGGAATATAAATACTGCTCCCATTTTTCATTTAAATCCGGCCTTATCGAGCGCCATTTTATCAGAGGTACTCACCTCTTTGATCTGCCAACATTATGCCGTACTCACATCATTTCTCCCACCACCAGCTTTCCCCATAGCAGCCAGGAACCCTACATCCTTGATGTTCTTCCAGTTAAGGTCCTTGCCACGGTCGTAGAAGCCTTTCCTTTCAAAAAGCAGCTTCAACAGAGCTATGGGCTGCTGCGTACCGTATTTGTCCACCTAGGACGAATGTTTTCATTAATTTATTGCAATCATATGACCTTTTAAGAAATACTATGATAATCAATTATATGTATATACTAGGTATCGGAGAAATGCTGAAAACTTGAAAAAAAACACAATTTTCGCCTAAAAATATATTAAAAAGGTTGGAGGCGCCGGGTATCGATCCCGGTACCTCTCGCATGCTAAGCGAGCGCTCTACCATCTGAGCTACGCCCCCTATATGTACTGTCAGCAAAACAAACCACTCACTGTGCACTTAAAAAATTTCTTAATAAAAAGACATTCACTTTGCCTTGAGAGCAAAAATGTAAAATAATATTTGGAGGCGCCGGGTATCGATCCCGGTACCTCTCGCATGCTAAGCGAGCGCTCTACCATCTGAGCTACGCCCCCCATGTGTGTAACTCCATAATTTTATCTTGCATTCAAACTAAGCAAATATTTGTCACGGTCAGCAAAATTACTCAATACAAAACGTGACCAACAATAAAAGTTAAAGTAACACGTAATTTGTATTGATACAAATATACATCATATGTAGACTCATGCATGGGGATAAGTACAACTACAGAAGGTGGAACATTATCATATTAATGTTCTTGTCCAGGCTAAGGCGAGAGAAAGTGTCAAACTCTTACTGATTTGAAACCACCCCGTTCCGTATCTTGCTCCAGACCGCGACCGCAGTATTGCGCTTACCAAGCAGCCCCGGCTGCACATCGACTCTATAGGGCCTCTGCGGTCTAGAGTACATGAATGCGCCTCAACCATCTATAAATTCTCCGAGCTGGTTGAGGGGCAGGCCCAGTTCTTCCAGTATATGTCTCTTCTCAAAGGTTGTGTTTTAGCGTTGTGTTTCGCCGTGTGAGTGAAGTTACCGGGGGCCCAATCATTCCCCTTCCCCAATCCCTCCCCAGTCCCCTAAATCTTCAAATCCCAAATCCCTAAAGGCAACGCACTCGTAACTCCTCGCCGACCTAAATTTACATACAAAAATACTATTGTTTTTCTTGGACGGCTCATACCGGCAATACCACCAACCATTTCCTTTCAATCAAGCTTACGTCGATCAACAACATGAGCACACTATTTAAACATTATAGTATTTTTGTCAACTTGCTAAGGCCTATGAGAAAGTACAGACTATGTCTACTAATCATCACCATCCTACTAGACAATCTGCTAAACAAAGGCTACGTCCAATGATTTATACACAGATAGTACGATTATACATATATATATATTACAAGAATAAGTCGCAGGAGTAGCGTTCTGAGCACACTTTCACCGCAGTAACTAGATCAACAAAAAATTAATCTTTGTCATTATTATTATTATTGAGTCGATGTGATTAATCTCAAAACCGGTTTATGTGGTACAATTACTCCAATTATTTGCCCTCAAGGTAAAAGTAAATGTCTGTTGAATGAAGGTGAAACTCGATATAAGATAGTTTGTTTTGCTGACTGTACATATCGGGGGCGTAGCTCAGATGGTAGAGCGCTCGCTTAGCATGCGAGAGGTACCGGGATCGATACCCGGCGCCTCCAAATATTATTTTATATTTTTTGGTCAAGGCAAAATGAATGTCTTTTTATTAAGAAATTATTTAAGTGCACAATTAATGGTTTGTTTTGCTGACTGTACACATGGAGGGCGTAGCTCAGATGGTACAGCGCTCGCTTAGCATGCGAGAGGTACCGGGATCGATACCCGGCACCTCCAAACTTTTTATGATTTTTGTCGAGAATACCTATAATTTAATTTTTTGGTTTTTCAAATCCAGAAAGATATTTTTGCCGGTAAAACTGAAAACATGAGAACTAAACAGAGAGAAGCTGATCAGCAGCATCCAGTCAAGATTTTTGATTCCTTCGAAGAACTCTCCTCCCACCTATTCAAGAAGTGCAATGAGACAGTATCAAGATGATTAATGAAAGCTATAATGTCTAATAATATTATCAACGTAACCGTAACGCCTGTGGTACAGATTCAATTCTATACAGGCACCGTAATTTTATTTGCCGAGGTTAATTAAAATATAAGACCTAATGTAAGATATTTATGTACAAACGTAAATAAATAAAATTTGATTGATTGATTGATATTATCAGCCAATCTTTAATTATTATCTTCAAATCGCGCTGTTTCACGGTTCAACCTCACGAATCGAGTTGTGAACTCACACATCGAATTCACAACTCGTTGCCCAAAGCTTGTTGGCACAACTACCTGTTGGTTATACGAATAAGTAGCAAATACACTATAATGGACTACTTACAATGGGCATATTCATGTCATCAATGAAGACCAGCATCTTCTTCCCCACTGGTGGACCGAAAGTATCTTTAGTTCGCTTCTCCACCACCGACTCCAAGTTGCGCTGGACGTCCATCGAAGACGTTCGTGATGAGAAGTTCATTTGTTGGACCAACTGTGAATAGTATTGTTTATTAATCGCTATTTGATTGGTTTCAGGTCGAGTGCTGCGTGTCGAGAAATGTTTAATATGTTAAAGTGTTGGAGAGCTCTACTTAGGCATAAATGAATCGGCTCGACCGAAAGCCTAATCCTTCTCTTCCAACCCTCACCAATCCGTACATTCTCAAAACCCCTTATCCCCAAAAAGCCTGCAACGCCCTTAAAACCCATCTGGTGTGGATTGCTTACCATCAGATAATCTGTCTGCGAGTTTGCCATCAGATTATATAAAAATAACTAGCGGCCCGCGTCTGCTTCGCACGGGTATCCTGTATTCTACAGCTTCCCCTCTACTTTTCAAAAAATTTCGTTCATAATAACCTTTCTGGACAACAACAAACATAATATAAAAGCATTGGTAAAATATGTGTCCAGGCATCGATGAATTTTGGCCTTACCAACACATTTTTTTTATCCCCCTTTTGCAAACATGTTAAGATTTCAAAACTGGAATACAAAACATAAAACGCAAAAAGTCAACGTCACGCGGTGTTCCCAGGCGGTCACCCATCCAAGTACTGACCGCGCCCGATGTTGCTTAACTTCGGTGATCGGACGAGAACCGGTGTTTTCAACATGGTATGGACGTTGACGATAAAATTATAAAATATTACGACCACCTGACTCTCTCTGGCACTCCCAGGGATATAAAATAGGGTAGCTTCCAACTAGTCAAATTCAATACTTTTATTTAAATTTCAAAAACGATAATTTTCTATTAATCTTGTATGAAGTAGCATGTTGTGACGTCATAATATTTTAACGTTAAATAGTATACTTATTTCTCTTAAATTAAAATAAAAATACGAATATCAAGTATAATTATGGTAAAGTAATGAATGAAGGTATGTTTGGTTTTGAGTATTCTTATAGTTTTATACGTTGAAATATGAAATATAAATGAGTCAATTCAGTCTAAATAAAATGCAAGCAAATTTATTTTTTTATAAAACACAATTATAGTTTAGTTTGAGTACATAGGTCAGTGGCAGGGCAACCGCTATAAATTATTCATTGGAGAGAAAGAGATCCTCTTTACTGAGGTTTGAAGTTTGAACCATCAACTAAACGTACCTACAATATTCAAAATTATTAAAAAAAAACACATCATAAAACCGAAGAGCAGGGCTACGATTTCAAAATAATTATTATGCACAGTTATTTAGCTAAATATAGCCAGTGTCAATGTCAAAATTAAATCACCTATGTACAGCTTAGAACAGACGATTTTTTAGGCTACTACACTATTTATTGTTATACACACAAGTAAGTAGTTATACGAGGGCGGGTCAATAAGTCCGTGACTTTTTAAATGAAACACAATTTTTTTGATGAAATATTATTTTATTTTTCAACGTAGTCTCCTTTGAGCTCCATACACTAAGCCCAACGTTTCTCCAATTTTTTTATCCCCTCCGAAAAGTATGATTTGTCGAGGTCTTTAAATTAGGCATTTGTTTGTAAGACGACTTCGTCGTAAGACGCAAATCTCTTTCCACCGAGCCATTTCTTTAAGTTTGGGAACAAGAAGTAATCACACGGGGCTAGATCGGGAGAATAGGCCGGATGAGGGAGCAATTCGTAGCCCAATTCATGGTTTTTTGCCATAGAAACTGCTCATGTGTGCACCCGTGCATTGTCCTGATGGAAAATGACTTTTTTCTTGGCCAAGAGTGGTCGCTTTTCTTTCAATGCTTCATCAAATCGACCCAATAAGTTGCTGTAATATTCACCATTGATTGTTTTTCCTTTTTGAAGGTAGTCAATATGGATAATACCGCGTGAATCTCAAAGTGAGTCGTCATGACTTTATTGGGTGACAACGCCACCTTTGTCTTCTGTGGCGTTGATTCACGCCGAGAAACCCACTGTTTTGACTGCTGTTTGGTCTCCGGTGTATTGTGGTGAATTCACGTTTCGTCCATGGTTACGAAACGGCGCAAAAAATCGTTCATATTGCGATTGAATGCTGCCAAACATTCTGCGAAATTGTCACACGCTTGCGTTAGTGGTCGATTGTGAGCAAACGCGGCACCCATCTTGCGGAAAGCTTTCTCATGCCCAAATTATCGTGTAAAATTTAAACCACTGAGCCATGCGAGATGCCCATGGCTTCTACAATATCTCTCACTTTTAATCGCCGATCGGCTAAAACCATATCGTGGATTTTTTCAACGGTTTCGGTGTGGAGACCTCAAATGGGCGTCCAGAACGTTCGGCATCTTCTGTGCTGGTACGGCCACATCGGAATTCAGTAAACCACTTTTTTTACCATGGAAATGGATGGTGCAGAGTCCCCATAATATCTATCAAGCTTAGCCTTGGTTTGCGTAATGGATTTTTTCCGCAAAAAATAATGCTTAATGAGCGCATGAAATTCACTTTTTTCCATTTTCTTCTCAATCAACGCGGTAGTCTGATATTAACGGCTGTAAAAAACTAAGTAAATGTCACAGCTTGTTGAATTTTCGTCAGGAGTCATCTGATAGATGACTGTTTACGGGAGCAGTGTTGCCATTTCAATTAAGAGGCGGAAAAATAAAAAAGTCACGGACTTATTGACCCACCCTGGTAATTGAAATCTTCTAATTCCCAAGAGGTTTGCAACGCGGTTTGTTAGGTTACGAGTGTTTTTTTATGGAATAGATCGGCAAACGAGCTGACGGATTACCTGATGGTAAGCAATCAGCGCCGCTCATGGACACCCGCAACGGAGGAGTTACGAGTGCGTTGCCGGATTTGGAGATTTAGGGATTGAGGAGGGATTGGAGGTGGGGAAGGGATTGGGCCTCCGGTAACCCCACTCACACGGCGAAACACAACGCTGTGGTTGATTCACGCCGGTTTTCTGTAAGGCCGTGGTATCACACATGGCTCTCCCACACTGACTGAAGTGTCTGAAGGTGATTACTTGTTTATAAACAATAATCAAGGGATCTCCTGTAGCCTTGATTGTTTGATGCCTTGTCCCATAAAAAATATACCTATACTTTGATGTTAATGTTTTGGCTGTGTCTATGTACATCATTTTTTATGTATAACTTATTTATTGACCTTATTTGATGACCACCATGAGTGTTTGAACAAAAAAAAAAAAAAAAATAGGAGATTCTTATTGCACAATTATTTTAAAATTAAACCATGTTCGAGTTGTTGTTGCTGTATTGGGCTTTTATTATAGACATAATATACATGCATCTCTTCTCAAAAATTTATAAATAAAACAACGCTGAATCTACTGTATACCAAAAACCTAACCAACTAAAAGGAACAAAAGCAGGTCTGATTGCAAAAATACACAACGAATGGTTTAGTCAAAGCAATCAAATTACAACACAATAGAAGCAATTAAACTATAAACACTGCACACTGATTGAACTGTTTGTTTAGGTATATTCAAATATTTACATACATAGGTATTTTTATTGATAGAATTCATACCAATACGAATTAATGCGTATGAAGGTTTTGTTTAAGTTTCTAGAGATTCAAGTTTTCAGGTTTTGGGTTAAGGTACGTAGTTAAGTAGGTTGTTGATTGCACGGTTGGCATGGTGGCTTTTTTTTTATTGATTATAGGTTCGCGCTTGACCGCTATCTCACCTGATGGAAAGCGACGATGCGGTCGACGATGGAGCGCGCTTACCTAGAAGTAACCTATTCACTCTTGACTTAAAGATGGATGATGGCTGGGCAACTGGGTGCCGTACAACGTGCCGCGGGTTTGAGGCCCGCACGGAAGCAGTCTGTGTGATCCACAAATTGTTGTTCCTGGTCTGGGTGTGATGTGTTTATGAAATCGTATGTTTATAAACGCATCCACAAAACTGGAGAAAACCCAACAATAGGGCAACAATTAAAAAAAAGTTTACTTTTGCAAAGGGCGGCAAGCAAGCGGATTGTTTATCTGACATATAGCAATCGGCGGTGCCTCTGGAAATTCGCAAACCAGAAAAGTTACAAGTACACTGCCATTTTTTTTAGAAATTGGTCGATTGCGGCTTGAAGATTGAGGATGGGAAGGCAAGGAGGGAGGAGGCTTAGGCCATTTACTCACACAGCAATAAACACAACGCGCGCATGTCTTACGTTGGTATTCTGTAAGGCCGTGGTCTAACTTCGGTCGAGACGGCCCATTTATACCGAAGCATAATTTTCCCAGATAAATGATACAAAGTAAAGAGTGAGATAGCTGTAAGATGTATAATGGGACATGGTATATAACATGCGGAAGTATGTACTAAAAGTAGGTATTTATTTATGAGTAATTATATAGATGATTAATAGTCCATTTTTATATTATCAAACATCTACATAAAATTTACAGATTATACGAAAAAAAAACATAACAATATAAAAAAAATACCTATCACAACAAAACAAAATTGGAGGCGCCGGGTATCGATCCCGGTACCTCTCGCATGCTAAGCGAGCGCTCTACCATCTGAGCTACGCCCCCGATGAAAGTTGTTACTCAAATAGCGACTTACATTGGCGAGAGAATGGAAAGGACCAGTTTTATTTTCGTAACCTCGGTGCGTGTGACATGGTTTTAAAATAGCTGAGTAAGCTTTCGCAATAACTGCTCAGTAGGTATTGTGCGGAACTGACTTTGTTTTAACTGGTACATTTATATTGCGCTTGTTTCATCACCTTTCTTAGTAAGTATAAGTTGTTATAACGAGGCAGATGGCGCTAGTGCCACGAACAACATTAGCTCCGTGTATAAAAATTCTTAAAAATAGTTTATTGAAGTTATAAGTGTTAAAAAGTAGTGTAACAGTTAGATATAACTATGATACAGATGCGATAATGTTATCTAGTGATTATAAAACGAATAACAAAATTTATTCAACCCAAATAGTGAAACGCTTGTATAAACAATAAAAACTACAAAAAACCCTAAAAAATAGTGTTTGTGCTCAAATCTGTGTCTAAAACATCATAGTACTACAATTACTACAACCAAAAACTAAATAAAAAAGTGATTTTAACCAGTGAACACAAAAAATCTCAAATTGACTGTAAATTCAAAAAAAAAAACCAAACTTAAAATAACCGCCTTTTTGAAAAAGCAAATAATTTATCTACAATAGTGAAAGCCTATTTCACTAGCACTTTAAATTGCACTGGTGGCCGTGTTACGACAGACGCTTCTTTTTGTGCGCATACAGAGCCACCGTGGTTGCGAGTTCGATCCCAGCCTAAGCACAAGTCACTTTTTCATCATTAAATATGGATTTTCTAAGTAATATAACGTTTCGAAAGAAAACTCGACGGTCACAATCACCTTCAATCACAAATAAAAGTAAATTTGAAGATTCCAATATTAGTTCCGATAATTCTATACTAGATGGCACCACTAGTAGTTTACCATGCATGTCAGAGGAAGAATGTAATCTACAACTACAACTAAGAGAGCTCAGAAATGAAATACTAATTCTAAAAAATGAATTATCCGAAGCGCAAGGAGCAATAAAGCACCTAGCTTTAGAAAACAGTGAATTAAAAAGCACCATATCAGATATGAGTCAAAAATGTGGAAATAACAGTCATAAACCCATATCGACAGAGAAAATTACACAGACAATACCAACAGAAGTCAATCTAATGGACGAGAAAACTTCAACGCCATCCCCACCAGAAGAGAAACAGTCAAAATCACCTTATATTTCACCAAGTTCACAACAATTTAAAGAACAACATAATCATATAAATAGAATGTGTATTGTAAGCAGCAATAAAAAGAACAAGATATTACAAATAGCGGAAAACGCTATTGAAAACTTTGAATTTTGTCATTATATATATCCAGACTGTAACGTAATTAAATTAATAGATAAGTAGAAAAATAATCGACTTCACAGAAAAAGACTATTGTGTTATTATGATAGGAGAGGAAGATTTTGTCAGGACTATAAACTACCACAATCTGATTGCTCACATCAGATCTACATTACAAACATTTAAACATACGAATATCATTATATGTACACCAACGTATCGATATCATGGCTATTCCGTACTTTTTAACTCAAGAGTTGAGGCGTTTAATAATATGCTATTTGAGGATAATGAAACCTTCAAATACGCTATAATTATGGATTCGAATCTAAAGCTGTTATGCAGTCACAGTATGTTCTCAGTTAAAAGAGGAACGTTAAATAATAACGGTATGAGAAACATATTCAAAAATTTAAATCTTCTTATTAAACATAATGTCGTTAATCAGAAAAACGTTAATGAAATATCAGAAGACATGCAAAAAACATTTTTTCGAGAACAAAATAATATGTAAGCTCTTCCACCAAAATATTGCAGGTATCTTAAATAAGAAAGATGTATTTGAATTAACTATTCAAGATTTAGAAAATAAATATGGTCAAATTGATATCATTTGTCTAACTGAAACGTTCATGAAAAAGGGCACCGAAACTAATCTTAATATTTGTAACTACAGACTAGCAGCATCATTCTCCAGAACAGATTTACGCAGAGGCGGTTCCTGCATTCTTGTGAGAAAACACCTTGATTTTAAGCAGATATTAACTAATCTTATAGATCCCATACCATTACACTTTGAGTTCTGCTGTACAGAAGTAGTTCAACTTAAACTCTACATTGTTTGCATTTATAGAATACCAAACCCTAACGCAACTGTTTTTTTACAAAGTCTAAATGCCCTCTTAAAAAAGTTATCAAAAAAGTCAAGGCATATCATATTGTGTGGAGATTGGAATATTGATTTATTAAAACCAAATAACTACTTTACCAAAGAACTACATTCTACACTCAAAAACTACAATATTGCAAACCATATAACTACACCGACAAGAAAAGGGGCATGCTTGGACTTAATAAGTAGTAATATTTCTAACGTTACACCTGATACACATTTTCTAGCGCTATCTGACCACGAAACAGGTCAAACAATCTCATTTCAAATCACTAATCGTAGCAACGAAGGGAACGCGGTTAAGCGGTTTTGGTTTGAAAAGCGCAGGGACTTTAGCAAAGATAACACAAAAAAATTTATATCTTGCATGGAAGCCCTATCATTCAACGATGTTCATGAGTGTATGGATGTGGATGAAGCATTCAATCTTCTACATGATAATATAACACTGTTCTACAACCTATGTTTCCCTATTGTAAATGTCAAAATAGTCAATAAACCCATAAAAAATAAATGGATGACTAAGGGTCTAAGAAAATCGTGTCAAACTAAAAGAATGCTCTATTTAAAATATCTTAATTCATCAGAAAACAAACATTCTCATCTCAAGCAGTACAATGTCTATAAAACAACTTTAAAAAAATGCGCTCTTAAAGCTCATAAAATACAAAATACTAAATACATACTTAAATCTAACAATACTTGTAGAGCGGCTTGGAAAATAATAAAAACCAATTCTAATAGTGATACTAATACTACAGATATAAAACACATAAAAAATAACAATATAGATTGGTATAAACCTGAAGATATAGCTAACGGTTTTAACAACTACTTCATTAATTTAACAAAACGTCCCAATACTACTGCCATTAATAACAAATTTCTCAAAAATATACCGAATAATCCAAACACTATTTTCCTAAAGCCAGTTGACGATCTAGAGGTACGTAAAATTATAAATTCACTCAAAAACACCAACTCTACGGGGTACGATAACATTGACACTAAAATAATAAAAAAAGTGTGCAAAAAGCTTATCAGGTCCAATAAGCCACATAATAAATTTATCCTACTTTAATGGTAAATTTCCATCACGATTAAAATATTCTATAGTAAAACCTATTTTCAAAAAGGGCGTAAGAACCGAAATGGGCAACTACCGCCCAATAACTTTAATTCCCATTATATCAAAAATATTAGAAAAATCGTTTCACAGTATTTTATATAGCTTCTTTTTGAAACATAATATACTGAAACCAGAACAATTTGGTTTCAGAAAAAACTATTCTACTACTTTAGCCTGCTTCAATCTTATAAAAATAATAACGGAGTATCTAGATAAAAAAAATCCAATTGCTGCAATTTTTCTAGATATGTCCAAAGCATTTGACTTTGTATCACACAGGATACTCTTAAATAAGCTGGATAGATACGGCATAAGAGGCAATGCCCTCAACTGGATAGAGAGTTACCTCTCTGATCGCTACCAGTGTGTTGAAATTCCAAGTGTATCCGGTTACCACAAATCATCTTACCGTTCTGATTACATCTTAAATTTACACGGCGTACCTCAAGGTAGTATTCTCGGGCCGCTATTGTTCTTAGTCTATATTAACGACTTACCAGATTCAACTAATTACAAATGCATCTTATATGCGGATGACACCACATTACTGATACACTCTCACAACAAAAATACGTACGAAACAGAAATTAATAACACTATAGATAACGTAACTACATGGCTAAATAATAACAACTTAAACTTAAATGTAAATAAAACAAATATAATTCAATTCCAAACACATAACAGCACCCAAATTTCTCTTAATATCACTCAAAAAGGCAAAGCCATAGAAAAAGTAGATTCAACTAAATTCCTCGGTCTAACTATTGACAAACACTGCAGTTGGAAACTACATATAGATAAGATTTGTTCTAGACTGGATTAACTATCCAGTCTAGAACAAATCTTATCTATTATCGTTTATGTTTTGAACAGACTTAGACAAGTAGCGACTCCCAATGCTACACTATGTGCGTACCACGGCTATGTATCCTCAGTTCTACGCTACGGAGTGGTAATATGGGGGAACTCTGTGGATCTAATCCGAGCATTTAGAGCACAAAAAAGATGTCTACGTGCATTATGTGGTGCAGACTACTTAGACAGCTGCTTACCTTTATTTAAAAAATATTGTATCCTGCCTTTGCCCTGTTTGTATATTTACGAAATTTCTATTTTTGTATACAAAAACCCGGATCTCTTTATTAAGAAAAAATGTGTTACTAGTAGAAATAGTAGATACCCTAATAAATTATTTGTACCGAGCCAACGCACAACATTATATAGCAGAAACTCATATTGCATGGCTATCAAAATTTACAATAAACTTCCAAATGACCTAAAAAATCTTAACCTAATATCTTTTAAAAGAAAATTGTTTGAGATTTTGCTAAATAAATGTTATTATTCCACTAAAGATTATTTAGATGACCTATCATAGACTTAGAATAAGTAGTTCATAGTTATAACTAGATATTAAGCTAAATAATTTGTACACCAATTCGGTAGAATGTGTGAGATTCCATACACATAACACAAACACCTATATTTGTACTACATTCTCACAAATAAATATTTTCTTTCTTTCTTTCTTTCTTTCTTTCTAACTATGGCAGGGATGTTAGGGAATTCCGTAACCTAACCGAAAAATATCCTTAACTGTAACCGAATCCGAAATATCGGATAATATCGGATTGGGGCGGAGCCTAACTGAGACACGTTATTCTTGTATTTTACTTTTTATCCATACCCGAATAATTTATCCAAAGCTAACGGATCCGAAATAATTTCATATCTGTATCCAATAGGATAGATAATCATTCCTATTTCCGTAACCGATATTTCATATCTATAACATCCCTAAACTATAGTAACTAAAGAAAAACAATCTACAAATCTGACTTTTTATATAAAAGTTGTCTTAAAAATTACCATGTAAAAATGTTTAAATCGACGTTACCTAATAAACAAAATTTAAATTATCTTTCTATCTATTTTATACGACCTATTTTATATAATAATAATACATATAAAGATATACCAAGATTGTTTGTTACACCTAGACTGCCACCCACTACTACAATACTCCGTCCACCTAAAGGTTGCCTGGTAGAGATCGTTTTTAGCGATAAGGCCGCCTTTGTACCCAGTACTTTGGATTCACTCATTTTGTACTAGGCATGTCAACTCTTTTGGTGTACAATAAAGTTTATTTATTATTTATTCTATCCTTTCACGGCACCACATGAAAGGATAGATTATTTATTTATTATTCTTGTTAGCCTTTAATTAGCTAAACCATAATAAAATCTAAAAAATACTTCATACAAATTTTCTTCTATATTCAAAACTGTAATTAGATTTACGGATCATTAATTTAAATCGCTTATGTACATACTTAGTTGTCTGTTCTTTTGATTGCTGCATTTTCTGCCTTGTAGGTCGAAAGGTAGCATTTATGTAAAGGAGATCATGATTCCCGTTTCAGGATAGTTATTGGTGTTTATAGATAGATATCATAGAATTAGGACGGTTTTAGGAATAATGCCCTTTAAAATATGAAATTAACAATTTTTTTTTTAAAAAAAAACGTTGCCTCATCGTAGGAATTCTCGTGTGTCGTTCGTCGTGTACAAACATACAATTTCACATGCACATTACACCCAGACCCAGAACAACAATTTGTGGATCACACGAAGAGTTGTGCCGTACGGGAATCGAACCCGCGACACGTTGCACGGCAGCCAGTTGCCCAGCCACCATACCAATCGTGCAGTCATTATCTTGTTCATACCAATTTTGGTGAAAAATATTAATATAATCAAATTAATGAAAAATAGGTAGGTATATGGAAATAATTCAGGAAGGCGTACGAGGGGACGAAGCGAATTCGCAGAAGCCCTTTGACCAATTTTAATATTATATTGCCTCTTCAGTCATTTTAAGGCGCCGCGTTTTGTTACCCCTCTTTAAAAATGTGCTTATTTGATTTAATTCACTTGAAATTGAATATCGAACGCGTATTTATGCGTGAAGTTCTTAATGCATTTCATTACACAAACATTAGACACAGCGAAAGTATTTATATATACTGTGGCACAGCTGAGGTACATGATTGGCTTGCGTGATTAGTTTGCGCATAGTAAAACACGAACTGTCTCGCGGCATAAACAAAATCAATAACTTAGTGTTGCAAAAAAAGTTTAAAATACATGAACTTTATTTTAAATAATTAACTTAGGTATACGTATTTGTAAAAAAAAGCAAAAAGTTAACGTCACGCGGTATTCCCAGGCGGTCACCCCCCATCCAAGTACTAACCGCGCCCGATGTTGCTTAACTTCGGTGATCGGACGAGAACCGGTGCTTTCAACATGGTATGGACGTTGACGGTTACTATGCCGAATTTAAGCACAACACCCAAAAATAATTTGTGAGTACCACCTAGAGGACACGGTAGAGCATACGGTGGCAGTATGCCTTGCCTGGGCTGAGCACCGCCGTGTCCTCAGGGAAGTGATCGGCGGCGGCGACCTCTCGCGCCCGGCCTTAATTGAGGCCATGGTTTATAGCGAGAGGAACTGGGAAGCTATCTCCTCCTTCTGCGAAGCAGTTATGCTCGCAAAGGAGGAGGCGGAGCGCGCGAGGGAACTATCCTCCTCGCGCCCCAGACGCCGCAGAAGGCGACATTCCGAGCGTCGGGGACCGAGAGATGATCTCCGGCCACCGTAAGCGCGGGTCTGCCCTTGGCGAGTAAGGGTAGCTCGCCGCCCGACCAGAACCAGACCCGATCGTACGGCGCGTAGTGTTCCGCGCGCGCCTCAAAGAGCCATTAGACCACCACAGACGAGGCCCTTTAGGGCTGATGTTCAGCCGGGATTGCGGGGTAAGCGCAATGAGGCACCGCGAACTCGGCCTAGAGCAGGAGTAGGAACAGGGGCGTTTTTAGTCAGTAAGAGTCTGACACTCCCTCCCGCCCCTTTCTGGGCGGGAGAAGTCATTTGATGATTTCCCCTCACAAAAAAAAACACCCAAAAATAATATTGTCCAAGTACTTACATATTTCTCAGGTGGTAAGCCTCGAAGGAAGTTGGTGACGATAGCTGTTTTCGATGTCCCCGTTTCACCAACCATTAAGACAGGTCGCTCAACCTATCGATGATAATATAATGTAGATTAAAGATAATCATTTCGCATTTGTTAAACACTACTTAAGTACATGATATTAAGTACTGAGAGTTAGATTTTATTAGATAGACCTAGAACTACGATCGAAGCCGCTGGCAGAAATTAGGAAGTTCTATTTAACAGGGTGAAGTTGTTGGTCAGTTTTATTCTGACACTCATTCCCGCAAAACAAAAAGATGTTTTGGCATTTTAACTTTTATATGCATAAACTTTAACACTGAAATAGACCTTCATTAATAATATGGTTCACTTAATAACTTACGCCCTCCAAGAGCCAGGTCATTCGTAAGGTGTCTACAGGCTATCAATATATGTGGGAACCATACCTTTCCATTGTGCAAATTCTCTGGTAACAGCAAAAAAAATACCTTAATACAGTGTGAGTTTCTAAATGTACCTTATTTAGTAAATAAGGTACATTTAGAAACTCATTTCATGATTTTATTTACCCAGGTCAGTCGCAAGGTGTCCATAGTGGCCACCAGTATAAATAGGAACTTCATATATCTATTGTGGACATGCTTTAAGTAAAGGCCATTTTCATCTCGCATAGGAAAATAGACCTAAACATCTACTACATAAGGTACATTTAGAAACTCACGCTCTCCATGATTTTGATGAGCCAGGTGAGTCGCAAGGTGTCTACAATTGGTACTAGCATAGATAGGAACTTCATATATCTATCGTGGACATGCTTTAAGTACCAAGTTACCTACCGCTTTCACCTCGCATAGGAAAATAGACCTAAACATCTACTACATAAGGTACATTTAAAAACTTACGCTCTCCATGATCTTGATGAGCCAGGTCAGTCGCAAGGTGTCTACAGTTGGCACCAGTATAGACGGGAACTTCATATCCCTGTTGTGGATATATTCTGGTACGAGCCACTCCCACGCTTCCCAGGTCTTGGTAGAAAGTTCGAGGCAATAATCGTATAGAGATGGAAATCCCATTGGGAAGTGTTCTGTAAATAGTACAGCAGAAAATTATTTGTGAGGGATGTAAATGTAAATGTGAAGAAAATCTTATTTTTTTTATTTTTCATTCTTCTTTTGTTTCGAATGATGTTATCATCCTATAATTGATTAAGAAAGAAAGAAACAAAAGACATTCATTCAGCACCAGGCACGATACAGCATATAAAAAGAACAATAAAAGAGTGACAGTAAAAGTAAGATAAACATGAGTTAAAGATTAAAACAGATGCAATAGACGCTATAACATGCCCATGCTAAATGGGTTACCCACTCAGTGTAAGCTAGGCATACAAGTCGCCCAGCACTGATTTTCAGTGGGCACCCCTGCATACGCACGGTTTACTGCAATATTGTGAGCAGATAAAGCGAATATTTAATCTATTTTACCGTGGAACGGTACATTTGAAATATAGGTAAATACTATGATTAAGAGAGTTTCGTTTTCCTTCTGTTGCCAATTTAAGCCCCAATAGTTGTCAACGTCCATACCATGTTGAAAGCACCGGTTCTCGTCCGATCACCGAAGTTAAGCAACATCGGGCGCGGTCAGTACTTGGATGGGTGACCGCCTGGGAACACCGCGTGACGTTGGCTTTTTGCATAGATTTTTAACCAATCTCTCCAAATATTAAATATTCTTCCCTAACAAATGAAATGAAATATAATGTTTATTACTTGTCGTAGCTTTTTTCTCGTTAGTGTCTTCTACAAGCATCATTGGGCACGCTTTCTTGATGTACGTGTCGAAATCGAATCGGCCATCGTCTATTATAGCGGCGCCAAGACTGTTGTACATTGACTGAAACAATAAAAAATAATTATACATAGGCCAAGCTAATTAAATGTTCATAAAGAAACTCTGTAAAACAAGGGTTGAATAGGGATGATGATGATGATGATCAGTAATTTTAAGTTTACAAGTATTGTTCGTCTTTTAAATTGATTTAAAACAATAGACAGGTTAATTTATTGAAACTAGCTTTTGCCCGCGTCTTTGTTCGAGTGGAATAGTGACTTCCTGCAGTAAAAACTATCCTATGTCCTTTCTCGAATTCCAAACTATGTCTGTACCAAATTTCACATAAAGTTCAGTTGTTTAGGCATGAAGAGTAGACAGACAGACAGACAGACAGGGTTACTTTCGCATTTACAATATTAGTTTGGATAACGAATTGATCATGTGAATTAACTTTACTAGTTTCAAGTGTCAACGAGTGAAGTGGTGACCAAAATGACATAGAATAAGAGTCCCGTTGTGACTCGAAACTAGTAGAACGTTTATCAGTTAATTCCATTTATATCATATCAGTTAATTTTATTTTAATGAGAGTTAGAGCTGATTTTTCAATAGTCAGATAAATGTTACCTAAAGAATAAAATTGTCACTGTCTTATACAAACATTCTGACGCGACAGCATCATAATTATTCCCCAGATAAAGTGTGCGAGAGCTATGCTTCGTCACGAATAGCCTCAAAGAAAACCGGCGTGAAACAACCACTCGTAACTCCTCTGTTGCGGGTGTCCAGGTTATCAGTCTGCTCGTTTGCCTAATTATCACATAAACAAAAGATAACTTTTAGCTAACCATTAAAAATTACCCATAAGTCGTTATTTTTAATAAATTTAGTATTTCTCACGATAGTTACACTAGCTTTCGCCCGCGTGGTATGTCGATAAAAAGTAGCCTATGTCCTATTCAACAATGTATTCATGCAAATTTCATGCAGATCCGTCCAGCCGTTTCGGCGTGATTGAGTAATAAACATCCAAACATCGTAACTTTCGCACTTAGCGAAAGTGATGAAGATGTTAATATTAGTAAGTACTATTAGTAGTAATATTACTAAGTAGATTAAAAAATTTGATAGGTACTTTGCTTTTCTCACAGAATCAAATACTTTGTACGTTGTATTGATTTGAAATATCATGGGAAGTCACGATTTCGTAGATTTTTACTGAGGAGCGGTAATGTAGGGACTACCCACTAGTAAACTTTATTCTATCAACCTATTATTTTTGGTGTACGGAAAAAATAGACATCTAATATTCAATTTATTCTTATTCTTATATTCTTATGATTTTCTCTATCAGAATGCCATGCTAATTATTTTTTTACTTATGTAAAAACATAATTATAGCTTATATATTTTAGCTTGAGGTCGGTCCTATTTGTCCAGACGTATCTAGTCCTCAAATGTGCCTCCAGTGGTTTGACAGATATAGCTAATACATAATTGACCAAAAGGCCCTATTTTCTTTAGTTCCTTATTTCTAACTTGCGCCACAAGCGCCTTATTCTTACGCTATAACGGATTCAGTCGGAAGGAAGTCGGGAGAGTTCCCAACTTTCTACCTTATTTTCCACAAAATTAAGTGACAGCAAACTGATAAACACATATTAAATCAATTGATGTGTCCAGACTTAGTTTTAAATTTGTGTTTTTTGCAGTGTTTAAGATTAATAAAAATAAAAAGGTTGGAGGCGCCGGGTATCGATCCCGGTACCTCTCGCATGCTAAGCGAGCGCTCTACCATCTGAGCTACGCCCCCCATGTGTACAGTCAGCAAAACAAACCATTTATTGTGCACTTAACAATTTCTTAATAAAAAGACATTCACTTTGCCTTGACAAAAAATATAAAACAATATTTGGAGGCGCCGGGTATCGATCCCGGTACCTCTCGCATGCTAAGCGAGCGCTCTACCATCTGAGCTACGCCCCCGATGTGTACAGTCAGCAAAACAAACCATTTATTGTGCACTTAACAATTTCTTAATAAAAAGACATTCACTTTGCCTTGAGAGCAAAAATGTAAAATAATATTTGGAGGCGCCGGGTATCGATCCCGGTACCTCTCGCATGCTAAGCGAGCGCTCTACCATCTGAGCTACGCCCCCCATGTGTACAGTCAGCAAAACAAACCATTTATTGTGCACTTAACAATTTCTTAATAAAAAGACATTCACTTTGCCTTGAGAGCAAAAATGTAAAATAATATTTGGAGGCGCCGGGTATCGATCCCGGTACCTCTCGCATGCTAAGCGAGCGCTCTACCATCTGAGCTACGCCCCCGACACATTCACTCTTCGAAATCCGCGACCGAGTCAGAAAGAAACAATAAAAATAATAATTCAAATATACTATGAGCACGTACTATTGATACGATTACGAATTACCTTGAAAATCTTATGAAATAAAACATGTGCTCTAAATTATCTGATAGTAGACCATTTATCTAGTGTCAAAAAAGTCAAAGTCAAGAACAATTAGGTATTTCAGTCAATCTTTAAGTAACCAGTTTTGGAGATTTTGGGATTTGGGAGAGATGGGTGGGAATTATTGGTATTTCGGTAATCTCACTCACACGGCGTGAAAACGTTAGCAATGTAAGTGGTTTAACGTCGGTTTTCTTTAAGGCTGTGTTATCATTCAGGTTGAGCGGAGCCATTCATTTTGACTGCACGGTTAGTGCGGTGGCCGGGCAACTGGCTGTCGTGCAAATTGTCGCGGGTTCGATTCCCGCACGGAACAACTCTTTGTGTGATCCACAAATTGTTGTTTCGGGTCTGGGTGTATGTTTGTAACCGCAACCACGACACAGGAAAAACTCCTAATGTGGGGCAACGTTTTATAAATAGATAAAGATAGAAAGATAGATAGATTCGTACCAAAGATTGGCTCTCCTACACTTAAATACTGCATGCATTTCTACCTACATCTTTGACGATCATGCTAAAACTTACCACCATGAACACGCATTCGACGACTGATCTATCGATCTCTTCGTTGGAGTCCTGTCTGTTAGGTAGCAGGCCGCTTATCATGTAGCATAATTGCATCACCTGTATGTATTTAACAACAGTCAGTTGAGTTTGCATAAAAGAATAGTCGTCGTGAGAGGCTGGCAGATTAATTCTTTATCTCCAGCTCAATTTTAGATGTTAGTAACAGTTATGCAACACTAGCTATTCCCGCGCGGTTTCATTCGCTGCTCGGCTCCATTTGATTGCAGCGTGATGTTTTATAGGATATAGCACTCGGAAACATTGTAGCTATCAATAAGTAAAAGAATTTTGGGAATCCGATCAGTGGTTCCAAAGACTATGCCCTATATACAAACTTACAAAGTTTACCTCTTCATAATCTTTATATACCTATAAAAATTTCGTGTCACGTGTTTGTCCGCGATGGACTCCTAAACTACTAAACAGATTTTAAAATTTGTTTTGCATTCAGTGTGCATTTTGATTCAACTTGTAACATAGAATAGCTTACATCTTAATTTATAGTCACAATATTATTTTGACAAAAACATTATCCACAGCAACGCGTGGCTGGGTCTGTAGTATTAGTATAGATATAGAAGAAAAACTAAGGATAGCGATACTTTTTTTTATATCAGTATTTACAGGGTAAACCCTTGTATAAAAGGTAGCCTACGCGTTATTCCCGACTAGAATATATCTCTACGCTAAATTTCATTTAAATGCAGTCCAGTAGTTTTTCCGCGAAAGAGTAAAAAACATTCTACCATTGTGGATGGCACTTTCAAAATATTCCGTTTATAACATTAGTAGTAACTTAGTAAGTGACCATTATTACATGTGATCGACTCGTTTTCAAACGCACGCGTTACTTTCTTACATTAGCCATTTTATTCATTATCCTTAAATCAGGATGTAGGGGTTGTAAGGCCCTACAATGATGTTAGTATGTTGATTGTGTGTTTCTGTTAAACGAGTAGACGACCAATCAATGGATATTTTTATTGCTACTAAATAATTGTGTTTACAAATGCTGATCATGATATAATACATATTACAACATTCGCAATATGACTGACTGGAACACTAAGAGGTCAATGTACAGCGTAGCTCGTACACAGGAGATAGGAGCATTTTTACTGATAATTTTTTCTTCTTTCTTTTCAAGGGGCCACAGGATCGGACTTTTTGAAAGGCGTACGAGGAGCCGAAGCCATCTCGCAGAGGCCAGTTAAACAGTTTTAATCTAAATGTGATGTGACATCACTGTTATTATTATTAACTTTATTATTTAACCTATCACAACCAAAATTCTTTTTTCTCTTTTCTTCTGCATACTTAAATTTATAATTCAAATAAGCTGATACTGACCAGGTTAAGCGGAGTCTGCGGGACAATGGTCTTGAGAGGGGTTTGTTGCTGCAGGCCGAACATGCCGAAGATGATGTAGTTGATGGCACCCGCGACGTAATGGTCAAACAAACCGTCCAACTGCTCGCGTTCCTCCTCGTTGTTGCGTCCGCGGAGCCATCTGTATGTCAATTATTTTTAGTAGTTATTTTTACGACATATTTTTATTACTTATCTATTTATTTATGTAAGGACATCGTACAACTGCGTTGACAGAATTGAAGATTGTGGATGTGTGGATTCGCAATGGAGGCAGGGGGAGGAATAGAGACACACGGCAATCTCACTTACAAATGTTTTATGAGGTCATGTGACCATTTTAGTTGAGCGCGTTCTTACAGATAGAAACCTGGTTCTACAAAATAAGCTGTAGTACAAAATCTTAACACCCTTAAATCGCCTTCGATGTATGAAAAGAAAAGTAAGGCACTAGGATTTGGTACTCGTTGTTCTTAATTATGCTCCCTAGGTAAGTACATATGTATATGTAATTACTAGACTTATTAATAAAAGTAAATTTTATACACACTAACCTATCCCAGTAGGGCTGGTATCCCAAATTCTTAGGATCAACAAACACCATGCCGGCTCTAGACACCGTGGCCGGGGACGCATAGTTCAGATCTCCAACTTCAAAGAGTAAAGAGCAGTATGGGGCCAACCGGATCCTCTCTCCATTGGCCAAGGTCAGCAGCTTATTGTCATCCATTACAGAGTTCATGTTCTCAATCCAGAGGGCGTCCACGTCACCGTCAAATAAAGTGTAGCGGCGTTCCTCTCTGTCTGCTGGCCTGGTAGGTGAATAAAATGGTTTTTAGGGGCTAAGATACAGGATATAGTTTATAAAAAAGTTTATGTAATTGTCGATAGGTACTAATATAATAAATCTGTAGAGTTTGTTCCTTTGTTTGAACGCGCTAATCTCCGACACTACTGATTCGAAGTGAACAATTCTTGTGTTTGTTAGTGCACGAGGTGCAGAACAGCGGGTGAAACCGGGAGTAGCTAGTAATAAATAAAAAAAGCTATATGATGAGTGAGTGTGACATATTGCACGGCTAGTGTAGTGGATGTAGCGAGAACAACTCATGGTGTTCCACTTTTACTGTTCTAGGTTTTGTTGTTTTTTTTTAGTGTCTCTGTATGTGTATTATAATTACCTATTCATTTCTCGGAATATTCTTGAATATAAACCGTCAGTCCAGTCTCTGGTAACAGGATCCAAAATTCCATAGAGCTCTATAACCGAGCAAGCCTGTAATAGAAAATATTGACTAATTTATCTACGTTTTTATATTTTTTTTCTGGCAAAAAATACATTTCCACGGTCGATTCAAATCTGATTCGAATTATTAGACTTTATCATTGATCGCGTAGCGTCAGAAAAGACAAATATGTTAGCACTGTGTGGTGGTAAAACCAAACAGCTTCGAATTTTGGCCGCACAGGAGTAGATAAGAGATTGTTCAACTTGTTTGTTTATTGGATAGTAAAAGTTGACTTTCTAAGTAAACCAACATTGTTGATTACTTTTGATGAAAAACACAATATAATTACATTAAAAAATAACGAAAATAGCTAAAGGTTGCCCCTGAAAAGAGTACGTTTGCCACCCTATCTCAAAAAAATGAAAACATACGAGGTTGCGAGCAAAGCGTTTTATTAATGATAATCATTGTCTTACCTTAGGGTTGAGTACAGTTAGTTTAGTGGGCAGCCCCAATAGAGTCTGTGCCTTAACGATAGTCTGTATAATGACGGTTTTGCCACCGCCTGTGGGTCCGACCAGCATCGTGCAGTGGCGTGTCATCATAGTCTCATACAACTGTACTACTTTGTCAACCTGAGAGAAAATACATCATAATTAAATTAAAAACATTACAGAGAAAATAAGATTCCTAGGACAAAAATAAATTAATTCGACGTTTCAATACAATAAAATTGTATAAAAATACCTATACTTTTATTCATCGATCTGTCGATACACAATATTTTAGATATTTATTAGCAAATTTTTAAGATACTTATTAGAACGCATTTTGAACCCAAAATATTATGACGTAATAATTTGGAGGTTCCTACAAATTCCATAGAAAAGTACAGTTAGCACAGTAATTGGAAACTACCGTATTATTGATGTAAAGTAGAGTGTTGTCAGCCTTATTTTATTTTATGTGGTGGGTATTAATATAGCTCTTGTATGAAGGTCGTGCTTATAAAAGTATTTTTATAAATAACTATTATGTTTTCTTTAAGAATCAGATTAAGTCTCTGGTATAAAAAGACGCGACAGGGACAAACATGAGACACAGGCCTAGACTATATGCTGTAATTTTGTAGAATTATTTAAAATTAAAAAGCCTTTTATCTGTTTATATAAGTATCCAATGTCTTCTTACCTCGTTCCTTCTCCTGCAGGACGGGGCCAGCAGTACATTATTCTTGCACAGGTAACAATAATCAACCTTTCTCGAGATTCCAAACAAAAACCTTTTACTAACCTGGTGAGGCAGCACGATATAACCATCTTTCTCCAATATTTCAATGACTGCGGCGTTGAAGTCTGGGTAGCCCACACGTGGACACTCTAACCCAGGGAAAAGATCCTTGATCAGACCCAAGAACAATGGCACATCTTCAAACACGAACTTCGGATGATTCATGTCCCTAAGAAGAAAATAATGGAATCAATTATAGTATGTTTTGTAATGGTATTTTTGTAAACAACGCTTGCGTGCTGATGTACAAGATTACTTAAAAACGTCACAAATCCTAACCTATATCGTGTTCGTGTAAGTTTGCGGGAAAATAAGGTAACACGCATAGAACATCCTGATCCAAATGTTGAGCAGAGGACCACCAGGTATTATTTAAGAGGATCCTCCAGCACCTGGTTGGACTATCCTCCTTTTACCTATCTAAGGGATCTATTCCCTAATTAAGTATCAGGAATCGAATGTCCAATAGGACGATACTAGCTTATGCTTTATTGAATAAAAAGAACCTAAACTACATTAACGCCATCTGAAAACATTACACGATAGTCGTTATTATTTTGGGTTCTATTCAAAAGTAGCAAATACATATGTATATGTTGTGTGGTCTACACCCTGTATAATCACAAATTGATGTACTAATAATACAAAAACAAAAAAGTGTAATACTGTTTTATTCCTTTTAAATTTAAAACACTCAAATTTGCCTGCCATTTACTCAAAGGTTGCCCGGTAGATAACGCTTTAAGCGATAACACTGTTATTGTCAAACACTTGGCTTTTCTCCTGGGTCGTGTGTACGTTTACAACATACGATTTCACACACACATCACACAATTTGACCCATAACGTCAATGTGTGCTTGAAATATCAAGATTTTTTTCGTGCGGGAATGAAAACCGCAACACATTGCTGGCAGCCAGTTTTGCCCAGCCACTGCGCCAACCGTGCAATCATTATGAATATCTATATCTAGTATCTTACTCTGTGATTAGTCTCTAAATTTTTATATAAAAAGAACGTTTATTCTTTATTTACCTAAGTGCCCGCATGAGCACCATGATTTCACTAAGGCCGGGCGAGTCCCTGCGCAGTTTCCCCGCCATGCGCAGTACTGCGGTGAGGGCGCGCAGTCCCCAGTCGTAGTGAGACTGCTTCGATAGTTGCTGCTGAGCTACGTGGTACAGCATGGTCATCTTCTTAGCTAATACCTGTAGGGGTTTATAGACTTTTAAGTGTTTAATAGAGGGTGTCTTTTTGTTTGTAGAGTACTGGAGGGTCAGGCTTTTGCTCAGAACCACCTTAATCCATTATTTACCCACAACTCCGGCTGGACATTGGCTTGATTAGCTTGATATTAGTTTAAGAGGTTTTGTTCCAATTTTCACGTATGTTTGGATCATTTTCAACAAAAATAAATTAAATTAACCACTATGTTATGTATACACGGCACTGCAGCAGACCTTTTTTTATCAGACGAATGTATATGTTTAGTCTATGAAATAGAAGTTAATGATAACATTTGTTTCGCGTTAAAATAAGAAAAAACAGCAATGTTTCTAATTTAAAAGAATAATTTTATTGCTTATAAATTACAAACAATGCTTGATTCGTGAAACTCACACTAGGACTCCTTGTGTTGTGAAAATGTTTGGCTCCAAATTTAAAAGGCACCGTAGAACAAGAAAACCGATCTAACTTCCCGCTGAACAAGATCCATGAAGTGAAACCTTACCTTAGCAGTAAGAAATCCATCAGAGAACAGGGAGATTTGGCAGATGAGCTCAAGGTCAGGCAGGATGCAGACCACAGGCCTGAACAACGCCTTCACAGATTCTGGTAGCTCCGTACGGCCAGCGTACCCAGGGTTCATGGTGATGAAGATACCTACTTTATTGTCCATCACTATTTCTTGACCTTCAAACTATGGAGGAAAATTAAATTAAATAAGTATTTTAAGATTCACGTGTTTATGTTGATTTCTAAAGATAAGGATTTTTGTCACTAATTTCCTATAAACATAGGTTTAATTTAGTGTAATAACTAGGAAATATGCGAGCAGAAAAAAATCACAGTTTGACAGAATACGAAAAGGATTTTCGATGCATACGAGCATCAGGGCAAAACAGCTATCAGATAGCACAGGTTCTAACCGAACACATATTTTTTTAATGAAATGTTGAAATCTTTTATGAGTTATTATGGATTATGGATAAAGTAAGGTTGCCCTACTGATATTTGAGCTCAAAAAGAGTGCTTTAGTGTTTATTTGCACGTTAACCTTGAAGAAAATGACAAATCCAACAAAAGTAAAACGTGTGTTCTGACAGGTGGTTGGACCTGGCGCTACAGAGCGCTCGCTCGTTTTTGGCGAACAGTTCAGAAAATTCTCGTATATGCGTATTCTCGTATTACCCATATAGAAATAATTTTAAACACTCACAGTAAACCTCTTCAGCTTCATCAGGAGCGCGCTTCTAATACACTGTAACTGGGTAGAGATGACGCTGAGTACAGAAATATCAATTCTATTGAACTCGTCGAAGCATCCCCAGGCCCCACACTGGCAGAGGCCGGCCAGGATCTGTCCTACTGCGCGGAAGTCCATGCCTTCACCACAATTGGTCACCACGCAGAGCAGACCTAGTGCTTTTGCTAAGTCTTTCGTTGTTTCTGTCTTGCCTGTACCCGCGGGACCTAGGTACAGAGTACAGAGAGAGATATGATAATAGGTTTTCATGTATTGCGCGGCAAAAGGTTGTTGGTAATATCTAAAACGCGAAATAGTAAGTTAGTCTCGCATTTGATATCGACCACGGGCCAGATTAACGCCTTCATTGATTGATTACTCCGTGCGGATGCACCATGCATCCGCACGGAGTAATGTTAATGATACCTACTTTATCATCACTGTTTTTGGATATGAAATGACTTCTCTTGCCCAGGATGAGTGAAGAGAGGGAATGTCACTCACTTCACTTACTGAGTAAAAATTGCCCCGTTTTTTATCCTGCCTTAGGCCGAGGCTGCGGTACTTGAGATATTGCGGTCCAAATCGTAGCAAAATAAGAACTACGCTACAACCTTTCACGTGTTGAGCAAAACGTCGCACGCCAAATTATTCCTAGTGAATATTTTAAATTTAACATATTCAAAGATAGAAAAAACGTCCCTATTATTGTTGTATTAAGCCTAAGCCATAAATGGCAGACATGTAGAGAAGTATTCTATATTTTAAGTTGTACCTGCTGGTGCTCCCCCTAGTTGCATAGTAAGGGCCTGTGTGATGGTAAGGTAGATTCGGTCGGTCAGTGGCGTGATCACCAGTCTACCATTAAGACCCATGTACTCGTAACCATAATCGAAGACGCCTGCAAAATACAAAACATAATGTAGACTTTGATTAATTTGTTTATAAAATAGGTCCAAGGATAACTTCTGAGTATAGAGATTTTAGATAACATTTTAAATTGCCAAAATAATAATTTAGAATTGACCCTTTTCTACAAATTTTGTATTAGACTTTACGTTATGACGTAATATTTGATCTCGTTAAATAGCATACTTATTTTTTAAAATTGTCCAGCTGGTAGGTAAACCCAAAATCTCTTACTTAGTGTTTAATCGACGACGATTAACAAGATCAAAATGCGGCAAACTATCAAACAGCTTTTTCACAAATCCAGTGCTAAGCATGAATGATTCCTACAATCAAACCATGAACATACATTTTAATGAAATCGTAATTTTAAAGTCGATCCTCAGCTTAATATAAACATGTGTCATTTGAAAGACAAATTATGGTAAATATAAACCGTGTTATTGTTCGCAAGCGATCCAATAAAAATATGATGATATTAAGTTACAAACATGCTAAGTGAACGATTATAAAAATGGAAAGGTCTTTCGGAGAATCACCGCCTTAAATTTACCACATGACTTCAAAACTTAAAGTACCTTAATTTTTAATACCAATTTTTAAACATACCTGTACACTGCCTAATCCTCAAGCTATCTTCCTTCTTTAGCCAATAGAACCTCAGCTGGCTCTCCCATTCGAACTCGCTGGCATCGGTCACGTTGTCACGAACAAACCCTTCGATGATGTCACGCGCGTGTACATCTATTGTCGTGATTGTGCGGAACTTGAGGCGATCGTTTGATGATAGGTCTGAAGAAAAGACACTCATTACTACACGTATAAAAGAAAGTAGATTTTTCTGTCCTTATATCCCTATGTATGCTTAAATCTTTAAAATTACGCAACGGTTTTTAAAAGACAGAGTGATAAAAGAAGAAGGTTTATATAGTAAGCGATCAGCGCTGCTCTGGGCGCCCGCAAATTCGAAGGAATTAAAAAGCGTGTAGCCAGTCTTTTAAGAAGGAGTATGCTCGTAGCTTGAAGGGTCAAATGTCGCTTCTAAAAAGTCAAATCATAGATACTTGTATCCTTGTATATAATCCAAGAAGCCTCATTTCTTTAAGGGTAGATACAATAAGTTATTTTCAGCTAAATCTTTTTAAAGAAAAGGACTGCTATATAACTCACTCTGTCTCACTTTAACGACTAATCCATCGAGTTGTTCGTTTTGTTGCGCTAAATGTTCCTTCATTGCCCTCTTGTTTCCTTTTCGGATACGTATAAAGGTCTCCTCGGTTTCAGCAGTCCACCACACTCCGTTTGCAGCGAGACAGACCATGCCTTGGTACTGTAGGATCCATTCCGTCCTAGCGTAAAACAAATATAGTTGAAATTGGCCGTAGTTGGATCTCTAGCCTAGTCTCTTATAGTTGCCTGTATGAATCTTAGTGGGAGAGTGATCGTTTCACATATAGCAAAAGTACTGTAAGTATTATAATACCCGCCCCCGCGTACACCGCGTTCGCCCCCTTTAGGTAACACCAAGGAGGCCTGATTTTTTCCGCGCATCTGCATGTTAGCGCTTAGGTTGCGTTCCAGAATTCTATTCCAGTATACACATGGTGGCTATACCACAGATGACTCAACCTAAAGCTTTCCCAGGCATATGCATTCGCCAAGGTTAGGCAGTGATACTGCATAAGAGCCGGCCACGCCCCTATCTGTTTCTCGTTCCCGAGAATCAAAGCGAAACAACAACATTGTCAATTTTGATGTGTTCTTAAACTAGACTACCTCTCCCCGCAACCCGCTACCTTTTAGTATTTTTTTTTTCGTACTGAAGTTTGTTTACGCGTGGACTTTAGGTTGAGTTGTCTGTGTGGCTATACTCATGGGTCCCACTAATGGAGGATAGATTGCAGATTTAAAACAAATGGAAATATACGTTGCTAGATACACAGGTGAAAATTATACTTTTTGATAGAATCGCATTAAAGCATATTGTCATACGTATACACACGCACACTCACATACATAGTATTCTCTTAATAAGAAAATAGTCGTCTTACCTAGGAACCTTCCAGTTCCTACCATAGTAGAATATAGCCTTCTTGGTTATGAACTTATTGGTATCCATCATCTCCCTCAACACCAGGTTCATCCAGTCCTCCACGCGTCCTTCAGTGTATACCACTTTACGGAAATCCATTACCTTGTAGGGCAAAATAAAACAACATTACCAACTATAATATTTTCTATTCCACACACGATTCTTTCAAAATAACTTAGAAAATAGAAAAAGGTTTTGCTTTAACTTAGAAACCTTTTTTTATTTTGAATACGGAACGTTGGGGGTATGAAAAGCAATTTGCTAAAAAGGTCATATAGTAATAAAAATATCAAGGAAAGCTAAACTATATAGATACTATTATGAGAATAATTTAGGCATAAAGTTAAAAAAGTTTTTGAATTAATAAATATGACTTACTTCAGCCTCAGCGGATATCATTTTCGAAGCCACAGGACGGTTAGTGTGATCAACGTATAGCTCCAATGAACGAATATTGTCGAACATCTGAAAGTTTTCACTCGTTTATTAGTATAACTCGTATTAAGTGGTATGATTGGATTTTCAGATAGAACAAAACGTGGATCACACAAGATAAGAATAAGGTTTATCACGCATTTATTCGCGTCCCACATATTTGGGAAAATAAACCCTACACTAAAATTACAACAAATATTTATCTTTCAATACATTGCTGACCCGTTGCTTAGCAGTCAATCTACTAGTCACTGCGTCAAGATTGCAAGGAACTTCATCATCATCATCATTATTATCAGCCACAAGACTTCCACTGCTGAACATAAACCTCGCCTAATAATTTCTATATATCGCCCTTTGGAAGCGACTTGCATCCAGTGCCCGATTGAAGCATCACGTCTCTTGAGAAACAACTTACTTTTATCATATGTTCCTGTACGCAGCTACACTCACTGCTTCCAAGAATGGACAGCAATTCATCCGTCGATATAAAGAAGAATCGAGGAAATATACGACGTTTGGAGTCCAAGTATTCGTTCAGTGACTTTTGACACCTGAAAAAAATTATATGTGTGAGGAAAAGAACAAAAATCTCATAACATGTAGATGAAAATAGAATCCAAGAAAGTAACTTAAATATATATGCACAAATAGATAATGTAACGAGAGCGATGTGAAATAAAGGGGAAGAATGGAAGAAAGAGACAGTTTACTCAAATCAAAGCTAGTTGGTATAAAAAGAGACAACTTTATTTATTATTTTAATAACTGTTGGACGAGGAAATCTACTAGTTTCAAGCTACGTTACACATATATATGGCCATACTAGCTAAAGTGCTAAAGTGTCTTAAAACTAGTAGACTTCTTTGTCAAACAGTTTTTTAAACGTTTCCGCAGTCTAGGATGTCCTCCTGAGTTGTGGGTGCATTTACTAAAATACAAATTCACATACAAATACACCCAGACCCGGAACAATAATCTGTGGATCACAAAAAGAGTTGTTCCAAGTTCCGAATCAAGTAATTGACTATGTCTTGCGGAAGTCAAAATACAAAAATTGACTTTACAAATCATGTATGTAATACATTAATAGATGTATACTCATATTACTTACTTCTGCAAGCCAATACCCAGGTTAACGAACTCCTCGAGTCTGCCAGTTATAGTACAGCAATCAACCACATTCAGCCGCTTCGCAGTATCCAACATGATCTAAAATGTTCAATACGCAATCAATCATCTTGATCCTTTTTGGTAATTTTTTATGACTATTTAGGTATATTGAAAAGGCCAACAATGCGCTTGTAACCACTTTATTGTTGCGGGTATAAATGGATGCTACCATATTATAACATTTAATTGATCAGTTTGATCGTTTAGTTTGTTGTACTTCTAAAAGTTTGCAACCATTCATGTATCTGTGATACGATTTCAGTGTTTCATTATTTTCATGGTTATATCTTCTATCTTACAGGAGTTGCCGCAATTTTGGGAGGTAGTGGCGGGTTTAATGATTGACTATTCATATGCATATATTTATAAAATTTTCTTAGAATTCATTTGGATCCCGGTTCTAGAGTTCTTAAATCAATTTTACTTACCTCTTTGCATCGACATGATGAAAACTATACGTATAAAATACTTCAACTTTTTAAAGCACTGACCTTTCTAAATGACCTATCAATATCATCAAATTTCTTAGCTTCATCAGGGAGTTGTACGCGTATATCACCGCCCACAAAGATCCCTTCGAGGTAGAGCCACTTGCGTTGTGTGGCCATCCATTCTTCGATAACTTCTGATATGAGGGACAGGCGTCGCTCCCATGTATGTACCACGGAGAGGAAAGGGCCAATAAATCTGGAAGAATATTAAATTATAATGTATTTATAGTTCATGCGAATAGAGGGGTATCTTGGCATACTGGAGACCTCTTTTTTGTGAGGGGAAAATCATAAAATGGCGTCTTGAGGGAGGAGGAGGGAGTGTCAGACTCTTACTAACTAAAAACCCCTTTCCTTCTCCTGCTCTGGGCCGAGGCCGCGGTGCCTCATTGCGCTTACCCCGCAACCTTGGCTGAACACCAGCCCTAGGGCCTCGTCTGTAGTGGTATATTGGCTATACTAGAGACCTCTGCATAACATACATGGTATTGTTCGTTCCATAATTAGAGACAACGATTTGACATTTCGAGTGTTGCAAATTTTTTCCATTTCATAAATAGTGAAGTCCCGCGACCGGTATTGACCGAAAGACCGAAATTAAATTTGGACTTCGTGCATTTTTAGCTACTTTCCCTGGTACCTTCCTGTGCCCACACTAACTCAGTCGGGTTAAAATCACAATGGTAAGGAGGCAAAAGTAAAATAGTGACCCCCCTTTTAGCAGCCATCAGTCCACGACGTATCATTCATAATTTACTCTTCTATTTCCGGGAAATCTCCAACAGCTCGGCTTTCAGCATAGGTGCCTCAAATATAATGTTTTTCTTTTAGCCAGTCTTGGATTTCGCATTTTTATTTTAAATTATTATTATTAATTCGACTAAACTATATAAAACGTCACCGCAACGTTGTTTTATTTTGCTCAGGGTATTTTATAAAAAAACGGTATTGGTATTTTATTTAAAACATCGTACTCGGGCCCATCACTATGTTAAAATTTTGGCCACATTATTTTGTAGTTTGACATTTGCTGTTGTCAAATTGTTGTCTCTAATTATGGAACGAACTATAGTAGTAGATGTTTTAGATACTAAATAAAATATTTTATTTTATTATTTTATAGAAAATCAATCCTGCCTTATTACTTAAAAAGTAATTGAACTTATTTCTTAAAAATATCGAAAATTTAGTGTATCGATAGATCGATGAATAAAAGTACCTATAGTTATCCAAACTAATATTATATATGCGAAAGTAACTCTATCTGTCTGTCTTTTCTTTACGCCTAAACTACTGAACCGATTTCTGTAAAATTTGGTACAGACATAGTTTGGAACTCGAGGAAGGACAATATGATAGACGAGAAGGGACAAAAAATCTGCAGGAAGTCACTATTCCACGCGAACGAAGTAGCGGGCAAAAGCTAGTTTTTCTATATTCAATTGTATTGAAACGTTGAATTAATTTATATTTGACCTAGGAACCTACTGCATTCTAAAAGACCAACCACTTACTGTGAAGCGGCCATACTCTGTAAGGTCATGGCATCATCATCCAGCTTGACGGAGATCTCATCGCACGGGTTCAGCGTGTAGCCTCGATCTTCCCCGCGGTTAAAGTGACGAGTAACCGTGAAAGCTATGCTAGCCCACGCGTCTTGTACGTCCTTTACGCAGCGCTCTATTGCGAGTTCCTAAAAGATTATCGTGCATAATAATTATATTGTAATATTAACCGATTCGCTTATAATTTCCCTACAAGTAGTACAAAACAAAGTGGCTTTTACTGACCCTTTATATTATGTATTTTTAAATCTTTAAAAGAGGAAGTTTTATATGCATAATAAAATCCATTAAATAGTAGAGGAATTTAGAATCAGCAGTGCACCCGTGCGAAGTCGGAGAACCCGCTCCGACTTCCGACGCCGGTTGGAAGGAACTCAGAAACTTAAAGGTTAAAATGACGTACTAATTTATGCGTTAAATAAAGTTCAGGAATCAAATATAGGAATGGAGACTTCAGCTTAAGCAGTTGTTGACTGCACGGTTGGCGCAGTGGGTGGACAACTGGCTGCTGTGTGATCTACAAATTGTTGTTTCGGGTATTCGGCGGGCTTGTGTATGTGGTTTTGTAAGTTTATAAATGCACCCACGAGAAACTCCAAGAGTCGAGCAAAGTTTACTAAAAATAAAACTATCATGACTTACTTTGATGGCGTGATTGACTATCTCTTCGGCAACGTCTTGATACTTATGCAGTTCCATAGCGAACATGTTCTCCAACGTGAAACGATCCGGGGACATGTCGAACTCCTGACCTGGAAAGAGAGATGGAATTCTTTTAAACCTAATCAGCAAAATGAGTGGAGATTATAACAAACAAGAATTCGATTAAATCAATTGTTCTCATATAAAGCATAGAAGTTGTTGTTGTATTTTTACAACTTGCACTACTAGATTTTTAACTTGCACGTACTTGTAAGTATGTATATGTGTCTATGTTTCTTTGTGAAGTGGAATCTTATAACAAAATGTTTCAGTTATCTTCAACCAATTTAGGTACTTTATTGTGCACTAAGTAGTTACATAGGAAAACATTGAGCGAACGTTGGGCGGTATTATTGCGCAAGGCGTTCTCTTACAGACAACCTTTGGATAAAGCTGTACTAGGAGTATGAAATATGGGTCGCAAAATGTTTTTTTTACAAAATACTAAGTATTCAACAAATAATTATTAAGCAGTATGATTTTTCTCTAAACCTCCAAAAAAATATTATTCCCGGAACGTACTGAGTCACCTAAAAAGTGTGTTAAAATAAGGTAATATAAAAATATTAACTTTCCAATACAAATCGTATTTTCCATCTTTCTCAACACCAAATATGTCACTCACCAGTCTTTCGCATGAGTTCCTTCCAATGTCTTTCACGCATGGCTTCGTTCTTCAGCGACACCATGAGCGGAACCACGCCCTTGAACTGCTTCATCTTCAGATCCAGCATCTGACCACTTGGGGTCTGGCGAACTGGCTTCGGCAGCTTTCTAAAGATAACATTAGCATTGAGAATCCTTATAAATGAAATAATGTATCTTATAATGAAATCCTCCTTCTCTTAAATACACATTTTAACATCACATCATCAGCCTATAAGTGCCCACTGCTGAGCAAAGGCCTCTTCTCACGCGGATAAGGTTTGAGCATTACTCACTACGCTTGCTCAATACGGATTGGTGATTCCAAACTTATAATTAGAAAATTTAAGTCTACGTTTCCTCAAGATATTTTTCTTCGACGTATGTCAAAGAAATGGCATATGATTCGGAAAAAAGTCACATTGGTATTTGCCAGGTTTCGAAATCACCTCCCCATGCATGAGCATGAGAAGTGGCCTTTAACTACAGGTTACCACGAAAATCAACATTTTCACTTACTTATAACAGTTATACTGAACACATAAACATTTCCTCACCTGAACTCCTTGAAAAACTGCTCAATACCATCAACAAGGGCTTGTGGGTTCAAATTACTCCAAAGAGTCTTAGACCATATTTCTCTAGCATATTTCTGTGCCTTGTATATCTTGTATATTTGCTCCATAAACCCGAAGTCTGTCCTCGCTCGGTTGAAGTTCGAGAAGTCTGCCAATGGATTGTCGAAGAGTTGTTCTGCCGCTTGCAAATTCTTTTTGCGATTGTCAAATTCGTCAAAGTATTTGCTGTATTCCTGTAAGCGTGGAAGAAAGGTAAGGAAGGTGATCGTCTCAATTACATTCGTAACCCTTAGTTGTAAAGTTAACTATGAAATGTTTCGACTGCACGGTTGGTGCGATGGCTGCCGTGCAACGTTCGCGGGTTCGATTCCCGCACGGAACAACTCTTTGTGTGATCCACAAATTGTTGTTCCGGGTCTGGGTGTCATGTGTATGTGAAATTGTATGTTTGTAACCGCACCCACGACACAGGAGAAAATCATCATTTAAAAAGCAACGTTTTTTTAAAAAAAGTACAAAAAAAAATACCAAATGTTATAGTACATAGTGGTTATTCAGATGTTGTAGAACAGTGTCTGAGTATATTTGATATCCAAGTTTGAAGTACGGGATCAGTAACTATATAACGCATCTACGATTATTTGGCTATATTATATGATGCCCATAATTGGATAATAATAAAGTATTTAACACAAAAATAAAGTTGCTGTCTTTATTAAGCGGCTAGCTACTCCCTCGCGGTTTCACTCGCTGCTCGGCTCCATATGATCGTAGCGTGATGTTAAGTGAAAGAATTTTGGGAATCCGACCAGTGGTTCCAATGATTAGCCCCTTCATACAAACTTAAAAATTTTTACCTCTTTATAATATTCGTATAGATATATCAACTAATCACAGAAACAAGATATCTCACCTCAACAAGCATGATGCCTTTGTCCATATCATCTCCAACGGTACCCGGACCTACAGCATCGAATTTCTCAACAAACTCATCGAGCTCTCTCAAGAATTTCGCTATCTCTTCCACGTTCATCTTCGAGAACTTTTCTTTGGTTTTCTCCAAAGTCGATGCACGGAACAAGGTCGTTTGATACAGACTTCCCCAAGCTGTTTCCAAGTTTTTAGCGAAGGTCAAATCTTCGTCTGGTACCTGTAGAAAAAAGTTACTTGAACAGTTTGCGACTTGTAGTTGACACGGATATTAAGAGACCCGCCTTTCATGTGTGATGGGTTCGAAATCTGCCAAGTACTAATATGACTTTTATCGAGATATGTTGTAGTTGCTAAGTTTATGAAAACATCACTGAAATACGGCGAAGTAAAGCATCATAAGGAAATCCAGACTTATAAATTTGAAATCGCCAATCCACCTCCTCCTGGGCCTTATAGAGCCAGAGAAGTGCTCGGAGGGAGACGCACCGTAAGCTCGAGTATTTTTGAAGTATTTTTAAGAGTACTATAAACTTTACTCTAAGCTTTCTGCCTCGCACAGAACTTCGAAAAACGGATGAACTTTGGGATGACATTTCGGCGCGGCATTTCTGAACCTACACCACTTTCAATCATTACAGAAACGAGCGGACTCCATTTTCTAGAAGGAAAGGCCAACAACGCGACTGTGACTGTTTTAAGAGTTGCGGGTGATCACTTACCATCAGAAGATCTGTCTGTTTGTTAACCTATTTATCATAAAAAAATGTCTTCTGGATTATTACTGTTCGAGACATACGTACATTAATATTATGCTGCCTCAGCATAAAGAATATCTCCTGCATGTTCTTGTACTTGCACTCGGCAGTGATGGTCATCAGCTGCACCTGTGTGATCGTGGCCATCACCAGCTTGAAGTCTTCGAGACCCTTGATGTTCATATTCACTGTCATACGAAGATGCTGTAGGAAGATTAGGATTGTTATAGTTTTTAATTGAATAATTTGAAATGAAGAACAGACAACACACAACAACACAGAACAGTTTTTTTTATTTATTTCTCAAAATTTTTTTATATTATTCTGGATGTAATGTTTATGTGATTTTGTATGGTTAAACATAGGAGAAAAATGTGTGAAACAACGTTTTTATAATAAAAAAAATAGTGCTTAGCAAAGCAAAAAGCCCTTATGTTTTGTATCTAAAGAATCCTTTACAATATTTTATTAAATTCGCAATTAGATATTCATATTCGAGGTATAGATCAACCAATTGAGGAAGTTTTGTAAACCTGTTTAGTTATGATGACCATAAATTCTGGACTTTGTTTTAAGTATTAAGGATCGGGGCTTACCTAAATTATTAAAACTTGTCAAAAATAACATTTACTATTTTTTTTCAGATACCTAGTTTCCCGAAAATTAATGATTTCGACAGACACTTAGTTATAATAATATCTTACCTCAATTTGAGTCTTCAAATCATACATACTGGCTCGAGTATTCGATGCAATACAATCACCTAATATATTCTTCCACTCTTGCGCATGGTCCTGTATTTGCTGTATCACGGGCCTCAAGTTGACCCTGATAGCTCCAATATCCACAAACTTCACATGATCATCAAGGTCATTTATAATATCTTCGAAAAAGAAGAATTTTTCATCATATTTGAAGATTTGGTCGTATTTCTGTACGTATTTCTCGCACGATAGATGCTTGTCGTACGACCAGAGATGGGAGTATTTTTGCCACCTATAAAAATGTAACTTGAGTTATGTCCCACATTTGTACAGAGGTCAGGGAAAAGAAAATTAATAAATATTTGTAACCCGTATCACATGAGTGTAGCCATTATTAAAATAAATAAGTAGTAATGTAGGTATTAAGAAAATATATAAATAATAGTTAGAAATAGTATTAAGGCAATAGGATAGAAAAGTTTGTATGAGGCATTCGAAATTATAACCGTGCTGTTGGATGTTTGCATTTCATTTATCTCCCTAGAAATATAGTATGACAGTATACCTTGGAAAATATTTTGTGCAACGACGTATTTTAAATCCAAAATTGTAGTAGGTTTAAAACAATCTCAGTGTCTAAATAATCTATTTTTACTTGTTATAATATAATTACCTATATTAAATATAATTACTATATCATGGCTTACACACATACTTTTTTATTTTTATTAGTAAGCTACGCAATGTTCGTCGCGTTGTATATCGCGCAACACTGCTCATGAATATGAGCCCCTATTGCACTTTGAAACTTGTCGAGTTCTTCGTCAAATATTTCCGCGAGTAATCGTTTAAACATATTAATAAATAAAATAGACAACAAACATACTTGACAATGTAAGTGCAGATATCCGAAGTGAGCCTAAAGATGGTGTCTTGAATCAGTAGTGTGATATCATTGATGGCTGCTACACGTAATATATCTTCGAAGAAGGAGAATGTATAGAACTCATTGCCTGTCGCCTCTTCTATTCGTTGTGGAGGACACGGGAGGCAAGTCTTCTTCATCCAGCGAGTAAATGTTGTTAGCCTGGGTCATAAAAAGAAGGATGAGTTCGAAAAACGATTTATTTTTTAAGGCATTGGTAGACTTCGCCGATGGACACTCGCAATATCAAAAGTACAAGTGCGTTGTCGGACCCTTGTAAGTTATTAAGAATTTGAGGATAGGAGATTTGAGGATTGAGGTATTGTAACTTCCAGCTGCTGACTCCGATAACTTCGAAAAACGGAAAAACATATTTTGCCGTGAGCGTGAAATGATGTGAAGTGAAGGCGTGAAGACTTACGATATGTCGTAAGTGGAGCTAGATTCCTATTCCCATTGGTGCAAAACCATGGCTTTTCTATATTACAAAATTACTTTAGAGAAATGTCAGACATAAAACCAAGGGCATCCTATGATTTCTGAAGAAATTAAAATATTAAAAAATTTTGGGTTTATAAGGGTACTTTGAAAAAAAAATAACAAAAATACGACTATTTCATCCGAAATCGACTGATTAATTGTTGTGATATTTAATAGCGTTGCAATAAGGTCGATAATCGATTAACAAATATTGGAGTACAATTACGTGCTCGTTAGCTATGTATCATTGAAGATAATGAAGACGAGCAATCCTTCGACATACCTGTTAAGAAAATGTTTGACATTGTATCCAAGTATGTTGCAGACCTCAGTCTGCGTGGGTCGCATTGTGATGTCCGGCGGCACCAAGACGGCATCCACTTGGAACATCGGCATATTCTCGCTTAGCATTTTTTGAAAGTCTTCCAAGTTCTCTAATGTTAATCTACAAAATTAAAAAAAATAACATTCGTGGTAATAAGTAAATATTTCTACTATTTATTTATTTGTCGGAGCGACGATTATTAAAATTGAATTTTGAAGGAGGTTTTATCACAATTCATCGGACGAGGGTACCATAAATCGTACTCTGGCGGAACGTCAAACTGGCAGTTCTGCGTGCGCATTATGGTGGAGAGCGAGCGCTGTGACTGTCATCTGAGACGGATCGCCGACGTCCGTTATTTTTGTAATTTATTCGGTCTGATTATAAAATCCTACGCCCTACGAAGGACTGTGAAGACGATGATCAGGATGTTGATGTTTGTACCAACCCACCGGTGCCTTCATATTTATTTATTTAAATAAATAAATAAATACTACATAGCACCTAATTATTGTTAGTCTTCTTACTATTTAGACTACACGGTTTCTTTTGACTGTACGGTTGGTGCGGTGGCTGGGCAACTGGCTGTTATGCAACGTGTCGCAGGTTCGATTACCGCACGGAATAACTCTTTGTGCGATCCACAAATTGTTGTTTCGGGTCTGGGTGTGATGTGTATGTGAAATTGCATGTTTGGAACTGCACCCAAGATACATGACACGTTTTAATAAAAAACTAAAGACTTATATTTAAATAATAATATCCTATAAGAATTGAGTACATTGCATGCTCTGCGCTAGACTTAATTGGTGTTATACCAGTGATCGCAAACGCGACTGACAACTTCCAAGAATACTAACAAACAAATACAATTTGCTCTCACCTGACAAGACACAAAAAGATCTTCTTCTCCCAATGCGTATAGTAAGCACTCATCACAGAAGACGTGCCGGTACTAGTGCCAAGGATTAAATACTCCAGCTTCATCAGTATGGGACCGATACGGTCGTACATACGGGAGAGTACTGCTATGCGCTCTAGACGTTCATTTTCTACTTCCACGAAGTATGCCTGGTGGTGAACAGGATTTTTAAAATGGTGCAAACTTTGTAAATTATTTTTATTCTATTGTAAACAGAAGAAAGTCTAGAAAAGACTTAGAACTTTTTTTTAATATTATTTTATATTTTAAGAAATATTTTAGTTCCTAAACTCAACATTGTTGTATTAGTTTGTTGTTATTTTTTTTTATATTTTTGGTGCCTTTTTTTATTGTTGTATTATAATTACATAACTTTGCAATATTTTTTTTTCTTATTGTTCATGCCAAATAAATTATTTTTCTTTCTTTCTTTCTTTCTTTCTAAAAGCCAGTCTATGCGCAATTGATACTGAAACCTTTTTCATAAAAATCTTTTTTAAACATCAAGTTCTTCCCATCGATGTTAGGTTAAAAAGTTTGTAAGCGATAGCAAAATTATGCGATTAGCGTAATAGGTCTAGGTATATGGGATAGAACTGGTCAATGTTGACTTATTAAATAACTAGATATTAAATATTAAATAACGTGGGCAAAGCCGCTGTTCTCCCAGCGTTACCCGGATGACAATTGCCCCATGTTTAGTTGCAGACTTTAATTATTTGATAGTTAAATTTTAAAAGTATATAATTAGGATTTTTAGACTTCTGCAAAATATATATTGTTAATCTGTTGGCGCTGACGTGGACAGAAATAATAAATATTTTAAATGATCATCTTTTCTGTTACTATGTATATCATTGGTTACCTTGCACGGATATAACCAGGTGGGGTCAGGCTGACCAGTTTTAGGGTCCAAGTAGTCCTTCGGCTTCAACAGCGGGAACAAGTCGAAAGCTTCCAGTTGGTCTACTAAGAATTGAACCTCTTTTTCTACCATTTTTAATTGCTTGTAAACAGCTTGCAGGGAATTTTCACCTGGATTTGAAGAAGAAGAAAACCCGAGTTTTCGATCAAGGCGTATTTTAATCCTACTAATGTTATAAACTAGCTTCCGCCCGCGGCTTCGCCCGCGTGGTATGTTGATAAAAAGTAGCCTATGTGCTATTCCGGAGTGTATCAGTTCAGACGTTTATGATGAATGTGGTTGACGAGAAAGAGGTGACCTAGACGTCTAGAGATTTGTTGTGAATAATGTTTTTGACGTGTATAATGTAATAGGTTGGCAAACGAGCAGACAAATTAATGAGTCGAGGTTTCAATTCCCGCACGGAACAATACTTTGTGAGATCCACAAATGTCTGGATGTCATATGTTTGAATTTGTATGTTTGCAAACACACGACACAGCAGGAAATCAAGGGTGGAGCAACGTTTTCTAAATAAAAAAAGGCAAAAAAAACTATAAATGAAAAAAGCGACATACCTTTAGTAATATCATTGATATAATCGCCAATACCGAGCGCAGTCCACGTGACTCTGGTCAGACCAGGGAGGATATGTCGTTCCATGTCCAGCAGATGCTTCTTCATGAGATGTGTCTCAGAGGGGCTTAGGGATGATGTGCTCGTATTGTACTTGGCAATGACATTCTCTAACGCTTCCAGTTCATAGTACAGACGGGATTTCTGCATTGCTACGTCGCGTATAGTGGAGGGGAGGTCGTAACCTATGATAATGTGAATTTATTTGTTTAGTTTCCTAGATCAAAAATAAATTAATTCGATATTTCAATCCAACAAAATTACTATACACAACACTAAACTTTTATTCGTCGATCTGTCAATACACTAAATTTTGGATATTTTCTAGCAATTTTTTAGGAAATAATTAAGCTACTTGAGGTAAATAGTAATATAGTACTATGACGTTATAATTTGGACTTTCATACAAATTCTCGTCTCGTTTTTGGCATTTGGAAAAAAAGGTTTGAATCTGACTAGTTGGAATACGGTATACGGTAGGTATTGTATATTTTCATGCGGTAAGGACAACCGAAGAGAGCTCTTTTGACGGTACGTGATACGCACCGCTTATGAACACTTAAACACAATTGTGAGATCGAGCCTTGGCTTGGCCTTAGAGCAGGAGATGTGGTGGTTTTCCTCACAAAAAAGGGCTTAAGTTTTGGTTTGTAATAGATGACAATTTATTTCTATTTGATTATGAACAAGACCAAAAGATTATTCGCGTTTTTGATTTAATAAAAGATCGAAGGAAGTTTAGTCAATTAAGTCTAAAATCGCATACTTATGCCATATTCATTTTACTATTTTAATTATTTGAAGTAAACGAACCTCCGATACGATTGCGCACACGGTTCATTATAATGATGAAATTGTGCAAATGAAACCCAATCTAATTTCAAACGAAATAAAGTTGGTTTCCACTCACCGAGTTGTTCCAAGAGTTCAGCTTCATGGATGACCAAGAATATGTGTTTATCAAAGTTAGGTTGGAAGGAGAGTTGGTACTCCTGCATTAGCTTGTGTACTGTCAGGTCACGCCATGTGACGTCCGTCTATATGCAATAAAATGAATATAAATATGGTAATAGTTTGTATAGATAGATCAATGGAATAAAGCAAGAGATCTATTTTAACAGAATAACTATGTTAAAATTAATAGTTATTATAATGGCCCGTGAAAAAAATTGTAATATGTGATTTAGGACAGTTTATAGAAAGTATTGAGGTTACGAAATCTGATTCGAGAATTCGATTCGTCTTTAGTTCTTTCAAAAATAACGAGTCTAAGTAAAACTTTCTAGTTTCAATCCTCCAGTAAAATCTCTCAAAAAAATCCAAAAGAAGAATTACGTATGACTTCAAAAATTTCACGAATAAAAAATTCTGTACTAGATACTTAATAATTTTCGCTTCTAAGCTTTTTTTTCATTTAAATTAGGCTACATTAGGCCGCTATCTCGGATGATAAGCCTGTCAGCAACTTATACAATATGGGAAGCAATTCGGAGAAATAAGCCAAACATCATGTGAATTGGTGGGGTATCTACAGTATATCGATAAGCCACCTTTATTGTTTTGCCTTGTGTGTATGTACCTTTATTGTATGCCAAGTGGAACGAATAGACAGAAATAAGATCCATGTGTATTGTATGCCAATAATATTGGCACCAGTGACTGAAAAGTTGAAAGGGAACCGTTTGTCTTGGTATGGCCATGTGAAAAGGAGGGATGAAAAGCATGTAACAAAAAAAGTCATGAGTATAAATGTGGATGGATGGAGAGGGAGGGGGAGACCAAAGAAAATATGGATGGATTGTGTGAGAAGTGATATGGAAGACAGAGGAGTTAGCGATAGCGTGACGAGTGACAGGACAGAATGGAAGAAAAAAACATATTGCGCCGACCCCAAATAAAACGGGACAAGGGCAGGAAGATGATGATGATGTGTATTGTATGCCAATAATATTGAAACGAATATACACTGACCGCCATCATCATTTACAAGTTCTACATTCTTATAAGGTAAAAAAATAAGTACATACCAGTCCTTCTTTAGCCAGCAGGGATGTAGAGCTGGGTGATCTGACGTTTTCGTAATGCTGCCCAGGTATCCTCATTAGCATCACTGCAATGAATTAAATATATTAAAGTCCAATAAAACTTGCTTAATATTTATGCACTACACACAGACAGAACGTGGGAAACCATGATTGGAAATAACGACTTACTAACGTGAAATAACTGACACCCGGTTTCCGAAAGGCCGATCAATGTTAAAATCAGATGACTTCACAAGTGATTTAACAGGAGCTTAGATAATTTTAGCGTTGACAAGCCTTTCAGAAACCGGGTGTTGGAAACTTATGACCCTTTTTAATCTGATGAGAGATGGTGCACAACACATATTCATTATGTACAATACAGTATTTAAATTACCAAATTCAGTGTTTTTATTGAAATGTCAAAACGACACTAACATTTCAGAGATTGCAACTTATTACCAAAAAAATTGCTAGAAAATTTCGAATTGTTAGTATAGTAATATCACGCAATGGATTAATAAACGTATGATTATTATTTAATTAATAAGAAAAATAAAAATTATTGTCGTAGTTCACCTCGCTTCGCACAGGTACAATGCTAAAAATAATTTTCACAACTATTTAATGAATGGTATTATTCATACATATAACCCTTCTCTTTAAATTACTCTAACTATTAAAAACAAACGCATCAAAATCCTTTGCGTAGTTATAAAGTTTTAAGCATACATAGAGATATAGAGACAGAGAAAGCGACTTTGTTTTATAATGTTGTTAAGCATTTTTATCTCCGTCCGTCAAAATTACAAGAAACGACCACGTAAAATAAAGCGAACATTCTTTATATAGTACCTCAAATTACTCCCTTGAATAACTGCAATAAATTATTTGTTACAACTACCTTTCGTTTAGGGAAAACAACCATTATTTTGATGATATAAAAGTTGGAATTAATTTACGTTTATACGAGTTCGTAGAGAACTTTGGTCATGTATAAAATTGCTTTTTTATGCATGTTTCTTTATTTAGCTTTTGTGTTCAAAGACATATAGATAGACCAAAGCCATTGTTTCAAAATTTCTGGTCAGTCGTTGCCTTTACTTATCGGACGAATTTGAATATACAATAATGTCATATACACTACTGAACAAAGGCCTCCATCTTAGTCCTCGAAGTCGAACGACAACTCGCCATTTGCATCCAATGGCTCCCCGCGAACCCGACGATGTCGTCGGTCCACCTAGCGGGAGACCTGCCGTATACTTTAACATAAACATCATCTTATTAAATACTTGGTATAATATGTCATTTTTACTTACAAGCTTTATCTCTTCTTCGTTTATCAGCTATCTCTTTATTGACGACATCAACCGGTTGTAGGGACACATTGGACCCTGCAGCCTTTTTCTTACGTTCCAAGTGAGCTTTTCCTGCGGCTGTCACCTCCATACCTCGACCAGTAGTAGTGGCTACCACTAGATAAATAATATATTTGTTAGAAGAAAGTATTATAACTTATATTTCACTTGGATTTAGCAGACCGAATGTGTACGTGTTGTCGGACGTACAACTTATACGAAAGTGCACGTCTATGATCGTGTCAGGTTCTTTAAAATTAAAAGCTCTAGCTTGGGATAAATTAATAATAGATTTTTCTTCTTTTATAAACAATAGGTATTTCAAATAAAAAAGCAACGCTCTTAAATATAAATAACAAATAAAGAAAACATATTCTTACCATCATCATCATCGTTTGCTTGTAAAAATAGTTACAAATTACTTTTATTAAACCGAAAATATATTCACCTTTTTGGAATCTATATCTGGCTACATATAAACCTACGACAAAACCAGTATAAATTCAACTTTAATGTTTTACGTGGGTTTTTATAGCGTAGTCGTGGATCATAAGGCCTTTAAGTGACCACTGCTACGAAAAGGCCTATCCACGCATTAAGAAGCTTGAGCAATTAATCAATACGCGTGCTTAAGGGAAAATGGTGATTTCAAACGTATGATTAGAAACTATAAGTTCAGGTTTTTGGACGTTGTTTCCTCTACCGTTTTCAGTGATGTTTAAATTAACTTAGAAACTAAACATTTATAACTCGAAAATAGCCACATTAGTGCTTTTGTTGGGTTTTGAACCTCCATGCATAACAAGCGGGCGTTTCAACCTCCCGGCTACCTAACGCGTCGTGAGTACCAATCGGATACCTAAAAATATCATAGAACATAAAATAGACCAGCCGTCTTACCAGGTTCCTTCTTGAACTCGACTCTGAGGACATTCTTCTTCATCATATTTTCTACAAACTGTACAGCCGGCCCCACCCACTCCCTGTACTTCTGTTCTTCATACTCCTTGATGACTTTGGAAAAGGCCTTGTATTGCATGAACGCTTCCTTCTTCTGTTCGCAGTCGTTCAGTTCTGGTACCTGGTGTGATAGTGGACATGTTTAGGCAGATGTAAAGACCACACAGGAAGCAGCATACCAAATTTTTGATACAATACCTTTTTGGTGGGATAAGAGAACAGGGAGGATTCTCTGACCAGACGAGGTTTTGTGTCTGGTGAGCTACTGCTTGACGGCTGTTATCGGGATTTTATACCTGTTCTCTTACAAATCTTACTAATATTATAAAGGCGAAAGTTGCGATGTTTGGATGTTTGTGACTCAATTTCGCCTAGTTGTATCTGTGTTAATTTTTCTCTTTATATTTCAGTTTCCCATTTTTGTATCCCATAGCTTGGGTATTGAGAATCTTGAAATATGTAAAGTGTTTTACGTATTCCAAAGTCGACTTGATCTTATCGTGTGAAAAGTTATGTTAGTAAGTACCTTTTGAAACTTCATGATTGGTTGTTTCATCTTGTTGAAGAGCGCCCTTGCCCAATAGATGGCGCCAGCGACCGGCGGATGGTTGCGAAGTAGTGGCGGGTTCTTACGATTACGCTGCATACAACAAATGTGTTTGATATTACTTTACACCGCGAAATTTTTATGGTATGAATTTTATTTATTTATTTCATTTGCACAAAGTCGCGGGGAGCCAATGAATCCAGGTGGCAACTTGTCGTTCGACGTGGAGAGCTAAGGGGGAGGCCTTTGTCCAGCAGTGGACGTCTTCCGGCTGATGATGATGATGATGATGATGATGATGCACAAATTACAAAGGTGGGTTTAATGCCAACAAGCGTTCTCGCTAGCCAACCCTTAGGTGATGCAGTGAGGATATGGTCAGAGCAATTAAGATTAAGAAAGAAAATTGAAACAAAAGTACCTAACTGTAAATTAGATACTTTTGGTTTGGGAGATAGTTTAGTAGGCCAGATATTTATATCATCGCCGTCTCGTACCATGGCCAGATTTGTGAAATGGGGTTTAATTCGCGCTTTGCGTATTTACTCATCATTTCTTGGTTATTGCCATCACAAAGTTAAATCATATCTATTTAGCAGAAAGCTATTTATGTATTATATTAGTAAGATTTTGAAATATTCAGAAAATATGCAAATTATCTGGCCATGGTTTCTACTAATGGTTTTTTGTTTTTCTCAACCACGGCTATAGCTAATAAGTAATTCTTTAATCTAGGTACTTGTCATTTGCTTCTTACCATTAAGAACTAACACAGAATAATTAATAAAGAAGGTACTTACAGTAAACTTGTCTTCAATAGCAGTAATCTCCTTGATGAACTGCCTCATGACGAGGTCAAACTTTGTAGATAGTTGTTGACGTATTGCCTCGCGAGTATCGAACTCCAAGAACTTAAGCAAAACTGAGAGAGCTTCTTCTGAAGATCTATAAAGAGAAGAGAACATTTGCCAAGAGTAGACTAGACGACCAGTTTCGACTCAGTAGGCAGAAAAATTTGGTAACATCAGAAAGAAGTCTTTTTCGAAATCTATTCCACATTCCAAAACCTTTTTAAATGTGGGCAATAGTAAACATTTGCTCACCACACCAGCTTAGAAATGATTGTGGATTACCAACTTAGCTGAAATATCGGAATTATAACAATAAACCCCCAACTAGCATGATTAGGACCAAAACAATACATTGTATCTTATTCAACACACATGTGTGTTTCGACAGAGAAAGGTGACTTTTTTAAGTTATTTACCAAAAAACACATTTTTTTTCTACGTTGCCCCACACCAGGATTGTCTCCTGTGCCGTGGATGCGTTTACAAATATACAATTTCACATATACATAGGTACTTTACCTTAAATTTCCAAAACTCTGATTAATATAGTTCTTGGCTTCATCTTCTAAATACTTGACTTCGTTCCAGAAATCCGCCATAATAACGTCCCAATTCTCCTTATTGTCGAAGACGAATACGCTAAAGTCGATCGTTCGTATTGGAAAGACTAAGTTCTTCACGCGTTTTCGCACGTCATCTATTTGTGTTGGGTCACTGATGATGGATTTAAGCTCCAGACCGAATATCCGTTCGAAGTCTATTAGGACCTGGGTAAGTTAGGAGACGAAACAAAACACTATGAGAACTGTTAGTTAAATATATAAATATTTATGAAAAAAATGACTTAAGCAGTACTTATTGTGTTTATAACATAAGATATATGAAACGCAAAATGTTTTGGTAAGCCCGTAAGTAACTAAACAACAGGATCAGTTTTTCCAATATTAGTTAATGTTGTGTGTTTTTATTGTATCCCGAAGATTTTTATGAACAATTCTTTCTTAGTTAGCAAGGTAGTTGGGTCAAGCCACTAGATTAAAAATGAGATCGCAATTTGAAAGATTCGGTTGTACCAGAGAGTGCTATTACCTTATCTTTGTCAGTAAGCAATCCTTTGTCCTTATAATACACCCGTGGGTGATGTTAGTAGTCAGCCATCACCACGTGACTTAGTAGCATCTAGATGTTTCCTACCTGTACAACATCACCGAGATCCTTAGCGACAGTCCCGATGTAGTCAGTCTGTGTGAACAGTAGGGGCTGGTCAAACTCCCAGCGCGCGCCCTTGCCACTGATCTCAATGTTACGCCGCGTCTCCCGATATAAATGATGCCACAATTCCATTATTTTCTGGGAATTGCGGGCTAGGGACAGTACTTCTTCGTTGGGTTTACTGTGAAGGAAATAAAGTCGAGGAATGTTTGTTGAGTTGAAGCAAATTATTATTGATACACCTTTTTTAAAGAATGAAAATCATCAAATTTAATTGACCTATCTTGCCCTGGGCGTGACGTCAAAGTCAACATCATGTATTCCTACTAAACCATAAAAAGGTAGTTTTGAAACGTCAAAATGGAATAGTTATCTGTCAGTCTGTTCGTCAGTGAAGCTAGGTGGCGAGAGGAAGTGTCAGACACTTACTGCCTAAAAACCAATCTTAGGTAAAATTTGTAAGGTTGTAGGCAGAGGATAATCTTTGGTCAGATTTCCAAAATTCTTCCACTGATATATAACTACAATGATCTTTAGAACTATACTTGATTCGCGTATAAAGGTCGAGCTATCGATTTATGTAATCTTCATGCATTTCGATACAAAATAAACCATATTTCCGTATACTCACTCAAACAACTTGTGTACATTGAGTATGTTCTCCAGCTTATCACTGAGGGCCCATGAGATCCTGGACAGCAAAGGCACCATGGTCTCATCAGTTCGGTACCCCTTGGACAGCACCCACATCATATAGATACTCTCCATCAATTCCGGGAGAATCTCCAACACTTGCGGCAGTGTGGATTCGTCTTCTATTACCTAGAGGTTTAAATAAAACAATGTGAACTAAAATATTAATGTTAAGTACCTAAATTAAATTTGTATGACAAGAGCACGGATCACGAGTGTTTTAAGAATTAAGGGGGGTAAGAGACAGAGCTAGAAAACTTGTATATACTATTGTGTAAGATTAAAACAGTCTTACTTTGAATGTCATGTTAGCCCCAAGATTGATAATAATAATAATCAAACAACGTATGTTGCCCCCGTGTCGCTACATGCTAGCGGCCGTTTCCGGGGGCCCATTAATTGAGATTGCCAGTCACCCCCTGCCTGTTTATCCGTATGTATCAATATTGGTCAGGGGCAGGGGCCATAGTATTTCCATAGTTATCATATCCACTAGTCCGTAGCAACCCATACCCATAACCTTATAAATTTTTACCACATTTCGCAATAGTCCTCCATCAACCGGGGATTGTCCTTGGGTGTACTTTCATAGTGCATACAGGGATAATTGCCAGCTGATGTCCCATTTCACTTATATTAAAGTTGTTCAAAGGGCCTCTGCGAGTTGGCTTCGGCCCCTCGTACGCCTTCCAAAAGTCCGGGACTCTGTGGTCCCGTGAGTGGAAAGATAATCAAAAGAAAGTACCTCCATGGGTAGTGATGGAATTAAAGTTTACGAATAAAATATACTTAACAAACTTAAGGACTCCTTATTTGACATTCAAAAGTATTTTTCTTGGGAAGAGATTAGGGGAGAGGGGAGGCGTAAAAATGATAGGCCGGTCGGTAACCTCACACGGCTTACGCCCGGTTCCTATAATTGAGAAACGATCCGTTTTAATTACGAATAGTAGTTTTATATACGACTCGTAAGCTAAAACCGTTCCTATAATAAACGTCTCGTCGTGCAACTTACTGACGGTTTGCAACTAACGGATATCGGTAAGCGAATTGTATGGAGATCTATGGTGTCTGTGGTGTTCCTATAAATATTTTAACCGTCAGTAGACGGTCAAGATAACTATTCGTAATGTCATTTGGTCGTAATGCGTATACAACGACGATTCGTTAAATATAGGAACCGGGCATTAAAGCAACGCTAATAACTGATCGCCTATCGTTTTTAATTGAATTCCGTTTATAAAAATACATTATAAAATTAATAAGTTACACTTACAGTAAAAAATCGCATCAATGTAGACAGAAACTTGAGATTGTCACTCGCCATATTGTATTGGTCAACTAATTTTTCCTTGTAGTTTTTGAACTCCTGTAAACACATTTACTAGAATAAAATTGTTGTGAAGAACTTGAAAAGGCAAAGCAAAAAACTTCGTTATTATCATTTTATCTGTTGTCTCTTTAGACACTAAAAAAGAAGTCATTTTTTTGCATCTATCTGTCTACGCAAAATACTCAAAAATGACTGCACCGATGATAGTACGATTTTAGAACAGTGTTTCCTAACGAAGGTTTAAGTGTTTATTGAAGTAATCACAATGCTGGAGAAGTTGCAGGTTAATAAAACATACCTACAAAATCCACTCACCTCAAGATACTTAGAATTAGCTCGTTCCAACAGATTCAGTATTTTGACCACCATAGGTTGTTTCAGTTGCTCAACTAATAAGGATATCTCTGCGTCTCGTTCACGCCAGTATTTGTATTCTGCTACAGGTCCATCACCTTCGCGAGTCTATCGATAAAGAAAGAATGGCATGTCCATTTAATACTCAAGAACACATCAGCAATTTCAGCCTTATAATAAGTACTAAGTAGGCACTGAGAATAAAAATTATCGCAATTGTTTTTCTTTTTAAAAACTTGCCCTGCTCTAGATTAGGATAGGATAGGATTAGAGGACAATCATACAAATTAACATACACAACACACTTAGGCCTGGATCAATTATTTGGAGGGTTCTGAAAGAATTTTAAACATTTTATATACATTTAGACATTGTATTTTTCGTACCAATAAATTAACTGCATAACAACCTTAAAACAAGATACGTTTTTTATATCTGTTATATCTATGCAAGTATCTGAGGTATTTTTAAAAAGGTACATTAAAATACAGGTTCAACAATTTTCAACCGCAAATAAAACTAAGAAAAGCAATGCGTAACGCCATCTTTGGAACAGAAGTAACCCTGTTGTCAAGCTTGTAGTTATTACATAAATAAAAAGATGGCGCTGAAAGCAATTTTGTTTTGAAACTGAACTAAAAAATGTGCCTTCATCGTCAAACTATAGACTACAATAATAAATTTTACCTTTGAAGACTAAAATGTAATGTTATTAACATTTCTTTTGAACCACCTAGTCCTAATAAAATGCGATAAATAACATATTAATAGCACAAGCGGGCTGCTTTTGCCATAAAAATCGCCCTCACCTTTCCCAAACAAGCGGCAATGGTACTATCAATGTGATGTTGCCACATCATTACAGCTTCCTCTAGTTGAGACACCAGCCCGGGGTCAACGACCTCCACAGTGTGGACTTCGTGCAACATCGGTATGTTCGGCATCGGAAGCTGGATCTCACCTTCTATGTGTTCTATAGTCCTGAATTATTAATAGAAATAGGTAATATTTGTCTAAGATCTTATTTTTGTTAGGGGTCATCAAAAATCAAATCGAATCATAAAATGACTATTTTCGCTCAGGGTAATCTAGGCGAAAGGCGCAACGGTTATTAAAAATCAACTGAATTAATGAACATAATGAAAAGAAAATGAATCTATATTTTTTAATAAACGGTTATTGAATAAGTCATATAACCGTTTGACAAGGTAACCCGACTTGTTTTGTGGCACGGTGGGGGCTCATATTTATCAGTAACAATGTGCGAAAGACGACGCGGATACTTTTACGCAGCCAACAGTTAGCTACGTAGTCAATCGTAAAATACAAATACCTTATATACATACCAATCGACAATAGCGACTAGATCCTTTATGTCTGTGATGACTTCATCAGCTGAAGTTTTCTCATTTGTATCAGGCGCGCCTAGATCACCGAAGGACGCGTTGGAGAATCCTGTACTCTATATTTAAATAAAAAAAAATAATCAATTAATTTTAGTAACCGATATTAGAAATGCGAGTTTGTGAAAGTGTATGGATATGATTGTAGGTGATTTTTTCTCTCTCGCAAAAACAATTAAACGAATCTGAATAAAATTTGGTATAGCGTTAGGCTGGTAGTGGTTGGATGAGAAGACCTGAACATCGAGCTCAGTAGATGCGTACATAACATCAACATCATGGACATCCGTGGTGAAGCAGGCTGATGATGATATTAGCGATAGATATAATAATATGAAGGCTCTATATAATATAATACTAAGCCTGGAATAAAATTAAGACTCCTTTCTACTTTAAATTATGCCGTTCGTTTAGAACACAGCTATATATGTTAATTGATTGATAATTTCTAAATATTTTAAAGGTACGTACATCGGTTATTGATCGGTTCAAAGAGCGGCCCACGGAACAATTTAATGATACGTCTGGTGATGCATGCATGTTCTTCATTCTGAAAAAAAAATATTCTTTTTTTATTTTGTAATAGGTAACACGCTTTTGTAATAGCGAAAGACGCACTTGAGGGCCTCCGGTAACCTCACTGAAGAGGCGGAACATCATAGTCTCACACCGAGCGAGCTGGCTTATTCATATCGAATCATTGTTTTTCCATAAAATACCTACCAAACAAATAGGTAGTTTCCTAGGTCAAAAATAAAATTTATTTTTGTATTGAAACGTCGAATTAATTAAGTTGATTCGACGTTTCAATACAATAAAATACTTAAAAATGATATATATACTATACTTTTACTATACTTTTATTCATCGATCTGTCGATACACTAAATTTTCGATACCTTCAGCTAATTGTTAAGAAATAAGTAAAACTATTTGACGTAAAAATGCTATGACGTTATAATTTGCAGTTTCAAACGAACTTCATAGCAATGTATCGTTTTTGAAATTTGGATAAAAGTATTGAATTTGACTAGTAGTATGTAAATCAATATAATCTCCATATAACGGTATATTAACGTACTGACCTCTTTTCAGCATTTTCTCCCCTAGCTATGTTAGACATTCTTCTATAATCTGAAGGCCGGAGATAGTTCACCTGATTATAAAAATGAAGTTTAGCACCTACATAGTAAAAACAATCATCAAGCTTGCATAATAAGGTCGAGTTTTGGTATCCGGTGCTTGGCAATACTCTCTTTTGCAACGTAGACATAATAATATTAAAAAAAATACATTAAAAAACAAATGTCTTTAAGATCTTTATTACATGCGCAGTAAAGTTTGATTTTGCTAAACCTGTAAAATTAAACTTATTTACAAAAATGTACCTGTGATCCAGCGTCTATAATCTGTTCATGGGCTCCAGAATAAGATGCTTGTCTAGACAGCACGGCGTGGTTAGAATCAGCTGACATCAATGTGATCTCGCGGAACTGTCTCTCGAACAATGGGATCGTAGCCTGGTTTTCGAGAAAATATATTAATTCTCCTTCTTTTTCTTAAACGTTGCCTTGGATTTTTTTGGTAAATTCACACACACCTCACAGCTAAAACACATTCATATGAACACCGTTGCTCTATATAAAATTTACCGGGGTTGGGTTTACAGTAAGGCATTTAATTAAAAGCGCTATTGCCATATTCCATAAAAATGTTTACAACTTGATATAATTGTGTATTGTGTATGAGTAGAAACTAAATTTTATAATCAAAATAAAACTCGGTTGAGTAGTTTACACGATTTTCGACTTTAAGTGTGGGAGAGCCAAGCTTCGGCACGAATGGGTCGGCTCGACTGGACTGATAAACTGGCCTCACAGAAGACCGGCGTGAAACAACCACATCGTTGTGTTTCGCCGTGTGAGTGAGGTTACTGGAGTCCCAATTTCTCTACCTCTCGCCATCCCTTCCCAATCCTTAAATATCCGAAACCTTTATCCCTAAAAGGCCAGCAACGCACTTTTTACTTTTTTGGACGACGCGGGTGTCCCCGGGCGGCGCTAATTGCTTACCATCAGATAATCCGTCTGCTCGTTTGCCGTATACCATAAAAAACGCCTTTTTTGTTTTAAGAACCAGCTCTTAGAAATCGCACAGGAAGACTAATGGTATTAAGACAATTATCCTCAACAATATTGATGCAATATAATTGAACATACATACCTCTTTCAAATGCACACCAAGACTCATAAGCACTTTTCCAGTGAAGACTCCAGTGAGGAAGTAATCAGGCATCTTCAATGTGGTGTACATTTCCTTGGCACTGAGTGGTATGGGATCTTGCGTCTGTCTTAGGAAGTAGAGGTATCGGCGATTGCGGTGCGCTAGTTGGGGAGTCAGCTCACCAAATATTGGGATCAATTTTGGATATTTAATCACGCGGGGTACTGATCTCTGGAGGAAGAGAAGGGTGTTTTTAAGGCGGATGTTTCAAGGTCAACTGCGAAAATTTAAATTTACTTACTTTTTGTTAGAAGATTGTCAGTTTGGATATGAGAAGCTTATCTAGATAATGTGCATACTCTATCAGTACTATTTTTGGTGGGACGAGAGGGAGTGTCAAGACTCTTACTAATTAAAAGCCCCGTTTCTTCTCCTGCTAAGGGTTAGGGTTGGTGCATTTTTGCACTTACACGGGCAACCCCGGCTTTTTAATTTATCCAGTTTATAACGTAAGTGTAGCAATACTACGGTGGGTCACTCAAAGGTGTATACAATTATCTAAGCATAAAACAATTCTGTAGCAATAAAAGCGTAAGTAAATAAAAAGATACAGGTGTACACAACAATTACATGTGTATTATAATACGGTGAGTAATAAAAGAAGTACTTAATACTTTTTTTTAATAGTGAACATCTTGAGACCTACAGAATAAACTGAAAAAAAAGAACGACCTACTCAGGTGAATTTAGTGAAATAAGCTCGACTAGTTTCAAGTTACCACAGGGCTCTTATTCATGAGCAGCATGCGCGTCGTGACTCCTATTTTTTTTCAGTTAATTCACGTGAGTAAATCGTTCATTAAATACTTTCATTTCAATCTAAAAAAAATTGAATGCCTAGTGCGAATTTGCTTTAAAAATCGAATATCATTACCGCGTATAGCTCTCTGATTGGTTGGGTAACTTGGAGCCAGCCAATCAGAGCGCCGAACGTCATAAACGTGTCGACTGCCGACTAACGTAAAGCAAACTCGCAATACTACCTATGTGGAAAAGACAATATTCTTACAACAACAGTATAGAATTCCAAAGTTCCATCGATATCAGGATCCAGATTTTCTGGCGCTGAAATAAAATATTGTATGAAACCACCGATTCTAATTCAGGTAGCATTCTAAGATCAGTTTATGACAATCACGAGACTAATTTATAACCTCATACATAAAATATTATATTTGTCACATAAAGTAGATACGTATCTATAAATATGTAAATTCATTCAAACTACAACCTTAACTCCACTACCATAAAGTAAACATTTCTAGGTCACCTAAAGTCAAAGTTTTGTTTTAACTATACAACAACGTGGTAGGTACTTTAAAAAAATAGTCGGTTCGTCCGTCAGTGAAGCTATGCCTCCGTTTCAAAAACTCACTAATTCGTCGTTGAATTGTTCTAATTAAGTAGATGTAACTACCTACATATGAAAATTAATCTTACGTGGAGGGAAATAGTATTTGTCGTCATTGGCTGCAGTAGCTCCATCATCTTCTTTCGTCAACCTGTCATCTTCATCACCAGCCCCTATAGCTCCTGCTGCAGTCTCTACATCCGCCTCTACAAGAATAAAAAACAACAATTATATGTGTATCTTTTTTTTTCTTTTTAAAAATAACGTTTCCCCACACTAGGATTTCCTCCTGTGTCGTGGGTGCGGTTACAAACATACAAACATGCACATGACACCCAGACCCGGAACAACAATTTGTGGATCACACAAAGAGTTATTCCGTGCGGGAATCGAACCCGCGGCACGTTGCACGGCAGCCAGTTGCCCAGCTACCGCACCAATCGTGCAGTCAGTATATAACGACGAAAGGTACTGTGATTTATTTCCTAGGGGGTGAACGCGCCCGCATTCAATGATTCCCCGGTACTATAAAAATGTCGTGAGTCCAACTAGCATGAGGCCTGCTCACGCTACGTATTCTATTCCGTGACCGACAACTTACTGGTCCCATCGGCCGCCAGTCTTTCTAAAGATATAACCTGCCCATTGCCACTTAACCTTGCAAATTGTGCGAGCTATGTAAGTAAATCTGTTTTTTTTAGCGAATTTCTACGTTGCGAATTTTGTCGCGCCGTTTCCCTCGTATGCCAGTCATAAAATAAAATATTGTCATGCTTGATATTGTCAAAAGCGCCTTTTTAGTATAAAAAGTGTACTTACCACCAGTCGAAGGAAGTATTTCATCTGAAAAAAGATAAAAAAACACATAAAATACATTTTCAAATATTAAAAAATAATTATTTAAAATACTTCCAAATTGAAATAATAATTATGCAGATCGAGCGCCAGAATGTACCGACCGCAGCCCCGGCTTGGGCCAGGAGAAGCAGGAGAAGCAACGAAGTGGTCTTTAGTCATTAAGCGATCCCCCAGCCCCCATGATTCTATCCCCTCTAAATGTAAGAAAACAGCCTTTATAAGGCTCCATCTTAATTTTTGTAATGCGGTTAAGTTCATTTATTATATAAAAATAATTGGTTAATTCGCAACCAATTCTTTTTATGTTCGATAGTCCATCCAGCCAACAGGCAGCGTCTGTGCTAAAAAGATCGCGCTACGGCTAATAGGAGACAAGTCGTATGTGAAACTGTGTAAGAGTAGGTAGTAGTTTTATATTAACATTCTAGCAAGGAGGTACTTACTAATGAATATTTTACTACAGGTTTACTATACCTAGTACCTGAGAAAAAAAATATGAATTGAAAATGTATTGTTATTCATACTTACCTATTTTAGATTTTGCGCTTTTGACGCCCTTTACGTTTTTGCCTTTTGCTGATTTGCCATCCTCAGTATCCGGCTTCTTTGCTTCTTTGCCTTTTCCTTTACCTTTTTTACCCCCCTTTTGGGGTTGAGTGTCCGCAACCACTGGTGGTAAGATTCCTGTAAATATGATTCAAAGTATAATATATATTATACAGTATCCATCTATAAGATAGCGATGTTGACAATAACAAAAAAAAAGTATTTCAATTCATTGTGTCTCATTTTGAGAATAAAATTACCAAATAGGTTCTACTTCTATTGTTCAGCAAAAAGGTTTTTATGAAAAAGTTATTGTAAGCTGGTGTGAAGGTTAGGGTTAGGGAATCTAGTAATACTTACTCCACTCAGTAAATTCTTTATCTTCATGAATCAACTTGTCGACAATCACTTTAGATACATACAGCATTCTCTTGTCCAGGGATATTTCACCAAACTTGATAGAAGACATTAAGAAGTTAATAAACTTCTGCTTAGCATCTTCATAGTCCAACATGTTGTAGAAGAGTTCTTCGTCATCCATACCGATGAACGCAAGGATACGGTCCCTGAACCATTTCACTCTCGGATCATTGTACAAATCAAGAATGATGTCCTCATCTTCTGTGCTTTCAGTTTGACTTATCAATTCTTGCAAAGTGTGGACATTTCTAGCGGACATCTTATTGATTGACAGTCTGAAAATCATGTGTATACTGATACATGGGTGTAGTTATAAACTTTCAACCTGGAAGAACATTCTTTGGTATTGGAGCCCTATCTTATTTATATTTTAAAATGGAACCTAGTTAGAATCAAGCAGATTTTTCATGTCTGAAGCCCTTTACATACAAAACTTCTTCAAAATAGTTTGAACCGTTTATTAGTTTTTATTTTTTATATACAGGTTGGGCACTAAATATAATCTATAATATTGGATTTGATTTTGATTGTTTGTTCGATTTCAAAAGGCTCTAAAACCACTAGACCAATTATTAAAAATGTTTAATTGATGGGGAGCTATCCTGTCCCTGGTGAAAATAGGCTATTTACTATACGGTGAAGTCACGGTAAAGATCTAGTTACTAATAAATAACTTACATATGCAATATATTTAGATAGATAACTATTAGCATTGATGTGGTAACACACAAAATGTCAACTAAATCATTTGTTAACTTAAATTGCAAATTTGAAACCCAAATAGTACAACACAGGGCTACAAAAATACAAATTAAAACAAGTAAATAACATTACCTTTATCTAGCAATAAGTTAACAAGAATTCGTCGTTTAGGTACTAGATTAACGAATTTCACTTTTCACCCATTTTTATCATATCTTGGTACTTCGACGTATTTTATATCGAAGTAAAACTATATTTTAATCGATATTAGTACCAGCGGTATCCAAGAAGTAAATAAAACAACGGAATAAAAACAACTTTTGCTGTCATAGCAACAAGTTTCCATTTCTTTTTAACATTTTGTTTGACAGCGATTTGAACTTTTATTTTCCCGCATTTAAGTATGGCCACGTTCAGAAACTTTGTAAATTTATTTATTGTACCTAAGTATTTGAAGCGAAACCAAAAAATAAGAATCTCACTATGATGTTTATTTATTTATTTTTCAAAAAGTAATGTCTAGATCGTCACATGGGGGTTATGACCGTTTGTGTCCCACCATGCTGGTCCAGTGGTAGGTGGGTCGCCAGAGCCTCGTTTGTTGTTTAGCAGGGTGTACCACGGGCAGGAGAGGTTGGCTATTATCTAGACGCCTATCGTCGAGACTGGTGGACACGGTCAAAGGATCGGGAGGTGTGGAAGCGAGATGGGGAGGCCTTTGCCCAGCAGTGGGACAAGACAGGCCAGTAAAAAAAAAGTAGGTATGTGAACTGATTACATTCATAGTACCTAGACTAGTGAAATAGAACTATTAATAGCAGCCTAAACTCTGAGCCTCAACCATTTTTATATACAACAAATTCTAAATTGTTGGCAATACAAAGGTGTTGCTATTTATTATAACATATAAATACTTAGGGTAGAAATACAAAATTGCGCATATCAATTGGTATCGTATGGTATGGCTGTTATCTACTCATTACATTCTTCGAATCACATGTGTAATGATTATGTACGAGGATCGAACTCGCAACAAGATGTCCTGGGCAACTTTCAAAGCAAACCGCTGTAACTACAACGCCATTGTGCAGTAGGTACTTACTTATAATTAAAAAAGTGTTTTATGATAAGATTCTATTAAGATCAAATTTTTATCAGGTACTGAGCTGAACTGAAGATAAGGGAGCAGAATAAAGAGCTAGTAGTTCGGTGGGTTGCGGATACAAGCGCAATTATGTAGGTACCACGGCTCTGCTCGAATTAGGAGAAGGAACAGTGTGATTTTTAGTCTGTAAGAATAAAACACCTTTCGCCCCACCCTAGAAGCGAGAAGTAAGTAATTGGATGATTATTTCCTCTTCACAAAATATACAGTGGTTGATGGTCATTAATACCAACCTAGAATGCGTTCTTCACAAAATATGCAAATGAAATAAATCGAAAGTGTTTATTCTGTTTACTGATTTATTTATTTTCACTTTTTTTAATAAAAACCTAAAGCTAACTTAATTCTAGGTGTAGGTTAGGTTAGGAGTGTAGATAGGTACTTAGTTATAGCATTTATTTGTCTAATTTTGATATTTAATACCTACTTATACTAAGTAACTAGAGTTTTTACCACTGCAAATTGAAGTGACGAGCATCAGGCGATCCACCTGATGAGATATAGCTGTCGTACCTTAAAAACGTTTCCTCGCGGGTCCGTCCCATACGTAGACTGTCCTTAGTGCTGTTGTTCTGAAATAACCTTTTAGGAAGTTTAAACAATTATACCTTATATGAACTTATTTATAATTACAATAATAATTACCTAAAGTACATAAGATATGAAGACATAAATGAACATTAGTTATCAAGAGATAAGGTTATAAGGACGAAGATATGCGTAAGTACCTAGGTAGGTATGACAGTTGACACAAATATGCACATTATTGTATTAAGTATTTGCTTTTCTACTAAACACATTTACTGTGAGTATCTAGTTATCTATCTTATTGTAAATAGAGTGACTCGAATTCTTCTTTTTCGACAATCTCTAGATCTTTCTCTAGAGCGGTTACGCAAGACAGAAGACATTCACAGCTGATTCTGCTGAGACAATTCTGAATCTCTCTTTGGCGCAACTGCGAGATCTTTGCTCTGGAGCAACCAGGAGATCTCTGTCTTTGGAGCAACTGCGAGATTTTCCTCTAGAACAACCATGAGATCTCTCTCTTTGGAGCGTCTGCAAGAACTTACTCTGAAAAGACCACAAGATTCCTTCTAAGGGCGTCGATGAGATACTCTTCGAGATGAGTTACGGTATCTGACTGTGGAACGGCTGCGGGATCTATCTCTGGATTGGCTACGGGATTTCTCTCTATTTCCAAGTTCGTAGTTAGTTCTGCTTCGTGATCGGTTACGTTGACCGTACCGTTTTCTATTAGGATCTGGGCTAGGCTTACATCTTCTGTAGGTCGCACACACATCTTCGGTAATAATTTCCTGAATCTCTTCAATGCTGTGTTTTATTTTCGTCCGCTCAGGTCACCAACTTAACTTCTGTAACAAAATGAAACTCTTAAGTTAGATGAGGAAAGATGCTAATGCTTGCTATCACAAATCTTACTCGACAACTGTCCGTTGAGAGTGAGGATGGCTTCGTGAAACGCTACACTTATATTTGTTTTCTCTATGTCGTAATAATTTTGGGAAATTGTGCAATATTGTACAATAATTGCATTAGTGGTGTAATGAAGATAGGAAGCGATTATTCATTGATGGATTTACCTAAGGATTTTCGTCTGCATATCGTGTCACAATATTTTGTAAATGAAAGTGAGGTAGTCATCTACCTGCTATTTTTTATATATCTCCACTTTCTATAAAATAAATAGAAATAAAGTATTACTCGCTTGTGCCTGCGACTTTGTACGCGTGGAATAGTGACTTCCTGCAGATTTTTGTTAAAAACTATCCTATGTCCTTTCTCGAGTTCCAAACTACGTCTGTAGGTACCTACTTACTAAATCTCACACAAATAGGTAGGTTCAGTAGTTTAGGCGTGAAGAAAAGACAGACAGAGAGGCAGAGTTACGTTCGCATTTATAACTTTAGTTTGGAAGTTTGGATTATGTATTACCTATTTAAATTACGCCGCACTTGATTACCCCAGACAGAAAAGCTGGAAAACGGGGCTCTTGGTGCAAATGCAATAATTTACCCTGGATTGGAGCAAGTAAAAGAAAAATGTGGGCACTGATGATGATGATGACGAAGACAAGGTATGAAATCTTGTAAAAAGACAGGTACCTATTTCGTTGGTTTGTTTTCTTGTTTTTATAGGTAGGTAGTTGATTACAATTTTAAATGTAATAGGACTACTAACATGGGATAGCCAAGTTTCGGTACGAATGAAGGGGTTCGTCCGGAGACCACGATATCATCGTTGTGTTTTGCCATGTGATTGAGGTTATTGGAGGCTCAACCCCTCCCCTTTAACCCTTCCCAAACATCAAGTAATCCGTAGAATCGTTTGCCGACCTACACTATTAAAAAAAAAAGGAAATAGGTGTTTGGTAAAATAACATATCTAAATACTGATCTATTTATAATTCTTAGTATTTGATAATGTTATGTAGAGACGTCATTTTAATATCATCGTTTGATTTCCTTACGTGTGGCGCCCTGAGATCGCGGCACGCTGGCGCCTGGGGTGACCTCCCGGATCGACTGCCTTTTATAAACTGGAGTGTCTCTATGACAGGTGATTGGTTAACAAGGTAGAAAATCATGGTGTACGAAAGAGTTGAGTATAAGTACTTAGGTACTTACTTACAAGTGAATTATTAATTTACCTGCTGTTCAGCAATTTATGAGATAGTAATGATGTAGCCAAGTAGCATTTGACCTCAGAATAATTTAGTAGTAATAATATTTAAATTATTGCTTTTTCTCCCTGTTGCTTCAGGTTGCATCATTATACAGAAGCTTTTTTTTAATTTGGAAGGGCCGTAGTCGTCCTAAGTGATACCACAACCTTGCATAATACCAGCGTGAAACAACTGTATTGCATTTACCGTGTGTGTGATTACTGAAAACTCAATCTTTCCCCTCCCACGATTTACAAGAATGGTAGAAGGTCTAAAATACATACTGTATATGGGGTGCCATATTGACGGCACCAGTGTTAATAATATTAGCTATGCGGACGACATGGTGCTGCTGAGCCCCTCAGTAGGGGGTTTGAGGACATTATTGTCAATTTGTGAACAGTACGCGATGGAGCATGGGTTAAAATATAACTCTAATAAGAGTGAATTAATGATATTTAGAGCGGGTAAACATTGCCCCACCCATGTTCCTCCGGTGCTTTTGAACGGTACTACACTCAAACAGGTTGAGAGTTTTAAGTATCTTGGGCACATTGTGACACCTAATCTAAAGGATGACGAGGACATTGAGAGAGAGCGTAGGGTTCTGGCGGTAAGGGGCAATATGCTGGCTCGCAGGTTCGCTGGCTGCACGACAGAAGTCAAAATAGCTTTATTCAAAGCATACTGTACGTCATTTTACACCAGCGGCCTGTGGGTGAGGTATACCCAACGTGCCTACGGAGCCCTGCGCGTCCAATATAACAATGTCTTCAGGATGCTGTTGGGGTTGCCGTGGCGCTGCAGTGCCTCGGGTATGTTCGCTGTAGCGAACATTGACGGGTTTCCCGCATTAATGCGAAAAAAAGCAGCATCTCTACTGCAGCGCCTACGAGACAGCGGCAACAGCATCCTGAAACTTATTGCCTCACGATGGGATTGTCCATTCCAACAGCACTGGGTGCGGGTGGGTATTGGCGTAATTTAATGACACTTAATTAAAATTAGTTTTATTTTTACATTTTAATTGGGAATTTGATTTATTTATTTTAACATTTTAATTGTGAATTTTATTTACTAACTTATTGAAATTTAATTGTACTTATTTTTATTGTATTTAATATAAATTTTATTAATTAGTGGATTTTGAAGTACTTAATGGATTTTTAACAGATTAGTTCAATGTTAATAATTGATTTTACTGTGTGTGGCATTTTAAATTTTGATGTATCGTATTAATGATGTTGATATCGAACTCTTGTATGGATCCTGTCCGAAATAAATGCTTTATTATTATTATTATGTATGTCTCTACCAATCACGGGACCACAGGGTCCCGGTCATTTGGAAGGCGTACGAGGGGCCGGAGCCAACTGCGCAGAGGCCCTTTAGACAACTTTAATCTAAATGAAATGGGACACAAACCGGCGACTATCTCTGTATGCACTATTGAAATGCACGCAAGGACAGTCCCCGGTTAGTGAAGGACTATTGCGGATAATGGAAACAAAATACAAGGCTATGGGTGTGGGTTGTTATGGGCTAGTAGGATGGGAACTATGGAAGTACTATGGCACCTGCCGAAACAATGTAATAAATACACGTAAAAATGGCAGGCGGAGACTCGCCAACTCACCGACCGGGCCCCCGGGAATAGTTGCTAGTAATAGCAACAGAGGGACAACGGAAATGTGAGTGGCTGAAGGGTGAAGAAACTGCCACCAGCTTTCTACTCAGATCATCTGCATCTGCCTAAGCATCCTGCATCACTGGCCCACTCGCCGCTTACGAACAGCTTCCACCCTCCGAGCAGGATCACTACTCTCGCGACTCCACTCTGGACGGCCAATGAAGGCAAGCCAGAGGTGGGAGACCTATTCCTCGTCATCGTTCACTCCGGCCAACCAATGAAGGCAAGCTGGAGATAAGGAACGGTGACTCCTCCCTGGAGCAATCGGGATGATGGTAGCCCGCGGGATCGCTAATTCCCGTCACCTCGCCTCAAGGTGCCCTGCGGGCTTATTATTATTATTATTTTAAATACATTTTACATTTCTTCTCATACGAGAGTTTAAGGAACCTTATACACGGGCCGGAGCCAAGTGTGCAAGGGGAAGATTAAATGGAATAAGTTGAAGATAAAGTAGACGAAGTTAAGAATTTTCGGGTGATGCGGCAAGTGTTGAGGATGGTAGCTTTTTGTAGCGTGTGGAGAGTGTATGCAGGCATGTGCAGAGTGTTAAGGCTCTGTGTGAAGGTCTTCAGTATGATACCGGTGGTAGAAAGAACTATGGGGACAATGTGAACTGTTTGCACTCTCCACTGCGTTTTAATTTCTATGGCAAGATCTTGATATTTACTTAATTTTTCGGATATGGTAGATTGTATGTTATGTGAATTCGGGATAGCAATATCTATCAAGTATACTATTTTGTTAACTTTGTCGTGTACTGTAATGTCTGGTCTATTAAAATGTATTGTTTTGTCTGTTACAATAGTTCGGTCCCAGTATATTTTACAATTTTTATTTTCTAATATTGTTTCAGGCTTATATTTATAGTGTGACGGAAAACTCTTTGACATCATGACGTCAAGGGATGGTTGTCAAACGTTGCCTAGAGATTGTAAATTTCGTCGTGAATTGTCAACACGAGTTGGTGTAATCGGTAAGGCGTGTGGATTACACCACAGAGACCCCGAGTTCGAGTCCCGCCGTAAACATGAAGTTTTTTAGTTGATGGAAGTTTTGTCGAACTTTCTGGAATTATTTGAGTAAAAGAAATGAAAAATTAAGGAGCGAGAAGGAGAATAAATAAGAATGAATAACGAAATTATTGGAAGGTTCTGGAGGCATGACGATCAAAAAGAATAACGAAATTGAATGTTCTAGAACCTGACCGGGGGTATATAAGCGGAACTGCGGCTCACCGCTGGCAGTTGAGTTCTAAGTCTAAAGCGATTCGGAAGAAAAGGAAGAAGTGGAAAAGAAGAAAAGTGAGTGAAATAGTGAAGTGCAGTGAAATAGTGAAGTGCAGTCAGTTAAGTGAGTTAAGTCAGCGTGAACGGCAAAGTTGTGTCAGTCAGCCGGACTCTGCTGGAGAAGAACGCCGATAACTTACTCCGTGGACGCTGTAACTTAAGTGCAATAGAAAGTCTGAAAACCGGTATTAGTGTTTCATTTCATCCAATCCCGTAACCCAAGCCCGCATAGTCAGGAACGTGACGTCAGGCTCGTAACATTTGGTGTCAGAAGTGGGATTGGAGAAAAATGCCGCTAGTGCCGCAGGACGTAAGAGGAGTGAGTACCCGTGCAATGTCAGAAGCGCAGCGTGTGAGGGAAGAGGGTGCTGCAGCTCAAACCAGCGATGCAGAAGCCAAGCCTGTGCAGGTGGATCTTCTGCTACAGCTGCAGCAAATGATGGCAGAGCAAGCGCGCCGCCAAGAAGAGCAAGCGCGCTGTCAGGCAGAACAGCTGCGGGAGCTGAAAGAAGAGCAAGCGCACCGCCAAGAAGAGCAAGCGCGCCGCCAAGAAGAGCAAGCGCGCCGCCAAGAAGAGCAAGCGCGCCGCCAAGAAGAGCAAGCGCGCCGCCAAGAAGAGCAAGCGCGCCGCCAAGAAGAGCAAGCACGCTGTCAGGCGGAACAGCTACGGGAGCTGAAAGAAGATCAAGCTCGTCGCCAAGAGGATCAAGCTCGCCGCCAAGAGGAGCAAGCGCGTCGCTTGGAAGAGATGCATAAGGATTTCACGAAGGGACTGCAAAAGGCTGTCGAACGGGTACAAGAAGTGGAGGAAGGGTTAGGCAAGTTGGAACATCGCGTCATGGCGATAGAGGAGAGAGTGAAAGAAGAGATCTCCAAAATCAAGCAGGAAGTGACAAGCCCAAGCCCTTTGAAGAGCCGAAGCCGTCTTGCAGCCGTTTTTGACGCCCCAAATGTGGCCTCAAGCGCAACGAAAGGGCTCAAGATTCCCCATTACGACGGAACAACATCCTGGAACGCGTTCAAGCTACAGTTTGAGACACTTATGGAGGCTTATGGTTGGACTCAGAAGGAAGCACAGTCAGCCCTCACCCTGGCCCTCCGTGATCAAGCGCTCTCAGTGCTGGAAGCTATCGGCGCAAGTGGGGATCTCAGCTTAAGTGCCCTCCTCGACGCACTTGAGGCACGTTTTGGAGACAGCCACCTCGAGCACGTGTACAGAGCGCAATTAAAAGAGCGTACTCAGCGTGCTAATGAGAGCCTACAGCAACGGTCCGTGGAAATCGAGAAACTTGTGCGTCGAGCTTTCCGGTCGACTCCGTCAATGATTGAAGGCACGCTTCTCCAAGCGTTCATTGACGGTATTCGGGACCCCGAAGTACGAGCTGCTGTTCATCTGGGCCATCACAAGAACATGAAAGAAGCTCTGGCCCATGCATTGGAAGTGGAAGCTGTGCGTGGTAACTCCCGTACCTTATGTCTGCGGGAAATGACGACTACGGAGCAGGTACCTCCACGCCGTCGGAACTTCATGTGCTATGGATGCGGAGAGCGTGGGCACATGCGGAGCAACTGCCCGAAGAAGGTGAACCGCCAGGACGCGGCGGTCTCAACTTCTGACCAGCAGGGAAACTAATTCCAGCCAGGGCTGCGGGGTGGGCGCTGGCCGGTAGTGGAATAACCCCAACAATCTACATCAAGCAAACTAACGATGGAAATACTCTGGTGATAGACGGTCAAGTAAATGGGAAAAACAGTCAGCTAACATTAGATACTGGAGCTTCAAGGACGGTGATAAATGTTCGGCTGCTCGGGCAAAACATCAGGAAACACGTTAAACCAATTGTTGGCCTACGAATGAAATCAGCTACCGGCCAGTGGATACCGATAAGTGGAAAACTGCACGTAACAATCAAAATTGGGGAACGTGTTTATCGACATGAGGTTATTGTGGCCAAAATTCTGGATGACTGCATCCTGGGACTTGACTTCCTGCAAGGGCACCAGTGTAACATCGACTTAAAATCTGGAGTATTACTATGTGGAACTGAGGAAATTCCGATGAAGGGTGGAACCCTGGGAAAAGTTTGCTGTTTAAGAAGAACTGTTCTTGAACCAAAATCACAGACTCTCGTACCAATCGCATTACCTAGGAGGAGTGAAGGAAGTTTACCTCGAAGGTGCGCTGTGATTGATAAATCGGAACACGTAAACTCATGGCTACCGGCAAGGACTGTCGTGGGGTCATCTGATGTCAACCGCATTCCGGTATTCAACTTCAGTGATTCAAAAATTACGATTGAAGAAGGAGAGCCTGTGGGCGTTTTGGAAGAAGTGGCCTGGATAAGAAAATGCTCGGAGAATCTTGTGAAGAAGGACAGTACGGGAATAGACTTTGTAACGAAAATCTTAGACGAAAACAAAAGTCTGACAAAAGTGGAGACTATGAAAGCTAGAAATTTACTCCTTCGATTCTCTGATGTGTTTTCAAGAAGCGATGGTGATATTGGCCGAACTGGTTTGGTGAAGCATAAAATAAACACAGGTGATACAATGCCAATTCGTCAAAGGCCCAGACGTATACCATTCGCTCGTGAGAAAGAGGTTGAACAAATGATTGACGACATGAGGAAAAATGACGTGATAGAGCCCTCTTCTAGCCCTTGGTGTTCACCTGTCGTGCTTGTCAAGAAGAAAGATGGTTCAACGAGGTTTTGCGTAGACTATCGACGATTAAACGATGTAACCAAGAAGGATAGCTACCCGTTACCAAGAATCGATGACACACTTGACACACTGAGTGGCATGAAATGGTTTTCAACGCTCGATCTGAAAAGCGGCTATTGACAGGTGGACTTGGATCCCAAGGACAAGGAAAAGACCGCATTCTCAACTGGGAAGGGACTCTGGCAATTTAAGGTGATGCCATTTGGATTATGCAATGCACCGGCAACCTTTGAGCGTTTGATGGAACAGGTGCTGGCGGGACTGCTGGGCGAAACCTGCCTAGTTTACCTCGATGACATCATCATTGTTGGACGGGATTTTGACGATCATCTAAGGAAATTGGAAAATGTACTGGAAAAGCTGCGTGGAGCAAATTTAAAGTTAAGTCCAAAGAAATGCTCTTTCTTCAAGCGCGAAGTGAATTATCTAGGACATGTTATTTCTGAGAGAGGAATTGAGACTGATCCAGCCAAGACTGCCGCTGTTAAGGAGTGGCCCACACCTAAAGACAAAACGCAAGTTCGGGCATTTCTTGGGTTGTGCTCGTATTATCGGCGGTTTGTGAAAGGATTCTCGGACATTGCCAAGCCTTTGCATCGATTGACAGAGGAGAAACGTGCCTTTATCTGGGACGAGGATTGTGAGCAAGCCTTTCGAGAACTAAAAGAACGGCTTTGTAACACACCAATTACAAACAAACTACGTAAACAAACGCGTACTTAACGCGGCGCGTCACACACTAGGTGATATTAAACAGCAACATTCGATCGTATAGATGACATATCCAGTGACTTAAATTTTAAAAGATATTCTGATATAATGGCTTTACAGAAGGACTTATCCCAAGATTCAATCACCACTAAAATACTACACCTTAACATAAGATCCCTCCGAAAACATTTTAACGAATTAATAGTATTGCTGGATAAAATTAAATATAATATAGACATACTTATATTAAGCGAGATAAATATTAAAAAGGAAGAACTACCGCTATACCAAATTGTTGGATATAATACTTATATACATTCGAGGGAAACCAAACGAGGAGGAGGATTACTAATATATGCCAAGAACGAATTGAAATTTGAAGCTGCAATAGTTAACACAAAGGGAGTAGAAACAATACATGGACAACTAAAGCACGGGAAAAATAAAACTCATATTTTTGCGATTTACCGACCACCTGCCAATAATAAAATAATGTTTATCCAACAATTAAAGACATTAACAAAGTCTATTCCAGCATGTGACAACGTAATTGTGATTGGTGACACCAACATTAACACCTTAAATGACACCTCGAACCCCGCCGTAACGAGGTACAAAAACGCCCTGTGTGAATGCGGCCTGCTGTGTGCAATACCTAGCGAAGAGGTAACGCGCGAAGCGATCGTGGACGGCCGGCTCGAGACTTCGTGTTTGGATCACATCTGGGTGCGAGCGAGACGGAGCGAGTGCGACGCGAGCGCGTACGTCCTTGAGACGCGCATTGCGGACCATCATGCAGTGGGTGTATCGTTAAACTTATGTGTGAGTGGTAAAGAAAATGAGTGTGTGAGTGTCAATAGCAAAAGTATTAGTGTGCGCGAAGTGATTTGTAACAAAAATGTGAGACAAAAAACTGAGCGAATATGATTGGAAACAGTTACTTGATATATCATGTCCGACAGTATTGTATAAGACTATGTGTAGTGTATTTGAACAGATTTACAGAGAAAGTACAATTAAAGTTAAAGTAGGTAATAAGAAAACAATAAGACAGCCATGGGTAAATAGAGAATTGTATACAATGTTATTACGCAAAGATAGTTTATTTAGAATATGGAAAGCGGATCCTCAGAATATGAATAAGCGATTAGATTACACAAAATTTAGAAATAAAGTAAATGAACAAATTAATGATGCAAAAAATAAATACAGACAGGAACAAATTACAAAATGTAATGGAGATTATAGGAAGATATGGGCGAATATAAATACATGGTTAGGTCGAAATAAAAATAGATGATGTTATATTAAAGCATTTAGGAAAGACGGACAGCATAGAACAAATTTGTACACAGTTTTCTAAAACATTTACGGAGGAAATAAAGGCAATTAAACATACCTGTAACTCAAAATTCTTAGATAGAAATAAATATGTAAAACCGAGTGAGGTGAGTTACAGATATAAAAAAATCACTCCAAGAGATGTAGAAAAGGTCATAGAGAATTTGTCTTCTGAAAAAGCCCCCGGTCCAGATACAATAAGAGCGCAGGACATTATATGTATAAAAAAGAGAATAAGTCCGGTTTTAGCTTTATTTATAAACAATTCACTAACTACTGGTACCTATCCCGACATGTTAAAAAAGGCAATTATCCGTCCTATTTACAAATCAGGTAGCCATCTGGAATTTGTAAATTACAGACCAATTGCAATTCTATCAGTTATTGATAAAATTACTGAAAAAATAATTGTAGGTCAGATTAGTGGGTTTTTAGAACAACATAAAATATTATGTGACACACAACATGGTTTCCGCAGAGGACGGAACACTGTCTCTGCTTTATTAGGTTTTTCTGATTACATCAATGGTTCGCTAGACTCGGGGAAACAGGTTATAGCTCTTTTTATTGATTACAAAAAGGCATTTGACACATTAGACCATGATATCTTATTACAGGCGATGGACGATTGTGGAATACGTGGGCCCACAAATAATTGGTTCAAAGACTATCTAACCAATAGAATAATAAGTACAATGATAGCTGGCAAGACAGGGGAAGAGGCGGGTGTAGACCTAGGTGTGCCGACTGGATCGGTGTTCGGGCCAGTGGGATACATAATGCATGTGAATAGTGTGTCAAATGTCGTCAACAGATGTAGAGTGTTCATGTACGCTGATGACATGTGCCTTATCTATGCATCCAAAAATATAGTGGAAGCCCAAACGTTTATACAGGAGGACTTTGAAAATATTAGCAAGTGGGCACACGATAACGGAATTATCTTAAACACTACAAAAACTAAAGTTATGCATATACATTCCCCGTACAATCATATTGCCAGATCAGTAGACAATGGACATATCACATTAATAGGGCACACTTATGAATGTCTACATAGAAATAAAAACAACTGCAAATGTAATAAACTAGATAATGTACTTCAATTCAAATACCTAGGCCTAACAATAGATAAAAATTTTAACTGGAAATTTCATGTTAACGACATTTGTAATAGACTAAGATCTGTATTAAGTAAGATTTATCAATTAAAAAGTGTACTGAACAAAAAGACTCTCAGATTAGTTTACTTTACTCTTGCAGATTCGTTAATAAGTTATGGCCTCCTTGTGTATGGTCGAACATTTATTACATATATAAAAGACATTAAAGATATACAAATAAGACTGATAAAGTTCCTAGTAAGTAAAAATGTTAAAGATAGTTGCAAAAAAGAGTATGATAAGTTATTTTCTATTTGTAAAATTTTACCCATAGACAAAAAAGTAGATTATTTAGTAGGTTTGCAATACTATTTTAATGACGATTATAAAGTTAATATAAAGAACAAATATAATACGCGTAGGGTTAGAGAAAAAAAACTAATATTACCAGAGATAAAAAATTATTATGGCAAGAGAACATCCGCATACTTAGTTCCTAATATATTTAATAAAATAGAGATGCTAAGAGAAGAAGGGAAAAAGTTACCCAAAGGATCTCTTAAGTCAAAATTAAAAAGCTTTATATTAGATTATTAATAAGAAGTAAGAATGTTATGTTTGTGTGTGTTTTTATGTTTTGTTTGTTATGATAGTCAATAATAATTATTATATAAACTGTTTCATACCTAGCTATAAGTACATAGTATGCATAAAATAGGGATATTTAAATTTTAAAGAAAAAAACCCAAGTAATTGCACCTAGGTACTAAATTCCCTATTATGTATAAATTTTAATATGTTATTGTATAAAGAGCGCCTCTCGCCATCAAACGTTAAAGTTTGGCGAGTTTAGATGATAAGGACACTTTTCTGTAACTTTACTGAATAAATTATTTAAATTAAAAAAAAAAAAAAAAAAAAAAAAAAAAATTCTCGGATACCCCAGCGCGAAAGGAATATTCGTAGTAGATACGGATGCCAGCAATATTGGAATAGGAGGTGTCCTTTCACAACGCGATGGTGAGCAGGAGAAGTTATTGCTTACTTCAGCAAGTCACTATCCAAGCCCGAGAGGAATTATTGCGTGACCAGGAGGGAATTGCTGGCCGTAGTCAAAACTCTGCACCATTTCAAGAAGTATTTACTGGGACGGAAATTTTTGATTAGAACTGATCACGCTGCTTTGAAATGGCTGCTTCAGTTTAAGGATCCCGAAGGCCAAGTAGCCAGATGGTTGGAACAACTTCAGGAATTTGACTTTCGAATTCGAACATCGCGGAGGAAGAATTCATGGCAACGCAGATGCATTATCGAGACGCCCATGCGTGGAAGATTGCAAGCATTGTTCCAAAAAGGAAACTGCTTTTCTTAAGGTGATAAGGACTGATACTGTTGACGAGGCATGGGGAGATGATGCGATGAAATTAGAACAGGAAAGAGATGCAGATATTAAACCAATACTGGAGTGGCTACGAAGTGGTAACAAGCCAAGTTGGAGTGACGTCGCCCAATATAGCGCGGTAACGAAAGGTTTATGGGCACAGTGGAAAAGCCTTACGCTGCATAACGGACTTCTGTGCAGGAAATGGGAATCAACAAACGGCAAGGACGAGCATTTGCAATTGGTGGTACCTCGTTCAAAAATAAGGGATGTATTAAAAGCGTTCCATGATGGATCTTCTGGAGGACATTTGGGAATTAGGAGGACTTTGGTGAAGATCAAGGAGAGGTTTTATTGGTTGCATTGCAAATATGACGTCGAAGATTGGTGCCGGAAATGCACTAGTTGTGCAGCTGTCAAGGGTCCACAAACAAGAAGCAGAGGGGCGATGAAAATCTACAATGTTGGTATGCCTTGGGAGAGAATAGCCTTAGACATCGCTGGACCATTTCCAATCACTGATTCGGGCAATCGCTACGTTTTAGTGGTTATGGATTATTTTACAAAATGGCCGGAGGTCTTTGCCATACCGAATCAAGAGGCAGTAACTGTAGCCACGAAGTTGGTAAACGAGGTATTCACCCGATTCGTAGTGCCCTTGGAGATGCACAGTGATCAAGGACGGAACTTTGAGTCCCAAGTTTTTCAGGAAACTTGTAAACTTTTGGGAATCCATAAGACTCGAACGACTCCTTATCATCCACAGTCAGATGGAATGGTCGAACGTTTCAACCAAACATTGGAACGACACTTAGCAAAGGTGGTTGACAGCCATCAGAGAGATTGGGACACTTACATACCTCTCTTCTTGCTTGCCTATCGGACTGCTGTACATGAAAGTACCGCAAAGACGCCTGCATTTGCAAATTTTGGAAGGGAATTGAGATTACCGGCAGATCTTGTATCGGGCTGTCCACCTGGCGACTCTCGCACCGAATTTAGCGATTACATAAGTGAGTTAAGGGCAAAAATGTTGGACATTTATGAGCAGATCAGGGAAGCCGGTCTTCAAGCTAGTGATCGCGCAAAGACGCGCTATGATCGACGAGCCAATTCTGTTGGGTTTGAAGAGGGGTCATTGGTCTGGCTTCATAATCCAGTCAGAAGGAAGGGAAAATCTCCGAAGCTGCAACCGAGTTGGGAAGGTCCTTATGAGATAGTCACGAAGATCAATGACATTACTTACAGAATTCGGAAGACTTCAAGGAGCCCTTTGAAAGTTGTCCATATAGACAGGTTGGCGAGGTATTACGGCAGCAACGATGCTCGGGACGAGCGAATCTAAGAGGGGGGCAGTGTGACGGAAAACTCTTTGACATCATGACGTCAAGGCATGGTTGTCAAACGTTGCCTAGAGATTGTAAATTTCGTCGTGAATTGTCAACACGAGTTGGTGTAATCGGTAAGGCGTGTGGATTACACCACAGAGACCCCGAGTTCGAGTCCCGCCGTAAACATGAAGTTTTTTAGTTGATGGAAGTTTTGTCGAACTTTCTGGAATTATTTGAGTAAAAGAAATGAAAAATTAAGGAGCGAGAAGGAGAATAAATAAAAATGAATAACGAAATTATTGGAAGGTTCTGGAGGCATGACGATCAAAAAGAATAACGAAATTGAATGTTCTAGAACCTGACCGGGGGTATATAAGCGGAACTGCGGCTCACCGCTGGCAGTTGAGTTCTAAGTCTAAAGCGATTCGGAAGAAAAGGAAGAAGTGGAAAAGAAGAAAAGTGAGTGAAATAGTGAAGTGCAGTGAAATAGTGAAGTGCAGTCAGTTAAGTGAGTTAAGTCAGCGTGAACGGCAAAGTTGTGTCAGTCGGCCGGACTCTGCTGGAGAAGAACGCCGATAACTTACTCCGTGGACGCTGTAACTTAAGTGCAATAGAAAGTCTGAAAACCGGTATTAGTGTTTCATTTCATCCAATCCCGTAACCCAAGCCCGCATAGTCAGGAACGTGACGTCAGGCTCGTAACAATAGTATGCAATCATTTGATCAACTAGACTATATCTATAAGCTAGGTGTTGATGTATTATGGCAGAGACTTGATCGTGCCTGTGCTTGTAGTCAGTCTGCGCGAGAGACTTACAAGCTCCAGTAACGTGCTGGATGGTTTCTGAGGCGAGGTTGCAATGTCGACATAGGCCATTTTGCTGATTAGGATCTTTCATTATATATTTCCTATAGTTGCGGGTTGCTATCACTTGATCTTGATAGCCAGCATAAAGCCTTCTGTTTCAGGAAACAATTCACCACGTGTGAGCCACTCGTTCGACTTAATTTTATCGACGTGTGGTTGGCTCAAGAAGGATCGATGTCTCCCGTGAAGCGCTTTTTCTGACCATATTGCAATCTTGTCTTCATTGTTATAAATGATTTCATTGGATTGCGTGTCACGGCTTTGCAAGTTTAGCGGTGTGAAGTTTTTGTCAGTTTCTGCAATCTGTCTATGAAGTATCGAGTAATCTGATTTTCTGTGGAAATAGGTTCTAAGACTTGAAATTTGTTTATTGTGTAGATTTTGTAAGTCAATTAATCCTCTTCCTCCTTCTTTACGTGTTAATGTAAGTCGTTGTATGCATGATTTGGGATGATGTTTTCGGTGTTTGGTGAGTGTTGTGTTAATGATTTGTTGTAATTTTCGGGTATTTGTTTTAGACCATTGTATTATTCCAAATGAGTATGTGAGAGTGGGTATTGCAAATGTGTTAATAGCTTTGATTGTGTTCTTAGCGTTTAAATTTGTCTTCAGAATAAGGTTGAGTCTATGTGTAAATTTTTTTATGAGTTCTTGTCTTATGTATTTGTGTTGTATTTGTCTAGATTGCCTAAAGCCTAAATATTTGTATGTGTCATGCTCGTCCATGGGTTCTATAGTTTGGCCTGTTTGTAGTGTGTAACTGTTATTTTCAACTTTTCCTTTGACTACTGACATAACTTTACACTTGTCTACTCCAAATTTGGAGGCCCAATCCTTCCCCTTCCCGGACCCTTCCCCAATCCCTAAATCTCCAGATCCCTAATCCCTAAAAGGTCGGCAACGCACTCGTAACTCCTTCGTTGCGGGTGTCCATGGGCGGCGTTGATTGCTTACCATCAGGTAATCCGTCTGCTCGTTTGCCGACCTATTACATGAAAAAAAAAAAAAAAAAAATTGCATACAGATATCTGTTGAGAATTGTTGTGTCACATCTGCTAAATGGGATAATAACATTTCATCTGCTGCGTACAACTTTATATCATCCATATACATTAGATGTGTTAGTGTGTATTGTGTACCATTATTTGTTAGGGTATAACCTGCATCTGTTCTGTTCAATAGGTGTGAGAGTGGATTCAATGCCATGCAGAACCACAAAGGGCTTAGAGCGTCGCCTTGGAAGATACCTCTTTTTATGTAAATTGGTTGAGTGACTATTTTTGTCTTGGTTTGATTGATGTTAAGAACAGTTTGCCAGTTTTGCATAGTAGATTGTAGAAATAATTTTATTGTTGGGTGGATTTTATATAGATTTAATACCTGCAGCAACCAGCTATGTGGGACTGAATCAAAAGCCTTTTGATAATCTATAAACATTGTGTGAATATCTGTTTTATTCTTGGCTGCGTGGTTCATAACGACAGCGTCAATAGTGAGCTGCTCTTTACAGCCTTGACTGTATTTGCGACATCCTTTTTATTGTTCTGCTAAAGATTCGTTCTTTTCTAAATGATTATAGATTAGTTCACTGATGCAAGTTGTTATAATTTTATAAAAGGTTTGAAGGCAAGTAATTGGTCTATATTTAGCCGGGTTTGTAGTATCATTCATATCTTTAGGTATCATATATGTAATACCCTGGGTGATGTATGTTGGTAGCAAATGTGGTGATTGGATGAATGTATTTAGGTGATTGTATAGATAAGGATGTAAACTTGTGAATTTTTTATACCAATAGTTGTGTATGTGGTCTGTACCAGGTGATTTCCAATTGTGTGTGTTTTTGATAACATGTATAAATGTGTCTATAGGTATAGATTCGAACTCCATTCCCTCGTGATCTAAGTTTACCTCGTGTAACCAAGCTGCTGTATTGTTATGATACACTGGGTTTTCCCAAATACCTGCCCAGAATTCTCGGAGTGACTCAGCAGAAGGTGTTTGTACGTTTTGGGTTAAGGTGCCTTTGGATGTTAGGTTTCTATAGAAGAATTTTTCATTATTTGAAAACCTACTATTTTCTAGTTTACGGTTTGTACATGTAATGTATCTCCTAAGCCTGCTAGATGCTGCATTTAACTTTTGCTTCATTGTATCCAGAAAGTGTGTCAATTGTGTATTGGGGTTTTCGTATTGTGCATGTAATTGGTACTTTGCTTTTATGACTTCTACAGCTGCTACTAATCTTTGACTTCTAGTGCCTCTTATGTATTGTGATAATCTTCCTATATTTGCCCTTAAAAATCTTATTTTCTTTTCTAATCATAAGAACTAGCAAATAATTGCCATTTTGGTTTTCTGGTAGTTGTTTGTCGTTCAGTCTGTATAGTGAATGATATTTTAGCTCCATTATATTTAGCTGCTGTCGAAGCAGCAGAGTAAATTATAGTTTGTAAATTGTTGAAGTCAGTATCTGTGTTAGCGTATTTGGGAAGAATAATATTGTTGATGTAATTTACAATAATGGAAAATTTTCTTGATGTTCTTTGTTTAGGGATGTATGGCCTTTTGGTGGGATCTGTGTCAATAAAATATTCGTATGCTTGTTCAAATAAATCTTCTAGCTCTTGATTTATTTCTGTTTCGTTTTGGTTTGCGTGTATTGTGTCGAATTGTTCTAGTTGAATATCATTCAAGAAGTTGTCATCTACGTTTAAAGAGTTTGGCGTGATCGTATTATCCGTGTTTATGATGGCATCATGCGAGATGTCATTTGTGTGAGTAAGTGTGTCAGATATGAATGAGTGTGCTTGATTACTTCCATCAGGATATTCCGGGATATTTGAATGTCTATTTAAGTTATGATTTGTGTTTGTTTCGTGTATTAATTGTTCAGAAACTTGTTTTTTTATTTCTGCTAACCTTTTGACAGTAATAAATTTATTGTTTGTAATTGCTCTAACTTGATCAGACAGCCTTTGCTCTGTGATATGGGATAACTCTGGGTGAATATTTATGAACTGTTCATGTAAAGATTTCCTATATGCTGTTTTATTAGTTTCTAAGAAAGTGATTTTATAATAAATTTTCATTATTGTTTCATTGTATTCATTTGTCCATCTCATGCGTTGTCCAGGTAGTATATTAGTTACTTGGGCCGTTGTTAAGTGCTGTTGTGTTATTGGTGTTATTTGTAGTTCGGCTCTAACTTGATCATAAATCTGATCTATCTTTGATTGTGGTAAAAGTTTCTTTTGGACTATTGCTCGACGTTGGTCGCCTATGCGCTGACGACTAACTTCCATGGATGGATATTTTTCTAGGAATTTTATATGTAATGACGGGAGGTAAGCATTTTTATCAGTTTCTAGATTAGTGAGAAGAAGATAGTTTCGTAGAATGAATTCGTTCTGTCGTCTGTCGTCTGTCGTCCATTTTCTACGAGTTTTGGCAGTGCTCGTGGTGGGTACAGCTTCATCGACAGAATTTGTCAGCTGTACAACATCCACCGACTGAACCGTTGATGATGAAGATGGCGTCGGAGAAACGCAGAAAGATTGTGATGATGATGAAACCGAGGGGAAAAGAGATCTCGATGATGACGGAGAAGATTGGGAAGATTCGTCATCTGGTTGGGATTGTTTTTTAAGTTTTGATCTAGTAATCATATGATTCCCACGAGTAGCTAGGGACCTAAAAAGTCGACCACAGCAGAGCCCTGCGTTCACTGTGGCAAGGGTAAATGAAACTGGAGGTCCCCTGGTCTCCAGAGTTGGCATACTCACGACTAAGCACCCCCTTAGTCACGCAGCTCTCAGCGTATGCAACCTTAGCTTGGGTTGTATCTCTTTTGGTCGGACCCTTCGCCCCAGCCCTATCTCGATCTAAGTGAACTAAACCGACACAAGACTAAGGGTCAGAGCCCTTAAGCCCCACCACGCCGACAACGTAGAGATACATCGGTGGGGTTATTATTATTATTATTAAAAGGTCCGTTTTTGCGTAGTCCATGGACGGGTTGTCTATTGTTTGCCCGAAGATTATATGCCATAATGAGAATAGGGCAAATAAGTATTAAGTCGTATGATAGGTATTATGTCTGTTGACTATTATGGCAAATGATATTATGATAATAAAATTCGGGTAAACGGCGGTATAGGTACCCGTTGGGCGACGCCGCCGATTGCTTACCATCAGAGAATTCATCTTTAACACATTTAAAATGAACTTGAAATTAGTTTAGGTCTTAGTATGCCTGTGAAGCATCACCTAAACATTGGGATAAGGTTTTTGACAACTAGTCAAATGAATTTTTTGGGTTCCGTAATAAACTAGGAATTCTTATAGGTTTGCCATGTCTGTCCGCTTTTTTGGAATGTCAAACTCGACAGTTTTTTTATGAATTTCGTATTAGATCGCGTGTTGTGAATTCAAAATTAAGTATAAAAAGTTATTTAATATTATTTTCTATTTAATTACGTAAAAATATGTATTAATTGACAAAGCAAATTTATTTTTTCTTTTAGTGTACTTTTTTAAGTCGTTTTTTTTACTATAGTGATGAATTTGTAATGAATAAATTATTAAAAAGTCTTAATTAAAATATTCCTTTATTATCACACACATATTGTAGTAAGTACAACAATTCACACATCAGCAAATAGGCTCAAACTTCTAACGTAACTTAGATAACGAGTATCGTCCTAAAACATATTTAATTATTCTAATAAACTTAACCTAAAATTACTATTTGATTTCTTCTTTTTTGGTTACAGTCAAGTCTCGAAATATGCTTATTCCAATTTAATTTTTTTCGTTTATTTATTTCTTACATCTAATTGTATTTACATTAGGTACAGTAAGTACACAGTACGGTAAGGTACATTGACACAAACGTTTTTATCTGTGCGAAGACAACATTCCTATTTCAAACTTGTATTTAGTTACTTGTCTATTTGAAAAATTGGCGTGCCGGTCGTTCTTTAGGATAGCCATTATGATTACTGCTGTCAAAATCTTCTAATCTGGAATTATAATTATTTTGTATCTGTCTAGATTCTAAACTACCAACTGAAGATTGAGGAGCAGTGTATGAAGAAGGACCAGAATAAAGAGGGTTTACTACGTATTGCTCATTTTGCTTAACTGTTGTCGGGTGTTCCACGGAGTAATCAATGTTTGAAGTCATGATTTGTCCTCGATTTATCTTTTGATCACTCTTAACAATGTCTCTTGGTGCACCAAACTCATCTATTTGGAAAGCATTAAGGAACTTCTGCTGCTCTTTCTCATCCTCTAATTCATAACTAACTGATGGTATAAGTTGGAACGAAACTAAGTCAGCCATGTTATTGTTTGTGCCTTGAGTCAATTTAGCATTCTGTGAAGTATTGATTTGTGAATTACTCTGCTGGTTTGTTTGAGAATTTTGTTCAATAGTGTTGTCTTCTAACTTAGTGTAGAGGTAGTATGATTGATCTTTTTTGTATGTAAGTAATTTATTCTCTTCTAATGGGTGTGGGATTGTGCCTACAATTTTATCTTGTAACTGTGCTGAAATACCATTTCCACTGTTTAGTAGACTACTAAGTGTTTCTTGACTGCTTAATTGTTCTGCTTCATTAGGCGGCTCGAGTTGCAGTTTGGCTGGATTTAAAGCAACAGTTTCCGCTTTTACAACTTCGAATTGAGGGGTTGATTGCTTAAAGTTATCTACCGGACTGTTTTGATTTGCGTTTCTTTGTGAACTGATCATTTGTGTTGTCTGTTGTTGTATATTGCTGGGAATAACGATGTTTGCAGCGCTTGGGTTGTTGTAGATTTGTGTAACATCTGGAACAGACCATTGATATAATTGACCACTGTATAAGTTTTGAGTGTTAAGAATATTTGACTGAGTATTAGGAACTTGTAAACGTGATGAGTAAAATTCAGCTGGAGTTTGTTGTGAAGATATGAATTGATTAGTGCGTATTTGTTGTGCCTGATTTCCTTCATTAGTGTATTTTGCATTGTTTGTGAACTGATTAGAAAGTTGGTTAGTATTCGTTTTAGGTGTTTGAATTATGTTTGCATTAGTTTCGAAGCTGTTTAGGTTGTTACTAGAGAATTGTGATGAGGTAAGCTGTGATATTTGATTAGTAATTTGTGATAGTTTCTCACTGTTGATATTCGGGAATTGTGGTGGTGCGGGTGTCGATGTAGATGATAATATCTCTTGTTGTGCTCTGTTATTGTATTCTCTCGCTACGTTGATAGAGTCAGTCAAGAATGAATACACGAGCGCCTGTGAATCAGAAAAGTTGTTTGAGTTTTGGTTTCCTATTAATTTAGCGATTGGAATGAAATTGAACGCATTATTTTTCGTTAGTAAGTTATTACTCATAACTAAGTAGTTGCTGCTTCCAGTATTCAGTATTTCTAACTTATCATATTCGGAATCACTTCGGTTTTTGAAAAGGAATGCAGCGATTCTCTCGGGAATTGTTATTTTTATTGATACTGTGCGTTCTATTGTGTTTGGTATGCCACTTTCTTTGAAGAAAGGTAAGTTTGAGAGCCGATTATTATTTTGGAATATAAAGTTTTCGTTTGGAGGTTGCAGGCTGGTTGCAGGCGTTGCAATAATTCTAGAACTTTTTGAAGTGACTGTTGTAGTTTGTGTCGGAACTTGCGACGTCAAATTTTCACCGCTATCAGTAGTGGTTCTTGATGAAGAATAATTTTCTGGGTATTCAAAGGATTTGAATTCTTTACGATATTCCGTGTATTGAGGAGGAGACGCTGTTTTTAAAATTACGTCTGTATCTTTTACAATGTCATTGACAGTTATGTCAAGTTTTTCTTTGGTCAGTATATCCGCGAAGGTCAAATTTTGGTTGTTCGTATTAATCCGAGATTGTCTCGATACGGGAAATGAAGGCTGGTTTACATTTTCTGTAAAAGATACGATTGTAGATGTGGGTATGGTAGGGGAGGCTCGTAATTGAGAACCTTGATAGTAAAAGGGTTGCTGAATATTGTTTGCGGGTAAATATAGTCGAGGAAGTGTGGTAGGGTTTCGCGGTGGAGGTAGATAGAACCGAGCTGTTGATGTAAATGGTGACGGAGTGAGATACAAACGCGAAGCTTTTGTAGGAAGAGCAGAAGTTTGCGGGAAGTTCAATCGTCCTGAAAACGTGGGACGAGTCGGCAAAGTTGTTGAGGGAGCAATGAAAATACGTGTAGTTTGTATTTCTGTAGTTTCAATCTGTTTAGCGGCTGGCGTCGGCCTAGAATATACGTAAGGTTCTTCTGATTCTAATTCAGAATCTAGTTCTTGTGAAATAACTCTCTCAGTTTGAGATGAAACAGTGGGCTTATCATAAACATATGGAGTATTTTCTTCTATGAGCCTAGCCGTTGGTGATGGAGAAGAAGGAGTTGGCGCTGAAGGCCTAGAATATGTATAAGGAGTCGGGTCTGCTATAAGTTTAGCTGCTTTAGTCGGTTTAACAATCCAAGTTTTGATGGTTATTCTGGATTTTGGTTTACCTGGCTTTGGCTCTTGCACAAGCCTACTATATGTTAAAGTCTTAGTTATAACAGTTGATGGTACATCTTTGACTGTACTTACCAGATTTTCTTTTAACTCTCTACCAGCTGGGTTGTCTAAGTTATTTGAATATTTTGGAATATTTGTTGTCGGTGGGCTGTATGTGTATGGTTGTTTATTTTGGTTATTGTTTCCATTATTTTGGATTTTCGAAAAGGGTACTTCATTATTAATTTGCGGTAGTCTTCTAGGTTCAGAATATTGTGCACGTGGTCTGTTGTTTTGTACTCTTTGATTCGTTTGTGTCTTGTCATTGTTATTATTTATCACTTGTGATGTTTGTCTCTGTGAGAAAGTGTTAGTGGTTTGTGTTGGACGTGGCGCCTGTCCATATCCATTGTTGTTGACAAAGTTTGCATTAGAATTTTGTGTAAATCTGCCAGCATGACCATTAGAAATTAAATTTCCAGTTTGTGATATTTGTGTCGTTTGTACCCTGGCGTTTTGAATACTATTTACTGAGTTAAAAGGCTCATTTTGTCTTTGCCTTTGGAATACCTCTGCATCTCTTTGTAGTGGCGCAAAGTTAAGAGGAGCAGGGATATATCTCGGGTCAGGTGTAGATGCAGAAAATGCGTAATCGTTTTGGTTTCCTTGAATTAGATTTTGTTGAATTTGTTTTGCGGGAACATAAACGTTGTTTGGAGCTCTCTCAGGACCGGCTAGTAGTGCTCCATTTGGGAACAGTTGGCCAATTGGTGGCTTGTAGTCTTGCATCACGATGAGATTGCTCTTCATGGCATTCTTGTCATAAGGATTTAGCATTGGATGTGTGAGCATCTTCTTTATATCTTTCATGAGTTGTGGTCCTAGTCTCAGATTTTCGAATTTTTCGTTGTTGTTGTTGAAGAACTGTTGAGAATTCTGGCAGTCGACGTTCATCCACCAGTCACACACGAAGACTGCTTGGTTGAACAGAGTTCCGTTTGGACAAAGGAACGATTGGAAGCCGTATGTTGAACCAACGGTGCATACTCTAAATACTTGACAGTTCGTTTCCAAGTCAGCATAATAACCTGAAATTGTAAAAGTAACTTGCTTAATAAACATGAGCCGAACAAGGATACGGATCAGAGATGAATGCAAATTGCAACATAAAACACAATAGATCTAATTTAAATGTTGTAAGTCAAAAACGGTTTTACTATTGACATATATGTAAATATAGGAGAATTCTATTCGCAAATTACCTGGTTCTCTTCCAGCGCATGAGAAGGAGGTCCTGGGTATAGCGCCGAGGGTGGGATAATCACTGCCCGGTTCTCCCGGAACCGCTAGCCGAATGTCCCACCCATGACCGTTGTGATCTTGGTGCTGCCCTCTACCATTCTGAGCTTCGGCCCATGTGGTGAGGCACACTGGAAACATATGGAAACATGATTATTTACAAATAGAGAAAGTATTTAACTATACCTAGAATTGAGGAGCTACATCGTTGATGCCTTAGCTCAGTTTTACTAAGTACAATATTTTCTTTGTATCAGACAGAGTGTGAGATATCCATGCTCCGGCACGAATGGGCAGGTCGATCGGAGTGAAACCACGGCCTCACAGAAAACTGGCGTTGTGTTTTGCCGTGAGACTGCGGTTACCGGAGGCCTACTCTTTCCCTTACCCCCATCTCTCTCCAATTCCGACAAAAGGAAAACCAAAAGGCCGGTAACGCAACTCCTCTGGGACTGCGAGTGTCTGTCGGCTCATTTGCCGTATCAATTAAACACATATTTATTTAGTGGTTCTTTTTTTATTACCGGCTCTTCGATAAGTCCACTTGGTGTTGTATTAAAACATGAAGAAAAAAATTGAAAAAATACCAGACGATTCCCTTAACTTACTAAGTACGAATTAACAACCAGGCAGAGGTACACTAGATACTCTGTAAATCGCTTTTACGGAAAATGAAGCTTGATAAAGAAACAAAAAAAGGAAATAAAGCTATAATTAAATTGAAACCTAATTCAGACAAGAAGGAACTAATGAAGGTAATATAAAAAAGGAATGACAGAGACGGAGATTAATTGAACGAGCTCTCACTGAATGGCTGCAAGCTAGCATCTTAATTGCTATTGAATCTTTACAGCATTTACTTAACTTTAGCTTTAAAATAATTAACATGCATTGTTTACGGTGATACAGGTACTTGGATGGGGAATAGCGATATCATAAGGTAAGACGTGTATGGGTTTCCCTTTTCGGTTTGTTACTAGCCCCATGCGCTAAGTTAATATAAAAGGCATTAGATCATTCTATGTATCTGCTGAAAGTACCAAGTTCCTTTTTTTCTCAATTTGAATTAAATAGCATAGGATATTTATTATATTAGGAATATGATTTGGAACTGCGAGATACGCGGATTTTAGACTATCCCCTATAGTTGAGGACAGTTTTAGATCAGATAGTTTAAATAAAGGACTATGTGTCGTCCTAAAAAAATAATTTATAAAATTATGGATAAAATTTCCTTCAATAAAAATAACAAGAAACATAACCTACTTATACTATAATATCACAAATGCGTTTTCTTCACGCCTAAACTACTGAACCGATTTCTGTGAAATTTGGTACAGACATAGTTTGGAACTCGAGAACGTAGGGTAGTTTTTATACCAAAAATCTGCAGGAAGTCGCTATTTCACACGAGCGGATTCGCGTGCAAAAGCTAGTATTGTCATACTTCTTGGTTACTGTATATCACTCATGAAGAGGCTAGTAAAACCCATCTGTTTAAAATATTAAAATCATCAGGACAACAATCAACTTGCACTCAAAAATTGTGTGGCAAAGTGACAATTTTAACCCTACTCATAACTGATATTTTATTTAGTTAATACTTTAATATGATTAATACTGTTGTATTACCTCAAAGTGACAATTTTAACCCTACTCATAACTGATGTTTTATTTAGTTAATACCTACTTTAATATGATTAATACTGTTGTATTACCTATGTTAATTTAATTAGTAGTAATTTAATTACGAAAATCGCATAATTTTTATAATGTTGGTTAGCTCGTAACTGGCTAATGTATATGACCTACTGCCTATAACCATTACTTTAAACCACTTTGTATACATAAGCTTTGAGCCTACCTTATAATAAATAAATAAATAGATATTTCACTATCTATTACTGATTACTATTGCCCCAAACAACAAAACAGTTCGTGCAATAACAATACATTGTTCAAAATCATTTCTATTGCTATCTGATAGCTGCAGTATTATGTTTTATTTTCCGTTTCGTTCAAACTCAATTTAGTTAAGTGTTTCCAAGGCGAACCCGTTGATATAAATTGTTATAGTGGAATAGTATCTCTGAAACCAGAGATAGCCGTGTCGGATGTACAGCCTCTAATGAACAAAACAGAAAAATACAACATCAGGATTGAATGTTGGGAGAATATAAACTGATGTTTTTTTATGTTATTGGTCGGCAAACGAGCATACGGATTACCTGATGGTAAGCAATCAGCGCCGCCTATGGACTCCCGCTACAAGAAAGGAGCTACGAGTGCGTTGCCAACATTTTGGAGATTTGTGATTTGGAAATTTAGGGATTGGGGGAGGGAAAAGATTGGGGCTCCGGTAACCTCACTCATACTGCGAAACACAACGTTGTGGTTGTTTCACGCCGGTTTTCTGTGAGGCCGGGGTATCGCTCCGGTCGAGCCGACCCATAATCCGTAATCCGTAGGCTCGTTTGTCGACTTATACCATAAAAAAAAATCGTGATCCGTAATATTATGGCTTAATCCACTCTCGATAGCTATGAGCTACATACGTAACTGCAACACAGTAATTGTTGCTTTTGATTACCTATTTACGATCTTGGTATCTTAAAATCAAATCTTAATCACCAGTTAGAACTATTCTCAGCTCACTTTAAAGTGCTTTTTTTTAACAATTGTGTTGCAAATTTCAATGCAGGAGACAGTTCACATTGTTTTTGTACTGTAGAGTAATCTTAGGACAAAAACTTTACTGTTGACGTGTATTCACACGGTTCAATACTATTACAAGGTTGTTTCGGGCACAATGAGCTCTTGTACGTAGAACTGTATCGAAGTAAGGAAGCTGTAGCTTTCAATTGGTCAGAAAGATGCGTGTTTTGATCTTTCATATCTTAAAGGACGCTACGGTATTACTAAACTTTACAAAGATTAAAATTATATTATCACCGTATAAGTGCCCACTGCTGGGCAAAAGCTTCTTCTCATACGGAGCAGGTTTAAGCATTAATCACCACGCTTGCTCAAGGCGGATTGGCGATTTCAAACTTATTATTAGAAATATCTAGGTTTCCTCCCGATGTTTCCCTCTGCCTTAAATATGTCAGTGGTGTCTAAATAATCATAGACAGTACATATACCTCAGAAAAAGTCACATAGGTACTCAGCAAAGTCCCTCATAAAATCATTTCATTGTAAAATTACCCTGTGTCAAATATAGCTAGGCCACAACACAACTAAGGCACCATTCATATGTTTTTCTATAAGAACCTAGTAAGTATAGTCACTATAGGATTAGATAGGAAATGAAAAGTGGTTACTATGAAGATATTATCTGTTCTTTTTTTTTAAACTATGACCCCTATTTCGTAGATATGTTTATAAACTCTTAACTATTAAGATATTTAACTTCAGTCTTTAAATATACAGTTCTAAGGTCGTTTTTAATGTTACTCGAAATATAACGAAATTGACTTTGAAACAAAAACACAAGCTGTAAGTACATCGTAATTACCTAGCGAACTTTGGCCCGAGTTTGATAGATCACTTTACTTTAGTTTGACTTTTATGTCAAGGTAGATTAGGTTTAAAATGCAATGATTTATGAAGACTTGTTCATGTCTACTTGTGTATTATTTTTAATTTAATTGCTTTTTGGATTGCTTCATTGGCCAAGAGTTCACTTGATGTTCTTGGGGGTGCGTGCTAGTCTATCTACCTAAGAGGGAACAAAAGATGTGATTGAAGCAATATATTAAAGTGTCATCAATAAAATTATGGTTTTTCTCAGTTTTTCTAGTACACAATAATCAGTAGAGTATACATATTATCTATTTTTATTTCACGTCACACTGTTGAGATAAAGCCTCTTCTCACACGGAGAAGGTTTGAGCATTAATCAAAACGCTTGCTCAAGCTTCAACGTAAGTACATACGTCATTAGTGTCTATAATCATAGAAAGTACAACAGTTGTAACAGTAGCCTTACACACAGGGCCACCACGACTTATTTTTATTTATTTTTTACAATTCTGCAAAGAGTTTTGTCTGCACAGATTCCAATTTTAAAATTGAATTGAGTACCACTGGCATCACAGTCGAAAAAAAAAAACTGTAGAATTTTAAATCCTGTCACATTGAGTGCCACTCAAACAAATATAGAGATTTCAGAGAACCAATCGGAAATATTGGAAAACGCAGGTCATATTGAAATAGGTTTTTGAATGAGATAGCGCATATTTATCAGATTGTTGTATTTCGTTTTTTTTTGTTGTAACCAGTAAATAATTTGAATATGATTCGTTGCTGTATTTTATCGTTATAATTATGATGGTGGGTTTTCGTAAAAAGGTAATATACCTAGATTCTTTTATAAAAATAGTTTTGTACCTACAATAGAAGTGGGAATATTGTAGATATGTCAAGTGTTGTATTTGTAAGTTTAATTTTGTTTTGTTGTATGAATATGATGAAAAGGTTTCATTAAAATAATGGTTTAACATCACGTGGTGGTAGAAGTTGGGCAGCATGTCTGTCTGTCTGTCCATAGCATCAGTTCTACAAGCGACTAACCGGTCAATTCATCTTATTTTGAAACAGCTGTTAATTGTGAAAAACAGTAGTCATGAAATAAGTAATATGATTTGTCATATTTTAAATATACTTAACTAGTATTTAAAGTAAGATAAAAAAATTATTAAATCGATACTGCTTCGAAACATTTATCTGCATCGATGACAACGGGGAAAACGCCCAGAAGGCTGGCAGCAGTGCCACATTGTATGACAATGCTTACCATTTCTCCGAAGAACAAATCAAATGTCTGGTCACGAGACGTGTCGACCAGGGGGTACCTACTTTTTGGAGGGTGGAGGGGAGAAGCATCACTTGGAGTGAATCTTACTGACCACCTTTAAAGGTGTGAAAAAGAGGTGGACCAACAAACAAAGAGAATAACTATAATAATAATTATGTAGGTTTAGGTTGGTATGTAACCCAAGAATCATCGACATCATTGGCCTCGACATCACCCTTAACCAATAAATCAATCGACAAAGGTAAGTTATGTCACAGTTTCTTTAATAGAATAGTGAATAAATTACAATAAATTCTTAAAATAAGCCATTGGACTAAAATCACAAAGTTAACTCTACAGTTAACAATGTCGCTACTGTCTTCGCAAGAGAGCTTTTAAGTTGAGTTTTTGTATGTAATTTTCTTAGTTCAATTTTTTTCCACCTGCAAAGAAAAGTTTGTATTGCTTTACTAAATGCTGTGTTTTGGTAGAAAGTTTATGATAATGATATTACACAATAATTACCTGTTTGGACTAATTTAAAGGCGTGTGTGACAGGTCAGTGTGTTATGAGAAAATCGTCATTTCGAGTTTTGGTTAAACAAGTTTGTGGTCTATGGTGTCCATAAATTGAGCAGTGAAATCGGCCCTTACTGTAAATGGAATGCCAAATGGTATAAAACCATATCTATGTATATTATTATCGTGTATTGACATTAAAATGGATTACAGTTTTCTATATTTTATAACATTTATTGCTTAATATCTATATACAGTATAATGTTTATTTCAAACTTTTCCTACATCCGCGCGGATTTTCTTTCAAAATTCTATAATACTTTGAATTTTATGGCAGTGACCGTACACGCTGAGGATAAAATGTCTGATAAAAATTTTGCGCTCTTAGTCTCGCATATGCCTAATCTCTTAGTCTCATTGATAATAAATATCTTTATGAAAACCCAAGAGTAAAACCCAAACATAACCAGACTCGAGTGTGCGGACTGCCTTATAGAGCCAATAGAGAGCCTCTCACCACACAAAAAAGGTACTAGGTAGGTACGTAAGTTTTTAAACAATTTGGTTCTAGTAATAATACAACTTTTAGAACGTTATAGTAAACTAGTTTACACGTAATTAACTAACAATGTAGATATGAGTATCGCCAGTGATTGCCTCAAATTACATCCGAAACAAAAAATGTTCGATTGGTGATTGTTCTTCGTAATAACAGGTCTTGTCAACAATAGTGGATAGGTGTTGTGGGTCGCTGTATGAAAGCGCTTTTGTGAAGTTTTTCGGTGGAAAATTGGAGTTAATTTTTTTTATTTTCGAACTTGGCTTTACTGTAGCATATAAAAAATACGAAGTTTCCTATTTTCATTAACAATTTGATCATCAATTGGGCCTATTAGGTACATACTTTAAATTATGTAAATAGAGCCGTATTATTTTCAAACATCTAAAATTATTATCTACCTACATATACCTATGTATGTCAGTTACGACAACTATAAGAAGCGAAAGAAAAATGGAAAAACAAAAAATTTTACTGTCTCTTAATTAACACGTTGGCAAATATTTAATGCACCAATTAGTTTAGAACAAAGATGTTGCTTTTCTCTCACCTTCTCCGTTTGTGAAGAGGTTCAGCAGTGACCACTTATTAAATACGCTGATGATGATGATCATGGTGATTTTACACTTCATTTTTTTTTGTTAATGAACGTTGCACCATATTACGATTTTCTCCTGAATCGTGGCGTTCATAAATATACAATTTCAAATACACATTCCACCTTGACACGTTCCAATAATTTGTTGCCCAGAAGTTAGCAGTCGGCTAATTGAGGAGCTTCCTAGGTGAAAATTAAATTAATTGGACGTTTCAATTCAATAAAATATTGAAAAATTACTATACTTTTATTCATTCATCGATCGATACACTAATCTTAAGAAATAAGTAAGCTATTTGACTTTTAAATACTATGACGTCATTACTCAGCATTTCATACAAATTTCATAGAAAAATATAGTTTTGGACATTTGGATAAAAGTATTGAATTTGACTATTTGGAAACTACCGTATTACACATCAAAACAGAGGTCTAGATAATGAAACAAAATGATACATATACATACATACATATATGTAGGTAGGATAATTATCTTTCATGCTATTCATTATAAATACGAATTATTATACGCATTTCCGACAGATTTAATGTCATGATAATTCTAATAATGCATCACAAAGGTTTGTTACGTAAACCGGTGACATATTAGGCCCTGATTGGAATTTCTTCAACGCAGCATCCATTTGACAGTTTATTTACGACCGCAATTTACATAATAAGTAGTATAGTAGAAATATTTTTAACTCCTTTCTGTTAAAATAAAGCTGATTTAAAACAACTTGATTTTCAAAAGTAAGTTGATTTGGTACTTAGTTACTTGGTAGTTAGCACTTTAGGAGTTGGCTTATTACATATTGGGGTTGCAAGTCCAAGATAATGACGTACAAAATTAAAAACAAAGGGAGATCCACAGTCATAGGATCAGTCAGCTACCACAGACATAGTCCTCCATTCGTCAGTCCTGCATCATATATGAGGTTCGGTCGGCCATAACTGTCAGATAACACGAATACACAGTTATTGAATTACTGGCCGCACAATAAGTCATATCGTATTTAGGGGCAGAAGGTTGAGAAGCAACACGAGAGAATTTTGGTTCCTATTTGAAAGAAGAAAGAAAAATAGTTTATTTGGTACTGGACATGCTGCAAATATCCCCATAGATTATTATGTATAATAATGAGAAAAATTAATGCAACGCTGTAAAAAACATTTCTTAAATTCGTCATTATCCCTCGTCATGTTCCCTGAAGAGTATAACCTGGGTGTCTCCAAGGCCCGAGTGAATAGGTTGCTTATGTGTAAGTATATGCTCCTACATAGGTCGCGTTATCGTTCACCACCGTGATAGCGGCCAAATGATGAATTTAATGATGCTATGACGTAATGGTAATATTGTTTGTAAGGTATTGTGACGGAAAAGTGGTTCAAACTCTTTGACATCATGACGTCAATGGATGGTTGTCAAACGTTGCCTAGAGATTGTAAATTTCGTCGTGAATTGTCAACACGAGTTGGTGTAATCGGTAAGGCGTGTGGATTACACCACAGAGACCCCGAGTTCGAGTCCCGCCGTAAACATGAAGTTTTTTAGTTGATAGAAGTTTTGTCGAACTTTCTGGAATTATTTGTGTGAAAGAAATGAACAATTAAAGAGCGAGAAGGAGAATAAATAAAAATGAATAACGAAATTATTGGAAGGTTCTGGAGGCATGACGATCAAAAAGAATAACGAAATTGAATGTTCCAGAACCTGACCGGGGGTATATAAGCGGAACTGCGGCTCACCGCTGGCAGTTGAGTTCTAAGTCCAAAGCGATTCGGAAGAAAAGGAAGAAGTGAAAAAGAAGAAAAGTGAGTGAAATAGTGAAGTGCAGTGAGTTAAGTGAAAGTCAGCGTGAACTGTGAGCGGCAAACGGAAGTTTGTGTCAGTCGCCCGGACTCTGCTGGAGAGGAACGCCGAAAACTTAACTCGGTGGAAACTGTCATTTAAGTGCAATAGAAAGTCTGAAAACCGGTATTAGTGTTTAATTTTATCCAATCCCGTAACCCAAGCCCGCATAGTCAGGAACGTGACGTCAGGCTCGTAACATTTGGTGTCAGAAGTGGGATTGGAGAAAAATGCCGCTAGTGCCGCAGGACGTAAGAGGAGTGAGTACCCGTGCAATGTCAGAAGCGCAGTGTGTGAGGGAAGAGGGTGCTGCAGCTCAAACCAGCGATGCAGAAGCCAAGCCTGTGCAGGTGGATCTTCTGCTACAGCTGCAGCAAATGATGGCAGAGCAAGCGCGCCGCCAAGAAGAGCAAGCGCGCCGCCAAGAAGAGCAAGCGCGCCGCCAAGAAGAGCAAGCGCGCCGCCAAGAAGAGCAAGCGCGCCGCCAAGAAGAGCAAGCACGCTGTCAGGCGGAACAGCTACGGGAGCTGAAAGAAGATCAAGCTCGTCGCCAAGAGGATCAAGCTCGCCGCCAAGAGGAGCAAGCGCGTCGCTTGGAAGAGATGCATAAGGATTTCACGAAGGGACTGCAAAAGGCTGTTGAACGGGTACAAGAAGTGGAGGAAGGGTTAGGCAAGTTGGAACATCGCGTCATGGCGATAGAGGAGAGAGTGAAAGAAGAGATCTCCAAAATCAGGCAGGAAGTGACAAGCCCAAGCCCTTTGAAGAGCCGAAGCCGTCTTGCAGCCGTTTTTGACGCCCCAAATGTGGCCTCAAGCGCAACGAAAGGGCTCAAGATTCCCCATTACGACGGAACAACATCCTGGAACGCGTTCAAGCTACAGTTTGAGACACTGATGGAGGCTTATGGTTGGACTCAGAAGGAAGCACAGTCAGCCCTCACCCTGGCCCTCCGTGATCAAGCGCTCTCAGTGCTGGAAGCTATCGGCGCAAGTGGGGATCTCAGCTTTAGTGCCCTCCTCGACGCACTTGAGGCACGTTTTGGAGACAGCCACCTCGAACACGTGTACAGAGCGCAATTAAAAGAGCGTACTCAGCGTGCTAATGAGAGTCTACAGCAATGGTCCGTGGAAATCGAGAAACTTATGCGTCGAGCTTTCCGGTCGACTCCGTCAATGATTGAAGGCACGCTTCTCCAAGCGTTCATTGACGGTATTCGGGACCCCGAAGTACGAGCTGCTGTTCATCTGGGCCATCACAAGAACATGAAAGAAGCTCTGGCCCATGCATTGGAAGTGGAAGCCGTGCGTGGCAACTCCCGTACCTTACGTCTGCGGGAAATGACGACAACGGAGCAGGTACCTCCACGCCGTCGGAACTTCATGTGCTATGGATGTGGAGAGCGTGGGCACATACGGAGCGACTGCCCGAAGAAGGCGAACCGCCAGGACGCGGCGGTCTCAACTTCTGACCAGCAGCGAAACTTAAATCCAGCCAGGGCTGCGGGGTGGGCGCTGGCTGGTAGTGGAACAACCCCAACAATCTACATCAAGCAAACCAACGATGGAAATACTCTGGTGATAGACGGTCAAGTAAATGGGAAAAACAGTCAGCTAACATTAGATACTGCCCAGACGCATACCATTCGCTCGTGAGAAAGAGGTTGAAGAAATGATTGACGATATGAGGAAAAATGACGTGATAGAGCCCTCTTCTAGCCCTTGGTGTTCACCTGTCGTGCTTGTCAAGAAGAAAGATGGTTCAACGAGGTTTTGCGTAGACTATCGACGATTGAATGATGTAAACAAGAAGGATAGCTACCCGTTACCAAGAATCGATGACACACTTGACACACTGAGTGGCATGAAATGGTTTTCAACGCTCGATCTGAAAAGCGGCTATTGGCAGGTGGATTTGGATCCCAAGGACAAGGAAAAGACCGCATTCTCAACTGGGAAGGGACTCTGGCAATTTAAGGTGATGCCATTTGGATTATGCAATGCACCGGCAACCTTTGAGCGTTTGATGGAACAGGTGCTGGCGGGACTGCTGGGCGAAACCTGCCTAGTTTACCTCGATGACATCATCATTGTTGGACGGGATTTTGACGATCATCTAAGGAAATTGGAAAAGGTACTCGACAAGCTGCGTGGAGCAAATTTAAAGTTGAGTCCAAAGAAATGCTCTTTCTTCAAGCGCGAAGTGAATTATCTAGGACATGTTATTTCTGAGAGAGGAATTGAGACTGATCCGGCCAAGACTGTCGCTGTTAAGGAATGGCCAACACCTAAAGACAAAACGCAAGTTCGGGCATTTCTTGGATTGTGCTCGTATTATCGGCGGTTTGTGAAAGGATTCTCGGACATTGCCAAACCTTTGCATCGATTGACAGAGGAGAAACGTGCCTTTATCTGGGACGAGGATTGTGAGCAAGCCTTTCGAGAACTAAAAGAAGGGCTTTGTAACACTCCAATTCTCGGATACCCCAGCGCGAAGGGAATATTCGTAGTAGATACGAATGCCAGCAATATTGGAATAGGAGGTGTCCTTTCACAACGCGATGGTGAGCAGGAGAAGGTTATTGCTTACTTCAGCAAGTCACTACACAAGCAAGTCACTACAAGCCGGAGAGGAATTATTGCGTGACCAGGAGGGAATTGCTGGCCGTAGTCAAAACTCTGCACCATTTCAAGAAGTATTTACTGGGACGGAAATTTTTGATCAGAACTGATCACGCTGCTTTGAAATGGCTGCTTCAGTTTAAGGATCCCGAAGGCCAAGTAGCCAGATGGTTGGAACAACTTCAGGAATTTGACTTTGAAATCGAACATCGTGGCGGAAGAATTCATGGCAACGCAGATGCATTATCGAGACGCCCATGCGTGGAAGATTGCAAGCATTGTGCCAAGAAGGAAACTGCTTTTCTTAAGGTGATAAGGACTGATACTGTTGACGAGGCATGGGGAGATGATGCGATGAAATTAGAACAGGAAAGAGATGCAGATATTAAACCAATACTGGAGTGGCTACGAAGTGGTAACAAGCCAAGTTGGAGTGACGTCGCCCAATATAGCGCGGTGACGAAAGGTTTATGGGCACAGTGGAAAAGCCTTACGCTGCATAACGGACTTCTGTGCAGGAAATGGGAATCAACAAACGGCAAGGACGAGCATTTGCAATTGGTGGTGCCTCGTTCAAAAATAAGGGATGTATTAAAAGCGTTCCATGATGGATCTTCTGGAGGACATTTGGGAATTAGGAGGACTTTGGTGAAGATCAAGGAGAGGTTTTATTGGTTGCATTGCAAATATGACGTCGAAGATTGGTGCCGGAAATGCACTAGTTGTGCAGCTGTCAAGGGTCCACAAACAAGAAGCAGAGGGGCGATGAAAATCTACAATGTTGGTATGCCTTGGGAGAGAATAGCCTTAGACATCGCTGGACCATTTCCAATCACTGATTCGGGCAATCGCTACGTTTTAGTGGTTATGGATTATTTTACAAAATGGCCCGAGGTCTTTGCCATACCGAATCAAGAAGCAGTAACTGTAGCCACGAAGTTGGTAAACGAGGTATTCACCCGATTCGGAGTGCCCTTGGAGATGCACAGTGATCAAGGACGGAACTTTGAATCCCAAGTTTTTCAGGAAACTTGTAAACTTTTGGGAATTCATAAGACTCGAACGACCCCTTATCATCCACAGTCAGATGGAATGGTCGAACGTTTCAACCAAACATTGGAGCGACACTTAGCAAAGGTGGTTGACAGCCATCAGAGAGATTGGGACACTTACATACCTCTCTTCTTGCTTGCCTATCGGACTGCTGTACATGAAAGTACCGCAAAGACGCCTGCATTTGCAAATTTTGGAAGGGAATTGAGATTACCGGCAGATCTTGTATCGGGCTGTCCACCTGGCGACACTCGCACCGAGTTTAGCGATTACATAAGCGAGTTAAGGGCAAAAATGCTGGACATTTATGAGCAGATCAGGGAGGCCGGTCTTCAAGCTAGTGATCGCGCAAAGACGCGCTATGATCGACGAGCCAATTCTGTTGGGTTTGAAGAGGGGTCATTGGTCTGGCTTCATAATCCAGTCAAAAGGAAAGGAAAATCTCCGAAGCTGCAACCGAGTTGGGAAGGTCCTTATGAGATAGTCACGAAGATCAATGACATTACTTACAGAATTCGGAAGACTTTAAGGAGCCCTTTGAAAGTTGTCCATATAGACAGGTTGGCGAGGTATTACGGCAGCAACGATGCTCGGGACGAGCAAATCTAAGAGGAGGGCAGTGTGACGGAAAAGTGGTTCAAACTCTTTGACATCATGACGTCAATGGATGGTTGTCAAACGTTGCCTAGAGATTGTAAATTTCGTCGTGAATTGTCAACACGAGTTGGTGTAATCGGTAAGGCGTGTGGATTACACCACAGAGACCCCGAGTTCGAGTCCCGCCGTAAACATGAAGTTTTTTAGTTGATAGAAGTTTTGTCGAACTTTCTGGAATTATTTGTGTGAAAGAAATGAAAAATTAAAGAGCGAGAAGGAGAATAAATAAAAATGAATAACGAAATTATTGGAAGGTTCTGGAGGCATGACGATCAAAAAGAATAACGAAATTGAATGTTCCAGAACCTGACCGGGGGTATATAAGCGGAACTGCGGCTCACCGCTGGCAGTTGAGTTCTAAGTCCAAAGCGATTCGGAAGAAAAGGAAGAAGTGAAAAAGAAGAAAAGTGAGTGAAATAGTGAAGTGCAGTGAGTTAAGTGAAAGTCAGCGTGAACTGTGAGCGGCAAACGGAAGTTTGTGTCAGTCGCCCGGACTCTGCTGGAGAGGAACGCCGAAAACTTAACTCGGTGGAAACTGTCATTTAAGTGCAATAGAAAGTCTGAAAACCGGTATTAGTGTTTAATTTTATCCAATCCCGTAACCCAAGCCCGCATAGTCAGGAACGTGACGTCAGGCTCGTAACAGTATAATAAATAATCATTTATCTAATAAATTGCAAACTTCATTTTTTACTAAATAAAATATGAAGAATAATGTATTTTCATCTCCATGTAACTAGCATGGGATGTTCGCTATAAAAAAAAAAACAGTTGACGGATGAAAAAAATCTATTATTAGATACAGAATAGAACTTCTTATTATATTCTCTCCACAGTGATACCACGTGCTGCGAGAATAAATTGCTACGGAACCCCATGCCCTGACATGCGAACTCAATTTACAGATAACAATTGGCTATTTATTGCATCGAATTATTTTAGTTAGGGTATAAGCGTAGCTAGGTATAAGTCTACTTTGACTTGCGATTTCGTCAAAGTGGAGTTATAGTACTTTTTCCTTTTAGGGCCTCCATCAAAAAAAAGAAATAAACAATAATCATTGATCATTAAATGACGTCATCATGGATCACCCTGGGTTGGACGAGAGGGAGTGTCAGACTCTTACTGATTAAAAGCCACTCCTTTCCTTCTAGGTACATTATTGCGCTTAACCTACAACCTCAAAAGTGTGGGAGAGCCAAGCTTCGGCACGAATGGGTCGCCTCGACCGGAGTGATACCACGGCCTCACAGAAAACCGTCGTGAAATAACCACAGCGTTGTGTTCGCCGTTTGATGAGGTTACCGGAAGCCCACTCCTTCCCCTCCCCCGATCCCTCCCCAATCCCTAATCTCCAAATCCCTATTCCCCAAAAGGTTGGCAACCCACTCTCGTAACTTCTCAGTAGCGGGTGTCCATTGCCGGTGCTGATTGCTTACCATCAGGTAATCCGTCTGCTCGTTTGCCAACATGTTACATAAAAAAAGACCTTCGCTGAATGGGGAGACTTTAGACTTTAGACCTCTTTCTTCCCTTCATCAGATTTTTCGATTACTTGGTATAACACGAGGTGCCATGCCATTCTAATTTATGAATTTTTAATTAGATTCCCACGAAAGCACTATTGACAAATCTATATGCATACAAAAATAAGCCAATACTATAATTAATTATTCACAAAGTCATGCATTATGATGCATATTTCCGAAAGATTTAATGTCATGAGTCATCTAATAATGAAATCACAAAGGTTTGTTACGTAAACCGGTGACATATTTGGCTCTGATTGGAATTTCTTTAACGCAGCATCTATTTGACAGTTTATTTATGACCAAAATTATATAATCAGTTCCAGTTTTAAGTCGAAATTTTATAGCGTTTTTTAAGGCATCGTTTTGTCTATGTGGGAAGTTGGGAAGTAGGTGGCAAAAAAAACTTTGATCGATTTTTAACTCTTTTGTTTTAGAAATAAAGTGGAATATCTGTTAAAGGAGTTTGATTTTTGGGGTATGTTGATTTGCTGGCTGGTTATAAAATCAATTTTTAACGCCATAGCCATAAATGACTTGTGATACTATAAACTGTATTGGTTAGTCTTTATATACAGCGTCTAAGTCGGAAAAAAGTTCGGCTTTCTATTGCGTAGGTACTGTTAAAATTTATTTTTATTATTTTTATTTTGTATCACTTATTAGTCACAGATCTTTACAGATCTTCACTTCTTAGATCTTAAGTTCCTTGATTCTCTTGTATAATAATGGAAGTATTAAATCTGGCATAAGGGGGGGTGTTCATATCAAACAAAATACTGACTTTCCACCAGTTAAAAACCTACGTGAAAGGAACAAACCTATAAACCATACGCCAGGCTCAATGACTGACCTGATGAAAAGGAATTTCCACAAAGTTAACGTATAATACATATATAATAAATAGCTTTACTAAGAGAACAGACCGACAGACTGACACTTTTTATCTTTAAGCTGTGTTTGATGTCCAATCCTTCTCCTCCCCCAATCCCTAAATCTCCAAATCCCTAATCCCCAAAAGCAGCGGACTGGTAACTCTTCTGTTGTTGCGGGTGTCCATGGGCGGCGCTCATTGCTTACCATCAGGTAATTAGTGTATTCGTTTGGCGAACTAACATAAAAATAAATTGTGCCTGTAAGGGACTTACTCAAATAAATCAATTCAATCTTTAACATTTCAATCATACTCTGCTATGCTAACGACTTATCGCACGGCAGGCGTACAACCATTCAACATTTTTTTTTATGTTATAGCTCGGCAAACGAGCAGGTGGATTACTTGATGGTAAGCAATCAGCGCCGCCCATGGACACTCGCAACGGAGGAGTTACGAGTGCGTTGCCGACCTTTTAAAGATTAGGGTTTTGGCGATTTAGAGATTAGGAGGGATCGGGGGAGGGAAAGGATTGGGCCTTCGGTAACCTCACTCACACGACGAAACACAACGCTGTGGTTGTTTCACGCCGGTTTTCTGTGAGGCCGTGGTATCACTCCGGTCGAGCCGACCCATTCGTGCCGAAGCATGGCTCTTCCACACTTTAAAATATTTAAAAACACACTACACAGCGGTAATGAAAGCTTATGTCCTATTTTGTTGCTTCACATAAATTTATTATGAGTATGATTAAACTAATTTCAGCTTCGTGGAATACTTAATTAGCATATTTAAGGCACTACACACGCCGCGGGATGGGCTTCAATAAATATGAAGTTGTAAGATGAACGGCTTCAGTGAAACCAAGTTTTAAATTAAATCTTACCAACTGTATACATTGTGATTATAATTTTCTTGATTTATTTATTTTAACACTTTATGTATTTGAAATACAAGACTTAATGGCCAAAGGCATTCTCTACCAGTCAACCGCAAGGGTGATGCATAGAAGTGTTAATAATAAGTACTAAATAAGTAGTATATACAACATATACATATATACAAAACAAAAATATATATGAATACAATAAATATATCCTACAAATACTTATAGCGTATAAATAATACATAAATAATAATATAATAAAACACCAATACACTAAATTAACTAGTAGGCTGCGCGACGAAGAACCCCTCTGTGGTTCGAAACTAGTAGAGCTTTTCTCAACATTTACACGTGAGTAACCCGCGAATTTTAGATAATTTAGTATGTCTCACGATAGTTATTATAAAAACATACCAATACACTAATCAGTTGAATCTGTCAATTTCTCCAGCAAGTATTTGTGAATTAAAAAATTTAAAGGATAGCCGACTGGTTGCCGTCGTGATATCCGTGGGCAACGCATTCCATATCAAAATTGATTTATTTATATTTGGTTGATGGTTGTGTTGAATATTTATGAATGTCTACTCTCACATTGAGCAATATCTTGTTCAGGTAAAGGATTCAAATAATAATGAAATCACATCCCGGCTTCATCTAGTTTTTCACATATAAATTGACGTGTAAAAGTGCCGTTTTATGGCCTATTTGCAAAAATAAATTCATTGTTTCATTGTTTCATTGTCACATCATCCGCCTATTACTGTCCACTGTTGGCCAAAGGCTTTCACAGAGAAGGTTTGGACACCAACTTTTCACTTGTAATTCGAAACACAATTGAACAGTAATATGTGCGCTAACGCCGGCGTTCGCTTGGGGTTAGATGAATTAATCACAACGTTTGCTTGAGGTGGATTGGTGATTTCAAACGTATAATTAAAAGGGTCCAGATTTCCTCACGATGTTTTCCATTTGTCAGTGATCTCTAAAATATATTTAGAAAATGAACATGCTTATGATCCTGTAAAGCGTCACATTGGTTCGAGATGCATAAATAAGAATCTGTTGTTTTTACCTTCCAGACCACAACGACATTACTGCTTTTTATTATTATACTCATTAATACAGGTAATGTGAACTCAAAATAGATGCATTGTTTTGTAGTTTTACGAAGTAAACTGAAAAATGAAAAACAGCCCTATTTTGCGATTGAATTATATAGCTTTTACCGCTCTGGGTTGGGTAAGAGCTACCTAATGTTAGACTCTTATTGACTAAGAACCACCCTATTATTTCTCCTAATTTACTTTAGTACCTTTTCTATTTACAGTACTTCTATATAGTAAGTCACGAAAAATTACGAAGTTCTAGAAAACCTTTGCGAATCCGAAGTAGAAGTGTCACGTAAAAAACAATAAACGAATACTCACAGAATATCACCAAGCTCCACATATTTGGATTTACACACACACTTACACTAAAACGTTACAGTTACAGCTTATATTTTATAATACACTAGTACAACAAAACAAATGTCTACACACACCTGTATACCACTGAACTATGGGTAACACTCAGTGAATGAACCGCCTACATCAGCGCACAGCTGCCTTTAACCCTACCATAAGCTATTGCGGAGAAACGTCATTCCGTAACAGTGTTATGAATTGATGGTATTATAGATCGTGTGTGAATTTTGTTGGTTGGTTTATAAAGTCAGAATAAGGACCTGATTCACGATGTCTGAAAAGACGTTTCCATCCCGTTCTCTTCCTGCTGCAAGCCGGGGCCGAACATAATAATGCAACCGATTTATGGATACTACTGATGGAAAATGTATGATACATTTTATATGTTAAATTGTATATAATTGTATCTACCTCGGGGATTAATATGCATGACGATTTGTGATGTTTGCAAAAAATATTATTTGGAATACCACGAATAAAAAAATAACTCAGTGAAATATTAAAATATTTTTTCGCTTTTTTCAATACGATGCCTATGTCTTTTATGTTTTTACCCAAAATCAAGTAAGAATTTCAATTTGATTTAATTAGTATTTCATACAAATTTTCATAGAGCTATATTTTTTGGTATTTCATTTTCAAAATTGTACTGAATTTGTTTAAAGACATTTTAAATTTCGTATTTCTTTTTTAAAATGAAATAATGAAAAGGCTTCAGATGACAGCATACATACTACATAGATGCATGACTTAGATGAACACCAATATAAACCTACATATTTACCTATTTATGTAGGCAAAGTACATATGTATCTACAAAGTTTAATACGTACTCCTCACATTATCAAAACAATGCACTTATACATTGTTCTCATATTTATTATCCATTAATACAATAGCGGTATATATAGGTACATTTTAGTTTTTACTGCAATCGCAAGCTAACTAACGACTAAGCTCATAAATTTAACGATTATGTCGAATTCTTATTCAACACAAATTATGTACGATGTAATAGATACTGGCGTGTCAGAATTTTTGTTTTTTCTAACGTTTCCCCACTCTAGAATTTTCTCCGGGTGCTTTTACAAATATACACTAATACACGACCCGGAACAACAATTTGTGGATCACACAAAGAGTTGTTCCATGCGGGAATCATCCGCTACACGTTGCGCGGCAGCCGGTTGCCTAACCACCGCGCCAACCGTGCATTCAAAGTTTCTTTATTTTGTAGGTACAAGCTTCTGCTTGTGGCTTCGCTTGTATCTTTTTTATTGAGCGTATGTGCAATTTAGTACATACCTAACGATAGCTATAGGCTAAGGTATAATGCCGGCTTTTTTTACTACATCTCAAATAATTTGAATCCCTACTTTTAGGAGAAATTCCGCCAGCTTCAAAATTTAGGAAACCAAATTATACATAAATTCAGAAAATAACACAGCATACCTAAAATAAATGAAAACAATGTAAACACGTTCTAATGAGACTTTTCAGATTTGCAGTTATGCACATTCCAAGGGTACATGGACATCGTCATCAAAAAAAACATCGTCAGAAAAAGTAGACTTATATTTTTTAATTTGAAGTTTGTAATCGCCAGCATGCTATTAAGCAGGCGTGGTATTGTGGTGGGTTTCTTCTCAAACCTTGGTAGAGGTTTGACCTATAGGCTGATTTAAACGAATGGCCAGCCAAACACCAGACACCTTGCCAGCCATAGAAACTGGAGTAAAAACCCATTATTCAATCGTAGTATGCGACCTGAAAATATTTATCGACCATTAAACAGATTTACATTTTATTAAAATAAGCATACAGTCAATCATTCAATTACCAGGTCAGATTACTAAGACTTATATCCCCAAGCAGGTCCATTACTTAACTAGACAATGTAACATATGACAAAAAGCTTTTGATATTGATTGTCATGTGAATGCTCCGGCAAAAAAACTACCGCTGTACCAATACCGACGTCTCATACTCGTGAACAAACATAATAATTGCACACTGCACTGTTAGCTTTTGTGCAGACTGGCTACTTAGTTGCCTGATTGTTGCGCGATAGTTGTCCACTTCTGTTTTTAAGAATAAATCAGTCGATTGAGCTGTTGTAAACGTGTTTATTACAAAATGTAGATTTGACTCTCTTGACATTTAAAAAGTTACAGGGATTTTCAGAGTGATTTATATCAAGTATGTGACAAAACATTAGTGTTGTCAAGATATTCACAGTAAACTGATGTCTTGCCCACAGGGATAAACATTTAATAATTGTCCTCCGCAAATGATAAAATAATATGAATACGGTTTGATTAAGTTACTGTAAATATTCTTAAACTCTAACAAGTGCTGTTCATTCTAATTGGAAGAAATGCATATGTATTTTTACCTAATAATATTATCAAGCTGAAGACTTTGTTTGTTTGAACGTGCTTATCTCCGGAACTACTGAATTGTGTTCTTTTGTCTATTTATTTGGGAAGTCTATAGACTATATAGCATCACGGTCCTATCTGTAGGAGAAGCGAGTGAAGCCGCCTGAGTAGCTAGGGACGAGATAATAATGTGAAAGAAGTCAAAGAAACATTAGATTATAAACAGATGTAGCGAGTGACTACTAAAAAGTTGCCGGTTTATACCGTAACATAGATGTAATAAAAGTATGTTCGTATTGTCGGCCTATGTAACAATATTGCATATTGGACAATATATGGAGCGTAAAGAAATATTAAGCTATGTTAATTAGTACTTTTTTTAATATTCATGTTAGTTCGACGTGTATTAAGATGATTTTGAATTGTTTTGTTCTGATTTCGCAATGTATCGACATAACTTTTTTTAATGACACTTTTGTTGTTTATTTGGTTAATAAAAGAAGATTTTGTTTCTTTTACTTAGAATTTTGGAGTATTTATTATGTGTTAATTGTTAATCAGTGGTATTAGATAGTTACTTAATTTTTTAATAGAGTTATCGGTGTGTAGGATTACAATTGTATGTTTTTTTTATAAAAATATTTCTATGTAACTTTCTTTACAGGATAAATTACATAGTCTTAAATCCGAGTCTTACGTCTCAACTAGGATATCCTATGGGCCAAAATATGAAAGAAGATGACTGAGGAGATGAGATATATGACACACACATATATATTTTGTGCTCATAAGCAGTTTGCGCGTTTTATTTATAGCAACAACCTCATGAGTCCGCTGCAATCCGGATTTAGGCCAGGACATAGCACTTCCTCTGCCCTCCTTAAAGTGACTGGCGATATTAGAACTGCTATGGAAGACGCTAGTGTCACTGTGTTGGTGCTAATAGATTTCTCTAATGCGTTCAATACCGTCTGTCACGATATCCTTTTGTCTATCCTGTCCCATATTATGGTCTCTTCTAAGTCATTAGACTGGTTTTCATCCTATCTTCGGGATCGCCAGCAGTCAGTTCAGGTGGATGAAGGTTCATCGGCATGGTGTACTTTGGATGCTGGCGTTCCTGAAGGCGGCATACTTTCACCTCTATTATTCTCTATATTTATAAATTTCCTTACTTCTGAACTTCAGTGTTCGTATCATCTCTATGCCTATGACTTGCAGTTGTATCGTCACACTAAGGTAAGCGAACTGGAAGTTACTCTCAGAAAAATGAACGAGGATTTGGAGTTGGTAAGGAACTGGTCTCACAGGTTTGGAGTGACAGTTAATCCTGGCAAATGTCAAGCCATAATTATTGGTAGCTCAAGAATTGTGGGTAAAATTGACGCTCTTGACTTGCCAACTGTTGTCTTTGATGGTATACCGTACAGCTGCACTGTAAAGAATCTTGGCCTACACCTTGACTCACTCACTCAGTTGGCAAGCACAAGTTGCAGCTGTCAGTCACAAAGTCACAAATATGTTACGGTTCCTCTATCGCTTCAAAAACTTGCTACCGTTCAGTGTAAAGGCGACGCTTGTGCAAACTCTTATCTTCCCTATAATCGACTATGGTGATGTTTGCTACTTAGACCTGAATGCAGATCTGCTCAATAAAATTGACCGGCTTCTCAATAATTGCATTCGATTTGTCTTTAATCTCCGCAAGTACGATCATGTGTCAGCGTATCGAACGCAACTAAAATGGCTACCGATAAGACAGCGACGTGAGATGAGGGCATTAACTACTCTTTTTTCTATTCTCCATACATACCCTCTTCACCTTCCTATCTAATTTCACACTTTCAGTATGTTTGCTCGCAACACAACAAAAATCTCCGTTCTTCTAATAATCGCCTTCTGCACTGCCCTGCCCACCGTTCAGATACTATGCACTCTTCCTTTTTCGTTAAACCCATTCTTCTCTGGAATGAGCTACCTTTGGAGGTCAGGATGGTAGATAGTAAGAACGCTTTCAAATTGAAACTACGAGATCACATCCGGAAGAAATTGGCGGATTCTCCACAATAGTTTATTATCGACACTTTTTTTCCGTGGAATATGATAATATGTACCTATGTATTGTATTTATATAATGTATAGGTATACATATATTTATATTTATTGATATATGTATATGTATGAGCAATAACTTTGTAGCATGTGTTTTTTTTTTCCTTATTTTTATCAAGAAGATGCACCTACCACTCCTATTTCTCCACCACCCAAAGGTAGACTGGCAGAAAACGCCTAAGGCGTTAAGTCCGCCATTGTACGTTGTGCAAGAAGTGTAAAATAAATAATAAATAAATAAATAAATATTTTACCGCTTTGGCTATGTAACCCGAGCGAACGACGTAGTTTCGAAAAAAAATTAAAACTTCAAAATCATTTTTCAAGACTAGCATACATATACCTATATAAATAAATGTATATCATCATCATCATCATCATCAGCCCTTTTCAGTCCACTGCTGGACATAGGCCTCTCCTATTGCACGCCACTGGGATCGATCTTCGGCCACTCGCATCCAGCTCCTGCCAGCCATCTTGCGCAAATCATCACTCCACCTTGCCTGAGGACGTCCTACATTACGTTTGCCGAGACGCGGTCTCCACTCAAGAACTCGTCTACTCCAACGGTCATCGGTTCTTCGGCTAATATGGCCAGCCCACTGCCATTTCAGCTTGCTAATCCGGTGGGCTATGTCGATTACCTTGGTTCTCTGCCGGATCACCTCGTTTCTGATTCGATCTCGCAGAGAAACGCCGAGCATAGCCCTCTCCATAGCTCGCTGAGTGACTTTTAGCTTGTGAACCAGCCGCACCGTCAGTGTCCACGTTTCGGCTCCGTATGTCATGACAGGTAGGACGCACTGATTGAAGACTTTCGTCTTTAGGCACTGTGGGATCGACGACGTGAAGACTTGACGCAGCTTTCCATATGCTGCCCAACCTAGCTGAATTCTTCTATTCACCTCGTTCTCGAAGTTGTTTCTACCCATCTGCAATGTCTGCCCGAGGTATACATATTTTTGAACGACTTCGAGAACAGCGCCGTGTACTGCAATCGGTTCCGGTAGTACATGTTCATTGAACATGACCTTGGTTTTATCCAAGTTCATCCGTAGGCCGATGCGTATAGAAGAGTCAGCCAGGTCATTCAGCATCCGTTGTAGGTCCTGCAGCGTTTCTGCTACGATGACGATGTCGTCTGCAAATCGCAAGTGAGAGATGTACTCGCCATTTATGTTGATGCCGCGTCCTTTCCAGTTCAGCGTCTTGAACATATCCTCCATTGCATTTGTGAACAATTTCGGGGAGATAACATCCCCTTGTCTCACACCTCGATGCAACGGTATCGGCCTTGTTTGCTGATCCTGTACTTGGACGGACATGGTGGCGGCCTCGTAGAGACATCTCATCACTTGGATGTATCGCCAATCTACTTGGCATCGCTGCAGGGACTCCAGAACAGCCCAGATTTCGACCGAGTCAAAGGCTTTCTCATAGTCCACAAATGCTAGGCACAGGGGCTGATTATACTCCTCAGTCTTCTGTATAATCTGCCGCACTGTGTGGATGTGGTCTATGGTGCCGTATCCGCTCCGAAACCCAGCCTGCTCCGGTGGTTGGAATTCGTCAAGTCTTCGCGCAAGGCGGTTCGTGATCACTCTCGAGAACAGCTTATAGACGTGGCTTAAAAGGGAAATGGGTCGATAATTCTTCAGTAGGGTTTTGTCACCCTTTTTGAAGAATAAGACGACCACACTCCGACTCCACGCCTCTGGAGTTCTCCCTTCAAACAGGACAGCGTTAAATAGCTTTTGCAGCTCCCTGAGTACCGGTTTGCTGCCTGCTTTTAGAAGCTCTGTCGAAATAAATGTATATAATAAATAAATAAATGTGATGAATCTAAAATATTGCTTGCTTTACCTATTAATTTAAAGATGATGGAACCCTAAAGATATGCCTTATGGGTGCATAGAATGTGTTCTGTAATCTCCAGTGACCCTGCTGAAGAATAATAGAAAAATATATCCCTATCACGTAGCTAACAAGGTTTACACGACATAATATGAAAGAACATGAAATATCTAACATGCAGACAACGATAGGTGACACTATACATATTAGATCTTGCAGAACATTGGAAAGCGTCTTAAGCTATGTATCAACTAAGAGAACGTCGGGGTCCTTAAGAGCCGATTTCCAGCTGGGGTTCAGAGCAGGAGAAGGAACGGTACGGTTTTTAGTCAGTTAGAGTCTAAGACTTGCACTCTCTCCTTATTTTTTCCCGTCCTGGGTGAGGTACCCAAATAATTTGATGATTAGCGAGACGCCAAGATAAAAAAAAACTGTACTCTAGAACGAGAATTTACCTCATTATTTGTTATTGTATTAGTGTTCACAATTTCCTCACCGTTATGAACACGGCAAAATAAGAATTGACAAAATTCATTGGTCAAGGCGTTTTTGAGTTATGCGCCTACCAACAAAATTTGCTATTCATATTCTCCATTATAAGATTTTCGAGTTTATCTTTGGTATCCCTGGCGCCCGGGTGCCCAACACCGCACTCTATATGACGCCTCTGGCGGAAAAATCTCACATAAGTTTATAGAAATATGTGATCTTATTGAAAGTCGAATGAAATCGCGGATTGATTAAAATGTCCTTTACTTGTATTTCTCTGTATGGAATTAAATCCTGGAAACTCATGCGGTTCACGTATTTATTATAGATGACCTTTTCTTTGTTATGTGCCTACGTAATAAAATGTTGTTTTGAATTTATAAGCTTGGCGGATTTTGTAATACAAGGTGTATTTAGTATACTTAGTTATATCCCTTTTTTTTGTAAGGGAAAAATCATCGAATATCTTGTTTTGCCCAGGGTGGGACGAGAGGGAGTGTCAGTTTTCGCCTGCTTTAGGCCGGGACCGCGTTACGTAATTGTGCTTGCCCCGTAATTTCAAAATATATTACTTACCTTTATTTAAACGTTACTGCCAGTGATCACCCCAAACATTCATCAACCAGTGAACCCCAGCAGTTAATGGGGCGTTTTGGATTGGTTGGGAATTTGGAATGGCAGAGAGTGAGAGATGCAGGAGAATTAGTTACCAAAGGCTAATTGTAATTAGTCTTAACACATGACGAAAAACAATGTAGGCGTTGTTTCACGCCGATTTTCTGCGAGGCCATGGCATTCCTTCGGTCGGACCGACTCGTTGGTGTCGAAACATAGTTCTGATCTTTCCAATGTCTTTCCAGGTCCTTAGGACGATAACGAGATTTCAACGAAAACTTTATGTGACCAACACTGAATTGGTACACGAATACGAGTAGTATAGTGCATGTATTGATCAATACGGGCACGACACCCGTATCTGGGGCACTGTGAGATTAGCAAATGTTCTATCTAATCTTTACTAGAACATTGTTCCACGAGGATATTGTCGTCAATAGATCAGAGAGAGGTTAAAATTACCTTTTGATGGAGTGGCCACAACATCTACTTCAACAGGCCGAACGATGAAGCTGGAGATCTCATGACGGTGGCTTATGGGCCAATTTTGGTTAGCAGAATGGAAAGGGTCTTTATATCGAAGATGATATCGATTATGATGATAAACAATCGAGGAATTACGAGCGCCTTGCCGGCCTTTTGAAGGTTAAGTTAGGTCACCATTTGAGGATTGCAGCTGGGCACAGGGGGAGGATTCACTTGAGCCTCAAGTAACTAAAACATTTTCCTTTTATTTTAGTTGATAGCTAACGATGGACATCTTCAGAAGTAGACAATGTGGAAGAGCCATGCTTCGGCACGAATGGATCGGTGCGACCGGACTGATACCACGGCCTCACAGAAAACCAGCGTGAAACAACCACAGTATTGTGTTTTTCCTCTATTGCTCCATGCCGCGGCGCTGATTGCTTACCATCAGGTAATCTACCAGCTCGTTTGCCGACATATCACACAAAAAAAGAAAAAACACTTCACTATACTGAATTCATTCAGCTAAAACTTAGCACACAATCTAAGTACTGTGTATTTATGCAGTAGGTATAAGCTGTAGGTCTGTTTATGTCAACACATTCAGACGCGGCGTCCCGTATCTCATAAGGTCCCTGGAGATGTATCTGCAATGTGCACAGCTCTGAATTGCAGCGCTTTGAATTCTGATCTGAAGTGTTTGCAACTAAACGTAGGGGGATTCCATATATTCAATTTGCTAATTGATGAAGTTTATTTGTTTAAAGTCTAATGTGGCATTTGGCAAGGAGTTTTGGGATCGTCTTAAGTATTGTTAGGTTTTTTCCTTTTTTTTTTTGTATTGATAGTGATGGAATTGTGTGACAATCAAAACCATCATTTTTAGCCAGTAAATACCAGAGGCGGCGTAAAGCGTGGGCAACGCCGACGTGGGCCACAGCCTACGGCCTCGCAGTACAGGGGGCCTCGCAGTACAGGGGGCCTCGCGTTTCAAGAATTTTTATCTTTCGTCTTCAGGTCGCCACAGAAAAGGGCCCGCAAAATCTTCCTTGCACACGTTAAAATTAGAACTTACTCCGCCCCTGTTTTTTTTTTGTGAGGGGAATATCAACAAATGATTTCTCCCGCACAGGGCCGGGCGGGAGGGAGTGTCAGACTCTTACTGACTAAAAACCACCCTGTCCCTTCTCCTGCTCTGGGCCGAGGTCGCGGTGCCTTATTGCTACTACTCCGCCCCTGTGGGTTAATCTTTTTTCCGCCTCCCTTAGGGTCGGAGAAGACCAACGTGACGCACGTACACACCGAACTCTCTCACACAAACAGATACTCACACACACCACATGTATATTTTTTTATTATTTGAAAACCTGGCGTATATGTGTGTATTAAGTATCATTATTGTACGTTCGACGACCCCGTTTTCTGATACAGTACTGATTCCATCCAAAAATTGTATGTTAAAAAATAAATAAAACTTTTTAGTAGGTACTTCAAACAATAGCTACTAGCCATCAGCATATGGAAATAAAAATATGCAAAATGTGTGCTCATAATGAAAGCCTACAGCTACCAACGCAAGTTATGTAAGAGCTGAATTTTTCAACACATATGAGCGCCATTTCAGGCTTCGGTTCACAAAGGACAGAGGCCAACAAAATGAGCACTAGTTTTCTATCGCATAGTCGTTACAATTGACGAATAGACTTTACATTTGACAGAGCCAGGTTAATAATAAACATGAACCTTTTAAATTTCAATATCTCTAACTCGCCAATCAAGTTTGGAGTTAGCTGCAAATCATCATACAAAAATGAGGCTTATTATCTGAACCATTCATATTAACGTTTCTACAAGCAAGTGTGGTTAATAAATCCTAATGTCTTCTGTATGCGAGAAGCCTTCACCTAGCAGTAATCATAAAAACGATCAACTTTTAATGATTTTCTTCTGTTTAAATTATTTGTAGTTCTCATTGCATCAGCTAATAGTTGGCAAGCAAAAGTACTTGTAGCTAATGAAAATATTATTTTTTGTTAAAGAAATAAAATATTGGTTTTCTATGAAGCGTGAGATAGCCTTGATTCACCATGAATGGGCCAGCTCGAGCGAAGACCATCACAACGGGGTTGTGCCATGTGAGTGAGGTGACCAGAGGCCCAATGCTTAAGGCAGAAATCCTTAAGTCAGTAACGCCCCAACGCAACGCACTCATAACTCCAGTGCAGTTTGCAGTTGTTGATGTGCGGCATCGTGCATTGTTTATCATCAGATGATGAGAGGGCTTGTTTGTCTTGTTTATCACATAAAAAAAACTTATTTTCCTTTCCCTCATCCTACACATTATTTTCATCATTAACGTTACTAAAGAGCTCTCATATCCAAATACTAAACAAAAACACAATAATTGAAATTCACTTCCATATCAGCTGTCAGGGTTGTCAGTTGCAACTCCATTGTATGCTAAATGCAATCAATTTTATCCAGCTTTTTACGTTACTATGTAAAATAGGACTATCCGTCGTGTGAACAGATTTATAGTAAAATGACACACATTTATCAGAGTGTGAGAGAAAAGATAACATTTATTGGCAGACTACAATGTTGCTCGTGACTTTGGTCGCATAATTATTTGTTAAATTAATTAAATCTTTAAGACTTGATCATTAGGTATGAGTTTTTAATGCAATCAAATTTTTAAAATAATACAATTTAATTATCTAGGTATATATAGGTATATTATATATATAGTTAAATCGTTTTTAGCCTATAAGAGACTGACACTTTTTATCGTCCCACTTAGTGCGGGAAATTCAACAAATGACTTTCACCCATTAAAAAAGTAGTCCATCCCTAAAGCTAAGGTAGGAGAGCCATACTTCGTAGTAACACCAGGGCTTTACAAAAAAAGGCCCCAAACGGTCGGCAACGCAATTGTAACTCCTAGATGTTAAGGGTCCATGGGCAGCGCTTATTTCTTGCCCTTATCCGAATACATGATCTTGATCCAATGCCAATATGCATGATACGGTAATCAGAAAGCTTGATTGCTGACTGTCTCTTAAAAATATCAACGTGCTAGGTGTATTTTTTTTTATTTTTTCTCGCTAAGATTTTTCCTGTGTAATTTAACAAATTACATTAATACACACCTGGAAATTGTGGACCATAAAAAGAGTTCTTTTGTGGGAATAGAACCAACAAAAAGTGGAACCAGAGCCTGTCGACCAGAAGATGTGCAAAAATTTGACTGCACGGTTAGCGCGGTGGCTGGGTAACTGGCTGCCGATCAACGTGTCGCTGGTTCGATTCTCGCACGGAACAACTCTTTTTTGACCCACAAAATGTTGTTTCAGGTCTGGGTGTGATTATCCTCTAAAATAACGAACAAACATACACACATATAAACATATTCATCACATCATCAGCATAAATTCTTGATGCTGTGATGAAAGATCCAATGTCTTTTTGTTAGTTCTATTAATTATTTCACATCTATTGTGATTTATGAATATGTAAAATAGCTTTTAGTTCGAATAAAAATCTTCAGATTTGTTTTTAAAGTAGATTTATTAAACTGTTTTAGTATAGTGCGAGTTGATTGATAGTTACTCGCATTCAGTTTGTTTTATAGAAATGGTAGTAGGTATTTATGAAAAGATTTTTTCGTATCCCCATGGAATGGGAAAATTTATAAGATTTTACGTGTTTAATTTTTTTTTTGTTATTTTCATCGGTATAGGACGGACGTACCACTTCGAGACGAGTCATGGCGGAGATTCACCACTTCACTCCGCCATTCTAGAAGGTCTGCCTATTATGGCAGGCCTCCATGAGTCTTGGCTGCTCCTAGCTTCCCGCACCCGCAGGTCCACATGAGATACGGAACCCCAAGGTTAGCTTTCAGTCAGTAAGAGTTTGACAGTCCCCCTCGCTTCCTTGGGGCTCGAAAAGGGTACCTACCTTAAAACAGTGTACCGAGGCCTCTGTCTGAAGCAGCAGAATATGGTGGTTTAGTTCGAGTTCCTAAGAGTCTGACAATCGTCGTCACACCCAGGGCAATAAAAGTATATTTTAAAATCCTATATATATCGTACGTATCCTTATAATCCGCAACCCCTATCCCCAAAAGGCCGGCATCGCACTCGTAACTTGTAACCTTTGGTGTTGCGGGTGTCGATGGGCGGCGCCGATTATTTACCATCAGGTAATCCGTCTGCTCGTTTTCCGACTTATACCATAAAAAAGTCATATTGTGATAATTATCCCACCACAAAAACTTATTGCACCTAGCTTATTTTTTTACTCTGAATGCTTTGACCGCTAGAAGACGCCACACTAGATTTTGTGATACCCCATATAGCATATAAACAGCGGACAATTAAGACTTTTTAATGATATGTCATTTGCCGAATTCTGATAAGTAGTTTAGAAGTAACGAGGGAACAGTTGAACACACATACATAGCCTGTCAAAATCATAACCCTTCTTTTGCTTTGCCGTAGTCGGGTCAAAAGCACATGTTCCAAAAGTCTTTGTCTCAACAAAGTTGACAATATATGTACAATATGACGTGTTTTATAGCAAATGGCGGCCGTATCTCGTGCTGGAAGTGTCTCGTAAAATTGATGGTCAGCCCGGTTTATGGGTGCAACAAGGATTGAGGTGAGATAAGCAGTACACGAACTGAAAGCTATCTCTCATAGTACCACTTTGTACTATTTTAGATTATAGAATTTAAGTACCTAAATATGAATACAAATTTTAATTGCAGATGACATTAAATATTGATTCAGTATTTATTAGAGCGCCGATTAATGGTTCTAAAATGTAAAGCTTGTAAAAAATAATTGATAGCTTTATAACAGGTAATAATAAAATTAATATTAAAGTTTTTTTAGCGTGCGTTTCGCTTAAGTATAGAGTATTTGTGTCAAACTGCGAAATAGGAGGTTTGATATAATGTGATTTATAGACAAAGTAATATATAATTATGATTGACATATATCAGTAGGTAATGTATAAACAGGAATTAAAAAAAGTCACTAATTGGTACGAAATATATTATGGTCTAAAAACTGACTCCAGCTATTTTCGAAAATGAATTAAGAGAGACAGAAAGAGACCACTTTAAGTTTAGAATAACGCAAAATTGCGAATAACTGCTCGACAAACGAATATTTTAAATAAAAATAATTAATTCTGAACCTTTTTCTGTTGCGTATGAGTACCAAGTTTCACGAAAAACGGTTCAGTTGTTTCCATGATTATTGACTTGAAAGTTTGAATGATAACTCTTGGAGCGAAAACGTTTTTAAGAATCCACCAAAGCAATAATTAACTAAACGAATAATCACTTTTAAAACACGATATGACACAAAATACGAATAGTAAGAAATCAACGATATAAACAAATAAAACACGTTGTTTAGTTAGGTATTAATAGAGATATTGGGTCACGCGACACATTCGTCGCCATGATGTATTTATTGACGCTGGTACCTATTACGAGACGCCCTTCTTTTCATTGGAAAAAAGTCGGAAAAGCTTTTGTAATAAAGTGCAATTTCTAGAATCACTTTTACGGTGGTTTTTAAAAATGACTTGGTTTAATCAATATCTGTCGTGAACACGTAACACATCGCATAGGCCGTCTTTGTTTGGAAGGATAGAATTTTGCGGGAAAGTAGAGAAATACTGCTCGTCAATAGGACTCTATAATTTTCTTCTGTGTCGTTGGTGTGTTAATAGACATACAATCTGATGTTCAAACAAAGAGATGTTACGGTTGCTCAGCCACATTAGTCAACCGTGCATTAGCATTGAAATAATTATAAATTATTGAAATGGAACGCCAACTAAACTTTATGTAGGCTGTCTCTGTCTAGGTTTCAGTCTTGTCTATGAAATTTTAGCTTTCATATGTTCTGATTGTAATGCACATGTCAATGCAAGGTTCGCTTTGTTTCCAAATTATATTTTATTTATTTTCTCCACACATAGTACTCAATATTCCTACATATTGGCTGCCATACTGACTGCAAGGTTGGTGCGATGGCTGGGCAACTGGCAACGTGTCGCGGTTTCGATTCCCGCACGGAACAACTCTTTGTGTGTTCCGGATATAGAGATTATTGCTCCGGGTCTGGGTGTCATGTGTTTGTGAAATTGTATGTTTATAACCGCACCCACGACACAGGAGAAAATTCTAGTGTGGGGCAACATGTTTCAAAAGGAAAAGAATATATAAATGCACCAATGGCATCTAAACCTACCCCTTCAAACAATAACAAACCATTTAGCTGTCACGTTGTTTATTTGACCTTTCCCATCTGATAAATGTTAATGAATTCGGCTGACAAATCTCACATTTCTCGATGGTCTCCAATGACACGATTAGCTGATATTGTCGTAAAATTCGATGACGTAATTACGTGTAGGGCAGAGGTCTTATTAATAATGCACGTGGGTAGTTCGAGAGGCCTAGAAAGTGGAATGACGTCCGTTTTCTTGTGACGTAAGCGTGTTGTTTTTGTTTTTTGTTATATTTTCCTTTTTGCTTTAGCTTTTTGCTTTTTTATCTACACACATTATTTGTTAGATCGTTAGAATATTTTAAAGTGCGTACTGCGTAGTGATGTACCTTTTTGATATTAAGTTTTATCAGCTTTAAGAAAATAGTAACAGGTAATCTGTTAATCTGAGAGTTTCTGCACTAAACAATTAACTTCAGGGTCTGTATTTGGACTATCATGGAGTTGCACTATCCTTGATTTTCATAGTCAAAAAAAATTTAATGTGTTTTATTTATTAAACATAATGATACAAGGCTGGACATTACGCCACAGGGTATTCTACCTGAACCTTTTTTTAAATGGAAAATGTATAATTTTTTTGTTATCGCAATTTCTTATTATTATCCAATTCAATGTCTTCCTAAGACACTTTCGTAAACAGGCTATACTGCGGTCTAAACATCAGAAGGAACGGGTTTCTTTTTAGCCCGCCCTGGGCCTAGATGATTAATGATAATGTTAATTGGCCAAAAAAGCCACTTCTTATACGATGTAAACGCTACGATCCTTCCCCTCCTTCCTTCCCTCTCCAATTCTTAAATCTATAAAACACCTTACATGGCCCGAAAAGCTGGCAACGCACTTGTAAATTGTCATCCACTATCAGTAATTCCGTCTGATTAATGAGACAGAATATTATAGAATTAAGAAGATAAAAACCCTTATAAGTGATAAATGTTTGTTAAGCGGTGGCCGAATCAATTTCAGCAGATGAAGATAGCGATGACAATCCAGTTACTACAAACTCACTCACAACTTCTTATGTAGCACAATGCAATCTTAACAACAGCCAAACAGTTCAAAAAAACGATTGGGCACACGTCTTGTATTTAGACAAATCTTTATTTACAAAAATCTGTATAAAATTGTAATAAATCTTACGCCTACCTCATGATTAACATATAAAAACATACTAATATGTTAATTCCGAGTAATTTAGTGAATGATTACACTATCGCGTAATTCTGTTACATAAAAGTCGTAACAAAACAATAAAATGCTGACGGAGGCTTATTATTGTTATTTTATTGATTAATTTATGTTGTTTCTGTGTTCCATTAAGTGTGATTAGTGTCTTTAGTAAGAGGTTGTGAATGTTAAGGCGCTGGGTGGAAAGTGTCTTATGTATGTTTGCTTTTTGTTGTAAAGGGCGAAAATCTTCAAATGTCTTTACCCGCCCTGGGTGGGGCTGGAGGGAGAACTAGACTCTTACTGACTAAAACCACCTTGTTCTTTCTCCTGTTCTAGGCCAGCGGTACGTAATTGTGTTTTGGTCATTTGTACGTGACGCCACATAATTATAAATGTTAAAGGGTTTCGTATGCATTAGGCCCAAACACCTGTCAGGTAGTACAGATTTTTACCAAAGTTGTAATTTTATGTTTTTCTTTTAAGTATTAGGGATTACAGTAAGGTACCGAACTGACAGATTAAGCTCAAAAAGAGTAACTAGGTATGTGTGATTATTTGCAATCTAATATAAATGTGTCAAAATGAAAAAAATAATAAACATATTCTCGTCAACACGACCGCCGTCGGACCAATAACAAATGACAAATATTTTCAAATCCACTTTATTTAGCCTTCAAATAGACCCACGCAATTTCTCCAGAATTGTGAAACCCTGCCTTTCGGTACAGCTTGCACGCGTTATGGTTGTCTAGAAGGCAGTAAGCATTAACAAGTCTTCCTTCTTTTATTATAACATTACTTACTGACTTCAAAAGCAGTTCAGCATAGCCCTTCTGCCTATGACCTTCAGCTGTGTATAAGTGTAACAAGTTTCCTGATTCGTTAATAAGGACCCAGGCTAGTAAAGTCTTGTCCGCAAAAAGACCATAACCACACTTCAAGTTAATGAGAAGTTCGAAGTAAGATGCTGACGTAGAGTAGCGATGAGGCCACGTTGAGTCCACCAGGTCCAGATATTCATTTGTCAGGAGTTTCAGACTGATGCCTTCGGGTAAGCTGAAATTGGACAGGTGTTATTATGCGAGTGATTTTCTTACTTCATTTGGTGTTTTTTAAATCATGTCTACTTTAATTTGGGTTTCATATGAGCATTAGAATAGTAATGAAAAGGAAATATGCAAATCATCTGCGTCTATCCACTAAAGTAGAAAAATACATATACAGGTTTATAATAATAACACTTTTTATAGTTTTATATTAAGTAGAACAATTAGGTGTACTTTATATACTTTTGATTGGCACTTGGTGCTTAGTAACTTTACTAAGAGCTGATTTTCAATAGTCAGATAAATGTTATTTGAGTTATTGCTGTCATTGTCTTATAAAAACATTCTAACGCGACAGCATCATAATTATTCCCCAGATAACTTTTATCTTACCATTCAAAAATTTACCCTAAACATGTATTTCTTAAACAGTTCAAATTTATTTATTTAGTTTACTCCGTAGTACTACCTAAATAGTGCCTATAATCTGGTAAACGAATAAAATTAATATCTACATTTAAATTTATATTTTACATTTCACAAATCAAAGTTCAAAATTCTAAATTCTTACCTGACGTCATACAAGGCTTGAGTATCCAACATGAATGTATCTGAAGGCAATATCAGTTCGATCTGTACGTTAACATCATCAACGATTTCCTTAAGCATATTGATGATATTGTATGGAGCAAACGGTACCTTGATAGGTCGTGTCCAGTCTATTACTTTTGTTGTTCTCAATGCCATTGCTAATTTTCTCGTATCATCATTAGGGCATTGAATTATTACTTCGTAGAATGAATACTGCAAATAGAAAAGCAAAGATTGACTATTTTTTAAGGGCAAACTAGCATTCGGGTCACCTGATGTTAAGTAGTCAGCGGTCTTTATAGACATTCGTAATCAATACCACAGGAGTTACAAGTGCATTGCCGGCTTTTTGTGAGTTATTAAGAATTTAAAAACAGCCTTTGGGGATTGAGGTTTGGGGCGAGAAGGATTGTTTTATTAGTTCCAAGTAACTTTATTTTAAGAAAGGACAGTATTTAATTCATGCACAGTACAAATCCAATTATTGACCTTATTATCAAGTTCACAAGCTAAAATTACAATTAAAATAATCACATCACAGAAACACTGACCACAAATTGTCCACTATAAAAACAAAACAGCGCGTTACCTTCTCATTCAACGCCACCATTCCATTTTGAACCTCACCAAAAGGGCAATAGATTCGCATGTCGTATTCAATTCCTTTGGCCATCCATCGTTTTTGATTATCTAACACTGTATATCCAGAGACTCCTCTTGGCCAGTCTTTTCTGAAGACACTTAAAAGTTCGTCCCATCTCTCCGGAGGCAAATACTGCAATGGTTCTTGTGACATTATTCGTGTGCAACTGTTGGTGCACTATAAATAAAGTTGTCCTTTTATCTGAGCGTTTATTGCTCTCAATGTAATACTAGTTGTTGTGCTCGGTGTTACTTATTTTATTTGCATCCAAACTGGATTTTTATTATGAACTTTGAGTTGGTTTACAGCCAGATTTGCTCGCCACGCCAGGTAATGCCACGCAAGTATAGTAGTTTTGTTTGCTCGAAAGACGAGAATTGTCGGTGATCTAATTGTGATCCTCCGGGCGAACCAACTCCGATGATTATGACAAAGAGGAAGGGTTTTGAGCAACATTGGATGTGTTTCGTTTATGATATATCTAAATTGAGTTAACCCAAAGGTGTTAAAAAATCAATTTTTACGTTTGACGGCTACTCACGAAACTGTTCGACGAGGAAATCAACAAGTCGCAAAATTTTGCTCAAGAGTATGAGCTCTTAGCGTGGCTTGAAATTAGTCGAGTTCCTAGTCAAAATAGTGAATTATTAATGTCTGACGAAACTTATAAAGAAATAGATTTCAAAGATCTTTTGAGCGATCTTAAAATTTTTGTTAACTAGAATATTTATGGTAGAAGTACTATCACATGTTTCCAAAAAAACCCTGAATAATCACGATTTATTCGATTTACTAATTTTGAGGTTATTTTATGTTTGGTGACGAATAACTTTGAGACGGACATAAAGAAATGATGTTTAATTTTACATATACGTATATATGTAGATACTGCACACGGTGTAACTGGTAACAAGGACATCTAAGTAGATTAGTGCAATGACTTGAATACCAACGCCAGCATGATGTGGTAGGTACTTAAACAATCGCACTAACACGATAAGATAAACGACCTTTACTGTCATTCGTCATAGATAATTTAAATACCATTTAAATAAATTACAATATCAGTATTATTATGGCCGTTATCATACAGTCTGCACAGTTATTTAGTATGAATAATTAAGCGAGAACCATGCTTTGGCACTGGCACGAATAGGCCACTGAAGTAAAACCACGGCGTCACAGAATATCAAAGTGGAACAATGCTAGCGTTGTGTTTCGCCATGTGATTAAGGTTATCTTCCACATAATCCTAATCCTCAAACTCACAAAAAATCAGCAATGCATTTATAACAACTTCTATGGCGTTAGGTAGGGATGACGTTGGAATCTGTCTGATGGATTGCTGACCAATTTCATAAAAATACGGGTATGACCTGGTATGACATTTAAATTCACTCTGTTCAGAGGCAGCAAGATAACGTTATAACCTTTAGTATGATTTTTAAGAATAAGAATAAAAATGACATTTATTTGTTATGAAAACACATATTGAAACCTTTGGTCGGCTCAGTCATCATTAAATTATAGGAATTGTAGTGTGCAAGCTTCAATATGGGTCGGCTCGACCGGAGTGGTACCACGGCCTCACAGAAAACCTGCGAGTAACTATAGCGTTGTGTTTCGCCGCGTGAGTGAGTTTACTGGAGGCTCAATCCTTAAATATCCGAAAACCTCATACCCAAAAGTCCGATAACGTAACTCCTTTGGTATTGCAGTTGTACATGGGCGGCATCGATTGCTTACCGTCAGGTAATCCGTCGTATTGCCAACTTTTTTTCATAAAAAAAACTCACGAATCACGTAAAAACATAATATTATTATCTCAGAAAACGTTACATTGGTTTCAAACCGCCATCCATCCTAATACATGAAAAGCAAGTGACTTATGAACATACACTTTCAAGTCACCAAGATGACGGTCGGGTAAGTAAGTACCCAACATTATTATCTAGTACTGTTTCAGTAGTAAATCAATCTCAAGGCCCCAACTCGGAGCAGGAGTAGTAACGGAGTGGTTTTTAGCGAGTAAGAGAAAGACCTATTTACTCACTGCATAGGGCGAAAAAAAAACATTCCTCAATCTGAAAATCGAACAAGAGATCGCATAGTGAGTAACAATAACACTGTTAAATAATTTACAATCCTTGGCACTAAAGTTATTCTGCCGCGGTCAACAAATGATCCATTGATGTAGGGGCTCGAGACCTTTCCAAAATGACGGCTGTGGTCTACAGGGATGACCCATGTTATAGGCAGACATTTGTGGCACACCCTGATTATGTTGGGTCTATTTACGACAAATAGGTAGGTAGATTTGTAAAACTATTGCTTGCAAATTATTTCAAAATGTGTGTTAATAACCAAGCAAATAAACTATTAAGTACAAATGTTTTTTTTTCATGGAGTAAAATCTTCATTCTGATAGTGGTGTATTTAAAGGCTCTAAATAAGTAATTTTGATTCGCTGCACTGTTTACCGTTTTATAACATTTAACTTCATAAAAACACTTCAGAAGATAAAGATTTCTTTTTGTATACTTGAGTGTATTCTTTGCTGAATTATAATGTGAAATGGAGAGCCTTATATCCAGCAGTAGATGGAATCAGGCAGCTGATGACGATGATGATGATGAATGTAAAAAAGATAGACGCCAAAATGAAAACAAAAGTCAATTCAAAAAAATGAATATTTATTTGCTTCTTAAATAAACCCAGGTAACGTCGTCAGCAGTAACAAAACCTGACTTAACATACAGTTTGCTCGCATTATAATTGTCAGGAACACAATAAGCAATGACGACTCTTCCATCAGCTAACAAAGCATTGCTGACCAGTTTCAATAGGACCTCAGCATAGCCTTTCCTTCTATGTTCTTCGACAGTGTACAAGTGTAACAACGTACCGGCTTCAGAGACCAGGACCCAAGTTATTAAGGAGTTGTTCATGTACAACCCATAACCGTACTTTAGTTTTATGAGGAATTCGAAATATGCGTCCGATGAGGGATAGCGGTAAGGCCATGTGGAGTCTATGAGGTTTACATGTTCTGTCGTCAAGTGCTTGAAGATAACGCCATCTGGTAGTCTGGAATAACAATGAGGATGAATAACAACATGATAAAGGTAGGTATCCAAGATAAAGGGCAGTGCATCACGTAAAACTGGAGACGGGATCTTAATGAACTTTGGCACCGAGATGATATCTGCTACATAATTATGTAATGGGTTCTACATAAAGTATTTCAAACGGGTCTCGGGTCATGGTTGGAGAAAAATGTTCGCTACAATGCCCGTTTTACAATATTTGACTGAAATATTGTTAATCAAATGACGTAATCGACGTAAAAGCTTTGGAATATTTATAAGAAAAGTTAAAAATATCTAAAGAGGTAATATATTCTGTAATATTATAAAGCTGGAGAGTTTGTTTGTTTAGTTGAACGCGCTAATCTCCAGAACTATTGGTTCGAATTGGATAATGTTATTTGTGTTTGATACCTAATACATTTATCGAGGAAGGATTTAGGCTATATATAAACATCACGCTACAATTTGTAGAAGCAGAGCAGCAAATGAAACCGCGCGACAGAAGTTAGTATCAAATAAATTTTAACACGTACCTTTGCATGCTATCTAATAAAGGCATGAATAGCTCTGTCTAGCCCGAAATATACTTACCTAATATCTTTATATAATTTATTCGTGTCCAAAATATAAGTATCGTAGGGAAACACTTCTTCCACCTCTACATTAACATCATCCATGATTTCATCTAGGGCGTCGATCACATTGCGAGTTGCGAACGGTACCTTGACGGATTTATTCCAATCAATCAGTTTGGTTGTTCTCAATGCAGTTGCTAGATTGTTCATATCATCACTCGGACACTGAATTATTATTTCGTAATATAAATCCTGTGAACAAAATGAAATACTAAGTATTAGATATCATATTTTTTTATTATTATATAACCTTAAGGTGTTTCGTCCTGTACTATAATTTTCCACAGGTATTCCTCAAAAAAAAACAAATAATTATATTCCTGTTCCTTATATAACTAATATAAAAAAGTAAACAATGATTGTCATTTATTTTGAAAAAATCGTACATCGTTACGTACTTGAAACTCAGCGCCATCTAGATACGAGCTCGTAACGCTTCGAAAACTATTAAACAGTTTAGTTCGTATGAATATCGCTAGGTGGCAGGGTATACAAGGCTAGACTTAAAGCTGTGTTCTTCCAGTACACACTGACTGTTGAATTATCGCAAAGATAATTGAATGCGAGATCTTGATTAACTAGTGTTTCCAATATATATAACTTGAAACCATAAAATACAATCGTTACGAGTTTTGCAAGAACTGAGTCACACTATAACCATCCTTGTACTTATTTTTTGAGGGAAAAACACAGGTGGCTTGCCGGATAGTAAGCATGCTGCTGACGCCGCCTATGGACACCCTAAATACCAGAGGTATTATACAAATGCATGCCCAGACTTTTAGGGATTAGAGTTTCGGAGATTTGGGGATTGGGAAGAGATTAGGGGAGTTTCAGGCCAAAAGGCCTCCAGTAACCTCGCTCACAAGGCTCACACATAAATAAACGAAATGAAAACGTAGTTCTTGGCTATATTTGTGTATGGCGTTTTAATAATGATGAAACACTTCACCTACCTTTTCATTGAACGCAACCATTCCATTGTGAATATTACCATAAGGGCAATAAATTTTTAAATTTGAGTCCATCCCTTTGGCCAGCCATCGTCTTTGAGTGTCTAATACCGCATAAGCAGACACTCCTCTAGTCCAGTCTTTCCTGAAGACACTCTGAAGGTCCCCCCATTTCTCTGGAGGGAAGTACTGCAACGGTTCGTCTGACATAATTCGTAAGGTAAAGTGTCATTAAGATGTAAACGGAGATGTCTTTTTATCTTCTTGTTTCATTACTAGTTGAAGCATTTGGCGTTGCTTATTGAATTTTACTATTTGTGTGTTCCCTATTTTTTTTTTGTCCGAAATATAATATGAGGAAAACTGCTAAAAGTCATGCTTTTTAGCAATGCAATCGGCGCTGCCCAACATAAAAAATTGCATCTGCGTTGCCGACCCTCGACAGGATAGGTATCGGGCACAAGTGAGGAATTGGACCTCCAGTAACCTCTTTCGTTGCAGAAATACAACTCAATTGTTGTTCTCCAGTCAATCCGACCCATCTATGCCGAACGTGAACGTAAAAAGCTTGCAATTAATAATTTTAGTAAGTTTTTTCCTTTTAGTTCATTAAGACCAAAATATGGTATAAAATATCGTATAGTTAAAGCTGTACTTACTGTATATATTTGCATTTCAATCTAAAGGTTAATGTTATAATATTATAAAGAGCAATGGTTTTGTCTGTTAATTTATTAAGTAGGATTAAAAAGGCTCCAAAACTACTTGACCGATGTGAAAATTCATTTCACTGTTGGGAAGATACACTAACCCTGGCGAATATGGGCTGTAAACCTCACTACGACTATACCTAGTTACCTACATAAAAACAAACAGAAGTATTGTTACTGATATACTACCGACCATTTTCATTGTCGTGTGTTTAATCAAATAAAGTTGGCAATGAAAACTGCAGTAATATGTACATTATTATATAACGATATAAGATAACTTTATTTACCGACTGTTATAATTTTAATTAACAGTATGTTCAGAACAACGTTAGGCAATTTTCGTAGGCTTGGCTGACTGATAACTTTGGTGGTCGAGTATCACCTGTGTGACTACCAAGCGGTAAGAGCCCCAGAGAACATCAAACCCCTTTATTACAAAACAAGATATATCTTTAGTTTAAGTTGAAGCCATTGAGTCAGATTTTGTATTTTGAATCTTATTCTTATTATAACTTTCGTGAGACATTCTAAATTAATTATTATGTTTTCGGCGTAATAATTTGACGAGATACTCAAATAGTTTCAAGCTATGCTAGAGGCCCATATTCATAAGTCACAAGTAGTAAGTACTAAATAGTATTAAAATTAAGTTTACAACTTCTACGACTGCCGAAGAAGTAGATTCAGGTTTGATATTTTGATTGACTAGAGTACCTACTTTTTTTCAATCGACTAAGTATTTGTTGTGTCAATTTTGCTGACCTTATATTTGGACTGATATAATTTAATTTTTGGGATAAAAACAGTATACCGAGTGTTAACATGAAGTAATTAAAGATCATTGGTTTATTTGTGTGTGGGGGAGCCATGCACGGATGGGTCGGCTCAGGTCGGCTCGACCGGAGTCATACCACGGTCTCACAGAGACCTGGTGTGAAATATCCTGGCGTTGTTTTTTGTCGCGCGAGTGAGATTACCGGAGTCCCAATCCTTCTTTCTCTTCCCCATTCCTAAATTCAAATCCCCAAAAGGTCGGCAATGCAACCTATCAGATAAAAACCAAAATGTTAAAAAATTCTTTACGTAAAACCGTGCTTTACGAAATTGGATCCCCAACCTAAACCTACTTGGGTAAAGGCCAGAAGAAAGTATGAAATGTCTGCCTTATTTGCATCCAATATTTCGGTATGTCGTAACGAAGTACAAATGTACATACTTTCAAATAAAATTGAAATTTTATTCATGATCAGATCGCGTGGTTGTCTCTGTGAATGAAACTGTCAGCAAATATTTAAGTAATGGCTGCTTGAAATAAACTCTATAATGCTTTTATCAGTTGTCGTAAAAATAACTAACTTCATGTGATTTTATCATGTCATATGATAAAACAGAAGAAAGTGATACGAATGATACAACGTCATGCCTTTTAGGCCGCGGACGCACTATGGCGGCTATGATCCGCGTTACATTTTATCGCACCTATTAAAATTAGTCACGGGACAGAATCGCAAGTAAGATCTCTTATATTCCGGTTTTATTTTTATTTTATTGGTTGGTTATCGAGCTTCCGGATTACCTGATGGTAAGCAATAGGCGAGAAACACGCTGCAACAGAGGAATTAGAAGTGAAGGAGAACGAATTAGAACTTTTGAGAATTAAGGTTTCGGAGGTCTAGGAATTGGGAAGGGGTTGGATTTCTTCTTACTCCAGGAATGTTGTTATAAATCGATGGAAACCGATGTTTCTTTTATCTACTTTCTAATAATAATATTGTGTAAACATCACTGATAATGCCATGTGAAAGAAAAGGTCGTGAGGAAACCTGATCTAACCATTTCTAATTATAAGTTTGGAATTATCAATCCATCTTAACCAAGCGTGGTCATTAATGTTCTAACCATATTCATATGAGGAGTGGCCTTTGCTTTGCAGTATGCTATAGGCTGGTGGTTAACCCACCGCAGTTCTGCTTTACTTGTAGTGCAACCAGGGTTTTTATCTCCAAATGTTTGTGCAGAGGAATTATACAATGTGACATCTTCTTTTTACAAACTGCTTTTAACAAGTTACGAGTAGGCACCGTACCTTGTAAAATAAGGGGTAAAATAAATAAATGGTAAAATATTTTTTTTTGTTGAGGGGGAATTACATCTAATGACTTATGCCGCCCTGGTTGGAACAAGTTTGAGCATCAGTCTCTTACTAAAAATAGGTAATACCCTGCTCCTTTTCTTTCACCGAGTCGGGAACGCGATACATTAAGTGCTGTGCTTGCACCAACAATCCAGATTGGAACGGATGGACCCTACTACCATAGATCTAGAGTAGGTATTACTGTACAGAAATGGAATAGTTGTAAATTGTTTCATAAATGTTTTGCTTTTGAAGGCGACGAAAGATGAGGTATTAGTTTCAAGCAAAGTAATCCTATACAGTACAGCATAAGTAAATATTTTAGTCAATATACAATTAAAGCAGTAGAAAGTAATTCAGTGCCATACCTATTGATTGTTTAACAATATCTTACTGACTACTTACGGATAGGTACGACAAAATATGAAAAACATAAAAGAACAGACCATTTTTAGCAATCACATTATTTGACAATAAATTTCCAACACTTACATACGGCCACCCTTTTTGCTGAAACTATTTTATGCGCTAACAAATCTTAAGCTAAAGGGCGTAAAAGGACCAAAAAATTACGAAGGACCAACCCTGGTGCTAAACTTCGTGACCTCTCTTACTTTGCAAAGTTTGAACCCAACGTGACAATGACGAACATAGACAGTTATTGCGTAGGAGTTCCGGAAAATGGACTACTTGGTAATAAACCTTTCTCGAAATTGAGGAGGAATGTAAATTGATTTTTCCTTACTGTTGGACATGTTACGTCGTTTTGTGTTGTTTTAAAGCTGAGGTTGTTGATTTGACTATGAGACTTCTATAAAATGTTAATCTGTGGACAATGATGCAGTAACATAAAGCTCAGTAACAGATACTATTTCTTGTAAGTATAGTGTGATGGACAAATGTTTTATTTATTGATAACAACTAAAGCCGTTTTTGCGTGACAGAACAACAAACATACATCCATACATATGTACATACATTCTCACAAACTTTTACATTTATAAAATTAGTAGGATCAAATCACAATCTTTAGTCCAAACCTTCTTTAAACAAAGTTAAAGATACATACTTCAAATTTTTATTGAAAATAACAAATTACTCATTTTAATGAACTGAGAAAATAATTTACTCTTTCACCCGAGTAGGTAAGTGTTATTATAAATTTAGTATGCCTCATAGTTGCCAATAGTACTTATACTAAGGGTATATAAATATACTTTTAATTTGGCATTTTCTAACGCGTCATCGAACTTATTTTGTTAAAGTTAAGGTACCTCTTTTATGGTATAGGTCGGCAAACGAGCAGTCGGATTACCTGATGGTAAGCAGCGCCGCCCATGGACACCTGCAACGCCCAAAGGAGCAACGAGTGCGTTGCCGGCCTCTTAGAGCTAAAGGTTTCGGATATTTAAGGATTGGGCACGGCGAAACAAAACGCTGTGGTTGTTTCACGCCGGTTTTCTGTAAGGCCGTGCTCCGGTCGAGTTGTTTAAAACCTGCTTCAGTGAGGTTTTAAATATAATAAATATTTCAAATTATACATTGGATTTCATTAATCTGCCTTAAGCCAGCGTGGTAAGCAGACATTGACAACGGTAAGACTGATAACAGGCTCACAGCTGTCACAGATAAGACGTGAGTTGTAAGCTGATGAAGATTAATATGTACAGAATATCTATCAGTTAAATCAATATTACACATCATCAGAATATTGCTGCCGATTGCTGAGCAAAGGCCTCTTCTCATACGGAGTAGCTTTGAGCATTAATCACCACTTTTGCAAAAGGCGGATTAACGATTTAGAAACTTATAATTCGAAATTATTAGTCCAGCAGTGTGATTCTGTAAGACTTCATTCTAAACTTCGAATCTGAATCCGCCGTGAGTAGTAGAACACTAACGCTACACTTGCGAGTTGAACTAAATTGACAGCATCATTTTGAAAGATAAAGTATGAAATGACGTTAAAAGTGGCATTCTAAAATTTAATTTCCCCGTCACTTCGACGCTCACTTCGCACTCGAACACGACTCAAAATCAAACAAATTTTATAGAATCGACGTGCAGGTTTCCTTTCGATGTTTCCGTATGTCAACGGTGTCTAAATATTCATAGAAAGCACATATTACTTGGCCCCACCCTAAGAAACGGGAGCCTTAACCTCCGGGCCACCAGGATATTATATATTACACTTACTTTAGTCAGGAAATATTTGTGATGACTGTTATTGTCGTTTCCTGAAAATGTTTATTTTTTATAGTCCTTGAATACATTTTTATTAAAAAAATTCTAATTTAAACTATTTTATTTATTTATCTGGTCCATCGTAGAATATCTTCAGTTAGTAGAGCGTAGTAGCAGCTCAGCACGACTCCCAGTGTCTCTGGTCTTTGCATTTAAATGCACCATTAGTGAGTAATTGTGACGGCATCCACACTGAATAACAAACAAATAGAACTGAGGAACTCTCCTTATGATATTATGAATGACCAACTTCGTTAAGGGTTAATTTTGAATAGATTATAATTTATGAATTTATAGAAAATGTATCAATAGTAGCTCGGTGTTTACAATTATGTTCGGTACGTAGTCATGTAATATTAAACTAACACATTTAAATATGTATATATAGTTTATGCTACTTTTAAATTTCAATAATACCTCCGGTAGCCTTATTCACATGACATAATAAAACGCATGTTTTGCTCAAGCTGATTTACTGCAAGATATTCTTGGACTTCATCTTGATATTAAAATAAATTAAATAAATATAAATAACTACATATAACAAATTCACTTTCTTTGTTCCCTATACCCCTACAGCATTGTATCCGTGCGAAGCTTGGGTGAGTCGCTAGTTTATTATAATTAAATAAATTACAATAAATATATTTTTCTCATTTTAAATTAAAATCTAGATGAGGCTGATATTACATATATCATTTCACATCTAATTACTTTTAAAGTAAAGTAAAGTAAGGTAAAGTAATCTTTATTGTGTACATTGTGTTGGTTACAGGTGTTATACATATTTATAGTGGTATACAGTACAACAATCAGCTTAATTCAATCAGCAGCTTTGAGAAGAACAATCGTAAAAGACCTAACATTTTCTGTAAAGTTGATATTGTATTATTATATATTTTAATAATTATACCTATATATACTATACTAATATTATAAAGAGGTAAAATTTGTAAGTTTGTATGTTTGTATGTAGGGGGGTATATCTTTGGTACCGCTGCTTGGATTGCCAAAATTCTTTCACTGATAAATAGCTACAATGTTCCTGAGTGCTATAGAGTATGAAACATCACGTTAGGATAAAATGGAGCTGAGCAGCGGGTGAAACCGCTCGAGAGTAGCTAGTATCTTGTATACATATAAATATGTAGGTACGCCTAAGTTTAATATCCAATATTGTGTTAAAATTGAAACGCATGAACTGGAGAATAACAAAGTGCTGAGCTGCATTAATTATAATTATAGAAGATAATGATGAAGCGCCTGTGTACGGTAATAGCAAATACATGTTCTTGCATCATTTCTATAATAATATCTATAGATACTAGTTTTCGAAAATCGTGAGGACACAAATGAAATTCCCGATAGTATGACCTTATGAAATACACGGCGTCATTGGAAACCAGTGTGAAATAATGTTTGTTTTTTGTCAAGTGCGTGAGATTACTGGAGTTCTGTTCCTCTTACCTCCTCTCACTATAATTAAACACTTTATTCGCCTTTGGTCAAAAACTCATGAATCTTTTGCTCAAAAGTTAAACGACTATTGACCATTATAATAATTGTTTTCTTATCAAAATCGTTACTTAAGATTAGTTTAAGATTTGTTCTCAGAGATGTTATGAGATTATATTATCTCTTGCATCCTTTCACAACCGCTTACAATATAACAATATGATACGGCAAATCTACTTTCGGAAAATATCAGCTTCACATCCTGATCCATGTAACCCTTGAATAGGGAAGCTCGTAATATCGGTCGGACAACCATAAGACCCCATGAAGCTATTGTCAAGGGAATAACCCTTTTCTTCAAACGACTTTTACAGCTTTCGTGGGACGATGGATAAGTAGACTGATTTTATTTTTTCGAACATCATTTTTACACCTAATTCAAGAGGGAATTTTATTTTTTTGTCCTTTTTTTCGGTGAGCAAAAATAATGTCCCATTTTATTTTTGAAGGGGCAAAAATCGATCGTGGTCTTATTCAATCTGAAAAGAGTATTATTGCTTTTGTGGGGGAAATTTATCAATTGACTTCACCTGACTTGAGCTGGGTGTTAGACTCTTACTGACAAGAACGACGCCGCTCCTTCTCCTGCTTTAGGCTGAAGCTGCGGTATATTATTGCGTTTGACCTTGGAAAAACAATGACCCTGATAGTCCACTCTTGGACCATGGATCGCCTGATAAATGCAATTTCAAAGGTTCAGAGTTGTACGTTGTACGAGAGTTGAACGCGCATCTACTTTCAGGTAAGGAATTCAACTTTGAAAGGCATTTAAATAATTATTTTTCGTTGTTTCAACGTTGAAGTTTCAAAAATGCTCTTTTATCGGATTAATTGTATTAAATGCTTTAATTTTGACTTTGACTTTGACTTACAGGGTTTTCGACGAGTCTGGTGTTTATTTATTTAAACTTTATGCAACAAAACATTACATAGGCGGAATTAATGCCGTAGGCATTCTCACCAGTCAACCTTAGGGTGTTTGTAGACGCGATTATTGAGTAGGTACACAGTGTACATATATTAACACCACTAATTTTTAAAAATAGTATCTCTACGGTTATTGGCTATTGATATCGTCTATATTTATGTAGATATAGTCAAAAAATACCATTGAGCATTTTAAAATATCGAAAGTAAATCATTTTAATTTTACAATATTCAATATTTAACTATTTATTTACGTAGGTACTAAATAAGTTGTTTATTTTGATACAGTAATATGACGACGTTACAGGTGCGTGCGTAATTTGACCCTTCAAATACCATATTAACACAGACACACTTTTATACTCCTAATTCCCATCACGTAGCGTGTGATGAGAATTGAATCAAACATCGATTAATTCAGGAACATGTTCAAATGTAGTAACATCTTTGGCGAGAATCAATTCCTCGTACCAACAGCCAACTGAAATAAAGCTTCGAGAAACTTCGATCGTTACGCGCTGAGTAAATTACATGGTTTCAAATAAAATAAAAAGGTAGTACGGGGTGTTTAAATTAATATGTTTCCTTGTAATCGTAGTCGTACTACTATTATAAATATATGTAAAAGTTTGTGAGAATGTGACTGCACGGTCGGCGCGGTGGGTGGGCAACTGGCTGCCACGCAACGTGTCGCGGTTTCGATTCCCGCACGGAACAACTCTTTGTGTGATTTACAAATTGTTGTTCCGCGTCTGGGTGTGATGTGTTTGTGAAATTGTATGTTTGTAAACGCATCCAAAACACAGGAGAAAATCCGAGTGTGAGGCAAAGTTAAAAAAATACTTTGTTGTTCTTTCATTCAAAAACGGCTGAGTCGATTTGATTGCAATTTCATATGTAGATAGGGTATACCCTGGATTAATACATAGGCTACTCTTTCTCAACATACCAAGCGACGCGAAGCCATGGTCGGAAGTACCTAAGTTGTACTTTCACCAACAATAAGTAGGATTAATGTGTAATTTTCATGATTTATTGTCTAAACATTGATCCTGACATGAAATTAGACAAAAGTAATTGACAAATAAATAACTTGAATTTAAATTTGTTTTCGTTTGGTATTGTTTCAAAGCGCAATGCTGTGTAATTCTGGCATCAATTAGAGTGTCATTTATTTCTAATAGTTTATTGAAACGAATGACCTCACTCCCGTGATTCGACTTAGAAAAGCTCGACTAGTTTCAAGTCTGAACGGGACTCTAGTTCGCGAATGCTTGATGCTTATGTTTTAAACACGTGCTCGAAATCTCGAATAAGTGAAATTAATATGGACAAAAGTTACAACATTAATATTTTTCTCAAACTTGAAACCAATGACTTGTCGTTCATTTTCTACGATATTTTAAACCTTATGATTATACCCATTTAGGTTCACTTTCAAACACATCGTATTACAAAAAATCCAATTTGGTTAAAGCTTATACTATCAGCAGTATTCCCATAGTACAATGAAGGGTTACAAGCTCAAATGACATGGGGTAGGCTTAGTTTTATTTATGCTTCCATTTTCAGCCTAAAAAGTCCATTATCTGAAGGTTTTACTAAAGAGATTTTATTCTTAGGACATTTTATTCGTAATATTGAAGGATTTCTATTGTTGTCAGTAAAGAATATTTACAAATAAATGTTATTTTATTTCCTACTTGCTACTCTCGAGCGGTTTCACCCGCTGCTCGTTTCCAATTAATTGTAGCGTGATGTTTTATAGCCTATATCACTCAGGAATATCGTAGCTATCTATCAGTAAAAGAATTTTGGAAATCCGACCAGCGGTTCCAAAGATTACCCCCTACATACAAACTTACAAACATACAAACTTACAAATTTTACCTCTTTATAATATTAGTATTGTGACAGAAAACTCTTTGACATCATGACGTCAATGGATGGTTGTCAAACGTTGCCTAGAGATTGTAAATTTCGTCGTGAATTGTCAATACGAGTTGGTGTAATTGGTAAGGCGTGTGGATTACACCACAGAGACCCCGAGTTCGAGTCCCGCCGTAAACATGAAGTTTTTTAGTTGATGGAAGTTTTGTCGAACTTTCTGGAATTATTTGTGTGAAAGAGATGAAAAATTAAAGAGTGAGAAGGAGAATAAATAAAAATGAATAGCGAAATTATTGGAAGGTTCTGGAGGCATGACGATCAAAAAGAATAACGAAATTGAATGTTCCAGAACCTGACCGGGGGTATATAAGCAGAACTGCGGCTCACCGCTGGCAGTGGAGTTCTAAGTCTAAAGCGATTCGGAAGAAAAGGAAGAAGTGAAAAAGAAGAAAAGTGAGTGAAATAGTGAAGTGCAGTGAAATAGTGAAGTGCAGTCACTTAAGTGAGTTAAGTCAGTGTGAACGGCAAAGTTGTGTCAGTCGGCCGGACTCGGCTGGAGAGGAACGCCGATAACTTAACTCCGTGGACGCTGTAACTTAAGTGCAATAGAAAGTCTGAAAACCGGCATTAGTGTTTCATTTCATCCAATCCCGTAACTCAAGCCCGCATAGTCAGGAACGTGACGTCAGGCACGTAACATTTGGTGTCAGAAGTGGGATTGGAGAAAAATGCCGCTAGTGCCGCAGGACGTAAGAGGAGTGAGTACCCGCGCAATGTCAGAAGCGCAGCGTGTGAGGGAAGAGGGTGCTGCAGCTCAAATCAGCGATGCAGAAGCCAAGCCTGTGCAGGTGGATCTTCTGCTACAGCTGCAGCAAATGATGGTAGAGCAAGCGCGCCGCCAAGAAGAGCAAGCGCGCCGCCAAGAAGAGCAAGCGCGCCGCCAAGAAGAGCAAGCGCGCTGTCAGGCAGAACAGCTGCGGGAGCTTAAAGAAGAGCAAGCGCGCCGCCAAGAAGAGCAAGCGCGCCGCCAAGAAGAGCAAGCGCGCCGCCAAGAAGAGCAAGCACGCTGTCAGGCAGAACAGCTTCGGGAGCTGAAAGAAGATCAAGCTCGTCGCCAAGAGGATCAAGCTCGCCGCCAAGAGGAGCAAGCGCGTCGCTTGGAAGAGATGCATAAGGATTTCACGAAGGGACTGCAAAAGGCTGTCGAACGGGTACAAGAAGTGGAGGAAGGGTTAGGCAAGTTGGAACATCGCGTCAAGGCGATAGAGGAGAGAGTGGAAGAAGAGATCTCCAAAATCAAGCAGGAAGTGACAAGCCTAAGCCCTTTGAAGAGCCGAAGCCGTCTTGCAGCCGTTTTTGAAGCCCCGAATGCGGCTTCAAGTGCAATGAAAGGGCTTAAGATTCCCCATTACGACGGAACAACATCCTGGACCGCGTTCAAGCTACAGTTTGAGACACTTATGGAGGCTTATGGTTGGACTCAGAAGGAAGCACAGTCAGCCCTTATCCTGGCCCTCCGTGATCAAGCGCTCTCAGTGCTGGAAGCTATCGGCGCAAGTGGGGATCTCAGCTTTAGTGCCCTCCTCGACGCACTTGAGGCACGTTTTGGAGACAGCCACCTCGAGCACGTGTACAGAGCGCAATTAAAAGAGCGTACTCAGCGTGCTAATGAGGGCCTACAGCAATGGTCCGTGGAAATCGAGAAACTTGTGCGTCGAGCTTTCCGGTCGACTCCGTCAATGATTGAAGGCACGCTTCTCCAAGCGTTCATTGACGGTATTCGGGACCCCGAAGTACGGGCCGCTGTTCATCTGGGCCATCACAAGAACATGAAAGAAGCTCTGGCCCATGCATTGGAAGTGGAAGCCGTGCGTGGTAACTCCCGTACCTTACGTCTGCGGGAAATGACGACAACGGAGCAGGTACCTCCACGCCGTCGGAACTTCATGTGCTATGGATGTGGAGAGCGTGGGCACATACGGAGCGACTGCCCGAAGAAGATGAACCGCCAGGACGCGGCGGTCTCAACTTCTGACCAGCAGGGAAACTTAAATCCAGCCAGGGCTGCGGGGTGGGCGCTGGCTGGTAGTGGAACAACCCCAACAATCTACATCAAGCAAACCAACGATGGAAATACTCTGGTGATAGACGGTCAAGTAAATGGGAAAAACAGTCAGCTAACATTAGATACTGGAGCTTCAAGGACGGTGATAAATGTTCGGCTGCTCGAGCAAAACATCAGGAAACACCTTAAACCAATTGTTGGCCTACAAATGAAATCAGCTACCGGCCAGTGCATACCGATAAGTGGAAAACTGCATGTAACAATCAAAATTGGGGAACGTGTTTATCGACATGAGGTTATTGTGGCCAAAATTCTGGATGACTGCATCCTGGGACTTGACTTCCTGCAAGGGCACCAGTGTAACATCGACTTAAAATCTGGAGTTTTACTATGTGGAACTGAGGAAATTCCGATGAAGGGTGGAACCCTGGGAAAAGTTTGCTGTTTAAGAAGAACTGTTCTTGCACCAAAATCACAGACTCTCGTACCAATCGCATTACCTAGGAGGAAGGAAGGAAGTTTACCTCGAAGGTGCGCTGTGATTGATAAATCGGAACACGTAAGCTCATGGCTACCGGCAAGAACTGTCGTGGGGTCATCTGATGTCAACCGCATTCCGGTATTCAACTTCAGTGATTCAAAAATTACGATTGAAGAAGGAGAGCCTGTGGGCGTATTGGAAGAAGTGGCCTGGATAAGAAAATGCTCGGAGAATCTTGTGAAGAAGGACAGTACGGGAATTGACTTTGTAACGAAAATCTTAGACGAAAACAAAAGTCTGACAAAAGTGGAGACTATGAAAGCTAGAAATTTACTTCTTCGATTCTCTGATGTGTTTTCAAGAAGCGATGGTGATATTGGCCGAACTGGTTTGGTGAAGCATAAAATAAACACAGGTGATACAATGCCAATTCGTCAAAGGCCAAGACGCATACCATTCGCTCGTGAGAAAGAGGTTGAAGAAATGATTGACGATATGAGGAAAAATGACGTGATAGAGCCCTCTTCTAGCCCTTGGTGTTCACCTGTCGTGCTTGTCAAGAAGAAAGATGGTTCAACGAGGTTTTGCGTAGACTATCGACGATTGAATGATGTAACCAAGAAGGATAGCTACCCGTTACCAAGAATCGATGACACACTTGACACATTGAGTGGCATGAAATGGTTTTCAACGCTCGATCTGAAAAGCGGCTATTGGCAGGTGGATTTGGATCCCAAGGACAAGGAAAAGACCGCATTCTCAACTGGGAAGGGACTCTGGCAATTTAAGGTGATGCCATTTGGATTATGCAATGCACCGGCAACTTTTGAGCGTTTGATGGAACAGGTGCTGGCGGGACTGCTGGGCGAAACCTGCCTAGTTTACCTCGATGACATCATCATTGTTGGACGGGATTTTGACGATCATCTAAGGAAATTGGAAAAGGTACTCGACAAGCTGCGTGGAGCAAATTTAAAGTTGAGTCCAAAGAAATGCTCTTTCTTCAAGCGCGAAGTGAATTATCTAGGTCATGTTATTTCTGAGAGAGGAATTGAGACTGATCCAGCCAAGACTGTCGCTGTCAAGGAATGGCCAACACCTAAAGACAAAACGCAAGTTCGGGCATTTCTTGGATTGTGCTCGTATTATCGGCGGTTTGTGAAAGGATTCTCGGACATTGCCAAGCCATTGCATCGATTGACAGAGGATAAACGTGCCTTTGTTTGGGACGAGGATTGTGAGCAAGCCTTTCGAGAACTAAAAGAACGGCTTTGTAACACACCAATTCTCGGATATCCCAGCGCGAAAGGAATATTCGTAGTTGATACGGATGCCAGCAATATTGGAATAGGAGGTGTCCTTTCACAACGCGATGGTGAGCAGGAGAAGGTTATTGCTTACTTCAGCAAGTCACTATCCAAGCCAGAGAGGAATTATTGCGTGACCAGGAGGGAATTGCTGGCCGTAGTCAAAACCCTGCACCATTTCAAGAAGTATTTACTGGGACGGAAATTTTTGATCAGAACTGATCACGCTGCTTTGAAATGGCTGCTTCAGTTTAAGGATCCCGAAGGCCAAGTAGCCAGATGGCTGGAACAACTTCAGGAATTTGACTTTGAAATCGAACATCGCGGCGGAAGAATTCATGGCAACGCAGATGCATTATCGAGACGCCCATGCGTGGAAGATTGCAAACATTGTGCTAAGAAGGAAACTGCTTTTCTTAAGGTGATAAGGACTGATACTGTTGACGAGGCATGGGGAAATGATGCGATGAAATTAGAACAGGAAAGAGATGCAGATATTAAACCAATACTGGAGTGGCTACGAAGTGGTAACAAGCCAAGTTGGAGTGACGTCGCCCAATATAGCGCGGTAACGAAAGGTTTATGGGCACAGTGGAAAAGCCTTACGCTGCATAACGGACTTCTGTGCAGGAAATGGGAATCAACAAACGGCAAGGACGAGCATTTGCAATTGGTGGTGCCTCGTTCAAAAATAAGGGATGTATTAAAAGCGTTCCATGATGGATCTTCTGGAGGACATTTGGGAATTAGGAGGACTTTGGTGAAGATCAAGGAGAGGTTTTACTGGTTGCATTGCAAATATGACGTCGAAGATTGGTGCCGGAAATGCACTAGTTGTGCAGCTGTCAAGGGTCCACAAACAAGGAGCAGGGGGGCGATGAAAATCTACAATGTTGGTATGCCTTGGGAAAGAATAGCCTTAGACATCGCTGGACCATTTCCAATCACTGATTCGGGCAATCGCTACGTTTTAGTGGTTATGGATTATTTTACAAAATGGCCGGAGGTCTTTGCCATACCGAATCAAGAGGCAGTAACTGTAGCCACGAAGTTGGTAAACGAGGTATTCACCCGATTCGGAGTGCCCTTGGAGATGCACAGTGATCAAGGACGGAACTTTGAATCCCAAGTTTTCCAGGAAACTTGTAAACTTTTGGGAATCCATAAGACTCGAACGACCCCTTATCATCCACAGTCAGATGGAATGGTCGAACGCTTCAACCAAACATTGGAGCGACACTTAGCAAAGGTGGTTGACAGCCATCAGAGAGATTGGGACACTTACATACCTCTCTTCTTGCTTGCCTATCGGACTGCTGTACATGAAAGTACCGCAAAGACGCCTGCATTTGCAAATTTTGGAAGGGAATTGAGATTACCGGCAGATCTTGTGTCGGGCTGTCCACCTGGTGACTCTCGCACCGAGTTTAGCGATTACATAAGCGAGTTAAGGGCAAAAATGTTGGACATTTATGAGCAGATCAGGGAGGCCGGTCTTCAAGCTAGTGATCGCGCAAAGACGCGCTATGATCGACGAGCCAATTCTGTTGGGTTTGAAGAGGGGTCATTGGTCTGGCTTCATAATCCAGTCAGAAGGAAGGGAAAATCTCCAAAGCTGCAACCGAGTTGGGAAGGTCCTTACGAGATAGTCACGAAGATCAATGACATTACTTACAGAATTCGGAAGTCTTCAAGGAGCCCTTTGAAAGTTGTCCATATAGACAGGTTGGCGAGGTATTACGGCAGCAACGATGCTCGGGACGAGCGAATCTAAGAGGGGGGCAGTGTGACAGAAAACTCTTTGACATCATGACGTCAATGGATGGTTGTCAAACGTTGCCTAGAGATTGTAAATTTCGTCGTGAATTGTCAATACGAGTTGGTGTAATTGGTAAGGCGTGTGGATTACACCACAGAGACCCCGAGTTCGAGTCCCGCCGTAAACATGAAGTTTTTTAGTTGATGGAAGTTTTGTCGAACTTTCTGGAATTATTTGTGTGAAAGAGATGAAAAATTAAAGAGTGAGAAGGAGAATAAATAAAAATGAATAGCGAAATTATTGGAAGGTTCTGGAGGCATGACGATCAAAAAGAATAACGAAATTGAATGTTCCAGAACCTGACCGGGGGTATATAAGCAGAACTGCGGCTCACCGCTGGCAGTGGAGTTCTAAGTCTAAAGCGATTCGGAAGAAAAGGAAGAAGTGAAAAAGAAGAAAAGTGAGTGAAATAGTGAAGTGCAGTGAAATAGTGAAGTGCAGTCACTTAAGTGAGTTAAGTCAGTGTGAACGGCAAAGTTGTGTCAGTCGGCCGGACTCGGCTGGAGAGGAACGCCGATAACTTAACTCCGTGGACGCTGTAACTTAAGTGCAATAGAAAGTCTGAAAACCGGCATTAGTGTTTCATTTCATCCAATCCCGTAACTCAAGCCCGCATAGTCAGGAACGTGACGTCAGGCACGTAACAGTATACACTAGTATAGATATAGATGTGACGGCAAACAAGACACCCGCAAAACCAGAGGAGATACGAGTGTGTCGCTATCCTTTTGGGAGAATAGGGTTTATTGTATTTAGGGATTGGGGAAGATTGCTGGAGATGAAGAAGGATTTGGCATCCTGTAACCCGATACAATGACAACTCTTCACTCTAGCACAAACTCATGAAAGATTATATCATCAGTTCTATGTAAAAAATAGATATTGTCGTACTTCTAAGCTGGTTGTGGATGATGGCGAAGCGATTACAATGGCCAATGTCCAACAGTGGATCACAAATCTATAGTAATATTATAAAGAGGTAAAATAAGTTTGTATGTAGGGGGTAATCATTGGAAAATCTTCCAAAATTCTTTCACTGATAGATAGCTACAATATTCCTGAGTGCTACAGGCTATAAAACATCACGCTACGATTAAATGGAGCCGAGCAGCGAGTGAAATCGCGCAGGAGTAGCTAGTATAATTATATTGATTAACCAATCACTAGTCTACATAACTTGCACCAAGCATTATGACTAAAAATAAATATTAAAGCTAAAAACATACAAAGAGCTGCTTTAAAATATCCACTATCAAGAAGGAAGCTCTGTCATCAACAAACGCGAAGCTAATTAATTCCTACTTTCACACAAAGATAGTACAACCTTTGAGAGCATTTTGTTTACAGGCTTATCAGTACTAACCCAGTTTTTTTCCAAGAATGGCGAGTGCTATAATGTAGAGGACCATTCATCATAAAGAGGGCCAGAGGGCGAGGTCGGAGGGCCGACAGTGAGGCGACATGCTGAACTGATGTCATCAAAATGTAAAGGCGAAATAAGATTTAGTTTATTTTAATGATAAGTTATTTCTTCTTTTATAAGAAGATTAATAATGAGAATACATCAGTTGTTTAGGCTTAAATTATAGAAACAAGGGGTGATGAATCAGACCTATCTCCTTCAACGAAATCTATACTTTGGAACGAGTAAATAGCTTCACTAAGATGACTGACTGACAGACTGACATTATTAATTTTCTTTAATCTTTGTTTGACTTTCAAAAATGTCTGTCACGGTCTAATTGTAATAAATGGTTTGACTTTTGACATTGACATGATTCAAGTCTCTTTTTATTTTTTGCAATGGGCCAACAGCAATTGTCCGCCATATTACCTGGTAGTAAGCGATAATGCAAGATGGAACACGCCTACTTCATTCCACATAAGCGACCATTAAACAAGGACCATGGAGACACCCTTCGCCTTTCGCAGTTTAGCATAGTATGATTAAAATTCTCAGGGTGATGCTGATTTCAGCCGGGGTTGCGGGGTAAGCGCAATGAGGCACCGCGACCTCGGCCCAGAACAGGAGAAGGAACGGGGGGGTTTTTAGTCAGTAAGAGTCTGACACTCTCTCTCTCCTTACCCTGGGCGGGAGAAGTAATTGGATGATTTTCCCCTGACAAAAAAAAAGGATGATACTGATGTTAACAAAAATATAAATGGGATTAAAATTAATGACCGTAATAATTATGTACTTCAAATGGAATGACACACGATACTTTATAATTCATACTTAATTATCATTATACATAAGTACTAAAATTCAATTTTACATAATGACGTAAACAAGAAAAATATTCAAAATTTTAATTTAACGAGGTTATTTGTCGGCGCCATTAATTATATTATTATTTTGTTTTGCTTGTTAGCATTACATAGGGATAAAGTTGAATGCCCTACTGGAATGCTGAAAGGGTCTGAATGACCCGCATTTACCCTCCGACCTTCGCATCTTGTGGTAGGGTTACCACACACCTGAATTTCATGAATAAGCTTTGTATGTATATTAAGATGTTGAGTACATTGTAATTTAGTTCATAATACTTAAGGAAATAAAGGTTTCCAAGTTATATGTTTCCAATTTCTTATTACTTGCAACGTAGTTATTCTTTTTCTTATTTATTTTGTTAGTGGATGTGTATAATTGTAAAGTCTTAATTACATTGTAAGACTATGAACATACAATTATTATTTGCCAATAACATAATTATATAACGAAATAGAATGAATCTAGTAAGGTTTATAACACCGTGGAATTCTTAAAATAAGAAATGTATACTTAATACACCAACAATTATGTTGGTCTTAATATATATAAGACAAAAGATAGGTACTATCTTTCAAAATATTATTTAAGACAAATAGCAATATCGCTATCATATTTTTTTAATATATCAGCCAATAACTTGGCTAAACAGGTTACTCCTATTGAGCAACCAAAAAATATTGACATTCATAATAATTCACCTAATACTGACATTCATAATAATTTAAATTATTAAATAAGACAATAGAGACAACCTCTTGCAAATTAAACAGTAATAAGGTTATTAATCTGGTTCACCAAAATATTCAAGGCTTTATGAGCAAAGAATTAGAAATTGAGTTATTTTTAAATTGTAATAATGTGGATATTTTGTGTATAACTGAACATTGGCTAAAACCTCATCAACTCATGTTCAATTTTGGTAAGCACCAGATTGGTAGCTCGTTCAGCAGAGTAAACGCTATACATGGTGGCTCACTTATACTGATAAGTAATCAGCTTAAATTCAAAGATCGCAAAGATATAGTTAGTTACTCTGTTGAGCGTACTGTTGAAATAGCCTGTGTGGAATTGGAGCGGTTTATTGTATTAAGCGTGTATAGACCACCTTCAGGTTTGTATGACTGTTTTGAAACAGTAATGGATGAAGTATTAAGTAAACTTACAAATTCAAAGAAATCCATCATTACATGTGGTGATTTTAATATAAATTTATTAGAAAAATGTAGTTTAAGCACAAAAATTGTAAGTTTATTTTCTTCATACAACCTTGCGAATTTGTTTCTGGAGCCAACTAGGATAACACCCACTAGTGCCACTTGCCTGGACAATATTTATACCGACATTGTGCCAGTTAACAAAGAAATAATTTCAGTACTTGATTCCGATCATTGTGGTCAGTTAATTTCTTTAACAAATGAAATAAATATAGTGTCAAAACAATTTATCACAGTTAATCCGAAGACTAAAAGACGCATTGAATTTTTCAAAGCTAAACTCAGCAACAAATTGCCTTTGTTGTTGAATTATAAGAATTCTAACACTTTATATGATAAGTTTTTTAAAATGTACCTAACAGAGTTTAAGTCTACTTTTACAGATAAAACTATTCCAGCTAATAGCAATGTGTCTTTTGGTGATTGGGCAACCACTGGTATCTATAAGAGTAGAAATCGCCTCTATGAGCTCTATAATGAGCGGACATATATTAATACTGTTGAATTCAGTGAATATGTAAAAAACTATTCTAAATTATTTAAAAAAGTTTGCTCTATTGCAAAATCTCTATTCTTAAGCTCTAAGATAAAGAACAGTACCAATGTTATCAAAGACACTTGGAACATTATCAACAGTGAGGCAGGAAGGTCTAAAAAAAGAATTAGTCAACATAGTCTAGTAATTGATAATAAGTTAATAAAAGCGGATGTAGAAATTGCAACTGCTTTTGAACATTTCTTTTCTGACATTCCTGTATCCACTACAAAGTCACTGAATTCATCTCCCACTGTTGCAGAGTCTTTACTCAAAGAACATGTTGTAGCTTGCGATTCAGGGTTTTCCTTCAAACACATAGATAACAAAGACATTGTTAAAATCTTTAATACTTTGAATAACAAAAAGACTGCAGATCTATGGGGTAATTCTGTGTACATTACAAGCTCTGTAATAACTATTGTAGCAACTGTATTGGCTCAAATCTTTAATAACTGTATTGACTGTGGTGTGTTTCCTGATCTTATGAAATGTAGTAAAATAATTCCATTATTTAAATCAGGTAGTACTTCTGACCCCACTAACTTTAGACCTATTTCAGTACTACCTACGTTCAGTAAAATTTTTGAAAAAATCATTTTAGATCAAATGCAAAGATTATTTAATAGAAATAAATTATTACATTCAGATTTACAAGGGGTCGTTCAACAACTGATGCCGGTGTTGAACTTCTTAATCATATTTACGACGCATGGGAGGACTCAAGCGACGCTTTGGGAATATTTCGTGATTTATCCAAGGCGTTCGATTGCGTGCTTCATGATACACTGATCAGGAAGCTTTCCCATTACGGAATTAGAGGTGCATCTCTGGACCTTCTTACCTCATACCTGAGTAATAGGGTTCAGAGAGTCGAAGTAAACGGAATGGTTTCTGCCGGGTCTGTTGTGAAGATGGGTGTTCCGCAGGGTTCTATTCTCGGCCCGTTTTTATTTCTTATCTATATTAATGACTTGCCTTACCTTGTAAGGGATAAACACGAGATAGTGCTGTTTGCTGATGATACCTCACTATTATTCAAACTCAGACGACGACAATCATTAATTGACAATGTAAACAGTGCTCTCTCAGAAATAGTTCACTGGTTTGGTGTGAATAACTTATTACTAAACGAAACTAAAACTAAATGTATTAAATTCACAACACCAAATGTTAAACAGATAAAAACCAGTGTGCTTGTCAAGGGCGAGGAGTTGAGTCCTGTAGATACAACTGTCTTTTTAGGTATAACCCTGGACGCTAAGCTCCAGTGGGGCCCACATATAGATGGCTTGTCGAAGAAGCTCAGTTCTGCAGCATATGCCGTTAAAAAAATTAGAAATTTAACAGATATAGATACAGCGCGGTTAGTTTATTTTGGTTATTTCCACAGCATCATGTCATACGGTATTTTGTTGTGGGGGAATGCTGCTGACATCCAGTCTATTTTCGTTCTGCAGAAAAGGGCTATTCGATCAATCTATAATCTTAGTCCGAGGCATTCGCTCAGAGAATTATTTAAGGAATCTAAAATAATGACAGTTGCCTCTCAATATATTTATGAAAATGTAATTCACGCTCATAAAAACAAAAGCTTATTTAAGAAATATAGTGATATACATAATATCAACACGAGGGGGAAAAACAAATATGTTGTGCCTGCCTCCAGGCTTCAGAAAATAAGTAGTTCGTTTAGGTGTCAATGTATACGCTTTTACAATAAAATTCCTAGCGATATTCAAAATTTGAGCCTCAATAAATTTAAAAGTGTAATAAAGGCTAAACTTTGCTGTAAAGCATTTTATAAAATAAAAGACTACTTAGAGGATAGTCAGGCTTGGGAATGAGCCGCTGTAATGTCTGCACAGGTCATGTTGACATGTTTGTAACATAAGTTACACTTTTATATACAATTTGACATTACGTTTATTTTTTTTTTATACAATGACATGATCACATAGTGTGACATTTTTATTTTTTATTTGACATTTTTTTTTATTTATTTGTTGACATTTTTATTATTTTATATTATTGTTAGTGTAAGGAACGTGTGAGACTTGTCGTGCTTTTTTATCACCAGTCATCTGCGTTCTGACAGTTTGAGTACTTGCGCGACCCACCCAAATGTTCTTTTGATCGGTATTGTTCGTCGGACAACTCAACAGCACTAGCTATATGGTTGCAAACTGACACTTGCGTGCCTGTCTTCAGAACGGGTCCACTTAAACTGGTGTGGTTCTTTCCTCAAAAGACCACTACAGAATGAACTTGCACGGTTCTCTCACATTATGTTATTTTATATTGTCTGGACTTGAAAAGAGACTGACCTCTGAGTTTGTTTCGGCATTTCTTCTCAGAGTAGTCAGATAGGAAATGACGGCTTCATCTAGTTTTTCACATATAATTTGACGTGTAAAAGTGCCGTTTTAAGGCCTATTTGCAAAAATAAATTCATTGTTTCATTGTTTCATTAATATTATAAAAGTTTATGGTTTATTTGACCGGTTTGAATTGGACCATTCTTTTTTTGTTAAGTATTAGTTCATTATTGCGGAATGCTATTGGCTACGCGACCAAAAGAAGGAGATACGCCTGTAAAGCAGCGCGCGAGAAGTTCGTTTCAAATACTTTTTTGTAGACTAAACTTTTTAAGCATAGTCTATTTTAGGTAGTCATTTTTTTCTGTTTGGGTTCAATCATAATCATATTCGCATGAAATTATAATGGGGGTTACATCAGTAATTAAGTACTACCTTATGTAGTATTTGATCCTTATGTGGTAGGTACATCAACTTTGCAGACAGATTGACTGATCTTGATCCTTAACTGACAAATGGACTAGGCAACAGTATGTTTTCGTACGTGTCCACAGAGCCCAAGTTTAAATCCTTCATAGATGGGCCCAATGGGCTGTATGTGTATGTTGCAAGCGCAATAATAAACAATGGTCCCGGCCTGGAGCAAAAGAAAGCACGGGGTGGTTTTTAGTTAGTAAGGGAGCCTGACTCTCTCTCTTTCTCTCGCCCCAACCCGCTTGAGACGAGTCATCATTATAATAATTTTGACTAAAAATGTCGTGGCCTGGGCCTAGGGCAGGAAAAGGAACCACCCGGTTTCTGAATGGCTTGTCAACGCTAAAATTAACAAATCTCCTGTTAAATCTCTTGTCAAGTCATCTGATTGGTTGTTAATATAATTCAGTCAATCAATCAGATGACTTGACAATAGATTAAATTGATTTTAACATTGATCGGCCTTTCGGAAATCGGTTGTCAGTAAGAGAACCTGACTCTTCCTCTCGCGCCATCCCGCTTGAGAGAAGTTTATAAGAAGAAGAAATTTTGACAGCAAAATCTCTTTTGGACTCAACAACCACGTGAAAACCGAAAGAAGCATTCAAAAATTAACCTTAAACTATGTTTCAAAAGTTGTTTTTCCTGTAAAGAAGCAACCCTATTTCTTTTAAATGTTTTATGTGTTGAGTATCTGAACATCGTATGCTTATGATAACGCGTGTTACGATGTTGGAGGGGTTATAAAAAGAGGGGGACTAACATTTTCCTTATCAGTATTTTTAAAGGGATAGCTCGCACGGTAGATGTTTTCTACTCATATTATATTTACATTAAAAGTCAGGGAAGATAAATTATAACAATAATAATTATTAAAATATATACCTTTTTGTTATAATAGATAAGTATTTAGTTTGATTCAGATTTTTTATTTTATGTTAGACTAGCGGACCCTTCCCGAACATATCGAATTTCAGCTAAATCGTTAAGTCCGTTTTCGAGATCACATGCTTTTTGGCGCATGCACAATCAGCGCCATCTCTCAAACGCATACAGAAAAAATCATTTAAATCGGTCAAGCCGTTTAGGAGGAGGTCAGTGACATACACGTAGCGCAGAAATATGTATATAAAGATTTGACATTCGTCATCCAGTTACACACTCGTGAAGCACTCAGCTTCAGTTTTTTTTTTATTTCATATGCATATTATAGTATAGCAATTGAGCAGACGAATTACCTGGTGGTAAGCAATCAGCACAGCCCATAGACACTCGCAGTACCAAAGAAGTCACTACAATTGCGTTAGCGGCCTTTTGTGGGTTATTCGGGATTCGAGGATTAAGGATGGAGGGAGGCGAAAAGAATCAGCCTCCGGTAACGGTGAAATACAACGTAAGTGGTGCTTTACGACGCTTTCTGTGAGGCCGTGTTATCACTCCGGTGGAGCCGACCCATTCGTGCCGAAGCATGGCGCTCCCACACTTAAATAAGAGATAATTCATAAAAGAGAAATAAGAAAACAACTTTTTTATTTAGACATTTATCACACGCCAGTTATAACTTGTGGTGCCGTTAACTTGCTCTATCAACGTCTTTATAACTTCTTCCATTCTCCATCAAAGATCACACACACCAATATATGATAATTTCTTCGGTATTATTTTACAGTCCATTCATATGTCTTTGTATCTAACTAGAACCTTAATTTGTACTAAAAGCTTAAAAAAATCTTAATTTACAAGAGAAAATAAACAAAATTAGAGACAAGAGTAAGTTTCAGCAGTAATTCGACATCCTCTTGTCATAAAAGTCTTGGTGTGGAAGCTCTTCCTAGATTCCGGACGGTTGGGTCGGCACGACTGTGTGATACCACGGCCTCATAGAAAACATACAAAATATCGTTTAATATTATTTATTCCGTAGAATCTTTTTATTTAAATAAATGTTTTGTTTTTATAGTCCACTTGACATGCTGAAACATTTAACAGACTGACATAGCTAGAAACATTTTAAAAACTAAACATCACAACAGACTCTAAAGTTGAACTTAAAACTTTTAAAAATCCCTAATTTACAAGAAAACACGAGCTTATATCGGCCACAATTGTACATTCTAGCCATAAAGCCCCGATGACGTGTACACTTCAGACAATATTATTATATTTCATCGTGATGTCTACAAATGTTTGCACTTGCGTTGAATTACACGAATATCATCTCACATTTATGGTTCTACGCCCTCATGGAACCGTTGAGGTAAGGCTCCAGTTATACTGTCAGCGGAGATGTTGTTATTTCTTCTTTCTTTTTTCCTGGAATGTGGGTGAATTCATTGTTTCATTGATATGTGGCATTTTTTTTAAAAAACTATGCACCACATTTGGATTTTCTCCTAAGTCGTGGGTGCGTTTACAAACATACAATTTCACATACACATCCAACCCGGACCCGGAACAACAATTTGTGGATCACACAAAGGGTGTGACCACCCGCGATACTCTGAGCGGTAGCCAGTTGCCCAGTCACCGCGCCAACCGTGCAGAAAAATAAAGAGGCTTATCCCGCCGAGTTACTTGTTTGGCGATTGGGGGTGGCGTTTACTGGTCTAATACCACACAGTTCTGCTCGAGCTGGGCGCGGTATGTAATCGCTCTTAACCCAGAACCCCTTTCTTTTCGTCGTCCGAATCCTCTAATATAACAGTATAAAAAAAACAATAATCTTTCAAATTGAATCGTCATTATTATTATTACAACCAGGCCCGAGCGTACGGCGCGTAGCGTTCCGCGCGCGCCTCAAAGAGCCAATAGACCACCACAGACGGGGCCCTATAGGGCTGATGTTCCGCCGGGGTTGCGGGGTAAGCGCAATGAGGCACCGCGACCTCGGCCCAGAGCATGAGAACAAAGGTTTTTAGTCAGTAAGAGTCTGACACTCCCTCCCGCCCGGCTCTGGGCGGGACAAGAAATTTGATGATTTTCCCCTCACAAAAAAAAACATTATTATTATATACATATGTACAACAGTGGTAAGTTAAAAAGATTCCTTTGTAATTTAGTGTAGTAACATTCTCAATGAAAGTGATACTAATTCTAAATATAAAATGTTCTCCCCTGTATGTTTTTAAATGCTTCAGGAGGCTTTTGAGCAGCCCGCTTTTATTATGACCATAGACTTACATAACCCACGCATATGCGTTACTGTGACAGATATGTAAGTAGTATATTTTTAGAAGTTTTTAACGTAGATGGATACAGTACATAAACCTGGTAAAAATGAGTTAATGTAACTACTACTTAAGTACGCGTTTCGTTTAAAAGAAGAAAATCATCTGTTGTGTTCTCCCGTCGCGGGTGGGGCTAGAGAGAGTGTCTCTCTCTCTCTCTCTCTCTCTCTCTCTCTCACTCTCTCTCTTACTCTTTCTCTCTCTCTCTCTCTCTCTCTCTCTCTCACTGACTTAAAATCACTCCGTGCCGTCTCCTGCTCTAGGCCGAGGCTGCGGTACCATATTGCGCTTGTCTCGCAACCCAGGCTGGACATCGGCCCTGTAGGGCCCCGCCTGTCTATTGACTCTTTGACGTTCACGCGGAGCACTACGCGCCGTACTACGCTGGGGTCTGGTTCTGGTAGCAAGCTACCCTTGGTCTGCGGATGGCGAGATCCGCAGACCTGCCCTTACAGTAGCGAGAGATCATGACACCAATCCTCGACACCATTTGTACCCTTTGAGATCGAAACAATAAAAGTGTATAGTTCCATTCATCCATCTTAATATTTCATTTGCATTTCAAGGTGCTTGACTCAACTTGTTACCTATTCTTACCTACTTGGCATACTTGGCATTCAATTGTCTCATTTTGCAACTTGTTCAACTTGACAACTTACTGTAAAGTCATCGTGATATCAAGTTTTCAGACACTGAAAACTTTTGCATTGTAATCGATAAACATTCGTTACTTATGTACAATTTTTTGTGTTTAATTCTCTTATTAAAAACTAAATTACTTATAAGTTGGTCTTGCAAAGAGAAATGTATCTCTGACTTTTTACCATTGAGGCCCAAAATTGTTCTAAATTTCACACAAAAATCGTACTTAAGCAATTTTGTCAATTTTATTTTAAACCATGATTTATGGAATTTTTATACCCACAACATTCCAAAGAAATCAAGATTTAACACATAAAATACTTCAATAAATATATAATATAGATATAAAGAAACAAAGACCAAATACATAATGAAGTAAAGCTTGTTAAGAGCAATCGCAGCCATTTTAAAACATTTGTTTAAGTGGTTCGTGGAAATGTGAAACGATGTTTGGGGACTCCATATCCTTTTAAAGAAAGGGTGATTTTAATCACACTTTCTATGTTTACAAATCTATTTTTCCACCATTTAAGAGAAGTAGGTCTTTTACTAAACTTATATTACATACATTGGTATGACAGTTTTTTAATAGTGCGCAAGTTTTAAAGTAATTGGGTAAATCTCATATATCGAAAATAATTTAACGTTAATTTCAAAATTTGAATTTAGTATGCAACAACCGTTTGTAGTTGATAATGCAAGTTTTATGTATAACCTTAATAAATACATAGAAATATATTTAAAACCAAATACGGGGTGAGTGTTTTTGCAATACATATGAGGGAAAATGGTTATTTAAAAAGAAAATTTATTGTATTATCTTACCATCGACTGAGATTTTTAATATCTGTATAGACTGAAACTGAATGCCTGATGATTTGATTTATTGAAATTTTAAAATATTTATTCGAATTCAATCTTTAAATAGTAAGTGTTATAAGGTATAATTTGAATCTATTATTTCATCCTTATTTGCAATACACATAAACTGACACCTGTGTGTATATCCCTCTTCCTACGTAATGATACATTAATGGTTAACCAATAACCATGGTCTGTCTGCCTTAAGGCAACCAGCGGGATGTAGCATTAATCATTAATGGCCCTACACGGGACCCCCTGATGACTAAATCTACGTAAATCAAATAACAAATTGTATTTGGCTTAATATTGAATATACAACGTTATGGTAATTTTCCGTGGCGGCCGGGCCAAGCGCGAACCCGGAAACGCCCTCTAAAATATCCGACAACACTTACGATGTGGTTTGTACTCTATAACTGTCTCGCTGTCATCAAACTGATAAAAACTAAAAGCTTTTCTTCCTACAAATAAAACGGTATTTTGCACTAACCCGGCTAGATCACCCGCGACAGCGCCTGACCTACTTCCAATACATCCAAAACTCACAAATTGCCATAAATTTTCATATCAATGTCTCTTGATGTTCTCACTGAAACGTTTACGATAATCGTAAATGTGCAGGGAGCCGGCAACAATATGCCAAACACCATTTAAGTCATTAATAATCGTCGTAAAACTGGAAAATTTCAATGGGCATCCCATCGTCGGGCCGGTTATCCATTAAATAAATTTTATTCGTGTGATAAGGCGCGGGGCGGGCGGCGGCTGGGCGGGCGCCGGCCAGACGCGCCAGTAGCCGCCCGACGCTGCCACAGCGAGGACGCATGCCGCTCAGTGGCCAGCCGCGCTAATTTTACACGCCAGTAACTCTCCACTGGAACGCATCACGTTGACCCACTGCTAGTGAAGTGTTGCCTGAACAGTGCCAGTGCTCGCCGCGCCGCCCCGCCACGTCGCCCTTGCAGTGAGTACCACATACCTCGGCAAACTTTGACAACGACTTATCTCAATCATCCGACGAGCTTACGGCCATTTTATTCGAACGCTCAACCTTGAGTCGTTGTCAGTATTTTGGTCATTGTGACTCGCAGCTGACTTATGATTTTTCGTCTGACGCCGCGCGATGGTTCAGCGTACTACAGAAATAGCGTTGAAGGAATTTCATTAATGTATCGGGCCGTGAGATTTATTTGGATTAGGTCCGTACGATTAATATTGTGGTAGTTGTGTGAAAACAAGGGAGATATTCATGTCAAGGTTCTGACACCTTGTTATATTCGCGTTAACGTGCCGGCCGTGTCGTAAAATAAGAAAAATGAGAAGATTGCTTGTTTGTAGCTATTACAACATCGTAAACTTTATCTATTTCTGTTCCTGAGTTTTACAGGTATGAAAATAAAAGAATGCGATATAATTGTCTTGATGACTGCTAGAAATGTATACATACTACAAACGTACGTAGCCAACGTACTCTGTCGATGTTCGAAATTTGAAAAAAAAAACGTTGGCAATGTTCTAGTGTACGATACAGTTAGTAATTCCAAATATTTGAAACACAATGATGTTATTATGAGCTAACAGGCAAGCATTAATGTTATTTTCACACTTTATAAAAGTTCATTTGCTAATGGTTCACAGTCACGAACATCAATTTATATAATTTATACTTCCTACGTAAAAGAAATGAAGTAATTTATTCTATTAGATGACACCCGTATTTCCGAATCAAATGATAATTTTTATTGGCGATCATTGAACGTTTTCATTTTTTATTTTTCTTAATAAATAAATTGATAAACGTATCGCTATTTGTTTCGAATTTATTTTGAATATAGTGGTTATTTTCCTTTAAATTTGGAAATGCGAACTAATATTAACATTTTCAATGAACCTTGGTATTGAAGAAAAGTATGTACATTTAACGAAAAAATCCAGATTGTTTTTGCCAGTTTTATCGTAGAGATCAATGGCAGCTATTTCCCCGTATGAAACGAGGTATTTGACCTTTCAGTAGGTTAGTTGCAGATAATCCAATAAATTCGAAGAAGAATATAGAATTTGGTATTCAACCTCCATCGTTTTATGTAGAACTAGCTGGCACAACAGACTGGTCCGACATTGTTCTAAATTTGAAATTCGTAAAAAGAGACCCCTCGTTTGAGTCGTGAGTTGTATTCTTGATTGGCTTCATACAAAAAATTAATGGACGTTGCATTTTTTTATTATAGACTCAGCTGTTTAACTTTAATTTGGGTAAATGATAGGACCTATCGCATTAACAATAAAATTGATTTCTTGGAAATAAATATAATCCTATTTTCAGGATTTTAATGAATAGGTACTTAGTAATCCATTATCCTATAAAAATAAATAATGGCGTATGATTTTTGTACAAAATTCTGATTAAATTAATTCTTTGAAAATTGCCAACATCGTAATTGTAGAGTTTGTTAATAAAACCTGAATACTTACATAGCTGTTTAAGAATGCATCTAAATGAAAATAATATTCAGTTAAATATACTACGCAGAAAAATAATTTTGGTTTCAAGTCTTGCTAAGTCAGATTTTACAGTAATGTATTTAATGATATTCAAGGTATGTATCACAATATTTGAAAACGATAATTACTATTTATTGGATAAATTTGAATATAGAACGTCATTTGAATTACCTATGTACCATATTTGTCGTTGAGGTTGAAGAAGGAGGTCCTTTCTCAGAAGCATAGATGTTTTTCAGGCCGATGAATATTATGATAATTATTTTGTATGGAGATGGTGGAAAATATCCTTAACCTTTTAATCGTTATAATTTGAGACAGAACAGAAGAACAATAGTTGCGCGAACGCTAGCGCGCACTTGGGGTTTGATGAATTAATGTTAAAAAATCTTAATATTCCAATAAGTGAATTAGGTACCTACTTACATAACTACTGGGTGACATTCCCAAAACGAATCCATTTTGTTTCCCATCGATTTTCCATTGGTCTTGTGCGGATGCAATTAGTGACAATTGAATTGTGATTATTCACATTTAACAGTTCCGAGTTCCACTATTTTACTGGCGGCCATTTTTATGTGAGGGAACAAATGAAAATCAATTCATCGTTAAATTGAGTTTTCTGCTTTATTTGTGCGGTCATTAAGTAGGTTTTCCTGTAAAGCCCTAAAACTAATAGGGAAGTAGTAGTATAGAGATTTAAAAAATCAAAGTCTTGCTGCACGTATTAGGAAAATTGTTGGTGTTGCGTGTCAAGCGTACGCAACTTTGAACATATTGACATCTTTAATTTTTTCATGGGCCAGTTTAAGAATGCACATATAAATCAATAATTAATATTAATAATTTTAAATAAATACTTTATCACCAGAGTTATTTATAAAAAGGGTTCGGTAATGGTTTTATATCTTTAGCTTAAATTGCATTCTTTTCCATGTTTACAATGTTCTGTTAATTTGTGGATAATGTTGTTACATCAAGTTTTGTTTGTACTGCCTGTGTGCACTATTTACAAAGTATCTGTATGTTGTCTCTACCCATTAAAAAAAATAAAACATAACCGTAATGTACCACGGTCAGTAGGTAAGAGTCTGACATTTTTTCTTGCCTCACCCTAGGCAAAGCAGATGTCTCAAAAATAACTTGCTTTTCAAATCTGCACTTCCTTACAATGTCCCGTAACGCGACGACGTTCAGTCTTTTAAATATCAAGATTCCATCCAGACACATACTCAATGCTTTTTAGTAAATAATTAAAGTCTTACTTCTTTCCCTAATAGTGATTTCTTATTTTAGTATGAAAAAAAGAAGTCAGGTGAGTCCAAACACCTGAAAATCCAACTTTATTCGTGACTCTCAAGACTTACTATACAATTACTGGAATTCGAAAAAGATTAAAAAAAGAAAACATTAATTAACAAAGAAAAAAAATCAATAAACAGTGCTTCTCAAGTGTGCACTGCCCCTTACAAAGTCCGCCAACGCGACGACGGACGCGAAGTTCAGTTTTCACAATAGTATCAAGATTCCATGAACAGATTTTAATTAACTTATTGGATTTGTGTCGAGTTCCCTGATAAATGAAGTGCTGAGGGAAATTACTATTTATTGTTCAGCTACTTAGGTTTATTATGCTTTGAATTTTAATGTGTTTAGAGGAAATTTATGATCTCTATAAGATTGGAGAAAGGAAATTAGTTGTATAGTTATACTACTATTTATAGTATAAAATAAAAACTGGAGGTTTATAGCCACAATATATACCGTTGCTTAAGGAAAAAATGGAGATATTAAAAGGATTTACTTCTGCAATGGAAAAGAAGTTATGTAGACCCATATGCAGCCCAATAGGGCCAATGTCCTTGAATGTGACTTTCGGATGCAACCCTAATGATGTACCTAGTGGTCCACGGCTTGTGGCAGGAGAAGGAACAGGGGGGAACTTAATAGTTAGTAAGAAACTGACACCACATAGGGCTGAATTCATACGATGATTCTGACCCCTCGAAAAATCAAATTTTTAGGTACATTTGTAAATTACACGTACACAAACAACCATATTTAACATCATATTCAATACACGCCCAGGTTATAACTAGCCACTCAACATGGCCATCCAATAAATCCACGTTAGTAAAATAATTATAATCATAAAATTATCAATAAAACTTGACCTGATTCCTGTTAATAACACTTAACGAGTTAACGTGACAGTTATGAACGCGGTTATATTTAATTAGGCGACTAATTACGTTAATCTTTACAATTATAACATATGTAATATGACGTCATCGATGTTATTGGCTGTACAAGATATAGTGTCCAGTACTGAGCAAAGTACTCTTCTCATATAGAGAAGGTTTGAACATTAATCATCGAGCTTATTATGGTAAGTCCAAGTTACCTCAGGACCTCAGAACCTTCATCTTATAATAATTATAAGCGATGTCTGAATAAATTCAAAAAGTAGACATACATAACTCGGGAAAATTGACATTGGTACTTTTTAGGTTTCGAAATCGCACTCTCCCGTGTATGAAAAGTAGGTGCAAAACTAAATTTTTGTAGTTAAACAAACAATGGGAATTGTTTGTCCATAGATGGCCATTGAGTCCAATCAAATATTTTTTTATTTTGTTGAGACCTTACATGGAAGCTGGATATAGTTTGCATAGAAAACCATGTCTGTTACTACAAAATATTATCTACTGTTAAAAGATTTATAACTTTGCGTGTTTCCTGAACATGAAAAATGATATTTGTGTATTTTTAAATGATTCTAAGTATCAGCTGCGGCTGTGCCATTCTTCGGCACGAATGAGTCGGTTCTACCAGATTGATACCATAGAACACCGGCGCCAAAAACCGGATCGTTGTGTTTCGCCGTGTAAGTGAGGTCCAATCCTACTTCTCCTATATCCCTTCCTCAATTGCTAAAACTCCGAGATCCCAATCCCCAAAAGGCCGGTAACGAACTCGTAACTCCTTTGGTGTGGCGGGAGTCAGCAGGCACTGCGCCTGCTACCTTTAATAAAAAGTTATTAAATCGTTGTTATCTTTTGATTATTCTTTTCCTGTACAATATTTTCAATTTCCAATGTTTTGGTTATTAACATTACATTTAATTTCCTTAAGTTAACTTCTATTTTCTCTTGATTAATAACATAAAATTAAATATTTGCACGCCATCACGGCCATACCTGTAGTTTATGTACCTACCTAAATTAACATCAATGCTTACACACACATAGACAGTATTACTCTATTCTTTAAAGAATTGTGGCATTTGATTGGCTTCTCGTCTAATGCTGTGTGGTTGTACAAGAATTAATTAATTAAGTTGGATTGTCTAGGGACTTCACTGCGTGCACATTTATATACACGTGTATAGTACTCATTTTAATACTTGCTTTTATTTAATTTTCAATTAATGTAAATGTCTGTTTAGGGTTTTTGATGGGTCAAAACCATCCAGCTAGATCTTTGGTTGCAGTACAATTTGAGTAGCTATTTATCTGCTATGCTATGCTAACTTAGCATTCTGATAGTAAATTGGTTTTCATGACAATCCCTGCACCCATCAAGTTACAGCCTGAATAAGAAACTTAGCTATTCAATCAAACGATAAGTCATTCCAGCCGTTGGTTGGACAGCTTTTTTATGTATGGGAGAGCCATGCTTCGGCACGAATGCGTCGGCTTGACCGGAGTGATACCACGGCCTCACAAAAAGCCGGCGTGAAATAACCACAGCGTTGTGTTTCGCCGTGTGAGTGAGGTTACCGGAGGCCCAATCCTTCCCCTCCCATCCCTCCCCCTAAATCTCCAAATCCGTAATCCCTAAAAGGTCGGCAACGCACTCGTAACTCCTCCGTTGCGAGTGTCCATGGGCGGCGCTGATTGCTTACCAACAGGTAATCCGTCTGCTCATTTGCCGACCTATTACATAAAAAAAAGGTAATTCAAATATTTGGCTGCCACATATGAGTACGTATGAATACTTATGAAGTGAAACCTTGCAACTAAATTTTGAAAGAGGATAGTTATCTTTTCTTCTACCGATTGAGCTAAAATGTTTTAAACAGGTTTAGTTTTCCATGCGAAGCTATAACGTTACATTAAAACCAATAAAAATGACTGTAAAGTGTTCAGACCTGGTACGTTTTAAAAGTATAAGGCTACAGAAGGATTATATAATTATGTATGTATATACCTATATATACTTGTACCACACCTGCTTGCATTTTCCGGCATGATTACATTAAGATCCTAATAGCCAATTCGGAATAGCGACTACATACATCAAACATTTGGCAGGACCATTGTTTGCGGTCGAAACCACAAAACCGAACCTTGGTTATTCAGCTATTAGTTACACACACATATGTAAACAAACATCAACAATAAACATACAAGCTAACAAAGTTTTAGGTCACCTAAAGACGAAGGAGCGACGATGGAGCTGCGTTTCAAACAATTTAATTTCAAGTTAAATGAAGTTAAGAGCGTGCGCTCATAATTATGACGTAACAGGGTCTGACATGGGCATCCGACTGGATATAATATACTTTAGTGAGCACTATGTACTAAGTATATAAAGCATTAGTTATTGAAGTAGTTTAGGAAAATTGCTTTTGAAATATAGGCTGTATTGGGTCGCTGGTTTAGTGTTGATGTTAGTGGCATTGACTATTGTTTTTTTTATCATAATAAGTCTACCGTATGCCTGAGAGAAATTGTGTTGGTTCTGTTAAATTTGGATGTTAGCAACAACAGCAATAATAGGGACGTCGTTCGTAAGTGGTTGACTTTTAAGTTGTAGATAATAAAGCTTGAATTGCAATACGGTTGTTAAATAATAATAAAATGTCGAATTACTCAAAAAAATTAACGAAGGTGAGTTTTACACATTTAACATTGTATTATTTATTATCCTTCTCATCTCTTATGAGTTAGTTAGGATACATACTTATTGGTATTTTTGGGAAAAAAGATAAATTTTAAAATGAAGCTGTAGGTACTTTATTAATGCACAGTTACATCCACCACAAAGCTGGACACTTACATACCGACAAACGCGCCCTCTGTAATAGAAAACCACAAAGTATTAATGTTAAACTAAAATTTACAAAGGGACCACAAACCTCAATTTGTGCCAATTTAGGCTAATCACAGCTGACTGTAATCCGCGGTGGCCCATGGCAGTTCCACTGCGCGTCCAATTAGCCATTTGTCCAAACGTTCGATTTCAATTACAAATCCAGCTTATGTCAAATTAAACTGCTTATACCTATTCTGGAAGAGACATTGTAGCTTAACAGCTCTTAGCATCCTTACGTGGTATTATGCAGCAGATATGTGCTGTATTTACGTTAAAATATGTATTTTATTTTGAATAATTTTAATATTCGTATTGTGTCCGTTCTTTAATACAAGAGGCTAGTATGAGAGAGACTATAAAACAATGGCATGAGGTTCACAAGTCAAAATTTATTTGAATACTGTACCTGATATGGAATTACAGTCTTAATCTCCCTTCTTAGAGAAGTGATAGGCACTGGCTACCTCTTGCACCGAGATTTAGTTCAGACCATGCTGCGGAGTGAGGGAGAACAGTCATTGACTCTAAGTAGGAGGCATTAGGAACCAAGTGCCTATTTCACTGTCATAATATTATAATTTATATAGTTCGTATTAAATCTGAAATTTAGAAATTAAAATGTTTCCTATGATTTAATCAATAAGTTTACCAATGAAAAAAACATATGATACTTAATTTATAGTTTCATTAGTTCAACGTATATCTTACGTCGTACCGTCCACCCTTAACTATGAGTAACCCTTACTTCGAAGGTTTTTTGATCGGAAGGGTTAATCAAGTAGTCCTACGTCAGAAACAGACAAAGGATTGAATCGAGGGGTTTATTAGCTTTTAGACAGTTTGTTAATAACTAGTATAGGAGAGTAAGATGTCTTAAATTGTTTTGTGGAGGTTCGTAGCTACGGCAATGCGTAATGGTATGCGTTTGTAGAATGGATTCTGCATTTTTGTTCCGCACTATTTGTGAGTCATGCTTCGGCAGGTGTTGTTCGGCCCGACCTTCGGTACCCCAAAATCTTACAAGAAATTATTAGTATTATAAAACAGCGAGTCTCCTCTGCTTCGCACGGCTAAGCAACTATTTTCAAGCTTGCAATTTCCCGTTTCTCCTTTCTTCTTTTCTACAATTTTTTTCATTAAAACCTTCTTCTGGTATTGACATACCCATCCGAAAAGGATTAATGAAATCGGTTCAGTTCTTCTCGAGATTTGCCCTTACCAACAAGTTTAGAGATTCATTTTTGTATACAGATATCTACATAAATTTATCATCATCATCATTAGCTTATAAGTGCCAACTGTTGAGCAAAGGCCTCTTCTCACACAGAGAAGTTTTAAGCATTCATCACCACGCTTGCCCAAGGCAGATTGACGATTTCAAATTTCCTCGCGATGTTTTCCTTCGCCGTATGGCTGTGGTATCTAAATAATCAAAGAAAGTACATTTAACTCGGAAAAAGTCTCATTGCTACTTGCCAGGTTTCGGATCCACACCCTCATACATGAGAAGCACCTTAACCTCGGGGCTACCACGACTATAAATTTATATATAATGCTGATCGCTTATATACCTTTACACATACCTATATAAGCAATCATCATTATATACAAATGTATTTAGATAGGCAATGAACAATTTATTTCAACAAATTTTACGCATCCAAAACAAAAGGATATCGTATGACGTTTACTCGAAATAGAATTTGTAAAACGAAACACGGCTATCAATTTACCTACAGAACTAAACATAAATAAATTCCGATGCTCTTGAAAAGTACCTTTTAAAATATTTGCTTCCATTCTTGTTGGAAGCTAAACGATTGTTTGCACTGTCGTTGTAGACTGGGCTAGTTAAATAGGTGAGTTCGAAAACGATTTGTAACAAGTTGAAACGAGTTGCAATTTGTAAAAAGTGTATGAAAAATAAATTGTTTTTAATGCATGGGCTTTTTTGTGAGGGAAAAGTTATGAAATGATTTGTCCCGGGTGATGTGAGAGGGAGTGTCTGACTCTTACTGACTAAAACCCTTCCGTTCCTTCTCCTGCTTTAAGCCGAGGTTGTGGAAAAAATGAAATGTAACTCCTGCTGAGCATAAGCTGTAGCGCGACCACATCTGCGGTGGTCTATTAGCTCTTTGAGGCGCACGCGGAACGCTACACTCGAGTCTGGTTCTGATCGGGCGGCGAGCTACCTTTACTCGCCGTCCGTACCCGCAGTACATAGGTTGTAGTTGGAAAAAGTATATCGTAATTTTTATCTAGTTGCATTTATCAAAATTGGTTCAGTAGTATCTATGTTTTTCTACTTGACCGTTGGTATTAAAACCCTTAAGCAAGCTCAAATACAATGTTAGACAAAGAAAACAAGGTTGACACGCTTTTTAATGAAGTTTAAGGACACGTTTTGTTAAGAAAAATGAATACAAATCCATATAAAACCTTTAAGAAGATACTTATATTTAAAATACTTAATTCTTAGAAAGAGAATAAAGTTACAGATATAGTGCTTAAGCAGAGAATATGCGTTACTATGTATAACATGTGGGTTAGAGTAACATAGACCTGCCTACTACGAGTAGAATTTAACCCAAATAGCGAGATATGAGGGCGTTAGCCTTTGATCCCTTTATAGGATTTGAAGCTTATGTTAAGGTATGATTTGAATCACACACACTCCAATTGTATTTATTTTAGGTATTAATAACAGCTCTTAAGGTCTATTGTTGTTTTAACTTTCTTTAAGAAGATGTGTTTAGACTTCTTATATGTACCTATATATTTTCTTCCATTCTCTTTACCGGATTTAGAAAAAGTTTAATTTCTTCGACATACTATATCAGTTTATCAATCAATAAAGTTCTTCTTGTACTTGGTACAAACAAATTTTTAACATAGCCGTCCTAGGTCCTAATAGCTCACGTATGGTGATGCCCAAATTGCTTTGTTATTGAAAGGCATTCATGTTTGGTTAAATCACTGCACAGTATAAAACAAAGCTCACTTTCTCTGTCCCTATACATCTCTATGTATGCTAAAATATTAAAGATTACGCAACCGATGTTCATGCGGTGTTTTATTAGATAGAGTGATTAAAGAGGAATGTTTGTAAATGTTCCTATCTATAATAACGTCAATTAAATATTGAAGTAATTTAGTATCAGCCGAAGCCAGGATGGGTTGCTTGTAAGTATAAAAACGGGGTCCTCTTAGCAACTACATAAATTTAATACCTATTTCAAAAACTAAAACAGTTGTCTAAATGATTATATTCTATTTAGTCTAAAAGGCAAAGAATGAACTGTATTTTATACAGGCCCGTCAGTTATGCACACAACGTTGCATACATTACCATTTTAACAAAATATTTGCATCGGAAGCTTGTTCAGTCAGCTACCCGACATAGGCAGATTTCCATGTAAATTCTCTTCTGTATTCCACCACTACAGATAGGTGTAGTATCTGGCTGGATTTTAAAATCGTGTCGATATAAGAGTCTGGAGTTTTGGATAAATGTAATTTAAGTTGCTTGTTGTGTATTGTGAACTACGCACGCTGTATTAAATTGGAATTAGGTACATATTTATTCTTTCAACGCACAATCGGTATTTAGTTTGTGGATCATTTAAAACAAAAAAAATGTACTACTAATTTTATCAGCAACAAAGTAAGTGTGCCTAAGTACTTATGCACTTTGGATCGATGGATCATTCTTACTCTTTTAAGTAAAAATCACAGAACGGATCTGAATGTTGGTATCGAGATAAATTTGAATCAGGAATTTTTATAGCCTACTTTTAACCCTGGTATTGCGGGCAAAGTGACTAGCAGAAACTAGGTTGATAGAATATAAGCCTCCCGTTTCAAACTCGAAACTAATTCAGTCACAATAAAAATAAAAGAAAATTTTGTGAAACAACCACACCTGCCTTCACATAAATACCCACCTTCGGCAAGAGAAACCATTTAATTATTCCCAAAATAGTTATATTACAACCTAACCACTCAGAGTACACACATTGAACAACATTGAACTTCATTAGAGGCTGATTTAACAGTAACACTTAACTTCTCCATGTTGGATTTCATAAATCTCTCGCACTTTTCTTTTTATTTCCCATTGCAGCAGCAATTTACGATTGTAACTTCAAATTGGAATCGGTCGCCTCGCATGTATCGCTTAGAAAATAAAATATTATATCGGAATGTTGGCAGCACTGTTTACTACGTTTTCAGTGTACATCGTAAAACAAAACGCGATGTGGCGGGAAAAATGGTGAGCTTATTTATGCTGTTACATCAATCCGCCAATCACATTGTTTGAATTTTGCGAGAACCATATTATTATTATCACACCATTTGCTTATTTGATCGATGTCATTCTGTAATTTATCCACATCCTCTTGGTTGTTTATGACTCTTGAAATTTTTAGATCGTCGGCAAATAAGTAAGTCTTGGAATGTGAGAAGCACGATGGTAAATCATTTATAAAAACAATAAATAAAATGGGACCTAGATGTGATCCTTGTGGTACGCCAGAAGTTATGTGATGCTTTTTGGATTCAAATCCGTTCATCACAACGTAAAAACTTCGGTCGCGTAAATAAGATTCCAACCAAGACAAAAAGGGCCCATAGAAACCGTAAGCTGATAACTTGTATAGAAGTGCTGAATGTGAGACCTTGTCGAAAGCCTTGCTGAAGTCCACATAAACAACATCTACCTGCTGCTGTTTGTCCAGAGCTGCGGTAATTTCCTCAGTAAAAAGGGTCAGGTTGGTGCAAGTAGATCTATTCTTAACAAAACCATGTTGGAACTCAGTAAGAAAACCCTGAAAGTGTCGTTGAACGACGGGACAAATAAGTGACTCTAATATCTTGCCAAATGTAGACAGGATAGAAATAGGCCGGTAATTATTAGTAACTGAGTCGTCATCGCTCTTGTGTAATGGTATTACCTTTGCGAGCTTCCAGTATGATGGAAATACGCCTTGTTGCAATGACGTGTTAAATATAATGTGCAGGGGAATTGATAGCTGTTTAGCGCATGTTTTAATGAATAAAGGCGAATTACATACTCAATCACCCTTCTTAGAGAAGTGATAGGCACTGGCTACCTCTTGCACCCAGATTTAGTTCAGACCATGCTGCGGAGTGAGGGAGAACAGTCATTGAAGCTAAGCAGGAGGCATTAGAAACCAAGTGCCTATTTCACTGTCATAATATTATAATTTATATAATTGGTATTAAATCTAAAATTTAGAAATTAAAAATTTTCCTATGATTCAATCAATAACTTTACTAATGAAAAAAACACATGATACTTAATATATTACTTACCATTACTTCACCATAGTTTATTTCAACGTATATCTTACGTCGTACCGTCCACCCTTAACTATGAGGAACCCTTACTTCGAAGGTTTTTTGATGGGAAGGGTTAATCAAGTAGTCCCACGTCAGAAACAGACAAAGGATTGAATCGAGGAGTTTATTAGATTTTAGACAGTTTGCTAATAACTAAGGGTTGGGGTATAGGAGAATAAGATGTCTTAAATTGTTTCATAGAGGACCGTAGCTACGGCAATGTGTAATGGTATATGTTTGTAGAATGGATCCTGAATTTTTTGCAGGGATAATGAGTTGCAATATAATAAAATAGTGCGAGGGAGCCATGTTTCGGCACGTTTTGGTCGGTTTAACCTTTGGTGCGCTTACCATAAACAAAGAAGAACTGATTGGTATTATAAAACAGCGAGTTTCCTCTGGTTCGCACGGCTAAGCAACTATTTTCAAGCTTGCAATATCCCGTTTTTCCTCTCTTCTTTTCCACATTTTTTTCCATAAGAACTTTGTTCTGGCATTGACAAACCCAACCAAAAATAATTAATGAAATCAGTTCAGTCGTTCTCGAGAATCGCCCTTGCCAACACATTTAGACATATACCTACATACATAAGCAATCATCATTATATACAAATGTATACAGATAGGCAATGAACAATTTATTTCAACAAATTTTACGCATTCAAAACACAAAAGGATATCGTATGACGTTTACTCGAAATAGAATTTGTAAAACGAAACACGGCTATCAATTTACCTACAGAACTAAACAAAAATAAATTCCGATGCTCTTGAAAAGTACCTTTTAAAATATTTGCTTCCATTCTTGTTGGGAGCTAAACGATTGTTTGCACTGTCGTTGTAGACTGGGCTAGTTAAATAGGTGAGTTCGAAAACGATTTGTAACAAGTTCAAACGAGTTGCCATTTGTAAAAAGTGTATGAAAAATAAATTGTTTTTAATGCATGGGCTTTTTTTGTGAGGTAAAAGTTATGAAATGACTTGTCCCGAGGTGAAAGGGAGTGTCTGACTCTTACTGACTAAAACCCTTCCGTTCCTTCTCCTGCTTTAAGCCGAGGTTGTGGAAAAAATTAAATGTAACTCCTGCTGAGCATCAGCTGTAGCGCGACCACATCTGCGGTGGTCTATTAGCTCTTTGAGGCGCACGCGGAACGCTACGCTCGAGTCTGGTTCTAGTCGGGCGGCGAGCTACCCTTATTCGCCGTCCGTAGACCCGCAGTACATAGGTTGTAGTTGGGAAAAATAATTCGTAATTTTTATCTTAGTTTGTATTCATCAAAATTGGTTCAGTAGTTTCTATGTGTTTTTTACTTGACCGTTTGTATTAAAACCTATTAGCAAGCTCAACTACAATGGCAGCGGTTAGACAAAGAAAATAAGGTTGACACACTTTTTAATGAAGTTTAAGGACAGGTTTTGTTAAGAAAAATGAATACAATCCATATAAAACCTTTAAGAAGATAAATATACTTATATTTAAAATACTTAATTCTTAAAATGAGAATAAAGTTACAGATATAGTGCTTAAGCAGAGAATATGCGTTCCTATGTATATCATGTGGGTTAGATTAACATGGACTTGCCTTCTACGAGTAGAATTTAACCCAAATAGCGAGACATGAGGGCGTTAGCCTTTGATCCCTTTATAGGATTTGAAGCTTATGTTAAGGTATGATTTGAATCACACACAGTCCAATTGTATTTATTTTAGGCATTAATAACAGCTCTTAAGGTCTATTGTTGTTTTAACTTTCTTTAAGAAGATGTGTTTAGACTTCTTATATGTACCTATATATTTTCTTCCATTTTCTTTACCAGATTTAGAAAAAGTTAAATTTCTTCGACATACTATTATGACTTCATCAATCAATAAAGTTCTCTTGTACTTGGTACAAACAAATTTTTAACATAGCCGTCCTAGGTCCTAACCGTTCACATATGGTTATGACCTGTTATGTTATTGATGTGTTATTGAAAGGCACTCATATTTGGTTAAATCACTACACAGTATAAAACAAAGCTCGCTTTCTCTGTCCCTATACATCTCTATGTATGCTTAATATAAATATTTAAAAACGCAACAGATTTCGATGCAGTGTTTTTTATAAGATAGAGTGATTAAAGAGGAATGTTTATATGTATCTATTTATAATAACATCGATGAAATATTGAAGTAATTTAGTATCGGCTGAAGCCAGGGTGTTTTGCTAGTTAGTATAAAATCGGGGTCCCTCTTAGCAACTACATAAACTTACAATTTCAAAACTAAAACAGTTGTCTAAATGATTATATTCTATTTAGTCTAAAAGGCGAAAAACGAAGTGTATTTTATACAGGCCCGTCAGTTATGCACACAACGTTGCATACATTACCATTTTAACAAAATATTTGCATCGGAAGCTTGTTCAGTCAGCTACCCGACATAGGCAGATTTCCATGTAAATTCTCTTCTGTATTCCACCAGTACAGATAGGTGTAGTATCTGGCTGGATTTTAAAAGCGTGTCGATATCAGAGTCTGGAGTTTTGGATAAATGTAATTTAACGTGTATTGTGAACTATGCACGCTGTATTAAATTGGAATAAGGTATTTTTTCTTTGAACGCACAATCGGTACCTATAGGTAGGTACGTACGGATATTCCAGTTGGTAAATCATTTAAAACAATCAAAAAGTTCTACTAATTTTATCAGCAAGAAAGTATGTACCTTAGTACTTACGCACTTTGGATCGCTAGATCATTCTTACTCTTTTACTTAAAAATCACGGAACGGATCAGGAATTTTCATAGGCTACTTTTAACCCTCGTATTGCGGGCAAAGTGATCAGCAGAAGCTAGGTTGACAGAATATAAGCCTCCCGCCCCAAACTCGAAACTAGTTCAGTTACAATTAAAATATACTAAAAATAAAAGAAAATTTTGTGAAAGTACCCACACCTGGCTTCACATAAATACCATTACCCACCTGGGGCAAGGGAAACCATTTGATTATTCCCAAAATAGTTATATTACAACCTAACCACTCAGAGTACACACATTTAACAACATTGAACTTCATTAGAGGCTGATTTAACAGTAACACTTAACTTCTCCATGTTGGATTTCATAAATCTCTCGCACTTTTCTTTTTATTTCCCATTGCAGCAGCAATTTACGATTGTAACTTCAAATTGGAATCGGTCGCCTCGCATGTATCGCTTAGAAAATAAAATATTATATCGGAATGTTGGCAGCACTGTTTACTACGTTTTCAGTGTACATCGTAAAACACAATACGCTGTGGCGGGAAAAATGGTGAGCTCTGATTGGCTTGTTTATGCTGTTACATCAATCCGCCAATCACATTGTTTGAATTTTGCTGACGTTTGATAATATTTTAGGTAAATGATGCATGAGTTTGTAATTATGACAGGGCTATTAATTTATTGTAATGGATGAACCATTTATTGAGACAAATAAAACAAATTACATTTATTACATTATTTAATGAGTCATTATATAATGATTTTTAGAAATGGTCTATTAGATCTTTGGAACTGAGACAGTGATTATGTAGAACTATGTTCAAGTTAATTAAATGATATTGTTTTGTAAACACAAGTCTATGAAGATTCATATTTAGTGAGAAAAATATACTTGATAGCTCAAACGCTCAAACATTTCACATCGTGAACAAACATAAAAAATCAACAAGTTTCTTCTGACATTTCAAATATAAAAAATACGTACCTATATTTTACATACAAATGTTGTCCTGCTTTTTAAAATCTTTACAGAGTCTGGCGTAGTCTAAAGTAGACGCCATTCCTACGTCCTAGCCTTTTGAAATAGTAAAGGACTAGTTTTTTAATATCAGCTTAAAAGAGATCCAACAGAAAATAGGTTTTATGTGACCGTTTCTCGTAAAATTAGGATTAGCTTTAGCACTAACTTTTTCCAAGTTTGTTGAGATAGATTAAGAATAGAGCTAAGACTCTCAACCTAGAAACTGCAGCTTGGAGATTAGAGTTAGGAATCTTATTTGTGATTAAGATTATTTATCAGTTTTTACTTAGGTTTATAGGTTATCTATAAATATCAGATATTTGGCAATGATAAGTAAGCAGATTGAAGTTGTTGTAGTAAAAAGTTGCATTGTCTGCATATGTCATTATTTTACAAGTAATTTTGGATTTTTTTCCAACTCATATATTGTACTCTCTGAGATTATTTAGCCACGACTGACATACTCGTATACGGTACATCTGCCTCGAATTGTCGTATATTAATTGATGCTCAAACATTTTCCGTATGAGAAAAGCCCTTTGTTCAGCAATGGTTACAGATTAGAATGATAATCCATACGAAATGGAACGTGGAATGAAAAAAAATAATTAAAACCGTAAGAGAAAATATAACACGCACACTCTGCTTATCCATTTGAAAAATTCAACGTGTTATCACTACATAGGACAAAACAAAGTCCCTTGCTCTGTCCCTATAGCCCTAGGTATTCTTTAATCATTAAAATTACGCAACGGATTTTGAAGCGGTCTTTTTAATTAGATAGATTTATTGAAATGGAAGATTAATATGTATAATAATATCCATTAAATAGATGAGAAATTTAGTACTAGCATTGTACCATGCGAAGACGGGGCGGGTCGCTAGTTTCTCATAAAAGTAAATACTTACATTCAAAAGTGCATTGACCTCTAGCTGCAAAGCAATTAAAAAAGGTAAGTACCATACCTATAACACTTATACCTACGTATTGACAGAGAAAATGTAAGTTCTTAATTTAAATCCGACAAAGAATAAAATTAGTCTTCAATACAAAACATTTTAAATGTAGAACAAAATAAAAGTATCCAGTAACAAACATTAAATTGCATTTTATCATACATTTAAAAAATATTCTTATTCCTGTTGTTATTAGGTTGTTTTTCGCAATTAAAGTGTTTCAGTTAACGTACAATATCCCATGAATATATGAAACCATACAGCTACTGGCCATTTTGTGATGATAATGAGAAAACGATTGGCCACCAATGAAACCATGCAAACGCATCGTTATGGCTCGCTGTTAAAATTCGAACGTCACACTGTAAAACACCTATTCAATGTGTTTTATTTTACAAAAGTGATATTTTAAAACAAAATGCTATAAGGATTTTTTTTGGGAGGGGAAAATCATCAAATGACTTCTCCCGCCCAGGGCCGGGCGGGAGAGAGTGTCAGACGCTTACTGACTACAAACCCCCCTGTTCCTTCTCCTGCTCTGGGCCGAGGTCGCGGTGCCTCATTGCGCTTACCCCGCAACCCCGGCTGAACATAAGCCCTATAGTCTGTGAAAAATGGTTGACGATGCGATAACCTATATTTAGGGATAATCTTTGTTTGTAACATTAAGTTATTCTGAATTTATTGTATGCCTTATCTATTGAGCAGAGGGATGACCTGATGGTAAGCAATCGATGGTAAAGCACCGCGCCCGTGAATGCCCGCAAAACCAGAGGAGTTACGGGTGCGTTGCCGGTCTTTTAGGATTTACTTAGGTTTTCGGAGCTTTAGGTATTGGGGAGGGATTGGAGAAGATAAGAAGGTTTGGGCATACGGTAACCTCACTCACGCGGTAAAACACAGCGCTGGTGGTTGTTTCACTCCAGTTTTCTATGAGGCCGTGGTATCACTCCGGTCGAGCCGACCCATTAGTGCCTAAGTATGGCTCTACCACATTAAAATTTATTAACTTGACTGATTGATTCTCCAATAATTAATTTTATGAATGATTTATTCTGTTTAAAATTGCCATCGACTTTTGATGCGCTCTGCCGGCGAAAGCCAACGTGAGTCATTTGTTTCTGTCTAGCTTCCTACCTTTTTTACTATTTCTCTAAACCGACTCCAGAGTGTCGTCGAACAAGGAAAAAAGCAAATTAATTGCATTGTCGTTTAGTTTGCCCGTTTGTTTACACAGGTATTGTTTTTATTGCAAACAAGTTGATCAATGTATTGTGTTTTAACTTTTCTTGTTTGTTGTAAAGCTTCTAGAAGTTTTTAATGTGTTCATGTTCGGTCAGTTGTTGTACGGGTCAATGAACTTGGGTTGTTTGGAAGGTTATTTGTTTTTTAATTAGTTTTGTGGGTGTATAGTAAACATAGGGTTAGGGTGTTACGTAGAGTTCTTAACACTGTCTTATTTAGACAGTGTTAAGAACTCTCAAATCAAACTTATTAATTGGTTTTCAACCTTATAACAAATGGATAAGGAACAAAAATGCAATTAATGCATACGAAACACTGGAGTAGCATTTATTTTGTTAATACAAATAAAATTGCTTGTCATAAGTACGTATTAACACCATTTAAAATTACCAACTACTTTTATAATATTTTCGTTTTAGAATTAAGTAATGTAATCAAAAAATGAATTAGCTAATCAAATAATTTTATGTCGTTACAAGATTAAATATGTATTTTATTTTATTAAAATTGGTGTATAAATGTGAAATTCGCCCTTTATCGAGGCGGATCAGCAGCAGTGCTATATAAACTTGTGTTATTTTGAAGTTAAGTATGCGCTAGTAGAGGCCCACTATTAAGGCCGCGATCACAGTCATTAAGCAAGCTTTTTCGTTTTTTATTGAATAGGTATAATTCGGAGAATTCCGGGAGAGCTGCACGACTTGAGTCTCTTTAGTACTTTCACCATCATGCCACTAGAAAATTGGCAAAACGTGCTATGTGCCAGTGCGAGTGGATATCTTAATCTCAAACTTCATAAATCAATTCAATTTTATAATTTCTTAATTAATTAAATTTGCTGTGCTTGACAGAGGCATAACGCCACCGTATGCTCTACCGTGTCCTGAGGGTGGTCCTCACAGTGGCGACTCTCGACTGTTTTGAATCCGGCGGGAAGAAATTCCCGCTGGATTCAAAACAGGGACCTACCGAAGCTGCCGTGCCCAGTAAGCACATGCGTCAGGCTGAATGTAAGGACGCCGTGGTTCTTACCGCTAAAGAGGGGTCTTACTGCTGCTATAGCAGCGTGCCCGATCCCCATTTTGATGCGGTTTTTTTAAATACATAAAGTGATTGAAGAAGAAAATATAATAGGGTCTATTTATAATGGAGAAATTTAGTATCAGCGTAGCACTCGTGCGAAGCCAGGGCGCGTAGTACACAAAAATGAGAATTTTGTTTGTATTTTTTTATTGACAAAAATAGAAACAGCAACAACTACACATTTTTGTGGCATTGCATTTGCATTATAAGACTTTGATATCGACCATATTAATGTTCGGTTCGGAGCAGATGTGAACCGTTGGTGCTATATTTAGATTTTAGCTGCATACAACGGATGAGTGATCGATTTCATATTGCTAAATGATATTGCTGCGGTCAAATTGTAATATAGAATGTTTTCGTTTAGTTGTGGTGTGGAATTTTTGTATTAATTCTCTACCGTGACTGTCACGTTTAAACTGTAATAACAAGATGTGTACAAAATATTTTAATCTCTTTTTATTTTTTAATAGTGACTATCGTGAGACATACAAAATTTATTAAAAGTAGGTACTAACTTACTCACGTGAAATTACCAAGAAAAGCTCAACTAATTTCAAGTCACAACGGGATTCTTATTCATAGCTGTGTTTTTTTTTATTTCGGTCGGTATGGTCGGCAAACGAGACGGATTACCTGATGGTTAGCAATCAGCGCCACCCATGGGCACCCACAATAGAGGACTTACGAGTGCGTTGCCGACCTTTTGGGGATTAGGGATTAGTTTAGAGAGTGGGGGGAGAATTGGGCCCCCGGTGCGCGGAGTCTGCGCGTCGCGTAGCTACATCGTGTCTAACATATCACGTAGCCTTAGCCTCAATTAGGTATTATTTATAATACAAGCTTGCTTCTTAAGTAAGTCTAAGTAGCAGGAACATAGGACTATTTTAAATGTAAAAAAAAATAACCAGTATTAATTGTTACTACGAATTTATACAAGAGCGAGTGAAAAGCAGTGTTACATTTTGTATCTGACCAAGTGTAATTAAATAAAGAAAATCACATGTGTACTGAACATACATACATACATGAACCCTAAAAACATAACACTTCTTTATTGGGCAGTCGTGTAAAAAAGAAATAAATAAAAAACCAGATCTATACAAAATTTATCTAACACGTTCATAATAATACTTGGAAAGCAGTGAGCGGCCATATTGGATCGCGAGACACAAACAATTGCCTTTACGTCCATTTTAAAATGCGAGTGCACGTATCCTTTGAGGATTCTTCTAAGTACCTACATACAACAAAGTCGTTTTAATTTCTCCACTAAAACTCGAGTTTACGAACTCTTCTTGAACGTATATTTTATTATTGCGACGGGAATACTTCGTTCGTGATTTTATTTTATATTTTAGTGTTTTAGAGCTAGACGCCAGATAGCTGTACTGAACTTTATCGTGTGACAGAATCGATAAACGTTTTGTTGGCTTATAAACAAGGTTTTTGTATTGATGCTAGAGTCATATTTTCTTGACTTGTCTTTTTCACGATGTTCTCGATAAATTTCAAGCCAATTAGGGAATCTATACATCTTTGGTATCATGTACAAAGTAATTAAAAAATAGTATAAAATATTTATATACGGTATGAATTCATTATTTAAGTAACATATTTTATCTTATTATTCATAATTAAAAAAAATTATTCATTATAAAAAAAGATGATAAGTATTTTTTGTTGAAAAACGACTTAAAATATGTTGCGTAGTTTTAAAGATTTAAGCTGACATAGGGATATAGGGACACAAAAAAGCAACTTTGTATATACTATTTAGTGGAGTATGTATTGACCACACTAGAGTATTGAGAAGGTAATAATAGTAAATTAATGTATCGAACTTAAAGTGAACTTGAGAACTTTGTAAAACTATTCCATGTTCTTGCCACAGTTAGTTGGTATATTATATATTCTGTCCGTTTTTATACTTACAATCACTGTTCACAAGTTCGTTAATAGTATACGGATAATGTTTTTTTTGTGTGCGAAAAAATAATCAAATGACTGTCTGTGAGGGAATGTCAGACTCTACACCCGGTTTCCGAAAGACCGATCAATGTTAAAATCAATTTAATCTTGTCAAGTCATCTGATTGGTTGACTGAATTATCAAAAACCAATCAGATGACTTGACACCTATGTAGTCAGTTGATTTTAACATTGATCTGGTTTTCGGAAACCGGGCATTACTGAATTTATTCCAACTAAACCATAAACCAAAACTTTTGAAACGTCAAAATAGAATAATAGTCTGTCAGCCTGCATATCAGTGAAGCTAGCACACGATAAAATTGTAATGTATTTTTCTTCTCTGCATACACCTTCAGGTATAAAAGGACGCCTTATCAGTGTGTTATGCATGTATTCCTGAAGCCGTTATGAAAATTCAATATTTCATAATTCAGTATAAAATAAACCACGTTCACATCACGTCAAGCTCGGAACAATAACAGAGTCAACACAAGAGAACATGACTAAACGTTTTCAGGAACATATAAAACCTTTTTAAAAGGCTTCAGCTACAGTTTCAGGACATGATTGTGTTTCCATTACTTTTTATTGTTTCAACAAAATTAATTACGAAGGATAATTAAAAGGGATGGAGGTACAATCGGTAATATTTCAATTCGAAAGAGTTTTTGGCGGCCATTTTCTGTCTGATTGATTTGGGTTGCTTTGATGGGTGACTGTTCGTTAAAATGTTTTTTCGTTTTTAAATAATCATTGGGTCTTTATATTGTATAGAATGAAGTCTCAAGATTCATTAAACTCTTAAGATTCAAGTCGTTCTGTAAGCTAATATTCGGATTTTGGCAGGGTGGTGGAAAACCGCATTTTAAAGACATTGTGTGTATCACCTGTATCAGAGATTGCAGCTAAGTGGTTATTTGTTCAGCTTAGCCTTTAAATCACCCACGAGAGGAGCAGCAACTGATATAACGTGTTTTGCCTTGTGAGAAAGGCTATCATAGACTCAATCATCGCCAATCCCTTAATCTCTGACCCCAAAATATACATAATGGATATCACCATCAAGTGGCCAGTCTGTTGGTTACTCCCCTATCCCCATCTCCCCATCATATCCCCACCATCTCATGTACAACGCAACGAAAATACTATGTGGTATGTTAATAGCCAATTAAAAGAGGACTAATGAATGACACGAGTAATGAAAAAAATAGATGAAACAAAAAGCGATCGCATACTTCTTTCATAAAAAATAGACATGCAAATAAATGCAACGAATATAATATGTCATAAATATGTATATAGGTACATTTGAAGAGACGGCTTTTCAAACAGAAAAACAAACTTTTTAGTCTAAAATCATTTGACACCGACCCAGTGCCCAGTGAAGCTGAAAAAACCATCAGCGGACGCCCGCGATGTCGAGGGAAAAATAGGGGTGAATTGAAAATTATACTTCGTCGACGTTTTTCTTTAAATTAACAGCTATTGAGAGACTCGACAGTCGACACATTTCCATGGAAACTTGTGAAAGAAAGGAACGAGGGTGTTTATTAGAGGGTTGTTATGTTTCTGATACTCTAGCATGTATATATGTATACATAGATGGGATTTGATTATGTTTTTTTTATGTATTATGTCGGCAAACGAGCAGACAGGGATTTTCCAGGATTACGTGATGGTAAGCAATCAGCGCCGCCCATGGACACCCGCAACGGACGAATTATGAGTGCGTTGCCGACCTTTTAGGGATTAGGGATTTGGAGATTTTGGGATTGGGAAAGGGTCAGGGGAGGGAAAGGATTGGGCCTCCGGTAACCTCACTCACACGGCGAAACACAACGCTGTGGTTGCTTCACGCCGGTTTTCTGTGAGACCGTGGTATCACTCCGGTCGAGCCGACCCATTCGTGCCGAAGCATGGCTCTCCCACGCTTGTAGAAAATATTTCAGTAATATCTAAATATTTTTGGGTAGATTTATATATTGTATAGTATGTATAACTCCTCAGTCTTTTACTATTCATTAAATTGCCTGCTTGCTTCTTGCACCTGCAGTCGGTATTTTTCTCTGTATCACCCATAGGTCAGTCTGGCAGAGAATGTTCAAAGCACAAGGTCCACCTTATAAAGCTAAAAATAAGTATGTAAATAATAAATATTGCGCTTATTACCTTTTAAGTAGAAGTTGGAGAAGAAGAAAGATATGTTACTGGATTTGTTAATATTATACACTAGCTACTATCACGCGGTTTCACCCGCTGCTCGGCTCCATTTGGTTGTAGCGTGATGTTTTATAACCTATAGCACTCAGGGACATTGTAGCTATCTATCAGTGAAAGAATTTTGACAATCCGACCAGCGGTTCCAAAGATTACCCCTACATACAAACTTACAAATTATACCTCTTTATAATATTAGTATAAATATGGTTGATGCAGTAGTTGGACAACGTATCGCGACTTCGATTCCCAAACAATATAACTATTCGTTTAATCTACAAATTGTTTTGTTGTTCCAGGTCAGATTGTGATATATGTTTACCCTCTATTTTTAGTTACTTAGTAGATAAAGTTCAATTAACAAAATATGCAATATAATATGTCGTAATAATTTGGAAAAGACGGTTACAAACAAAAATAGCCACCATGCTCAACATAATAAAGTACACATTACAAGCAATTCGATTTACTTACACATTATTTTTCATTTCCACACATTTTCTTTTCTAGCATCCGAGCAATATTGTTTTTAGGCCTGTTCGTTTTTATTGCCGAATATATTCTAACATATATAATGATACCACTTATATTCACTGTATAATATCGTAAATATTACGTATTTATCCGTTTGTTTCGCCTCTGAGCTCCGGTGTTCTTGACCTTGGTATTTATACGGTTTCTTCGCGTTTTTCGTTGTGTAGTAACGGAGAATGTTTATGTATGACAATTTAATTTCATTTTGAAGACTTTTAACGGTGGTTGTTTTGATAACAATTGTTATATTATAGCTATGTTTAGAATTAAATATGTTATTTAACGTAAACATGCAAGCTGATAAACAACTACGTATAGAAAACTGATATCCGAAAAAAAGTATCAAATTTGACTCTAGTATGTACAAGTATCAACTCGTACAGAAGGAGTTGTCTGTCCCTGTCGAAATCCATCTCATAACGTGAGTCACGTGGTTTATTTGATCTGTAAAGGATACAAGGCTTTTTTCTATTGAGGGGGAAAATCGTGGGTGATGGAGGGTGACTCCTACTAGGCCGCAACCCCTATCTGTGGTAGTCTAGTTGCTGAAAGATACGGCTATCAGAATACAGAATCTGCTGAATAAAACTCGTCCATAAACTGTTAAATAAAAAACAAGAAAATCAGAACGAACATAGAAATCACTGCTACCTCGGAGTTAAATTTATATTTTTTTTGTAGTCCGTCAAAAAATGAAAATGCTTATAAAAGTCGCCTGTTTCAAAATCGGGCTATTGAAAAAGCAGCTCTATTGCACAAAAAATACAACCAGCTATTTTTTGCTTTTCATTTTTATTTTAGTTGTATCATAAATACTCACGGAAAATATTTTTCTATGAAAATATTAACCTATTTGAGGTTCCCGGTATCCTTGTTTGAAATAACCGATTGAATTTATTATTTTTTGAAAAAAAAAACTCGGTCCATCGACAAAATATTTACGCTAGTTAAATAGAAGATTGTTTTACAGTGTATTTTTTATCAAAATTAATATACATAATATATATGTACTTAATTCATTTGAATACTTATTATTTCATGCTTTTCTATTTCTATTCTAGTTACACACTCATCACGTACATAAAATAAAGTAATTACACTAGCTTTGCCCGCGACTTTTCAGCGATTTCCTGCAGATTTTGCATCACTTTGAACGATAAGACCGCCCATTGCACACTTTTTTTTTAAGTGGTCCTTTATAATTATGTTGTGTACAATAAAGTACCTATAGGTAAATATGTAAGGATTATTTAAATATCCCACATAGTTATCTCTCCTAAATATTATGGCTGGCAATGTCGGGCTAGCAACCAGGCGACAATGACATTTTACAAATATGACATTGACACAAAAACTAACGACTAATTTTAGATTCGCGAGTAAACACTTCGTAGACTTTCATTTCATTATATTATACGAGTGAAATACATTCATTAGTTTATCATCACTTTAGCTTGCTCTTGCTCAATTTTTTATTTATAAATCCAATCTATCCGTTTTTATAAAACGATACCTACAATACCTACATGATGTCCAAAATTCAAAATTACGGTAAAGTATGACAATCCTACAGAATGATAACCATATTTAATTACTTAGGGCTATTCAAAACAAATTTGAAATATTGAAAGTGAGAGAATCATGCTTCGAGACGAATCGGTCGTCTCGAGTGGAATGTTAATACAGTCTCACAGAAAACCCTTCGCAAAACAACCATAGCAAATTGTAACACCATGTGGTTGAGATTACTGGATTTCCAATCCTTGTTCTGTTCCCCCATTCCTCCCAAATGTCCAGCACCCAAATTCCCAAAAGATCGGCAACGCACTTGTTGCCCCACTGGTGTTCGCATGTGTCTATGGCCGGCGCCGATTGCTTACCATCAAGTAATCCGTCTACTCTTTTTCCGAAATACCATATCAAAAGAAACTATATAAGAATATCTTAATAATATAGTTCTTTGCTAGAGTGAAATCCAAAACAATTGGAAATTTGCATTTTTATGAAAATGAACAAAAATTATCAAATATAACGTTCTACTGTTTATCTTGCTATATCTGGTCACTTTATCCGTTTACGTTATATTGTACGACAAAATTAAATTCGTTTACGAAATAACATTTTTTATAAGAAAACATGGTACATCTTGGAAAATTAATGGAATAATTATATGATTAGTTTGTGTTGAATAGATAACATTTACTTACAGCTGGGTTATTGACCCCAGACCTTCTCAAGGTTGTTGACCTTCTCAATTATACGTTTGAAAAAGTACTCATATACTAGCAATGTTATATCTTAAACGCTAAACGCTAGAAATCGATATGTATGTATTTTTTTATGTGAGTCCTATCACCATTAAAACGAAGCGAAACGAGGAAGCAGATTATCAGATCGAAAGCAATGACCGCCCATGGACACCCGCAACAACGAAGAAGTTACGAGTGCGTGGCCAACGTGGACAAATTTTGGGGATTAGTCTTGAAGCTTTAGGGCAGATTAGGGGAGGGAAAGGATTGGGCCTCCGGTAGCCTTACTTTCACCGAAAAGCACCAGGCTGTGGTCGTTTCACACAGGTTTCCTATGAGGCAGTGCTATCCGGCCACGGCTCTCACATATTTAATATACTGTATTTGTACATGTCTCATGGCCAAACAACTCTAAATTTAAAATCGCGTAATTCTTTTCCTAAGTCCGTATGTCACAGTGAGATTCTCTCAGTTGATAGCTATGGAAATAAGATTGCACGTGCCATTCGCAAACACATCTCACGTAGTCTTACTTTTTGGAAGTTTTAACAAAATGCGACCACGTACCGCAGATACGCATTTTTCCCTTCAAATTGCTCTTATTTCAGCGAAACGAGTTTCATGTTTTTATCACAGGAAAACAAATAAGGTTTTATTTTTCAAAATATGCCATTTTATTTGCGTGCTTTTGATTTTTATGAATTGATAAAGTTGGTGAGGTTAGATTAGGTTAGGTATAAAGACTTGTTTAATTTACCTTTATAGGGAGAAATTACCTATATTCAAATGCCTTTTCTCGCCCCCGCCCTGGGCGAGAGAGAGTGTCACGCGTTTACCATAAACGGGTGGTTCCTTCTCCTGACGCAAGGCCAAAACCGCGACACATTTACTGGTTTTCCATGGGTAACCAATTTTGAAACTGATAGCACGAAATTAAGGTACCTATTTTTTATTTGCAAAATCTAAACTTGTGCCTTTCCTACTCTTATAAATGTGAATGTAACTCTGTGTGTCTGTCCGTCTTTTCTTCGCGCCTAAACAATTGAACCTATTTCAATTAATAATAAAGAAATAGATAAGTTTAGAAAAGTTGTTTGGAACTCACTCTTTGGAACTCGAGAAAGAAAATAGGATAGTTTTAAAAACAAATAAATCTGCAAGAAGTCACTATTCCACGCGAACAAAGTCGCAGGAAAAAGCTAGTAAGGTTATTATTTGAAATCCATTCGATTAAATCTGCAGTTTCATGAAGTGCTTTCATTAATTAATTACTGCAACGCTGATCAATCCTTTTTTGTCGAACAATCTCAGGATTGGTTCTCCGGGATTTTTATCTAACGGAAAGTGAAATAAATGTTCCTTCCTTTCTAAATGGGATCTTAAATTCGTACAGATAAAATTTATGACTAGTTCTACTCTATTCTACTACTCGCAGGTCGAATGAGGTCGAATAGTAGCATTGAAGCAATGGCTTTCTTTTCGCTGCGCATCACTTTTATTTGTCAAAATTAAAAAGAAGGTAGATTTTTTAAATGTTGAAAATTAAAAAAAAATGTTTACACCGTTCCTTATAGACTTTAAATAAAGTAAAGGATAGTGTGTAACTTGCTATAATGTAATAATTATAGAAATCGAATAGCTGCAAGTCGTACTACATATTATCTACATAATAATATGGTCGTGTAGATGTGTAAGGAAAGAGTATATTGGTTGGTATATACATACTACTCACAGTGGTATATCCTATTTCACCTGGCTATGTCAGTCACTTTAGAAGATATCAGCGAAGCTCTCAATTATTAGGCAGAGTCAAGTCACTGTGGCCGAAATCGGTCAGGACATATATACATATATATACCTATTTATTTGACATATATATTTCAATTATATTCCAGTATGATTTGTAAAAATATTAACTTTAAAAGGTTTTAAGACTTTATCATCAGTTTATATTTGCAGAGCCTTCATGCTATTTAATAAGTGAAGTTCAGCGTGATTGCCCCGGGCTGAGCACACAGCGTTTGTCATGTAGCGCTGTAATTATGCTTTGGATGTGAAGCGATTTTTATTAAAACATAGCATTTTGTCCGTAATATGGGTGTGTTTGTTTTGAAAATATTACATTATGTGATATGCTTTTTATATGTATACTTATATTATAAAGAACTAAAATTTATAAGTTTGTATGTAGGAGGTAATCTTTGGAACCGCTGGTCAGATTGCCAAAAATGTTTTCAATTATACCTAGGTACAATGTTCCTGAGTGCTATAGGCTATAAAAAATCACGCTACGATCAGATGAAGCCGAGGAGTGGGTGAAACCGCGCGAGATAAACTCGTAGTGCTATATAGCCATTGAGTATAATTAGAATATAATTTAAAAACATTATTAGTATATCTTATTACTGTCAGTTATTCTTAGTACGCATAACTAAAAAAAAAAAAACAAAAAGATACTTTCTTTAAAAAGTGTTCTCCTATGTAATAAAATATTGTGATATATTTAGCAACACACACCCAACATAACAATTAGTAGATCATTCAGAGTTTCTCTATGCGATAAGTAAATCGGGACTAACCTGGTTATCGAATCACATCAACAATATAAAATTCTCGCCACTATAATTAAACATGACTTATTATAAAACCTATAAAAATAAAACGGGTACTGCACCTGACAAAACACACTTCTGCCTACACCTTAAAAATGAAAAGTGTAATAGAAAAGACACCTTTTGTTTGGATAGGCAAGTGTATGGCAAGGGGAATGTCAGACCCTTACTGACTTAAAGCCCCCTGTTCCTAGGCCAAGACCGCGGTACCTCATAGCGCTTGAAGCACGACCCCGGCTAAGCGTTGGCTATGTTGGAACACATCTGTGATGGTCTATTGACTCTTCGAGGCGCGCGCAAAACGCTACGCACCGCATATTACTCGGGTCAGGGTTCTGGACAGGCGGCGAGCTATCCATGCTCGCCGCAGACCAGTGCTTGCAGTGGCTGGAGATCGTCGCTAAATCCTGGACGCCCGGAGTGTCGCAATAGAACGGATACCCACCAAATTAAGCAGGCGTTGGAAAATGACAATTTATACAGGGTGGTCGTAAACCGCTGTAATGTACTCGTCATTTAAATAAATCAGTGTAATGAGTGTGCATGTGTGTGTACATATACAGGCTGTTATAACCCGGGGACTTAAATAATGATTGCCTTGTATGGAAGGCGGGGCTTTGACGTAATTATGTGTATAAGTAATTACTCTTTGTGGACTGCGCTTTGTGATTTATATACCTATGTTTTGGTATATTAAGCATGTATTTACAAACTTTACAAGTGTGTATAAACAGGTCACACATCCCATCACAATATCAGCTTATACGAGCAAGCGTAATGTGATTAAAGCTCAAACCTTCTCCGTGTGAGAAGAGTCCTTTGCTCAGCAGTTAGCACTCATATGTTGATGATGTGAAGCAGTAGAAAAAAAACATGGATAAGAATTCATGAACTTTATTCTATTCTATCTTAATTTTAGGGAGAATGCAATTTTTTGTCTCGGTCGTTCTTTAACATACGAATCTACTTTTTAGAACGAGCATCAAGCCTTACCGACGGTTAAACTGACAGACAATTTAACTTTGGCGTTTCAAATGAGTCTTTTTATGGGATTATTTAAAAAAATGCTATGACTATTATCTTGACTTTGAGTATTATTCTATATTACGCCACCGTCTCCGTTTATTAATATCGAAAGATTTCAGTCAAGAAGAACAAAAAAAGAAAAATAACTTAGTTCCTTTTCAATTCTTCTTTTTTTTGAACTGAAGGTAGACAGTGCCAGGTTCCAAGTAAAACGAAACTTTTTCATTAATCCGCTCTGTTAATATTTTTTTTAATCTACTGTGACTTCTATCTTTTTTTTTAAACATCCTGATTTGAGCAGTCTATGATTTTAAACGTATTGTGAAGATCATGTTGTCAATATCTTTTTGGGACTAAGTGCAAAATGTAAATAGAAAATTATGTACTTAGTTTATACGAAGTCATTGAGCGGAGCATGTGTTCAGGAGTGGTATACCATATGACTCGTCATAATAGAGTCATCATTATTTGTATTTCAGAAAGGAAAAAACCTTATAGGGATCTTAAACAGAACTTCGTGATCGAATAAATATTTTGAGTACGTTTACCTTAATTTATTTTTCTTTTTAAAATTTTCATTTTCTTTTTAATCTTTTATTCAAATATTTTCTGTTCAAAATAAACTTTATGGCCTTCAGTGAAGTACGAACGTAACACACGACGCCCCGGTACGTTGTGACAACAAATTTTCTAATGAAACCGTTGAATATTTTAACATATTGATTAGGGCCGAAAGTGTGGGGTCCAATTAGTAAGACGGGCCTCCTCCAACCTCCGGAAGACAAACTTCACTGAATAAATAACGATAATTTGATACCTCGTGTTATCTGATGTAAATAAATTTAATTGCTTGAGGTGTTGGATAATTATACTATTAATATTGCTCATAGTGCTAAGTGTGTGTAATGAGACTTCGAACAAAAAGTCTCGATATCGATTCCTTCGTCAGAGAAAAGCAGTTTGTAAGATTTTTTTGTAAGATAAGGCGGTAAACAAATGTATTGAAGTCATCTGACACCAGTAAAGTTACGAGTGCGTTGCCAGCCTTTTGGTGGTAAGGGAGTTAAGAATTGGGGATTTAGGGATTCAGAAAAGGAAAAGAGATCTCATTCACACACTCAATGTTATGGTTGTTTCACGATGGCGTCCTGGGAAGCCGTGGTATCACTCGTAGTAGGTATATGACAATGAGCTACAAACACCAAACTCATTATTTTTGAAAATTGGTTATTACAATGTTTAGATACATATCTGTCTACTTCTTTAGTGATTTAAAAGAGTAATGTTATATATACATATAGGTATGTATACAGCTTCATCATAAGACTGTACACAATAACAAGAAGGACACAATATATCCTCCAATTACTATTCAGGTAAACGGGTTATTTAACCAATAGTCTGTATTAGGTCCTGAATATCTAAATACATTCGGCGTTGTTTGAAAGCGGTCCCAACCACCCATGTTTGCTAACCCTGCTTTGTCAGGGTTGACACTTTACTAATTGCATTTGAGATAAATCCCTCGGGTGTTGCAGGGTTAAATAATAATATATCACGAGTTTAATACACATATCTGTTTTGTTATATTGATTGGATTAGTATTGGTAGTAGTCTGTTTGTTTGATTTTGTGCTGTTATTGTTATGGAAGCTTTTCAATCAGAATTTTAATTGTCATTGCTCTAGTTTGGAGTGTGTCAGCAAAATTTATTTTGTTTTGATAAATAATTTATATTTCAGATTAGCCTGATGTGTCAGCGAGGATTATAATATGTTTGTACAGGTACAATAAATAAATGATTTGAATCATTCGATATTATTTACCTAAACAGGAATTAACCAGATTTAATCGGCACCTACGCTAAAAAGAAAACTTCTCCGGTGAGGTTAGCACTCATGTTAGGGACGCTAAATCAATATAATGATGAGTTTAAAATAAGACATAATATATATAAGACTTACTTTTTTAACAAATTTGGAGGGATGATGTTTCGTTGCAATTGTATGCTTTTATGCTTTCGAAATAGAAGCTTAAATCGGTAGAACAGGAAGCAAAAAATGTTTTTGTCTAATTTCTAAACTCGACACGATAAGTAAAAAATAAATAATCCATGTATGTATACAATATACAACACAAATTGGTGAAAAATAAAACATACCTATGTCATGTATGTGTATGCTTCTGTGTGTATCAGATCTTTATATTTGTCAAAGTTCCTAATCGATCTATAATGGTGGCGACGCAAAAGCGCGCCAACTTGTCGAACTGTCAATGTTATCTGTGCTCTGATTTAGAGAGGTTATACGTATCTATATCTTGTCTCTACCCCTATCTATGGTTTCTTATAAGGGAGTTTTAGTATAACAACATTAAACTTATATAGTTAGTGTGATAGTTGAGTTTGAGAAAAATATATTTATTTTTATCTACAGATGTAGTTGCATTTTACGAAACGGGAACTATTTAGATCCATAGATAAAAAATTAATATATCTTTTTCTTCAACTCGACTAAAATCACCAAAAACTAATGAGTTTGCATCCATTAGCAAACTCCACAAAAACAAAAGAAGAACAATAACAAAGCAATTTCGTGCTACATTAGCATAAACATAAATCTAGCGATATGAGCGCCATCTACATTTCATTTCTAATCGTGCGGCGAATTTGTGACCACGCAGATAATTATCAGCACTCAGTTTAGTATGTATAATCCTGTAATACCATCGTCATATGAACATTAGTAATGGCGTCGTTATGAATTGAAGTGTGTATGAGGTCATGTGGGCTTATGGCGTATTATCGGCGGTTTTATTCCTTTATGAGATTCCTGGGTTGTTGATTGCATTTTTAAGTGGAAACCCACGTATTTTTAAATAGGATAGAGTTAAATTAATGACGAGAATAATTATTTGTTTAATGTGTTTCACTGTTACTTAGTATATTTGTACGTTTACTCATGAAACGAAAACTTATCCTCAATTGAGTTTTTGCCATCCATTTGTCATCCATAAGGTGAACCAATCAACGGAAAACCGTAAGTGGCTATGCCTATAATTTCTAATTATAAGTTTGAAATCGCCAATCCGCCTTGAGCAAGCGTGGTGATTAATGCTCAAACCTTCTCCGCAAAACTCATAGGCTGATGATGTGAAACTATTTATTTGGCTTTGAGTTCGACTGTTATACGCTCTTTTATTCCCCCAACAACTTATAAAAGAAACACTACACTATGCGAAAAGTGCTCACCTGTTTTCACTTGACATATTTTCCCGTGGCACCCGAAACTTTTGTCGTAATCGGGGGCTTATCGCACGGTGAGCTCGAGAACTGTCCTCACGCGATTACGAGTGGTACGAAAGTAAGGTATATAAAAATATTACGTAACATCGAAGGTACGTTACAAGTAGCTTCGTTTACTAAGTGGTATTTTATGGGATCTACTCTACTCTGATGTAGATGGAGTGGAAACTTTGCTTGCAAATATGCTTTGGAAACTAGTACAGTAAGAAGTACCAGGAAGATAAAAAAAGGGGAAAAAAGGCTTTAATGTTTCTGCTATCTGAATATGGATACCCAAGTCAATGTTCCTATCCAATGCCAGTTATGGTACATATTTAATAGCTGTTTTGTTTAATTTTAGCAGAAATAACTACCTAATTATCCACGTGTCTGGCACGTCCACATATACAGTATAGTAAAATAAATAAAACTAATAATAGACCTGGCAAAAAGGTACACTACAAGACACTTCTGTTCACCGCCTCATTGATTAACAGCGTGAAGTTACTATACAGAACGTGAAACCCATCGTAAATCAACTGAAATGTTTTCGACATTTGTGACCGAAGTATTTGGAATATGGACGGACGTACATACCAACAACTACATATACATACGTACGTCAAACGTATTTATGAGAGACCAATTTTTCATATGTACGGAACTTTTGAAAATATGCTTTTCAAATGATATAACGTTGGGTAAAAATGTACGATGAACTAGAAATTTGTTTACGGTTCAGAGATCCGCATTGCTTGTGTGCAGACTACCCTATGCTACACGTATTTAGTTATATAGCTCTGTACTTACCTAGTTATATAGTTTGTTTAATAAACTTTTTACCTTTAATTAGCGGTAATTCGAGACACAATAAATGCGCGAACGCCGGCGTTAGCTTGGGATTAATAACAATATTTATATTTTATTTTAATTAAATACAATACTGATGTATTTCAGCCTATATTTGAAGAAAGGTCAAAGTATAATAATAAAATTTTTCGACTCGTATATAAAGGTAATATAGTCGTATATAATAAAACTATTCCTTGGACATTCTCCATACTACCTATAATAGTATAAGTATTTGGACTTTTTCTTTTGAAAAAATGATTCGCTCACTGTCACTGGTGTTAAAACATGACTACTGCAAAAGTCGTCAGGCCAACTCAGGCGGGAAAAGTCATTGGATGATTTTCTCATGCCAAAAAAAAACAACTCCCACCACTCTCCAGATGGGCCGCATTAGGGCTGATGTCCAGCCGTTGTTGCACTCGGAGCAGAAGGGACGGGGTGGTAGTCAGTAAGAGTTTGACACTATCTCTCGTGGATCAAGTAGTCAGTGGATGATTTCTACACCTTAAAACTCAACACAGGGCTTCAACTACAGCTATAACAATTCATTTGTATGAACCAATTTAGCGGATTCATACAATATGGAAATGTGTATTCAGTTTCCAAGACATCCTGAACCACAGTCGTAACTTTGAACCTCCTTTACATTGATACACTTGAACTACGAAAATAAACCTTAATTCTACATTGTAAGGGCTATGTATTGAGGTTGAATTCACTTGTAAAAGGATGTTCCATGAATATCATTCAATGTGAGATTTCTAAGAATATTAAGCGACTTTACAATTCCTTTGACGTATTTTCCATTGGTTTATACTGTTAACAAGCTATGGATCCGATTTTATTGGAAGCTAAACAACATTGTAGGATTTTTGTATCATTAGTCATCGTAGGGTAATTGGCGGCATTGATTTTAAGCTTAATCATTTTTTTTTATATATTACATACATTATAAACGCAATTTCGGAATCTTATACAAAATTCATAACGCAGCATCATCGTGAAATTAAAAAAAAAAGTATTGATATAATTATAACTAGTTGTCAAAACAGTCCACCACATTATCCAAAAGGCATAATCTGTTAAAACTACTTTTAATGTTGGTGTGCCACATAATAAAACTAATTATATACCTTCTTATCTAACAGGCAAACATTTATGTATCACCATTCACATATACATAATATACATAGTCTCCAGTACATTCAGAGGACAGTGGTGTCCACATAGATGAGGCAGGATAAGGCGGTCCACAGTAAAAACCATTAATCAGGCCACAATACACAGGCTGACAAACAGATACTGCCGAGAAAATGGCTGACCCTAGCTAGTTTATCAGTTTTGTAAACTTCATGACAATATTCTGATGGAGTGGGCTAAGCTGTTTAGTAGAGGATTTTAAGGGAAAGAATTCTTTAATACAAAGGTGCAAAGGAGTGAATCAAATTATAAGGTTGGTTAGCATATCTCTTCCTTTTTAGTAGAACATAGAGATTTTATGTCGTATTGTTTTAGTTTTAAGGTATAAAGTTGATTGTGCAATTGAGAAGAGGATCAGTTTAATTGCCATATCTTTTACATTTACAATATAAATGTGAATGAAGGCAAAGGATTATAGGATCGTACTTCAAGTTTTCTATAAATAACTTAACTTTAAATTAATATTTAAATGAATTCGTTAGTTAATAGATAAGTTACTGAACTTTTAAGGCTACATTGAATCTCGTTTTTAAGAATAATACAGAATTATGTTACCTACACACGAAACAAAATTATTCAAAGCAAAAATTCGTAACAGAAAAATATGAAATACGAAAAAACCTTCTTACATACTTATGAACGCCAGCAATGAAACGCCTTGGAAACGCGGAGGAGATTAATTTAGACACAAGTGACGTCATAATAAAGTCATCAGTCTCCCCCTACTGAGAGGGGGGAGGGGTCGTAGCACGTCCCGTGCGAGGCCGCCAGGGATTAAGACATGTATTAGGGGCCAGTAGAAAATCATCTCAGGGACATTTTTGTAAGTGATTTTAATGTGCAAATGGCAATAGATTAGTTGAAATTAACTTTTCCAGACGTAAATGAATTAGTTAATGTTTTTGATGTCCAAATGGTGTGATTACCAAGCGATGGTTGAACCCTGTTATGTAGAGAAGATCCAAATTTTAGCATGTCTTTTCTATAATTTGCCGTTGACTTTGCTTTGACCCATCCCAGATCACCATAATACATAAATATTACGTAGATGGCTTATTAAAATCTATACTAATATTATAAGGAGGTAAAATTTGTAATTTTGTATGTAGGGGGTAAACTTCGGAAACGCTGGTCAGTTTTCCAAAATTCTTTCAATAATTGGTAGCTACAATGTTCCCGACTGCTATAGGCTATTAAAACTTCACGCTACAATCAATGGATCTTAGATGGGTAATTCAAAAGAGTTCCGAATTTGTATGATTGGAAAACAACTGAATGGTCTTTGCAACTACAAGTTTTTTTTTTAATTTTTGTATACGTAGCCCCACACTAGGATGTTTTTGTTGTATCTCGGGTGCGTTTACAAAGATACAATTTCACATACACATCATATCCAGGAACAACATTTGTGGATCACGCAAAGAGTTGTTCTGTGCGCGAATCGATCGCCACCGCGCCAACAATGCAGTTTATTACGAACTGACATTTCTAATAACTAGGCGAGTTTATTGTCCTTATAACATTGTTGAAATTACAAACTTGCTACTAATGAGGATTCCAAGATAGTTAAGGAACTGTAGTACAATAGTTCTCGAGGTTACTTGTTGCCTAACTCTAGTTAAGTTACAACCTTAGTCAGGTGTAAACTCTGTTTCGAAAATTTATGATATAAGTGCAGTTGCTTCTTCAGGCACGTGTGTTCTGCTTAAATATGGACGATGTTACTCAATTTAAGGATGAATTGCCTTATTGTTTAAGAAGTCTCTACTTAGATTATAATAGGGTAAGATTTGATTGCTTAGACATCACTATATAGTCTATAGGGCCCTACTGCTGAGCAAAAGGCTCTTCTTAACATTCCTCTTCAATCGGGCTATCACTAAAAATAATTCGTTGCGAGCGACTTTGTTTTATATTATGTAGTGATAAGCTCAGCATTACACAAGATTCAATGTAAAACTTTAAATATATTGTAATTATGATTTCAATTCAAGTGTGGGAGAGCCATGTTTCGGCACAAATGGGTCGGCTCGACTGGAGTGATACCACGGACTCACAGAAATCCAGCGTGAAACAACCACAGCCATGTCACTCACACGGCGAAACACAACGCTTACCGGAGGACCAATCGTTTCCCTCCCCAATCCCTAAATCTCCCAAATCCCTAATCCTAAAAAGGTCTGCAACGCACTCGTAATTCTTCTGTTGTTTTGGGGGTCCATGGGCGGCGCTGATTGCTTACCATCAGGTAAACCGTCTGATCGGTTGCCGACCTATCACATAAAAAAAACAATTAAATAAAACGCAACGAACCTATAAATCTCACAGCGAATAATAGAAAGAAAATCGTTCGTAGAACGTACGATCGCTGGAAATAAATCCCTTTTGCTAAACCTGATGTTTTATCCTGCAATCGTGTATGGGAGGGCGTTATAAAAATACCAGAAAGAACTGGTGAGATCTTATGCAAACGAGAACTGGAATGGGAAGTGAGCGGGTTACATTGATTGGGGAGATTGCAAACGTAATCATTTTGTTCTTATTTCACGTACATTTGTGAAAGTTTGCGTATCATTCGAAGTGTGTTTGGAATGATAGTCGCGTTAAACAGAGTTAGTTCCCCTTTTTCAAGGAAACAGTTACTGTTATCATTATTATTTTGTTGTTATAGAGCAATAAATATGCGGATTGATTATCTGATGGTAAGCAATCAGCACCGCCAATAGCCTACCGCTGGTAACTTCTGGATTGCCTTTTGATTTGAGGGAATGGCGATAGGAGTGGGGCCATTGATCCTCCTTTGACCTAGCTCACACAGCGAAAAACAATGCAAGTAATCTTTCATGTTAATTTACCGTAAAGCCATTGTATTATTAAAGAAATTGCTCGTAGACATTAGAGATTTGTAAGGTACTTTATTAAAACTTGATAAAATTAGCTCGTTGTCTACCTCATTCTTGTAACCGCTACAGTGATTTACAATTTAATTAAATACTCGAAAATGTCTTTTAAAACATGTTACACTATGGTGTGTACCTCTATATACTTCTACTAGGAAAATAAACTTTATGTTACGTTGTGGCTCTTTGATAGGATTGCAACCGGAAAAATATTTACGTTGCATATTTTCTGGGAAATGAAATATCGAGCGGGCAACACTGACATGTTCTGGGATTGAAAAATGATGACGAAATAGATTTTCCCTTTCTAGTTTATCCTTTACCAAAATACAAATTCAGCCTATGTGACGGCCTATGCTTGGATAAAAATAAATCAGATAAAAGATGGATCATTAATTCCGTCGTCATTTTCAAAAAAAAACTTTATGTACGAGCAATTTTTCAGCCGGCCTAATTTCAGTTTTTACTTAAGGCTGTTCCTGAAAACGCTACACAATAAATTTCATTCATGAAAATCCTACATTAAAAGTTTTCAGTAAGTGTTAGATAATGTCCTGAAATTCATGAATTTTCTACAATATGCCTTAAAGTCAGTCTGATATCGCTATAGCTCGTAAAATGTGTTAACTGGCTGGAGTTTAGTCATTACCTTTCTCAGCTTCATTTTGACCGACTTAAGAACGAGGTTACTTTAGTTGTAAGGTTTTTGAGAACTTGGTAAAGGTGTGCTGGACGTTTTTGTGTCTAGTGGAGCAACTGTACTTAAGCTAAATGTTTCTTAGACTTGATTGCCACTTAGAGTAAAATATTTTGTAACACGAAATATTAAAGTAGAACATCGACTTTCAAATTTGCCCTTTGTAATAAATCCCTTACCCTTGAAGACCTTAGGATTCGGTCTTGCAAATCGACCAGTTTTTTTTAAACTTTGCTTCACTTGTCGTGATTGTCGTGGGAGCATTTATAATTATTTTTAATACACACCCAGAACAACAATTTGTGGATTTTGACTCAGAGTTGTTTTGCGTCTAACCAAAGGTTCCATGTAAGTGTATAGCTGAAGTTTAACCAATCTATTTCATTAATATATCAAAAACACACCTAAATTTCAAGAATATGATGTAAATAATATTTTACATTGTAACCAACGTTCGCAATTAAAGCAGTATGTTAAAATACAATAAATCCTTTCAAAAAACAAAATGAAACTATAAATAAGACGTAGCAGAAATTATTAATCACAATGCAATTAATAAACCTTTTCTTAGAAATAGGTTGGCAAACGACAATTTACCTGACGGTAAGCAATCGGCGGATTGCGTTGCCGTAATTTTGGGGATAAGAGTTTTGGACACTTAAGGACTGGTGAGGAATGGGGGGAAGGGAAGAATTGGGCCTTAATCGTCAATAATGAACAATAATTTACCTACTATACGCACATTTTAGGTCTTAAAACCAGAAATAAACAAGACGCTACCGATCCTCTCAATTATTTCCATGACACCTATATCCTAACACACTCAATTGTTCTCAGTTCACTACGTCACAATTCACGTTTGAGCAGTAACATTGAACAAAGGCATTAAATACCTCCCGTTTCACGCGTCTAAGATAAACAACCTCTTTGGTCCTTGCAGACGCGCGAGATCCTTAGATCCTTTAATCCCTCCCTACCTGGCCTTTCCTTTGTATGTTGACATGACAATTTTGGAGTACACAGCGGATTATTTGTCTTAAAAATATTGTAAGGATGAAAATTTCTTCTATTTGTTTATATGTTTGGTGATCGATTGAGTGAAAACTGCTGAATGGATTTCGGTGTTATTTTGTATGAAGATAGATAGATTATCTAGAGGAGTTGGGAGTACGTTGCCGACTTTTTGGGGATTAGGGTATTGAAGATTTAGGCATTGGCGAAGCGGAAGGATTACGTCTCCGGTTTTTAAACTAAATATAAATTTTTAAAAAGTTCAACAATAATCAGCTCGAACTTTTGAAGTCTGCGAATTGGACCCCCGATCCGTATAGCATTTGTTATTGTGACCTCTTGTCCTTTCAGACACGAGTATACTACCACAAAAGTATCATCACCAATTTAATTAAGTAACTCAGGGTTACCGCACAACTTCTTAGGCCCCTTAGAGACTCGTTACAACTCTTTTGTTCACTCGCCCTTGGGAACTACTTAAACAACAATATTGTGCTTATGACTTTCATATTAAGGTCGACAATTCGACCAAAAATATTACTTTGAAACAATCGTAAGAAGTATATAGGATTTGGGAATATGAAACTTCGTTTAGGTTGGAATAGAGTTCAGAAAAGAATGGCTGTAATGAAGCGTTATTCATTAGTTTTTTGTTTTTAAATGGGATATTTTGTTAAGAAAGCATGATAGTGTAATATTTTTACAAGCTAAAGAGGCGAACAGTATAATGCTTAGGTATCTATGAAACTAGAGAATTTGCGATACACCAAGTAGGCAGCCGAATACAGCCTGAAACTCGCGATTAGCCGTATAGGAATGGGCTGTGGAATCCTTAATTTTTCAGTCAACTGATTTTCAAGACACACGGAGCGTAAGAAATGAGCGAAAAAAAAGTCATGTTCTTACAAGTATTCTGTGTGTATATATCAAATCGATATAAAAACTACGTCGATTAAAACTAATACCTAAAGTACACCTTCTAAAATCAACGCCATCTTTGAACGAAAACCGGTACTATTGACAAAATTACATTCCAAGCGAGTAACACAGTTTTGAAAACTAATTGTCGTTTCATTAGGAGTGAAGCCTTAGGGAGGATAAGCGATCAGGAGTGAACCATGAATTAATTGGGATTATGAAGGAATTTATATGAGAGATGGAAATTTGTTATAAACGACTTGAACGAGGTGAATTTAATAATATATTAAGGACATGGAATGGCTTGAATTGTGTTCGTTGTACATCAGGGTTGTCAACCGATAGATGGGGTTATTATAAATATTTTTGAAAAAGGAACACTCTTACGGCTATTGATGATCGTGTTGCTAACGACTTCGAAGCGCTATCCTGCATAGTGAAACTTTGTTGCTGTCTGCTAAGTTATTTCAAGTTAAACTAAAATGTCTATTTTATGACGAACATTGTTATATCCATCTCTAATTCTTAATTATCCAATACCCTAATCCTCAAAATGCCAAGAACACACTTGTAAACTGCATTGGCGCCGCCTGCGGACATCCGTTGCGGATGTCCGCAGGCGCCAATTGTTTACCATCGGGTAATTCGTCTGTAAGCTTGCTGACCTGTTCCTTAAAAAAAAAATTAACAGTTTTATACATCAAAGATCTTAGCATCTCGTCAGACATCGAAAGAAAGAGATAAATATCTTCGTCTCTGTCTGGCTCTAGTATCCTAGTACGTAAAACCGTTGAAATATCGATAGAAAAACAACCGATTCATCAACTTTATTATCCGTACAGGGTAAACTGCTATCTATTTGCAATGTACCACCTTCTGAGAGATGCTATGACGTCACATATTGATTTTGTACTAAAATAGTAGCCATAACAACGGGTAAACGAAGATACGATGTCGTTCCACGCGATTATTTCACTGGCTGACGTCAATAACTCAATATATTCTTATATAAATAACGTTAAGCTTGTTTTTATTTAAAGAGATTGATGTATACGGGTTTTGTATAGCAAAGAGTCAGGACCAGACTTGTTTTTTTTTTATAAAGCATAGCCTCATACTAAGTTTTTGCTCCTGAACCGTGGGCGCATTTAAAAACTCACAAATTCACGTACTCAAGCCACCCAGACCCGAAACAAAAATTTGTGAATCATAGTGCTGTTCCGTGAGTCAGCATTACATAGGGTTGTTCCGTATGGGAATCGATACCTCGACACTATGCACAGCAGTCAATTGCCCAACTACTGCGCCAACCGTGTGGTGTATGTTTTAAACCGTTCGTATTTTTTATGACTTAGAGCAATCTAATATAGCGACAAATCTAATTAGTTTATGACTTAGCTGCTGTTGGAAGCTGCAGAAACGAGGTGGTAATTATACTCGGAATTTTAATTCCATTCCAGATTTGACAATTTCAGTGTTGCAACGTTATGACACGTAATAAATAGTGACGTTGCGAAATTATTCGATATGGAAATCGAATATTTCTGAATCGATTCCTCTCGTTTATAAATTTACTCTCGTAAACTAAGTTTATCAGGAAATAAAATATTTCTGAACCGATAATTTAGTTTTGACACTTAATTAACGATCTGAGACTTTTCTTTTGTAATTGTGTGTGAAATTAATAAAAAATGTGATCATGAAGGAACGTGACTAATAAAACAGACATTTTATAAATTGTCGCCGTTATCGCTTTCGCTATCGCCGTTACTCTATGTAACATTTGTTATGAATTGTGTCTTTGATATTTATTGTCAATTAACATATATAGCTTACTCATTTTTTCCTCTTCTTTGAAAACATGGGATACACATTAAGACCATTCGGTAGCCGTAATTTTTTGAATGCTTTCCTGAACCTGATTCACTGATTATTTATCGATTTTTGTGTTCATCACTACACTATGTGGTATCATTATTTCACAAAATGACAGTGGTCAATGTCAAATCAGGAATCGAATTAAAAGTCTGACTATAGTCAGTAAGAGACAGGTGGACGATATAAACCCTGAAAATATGAAGTGCTGAACACTCTAGATATCTGCCACTTTTCACTTACACACTCCTTTTTACAATACATGTGTTGCAGGCATCCCGTATAAGCATTCATTTGTTTTTCATTGAGTCGGGAAAATTGTCAAACCGTGGTCTAAGACTCTTACCACCCAGTTTCTTCTACTGCTTCGGGTCGAAGCGGATCCGCATTCATTGGACTGGTGGTTATTTAATGCATATAGTTACATCAAGGTATACCATTAGGTACATACCGTAACGTAATTATATGAACGCGATTCAATACTACCTAATGGTCGCAATCTAATAATATAATTATGTAAATGACTAAGCTTATCTAGTTCAATAATAATAATTCTACCACAGAATCACATAGTGACAATATATTTTTAAATATTTACTATCGTGAGGCATTAAATTTATTAAAAACTAGCTACTCCTGCGCGGTTTCACCCGCTGCTCGGCTCCATTTGTTGGTATCGTAATGTTTTATAGCCTATAGCACTCGCGAACATTGTAGCTATCAATAAGTGAAAGAATTTTGGGAATCCGACCAGTGGTTCCAAAGATTATCCCCTTTTTTATGTCATAGGTCGGCAAACGAGCAGACGGATTACCTGATGGTAAGCAATCAGCGCCCATGGACACCCGCAACGGAGGAGTTACGAGTGCGTTGCCGACCTTTGAGGTATTAGGGATTTGGTGATTTAGGGATTGAGTAGTGATTGGGGTAGGGGAAGGATTGGGCCTCCGGTAACCCCACTCACACGGCGAAACACAACGCTGTGGTTGTTTCACGCCGGTTTTCTGTGAGGCCGTGGTATCACTCCGGTCGAGCCGACCCATTCGTGCCGAAGCATGGCTCTCCCCTACATACAAACTTACAAATTTTACCTCTTTTTAATATTAGTATAGATATAGATAACAACTTACTCACGTCAATTGAATGAGAAACTAGTAGAGCATTTCTCAGTATACATTTAATTCGCATTTTTAGAGGGTAGAAGGTTTTTATTTGGTAAAATCTTCTTATTCTTTATCCCGGCCTGGGTGGGGTGAGAGTTACTGTCAGACTCTTACTGAATAAAACTACCACGTTCTCTGCTCTCTGCGCTTGTATCCGCAAACAAAAATAATTGTTAATTACATTGAAATGCGTACAAGCAAACATACTCCTCAGTTTTTTAATACTAGAATAAAAATTTTTGATAAATTTGAATAAAATAAATATATTTTTTCTTTTATAAAATACATCGATCGATCGATACACTGAATTTTAGACAATTTTTAAGCCAATTTTTAAGAAATGATTTAATATTTGACGCGAAAAACTATGACGTCATAACTCGGTTTTTCTTACAAATTTCATAGAAAACTATAGTTTTTGACATTTGGATAAAAGTATTGAATTTGACTAGTTGGAAACTACCGGATTTTAAAGAGATAATTAGAAGTTTTTGTTGTATTACATTATTAAAAAAACAATAGTTCTTATTATTGACTCTTTGAAAATTATCGAGTTCATTGCACTTCGCATGCAATAATAATTAATTGTCCATAATTTAATTGTCCGTAAACAGATTACCATTAAATATGAGTGATAATTAATTACGTAATTAAGTATATAGTATAGTATAAGTATTTAGTAAACGGTATCCCTAAACATGATACAGAGAATTGATTGAGTTAAAATCGTCTAATAGATAATTTCGATTGTATTAATTTATTAAACTGTGCAAATAGTACGATTAAAACTATAAAGATACAGGGTACGGTTTACGGCACAAATAAATAACAGTGTAGGTTTACCTGTCAAATGTTACTCTTCGTAAAATAACAAGCGGGTTCAGTCACGAATTAAAAGAGAAGATTATTTAGGTCGTTATCTTCACCGTCATCGTCATCAGCTGGAATAAGCTGGCCCTCTAGTAGCTCTCTACGACTCTGATCAGGTCGTCGGTCCACCTAGTAGGAGGTCTGCCCAGGCTACGTCTTCCGATTTCGATTCTTATTTGGATACTAAGTAATTAAATAGAAAAACTGAAGAATGTATTTGAGCAATAGCTAATGTCTATACGTAGTACTTATACATACATTAGTTTATGTTGCAAATCTTACTAATACCATCTGAATGAAATTGGTACAGGCATAGGAATCCGGAATAAGTTACTTTATATCAAAATACCACGCGGGCGAAGCCGCGGACGCCAGCTAGTTACAATATAAGTAACGATTAATCGTACATTAATGAACTATTAAAATTAAAAATGTTTTCTTCGAAATATTGAGTAGTCTCGATTCGAAGGTAAAATGCTTGTTTGTTAATGAGTATATATTTTTTTAATGTTTTTACATTCACACACACTCGGCAAACGAGCAGACGGATTACCTGATGGTAAGCAATCAGCGCCGCCCATGGACAATCGCAACGGAGGAGTTACGAGTGCGTTGCCGACCTTTTAGGGATTAGGGTATTGGAGATTTAGAGATTGGGGAAGTGTCGGTGGAAAAGAAGTATTGGGCCTCCGGTAACCTCACCCACACGGCGAAACACAACGGTTTTCTGTGAGGCCGTGGTATCACTCCGGTCGAGCTGACCCATTCGTGCCGAAGCATGGCTCTCCCACACTTGTACATAATTATATACGGACAATATTCCACCTCATATCTTACGCTTGTAATTAATTGTAAAATCCAAAAATAACCTTCACAATTCCCCGACCGTTATTCGAGAAATGTTAAAAGAAAAATCTGTATCAGATATTTCAATGACGGTAGACAGGGGAAGGGAATTAATCAAACGACTCTTTGTAACCACATTCTCAACGCAAAACATGCTTTGATAAGGAGGAAACAAAGAAAAACGGCCTAATTAGATTTTGCTTTACATGAACCTTTGAGTTCATTTCAAATATTCCTTTATGCTTCTTTGTAATACAGTTCTTTTTTGCATGCTGTTTTGGTCTTATTTAACCTCACTCTTGAGGTAAATTACACCGCAAACATTGTCACACATCGGTTTCCTCTGAGGCCATGGTATCACTCCGGTTGATCACCTCTTTCGAGAGTGTGTCCTCTCGTAGAACTCGTATCTCCTAGAGTGAGTTGTATTTTGATGATAACCAGAGATAATGGATAAATTATAGAAATAAGTAACAAATGATTTTCCGAAAACAGTATCAAAATCGATTAAGCCTATAAAGAGATGATGTCGGACATGTCAAGCTTAAAATATTTATAGTATTTTTAAGTTTTACATTGTTTATAATTATAGTATTGTATATATGGGCCTTTGATGCCTGAAATAAATGGATAAATAAATAAAAATAAATAAATAAATAAACTACTTTTATTTATTATGGGTAAAAATTTGAAATTATAACGTTGTACATCATATATTTTTTTTATTCAGTAATATGCTAGATGTCGTAACCGAATTTTTAATATTTAACATTGTCTACGCCGGAACGCATCATTCTTCGTCGTGTATGGAACGCATCCGTAGCGCGAGCGAGAGGTTCGAGCTGCGCGCCTTCCGGCCACTGCCATTCTAATAGTCGCGACGAAAACACACTCAATTATTGTAAAACTTATATTTATAGATTTACTTATTTATATCGAACAAACATATACGAAACAGTATGATTTACAACTACAAATTGTGGATCACACAAAGAATTTCTCCTACCGGAGTTCGAACCGTCGACAAGAAATAATTCACCAGTCATTAAAATTATCCAAACGAATATTATAAAAAAATGCTTTTGCTAAATGCTGTCTGTGTGTCTGTCAGTCTGTCTTTTCTTCACGCCAAAACTAGACGTATTTGTGTGAAATTTGGTACAGACATAGTTTGGAACTCGAGAAAGGACATAAGATAGTTTTTAAAACAAAAAAATGCAGGAAGTGACTATTCCACGCGAACAAAGTCGCGGGCAAAAGCTAGTTAAAAATAAATATAAAAATTGACAATCGCGCGCGTACCAACGAAAACTTCACACTATCAACTCTATTGGAAAGTATGAAGGGGTCAAAAGACTGCTAAGAATTTATTAGAAGACAAATGACGGGTCAGGAATCCTCGCTGACGTTAATGGCCAGACAATGACTAATGTTTCCCTGTTCACCCTCTAATTCCTTTCCCACTCAGAACTTCACTGTTATGAGGAATTTTATGAGTTAACTTAAGGTTAATTAGAGTTGAGGTTTTTGTGTTCGAATTACATGTTGTCTGGTAGAGAAAGTTTTCGTGTATGTATTGTAGGTATTTTATATGTTAACATTATAAACGAGTAGACGGAACCACTGAAGAACACCAACCTGAATAACAATTAGAAAACCACGGGAATCGAAACCGCAATACACTGCACTTCAGCCGGTACCCAACTACCGCGTCATCTGTGCAAATTTGTCTCTGAAGAGATGAACAACAGGCATATTTTTATCATCATCATCATCATTAGCCAGTAAGCAAGTCTATTCTCTTTCTTTCTTCTCACGTCGAGATGGTATGACCATTAATCACCAGAACTTCTCAAGACGGAACTGCGCTCGCACACTTTAAATTAAAATTATAGATACACCGATCCGTATTTTTTGTTGAAAGTGTATATAAAACCTATCCCATAGAATGGCATATTCCTCCATATATTTTGTTGTGTCACAGAATACCAAGAAAAAAAGTACTATAGATTACTTAAAAATGTCTGTATAGTACAGCGATGTTACTTCTCAGTACCCAGTAATGCATTACATATATTTATTTAACTCGTAGAGATAGCAAGTGGAGCGCTAACAAATCGCCGGCAGTTATACCCACTTAGCTGAGTTTAGAGCTATACATTACTAGCTTAGCTTCAACTAACTAATTATTGTGCCAATGCCATTACTATTTGCACTGCTTTGAAAGCAATTTTATATTGGAAGTGCAATTTATGTCTTGTTTGCTAAATCACGGTTGTACTATACTTTTTATAAACGGAACTGTTACGGGGCGGGATGATGGAGACTTTTTAAAAAAGAAAACTTTTACTGAACTGAAAAATAGTAATTTAATTATAAGAAAATACACGTTTTAGATATGTGTCCACAACGAGGTTTCAAACCGATCTACCTATCTGTGCTAACGGAAATGCTGACGAGACTTTTGATTTACGTCATTACTTAAAAACGAAGTAAACAAATGGGGTTGGTCAGCAGTTTACTTTATATTGACCATGTTGTAATCAGATATTATAACAGAACGATGATAAGTGAGGCGAGGAACTTGGGCCTTGTAATGGACGAAGGTCTAAGGTTTGAACGTTTTATTTCGGACTGCGTGAGGGGCTGCTTTTATCGTCTGAAAATCTTATATAAAATACGACCCTACTTGTGCGAGGAACTGCGTGTGCGGTTGGTGGAAAGTTTGGTTTTATCAAAACTAAACTACGCAGATACAGTCATAGGCCCCAGGCTTTTGGCACGCACCGGGAGATTAATACAAAGAGTACAGAATGCTTGCGCACGATTTTGCTACAATGTTCCACCGAGGAGTCATGTTACGCCTTTTTTAAACAAACACAATGTTTTAAAAATGAAATCACGTCGTAAACTCCACCTCGCCTGTCTTATGTTCGACGTGATAAAACACAAGTGTCCTCCATACCTGTACGCTAGGCTTTCATGGGTTGGCAGTCACCGGGAGCTTGAGGGTAGGCGATGTGCTCAGCAGCTCGCCATTCCTCAGCACAGGACTGCAGCCTTTCGTGGCAGCTTCCGTTATGCGGCCTCCAAATGTTGGAATAATATTCCGCCTCCAATTAGAGATCTGAAAAATAAAAAATCATTTAGGTTAAAATTAAAATCTTTTATTGTGACATCTCAAATTAAATTCGGCGACATGAATATTGACAAGTCTTTTATCTAATTTCAGTTTATTATTCCAAATTAGTCAATTTTCACTTACTTTTTACACTAGCTTGGAAGTTTTTGCATTTTTGCGTGAGTAATCACGGTGTTTGTACTACTTGCACTTCGCCATTACTTTTATTTATTTATTTTATTACAATCACTCCACTACTCGTAAACTTTGCTGCCTGAGTTTTGTGTCCTGTGGCTGGTGGAGGGCAACTGTATCCTTGTGGGGGGTACGCGACAAAGTGAACGAGAGCTCAGCACTGGTGTCACTAAATAGTACCTGTCTAGTATACCTACAAATAGCCAAAAACATTTTTCGACAACCCCCAGTTAATTAAAAAAAGAACATGTAGCAATTAACTCCCTTATGTATCATATTTTAAAAAAAGATTGTATTTACTTATTATGATATAAAATGTATTCATATCTGAATAATTTGGATAATATATTCACACACGCACACTTTCTTCTATATTCACATTATGTTTCTTACTTCTTTTCTTTACTGATTGGCGGTACCGCCGTCCGTGACGTGAGTCAGTGCAGGGTGCCACCTGAAAATCAGCGTTGAGCATATTTGCTCAACTATATGCTGAGGTGGAGGCCCTTTTGGCATGGGCACATGAATGTTATTATTTATTTTAGCGTTTTATTTTCGTTTTTTTTTCTTTTTTAATACTTTATATGTTATTCTTGTTTTGTTTTTTAATTTATTATTGTATTCATAAATACTGTGTTCTTATTATGTATTTTTATATACTTGTATTTGTGTGCCTATTTGTCGAATAAATGTGTTTTCTTTCTTTCTTTCTTTCTATAAGATACTAAAATTCAAAATCTAGCCCGTCAGCGAAATATTTTTAACTTTTGTGAGACATATTTAATTTCTTAAAAATATCGAATTACCAAAACAAGTTACATTAGTTTGAAGTCAAAACGGGACACTTTTCATAGTCGCGGAGAAGCCGACTCACCAGTCGTAGACGTTTTCTTAGTTAATTTGTGTGAGGAAGTATGAGAAAGAATGTGAAGAATTTTCAACAAAACGTTTATTTACGTATAATATCAGCAATGTAAGCTCAGTACGTCACCCTACCACGGACCCACCCAATAGCTGAGGTTGCATTCATGCACCTCCACTATTGTTTTGGTGGAAGTCATCCGGTGATTAGACCATTAACAAACGCGTTATCTTCGTAAAAAAATTGACTCTATTATCATATTGTTCTAAATCAGTATAAGTATTATCGATAGTAACTATTTTTGATTCCGTAAACACTAAAAGTAAAATACCAGTCTAATGTTATCAATAATTTACTAGATAATTTATAACAAAAAAAACCAACTTCAAAAAATAAACTAAAATACAAAAAATAAATTTACTTTGTTCAAAGTAATACATATTTTCATTTAGTTAAATAGAAAATAACTATTTTATAATCTTAAAGTCGGTGCCAAGTAAATGCTACATACCAAACAACCTTAAAAGCACCACTCGCCTCTACAATTTGTGAAAGATCCCCTCGATTTCTCTCATCTTCCATCATCAGATCCTGATTTCCTTATCATGGGACCATTCTGAGACCATCTCCTTTCCAACAAAAAAAATAATAATCAAAATCGGTTCATTAATAACCGAGATATCGGCGGACAAACAAAAAAAAGCATATATACGGTCGAATTGAGAACCATACTCCTTTTTGGATCAGTCAAAAAAAAAGAAAATCATCATCGTTCTTATTATGAATGCCAATATTAAGTGGGCTTTTTTTCCTTTACAATAAATAGACTTTTCGAATTACCCAGAGTTTTTCATATCGAGCTAATGTTTCCAAGAATTAGCGCGTTCAATTAACTAAATAAACAAAGGAATACTCTTCGACTTTGTTATTGTAGTATTTTGTTTCCTTTTTCCTCATTTCTTTGTGATTATTATTGCTGTGTTATAAATTTGAATGGGTTTTAGATTGTATCATTTGCTTCTGAGTGACCACAGCTGGGCTAAGACCTCTTCTCGCCCGTTTAAGGTTTGAGCTTGAATTATCACGCTGGCTCAAGGTAAATTGGCGAGTTCAAACTTATAATTATGAATTATAAGTTCAGGTTTTGTCACGTTTCAAAAGTACCTATTTATGGTTTAGTTGGAATTAACGATTTTGACTTTGAATTTGAGGTTTTCTTAAGATGTTTTTCTTCACCGTGCCTACTCGAAAAACTCACATACATGCTGCATGAATAGGCTTAACCTTAACGTTACCACGACGTTAAACCTAGATATAATTGGATAAAATACTATAAATATAGTTAATGCTATCTGATACCTATTAGATAATAATCATGTCATACTCAAATATGTCCGCTTTTGATCACAATTACTTAAAGATGTAACCGCTAAGACCATCGTAACCACACGGAACTTTAACACCTTCAACGTAAAACTCAAATTTAATCAATAGAACAGAATCCACCACTGCATTCTATACTTAATTTCAACCAACCAACCTAGTCATTAACACTTTCAACCGAAAGTAATCTGGATAAAGACTATATTTGCTTAGCATGCCGATATTGACTGGGCCGACTATCACAACGTCCGTCTGTTTGCCGAAAACCGAATATCGGTAAATAAATAAACAGAGTTGATTGTGTTCGGCTTTTGTATTTGTGTTGGTACGTTTGATGTCACTATTTGTGTTACATCTTCACTTCGTCGCGGTGTCTGAAGTTAGGTGAAAGGTCAAGGTTAACTGAGGAAACTCGGTGATTGAGGAAATTCGACGATTGGAACGTTTGCTTGAAACTCTGTGTTTCAAAATAGATCTCTGAAAGCATCCTCTAATATTCATCAGCAATGCACAACACATAGCGTTGCGCAATTGCGGGTGAAACCTACATAAGTAATCAATTTAACATGACTCACGAAATATATTATACAACACTACGCTTTGTTCTGTGTGAAATTATGGCTTGATAAATAAAATGCAAAAAAAACTATTTTTAAATTTAGTCTACGACAATTTCAGTTCACTATTTAGAATGTACACGTGACCTACATAACATACGCACCAGCACAGACATAGTAAAACTCTTTGTAACCTTAAAAAATAAAACGCCATCGCACGTGACGAATGTTCGTCATAAAAATATAAAACCTACAATTTTACTTCATAGCCTACGTTTCGTATTTTTTGCATGAAGTAAATAATCTTGATTTATTAAGTCCCTTGAAATCTCTGAGAAATAATAAATGCTCAAGCACTACTGCGAGTAAATGAGATGTAACTCGGCTTGAATTGTTCATGAGCTCGACGATGTCGTTCAGTGTTACGACACGGTGTGATGGGCGGCCGCAGAGGCTCTTACTCGCAAAATATGAGACTCTTGTTAAACAGTGCTGATTTAATTACTGTTAACAAGAGCTCGTTTTGCGAAAGAATATTTTGTTTTACTTCTTGTGTGAATTTTTAATTTATGTATATTCGAGAGAGGTCTCCGTAGATACATTGTGTTCTAAGTAAGTGGAGCCACTTTTGTTGTCATCTAAAATTGAGCTTTACTGCCTTTCTTTCTTAGTATGCCTATATTTCTTGATGAACCCAGTTGTTTTTTGATACACCGGAAAATGAGTTAACGGATTGCCGGTAAACAATCTGCATCGCGTATAGACCAGTTGCAAGTTTATTTCTGGCCTTTTGGGGACCAAAGGATTGGAGTAGAGAAGGGCTGAGCCTCCGGTTACCTCACTTATACGGCGACGCATGACACTGTATTTATTTTGCGCCGGTTTTCTGTCAGTATCTGATATTATTCTGGTCCAGCCAGCCCATGGTTCTCTCACATTAATACTGCTGTCAACTAGTGTTTTCTCATTGGGTCCGTCATTGTCTGATTAGATGAGATTGAACACTGCCCTAAGCAACCCTGAAAAAACCAGTTTATTAAACAAGTACTACAATATTCATACCATTCAGTCACCAATAAAACAGTTGATCCTGCAGACGAGGCACTCGTGGCCTTAGTGCAGTTATTTATTTATTATTTATTTATTTATTATTGCTTAAAAGGTACATTTTACATTATAAAAAGTATAAAATGTCCAACAAAACTGTATACACAGTTTGTCTGTTGGATCGGATTTCAAAAACTAACTTAATAGAACCTATAGTAAGTCAATAGGACTTACTATAGGTTCTATTAAGTTAAGTTTACAATAATAATAAAATTGAAAGTAAAGTTATCCGGTACAATCATACTGAATCCACCCACGTCTTGTTCGACCATGACTTTGTCTTGCCACCAAGATTGTAACGTATTCGTAATCCATCGAGCATTGAGCCTAAACTAAGTATAGGCAGAGAAAAACAATTCTAGATTGCAGATGGAAAAGACGGGCTGGTCTAAAAAGCAATCTCAGCCTAAAAAGAACAGTAGTCGTTTAGCAGCATATTCTTAAATTCTTAATACAAAAGTATTTCCGACGAAAAAGGAAGACTCAGCATTAAAAATTTATCTCAGTCCCATTTTACTTTGTTTAAAAGTTCAACTTTTCTATCATGTAATAGGCCAACATTCCAACGTTTATTTGCCCAAAATTGGCAGCCAATGTTTGCGTTGGACGAGCCAACATACACTGTTTGTCTTTAATCCTACTAAAATTTATTTTCCTCCCGGATTTTTGTAACGTTCACGTTTCGTATAATGTTTTATTTTGTCATTTAGACTTATGTGGTTTGCGTTTTAACATATTTGTTATGGAATATTGTTTGTGGAAAATGCGTTATCATATATTGATATATAGTTTTGTGTTTTGTTGTGCAAATTTAATTTATAGAAACAAAAGCTTATTGCGATGCAACTATGTTGAAATATTTTAAAATTCCGTGATAGCTACCAAATTATTCACCAATTTTCATCATGTATTAATTTACGTATGTAGTGAAAATGATGTTGTGAGTTCGATAAATCGTATAGTGATATTATATTTATCGAATTCTTCTTATCTAAACGTCGTAGTGATGACGTACATACACCGCTTAATATAAAATAAGTAATCTGATGACTGCACGGTTGGTGCGGTGGCTGGGCAAATGGCTGCCGAGCAACGTGTCGCGGGTTCGATTCCCGCACGGAACAACTCATTGTGTGATCCACAAATTGTTGTTTCGGGTCTGGGTGTGATGTGTATGTGAAATTGAATGTTTGTAAACACACCCACGACACAGGAGAAAATACTAGTGTGGGGCAACGATTAAAAAAAAAGTAGTCGAGACGTAACAGATATTTAGATCAATACATCGTCAAAGGTATTCAATACCAAAAAAAGACAAAATACATGTCTAATATTTTAAAATAAACTATTAGATACTTAGGTATAAAAAAAGTTAGCCAGGACAACTATTGACTATATACAATACATAAAAGCAATAAACTGGTTTTGTATTAAACCAGGAAGATGTGGAGTGGCCACGTAGCCTCGCCAATACCTCGCCAATAACGGGTTCATTGAACTGAAATCATTGACGGACGGGCACTCTGCACTCTGCTCTGATAAGCTGTCTATAGCTATTACCCTCTACAATTGATCAACATTAATTTATATTTACGGACTTAGTATTAAAAAGCATATTTATTAGTTTGATTGTTCGCGCAATTTCTGGACTTATAATTTCTATTTAATGTTGAAATCATTAATACGTTCTGAGTAAGCGTAGTGATTAATGCTCAAACATTTTCCGTGTGACAAGTAGGTTTTTGCTCAGCAGTGGGCTCTTATAGGCTGGTGATGAAGATCATGTGAATATTTATTTATTTATTAAGAAAATTTACATATACAACATTACAGCTTACGCCATTAAGTTATACTGTTAGTTTCATATGCTTACGCCATTAAGTTATATTGTTAATTTTATATAAATACTATTATTATCTAGGTACTTAAAAAACTAATTAGGATTAAATACAAAACAATAATTCAAATTTAAAAAACAAAATAAAAGTACTTAATACAACTGAATAACAAGATTGGTGATCATAGTAATCTTAAACTAAAACAAACATTATAATTTACCTACCTATCAACCATCCTCTCACAATATCTAAGACATTCACGTCACAGATTTGGATGTACAAGTTTAAAAAGTTATAAAAAAGGAAAACATCATGATACAATTATGTCCTAGCAGCTATACTAAGACAATACCGGTCGAATGAATGTCGTATGAAGAGCGGTCACTTTGGACTGATAATATTTTTTATGTCTCCTCTACAATTCCCTCTACAATCCAACTTATCCCGCTTACCTCCGTGACCGTTTCTCCTTGGTGCGTCCTCCTGAAATCCTAACTCGTTCTCATCTCAAGTCCAACCTTAAAATCGTGCCTCATAATACCGACTTCTTCTCCTATTCTTTCACCGTTTATGCTGTGAGACTGTGGAATTCTCTCCCGCCTAACATTCGTGACGCTAAATCGCTCGCTCTCTTCAAAAAACTAATTAAGGACCATTACCTTTCTTCATGAGTACTTACAGTTACGTTTATTTATATGTGTATCTTATTTATTGTTATTATTATATATTAAGTATTTATATATATATATATATATATATATATTACCTATTTGTTATCGTTAGTTCCTTTTTCTTTCACTTTTGTTACACACTGTGTCTTATATTTTAATTACATTTCCTGTCTCAGGTCTACTGGAAGAAATTCCAACAGGAATAAGTAGCACCTTTGTACTCTTATTTTTTTTTATGTATTTTCCTCTGTGCTGTTTGTGTGTACATAAATTATTAAATAAATAAATAAATATAAGCCACCCATTGCTGTTAGGTTTACTCTTTACTGTCAACCATCTGTTAAAGCAATAATGATAAAATATTCATGAGCAGGTTTGTTATTGTTTATTAACAAATTATTAAGTCATAGAGCATTCAGCTTACCTGACATCCGGAGCCTTATCCTTCGTCCCCATCGTTTCAATACCTAAATCTCCGAAACCCTAATCCCCAAAAGGCCAGTAACGTAATCGAAACTCTTTTGGTGTTACCGGTGCCCATGGGTGGCGCTGCTTGCTTACCATCAATCGCTCGCTTGCCGACCTATAACATAAAAAAGTTTTTTGACTAACACTTTGGGAAAAGTCGCATCGTTGTGTTATGTAAATAATGCATATTTTTCTTAGCATCGTTTGAACGAAAGTCCCCGTTTTTTAAATTATTTTGACTGGTTCTGATTCCAAATAAATGAAGGATTATTACATAAACAGTTATGGTAATTGATATTTACTTTTATTTTAAAGTTGTATTAAAATCATGTTTCTTTCTTTTCAGGGTAAACATCCGTGGATTTTAAATAATAAGAGGACATCTTTTTTGAGTAAGTAATAGTTATAGTTTTTAAGATAATTAATGTGAGTTATTTAATTCCCTCCCCATTGACAAAGAGGTCTAACCGTATTGACAAGTAATGGGTATCGCATACCCACGAAAGGAGTAGGGGTGGCGACGATTATGTTTGACTGTACCGTCGCTACATGACATAAGGTACATCTAATAAGTTCCCAGGGTTGCACCTCAGTATCAACCATTCTATTACTAAGCTAGGGTTGTGTCAAGGTGTTAAGATTTATGTAAAAATCGAAGGCCGGTTATAAAAAGCGGCCCTTAAAGCGGTCTATTGAAGTGATTGCATAGAAATTAGGGTGAAAGCGACATAAAAAGAGAACAGTTGGACTTTTTTAGGGGAAGAAAAGATTTGTGACATAAAAATGTTTTAGCGGCTATCAAAATGGAAATCGTGAATGTGTTTAAAATATTTGTTAACCATTGGTTTAAGTTTTTTAAATTTAATGTACTCAGAAATGCTTTCTTTCTTGAGAATTAAATACGAAATCCTTTCCTAACTTTTGGTAACTAAATTCTTTACTTTAAAATGTTGCTTTTAAACTATAAAAAGACAATTTCCCTCCATTATAAAATGAGCTAAAAAAAGTTACAAATTTGTACAAATTGTTTAAAGTAATTTGTCATAATCAACCTCAATTCCGTGAGTCACCGAAAAATAACTCTTAATGTTAGACCGTCACAATAAATACCATTTCATCTGAAGATATAGCAAAAACGCTTGCTTTTTGTTTTGCTGTCTCCAATTTCAGCCCGGTTATTCCCGGTTCCCAATTTCACTCACTTCTCCCTGAAATTTAAATCCTCTAATCCTGAAGCGTTTTGGGGTTTAAGGATAAAATCCCTAAAAGGCCGACTACATACTTGCAATTACACTGGTGCAGCATGCAAGTACCCATGGACGGTGCCAATTGCTTATAGTAATTTGAATAAAAGACTTGGATCTTGGATACTTGACTTTAATATCTCAGTACATAGTCGAGCAGCTCACTGCACCAGAGTTACATTGTCAATGGCCAATTATTTCATAGTAGAGGATGACATTGACGGTTCTAGTGTTACAATGAGTAGTAAGACTCATCACCATCAGCTTATAAGTGCCCACTGCTGAGCAAAGGCCTCTTCTCACACGGAGAAGGTTTTGAGCATTAATCACCACGCTTGCTCAATGCGATCAGATGCGATTGGCGATTTCAAACTTATAATTGGAAATTATAAGTCCTGGTTTCCTCACGATGTTTACCTTCACCTTCAGTGGTGTCTAAATTATCATAGAAAGTACATATAACTCGGAAAAAGTCACATTGGTACTTGCCAGGTTGCGAACCCACACCCTCATGCTTGAGAAGCGGGAGCCTTAAATGTTACAAATAAAAAGAACCTCATAATAACTACATTACATCTATACTAATGTTATAAAGAAGTAAAATTTGTAAGTTTGTGTGTTTGTGTGTTTGTATGTGGGGGGTAATCTTTGTTATTTTCTAATCTATGTTCCTGAGTGCTAAAGGCTATAAAACATCACGCTACGATCAAATGGATCTGAGCAGCGGGTAAAACCGCGCGAGAGTAGCTAGTAACATATAAGATCTTACAAAAAGGGGTACATTTGGGCATGTACAAAAAAACACAAGCACGCGGACACTGCTGTGATCATTTACACAATACTTGGTCCGAGTGAACTACAGACTTACTGTCCCTCTTTCGACCCCAGTGGGCGCATTCCCTTCCGTCCAGCCGACTGGAACTGACGATTAGGTAATTGGGACAAGCCAGTGTAACCTTACCTCATAATATGCAGGTAAATATGTCGAAAATATTTGCCTTAGTAAATAGGTCAGATATGATTTGAATGAATTGTAATTGGATTATAATAAACGGTTTTTGTAAAGGATTAAAAAAGCAGGAATATACGGAAAACCGACACTTTATTTTTAAATTACAGCTGTTACTCGCGAAGTCGGTCAAGTGTAAAGGAGAAAGTATCAGTCAAATATCCCTAGAAAGAGTAATATCTATCTCCAACGACTACAATCTGTGAGAGCCGTAATGTGAAATGAAGAGAGAAAACTGTTGTACATTAAGATTTTCACAATTATGAATTACGTTTTCAGTCTTAAAAACATTTGGTTTCGTTCACAATATGTAGTGCGAATTATTCGTCTTCCTTTATCCGCTAACTAATAACTTTCATTTATTAATAATGATATTTAACTTACTTCTGTTCCTTAACCTAACCAAAATGTTCGAAACATCTAGAACCATTTAAAAGATTAACACCATGTAGCTAATAATAAACTATTTCAAGCCGCTATGACAAACACTACTTGCTACGTGAACTGCTACGCCAGGCATGTGCTACGCGGAAATTGCTACGCCGCTACGAAAGGCATGTACTACGCGGTATGTTAACTATGTAGGTTTGTACAATAGGCTGAAACTTTACTGTTCATTAGGTCTTACACTGTCGAGGGAATAGTTTAAGAGAAGTTTAAGATACATAAGATATTAATTATAAGGTTTACATTCTATATCAATTATTATTGTTCGTAGATCCTTATAAAAAGACCTGAAGAAACCAAAGAATGATTCGTGGTTTAGTGTTTAGTTAGGTTAGTTTTAAATACCTATTTTATTCTTACATGGCATTTGAGTGGTTTAAAGAAATATATTTCTTTATCAAAATAAAAAATAAATTCTCATTTAAAAGCACACATGTTTTTGAAGCAATGAAAAGTTAGAAAAACAAAAGGTATGCTATTTTTTTCGACAAATTAATCTATAAAATTACTTTGGAGAAAACTGTATTTAGTCATACATACATTGTATGTAGTTAATGAATATATCTAGTAATATATGTGTATATATATCTAGGTCACGGATAGTAAGTGGAAATTCATCATGAACCCTTCACCCGCCGCTGACAAATGGGGTAGAGATATCATCCATTACGTTCACTCTAATGTAGTTTAGTTACATTTTATTTGATAAATAAGAGTTTTGATATATCGAACTTATAGTTCAGTTTGACATAAATAAAAAAAAGGGTTTCAGAGGCAAACTTGGTGTTGTTTAATTTTCTGTCTTATTCCAAGGGGAAAAGTACGTATGACAATGCCACTAGACCATTAGCTGGTTACGTAATTTTAGTCCAGGAAGAAGCTTCTCATGCATAATGGTGATGGTCCGAACCTGGCACGTTCCAATTAAACCTTTTTTCTAGTCTTATGTACTTTCAAATGAAACATAGTCAGGGACCCGGTTTATTGAGGAGTTAAATCATCAAATGACCTCTCGCCGCACGCGAAATGGTGTCTCAAACTCTTTATCCACTGAAAACTACCCCGTTATAAGACGTAAGCGTCTTGCTATAAATGTGCCGTGGCCGACCCAGAGCCGGATTGTGAGGGAACCTAAAGGTATAATTCCAATAAGTTTGAAGTCATCAATCCATCTTGCATACTTGCGTTGCATGTGAGAAGAGGCATTTTCTTAGCAGTGAGACAGTATGCTCATAATGAGGATAGTTGAATGATCTGTATCTTGAACGAAGAGTAAAATAATTACCAATTTTCAATAGGAGCCCCCGTAGTCAAACAGGGCTTGATAGAAATCGATTTGTCGATCAAAGTGACATCAAAATCAAAGGGACACTGTGTTCTAGCTGATTTTCTTGTACCACCATATACGAGTAGTTAACTGTTTTAGAATGCCTTAAGAGATTACGTCAGTCATTTAGACTGTTTTGTGATATTTTGCCGCGACTAATCAGCATACGGATTACCTGATGGCGAGTAAACACCAAAGGAGTCGAAACTGCGTTGCCTTTGGGGAAAAATAAGTGTTCGTATTTAATATATAACAAAGAACAAGTTACTTGGAGATGTGATAGAGTGTCGGCTACTTATAATGAATAAAGTCAACTGAAGGAGTCGACGACGGTTGACAACGTATCCTCTAAGCCTTTTAGTCGACTTCCAACATTTCTACAGCTTACAAAGTTAAAAGCTTTCAATATTTCTTAGACTAGTGCTGTTATAAGCTAGCTGTTGGCAATGGCTCTAATAGTTTTATTTTTGTATTTTTACCCTGCTGCAGCGAAGTGCAGATGGAGGAGGACTTGAGTCAAAATGTTTTTGATATATTACCCACCCACCCCATAACCCATTTTTCTATTTTAATAAATAAAGTAGGTAATGACGAAATAGGCAAATATAAGAATGATTAATATTCAGCAATTATAATATTATTTACAATCAATATATTTTTAGTTAAAGTAATTGAATTTTAACTAGCATTTGGAGTTTAAGAAAACGTTAAAAGTTGCCAGTTACGAATAATAAATAATTTTAAACAACTTTAGTAAATCTAACTACACAGATTTGTTGTACAAAGGAAATTGTTTATTATAACTTAGATTTTAAAGTTGGATTTGTAATTTTAATTTTACGTTTTAATACGATTAAGATTTTGGAGTGTTCTTTGAAACCATTTTTTTCTTAATAGTTACTAAGCATATTGTGTTGAGTTCGCTTGGAGGTTAAGGAGCCCGCTTCTCATGCATGAGGGTGTGGGTACGAAACCTGGCAAGTACCAATGTAACTTTTTCCAAGTTATATGTACTTTCTATGATTATTAAAACACCACTAACATACGGTGAAGGTAAACATTGTGAGGAAACCTGGACTTATAATTTCTAATTATAATCTTGAAATCGCCAACCCGCATTGAGCAAGCGTGGTGATAAATGCTCTTAACCTTCTCTGTATGAGAAGACCTTTGCTCAGCTGCAGTAGTGGGCACTTATAGGCTGATGATGAAGCATATTGTCGTTGTTTTAATACAAAATCTACATTTCGCCAATAACAACATAATGGCAGAAAATATTTAAAAAAGATATAAAATCATGCCCAAACATGTTGGCAATCGGAACCACGCCTGTTATGTTGATGTCAACGTGACATCAGGCGTTTGCCGTGAGACAGTACTAGGTTAGCGGTTAATGGACCGTGCCTTGCCCGGACATGACGTGGGCATGGCGCGGGCATTACCACCGTGCCCAGACGTGAATGGGCAAACATAGTCGTGTTTGAAAACACAAGATTATGTTTCAAGCAAGTAAAAATGAATGCGGATTTAATTTGAAAGTTTGTTTCTTGTTATTTGAACATGCTTATATTAGGTCGACTTGTAACGAACTGTAAAATTAAAATCTATGAATCTGACTAATGTTTACTCCTGTTTGTTTTTAGGCTTTTAAAAAGCTAGTTTGAAGTTGGAAATGGATGGTAGTTGATGGAAATCTTTTTTTTTTAATAGTCTTTTAAGTTTACTGGTGAGAATTTCTATGGCTTTAAGTCTGCCTATATAATTTTATGCTTGCATACAGATTAAATAAATAAACAAACAAATGAGTATTTTTTTAAAGTCACAGAATACTCATCAGAAATCAATAATACATTACCGTTCGATTTCGTTTGAGAAGCCAAACATTTTTTCGTGTCTAAAAGCAAACACATGTCAACGACAAACATATTTATCTAAAGTATCCACACACCTCATCTCTTCGTAACGAAGGTACCTGCGCTTCATCTGCCCAGCTTTCCTAAATTCGATTAATTATAATGTTTGCAAGACTTGTCAAGTGTAATCGGATGTCGAGTAAATGCATACGTATGTTTTGATGTATGGACTCAAAGTAGGATCACGTGTAAGGCGTATCTACGAAAGTTTGATTCTAGGATACAAATTTGTAACGGTTTATTTGTTTTGGCTATTTAGGTAGTAAGCAAGGTAAGATAATAATTGAATCAGTCTTGATTCTGTAATAAAATTAATTAATTTAATATACTATTGAAGATCTAATGCTTCAGAAAACTGAGACAACTACGATGGTGGAATATTTTACCTTCCATGAGGTTAGCTGAATCATAAAATGATTTGGTAAATGACAACGGGGCAAGGGGAGTCTTTTCCTTCTACGTACTAGTTTACCAAACCAGAAATCCCTAACTTCAAAAAATTAACACTAATATGTAAATCGCGACTATTCCTCACACTTGAACTACGAAAAAAGTTTTTCCTACCTACTACTTACCTAGTCTTGCTAGGTTAAGTTATTTTTAGGTTTAAGGCAAAATTTAAAGAGATGTTTTTATTTATATGATTAAGCCCCAACAATATATAATTACCTAAACATTACAGATTCATCATTAATTGTAATAAAGATTATGAATTGAATTGAATTGAAACATACACAACTCCTAACTCCTTGGTTAACAAGGAGTTCTGTATGTTTCAGTTACAAACAGAAGACGCCTGTAATAAATATTATGTCGAAAAATGTAAAATGCCATTAAGTATTTTATATTGTTCGACATAATATTTATTTTCCTGGTGAATTTCGGTCTATTACCTGTGGAGGGAAAGCGAAGAAGTCATTTCTTTCACACGCCGGCGACGGCGCCGTGTTACGCTCGGAAACGACCAGCCGGCCCGCCGCTCGTTTAGATTCCACATTTTTTCTAAAAGCCCTTTACAAATTATTTTCCCAGCTTTTCTTCAAGTATTCCTGTTTCCTTAATTAATTTTTCAGCTCAAGAAAAGTTTTATGTTAAAAGTTTTAGAATGTTATCATTATGTTTTTTTCTTCTCAGTGCTTTTTAGTCTTTTAGACTCTTGTCAGGTTTTTGAGTGGAAAGTTTGAATAAATAGGTGGCAATTTTATTTAGGATTTTCTTGACGAAGTAATCTGGTTTGGCTAAAAAATCACCTTTGATTTAAAATATAAAGAAATCCCAAATTAACGTTATAAAACAATATTCTTGTAACATACATTAGTAAAATGATTTTTTTTTGTCACAAAACATGAAAATGAAACAGATGCTGACACATGTACAAAATCTGAATTTAAAAATCCACATAACAAAATAAAATTACCTACCTTAAACGCAATGCAATAATATTATTATATTAAATTGAAAGCACCCGAAATATTCACGTCAAATTTTCCAACTTAATTCGACGCGCATTTCATGATTTCAATATTTTTGTGTTGGTAATAATTTTGCTAGATTTTTTTTTAATAAATGAATATAATAACTGAACCTGCATCGGTAGCTATGCAACGTGTTGGAGTTTAATTCATACATGGAACAATTCTTTGTGTGATCCACAAATTGTCTTTCGGGTCTGAGTTTATTGTATGTGTATTGACCGTGATAGTACGACCAGATACCCAAATGCAGCTTACGTACTTTATCATGACCATACGTAGCCCTGAGTTGCTAGAGGATACGGTGGAGCATACGGTAGCGGTATGCTCAGCCCTGCCTGGGCTAAGCACCGCCGTGTCTTCAGGGAAGTGATCGGTGGCGGCGACTTCTCGCGCCCGGCCTTAGTCGAGGCCATGGTACGGAGTGAGAGGAACTAAGACACCGTCTCCTGCTTTTGTGAAGCAGTCATGCTCGCAAAGAGAGAGGCGGCCCGCGTGAGGGAGCAATCCTCCTCCTCACGCCCCAGCCGCCGTAACTAGACGAATGGTGCTATCCTTGACTTGGACTAGTGTTATTGATGATGTACTGCGGCCTAGCCTGGAAAAGGTGAAATAATAGGGTGGTTTTTATTCAGTAAGAATCCGACTCCGTGTCGATCAACCCACCGCGAGCGAAGTTATAAGACCCCAAGCGTAGCGAACTTTGAGCTCTGCGTGCTCCTCAAAGAACAAACACTAGGTCCTAATATCCAGCTGGCTTACGGGTTTGTGTGCTGTGGCCTCGGCTCGGAGCAGGAGAAGGAACGTGGTAGTTTTAGTCAGTAAGAGTCTGACACTTCCCCTCGCTCCAGACTAGGTCGGGTAGGACATTTGATAATTTTCCCCTTTTAAACATAAAGCGCTTTTACCAACTATTTCGAAATACGAAAAACTAACAAAATAAAAGGCAGTCATGTCGTCCTGTGTACTGAATAAATACAAAAATCAATGGAAAAAACCCTTTGTTTCAGAGTTATTTGTTCGTTTATTGAATTGAGTTAGTTTGAACATATTATATTTTATGGAAAACTATGAATGTATAAGCCGTTTTATTAGTTGTACGAACTCGTTTTTCATTAGTTTAGCATTAACCTTTTTGTGATGAAAATATTTTCTATTTACTCAATTTAATTTTAATTTTAATCCTCATACAAACATATTCATTTTATGCCATAGGCATTATCTGCCTGTCTATCTAGATAAAAGGACTTCATTAATGTGTATAAATATATCGTCATTTAATTAAAGGCGTTATTGTAAGATCAGCAAACAATAGATATGATTTTAACATTCAAAACCAACAAACTTAATAAAAGATAATATATTTTTTTACAAGTACGATTACAGACAAAAAAACAAAAATGGCGCCCAAAACGCTATCTTCAAAATCCGAATCGTCAATCAGAAAAAACCGTTACATAAATTTATTGGTAGGCGCATTACTTAGAGTGGGGAATCGATCAATCAAGGAGAAAGCCCAGGTGTTTTCATCTCGCCTTATTTATAACTCAATCCCTGTAGGCATGTGCTTAAAGACCGTCCCTCATAAATTGTGGGTCTGCCCTAAGGCCTACCCATATTCCGTCATTCGGTTACAGGTTTTCATTACTCTACATTCGGTTAGAGGTTTAATTTTTACCGTCTCCAGTTTTATTCAAATGTGTATTATAATAAAATAACATAATATTTTTATGTTGTTATGTATCTTGAAAAGTAATTTAATTTTTTTCTTTATTCATACTTACAAAGACACTTTTCAAAAGAGGTTATATTTAAAAAGTTTTCTATGTATCACAATCAATAACTTTTTTTACTCACAATTATACGAAAAAAAAAACCGCAAAATAATATGAAATAATTAAAAAATATATAATAAAGTATTTCTAAGGCGAAGGCGACCCTAATTAATAAGAAATTTGTTAAATTGCTTATAAAATGTAATAATAAAAATTGCTTGCTAATTAATTTCACATAATCATCATTGAAACTTATTGAAAAGTGAAAAGCGTTTAATAATAGCATGTTCTTTGTTATACCGGCCTCGTTAGGAAACTTGCTCGACAAATGATATCGGTAACGTGGGGAATGAATTTGAAATAATATGCTTCGAATTTCTTTATTACCTAGTTGTAGCTGTGTTTTGTTTTAAACATGTTGTAATGGGGGGAGTTTTAGTTAATTATGTGACATTCACATAACAGCCGTACATACATACATTGTCAGATATTTTGAAGAAATAAGTTAAAATATTCTTTGGTTAGACATGGATTTTGTAACAATTGATTTGGTTATAGAAGAAATTGAGTGACTGTCACACTCTTAATTCATTAATGATTCCTCGCGCGCCTCATAGAGCAAACACTTCCCCACATATATTATGGGGCCCAATAGATTTATTTTCAGGGATAAGAAACAGGTCGGTCCTGGAACAGGAGAAGGAACGGAGTGGATTTTAGCTTCTTAAAGTCTGACCTTTTGTCCTAGGAGGGTAGAAGACAAATAAAACAATGATTTGCTCATACACACAAGACATAGAGATACTTAATGTCACGTAAAGTATTCTCTAATCACAGTTTTGTTCCAGAAACTAATTCAAAGCACTGTGTTTAGTAACGTTTAAATGGCTGAGCAAGGCGGCAAGTGAATACCATTTGAAATTTTATTTTCTCTCATTCTCTCTCTCTCTCTCTCTCTCTCTCTCTCTCTCTCTCTCTCTCTTTCTCTCTTTGTCTCTCTCTCCTAACCGGGCCGCCAAACTAATATTCTTAGTTTGATATAATAAAACCACAGCAACAGAAGAACAATACCACGTACATTAACCGAAGACGCAAAGTCCAAGGTCACAAGGAGATTGCTGAAACAACAATATATCATTCCTATGATCCATTTATTCTTGGCCAATCATATTTGATGGAAAAGCGGCGCAGAAAATTCTCAATGTCAAGTATTTTCTTGAAGCCAGTACAAATAAATTACCTTCAACGTGTGCTAGACGACTGTAGGACGTCCAAACTGAAGGACACTAAAAGAGGTCATATGTCTGAACTTTTAAAACTCATTTTTCTTTGAAATCATAAAAAACGAGGTGGGACGCTAAAAGATTAAAAAGATTAATCTTCTAAGCTTAATTTGTAACTTATTTATATGAAATTTAAATTCAATTTGTCTTAAAACTAGGGAAATTCAGCATACATTAGATACGAAATTAATTATTCAATAGTTATCAGCTCTTCTGAGGTAATTTTCAGAACATAATACATTTTGATTGGAAGCCATTACGGAAGCCCCGAAGCGAAGTTCTTCAATTAAACAGTCGTACCGTGATCTGGTCCCGGCTTCGACAATTTGTGAATTTCCATGTATTATCGCACTTTGCCGTCACGCCTCGAAACTTTGTGATGCAACAAAAAGACGATTTCCCCAGTGCAATAACTTTACTTCAAATCGAAATCCCAATTGTTTATAAAAGTAAATGTGTACTTAACATATTACAATAATTACACAATTCATCAAACCCCAATCGAACGCCGGCTTTCATGCCCCTATTGTTCTCTTATTGTTTATCGAATTACTACGATTAAAAGTCTTAAAACCGAAAAAAAGTAATTTTCTTTTCAGTATAATTAAATTTTAAAATCGTTTAATGACTTCAACATTAACAAAACACAAAAAAATCAAGAAATATCAAGCTAAAAATATATTTTTCACATCAAACATGTCAAAGTCAACATCAAAGAATCGGAAAATACGAATAAAATTCTTGCACATTGAAATATGGCCAGGTTTCCAATCAAGTTTTCGCTTCAGTGCGCCAACGAGTTCCAATGTTGAATGTGTAACAATGTAATCCTGTTATCATGCCAGCCATCCGTCGACTGTTCGATACGAGGCTCGCTCATAATTTATTACCTATCAACGTACATATCGATATAATTCGATTATTGCCAACTAATATCGTTAATGCTTACAGTTTAGTTATTGAAAATAGTTTAATACTTTTTAAATGTTGAAAGAGTTCACAAATACATCAATGTTCAGCTCTTGTCTTATATTACTGGGCAATAGTTTCTTATATAATTTTTTTTTAAACATTGCCTTACACTAGGATTTTCTCCTGTGTCGTGGGTGCGTTTGCAAACATACATTTCACATGCACATCACACCCGGAATTGTGGTACATAATTAACTATTTAGCACTTAAGTTACTTTAACCGAATTATATGCGTTTTCTGATTAGTTGTATATTGTATACTATTCTGAAATTAAAATAGTAAGTACTCAACGTCAAAAGACGCGAAGTCAAATTACAAAAGTGATACAGAAAATCATAAACCAGAACATAGAAATAAATTAATTCGACGTTCAATACAATAAAATATTGACAAATACTTTATGTAGGTAATTTTTTTCATCGATCGATAGATACACTAAGTTATAGATATTTTTTAGCTAATTTATTAGCTATTTTATTTATAATAATAAATAAGTAAGCTATTTGACGCAAAAATTCTATGACGTCGTAACTCAAGTTTTCATACAAATTTCATAGAAAAGTATCGTTTTCGACATTTCGATAAGTATTGAATTTGACTAGTTGGGAACTACCGTATTGTTCAAAGCTTCTGTAGTTAGTAGTAGTAGTAGGTTGCTTAGCAGTAGGTTTTTATAAGATGATGACGACATTGATCATATTAAGAGAGAAAGAGAGAAAAGAGGCAGCCAGAGAGATTTTAAAAACGCCTACAGATACCTTAAGTTTTTTGAAAAAGCACATAATAATATATTCTACAATAGCGTTTCTAATGTGAGATACTTCAAAGATTAAACAGATGCAAATTCTCCCCAAGTAAACATAGAATTTATACCCACGTTTATTTTTCTAATGGCCGTTTGTAGCAATTTAATTTAAACACAGAACTGCGAAAACCGTTAAAATTTTTACAATGTAAAAATTCTATCTTTGTTTTTGCTGAGTAGCTTACTATGGACGAATTTAAATTTACAAAATTATAATATTACATTTTTAGCTTAGTTGAGCTTGTTTATAAAAAAAATATGAGTTAATATTTCGATCGGATCAATCTTTCATCAGAGAGATCAAATCTTTGTTTCTTTGTTAGTTCGTATTCACCCGACAACATTGACTTTCTTATCTTAGAGATGGCTGGCAGCAAATGTGCTATCGCGAAACGATTTGGTCGATTTGCTAAACTATGAATATTTTTTACAAAACTATACACCGCTTTATTCAATTAAACTACAATTTATATTCGCCAGTCAAACGTATATCAGTAAGTCATCAATAAGCAGGTATGTTTCCTGAAAATATATTTAGATATTGTTTAGATTGCCTAAGCTATTTTTTTAAATATTTTTAACGCCTTACTCACCTTACAGTTTTGCGTTAACTTGACTAGTTTCAAGCCACTCCTAGGGCTCATACTCATAATTATTAATACGAGAGACACCTTAGGTAACCATACACAAAGCAGATAATGTTTCTGAAAAATTATTTTATTTCTTCAAGTAATTTAAAATTCTGTAAGCCTTTAAACAGGTTGAGGTAGACCAACTTTAAGCGAGTATTTCAAATTATACATACCCCCACTTTATTGGTTCGCATTAAAGTTGAGAATCGATTGAAGAAGTTTGATCGTTTAGGCGAGCTTGTTAAGCTGGTGTCTACAAAGGCGGTAAAATAAATCGGCCTATCACGGCCTCCATATAAATTCCTCGCCGATTTTGCCATTTCGGAATATTTATCGAGGTGTTCAAGGTTTATTGACGATTTTTGGAAAGTTTCTTCATTAAATATTACCAAAGTTGTTCTTGCATTTTTATTTTTGATCCGTTTTTCTAAGGGTTTCGGATAGGTAGTAATTTTGTTATAAGTAGATCAATGTTAAATTACCACATAGTTTAAAACAAAGTCGCTTTCTCTGTTCCTATATTCGTGTGTATGCTTAAATCTTTAAAACTACGCAACGGATTTTGATGTGGTTTTGTAATAGATACAGTGATAGAAGTGGAAGGTTTATAAGTATAACAACCACTAAATAGTAGATAAATTTAGTATCTACATTGACTAACATTAGCGAAGCCGGGGTTCGATAATATTAGTCAAGGATAAATTGATTCAAGCATCAATTCGCACACCTATTTTACTGTAGGTATCTGTTTGACTGAAATGGACACCATGCATTATTAAAAATATCAGCATAATTAGACAAAACCCGTTTTCGTAACGAACTAACACGACTACCTAATTAATTTTGTTCACTTTTTTCTACGTGTGTCAAAACGGCGTGTGCAGCAATGTTTTGGGAATATCTACCAGAAATTTTGCAGTTTAAATCGTGAACCAGATTGTAAAATCGAAACAAGAACACTTTAAGGTTTTTCTCCAATAAACAAATTCAGGGAAATGAAAACGTTTTCATTTAGAGTAATAAAAAACCGTTTTATATTAAATTCATTTCTAAGAACAAAGAAATTTTCAGAGAAAAATATAACATCTACTTTATTTCACTTTCAAAATAATACAAAAACATTTTTAGTCTTTAAAATATTGTTGACAACTCAAAACTAACACATTGAAACTTTTCAGTCGCCTGAAATATGCACAGCAGCCGTTTTGTGAAACGTATACAATAAAACAATATCATCAAAAATGCTGAAATGAAATTTTCAGAAAATGTTTAAAAGTGACCTAATTTTAATATTGAAACTGTATGGTCAGGTGGTTGCAAAATAAATTATTAAGAAAGGAGTTTTTAATAAAATACTCCCAGTTTAACCGGTTTCGACGAATTTATGTGGCACAAAGTTCATACATTGTACGTTTTATATACAAATGTATCTGATACATAGCGGATCCTAAGACATTGTGACATTGTGCTTAATAAATTAAATATAACTAAACATTGTTTCGATAAAATATTTTTTTAATACACTTCCTCATAAAGTGACTCTAATCTCACTGCAATTAGGCATGTAATGACACCTACATATAATCAAACTGTGACTTTTTCATTACTATTATTCACAAGTGAGTAATAGAGTTCTTTTTTATTATTGAGTTACGCAATCCGCGAAAAGCCCAAAAAAATAAATAAACATACTTTATTAGTCTATCCTCGGTCCTCGGCTCCTTAAGACTCAATGCGCCTCTGCGGTAATCACCAACTTTACACACTTGTCATATTGCACTGTACCTTTACTTTCACGCACTGGGGGTAAGTGAGGGAAACACTGGAGTTCATGTAGGTACTAGCACACTTATTACGAATCACTTTCGTATCTCAAACTCAATACAAAAAAAAACTTCGAACGTTGTATAGTCTATTGATGGAGAATCTAACAAGTGACGTCATCTAACAATGCCAACATGCACTATTAACGGCCATAATTTCGAGTATGTAGGTTAAAATTTAATGTTAATTAGTATTATAGAAAAAACAACAAATTAGAATATTTTTCCGGAACTACAATATAGAGTCAATATGCAACGGACACATTACACATAGCTTTCATTGCGATGCAAAATTATTATCATACTCACACCAAAATCGAGGACGGGAGAAGATTATGTCACTTTTATTATTTTGTTGTTACCTATATAGGTTTTGTTAGTAGCTTCACAAGCAGTATAAAAGCTACCAGACGAAATTCCAGAGTATAACCGATCTGTATGCCAATCATTGAAATTCGTTCAATAAAACATTTATGCTTATGCGAGGAAAAATGAATATAACATAGACATACAAGCTCAAAAACTTTCCAATTTATGCTTGTAATATTAGTATTATTCATGTTATCGTGTTTCGGTATTGTTACCAGGTTATGTGAACACAAATGGTGGGTAGTGTGGGTAGTGTCAGTCGATTGGAAAATATAACGCGGGCTCGGCTCTCTATCGGGCCGGCAATCGCTTTGGCGCGTTGAGGTACACCGAACTAGTTTATTGTTTAGCTAGGTATAGCCACGGATTTAATATGTTCACTGGGTTTTATTGGGTTTTGTATTTCATTACGTGTAAGAAGTTTGTTTACATGTGAACAATGTTTGATAATTCTAATTAAATTAAAGACCTACTTACGTAAGTTCCAAGTTTCTTTGGTCATGGCATCACGCATATTGACGCGTGGCTAGACTGATTCTGATAATATTTTTTATGCTGTATTTGGTAAGGTCAGAAGACGATTCTTATTAATAATCTTCGAAAGTACATATAACTCGGAAAACCTTACATTTGTTCTTGCCTGGTTCCGAACCCTCTTGCATGAGAAGCGAACGCCTTAACCTTTGGGCGGCCATTAAGTGCCCACTGCTCAACAAAGGTCTCTTCCCACATCGAGAAAGCTTGTGCAATCAAGGCGGATTGGCGTTTTCAAACTTATAACAATAAATTATAATCCCAAGTTTCTTCACGATATTTTCCTTCACCGTAAATCAGTGGTGTCTACATAATCTAAAAAAGTCCATATAATTTGCAAAAAATCACATTTTCTCTTGCCAGGTTTCGAACCGGGTATAAGAAGCGGGCTTTAACCTCCGGGCCACCACGACTTCAACTACAACAAAACGATAAATTATGAACTAATTAACGGCACGCTTGCAATTTCAAGAACTTATTTAACAATAGTAGAATTTGTGAACGCAAATTACAATGTTATTGTAACTCTACATATGTACATATTTCCAAGAAGTAAATACTGATGTTGGTGCAACCGAGTTGTCTAACAGAATTGCATCAAGTTTTAGTGATCGTGTTTTGTTGTTTGTTGTTGTTTTGTTTTGTCACGTATGCAGTTTGTGGTCTTGTCGGCAGTTAAGTTATATTATTTTGCTCATTCAGCTTTTATATATGTGAATATATGTTTATTTATTTTCAGTGTTATGACTTTTGTATGTCAGTATTTTTTGTCTATTCCATTATTTATTGTGGGTTCCTTTTTCAATTATTTTTTATGTAGTAGATCGGCAAACGAGCAGACGGATTACCTGATGACTGATGGTAAGTAATCAGCGCCACCCAGTCCCAGACGTCAGTCACGAGTGCGTTGGTGACCTTTTAGGGATTAGGGATTTGGAGATTTAGGGATTGAGGAGGGATTGGGGGTGGGGAAGGATTAGGCCTCCGGTAACCTCAGTCACACGGCGAAACAGAACGCTGCGGTTGTTTCACGCCGGTTTTTTTGAGGCAGTGGTATCACTCCGATCGAGCCGACCCATTCGTGCCAAAGCATGGCTCTCCCACATTTTAATTTAAATTTTTAATTTTTTTTTCTAACTGAGCATTTATATGCTTGTATACCAATTCCATTATTAATTGTGAGTTCCTTTTTAAAAAAATTCGATGATTCTGAACTATGTATTCATTAATGTCTACTGCGAAAATTTGCACCCTCCATATATGTAATTGCCGCTTTCAACAAACATCGTTAGCGCTTGGAATTTCCATTTCTTTCTTGATTCTTTGCATCATCGTTTAAATCAATTTTATCTACAAGTACTTTCCAAGATATTTTCTGGGATTTTAGACTTTATTACTATCATCGTTAGGTGCGATTTTTGTATCTATTCCTAGTAGCTCTCTCATTCTCATCTATCCATATCCTTGCTACGTATGTTTCGTTCTTTGTTTTTGCGTCGGTACAGGCGGCGACCGATCGAGATTAGATTGCCAGATACATGGCAACGCTTTTCTGCTATCTGATTGCGTCTGCTTTATCTAGATGTGCCATTGTTCCATTTGCGCTACTGATATTGTTGGTTGAAAATATTAATGCATTGCATGCATTTTGTAAGGGACTAGCTACTCTCACGCGGTTTCACACGCTGCTCGGCTCCATTTGATCGTAGCGTTATGTTTTATAGCCTATAGCACTCAGGAACGTGGAACGTTGCAGCTATCTATCAGTTAAAGAATTTTGGCAATCCGACCAGCGGTTCCAAAGATTATGCCCTACATTCAAACTTACAAATTTTACCTCTTTATAATATTAGTATAGATATGTTATCCATATGTGAGCCATGTTAAGAACATTTTTGATTCTTAGTAGCTTTTTTCTTGTGTCATGTTTACAAATATATGATTTCACATGCACTGCTCACGTGAACTTGAATTAAGAATTGCAAAAAAACCTTACTAACCTAACAGTTTCTCTACTTTCTTGTTTATTATTATATAAGGTAGATATAAATTATAGCAGAGAGCTAGAGTTAAAGGTAACATTATTTATTTGGCTAAAGTAAAGTAAAGTATTCAAGCGATTTGAGAAACATTGGCACTTCGCGAATCGTGGAGATGAACTGGTGAAAAGTAGGTTTTACATTGTGTATGTCTTTTGGTTATATAATAATATCTACCTCTTCGAAGAACAAGGCACATGATGTTTTTTTTCTGGAATAGGTCGGCAAACGAGCAGTCAGATTACCTGATGGTAAGTAATCAGCGCCGCCCATAGACACCCGCAACGGAGGAGTTACGAGTGCGTTGCCGACCTTTTAGGGATTAGGGTTTTGGAGATTCAGGGATTGGGTGAGATCGGGAGGGGAAGGATTGGGCCTCCGGTAACCTCACTCACACGGCGAAACACAACGCTGTGGTTGTTTCACGTCGGTGTTCTGTGAGGGCGTGGTATCACTCCGGTCAAGCCGACCCATTCGTGCCGAAGCTTGGCTTTCCCACACATAAACTTGTTAGAATGAAAGAAAGAAAAAACATTTATTTGAGACTCGCACAGAAAATAAATACAATTATATATACATTTTATATACTTATACAAAAAGAAAAAACAAAACAACAATAAAAATATTAAAAAATAAATTAAAAGACGAGGTCAAAAAGGCCTATCTCAGCAAATATGTTGACCAACCTAATCTGACCTAACTTCCTTTTTTTCTTCTTCACTTAAAAACCATCCTTCAATCAGTCCCTTATCATGACACGCCATAAAATAGAATGAGCATACATATACACCACCCAAACCTCATTTTTCCTCTAATCCAGCTAATGTAACGTCAAATGTGCATTATCAGCGGTGACTCAGCCGTTTTCAGACTGAATTTCACAGACACCAGACGTCGTTTACTGAATTTCAGTGTCATTGACATGTGATAGTCTCGCAAATTTACTTTTAAAATGAATTTGAATCAGTTGTTTTGAAATTGAATACAAAAAAAAAATACAAAGAAAATCTAGTAGGGGAAACAGGAAAAATGTTACTTAATATTTTTTTGGTAACTTTTTTGACTGTATTGAGTTGAATTAGAAAATAATGTCAGTAACACGTTCATATTTCATTACAAATGACAGAAAGAACTTTTTTAAGAAATTAGCGTATGTACTTACTTATGTAGCATACTTAATTACCATTCGTGTAGTGTAATGAATGTTACATGAAGAATCTTTACATGTACCGTAATACATACTTGGTAATAAAGAAGCATTTGAGGTAATTGTCAATTCGCTTCTATCTTTTACCTAATGGAATATTTTGAAAAAAGAATACTGTCGTTAATCCTACAAATAGTATGTATAAACGCAAAAGCGTGTATATGGATGGATGTTTTTTTTATGGATTACCTGATGGTAAGCAATTGGCGCCGCCCGTGGACACCCACAACACCAAAGGAGTTACGAGTGCGTTGCCGGCCTTTTGGGGATAGGGGTTGCTGATTTAAGGATCAGGAAGGGATAGGGGAAGGGGCGGGATTGGACCTTCGGTAACCTCACTCAAACGGCGAAACACAACGCTATGGTTGTTTCACGCCGGTGTTCTGTGAGGCCGTCGTATCACTCCGGTCGAGCCGACCCATTCGTGGCGAAGCTTGGCTCTCGTACACTTAAACCTACTTAGAATACAATATTTGGTACAAAGATATATTATTTTTAATGGAATACACACGGGGAGAAAAGTAGTAAAAAATGTGTATAGAAGTTTAGAAAACATAAACCATATTCTAAGCACTACATGCCGTCACATTTCAAAATCTTGTCTACAAAACAATAAACTAGTTTGTATAAAATTCATGTGTAGACAAATGCAGTATTTCATATGAGTTCAGACATTCTACTAAAGTAAGATGAAACAAAATAAAATTAAATTTTACAAACATACTCTTGCAAACAACAACGCATTTTCCGGAGCATATGTAGTAAGGACAACAGAAACTGTCATCACTAACATACATTTTGTATATTTTTGAAATTATTTAGTTTTCGGATAAAATTGTATGATAGGTATGGTATTATTGAATGTATGTAAATTACAGTATTAAAAAAACAAATAAATGGGGTTTAAATATACTTAGTACGTATACATAAACTATTGAGATATAAACAAGTTGAAGTATATAATATAAGTTTTTCTTTTTTTTCTATAATAATATCGTGAAACATTCAAAATTTATTGAAAATATAGACATTCTCAAGTGACTTGACTGAGGAAATTGACGTGCACGCTGTTCATGAGTGAGAGTCCCGTTGTATCTTGAAATTAGTAGAGCCATAATATTCTCTGGTAATTTCAATAAATTTATGTGTTATGAACATCACGCTTAATATTATGATTCGTGAGACATTCTAAATTATATATAATGTTTTCGGCTTACTCACGTAATAATTTGACTCATATTTATGAGCAGCATTCCGCGACAGTCGCCGCGTCGCGTGTCGCGGAATGCTGCTGAATAGCTCTAGCATGGCTTGAAACTAGTCGAGCATCTCGTCAAATTATTACGCAAAAACATAATAATCACGCTTAATATTTTTTCTTATAATACTTCACATTTTGTAATCATTAAAGATATTGATGTTATACTGCGTTTTTTATCGAATTTGACACAAGACTACTTCCAACCGCAAAATGCTTAACCACAGTCACTCAATTTACCCTAACCTCCTTAACTGAAGCAGTCTACAAAAATGATTAAGTAAATAACACCCAACATGTCCAAGACCTCGCACTCACTGGAACCCTTACAAACACAATTTCGTCGCACAAAGCTCGTGAATCCTTTTCAACTAAAACACTTTTTCCTAACTTCATTCTAGTTTCACGGCAAAGGTATTTTCTGTTTATCGTGAGTTTCAAAGCGAAGCTGGATTGACGTGACAATGGGAGGTACACATGTGAACAAAACGCTTTAGAAACGTACCGTTGGCGTTTCAACGCTTACTTGAAGCTTAGCAAGTACCTACATTCATTTGTATAGTTAAGCATGTATTTAAATAATGAGACTCGAATATAATGATAGTAAAATCGATAATGTGTTCCATATTTTTTTGAACACGTCGGATTTCACTGGCTGATTTTTTATGTATATCCACATATAAAGTTCAAGACATAGGGATAGAGAAAGCTAGCTTGGTTTTATATAAAATAGTGATAATAAAACGCAAATTCAATGATAATAATATCAATAGGTAAGTGTTTCATATTTTTGAACACTTCGAATGCTTGGATAATATTAATTATTTTTTTGATGTATCTATAAAGTTGTAGGATTTTCTGCTGCTATATATTTTAACTAATATAGAAAAGTTTGAATTTTGTTGATTTTATTGAGTCATTGTTGATTAGTTGAAGTCCTGGTGGTCCAGAGGTAAAGCGTTCAAAATCTGTCAAATACCAATGTGACTTCTTCCGAGATAAGTACATGTACTTTCTATGATTATTATTTAGACACCACTGTCAAACAGTGAAGAAAAACATCGTGAGGAAACCTAGACTTAATGTTTCTAATTAGAAGTTTTCAATCACCAATCCACCTTGAGCAAACGTATTAATTGATGCTCAAACCTTCTCCCTGTGAGAAATGGCCTTTGGTCGGCAGTGGGCACTTGTACATTGATGACGTAATGTAATGAGATTGACTTTTTATTATTTATATTTTTTTATTTGAACAACCTTTGTCGCTAACTGTACACCCAGTCAGTCATAAAAGCGATTCTAGTTCCTTTGTTTTTGCGGTGTCGAAATGTGAATGATGTTTGATTGATTAACTTGACCCATTGTTCGATTATTGTCGGTATTGATGGATTAATCTAAGACTTAATTGCTTTCTCGTTTCCATTGTTTCTGTTGAGTCGGTAAGGTATTGGATATGTAAAAGGATTTTGGATACCTAATGACTTGAGTCACCAAAAAAGAAAATATAAGAAGATGGAACGGAGAAGAAGAAAAGTCTGACTCTCCTTCTGAAAATGTAGACATATCTTGCTATTGAATGCGGGAGATGCACGGTACGAATGGGTCGGCTCGACCGGAGTGATACCAGGGCCTTACAGAAAACCAGCGTGAAACAACCACAGCGTTGTGTTTCGCTGTGTGAATGAGGTTACCGGAGGCCCTATACTCCCTTTCCCCCCTTTCCCTTCTCAATCCTTAAATATCCAAAACCTTTATCCCTAAAAGGCCGGCAACGCACTCGTTACTCCTCCGTTGCGGATGTCCATGGGCGGCGCTGATTGCTTACCATCAGGTAATAAGTCTAATCGTTTGCCGACCTATTACATAAAAAAAAAATTGACTGGCATGATGGCAGCTATAGGCGGACTATGACAACTTCTTATTAATAACTCTACAGACTATACATAACCAATTAACCCTTCCCCAGTATATTTTTGAAGCACTATCCCTGAATCCCTTAAGTCTATTTATCAAACTTATTTATATTTCAGTTGCAATTTTCGAGTTTTCAACTTACAACTGAATGAAAGTAGTCACCGTCGTCGTTTGGACTCCAAAACTTCATAAAGGTTTCTCAGACATTCAGGGCAACGTGAAAGTCCTGCATTTACGTAATTATTTACATTAAAATACCGTAGTACCGAAACAAGTTAAACGTTATTTACTAATTACTTAAGCAATATTCTTAATTAATTAGTATTATAGTATATTGTTTGAGCTGGAAATAGTAAAATCAAAATATTATTTATATTAAAATTAAAAACACTTTTATAACGAGCTCTTAAAGAAAACGACAGAAAAACATGGGGCTCATAGATATAGTAAATTTTAATATACTGCTTAGCATTTATGACCAGAAATTATAAGTTCAGAAACGGAAGACTGGGATTGGTCGTTCCAGCATTTATTAGTGACGATTGATACATGGATTGGCGACGAAGAATAGCTAAGGAATAATCTCACTTTCAATGCCGATTTGTCTGCAATCAATGTTATATCGTATATCGTTCGTTAAAGGTATCTTTTACAATGAACCCCAGTAATGACGACGTTTTCCTTACCATATTGGCTCTAAATAATCATAGAGTAGTACGTATGTACATTATATTAACCAGAAAAAGTCACATTGGTGCTTTCCAGGTCTGGAACATGCATGTATGAGATCCCTTAGCCTCTGGGCCCCCACCACACACCTTCAAAATATATAACAAAGTAAATCTACTTTAGCTACCAAACAAAATTATCGCCACACACACATTGAAACACTAATGTGAACACAGCACTTATATAACATACTTAAACTAGTTCCCACATATATACGAATATAAGTTGCCTGAAACTAATTTCAGAGGGAACTGAAGCGAGAAGTTTTCTGTTATAATCCATCAAAAACCTTCATCTAGGGATGTAATAGTAGTTGTACGGATGACTTTTAGAGTCGGTTCTCTACTCCTTATTTTAGTAACATAGTTATTTTTGTTAGTTATTATATTACGTTGATATATTTTTACGTCTTCTATTTTTGCTAAAAATATGTAATATTTTATAACGATTTGCAAGGGTAAAAATATATAATTTTTATTTAAATTTGTCAAATAGTAGGTATTTTTCAAATAACAATTGAATTAGGTTTTTCCAAACATCAGATATGTTCTGCTGAATAAATACTACTGGGTATCACGAATAATTGAGTTCAAAATAAAAATAAATAAACCTACTCACAATGTAATGAAATGAATATTAAAGAACACATTTTTGACAGCCAAATCGAGCTAAAAAAAAACATTAGAAAAAATTATTTATTTAAAAATATACAAAAAATATGCTAATAGCAAACATTTTATAAAAAATATAAAAACTTAAATTCATCTTTTAATCTTAATGTTTTGGCCTAAAATATTTAAATAAATGACTAACAAAGATGTCTTCGAACCATTAAAAACCATTATCTACGAAAGCAAAAATCTTTTAATCCTAAATAACAAAAGCCCAAAAAATAATAGAGTCATCCATTAGATAGTAGGACCCTCTACTTAATCAAAATGCGATGTAAGGTTGATCAATAGACACAGATCAGCGTTCCCATTCCCTTCTATATCGTTATCAACCCGGAAAATCCCCGGATTTGGCCATCCTTAGCTACTATATTACGTAATATTTTCTTTAAGAGTAATATTAACTAAGTTAGAAATATTTCGTGTTACGAGAATGAAATACGAGGTAGACTATTATTAGAATTGTATTTTGGGATTTGTTAAGTATTATTTATTTGTGAAAACAGTTTTTATTCTCATATGTTTGAAAATACTTGGCATATGCAAAATTATAAATAAAATAAATGAGAAATTATTAACAAATAAATCAGTGCTTCAAAAATCGAATAACTCTAAATTGATTTACTTAGTTGACAAATTAAAATGGACGTACCTACGTAAGTAATTATAATTTCAAACACGTCGAGAAAAAACATCTTAATAACAAAGATTGTCTAATAAATTAATGCCATGTTTAATAAAGCTAAACAAAAAGCCATCTTTCTTAGTATTTTTTTTTTGTAAATAAATTAAAAATTGACTCAAATTATTGTTTAATAAAAAACATTTTGACAGGTAGCACTGAGCAAGGCTCATCAATCTCATTACTTTTCATAAGATTATTACTTTATTTTTTATTTAAATTGAGTAAATCTGTGCATTTCTTTTTTCCTTTTTTACTATCAAATAATAAATATTAATATCTGTCAAATCTATTTTGTTTTCATTACTCTAGGTATAGTCTATGGTTATACAAAATTAAAATGGCGGACGTACGAAAGAGCGGGAAATCATAATGATTTCCATGATTAAACATTATGGTTGTCAATCAATTAGTCCTTACTGCGTTAGTAAATGGAATGTAACAACCAAAAAGTTTTTTTTTATTGATTTAAAAAGCTTTATTCTATCTTTATTTATGAAAGAACATTTTTGCATCTAAATACAACTTAAACTAAAATATTACTAAAACCATCACTGTTGTTTATAATAAAATTCTTCGCAGTGCAGTGAACTGAATAAATTAAGCCTCGTGTTCCACTCTTAAGTTTCATTGTGGTAAAAACGTCACGTTTTGTGCATAGAAAGCTTTAAAATATTCTCTTATACTTTATTTTATATTTAAGTACTGCAACCGAGAGCTAAACTGAAATAAGATTAGTTCTTGTTGACCATTATTATCTACTTTTTAACCGACTTCCAAAAAAGGAGGAGGTTCTCAATTCGACCGTATATATGTTTTTTTTTTATGTTTGTTCGCCGATATCTCCGTTATTTATGAACCGATTTTGATAATTCTTTTTTTATTCGAATGGAAATAGTCCCAGAATGGTCCCATGAAAAGGAAATCAGGATCTGATGATGAAAGATCAGAGAAATCGAAGGGAACTTTCAAAAATTGTAGGGGCGAGTGGTGCTTTTGCGTATGATTTTAGTAGGCTTTTGACAAATTTACAACTTGCCGATGTTCGAACCCGACCTGATGATGGAGCCGGAAGACAGTCGAGGGATCTCCTTGACTATTTGGAGTAGTTGCCTTGTGTTTAGGCTTGAATGATTCGTATTGGTGAGTACTTTGCACCAAGATTGGTCGTGACTGTCATTAAGGGTCTGATGATGAGAACGATGGACAGCTCAGTGAACTCCTGAACGGTTTACAGTAACTACCTCGTTTTTCGACTTCATTCATTTATATCGATGAAAACTTTGCACTTCTATGTATTACAATGAAGTTATGCAGTAAATTGTGATGATGGAGCCGGAAGGCAGTCGAGGGATCTCCTTGATTATTTGGAGTAGTTGCCTTGTGTTTAGGCTTGAATGATTCGTATTGGTGAGCACTTTGCACCTAGATTTTTCGTGACTGTCATTAAGGGTCTGATGATGAGAACGATGGACAGCTCAGGTAACTCCTGAACGGTTTACCGTAACTACCTCGTGTTTAGACTTAATTCATTTATATCGATGAAAACTTTGCACCTTTATGGATTACAATGAAGTTATGTAGTAAATTGTGATGATGGAGCCGGAAGACCGTTGTGGGATTTCTTTGATTATTTGGAGTAATTATAATGTTTTTGGACTTCATTCATTTATATTGATGAGAACTTTGCACCTATATAGATTATGTATAATGAAGGCCTGCAGTTTACCTGATGATGGAGATCATTGACATTTGAGGGAATTTCTCAACGATTTACGGCACTGAAAGCTGACTAACTCAAGACTGCCATTACCGTGATTTTCGGTCTCAAGTAGCCGTCGTCTTCTCTTTTGAGAAGCATCCTAGCTTTCTCTGCCTATTACTTAAAATGGTGAAATAAAAAAATTTTTAGCAAAAAAAACCAACTTCAAAACGTAAACTAAAAAGCAAAAAATAAATTTACTTTGTTTAAAGTAATACATATTTTCATTTAGTTAAATATAAAATAATGTTTAATCATTATTTTATAATTTTGAAGTCGGTGCCAAGTAAATACTACATACCAAACAATAAGAGTATTAGAAAAATATATTGAATACTACTAATCATCAAACTAGCAAGAGGTATGTAGGTAATATCTTTACATTATTATGCTTTTACTTGGCACCGACTTTAAGATTATAAAATAGTTATTAAATATTATTTTATATTTAACTAAATTAAAATATGTATTTCCTATTTTAAACAAAATAAATTTATTTTTTGCTTTTTAGTTTACGTTTTGAAGTCGGTTTTTTTTGCTAAAAAATATTTATTTGCACTTAATGTTATATTATTATATTATATTATTATATTAGCTTTTGCCCGCGACTCCTTTTTCGCGAGGCATAAAGACTTCCTACATATTTTTGGTATAAAAACTGTCCAAGACCCTTCTCGAGTTCCAAACTATGTCTCTACCATATGTCATAGAAATCGGTTCAATAGTTTAAGCGTGAAGAAAAGACAGACAGATAGACAGGGTTACTTTCACATTTCTAATATTAGTTTGGATTTGTGAATATAGACCTCATTTATGAAGACACATTTTATAAGTTAGTATATGGGAAAGAACTTTAAACGTGGGCAATTTATTGCTATTGTTCGCGCGCCTGATGGTTTTTTCAGAGCAACAACTTACGCTCATGAAATGTATAAATTGTGAAGAATTCTGAAAATTACCCCACTTGCAATACTTAACTCTTGTAGTTAGCACCCATTAAAGTTAATTAATTTAAAACCGTGTTCGAGTATATTTTTCCTGAAGTCCATCCACATCAACCCTGGTTCCGTACATGGTCCTTCGAGCCGGATGACACTAACTAAAGAGGAAATCAGCGATTTTATCTGAAGAGGAATCAAGTACTGAAATTTTCCACCGTGACGTGGAGATTTGCCGGTGGATTGGATTGAGTTCGAACAAATGGTTTTAGCGGTGTACAGTATTTTAAATAACTAATATCATCACCCAACACTCAGGTAGTATATAAGTAAATTATATTTAAGGTCAGTAATATTTATTTAACTACTTATTGTATTTGTTTGATCATTAGAATCATTAGATATTCTTTTACATTGTGATTAGTATTTTTAACAGTAAATCTTAAGTTTAAATTATACTCACTGCAGTATAGTTAGTTAATTGCTACATTATTTAAATTTAATTTAATCAAAGCTGTAACTATTTCACATAATTTATAACTACTTAGTAGATATAATTATTAGCAGGTATCTTGACATAATACAAATAATTTGAGTGTTAGATATTAGTGCAAGTCATTGTAAAAATTCAACAAGTTATTAGTAATTTAGAATCGTTTATGTAATAAGTAGGAATTAGTATTTTAATTGAATTAATTGTGCTCATTTATTTAGTTTATATAAAAGTTTACAACATTATAAATTGTAGGTAGTTTTACGAAAAGTTATACAATATTAATTTACTTATTTTGTAATTGTTATTAATTTGTAGGTTCTGTGTCGCTTTATAAAAGCATTTGGGCAGTGTATAAAACACAGTTAGGTGTGTCTTAGTCATATTGTTTGCTAGGTTTAATTGTATTCCTGTATCTATTCCAGGTTGACAATACTCATCTCCCAGTATGTCCGAGGAAAGGGATTTAATTAAAAAGCGCGGCAGCTTTAAGGGTCGCTTGACTGCTTTCGTCACCTTCCTGGACTCACTCAAGGACAAAGTATTAAGTAGTTGTGATGTGTCCGAGTTGCAGTTGCGCATGGGTAAGATGGAGTCATTGTACGAACAATATGATGAGGTGCAGTTGCGTCTGGAATGCATTGCTGACGATATTAAGGTACATAATTCCGAGCGTACCGAGTTCGAGTCACTTTATTACAAAGCGTTGTCCAGAGCGCAAACCACTCTCAATGACAGTAACAAAGAGGATAAGTCGATGGAAAGCTGTAGGAGTACACTTGCTAGCATACACAAACCAGTAAAATTACCAACGATACAATTACCAAAGTTTAGCGGGTCATATTGCAATTGGTTGGAATTTCGTGATACCTTCACTAGTCTAATTCACAGTAACGACGAAATTGATGAGGTTAACAAATTCCACTACCTAAGAGCCTCTCTTGAGGGACCTGCTGCCGTCATCATCAAGTCAATTGAGTTTTCTTCGAGCAATTACTCTGTGGCATGGAGTTTGTTACTTGATCGATTTGACAACAAACGATTATTAGCACAAAATCATGTGTCTACTTTGTATCACATTGATGCGGTTACAAAGGAATCGTCGGTTGCTCTCAAAGGATTAATCGATCAATTAAATAAGGACTTGCGAGCATTAGAGTCGTTAGGTGAGCCTGTAAAGCACTGGGGCACCTTTTTGATATACCACGTCACTCAAAAAATTGATCATAGGACCTATCGTGAATGGGAGGAGTTTAAGGGTAGGATTGACAAAGAAAGTTCGATTACGTTTGATATGTTCATGCAATTCCTACGCACTCGAGCCGATTTGATCGAGAACTTAGAACGCCTTCGAACAAATAATAATTCTCAAACGGCAGGTAGATCAAACCCTAAGATCAAGTCGATGTTGGTTAATCAACCTCAAAATAGTTCCAGCATCGAAACAGCTCCCACAGTATGTCCTAAATGTAACAGTAATCACACATTAAATAATTGTCCACAGTTTCTCGCATTAAGCGTTGATGCTCGTATTAAACTTCTACCTACTTATAAGATTTGTTTTAATTGTTTTCGTTCAGGTCACTTCGCTAACAAATGTAAAAAAGCCGGTTGTAAACTATGTAAGCGTAGGCACAACACACTAATTCACATAAATTCTAAAGATAACATTATTGCGAATACACATAGTGTTAATTCGTCTAACAATAACTTGTCTTCATCATCCGTACCGTCTGCTACCACAGACACGAATAACGTTACGTTGTCAGCACACATTGCATCCTCTCAAGGTCATACGCAGCGTGATGTTTTGCTATCGACCGCATTGGTCAAACTACGGGATCAAACTGGCTGTGTGCATGTCGTTCGCTCGGTCCTAGACAGCGGTAGCACTTCGTCATTCATAACGGAACGGTTATGTAAAAAACTTAATTTATTCACGAGCCAGGTAAACAAATCTATACTTGGCATAAATAATGTTTCTTCGCACGTAGGTAAAACATGTCGAGTTGATATGACGTCTTTGGATGATCATTTTAATTTCAACCTTCATTGTTTGGTTTTGCCATTTATCACGAGTGAGGTACCGTGCCGTGAAATAAATATTAATAATTTCGATATACCTTCGAATATCACTTTAGCTGATCCTAAGTTTTATGAACCCGCTGATGTTGATTTATTAATCGGCGCTGATCTGTTTTGGAAGTTATTAGGATCACAAAATTAGAATTAGGTAATGGAAAGCCAATATTATATAAAACCCATTTAGGATGGATAGTTTCCGGTCCAATTCTTACTAATGATTTAAAATGTAATTTTTGTAAAGATGTTTCCCATGATCATAAATATGTTAGTTCATTTGATTTGCCAGAACAAAGATTATGTGAGAAAGAACCTTCAATTCTGGGAGATTCTTTCAAGAAAGCAACACACTGTTGCCAATCATTAGTCTCGCGGGACTTGCCTGCTTCGATTGACGTAGATATTGCACCTCACGAGCCCGACAAGTTACTTGGTGTGGGTCGGTATCCCGCTTCCGATGATTTAGGGTTTCCTAAAATTCCGAGCGAGTCCTTGGCTAGGCATAGTGAACGCGATTTATTATCATTGATACGAAAAGTGATTACATTAGTGCTTTCATTTATTTTAGTCGTTATTATAATTTATTTACTTTAAGATTTATTTAATCATATAGGAAACAATACATTTATTTTTTGTTTCATGTTAATAAAACCCACCTTATCTCATTACAGTCCACTCATCAGTTTACAAAATTATTGTTTAATTTCGAGCATATATGATTGATGCACGCTGGCCCACATTTGCTATTAGCTCCCATAAGGGAATCGTACTGACCAAGAAGGTCGCAACTTGGCGAAGACTTGTACTCATAAGTGTGTTCCATGTCGCCGCATGAAGGGACGGGTAGTTAGTCCTATACTGGGCAACTTACCACGAGAACGACTTCGTCCAGGTTATCCCTTTGAGAGCACCGGCGTTGGTTATGCCGAGCCTATTATTGTGTGCTAGTCGTCGGGGTTGCGGATTCGGGCTGGTGAAGGTGCATGTAGGATTTTTTATATGTTTTCCGATCAAACCCATTCATTTGGTGTCAACTCGTTGGCGATTTAATTAGTAAGGGTTATTTACTAGCGTTGCATCGATTGATTGCTTGAGGAGGTACATAAGCCCGTTGATATTTTTTCGGACAACGGTATCTCATTTATCGGTGCGTACAATGACCTTTCTAATTTCTAAAGGAAAATACTTTGGCCTTGGGTGAAAGTGCCGCGAATGACGGAATTAAAATTTCATTTTTATCCCTGCGTACATCCCGCACTTCGGTACCTTCTGGGAGGCGAGTGTAGTCGACAAGGTACATCGTCAAACGAGTGTTGGGACATTGTATTTTAATTTTTATAAACTGTAAACCTCACTGACTGAAATCGAAGCCATTTCGAACTCTCATCCACTAACGCCCCTATCTTCAGATCCTGCAGATTGCACACCGCTGACGCGCAACCTTGCTTGTGGTGATTAAGGAGGATAATTTCCCTCCGTTGAAGTGGAGACTTGGCCGTGTGGTGGCGGTTCACCCAGAAACAGACGACATCGCTTGTGTTGCTGACATCCAGACGGCCACTGGCATCGTACGAGGGGCATTCAACTGAGTCGGCCCACTACTTGTGACTTCGGAGTTTGGTTGAAACCGTTGCTTTCAACGCCCGGGGGCATGTTCGCGCGCCTGATGGTTTTTTCAGAGCAACAACTTACGCTCATGAAATGTATAAATTGTGAAGAATTCTGAAAATTACCCCACTTGCAATACTTAACTCTTGTAGTTAGCACCCATTAAAGTTAATTAATTTAAAACCGTGTTCGAGTATATTTTTCCTGAAGTCCATCCACATCAACCCTGGTTCCGTACAGCTATAATAAAAACATTAAGATTATAAATAAAGAGATTGTGGTCAAATCGTCCCGTAACAATTCTATTTATCGATTATTATATTTATCTGACGATTATTTACTAGTTTCGACCAACCCCCAACATTAGCTAGAAACATCTGAAATACGATTTCAACAAACTGTCAACGTACGCCCAATCAATCTTGATCCTTTATCCCTCAGCATTGTGTCTAGACTTGGATAGCAGAATAACAGGCTACCGGTCCTATGTCATTTATCGAGCTATTCACATCGTTTTCATATCTCCATCTCTATATTCAACGTTGATTGGTTTAGCCGACCAACAATGTCCGGACTCTCGGCTGTATTATAGTCTATGCAAACGTTCTTGATACTTGGAAACTTAAATGTATTTTGGTTTAGGTTGTAATTCACTTAAAATTGTGCTCGTTGTTCCTCGAAGGATTGATATTATTGTATTAAAGATAATATAATTTTCCTCGGTTTTCAGTTTTGTAAATTAGCGGTAAAGGCCAGGCAACTAAACGTCGTAATTCTGTCACGGATTTTGCATTTGAAATTTTGGTTTTGTATTATTGAGATAAGGATTCAGATCAAACTTTATTATGTTTAGGTAAATATAAATTTCTTCCTAAAGCAGTTTGAGACCACGTTTAAACGAATTAGGTGAATACATTAACAAATTTGAGAATTAGTTGTTGGAAGATCTCGTCAAGGGAAATATATAAGTTCATAAGTATGTCATATATAATTTAAATGTGTACCTTTTCCTGTTCACGTCCAGACTTTACAATAATAATGAGCTATTAATAATTTATCTTTTAAGACAACATGAATTGGCATGCAAATTCTATATGATGTGAAGTCTCAGAGCGCCGCATGACGCTGATCATTTTGAAACAGGCTGACGATGGAAGCAATCAGAAACTATGGTGACAGATATTATTATGACGATGATAGGAGGGTAAACGAGACCACAGATTCACTGGTGGATCAGCACCGCCCATCGGAGGTGTTACGAATTTGTTGCCGACCTTTTTGGGGATAAGGATTTTTGACATTTAGAGATTGGGATGGGAGGGAACGGATTGAAACTCGAGTAACACACACGGCGAAACACAACGCTGTAGTTGTTTCACGACGGTCTTCTGTCAGGCCGTGGTACAATTTCTGTCGAACTGACCGTGCTGAAGCATGGCTCTCCTACACTTACGTGATGATAACATACGTAATTATCGGCAATGTATACCCTCAATTAAAAAAATGCCAACGCAAAAATGTTAATTAGCAATATGTAAATGATGATTCCGGCATGTCTATCATCCATTAAGCGCGAAGCGGTGTGCGCATTTCACCAAAACAAAACACGATCGTTCCTTATTTAAATTCAACTGTCACGCATCAGATATTGAATAAAGAATAAAGCTTTTGTGTACGCCATGTTTTTTTTTTTATAAGAACAATAAAAGGTTTGTTTTTGTCATATTAGGTACGTTTCGGTTATAAATTATATCCGAGATGTTTTATCCTGCTTTTGTTTTGTGTAAGGATAGGCTGATATAGAAAGAGAAAGGTTAGCTCGGAGTAAAATTGGTTTTAGAACGAGAATTTATGTCATCTACGACCGACGATGTTGTAAAATATTTAATAACAATAAATTATTTTTAAAGTTTGAATCAGATTTAGGGTTTATTGTTGAAGTCACGTCTAGACTAACGTAGAACAATTAGGTTGAATGTCTTGATATAACTCTCTCACTGATCGATGGCCATAATATAGGTATTATTATCATACACTCCGTTATCACTGATTAATCGTCGTAATATACTTTCATACTTTCAGAAGTTGATTATAATATGTATTCTTAATTATAAACAATTTATTATTAAATTCTCATCATCAGCCTATAAGTGCTTACTGCTGAACAAAGGCTTCTTCTCGAACGGAGAATGTTTGGGCATTAATCACATGCTTGCTCAAGGATATTGGCGACTTCAAATTTTTAATTAGAAAGTCCAGGTTTCACCACGGTATTTCATTCACCATATACGTTAGTAGTGTCTAAATAAAATTTGAAAATACATATACATATATATAACCTTTATTGCGAGCAAATCAGTGTTACAGGCGCTTTACCTGCAAATAGGAAAAAAGTGAGCGAAAAGAGTGGTTTTCAGTCAGTAAAAGTCTGACTCTCCTTCTCACCTTACACAGAGTGGGAGAAGTCATTTGATGATTTACTCCCCTCAATAAAACCTTCTAACAATCCCATCTATATGCTAGCAAAGGAACACATTTTTATCATCTAAGTACTTACTCGGATTTTCTAAAAACGCGCGAGGACGTACGATAGCGCGCGTTTCCGCGTCTCACCCCTGACTTCCACGATCCACTCAGAAATTTAATAAATCACATCACAATATGAACGTCGTCGTCTTGAATGTTATATCATCTTTCCAATATAAGAAAGAGGTTGGGTATACGCCATTGTTTACGTAAACTTTTCGAGGTATTTAATTTTGGATTACGTTGTGAGAGCGTCCTTTATAATATTTCATCCTTGGAAGTATTGAGAGTTGTGTAAGAGGTCTATATCTATGTTTAGTATGTAGGTAGATAAACTTATAATTCCAAACGAGGCAGCTATTATTAGGTGCGAAAGTCATCTACTGACTCAACCGGCTCTGGGTGGGGTGAGAGGGAGTGCCAGATCCTTACTGACTAGAAACCAATGAGTTTCTTCTTCTGTTCCAGACTGGAACCACGGTACACTATTGCGGATGTAACCGACACTTACTTAGACCAAAGAAATTAATAGAGGTCGCATCTAAAAAAAGGTTTTTACCAGTTTTGTTATGAATCTTATTTAGTAGAAATAAGCGTTCTAGCATTGGCCAGTCACAATTCATCTCTATTGCATTTAGTTTTTAAAGAAACGTTTTTAAACACCAAAATTGATAAGCAATATTTGTGACTGACTAAAGAGTACAGGAAAATACGTAAGACCGGAATTTGAATATGAATACTTAGCACTTTTTATGCAAAGGTAGAATGTTAAGCTTAATTAATACTGATTAAACATAAATAAGTGATTAAATAAAGCTAAAACTTGCTATAAACTGTCCAAAAAGCGCAAACTGCTCATAATTTATCTCACATCCAACCCTAAAATGAAAATGAAAGGCAAATTAAAAATTAGTAAGACATAAAAGGGAACATAAGTCGTTTTGTAACTGAACCAAATTTACGCCTTCATTATCCCCTACAGGGGTAGGAACTGGGCTGATTCTGCAAGGATTTCAATTATCTCTGGCTTTTAATATTAATATAGTACTCAACCGAGCTGTGAGGGCTGTAGGCAAAAATGTACCCTTTAAAATTACGTGGCGAGTTTCAGGTTAAATGGCATTTTTGACCCTTATAAAGTTGTAAGAGTTATGTGTTGTATGTATGCGTGCTTAGTTTGAGGTTAAGTGCGGTTCGTAAAATATCTCTGGCGATGTTACAAGGCTGACTGCCTTTAGTATGTAGGATCAAGGCTTAGAAAAAAATATCTACTTTTATTTTGCCACACACAAAGACTATACACATTTTATAGAATTTTGGCAATAACTCTCTAACGATATGCTTCCTTAAAATTTGGGCACAATAGTTTACACGGCTGCGTTCAGAATGTAACTGAATAATCATTGCATTTTATCTTTGTGCAAAAACAGTGCGACATCGCCATTTTAGCATGATTCCTAATGGAAAATTACTGAAATTAATAAAATAAAATAGGGAACACAATCATCAAATGACTTCTCCCGATTGTCATTTGATATTTTTCGGGTTCAATGACCCGGCTTCGTTTTCATCAAATCATCGGATGACTTCTTTTGCTCTGGGCAGCGAGAGGAAGTGTCAGACTCTTACTGACTAAAAACCACCGAGGTCTTCTCCTGCTTATTCTGCTCCGAGTTGGGACCACAGTACATTACATACAATAAAACAGCACGTTATTTTGTACTCAGTTCACGATGAATCTTGCACATGATAATTATAAATTAAGTACCTAAGTACTTGGTTTCTCTTGTTGTTTATCTTAACACATTGGTTTACAAAATTTCATTTTTTTTATATTTATTTATACACTTAGTACAAAAGAATGTACAGGCGGACTTAATGCCTTAGGCATTGTCTAACAGTCGACCTTCAGGTGGTGGAGAGATGAGAGTGGCAGGTGACAAAAGTATATATAACAAAATTTTATGACTATATGATAGATACATTACTTAGATAGTAGGTATATATCACTGTACAAATAAACATCAGGTAGGGTATTCTATAATACACAATACTTAATATAACTCTTAATGTAACAAAGTACTTGCTCTTTATCCTATATTTAATATGTAGCACTAAGTACTAACACAAATTTAAAAGAAAGCTCTATTATTATAAGAAAAACAAAACATAACATAAAATCAGAAAACCTAAAAACCGTGCCGAAAATGCGTACTGAAGTCAAGTTTTTGCACATACAAAAGTTCGGTCCGGTAATGTACACAGGTTCTATCGCGTCGTCCTATCAAACGCCACGCCACGCCGCGCTCACGACTTGTGTCACAACGCTCCAGCATGAATTTTTTACACCCATTCTTTAGACCGTCCAATGCCTAATTGGATATCTTTTCCCTCTTTGAATCCTTACCTTTTTGCAGACTCAGAAGATCTCTTTAGTTGGAAAGAATTTTATTGAACCTCATTTTATAATTGAAATGTTGATTTTGACTTGAAGAGACTAGTGCCAGGTCGCTTAAGCTTCATTGGAATAGTTTTTCTTACGATTTCTTTAATATAATAAACACATTTTACTAGAGTGGGATTTTCATCATTATATTTTTAAGGGATTTCCATCAAAGATCACATTTTCTGTATTTTCAGAAGGCATATTATAATTAACAATTTGCCTATTCTAATTTGATTGGTTTTGCTGATTTGATATTTGGATATGGCAAAGCAAATCGTGTTATTGGCTACTTGATTTCGAAATCCTCCAATATTGTTTTAGCGCGAAATCCTAAATAGTGTTGAGAAATGAAGTTAAATTAAACCTCCCGCCACACTATGATTTGCTCTTGTATAGTAGATACGTTTACGGTACAGCTGTAAAGCTTATATCAGTTAATTAACATGAACAAGTCGTTATTTTCAATAAATTCTTGAATTGGAAATTAAACGAAGTTATGACAACAAACTAAATGAGGTTTTACTTTTAAGATCACCATGCTATACCTGTCATAGACATCATCATTACAAAAAAAAAACAAAAATCCACACACCAAAGAGGTTTAAAAAAATATTAATTTAATATAATATTTTATTCATTACTCGCTCCTTGTGGCACGCTCAACGAATGAGTACGATTTAAAAATTCATGAAAATTATAAATATACCGAAATGGAATGGACGGATTTTGAATATAAAGCAGCTTTTATGAAATAATTGGGGTTTCGTTTGCTTAAGGATGTTGTTCGTTTTATCTTTTTTTTTTATATAAATCTACTTCCTTATCGAATGGTGATTAGTGTGAGAATTAAACGTCACATGACAGCAAAAAAGAATTTAAAGTGGCTGATAGTTTATACGCCAACAAAAATTTCAGTGGGATTATAACTGAACAAAGCACTCTAAAACATCATTTTTAAAATCAGCAACACTAAGCTTAGAATTTGTTTGTAGTCTAGGCTTGGTGTTAATCTTGATTTAAGAGTAGTTAGTATCAGTATAACATTTCTCAAAGTGATTAATTGATTTATTAGCTGAGTCTTTGTTATTTGGAATAAAATTGTGACTTTAAAATACATTGAATATCTTTGACTATAACGTTGTCACAGACTGTGATGACTGCAACTATATCTTCACCACACTTAACAAAAATCGAAACAAAACTTACAAACACGACAAGTAAACCGACCACCAGAACCGTTCCGTATAAGAATGAAAAAACAAATGAATTCACAATCTCCATCAAGATCCTACTATAAATAGGATTGTATAGAAAAACCTCTTGCGTCCCACTATTCTTGCGTTTTTCTCTCGAGAACACATAAGTACTATAGTTCACGTATTTCCCAAGAGAATTCGTCCATATTAAGAAATAAAGCCCACTTGTGGGGCTCACGGGATTGGTTCTCGTGATTCCCGACGATTTAGGTGGAATAATGCGGGTGTAGAGTGACAGGGTACAGGGGAAGTGAATATATTGTAACTTTGAGGTAGGGGGTGGACAGAATTAGGTTACTGAAACGTAATACTTGTGAACACTATGAGTTTATTTCGTGACAGCTCGTGGATAGATTTATGCGTAGTGTTCCGTCTGATGGTACAACTGTTCAACGAGAATAAATTTTATCTAAGTACATGTTTCTATTATGTTTTGTTTCCGAAAGTTATTTAAATTGAACTGTAATGAATGACATGGAGGTTTAAAGGTTATAAAGGTCCCTTAACTAGCTTAGAATGTATAATAGCCCTGGTTGAAAGGCAATATAAAAAAGTATGCATAACTTACGGTAATATACATTTAAATGTAAAAGAACCATGCTTCGGTACGAATGAGACAGCTTGACCAAAGTGACCCCACGGCCTCACCGAAAACCATCATGAAAAAGTCACTGCGATGTGTTTCACAGTGTAAGTGAGGTTATATGAGGCCCAATCCATCTTCCCTTTCTCCTATCAATCTTAAAAGCCAAATCCCCAAAAAGATCGGCAAGGCACTCATAACTTCTGTGGTGTTAGGGGTGCACATGGGCGGCTCCGATCGCTTGACATCAGGTAATCCGCCTGCTTGTTTGCCGACATTATGTACATACTAGAACTTAGGAAACAGGATTCTTAACCGTTGAGCTACCACGAAATTCGATCACCAAAAAGTTTATGATATTTTGTTTTATTTATTGTGCTAGCTTATGCCCGTGACTTTGTTCGCGTGGAATAGTGACTTTCTGCAGATTTTCAGTTTAAAAACTATCCTTTATCCTTTCTCGATTTCAAAACTATGTACCAAATTTCACACAAATAGGTAGTTTAGGCGTTAAGAAAAGGCAAACAGACAGACGAGTTACTTTCGCATTTATAATTATAGTTTGGATTATAACAATAAATTTACTGCTTAGCTAGCAATCTTAGTTAAATTCACTGCGCAAACTATTCGTATCCACTATCACTTAAGATAAAAAATATGAGATATCGTCTCTCCTCCATATTTCATCTACAATCTGCGTTTTGACGAGGGTAAACAGTGACCTATTTTTCTTGTGAAATATAAAACTAAAAAAAATATAGTAACGAAAATATTAATACCAACTTGTGATATTGACGCTTGACATTTTAGGCATGCCGATACCTACTGATGTAAGAACAAACACTATACTTAGTGATAAGAAGAACTAGATGTCGTGGATGTCCAGAGGTTAAGGCGCCCGCTTCTCATGCATGAGAGTGCGGACCTGAAAGCGTATAGGTATTTCCTAAATTATTTAGAAACTACTGGCCCACGGTAAAGAAAAACATGGTGAGGAAACCAGGACTTATAATTATTATTTATAATCAAGCTTATTGAACACTCTTTCACTTTCCCGTACTGTTTCTGTCTGAAGCACTCGCGACTGTCACAAGAATGAGGAATCACAATGATACTACTACTAACTACTTCACAAGTTATGTATATCTGTATATTCAGTACTAAACAAAATTTACATCTTTGCGAACCTAGTCAACTCACGGAGAATCTTGACACCGCGATTCAGAAAAAGCGACTTTTTGAACAACGCCATCTAGTTATAAAAAACTAACTATTTTCAACACTTATAATGATTAAATGATTCACCAATCCACCTTGAATAAGCGTAGTGATTAATGCTCAAACCTTCCTGGTGTCTAGTTTGTCATAACTCATTGTGATATAACACATAAACAAGTAAGCCTTCTAACTGAAGTAATACTATCATTCTAGTATTACTGTGTACTGTTAGTGAGGAAGTCTTCTCAATACTAGCCAATGCCAACGCAAAATGTTTATTTTCTCCCCCTCCATTTAAGTCACAGTCAAATAAAAACAAGAACAAAGAGCCTAAAACGAAATGGAATCTTTTAATTTTAATAAACAAACGAAACTTGAAATCCCAAAACCAACAAACAAAACCGCAAAACATTCGGAATATTTCTAATTAAAATTAGTCAACTCAGTATACAGGAATGGACTTATAAAGAGAATCAAAAATGTCCCGGGTACAAACACAAAATCAGCCCTTATAACAAAGCATTAAAGACTATTTTTAGTTATCGGCCTGTTACTTTGGATAGTGGATGCGGTTTATTATAGATTTTAACTCTAGAACTCATAACCACAACATTTTGAACGCAATGCAATTTCATTTGTAATATGAAATGCCTTTGAACTCACGTGTCATTTGTCGAGTGCAGTTTTGTAATTTGAATTTGAAACTTTATGAGTTTATTATCATTTACATGCTACAGTAATCTACATGAAGATAAAACTGGACAGATCAATCACTAAAAATTGCCATTAAAAACCCAAGATTTCAAAATGCATTTTACCAAAATTCGATCACAATAACATCAAAACACGTTTTCATCGACATTTGACACTTTGCCATTTAAAACCAAAGATTTCTAAACGTATTTCGCCGCAATTCGATCACAGCGACATCTATACACGTTTACATCGCCCTGATCAACGTTTTTAAAAACATATCATTATAAAATATCCTTCGAATCTTCCAGAAAATTTGAGAAGTATCCTGTAGAGTTAGTGGGTGTCGCGATGGCCGACAAATTATCTTCGGAAAGTCAATTTCGATGGTAATCACGGGTTGGCGGCCGAGCCTCGGTGATTACTTCAAGTACAGGTTGCTTGGCTACCGGTTTGTCTATTAATTATCTTCGGGCGAGGGCCTCGGAATAGTCCTTGGAATTAGGCCTGGTTTGTTAAGGAAAAGATCAATTATTTGATGGGTTGAGGTTAGTCTGCTTTGTGTCGTTGGGTCCATTTTAGATAGACCTTCTGTGTTGTAAATGCGACTCTCTGATTGGAATAGGAGTAAATTTGATTGATTTGAACGGACCATTTGTTTAATTAATTGGAAATAATAAGTAGTTCAGGAACATATTTTATGACGATAATTTTAGTAATACAAATATTGGTATCCATCAATTTTTTTAAAGATTTTGAAAAAAACATTTTAGTTTTTATTACAATTCCAACAAAGTTCGTTTATCACAATTAAAAAAAAATTGCTAATCGTATTTTATTTTATACATATTGAGAACCATTTTAATAGAGGAAAGTTTTGCTCCCGTATAATGAGGGTAGTATATATAAAAAAACTAGCAAAGTGTAAAACATGATTAAACAAACAAATTGACAAATAAAGCGCTTTCTCTACTTTTCACAAACTCCCAAGTCTACAATTGAATTTTCACAAACAATCCAAACACCAAGTTTTCCAGATTATACCGCTTCAAACCAGTTAGCGGCGGATTTCAATGGTTACGTTATAAATGTAAGGATTATCCTTTACTTACGACGTGTAACGAAAGGAAGATAAGAATCGTTTCGCATTGTGAACGTTCAATTGGGCGTTTATTCAGCTTAAAGTTTTGGAGCTGAAATGAAATATTTTGCTTATCCATGTTAAGTTTTCGGTTGAGATCAGTTTTGAATAAAACAACTAAGGATTTATTTTTAAATTGAGCGTTAGATACTTGTTAACAGTAAGTAAAAGTACACCTATTACGATGTACGTATGTGTAAGGCTTAAAATTTTTAATAGCTTTTATCATCCCCTTTCAAAGTGCACACTTAAAAGAGACTTACACTGTATCCATTCGAAACAAAGGTGTATAAGCATAGATCGGAGTGCGAAAATCCTCACAAAGCGTAGAGCTTAGTTTTTATCTTAATCCTCAGCTCTAAAAGACTTGCATTGTGAACCAAACAGCCTGATCCCATGAGACACGTTTGCATAAATATTTCAAAGAGCCTTGTAGACAACACGTTTCTTAAGCTTACAGGTACAGTCTTGCTTGTATTATCTGTATTTTGTTCTGAAATATATTGTGTAGAATATTGTTGCTCAGATATTATGCTGCTGAATAAAATTGCTGCTGAGCTTATCAGTGTGCCTCAATTAAACTCCCCGTTTTGGTTTGTACACCAGTCCTTAGCTTGAATAATGTACTGCAGCTCCGGTCTGCCATAAGAGAAGTAACAAGGTCGTTTTTGTTAGTAAGAGCCTGACACTCTTTCTCGCCCCAGCCAGGGTGCAAGAAGACATTAAATAATTTGCACCCTTAAAAACATCTTTTGTTGAAAGTTGGTCATCAAACAATTAATGATCCATATACTCGTGTCTGCCGTTGGAACAATGATAAATATGCGACTGTCTATCGAAAACGTCTCCAAGCTTCAGCTAAGCTTCGACACGAATGGGTCGGCTCGACGGGGATGATACTATGGCGTCATTGAAAAAAGGCGTGAAACAATCACAGTATTATTTCGTCTTGTGAGTGACGTTACTAGTACTATTGCCAAATCAAATCCTTCCCCCATCCCTTCTCAATCCTTAAATATCCGAAATCCTAATTCCCGAAAGGTCGGCAACGCACTCGTAATTCCTCTGGTATTGTGAGAGTTCTGAGCGTCACAGCTTTCTCATCACGTAAAAAGAAGTAAAGTAAGTGAATAAGTCCACATTTTACGGTTTTCATCAAAGTAATCCAAGCACAATCCTTCCCCTACCCCAATCCGTTCCCTTTCCCAAAATCTCCAAATCTCTAATCCCCAAAAAGTCGACAGCGCACTCGTAACTCCTCCGTCGTTGCTGCTATCCATGGGCGACGCTGATTGTTCACCATCAGGTAATCCGTTTGCTCGTTTGCCGACCTATCACATAAAAAACCTTGTTTTTAGTTAAAACGCTTATTATATTGTAAGCTATCCGTGACCTTGAACTTCGTCTTCTATCTACGCAAAATCTCATACTTATAATGAATCCGAAAACTCTGTGATTAAAGGTAGGAACATTAATTTGAAACGTCAGAACCGACATTAAACGGAATTATAGTAATTGGCTCTGTTTATCCAGACTGAAGTCGTTAAAAGATTAATTACATAATTTGTTTTAATGACAATTTTAGACGTAGGTATATCTATATTTCTGTCTGTAACATTGGTCCGACTAATTACTCTAGCTAGGTACACAGACATGTATTTGTATTAAACTGATTTCAAGTGGGAAAGTTGTATTTAGGAACGGTCATTATCAACGGTCAGACTTTTTGAATGATACCATAGACAATGATAACTGCGCTTGCGTAGAACATTGATAGCTCCTTATCATGTAAAATGTTTTGTTAAATTAAATCATAACGTCTATTGGCATTCTCATTTCATATCTGCTTGACAATATGACTTTATCAGTTTCAAGCCTCGCCAAAGACACACAGTTTTTTCCCGACTATTTTATAATTACTTACATAGATCCCATACCTACAAATGTTGTAGTGATTTATTCTTATACTTCAGCTAATTACCTACAAGACATACAATAGGCACTTACTACTAATGATAATAATTGAGCAATATTCCTAAAATAACTCAAGCTTTTATGACGTAAACAATCCATACGCGTTGGCGGCTGTGACGTCTTAGAAGATTATCCTTCGACCAGTAACACAATGGAATGAAATTGGATAAAGGGACTCCCACTTTGTACCACGGATCTTAAGGAGTAGGTTGTACACTGTATTGTCAGGATTAAGCCAAGAAAGTTTTCACAAAGACCTCACTTGCCTCGCCTCGCCTCTAAGGGTAAGCTCATTGTCGTAAGTTAATAATACATTAGGGACACAGATCAGTAATGTGTTTCGAATCTTTCTTTGCTTATAAATAATTTGATGTTTCTTTTGTTCCACGTGGTGCGGTCGCACAGGATTATCGTTGTGGTTTTGATATTTGTTTTTGAGGTTATATAGCTGTATGGTTTGCTTTGAATTGGCAATTCGTAATTTCGTGCACTTGCGTAAATACTTGTAGTATATAACAACTGAACACTATAGATTTTTCAATAGGTAGACCTACATAAATGAAAAATCAACCTCAGACCGTGAGTTCAGCGTTCACAAATGCGACCATACGGTCAAGAAATGCCATGTATAAGTCTTGTAAAATTCTTTCAATATTTATATTCATCTTGAAATAGGTAATCTGCTGAAACATGTCTATTAACATGATTATGTTTTCCCATAGATGAGTGAGCACTGTTTTTGTTTTCCTACCAACCTAAGAACGCGAATGATTCACTCATTCATGGCACATGTCATTCTCGACCTGCCTTGATTTATTTCGACGCAATGGCCGCCCTTGAGTGAACGCAACCGGTCCATTCAATAACGAGCGTGACTCACTCAACTGTTTACTCGTTCATTCGTTCATTCAACAAACAGCGCGTTGAGCTGAAATGATTTTCTTTTTTGTTTTTTTTTCCTGCCGCCTAATTCACATAGAATGGCGAAGCAAGCAAAGGAATGTTTTTCCACTTTGATAAAAATCGTTTACGGATTTTGTTTTCGGCAAATGGGTGTAGATTTTCTTTGTTTGATTTTGATATCGAGTTTTGGTTTTTAATGAGCAGGCTCAAAGTTCATGTAAATTGCGGTTTTAAATTGAAAGTTTATTATAATACGGTTTTCAACTAGTCAAATTCAATACTTTTATCCAAATGTCAAAAAAAAACCGTTTAACTATACTTTTCTATGAAATTTGTATGAAATACTGAGTTATGACGTCATAGTATTTTTACATCAAATAACTTACTTAGTAAAAATTAGCTAAAAAGTATCTAAAATTTAGTGTATCGATCGAACGATGAATGAAAATATACTTATTTTTCAATATTTTATTGTATTGAAACGTCGAATTGATTTATTTTTGACCCAGAAACTACCCAATTATCTTTAAACCAATCAAATAACAATTTGAGTAATTTTAATATTAGATTTGGTTATATTTTCGTACTTAAAAACTTAATTATATCTCTATTTTACCACACCCTATTATCAAGTACTTGCAAAAGCAAACTAGAACAGTATTTCAAAATTTGGTAATATATTCCAAAATGTAATTTCCGTACGTTTCGCAAAAGGAGCACGTAGATGCTACCCCACAAGAGATCATAGGCTGTATGATGCAATTCCCTCGCTCCGCGTTGACTTTTTTTCTATTATTTTTTTAATTTCTTTTTAAATTCAGTCCTCGTGGTACAAATGTAAATGGCGGCTTATGATGAAAATTATTTTGAATGATATTCTCGTTAAAATGTATGAAAAGATTTAGTTACGAATTCGTATTATCTGTTTTCGTACTTAATGGAGTTCGAACGACGGTTTTATTTGAAAATCAATGTTTTCTCGAATACTAAATGGAAGGACAAAATGGTGGTATGTCACGACGATTCTTCGTTACTTTGGCTTTTGATGTGCGACGTATTTCTTGTGCGTTTAGAGCTCTCTATTTACTGTAAGGCTTTTTGAGGAGATCAATATTTATTATGCACATTGGCAGTAAGTATTACAGTATCTACTTTCCTTTCACGGGACTTCAGGGTCCCGGACCTTTGGTAGGCGTTCAAGGAGCCGAAGCCAACTCGCAGAGGCCCGTTGACCAGTTTTAATCTAAATGTGATGGGACATCAGCCGGCAATTATCCCTGTATGCACTATGAAAGTGCACCCAAGGCTAATCCCGGGTTGATGCAGGACTATTGCGAAATGTGGTAATATTTGAAAGGGTTATGTGTATGGGTTGCTATGGACTGGTGGATATGAGAACTATGGAAATACTACGGCCCCTGCCCCACAGTATGTAGATTGTTATGATAATATCATTTTCACAACTATTAAATTATGCCAGTACCTAAACCTCTCGAAGGTGATGTGTAGATGATTAGATATTGACCCTTTTGATACGATTTGAAACCCTACTGCCGAGCGTTAAAATTATGACAAATCGTTGCAACTACTCTTTTACTACAAGTACAAATCCTATTCGCAACAACCAGCACTTATAAAATTAGTGCATAGTACAAAACAAAGTCGCTTTCTCTGTCCCTATATCCCTATGTATTCTAAAATCTTCAAAACTGCGCAACGGATTTTGATGCGGTTTTTTTTTAGAATAGATAATAGATAAAGTGATTGACGAGGGCGTGTAATACCTGCGTATAAACATGCAATAAATATTGAAAAAAATTAGTACCAGCATTACACCCGTGTGAAGCCGGGGCGGGTTGCTAGTAATACGTAATAAGATTATGTAGGCACGTATGTGTTGTAGCAAACTTTTATTGATCAACACATCAAAGCGACGTACGTCAACACAAGTTTCGCTAGTCTATTCTCGTCTCAAAGTTCACGGCATCCTGTTGTTATTGAAAAATAATAAATATTTTATGTCTTTCAATGCTAAGCTGGAATTCCACGCCTACACCTGCAGATAATTATACTACGCACACACGTAAGCTATCGTCATTTGTATGTGTGTGCTTCTGGCAATGAAATATGCTGGATAATTTTGTTATTCGTGAGATAAGATTTTTTTTAAGTTAAAGTAAGATAATCGTAAGTACTTATAACCGTTTTCATTATTAGCCTCGATTTTTTATTAGGTATGTTAAATGAAGAGCAATGGATATCACTGCAGATTGGGCCTGGGTGTGATAATATGTAGGTATGGGGAATTTTGTAGTCGAAAAAAACTCTGAATTATGTATACCTATACTAACACTTTCGATACCTATCAGAAAACTCTAACATGCTAATTTAAACTATCTAGGTACTCATTGCTAAATCTATTGTAGTCCAATGAGTTCACATTGCGGTTAGTTATTAGTGGCTCGTACAATAAGAGTTCATTTTAAGTCCACTTCTGTAATATTAATAGACGGGAAAATCTTCAATGAAATACGTCATGCAAAACGATGCCAAGTTTCAAAGAATGATGACGACTTAAACTGAAAAATCATTTTAAAAATATTGAACAATATTAAAAATGTCATAACAAATATACAGTTACGAAGATTAAACAGACATTCATTCATAAATACAGATAATAAAAGACAACTTTTCGAAATAAAAAAAGAAGTTTGCAGAATCGTGCGGTCATACCTACACGCCAGATACTTTGAATTTCAAACTTGGAATTCCGCCGTCATACTGTTTGCTTCATTCATAAACGTGCAGTGTGCGCGTGCAACGTGACCGTTCCCAAACTCGAACAAGGCTGCCAGTACCGAGTTTCTTCGAATCGATTATTTTTAGTGAAGTGACCAACAATCGAAAACTTTTGTCATCCGCTCGGAATTCGCTTTACTCGCGATTTCTCAAGAATCCCAACTTTTCCGAGCGGTAGAATGCTATTTACAGAGTACGAACTAAGTCCATCCATCTAGTTGTCTATGCACCTATATTATTATTATACTATGTACAAAGTTACGTAGTCGCATAGCTGTATGCCTGCATCATAGCTGCTATAAATACGTTGATAATGCTGCAAATATATTGACACAAAACAAACATTGTGGCTGATTAAATTCATGGGAAATTTTCATACAACGCAATTATTAACATAGATTAGCTTTGTGAATTGGTATTATATTTTGTTCTACATTATGTGGCTATTTTGTATGCCCTTTTTACTTAATAAAAATAATGTATGTTATGAAATGCACACTAGTGAGTATTAAAATGTAAAACCCGCTTTTCACTACTTTTAAACCGATTTGTATAAACCAGCATAATTCTAGACTCCAAAATCAAAAACATTACAAATGAATCCAAATTTTAAAATGACATATTTTTAAATTGAGAACTACAGGATTCTTTGTCACCTTCAATTGACGTTACGTAACAAAAGAACGCATTTTGCTTTCGTTCGTTAGTTGGCGCGAAAATTAAATGAATGAATGAGTGTACCAAGCAGAATACTATAATTGGTACTAGCTGTCTACTAGTATGCGTCATAGAAAAGAGAGTGAACGTATCTGCATTCAGATGTTTGTACATGAATTAGAATAAACAAAAATGGATATGCCTGTTCTAAATTATTAAAATTTGACTAAGACATTATGGTTTTTGTTACCGAACTTTTCGTTCAAAAACTGAATTCATTAAATCAAATAACGTGAAGTCCTTTTGAGTTGCAAAAGTGATCTAGAAAATCAATCTGTCGTATTCTAAATTACCAATATAATAATCTCAAATATCGTAATTAACCTGTACTTGTGTCATTGTTTCAGGCGACATCGTGACACTTCACAACGCTGCCGAAATGACAGGGCCCTTATGATATCCCGACTGGCAACCATCACACAATACAACGCCATTTTAGCTAATAATGTGTCAAATTCTAGGATAGAAATGTATAATAATTAAATGTTTTGATATAAAAAATATTAAATTTACGCTTGAAAATTTATTTGGCAAGAGTTATTTTTAATTTTGTATAAAAATAAATTACTAGATACGTAAACTAAATTAAAAAATAATAATAGCGACCATAAATTTTTATACCACAATAACTAAACGCAAAACAGTGCTGGTGTGTGATTTTGTCCGTGTTGTAAAATGACGGTGTGGTATTAATTGCGCTAGCTTCCGTTCATATCCGACTGAGTATAAATCGGCGGGAAATTCGCGGGGTGAGCCAAAATGTCGTCGCGAACGGGGCAGCGTGGCACGTCAGTTGCGACCAGCCAGCGGAAACATCGCTCGCGGTCTACCACGAGATACGATATGGAGAAAAAGCCGAAGAAGAAGGATTTCAGGACATCAGGCACTACCAGCCTGGTGTCCATCCCCAACAGCATCAAACTACCCATGCTCAACAGTGGCCTCATATCGCTTGGTGAGTACATTTAAGTATTATTTTATTACAAAAAAATTAAACCAGTGAATATTATAACAACAAATATTTTTATTGACGTGTTTTCAAGTTATGCGTGGCTGCGGTGGTTTATTGGATACAAATCGAGCATTTTCAAAGTTATGTCACCGATAATAACAACGTTAGGTACGTTTTGTTTTATTGTAAAGTCTAAAAGTATTGTGTGAGATTTCCCTTTAACAACGTTTTTTTTTTTAAATATACACGCATTTCTGGTTTGTTTAGCAATCAAAACCAAACTTTTTACAGATAATTTCGATTCTACATAATTATAAAAGCCTCTGACATTCAAAACTCCACATTGACCTCCAACTTGAAAGAAAAATAACTTTAGGGCCTAGTTTCGGTAGTTACAAATTCCCATCTTGTTATTTAACGTTTTGGTTCTGAACAGTTGAATATCGTGTATTTAATCTTTCTGTCAGTTCGTCTTAGCAAGCTTACACGGCTGTCAACCGTCTTAGTACTCATTAATATAAATTAAAACGTAGTAAGTAAGCACAAAGTGCGTGAATTGCTGTTTCGCTTGCCAACATGGCTTCCTCTGATGACCTACTTTTCTAGTGGTTGTTAAGGATTTATGTTGAAAACAGTGCATGTTATAACTCTTACTATACCTTTCTGTATTCAAATTACTTCTCCCGTACTGGGTAGAGGGAGAGGGAGTGTCAGTCTCTTACTGACTAAAGACTACCCCGTTCCTTCTCTTGCTACAGACTGGGACCGTGGTTAGTTATTGTGCTTGTGTCGCAACATTGGCTGAACATCAGCCCTATTGGGACGCATCTGTGGTGGTCTGTTTACTCTTTGAAATTGAAGTGAAGTTTTAGCCTAAAATACATTTTTTCTACCCGTACCCACGGCTAGGTAGAGGCCACGTGTGCTCCAGAAGCAGCGGTCTCGCCGAACCTAATAAACTGCAATTTAAAACCCTTCTGAACATGAAAATTTTTGGCAGATCCTTTCTCATAAACCATCAAACTAAGTAAACTCCCAACGATTGTGGATGACAATGTTGGCTGAAGATTACATTATTATCATATATATCGTGAATCAAAAGAAAAAAATTACTCTATGTTCCGATAAATATTTTTTGCACTAATGAAAAGTCCTTTACCTTTAACCTTTCTTGTGCTTAAGACGTGGATCACAATTAATTTTATAATGGGTTGTGTTTTAAAGTGTGGTTGGTGGTGTGATTACATGAAAACCCCGTTAAACTAATTAAATAATAAACTAAGTTAGGTCTCAAATACAAAAGCTATTTTCGCATTCGTGGCACCGACGATCAAAAATTGCAAACAACAATCATAAGAAAAATAACTGAAATTGTTCTCCACAAACAATTTCATTCATAAAATTTATAGGAAGCGCTTTAGTTCTAAATAAACAAATCTGTTTACATAGCACCGTTTCCATTGCGGATATTCTTAGTAGCAACAAAAACAATTCGCGGTAAAAGCACGCATTGAGACGGGGACTTCAGTCAACAAGGGTGATACATAATTTTATATTTAGTTTTTCGAAAAATATTTTTACGTAACTAACTAAGATTATAATTAATTATGTTTTTCTACGAAAATATCATTCGTCTCGTTAATAATTAACCTTGAGTGGATATTTTTGTGATATCGTTTAGGTTTATTTTTACGTTAGTGCGGTTATATTTTACTATTACTCAGTTTTATATCAAACTTGGTTAGTATGTAGGTATGAATTTTCTAGAACGTTCTTATGTATAATAATGTCAATAAATATTACTAGGTACCTACTAACAGAGCCTTATAAGTATAGGTACACTAAAAACTTTTTCTAAGTACTCGCTAAGAATTAAGCAACTCTGAGTTTAGACATTAAAAATTAAAAACTTCCAGTCCATATTATTCTAATTGGAATACTTTACTACTATAATATATAACTTACATAGTATAGACTAACGAGCAAACAGATCGCCTGATGGTAAGCAATCAGCGTCTCCCATGGACACCCGCAACGACGGAGGAATTACGAGTGCGTTGTAGACCACGTAGACCTTTTTAGGATCAGGGATTTGGAGGTTTTGGGAAAGGGAACGGATTGGGATAGGGGAAAGATTAGGCCTCCGGTAACCTCACTCACACGGCGAAACACAACTCTTTGCTTATTTCACGCCGGTTTTCTGTGACGCCGTGTTATCACTCCGGTCGAGCCGACCCATTCGTGCCGAAGCATGGCTCTCCTACACTTTACTTTATGCACACTTACGGCCACCCGGAACATCAGAGGAGTTTGCAAATGTGTTGCCGGTTCTTTAAGGAAGAGGGATTTAAGGGTTGAAATATTTACGTGACGGAGAAGGAATTATTGGACCTCTGGTAATGTCACTATCCCAACAAAACAACGCTGAGGTTCTAATTTCTGAAACTTGAAACGTTGAAATAATTCATATCTCAAGTGACTCTTAGCGCGGAAAACCATAAGCATTAACACGTACATATCATCCATTATCTGTAAATGGAAAATTATGTGTAAATACATTAAATTATAGGTAAAACAGCGCCAAATAACGTTTTGTAGTCATGCCAAAATACACGCAAGTTTGGCATAAACAAGATGGGTTTAAACTGTGATAAAACGTCACTAAAAGCATTGTTAGATCGTTCAAATAATAGCAAATGTTCGATAAATATCCAGCCAGTTTAATCAGCAACCAATATTGGATGTAGCTTTTGTCATACCAAGCAAAATTATGCACAATATTCATACATTATATTGATGATTAAAAACCTTTTTGGTTGTAATATCTAATAAATCTACGTACCACATCCATAAATAGGTAGGTACTTAAAATAAATGCTATTGTTTAAATACTGGTGATTACGGTTTTCAATTTTAAATCACCAAACCCTAAGCGAACGCCGGCGTTCGTGCACCGGTGTTCTTCTATTTTGTCTCGAATTACCACGATTGGAAGGCTAAGGACCACAATAACGTTTAACAATAAATTTCTAGTTAGTTTAACTAAAAACAATAATTTTGACACATTTCATAACAATGAAACAAGTCATTTGTTTCATTGTTATGAAATGTGTCAGACATGTCAGATTGGTAGAAAATTTATATACACAAAATTTTTTGTGCATAAAGCTATAAAATAATGTATGTATAAATAAATAAATAAATAACAATAACAATACATACATCAAATAATCAGCAAATTAGTTCACAAAAACTAATCTTAAATATCGAACAAATAAAATCTTAGTACCTACATCGTCTAAGATCGGAATGAGTTTAAAATAAGAATAAAATGGCTGCTACACGAATAACCGAATCTGATTTTAAATTATGTATATGGAATTTACCTACCTCTCTATTTGTATACAATAGCTCAAACTCATCCAAGCGAATGATACGTTACGTATGTAAGTATGTATATAACATCTCAATGGCCGTTCGGATACACGTACATTTTATAAATAGCATATGTGGAGCGAATTTTCCACTGCGATACATCCGCCTCTGGGCGTTCAAAGCTCGAAGCGTTACAACAATAAAGATAAGGAGAAACTAAACGCTCCATTTTGAATTTAAATTGTTCGAAAATGTTCTTCGTTCTGGTGTTCGAATTGTGAAGTTTTGACTTTATTGTTCGTGGCATCTGTATTACTGGACATTGGCATTCCTTTCCATTTTCAAATGCATCGATTGAGTCACAAACAAAATTTATTAATTGAAAAGATTTAAAAAATCTTACGTCTCTTTCATAATCGTATTGGAAAGAAAAGGATAGCAACAGTCGAAGTTTACAATGAAATCCAAAAGTACCTGTGAGCACCTGTTAAGTGTCGTTATCTATTGTAACGTCAAGGAAACTTTGGGAATCATCAAAATTTTGTAGATTAGCCTACTTAACGTCAAATTTGATCGGTAATTGCGGTAACGAAGATTAATATCTATGTTGGATGATAAATTGAATCGTTGTTAGAAAGCACAAGGGCTGCCAACCGTGATTTATTACATAAATTAAGGATGAACGAATTACATTTTTCAAATAATTTGGAAAATATTATTACATAACACGGTAGCGTCTACACAATATCCTCAGAAGTAAATGTACCTAACTGCGTAACAGGAGTGCCTATCGATGTCTCATTGACAAAACATAATTACGAAGAACAAAGTATATATACTTTTATAATTAGCCAAATAATTATACAGTTTTGTACAGACACATAAAAATATGTCAATCTGTAAGTAACTGTGGGTAGTGTCAAAGAAGCTTGGCACTTTTTGACTTAATCCAAACTAATATTATAAATGCAAAAGTAACTCTGTCTTTTTTCTTCACGCCTAAACTACTGAGCCGATTTTTCTGAAATTTGGTACAGATATAGTTTGGAACTCATGAAAGGTCGTAGTCACTATTCCACGCGAAAAAAGTCACAAGCAAAAGCTAGTTATTTATATTTGGCTATTGTAATAGAATTGAGACTATTAAAATTTACGAATTCAAGTCATCTGTGATGATAATGCTGTTGAAAAAAGGTATAATTACTTATTGTAGCTAGAGTCAGTCAATCTTCTAGAATGCCAATCAATACATTATTAGTTACATTCAAAACACGGCTCGAAATTTATTACCACATTTTTCAAAGAAATCTGACTGAATCTTGGGTTACGAATACACACACAGACTAAAATTATTCATCACAAACTAGACCAAGGTTATTCCAGGAAATAATATACTTCTACAGTTTAACGAAAAAATTTTGTCATTTGAATTTTTCTAAATGTGAACCGAATGATTCTCTTTACCAAGTAAATAATTTTAAAAATACACCCGCATTTGAACGAATACTAGACTGTCAAAATAATTCAATAAATTTTCAACTTTATAACAAAACAATAGAGTTGGGAATCTTTTAAAGGAATTTGGCGGATTGGAGTAAATTGACCTGCTGTGTACTGTACTGAAATAGACTGGAAAGGCTGTTGGCTCGCTCTAGGTCAAGAGAAATGACGCCAGAGTGTTTGTTTGCAATCTATAGCAACTGTAAGTTGTATTATTATACTTTTAAAACGTGTATCATCGCCATTTTGTACATAGACAAGCGTTACTGTTTTTTAATTTAGGAATTCATGGTACAAAGTTGTTGCTGGTCGATGAATGATGTGTAGATTCTTTTTTTTATTATCTGTACAATTTTGGTACAATGCACACCCATTTACTAGAAACTATTTCGAGTGCCGACTTGTTGACGATTTCTCACTTTTTCTGATCTATATTAATTAAAGAGATCGAATTTTTAATAAATTGCTGAACTACGAGTATACTATATTAATATAGAATAACGAAATTAATCCACACTAAACAAATAAAATTGTATACCATTGACTATGTTTTTTTTAAGTTTTCTTTCTATATCGTGCCTTAGTCAAATACGAAAGAACGCTCAAGAGTTTTTTAAATTTTATTACATCATTAAGAAATTGGTGCAAATCTGTAAATAGACCATGGCCTATTTAATTTCTTTCTCCCCATAAAGCCTTAGTTCTGTGTATAAGAGTAGATAGATTTAGACATAAATAACGTTTAGCGTCGGTCACGTCTTGTTTGCCCGGGGCGGCTGCCTCCAATTAAGCTTGGCTGTATGTAATTGATTCCGTTGCGCGACGTCACTTTGTATTCTCTATGCTTTATAACGTTTGAACTTGGAATGAAAATTTTAAATATGGAACGTTGAAAGCTTTTTTAATAAATTAAAAAGGATTATTTTCTTTTTTAATGTGTTTTGTATTTTTGTTTGTGAATATAAAAATGTTTTGTTTTTATTTCGATGTAAAAATTATAACAGTTATGTATTTTTTACTCTGTTGGTATGCGAAACAATGAACGTTTTTCTTGGAACCCGGATCCAAATATATTCAGTAGATACGTTAAATTATGTAAACAAAAAATATTATATTATTTTACTCGGAACAATTTGTGAGTGTGTTACGTAAGTTACTTCGTAGAACCGAATCGTAGATTAACAAGATACTTATTGATATGAAATATCAAGTCATCATTTTTTTTGTGATACCATAATCATCTGTTCTGTAGCACAAATAAGCTTTTTTAGATACATGCCATGTAAAGCCACACGATGACGTGCCCACTGTATTAACCGAAATAGTCCTTTTAATTGACTGAGTATCTGTTATCTTTTTAGTAACTGCAAGTAGAAAAAACTTATGAACAGGGCATCTACATTTTTACTATTTATTGCCTAGATTTTGCCAAAAACCCCTAGTTAAGGATTCTGAAATAAATATGTCAAACATAGTTAGTATTATAATTATATCTTATACCTACCCTTTTTTGAGGCGTGAAAATCATCAATTTCATTCTCCCACTCTGAGTGGCGCGAAGGGATTGTCAAACTGTTTCTTCTCCTGCTCCAGGCCGGAGCTGTGGTATATTACAGCGCTTGACGATCAGACCTGAACCTAATAATGTTTAAAGTTTAATAAAACTGATAAATTATGTTAGCCAACACACAGAGATAATCGTAATAACAATGAAAGAAAGTCTCTGTCCCCACATGACTCCCTGCCAAAACCGTTCATAGCAGATAATCTCGCATATCTCGTCTATTATCAATAAAACACTAAATAATATTGTATTGTACGTATTATATGACCAGTGTTCTGGATAATAATAAAGAAATGAATATGGATATTTCTATTTTTATCACATGACAGCTTTATTGGTAAGAAAATAGTTTGGAAAGGGTTTGAATAATGATATTGGAACTGCGATCGGAAACTTTAGGATAAAATGCTTTCCGTATTAAGTTATCTTTGTCTAAGTTTAACAGGATATAATATTGTACCTAACAATAAGAGTGCTTACTCCTGAGCCAGGTTCTAGCCTCCATGATATTCCTGATATAGTCCACGATACTCCATATTACTAACATTTTTCAATCAAAGTCAAATAAGGCGTTAAATACATTTTTGACAATCTCTCAAAACAATGAAACTCTCTTAGTATTCAGAAACAAAGCCAAAAACATATTATTATTTAAAATTAACAAATAACATAAAAGGAAAACGGCTTCATTGAAAAACAATAAACATTAATCCTATTAAATTAGCGAAAAACAATATAATCCAACAATAATCCCTCGAGAAATAAACAAAACAATATTTTTTTTAAAGAGACGCTTCCTTTCTTTTTATTTTTTTATGGATGGAATGAGAAATGCTAGAGTACCGGCGATAGAAGACACCGTTTTGGCGCATTAATCCGTTTGTCTCGGGATCACTTATCCCTTTTTTCGGGAAATAATATTATTGGTTGTTCGGAAGCTATCCGAACTTACTTACTTTGTGTTAAAAATCATAGTGGAAAAGGAAAGTGTGTTAAGTGGCATTCTATTTGAAAGGGATTTCGGAGCGGGCCTTGATTCGGTTGGCCATTTTGTGATCAGATATGAAGGTAAATTTCTTTAATTGTATAAGCATGGCATTATTTTTCGTGGAGAATATGTTTACGTACTGTACAACCTTACTGCTTTTCATGTATTGTTAGGGAAAGACTGATCGACTGATTTCATCAATGAGCATCATCGTGGAGATGTTTGATGGTGTGGTGGGGTACCTATTTGTTTTTTTGCATATTTGATATTTTCTAGTCTAACCAGGTCAAAAGACCCACATCATAATCAAACGTTCTAAATTTGTCACCCTTCCTGTGCAAAATACTGCAATATCACAAGCACGTTTCGTATTGAATTCCACTTTCAAATATTAATTTTCTCATGTCATAAGTCGGCCAACGAGCAGGACGGCACTGATTGCCTTCCATCTACCCAATGTCAATCAGCGCTGCAAGTGCGTTACTGGCCTCTTGAGAGTCATTAGGGATTTAAGGATAAGGGATTTGAGGAGGAGGATACCCTGCAAAACAAAACATAAGTGTTATTTCACACTGGTTTTATGTGAGGCCGTGATATCATGCCTTCAGACTAACTACAAATAATGATCATAATTTTTCTCTAAGAAAACCTTGTAAGTATGGTAATTGGATTCTCAGCAAAACACAGTTGGAGCTTTGTTAAAATAATACATGACTTGTGTAAGTGATTAGTAAAATTACTGAAATTCTCGCTTACGTATGTGAGTTTCTGTATGACAGTGATAAATTCAAGTATGCGTACTTAGGAGGCATATATTTGACTCGTAAGGTACCTTCTCATAATAAATCAGGTTGACATTACTGGAAAACGCTTTCTGATGTGAAAATGTTGAGACTCATGTAAAATTTATAGAGACTCGTAAGTTGCTACGATTCTTGAAGATATTGTATGATGTGTCTATTTTTGGTATAGATAAATAAATAAATTTACAGCAGCCAGCTATGACTGCACAGTTGGTGCGGTGGCTGGGCAACTGGCTGCCGTGCAACGTGTCGCGGGTTCGATTCCCGCACGGTACAACAGTTCGTGTGATCCACAAATGTTGTTCCCGGTCTGGGTGTCATGAGTATGTGAAATTGTATGTTTGTAACCGCGCCCACGACACAGGAGAAAATCCTAGTGTGGGGCAACGTATTTAAAAAATAAATAAAAAAAAAGCTATCTAAATGATGATATTGTTCTCATTAATGACGTTAATATTATTTATTTATTTATTGAGCAAAAAGGTATATTTCAAGTTTTACAATGTAAACAAAATACTTCAGTCTTAAGTCATTAAACCTAGTTCAAGTATTTTTAGGTGTGCTAGCTAGTGCTAGTGTTCAAGTATTTTAACCTGAAGAACAGCCGGTTTCTTGCCATCTGATCTCCTTAGGGAGCTCAGTCCAAAGTAGGGCAGCGTGGACGAATGAATGAAGAATGCAAGAAATGAATTCGTCTTGGTGACACTGCACTAAAAAGACGATTACATGAGTAAAGTTTCTTGTTGTTATTTACTAAATCAAGGTATTGAAAATTGGAAGACAGGTTTGAAGATGGTTTTTGGACAGATATCTTTTTGAGTTTTGCCTGTCAGCTAATCCCAGATAGCATACTCACCTATTAATAGATATCTTAAGACGTCTGTGTGCTCAACTACCATAACTAATTAAGTTTACTTTAAAAAATAAAATTATCGATTTTCATTATCTACCAAACCAAAAACGCTAACTCCTAAACAAATTATAAGCCATTAAAAGGAATTACTCATAATACGTTCCGGTAACCAACTCACTACATAACATTTAAGCCCTCTATAAAACCGTTATTAAGTTGATCATAATATCAAAGGGTCCAAAATAAAATGGTCAGTTTGCCAGGAGATAAAATGGACCTCAGGAACTTCAGTAGGTACTTGATTGTTACCGCTACAGTAAAATGGCGACGAAAATGACCTTGATGTCCGATTTCACCCAAAATTTGTAAATACACGTAAAATGTTTGGTTATTATTGTTCAGTTACGTAACAATTTTATTTTATTTTTAAGTGTAAAGAAGTGTTAGTCTGTTTTATATAATTATTTAGAGAGTAACAACCTTTTTTTTTTACTTCTAAGCCTAATCATTTATTTTAATAAACCCACAAAATTATAGAGCATTTACACATCTTAATTCAATCGTCAGTCAGTCGGTCCATCAATGAAGCTGTAGATAATTAAAATACTCATTCCAAAATATGAATTCCTATGGAAAAGAATAACTAGGAGACTTCCATTGCTTTATAACCACAGATATAAAATAATCGTAGTACCTAAAACGAAATTATAGAACCAACCATTATATAACACCAAGACGTAACTGCTATAGGTTTATTTGTTTCTCAATTTTATTGTTTTTTTTTTATTATATTTTCACTAAGAAAACAAGTTAGTCAGTCTTGTTTGACAATTCGACATTCCGCTCACGTTGTCACAGGCGACGATTCAACGTAGAGAAAATGTTTTCATATTTATTATCTGTGTTTGTAGACAACGGCAAGTTCGCATTCAGCCAAGCCTGTGTACGTAAGAAAAAAAAAACATTTACGCTCACATTTTATAGACAGACCTAGAATACATAATAATATTTACTTTTAAAATTTTCTGGTAAAGAAAACAACTAACTATTAATATTACTTTAAACAATATATTTTGTTTCTAAATCACGCAAATACAATAAATTTTTGGTTCGACGATTTTAGTACTGGTATTCATGTTCTATGGTACAAAGATTGATAGATTATCAATCATTTTTATGTACTGGGCTATGACAGTATCGGGGTTGGGCGGCCGAAATCTAATAAAGTAGGTCGTTTGTTAGGGCGAGTCCATTTTCTGGGTGTCCCGTTTCTCTTGTAGTGTTGACGTGTATAGATAACTCCATTACGTGACAGTCTAGGTAGGGGCTTGGGTTTCACAACTTAGGTACTCCGATTTCTACACGGCTCCGTTGTTTTTCTTGTGTTTGTAACCTAGTTTTGTTCTGGCTTCCTGTCTTTTTTTTTTTAGAAAACAACTTTATTTCATTGCAAGTTTGATAGAGATTTTATCTTATGCATCAGCTATAAAATTCAGAATGTTTTCCTACCTATTTATAAATCAAAATAAGTATGTTCACGCAAGCATCAAATAGTCAAAGAATGATTCTTTTACTGTTTGTTTCCTAAACAATTAAACAATTTGTAGTTTATGCAAAAGTACATATACAATTTCATGACACAATAAAACTATCATCATTTCCATAAAACTGTTCTCTCGCTAACATACATCAAACGAAAGTTGAAAGCAATAAAACAATATGGCTGTCAATTTCCCGCGCGAATGAGAGCTGTCAATGCAGATTTGCGCGCCGCCACCGATGACGAATGTAACCGAAATAATCTCGTTCATGTCTATGGCAGGATGTCGCGAGTGAAGTCATCATACGTCAATTTAAATAGCTCAGCTTATTGGTTACTCTTTTGTTTTACATCGCTATTGATTTTGTGTTGAATTACTTTTTTATTAACAGACACGCTTTGGTACCGTTTTCATGAGCTTTTTAGTACATAAAACCTCCTACGTATATATTTTTGAACAATATGAACATTGAAATATTGTAATCAGTTTTTTTTTCTTATACTCCTTAAAGACAAAACAATCTTTGTATCATATTTCGATAAAATTGAAGTAAAATAAAAATACGCAAATAAACCCATTACATCTACATAATAATGCCTTGCGGTTATTTGAGAATATTTTATGAACGAAATTATTGTTTGTAACTGCCAGGAATCTGACCTCAACATGTTTGAGGGGAGAGGGAATGATTCGCTTCCGAGGTATTTATCGGTTTCATTTCTGTATACCGTGCCTATGTAGAATTTAACTAACGAAATAAAATAATTTTGTTGAATATGTATAATTGTATATAAGTACCTAGTCGGGTTAAGAAGTAATGAGTTCAGAATTACTCATATGAGTACTTTCTATCATTATTTAGACACCACTGACATCAGGTGAAGGTAAACATCGTGAGGAAACCTGGACTTATAATTTCTATTATAAGTTTGAAATCGCCAACCCGCATTGAGCAAGCGTGGTGAATAATGCTCTAACCTTCTCTGTATGAGAAGAAGCATTTGCTCAGCAGTGGGCACTAATAGGTTGACTAGCTAGCTAGCTAGCATATGAGTACTGAAAAAGTGCTATCTAGTATCACACAAAAAATTAATGTCAGAAGAGGCTAAAGTTTTTAAAATTAACACCATTATCACGATAAATTTTGTTTGAACTACACTAGTATCATATAGTCAGTATTAAACTCTGAATTATTTATCACTTTCGAAGAAAAAACTAAATATCTAGGTATGGATACCTACCAGAATAATTGCTCTCATCTATAAAACTGCTGACGCATTTTCACATAAAAAGTTGTGATAAGTAAATCAAGATTTTTAATACCGAGTTTCAATTTCATGGCTTTTCGCCAAGAATGTTACCTGGCAGCCATTTCTTTTTCTATTGACTATTGATATTTAACCTACTTCTTTTGTCTCGTATGCAGTTCTGACAGCCAGTTCAGTTCAAATTTTCATGAAAAAATAGTCCAATTTGACAATTGACAAAATATATGTATTTTTTTTTTGTCAGGGGGAAATTATGATATCGTTTCTCCCCCCCAGGCTAAGGCGAAAGAGAGCGTCAGACTCTTACTGACTAAAAACCTCCTCGTTCATTCTCCTGCTTTAAGCCGAGGCCGCAGTACAACATAGCGCTAGCCCCGTAACCTCGCCTGAATATACGTTACATATGTATAAGTAAATAATAATTGTCGTCATCATTAGTAATTGTGAGCTATGAACTCCTTGGTTTGTCTATGATGCGTCATAGATAATAAGATAGATAATAACAGATGTTAATAAGAATAGTGTTTAAAGCACAGATACTTATTAAGTATTTTAAAAATATTAGTTAAATGCGTGTCTATGCTATTTATCTAAGAGTTGTGTGACTTGTGTCATAGTTTTTTTCATATTTCACTTATTACGCCTTAATTTAGTTAGACGAAAACACTCACTAAGATAAATGCAAAAAAGAAACTCAACACAATCGCTAAGGATACAGTTTTTGGCCGACAACATGCAAGGGATAATAGAATACAGTAGTAGTGCGGTGACTGGGTAAATAAAAGGGGGAAATGACGGTACGGAGTTGAAATGGGGGGGAAGGAAGAACACGTCCTTGAGGGGAGCGTCGTGGGATTTCCTGTTTCCTCGCCGATAAAACAGTGGGAAATTCTTTGTGATGTTATTGGCCAATATTCGGCTTACATAGCTGAGCAAACAGATATTATGCGAGCGGAATGAAAAACAAATGATGAACGTTGTTCTAGGAATTAAAAATAGAACAGTACAATAATTTGAATTTTTTTATCTTTATAAATTAATTGACTATACTTTGTCGGTCGTTGTTAACATTATCATTTTATTCCAATACAGTGTTTTTATAAATACGTCTTCTATTGTAAAATCATTTTAAGGGATAAAATATCGGAATGTCCAGAAAAAAAACATGATGATAAGCAATTGACGCTGCCCGTGGATAATCGTAGCACCAGACGAGTTACGAGTGCGTACGAACCCTAATCCCCAAAAGGCCGGTAGCCTTTTGGGGATTAGGGTTCAAGCGGGATGGTTCGTTATTGATTTTTTAAATTAAGTTTGTATTTTTAGCTAATTTCTGCTGAATGAAATATAATAATGAAGATATAGGATTGTACAACAGAAGCGCTAAACTGTGGCTAATATTTTTACTGACATAATCATAATACCGACTATCCAAATCACTTGCTTCTAGCTGAAAGGAAGATTCTCGAAACCTTTTGCTTTTAGATTTTTATATAGTAAAAGTTATACATTTATTTCGTATCCTTTTAGTGTAAAAGAAGTAACAAAGACTTATTTTTGCAACAAAAAAGGTTCAAGCTGAACCTATTATACCTACATATACATAAATTGAACAACAAAAAAACTTTTTAGTGTATTTATAAACTGTTCCTCACAGTAACTTATTTTTAACGTTTCAACATAGGAAACGTATTTTCATCTAGATTCGCGTTTCGTATTACTCAGATTGGTACCGGACACGACCCGGTCAGTTTCCTCACACCCTGTATCGGTTACGCTCACAGTTCAGTACGCCATGTTTCAGACCCGATGATTATGTACATCGGCCTGAAAATTCATGAATGAACGCTTTGTACCCTTGTCGTTTGAAATAGGTTAGCTTCGCTTTGGGTTTTTGCGTTTTATTGCGGGAAAAAGAAAAAAAAGACAAAACAATAGTTTGTTTTGGTGATATTATTGTGGAATACATGCACTATGCACTCATATAAAAAGCAATCAATACGATACACTTAATAAAACGTAGTCACTAAAAATCGGCTTTGAAATAACATGAGCTTTTCACACAAAGAACACAAAACAAAACGTAATAAAACAAAAAAAAGTTAAAACATTTGATGAAAATAGCGAAAAATCTGGCTAAATCCTGATTATTCCAGCGCCAGCCAGTGCAAACCGGTTCGCGGCGGTACAATCCGCCTGCGGGTCTAATTGGCGGTACGACTCCGGAACTAGATACTCGGCCCTCTTCCGTTTTGCCAGTGGAAGCAGGTTTTGCCGCTAGATACATTATGCTGGGGATAAGCTAGCATTCGGAGTGAAATTTGCTTTTTAACGTTTTGTAACTTTATTCAGATTCTTATTATTAATTTAGGCTTTTATTGACGAAGGACTGACTATCTACAGGAATACCGCATATTATGAATTTGGTTTTCTTTTGAAATAGGTATGCTAGAGACCTGGTTGTTTGAATTGTAATAGAGAACTACTTACTTACTTAAATTGAAATAGCAGCACCGCCATAACTAAAAAAAAACAATTAGTCATTAGTAAGTTCCTTAGTAATATCCAATAACAACAAACCGAGATGATCTAGTTACTCCTCACATAGAATAAAATACACTTTTTAAAACAATAGGTAATATAAAAACTATGCTAAAACTAGCTTCCGCCTTATGTTGATAAAAAGTAGCCTATGTCCTATTCCAGAGAGTATCTTATGCCTGTGCCAAATTTCATCCAGATCCGTCCACCCCTTTCGGCGTGATTGAGTAACAAACATCGTACCTTTCGCATTTATAATATAAGTAAGATGTGTCTGTAGGTCAGTCTTGTAACAAAGCTATATTTTTAATCCCATTCAAGGAACAAGAGCATCTGACAGAAACATCCATTTTGAGATAAGCAATTCCGTAACTAAGGACCATACTTTATCCAAAAGGACCAAATTTAGTTCTAAATAGATTACAATGTAAACATAAAATTAGTGTTAAGACAAACATCTTTATTCGGAACGGACGCTTAAATTATGCGATCCTGTCTCTCCGAGACTAATGGCCGTATTTACGCTTTTGGATGGCGATGAAAACGGGGAATGTTGAAAATGTATACATAAAAGCAATCTGTGTATTAATGTTGCGAAGTATAAAGTTACTTTGTCACTTCGTAAAGTCGTTTTTTCAGGAGTAATTTAGGTATTTCAATTGTGGCAGAGCCATGCTTCGGCACGAATGGGTCGGCTCAACCGGAGTGATACCACGGCCACACAGAAAACCGGCGTGAAACAACCACAGCGTTGTGTTTGGCCGTGTGAGTGAGTTTACTGAAGGCCCAATTCCCCAATTCCTCTTCCATCCCTAATCCCCAAAAGTTCGGCAAAACACTTATAACTCCCTTCTTGTTACGCGTATCCATGAGCGGAGCTGATTGCTTACCATCAGGTAATTCGTCAGCTCGTTTGCCAATCTATCACACATAAACAAAGGTGTTCTTAACACGCTATGAGAGATAATTAATGGACCACGATAGAAGAGGATTTGCCCTATAGTGTTTTCTGCTGGTAATTTATTATGACAATAAATTAATGCGGTATTTCTTATACAATACAAAATTTAAAATAAAAACAAAGCCCGACAACGTGTTTGGAACTCTGCTAATCGCTTACAGTAAGACGATCCGATTGATTGATTGCCTCCATTAAAAAACGTTTCTTTTTAATAAAGCTTTTTCCTTAAACAAGTAGTACACTTAAGAGTATTTTTAACAACAAAAGACCAATCTTCAAGTTGTAGATTCACAGACACAAATGTAGGTCAACGTTCATGACCCTGTTTTCCAATCAAACATGGCATTAGGTGATAAAATACAACCATTAAATGGTCAATAAACTACACTAATAACTATTAAAAGATCTGAGCGATACAAATCCATTAATGGAAGTTTATTGATTTGTGGAAGAAAACGACCGCAGAGTCCACCAGATACTGAATTTATTGAAAACTAACGGTCCTGCTTCGCAATACTGGCTTGCTACCTCGCTTACTACAATGTGACGAAAGGGTGACCAATGCCCTAATTTTCCCTTTACTTTTCTAAGATTTTATTTCAGGTTAACATTTTTCTGACAATGAAATACACGAGAAAAAAGAATCATCGAAATCATTTAAGCCGTTCTCAAAATTTGCATTTTCTAAATATTTTAACGATTATTTTTTTTTAGTTTATTAATAATCAAAAGGTATACATATGTAAGCTTTTGCATTACCTATTTACTTACTTATACAACGCTTATGCCAATTCAAGCGATTTCTTAAGACCAAAATACAAAACCGGTCTTACTACTATGCCTGGAACTTTGTGAATTCTTTAAGAAATTCCAAGAAGTTAATGAGAAAATTCGTTGGTTACCCGACTATAATAATTTGATAATCGATTATTATTTTGGACACACATGAGAGAGAGAGAGATATGTATCATTTTAACATTTCCTTTGTTAAGAGACGGAGAATTGTACCTAATTATTACAATGTATGAAGACTTGATAAGTCCTTGCTCTCTGCATAATATACATATGTTTCTGTACTAATTTATGCATATTCTTAGAACTCGCAAAGGCTTTTGAATAGTTGAGAATGTTCTGGGAAATTATAATTATTGTTATTTCAACTTTGGTTACACAATTTAATAAACGAAATAATATGATTATTTTGAAATTTTATATTACACACGTAAGCTGAATATTTTTATTAGCTTCGTAAATAAAAATCTACCATATCAGTTTCCATGTAACTTCTATTACTGTCCGAGGAAGAACATGATATTTTTAGCTTATAAACCACTCAAATAAATCTCTTAAAACTACAAAGGTCTTATTCCCCACTCAAAAACATTCAGCCTTTGTTCAAACAAAAAAAAAAGAAATAACGTAAAGAAAATTGGAGAGTAAAGAGCAAAACAACACGAATCACAAAAAGGGCCCTTACTCACTTCAAAGACTACTAAAACTACGTTTGAAATAAATAAAATAAATAAAAATATACGTTGATTGCGTTCGCGAACTACACAAGTACGTACTCCTTTTACAAGAATCCATTTCATCTAAGCTTTTCAACTTCATGAGAAAAACAAACCAAGCAAAAAGTAGTTTAATCTTTCTTACTTATTTTTCAAAAGAAGACAAATACATCTCGTTGGGCTAGAGTGTGCACTGGTAATAATAAATTGGATCCAACTACACTAGAAAGAATTATGTAGTTCTATGATTATTTGTGATTAAAATGCTGACTGTAAAAGACCGATAATGCAAATAACTGTTTGAAATGTTATTCTAAAGGCCAATAACGGGCCTATGGTTCCTTTGGTGTTACGAGTTTAATCAGTTACCATCAGATGATCGGGCAGCTCGTTAACCTCCTATTCCATAAAAAAAGTTTTTTTTTATTATTATGTTTTCGGCTTACTCACGTCATAACTTGACGAGATACTCGACTAGTTTCAAGCCATGCTAGAGGCCCATATTCATGAATTTAGAAGAAAGAAAGAAGTTAAGAGTGCGTTGCTGGGATTGCTATTGTTCTGATACTGCACTATTTTAGGAGAGTTCCAAATTTTTTTTAATTTTGTTGCGTCTTTACTTTATCTGTAAATTAAAAAAAAACTCATTAGGATTATGAATCACAAAAAATACATAAATGAGTAAAAATCATAACAACAGAAATAAACTTTTTCGTTATAATACTTACCATCTGGTCGTCTTCAACATAAACGCATCAATGTTATTCATCTTCCAATTCGTAGCAAGAACAACATTTGCATCTCGGTAGTTCGTCTAGATGCATTAGAAGTAACTGAATTAATTAAATGGTTTGCTATTATTTTCTTTTTCTGCAAGAGAACTAGCAGTTTAATTAAATAAGTCTATTCACATTTTTTTCTTCTTCTTGGCTAACATATTAGCTCGGGCAAGCTGTTGTAATACCGGTAAGACCACTCTTTGAGGAGTAGCTTGAGAGAGCCCTGTGCCTTGCCTGGGCTGAGTACCACCGTGTCCTCAGGGAAGAGATGGGTGGCGGCGACCTCTCGCACCCGGCCGTAGTTGAGGCCATAGTTCGTAGTGAGTAGAGGAACTAGGAAGCCGTCTCCTCTGGTCGCTTGATGGTCGCAAAGGAGGAACAATCCTCCTCATACCCTAGCTGCCGCAGGAGGCGATATTACATTACAAAAAAGGCTAATATATTAGCTGACGAATTACCTGATTGATTCGACGCTGCTCATGGACACCCACCACAATACAAGGATTTAGAGTTCATTCCGGGATTAATGGGAGTTAAGGATTTGAGGATTTGGATATAGGGTAAAAGGGACGGGGAGGTGACAACAATTGTTTCACGCTTTTTTGTGAGGTCTTTGGATTGCTCTGGTTGAGCCGACCCATTCGTGACGAAGCATGGCTCTCCCAAACTTAAAAATATACGAATAGATAATATAGAAATAGGGTAATTCATTGCGTTTCTGTCATAAACAATTTTATTTAACACGAAAGAGCTATGTCGCCACTGGTAACTTGATTGAAAAAAAAATAAAGAACTTTATGAAGAACTAAATAGTTACTTAGAGCCAACCTCATTTTCAATTTCCCAAAAATAAAGAAAAAAGTAGGCTTACCGCAAAGTTACCGAGAACAATACCCAATCAAAGACAGATTTGCAAGGTTCATTTCGGGAAAAAAAGGACCGGAATTAGGGAGTTTCGCTTGGAGCCTCCCCAACCGATTCGGGGTCATCCGATAGCCTTTTGTTTTATTGAATTAGGTTCAAAGTGTATGGAGATTGGTTTTTAAAAGTCAGCTAGCACTAGAATCAGGTATTGTTCTCCAATATACATTATTTCGTACAATTAATCTTGATTAACACATTGAACGCCATGGGAGACTAGATTGTGGGCTACGCTGTACGGTTTGTCCTTAATACTTATCCGTTTGCAGGCAACAAATTAAAATATTTCTAATTAAATCATTTTAGCATCTGGACTGAAATAATATAAGTAGTTCTTAGAAGATAAAATCAGTGTAAAAAATATCATCCAAAAAATGTAAGCAGGTCTTACACTTTTCGGACGGACGGATCACCTGATGGTAAGTGATCAGCTCCGCCCATGGACATATGCAACACTAGAGCAAGTCACAGGTATGAGGCACCGCGACCTCGGCCCAGAGCAGGAGAAGGAACGGGGGGGTTTTTAGTCAGTAAGAGTCTGACACTCTCTCTCGCCTTACCCTGGGCGGGAGAAGTCAAAGAGCAAGTCACAGGCGCATTACCGGCCTTTTAAAAAGATATGACATCGCAACCAAGTCTATATATGTATATCCTAGACACTTATGGATTACGAGCCCCTTGCGCAGTTTGAAACTACATAGTTTTCCTGACTATGACTCCTCTGGTGTTGTGGATGAATATGGGTGGCGCTGATTACTTACCATCAGGCGATGCGTCTGCTCCTTTGCCTTCTATTCCATAAAAAGAGTTATATTATATCAACAAACAGTTACGTAATTTTTATATTGCTCCACTGATTTCAATCCACTTAAGTGTGGGAGAGCTAAGCTTCGGCACGAATGTGTCGACTCGACCGGAGTGATACCACGGCCTCGCAGAAAACCGGCGCGAAACAATTACAACGTTGTGTTTCGCCGTGTGAGTAAGGTTACCGGAGGCTCAATTCTTCCCTGCCAATTCCTAAATCTCCAAATCCCTAATACGACGGTATAATAGGTCGGCAACACACTCTTACCATGAGGTAAGATGTCCGCTCGTTAGCCGACCTACCACATAAAAAAAACATGACAGATAAACATTAAAATTTGTCCCAGTTTCCTTAATAAAGTCCATCGCACAGTGTAATTCGTTTAAATAGAAATAAGTACTATACCAGTTCATTTCAAGCTACATCACGTCCTTGTGCCAACCAGAGTTAATAAATGGCGGTGGCTTACAAACTGCTTGGACGACAACCGACTTACTATAGCGAATGGCTTCAGTAAATTTAACAAGAATGTATTGTTTTTATCATTGACTTTTAAACGGAATTATAAGGATCTCCTCGTTATTTCCTGATAGACATATTTAGGGCTAATTTTTCAATAGTCAGGTAAAAATGTTATCTGAGGAAGTTTCTGTCACTGTCTTATACAAACATTCTGACGCGACAGCATCATAATTATACCCCAGGTAACTTTTATCCAACTATTGAAAAATAAGCCCTCAATCTAATAGTAAGTTTTTCTTTGACTTTGCGTTTGAAACTAATATTCATCAAACATGTAGCCAAAATCATTTAGCAGAACTTTTCACCTATCAGATAAAAATATACTTACCTATCTTTTTTTAAACAGTTGTCTGGAATTTGTAGTATTATCTATTTATAGCAATAAGTTTGTCTCTAAAAGAGAAAATAATCATTTGTTTTGACTAAATCTAGTCCAATATGGCGGTATGATAAACCGTACTATCGATTTTTTTTGTTCTGTAATAGTTCGTTTATTCTTTATTTAAAAATAAAATTACATGAACCTTCTTCCTTGCTTGATAATTAAGAGTTTTTTTTTTAAGAACATCGAACATACGCTATTAAAATCAGTGAGAGAGGTTATCGTAGCCATCCAGTTTGTCTCAACTTTCTTACTTACCAAAATGAATCTTGAGAACTTGAAGATTTTTTTTGTAAATAGAACGTAGTCTTAGTCGGTTTTGTCGTTATTTTCCTTCCAAATTTAAAAAGATGTTCTTTATGTCTCTATTATATATTTTTTTTTACTTCAACAACAAGGAAAGGAACGATTAGAATTAACTTTTTGAATTTTTTGCCAAGTCATCTTGCAGCAGACCCTTTCAAAATTTTATTTTGTTTTTAATATTTGTGATTTATTTTATTAATATTTGGGTTGTGTATTATATTATGTACGAATGCTTTAAGTTCGTTATTGCATAAGGGCGAGCGTGTTTGAAATCTAGCAAGTACCAACGCAACTTTTTCTGAGTTAAATGTACTTTGAAGTCGCTAATTAGCCTTGTGGTTAAACCTTTACGGTGTGAAAAGAAGCCTTTGCTCAGCAGTGGGATCAGCAGCCTATAAGTATAGGCTGATGATGAGTATCTGTCAACCGCCATCAAATTTCTTTCAAAAAATATGTATAAGACTTTTGTCTAATAGTTAGGTGTATTTTCGCAATTTTGCGTTTCTTCTTGGATTCTGATTGGATATACATACAATACATTACGAGCATGAGTTCTGATCGGGCGTAGTTTGGAAACGCACTTACGTACTGACATATGTACGTAGGTATACAATATATGTATATGTATACGAAATGTAACAAAAATTCGTCCAGCTAAAAGCTAAAGTTTCATAGCTACATTTTATGATGTACGGATGTTCCATATTTTAATAACAGCTGTGCTAATAAAATGTGGAATGCTGTCAAAAAACTTTCTTGAATATTGCTCTTGTTGCATGCAATAAATAAATGCATACATAAGGTGGAATTAGTTAAATTATCTATGTTTGCGCTATATATTATATCTAATAATACAGATTGATATGAAAATTAACTACGATGTTCTAAATTATATCAATGCTGAAAACGATATTTATATCGTGTAACTTCATTTTATATGCCAATATACTAGTCAATTATCTTAAATTAACTACAAAAAAATAACTAAAACTAAGCTTAAACTTGAATTATTAAATGAGGTAATCATTGTGTTTCGATAAGTCAATAAAATTTATGACTTCTTATTTTTGATCTTTTAAATTCTTGAATTGACTGTGCGAATTTGAATCAGACCAGTTCAGCAGTTTAGTGTGATTGAGAAATTGTTTTTCTCAATCACACTAAACTGCTGAACATTTCGGGTCGCAAAGCTACATTGACTTTATATACTACATAAAACTTAACAAAACTCTATGAACAGAACTAAAAGCCCAATTAAAAAGAAAAGAAATTGGAAATGACGTCACTAAATCTTTTATGTAAAGGTCACAGACGCCCACAATACGTAGAGTTCCCTAATCCTACCGACCTTTTTAAAAGACATTCTCAGTGCACATAATTAGATTTAAAGATTAAATGAATTCAAAGACTCAAAAGCAGACTTAAGAAGCCATTAGATTCCTATTTTAGATTACTTATTGACCTTTAGTACTTGTGTGGGTCTGTTGGTTGTTTCTGGATTTAAGTGCGATCTCTAGCACGTGTTTCTTCGTTTTCGATTTTTACTGTCGTTTAGTAATTTTATTTAAAAACTAATTAAACACAAGGTCCAGTTCTCTCAACAAACCTTTAATCGAAAAACAGAAAAATGAAATTTGAAGTTATTCAAATAAAACGTTTTTCATTTTTCTTATATGATGTGTCGGCAATCGAGTACAATGATTACCTGATGGTAAGCAATCGGTGCTGACCATGTTTATCTGCAACACCTGAAGACTCACGACTGCGTTGCTATCTTTTTTGGGAGAATTAGTGTTTGGGGAGGGATAGGGGGAGAACGAGAATTAGGCCGCCGGTAACCTCATTCAGAAGGCGAAACACAACGCTATGGCTTATGGCCGTGGTATCACTCCAGTCGAGCCGATCCATTCCTGCCGAACCTTGACTCTCCCACATTTAAGAATAAAAACATCCACACCACACTTATTCTAAAGCACATCTTCCGATCTTTATATTTTCCGACAATCTAAAATATTACCTAAAGAACAACATGATAAGTACCTTAATGTTACATCCGCAAGGTTCAAAATCACCTACTTATAAACCTTGACAGTATGTTAGGTACTTATACCACAAGTATGACAACGATCAAGATAATCCTCTTAATGAGAGCACCTAATCTTCACACTGAAGCACCCTTGTTGCTCGACTCAAGATGTCATGCAGGCTATTCATTCCGACTATTGTTCTGCGACATATAAAGCGGTTCATACTAATGCAGTAATGTAGAGAAAGCTAAATTAATTGATCGCAGTATGTTTTGTACGATGTCTAAATGGCCACTACAAACGAAATACACTTGAATATAGAATTTGTACGAACTATTACGGCACATAGTATATAAATTATAAGTAGTATACATATATATATAACCTTATTGTGGTGAAACAGGTGCTGAGTAGAGGTGCATGGAATGCGATCACATCTTTTTATTACAGGAAATATGCATTTAAATAATAACAATCTCGTTGTCACTTGAAACTAATTTAAACTATTATGGTATGTCTTTTCTTTACGCTAACTACTGAACCGATTTCTGTGAAATTTGGTACTGACATAGTTTAAAACTCAAGAAAGGACATAGGATAGTTTTTATACAAAAATCAGCAAAAAGTCACTATTTTACGCGAACGGAGTCGCGGGCAATAACTAGTAAACTGATATAAAGAACTCGATAGAATATACTGGCTTCATTTAGTTTGTTATATATATACACAATTTTGACGTGTGGGTAAAAGTGCGATTTTAGTCAGTAAAAGTCTGACACACAGAAAAAGTCGGTAATTTTCGGAAATTATTTTTCCTTATAAAAAAAGCCTAAATAAAACATGCGAAAACAAACTATTATTCTTTATATTCCCTGTAAAGCTAAACCTACTAGGAGTAATACGTACGATATCACGGCCACTTGTTGCTACGCAACGAGCCGAGTGCACCGCGCATGCGTACTACTCCTCGCTCAATCGTAATGAGACTTGCTTTATTCTTTTCAGTCTCTCCGTTTAATAATTTAGGTAACGCGTATGTCATGAAAAGTGACTTTGAAAAAATAAACAGGATTGCTAATGTGTGCTTCGTGCATTCAAAAGAAAAGAGCTGCTAAGTTCCTTTTTTAAAATCAAGCTTTTTATTATATTTATAAAGTGGTATTCCGGAGTGTATCCTATTCCTGTGTCAAATTTAATCCCGATCCGTCCAGCCGTTTTGGCGTGATTGAGTAACATACATCCAAACATCCAAACATCGTACCTTTCGCATTTATAATATTAGTAAGAAGTAAGATAAAAATATATATCTAAAAGCCACGCAACAATCGAATTGTTCTTTACAAAAATCAAAAATAGAATATTATAACCTAAACACAGGCGAAGATAACCTAGTCTAGTATCTAGTCGTGACTATAAGCTATTCTCTTTCTTTATCTTTACGAGCTTAGGTCACGACCTTTAGTACTAAAAGAGCTGTACTTAGGGTACCTAAGTTAATGGTCTTCGGTAATGTCCTGTAATGATTGTAGCAGACTGCTTATAACGGCTTTTAACTTAGGCACTAACTCATCGCTTAGAATTCATTTCAAGAAAAGTTGAATTTTATATCATTTTTCATTTTTAGGTGAGAAAAGTTGGAGTAGTAGGATAAGATGTCTTTTTTGTAATAGTAACATAAAGTTTGGGAGAGGCATGCTGAATGTGCCGGCTCGACCGGAGTGATACCACCCACGTCCAAAAAACGATCGTGAAACAACACGTCTAGTGTTATGTCGTTTACTGTGTGAATGAGGTTCCGAAGAACCAAACCTTAAGCTCTCCTATTATTATCAATTCACCCAAATTCGTAACCTTATAAGGACAACAACCCACTTTTCATGTGGTATTAGTGTCCACGAGCGACGCTCATTGCCTATCATCAGGAGAATCGGTTGCCCACTATTAAAATAAATTGTTCTATGCCTGGTATACAGAAATCATGTAATATGAGCACCTCCTTATAGCATCAGATTCATAACATACCTGATGACCAGAACCGCATAAAAACCTTATTGTTAAATACTAATTTTTAAACTTTCGCGTTTCATATTATTAACATACATGCGGGTATTAACGCGGAAAATTATTATTTGAATACCTTGGTAGGCTTGACGTTTCGACCCGGTTGCACAGGTCAAAAATATATGTCACTTGTCACTTTATTGTTTCAATTTACAGGTAATTAGAAATTATGAGTCCAGGTTTCATCACGATTTTTATCTACAATTTAATTTACCTCGCTTCATCGTAGGTACTTCGTACTAATATTATAAAGAGGTAAAATTTGTAAGTTTGCATGGGGAGTAATCTTTGGAACCGCTGGTCGGATTCCCAAAATTCTTTCACTTATTAATAGCTACAATGTTTCCGAGTGCTATATGCTATAAAACATAACGCTAAAATCAAATGGATCCGAGCAGCGAGTGAAACCGCGCGCGACTAGCTAGTATCCAATAAGGTATATTAAATTAAGTCAAAACTCTAACGAACTCAAAGCTAGTAAACTCATTAAAAAACATTGACCGACCTTCCAACATGAGCATCGAGTTTCAATGTTTAAAGAGCAATGATTAATCACCTAATGACGGTAACTGTTATGTTCTCGTATTAACTAACTGCGTGACTGATTACTCTTATCACTGAAACCATTTGTTGCTTGGGAACTGACTGAGGATAAAACTGGTGTAATATTTCGCTGTATTTATATGGTATGCGTTTACGATAAGAAGCAAGTACCTATATATGTAGATTTATGAAACAGTATTTATAATTTTTGGTTGGCTGAAATTATCCTGTTTCTTCCCCTATGATACCCCGATGGGGTAAGAGGGTTAAGCCCTCCTACTGAGTAAAAATCACGTCGTTCCTTTTTCTGCTTCCTGGCTTCTTCTTTCTTGAGTGAGACAGGAAGTGTCAGACTATTACTGATTAAAAACTAAAAACCATTCTGATCCTTCTCTTGCCAGGCCAAGCGGCGGTACATTGTTGAGCTTGTATTTATTTATTTATTTATTTATTGAAAAAAAGGTAGGCTCACAGCTTATGTATACAAAGTTCTTAAATGTATTAGATAATAGGTAGTAGATCTTATACATTAGCCAATTACGAGCTAACCAACATTCATAAAATTAAGCGTTTACACAAAAAAACAGAAAAAATTAATATTGTAGAATTATAACTAAAACTAATCAAATCAAATTGACAAATTAAGTCTTACACATTAGCCAGTGTCGAGATAACAAACATTCTTAAAATTACGAGTTTACACAAAAATATGATAGATTATAATTAAAACTAGTCAGATTAACAAAGGACAAAGTTGAATAAATTACATATTTACTTAGAATACATTAGAAAGGATAAGTATATATAAGTATATAACGATTCAGATTATTGTTCAATGGACTCCAATATTTTAGATCTAAATACATTGATGGTGTCGTGGAATATATCGATTTCTGGTATACTACTTGCGATTTGGTTGAATTGCCTGCTTATTCTGTTGATGGGTGAGTTGACACCAACATTGGTTTTGGAGCAGTGTACATGAAAAGTGTTGGTGATAGGGCGCCTGGGTATGTTGTACGGTACATTTATGGCTATGCTAGCTGAAAGATAGTGGCAATCGAGTTTGTTGTTTACTATTTTATAGAGAAACATAATGTCGTACACCAATCGCCTATGACGAAGAGTCTGCATTTCAAAGCATTCAATACGCTGGTTATATGGGCAACGTGGAGAGATCTTGTTGGAGGTATAAGCTAAATGCCTTGTGAAGGCCCTCTGTAGTTGTTCAATCCTCTGTGAGTGGACAGCATAGTTTGGATTCCAAACAACACTGGCAAACTCCAAGTGACTCCTTACCAAAGTGTTGTACAATATTACTTTAGTACTACAATGTTGAAGCCTTTGGTATTTCTTTTTAAGAATCCAAGCATACGTGCAGACTTGGTGACAATATGGTCAATGTGTCTCACAAAGGTAAGCTTGGTATCCATAATAACACCAAGGTCCCGGATCTCATTGACAGATTCTATAGTAGTGCCATTAATGGTATATGAAGCAGTTTCAGAGATTTTCTTTCTAGTGAATCGGATGTGACAGCACTTCTGTACGTTGAGTTTCATACCATTAAGAATGCACCAGTTCTCAATCCTATTTAAGTCCTGCTGAATTAGACTAACGTCATTGTTCTTGTTTATCTGTCGGTATAACTTTAAGTCATCTGCGAACATTAGGTATTTGCTATGGTGAATTTCTTGATGATAAGATTCATATCCGTTGATGACTAAGATTTGAGATCTGCGATGTAAGTACGTTGAAAACCAATTTAATAACGAGCCATGTATTCCATTGTAGTGCAATTTTCGCAAAAGCAACGGATGATCGACTTTATCAAACGCGCTAGAAAAGTCGGTGTAGATAGCATCGATCTCTGATCTATGATCTAGGGCACGAGAGATATCAGTCACAAATTCAACTAGATTTGTATCTACGCTGCGACCAGCCTTAAAACCATGTTGGCAAGGCGAGATAACTTTGTTTAGATGGCGCGTGATTATGGGACATACCAAGGATTCAAAGATTTTGGCAAAACAGGACAAAATTGATATAGGTCTATAGTTTTTAACGTTTGATTGGTCGCCTTTTTTATAAATGGGAACTATTTTGGCGCTTTTCCATATCTTAGGGAAGACTCCTTCAGCAAGCGAGGAGTTAAAAATTAGTTTCAGTGGTAATGCTAGAACTCTACTACAACGCTTGATAAAGGATGGTGGTATAGCATCAGGTCCTGGGCCTTTAGTTGAGTCTAGCTGCTGAAGAGTTTTTAGAACTATTCTTTCAGTGAAGTCAATTTTGTTTAAAATACAATCCACTTCTGCCCTACGTCCGTCATAGACATTAGTAGCAGGTTCTCGATTGAACACTGATTTAAATTGATCTGCAAAAAGGTTAGCTATTGAAGGACCGTCGCTAGCCACCTGGTCATCCATGAAAATTTTAGCAGGTATGTTGGATGCTCCTCGACGTTTATCTTTTACGAAACGCCAAAATGCTTTGGGGTTTTTGGGTATGTCTCTTTCAATCCTCTGTTTGTACTCATTGAAACATTTATTGGCTATTTTGTGGCAGCGACTACGTAATAGTTCAAAAGTCAGCTTGTCTCTAGGATTATTGTATATACGGAACTTGTGCCTCACTTTTTCTTTTTCAGAAAGCGTCCTAATAAGAGATTCACTGAACCATGGGGGAAATTTAGATTTTTTATGCTTGAATATTGGTACATAATTATCAATGCACTGCTGCAGGAGTTTATAAAAAACGTCTACTTTTCCATTAACGCCCGCACACTTACTGAACTCTTTATGCCAGTCTAAGTTACCTAAAAAGTCACATATTTTATCATATTCAGCTTTATAAAAATTTTTGCGACCAGATTGGCAGTTTTCTTTTAATTGTTTTTGATTAGAGCATGGTACTGTTATGTGAAGGTTGGGGTGATGTGAGTCTAGTTTGCATAATAGGTCAGCAGGAGTAGTGGTCGACAAATCCGGAATGTTACTTAACACTAGGTCTAAAATTCTATTGTCAGCGTTATGGAAAGTGTTATATTGATGAAGACCATTTAGAGACATAAAATCGATCAAAGAGTAACCTAGTGGATTATCGTAGTTTGAAGGCGAGGCGTACAAGTCACCAACAGTACTGTTCCAGTTAACTGAACCAAGATTGAAATCACCGAGAACAATGACCTCATCCACAGTGTTTATAAAATTATTAGAGTTGTTTAAGAAATACCTCAAGGCTTCAATTTTAACAGGCGGAGGCAGATAGACTACACATAATGCAATTTTCCTAGTGGTATTATTAACGGACAGCTCAATTGAGATCCATAAATCCTCAAGATCACTTTCCCAATTTTGTATCCTGTATGAAGTTATGTTCGATTTAACAGCGAACATAGCCCCACCACCATCTCTCTTTGATGTTCTCGAACTTGATCTATCTCTTCGATAAATTACATATCTTGAGTCAATGAACTCTCCGTCAACAATATTACAATTTAACCAGGTTTCCGTTAGTGCTATTACATCGTAGTTACAAATTGATATATTTTATAGATATCATTTGTTTTAGTTCTGAGTCCACGAACATTCTGGTAATATATATCAAGCATTATTAAGAGAATTACTGCTAAGGATCAGTCGTGTCTAATGATAATCTAAATTGCAGAATTATCCGCTTTAATAAGCTGCAAGCTATCATGATTACGGATGTGTATAGACTTAGAATTTATGTCTTTGCGAACGAAAATACGGCCGTTGCGGACCCAAACGTATTTAAATGACATATCTTTCGCTAGTTTTCTCGTCGCCGCATGTAGTTGTTTGCTGGTTGGGCATAGGTGCTCACTCACAAAGACGGGAGCCTTGTTGCCAGTTATGCCTAGGTGCTGGGAGTTTAATTTGTCGTGGGGTTGTTTTTTGTTGAAGCTGGCAACTGCTGCTAGGAGATTATCACGCAGTCGGGGACTGCGTAACTTGGCAATAACGGTGCGTGGTCGATCGGTTTCTTTGTTTAATTTGGCTACTCGAGTAATATGCATTATATCAGAATCAGTCATATTAATACCAGTAACCTTCGCCAGTGTTTGCAGAGTAGTTACTAGATTTTCGGATTTTTTCTCCTGCAGACCATTAATTTCCACGTTATTTTCACGCATGTTCTGCTCTAACACACACAGTCGACTCGATAGTTCGTTGACACACTGCTGTAGGTTTTTGTTGTCAGACTCAAGTAGGGAGATCAAGTTGTCTTTTTCCTCAAATTTCTTTTTGAACTCTTCAAAAATTTCGTTAAAATATACAAATGAATTTTTAAATTCTGCTATTTCACTTCTTATTTTATTAAGGTGGTCTGTAAAAAAATCATTGAAGGTTGACTTTAGGGCTATATTCAGTTCTTGTTTTATAATGTCTCTAAGTTTTTGCTCGGAGAAGAATTCAGTACTCTTTTTTCTATGAGTTACATTCATTGAATCAGGCGGGCAATGTTGTAAATGTACATTCTTAGGACTAGGTGGCTTGTTGGGGTCTGCCAATTGGCGAGAGCCAAAAGAGTTGTTTGCGGATCGCACGGGAGTATTTGTATTATCCCTCTTAAGTTGTTTACAACTGCATTCTGGACATATCCACGTAGACTTGTAGTCATGGTCCATAAGATAAAAATTTTTACTTGGTACATTTACACAAGCAACGTCGTACTTTGACAAACATTCGCAGCATTTCAAAAATTCAGCCTTTGTTATTTCTTTAAGGCACCCAGCACAAACACAATTTTTTGAAGCCATCTTATATTTTAATTGGCGTGCAACAAGCGTAGCGGAGCAAATAAACAGCCAACGCGAACGGCTGACAACACAAGCGTAGCAGTTTGGTATAGAGCGCAGAGCCGTGGGAGTGCGTATGTAAGCGATGCGAGTGTGTGCGTAGAAGCGGGCGAACCGCGGGTTGTCCTAGGTCAGGGATGATGCAAAAAGTCGCCGTTAGAAATTATTTTCGAAAGTTTACTGTCTATTACTCACGAATTGTTCACAGTCCAAGCTCGATGTATACACCACTTTGTAGCTTGTTTCACTAGCTTTACGGGGATATATAGCACTATTTGTAACAATCACTTTTAACCACTTTTATGAATAAAATTAACGGAGCAAAACAATAACAGTGTCAACGCTTGGTGTACGTGAGACGAAGTGTAGTAAGTGTAGCTTGTACCGTAATCCCAATAATTTATATTTACTGATATTTTGCATGTTACTAAAACTTTGTGTTGTTTTTCTAAAATTTCAAGGAGTGTCAGACTCTCATAGAATAAAAACTACCACGTTCCTTCTCCTGCTCCAGGATCAAGGTGAAACTTTAAAACCAATTTTACAATTACAGCTCATTTTATTAGTTCGTTTGGAAAATAACAGATGTGGAGTCAAATTCTGTATGTACCATCTCTACTATCTATACTATACTAATATTATAAATGCGAAAGTAACTCTATCTGTCTGTCTTTTCTTCACGCCTAAACTACTGAACCGATTTTTGTAAAATTTGGTGCAGACATAGTTTGGAACTCGAGAAAGGACATAGGATAGTTTTTATACAATAATCTGCAAAAGTCACTGTTCCACGCGAACGAAATTACGGGCATAAGCTAGTATGATATAATCAATTCCTGTAACATTGAGACCTTTACAAATTAGCAAGTAATATCAAAGCTAATCAGTGTACTTGCATCAAATACCAGCTCAAAGTCAAAAGCGAGATTGGCTAAAGCTAATCGCCTCGACTTGCACCTCATTAAGGCAACAAGGTATTCATAGTGAATTAAGCTCTATCTTGAATTACAGAGGTTATAGTTTTGGTTAACAGATTATTGACTGACTGGATCATTTGATTGAGCTGTGTGATTATTTGATTTAATTCATTAACAATAAACAAACATGTATGTATGCAAAAGTAAAGTGTGTTTTTTTTGAAGTGTGAATAATATTGATGTTATACTTAAAAGTTAGCCAGAATGGCAACACCACTGTAACTATGATCACATAACACATCACACACCACATCATCATCCTATATGTATGTACCCACTGCAGAGTGAAAGCCTCTTCTTACACGGCGAAGGAATGAGAATTGGTCACAAGATCTTTGAGAGAGAGAGAGAGAGAGAGAGAGAGAGAGAGAGAGAGAGAGAGAGAGAGAGAGAGAGAGAGAGAGAGCTTTGTGAGCAATTCTCATTCGTTCTCCAATGCTTCCAGGTAAGCGTTTGTGATCAATTCACATTCCTTGAGATGGAGTGAGAAGAGGTCTTTTCAACAGTGATATTTACTATCTTGTAATTATGATAATGTATGAAAGCCGTGCCCAGATCTTAATAAGAAGAATATGTTATAATGATACATAGTACTTTAAATAATATATAAAATAATAGACATAATATTTGAAATCTCTCACTATCTCAAGGGAAAAAAAGAAAATTTAACGCAACAGGCAAAAGTATGATTTTTCATGTCCTGTCAATGGTTTTTTTTAATAGTCATAATCATTATTTTATGGGCTCATTCCATGGCCAGCGTTTTATGGTGTCCATTAATGTACAAGGGAATTTGGATGCTTTGAATGCGCAACTGGTGATGGTGGTTGTTATTCGATTATAAGTGCCTACCATTGTTCTGGGGAATAATTATTTTCAGAATGTACTATCTAAGTATACTTTGAAATTACAGATAGTGTAAGTTCAGATCATATGAAGTTGAGATTACAAAAGTGTTAAGTGAATTTATAATGTTAAAATATGTGAAATCATTGCAACTTTACCGTAAAACAACAATTTTAGACGTCAACTATATAATAATACTAGCTACTTTCACCAGCTGCTCGGCTCCATTTCATCGTAGCATGATGTTTTATAGCCTAAAGCACTCAGGAACATTGTAGCTATCTGTCAGTGAAAGAATTTTGGCAATCCTATCAGCGGTTCCAACGATTACCCCTACATACAAACTTACAGATTTTACCTCTTTATAATATTAGTATACATATGAAATACGTAAATGAAGCCGTAAGTATCAATTTATCACGGATTTTTGGCCATGTGTATTTATTTACAAATTACATAGCACATGGTATTTTTTTGTTCGTAATTTCATTAAGGGCTGATTTTTCGATATTAGACAAGTATAATATATTTTGTGGCAAAAGAAAACAATACGTAAATAAGACGAATTTAAATTCAAAATTTAAAAATATTTATTTTGAATTTAAATGAAATGAAAATAACATAGAACGCATTTGAATAAAAAATATACATCATCCCCTTTTGACACACAATCCTTTTCCCCCCTTATAAACAAACTAGTTCAAATATAATCATTATGATCAATCACACAAGCCATACAAAAGCCTAATAAATGACATTGTCACGTACTCACATATTTTCACGCTGGCAATGCCGGTACTAATCAGGCTACAGTGACGTCATCATACAATATGGCGCCACGCAATGACGACATAATCGGCGGGCGATGGCCGTTAGAGGGATGACGGAACACAATGTTGTTTAGTCCCATAGTCCATGTTCAGGGTACAAATTGTGATGTTGTTATGATCACTAAATACTTAGTATGAAACAAAGTCGCTTTCTCTGTACGCTTAAATCTTTAAAACTACGCAACGGATTTTGATGCGGTTTTTTTAAAGGGGAGTGTTTGAAGAGACAATCTTGAATGATGTATAATAACATTCATTAATTAGTGGAGAAAATTAATATCTATCAGTATTGCATCCGTGCGAAGCCAGGGCGGATCGCTATAAGTAGAAATAAAACAGAATTAAAATATTTTTTTAAAGATAAAGAGCTGCAACGGTGCTGGGGCATCACCTGGATAAGCGATCAATGTTGGACATTCCCAACAGCAAATAAGTTACAAGGAGCTTTAGGGGTTATTAAGAATCCTTTGGACCGATTGAGCGAGTACCTTCTTCACTGACAGTCTACATTTTTTTTTTATCTTTGTTCTTTTTTGACGTTCAGAATGCCTGTAATGACCGAATTCAATTTGACTTTTAAGGATTGGGTTTTTGGTGTTTTGGGGACATGGCGAAACACCACGCAAGTATCATTTCATGCCAGGTTTATAGAGGTCCTGAGGGTTTATACAGTCGAGCTGGCCTATTCGTACCGAAGCATGGTGCTCGGCCACTAAGGGCACTTCTAATAAACCTTTGTAAATACCTATTAATCCTTAAAATCTCATACGACACCCAGGAGAAGAGAAATGGTGTATATGTATTACTTACGTCACTAAATGACGAAAATTAGTCTTATAACTACTTAAAAGCGTCAGTGAGCGTTCAAATAGTTTTTGCCGCAGTTCTAAAGCAAAACGTCGCGAAGCACAAATTATAATTTACCTACCTAATTAATTAAGAGTATAAATCAACATTTCCTCCACTTCCCTCACAGCGGCACATTAGCTAATTAATTTCTTTGTTTTCAAACACAATCTTGTTTAATTGTTTACCAGTTTCATGTTGTAAATAATTCCGCAAACATTTGAGGGGAATATTGTTGTTTTACTAGCTTTTATAATTCGGCTTCGCTTTCTTCGTTTCGGTATGTCATAATTGATGTTTTTTGTTAGGGGAAAATCATCAAATGACTGCTCTATTATTATTATTCTCATTGACTAACCCCTCCCCCTGTTTCTTCTTCTAATCCAGCAGAATAAGCAATCTGCATCCCATTCTGAGAGATAATTGATGCTGGAAGAGACATTTTTTTATTCTCTATATTACTCCCGAAACTTATTCATGAAAATCTTGTACTTTGGTGTTTCCATTAATTGCAAAGTACCTTTTTAGGGGGAAAGGAAAGGGGAAGACAATCATTAAATGATTTCTCTCGCCCTGGGTTGAGCTAAGGAGAGTTTCAGACTCTTACTGACAAAAAACCACACTGAGGACGGAGCAGGGGCTACTCCAGGCCGATGGCGCAGTACATTATTCCAAAAACCCGGCTAATTATATTTGTAAAATATCTAACCTGGTTTTGAGAGCTCTTAAATCTACTGCGAAATGCACGAAGTTCCCGATTTTGTTCACAAAATCAGAAAAAGTATGAATTTAATGATTCAGAATTTCTCATTCAAAATTCATCACTGCCTTTTATTTCAGGCAAATAAGACATCAAAATTTAACACAGAAAGGTTCGTATAAATATCCACTTCTTGTTAACATCGCAAAATATTCAAGACACGGCAACGTTTCACTAGAGCCCCTTATTTCAGTCCCGTTATATAAAACAGTCCCATAGCGATCATTTAAAAAAACCTACGTGCCGGCTTACCCCACAGTACCTGGCTATTCACATTTAATTATCTTCAACTTTTAATTTACTCATTTCCCCGAAATAAATGTACCTTCGAGTAATTAATGGTAGAATGTTTCTATTAATTACTTGAATTAATTTTTATTAGGTAATTTTATTACATGCAAAAAGTTTTTAAAATAATTCTAATCTTTTTTATTAGGTTAAGGGCTGATTTTTTAATGGTTAGATAAAGGTTAGGTACCTGAGAAATAATTATGATTTCTGCGTCAGAATGTTTGTATAAGACAGTGACAGCAACAATTTTATTCCTAAGACTTTTGAAAAATCAGCCCTAAATGCCATTGTTACATACTTTTACTTTAAAAAATTGATGGATTGTAAGTCATATAATCTATTTGTAGCTTGACAACCGAAAATTTATTGACACTACAAACTAAACGAACCTGGCGTTCGCTAAGCAATCTCAACAATACAAAAGTACACAAACCCATCGAAAATACGTTTTAAATCAATTCTTTTATCCATCATACCATCTGTCATCCCCGACGTTGATAAACAATCCGAAAAATTATGAAATATTCAAACAGATACGCTAAAATAAATAAAAATAAAAAGGGTTTAAAGGGACGTCTCCAAATCCTTGTTCGCCAAAGTATTTGAACAAACCTCTGTACAAATGTGGGGCACATTGTCCGCATAAATAATGAATGGAGTGCGAACCGTAACCCACAGAGGTCGCTGGCAAATATCTTGATACTTGTCACCTCAACCTCGGACTCTTGTTGATACTTTTCCACCGCCTACAACCTTGATCTAGTTGCCGCAAGTTTTAAGCCTACTGTTCCGTCATCATACAAACTAAACGTAATTCTCCAAAGTTAAGTAATCGATGTTCAATGCTCCATCAGTTTGCAACAGCGAAACGCAGACCCTATATAGTCTGTGGTGCGTACCGTGACTCGTAAAAGTTGGAGCAACGACATTCACTTTTCAAAAGCCGTGTGTGAGAACATCTCCTTTCGCGCTCAACGTCTCTTATCCGAATCCTGAACAAATCACCGCGATCTTTCTCACTCGCGCGTGACTCTTAAACTCGCATCCCGGAATTCCTGTGTTCCTGCCCTTGGAATCATCGAAGGTGGAAGGCTCAACGTGTGTCGTAGCAGTCCAAGGTACGTGTATGCACTGTATTTGCTGTTGACATTCTGTGGAGTTTTTGAACATCGTTGTATAATCGTCATCGTTGCCTTCCCTAGTAGCAGAACGCCACCCCTGCTATTTCGGCTTTGGTGCGCATGCTACATGTTTTGGTGCCGAAACCCGGGAAACTTTCACCTATTCTTATTACGTTAATGGTATTTTCTGGTTAGAAACGTCATATAACTTGGTATACAGAACAAACCTATTACAAAAAACGTTTACCGGCTGCATTCCGAGCTATATTTAACATTTCTTATAGAAATAAAATAACCGTTTAAACCTACGTAAAATCACAATCGTTCCAAGAGTACCCTCATCGAACAGGAATTATCCATTGTCACACACGTTTATCGTAATTATTGTGGGATCTAATTAGGCAATCACTTTTCTATCGGTGCCTAATTCCATCGGCTTACGATAATTACTTACCACCAATATTAAATTCACCATTTCCATTCCATTCTAAATATTTTAATTTCAATTATAAAATTATTAAAAGTTGGTTTTAATTTTTTTACATTGTGGGTATCTTCACATCATACGCGACGGTTGAGCATTCGTAATCGGCGGCGATTTCTTGGTAGCGGCCGACCGTGTACACCGCTCCACAAAAGTTTTGGATCGCGCATGTATCGTGCGTCATAGCAAATTCAAACAAAACTTGTGTGGTTAGCTGTGCCTATTCATTCTATTGAGTAATTTATCTTTGTTGTTTACGTGTAATCGCACATTTATTTAACATTTCATAATGTCGCTGCTCAGTAAACATTCTACTAGGAGGTTAAAGGGATCTAAATCGAAGTCTATCGACGTGGAGGAATATACAGCACAGGACTTGCCATCATTACGTCGAAAGCGTACTATGTCTTACAACCGGCTAGTTAAAGCTTTAGAGATCGGCACTGTAGCGTTGAGTGACTCATCCAAGCGCGACTTGTTTTTATCATATTATCGAGACATAAAGACCATTGCACACAATTTCGAACATGCACATTTAATTATTTTAGATATTTTAGACGACCCGGAAGATGTTGACAACAAGATGCATGAACGTTTTGATGATATGTACTATCAGGTGGGATCAATTTATCACAGTTTAACAAAATCATTTCCACCCTCATCTCAATCGCAAATGCAAACTATTCATCTAATATTAGATTACCAAAAATAGTACTTCTAGTTTCTCAGGTAACATCAAACAATGGCCCGAGTACTATGATACATTTAACGCTTTAATACATAATTCTACTACACTTACGGACACTGAAAAGTTTCATTACTTGGTTTCTTCCCTTAGTGGTGAAGCATTAACGGTAGTGAAAACGTTCCCTAAGACTCAAGACCATTATCACGATGCATATCAAACATTAGTTAATCGTTACAAATCTAAACGCAACTTATCTTTTATTTGTTGGCGTGAAGTTTTAAATACAGACTTTAAACATAATGATGCAAATAAATTCCAAACTTCATTAGATCTTTTAGAAGAGAATTTATGTATTTTAAAGACACTCGATTTCCCGGTCCAACATTGGGACTTTGTTTTGGTTTACCATATCTTATCTAAAATAGACCCAGAGGTACGCCAAAGTCTTGAAGAAAAATATTCCGATGTAGAAATACCATCCTTTGATCAAGTAAAATTATTTTTGCGTGCTAAGTCAGAAGCTCTAATACGTGGCACACACTTTACCGCTACTACTAAACTTAAATCGAACCAGACTGCGCCCGCGGTTGTGACGTCTCAATCTCGACGCACCCCCGCTGCTACAGTGCTTGCTGCTTCTCTTGATATTAAACAAACCACACAACCGTATAAATGTGCTTATTGTGATGAATCTCATTCAATAACGTCTTGTCCCACGTTTCTTAAAAAATCGGTGGACGAACGTATCAACGTAGCTCATGAGAAAAAATGGTGTTATAATTGTTTAAAGTCATCCCACCAACTTAAAGATTGCAAATCAATATTTACATGCCGTACATGCAAGCGTAAACACCACACGTTACTTCATCGCGAGAGACCTCAGCCGCAGGAACCGAATCCAACAGTCTCGGCTTTGATCTCAAAGTCTCATTTAAATACTACTGTCTTGCTGGCTACTGCTATTGTTCAGGTTAGGGACGCTTCAGGCAGGATGCAATCTTTTCGTGCCTTGTTCGACACCGGGAGTCAGAGCAACTTCATTACCGAATCTGCTGTTAAGAGTTTAGGATTCACTCCAGCTAAGGTTGATACTAAAGTCAGTGGACTCGGGGAAGCTATGGCACCCATTTCTGGTGATGTCACTTGTTCAGTAGGCACGAGTACGCGTGTTTATTATAAATTAAACATGCACGTGATCAATAAAATATGTGGCGACCAACCTATCGCTCAGTTAAACACATCGGGGTGGTCACATATAAAATCATTGACGCTGGCCGATCCAGGATTCGACATACCTGGACCCATCGATCTTTTATTGGCTGCAGATGTCTTCGTTGAATCTATTCTTAACCAACGCATTAAAGGAGGATATAATCAACCTACCGCATTTAATTCAATTTATGGGTGGCTTCTTCTAGGTAAGACATCTTTATCATCGACTTCTTTACTTCAACAATCTGCTATACCCAGCAGTGATAACGATCTTAATTCAATTGTTCAACGTTTTTGGGAAATTGATTCGTTGCCGAGTTCGTCTTCATTGAGTCCAGAGGAATCGCTCTGTGAACAAATCTTTATTTCTACTCATTCACGTGATAAAACAGGGCGTTATATTGTAAGGATTCCTTTCAAAAATGATACGGAACCTACTTTTGAAGGCTCTCGTGAAGTAGCTTTGCGCCGATTTTACGCTATCGAGCGTAGATTATCTCGCGATCCTGATTTACGTAGTCAGTATTCTGAATTTATGTCAGATTACCTCGAATCCGGTCATATGTCACTTGTACCGTCTGAGGACATGGGACAAGGTAAATACTACCTCCCCCATCATTGCGTCTTACGCCCCCATTCAACTAGCACACGTCTACGCGTTGTATTTGACGCTTCCGCCAAGGATCTCCATTCGCGTTCCTTGAATGATACACAACTTATCGGTCCAAAATTACAGCCGAATATTTTGGAACTACTTTTTACGGTTCAGGGAACCTAATATCGTTTTTATGGCGGATGTCCGTCAAATGTATCGCCAAATTGTCTTGTCTTCAGACCAACGTGATTATCAACGTATTTTCTGGCGTAACTCGCCTAGCGAGCCCCTTAAAGAATATCGTTTAAATACGGTCACGTATGGTTTAGCGTCATCTCCATACCTCGCGTGTCGAACTGTGAGACAACTCGCAGAAGACGAAGGAGACTCTTATCCGCTGGCAAAACAAGCTCTTCTAACTCAAGTATATATTGACGACTTGGCTACTGGATTTCCAACACTAGAAACTGCTCAAGAGGCCAAATCGCAAATTATCGCTTTATTCAAACGTGGTCAATTTCATTTACGAAAGTGGGTTAGTAATCATCCTCCTCTTCTATCGGATCTTCCTAGTAAGGATTGCTTAGCTGGGGCAGTGTCATTCGACAACACGGAAACCTCCACCTTGAAAATATTGGGTCTTCAGTGGGATCCATCCTCAGATACTTTTGGCTTCGCTATAGAGTCGTCCGACCGGCGTTGTACGAAACGCTCAATTTTAAGCGAAACCGCTCGAATCTTCGATCCATTGGGTTTTCTTTCACCAATCACCATCCAAGCGAAATGTATGATACAGAAGCTATGGGTTCTTGGCATAGGCTGGGATGAAACTCCACCTGATGACGTCATTCGAACGTGGAACACTTATCGTGACCAACTGCCGGAGCTAGCTCAATTCAAAATTCCTCGTAAATTGACCTGTCCAGACGCTAAATCATACGAAATCCACGGCTTTTGTGACAGCTCTGAGGTCGCATATGGAGCAGTAGTGTATTTGCGTGTGGTCCAGGCTAGTCGCGTAAACGTTTTCCTCGTATGCTCTAAAGCTCGCGTGGTTCCATTAAAACGTATATCACTGCCACGGCTCGAATTGTGCGCTGCGGTTCTTCTTTCAGATATATATAAATACGTACGTGATATCTATCTTTCTCAAATTAAAATCGATAACGTTTTTATGTGGTCTGACTCAACCATCGTTCTATCATGGTTACGTTCGCCCTCCTCGCGCTGGGCTACGTTTGTCGCTAATCGCGTCAGTCATATCCAGGATATAACACCCATGGAATGCTGGCATCATGTCTCCTCCGGCGATAATCCCGCAGACATCTGCTCGCGCGGTCAATTTCCGAGTGAAATTCTAGTCAACTCGTTATGGTGGGCGGGGCCCTGGTGGCTATCACATGATGAAACTAATTGGCCGATCAATTCCACTAATCGTCCAGCACAGCTCACTACCGACGAGGAGTCAATCGTGCGAGCTGAGGCTCGGAAAACAGTGACTTTAACTATTCGCGCAGATGGTGAGTCTCAGACAGAAGCAATCATAGAAAAGTTAATAAATCGGTTCTCATCCTTACAAAAATTAGTCAACATACTTACGTTTGTTCGTCGTTTCATTACAAACTGTCGTAATCCAGCTGCAGCAGATCGAAGCAAGTTCTTAAATAACGTTGAGCGACATAAATCGTTAATGCATTTAGTCAAACATGTACAACAGACAACATTCTCTGAAATCATTTTAAACTTAAACTCTAAGAAATCCATACCTAAATTTTTTCGTAAACTGAATCCGTTCATCGATGGTCGAGGAATACTCAGGGTGGGCGGTAGAATATCGCGAGCGGGCTTAGAATACGAACATAAGCATCCAGCCTTTTTACCGTCGGATCACCCATTAACGTTTTTAATTATAGATTATATACATCGTAATTATCTACATCCAGGTATAAACACGACACACTTTTTACTTTTACAACAATTTTGGATTATCTCTGCTAAGCGTATCATACGTCAGTGCCTATCAAAATGCATTAGATGCTACCGTGTTAGTCCGCAACCGCTTCAACCGTTTATGAGCGATCTGCCCGCGTATCGCGTAAATCAAGTCAAACCGTTCTCCATCGTAGGCGTTGATTTCGGTGGCCCATTTCGTATAAAGTTAGGTCCACACCGTGGTGCTAAGATAGACAAGGCATACCTTTGTTTGTTTGTGTGTCTTGCTACCAAAGCAGTGCACCTTGAAGTTGTTTCTACTTTAAGTACCGACGGTTTTATCGCAGCATTACGACGCTTTGTAGCGCGACGTGGTCGCTGTAATGAAGTACACGCGGATTGTGGGACTAATTTTGTAGGTGCTAGCAATCAATTAGCGACTCTGATGCAACATGCATCTAATGCAGAAAAAATAACTTTTAAATTCAATCCTCCTTCGGCTCCACACTTCGGCGGAGTGTGGGAAATTCAAAATCAAGGCAGCTAAATCTCATTTGTTACGTATCGTTGGTGATCAGGTCCTTACTTTTGAAGAACTCACAACTCTGTTCACTCAAGTCGAAGCCGTTATGAATTCTCGACCGTTGTACCCGATTAGCTCAGATCCTAACGATCTAACAGCTTTGACCCCAGGTCACTTCCTCACATTAGAACCTTTAACCACTGTCCCTGATGAAGATCTATCGCAAGTCAATACTAATAGGCTTCACCGGTGGCAGCTGTTACAATCGTTTCATCAGAATTTCTGGTCCAGATGGAAAAACGAATATCTTAACTCTTTAACGCAACGTGCCAAATGGACCAGAGATTCCAAACCATTACAAGTAGGTTCGATGGTGATAATAAAGGACGACAATCGTGCGCCATTACATTGGCCTCTTGCTCGTGTGGTAGATCTCTTACCTGGATCTGATGGGGTAGTTCGGATCGCAGTTGTTAAAACCGCAAATAATCAAATAATACAACGACCGTTGGTGAAGCTATGCCCACTGCCCATAGCTTAAAATCGTTTAATTTAATTCTTGACATAGCTTTAATTTATCTTTCAATTTTAGTTTTAATTTAACGTACCGTTATTAAAGTTTTAGTTCATGTTATAATTTTATCGTTTTTTAACCAGAAAATGCCATAGCCATTTTGGTGGGCGGGATGTTCCGTCATCATACAAACTAAACGTAATTCTCCAAAGTTAAGTAATGGATGTTCAATGCTCCATCAGTTTGCAACAGCGAAACGCAGACCCTATATAGTCTGTGGTGCGTACCGTGACTCGTAAAAGTTGGAGCAACGACATTCACTTTTCAAAAGCCGTGTGTGAGAACATCTCCTTTCGCGCTCAACGTCTCTTATCCGAATCCTGAACAAATCACCGCGATCTTTCTCACTCGCGCGTGACTCTTAAACTCGCATCCCGGAATTCCTGTGTTCCTGCCCTTGGAATCATCGAAGGTGGAAGGCTCAACGTGTGTCGTAGCAGTCCAAGGTACGTGTATGCACTGTATTTGCTGTTGACATTCTGTGGAGTTTTTGAACATCGTTGTATAATCGTCATCGTTGCCTTCCCTAGTAGCAGAACGCCACCCCTGCTATTTCGGCTTTGGTGCGCATGCTACACCTACGCTGTCGTGTTTTTTTTTAAAGAAAGATTTTGTGAATATTGAGAAATATTATAGAAGACCCGAAACGATGTATCCATAAAGTAATCATAATCAAATAAAAAATAACAATTGCGAAAGTTTCAGCAACAATAAAATGAAACCCATTAAATAAATAAATGGAAATTAAAAATGTTCGAGCATTTTCTTTGCGCGCATCATCAATCAATTCACTTTTATAACTTTTTTAAATATATTGCTACAGGCGAAAGAATACATCTTACAATTCAAAAATAATTCGAACGATTCATCACTTTGAACAATTTTAAATTCATTCATTCGAATTTACTTTTTTAAATAAAGTACGTCGACGAGACGTATGTTTGTGGTGTTGTGAAAAATTGTAAGAAATTAAATATGTGCTGTTTTAACCTCAGTGAGTACATCACTACGTGAAGTCGCTATTTACATGGTAACTGGGTGTTTATTCGGGGAGACACGGAGCGAGCGAGCTTAGGGAGTACTCGGAATATGGTACAATTAGAAGCTGATAGCGATAAATGTGAAAATGTCGGCATCAATGAGTTCTTCTCGATCTACAGCACCTTCTCTGCATAAGAATTTTTGTTTAACATTCACGTTTTAATTTCATGGTATCACTCCTATCTAACCAGCACATTCGGGTAATTTCGACTCTTCGGCACTTGTAAAGTGTTAGTTAATAATCATACGCCAAAAGGTTCGGGTTTTTCTGATAGCGTCAGCTGCTAAGTATCTGTCAAATGTAATATTTAGTCCCCATAATAAGCTTTTGCATCACTTAAAGAAACTCCAAGGGTTGGTGATGGTCGGTTACATTAACGTGAAGAGGATGGATGGTTTTTGTTTCTAAAATAAATGGACATGTTACGCGCCTCGCCTCCGCACAGGCTATATTTAATTTATCCACTATTTAATGGATGTCATTAAACATATAAACCTTCCTCTTCAATCACTTTCGTTATTGATTATACATTACACTATACGTTTTTTCATTATATTATCCGTTTCGTAGTTTTAAGCATACATAAGGGCATAGAGAAAATAATTGTTTCATATTATGTAGTGAAGTGGTAAACAAATTTCATTAATTTTTGAAAGAAGCCAAAATCACTAGAGCTTGTAACTTACACCATACAACAAGGGTAGATACAAAGGGGGTCGCGGCCGGCGCCAGATCGTCGCGTCGCCACAAAAAAACATTGCCTTCTATCTAAACAAGATTGTAAAACGCAATGAAAAATAATTGTTATGCCTATAAACTGTACACTATTTTAATTATGTTTTATTTAGAATTCGATTAGATTTTTCTTTCTTTGAAATGCACGAGTTAGAGGAAGCTTAAGTAGGCTGAATGTGGTACAAAGCGACGGCTGAATTTTATTGTACGTTGAAAAAGGCATTTAAAAATCGATTACGATAATTATGTAGGAAACACAAAGTTTATAACAAAGAACCATCCTCCTTTTTGGAAGTCGGTTGAAAAACTTCAAAAAGTAAACTAAATAGCAAAAAAATAATTAATGAAGTCGAAACACGAGGTAGTTACTGTAAACCGTTCAGGAGTTCCCTGAGCTGTCCATCGTTCTCATCATCAGACCCTTAATGACAGTCACGACCAATCTTGGTGCAAAGAAACCAATACGAATCATTCAAGCCCAAACACAAGGCAACTACTCTAAATAGTCAAGGAGATCCCTCAACTGTCTTCCGGCTCCATCATCAGGTCGGGTTCGAACATCGGCAAGTTGTAAATTTGTCAAAAGCCTACTAAAACCATAAAATATGCAAAAGCACCACTCGCCCCTACAATTTTTGAAAGTTGCCCTCGAATTCTCTGGTCTTCTATCATCAGATCCTGATTTCCTTATCATGGGACCATTCTGGTTCCATTCCATCATTCAATAAAAGAATTATCAAAATCGGTTCATAAATAACGGAGATATCGGCGAACAAACATAAAAAAAGCATATATACCGTCGAATTGAGAACCTCCTCCTTTTTGTGTCGGTTAAAAAACAAATGAATTTCCTTTAACTTTGGATTTAATGTTTATCTATATTAATATTTTATTTACTACAACCGGTCAGCCAAAGTATCCAATACCACTTTGTTCATGTGTACTTAGATAATTATAAGGAAAAAATATAAAATGTGTTATTTTCTGTTACTTTTATGACTATGTTTTTAAGTAACAAAACTAATTAAAAATCATTTTTTGTTTCATGTACGCTCCGGTGCACACAGGTAAGTAAATTAAATCACACAATCCTCCATAGACATTACTACATAATACAGATGCAAGCACATCAAACTACATCTAACTGTCAATCGAATTTCAACTTTGTCTCAAACAAGATAGAGCTGATAAGGTTTTACAGAATTAGTGTATTTTGATGTACCGGTGTTTGTACATACTTAAATCTCTAAAGTGCATGTTACCTACAAACTTTACGCGTGTCTGTGGTCTCGAAGTAAAAACAAAACGCCAACTTCAGCTAAGCGACAACCTTTTAAATGTAGTGCATTTACAGTACATCGTTTGTTTTGTAGTAAAGTTTGCTTGAAGTGTCTCAGAGATAAGGCAATGGATGATGATTTGGCGAAATTACTACAGTTTTGTTGAGATCTTTGAAACCACAGACTTAGTTTTATTTACTTTTAGTATACACTAGACATTGTTACATATAGTTTGACACTGTTAAGTCTTTTTTCTATACTATAAAATAACAAAACTTTAGTCTAAAATAGAAAAAAATACTAAAAATAGCTTTAGGATAGATATATTTAATTTAGAAACTAAATTGGGCGATGAATCGCTATAACAAAAAATTAATAGATTATTTTCATTATTTCAGAACGGGTCACATTTAAACCAGAGAGTAAGTTAAAGGTTTTTAAAAGAAAAATATTTGTGTTTAGAAAGCCTTCGGCTAATCTGGTAACTGAAAATCCGTCACCCATTGCTGTTTCAACCTCTTTTAATTTATACTCTTTGGTCATGACACTTTATTTTATTTTTCCGTTGTTCGATTTTCAAATCGAATTTTTGTTACTCCAAGAAATGCAAGATGGCGGATTTTCGAGAACGTTCCGGACGAAGCCAAAGCTTACTTCGCTAGAATAGAAACACTAATGCTTTCATTGCCTTCGTAGATGAAGATAGATCAATGGTAAATAACAGTAAAATATCACAATTTGTTTTGTTTACTTAACCCATGTTTACTTTTAGTATATAGTAGCAGCTCTTAACACTTATTTGTTTCAATAAAATATAATACGTTAATTGTTATTGTGCACAGTAAATACTTATTTCTTCGAATATATTTATACATCACTATTAAAAATAAGTACTCTCTGATAATAATTACATTGCACACGATATCAAAATGGTTCCAGGAATATTTTAAATATAAATGAAGTTTTATTTATGAATTCCGAGTAACTTTAATAACAGTATAGCATACCTGCGCAATATTTTCATAAATAAAATTCAATATTTTACCTCAACTGAAATTAAGTACAGACGAAAAATATTTTTTCTCAATTCAGACAAGGTAACTCGATTAGTTTCAAGCTACGTCTAGGGTCCATGAGTATGAACTTCGCGCAGACTTCTAGTTCCAGAGATTAGTGCGTTCAAACAAACTTTGCTTCATTCCTATTATTAGTTAGTATTATTAAAAGTAATTGTGTAGTATTTAGTACTACATACTAAATGAAAAAAGTTTAAGACATCAGCAGATAAAGCTACTTACATATGGGCGTTTCAACGCTATAATTGGTTTGCAATAAAGTTGAAATTCCAATAACATAGGTTTTCGCGTTCTCATCGGGTTCTATATACGTTTTTTTTTGCAAGCCTTTGGCACTAGTCAATAAACAAAGGGTTTTACAACTGACCATGTGTAGGTACACTGCGTAATAAATGCCAAAACTGTTTCATTTTTTTAGCTTCAACCAAAATATTGGCTACCATCTGAATTGCATACACATAAAAAAACGAATGCTTATCCTATCGTGTTGGATATTGTGGTTGTTTAGATATGCTTTTCAAAGGAAACGCAGGTTGCATAGGTACATACATTGAAAACGTATGCAGAGTAACTATGTATTTTTTTATTTATTAATTGTGGGAGTTTAAGTGTGGGAGAGCCAAGCTTCGGCACGAAAGAGTCGGCTTGACCGAAGTGATATCAAAGACTTGCAGAAAACCGGCGTGAAATAACCACAGCGTTGTGTTTCGCCGTGTGAGTGAGGTTACCGGAGGCCCAATCCCTTCCCCTCCCCTCATCCCTTCCCAATACTAAAATATTTTATTTTATTTAAATATCTGGCAACGCACTCGTAACTCCTTTGGTGTTGCGGGTGTCCATGGGCGGCGCCGATTTTTTACCATCAGGTAATACGCCTGCTCGTTTGCCAACCAATCCCATAAAGAATATAGGTAGATATACTAAAATACAAGGAACATACAACCCCCTTAAAAGTTTCGCCCTTGACATGAGAATACCAATAATGAAGACTTCCATGCTCGCGTGTAGCGCGACATCTGCCGGATTATATCGAACAACTTTAATACCTTTTGGGATTTCGACTTATAACGGAGAGAACAGGGAACAATTACATATAAAATTCTTTTGATATGATATTACAGCGCTATGCATATTGTTAAGAAAAAACGCCTTATTCCGTCAATTATTCTCATCCATGAAAGGTTCTGTAGCATCGAGTAAAGTAAAGTAAAGTAATCTTTATTGTGTTCATTGTGTTGATTACAGGTGTTATACATATTTATAGTGGTATACAGTACAACAATCAGCCCGTTTGGGCATACAATAATAAAAACAATATAGAGTACCGAGTAAAAGTAAAATACCGAGTAACATTATAGTTCAGTACAAATTCTGAATAATTTATGCAAAAACCTACCACTTGGATCTCGAAGAAATAACGTAACGCAAAACAATAATACACAGAGAAACCAAAAACGTAAAAACATTCTACAAAAAGCAAAGTGTAGTTCGGTTGAAAATCACAGCCTATATATATTTATTGGAAAATCTGGAAAACCATTTTCTACATTGGCAACACTGATATTTTCACGAGGAGCTAGCAACACCATCCGTGCCTAGTTATCGTTGCTCGAACACTTTTACAACATGACTTTTCCCAATGCGCAAAAAGTTTCTATAGCTGGCTGTCAAGATTGGCATCTGCAGCAAAAAATAGTTTTAGCAGACATACCAGACTGTTATTGGAAAATTTTATTCAATAGCTATAAAAAGAAAATAACAATAAGCTTCTTAGTTTGATTTTTTTTTATGTAATAGGTCGGACAACTGGCAGACGGATTACCTGATGGTAAGCAATCAGCACCGCCCATGGACACCCGCAACGGAGGAGTAACGAGTGCGTTGCCGACCTTTAAGGGATTAGGGATTTGGAGATTTAGGAACTGGGGAGGGATTGGGAAGGGGAAGGATTGGGCCTCCGGTAACCTCACTCACACGGCGAAACACAACACTGTGGTTGTTTCACGCCGGTTTTCTGTGAGGCCGTGGTATCACTCCGGTCGAGCCGACCCATTCGTGCCGAAGCATGGCTCTCCCACACTTGATTTAAAAATAGAATAGCTCGATGTAAAGAAGACCAAAGTTTTAGACGTGAAACAAAGGTTTTGTACCATAAGTACGTACAAAACCTTTGTTTCAAATAAATTGTTAAATTATAAAAAATGTTTAAAAATTTGTTTCAAAAATTATTATTTTTCAAATAAAGAACGATTACATAAGTAAGCTATAATATCTAAGCTTAAAACATGATAATGCTTCTTGTGAAGTCTATTTTTGATACCTAATGATTTTTATTCTAACAAATTCTGCTTTTTAGAATTACATTATCTAATTATAATGTCTCTTAGAAAATTAACTGCTTTTTAATAGCTTGTATTCAGTGTTTTCATTGAAAAACATCTTTATTTTATGTGTAATATTGAAGTTATTTTCTAATTGCTTGATAAAAACCATCGTGCCTTTTACGATACCAAAGGATAGTTACTGTTTAAAAAAAACTTTTCTTATTCTTAAACCATTTATTAATTCCATCAACCCTTTTATAATTTAACGTTATTGGCCTATGATTAGTTATAATTCAGTATAACTTACTCTAAAATTCAGCCCACCCTATAAACTTTTAATGATGATAGATTTAAAATAATTTTATGAATACTTAACCTGTGTATAGTGCTTTTACCTACTGTTTCTTAATACATAAATTATTAGTTTACTTGCTTTTGCCCGCGACTCCGTTCTCGTGGAAAAGTGACTTCCTACACATTTTTGGTATAAAAACTATCCTATATCCTTTCTCGAGTTCCAAACTATGTCTTTACGAAATTTCTCAGAAATTGGTTCAGTAGTTTAGGCATGAAAAAAAGACGGACAAACAGAGTTACATTTATAATATTAGTTTGGATTTGTTAATATAATTACCAAATACTTTTGAAAGTTTAGAATTATGCAAACTATTTTAGTTTAATTTTAATAGCAAGCTTAAAAGCTATTTAATAGATTTACTATGACATATTAGAAATTAAGATTCAGATTAAAAAAAGGTCTTAAATTTTTATACTCTTTCTTAATACAAAAACAACCTACAACGAAGAAAATCATTAACAAGATAAAACCCAAACAAAAACTTAGAAGAGACATAAAAACACCTTTTGCGCAGAAAAGGAACAAAACCATTTAAAGCAAATTACTTAAAAAAAGTCAATAAAGAAGGTTCCATGCTTGTTTACATTCTTGCCTCCATTAACCCTACACAGTAATGCTTGGGCCACACTAACGGAAAATGCCAATAATTATCGCGGTAATTATTATTGATGATATTAAACAATGAAAAATATACCTTAAGTCATTTGTTTAGTGATCAAATTACACCTACGATTAACGTTTATTATCGCGATATGTATTGGCATTCCCGTTAGTGTGGCCCAAGCATAAGATCGCCAAGTTCTCGGTCCCAAAAGTTGGATATGTCAAGAAACATTTTACGGTTGGCGTCTGGCTTTGGTCCAAATTCCCGCTGTCACAGTGCCGGTTGGTAACGACCTCACTGCCTTCCTTCTGTGCCTTCTGCTTACGATACCATTGTCGACTTCCGATTGGCTGACAGGATTTATGTCACCCCAATAATGCCATTGAACATCTTGTTTTTCCTCGATCTGTGTCAGGGTTACGCAATTTTTCTTACCTTAAAGGTTATCTATCTGTTTTTCTTTGAAAACTGTGGGTAAACATTGCGTTCCTTTACTTTTATATTTATGAAAAATAGTTCATTTATTTAGTGTACTCAGACATCTAAATTTATATTTTTTCGAACTGAAAGACCATAATTCAAACTTTTATCCAAATCAAGCCAAAACTTATCAGACTGTTACAACCCACTATTACTTTGTTCAAACAAAAATGATTGTACTCTAGACAAGATCAAACACCAAAAAAAAAAACTGAGATTTTATCATACCATTCCAATAAAACAATTCTGTTCTACAATTAAAAATCCACGTTACTGAAAGCCAAAAGAAATAAAACAAAATTGTCACGTGTTTTGTTTTTTGTTTTTTGCGACATTCAAATTTCACAGGTATTCAGGTATGGGAACAAAAAATACTTTGATAATAGACTCCCGATATTTTTATCAAACAATGTTAGGTTTATTATAAAAAATAAAGTTACAGTCGTTTCCCAAACAGCTTTCTTGTTTATATTTTTGCACCACGTGATTGTTTTAGTAAGAAGCTACGAGAATCTGTATCAAGAATTCTGGAAAAATAAAGAATTTGCACTAAATCTAATAATCTTTTTAATTAATTTTGTTATATTTTTTGTAGTGATGAATCCAATATACGTTATAGTAATGAATAAGATACACTTGAAACATTAAAGCATCATCAGTTTTAAAGTAGATTGGTGAGGAATATCCACAAAAACCTTATTACTCATGCTAGAACTAAATAAGTACCACACGAAAAAATCAACTGCTTACTAAACCATATTGAAACATTATTCCTAAACACATAGAAGACAACCAAAGCGATACTGCTATCTTACAGAAATCTAGAAGGTATTATCAATCCGCATTTTGGTTTGCAAATGTTCCTAGCCTATTCCCTTACATCCCGGGAGAGCCGTCTGTTTGGTCTGAATAAAATGTTCTCTCAAGCTCCACAACTACAGACGATTTGTTTTATCGTCTCCACTCTCTTTATTTTCATTGTTAGATTTCCAAGAACAGGAACATTACATTTATCTGACGGATTTAGACTTTTTTATATTAAATAATAATATCAACATGTAGACTGTTTGCTGTTGCAATATCCCTAGCGGCTGTCAGAATGGCGATATGTCGGACATTGGACGTCGTCGCCATGTTGGCAGCCATTTTCTCCCAGCGACACGACGTGCAGCGACATCTCTCCCCGCGGACACAACTTGAGAGTTCCATTTTCAAAGTTTGAAATCGCTTAAGTGAAACTATTGACGCAAATTCAATATTGGAATTTAGATTTGCATTTCAAACTTAATTGTAGAAGTGTTCGAGACTGTGATATGACTATTTTATGAGTGTTTGATGAGTTCTGAGTTCATTTTAGATTTCATACCTGTAGTAAGTGAACAATTTGAACGTTAACAATTTGAGTAACTAGAATAAAAAAATACATGATAACGTAAAATTAACTCATCGGTGTTCAAGTTATTGTAGTCAATGGTTTTCTGAAACCAACCAGAGAAATTTAATTTCTTAGTCGGCCTAAGCAATAAAGAAGACAGTTATTTTACTTAAATTCTCATTCGCTCCAAATAGTAGATTTCCTCCCATATTTTTACCCGCTTCTTTTTTCAGTTTGAAAAATTTTAAGAATTTTTTAAAAGCCAATACATGTTTATATACGAAGCTGCTAAGCTTAGCTGTCATTAGAGATGGCAGCACGTTCCAGAGTTCAAACAAGTCTCTCAATATCAAGTTAATCAAAGCACCGGACGGCTGAACCGCACTAATTGGACTATGCTGTATCTACGATCTTGAATGTTTCAGTTTAGTAGTACCTAATATATGCATTATTTTGCCTTCAGTTCTCATGGATGGTTTTTCATTCAGTCTCGTTATTTTTGGATATCTCGTATTTTTGGATAAGCCTTTATTTTTCTGTGTTTAAAGTATATTTTTTATTTACAATTATCATGCAGTAACAATGTACCTACAAAGAATAAAATGAAATAAATCAAATAATGAATTAATTTTTGTGACAAAACAGCGCTTTAAAAAAACTAGATGAATTCTTCATTTTCTATCTGACTACTGAGAAGAAACGCCGAAACAAACTCGGAGGTCAATTTCCTTAAGAAAAGAAACGATGTTGTTTTTATTCAGTCTTGCTTACTTTTTCTCGCCCCACCATAGCTAGTAAGCAGAGGTGGCGATCTATACTAATATTATAAAGAGGTATTTGTAAGTTTGTATGTAGGGGGTAATCTTTGAAACCGCTGGTCGGATTTCCAAAATTATTTCACTGATAAATAGCTACAATGTTCCTGAGTGCTATAGGCTATAAAACATCACGCTACGATTAAATGGAGCCGAGCAGCGGGCGAAACCACGCGAGAGTAGTTAGGTACGTTATAAGATTTGGCGACTGGTTCGCCAGTTATAGTAAGTGGTGGAGTTTCCCATGTAATAGACGATGACCTTTTTGCTGTACAACAAGAGCTTTTCCGATTTACCTATAATTTGCAAAAAATTTAAAAAATAAACAACAATAACATTTTGTTTGTGGATCATCGACCTTCGTTATCTATCCATATAATATCCATTAACAACAATTATTTACCCAAACATTGCACACACAAATTATAAACTTCAAAATCTTTAGGATTTAAAACGTAATAGGAAAAGTGACTTATGGTCAGTTTTCATAACTTTACACTATTTATGCAATAAAAATATTTACCAATAGTATGATAAATGAAAATTATCTAGTTTTCATATTTTCTAAATCAGACATCTCCAAAACATTTATCAAAAAGTTAACAATCAAGTAATGACCCTTTAAAAAGTTCAAATGGCAATTAATTGTCATTTTTATTATCCTAAACAAACTTTTGAGTAATTGGTTTTGTAAAAAAAGTCGGAAATTGTCCGGCTTAGTTTACCGAGACGACTTTAAATATTATAAAAAAGATTTCTCAGTTTATAATCTCCAAGGTCGTTTAGGATTAAAAAATTGTGCAAAAAATATGACTTATGGCCATTCTCAATAAATAGTCTATTGGGAGTCGACGTTAGTAGTCGAGTTAAAATCACGATGCTGAATTTTTGCAATCACATGGATTCTACCTGGCCGACAACAGTTTAAGTCGACTAAAAAATTGGTCACAGTAAGTGTAGTGCGTATGTGGCTTTCTAAAGGACACTTATTACCATCGAAGTTAGAAGAAAATAAATCACATTCATCGACTGAGTAGTATCACCGAACAGTATGCTTGTGACCACGGCAGGTCAACCGGCAACTCTACCGAAACTTCAAGCAAAAAACAAATAAAAGGTACTAGCATTATAAATCCCGTAACACAGTAAAGTATTACTTTCTATGATTATTAAGACTCCTCTGATATACGGTGAAGGAAAATATTGCGAGGAAAACCGGACTTATAATTCTTAATTATAAGTTTGAAATGCAACAGCCTTGAGCAAGCGTGATGATTAATGCTCAAACCTTAGCTCAGCAGTAGGCACTTATAGGCTGATAATGTGATAATGTGTTATAAAGGAGGCAAATTATTTTAAAATCTACAAATATAGGCTATTTTAGACGTATTGGAGTTTTTAAAGAACAAACTTTTTTTTAAGACACAACTGGTAGAATATTATTCGGCAATACCATGTAAAACTATTCGTATTATAAGAATCTTCTTTGTATAAAACTTTACATACATATATACTGTAGTACATGTTTTGAAATCGATCACATCTTTGACACATCTTATTACATGGTCTATTAGTCCTAGAACAAAGAAAACGGCTCACAGCCTCATTTTAATCTGACCCGAGGTTTCGTGATCCGCGCCCATTTACAAAAAGACCGAAGCGGTCCTATTTTTTTCTTTTCTCTTTTTATTTGCATCAATTCTCTCTATAACATTCACGCAGTACATTACTAAGTCAGCGACCTCTAGGAATTTTCCAGAATGTTCTAGAGAATGGGAAGAATTGAATTAACTGAAATAAAAGTTACGGTTACGTTTATTGTTTTGTATATTCGTATTGGAATCGGACGAGTCGTCATAAGCGACGTTGCCAAGCAAGGGGGTCAGGGTCTCAGGTTCGATATTTAGATAAGGTAAAGTATTATTATTGTGTTTAAAATATTTTCGTAAAAATGCTCGATAACAGCTAAAAACCTGAATTATGCTAATCTTATTCACAATACACAATCCTCATAACAAAACAGGTGAAAGCTGAGTTTTTCATTGAACATATACACCCCTGCCTACCCCTCCGTCGATAAAAAGGCATCATATTTATGTATTTATGTTATACCGTGTTTATTGTCTCAAGAGTTTTACAGTTTACGTCTCAGCACCGTCTCGACATCGAGGGTTGTAGAAAAAATCTTATTTCCGCCCAAATGAACCTTAGGGTTCATTGGTCAAGGATAATAATCGTTTGACCTTCGTACGATCGTGTCAATGTCAATGACCTCTTGATTTTGGAGCTTGGTTTAAACAGGACTCTTTGCTTTTCGTCTTCTTGATATCAAATGAATTAGTACCTACGCTATGTACTTAGTTGACAACGGGTTATCGAAATTTAATAAATTTCGATAAAAGTATTGAATTTGACCCGTTGATCCTTTTCTATTGATTTTGTATGAGATAAAGGCCTACTTATTCCTTAAAAATTAACTAAAAAACTTTAAAGTCTAATAATAAATAAATAATCTATAAAGAATTAATAAATAGTCTCAGACCAATATAGTTTTTGTTTTCTCACCAAACTTCTAAGATTCCGCACGCGCAAGTGCCACAAGATTACAGTTGCGGGGTAATCGTAAAAAGGTACCCTTGCCTTGGTACAGGATAAGAAATGAGGTGGTTTTTTGCCAGGAAGTGTCTCCCTCTCGCCTTTTAAATATTTTGTAAAGTCCATATAACTCGAAACAAGTCACACAGATAAGTAAACTAAGCGTAAACCCTATTTAAAATGTACAGTACAGATTAACTTTTTAAAAAGTATCACTACAACGCAATAATGGGTACTGGGTAACCCAGTTCTAAACAAAGTTCGAGTTAAACCGAGCGTGTTAAAACTTAGTTTATATATTCTAATCCGAACTTCTGAATTACAAATCGGCTAAGCTTGGAGCCCCGTCGCATATATTGTGAGAATAATAGTGTCTAATAGACGACCCCTATTGCTTGCAGAGTAGTATATCACTCTGGTCCTTCTATTATTATTTGGTCCTTTTGTCCTTTAGAAAGCTTAAATAGCATACAATACACAAAGCACATACACACATCGTCACACGTTTTTTCTATTTTCAGAAGGAATACAAAGAAGTGCACTAATTACAATGTAACACTCACTTTCTACCAGTTACGTTATGAAGCACATGTAATAGGCAGTGAAATTCGCAAAAAAAGCACTATACAGCAGAACTATACATATTATCAATGTGATTTACACAAGCAAACAAGTCTTCGCTTTGATTGACATGTGAAGTATAAAATAAACATCAGTTATAAAAGCTCTAGACAAAAATATTGATCTTCAATAAATGTAGAAATAAGCTATGTCATAGCACCTACGAATTACAATGTATCATAAATTATATCGTTATAAATAACTCAAATATAGTCTCGTACAAATAGGTGTAATTTCTGTATATTTGTATCTTCTAAATTCACCGAAATAACATAGAAAATTGCTTCTAAAGACCATTAATATCAATAATAAGATTTGTACACTTGTCTCTACGTATGTACTGAATAAAATCTCCAGTGAGGGAGCGCTGACCTCGCCCACGCATACAAGAATTTATCGAACGCTTCTCTGAACTTGTTCCAGAGCAAATATATTTACTAGTAAGGGATCTAGAGATTAGTTTCCAGTTTATTGTATTTCGTCTGAAAATTCTATTCAAGTTTCGATTACAAATTCTGAGAAACGATCGTCTTTACCAATGATTTGGTCCTTTTGCGGAGAAAAGGACCAGATTGCCTTATGTCATAGTAGGTCAAATAAATTTTACATAGAATCTTAGATTATTAAAATTTCGGAATTGAAATATTTTTTAACTGAGTTTTTATTTATTTTGTATTTAAAATGATCATTTTATGTTACACTGATCTTAGAATAGTACTATTTTCTAGCAAATGAATGAAATTATGCTCATTCGCAAATGGACAAACAAAATTTTATCGGCATTCCATTTTAAACTCCCACTGTTATTTCTTTAGTTTAAAATTACGCAGGTAATAGCGAGCGATAGTTATCTAATTTAACTTCAGCAACAGTTCGTTACAAAGTAATTATAACGTGAAAATTAATCTGAGAGAAACTTTCATCTAAAGTTGTTATAAAAAAAAATTGGTTCATTAGATCTTCACAATGTATTTAAATTGAGAAAGTTAAGTTGTTTCGCGTCAATTATTGTCATTGATGGCTTATTTTACAATTGATAAACCCAATTTATTCATAAAACTTTCGACAGAGAATGATTAAAATCCGGCAACGTATTTACAAGTCTTCTAGTGACGTTGCATAATAAATTTAAAACTAACTATCTAAATTATGGAGCAAAAGCAGAAATACACCAAAAGCTAAAGTCGGCCATTTTAAAAACAGGCACAAATTCGAATAAATCAGCGAAACAAGTCGCTTAATTCTACTTAGTGAGGGTTTCTGCTATAATTCCTATGTTCAAACCGAAGCTCTCCGCAACTTCGTGCCAAAGCGGAATATTATGAACACGATGCAGACGCCAGCTAGTCAACCTACACCAATCTGACTTTTTTCATTGGATTTTAGACTTTATATCTAAACAATAAAATAGAAAATCTGATAAGGGAATTTAACAGAGAAGGGGTCTATGTTTTGTAAGTAATGTCGCTTTTTTATTGGATTTCCGACCAGAATTAGTATTTAGTTACGTCCAATCCTAAATTGGGTACAAAGACTTAATTTTGTAGTAGAGCTTACCCTGGTTTTCATTTGTTTCAATCAAAGCAAGGGATTTTGGTCCTTTTGCGCTGTAGTATGTTTGTCCAGTGACATAATATTGCCAGATAGCACTATATGATAAGAATAACAAACAAAAATAATATGACAAATAAAAAGTAAATTAAAAACTTACACCATTTTTCAAGTAACGATACGACGAATAAGTAAGTATTAGTAAGTATTAGTAAGTAAGTACTTACTTATTTATAAGTAAGTATAAATAAGTAAGTATAAGTTCTATTTGGACCAAAAAAGACATCATTTTTCGTTTTGGTTACATACAACACATTACCATACATACTTTATTTCAGAAAAAAAGCAGAATAGATATTTTTATGGAATCAAGTAGGTAGACTATGGACATTGCTACCAACAAAATAACACCAAAGACAACACCATTGTTAAGTATTTAGCAGGTCATTGCTCCTATTTCATTTAGAAATACCATTCCATCTACATCAGTAACCAACCAACTCAATACCCGAACCAAATTCGAAAGTATTTAATAAGTAACGGAAAAGGGTTGGTAATGTTTTGTTATTTATTGGAAGTAAATTTCGTGTTACGTATTTACACTTTATATCTAAAATACAGTCCATTTTAATAATTATAAGCTAAAGAAAAACGACAGAAGTAGGTATAGGATTTTTTAATTATTTATTCTTTAGCAAAATGACAAAAATCTATACGATTTTGATAAGACTTTCATTAGGACTGTCTTTCCACCAATTTGTTTTTAATCAAGATAATACTGAAAGAAATTTAATAACCTAAATACTGACACCACTTTAATTGAAGACTGTTTTAGCGTTAAGTAGATGTCGCTGTTGAGATTGACATTTTTAAGATTTCTAACTAAGTTAGTATTGTATTTGGGTAGTTTATTTTGATAAGACTTTGGCAAGATAACAAAATCTGATAATATTGAAAATAAAAAACAAATTACTGACACAACTTTAATTGAAGACTGTTTTAGCGTTAAGTAGATGTCGCTGTTATCGGTTTCAAACGTTAAGTCAACTGTTTATTTTGACAATATTCTATGACTAGCCTCACTAACTTATTACAATAACAATAGTTATCACAAACATAGCACAAAAACGCAAATACAGCAATAATAACAATAAAAACAACTCTCCGTATGTTACGCAGACGGCTAAATGTTTGGAAAAGCATACCTTATTTATATCTTACAGCTTGAATGGACATCGTAAAACAAAATACTCATAATGTAACACGTGGCTGAACATAATATGTTGGTTAGTCATATCTACAGGCTGATACAGAATTGGGTGGGCGCCAAATTACAGACGCAATTACTCCGCACACGTTCAAGAGACGCTTAAGGCCTAAGAATTTCAACCATTTTCCAACCATTTGTTAACGTCGTGTTATATAGGAATTTGTTTGTTGATTGTTGGCGCTCGATCTTATGTCCTACTGTGTGTAATTGAACACGCATTAATTATGATAATAATATTAAAGGTACGTTAGCTAGGCTACCATAAAAAAGAATTTCTAGAGTTGCGAGTTTCCATTGGCGGCGTCCATTGCTGCGGGAGGTAATTCGTCTGTTAGTTTACCATCATAGGCCAAAAAATACTTTTTTCCTTTGTTTCTGAGAATCTACTTACTAGATTATTTCAGAGGGTTTTTTCTGTATTTCCAAAATATAAAATATCGTACGTATTTTGTATAATGTAATACTCGTGTGCAAAATTAACCAGAACCAGACGTAGCCTTTTAAACGTTTAAAAACATCACAATGTTCGTCCTTACATGCAAAAACTGTACGTGTAAATTTTTCATTGTAAAATTGACCTTTAAAGAAGATAATAACTAGTATTTATTAACAAAGTAATCGTTGTTCACCTAGTCTACTTCAATGAAAAATTCAATAAAATTTTGAAAGAAAGGCATAAGCACGCATTGAAACAGCTAGCACATTCTCACATCATAAGAATAAAATATACCTTATCTTCAGTGCTTATGTGGGCAGGTCACGACCGAAACGTGCGTGGAACATTCACAGCGAATGCCAAATAACAGGAAAATGGCTAACACTTTCAAAAAAGATGTGAAATTCTCTTAAAAACCTAGTTTTCAATGTAACTCCTATGTTCTGCTTTATGAGATTAAAAAAAGGTGTAAATAATAAATAATTATCTCTAAATTGGTCTCAATTCTCATCAGTTACGTTATTAACGTCGTGTTTTAGGAACGAGTCTGTTGCCAAACACTTACAAGTCTAAATGTCAGCTGATTATTTCTGCATCCAGAATTCTAATCTATCTTCAAACTGTATCACATAAAAAAACTGCAAAAATTCATTAAAATACACTAAAATACTTCCACTTTATCCATCCTATATCTCCAACTTCCCAATCATCAAATCCCAAAACCCAAAAAAGGACGTCATTGCTTCCCTCTAGTAGATCTACCATCACTCGATCGGCCTGCACGTTTTCGTTTGTTTTTGTAAAAAAACAAATGTACAGATATTTATAATTTTCAATAACATGGGCTTTATCGCATTTGTACAACATATTTCTATTACCTATTTATAGTATATTTCAATTTGATGTCATTCCTTGATTGAAATACGTGATAACACTTCAATTTTTTAAACACAACAAAACCAAATTCAACCTAAGCTATGGTTTCCTGAACATTTTTTTATTACAAGGACCAAGGATTATTTGGTCCTTCGGTACCCTCGAAAGGCCTCATAATTTATATCTTACTAATCCCAAAGTGTTTGAAACAAAGTTGTACGTCGATTACACTTAGCTCTATCATCAGCGTCATTTATAAAATATGAGATTGTGACCCAAATGTTTATTGATTTTATTATTCTATTTAGAAGTTAAAGTAGATGCCTGCCTAAATAAAACACCCCGTAGAGGCTTCTCAAGTATGACGATTTTCGAGAAGATTTTCCGAAATATAATTATGTACTTTATAAGATTATTTAGACATCATAGCATATGGTGTAGAAAAACATCGTAAGAAAACCTGGTTTGATGATTTCTAATTATTAGTTTGAAATTGTTAATCTGCCTTGTAAGCGCAAGGGTGGTGGTTATTGTTAAAACCTTCTCTCCACGTGAAAAGAGGCCTTTGTAATAGGTTAGGTAATTACACAGTATAACGACTGTCTCACATAGGTGTAGGTTGATAAGGAACTTCAATTAACACGATTCCTCTCTCGCTTCATCTACATCAGCAAATTCTTCATGCATGGCCATCAGTTAAGAGATATTTGTAGGTTACCATAGCGACAGTAATTTGCAGAACTGTAAGGCCTCCTGCAAATTTGATGGTTAGCCATAATTTCTACTTTCAGGAGGAGATTTGAAGATCCAAATTCAAATGGTTCACTTTTATCTGTAAATCATTGTTTATACAGTAAACTGCGGAAGAGCCAAATTTAACGCACGGAGTGATACCGCAGTATCACAGAAAACGGCTGCGAAACAACCACAGCGTTGTTTTTCGCAGTGTGAGTAAATACCTGAGGCCCTTCCCCCCCCCCCCATTCCTCCTTCATTCTTAAATATACAAAACCCTAATTTCCAAAAACCCGGCAACGCACTCGTAACTGTATCTCAAAAGGAAATAAAGTCTATTCTATTCTATTCTAACTCCTCTGGTGTTGTGGTTGTTCATGGTCGGCGACGATTGCTTACCGTCAGGTAATCCATCTGCTAGTTTATCGACTCATTCCAAAGAAAAACATTTAAAAACCTTCCTCCTTATTACGATTAAAATAATAATAAAACAAATCCCATAAACATTAAATCCCATTGTTTTCGACACCATTTAACTGCGATAAGGGGTTCAAAACCCATTGTTTGAATGGCGCGAGCTCAAGTAAGATTGTAGGATTAATATACCCTTTTATCTCTTGGTAAACAACTCTCAATTCAGAATAAATGGTGACGAAACGAGAGAGAACGATCGTCTTAAAACAAACTTGCAAAGCAATGTTTCATTTTCTATAAAGGGTATAAACGGTTTTCTCATTCAAGAAGAAATCAGTCGTATAAATAAAATAAAACACTAAACATACTTAAAAATAATCATAAATACATATATATAAACCTTTATTGATTAATTTTAAGATATATTTAATATTCGTTTTTTTTTTATAATTCGCAATAAATCAGTCATGTGCCATAAGAGGTAAAAAAATAAAACCAATCGTGCAGTTTTTGCATCGAAAAATTCATTGAGATTGACATTTTTAAGATTTCTAACTAAGTTAGTATTGTATTTGGGTAGTTTGTAACGTATCTACCTTATTGTGATTTTTCTTTCAATATAATAAGTCAATTTTATTTATCCATTAATTATGTGTATCGAAATACCAAAACAAAACACTAACTAACTAAATAATTAATAGTTTTGACAAAGCCATGTTGGACTGTTTATGTTGTAAGTCCAACATATAATACATGAATATACATATATATACTCTACGTGGCTACCTAAATGCAATTTGAGTATGCAGCGTCCTCCGGGAAATTGAATATCGTATGAAATGTAGTAAGTTTGTAACATTATTGTTAACTGTTTGTATGTTGTGTAGTGAATTTACTGCTCTAGTTATAGCTAGCTAGCTGTGTGTCAGAATGAGCTATCACAATATCTGTTTGTTTCATCGCTAATAAAAGTGCCCAATTGCTGAGCAAAAGCCTCTTCTCATAAGGCCAATGTTTTTTATGGTCGACAAACGAAAACACGTATTATCTGGTGGTAAGCAATCAGCGCTGCCCATGGACACCCGAATCGCCAAACTAGTGCGTTGCCGGCCTTTTGGGGAATGAGGTTTCGGAAATTTAAATATTGGTTACGGTTGGGGGGAAGGGAAGGATTGAACCACCGGTAACCTCGCATATAAGGCGAAACACAACGCTGTGGTTGTTTGATATTAACTTTTATTTAACAGTACCTTAAACTATTAAGCAATACATTTAAGCATTATGATTGATATTCCCTAAAACTGTTAAACATTTTACCATTATGATTGAGGCAAACAGAAACCTTATTGCCAATTAATAACTTCATCAATTGAAGGAGTGATTATCTTTGTAGTGAGGCCATGGTATAAGTCCGGTCGAGCCAGCCCATTCGTGCCGAAGCATGGCTCTCCCACACTTGAATTACAATGATGACATGCTTTAATAAGTCAGAGATCTTATTGTTAGTCTGTCATAAAACTGATAGAAACGTACTCCGATAATCTTCTACTACTCCTCTGTCCCTACACCGAATAAAAAAAAATGTAGTTATAATCTAAAGAATCAAATAATTCAAATATTACTTGTATTGAAAAATACGATCCTTTGAGTAAGTACTCAATAGAAATAGGCATTTAAAAATTGTTTTCTATTTTTTTAATAAAAAAATCTCTCCAAAACTACCTTTCTTTGAGAACGCTGAATTGTGTTATTGTGAAATGAAGATTATTTTCCTTTAAATAGCGAAAGAAATTTTAATCTTTATGAAAAAAACTTTTCAGTATTTGATAACCTTGATACAATACTAAATACGACGTGTTAATAATTTTGACGAAGTAAACAGATCCATTCATCAAGTTCATAATTGGTTTACAGTCAATAATTTAGCACTTAACGAGAAAAAAACAAAATGTATTAAATTTAGCTTGCCCAACGTACACAGTAATGATTGTGACATAATTTTAAATGGGCAAAAGTTAGGATTTGTTAACGAGACTATGTTCCTAGGTATTACGCTAGACAATAAACTTCAATGGGGTTCCCACATAAAGACGCTTTCGGGAAGACTGAGCTCAGCTGTTTTTGCAGTTAGACAGATTAGACAGCTCACAGACGTGAACACAGCAAGGCTTGTTTATTTTAGCTATTTTCACAGCATTATGTCGTACGGAATTTTGCTGTGGGGTCGAGCTGCGGAAGTAGATTCAATATTTATTTTGCAAAAGCGGGCTATCCGAGCGATATATAACTTGCCCCCTCGTGAATCTCTGAGAGAACTATTTAAAACGATAAATATCCTAACGGTACCTTGTCAGTTTATATATGAAAACATTATGTACGTAAGGAAAAATTTGCAATTATTTGAAAAAAGAAGCGATAGACATAATTTTAATACAAGAGGCAAAGATAGGCTGGCTGTGCCACGATTCCGTCTGTCCAAAGTACAGAAATCCTTTATGGGGTTCTGTGTAAATTGTTACAATAAAATTCCAAGAAGTGTATTAAATCTTAATGAACGAAAATTTAAAACTTATATTAAACGCGAATTATGTAGACAGGCATACTACAAACTTTCAGATTATATTGAGGACAAGAATGCCTGGCATCATGTTGGTTCGGCTCCACTGGACAAAACTCAAATATGTAGTCATTAGTTATTGAAATTCTCAAAATTAATGAAACCTTGAATGAGTTTATATAGAAGCATTCTTTTGGATTGTGAGTACGCATATGTGAGCACCATGTTCGAGACAACAAAGGATTAAAATTTTAATGATAGATAGACCATCATTTGTTCCTTTTTATTAACAACTTGTCTCTGCATTGTTCTCACATAGGGGTACAGTAATGTATAAAAAATGTATTATTTATGAACTGTAAAACAAATATTTTTTTTTAAAAGAGTAACGATGGAGTTTCTTGCTCGTTCTTCTCCATTCGAAACTACAATTTGGAACGAGCACCTAGCTTCACTGACGAACAGACTGACAGACTACTATTCTATTTTGACGTTTCAAAAGTACCTATTTATGGTTTATTTGGAATAAATGATTTTGATTTGATTTGATTTGATACTCATGGGAAAATTCAGAAATTAAATAGGTATGTATTTATGTATTTACACACATACAACACCGAGCATAAATTTAAATTTATATAAATCTATTAATCTATACTTATAATAAATCTGTAGAGAGGTCAATTCTGTACATAAAATATACTTTCAAAATAACTATCAGGGGGTGATAAGTGATCGACACTGATGGCAAAAATGCAATCAGTAAAATTTTTGTCTGTCTGTATGTTCCTTATAGAAACAAAAACTACTTGACAGATTTTAACGAAACTTGGTACCATATTCTTCATATTTCTGGGCAGGTTATAAATAACAACAGTTTTCGCAAACCGCAAATTGTACCTAGTTAATATCCCTTAAGTTCCTAAAAAACTTATGTGGTACATAGGTCATACAAAACGCGCTATAAATAGAAAAATCTCATGTATTATAAAGATGATTCATGATTTTATTATAAAGAAACCAATTTCTTTATCATAATCAAAAACATGACCCATAAATATAAATATCAAAGTCAATCTTTATAAATAAGTCAACAAAACTTAATCAAAACCCCTCAAATCATAAATAAAATCATTAACCCAACCCCAGCCACAACCGAGTCTAAATTACTCAAATCATTTTACAATTATCAAGCCAAAATTCGTGCGAAAACCCGAGACCCTAATAATCCGGCAACCGATCGCATAAATTTTAAAAATACAAAATGGCGTCATCTTTTCAAGGGTTGGATTCAAAAATGGCTGCAAAGTTGATAAAGCAGGTCTTATGATGGCTTTGATAAAATGCGACGGAAATGATAAGCCGTGTCGTGATGCCTTCGATGAGATTTCGTGAACCCTTAAGTGTTATAGGACCTTCGTTCATGGCACTGTGTTTACGTAGATTCGTTTTCCATTTTGTTAAAGATATTTGTAGAAGTGATAGCTGTCTTTTTGACCTTCGTTTTTTAGTCAGATCAGTAAATAAGTCATATACCATGTTTTTAATTTTACTTTAGTCATTGGATTTTTGAGGGGGCAATTATGACATCTAATTACTTACCCTAAGTGAGGTAGTGACAGACTCTTACTGACTAAAATCTACCTCATTCTTTCTTCAGCTCCAGGCCTGAGCTACGGTATATTATCGCGCCTACAGCCGCAACCCTGGCTTGACTTAGGTCTTAAGTATAAATCATCACACCTTAAGCGAACGCAGTCTCAAACACCACGTTTGAAAGGTTAATATATTTTTTCAGTCAGAAAATATATAATAATAATCACGAAAACAAACAAACATCTGTTTGCCGCGCTTTTCTCTGGAATTAGATTAAAATCTTCAAATCCAGTTTATTTTACAAAAGAATTTTAAAATATTGAAAAATTGTGAAAAATATCGTTAATTATATTGGTACAGACTCTAAAAAACATTATTACCTTAGTTCTACAATGTCTCTAACTTAAGTGCATATACAACATACATAGCAAAAGAGAAATCCACTTGAGCCTTTAATACCTTCTTCATCTTTCCGCAAGGAAAGTGCCATTCAAAAACCCCAACCTTCCTTGTGTTTAGACACACAATAACAACCCACCATCAACTCCAAATGGCCTTGTACTTGTAACATTAAGGCTCATTTTTCCGTGTAAGGAAGGGTTAGCTTTCAAAGTGATATTATACTTGATCGGTAAATTGTTAGGGCTGTCGTAATGTCGATAATATTTGCTTTTTAACTGGGAAATAAAGCGTAAATTTTGTGCGGTAAAAACTTTTTTTATGCTTGCAATAGGTAAAAATCAGGGCAATTTGAGTTATTTTTTGGAAAACACAAAATATTTTGCAACTCGCCATAATAATTGTAATTTCAATAGTCTTAAAAGATTAAAATAGATGCAAAATTTAAAAAAATAATCACACTCTCGAGAAAGATAATAGCCACTTACCTACATTAACAGAATCACAGATAATTCAATTTTGAACCCCTTGCTATTCGACATTCGCTCATTTATTATTCTGAACGTTGAAATGGTTCATTCACTCATTCACGAGAACGGGAACGACTTTTACTTTTCGCACTTAACTTTAATCTGCACTTGGTTTTTTTTTCTCACTCGGAAAATTATTTTTAAACCGCGTATGTATTAGATCTAATATCATAAATCTAATGATTGCTACTATTGTCAGTGCGACTGTAGAGAAAGAGATCTCGGGTTCCATCCCAGTCCGGACAAATAAATTACAATTTGTGTATTTTTGTTTTTTCGAATATTAGTTACATATACCTCGTGGTCTCCATCCAGTATCACACCCCATATCACATGGTATAAAGTGGGTTTCATTATTTTATTTTTATTCTACAGTACGTTAAAATATTTGTTTTATATTATTATGTAATAACATCCCATTCTTAGCTGCTATTAAGTACATACTAATCATAGTGACCCGTGTTGTTTTAGACTAGAATTGTAATAATACACGTCGAAATTATTAACAGTGTGACCTAGAATGATTTAACACTACACAATTTAGCTTATATTAGAAAATACTTTAAAAAATTAGCTTTAGTTTTACTCAGAAACTTGCCTTATTCAGAAACAAGATTTTAAATTTGAAACCAGTTTTTGTATTTCAAATTGAAGGTAGGTGAGAATAAGGTTCAAAATACAATGACTCAATGGTTTAAACTCAGATTAAAGATAAATCTTGTTTTGTAATAAGGCGGAGAGCGCCTGTTTTACCGTCTTCATAAAAGTTCCCTATAAAGTGATGTGACACATACTTCATTTAAAACGACGTTCTATATTCAAATTTACCTGATACATAGTTCGAATTCAGACAATGTGAAACAGACGCTAAGTCTGAGACAAATAGGTAAAATGTGGATTAGCACTTGCACACGAAATCGTTCGAGGTAAGTCGACTAGTTTCAAGCTATGCCTGATGCCATAAAAGTCTAGCAAGCACAAGGTGATATCATTACATGAAAGAGATCACGACACGAAAGTGCAAAGCTTCTTCTATTTGACTCAGACGTAGAAATAAACTAATTAATATAGTTTGAATTTAGAATATAAATAAAAACTAAAAAGAAGATCTCCGTCTTATATTTTATACAAACACTTATCAGAATCTGCTATTCATATAATGCTCCTTGTTATAATGTTACCACAGGTTAAATTACAAAGCGCATACAATTTAATACGGGTGCACCCTCTCTGATTAGACGCGCCTTTGTGAGCTACCCGCCCAGAACGGGATACATCCAGTTCTAACTGGATTGCACTGGCGAAACGCCGCTCAGAATACAGTCATACAGTTTACACGATGGTTGTGGTAGTGAAGGCTTCCATTTTGGCTACAAAAAACTTTGTAATTGAGAATTGTTTGTAGTATGCGCTATAAGTGAATGTAAAAATTATGATCTACCATTTAAAGCATAAAATTAGTAAAATAATCATATGTAAAGATGGAGTTTTTATTTAATAACTCTATTCCATACAATTTGCGTACATAATATATTATGTATTTGGTTAAAGGCTGATTTTTCAATAGTCAGATAAATGTTATCTTAGGAATAAAATTGTTGCTGTCACTGTCTTATACAAACATTTTGACGTGACAGCATCATAATCATTTACCAGATAACTTTTATCTAACCATTGAAAAATCAACCCTAAGTTTTTTAACCTACTATCATTGAAAATATAATTTTATTACACATTGATCACAACTAGGTATTAACTATTACTGTATACTAACGCCATCTTTTTCACAGCGGACGAAAACGGATCCATTTCGGAGACAATACCGGACCGGCCCGTCGATCTCAAAAACTTTCCAAAGCTCTGCGACCAGAGAAGAAAATATCCTGTTTTATACAAACTAGAGTTTCAAGTAAGTACTTATTTATATTATTTTACCTTAGTTAGTTTAATAAGTAATTAATTAATTAAAATTCAGCCTAGTTTAGCGGGGTTTTGCAACAAACTTAAGAGGGTGCTGTAGTTTAAAATAATATTCTGATCTTTTATGGTTACAACTTACAAGTCTTATTTAAAAAACCAATGAATACCAAATTCAGTTTCGCCAGCGTGGTGGATTAAAAGTAGAGAGCGCGGAATGTGTTAATCCAAGGTATTACATACACATGTACCATAATTCAACCGAATCGGTCCAGTCCTTTTTTGCGTGAAAGGATAAGAAACATACATTCACACATTCGATCCTACACGCTCTGTTTTCTTTAAACGACCACGGTTGGTGAGGTGGCTGGGCCACTGGCTGCCGTGCAATGTGTCGCGGGTTCGATTCCCGCACGGAACAACTCTTTGTGTGATCCACAAATTCTTGTTCCGGTGTTCTGAGTGTCATGTGTATGTGAAATTGTATGTTTGTAACCACACTTACGATACAGGAGAAAATCCTAGTGTGGAGCAACATTTATTTTAAGATAGATAGAATAGAATATCCTCAAAATAACAATATTCTACTCGTATTTCGACGAAATACAACAAATTCGCAATGCTATCACGTCAGTCTTTTGGCTGAGTAAATAAATCTGTTAAAGACGAAGGCTTATCAGAAAAAATTGATGGTTATACTACTCCAATAAGTAGCAAGAACGGTGTAGTTTTTTATTATTTTATTTATTTGGCTCACCAACAATTGAATACACTGATACAATAACATGATACATCCAAGAGACTTATAAGCTAGTGTACCAATTTCTTATAGGTAAGCACATCATGCACAAATTATTGATGTTGAGCGTAGCTTAAAGCATCATTAAGAACATTATAATAATCATTATATATAAATTACAATTAAAATCAATATTAAATTTAAAAAAATAAACAAAATCAATATTACATTAAAAAACAAAATCAAGATAGAAATAAAACATAATTAAATCTGAAAACAAAATCAAAATTATTACTTCCAATCGTTATTAATATCTATCTATCTCTTTTAGAAACCTATCATTATCAAAATTGCTACAGAATACGAACCTCTAAAGAAATACCGAAACAAAATCTGCCATTATTTGAAAAAGGCTCATTAGAAAAAATACAATTTTAAATGAAGCTTTATCAATACGTCCCAGATAAGTTCATCCCATTTTGGTGTGAGGCCAAAAGAGTCCATCTTGGTACATAATAAGTCACAGTAACGATCGCCTGGGCCACGTGCCGCCAGCTAAGTGTAAGCCTCGCTCATTGATAAACGGTCCCAGGAAATTAAGTGTCGCGGAAGATATGGGTATTTAAGTTCATCCTTCCTTTATCTCCGAATTGTTATAGGGTTTTCCATCTTTTTGTTAAGATGATAAGAGAAAATTATGGAAGGCGAATACATAGGAGAATACGCCGTTTTTATATTATTGTGTTGTTTTGAAAGAAAACTCTTAAGGTAATCACTGAAGGTCATAAAATAAATTTCTGTTATAAGTTTTATCTCGTCCATGGATCTAATACAGACGATTGTAATGAGTATATTAGTGCTATTATAATCTCGTAACGACGTCCGATGCTCGCAAAGGATATTAAGAAGTTAAGATGCACTTTTTCCCCTCACAAAAAAAAGATGCACTTATTCTACAACCATTTCCTACTAGTGCAAGTGAAATAGGTTGTTCTAAGTAAATGTACAAACGTACAAACGTACCTTAGTTCAATTGTTTCAGAGAGTGTGCTTATCAAGGCAACCAAATCTCAAACACACTCCATGCTAAGAAATCCAAATCCAAATTACAATCTAATATTATAAATGCGAAGTCTGTCATTTCTTCACGCCTAAACTACTAAACCGATTTCTGTAAAATTTGGCACTGAGATAGTTTGGACCTCGAGAAAGGACATACATAGGATAGCTTTTATACCAAAAATCTGCAGAAAGTCACTATTCCACGCGAATGGATACGCGGGCAAAACCTATTACTTTCATAAAATCTTTAAATCAGGAAACAAACAATAACTACTAATAAAGTTCAAAAAGAATGGCAAGAACCAACAAATTCATTCATGTACAGAAATAAACCTTCGCTGAAGTAAAAAAGACATTTTAATTAGAAATAAAGAAAGAAGAACCTTGATTAAATTGTCAATTTAAGATTGGAACGTCAAAAGAAACCCTCCTAAAAGATGCTTGTTGAAAATACAAAGACATTGTAATTTGACAATGTTATTTTTAGATGTGAAGTTGATGAATTCACTAGGGATTGAAATTGAGTAATGTGTTACAAGAAAAATGTCACAACTTGGATCTCGGGAAGGGATTCCAACATATAGAGTTCCAAGAGATTGTTTATTGATTGGACGCTAATTTTGTGCCTAATAGACTTTGCTGAGGCTATCTATAAGAGCTTAGTGCTTTTTCTTTCTCGAACGGATCCAACTTCTTCTTTCTTTTCTTCATCTTTATTTCTCACTTCATCTTCATAACCATTCACAACTCGATTAAATAATATGAAACGAAAACGTCTGGATGATAACCAAGAAATAATTTTGTATGTTCGTCACGAATAGATTGGCACGCCGAAAACCAGTGTAAAACATCTACTACCTACCAGAGCTTTACTTGTTTATCTCCCTTTTCCTAATCCCTTCAATTATCAAATTCTCTTGTTTCTAATCCTCTTTTGTCTGCACGTTTGACCTCCGCCTACCGTACAACATGTCGCTGATTCGATTACTGCATGGCAACAACTCTTTGTGGATCCACTTATCGTTGTTCCGGGTCTTGGTGTGATGTACCTATATGTGAAATGGTATGTTTGCAAACGCACTTAGACACAGGAGAAGATCCTAGTGTTAGGCGTCTTGCAAAACCAGCTTCCAAGTTCCAGCTTCTGGTGCTGTGGATGACCATGAGCAACGCCGATTGCTTTTCATCAAAAGGATGTCAAACAACGGGTTCCAGCTTTATATTACTATCAACGACCCCAATTATACTTTTAAAGTATATTACAAAATTCTTTCACTAAATTAATCCCGTACCAATCTTGTTGTATCACAATAACTCCATTTTTCCAAGACGAAAGAATTTTTTTCAAACAAATGAAGTTCAAAAACTTTTGAAAAGGTTTCGGTAATTTTCGGTGTTTCAAACACAAAAAAATCTTTGTTTTCAACTTTATCGTCGTTACGTTAGGGGTCCTTTTAAGGTTGATAGAAATTTAGTACTTATCAGATGTTTTAATACTGGCTACGAAAAAAATGTTTACAATATTTTCTTTTAATTTTTGAATGTAGTTTACTGTAGAATTACGCTTGTCAACCGAGTTGTTGTTGCTGGTATACCAACCTCTTTTGGACAGTAAACCTCTACGGTCTGTAGATAAGAGCATATTGCTTAATACTAATTATGATTAATAAACGTGAATGGAAAAAACATGGGAGAATGGATGGGTTGATTACTCAACATCTCTCCACTACAAAACTGCAGCCTATACGTTAGTAAAACTAGTGACATATCATTTACATATTATATAAGAGAAACAACCAAGACAACAGCTTTATTTCAATAAAACTAAAGACCATATTTGCATATTCATAACATTATAAAATTTTGGGAGAGAGTTAAAGCCAAAAAACTTAAACAATAAACCATTCGCTTTGATTCATAGTCGAAGAATTTTTCCAAATACATTACAAACTTGTGGCGTAATTCAGTTCCGTGAGTTAATCTTTCAGTAAGGTTTAAAAAAGAAATTGTATTAACTTTGTAATTCTTCCTTGGAGTTCTACTTTGAAACGTTGGTAGTTTTAAACTAGTTACTTTTATATTTCGGTAAGGTGGTGAGAGAACTGGCTTTTTGGCAAGTATAATGTAGTAGCTGCATTTATCAGAACCTCACCTCTCCTCTTGTAGCTGGTCTCAAAGTTTTTATGTAATAGGTCGGCAAACGATCGTACTAATTACATGTACTTACATCAGAAGAGTTCAGTGTTCTCGACCTTTTGGGTACAGAATTTTGGAGATTTGCGTATTGGGGAGGGATGGAGGACATGAAATATTGGGCCTCGAGTGAAACACAACGTTGTGATTATTTCATGCCGGTTTTCTGTGAGGCCATAGTATCTATCTACTTCAAAATAAGCGCTACAATAGAAGGTCCAGGATCCAGTAAGGGAATAAAGTAACTCTTTTCATTTTCGTAAACCGATAGAAAAAAGGAATATTTTTTTATTAAAATTCAGCGGTAGAGGTGGAGCTGAAATTGTTGAGCGGTGCAGTGTCGAGGCGGCGGGCGACGCCTAGTGCACTGAACATAAATTATCTAGGTTAACCTCGCCTGACGTGACCCACTTATGCATTATTCGGTGCGATGGATAAGCACCCGTTTTTCCAATGGATATGGAATTTTTGCCGGAATATTCAGTAGCTTTTGTAATAGTGGCGATGTTTTATTAAAATTTATCAAAGAATGTTTGCCATTTCACTTGATTGGTTCGTTTATTTTGTATTGTAGAGACAATTTTTTTAAGGTACATGTAAAACTTTCTTATCAAAATTTTGTAAAGAACTAAAGACGAAAAGAACGAAAGATATTATCAAAACGGTAAAATTATTATTTAACAAGGTCCTCATGTTGGCAAGATGTAGTTAAGATTTCCATGTACTATACAGATTACTAAGCTTATACTAAGGAGGCTATAATCAATATCAACCATGTTACTCTAACAGCTAAAACTGTAGATAGTTATCATGATCTCCTTCCGAGTGTAAAACCGATAGAATTTCACCGATAACATCAACTTCCAGCTTCAACTGCCGTCGACCGTGTAAGGCGACCTCGCAATTTTTCCAATATTCCACCTTCAAAAAGCTAGCGTAGAAAATCTAAAAAAACAACTCGGTGCCGCCTTTTGTCAACTTTATCGAAGCGTCGTATCGAGACGAGTGAAGTTTTTCGCTGCTTTTTTCCTCGCTTACTTCGACATCACTCTGTCAACGTCCGCTGAGATATAACCCCGAATAAAAAATATATTTACGGACGGACGACCGGAAAATTTATCTGCCCCACAGCCCTTTGCGAGTTTTTATTATCAATCGACGAAGTGTGTAGATCCTATAAATATTACGCACAATTCAAACTAATAAAAAAGTTGGTAGCCCACTTTTTGCTGAAGTATTCATTTCTTGTTATTGATAAAAATCTGTTATGTGACGGGTCAAATTCGTTGAATGGTATTGCAATGCTAAAGGTCCCTAACGGAAACCCGTTTTTATATACAAATAAATTTTGCGATGATGACATTTAAACTTTGAAATATTTTTTGCTACATGTTATTTTACACACAGTTTTTTTATACTTTTAATATTTTTTTATTTTGTATTAGCCATTAACGCCTCCTATGGGTACCAGGAATGACAAAAGAGTGTATTGCCGGCCTTTTGGTGAAACCAGAAGTTTCGGATATTTAAGGATTGTGAAGGGATGGGGGCAGGGAAAGGATAAGGCCTCCAGGATTTTTTTAGCGTATAGAAAGTACTTTACGGAAAAGCGCAATAGTAAAAGTAGGTATACTTTATGAAAACTAGTGTCAATGTTCAACCTCCAACCTAGTTGGGACAAGGCCAGAAGAGAGTAAACTATTCTTAAAAGGTCATAATTCAATAACCTTTTTATTTCGCTGGCAATGCAAGCAATGCGCAGTGGTCTGGTTATATCGATAACCTTTCAATGACTGAAAATATCGCTATCATCCAGTCAGCAATTTTTAAACGGGAATAATGGAATGTAAGATCTTTACTTTCCTCCGGTTTTGCCTCTAACTTATGTTATTTTTTCGACTTTTGTAAGATCAGAAGATTCTATGTATAGGTGAGGTACAGTCAACAGAACGAACGGAGATATCATCCGCACTATCTATTGGATACAATTTTTACAGTTTTAATTTTGCAATCGGTAGGTGTAAATGTGCCGATACCCGACAAATACTTGAAAAAGTAATATATTGGTAATTTTTTTGTACTTTCTGTCAAAAAAAATATTTGTATACTGACTTATCCACATTAGCTAATTAGAACAACATCAAATAATGGTACCCTCTGTGTGTATAAAAAAGTTGTTCATTTCTAAAAACGTGTCATATAAAAGAACTGATGTACAATACCGCTGACGTATCTTGGCGAGTTTGAAGTTAACCGATTAGCTGCGCAGTACACAATTTTGTTCCTAAAAGATCCATTGCGCAGTCAAACGGCTACCTTCAAACTCGCCAAGATACGGCGGCCGTAGTGTAAAGTCATCCTTGTGCAAATGACGAATTCGAATCGTAGTGCTCTCTGAAACAGACAATTTCAAAGAAAAGGTTAATAATCATAACAATGTCTTTCTCTTTGTTCCAGACGGCGGTTAAAGTGGAGACGCACTCTTGTCGACACGCTACTAAGAAGACAAATTCACACAAAAATCAAAATCAGAAAGTCATACCTTGTGAGTACCACTTAAGATTCATATTCATATAAATTTGTTCCGAACTTCCCCTTACCTTTTAAATATTTATAACTTTGTTCTTTCAAATATTTCGTGGTTTGAAGTGTGATTTACATTGCGTTGTGTGACTGGGGATTTTTTGCTATACATTACTGTTGAGTTTTATATTTTATGAAGTCAAAAGCTTTTATATCAATTTGCTTACAGCCACTTTTGAAGTATTTCGTATTATATTCGTTTGACGATCTTTTTATGGAGTGAGAGATTTATTTCTTAATGACACAAATTCATTGACGAGTAGACTGACAGACTGTTATTCTATTTTGACGTGAAAGTGCTTGGATATGGTTTAGTGGGCATAAAAGGTTTTGACTTTGACTTTGGCTTTAACACACAATAATTTCCATGTATAAGTTTTAAATTATTAGTGTGTAATCGATATAAGTACCTATGTAAGTTCTAAAGGAAGGTAGTTTTGAAATTCTTAACATTGTCCTTGTGAGACAAGATTCTTGCTGGTGTGGGCAAAAGGTTGATGTTGATAAACCGTACTCTAACTTAATCTATTAGTTAAATTCTAAATGCAAGTCATTATGATTACTTATCAGTAACTTTCAAAATTTGTATCATATCGCATAAAGTATCAATATTATAGTAGCTACACGATTGATATCAAACAAAAATTAAATAAAAAAGTTTTAATAACAACGAAAAACTTTCCAACTCCTTAAACGTTTCCGATTAAAAAGTATGGCAGTCTATCCACAGCTTTATCACGTAATTCCTAGCATTCCGCAAAGTACATTTTTATTCGCGACTCCCCATAAAGCTGGCTATAAAAAGTGAAACCTTTTTATTACTTCATCGTAGCTTAGCACGTAAAACTTAGATTGAGGTATACGCGACAAATATTTGTGAACGATTTAAAATTGTAACTGCATTTCCAAAATAAAATATATTGTTGTCTTTTTGAAATCCCAATACGAAATATTCTTAAACACACACTGGATTTTAATAAAATTAATTTATACTGCTACTCTTGCGCGGTTCCACTCGCTGCTCAGCTCCATTTGATCGTAGCGTGGTGTTTTATAGCCTATAGCACTCAAGAACATTGTAGCTATCGATCATTGAAAGAATTTTGGCAATCCGACCAGCGGTTCCAAAGATTACCCCATTAAAATCTCGTAAAGTTATATACAAGCACAATGTCTCTTCAAACTGTGTTGAGTATCTATCATTATCTAGTCACCATTGTAGCCACAAACGAACTAGACATTCAAAGATGGAACTGTAACATTCATCAAGCAGGCCAATTCGCAATTATTTACGGTCATCGCATCATGTCAACTTCATTCCCTGACCTCATCTCAGTAACTGAGATCGAAATGTAGCAACTAAGTACTTATACCTACATATCAACCCATCAACTACTGCAACTAGTATGGAACAACTGTGTGACCTACAAACTGGACCTCTTGTAAACTATCCAAGACAAAATTCTAATGGAGAAAAGAATAAGAAAATTAATTTTAATAAATATCTTTTTTGTAGTTGACTGTACATTCAGTGACGCTTATGATTTCAACAATTTGTTTTGAAGTCCCAAGATTTTGATACAATTGTTTTTAAATGAAAATTGGTATTTCGTCTTGTTAGTCTATGTCCAAGATTAGTTGCACTCAATTTAACTTAGTAAGTGACAACAGTGAAATGTGGCAAGTAGCAACGTGACTTCTTCCAAGTCATAATTATGTAATATCTAACTATATTAAGACGCCATTGACAAACGGTGAAGAAAAACATAATGAGGAAACCTGGACCTACCCGTGCGTGGTGATTAATGCTCAACCTTAACCATGTAAGAAGAGGCCTTTTGCACAGGAGATGGCACTTATAGGCTGATGATGTGTAATGTGAAGTGGCACCTTATTAGTTTTTTAACACCCTAAGTACTAACCTAATTTTTTTAAATGCGAAGTCATTCAATTACTTGCATTCAATGGCCTAAATGGAGCAAAAGGGGCGGGTCAGAATCTTACCGACTTAAAGCTATCCCGTTCCGTCTCCAGACATCAGTCCAATTGGGACTCATCTGTGCTGATGGTCATCCCTATAAGTAAAAGCTAACTTTTACTGGAAGTTGAATACATACACAGCTAAAAGGAACACCCTGTTTTACAACTAGCTACTAATTAGTCCATTCTCGTCTACCGCATAAGGTAACAGGCGTAATAAAATAAAACATCAGCTCTAGTTAGCAAGTACTGGTGGTGCCATCTTTATCGTCTGCAATTTGTCCATGAATGACGTCATAATAGAAACTAGTGAACCGAGGAAACTGCAGTTACAATGCATTGATAGGCTCTGTGCATACTGAAAGAGATAAAGAAATATAAATTTAATAGCGTACGAATATAGTTCTAATTACAATGACAGTCTACCCTTCTAACCAGTTCAGTATCGAATGTCGTTATCGCTTTAGAAACGAAACAAATGTGTGGAAATTACTACTACTATTCAACACCCTATTCTTACCTCCACATAAGTACCAAGCATGTTTTTATAATAACTATCGTGAGACATACTAAAGTAGGCTGCGCGACTTCGCCGCGTCCGCGCACGCTGCTCATGAGGAAGAACCCCTCTGTGGTTTGAAACTAGTAGAGCTTTTCTCAATATACACACGTGAGTAACCCGCGATTTTTAGTTAATTAAGTACCAAGCACTTGATAAACTTATGTGGCAGATCACTCTTACAAATTACATAAATTATAATGATACATTATGTTGTGTAATTATGCTGTTTATATATTATCAAACAGACCCTTGTGTAATCCTATCTTTAACTGTTTGCTGTTAAAAATAGGCCTTTACCGTTTTAGTCTAAGAATTTTGCAAATATTTGGCGCTCACGCTCATCCAATATTATTATACAAAACACGTTTCTATGTTGCCTGCATTTGATGACATTATTTGGCTTTTCTCGTCTTCCAACCAATGTGTGCAAGTCTTTAGTGTTCATTTGTTCAACAGCTTCGTTCGTTACCGCGCGGTTTTGTTTAGTGACGTTTGAGTCAGCCGCCATCTTGTTTTACAAGGAGCCTTTGATTTCAACGGCTTAAATAATTTATTTTCAAACTTAAACTTACTTGATTATTCAATTTGTTAGTTCAGTTTGTTTGTTGGTTTTGTATTTTGGATTGTTTTTGGTTCGTTTAAATTTTAGGTTATATCTTAAAAGGAAATTAAAATGAGAAATCTGTTTGGTAACTATTTTATTGAAGAAGACAATAAAAATTTGAATTTTCGGATATTCTACTTCTCATAAATATAAACAGAAGTTATTGACTATGATTAAGGTGGTAGTTAATTAAATGTTATTTTGTTCTTATACTTTCTAAGAATAAAATTCTCAGTCACAAACAGCAGATAGCAGCATATACAGACAAATATAGGCAGGACATAATTTGTAGATACCTCCAGGAAAGAAGTGGCAGAGTCGTAGGATTAAACTATTTCATACCAATAATTTTTAGTTTAGTAATACAGCGCCAACGAGACATCGAATCGCCTGATGGTAAGCAATTGGCTTCGTCTATGGACACCTAAGACCACAAATACAACGGTTTCAAGTAATTTTCTGTAAGCTCGTGGTACCACTACTGTGAAGCCAGCTCATGCATGACCGCGGGTCTGCGGACGGCGAGTAAGGGTAGCTCGCCGCCCGATCAGAACCAGACCCGAGCGTACGGCGCGTAGCGTTCCGCGCGCGCCTCAAAGAGCCAATAGACCACCACAAACGGGGCTCTATAAGCCTGATGTTTAGCCGGGGTTGCGGAGTAAGCTCAATGAGGCACCGCGACCTCGGCTCAAAACAAGAGAAGGAACGGGGGGGTTTTTAGTCAGTAAGAGTCTGACACTCCCTCCTGCCCGGCCCTAGGTCATTTGATGATGAATGATGTGAGTCATTTGATGATTTTCTCCTGACAAAAAAAAGCTCAGCATGGTGCTTCCACACTTACAAACCACAAACAAAATATTTTGAAAATAAAAACATCCTTATTTTCCTGATCGTCGGCTCTTAAACAACGACCACAATATACCCAAGTTAATATTTCGGTACAAGGTTGCAGGTTGAGGTCGTAGTAGCAATATTCTCATCTAATTCCGTATTCCCCGCAGATGACTACAACCGCGTGGTGCTAGAGACGGTGGACCGGGAGCCAGACTCCGACTACATTAATGCTTCCTACATAGATGTGAGTATTTCTGAAACTTTTTATTCTTTTCAGGGCTCATTTTTCAATGGTTAGATAAAAGTTATTTGGTGAATAATTATGATGCTGTCGCGTTAGAATGTTTGTATATGACAGTGACAGCAACAATTTTATTGCTCAAATAACATTTATCTGACTATTGAAAAATCAACCCTTACCCTTATTTGTTAGTATTTTTGAAGTAAGATTCTTGAATTGTCTAGTGACTTTTGAAGTATTTGTGTGAGACAAGAGACTTTAAGATTCGGTTCCCAAGAAAATGTTTGAAAGGGTTAGAATTTCCAGGATACCGTTCTAAGAACCTTGAAAAATTATTATTCCTGTACCAAATTTGTTCCGATTCAAATTATATTTAATATATCATTAGATTATGTGAATAAAGTAATGGGAGAATTGACAAAAATCTTTTCAAAACCATGCACTATCACTACAAGAAATCAATCCTTTTTGCCAAACAATTACATATCTGTTTAATTTGCTTTAAAAATACATTCAAAAAAACTTTTCATTTATCATCACTTCAAAACAAATGCTTAGTTTGTTACTAAAATCTAGACTACTATCTCAAATTAATAATCTGTCTTAAAAATCCCAGCCTTAAATTAAACTCCTCTAACATAATCGGCCTGTTAATTAAATGGTCCGACTAAAGCCTAATTATCTTCATTAATAAAGGGTAATTACTCGGTAACCGGTCGATAGTCGTTAATTAGATATCTTATAACTGGTATCATCTTGCTTAGGGTTGGATCCGATACGGCTATGTAAGCAAAATTGTTTTTTTTTTTTCAATAATTTGTTAATTAGAACCTGCGATGGCTGGCTAACTGGATGCCGTAGGTTTGGAGCACGGAACAGCGCTACAAATTAATCTGTGTGTGATGTGTATTTGAAATTGTATGTTTGTAAACGTCACCCAAGCTACAGGAGAAAATCATGAGGTTTTTTTTTAAATAAAAGCAATTCGATTTTTGACTGTTAATAAAATAAGTATGTATGTTAGAAAAAGAATAATCATTAACATTCTGCGGCTGATAAATCTTAACCAAATAAAAAAAACACTAAACCAAAAGCGAAATCCATACAAGATTACAATTCAATCAAGTTTACTCTGGCAGTTCTCAAAATGTCCTCCACTTCAGTACATATAAAGTACTGAAGCAAACCTTAGAATTCACCGTTTCATAAGATTTCAGACGATCATGAATTTGGTCACGTCCACACATAATGACTGTACGAATTGTTGGGCTCAATATCCCTCTGAAAAGGCCCGATTCTCAAGCTGAACGACCCTGGAGGACCAAAGAATATCAACTAGATATTGTGTAGAGTTGAAACCGGTTCGAGGGTTCCTGATAAAAACCTTAGGGTCCAATTTGGCGACAAAAGTGTTGAGGTGAAAATACTGAAAAGGTTTTTCAAGGTTTAAAGTATTTATTCATGGAGAAAACGTATTCGTACGTGATGTGTGACGTTATTTTGTGTTAAAGAAAAGCCACTAATAAAAAATTTCAATACTAACTCCAAAGAGGCTTAACGAAAATTTAGTTACGTTATTATAGGAACTTTCAACCTATTTTATTGAAACTCGGTATGTATGCTCAATTATATACATATATCATGGTCTTATAATATAGGCAACTTACATTTGCAAGTACTTTTTCGATAAAGATATTGCAGAGACTGGAATAGACAATTTTAAGTTTCCATACAGATATAAAATCGCGAATAACTGCTCGATTAATGAGTATTTTAAAAATGCGCCTACTTAATTAAGATTATAAATTTTGCTATAAGTATTCTGTATGAGTATGAATATCGACAGACTGTTAGATATTCTCTTTCGATGTTTCAAAAGAACCTCGAAATGGTTTAGGTGGTATAAATGTTTTTGAGATTATTTTGACTATGACTTTTGAATAGGTACCTAAATTATATTAAAATCGGTTCAGTAGTTACCATGTTTTTTGACTTGAACAATTTGTATCAAAACATCTGTTTAAAACGCTCCTAAACTATTCATAATTAACATTTTTGTTTTAAAAACCTTTAACCTTTACTAAAAGTCTTTAGTAAAGTTTAGTCTAGATCTTTATTAAATAATATCTAAATGACGAGGCCAGTCAGAAAGATTTCTATTCAATGACAAAAATCCAACTCTATAAAAACACACTTCATAAAATTCTCAAGTCACGCTATATCCTTGTTCTTTGCTGAAATTCAACCAGACTATCTCGGAAGCTCCACAAAGACCGGTATAATAACAAAAGTTAAAAGAAGTGTAGATATTAAATTTCATACTTACGCCACCGCCAGCGCCATCTACTTTATCAGACAAGTACGGAGAAGCATTTTAACGAAATTAAAATGTTTTGCAATAAATGCACTCCTTCCAACCTGTTTGCTACAAGACCTCGGTATACCGAAAGAGGAGTTTCTTTAGTAAGGTAAATCGCCCGAAGGCAATATTAGTTTTCTAGAACGTTCCATTACATTCTCGAAGGCTTATTAAGCCAGAGTTTGCTTTGATTAAAATCTGGTACAGGCAAGTTGTCTTGCAAATAAAAATGTCTTCCGGTATTGCCTTTGACGTCTTAAGGAGCTTATTCTGTGTTTGAATCGCTTTTCATGTTTAGGCGTAGGTTGACATGAACACAGATATTATATAATAGAGAGAGCCCAAAGTGCCTTACATACGTCTACATAAAGTATAATATTTGGATTCTAGTCTATGTAATAAATAACGGTATTATTAATGAGGTGAAAATAATCAATACATACTATAATACGTACGTATATAAACTAGCTGCTCTCGCGTGATTCGGCTCGGTAGCGTGATGTTTTAAAGCCTTCCTCGAAAAATGGTCTAAAGAAAAAACAATTGTGCAATTCGAACCAGCAGTTGCACGCGCTAATCTCCATTAGCGCGTTCAAACAGACAAACAAACATTATAATCTGCAGCTTTATAATATTAGTAAAGATGACAATAATAAGACAAATCGAAATTAAATACATATTTTATATTGATAATGGCGTATCTTTTTAATCCTAAAAGCAAGAACAACACGCTTGAAGTTTATGCTTTGGCAATATCCACAAAAATAAAATCTAAATGACCATTGTTTCATATAACATCAAAGTTTATAAAAAAAACTGGGGCTGTTAGAAAGACGAAAAAACATGTGACCCTTGACATTGTTTGCATTTGATCCATAAAGAAAACGACAGCTTGCTAAAAGTAGGGAAAATAATTATTATAGTTATTGAAAAAAAGGGTTCTAAGGTATATAAGTAAAAACATACCAACGCCTTTGAAGAAAAAGTACCTCCGTGTATTAAACTATGATTGCCTATGAGTTTTGTTTTTACTTGTATGTTTAGGCTGTTTCAAAGAATAAGCGAAATAATTATCAATAACAAAACCGACATACATTTTCAACTTCACAAAAAAGTATAAAAGAAAGTGACTTACTCTGTCCAGTATTTGCTATGCATGCTTAAATCTTAAAAACTACGCAACGGATTTTGGTGCAGCTTCTGTTACCGATAGAGTGATTAAAGAGGAAGATTTATATGTATAATATCATCCATTAAATAGCAAAAAAATTAAGTATCAGCTTATCACCCGTGTGAAGCCGTGCGGGTCGCTAATATATTTATTAAATTAGTTAGCAATGTCTGGGGATATTGTGATTTTTTTTAATATCTCCTTGACTTACGTCTCATGCATGAAGATGCGGGTTCGAAACCTGGTAATTACCAATGAGATTTTTTCCAAGTTATTTACTGTTTGTTTTACATAATAAAACATTACATTCTATGATTATTTAGACACCACTGACAAATGGTGAAGGAAAACATCGTGAGGACACCAAGACTTATAATGTCTAATTATACATTTAAAATCGCCGATCCGCTTTGAGCAAGCTTGGTGATTAATGCACAGACCTTCTCCTTGTGGAAAGAGACCTTTCCTCAACAATGGGCACTGATAGGCTGATGATGTGTGATATCCTTGACTTTAACTTTTTTTCTATCTGAAATGGTATAGTATAGCCATATGTATCTAAAGTAAAAACAGATATGGGATTGTATTAACACCAGCTTGCAATAAATCTTGTGCCAGATGAAGTCCATAAAAATTTGATGTCGTCATAAAAATCACTTTTGATATCCCATGCAGCCTCCATATATCTAATCTAGTACACACACCGAAGCCTGCCCACGCATTTCCAATTAAAAATATTGATTCACTATCGTGATGGAGCTAAATTAATACTTCAAACGCGCTTAATTGGCAAATGTACTTGCAATTTTTAGATGGCAAATTACGCCAATGCCCATCAGAAAAAGAAGGTACTTTTATAGAAACATAACAATACGGTAGTTTCCAAGTAGTCAAATTCAATACTTTTATCCCAATGTCAAAAACGACACTATTTTGTATGAAAATATATAATATATACTACACAAATTTGTATGAAATACTGAGTTATGACGTCATAGTATTTTTACGTCAAATAGCTTAGTTATTTCTTAAAAATGATCTAAAATTTAGTATATCGATCGATCAATGAATGAAAGTATAGATACTTATTTTTCAATTTTTTATTGTATCGAAACGTCGAATTAATTTATTTTTGGTCCAGGAAACTACCCAATTGCAGTACTGAATAATCATTAAAAGCCTCTGACCTCTACTTGTTGGATTATGGGCATAAAAGAGTTTGTAATACGCAGTTTAATTTTAAGGGTTAAGTTTTATCAAGGAACTTTTAAGTTTTATCAAACCATTCAATTGCGACCCCCTTTTTCATCAACATGTAAAATTGTACTCAAAAACATTTAGAATAGTATGCAAAGCCGCAAAGCGACTTTTCATCAGTAATAAAATAAAATCAGCTGATGACAAGATAAAGGCTACGTGGAAAATAATACAGAATGAGACAGGTAGGAAACGATTAAAAAATTCGGAATTTTGTTTAAACACTGAAAGGGGACAGATTTCGTCAAGTAAAGATGTAGCTCAGGAGTTTGAGGCATTTTTTGCTAATATACCTGTCTCAACAACTGCTCATTTAGAATCATCAGCTAGACTATCGGTAACTTTGCTTAGAGAAAATGTCAAATCATGCAAAGACGATTTTAGTTTTCATTATACTAATCCTTTAGAGATAATAAAGGTTTTTAAAGAAATCAAGATTAAATCAACTGAGGACCTTTGGGGACTATCGGTGAAAGTCTGCGGATCACTTATCCGAACTTTAGCGCCGTATCTGGCTTTGATTTTCAATAAAAGTATAGATGACGGTGTCTTCCCCAACCTAATGAAATACAGTAAAGTTATTCCATTATTCAAAAATGGTGACACTAAGGAACCAAACAACTATAGGCCTGTGTCTGTTCTACCGGTTCTTAGCAAAGTGTTTGAAAAGTTAATGCTATCTCGGATGCTTCATCACTTTGATAAACATGCCATCTTTCATCACCAACAATACGGTTTTCACTAAAAGTCGTTGTACAACTGACGCCGGTGTCACTTTGATAAAGGAGGTATTCGGTGCTTGGGAGGAAGCACAGGATGCTGTTGGTGTCTTTTGCGACCTCTCAAAGGCGTTCGATTGCGTTGATCATGAAACACTCTTGCTGAAATTAGATCATTACGGGATTAGACATACTGCACTCCGTCTACTAAAGTCATATTTAGAGGATAGGCAGCTGAGAGTTCATGTAGGTGGTTCTAACTCACGGGGCTCTGAGATAAAAATTGGCGTACCGCAAGGTTCAATTTTGGGTCCGTTTCTCTTCTTAGTTTATGTTAATGACTTGCCATTTCTATTTAAAACCGAGCCAAGAATGGTGCTGTTTGCAGATGATACATCATTAATTTTTAGAATAGGTCGACGTGTTAATAATTTGGACGAAGTAAACAGCTCCATTCATCGAGTTCATAATTGGTTTACAGTCAATAATTTAGCACTTAACGAGAAAAAAACAAAATGTATTAAATTTAGCTTGCCCAACGTACACAATAATGATTGTGACATAATTTTAAATGGGCAAAAGTTAGAATTTGTTAACGAGACTATGTTCCTAGGTATTACGCTAGACAATAAACTTCAATGGGGTTCCCACATAAAGACGCTTTCGGGAAGACTGAGCTCAGCTATTTTTGCAGTTAGACAGATTAGACAGCTCACAGACGTGAACACAGCAAGGCTTGTTTATTTTAGCTATTTTCACAGCATTATGTCGTACGGAATTTTGCTATGGGGTCGAGCTGCGGAAGTAGATTCAATATTTATTTTGCAAAAGCGGGCTATCCGAGCGATATATAACTTGTCCCCTCGTGAATCTCTGAGAGAACTATTTAAAACGATAAATATCCTAACGGTACCTTGTCAGTTTATATATGAAAATATTATGTACGTAAGGAAAAATTTGCAATTATTTGAAAAAAGAAGCGATAGACACAATTTTAATACTAGAGGCAAAGATAGGCTGGCTGTGCCACGATTCCGCCTGTCCAAAGTACAGAAATCCTTTATGGGGTTCTGTGTAAATTGTTACAATAAAATTCCAAGAAGTGTATTAAATCTTAATGAACGAAAATTTAAAATTTATATTAAACGCGAATTATGTAGACAGGCATACTACAAACTTTCAGATTATATTGAGGATAAGAATGCCTGGCAGCATGTTGGTTCGGCTCCACTGGACAATTCTCAAATATGTAGTCAGTAGTTATTAAAATTCTCAAAATTAATGAAACCTTGAATGAGTTTATATAGAAGCATTCTTTTGGATTGTGAGTACGCATATGTGAGCGCCATGTACGAGACAACAAAGGATTAAAATTTTAATGATAGATTAAATAGACCATAATTTGTTCCTTTTTATTAACAACTTGTCTCTGCATTGTTCTTACATAGGGGTACAGTAATGTATAAAAAATGTATTATTGATGAATTGTAAAACAAATATTTTTTTTAAAAGAGTAACGATGGAGTTTCTTGCTCGTTCTTCTCCATTCGAAACTACAATTTGGAACGAGCACCTAGCTTCACTGACGAACAGACTGACAGACTACTATTCTATTTTGACGTTTCAAAAGTACCTAAGGTAAATGCACCTTATTCCGAGGGGTTCTAAAAATGGCATCATATTCCGATGTATTTAGAAAAACAGTTTTTTAAAACAATTTACTAGTTATTTATGGTCTGCATGATAAAATAATGAATTAATAATTATCTGTTCATATTTATTCATACAAAGGAGAGTTTAGTATGGTCACACTGTAAAATAATCGGTCATTTTGCCGCGAGGAGCGGCGTCGAAAGCACACTTCATACATTTGGGACCTTATGCACGTGAGTATTACGATTTGCCAAATAGTGTTTTACGTAATAATTTTATACAACGCGAGTTTTCGTTTAGGTTGAAATATTGAAAGGATAATATTTTTTATCGAAAACACTTAAGATTTGAGTATTTTATTTGCAAAATAGCAAGAAAATAAGTGTTTAAAATACCGCGGCATTAGGTGCAAAATATTTTAGTGTGTTCCTAAAAGCCGATGTATACCACGGAAAAACAAATTTAAAGACATTTAGTTTTTTTTAAATTTTGGTGTCTGTTTTATGATTATAAACTTTAATGTGTTAGTTCTGACTTAATGAATAACTCATACATTTAATAATCTATTTCCGAGGTACACCGTGGCTTCGCATTTACTAATTATAGCAGGTCAAAAATTGTTTGTACAGGTACTTTATTAATACGTTGTATAGAAGATTTTAGTTAAGACATTAGGTTTTATAAGTGTTCTGTTATTATATGTATGTACTTTATATTTGTTTTCCTTTCATATTGTAACTGTACATTATTTTATTTGCATAATATTAAAAAATCTTTTACTTTTTAGTACTCGGAATTAGAAACTTTGATTTAGCATCATAAAACGCTATTCCGATGTATTTACCTCGGAATTAGGTTACATGAGTACCTAATTCCGATGTATTTACGTCGGAATAAGATTACATGAGAACCTAATTCCGAAGTTAGTTAAGACCCTGTTTAAATACAGAGTGTTCATTATTTTATGTGCTTAGTAGATACGCGTTTAGTAACTGAAAGAATACTAATCATCTATACAAATACATAAAATTCTAGTGTGTGTTTTTTGTTAATTCATTTTTAGAAGATTAAGGAATAATAATAATAAAAAACAGAGTTTAGAATAAAACTAGAATAAACAAAAAAAAAGAACTGATTTCATATAAAAAATAAACAAATTTGGATCTCGTAATAGGCTCTAATTTTGATATGATTATAGCAATTGTTATACTTTTAACTTGTAAGTATAAAGATAATAATAACGTAATTATTTTTGTAATGCAACAATTAGATTTTAATGTTGATATTGTTAATTCATTTTTATATTTTTATAAGATTAAGGAATAATATTAATAAAAAACAGGGTTTAGAATAAAACTAGAATAAACAAAAACAGAATTGATTTAAGAAATATAAAAAATAAACAGATTTGACTTTTAAACATCATGTATAATTCACCCTACATAGTTCCCTTTCTATTTTTATACTCGGAATTAGGAACCAAATGCATCGGAATTACGATTTTTAAATCGGAATAAGGTACTTCGGACTTTTTTATATTTTTATTTATTTTATCAGCTTCAATAACCTTCTATTGACAAACTGCAAATATTTTTCAAAAATTTGATAGGTAACACTTCTGATAAAAATATAAAATTATACACAAAGGTCCGATAAATACTTAATTTATAATGTTCTTTCGTGTTATGTTAAAAACAGCGCGGAATTAGGTGCCTTTACCTTATTTATGGTTTATTTGGAATAAATGATTTTGATTTGATTTGATTTGAACTCCTCCATCCCAAATAGGAGTCGGTATATTAATTTTTAGGATAGATCGACAAATAAGTAGGAGCACCACTTGATGATAAGCAAATCGGCGCCGCCTATGAACACTCACTTCTGTAACAGGTTCTTGGAGCTGTTAAGGATGTATATTGGGAGTTGGGTTTTTAGGGAATGGTAGTACCGAGTTACCACACGGTGAAATACCATGTAAGCGTTTTTTCTCGCCGGTTTTCTGTGAGGCCATGGTATCATTTGATCGAGCCGGCCCATTCGTGCCGAAGCATGGTCCTCCCACACTTAAAAGGATACAACGAAATATTGCCTACTGCGTTCTTCACCAACTTACTTTAACATGCAACCCCATTTACGAGAACACACAAATTTTACGATCTCTCCAATGAGGTCGGTAGTAAAAAACATCAATGTCTATTAACTTTCTTTTCAATTGTTCGCAGAGTATATTAAAACCAAATGCGTACATCGTAACTCAGGGTCCAACTGAAGACACGGTGGTGGATTTCTGGCGGATGATATGGCAGGAGCGGGCGGCTGCCATCGTCATGCTCACCAAAACTTTTGATTTTATCAAGGTAAGTTCTATTATTATTTAGAGATAGCTGATATACAGTGAAGGAAAATACTATTTCGTCTTGTTTATTTCTGTCCGAGATTTATAAAGCTCAATTTAGCTTAGTTAGTGAACAGTGAAATGTGGCAAGTACCAACGTGACTTTTTCTAAATCATACGTGTATAGACACCATTGACAAACGGTGAAGGAAAACATACAAAAAATAAAGCAGCGAGGTATTTCTAATTATAAGTTTGAAGTCGCCAAACCGCCTTAAGCAATCGTGGTGTTTAATGCTCAAACCTTCTTCTTGTGAGAGGAAGAGGAAGCCTTTGCTCAACGATAATGTTATGTGTGAAGGTAAGCCATTTTTATAGTTTAGGAATTTGGTATTCGCAAGGAGCAATTATTTTCGTGTGATCGACATTTGTTTTTGTTAGTCTATATAGGTATATTAAAAAGATACATGTGCAAATATGTATATTTAAACACACAACGATAAGTCACAGAAGAAAATCGCAGAGTAGGCTTTCAAAGTTTTATACATATATAGTGTTAGTTTAAAAAAATGTTTTTGTATATTTTGATATCCAACCTCTTTTTGTAAGTATGCTTAATGATGCCCGACTTTTGTTGCATTTCGATATTGTTTGTTTTTTTTTCTTGTAGGGACAGGGTTTATTATATTTTAAAAAAAAAGTAAACATGTATTACTTGTAATTGTAATAAAATCAAGTTTTATAGAAAAAAGTCATTTAGGTTCCTCCTTAATTACATAATACAGATTTACACTATATACATTTTATTTTTTCTCGTTACGATTTAAATACGTCAGAAGCAACTTAGATGTTATTACAAGAAGCCATAAATAATACTTTCAAAACAAACGTTTTGTAAAATGTTAAAGTTGCAAATGTATTATTTATAAAGAGTCTTCTGAACTTGTTGCGTAGTAAGCATATTTTTAAGTACGTAGTACATTCACCCTAAGTCATGGGATATAGGTACGTACGTAAGCAAGCTCAATGATTAATGCTCAAACCTTTACCGTGTTGAGAAAGAAGAAGCCTTTGCTCAGCAGTGGGCACTCATAGGCTGATGATGTGATGATCAATTTGCGAAAACTCGTTTTAAGTTACACTTTGTAGAGTTCCGTTGTAAACTAGGAATCCTTATAGTTTCGCAATGGATCTCAGAGGCCGTTAGCACCAGAAACCTGAAATTAGGCACCAATATTTAAATAAGTCACGCCGTCAAAGCGGTAAAATAAAAAAAAATATATTTTATTATGCGATATATTAGTGTTTTTTTTTTATTTTAACCCTAACGTGTGTTTCATATCCATTGTTGCATAGGTATTTAAAAATGAATAAGGATTTACTTAGATTTTTTTTTTGATAATGTTAATATTTTCAGAAATAATTGCTCGAAGAGTTAAATAAACCCCTCCCCTCAAACGTGTAAGCCACAGGTTTAGAAAATATGGAATAAATGACAAAAGTTGAATGTCATAAATATTTTCAGATGATGTGATGTGAATTTAATGGTCAGTAATCCCACTCACACGGCGTTATTTCATTAATGCTAAAGCATTGCGCTCCCACGCTTTGTGGCTGTTATATTATTAAAGAGTGATTTATGTAAACAAAACTAAGAAAGGGTAGTTCCATATTCACTCGTATTGAGTTACAACAAATAAATCTTGACACCAAACTTTCTTACATCCATTCCGTACTCAAACACAGCGATTCGGAACAATGATGATTTGTAGGCCATACAAATATTTGTTCCGATGTGGAAATGGAAAGTTACCCTGAAAAAAGAGTTTTAGCTAAATAGTATATATAGTGTTCTGAATCCTTTGTTTGATAATGACTTTGATATCATTAAAATACCATGGCACTACATTATACTTCATTCAGGAGTGAATGAAAGCTGTTTACGTTCAATGAACGAACGGTGAATGAACACGACCAATAAATTTTTAATTAATTAAGTATGCTGTTTTGTATAGCGTTCAATTAACAAAGCAGGTAAATATTTGTTCCTAATTATATTTAGCCTCTGTTTTTAAAGTACATACATAGGTAGTATAACCTTAAAATACTTTATACTATTTTTTTTAAAGATCGATGCTTCGTTCTAGGATTTTCTCCTGTGTCGTGGGTGCGGTTACAAACATTAAATTTTACATGCACATCACATCCAGACCCGGAACAACAATTTGTGGATCACACAAATAGTTATTCCGTGCGGGAATCAAACCCGCGACACGTTGCGCGGCAGATAGTTGCCCAGCCATCGTGCCAACCGTGCAGTAAATACCTAAACTGGAAAGTACCGATGTTAGTTTCTCTTTGACGTAAAAACTACTAAAAGGATTTTGATAAAAATTGGTATAGAAGTAGAGTCTTCAATAATTATTATCCGGGTTATTCGGGCGATACCGCTGGCAGAAGCTAGAACAATTATACATGCTATGATTCACTTGTTAAGAGTTATTATATTAGTCGTATGTATTAAACCTAGTTAGTTATATTAAGGATATTACTTGTTATTAACAAAATTGTCAGACGAGACTTTTTGATCTGCCCAACTTAGAAATAAAACTTTGTACTTGTAGTCAACAGGTAAAATTACATTTTAAAGTTACGAAGCATATTTTCAGAGCCATTCATAAAGAAAATGTATGAAGTGCATACCCGAGGCGTTTTACCACAAATTGTTAACCTCGCGTGTGAGGCGCCGCGCCGGCTCGCGCTACTTTCAAAGATGTGCTTCAAATTTCCTCAAAAATTCGCACAATTTTACACAAATCGCAATCTTTTTCGCAATTTGCAACAACTCGTATCTAGTCTTTTATTTTAGAAAATTTTTTCTTCATAAATGGATAAAAAAAAGTAATGAGTCATGTATTTCCTAACTGTAATCGGGGCCTTCTTAGCGTTATATTGTATTTATTTTGTTGTCACTGGGTAGCAGTACCTACCAGGGGAACATAAGAAAGATTTCGATAGTAACTTGAGCGCGCTAGACTCACATATACTTAGATATTAAGTCTCCTTGAATATGTATACCCACTATAATAATTATGTTGATATATGTACTTAGATAGGGAGGGCGGGGCAAACTCTTACTGGCTAAAAATCGTCAATTTATTCTGTCCCTATTTGTTTAAGGTACAGTATCGTTTGTAGGACGTAGAAATTAATACACGTATTTGCATTATGATGGTTTATTCGGTACTACTCTAAATAACAAGACAGATTATCAACGATTTATTACACACACCGGTCAATGGAAGGTTTTTTTAGGGGGAGGAAATCAATAAATTACTTGTTTCACCCTGCGTATGATGAGTGGAGTGTCAGACTCTTTGTGACTAAAACCCACCGTTACTTTTCCTACTCCATACCGAGGCCGGGGTTCATACTGCGCTTGCATCGAAGTGAAGGAAAAGCAAAAAAGTATAGTAGTTATCTAATGCTTCTGACTGCTCGGTTGGCGCGGTGGCTGGGCAACTGGCTGCCGCGCAACGTGTCGCGGGTTCGATTCCTGTACGGAACACCTCTTTGTGTGATCCAAAAATTGTTGTTCCGGGTCTGGGTGTGATGTGTATGTGGAATTGTATGTTTGTAAACGCACCCAAGAACACAGGAGAAAATCCTAGTGTGGGGCAACGTTTTTTTAAAAGAAGAATAAAGGAAAGAATTTAATAGGTACATTTGTAATTAAAAAAGTAAAACGTAGGAATTTTTAAAACCAACCAGGAATGGTACCCTTCAAAGAGACAGGACTGTTTTCCGACTGTTAGTTCAAACCAGAATGCTGAACGTTGATATTATCCCAAACTAATGAATTCCTTGCACCATAAACTCAACACTAGCACCAGTATTCCTTAGTTTCCCATTAATTCAAGAGCTACCGTCGTACATAATAATTACTTAATGCAAAAGTCTAGTTTGTTCTACTTACACGCCTCCGTCCAGACAAGTTTTGAGAAAGCAGGGAACATGTTCTCTCTCCCTTGAGGTGTTCCCAGAACTTATTACAGGCAGGTGAAGCTTATGATGAGATACAATTCCTGTATTATGAGGTTAGCTGAAGGAATCAGTATCAGGATTTGTAAGAATATAAGCATTTAGTACTAGTTAATAGTAAAATTATAATGATGGTGTTTTATTGTTTTGTTTATCCGCGCTAATATCCGGTGTGAAATTTTTGAACACGATTTTTTTTAATTCGATTTAAAATTGGAATATAATATGAGTGTGCGTGTATGTTACTTGATACACGTAAAAATCAAACGGCCAAGTACGAATCATACTTGAGCTCAAATTAAAATTAAACTTGGAACTCCAAAAAAATAAAAAACGTTGTACTTAATTCTTGTTTTGTACCTTTCAAAATTGAAATAAATAAATAAAAAAAATCTTCCATATTTAAACTGTCTAGCTACCACGGTTTATGAGTCCATCATTCTGTCTGTCAGCTTAGTGATAGACAGACGGACTTTGTCTTAGATCCTATTATTTCCATTGACCCTTTGATTACGGCACCTTAAAAACGCAACAACCCACATTATATTGAGCATTGGCCTTTTAAGTAAAGACTAAGAGTAGGTATTCAAGAGCAAATAAATCCTTTGACTTTGACATAAACTAAGTAAGAAAGTGTATAGTCATCGTCGCCGTGGGTAGGAACAAGACACGCCTTTTTTAATCTCGATAAAACCAAACCTGAGTCTAAAGTGTGCGGAATATCGGTGTTCAGACATTACCTCACACTCCAACAGTTACATAAAGTTCACTGAAGTTTCCTCTCCGGAGGGAAACTGCCTCAAACAAATCATAAAGCGATCAAACAATACCGTCGGATCCCATCCTTCTTGTTTGTTTAATCCTGTCAGATTATCAAGATGTCTATCTTGGGAATTAGTGTTGCTAGAATGTTTTGGTCCTTCGACGTAATGGCATCTTTGAATTCTCGCTTGCTACTACTATCATAAGTGTTTCAATGATAAGGTAGGATATTTCAAGTCCTAACTGGAGTCGCTAGTCAAGCGCAGTAAGTTACCGCGGCTTCGTCTTAGAGCCAGAGAAGGGACAGGAAGTTTTTACTCAGTAAGAGTCTGACACTTCCTTTTGCAAGATCTTCAAAATTCAGTCCATTACTGAACTTTAGGCCTCTATTACAGAATCAATTTTGCCATAATCAAAACGATTGGCAGACGATTTAACAATAGCAGTTGAAAAAATTCAGCTGTATTGGTTAGGAAGCCAGAGAGAGAGACATATATGTAGCTTCGGAGTTGTGGGTGATGCGCAATTATGTAGGTACCAGGGCCCCGGACTAGAGTAGGAGAAGAAACGGGGTGTTTTTTAGTCAGTAAGTCAGTTGCCATACCCAGAAGAAAATAAGATATTTAATGATCCTCGCTCACAACAAAAAAAAAGAGAGAGAGATGGATTATCTATTTTCTTTCAATGTTGCGGCTGACATGCATCTACTTGCTCATGACTGTGAGTCAAAATTGTCAAATTATAAAACTTTATAAGAGATAAAATTTGTAAGTTTGTATGTAAGAAGTAATCTTTGGAACCGCTGGTCGGATCGTCAAAATTCTTTGACTGATAGCTAGCTACAATGTTCCTGAGTGCTATAGGCTACAAAACATCCCGCTACGATCAAATGGGGGTGAATAACTAGTATAATTTATATTGGAATCAGCCTCTGGCCTCGTACAACCAAGTGACCATTTATCAGGGCAAGTGACATTAGCAAAATCAGAGTATCACCCTATTACGGTACTGACGGTTAATAGAAATAAAATTAAATGTTGCCATTCGCAAGAATTACCAGTTAAGTTGGGAAAATAGTTTCCAAGCCAATAAATGCCTAGTTTCAGAGTTGCCTGAAACTTTCAGTTTTGATAAAAGCAATTTGTATGTTACGGTTTCTGCCTGCAGTGTTTATTCGATTTCTGGGAAGCGAATATTTTGCCGTTTATTCGTCAAATTGTATAGACTCTTGTTTTCTAATTTGGTTGATTTTTTTTATGTCGTACGACGGCTAATGAGCAGACGGTTTACCTGATGTTAAGCAATCTGCGCCGCCCATGGACACCCGCAACAGTGGTGTTATGAGTGTATTGCAGACCTTTTGGGGATTAGGGATTTGGATATTTTGGGATTGGGGGAGAGCAACGATTGAAACCTGATAATAAAAAATATGAGCTTTTCCCGGGTGTGAATAGTATCAATATGTTATAGAAACGCAATTGTTTTTTATATTTCTTCTAACAAAAAAACACCTCTCTGTTACTAAAAACACATCATAATAATACCATTAAAATCAATTAAGTACTATTGTTTTTGTGACTTCAGCATACAATATAATATAGTATTCAATAATCGACAAGATACCATTAAAAACTAAACTCCATTATTTCTTTTTCCTTAGGTGATGTGCGTGCAATACTGGCCGCCAAACAAGGAGAAGGACGAGACATACGGAGACATCAGCGTGGGCATCGTACAGGAGGAGGAGCTCGCCAACTTCCACATACGCACCTTCAGACTGTACAAGAGCGAAAAGAATGTATGTACTTACCCACATCTACAATACCGCCAACGTATCTTGGCGAAACTGAAGTTAGCCGATTAGCTGCGCAGTACACAATTTTGTTCCTAAAAGATCCATTGCGCAGACAAACGGCTAACTTCAGACTCGCCAAGATACATCGACCGTACTGTACATCGCCTATTTGCTTAACTTAGTATAGATCGTGTATGTCTGTATGAACATGATAAAATGCTACAGTTTTTGCCAACAGATTAGCTTTTTTGTCTTAGGAGCTAATGAGCTGACGTATTACCTGATGGTAAGCCATCGCCGCCGCCCATGGACACCGGCAACACTGGAGTAGATACGAATGGGTTGCCTTTTTGGGGGTTAATTTTGCGGAGATAGACCTTGACACACTGCAAAATACAACGATGTAGTGTTTTTACGCCTATTTCGGATGTACTGAGTATTTTTAAGCGGTATTTATTACTATTGTGCCGACCTTTTGAGGATAGATTTCGTGATTTAGGAATTGGAATAGGGGAAGAGGGATTGGGTCTCCAGGAACCTTACTCACACTGAAAAACACACCGTTTTATTTCACGCCTGTTTCGGATAAACTATGACATTCATCCTAGTATATTTATAAGAGGGTATTTATCACTATTGAGGGCTTAATTCGCACGCTGGCTCTCTTCTCATAATGTCAAGTGTCCAGAAGATCTTCTATTATTTAATTTCTGATTGCGCTAAATATAGCGTTTTACGATTATCGATAAATTATGTTAGTAAAACATACAACGATGAATCTGAATTTATTCCTTAAATATGGCAATTATAAAGCTGTGCTTGTATTGCCTGCATGCGAATTTTACAAAAAAATATCGAAATACGTATCTTGCTTTAATGAAGCCTGCTTTCCAAGAAATGAAAATTATTTGTTCTTGAAATTGGCGCCGAAACTCGCAGAATGACGGCAGCCAGTCTAATTAGTGAATTGGATAAGTTCTTAAAATTACTAATTGCCTTCTAGTCATTTATTCATAATTCTAGGAATCTGCTCATCCATCGCTTCCTCGCAACAGTATCAAAGCACAAAAGCAATACAAAATAAATACGAATTCTCTAATCTTACGCACAATCTTAAACAAACTTTCGATTATTTTCGGCGCCGCCTATGGGGGTGTCCATAAGCGGCGCCGAAAATAATCGAAAGCAATACCAAAGGAGTTACAAATGCGTCGCCGGGGTGGTGATGGTAAAGGGATGGAAGGGGAAGGATTGGGACTCCGGTAACCTCACTCATACGGTGAAACACAACGCTGTGATTGTTTCACGCCGACTTTCTGTGAGGCCACGGTATCACTATGGTCGAGCCGATCCCTTCGTGCCGACGCTTGACTCTCCCACACTAGTAGAAATGTATTTTTGGAATGTTTATAATAAAATGTATCCTACAACAACGTTGGTAGAATGGTTTTTAGTCTGAATTCATCTCCATTCCCATTTGTTTCACCATAACCAGATTATTCTCACTTCAGAACAAAGCTGGAAGATTTTATTATTATTATTTATGCTCTGACATTTCTTAGTGAGATTGGAGTGGAAACAACTATAATATTGTTCGTTGTTTTGTCTGTCCTTGTTATACTTATATTAGAAGTTGATCTTAAATATTTTGGTGAAAATGCTGATCTGGCATAATAATTATAACAATAGGTAGATAAATCTTTTAGTTTCTGAACTTGTATACCTTGTCAGTTCTTCTGTATACCAAATCACTGTGCAGGACTAACTTCTATGGACCGCATTACCCGTTTAGCCTGGATGAAAAGTTACCTATGTATGTGTTAATCTAGACTACTTATAACTTATTTTCAAATAAGATCAAATCACGTGAAAATGTAGAAACCTCCGTACATCCAAAATTCTGATAGATAATATTACTTTAAAAGTTTTTGTCATTAATAACTAATCAATAAAATAACAATTTCCATTTATTTTATTCAAAATAACAATTATTATATTATTAATAGTGTTTACACATACATAGGTATACACAACTAAAGAGGCTTAACATAATGATATAACAAATTAATGAAACAATCAAAATAATTAATCGGTTATTATAATTTGAATGCAAACCGAACAAGCACTTGATGTATGAAATAAATTTATGAAGTAAATAATTTGTCGATGATTAAATATGAACTGATATCGTTTATTCAATCGTGGTTATGCGAATTTCATAAACTCTCGCATTTTCCATTTTATTAATACACTTTTTAATTGATACACTCATTGATCGCAAATGCAGATTCCTATTTAAAAAGGATTCCTAGGATTGATTCGCTAGCCATATTATATTATGTGTAATAAGTTTTTATACCTAACTAATAGCACGGAATCTTCAATACGATTGTTTTCAATTAGTCGAATTAAATTTTGAACTTTATTTAAATTTCAAATAGGATACTAAAAGTTCGTTGTTTATTATTTTTATAGTCGATTTAGTTATGTGTGATGCCTCAATACCCATTTTTTACTCTTACTGGCCTAATCCACCGCGGTGTCTTTTCTGCCTAAGCTATATTGTGAGTTGCCCTTGCACCAGGCACCAGGCCGGCCAAGTGTGGCCCTTAGAGACTGACTATCTTCTCCGAATGACGCTCAAGAAATACCACGGCCACAACATTCATAACATAACCTTCTTTATCTGGCATTTTGGAGATTAAGGTGTTATGGGAGCCTGTTTATTAACTTCTACCAACTCCTGTCAATCAGATTCAAGTGTGGGAGAACCAAGCTTCGGCATGAATGGGTCAGTTCGACCGGAGTGATACCAAGGCCTCTCAAAAACCCGCGTGAAACAATCACAGCATTGTGTTTCGCCGTGTGAGTGAAGTTACCGGAGGCTCAATTCTTCACGTCTTTCCATCCCTACCCAATCCTTAAAAAACTGAAACCCTTATTACCAAAAAGCCAGCAATGCACTCGTAACTCTTTTAATGTTGCGGCTGTCCATGAGATGCGCCAATTGCTTAACATCAGGTAATCCGTCTGCTCGTTTGCTGTCCCCAGTAAAAGAAAGTATAATTCTATTGGTGAAAACTGGATTAAAATCGACCTATCTAATAAAAAAATCTAATCTATTCACCTTTATACAAATTCATTCCCATTTTGTCCCTTAGGTGGTGGTGGAAGAGCGCTTCATCCTTCAGTTCCACTACACACAATGGCACTCCCACACCTGTCCGTTCAGCAACGCACTGCTGGAGTTCAGGCGTCGAGTGCGCGCCGTCGTCGGCCGGAGACTCGCCACCAACCCCGCCGCAGGACCTATGGTGGTGCACTGCAAGTAAGTTTTATTGCCTTTTATATGATATAAAAGGTTTTCTTAAAAATTTGCTAGTGAGATACGAATATTAAGTGATGGATGATGGATGATGGATGATGGATGATGGATGATGGAGGATGGATGATAGATGATGGATGATGGATGATGGATGATGGATGATGGATGATGGATGATGGATGATGGATGATGGATGATGGATGATGGATTATGGATTATGGATGATGGATGATGGATGATGGATGATGGATGATGGATGATGGATGATGGATGATGGATGACGGATGACGGATGACGGATGATGGATGATGGATGATGGACGATAAATGAAGAAACCATTCTTTACATTTAAACTTGATCTTCCGTCAGACTAATTTTAGCTATTTCAATCATAAGTTTTTTTATTTAAATGTAACAAAATTGTTTACCCATATTATCAAATATTGTAGTTTAATGCAACGCGAATATCCAAGCCTTTATTACATGAAATAATAACATCATTAAAAATAAAACACTAGGAAATTGTATCGAAGAGCATTTCTAACTAGATGTATAACAAATTAGTTTATCACTGAGTATATGTGCCGTGCAAGTAAATAGCATTTGATGCATTCCCCGTTTACTGAGTAACATATAAATTATTACTCCTATGTAATACTCATAGCTACTTAATATTTACTATAATTGTAGCGGTCCGACCCGTCTTCGGACTAGTGCAATGCTAATACTGAATTTCTCCTCTATACAGTGTGAGGCACAAATTATTGTTTAAATGTTTATACACCCGATTCTGCTGCTCAAATGAAACAACATTTGCCATAAGTCTAATATGGAAATCTCAGTATTATAAGTGTGGGAGAGCCAAGTTTCGGAACGAATGGGTCGGCTCGACCGGAGTGATACCACGGCCTCACAGAAAACCGGCTTGAAACAACCACAGTGTTGTGTTTCGCCGTGTGAATGAGGTCACAGGAGGCCCAATCCCGTGCAAAAATTTGTTGTAATTGAGCACAAAAATCGGCTCCTTCATTATATTCCTCATTTAACCTAACAGGCTGTATAATGGATGATTTTATACATGTAAACCTTCCTCTTTAATCACTGTTTCTTTGCTTGCGTAGTTTTAAAGGCATACATAAAAACATAGGGACAGAGAAAGCGACTCTGTTTTATGTTTTATACTATGTAGTGATGATGTAGGTTAGTCACTGGAACTACTGACTAAAATTAACAAGAAATATTGTGTTGGATAGTACATATAGAAGGGTTTTAAGAAACGAGCGGTTGACGCTGAAAGGAATTGAAAATAACAAATGTTTAAAATTAATTAACGAAAATTAAAAAAAAAACAGTCATCTTCTTCTATATTCTTCAGTAAAATAATTATTCTATTCTAGTGATGGAGGTGGTCGGTCGGGCGTCTACTTGGCCATCGACGCAAACCTCGAGTTAGCTGAAGAAGAAGACTGCTTCGATGTATTCGGTTTCTTGAAGAAACTCCGACAATCACGGAAAGGACTTATAGAAAATGAGGTAAGTTCTACCTAGGTACTTTCTTTTAAATTACATTATTATGAAAGTATACCATTATGGGAATCGGAGGCACCGCGGCCTTGCCCTAAAGCAGAAGAGGGAATGGGGAACCTTTAGTCAGTAAGAGTCTGACACGTCCTCTCGCCTCACCGGAGAAGTCATTTGATGATTTTCCCGTGCCAATAAAAAGGAGGTTAATTACGTATGGTGATAAGTGACAAAAGACAAGGCCAGTTGTTGGCCAATTATCCAGGATTGCGGGGCAAGTACACTAAAGTACCGCGGCCTCGGCCTGGTACAGTAGAAGCAGGTACTTTTTAGCCAGGAAGAGTCTGCGAGTGCTAGGGATGCCATTTGATCATTTCCCACCCTCAAAAAAAGTTATGTACCAAATGGTTACTTTCTGGAAACTAGTCGAATACAATACTTTTTCGAATAGTGTAAATTGACAGATTTCTACACAACTAATAGGAAACCGTGTTATTGAAAAACACCTTTAATATACAATATAAAATGAATGAATGAAAGACGAGGCCAATTGAAATTGTTTAACAAAGTATCAATATACATATATTATTAAACAATTTCAGTAAAAAAATATATTTAAAAATATGAAGCAAACAGTTTCATATTGTGCAATTTTCTTTTTTAATCTATATTGTATTGAAAAATCGAAGTCGAACTATAAATATTTTAACTATAGATATTTTATTAAAGTATAAATACAACCTTTTCCTCTTAGTATTGAAATCTGCAATACTGAATGCATGTGCAATTAAAGAACTCTTAGTAGCATTAAAATCACTATAGAAAAGTTACAAAAAATAAAATTTAAGTTCACATAACCATTCGAGGAAATAATTTATGCATCTTATATAAACACAATAGGGTTTAAATTCCTAAAGGCCACTTAAATGCAGCGACATTCCCTCGCAAATGCAGCAAATTGAATTTCACAAGAAAGGGAGTTTGCTTTTAGTAGCAACTTATTCTCTCTAATTGAAGATTTTCTCCGGAATGCTACAACAACAGAGGAAATTGAGCTCAAAGTTGAGTATTAGTAGTGATTTTGTTGGCATTAATATCAGTGATTTACTGCGAAAATGTAGCAAAGTGTTCCCGTACAGAATTCCTAAAGAGAACCGTTTGTTTCTGATATTGCTCTAAATGGGTATGTTCTTAAATAAATGTTTTATTGAAGCTTTCGTTTAGATGTTGGGAAATGGAATGAATAAAAAAAGAGAATCTTTTTAGTTCCGTAAATGATATTTATTATCTGTGTAAGACTCTCAGCTGCACGTCGATTCTATAAAATTTGCTTGATTTTGAATCTTTTTCGAGTGTGAAGTGAGCATCGAAGTAAATTACATTAATTACGGGTAAATTACATAATAGAATGCCACTTTTAACGTCATCTCATATCAAAATGTTGCTGTCAATTTAGTTCAACTCGCAAGTGTAGCGCTAGTGTACTACTACTCGCGGCGGATTCAGATTCGAAGTTTAGAATGAAGTCTTACAGAATCAAACTGCTGGCGTCGAGTTTTACTTTAACGTTTTCTTTCACACAAATAATAACTTTATATTATTTAGAGATTAAAACGTCTTCACCATCATCGTCATCAACCACAAGAAGTCCATTTCTGAAAATAAGCTCTCCTGGTGACTTCCATATTGGCGACCGGTTGAAAGCTACCTTTATCAGGCCGTCTATGGCTGCGATTCCTTAGTAAATTAATAAATTCTTAATTAAATCCCCAATTCTCCTAACAGGAACAATACAAATTCGTGTACGACACGTTAGAAGAACACGTTGTCTGTGGAGTATCCTGGTTCCCAGTCTCAGAACTGTCTCAGAGACTGAAGCAGAAGTCTCAAAGAGATCCCGTGTCGAAGCTCAATGAATACCAGAAAGAGTACCAGCAGATCTGCAAACAAACTCCTCGATTCACGATAGGAGACTGTGCTGGAGGACACCGTGGTGATAATCGGGAGAAGAATCGAGATGTCCTAGTCGTGCCACGTAAGTATCTTCTGATTGATGTGTACTCAAGACGGCTTTAAGTGAAGAACCCTCAAAGAGCCAATAGACCACCACAGATGGGGCCAACATAACCAATGCTTAGCCCCCGGCTAAGCCGCCAACGCACTTGTAACTCCTTTGATGTTGCGGTTGTTCATGGGTGGCGCCGATTGCTTACCTTTAGGTAATTCGTCTGCTTGTTTGTCGACCTATCCCATAAGAAAACATATTTCAGAAATAAATTATATAAAACATAATTCTGTGTAGCTTACTTACTACTACTTGCTTACTAAGTCAATAAAATGCAAATTATCTTCGTCTGTAACACCAGAAGCGAGAATAACGAGTGCGTTACCGGTCTTTTGGACATTAGGGCTCTGGAGATTTAGAATTTATTAGGGTAGGGGAAGGATTGGGCCTCCGGTAACCTCACTCACATGGCGAAATCCAATGCTGTGGTTTTCTAGGGCCGATTTTCCTTAAGGCGGTATCGGTCCTGTCAAGCAGGCCCATTCGTGCCGAAGCATGGCTCTCCCACACTTTAATTACAAATTACAACATTTGTTACAGCTGACAACTTTCGCCCTTACTTGACGTCCTTCCAAGGGAACAGCTTCACTGACTACATCAATGCTGTCTTCGTAGATGTAAGTACTTACATATATTTTTAAATGACTCTTAAAACCAACCAATATTCAGATTATAAACAAATTCCAAATGGAAAGAGTGTTCATTCAATATGTCATCCACGGAGAAGAATATGTACATTGGTCATCCCTGATCGTGTCGTGGTTGTTGTTAGACCCAGTTTAAGGATATGCGCTTTCAAAGAACCAATAGACTACCACAGATAGTGCTCAATAACGCTGATGTTCAACCGGGGTGGCGAATCAAGAGTTCTAATGTACCGCGACGTCGGCTGGGGTAGTTATTAGCCAGTAAGAATCTAACACTCTGTCTCGCTCTACCCAGGGCGGGAAAAACCATTTGAGGATCTTCCACCCTCGAAAATAAGACAACGCTTAACCTAATAATAAAGACTATATATTGACAGATGGCAAACAGCAGTATCCGTTGATAGATTCCAAGTGTTAAACTTCAACCTTTTGAAAAGTCTAATAGGTTAATTTTTTTATTCACCTGCCAAACCAACACTTCAAGGCAATCCCTATCCGGCTCATATTTTACCTACTCAGAACCACAAAAGTATTCCATAAAACAGTCACACTCAACAGAAATGAAAGGACAATTTTATTAAGCAAAATGCAATTTCCTCGCCATCGTCCCCTACTAAGAAAGTTCATCTTTTAAGTTATATAATGTGACTTTATTGTGACGGGCACCGCACTCAGAACTAGTGTTAATGCTACCTTTGTAGTTGAACAGTAGTTATGGTTATACTTATTTTTTTTTTACTTTTCCGTTGACTCGTAATGGAATAGTGAAATAAGATTAAGCTTGCGTCCTACCTTCCTTTCATTATGAGAAGTGTTTATATTAGACTTAAGTATCTTTTGTGGTAATATCTTATCGAGAGGATGAGTTTTTATTTTTATCTATTAGTATTTAGTACGTATAAATTGTGTAGTAAAAAAAGGTGTGACGTCACTTCCAAATTTAAATTCATAATGTCTATTGTTTTCTTAGGCGGTTAAATACAAAATACAGTATTTAATATTTTTTTTAATTTTTTTATATTTTTTGTTATATAAATATGTAATGGCGAAATAATTAGATTATTCATTTTCATACGTAGACAGCCTTAGCAGTCATTCTCATTAGGTAAATAGAAATATAAAAAAAGTTAAAGAGGCGACCATCTTTTTTTCTATTGAACAACCTCAAGGCATATTAATCCCAGCTTTGATTGGATCTAGAATTGATAGCTTTAACTAATAGCCAACTTTTTTACAGGGTTACACAAAACCTCGTGAGTACATAGTGACGGAATGGCCTCTAGTCAGAACCCAGGGAGAGTTCTGGTCACTGGTGTACGACTACGAATGTGCAGCAGTCGTCGTCCTCTGCGTACCTCCCAAGAACTCTGTAAGTAAACAGGCTATACATAATTAGTTTTGACCTCTAGTCAGACGGGATTGCCAGTACAAATGCAATAATATACCACAAGCTCGGCCCAAACTGGGAAGCCGTCGCCTCGTTCTGTGAAGCGGAAAGCAGGAGCGGGGCGTGTAAGAGAGCTATCCTCATTTGTCATTGATTTTACTCTCACAAAACAAAAAAAAGAGTGGTTTTAGAGTCTGAAACCTAACTTTGAAATAAAAAAATACCTTCAGTTTTATTGTAAATCGATTTGGAATTGGTTTAAGTAGCGTTAAATTTTGTGTAATGTAGGTACCTTAAAATCTTTCAATTAATTAATCAATTCCTATGTCGAATTAAAAAGGCCAAGTTCTAGAGTAATAGTATCGTTCAATAACACTCTTGTTATGCATGCTGTGTTATGCTGTTGTTATGTTATGCTGTCACGGTCACGGCAACAAAACCGACGGCATAATCTTAATACCATTTTTTGCTACAGCAACAATTTCCACCATTCTGGCCTGAGGGTCGTCATTCGAAGAAGTACGGGCCAGTGTTCACGATAGACCACGTCTCCCACAACCACTACACAAACATCAAGACCTGGATATTCAGAATTAATAAGAAGGTAAAATTATTATTTTTGCCTTCAATTTTGTATAGTTTTCTTACCTTAAATATAGTATAGTTTATATTAGAATCGTGGCTTTCGAGTTCAATTTCAAAAATATTATCGATCTGCTTTTTCGAAGAAGCTCACCTAATGGTAAGCAATTATCGAAAATATTTGGTAACACCAAAAAGCTGATCTTTTAGGGATTTGGGAATTGGGAAGTGAGGATTGGGGAATGAGGATTTAGGATTCAGAATTTAGGGATTCGGGTGAGGCGTCCTTCTGTAACCTCACTATCACGACGAAACATGATTAAGCACTGTTTCACTCCGCTTTTCTATGAAGCTAAGGTCTCCGGTCAATTTGGACATAACCGGCTGTGCTACTCATTTATTAAAATAAAAATATGGAACGATTTGTAAGTTTTTTCTATTAACTATAATGAATCACTAACTTTTGTATTACCTAACAGATTATTTCGCTGACTGAGCTGATGGCTGGTGTGAAAGCACCCACGAAGACTGTGCAGCTATTCCAATTGACGTGCTGGCCAATGGGTCATAAAGTGCCATCATCCACAAACTCGCTGGTCGAGCTCATGAACATGGTGGAAAGGTGGCGACAGCGAACTGACTACGGACCTGTCTGCGTCGTGTCGCCGTGAGTATATGTTTATATTAAAATAAAAATACTACGACGCAACCTCAAGATGCTCAAAAGTATCGTCTGGTGGTTTTTAATGATAAAATTGTTGTTGATCAGTGACGGTCGAAGTCGTGCCGGCGTATACTGCGCTGCCAACGCGTGCATCGAGCAAGTGATCCAACACGGCGAGGTGGACGTGTTCCAGGCAGTCAAGACTGTACGCCGGCACCGACCACAACTCGTAGAGAACATGGTATGTATTAACCACGAGATAATAAATTTTGCTAATTGTGCTAAAATTTGTAAGACGTTATGTCAATTATTAAACGACTGTCATTCTCCACAGACCGAATACAAATACTGCTACGATCTAGTACTCCACTACGTACTGCACTATTTAAATAAAGACATGAATGAAAAGAAGTGAGAGTGCGAACTCAAGGACGAACTCTGGTTCATCGAGTTCGGCCGCGGCGCTGCGCTGCCCACGACGCCCGAGGAGACGTCGCCGGCAGCGCCACGCGACGCCAAGCGCGGGCGGCCCCGGCGCGGCCTGTCGCTGGACCGCCTGCTGCCCGCGCCGCGCCCGCCGCTGGCGCACGCCGCCACGGAGGAGCCGCGCCGTCCGCGCCGCGAGCGTCCGCCGCTGCGCCGCTCCTTCCGCCTCGACGAGCACGACGCTGCGGCCGCCGAGCGGCGCCGAGCCTTCGTCCGCGGACCGCGCGCGCCCTCGTTCGACGAGGGTGAAGACTGCGAGTGTGCGCGGTCCTCGCTGGAGCGCGACCAAGCCTCGGACGCGCCCGACGAGGACGACTACGAACCGGAGTTCGCCGCCTCACCGCCGCGCGCGGTGCCCCCGCCCCGCGCCGGCTCTTCTGATCGAGTGCTGCACGACGCGTCGCCTCGGGCACCTGCGCGTGCGCACTCCCAGGGCGTCTTCGAGCGACGCCTTCCTAAAATATATAAGTTCGGCCTCATGGACAAATCTAAAAGGGCGAGCTCGAGCGCCCTCTACGAGCGAGCAGAGCGTTCGCCCACCGAAGCGTTCTATAACGCGACAGGCTCGACGCGGCTTAGCTCACAAGAACTCTTTGAAAAGTTCTGTTCTGAAGAATTTACCTCTTTGTACGGACGAGACGACGACCGACGACGTCGGCCCCCACACTCCAAGTCTACAGGTAGCAGCGGGTCGGACGTCCGGCACGAGCGCACGTGCTGCCGCCGGCCGCCGTGCGGGTCGCAGCCGGCGCTGGGCCGGCGCCACGTCTGCGTGCCCGCGCGCTCCGACCGCTCCACGGACTCGGAAGATACTTCGCCCCGTCGCACAGCACCCCGCCAGCTGCCACTCGACCCAGACGCTGACCCCAGCCAGCTGGACGATTGCTCCCGTTCTGCGCCTCTATTGAGCCCAGACAGGTTCGAAGCTCGTTTCACATTTGATATATCTGAACGCAGCGAAGTCACATCAAATCGCGACGAAACTCCTTCGGATGCGACCGAAACGCGTAACTTAACTCTTTACGAAGAACCGCATTCGGATCGCACCAGTCTTTGCGAATTGTATGACGCAGCATTCTCCTCGCATCGCCCATCATTTCGTAGAGATGGGTCACGACGTCGCGCTGGTCCTGTCGACCTGAGTGCGCTCGATTTCCGAGCCATCGATGATGAAAGTCCGCGCCACAGTCGTCGCACATCACAGCGAAGTATGGACGATACGCTGCGTCAGAATTCGGAAACGCGCAGTTGGGCTTCAGACTCAGTGTTCGCCACTCCTGAGCGGCACGCTGCGGGCGACGTATCACCATTGTCTAGTGGAACTCGACAATCACTCACCGTACCCGGAGACTCCCCACCGCGCGCTGATTCTGCTGCGGCAGATTCTACCGTGGCCGAAACCACTATCGCTGAAACCACCGTCGTCGAAGAAGAACCAACTAGTGTGATTGAACGTGCCGAGTACGCGCTAGCTCTGCGGCTGGGTCGCATAGAATTAGACGACGAAGCATCAGAACGCGCATCGTCCACACCGTGTGGTAGCGCTCGGCTGTCCAGTCGGCCTTCCATGCACAAGCTAGAACCGTTGGAGCCCCTGGAGCCGGAGCGGCTGTGTGGCGGTGGCGAGGAGCCCCGCGGGCGCCGGCGGCGCGGCGCCAGCGAGCCGCGGCGCTCGGCGCGCTGCTTCCCGCTCTGACTGCGCGCGGCGGCGCCGCCGGGCCGGCCGCGCCGCAGCCGCCGCCGCTCGCCCCCCCGAGTGCCTTCCCGCGCCGCGTCGCCTTACCGCGTGCTGCGCGCGCTGCGCCGCTGGCCCGGCCGCTGGCCCCGCCGCTGGCCCGGCCGCACGCCCCGTCGCCGCGTCGTCCGGTCGCCGCTGTCCCACTGTACAGTCGCCCCCTCGTAGTTCTCGTCGGTTGCCGGACCGTAACTGCCAAATTTCTAAATATAATGTAACTACTAATTATTTCGTTTAGGTAAGTAGAGTAGCGCCGTCTTTTTCGGTATCGTTAGGTAGGCAGTGCCTAAGTCGACTACGTGCGTAGAGCGTAGATTCTAAATCTCGTAGATAGAAATTGTACCCGGGGCAGCCGCGGGCGCCCCGGTCGCAGTCCACGACTGACACAGGGTCATCGTTTAGCTAATTACACATTAATTAATGCGATGCCCACACTGACGCTTGTGTTGCGGTCTAATAATTAATATTCCGCGAGACAAACACGTGTATGAATTTTTACTAGAAAATTAAAACGATGGAATCGAACATGCATGCACTTTAGTCACATTAAATTAAAGCCAAAACCTAGGTAGTAATAAACAATGTAGATGGTAGCCGACACGGATGCGGGAGTAGAGCGCAGTGCGAGTACCGCAGAAAGTGACAGGCGTGAGTGCGGGCAACGCGCGACGCAGCGCCATGTATGGAGCGGTGCGCCGTGTGATCTAGTTAGAACATAGAATATAAATATATTACATTTAGGTGATTTATGTGCTTTTTATATTGAGCTGAAGCGTTTCTTCACGTGACGTGGAGTTTCAGGGCACACGTCGACTACCGCAGTTAGACTGAACCTGGTACTGTTCTGTATAAAAGTGTTTCAATATAATATAATATTTTGTATTCTCGATACCTTGCGTTCAACTGTTTTGGTGTCGTATGTGTCGATGTTATCAATGTTTGTCTAGTTTATTCCAATGTGTTAAATATTTTGTGTCATTATATGTATATTACACGTGACGATATATAAAGTTATATTATATTAGTGGTACGGATTAATTATATGTAAGCTTAACTAAAATTCGCGGGTTACTCACGTGTAAATGATGAGAAAAGCTCTACTAGTTTCGAACCACAGAGGGGTTCTTCCTCATGAGCAGCGTGCGCGGACGCGGCGACGTCGCGCAGCCTACTTGAGTAGGCTGCGCGACGTCGCCTATTCGCCGCGTGTCGCGTGTCGCCTATGCGTCGCGTATTTTAATTTAGTATGTCTCACGATAGTTATTATAAAAATATATGTAAGCTTGTAATTTGCTGAATATTTCGGAAAGATAATGTCGATATTTAATATTTGCAATATCTTGCTGTTACTTTTATACCCTGTATTTCAAGTGTGCCAATTCTTCCAAAGTATATATGTATAAATATGTGTTGGCTCATTGAAGATTTTTATTTTAACGTTTCACGAAGTGGAACCATTTTTTGCGTACCTACATGTAAAGTTATTTAAGTTGTGTTGTTAAAGAATTTATTAAGTTATGAATATATTTCTTAAAATATATAATAAACATATTTTCATATATATTTGGTACCTAGTGTTTATACAACCTTCAAATTGAATTCAAATTTATTATGTATATTTATATATTTGGGCTTCGAGTCGATTTGTCGTTTAGATAAATAAGAATACTTCCAATCGTATTATTAGCTCATTTATTATTGTTGTCCTTCCATAATTTATGTATAAAATATTCGATATTTAAAAAATAAATGTCTACTTATAGTAAATCGATTAAAGTATTTTTAAATGGCAATGTCAAAGTATTGATTGATGCTTAATTTTTTACAAAAAATATAAATTATTTTCTAGTGTTGCGTCACAATATTGCTACAGATTCGCTTAATGGATCTACAATTTAATTTTAGTGGGCATGGCTATGAATTGTAATATTTTCTTAAGCCTTTTGAATATGAAAAACTATAATATGTATTACTTAATTTAGTTAATTATTCGTCTACAAATATATTTACGCAAAACGAATGTAACGCACAACCTACCAATCCTAACATTTATTGAAATAAACATAGTAATACCCTTTTGACTGCAAACATTTTACAGTGCAATTTTTTGAGAAGAAATTTACGCTTTTCTGGTATATAGCGGCTTTTATACATACCTACGTAGAAGGCCAAAGTCAGTATAGTAAACAGATTGGATAAATTTTTGTATCAATCTAATATACCAGCGTCCTTACCGCTTTTGTAAGCAACAGTACGCTTTGCCAATAAATTACCAAAAAAAAAAAAAAGAATTTTATAGACGATAGCAACTGTGTTGGCGACTGTACAACGTTTTTAAAAGACATTATATTGAGAGGGTTTTTTTTCTAAGATTTTATTTTATATATTTTTGCTAGGAGAGAGGTTGAAATTATAAAAGTTTTGTGGATCTATGAACATATTTTGTTTCCCGGAATTTCACAAATTCAGGACTTGTGGCCCTTTGAAAAGTTTTGTTATTTTTATCAAAATACATAAAGGGCGTGTTTCAATTCAACATCAACATTTTAATATCATTTCTACCTCTCTCAGCATGAAGTTCAGTTTTCTTCAGTTTTTCTAATATTTTCAAAATATTGTTTAAATACCTATAGGTAAATAGATACGTGTTGTAAATGCTTTATTGTAAGTTAAAATTTCATGTGGACCATATTTGATGTTTTTTTAGTAATAGTTAATATCTATAAACGTAAACAATTTCCTTTGTAATTAAATTAAGTGGAATAAAACTTAATATAACGACGTCACGCCACACTGACCATCTTTATGTAAATATATTAGAAAAAAAATAACTAATTACGTAGTCAAAAGTACCTACTTATACCAAATTATGAATACTGTATACCAATATACATACATATTAATGAATTTGATTATATATTATATATATATATATTAGGGAAATGTGAAAATTGTAACTAATACATAATTTATATAGAAAACATTGTGATTTCAAATTTTCAACTTCCATAATATTGTAAAATAACTTATTGAAATATTGTTGTCATAAATGTTATTTGAAAAGGTAATTTTAAAATTTATACATGAAACTTAACGGGAAATATATTTATTTGTTGTATAAAATTATTTGTTTTATTCAGAAGTCTTTTACTGATTTAAATACCCTATTGGACCAAAAGGGCCTTTATGCCTTTGCCTCGCATCTCGCGGGTAGCGAGCCGGCGGCGGCGGCGGCGCGGTAGCAGCAGGATCTTACGCGTATAATCAAATGGACCGGCCGGGCAGCGAGTGGTGTACTTTAGTCGAGCGGTGACCGCCCACATCCACAATAAATCGAGCGTTAGGGATAAATTTAAATCAAAAAGATGTTGCCGCCATTGTTCAGACATTTCATTCGCGAATAAAAGCAAATATGTCGACGACACAATAATTAACACGACACTAAGCGGTTACAATGACACGCGATCCGCCCGCTAGTTTCGAGAACGGGTCTGCGATGCTCGCTCCGCTCCCGCGCCGCCGCCGCTGCCGTCCCGCTGCCCGCAAGATTCGAGGCAGCGGCCTTAGATCTTTACAGATGGGGCCCAATAGGGCTGATGTTTAGCCAGGGAAAGCGCAATAAGATGCCGCGGCCTCGGCTTGGAGCAGGAAAAGCAACGGGGTGGTCCTTAGTCTTAATAAGAATCTTACACTCACTCCACCTCACCCTGGATAAGTGATTTGATTTGATTAATCACCAAATCACTCCTCTAAACCCCTCAAAAAGAAATTATACATAGGAACATGTAAGGGTTGCAAGGAAGTAAAATAGTTTGCATACCTTAATGTCTATTTTCCGTTGCACGTTGGAGTATTCAAGTTTTTGAAAATGAAACTAGATAGAAGCCCCATGCTTCACACGATTTTGCCTGTAACTCCATTTTCAGTGCCATTTTTAACATTCTATATATTCAGCTTTTACTATGAGTATACCTAATATGTACGATACATAATCTATACATAGAGAGGAAAGGTTTGATTGTTGAATTGAATAGGCTTCGAAACTACTCGACCTATTTGAAAAATTCTTTCATTATTTGAAAGCTACACTAACCCTAGTAAACATCGAGTGACGATCTCCGGCCACCGTAAGTGCGGGTCTGCGGACGGCGAGTAAGGGAACCAGACCCGAGCGTACGGCGCGTAGCGTTCCGCGCGCGCCTCAAAGAGCCAATAGACTACCACAGACGGGGCCCTATAGGGCTGATGTTCAATCGGGGTTGCGGGGTAGGCGCAATGAGTCACCGCCGCCTCGGCCTAAAGCAGAAGAAGGAACGGAGGAGTATTTAGTCAGTAAGAGTTTGAAACTCTCTCTCACATTTTCATGGGCGGGAGAAGTCATTAGATGATTTTACCCTGAAAAAAAAATCCCCAGTAAACATAATGCTAACTACCTAACTTCGCAAGTAAAACCACGTGGCACAGCTAGTAGATAAATTTGCCGAGCCCTCGTCTAATAACAGGCTAATATATCTACCAATCAACAGAAATGATCATAAAACCTCCCACGGGACTTAGGTACAGCAATAAACGAAATAATTATAATTTAATTAAAACTTAATTAAGGTTCTTGACGTAAACACTCATTTGTGAATAAAAGCCTTAATCGCGAAGTCTGAGTTTTATTATGGGAAATACATATATCATCGTCCTGTTCTAGGAAGAAAATTAAAAAAACATAATGTGACTGTGTATAATTAACATGTTACTAAGTTGGTAGAATTATTACGTATAAGCCAGTCAAAGAGTTTGTTTTGTTTTCGTTGGATGACCATGTGAGAGATGATTGGCATAGACAAATTTAGATTCAAAGTACCTATTTATGATTTAGTTGGAATAAATTATTTTGACTTTGACTTTAGTGCTATAGAGATTGGTAGCTTCCAGTAACCTCACTCATACGGCGAAATACAATGCTGTGGTGGTTTCACGCCGGTTTTCTGTGAGGCCATGCTATCACTCCGGTCGAGCCGACCCATTCGTGTCGAAGCATAGCTCTCCCACAGATTTTCTGTAAGCTCCGTGGTGTCAGTCCGGTCAATATTAGTGATTCAAATATTAATGCGTTCAACAAAAATGGTTACGGTGATTAGACAAAGAAAAGTTCCTAATAAAATTATGGTTTGGACTTTTGCACTAATACAATATGGTCGACAAAACCACACATCATCATCATCATCAGCCTATAAGTGCCACTGCTGAGCAAAGGTTTCTTCTCATACGGCGAAGCATTCAACAGTATGAGCATTAATCACCACGCTTGCTCGAGGCTGATTGGTGATCTCAAATTTATAATTATAAATTCCTAGCAGACCCAGCCACGCGTTGCTGTGCCTAAGGTAAATAATATTGTGACTATAAATTGAGATGTAAGCTACCTTATCTTTAAAGTTGGATCAAAAAATCAAAATGCACACGGAATGCAAAACAAATTTAAAATCGGTATAGTAGTTTAGGAGTCCATCGCGGACAAACACGTGACACGAAATTTCTATATATAAAGATAAAATAAAAATTAAATAAATAAAATTAATTGAAGAACTCATAATCTAGAATATACACTTTTGCTTAAAGCTATACCAAGTTCATAATAATGGGTGCCTGAACTAGGACAACTTGTAAAATATAAATCCTCACTTTACACCCAGGTTTTCTTCACCCTATGTCAGTTGTGTCTAAACAAAAATAGAAAGTACATTAAAACTCGGAAAAAGTCACATTGGTACTTGCCAGGTTTTCAACCCAACCTCATTCTAGAGAAGCGGGCACCTTAACCTCCGGGCCACCACGACATAAATATGCTATTTACAACCATGACTAAACTATTTACAAAGCTAACCAACATTATTAGGTACCTACAACGTTTGTACACCATTACCGTACACGAATATTTACGCAAAATTACTGGCGGTAACTGGTAATTATAGAACGCGTATGTAACGTTTACGATACGAGAAACAATTACTTAGGTAATTTACTTGAAGGGTAAACGGCTACACGATATGTGTAAATAATTGAGTGAGTAAACGATAATTTTAATGTTAAGGAGAAAAAGAGACAGCAATAGATTTTCAGTTGGTTGCATTCGCTTTTATTATCTTTTGTATCGTCATATGTAATTAGGTACTTTCGTTGCTGGCCATCACTGGACTAGGCATCTCCAATTTCACGTCACTAAACTCGATGTTCAGCTGTTCTGAGCGAAGAGCGTACGGATATCGCCAGTCCATCTAGTTGGTGGCTGCCTTTTTTTTGTGAGGTTAAAATCATCAAATGACTTCTCCTGCCCAGGGTTAGGCGGAAAGGATTATCGGACATTTACTACTGCCTAAAAACCCTCCCGTTCCTTCTCCTGCTCTGTGCCGAGGTCGCGGTGACTCATTGCGCTTACTCCGCAACCCCACTGAACATCAGCTCTATAGGGCCCCGTCTGTGGTGGTCTATTGGCACTTTGAGGCGCGTGCGGAACGCTACGTGCCATACGCTCGGGTCTGGTTCTGGTCGGGCGGCGAGCTTACTCGAGTTTGTGGCTGCCTTGCCATTGTCGTTTGTCTTGACGTGGTCTCCACTCTTGAACACGTCCACGACAATGGTCATCGGTACTTCGACAAAAATGACCCGCCCACTGGCATTTCAGTTTTCTAATCATTTGGGCTATGTCGGTAACTTTAGTTCTCTTTCGGATCAATTCGTTTCGAATTCGATACTTCCGAGAGACACCAAGCATAGCCTATTCCAAAGCTCTCTGCGACTTGAGGTACTTTTTAACAACACTTACATTTACTTACTTATTCAAAAGTAATAACACTGTCACAGTCCATACATCAATATCTTGAAGAGCCCTGTTTTGGCACGAACGAGCCGGCTCGACCGGAGTGATACCTTGGCCTCACAAAATAGTCGTGTTAGTGAGGTTGCCAGAGGCCCTATACTCCCTGCTCTACCACCAATCTCAATCCTTAAATTCCTAATAACCCACAAAAGACTAGCAACGCACTTGTAACGTCTGTGGTGAAACGAGTGTCCACAGTTGTTACCATCAGTTGATCCAACTGCTCGTCGTCGCCTACCTAACCATCTATACTAATATTACAAAGAGGTAAAATTTGTAAGTTTGTATGTAGGGGGTAATCTTTGGAACCGCTGGTCGAATTTCCAAAATTCTTTCACTAATAGATAGCTACAATATTCCTGAGTGCTATAAAACATCACGCTACGATTAAATGGAACCGGGCAGCTGGTGAAACCGCGCGAGAGTAGCTTCTTATAATTCTTAGATAACTGAGGATTTAACAATATGGTACTTTTGCCGACCACTTAAATTCAATCTTTATCAAAAATGCAGTTTTTCCATCTTTCCATGTATTTTGTATGAGATCGCAACATCTAATCATCAATCGATGATGATAAATGCCATGATCCAAAAACGCCAAATAAATAAGTAAGGATTACAAACATTTTCGTTGGAAAATGGTGCAATACCGTTATGTATTTTATAAGCACGTATGTAAGCTATATGTGTGTGCATTATATGCATACATCACTAATCCGGCACAAACATTGAAAACGTTTTTGCTGGCGTCGTGCGTAACTTTCATATATCACCAGTCGTACCGAGTATTTTTTATTATATCATTCATTTTTAGTTACTCGTATTAAATTTTACATATCGGAATCAAAAGTAATCTGAAATTGCTTGAAAAAACCACAGCGATTTGTTCCGTCGTGTGACGGCGGAGGTGACCTGACACCCAATCTTTTTATCCCTCCCCACTTCCAGAGTGTGCGAGGTGACCTGAGTCCTTATCCTTCAAATCCCCTCTAGTCTCCCCAACCCGTAAATCCAAACAACTTAGAGGACTGGCAACGCACTTGCAACAGTTAACTCCTCTGGTGTTCGCGTGTACATTGGCAGCGGCCGGCCTTTGCTTATTTTAGTTAGTGCCTTGAAATGTTTCATAAATTAAAATGGATTAGTTTGTGCCTCTTATACGTCCAAAAAGATTTTAGATATTAAAGATTTAGTTAACGCAGTCTTCTCAAATTGCTCTATACCTACTTATATCGAAAGCATTATTAAGCAATACAGTAGTTTCAAACTAGTCAAATTCACTACTTTTAACCAAATTTCAAAAACGATTCTTTTCTATGAAATTTGTATGAAACACTGAGTTATGACATCATAGTATTTTTGCGTCAAATAGCTTACTTATTTCTTAAAAATTGGCAAAAAAAATATCTAAAATTTAGTGTATCGATCGATCAATGAATAAAACTTTAGTTACTTTTCGATATTTGGTTGTATTGAAACGTCGAATTAATTTATTTTTAACCTAGGAAACTACCCAATACAGCTACCAAACTCCTAAAACACGAAAATAAACAATTTGTTTGCATTATACACTCAATGTTAGACCAAACGTTTTTGAAATAAGATTGTCAGTCGTGCAATGCATACTAGACAAACCGAAAACTGACCATTCTAAGTTGACCTCCAGTAACGTTACAATTTCTCCTAAACCGTCTGTTGTTTGCGCATTAGAGGTGGGAATAGGGATCAAACTGTAGTGGTGGTTCATACAGAAGTGCTTTGTTAGTTCGTGCATAACACAAGACTAACTATGCGTTGGAACAAAGATGTACTATTTTCATTTTAACACTGGTGTTTTTCCTGTGGGATGGAATTAAAAATGTACCTAATACTTCATGCACAGCCACCTCAATCTGTCACATTGTTTTTTATTATGTTTTGAACTGAATAAGCTTTGGAATAAAAGTTTAAATGATAAGAAAAATGGATAACCTAATTTTTTTTTATAAAGTAGTTGCCCCACACTATTATTTTCTCGTGTGTAGTGGACACCCAGACCCGGAACAACAATTAGTGGATTAGTGGATAGAAAGAGTTTTTCCGTGCGGGAAACGAACCCACGACACGTTTCACGGCAGCCAATTGCCCAGCCACCGCACAATTATTATTAGTGTGTTGAAGATTGAATTGATCTGAGTGTAATAATATGGCGTATAAGATTGAATTTTTTAATAATCTTATATGGCGTATAAGATTGAATTTAAAGTTCCCTAAAATCGGAAAAGGAGGATCCTCCGACCAGGCGAGGTGATAAGTATAGCGGACTACTACCCAATAGTTGAACATTGGGATTTTCGATTTGCGTTTATTCATTTCACTTGCGCAATGTTAGGACTTATGACGCCATCTGTTGAATATTATTGTTACTATGTGCGTCGCCAGAAATTCTTATCTCGTAATTTTAGAAGGAGAAACCATATTAAAACTCGTTTAAATTTCGAAGAATCGAGAGCCTCGGTCACCTTACTACTATAAGTTTACTTGGGACTAGCGAAACACCTACACTAATTGATATTTTCTCCCTTTCATAAGTGGGCAAAAGAGCAGACGGATTACCTGGTGGTAAGCAATCAGCTCCGCCCACGGACACTCATAATACCAAAGGAGTTAGTTAGTAAAACCTCTTGTAGGTTATAAGGGATAGAGGATTTGAGGATTTAGGATAGGAGGGGTAGGATTGGGCCTCCGGTAACCTCACTCACGGCGAAACACAATGTAAATGTCGCTCCAGTTTTCTGTAAGGCCGTGGTATGACTCCAATCGAGCCAGCCTATTCGTACCAAAGCATGGCTCTCCCACACTTAAATTGGCCTTATAAAAAACATTTTCGGGATGTCAGTAGCCTTTAGCGCCGTCCGGCACTGTCTACCTACTGACCGCAAAATTTATTTTGAACAACAAATTAATAAAAATGAACTTTATTTCCACGCTGACTCATCCTCATTACATATCTTGACCCCTGTTGTCATTTAATGATAACCTCAGTATTTCACGAGGATTTCGTAATTCTTAATACCTATTTATAACTAACTAGCTTACGCCCGTGGCTTCACTTGCGTATCAAAGTATTTTAAAAACAGATCATGGGATTTTAAAAACAGCAGTATTTAAAGCGATTGCTCGACTAAAGCGAATCAATCTATACTAATATTATAAAGAGGTAAAATTTGTAAGTTTGTATGTTTGTAAGTTTGTATGTAGGGAGTAATCTTTGGAACCGCTGTTCGGATTGCCAAAATTCTTTCACTGATAGATAGATAGCTACTACAATATTCCTGATTGCTATAGGCTATAAAACATCACGCTACGATTAAATGGAGCCGAGCAGCAGGTGAAACCGCGCGCGGCGAGAGTAGCTAGTAATCAATATAGCACTCACGATCATTGTAGTAGCTATCTATCAGTAAATTAATTTTGGAATAAAAAACTTACCTTTTTATAATATTAGTGTAGATAAAAAAAATAAAGCTTACTAATACGTCGAAAAGTTTAAACGTGTATTACTCTTACACCGCTGAACAAAATAGAATAACCTTGTTTTAGCACCGTTTTGGAACCTCCGACAAGAACGAAATGAAAGGAAACTCCGACTAATTTTCCGATAAAATCAAAGGATAGCATTTTTTTATGTAATATGTCGGCAAACGAGCAGGCGGTTTACCTGATGGTAAGCAATCAGCGCCGCCCATGGACTCCCGCAACGGAGGAGTTACGAGTGCGTTGCCGACCTTTTAGGGATTAGGGATTTGGAGATTTAGGAATTGAGGAGGGATTGGGGGAGAGGAAGGATAGGGCCTCCGGTAACCTCACTCACACGGTGAAACACAACGCTGTGGTTGTTTCACACCGGTTTTCTTTAAGGCCGTGGTTTCACTCCGGTCGAGCCGACCCATTCGTGCCGAAGCTTGGCTCTCCCACACTTATATCAGTTAGCATCCGTGCAAATTTGGAATGAGGAGTACGTACATTTTGAAACAAAAAACATTAATCTTCCTTATACATACATATTATTATTATAATCAACTTATTTACACAAAATATACAAATTTATCAATTTTAGTCATTTAATATCCATGTTCTTGGTAACCTCCGTGATGTCCATGGTGTCCATGACCATGGCTTCCAGAGCTGTGTCCACCAGATCCATAAGCGTTGTTAGGTCCGGATCCTCCGAATCCACCAGTGGAACCGAAGCCATTGTTGTTGTGACCTCCAAATCCACCCTGAGGTCCACCTTGACCTGGTCCAAAACTACCGTTGGGTCCTACAATACCTCCTTGAGGAATGTTAGAACCAGGTTGTGGGAAACCTTGGGCTCCTTGACCAAAACCACCCTGGCCAAAACCACTTTGGCCGTAACCTCCTTGGCCGTGGCCACCCTGGTTGCCGCCGAAGCCACCTTGACTGCCGCCGTAACCACCCTGGTTGCCTCCGTAACCACCTTGGCTACCACCCTGGCTACCACCGTAACCACCACCTCCACCGTAGTGGGGAATTCCTGTAAATAAAATGGAAGACAATATTAAATAAGAATTATGATGAAGGAATATTTTTTTTTTTTGAGGGTTTCCTACGTAGTCCGTATTAATTGCAGGATTTGAAATGGAAGGTCCGGGAGAAATACAATACCGCGGCCGTGGCCTGGAGCATGAAAGGTCGGACTGATTTTTAGTCAGTAAGAGTCTGACATTCTCTCTCGTCCAACCCTTAGCGGGAGAGGTCATTTGATGATTTTACCCACGCACGCGTGATCAATACTCGCACCCTATAACATTATTATTTATAACAGCTTTAATGAAACTTAAGTAGATTTTGCTCATGGTACAATTAACTAAATAAACTTTAACGGCCAAAGCTGAGTCTCTTCTATAAGTTGGTAGCATTGTTTATAAGAATATTATCAATAACTAGATAAAATAGTTTTTATTACCACTAAAATTTCGTCACATCGTGATATTTCAGCCGAATAACATTTATCAACTGAAAGAGGCATTCAAGAGTGTATTTTAAGATATATCCTTTAATTACTTCTCCGCATTTAGAATTAAAATATCATTGATAGATCAAAAACGCGTTTTCAAATCAAAAGAAACATGGGCCTGAAACAACCACAGCGTTATGTTTCGCCATATGAGTGAGATTACTAGAGACCCAATGTTTTCCTTCCTGTAATCCCTAAATCTTTCAAACCCTTATCCCCAAAAGGTTGGCAACACAATCGTCAGGCCTCCATTGTTGTGGGTATCAGGTAATTCGTTAGCTCGTTTGCCCTATCATATAAAAAAGGATGACTGACTGTCGGTATTTTATTTCAGTTTTTTTTCGTATTTGGTCAGGCTCATACACTGAATATAACAATATTTAAAATTCAACCAACTTATCGCAATTGTTTATTAAACCAATTAATTAAATTATAATCGGAAGAGCAAGTGTTATCAAAGTTTATGTTAGAATATGTTTATATTTTTCAAGTGGAAGTTGTTTTTATTTATTTATATTAAAATGATGAAATTACAATTTTAGTAGACACGTGAGTTTTATCATTTAGAGGAATCAATTCACGTGTGATTCAGAGCTAACGAACTGTATTCAGTTGTCGTTAAAATTGCGACCTTTTATATGGATAAAAGGTCGCAATTTTATATAGTTCATGGGAACTATATAGAATAATAATATAATATTAAGAGACCCTCCGCTTTTCAATTCAATTTTAGCCGCTATTTGATATTTTTATGAATACCTAGCTACCAGTCTAGTCGCGCGGTTCTACCCGCACCTCGGCAGCTACAAGTCATAGCAGTGATATGTTATAGCTTATAGCTACACACAAAAAGGATTGATCTATTCGAATCGGCAGTTCCGAAACTAAGCACATTCAAACAAACAAAAAACTCTACAACCTTATAATATTAATATAGCTGCAATAATTCTAAAAGTCACTAAGTCCGACTCAGATTTCGGAACTGATATCCTTGGCTCAAGACAGCGTTTGCTATGCACTAACAAGGCTTAAATGAAAACCTTGATTTCTTAGCCAAATAAGGATTTGATGTGAAACAGATGTTCAATAACATACCGTAGCAGGTAACAGCTAACGCCAGAACCAAGCACGCGAGCTGGAAGAGAAAAAAACATTAAATATCTAAGAGTCATCAGACAGAGCTCATTACGGCCTCTTCTATCATGCATAACGGAACAAGGCCCTGGTCTGGAGCAGGAGAAGGAAAAGAGTATTTTAGTCAGTAAGAGTTTGATACTCGCCCTACACAAAGCAAGCCATTAGACAAATTTGAGAAATATCTATTCATAAATGCCAAAATAGTAAGTCTAAGTGTGGGAGAGCCATGCTTCGACACAACGTAACATACTAAAGTGCACGAATGGGTCGGCTCGACCGGAGTGATACCACGGCCTGACAGAAAAACGGCGTGAAACAACCACAGCGTTGTGTTTCGCCGTGTGAGTGAGGTTACCGGAGGCCCAATCCTTCCCCTTCCCGGACCCTTCCCCAATCCCTAAATCTCCAAATCCCTAATCCCTAAAAGGTCGGCAACGCACTCGTAACTCCTCCGTTGCGGGTTTCCATGGGCGGCGTTGATTGCTTACCATCAGGTAATCCGTCTGCTCGTTTACCGATTTATTACATAAAAAAAAAATTGAAAAATAAAAACACAACGTTATGTTCCTATTTCAATTAACTCACATCCATCGACGAATATCAATACTTTTTTGAAATGACATTCAAAACACCACTAATATACTACAAAAATTTAAAAAAAGAAATACTCACTTTGAAAGCCATCTTGTTGAGATATAAGGATTAACTCTGACTATAATTCCGATGTGTATGCTGAATAGTTTTAAAACATTACTTTATATATAACTCGTTATCAGTAACAATTTGTGCGTCTGACCCCACCGAGATGTTCTCTGAACAGATAAACATACATCCTATATTACTATAGTTATAAACAATAACAAAAGTGTTATCATAGTTCCATATTTTATTTACAAACACAGCTTGTACGCTCTCAATACTCCATGTTCTTAGAACATGACAAAATTTTAATTATACAACGGCCAGTTCTTGGAACGGTTACTGATTTGGTATGAACAATAAGGAAAATTCGGTGGGATACCAATTTATAGTTATTCAAATGTTACTTATTCTAAACTACGAAACTACGATTACCAGGAATTTTATACTTGACATCACACCATCAGCCTTTAAGTGCCCACTGCTGAGCAAAGGCCTCTTCCCACGCATAGAAAGAAGGTTTGAGAATTAATCACCGCGCTTGCTCAAGGCGAATTGGTGATTTCAAAGTTATATATTATAAAAAGTATAAGTCCAGGTTTCCTGACGATGTTTTCCTTCACCGTATGCCAGTGGTACCGTAACGTAATATACATATAACTCAGAGAAAGTTACATTGGTAGAGGAAAGTAACCAAATATGGAATACCATTTTGATGATGCCCCAGTATGAAATTTTCTCTTAAGCACAGTATCCCATATTGAGAGACTATTCCATGTTTGGTGACTTTCTTCTACTTGTTGGGTTTCGAACACGCACCCTCATCATTTTATACTAAACTTGTCTTAATAAGTTTTATTATATTTCTATATCTTTTCTCGATATATTAACTATCCATTTTTTTTTTATGTAATAGGTCGGCAAACGAACAGATGGATTACCTGATGGTAGGCAATCAGCGCCGCCCATGGACACTCGCAACGGAGGAGTTACGAGTGCGTTGCCGACCTTTTAGGGATTAGGGATTTGGAGATTTAGGGATTGAGGAGGGATTGGGGAAGGGGAAGGATTGGGCCTCCGGTAACCTCACTCACACGACGAAACACAACGCAGTGGTTATTTCACGCCGGTTTTCTGTGAGGCCGTGGTATCACTCCGGTCGAGCCGACCCATTCGTGCCGAAGCATGGCTCTCCCACACTTAAAAACATTATTTTTGTATTGTAACTATAGTAAATACTAAAAATATACTAAGTTTATTGTAAACCAAGTCAATCAGTCGGCTACACGACAAACATCCTGCTCATGTTTAAAAAGTCGCATTATGACTTGAAACAAGTAGAATTTTACTCAGTTAAAATAGGTGAATTAGTGGTTTTTTAACCCAAAAAGAATTGTTCAAATCGAACCAGTACTTTTTGAGATAAAGTCATTCAAACAAACATACTCTTCAGCTTTTTAATTGTATAATACATAGTAACGGTACAGATTCGTACAATAAAGTATTTTTACCAGAAAAAAATAACAGCACTGACAGAAAGAATTCAGAAAATAAGTATCGAATCGGAGAAATCGGCTTTAATTACACATCGTAAAATATTAAAATAAAATCCAACAGGAGTTAAAACATTACGTACTCGTAAATTCTTGAATAAATAGGTTCACATTTCCAATAAGATTTCATCTTCCCCAAGGTAACGAAACTATTCAAACATTTTTAAAGAATACATACGTTGAGCGGCTGACTTAGTTCTTCGTTTTAATGCTTATCCAAAATATTATCTAAAATTTTCTTCACATCTGCGACAATATTTTTACGTCCCTCTAAAGAATTCTGATCATTTCTTCCACTGTGAAGATTATTTTGCTCTTTATTGGGTACAACAACTACATGTACAACAGTGTTTACCGTACCTGCATCAGTTTCATTAAACGCTGAAATATGAATTCCAACTGAACCATCAGGTAAATTCTGCATTTCTGCGCCAGCAGGACCTCTATTATGCATGGTATTTAGTTGATTCCTATTAGGATGTTGGTTATTAAAACCTGGGCCGTATCCACCTTCATTCCTTGGATGCGGGATACCTATTGGATTTAAAGGACTGCCAACGAACCCACGTCGAACAATAGGGTTGACGAATCCACCCGGACGTATAGCCCTAGGTATAAAACCGCCAGGACGTCCAGGGTTCCTAAAACCATCCTGTGGGAATCTTGGTACAAAACCATTGGTTCTAAATCCACCAAGATTGCCCATATGACCATGTCCTGGATTAAATAATCTATCTGGAAAGGGTGCTCCTGTGTTATATCTGTTTGGACCAGCATGAATAAAACCATTGGGATACGGTGGGTTTACAAATCCATTTTGGGGAAAGTGTCCGAACTGACCAGAAAGTACATCCCTCCTAAGCCAGTTTCCTCGAAAGCCAGGAGCAACGGTTGGTTGGATTTGGTTGAAATCAGGTGAACGTTGGTATCGAATTAATGGCACCGATTTTATCAGGGAGTCAGAGACCATATTTTGTGGTGGTGTAGCTTCTTCCACTTTACTTGTAAAGTTGTCATCTGCTGCAGTGTTTTGTAAACCTGCAAAAATATTGACTTCTATTAGTATTCTAATTAAAACAGAACTATCATTGTCAGTGAAGGAAAGGAATACGTAACTGAAGATATACATATAAGTACATATTAAAAAAAGTAACATGCTAAAGTTGGAGTAAGGTATTTTTCAATGGACGGCAGACTAGGCTAGTTGATTGTAACCAATGATGTATAAAACTATAGATACGTTGTCCGCGCTCTAAAATGACAACATGAAATGAAGGCAATTGACAACATCGCGCTTAGTTACGCACCAACCTGCCGCGCGACGCTACGTTTGTTTTTAATTTATATCGTGTGTGTAAACCTGTGCGAAACATAAAGAAAGCATGCCGTCGTGTGTGTTCAGACGATGTACAAATTATACTCCAAAAGTTAAAGACAAAAATGTGTCATTTCATGCGTAAGTTCACCAAACAACCTATTTTTATTTTATTTTTTCGACGCCGGCGCCCGCCATCTTATGGCGGCCGGCGCATGAAGGTATAGTCACGTGCCGATGTAACTGAAGATGTATATTTATCTCCCTCTAGCAAAGGCATTCCACTATACGATGTCATATTTTCTTTCCCTTTCTTTACTCGTAGAAGTAGTTATCTAGTATTTTCGCCGTTTTTAAGCGCCGCGATGTTGGTTCATGACGTGTCTATATATAATACGTCATTGATTGTAACCTTCAGCGCCACCAAGAGTTACAAGTGCGTGTCAACCTCTTGGGTATTAGGGTTTTAGGGATTTAGGGATTGGGGAGGAATTGGGAGAAGTTACCTTTCAACATAATTATACAAAAAATAGGGAGATAGGCCCTATGGCAAAGATACGAGTTCATATACGTTTACTTAATAATAAATATCACTTACTGGTACAAGTCGCCACCAGGGCCAGTAATAAATACATTATCTGTGGACAAAACGTTAGAAATTATTTTAAAGATTACACATTGAATAGGTTTAATATTAGTTTTTAAGTAAGACAGTTTTAATAAAATCACCATTTGTTTATTTTTTTTACAATCACCGACACTGAATATTCATCCCCTTGAAGAATAAAAGCTTATTGTTTTTAAACATTCAAATATACGTATCACTGTACATGTGTAAACGACACTACTGTAAGTTAATTGTCATCCTAAAAGATAACTTATTACCCAAAGAAGAAGGTGACCTATTATTTACACAACATTTATTAACATAAGCGCATACTGGCAATGAACAATAAAATTAGGAGAAAGGAATTTTAGCATTGGTCAAACCTACAACAGAAAATTATAAAAATTCGATTTTTAAAATCAGCTAATAAAAAACATTTTATAAAGTTATTACCTATACAGTAACTACTAGCGTCTCTTATCGCCTTACTCGGGTACTGAAATAATTTAGGAATTAAGCGCTTAAACACATTTCGAAGATCCATTTTAATAAATATAAAATTACTAGATTATAAAATTACTCAGAACTTATGTGTACTACATCAAAATATTGCAGGATTACTGAACAAATGTGATTCAATCTCGGTGATCTTAGACGAACTACTAGATGAAAATATTGATGTCGATGTTTTGTGTTTCACCGAACACTTTATCATGTCAGGACATGAGCCACTGTTGCATATTCAGGGCTATCAATTGGCATCATGTTTTACCCGAATGGAAAGCAAGAGAGGAGGATCATGTATACTCGTCAAAAATGGTCACCGGTATAGGGAGTTAAATCAAATCTCCAAGATGTCTGTAACTGGGGTAATCGAATGCTGCGCAATAGAACTGACCGACTATAGAATAGCTTTGGCATGTGTATATAGGGTTCCTAAATTTAACAATTTCAGTATATGTATCGAAAAATTACAAACAATGTTGCAAATACTATGTAAAAATCATTATGCTAATATTATAATAGCAGGTGACTTTAATGTGGACCTACTAAAACCAAGTAAACAGACCTTGGATTTTGAATGTGTATTTATAAACTTTAATTTAAGACTGGCAGTCAGTCAACCAACTCGTTTGAAAAGTCAAACATGCATTGACAACATTGCCCATAACTTTAATAAGAAAACTTTTACTCAAGTGCGCGAATTAGGTTTATCTGACCACACAGCACAAATATTCAACTTTCCTGTCAATACAAAATTGAATAATAGGTATTGGCGAGTCACTAAAAAAGACTATTGTGAAGAAAATATAAAAAAATTTAAAAACTGTTTAAATAGCATATCATTCTCGAATATGTATGAAACCGCTGATCCTAATATAGCTTACAATTGTTTCTTAGATACATTTACTTTGTACTATAGATTGTGTTTTCCTCATGTAACTAGAGTTGTTAACCTTGTAAAAAAACCTAAATGGATATCTCGCGGTATAAAGATATGCAGTAAAAAGAAACGCCAATTACTATGGCAATATAGGCATAAACAAAATAAAACAAATGAAAAAAGTTTTGTAGACTATGCTAAAAGACTAAAGTTAATAATTAAACTTACTCGGAAGGCACAAAATAACTATTCAATAAAAACTTCTTCATGTAAATCTAAAGCTACATGGAGAATAATTAATGATTCAAAGCTTAACATACCTAGGGACATAATAAGAAAAATTCAAATTGAAGAGAACATAATCACGAAGCCTCGAGACATAGCAAACGCTTTTAATAAATACTTTACAGAAAAAATAACACCTATTAATAAGTCGTCTGGAAATGTAACATCTCTAATAGACAACAGACTCAATTCTTTCTTTTTGGCTCCTTGTGTACCTGTTGAAATACATAAGATAATAAACACATTGAAAAATACTCATAGTGAGGGATATGACGGTATTTCAACAAAGGTCATAAAAGCTGTAGCCCACGAAATCTGTACACATCTGTCCTACATTATAAACCTATGCATAGATGCTGGCACCTTTCCGGAAGCACTTAAAATAACAATAGTGAAACCTCTATTCAAAAAGAGAACAGGGAACATATGCAATACTACCGACCCATCTCCCTTATAAGTGTACTATCAAAAATATTTGAAAAACACATATATAGACATTTATACAGCTATCTGGAGAAAAATAATATACTTACTCCAGAACAAAAGGGTTTTCGTTCTAATAAAACAATAAATATGGCTATTTATGACTTTATGTATAGAGTAATAACAAATGTTGATAAAACCACTCCTGTTAGCACCATATTTTGCGATATGACACAAGCATTTGACTATGTCTGTCATAACACTTTGATTAAAAAATTGGAAGCTTATGGTATCCGAGGTAACGTATTGCGTCTCATAGAATCATACATTAGGAACAGAAAACAGTACACAGAAATAACCTCAATAAATACACACACAAAACAAGAAGAAATTTATAGATCATCTTGTCGTGTTATCAGATACGGTGTACCCCAAGGCAGTGTTTTAGGTCCTTTACTATTTATTATTTATATCAATGATCTACCCAAAAGCATTGACCAATACGTGACTTTATTCGCCGATGATAGTACAATAACTATACATGTAAAAATAGAGATACCTATAACGGAAACATTAATGATTCGCTAATGTCTATGATACAATGGTTAGAAAACAATAATTTAAAAATCAATTTGGAAAAAAACCAATATTATGCACTTTACACAGAGAGGATCAACCATGTCTAACCTACATATACACTACAATAATAAAATAGTTAATGAAGTTGACAACGCAAAATTCCTGGGTGTAATCATAGACAAAAAACTAAATTGGAAAGCACACACAGAATCACTAACAAAAAAATAAGTAAATCTTGTTATGCAATTTATAAATTAGTTCCAGTGCTCAACATTGACGCCCTCCTTACAGCATACCATGGTTTAGTTTCATCGAATCTAAGATACGGCATTATATTTTGGGGAAATTCTACTAATAAAGAATTAGTATTCAAAGCCCAAAAGCGTTGCTTGAGAACTATGTTTAAGCTGAAGGTCACCGATAGCTGCAAGCAATTTTTCATAAAATATAAAATACTGACTGTACCCTCTCTTTATATCTTAGAAAGCGCAATGTTTATTAAGAACAATCTAACCCTGTTTCCACGTCTAAGTGATACGGTTGTTCGTAATAGACGCGATAATAGCAAAATTAGATTGATTTATTCAAAAACTAGCTTAATGAATAACAGTATATGTTGCATGGGCCCAAAAGTTTACAATAAAATTCCTAAGCTTTGGAAAGAATACAACACAAACATTTTCAAAAATAAATTAAAAGATTTTCTCACCAATAAAGCCTACTATAGCATTAAGGATTTTCTACAGGACCACATAGACTAACATTACACACTTTATTTTTCAAAACTATTTGACATTTAATTTTAAAGACATGAATTGTATTGACTAGTTTTATATTGATATATTATTCGTATTATTTATTGATTGACATACACATTTCTGACATTTCATTAAGCAATTGACGAAACGCGGAATGGACATGATGGTTCTTGGGCTTGTTGTGGCTGCATGTATGACTGATTAATTTGATTGATTTGTGAATTAATGACTAATTAATGATACATAAATGAAAGTATTTTTTGCCTAATCTATTGACTAATATTGAATTTGATTAGTATATACAATTTGGCTGAGACATTACCAATGTTTGCATGCCCAATGGGTAGAACAAAGAGATATATGTAACTTATATAAATACCACCTTAGTCAATATGTACTACACCTTTGTTCAGCAAATAAAGTTATTTTGATTTTGATTTTGATTTTTTGACTAGTCTTCCGGCCCGGATTCGTACAGGTGTAATATTGATAATAAATTTCTCCACTGTTTAATGGATCTTTATTATTCATATAAACCATCATATTCTATCACTCACCCCGAACGAACGCCGGCGTTCACGCACCTATTTTGTCTCGAATCATCACGTTTGAAAAGCTAATAAACTCACATCAAAATCCATTGCGTAGTTTTAAAGTTTTAATTAAGGATCTATGGCAAAAAAGTGACATTGTATGTTGTGTATACGTTATACGAAGTGATACCTAACTATGAAATTAATAAAATAAGTTTTTCAAGCTTACCTTGGCGGCCATTTCGTATCGACAGTGAACTTGAAGTGAAATACTGGTGATGTAAAATAACATTATTTATAAATTACACTTATCGTTCATTCCCGACAATGTCCTGTCGATAAACACAGGGACAAACTTACAGACCTCAGCCAAGACTAAATAAATATCGACACTAAAATTATATTTTAATGTGGTAAAATACTTTCTGTTTTTTTTAGGAATTTCTCCTGTGTCGTGGGTGCAGTTACAAACATACAATTTCACATACACATGAAAACCAGACCCGGTACAACAACATGTTGTTCCGTCCGGGAATCGAACCCGTTACACGTTGCACGGCACCAAGCCACCGCACCAACCAGGCAGTCAATTGGGATTCTACTTTTTAAACCTTCATTAACTTTAATCAAGCAGTACCATGCCAGCGTAGTCGTACCCTAAATAGAGATCAGGAAAGCAGATATTTAAGTTGTTTTCTTTATTTTATAAAGTACCTAGCATTTTCAAAACAAGGCTTGGATACTAAATAAGCAAATATATTTCATCCCTTTTTTATATTTGTTTTTAATCTAATTCGTAATTTACAATTTAGTGATAAGAAACCTCAATATCGATTTGTACTAGTCTATAAGGATGTTGTTGAGAATAAATAAACAAATGTGGGAGATCCATTCCTCCACCTCCTCTGCGGGAGATCCATTGACATAATAACACGGCCTCATAGAAAAGCATTACGAAATAACCATAGCGTTATGTTTTGCCGTGTGATTGAGGTTATTGAAGGCCTCCTCAATCCTTAAATCCCCTAACCTCCTTATTTCCATAAGGCCGGCAAAGTACTTGAAACTCCTCAAGTATTGCGTTTCGGATTACTTGATTTAAGTAAGATATAAAGCGCCGCTTATGGACACCCGTCCAGGTAATCCGTATGCTCGTATACCGCCGTATATAATAAAAACGAGTTGGAATATACGTAATTCTGTATATTTAATAGGTTTCTTAATGTACCCTTCTCTCTTCTGTTTCGAACAAATTCCATAAGCAAGTGACAATACCTTTCCACATTACCTACCACAAAGTTATGCAAGTTTTTTCTTTAAATAACCGGTCTTGTTCAGTTGTATGTAGATATTTATACACCTACTCAAAATAACGCCAGAAGAAAAGCAAAAGACAGATCTTGTACGAGAACATAAAAATTAATTGTTGTTCATTAGTCTCCATAAAACCCTAGAACAACTGGATGGTATGGACTTCGCCGGATAAGCTAGTTTTAAAAAACCCGTTTTTTTTTTATGTAATAGGTCGGCAAACAAGCATAACCTGATGGTAAGCAATCAGCGCCGCCCATGGACACTCGCAACGGAGGAGTTACGAGTGCGTTGCCGACCTTTTAGGGATTAGGGATTTGGAGATTTAGGGATTGAGGAGGGATTGGGGAAAGGGAAGGATTGAGCCTCTGGTAACCTCACTCACACGGCGAAACACAACGCAGTGGTTATTTCACGCCGGTTTTCTGTGAGGCCGTGGTATCACTCCGGCATTTTTCAATAAGCAGTAACGTAAAACGGGTTCTTCCTCTCAATCCCTTTGTAAATACGGTCCTGTTCACACAATATGTTGGTTCATCACATTCAATAAACTATTGCATTGTTTTTTGATATGACGTACTTCCCAACTGGACTTTCTGCAAAATCAGAATTACCCAAGCTATTTGTTTATAGAATAGTTATTGTACTTATACATTTAGTAAAATCAATTTCTGTCAATCAACTAGTACTTTACCGTGATGTTTAATTGGTGTATTTTCATTCTCAACTTTTGAGTAAATATCATCCAGTTAAAATGTTATCTATATCTAAAAAAGACAAAAATCATTTTTTTAAACTAAACTTTAAACTTACAACACAACTTACTTTTGAAACCACAAAATAGAACTGAACAATAGTCCGTCAATCTGCTCGTCAGTAAAGTGCTCATTCCAAATTAAAGATTCGAATGGAGAAGAACGAGAAAAAATATTAAATAATATATATTACCATTTAGTTAATATTTTACTATGATTAATACTGTTGTTCTTTTAATTAGATAGATGTTAATTTAATTAGTTCTAGTTTGAATTTTTATATATTTTGACTGTATAAACGCATAATTTTTAGAATGTTGGTTAGCTCGTAACTGGCTAATGTATATGACCTACTGCCTACCAATACTTTAAACCACTTGTATACATAAGTTGTGAGCGTACCTTATAATAAATAAATAAATGTGTAATTGTTCGGGAATCCATCAGCATGTACCATGTAGACCCGCAACACCAGAGGAGTTACGAGTGATTTGCAAGATGTAAGGATTAGAGAGAGATGGAGGGAGAGGAAGGATTGGACCTCCGGTAACGTCACTTACATAGTGGAACACAACACTGTGATTGATTGACACCGATTTTCTGTGGGGCCTGGTATCACTCCAATCGAGCCGATCCATTCATGCCGAAGCATGACTCTCCCACACTTAAAGGGGCCACACGGGCACCTTCGTTAGTTCGCCTGCCTATACTTGTGGGCGAGCATCTCCTTGTGAATGGATATCATGTGCTACGATTGCTGGAGCTTCCTGGATTCAAGCAACATTTGCACTTGTTCTAAATTTAAACGCCTGTTTGACAACCGTCATATTATAAGTTCCCGATAAACTTAATAGTTCTGTAGTTCGTGCATATTTCGTTTCAAAATTAAATTCATCTTTTGCATACCGGCTAGTCATCGTAAAACAGGTCCTTAACCCTTAATTATATTCGCATGGCAAGCAATGGTTATAAAAAAAAGTGAGTAGAATTATATGAACAGTAAATATACAGTAGTCTTCCGATCAAAATCAACTCGCTTTTTTAAATATCGTTTTTGATATTTAAGACTTAGAGCTGATTTTTCAACGGTTAGATAAAAGTTACCTGTTCAACTCGCTTTAATAAATATTGTTTTTGTTATTTAAGACTTAGGGCTGATTTTTCAACGGTTAGATAAAAGTTACCTGGGGAATAATTTTGATGCTCTCGCGTCAGAATTATGTATAAAACAGTGAAAGCAACAATTTTATTCCTTCCTCATATTACATTATCTGACTATTGAAAAATCAGCCGTTAGTGACATAATTATCTTTATTTGTGTCTGATGTCATACTCCATTTTCGTCTGGAATTATGTTAAAACATGAATTTATTCATTTTGTTACATTTATTGATATTGAGGAAAGTATACCCAGATTATTATTTATTAAAACTTAATAAACATTATTTACCACCCGATGACAAGCTAACTAACCAAAAACCAAAACATCGAAAATATAAATCAAGCGAATATCTGGTCGAAACAAGTTTACAAAGTGTAAAACATTCCGGTCGGCTTGCCGAGCCCTTCAGGGAACTTTTGCAATATATTTTATTATCTTACTATTTATCCTTTCCTGTTTTTGAAGGTTCCGCCGCAGTGGCACGAGTCTTGTAAGATTGGAAGCCCAATTCCAGTTTCGAATGTCGGCTCCACTGCCTCAGATTGTAAATGAAGTATTGGAAGGAGAAATTTGAGATCATTTTTATGATATAGGTCGGCAGACGAGCAGACAGATTACCTGATGGTAAGCAATCAGCTCCGCTCATGGACACCCGATAACATCAAAGGAGTTACGAGTGCAGTGCCGGCCTTTATTTAAGGATTGGGAAGGGATGGAGGGAGGCATACATTATCCTAAAAGTATTTTACAATAACAGTGTACCTAGATATGTTACTCTATTACCTGTTGGTAAAATAAAGATAATAAAACTGAAGCCGCAAATATCACACTAAAGCCCTGTCCGCACTAGAGCGGAACAGATGCATTTTTTTTAATTTTTTTGTTATTCTATTACGGTTTTGGCCACGTATTTTCGCAATGGTCACCGCTGTGGTAGGTACTGCCGATTTATAGCCCTTAAAAAGGAAAAAAAACCTTATAAATCTATAAATGAGTAACGGTGTTTTTGAAATCCTTAACAATAACAGAAAACATAGTAAGAAATAAAGCTTGAAATTCCAAACGACTGCTTTTCAAATATCTCTTAACCGAGTATATTACTAAACGCAGCCTATTATATTATATTTCCTAACTCATAGTCTGGTTACACTAAAGCATAAACGCCATGTTGCCAGCCCCATAAACGCAGTTATTGCTAGGATTATGAAACGTGTTACACCCTATTGTGGTCGCTCCAGCTCTTTACTTACATTTTATTAGGAAAACTGACCTTCTCCTGTTATGGGGCCCATACAAGCGCTCATAAATTTCGTGACATTTCATAATACATATTAAACGGATTAATTTTGATGGCATTTTTATTAATTATTAGCTTAATTTTATTCGTTTCACGTTTATAATTTGAAACGTTTCTGTATCCCACAGTTCAAACTTCAAAAGCAAAAAGGCCGGTTGTCAAACCGTCACGAACTCGTGACACAAAAAAAAGCGTGGCCATGTCAGATTTAAAAATTAGAATACCGATATTTTTTTTTAATTTGTCCTTCCTCGTTCTCTTTGACTAGTACCATAATAATGAAGCTATTTAGCAAAAGCATAACAGACTTCGTTTAAAATAGAGTTTTATTTATTTAGTATGCAAAAATACAAACTATTAATTTCTTCTTTGTAGAGTACATAATGAAACTTTTTACTTACTAAATTCCTTTATTTTATGTCGGAACACTGAACATCACAATGAATAATTAAAAATGTTTCTATTAATTTGCTGCATTTTAATACTGTTTCTCATATTTTATGTTAAAAATTCTACCAACGTTTATATTGTTTAGAACTAAGCATTAAAATAAAGAGAATCATTCCTATATTTTATTATTTCATTAAGTTAATTGGATTTATTTTATGTAGAAAATTAATTAGTTGATTTTTATTCAGATTAATTTGGTTTAAAAATAAAATTCTAAAAAAACTCCACAAAAACGGTTCAGATTTCTTGCTCGTCAAAAAAACAATCTTGCTATCTTTAAATCTTACAACGTCATTAACTCAAAAACTATTTGCCTTTCAAACAAAACCAAGACATTTGAACTTTGAAACTAAAATTACCATAATAAAGACTATTATAATCAGAATGGCGAAATTTCAGTAAGGAGGAAATCGTTCTTAATGCCCAACCTCCTTGCTAACGATGACCGTATTATGAGAATCATTACACGCATAGGTTAAATTCCCGCCAATTTCTAAGTTAGTTTGTTCTTGGCTCTACTTTGATGTAGTTTGTTAGTTTCGACAGATGTTTGTACTTTTCCCCTGAGAATTGTACCTCCAGGACCTGGTCGAGTTTTGGTTAGTTGGACAGGTTTTGATAGGACGTTATGAACATTGTGCTAAGGTATGATTTTTGTTTATAATTTAATATTGCTTTCAAATACTGGGCCGATTTTGTACAAGGCTCTGCAGAATGTAGAATTTTCGGAAATTAATTTTCTTTTCAAATCTTCAAGAAACGTGCGTAGTCCTTTTTAAAAAGCTGGTACTGCATGGCCATGGACAGCGCTGATCACTTAAAATTAGGTTATCCGTTCTCAGGTTACTCGTTGGCCTCCTATCACATAAAATAATCCTATCATATTAAATCACGTTTTATCAAAATAGAGGTTTACATAAGGAGGTTGTAATAAAAACTAATCTGGTTTAAATTAATAACGAATGTAATTATTTATGCACTCACTTAAATATGTTCTTTTTTTAAATAACTTATTATAAGAAAACATCACGCAAACACTGTCTTAACAGTCCCAGTAGCAATTATTCCGAATTCAATATTCTTATTGATGTAAAAGTTACAATTTATTAGAAGATGCAAAAATCTAACCGTCGTCCTCATCCTCAAAGACGAGTCTGCGGGTAGAAATATATCCGGATAGGCGGTGACATAGCCGCGGGTATAGCCTCGGGAACGTTTATAGCCGTCGAGACGGTTATAGCCGACCATTTGTCTATCCATTTGTCACACGACACGCAATATTTGCGGGGCAGATAGCGACGGTTTTATATCGCGCGCAGGAATTGGGTGGGTGGCACCGATTGTTCGAACGAGTATGCTTTGATTTAGCTACAGAATAAAATATAGGTATATAAGTCCATAAGGTAGGTACATGATATTTCGTGATGATGTAGTAACATAGCACAACGATCGTAGAAAATGTGAGGATTATATGATTGTAATACCTTAGTATATTTCCAACAAGTTCAATTTAATACTTTGTGACGTCATAATTTTATTTACTTCAATAAGCATATTCTTTTCTTTTGTATTAGCTCAAAAAATAAATAGATTATTTTTAACTGATAGAATTAAAACAAGCTAATAAACACACCTAAAACGGGGCGGTTTGCTTAGTACTATCAATATTTATAAACTTACTTCTATTTTGACAATTCAGTACATTCTAAGTTTTCAAAACAGAATTAATACCCACAAAATTCCTACTTAAAATAGTACAGCTAAAGTACGCCTAAGTCTGAAATTTGTGCATGTACTGTCCGTAAAAAAATGGCATATAGAGGAAGCGTTTGTTTAAAACCACATCTTAAAAACTAAAAAATACGGTCGAAAATCCAATAGCCGATGTTCACTAATAACATTAAATGCTATTCCAAATTGTCCCAAACCACTCCGGTCCCAGTAATCGGTCGCGAGGGCCCAATTACAGCCGACGTTGGGTTGGAACGGGAAAATTTTAAGTCATTTTTCTTCGTCGAGAAAAGCGAGTGTCATTGGTGATGGAAACATTATCTCAAGGTGAGAAGCGTTTTCTGAGAGAAACTATAATATATTATACATATGTATGTAGGGAAACTTGATATAACTGTATAAGTTTTAGTTGACGGCGCTGGCGACTGATTATGGATTATTTTTTAATTACAAAGTAGATTGTACTGTCTTTGCAGTTGATTGTTAATCATAACTCAATTTTTCGTTTATTGGTATCATTAACATTTTTTATTATGAGCCCTGATTAGAGTAGTAAGTGGTACTACGAGGAATGGCAGCGGGCATCCTGTTGACAGCAGCTGCCAGCCGAAGTGTACACGCTAAACTATTGGCTCGAAATGTCATTCTATCTTATTTATCGTGTGTAATTGTGAATAAAATAGCGAGGAAACCAAATGATACAAGCGTGCCTTTATTTTGAATTCCGGTCGTTACAACGCCCACGGTGAAAAGTGACAACCAAGACCGCCACGAGACTCCTTCTGACGCTCCCACATACTTGTAATATAAATGAGAAAATTTCTCTTTTATTAAAAAAAACTTTGCCAAACATTAGGATTTTCTACTGTGTCATAGGTTTGTTTACAAATATACAATTTCAAAAACGACACGCCACGTTTCGACTCTCTGCGCGGCACCAGCCACTGTTTGTGTCTGTCTGTTTTATATTATCTGTTACAAAATAACTGTTGGAAAATTTTAGAAAAAGTTCGATTTTTAAACTGCATTGTAGTTTCCTCGTTGAGAGACAAACCATGAGACTCTGATCTCGAAATCTTGATTAGACACTTACGACGACTTGATCAAGTGATTTTATAATTATGCTATTTAAATAGGATATTGAAAATAATTTTCTTCAAAACATAAAATGTGGCGCAAAGAAATACGGACAATGAAAGATTCAAAACGTAACAAATGGTCGGCCATTATTCGCAGCAAAAAGTTCTGTCCAATTTTGTTGACAAGTCAAACTTTTTAAATCCAGAGACGCTTAAATCCAAGATGGCGCCGCATTCAGGCGGGACAATTTGTAATCCAAAATGATTTAATGGACGATCTGCGGAGTCTCTCACTATTACCGTAGAAGGATTCAAATTTATTCTGACCTTAATCTTTCGAATAAAAATGCAGTGAGAAAACTTTACCGTTTCGTTCCTGTTATATTGAAAAATGTTTTTAGAGCATCCACATTTTTCTTTGAAGATGTCTTATGTGGTTTATCAGACTAGTTATTTTACAAGAATTCAAGACGATTCACCAACTAATAAATCTGAAGATGTACATAAATGCAAGCCTGTACAGAAAAATAAAAACTTATGAAAATTTACCACTTGCCTTATACACACGTCGCGCGACGGTTCTTTCTTAAAAAATCTGAGTAAAACATTATTGTTTTTCCATATAACACAACCATAATGATAGTTTCGCAGAAAAAAACCATTTAGGTAAGTAAAAACTCGTATCACATACCAAAACACTTTGAGTGGCTAAACCATCGCCGTAAATAAAAAAAACAAGTTTATTTCAAACATAAGACCCATTATACAAAGTTCTGGAACACAAGTATCACTAGCACAAAACCACGGCTACAGTGACATCATCCACTCTCTCGGCCGCGTAATTCGATCAATAAGAAGTTGGATGGATGTGCTATCAATCTTCAGGGGTTACTGAAGTACGGGAGAATCTAATCACTGCTTGTCTGTCGGTAGCTACAGGATCTTACAGCAAAATACCAGTGATCCATCTTTTCAAACGTCTTCCTCGCCTAAAATAAGTCCCATCGATTGATTTGCTTTAATTAATTGTTTCACTTTAATCTCTGAATACATGACACAATTAAAGTTGGTAGATTAATACTTATACAGTTGCTCTTCAAATAGTATAAACCACTTCAAAAGAGCAGCAAAAATTCATCACAATACATATCAATTACATAATTTTACAAGTATAAAATAAATTTAAATGAACAGAACTTCAGATCACAAGTGGGCGCCCGATGGCCTAAGTAAAACGGAGCTAATTCAATGACCCGACACATTGATCGTTGTTATAAATTGCTTCGAAACTTAAAGATTTTCAATTCGACCACTCTTTTAAGTGTGTAGACATTAAAAAGGTGATAAACGTATATATTTCACCAATGAACTGGTTGTAAAGTGCGTCAGAGAGATTATAGAAACATCTGTTGGCTGTGCAACCAGCTAGCTCCTCAACAACGTGTCGCGGGTATGATTCCCGCACGGAACAACACTTAGTGTGATCCACAAATGGATGTTTCGTTTCTGGGTGGCTTGTGTATGTATGTGAATTTGTATGTCTGTAAACTACACCCACAATACAGGAGAAAATACACACACAGTTCAAGGTTTTAAAAAAAAAATGGACTGAAGAAGTTTTTTTGCTTCCCTGACACTCTTTTTCACTAAAAACAATATAGCACATGGCGCCCACTGGCCACGACCAATATCATATATCAGATTCCTTTTCTCTCATTTGAATTCTAACGATATTTCTTGGCTCCATCTATTTCTTTACAAAACCCTTCTAATGAAGAACGTCTATTCAGACAAATTCCCAAGTAAAAGAAGTCCTTACTGGCGACTTATAAAATGCCAGCTAGTTTCAAAGCCTTTGTACCCCTCGGGGCTCGCGGGAACCTCAGAACACGGGAAAGGTTTTAACCTCCAGCCTACCGACTTAATTAATTTTAGGGGCAGGCCGCATCACTTGCAAATTGTCGAGAACACTCACTTAACCCTTGTTGGCACTCCAGGAGATCATCTATCGATGGATCCTTGTTTGTTGACCTATTTGCATTTTGATCTACTCACTAATTACTTTGCTTACGGAAAGGGTTATGATTACGACTGATTGTAGTTTTGTTGTTGAGGGCTTGGGGCGTAAAATTGTTGGTCTTTCTCAACCTTTCAATCGTGGTAATTCGAGACACAATAGTAAGACAATAGGTGCGCGAACGATGGTGTTCGCTTGGGGTTTGATGAATTAAATTACGAGGTTAGTTTGGCGATCATCTATGAGAGTGTTTTGAGTTATTTTCGAAATAATATCTGTGGTAAAAATGTATCATAGAACTATGTAAGACTCAAATAATTCTGCAACCAATAAACTATTGGTTTATGATGATAGTATTGAAAAACAAGTGGCACATTTTGTAAAGCAGTGCATGGTAACTTCGATTTTTTATTTTTATTCCTTGAAAGTATGTACGGATTTTTGTCCACATGGATATGCCAACGCCATTGTACCTTATGACTACTATAAAGTCAAAATATTCTTATACATATCCTTTTTTAGTTAGCCAGCAATTTTGCTATTCATTGATAAAGTTTATAACCCCGAGATCCATGATAAATCGAATAAAATAAAAGAAATCAAAATCTCAAATAAATATCGCTTGTCACATAGAAAATAGAATTAATTTATAAAAGAGGATTGGTATTTCAAAATTTAACTTTATGAACTCTCTTAACCATACGATATATTTTCGACCACACATGACCTTATTACAATCTTCTTCTAAAAGACTACCTTTTAAACACATCTTAACATTTGATTATGAACGGCAAAATGAAACTATCACTAAAGATGGTTCTGCGTATAATTTGAAGTTACCCCTTACGAACATTGGCGGTGTAATATAATCGCAGTTAATAAGCCTACAGGGAGAATCAATGGAGACATACTAATTTGAGTAAACGGAACTACAATTTCCAATTAGCCGCTTTTCGAAACCAATTTGTGATTTAGAAACGGTACTGTGCTTAGATAAATTATGTATTTACAATATTTTGTTTTTTGTTTCGGGGCAATGGTAAGACAAATAATTTAATACTCTTGACCTACTAATCAGATTATCAAAAACCTTGACAATCACAGTTCAAGATCATGACAATATTACAATGATGGTCTATTCATAAAAAAACGTATAAATGAGTTTTTATTAGGTAATTAATGTAACGTGACTCTTTTTAAAGCGTATTTAACTTTATAACATCCGATTTCCATTTCCAGCTGTTATGCGTTCCATATAATGGGTGGTTGGCCTATATTATATTACCGGTTACCCCTTCATTTCTAAGGAAATGACGTCAGTTTGTCATTAGTATCACTGTCAAATACAACTGACAGATGAGACAAATAATCCTCACAGAAATCGACGTGTAACTACCACAGAGTTACGTTTCGCCATATTATAAGTTAGGTTACCGGAGGTCCAATCCTTCTCCTCCCTAAATTCCTAATTCAATACCTAAATTGCCGAAACCCTAATCCCCAGTCGATAACGCACTCGTAACTCCTCTGATGTTGCGGGTGTCCATGGGCATCGCCGATTGCATACCAGTTCCAGTTTACTGGCTTACATGACAAAAAAACTATTCAAACTCGTGGTAGTTTGTTAACAAACTAAAACAGATTTTCTTTATTGTCACTTTTTGTGTAAAGTTAGAAATTCAAAAAAATAATAGGGCTTATATACTTACCTATAGAACCAACTATACTGTAATATAGTGTTGAGTAACATTACATTTCAAATTTCTTTGTAGAGGTTGATTTATTTGTGTATACTTTAATGCAACATCTAGTTAGCACAAAAATCAGTCAATATGAATTTCACCGGACTACAAAAAAATCGCTAGCTTAACTAATAACAAAACAAATGAAAGTGCAACAAGAAATATTTATAAATTAAAAGCTATTATCACAGCATTAATCGAATATTTGGATCATCAATACGTGTGAGTGATATTTCTTTACGCATCAATCACGAATGCTCGTCACGTCAAATGATTGATCGCTCTAATGAGATCAAGGCGAGACTACACTATACCCTTTATCTGTGTATTATTATCAATGGCGATTTTTCTAGTTTCTTTGTGACTTGAAACTCGTAGTTCAAGTGTGGGAGAGCCATGCTTCGGCACGAATGGGTTGGCTCGACCGGAGTTATACCACGGCCTCATAGAAAACCGGCGTGAAACAACCACAACGTTGTGTTTCGCCGTGTGAGTGACGTTACCGGAGGCCCAATCCTTCCCCTACCCCAATCCCTTCCCAATCCCTAAATCCCCAAAATCCCAATTCCTAAAAGGTCGGCAACGCACTTGTAACTCCTTCTTTGTTGCGTTGTCCATGGGCGACGCCTGGTTTGCCGACCTATCACATAAAAAAAAGTTTATTTACGCGAGTAAAATATTATGGTAAATAAATTTAGTATGTCTCACGATACACCACATATCACCATTTAAAAACAATGAACTACTATCTTCGCTTCGCTAGTATGTTATGTTGATCAAAAGCAGCCCACATAGGCTATCTTTTGTTTCAATTCAGAGTATCACTTATCTGCCAAATTTTAACCACATCGGTCCAGCCAGTATTGCGTGAACGAATAACAAACATAGATCACCATCAGCCTATAAGTGCCCACTGCTGAGCAAAGGACTCTTCTCATACGGAGAAGGTTAGAGCATTAATCACCACGCTTGCTCAATGCGGGTTGGCGATTTCAAACTTATAATTATAAATTACTAGCGACCCGCCCCCGCTTCGAACGGGTCCGACTATCTCGCTATCAAAGGGTCACTTTTTCCTAATCTTCCCCTCTACTTTTATAATATTTTCATTCATGAGAACCTTCTCCTGACAATAACTAACATAACAAAAAAAGAATTAACAAAATTGGTCCAGGCTTTGTTGAGTTATGCGATTACCAACACATTTTACGATCCATTTTTATATATAAGAAGATAAGTCCAGGTTTCCTCACGATGTTTAGCCTCACCGCATGTCAGGTGTGTAAAAAATCATAGAAAGTACATATAACTCGGAAAAAGTCGCACTGGTACTTGCCAGGCTTCGGACCCACACCCTCATGCATGAGAAGCGGGCTCCTTAACCTCCAGGCCACCACGACAATTACAAACATATATAGATGCATTCTCAAAAATGTACACATTTATAATATTAGGAGGATAAATACACCCTTAGAAACATCACAACTAAACAGTATTAATTGTCAGTTAATTGCGTTTACCGACATAGCAGACTGCATAATTAGCTTGTCCTATTGTTTGTGCAGTGTTCCCAATGTTGTAATCAACTAATGCACACATCACTCAAACCGTCCCCATTTCTTATTCGTGATCACTAATTATATCATAATAAAGTTAACATTTGTTCATTTTTAAACATATTACAAACTTTCATATTTTCTCTGTATCGTTTGAATGGGTTTGACAATAGAATATTCTAAGACAAAATGCATATAAGTATGCTATTTTTTTGTGAATCTAAAATTTGAGGCGTCTGATCTCTTCTTTCTTTTTCTTAACTCTTTTCAGATTTTTAATAGTCGATCTTGGGTTTCATAGTGCAGCCACCCAATCCTTCCACAATTTAAAATTTAAATCTAATACCAGACATCACGTCCAATAGTCTTTGCTAACCTTTGCTAAAGACAGAGTAGGCAGTCCACTATAAAAAAAATCGCGGACAAGCAAGGGTAGCACACTACCCAACCAGAACTAGAGCTGAGTGGGGTGTACAGTCAGGGGTCAAAAATGCAATTGCACTCTATTTAAAATGACCAAAATAGCTTTGTAGAATAGAGTTAATAGTTTAGGACTGCTTTAGTTCATAGCATAGAATCTAAATTATTGAATAAACTGGCTGTGAACCATTGAACTTTTACTACAAAGAAATTTTAGTCATTTTAAAATTGGTAGAGTGTAATTGCATTTTTGACCCCTGACTGTACAGCGCGTAACATTCCAAGGTCGTCTCAAAGAGCCAACAGACCACCACAGGGTTGATGTTCAGCTGGGGTTGCGTGTCAAGCGTGACTCCATAAGAGTCTGCCACTTCCTCTCGCTGCACCCAAGACGAGAGAAGTCAATTGATAATTCCCAAAAAAAACAGAATGTCTAAAATAAGTTTTTTTTATTCTCTCAATCTGAGAGATAAAACTCCCCAAACCACTACAGCAGCAAAACAACCATCAATCAAAATATTTGCTGAAACAGGTAACACTATATTCATGGTACGGAAGCAATTGCTTTTTAAGTTATTCTATACTGATGGTGTGACGTCATCTCCGGTTCGTTGACACAGGGAAGTGCTTCCGCTTGTATTGACGCAGCTGGGACAAACATCGATCCTTTTGCTCGTCTTTTTTCAGGAAATTATTGAAGAATAGGTTGGTGGTGCCAGAAATTACCTGTGGAAGAAAACTTTTTACTTAAACTTTTTTTGGCTTGTTTAATTTCTAAACATTTCGGGCTAAGGTGAAATATGTGAACTTATGTGAACTTTTTATTTGCAAATGCGTTCAAATAAATACTGAAATCTTAGTATGTTGCACAAACTAATTTGAAACAAACGAGACAATAAAACCTGCTAACTTGGTTGCTACGAAACTCGTAGCCGCTCGTAGGCTTTTTTCGTAGCACCCGTACTACGGTACGACTACGAGAAATGTTTGACCAAAACTGGCATATGCACGTTTCTAAGCTATCAAATTAGAGTTAGAAGCTAGAATTAATCACATTGGACTGAATTTCAGGCACTAGGCTACTGAATGCCATTTGCACTACATCCACCGTTAATGTGATACGACAAGCTTCGTTACAGTCAAGCGTAAATCGGTTTGCCTGTATGTCAGTACAAATCTGTTTATTAGCAATGTACTATGTCAGAAATGTTCAGCATCTACCTATATTTATACCTACATTTCGTTAATTAGCTGAAAAATTAAAAAAATATGAGGGTTGAAAAAAATAAATAGCCTTCTCCCGTCCTGGGCTTTTTTTGTAATTGTGGCTCATTAAGATTTTTTCGGGAGGGAATTGAACTTGCGACACGTCGTACAGCAGCTGGTTTCCCGCCGGGTGGCGCGAGAAAGATGAGGAAGCATCAGACTCTTACTGACAAAAAAACTATTTCTTCTCCTGCTCCAGGCCGGTGCCCGAAATTTAAAGAACCTTTATTAATCTATACTAATATTATAAAGGGAGGAATAATATTTTCATATATATATAATATAATATTTTCCCTCTTAATAAATAATATTATTAAGAGGGAAAATTTGCAAGTCTGTATGTTTGTAAATTTGAATGTAGGGGGTAATCTTTGGTACCGCTGGTCGGATTGCCAAAATTCTTTCACTTATAGATAGGTACAATGTTCCTGAGTTCTTAAGGCTATAAAACATTAGGCTACGATCAAATGGAGCCGAGCAGTGGGTGAAATCGCGCGAAAGCAGCTAGTTAAAGATTAACACAAACGATTTTTAGTTAACTGATAATTCCGTCAATAATATTATCTTACAAGTAGGTAAATATTCGAAAATTTGACACGTACCTCGCCAGTCACGTCGCATTACAAACCACCCAGTAATTAGGCAAATTCAATAATTATGGGTTGTGAAGTCGTTATTTTTTTGTAATACGTTTTTTGGAAACGTATATTGTAAAATCAACGAATTGTGATTTAAAACTAGCAGAGATTTTCTCAGTTAAAACACACGAGTTACTCGTTATTATCAAAAAATAAATATGGCCACAATTATTACTATTCAAAAATGAAGATTGGTTATTTTTACTAAGCATTTAAGTAAATCGAAATGATTTATTTTGACTTAAGTATTACATTATTTTACAAAATTCAAGATGAATTGAAGATCAATTGAATAAGGTCAAAACTTGTATGAAAATATTGAAAAATTTATAACTCATCATCTGACGTTTAGGGAACGATCCTAAGTTATCTTGTTCGGAAATGACTCGAACCACCACTACTCTAACAAGACACACACACATATGTATACCTACATATAAACATAATTAGTTGAGCAGTAAGCTATTATATAGTTATGGACTCGTCCGTCCCAATTATTGGTGGTAGGATTAATTAGTCAGTGATACGTATTAATATGATTAATCCCAAACGCTACGGGTAATTGATGAGTACTGATATATTAAAGAGATGATGAGGTATAAATAAATACGTAATTTGTATTTATTCCTAGCATGATGAAATATCTGATACGATACTGCCTTGTTAGTCAAGGTTTCTCTAGTAGAGGTATCTACTTCTATAATAACACCCTTAGAAGTTGTTTCCAAAACCTTGGTTCTGCTCTTGGGTATTTTTTTTAGCGTGTTTTATTGGTTTTGAGTCAAAGTCAAGTCAAGACCATTTATTTCATATAGACCACAGCAGGCACTTTTGAACGTTAAGCAAAAAAATAATAATGTATGTTTTATGTTAAACACTTACGCCTCGATATTCCCATAGTATCGAGACTTACTCAAAAGAAACTAAACGCGGGTAAAGTCGCAGATGGAATGCCAGTATTTACACAAACAAACATAATATTATGCTTTATTGTCTTACTCTGTAGCTACATAATTGTGTAATTAAGGCCCTGGTTCCATCTCAGATAATTATACCAGTGTTTTATCTAGACAGCTCAAATATGCCGTGTGGCCCCACCTAATCGTGCCACCGGTAATTTATATACGCCACAGAGTATTAAACAAATGGAGCGTTAACGTATAATCCTGTTACACAATGTGCTGCAATATTGTCGCAATAATTTTTGTCCGCCTCGTTGATCAAGCGGTTGCAATCGTAAGTGCAATTATTAAACTACTTACCAAGGTTCATCATCATCAGCGTATAAGTGCCCACTGCTGAGCAAAGGCCTCTTCTCATACGGAGAAGGTTAGAGCATTAATCACCACACTTGCTCAATGCGGGTTGGCGATTTCAAACTTATAATTAGAAATTATAAGTCCAGGTTTCCTCACGATATTTACCTTCACCGTATGTCAGTGGTGTCTAAATAATCATAGAAAGTACATATAACTTGGAAAAAGTCACATTAGTACATGCCAGGTTTCGAACCCACACCCTTATGCATGAGAAGCAGGCTTAACCTCCGGGCCATCACAACAACCAAGGTTAAGTTAGTTTAAAATGTGTAGTGTATTTATCAACAAATATGAATCTTGTAAATCGAATTATATTTCATTTTTGGAAACTCTAACAATAGGATTCAAATAAATCATGTTCTTATTAAAGCTGAAACAAAAGATAGTCACTCAGATTATTATAGTATATAGGTACAGTTTGTTTCACATTAGGCTCGCTGCTGATTACGACTTTTTGTGACCGTGACTTTTGTTGCTCTCACTTAAAACGTGCTGTCACTGCAATGGATATGGTAAAACTTTTATTTTGCACCGTGTGGTCATGTCACCGCGTGAGCGCAGTCTCCAATATCTTAATTGCACTTAAATTTGAGATAAAAATTCGCGGTGACAAAATATCACAATCAGCGGCAACTACTTACTGTGTTAATAATTTGACTGAGTTATTTCTGCTTTCCAAAAAAATTATATATAATATGAAGTCTCTTTTTACTATATACTCCATGGTTTACCCCACAAATAGAGACGAAGATTCATCTTTTTTTATTTAAACTTTGACGTCGGTTTTTATCAACGGCCAATTTATCTTTAGGATAACCTTTTTTTAAATAAATTTTATGTTGAAAAGACGTGATGAGGTCGGTCTGGCATCCCTTCATTTGCAAATTAATTGAGACATTGTCATTGATACCTTGAAAGCCTTTATTAAAGCATCCCTCTAATTTTCAAATACGTGTCTTGTTTATAAAAATAGAATTTACGTATTTCTGTTGCTTAAATGTATAAGAAAAATTTATGTTTTGTATTATATAATGAACTTAATACTTAACTTGAATTTTTCATTTTACTATTGATAATCAATATCAATCATTAATCATAATTATTCGTTTCGTACATCAACACACCTTTTTATATGTTGCAAGTAGTATTCTTCATATTGGTTTTAAAACAAGCCCGTTCCACGTAGAACGGACGTACATAACATTATTGTTACGCCATAAACATAATAACTAGCTCACAAACAACGGATCAATCGTTGACAACTTTATTACACACTATTGGTGATTTTCTTTATATTTTGCGATAGAAAAATCATCAAATGTCTTCTCCCGCCCAGGGTGGGGCGAGTAGTTTCAGACTCTTACCAACTCAAAACCCTATTTCTTTCTTTCTCCTGTCGGAGGGAGAGAGGTCGCAGTTCCTTATTGCGCTTATCCCGCAACCCGAGTGAACATCAGCCATACTGTTAGTGATGAAAATCCTTCCAACCTTGTTGACGATATGAGATGACCGAAGACTGCTCAGCATACATACGTCTGCTGTGGCCTGATACTACATTACACCCAATGAGACGTTAGGGGCTGACCAGGAGAATTTATTGCCGTGCTCATGACCCGACCAACTCGCTCGCACTAAACACAGCACTGAACATTATTTATATATTACTGTAACGTTTTCTGTGCGGCCATTAAATCTGCAATCTTTAAAACGTCACATGTTTTTAAATATGAGAGAAGAAAAGTTATGTTTGGATGAACTATACCTCGGCACGTATGGCCTTACAGAAAGAAGGTGTAAAACAATAACAGCGTTGTGTTTTTATAATAACTATCGTGAGACATACTAAATTAACTAAAAATCGCGGGGTACTCACGTACGAATGTGCTTAGAAAAGCTCTGAGTAGTAAGAGTAGGCTGCGCGACATCGCCGCTTCCGCGCTCGCTGCTCATAATGAAGAACCCCTCTGTGGTTCGAAACTAGTAGAGAGTTTCTACTCTGAGAAATGTCTCAGTATATTCAGGTGAGTAACCCGCGCTATTTAGTTAACAGCGTTGAGTTTCGCCGTTTGAGTGAAGTTACCATATGCCCAATCCTACCCCTCCCTTATATTTCCCTAATCTTTAAATCTCTGCAACCCAAAAAAAAAGCCACCAACACATTCGTAACTTCTCTGGTAATACGAGTTGCTTTTACGCTGATTGCTTACCATCAGTTATCCGTCACCTTGTTTGCTGTCCTATCGCATAAAAAATCCTATTGTGTAGCCATAGAATTTTCTCCTGTGTCATCGGTGTCTTTACAAACATTTGAATGATAATAAGGTGTGATGTGTGTGTGACACATCACACCTTATATTTCCTGATACTTCAGTCAAACTCATAAAATTTATTGACAGACTGGCAAAGATTAATGTGAAAAGAACTAATTAACGGTTACTAAGAGCAGTGGTATATAATAATTAATTTTTGCACTCTCAGAATATGAAAAAACGTTAATCAGATACATGTAGAAAATAGCATTTAACGTAAAAAGAGAATTCTGGGTTTCCACAAGTCAACAACTAAACTCGTCGAATAAATTTCTTCTTTCTTTTACCAGCCCTTCTTATTTCATTGAAAACGCTATTCTCCTGGCCCCAGTGATCGGTACACACAGAGTATATTGCCGACAGGCGCCACACGCCTCCACTATCCTGCTGTGTTTGATGCCGGCCCAGGGTTGCCACCTACCACCTCACATTACTCACTCTATATTACCCTCATCACTATTCCTATCAAAATGTGTATTTTTCTTATTTTACGTGAAAGCGCGGGATTGTGGTGTTTCCCGAGTTATAGCAAAATCTGATAAAGTACATTTCTTTTCTTTGTTTGAGAAGTAAATATATATTTTTAGTTTCCATGTCAGAAGTTAAAGCAAAATATCAAACCAATAGAGCAAATTAATAAGTTTAAAAAACCGTTAAATATTGCTGCTGCTAAAACTGAGAACCAAACATGTAAACATTATAAACACAAATATTAATAGCAAACTTAACAAATATAATTTTATATAACCACTTATCACACTGACTCTCAGTAATTAAACATCAATGACAAATGCCAACGTATTTTATTTTTTATTTACAATTTCTATTTGGGAAACAAACAGATTTAAAAAAATATTAAATACAATAACGTGATCAACATTTAATCCAAAACAGTTTTCAGTTTTCCACATTTAAACTAAACATTCGCGCCAAGAAAAATGTTCAGACAGGTATGAAGAAGATAGAAAAAAAAAAACAAAAAAATAAACAAGTACAATAAATGAAACTTATATCCAAACTAATGTTATAAATGCGAAAGTAGCTCTGTCTGTCTGTCCTTTCTTCACGCCCAAACTACTGAACCGATTTCTGTGAAATTTGGTACAGACATAGTTCGGAACTCGTGAAAAGGATTTTTATACCAAAAATCTGCAGGAAATCACTATTTCATGCGAACGGCGTCACGACAAACAATAGTATAATATATAATATCATGTTCAAACCACACAATTTAAGTACACAGTTAAGTATGGAGTACGTCGCACAACCCTGATTCCAACCACGCTTTGATCAACGCGCGGAAGGCGTTCCGACAGCTAACCGCTCGCAGACTGTCCAGCTAACACCAACCCACGTGTCTATACACTCGCTGCAACATTAAACTATGGGAAACCATGGGACAGCTCCATGAAAATCGCGTAAAACCAACATAAATGTCAATTTTGACAATGGAAATAATCTTTTTTCACAATAATATACATCATCATCGTCAGCCTATAAGTGCCCACTGCTGAGCAAAGGCCTCTTCTCACACGGAGAAGGTTTGAGCATTAATCACCACGCTTGCTCAATGCGGGTTGGCGATTTCAAAAGTCAAAAGTCAAAAAGTCAAAAATCATTTATTTCAATTAGACCACAGTAGGCACTTTTGAACGTCAAGCAGGCAAAAAAAAGAAAAAAGTATATAATATGAGCTTTAAAATTAAGCGTGTCAGTCTGTCCGTCTGTCCTCTAGTGAAGCTATTTGCTCGTTCCAAAGTGTAGATTCCTATGGAGAAGAACGAGCAAGAAACTCCATGGTTACTCTTTTTCAATCAGTTTTACAATACATTTCTTTGTTACATAATTTAGTCGGTTCTGACATGTGAGAACAATGTAACACTAATGTTCAGGCAAAAAGTACGAAAAAGAAGTGAACCTCAAGGACAACATATTTAGACAGCCTGGAGATGACCAGTCCCAATTGGCGGCGCCCGTTCACGAACATGACACGTACACCAGCACCGCCCAACTCAACCATATTATAGGGAATTGGGCGATCCAGTGCCCGTGCCACCGCCAATGAGACCTCTGAGTGAGCATGACAGCTCCCAGCCGACACAAGTACCTATATTCTACAAGTCTTACTTAATTATAATAGGTTACAGGGTACTCACATTTACAAAAACTTAGAAGTTCATCAAAAATTAACAACATTGTGTATAATTTAATAATTAAAATCAAAAATTCCTCTAAACGTCCTGTGGAGTAGGACCAGCTAGCCTCCAAGCATTTTTATCTTGTATATAATCATTTAGTTTGTAGTATGCTAGTTTACATAAATGTTTCTTTATACATAATTTAAATTTGCTTTCATTTAGATTTTGAATTTCAACTGGGATTTTATTATAACATTTAACACAGAAACCCAGAAATGACTTATGCACTTTTGCCAATCTAAATAAAGGCTGACTCAATCTATTTCTATGTCTAGTATGATAATCATGTTTGTCAGATACCTTTACAAATAAGTGTAGGTTCTTCCTAACATACATAATGTTTTCATAAATAAATTGACTCGGTACGGTCAGAATGTTGATCTCCTTAAACTTTTCTCTGAGAGATTCGCGACGACCTAAGTTATATATGGCTCTGACGGCACGCTTTTGCAAGATAAAGATAGACTCAACGTCGGATGCCTGTCCCCACAACAGAATTCCATACGACATGATGCTGTGAAAGTAGCTAAAGTACACTAGTCTTGCCGTGCCTACATCAGTTAGCTGACGGATCTTCCAGACAGCATAAGCTGCAGAGCTCAATCGTCCTGCTAGAGACCTGATGTGGGGCCCCCATTGCAACTTCTCATCTACAGTGATCCCCAGGAAAGTAGTCTCTTTTACAAATTCTAGTTTCTGATCATTTAATAATATATCATCACATAGGTTACTTTTAACATTTGGTAAAATAAATTTAATGCATTTAGTCTTTTTATCATTTAGTAATAAGTTGTTTACTGTAAACCAATTTTGAACCTTCATTAAGGCATTATTAACTTCGTCATATTTGTTTGTTCGTCTATTTATTTTAAAAATCAATGAAGTGTCATCAGCGAATAATACCATATGCGGTTCATTTTGGAACAAATGGGGCAGGTCATTCACATAAACTAAAAATAGAAAAGGACCTAATATTGAGCCCTGCGGTACGCCCATAGATACGCTAGCACCCAGTGAGTTAACTTTGTTGACTTGTACTTTAATTTTTCTTTCTTGAAGGTATGATTTCAATAAATCTAGGGATACCCCCCGAATGCCGTAGTGTTTTAGCTTCAGTAACAGCGTTTCGTGCTCAACACAGTCGAATGCCTTTGAAAGGTCGCAAAATATTCCGATGGCATCCTGTGCTTTTTCCCACGAGTTGAAAACTTGTTTTATAAGTGATACTCCTGCGTCCGTAGTGCAACGTCCTTTGGTGAACCCGTATTGATGGTCATGGAAAATAGAATTCGTGTTAAAGTGACGCAGCATTTGAGTAAGCATCAACCTTTCGAACACTTTACTGAGCACTGGCAAAATAGAGACCGGCCTATAGTTATTAGGTTCTGTACTATCGCCTGATTTAAATAATGGAACTACTTTACTATGTTTCATTAAATCCGGGAAAACCCCTTGATCTACACTTTTATTAAAAATGAGAGTTAAGTGCGGCGCAATAGTCTCTATAAACGACCTGCACACTCGAACAGACATTCCCCAAAGATCTTCAGTTGACTTTACTTTGATCTCATTGAACGCCTTTATTACTGCCTGGGGGGTTGTGTATTGAAAGCTAAAGTCAGAAGGACATTCTTTGACGTTACCCCTGAGAAGCTCGACAGAAAGAGCTGGAGATGATTTTAACGTTTCCGTAGTTTTAAGAGGAATATTTTTAAAGAATCTTTCGAATTCCTGGGCAACTGACGAATTTGAACTAGTATATCCCTTTTCGGTTTTTTAAATTAAATTCAGTGTTTTGTGATTTATTTCTACCTGTTTCTTTATTAATTATATTCCAGGTAGCTTTTATTTTGTTTTCGGCGGTCCTGATTTTATTACTAATGTGGAGCGACTTAGCATGTTTACATACTATTTTAAATATTCTTGAATATTTGGAAACGTGTCTGCGAAAAGCCTCGCTACTATTAAATGGTTTCAGGCCGTATAGCTCAAATAACCTGTCTCTACTTATACGAATACCTGGTGTAGCCCAGTCAGAGAATACAAATTTACACTGAACATTTTTACGTATTAAAGGAAATAGTTTATCGAACTGTATTTTTATAAGGGATAATAAATTAGCATATATCTCACTCGGGCAATTATTGTCTTGTACTTGGCTGCATAATTCATGTTTTAGCTTATTATTTAATGAATAAATTTTTTTGTATGTGATTTGTCTAAACAATATTTCCTTTTTTGGCACAGTTGTTATAGTATTAAAGTTAACTGTGAGCCCACTGTGATCAGATGGTAATCTATTTACAATTTCACTTTGTAAATAATCACAGTTACAGAAAATATTATCTATACAAGTTGCCGAGGTGGATGTTACTCGGGTGGGCTCAAGGAAAATATTAGACAAATCAAATGATTGAAAGAGACTTAACAAGTTTGTACAATGAGAATTGTTTTCTAAGAGATCAACATTAAAATCGCCACATACTATTGTACATTTACTACTAGAACATGTTTTCCGCAGTACATCTTCCATTACAGAGCGAAAAATATTTAGATTCTGTATGTTAGGAGGCCTATAAACACATACTACAATATGCCTATCCAGCTCAACACAGGACAACTCTATTGTGTGTTCAATTGACAGCAGAGCAATGTCTTGTCTTTGTTTATATTTTATTGAGTTCTTTACTAAAATTAGGCTACCACCATGTATCATTGCTTGGCGGCTATAATTGCTGCCAACACAATAGTTATTGAAGTTAATTGTTTCTACTTGATAATCTTTTAACCAATGTTCAGTTAAACAAATAATATCATATTGGAATTTCTCTAAAAACAATTCAATTTCTAGGAATTTTGATGATAAGCCCTGAATATTTTGACTGTACAATGAAACCAAATTATCTAATTTAGTTTTATGTTTTAATTTAAATTGATGCTTAATAATATTGCCAGAAGGAACCTTTTCAATGAATGTGGTTTTTGAGTAATTTAATTGGTTATCTTCTGTTGTCGTGGTCGTGTCGTTCAAACTTATAATTAGAAATTATAAGTCTAGGTTTCCTCACGATGTTTACCTTCACCGTATGTCAGTGGTGTCTAAATAATCATAGAAAGTACATATAACTCGGAAAAAGTCACATTGGTACTTGCCAGGTTTCGAACCCGCACCCTCATGCATGAGAAGCGGGTGCCTTAACCTCCGGGCCACCACGACTACTTACAATAATATACAGATTAGTTCTTTTACCTACCTAAAAATTTTGTCAGGTCTGGGAGTGATCTTTGAATGAAATTATGTTTTTGTTAAAGCGCCTACGATTCAAGAGAAAACTTTATAAAGATCAGCTTTTCACTAAAACAAAAAATATTCATAAAATACTTATATAAAATATTATCATATATAATAATATTAAATAAATATATTAAATAAATATTATTATATATAATAATATTATTATCATATATAATAATAATATAATGTTATGACAGGAAACAATGAAACAGTACAGTCCTTCCCCTTCTCATATTATTCATGTTTTCTAATGGGTTATACAGCCACCGATAGATAAGAAATCGGTGCCTTGGAATCCTCCTCCTTTTTGAACGTGAGTTAATAATTATATTTTATCGTCAATTACATTTTCAATCAGAGACTTTAGGAAATGGTATTCACAATATATGACTTACTAATTATACAGCATAAACCTAATGTTCACATAAGTGGCAAAATAAAGTTAAAGAATATAATCTCCTGAAATAACAACAAGCGTATAATAAACTAAAGTCTTCTAAACTTTAGAAAATATCTGTAGAAGCAAGCCGAGTAATGTTCGTAGTTTATTTACACTACAACTATGAAACAAGTTACTTGGCCCCAAGTATTGACAAGATGGCGCGCTACTCCATCATTTATGGCTAAAGTTTACCTGGATACCTGGTATTAGTAGGTGTATCTACATCAGAATTTGTCAATTTATTCTGTTCACCACGGCCTTACAGGAAACCAGCGTAACGCTTCCTTTATCTTTTGTTGTGAGCGTGAAGATACCAAAACCTCAATCCGACCTCATCTCCAAATCTCCAATCTTAATCTGAATCCAAATCCTAACTACTTAGAAAATACCACCAATGCACTTGTAACTCTTGTGGTGTTGTAAAAATCCATGGCCAGCCCTGACTGCTTACCATCAATTGATCCCATAAAAATCCCTCTTATATTGTGCAAGAGTATTTTCCTCAGCCAAAAGTTATACAAAAGTCCTAAAATGCCTCATATGTCAGTGATCTGCAAGCAAACAGTCAACATAGTTCGAAATTGTACTCAGTTTCACTTAAAATCTAGATTCTAAATCCAATAAGTGATCATCCATCATCCATCTAGCTCATTAGCTTGGTCACCCTACTTGGCTTGTAAGACAACCTTATTGGAAGCATAAACTTAGAGTAACAACTATGGCAGGAAAGCAAATGTTTATAGTCACCGAATATCGATAGCAAGTTCAAACGACTTACCAAGTCTTCTATGACTTACACCCGGTTTCTGAAAGGCTTGTCAACGCTAAAATTAACTAATCTCCTGTTAAATCTCTTGTCAAGTCATCTGATTGGCTGTTGATAATTTAGTCAACCAATCAGATGACTTGACAAGAGATTAAATTGATTTTAACATTGATCGGCCTTTCGGAAACCGGGCGTTAGTTTTATGTATACTCAGGACCTGTTTCGTTAACTTCACATAATGAATATGGTGAGAAGGAATGTCAGATTCGCTGAGTAAAAACCACCCTGTTCCTTCTCCAGCTCCAGATCGGGACCGCGATCAAAGTGAAATCAGCCCTATAGGACCTTTACATTCCTAAGTTCCCGATAAGCCTATGTGGCACCCAATATAAAAAATCACGGTGGGAGAGCCATGCTTCGACACGAAACCCTAATCCCCAAAAGGTCTGCAGCGCACTCGTAACTGTTCCATGGCTGCATGTGTCCACGGACGGCGGTGATCGCTTAGTCGGAGAAGGTTGGAGAATTAATTACCACGCTTGCTCAGGCTTCAATATCATAATTAGAAATTCAAGTCCAGGTTTCCTCACAATGTTTTCTTTACCGTATATCAGTGATGTCTAAATAATCTAAGAAAGTACTTACAAATAAATCGGAATATGTGTCATTGGTACTTGCCAGGTTTCAAACTAGCATCTCATGCATGAGAAGCGGGCGCTTTTACCACCGAGCCACCATAACGATCCGGGTCACCATGTTTCTCATACTTCGGTAGTAATCCTTATGTGATTATGTGATTTCGTTTCGGTTCGGATTGTCACATATGTATTAAAGTGTTGGGAAGTAGGTAACACTAGGTATGTTTTTCAAAAGAGCGGTTACTATGTATTCGTATAACATATACCTAATTATATCTACTATCAAACTTCAATGTTTTGTTTATCGAACGGTCACCGAATACAGACGAAGTTTCCCGAATGCACTGCCGGAACTCTCAACAACTCGTGACTCTGTCCCGAAGACGACAAAGTAAGAGGTTCGATGCAGTGCATTATTACTTGGCAAGTTTGAGTATCACTTGAGCAAATGGAGCTTGCTCTTTGTACCTAGGCATTACAACTTGAGTGGGTAGTAACATCATCAGTTAGCTTTGAACACGCTTTTATTTGGCCGGCTTGTAAAGTCATGGAATCTGAATCGAATTTATATTATGGCGTTATCTCTGTTACATAAGGACCTTTATTCAACAGCAGGCCTATCTATTCTAGAATGAACAATTAATTATTGTTAATATTATTTTTAGCTTCTGAAGAAAATGTGTCTTTGATTTTAAAAATAAAAATAAACACATCACATTCAGACCAGAAACATCAATATGCGGGTTGTAGAACGAGTTTTTTCTTCGGGAATCGAACTTGCAATACGTTACGAAATACGTGGTTGCACGGACACTACGCTACATGTACAATCAAAGTAATTACAAATATAATCAATGTATACAGTTTTAATTCATTCAATAAATCTTGCATCTTCCACTGAATTGTCTCTCATCACCCTAAGGTGGACTGCAAGAGAATACTCATTGCATAAAGTCTATGTCCCTAAGTACAATTTTGGTTGTGCATTTTGCAGTTTTAAATAACTTTATAATTTTACAATTAGATAAAGTTGCCTACATTTCAATTACACCAACAATCTACCTCCATAATAACACCAGAATGACAAATTACGCAAAAATTACAGACTTGGGACTACAGGGAACTGAAAATATACTAAAAATAGAAGCTAACTACAGCAATTAAATGGAAATTTCAGCTGAAAATAGCTTCGTTATTACCTGTCCCGTGTTAACCTTTATAGTGACCTCCGACCCGTTTTGTGTTACAAAAGGTTTCGCTACTAATTATTATAAAATTATTTAACCATTACATAATATTTTTAATATATTTCCTCAGACTTTGATTAAAATTCTCCAGATCTAGAGGTTTCCAATTCGTTATCTGTGTTGGACTATATCATTAAAATATGTTTCAGCTTTTAGAAATGTTTATTTTGAAATCCCAACCGATGTAAATTGCGTACATATGTGGCGTTGCCAAATATATAGTTAAAATAGCCGCCCAACCAATCAGCTAGCACTTTGACATCAATACAGTTTGTGTTTATTTACGATGGCAATTCTATTTCTGCCTGCCTAATATCGATAATATATTGTTAGATGTCAGTGGCTCACATGGAGGGGGCGACGACGGCGGCCATGTTTAGTGAGATGACACTCGGGAGCTTTCTTTTCCGTTTCGGACTTCGTAGCGATAGGACGTACCATGCGCTAGGTGTAAGTTAGTATTCGAGGACAATTTATTCTTGTAATTGCGTAATTTAAAATTTAATTAAATTGATTGTAATTTTTGGTTATTAAAAATGATTTTGTTGTAATTGTTTAAAGTTATTTGTTTTTAAATAAACCCGCTTTTGATTAATAAAAATATATTTATTTTTACCATAATTCTAACCTACCATTCTGATAGCCACTTGGTTGTCGTAACAATCCCTTCACTCTTCAACTTACAGCCTGAATGGGAAATGTAACTTTAGGTACTCTGTAGATTAATAAGTGAAATCAACTAGGTTGCGAATAATAATATTTAATATTGACTTACAGATAAAGCGGTTTGCGAGCGACTGCTTCTAACCGCTGATATTACAGTGCATACATATACATTACTCATGCCTAGACAGACCCCAATATAACTATTCAATCAATCGACTATTCTTTTAGATGGCTAATTCAATTAGGTATTTATTCTATTTAGGCTGTGACATCACGCATCCAGGATATAACAGGCTACTTTAAAAGCTACCTTTCGATAACTTGCCGTCTTATGAAGAGCTGACTACTTCACACCAATAAATAATCCAACAGACAGACTGTAATTCATCATTATCTTCGAAGGTATCAACCCTTTCTTTGTTCCGATATGATTTATGTTTCGTGCAGACGTGGCAGCCATTCTGACAAAGAGCTCTTTAAATCATTCTACGTTTCATTCAATTCGTTTCAATTTTCAAATCATGAGTTTTGGCTAACATTTGCTTTGTTAAACTCGAAAGAGGCCAATCTCGAAACTAGTACTGAAAAGCAGAAAATCCAGAAATTCATGAAGGCATTTGTTTTAAAAAAATCACATTTCCATTCGTTTTGACACTTATAGTTAGTATGTATGTTGTACAGCGACGAAACTACACTACGTTTTCGTGGAACGAAACAATCAGATATTTCGCACAATAAATAAAAAAAACAAGTCACAAGTAAGTGACGTAACACCTAAAATGACAAGATTAGCAATATAGCACCTTCTCGTTCTTCTCGAATATTAAAGTAGAGGAATTCTCAATTCAATATACAAAAAACAAATGAAAATACACTTAGTATCTAAGGGACACTACACAGAATTATTTCGATGATCTGAATAAATGAATATTAATATATCTGTGAATGTCATTTCGGTCGGAGGATTCTGCTTTTCCTATCGTATAAAATTTTACTGTCTGTTGCCTAAATTAACACTTAAACTATACCTTTATAAGAATTTCGTTACAAAACAAACATTAAACAATTTATTAAGTAACCATAAAAGACTGTGAAACCACATGGTACATTCAAAAACATTAATATATTATTATATCAACAAGCCACAACCACAAACCTGGCAAAGAAAAAGAAACTTTTGTCGTCTCCACCGCACTCTTGTGCCGTCCTCTTTGTAGCTGGATATAATGATAATATGATTTATCTGATGCGATGACTCGATATTTTTCTCTGTTCCCGTTTACTTTATTATTTTTGGAGGCAAACCTTTGTGGGCAATGAGGCTCAAAGTAAGAGTTCCCGAGGCTCAATAATCACTTACTGAATTATCTAACGACGTGGTAGCCTATAGGTTAAGGCGCCCGCTTCTAGTTCATGAGGGCTGAAAACCTGGCACGAATGTGACTTTTTACCGGCAGAAACGGCTTTGTGGACGGCAGAAGCCAATTACACTATTTAGACCATATTTGAACGTAAACTACTCTTAACATTAACAAAAAAGAAGAAACACATAACAAAATAAATTCTTTAAACACACACTTTATACATGCACTTATTTAATTCAGTCGAATGCACTCTTCTCACAAAACTTTAAACACACTGTCAGTAGATATCGTCTTCCATTCATCCAGAAACATAAAACTATATACTTCTTTTTAAATTTATTCAGACACCACTGAAAAACGGTGAAGGAAAATATCGATACTTAAACTTATAATTACAAATTATATAATATATTAGTTTGAAACCACTAATCCGCCTTATGGAGCATGGTGATTATTGGTCAAACCTTCTCAGTGTGAAAAGAGCGCTTTGCTTAGCAGTAGGTTCGTATAGGCTGATGGTGATGATTAATGATCTAAGAATATAGGTAAATCAGTCAAAGATTTCGGAAATAAGTTTTGATGTAACATAAGGTACGTATAGTAATGTCTAGCGTGTGTAAAAATATTTATAGATGCATCTACGACACAGAAAAAACTTCCTATTAGCAAGAAAAGATAACTCGCGCACCGAAGCTCATCATCAGCCTGATGTCGTCCACTGCTGGACATATGCCTCCCCAATTGCACGCCACTGAGCTCGATGTTCAGCTCTTCTTATCCAACCACTGCCAAATCACGTTTGTTGTAAGTTTTTTTTTTAATTATTATTGCAGAAATTTCATCTGTTAATATTTCATGTTTCATAAGATACGGTAAACGGACGGACGGATAGTAGTCTTATACATATACGTTTATACTTAGAGTTCCCGTTTTTACCCAAAAAGGTCTCAAAGATCCAAAATGATGACACGACAGATATTCTTGATCCTATTAATATTCTTCATATGTTGGAAACCACAGAATTTCGAGGAAAGTACATACAAACATAGATAGATCTGTGCAGTAACCGAGGTCTACTCGGTTTATGTTTAATACTTTTAAATTAAAAATTTTAATTCTATACTAATATTATAAAGAGGTAAAATTTGTAAGTTTGTAAATTTGTATTTCTGTAATTTTGTATGTAGGGGGTAATATTTGGAATCGCTGGTCGGATTTCAAAATTCTTTCACTGATAGATAGCTACAATGTTCCTGAGTGTCAAGGCTATAAAACATCACGCTACGATGGAGCCGAGCAGCGGGTGAAACCGCGCGAGAGAAGCTAGTACTTAATAAATTACTTTTAATTTCACCACAATTTACTATCCAAAAATTTCAAAATCATTTTAAACCAATTAACAATTCAAAAAATGAATTATTTCATTTTAAAATAAGACCTACTTTTTGTTTTCTAAGTATTATATGTGAAGTTTGTGACAAAAAAACTGAATTTCAGATAATATAAAAACAGCTTTTCAGTGCAAAGTAAGCAAACACATTAAAAGCAATATCTGATATCGTACACATGTAGCCAGCTGACCCAGTTTATATACAGTTGAAAACAAAAGTGATAGCCAAACTATTACAATTTTTTTTTCTTTTTGCTAGTAAGCAATATTTTTGATTTTCTTAATAAAGGTAGAAGAGCAAGCCCGTTACCTGATGGTAAGCAATCATGCAGTGCTGCCTATGGACACCTACAAATTTAAAACAGTGTTTTTTATGTGATAGGACGGCAAATGAGCAGACGGATTAGACCTATAGTAAGCAATCAGCGCCGCTCTTGGACATCCGTATCAATGGAGGGGTTACGACTGCATTAATTTTCTGTAAGGCCGTGGTATCATTGCGGTCGATATTACCACCGGGAGATCAACACCGTTATCATTAACCATCCTCAAAAAATCCTATCCTTAAATCCCTAATAACCCACAAGAGGCCGAAAATGCACTTGTAGTAACTCCTTTGGTATTACCAGTGTCCATGGACGGTGATGCTTACCATGCATGATTGCTTACCATCAGACAATCAGTCTGCTCGTTTGCCGACCAAACCAAACATAAAGAAAAGCCAAGCAGTAAATCCAACCTAACAAAAAATGCTCTCGGATATTTTCAAAGTGAAACACATTTGTGCAAGATAGTACTCGGACAAAATCATTTGTGTGCACTCCGGTTTAATTAAGTTCTTACTGTAAAACGCAATGTGTCCATAAAACTGTTTAAGTTCGGTTCTCGGTTAGTTAAAACACCATATTACTTAATTAAAAAACTAGTTTTCTACTTAATGAACCTAATTTGTTTTTACTTTAGCAAAAAACTGATGGTTTTGGTGTGTTTTTTATTGCAAACGAATTAAAAATCACTATTAAATATAGTAATATATAATTTTAATACTTTCTGGCTCAGTGGCTTCGTCCATAATCACTTTTAAATATATATTTTAGTACTTTCTGGTTAAGCAGCTTCATCTATAGTACTTTCAGGGTAAAAAAGCTTATATACATATATGTATGTATATAGCAAATAAATAGATTATTCTATATATTGTGTCAAAATTTATTTTTATCTGTCCAATCGTTCTTACATATAAGAGTAACCAAACAACCATCCAAAGTAACAAACTTTCGCATCTATAATATTAGTAGGAGTTCTGTAGTAACGCACTACATTTCTCGACAGATGTCCTTAATAGTCTCAAAAGACGCCTAAGAGACATACTGTCGAACTCAGAGTCATTCAGCCATTAACAGTTAATGGAAACATCGAGGTGTAAGTAATTATTAATTTGTCTAATTATTTGGTAGTTATATATAAACTTGGTCTCAGATATAGTTTAGCTACAAAGCATGGAATATACTTATATGTAGATGCAAGCAATAATATTAGTAAAACAACACACATAATTTTGGGAGAACCACGCTCCGGCACGAATGGGTCCGCTCGACCGGAGTGATACCATGACTTCACAGAAAACCGGCGTAAAATAACCACAGCGTTGTGTTTCTATCGGAGGCCCAATCCTCCTCAAATCCCTAAATCTCCCGAATCCCTAAGCTGCAAAAGGTCGGCATCGCTCTTGCAACTCCCCTGTTGTTGCGGGTGTCCATAGGCGGCGCTGATTGCTTACCATCAGGTAATCCGTCTGCTCGTTTGCCGACCTATCACATAAACAAAACAAAGAAAAGAAGTACAGTATTTACAGTTCATCATTTATTTCTTTAGAAGGGAAAAAGTCATTTCTTAGCCGATCCCAGAACATCATCCTTTCCTCTTCAGGTAGTTTAATCATCTTCAGATTGGAGCCAATGTTCAGAACCCTCATAGCTTTCTTAGGGTCCAATGGCAACCATTTTAAATTATCGAGAACTACATCTGAAGAATACGGAGTCGGATTTCTGGAAGTTAAAGAAAGTGACGCTTTATTCTTTAATATATTTAAAAGTAGATGAATATTATTTTAAATTAACTAAAAATCACGGGTTACTCAATTCAATATATACACGTGAGTAACCCGCGATTTTTAGTTAATTTAGTATGTCTCACGATAGTTATTATAAAAACAAAATATTATTTTAGTTATGGACTAATAAACATATTTTCTTTGCAATTAAACTTTTTAGCAAGAATGGGCCGGTTCGACCGACCCCACAGAAAACCAGCGTGAAACCATTACAGCGTTGTCTTTCGCCGTGTGAGAAATGATACTGGTGGCCCATTCTTTTCTAAAATGGTCGGCAACACGCTAACAACTTCTCCGGTGTTGTGGGTGTCAAACGGTTGCGACGATTTTTTACCATCCACCATTTTTTATCCGTCTGGTAGTGAGACCGGTGGCTCACATACCTACACAAAAAACTATCATAAAAGAATTATTAAAACACACATGACTAAGTTATCAAATTTAGATTTCCAAAACAAAGTTTTATAGGTACTCGAACCCATTGAGTTCAGTGTTTGTTTGTTCCAAATATCATCAACATAATTGATCTCGTTACCCCATAATGCTGATAATTCCCAAAGAGTTAACAAAAATGAATAAATAAATATATTCATAAACTTGTACCAACAAATTGTAATTTCAAAACACGAAACAAAAAGTTTCACCTAAACGCTGCGGTAAGAATTAACTTCGAAATCTTTTAATACCATCAAAGCGGGCTTACGACGACTGACAAAACAATTAGAAAATAATTCCGCATTAAATTTAAACCTTAACCACTTAAATTAAAATTTATTTTCGAAAGTAAAAGAGCAAATATTTAATTAGCATTAACCTTACCCGTGTTTAGCGAAATTCGCCAATAATCTCGCAATCTTCTTAATGAAGAGCCTTTCGTTTGAAGCCTCCTCTGTATTGTAGGCAGTCCTCAAAGATTTACATTTAAATTGGTAGCAGATTCCGTCGCCCGATGTGGCTCCGTTCAAGCTCAAATTGCGAAGGTACGTATTCCACACGATGTTGAACGGTCCGCGGTGGGTGAAGCGGTACAGGTAAACATTATTACACGACACTTGGCTCTGCAGACTCGCCTGCCGAAGTATTGGATAAATCACCTGGTCCGACACATACTTCGCGTACCTCCTCAAGCTTCTCTCCCCGACCGTCCCATTAACGAAATAGAAATCCATTATTTTCCTTCTTATCTTTCTATACAGCTTCGATCCGTAGTCGTCTCTCCTCCCTTCGAAAGGTAATAAATACTGAAAGTTATAATTTAAATACTTCAGGAGTTTCTTGTTTCTCACGAAACCATCGAGTTTGTGGAGAGAATCTAAGTTGGTGTATCCTATCATAACTTCCACCGCATTATTGGTAATCTTTCGCTTGTATACTTCCAAGGGGTATTTGTTCATGAAAGCACCTTTTCCTGATACTTCGACAGTTGGGGAAAATGAATTGATAAGCCTCTGATTATCTCGAACTTCGGTGCTATCGAACAGATCGTAGCTAGCCGCAAACAAGTCCTTCACTGAGCTCTTTGAAAGTAATTCGTACAACTTGGTTCTATTGAATTTTTCGAACGGTCCATTTAGATTCCAATATAATTTATTCATGACTTCGAAATTGTAACTTCTGTAGTCAGCTGGAGATAAAGCACTTCCATCTTGAATGATCACTCTATTGAATAGGTCTTCTCCAGCTGCGGATAATAGCAGAGAAGCGACCACGGGTGCGGTAGACCCTGAGCCAAAAACAGTGACTTTATTTATATCGCCATTAAAATAGCCTATGTTGTCTCTAATCCACCTCAGAGCAAGAAGAACATCTTTAGCTCCCATATTGCCTCCAGCGAAGTTGTCTCCAGTATTAAGGAAACCAAAAATTGTCGTTCGAAAAGAGATGTTAACAACAATAACATTTTCATCGATTAAAAAATCTGGACCATGTGTATAGGCGTATTCGTGGATCCATACAATAATTGGAAGAAGGGTTGTATGTTTTTTTATTGGTGCGTAAATGGATAGGTATAGACAGTCTTCTGTGAAACCTAATGCACAACTCTCGTTGAATGGCACACTATAATTGTATACCGTTTTGTTGAACCAATGGATTGGATTTGGAGGCTGAAATCAAGAGTACAATGTTTTGTTTAAGACAACAGTCCATCGTTTTCCTCTGTTTTAAACTTTTTATTGCAGAATGACAGCGCTCACGCGTAACATTCACGCTTAATTTAAATAATTTGTCAACAAAGCCTTAAAACTTTCTAAACCAAAACAAATTATTCTAAATCCTGTTACATATTTAGTAGACAATTATTAAAACTCACCTTGAACCGCAATTTTCCAAGTGGAGGTGAAGCATAAGGAATTTTCCAAAACGCTGCAAAAGGTTTGTTTTCGAAAACAGTAAACAACTTTCTTCCAATAATTTTCGTTCCATTAGTTTCAATAACAAACACACTATCACTGTTGGAACTACACACATTTATACAGAAAAACAAAGAGAAGATAATTTTATAATAACTCATAGTAATTCAGATCGGAAACCTACAAAATTCAGTATAAATGACCACGTAGTACTAAATAGTAGAATTAGAAAAAATAGTCGAGAGTTCAAAAGACACGTCATTGTAAACATTATTAAAAACCGTGAAAATGTTTTCATAATATTTAAAATTGTTAAACATTAGCACGCTAAGCTTCGTTCAGAACATTTTATGGATTAATTTCTCGAAGGTTATCCTTACTATATAATATTTATGACACACTCAACAAGTTAAAAGGGAGGTTAAAGATTTTTCTTTTAGTATATTATTTCATCTCATATGCCTAGTGCATATAGTCAGCAAATTATCATTTATTGTAACAGGTCCAATTATCTAACTGTAAAATATTCGTTTTATCTATTGTCGTATGTTGAGCTCGTCAGAATGGCCCAAAGGTTAAGACGCTCGCTTCTCATGCGAACACACTAGGGTGCGGGTTCGAAACCTGGCAAGTTCCAATGGTTTTGTACTTTCTATAATTATTTAGACACGACTGACAAGCGGTAAAGGAAAACATCGTGAGGAAACCTGGACTTATAGTTTCTAATTGTAAGTTTTCGCCTTGAGCAAACGTGGTAAATAATTCTCAAACATTATCCGTGTGAGAAGTGTTTGCTCAACAGTGGATACTAAAGGCTGATGTTGTGATGCGTGTTGTATCTTGAACTCTGTCAGTAACATATATATATATATTATTTCTCACATCAGCATCATAAAAAATATCTATTGACACAAATTATTTACCAGTTACCACATCCAAATCATTGGTGTTATTTAATACCATCATAAAGATAAATACGTGGTCCGATAACCCGATATCATACAGGTGTAATTCTGCAATCGATTATTTCATTAATACAAGCTGTAATGACTGACTCAACATCATGTATTTAAAAACATTTTTTAATATAATTTCCTTAATACAACTATTTAATTTGATCAATTGTGAAGAAACTCCCGTTGTTGAAACAAATAATGGACCTATTTCTGGAAAGATTTTAAAAACTCTCATTAAAAATGTGGAATATTATGGATTTATGGGAATACCATATGCAGCGCCACCTGTCGGTGAACTGCGATTCATGGTAAGTGGTTTTTAAAACAATTGGTTCAAAAGTTTTTGAGAATTGATAGATGATATATGGAAGTTTGTAACTGGCTGCCGCTAAAACTATTGAACGTATTCAGATTAAATTTCGAAGTAGGTCACCTGGATAATATGTTATTTCCTGGATAAAGTTTGAATATTTTTCATTAACATAAGTATAGATATAATTTTGGTAGTAAGTTAATTTGTGAAAAATCAGAAAAATGTTTACAAAGCTTAATCTAAATCATACTCAACTCCATTAACATGATGTACGTTTCACAATAAACCACTCACATAAACTTACGAGGAAAATATTCTGTCAAGAAATGATACAATACCATATCATAAATTTTCCAGGCACCTGTACCCGCCGAGCCGTGGGATGAAACGTTGAAAGCAACACGAGAAAAACCGGCCTGCATACAATTCAACAATGATATCAAAAAAGGACAGGACTTAGGTTGGTACGGAGTCGAAGATTGCTTGTACCTGGATGTTTTCACGCCAGGTATAGACGAAGAATCCAGACCAGTAATAGTTTTCATTTACAACGAGCATTTTCAAAATTCTTACAACAAATCCAAAGACTATGCTCCAGACTTCTTTATAGAAGAAGATGTTATTGTAGTAACTTTGAGTCACAGACTATCAGCATTCGGATTTTTATCATTAGAAAATGAAATGGTACCAGGCAATGCTGGTCTAAAAGACATTGTTGAAGGTTTGGAATGGGTAAGAGATAATATTAAACAGTTCGGTGGTAATCCGGATAGAATTACACTCATGGGGCTGGAAGGTGGAGCAGCTGCTATAGATTTACTTATACACTCAAAAGCAAAAGATCTTTTCCAAGCAGCCATACTCCACAGTGGTTCATCATGGGCTTCAGCATACTTACAAGAAGACGTGAGAGACAGAGCGTTCAAACTTGGCGAACTAGTCGAAAGGACGTCAACTAACGATATTCAATTACTTAACGAACTTCAAAATATACCTGCTCCAGATTTACTTACAAAAGATGTGCATGCAAGTCCAGATGATTATTTTAAACAGACACAGAAGAGTGTGGTCGCATTCAGTCCAATTGTTGAAAAACAACCAAATGGCCTCATTACAGAATACCCGGAAGATTCAACAGAAAACATTAACATTCCAATCATGATTGGTTCAAATTCCAGGGAGGCCTTAGAACCTATGATGCAATATTTAATAGAACCAAGATACATTACTTTTCTTAGAAAAGATTTCCCTCTTTTATTGCCACGGCGCTTGAGATTCCAATTTGATCCACTGAAAGACGTTTACGATGATGCGTCTAAAGATGTAAGAGATTTTTATTTCAAGAACGGTGAAATAAATTTAAAGAGTGTTCCAGATTTACTCACTTATATGGGAGATGCATCAGTCAATTATGTAGTTGATTATACTGCTAGAGTTTACTCTGAAAGGTCAGAGAAACCAGTGTACTATTATTATTTTGATTACAACAGTAATTTGAACGAAAATAAAAATAATTTAATGAAGTATTCCAATATGGAGGAAGGAACGTGGGGAACGGCTACTGGTGATGAAATGTGTTATCTCTTCAAATGCCCCGCTCTAGCAGATGAATATTTGAAGCTTGAGAAAAATGTACCCGAGGAAAAAGTTATACAAAGGAAAATGATAAAAATGTGGACGAATTTTGCTAAATACGGGTGAGTTTTGAATAACAAAGTTTTGGGAAAAATCTTGCTACTGTAAACAAAGTTGTAAATCTCTAAAGTGATAAGCAAAATTATAAATGTTGGATACTTGTTTTGGTATGGTCACTAGGTCGGGCTTAGTGTACCGACTGACAATTTTGTGTTTTAAACGAAACCTAAATTTGTGCAATGAAAGTTTGACTTATTTATTTATACACACACAAAGTGACACATTTTAAAAGAAAGAGTTACAAAGATACTTTAGGAAAATCAATTTAATCACAAGGTACAGTGCTCAAAGACAAAACAAAATAAACCAAAAAAGCTCAAATACAATTACACAAACTTACACAAACTAAATGCGAAACAAAACAAAAAAATATATGTAACATATCATAAAAAATATAACCTTTATAATATATATCATTATCAATATATACATTGAGGTGGTGGTAGCTGGGAAGTCACGTCAAACTTTTATATTTGCCAAGTCTCACACCCTATACATGAAAAGTAGGAACTTTAAATCGCCGGGCCATCACGAACTCATTGTATACCTAAAAATATTACCTAAATATTAATTTAATCTTTCTAATTATATTACAGGAACCCAACACCTGAAGAAGACGAAGATCTGGGACTCAAATGGCCTGCATACACAGTGACAAAGAAAGAATATCTTCACATAGACAAACACATGCAAATCAAACAAGATCTTAATAAGAAAAGATATGAATTCTGGGATCAATTTATTGACAAATGGGGGCCGATGGCTGTTAATGGAGTCATTAGTGAATCAATTAACAAAAAGGATGAATTATGAATGTTATATTATAAATAGAATGTTAAATTATATTTGGTTTACTTTACTCGACTATTATTTGTATTTGCAATTTGTCATAAGTGAAAAATAATACCTTCAAATTACTGGAAATGTATCTTGGATTTTTTACCCGAAAACTTAACAACGAACGTTCTGTAGTATTAAGTATATCGCCTGCAGCAGTTACAGGTTGACACTAACGTAGCTTAATACCAAAATATTCTAAAATTGGAACAAATGGTTCATGTATAAAATACATAAAAAATTGATAGAGAAAAACAACTCAATTGCTTTCAGACCAATAGAAATTCATCAAACTAAATGTATATAAATTACTTACTGCACCATTGACGCGATCGCTGGGCAATCGGATGACATGCAACGTGTCGCGGTTTTGATTGCCGCCCGAAACAACTCTTTATGTTATCCACAAATTGTTATATCTGGGCACTCTGTGTTTGTAAAATTGTATGTTTGTAAACGCACTCACGACACAGGAGATAATCCTAGTGTGGGACAGAGTTTAAGAAAGGCAGTGTGATTTTGTTTTACATGCCAGGAGACGTCTATATAATAAAATGTAAGGTTTATTTAGACTTTTTCTGAGTTATATGTACTTTCTATGATTATTTAGACACCACTGACATACGGTGAAGGAAAACATCGTGAGGAAACCTGGAGTTTGAAATCGCCAACCCGCATTGAGCAAGCGCAACCTTCTCCGTATGAGAAGAGGCCTTTGCTCAGCAGTGGGCACTTATAGGCTGATGATGATGATGCTGATGATTTAGTGAAATCTAATCCAAAACCCTCGTATCTATCTCTACAGCAATAGAGTGTAAAATCAACGTTCACTTTTTAATCAATATTGGTCGGTCGATCTCGATTCTTTCCACTTCATTAACTTTATTGGAAACTCGGTAAGCTGGAAACCACAAACCTCTGGCCACGATACCATTGCATTCAAAACCATATCGATAATCTCTTTTAGACAATCCCTTTCATCTAAAGACCCTCGCCAAATTGAAATTTAATGTGAATGCTAGCTTTTTGCTATTCATTATCAGTTTTGCCCATCTTTTGTTCTTTCTGAATTTTCTTTTTTTGTATATTTTTATGGGTTTATTATATTTTTATAGGTATAACTCTCTCGTGCGGTTTCAGCCACTGCTCGGCTCCATTTGATCGTACTGTGATGTTTTATAGCCTATAAGCACTCAGGAACATTGTAGCTATCCATCAAAAGAATTTTAGCAATCCGACCAGCCAAATATTACCTTCTGTGTGAAACATCACGCTACGATCAAATGGTGCCCAGCAGCGGGTGATACCGCGCGAGAGTAGCTAGTGTCGAATAAGAACATTTTGTTCTTTCTTTCAATTTAAAATTGAAACACTCAAAAAATCTCATCTCACGGTTGTTAATGACAACATTTGCAAGCGAGAACCAGATAACCACAGTAATTTCTTACTTCAATAACTCTAATATAAACAGTTAAACTTACATATTCATATAGAGGAGCAGTTTAACGGTGCACTAGTGTTTTACGATTGGTTCAAGTAAACTGCCGTACGTGACCCAATCCTCGCCTCAATTCCTTGGTAGTAAATACTTAAATGCAAATATAGTTGAGTGTTACTTATTGATACTGAAGCGCTTTTGAAGGTTCTACACATTAGCTACTCTAGCGCGGTTTCACCCGCTGCTCGTCTCCATTTAATCGTAGCGTAATTTTTAATAGCCTGTAGCACTCAGGGACATTGTAACTATCTATCAGTGAAAGAATTTTGGAATTCCGACCAGCGGTTCCAAAGATTACCCCCTACATACAAACTTACAAATTTTACCTCTTTATAATATTAGTATAAAGTATTGAACGCCATTTTGGATAATAATGTCCGACACTAGCGGAGGATTAGCCTTTAATAGTTTTCATTGGCAGTCAAAGATTTAAGAAAGAGAATTGGAACTCCTTCGTAAAGGCAACGCTGTATTTGTGTTTGTAAACCTCTGATGGTGTGTTCTTTGGCGGTGCTGATTGCTCACCATTAAGAATACATCCAAATCGTAACTCTCATTTGCCTCCTTTTAACAATAAAAAATAAGTTAATGGAGTAAAATGTTTTTTTGTCTTAATGCTTCTTTTTTTTTATTCGTTCCATTTTGACGTTTCAAATGTACCTATTTATGGTTTAGTTGGAATAAATGATTTTGACTTTGACTTTGTTAAGGTCTTACCGACTAAAAATCAACCCGGTCCGGAGGGTAGGTGATGTATGCACTTCTTTTTCACTAATGATTTCATAAATTCTTCGAATCAACAGAACGTAATTCAACCCTTATTGAGTCTACTTTCCAGGTAAAATCCCAAACTCCATTTACTGAGAATTTTCAAAAAACCGTAGCCAAGCCAAAACATTCTTGACTTGCTGTCGCATTCAGAACTAACATCAAATGCCATAAAATTAAAAAACCTCCCCCCTCCCCCCAAATAATTTGTTCGGATTTCAAAGCATCGTCATGGTGTATCCACTCCCTTTGATCCTCACAGCAAATCATTAAAGCGGAAATTGAAGGAACGAATATCATTTCAGAAATATAAAATACTAATAAGATCGTTATAAAAAGATAAAGATAAAAGGAAAAGATATTTTACGTAAAATTTTGAATGTTCAGTATCTTGTTGTACTTAGAGTTTGATGAACGAATGTGTGAAATTAAATATGTCATGGAAAGAGTATTAGCAAAGTAAGAAGTCGCTCTTCATTTGTCAAGCATGTTTTGTGTTAAATGAATTATCAAGTTCTAATGTTCATATATGTAAAGATGAAAAAGTATTTACATACAAGGTTTTTTTATGGAATAGGAGGCAAACGAGCAGACGGATCACCTGATGGTAAGCGATCGGCGCCGCCCATGGACACCTGCAACACCAGAGGAGTCACAGGTGCATTGCCGGCCTTTTAAGAAGGAGTACGCTCGTTTCTTGAAGGTATGAAGGTCGTATCGCTTCTCTAATACCGCCGCCAGAAGATCATTCCAAAGCTTTGCTGTTCTTACAAAAATGTAAATAGAAAGAGGAATGTGGTATGTAGGTGTAGTTAGTGTCTAAAATAAGCTAAAGTTATATTTAGAAAATTATATATAAATTATTAATCTAAATAAATTATTAAAGCGGCTAACACAGAGTTGTTCCGTGCGGGAATCGAACCTGCACGGAACAACTCTTTGGGTGATCTACAAATGGTTTTTCTGAGTCTGGGTGTAATGTGTACCTACACGAAATTGTATGTTGGTAAACGCACCTACGACACAGGAGAAAATCCTAGTGTTGGCAACTTTTTTTCTTAAACGAGGGAGACAAGAGATTTGTCATTTTCAAGCTAACATACATTTAATCTGACGTAATTTTGAAATACCTTAACAATCTATAATTGTAATTTAATCTTTCGGAAGCGGAAACCTGCACTTTGGCCGTACTTTAAGTATATGATAAGATGTCTGCATCCTGTAGTACAACAGTCTCAATTAAAAAACACCTATGAAAATTGGATATTATTAAAAATACCAACAGATTATTTGAAAGAATTCGTATGTATGTTGATTACTAACTAATCAGCGTGAAACATCCGCAGCGTTGTATATCGCCGAGTGAATTTACCCCAATTCCTCCCCAATCCCTAGATTTCCGAAAACCCATTCCCTAGATTTCCGAAAACCTAATCCCCAAAAGAAAGGCTGTCAACGCACTCGTAACTTCTCTGACGTTGTTCGAATATCATCGACGGTGTCGATTGCTGACCCGTAATCCGCCTGCTCGTTCGCTAACTGCTTGAGTGGCTAGGTAAATAAAAAATGGATTATCTTGTGGAAGAGATCTTGACAATTGATTGCTTTATTTTAACATTAATGTGTGAGACCGACCAAGTTGTAAATTCAGACCGACCAAGGTAACAGCTCTAGAATACAACTAAATAATACTTTTTTAAGGAAACATCATCAAATGACTACTGTCGCCCAGGGTGTGTCAGACTATTACTGACTAAAAACCACCCCGTTCCTTCTCCAGCTCCAGAGCCGAAGCCTAAATAATACTTGACCTCAACATTTTTCAACAGGTTCGTCTCGAATTATAATACTGCAATGGGTAATAGGACATAAAACATAAGAGACAACAAAAAATACTACAAAATCTAATAAGTTAATTAGAATTAATGTTTGTGGAACTGCTCCACAAACATTAATTCGATTCAATTTTGTAGTATTAGTTTTATAACTTAAAATATCTTTTCCCCAACCATAAAATTTAAAAAAATGTCACACAATATTTCCAGTAGCGACAGAAATCTGATAGCGAGTAAAGTACTTAAGACCTACTTATCGTACACTAGATAATAATTCAGTTAAACCCAAGATTAACAATAATTTATCTATAGGACACGTCAGTTGTAACATGTGTGATTGTGAACAAACAAATTGTTAACAAAACATAACCACAATGGAAGCCATCGGACCGTATTTAGTGATTTTAGTATTACTTTTTATTAATACAATTCAAGCTGATATCATAGTTGATACTACTCTAGGTAAAGTCGCTGGAGTTGAAGTCAAATCCATACTGAAAAATGAAAAATACTATTCGTTTATGGGAATACCTTATGCCAAACCGCCGCTTGGAAAACACAGATTTTTGGTAAGTGGTTGCTTTTTAAATAAGGATAATACGTAAACTTTGTTTTACAATTTTGAAACATGGTCTACACATGAAAAGTTACAGCATCAACTGAATTAAATTACAATATTACCAAGTAAACCTGCATCTGCTAACTATGCTCGTCTATATTAAAAGTTGGTGTTGGTTGAGGCCATATCTGGAAAGTTATAATAGTATTCACAGACGCCGCTCCGCTGGCTATTCTCTCACTATTTTGTTTTCCGATATTAACATCGAAACTTGGTTCATTCTCATACTTCCAAGCAAATAATAAACGACTTACAATTTTCAATATACAATAAAACCTTTTTTTTTCATTTCAAAAGAACTTTTTATGTAACTCTTTTAAAATAATTCACTGTTTCAGGCTCCAGAGCCACACGAAGGATGGACCGATGTACTAGACGCCAAAAAAGAAAGAAAAACATGCTCTCAAATGAATTTGCCAATGAGACCATTGAAAAAACATGGCTTCTGCGGTCAAGATGACTGCTTGACTCTGAGTATCTACACTCCAAAACTGCCAAGCAATGAGGAGTTAAGCATGCCAGTCGTTGTGTTCCTGTACAATGAACACTTCAAGGTCTCCCACAACGCATCCAGGGAATACGGTCCAGACTTCTTCGTCAAAGAAGGAGTAATTCTCGTCTCAATACAACACAGAGTTGGAGCCTTCGGATTTTTAGCTTTCAATGACGAAAAGTTACCTGGAAACAACGGTTTCAGAGATGTAATAATGGCTTTAAAATGGCTGCAACAAAATATTCACAAATTTGGTGGCGACCCATACAGTATTACTTTAATGGGAGTCGATGGGGGAGCAGCTATGGTTGATCTTTTACTCTTATCACCCAAAGCAAAGGGTTTGTTTAGTAAAGCAATTCTACAGAGTGGAACAGCATGGAATCCAGTTCACATGCCACCAAACCCTGTGGATAAAGCAACAGCATTAGCTAAGCAACTTGAAAGAACAGCTGTGACCAGCACAAATTTGCTCGAAGAATTATCATCTATATCTTCAATAGAAATCGCAACTGCTGATTCCATGTCAGTTGATGCTGACGAGGGAAGAAGAATTCAATCAGGATCTGTGCCTTTCGGACCAGTCGTTGAACCAGACCACCCTGAAGCTATTATCACTAGTCGTCCAGAAAACAGTAAAATCGACATTGACATTCCAGTAATGATTGGTTACAATTCCAGAGAAGGTATTGAAATCAACGAACGTTTCTTACGTAAACCTCAGTACTTGACGTTTGCTGATAGAGATTTCTTGATGGTGTTCCCAATTAAAGTCGATTATCATTTTCAATTAAACACGAATAGTTACCGTAAAGCCATTGAAGAGATTAAAGAATTCTATTTTGATGAAGCTTATGTAAAGATAAGTAAGCCTGGAGAATACTTGACGTACGTTGCAGATGTGATGGTTTTGTATCCTATAGATTATGCTTTGAGGAAATATGTGAATGAATCCAGCTCCCCTGTTTATTATTACACGTTCGACTACAGTGGAGAACTTAACATGAGAAAGAATAATGTTATGGAGGAAGCAGTTACAATGGAAGGAACATGGGGTGCCGCTACAGGAGATGAACTCTGTTATCTGTTCGTTTGTAAACCAATTAGCAAGTTGTACAAAAAAATCTTGGAAGATGAAGATTCTGAAGAACTCAAAGTGATTAGGAACATGGTTAAACTGTGGACCAATTTTGCGAAATCTGGGTAAGTTTTAAAAAGACAACAAAAAGTTCGATTAATCAATAATATATTATGTTTATTGTCGCTTCTTTTTGGATCTTATCACACTAATAAAATTATATTATTAGATAAATATTTGGAAAACACACTATTTAAATCCATAACAATTTAATTACAGACAAATTAATACTTTATTTTTATCTCAATAGAAACATTTAAATATCTAAATAGATCAATTATGAAATTCCCAGTACTTAGTTTCGAAATGTAATCTACGTGAAAATTATTTTAAAACAATAAATTGCATGCGTTCTGAGAAACTCTTTATAAAAAAAATATCGTATCTAAGTACACTTTTCTTTATTTTCAGTAACCCTACCCCCGCAGGCAGTGACTTTGTCTGGACTCCAGCCAGTAAGGAAGACAAGGATTGTCTAGTCATCAGCGACGAATTGCAAATGAAAAAGAACCTTCATGCTGATAGGATAAAATTCTGGGATGACTTCCTAGCCAAATACAAAGCTCTGGCTGTAGACGGAGTCATCAAGGATGACAAAGATGAACTTTAATTTACAGAATCTGTATAAATTATTTTGAATTAAATTATTTTAAGTCTTTTATTAATTATAATTTATTCAAATTTCATTTGTTAACACTATGTATTCAATACAGTTGTTAAATATAAGGTGTTTATGAGAAAAAAAAACCTGTAAATAAATGTAGATTAAAAACAAAAGGTATTCATGAAAATGGCCATGACCGTATAACTAAATAAAATTAAATATCAACGAAGGAGTTTTATTTACTTTCTTGTTGTATATTTAAAAATTGGGTTCGACGCCCATGACCAAATAACTAAATTAATATCAACAAAAAAAATAGGTCGAATTGAGAAGTTCATCCTTTTTTGAAATCAAAAGATCTTTGTGCTCTATATTTAAAATAACTGGCTTGGGCTTAATCAACATAATTATAACATTAAAAGTAAAAAATAATAATAAATAAAATTTATACATTTTAGAAAGACTTAAAGCCAAGTAACGTGATAATATATTACATCAAATAACCATAATAATTATTAATGTAATAATTTAAGACAAGTAGTTTCAAGCGACAAGCCTCATGTGGATCTGAAATCCACGTTTTTAATATATCATAATCGACGATTGTACCTAGTCTTATGTAAAACATTAACCGTCTTCTAAAATATACTTAACATGTGTTTTTATGTGATACGGCGATAAACGAGTCGTCGGATTACCTAATGATAAGCAGTCGGCCCCGCCATTGGCTACACCCGCAACACCAGAGGAGTTGCAGAATTATGTTGCCGACCTTTTGGTATGGGGGTTTAAGGATGGGGGAAAGAGAAGGACAGGCGGCGAAGCACAACGCTGTATTTGTTGCACGCCGGTTTTTCTGTGAATCCATTCGTACGAAGCATATTAAATTCAAATTCAAATTCTTTATTTGCATGTTAAGGTAGGTACAAGTTAAGGTAGGACCTTAAATAAAAATAACAGGCACAGCTTAACGGCCTTTTTCAAGCGTTACAAAGAGGGCTGTCACTACCTTTTAAAATAATATTAAATTACTTAAATTAAATCAAGTTCACCAAACAAAAAAATGTTAAAATAGGTCTCTGTCACATTGAAAAATATGGGTTACAAAATAAATACAATTGTTTTAAAAATAACAATTTGAGTACACGTAATGTGCCTACATCTAACTCAAAATAACCACCTATTTTCCAAGAGCTGATTAGATGGTTTAACGGGAAATCCGAAATGGATTTTGGATAATTAATTTATCGGCGAAAGATAATACAATGAACACGTACACCTTGTGTTATCAAGCCGAGTAAACTAGTCGCTATCATTATCTAACATGTGCTAGTATTAAAACTCAATAATAAATTAAATTTATAATTAAAAATGAGAACGTTAACGTTACTTCTCTGTGTTTTTACAATAAAACAATGCATTTGTGAAGAAACTATAGAAGTTAGTTTAAAACAAGGTGTAGTTGTTGGAAAAGTTGAGAAAACTTTATATAAAAAGCAAGATTTTTATACTTTCAAAGGAATACCTTTTGCGGAAACACCCGTTGGGGAATTGAGATTCCAGGTAAGCAAGGGTACTGCCAGAGTATTTGGGGTAACCAAACCCGTGAAAACATTTTGCATAATCAATGATACTTTTAGATTTATTATGTATCGCTTAGAATTTGAAAGGGAAACGCTTGCAATTAGAATTACCAATTGACTTTATAGCAGACTTATGGCTAGCTTACTTATATAAAAATATTGTGTTTTTTTCGAAAATATTATTTGTTGTATTTACTTTAGTAAAATATTATATTTTATTTTATTAAATGAGTAGAACATTATTTACTTTTCTTTTTAACGTTTCTCTTGTTAATTTTTATTAAGATTATTTCAGAATGTGCACTACATATAGTACAATATAATTGAAAGTAATTTGTAACTTGTTAAAATTTCAGCCACCAAAACCTCATGATGGTTGGAGCGGTAACTTGGAGGCTTTTGAAAATAAGCCAACCTGCATGCAGTTCAGTTCCCGAATGAGGAACAAGGAACCCTTTGGAATATCAGGATCTGAAGACTGTCTCTATGTTAGCGTCTTTACACCAGACGTGAAAGGAAACGCTCCAGTAATAGTTTTTGACTATAATGATCAATTTAGAACATGGTTCAATGGAACTGAGACTTACTCCCCTGACTTCCTAATAGAAGATGGAGTCGTTGTAGTCACCATCAGCCATCGTCTAGCCATTCTCGGTTACCTAACTACTGAAGACGGTGTAATTAAGGGTAACAATGGCTTGAGAGATTTCATTCTTGGTCTAGAATGGATTAAACATAACATAGAAAAGTTTGGCGGTGATCCGTCCAAAGTAACTATTGTTGGCAGCCGAGGTGGTGCTGCTCTCGCTGATATTCTACTTTATTCTGAAAAAGCTAAAGGCCTTTTCTCAGGTGCCATACTTCAAAGTGGAACAGCATTAGAAGCTATGTACTTCTACAAAGAGCCTAAGAAGAAAGCATTCCATCTAGGAGCTGCTTTGAATATTACTGCAGCAAACAGTGAGGAATTGTTAAAAGAACTTCAAAAAATAGACGCTGAAAAAATCTTACTTGCCGAAGTTGACACCATAGATGTTACGTATATAGACCAATATCAGATTAGTAACTTTCCTTTTGCACCTACAATTGAATACGGTATAGAAGATGCAGTTCTTAAAGAATTACCAGAGAAAAGTAAGATCGTTAATGACGTACCTGTTATAATTGGTTTCAATTCCCGAGAAGGACTTGATATCATTTCTAATTTGATTATTGAACCGAGATTCTTAACCGACGATGCTGAGAAGCACATCCTCAAACTTCCAATAAGGACTAATTTCCGATTCGTACAGAATAGTAAGCCTTACAAAGAAGCTGGGAGGGACATAGTTAATTTTTATTTGGCAGATAAATCCTTGCATTATGGGAATCTTCTAGAGTATGCCGTGTATGTTGCAGACTGTTTACAAAACTACCCGATAGATTTGACTGCTCATAAGCTCGCTGAAAGCCTTTCTTCTCCGGTCTTTTATTATGTTTTTGACTTCAGAGGTCAGTGGAATGAAAATAGTCAGAATATTATGGCTCAAGCTAGGACAACCATGGGCCACCATGGAGCCACGGTGGGAGATGAGATATGTTACTTGTTTGTTTGCTCACGTATAAAGAAGAGCTATGAGCAGATGCTAAATCTGCCAAGCGAACAAAACGAACTCAAAGTAACGAAGAAAATGGTCCGTCTGTGGAGCAATTTCGCCAGAACAAGGTAAGTTAAAGACATTTTAATGAAAAGTTTACTCTACTTCTTAAAGAGAATCAATATAAATTAAAAGTCGCAATTGTTATCCAAAAATTTGAGATTCAATTGTAAGTTTATTTCTTATTTATATAATTATCTTTTACATCAATATACTTCAAGTAAATAAAACAGTAAAATTAGATTGTCGTTACGTTCACACATATTTAACTATTGGCTGACTTTTTCAACTTTTCTTTTTCTATGCCATCAGTACCTCTTGAGCTTGATATTTAATACAATCTGATAAAAACTTCAACATCAAAATCGAAAAGATGAACAACTTATTTCATCGTTTTCATCAAGTTGTTTCCGTCCACTGCAGGGTATAAGTCTTTCCAAACGCATGCCACTGAGCTGGATTTTCAAACTCTGCCAGCCACTTTACGAATTTTGTCAATCCACCTAGCTGGAAGGTGCTCTTCAATACATTTGCATAAACGTGGCCTCCACTCAGAAGACGTCTACCCCAACTTTTTTCTTAGTTTATCCCAAATAATTCGTGTTAACCTTCAATACATGCAAAACTTAGAACAAAATTTCCATTTCTAATTACAGAAACCCCACACCATCGAAAGACGACGAAGTTCTAAAGGGATTTTCATGGAAGCCCATTGGCAAGGAGCTAGAAACCAACTACCTTCACGTCACGAAGCTACTCCGCATGAAGACCAATCCGTTGGGAGAGAGGAAGAAGTTTTGGGAAGACTTCTTGGAAAAGTACTCACAGATGGCGGTAGATGGCGTTATAGGCACAGCAGATACTGTAGAGGTTGAAGAACCAAAACCTGTTGAACCTGTTGATCCTTTAGAAGCTATCGTTGAATCTGTAGAACCCAAAGAACCTGCAGAACCTATAAATATCGTCGATGTCGCTCATGAAGAACTATAACAATATAAAATTTCATCGACTACCTAAAAAATAAATTTGTCTGTTTTTTTTTATTACTGTCTTTAATAATATCGCGACCGCTAATATTCGGTGACGTAAAGCAAAGAGACTCGTTCTTATTTAACACCAGGTAAGTCTTGCACTGTTGACTGAAAATAATTACCAAAATGCAAAAGTTGATTATTATTCTTAACAATTAACGATACAACCTTGGAACCTTGTTGCGGGGCAAGCGCAATAAAGTACAGCGGGCTTGGCCTGGATCAGGAGAAGGAGCAGGGTAGGTTTTAGTCATTAAGACGCTGACCATCCCGTTCGCCTCATCCTGAGCGAGTGAAGTCATTTATAGATTAAAAAAGAGGTCCTGCTGTAGTTTGGACTGAGCATAATCTGTTCAAGCTATACCTGTATTCTTTGGGTGGCGTAAGTAAACACCTAAAGGAGAAAGGATTTCCCTTAAGTACCACGAGAATGGTAAAAACACAAAAGTAAATGACCTTTTTGTCCCAACGAAATCGCTGACAGAAGCAAGCTATATCTACACTAGCCTCCGCACGGATGCCATGCTGATACCAAATTTCGCCACTATTTAATAGTTGTTATTATACATATAAACCTTCCACTTTAATCGCTCTATCTACTAACAAAACTACATCAAATTTCCTTGCAAAGTTTTGAAGATGTATGCATACTCGGGCATACAAAGCGACTTCGTTTCATACTATGTAGAGATAAGCCAACATCCTATTAATTAATATTTACATATACATATTGTACATGTAATCGTTGATTAAAATTTTCAAACATTAAATATAACACGGCTTAATTAAAAGTTTCACCAACGCTACATGATATTATCCCCGATAATTAATATCAGTATTTATATGAAACATATTCTCCTAAACTCAGTGTTGCCAGTTGTTACTGAAGAATGTTGCCAGTAACGTTAAAGTTAGTACAATATGTGGAACTTGATAGCTACGTGTAATAAGTCTGTAAGTATAATTATTTTACCGAAGAACAGGTAAAGTTTTTTTGGTGAAGTTTTCCTTCTTATATCGTTGTTGATCTCATGTTTTGTCGTGTTTTTTTTAAGGTTGAACTTTTGTTTGAGATGATTACTGCCGTCGTAAGAAAAAAGGGCACAACTAACATTTTTGACAAAATTGAGTTATATACATATTTAGAATCAGAAAAAAAAGGCACATTTACTCAATTTTTTATAGAATTTTATCTTCAGTGAATTCGGAGATACAGTAGGTTCAGAAGGCACAAATGAGACTAATATTCATGTTTTATACAATGAAAAGGCACATTTATTTACCATTATATTGAAAAGGCACAAATACGTAGATGTGACTATTACTTCATACAGATTATTACTATAAACTACTTTGAAAAGGCACACTTACAGCATAACATAAAGAAAAGGCTCAAATACCAGATGTGCCCTGTCTACTTAATTAATTATCCATGCATGGCTGAATTAATTTACGTATAAAAGGCACAAATAACCAGTTGTGCCTTTTCTTTAATTTTTTTACGATCAGGGGTGAGGAAAGGAGGGCAGGGTTTGATTGAAACGCGCCAGTTGTGCCCGACGTGTCACGACGAGTCCACGTTTGTCTGTGCTGCGCTGGTAAGATTTTTTGTTACATATTTGCGTGTTTTTATTAAATTAAACTTCTTTTGTGACACATTAATATGAATATAATAATGTATTCGTATTTATTGGCTACATTTTTGAGTGATTAATTGCAATTTAGTAAAAAAATATAACGAAATTTTTAGTAGGTATCTACCTAATCACTACATAGTATAAAACGCTAAATCTTTAAAACTACGCAACGGATTTTGATGGGGTTTTTTTTAATAGATAGAGTGATTGAAGTGTAAGGTGTATAATAACATCCATTAAGTAGTGGGCATTGCACCTGTGCGAAGCCGGGGCGGGTCACTAGTCGTAAATAATTTAGAATACGCGCAATAATAATTGTTACTGGATTTATACTACCAGGTCATTTTTACCAAAGTCTTCATTCTTTTTTCAGCAATATGCAATCACGAAGCGCAAGATTAGTTAGTGCTGCTTTACGCAACGATAAAGGTGTAGGCGAATGGTCTCCCGAGCCGTCAACCAGTGGTGGCGTTCAACACTCAGTGCAAGCATCAAGCTCGGAACATGTTGTGGCACCGCTATCTGTGTTAGATACAGAATCTGATTTTGATTCTGATGACTCAGTATTGGATAAAAATTATGAATTACCAAAAGTACGGGAAAAAAACAGCGATACAGATGGGACTGACTCAGAAGACTTTATACCATGCTCGCAGCCATTACCAGCAAAAACAATTTTAGAGTCACCGGCAGAATCAGAAGATGAAGAAACCAACCATGTTCAGCTGACTAAGAAAGGAACTATTAGAAAGCGCAAAACTTATAACGTTAGCATAAAGGATCGGAAGAGACTGAAGGCGGAGGAAAAAATAAGAAATAAATATTTTGTAAAACCAGGCTGCCGCGAGGATGTCTGCAAAAAAAAATGTTCAGCACACTTTTCAGAAGAGTATCGCAAAGTAGTGAATAACAATTTTCGAAAAATGTCATGGATGGAACAAAAATACTTCTTTTTGTGTCATACTAGTCAAAGAAAACCGGATAGGCCAAAGGACATAGGAAATAATGACAAAAATGGTAAACATTACATACGATCTAAAACCATATCATATTTTTTGGCAGACGAAAATGGTGATAAAATTCCAGTATGCAAAACATTTTTCTTAACCACCCTAGGCTATAACCAAAATAATTGTAAGGCTGTAAGAAATGTTCTTGATAATAAGAATAATACATCGTACCCAGAATCCCTCATTGATGGCCGCGGACACAACCCAAATCCAAGGAAATTAGATAATACTAAAATCATTGAGCATATAATGTCATTCCGTCCTGCTGTGTCCCATTACAGGCGAGAACATGCCCCTAACAAAAAGTATTTGCCTTCTGATCTCAGTATTCGAATCATGTATGACCACTACTGTGAAAATGAGCCTGAAACGAAAGTATCGTACGGTTTTTACAGAAAACTTGTGAAGGAACTTAATATCTCATTTGCCAAATTAGGCCACGAAGAGTGTGAGCAGTGCGAAAAATTTACAATTCATAACCCTAACTCAGAAATTAGGCACAGAGGTTGTCAAGCATGTAAAAGTTATGAAAAACATCACGAAAAGTACATTTTAGCTCGTAAGAAGTATGAAGAAGATGCTGATAATCAGACTCAGAAAAAGAATAATGCTGATACTATTATTTTTGCTGTAGACCTGGAAAAAGTTATTATGTTACCCCGCATGGATGAATTCAAAACCGTGATGTTCTGCCCGCGGCTTATTGTTTTCAACCAGAGTTTTGTGCCGTTAGGAGACAAAAAAATACACGAAGTTGGTCACACTTTTGCTGTTTTATGGCACGAAGGAACGTCTGGCAGAAAAAAAGAGGACATTGTAAGTTGCTTCAGAGCTTTTTTTATAGAAAACCGAGACCTAAAGCACGTAATTTTGTGGCTTGATAACTGTGCAGCACAAAATAAAAATTGGACGCTTTATTCTTATTTGATATATCTGATAAACTCTGCCGAAGTTAGTTTTGAAAGTATTACTTTGCGGTATTTAGAAGTTGGTCATACATTCATGGCTGCTGATGAATTCCACCACAGAGTGGAACGATCTCTTAAAACAAAGAAACGTGTTTACGACTTTGAGGATTTCTGCAAAGCTGTATCTGATACTGGCTCTCGCACAATAGTAAAGAAGATGATTATTCAAGATTTTTTTGATTTTGAAGACTGCTCCTCAACATTCAAATTGAAAAATTCCAACCCTCGAGCTTATTTGAATGATATTGTCGAGGCTAATTTTCGCAGGGGTGGCCATTTATTATTTTACAAAAATAGCCATGGAACTGATGAGTATTTTGAATTGGATTTCCTTAGGTTGAAAGATCTTAAACAAGGTATTCCAGCACCACGCCAAAAACATACTCCGAGGGGCATCACGAGCGAAAGGAAATCTGCTATACTTACTAAACTTGGACCACTTATGCCTGCTAATCGAAGGCATTTTTGGGAAAGCTTACCCGTAAATGACGGCTCAGCTGATCTAACTCATATTCATGAAGACTGATTGTTTTATTAAATTACTCATTTTGAATGACTAGTTATAAGTGCCTTGATGATTGTGATAACTTTAATTACTTAATAATGTACCTAGGGTTTTTTTTATTTTTTAAATAGTTTTTTTTTGTTTATTCTAGAATTGTTCAAAAAGGTGGCTGATTAAATATCCTTTTTTTTATAAAAAAATAAGAAGCTAATACCTAAGTTCCTTGATGAAGGTTTGTCCTTTAATTTTTGAATTTGCGTTTATTCCTATTTTGATAATTTTAATGTAGTTTGTAGGCATGGCATGGCCAGAGTGATTGTAATTGTGATAACCTTAAAAGTGCCATATTTAACAAACATTCTTATAAGACTTTTAGAAGTTGATTTAATAATCTGACTGTGATTTAAAAAGAAACAAATAAGTTTCTTGAAGACTGCTAATTTCAGTTAATAAATGTTAATTTTTTAAAGTTATGAGACGATAATTTTTGTTACCTTTTTAAAATAAAAAAATTGAAATTATTTCCTAATTGTTTTATTACCTGTTTCTTTTTGTATAATTATTAAAAAGAAAAGGCACATTTTAATAAATATGCCTGTTCATTGTAATATTTCATATTTTTTCCCAAAATGTCAGAATGAAAAGTCGCAATTGGTTAATTATGCCCTTTATTCGTAATATTAATAACTTTAGTTAATTTTTGTTGTTACTTTGAAAGGGAAAATGTTGATTATTTAATAAATAGTAATAAAATAATAACTTCCATTTCATTAGTTGTATAAGAATCGTGATAATGAATTTATTTTAATTCATCTATTTTCGAAAAATAATGTGTAAGTAATTTTTTTCGTCAAAAACCAATAAAAATTTTAAAGTCGATTTTCTCCACATTTGTAAAATGTTAGTTGTGCCTTTTTTCATTATGACGGCAGATTAGCCGTGGTTGTACCTTTAAAAAGATGTCGAATATTTTTGTTTTTACATGGTAGGGCGGCAAACGAGCAGATAGATACGTAATATAATAAAGGAACGACCAACGACCGACAATGGACACCGGCAACACCAGAGGAGCTGCGAGTGCGTTGCCGGCCATTTAGAGCTAGTCCCCAAATGGCTTCTTACTCTCTCTCTCAAAGGATTGGTCTTCATGCGAAGTAGCTTCGTGATGTGAAGGTAGTTGGTTTCTGGCTCCTTGCCTATGGGTTTCCATGAGAATCCCTTTAGAACTTCGTCATCTTTGTATGGTGTGGTTTTCGGTGATTTAAGGGTTAGGGAAGAAGAGAAGGCTTGGGCCTCCAGTAACTTAACTCACACGGTGAAACACAACGTTGTGGTTATTTCACGCCGGTTTCCTACCCGTGGTGTCTCTCCGGTCGAGCCGAAAAACGAAAAAATCCTAACTAATAAACCGTGACTGAATTAACAACCTTATAAAACTATCTCTGCGTACAGCAGCCATTAACGAATTAATCATGCCAAAATTCTGCTGTAACAGGTAACGCCATCTATTATAACTTGAAAGAGTTAAAAGCAATGCCGCAGTTTTTATGAATCAATCACAGATGGCGCGCGGAGCGTGTAAGAATGTTTTTTTGTGATTAAAATATTAGTACAACTAAATACATTTTAACAAGTGAGTAGTTGTTGTTCTTTTATTAATTTTAACCTTTTTTTCCTCTATTCTTGACCACTATACGGAGACAATCGAAAGTATCGTCTTCTTTAAAAAATCATTTTTAATAGAATTAATTGGCAAACGAGCAGACGGATTACTTAATGGTAAGCAATCGGTGCCGCCCATGGACACCAGCAACACCAAAGGAGTTACGAGTGCGTTGCCGGCCTTTTTGGGGATAAGGGTTGCGGATATTTTAAGATTGGGAAGGGGGAGGGATTGGGCCTTCAGTAACCTCACTCACACGGCGAAACACAACGATGTTGTTTTACGCCGATTTTCTGTGAGGTTGAGCATGAACAAATTATATTCTATTTACCCATATCTATACTCCATCATCGTGCATAACGTTCTATTTAATAAATGTTTGTGTCATGTGAATGTTTTTTTTTTTCGACTTATTAACGATGCGCAGTAATACCTGATTAAAGAGTACGAAGTTTTTTATAAAAACGAATACCTACCTAAAGTATTCACATTAGCAACATGCATACAAGAATACAAAATGTTAGCGCAGAGCAACCCGCACAAAGTTAATAAATACAATGTAAATTAAGCTCTCATTAACTCCAACGGTAAATTACCTTAAAACAAACAACATACTGTACTGAACATGGTAATTAAATTCCCAATTATACTCGTAGCCGTAACGGCACCTAAATGATTTTGTTACAATTAAATTTAAAATAAGAATGTCAAGTTTATTTTCAATTCTTTTTTAAATTAAATAAATGAGCAAGTGTGGGGGAGCCATTCTTCAGCACGAATGGGCGTGCTCGACGGGAGTGATACCACGACCTCACAGAAAACCGGCGTGAAGCAACACTTATGTTGTATTTCGCCGTGTGAGTAAGGTTACCGGAGACCCAATTTTCCATCCTCAATCCCCTGTCCTTAAATCCCTAATAACCCACAAGAGACTCCTTTGGTACTACGAGTGTCCATGGGCGGCGGTGATTACTTACCATCAGGTTATCCGTCTGCGCGTTTGCCGACTGACCTATAAAAAAAATTTAATGGTCAAAAGTCAGGCCTTGTTCACGTGCACACACAAAATGCATATAAAGATGCTTCATTATTGATGTTAAGTTTTTTAGTAAATAACGGTTTTATTATTTTGAAGAGCTAGGACACTTTATATGTATGTATGGAATTACGACTAAAATTAATAATCTTAAATACATTTTGATAGAAGCTCTATACAGGACTTCTGTGCATCAGTGATTTCATGGTTGTATGTACTGTAGATCCTGGCTTATAGGAGATGCAGCTGTTTTGGAGAGATGTGATCTACATACCTACAACTGTAGGCAATAATAGTTTTCAGATCACTGATTTGGACTCTCTTTGGATTGTACCGTGGATTAAAGAGGTCGAGGCACCCTTATGCAGGAGGACAAGGTCTCGAAATTTGGCAAGTTCAATGGGACTGTTTTCGAGCTATACATAGGCAATTGATAAGTTTGTAAAGGATTTAAATAACTTTGTATCTATTGTCGCTTGGATACCACCAGCTAAATGTGAGAATATCCGAACAAAAAACAAGGTTGTTTTTTGAATTTTTTTTCCTAATTTAATAGCAAACCTCAGTCCAAAATGATCATCACCATGAACAGCCTAAACTGTCACCAACTGAGCAAAGGCCACTTCTCACACCGAGGTGGTTTGAGTATTACCATTCTTTCATATCATTAATTCTTCATTATTACCTTGATTGGCGATGTCAAACTTATTACTAATTATCATTTGAGATTTCCTCACTGTGTTTTCCTTCTACGTTTATCAGTGGTGTCAAAGACTCACATAGAAATATCTTCTACATAGATACAATCTGAGAACAAATCGTGCGTCGTTCAGATTGCAATTAGTTTTATGTCCAAATTGACAAGTTTATAAGAGAGTAAAAAGACGGCGTAAGTGCTGGAAATAATCTTTTTTGGAACCAAAATGTTTTTAACGAATGTTTTCTAAACTATTGTTTGAAAATCTTTTGATAGCGTATTAAATTTCAGGCGTATCTTAGTAATTAAAAGAAAATAATTTGATAACATTGAACAAATTGCCATATGCACAACGAAATTATTTATTACTTGCTAGGTAAATTACTAAAATCCTCTAAAGTTTCAAGCTACAAGTGCTTGCATAGCACTAGCGACCCGTTCCTGCTACGCACGGGTGTCAACCATCTCGCTTACAACTAAAACTAGCTAATAGCCAAGTTTGCCTTCTACTTTTCCAACCTTTTCTTTCATAAGAACCTTCTGCCAACAATAGGAAACGAAACAAAAAAGAAAGTGTTAAAATTGGTCCAGGCGTTGTTGAGTTATGCACTTACTAAAATACTAACACATGTTGTGTTAATAGACTTTCATTGCATTTCAATACATTTCCATAACTCTCCTTTCACAGATAGTTACCATTAGAATAATAAGACCTTTAATACTATATGTCAAACACTCCAGGACTTTCACTCTGAATTTAATGATTCTGTTTAGGTATAACTTATTTTTTTTAAGTAATACTTACATAAATCATCATTTATTGTTTGACCTTCAGCTACTATAATATACTAAAAATCTTTGTAATTAAAAATATTAAGTTTTTGCTATAAAAGCGTGTTCTTTTAGTTGTTTTCATGTACATTTAAAAAGATTAAGTTGTAGACGTACGTCGTCTCACTCGTCGTACACTCTCAGAGACTTAATTTAGTTACTTCAGTCTGCTATGATAGCGTGTTTTTTGAGTTTTTTACAACTATTATTATATATAAAAAAGTTTTAGTTACGTTGTCTAAGTATATACCTACAATCTCAGAGAGTTAACTTCAAGATACTATAATCGGAATCCGTGATATAATCTAGTAGCTTACGCACGTAGAACCGGTTAGACGGGTCGTTACCTTATTACGATCATCTAAGCACAGCTTGTCAACAAACCTTCGGAGAAAACTAAGTTCATGTGAAGAATGAAACGTTCATCTTCAAGTTAATACATACTTACAATGGTTCTAAAAACAATATAGGTTTTTTTTGTGAGGGGAAAATCATCAAATGACTTCTCCCGCCCAGGGCCGGGCGGGAGGGAGTGTCAGACTCTTGCTGACTAAAAACCCCCCTGTTCCTTCTCCTGCGTTGGGCCGAGGTCGCGGTGCCTAATTGCGCTTACCCCGCAACCCCGGAAAACAATATAGGTAAGGTAAAAATTAAAAGTAGCTACGTACCTAACTTAGGGTTGATTTTTCAATGGTTAGACAAAAGTTATCTAGGCAATATATATGATGCTGTCGCGTCAACATGTTTGTATAAGACAGTGACAGCAACAATTTTGTTCCTCAGATAATATTTATCTGGCTATTGAAAAATCAGTCCTTTCTATTATAATATTAGTTCAACCACAAATAGTTATAGGTGTATAAATAAGTTTATATGTAGATTTGCTATATTTTTATCAGACAACATTTCTATAATAATATATGTGTATGTGATACTGCATATAAAGGCTATTTAATTTTTTTTACCTATTTGCTTACTATTCTTTAATGGTTTTCTCACGCATGGACACAACGATGCACCATAAATGTTCACCAATCAGCTAATTTTCACAATTTTTTCAACAGAAAGTTGATAAACAATGTGATGACAATGATTGTAGGATGTTTTTTTGGGAAGGGAAATCATCCAATGATCCCTCCCGTCCTAGGTGGAGCTAGAGAGTATAAGCCTCTTTTTTATTTTTATTGATTTAAAACCTCACAGTTCCTTCTCTTGCTCCAAGCCAGGTAACTTATACCGGCAACCTAATACGGGCTCAATTCTGGATCTGCATATCCACAATTTTATGAATGAAAAACTACTTACATACAACAAATTGATCACCAAAAAGGTTTAGGCTAAAAACACAACCAAAATTAATCTCAAAAACGAAAACCAAGTAAAATTTTGGTAAAAACCCTTCTGTAGAAAAGGCTCATAATATTTCAGCAGTTAACTGGAATGGAACGAGCTACAGGTGCAGTATTTTTACAAAAGTATGTATCGTTACCTAACACTACCCCGTGCAAAATTGAACAAGGTTCTGCAAATGCCAAAGAAATTATTATCAACAGTATAATAAAATTGATTATCAAATATTTTTTACACTGAGTTCATGAACATTTGCATTTTAACTGATTAGTTTCAAACTCAACCTTGGTATTATAACTGTAGTTAGAGTTTATTGGCTACACTTAATAGGTTTTAAAACATTACAAAACTAAAACAGGCACCTGTATGTAATAATATTTTGAATGTTATCTTGTAATCATAGCTCATATGTATGCTATACATATAGCTATCGCGCTAGTGGATAAAAATGTGCAACTATTAATAGTAGCACATTTTTCTTTGATTGATTTGATTAAAAAATGTGCAACCTTTTTTATGTAATTGGTCGGCAAACGAGCAGGCGGATTACCTGATGGTAAGCAATCAGCGCCGCCCATAGACACCCGCAACGGAGAAGTTACGAGTGCGTTGCCGAACTTTCAGAGATTAAGGATTGGGAGATTTAGGGATTTGGGAAGGGGAAGGATTGGGCCTCCGATAAGCAAGCATCCCAAGGTATTAAAATAATTATAAATTACCCGCGTAACTATACATATGTTGACTAAAACCCCCTACGTTTCGTCTCCTACTTCTGGCTGGGGCCTCGATACATTACTACGCTTGACCCGCCACGGAGGTTGATGACCTACATTAAATTAACGTGAAATAACAATAATCACCAAAAAAACGTTTTTACTCGTATTGAAGAATCAATTGACCTTAATCCCAGCTTAAAAATAAAAGTATTGCCACCATACTCGGAGTTATTTTAATGGTTATTTAATTTAGTTCTTACAATTTATTTGCGGAAACAAAATCGTTCCTAAACAATAATTAAAGTAATTATTACTTGTCTCTAAATACAGCAGTACTTATTAATGCGGCGTCCAAAAAATCAATTTATTTTAAAAACCAATCAAATTGACAAACATTTTGAGGAACAAAGATAAGAAAAAAAGTAACAATAGAAAAATAAGTATAAACTTAAGACCAAACAAAAACGAGCGTATCACAATAATCAGGATAACACAAATAAACACAGAAGAATCAATAATTTAATCGATAAACACAAGTTTAACAAAAAATAAAAACATTACAAGTCACTTGCTTCAACTGACTGCTAACCTTGAAGAATACAAGTTATATTGACATGCTTATTTACAATACTAATAACCCTTTAGTATGTTAGTACATACTTATACTTATACATATTGTACATAACATCATAGTTAAAAAGGTAAATAGCGACCCGAACCGGCTTCTTTTCTTTTTTTCTTTTACAAAAAACTGCACTACTCTAGGATTTTCCCTTGTGTCGTGGGTGCATATACAACCATACAAATTCACATACACAAACCACCCAGACCCGAAACTTGTAAATCATACAAAGTGTTGTACCATGCAGGAATCAAACCCGCGACACGTTGTACAGCAGCCAGTTGCCTAGCCACCCACCGCGCGAACCGTGCAGTCAAACTTCGCAATGCCTTTACTGTTTCATGGACTTTATAATACTTACATACTATAAACACTTCCTCTTCAATCAGTCAGCTATAAAAAACCGCATCAAAATGCGTTGCGTAATTTTAAAGATTGAAGCATACATAAACCTAAGGGGCAGAAAAAGAGACCTTTTTATATATTGCGCTATTTTAGGCAAAGTCGCATCCCTAATCCCTTGGTATGCCTTATATTTAGAGGACCGAACTCTCCTTATAGGTGCTAATGGTGACCAAGGAGATATCAAAGAAAAAACATTTATCCTTTGAAATGTAAAAAAATAAATAGTATGTCCGTCAATGACGTAAGTTGCACGTTCCAAATATAAATTCGAATTGAAAAGAACGTGTAAAAAACTCAACCGGTTTTCTTATTTTAAAAATTGGTTGTTTATTAAGGATTGATCCCTCCCAGTCTTTCTCCACAAAAAGATAGGGGTATTTCGAAGGGTACCTAATAAAAATACAGAAGTGCATATATGCATATACAAATACATGATAAACATAACATTACATCTTGCATCTACCACTGGATTGTCTCTGCATCACCCAAAGGTTTTTTTTTTTTTTTTTTTTTTTAATTTATTTATTTATCAGGACTTTTACATTTTATGTATACCAGTCCTATTATACCCTAATTATACTTGAGTAAAACAAGATATGTAAACTAAATAACATAATAAAAAGAACTTAATATTTATACCTAATTAAATTATTTTGATGACATTACTTCAAACAAGAATTTTGCTACATTGGAGTTGGGTTGACTAAGAATCACATTGAATACGCCAACATCCAGTCTGTTCAAATTAAAGGTATTTATTAAACCCGTTCTCCCAGAATCAAACCGGACACATTCCACCAATAAATGATATAAGTCTTCACCTACGCCACAATCTTCACAGTTTGGTGAGTCAGTCTTCTTCATCATAAATTTGAATTTATTGCATAGTATATGTCCAGATCTAAGTCTGTGAGCTATGACAACCAGTTTCCTATTCAGGTTTGTGTTTTCCCACCAAGGAATATGAAGGGGCTGACACTGGATAGTCTTATACCATATACCCTTTTCTATTGAGTGCTCATTGAAATATTCCTTCCACTTTTGTAAACAATTTTTTTTATATTTAGGCAAAAGTTCTGAATAATCTGGTATAATATTCATTTCCTTCCCTGAAGAAATTGCAGATTTAGCCAACATGTCAGCCTCCTCATTACCTCTTAGGCCAGTATGCGATGGAACCCACTGCAACCTCAGAAGCATACCCCGATCTGTTAGTTCGTCCATCTTTTTAAGAATATCATAAGCTAGCGATGCACCTCTAGAACCAGAGGCGCATCGAGCTATGTGCTGTAGTGAACTTTTGCTGTCAGACAAAATAACTACCTTCTGATGTACGCTACTGTTACCAACATAAGATATTGCCTCTGAAATTGCAATAAGCTCCAAGGTCATAATACAAACATTTTGATTAATTCTAAAACAATTTTCTAGGTTAGGTATTGAGGTATTAGGTACATAAAATGCTGATCCCTGACCATTTACACTCTTTGAACCATCTGTGAATATAGGAAACCAGCCTTTATACTTAGAATATAACTCATCAATTATTGCTTGATTTAATAAATTAATTTCGTAGGATTTCTTTGAGTTAGTAACACAATCCAATTCCGATACAATTAGTTCACTAACATTAAAATTAGAAACCCACCTTCTTAATGTAAACATTTTTAAAGGATCACAGGAAGTCACAAGTTCTTGTTTGACTTCGTCATATACAGATACATCACCCAAAGGTAGACTGGAAGAGAATGTTCATTGCATTAAGTCTGCCTTATGTATTTGGTTGAACACTTGAGCACGAAGTTTTAAATAAATAACTAAATAAACATTATGTCAACGTTTAGTCCTCGAAGGCGATTACATCCTTCGCTAACCTAGAATCTAGACACTAAGTAAGCGGTTATTTAATGGCTGACTACGAGATCAAGGCAAAACAACACATTAATGGAAACCTGTTTTAGGTATACCTTTATACAAAAAGTGACTACTGTACAGGCTGCTATACAATTTACTTGTATATTTTTAGGGATATGACAAACAACATGCTTGCGATGTTTTTTTTTACCCTTACTCGCCGTACGCGAAGTCATTTGATGACTTTCTCCTCACAAAAAAAGGGCGTGTGGGAATCAAATTCATCCGGGGGTAATTGAGAGTCCATACTGAGATATTTAACTTATTCAGCACGAATAGATCGGTTCGACCCGAGTAATACCACGTCCTCACAGTATACCGGCTTCAAGCAACACTTAGATACGTTGTATTTCTGCGTTTGAGTGTGGTTACCGTACGCCCCATCCTCAATCCTTAAATCCCTAATTACCCACAAGATGCCGGCGACGCACTTGTAGTATTCCGAGTCCATGGGTGGCGTCAATTACTTGCCATCAGGTAATCCGCAAGTTCAGTTGCCGACTTATGCCATAAAAAAAACAATTTACTATTTTACTAATTTCACACGCTGTATTCAACACCAACGGGTTAATGACCGCAATAAAAGTATCAATATGATTGACAGGCACAATACCACAGAATAAAAAGATGAATACATAGATATAACTTATTTGTTATATTTTCTTTAAATTTTTCGACGACCGATGTTAGAATTGATTTCTAAATTTGAAAAATATTAGGTATATGAACTGCTAATTCTTAGGTTATCTTTTTTACAGTTTTAATGTATGTCGCATTGACATCCCTACACTGTATGCATTGCTAGTAGTTCTTTAAAATAATTTCACTTTCGATATAATAGTTATTTTGCAATTTAGGCAATGATTTAAACAAGACGTCATAGAAAGTTTATAGATCTCTAACACATTTACTATTTTGACAAAACTATATAACATATTTATGACAATATTATAGTGAAGCTCACAGTAAACCTAGAATCTCCAAGGTAATCCAGACGGTCCAAGTCTATCAAAGCAATGCCTATGTAGATTGGCCAGCAATTCAACCTTCAGGACCTGTTCTATTGCATTTCTAACTTTATTTCAAGACTATAAAGTTGAATTTAAAACAAATAATTTTGGCTAATTTGTATAGGTTGACCCGCTGTCCTAGGTAAGTGACTTCGAACTGTTCATATATAATAAATATAATAACGATGTCAGTTGAATGGCTTTACATGTTTGCAAATATTTACGGTTAACCATTACATAATCTATATGTAACATAACGTACATATATAGTATATAACAAATTGCACATATAACAAATCTAGAAGAATCTCTTATATGTATACATATAACAAATCAGTAAAAATATTTTTACTGTACATTAAGTATTTTTGACTTAAATAGATAGAGGGCCTTTATCTCCAAAAGTACTGATCCGATTAGCTTGAGACATCACTATTTGCTTTGTTACAACTCAGAATAACACACTCTCACTCTCACTCTCACTCTGACTCTCACTCTCACTCTCACTCTCACTCTCACTCTCACTCTCACTCTCACTCTCACTCTCACTCTCACTCTCACTCTCACTCTCACTCTCACTCTCACTCTCACTCTCACTCTCACTCTCACTCTCACTCTCACTCTCACTCTCACTCTCACTCTCACTCTCACTCTCACTCTCACTCTCACTCTCACTCTCACTCTCACTCTCACTCTCACTCTCACTCTCACACGCACTCGCACTCGCAATCGCACTCTCATTCGCACTTGCACTTGCACTAATAACGATTTCAGTTGAATGGCTTTACATCTTTGCAAATATTTATTAAATGGTTAACCATTACATAACCTATATGTAAAGCACCTGGATCAATAACTCCCGAGACCAACCCAGAGATAGCGCTCGTAGTAAATCAGTAACCACAGTCAGTCTAAAATTTTAAGTCGATCGGCCCAAAAACAGCTTAGTTATCCAGGTTGGAGTAGAGTCGTTTCGTAGTTTGTTTAAAAAATGGAAAAAGCCAAATTAGATGTTCTGATAACTTATTGTTTTTTAAACTAAACTCTCACTCTCACTCTAAACCCTCTTCTCTCTCACGCTCACTCCCACTGTCACTCTCTCTCTCACTCTCACTCTCACTCTCACTCTCACTCTCACTCTCACTCTCACTCTCACTCTCACTCTCACTCTCACTCTCACTCTCAATCTCACTCTCACTCTCGCTCTCGCTCTCACTCTCACTCTCACTCTCACTCTCACTCTCACTCTCACTCTCACTCTCACTCTCACTCTCTCACTCATTCTCACTCTCACTCTCACCCTCACTCTCACTCTCACTCTCACTCTCACTCTCACTCTCACTCTCACTCTCACTCTCACTCTCACCCTCACTCTCACTCTCACTCTCACTCTCACACTCACTCTCACACTCATTCTCACACTCATTCTCACTCTTACTCTCACTCTCACTCTCACTATTACTATCACTCGCATTTGCATTCGCACTCGCACTCTCCTTCGTACTCACACTCGCACTCGCACTCTCATTCGCTCAAACTCATTATACTTGTACAAATACAAATACTTTTAATACAAATACTAATTAGTATTTGTATTAGTATTAGTATAGTTAGTACTAATAAGTACATATATTATAAATACACTATATATTATTATTATTATAAATGCGGAATTATGTCTGTCTGTCTGTCCGGCTTTCATGACAAAACAACTGAACCGATTGTAATAAAATTTGGTACACAGATAGCCTAGGGCCAGAAAAAGGACATAGGCTTATATAACTTCCCGCTATGACCAATAGAAGCAGAGCCAAAAAGAGAGATAAAAAAACCGGCCAAGTGCGTGTCAGACTCGCGCACCGAGGGTTCCGTACAAACCTGCAAGGTTTACAAAGTTCGTAAATTGCTGTTTCTTTTGATTGCGTTGACATAGAAGTTTGATTTCGTTATAGCTTAAAGGTATTATAGACCTGAGTATTTGGTATGAATTTCAATTTAATACCTCTGAGTGTTTATGAGGAAATGGGTAGTAAGTTTAAAATTATTAAAAAATATATATTATGTGATGTAACTAAAAATTTATGGTTTTCGTAATTTTTCCTTTATCTATGCTATAAGACGTTGCTTCGTACCAAATTTCAAGACTCTGAGTTCACGGGAAGCACCCTGTAGGTTTTGATTCCCTTGCAAGTGTCGAAAATTTGCGGCATAAACGGCTGTATCTTTTGATTGCGTTGGCTTAGAAGTTTGAGCTTCAAGGAACAGTAGACCTGAGTAATTGATATAAATTTCAGCTTCATACCTCCACGCGTTCCTGAGAAAAAGGGTCTTGACAGACGGACGGACGGACGGACAGACGGACAACAAAGTGATCCTATAAGGGTTCCGTTTTTTCCTTTTGAGGTACGGAACCCTAAAAATGTTGCGAAAACGGATATAAAATACTTAAACATTTGAAATAAGTAAGAAACATGTACTATTATAATATTGGTCGTCATTATATGCATATGGTAACGTTAACTACGAATGAACTGATATGAAAATAAATACCTTAAAGTGACCACGTGTCAAGAGATTAATGAAAACCTTTAACTAGGATAATAGCGTTTTATTAGTTTACTACACTAATCACATAAACTGCGCATCTGTTTAAGAACAAATGACCGGCTATTAGAAGGCTATATTAAATATAAATGATGATTAATTTGTAAGAAGCTTACCCACTGTTGTTTTATGTAACAGATTGGCAAACGAGCAGACGGATTACCTGTCGGTAAGCTATCAGCGCCGCCCATGGACACCCGCAACGGAGGAGTTACAAGTGCGTTGCCGACCTTTTAGGAATAAGGAATTTGGAAATTTACGGACTGGGGAGAGATTGGGGAAGGGGAAGGATTGTGCCTCCGGTAACCTTACTCACACGGCGAAACACAATGCTGTGGTTGTTTCACACCGGTTTTCAGTGAGGCCGTGGTATCGCTCCGGTCGAGCCGACCCATTTGTGCTGAAGCTTGGCTCTCCCACACTTAACAAAACAATAACACTTATAAACAATAACAATTTTGAAAATGTCATATAAGACTACAAAAACCGGAGAACGACTGCTAAGATTATCGTGATATTCAATATTCATCCCGAACAGAATGCACCAACAACATAAATGAAAATAAGAGCCAAGTTCAATATTATTACCTATTTTCATGGTAAGCAAGCAGCACCTGATGGTTAACAATCGGTGCCTTCAACGCGAGAAGTTACAATATCGTTGCCGCCCTTTGTAGGGTGTTTGGGAATTATTAAAGAAGAAGGATTAAAGTAGGTCTTCTACACTTTCTTTACTCTTTTTTCTTCGATTCGATAATTGACTATAACGACAAAATAAGTGAGATCTTAATGGGTGCCAAGTTCAATGATTAGCCCTTAAAATTTTATTATAAAATTATGCATCTACCTAATCGCAAATATTCTTATAACTTTCACAATATATTGTAGTCTAAGGTCTGATTTGGCTTGACTTGGAATTCTCACCTACGAAGTGGACACCAGTTTTTTAGAACAATATAAAAAATCTATGACTAACAGGTTTAGCACTTGCGAAGGCTATAATATAATTCGTATAAACTCAAAGTCAAACAAATCATTTCACTAAAATTAGACCTTTATATGCACTTTTGACCGTCAAATGGAGATTTAGCCTGTTGATGTATAGTAAGGTCAGTCTGTCGGTCAGTCCTCTATGGAAGCTACCACTCGTACCAGAAGTGTAGATTCCGATAGAAAATAACGAGCAAGGAACACCATGGTAATAAGCGTGGCGAGAAAGAGGGATACTGAATAAAAACCCCCTGTTCCTTCTCCTGCTCTGTGCCGAGGTCGCGGTACCTCATTGCGCCTACCCCGCAACCCCGGCTGAGAGAAAGAGGGATGGAGAAAACTTTCAAACTAAAAATATTATGTTGTTCATCATCATCATCAGCCTGTTGTCGTCCACTGCTGGACATAGGCCTCCCCAATTGCACGCCACTGAGCTCGATGTTTAGCTCTTCTCATCCAACCACTGCCAGCTACCTTGCGGATGTCGTCAGTCCACCTAGCTGGAGGGCGCCCTACACTGCGTTTGCCTAGACGTGGTCTCCCCTCTAGAACACGTTTACCCCAGCGGTCATCGGTTCTTCGACAGATGTGACCTGCCCATGATTATGTTGTTGTTCGATTTAAAAAACTATTCTGCACTTTCTTGGCTGTTCATCTAGCATCTGATTGGAATCTGTTTATTCTGTTTTATATACTTTCTAATATTATTATAATCGTGAAAGTTTGTAACTATGGGTGGGTGTTTTTACTCTTTAAAAACACAGAGGGTTCTTGTGATTCGGGTACAGAGGCGAAGCCATTGGCAAAACATACATTATTGTAGAGTCACAAATATAGATATTTATTCTAATTGAAAAAGTCAACCTTAATGTAGTACAGCCAGGAACGGTGTAGATGATGCCTTTTTTTTGTGATGGAAAAATCAACAAATGGGTTCTGCGGAACTAGGTGGGACGAGGAGTGTCAGACTCTTACTGACTTACACGGGCCATAGTACATTCCTCGGCTTGCACCCGCAACCCCGGCTGTGTAGATGATACATAAGCTGTAAAACAAGTAAAAGAATATTTTCATCCATAATATAATGAACCTTATAATCAAAGTTTACAAATATAAGGAAACTGACCTTCACCTCGACCCCGACCTTAGGTAACATTTAGAAAAACGAATCTGAACGGAACACGCTAAGGCAACCCACGCCACTACTTATGATTATTAAATCAATGTAATTGTCCTGAAATTGCTTTTGTACTAAAATTCCTTTACTTCTTAGTATTTACGTATTATTTAACATATAAAATAACCAAATATTCTCCGAAAGAATGGACAGAGTTCAGTTAATTTAAATTTGCCTCCAGAATCGTTTATATTATACATTAAATTGGTAATTCAACTTAAAGGATGTTTTTTCTACAAAATTTCGTTTCATTTTACGATGATTCAGCTTTTTTCATTCAAAGGATATACTAAAAGCCATTTCAAGGTTATCCATTCTTTACCGGACACCCTGTATATGATTTATTGAATGAAATTAAAGAATAGATAAGAAATTGTGCTACTTTCTTATGATAAGTGATCGGTACCTGTGTCCATTGACAGTTATCTAAATGTGTATTTCAGAACGCAGCTCATTTTCCTACCAGAATACTGGGAAAGATTCAGGTCCGGTCTCCTCTCCAAGCTACTTCAAGTTTCTGGCAATCATACGACAGGACTGTAGGACACCAAAGTAACAGTTCTGGTGTTCGTTGATTTCTCCAATGCCTTTAACATGGTCAGCCACAAAATCGTTCAGCTATTTTGTCACCGCTTCGTCTCTCGTCACTGATGGTGCACTGGAAATATCCTCCTCGTATCTTTGTACCCACAAAGACACAAGGCTTTTAAGGTTTCTTAAATTAAGCAATAAAAATAACAAAATCGCATCTTGCTAGCATTGTATAACATATAAAAATTGTTGACCTTACTAGTCTAGTTTTCCGCATATGTTAATAAAAGTTACGTAGGTATCAATTAATTTGTTTGTATAATAATGTTCTGAGAACATACAATATACAATAATAACAAATTCTTTATAATAAATACCCGGACGAAAACGTATTCGGCCTCGAATATTTCCGTTTTAAAGAAAATTCTAGAAAGAACAGATTTTCCCATTAAATTATTGACATTTTAATGCAAGTTCAACATTTAAAAGATTATTCAATCATGTTATCAGAGATAAAAATATTTCTAATTAAGATAATTTAATTGACAACTCCAAAGGTCAATATTTTGTCATCATTATACAACAAAAATTCTATAGCATTATTTTGCGCATAGTCATAGCAAATTCATATTTAAATTATCTGCAGTACACAGTTCACATTTGGTTATCACTCGATTTTAATCAGAACCGATTTATAATACAATACAATAGACTTGCTTGAGTGCATCGACCTTGACGCCTTTAATAAACAATAATGCCGAGACATTGTCCCACAGATAAGCAAAAGTTTTTTGTTTTTTTTTTATTCCGTATGGCAACGGTATGACGGTAGGAAGGTCTTTCATTTTTGAGAAAAAACGTTTTTCTTTTGAACAATAGAATATTTATTTAGAGGTTGCGAATGTAAGGGGAATAATTTACCTCGGCCCCGGCCTAGAACAAGAGAAGGAACAGGGTGGGTTTTAGACAGGAGAGTGTGACTGCCCAGATATGTACGGTCAGAAAACCAGAGATTCTCACTCCACTCATCGCATTGGAGAAGACTTATCAGGAATACATATGGATTACTCATTATTAAGAAAATGTGGCATAACTTGCCCTAAACAAAAATGAGTACAATCAAAGTGAACAACAAACAATATCTAAATTGAACACTATTGAAAACAATTAGTTTATCTAAACGATCTATGTCATTATTACTAGTCTGTGCCTTGCCAATTAAAAAACGATCACGATACACAACACGATCTCAATTTAAATGTGGGCAACCCCATTACCAAAAAGGAATTTTAATTTGTTTTATTTTTAGAGCAGAGCCAGTAACACAAGCCTAACCTCTGTTGTTGCCGCTGTCTCTAGTTTGTAGTAATTGAATGCCTTCTTTGATGAGGTAAAATTGTTAAATGACTAATCTTGCCGCAGCTTGCAGCGTCTGGTGACCATAAAAACGGGAACCCAATTGCTTCATTTTTATAGGGATTTAAACCACAGAATAAAAAAATCACAGGAAATAATGAATCCTCAAACGAATAAATCACTTTGAATAAATCGTGAGGAAACCTGGATACCCGTATACATATCATTTCTAATTCTAAATTTGAAATCTCCAATCTACTTGAGCAAGCGTGATCATTTATTCTCAAACCCGTGTGAGAAGTGTCAGGCTGAATCAAAATCTGACAAAAATAAATATTATTCATATTTTTATTATTCGCTGTGCATGTGCCTTGTTCATAAGATACTTTACGATGTTTAAGTTGACTTTTGAACTGCGTACTTACAAAATATTACATTATACATTTATATAAGTCTCTAAGGCCATCTTAAATTTAAAATTCGAATACAATGCTAGAAATTCTTCCCAAACTTAATTATAATATTTACGCCAGCTGGTTACGACTACTCAGCAATCGCGTTCGCAATTCCTGATTGTGTTCGCAGATAAATGGAAAAAAGAATTAGAAACAAAAAATATTTTGGAGACGGAAAAGATTTTCGCATTTATGTTAAGAGATGTATGTAACCTTTTTCTCTTAATAGCGATGAGGATTAAGTCTGAGAGAGCTAAGCTTCGACACGAATGGGTCGGCTAAACCGGAGAGATACCACGGGCTTCACAGAAAACTAGCTTGTAAAAACGCAGCGTTGTTATGTTTCCCCTCCCCCATCCCTTCCCAATCCCTAAATCTCCGAAACCCTATTCTCAAAAGTCCAGCAGCGCAATCGTAACTTCTCTGGTGTAGCGTGTGTCCATAAGCGCGATGATCGCTTACCTTGGCATCAAGTAATCCGCTCGGCTGCTGACCTAACACATAAAAAAGGACTTCATTATGCAAGACAAATTTTAGTTCCTAACTTAAAAATATTTTTTAATAATATCAAAGTATCTTGTAAAATAAATCTCAATCAAAATACAATAATCTATTTCGTGACAAGTTGTAGGTCGAAGCATCGCCCTAATTCAAATTCGCCCATGGTCAAAACCTATCATGACTTTGCTAAAAATATTCTGTACCTACATCTTCCGACAACTTCATTGCAGTTTGCAGTATCGTAAGCAGTATCAGTAATATCATATCATTAATCAGTATAAACCGTAAACGTGCGATTACGTAAACGCACGCGTAATAAGTTACCGGTAACACAGCGTAACGCAAATTTCCTAGTTCCTCATACAATTAACTGTTATTTAGTGCGTTAGACTATGCTAACGTAAGCTAGGTAACTTAGGAGGTTATTAAATATGCAATAATAGTTGTAGCTATCTGAAGTAGAAATCATAACTTAATCTATACTTAGAAGAATATTTGTGGAATACAAAAATATTGGATACAAATACACTTTTATTTATTACAAAAACACTGCAGTTACGTCTGGACCAACTTTATCGTTATTATTGATAGCACACTCTCTAATCATTCACTACTCGTCACTCATGAAAAAACTAATTATCATATTTTTCTTATAAATATGTAAATATGAAAGAATATTTCTAAAACTAACCTCTTTATACAGTTTGTTTCAAACTAGGAACAAAGAAACACGTTCTTTTTTTTATTATATTTTTTTATAAGTGATCAACAACTTTTTATTTCTTTTTTTAAAGTTGACGTTTTATAATCAGTGTTGCTAGTGGCTGTGTCTAAAATGTCTCAAAATCACGACATGCCGAAACATACGGTCAGTGTATATTATACAGTGCCAGTCATAAAAAAATGTCACTTCACGTTCGTACAACTCTTAGGTTCTTACATAACATGTTAATCACCTAGTTTTGGCTTATTTTGGCGCCATTATCACTAGACATAATAATTTTACCATGAAATACTCAATACTAAAAATATTATTTACACACAATTCATTTCATTACTTTGAGTTTTACATAGTTGAAAAATTAGGTTTCTATATTTTGTGTGATAAAAACAAAATACAATCGAATTGAGAACCTCCTTCTTTTTTTGAAGTCGGTTAAAAAGGGAATCGAGCTTTGCGTGTAAGGTAAATCTTGACCCCTGACCTGACCCATATTATTTAAAATAAAAGCCAGGCTATTGATATCGGAAACTTAATAAGCAAACGCCGAAAGTCCGAAAAGGCGAAATACGAGAAACAGATTTTTTATGAAAATTTCAAATTTGTTATCAGTTCAACAGATGAAAATTTGTTATCAGTTTTTATAAAAATACAACTCAATTTAATTTTCTATTTTTTAGTTATATTGATATTGTTTATAAATAAGTAATAAGTGGGTATACAGGTATGCAAATATATCTCATTTTCTGACCTTGACATTTAGAGTAGCAAATTTTTTTTGTTGGTATTTCGTACCTGTATTAAACTAGTTTCGTTCGAATTGAAATATTTTTTAAATGTTAGTTACCTTCCAAGCTTCGCTCACTACGTAATCATTATTAATGAATGTTTTATATTCTCATACTTCCTTTTTCAAACAAAGCATTATTAGACAAATTCTATTTGTAAATTTAAGTATATTATATCAACAGTTTTGGTCTTAAATCTTAGCAGCACAATAATTATGTATTATTATTTCATAACCAAAGCAAAATAATAGTATCTATTCAAAGGTCGTTGTTAAGGCTGGATCATGCTTATACCCACTTTTCGATATAAATACCTAGTATAAAAAATTTCAAAAACAACTTATTTCGATATAAAACAAAATAAAAAAAGTATATAAATATGTATAAATAATATTATTACCATGGTAACGTAACAAGTCTTTATGTACCTATCCCATGCAAAAAACAATAAAAAAGATTTTTTTATAAGTTGAGTTATTTAAAACGCATTAGAGTTGTGTGTATTTTTATATTCAGAGTTTTGTAATGTGAAACAGAACCTAATTATAGTATGTCAGTAAGTACCTACACGTAAAACACTTTTCTCTTCCAATAAGCTAAGACAATTAAAATCAATTCACATATTTATAATAGTAAAAAAGAAGAAAAAAATTGGATATCACACTAAAGTGTCAATCGCGCACGTGATTATCGATTCTGTATATATTATAAATATAAGTAGCTAATTATATATCATAAATTTTTCTATAAAGAGGTAGGTACGTATAAAATCTTGACGCATCCTAGTCGAATAACTAAAAGCAAATAAGTTAGTGTTTATATTCAAGGCTGTTTTTTATGTGTATAGTACGCTTGTGTATTTCAAATTTCTCTATGAAATCGTCAGTTATAATGATTTCCTATAATATGAAACATTATATATCAGCTGATGACAATATATTTAAGGAGCTTGAAGATATTTTTTCGTTTTCTCAAACTTACTCAGAGTGATTTATAAATCAGAATAATCTTCGTTTATGATCATTTCAAGTTTTATATTGTTATAAACACATATAGATAGGTATATGTAACACTACCACATTAATATTTTGTTTTTGAAAATCATCCAATGGAATTCTGAGTTTTCGAATCAACCTACTTATAGATAAGTGCCCACTGCTGAGCAAAGACCTCTTCTCATACGGATAAGGTTTGAGCATTAATCACCATGCTTGCTGAAGTCGGATTGGTGACTTCAAACTTGTAATTAAAAAAAGTCCAGGTTTCCTCCGATATTATCCTTCACGGTATGTCAGTGGTGTCTAAATAATCATAGAATGAATTTCTATACTATAACTCAGAAAAAGTAACAGGATTCTTACCTACAACAACAACATGAGAAACGGGCGCCTTAACCTCAAGGCCACCATGACAGCCAGACTTTTACTGACTAAAAACCAACCCGTTTCTTCTCCTGCCGCTGTTCTTCATTCTGCCCTAAACTCACTCCTAAAACCGTAATTAATTGCAATTCAAAGACACCAATCTTATTATTGTTATCCTTACTTATCGCTTGGAGACAAAACCCAATAAAACAATAAATGAAGATCGAGAATCAATTTAAATATGTATGTACATTAATTTATTCAAGAAACTTCCATAGTAATATGTGCATGAATCAGTCTTGTTGACAAACATAAACTTAGAAGTTGTTCGGTTTGATCTTATCGTTTTTTTTTTCAAATTAATTTGTAAGTATTATACCTTTTTAAAAAGAGGAATAAATGCGTCAAAATTTGACGTCACTTGCCATACTATTTTGGTACATTTTTTTTACACTACAGTCGGTCAAAGTTGCGAAATTCAATAGTTTTCCATATCACCTTTAGTTAAAATAATATTTTATTTTAAAATGGTACAATAAGTACTTTATTTTTACATTCTATTTAGACACAGCAATACCCTAGATTACAAAACCTCCAAGAAATATCGAAATTATCAGCATTAGCAGTCACAGCATTCAAAAGTATGTCACAGGGTGCTCATTTCCCCTTTTTTTTGAAATCAGTATAATTCTGTAAGTACATGGGGTGGATTTTTTAAAATATTTTTCTGAGTACTGTTAGAACTTGGGGCATCGTGGGAATCCAGTTGGACGCCAGGTTCTTGGACACCCTGTATATGCACAAAACAAATAATCGTCCTTTAGCTTGTTACAATAAAACTGTTTAGACAATTTCGAATTAAAAATATTTAAAAAAAGATCAAGAATATAACGAATTACCATTTAAATTTTTCAAAAAAAAAGAAAAGAATGACGAAACGATATAATAATTTTATTATCCGACTTATGAGTCAGATAATTGGATAGTTTTATATATCTATATTTTTTAAACATTTGAAATGAATTATTAAAATATTAACATATTTACTTTCATTCCTTGCTTTCACGATTGGGTAGTTTCTAGCCAATTGTTAATCCTTATGTATTGCATTTGCAATGTCATCAGTATCTTATGTTAATCATAGTTGTTATTTTTAAATAATTTGCGGTCGGTTTTAGGATATTGACCCCAGTTCGGGTGAAAGCCTCCAACACTTTCCATGCTTTTTAACGGTTTCCTGCAACCTTTCTGATATGATCAATACACCGTTTTTAATTATTCACATTGTGCCTGTATTTCTTCGCAGATATCGTAAGTGCGTAACTATTTATAATATTCTAAGTATAGTATATCAGAAACGACAAATATAATGCAGAAAATCACCTAAAATCAAGTTCTTCTAATAAACGCATACATACAATAAAAAATCGTGCGTCAACACAAATTGTTATAAATACATTTAAATAAAAAAGGCATTGCAAATGAGACAGCAGGCAAAATGACGCATCACCGCAAAATCCAGGGTTGTGTATCCAATACAATGATGCAACGCGGCCTCGACCTGGGGACGGAAGAGGGTAACAACCATAAATAAAAATACAAAAACAAATGAATGAATCAGGGTTTTTATAGTTACCTTTTTATTATTGAATACTAGCAGACCGCCCCTGTTTCACACGGGTACACGACTACCCTGGTGTCAGTCATTTGTTTTGCAAGCGAACTGCCACGGCGTAGTTAGGGTTGTTAATTACCGCTATTCCCTTTTACTTTTCTAAAGTTTTCTCTCGTAAGAACCTTCTGCTTATAATTACGAACATAACAAAAAAGGAATTAGCAATGAGTTATGCGCGTTTAGCGTTGGTTACCAACACATTTTGCGATTCATTTTTATATTATAGATTATTTCCCATTAATACACATAGGCACATATAAATGATGGAAACCTAAATTATAATAAAATAATTTGCAAAAAGCAATAAAATCCAATTTGAGCTATAGGTAGGTCATAAATTATAAGCTAAACAAATAATCATCATTGTATGAATCATAAAGAAATTTATGTTGTATTGTATTGTATCTACCTATTAATTAATTTATAAGAATATACTTAATTTCATAGTTGAACATTTTATCAATGGCTGACTAGATTATTTTTCATAAATATCTGAATTTTTATCAGCTGATTATTATAAAAGATTACATTACATCACATACTTATAATTTAACGATATAAGCGTATAAAAATAAATTTACAAATAAATATATTGCCATACTCACTGCACTTCATTTAAACATTCATGAGTGAACAACGCCATTTTTATAAACTATTCCAAATTCAAATCATACCACGCGTCATCTAGGAAAAAAACATTTTATTAATTCATCCTCGATTGAGGCAAAGGTTTAGACATTCAGCCAGTAAGTATATCGTATTCTCATTTGTAGCAGTTAGTTGAAATGCCGGCGCCAACGGGGCAGGACGCGAGTGCTAAAAACAGTGACGTGCATGTTATCGACATCGACTTCGATATCGATGAGGTTTTGGCTCCCATCGACAAGTCTGATATCCCAGTGATACACATCGACAAACCAAAACAAGTGGACACCATGAACGGAAACGGTAAGTTGTGTATTTTTAATTATATTTTATCGTTTTGCTCGAAATTTAATGAGTGCAGATTAGTGTAATATAAATTAGTATTTATTTATATTATGTAGGGGATCACGAATTTAAATTGTAACCTCGAACTTTTCCAAGTTCATCACAGGTTTAATATCAAGGCTTTTTTCCGGAAATGCAAATTATTTTTAGTCTAAACACTTAATAAGACTTGTTAATTGTCGGCTTGTTAAATATATAATTACTTATATGTAAATAGCTATAGCTATAAAACATTAAAGTGTTAATAGAATACTATAATAGATTGTTGTTTGACAAATAATTAATTCTTAGCATAAAATTAAACACGCGAATTATAAAAATGTGTAGATGGGTATCTAAACAAAGATACCACACGCAATACCGTGTTTTCTAATAATAAATGTCTACCTATGTGAGCTTTATAATGCTTTTTTCGCCCTCGAATAGCTATGTCGGGTTAGAAGAGGATGAATATCTTTTAAAAATGCTTTAGTAACTTAAGTAGGGTTTGCCTAGATAACATCGATTGGAATGGACATAGTGTTTACCAAATGAAATAATATAAATATATCAAAATATACAATAACTGACATTTTTCTTGTTTTGAAATTCACTAAAGGTATTAAGAATTTAACTAATCGGGTAAACTAAACAATGGAATAAGTAGGTAGGTACACCACGTAATTTCATTCATCTCTCTATGAGGCTCTATGAATGTGTTTTTCTTGCCCATTGTTTAAAAAATATTCATTCATTCATTTTCTAGATGTTTTAAATTTAAATCAAAAAAATTGAATATAATCTTAAACTCTTTGTATAATCTAAAGTTCTAAACGAAGTATCTAGTCTACCTACATATCTATCTTATAAAATTATTGTCTACGGTGAAATATGTGTATTGGTCAAATCCGATCCTAGTAAATAAACATTTTTTAATGATATAATTACCTACCTATTATAATTAGGTAAGATAAACAATAATCAAACTGTGTCATTAGGAGCTTATAGAACATTTTCATGGTACTTTTAAAGCTATTGCCATGACACGTTTAGCAACTGAAGATTACTGAGTGTATTAATATTTTTGATGTCTAAGGATATAAATAACTATTCAAAAACGCTCCCCATTCTTCAAATTAGAGTGAAATATATAGTTCAGTGATAATCCATCAGTTTTGTAATGAACTATCACTTAAATACTACGATGTAACCAAGTAAATAGTAAAAGATTTTAAATCGATTGTACGCTGACTTCGAGTTTCTCGATTGTTAAAATATTCCATCATACCGAAGGTGAGGTACCTTCTCACTACCAAATATGATAAAAAAACAAAGCAGTTCGAATTTAAATTCGGTGCAGCCATTCGTGTACGCGTAAGCCATAGATATCAACAATTTATTTTTCTTTTTAGACAATAGACAAAGTAAACGTCTACATATTTTCGCGCCAATTTTCGTTCCTTTTTTTACAATAAACAAAATACGCAGTTTGACTCACTTGTGATGCAATGTTTATATAATACTAAATAATACAATAAAAACAACAATTATACGCTGCGTGAAAGTAGTTTTACGATAAAAAATCAAGTTTCTTACATTTACTTCGCAGTCGTTTTGTGATCTTTAAAAGTGATATAATAATGTTAATCTGACTTTCGCAAAGAAAACTGCAGATTAAAAATAAACTACTCTTTGTAAACATTGAAAATTACTAACAGAAGTCACGATGGAGTGCAGTAAACTAAAAATTACACATTCATATCTAATTATTGATTTGGGAAAAACCCAATAAAAGTATTTAAGTTCGTACCTAACTTCCAAAAAACTGTTTGATAGTGTAGTGAGCTTGAATTTCATGGCATATCCATAACTGTTTATTTATAGCTCTGAAGACCTAACCCTCATTTTAAACAAATTACATTTTATCAATTACCTACCTTTGGGTGAAAAACACAAAAATGACACATAATTAATGACATCCTTTTTGTTAGGATAAATATAACGTTTGATAACCAAAACGCCAAAAGTGTCAATTTGAAAAAAGGCAAGATGTGAAAAATTTAACGATAGCTCTCAATTTTATTTAATAAATTTTACTGTGCAAAGTAAAATTGAGAAATAGATAGTTTCTGGAAAAATACTAGCGTCTAAATGAATCAACATGTCGAAAAATTTAATCCCGTTAGGTGAACCAACGCTACCGAGATTCTGATTCCAATTAAAAGAGTTGCTAAATGTGTGCATTTTTTAAATCACGTTTTTTTGGCATTTTAACAATAATCGCATGTTTATAAGAAAACAGAACTAACTCTTAGGAGAGGGTATTTTAAGATTGAACCTTATTATTGGTACATAATTTAGAAAATCGAAATACCTTATTTTTTGAGTTAGACCTCTTTTCTATTGAGCTTACAATTTGTCTTCTATTCTAGTATAAGTTCCACAACTAGGTTTGTCAACCTTATCAATAATAAAATACAAATATGTCTTAAAACTAAACTATTCACTATACATAATAAGTGTGGGAGAGCCATGCTAAGGCACGAATGGGTCGGCTCTACCGGAGTGATACCGCAGCCTCACAGAAAACCGACGTGTAACAACCACAGCGTTGTGTTTCGCCATGTGAGTGAGGTTACCGGAGGCCCAATCCTTCCCCTCCCCAATCCCAAATCCCTTATCCCCAAAAGGTCGGCAACGCACTCCTCGGTGGTTGCGGGCGTCCATGGGCGGCGCTGATTGCTTACCATCAGGTAATCCGTGTGCTCGTTTGCGACTTATAACTTAAAAAAAATGTACGCAAATCTCCGTACGAACGTTATGGCCGGTCACAAACCTGATTACGATCTGATACGGATTTTAATGTCATTAAATCTATATTAAAGTATAATATTTCCTAGTACTTGAAAAACAGGTTCACCTCGAGGTTATTACCGGGTTATTGCCAAAAACCTTTATATTTTTGCTTCAAAAACTTTATCTCTATTAGGTTTAACTTAATAAAAATAGGAGAACAAACCCATTTATAAATATGAAAATCTTCCAATGGGTATTTTGAGCAGTCTTGTTAGTCTTAAATTATTATTTTTATAACCTTGCCCAAAAAAATGGCTTGAAGCTCAAACGTGTTTTTACCTCAAGCATTTGTTTTTATTCTCAGAATACAGAACAAACCAGAAGGCGTCATCGCGCTTCAAGCTGACGCAACTAAAGCCATTCTCAACTAGAATAGTATGAAATTTCTACGATTAGTCAATTTTGGCACGTGGCATGTCGCGACGTATTTACGAGTATCAATTTTAATTTCATTATGCCGTCTTGTGTTATTACTACGAGTAAAAATGCGACTGGAATTACGAAAAAAGTGGATAAGATTACATTTCATCTGCAAGCATCGACTGCAATAGTGTATTTAATTAATTATTGAATTTTTTTTATCGATTTATTTTTCTATGAAAATGATGCGGCCATTTTGTGAGTGTTGTCATTTTTGGTGAAAATTTTACCCACTTATTTATTTGTTGTGGGTTATATTTTAGTCCATTATGGAGCCTATGTCATATTAATTCCCCTGACAAAAAAATAAATACAAATAAAAACAAAGGGCACGGTTAGATTAATTTTGGAAACCATCTAGCCAGAGCATAGTTTGCTCAATTCACTTTGAAGAGATATATTTATGACAAAGGTGGTTTGAAAACAGCATATCCTACTAAGATTGTTTGTTTGTTAGAATGCGCAAATCTCAGGAACTAAGTAAAGTAAGTAGACTTCTAATCTTTAGTTCCGAGTCTAAAGACAATACATATAAAAAACTAAACCAGCAAAAGGGAACGCAATAAAACCTTCGTACTAATTGAAGCTTTATTTTATTTGTTGTGTATAGTAGGTGTAACTAAAATTAACAAATCCAGAAATCGTCAACTTTTATGCTACCTCTATGAAATGTGTGAACAACTAGTCTGTTGCATTTATCGTAAGTTTACCTATTTTGTTGGGTTTACTCGTATCTTACCCTCCTGTTGTAAAATTACCCCAAACTAAGGGAATTGTTCCACTGTCGGCAACACTACGCGGGTGGGAAGTGCGGCTGGCGGGGGGATTGACGTATTGTTTTTGGACACATTTGACGACATGTAATTATGAGTGAACGCGGCTTCTGGTTTGTTCTGTATTCTGAGTTTTTATTATATCCCACGCAGCCACATTCGGCAAAAACACGTGAACGGGCTTTTGACTGACAAGTCGTGTTTAAGAGCGTTTAGCCTATGACATGTACAATAAACTGTCATTACCCAATGTGATCCAGAAGAAGTTCCTAGCCTCCTAATAAAGTTGCACCCATGATAGTATGGGATGGGAGTCCCATCCTATACTAAGATCCATCCACTTGTCCATCCATCCATCCACAAATTTTACCTCTTTATAATATTAGTATAGACAACATCTTAATCAACCAAATAATATCGTGGTTACCCGGAGGTAAAGACCCACTTCTTATACAAGAAAGGGTTCGAAACATGACAAGTACCAATGTTTCAGATATATATGTACTTTCTATGATTATTTAGACACCACTGACAAACGGTGAAGATTTATTCTTCTCCTCAAATAATATCTTCTGATTTATTTCGCTACGGGATGGAAAACTCATGATCCAGGACTCACGTCCCTGTCCTGTCACTGTCCCAGTCCCTGGGACGCGCCGGGCTTTAGTGTTCCAGCGTTTTCATGGTTGTATCTGTTGTAGATCCTGGTTTAAAGGACTTGCAGAGGTTTTGGTTAAAGCTCAAACCTTCGCCGTGTGAGAAATGGCCTTTGCTTAGCAGTGGGCATTTGTAGGCTGATGATGTGATTGTGAATCAACGAAATAGTTCTTAAGTACATAGTATTCTTAAGCATTGCTTGTCTTTCATAATCTAGTAATAATGTATGTAAACCTATACATATGATTTCCTTTGACACTGCCCTGACCAGTTTTGCCCAAGGAAGTGCTAGGGAAAGTTTGTCTGCTTGTCTCTTGCTATATAACTTAATTGGCACTTGCAGTAACAGCATTTTCTTTTTTATAAATTTTATTTAAGTAGGTAAATAATCCGAAAAAACCTTTAATTTTTAGACCACTTTTAATAACAACTTTGTAATAAATAAAAATAAAGTAGAAACTTAGTAGTTTTCAAGAATAAAGTAGCAGCATTTATCTTTTTAAGAATCTTGTTTATTTCAAACGTCGTTAACCTTTATTTAAGACCATATGCTTATTTAAAATCTTTTTAAAACAAAATTAGTATCAATTTTAACTGATTCATATTTTTGCTTGTCGAATCTATACTATCATTGGAAATTATTACGTTTTCTGAATATGATACCAAAATTAACTCGCTCCTATATCTTGAACTTAAAGTAATCATTCATACGATACCCATAGACAAGCTAATCACTACTCGCTACGTGACCTCAGTAGCTTCCATTATTTTCTATGGACGAGACCTCAAAAATTTCAATCATTATTTTATCTTTAATTTATCGGAAGTATAATTACTCTCTCACTGTAACCATCAAATTGTAGTTTGGTACCGCAGATATGTTAATTAAAAAAACTATCATTAAGACTTTTTCTAATTATTATTACTACAAGGCCATAAATAAAAACATGTATGGCCTTCTTAGTGGAAAATCGTAAAGAGATTGATGTGTAAGATTGTTACTGAATGAAAACCACCCCGTCCCTTCTCCGTAGCCGAGGTACATTAATACGCTTGTCCCGAAGGTCTTATACAAACAAGATGTCTGATAATCAGATAACGTGTTGATAAGGTCAGTGCCAAACCGAGAATTGACTTACTTATTACTTGATAGGATCTTTGTAATTAAACAAGGCTCTAGACTAGACTACTTATTCTTATTTATTTAATGATTGTAGTAAATATCAAGTGAGCTAACATATTATTGTAAAATCATATTATTATCGCGCGGTTTTTTCTTTTGTATTAAGAAAAAACGTTGCCCCACACTAGGATTTTCTCCTGTGTCGTGGGTGCGTTTACAAACATTCAATTTCACCATACACATCACACCCTAACCCGAAACAACAATTTGTGGATCACACAAACTGTTGTTCCGTGCGGGAATCGAACCCGCGACACGTGCAGCCAATTGCCCACCGCACCAACCGTGCAGTCAAATTTGATTTTGATCGTAGCGTGATGATTTATGGCGTATAGCACTCAGGAATTCTGTAGCTATCTCTCTCTGTAGAATTTTGGAAATCCGACCAGTTGGTCCGAAGGTTACCCCCTATATACTAACTTACAAATATTAGTATAGATATTCTCAGTCGGCTTCAAATTCTATTCAATTCAGTCAGCCAGACAGAAATGTCCAGTATATTTTCGTAAAACAATAAGTAAATTCAATTCGGGAAACACATACCTAATCAAGATTTGGCAGCCAAAATCTTAAACAATGCACACATCCTTCTAAGAAATCAACAAAACAAGGTAAGGTTTTTATATTGAAATTTTATTTAAATTGAGTGCGTTAAAAAGATAATAATATTCTGGAAACACGTAATTAAAATTAGCAGCCGAGATCTTGATCAATGCAATATTAACATCTAAAAAAGCAGTAACGCAGTTTTATATTGCAATTTTATTTAAATTGAGTATAAACAAAGAACCTGAACCAGGCTTTTGTACGAATGGGCAACTCGACCGGAGTGATACCACGGCCTCACAGAAAACAACCATAGCGTTGTGTTTCGCGATTTGAATGAAGTTACGGGATGCCTTCGGGAATCCTTACCCTGCCCCCATCCGTCCCCGATACCTAAATCTCCAGAATCCGAATCCCAAAAGGCCGGCAACGCAGTCGTAACTCCTCTGGTGTCCCGTGTGTCCAAGGTCGGCGCCCATAGCTTACCATCAGGTAATCAGTAGACTCGTACACTGACCTATGACATAAAAACCAACGCCTCTTATGTGTTAATGTATTTCTATGACGAATAAGAAATCTGATGACGCAGTCTTGTGTCTGATCCCCTATTTCCTGTCAGGTCATCGTCCCGTCGTTTAATAAAGGGAACGTCAAATGGCATTTTATTGACTCACACATTGCATTGTAACAGCTGGTATCTCCTGCGCAATTGATAAACGACATAGAGATAGTAGGAACATTTGAAAACATTTTGTTGGCGTTTATCGTCCACTTAATATGGCATTATTTTAAAATGTAAGACAAAGAAATGAAGGACAAAATGGTTGTTGCCTTAAGTATACTACCATCCGTCATTCTGTGATATGAAAGAAGGATCGTATGATAAACGCAACTCGATACGTGTTCTCCTTAATTACTGAATTCAATGTCATTCCTGTATTTCTTTTTATATGATAGGTTTACCTGATGGTAAGCAATCAGCGCCGCCCATGAACACTCGCAACCACGAAGGAATTACGAGTGCGTAGCCCACCTAGAGATTCTGGAATTAGGGAAGTATTGGGGCCAGGGAAGAATTGGGCCTTTGGTAACCTCATTCACACGGCGAAACAACACGATGTGGATGTGTCACGCTGGTTTTTTGTGAGGCCGTGGTATCAATCTAGTCGAGCCGGCCCATTCGTTCCGAAGCATGGCTCTTTGGGCAAATTCCCTGAACTTACGAGCTTGGCTTGTTCTTTCTTATATTTGTTTACGAATTTTAAAACAGAAATACTTTGAACCTACATAGATAGATTAAGATTAAGTTTAAGTTATTAGTAGTTCTGATAGACACTGCGACCAAATGATGTGGCGATGTGTCTTCACTATGATTTATTGTCTAAGTAATCAGGTTACTATACTTGGGAGTTACATAACGTAATTTTCTTGTAAATACAAGCTTAAGGTTTAGTAATATGGTGTGTTTATTTAACAACCTAATAAAGATCATTGAGATGTAGGTAGTCTCGAGTTTAGACTGACTATAGTATCGAACTTAGCTGACGAAAAGTAATACAGTTACTTTTTTTTAAGTTCTGTGATTGGACAGCAAACGAACAAACAGATTACCTGATGGTAAGCAATCAGCGCCGCCCATGGACAAAAAATGTGTTTAAGAAAAATGTATTTAAGGCTCTGCATTGAGTGATTTCTTCATTACACCACAAAGAACAAGCCAATACAATTTAATTTATCAAAATATAACACTGTAACACACGGAATAGAAAATACAGTGGAAGTGCCGCTCAGGAATCGCGCTCTAGTCAACATGATGTGTAGATTTACAACATTTTGGCACATTCGTTAATTAATTCTTAATTCTTAATTTTCTGTTCTGTGGTGTATCATCAACCAATGACAATGCAGTTGATACTTCTTATTACTCTGAGGCCCATTGTATCTGAACGCACACGAGTCGCCATACATTTAAGCATTTACATAATAATATGTATGTACCCACACAAACATAATACAACATGTGACGATGACAAAAGAGTTTCTGACCAAGGAGTTTTTACATCAGTAGATACACCTACTAAGCAGAGGTCCGTGCACTGAAGAAGGTTGGGTGTTGGGTCTGTGGGGACCTGTTTGGTCATTAGCGACACAAGAAAATATAGTCACAATAACTTTTTAATCATCCGGTCAGATATACAACCCACATGCAGCGGCTTCCTGTGACCTTTTTCAGATCATTTAGTAAATTTCGTAAAATATTCAAGTACGTTCGTATTATTGTCTTAAAGACAAAGCAATCCTTTGGTATGCTGATGACATTTTTGTTTATTTTCAACGTTACTCCTTGCTTCCCTAGTGTTTTGTGTGCGTTGACAATGTCACATACACATCACAGTCAGATCCGAAACAACAATTTGTAGATCACACAAAGAGTTGTTCCATGCGGAAATCGAAACCGCGACACGTTGCGCGTTAGCCAGTTGTCCAGCCACCTTTATGTCTAACTAACATTGCAGTTAAGTTAGACATAAAGTAATGTAAATTAATTTTAAATATCATTTCATTTAATTAAATATGCATAGGTGTGTAAATTTTTATTATTAAGTACGGTATTAATTTTATTGTTAAATCTTACCTACAATTCAATATCAACAAAAAAACAATATATTCCTAAACTGCGTATCTTTTTTCTTGACAGTACCAATTATATTTCTTGTTTGTTTTAACAATAACATTGTGTGATTTAATGATGATTGTGAGACAGGTACGTTAAGGACAATCAATATAACATTCGGTGGCAGGCGACACTATTGATGAATTAATTGCGCAGTATAATAATTTAATGAATATCCACGTTAATGTAGGTAAAATAGCTCCTGTCATTAAAAAAAAATATTCGCATCATATTTCAGACGTTACTAACCTACTAAAAAAAAAAAACAAAAAAATAAAATAATCATCCTCATTACCACGAGTGAATCGTCACCAACTAACTTACTGCTTACTGTTTAGGTCATCAGTTTCGCTTCCGAGTAACGACATTGAAAAAACAAAAAAAAATATCGAAACAATTATATTATGTAAATTACGTACACAAAAAAAGATTTTCACATGTGCTTTTGAACAAAAAATAAAACGATCAAAATGTATTTTAACTTTATTTTTCATACTTAACGCGAAAACACTAATTACTTTTAACAATATTTATTTTAAATTAATTGTAACTTGTAAACCTTGTTACCAGTTATTTGTGAAAACATTCATTGTTGACGTTTCATATTCATAAATAGAGCGGGAAATGCTATTTGACATTCACACAAACATCACCACAGTGAATATAAAACATTTGCAACGCAACTCTTTTATTTTTATTTTTTTAGAATATATTGGAAGTGGAGTCGCCCCAAATTAATTTGACTAAGGGCTGATTTTTCAATAGTCAGATAAATGTTATCTGAGGATTAAAATTGTTGCTTTCACTGTCTTATACAAACATTCTGACGCCACAGTTCCAGTCGCTACTCGGCTTCATTTGATTGTAGCGTGATGTCTTATAGCACTCCGGAACATTGTAGCTATCAATAAGTGAAAGAATTTTGGGAATCCGACCAGTGGTTCCAAAGATTAACCCCTACATACAAACTTCCTAACTTACATACCTGTTTATAATATTAGTATAGATTGAAAAATCAGCTCTAAGTAACCAGTACACTTACTAACCTAACTTTTAAGACACCTACACCGTAGGAATACGACGGTGCATGGCTTAAAACTTAAAACGAAATAATACATTTCCATAAATACCCCACTAGCCTTGTTCCAATAGTATCAATGAGCAAGTTACCTTGCTCTGAAAATATTGTTTAAATATTCAAGTTAATAAAAACGGTTGATGATAAACATTACTTATGAATAGCTATTCATATTTTCTGAAGTATAATTGCTGCTTTTTGTGAGAAAGGGTAGCAAACGAGCATACGGATTACTTGATGGTAGGCGATAGGCGCCACGCATGAATACTAGCAAAGGAATTATCTTTTATAGATTAGGGTTTTGGTTAGGTTAGGTTATAATAGGGGGGGGAGAAGGACTGGGCCTCCGGTAACCTCACGCATACGGCGAAACAACGCTGTGTTTCAAGCCAGTTGTCTACGAGACCCATTTGTCCGAAGCTTGACTCTTCCACACTCAGCAGCTTAAAATGCTACTGACGAAATCGTAAATGACCACAATTTGACAACAAAAACCGTCCCCTATTTAAGCGATTATGCCCCTTATTGCAAAAAAAAAACAATATGCTATAATAGCGGAAGCATATTACTCGTATAAGTAACATATTGGTTAGTAAATACTACCAACACAAGGTTCAAATTGAGTTCCTCAAACGTCATTGAGGTTGATGCTCAAGTCTTTTTCTTTTTTTGCAAAAACCTCATTAGTTCCTCCTTCTCGTATGTTAGTATCTATTTGTTGTTAATTAGTATTGTGTAGTATGGTATTCAAGGCTGTCGTTACAGTGATTGAAGAAAAATGATGTTTATAATGAAGAAAAAAAATCATACTTGGTTTAATGATGATGAGTATGATGACTATTGATGGCTTCAGATATTGGTGCTTCTGGAATCAAATCTTAAAATATAAAATTAAATTGCGAATAAAATAAACAATTACACAAGAACTCTATGCTAAATAAAAAAAAATGCGCAATAATGTGCTGTGTCGTGTAGTAGTAGTGTAGCTGAAACAGGAACAGGAGAAGGAACGGGGTGGTTTTAGCCAGAATATAAAAAGACATTTGATGATATTCCCCGTTTTAAAAAAAGCCCTAAATAAAAATCACTAAATAGTAATTATAACAAAGTCGCTTTCTCTATTCCTTGTTCCCTATGTATACAAAAATAAGCTTAGTAATATCTAAAAAAATATTCTAAAAGGAACTACCAAATACTTCTTAGAATCAGAGGTGGCATTATAAGATCATTACAAGGCAATAAAGCGCTTACGAACAATCTTGACATTGAACTACCAAAGCAAACGCGTAAACAAACGTGCAGCTTTATTGACTCTGTGGTCACAAATTCATGAAACCACAGGTTATATAAAAAGTATGAAAACACAAAGGTAAGGTATAATAACAAAGTAATATTGACCGTACTAACACAATATTAAAGTAACGTCAGGGGCGCGCTTGGCAAGCTGGTTAATCGAGGCTCGCTTTTTGTTTTTTTTTTCTACCATAACGCAAGCACCCTTTTAACCTTTCGACCGCCACGGTCATTTATAAGCCGCGATTAGGTGTAAGGATTAAAAACGTTCTACATTATATTCTTATTATTTTGTTTATTATGTTTCATTGATTAATCATGTGATTTTTTTAATGAAATACTTTTTCAGCGTCACTTTTTGTCGTAGTTGGGTTTTAGTTTTTATACTTGGTGTGAATTCGAAGCCTTATCGTTCTTGAACGCCAAAACCTTTGCCCTAGCAAAGGCACGCTTTTTTACTCGACAAGAAAGCCATAAGGTTAAGTGTTAAGTGGGTAGGTAAGTAGATTCTTACCCTTACATATTGTCAACATCGGCGATAAAGATCACTTCTGACCAATTTCTTGCTCCCAAATTATAATAAGTAACCTAAAAATTAAAATGTGTGAGGTTTGTTTCAAATAAGGTAAAATAGAGTACTTAAACAGTATCGCGTGACATCACGAATCCGTACTTTTCATACTGAGCGCTGACGTAACAACCTTTCACTCCTTAATCCATTTTATCCTAGAATCGTTTTCATGTTTGTGACGGATTAATTTTAATTTTTGATATGAATATCCTGTTCTCATTCTTTTAGGCAATCGCAATAAGGCACCGCAGCCTCGGCCCAAAGCAGGAGAAGAAATGGGGGGTTTTTAATCATTAAGAATCTGACATTCCGCCATTCCCCAGCGTAGGGATGCTTACAGTACGCCGTGTAAGCATCCCTACACTGGGGAATAATTCAATCATTCCCCTCCCAGGGTCTGGCGGTGCGTCGGAAGTCATTTGATGAAGGTTGATTATTGAGGCCGTCTAGGAACAGAACACACAGATAGGCGGAACGGATAGACCCTTTACTACCAGTAAATATAAAAAAAACGAAATACAACTCACACTCCCAAGCAAAGTAAGTAGGGTCAATCTGTGAAACGACGAAGGTTATACGACATACGCTTAAATAAATAGCCTTTTTATTACCCACATACATAAAGGGCAAATAACAACATAAAAACTTTAATAAGTTAACAACTAAATAAAATTAACATACCCATGTCAATTGTAATTGGCTAAAAAAAACGTTAACAAAAAAAAACTTAAGGAAGTTATTTTATTCGGCTACCTACCTACCTATTAATTTATAACGTGCTTACCGTATAGCTTAGTGATTATTAGTAGTTTATTATGTGTGAAAATTCAACACAATGGCCAACAACAAAACTTTTTGGTGCTTTTAAGACATGCGAAAATCATTTTTTTTTTTACAATATCGTGGTGAGATTTTTTAATTCATTTTGTTTTTGACATTGTTATCGTATTTAATCTGCAATTCATAGATACTCTAATGACATGAAAAAACAGTTGATTATTAATTAGCACATTCCCGAGCTTGTCTTAAGACCAAAGTGGCATGTGGTAGGGCGGTAAAGGAGCCGACACATTACCTGATGGTAAGCAATCGGCGCCGCTCTTGGACACCCGCAACACCAAATAAGTTACGAGTGCGGTACCCGCCTTTTAGGGATAAGGACTTCGGATATTTAAGGATTGGGAAGGGATAGGCAACGGGGAGGTATTGGGCCTGAGGTAAACTCACTCACACGGCGAAACACAACGATGTAGTTGTTTTACGCCGGTTTTCTGTGAGGCCAATCGGTCGGACCAAAAGGTTAAAGCGTCAATCTTCCGGGCGAGAAAGAGGGATGGAGCTATAAAAGGTGTATAGCTCCATCCCTCTTTCTCGCCCGGAAGATTCACGCAATAACACATCATGGTAGGCCTACTGTTCTTTGCTTTCTTCTTCTTGCCACCAGAGAATAATCGATTAAATATAACTATTAGGTATTCAATTCAATTCAACTTTATTCATTAACAATTTATATTGTGTTTGAAATTACATACAAATTTTAAAATTATAAATTAAATACAATCACATTAAAAAGAAATATACATACAATTACAATAATCAAAAATCTAAATACAAAATAAAATAAAATAAAATTCAATGTCACCATTTTTACATACATTTTAAAAATAATTTAAACTTACTCAGTCTCACAGTAATTAATGTCATAAGTTTAGAAAATTCATGTCATTTTAAATTGTCGTGGTACGTTAATCCAAACGGTTATAAGTAGATATTAGTAGTTTTATTAGGTAACTCATTTATAAACACAATAGTATCTACATTCACACGTTTATTACAGACAAACATAACATGATGTTATGATACGATGTTATGTAAATACTACAACTAGTGACATTGACAATAAGCCGTGAAGCGTCAATGCTGGTGATGCAGTGTTTATACCATTACGTAAATATACATACATACATACATACATATGAAGCACTCTTATTACCCTTAAAAACGTAACGGATTTTCATACACATTTTGAAGTCGAAAATCGCGGAAACTACCAAAATGATTCAAATAAAACTTGGTAGTCATAATTATGCATAACATCACAATAGATAAAAAAATTTAATGAATTTTTTTTTGTAATATTGTTTAATCTGGCTGTTATTCGTTATATTGTTTGTATATGAACTCAAAATATTGTCTTTTTCGAATATTTACCTACTCAAATAAGTTTTCTGATCAACATACTACTACTTACGACGAAAGCGCTCTTAAAATGTTATAGTCTTTATGCACACAATAAAAATTTGAACAGCCCAAAATACAATAACAATACATCGTAACAATAATGGCTTTTGATTGCGATCTTCAAATCACTATGAGCCTAATAAAAAAAAAGTTCAAGGTCACTTAACGCGTTATAGGTCAGGCTAGGTTTGGTATTTTGCTATGAAATCGAATCAGAAATAAGGAAATTCACAAACGAATTCAAGCGGATAGAAGACCAATATACAATACAGACCAGCGGACTAGCAAACTAAAGTGGAGGTGAGGAGGTAGACATGGCAAAGAGCTCCGAGAATCAACGGCAACTAGGATAGGAAGGTTCTTGTAGAAAGGCCACGTGCTGTCAAGCGCAGTGCAGTGTTACCACCTACAAAAGCGAGGGACCTAATAATGAAACCTAATCGCAGGGAGCCGCTATAAGCCGCTAAACATGCTTCCAATCATATAAGCCACCTTATTTGGTATCTCTGCTCATCTCGAGTCAAGAGGGTCAGACCCTTGTTGACTAAACCCCCCCCCCCCCCCGTCCCTTCTCCTGCTCTAGGCCGAGGCCGCTGTGCCTTATTAAGCTTGCCCCGCAACCCCGGCTGAACGTCAGCCCTATAGCGCCCCATCTGCAGTTGTATATTTGCTCTTTGAGAAGTGCGTGGAACGCAGCGCGCCATATGCTAGGGTCTGGTTCCGGTTGGACGGCAAGCTACCCTTACTCGCCGTCCACAGCCCTACACTTACAGTGGCTTGAGATCATCTGTCGATAACATAGGCCACCAGGAAGTCTTTGGAGGAAGTCTGGAAATAAAAAAATTTCTTTGCTAAAAACATAGTATAATGCTACAAGATGTTACAGTGTATCACATGTCTCGCCGTTTAACCGGCATTCTAATATGACCATTATCATTATGTGAAGTTATAATTCAAATTATATTTTATGGTACTTTCATAGGAAATATGTTTTGTGGCTAATACGAAGATTATAATTAATCATAGGCGGACCATTTTTGTCGCAGACTTTATCAAGACCTATCCCTGGCTGTATGGTCTTAGTTTAGAAGCTACCGCAGAGACTAGTCCGGTTAAGTAGAAAACAGCCGTAGTGTGCTTTAATACGAGTAGTCCTAGGTATCCAAAAAAACAACAAAAGAACAATACCTACTATCATTAATTTTGATCTATCAATCTCAAAAGAGAGTCATGTTGACCAAAAAGCTAATAGCTTTTTATTTCATAACGTCGAAGCGAAATAAACTAACCAAAACACACCACTTTGTTAATTTATCTTTTAAAAAAACATGAAATTTAGATATTAGTGGAAGTTTTCTAGTCTATAAAATACATAGATACTACGTAGTATTTAAATAAATATCCGACTACGTAATAAATACCATCGCATTTACCCTATAATGCATCAATTAAGCCAGCCGCTATACCTAGTCTGAGTAATTATATCAATTAAAACCATGAAACGTTGTATATAGCCATGTAATTGACGGATAGGTTGGTATTTTAGAATTATAAATTCATCGATGGATTACCCACAAACATAAATAACCTGTCTGAAATTTTAAATCATTTCTTTTATAAAAGACACAAATACAAATTGGAGGGTGCCGATAATTCGTCCTCAAAACGTAAATACGGTTATTAAGTAATTAGCTAGCAACACCAAAATAACCGTTAATTTCAGCATTTTAAAAAAGGAAATTGGATAAATACAGCCTGTATTTGTACAATGATAATTTAATTGTGGTCTAGAACAAGAAGTTTGATATTTGAAATGAATATTTCGTAGAAATAACAATATGTGATTTCCATTTACAGAAATATTTTAAGTGAATTTTTTTTCTTTATTTTTGTACGTATAATGTGTCAAATGTCAAATGACATCTAATTATTTGGTATTCATACTTACCTACCTATATCAAGGGCTTTTTTCTTAGGGGGGGAAATCATAAAATAACTTCTCTCACCCAAGATGAGGCAAGAGGGAGTACCTATCAGACTCTTACTGACTAAAAACTTAGCTCCTGCTCCTACCCTCTCTGCGATACCGAATTGCGCTTGACCCGCAACTCCGGACTTATATCAAATGTTGGAGAGCCATGCTTCAGCACGAAGGGGCTGGTACGACTGCAGTGATATGAGTGGCCCCAAAGAAAACCAACAAAAACAACCACAGTGTTATGATTCACCATGTGAGTGAGGTTACCAGAACGTACCACCCTTTCTTCATCATTTCCCTATCCCATAATCCCCAAAACCTCTTATCCTCAAATTCCTCGGGTGTTGCGGGTGTCAATGAGCGACGCCATTTGCTTACCATAACCCGGTTAACCCGTCAGCTTGTTTGCGTATCACACAAAAAAGGCAGGGCACCACTTAACCAAAATATTCCTGAAATATAAAACCAATTTTTTGCATAAATCTTTGCTCCGCAGAATTCTAACTCATTATAAAACGATAACATTCAGAATCTACACATAGGAATTACAGTTCTATGTAACCACCTAGAGACTGACTTGAAACACGCCAAGGTCGTATTAGTATCGTATTAAAATAATTATATAACAACAACACTGATCCATCTATACTTACCTACTTAGGAACAAGTATTATAGACATATTCACATTATTACAGATAATGCAAGACGTACGTGACTTCGCACTTCTACTGAAGGTTTTCCCACCAACTGTCTATTCTCATCTAATAACACTAAACTTGTGAATATTTTAAATAAAAAAACCTAAGTCATCCATAACTAATCAATACTTCTAAACTAATATTTAAATAAAGAAAAAACCCTCGCACATGTTTTTTTTTTTGTATCAATGCATAAAGTTTCAGTTCCTAGCATTCTTTTTTTAAATTATTCAATGAAGTTTGACAGTTCAAACAACTTTCGCTTAGTAGATTGGTAGGTATTCTGTTTATGATTCGTAAATGTACTAATTTACTTAGAACTACAACAGCAGTTTAAAAATAAAATACTTAATATTTACAACGAGACAGTTCCCGGAATACGTCAAGGCATTAAAAAAATAGGTGTAGGTATTGTAATTTTTATATTAACTGGGCTTATATACATAAAACAGCGTATTCATATTATCTACATGGCATTGAAATCAAGGGATTACAAAATTGATTAAAAATCAGTTTCTTTTGCGTTCGTTTTACATTGGAATCTACCATTGAAAAAATAAATTAAGAATTTAGTGAACCCCTGACAAAAAAAAACATCCCAATTTTTTTATTATCTAAGTAGATACTATTTTTTACGGTCCTCCAAAGCGACGTATTTTTGTAATTTTTTTACTTTTTAAAGGGATCTTAATTTTTCATTTTTTTTACTGTTTGTAGTTACTGTATATCATTTTATATTGCTAAGAGCACACTCGATTAAGTCTTCAACATTCCCTTTCAGTGCGCTTTCATTGTAACCCTACTCGAGTATATTTGCAGACCTTCGGTTAGCCTTCCCTACTTACACCGCCATAACTTCTAAACGGCTCAACCGATTTTCATCAAACATGCCTAAGAACACTCGCACCTTTAATACTAAATTGAAATCGCTTCATCCGTTCAGGCTCCAGGATGCCACAGACAAACAAACTTATAACACCCCTCTTTTTTCGTCGGGGTTTAAAAAGATCTATACCAAGAAAACGTTCATTGGAACGAGCAAATCAAACGTAGTGGTTACATACTCTTTGAAGCAAATAAGCTTTTCTACAATTCTGTATAACTGACTATTTTGTCTTACGTTTATAAGTGCCATATGTTGGTCTAATTGAAATAGATGATTTGACTTTAATAAGTATTACATCTACCATGTTTTCTTTCAATAAAAATAAATGGTGTTGTCATCTTTTCGACTTTAAACTGGACATTAGAATACTTAAAAGATTATAAGTCGTTTTTTATAATAATAAAAAACAAGACGACTTTTAACGATTATAAGAAGATGCTGCTTAATTGATGAAAAAATAAATAAAAAGGAATACATAATTCTCGACCGTAAATAAGTCGCACATTAAGTATCCATGCATATTTTTTACAATGACCAAAGTTCATTTAATTATTTCATTCGTTATTTTGCTTTAGCCGTTTTTGTTGATGTTTAGACGGATTCGGAACAAACTATGTGCGGTATATTCAGGCTTGGCATGATAATTATATTTTTGAAAATTATATTGAAAATTATTTGAAAATTGTAAAACACAAATGTTTCGTGTATGTGGTGACAAGTTATTCAGTAGTTTATCCACTTTTACTGAAAACTAATTCCCTTTACTACTAGCTTAGAGTAATATTTTATTACCCATAGCATTCCTCGATATAAAAGGAATGGCCAATTTTTTTTTTTCATTTAAAACCAGTTGCTGCTTTCCGAGATATAGAGAAACACATAAGCTCTTTAACTTTATAATACTATAAGTAAAGTACCTGTAAATAAAGATGAAGGTCCTTGTTTATGTGTTTGACAATCATAACTATCAAACTACACATAAGAACAGATAAACTCAGCCTTTATTTAGATTGGCTAAAGTGCATACGTTGTTAATGGGATTCTGTATTTAAATGTTATAACAAAACTCCAAGCGTAATACAAAAACGTAAAGAAAGAAAATTATCTACCTATAAAAAAAAATATGTAAAGAAGCATACCTACTTAGGTACCTAGGTACATAAAAATGTTTACTTGCAAATCATTAATGTTTTAATATATGCAGATACACGATGTTTTATGGCTGTTAATAATATAAAAGGTACACCCAGTTAAATAATGAAATGATACATTAATAATTTATTGTTAAACTTGATATTATTATTGTACCTAGATGATAACAGTACCTAATCAATATAAATTAGTCTATGGTCTATTGATTTATGGTATGTACCTAAACATTCTTGGTTTGTCTGAAAAAGTATAAAATAAATACAGATACAAGATTATTACAATTTAGTTTTTTAGTTAACATGGATTTAGGTTTATAACTGATTGTAAACATTTCTATACCTATGCAATATATTATTTAGACAACTTTTAGATGGGCATACCAAGATATTTAACCTTTAGTTTTACCTAAATAATTGCATCATGATGATGTCAATGATTTGATAAATCATATCATCAGTTATTTATAATCCATTATGTATTAGAAAATTAAATACTAATTTGTGAGTGAGGTTACCGGAGGCCCAAGTCTTCCCCTCCCCAATCCCTAAATCTCCGAAAGTCTGATGCTTAAAAGGCCGGCAACGCAATCGTAACTCCTGAGGGATTGCGGGTGTCGCTGGACGGCGCCGATTGCTTACCATCAGGTTACCCACCTCTTCGTTTGCCGACCTACCTATCGCATAAAACAATTCGTTCCACAAATACGTTCTAATATTTCCTATATCAATCTGATCGATTTTTCAACGTATGCAAACATTATGACGCTATTTGAATGCACTGAGTGCTTCGAGCGCGCTGGATCTGCGGTAGATCTATTTAATTAATTCATGTCAGGGCACCGATAATGTCGTTTATTTCGACAGTATATAGGTACGTATAGGTAAGTGTCATAGTTACATAAGCGACCTACTCCTTTAAATAAATAGGCTACACTTTGATAAGTAGTTTTCATTAGAAACATCATCAGCCTATAATTGTGTCACGGCTGAGAAAAGGTTTCTGGAACAGGGAAAAGTTATGAGTAGGTACTATTCATCACCGCTTGCTAAAGGTAGATTCAATTTAAAAATACCAAAAGTTATTACAAAATTAGCCTTGAACACTTACTAAAATAACACCGTTTTTTGAAGCTTTTATTTTACTCTTTATTTTTTTCAACTAGATAATATGGTCTTTCGTAGATTGAGTAAGATTCAGTCACAATTCCCAACCCCTACCAAGGTAGTCGTTACTTAAGTAGTTAACGTTGTCGACAATCCGAAATAGCGATTACAGCGCGTTTATTCAACACCTATGTATTTTATCAATGATAAATTAATTGGCAGGTTCACTATAATATACAGCTGAAAAATATATCGCTGTGTTATTGATCATTGAATCCCAGTATTGATGCCAAAAAGTTACCGCTCACGTTAATTGAACAGACCATCCCGTCCTAAATCTCCCTGTCCCTAATTAGAGCTCCTACCCACACAATAATTTTACCATATCGATGTTTCTTTGGACCTCTATCAAATATCTCCAAATCGGTAAGTTCAACTTTTTTAATACCATTTCATACCGTTTTACTAAACAAATTAATTGACCAAGTAATAAGCGTTTTCATAATTGTGAACACTGCCATCTATCAAACGTACCGAGTAATTCCAAATGAACTTTTGACAAGATAATCCACAATGGCGCTAGTGATTTTCACTTCATTCATTCATCGCCATTTAAATTTTCGTTTGAAAAACTCATTCAATCTGTCAAACAGCTGATGGAAAGTTGGATTATTAGTTGCGAATTTTACGAAAAAGACTTTTTTGTATTAGTTTAGTTAGCTAAGATAATTGTTTCGAGGCAACGCTATCTATTGCTTGGACAATAGTGGACTTTGTGCTCTGATAATCGATAGCTTATCACATAATTACTTAAATCTCGTTTTTTTTATAAACAACTTGTTACATTCTAACTTTGAACTTGATCCAAAATTGTTGTGTTTGTGTTTTATTAACCAAGTCAACAACATGACTCTAGGTGAGTTTTGGAACTGTTTAAGTAATTTTATGTAGTTTAAATGAGGTTTATCATTTATGTAATTTCGTTTCGTAAAACCGGTTTCTTATATGATTCTTAGTGGAATATTTAACTTACGGTAACGTCAGAAGTTCATTCTCACAAGTATTTTGCTTTATAATCATATAGGTGGTGTATATTTTTTAAATCATTGTGTTGCTAATTTTGCAGTATAATTATACAAGAGGAATAATTTAGTCTTTTTGCTAATGTTTTATTATGTTCTTCGTGCTCTTCATATCTTCTAAAAAGTAACTATGTATGATAAAATAATATCTTGCTTTTTAATTAATTTATATAATTTATAGTAATAGATGAATTATTAATATTTCTGCTGTACTAACTTAAAATATTCATCATATGTATTGCCACAGCAGCCACTTGTTAAATATCTTAATTTATCACAAATAGTAGATCTAGGATTAAACCGATTATATTACATATGTATTTATGAATAAGAATAGAGAACCGGTACAGAAATGCATAAAGATTTTAACTTTTTCAAGGCTTTTTCTACCAGTAGACTGAAGTAGAAGATAAAAGGATTATCATTTTAATGCAATCACAACTTTTAAGATTATGCATATTTTAATACAGCCTACCAAAAAGTCCTGATATCAATAAAAACAGCAGTTTAGGTTAACCAAAACCTTTTTGTAATAATATTAAAAAAGGGTATTAAAATATGTTTTACGTAAAACTTAGCTTATAAAATGAATCATTGGAAACTTATTAAATATTCATAGTACATACCTACATATATTACATTAGGTATATTATATATGTATGAAGACTGACCTCAATGACATTATGTACAATACAGTGTATAAATATTTATCAAAAACAACAATACAACATGAACCTGTTTATTTCAAGAACACCTTGAGCCTTTAAGTTTACCATTATTTAGGATTTATATATATCTACTAGCGACCCACCCCGACGATGCATGGGTGTAATGCCCATACAAAATTTCTCCGCCATTTAATGGATGTTAACCATGTACATATGATATACATGAACCATGTACATGTAATATACATGTAAACCTTTCTCACAATCACTCAATCACTCTATTTATTTTAAAACATGCATCAACATCTGTTATTGAGTCTTAAAGATCTAATTATACATAGGGATAGATTTAATTATACAGAAAAAGTGACTTTGTTTTATTCATACTATGTAGTGACACTACACTTCTAATTAAAATAAAATAAAAAATACTTTTATGCTATGTCATCCAAGCATAACTCTATTGTGTTGTTTTTTCCACACTATTTTATTGTAATATGACACTAAACTCTACAACAACAAAGGCCCTTAAAGAATCTATCTACGTTTGACCTTTGACCTTTGACCTTCGACCTTGAGGAGGCTCAGTGTTTTTGTGTGTCTTTTTCCTGTCTACTTATATTTACATACATTTTAATGTAAAAATAAACTCTTGCACTGTAAATACAATTGGGAAGAGCCCCAGTTTGAGAATATAACAACAGACAGTAAAAATCCAGAAATAAAATTTATTGTTAGTCAACTAAAATTATAATAATTTATTCTTTTCTTTTGTTACAGGAATAGCAAACTCGAAGCCCAAGCAGCAGAATGTCGCTGAGGTGAGTTATTTAAAAAAAAATATTTACATTTTTCGTGCTCCATAGATTATTTTGACTTTACACCTAACTTCAGCTTTACTTGTTCCTTGCCACCGAAATGATAATGGAAGTTGGTAGAGCCACTTTTGTCTGATCTCAAATTGCGAGGGAAGAACAATATTTCAAAAAGGTGCAGCATGCAGTAGTCGTAAATCATTTTCAACTTTATTTTAATATAGAATTTAATTGACCTTTGACTGATAACTATTAAAGGGTGTCAATGGCCTCAGAGATAAATGGTGCCACACTTACGTAACTCAAATATACTCTAAATACAATAACACGAGTCACAATACATAAACTTTGCGAAATTCTATATTTTTATAAAAAAAAAAACTTTTTTACTAAAAGTTTAAATATTTTTAAAGTAGGTTCGATCCGACGCCTATACATAGACTAATTAAAGAAGAATCTAGCAAACAAATTTAAATTCTGAGTACATAGCATGTAAATAATGTATATTAATATTTATTCTATATAATCAAATAATGCGTACCTACCTATCTAGTCTGCTTATTTATCAAGTTGTATGTAACATCAAGCACACAACAATTATGAATACAAATAAATAATAAAACGGAATTGGGGTTACAAACTAAATAATTAGGTACTTACAACCTACTTAATACTCACCTACTTGTTATGTTGCAACGACAACCTAAAGTGACATTTAAAAAAAGTATCCACAATGTAATACTGTGTTTATTTTGTTTATGATAAATTACGGTAATCCGCTTATAAAGTTTGGTTTTGACGTTTATAAAGTTGGATACATACGGTAGTCGGCAATATCGGTATTTTTTTTTATTACAATACCCACTTAAGTATATACTTTAGTTTTTGTTTGACAATTTTAACAATAGCTTGTTTATAGTGAGATGTATCAAACTTGTGTAGTTATATAAATTCGAATCAGTTTGAGTTCATAATTGCTATATAAATACATATACATATTACAATCGCAAATATTTTTGATATTGGTTCTGTTATTTGTAAAACTTTCTAACACTTCAACCGATGGTCTAAATTACGTAAATCTAACGCATTTACACCCGGTTTCTGAAAGGCTTGTCAACGCTAAAATTAACTAATCTCCTGTTAAATCTCTTGTCAAGTCATCTGATTGGTTGTTGATAATTCAATCAACCAATCAGATGACTTGACAAGAGATTAAATTGATTTTAACATTGATCGGCCTTTCGGAAATCGGGTGTTAGTGTAATAAACAAAAGACAGATGTTACTGACTACAATTTTGTCTCACTTAGTTGCTATAACGCTCGGACTCAATTGTTAATTAACACGGTGCTATTCCACAGTTTATTATAAAAATAAATTAGAGAAAATCATGTAAGGTTTTATTTACTCTAAATTAGAAAACCCACTTACCGTTGATTATCACAATATATTTGTTCGCAAAGGTTTCGGAATCACAATAATAACCGCAGAAAGAACCGAACTGTAGGTATAGTGTGTACGTCACAAAAATGACCTTGAAGGTCGAATGTTATTTGCACTTCATAAATTCTCAAGGTCAAATCTTTTGCTGACTAAAGACAATGCAGTACTTATAGTAGTAGTAGTAGTAGTACTTGTAGTAGTATATTACTTGAGTAATTAATATGATTACCGAGTTGGCCAAAATATGCTTGGAATTTTTATTTGTTTATTTATTTTCTGAAAATGAAACAATAGTATGTCTATCGCAAAATATACACATTTTGGCACCAGTAAAGTTAGTCAACCAATTTCCATTAAGTATCAAAGTCCACGCACTCTATTACACACCTACAAATTATTTGACAGTCACAATGAGTCGACCATTTTGAAGATACAAAGTTCAAAAGACGTATTACATTAGATAGGTACTCAAAACCAGTCTTCAAGATGGTTGACTCAAAATAGCATGCGTGAGATCATCATTATTAGTTTACTGATTTATTATATTACCAAGATAAGAGAGACGAAAACTTATTATAAATTAGAAGCATAACTTCATTCCTCCAATCTTAAAAATAAAAAATAACAGAACGAGGAAATAATATCAGCTTAATTTATGACATACGGCTACAAACAATCAGACTGATTACCTAATGGTAAGCCACCAGCGCCGCCCATGAACGAAACTCCAGGAGAGTTACAAATGGAAATAAAATGATTTAGGCATTTAGGTATTGGGGGGGGGGGGGATTGGGCCTTCTGTAACGCCACTCGCACAGCGCACATCATAATACAGATGATGATGATTATGTGAGGCCGTGGTATAACTCCGGTCGAGCCGGCCTATTCGTGCCGAAGCATGGCTTCCCCACACTGTCATTATTATCTACAACAAAAGGTTGTATTCAGACTCAGAAAATCGACATCATACATCATATACAACATCTTCCGGTAGTTTCTAATACGTTAGTTCCTACACTAATTGCTAAAATGAGAAATCAGCAAGTATTTACTTAACACTGCCTATAAAACTTGAAGGTAAAATCCCTTTCCTCCCTACGAGTAACTATGGCTGGCCATGAGGTGTTTAACGTATATGATTAAAATACCAAGCCTCTTTTTTATACCAAAGGTCGGCAAACGAGTAGACAGATTACCTGGTGGTAAGTAATCAGCGCCGCTCATGGATACTCGTAGTACTGAAAGAGTTACGTAAAGTGCGTTGCCCGCCTCTTGTGGGTTATTAGGAATTTGGGGGTGGAAGATTGGGCTTCGGGTAACCTCACTCACACGGCGAAACACAACTTAAGTGTAGCTTCACGCCGATTTTCAGTGAGGCCCTAGTATCACTCCGGTCGAGCCAAACCATTCGTGCCGTTCCAAACATAAACAGTTGGAATAACCCTTATTCTTTTTTTCTCAGGCTGTAGAAAAGGCAAGGGACGCATACAACCGCGGTGTAACCCGCCCAGTAAAATGGCGCTTGCAGCAGCTAAAGAACCTCCTTCGTATGTACGAAGAAAATCAAAACGCCATGATAGAAGCCCTACGTAAGGATCTGAGGAGAAGCAAGATGGAATCCGTCATGCTGGAAGTGGCGTACTTGATTAATGACCTGAAGAGTATAATTCACCATTTGGAAGACTGGGTTAAGCCTGAGAAGGTAAGCTACAATTTCGCCAACTAATATGCACTTAGCAATCCGGAACCGGTGTTCTCAGTATAGTTACAGTCCTAAAAAGACCTATATGTGTGTGGATACGTTGATATTACTTTAAAGAGTTCAAAAACTAAAAAATCATTTTTATAATTTCTCGCTTAAAGATCTTCAGATTATTTAGATCAGCAAACTAAAATAACCATTGTATTTTAAAATTAACATACTTCGTGTAAACAACCTCCTTTTTATAATGGAACAAAATAATATTGCATACTTAACTACAAACATGCCTGACTTAAGCACCTTTGCAACTGGTTCTCAAATTCGTACATAACTGGCTTGACGTCCGTCCTCGTGACGTCAATCAATTCACAAATTACACCTTTACATAAATTCCGGTTATATGCACTTCTTTTTAATACCAATTCACACTTTACTGGCATTGCATGCAAAGGAAGGCATAACAGCATTAGTGGTATCATGATAAATGATGCAACGCTATGTTAGTAGCTGCTGGTAAACGTATTAAATGTATTTGCAAATGTTATTTTATTTCGTGACCTTCCCAAAATGCATACCTGAATTTACCATCCATTGTATGAAAAACAAAAAATAACCTACGCATTTCTGGGTTAAATTGTGAAGAAGAAAAAATAAGACACCCATCTGTGGCTTGATAAAACAATTAAAATTTAGTTTTAATTTTCACGAACTTGTATGAGTAACCATGGAGTTTCTTGCGCGTTCTTTTCCATAGGAATCGACAATTTGGAGTGAGCAAATAGCTTCACTTGAGGGCAGACGGACAGACTGACACGCACAAAGTTAAATCTTGTAATATTTTTTTTTTGACGTTCAAATGTGCCTTTTGTCTAAAGTCAAATTGAAATAAATGATTTCAGTTGACTTTGAAAAATGGAGTTGGTATGTGTAATAGCGGAGTGAACGTGGAACCGTCAAAAATATGAACTATTTAGGACCATCGATTTTTATGAGGACAGATCAACTTAACCAGGCGATATTTATCATAATCCTTTTGCTTAGCCTAAGTCGAGTTTCCAAAAGAGTTTACGAATCGACTGTAATGCTTACAAATTAAATTTAAATATCAACCTTATTTACATTATATATTTACAATTGTTATTCGTTAAACTGACTACTGAGTGAACGATCGCTTAGTTATTACCCGGGAATTTGAAAAAAGAAGTGTGCAAACTATTTTTCGTATGTTGACGCCACATTGAATTTATGAAGTCATCTAAGTAGCTTAATCAAAGAACATTTAATATCTAAGTAGGTAATTGTACTTAGAAGGTAGAATGAACTGTCTTAAATCAAACATTACTTGACGTAGAAAAAATGTAACCAGTATCAAAATTGTGTACCAATATTTGTGTGTTACCCCGAAACATTAAAACAGCCAAAATTAAACGAAGTTTTTTTCAACCCCAGACAACATTTATGGCTCACAAACAACACTATAAAACCTTTTAATTTTTTATTTCGATCAAGATCATTTTGTTTAACATTTTTATGCAAATGCAATTTGGTATCAAAGTAACACAAACAATTTTTTTTATTTTGTAAGAAGTTCATCAGGTCTGTCTGTTACTGGACTAGTTTTACCTTAAAAAAATGAGCATTTCATAGTAACGGGCCCCAGCGAGGCTTGAAATTGCTCGAGTATGCAATCTAGTCAAATAATAACACATATTCGCCTTACAACCTAATTTTTCAATTAATATTCCGCTTGATAGCAATTTAAAGAAATATATAATAAAATTAGCTACTTCATAGTCTATTGTTTTTAAGTTACTGCTAATTACGAATAATCTACCAGTAATTTCCTACCATATTTTATTAAACAAGCATACAGTCTTGAACTTGAACTTACGTACTTGAAACATACTTTATTACAAGTATATTAAAGCTGGTTGTAGATTGTAAGCGTATTACATAATGTTAGTACCTACATTCTTTATCGTTTTATAATATTCTTTAGAACTGTTCTTTTCTCTATTTAGTTACACTCGTTTTGTGGTTTTATGTTTGGAAATCACAAGTTTAAAAAATCTATTATTTTTCTCAATTTTAAACCTTAACTTTTTAAGCATTAAAATTAAAAGGATGAAATCTTGCTGTGTTGTTTATATCACAAATTCACAATCACTACATGTTAGTACATAGTATAAAACAAAGTTGCTTTCTCTGTCCTTATGTCCCTGTGTATACCTATATAAATCTTTAAAACTACACAATGCACTCGAGTGATTGAAAAAGAAGTTTAATATGTATAATAACATCCATTTAGTAGAGGAGTAAAGGATCAGTAAGTATTGCACCCGAGTGAAAGTGGGGGCGGGTCGATAGTAAAAATTGAAACGGTAAAAAAATTTAACATACGTTGTGAAACCGTAAATACACAATTGTACTTACTTAATACATCTTTTTAGTTTTTAGATTTTGATACTATACGTATCAATGATGAAAGACTATTAAGACTTATCTTTGAAATATTATTAAAAAATCAAGATTTATTTTTTGGCCAAAATTTGTTATGTTGTTGTCAATATTGCTAATGATTAATATTAAAAAACCTGTTCGTAAAGTGGACTTTAGTCTATCTACGCGAACTAACGGGTTCATGAATTAATATGGTTGTATGATTTGTTTGCTTATGAGTTCCTTATAAACATAAACGTTAATAATATATTTTTGATCGATTAATTGTAATTATTAACGCCATTAATTCATTTTCGTCTTTTTATTTACTACTTGCTCTAACTGAACTTTACAATAAAATTTAAAAATCAATTCCAGATTTAAATACTAAGTTTAAAAAAGGAATAATTTTGTTTGTTTTTTGCAAAAATATTGGCTATCAACCAAATCTACAGTAACTACTCGTATAGGTATGCCAATTTTTTCCTGATTACAAGTTTTTAATACCTATGATGTAATCGTCGTATTAAAAAACAATTGTAACGTGATTTCAACTTAGTATAGTACCTAATTACAAGGCAGCCGTTATAAACCATTTCAAACCGCCGAATAATTCTAAGTATATTACGTAGGTATACATAAAACAGGTTTTCATGGCTATACCACTCGAAGTTTTTATAATAAAAATACTGACTAAGCTTTAAAATCTTGTTGAAACTAGATAAATCTGGCTAATTGTTGTTGTTCAAAATCCACACACACTCTTTTTTCTTAAGACTTATTCTTCGAATTGTTGTTGTTTTGCCTTTTTTCGACTTCAATTTAGAGACTCTAAAATTCAGACACCACTGTTTTGTGTCACGTATGTATGTATGTGGAAAAAACAAGTCATGATGTTATGATGATGATATTAAGTATATAATAAATATATAATAAATGTTAAGATGATATATGATGATGATGATCGGATTGTAATACATACATAGGCCATTTTATAGAGCAAGTCAAAGACTACATATAAAAAAAATCATATTCCATTTGCTGCCTTAAATGCGGAGCAGGACATGAACCGGAGTGGTTTTTAGTCTGTAAAAGTATAATCCCTCTCGCCAAAAAAGAACAATTGCTATTAAAATAATAAATGGGTAAATAATGCACTGCCCACTATACATATATCTATATGTCTGTACGCAAATGGCGGTAAATAGTATACGTAGGTACATAATATTACATACGAAATGTAACAGTCTAGAAACGCAATCGACAGAATTTCCTTTACGCCATTTGCAACCTTATTACCAATCAATAATGACACACTTGCATGGAAAATTGCTTGCAATTATCTACTGCCATTAAAAACAATTATCTTTGGACCCATCATTTTATTGCCTGCAAAGTATAAAAGAAACTATGACAGTGATTTAATCATGTCGGTTCTCAGAAAGAAGTGGGGATCAAGGGTTCGCAGGATATTAAAAATACTTCGTTTTGTGTAGGAAAAATCGTAATAATCGTGTATTTGTCAATTCGTCGTGGTTAAAACAAAAAAAAACGTGTCCGTCCTGTCATTCGTCCCATTACATGTTCTTCTTTCGAAAATTGCTCTATCTCACTCGCTCATTCATTCTCTCTTACTTCCACACATTCGTTTAGAAACTAGCATTACCTTACACACATCACACTCGTTCGGAAATATTCACATCCCACATTCGGTCATCCTGACAGAGTGTCTGCCCTCAGACACTATACCTATATACAATAAAACTTAAATATATCTACTTTAAAAGTTACATCCCAAAACATAACAGCTGAAAACTCATAAAACTAAACATGGTATCTTCTTATATAACTAAACATTTCTTAGTATTTAACAAATAAGAACTTTAACAACACTTGAAGAAAAAAACTATTTCTAAGACAACTGACATTCATCCCTTTCATACCCAAAATGAAAATGTGTAAAAATATGTACCTTTACTCTACTACTACTGCTGGCCACTTTTTCATATTGTCCACAGAAGTAGAAGTCCTGTTAGGTCCATCTCCATCTCCATTAAATACCTTTTCTACGTCATAACGGTCGTTCCCTTTAACTTTTGTAACTTTGTAGGGACCTAAGAACTTTGGCTTCAATTTGAGCCCGCCTCCAAACTGAGTGCGCTTAATAGCCTCTAATTCCCTAAAGTAAAATTTCGTACTTTCCTTCCTTCTTCTTTTATAGTTCCTTTCATTCTCATCCTGTACCTTAAGGATTTGTTCCTTAGCCTTTAATCGGAATTGCTCTCTCCTGCCAGCAAACTCATCAATTTCTTCCTGTTGTATCAACTTGCATATTTCTTCATTTTTACCTGTCTTCAGTTTGACTCCTGATAACAATTCGAATGGCGTTGTGTTTATGCTTCTTTGAAATGTGCTGTTGATAGCTCTTTGAACCTGGCTGACGTGACTATACCATAGAGACGGATTCTCAATGCATAACTTCGTGAGTACAGATATTATTGTCCTGTGAACTCGTTTCACCTGTCCATTACCACGAGGTACTTCAGTAGCTTCAGTTTTCTCTAACGATGGTCGTACTTCTCCATTTTCAATTATGTGTTCAAGAAAGGTAATTTTCGGGGTAATCAGGCTAGCTTTTTTCCAATTAATCTGCAGTCCATATTCTGCGGCAACTTCCAGAACTTCCATCAACCTTGTTACTGCCATTTGTTCATTTAAAGCTGGAATTATTATATCGTCAATGAATATTATAACTTTACCTGAAGATATCAGGTCTCTGAACACTATAGACACAAACCTCATAAAATAGTTTGGACAAATTGATAGTCCAAAAGGCGCCCTTAAAAATTCATATTGGCCGTGATGGGTTACAAAAGCAGTGTACTTTATGGACTCCTCACTAATAGGTAAATGAAAAAATCCATTCTTTAAGTCAATCACACTAAAATATCTACCACCTGATAGTTTATCAATACAATCATCAATCAAGGGAAGAGGAAATTCGTCTTTTACAATTTTTTGGTTCAATTTTCTATAATCAACACACATTCTTAATGATCCATCTTTTTTCCGGACAAGTACTAAGGGACTAGCATATTCAGAATGGCTCACCCGAATGATGCCTTTATCCAACCATTCTCTTACCTGTGTTTCTACCTCCTGTTGTTCTTTCAATGAAATTCTTCGGGGACGTTGTGCTACAGGGACATCATCTTTCACTATAATTTTCATCTGTATAGGTGATTCCTTACTTTGCCGAGGTATGTAGCTTTGAACTAACTGTTGAACTTTATATCTTACCTCATGATCTGTGGAAGGAAAATCAGAACACACATTAACCTCACTTAGCATGCAACTTAACCACTCGTCATCTTTAGTACCAAACCACACAGAATTACCACTCATACACATTGTCACTCTTTGTAAAAAATCATTGCCCAATATGATACAAAAAGGCATTTCACTTTTCGAAATTACATAGAATTTAACGTTTTCGTATTTCTTATCGTCTATAATAATGTCCATTGTGCACGAACCACTGGTTTTTATTATCGACAATCCCAAACCACTGACCGAGACACTATCACTGTTGACACTCAATCCCAGCTGACGACGCCACTCATCCGTAATAAGATTAATATCGCTGCCTGAATCCACCAGCGCTTCTGCTGTCTTACCACATATTTTCACCGTCTTCAGCGGTTTCTGGCGCGATCTTGATGTAAACAATGCTATATTGTTATTGTCTTTGACATCTTGATCTACAACGTCAATCGAACGGTTTGAGCTGTCACTGTCATACGTTGCGTTTCGTTCATGAATCGTGGCGCACTTCATATCCGTATTGACGACATGAACATCGTGCATGACGTCATCGATCGCACCGCACTCATTCGTGGTGAAGTAGGTCTGCTTCGGCGGAAGTGGAGTAGCTTCGTGTGGCGTCGAGCGACTTCGTTGATATTCGTTGCGTTCAATTGTTCGAGTTGTTCGTTCAGCACCGCCGCCATCTTTTCTTGATTGCGTGTATGTTGAAGTTGAAGGCGTTGTATTTGCATACTTCTTACTCGGACATTCTGCCGAAATATGCCCGAAATCATTACAATGAAAACACTTCTTGCCTTTACCGCTATGCGGGCACTGGTCTAACATGTGGCTTCGATCGCCGCAGCTAAAACATCTTGGTTGGAATGGCTTATAGTGATCGCTGTGACGCACCGCTTCCGCTTGCTGCTTACTACGCGTACTTAACATTCTCACCTTCATTTTTTCTTTCACCATCTCGTAAATCTTTAATTTGTCCTTCAAGTCGGAATATGTTGTAACACCGTAAAGCATGATCTTATTACTCTCTAGATCAGGTATACCGTCTACAATGTAGCGGATGGCGATATAGTCCGGCATTTTACCTCGTTTTCCTAATTCCTTCATCGTGTATAAATACTCCAATAAGGACTCACTGGGTTTTTTCTTACGTGCACTCATTAATTCATGCACAGTTTTTTGATCGAGCGTGTCAGGAAATTCTTTTGAGATGGCCGTCTTCAGCTCCTCCCATGTCTTAAACGTTTTTTCAGCCCGGAACCAGAGCGCTGCTGTACCCGTAAGCGAGCGCCTGGCGACGAGTAATTGTTGTATCGGCGACCACTGGAATATGTCTCCGTTGTCCTCAATGTCTTGAATCCATTTCGAGACGGGGTATGTCTTATCCTGTCCGCTGAACGATGGAACGGCGTCCTTGGTGCACCAGAACTGCTCGTGGTCTGGTGAATCACCGGCATTGGTATTCTTCGACATTCTTTTGAAATCGTTATAGTCGTAAGCGTCGTCGTCGTGTTTCTTCACTTCGTGGCGTCTTCGTCGGTATGTATCCGCAGCACTAATCCTTGATCCCGGACGAGCCCCCAAAACTGTGGGGATCAAGGGTTCGCAGGATATTAAAAATACTTCGTTTTGTGTAGGAAAAATCGTAATAATCGTGTATTTGTCAATTCGTCGTGGTTAAAACAAAAAAAAACGTGTCCGTCCTGTCATTCGTCCCATTACATGTTCTTCTTTCGAAAATTGCTCTATCTCACTCGCTCATTCATTCTCTCTTACTTCCACACATTCGTTTAGAAACTAGCATTACCTTACACACATCTCACTCGTTCGGAAATATTCACATCCCACAGTAGGTACATAATATTACATACGAAATGTAACAGTCTAGAAACGCAATCGACAGAATTTCCTTTACGCCATTTGCAACCTTATTACCAATCAATAATGACACACTTGCATGGAAAATTGCTTGCAATTATCTACTGCCATTAAAAACAATTATCTTTGGACCCATCATTTTATTGCCTGCAAAGTATAAAAGAAACTATGACAGTGATTTAATCATGTCGGTTCTCAGAAAGAACTACGCGTATTAATATCGTTTTAAGTAGGTAGTACAAAATGAATGCGACAACTCAATATCCAGTTATTGTAATACTAGCTTCTGTCAACGGCTTCGCCCGCGTTACCGGGATAAAAAGAAGCCTCTGTGTTATTCCAAACTAAAATACGGTCCCTCCAGAGCGTACGGCGCGTAGCGTTCCGCACGCGCCTCAAAGAGCCAATTGATCACCACAGAACGGTCACCACCTCAGTTTTTATTATATTAGGGCTGATGTTTAGCCGGGGTTGCGGGGTAGGCGCAATAAGCCACCGCGGCCTCGGCCTAGAGCAGGAGAAGGAACGGGGTTTTTAGGTAGTAAGAGCCTGATACATATATATACATACTCCCGTATAAGAGATACTCGCCCCACATTGGGCAACAAAATAGACAATAATATTCCTGTTCCAATTTTGATCTAAATCTATAGTTTAGTTACTATCGTGAGACATACTAAATCTAGCGAAAATAACGAGTTACTCACGTGAATCACCTCAGAATACTTGTAGCTCTACTGCTTGAATGGTCTGTGCAAAGAGGCCTCGACGCGCGCGCTTCTCATAAATAAGAGTCCCGCTTTGACTTGAAACTAGTAGAGCTTTACTCAGTTCAGTTTCAATAATATATTTTATAATGTATAAAAGTAACAAATTATATTTCTCTTTCCCAGCCTGAAAAGGGGTTCGTGAACATGCTGGATGATGTCGTCATCTACCACGATCCTTACGGAGTAGCCCTGGTGATCGGTTCCTGGAACTACCCCTTACAACTGCTGCTGCTCCCAGTTTCTGGTGCCATTGCTGGTGGAAACGCCGTCATCATCAAGCCCAGTGAGCTGGCTACAGCTTGCGCTGCTTTCGTCGCTGAAACTGTTCCCAAGTATTTGGATAATGTGAGTAATTTTATGTGTCTTTTAGTTTGTAATCAAAGTAAATGCTGATCTTGTGTGCTGAAAGGATTAGATATGCTCCTTATATTGTACTTTAATCGAGTACGTTTATTATTATGACAGGGTGATATGTATGTGGCAAGCCCGTTGTATAATCAGCCGTACTACATTACGTCTAACTGTTATGAAAAACAGGGCTATTTTGATTTCAAAACCGCCGGCTAATTGTTTAACCGCTGCATTTGTCATTGCGAAGCGTCCTCCATTAAAGCATGTACGACGTATTGCGCTACTACTTATATAAATTGTAGTATTTAATTTTGACCACGACATGTTTGATCTATGTCTTAAAGATCACGCTTCTAACCTAAGCTAACCTATGCAAGTAGGGGTGCCCTATAAAATTACTTATAGGTGACTCCTACTTGGGCACATCAAACATGTCGTGATAACTGGCAAAAAAGCGGCTTATCTTTTGCTTTATTACATTACGTTTAACTGTTAAAATTGAATGACGTATGGCGCCGAATTTAATCCGTCTTAGGTATCGTTGAACCACTATATTTCAAAACAACCCTGGTTTTTGTTAATAACTAGCTGTAATGTAATACAGCATATTATATATACAGTCACACCGCGACATGTATATGATATACAATGCCAAGCTCTCTGCACTTTTGGTTCTATTTTAAGAAAAGTATCAGTTTTGAAGGCTTTCTGAAATCAAAATAAGGCAATTGAAACTTATTAAATTGTACATATCCGTCAACACTCCTTTCACTTACTTCATTTTGAACCTTTATGTAGTGCAATGTCGAGCAAATTAAAAAAAGCATTGAACTTCATAAACTGCATTGCTCCAGTTTTGTGAGCCACTTTAGCTGTCAATATATTATACATTTCCTTAAATAAAATACGACCTTTTTTCGTCAAAAAACATACAAGTAAAAGGATAACGGGTCTATTAATATTAGAAGGTCAGTTTGTGCATTGTGGATATTATCCAAACAAGACTACTTTTTAGCCGCAGAGGATAAAATTATTCTGAAGATAAAAAAAATATAATTTGATTTGCGTGTCTCCTCCTATGCAGGTAATATGGACGAGGATCTTTCAATATAGTAATAAGTAAATAGATTTTATTTAAAATATAGTTTCAAACTACAGTAACTTATCTATTTCAATAACAGTAAATAATAGGTATACATATTAGAATAGATACGTGTCTCACGATCTCATAAATATCAGTGATTTGCCCATTAAATATAGTTTAGTTTAGAGTTTCTAAGCTACATCGTTACGTGGGCCAATTTTTGTGGAAAATCGTAGGTAATATAAAACTCCAGTCCTACTCAAATAAACCTACAGAATAGCTATCCGATAAGACCAGAGAGAAAAATCGATCGATGAAAGAATCATAAGCATTTATGGCCCCAGCTTTTCACTCAATAAAATCTATAAAAAAGTATTTTGTAAGGTGGATCGTCCATAAAACTGAGCTTCACTAAATAGTATAAAAAAGTCGCTTTCTCTATGCCTTTTTTTCCTATGTTTGCTTTAATCTTTAAAACTACACAACGGATTTTGATGCGTTTTTTTTAATAGGTAGAGTTATTATAGAGGAAGGTTTATATGTATAATGACATCAATTAAAAAGTGTTTTGTTTTTTTATCAGCATTACAACTGCGAAGCTGCGGTGGTTTGCTAGTTTTTCTTTATTTCATTGATTATTTCTGTTAACGAGCAGATGGATTACCTGGTGGTTAGCAATCAGCGTCGCCCATGGAATATTGCGTAGCTAACCTCTTGTGGGTTATTTGAGATTTCAGAATAGGGGATTTGAGGATTGTAGCTGGAGGGGAAGGATTGGGCCTCCGGTAACCTCACACACGCGGCGAAACACAACGTTAGTGTAGTTTCACGCCATTTCTCTGTGAGGCCGTGGTATCACTTCGGTCGAGCCGACCCATTTGTGCCGAAGCATGGCTCTCCCACACAAGTTTATAATTAAACCAATCTTTAATTACAGGATGCAGTTATTGTAATTGAAGGTGGACCCCAAGAAACTACAGAGTTGTTGAAACAGAAATTCGACTACATTTTCTTCACCGGCGGCACTAGCATTGGCAAGATCGTCTACGAAGCTGCTGTCAAGAACCTGACCCCTGTTACATTGGAACTTGGAGGCAAAAGGTGCGTAGAAATATGATCTTTAATCTCATGAGAATATAAGTCGTTTTGTGATAGAGATGAGAGAATGGCGAAACTAAATATCGTGCGTGGAACATTAACTTTTAACTTAATTGGAATAAAGTCAATTGTCTTATGGAAGCTTAAGAAAGACTTGTTGAGAATGGTTTTGATAGAAAATAGAATGGTAATCATGAAAAAAGTTTTCATTAGAATTTGGTTGAGATGTCCATCGGACGAGGACGATCTTTATCTTACAATAAAAAAACAATTGGAACAGCAAAAAGAATAATATATATTATTGCATCATCAACAGCTAAAAATCGATAAAAGTAAATATTTAAGATAATGTAATTATTTATCGATAGTATTTAGATTAATAATTAAAATCTGGTAGGTAATTAGTTAACAGCAGTTATGCAATTCACGTAAACATGATAATAAAAAGATACATAAGGGCAAAACATGTTACAACATGACAATGCACATAATGATATTATGTAGATACTAAAAGTAGATTATCAAAATCTAGGATAATGAAATCAGATGCCGAAAAAATATCGATTGATCATGAACAAGCTGACATAGCAAAAATTATAGACAAAACTTACCGTGATTCATCATAAGAATATCGGACACAAGATATCCATCATGCATGTCATCACCAATGACTTCCAAATTCGATGATAAATATTACTATTAGAGAAATATGCTTCGGTACGTTGGGCCTTCTCGGCCAAAGTAGTACATTTGATATCACCGGTAGAGAATTAAAAAATAGTAAACAAATTAAAAATAGTTTTTAAAGAATAGTAAACAAATCTAATCAAAAATGTAATGTAAATGCGTGAGCTTGCCAGAGGTTCAATCCATCCCTTCCCCTCCCTTATCTTCAAAGTCCCAGTCCCAATACCTAAAAACGCTAACATTGTTGCGGGGGTTTCGATGGGTGGCAAAAAAAAATTTAGCCCTCAACCCATACATTTCTAAATGATATTTTAAATCCATTACATTACAGCCCAGTATACATTGACAACACGGCAGACATAATGATAACGACAAAGCGAGTGCTCTGGGGTAAATTCATCAACGCTGGCCAGACATGCATCGCGCCAGACTACATTCTGTGCACCAAAGAAACCCAGGACAAGTTTGTGGCAGCCGCCAAGAAGATCCTTCAAGAGTGGTATGGACCTGACCCACAGAAATCTCCAGACTTCGCCAGAATCATCAATTCTAGACATTTTAGGTGAGTGACATTTTGCCTATATTTGTCTATACTAATATTAGAAAGAGGTACAAATTGTAAGTTTGTATGTAGGGGGTAATCTTCGGAAAAGCTAGTCGGATTCCCAAAATTCGTTCACTGACAGATAGCTAAAATGTTCATGTGTGCTACGAGTATAGGGTATAAATTATACTTGATTTGTGTATTCGAGCTATCGCTTTAATCGCTGCTGTTTGTCAAATCACTGGATACTTTCAAGAGTAGGCATATTTTAAGAGACAAGGTCAAAGAAGCGAGTGTTCACTTAGCAAATCTAGAGCATGGCCGTCGAAGAAATATTAAATAAGCTATATGCACATCTATAGTTCAAAATATATTAGAGATAATCAAGCCTCAATCTACGTCATCGGTACTTAAGCAAAATTTTACTAAAAATTTCTACAAAATTCTTCCAGCCGTCTCCAAGCCTTAGTGGACGCGAGTAAAGACAAAATCGCCGTCGGAGGTACCTACGATGCTAATGACAAGTTCATTGAACTCACAATTCTGACTAACGTCGTAGCGTCAGATAAGATCATGCAGGACGAGATCTTTGGACCCATCCTCCCCATAGTGCCCGTGGAAAATGCATATGAAGCTATCAAGTTTATCAATGAGAGGTAAGTCTTAGTCTAGTGGGACATTCGTTTATTGGGAGATGTGTTTTTGATTTGGAACAATCTTGTTTTGTGTTGGATCAGTTAGGAATAGAGTTTAAATTTGTTAAAGCATTTAAAAGTCAAAAAGTGGAAATAATATTTCAATTTGGCCCTTACAGGCACTTTTGAAAGTCAAACAAAGCTTAATGATAAAATGTGTCAATTTGTCGGTCAGTCCTCTTAGTGAAGCTATATGCTCGTTCCATTTTTTTTACTCAATTTTTACTAGCTATTTTATTTAATAATGCTATTTGAATTTTGCAATAGATTCTAAATTGCTGCTAGCTCTAGCCTATATGCTGGCTCTAGCCTAAAGACAGAACTGCGGTATCGCTTAAAGCTGGTCGCGCGACAAGTGGCCAAACTAATGCATTCGGCTCGCTTGGTCGCAAGCCAGAAGGGAAAATGCTGTTAATTTTTGTGACAAATTCTCTATTTTAAAGATTCTAATTTATATTTTTCTTTAGTTCTAGTGTATTGATATGTCAACTGTGTGTGTGTGTGTGTGTGTGTGTGTTGTGTGTGAGTGAGTTTTAGAGTTTGTCCTTCGTGTGTTTTGATACATCGGGAGAAGATTCATCTGTACCATTTTGGGTATTTCAAACCAAAGGGCTAAATCACACAAAAAATATTCATCGGTTTATCATTCTGATAAATTATCATGGAGATTTCATAATTAGGTACTTGACAACAAATCATAATGCCTATATGTCGGTTGTTATCATAGTTTCAAAATCGATTAGTAAAATTAATTCCATGGACACCGAAAATACTTATATTAATTCTCATAATTAAAACTTTTTTTTTATAAATCTCATAATAATTTTGGTTATTTCATCAACCTTTCAGAACTGAAGGAATCAGAAATGATTATTTTAAAACCCATAAACCTCATTAAGTGCACTTAATTTACAGGGAACAAGCACAAAATATTACATGATAAAACATTCGTCATGAAATACCATATCAATATCGTATCAATTACAATATAAATCTAAACCGGAATCATTTAGTCGATTTTCGTTGTAATATCGATATCGAATCGACTATTTTTTTAAACTGGCCTATATTTTTACTTTATTTGCAACAAAAAAGAATATAAATAACTATATTTAAAAAAATCGAATTTCAAAATTATAGTCGATTCGAATTCGGAATGTTAATGACAGTTGGTTACGGCCAGTCCCATCGCCATCAACCCATTGGAGGGACCATGGAGGTGAGGCCACATTTTGAACGGTAGAAAATTTTCAGGGACCATCCTTTAGTGCTTTACGTGTTCAGCAAACAAAAGAACATACATACGTTGTTCACTGAACAGACCCAGTCAGGGAGCGTGAATATCAATGACACAATCATGTTTTACGCCGGTAAGGAAACATTGCCATTGGCTGTTTGTACAACAATACTAAACGTTAACGAATAATCGATATTTTAATCGAAACATTGCCAAAATTTGTTTTAAAAATTCACCACATCGATTTATGTAGGTAAAAGCTTACGACAAAGAGCGTCGATTTGGCAAAAATAGAGTGTGGATGTATTGTATCGCGGAATTATCATATACGTACGTATGAAATAAATAACTATAACAAACTACTAAATTTTTTGAAGTATTATAAAGAAATCACAAATGTATGTATGTAGGATACAAATCTACTAAGAAATCACTGGGGCGACCAGTTGCAGTGTAACGTGCCGTGCCTTCATTCCCACACGGAACAACTCTGAGTGATCCACAAATTGTTGCTCCAGGTTTCCCGATTCCAAGAGAAAATCCTACTGTGGAATCCTTATTCTTATTATATATTTATTCTTAAAAAAATCAATTTACATTTGAATGAATATTTGTTATTCGTGAACGTTTTGTATAGAATTGCAAACAGTCGTCGGGTTCAGGTACTTACATGAGCTTAGCTTAGTGTCTCTTCAAAGGTGTTGGTTGAAACTTCGTTAGTTATAATGAAATATTTTACTGTACAATACCGGAAAGGAAAGAAACCAATACATTGATATATTAAGAATGTACATCCAGATATGCAAATTTAGCCGGGGTTGCGGGTAAAGCGCAATAAGGTACCGCGGCCTCGGCCTAGAGCAGGAGAAGGAACGGGGTCTTTTTAGTCAGTAAGAGTCTTAACACTCCCTCTCGCCTTACCTTGGACGAGAGAAGACATTTGATCATTTTCCCTCTTCAAAAAAAGGAATCAATCTAATATTAAGTCCCTGATAGAATGCCCTATTATAAAAAAACGTACAGGGAAGTCTTAAGTCACGGTAATTTCCACAAACGGTCTTGTATATAAAAATAGGGAATTTTTCTTCATTATGCATGTATTGTGGTGTGGTATCGTTTTTGTTCACTTTGTCTTATGGTGAAGGATGGTGATGGTTAAGCTTTAAGTTATATTAATTACTTGATGTACAAACTGTATATACTTACTGTAAAGATGTAGTCAATAATTTTATGTCGCAAATTGACTAAAAAATCTGTCGACTAAAATGTTTTCTGTCAAAGTTTAAATAAACATTATTAGAACATGATAAATATTCTCATTTTTCACAAGAAAAGAAAGTGAATTTGCTTCTTAAATGCAGTAGAATATGCCATAAAGCTATACTTAAATAAAATCTTGTAAATATATTGTTCTAATTCGAAACTTTGACAGAAAACCAACAATAGACAAGTTAAGTTCTAGAACTGTCTATACACTTCTGTAGTTAATGGCCTGTGGGTGGCGGTCTGACACATTCTGTTGTATATAGAGAGAAGCCGCTAGTGCTGTACGTGTTCTCCAAGAGCGACAAGGTTCTGTCACAAATTGTGGACAACACTAGTAGCGGAGGAATGTGCGTTAACGATACCATGATGCACCTTGCAGGTTTGAATTTATTCTTTGTTACTCTGTGGTCTTAGAAAATGTTGGTTGTAATTAAGTAATTTGTTGCTGTTTTAATTATGTTGCTAGAACGATACGATGATTACAAAAAGATTAGCTCTTATTTAGTATTATTTTTATTTTCAAATGAAAAATAACAACCCTGTCCGATTTCGCAGAGGTACTATGCTGTCCTAAAAATCTGCAATACTTAATTGGGTGTTATTAGACATATAAACCTTTCTCTTCAATGAAACAATGAATTTATTTTTGCAAATAGGCCATAAAACGGCACTTTTACACTTGAAAAACTAGATGAAACCGGCCTTCAACCATTCTATTAAAAAAGCAATCAAAATCCATTCTGTAGTTCATGGGGATATAGGGACAGAGAATAAGCGACTTTATTTTACGCTATATGTATAGTGAAATGCAAATATATTCTGATTCCACATTTGTATTTATTAAAGCACGATTACTACCAACACCAACATTTCCAAATAGGTAACTTTAGCAACTTTGTACATATAACTTGTAGACTAACTTCCTTTGATGTAAATACACTTTCTTCCTGTCTGCTGACTGCCAATATTAATAATAGCATGAAGTAGCATGTACTGTAAATTTGTTCTAATAAATATGATTTCATTCTTATTTTTTAGGACTGGTGAGATTTTTATTTACTTTTAACATCTTCAAATTCGCTAGTTCTTAGTTTAAAGTTTGGAATTTTCTTTTAAAACTCACACCCGGTTTCTGAAAGGCTTGTCAACGCTAAAATTAACTAATCTCCTGTTAAATCTCTTGTCGAGTCATCTGATTGGTTGTTGATAATTCAGTCAACCAATCAGATGACTTGACAAGAGATTAAATTGATTTTAACATTGATCGGCCTTTCGGAAACCGGCAGTCACTGAAGCCGCAAAGTCTAAGTTAAGACTTTATTTGGATATTTACCATTTTATCGAAATACAAGAATATGCATGATGTCTTCATCCTCAATTAAGGAGTTATGCAAGATAACAATTGAACTTTCAACCTTTTAGGTTATAGTAATAAAGACCCATTTGCTTACCTAACTTCTACAAAATTAAAATGAAAATCTCACCAGTGCACTTCAAAATCAAATCTTATGCTGTACTAATAAAGTTCTAAATAACAGTTGAGTCCCTGCCATTCGGCGGTGTCGGCGCCAGTGGTATAGGCGCGTACCACGGCAAGAAGACCTTTGAAACGTTCACACATAAGAAAAGTTGCCTTATTAAGAACTTCTCACCTATTGGAGAGAAATTGGCTTCGTAAGTATCTATTAGTTACTATTTGAAAAACCTCTTTGCATTGACACATCATTAATGGAAAGTACTCGACCACAAACTGAAAATGTAGCGTGGGCATTCCTCCCTCTAGGCGAACCGACGATATCGTCAGGGTCGTGGGGAGCCGATGAAGGCGAATGACAAGTTGTCCTTAGACGTGGAAGACTAAGAGGGAGGTATTTGTTCAGCAGTACACGGTTTCCAGCTGGTGATGATGATGATGATTATAATGATTGCGGAAAATACCGCTTGTCCCACCCCTCTTCTACAAAAAAGGGGTTTTCCATAATTGGCAAGCAAGATCGAGATCACACATTAAAATGTTCAGGTTTATCATGAACTCTCCTGCCCGGACTCGACTAAATATGTAGTCCCTTAATCGACTCTTTACGACTATAATATATAATTTACAGTATTGCTTACAACCAGGTGAATTGTCATGTGGTCACCTATATCACATAAGAAGCTGTTTATACAAATATAATGCTGTCTTAACAAAAACTAATGAATGTGAAATTTACTTAATTTTCACTAGTTTGAGCAAGGAAAATTTTGGCTTAGATATATTCATCCACTCTCTTACCATTTTTGGTATTTCACCCACAAAAAAAGAGTGCCTAATTAATTAATTTACATTACTTCGTTCACAGTGGCCGTTACCCGCCGTACACAGATGGCAACTTGAAGATGTTGAACCTACTCCTCCGCAAACGCTTCGGGCCATCACTGAAGTTCTTGCCCTATTTTCTCTGCTTCGCGGTGGGCGCTGGACTCTCCTATGGCATCTTCGCTTGGCAAAAGGTAAAGAAGTAATCAATTATTGTGTCAAAAGGGGCGTCTCATAAAATTGTCCATATCTTTTTTTGTTTTCGGGTATTTTACTCGCCTACTGTAATTTCCCTAGGCAATCTGTTTTAAAATGACTGAAAGCTTAGTTTCTGTTCATTTAAAAATAGTCCATTATAAGGATATCTTTCGACTGAATACTAGTTAGGTTATAGGAACAATAAAATGTACTTCAAGTAATCACTTTATCGAGCCAAATATGAGGTCAAAGATAGCTCAAACGAATTTATTATTATGCTAAATATGTCAACTACGCGGCATACGAACTGAATAATTTATGCATACTGTTAAAAAAACTTAGACGTCTTTGAAACATTCCATTTTTAAAACCTCATATTGCAATGGCTTGAAAATTTCGGAATATATTTTAAACCTAACGTCCTACTCAAACATCGGTTATTTTATTACTAAAATTCTCTTAAATTAGCAATACCAAATAACTTAGTAACTCCCAATAATTAGGCAAATGAAATATAAAGAATCTGTTTTTTATTTTTACTTTATTATGTAATGCATGAAGATTTAATTCTATTTTAAAAAGTAATTATCTTTATTTGTTTTACAGGCGTAGTTTTAAGTCCATTTATAGTATTACCATAGTATTATATTGTAAGTTACCAAACAAAACAACTTACAAACGGCACAATTGTATAAATTAATTATCACTAGGAAAACGAAATGTATTTACTTAATACTTACTTGTTATTTCTATAAAACTCTTTAAAAAATAATTCGTTGTTTTATTTCCCAAAAAAACTTCAAAGTAATTAATAATATAGTAGATTATCACATGACGTGACCTTGCAGTTTTAAAACCTAGCTATATTGAAAATAATAAATATTGATGATATAAAACTCATTATAGTATTCAGTTGAAGAAAAATAAAATACATTGAATACTGTGACCAAACTCTTTGTGTAGATTAAGTATTATATTTTCGTGCAACACATATAAATTATGATTATTATCTAGCTAGGTTAAAAAAGATATCCTAAATACAAAAATTGGTAGTAACCTGTTTATACATAACCTTCAATTTGAAAGAACCGCCAAAATTGTACCTGTCATTAAGAAGTCGCTAGAACGAACTCTTTAGTCGAATAAAAATAATCGACTAAAGACCAAATCTTGAAGATACAATGTTTTATAGTTTAAATACATATTTAAATGGATTAAAAAACAGGTTTTCTCTAGAAATTATTAATTTATTTATGTTAAGATGTGCCCATAATCAAAGTTTTGGCAAAGCACAACAGCACTCGTAAGGTCACAGTTGTTATGTGCCAATATTAAACTAGTAAGTTGAATATAGCAATTTAAATTTATATAGGAGTTAGTAGCGTATAGTGAAAATAGTTTTACGATCAGAAATTATACAAATTGGAGTAGAGTTTGTACTTACTTGCTGGCCATACAAAAATATTTGCATTAGCACCCTAAAGATTGCAGTATGATACCTTATAACAGTACGGCGTTAAATATTCTTGGTATTTTTTTCATTATTTGATAACTAAACTTTAAAATGGATGTCTAGGTTTTATGCAGTTGATAAAAGACTTGATTATAGATCAAAGGAGGCTAAGATTTCATCAACACTTACGAAATAACAACACGAATAATGAATTTATAGTAAAACAAATTTAAAGCTCAATAAAAATGGTATCTTTATTATTAAAAATAAAATAAACAAGTATGTTAAAGAATGCACTCATCAAGCATAATTCTATATCTCTTCACCTGACTGGCTTAATAGCTGACAAGAAATCCGAAATCACCTGTAAGATGTGAGATAAAAATCGCTTGTCAGCAAATTATTACACTTTTTAAGATAGTACCTACTAGTTAAGTATTGTATATTTTTTAAAACTTCTACAGTATGTGGCTTTTTTGACACCTCGTTCGACTAGACTGCTAAAAAGAATACTAAAGTATGAGGAGATTTATTCAAATTAAAAGTTAATAATGTAATGTAATTTGCAATGACCAACTATTTCTAATAAAGTATACAATCGTTTAGTTAAGTACATCCTTATATAATTTAGCTATTAAAATAAATAACAAGAATATAGCATGTCCCAAAATTATACACCTCCACTCATGGAGCGTTATTCTTTTTTTTATTAATAGATTTACCTATTTCACACAAGATGGCGCTGCCTTCAAGTAATCATTGAGGTAGTGAGAAAAATTGTTTTAAATCCACTAATTATAGTAATTTATAGATTCTAAATTGTGTTTTAGATAATAATGTATGCATGTTGTGTTCTCGTGAAATTGAAGGAGCACAAATTCAAGAATTTCGTTTAACATTCCTTCCCACATATCCTTTGTTGGAGTTCCGAACAGAATAAAAATACAATTTTAAAATATTTAATGTATAAAAGTGTTGAACCTTTGAATTAATTATGTTTAGATTTTTTGTAGAAACGTGTTATGTGTCGATGTCATTTATGAAAACGTTTGTTTTTAATTTCAGATGCTGTCTGAAGATTCTTAAAGTGTGACTGATGCGGCATCGCCTGGAGCGCCGCAACCCTATTGTGATAATGTTTTTAATTATTGAAATAAGAACTCCGTTATTTTAATTCGAAGTAACATAGTTGAAAAAGAATTCACCTAAGAACAGTTATTTTGCTACTTTTTAATAAATACAACACTTCACACCCAAAATCAATTAATTATTAAAGGCTTAATATTTAAATCTTTAACTTAAGTAAAGAATATGTAGTAGTAGTAAAGAATGTGTAGTAAAGCATAAGTATTTTTGTCCCAAAAATAATATTTTGGAAGAAACATCACTTTTAATATATTACCTATTATGAATTGAAATTCGTTCGTAAGGAATGATGTGCCTTGCATTAAGAATTAAGAGTAATTACACAGTACTTTAAATTTTAAAAGTGGTAAATATTAGTGCCTTATTTATTTCTATACACGCACATTACTTGCACGACTAAGGCCATGACTTTATAATCAATTCTCGTGCTAACTGTTAGATTATTAACAAGGAAATAAGCATTTATTTTTATACTATTTTATTAGCCAAGATTTTTTCGTTTGGCAAAGCTATTCTAGGAATTTAAGCATGCTTTAGAAGATTCAAATCACTTGCCAAACATGCTTGGCTCCTTTTTTATTACATTCCGTTGGCTCGATATAATCCTAATTCTATATTGCATTTAATAATCATCAGATTGGAAAAATATTATGTTTGTATTTTTTTTTTAATGGCCATTTATTTTTGTTCTTTTTTTGAAAGTTATGAGAATGTATTTTTATAGTTTGTTTTTTATTATTTTTATTTTATGATTTTATATCATTTGATTTGTTCTTTTTTTATGAAAACGCGCACGTGTGATGTTATTTAATAAAATAAAATTGCTTTACAAGTATACATTTGTTAGAACTCTGATTGAATTGTTGTAAATGTTTATCGAAAATTTAATGTCGTTTCTAAGCATTTAAAATTATGGTTGTTGGATATCACATACGTACATATATCTGTATTGTAAATAAACGGGAACAATGGATAAAGAGAAACATGTTTTTTTTCGTACCTCCTTTATAAAAGTCTAAGCTGAGGAATGAAAGTTCACCCGGCTTCTCTGGAAGTCATTGGCAAATGCCTCTAAGCTTAGCTATGAACATTTTGCGGCTAATATGTTTATGATGACAAAGATAAAAATGTCTTATATATACTAGCTCACCCGGCAAACTTTGTTCCGCCTCGAACATAACAATATTTTTTTATTTAGTCATAGCTGTTCTCTGTTACTTAGTCGTAGCGTGATGATTTATAGCCTATAGCATTCAGGAAAATTGTAGCTATATGACAATGAAAGAATTTAAGCTACCCGACCAGCGGTTCCAAAATTACCCCCTACAATCCCTACATACAAACTTACAAATAATGCCTCTTTATAATATAACTAAGTATAGATATTCTCTGAGCTTTGTAAACATTCGCTTTAGATCCAGGAATATTTCAAGACTACAATAGTCGTGCCGGTTCAGCCTTTCTAGAGTTTTGTGAGACTAATGAACGACAATTCATTTTTATATATGAGACTAGCTGACTTATATTCTTATAGTCCAGTAGCCTTATAGTCAATGAATACTATTTTCACAAACATTTTAAGACCAAACATTATCTAATATGGATGATCCATATTAGATAATGTTTGGTCTGATCTGATCCATAATGGATCAGCCGTTCTCGAGTTTACGCGAGACTAACGATCGGCAATTCATTTTCATATATAAGAAAGAAGATATGACTAGTATTTATTTTCTGAAAATAAAATAATTCATTTGGAAAACAGTACTTACAAATCGATGTATACGCCCAGTTTTGCGCGCTGGTCTAGCGACTGGGGGCATCTACCTACTCATGGCGACGAATACTCGGTACGTTGATAACTATTCGCAGCGGATAAACATGACTGCAAAGTGCAACCCCTGCCCCGCCTTAAGTAACAGGCGGAGAATACCATAGAATACATATCATCACCATCATCATCAGCCTATAAGTGTCCATTGCTGAGCAAAGCAATCTTTTCACACGGAAAAGGTTTGCGCATTAATCACCTCGCTTGCTCTTGGTGGATTGGCGATTTCAAACTTATAATTAGAAAATGAGTCCAGCTCTCAGAATGTTTTCCTTCACCGGATGTCAGTAGTGTCTAATTAATTATCTTAAAAGAACATATAACTCAGACAAAGGCACATTGTTGATTGCCAGGTTTCGAACCCGCACCATCATGCATGAGAAGCGGGCGACTTTAACCTACAGGCCCATGACGTTAAATAGCATAACCTACTGTACTGTCAAATAGGCAATCAATACTCAATAGATATCTTTATTGCTTTACCATATGTACATATACCTAAAGGTGGTAACAATTGGTGTGAGATCAATTATGGGCCCTGTACCTATGGCACAGCAAAATAAGGCAATAGGAGAGAGGAAGCTCTGTTTTAATATCTTAAAATTAAACATATAATATATGCTTTTTGCACAATGGCGGACAATACCGCAAGCATTTTTTACTAGTGAACCTTAGGATAGGTATACATTAATCGCAAGCAAGCCTGGACCCGGTTAAAATCTCTCGTAAACCAAGAAGTCCCGTTTCCAATGACATATTTATATTGTAGACTAATTAGTTGATAATATCAATAAAATTATATTTGTAAATGGGTAGGTAGGTACATAATATACCTACCTATATACAAGTAAACCCTTTAAAACATATTAAAAGGTTTAATCGGTAAGCACCTATAGCCAGGCAAGATGGAAGTTGACGAGGCTTCATTCCTCCGAGATGATGTTAGATTATGGATGGCAAATTTGACGGTAATTGAGCTGAGAGAGGACTAAGTAGATATCTAAGGGCTTTTAGCATTCCCTGAAATTAACACGTGGGGCTAAAAATAAGTAAGTATTTAAATATCCAATAAACTTTAAAAGATAATTTCATTAAAATGTTGTTCAGTACTTAATGGTTCAGATTTTTGTCACTTGGTGGCAGTGTAGTAGGTATTAAAATCGTGCGATATGAGTACTCGTATTATGCATGGGTCATTTAATACTCTAGTAAATAGTCTAATATTGTACTACCGATATTGTATCAGTACGAATCGAAACCGTAGAACATTAATAGCAACCGCTAGACACACGAGACAGACATCAAGGACGTGAGTCACTAATTCACTTCATACACGGCACGACAACGTCCGCAATAGATACAATACGTAGTCTTAATTTTTCACTTTGTCCAGTTTTCTGATAAGAAACTGTTTACCTAAGTGTAGCATTTTCTTCATTAGTAGGTACATTTTCAACGATAGATAGGCAACTTGGGCAACTACTTAACATACCTAAGCGGATAAAAGCAGAAACTTACAACGATAAACATAAATACCTATTAAATACTCAAAATAAATTATTTAACTGCAATTTCATCAAAAACGAAAATTAAATTCCTATAAGATAAAGTCAACTTAAAAAGTAGATGACCAGTATAAAATTACCGTTGAATGTGTGGAAAGATTTAATGAAGCGATACCACGATAAACTTGTAATTTGATGTGTTGTTAATATTGTTAATAATTAAGTGAAACGCGTATCTATTTGGCTACGTCGTCATGAAAGTGCTAGTTGCAAACATAAGAAGTTTGCTAAAATACCGGTCTCAATGACCATGACGTTTTTTGACCTCATGAACACCGTTAACTATATGTACCTACTAATTCATATTGTGTATGACCTCATAGTTCGCACTGACGGTGTCAACAGTTTATTTATATCCATGCAGTCATTTTCACATAACCAATAATTACATGTACCTATGCTATATGCCTTTACTGAACGTTACATCATTACAATAATCCCGTCTATGAAGAAGACTAGCTGCTCTTTACGTTAAAGGACAGGACAAGTCAGGACAACGGTATGCAAAATATGATAGCTACGTAACAACATTCTTCTGTTTGCATGACAAGTGGTGTCCGTTACTAATTAAAAAATAAATAATAAAATACGTCATTATTTATATTTTTCGTCAATAAACTAAATCCTAATAATTATTTGGTCATCATAATGAAATACCTACTTTGTTTAGTGTTTTTCAATTCTCATGATCAAAGCATACAACAAATCCTAAATTATTCAGTTGTTTTGTACTACTCATTAACAAGAATAACAGCAGTAAATGTATTTATTTTACTAAAATACAAAATAAGCATGAATGTATCAAGCAATCTTACTTTTATCTTTATGAACATTTTAAAAACATTTATAATCTATGATATTAAACCATCTGTTTGGTACGTGTATCCGATTATTTTCCAAATGTCAAAATAATAATATTTTGATATGGCAAATAAAATTTGATATGTATTTTGGTTTTATTGATAAATTACCTAATTACATTTATACTTATTAGGATTATAGACTTAAGTGATAAGTATTTGATTTAATAAACACCTCAAAACAAATATTTTTTCACCAGAAGTAAATATTGTTACGAATGATATTAATGATATATTTTGTAGTGTTGCAACATTAGTGACTTACGAACGAAAGTGCTTGTGATGAGCAAAGACGATTAAAAAGTGTCGATAAGCCAATATTCTGCAGAAATTAGCCACAATCTTCAGGTATCTACAAAATATAATAAATAACACCCTCGCATGTGAGGGTACTATGTGGTGGTGCTGTACTTCTTCCGCTAGTTCAGGTGCTTATTCACATTTGAGGGCTTGTCTGACTACTCCCTACCCATAATCCTATACGGCGGCCATATTTATAAGTCATGAAAGGCGTTGACGCTCGACACCATCATAATTATTTGCGTTGTATTGTTTCACAGGACCGATGGCTGCGATACGCAAAAAATTAGTGATCGTCGGTGACGGTGCGTGTGGTAAAACATGCCTGCTCATCGTATTCAGCAAAGATCAGTTTCCGGAAGTGTACGTGCCGACTGTGTTCGAAAACTACGTCGCCGACATCGAGGTGGATGGCAAGCAAGTTGAGCTTGCGCTCTGGGATACGGCTGGCCAGGAAGACTACGACAGGCTGCGGCCTCTGTCGTACCCCGACACGGACGTGATCCTCATGTGCTTCTCGGTGGACTCGCCCGACTCGCTCGAGAACATCCCGGAGAAGTGGACACCCGAGGTAAAGCACTTTTGCCCTAATGTGCCCATTATCTTAGTGGGGAACAAGAAGGATCTGCGTAATGACCCGGCCACGATCAACGAGCTTCGCAAGATGAAGCAAGAGCCGGTGAAGCCGCAGGAAGGTCGTGCGATGGCCGAGAAGATCAACGCATTCGCGTATCTGGAGTGCTCTGCCAAGAGCAAGGAGGGAGTGCGTGAGGTGTTCGAGACGGCGACTCGCGCCGCATTACAGGTCAAAAAGAAGAAGAAGACTAGGTGTTCCCTGCTGTAATTGTGCTGTTGTCGGGAGAACTCTGATTTATGAATTGTTCGCATACTGCCTGATAACTTAGTTTGAAACGACTCGGACTGTGCAGCAGTCGCGACGTCGGCCACACAGTGCTTCCTTCCGATACTGACTGCAGACGCGAAGTCGCGGCCCGCGTCGCACGCACACTCACTCAGTATTTGTGTGGCTACTCTTTCACAATTGGTACTTTGTATATTTTATAGATTATCTATAAAGAGTAAGCGTAAATGCCTTAACAAAAGTAGTCGGGGGCATGTGGACCTCCCGTCTCCGGCAGGGCCACTGGAATTTTTCATGCTATAATATCACGTTATATAATCGAGTAGCATTTCTTCTACATATAGATTATACCTCGACCGGTGGCATCTCACCGAGACTTGTTTAGTTCGGTATTTTGTATTTTAATTTTTCAATAAAATAGTGGTGTATAAATTGTGTAGGATGTTTATTTGACACGGAGCGTGAGCCCCACTCTCATCTAAGTGCCTGTCAGCTAGACACGTCTCTGAGACGTCCAATCTGATTCTTTAGGGCAGTTGTATTGTAATCTATTGTTTGTGTGAAATCATAACTTCCTAATATAATTTATTAGTAATAAAGGAACCCCATGTCAACAATTCTTAACTAGACTCTTTTTGACTTTTTATAAAATTTTAATGCAGCATTTATAAAGCAAAGGTGTTTAGTATGGGGAATATTTAAGTTAAATATGATCATTTATGTTATGTTTCATTAGTCTTGTAAGTACAAAATTATCGTCAAATATAATTAACAAAATAATTATTAGATTTCCTTTTATATAATTTAAGATTTATTATTTTGGATTTATTCCAATTACAAATTTATTAACCAATATAATGGAAAGTTTCAATTTAGGCACTCCTTGACATTTTTAATAATTGTAGCGGGTTGAAGCGGCGTCTGGGTGTCTGCATGAACTGTTTCTGTCTGTAGTCAGTGAGGCTTCGGTATGGCACCTCGGTGCCTTCAGGCAGGAACCGTTCAGGGCCGCACAGCTCGGGCACCCAGTCCGCGTACAGCAGTGCATCCACCGCACTCAACTTGTCCGCGGGTATTGGCGTCACGATGTACAGCAGCCGCTTCTCAAAGTCCACGCCACGGACCAAACCTGTTACAATACAAACACCTCCAGTAAACGCCTGAGTATGTCACGTTCTTAGTTATCATATTTAATCAGCACTTTATTACACTTATTGATAACACATTTTACGATATTAATTATATTTCTATGCATAACTTTTATGCTATTTGTTTGAAATTACATTATATGAGTAAACTGCATATTTTAACTGTTAAGAATTTGTTTGCTTGAAGAACATAGCACCTAATTCATCCGAGTCATTTAGGACACATGCATATTATTTTCATTAATATACTTAATATAATTTTTAAAAGAATTCAAATTGAAAATGTAGAGCACTAATTTAACCGAAGTTTGAAAACTTTATACAAAAACCAGTTGTCTATTTGGAATACTAATGTAGATAAGTTTGTTGTGGTTGTTTCTATGATTATGTTAATTTGGCAATAAATATTCATATTTATAAAAACAAAAGCAAATCTATATTGAAAAAATCTAGTTCCAGTCCAACAAGATCTTATGGCCTAACATTCTTTAAAATAACACAGTAATTACCGTTTCCGTGGCATAGCAGTGCGTTATCTTGCAGGGTAAACACTTTCCCCTTATCTTTTATGGCGAGTTGACAGAGCGCTACTATTTTTCCGTTGATCACCTTCAGCACCGCATCGTTTGCTACTTTCACGTTAGTCAACACGTTCACATCTGACATGCTCACCCTATAACAAAACAATAATAGAGTTTAGAAATATTAGATGCTACATCCATAGCCACCTCTAATAGTTGTTATGCCACCTGTTGCTCTTGAGAAACAAATGCACAACCAGATGTTTTCGAAAGTTGATCAAGTTGTTAAAGTATTTACAGATGTGTGTCAATGGGTACACTTGCGCTTATTGTAACGAATGTGTGATTTAATTGAGTACGCTAGGTGTGTCAAAACATTTGAACTTGGCGAAATTTTGATCAAACATTTTTTTATCTTGTGTTTAGTTTTTGTATTTGTTTCTACTGAAAGTTATTATAAAACCATTCCGGCTCAGTTCTGAAATTTCAATACTTTCATAGAAGCTGAAATGTTATCTGAGCTGCTGATTGATTAACAGGCCATTGTTAGCCTTCGTATGAATCACGCGCGATTCCCGGACAGTTATCTTATTACTCATAATTGTGGCACACAGTTATTGTGATAATCGAACATGTAATTCATAACAATCCACCAATTGAAATAATCAAAATATACAAATGGAAAGTTCCGTGAAAAACGCAATGCATTTTTGAATATTATGCCTTATGTACGAATTTGAACAAAAACATTTATTATTTTGATTACAAAATTATAAGTGAAATACAATTGGTATTACTCGTAAAATAGCCATATGAATCTTAAATTCTACGAATGCATGTGTTTTCCAATGACTTGTAGGAAGTTGTAGGCCAAGGTGGACAATGAATCATAGACGATAAAGCCACGGGAGACACGACAGACAGTACCCGAAGATCAACCAGTGTTGTGTGTTGCCGGAAATAGCACGAGATCGTGAAATCAACGAAACAGATGGAGGCATTTATCGAGTAGCCTAATGGAAAAGTATTGTTTCTCTCTCGCACCTATACGGGTTAGCAATATGCTTCGTTCTCACATATGACTAGACTAAAGTTGGCCACTAACATTGCAGCTATTAACTGCTAAAGTAGTTAGAAAAGGTACCTCGTTTGTTATTATTTCATGCACAAAAGATATTTCGAGTTGAAAGAAGTATCTTACTAATTGCATCACAATGTAGGTACTTGCCAACCAATTTGTGGTCATATTTAAATCCCACAGGTATGATCCACATTTAACGAATACCTTTCAATTTAATCAGAAAATGTTCTCTCAATTTACGAGATGCCAATAAGACCACAAGTATGATGAGTACATGTACAAGTAGATATGGCTATAGGAGAGCTAAGAGTAGGTACGTAAGTACCTATTATATTCAAGATACATATTTCAAAAGTATGGTATGTAACCATAGTAATGCCTCCATTCTGGACAATTCTTACATCCCTATGTACCTATTATAAATTTTATAGCTGGGTAATATAGTGCAAGCGGCAGAAGAAGTTCAGTAACGAAATTTGAGGATAGTAACGGTAAGTACATGTATACAGTTATTTTATCAGAATCTAATTGTTTTCTGACTTTAATTACATGTATGTTCATTATGTAGGTAGGTATAGTTAAATATTACAGTATAAACATTTCTACATTGTAATGTCGAAATGTTTTGACTAAGTGTCTATCTGTATAAGATTTTCGTATCAACAACAAAACGAAGCCACGAAGTACGCTTACAATGAGTAAAAATTATAAATAAAACTATGGTATAAAAACTAGGCTACTCTTGTTGCAATAGTATGTACTTACTCGTACGGCACGATTCCCAATAACTGAGCTCCTTTATGAATGTTCATCAGCTCGCCGAAGTATGCCAAAAAGTTCAAATATCTTAGTTCTTTCGGCGACGTCGCGGTGTTATGCTTATCTGGCCCTTCGGTATGCTGCATCAGAATGTAACTATAATCCGATATAGACTGCTCGATATTTCTGAAGAATACTTCCCTCTCGAATTTCTTAAGTAAACTTTTAACAGATTGGGCATCAAGATGGTTTTCGAAACGTTTTTTTAGGATATGGGAATCTATTTGAACTAAGAAGGTGGGCTGTGTGCATAGAATTGTGTGCAAAATGAACTTAAGGCCCATTTGCGTGCACATGCCCATTGTGTTGACTATCCAAGGCATTGAGCTATAGGCTTGATTGGAGTGACAGTGTGACAAGATTTGAGTGACTGCGGCCGCATACCGGGTGGCATTGTCCATTGTATTGATCATGCCTATATTCAACATTCTGTAATTAAAGAAAACGATTTATCAAATATTTGCATGAAATTTAGAAAAGTATTTAATTATTAAGTATGAAAAATACATACATTTCTGGTGTTTTTAGATGTGTGTAGTTAGGACCAAGAAGAGGGGTAGTGACCACAGTTGCAGATATATTCCCAGCTACAGTAAACTCAGCCTGTCCTGGATCTAAGTCTATGACTAGAACTGGTCCCTTGATTAGCATCCTATTTACAAAGTATCTAAGGAATGTTGATTTGCCCACACCCTTGCCACCACAAACAATTCCTCTGCTATTTTCCTCTGAAACAAAATATTATGTTTTTTTAATATGATTGCATTTATAAATAATGTTCTATTTTAATAACAAAATAATCAAATCTTACCAAATCCACAATTAACAGCTAGTTCCCAAGCATCATTTGCTTCAAAGTGTCTCCAAGGCTTTTTCAGCATAAGACTGCAACCAATATCCATAGAAACTTTCCTAAGGCTGTCATATCCTTTATTTAACTTTGGAAACAAATCCATGGTAACATTATTTTCTACAAAGTCCATCCGCGGGTCATGTAGCCGAGACAAACTTATTATGCCATCATATTGTCCTATAGTTGTTACAATTTCTTCAGCTTCCTGTACTAATAACCCTTCAGCAGTAAGTTTTCTAAAAAGTCCATAATCATCATTTAGACTTTCAACAGTCCTTATACACTGGGCAAAGTTACTGTTTGGGGCATACAAATCAACGGTATCTTTTAGTGTATGGCCATAAACTTCAACAACACCTCCCAAGCCTTTGACTCTCACTTTACCATTTACGTATAATTCTGCTGGATGTTTTAACACTACAACATAGCAATTTTTCCCATAGTAAAATTTCAAAGATTCCATTGATTCCTCTTCAGTTTCTCTTTGAGACTCAGAAATCAATGTGTTGTCATACTCTGCAGTGCTTTCTTCATGCGGAATGTCTGTAGTTGTATCTAAGTCTATCTTTTCAATTACATCATCACTTTGAATGTCTTCCACTGTATCTGTATCATCAGGGATGTCAATTTTAACTAAACCTACAACAGTTCCATTGTCACTTAATTCAGGTAATGAACTTAACATACTGACACTTTCTGGTGCAAATAAACCAGGTGAGCTTGCAGTGTGCACTATATTTTGTAATGGTCTTACAATAGGGTGTTTGTAGTTCTCTAAGAAGTTACTGATCTCTTGTTCTGGCATATCAGTCACAGTTATTGAAACAAATGGTGACGACTCATTTGTTGCTGTAGATGTGTGTGCACTATTACATGTCAGATATATTTTCTACATCATCTTCATAATCATCATTATGTTTACAAATACTCAAGGCTTCCATTGTAATATCATCACTTGCACTATCTTCATCTTCACTGGATTTCTTATGTTTTACATCTTTCTTCTTAGGTTTAATAGGTTTTGGCTCATCTTCCACTTTCCTTTTCTTACTTACTTTATTTTTATTTTTCTCCAGTTTTTCAAGTATTTTCAATGCTAATTTTCCATCAGGATCAAAACCTTCTGAGTCAATTGTGCTTCCTGAAGTTACTGATAACACATCCAGGTCAGAAAAAGAAATATCTCCACTTGTTTCTGAACTATTATGTTCAACGTGTTCTGACAAAGATTCAACTATTTGATCACATTCAGATATAGATTCTTGACTGTTAGAATCGTCTAAGTTTAAATCATCTATATTATCGTCTGTGTCACAATTGGATTCGGATGCATTTGACAAATTAATACGACTGGTGCTGTCTAAAGCATTATCTATAGTTTCGGAAGTTGATGCTTGTACAATATCTTCTTCATTATCAGAATGTGTAAGGTCCAGGTCTGAAAAACTGCTCACAGACGGCGAATCATCGAAGCGCTTGTGTGCTTCAACTATATCATTACTAGAATTTCCGCTGTGCCTAATTAGCTCATTATCGCTTCTTTTAAAACCTTGTAACATTTGTTTGAGTTGTTTCTTTACAATTTCTTCTGATTTGCTGTCTTTTTTTGAAGGTTGTTTCCTAGTAACATGCGCTTTCTCAAAAAAATCCATTTTAACTGGTATTTCTTTGAAATGTTGAATGAACGATTAGGTTAGATATTGCACTATCAAAGCACATGTAACTCTATCAATTATAAACAGATTTTTGAACTCACAATCTTAAAATTATTAATAAGACTCAGGAATTCGGTAAAAAGAAACAATACAGCATGTGAATTTCTATTTATTTAATGTCAATGTCAAAAAGTGACACTGGCAGTCAATTGTCAATTTTAAAATGATGATAGATGAGTTTTAATTATCGGGCTTTTGAGACATGCTATGAAACAATGCGGTGTAAAAATATTATTTTTTATTTTAATTGTACCTAATTTTTCAAAGTACAAAACTATAACGTTCTAAAGGTTATCGTTAGTTCTAAATTTATGACAACTATATGAATGGAAATCAAAAGTAGTATGAAAGTAACGTCTAATTCAAATCTCACTGAAGATCATTTTTAATATTTATTTATAAAAAATAGTAAAACCTCATCATTTGCTTCTGAGAAATATAAGCTTGGTGCGCCTGGTATAGGAGATCTGATTTCCTGTTGACGTTCCTTCCTGTAGTATTTATAAAATAATCTAGCATATGAAACAGCAACCATGGCCCAACATGCAAGCATGAACTACTGGGTGACATGCCTTCTCCCCAGTCAGACATCTAATACTGGCCGGCCTCAAGTGCTTCAACATCATTGAGCTACTTACAGACCAACAGTAGGGCCGTTAAAGTGTGTAGATATGTCGCACCATTTTGTCACCGAGGACCATCGGAGGTTTGCATACGAAGCCCTCTTCCCGATTTTTTACTAATTAAGTTAAACTTCGCTGCCAGTGTAGGCATCAAATCGTACACGGCCATAAATCACAAGTTCTACACATAGAACCACACATAAGACTCTCAGCCAAGGGATGTATTGTTAGTGATGCTAAGATCTATCTGGAGTCCAGCACCAATCCCAAGTACCCTATGGTAGACCTCATAACTATTAAAGCCCCATCAATTATTATGATAAAGAGAGATTATTTTCATTTGATGATTTTTAGAATGATATAATGACTTCTGGCCCTGGGTTTGGCGAGTGGATTATGGGTTCTGATGTCGATTGACATTACATTACAGCTACTCGGCACCGCCTCATCGCACGGCGTCCACTCGTGTTCCACGGGTGGACGTCGCGTTATCCCCAATCAATCCCCGCGGTCAACCAGTGTCCGCTTGGTTCAAGAATTTTCAAGTTTGTAAATAATTAGCACTAGGACAGCTCGCGGTCTATTTGAGACCCCTATACACAAGGTAGCCATTCGAACAGCGAGTTGTCACCGAGTAGTCCATCTGCAGTCCGCGCCTGAAGGTCTTAAAACAGAGGCAATCTGGCGACACTATGGTGTTGATGTACAAAACCATATAAAGAATACTAGCCGCAGGAGGCGAGTCGGTGCGAAGTAGAAGCCGGTGGCACTAATGAGCTGTGACCTTCACTGACTAAAATCACCCCATTCCTTTTGCTCTCGTCGGCTAGCGTAGCTTGTAACTAAAATAACTTCACACTTAATTGGGGTCGTAACTATGGGCTGTTTTATGATAAAAATAAGACTCAAGTTACTGTATTTTTCACGGAATAGATAAATAAGGTTGGAATGGTAATGTGGGCGGGGCGAGCGCGCCACAATTATGATTCGAAAATCATAACTCGACCGATTCATTCATTCACCGCGTTTGTTGCGCTTCGGGCTACTTCGTAGAACAGAGCTCTGCTTTAAAATGCCGTGTTGTGCAATTATAACTTGTAAAACAAAAAGTCAAACCGCAAGTATAGAGCGAGGAGGTATATCTTTCCATCGGTAAGTCGAAAATAACATTTAATTATCATTTAATTAGTAAAAAACATAAAATTATTCTGATCATTATGAAATTCCAAACATTAACAATATTATTGCAACAAGTTACAAAAAAATATACATTGCCCGATGTGTACTCGCTTAATCAACGCAATGACCAAGTCCGCTTACAATGTACTGCATGCATTGCGTTCTTTACACTTCGTTTCGTCCTTTGCTCTGATTGGCTGTGATGCAAGGCGCCATGTTTATCGATAGTGAGGTGACCTTGTCGTTAAATAAAATCATCGATAGAATTCTCAAATAATTTATATTTACGTTTGATAAAGATAACTTTTGGATTATTTAATGATAGTATATTTTTAGTTAGACGTACTCGAATAATGAGTAAATTAAATGTTATATTAAATCATTGAATGAATGTGACCGAATGATATAAAGGGACATAGGGTTAAATTGAATTATTGGCAATACTTTAAGAGGTCATTGTACTCATCATTATGAACAACTTTTACTACGGGACCAAACCTGAAATCACGAAAGAAAAACGGCTGTTCCCTTCATTTTGATAAGTCTGAAAAATATTGCCTATGAATGCAATTTCACCCTGTAGATCTGTCATCTACAAGTATTTGCTATATTGTGTTTAGTATTTAAAATATAAGTAAAATGCAATTTTACTTCAGCAATAAATTATACATTTTAGGTTTCCTAAAGAGCCTAACGCCCGAGAACAATGGATTGACGTGACAGGTAGAGGAAACTGGATGCCGACAAAGACGAGTACTATTTGCTCTAAACATTTTACTGGAAATGATTTTATCATTAAAAAATCAGGTTATAGGTACCTAAAACCAGGGACGATCCCAAGAGAACAAATTGTTCAGATTTGTTCAAGTTCTTTGGTAGGTTTTGTCAAAATTTATTACTAACTTGTTGGAAGTTTGTCCCATATTTCATATTCTACTACTATTTATTGTCTCCTACATTATGAACAAATCTGATTTTAGGTTTTATTTTATTTGATTGTTAATTTTCATGAAATATATTTTGAGTATGTATGGAATCTTATAATAATTATTACTGTAGATTAATATCACACTCCGGTAAATGATTATCATCCAAGCTTCCAGCTCTTTAAAAATAATTTAATTTTGATTTTTTGTTTTCTACTTTGTAAGTTTATGTGGCATATTAAGACTTTTGCATTATTTTTCAGACAACTAATTCTTGCAATGCTATAATTAATAAGCCCAGTTACGTTGCTATTTCCGCCAGTGTGCAAAATTGCGAAGGCACTCAGGTAACATAATACTTATATGTTATCTTGAATTATAATCGCTCGTGTAAAGTCAGCTTTTCAAGATATTTTATGCTATTTATAATTTTAGGATTTACAAGCACAGGCTTCATCTTCAACTTTGTTGACGTTGACACCAAAAAGAGATAAAAATTTAAAAAGAAAATACACTGAAGTAAGTTAATTTATACCTACAAAGATTGATCAAAAATCGTTTCATAGTTGTTTTTTTAAAGATTAATGGGTTTACTAATGTTTCTCCAAAGCTTATTTCACAAATTTTCACTTGACAAGCAACGATTCATATATATTATTGATTTCACAAACCACTTGTTCCGCAAATGTTTCATTCATTCATTTATTTGTAGGAAAGCGTAATGTCATCTTCAAATGCAAGCACTCCTAGGAAAAGAAAGCTACAAAAGATAATCGTCAACAAAGAATGTTTAATAAAGAAACAGAGGTTGAAGATAAGAAGGATACAGGCACAAAACCGAAGACTGAAAAAAAAATTTAATAAAATGCAAGATGTTTTAAATGATCTTCAAAAAAATTTTCATTGCAGGACGAAGATATATCTGTTCTAAAAAATTTAAATGTTAAGGTGATTCCTCTGCCCGTGAAATTTATTTTTTTTGTCTTTTTTTCCAATTTACAGGTCAGTTTCAGCTTGTATTGATGATTCTTATGGTTATAATTATGTAAATACATACTTGTTATTGTCACGAATTAAATTTTCATCAAGATACAAGCTGAAATTTACCTGTAAATTGCAAAAAACGACAAAAAAATAATAATATTGCTGGCTACATCGATGGAGGTGGCCTTATAAAAATAACAGAGATAATGAAGATATATTATTTTAATTTTATTCACAGATACAAGAACTGACAAATCGTATGATAGCAAAAAGTACTGGTGGTGGCCCATCTAAGCAAAAATATAGTCCAGCTCTGCGTAGTTTTGCGCTAACACTTGACTATTATTCGCCTAAGGCGTATGAATACGTACGCAAAACTTTTGATACTTGCCTCCCGGATCGCCGTACGCTTCGAAAATGGTACCAAAATATGGGAGGTGATCCTGGTTTTACTGCAGAATCCATAGAGGCGTTAAAAATAAAAGTGAAAAGCACGAAATATCCCATTATTGCAGCCCTTTCCTTGGATGAAATGGCTATACGTCGTCGTATAGAATGGGATGGAAAAAAATTACTCGGACATGTTGATATTGGCAGTGGCATCGAAGGAGACCACGTAGGAATAGCCAAAGAGGCTCTGGTATTTCTGGTGACAGGCATAAATTGTAATTTTAAGGTTCCCGTTGGATATTTCTTAGTTGACGGAATTAACGGAAGACAACGCGCAGACTTAATTTTACAATGCTTGGAACTTATAGCAGAAACAGGCATACAAATAATTTCCCTAACTTTTGATGGATGCGCTGCAAACATTGCAATGGTAGAATGCTTAAACTGTTCAATCAAAGATAAAAAAATTTCTTTTCCACACCCGTCAACGAATAATCCAGTTGTTGTAGTGCTAGACCCATCACACATGATAAAATTAATCCGTAATGCTTTTCAATGCTATAACACATTTTTAGATAAAGATGGTAATACCATAGAATGGCGATTTTTGGAACAATTAAATAACCTTCAAATGAAGGAAGGCTTTCATTTAGCGAACAAGCTTCGTTACCATCATGTTCATTTTCAAAATAATAAGATGAAAGTTAAGCTCGCAACGCAATTGTTCAGCCTAAGTGTAGCAGACGCTATAGACTTTTGTCGTGACCAATTAAATCTACCTTCATTCAAAAATAGTGAAAGCACAACATTTTTTTTGAGGATTATCAATAACATGTTCGACATTTTTAATTCCCGAAACACATATGAATATAACTTCAAAAAAGCTCTAACAGAATCCAACGCTGCAATGCTGCTTAATTATTTAGACATGGCGACGACGTACCTATCCGAGTTGAGAACAGAAGAGGGAACTCTTTTGACAAAAAGTTTACGTAAGACTGGTTTCAATGGTTTTATTGGATGTGCTGAAGCTGTTAAACATTTTTATGAAACGTTAATACGTCCTGGAGTTCTGATTTTTATGCCATTTTACAAAGTAAGCCAGGATCACCTTGAAATGCTTTTTGGAAATATTAGGTCACATGGTGGAGGTAACAATAACCCCACGGCCCGCCAGTTTAAAGCTGCGTACAAAAAACTTTTAGTTCATATTGAGTTAAAAGCTCTCGATAGTGGAAATTGTACTGCGCTTGAACACATTTCAATTCTTGATTGTGCATCATCTCCTGTAGCACGGATTAATAGATCCATACGAAGGATTGCGATTGAAGATGACGATGATGATGATGATAATAATAATAATGAAGAGGATATTAACGCATTTTTCAATACCATCTCAGATTTTAGCAATCAAATCATTAGCCATATTTCAGGATACATAGCGCATATTTTAATTAAGAAAATAGATTGTGATATTTGCATTGGAGCGCTGTTGTCCAATAGCATAAATGAAGACCATAAATTTATAGTTGCTAAAGATAAGGGTGGTCTGTTATACCCGTCAAGAGATTTGATACAGATTTGTAAAATTTCAGAGTCTGTTATCAAAATTTACACGGAAAACCTCCGTAATATAAACAAAAAAATGTTGATGGCAAAAATTATGCGTCATTTTGTAGGAAGTGAAATATTTAAAAACATAATTTATCATCAAATTGGCCAATACCCTACAGCAAACCACGTCACAGACCTCACCAAAGCAATTGTTGAAAAATATATTAACGTAAGGTTACACTTTGTTTTGAAAAACTCTTTAACCATTGATAGCAAGCGCCAATTGCTTAATAAATACGTTTTATTCCAAGGACAGTGATTATTTGTAATTAATAAAAGTAAAATAAATATTTCTTAATATTTATTTCATGTTTCATTTTTTCCCATGCATTCATCAGATATTTATCGATAAAGAATATCGACTTTATCAAGCACTAGCGCGTATGAGCTTTTTTGCATGTGTGTGTCTATGCCTACGAGACCTTAGAGCTAGTGTGCGAACGAATCTCTGCCCTGAGATTTATGTGTGTGTGATTTGGTTGTGTGCGAAATATTTGTAAACATACTAGTGCGTATGTGTAGAAATTAAAATAGTGGGAGACAAGCGGCGACACTGGTCCTAATACAAAATTGGAGCTAGGGCCTTTCCAACCTTATTTATCTATTCCGTGGTATTTTTTGATATTTAATAATATATAACCACTCCTGACCTTCGAGATAAATACATTCCATGATTGTATCAACATTCAATACAGTCCTTACGAAATGACAACTACTACTAGACCACTGATGGAAGCATCCGCTTGAAATACTTGCTGACGCTTCCATTAGCTGGCCATAAACATACAATGGTGTTTGACATGAGACTGCGCTACGTAGGGATTAGATGAATTGTCCTAAATGCGACTCACAATCTCTTGTCAAAGCCAGAGTTCGTAAAAGCTAGACGTCTATTGCGCCGCCTGGGTGAAGGTAGCGAGGAAGTCGGTAACGATCTTCTTGAGGGCAGCGTCAGACTCGGGGGTGATCTGACCATCCTTGGCAATGGTAGCCAGCAGGCTCTGGTGGCTGGTCTTGATGTGCTGGGTGAACTCCTTCTCGAAGCCAGTGATCTTGCTGGGGTCAAGTTTGTCGAGGTGACCACGGACACCACAGTAGATGATGGCGACCTGTCAACAACAAATCATCAGAATTAGCAAACATTTTCGATTTTTCTAAATGGGTAGCAGAAAACTTCTAAGAGTTTTTAATGCATTTAATGATTCTTCCTCCTTCTTCTTACCTGTTCCTCAATGGCCATGGGCACATACTGTCCCTGCTTGAGCAGCTCAGTCAGACGCATACCACGGTTCAGCAGTTGCTGGGTGGCGGCATCCAAGTCAGAACCGAACTGAGCGAAGGCAGCGACCTCACGGTACTGGGCCAACTCCAGCTTCATGGAACCAGCCACCTGCCAGACAAGAATTTTACATTTAGATCAGGGTTAAAATTTAGAAAGGGTAACCACTTTTTTACTACTTATTTTTTGGAAGATTTACAGAAGAAATTGTAGTTGATATTTTACCTGCTTCATGGCCTTGGTCTGGGCAGCAGATCCTACACGGGATACAGACAGACCGACGTTGATGGCGGGACGGATACCCTTGTAGAAGAGCTCAGTCTCCAAGAAGATCTGACCGTCAGTAATGGAAATCACGTTGGTGGGAATGTAGGCAGATACGTCACCAGCCTGGGTCTCGATGACGGGGAGGGCGGTCAGGGAACCACCACCCATCTTGTCGGACCTGTACATGTGTGATTAGGTCAGTTACTTTTACAAGTTACACGTTTTTTTTTAATAGCTTATTTTTTATATTTATTTACCACCTAAAGAAACATAGGTATTGTTGCAAAGTGAATCAATTCTACTTCTTTAAAAATAAGCGGCAATATTTTCATGTGGTCTTATGTACTTACATCTTGGCGGCACGCTCGAGCAGACGAGAGTGGAGGTAGAACACATCACCAGGGTAGGCCTCACGACCTGGGGGACGACGCAGCAGCAGAGACATCTGAATAAAAAAGAATTTTGAAATATTATAGGGTTAAAATTATAAATGAATACATTTCAGACTATATTTTCCCGTTACTTCTTAGTGGGGGTAAATGTTCATTAATTGTACCAACCTGACGGTAGGCAACAGCCTGCTTGGACAAGTCGTCGTAGATGATAAGGGCGTGCTTGCCGTTGTCACGGAAGAACTCTCCCATGGCGCAGCCAGAGTAGGGAGCGAGGTACTGCAGAGGAGCGGCGTCAGAGGCGGTAGCAGACACAATGATGGTGTAGTTGATGGCACCTGGAGAAATATTAGTAGATGTTTTAGGAACAGAATTTTAATGTCAATCGACATCATAAAATTACGAAATATGGAAGTCAACAGTAGACAAGCTTACTAGTAGAAATTGTAATTACATTTAGATTTCTAAAGGTATAAGATATATTGAAGTCAAAATCATAATGTATGCTTACCAGCGTCAGTCAGCCTCTTCACGATCTGAGCGACGGTGGACCTCTTCTGTCCGATGGCGACGTAGATGCAGTACAGCTTCTTCTTCTCATCTTGTCCCTTGTTGAAACGCTGTTGGTTGATGATGGTGTCAATGGCCAGGGCAGTCTTGCCAGTCTGACGGTCACCAATGATCAGCTCACGCTGTCCACGACCGATGGGTACCAGAGAGTCGACGGCCTTGATACCTGTATAATTTTATTAAGTTGTTGAAACTCGGAATATGAATTTTCGTCTATAAGTCACTTTGTGACTATTCTAGACTTAACTAGGTTTACTATCCTGTAGCGAATGGTTACGTAATAAAGAGAAACAACAATTTTATAAGTCTGATCCTTTTTCTAAAATTATTAGCGTCATTTTCAAAGTACCTAAAATTATAGTTATTTTAGACAAATTACTCACCAGTCTGCATAGGCTCGCGCACAGACACACGGGGGATAATACCGGGAGCCTTGATACCGACACGCATACGCGACTTGGTGTCGATGGGGCCCTTGCCGTCAATAGCGTTACCCAGAGCGTCGACTACACGACCCAACAGCTGTTCACCGACGGGCACGTCTACGATGGCACCAGTACGCTTGACGATGTCGCCTTCCTTGATCAGCTTGTCGTTACCGAATACTACCACACCCACATTGTCAGGCTCCAAGTTGAGGGCCATACCCTAAAGAGGAGGAAAAAATACATGTATGCCACAACTTTTACACTTTTTTAGTAATTACTTTTACAAATGTAAATCTAATTTTAATTTGAGTCTATTTGTTGGTGACAGTTGTCTAAGAGTACAATATTTGGAAAATTGAAATAATATGTTGTAGATTTTGGGAAAGTTTCATGATGAATGAAGATTATCCTATTAAATTTTCCATTTTCATTACTTATTAAAAAATATATTTTTATATCAATGTGATAATGCAAATTACATAACTGAACAATAAGTATATATACAAATCTCCAAATTAGGCCTGTTAATTAATGGTCATTTATAAAAAACTACAAAGATAAAGAAAATCTTAATCTTCTTGATCTCTTTCGTCTTCAGTCTGTCTTTATCACACATGTTTTAAGAATAATGGAGTAATAATTTCTCTTTAAATTAACTTATTTTTCTTTTTACCTGTAGGTATATCTAAATACTTGCACTTATAAAATTACCACTGTAAGAAGTTTACAAAAAGTATAACCCACCTTAAGACCAGAGGAGAATTCCACCATCTCCTCGGCCTGGATGTTCTTCAGACCATAGACACGGGCAATACCGTCACCAATGCTCAATACACGACCAGTCTCCTCCAAGTCAGCCTAATTAGAATAAAATAAGATTACATTAATTCAACATTTAAAATAATTGGCATACCTATACATACACAGATAGATGTTATGGTAAGTGAAAAAAAAAACTTAAGTTGTTACTTAAATAATTAAGTTTTTTTTTCAATTTGAATACATGAGAGCTAAGTCAGGTCATCTTAATATCAATAAGATGAAGATCTTTCATAAATATAAATCTAACTGGAACATGGACAATATTTTAGTAGGGTAAGTCTCTTAAACCTAATTTCTGAATTAATAATTCTCATAAACTCAAAAAAGAATCATGTAAGATTTAATAAATAAACATGCATCGTTTTTTGGCAGTTCTGCAATTATGTCATTCAACATAGGCAATGCAGGATATTATGCATTAAGTGTGAATGAACTGCATGTAGGAATGAAATAGGTCATGGATCAATATCATCTTCCTGATGGGACATCTAGTTCCTTGCATAACTCTGTGCTCTTCAATTACCCGTTTACTGATACTAATTGATAAGAAGAGGTTTATGTAACATTAATACTAACCTTGGGAGCGGCACCCAGGATCCTTTCCTCCAAAATAGTGGAGATTTCGGCGGCCTTCTGGGTGGGAGACACATGGAAGTTGCGCGAGGCAACTGCCACAGCGGGTGCCGCGACACCCGCGACCTTCGATACCTGCAGACCGACATAACCAACATCATCACATTTCACATCATATTATCGCACTAAACGATCACAAATACACTCCTTTACGCTTTCCACTAAACGTTTTCTATTTTATTTCACTAATTTCATATTTCTGAAGATCTGAAAACCGAATCGCCCCATATTACATAACACCGATCATACACAACAGAATAATGTAATAAGCAATAATATCTGAAATACTAACTAGAATGGTCGTATAAGGAATCTTATCGTTATATAACTATCAAATAACCACTAAATATTAACATCTGATGATTCCTAACCCGTGGACATTCCTCGAGATGGGAACCGGGTAGAATTTTATCAAATATAAGATTATAACACACTTCTTGTCCGTTATTTAAAACATAGTTACCTGCGAAGCTGCATTGGGCAAACGCCTGGCTACTGAGCCGGCAATACGGGCTGAGATGAGCGACATGTTTTACGAATTCTTATAACTATGGCAGACGAATAGATAGAGGCCCGTGGTAGTCGAAGTTCTCCGCTCGCGACTCGTTGCGGTAGAACAGGAAGTGACTTTTTCGATCGGTGTCTATGGTTTTGTCCGCAGTTCGGAGTGCGCTCAAAAACTGTGATCAATTAATAATAGTTTGTTTTTTTACAAATAATTCAAGTTTTATGTTGAGAAAAACTAATTTTTGAAGTAAAACTTAACATTTAGTAATTATTTCAAAGCGTTGAAAAACTCCATCACCATCTTTATTTTTCAATATACTTTCAAGAAGTGATTTGTTTTTAGGTTTCAGAACGATACAATAAACGGAAGTAGGACAGGAAAAAATATTTAAAACTTGTGTCTATGAATAATTTCCAAAATATATAAAATATTATTTTCTGCAAGATTTTGAATATTTACATTTACAACATCTTGTGTTAGTTAAAATCGAATAAGCAGACAAAACTGTCATGTAATCATTACAAAGTGAACAGTACTTAATTACAGAAAAAATAAATTCTTATCTTTAATTTAATAATTACTTAAGAATTACAATCGCCATTCAGTAATGATCAAAAATAATTATATGGCTTAACGTGCATAATTTCCAAAACCATTAAACATCTTTTCTTATTAGAAACCGTAGAGAGAGTATAAGTTCTATTCTCTGTCTACGTTAGAAACTTACTGTTTTACAACTGTCATTTTCACTTAGTGACAGTGGCAGTAATAATGTCAAATGTCAAATTGTAAGTTTCGTTCCAAACTCTTATTACTGTACAAATTTAGCATTATAAATATTCCCCCCTCATTATTTTAGAAAGATAAGAAGAGTTACACAGTCTTTTATAAATGTCACTGTCACTGGAATACACATAACTAAATTCAGTGATTGATACGACTCCAATTTCTTTTAAATTATTTAATGATAGCAAAATGTTTAGTAGTGTTTGTCCTATTGTGTTAGCGACTAATGATTTTTAAGTACCGGACACAATGGCTATATTTGAAAAAACTTCGCATACCAAAGCTCTAATAGATGACACTGAGAAACTCAGCTGTACTGTAGAAAATGCACAAAACATTAACAAACACACAGTAAGTAATCTTTTTTTTCTCTTAAATTATCTTACGGTCTGGTGCGGAAACCTCTTACTTCATCATCACAAATATCAGTAGATAAAACGTTGTATTTACGTACCGCAAATCGTAAACAATAACATATTTTTAGGGTGTTGTTTTGTTGGATGATTTCTGCGGAAATCATTATCTTGTGTGTTTTAAAAATACATAGTTTTAGTCATCATAATATTAACACATTACATAAATAAAAAAAAGAGTTTTGTTGCAGGAGTATATTTTACGTGTTCAGCGCGGTCCCACGAAAGATATCAGCTGGAATGTGTCCCGTCGGTACAGAGACTTCGCAGCCCTACAGGCAGGTCTTGTACAGGCCAACATTGACCTGCCTCTACCACCAAAGAAACTTATTGGTAACATGCAGCCAGCCTTTATTGCTGAGAGACAAATAGCACTACAGGTTTGAACTCCTTTTCTTCTAGTCTATAAACAGGTTTACATGAATTGCATCACCTGAAAGTACTCATAATCTTTTTAGACCACTGCTAATCTTGGGTCATATAATTGTGAATAAATGATTCATTAAGGAAATACCCAATATTTTTCTGTCTATGCAACTTGTATTCCTGGTATCCAGTTACTCATATTTAGTTACAAATAAACAAATATTTATTATTGTAATAAATGAAAAAGCTTTTATTATTTATTGTTGAAAAATATTTCTCAGTTAAAGTAATGGCAATATTTATTTGTTTTTTAATTTCTAAAAAACTTTTATATTAGTTTATTTTATAAATTAAAATCATAAAATGAACATTAAAAAACAGGCTTATTGTAATCCTCTCTTTTATTTCAGAATTATATAAATGAAGTATTAAAACATGAAGTGTTAGCTTTATCATTGCAAGTGAGGAGTTTCCTTGACCCTAGTAACTACTCATTGGACATAGCAGGTAATTAAACAATAATATATTCTTTACATCTTAGACCACACTATAGCAATTTTTACAAGCAACTGCAAGTGCTGCTGCCTACTTTTGGCTTCTTGTCTCACAAAATACATGATTAAAAACCTTTGCGGTTCTGCCTCAATGTGGCTAGAGCCTTTTAAATTGTTATGCAAGTTTGGCACTCATTTAGTCATTTGTTTTTAATTTTATGAGACCCTATAATGGCATACAGTATGCAGATCGTGTGGACTGCCACACTTTTTGACTGTAGTCCTCTTATACATTTAGCTTGTAAACTGTAGTGTACAAAATATGTGGAGAGCTATTACTGAGAGTTTTACAACAAAATGAATAAAATACTTTATATATCTAGAGGATTGAGAAACACATTTTCTCAGTCATATTAATTTAAGTAATGAAAGTCAAATTAGGAAGCCAATATAATTTATTTAACAAATTAACTCTTATATCATGTTATTATTTTTTTACATTGCCCCACACTAGGATTTTCTAATGTGTCGTGGGTGCGGTTACAAACATACAATTTCACATACACATGACACCCAGACCTGGAACAACAATTTGTGGATCACACAAATAGTTGTTCCGTGCGGGAATCGCACCAACCGTGCAGTCGATCGCATTTTATATGTGTACTATGATTTTAGTTTACCTTCAGTAATATTATCGTGCTAATGTAAACCAATACTTATTGGTCAAGGCTGTATGCGATCTGTGACTGTTGAATTCTCATATACTTTGTTGCTAGATAAATAAATCGGTTAAGTGACCAATGAACTATTGAATAAATCTAGGAACACTAGCAGAATATACTTGTTTATTAGCACTCAATCAATATTTATTAACTAGTGACCCACCCGGTTTCGCACGCGCGCAATACTGAAACTAAAGCGCCATTTACACGATGCAAGTTTCTTGCCTGTTGCCTACAATAAATTAAAAGCAATTATAAACTTGCATGGTCTTAACAATACATAAGATGTAACGTAAATGAGCCTTAAATTTATTGAATTAAGTTATTTCTACTGTTTGTTCAAGAAAAAGGTTTCGTGTTATTCATAATAAACCTCTTTAATCAATCTATGTATAAAAATAAGCCGCATCAAATCCGTTGCGTAGTTTTGGAGATTCAATCGTATATCGACTTGGTTTTATACATACCTACTACAATGTAGTGAAGCTCTGTAACATCGTGACTGACTGATGGATAATGCACAGCCATTGTCTACCTTGTTAATCTACCGTTAGAAAGTGCTGCTGCCGTTTCTGCGTAAAATACCTATATGGTCCTTTTTGGATGAGCTGGGAAATCAAAGTCATCAAATTACCTCTTGCTTTGGGGTGAGGCGAGAGGGAGTGTCAGCCTCTTATAGAGTAAAAAACCCAGTTCCAAGTCCAGATCCAGGTCGGAGCCGCGGCACCATATTACCTAGCTTGACACGCAACCTTGGAAATATGTACGTGGTGTCGTTTCTGACGATGCCTGCCGTGAGAGAGTAGAGAGAGAGAGAGAGAGAGAGAGAGTGGTAGTGGTTGACTGCGGACGCATATTTATTAGACTCTCACCACAGGGCTTATTGTACTTCTCAGGTTCTAAAAGTAATATTATTTATTACAGAACAAGCTCTTCAGACTGTGTCGATCGCTTTGCGGGGTGACGGTAGATTTGAGCTGAAGGGTCCACTTCACGGCATCGGCTGGAGGATACGGAAACATTATTTTTTAGTAAGTACTTACGAGTTATACAACATGATGTTTTTTGTAGAAGTATGTTAACGCAACGAAGCCATAAATTGGATCAATTCAAGGTCAGAAAAATAGTAATAATATAAGTGTTTTGCACTAATAGAGGACGAAACATTTTATGTCTTAAAACCAGGTACACATCTATGCTTATGTAGGTAGGTACGTCTTTTTACCTCATTGCAAGAGGCAAAGCAGGGTACTTTGTTCATAGATCTATGTATGTGTGTATATTCCTTTATGGCACAATAGTTTTGATAGCATATTTTTAAAAAATCCTGCCTTGGAGTCTGGAATTGTGCAAATATGAAACTAGATCATCTCTGTTTATCCCTTACGATTTAAAACTGATGAAGTTATGACTTTATAATAATGACTGATTACTTGTTTTGATAACAAACCCGAACCCGATTTACATAAAACTTCCATAAATAGATCCACTGACGTTCTTTCATCCGTCTTCGATTGGGATGTCCTTGATAACTTCATACATATTAATGATAATATTAAAATGGTTTTTGAAAAATGTATCGTAGCGTACGTTTAAAATATTTTTTACAACGCCCCGTATCAAAAATTTAAAGAGTTTAAATTAATTTCCATAGATGTCTAAATTTAATTGTAAGGAGCGTAATTTATTGAAAACTAGCTTTTACCATTCGCTTCGCTCGCATTCATGAAAATATGAAAAGCAAATGACCCATGATTCTCTGGCCCAATTTTTTTAACTTTACCATTTATAATACTACCTACTAGTAGGATAATGATGTCGAAAAAGTATTGAGAATACTTGAACGAAAAATGTACTAGTTCGCTACACACACCTAAATGTAAATGTTATTTGAATGGGGTCAATGTGCTAGCGAATATATAATCTGTGTTATTTGTGTGATTTGGTCACCTACTGACATTTATTGTTTATGTATTTTCAAGATTAAAACCTCTGTAGAGACATTTTTTTATAATATTTTTTGATTATGACTCTTCTCTTTATAAATAAAAATATTATTTAAAGATGAAATTCGTTTCCATTCACGGGATTACAGGGTCTCGGATCTTTATAAGGCGTACAAGGGGCCGAAGCCAACTCGCAGAGGCCGTTTGAACATCTTTAACATTAGTGAAATGGGGCATCAGCCGGCAATTATCCCTTTATGCACTATGCAGGTGCTCCCAAGGACGATCCCCGGTTGACGCTGGACTATTGTGCAATATGGTAGCATATTACATGGCTATGGGTGTGTGACTATAGCCTAGTAGATATAATAGCTATGGAAATACTATGGCCTCTGTCCCTGATCAATATTGATACATACGAATAAACAAACAGGGGGTGACTGGCAAACTCAATTTTATTAAGAGATGTAGTTATTATTAATATTTTGAGTAGGTATCTAAAATAAAAAAAAACTCTGCACAGAATGCAAATGGCGACTACATTATTGATGCGCGATACAAAGAGAATCCGTTGTCATGAATCATAATAACTTCACACGGCTTATCATAACGAGATAAAATGTATTCTTGACATTTTTACTTCGCAATAAGGTTCAAAGTACTTGCGTTTAGCAGTGCAAAGGCGATAGTGAGAAAAAGTTCAATACTTCTAGAGGTGCCAATAAAGTAAACAAAAATATAATAAGCCCTGCAATCGTATGACATATATTTATATTCTAACAACTTAGACCATATTTATTAGCAGATTCACCAGCCTGTTGCCTTCCGCTGCTTGACATACGTTACCCCAAAAGCTCGCTGCTGAGCACAAACCTCAACTCATACCTTATAGTCACTGGTTTCAGTACATAAGAATTTATAAAATATAAGTGCTACGATCGCCGAGAGACGATCTCCGGCCTCCGTAAGCATGGGTCTGCGGACGGCGAGTAAGGGCAACTCGCCGCCCCACAAGAACCAGACCCGAGGGCACGGCGCGTAGCGTTCCACGCGCGCCACTAAGAGCTAATAGACCACCACATACGGGGCCCTATAACCTAACCGGGGTTGCGGGGCAAGCGCAACGAGGCACTGCAGCCTCGGCTCGGCAGGAGAAGGAACGGGGGGTTTTTGTCAGCAAGTCTGAGAAACCATTAGATGATTTTCCCTGTCAAAAAAAAGTGGTACAATCTCAATATCTTAACCCTAAAACATAAATATATATTAGATCAGTTTAAAGTAATTTCAATCTGCCTAGTAAATTATGAATGGTTACACAGTAAATTCTGATTTAAACCTTTTTGAAAACAAATTTTTACGTTATATTTGTTATATTTACCTTAGCATTTATCATGATCTCATGCAATCTACATGTGTATACAGAATTTCAGCTCAATCGCTTGAAGTCTTGAAGATACCTATATGTGCTACAAACTTTTGTTGCAAGATTCACTTATAAGTATTGAAAGTTAAATAAAATATAGGTACATTGGTACATTGAAAATTAAACGAAAGCTTGTAAAAATGAAAGTACTTATCTGCTAATTTTAAGCTGATGCAAGTACCTACCTAATGGCGAAAGAATAAGTAATATTTGTATCTCAATGTATGTAGTTCTCTTTCAGGTATTGGCAATTATACGTAAAATCAGTTGTCTATTTGTTTATCACAGTATCGAATAGCTGGTTGTAATCAATACAGTATAAATCCCACTATGACGTGTGTTAAATGGAATAATCATCCATGATAACTTCTGACGTCAAATCTTACACAGGAATTTTGAAAAATACATCAATGTATAAGCTTTTGAGGTTTTAGTGTAATTAAAACTAATCGGATTCTATTTCACAACTGATTGTAAAAATATTAAGAGCCCGTTTCACTACGTTTTTATAAACTTTGTGGCATGTAGCGAGACGACTTCATAAAAATGTTGTTCTAAATTAAAATTTGATTCTGGTTCTTGATTGGCATCCGAAACATTCATTTTTTTGTGGTATAGTCTTCCGTAACATACTAAAAAGTATGTCCTATTCCGGAGTGTATCTTACGCCTGTGCCAAATCTTATCCAAATCCGTCCAGTCGTTTTGCCGTGATTGAGTAGCAAATATCCAAACATCTAAACTTTCGCATTTATAATATTAGTAAGATACTCAGATAGGTATTGTGTAATAGATAAAAAAGGTTTGAAAGTGAGTACAAACAAAAAAAAATATTGGTGTAGGTATGTTTAAGATTACTATGATCACCAATCTTGTTATTCAGTTGCATTAAGTACTTTTATTTTGTTTTTTAAATTTGTATTTTTTTTCTTGTATTTAATCCTAGTTAGGTTTTTTTAAGTACCTAGATAATAGTATTTATATAAAATTAACAATACAACTTAATGGCGTAAGCTGTAATGTTGTTTATGTAAATATTCTTGATAAATAAATAAATGTTGGTTTGCTCCGCACTATGGCCTCTTCTTGAAGACAAGGTGGTGCTCAGCCCAAGCAGGGCACGGCGCCACCGTTTGTGTCCTCACAATGACGAATGTAATCTTGACCTTGTATGATATTTAAAATCGTAATATTTATTATTTCAGGTAACGGATACGGAGAGTGGAACAAATTGTATGCTGTCGTGGCAGAGCTACGGTGCCGACAGGTATCTCAGTGATAAAGACTTACAAACTGCTTACAAGAGCTTACAAAATATATCTGTAAGTATAGCGTGCGTATGTTTTAATACAACGATATATGTATATAATGAATAAAACCAACAAATTAATTTATTTATGTTGATTCAAAAAAGTTTACCTACACTTGGACGGAACAAAACCCGGTGACAAGAAAGCTATTTACATACAGTACTTTCTTTTCGTACTTATTTCTTAAAAATTTGGTCACATAACAATAAAATATGAATATTAAGTATACTTATGGTAAAATCAGTTATTGTGTGTGTGATTATAAATTAAAATTTATACACAATTATTTGATTTGGGCCACGGGAAACAGAACACATATTTTTACTTTAACTCTGTATATTTTAATAAAAGTTTTATGTTTCAGCATCCTTACATAGACCAAGTATTAGCTATACATAATTTAGAAACGGGAACATACGTAGTTAGGAGGATACATGAAAACGGAAGTCTGAGAGACATTCTCTATGGTACGGAGTATAATAAGAGTCATTTAGCGAAATATGGCAACCCTAGAATAAGGAAACCGTTTACAATAGGACAGATCGCGCACTACGGATATCAGATACTGCACGCGTTGAAGTTTTTACATGAAAAGGGCATCCCACATGGTACGTATATTTGCCATCTATTTTATAGGTACACTAGCGGACCATCCCCGAAAACCTTACATATCAAATTTTAGCAAAATCTTTAGGGCCGTTTTCGAGATTACATTACCTTTTGACCTTACTTTTTGTAAGTCACGAAGCTTATGTTCCAGTAATTGACCCATTTTTAGAATTCATTTATGATACACTTTTCTCTTTTGTTAACGGGGCCTAACGCGGGGAAACTTCATAAAGCTGTAGCTTTTGGAGAAATAGACTTAAGGAGTGTGGGAATTTTAACTCACTACTCCCCGGGCGGACCATCATTACCACCTGTAAGAGACACCGGGACCTCTTGATAAACCAACTCCGGAGGAAACCTGAGAAACTTAGCCTTTCTCGTTCTTAAACCTAGCTTCATTGACGAACAGTCTGACAGACTACTATCCTATTTTGATGTTTCAAAAGTACGTTTTGATGTTTTGACTTTAGCGATCACTCCAACAACTTAGCGGGGGATTAGGATCTCATCCTTTTTAATTTAATGTTTTTTTTATTCCCAGGCCACATCCACCCCGGGAACATAGCGATAGACAATCAAAAAGCTCTTTTAATGGATATAGAGAATATTCTAGTGGGTGTACCGTGCCTCTATCGGCCTCACCTTCTGCACTTACGAAGGGTATCCACAGCTGAGGCCATTGACGTCTACTGCTTCGGCAGAACATTGTACGAAATGGCCTTCGGAACCCCACTATCAGAATATTACTGTGATTATTACCCCGATGGTATTAATGATGATTTAGGTAAGTAAACACATTTTTTATACCTATATATCGGTCGGCAAACGAGCAGACGGATAACCTGATGGTAAGCAATCAGCGCCGCCCGTGGACACCCGCTACGGAGGAGTTATGAGTGCGTTGCCGTCCTTTCAGGGATTACGAATTTGGAGATTTAGGGATTGAGGAGGGATTGGGGGAAGAAAAGGATTGGGCCTCCGGTAACCTCACTCACACGGCAGATGACAGAGACATATATAAAAATTAAACAAAAAACTATGTGGGAGAGCCATGCTTCGGCACGATGAGCCTGCTCGACCGGAGTGATACCAAGGCCTCAAATAAAACCGGCGTGACACTACACTTACATTGTGTTTCGCCGTGTGAGTGAGGTTACCGGAGGCTATTCTCGCCTCGCCCATCCTCAATTCCCCCATACTTAAATCCCTTATAAAGGGTTTATCAGTACTTGTAGTAACTCCTTTGGTATTTCGAGTGTCCATGGGCGGCGCTGATTGCTTACCACCAGGTAATCCGCCTGCTCTTTTGACAAAAAAAATATATATGACTTCGTTAGCTTAGAAAATGTACCATATCTATTTCAGAATCGGTCCTCCGTCTCTGTTTATCGAGCAGCTCATGTAAGCACGGCGGTCCGTCACTGGAGCACCTGCTACAACATCCACTGTTTGCACGAGCCCCCCTAAATGGCCTCACGATGGGCGCACAGAATGATGCCCGCATGCACTTGAAATTCCCTCTTGCACTCAAGGAGGAGCTGAAGACTGCCGTGTGTAATATCGAAGCTAGGTTGAAGAGTGAACAAAAATTGGTATGTTGTAATCTTGTCAATAAGTAATTAAACTAAAGCGAATTTTAGCTACTAGACTTTCGAGTTTATCGGAAACATGTATACTAGCCAGTTCAATATTTTTTTGTTTTTTTTATTTAATAGGTCGGCAAACGAGTAGACGGATTACCTGATGGTAAGCAATCAGCGCCGCCCATGGACACCCGCAACGGAGGAGTTACGAGTGCGTTGCCGACCTTTTAAGGATTAGGGATTTGGAGATTTAGGGATTTAGGAGGGATTGGGGGAGGGGAAGGATTGGGCCTCCGGTAACCTCACTCACACGGCGAAACACAACACTGTGGTTATTTCACGCCGGTTTTCTGTGAGGCCGTGGTATAACTCCGGTCGAGCCGACCCATTCGGGCCGAAGCATGGCTCTCCCACACTTAATTGTAATATAATATATTCCTTTTCTTTCCTCCTTATCATAAACTAGCTTCTCTCGCGCAGTTTCACTCGCTGCTCGGTTCCTACATATCGTAGCGTGATGTTTTATAGCCTTCCTCTATAAATGGACTCACGAACACAAAAATAATCATTCCATTCGAACCAGTAGTTTCGGAGATTATCGTTGAAACAAACAAATTCTACAGATTTATAACGATGAACCATAAAAACAAGGTTTTTCATAGATAGTGAAAATATAACTTATTCTCAGTACAGTAATCGATACTTGAATATTCAACATGATTATGGGTTGTACTAAGCTGGTATTATAATACTTATATATTTCAGGTGCGAAGTGCGAAAAGAGAAGTCCGAATACAGGAGATACTCGGTTCTGAAGAAGAAATAAAAAAACAAAAACGAAGAGCGGTAAGATCTATTTTACATAATTTAGTTTCAATTAGGTACTTAGTTAAAATATGGATAGAAATAATAAATAAAACGAACCTTAAGTATTTTGCATTCAGCATAGAAATGAAGGTTAGTAGGTATTACTTTTTACGTTGAAATAATGACTTTGCAGAAAAAGCGTGAAAGTCTATGGAAGTCTACGTCGTCTCTGGCGGAGACGGTGCGATCGCAGAGTGCAAGCACAGCGTCCTCGCCCACGCCGCCTGCCCTATGTAAGTACCGACTACATAGTATTCACGGGTCTATTTCAGTTTATGCATTGCAACCCGTTCTGGATTTAGGGTTTATTTATTTTACACTTTTAAACTTTCGCTAGCAGAACTTATTTTGACATGTCAAAAAGTTACGATTTTCAAATATTAACACCCTGTACCCTATGTACAGGATGTTAATAATTGAAAATCGTAACTTTTGTTAAAATTTTGGATTGAATTATGTGGGTAGTTGAGTTGATTTACCCAACATACCACACGCGTATTCCTATAATACAGATGTATTTGCTTTAAGATACAATTGTACTGTGTTACTATGCCCGAAATGTATGCTATGCAGGCCTGCCTTCAAAACTAGCCATTCGTAACACTTAGTTATTATGATCGAACTACATCGTGCGAGGGAAAATCACTTATTTCTCTTGTCTCATCAAACCCCAAGCGATAATGTCTCTTATTGCCACTATTGAATAGTTAAACTATTCTATAAAAATACTTCAATTAACATATTCACAGCTCACGATACAAGTGCCACAGGATCACAGACAGCGGCGAGTCCGTGCGACGCTCGTTCTTCACTCCTGGCCGCCATTTGCGCCTTCGACAAATCCCGCCTCGCCAGTGTCGTGGACTCGCGGTGAGACTAACTCCACAGAACATTGACATCTATACGCATTTATTGGAGATTTGTTCAGCTCCCGTATCCAATATGAATGACAAAGTCCCAGTGAAGATTCTAAATTGCAATTGGCAATAAATAGTTTACTGATTCGGCAGTTTCTTCTTTGTTCATCCGTATTTTTAAGTCAGGATAGTTCAACATCTAGTTTTTTAATAGAACACAGAAATATTTTCTTCGCTAAAGATAGTTTTAAAGAGAAGATAGGAAACGCGAGGATTAAACCCATAATTCCCTTTACCGAGCTGGTACCACTTAAAATTGTCTCAATAGTTCAAAAAATGTTATGAAATTAATATTTTTTGTGGTCAGGGTCAGAATGATCTCAACCCATCATTAAGTAATTTAATATCAAACATAAATATAAATCCGTTTTCACTCTAAAATGTCTAATTCTCTTGTTATTAGAATACAAAAATAAAAAAATAATAAAGCGTACTTGTCAAAATTACCTTCAATACAAATAGAATATGTACTTTATTGCATTGCAATAAAGTTTTTTTTTATAAAGGTCGCTAAATAAGGTAGGTGTTGCTACAATTTATCCTTACATGGATAGTGGTCTGTTGACATTGCGTCATGAATGAGAAAAAAATATTGAAATTTTCTAATCTATTAAATAATATTCAATGGTATATGAGTTTGAAGGGTACAAAAAACAAGATAGGTATGTTATTTCAGCGTTATAATTGTATCAAATAAATTAAAACCTGGAGGCTGAATATGGAAAATTGGAAAGCTATTTTAGTATAAGGACTTGAGTAAATATAAAATTACTATTTTGCAAGATGCCTTGATAATGAAGTGGAATTGTGTACATTGTTATTCGAATGTGATAAGTCATTAATATATAAGTGCATTGATACATTAGAAGCTCATTCCAAAGTTTGCGTGGAATTTGGTAAATTATCATATGTATATTTTTATTGTATTTTACAGAAGTTTTAAAATTATTTCATTGTCTATGCCTTTTGTGCAAAATTTTGGAAGCTTCATTAGCAAGAAGTTTATTATCGCGGTCCATGGCGATACTCACTGAGACCTACATCAATGTCAAAACAGATGAACAGTGGGTCTTGCATTGTCTCTGTGCACATCAGAGCCTTTCTGCCTATCAGAGATTAAGTATGTTATGTCTTTCTTTATATACATATGTAGTGGAAAAAATCATTTATGCTAAAAACATTTTTATTAAATAACGATAAAAGATTAATTCAATAATTCATTCATTGTTGCTTTCTTCTTTTAATCAGGAAAACCTAAATAACATATTTCTTTTACCTCTAACATTTTAGAGATTTGCTTGTAAAATTGAATGTTATTTTACAATAATAAAACTGTCTTTGATATTATTGTTTATTGCTTTTTACTTGTGGTGCATTTTCTTGCAATTTTTTCATGCAAAACGGCAATTTCATAGGTAAAGACCTATTATAAAAAGTTGGTATTTATAAAGTATTATGTATACCTTTTGTAAAAACTGAAAGGGGGAAATTAATTCAAACTATTCAAAGCCGATATTATGATTATATGTCAGATCTCTTCGACGTTTTCATAATTATTTTAGTTTAGATTAGCCCAATGAAAACTAATTTTCATGTATGGTGGTAATTTCAATTTGTATTGTAATCACGTGCATGAAGGTTTTATTTCTATCAACCTGAAATACACACGGTGCCTGAAGGTCTTTATTTACAAATATGTTTTTAACGTATATAAAGATTGCATGTTTTTTTTTATCTCGCCTGGTAGTAGGCGATGATGCGACCTATATATGACCTTACCAATGAGGTTTTATTTTGGTGCTTGAAAAATTCATTACTCGTATTGAAAATATCACCAAGTAAATAATTAATTTATTTAGTACAACGCAACGATTTATACAAATCCAATGCAACCTTATTAGAGTTATTCATATAATTAGATATTTTTCGAACAAACGTTAAGTAAAACATTGTAAAACGTAATTATTATAGTTTTAAGTTGATTCAAGATCTTGTATGTGTATAGAAAATTATTAATTTATATAATTTTAAGTTTCAAAGTGATATGCGACTGGTCAGTCATTATGTTATTGGTTTATTTTGAAATTTATTTTTGGAATTATATCTATGTAGAAGCTTTAATGCCCTAGTGTAAGGTAACTACCTAAATTATAAAAAATAAATGTTTAATATATTTTGTTGTAAGAGTAAGAAAATATACAGTTGCGATAATTATTTGGCTTTTATTTTCCATTCATCTTAAAATACAGATAACAGAAACTGTGTCTTCGTTTCTTAATTCCTAAGCTTACATCTAATTATAAAAAACGTAAAATAGCAATTCTTTGCGAGGAAATAAAAAATATGTGATTATAACTAAATAAAACGGGCTACATAAACTTTGTAACACCACATATCGCAATTTGACCATGGAGGTTGATTATAAAATATAATATTTGTTTTGCAGTACTTACCGAGTGCACATAATTAATTTAAAATAAAATTATATTTTTTAAATTAACAGGAAACATTAGTGAAATAAAAACGAACATGACGTAGCTGAACTGAGTTATTCAGTGCTTTATATAATTATATTATGAGTCACATATATTTTGCCAATACATCGTGATACTCACAATTCAGTATGCCCTCATACAGTTTACTTATAATATATCTAACTTAAATTCTGCTTAATTAGAAAACTAGATATAATCAAACAAATAGGACAGAACTTTATTACACAAATATAACGAAAAAAGAAATTTTATCACAATCAGACCATAGATCTAGCCACATAGGTGTACCTAACTTCTTAAAGTCCAAGAAGTATCGAAATAAAGTCATTCACTTTATGGTTTGCAAGTTCTGAGACTTTACTGTTGCACTTCACTGTTTCACTATATTCTACTGGTAATGCTATAAAAATATAGTTAGTATACTATGTAAAACTAAAGTAAAACAAGACAATACTTTTCTTACTTTTTCAATGTTTCCATAAACATAATCATATACGCTCCTCGATGCCGCTTTTTTCTTCATAATGTATTTTGTAATAATACAATAGCTTAAACTATTTATTGCTATTTTTACAGTCAAGGAAAAGGAAAATTTGTTACATTGTGATGTTAACAAAGATTGTGATTTTCTTAACAAAAATACACGATAAGTATTTGGTTAAGGTAAGAAGCCAATTATTCTCAAGTTTTGCGATTCGGGATCCCAATAACAATTATTTTTGACGGAAGACAAAAGATAACATTGTTGTTTCATTTTTAAATAAAAGACATTAAAAAGCTAAAAACAGAATAATGCGAGAAACTTAATAAGTATACTATACTGCCAGAAAATAACGTTGACATATTAAATTTAGTTATCAAACAATATAAAGACTCCATTAGTTTGTATTCTTGTCAATGACATTTTAATTTTGAAATTAATTTGGAATGTCGCTATACGACATATCAAATTAAATTATTAAGACAAGCAGCCATAATCCCTTCTTGAAAGTCCGAAAAATGTGTTTTAATTTGTCGTTAACAAAATCCTTTTGTCAGGGAGAGCTTCATAAGCTTGTATTTACATCAATTTTATGACATGCTTCTTAATTGTAATTTACATACATCTCATGTATCCAAGGGGTAACCAACATACCAAAGTTATTATAAAAAACGACCTACGTCAATTACTGAGACAAGCTCTACAAGTTCGTAGTCTCTGCTGATATAAAAGAGTCCTATTGTGTCTGTATCTGAGTCTAGAAACCAGTAGAGCTTTACTTTTTTGAGTAGAACGTGATTTTATATTAAATGTAGTATCACTCTCGATAATAGCTATAATACAAACTAACCAAAACTCTTTTCGAAACCACATAATTTCGTGTGAGTAAAAATTGATGGAAAACCGGTATACTTATAATATTATAGTTATTATACTATAGAATTGCAGGCCTTGTGTCGAAATTGAGGAGGACTAGTAAATGTGGGCCCTCGTCACTCCGAAACAATGATAAGCAAATGCTAATCCAATTCTATAATGTCGTCTATGTCGTCCAAATCGAAGTCCTTTAGCGTCATTGCTGTAAAAAAAAAAGAATTCAAATTACACATTTCATTTGTTACTTATAGTGAAATATAGGGCTTTTTATTTTATATTTTTGAAGCTTCAACATGCCAGCTTCGTAGTAAAGAACTTCAATATTAAAATTATAACAACCAAACTACTACCTACTACCATGCCGACTAAATTTATTAGGACCAGCGTGGATTCTTCTATCCCTCATACTCAAATTCTTATCCTTTATATCCGGCAAAGAACTACAGGTCTGGGTGTTATGTGTATGTGAAATTGTATGTTTGTAAACGTACCCATGACACAGGAGAACATCCAAGTGTGGGGAAACGTTTTTAAAAAGTTAAGTAAAAGTAAACAGGTGATCCGGCTGCCCGTTTACCGCCCTACTACTTTTCTAATTGTCATATTAAGTACAGTTGAGCAACTGTCTGAGAGATATAAGTCGATTTTTAAAGGTACATTGTGGTATCGTGTTTAACAGAGATAAAATAATTTAGGAATGTTAAGATTACTGACACAGTCTAGAAATCTTAATGTTTGTTAAATAAATAGAACATATTATAATATAGTTATTATTTTACAAACATCCTCGTTTCGAAAAACTTACTTACTAATTCCTATTCTATATAGTTCTATTTCATAGTTTCATATGCCACTATTACTCAATATGAAAGTGACAAAGAACCGGTTTGAAACTGTTATTGGTTGAAACAATGAATACTTACGTTCACTTTTTTTCTTTTTAACTGTTGTAGTATCCATGGTAGATTGCCTCTTTATACCACCATCGATCTTCGATTTCAGATTCGTTCTGTAAACAAATATTTATTTAAAATTGTGTCAAGTACTAAATATTATAACTACAGTCGACTTTAGAACTGTTTTTTTTAATAGCGAAATATATCTCGGCTTTCTCACGTCTGCAAGTTATACGAACCTTACGGCTCTTTCTCTCTTTAATTTTGAATTGTCGAGTTCAGATTATTTATCAAGTGCTTAGTGTATTGATTTTATTTCCAAATATAAAAATATTTTTAAGGAATTCATGATAGTTTTAGGGAGTTTTGAATAATTTCGAAATATCACAGGTTTGAATCGAGAGTCGACTGTGATTCCACAGTGACTAATACTTACGAATGATCTACAGACGCAGCTGGTAAACTTTTGAGTTTGCTATCGTTTAATGGAATTTTAGTAGTGGGGGTCGTCGAACTAATTGATGTTGGTTGTTCCGTGTTGAACTGATTGGTAGAACTCAATCTTTTAAGAAGAGCTTGTTTCTTTATCTCTTTTAGCACAGCATCGTCTATATGCTTAGGTACTTGGTCTTTCGGTATTTTTGTTAATTTGAGAATACTTTTCGAGTTGCTGGCCGCGGCATCCAGCGGCAGCGCTAGTACAGGACTAGTGTCACCGACGCCCTGGCCGTGCCAACTTGTACTTTGGTCCGCTCGCGGGACGACAGACGTAGCCGCGATGTCATTGGTCTGATAGTCTGCAGCTTTAATATGAATTATATCCTTCAGTACGTTCAGCGGGTCTTCAGAAGTGAGGTCTACTGCAGTGCTACTCGTACTACTACTATGTGGGACGACTTTACTGTTGGCTTTACGTGTCTGCCTCGTTTTTACCCGGGTTTCCACTTTATTCGCACTTGTCTTTTTATTAACTTTAGGCGGAACTTTCTTTTTCGCAACTTCGAAACTAGCGTTTGGAGGTGGTTCAGTTAGGTCTACAATCCCATAGCTAATATTTTCCAAAACTTCAACTTGCGGTTTGTTGGAACGACGTAGCGAGCTCGGCGCTTCTGTATTGTTTACAAGTTCAATTTTTCCATTTTTAGTTAGTCTGAGAACATCACCAGCTTTGAAAGACTTTTTAGTTTGAATGACAGAATCAAGGATGGTTTCTTTTAAAGTGGACGATGTTTCATTTGAGTGTGGTTGTGGAAGCTTGGGTGCGATGGGGACCGGTTTCGGAGGTTTTTCAACATTGGGAAAGTTTGGGTTGGTTTTGTTGGGTATCACAACAAATTTAGGCTGAGTCACCTGCCCTGTGACTAACTGTTCTAACTTGAGTTTCTGTGCTGCAGTGCAATTTTCTAGTACATGGTTTGGCATATTTAGTAACGGCAGTTTGATCCCGGGGGCAAGTGAGCTCGTGAGAGAAACTGGTACTGGTCCGGGGGGCGGAGGGGGCGCGGGGCTGTCCTCGTCGTCACTGTCCAGGCAGATAGTGTCCTGGGCGACACTGGGCGGCAGTGCTTGGGCGGGGCCGGCAGTAACCGTCACCGGTACGATGCTGGGGGTTGCAGGCTTCGTTGGAGTTGAGTTGCTATCATTGAGCAACGATTTGTTCGATGATGCTAAATTACGGATAGGTTTAAGAATTATATTAGTCGAGATCCCTGTTGGGGAAGTTGCTGAAATTACGTTGACTGGATTTGCTTCCTGCATGCGTAATATATTGTTTAAGAGAATAGGTTTGTTGTGATTTATCGTCTTGGATCCGGCTGCAACGGGTGACGGCAGGGCGGGGCCCGGCGCGGCGGGGGGCACGTCGCTGATGATAATGTTGTCGTTGTCGGGCAGGATGCACTCCACACGGGACTCGCGCGCCGTTGTTCTAATACTGAAAACAAAATTTACTCAGAATTATATATACAATCTAGTTTGTCAATATGTATTTAGTAGCAAAGAGTACTTACAGTCCAACAGGTACAATACAAGGGTCGTTGGGCTTAGGTGGCGGTGGCTGAACTTCTGATTTGGTCAGCTGTGTTTGAGCATTTAATTTTTCTTTGATCAGTTTCTCTCTGAGTGATGCACTATTGTGTTTTGATTTATTTGCAGTTTCTTTGAATGCTTTTTGTGTTGTTATCATCTGGTCCTTCATTTGTAAGCTGGTAGCTGCACAGCTAGCGGAAGTAGACGCAGCTTTAGGGTTTAGACTGCTCATTTTTCTCATTACATCCTTGCCAATAACCTGTACAAAAGTGGTTTGGTACAATGTTATAAAAAAATTAAGCCCGGAGGTCGAGTAATGCAAATCAATGAAGTGATACTAACGCATTCATCGATATTTTTGAACATCGCACTATAAATAAATAAAAAATGGTTTACCTTGACGGCAATATCGTAAATAGGTCCGCTGTACACGAGTTTCCCGGTCTGCTCGGCTTCGTTGAAAGCTTTCAGCGTGCTGTACTGGGCAGCCAGTGTGGCCGCGTCCTCGTCCAACATGGGGTTGCCCACTAAATACGTGTGGGCAACAATGTTTATGAAATTCTGATTTTTCAACAACGACATCGGCAAAGGCACATTGTCGTGATCGAGGGTACTCGTATCTTCTGAAGGCTCTTCAAGCAATGTTTCCTGAGCAGCTGATGTGTCCACTGGGATATCGTCATCGTCACTCAGTATAATACTGTCCTCCATTGGCTCTGTAACTGTTACGCGATCCTTAGGCTCTTTGGGTGGCTGTGGTTTAGTTTCTGTTGGCCGAGGTTTAATATCTGCCGGCCGAGGTATGGTTTCTGTCGGCAGTGTTCTAAAATCTGGCGGTTTTGGCTTGGTTTCCGCCAGCTGTGTTCTGGTTTCTAACGGCAACGTTCTGATTGCTGCCGGTTGCGGTACTGTTTCTGTCGGCTGCGATCTCATTTCTGCCGGTTGGGAGTTGGTTTCTGCCGACAGTGTTAGGAATTTTGCTGGTTGCGATACATTTTCTGCCAGTTGCATTTTGGTTTCTGCCGGCAATGTTTTAATTTCTGCCGGTTGCGATGCTGTTGCTACCGTCAGCATTCTGATTTGTGCCGGTTGCGTTGCTGTTGCTGCCGTCAGCATTATAATTTTTTCTGCCGGTTGCAGATTGGTTTCAGCCGGCCATTGTTTAGATCTTGACGGCCGTGGTATTACTTTTATTTGCCAAGGTTTACTCTCTGCTGGCCGGGGTTTAATTTCTCCCACGTGCTTTCTGATTACTGCCGGCGGCGTTCGAACTTTTGCTGGTTGCGATTCGGTTTCAGCCTGTTGTGGTTCGGTTTCAGCCCGCTGCGGTTCGGTTTCTACCATTTGCTTTTTGGATTTTGATCGCCGATTCATATTGGTTACCTTCTTCGGATTTTTAATGCTAATACCTTTTTTTGAATCACTTTTTGGTTTTGGTTCCGGCGACTTAGTTTTGTCATTTGTCTTGAATGACTCAAAGACAGGCTCATTGGTATCTGATAGAAATTGTTCGTCAGCACTCATAGTATTTTCATCAATGTATGCATTTATTGAGGTATTCCGTAACTTCTTCTTGCGTTTACCGCTGTCCGGTTTATCAGGAATGAATTCTGTATCAGCGGTCCATTCATCGTCATCCAAGTTTATGATGTCACCTGCTAGCGAATCGATACATATTTCAGCTGCAACAGCCGCTTTTCTTTTTGTGCGTTCATTTGGATTTGTTTCATTTTTTACCTCTTTCGTCGCTTCGTCGTCTTGCAGCACTGCGTCAGGGGCAACGGAGTTGTTGATAGACTCGCAGACAATATCGATCACCTTGGGGCCTGACGTATTCAGCAACACCTTCGCTATATTAGCTGTCATGTCATCATCATTCCAGTCTTTTCCCTCGATATAACCTTTATTTACAAGATTTCTTACTCTCGTTACAACATTTGTAATATCCATATGTTTCCGTTTTCGATTCTGGAAATTGTATTTGAGGAGTATGTCTGTGATTTGGTCGACGAGGATTTCTTCAGAGACGGCACTTTGGTCCGCGAGAGACGAGGTGGAGGGTTGTTCCTCGTACTGTTTGCTGGTACCTGGTTTAGCTAAACTTTTCTTGCTATTACTATTGGTCTTTGTGTCTAAGGCGACGGATTTCTTCCCTTTCTTAGCTTTAGGTTCATTGGGAGTAGGGTCCTCATCTTTCGGTTCGGTCTTAACCTCGGTCGCCAGTTTCTGTGTCTCTGCGTTGGTAACGCGCTTTAGTGATATTCTTGGTCCTTTGGTAACTGCTTTATCTTCCATATCTGTGAAATGTGAATAATAATGAACAGTGGGCGTGGTTTATTGAAGTCGAGCCGGCAGCGCGACAGTACGTACGTTTGTGCGCCTGTTCCTGCTGGAACTGCATCCAGACAGCGTTGCGCTCGTGCTCGGGCAGCGCCTGCTCGTGCTCGCCGCGCAGCAGCGAGTCGTGCTCGTGCACGGCGTGCACGGCGCAGACGGCGTCGCGCGCCACGCGCAGCAGCGCCACGTCGCGCACGCCGGCCGCCACGCCGCCCGCCACGCACGCGCCCGCCTCGTCGTACCTAACGCGAGCCTCTATCAGGGACCGCGCCAGCGACGCTCTCTTTACTCGGAGTCGTCGTGGCCGAAATGCATCAATGCTAATTGAAATACGTCTACTCTAATTCCACGAATGCGAAGTGAAGTGTGAAACTTCGCAGGCTTCCTATCACGATTCCATTTATTATATTCTCTTAGTATTTATGAACTAAAGTTTTAATTTAATACCCAGATTTTATTCCTCGGATTATTCATATCATTTATAAGAAACCAAAATAGATGTCGTTTGCCGTTCGCTGAGTCGTGTGTGGCTCAATATGCTCATGAGAACGAGGCCCTGGCATGGCTTGTAACTAGTAGAGTTCCTCGTCACGCGTAAAGCGTAAAATGACAATAAAAATAACTTTATAATAAAGAACAGGTTTTGTACTCACGTGTAGAGTTCGGTGAGTTCCGTGCTGTTGTAGTGTCGGTCGATCTGTTGCTCGTCGACGACGCGGCAGGCAACGGCCTGCTTGGTAACTGAGCGCTCGTATATCTTTTGTTCCATTGTACCCTGGGGCAAATATACATATGTATATTTAGCATCTTAGAGGGAAAAAACATCAACTGACTACTCCTGTTCTGGTTGGGAAGAGAATTTGATTCTTAAGCCGCTATCCCACTAGACGTTTTCCTAGCGTTGACGTCAACGTTGTGTTTGCGCAGCGTTGACGCCGCGCTGACGCGAAGTTACCGCCGCGTCGTCGCGTGCCAAGAAATTAACGTTCGCTTAATTATTAACGTTTTGCATTGTTAACGTCGCCTTTGTTGGCAAAAATTGAATGCCAAAGACTATTACATTTGATAGAACAGGACGGCGTGATTGTACCTGTTGCCATCAAATGCGTTAACATTGCGCCGACGCTCATAAACGCCAGTGGGTTAGCGGCTTTACAGACTGAAAAGTGATTTTCTGCTGCTCCGGGATGGGGCCTTGCAGCCGCAACCACCGCTACTGTTCTTTGATCCCTTAGTTTTGGTCTTTGGTTTGGTTCACATTTACAACATGCCACACAAGCACGGTTGGCGCAGTAGCTGGGCAATTGGCTGCTGAGCAAAGTGTCAGGGTTTGACTCCCGCACCGACCGGAATAAAACTTTGTGTGAATTCCAAATTGTTGTTACAGGCCGAAGTGGCTAAAGAATGTGAATTTGTATGTTTGTAAACGCACTTACAACACAGAAGAAAACAATAGTGCGGGACAACGTCTTTATTCAAAAATATTTGTTTTAAAGGGCTTACCATAGCGACCAGCCTGTATATATAGCAATCCTTTTTCTGTCCAAAGCGATAGACCCTGAAGATGCTCTGTATATCATGCGCGGGGTTCCACGAGGTATCCATGATGATCACACGGTTGGCGGATGTCATGTTCAAACCTAAGCAACCGGCTCGTGTCGATACTAGGAACAACCTGGATGAATGGATGATGAAGTTAGAATAATATAATATTATTTTTTTAAATTAGTGATTATTAGGAAGTCGACTAGCCACTAATTGGCTTTGTAGTAAGCGGTTTTCGACAGTCAATAGCATAAAAGTGAGAAGCTTTGCAGACTGTCAATATTATTTCGATTTACTATTCTACTACTTTACTTCTACTAGCTAAAACTTGAAGAATTCTACGATATAAAACTACGAAACGTTGCAAAAACAACTCTAATAACACAAGAAATAGGTACAAACTCACTTAGTCTTAATGTTAATATCGGCGTTGAACTCCCGGCACCAATTCTGCCGTACCTCTGCTGGCACGGAACCGTCCAGTCTGAAATACTCGTTGCCTAGCGACCAGTTCTTCATCTTCTTTAGGAAGTACTCAAGAGCGTCCAGACAGAATAGCGATGTAGAGAATATTAGCCTAAAATATATAAAAGAAACGTAATGCTTTATGTGAGAAAAAAGTTATGTTAATTCAGAGTATCACCTATCTACATTCAAAATTTCAACTAAATCGGTCTAGCCGTTTTAGCGTGAAAGAATAACAAATTAAAATTACATTCTAGGAGATTCTATTCAAGGAGGAAATCATAGTGTTGGGTAACGTTTCTCAATAAAATCTTACAAACTTTCACATTTATAATATTATTTGAAAATTTGAAATATATGCTTGTTACGATTATGTTAGCGAGAGACTGTGCGTGAGATGAAACAGACAGACTTGTGAAAGAAGGACAGAGACCGTTTCAGCCGATAAAGAACTTTTTTTATAAAATGTCAAAACGATTCGCTTATTTTGTGCAACCTATTTACTTATACTTTTGAGTGCACGGTTGCTGGTTCGATTGCCGCACGTAACAACTTTCTCTTTGAGTGATCCACAAATTTTTGTTCGCGGTCTGGATGTGATGTGAAATTGTATGTTTGTAAACTCACCCACGACACAGGAGGAAATCCTAGTGTTTCGTTTCGTTTTTTTTTATTTTATTAATGTCACTTATTATCATAATTGACATTAATAAAATATGTGCAGTTTTTTTTAAATACGTCCGTGATAATAATTGACATTAATAAAATATGGGCAGTTTTTTTTTAAATACGTCCGTGATAATGATTGATATTAACACAATATGGCTACTTACACTTTATCACCAAGCGCTATGCATTCGTCCAGCAATCTGAAGATGACCACGAACTTGTTGGAGCTGTCGAGCGTCTCGAGCATGTTGCCGCCGTCCAGGTAATCCAGCCACCACAAGTCTTCTGACAAGTTCGGCTTTATATCCTCAACGTCCTCCGTCGCGAGATCATCTTCTAACTTCTCTATTGTAAACAAGAGTTGTATGGAGTTTGTACAAAAATAGTAATTAGATGTATTTCTACTTATATTGATTATTAACTACTAGTATCAAGGGGCCATCCATAAAGTACGTCACACGTCAAGAGTGGTGGAGGTGGAGGGGCGACAAAGTGTAACATGGTGTGACAAGGGGTGAGAGGGGTCTTAAGTTTTGTGACATCACATTTCAAAATCTAATCTAGATATACTAATCGCGTTATTTGAAATATGAATCAAACTAAAAAATATTTTCGGCTCTAACTTTAGGACGAGACGGTTTAAATTGTTTTGTTGACATTTGTTGTTTTGTTGAGTTCATGCTAGCTCTAGGAACACGCGCCGATCGCTGACAAGCCCTTTGTCGAATGCCACCAAATTTATTGTTTCTATTTAATGATTATTCAATGTGAAATTGCAAAAAATGTGACATCACACTAGAGAGGTAAGGGGTCTCTGAAATGCGACCACCTGTGACAAGGACGGGGAGAGGGCTCAAAAATTATGACATTCATATGACGTAATAGGATAACTTTACTTGATAACAATAAAACAAAGAAAGCAAAAGAATTGCATAGTGGGATGATATTTTCAAAAGTTGCCATGTAAAAATAATAAACGGTACAACTTTCGTTTGCCAGAATTTAGTAGGAGTCAATCTATTTCTATAATTCTGGAGTTAAGATCTTTTTACCGTCAATGTCAGCACTTTTTTACCTGAAACACAGGTTTGCACCTAGTTCAGGTTGATGTTATACACTGTACTTGATTTTAGATTTTAAGGAATATTTTTTGTAATCTACCTTTAACAACAAATAAACATTATTATTATAATGTAGCAAGAACGTCCTGAATTTATCTTCGTACCTACATATTGACAACAATTCCATACAATTAAGTCAAACGACATTACCCCGTGAAAATAAAGAATCGTTTGGTTGTTTAGTATATATCAAGAGAAATATTCTACTAACTTTAAGTCGTTGTGACTTGAAGTTAGTAGAGTTTTGGGACTCTTATTAATAAGCAGCGTGCGCGTCGCAGCGACGTTTTAAAAGGCCCGTTGAATCCACTTAATTCACGTAAGTCATAATGTTTGGTACCGCTGGTCGGATTGCCAAAATTCTTTAACTGATAGCTACATTGTTCCTGAGTGCTATTCGCTATAAAACATCACGCTACGATCAAATGGAGCAGCGAGTGAAACCGCGCGAGAGTAGCTAGTTATCAATAAAATAAATATGTCCCACGCAATTAACAAAGTGTAAAAAATAAAGAAAGATTTAAATAAGATGATTCAATTACCTTTTAATAACTTGTTCCTCTCCTCCCGATCGCGGGCTTTAGTTTGGAAGTTATGAAGCACTTGAGGATGCGACCATATCTTCTGTAGTATGTGGAAGTCTTTCAAAATGTTCTGTTTGGACTGCTTCGCGTAGTTATTCAAGTAGTGTTTGTACAAATCCCATTGGCACTGCGTTAGGTTAATAAATACTGTGTACTCGTGTTTCTTTGGCAAGTACGGGTATAGTACTGAAGCCTCCTGCCTTTGAAGACAGCCTTCTAATACTTTATGCAGAATATGAGTACGAGCCTTCATCAGCTTGATGTCTTCCTCACTTGAATCTCGGTGCTGGCCGTTCGTTATAGGATTTTCGAACCTATTTACAGGGGACAGAGTAAATTTTTAGTTGGAAGTAAATTTTTAATTTTAATATTCAATTTTTTGCCATGATCGAGCTAAGTTAAAAGCGCTTTCGCCATACGAATGATCCCAAACCGATGTTTTTAAGGACTTTTTACAAGATAAATCCGAATTCTGTCGGAATTTTTCGGACCTGTATTTTAACGGTTTCAGGACCGGTTTCAATCGGACATAGTGTTGAATTGGTCCAACACTTATAGTCTTACACCAATAGACATAAAGTTTGAATTTGAAAATTATGAAAATTCCCAAAAAAGTAACGTCATAAAAGTGACTAAACTCACCGATTGGAATACTCTGCATAAGTTCCAAGTAAATTAGGCTTAACGAAGTTCACCATGCAGTAATACTCTCTCAGATTATTCTGCATCGGAGTCCCAGTGAGGATAATTCTTCTTCTTGTGACGACCCTGCTCATGGCGACGGTAAGTACCGAGCAATCGTTTTTGAGGAGATGTCCTTCATCGCAAACAATAATATCTGGACCTGGGTCCAGTAGGGCTGTGCGTATTTTGTTTATTATGGTCGGTCTTACGTCATCAAGGTACGGGTCGAGGGTGGTCAAACTTCTAAAGAGTTCATATCCTATGATGAATATACCGCCACCATTGTACCAGTCTTCCAGTTGGTAAGCTCGTTCGTACGTTTTCCTTAGTTTCGAGAGCTCGAACACCTGTGAGAATGGTTTAACATATAGTTACAATGCTATATTTTTTCTAGAAATGAGCAAAAATGTGTCTTTTTAAGGAGTTGCGGGTTAGGCGCAATAAGGTTCCGAGGCCCCGGCCTGAAGCAGGAAAAGAATCGGGATGGTTTTAGTCAATAAGTGTTTGGTTTAAAATTGTCTCGGCCTGAGTGAGGTGTGAGGGAGAGCCGTGAATTCATTTGATGATTTTCCCACCACAAGAAAAAGACCAGTTTCTTTACTAGATAGCTCTTAATCTTAGCCAAAGAATTAAATATAAATAACTCTTTACCCAATTTAGGATCGAATATCAGTTCCTCAGTTTTACTTGCAACCAGTTGAAAAAGACAAATTTTACCAACTTACTAAATAAAAAATATATTTATGAATGTAATACCTGCAGTTTCCTTTTTATTTTACGTTGCTTGAAACGATAGAATTTTGTTAGAATAGAATAGAACATCCTTAATTTCTAAGTATATGATACATTGAGGTTTTACATTAAATGTTGTTTCATCTACCATTGCTGGTGTAGAAATATTACACAGTTACAGATACACTTCATTATACAAGAATAATCGTGCAAATAAACTTCGAATAAAAGAACAACTTACTTTTATCTGATTAGTAACAGGTCCAATCCATTTGTGTATCTCGTCGACCCAATTGAGTACAGTCGACAGAGGGCAGCACACGAGAACTCGTTGCATATTCACCCCAGGATGAGTTAACACCTAAAATTGTAAGCCAATATTTTGTTTAAACTAAAACGTAAGATAGCGCACAATAATATCTTTAGCGCAAAGTTAGCGCTACGTATTGCGCAAACTTTCCAAACCGTTGTTGTTGTGACCTTTAATTGCGCCTTTATTGGATTGACTTCCAAAATGAGATTAACATTACTATGATAGGAATGTATCTATTCAATCAAACTGGAATAATATAAAAGCTACTTTACTCCAGTACAGCGGGGAAGTCGCTAGCAAAAACTAAAAGTAGGTATTATTCTCACCGTATGTAGTAGTGCCAAGACTTGCAGTGTCTTGCCTAGCCCCATACAGTGAGCAAGAATGCAGCCCCCGCCGGGCCTACCCGTCGCTATCTCCGACAAGCTCTCGAAGCAAGCATCCCACATGAACTTTACACCTTCATACTGAAAGGAAAATTATGTTATTTAGCAAAAAATGATTATTTAGTTAGTTAAACGGCCTAATCTTTGGAAACGAATGGTTTAAATAATACATTTTTAAGATGCATAATCTTATTTCATTTTATAAAAATGCGAAAGTTACGATGTTTGGATTTTTGTTACTCAATCGCGCCAAAAGGGCTGGACGGGTCTGGACAAAATTTAGAACAGGCATAAGATACACTCCGGAATAGGACATAGGCTACATAAGAAGTATCTTATCCCGGAAAGGGCAACCCTAATACCATGTAGGCGATGGCGCGGGCAAAAGTTAGTAAATTTATATTTATATATTTTTTCGTATCAATAACTTGTTCTATATGTATTGGGGACATGGCTCAAGGTATTATGTTTTAAAGGGGATAAAATTATGAAATTTTATTATTACTGTACTGTGTGTAATATCTTACCTGATGGGCCTTCATAACTTTCGTGAAGAATGGGTGGATGGTAACGACGGGTCTGTTCTCTTCGAAGTCGTACTCCAGACAAACCTCGTCATTAATGACTAGAACGTTCACACCCTCTTCACAGCCTAGAAGCTCCCTCTGTGGTACAACATTATGTAATTCATTTAATAAAAAGAAAATCAAATATACACATTACGACACTCCACTTCCCTCAACACTAGAGAATTAATGCATTAGAAATGTACTTGACATTGCAATCATTTTGGTCATGGGGGATAGGAAGAAGTCTCTGGTAACCACACATACACACCATAAAACACAACAATTGCGTAGTTTCCTAGGTCAAAAATAAATTATTTCGACGTTTCAATACAATAAAATATTGAAAAATAACTATACTTTTATTCATCGATCGATCGATATACTAATTTTTAGATTTTTTTAGCTACTTATTAAGAAATAAGTAAGCTATTTGACGCAAAAAAGTTATGACGTCATAGCTCAGTTTTTCATACAAACTTCACAGAAAATTATCGTTTTTGACGTTTGGATAAAAGTATTGAATTTGACTAGTTGGAAACTACCGTATTATAATTTGAAGTTGAAGATCCCAAAAAGATAAGATTCAGGATCAAAAAATATACTTACTTGGTGTATTAGTTTCTGCAAATATAAAATGGTAGGTGATAGGCACATAATGCAAAATAACTAGCGATATTTATGTAAAAAAGAGAATTTAATAAATGAATACTTACCAATTTGGTTTGTTTAGCATTCAGTCTTCTTTTCCTTTCGAATTCTTCCATGTTAGCTACCACAGTACTACGAGCTAAGGATTTCTTGTCGATCACCTGCAAAAAAAATAAAGTAAGAACAAATCTAAAAAAAACTATAAACCCCTAGCTTAGGCAAAATTAATTCTAACATCAATTTACGTAAGGTTTATTTTTACGTCATATTTTTTTTTATGTTGGCATATAGGCCAGTAAACCAGCGGCATAAACAGGGAACGCGGACAGCGGAAACGGAATATATATCCGTAACACCAGTTACGAATGCATTGCCGGCCATTTGAGGATTAAGATATTGAGAGGGGATACGGCGATTTTTGGATAGGAAGGGTTGGGCCTGTAGTAACCTTATTCACACGGCGAAATAAAACTGTGGTTGTTTCACGGCGGTTTTTTATGAGGCCGTGGTATCAGTCCGGTCGACCCTTCTCGTTCGTGCCCAAGTATGACTCTCCAACACTTGAGTTGTTTTTTTTATGTGATAGGTCGGCTGCAAGCGGATTACCTGATAGTAAGCAATCAGCGTCGCCCATGGACACCAGCAACGACGGAGGAGTTACGAGTGCGTTGCCGACCTTTGGGGATTAGGGATTTGGAAATTTTGGAAAAAGGGAAGGATTGGGCCTCCAGTAACCTTATTCACACGACAAAACAAAACTGTGGTTGTTTCACGTCGGTTTTCTATGAGACCGTGGTATCATTCCGGGCGAGCCGTCTCGTTCGTGCCCTAAGAATGACTCTCCCACACTTAAGAGTTGTTATTATAATCACTTAAATGAAACCATGTACAAGATGTATGTATGTAACTGAAATAATATAAATAGATAAAGCATAACCATACCTTTCTAATATTACGGCGTCCCTTGTATAAACTAACTTGGGATCGTTTTGACATAATCGCGTCAGTTGATTCTCCGAACAACTCCCTCGATAGTATTCTGAAAGTTAAATATTAAAAATCACATACAAAATTTCAAATTATTTCAGACGCCATACAATAGGTGTCATAACTCAAGTTTATGGATACATGTTCATTTGGTAGATTATTTTAAAACATAAGACGTGTATTTATTTTGTAATGAAATCACAAACTTTTAATGTATGCCGTTTTGAAATATCACGTGAAATCAGTAACGTAGAACTGAACTTAAATTCGCTTGAGAATAAGTATAAACTTGCTTATTGATCAAAATAAAATAAAAAACGACACCAAAATTTATTTATACCATGTTACTTTTTAATGCAATAAGGGTGTTCCCATCAAGCAGGTAAGGTTTTGTATTTTGAATCTTAACGCACTATATTTAGAATATGAAGTAACTTACCCAAGTTGCTTCTCTCTTTCCAAGAACTTCTTGGCAGATCGCCGTGGTCGAATAGACCTTCGTACTTGTGTATTGGGACGGCCGCCGCGTCGTTCAATGAATTCGCTCACCAACTTCGCTCGCTTAGCATCATCCACGCTAAGGGAATTATTTCGAACATTTTATTAGTCATTACCACCATTCATTTTCATTTGAACGTATAATATATAATGTTTTACCCGAAATAGACACTGGAAGAATTACTGTTTAACAATAAGTAGATTAAAAACAATATTTATTACTTATAAATATCAACTGTACCTTTATCTTGAAGTATTTAATTTAAATAAATACTCTAAAGTTCCATACCTTTTAACTTACAAATTTTTAACGCTTTCCGTGAAACAAAGCTAATAGTTACATACATTTTTTACTGGACAGAGCCTAAATTACGTCAAGACTATTATAGTAATTAATGGGATACGTGTTATATTTATTGCAGAAAAGAAAACAGCAATTTTAAAAGACATTTATTTATTTACGTACAATGAAAAATGAAACTAAAATTACTTATATTTAACTACTAAACTACTTTCAATATACATATATATATGTAAGTATATAAAATGAATAGTCTAATTAAAAGATAAGTAAGAGCTATGATTAATTAGGACGTTGACATGTGATATGGGTCGCTTGACCCGTCGACTTGGTGGCGCAACCAAATAGTTGTCGGCAACCATATTAACCCTAGTGCCTAGTGCGAATTCACTTAACGTTAGCAAGGTCGGCGTTGTGATTGGCTTGCTACAAGTTAACCAACCAATCAGAGAGCTAAACGCGGTAACAGTTCGATGGTGTTAATTAAAAATTCCTCGCACTCAGCACTGGGCTGTCAACTTGGTTGTGCGTCCAAATATGTTCCAAATTCAAAGCTGTCGGTGACCAAATCAACCCTTATCTTTGTTTTCGTGTCTCGTTTTAAACACCACGGTTGCGCAACCGGTCGCATAACCAATTTATTCTGAAGACACAAGGCCCTATGTACAGAATTTGTTTACAATACCTGGTTTGGTCTTTCTTGACCAATCTTTTGAGAAGTTTTTCCTTCGTCGAGACCCATTGCTTCTCCTCTTCAGAAGAGGAATCCTCTTCATTGTTAGTTTTAGTACTGCTACCAGGTAGAGATTTTACAGCGCTTTTCTGAGGTTGAAAAAAAATGTCTCATTGTTAAGCATGGTTATACAATTAAAAATCAATTATTTTGTTTCATAATAATCGCCTTATGTTTGGGATTACAGGCAAAGTTTAAAGGCGAACGAGTTAGCTTGTTAAAAACTGAAAACAGTCAATAAACAATGCTTTAAACTAACTACACATATAAAGAAGTGGGTCCCTACCCAAGGAGCAAATTGCTAATATGTTCGATATAAAAATTAATAATAATTTACCTGTTTATTTCTCGTGACAGTTCCTTCAGTTGGAGTACTATTTACATCTTCCGATATTACAACAGGGGCATGCAGTAACTTTAGTTCTTTATTCATCATCTTATCAGCAGTGAGCATTAATTCCTCTTTATCATCAGTGACCTCGTCTTTTTTCTTGTTACCTCTGCTCCTAGTTTTATAACCTTTTTCCTGTGTCTCTTCTTCTCCTTCTGCTGGCTCCTGCTTTATTTTCCCGTGATTGTCATCCGAGTCACTCTCATTTTCGTTCATTAATAGTTTCTTTGCTAGAGTATTCTCAGTGTTTCTTGTCGCCTATAAATTAGAAAGGGTTACATGTAACAGGCTTAATATTCGAGAGCCTAATTGGGACCTAGCATTATTTATTTGTATTTAAAAAATCTCAATACTAGAACCTGTGATGGAGTGATACATGTCCATAAGATAGCACACAACATAACTGGGGAGTTAAGGAAGTTTTACAAAATTTTATATTTATAACTTCTTAAAACCAAATGTTTTATTAAAATAAAATTGTTGGACAATGCGTAAGGCATTAAGTCAGCTTTTACATATACCCCCTTATTACAAAACAAGATTTATCTTTAGTCCAGGTTTAAACCATTGAGTCGGGTTTTGAATTTTGAACCTTATTGTCATCTTCAATTTGAAATAAAAAAACTGGCTCAATGGTTTAGTCCTAGACTAAAGTAAAACCTTATTTTGTAATAAGGCCGATTAGGTTTGTTTAAAAGCTCCTCAGTGGCATCCAAGTAGCAAGCAACTGCATAGTCTATCGAAGGACGTATTAGAGACTGCGCCACATGAATCCTCGTTTTTAATGGCGAGAGAGACTGGAGGTGTTTCAGTGAATGCATGGAAAAATGCATCCTATGAATAACCTGAACACCCCATGAAAGGTTACAACATTCAATATGAACGCCTAAGTTCTTCAGCATCGGTAAAGGGGATAACATAACCAGTCAAGCTCAGAGGATCGAGAGCAGAGATGCCTAGAGCGTTGCTTTAATATTTACTACTAATAATCAAAGCCTTGAACTTAGTCTTTAGTGTAAATAAACCAGATACTTATGCAAAAAATATATACATTTTCTTAAAAAATGCGAAGAGTCTTTTTCCCCAACCCATTATAAATAGACTACTTATTTATTGCCGAAATTATTGTGTTCAAATGTTATATTATTTTATTATTTATCTACTAAGTTATGACCTCACAAACTAGGTAGTATTAAAAATTTTAATAGAACTTACAACAGGTGGTGCAGTTTCATATTCAATGTTAGTTCCTTCGTCGTCGGAAGGTTCCAACTCGTGATGGTCTGAGTATGTGGGACTGTGTGATCTGCTGCTAGCGTCCAACGCATTCTCGGCCTCCTTTGGCTCCATTTTCCCATCATTTTCCTTCGATTTCAATTTATTTTTACCACGGTTATGGCTTTGATTAGTTCTGTTTAAAGAACTTAAGTTGGTCAACCTGAAAACATACATTATTGTTCATAATTTTTTTTATCTGATTTCTTATGTTACTGTATGCGGTTGAGTATTAAGAATTATTAAGAGGGTAATTTCCAACTAGTCAAATACAATACTTTTTTTACCTTGTCCGATGTAGTGTGTTGCTACGTCAAACTACTTACATGACATAATTTTTTGTATTTCATAAAAATTACATGGAAAAATATGAAATAACTTAAGATTATTTTTTGAAAAAAAAAAAATTGACTATGGAGCTCCATAATTGCAAATATTTATTTGTCTTACCTGTTTATTTCTTCGTCCTCTTTACTCTTGCTTGCAATGTCTTGATAAGCAAAATATGTTTGTACGAATGACTCCGGCAATTTTTCTAGAATAACAGAAGAACCAAGGTACAGTTTTTTATCATGACCATTCACCGGGTAGCAGTGCCAATCATGTCGAACTATAAAATTAGGACTTTCTTCTTGTTTACTTGTTGCTGTAGCTACTTTCTCAGATGTTTCTGCTGTTTTAGCTTGGTATTTTTCTCGATCGACATTCTTGTCCTTTTTAGACCGTTTTCTATTACTTAGGAGCTCATCTAACACAGGCATCGATGACTGGCCAGCTTGATTTTCTGGTAAAATTTTACCATGCACAAATTTCATATATTTATTATGAATTATGGATATTTCTTTCTGGTCAATATCTGAAAAACCAATAAAACTAGAAGCATTTTCAGCAACTTGATCAGTTGAATCCACATTGTTGCATTGTATCTCATCCTCTTTACTGGATTGAGATAGTTTAGTCTTTTCTTGTTCTTTTTTATTTCTTGACTGTACAGGTATATCTTCAGGTTCAGGGTCCGTTGTATCGCCCTCTTTTTCTTCATGATTTATTTTATCTCTTAGTCGTCTGGTGGTATGAGTAACCTCGTTGGTGCCTGGTTTATCTTTCGTTGAAACTATAGGTATGTTGCATTGTACCTCATCCTCTTTACTGCACGGAGATTGTTTTGTGTTTTCCTGTTCTTTCTTATTTCTTAACCGTACTGGTGTATTTTCAAGTTCGGAATTCAGTGAATCATCCTTTTTTTCTTCGTGATGTATTTTATCTCTTAGTCTTCTGGTCAAATAAGCAACCTCATTAGTGCTGGTTTGATCTTTTGTTGAAACTGTAGGTATTTCTTTGTTACCTTTCGGATCAGGTTTCTTCTGTTTACTCTTATGTTTTTTGTCAGCTTTCTTCTTTCCAGCCAACTTTTTATTTTTATTGTCATCTTCGTCAGAGCTGCTCTGCATTAAACTTCCTTTAGCAGTTTCTATAGTTAATGGTTCGTATGTTTGCGGTACAAGTAGACTCATGCTCATGTCATCTTCTTCGTAATCAGGTTCATGTCGTCTGTGTTCTCTAAATGCACTTTGACTGAAAATATCATCACTTACATCACATAATCCAGATATAATTTTGCTAGAAGAAACAAATTTTTCAAACACTTCTACGTCGTAACTCTTATTGCTAACTTTTGGAATGGAATCATTACTCAAGTCATCAAGACATTCTATTTTTACTTCAGGTATCATTGTCATTTCATTAGGTGCATGTATAGGTTCTATTTTTACTTGATTTAACGGATGAACATCATATGATAATTCTTCATCCATAGGTTCAATTTTGATCTGAGCAACAAGTGGCAACATTCCTTCTTCATTTTCATCACCATTAACAGTACAAGATCTGAGTTCTTGCATCTGAACTTGAGATACCCAATTAGGTTCAGATTCTGTTTCTTCAGATATAGCCTCCAAGTAATTGTCATCATCATCATAATTATTTTCATCTAACTCTTCAAAATATTCCGGTGCTATGTCATCTGCCTGAGCCTGTTCAAGACTCAAGAAAGCTTCCTCCGATAGGGTATTCACACTATTTATTGTTAAACCTTGAATCATTGTTTCGACATCAGACTGGTCTGGATTGGTCACAAATGAGCAAACATTTATATCTTCAAAGATTAATTGTTTCACATACTCGAAGGCATAAGACTTAAGAGATTGTGGATTGAAGAGATTATTACTATTATGAGATTCATGAAATAGTTGTTGTTGAATGATTTCTGAGTGTGTTGTTTGTTTGTTGTCAACCATTATATGTGTCATTACCCTGAGGCACATTTGGAATAATGTTTTTGGTATCTTGTTTGATGATAATAATTGTTCTGATACAGAGGTTGGAATTAAGTTATTGCTCTCTTCTGGTCCATTTCTGATTTCCTCATGTTTTTGATGTTTATTAGCTGAATGACACAGAAGTGCTACCACTTTTTGGTAGCAAATAGTTTTGAGTAATGGTACAGATGATACTGGACATGGGTTTGAGTGTGATACACTTCTTTCTTTCATGTTAACAGGTCTATTAGTCAGGACCCTCAGACATAGTCGGAATAATGTTTCTGGATGGTTTTTCACATTAGTACCTTCATTCTTCATGTGTTGACTAGTTTCTTTAAAAGCTGTTTTATCATTTATCTTATTGTTTGCAATCTGAATACACAATTCCGAAAGAGTTTCTGGGCATTGAACCTCAATACAATTGGGTAATAGGGACTTCATTTCAATACTTTTCTCTTTTGATGAGAATAATTGTTCTGGTAGAGAGGTTGGAATTAAATTCTTGGTCTCTTTTGTAGTGTATCTAGTTTCCTCGTATTTTGGATGTTCCTTAGGATTTCTCTTAGCTGCATAATGCAGGAATGCTACCACTTTTTGGTAGCAAATAGTTTTGAGTAATGGTACAGTACACGAGTTAATGATTTTTGAGTGTGTCACACTTCTTTCCTTGATGTAAACAGCTTTTTGAGTCAGGACCCTCAGACATAGCCGAAATAAGGTTTCTGGTTGGTTGTTCCCATCTGTAAGTTGATTTTTCATGTGTTGACTAGTTTCTGTAACAGCTGTTTTATCATTTATCTTATTATTTGCAATCCAAATACACAATTGAAGAAGAGTCTTAGGACTTGTTACTTTAGCAATGTAAGGTATTTGCTTAATATCATGATTCATTTGTGAAGTACTGGCATTATTTTCTGGGCTAATTCCAACATTTGCAGAGTAATCATTATTGCATTGACCTTGTTTTACAACAAAATAATTACACACAGATTCTTGGGTTACATTCAACCATGTTGTGGTTATAAAAGGAGCACAAATAGAAATAGCTCTTTGACGGGAATAATTCTTGAAAAAATCACTTACCATTTTTGTGGTAATTTTATTATCAGGAGGTTTTTTATTTCGGCTGTCCTGGGCTAAAAAAGACTGTGTAGGCTTTACTTTCTTTACCATTACTGTGTCGTTAATCCAAACTGCATGACGCCCTTTGATATTAAGAGTTTTATTTTCAGTTGGTTTTTTTGCAATTTTAATGGAAAGTTCTTTGTTGAGAAACACTGTTTTGGGATTAAATTTCGGTGTTTCTTTGGATTTATTTACAGGAGTCGATACTGTCGGTTCGTCCACAATTTCACAGTCACTATCACTTTCTTTTTTCGAAGAGGGTACTATTTCTTTCTCAACTTCCCTACACTGTGTTAAGTTATGGGTTTCTAAAAATTTTTCATATTGTATTTCTAAATCCTCTTCCATCTTTTCAAGATTATGTTTCGCTAATTTAAATAATAAGAACGACTTTCGTACACAGTAATCCATTTTCATGGTGTCGGTAACATGGGTGGTATTAATTTTCTTTTTCATAAAATCTTCAGATTTTTCTATCATTAATGACCCTAACTCAGACGTCATTTTCACAATACCATTGAGGAATGAACATGCACTTTTCGATTGCTCAGATGTTAAATCAACATTTATCTTCATCTTGCTTTCAAATGGTGATTTAGTTTGCACAAAGGTAGATTTAGTCTCTGTTTTATTGGTTTGTGACCACATTTCTACACTTTTCTTGGCGTCTGGATCGATTGTAGGTATTTCAAGGGTCTTATTCTCACCTGAATCTGCAGCAGAAACTTTCTTTATTTGTATATTAGTACCCTGTATTTTTTTGGCAATAAAATGTTCAAACTCGTTAATACATCCCCAAGTTTTAGATTGTGTTGATGTTTGTGATTGATCTTCATCATTAGCTGGGTTTGGCAAACATATCTCAATGTCACTTGACTGCGAAGTAGGAGCTGGTAAACATATTTCTACATCACTTTCTTTATCTTGATTCAATTGCTTCTGCTTTCCCTTTTTTCTTGGAGACCGATTTTCAGACTTTTTACGCAACTTTTTCTTCTTTGGTTTTTTCCCTGTTTCACCTATTAGTGCTTGTGCTTCACTGTCAGTTGAATCAATATCTTTATTTCCTCTTCTGCCAGGTACATATTCATCATCAGAGTAATATCGGTTACCTTTCCTTCTCCGTGGTTCATCATCATCAGATAGCTCAATATTAGCAAAGGGATCTTCATCAGAGCCTTCATCATAACGTAACTTAGGAACTTTTCTGCGGACAGGTCTTTTAGATGTGTCTTCCACAAGTTCAGAATTTTCAGTATTTTCTTCAGCAGCTCTATTTTCTAGGTCCATGATTTTGTCAATATTATATTCAAAGTCAGCCATTACCGGCATTTTATTATTCCGTTTTTTCAGGTGGACATCATCACCATTATTGCTTTCTGTATCAAGAATTACAACATCTTCCGTAGCTGAGAGTTTAACTGTGCTATTATTTTCAGTGTTATGCAGCAAATTCTGATCAATTAAATCTGGTTTATTGATAGTTATGATATCTTTACTATCAGAATCCTGAGACTTCTCATTATTAGTAACTTTATTTGCTGTCAAATTAATTACTGCTTGACCTTCATTGGGCAAAGGTTCAATAAGATCAGTCTCAAGTTTTTCTACTTCAGCTTGTAATTTGTTTAAATTATTTTTAATTTTACCACACAGGTTAGACAGATCAGTATTTTCAGTTTTAGCACACATGGCATTTTCACTTATATGTTCATCCTGAGTTACTTTTTCATGAGTTTTTAATTTACTTAAACAAATATTATCAAGCTCGTCATTAGAAGAATCGTCACTATCAATTTTTATACCTGATTCAGCAGTTTTGTTAAAAATATTTTTCTCCAAATCTGTTTGTGTTAAATCTGATTGTTCATTTTGTATGATGTCAGAAGATTGTGAGCTATTTAAATTTTCAATGTTTGCATCTCTTAATTGATTGTTTTTGTCATTTGTGAGGCTGGAAAGACTTAAATCATTTTTGTTTTTTCTTGGCCTACCTTTCCTCCGAGTTGGTGTTGTATTGCTAATTTTGTCAGTAGGAGGTGTTATAGCGATGGCCTCACTTGTGATGGATGTTTTTCTTGGCCGACCTCGCTTTCTTTTAACCATAGTAGTAAGTAAGTCAGAGTTATCTAGGTTAGAACTTAATGGAGGTTTAGAAATAACTGAACACTCTTGACCCATTCCTGAACATTCATTACCTTCAGAGGTTTGTGATATAGACTTTCTTCCTCTTTTTTGGGGTGGAGTATTACTGCCAACAACTGATTCTTCTTTAGGTTTTAATTGTTCTTCACAACTTTCTCTTGTACCGAGAATGATCACATTACCGGAGCCGGCAGGGATGTTATTTACCGTATTTTCTTTCTTTTTCCTACCTCTTCTGGTTGCTGATTGTGGTTTACGCGGCGAAATTGTAAGATTTAGGTTGGTTTTGTTTTTATCAAAATCGCTGATGTTTTCATAGTTTTCCGAGGAAGAAACACCTAATGTCTCTTGACCTAATGAAGATTCTACATTTTCAGTGTTGTTGACAGAACTGTTTACTTCATTTTTAGTACTCACAGTGTCGCAACGAATAACATTCTCGCCGGGATCAGGTTCCTTAGGTTGCACTGATGCTTGAATAGGCAGTGTAATATATTCCTCTTCCTGATACATTGAAACAGCTTGAAATTGTTCAAATGCATCCTCAGGTATACAGAGGTTGTTCGAAATGGAATTCGAGTCTTCAGACATATTGTTCAAATGTTCAGGAATTAACAAAGTCTAACTGTTACGTCTTAATATTAACACCGCAAATTAATAAATTCCGGCTTACTACCACAATCATTTTTCATTATTTGATAAAATAAAGGAATTTTAATCAAGATTTTTTGTTGTTAGCATTGAACTGCTAGAAACTCAGTGTTGCTAAATAATTATTTACAACCATAATTCTAGGGAACGCTCATTCAGCCAACCCCAGGCCAGTGATGAGAAACGGGGTTGCTATTTATAAAATTGTGGCATAATGCGGCCCATGCAGGCCGCATAGTATGCGGCCTGCATGGGCCTGTATGCGGCGCATACAGGTCCATTTTGACAACATGCGGCCTAGTATTGTGCGTGTAATGTATTTTGACATTTTTTTATTACTTAAGATGATTGAATAATGAGTGTTGGGTAGGCATGCTCCATCGTAGGTCACATAGTTCGCTTATCGTTAAGCGTTATTGCGGCCAAATGACTGCCTATTTCGAAACAAAAAATCATTCTCTAGAGGATCAAAATATTGCTCATCTCTAACTAACTATTAGTTAACTGAGCTATTTAGCTTCAAGTCTCGGAATTTATTTATTTATTTGATTTGTAAATGCCGACCGGTTTTCAACCTCGTTTTTTATGTACTAGAAAGGAAAGGAAAAATGAAAATTCAATCATTTGTTGGAAATAACTGTGATTGAGTGAGTTTTTTCATCGTGTGGTATGAAAGTCGTATAGTTTTCCGTTTTTAACTTCATTATATATTTTTAATTATTCGAAAAATGAGTCGAAGTCGCAGTTCGTGATTGATCTAATGTCAGAAATACTTAGTTACTGAACGAACGCTCCTATTTCATTTTATGCAACTGACTGATTTGGCGGTGACATTAATTTATTGACATTACAGTGGCGAATTGTGTTGACGTTCTTGGGAGCTTTATTAATTTTTTAATATCAATTCATATCAGAATATCTTAGTTTATTTTTAAATAAGTTACAAAATCTGAAAAGAGTGTCAATTGTAAAATCATATTACTTGTAAGAGTGGCAAATGTTTCACAGTCAAAATGTACTTTCCAATAGGTTGGCCCAAAGTTCTGAAAAATCTGGGAGCAGATAATCAAATTATAAAGCAAATCGTGTCGAATAGAGACAAGATATTATTTGCATCTTTGAGTGATGACTGTTTAGCTGTATGGTTTTGTAAGGTGGGTATTATTTTTGTATAAACATCGAGGTCCTAAATAACGAACTACGTTAGTTCCACCTATATAAACAGGGCACAGTGATATTGTTACGCTTGTACTAGTTATGACTTGGTACACGACTAACTTGTCATTTCTTATCCTATACATGATTAAAAAAATAACATAAATGTTATTTTTATCTGTCAATCAAAACTTGTATTTGTGTTATCAATTTATCATTTTAATCATAATACATGTTCAGTTCAGCTGTTCTCATCCTTACATGCTTGTTTGTGAATAACTAACAGTATAGTTTCTGTTTTGTGTTACTATATATATATAACATAACAATCAGACTTCATCTCTTTCTTATCTACTAGAAGCGACAGATTGAAATATAATTACTTAAGTTACCTAAATTGACAAAGCATGTTTTCAATTAATTTCTAGAAACTCACATTTACCCTCTCTCATCTAGTTCATTATGTAGTAGTAGACCCTGAATTTGTTGTTTCCCTAAATTATCTAAGTATTAGAATGTTTATCCTAAGATTGACAAATATAAAAAATATTTAATGGCATATTATTTATTATTTATTTAGATGAAACTATAAATAAATGTAATATACAGTAATGTATCCTTTTTCAGCCAAGTGTCCCCATTGTGTACCATAAGAGGAGTACAGAATCTCTTCAAAGACTTGGAGTCAATGTTGGAGTGGAATGGAAACCTGATTCTTCTATGATATGCATCTCTGTAAGTATAAAAATGCTTTGGCTGACATTTCTGTGTTAGGTGTTGTAGTATTTACAATTGCTGACAAGTCTTTTGCTAACATTAGTGAATATAATGTATTAATTATGCGCTGAGAGACTGGATTTTCAGCTAGTTTATGTTCTGAGATATAAAATTATATAAGGTAAACATTTTTTTTTGCTTTTGTCTGTCAATCAAAATAATATGCTGGTGAGCCTGGATATTAATATGGTTAAAAAGTTACCAAATATTTTCTAATTGTTATACAAAATAACATAAAACATCAGCTAAGTCAGCACATGGAGATGACTAGCAATTTTGGTGGTAAAGAGTAGAAATACCAACCCAACTTTAAACAAATTTTCTATGATAAGTTTGTAAAATTATTTTATTTATTACAGACCTCAGAAGGCCATCTTATACTGTACAATGTGGAAGCTCACAGCGAACAGACAGCATACCAGCAATATGACCCACCCACTGCAAGCTTACGTCGGGACTCTGCCGAATTATTTGTAAAAGAGGTCATACCATCACTGAAAATTACTCTTGTAAGTATTATAGTTAAATAGTAAATATTTTTTGGCAAGTTTTCTTTGTGAGACACAAATATTGTACTAATTCCTCTGAGAGGTAAATAATATAAGGATTTCTTGGGATTGTGACGAATAAAGACATCAGAGAATAGGTTTTTACCAAACAGAAAAAAAACATTCATGTATTAATTTGCCAAAACTCATGAGTTCATGACACTTAAAACAAGAATAAAGATTTTTTTAAAAGTAGAACAAACATTAGAACAATAACTGAACACTTCACAATAAAATAGTATTAAAAAAAACACAATCATGATTGGTATCAGTGTGCATGGTACATGTCCATGTACACATACACATAAGGTAACTTTCTCATGTTATCAAAATATTGACTGTTTAGGTATATATTCAACCGGTAGTTATGAGAAAGATAACTCATGATGTATGAAATATGTATAATTTATAGCATTGGGCCACATACTCAGTGATAAAAAAAAACTATTCATTATTCACAGTACATACTCGTTTCGGTTAGGTTGGCTTAATTCATTATAATTTATGCAATGATGCAATAAAGATATGGAAACATTTTATTGTAATTATTAGCTTTCTTTTACTGATAATTAAATTGTTTATGCTGAGAGAGAGAATTTTATATGTACTTCTTACTATTTCTTATACAACTTCTGTAAAATTGTAATTTGAGTGTTCCATTTCATTTACCTGACATATCTAAAGATACTCAAGCAGTTTGTTTACGTTGTTCACTAATATTTTTTATTAGTTTTATTGTACAGGTTTTCTAAAATGCTGAACATTAGACATGATTTTTGATATATATAAAATATGCTGACAAAAAAACTTAACTGCATCCAGTTAGAATAAGTACCTAAGTTATTTCAATGGAAATTGTAATTCAATAAACATGCATTGTTTCAGTTGAAAGAGGTTTTAGTATGGGATGGGCAGATCACACGGATGTGCTGTATATCAGGCACAGAGATTCTGGTATGCACCACCAGAGCTCACCTACTGCGGTATCGATGGGACGGTACGCAAAACCGGGATTACTGTCTAGACTTAGGAAGAATACCCTTTTCCATCAACCAACAGGTTTCTAAAGGTGATTATTTTCTTTGTTGTATCTACAAAAATGGGTCAGTGGCTAAATGTCCCCAAAAGGTCGGCAACGCACTCATAACTCCTTTGGTGTTACGGGTGTCCTTGTCGGCGCCGATTGCTTACCATCACGTAATCCGTCTGCTGGTTTGCCGACTAATTCCAAAAAAAACAAAATCGTTATAAGCAAGTTGATAATGTAATTCTTTATTTGGCTTATATTTCAATCTAATCAACGTAAGGTATCGCTACCGTAATACGTAAGCGAATTTTGTGTGTCAGCATTGTGGCTTTGAAATTCACCACTGCTTTGTTTACAAACTGCTCCTTATCTTGGCTTTTGTTTATTTGCCCTAGTCAAGATTTAATATACTATTTAATAAAATTGTTTAATTTACAGCGGAGCCGATTTTAGAAGACAATACGCATGTAAATGACATAGAATATTCGCCGCTAGTGTGTGGGTTTGGGATTACTCTCAATGACGGACGGGCTGCGTATCTCACGGCTCCTAATCTCAAGTTTGATCCTAATGTAAGTATATTACCAATAAATTATTTCTTATTAATTTTGTTAAGACTGGCTGGAATGAGGGCTGTTTCGATGTGTTTGTACAGCGACTACATACCAGATCAATTTGAATATAGAACAAAAAAAAGAAAGTCGAACTGTTTGTTCAAATAAAAAAAATATTGTTGTGTTAATATAAAAAAAAATAGATCGCAATTTGTATGAACTATGTATCACGGAAGTTTATGGGTTGAAACAGGCCCTAAGGGAAGGAACCCTTCATTTTTTTAAAGATAATTTGAAAAAGAAAATATCGCCAAAAATTATAACTTCAATTATTTTTCGTATGTCTCTAATTTTAATAAATGTATTTTGACAATCCCAGATATGTTTGGACACAGATCTAATGGTAAGAAATGGAAGCGTGTGTTGTGTACATTAATGACTAGTACCTGAGCACGCTATGATTTCCCTTCGTTTCAATACGTGTGTTTATACCTCAGTAGTTATTTCCTATATAGATTACACTTTATTAATGTCCCGGCCAGATTCCTTGTGTGGTGGTGTTGCTAGGCAGAAGAAGCCTTTGTAAAAAATTAATTCTGAGACATACTAAATAATAAAAATGTATAAATGATTAACGCAAACTGTTCGAGGACCTTAATACGGTAGTTTCTAACTAGTCAAATTCAATACTTTTATCCAAACGTCAAAAAAATTTTCTATGAAATTTGTATGAAACACTGAGTTATGACGTCGTAACATTTTTGCGTCAAATAGCATGTGTTGCTCATAATTATGTTCCTCGGTCGTGGCTTGAAACTAGTCGAGCATCCTCGAACCGTTTACGTTGATAGCTATTTTAATTTTTTTTTCTACAGAATAGGATTTCTTTAAAAGTACTATTCTACTTCTGTATGATGGTTATTGAATAAGTACTATGGCAAGTATTAATTTAATATAACTTAAACATTTTCTTTTTTGTCTATTTTTAGGCTGTTCAAGGCATTTGGGCTCCCGGCATTGATGACGCGACATGCGCGAGAGTCAACCATAAGTTTAGATTAATTGCTATTGGCAGGAAAAAGTGAGTAATTTGTAATTTGTTGGATCATTATTATCTTTTGTTCTATAGAATTTGTCAATAGACCATCAGAGGTGGGGCCCAAAAGAGCTGTTCGTGTCATTCATGTTCAGATTGAGTTGCGCTATATAGTACTGTGGTCCTGGTTCATAACAAGAGAAGGAACTGATGAAGGAAGAATTTGATAATTTATCCACTTTAAAAAGTACTATAGAATTATTCAATAATCATATTTGATGAGATTCTGTGTCGTACCTAATAAAATTATACTGCATATAATTAAATGTCGATCGAATCGTCGAATGTACGCAAATCACATTCCTGATGGCATATAAAGCAAAGATATATGTATGCAGTATGTTAGAGAGCTCCGTTATCATAACCGAAACTATCGGATATCCGTAACCGAATCCGAAATGAAAGTTTCGTATAATAATTCCGAATAGTGGCGGAGCCTAATTGAGACACATCGTGTTTGTATTTTACTTTAGAAATTCCTTAAAATGTTTACCTAATTTATACGAAACTAACAAATAATCCGAAATAATTTCATGTCCGTATCCGTATCCAGTATAATAATTATTCTTATATTTGTATCCATAACATCCCTAACAAAAAGTAATAATATAACTTTGTGAAATGTTTCAGTTCTCAAGTGGACGTTTTCACGATAGACGAGGCGACGGGAGGCTTGGAGCTGTCGCATACGATGGTGCTCAGCTCCAAAGACTTCCCCGGCGACCCCGGACCTGTCAAGTGTATGAGGTAATGTATCGAACTTTATCTTTATATTGAATGTGTTTTTTAAATTAAGAAAAGTAATAGAAGAGCTATCTAATGGTGTAGTTTTTTTTTTTAGCTGATGCTAAATGTTATTACTTGTATATAGGTAATATGATACTGTACTTGTAATTCTTCACATTTGTGAAATAGTATTTATTATGTACTTTTTAAAGCTTTTTTTAAATTTTTTCTACGTACAAAATCTTCTCTGCACTTCCACAAATAATTCAAGACAAAAATTAGCCAAATCGTTGAAGTCTCTGTCGAGTTATAACATTACAATAAAAAGTGGCATTGATTTTTATATACATAGTTATATCTATAGACGTGGTTTGTAAATTATGTAAAGTTATGTATACTGTGATGCTGTACTTGTAATTCTTCTTATTTGTTAAATACTATTTAATCACAAAACCCAATAATATTTTAAACTGAATTCTCTGTTTATTTCAATGAGTTATTAGTAGGTAGGCCCAATTTGGTCTGTTAGGGAAAAACTGACTCAAATATCCGAGTGTTAAGTTTAAAATAATTAAATTTTCGCTTGTTTATATCATCCAGATGGACAGCAGACGGTCGAGCCGTAGCCATAAGTTGGGAGCGGGGAGGTGTATCGGTGTGGTCCACATTCGGTGCCCTGCTGATGTGCTCGCTGGCCTGGGACTACGGCCTCAACCAGGACCTTAGCAAGTCCAACCCTTTGGTTGTGTCCAGTTTAGTTAGTATTTTGATAATATTTTAATTTAATATACGAGGTGAAATATACTATCAGCCTATGTGTTAATCCAGGGTATCATCTATTTACATACCGAAATCAAAACAAATCGGTCCAGCCGTTTTTGCATGAAAGGATAATAAACGTACATCTATACATCTTCTCTTTTCTCTTTCGTCTGCTAGTGTAAGCTCAAATATTTGTAGGAGCACTTCTATTTTAGTAACTAGACATTTAGAGTATATGTATTATTTTATCTGTGTTTTATTATATCGTTGCAGTATCCATTTCAAGGTTGTTATTAATAAAATAAATATTTGCAAATTAGATTTTTTCTCTATTATATACACTATATACTACATTATATTTGCTATAGGAATGGGCGACTGAAGGTTACCAGCTCTGGATGGTGAAGGTGGAAGGAGATACTAGTACTAACATCATACAACTGGATTTTGTGAAGAGTCCCCTCAGTGTGAACCCTTGTATGGTAAGTTTTCAACATTGTATTATCTGTGTATGTATGTATATATACATTCGCGTGTGGTCTGAACGTATTTACATAAAAATATTGATTAACTCCTAGTTGTGTATATGGCGCTGCTATCGAATTATGTCATTCCGACATTCTTCCGGTTCCACTAGAAAATGATAATAAAACCTATATCGCTGTCTGCTATAGAATGGTCGAATATTCCAAAAGAATATCTTTACATAATGTCCGACGTTACCAACTGAATCACTACATAGTACAAAACAAAGTCGCTTTCTCTGTCCCTATATCTCTATGTATGCTACTTTAGAAGTACGAAACTGATATTGATGCGGCTTTTTTAATACATAGAGCGATTAAAGTGGAGGTTTTAAATGTCTAATAACAACCATTAAATAGTGGAGACATTTACTATCAGCTTTCAAGCCAGGGCGGATCGCTAGTGTTAGAATAGGAGTATTAATTCACAACTTATTTCCTTTCAGAGCAACCAAAGACACCTCTACCTGCAAGCAGACGACAAGCTATACGTGAACTTAGAAGACAATCTAACGAAACGTACAAAGATCTCAATCATTGACTCCTCTTCAGAAATATACCAAGCAGAGAACGGCCTGCCTGACCAGTCTACGTTGGAATATGAGAGTAGTACAAACTATAGGGAGTTTGTTGACGACAACGAGTGCAGGAAACAGTGGATAGTGTTGCCTCTACCGGCCACTTACATAGCTACTAATTGGCCGTTGAGGGTAAGTGTTATTAATGTACCTTAGTTGCTTTTAGAATGGTTTGTGGGTGGAAGGGCAGTAATTTACTGCGGTACGGTCCAGAGCAGGGGAAGGAACGGGGTAGTTTTTGTCAGTAAGATTCTGACACTCCATCTTCGCTCCATCTAGGGCGAGACGAGTCATACGGGGGCAACAATTTCGGATACCCTATTTAACTGGGTTTGAGCCAGAGTGTAAGTAAAGATGGCGGGTATAACCCGATCGATGAAAAAACGTCACAGTTTAATGTAAAATGTTCCCAGTATCTCTGCTCTACAATTTAGCAGTATTTTAAAGGCGTTCCAAGTTTGAAAATCAAACCTTTTTTAGGTTATTTTACATGTAAACAGTTGAATACATAACTAATTAAACTCGCGTCTCACGTCTCGTTGAATAGGGTGTAGACAAATTAAAAAAGCAACTTCAGATTAATGAAACAAGGAACATATTTATAGAAACGTATTTATAAACCAAGTAATATGTATCTCCCGCAGTACAGCGCTATTGACGAGGCAGGGGTGAATGTATGCGTGGCGGGGCGCACGGGGCTGGCCCACTACAACTGCGTGGCGCGGCGCTGGAAGCTCTTCGGAAACGAGGCGCAGGAGAAGGACTTCGTCGTGGCTGGCGGGATGCTCTGGTGGCGGGATTATATTGTCATAGGTCAGTTTATTTATGCTATCGGTCGGTCGGCAAACCAGCAGACGGATTACCTGATCGCAAGCAAACAGCGCCGCTCATGGACATCTGCAACAACGGAGGAGTTACGAGTGCGTTGCCGACCTTTTTGGGATTAGGGATTCGGGGATTTAGGGATTTAGTGAGGGAACGGATTAGGCCTCCGGTAACCTCACTCACACGGCGAAACAACGCTGTTTGTGTCACGCCGGTTTTCTGTGAGGCCGTGGTATTACTCCGGTCGAACCGTCAAATCGTGCCGAAACTTGACTCTCCCATACTTTTTTATGATACAAACTTTTTTGATGCATTATTCAAATTTCAATCAAATATTTAATTAATTTCTAATAAGAATTTCTAGAAGAATTTTCCATAAAGTAGCTTCTTGCTCACGTTCGTCCTAAGATTAAGTAGGTACAAGTAGTATTTTCCTAAATCTTTATATGAATTATTCCGTTCCAGGTTGCTACAGCATTCTCGACGGTCACGACGAGATTCGTTTTTATCCTCGAGATGCGAAGTTAGACAACAGGTTCGCGAAGATTGTTCGCGTGCAGTCGCAAGTGTTCGTACTGGACATCCTCGATGATCAGCTCGTGGTCTTCGGAGCTGATGCCCTGGTCACCATATACGAACTCAACTGCATTGATAATAGTAAGTGTTGACAATAATTATACAACTAAGATTTCGTTGGCCCTTGTTTGTTAAATAATAATTACTACTCGAGCGAAACCGCAGAGCGCAGCTATTGTTATAATAGGTAAAGGGATATGAAGATAAAGGGAAAGTTTCTTTACATTTTTAAGGAAATTCAAAACATATTTTTTTTAGGTTCACTTATCTTGACCGTACTGTCATATTATAAACAAATGAAAATCACTCATATTTCTTATTCTAATTTGGAATTATGTCCTTTAAAATTTAAAATTTCAATGATACCAAATCCAGCCAGATACAAAATAGCACACCAAAAGACATTTTATTACAAGTTCATACTTACTATAATGCGAAAAGATTTTTCACCATCCGAATATATTGGGGACATAGCTGACAGTATATGCTTGCACAGCGGGTACGATAGAGATGCGCTGCGTGCAGGCAGTGGACGTGTCGGCGCTGTCGCACCCCGCGTGCGTGGTGGTCAATGACTAGTGTTATATATTGGGGACATAGCTGACAGTATATGCTTGCACAGCGGGTACGATAGAGATGCGCTGCGTGCAGGCAGTGGACGTGTCGGCGCTGTCGCACCCCGCGTGCGTGGTGGTCAATGACTAGTGTTATATATTGGGGACATAGCTGACAGTATATGCTTGCACAGCGGGTACGATAGAGATGCGCTGCGTGCAGGCAGTGGACGTGTCGGCGCTGTCGCACCCCGCGTGCGTGGTGGTCAATGACTAGTGTTATATATTGGGGACATAGCTGACAGTATATGCTTGCACAGCGGGTACGATAGAGATGCGCTGCGTGCAGGCAGTGGACGTGTCGGCGCTGTCGCACCCCGCGTGCGTGGTGGTCAATGACTAGTGTTATATATTGGGGGCATAGCTGACAGTATATGCTTGCACAGCGGGTACGATAGAGATGCGCTGCGTGCAGGCAGTGGACGTGTCGGCGCTGTCGCACCCCGCGTGCGTGGTGGTCAATGACTAGTGTTATATATTGGGGGCATAGCTGACAGTATATGCTTGCACAGCGGGTACGATAGAGATGCGCTGCGTGCAGGCAGTGGACGTGTCGGCGCTGTCGCACCCCGCGTGCGTGGTGGTCAATGACTAGTGTTATATATTGGGGGCATAGCTGACAGTATATGCTTGCACAGCGGGTACGATAGAGATGCGCTGCGTGCAGGCAGTGGACGTGTCGGCGCTGTCGCACCCCGCGTGCGTGGTGGTCAATGACTAGTGTTATATATTGGGGACATAGCTGACAGTATATGCTTGCACAGCGGGTACGATAGAGATGCGCTGCGTGCAGGCAGTGGACGTGTCGGCGCTGTCGCACCCCGCGTGCGTGGTGGTCAATGACTAGTGTTATATATTGGGGACATAGCTGACAGTATATGCTTGCACAGCGGGTACGATAGAGATGCGCTGCGTGCAGGCAGTGGACGTGTCGGCGCTGTCGCACCCCGCGTGCGTGGTGGTCAATGACTAGTGTTATATATTGGGGACATAGCTGACAGTATATGCTTGCACAGCGGGTACGATAGAGATGCGCTGCGTGCAGGCAGTGGACGTGTCGGCGCTGTCGCACCCCGCGTGCGTGGTGGTCAATGACTAGTGTTATATATTGGGGGCATAGCTGACAGTATATGCTTGCACAGCGGGTACGATAGAGATGCGCTGCGTGCAGGCAGTGGACGTGTCGGCGCTGTCGCACCCCGCGTGCGTGGTGGTCAATGACTAGTGTTATATATTGGGGGCATAGCTGACAGTATATGCTTGCACAGCGGGTACGATAGAGATGCGCTGCGTGCAGGCAGTGGACGTGTCGGCGCTGTCGCACCCCGCGTGCGTGGTGGTCAATGACTAGTGTTATATATTGGGGACATAGCTGACAGTATATGCTTGCACAGCGGGTACGATAGAGATGCGCTGCGTGCAGGCAGTGGACGTGTCGGCGCTGTCGCACCCCGCGTGCGTGGTGGTCAATGACTAGTGTTATATATTGGGGACATAGCTGACAGTATATGCTTGCACAGCGGGTACGATAGAGATGCGCTGCGTGCAGGCAGTGGACGTGTCGGCGCTGTCGCACCCCGCGTGCGTGGTGGTCAATGACTAGTGTTATATATTGGGGGCATAGCTGACAGTATATGCTTGCACAGCGGGTACGATAGAGATGCGCTGCGTGCAGGCAGTGGACGTGTCGGCGCTGTCGCACCCCGCGTGCGTGGTGGTCAATGACTAGTGTTATATATTGGGGGCATAGCTGACAGTATATGCTTGCACAGCGGGTACGATAGAGATGCGCTGCGTGCAGGCAGTGGACGTGTCGGCGCTGTCGCACCCCGCGTGCGTGGTGGTCAATGACTAGTGTTATATATTGGGGGCATAGCTGACAGTATATGCTTGCACAGCGGGTACGATAGAGATGCGCTGCGTGCAGGCAGTGGACGTGTCGGCGCTGTCGCACCCCGCGTGCGTGGTGGTCAATGACTAGTGTTATATATTGGGGGCATAGCTGACAGTATATGCTTGCACAGCGGGTACGATAGAGATGCGCTGCGTGCAGGCAGTGGACGTGTCGGCGCTGTCGCACCCCGCGTGCGTGGTGGTCAATGACTAGTGTTATATATTGGGGGCATAGCTGACAGTATATGCTTGCACAGCGGGTACGATAGAGATGCGCTGCGTGCAGGCAGTGGACGTGTCGGCGCTGTCGCACCCCGCGTGCGTGGTGGCGGCGCAGCTGTGCCGGCTGCAGGACCCGCCGCACCGCCCGCGCGCCTCCACCGTCTGCGTACCCGTGCAGAGGCAGCCCGACTCACTGGTAAGACAACAACAATAAATATTCTAATCAGAAAATCTTGGTCTCGCCATCACCATAATCATATTAGCTATTCATCTCCGACATACGTACAACGACTATTTGACAGATTGGGAAATTTGTCATAAATCTAAAGTTGCTATAGTGTATTTCGCAATAGTAATATGTGAATGATGATATCAGTGTTAACTTTTAACCACTTTTAACTACAAAGCTTTTTTGTGTGGAGTTAGACTATTGATCAAACCAAGCGATAGATTAGTAGACTAAAGTGGCACCGGCGTGACTGAAAGCAGCCTTCATCGCATATCATCTGTGTCATTGAAGCAGCCTTCATCGCATATCATCTGTGTACTGTAAAACAAAATATCTACCCAATCTTTGCTATAAATCTCCAAAATTTGTTGCACAATTGACTTTTTGATGTGAATTCACTGAGAAGAGCTCTACTAGTTTTGAGTCACAATGGGACTCTTATTTCTGAGCAGCTTGCGCGGGGCAACGTTTTTATAAAGAGAGAAAAATATCTAATACATTGTCATTATTTTCAGGTGATCAACGCCAGCGGCAAGCTGATGATGGTGCAGAGAGAAGAGTATGATGTCGATGAAGACAACAATCCGGTGAGTCAAATTTACGTATTATTATTATTATTGCCTTCATAAGCAAAATAACGAATTTTAAACTTCAAATACTACTCAAACGCTTCTAAATTTTAAGATAAATTTTACATACAATTCATTTGTTTAGACAACATTTTATCAGTTTTGTTCCTATGATCATTAAGTGTGGGAGAGTCATGCTTCGGCACGAATGGGTCGGCTCGACCGGAGTGATACCACGGCCTCACAGAAAACCGACGTGAAACAACCACAGTGTTGTGTTTCGCCGTGTGAGTGAGGTTACCGAAGGCCTAATCCTTCCCCTCCCCCGGTCCCTCCCCAACCCCTTAATCTCCAAAACCCTAATCCCTAAGAGGTCGGCAACGCACTCGTAACTCCTCCGTTGCGGGTGCCCATGGGCGGCGCTGATTGCTTACCATCAGGTAATCCGTCTACTCGTTTGCCGATCTATTACATAAAAAAAAACTATATGTACAAGTCAATTGGTGGAAGATATCTGCTTGAAATTCAGTTGCAAGATTCGAATTTATAAACGTCACAACGACATAAAATAATGTCCATACAACTGCTTTGTGGAAAACAAAGATGGCGCGATATTTAAGAACAATTTGAAATTAAGTAATATTTCAGTATTTTACATTTCGTTTATATTATTGTAATTTTGGTTTCATTGTTCTGAAGATTTGTATAGGTGTTAGATCAACAGAGAAGGAAAAGTGTTCATGTAATATTTAGATAACTACTTTTATTAATGGTAATCCGCATAACTAGTCGCAGTGCTAGGCTATTAACCTGCCAAAGCCGTCAACTTATGTATTTGTGTGAATAATAGGAGTCTAGTCTAATGTATTACAATGTATGCCGTTACTTACATAACGTCTTATTGCACTGGAAATCCGAATACTTGGATAGATGTGTTTCATGCGAAACAACTAATTAACTACTTTGTGTAGTTATGTATTGAAAACGCTTACATTACAAGCTAATGCGCGTGTCATTGAACATTCGGCACGCATAACTAAACAAACTCATTTCATGCACCACACACACACACTGACCCATTAAAACAAGTTCCTTCGTAAAAAAAGTATTTATTCAGGTACACTTCGTTGCTTTGGATTATACCAATCAAACTTAACTTCTATCATGACCTATGTGTATTTTTGCACGAACAATCATATGCAAGAACACACTAGCGCCGTGAGTAACTAAATAGGTTACCTATACACGGAGAAGTTAGTTATAGGAAATTATTTACATTTGAAACTTAAATTATTTTAATGATGCTTGACGGTTCTGATGGTGAGCGTTTTACCGTCCAGTGAGATGGGGCCCGCTGCCCAGCGGCGGACGATGTTTCCCTTGTGACCATAAGAAGTGCCCGATAGATGTACCCACGGGCCAGCCGGGGGCAATGGGTAGAAGGGCAGGATGTCAAACGTGGGCACTGGAGCGATCACTGGCGGGGTGTCGATCACTGGGGTTATGATGGGCTGGTGATGAACTTCCGCTACTGGCGTAATCTCGTGAACTGGAGCAATTGGAGCAATGTGGAGTGGTTCAATATGTCCGATAGGGCCGATGTGTCCATGATCAATGGTTTCAACCACAGGCTTAGCTACTATCGGTGCTGCAACCGGGAGCGCTATGGAGTGTACGTTGGGTCCCGTACGTTTCACCACAGCATTGAATCCAGTGAGAGAGTCAGCAGTGTACTCTACTAAACGGACATTGCCATCGGGTTCCACCAAGGAGTATGCTCCTCGCACCACGTCGCCATTGCGGGTCTCCCACTGCGCCTTATTGTCGCCCGTCGACGGGTCGTTTACCGCATAGTTGAATCCGTAATTTGGGTTCGGCTGGAACGAGTATTTTCAATATTAAACACAAACCCCCACATTACAACTTGCGTGCAAGATAAATCGTGTTGATTTATCTTTAGTCTAGGCTTAAAACATTGAGTCAGGTTTTGAATTTTAAATCTTATTATCACCTACCTTCCATTCGCAATACAAAAACTGGCTCAATAGTTTAGACCTAGACTAAAATAATAACATTGTTTTAAAATAAGCCAGAAAGATTTAGTTTGTTGATTGTAATAAGCCAGAAAGATTTAGCTTTTATGTTGAAAAATATCAGTATGGGTCTTTTACTCACAATTTTATCTATAGTGGCAATGGGAACGTATGACAGCGTCGGAGGCGGTATCGCAGAAGCGACCGCGAACAAAGCCACCAGGCAGGAGACCTGAAAACACAATACATTTACATAAGACAACGTTGAATGACTTTCTTCTTCCTAAAGAGACATTTAAGATCAATTTTGGATAAAGTACAAAATCTGTTCTCTACACATACACATGTAAGAGACAATGACGATTAACATTTTTTCTAGAAGTTGGTCGAAAACAAAAACGAGACATTAATCTCTTACAATTCCAAACATTAGACTCCCGTTTAAGGTTCCTTCAGCCTAAGTCTTAGGGTTCATTTTATGTTACTAACAAGATCTGAGTAAAATAAAATGAATCCGGAAGGGAGTTTTTACCGTAATATGCATGTTCATGTTGCTGACAAGGTATTCCAGTGAGCAGACGAAGTGCACTGTCCTTTGTCACTAACCACCTGCCTATTTATACTACACTAATTATACGACCCGGCAGTGCCCCGGTTACTGTCAAACATCTTGTTTTGAGCCGGTCCGTTTAAGTTCTTTTTGCCCGATTTAGTATTCATAAATAGTTGTTCGGTTAGGCGTATACTGTGATTAACTAATGAGTTAATTGGGGTTGATTATGAGTGTGAGTGATGTGTCGGTTGCCTTTTTGTTCGCGATTGTTCTTTTCATATGTTGAACTACTAACACCTAAAACTCCTCTGGGAACTCCTTTGGCTCGACCGAAGTAATACTACGACCTCACAGAACACTGGCGTGAAACAACCACAACATTGTGTTTCGCTGTGTAAGTGAGGGTACCGGAGGCCAAACGGTCTGCACCCTCCTAATTCCTCTCTAATCCCAAAATCTTCAAGACCCTTATGAAAAATGCCGGCAACTCGTAACTCCTCTGGATTTGCAGGTGTCCAATAGGCGGCGTCAAATGCTTCCAAAACCTGTCCTATCATATAAAAAAACACAGATGGTGGGTGCAAGCGCAGTGGTGTATCGCGTATCGGCACGAAGCAGAAGGAATTTGGATGGTTTTAGTAGTCAAGAGTCTGACACTCATTCGTCATCATCATCATTGGATAATATACAAGTGTAATGATCAGAAATAATCTTTTCTCACTTTTGGCGAAGTGAGAGTTTTTGTTTGACTCTTACTGACTAAGAACCCCCCGTTCCTTCTCCTGCTCCAGGCCGAAGCCGCGCTACATTATTGCGCTTAACCCGCAACGACTAACGCTTCTAAAGCTAAGAAAGATGAGTTGGAACCATGGCTTTGTTCATTCAGAAATCACTGTAAAACTACTTTAAAACTTAATATCCCGTCGCTGCGTTTCAAAGAATACTTACTAATTCACGTACATCACATCTCGCGATCGACATTTCGGGAGAGCCATGATTCGGCACCACGTCGGCACGAATGTGCTAGACCGGAGTCGTCACAGAAAACCGGCGTGAAGCAGTACGTTGTGTTTCGTCGAATAAGTGAGGTTACCGGATGTTGAATCCTCCCCACACTAATGTGTCCTCAAATCCCCTATCCGTAAATCCCTAACAACCCACAAAAGCCGACGTCTTAGTAACTCCTGTGGTATTGCGAATGTCCATGAGGCGGCACTAATTGCTTACTATTAGGTAATCAGTCTGCTCATTTGCCGACCTATAATACCCAGAGAACCGGAAGACCCGGAACAACAATTTATGGATTACACAAACCGTTCTACATTTGTGCGGGAATCTCAACCGCGATAGTTTATGTAACCGGTTACCTAGTGACAAATGATACTGGCTTGATATACTGCAGTCATTGAAGGTCAAGATATTACACCTGTCAGTGTCTCCACTGTATTTTCTATTCCGTGCCTCCAGTCTTAACATTCACAGACTAGCTCTTGCCCGCATTTTTGGTATAAAAACTATACGTATATATGGGATGTAAGGGGGAAAATACTATCTTAGTGCCCCAGTCAACCTCACCTGCTCGTTGTGCATCCTGCTGATTAACGAACGAGGCTCTGGCGACCGACTCATGGCGGTATAACCATAAAATGTAGGCGTAGACAAATTCAGCAGACTAGTGTCGGGCAGCAGCGTCACTAGTGCGAGGAGCTACGCCCTGCGATCACCAACCCGCCTGCCCAGCGTGGTGATTACGGGCATTACCTCTAATGGCACGCCTAACGAAACGGCCCCCAGTTCCCGGTCGCCCCGCTATTCTTGGCCAAGTCGGCGGTCATAGTAACGGCGGGGTAGGGGGTGCTAAGAATCTCCGGGCTATGAAAGGCCGACAACACCAACTGACTCTGGCTACGTATAACGGACGCACGCTACGGCTCGATGAACATTTGGCACAGTTAGAGGTGGAGCTAGAAAACGTGAGGTGGCATATCCTGGGGTTATGTGAAGTCCGAAGACAGGGAGAGGATACCGTAACTTTGGAGTCTGGCCACCTCATGTACTACAGGGAAGGAGACCAACCATCACAGGGTGGCGTCGGGTTTTTGGTCCACAGATCTCTGTCAGACAGCGTTGTTGAGGTCTCCAGTGTGTCAGCAAGGGTAGCGTACCTTGTGATCAAACTCACCAAGAGGTATAACCTAAAGGTCATCCAAGTGTACGCACCTACCTCGACATACTCGGATGATGAGGTAGAGGAATTGTATGAAGACATTTCCAGGGCCTTACACACCACCCAAAAGGCCCATTTCAACGTTGTCATGGGAGACTTCAATGCTAAAGTGGGAGTACAGACTAGCGGCGAGTCGGTAGTAGGACCACATGGTTTTGGAAGCAGGAACCATAGGGGGCAAATGCTCGTTAACTTCCTGGAAAAAGAGGGGCTATTTTTGATGAACTCCTTCTTTAAGAAGCAGCCCCAACGGAAGTGGACGTGGCGGAGCCCCGACGCTATGACAAAAAATGAAATAGACTTCATTATGACGGACAAGAGACGAATATTTAGAGATGTCTCAGTGATCAATAGGTTTAATACCGGAAGTGATCACCGACTTGTGCGAGGCACTCTAAACATCAAATATGACTCCGAGCGTGTCCGTCTCATGAAGTCTACGCTCCGACCAAACTTGCTCCAAGCCGTGGTTGGGTCTGAAACATTTCAGTTAAAACTGGAAAACCGATTTGCTGCCTTGGAAACCACAAATGACATTGATATCGACCAGGAACTTGACCAAACAGTAGGGATCCTCCGAGACGAAGGGACGAGATTATGGCGGAAGCAGAATACCGGCAGGGGCGCCAAGCTTTCGGGAGAGTGCCTACAGGTTATGGAGAGGCGACGTAACAACCCATCAGTCGCTTCGTCAGATCTTAATAAAAAGATCTCAAAGCTGATAAGACGTGATCTCCGAAGCGCCAATACTCGCGCTATAAAAGAAGCGATTGAGCGAAACCGGGGGTCAAAAGTCTTCAGCCAGCAATTAAATCGAAGCCATCTGACGAAGTTGACCACACCGGATGGTAATATCGTCTCTTCTAAGCCGGAAATTCTCGAGGAGGTTCGGCGCTTCTACGGTGATCTGTACACCTCAAAAGCACCGCGTCCATATCGAGACTCGGGGGATCCTAGGGCCACACTTATCCGCCACTTTACCGAAGACATGCCAGAGATCAGCCAAGACGAGATTGCGTTGGCTTTGAAGCAGCTTAAAAATGGAAAAGCCCCCGGAGAGGATGGAATTACAACGGAGCTCCTAAAGGCCGGTGGAAAGCCAGTGCTTGAGCGACTTAAACGCTTGTTTGATTCCGTTCTATTCTCGGGGAGAACTCCAAGGGCGTGGGGCAAAAGTGTCGTCATTATGTTCTTTAAAAAGGGAGACAAAACCCTTCTGAAGAACTACCGACCTATTTCTCTTCTGAGCCACGTCTATAAGCTGTTTTCCAGGGTCATAACAAATCGTCTCGCGCGAAGACTCGACGAGTTTCAGCCCCCTGAGCAGGCCGGGTTCCGAGGGGGATATGGTACCGTGGACCACATACATACAGTGAGGCAGATTGTACAGAAAACCGAAGAGTATAATCTGCCCTTATGCCTGGCGTTTGTGGACTACGAGAAAGCCTTTGATACTGTCGAAACCTGGGCTGTTCTGGAGTCCTTGCAACGGTGCCAAGTCGACTGGCGTTATGTTCAAGTGTTGAGAGATCTATATGATGCTGCCACTATGGTCGTTCAAGTACAGAACCAGCAGTCTGAACCTATCCACCTGCATCGGGGCGTAAGACAGGGGGACGTTATTTCCCCCAAACTGTTTACTAATGCTTTGGAGGATATGTTCAAGACGCTGCGCTGGAAAGGCCGGGGCCTAAATATTAACGGCAAGTATCTCTCACACTTGAGATTTGCAGATGACATTGTAATCGTGGCTGAAACCGTGCAGGACTTACAATATATGCTGAACAGCCTGGCTGATTCCTCTGCTCGCATCGGACTCCGGATGAACCTACAAAAAACGAAGGTCATGTTCAATGAACATGTTCTCCCGGAGCCGATCACCATCAATGGATCTCCTCTCGAGGTTGTTCAAGAGTACGTCTACCTCGGGCAAACTATCCAGTTCGGTAGAAACAACTTCGAGAGGGAGGCTCGTAGGAGGATACAGCTTGGCTGGGCAGCGTATAGGAAACTCAGTCGGGTATTCTCGTCAAAGATACCGCAAAGCCTGAAGACAAAAGTCTTCAATGAGTGCGTCCTACCAGTGATGACATACGGAGCCGAGACGTGGACACTTACAGTGCGACTGATCCACCAATTTAAAGTCGCTCAGCGAGCTATGGAAAGGGCTATGCTTGGAGTCTCTCTGAAGGATCGTATTCGAAACGAGGTGATCCGACAGAGAACTAAGGTTATCGACATAGCCCAAAGGATTAGCAAACTTAAGTGGCAGTGGGCAGGTCACATCTGTCGAAGAACCGATGACCGATGGAGTAAACGTGTTCTAGAGTGGAGACCACGTCTAGGCAAACGTAGTGTAGGGCGCCCTCCAGCTAGGTGGACTGACGACATCCGCAGGGTGGCTGGCAGTGGTTGGATGAGAAGAGCTGAACATCGAGCTCAGTGGCGTGCAATTGGGGAGGCCTATGTCCAGCAGTGGACGACAACAGGCTGATGATGACTATGTCCTTTCTCGAGTTCTAAACTATGTCTGTACCCAATTTCACAGAAACCGGTTCAGTAGTTTAGGCGTGAAGAAAAGACAGATAGACAGACACACAGAGTTACTGTCACATTTATAATGTTAGTTTGGATGTACCGATACAGATTGACACAACTTATCCCATTCTTAAAAAAATGTGAATGGCGACCTGTCTAACCTTGTGCTCTTAGTACATTTAAGTGAGAGCCATGCTAGGGCACGCATGGGTCGGTTATTTGACCTTGAATTACCAAAATTCCTTATCCCCATAATGTTGGCAACCTTGCAACCTCTGGCCCCTTATTACAAAACAAGATTTATTCTTTAGTCCAGGTTTAAACCATTGAGTCGGGTTTTAATTTTGAATCTTATTGTCATCTACCTTCAATTCGAAATACAAAAACTGGCTCAATGGTTTAGTCCTAGACTAAACCATTGAGCCAGTTTTTGTGTTTCCGGTGACCCACGTGGCCTTTAATGTGTTAACGTTTTACATAGAAATTCTTGTCTTAAAATTAGTTAATCTATGAAATGTGTTTCTTTTTTTTTATACTCTTGACTTGCATTTTTGTTTGAAATATTTAACAATCGGAATACTTAATTTAGGTACAGTAGTGGATATAAACAGCGACGGATTTTATTTTCACTTTTCAAAAGAGGATGTTTTGATTTTATTTTCACTTTCCAATGGAGGATGATTTTTTGTAATAAACTAAATATTTGTTTAAGTTTTATATTATACCTAAGTTACAAAGAAGAAGGTGTTAGATTGAAAATTGCAATCAAAATATCTTCTGAGCATAAATTCGGATTTTCTTTTACCAATTATGAATAACTACCACGATGAATAGAGTTATTTATACGACTTCTGCTTCATCCCTACTATTAAAATAAACAAAATAACAAACAAACAGTTTAAATTTCTTTATTTACACATTTACAGTTAATTTCTTCGCTGCAAAATATTTACAAAGCATTTGTAGACTAGTTAACATTAGCTCTAATACTGGCTAAAATAAAAGCCCAAACGCACGAAGACAATCCACAGCAACAATGCTTCCTCCAAGATCACGATTACGGTGGTAGAGTTGTGAATATTCCAAGGCTAGATACAAATTCATTCATCCATCTTTACAATTCAATGTTTCTTTTGCAAAACTAATGTTCTACCGTACAGTGGAATCGGCCCAGTCGTCCATTTGTGCACTTTGCCATCAACGTATTTGCGACTGTATATGGTGACGTGCGGCTTGTCTAACACAGATCCGCCTAAGGGAACCCATCCTCCATAGGAGTGCGTGAAAGGATCCCATGGGAGACTCCATTGTCCCAGAGTTGTTAGTTTCGGTAGGTTGGCAACAATGGGTGTGGCACCGAAGCCATAGTTTACTGGGCCTATGATTGATGTTAGAGGAGCTACTGGTAGAACTGGCGTCGATAGAGGTAGGATTGGCTTGATTGGTAGTACTGGTGCATGAGCATGTACGGTGGGTCCGACCTTCTTCACGACTGCATTGAAGCCGGTATGGTCGTTGGCCGCATAGTCCACGATACGAAGGGAACCGTCAGGCTCCACTATTGAGTACGATCCTTTAACCGTATCTCCGTCTCTAGTCTCCCATTGAGCCTTGTTGTCTTTTGTTATCGGGTCGCTGACAGCGTAGTTGTACGCGTAGCGGGGGTAATCCTGCAACATTCAACATTCATAAATATACATAATTATAAGATTTATTGCATCATTGAATCGAAGTGTGATACTTACAATTTTATCAACGACTGGAACCACATTTATGGCACCAGCGGAAACAGTAGCAACAGCTACGGCGAGTGCGCACGCAATCTGTAATCATATACATTTTTTATGATTCAAACATCGAACAGTATACATACAAAAATAATCGATAATCGTCTCTAATTTGTATCATCGATTTTTTTAATAAAAAATTGCTAACCATTAACAATGGATTCATATTGTCAGCGAGTGACATGTAGAATGTTGGGTTGTCAGTATGTGCAGTATGCTTTTATAAGTGCTTAGTGGTAGGACTGCCGATACTAGTTCTTATACTACAGGTTTGTTATTCACATGAAACATGACCCAATACATGCAAAAAAATATTTCAATCGAAATGTTTTTTGCTTGATATGTGATGGTATATGAATAGTTCCAGTTGATTCGGGTTCGTTTGCAAGGGTCTGCAGACGGGTCTTCTACTTCGATAGTCATACTCTCGCATGGTAAAGTTTATCTGATGTTTATGTAAAACCAGATTTATAATCTGTTTTTGTTAGCTATTTTATTTTAAATTTCTTTATATTCTTGTTCCATAGATCCTACTCATGTTATAATTGCAAAAAATTGTGAGTATGATACTCGTACTGATCTGGCACAGACATGAAATATGATCTGATATAATATACTGACATACTGATATGGTGTACGTTTTTCTAGTGGCGTGTGATTATTTAAACTCTAATCATATTAAACTCACTTTTAAGTTGTATTGTAGACCTGAGTCTTTAACTTAAACTCTCCTAATAACTCACAGAAACTCTCTCTTGCTGAGGTAAGTGTGACTTACTTTTGCGATGATTAATGATTCTGATCTTGACAATGAAAATAATTATATTTTCAATAGCAACTTTAATTTTTGGGATATTATGCAGAACCCTATTTTAAAGTATTACTATAAACATGCCAAGCAAAAACCTACCTTATTTACATCAATATACATAAATTGTACAGTCAATTGTCTGATTAACGAGCTATGTCAGTCTTGAATGTCTTCAATTTGTCATAAATAATTAATTACAAACAATATTGGGAAATGAGTAAATGATCATCAGCCTATAAGTGCCCGCTGCTGAGCAAAGGCCTCTTCTCATACGGAGAAGGTTAGAGCATTAATCACCACGCTTGCTCAATGCAAGGCGATTTCAAACTTATAAGTAGAAATTATAAGTCCAGGTTTCCTCACGATGTTTACCTTCACCGTATGTCAGTGGTGTCTGGTGTCTAAATAATCATAGAAAGTACATATAACTCGGAAAAAGTCACATTGGTACTTGCCAGGTTTCGAACCCACACCCTCATGCATGAGAAGCGGGCTCCTTATCCTCCGGGCCACCACGACTACATTAAGTTCAACACTATTTTTTTTTATTCCAAAGTGATATTGTATTGGTCGGCAAAAGTGAAACGGGTAACCTGATGGTATTCCCGAAACACCAGGAGAGAAGTTACAAGTGTGTGTGCCAACTTTTTGAGAGTTATTAGCAATTTCGGACGGAATAGGGATTAAAGGATCTTCCGGCAACCTCACTCACTCGGCGAGACGCTGATGAAAAATTCATTCGGGTTGAAAGGCCCATAATAAACTAAGATTGCCGATATACTTTTTAACGTTGCATGCTTTCAGATCAGACCCTGCTAGAATTAGGATTAAGGCCGCTATCCCACTAGGCATTTTACTAGCGGTGACGTCAATGTCGCGTTTGCGCAGCGTCGACGCCGCGCTGACGTGACGATGACGCCGCGTCGGCGCGTGCTAGGCGTCCACTAAACGCAACGTTGACGTCAACGCTAGAAAAACGCCCGTGGGATAGCGGCCTAAAAGGTTGCGTTATACGTATATAGAATTGTTAGCCTGTCGTGGTTGCGTTTCTAAACAAACAATTTACATACCACATCACACCCAGACCCTGACCAATATATTCGTGGATCACAAATAGTTCGGAAATCGAAACCGCGTCACCCTACACCTTACAGTCAGTTGCTATAACACTGCGTCAACTTTGCAGTTTTTATAAGCGTGATAACAGGCTGACTTAATTTCATATTTTTTATTCATTGTATTTGCTATACATCCAGAACGCAGCGATCTGTACATAGAAAAAAAAACCATACTATAACGCCACGAAGATAACGATTATAATACCTACCTATTATGTAAAAGGAAGAACATTATCAGGAGTTCAGTCAACCGTGAAACATGATTAGCATGATCAGCAGTCATTATGCAAATAATTACTAATTTTATTTACTTCATAAAAGCACCAATAGAAAATCGAGAAAATTGTCTTCAAGGCCCTAGTGAAATTGAGCTCCATCATAAGTCGCATCATTGCTTACCATCAGGCTATAAAGCGGCTACAGGTGAGCCTAATAATAAAATACTATTAATAAAAAATCTCCTGAAGTCGTATGTAACTAATCGGGTTGTTTGCTTCATGACCTAATGTGACGGTAACTGCTAATGATGTATGCGTGTAAATGTGGGTAGTGGTATCTATACTAATTTTATAAAGAGGTAAAATTTGTAAGTTTGTATGTTTGTAAGTTTGTATGTAGGGGGTAATCTTTGGAACATCTGTCGGATTTTCAAAATTCTTTCACTGATAGATAGTTACAATGTTCCTGAGTGCTAAAGGCTATAAAACATTAAGCTATGATTAAATGGAGCCGAGCAGCGGGTGTAACCGTGCGAGAGTAGCTAGTTATAATTAAAACTGTTATTATGTCTCTCATTAATTTGGCTCTCATAAATAAAGTCCAACGATGATAACAACTTTTCTACAATAAAATTAATTATTAGGTAGAAAAATGTTAAAACTAAGCTTGAAATTAAATAACGAGTTAGTTACTAAAATTATGATAGTATCGTTATTTTTTTTATTTTAATACACTTTTTACTGGATATTTTTTTTTGACGTCGTCTTTCATCATTCCTTTAGGCCACTGCTTGACAAAATAGACTTACGTCTTATTAATACTTGAGTCTTCTAACATCAACACCACACACGCAAAGTAGTTCATGCCACGTTGAGACATCAGACAGGTATTCTGGTTAGTAAAACAATTATATTTCACCACATGGTGGTGTATGCTTTATTAGTGCTAGTCTGACTTATAATTATAACATAAATATTATTTGTATTATGTACAAAAGACACGACCTTATCCTAATCTAAAGGTCTTTCTTCAAGGAGACTCACTAGGGGAGACTAAAGACAACAAGGAACAGTAATGGGCAGCGGCATTTAAACGTTGGGAGTCCTCAGATTTCTGTATTTAATAAACTAATGCTTGCCGTAGTAAGGTGCCGCGCCCCAAGTGTTCAGTAGTCCGTCACCTAACAATCCATGGCCACTGAGGGGAGCTTTGGCGTAACTGGCGCCCAGTCCGCTGTACCCACCATATCCAGCTAATCCATCCTTGATTCCTCCATAACCGCCTAATAGCAGACCATCGCCCTTCAATCCAGCGTAACCTCCATATCCAAGTCCAATATCCTTAATTCCTGCGTATCCACCATATCCTAAAGCATCACCTTTCAACAGCGGCAATGGTGCTGGGTAGCCTCCCAAACCTCCTGTCAATATTGGTCCAGACTTGTAAATGGGACCAGGGAGGCCAGCGTATGATGGCAGTAGTGGTGCTATGGGAGCAACGGGCTTCACAAGCGGCCCGTAAGATGGGAGAGGTGCAATTGGCGCGATTGGTGCAATTGGCGCTATAGGAGTTTTGATTATTGGCGCGATGGGAGCAACAGGTGCGATGGGCGCTATCGGCACCGCGGTCTTCACAAGGTTCGCCGTAGATATGGCTCCTCCCACAATAGGTCCTGATATCAGAGGAGCTCCTGCTAGACCTCCAAATTTACCGATTGGTCCCACGGAGATGGGTGCAATTCCAGACGCATGTCCCAGCACTGGGATCGGCGCCTTGTAGATGGACGCAGGTACTGACACTGGGTGCAAGTTCGGTCCCAAACGCTTCACTACAGCGTTAAAACCTGATTTTGCGTCGGCCCAGTATTCTACAATACGTAAGCTGCCGTCTGGCTCCACTAGTGAGTAAGCCCCTGTGATCAAAATATAATATTAGATGTGCTGTTCACAAAAAATAACAATATTTTCTTAGCATCAACAGATCTAACCTTTAACTACGTCGCCGTCTCGTTTTTCCCATTGCGCCTTGTTGTCTCCCGTGTGAGGATCTTTTACTGCATACTCGAAGGCATATCTGGGATAGGCCTTAAGGAAAGAAACACATGATTTAAATATTATAAAAATCAATGAAAAAATGCAAGCGGCACAAAACTCACATAATAATCTACTGAGGCATGTCCTGGCGCATATACTAGACCCCCTCCTAATAGTCCGTCAGCCGCGACAGACGCCGTCAAGGCGAGGAGGCACGATATCTGCAACATTAAGAACACCACTTCACAAACTTATCCCTTAAACATTAAATCTATAGCAATGACTGATTGCACCGACCGCTGCGTAAATATTCATTATGCCAGAGACGCACTGACGTGATGTCAAAAATGCACTGCAGAGTAATTGGCAGCTTGAAGGCATTTATAGGCGATTGGTTTAGACCTTCATGTCCTATGTTGCGGATGTGGAATGTTTAGCGCGCACTCGCTCTAGCTGTAACAACAATCACCAGAGTTGCATCAGGCTTCCTCATTTTCATAGAACAGCCTTCGGGTAGTGAAAACGCGACTTAATATGTAAAGAGGGCTCGATGCCTCGGTGGGCAGGATGTACGGGTTGGCGCGAGGATTTTATGTTAACTTCAGGTAGGAAACCGGTCAATTGTGCGGATGATTTACTTGATTGTTATCCTTGATATCTTTATATCTGTAAACATGTTGAGTGTAGACTCGGTATCTGTTTGTACCGAGGTGTTGCTGCAATATAGCTAAACGCGTTAATGATACGACGACGTTTTGCTCCAGTTGCGTCTGCGTGCAGTGTCGGGGCGTCGTAAACGGCTGGTTGATCGCACGCTCGACTAGCGGATGTCGGTCAGTGTGATCATTATCAGATATTACTTGTATAACATTACACATTCATCTTTTTCACCTGATTGACGTGCGATCGTGAACTTTGTTTTCAAGGTACTATACGAATTAAAATGTATTACAGAATTCTTTAGTTCTCGTAGTACTTAATAAACTTTGCAATGTCTACCAATGTAGGTTTATAGGCACTTAAATTTCACTTAAAATGTATCAATTTGTGAGTCAACCCTAAACAGCGTAATATGGTATTACTACGTTATTGGATTCGGTACAATATAAACTAATGGCAAGTCATAAATCTATGTTTGTGTATCAATAAACAGCAAATGCAATAAAATTTGAGAACTGCTATAATTTACAAATTCCTAAGATTAGAAACACGTTATCTTAAATGCAATCTAATTGATTTGGTATTACTATTAGGCCGTGCTTTATTATTGCAATCTGACTAATGGGATAATTTAAGACGAAGGAATGGATACGCTATTAGTGTGTAACATTAAAAACACTTAATTCGCGTACATAAAGTACGTAAAGATCATAATTATGTATTTTACATTTTCAGTTAATTCATACTTAGCAATAGCAAATATTACTCCAAATAATAAAAACTAACTAGACCCTTACAGTTTCACTACTCGGCTTCTATTTGTCATAACGTAATATTTCATAGCCTTTTCTGGACCTACTCGATAAATGAACAACTCAAAAAATCTAAGATCAACTAGACCTAGTAGTTCCCGAGCTTATCGCGTTCAACGAACAAGAAAGAAATTTCAGTCTCATAGTGTCTGTGTCGATTACAATGTACATTCATTGTGGATAGAAAGGAGTTATTTTAAAATTAGTTTAAATGATGTATTACAAATAAATCATTAAAACTCGTATTTGGCTTTTTCTGGCAATTTCATATCCTGCGGATGAACTTTCATTGCCGCGCCCTAACGCCCATGTGAGAAACCGGACACCCAGGTGGTTTTTCGTCAGTAAATGTCTCTCAGCCCCCTTCGTCTCCCCAGGCAAAAGGGCTCCAGAAGGACTTTCCACCTTAGAGCAAAAAAAAAATCCTGGCAATTTCATATTACAATAGGTACTATGAAATAATATTAAATAATCTTTCCATTGTCCACAGGCCTACAGCTGTCTCCCAGCCACAGTTCTAGCATCTTGCGTCGAGAGTGTCTGGTCCTGCGGCAGTGTGACTGGCTCACAGACTCAATTGTCCAGAGCTCTATGGCTATGGTGTGGCGCCCTGGGCGCGAGAGTCTGGCTCCCTTTACTACCGCGAGACACCACCAGACATCCAGACTCGAGCAGACATACGTTCATGGCTAAGAGGATCATGCTGCCTTTCCATCTTAATATTTATCCATTGAGTAAGTTCTTATGTTATTTATTATGCTGTACTAAAAGGTTTAATGGTTATTTACTATTCCTTAAGTAATGATTGTTTTTACTCACATTAAGTAACTAAATACGGGAGAGAGGTTTTGATTTCCTGGATGATCACAAATTTCTACCCGGATTACAGATACTTTATTTATTAGTTTTCATTTATGTTAACTTAGAATGATCTCCGCCGACCTTTTGTTTTTGAGTTTAAGGATTGGGATGGATTTGGAGGAGGGGAAGGATATGGCCTAGGATAACCTCACTTACACAGCGAAATACAACGCGTATTAATTTCACGCCTTTCTGTGAGGCCGTGGTATCACTACGTCCAATTAGACCTATTCGTGCCGAAGCATGGCTCTCCCACTGCTAATACTGACATGTTACAATAAGTGTAAAAATAAAAATTATTTTTTATTTATTTGCAGCAATTTTATTCGACGATGCTATCCTGCTGGGTGCTGAGAATGACACAACTCTCTACGCTTCGGACTCCAGTTCAGTATTCTCGTTGCCATTCTGTGTCGTCAATAGAACAGTAAGTTTTATTACAAGCTATTTAACATAGAGTTTTTGGTGAAAAGCAATTTACTTTGATCCTTTTTAATACCAAGAAATGTTAAGCTACATATTTCGTACCAGGATTAGGTCCTCTACTTTTTTTAATGGTGTATAGGCTGGTAAACTAATATATATCCAGTTTTTGTGTAAAAGAGTTTTGAAACATATCCATGCATTCTCACAAATTTTCACATTTATAATATAAGTAGAATAGTAGGATTATTAAATAAATTTTTAAATATTTCTTCCTTATTTATTTTGAAATAGCAGTAAAAAATTGTAACCGCGTAAAATATCCTACCAAAAAACCTAAATCGTAACTTAAGTTATAACGAATATCCGTCAATTAGCAGAAAGGAACTGCATACCTATTCATTTCACCAATGATATATTTCCTTAATTATATTTCTAATTAGCGCCCAAATTCAACCAATACGTAACAATTAATAATCGTTAATTTTTACATGTTGATGTAATATATACTTCTGTAGCAATTGTACTGCCGATAGGAGATTCATGTTTCCACAAAATATCTATTTGCTCTGATATTTATATTGCTTCATTACTGTGCTACTGCATAATTTTTGCTTTGCCATAGAATAAATATGAATAAGTGAAAAATCTTAATAGAATTTTACAGTAAATACACGTCCTTCGTTTTGAAGTTATAATATTGGTTTTGAATAAGGCGTGGTTTGGATAAAATTAAGGATTGGCATATTGTTTAATATGTATAGGTACTACTACTGTTATACATTACATAAAAAAAAGTTTTTTGGTGTTTTGTTTTTCACATTACGCACCGCCCACCACATTCCAGGAAGCATTTACATAGAATGCCTTCTTTGTAAATGCTTCCTAAAAGTTCTGTTTTAATTTGGGATTAAAACACAACTTTTCTATTGTCTTTATAATGTTTTTCCTTTTTTATAAAACGTTTTTTTAAACGTACCCACACTAGGATATTCTCCTGTGACGTGGGTGCAACTACAAATATACAGTTTTAGATACACATCACACTAAGACCCGAAACCAAAATTTGTGGACCACACAAAAAGTTGTTCGCAGCAGCCAGTTGCCCAGCCACCGCGCCAACTGACCAGTCAACTATTACTATATTACTATTATTTGTCTTTCAGAGTCAAGTCTACCTCCACCAAATACTAAGACAACTGCTCCGGCGTAATCTTGGCTACCACGCGTGGGAGATCGCTCGCTCGTGCTCGCAGCTGGCTTACTTCCCTCATTCCCTGGAACTGCTCCTTCATGAGGTGTTGGAGGAAGAAGCTACCAGCAAGGAACCCATACCTGATGCCCAGCTACCTTCTATTATTGAATTCGTTCATGAATTCCCCGTATATTTGCAGGTGAGTCAAATTATTAATATCATACATTTTCACGAATTACAAGCAATTATATTAATATTATATACTACTAGCCTCCACCCGCGGCTTGGCCCGCGTGATGATAAAAAGTAGCCTATATCCTACTCTGGATTGTATCCTATGCTTGTGCCAAATTTTACCCAGATCCGTACAGCCGTTTTAGCGTGATTGAGTAACAAACATCCAAACATCGTAACTTTCGGTATTTATAAAATTCGTATAATTGATGATATTGCATGACACAAAATTTACTGCTTCTAATTTTATTACAATATTTTTTTTATTATTATAAAATAAACCAGTACTTAAATTAAATATAGTCGTAATAATTATTAATGATATTAGATAATAAATTATAAATGAGCTACTACGAGTATTTCACACTTCATGCGTTTATTGCATTCATGAAATCCTTTATTTCATACGCCACTAGGCAAATAGTACGGATGATCATGAATAATGGGTTCGGACCCTTCCACCTATTTGGGAAACGTCGTGAATACATTAGACTATGAATAATTTTAATGCTTTTTTGGTATAGTGGCTGATAGTACCTAAAGCTACTGTAATAAGGTATTCCTTTTCATAGCCATGATGAATAGCCTTTTGGTATTGTAGTCGCAGGTGCAATAGCTGAATAAGTGTCAGGTCAGGTTCGATTCATCCATCCCGAACAGACTGATGTTCTGTTGTTTTTCCAAAGTTTCGTTTCTTTTTCAGTAGTAATAGTTCGTTTTAATTGCGATATAAGCCAATAACTAAGGTTACATAGTAAACACAAGTAAGCTTTAGCGTGGTGAAATAAGAGTGGTCCATCCAAAACTACTATAGGCAAAATTTTAATTCGATTCCAGATTTGACATTAGCCACTGTAATTTTGTGAAATAATGATACCACATATAACAATGTAGTGATGAGCACAAAGAATCGATAAACCATCAGTGAATCAGGTTCAGGAAGGCATTCAAACAATTACGGCTACCGAATAGTCTAAATGCGTATCCCATGTTGTTAAAAAAGATGAAAAATTAGTAAGCTAGATATGTTAATTGACAATAATCTAACTTATCAGTTCAGAAATATTTAATTTCCTGATAAACTTAGTTTACGAGAGTAAATTAATAAACGAAAGGAATCGATTCGGAAATATTCCATTTCCATATCGAATAATTCGCAACGTCACTATTTAGTAGTTGTCATAACGTTGGAATCTAATTAAAATTCTGAGTATAGTTATCTTTCCTTTACTGAAATTATTGCTTATACATATACTACATACACACTTTTTACCATGAATTCCATCAAAAATAATGTTATTTCTCTTTCAGACAGTCGTTCAATGCGCGAGAAAGACAGAGATAGCGCTATGGGCGTATTTGTTCTCAGCAGCGGGGAAGCCGAAGGAATTGTTCCAAGAATGTTTACACCGCAAAATGCTGGATACGGCCGCCTCTTACTTAATTATATTACAGGTATGTACAATATGATGCTTAAAACCTTAGTATGTAAGTACTTTTCATAACTTTGCTTTAAAACAAAAATGGTGGTGCACTTGAGCTTAACTGTCGAGTTGAGTGTGTATATAGGGATAAAGACAGCTAGGAAATTCATTCCATTTTTTGTAATGGCGATAACTATGTAGTACCTACCTAATTTTGTAAATTGGGTCCTCATAACTTTTGGCCATCAAAGAGAAACAATATTTAGTATAGTAAAATACGCTAAAAAAAAGTTGTAGCTAAGCTTATAATTAAATCGAGTAAAGACAGTATCGTTTTAGATTCTTAAATTGGATTATAAGGGGAAACAAATAATTTTTCTCTAAGTCCTAATTATTAGATGTTGATAAATATTAACGGTACGCAGAATTTCATTTCGCGAGGTTTCTTATTTATTTGTAACGTGCAGTTTTTATGAAAAAAATAATAAAGACCACTAGTATACTACTACTTATGTCAGCCCTAAGACGAAACTTCAAAATTCTGAATATATTGTTTTTTCTTCTTGCAGCTGGTAAAGGTACATTATAATTCACTGTCTGCTTATTTCGTGCCTACCATGCCCTATTTCCGTAGCTCTATTTAATATTGTATCAAATTACCTACCAAATGTATTTGGTATACAGTTACTATTTATACTTCTTTGGTGTAAAACCTCCGTACTGTAATTTAAGATGAAACTTTGTGGTGGTGGATTTTTTGAAATTTGAATTTGGGAGCGAGATGGAATTAATTTGAGTATTAATTTTTCATTCAATTCAATCATTTAGTAAAATATTTTTTATCATATTGCTTCTCTTCATTCTATTAATGTTTTCGATTCTTTATAAGAAACAAATGCGTGTTAACATCGCCCATTGTAATTGTAACTCTAGTGATACTAATGGAAGTGGTATAATGTATTAAAAAGTTAAACATATTTTTGTACAAACGTAACAGTGCTTCTAAGAGTCCATTACACTAACATAATCAACTTTCAAAATGTCCTACACCAATCAAGTACAACATAAAACCTATATAGCTTAGCGCTTTTGTCACATAGAATAGTGAACCGAAAGCGTAGCGTGGCAAAAGCGATTATCGTGTGTAGCTAGCACGCCTTGCGACCTTCTTGCGTGCTTCTCTGTTTGATATGCATTAAATATAACTTATTATTCGCCTCGCTTTCGGTTTCTGCCTTCGCTGTGTGGCAAAGGCTTTTCATTTTTCTTGGTTGTACAGGACAACAGGCACACGATATAATTACTTATTACCAGTCTATTAATACCTAGAGTCGTATAAAACGTACGTTTACGTCTTTTATGAAATTTATCTTTTATATAATTATTCAATACTTCGTTTAGCTCGACATGTGAAGTTGTTCTTTTTTCAACATTAGCAGTTATTGTCATATATAGGGAAACATATTTTGGATTTTTTTAAAGCTGCTACCGTAATCCGATACATACAAAATATATTGCAAATACGAAATATATTGAAGTCGCCACGATTCATGAATAAGAGTCTTGTTGTGACTTTAAACTAGTAGAGCTTTTCACGAATAATTAACGTGATGACATCGTTATTTTCAATTAAAAAATTTAGAATTGTACACAAATTAAAAAGTAAGTTTGTAACAGGGATATTTGTGAGGAATTTGTTAATAGTATTAGTAGTGTGTACTATAAGAACATTTGGTATTGCTAAAATCCATTAGGTATAGTATCGTGTGCCTGGTCATGACTCAGTTTATCTTTATGTTTCTTTGTCCGTTTGTGACAGAACTTGGAAAGTTCAGCGGTCAGCAGACAGCTAGCGACACAACTCCTCGACACCGCCCTGCAGCAGGAGCGGTGGGATCTCGCCAGGGATCTCGTTAGATTCTTGAGAGCTATAGGTGAGTACAATGTGCGGGAAACTTAACCGTATAGCAACTAATATAAGTTCACATTTTGAGTGTAAAGTAAGTATTAATCGCGAAGATTTCTACCATAATCTGGAGTGTACAATTTCAAATTAAACGTTATACCATATACTAATAACAATAGTGTATCGATGACTGGTAAAATCATACTCTCTGGCACTGGATGACGAAGCTTTTATTTTAAAACATTGAGATGCTCTCTCAGGGTTTTGGCGCCAGGAGGGACTGATCCGTTCGCAGTTTGGGCGGGCCTTAAGACTTTCAAATTACACATAATTTTTTGGCGCCGGGAGGGACTGGCCCGTTCTCCGTTTGGGCGGGCCTTGAGACTTTCTTTTTTTATGTTTCATACCCGGATACGACGGATTCAAGCATGAAAGTATTTATTTGATTCCTTAATATTCATTGCGGATCTTCTCTCTTGTCATTGTCTTGGCAGGATACGGCGGGCGGGGTAACAATTAAAGTACCAAGCGCAGCAAAAAAGGTTATTAGATTTTATTAAAACATTATTTTCTCACATTCCAACAGATCCGAACGACGTCGATTCACCGAGGAATTCGGTGAACGTTCAAGCGAAGTACGGTCAGGTTGTCCAGTCACAAACGGTCAGCCCAAACGCTGAGGACCTCTCCGTCATACTGGGCAACATGCAGGTAATCGAGGTCCACACACTTTTCAATTATTACAGAACTACTAACTTGGGAACGAATGGACTAACATTTTGGTTAACTTTTGGCTATCAACATTCTACTAACTTGGGCACTCTACTACATGGTATTTTATTAAACAAAGTCGCTTTTGCTGTCCTAATATCCCTATAGATGCAAAACATTTAATTACGCAACGGATTTTGATGCGGCTTTTCGTAGATAGAGTGATTGAAGAGGTGGTTTTTAGGGTTCCGTAGCCAAAATGGCAAAAACGGAACCCTTATAGTTTCGTCATGTCCGTCTGTCCGTCTGTCCGTCTGTCCGTCTGTCACAGCCGATTTACTCGGAAACTATAAGTACTACAGTGATGAAATTTGATGGGAATATGTGTTGTATGAACCGCTACAAAATTATGACACTAAATAGTAAAAAAAAGAATTGGGGGTGGGGCCCCCCATACATGTAACTGAGGGATGAAAATTTTTTTTTCGATGTACATACCCGTGTGGGGTATCAATGGAAAGGTCTTTTAAAATGATATAAAGTTTTCATAAAAACATTTTTCTTAAAGTGAACGGTTTTTGAGATATCAGCTCTCAAAGTCGTAAAAAGTATGTCCCCCCCCTCTATTTTTATAACTACGGGGTATAAAATTCTAAAAAAAATAGAGGTGATGCATGCTAATTAACTCTTTCAACGATTTTTGGTTTGATCAAAGTATCTCTTATAGTTTTTGAGATAGGTTGATTTAACTGTAATTTTGGTTAAGTTATTGTGCTTACACTGAAAACGATGGCTGAACCTTATAAGATAGATCAAAAAATATACTACAGTATTGTACACCTTTAAAAATCCGCGATGATATAAAATCTTTATAATGTAGGTACTTTTTACGAGAAATATTAGCTTATTCAAGCAATACGCCATTAATCCTTATCCAGTAATGTACCTTAAATACATTGTGCATTTGATAAAGTTTAATATTACAAATGTGATTGTTGAGTAATAATAGGTTAGAATGCGGGATATACACCTCTTCTCCAAAATTGTATAACCACTAGAGGTGAAACTCACCTGGATAATATATTTGGTAATTTTAATTGTGAAGCTGGTGTATATACTTCTTTATTCAGTTATCACAAGCCGATTTGGGCACGCCTATAGCACGGAATATTTATAAATACATATATAAAATTAATATTCATACATAAAAGTACAAGGCAAAATATCGGGAGAGTTTAGGCTCCATTCACCAGGTGTATAAATTGACATAATAAGTTTATTATATTTGCTGCTACGGAACCCTTTGTGCGCGAGCCCGACTCGCACTTGGCCGGTTTTTTAAGTGTAATAACGTCCAACGGTGAAGGAATTTAGTCTCAGCATTGCACACGTGCGAAGCTGGAACAGGTGGTTAGTTTTTTTGCATACAATGCCTTTTGATTTGGTTTTGGTTTTAGAAATTTTTGGTTGGGTTTATTCTTGATTTTTGTTCTTTCTACTATTCTATAGTGTGTAATACCCGCTGACATTTCCAGCTTAATTTTTGAAAAACCTAGACATTACTTGTTGTATGTTCTATAATATCTAGACTTATTGAAATTCAGGCAGATCTCTACCAACCTCTTGAGACAGTAAGATACGTAAGTTCACGGTAATATGAACCTAACCGGCTTGCTTTGTACCCCAGTTGGCGGGTGGTCGCGGGCGTAGCTTCAGTACGACAGTGTCCCCCCGCGAGCCGTCCCCCCCTGCGCACGCCCCGCCTCCCCCCGCGCCCCCACCGCACGCACCCCCCGCGCGGGCCACTGCCGCTGTCAAGAGGAAGAAGTCTGTACCTGCTAGATCTGAAAGGTACACTTTTATGATACACTTTTCAATTACTTAAAATTTAATTTAGATATCGTATTAAAGAAGCTTTTACTGAGTTAGCGTGAAAAATATCGATATTTATTTTGCGCAGTTAGCGCAAAGTATGCGCATCTATTCCTTATATACACAAATCACATTACGTTAATAATATTTAATGTTTGATCTTCGTAACAGTTTCACATCACCTCCAAACAGGGATTCGTACAGTGGTACAGCGGAAGAGTTCTTCATAGACATGATGATACAGCGCCATGCGCGACTCCTCCTATCTACCGCTCGGCTCTATGCGCTTGGCAAGATGGCGGCGGCTTTAGACTTACACCTCGTCGCTTGGTTAGCCGGGGAAAGGGAACGAGCCGCCAGGGTAGACAACGCAGTGCTCTGTGTTAAGAAATTGCACGAAGACTTTGCCTGGCCGTACCCTGTTATTAATGAATCGGAACAGTATCTACAGAGGAAGGGAAGCACTGTTGCCAGTAAGTATACTTTTTTATTGATTATGAAAAATAATTTTTGTTTTGCTTTTATAAATATGTTATTGTGCTGTACTTTTTCAAATTTTGTTACATATAAATCTAATTTATATGTTGGACTTTTTGCCTTTACCAAAGAGTCTATCACAAGGAATCGCATCTCACAATGTCAAATTATTTATTTTAAATAGACCACAGCATGCACTTTTGAACGTCAAGCCAAAACAAAAATTAATTTAAAAGGTTACAAAAACAACTAACCAGTTTGATGGTCAATCCAAATTATAGTCGCGGGTTGTGTGAAACTTATATAACTTTCAACAACAATAATCACATTTTATTGAAGACATTTAATTTTCTTCTATCAGGTACATATACCCCGTCAGCGGAATCAGACAGTTTGTGTGGAGACAGTGGGTACATGAGTCTACCGCTACGAGCCGCGTTGCCTTTGATGACCGGCGCCGTGCCTGTGTCGCCTGGACCTGTTAGGTGAGCGATATTTGTAGAGTAACTTAATTTTTTTTATAAACTAAAGAAACATTGCCACATAAGGGTATCCTTATTTTGTGTCGTGAGGTGTACTTGCCCCACATTAGTATTTTCGCCTGTGTCGTGGGGCGATCAAACAAAAAAATTCACATACATATCACACAAAGAGTTATATTTTCAATCACACCAATCATAATGAAAAATCTAAGTAATTTATTTTTGACTAAGGGTGCTACCCAACTATCGGCGTGGTTATAAGTCGTCTTGTAATACTATATTATGTAAGACATGAGATACTTTGATAGTAGTCGAAGGCATAGGACTTACATGCGTCATCAGCGCCATCTAGTGCGCACCAATGATGTATAAATCTATAGATACGTTGTCCGCGCTCTAAAATGGCAACATGAAATGAAGGCAATTTGACAACATCGCGCTTAGTCACGCACCAACCTCCCGCGCGACGCTACGTTTGTTATAATTTATATCGTGTGTGTAAACCTGTGCGAAACTAAAGAAAGCATGCCGTCGTGTGTGTTCAGAGGATGTACAAATTATACTCTAAAAGTTAAATACAAAAATGTGTCATTTCATGCGTAAGTTCACCAAACAACCTATTTTTATTTTATTTTTTCGACGCCGGCGCCCGCCATCTTATGGCGGCCGGCGCATGAAGGTATAGTCACGTGCCGATGTAACTGAAGATGTATATTTATCTCCCTCTAGCAAAGGCATTCCACTATACGATGTCATATTTTCTTTCCCTTTCTTTACTCGTAGAAGTAGTTATCTAGTATTTTCGCCGTTTTTAAGCGCCGCGATGTTGGTTCATGACGTGTCTATATATAATACGTCATTGGTGCGCACCAATCTGTAGCTCTTTGACTTCACAATACCGCCGACGTATCTTGGCGAGTCTGAAAATCTGAAATCCGAGTAGCTGCGCAGTACACAATTTTGTTTCTAAAGATCCATTGCGCAGACAAACGGCTAACTTCAGACTCGCCAAGATACAGCAGCCGTACTGTACCTATCTTAATTTGACCTTATTTTGCAATTGACAAATAATCTAATAGTTTGATTATATTATTTGATATTTTGTGTATCCAGTTCTGCGGGAGAAGGCAGCGTGGCGGAGGGTGGCGGCGTGGCTTGGGGCGGCGACGCGCTGGGGGCGGGCGAGGAGCGGCGCTACGCCGCGCTCATGGAGCGTCTGCACCACCACCAGGCCGAGCGGGGCTCACACACCGCACACGTACAGCTCAGGTACCAACCTGTCTCAACACCACAACCAGCCCACCAGGACTTAACACTTTGGAAAGCGCTAGCGAGATCTAAAGCTTTTCCCCTTTCACCGTATCTATAAAAATAAGATTTTTATTTTAATAAAAATATTCCAGTCCCTTGCGAAATGTACAACATTGACGTCCTATGTTACTCCAAATATTCTTCTGATTCAAAAAACCCTTGATTATTTAGAAAAAAAATGTACACATACACTACTTTATAAAAGAAATACTTACGCCAGTTGGTTGTGCAATAGTCGCATTCAAGCCCAATAAGGTAGGTAAGGTAGGAATAAGGAATGGAGGGAGGAGGGGTTAGTCAGTAAGAGCCTGATCCTCCCTCTCCCCATTCCCTGGGCGAGAGAAGTCATTTGATGATTTTCCCTCTACATAAGAGTGGGTTCTGTAACGTTTGAGAGATTATCTACCCCGGACGTTGTTTGAAATTACTCGAGCTTCCTAACAGATTTGTATACGTTCTAAATAACCAATGTAATGAAGTTTTCAACACTTTCCAGATACTATTTACAACTAATGACGGAAGCGAGCTGCGTAGAGTGGGCGGTGATCGTAGCGGTAGTGCTACGCGACGCGCTCGCCGTGCTACGGACTACGAACGCGGCGCGGGGGAACGACGTCAGTCTAGACGCTGTACGACGGTTGCGCAGGACCTTACAGGACATCTGTGCTTGGACTGACGCTGAATGGTATGTTATTAATAGTTAAAATAGATTCATCATTATATATTGGTTTTAGTATTTGAAACATAGTACTCATATAATGATCTATATTTCCTTATTCCGAAGTTTAAAGCTCTAGCTCGACTAAAATAAGCAAATCAAGCATAATTTATAGCCTTTAGCACTCGGGAATATTTTAACTATCCATCAGTGAAATAAACGGTTTCAAAGATTACCCACTAATACAAACTTACAAATTACAAATTTTGCCTCTGTATAATGTTAGTATAGATTTCACATCCAACCTTAAATCCTTTGGTTTTATTATCTTATTCTCTCCTTCTCTTTATTACAGTCTCGGCTACAAACCATTTATGATGGCGATCAGCAATCAAATACCGTTCCTAACATCGATAATCAACACTCGAGAGCGTCGTCTATCGATGACTAAGTCTCGTGTGCGGACGCCCAGCACTAGTTCTTTAGGACAGGAGGTAAAGCCTAAACCACAGAGTCAGGAAACTAAGCTCCCACCGCCGCAAAAAGCCGAGGTAACAAAACAGGCCGCAAGGAAAGAGTCAGCCGGGGCGGAGCCTGTGCCCTCGGTAGCCCCGCCCATGCCACGCCCACCTGCGCCCGCGCGCGATGACGTCTCTACCGGCTGTGTGCTCATGTAAACCTATTAAGCTAATGTCAACAAGACGAAATAAAAATAACAAACAACAAAAACAGTGTTAGTTGTTTTTTGTTTCAGATGTTATTACATACGAAATAACAAGTAATGAAAAATAAGAGTTGTTTCCATGGCGTTAAAGTTGATTGTTGAATATGGTTTTTTGTTTCGTCTTGAGGGCACGGCTTTCATGTTATGTTATGTAGTGTAAGTAAAAAGGTTCGTGTCAGTATCAATTTTATTAATTAAGTTCGAATTGGTGTCCAAAAGGCGGCCGTTAAAGCGAAAGATTTTTTTATGATTGAGGAAGAAAATTGATGCTGTCACCCAATTTCTTATGAAAACGAGAAATGTTTTTTATCAGTAACTAGAAAATTTTCTTCTACGAACAGTAGAATTAGTATAGTAGACGGCTGTCGATGTTCTAGATAGTATTAAAATTAAGAATTAAATTTTTTATTAGTAAATTTCATACTTTCGTACCCTAGAAACTTTCTTATACTATATTTATTAAAAAATTTTCACTTCGTCTCGACTTGTTTACTAATCAACGTTTGTAAATAAATTAGGTAAAATTAAATGAATCTTTTAGTAAGAAACTTTGGAACTTATGAATGAAAATATAGCGAAAGATATGAATTATATTATTATAATTTTGGTGCTGAATAATGTGTACATCTCGATATTTATTTGTGTAAATGAATTCATTATTTCTCTAGTCTAGATAGACTTCTTAATATTTATTAACTTATTTCCATCAACCTACAGAGGAGGCCGAAGCGTAGAATTTAAATATTTGAAAAAAGAATGCTTATTCCAAAAAATGCGAGTGTCATATTTTAATGCCTTTTTGTTCACTGTGCAAACTAAAACCTTTTTTTAAACATGACCTCTTTTATTGCTCTTCACTGCTATTATCCTACCGTTTGGACTCCAAAATTAGTATAATTTCGATATTATTATGTATTTGAATGTTTATAATTTATTGTACTTATTAATAATGGTATTACGTAGTAAGAGGTATAGTTGATCGCATATTTAATTTGAAAGTTGATACGGATAGCTAGTGTAGATACTAAGTCTATGGGTTGGTTATCCTAGACGATATTAGTATGAATTTATTATGTAATTATTTGGTATATATGTATAAATAGTAAGTTATTTGTAGTTAATATTATGTATATAAACCTGTATTACGTATTAAGTCAAAGGTAAGAAAACATAAAAGAAATATTTCTCTCGCAGGCGATGTCCAACGCAATAACTAAAACATTTACGAATTTAAATAATCTTCGTTTGGCTTTGGTTTTGCGTTTAATAACAAGTTTATATTATATTTGTGTACCATTCAAATCCCTTATGTATTTACCAACCGGATACTATATCTTAAACCAATTTTAGAGTTTTGTATAAAAAACAGTAGAATGATATATTTTCTCATTTTATTATTGCATCTTATGTTGTAAGTTTCATGGTTTTTAAAACACTAAGGTACTTACACCTTCTTACTAGGAAAAATCTGGTTTAAAAAAGCTTTTACTATGATCGATATATAAAACTATTTTCCTTATTTTTTCCTCCTTGCAACCCATGCGCGAGGCTTAAAACTCAGGTTGAATATTTAATTACTAACAGTACAAGTAGATGTAGAAAAAAAAATTTTTAACAGTATGTACCTACTTATATGTTTATTTATAAATCATAAAACACTCGATTTGTCCGTGAGAACAGCAATAATTATCGTTTAGATGATGATGATTTGATGTAACGAGTTTTGCTCATATAAGCAATGCGATTTGCGATAATTATTTGGTTTTATGTTGCTCAACTTATAATCTCATCATTTTATTTAGTGCTCACAGAATTACTTATTTAAAATACTATATTTTTTGTCACACACTACAATCTTACTGTGATAATGCACTACTATAAATAAAACAATATTTATAACCTATTATTTACAATAATCAATGAATACGAAAACAAAATGGCGCTCATCACAGCGCTAAGCTTTAAGTCGTTTCCCGCCATCTCGGTGCCAATTTTTCCTTACAGCGAACCGCAAAAATAAATAAATTATTTTTCGTAAACTAATTAATATTTAAAATGCCGACTAGTACAAAATATTTGATTTTGTTGTGACCATAATAAAAAAAATACAAATTTTTATTTTATAAGCATAACAACATCTTCATAGTCATCTTTTATTTTTAAGAATTTATTTTTCTTCAAATGATATTATTATTTAGTTAAATAGTTTGTGTTTGTAGAAAGAAATGTAGTCTGTACGCTTTAATTATAATAGATTAGCTCAAGATTAATATTAGAATAAAAGAATTCAATAAATTAGGGCTCGTCAAAAAAAACTTGTTTAGTAAAATTTTCTGTCTACCTAATTTATTTTATATTAGTTTAATGTGAATCTCTTTTTATTATCAAAAGCATTGTGTTCATTAGCCTAACTAAAGCACTTTCGTAATAGTTAACAAATCCAAAATTAATTCCCGCGTACTTACTGCATTTCTGTTCTTAGCTATCGTAATGTTAGTGATATTTTATAGTCTAGTTAGATCATCGTATCGAAAATCATTATTACATCTGCCTTCAATCATTCCAAATTCATGTTTGTGAATTTAATTAGCAATAATATTAATAAATTCAGCATTCCTTTTAAATTAAGACCCGTGGCCGTCACTTTAATGGGACACGAGAACTTCAATATACTTTTAAACAAAAACAGGACTTATCAATGAACATACCTACTTAAATAAACATTCGTATAGAGTGCGTAATCCTGTTCAGAAGTCAGCTAAGAAAAAATATTAATAATAAATATTAATACACGATTGTATAGGTCCCAATAAGGTAACGCTCATAATAATTTTAGTGAAATAATTTGGTCAATTATTAAATGAGTGTAAGCGAATTTTGATACTGGGGAGTCATCGTTATATTTTCTAATCATCTGATATTCGTATCGGTGCTAACGTTTAACCGAGAGAACCAAATATTTTTGGTTAATAGATATGCAATTCCGTCGTTTCCTTTGTACACCTATGAGTATAGTTAAGTATCCAGTAAGAGCTGTAGTCTGTTACCCAATTGGAAGTTGGTTTTGCTCATCTAGCACCTATTGGACATTAACTTTGACAGCTATAGTGAATGGATACAGGATCTTAAACTACATTTACGCCATCTTGTGGCACGATTTCTACACTTTTCTTTTTTTTTTACGCGGAAATTTTATTTTACGCGGCAAGAGCTTCAGGCGAAAATCACGGGTCAGGGGATCTCCGTTTCTTGTTTTTACTATTAGAAAAGACGAGAGTTAGTATGATTGGTATACAAAGGATGGCGTATTATTTTCTTTTTAGTAGTGCGTTTTGAATGTAACAAATGTACTACATTTTAAACAAAAGAGAGAAGCTGCTTTGACCTTTATTTTTATTATTTTTTTGTGAGGGGAAAATTATCAAATGACTGCTCTCGCCCAGGATGAGGCCATAGGCAGTGACTCTTACTGACTAAAAACCCCTCCATTCCTTCTTCTGATTTAGGCTGAGGGCGCGGCTTCAGTACCTTATTGTGCTGGCCCCGCAACCCCGGCTGTTGATCCATGTTTGCATGAACAGAATATAAATATAGCATCAACTTTAACAAAATATCTTCTAAAATGTGCACATTTGCTACGTTCAAACATAAAATACCTTGTTTGTTATGTTTTTGTGCTAACATTATCTTAAATTCATAGAAATAAGTTTATATTATTTGCCTAAATTGAGCGACTAATTTAAAATTTCTTATAGTATTTATTTAGAGAGAATGTATGTATGTAAATTCATTATTATTAAAATAACGCATCAATGGAACCTTCATGAAAAATATTATTAATTCAATAAATAGTTCAGTTATATACGTGACCATTTCTTTAATTGGGATGTTTGCCGTTGTAAATTTTTATAAGAAAATATGTAATTATTGTCAATTTGGTGTTAAAAAATACATAAAGTAAATAATATTTTTTCCTTTGTTTTATTTTACTTTTGTTTACACAAAATTGGAGTGGCCGTCAAAGAGAAAAGAATTGAAATAGCATAATCCCGCCCGGAAATCAGTCTTGACTGTCGACAGATCAATTTTGTCCTCCTTAGCGTTCATGGATAATGTTGTTTTGATCCTATAATGAATATAAAACTGCATACATAGAAGAAGAAAAATGATCAGTGACTCAGAAACCAAGTAATATCACTTCGTAATATAATATTGCATGTCTTAATTGTTATACATAGCTGTAGTTCAAGGTAAACAGGTTGAGACACCTAAAGAAATAGTAAAAAAGGAAGTCTGAAGATAATTTTATCTATTGATAGATTCGTTTTTGCTTCACTAAATCTAATTCATGGGTCATAAAAAATTTGGGATGGTAGGTAATACTTTTTTTACGTTTTTTTTTTTTGTGTAGATTTACTATCTGTAAGTATATCCAAGTCTTGCCACTCTTGCCAATGTACGTACTCAGGACATAATTCCTTTTACTTTAATCAAAATTATTGTTCATAGTAGGTACTTATACCTGACTTTTTCTTTTAATTCTTCATTTTTATTCAATCTACAATTTACTTATATTTACTTGGACGTTAAAAATCTCATTGTTGCCACCACGATTCTCACAACAATATTTTTATTCTGTGGTAGTTTTAGTACGTGACATTAAAATGTCAGTCAGTCAAACAAAAGTAGTGTTGGGTAGGACACGACTTGAAAAAGAGTTTGTAAGAGTAGCCTCTTTTTTGTACTGAGCCGGTACAATGTCCCATTTCAAATGAGGCGAGGCGTATTTAAGCTCGGCGATACATTTGAAGTAACTAGTACGAATATAACATTTGATGGATTGTCATAATATTACACTACAGAATACTTTGTAATATATATTACCTACTTTCTTTTTCATTTTGATGACGTGACATAATGTATTGCTTCGTAAAGTAAGAAGAAACGATTAATCTGATAAAATAAATGGTTTTTGTAGGTAAAAAAATAAAAATATCTTGTTCACAATATGTAATTGTTAAAAAATATACCATAGGTACCAATAAAAAATAAAACAAATATTATAGATTATAATTTAAAAATAATATTTTAGCGACTTTGTTGCCACTAAGCCTGTTTCTTCTCTCAGTAAGGACTTGGCCCGCTTTGGAAAAAGTACGCTCTGAAGGCACAGAGGTAGCAACAATGCAAAGTCGTCTCAAAAATAATTTATAAAGCCTTGGATAGGCGTCTTTTTTTGAGAACCACCACTTGGCAGGATCTTGAGATCTTGGCAGTAGGGGTTCCTCGAGATATTTATCTACCTCAATAATACCCCCTGCCGTCGGATTTGTATTTTTCATTATAATTTCTACTTGCTCATCAAATTCGTCCCATATGCTTCTTTTACGCTTATGAGGTGGCGGTGACGAAGATGCTGGCTCCTCGAGTCCTGTTTGACCACTATTAAGTTCAATTCGCCCGGCCATGGCTTTTAAATTAGAACACGCTCTGTCACAAGCGTACTTATTTTCGAATCCATATTTTTTAAATCTAGGATCTAAAATGGTGCTCTCAGCAAAAATGTTATTGTCTTCAATGCCCGAAAATCTTGTACTAATTTCGTTCAAAAGCACTTGAGCCATGCGCAGAACACAGTCGGGATGTGACGAAGATAAAAATTTAACACAATTCTTTTAAGAGCATTTGATATAAGTATAACCTGAAATTAATAAAAAATACCTATTTAGTACGAAAAAAAACATAATTATTAAAACTAAAAATACAACAAATATCTGCAATATACCTCTGAAATTGTGACATTTTTTTCGGAGCTCATCTCCTCAGTAACATCCTTGAAAAGGCTCAGAATTTGGATTGCCGAGTCCAGCACCTCAATGTCTTCGGGTGTCATATTTTCTGTGTCCGGATAGTCTATAGCAATCGTAGACATCACACTGTTTTTGATTTTCAGCACCCTTTCGAACATATCACACGTCGAGTTCCAGCGTGTAGAAACGTCTTGTTTCAATTTCAATTGAGGTTCGTCTAGCTTTTTCTGCATATCTTTTAGCCTTTCTGATGCAAGGGGGACTTCTTTTAAAAACTTCCACTATGTGTTTAATTTTAGTCGTTATGTTTTTTATTTCTTTCAGAGATGTTTGGACAATGAGGTTCAGTGTATGGGCAAAACAAGCTATATGTTTCCAATTATTTTGACGTATAGCAGCTTTGATGTTAAACGCGTTATCGCTTGTTGCTGCAACAATTTTGTCGGTAATTTGCCATATATCCGTGATGCGTTTTAGTTCTTGGGCTAAGTTTTCTGCCGTGTGTCTCTCCGGAAACTGGATGCATTCCAATAAAAATGACTTCAATTCTGCCTGATGATTAATAAAATGGACCGTTACGGCTATATAATTTCATTGGGGCTAGAGGTCCACCCATCAGTCGTAATACAAACATACTCAGCATGATTGAGTTCTGTTGTAACTGACTCTTTTGTGATATTATAAACATTTGTCAATAAAGCATTAGACAAAGTTTTGCGGCTCGGCAACTGATATGCTGGATTCAACTCTTTCATAAAATCTTTGAACTCAGGTGATTCGACAAGGTGGGAAAGCTAAATAATTTTTGGTGAATACTTTCACAAGCATTTTGTTGAGTTGGTCAGTTTTTTTTGCAGAAAGCGGCTTGCAAAAGTATTGAGTTAGTTTTGGTGTTAGTAGCTGGTGCTTTAAATATTGCAGTGGTGGCTGGTAAGGAGTCAGGTTTTTCAGGCATACAAGCAGCTGAAGCAGTAGATGTGGAAGCTGTAAGTGTATTCAGTTCTCGAGCAATTGAAACGGTCGTAGTTGATGGGTGCTGAATTTCTGTTGCGGAAGCTGTACTTTCAAGCAGCGGACATTCGCGTATAGCAACGAACACATGTGGATGCTTGCTTTTAGTGTGTCTTATTAAATTATAAGCACCACCACCTTTGTACGAAAATTCTTTTTTGGCAAAAATTGCATTTTGCTTTATTATTATTTAGATCCGTAAAAAAACTGCCAAGCTTTCGAAGATTTTCTGTCACCAGACATACTACGCATGCATAAAACAAAAAGAAAAATGTCATATTAAGTATATAATAATACCATTCAAAAATATGAAGTAGATTACGTACGATATAATATAATAAGTACATAATTGTATTAAATTAATAGGTACATATTAATTATTGAGAATAATTGAAGTACTGTTACTATTATTTTATTAAAACTTTATGTAGGAACAGTGGTGGTACATAGGCGAACTCATTATACAATATTTTCCTTATATTATTACATATTAAACTTACACCCATAACTATACCATATTCAAATTTATCAAAAAATCAAAGTATCAACCATAACCAATATAAAATTAGTAAACCCCACTAAAATATTAACACAAAATAAAAAAATAATAAATAGTTATTGAAAGTCATTCATAATAATATTTTCAAAGACTTACATGAATATTTGTCACTCAGAGATAATACTTTTCAATAGTTTTCATTAACTTATTAATTTCACAAGCACACAGCAAAACGTCAATTTCACCAATACAAATATTTTAAATTTAAAACGGTAACGTACGTAAGGTACGTTTCAATACTTTCAATGCACCGAATGCGCGACTAATCGTTTTTTTTTTTATCTGTCGTTTTTGTCAATTTATAAAACTATGTGTATTTAAAATTTAGATAATCAAAATATCCAATAGGAATCAATTTGCGAAAAATTTAAACAGCCAGGTTTTTTGGCGGGATTTAATCGCCAAAAACCCGTGCGCCTCATCGTATTTAGTTTGGTATTGGTAGTCCATTTAGTCGAGTCGCGGCTCATCGTCATCGGTCCATTGAAGAATGTCGTACTATTGTAGCATGTACCTAGCTCGTTTCCTCTCTCTCTTACGATGAGTGACGAGCGCGACATAAAATTTGAAGTAGTACATTTTATAGTGCTGAGCCGCTCTTACATTTTGACGTCATGTACGGGACAAATGTACTGCCTCTTGTATGTCCTACTCAACACTAAACAAAAGCATTGGCAACATTGAAATGAGCTGTCAAGACGTTTTAGCTTTGAGAGAATGTAGAAACAATTGATTTTACACGTTTTATATAGTTGTTTTTCTGAAATTATTTACTTTGTTTATGAAGATAAAATATCTAGCCGTTTAACTGTCACATAATGGCAGCCACGGCTCAAAGCGATTTATCGATCGCCGAGCTGAAGGCTGAGATCGAGAGGCTTGGCCGCGAGCTCGATCAAGCCAGCAGCGAGAAGATCCAGTCGGCACAATTGGGTTTAGTACTGCTGGAAGAAAAGAGCTCCCTGCAGCAACGATGCGACGAATTGGAGAGTCTTTACGAGAACACAAAACACGAGCTGGAAATCACACAAGAGGTTAGTGGCCTACATTCTGCTCATTACACTCTTCATGCATTAATGGGTACATTAAAACGAGCCGAAACGGACATTTAATCCGTATTTATACAATTCATATTATGTACTACTTTCAAAAGTCGCTGGTGAAAATTATGAGTATAACCTACATACAATGTAATAGCTGGTTGATCTTCTCTCCATTAGCATTCATTGCACATTAAAATTATTGCTTTCTTAGTAACACACCAGTTACCGTAATTCCTATATCATTCTGATAATGTCAATGAGTATGGTATAGTTTTTAAAGGTAAAAAAAAAACAATAACTTCTTATTGGGAATACAAACTTTTGTATAAGAACCTTCATCATCATTATAACTATGGTTATTTTAGTAAAAAAGTGACTTATTCATTCATGACTTACTGGTTTCTTTACTTGATGTAAATAGAAAGTACCTACTGTAAACGTACAAAAAATCTAGTATACACCCCTGTAAGTAGTTATATGTAATTAATCAATTAAATTAAGACATACCCAAGATTAATTATTGGAAAAATATGCTGAAGCTTACACAAAGTATTTCTTTACAAAACAAAGTTTGTCTTCAGTATTCCACTAGATTGTTCATTGTTCTAATATATTCTAAATTCAACCACTTTAAAGTGAGGAAAATATTTAATTATGTATAGAATAATTATCTCACTTGGCCATAACTTTAACTGGTGAATGACAATTATATTTCTTTAAACCATGACTCATGCAAAAAGTATCCAATGGCCACATTAACTACTTCTATTTTTTATTACTTTACTTTTAATTTTTTGTATATATTTTTTATACTGCACAAATCAAACTTTTTACAATTTGGTAATTTAAAATGATGAAATTTAATCAAAAATTGTGTTAACACTTATCCCCTCATGATCTTGCTTTTAATAATTCTCTCCTATAATATTTATGTATAGCAAACTTCATTCTAATCACTGACAAGACCAGACAAGACTCAGTGTTGTTTTTTATGTCACAGATTAATAAAATGAATCTTCATAATTCATTTCATAAAATGTAATATTTTCAGTCTTCAATATGAATTTTAAACTTACAGTTTATATACATAATTTCTTAAGTATTATTTCATGTATCCATCTAGATTTTATCTTTCAGCTTATCAGTTTACAAATCAATGTAGTAGGACCCTACTTATAGAATACAACTCTTCATGTCTCACCTTTCAATGGCTATAATAACAAAGCATAATTCCTTTTCATTTCTGAAGAAGTAGAGGCAGTGATACACAACCATTGATAATATAATTGTGTTCTTAACATTTTTTGTTGTCAACAGGCTCTTATGAAATTAGATACAACACAGAAAGTAACGACCCGGAGTGGAATAGAGCAAGAAAATGCTCTCCTCAACGAGTCCGCTGCTATGGAGAGCTCACTCACTCTTCAGATCTTGGAGCTGGAGAGTGAATCTAAACAGGTAAAGTCAAACAATGATAATTATCTATTACATATTATATAATTATACATACCGTAAGTTCAGGTTACTTTGACCCTAGGAGGTAACTTTGATCCAAATTTTCGAACCAATAAAAACTAATATATGTTTGGTTCTCAGTTATTATTGGTTAAAGGGTTTGGATCAAAGTTAAGCCTTCCAAGGTATTTAAATAATTATTTTTCGCGTCAATTGCGCGTATTATCTATATATCATTATACGTAGCTATATATCATTATGTTGGGTTTTCATTGTCACCACATATGGCACCTGTACGCAAGTGACAGATCACTGTTTTTAGAAATATATTCAGCAACTGGACCGCTAGTCAGAGTTCTACAATATATACACGTCTCCTTTCAAATACAATTATTCCATTTACAGGCACTTTAAAACATCAAAATAATTAATTCCTTTTAAAACTTTAAATACCGTAAACACCTACTCATCTCATTAAAATAACAAATTCAGCTTCAAAACAAAACTATATGTACTATTCATTGGGTTGAAAATGGTTTGGCAAAGCAAATCTCGGTGGTTTGAATCTCGCAATTTCGTTTTCCCGCCACTTCATTTAATATTCACAGAGTGAATGAGTGAATGAATTATTTATTTGCTTAAGTTAACATGAATAATATAATTGAGATGATAAAACATGGGAATTAAATGGATTTCGATGTTTATTAATAAAGCTGAAAAGTTGGTTTGTGTATTTGTAACTGCTGTAGACTTGGATTGTGACCTTTTTGCACTTGCTAGTGCAGCCTTCATGAAGGTGGCTAAATCGTTATAATAGGTATTTAATATATTTTTATCTAGGAAACTTTGCTGGAGAGATTAATTTTAACTGCGTGATTTTTCTAATATTATGTCATAGGTATGTAGTAATAATTCATGAAATAGTGGGTACAAGTATAGAATTGGGTAATTTCCTAGGTCAAAAATAAATTAATTCGACGTTTTAATACAATTAAATATTGAAGAAGTCGATAAAAATAGCTATAATCTTATTTTTCGATCTATCAATACAAAATTTTCGATATAAAAAAAATACTATTACGTCATCATTTAGAGTTTCACAGAAAAGTATAGTTTTTGACATTTGGATAATTGTATTGAAATAGACTAATTGGAAACTACTGGATTGGTTTAGAAATGATAAAATTGTAGTTAACACTTGATAATACTGCTATAGTTATACATGCAAAGCAGTTGCAAAAGCTATAGTTGAATGAGAAAAAATCATGTAATATAAAAAAATATTATTTACCAAGTCATCACTGTGAATTATTTATAAATACTTTCTTCTATATTTATAAATCTGACCAAAACTAATCCGAGATAAGGAAACTTGATAAGGCCCGGATTTCAATTTGAAGGAAAAATCTTTGTAGATTTTATCAACAAAATCAGCGTACGTCCGCAGCGTATATATTGTACATGTGTTTATGAGTAACTTGTGCGAAGCGATCCGTATTACTGATAGTGTGAGTAATTTGCCACATGTGATAAGAGAAAATTAATTTTATCATAGTACTATTACCGATGAAAATTATAGGCGGCGACTGGTTACTCACAAATTGCACATGACGCTCTGCCGCTGAAGTAAAACATTTTAATTTTAAGTTATGACGACCGTCTCATTATCTCATCCGACAATTTTCCCGAGACACATCTGACAGCATGCCTACGCTCGGTTTAATGAAATGGGAGCAATTGGTGTGAATCATCCGCGGACCCTCGGAGCAGTGCGCGCGAGACGCCCCTACTCAACACACTCTGGCTTCATTTTGTTTGAACTACACATTTTTACTCGAAATAAATATTATTTTTCACGCAGAAAGTACTATTAACCGTGGTTAATCACAAGTAACTAGCGGTGCAGCGATCGATAAAGGCGTGAACCAAATAGACCTCTATCGTACGTGATGTAATGCTCCGAATGGCGTAAGCGCAGCCGACGGGAATCCATAACACTGATCCAGAAATACATTTTTATTTGCCCGGCCTTGATTCACGTATTCACGCTTTACTCAATGGTGTGTAGATTTTTAGCAATGCACACACGTTCTGTGCATTAGTGTCTTTTAAAATTATGCCGAATATTTAGTGCGTGTGCCAAGTGAATGTGTGTAAATATGTTTTAGTGTAGTGCAAGCAGACTGCCGGCGATACTGAAAAATGAATGAAGGAGGCGAGGTATTCTTGTATTATTATTTCGTGTTTATTCAACTGGCTATCCCGGCGAGGGAGGTTCTTAGACGTTTCTCGTGTTTCACGTCAACTAGTGTTTACAGTAATAATGGAATACTGTTGACACTTGTTTAGCTGCTGGCAGTCCGCCAGAAAAACGAGTACACTACAAATGGATTTAATCTCCATTTATAGGTTTATCGGCATAAAGTTCCCCCGTTTCCAACTTTATGTTTCTCGCATACATAATTTATGAATTGATTCAATAGAAGCTATTGTGTCGTGGTAATTTGTGAGATAATGTCCCAATAGAGGCTTGTTCGGAAAGCTATTTATTATTTTGTTAGTTATTTGTTAGATAAAGTATGGTCGTAGTCTATTCTAAGTAGCCACACAATGAAATCAAAATTATTTTTTCCATGTACCTACCCTTATATGTTGAGTAGAAATTGGAACTTTAAAAACCTCGGCTAAAGGGATTACGAGGTGCGCAATAAAGTGCCCCTGTCCTGACGCGAAACAGGAGTAGGAACGAAATGGTTTTTAGTCAGTAAGAGTCTGTCACTTCCTCTCGTAGCATCCTGTCCCGCAATCCCGTAGTAATTCGAACTCAAAGCCACCATTATCTAACATTAAACACGAGCACTTTCCAAGATTATCAATCACTTACCAATTAAATTACATATAAGTATGTAAAAATTCACGCAGTCTATGAATTAATCACGTAAGTAGTTAGTGCGGTGTGAGTAAGCTCGCGCGGGCTCTAGGTCGATTCTCTTATCACCTGTAACCGATTTGCTTACAATGCCTGAGTCAGTGCGCACACTGAGCATGTACTATCAATGTCATTCCTGCCAGTGCACCGCTCGCCAATCAAGTATCATGCGTTATTGGATGAGAACGTCCAGGATGTGTGATTTTATTGCGATTGTTAGAGGCAAGTTCATTTCTTGGTCAAGGTAATTTACTGAGAAGGGAGGGGTATCGTTGATGCAGGTTTTACTTTTACATACCTTTCAATCGTGGTAATTCGAGACACATTAGAAGAACAATATGTCCGTGAACGCCGGCGTTCGCTTGGGGGTTTCATGAATTAATTATGTTCGTCTTCTAACCTGGTTGTATCTATTCATATTTATTTTGCCCTAACTTTTTTCAAGAGTTCTTCTTAGTCGATTGTTCTAGCAAAAGGTTTTGGGTACGATTCCCGAGTCTAGCAATCTTATTAATCAGATTTTTGGATTCCCAAAGTTCGCATACATCTTGTTTTACATGGTACTCATAACGATGTCTTATCAATAGATATCATCGGAATATCAAAGATATTATCGGGCCTACAACCTATCCGTAGACAAGGCTAGAGAAAAGGAGTCTACATTCAGTACAGTGTTGTACAGCACTACAGCTCCATAAATACTTCACGCTCTCACGGTTGGCCTGACATGACTGCCATGCGGAGAGTGTCATGGAGACGGAAGTCGTCTAATACTAAACGTCACCGCCTCGTCGGAGACTTAGTAAGAATGGCAATTACTAAGAACGCTGCTCTAAGATGAATCATAAGTTATTTAAATGATCATTATATTAACTGCACAATCCTTTACACATACGTGTTTACAAAAAAGATTTCTAAAATGCAGTACACCCTTAACTCCTTACGTCGTGGTGGCCAACGTCTGTTCGATACCTGGCAAGTACCAATGTGGCTTTCTGTGTTTTATGTACTTTCTAGTATTATTTAGATACCACTGACATACGATGAAGGAAAACATCGTGAGGAAACCTAGATCTGTATTTTTTTATTATAAGTTTGAAATCGCAAATCCGCCTTGAGTAAGCGTGGTGATTAATGCTCAAACCCTCTCGTGAGAAGAGGCCCTTGCTCAGAAGCGGGCACTTATAGGCTGAATATGGTACACTCCGGCTTCACCCGCCTGTCCAACAACTACCTTCGTGTCATTCACGACATCGAAAGGATTGCTATTTCTCGCTTTTCTCTTTTGCTTTACTAGAATTTCCTCTCATAAGAATCTTTTCCTGACAACAGGGAGGGGAATAATAATAATAATAATAAGCCCGCAGGGCACCTTGAGGCGAGGTGACGGGAATTAGCGATCCCGCGGGCTACCATCATCCCGATTGCTCCAGGGAGAAGTCACCGTTCCTCATCTCCGGCTTGCCTTCATTGGCTGGCCGGAGTGGACGATGACGAGGAACAGGTCTCCCACCTCTGGCTTGCCTTCATTGGCCGTCCAGAGTGGAGTCGCGAGAGTAGTGATCCTGCTCGGAGGGTGGAAGCTGTTCGTAAGCGGCGAGTGGGCCAGTGATGCAGGATGCTTAGGCAGATGCAGATGATCTGAGTAGAAAGCTGGTGGCAGTTTCTTCACCCTTCAGCCACTCACATTTCCGTTGTCCCTCTGTTGCTATTACTAGCAACCATTCCCGGGGGCCCGGTCGGTGAGTTGGCGAGTCTCCACCGGCCATTTTTACGTGTATTTATTACATTGTTTCGGCAGGTGCCATAGTCCTTCCATAGTTCCCATCATACCAGTCCATAACAACCCACACCCATAGTCTTATCCCTTGTTTCCATTATCCGCAATAGTCCTACACTAACCGGAGACTGTCCTTGGGTGCATTTCCATAGTGCATACAGGGATAGTCGCCGGTTAGTGTCCCATTTCATTTAGATTAAAGTTGTCTAAAGGGCCTCTGCGCAGTTGGCTCCGGCCCCTCGTACGCCTTCCAAATGACCGGGACCCTGTGGTCCCGTGATTGGTAAAGACATACAAATAATAATAATAAATTCTTTATTGACATAATATGAGGTTACAAAAACATATGAAGCCTCTGAAACCCAAACTAGGAAATAACCTGTATGTCAGGAATCAGCGCCTTCTCCCATTGGTTACACGATAATTTATGTCAAGCTAGTTAGGTTATACAGACTGTTTAAATATTATATTTTAATTTATTTTTTTTGAATGAGAGCATGCAAAATCTTAAAAATACGTTACAGTATACTAAAGTAAGTGAGTGTGTGAGTGAGTGAAAAATGAGATGTGTGCATGTGTGAAGTGAGTGTGTAAATGTAATTGTGAGTATAAGTCTGTTATGTATGTAAGTATGCTTTACTGCAATACTCTTTCTGTTTCCTCATAGTTTAGCATAAGAAGCCAGTTTTTAACCTTAGATTGACATTCGTGAAGTGAGAATGGGTAAAAATTTAAAGCTTTGTTTAATTTGTTATAAAGGTAAACGGAAAGAAAACTCTTTTGACGTCTTGCTAATGCGGTACGACATCTTATTGGATCAATGACATTGGTTATTGTACGTTTGTTATGCAACTTGTTTGGATCATAATGGGTACAGATATGTTGTTTGGTAATGATATGATAAATAAAGAGCTGCCTTACGGTAAGAAATTGACACAGCTCATACAGCATCCTGGTGGGGAATCTGTATGGTTTAAATGTCATGGTTTTAAGCAAGGATCGTTGAGCTCTCTCTAATTGAATGACGTGGGTTTTACATGCACCACCCCAGACCGATATGCAGTAACCAATGACAGATTGAACCAGCGCATAATATACAGTGCGTAGAAGTTCAAAGTCAGCCACATGCCTAAGATTTTTAAAGAACCATATAAGTTTTCTGACACGTGACGAAATCATGTCAATATGGGGTTTCCAGGTAACTTTTTCGTCCAGGAGTACTCCAAGGTACTTAACCGTCTGAGTTTTATGAATAATTTGACATGAGCATTGGTGATTTACATTGAAATCGCATGTATGAATACGAATCTCTACGTTAGGTTGTTTTATCCGTGAATTGGTAAATTGAACTAATGAAGTTTTAGACACGTTTAGGGTTAGTAAGTTATTTTTCAGCCACAAATGCGCCCTGTGAAGTCCCTTTTCAGCATTTTGTCGTACATCGTCCCACGAGTCTCCTTCAAAGACGAAAGCTGTATCATCGGCATATGTAAAAATTCTGGCTTTTTCAAGTGATAATTGACAAAGGTCATTTATATAAATAAGAATGAGACTGGGACCAAGTATACTGCCCTGTGGGACTCCACAGGTAACGGCAGCATCTGTGCTAACATATTTATCGATTTTAACTTTTTGCTGGCGATCCGAGAGAAAATCAGTATAAATTTTTAGCACCATTCCCCGAATACCACACCTTTCTAACTTGTCCACAAGGATAGAGATCGAGACAGTGTCAAACGCTTTTGCGAGGTCAATAAAAACTCCCACGCACTTTTTTTGGCTATCGAGATTTGCACATACGTATTCCATCAAAGAGCTGACTGCTCCGTCCGTACTTTTACCTGCTCTGAAACCAAACTGAGAGTTTGACAGAATATTATTGTGCTCTAGAAAATTTATTAGTTGCGTGTTTAGGACTTTTTCTAATACTTTAGAGAGTGCTGGAAGCACAGAAATTGGTCTATAGTTTGTCACACTGTTCCTTTCCCCACCCTTGTAGACAGGTGTAATGAGTGCTCTTTTAAATACTTTGGGAAAGACACCTTGCTCAATGCACAGTTTAACGATGATGGTAAAGAGTGGGACTATAATGTGTTTAGACATTTTGAGAAACTTATTTGAAATAGAGTCCCAGCCGACCGCACTATCGTTTTTTAAATTCATGATTAGTGACGCGATTTCACTCTCATCTGGTGGAAGCAGAGCCATCGAATTCATGTTATAATACTTATTGGAGCTGTCTTCACTCGTTACAAAAGTTTGTGTAAGATTATCGACAAGCAACTTTCCGACCCCAGCAAAATATCTATTGACCTCATCAACTGCATCATGGGGGTTATCCTGAGTGTTCAGCAGATTATCTGCAGAAGTTTTCTGTTTAGTATTACCCGTAATGGCCTTAATAGCCGACCAAGTCTCTTTATTAGTCCTAGCATTTTTTAAGACAGTTTTTTCATGACTTCTTTTTAACCTCCTCAACAACGCGTTACAAAAATTTCTATAACGTTTATAGGCTACTACGAGAACTTGATTATTAGAATCTTTCTTCAGATTTTTGTGTAGTTTGTCCCGATGGCGAATACAGCGTAGTAGACCGGGTGTTATCCATGGTTAATCGATCGAATCGATTTAGGGAAATCGGTCCAGCTATTCTCAAGGTCGTGGTGGCCCCGAGGTTAAGGAGCCCGCTTCTTATGCATGAGGTTGTAGGTTCGAAACCTGGCAAGTACCAATGTGACTTTTTCCGAAGTTATACGTACTTTCTATGATTATTTAGACACCACTGACATACGGTGAAGGTAAACATCGTGAGGAAACCTGGACTTATAATTTCTAATTATAAGTTTGAAATCGCCAACCCGCATTGAGCAAGCGTGGTGATTAATGCTCAAACCTTCTCTGTATGAGAAGAGGCCTTTGCTCAGCAGTGGGCAATTATAGGCTGATGATGATGATGATGATTCTCAAGATTGTTTAAGCGCCTAGCAATTTTTTGGTTATAGTAGATATTAAATTTTAGTTTTAATATTTTGCAATTCTTTCTATACACAATCACGGGCAGGCTAGTAATCGAAAACTACCGAACACATAGTCAAACCACGGGGATCCGTCGGGGGGTTGCGACCGTCGGGGGGTTGCGACGAATGCTTCGGCGATACCCGCCCCTCCGACACATGGGTAAGTGGAGGAACACCGGGTTGGTTTTCAGTCAGTAAGAGTCTGACAGTACCCTTCGCCCTTCCCCGAGGGCGATGGGTCTCCATGAGGATTTTCCAACCCGACACCAAAAAAAAAAAAAAAAACCACGGGGATTTTCGGATCGGAAACATTTAGTAGGAGTTTTAAGTAGTACTTAAGATATAATAAAATTACAATGACACACTCATAGAATATTCTAATATTAACTACTCATAGGTATATCAATTATATGTTTACATATAAGCTGGCTCGCAGTGTATCTTTATTAGCTTGTTTCTTTCCTCTGTAAGTCCTCCAATGGCACGACAGATCTTAATCTTTAACTCTTTGCATCCAACTGACGCCATCACTTTCTGAATATCGCCAGTCCACCTTCTTTACTCCAGAAGACATCTAACCCAACGGTCATCGAATTGCTGATAAATATGACAGTGCCAGTTCAGCATGCTAATCCACAGACTTGGTGTAACAGATGGCTATTCTTGCTCACTAACCCAAGACAAAAATCTCAATAAATCTCAACATCAATGGTTGTAATTTTCGCGGGTGTGCTCACGGCGAGTAAGGGTAACTCCTCGCCGTAGCGTTTCGTGCGTGCCTCAAAGAGGCAATATACCAACCACAGACGGGCTATAAGGCTGATGTTCAGCAAGGGTTGCGGGACAAGCGCAATGAGGCACTACGGTCTCGGCCCAGAGCAATAGAAGGAACGGGGGCTTTTTAGTAAGTAAGAGTCTGCCACTCCCCTCAAAAATAGTGTTATAATTTCTCATCAAAGTCTTGAAATAATTGAAGCAATTACTTGTAATCTGATGCGAGCAATGATCATTAAGTGCACTCGTAAACAACTGGATCGCGTGCTTACCGAAGCAAGATATTTGGATTGTTAATTTTTACTACTGATAAATTCCTTATAAACGTCTAGCATTGTTTTTTGACAGTTTATGTTTTTCTTTAGATTATCCGCAATCATGTTATTTTTTCTGTTAAAATAACGGTGTGACTTAGGTCAGTTAAGTTTAACATTCGTGTAACATTAAACAGCTAAACGATTTTTTTAGTTACCGGGTAAGTTCGGGTTACTTCACCCTGCGGGGTAACTTTGATCCAAACCCTTTAACCAATAATAACTGAGAACCAAAACATAATATATATTCGTTTTTCATTGGTTCGAAAATTTGGATCAAAGTTACTTCCCAGGGTCAAAGTAACCCGAACTTACGGTAACTCTTCTTTGACGTTTCGACCAAAGAATCGTACGGTGGTGGTGGAATGGTTTGGTCCATATAATAAAGGTTACGAAACTCCCCAGGGCAACCTGGCCTCAACCTAGAAGCTAGATATGACAGGAAGACAAGTCAAGCTCACTGTAGAAAAGGTTAATTTGTTAGCAACGCCGCATTTTACTTATAATATGGTCACCATCAGTGTCATACTGACCCAGTCCAGATCAAATTAATGAAATAACCAATGTTAACTCGACAACAATAACATTACGCATATTTCATAGACTTTGTAGCTTTTTGTTAGCTTATTGACCAAAGACCTGACCGTATTACAATTTATGTTCGGACACTCCCCGTCGTCTCGCCTATTTGCGAAAAAGGCGAGGCTCGTCGCTATAATGCTTACCTACGTGGTCGGTGCTACTACGTCCTTAGCTAGAACTAATACTTTTATTATTATATTTTTATAGTTTTACTTTGCTCCATATAATAATGTGTCAATTTTTTTAAAACCATAGAATTCGTTTTTTTTTTCTTTTAGGCTAGCTTTGTGGCGATGTGAGAGAGATACCATTATATTATTCCGTAAATATAAAATTGCGAATATAAATATAAATAATTGCGAAAGATCGATTTGAAATAGGTACAATAATATCTTAATTTAGAACAAAGATCTAAAATATTGAGATATTCAAATGTCGAATTTTTAAATATATCATTTGTTATTTACCTAGGTGGCTCTCTTCCATTAAGGAAACGAAAAAAGTGCTTAATTACAAAAAATAATAATGAAAACGATGCGCTGTAAAGCCGTAATCATAAACCGTACTGAGCGCTTCCATTGGCCGCTACACTGTACACTTTTGGGGAAACGCAGTCGTAAAATATTATTGTGCCCAGTTTTGCGGTTTTATTATTTTACAAGTACAGGGCAGGCTACTGTTGTGGTAATTATATGTAGGGACTTGCTCAGACAACACGAAATTATTTTTTATTAAAAAAAAGAAATATACGGGATAAAAGTATGTCGTTTAAACACGGTCGGTAGATATTGCAAGGACGATACGTTTGCGTGTATAAAATGCTATAAACTTTCGAAAAAATTTGTATTGAACAAAAATTAGCCAAAATAAAGAATCTGTGACAAAACACTCAAGCAAATATGAATATAATAAGGTTTGCGTAGCTAAACTCGGGACAGAAAGAAAATACATCACCTAAAACTAATTTAAACGCATAGAAATTTAATTAACGAAGTAATCTATACCAAATAGACATCTATTCGATCAGCGAGCGTCAGATACATATTCATGTCAAATAAAGTCGTCCATAAACCCAACATTTCAATAAAGCACATCGCGTGTACCAAAGCCCTGTACTTTTCACGCCATAAAAGAGAAGATCGTGCTATAAATCGTACACATTATATATCCATCAATAAGCTTTATATCGCCTTGAACACCTTTATAGCGTTAAGATATACAAACGAAACTTTATTAGTTGTTAACATTTTTATATCAAACGAAGTGTATGTGTCGTTTTTTTATGCAGCATATAAATATTATTGTTTTTTTTTTTGTTCATAGTTACGTCATGAGTTGGATCGCGTTGTAAGTGAGAGGGATCGCTTGCTGGCCGAGAGTTCGGAGTTAGGGCAGGACAAGGCGACGCGGGAATCTGAGCGAGCTGCCCTAAGGGCCGAGCTGAGGGAAGCCAGGCAACGGGAACAGAGGCTGCTGGTCGACATCGGAGACTTGGAAGACGAGAATATATCGCTACAGAAACAAGTTTCAGCGTTACGATCATCACAGGTTGGTAGCACAATTCATAGATAACTACATCTCTTTAAACCCCTCGTAGCTGTTTCGATATTTAAATCCAGCCTGCGGCTTGGCCCGCGTGGTATATTGATAAAAAGTAGCCGATGTCCTATTCTGGAGTGTATCCTACGCCCGTGCCAAATTTCGTCCAAATCCGTCCAGTCGTTTTGGCGTAATTGAGTACCTAACAAACATCCAAACATCGTAACTTTCGCATTTATAATATTAGTGACTAAAATGTTAGTCGATAAAGAAAATATGATGAATGTTAGTCATCATGTGAGTTGATGTGAGATCAATATATGATCAAAAAGTCCATTCCCGTTTTGAACGTAGTATGAATGATTTAGGAAGAATAATCAAATGTGTGATGAAAATAAGCAAATTTTATGCCATGTGCCAAAAATAAAGCTGTTCTCCATCACATGGAACATTTTTTTCACATGACAAAGTGGACTACGTTAATGTCAAGCAGTGTAGTGATATTTTACGGCGAGTTTGGAGCCGTGCCCATCGCTAGTCGCGAAACCTGCCGCCTAATTGATTGCCCCATATATTATCATGCAAATCGTATCTGCAACTTATAGACTTGAATTTTCCAAACTGTTTCACTTTAACGTCGTTCAAGCTAGAATATTGCTTATTGTAGCAATGAATTGAGCTCAATTTCGTGTGAAATATTGAAGATATTTTGCTATGATTATATTGGGTAGATTAGAAAAAGTAACCAGGATGTTTATATATTATGTTCCAAGGGTTTTCTTTCTAAAGTGGCGGTATATTGAAAACTGACCGCGAAAACTTAATCACATCCAATTTTGTTTCGACTAGAAATTGATATTTGTCCATATGTTTGTACTTTTTTCAACAAAAAACCTAATGATTTTTCCCTTAACAGGTTGAATTTGAAGGGCTTAAACATGAAGTCAGACAGTTACGTGAAGAGGCTGAGAATGCGCGAGCTATGGCTGAGGAGACGGCAGCGCTGCGCCGCATCGCTGAGCGACAGCTGGCTGAAGCGCTTGAAGCGCTACAGGCGGAAAGAGAAGCGAAGTTCGCTGCAAAGAAGGAGCTCGATGCTCACCTCAGCAGGGAAGCTGCATACAATATCACCAACTTGGCTTACAGTATACGAGGTGAGGACATGATAAAGCGAATGTTTATAAATATCCTTAAAAAACCGGCATCGGGAAAGTTGAATGAAAAAAAACGTGTGTGTATATGTTTTATTAATACAAACCTATTTATTTACGTGTCCCTAACTAATAAAGAAAGCTATTTAATTTATGAATTCATTTGTTACACACCGCCTTTACTGGATGATTTTATACTATTTGAAATTGGAACATTAAAAAATAAGGAATTACAGTAAGTTTTCCAACTACCCTTGTAGAATACAATGTTACGTAAATTAGTTTGACGCTGACGCGACGATTTGTTTTATTTTTAATCATAAATATACGTTGCAATGGACGAATTAAAAAATAACGGTAAGAATAAGTAATAATTACACATTTAATACCGTCAATCTGTTTAAAAAACAAACATCGTGAATGTTGAACCACTTTATTTTTAAAGTTATTCATCATAGGCACTTTGAACTAAGGAACCCATCGCAAAATAACACGTAACGCTATGAAAATAGTGTTCATTATTGAAAATTACTCTGAATTCTACCAGGTATGCCAGAAGATGGTACAGAGGACGAAGGTGAACCCGGTGGTTCATCATCAGCCGAGCTTGCCACCGCTATGGGAGACCACCACGCCGACCTCTTCTCCGAAGTACACTTACACGAAATATCACGACTTGAGAAGCAACTCGAACAAGCACACAACGAAAATGTAAGTTGTTATCCACTTTATAGCTTAGGTAATAAGAGTCGTTTTTGTGAGATTTGAGGTTAGACCAAAATCTTTAAATTGATCTAAGTTTTTGATTCTTAGAAACTTCAGTCAAAAGTTATTCATAAATGAATATTCTCTCTTTATATTGAGCCAAATACCTACAACTGATAATTTTAACTTTAACTAAAATTTAGTTTCTAAAATGGTTATAAGAATGGTTGTTATGTCATAAAGCATTTAGCAGGCATTACTATTCTAATACTTAACTTAGGGCTGATTTTTCAATAGTCACATAAATGTTGTCTGTCGTATACAAACATTCTGACGCGACAGCATCATAATTATTATTCTCCAGGTAACTTTTATCTAACCATTAAAAAATCAGCCCCTAGTCAAATAAAACCTTCGAAATATTAAACAATCCATTTCACTACAAAATACAGCATCCGTCCAACACGTTGTTTCGACGTTGAAATATTCAGACACAAGCGAAGCTCCCTGTATATGCATATTTCAGCCTCGCCTAATGGAATTGACCTCGTTGTTAAACTTCATATTACCTGGAATGCTTGATGCGATTTGGGAATTGTTGCTAATTAGATCAAGTCAGACAGTTGAGTGGAGGAACATGTTAGTTCAGATTAATTTAGCCATATTTCAGATGTATTCAGCCTCATTTTGTAGTAGATTAGAATTAGGGATGTTGTAATTTTTTGTATTATTTTATTGATCTTGTTTTAGATAATAAATTATTAATATCTAAAAGATGATTTGACAATTCTTATAGAATCAAATAGGTTTATCGTTATATCTATATAGTTATTGTTCTTTTTATTTATCGGCTCATTTATTTTATAACGAAATCTTCAAGTATTGTTTATAGTGTTCTTTGGGAGTTTTCTGATCCTTGATATTTTAGGTGTTGTGATTTAGAACGCGTTTCAAATTATTGTAATTTTCATGTTAATAAGACTTCTAGATGAAGGTGAAATTGAAGTTGTAAAATTGAAGTTCAAAGATTCCGTTACATACATACATATATGTCAAACTGATGAAATCGTGTTAATAGTCACTTATTTTTATATTAGAATTTATTTTTTTGTGCCTGGAGGATTACAAATTATGTTAATGGAGTATTGTGTATGAATATCTGTTTGTATTTCCAGAGCCAGCTTCAGTCGTCGATGCGCGCGGCGCAGGTGACGGCGGAGACAGAGAGCGCGGCGGCCGCGTTACTGCGCGCCGGACTCACGCGCGCCGCCTCGCGCGTCTCCGCGCTACATGCGCTACATGCAGACTGCGCGCCCATCGTCAGTACCTTACAACATATTTATATTACATCACACTATTATTCAACTCAAGTCCCATATATATATTCTGGGTTTGGAAACTTTTATTACGATTTTGTAGTTTTTTATAGTCGGCACACGAGCAGACGGATTATCTGATGGTAAGCAATCTGCGCTGCACATGGAAACCCGCAACATCAAAGGAGTTACGAGTGCGTTGCCGGCCTTTTAGTGATAAGGGTTTCAGATATTTAAGAATTGCGAAGGTATGGGGGAAGGGCAGGGATTGGGCCTCCAGTAACTTCAAAGTTAAAATTATTTATTCCAACCAAACCAGAAATAGGTACTTTTGACACGTCAAAACATAATATAGTCAGTGAAGTTAGGTGCTCGTTCCAATCGTTTCAAAATTGTTACTCTTTTTAGGAAAGAATACAAAATTTAAAGAGACTTTTTTATTATTTTATTGGAAAAGTTTTTTTTTGCTCAATGAAGATTTTTTTGATTATTCATCAATATCATTACAGGAAGACGAGAAGGTGGACTCTGGTGGTGTATCAGCCCGTGCAGCGAAGTGGCTGACATGGTGGCGCGTGTCTGGCGGCGAGCTGTCGGGTCTGGCGGCCCTGCTCAGCGAGCTGGGCAGCGGCGCGGCCGGCGCCGACGGGTCCGCCGCCGCCCTGCAGCGCGCCGCGCTCGCCCAGCTCGCCGACCGCGTCGCCGAGGCTGAGGTACGCTGCGCCGCGCTGCAGGCCGACGCAGACTTACTGCGGACACTCGCCGGAGGTAACTATGGCTATCCTATAACGAAATAAAAGGATTTTAATGTTCAAGCAAGTTTTAAGCCACACTGATTAAATGCTTATGTTCCAGGAGCGGGCAGGGCACTATCGACAGCGGGCCCAGCGCTACTGTCGGCGGCAGAAACCCTGGCACAGATCTACCACCACGTGTGCGCCGTCAACGGCACCCAGCCCGAGCGGGTACTGCTGGAGCACGCCGGGCAGTCGGACGCGGGCGCCGGGGAGGGCCGCGGGGCGGAGGCCGAGGCCCTCGCCCTGGCCGCCGGCGAGCTGGAGGGGCTGCGGGCCGCCGCGGGCGTGGCGCGCTCCGCCGACACCCTGCTGGACCAGCTCACGCATCTACGGACTGCGCTCGACACCGCACTCGACTCCCGGAACAGGCACCAGCCCGGTATGTACCACACATCACTACCAACTACAAACCACATCCTGCCAGTCCTACAAATTCCTTGAATTATTATAATCTCCCTATTTTTACCTCCTACATACAGGTGTACTAAATGACCACTATTCCAAGTCCCGAGTTCCCTACTACACGCCAATAAAGAAACAGAAAGAACAAAACAACTGCAAACTGAAAATCGCAGACACTAAAAGAAAATTACACAACTTGATAACGCACCTACAGTCATTAGAACTAGAAACTGGCAACGATGACGATGATTACCCACCAAGAAGTGTTAAAGAAATAACGGATTATTTTGAAAATATGACGAAATTATCGCAGAATTGCGATTCTAACTTCAATCAAAACGATCCAAGCTTAGATAATTGGAATAAAAAGAATAATTTACGGACAAAAAATCCTTTTGCACCATTCCCTAACACTACTAATCCATTCCACAATCCTAATGTTCTAACTAACAGAATAAACTTACACTCTGTATGGAAGAATACAATGTTACATGGCAATGTCTACTGTAAGAATGTTCCAAATCAAAGAGGTTCAAATACTCTCACTGCGGGCATTAAGACCTCTTTGAAATCAAGTTTGGTAACCTGTGTCATGATGCTACAATACATTATATGACGAAAACTACAAGTCCATGTGATAAGGTCTCTTGTTTAATCAGTTAAGGATTATTTTGCGTTCCAAATATGAATAGGAGGTAAACGCCATTTTGTGACGTCACGTCCACCTATCTCAGATTATAAACGAGTTAGAAAATAGTAGTTTGTTACAATATCCAATATTAATTTATCCTGTAAAGTATATTTTTCTAGCCAAAGATAATATATATTTTGTTCCTGTTCATATTTGAAACGCTTTGTAAATGAGAATAATGATTAATATAGGCATTATTGGCAGAAACTACGTTGTCGTTTCCATTCTAACCCCCGGTTTCCGAAAGGCTGATCAATGTTAAAATCAATTTAATTTCTTGTCAAGTCATCTGATTCGTTGACTGAATTATCAACAACCAATCAGATGACTTGACAAGAGATTTAACAGCAGATTAGTTAATTTTAGCGTTGACAAGCCTTTCAGAAACCAGGTGTTAACCTACTTAAAATGTAGGAGATTCTCAATTCGAATGCTTATGTAGACTTTGTTATTGTTATATTCGGTCATATAATTACTTCAAATCTTGTAAACCTTCATTAGTATCTATTTAAATTTCGAAGCATTTGAAACATTTTCAATTATGAAAAAAGCCAGCAGTCTATCTAACCTTCTTTCAACAAAATTTCAGTTATGGACTCAGAGGAGCGTGGCGCAGAGGTAGTAGAGCTACAAGAGCAAGTGATAAAACTGAAGTCGTTACTGTCGACGAAGCGGGAACAGATCGCGACGTTGCGTACCGTCCTCAAGTCCAACAAGAACACGGCCGAGGTGGCCCTCGCCAACCTCAAGTCGAAATACGAGACGGAAAAGATCATCGTCACGGAGACCATGCTCAAACTGAGGAACGAGCTCCGTCTACTCAAGGAAGATGCTGCTACCTTCTCCAGTAAGTATATCGTATCTATAAATATTAAAATCAATGCCACTTTTCGTTGTCACGTTATAACTCAACAATTTCTTTACCGATTTGGCTAATGTTGGTCTTAAATTATTCGTGGAAGTCCAGAAAAAGTTTGTATAGAGAAATCTTTAAAAAAATCGTGAAGGAGTGTAAAATCGACATCCACGCGGACAGAACCACTGGCGACCGCTACTTATTTATAAAGAACGACGACAAGCTAGTAGACGAATCACCTGATGGTAAGCAATTGGATGGATGCAACTATAAATGAGTTCCCGGGCGTACGGCGTGTCTTAGTAAGCAAATATGTGAAGAGAATTATCTATGGCTTTATATTGACAAAAATATACACATATTACGTATTCCTTACTCAATAAATGTTATACTTAGCGTTGCATTCGACGCGTGTAAGTGACAAGGTATGTGAATGTATGATTGTGCGTCGGGTGTAGGTCTGCGCGCGATGTTCGCGGCGCGGTGCGAGGAGTACGTGACGCAGGTCGACGAACTCACGCAGGCGCTGGCCGGCGCCGAGGACGAGAAGAAGACGCTCAACCAACTACTGCGACTCGCCGTACAACAGAAACTTGCGCTCACGCAGCGCCTGGAGGAACTCGAGGTATGGCTACGTTTCTAAAATAATTATAAAATCATTTATAATTATTACGTAATGATTTGTTTTTCGATGTCATTGAACTTTGCTTGATTGCAGGTGGACCGCGAGATGCGCACGCGGCGAGTACCGAAGGCGGGGGGCGGAGGCCGAGCGCGGGGCCGCGACTTCTAGCGACTGGTGGCCGCGCTGAAGGCCGCGGCCGCAGCCCTGCGGGGGCTGCTGGCCGCCCCGCCGCGCGTCTGACACGGCTAGTGACACTAGTGACATGCTGACACTCCCGGACTCATTGTTTATACGTTTTATAAAATTTTAAAGTAATTAGTGCGGCGCGGGACCCTAGGGCCGGGCCGCGGGGGCGGGGCGCGGGCCCCGGACTTGCTGTGAACCGTCAAACTGTGCAGTCGGGCGCCGCCCCCCCGGCCCTACATACAATTAATGGGATTAAGGTCCCGCGCCGGGTGAACGGTTGATGTTGTAATATTAAAGTTGACTGATTTTTACTGTGAGGCAGTAGTGCCGGAGCCCCGTGGCCTGACGTAGCTTGACGTAGTTCCACGTGTCGATGTTACGTCTCCTTCACTTCACCCGCGCGCCACCGATCCAGAGTTGATATCGAATTTTCCCAATATATCATCTATCTATTGCACTTCGTCAAATTGATGTTTATCGAGTATTTTTGTAATAGGATCAGTGTATTTTATTACGCATATGAATTTATCACCGTTGTTACGATATCGCAGTGAACCCCGCGAGCCAGACCCCGCCCCGCGCCCCGTCTGCCGACCAGCGCGGGGTCTGGCGTGCGCTCTACTGACGGAAGCTTTTTTTATACGTGTGTGATTAGACGGAGATTTCGATGAAACAGTGCGATGTTATTTTTTATGATATACATTATATTTATTGTTCGAATCTTATTATATTCATAGAATCCTCTACTCGATACGAATGTTTAGTACGTCCAAATAAAATTTCTAAAGAAAATAAAAAAGATATTCGTCGACGTCCATCCATTGTGTGCGCAAAAGACTATGTAATCTGTTCTGTAGTAGATACGTTTGTTGTGTTGTTGTGGCCCTCTGCCGAATACTTTCGTCCATCTTGTTCTAGTTGTACTCGTAGTGTTTCAGTATTTTTTGTTAGTGACGTTTAGATTGTAGTGGCGGGGAGTCGTCCGACCCCCCCACCGTTGAGTTACTCTGCCGTCCCGTGGCCTCGCCACTCGCGTCCATTTCTTGTCCAACAGCTGGTCGCGCCCCTCTGAAGTATCGCGCGCAGTACCACGAACTTACAAGCTCCACATTCGTTGTAACATGAAATTGAATCAGTTTACGTCCTTGTTGCTCAAACACTTGCTCACGGGCGTCGACCAGCGACTCTATTGATAAGACAAAATTTACAAAAAATTAAAAAAGATTTTATTAAGTGTTACGTATTTATTGTTTACGTTATCGGATGTGATATTGGCAGCTTCCCGCGACCGCGCGGTGACATAGTCGTTGACCCTTCCTAGCGTCTCGGTGACCTTAGGCTAGTTGGACCGTTCCATGTAGTGTGGGCACTCGCCCGGTAGGTATTTTTACTGGTTTAGGATAGAGCTAGATACATTAACCTTCAAGTATACTTAGTAGGTAATCTAGCGAGTCTCTTCTCGTGTAGTGGAATTACTTTGCAATATTAACTGTCGTAGCGTAATTAGTTGCATAGCTCAATGGCGAGCCGGGCTGAGAGCCGCGGCGCGCCGCAGGACCATCGCCTTGCATTTATTGTTTATAGATATAATAATATATTGACTAGCTTCCATTAGAGCATTCTTCATGTACTTAAACGATGGACTTACCAATTGTTAGCTTTACTATGTATTTGTTTGTAAGTATTATTTCGTTCGTAGCCTAGCAGCAGACATCGTTTATGTATTGTATGTATACATCTAGTCACCGACACCCGCGCTCCGAACTCTGCTCGGTCTGCGTCGACATAATCATATTTTTATACGCTATTTGTTATACGACCTCTATATTATTCATTCGTCTATATTTTACGACAGCGTTGAGTTTGCCTCATCATGCCCTTGACATGTTTTTGAAATCGTTTATTTGATTTAGATAGTATTGTTGATTGTTAATCAGACTATATGCTTGGCGGCGGAAATGTTTCGCCGCTACATATTATGGAGTATTAGTGCAATGAATATTTGGTTGTTTCATAGACATATATATGTTGCAGTGTATTAGTATAGCAGTATTTGTTTATTGAGGGCATCGCTCGATGTCTGCTGCCACTTGCCGGTGGTGGTGATCACAGCGATTAACCAAAAATAATATTTTCTTTATACATTATAACATTTAGATAATTATTTTGCCTAGGCATAGATATTACGTTATACTATATAGATTAACTATTGATTATGAGTTATATTATTTAAAGATGAACTTTTGTTATAAATGCCCGCTACTTTATTATTGTATTGGATTGCGACATGATTTAGGTGTTGGACAACCTCGAGGCATGAATGTTCCCACTTCCGTGGTCTCATTTTGATCTGTAGCTGAGTAAAACGTCAATTATACTGAAGCTGGGTGCGGCTGCGAGCTTATATTATCATTAAACGCGTCGTGTGGAATCAATGTTCTAATGTAATGTGACTTGTGTAACAATGTGCTTGCCCCCGGGCCCACGCTTTCATCCTCAATGCACAGTTTGATGGTTCACTCTGGATGCAGAATACTCATTGCTTTACTTTCAGACGGCCACTATTTCTTTGCTAGTGTAATCGAACCAGATTACAAGTCTTTTAGAATCTCTTTCCAATGAGCTTGTTACATAATTATACCGCGGTGTATGTATTCACCGACAGACGCAATGAACCAGTGCCGGGAACATATCATGACAGAGCGGATTTATTTTCACGTGTAAGGCACACCGTGTTGTCACAATGACTGATTTGAATCATGTATGAGAATAATAAATTATATATTTAAAACATACTCTGTTGTTTTTTTAAAAGCCCAGTATTATGCCTGTTTTTAGTTAACTGTTCACATATGGCCACCTTTTTTTTTTTTTGATTACGGGGGGAAACCTTCAAAAGGCGCCTAGCTTTTTGGGGAGAAAGACTAGGGAGTGTGGGATTTTTACCTCACTAAAACCACCCCGGTGGCCACCCTCATCACCCGTAAGGGGCCCCGGGTCCTCTACAAGAGACCTGCTCCGGAGCCCCCACGATGAAACGCCTGTGACGGCACATCCCTCGAGTACGAGCCTCGCTGTGTACGGCGGTACGTGACCACTGTACCACCGTCTTCCCTGGGGCCACTGAATGAGCACCTAGAGTCCCCCCTCTATGCACCCGTGACCCCAAAGGTCCGCCTGAATTTCATGCAGGCGGGATTCGGCGTATTAGGCGTCAAGGCGGTTGCCTCCTCGACGCCTTCTACGAGCAGGATCGGCCCTCCCAGCGATCGCGCTCAGCAGCCTCCTTTTGGGACATAACAGTCTCGCAAAACGAAGCCACTTCCCTCCAATTTTCTGCATCTGCCAGCATAGCCCTAACTACTGCTGGCAGAGACAAGTCTCGCCCGATCTTGGCGACTAGGACCCGCCGCTCAGAAGCCCACGCTGGGCACTCCTCGAGTGGTGGCAATTTGCCGTGGCCTCTCGCCCAATCCTGTTCAGATACTCCCCGAAGCATCCATGTCCGGTTAGCACCTGAGTAAGCCTGAAGGAGACGCGCTCCTCTCTTTTCAGCCAGGCTTCAAAGTGCGGCAGAATGGCTTCAATAACGCGCTTGCGTGAGAACTCCGGCTGTTCTAGCCGCTCACGCCACCGCTCGAGCGCGTGTCGCCTCTCTTGCCGCCTCAGCCTAACGAACGCCACTCCTGGCATTCTACCGCCATTTCGTCGGACAGTGCGAATTTGGTCGTAGACTTTCGCGTCCGTGTCCGCCAGGATATCCAATGGCGGAAAGCGAGCCAGGAGAGTTGCCGCCTCAAAGGATACCGTTCGGTATCCCCGTGCGATACGGATGGCCATTTTCCGCTGTAAACGATAAATTTTCGCTCTACAGCGTCGAACGCCTGACAGTCGAGCTGACCAAACAGGCGCCCCGTAAAGGACCATCGACCGCACGACGCCCGCGTAGAGGCGCCGAACTTCTTCTCGAGGTCCCCCAATGTTAGGCAGCAGTCTGTGCAGGGCACCCACTGCCTTCTCGACTCGAGGAACCAGGCGTTCGAAATGCTCTTCGAAGCCCCACCGACCATCCAAGATTAGGCCTAAATACTTTATGTATTGCCCAACCTGGACTTGCGCATCTCCAACGTATACCGACGAACTGGGTGGCTCCCTGGTCCTAGGGAGCTTATGGAACCATAGAGCCTCGGTTTTATGAGGCGCTATCTCCAAACCCAGTCCGCGGATTGAAGCCACGACATTTGCCACCCCGAGCTCTGAAAGCCGGATAGTCTCCTCAAAGGTATTCCCACTGGCTATTACCAACGTATCATCTGCGTAGCAAATGACATGGACACCAGCGGAAAGTACAACACGCAGGACCGCATCGTAAGCGAGGTTCCACAATAAAGGACCCAGCACAGATCCCTGTGGAACTCCGCATGTAATCTCCCTCCGCCGATCGCGCAGATAAGCCCCGACAATATTCTGCAACACACATATGGCCACCTAATGAACGATAATAGTAGAAATCCAGCAGGCGGACATGTATGGTGAGCCGACAGGCAATTCACTGTGGCCATTTTTTGTCTAATTAGGTCTTATTTACACAGTCGCGGGACGCCCATACATTGCTTGTAATGAGCACTTTTGGGTTGGTCTTTTACGCTCCGCGATTGGCGCCTTTTATTACGCTTTACAGAAGAAAAACTCCGTAAAAGTGTACCGAGGCCTGGAGCAGGACAAGGAACGGTGGGTTTTTAATCAGTAAGGCTGTGTGTCACTTCTCGCCACAATCGAGGCGAAAAGTCATTTGATACCATCCTATATTTTTTATTTTTATGTGAAAGGTCGGCAAACTATCAGACAGATTACCTGATGGTAAGCAATCAGCGCCGCCCATGGACACCCGCAACGGAGAAGTTACGAGTGCGTTGCCGACTTTTTAGGGATTGGGAGAGGGGAAGGATTGGACCTCCGGTACCTCTATCCCGCATTGATCCTAGTAAGTCCCGACTGAGCTGGTCTAACGGGTCAGAGCCGTGCGAGCTATACATATCACATTATTTGAGAAAAGTGTAACACATATTTCGTCAAAGAATCCGAAAAGGAAATATTTACGACAGTCTCGAGTTGATAAGTCCTAATTGACGGTGCCTGTTCACCTGTTCACGTACACCAGCAACACCCAACTGATCCATATTGTAGGGAATCGAGCGATCCATTGCCCGCGCCACCGCCAATGAGAGCTCGTGACTGAGCATATGCTCGTGAGTGAGCATGACAACTCCAAGCTGACACAAGTATTCATATTCTACTAGTCTAATTTAATTCTAATAATATAGAAGGCACTTGCAGAAACTTTAAAGTTCATCAACGTGTAAATACCATGTTGTATAATTCCATAATTAAAATCCCTCAATTTTCATAAATCAATAAAAATCATGAGGGTTTTGTTGTTTGTTTGAAGCTAGCTGGCTTTTTATCCTATAAATAATCACTTAGTTTATAGTATGCTTGTGTAAATAAAGTTTTCTTTGTCAATAATTTGATTTTTTTGTAACATTTAGGCCTGAAACTGCGATAGTTTCATACTAAAGAAAGCGTTTCGTCGCGGATTCCCGCGTGCGACCGCCTCAAGGAGGCGTGCCACGCACCCATGCAACTGGGCCCGCCTCCTCGCTACGAAACTGTTGCAAAGGCACGTCGAGGAGGAGGTCGCCGTTTAGCTATATACCTTGCTATGATTTGACGAGTAAATTCAAAGACCTGAAACTGCGTTAAGCTGCGTGGGCCCCGCGACGCGACAGTCAACCGTCGCGTGTCGATGAGGGTGAGCTCGAGTGTATACGAGACGGTCCCGACCGCAGTTTCAGGCCTTATTAACTTCTCTATTTTTGCCAATTCCAACGACATGATTCCATAAAAGTAGCTCAAGTACACTAGTCGCATGGTGCCTACGTCGCTTAGTTGTCGGATCTTTCAGACAGCATAAGCTTCATAGCCCAATCGTCCTGCTATAGATCTGATGTGTTGTGGTGTGTAGTGTGTGTTTGTCGTCTACAGTTATTCCCAGGAAAGTGGACTCTTTAGCTCTTTTTTCAGCTCCTGACGATCTAATAACATATCATCACATTTGTTTTGTTTATGTCAGGTCGGCAAACGAGCAGACGGGTTACCTGGATCGTAAGCAATCAACGCGCAGCCCATAGACGCTTGTAAAACCAAAGAGTTACTATAAGTAGATACGTTGCCGGGTGTCCGTTACCCAGGCCAGATGTTGTCGACAATGGCCATTTGAATCTTATAGATGATTAGTTGTGCGGCTTCTGTAATTGTTGCGCACATTTTTAAATTTGTTGCGCTTATAGTTTTTTAATTATTTCACAAAAACATTTCCTGCTGGCGTAACGTTACCACAGCCAGACCTTTTTCTTTCTAATGGGAATATTTAAATAACTATAAGCTATAAAATTAGTTGTCTAGATAAAGTAAATGTTGTGCCTTATTTTGTATTTGTTCTTTCTTCGGTTGCGAAGTTATTCGAGATTTTGCTGCGGTAACTTTTATTTATTTATTTTATTTAAACTTCATGCACAATGGGTACATAGGCGGACTTAATGCCTAAGGCATTTTCTACCAGTCAAACCTTGGGTGATGCAGAGATGAGCCAATGGTCGGTGCAAGAAGCAAGCAAACGGCTTAACTTTAAATCTGATAAGACATACGAGATAGATATATGTGCGTATTATTAACGTACAAGTTACTATATCCCTAACATATACCTACATTCATACTCAAATTATATTATATAATAATAAATAACTGCTACATATATATACTATATACATACATAAGTATACTACATACATACATATACTATATACATACATATACTAATACTTATTAATAATAATGTATGGTGGTCACGATTTAGCCAAACCTTTCAATAAAAGCTCACGAACCTTTTGTTTAAAAGTCAAGCGACTAGACACCATCCTGACATCCGGGGGGAGCGCATTCCACAGCAAGACAGACTGGACAAAAAAGGAGGAGTGGAGGAAATCAGTGCGGTGAGTGGGACATTGGAGAAGACGGTTATGGGAAGAACGAAGATTTTTGCTGTGGTTTGCGCACAAGTATTGAAAGTAAGAGGATAGATAGCTAGGCGAACAAGGTGAGTTGAGGAAAGAGAACAGAGTGGTTAGCGCCCTTTGCTCCCTGCGCTGGCGTATGGGCAACCACTTCAATTGCAACCGATGTGCAGAAACATGATCATATTTACGCAGGTTGAAAACGAATCGAATGCAGTTGTTAAGAAGTCGGTCGAGTTTATTGAGTAGATCAGCATTCAGGTCGTAGTAACAAACATCAGCATAATCTATAATAGGAAAAACCAAGGCCTGCACCAGCATTGCTTTCGTAGCAGACGGAAGCAAATTCTTCAGGCGATACAGTGTCCGCAGGGATCCGGTGACCCTTTTACATACACTAGTGACATGAGTATGCCACTTCAAATGACTGTCAATGTACAGGCCCAGATCCTTAACTTCACTACTAAGTGGGATTGTGGCACTGTCAAAGACAATATTCGGTAAATTTGGGTCCATTCCGCTCAAAGTACGAGGGCTGCCTATGACGATTGCTTGGCATTTAAGAGGATTCACCGCTATGCCAAACATTTCAGACCAGTCCTTAATGGTACCCAAGTCATTATTGATCATCGTTATTGCATCGGACAGCCTATCAATATTAGCATGACAGTATAGCTGCAAGTCATCAGCATACAGATGGTACGCACACTGAAGTTGGGAAGTTATAAAATTAATGAAGATGGAAAATAAAAGAGGAGATAGTATACCGCCTTGAGGAACGCCAGTTTCCAATTTGCACCAATTAGATGAAACCTCATCAAGCTTAATGGACTGTTGACGCTCCTGAAGATAGGAAGAGAACCATTCCAGTGATTTGCCAGAGATCGCAAGATGGGATAAGATTGCTAAAAGGATATCGTGACTGACCATATTGAAAGCGTTCGAAAAATCAACCAAAACCAGAATAGTGGCCTTGGAGTCCTCAAGGCCCGCTCTAATATCGCCAGTCACTTTAAGGAGAGCGGAAACCGTGCTATGCCCAGGCCTGAATCCAGATTGTAGAGGGCTGATAAGCCCATTCATGTAAATGAATCTGGATAGCTGCTTATGTACACAGGCTTCAAGGACTTTGGATAGGAACGGGAGTATAGATATAGGCCGAAAATGAGAGGGAATAGTAGGGACAGAGACTTTCGGAAGAGGACGGACATAGGCATTACGCCACAGGGATGGGAAGGTTCCGGAAAAGAGGGAATAATTTATGATGTGAGTTAAAGCTGGCAGGAGGTGGTCCAAGATATTAGAGATCATATGGCGAGAAATGTTATCACAACCTACCGCTTTGGACTTGATGGATAGGATTATCTTACGGACCTCCGACGACTCAACTGGTACGAAGAGAAAAGGATGAGAGATGTTGGGACGCATCAGACCAGAAATAAAGTCCACGGTGCGTTTTTTGACTAGATGATCCATAAGAGGGACTGTGGAGAAATGTTTGTTGAGATCATCTAAGTCAATCGAGTTGGGAAGGCCTGGATATTGCGCTTTGCCGATACCTAGAGTTCCAAGGAATTTCCAGATATCAGCGGAAGAGGAATTAGAGATATTTTCGAGAACATGGCGGCGCTTAGCGTTGCGTACCATCTGGTTACACCTATTTCTTGCAATCTTATAAGCTGCCCAATTTTCTTCTGTACGATCCCTTCGATGCATACGAAAAGCACGGTCTCGGCGCCGCATTGCCATCCTTATCCCCCGCGTCATCCATGGGGCAGGCGGCCGCTTTATTCTTACTTTCCTGAGGGGAGCGTGGTGGTCATACAAATTAGTCACAGTTGTGTTAAAAATTGTAACTTTCTCATCGATCCCAGTCGCCTCCATTAGAGGCTCCCAGTCTATCAATGATGCATCCCTTTGCAACTTTGCTTCATCCACCCGCGCAAAACAACGCCTGTACACAACCTTAGGCCTGACCCTGGGCGGTTTTAGGATGTAGGATAGGAAGATGAGGTCATGGTGAGAAAATCCTGGAGCGTCATGTTGACCATGATAGGATACAAGGGCAGGATTAGAGGTAAGGATTAGATCCAGCCAAGAATCATCACCCATGATGTTGTGGTGGGTGGGATTTAGAGCTAATACATGGAAATTGGCTGATTCTATAATGTGAAGGAGTTTACGGGACCGATGGGATTCATGGGATAGGAGATTGGTGTTAAAATCGCCCATGATTATGTGATGAGTGTACTCAGAACCCAAAGATTCAAGAACCGATTCGAAGTCAGTGAAATAATCCACGGTAGGAGGACAGTAAGTAACACCCAATACAATTTTCCCCCCTTGGCTACCAACTTCAAGGAAAAGGTACTCCGCAGGACAGTCAGAAGGAGAAGCGAAGAGGACCTTATACGTGAACTCGCTGCGCAGGTATATACCCACACCACCCCCTCTCCTAACAGTCCGGTCATTCCTTATAAGGACGTAACCTGGGAGAGCATAAGTTGTGGACGGCAGTGCTGGTTTTAGCCAAGTTTCAGATATCAGGATGGCGTGGACATTGCTGTTTTTGAATGTATCAAATAGTTCGCTGTGGTGGCTTGGAATGCTTTGTGCATTTATATGACAGACATTGAACAAGCGGTTATTTTTATCGACAAAAGTATTGTGAATAAAATCAGTCAAGGACTCGCTAATCGAGCAAAAGCTATCGTTTTCTGAAGATAAATTGGCTGTTAAAAATGAATCGTCATCAGACATGGACACCAATATATATATATATGTATGTATAAACAAATATATAAATAGGTATAATATAGGTATGCGAATAAATAATTATTAGAAACTAAGAATTTATAAATATCGCGAAAATAGTTTGCTTGACCTAAAAAAGGTTGTACAACCCTGCACCACCCACCAGCCGACATCAACACAGAAAAAAAAAAAATATGAACGAAACATGGCATGTTGATATAAAAAGTCAAAACAATAGGTACAAAAAAAAACATCGATCTACATAAACACAGAGAAGATAAAAAGTTATAACTTGGTTGCATCAAAACGTACTCAAAATAATAAAAAAAACAAACAAAAATAAACCAAACTGCAGTCGTCACTAACAAGCAAGAGACATTATTCTGAAAGAAACTTTAACAAACAGTAAAAGTTGCATACTAAACACAATAATGTAGTTAAAATAAATTGGCAAAGATTTAAGAGATAAGATAAAAGTAACAAGCAACAAAAACAAATACAAATTTCATAAGACTTAACTAAACGCAAAAAAAATGTAATAGAAAACAGGCTGCTTTGCTAAAGAGAAACGTCAATTGTCAATCTGTCATCAGTAACAAAAATAAAACGTGACGACTGACTTAGAATAATAAAAAATAAAATTAATAAATTATAAAATGACGGTTTATAAACAATTTAAATAACTTACAAATTTAAGAGTAACAAAAGAAGTTGTTGTGAGATATCAAAATTATATACAGGAGGTAAAACGAAATAAATGAACTTTAAAACATATAACTACCCTTATGCCAAGTGAAAGAAATTGATATTTAAGATCAGAGGTTACAAATATATTAATGGAGATAATTAAAAGTTCAAAATTATTAGATAAGTGATGGGACAAACGCACAGGTAAGTACATAAGTAGAAAATTGAGCGGTATTTGCGTTAGCAGTGCGTCTAATACTGCTAGTAGGAAGGTACTTATCTGCGTGTGCTTTTCAGGTTCCCAACGGTCTCCTCTGCATCCCTTCTGGCACCGGATGAAGACGCACCTTGCATCTTCGGGTATTTGGCCAGAACAGGATTCAGCTCAACAATTGATGTCACCCTGTACCTGCTTCCATCAGATGCCTTGATGTGTATAACGCCATCCTGAGTCCAGCAAGACCGCAAACCGAAGTGCTGACGCGCCTTCAAGAAGGCATTCTGCCTTTCTCTTGTCAAAAACTCCCTGATTGCAATCTTGGTTCCTTTCAATTTGGTTTTGGCCCGCCAAACTGACAATTTATTGTCTATACTTGCAAACCTGATGAGAAGAGGCCGGTGATGGTCAGCACTTGTCTGTCCCAGTCTGTGACAGGCTTTTATGGAAGATGTGGTGAGATTAAGGCCCAGTTTTGTTTTAACAACATCTAATATGACATCTCTACAATCTTCACCATCTTTTTCAGGTACACCTTGAATAATTAGTGCTTTTCGGCGACTCCTTGTCTCCATTTCATCTATTTGCCGGGAGCACTCGGTGATCTGATGACGAAGAAGCCCCAGCAAGCCGAACATTAGTTCCCTAAATGTTCGGAACTCCTCTGCCACCTTAGCAATGGTGTCCTTGGCGGGACCGGCTGCCTGGATCTGAGCCTGAACTGCTTCCATCTTCTGCGTGAACATCGCCTCTAAGGGTGTGAACCTCTCCTCCAAGGATTTCTGGTTAGAGAGGACTTCAGCAATTTGTGACATAGTGATGTGTGTGCCCAAAATGTAGATTTTTAAATAAAATTGTGTTGATGTGCTGGCAGGTGGTGTGCCGAGTGACTTTTATTTACTCAGGGTTGTGACAGACACTTTTTCGTAACCACCTAAACTTGGTCGGCTTACCACGGTCATTCACTTCCTAATGACTTTAATAGTATTATCTCATTAATTATCCAATGTATTGAGCTGAAATTTTACTGATATACAACTGATCTAAACAACTAATCATTGACATAACATTCAGTTCATATATCCAAGCCAGTGGCCAAATAACACCGCGTGCATTAAGACCGTGCTCGTGAAGAACTGAATATCATCATAACTTGTTAAATACTTACGGGATACTAATGAAACTTCACATACATTTGAAGGCAGTTACAAGCTTTAAAATTACGTTTGAAGTAAGTCTTTAGACTTCTTATTGGGAGTGCTGGGGCCAATTGAAGTGTTTTTCTATTTAATGAAAAAACCTTTAAAATATGCATTATTCTGGTTTTGTTATTGCACAACAAATTTAAACTAAGTCCTCGGAAGTCGTGTACAAAATATGATAAGAATCCGCTTAACCATTTCAAAGATCTAGCAAAACCAAAAACGTTACCGCAGCAAAATCTCGAATAACTTCGCAACCGAAGAAAGAACAAATACAAAATAAGGCACAACATTTACTTTATCTAGACAACTAATTTTATAGCTAATATTTATTTAAATATTCCCATTAGAAAGAAAAAGGTCTGGCTGTGGTAACGTTACGCCAGCAGGAAATGTTTTTGTGAAATAATTAAAAAACTATAAGCGCAACAAATTTAAAAATTTGCGCAACAATTACAGAAGCCGCACAACTAATTATCTATAAGATTCAAATGACCATTGTCGACAACATCTGGCCTGGATAACGGACACCGTTGCCGGCCTCTAGTTGGTTGTAAATGATTTAAGCAATTTGGGGTTTGAGGATGAGGAAGGATTGTCTTGTTATTGTTTGGGGTTTGAGGAGCCTGTTATTTTTATCATTTGACAAAATAAATCGAATCGAATCAAAGACATTCAACTTCCATACGTGGACAAGTTTTGTGTTGAACACACATCAAAGTTGTATTCAGGTGTGACAGCGAGGAATATTTAAAAGACCTATGTCTGTCAAAAACACCTTCTCCTTATCCCTCAATACAAAGTGTGTCGTTACTAAAACTAAAGCGGGTATTTCAAAGTGATGAATATTTCGCTTATTTCATCTCCTCTACCTCTTTTGAGATAATTAGGACATCTTATGCTGTATTATCCTCAAATTTGATAAGTTATTTTCGAAGCAAGATTAGCACAGTATAGGCAAAAGTCATTGCCACCCTATCCCTTGATTAGGAAATATTACCTTTAACACCCCCAGTGTTTACATAAGGGAAGTACTAAAATTTCGTTAGGGGAATTTGAGTGTCGTTTTATCCTTAAAATGATGTATTAATAAAACGACTGAAGTTTAATTCGCATAATATTATATTATTATGTACATACAGACTGAGAATGCTTCAAGTTACAAATTGAAAACAAATAATTTATTCTTACACGAATAAAATGCATATTTACACGACGTATCTTGCGTACGCACGTAATTTCTTTTACTTACGTATACAACACTAATATATACAGATACACTCGAGTATTTAGGTCACATTATGTACAGCTGGCAACAGAGTGGTAATTATGGTCGCTCTACCTGCTTGTACATCGGAGTATTTTAAATTAAAACAAAACCTTACATTGAGCTTCACAGATTATATTATAAATTTACGCATTACAACTTAGTTCTAGTGCTGAAAGCATGTCCACATTTTAAATCTCGCTAAAACGTGAATGCTTGTTTCCGTCATATAATTGCACATGTCGAACAAATTGCTTGAGATGTCATAATTCACGCTATGAGAAACACATGAAACACGTCGATAATGTAAATACTACAAAACAGTGACTTCACTGATCCATTCTTAAACATATGATTACACATAAATATTAAACCATTGAACACTACATACCCTAAAAACTTATTAAAACAAACCAAATGCCGAAAACAGTCGATCGTTTCTTATATAAAAAAAAACAATATTAAAACACTATTTCTTTTAAGTTTACGTAATTAAAACGTAAAATAAAATATATAGGAGGCATTCTCTCCAGTGGTATTACTAAAATTTGGCAACAATCCCTAGCTCGAAGGCCCTCGCTGGGGCTCCTCACTCCAATAACTACACTTATCGTTACAGCAATTTTATCACAGACTGTAAACTCACGCGTCCCATTATTTCTAATTCTAATAAAAGCTGACTGTAAAATGTGCATTGTTTGCGTCAAAACTCTTACTTAAGCTGCCAGAAAAAAGGTTAGTGCATATAAAATTTCACTTAAATTGTTAAAATATCAACAATGAAATGCATTATTATTGTCTTTTGTATCCTATTTAAATAAATGTCGTGAATGTATCGCGTATAACTTAGTATTCAATGCTGACTAGACTTCAAGGGAACACGGTTACACGCTTATTAGATACATTTCTTGTATATAAAAAAGTTATTTACAATGTTACGAAGGTAACAAAGCCTCTAAGTTGCACTTAATTACTCACACTCATCATATTTAGCTTCGAGTAGGCATTCTTGTATGTACATATTACTTGCAAGATTGACAAAATGTTTTGCTGCATTCTGAATTCAAGATTGAGCGGGAAAATATTAGAAAAATGACATTCGAAATTCAAATTTAGAAGAAAAAAAATATAATGTAACTAGATCTAGCTGGCGAGTATTCTGTCTTCAGGGAATGTGTCGATTCAAAAATCGAGTGAACACTTTGGTGATTTTGAGCGCTTTTTAGTAGTATTTTATTATAAAATAGTAATTAACAAATACATTATGTCAGTCTTGCAACAAGTCAATTAAATATTAGTAATTTTATTATATTTAACTAAAAATGCTCATACAATGCATGTATAAAAATGTAAACTGAAAACATTTTGCATTTTTGTGTACAAAAATATTGTCAATAGTGAATTACGTCGATATTAGAACAACAATACAGATTACATGATTATTATATTTCAATGTTAATACATTATTTATTATTATGTATGGCGGCCACGAGACAAAGAATAACATTGAAGACGAAAGAAAAACTCCTTTGACAGCTTCAACATAAAAATAAATAAATCATAATTTTATCAAGGCGCTTCGTAAATACACCTAACACGTTCTTGCGGCCATAAAATCTAAGTCGAATATGATATTACAATTCTTATCAACTACAATTTGTGATTAAATACAGTTAAATACGGCATTAAAGTAAGAAGTCTAGTATCATAAGAAATTGTGATTTATATGACTATAACGTTTGCTGTTTATACGTCACATTTACGTATAAACATTATTATTATAGATAGGGGTACAAATTACGCGTACTTAATATGTAATGGAAGAATTTAATTTTTCATATTTTTGACCAATATGGCAGTAGATGTAATCAAAAGTAGTGAGAAGTCTTCCACTTCACAAATACCTAAACTTAGTGCTTATAACGATACACGACTGTTATCTTACAAGCTCGATAAGAAGGCAGGTAACTGTGGACAAACTTACAAGTCACTATTTAGACTACTGAGCATGCGGTCCGATTTACTTAAAGGAATTAAATGCAGTTATTTGAGTACAAAAGTATGTTGCATACTGTTTAGTCTGAGGGTGGTATAATTTTGTAGAGTTGCCAAGTAATTGTTACCTGCCCGTCAGTATCATCATATCAAAGTGTGTCTCGACCTACATGATAGTCCGTCTTACAGTATAACCATATCTGTGATATCACCCTTGGGCGGCACGGTCGAGGGCCTAAAGAACCTACACAGCCAATCGTACAGCTTCATGCGCTGCGCCCGCGCATTCCACTCGGCTGTCTCCTCCTGTTCCGAGGGATCCTCGTCATCAGGACCAACGTCCCAAGTGTCAGGTGTTGGTTCCTTTATTTCTTCGAATGGTTGCGTGGGTTCTGGATATGGTTCGTCCGCACCTAAGACCTAAAAACGCAATGATATCAAGTTAAGTCATCAAATTATTATAAGTTGTGTAAGAAATGTTATTTTGATCCATAAATTACTTTTAAATAAAAAACTAGAACAGGGAGCCTGATAGCTTCTGAGCTTCTGTATTTAGAAAAATACTTGTATGAAAAAAAAAAAACAATCATCTTGGAACGCTAAGAAATAGCACCTGTGCGAAGTCGGACAAGGCAACTAACCAATAAATTATATTTATTAATTTAATAGGGTAAAAAATAACACTTAAATTACACATGTATGATGTATAATGTGTTAGAGCCGGCAAGTACCTGTACCTGAGCTAGTGACAGCGCGATATCAGTAGCGGCGGGCATGGCGCGGCGGCGGCGGGCCAGGCTGCGCGTGCGCCGCGGGGTCAGCGTCGCCGGGGCCGGCTCCGCGGGGCCCGGACCTGCGAACAGTACTGTCGCCAGCTTCTGGAATCTCGACACCTGCACACAACATAAAACTTGGTTAATTACACACAGATCTACATAGTCTTGTGGCACTGGAAAAAAACTAATTTTGGGGAATTTTAATCGACTATTCTCTATCGGTTTAGGTGGTTAAGTAAGAAAAATAATACAAGTGTATCTTTTTATATCATAGACGATATATAAAATACACAAATAGATTATATCAATTTAGTTCACAACTTAACATTGATTTAAGTAAATACTTCAATAACATTTTTACATGCAATTTTTGGGCAACTTTTAGATATATAAAAAAATATCAATAATGTTTTCTTTCAATAATTACCTAAACTAACAAAAATATTTATTTTCAAATACAATATTGTAAAGTGTATAGTCAGAATTTTAATTCGATTCCAGATTTGACATTAACCACTGTCATTTTATGACATAATGATACCACATGTATGATGAACACAAAAATTGATAAACTATTACTGAATCAGTTACAGGAAGACATTCAAAAAATTACGGCTACCGAATGGTCTAAATGCGTATCCCATGTTGTCAAAGAAGAGGAAAAAATGAGTGAGCTAGATATGTTAATTGACAATAAACATCACAAACACAATTAATAATAAATGTTACAGAAAGTAACAGCGATAGCGTTAGCGATGACGGCGATAATACATAAATAAATTATTACCATAATAGATCACATTTTTTATTCATTTCACACTGAATTATAAAAGAAAAGTATCAGATCGTTAATTAATTGTCAAAACTAAATTATCGGTTCAGAAATATTTAATTTCCTGATAAATTTAGTTTACGAGAGTAAAATTATAAACGAGAGTTATCGATTCGGAAATAATCGATTTCAATATCGAATAATTTCGAAACGTCACTATTAAGTACTTGTCATAACGTTGCAACACTGAAATTGTCAAATCAGGAATCTAATTAAAATTCTGAGTATAGTTAATAATTTTAACGATAAGGCAATATTTTTTTTATTAAGTATAGATGAGTGACCTGTTCTTTGTTGGAATGGTCGAGCGCTTCGTGCAGATCGTTCCTGAGGTAGTGCAGCGCGGCGAGGGCGGCGCCATCGTCCCCCCGCGCGGCGGCGGCGGCCAGCGCGCGGTAGCGAGCCTCCCGCAGCGACGCGCGGACTGACTGCCGCACGCCGCCCAGCGTCGGCCGACGCAGGCGGAGAGCCCAAAGGTCGTCCAGCCGGACGCGGGGGCTGCCCTGGTTGCCCGGGTTGCCGCCGAATAAGTAATGTATCTGCAGGAGAAGAGGAACCTTTAGTCTTTGAGTACAGACAATTCGTGCCAACACGGTAATTTCCAACTAGTCAAATTCAATACTTTTATCCAAATATCAAAAATTATACTTTTCAATTTTTTTCTATTTCATTAAAATTACCTACAAAATATTGAAAATGTTATGTAGGTACCAACAGATAATAACATTCACGTGAAGTCATTATTTTCAATAAATTTAGTATGTTATGAGAGTGAGCCATGCTTCGGCACGAATGGGTCAGGTAGACGGTAGTGATACCTAACAAAAAACTGGCGTGAAACAACCACAGCGTTTTATTCACCGCGTGAGTGTGGTTATCGTAGGCCCAATCTCAAAGCCTCAAAAACCCTAATCCCCAAAACGCCGGCAACACAGTTAACACTAATTCGTCGGGTCGTTGTCAAAAAGACACCACAGTAGGCACTTTTGAAGGTCAAGCAAAAAAAAATTTTTTTTAAAGATGTTTAACTTTATGCGTATTAGCTCATTTCAAAATGTAGATTGTTCCTATGGAGAAGAACGAGCAAGAAACTCCATGGTTACTCTTTTTTAAACAGTTTTGGAATTCATTTCTTTGTTACATCGATGAGTCGATTCTGATATGTCTGTAAATTTGTTTTCGACACATAAAAACAGTAGCTTACCTTCTTAACAGGATCGTAGACGAGTTGATGTGCGAAGCGTGGCCTGGGCTCGTTGGGCGCGACACTATCGTTCCGGTACACGCACGACCACGTCAGGCGGCGCAGGGAGAACACCCACAGACTATTATAGACACGCTTGTCTTTCTCCTTGCTCATACCCTGGAACAAAATTGGTTGAATTTTATCATTCTGTTCAGTTAATTTAAACTTTGTTGCTTTGGTATTAAGGTATAGAATTGATAATTTTTCTTTCTCGATGATTTCAAAACACTTCCGAATAAAATAAGAGAAAACGAGACGAGTTGTGAAAAATGTTTCGTAATGGCGGGAAATATTAATCAGTTTTCATAATATGCGCGTTCATCGGCTATAGACTAAAAAATGAGGTTTTTTGGTCTTATCGCGGATACGGAGAAAGTTTGAGCATTATTCAACACGTTAGCTCAAGACGCATTAGCGATTTCTAACTAATAATTTGAAATTGTAAGTCCAGGTTTCCTCACGATGTCCTTTTTACATGGTGGTTTCAAATACAAAAATACTATCTTATAATCTAGTTGTAAGGATTAGAAGCAACTTGGCTTGACTGCACGATTGGCACAACTGGCCGCCGTTCAACGTGTTGTGAGTTCGATTCTCGCAAGGAACAACTCTTTGTGTGATTTACAAATTGTTGTTCCGGGTCTGGGTGTGATGTGTATGTGAAATTGTATGTTTATAAACGCACTCAAGACACAGGAGAAAATCCGAATATGGGGAAAAGTAAAAAAAAACTTACAGAGAGCACGAAGAGTTCGTCGGTGTCTGGGTCGAGCGTGGCGCGCTGCGTGAAGCCTGCCTGCGGCGGGGGCGGGGCGACGGCGCCGCGACAGAGCGCGCCGCACTGGCCGGACGCCACGTCCCACCACCACAGGTCCACCAGCTGCTCCTTGTTGCGCTGCCCCGCGAACATGTACAGCCGACGCTGTACCTGCACCAACGAACCTACTTATTAACACTTACTATTCAGTAGTTTCCATGTAAGTAAATTCAATATCGTATAATGAAATGTCAAAAACGATACTTTTCTATAAGTTTTGTATGAGATCGCAAAATATGACGTCATAATGTTTTTAAGTCAAAGAGTACTTTTTTTAATTAACTAGACTAATGTTATAATTATGATAAACATATATCGTCAAATCAAAGAATGAACGTCTGATTGTATTATAATAATTCAATGTATTTAAAAGTCAAAATATTTTTTTTTTCATTCATTTTTTTTATTTATTTCTTCTGCACACAAAACAGTCTGAATGGCAGACTTAATGCCTTAAGACATTCTCTGCAACTATATTTTTGATCTAGAAAACTACCAAATTACGGTAAAATCGACCTTTTCAATATTTTGATATTCGTTATATCGATATCAAACAATACATCTATACTAATATTATAAACAGGTAACATTTGTAATGTGTAAGTGTATATGTAAGGGGTAACATATAGGAAGCGCTGATCGGATTTCCAAAATTATATTTTTTTTTGAACTGTTATAAAGATAAAATAAAAAATGTTGTTACTTATTGCCAAAATAGCATTAATTACTAGGTAATCTAAAGTTAAATTAGAAAAATCAATAAAAAAAGTGTAACAAAATAAGATTTTTAATGTGGTACAGACGTAAACTGGCCAAGTATAGATTGATTATAGCCTGATGGTAATAGATACCGCACAGTCCTAGAGAAACTACGATTGTCTACCTTTTTGAGATAAAGGTTTCGGGGATTTTATAATTAGGGTGATTTCAGATGGGGGACGGGGAGGGTAGAAAGGGCGAAACACAACGATACGGGCGTTTCACGCCAATTTTGTGTGAAGTCCGGAACATGACTCTACGGCTGTTTCACGCCGGTTTAGTCGGCCTATACCTAAATACGTAAACTTACTTACCGGGTGGAAGAGCATAGAATGTGAGACGCGTGCTTGTGGCGCGTTGAGTTCGTGGCGGTCACTCAGTACTAGCTGCCACGTGTTCGTCGCTATGTAGTACGCGAACAGCCCGGAGTACTGAGGGCTTACTACCTCCTCTCTGTAGGTATAAAATAAACAGAATAAAAATTTAATGCCTGAAGTATTTGCAACTAGCTTCCTGCCCCTTGTGATTGAGTAACAAACATCCAAACATCGCAACTTTTTTTATAATATAAGTAAGATTGAAACGTCGAATTAATTTATTTATGACCTAGGAAATTACCCGATTTATGTGATTATTTTCAAGTCTTTATCTATACTAATATTATAAAGAGGTAAAATTAGTAAGTTTGTATGTATGGGATAATCTTTGGAACCGCTAGTTATCAGTGAATCTAGTACAATACCGCCAACGTATCTTGGCGAGTCTGAAGTCAGCCGAATACAATTCTGTTCCTAAAAGATTTATTGCGCAGACAAACGGCTAACTTCAGACTCGCCAAGATACGTCGGCCGTACTGTATGTCTCATAATAGATACTATTTAAAGGTAATACATACGTGTTGGCGGGAAGCACCCTGCCCCCGAAGACGTAGATGGTCTGTGTGTCGGCGTCGATGCACATCTGGTGGTCGAAGACCAGGCGCGGCCCCCCCACCACCGACGTGTCCGAGCATACCAGCGACCACTCCCCGCTCGCGATGTCGTACATATACAGGTCACTCTGTCCAGTTACAAAAAGTCATATTAAAATATTAGCTAGTCTCGTGCGGTTTCACCCGCTGCTCGGCTCTATTTGATCGTAGCGTGATGTTTTATAGCCTATAGTACTCAGGAACATTGTAGCTGTCTATCAGTGAAAGAATTTTTTTTTGACAAAAGGGTTTTTTTTTTAAGTTTGCACCTATGTAGAAGGTAATCTTTGGAACGGAGCTCAGAATTAAATACTTATAGCTTTAATGTTTCTGAGTGCAATAGGCTATAAACATCACGCTACGAAAAATGGAACCGCGCGATACTAGCTAGCCAGTAACATAATTAGAAAGAAATAAACAAAAACAGATAATATAGAATACAAATATTTCTTCTTAACTGATGTAGGTATTGAAAAAAGGTTGCGTGCGAGAATCTGGCCTGCATCTCTTAACACATTACCTAAGTATCAAACGATATATAAAATCAAGAGTAAATTATGATCCGATGGTACGAATGTTAACTATAAAACAAAGGGTTGTAAGTCGATTTTACATGTGTTTTGAAATGTATATTAAAATTTTCGAACTTCAAATAAGTGGTTACTGAATATGGACGTTGCCTTCAATCTGTGTAGTACTACAATTGGCTCATAGCGACTAAGACCTCTAATAACCATTCTAAAATAATATATTTGCCAGATAAGAATAGGAAAAATTAACTTACATTCATGTTTGTCGGCACGCGTTGCGCATTGTCCAGGTATCTGCAAATATACGATAATTATTATAAAAAGAATCTCTAAACGAAAGCGTCCTTATATCGCAAAGCAGGATAAATTATTTCTTCTTAAAACACTAATGGATTGAACAGACAGTAACCTCATTTACACGTCGAAACACAACGCTATTGTTGTTTTCAGCCGGGGTTGCGGGGTAAGCGCAATTAGGAATCGCGACCTCGGCCCAGAGCAGGAGAAGGAACAGGGAGGTTTTTAGTCTTTTGCGCTGGGCGGGAGAAGTCATTTGATGATATTCCCCCTCACAAAAAAAACGCTATCGTTGTTTCACGATGGTATTTTATCACTGCGATCGGACCGACCCATTCTTGCCGAAGCATAGCTCCCACACACTTAATTGGATATAACTAACGCCCCGGCCCGGCTTCGCACAGGTGCCAGGCTGATACTTAATTTATTTTTAACTGTGTAATGGATGGAGGAGTTACACAAATAAAAGTCCCTCTTCAATCACTCTATCTATTCAAAAACTGCATCAAAATCCGTTGCGCAGTTTTAAAGATTTAGGCATACTTCAGGATGGTATTTTGTGAGGGTGTGGTATCACTCTGGTCGGACCGACCATGGCTTTTTGGCATTCGTGCCGAAGCATGGCTCTCACACACTTTATTGGATATATAACTAACGCCCCGGCCCGGCTTTGCACGGGTGCAAAACTGTCAATTTCTCTTTTACTAGATTATGGATGTTATTACGCAAATAAACCTTCATCTTCAATCACTAAATCTCTACTAAACTCTATCTACTAAAAAAACCGCATCAAAATTAGTTGTGTATTTTAAAGATATTAGCATACATAGGGATATAGGGACGGAGAAAGCGACTTTGTTTTATACTTTGCAGTGATATCTATCAACGTACCTGCCAAGTGTATAGAGGCGTCGGTTAACGGCGTCAAAGACCATCTTGTGGCATGACCGAGGAGATGGACCTCCGACCTCACCGCTGTGCTTACACAGCAGAGTCCAACGTTCACTGGTCGTGCAGAACGACCAGAGATCATCCAAATCTTCTGAGCCATTCCAGCCACCGAAGAGATATAGGGTACCTGGTAGGATTGAGGTTGTTTTTTTTATTAATCAATATTGATTTAGTTTATTTTAACAAAAACATAATATGAAAAACAATAGCGAGCTTATAGCAATCGGCGCCGTCCATAGACACTCGCAGTACCAAAGGAGTTACTACAAGTGCGTTGCCAGCTTCTTGTGGCTTAAGAGTTTGTTTGAACGCGCTAATCTCCGGAACAGCTGGTACGAATTGAACAATACTTTGTGTTCGTTAGTCTATTTATCGAGGAAGGTCATAGGCTATAAGACATCATGCTACGACCGAGAATAGCTAGTAAAATATATTTACCAGTTGTAGAGTCCACGACGAGCTGATGTCCGCCCCGAGGTCCGGGCTTGTTGTAGGCCAAGCTTCCGGCGCATGCGCTCTCGCACGCCTCGCTCTGTTCCGCGCCGTTTACTGGCGCTTCCTGTACAATGGAAACAAGTCTTTAATAACTTACCAATAGAATATCGTTCAGCATAGCAATGTAAAAACGGTTGCCTATTTAAAATCCGAGATTTAAGTTTCGAACTCTACGGAACATACAAGGCGCGTTTGTGTTTTTTTTTTATATTTCATTCTACATAATTAATCGACACTAGTCCTAAAATTGATAATATAACGGGGAACAAATTGATTCTTATATAATTTTCTTCTAAGAAAATCTAGACTTACCACAGCTTATGGCTAGACAAGCAATGTAGTCTAAGCATTCTAGCAGAGGTATCACAAATAGGATTCTGACTATAAAGGACCCTGTTTAATTGTCCTAGTATTCGGGGAGAAGAGATTCGCCATTTTTTTTAGTTTCCTTTTATGACAGGAGTAGGGTAGGTGCAAGTTTTTATAAGTATACTATATGGTTAACGTTTTTTGTTTTTTTTTTTTTTATTATATGTTCGCGCTTGACCGCTATCTCACCTGATGGAAAGCGACGATGCGGTCGACGATGGAGCGCGCTTACCTTTTATTATGTAATGTATACATTTTATTAAAGGGCTCCCCCAAAAGTTTGGTTTGTTGCTAGCTAGTTACGGTAAGTCACTTTTGGGTGAGCCCCAAAATTTATTTTTTTAAAGATCGTTTCCTACACTGGCCTTTTCTCCTGGGTGCGTTTACAAACATATAAATTCACGTTCACGTTCAGTTGAAAAGCCACTGCACCAACCGAGCAATAAAAGATTAAATGTTACCAGTTAAGATAAACTCACCGCAGTATCGGGCCTCGGATCTCTATCAGCACAGAGCAGGTCGTGCTGCCTAGCAGGAGGAGGGGGCGGAGCCTCTCCACTCCACAGGCGGTCCTCCACCTGCGTGGAGCACGCGGACATCTGCCTCCAGTGAGGACTGTATGGCTGCCAACTGAGGTACCAATCCAGTTCGCCTTCTGTTGGATAAAAAGGTCAATATATGTTACAATCGAATTTATCTTCTTCTATAATATAAAAATGAATTGATAAATGTGTGTGTAAGCTCATGACTCAGTAACGCCTGGACTGGTCAGTAATTTTGACAATATTTGTTACAAAGTATAATAAAATTAGAGGAAAAAGGGTTTTTTCTGAAAATAAAATAACCTTTATGCACCAGTCCGCTAACAAAACAAATGACTGTCACCTGGATAGTCAGATACCCGGTGCGCTGCGAAACAGGGACGGTCCGCTATTTTTTATATTATTAAAACTATTCGTATGCATGAATAGTTTTAATAATATAAAAAATAGCGGACCGTCCGACTTCAACGTCAAAAACAGAATTAAGTCAAGTTAGGTTCTAAGGATGAGAAAGGAGCAAGAATCTCCTTTGTACGTCATTAAAAAAGTGTGTAAGTTAGATCACTAGCACCTGACAGCGGCTTCGACTATCTTTATCATTATGGCAAATTAAATTTAGTTACAGTAAGTCGTTTTTGGGTGAAAGTGTTACAAATTCATTCAAACATTCATAGGTATTTAAAAGTTTAATAGACATCATTGCTGAAATTTGAAATATTCATATTTTTAAAATAGTTATCTTGTTCTAATTTATTTTGTTAGTAAATCGAGCCCTTTAACTAACACCCGGTTTCCGAAAGGCCGATCAATGTTAAAATCAATTTAATCTCTTGTCAAGTCATCTGATTGGTTGACTGAATTATCGACAACCAATCAGAAGACTTGACAAGAGATTTGACACCAAGTTAGTTGATTTTAACATTGATCGGGCTTTCTGTTCGTCCGCCTGTGTCATAATAGCAAAGTATTAAATAATGAGCCATGAAATTAATGACACCAGACAAATTCATTAAAAAAGAATTAGCGAAATTAACAGTTTCATTATTAAAACACCCAAATAGCTAATAAATGGTTATAGTAATATGACTATTACAAATCATCGATCTAATAATTATTTATGATTGTTGATACTTATAGCTAATGACTGAATTAAATTAAGCAAGCATATATTTAAATCAATGCATTGATTTCAACCAAGTATATCTTATCCGTGTCTAGAACCTATTTAAAACTTTCTAGCTATCAAGAAGGGAAGTGAAAATATATAACAAAGCAATGATGTCTATTAAACTTTTGTGATTGACTGTCTTGTTGTGTGTTTGAGGCTGACTGTGTTGGCGGTGTCGGTTTTTGGGAAATATCTTTGTATTATACTAGCTACTCTCGCGCGTTTTCACCCGTGCTCGGCTTCATTTGATCGTAGCGTGATGTTTTATAGCCTATAGCACTCAGGAACATTGTAACTATCTATCAGTGAAAGAATTTTGGCAATCCAACCAGCGGTTCCGAGCCGAGCAGCGGGTGAAACTGCGCGAGAGTACTTAGTAATACATATTTTAAACAAAACAACATCTTACCTGCGATAGCTTGATCGAACAATTCTTCAGCTTGTTTGAAATCTCCTTTTTCAACAAGTGCGTTCCATAATTTGGATTGTAGTGGCCCTTCAAGCTGTACTCCACTTTCACGAGACAGTGCTTCGAAAGCGTCTTTGTACCGTCGCCGGCGCAAATGTTTAAGCAACAAACGCACCGCTTCTTCTTCTTTACGCTGAAAATTAGAATACAGATACATTAATAAAATTACTAACTTGAAATAAAAACAATACTTTTTTTAAAACAAATGAATGCTACTACAATGTTAAAAATAGCTAAATAAAGGAAGAATAAAACTATAAGGTAAAAAAATACCACGTCGTCAAAGAAGTTCATTACACGACAAAATACCATGGTGTCTCTTTTCAACGAATTTAAGAAGATTAGCTACTTTACACTGATCAACTTTTAATGACCGTAGCGTGGTGTTTTAAAATGTATTACGATCCCACGATTAAGGAATATGTAACACTTTTTTAAATCACATTTTCGAATCAGCTGTTCCTGACATAAGCGCGTTCAAAAAAACACAAACAAACTTTTCAGTTTTACAATATTACTTATTACCGCCCGTGGCGTCGCACGCGACTTAAAGTAATGGATTTAAAACAAGCTGCGTTTAAAGCGATAGCTCGACTAAAATTCACAAATCAAGTATAATTTATAGCCTGTATTTAGCCCTCACGAACATTGTGGCTATCTATAAGTGAAAGAATTTTGGAAGTCAGATCAAAAGATTAAAAATTCTACCCCTACACATCTTACAAATTTTACCTCTTTATAATATTAGTAAAGAAAAATAGATTTTTAAACTTACCAAGTTAATAGTTTCCATTGCGTTACTAATTATTTGTTCTTGATTCTTTCCATTAAGTTCTACATACCATATGGTATAATTATAGGCGGGACCCCAGGATTGCAGAGGTACTATTTTTAGGTATTGTATCGGGAGAAACAAGCCTTCTGCCGTCCGGCACCGCAGCCGAAATACTTCTGACGTACTGTCCTTCTTGAGACCACTGAAAGTTTAAAACTTTATGTATAATCTCTATCTCTATGGTACGCAGGCGGGGTGCGGGGTATTTGGTGCGAGGTAGCCAATCCGAGCGTGTGATTGGTGCGCCAGACAACCCTACCTCCCGCGCCCCGTTTTCGATCCGTTCATTCATTTTTATTAAGTGACAGTATTTTTAAAATAAAAACATTCGATTTAATTCTCCTCCAAAACAATACTAATCTAACTATTGTGACAAAATGCTTCCTATTTATACTACAAAAGTTAAAACCACAAGGCTAATAGTAGCATGATATTGAAATTTTTTAATTATTTGCAGAGCTGATTTTCTGGTCAAGCTATTGCAAAGTAATAACATTGCTATAGCTCTGTGATATAATATAATACCAGAATAAGGTTTAACACATTTCTGAGCCAGCACATTAGTAGTATATAATCATTGACATTTATGAACAAAATTAAATAATGTATTAAAAGACAAAGTTGAGATTTTTTGGGGACACCAAAAAGAGTCACTAGTCCAAAGAACTGTATAATAGTGAGTTAATTAATAGACATATCTTCTTAAGCTATGTTTATTATTTAGGTTATTAGCTAAGACAGCACGGTTGGCGCGGTGGCCAAGCCACTGGCTGCCGCGCAACGTGTCAAGGCTTCGATTCCCGCGTGGAACCACTCTAGGAGTAGGAATTTAATTGAATTAAATAATAGGAAGTCAAAATAAAACCTTAAAGAGTAATTCTTCTTGTTAATTTTTAACACCTTGTGTTCGAAAAACCCAATTACTTAATTGCATAGTCTGTAACTGCAAATTAATTGCTTAGTGTATAATGATATTAGCATTGAATATTATAAGTATTTTAAATTAATTAGCACTAATTTAAACTTGAATTATAAATACTAACACCCGGTCTCTGAAAGGCTTGTCAACGCTAAAATTAACTAATCTCCTGTCAAGTCATCTGATTGGTTGTTGATAATTCAGTCAACCAATCAGATGATATATTTTTTTTTTAGATTAAATTGTTTTTAACATTGATCGGCATTTCGGAAACCGGGGGTTAATAGGTTTTAAAATATTTCAACACAAATTACTATGAAATGCTGTAATTTTGCTTATTTTTTCCATTAAACGTTAAATGATTCTATTAATTCTTTATCAACTTAACATATTAAAATCTAAACCTATTTTTACAAAAAACCCAAGAAAAAAATCCAATAAAAGTAGTTTTAAACTACCACAAGTACAGACATTGCTCGAAAAAAAATACCACACTTCTTTTGTTTTATAGCATGGTATTTCTGTGCCATTGTATACAAAATCACCATGCTACTATCTTCCATAGCAATTACAATAAGTTGGTAAGGTAACAAAAAAAAAATCTTTATTCCATGGTATAACTGAGCATACTATTTTAAATATTTATATTGTGAACACAAAATCCGACTAGTCAAATTCCATTTATTTTGTATGAAATCACAACATATGACATCATAATGTTTTTAGTGAAATAGTGAACTTATTTCTGAAAAATAATAAATTGATTTGATTGCCATTCAAGAAGAAAAATCTACAATTTAAATAAATAAAATTCAAAATAATTCATTTTAGATACAGTGAACTACCTAATTGTAATACTCTGTCTCTCTAATTATCAAAACAGTTTTTTTTATTTCTGTTTTATGTACATAAGTAGCTGACCTGGCAAACTTCGTTCTGTAACAAAATTAATTTAATTTTCTGACCTTATAAACCGTTCCTGGACTTCTATGAATAATTCATGACCAAGTTTAGCCAAATTGGTAAAAACATTACAATGAAAGTGTTATTGATTTTTATACATATATTTAATGTGTAATGTGGTAATGGTAATAAGGTAATTATGCAATGGCAATTATTATAGTTAATAGATTGCTCATAATAAATGTGAAACACAACCACTAATTTAATGGTCACAAGAGCTATACAGAATAAAATTAATTAAAATTATGTACTAAAAGTAGCATTTCTGTGCACTTATATTGTTTGTATTAAATTACCATGCTTGTCTGCCATGGTATTTTTGTAACTCAGTCAGGTAACAAAAATATAATTATTTTTCTGTTCTATGTTCTTTTGTATTTGTATGGTCTTTTGTTTATTTATATTCATATTGAATGAGTGAGAGTTTCACAGTAACTCTGCAAATTGGTGTGCCATAAATACCATGCTTCTATTGTTCCTTGACTTTAGCATTTTTGAATACCTGGTAAGTTTGGGTTGCTTTGAAATTGGGGGGAGGGGGGAGAAGAGGGTAACTTTCATCCAAACTCCCAGAAACCCAGAACAAAATGTACCTATATTAGTCTTTCATAGATTTAAAAGTTTGGGTTTGGTTTATTTAATAGTTACCCTGCAGGGCCACAGTACAAGTATGATACATATACAGTGCTTGAAACCCTCAAATTACTGATTTCTGTGTGTACTGAAACTTTTTATATACACAAAGAAACAAATGTTTTTGACCTTGAATTAATTAGTACAATTTATCTTTGAAAAGTCAGTCAGAATAATAAAATTTTTGTAAAATAAATATGTACACAGATCTACATCACAGGTAAAAACTTGTCTGATGTTCAATCAAGACTTTCATCAACTGGAGTTATAGAATACAATGCTTTATTTTATTTTGTACTTTAGCGGGTAGTCAAGAAAATGATAGATTATACCAAAATTATTATAAGTCAAAAAATATGCATAGATTTGTCATATACTTAGAAACAAATACTTGTGACCTTGAATTACATCTTTGGAGTAGCATATATTTGTCATGACTTCCTGGTATGCTCTAGTCCGTGGGTAGTGACCATGGTAGATTTATAGAATTACCTTACAAGTTCACATGAGTACAACTTCCTAAGTAATATAGTTTTAAATATGTGAAGTTTGTATTTATTGTTGTTTTATCAATGTTATATATATTATATATTTACACCCAGATACAATGGATCAAAAACCATTACATAGAATAGAATACATGTATAATTTATAGGTAGTACACGCTTAAATAGGAGAAGTAAATTCAGTAAATTAATTTAAATAATTAATGAAATTTTTTCTGTACTTACGCTGTAAGTAATAAAGACAAATTGTTTTCTTCGGCCCCACCATAAATTTGAAATTTCTTCAGGTCACTCACATGGGCTTTTATATATTTACCGAATTTTATTGACTCCACAATTGATGGACTTTTCAATTTTAGCATTATATATTGAGACGGCGAATTGCTATCAGTAAACCATCTCGACAGCTGGTCGGTGGGGTTATTAACCATAATATTTCTGAAAATACAAGCATTCATTTAACGTCATGGAATATCATAAATTACTTACCAATCTAACATTAATTTGCTTTAACACACAAAACAATTAGCTATCACATCAATCCTCGGACGCTCGGCAAACAACGCGAATAAATACCACGAACCGGGATTTCTTTTTTTACAAACGAAATTGAAAATGCACAACACGCTACAAAATAAACACGTACTCAGGTATATAGTTACTACTATAGCTGGAGTATCGGTGGACCGTATAGCACAATTTAACAGTTTCATATTTATCGTCCATTTTGATGTAATATTACACCAAAATAGCAGGAGCAAAATTTTTGTTGATATTTCAGAGCCACGGCCGACTGACTTTGACAAGTTACAGAAGTGTTGCCATTACATCAGATTTGGGCTTTCAATAATGTTATTCATTTTGTAATCGTTCCGAAACTAACTTAAATCACAATCGAGAAAAATTGCATGTTGTAGTTTATTTGTTCTTATAAAATTTTAATAAAACGTCTATTATTTATTTATTTACATTGATGAATATTATTTAAAATTAACAATTAAAATAAAAAAATATATTTTATGGTTGTCGTAGTAAAATTGTTTTGAACATTTTTTCATATGACCTTCACCTGTATCCTACACTTATAATATGCCGTGAGTATAAATAAAAGTCACTGCACATAAATAAGTAAGCTAGTTGATAACAAAGTTTTAACGACGTTATCAAGTGAGAAACTGCCAGTACACTTCATTAGTGATCGGTGATTTAATATTCAATATTTGAATATGAAACTTAACTTTCTTTGTATCTTTGTACTTGAATTAGTATTAATTTTAATAAACTGTGATGAAATTGAAGATCGCTGTAATTTCTTAGACAGTAAGCTACAGCCAAATACTTTTAGGCTTCTTAGTAAAGCTATTATTCCTGATGAAGTTGGAAGGGTTAAGGGAGATGCGGGAAAAATAGGAATAATTGGTGGTTCCATAGAATATACAGGAGCACCGTATTTCTCTGCAATCACATCTTTAAAGGTAGGTGTTTGTTACCAAAGAATAAACATTAGGTACGTTCTATTGGTTACATTTTACAGTCGGTTCGTGTTTGATTCTCCAAAGGGAAAAGGTGTGATTTGTGAAATTTTTGACCAACATCTTTCATTTTCCCAAGGGTCGAGAAAGAGGATACCCAAGGATAGGTGGACGGGTTTAAGTTAGCAAATACGTTTCTTGTGATTTTTGGCTATAAATAACCGGAAGTCATTGAGTTTAATGTGTTTAAAATTTAACTATGTAACATTATAGTAATTACTGCATTATGCGATAGCTTTTTCAAATATTAATTGGGTAGTGAATTCGACTATTATCAACCACCTATGCCCCGACTTTTTATCATGAGTTTCAAAATATAAAGCAATTGGTGCAAATTAAAATGCTTATACTAGATATCTATTAAATATCGTAAAATTTAGAGCCGTTTGGTTAAAAAAATATTAAATTAGAGTTAATTTTCAGGTTGGAGGAGACTTAGCTTATATTATAACGACAGATAGTGCGGCACAAGTCATAAAAACTTATAGTCCAGATCTTATAGTATATCCATATTTGAGTCCTAAATATGCATCGAAAATCAGGTCGTTATTACCTAAAATGGATGTCATCGTCATTGGACCTGGATTGGGTAGAGAACCTGATACAATACAGTTAATATCGGATGTTATTGAAGACTGTAGAAGACTGAAAAAACCCCTTGTTATTGATGCGGATGGTATTTTTGCTATATCCAAAAACACATCTTTAATCAAAGATTATCCATGTCCTGGAGTGATCATGACACCAAATTTACGAGAGGCGAATAGGTTAATGGAATCCGTTTCCAAAAACGATAGCAACTGGTACAATTATTGGGGGAATTGCGTAGCAGTTTTGGTTAAAGGTGATAAAGACCACTTTTATACAAATATGACGTCCTACAGCTGGGTAGCAACGGGGGGTGGTTCGTCACGTCGAGTTGGTGGACAAGGGGATATATTGTCTGGAGCTCTGGGTACATTTTACCATTGGGCTTTGAACAAAGAACTTTGTGAAAACGAAAGCCGAACGCAACTCGCCCAAAGCGTCGCTGCTTATGCGGCAGCTAAGATCACTAGAATGAGTAATTATAAAGCCTATTTAATTTACGGACAATCAATGTTGGCATCTGATATGATTAGTCAAATACATACGGCTTTTGAAACCACTTTTTCATTAGGACCAACTTCGAGTTCTGTTTCTGAATGCAATATTACGACATATACTTGACAGAATATGTTATTATATCTACGGACTTTCTTATATGAATAATTCTGTGTAATTATGCTGTACAAACTACGGATTTTTTTTATTTTCCAATAAAGTATTGAATAATCCTGCTCTTTTATTTACTTAGAAATTGACCCCTAGCATTTAATTTATTTATGTACCGTATATCTAGCAAGTCTCATAAATTTTATGAATCATATTGAGAACTCAGAATACAGATGAGAACAAACAAAAATGTGGCTTACTGCCATTGAATAGGCTTCGAAATATTCGAATTAACAATCTAAAAAACGGTCTTCTTGATATTAGAACATAGGTCAGCCTGAAACACTGAAAATTATGATCGTTAAGCTTATTTTACTTTCCTTTTAGATTGGCCGTTAGGCCGTGCGTGTTTTCCAATTTAATAATACTTTTAATACATTATGTGAATCTTAATCGATCGATTGCACTCTTAATTATATGGCAACTTTACTAAATATACGTCAGATTCTTAATATTTCTTGGTGACATATGTCAAGTACGTTCGAATACCCGATTTCATCTAATATTATCCCGGTGACAGATAATAAAAATAGAATACAAAAATATTTTCGTTTTAGTTTCTATCAACTTGAATATATAATTAGGTTAGTAGTATACAATATTACGAAATGGACCATTTTTTATAGTTTGAAATTAATTTATTCTTAATGTAAGTTTATTTATACATATTTTACAAAGAAAATAATAATGCGATTGCTCTGAACGCAACAGTAGTATTTGCTTGCTTTTATCATCAAAAATATTTTGTGCAGAGTTTATCCATTTATCCAAGGCCGTTACGAGTAACTTGCTATCAATGTAATTATTTAATCGTTATTTAAATGGTCAAGTACCATGGAAGACGAAATTGAGGAATGTATCAGAAAAAAAACACAGTGGTCGCAATTACCAGCGCCTGTAAAAAAGGTAAAATATAACTATTGTTATTGTTTTAAATTATCAATGGTAATGATGTTTATCTACAGTAGCGAGAGTGTGGAATAAGTGTGGTTAATTAATCGTTTGCACTATTTCTCTATTATGAAGTGAGTGACATGTAAGTCGAATATTTGTTTTGATGTTTCAGCTGTTGGGTGATTCCCCAAAAGAATATGAAAGGTACATATTCGAATTTAGTATAAAAAATCAATTGAGGTACAGAGGTAGCCTGGGTGAGTGTTAATCATTTATGATTTATATATTGAAATACTATAACTTATTGTTATCAAAAATTTATTAAACATTTCTCTTCAATAAACATTAATTGACCTTCATGACAGATGTGTTTCAATGAAATCAAATTACAATATGATTATCTTACGTAAAAATCTGTATATTGCAATATTAATTAATTGTAAAGAAATACAAGAAGTATGAATTAAATATGGTTTGTATTGCAGTAAGGACAGTGCGCAAAGATGAGAAGAAGTACTATGAAACACTTGTGCAGAGCAGCATACAGAGGCTCATGCTCTATCCCTATCACCTAGCAGATATGATTGTAAAAGGTTAGTTGATAAAATTTTCATAAAAGTCATAAAATAAAATAGATGTTGGACCCATAGATTTTCAATTTTCTGAAAGGGTTGGACAAAGCAGTCAGTAGACAACATTAATTTACCATTGCTACTTCATATAAATGTGTGTTTTTATGAGAATGGTTACAAAAGAGCAGACCTTTCGCCTGATGATAAGCAATCAGCATGACACATGGAAACCTGAAACATTAGAAGTGTAAAGAGTACATACCAACCTTCTGAGGATATTATATAGGGAGAATTGGGGATGAAGAGATCCCTAGGTAGACATGAAGAAGAGTTTTTCACCTAATAAATTACTTTCAAACTGATTCAATTAGGCCTACTTGATAATTTTAATATAGAAGTTATTTGTATGAAATATCTGCTACATAAGTTAATTTGGTATTTATATGAATTTCATGCAATAGTCTCTAAATTAGTTACTTTATTAATTTAAAAATAGAAAGTTCGAAAATAAAATTTATATATTATGCCTGTCTTGTCTGCCAAGATTGACCAAAAGTGCCAATTACATTTGTACTTTTACAAAGTCAATTAAATGATTCATTGATTAATTGCCCCTTGTAAAGTTCAATTATAGCTTATCAATTACAGTTGTTATCAAGTTGTGTCAATATATTTATCTAATAATAATACAATAGAAATATTACAACAGTTATTCAGAAGGATATGTTCACAATATTCTGTCCTATCTATATTTTTTCAGGAGTGATGAGTGAACATTTTATTAATTACAGTACTCTTATAATAGCATTTCACTTTGTCTGTGACTGTTCAAGGTGGTTGTCACGTCATATAGAATACTAGCTACTCTCGCGCGGTTCATCCCGCTGCTCGACTCCATTTAATCGTAGCGTGATGTTTTATAGCCTATAGCACTCAGGAATATTGTAGCTCAGTATCAGTGAAAGAATTTTGGCAATCCTACCAGTGGTTCCAAAGGTTACCCCCTACATACAAACTTACAAATGTTACCTCTTTATACTATTAGTATAGATGCAGAATATCACATCAAGATCTATACTCTCTCTGACCCATATTTCATCAAAAATTGCTCAGTAGTTTTAGAGTGAATGTGCAATCAATGTTTAATTTCTCATTTAAATTATTGCAGATTTATTAGCATAAAACATTTATATTTACATTTTGTGTGAATAATAGAGTATCTGATAAAAAAGCTGAAAATTATGTCAATTACTTAAATTAATAAAAATATATTCAAATTTAAACTTGAGAAATATTCATTTAAAACTTGTATAACATATAGAATATTATTGATATTCAAAACTGTTTTGTATGAATTGTGTATGTGTTTTTGAGAATCTGCGTATTCTTTCATCACGTCGTTACCCACGTCATATCACGTCAATGGCATACATATTATAAGAAAAAAATAAAAGAATATCGTAAATTTATGTAATGGAACACAAAAAAAAAAAAAACGTTTTGACTAAAGAAAATGCCTAATTTTCCTGCTGTTTAAATGGCTGTTGTAATGCTGTAATTTTTAAATGGCTTTGATTACCCATTTGTCCACCATGCAAGGAGTTTTCAAACCCAGATTTTAAGTCAAGCTAAATTTAATCTTAACCTCTCATTTGCCGTTACATGAGACATAATCGACAACACGCGAGACACAATTCGCATAGATCTGCGTTTCGGCATGTCACATGTTAATAAATAATGTATTATTTTTAGGTTTGAGAATAACTCCGTTCATTTACTATGTGGAGGTGGTGGCACTCCTCATTGAGCTGGAGAAGAGCTATGACACAATGCCCAATTTTACTGCTGCTGATTGTGAGTATTTCATGAGAATTTTATACTTTTTTAAACACCAATTCAAAAAAGTTTGTTTGTTTTTTTATTTTTTTTATGTAATAAATTAGGTGATTAGCTGTTTATGGTGGTAGCATGAATTATAAATTATTTTACTGTATATGTATCTTGTGTATATAGTATTTGTATTTTTTTTACTACAAGTATACCTAGTATTTTATTTTATTGGTCTACCAGCTAAGTTTAGGTAGGTCTTAATTCCCTAAGATTTATTTGGAGGAAAGTTACCATATTTTTTGAGTTGTTGAGTTACGAATATATTACAACATGATTCAGTAATGACGACGATGACTTGCTCGCAAGCTCTCTTTCCTTAACTTTTATTTGTTTTATCTAAATATTGATTTTATTCTTCTTGTGTGGTGACACGGCGTTTCTGAAGGTGTAGACTAAACTTTTTGAATTCGTTCTTGTCAATATTTTTATATACGACAAAATAAAAAAGTAATCCAATTTTTTTTTTCTAAAATAATTTTTATGCCCTCCGGTCTTTATAACAGGTTATGTGAATAAAAATGTATTTAAAACTATTTTGTAGGTCTGAGATTACTTGGCATTGGTCGGAATGAATACCTGGAGTTGGTGGCAAAAGCCAGGTCCTTAGGTCGCCGAGGACGAGCCAAGGCCATCCGCGCCTTACTCCCACGAGTACCACTCAATATACCCATGCAACCATGGTGGAGAGTCGAACTAGGATATGTTCTAGAAGACGATGTCAAGGTAAAATAAACCTTATCCTCCTAAAATTGAGTTGAATTTTGGTTAACATGGTAACAACATCGTCAAACCGCCTCGAAAAATGATGTTGATCTATTTTGAACCTTATTCCTATGACAATTGAGTTTTAATTTGTTTGGCTTGGAAATGATATTGTTTCCTAATTTTGTTATCCTAAAATGGTGTGCGATAAAGAGTTTTATTAACATAAAAGTAACAGAGTTTTTTTAAATAGACATGTTCAAGCGATCTTTTGTGTTACGATACACTTGAGATTTCTGATGGGTTTTAAGCACAAATCTACTTACAATTTAACACCCACTTATATATAATACATCATGACGCAATAAAGAGTTTCGCTATTATTATGTATACCAAACAAAATGGGTGTAATAGTTTTTTTGTCACTAGATGGCGTTCATTTAAAAAGGATCCAATCACTGTAGCTCTAATAAATATGATACATTGGGCTACTATTCGGCCTTTGGATTTAGTAGCTATTCCAATTTCAAATTTAAATCATCATCAAATATAATATCACCGTCGGGGAAAGTTGTTCGTACGAGTTAAGTATGCAAAACTTTCGCTCGTATACTGTTCAGTGGCATGCTAATTAACTGGTTTACAGTTCTATTTTCTATTACGTCGAGTGACGGTTGTCGCTAGAAACAAAAGATTATCGCTTTGTTACATACAGCGTGTTACGTAAAGTTCTTGTAAAATTATCTTCTAGTCTTATACGTATAATAATCGCGTTTTGTACAAGTCTCCGTGGATTTTTTTTATTTGAAAAAAGTGGCCACATACACTATGGTGTATCGGTTATGGTTATTAACGAAACGTAAACTATCATCCCCTTATTACAAAACAAGATTTATCTTTAGTCCAGGTTTAAACCATTGATTTGGGTTTTGAATTTTGAACCTTATTGTCATCTACCTTCAATTCGAAATACAAAAACTGGCTCAATGGTTTAGTCCTAGACTAAAGTAAACCTTGTTTTGTAATAAGGCCGTCAATGTTTTATTATCTAAAAGTTGTCTAAAAATTGTATGTCAAAATTTTTAGAATCAGATATTTACCTAAATCGATGTTAGTTAATAAACTAAATTTAAATATTCTTTGTATGTATTTTATACGACCTCTTTTATATAAAAAGAGACATACCAAGATTGTTTCATCATCAGCCTTATTTCGTCCACTGCTGGACATAGGCCTCCCTGTTTGCACGCCACTGAGCTCGATGTTCAGCGGATATCGTCGGTCCACCTAGCTTGAGGGCGTCCTACACTACGTTTGCCTAGACGTGGTCTCCACTCTAGAACACGTTTACGCCAAGATTATTTTGCCTTAAGTTAATCACCGAAACCGATTGACCATAGGATGTTCTCCTGTGTTGTGTGAGCTTAAATACATATAAATAAAGTTACATACAAATTGACAAACACATCACAATCAGTCCCGAGACAACAATATGTATCAAATTAAAGTTATTTATTACCCAGAGAACCTTGGACCATGGTCACAGCGCCTATGCAGTGAAATTTGCAATTCCATTTTGAACAAAAGGTTTTTTTATGTCATAGTTCGGCAAAAGTGCAAGCAGGTTACCTGATGGTAAGCAATCAGCGCAGCCAATGGATATTCATAGTATCAAAGTTACTATAAGTGTCCTTGGGCGGCCTCTTGAGGATTATTAGAGATTTAAAGATACCGCTATCTTTTTGGCGAATTTTATAACCACTTTTGACTTATACCCATATTTTAACTGTGTAATGTGTAATAATAATAATATGCCATATATTTTGCTTAAATAAATTTGTCTTAATGCTTGCCTGACGCCCTTCGCTTGTTCATACCAGCCTCTAGGCGAGAGCGAGAGAGCGCTAATAGACCTGCTAATCGACCGAGGCTCGCAGACCGCCGGCACGCTCGACTACCATGTTGTCAAAACTTTGTACAGGTATGATATATTAATATATAACTTGTGTGATTACTAATAAAATGTTTAATAACTCAAGAAAAGCCGGCCAGACATGGTTTGTCTTAAAATATTCCTAGATATACAGACAAGGTTCAATTGGTCAGAAAATAAAAAAACGACGAAATAAAAAAGTAGGTATTAGATATACCTACATATTTAAGGCGATACGAAGTTTGCCGGGCCAGCTAGTAATTAACTATACATTTTAACACATAAATGTAGGTATAATAAAAACACCTAATATTTGATACCTTATGAAAAAAATAATTTATTTTTGAGAATATGCCATAAAAAATAATTTTTACACGTCAAAACTATACATAATAAAAAACTAGATGCAGCCGGAACTTTTTATCTGAAGCCATGATTTCAGCCATTTGTTTTGATAGCGAACTGCCACGGCATCGAGAGGGTTGCTATTACCCGGTTTAACCCTCTACTTTTTCAAAATGTTCTTTCCTTGACAACAACGAAATATGAGCGAAATCGGTTCACGAGATTTGCGTTTAGCAAAACATTGAACGATTTTTTTTTATTTAGAAAAAAAATTGTGTGCGGTGTCGCCAATTTAACAAATTATAGTTAAATTTTTTGATGTCAAAAAACACCTATTACGGAATAGAGTTTGTAGAAATTTAACTTTATTATGTAATAGCGATCGGTTTTGGGATAACCTCATGTAGCTACAGTCAACCGTGATATTGTATCATTAATATTTTGACATGTTTAAAACTAATTGAGGAAGTTGTTTATTTATTTATTTAGTTTTATAGTACTCAAAGGAATCAACAACTGTGACAAATATACTTTATAATATGCAGTTGTAAAAGAATTAAGGCAAATCTTTTTTCTTTTCGTATATTATTACTTATTTTAATACATACAAATTTTATTAGTTCGTTATATCGTTTAGTTCGTTCGATATATTTAATAACACCTTGTTCAGTTCTCCTATTTAATCATATTAAGGTCAATAGTTTTAAATGCAAAAATTATTCATTCACGTTTCATTACTTTTATATTCATCTTTTGTTTCAACACTTTTATAAATTCATGTATAATATTGAATATTCTGAGTATTTCATACAAATAGACATTCGACTAGCGATGACTTCGAAAAAAACAAATAATTTTAATGCTTTGATGTGCTAAAACTGAAGTTATTTATCTTCAGTCACCGAGACTAGCAACTGCAAAATTAGCATTTATACATTAACACACTGTGTAGTTATCCTATTTAATCATGGTATTTTAAAACAGGCGCGGCCTAATCTACCTGGACGTGCCAATAACGGCAGCTGACAAGGTGTCAGTGCCCCCCCTCAAGGGTTTCGTGATGAACCGCATCGCTGGTGATTACTTCGAGACATTACTATACAAAGTTTTCGTCTCCATTGATGAACACACTAGCGTCGCTGACTTGGCAGCTGTTTTGCAGGTTAGTAAAATAGTTATATGCATACATACATTCATGAATTGATTAAAGGGATATGCAAGGGTGCTATATAGGCCACCACAGACGGGGCTCTACAGAGCCCATGTTAATCCAGGGTTGCGGGACAAGCGCAATAAGGTACCAAGGTCTCGGCCTAAAGGAGAGGAGGAGGAGAAGGAACGGGGGGTTTGATTGAGTACCACGTCTATAATATAATAAACGCTAAAGTTTTTAATGAAACGATCTCTTTAAGAAAATTGATCGGCTCAGTAACCAAAAAATGGTTATTGTATCTTATTGAATTATTTTTTTTTGTTTTGGTACCTCCATAACAAGTAAAGGGGTAGACTGCACTTTACATGCTTCAACTCTCCTTCCTATAACAGCTGTTTTTCAGCAGAAGGTTAAGTTTGGACACGTCTTATTTTCAAGTCTATGTATACATAGACTTGAAAGTATTAAGACGATGTCTTACTTGATGGTAAGCAATCAGCGCCGCCCATGGGCATCCTAAATAACGGTAGACCCCAATAACGAGACCGTAAATAAAGAGTGCGTTGCCCACCTTTTGGGGATGAGGATTCTGGTGATTTAGGAATTGGGAGGGGGAATATATGTATGTGAAACACACAAGTGTGGTATAAAAGTATTTCCTGAGGGATGAACGTCAATTTTTTTTTGTTTCGCAAATAGAAATATGTTTTTATACACATGTAGTTAGCATTGTTTGGTTTTGTGTATATTGCAGGTGGAATGCGAATTAGTGAAGCAAGCGGTGTCACTGTACTGCCGGCTGGGGTTCGCGAACAACCTGCAGCCCCCGCCCGTGTCCCCGCAGCACCCCTCCTGGAGGGACGCAGTCACCACACACAACCATCAGCCGTGAGTATATTCCCAACAAATTATTTCCTTCATGTTGGTAGAACGCTAGTGAAGATTAATTTAAAAAATGGAATAGCCATCATTTGTTTGACTTGGGAATGTTAACAGGACCCCCACACTAGGATTTTCTCCTGTGTCGTAAGTGCGTTTACATACATACACATCACACCCAGACCCGGAACAACATTTGTGGAACAAAAAGAGTTGTTCCGTACGGAAATCGTACTCGCGACACGCAAAAATAAATGGTTTTTCTTTCTTGTTTCTTTATATTGTAACAAGAATTTAGTCGCAGGGCACGACATGGGGATCCACATAAACATGAGCCCCGCCAGCGGAGGATTTTCTCAACAGTTATCTTTCGGCGTTCCGTCTTAAATACGTTACTTTTTTAATCTCTCTTCAGGTACAGACAGATAACTCCGTTAACTTTTGATCCCAACATGGATGACGACGCGTTGCAAATGGAACCGGTTCTCATCAAAAATCATCAAATGCCGTCTACATCGAAACAAGTACGTAAACAAATCACTACATAGTATAAAACCAAGTCGCCGGGCAAGTCAGGCGGGACAGGGAAACTGTCTCTATATCCCTTGGTACGCTAAAATCAACAAGAAAGGACATGACCAATTTTGTATGGGCGTTTGCATAGATATTGAATTAAATGTACATCAATGATTTTTGGTGTTTACATTCGTTCATATTGTTAAATTAAATTGCAATAAATACACATTAAAAACCCGTAATTACAACACACAAGACGAAAATAGTTTCACTAAACCTTTAGTCAGATTACTGGCACGTAAGTGCACGAAATAATCTTTGCTTTTAAAAAACTTAAGGCGTTTTAATTATTTATTAATTAATTAAATAAATAAAACAAAAGAATAGGTATAAATAATAATGATTTATTGATTATGGATAATAAATCAAATAAAACTACTTTTTTGGCCATGTCCTTTGGCGCGCCCAACGTTTGTCGCCCCATCAGCTGTTAGCGTTTGACCTTTGCACAGCCGTCAGTATGTTTTTGTACTTTTTTTGTGAGGGGAGCATGATTAAATTACTTCTACCGCGGCGGCGGCGGGCGGGAGGGAGTGTCAGAATCTTACTGACTAAAACCCCCCTGTTCCTTCTCCTGCTCTGGGCCGATCAGCGCCATATTTTTTTGTATACTTAGGGCTGATTTTTATTAGGTTAGATAAAAGTTACCTGGGGAATAATTATGATGCTGTCGCGTCAGAATGAATGTATAAGACAGTGACAACAACAATTTTAGTCCTCAGATAACATTTATCTGACTATTGAAAAATCAGGCCTTAGTAATAAAACTAACACTGAAAAATTTTCTTTGGGAAAGTTGTTTGGTATCACAAGTATAATGCATCACGTCTTTAAATATCGGTCACTAATTACCAGTCAACCTATACAGTTGATTATTTTTCAGACTTCAGACGAAATATCGGAACCATCAAACAACGGCGGTCAAAGAGTTGCCATTTTATTCGATTCTACATTAGCGGCTTATCTCATGATGGGGAACCTATCTCCGGTAAGTTTTTCATACTTTATTTTTTACACCTTACTTTCTAAGAAACAAAATTATTGATTCATTGTCTATCATGTTTTGAATGCTCGTACTTCTCCATTCGAATCTACAATTTGGATCGAGTACCTAGCTTCACTGAGGAACTGACTGACAGTCTACTATTATATTTTGAAGTTTCAAAAGTACTTATTTATGGTTCAGTTCGAATAAACGATTTTGACTTTGACTTTGACCTTGAAAAAGCGACTTTGGACAAGATGTTTAAGTATTTTTATTTTCAGGACTTGAAGAGTCATGCAGTTACATTGTTTGAAGTTGGTAAGCTGCCTGACGAGAGTTTGGACAGCTTACTCATGGAGTTGGATAAGGTCAGTTAAATAGTTAATAGAAATCAGCTTCTACTTTGGTAGGTATAACTTAATAGGACATTATGGTACAAGTGTGCAATGTGGTGATTATTGGTTTTAAGTAGCTGATGAAGGTAATCATCTATACACACGTATTTTACGTATTATTTTATTTATTTTATTTATTTTATTTATTTTATTTATTTTATCTATTTTATTTATTTTATGTATTTTATTTATTTTGTTTATTTTATCTATTTTATTTATTTTATTTATTTTATTTATTTTATTTATTTTATCTATCTTATTTTTACTATTTATTTTATTTATTTTACTTAATTTATTTTATTTTTTTGTTTATTTATTTAGAAACTTAAACTTCAATACGGTAAGTTGTTTATGTGTATACGGTAAGTGAGTATGGCATGTTGTGCAGGTGGTGGCGGACCCCGAGATCGAGGGCGAGGCGCGTCGGTACCTGGCGGCGGCGGCGTGCCTGCGCGCGGCGCTGCGCTGCCTGCGGCCGCGGCTGCGCCCGCTCGACCTGCTGCGCTGCGAGGCGCTGCATGCGCTCGGCGCCGCCGCCAGGGCACGACTGCTCTCCACCAAGTACAAGTTAGTCTACTATTTTACTATATATTATTCTATTATACAGGGACCTGTCTCTAAATTCCAATTTGAACCAACAACATCAAGTTATTAACAATGTCCAACAAATCAAAATCAGCGCTGCGATACTGTCTCGCATAATGTCGCTGCATATGCTGAGCGAGGGCCATTTTACGTGCTTTTCACGCATATTTTTCCTTATAAAAAATAATAATCTCTTTTATATTATATTATGTACTTTACTTTTTATATTCATACACTTGTCTATTTTGTGTCTTATATGCATCCTAGACGAGAATAAATACTTTTTGCGTTGTTTTTTTGTTTTGAATACCAAAAAAAAAACAAACTAATCTATTCAAATAACTAAATTTCTAATTACCTCTTGTTAACTCAAGACGTAATACTACATTTCGCCATGTAAATGAGAGTTCCAAGCTGCGACCCGAAATTGGATACAACCTCTCATACAAATTTTCGCCCTTACTTGCAGGTTTTAGCAGTTCCACTCCTTATTGACGGATGCAATGAAGTTGTCTTATAAATCATTATATCAATATAATCTGAATTATATTACAGGCTAGCGATATCAACGGCCCCCCTATGTCGCGAGGCCCGAGCAGGCGCGGCGGCGGGGACCCTCCCCCACATAGGCCCCGCCCCGCCCGAGGCACACACTCCTTGGATGAAGCTTTACCTGTACCATGTGGCGGGGTATGGACCACCCACACTCTTGTTGACTAAGGGTAAGTCAGGATTGATTTACAATATCATACCTAATATAATAAATACGAAAGTAACTATGTTTGGATGTTTGTTACTCAATCACGCTAAAAAGACTGGACGGATCTGAATGAAATTTGGCACATGCGTAGAATACACTCCGGAATGGGACATGGGCTACTTTTTATCAAGATACAACGCGGGCTAAGTATCTATCACTGAAAGAATTTTGAAAATGTAACTAGCGGTCCCAAGATTACCTTCTACATTAAAATTTTACCTCTTTTAATATTAGTATGTATAGATAAAACGGTAATTATTTGATTACGGTACGATGTCCATTTTCTGAGCATATTCACAGTCACACGTTATTTAATTCCCCAAACTACGAGCGAACGCGCACCTATTGTTCTTTCACCTATTTATTATTAGTAGTGTGTAGTAGGTATTTGTCATTTGTTCAACAAGTCTCCTGTAATAAATAAGTGAAGGAGTACATACATGTATGTAAGAATATTGTCGCCCATTATTTATTATTACTTTTTTCACGATTTGTGTATATCCTTTGTTGGACATCCTTAATAAGTAAGTAAATATAATGAAATAATAACTAATTAAAATAATAAAAATAAATTACAAGGGCTGCTTGGTATTTTTTGTGTGCAAGTGTAAAATTGATTTCGTGGTGTCGGTGGCGTATCCTTACATCATCTATATATATAAAAGAAAGTCGTGTTAGTTACATCACTTATAACTCAAGAAAGGCTGAACCGATTTAGCTGCAAATTGACAAGGAGGTAGTTTAGAGCCAGGAGAAGGACATAGGATAGGATAGAGTAAGTAGAGTAGGTTAGGTAGAGTAGGGTAGGTAGAGTAGGGTAGGTAGGGTAGGGTAGGAAGAGTAGTTAAGGTAGAGTAGGGTAGGTAGAGTAGGTTAGGTAGAGTAGTTTAGGTAGAGTAGGGTAGGTAGAGTAAGGTAGGTAGACTAGGGTAGGAAGAGTAGGGTAGGAAGAGTAGGGTAGGTAGAGTAGGGTAGGTGGAGTAGGGTAGGTATAGTAGGGTAGGTAAAGTAGGGTAGGTAGGGTAAGTAGAGTAGGGTAGGTAGGGTAGGTACAGTAGGGTAGGTAGTCAAAAGACGGGAGCGACGCCGCGGGTAAGAGCTAGTATTATCATATACATCAAATTAGATTGATGAAGTAGTAGTAGTATATAAAAGTGTGGTTTTCTATACTAATGTTATAAAGAGGTAAAAGTAAGTTTGTATGTAGGGGGGTAATCTTTGGAACCTTCTGTTGGATTTCCAAAAATGCTTTCACTGATTCATAGCCAAGGGCGGATCCTCCGTTGTGGGCACGGGCAAATAGGTTTGGGTCGAAACTGACTATAAGAAATTAGAAGAAATCGTGTCCGACTTCTTCCTAAGTTTATTTACATTCCTAAGGCCAAAGTCCTGATGCTCAGAAAAAAGGAAATCTAATTCATAAGTTCATAAACGATTTGCATGATTGTTAATGAGCATGTCCATGCTCCGACTCGTACTTAGCCGTTTTTCTAGTAGCTGTGACCACAACCTTTTTTGAAGGCTGGTTCCGCGCTTGTACATAGCTTCGTGTACGACGTGTGACTATAAATATTTTATACGCTGACGAAGGTGCGAGCGTATACTAGTTAGTAAGTGGTGGCGGGAGAAGTGATTGGACGATGTTCCCTCCTACATAGATAGGAAATGACGATTTTTCGTGGTAAAATATAGGTACGCAGCTGCGCGGCGTGCCCCGCCTGCTGCTGGGGTACTCGCGGCTGGGCGTGTGGTGGTGGGGCGCGGAGGCGGCGCTGGAGGGCGCCGGCCTGGCCGCCACCGCGCTGCCCGCCGCGCCCGCGCTGCACGCCGCCAACTCCGCGCTGCGCCGCGGGCCCGTGCTGCTGCAGGCGCTCGGCGTCAGACACGCCGCGCCGCTGCGACATCTCATGTTCCCGCCCGAAGCAGACACCTGCACTGGTACTGCTCGCATTCTTTTTATCAGATAGGATTACCTAATCGTAAGCAATCGGCGTCGCCCATGGACACCTACGCAACAACAGAGTTACTAGAGCATTGACGACCTATTAGGGATTTGGAGATTTAAGGGGTTGGAGAGAGATTATGGCGAGTAGAGATTAAGCCTCTAGTAACCTTACCAAGACGGCAAAACAAGGCTGTGGTTGTTTCACGCCAGTGTTCTTGGAATCTTTAATATTACTCCGGTCGAGCCAACCCATTCGTTCGTTGCATACCTCCAGTACGAGGCCGTTTTACCCCTAAAAACTAAACATCTGCCTATCTCATCTGCTAAGGGTGCCAGGTTGACGAGAGACGCCAAGGAATCATTCATAGGGGGCAAATATAACAGAAATAAAACTCTATCTTATACAAAGTATTATTAATTATAAAACACTGATAGAGTATTCACCTAGAGGCGCTCACCGTGGTCGATCAGTGTTTCAATGCATCACACTTAATTAGATATACATTGACATGTGACGTTATTTTGTTCAGAGTCGCAAGCGCTGTGGTCTCGGCACGCAGGGCTGCGTCGCTTGCTGAAGAGACTGCGGCTGACTCGCTCCGTGGGGTACGTGACGCTGGCAGACATCGGCGTGCCAGACCTCGGCTGCGCCAGGCCACCGGCTACCGTGCAATTAGGTAATACAGACATACTCTAACTCGATAATTTCCAACTAGTCAAATTCAATACTTTTATTCAAATGTCAAATACTATGCTTTTCTATGAAACTCCAAATTTGGCGTCAAATAGCTTACTTTTTTTTCTTAAATATTTGTTAACAATATAAAAAAAATTGTGTAACGACAGATCAATGAATAAAAGTAGGTATACTTATTTTTCAATATTTTATTGTTTGGAAAATTAATCTATTTTTGACCTAGAAAACTAACCAATTGTTACTTGAGTGCTTATTGTTGATGAACCAATATACACATTCGGTTTCATTTTCAGTACAACAAAGAAAAAAGAAGGAAATATGCGGCATAGCGAAACCTATTAGCGAAGTGTCGTTATCATCGACTGAATCCGCCGAGCGATACACCGAGGAGTACTCGAAAAACCTGACCAGGTTACAGTCCCCGATAGAGTCACACTTTGCCGTCACCCCCACCACTGAGAGCAAGAACTCGTCCCCAGCCAACGGCTTCACGAGCGTCGAGTCCGGACAGTTACTCTGCGACGAACTGGACAACTTAGCACTCGATGACGTCACGAAACACGCTCACAGCAAGGAGTCCATAGCTAACAGCGACGACCTCGTCCCCATACATTCCGCCTCCACCAGCATCGAAGACCTCAAATCCGATAAAAAACATTCCAAAGAACACTCCACAAGCAAAGAGTCCATCGCTCTTTCCGATGATCTCGTTCCTATACACTCTTCGTCTGTCAGTACCGAGAATTTAAACAAAAAGTGCGACCGGCCGATCAACCAGTTGGAGGATTTGTTGAGTCCGGCTGAGGAGTCGATATCTATGTTTACTCAGTTGAACGACAAGTTGACCGAGATGTCGGCTGCGGAGGGTGATAGTGGGGTGGATACTGCTCATAATGTATCGGATGACGAGACTTGTAGGCCAGAGGTACATTATTTTCTACCAAGTTATTATTATTATTACTTTTCTACTTATATTGGATTTTATAAAAAAATAACATTTTTTTTTCAGAAATGGACAATAGTAGATCTCCAGTTTGGCATACCACTGTTTGACGAAACGCTATGCGAGAAGATTTGCAAGTGTATAGTAGAACGAATAGCGAAACCTGATCTGTAAGTTATTGGTTATAGGGTTCAATATTGTTTGTGACTATGTGGGGATATATTGTTTTATGATTTTTCTCTCATTGTAGATTGGAGAAAGTGAAAGAGGACAATGAGTTTATACGTTCCGATATATTGAAGTTTGTGTCGCAATGTCAGGTAAGCTCTATTATTTGGTACCCAATTAAAATAAATTTTACGTTCAAAAGTACCTGTAAGGGTCTAATCGAAGTAAATGATTGTGACTTTGAATCTTTTCACCTTTCGAAAGGATAGTCATATAACGTGACCTCATCGGGTTTATAAAGGAAAGAATTTTGTAAAGTTTTTTGATCGTGATTGGTCCCTGGGTCATAGTTAAAGGGATATACATAAGTATAGGAAAAACTATAGAAAGACATGTTTTTTTGTAATAAATAAGGCGTCAAATAAGTGGACGTCTCACTTGATTGTAAGCAATTGGCGTGCCCATGAATACCTACAACATAGGAGGAGTTACTTTGCCGGCCTCTTGGAGGATTGGAAATCGATGAAGAGGATGAGGGGTAGATAAGCCTGTAACTGACACGGCGTAAGACTACGCTTTGTTTTTTGCTGCTTTTCTGTAATCTTCGGTTCTTATATACATCCTTGTTTTCGATCACAATCACACATATGGTGATACCAAATACTAGATAAAGGTACTCTAAACTTAACTAAAAATTGCGGGGTTCTCACGTGTGTAATATTGAGAAATGCTCTACTAGTTTCGCCCTACGCAGTACGTGACATCGCCGCGTCTGCGCACGCTGTTCATGAGGAAGAACCCCTCTATGGTTCGAAACTAGTAGAGCTTTTCTCAATATTATACACACGAGTACCCCGCGATTTTTAGTTATCCTAAACTTGTTTGTATGTGTAATTAAATAATACTTTTTTTAATTTTACCAGTACTACCCCGGCGAGGATATGGGAATAGTAAAACGCGGTTCCCTAGTTCCACTGCCGAGAAAGAATCTGGCGTTCGAGAACGGCAGAATCAGTGAGTGGACTGGCAAGTGAATGCCGTCTCACTCCTACACGCCATATCTACTATTAGTGCGATAGAGACAGACATATGTTTGTTGTTCCGGAGTTGAGCTTTACTAGACTTTACGTAGAGAGTTCTTAAGTTGTATGTGCTGACAGTAGACGTGGGAAATGATTAGGGAATTGAAATCATAAAAATAGTAATATAGGCCAAGTTAATAACGAAATAACGTATTAACTTGTAACAGGATAAATCTTACTAATATTATAAACTAGCTACTCTCGCACGGTACCACCCGCTGCTCGATGTTTTATAGCCTTCCTCGATTAATAGACCAACAAATATAAAATGATTTTTTCAAATCGAACCAGTAAATCCGACGATTAGCGCGTTCAAACAAACAAACAAATACTGCTGCTTTAAAATATGATTGTAAATTATAATTGTGGAAGTGTATGAGAATGTATGTTTGTTTATTCCCGCAAAAACATTTATATTGATACATTAGACATTTAAGGCCTAGAGCCTTCTGCGAAATTCTACATATGGCGATCAGATACAATTTTAAAATAGTCTTTCTTTGGTTCCGATAGCCATTCTTTGACTATGAAACACTCAATTTCGAGTCTCCCAACGTTATCTTCAGTCTACTGTTCAGTACAATAAAAGTATTGCGAATGAGAAGCTTCCGTAAATAGTCATTCAGAAAAAAGTATTTAATTTAGGTTTCAATGTGACATAGCATCCTAATTATATCAATACTTTTGTCAATGAACCTTAGAAAGTGATTCTCTCCTAAGCTAAAGATAATAGAGATAGCAATATGAAGGTCAAGGCAAAAGAATTGACAAATTATTTATTAAGTCAATACTCCAAACAGACAATTAAAAAAAGAAATTGTTTGTGAACGAAAAAAGTAAAACGTCATAGATAAAACCTGCATAGAATGTCCCAAACTTAATATTTTTTATCTGTGCAGGATCATATTAATTTTATAAATTAAGTTGGGATTCAAATTCCGATATTTAAATAAGTTGTTTGTAACGTTAGTGGAAAAACTTGATTTAAATTTCTTGAAGCTTTCACTTGTGTATGTGTGAAATGCAGAAAAATTACCATTAATGTAATATTTTTGGGAGGCTGCAATGATTGAATAGAAGTGTCTTCAAACTCTTCAAATTCACAAAAAATTATGACTAATTTATTTTTTTATGTTGTTAACCACAATTTATTTTATTTGCATGCAATACATATTATTGGAAGTTAATTTATTATTCCGTTAAAAGTTTAACGAAGCATGTAAAACAACAAATTAATATAAATAGGTTAATTCATAAATAAGTACACACCCTGTACTAAAAGGTCCTTTTGAAATCAAATAAAATTATGAATAAACAGAAATAAATCGTGGGCTTGCGTCAACTTTTACTAGCAAGTTACCAATACACCGCCGCAGTAGGCGACATTCCGGGCGTCGGGGATCAAGAGACGATCTCCGGTCACCGTAAGCGCGGGTCTGCGTACGGCGACTAAAGGTTGCTCGCCGCCCGACTAGATCCAGGCCCGAGCGGACGGCGCGTAGCGATCCGCGGACACGGCTGATGTTCAGCCGGGGCTGCGGGTTAAGCGCAATCACTCACCGCGGCCTCGGACCAGAGCAGGAGAAAGAACGAGGGGGTTTTTCAGTCAGTAAGAGTCTGACACTCTCTCTCGCCTTACTCTGGGCGGGATAGGTCATTGATGATTTTACCCTGACAAAAAAAAAGTTACCAATATAAATCTATACAATCTATAATATGTTTAATTTCGTTTGGACCTTTTAGAACCAAGGTGTAAGAGATTTTAATTAGTTAAATAGTATATAAAAATAGATTAAATATGCATCTTTAATTTAGTTACGATTTATTTTTTAACGCAAATTATTGTCAGTATTGTACCTATGTTATGTCTACATTATGAATCAGAGATTTATTTATTGTTATATTTGTACTTAGAAATACGATTTTATCATACTTTGTTTTGTTTTAATATTATACAGTTCTCTTTGAATTTTATGGCCAAGCTCTACCCATATTAGTACCTTGTCACACTGCAGCTTTTCTAATGAAAAAAAAATGCGCTAAGTTTTGCGCAAGTTTGCGCAAAATTTGGCGCAATTACACGTTTACTGCAGTGTGCTAACTTTTACGTGGTTATTACTATGAATTGTATTCTGGTTATTATTTTCTAGACGTTATGTAATAAATGTTTAACCTTTAACAATTTTAAATCAAGCTTCGATATGTAGGAAGGTCATAAAATTTGGCGAGCACGACTCGTGGAGCTAAAATTGATTAAATTTGAACACTCTTATGAGTATACATGGCCATAGCTACATTACATTAATTAGTAAGTATCCGTCCCTTTTGCCTCAATCACTCTTTGGATTGTATCCGTCAATTAAACAAAATGGATTATAATATTATTTAGTTTCTTTGTTTTTTTATTTAAGACTGTCGTTATGCCATAACGAGCAATCCTGTTTGCTTGTAGTTAAACACAAATTAATCAACATTATTTACGTTTTTATAGCTTACTTTCGTTTTTATTATTGTAAGATACTAATAAACTATTTGTAAATAATATTGGGTTTTCTTTGTTGCTTCTGATTTTCTTAAGTACTATTTACCCGTATTCATTATCCTTGAAGATAAAGAATTTAAATTCATCAAAATAAACGAGATGGCGATTTACTTACGTGTGAATTTTACAATACAAATACCTATATACCTATCACAGAACTTTGTTATGAACTTATGACTAAATGTGTATTTTACCTTTCTTGCCCTCTATGAAAATCGTAGTATTAGATATTATTTCTTAAAAAACGAATTGTGTAGAACTCATAAAACTAAAGGAGACTCTAAAAACTAAAGGTTGAGAAAACAATAATAATTTATCGCTCTCACGGGCCGTCCGCAGTCATGTATGAAAAGGCGTTAACGTTATATGCGGCAAGGCATACGAATTTGCGCTTTCAATTTGAAACAATTTGGAGTAAAATTCAATAAAATATTTTGATTGGAATTATTTATATTTTGTAGATCATTTACAAGAAAGAAATTGCTAATCAACACCGTACCGACTCTGCCAAGTTGTTCACATAAGATAAAAAATAAATTTAGTCTATGTCTTTGTTTATGGTACGATCTTATCCAGCAATCTAGTGGGTGGGATTCAAAGCAAAAATTTGCTCCTTTTATCGATGGACTAAAGTTCAAATTTGTATAACAGAAAATATGCCTTCGTGCTAATGTCACGTTAGTTCATCATGCATGACAGTTCTTGTTTTTCGGAATCGGATAGTTGGTTGAATCTAGAGAATTTGAGAAACGTAAACGTCACTCAATACTCAATTTGTTTTGGTTAGTTTGATTTTGACGTCTTGGGTGAAAATTGTTCCTGCTGTTTGTGTAACAATTGTACGTTTGTGCGAAATCTTTACGCTTGTAAAACAAAAACACTGGCTGATTTGAAGAGAAACGATTTCGACAGGATGGAAGTGGATCAATTCGCTGTCGATTTATATACCGGTGAGGGATCACGGCTGCCTCTCATCGACGAATCGTCGGCTTTCGGGACACAGGCACCGAAGGACAGGTACGTAACCTTTTGCGAATAGTGCGTACATAATTCCAGGTGGAAAGTCATCGTGACAATTATTAGATTGTAAAACGCGTGGTGAGCGTCCAAAAATGGTCATCGCCCATCGTTGTGAAGTATAAAAAAAGTTTCTCTACGAGCTCACCCACGCAGCAGTTATATTTCTATGGCTTATAATTAATTATATTGCGATGCTTTTCGACAAGTAGAGGTAGTTGGCCTTTTTTGTTTTCTATTAAGTGTTCCATAAAAGGTGTTGCTTATATTTGTATCAAAAGACAAGGTGGATGTAGAATAAGCTAGTGAAAGATTTCTGTTCTGATTGATAGCTATTTAAGTTATTTAAATGGTCATGGTTGGTTGACTAGTTCAGGTGAATTATATGCAAACTTCAGCCTTAACACATCCAGTGCCCCCGACGCGTATGTGCGTTTCCTTACGCTACTCTGTGTGCCCTCATAAGGAATCGCACATACGCGTCGGGGGCACTGGATGTGTTAAGGTACTAATAAGACTCCAAAGCCAGTTGAACATTATGTTTAAAGATATACAGTATCAAAATCCAAGATATCTCCAGTATTATCAGTCTGCTATGAATGAGTATTGCTGACTGACTAAATAGCATTTCAAGTTTGAAAATTAGCTCATAAAGAATAGAGTCTGAGCAAGTCTCCCACCAGAGTACCTTTCTCAACTAGAGTGGTTCCTTGTCCTCACAGGATTCTCCATCCAAAGATAGAAATCAGTGTGCAACTGATATCTGTTCTTTTGCCTTTTTTATGTTAATACTAGTACATGATATTTACTATGGTCTATCACTTTAGGTGGTTTATTAAAGGTAAACTATCTTGGTATGTTTTTCAATATTAAAGAGCTTGTATGAAATATTTAAGCTAGCAAAGATTTAGGAAAATTCCAATTTGTAATGTTTTGAGATAAAACATACTATTTTTAGACAAAATTTAGTTAATTATTAAAACCGATAAATAAGTTAGAATATGATCAAAATGAATCTTAATTTCATTGATAAAAGTGACACATGGTCTCTTATCTTTTAGTTTGGTCCTCATGTAGATAAACAGCTGCAACGGTGTTGATTCATATGCTGACTGATTATTTGTAGCTTTAATTAATTAATATAAACTTTTTTCTACAAACTTTTCAACTATTTCTTGAGCAGATACTGAATGTAATGTTAGTCTATTCTTGAACACAAGTTGTAAATTTTAGGCTAATTTGTGCTGATACCAAAGATACAGCTTTATTCTTGATTTCTGTATGTGGTGAATTGTGGTGCCATAGGGCATTTTAGTCCACCCTAAAAATAACTTTGAGGTTGAACACCATATGGTATTTAATATAATACAATTCAAGCTAATGCAAAATTTCTATATCATTATCTTATTGCCCAAACAAAACAAAAATACATTATACTTAATACCTAAAAATCTAATTTTGCTTTGATAGAATGTTACTAAGACAGTAATAACAATTTTCAATTTAAAAATACCGAAGTTCCTTCCATATAAGAATATACCTTTCCTTCTGTATCTTTTATATCCTTTGGAATGTTATTATAAATTTTAAAATACACTTTTTTGAGTGGTTTTCTTCTGCTAACATTATTATACGATCTACTTCTATTGCGAGATCTACATTCTACTGTAAATAATTCTGGCTTTTATTTTATAAATAGAACCAATTCTAGTATATAAATTGAGAAAAACTAATATTTGAATACTCTTTGCAACAATAAGTATTTTTTAGACTACATAATATAGCATGAATATTGTACGCATTTTTCTTTGACATTTAAAAACCCGGTCCCAATTAGTATCAATTCCTCAAAAGATTATTGCATTTCGTAAACTACATAACAATGATGACGGGAGGCTCAATTTTTTGGAGAAGATATTAATATTAAGGCTGTAAGATGACCGAGATATAATTTTGCATAAGAATTCTATGTTGTTGCTGTGTTTGTTATATTTTACTTCTTTTCCTAAATATTCTACTTTTGTTTAAAATGCATAAGTTTAGTCTTGTGAATATTTAATAATAAGTTGTTATTGTTTAACCATTCTATTATTCAACATAAGCTTCTATTTGTAGTCAGATTTATTATAAACTACTGTACAGTCATCTCCAAATAGCACCATTCTATCACTAGTAGGTAGTTATTTAGGGCTGATTTTTTAACAGATAAATGTTATCTGAAGAATAAAACTGTTGCTGTTACATTCTGACAGGATAGCATCATTATTATTCCCCAGATAACTTTTATCTTACCCTTAAAAAATCAGTCCTTAGGAATGTCATTATTATATATACACCCAAAACGCTGCCCTGAGGAACACCGAACCTAACTATTCTACTAGTACTTCGTCTATACATTGTTTCAATTTTAGTTTTAGGATAAATTCTGCTTAGGCTTGTGACTTGAGTTCTGTTAGTGAGAAACAAGTTTATTAAATTAAGGGCATGGTCTCTTACATATTCAGTTTATTTAGTAAAATTGAATGATCTACTAAGTTAAAGGCCTTTGACATATCCATAAACAAACCGAATTATGTCTGTCTATCTAGGATTAATAATCTAGGATTGATTATGCTCAAAAGCTCGTGAATAGCTAAATTTATAAACGTTTTGATTTTAAGAAAAGATGCGATTCTTATTAAAACTGTCATAGAGGTTGTTATAAATGCCCTTTTTATTATCCGTAACTCCTGGAAACTTTTTAAAATGTATTTATACTATACTAAACCTACAAACTAAACAGATTGCTGTAAGTTTTAAATTTTGAATATTGCAATAAGGAAAACGTTTTCGGTGTTCCGCCAGGAAGCATGCTCAGACCAACGTTATTTTTGGTACATATTATGAGATACCCAACCTGCGGAACAAGTAATCTCTTACTGCATACCTGCCTGGAAACTACCACAACTAAACTTCTTGAGCTAGAAAGAGTTCACAGATCACTTATAAAGGCTAGGCTTTGTAAACCATTTAGATATCCAACAACTGAAATGTTTTATAAAATAAGTGACTTATTATAGGGCCGCCTAACCAGAATGGAAGACTGGAGGATATAATAGCTCACACCTCGAGAGTCCGTACTACGTAGATTTATAATAAAATAACTGACATTTACACTGAACATTCTATAAAGCCAAGTTATTTTTGTTCACTTTTTATTGTTAAGTAAGGTTATGGTTTATCTATATTATCGTCGTCTAATGACACACTACAAGATGGCAACAATTAAAGATATTAATTTATCTACATTTTAAGTTGATAAAGTCATTGTAGACGACTCACTGATTTAAAATTATTTTTCAATTAGCCATTGTAGTAGTTATTATACTCTATGTAACTTTATGTACCAATTTCAGTTTTTATATTGTGTGTAACGAAATATAGTACCCACTTTTGATAGATATCTATATTCATACGGCAGTGACTTGAATACTGATAAGAAAAAAAAGTTTATTTTGTACATCGTTCGTCCAGATGAACACAGTATTAACTCAAAAAAGCCTATTTTTCAGGAGAGCAATTTTAAGTTTTCAATTCGCTATATTTCCATTTCTGTTAGTTATTGGTTATAAATCTACATACAAAAATTCCCAACAGATTGATTGCGATACTGGACCAAGTGGAGATGCGAGTGGAGCGGTTGCGGCGTGATACAGTCCGCATTGAGGAAGAGCGTGACTCCTTGCTGTCCACCCTAGATAGTATCAAACACTCCGAGCTGCTCGGCGATGTGTCTGAATGTAAGTTACATTAATATAGGTACATGGAAAACATTATAATCTTTAATTCTTCATTGAATTTAATTTAAATCTATTTCTGATTTTCTTTCTTATTATAAAATACTTTTAACTTTATCATTCAGTTAAGTTTATCCAAATCCAAACTTTCAAACGAATATTATAAATGCGAAAGTAACTCTGTCTGTCTGTTTTTTGTTCACTTCTAAACTACTGAACCATTTTCTGTCAAATTTGGTACAGACATAGTTTGGAACTCGAGAAAGGACATAGGATAGTTTTTATACCAAAAATCTGCAGGAAGTCACTATTCCACGCGAACGGAGTCGCGGGCAAAAGCTAGTAGTTCATAAACTTAAATATACCATTTAAGCACAAATGTATTTCCAAAAGGTTTTTACCTGTCAACTGATTCTGATCTATGTGCTGTGTGTGGGCCAAAGTGCGGCTGGAAGCTTAGTTACGTAATGTACTTACATATCATTTTGAAATATTTTGGTTGTTGTGTTTCCTTATTAAAGTATTGGCTAAGGTATTAAATCCAGATACCTACATTTAGCCTACCTAATATTGCCTTACAGGAAAAAATACTAATTAAATTATACCTACTTATTTTAACATTTATAAATAACTAGCTACTCTCCGTGGTTTCACCTGCCGCTACAGATCTTAGCGTGATGTTTTATAGCCTAAAGCCTTTCCCGATTAATTGATTAACAATTACAAAAAGAATTGTTCAATTCGAACCAGCAGTGCCAAAGATTAGCGATTAGATTTAATATTATTAGTATAGATTTATACATAATTTCTCACGTAAATATTTACTTTAATTATATTCTAATCAGGTGACAGAGAAGATATAACGCGGTACGCTGAAAGGATTCTGGCGCGCGCCATGACCGTGGAGGTAGCTGTCCGTACTGATAGGGATGCACAACAGGAGGAGGCCCTGCATCAGGTAAGCCCTGAACTTTGTAATTTAATCAGCTTCATATTTTTTCTTAAAAAAAAAAATAGTAGGCCACACATTTTTTCAACATTAATTATTTAAAAATTAAAATTAAAAAAATATTATCCAAAATACAAAACTCGTTATTATGTAAAATCTTAAAAGCTCTTCTCTCACCTTTTTTTTATCATAACTTTCGTAAGTCATACAAAATTATTTATTATATTTTCGGCTTATTCACGTAATTGTTTGACGAGATACTCGACTAGTTTCAAGCCATGCTTGCCCATATTTGCTGCTAGTAGTAGCGTGACAGTCACCGCGTCGCGTGTCGCGGAATGCTGCTTATGAATATGGGTTTCTAGCATAGCTTGAAACTAGTCGAGTATCTCGTCAAACAATTACGTAAGTAAGCCGGAAACATAATAATTAACCCTTCTCTTACTACATTAATTCGATAATCTTAATATAATGATTTCGCCTTTTCCACGATGATAGCTAGTCAAATTACGTGTTTACAAATCACTTTATTTTTATCAAAATGAATTATTTAAATTGTTATGTGCGACGATTAGTATAATAGCCACGTTACTCTAATCTCTAGTTTTCTACCGATATCCATAAAGCTTTAATAAAAAAAAATCGGCACATCTTGAAAGAGTAACGATGGCAGAAACAGTTGTGTGTCGTATTTTAACAAGCTATTTATCGTCCCTTCGAACTTGACATTTTAAGCTTTATTTATTGCTTTGCGAAATAGATCAAGAGATGAAAACGAAGACTTGTAATGTTGAAGAGAGAGAGAGAGAAAAATAGAAAAACGTTTAGTCATCGAAATTCTATTTGTATATAAATTGAAGATCTATTAAACATATATTGTATTTGCCATAAGAAAGAAGGTATACATATAAATATTCAATATATTTTATTCGACATTTGTGACGTTTTTATTGTTGAGATCGACCCACAATAGTTACTTATTCTATCCCATAATCGCCTTTGTGGCACCCACATGGTCTCTCAAACAGATAATAGTTTGGCGAATAACCAGCAAGTAACTTATCCATTCTAGAAGTATTAGAATTAGAAGAGTAATGGATCGCGTATAAACTTAGACCATTGCTCATCTAATGTATATGCTATTATACATACAAGTGAAGCCTCTTAAATGCTTGTGTATTTCTTAGGTTTACTATGTACCTAGTCATATGAAGGCGGAGGCGGCTATGAAGACTATAGGTTTAGTAATTTATAGAAGCTTTAACAAAATTTAAACAAACCACTTCATAGAATTATGTACAGTACTTCTGTGATGAAAAAAATGCATAAATTTAAAGTTATACTTGTAGATTATAATCCACGGGCGGCGCCGGTCGCTTACCATCAGGTAATACGTCTGAGCGTTTGCCGATTATTCCATAAAAATCTAGCTATATTGTACTGCAATTGTAGGTAAAATTACTCAAACGTATCAATGCCGCGACCACAGACATTCTGATATCAGTCTGTTACCTTCCGTTGTGGGAATTGCGCTAATAATTGGTATGGATACTGCACGGCCAAATTCATGGTCACAATTCTCAATTGAATAACCAATTAGTATTATTATTTTACCTAGTTCTGTTTGTGGAAACTTTAACAGTCGTTAAGGAAATAATGTTTATTTTTATTAAGGAATTAGGTAATTATTACTGCAATTATAAATGGAACATTGCGTGTTCTAAACCTAAAGTTTTAAAACGGAATATGTATTTGATTGTTTGTTTTTATGCGTTTGTCTTCGACGATCGAGCGATATTGGTTGTTTTATACTATTTTTTCTCTAGAAGAGTTCCAACGGTATCCGGTATCATCCTAAATGGATACAAAGTAGCATAAAAGCTGCTACTGCGTGACACTCGCCATATCGTTAAATATCTAGATAAACTTTCCTTAATTTTCTAAGGGGCCCCGATGCCGCTTGAAACTAATTGTGTCATCTTGTCAAAAAGCTGCAGTTTCACGATAAGTAGTTTTAAAAAAATGCTGGCAGGAGATTAAAATAAAGCAATTGTTAAGTGTATCTAATATTTTTATTATTTTATGAAAAAAATAATTAAATTAAGATTTTATAAAAAAAGGAAATAAATCATTCCTCTAGAATCTAGAATCCTTATAATTAATTGATAGAAGAAAAAAACATTTAAAGCATTTGTGATATGTCACGACATTCCCCAGTCGTGAACATTAATTAATCAATTAATGGTTATACAACACTCAACTGTGCAATATGGATGTAATCGACATTTTATGGCACGAACGTCACACATGCTCGTGTTATTACTGCCATTATAAGAGCCATGCTTCGGCTTAAAAGGTCCAGCTTGACTGGAATGATGCTCCAGCTAATTGATTATCCCACAGACAGGGCCCTATAGGGCTGATGTTCAGCCGGGGTTGCGGGGTAAACGCAATGAGGCACCGCGACCTCGGCCGGAGCTGGAGAAGGAACAGGGGGGTTTTTAGTCAGTAAGAGTCTGACACTCTCTCCCGCCCGGCCCTGGGCGGGAGAAGTCATTTGATGATTTTCCCCTCACAAAAAAAAAGCTAATTGATTATCGGCGTGAAACAACAATACCTACCTTTTAGTTTATGTTTAATAGATTACCGGAGACGCCATCCTTTCGCCCATTAATTTTCTATCCCCTAAATCCCTAATAACCTCCAAAAAGCCAGCAACGCCCTCGTACTCTTTTGATATTACGAATTTCCTTTGGTGCCATCCACAAAATACTTATATGAAATTCTAATTACTAGTAGATTACTAAGGGCTGATTTTACAATGGTTACATAAAAGTTATATGTTGCTGTCGCTTCAGAATGTTTTAATAAGACAGCGACAGCAACAATTTTATTTCTCCGATAACATTTATCTGACAGTTGAAGTTGTTAGAATGAATATCTGTTTAGCGTCTAAAGGCTTTAGATTCTAGAATGTTTTCCTCAATTTGATCTAATCACTGCCTAGTTAATGTGTCTAATGGACACAAGCATGACGTGTTTTGCAAGATGTCTTGGAAATAAAATTCCATTTGTATTAAGTGCATATTATATGCAGTAACATAATTGAATGTAATAAAAATATTTTTAACACAGTTCTCATAAAGTGGCTCGAATCCCACGGCAATTAGGCACGTAATGACACCTATAATCAAACTGTGACTTTTTATGAATATTATTTACTAGTGAGTAAAAGTGTTTTTTTATATTATTGGTTGAGTTACTTACACTTGCGCTAAAATGCTATCCGCGAAGAGCCCAAAAAACAGAAACCTATTTTTTTATTCTATGATGATGCGTTCGCATAGGTAATCTGATTAATTTTTCCCGCCTTAAGAAAAATGTTCCAAAGATTACCCCCTACATACAAACTTACAAACATACAAACTTACATATTTTACTTCTTTATAATATTAGTATAGAATACAGTCCTCGGCTCCTTAAGACCCTCATCTGACAGTTTCGGCCCTCAATGCGCCTCTGCAGTAATCACCAACATTACACACTTGTACCATAATGTACTATTATATAATTTCGTGACTATAGTTTAATTAATATGCCTCACGTAAAAAATATGACGATATTTGATAGGGAGAATGGCAAATTGCAAAAGTACGAATGCCTTAGTTACATTGTATTATTAACATCGACAAACAAAACACGTGGTCTCGATACATTCAAGTTCTAGTAGTCAGTTATAGCTTTTATGATCACAACCAAGCCCAGGCGCATCTGCAATTAATAAGGAATCACTGTACAGGCAACAATATGTGTGGCCAGTCTATAAGTGCCAATTGCTGAGCAATGTCCTCCCTGGGAAGTTTTGAGCATTCATCAACTCGCTTGCTCAATCCGGATTAATTTCGAAATTTAAAATTATGATTGTTTTTCCTAATCACAATGTTTTCTGTTCTAAATACAACCTTAGAGTAAGACATACATACCTAAACATAACTCGGAAAAGGTTAAGTCATAATGAGCTTGAAGCGGTCTCTAGAAAAGCCTATTCTTTTTATGAGGGGATGTCTGCCAAAGTACAAGGTATAATCCCTCTCTTGGGTTGGCAACTTAAATATAGCTGTAACGTGATCCAAGTTTTCAAAAATGCTGCTACCAAGTTCTAGACATGACGAGTTTTAACGCAAATCAAATTGTATACCTCCAACAGCCTGTACTGGGCTTTACTTGGCAACTTGACTGCTTTAATCGACTGCAGTCTTTAATAAATAATCACAGAAAAGCCAGATTAATTAGAAGACCCAATACAAAGTCTAGAAATTTTCAAGTTACAAGCTCTAGGCTTATGGTAAAAAAAGCGAAAAGTAATGTTAAGGGTTTGCGGGTCTCGCGCGGTTTCACCCGCTGCTCGGCTTCATTTGATCGTAACGTGATGTTTCATAGCACTCAGGAACATTAAAGCTATTTATCAGTGAAAGAATTTGGCAATCCGATCAGCGGTTCCAAAGATTACCTCCTACATACAAACTTACAAATTTTACCTCTTTATAATATTAGTATAGATGTACCTTCTGAAGTTATCTACGCAATGCTACGTTCGTCATAGCAAAAAACAAAACAATGACATAATACATTTGTACGGGTGCGATGTCCTCTGCAAGCTCCATCGGCCATTGTTTATCTGTGAACATTTTGCAAATTAGATGGTAGGCATTAGGTACACAATGGCGCTTAAGATTAAATCATCTTAGTAATATTATAAATGCAAAAGTTACGATTTGGATGTTTGGATATTGGTTACTCAATCACGCCAAAACGGCTGGACGGATCTAGATAAAATTTGGTCCATAGGATACATTCGGGAATAGGACAGAGGCTAGGCTAGGATAATCAACATATGGAGCCGAAAGCGAAAAGCTGCGGGCGGAAACTACTAATTATATTTATTTCATTTGATGCAAGTCGTAAGTTGTTGTTTGGTGTGAAGGATTGAGGTAAACAAAGGATTGTTTCATAGTGAAGGTCATCCAGCTGATGATGATTTTGATGACTTATTTTACACAAATTAAGCTAATCTTGGTACTTGTACCTTCTGTCCCCTCTATCTCCCCAATCCCTTTATCCCCAACACCCCTTTATCTGAAAAAGACCGGCGACGAATTTTCAACACCTTAGGTGTCGTAAGTGCGTTCGTTGGTGGCTATTATGGCTCATTTTCGGGTTACCCAAAAAATCATTAACAAAGGAGTTCCTATAATCTTAATATTGTGTAAAAATATTGTTAATGTGTCCATGGATGCAGACACTAACTGTCATTATATTTGATATTCTATTTGCTACCTTATTATGATAAATAATCAACTGTCCAACCACAACATTGTCGGTTTTTGGTCGTATAATCTTCAGAGGTCAGGCAACTTTTGAGTATTATAACAAAACATTAGTAAAGTGTGTGGCAATATAGTTTAGTTTCAGTCTGTTGGTTTTTAACAACGCAATGTCAAACCATACAACACTCACAACACTCTTTATAAATTAATGGTTTCATTCTAAGTAATTGCTTTTTATAATTAGCTGCGATACGTCATTTTTATTTAGTTTACGTAAGACTATCGCGACATAGTATAAAACAAATCGTTTTTTGTCCGTCTCGTCTCTGTGTATGCTTACATCTTTAAAAATACCCCTTTATAATAACATTTTTAATAGATAAAATTATTAAAGCGGTAGGTTTATAAGTACAATTACATCCATTTAATAGTGGAGAAATTTAGTATTAGCACTGCGCCAATGTGTAACCGGGGTTTCGCTCTAGGCTCTAGGTTTTAATACTCCAAAGTTTTGTAAATGTTTCACTGGCGGGTTGTGAACTCGTAACATTTTTTTAGCTTATAGCTAATAGCTATTTTCTGATTAGTAACTAGAAGGTTTTTTTACTTTATGAATAACGAAGGACACGGATTAAAGCCCTCGAGTTACTACTCGTGTCCCTGCCTACTGGCAGGGTCTGTTATAAGTACCATGCAGTCAACAAGATCTCATTTTAAAGTATGTAAGGACCACTATAAACATACCATTTTCGCGTTCCAGGTGAACATGTACATAGACCAACTAGTGATGGCGGTGCACGACGACGCTGTCATCGCTCACACCCGCTGCCAGACCTTCATGAACGCCTGTACATCTCAACCAGACCCTTCGTCGGGCACCGACAAGAATTTCGAAAGCGCCATCTTGGGCTGCACACTGGATGACCAGAAGCGAGTAAAGAAACGTCTCCAGGGCCTCCTCGATTACTTCGCCAAGTTGAACGTGACCACGTGTTCGTGAGTGACCGCTTTGCTTGACAGCAAACTCGTCATTCGCTGAGTCTGTACCAGCTTTGCGTTTATCTGGACTGCCTGGGAGCGCGGTGCCGATCGTGCATATGTAACTGCAAGACTGTCACTCTCCAATTGTTTGTTTGTGATAATCATTCTCATTAAACTTTGGCCTTAAAGGAAACGTTGTTCTAAATTTTTTTTTGTGATTTAAAATCTTCATAAATTACACCTGATGTTGTAATCAATCCATCGTATTAATTACACTTATTATTATTTTTTGGTCTTAAATCTAGTGGATAACTAGTTTTGAACTGTTCAAACATCAACATTCAAGCAAATTATAAAGTCCATACTTAAAATTAAAAGTAAAATCATAAATACATTTATTTCCGGAATTTATGATGAAAATATGAAACATGCTTAATTATTTTCATTTCGGCTTGCCTCTGTTTATTTAACACAGACATTTTTCTTTTTTCTTGCCAAATAACAGAACTATTTTTACTATACAAATATAGTTGTTTTTTTTAAATCAATCAATTTATGTATTTAACTTCTACTAAATTTTCAATTGAATGTTTCATAAATTAATTTATTTTTTCTTCACATACATATGTATGGATGTTAATGTGTGAGTTATGCGTCTAAATTGCTGTAAGTGTATTGCTGTCTCATACAACTGCATATAAAACGATAAAGACAGATGTAATCTTAGGTTACGTAAGATTTATGTAAAATTCTCTCATTGAAAGGCACCTCCGTTCTTATGGCCTCCAAGGTTTTTATTTAAAGCTTTTTAAATGTGATATGTATATTATAATTGCAGTCAACTGATACTTAGTACGGTGTTACTCGGATATCAGCCTTATAACGTAGTAGTAAGGTCGGTGTTACATTGTGCTATGGGTTTGGTTGTGTTTATTTAGTTCACTGCCTTCTACAATAGGTTTCGTTTCGAACAATGGACCATTACTAGTAGTCTACATTAAACTGTAGGATCCCTCAGACGTATCCACTTGTTTACGCTTAGTAGTTGAATGTATTTTGTTTTACTGTAGGCCGAGTTCATACTATGTAATGTTTTAAAGCGTCTAACGCGCTATATCGCTGTCATTACAATTTGTACCCTTTGTATAGGAAATAAGTTTTATATTGCATTGAATGCGCGCTTCACATCTTAATGTCAATTCTTTTTTTAAACGCTCAGCCAAATTGGTTAACTCTCTTGCATGAAAGTCTCAATAATTTTGCTATCCGTCTCTTTCGTACTCCATGTAGTAAATGAATGTTTAGAAAGAGATAGCAAAACAATGTACTCCTTTTAATGTTAAAATCATGTAAGGATTACTTATATGCGGAACGAATGCTACATACGTGTGGGATAAACGTGGGAGTACCATCCTTTTACAAGAATGGGCCGCCTCGAACAGCGTGATACCACGGCCTCACAGAAAACCGGTGTGAAATAACGCAACCACGCTTGCATTGTATTTAGCTGTGTCAGTGAGTTTATCGGAGGTTTACCTTCCCTAAATTCCCCAATCGTAAAAATCCCAAAATCCTTAAAGGTTCATTGCACTCGTATGGCCTATGTGCATGTTACAAGTCTTCATGGATGGGCAATGCCGTTTGCTTTCCAGGTGGCGATCTCTTCACTCGTAGACTGAACAATCGGTCGAACTATCCTATAAGAAAAATAATGCCTTCTCTTTCTACCTTAAAGGTCTGTGTCAAAAGTTAAACATCATTCATTTCAATTACACCCTTCCAGGCACTCTTGACCGTCAAATAACATTTTAAAGATATAAAGTGCCAATCTGTCGGTTAGTCCTGTAGTGGAGCTATTTGCTCGTTCCGAAGTGTAGATTCCGATGGAGAAGAACGAGCAAGAAACTTCATGGTAACTTTTTTTAAATCAGTTTCATATACAGATTCTTTTTACAAACAGTTAGTTCAATTATGTGAGAACAGTGTAACACTAATATTCAGAGAAAAATAAAAAGAAGTGAGTCCTGTGTGTACAGGCCCCTATTCTTAGTCAGTGCAAGAGAGTTGCAGCCAATTTTGTAATCATAAATTAATTGTACGTTATAATAGTATAATAATAGTTTGGGCTGATTTTTCAATAGCCAGCTAAATGATTAATAAAATTTTTGCTGTCACTGTCTTATACAAACATTCTGTCGCGACATCATCATAATTATTCCCCAGGTAACTTTTATCTAACCATTGAAAAATCAGCCCCTAAACAAAATGTATCATAATAATTATGATTATCGAATTTGCAGTTTTTGTTATACATAATATGTCAAGTCATTAAAAAATCCCCTTTCTTTTTATTAACACATGTGTCTGTCAAGTCTTCAAAACATCTACACATTCCTGTCGTCAGAAAGAAAATTAATCCTACCAACTTTACAATTCATGCAATCTATTTTGATATCTATATCTATATTTATAAAAGTCAAAATTTCCCAAATGTCAATACACTGCAAAAACAATTGCTTCGAATATCATCCTTGTTTGTAATCAGGCATAGAGATCAAAATCGATTGAACGAATGTTGTATACAGTTTGTGAATTATGTGTTCTTTAATGGATAAGGACTTGAATTCTTTGCACCGATATAAGAGGCTCAATATCAATGGTTTATGAAAAAAAAAGATACTTCAGTCAGTATCAAAGTTATTGGTCATAAGATTTTCTAGTGGCCAGTGTTTTTGATACTAACTCATTTTTTTTTTACCTTTTTTATGCAGTTCGAAAGTAGGTTTTAAGCCTTAAGAAGGTTTTTATGTTTTTCTTTAAATATAAAATAGTTATTTTAAATTGACCGTTGATTGTTTTTAGTTTTTAATAAAATTTATAGTACCTAATAATATTTATCACAATATCTATAATAAATTCGTGTGTATAGTAAATTATCATTGTTAGTTAGCTTCTGTATATCTGTCGCAGCCAATAAGTTTAATTTGTCATTCAGTTAATGGCCTACCTTGATGAAAAAATGATATTGCAAAACATAAAAAATCTAGTGTAGGGAAACTGTTTATTTTCTATGGCAATTCAATTTCTGTGCAGGTCGCAGATCTATCCTAACTTAACCTACCACTCTGGTAATAATGACAGCCATTCAATTTTCACCCTGAATGGGAAATACAGTCTTTTCATAAAATGGCTAGTCAATCAAACTATTAGTTTAATGGCTAATTAAACTAGTTGGCGGCCCCCAATCTACTAATGTAGTAGGTATATTTTGATATGTAACTGTATTTAATTTAAAAAATAATCCTACTAGAATATGTAACTTTTTTAAGGTATATAATATACTTTAGTACGTAATATTGTATTGTACTTATTACAATGATTGAAAATAATGCTCAATTGTATTATGAAGACCATTTAAAAAAATACTAAAGCTTTTTTTCCTAAGAACATTTTCTTTGAAATTGACAGTAGGCTCTACACAGATACAAAATTGTACGTTTTTATTGATCTATAAATAAACATATTCCATTGGATTTAATTTATGTAGTTTGGTTAAAAGATTATGCGTACTTCTCTATGGAACACGATCCAACACCATTGCCAAAAGACTATGTATAAAAATCTGAATAAATTAAATTTAAAATGATCAAAGGCCTAAAATCAAAGAAGATATACCTTCTCCTTTAAACATTTTTTTGGCTCACTGTTCTTTGATATCGTCAATTATACCCAATCACATACCACCTACAGCAAACCGCTAAAACCTCAGCATTCTAGCTATACCAAAATCACCTTTATTGTCTTTTGTATTCGTTTCAAATTCGTCCATCACGACAGGTATTTAGTTTACTAAATATAAAAGCAAATTACCGTGTAGCTTGTGTATGCGTGCTTTATGTTTATTTTCGAATGTAGACTATTCTATAGTTCTATTTAAATACGATGCGTACAGTGATTGGCAGTAATTGAGTTTTAGAAGGAGATAATTGGTTTTATATTGCCTTCTCTGTCCCACATATGAGAGGGCACTTATAGGAATAGATGAGAAATTGTGATTTTCAGAAATAAGGAGTAGAAGCTATCCGGTTTATCTCAGGCTTATGATGGAGGGCCCAATCCCCATCCCATACATATTAACTAAAAATTTTGTAAGCATGGGAGATTGATAGATGTATCTCTTTCACGTAAAAACTACTGAACGGCTCTCAATGAAATTGGTCATAGAGATAGATTGTAGTCTGAAATAAAACAAAGGCTACTTTTTACTGCGTACTTCGGGCGAAATCGTTGATATACGCTGGTCTATCATTCATGGCCCTACAGAATGTCAGATTGTTCGCCGACTATAAGAGGAAGGACTTTTAGTTACCGTGTCTTATTTAGTTACGGCGTTAGCATAAGGTGGATGTGCACTATTTCATATGAATCGTCGAAACCACACAGACGTGAACAAATGCGGCTAAGTACAATAGCCACTTAGATATATAGACATTTAGCCTTATTCTAAAGATCTCTTGTATACAGGCGTTCATACATTTTGTAAGAAACTCGTTATATAGTTCCCGTTGTTGTAAACGACATCTTAAAGGTACAGGGTGTTGTGAAAACTGGCGCAAGTTTATACTTAAATTTGCCGAATCCAGACATCGTGTTTGTAAAATGTCGTCAGTGTTTTTGTAATATCATTGCAATTTTAGTGCATTAGCAATTTCTTGAACGGTTATTTACATGTCATAGGCTTCTTTTTGAATACATAACGTAATGTATAATAATTTGGTGTTTTTATTTAATTACCACCGCCTTACAGAGAAACAAAGAAGAAATTCGCAAATAATTTATTTTTTTATAAAATGAATAGTTAGATAAGTACAAAATATTTACATAGCTTTGTTATTACAATATCAACTAACTAAAAACATTAAAATATGACTAAACAGCTTTTCTATCGACTAAACTTAAGGTTGCCATAGAGATTTCAAGTTAGATTTAGAATATTTTTATAGTAAATTCATAATTATTTCATTCAAGTTTTTATTGGGACCGCATAACAGTATTTTTAAAGAGGTTGAATAAGTTCTAGTGTTTTTATTACTAGCAGAGGGCGCCACCTCTGTCTAAAGTCCTGCCAATTATTTTCAATCCCTATTTTTGTAGTATTGTCTATTTTTCTACATTTTATATCATTAATGATTTTCTTGGACTTGTAATGGAGGTATGACCAATAACTTGCCTCCTTATTCCCAAAAGAAAAAGACATTTATAGAAACTTAACAATTTCAGGACAGATTGTTTTTCATCCTTTACAGGTCATTTAGATGTTTTGTAATACTATAACAATTACAAAATAAAGTGTTGAGCAGTTATACAGAAGCGTGTGATCATCACAGTAGTCTGCAAGCGTTTCTTAGTACGTTCTTCTTCTTGCCGCCCGGCCGATGTTTCGTTGGCCGCAGCAGAATTGTACCATTACTGTTGTGGTTTGTAAATGTTCCTGAAATCGAATTTGGTTTTGAATTATTCGTTGCGTAACGACACTATTATGGTGTATCTATATAGTCCACTAAAACAAGAATCTCACTTAAAGTATTTAATCTAAACTGTACTCCAATACAACGTTTATAACCTATGAATCTTCTTTTCAAATTTCACTTTTAATGGGAATAATGTTTAGATATGTAATATGATTTCTCTTCCAAAATAACTTAATTCAAAATTGCATGTTACCTATGACAGGTTGTTGGCACGGCGGCATTGTGTCGGCATCATCACGCCGCATGTCAGACAAGCACCGTGCAGCTAAAGCTCTGAACACAGCTCCGACATTAACGTCTTCTTTTACTGACGCACGCATCAACCGACATCCTAGTGCTCTTGCTACTAGTTCAGCTTCATCTCTGGGGAAATAGAAAATAGATTCAACTTAGTAATAATTAAATATGACATTCATGCACATAACGTGGAAGGCGAAGATAAGAACTAGGTACAATAATGCTTTCACGGCTTTAGTAAGCCGTTCGATGAATTAGATATTGCATATTTTTGTCGGATCAGAGGGTAAGACATAATGTTAAATAAGTAAATGTATACTCTTTTAAGTTATCAGTATAAAAATAACTAAACCTTATATAAATTAATATCAAATAATTTATTTTGCTGTTTAAAATTAATGAGCATTCCTCAAGGTTGCTTAATGGGGCCACCTACTGAGGCATATAACATCCCTATTTTAGCGTAGTAAAGTACATACATATTGTTATCGACAAGAATTCCCTAACATAAAACAACATGTTTACGTTTTAGTTGATAATAAAAACATGTACTTACGGTCCAACGACGCATTGATCCATTAAATCAATTTTATTTTGAACTATGATCGTGGGTATCTCGCCGCATTCATTCTCCACCTGAAAATCAAAACATATACTTTTACTCTCCGCACTTCACTTGAAGTAAATTGATCGATCCCATTATTTACCTATTTCACGAAGATTTCATTAACAATAATAACAATTCATTATAATTTCAACTTAGTTTAATACGTAAATTAAAAACATTTATAAATCAATATCTCAATGGACAATCCGGGCTCCCTTCGCGTCCATTCATGATTTCTATGCTGTCCACAATGGATTGCACTTCAGACGATGACGGCAGGAACTTTGCGTACAACATCCCTCGTCCACCAGCCGAACAATTGATCCCCAAAATGTAGTTATCGTTCACTTTCTTAAATATGTATTTGGCTACAGGTTTATCACAGGAACGATACATTTGTTTCACTTCTTCTCCTCCGTAGTAAAGGAGGCTGACTCTCTTGCCTGTGCTGTTGGTGTAAGACGCCTTTATCACAGTCTCGTCCAAGTCGTAAGGGTTACTGCAGTCATCCGATGTTTCTTCATCGTCTGAGACCTCCGCGAAATTGATATTTACGCAGCTGTCCCGTTGCCTCTGTCTCGGCGGCCAGTAGTAAACTCCATACATTTGCGCAGGCAATTCCTTCAAGTCAAACTTTTCTCCGGTTGCATAGTATCGTATGCAGAATGACTCCCTGTTGCCATAATTTATCGAATTCACGCCACACAGCAAATAAAGGAACGTGAAGATGAATGCGTGAAACCCGTGCATCTTCACAATTAATTGTTAGACTTGGATAAATGTATGTATGTGTCCGGTCCAAATATAGCCGGTTGAATGTAAACAGTCGATGTGCGTTACTTGATAGCAATGGGTAGATAGTACGCTCTGTCGGTACATGGCGGCTGTGTGAGCGAGTCACGACCTCACTCTTATCTTAATGTGCTGCTTCAATTAACTAAATACCTAAGAACTTGGGACTGAATTTTAAGAGCTAGCCATTAAAATGTATGTTTTGGAGATTTATGTTCTGATTGTCTGGTTTTTAAACAAGTTCTTATCCTTAATACTGAGAATCTGATGAACTGGGAGCAGTTGTTAATATAAGTAGAAAATATTAACATAGTCTCCGGCTCCATGACTAGGTCGGTATAAATGTGGTGCAAAAAATGTTCTGTATAATAAGCAGAACGAGAAACATTAGCATGTATGTAGGTACACTGAGTGTGTGTACAAGCTAGTTAACAGGGTCAATCGCGGCCAATGACCAATGTGCGTGTAATACCTACTACACTTAGCATTGTTTAAGTTGCATAAGATTATCTACACTTGCCAAATGCTCGCAGGGCAACCACATTTACATATATATTACTTGTAAACCGAGCTAAATTGAATCAATTATCTTGGAACTTTATTGCGCTGTTTCGATTGCTACTAGATTATTCTGACACAACGCATATCATTTAGGTTCTTATTACTTACATGAAAACCAGTTATTTTCATCGAGATTTTCGTATAAAGTAGGTACATTATACCTTATAAAAGTGGGTAAAAGTAGAAAAGTAATAAGTAACAATTATTACAAAACTGATACGTTCATCATTTCTTTAAATATCTCTGAAATTAGGGTAAATTAGTCCAACTAAATATTGTACAAGGCTGGGACAAAAATGTATCTTTCATAAAAAAAGTATGGAACACGTATGTATGGAATAATGAGATTGTTTTAGTGGCAGTAACGCACATCACTTTTACACTAGGATTTTGAATTGCACGCAAGTGTTCCTATTACAAGAGAGCGGCCATAGAATTGTTAGCAAATTTAGCTTAGGGTTGTCTCTCACCTTGAGTTTCCATGAATGCAGTGAGAGGAAGGAGTCTCTGTCCGTAGTGCTGAAGGCCAGTACGCATGCATGGGCGCCGCGGTAATACGCCTTCGTAATGGCATCGAACTCCTCCTGCCCCGCCGTGTCCCATAACATCAGCCGGACTTCCTCGCCGTCAATCCTGAAGATGGACAAAGAAGGAGAATTAGCTGCGTATTTTCTCTGCACTTTGACGATGTTTGGGCGTTGTCTTCAAACCAGTCTACGGATCACCTGATGGTATAGTATATTATACAAAATAACGTAAGTCAGTCTAGCCGATTCAGAGTTTAACGTTTCAATCGTGATAATTCGAAACACAACGGAACGAACGAACGGCGTTCTCTTCGGGTTTTATGAATTAGGCGAGACCAAAAATTAGCTACATACCTATCTGTAAAAGTACTAAAAATGAATCGCATATTGTGATGTTTAGCTGTGGTTGCAGAGCAAGCGCCATAAGGTACCGTGGTCTAAGCCTGAAGCAGGAGAAGGAACGGGGTGGTTTTTAATCAGTGAGAGTCTGAAGTCTGCCTCACCCTGGACGTATGGCTTAACAACGCCTGTTCCAATTGCCTATTCTATTTCTGTTGTTGTTAGGGGGAGGTTTTTATAGAAGAAAATTTAGTAAAGTGGATAAATTTAAATGGGAAAAGTTCCCTTCATCGTCAGCAAGGTAATTGTAAACCCGTGTTTACTAGGGCGAGCCGCTAGTCATACTATGCCGATAGATAATTTTAATTTGCACCCATTTCTTAATTAACAGTCTTACTCTCATACGTTATTTCCGACGATTACTTCATTTTCCTTATTATTGCAATTTTTGCTTTGTTACTGATAATAGGTAATGTTAATATTTTTGAACGACGACACCTATACTATCGTTATCATGCAATATTTATTTGTAGGTGCATTACAGAAAATGATGACTGTTGATTTTGCCATTAGTTCACGGAAGGAGCCGTCGGATTTAATGGAACTGTCATGAGCTTAATGTTAATGAGACACGTTTCAGTTAACTCGATTGCCAGCCATTTCCTCCAGTCAATCCTGGGACCACCGCCGCGACGCCAGCCTGATTACTCTAATTAAAATCCTTACTTCACATCTATTACAAGACATCAAAGCACATCTTAATTGCAATTAAAGGCACATCCCCTGTAATTATCAGACTTCCTCTCAGTGATCGCTTAATTATTTTAACCACCCTGAGATATTTAATCAAGTACAAAAATGTCTGCATGTTTCTTGACATTGTAAACTATTGTTTCGAATTTGATGAGTTCGACGAGATAGATAGATAAAACTGTTACTAATAGATACGTATCCTATATACTTAGCTAGTAGCTACGCATCCTGAGTATGAAAATATTTCACCTACACAACTAATTATTAAGTAAAAGATACCTAAGTAGAAAAGTATTTCTAATGGAACAAAATATGAATGAAGGTAGTTTGGGCAACGTAATATTAGTATATGTACTGCCGAAGCAATATTAAGTATTTTATTTTCCCAGAGGGGTAAGTAGACAGAAGTGGTTCTGAGCCTTCAATTTAAATACCGAAATAAGTACCCGTAGATATATTTGACGTTTATCCATATCGGATAAATCCCTTTTTAAATGTTTTTTTTTTTATGTAATAGGTCGCCAAACGTACAGACCGGTTACCTGATGGTAAGCAAGCAGCGCCGCCCATGGACACCCACAACAAAGGAGTTACGAGTGCGTTGCCGACTTTTTTTGGGATTAGGGATTTGAAGATTTAGAAGGATTGGGTCTCCGGTAACCTCAATCACACGGCGAAACACAACGCTGTGGTTGTTTCACGCCGGTTTTCTGTGAGGCCCTGGTACCCTCTGTCGAGCCGACCCACTCGTGCCGAAGCATGGCTCTCCCACACTTTATTCTCAGGTTTCTTTAAAATGGTCACCGTAAGCGCGGTTCTGCAGCGAGCAAGGGTAGCTCGCCGCCAGACCCAGGCCAGCCGAGCGTGCGGTGCGAAGCGTTCCGAGCGCGCCTCAAAGAGTAAATTGACCACCATAGATGGGACTCGACAGGGCTGATGTTTAGCCGGATTTGCGGCACCACGAAATAAGGTTTCTTTTACAATTCCATCTAAAGGTTGTCCGGAATAAATTACCCTTTTTGTTTTTTTTTTTAAACTTTGCCCCATTCTAGGATTTTCTCCTGTGTCGTAGGTGCGGTTAGAAACATACCATGACACCCAGACCCGGAAAAACAATTTGTGGATCACACAAAGTGTTGTTCCGGGCGGGAATCGAACCCGCGACACGTTGCACGGCGGTCAGTTGCCCAGCCACCGCACCAACCGTGCACCCTGTGTGATAAGCCCATAGTACCTACACTTTATGGCTATGAATAAACCTGTGTTTTTTGTGTGCAATAAAGTATACATAAATAAATAAATAAATATGCGAATGGGTAGATGCCACGGGTAATGTATAACATATTCACAGATAATAAATGAGTTGTTTTGTTTTGGCAATCTAGAAAAGAGGTTAGGTTTCATTCGGGGTTATCTAGCCAGGATAGCATGGCACATTTTTATAATTTATATCTAGAGTAAAACAATGACTATAATTAGGTATGTGTGTGCGCATACCAAGTCAATGAAATATTAATGTTTTTTGGATTAAAGTTCGGGGTAACGATAATATTAATGCATACGAGATAATTGAGTCAGTTTTGAATTTAATTAACTGAGATATTATTTTTGGTTAAGTTTAAAAAAAAGCGGAATTATAAAAGCAGACGAGTTGAGAAAAAACATAAATCCTGTGCTCGTGAAACCGCAGGCTAGTTAATACCCAAGCATATACGTAGTAACGCAGTCCCGACTTGAAAAATGAGAAGGAGTGGGGTTGTATTTAGTCAGTAAGTCTGACACTCCCTCGCCCTACTCTGAGTGGGAGAAGGCATTTGACGATATTGATCCCCCTCAAAATAATTAAGAAGGCATTTATTCCGTACATTACTGACAAGCGCCAATATGTGTAGACTTACTCAATCTGTCTCTCCAAGAAGTCGACTCCGATGGTCTTCTTGTAGTCCCTAGTGAAGGTGCCGCGGCAGTACCGCTGGATCATGCTGGACTTGCCGACGCCGCCGTCGCCCACGATCACCACCTTGAGGGCCACCTCCAGGTCCTCCTCTCGCATCGCGCCACCGCCCACCCAAACATTAGTGGTCACTGCTTTCGTGCTGGAAACAAGATAACATGATGTTAGACATATTATGGAGTAAGAGGGCTCTCCTCTAAGAATAGACAGGCAACAGTGCATATGAAAGGCATAAATATAAACTCATAAACAGTGCCGGCGTAAGGGCCACTGATACCCCGAGCGAAAATATCGTGGCGCCCACTTGACGGAAGCAATATCAAGTGTTACATTTTTGATCTGATCCCAAGTAAAATAAAAAATTGCATAAGCAAAGAACTTAGAGCACAGTTCTGAGGGTGTTTGCACAAAGAGAGGCAAGAGACTCCAACTTCAGACCTTGGCGCCCCCAGAATTTGTCGCCATGGGCCATCGCCCCATCACGCCCACCCCCCCCTAACGCCGGCACTGCTCATAAAATGGCCAAAATACTGAAAATGATTACAAATGCACCTTGGTATATCACAAACGACAGGCTTCTTCGTGACCTGCTGAGTACAAACAGTGTAAAAGAGGAAATTATAGGTAGAACATAAAAAAAATACTAAGATCGAATCGCAAATCATTCAAACGCATTCGCAGTAAATCTGATGAATCTATTTACCTATAGATAACAAAAAGACTTAAGAGAAAAATCTCACATGATGTAGGTACTAACCAAATAGAAGGGATTATCATATTAACGGAGTTATCAATGGACGATTTCCGTACAGGATAATTGTAATTAGCACATTACATCAATTGCCGAATATCTTAGTAAAATGATAGATAGCAATATTATACAATAATGCCGTGGTGGCCTGTAGGTTTAGGCGGCTGGCGGTCTGCCAAGTACCAATGTGACTTTTTCCGAGTTATATGTACCTACTTTCTATTATTATTTAGAGACCACTGACTTACGGTGAAGGTAAACATCGTGAGGAAACCTGCTGGACTTATAATTTGTGATTATAAGTTTGAAATCACTAACCCGCATTGGTAATTAATGGTCTAACCTTCTCCGTATGAGAAGAGGCCTTTACTCAGCAGTGGGCACTTATAGGCTGATTATGATATTGATGAATAGTATACATATATGGAAAAAATATGGCCATATCAAAACTCATTGGACACATTACCAATACCAATTAAATAGGTCTGCAAGACATATATCGATCAACACTAAAACAAAATTCGAAATACGCAGCAGTTACTAATAAGACAGAGAGTGTACAATAGTGAATATCTAGACTAATATTATAAAGAGGTAAAATTTGTAAGTTTGTAGGTATGTAGGCGGTAATCTTTGGAGCCGTTGGTCGAATTGCCTAAATTCTTTCATAGATAGATAGCTACAATGTTCCTGCGTGCTATAGGCTATAAAACATCACGTTACGATCAAATGGAGCCGAGCAGCGGGTGAAACCGCGCGAGAATAGCTAGTAAAAAATAAAATTCCCGCCCAATAATGTATCGTGGCCTGTCTCGGAGCAGGAGGTGGAACGGGGTGGTTCATAGTCAGTAAGAGTCAGACACTCTCTTTCGCTTCTCTCAGAGCAATTGTAGAAAATTGATGATTTTAAATCAAGGAAAAATAAAATTATAAGTGAACAAAACTACGCAAAATTACAGCTGCGTGTTAGATATTTTGCTACTACAATTGTCAAAGGCGCTAAATTTAATTTTATGTTAAGATTGGCAATCGGGCAAACGGATACCTGATGGTAAGCAATCAGCGCCGCCCATGGACACCCGCAATAAAGGAGTTACGAGTGCGTGCCTACCTTTTGGAGACTTAGGGATTGGGGGAGGGGAAGGATTAGGCCTCCAGTAACCTCACTCACACGGCGAAACACAACGCTGTGGTTGTTTCAGGCCGGTTTTCTGTGAGGCCGTGGTATCACTCTGGTCGGGCCGACCCATTCGTGCCGAAGCATGGCTCTCTGACACTTAAATGTAATACTAAATTTTTTTGTCATATTATTGTCGAAAGTAACTATTAGAAGACACACACACTACAGTGAATACGAGAATTCTATAAAAAATAAATGCAGTACTTAATATAAAAAGAATGACAGTTAATCCATTAATTTGCTACAAAGTACACAAGAGACAGCGGTTTAGTGTCAAACTTGTTTTACAAAATGAAAAATAAGAACGTAATTGGTCCGTGACCATAAGTGCCGTATCCAGTGGCTCAGAGGCGCCTTACAAATACCAATTTATGAAGATCCCTTAAGTAGTATGTTATGTGCTGAGTGAAAGGTCCGAGCAAAATGGGTAGTTTTTAAATGGATTTTGATATTTACGGCTGGTTATTTTTAAACATAACAGTTTTGCTGAGTGTAATTTGGGTCTGAGGTACAGGTTAAGTTTTATTAGGGGGATTGCAAGAAGTACATTTGTACTATTAATTACTATAAATAATAAGTACATGAATTTTTTCGTCTATAAATCGCGACTGTGTATTTTCATGAACGCAATTAACTCGAGGCTAGAACCTTCTTTATTTGTCAAGTTTTGAACGAAAAGCTACCAACATCAGTTCCTGAACATGGCGAATTCCTGGTTTAGGTACGAACTTTCATTCCCAACAATAGGTACTACTATTTTTTTCAGGATTGGTTTCACGAAAATATATGTAGGTAAGTTGTCTTGTCTGAGAGTCCTTCCCACGTGCCCCTTTCAATTTCATGCATAGATTTTTAGGATGAATAATGAAGAAAACAAAAAGAAAGAATATATTACCTGATTCCGAAGAACCTTAGGTAGGTACCAACAAGACTTGAAAGTGTCGAAATGTCTGATCAAGTAATCAATAAATAATTGTGTCGGAAATACTTAGTAAGCGGATCGTCTGCCAATAGTTTTACGTTCATTTGTCCACTTGCTAAGCCTGACTGCGTGACTGACGGTTCACATTTCGTTAAATCATTGTAATTTTACTTTCGACGCATTCCGCGTTTCTCCTGACGACCGTCGCCGCCGTCCGATCGGCCGCGGCGTTGGCGTCGGATTCCGCCAACTCATGCAAGCAGATGAGACGCGCAGATTATGTCAATATTCGCAGAAATCTCGTTTTTCTTTTAAGACAAGTATTAGAACCGCGGGAAGTAGATTTATGATATGTGCAGATGATATATAAATATTTTAACAGTAAGTGAGCAACTAGGTGGGGTTAGTTTCTCGCTTGCGTTTTCTTTTTTGTGGCTGTTGTCCAAATATTTTGTGTCGTAGGCAGCAGTAAGCAGTTTTGATAAAGGTATAGGTACATTTTTGTTAGAATGAGACGAAGAAGAAGTTTTAGTTTGCGATAAAATATACTTTCCCTTATGTGCAGTAGCAGAAAAGTGACTCTTCCTATCAGTGAAAATGGTGTAAATTAATTGAGTGTTAACAACATAACATTGTTGTTTTATCACGATAGTTTGATACATGTTGAAAACATATTAAATGTAACTATTAATCTAATTGACATTACAATAAAGCATACAAACGATATTATACCGAATAATGTAGTAATTTTGAAATAAAAAAGTGACGTGCGTTATTCCCGACTGTAGATACTGTCCACATAGGTAAATATTTATGCCAATTAACTTGTAGGTACATGAATCAGTCAGGCAGAAATGACACAATTGTCACGTTAATTTTCTAATTCAAATGTAAGTTTTCGAATGCATTAAAGTCTTGCAACAAAATGACGGAAACAGTTGCATTTAATGTTTGATTCATGAATCACCTATTTGCATTTGATTGTAACATTCGAATTTCGTTGGTTGAAAGTAAAAGGGATGTCCAATTATCGCATATGTAACCACTAAGCAATCAGAAATCTAGAATCATCGCGAGCTCCGCCTCCCCTTAGCGAACATGATGGCTTTGCAGAAAGAAAAGACGGCTTCTAGTTTCTCTCGCTTCGCACAATGGCCCCAACAAAGGCCGAAGGGACAGGTCGTCGCTGCCGATCACTTCCACGGCGTTACTCAACCCAAGGGCTAGGGCACACTACCCTATGCTCCACCATGTCTTCCCGGTGCCAACACCCGGGCGTTTTATCGCCCAGATAATATATTTAAAAACCGCATCAAAATCCGTTGCGATTTTTTTAATATTTAAGAAGCGACTTTGTTTTATACTATGTAGTGAAAAGTAGTGATACATATAAGTTGTATTAAATAAACTGGTAGTGTTAAAAGTTTGTGGGGTAGACAGAGAGAAATCTGTGGTCGGCGAGTGCGGGTAGCTCGCCGCCCGACCAGAACCAGACCCGAGCATACGGCGTTGCGTTCAGCGCGCGCCTCAAATAGCCAATAGACCACCACAGACGGGGCCTTACAGGATGTTCAGCCGGGGTTGCGGTGCAAGTACAATAAGGCACCGTACAGTACGGCCGCCGTATCTTGGCGAGTCTGAAGAGTTAGCCGTTTGTCTGTGCAATGGGTCTTTTAGGAACAAAATTGTGTACTGCGCAGGTAATCGGAAAACTTCAGACTCGCCAAGATACGTCGACGGTATTGTAGCCTCGGTCTTGAGCAGGAGAAGGAACGGGAGAGGGAGGGGGGAGGGGTTAGAGTCTGACACTATCCCGCCCGGGAGAAGTCACTTGATGATTTTCTTCCCACAAAAAGGTTTAAGTTCGTATCACATTTTTTCCAAAACGGGAAATCTCAATTAGGTACATTTCACATGCATTTTAATTTCAAAGAATGGTTGCATGTAGGTAAGTATCTTCAAATACCGTATCGAACATAAATATTTTTCCCAATACCGAATGCAGCGTTGAAATGAAAAAATATCGATACACATTTAGTTTCCCATGCATCGTCTTAATTCATTAGACCGTATAAATAGGTTGATTTAATTACTATTACTACTATAATCCGTGTTAGCACAATGAAAAAAGATGCATTTTTTTCATGGCAACATTATTTGTTCGTACGTACTAGAATAGATTCAAATAGAGTTGTTCATGTTTATCTCTCGAGCGGTTTCACCCGCTGCTCGGCTCCATTTAAACGTAGCGTGTGGCCTATAGCACTCAGGAACATTGTAGCTATGTATCAGTGAAAGAATTTTGGCAATCCGACCAGTGGTTCCAAAGATTACCCCCTATACCTCTTTATAATATTAGTATAGACGTGTAGGGTTTAGGTAGAATGTCGGGTCGTGGAAATAGACTTGTCATGAAGGCCTTTTAAAATTTTCAGCAATATAAATAAACCGTATGAAATCAATTAAACTGAATGAAGCCTAATACTATAGTACGAGATCCCGCTGCGGGATTGGACCAAAAATCAATTAAAAATAATGGCGGCCAAATTTTGATAGGCACCCTAGTAAATATATATTCTATCAATTATAAATAAACATAAAAATTTGGTTTTGAACAAAAAGTGGATGAGCGCACCAATCCCGCAGCGGGTTCTTAGACTACTAGGCAAGTTCCACACATCGAAAATGAAAATTCGATAAAATACAATATTCTTTACTCCAACCGAGACTATCTTCCAGTCAAGGTTGCGTGTAAGCGCAATAATGTAACGCGACCTCAGCTTGGAGCAGGTGACGGAACGGGGTGGTTTTTAGTCAGTAAGAGTCTTACACTGCCTCTTGCCCCTCCCAGTGCGAGATAAATGTTATGTGTCCCTCTAAAAAAAGACAGAGAAGAAAAACGGACAAGCTTGTAAGTTATTCATTGAATTATAAGTTATTCATTGAAATTCAGTAGGCTGCGCGACGTCGCCGCGTCCGCGCACGCTGCTCATGAGGAAGAACCCCTCTGTGGTTCGAAACTAGTAGAGCTTTTCTCAACATTTGCACGTGAGTAACCCGCGAATTTTAGTTAATTTATTCATTGAAATTTATAATATAAAAATCCTGCTTAGTTTCTTTTATTTAACAATAAAAAAAAAAAACGTTAAGAATACTGAGAATTCTTATTAAGAGACAATAATCTTCTTATTGAGTAAGTAAACCTTTATTACTAACAATTATTTATTATCAGGAACACTCGTAAATTAGAACAACATAATTCAATTAAGCATTAATAAGGGAGACATTCTATCTTGAGAATAAATGTTAATATTTCTCTTTCTGTATTTAAAAATAATCGTCATAGTAAAAAGCGTCATACCTACCTTACTAAATTAATTATTTAAACTTTTCTATAGAATGCGATAATAAAAAATCATCATGCTTTAATTAATTGATTTCACGAAATATTTATTTTTATTTTATTATCTAAATTTTAAGTAATAAATATGCTGTTTGACGGTAACATATTATATGACATTGTATGTCATATAAAATTCATGGAAAAGTAATTATAAAGTCTCGTTTTTGACATTTCTTTAAAAGTAAGTTGAATTTGAGAAGTTGCAAATTACCGTAGATATTTAACAAAATCGATTTAACAATTTCTGCATGAAGTTATTAAATTAACCACTTATTGCATTTGTGTATAATAATTTAGAAGGAATTATTAGTGACATCATTACAAAAAACTATTATTGTAATTGCATAAAAATATTCTTCTTCTTCAAGCTCCGTTTAATCGTTATAACAACCTTATTTACATTGGTTTATTGGCGTCGTAAATACTTTCGTAAACTTGCTTGGTCGCCAGCCTTGTGCTTGAGATATGTTTACATTTTATTGCGGCTCAGTAAATGAGACGAAAGATACTGAAAAAATTCGCCCAGGCACTTTGTTATTTATTTATTTTTATGTAACACTAGCTTCTCTAGCGCGGTGGCACTCGCTGCTCGGTTCCTACAGATCGTAGCGTGATGTTTTAGAGCATATAGCCTTCCTCGATAAATAGACTAACGAACACAGAAAGAATTGCTCCTTTCGAACCAGTCGTTTCGGAGATGTTCGCGTTTAAACAAACAAACAAATTCTACAGCTTTATAATATTATGGTATATACATATGTAGTATAGATAATATTACATAGACGGACTTAATACCATAGGCATTCTCACCAGGCGACATTTGGCTCATGTAGAGAAAGTACGGAAGAAGGAAACTTGATACAATGAACCTTTCTATCAACATAAGTATATCTAGCAAAATGGTTAGTTAATAAACAAATATACATTTGTTTATTATATCTATACTAATATTATAAAGACGTTTGTAAGTTTGTATGTAGGGGGGTAATCTTTGGAACCGCTGGTCGGATTGCCAAAATTCTTTCACTGATAGATAGCTACAATGTTTCCGAGTGCTATAGGCTATAAAACACAAAGCTACGATCAAATGGCGCTGAGCGGGTGAAACCGTGCGAGAGTAGTATAAATATTAAAAAACGTACTCTTTATAAGCTATGGTACGATCCAGCGAAGGTGGCATATCGCTTCCTCAATGGAAGAGGTCAAATAAGTTCTCTATCAGTTAATAAATAAAGTTAATTTTTAAATAATTATACTTCGTTCAAATTATATCCTGACACATATTCTCTATCAGAATCATTAACTACTACTTCTACTACTTCACTTACTAACTAACGACTAACGTACCTAAAGAAATTTAGAAGCGACCACAATTTATGACTAAAAAACTTGTAGAGAGCGGCGGATGTGTCTCATAAACAACAAAAGGAATTTAACTTTTTCTAAATAATTGTTATCCATTGCACGTGATTGGAGAGTTAATTGTCGGAAATTGATTGTCAAAAACCAAACAGTTTCTTAGTGAAAAAGTATCACATTCACGTTACCATCCCGGGGGAAAATATTGTGGCGCCCACCTGAGGAAAGCACTATCAAGTGTTAGTTTTTCAAAAATATGCAGATGTCTAGAGCGTAGAGCACAGTTCTGATGGTTAGCACCACGAGAGGCAAGAGACTCCAACTTCAGACCTTGGCGCCCCCTGAATTTGTCGCTGGGCCATCGCCCCATTACGCCCCCCCCTAACGCCGGCACTGCCTATAAGTGCCCAGTACAGCAAAGGCCCTTTTAACGCTATCACCATGCTTGATCAGGCGGATTGGTGATTGCAAACTTTTATTTAGAAACTATTGGTCCAGATTTTTCAGTTTGTTTGAGCTCGCTAATCTCAGGAACTAATAATCCGAATTAAAATTTTTTTTTGTGTTTAATAGCCAGTAATTGAGGAAGGCTTTAGGCTATAAAACATCACGATACGATCTGTAGGAATCGACCAGCGGGTGAAACCGCGTGAAAGTAGTAACTTATAAAAGTCATACTGGTACTAGGTTTCGAACCCGCATCCATGAATGCGAGGCATGAGAAGCCTAAATCTCCAGGCCTCTACGATCTTACTCCCCAGGACCAACGGACTAATATAACTTACATTAGATAGTCCATAGTCACTACGAATTAAGTCATTGAATTTCTGAAGCAGCGTAACCAAGTCAGAACTATACGCTATATAGCGTGTCTAAAGGCATTTAGAAAGTACCTAGATGTAACTAAGAAAAAGGACCAGTGTAATTTTTCCAGTACCAGGCTTCGAGCCCACGGTCTTATGCATGAGAAACGGGAGCCTAGTTCTCTATGCCCCTACGACCTTACGCAAAAAGAATCGGTCTTTAAATAAGTAAATACTGGACTGTACCTGATAGATAAATCATGAACAATGAACTGAAGAAAGGGCACAAAGAAAACTAAATCATAGGCCACGCCCCCAACAATAATGTCTAGGTACAAATTTGTAAAGAATGCGGTAGTCTTCAGCTTACCCACAATTTGCTTTAGATTTATGTTCTATTGTAACTCAAATGTAATGTGTTATTATGTACCTACCTATGTTGAAACAAAATGACTTGTATTTATATTTATTCCGTTTTATTAAACGGTTTTATTTAGCTCAGTTTTATTCTTTCTTGGGTCAAATTTAGTAATTCAAATTTCACCCTCTTCCTGTCAACCGATTTATCTGAAATTTTGTATACACTTTTGATTTTGGTGACAATACAATTATGTGTAATCATAACAATTATAAATCCAAAATGGCGGCCGCTACAAAATGGCGGATAACGTAGGTTTTATCAATCATATCAATATGGGTATCAAATGAAAGGGATCAACGAGCAGAATACAATAAAGCTACTATAAACAATTTAAATCCAAGATGGCGGCCGCTACAAAATGGCGGATAACGTAGGTTTTATCAATCCCATCAATATGGGTATCAAATGAAAGAGCTCAACGAGCAGAATACAATTTGTTATGCAAAACTGAAATCTAAGATGGCCGCCGCTACCAAACGGCAGATAACATTTTTTTATCAATGTGGGTATCAAATAAAAGGGGTTGAAAAGAAGAATACAGTGCACTATATAACTTCAATATTTAAGAATGGCGTATAATAATTAGATTTAAATTTAGAAATTGAAACTGTAATTTCTGTATCTGAATAATCCAGCCTGAATCCACCACCCAAGTCAAGATTTTGTATCGTGTTGAGGACTGTGTGGCGTTAGGGTGGCTAAAAATGATACGTCGTTAGCGGTACACCACCCAAGTTAAGGTAAAAGGTTAAAACGCGCCGAGAACTGTATGGCATTAGGGTGAATAAAAATGATATGTCGTTAGCGTTTTCCCCTCAAGACTCAGGCGCATCTTGTTGTACATAGCCTTGCCCCTTTATTGGGCCTCTGGGGGGGTCGACCGTTTAAATGTCCATTACTCGTGGGAACAAAATGGAAAAGAAAAATATAAAAAATACAAACACAAATAAGACAGAAACTGCAACACAACGGAAACGAAGGCTTCAAAAAGCAAAAGAAAAATATAAAGCAAAACGAGCTAAAGAAAGTGAAGGTGATAGAAATAGTCGATTACAGAAACGACGTGAACAATTAGCGTCGAAAACACCTGAGCAATATAAGGCCAGGTTAAAAAAGCAACGTCAGCGATATAAACAAATGACGGCGTCAGAAACGCCAGAAGAATATGAAGCCAGGTTAACAAAACAACGTGAGCGATACACACAGATGATAGCGTCAGAAACGCCTGAACATCGCGATACGAGGTTAAATAAACAACGAGAGCGTACCCAGCAATGCAGAGCTAATAATCTACAGGCATTCGAGAATGCTATTAACACAATTTGTATACATGTTTGTGATATTTGTACCAAACGTTGTTATCCTAATCAAGTTCGTACAGTTGGGTACAATGCTGCTGCATTAACATACTTACCTGTGGAGTTAACTTCGAAAATATCATTGTTATTATGTTCCCGTTGTCAAAAACATGTTACTAGTAATAAAACAACAGCACCACCAAAAGCTTACTGGAATAATCTGGATCCAGGTTCCATACCAGACGTTATTCAAACATTAACACAGGCGGAACAACGTTTGCTGTGTAGAATTATTCCCTTTGTTAAAATTGTGAAATTAAGTGGCCTCTATGGGCAGTACGGTTTTCGCGGACAGGCAGTTTTATTTGCCCAAGATATCTTTGAAGTCAGTGAAAGACTGCCTAGTATGCTACCAAGATCTGCAAGCCAGGTAGGCATTATTGTAGTAACCGAACGAAGCAAGGTGACCACACTTTTATTGATATTTTGAATGCTTTGAGAGTCGGTGAGCTAACAACCCAACATTTTAGTATTTTAATGGGAAAACTTCTTGAAGACACTAGTGATGAGTTTGCAATAGACAAAGCGTTAAGGGTATACCCCACAAATCAACAAGTTAACGACCACAACTCTGCTGTATTGAATTTGTACAGAAATAATGGTGCCCGCATTTACAAAATAAAAGCGCAGGATCAGCTAGTACACGCCACACGAAATGCAGACAATGTCGATATAGCTACTATAATACCAGCTGATATCAACAAAACTGGGAGTTTACCATCGGAACTTGAAATATTTGTGGGGGCAAAAGTCATGCTACGGTCCAATATTGACGTTTCAAAGGGCTTAGTAAATGGCGCTATAGGCTACATCAACGAAATCGTTTGGCCTCAATTTCGTCGAACTCAGATGTATGCAACAGATGTACCTTCCGTCCGAATTGATTTCGCAAAAGACGGAGTACATCTTATACACCCGAAAGCTATACAGTTTCCAGCTAAGTACAATTACGGGACGGCTGAAAGAAGAATGTTGCCTTTAATACTATCGTGGGCTTCTACAATACATAAAATGCAGGGCAGCACTGTGGATCACGCAGTCGTATACTTAGGTGCGAAACTGTTTGAAGAAGGTCAAGCCTACGTGGCTCTTAGTAGAGTAAGATCTTTGCAGGGACTTCGTATTGAGGAGTTGGATTGCAATAAACTAACGGGCAAGAAACCTTGCAATAATGAAGCACTAAATGAATTGAACAGAATGCGAAATAAAAACTAAAAACTAGAAAATAAAAATAGGTAAAAAAACTTTTTAAGTTAAACGGTTTTATATTAAACATACATTGCAATGTTTAAGATAAATGTACTAAACACCAAAAAATAATAAAATAGATACAGTCGTGGGAATTATAAGCATATGCATAGACTAGACTAAAATAAAACCGTGGGGCACGTCAATTGTCTACAAATTATCGAATTAGTGTGCGATAGAAGAATCGTTTAATTCGTCGTTAGGCAGTTGACCCGCAGACGGTGAGGAAATTACTTACTATTTTCTTGCTCATGGAAAGTCCAATAGTTATATACTCCATGTAAATAAGAGAGATGTTTCAACTAGTTTATCGTTGGACATTCACACTGCTGGCTGGCGAGGAGTCGTTTCACTGCTCGCAGTTTGTCTTTAATCGACAAAACATATGATAAAAGTACTAAGTACTCGCTCACCACTATGAAACCCTAAAAGTCGTTTTCACATTCTAGCCCTACTTATAACAAGTCCATCGTTGTCAGTTGAACAACTGCCTAATTATCTGTAGTGTACAGTACAAAACAACCATTTTAATCAACGATTGTAGACAATTGACGTGCCCCACGGTTTTATTTTAGTCTAGTCTATGCATATGCTTATAATTCCCACGACTGTATCTATTTTATTATTTTTTGGTGTTTAGTACATTTATCTTAAACATTGCAATGTATGTTTAATATAAAACCGTTTAACTTAAAAAGTTTTTTTACCTATTTTTATTGAAATCGATACTCAGTATTGGTATTTTGAGAATAACCATGTGAGTGAGATTACCGGAGCCCCAATCATTCCCCTTCCCCAATCCCTAAATCTCCAAATCCCTGATCCCCAAAAGGTTGACAACGCACTCATTACTCCTCTGTTGTTACGGGTGTCCATGGGCGGCGCGATTGCTTACCATCATGTAATCCGTCTGCTCGTTTCCCCACCTATCACATAAAAAATAAATACATAAATGAACCTACGTACTGTATTCTTTATTTAAGCAAATGACACCAAAGTATTTTACAGCGAAAGAATAATACCTTCGTTTCTTTAATGATCGTTAGGTACTGTAGAGGTTTAAGGCAACAGAGTTGGATTTACGTTAACGCGAAATTTTACCTTATTCAGCCTTCTGATTGGTTGGTTTAGTTGGATCAGGCCAATCAGAGCGCTGAACGCTATAAACGTGTCGATTGCTTTAAACGTAAAGCAAACTCGCTTCAGATATTCAGGCTCAAAGAGTAGATATAATATGTGGGTATTAGGTATATAATGTGGTCTTAACTTGCCACGGTTCGTAATGACATAAGGTAAGTACTTAATTGAAGATAAGTAGCAGATATTTGGCAATTTTTTATGTAGGTATCTGGGGGCACGCCAGGGCCCTAGCCAAGCCTCGAGCAAAACGGGTATCGAATAGTCTGGAATAAAATGACAACTTCACAAATAATGTAACTAATTAGTCCTCTAAAACATATCAACCAACAGCACGCAATACAATAATACTTATTATCTCAAAAACACAATTAGACGATCTAAATAAGTTTCTCAGGTGACGACGATAATTAGCGCCCGTGCCTTCAATATTTACGCTTTAATTGACAGTTATTATAAATGTAAAAGTATTGGAATACGCGTCAAAGTGCGAGTAGCGTCTGGGAAAGTGTTCGACCCAGTTTGAGCATCTCGAAGACTGTGTGTTGCACGCAAGCCTCAAGCATATGCGCGTTCGCAATTATTGTAGGTGATGTGAAAGATCTGATTATTGGTACAGATATTTTCGATGGCATATGATGATATAAGTAGACGAGTAGGTCGATTGATATAGGTATACGGTTCCGTGAGACTGATCCTATTAAGCAAAGGGGATGTCTGCAAATATTTAAAATGTCTTGGTAAGATTTCACATCATTAGCCTGTAGGTAAGGGCCCACTGCTGATTAAACGGTATATCATCTTCTTAAAGACACTTGCTCAAGTCGAATTGGCGATTTCAAACTTATGTTAATAAGTAATTATTAGTCCAGGTTTCCTTGCCATGTTTTCCTTTACCGTAAGCCAGTGGTATCTAAATACACTTAGCAAGAACATATGTACATATATAGTCATATTGGTAATTGCCAAGTTGCAACCAGAGTTCCCAAACTGCGTTAGAAGCGGGCGCCTTAACCTCAAGGCCACCACGACACGGTGTAAGATTTGGTACAACTTCATTCAAGATTCACACGTTCCCAATTAACATCGCCAGAGAACAAAGTTTAGAGCTTTGATTCAAAAGCAGTTTCAAGGACATTGCTTTGCGTTCCTTCGGTGTTGGCCTTGGAGCCAAGAGTTATAGAAATTATGTATTGTAGTCTCTATCATTAGTTAAAGAGCAGCTAGAACAGTCAAGTGTACCTACCTATGAAACCAGCTATAGGTACTAATCGCCAGCGAAGATGGCGACTACTAATGTTTTTAGTCGCGTAAAATACGATACTAAATACTGGAATTGTATGTACATTCTTAAAAACGGCTAGTCTGTGTTAAAAAATATTGTCAACTTATAATAAAACTAGCTAGTCTCGCGCGGTTTCACCTGCTGCTCGGCTCCATTTAATCGAAGCGTGATATTTTATAGCCCATAGCACTCAGGAACAGTGTAGCTATCTATCAGTGAAAGAATTTTGGTAATCCGACCAGCGGCAGCGGTTCTAAAGATGACCCCCTACATACAAACTTACAAACATACAAACTTACAAATTTTACCTCTTTATAATATTAGTATAGATATACCATTAATGATCGTGTATTTATTTACTCTTTATTGTACAAGAACAATGTGGAAATTGTATTTTAATATTTTTATCACTTATAGAGCCGATTCGGATACTGAATGTGAGGTAAGTCAGTAAGCATCCGCTAAACAAAACGTTGAGGAGAACTGAAACTAATAAAATAGTCCAATGAGAGAAAATAACATCTACAGAAACGAGACAAGGTAAGCTATAAACTATGTCAAATCCTATAAAGGAAACAATCAGCAGCCATTCAATTTATTGATCGTACATTTTACGCAACACATAGAAGTGGTAAGAAAATTAATACAAACTAAATTGCACAATAGGCTATCTTATCTCCAGGAATTTCCTTACAAAATCTTACCGAATAAGGTAATATGGCTGAAGACAATCTTCAATGGAATATGCAAATTTAATTGGCGATAAATTGCGTCTGGCAGGTCCATCGACAGATTGCCAAACGTTTTTATCTCTCTCATTTATCTCTAGCAATTAGGCGGTTTGCACGGACCACGGATTTATGGGCAGTGATGCGAATCGTTATTAATTTGTTGCATTTTACTTTAAATGCTAATGCCTCGAGGTAATTGCTTCGGCCGTTTCGAATGTTTGTTTTTGTTATTTGCGTCACACCAAAGTTTTTTTGGTATCTTTTGTCTTAATGTTCGGTCAAGTTTAAAAAACTGTTAGATGGATTAGAAAAAATTAAATCGGTAAGAATCTGACAATCCCTCTCGCCCGCACCCTGGGAAAGAAGTCATTTGTTGATTTTCCACTCACAAAAAAGGCTTTAAATATACATGTAAGGATGTATATGATTACTATGATACTTTCTTCGTTAATAAACCCATTGGTCAAGTTGGTGCCGCCGGCTATCCATGGGTACTTGAGACTGCTTTCCATCTCACCCAATGTGTACTTATGTTTACCATTTACGTAGAAAGTATGTCAGCTCGCAACGAATCTTGTTAAGAAATTGTTCGGACGAGAAATTGTCGTCTAGTCATAGCTTATAGATAGATATCTTTGTTTATATGTATGTACCTAAATATTTATATGTTTGAAACGTTGCCCCACAGTAAGATTGTCTCCTGTGTCGTGAGTATTTTTACAAACATACAATTTCACAAATACTATTCATCCATCAATGTTTTTTGAATTGTAACTATCGTGAGACAAAGTAAATTTATTGAAAATACATTGTCGGTGCGACGCGCACGCTACCCATTAATAAGAGTCCCGTTGTGACTTGAAACTAGTAGAGCTATTCTCAATTCACTCACGTTAGTCGTTAATTTCAATAAATGTATGGTGCAAACATTAATCGTTAAAGATTTTAAATTTAAAAGATAAGTGTTTATATTCTTGTGTAGAATATTTGAATATTTCGGTTTCTTTCCGGCGACATATTACCGACTCGGTTGAGCTATTGTTCACCTGTCGAATCACTTCAGTATTTTCGCAACTGTAGTCACTTTCACAAATTACTTATAACTTAAAGTTATCTTTAAAAAATGTATCGCTTGATATGATTTTTCTTTTGAGGGTGAATAATCATCTAATTGCTTCTCTTACTTAGGGTAAGGCGAGATGGAGTGGTTGACTGTAACTGGCTAAAAACCAACCCCGTTCCTTGCCTCCAGGCCGAGGCCGCGGTACCTTTTTTTGTGTAATAGGTCGGCAAACGAGCAGACGGAACCTGAGGGTAATAAAGCAATCAGCGCCGCCCATGGACACCTGTAACGGAGGAATTACGAATGCGTTGCCGACCTTTTAGGGTTTGGGAATTGGAGATTTAAGGAATGGGGAGGGATTGGGGAAGGGGAAGGATTGGGCCGTAGCCGTAGTTGTTTCACGCCGGTTTTCTGTGAGGCCGTGATATCGCTCCGGTAATCTTATTGCGCTTGCCTTACAGCATAAACAATAATGTAACCATTAATATAAAACTTGAAACTGTTCAATATACCTCTCATTTCTTACGCCGCTTTACAAAGTACTGTCTAATATAGTAAATTGTTTCTTCAATTACCAAGATAATTTTTACTTACGTCGTATCTTGACAATATGGCGGATTTCCAGTAGAAAATGGATAATCCAATGAAAGATTTCATATCGCATTACAAGACTCATGTGATTTACGGGCCGCGAACAATAGGTGTAGAGATTCCGTACTTTTTTACGACACATGCTTTACATTCGAGGCTTTTTAGCTCCTCAATTTTATTAATTAATAAACTCAAGACTACTTTCTAGTCTCATTTAAACGTTTGCGGATTAGACCAAGAGGAGTAACTATGATTGATCACTTTTAGAATTGTGTTTTGTTAATTTATTTTTGTCTAGCTAGCGGTTCATGTTCCATGAAAAATAGATACCTATTATATGTTTTAAGTATAAGTAAATAGAAAGAGCTTCGTATTTTTTAATAAAATTTATGTGGGTTATTTTTTCGTCCCCGAAACCAGATTATATTTATACGAAGTTGGCGGTCGCCCGCGGCTTTACTCGCGTGGATGTCAAATTTACACTTTTACAAGATATTTTTAAAATTTTCTTGACTTTTTCAAGTTTTTTTTTAAATTGGCGTTTGCGGATTTGGGCATTCGGAAGGGATAGGGAGTAGGAAAGGATACAGGATCACTCGGACGGTCGCGGTGTTTTACGCTGTTTCTTTTTGTCAGATTGTGGTACTCCTTCGAGCCAACCCATTCGAAATTAATGTTTACTGGTACCTATTAACTTTATCTGGATGTTAAACAGTAAAGTACTTAGGTGGGATAGGAATACGGTTAAGATTTATAAATTGGAGACAACCAATCTATAAAACGAAAGTAAACGCCTCGTTTTATAGACGTCTACAAATTAAACTAGGTAGCCTTTTTCGTGTAACGTGGATGAGTTTATTTACATAAACTTTGTTATAGATGAGACGTTTACATCCAACCTGAACCAAGGCCACATGAATAACCTGTAGACACTATCTTTGAGAGAGGAAATCATCGAATACAGAGGTTATTCATTATTGAAGCGAGAGGGAACACTCCGTCCCGCTCTTTCTCTCAGTAAGAGTCGTACAGACGTCAGGTTCTTACTGACTAAAAACAACTCCGTTGTTTCTCCTCCTCCGAGTTGGGCCCGCGGTACATTATTACGAAGCCGCCAACTCGGCTGGACATAAGCCCCATGCAGGCCCTATGTTTGGTGGTCTGATAGCTATTTGGGTGGATATGTAAGCTAGGGAAACAAATTTAAGAATATAAGTTCGTTTTCTAAGGAAGAACTTCATATAATCGACTCCTTGTCTAGAATACTGTTGGATTTATAGATTTAGCTTCAGAGTTTCGTAGAGTAAAATGGTTTGAAACTCGGTAACTATTTAGGCAATATCTTAGGAGCACTTTTTACTGAGGTAGAAGCCTGCGCTAATGTCGTATGTGTAAATATAAAGTATAAGTAATTGTATGGGTAACTTATGAAAAAAAAAAATTTTTTTCATTTATGTGATAGTTTCATGGCTTACGTTTACTTGTGCGTAATTTAGGTTAGGTATTTATTGGGAGCGAGGCAGATAGCCCATCTTTATTAGTTCACTGCAGGTCTCTCAGTCAATTCTTAAAACCTTTTATAATATCATTCATGATCGTCGGAAGTCGTATGTATACTCATTATGTTTATCAATTAAGCTAAATAAATATTTGGAGTATTGAAGTTCTTGTGTATCAGATCCTGATATTACAAGGTACTAATTGTGACAAAAGTGCATATAGTGTTTATGACACTGATAGTACTTTAGAGAATGATAATAGTAAAGTTATATTATAAAATACCGATATAGCGTGGCTACCAGGCTTGCATACCATCGATATTGCATACGTTCAGTTACGAGTGGCTGTGGTTCTCGATTACCGATACTCAATCGATATTCGATACAGTTACGCGTCGATGTCGAATGTCTAGACCGAGCTAAGGTTTTAACAAATCGTGTGGACTGCGGTTACAACGGTACCAACTGGCGTGTGCAATACAGTTTTGTTTTGCAAAAAATATTACTTATATTACATACCTTTCTCTTGGAGCTTCTCTCATTTCGGTTGAGAGATGCTTGAGTAGACTTGAGTGTGGTAGAGTGCAGTCAAATTTGATATGTTTAGTAGTAGAATATTTGAGATAATCTGTTTTAAAATTGTCTGTAGATTTCAGAGAAGAACGTACATGTTTTTTATGGTACAAATTGGCAAACGAATTGACGGATTACCTGATGGTAGGCAATCGGCGCGGCCCATGGACACCCGAAACACCAAAAGAAGTTACGAGTGCGTTGCCGTCCTCTTAAGGATAAGGGTTTTGGATATTTAAAGGTTGGAAAGGGATGCCTCAGGTAACCTTACTCACACGGCGAAACATAACGCTGAGGTTGTTTCACGCCGGTTTTCTATAAGACTGTGGTATCACTCCGGTCGAGCTGACCAATTGGTGCCAAAGCATGGTACTCCCATATTTATCTAAAGAAACGTTTAGTTTGATCTTTGCCATATGGTCGCTTATGCGGTATTAAGTAATTCTAATCATGTAAACTATATGTGCTATTCCATTCTAAGAGTTATATATTGGTAAGATTGTAGTAAGCTCAGTAGTTCACTTCTATCCAGTTTGATAGATCTGTTACATACGAGTAGTAGGTACCTCTGATTAGATTTCAGATAAGTACCGAAAACAATTCACATGTTAAACTGTATTAATAAAAGGAACATCAATTAGCCTTTTTTGTAAGTAGGTTATTCCACTTATAATGGCTTTCATTTGTTAAAAATAAAAGAACTTCCGCGAAACTAGAAGCCACGTCTGTTTGCTTAACTCTCGTCAAATAAAAGTTTCCTCGTGTGTGTGAGTCAGCAAGTTTATCTGACATAGAATGGTATATCGGAGATTCACAATTATTTTTAAGTACGAGTTTTTGGTTTACCAAGAATCATTAAGTATTCTTTCTTCAAAAATATTCTGAATTTGAACTGAGCGTTTTGTAAGTAAATCAGGTAGTAGATATTATATGCTAACTAACTATTCTTTTTTACTTTTTTTTTCAATACCTTAATAAACTTAAAATATTTTTATTGATTTATCTATACCTACTAATATTATAAAGAGGTAAAATTTCTAAGTTTGTAAGTTTGTGTGTAGGGGTAATCTTTGGATCGCTGGTCGGATTTCCAAAATTCTTTCACTGATAGATAGCTACAATATTCCTGAGTGCTATAAAACATCACGTTACAATTAAATGGAACCGAGCAGCGGGTGAAACCGCGCGAGAGTAGCTAGTACATTTATATTTTGGCCGCTTGACTAAAATATTTCAGCATATATTCGCTATCTATCTATCAAGGCCCTGTCATGTGATCATGGTATATCTACATATGTATATCATACCTACAACAATGGTATATTTATAATTTAACTTTCGTTGTAAAACTGACAAATCTGAGTAATTTTTCCAATCGACTAATGCTTAACGTATAATGTCGAACTTAATAGTAGTCTAAACCACGTCGCCTGACAAATGGGAATCGATCGTATCACAATAATTGCGATTGGAAGTTTCCGAGTCAGTCACCACACTGGGCATGCCGCAAATATGCCGTGAAATTATATTATAAATCACATCCAATAACCTGAACTATGCAGCCGCTGACAGTCGAGAATCTAGCTTTAATAACTGCCTAAAGTAACGGCCAAGGCCATTAAGTGAGATGCTTATGGGTTGGTAGGTACACCATACTCCAGAATGATACATTGTTTCTGGTTACGTTATTTGAACTAAAATGAGTATCTATGTTTCTGTTCGATTTATGATTTGATTCTTTCTTATCTTCTGTGCTATCGCCTTCTTTATACGGTGGCATCCAAGTAGTCAAATACAAAACTTTTATTATAATATCAGAAACGGTACTTTTCTTATTTTATTAAATAGCAACATAATGTTTTATGACATATAGCCATTTCGAAAAATTTTGGTAGAATACCTAAATTATTTTTTTGAAATATTTATGACAGAAAGTGTGTTTCTTTTTTTTTTTTAATAATATTAATTGTATTACAAAATCGAAATAATTATTTTTGAACCACGAAACAAGAAGAAAAGAACAAGGAGGTGTGTTACTGAAGAGGTCAATGTTGAGCTGAGCATAGAAATATGCTGATGACAACGACTACTATCACTCGGAATTTCGTAATTATTATACCAGTATTTTACAAAAACCTATTTACATTTTCAAACAAACAGTTATATACAATGCATACATATATACAAGTAGAATAGCGTGACAAATTGTAAAAAGCACTTTAATTCCGTTGCTTCAAGGCTGATTTTCACACTTCAAGTGTGAAGTTGGCAATGCGCGTGCTAATGATGCTTCGAAAATATGCATCCTGTCGTTTGTGGAATGTCGGCGTCGACGCTCGTGAACCAGGTGTTGATTTTATGGGAATACATCAATTTTGTTTGCGTTGTGCTAACAGTTGATGATAGTAAGTAACTATTAAAATAGTGATTTATACATGTGAATGATGGAGGTCCGATGAATACAGTAGAACGCCGATTATTCCAATTAATTGGCATGGTTGAATTCAGATCGACCCACGAAACGGAAGAAATAAAGAACGTAGAAATAGAGAACAAAATGTTTAATTTCATTTAAATTATCTTTATCTGGACTCCAGTGACTCCAGTGACTTCAGAACAAAATTTTCTTAATTTTTGTTATTACATAGGATGTTTAGGACTTTTTTGGATGATGTTAGCCGGGGTTGCGGGCAGGCCCATCAATGTACCGTGGCCTCGGCCATGAGTAGCAGAAGAAAGAGGATGGTTTTTAGTCAGTAAAAGTGTGACACTCCTTCTTGTCTCATACTGGGCGAGACAAGTCATTTCATAGTCTTTTCCATAACAAAAAACTTCTCTACACATCCTTTTCTCAAACTTCAAAAAAGTCTTAGAAAGGTTAAGCTGGTACCTTTTTTCTGAGTCCTATTTCCAATTGTAGATAGATAGCGTTTTCTGTTCTGCTATTGGTCTTTACATCCGTCCACCATTTTCAGACAATAAGACATATCTACTAATGTGGAGCATACAATTCGTAATCCGTCATGCATGTGTGGGTTGACGCATATTAGCTTAGATCATGCATACACACACCGCAGAAGATCTTTCTAGTTTCGCGCCTAAAATTTGACTCGAGATTTGAATTTAGAATGGTAACAAAACGTTAAAATTCTATTTTGGGGGGTAACCTTCAGTGTGCTCTTTCTCTTACCAACACTGAAGTAAGATTAAAAGAATCTTACTCTGAACGTCATGGGTATAGCCCCCAGATTTAAAGTTATTTGAGTTAATACCATAACAACAGGGAAAGATAGTTTCTCTATTAGTCTTGGAGTGACTTAAGAGACATCGCTTTTGAAAAGGTTTCCAATGAATTTGTAAATAAAATTAAATCAGTGGTATGTGCCGGTTACACAGGAATAATAAAACACACAAAACTAACACGAGAAGCAGTCACAACAACATTTCTTTCTCACGAATAACGGATCAGTGACGCTTAGGCATCAGAATAATTATATCGACGCGATATCACGATACCCCCCGGCGACATGCATTGTCTTGTACTCGGAACTGCTATGGGAGTGCTGGGTGCATTGTGATGCACCGAACAACCTTTGTAAACCGATCTACGGAAGTTGCCGGCGATGTCAATGTGTTTTGTTGACATTCTTTGAGCTGTGGGGGACGATCACTGACTTGTAGAATGTTCATAGTCTGATCTAGTTTTGCTAAAGGTTCGTTAATATGGTCTACCAGTTTAGGTGGTTAAGTAAAGGTAAACGATGTTGGTATGTTTTTTTAAAGATATCGTATATAATACGTACAAAGATTGTTTATAATTTAGTTTATTAGCTAACACCTATTTAGATAAATACCTGATTGTAAACATTTTACATACAATTATTGGAAATCTTTTAGACATGCCAAGATTGTTTACTTTTACCTTATTACATATATAGATCATATGCATATTTACTCATATAGTAGCGAGTATTTTCTTCAAAGATAGTAATAGGTTTTAGATTGGTACTAGAGTATGTTTATGGTTTTGTTAAATGCAGAATATATTTTGATATAGTAGCAACACTGCCCAAATTTAAATAAAACGCTTGGGTTGTTTTATTTTTCAATTTCAGATATATTTTAATTAAATTAATTATCACTTTGTTTACATGATTTTATAATATTATTAAATTCTGGAATGCTTTAATTTCAAATTAATTTGGAATGCTTTAAATTAAAGCATTCCAGATTTGAATAATATATAATTAAATAAGAATAATACATTATTATAAGGAAACTCAGTCTTGTTTTAGATGTTATTTTATTTATCTTTATGCACAAAGTACATATAGGTGAGCTTAATGCCAACAAGCTTTCTTGCTATCCAACCTTTGGGTGATGCAGAATTGTTGTTTTTCGTAATGACATGACAATCTTTCATGATTGATGTTCTGATTCCCGCCAAATAGATACCTTCATATTTTGGAAAACGCACGTTCAGTCAGGGAAATATAAGAAAATGAATTTAAAATTTTATTCGAAAGTTATCGACCTTTTCGTTATCAGGATTGCTGTAATTTCCTCGCTTTTACCCAACAAATATTACTAAAATGGTAAATCCAAACTTAATATTATAAATGCTAAAGTAACTCTGTCTGTCTTTTCTTCACGCCTAAACTACAGAACATATTTCAAAATTGAAAAAAGTGAAATTTAGTACACAGACATAGTTTTGAACTGCGGCAAGGACATAGGGTATAAAAAATAGGGTAGTTTTTATACCAATAATCTGCAGAAAGTCACTATTCTACTCGAACGGAGTCGTGGGCAAAGGCTAGTCATTAGCTAACTAAACTTACTATCCCTTAGACATAAAATAAAATTCTAGTATTAAATCGTTTTACTGTATTAAATGTTCACAAACGCCGAGTAAATCGTAGCAAAGTCGGCATTGTATGAAGTGGTCCTATAACAATATTGTTCAAGTTTTAACGAGCACTTTACTTGAGATCTACACAAGCATATAAACAGGTAGACTTGTGATTCTGCCCACGCACTAATAACTTGCTTCCTTTACATTCAAACCGATTCCACAATTTGTTAAATGTGGTTATATGGTTCATGTATGTATTCGTAGATCTTATAATATCTTAATCGTCACTTATACATCTTTATAATGGATTTGAGACATACTAAAACTATTTATCGGCTGTACACTATGACATTTGTCAATAGAATCATACATAGGTACATCAACAGCCTTTAAGTGCCCATTGCTGAGCAAAGGCCTCAAAGGCATCTCAAATGAAGATTTGAGCATATGGCGATTTCAAACTTATAATTAGAAATTGTAAGACCAGATTTCCTCACGAAGTTTTCCGTCTTCGTATGTCAGTGGTGTCTAAATACTCATAGAAAGTAACTCGGAAAAACTCACATTGGTACTTGCCAGGTTTTGGACCGCACCCTCATGTATGAGAAGCCTTAACATCCGTGCCACCACGACACTCACAAAAGAATCACTGATTTTTTTAAATTATATTTCCGTTAAAAAAGCAAGCACGATAGTAGTCTGTTTTGAAATTAACATAAAATAACCAAGACTTTATAGTGGCCAGTATTTTCAAGTTGGTTTGCCAGCAGATGTTTCTAAGTTGGCTATCTCTTAAATCAAAGATCGCATTTCGAATCAGACAAATCGTAAGCATATCATGAATGATTCAAGGAGTATCCATATTGAATTGTAAATTTTACCGAGTAGAGACTAAGGTATGATCACATAATGCCTACAACAACAATACGAACAATGGTTTGACCTCGACACGTAAACCGACATCCGCGAAGCTCTCCGTTTTATATGTTTTATTGTGAACCAATTTGAAAATCCATTTTGATTGAGCCATCTACCATTGTTGCGTTTTTGCCGACAAAGAATTTGAGAGAAGCGTTTTTATTGCGAATCTTTCCGTTAATTTAATTCCAGGCAAATTGAATCATGCCTAACCTCATGTACTTATTATGTTGAAAGTTTATCAGCGAAAAGTTTTAATTTCAAATTTTTCAAAATGCATATCACTATTAATTAAACAGATGACAGCATTGCATAAATTTGTTCCTACCTCATCAATCACATCATGGACTGGTTATATAAAATTAAAAGTAAAAGGATTATGAACATAGACTTCTTAATAAATATTAAGTAGTATTCGCGCGTCGTCGTATACAAATTTCCAGAATTTAATAGCTGTCAAAATAATTAGTATGTTTTTAATAATTACTAGTCTTTATTACAAAAAAGAAACAGCTTGAACAAAAAGAAATAGATTCTAATTTCAAATCTAGAACGAAAATGAATGATGTCGGTGAGTTCGAAGTTTAAAAAAGATTACGTCAAAAAATAATGTTCGTGTTCGTACCGTCATAAATCTTTCATACCAGTGTCGATTATCGTAACTCGGTCGGTAAGTAAGGATGTGATTATATTATGATGCGATGCCGAGGTGTCGGCACGCGGATGGTCATTCAACCTATAACGGAATGCCGGTGATTGTTCCTGACACCTGATCGTGGATCGCACATAATTGTCGTAATTTCATTATGAGACTATTGTTAGCTTCAACATTATAAACAGTGACGTTGTAATTTTTAAATAATGAGAACTTTAAAGTGTAGCCTCAGGCTGTATGGGATACTTCCCTTGCTTTCACAAGTAGGCAGCGCTTCATCTGTGACATTTGACATTTGAATTTCCGCGGGAAGCTAGGTACAAAGTTTCTTCTTAAATATTTCCATAATTTAAATTTTTTTGGTAGTTAGGTTACAAATTACCATAAACTTTGTCGTATGTGTTACAAATACATCTATTATCGTTGAATCATTAATTAGGTACCGTCTCCTATATTCCTTAAACAAGTCAAATAATAAACTGTGGAAAATATCTGTCTCTTGTCTGCGACACATCCTGCAATTATCTATTGGAATGTTCCAAAGGGAAAGTGCGTGAGGATATGTGGCGGTACTTGGAAGCGACCACTGACCAGTGACAAGTGAGCATAGACAAGTACTAATAGGGACATTTCCTTTTACACTGATAAACAGGTTTTATATACGACCAATAGTGATAGAAGGTTGATAGGCATTAGTAGCCTTATCTAATCTATTGGAATTTTATAAAATAGTTTCAATTTGGTTTAATATAAAAAACAATTTAGTACTTAAGTTCATCATCTGCTCATTTTATGTTCATTTTTTTATTTTATTTATAGCTTGTACTTATCTGGTTTTATTATTGGCCAAAAGCCTTTTGTCAAATACTTAATAAAAGTTTCCAATACTAGTGAAACGATATGTGTTGGATCGTGGTCGTCGAAATAAAATAAACACATTTAGTATCTAGATTGAAAATGGTAACCAATTGAAGCTATCTGGTATCTATAAAATGTATCTATATTTTTCATTTTTTTATATTGTCATAGGTCGGCAAATCTGCGGACGGATTGACTGATGGACACCTGCAACATTCGCACTCGCAACACCAAAGGAGTTGCGAGTGCGTTGCCGGCCTTTTAGGGATAAGGGTTTTGGATTGTTAAGGATTGGGACGGAATGGGGAGGGTATGGGCCTCTGGTAACCTCACTCACATGGCGAAACACAACGCTGTGGTTGTTTCACGCTGGTTTTCTGTGAGGCCGTGGTATTACGCCGGTCGAGCCGACCCATGCCCGCACTTTAAATATAAGTTAAACATAATACATTAATTAGTACCTACCTGTATAAAAATTCGATAACAAATAATAATCGCCAATAGAACAGCATTCTTTCTCCGATAATAATTATCACACAAATGTCTCAATTTAGTATCTGTCACAAACATACATACATACATAATAATTATGTCGTAACGAAAGTTTATACGGTAATGCTATGAATATATTAACATACAAATTAAAACGCTTCACATCAAACGAGATTATGTAATTTTAAATAGCTATGACTATGTATGACAAACATGTTTTGAAAAATTTATTTGCGTGGCTTCTATGTAACTCATACTGCTCCTTCCTACTTCCGATTTGTTTTTAAAACTAGAATGACCGATAATGTCATCGGTGAATGGTTTTAGGAGTCAGTTTAACCGTGTTTTGTAGGTAAATTATTGATATCTTTTATGAAATTCATGAAGGCTTCAGTTTTCTTTGCCCAATCAGCATCAGAATAGCTGTCAAAAATTTAACGTCCGATAGCTAATTTTTTATTGGACGATAACACGCTATTAGAACCACACTAGTGTCATGGTACTGTAGTGCCCTCTAACGAGCATAAAGCAAAGAATTCCCATTGGGAATAGAAACGGATATATATGTGTACCAAACACATAAATGTAGAATGTAACGCATATAAATAATAACGCAGAATTCAATTATAAATTTGATAAAGGAATCAAGGTCGCTTTCAACCGGCTTATTTGGAAGTCACTGGGGAAGGAATCGTCAGTGGACGTCTTGTGCTTTGTGGTGTAGATGTTATAACCATGGTGATTAATATTAAAACTAATAATATGTATGTCTATCTAAAGAACCTGGGCGACCGAGTTTTGGTTTTCTTTTAACATTTTTGGATAATGAATCCTAATGAGAACACTTTATCGCCTCCGAACGCCCCTGAATATACAACCGTTTCCGAGATGACGCCATGCAAAATACGAGGATTGCTCATTCAAGATAATAATATAAGATATACAAGGATTGATCATTAAAAGATACAAGATTATACCTGAACCAGAGATCAACCAGTAGATCTCGCGATGGGCAGCCGTGCTTGCGCGCACTTGAACCAACGAGGTATTTAGCTCGAGAGCATACTTTCTAATGAAGTAATAAATCAAATTTTTACACACTTTTTATTAACAAAACACACTACGGTTGCCGCATTTATTATGAACAGTTTATTATCTAAGCATTTTGTTAAATTAATGAAGAATATTAATTGAAATATTTCTATTAATTTATCTTGTTTAACGCTTAGAGATTACTGGTCATGTAGTGTGTGTTGAGCAATTACCTAATTGTTTATTTCAGTTTTTTTATTTAATAATTTTTTTACTGGTTAAAAAAGTACAAGTTCTTTTTACCCGTGTTTTATATAAACGCGTGAGTTTGAAAGTACTTATGAAGATACATGTTTGTTATTCTTTCACTGTAAAATCACCGAATGGAGCTGAATGAAATTTGGTATAGAGATAGACCGTGCAGTGAACCTACCTCTATAATTTCCTTTAAAACATCGTCAAATATAACCTTTTTGTTATGCTAATAAGAATTAAGTTTCTTAAATTCCCAACATCTGTATCACACACTGTGTTAATGAATATTCACACACAAAGCGACGCAAGCGCAGCTTTTAGCCGGCTCTAATGGGTAGCGGTTATTTTGTTTGGACCACTATACGAACGAAACTATTGAACGGTACACGCCACGGTGCAAATACTCAGTACTGACGAACTGACGGTACCGAATTGTCCAAATAGCATGGTCGGCGCACGCGCATCATCAAATTCATATTAGGCACGTAGCGATGCGATGTAAAAACGAAAACTTGATAATTGAATCGGATTTTTTGAAGCTAGAAATGACAGGTATTCTCACCTCTTTTAGGTTGAAGGCTACCCAAAAAGAATTAAGAAAATGTATTTTGAAAGTGCATTTTGTGTTTATTGGAATGTTAGCGTGTGAAGATTAATATTATTGGGTAGCTTTCAGGTAAAGTTAAAATAGTCAAGGGCTGATTTTTCAATGGTGATAATTATGATGCTGTCGAGTCAGAATGTTTGTATTAGACAGTGACAGCAACATTTATTTTTCTTAAGATAACATTTATGAAACTATTGATAAATCAGCCCTAAATAAAATATATTGGAGGTGATTAATTGGTTATACTACTAAGTAGCCAAACTGAATTAAATAAACACTGCTATGGTTTAGTTACTACTAATTTGTTTCTAACCCTACAATATCACAACTAAAATTGTAAAGAGTGACTGGTTCCGTATAACATTTATACCTCTCCGTTTTTACGGTCAAGTTGTAAATGTAAAAGTCCGTGAAATCTTTAAAACTTGTTCACCCGTTTTACAGCGCCACATGCGCTAAGGAGTTCCATTGACATTAAGCGTGAGCTCTTAAATACTTGGCAAGTGTTTGCAGAAAAGGTAAGGGTCTGCGCAGACGAAATAACTTCAATATTTCCAATTCGAACTCGATGTTTAAATAAAGAACAGATTCTTTTATTTCAAATTATCATTTTTTATTTGGTAGGTCGGCAAACGAGCACACGTGATACCTGATGGTAAGCAATCAGCGCCGCCCATTGACAGCCGCAACAACGGAGGAGTTACGCGTGTATTGCTGACCTTTTGTGATTAGGGATTTGGAGATTTTGCGACTGGGGTAGGGGAAGGATGAGTGTTTCGCTGTCTGAGTGAGGTTAGCGGTGGTCCAAACTTTTCATTTTCATCTTCAATCTACAAATACCCTATCTTTTAAATCCCTAATAAAATGCAAAAGTCAACGTTTTTGTGACTGCCTACATACCTATGTGTTACGTGGGTCTATGGGCGTCGATAACTTACCATTAGAGGGGGATCTGTCAACACATTTGCCGCTTGTTTCATTAACAAAAAGGTGGATGTAATGTAGGCTATTCATATATATATAAATACTAAACCAACTATTATAATAAGTTTCTATCTATTTATATTTTCGCTTCCAAGTCTAAATTACACACTCAAAAACTTTTATTAAAATAGTTTAACTATGAACGAGCAAAAAATTACAATATAATTAACATTTTTCCTGTACCTACGTCTGCGTCTGTCGTCTGTACCAGTCTTAATCCTGACCCACTTAAATACCGTTATTTTGCTCTTCGTACGAAGTATTATTATATGCACTTGTAACAAGATGCTGGTAAAAGAAAATGAAGTCGCATGGCACAGCTTCGACAGTAAATTTGTGAATGTAAATCGCAAACTACTCAAGCAATGTATTACATAGATATATGTTCAATGTCTTTCTAATGTAAAACTAGACTAGAGAAACATTGGTCACTTGAATATCACAGTTATATGGACTTAATGCAGATCTAAGTGTGGGAGAGCCAACCTTCGGCACGAATGGTTCAGCTCGACCGGAGTGATACCACGGCCTCACAGAATACCGACGTGAAACAACCACAGCGTTGTGTTTCGCCATGTCAGTTAGGTTACCGGAGGCCCAATCCTTCCCCTCCCTCGATCCCTTCCAATCCCTAAATCTCCAAAACCCTAGTCCCTAAAAGGCCGGCAACGCACTCGTGCTTAGTATGGGAAAATTAATCTCAAATGGAAAACAATTATAATAAAGTAAATGTTAGAATTTCTTATCGTAAATCTAAATACCTAATCTTAAAATAAAACTTAACTTCACACAACGATATAGTGCATAGAGTTTAAATTTGTGTATCAGTCCTAAAACATTAAATCGTGTTTGTAAATATTCGTAATGGACGACCAGTCATTCTTAACTCTTAATGAATAATAAACAGGACCAAACATTGCACTTTTCTGTTTTATTACGATGTTCACTTTGCTTATTTGTTCGGCTATTTATAAATCGATCTAAGTTAATGTTATTACTGAAAAACCGTTGAAAACGATTACATGGTTAACGGGGAACGCCACGGAAATTAGTTTCTTTTAGTAGTTTTAACTAACAAATGTCACCTACATCATAAGTGGGTTACTTTGATAAAGTACTGCAATGTTTTGAAGGATTTTTTTTGGACTTGATAATAGAAGTTAAAAATTTCGATTAGTTACGAGTGCGTTGCTGATCTTTTGGGGGTTAGAGATTTGGAGCCGGCCCCCGGTAACCTCACTCACACGACGAAACACAATGCTGTGGTTCATGTCGGTTATCCGTGATACCGTGGTATCACTCCGGTCGAGCCGACCTTTTCAAGCCGAAGTATAGCTCTCCCACACTTAAATTTATAATATACATGTTTCAATATAAATGCTAAAATATACGAATAAATAGTCCAGAACGGGTATTATCGAGATATCCAACGTGGGATGCTGTCGAAACGAACTTGTTTATGAATGGCGCGCGTCCTTGCGCGCTCGCAGGTGACTGCCCTTGCCGTAAACATGCGACTACCGACCCAATAACATGTGCATCTGTCATACGACTTGCTTTTGTTGTAATGGCTGGATGCGCCCGCGCAGCTGCCTTATCTTCACACTGGGAGCTTGCAGTTTTACAAAGAGATTGTCGTTTGAGTTAATTAAAAATGAAATTAATCCTTATATGTATGTTTGCAAGGTATCCTATAAAATGTTTAAGGTTTTGACTGTATTTTTTTTTTCAATTTGTCGTAGTGGTGCGGAGGTTGAGTCGCCCGCTTCACATGCATAAGGTTGCGGGTTCGGAACCAATGTGACTTTTTCCGAGTTATATGTACTTTCTATGATTATTTAGACACCACTGACATACAGTGAAGGATAACGTCGCGTAGAAACCTGGGCTTATAATTACTAATTATAAGTTTGAAATCGCCAATCCGCCTTGAGCAAGCGTGGTGATTAATTCTCAAACCTTTTCCGTGTGAGAAGAGGCCTTTGCTCAGCAGTGGGCACTAATAGGCTGCTGATGATGATGATGATTAAATAAATGTATATAGTGAAAATTGAGCTTAGGTAACAGTCATAAGGTTGAAGTTTCATTATCGCAGAAATGAGAATGTTATTCAAATTGATAAGGTCATAATTTATATTATAATGACAATAGCTGGCAATATCCTTTACATAAAACAATCTTTGTAATCTCTTCTAGAAATCAAAGTAATCAGTGTTAATGAATCATATTCATAATGTTATCATAACGGGCTGTGCATAAAACATGTGATCGCTTCTCATGCCTTGACAAAAGAATTACTTCGCAACAAAAGAGGGAATTAAATATCAGAAGTACTACCTAGCCTTGCATAAATATTGCATTTAAGTGAGCATTGATTGACTTGCTAATTGATTTTCTGTTTTGAAAAATATCAAACATTTTTCTTTCCCTTTTGTATATGTATGATAAATATTGTGAGACATATTAAAAATATCTACTTACTCACGCGAACTATTATGTGACAACGGGGCTCTTAGTTAATTCTGGTGGGTCGATTTTTATATATTTGTTTTCTCTTGGATGTTGTGTTCGCGATTAATAAATAATTTAGCCTTATACTTCAGTTGACGTTGTAGTTTCTAGAAAATGATTGGTCAAAATTAACACAAACTATTCTGTATTCATGTAACAATCAATACATATTCAAAATTCAGTATGTTTTATGTAGCCGAATGTATTCAAAGCAGGAGAATAACGGGGTAGTTTTTAGTCGGTAAGAGTCTGACACTCCCTCTCGTCCCACTTAGGGCAGAAGTCAAAAAAGTTTCTTCTTTGTTACACTAGAGATGGCAATCAGTATGCTAAACTCAGTCTTAATTTTTTTCAAATATGGTTGAAATTCACACAAAAACTAACATGCAGCCACCTAGTTTCTAAACAGGAATCAACTTCCCGAGTAGACGACAGGTGCGCGGGAGCATCTGCTGTTCCGCGCAACGTTTTTACATTGGCTTCGTGCGTTTAATGAAACCAGCGCAAGCGCAGCGCGGCGTGTTAATCTTATGCGACGATTGTCGATTGATAATCCTTTGTTTCAGAATGTTTGGTATAAATATTATTTATGAATTGATCAGCATGAAGTGTATGATAAGAAAGTTGACTTTACTTTAGATGTTTTTTTTTAGTAATGAATCAATAAAACATACAGATGTGTATAAAAATACAAGGCAAGTAAATCTCCATATCCAACTGTAAAAGATGCAGCTTCAGTTTATGATATATTCTCTATATGGAAGTTTAATTTGATGTCACACATAACGTGAATTTAAAGAAAAAACATCATTCCATTTATACCAAATAAATTCCATTCGAAATCAAATTTGGTATCTACATACACATAATTGTTAGATTAAACAGTATTTTGTTGTTGTAAAAGCAAACTCATCGTAATTTGTTAGAACCAAACTTATCGTATATACGACCTAGGTACGTAGAAATTATGGTCTATCATGGAATGGTCGGATTATTTTCCTAATTATTATTCAGTAGCCAACTTCGCTAAAGAATAGTAAAATTCGCAAGACATATTTTATGTATGCACTACTAGTACCTACATGAGTAAACAAAGGTGAACTCTTTATTCAACAGAACAATGAACAATTAATTTGTTTTTAGAAAAAGACCGTAAAACAGTATTTTTACACGTCAACATTTTACATATATAAAAAAATTACGATGAAGTCGACTCACTCGCCCTCAAACTCTAACGCAAAACGCTCAGATAACTATTGCTGTGTGACTAAAAAAGGTTGGCAAATAAACCTAAAATAATTACACAATTATAAAAGATTCCCCAGTACTTCAGTAATGAGGTTAATTAAGCAATTATAAAATTTATTGCATTGGCAATGCAATGCGTATTTTTGCTCATTAGATGTTTCTTATCGAATGAGAGTCGACTAATTAGTCGAGTTGTCAAAAGTTTGACATAACACAATAGTTTGACTGACTAATTCTCGGCTATTTTCTTACTCTGGTATTAGAGCACCAGTTATGATCATCCTAGATCAAGACAAATATTACCTTGCACATTACAAAAGAGCCTGTGTGTGAATACTTATAGAGATAAAGGCAAAGTTATTTAATTATAAAGTACTAGCTACTCTCACGCGGTTACACCCGCTGCTCGGCTCCATTTGATCGTAGCGTGATGTTTTATAGCATATAGCACTCAGGAACGTTGTAGCTATCTATCAGTAAGAGAATTTTGGGAATCCGACCAGCGGTTCCAAAGATTACCCCCTACATGCAAACTTACAAATTTTACCTCTTTATAATATTAGTATAGATATAATGCACACATGATAAATAACAAATAGAAAACAGTTCTGAGGAACAAAGATTCTGTGCTAAATGTCAGCCTTGTCAGTTTATATATGAAAATATTATGTATGTAAGGAAAAATTTGCAATTATTTGAAAAAAGAAGCGATAGACATAATTTTAATACAAGAGGCAAAGATAGGCTGGCTGTGCCACGATTCCGTCTGTCCAAGGTACAGAAATCCTTTATGGGGTTCTGTGTAAATTGTTACAATAAAATTCCAAGTACTGTATTGAATCTTAACGAACGAAAAGTTTAAACTTGAATTGTGTAGACAGGCATACTACAAACTTTCAGATTATATTGAGGATAAGAATGCCTGGCAGCGTGTTGATTCGGCTCCACTGGACAATACTCAAATATAGTCAGCAGTTAGGTAAAATTCTCAAAAATAATGCATCTTTAATTTATATATCCAAAAAGTTTATATAGAAGCACTCTTAAAGATTGTGAGTACGCATATGTGAGCGCCATGTTCGAGACGACAAAGGAGTAAAATTTTATGATAGGTCCCCTCATTTGTTCTTTTTTTTAACAACTTGTCTCTGCATTGTTCTCACATAAGGGTACACTAATGTATACTATAAATGTTATATTATTGAAATTGTAAAACAATTTTTTTTAAAAAAGAGTAACGAATGGAGTTCTTGCTCGTTCTTCTCCATTCGAATCTACAATTTGGAATGAGCACCTAGCTTCACTGACGAACAGACTGACAGACTACTTTTATATTTTGACGTTTCAAAAGTACCTATTGATGGTTTAGTTGGAATAAATGATTTTGACTTTGACTAAATAACATACTGAAATGAAAATACTAAATAATATATCACTGCCATCAATTCGGGCTTTTAGATTTTAATTAATAAACTTAATTCAATGTGAAATGTTCCTTAATTAGAAGGAACGTTTACACGCCAGGCTTAGAATCCACACGTACGTGTTATGTTGTTAATGGTTCTATGCTATAGGCACACATAAAATTTACAATAAGATGACGATCAATTATTGCTCGACCATTAATGAAAACCATTAACTCATTATAATCATAAATGTTCGTGAAACTTTTGATTCGTTATTTCTTAATTTTTTCCTGAACGCTGGAATATATAGGTAAACGTGGCAATGTTCATAATATATGTATATTTTATTTGAATAAAAATTTCAATCGTAATCACCAAACTGCTAGACTGGTATTAGTGTTATTTAGACAATCCCTAGCCTCATTCTATTAAAATTATTCCCAACAACTCACAAAAGACTAGCAATACACTTGTAAGCCGTTTGGTGTGGCGAGTGTCCAAGGGTGACGCCGATTGCTTGCCATCAGAGACGATGCGTATGCTCGTTTGCATTCCTTTCCTATTAAAGAAAATTAAAACGTTGCCCCATACTATGATTTATTTATTATAATGTAGAAAAGAAACCAATCACAGCAACAAATCGTTACGATTAACGATGTTATATATTTAACAGTTAATTAAAGCGTAAAAGCAAGTTTGAAATTAATTGAAAGTTTACTCCAGTTAACTGTGTAACCGGCCCTTGGTTTAACCACTGTAACCCACTTTTACTTTAACAACATCACCGAGAAGTCACCATAAATCATTAAATTGATGCCTATAGACGCTTCCGTTCAACGTTTCCGTATTTTACATAACATTAAAATGTTACACTGCAAAGATTTAATCATGTTACCCATTGTAACATGATGTAACATTGTTAATGAATTGTAACATCATGTTACGAAATGTCACATTTGTGAGTTTACATTTTAACGTTGTAATGATGAAGTAAATGGCATGTGAACATGTCCGTAGATTACGTGGTGCGAGTAATTTGTCTTGTTAATGTTCGTATAAAATGATAAAACTGTGACCCGCGCCGCCAGGGCTCGTTCATCATCATGATGCCGCCGTTATGTCACTATTATGTAAAGATGTCATCTCCGATATATTTACGAGCAGGAAAAGTATTTTTTGAGTTTTATTTCTATTTAGATCATGTCGAGTTTTTTAAATATCCAATCCGATTATACTATTTTTAATGTTGTGATTTGAATAAATTAATTTTATTAATATGACATCTTAATTTCAAAAACGCATTAACGCCATTTAATGACATTTTAACGATATTGTACGATCTCAATTATTATTATTGGAAAAATTTATGTAAAGTAATAAAAATATTTCAATCGTGCGGTATTATTATACAGCGCGCGTTGATGTCTTTTGTATAGCGCATTGAATCTGAAATACAATTCTTATATAATTGTAATTCGAGTAACAGTACGATGTTGTACGTAGGTAACGAATATGATATAATTAGTTAAGGAGTCGGAGGCACAAAGCGTGAACCGTGACGCCTCTGGACGACGACCCAGTAGCCACTGCCGAATTTATACCCACAATTGTGTAATCCTCTACACTTCTTTTATATTTTTGGAGCTTTTTATATCAATGCAACAAGTTTTAAATTGAATAAGGCTGAATAGGAAGCCATTAAAAACCCAGAACCATGTAAGAAATTGGTAATAATCTTCTACTCTACAACCTTATCAAAATGATGACCATATTTATGTAGAACAGTCTCAAAAATTTTTGGATAAGTCGTTAGTAAAAACGAGTATGTAAACTGTAAGAGGTATTCCTCGTAGCGCTCCCGTTTTGAAACGCTCCCATCTAAGCGCTCCCGTTTTATTCCATAATTATCGATATAATCCATTACGTTTACTTCATGCTTTTCCCTATTTTTTAAACGTGGGAGCACTTCGATGAAATAAATTTTATTATTTTTAATCGTTCCTTTAAGCGCTCCTTTTGGGAGCGCTTCGAGGAATAAAACGGGAGCGCTTAGATGGGAGCGTTCCAAAATGGGAGCGCTACGAGGAATACCTCAACTGTAATAGTTTCGTTATCGTAACACGTAAAATATGAATTGGGTATTTTTCACGGTCAAAAATTAAAGCCTTCAAGATTTCAATACAATTCAATAATTAAAAAAAATCGTACTTCATTGATGGATTTGATACTCAATTTTAGATTTTAAGAAAAAGGTATGCTTATTTGTCTAAAAATATGATGACCTCAGATTTCTGTTTTCTATATCAAATAATAAAATAGTTTCGATTTTGTAATTTTAATAAAAGTATTGAATTTGACAACTAGTTGTCAAATACCGTATTGTTTAGATTTTTTTCAGTTAATTTCAAATAAGAGGTGTGATGTTATACAATGATAAATCATTCCTTATAAAATAAAGATTTAAAAAAATGATAAATCATATATTTCCGATATGTTTCCTACAAATATAATTAATTAGTTCGTTACGTGATATTTCCTCGCTGCCATAAATCAAGCTACTTATTAACAAGAGAGAACTTAGCTGCGTATTTCATACTTAAAGTCATGATTTATTAGCGAAAGTTTGCGAGATTGTAATCAACAAATAGATAAATTGCTAGTTCAATACGCGGTATATAACATAACTATATACCTATATATTTGTCGTGGTCGCCCGGCCCGACCCGCTTCTCTTTTTTTTTTTTAAACATAACTCCACATTAGGATTTTCTCCTGTGTCGTGGGTGCGGTTACAAACCCCAGAACCGGAACAACAATTTGTGGATCACACAAAGAGTTATTCCGTGCGGGAATCGAACCCGCGACACGTTGCACGGCAGCCAGTTGCCCAGCCACCGCACCAACCGTGCAGTCATCTCATGCATGAGGATACGAGTTCGAAACCTAATTATAAGTTTGAAATCGCCAACCTCATTGAGCAAGCGTTGTGATTAATGCTCACCTTCTCCGTGTGAGAAGTGGGCACTTAGAGACTAATAATTATGATGATAGATATTTATGTCTTTCATTGATGGTATACCAATGGCGTCACGGGGTTGCGGGTGGATTGCTAGTGTAAACGCGAAATCAATACCGCGGCCCCAAGCCGGGGCAGGAGAAGGTATGGGGTGGTTTTCAGTCAGTAGATGTCAGAATGTCTCGCACCACCCAGGACAGGAAAAGACTTTTGATGAATTGCCCCCAAAAAAAGGAATGGATGGTAACTAATTTGAATATAATTAATAGAATCAGGCGTTACTTTGCGGATATCCATGACATTAAATGTTATGAAAAATATTTAGTATTAATACCGCGACAAATATTTTTTGTATCAGAATTTGCAAGGAATTGAAATTAAATAGTTGTCAGAACATTTATTTTGAAAATATTAGACAATTACTTTTGTTTTCTTACGGAGACAAATACTTTCGACGATATATTTATTTGAAGTCATAATATCATGTCATCAATTGACTTCTCCCACCCAGGGTGAGGTGAGAGGAAGTGTCAGGCTCTTACTTACTAAAAGCCCCGTTCCTTTTCCTGCTTTAGGCCGAGGCTGCCGTGCCTTATTGCGCTTACGCCGCAACCCCGTCATAATATTATGTGAGGTCACGATTTAATACATTTTTACTGGAGGGTATCGTAGGGTCTAATACTGAAGTTAAGTTTGTTTTATTTATATGTTGTCTTCCTATACGACAGAACAACGTTTATTTTTTTTTTGTTGCCTTACTGTCGGACTAGCATTCTCAGCATTGCTACTGCCAAATTATTATATTCATTGAAACGTTTTATCATTAAACTGATATAAATACTATATATACAACCAATCAAAGTTATTCCAGTAAAATTGTGCCGCAACGCGTCCCGGGTTCGATCCCCGCACCTAACAACTCTTTGTGAGATCACACAAATTGTTGTTGATCCTGGTCTGAGTGTGATGTGTATGTGAAATTGTATGTTTGTAAACGCACCCACGACACAGGAGAAAATCCTATGGTGGGGCAACGTTCATTAAAAAAACATCACCCGTAATTGAGAAACTTCTTTAGAAAGCCTCCGGTTTCAATGAATTTTACACAGAATGAATGAAACAAGAGCTTTATCTTCTCAATAGATATTAAAAGGTTTTTATAGCCGTGAGATAATTAAAATAGATATTGATATTAAAAAGTAAAGCAAAAACAATTCTTTATAACTTTGTCTGAACAGCAAGTGCAAACGTGTGGTCTAAAAGAAGCCATTCAGACCATTTCGATGATGTATATAAGGAATATCTTATGGGTACTGATGATGATTTGGGTGGCACAATGACGATATAACCTCTTTGGGGTGGCATTAGTGAGGTAAAATTCGCACAGTTTCTAATTTTCCTGTCCCATTCAGCTTATTTCGTATTTCGAAGGTTTTACCCGCCATAGGTAGAAAAAAATATTTTGCATAATCTGTGGGGAGTCGTTCCAAATCTGAATAGATTTATGTTTTATACAAAGCGTATGAATAAAATCCAATACGGAGGATGGAAAATTTGAAGCAAAAGATAAATATAATATGTTATTTATTTATGCATCTTAGATAAGCGGCGCGGCGCGCTGCGTGAGGAATGCTATCTAGGCCGAATATTATAATATTGCGTAACAGATTAAACGATTATTTACACCTAACTAACAATAAATTATGTCAACCTACTTTAGTAAATTAATTTATTCGAATAAAAAAATGTATTCATGAATCCATTGCAAATATTCGCACGAAAAAGTATCTACACTACCTATTCAGTTTTTGTTTCTTAATATGTGTATGTAGGTATTGTAATACATTTTATTTCTCCTTTTAAATAATAATAGGTATAGCGTGTTCCTGAATTGTTAAGAACTTTTTAGCATAATTATTATAAATTAGGTATACTGAATTAATAAAGAATTAAAAAGACTAACTGAAACATGCCGAATGTAAAACTAAGTACTTATTGATCGACTATTATTATTTAAAAACTTAATATAAAGAAAGAGTTGTTATACAATAGTTTTATTAAAAAACAATCTGTTACCGTGCGTGGTAAAAGAGAAAAAATCGATAAAGATAGCTATTTTGAAAAAAGAAATAACATAGTTAGAAAAAAAATAACAATAAGTAATTTAACCGATGCGCGAACTGAGGACCTGATTACACTAAGCAATCATGTTTAGAATTATGGAAGAGAAGAGGAAAAATGTATTTTAGCTGCATGTATTCTTCAATAATACCTACCTAAGTTATTTAACTAAATAACATCAAAGAATTTTCATCGAAAGATTAATGCACTGAACGCCTAGTGCGAGTTTTCTTTACGTTAACGCAACCTAACCGCGTTAAGCCCTCTGATTGGCTGATTAATTTGCAGCCGGCCAATCAGAGCGTCGGACGTCATAAACATGTCGATCAGCTTGAAGAAAGCCAAACTCGCATTAGTCACTCTAATTGGTCGGCTTGTTTTTTAATCGTTTAGGTATGATTAGCTTTACCTTATAAGAATTTTCATCGAAAGATTAATGCACTGAACGCCTAGTGCGAGTTTTCTTTACGTTAACGCAACCTAACCGCGTTAAGCCCTCTGATTGGCTGATTAATTTGCAGCCGGCCAATCAGAGCGTCGGACGTCATAAACATGTCGAGCTTGAAGAAAGCCAAACTCGCATTAGTCACTCTAATTGGTCGGCTTGTTTTTTAATCGTTTAGGTATGATTAGCTTTACCTTATATGTATTATGTAATTTCCCGCGAATGGTGATAAGCTCTCCATATCTGTACCTACGATAGATAAAATCCATATATTAATTGACCATATATAATATAATTTACGTACCTAATTAAATCTCTTATATTAATTTAATTACACGGCAATTATATAAATAGTAAAGAAAACATCATGTATGTTATTGTGTGCTCTTGTTTGATAGAATTTTGTCTAGGTATACCAATTTTGTCTTACTCTTCTATTAACTGAACTTTGTACAGAGGACATTTTGAAATTACACGGATTTTTTTTTCGGGAATTGAACCCGAGAACTCGTTCGATTTCGAGTCTTACAAGTCTCACCACCACGTATCAGTTACCAATGAAAAGGTATTATCTTCGATCATTCATTTAGTACAGTCAATAGGAAATATTTAAAAACTTTTTTATTTATTTAAAATAACGACTTGCTTACCTGAATTAACTGAAAGAAACTCTACTATTCATTAGAAACGTGCACGTCGCGGTGACCAGTAGGTAGATAAGAGTCCCATAGTGCCTCGGTACCGCTGTTCTTTCTGTTTCGTGATCCTAGTAGAGCTTTTTTCAATTAATTCACATTAAGTAAGTCGTTAATTTCAATAAAGTATGACTCACGAGTTACCTACTATTTCAACTTATTTGGTGGTCAAAGGAAACAAATGACGGTCCACTGGTCGACTCATGGTAGAATGTCTTTCGAGAATTTTTATAACATCGTTAATCATCTATGTCTACAATGCAAAAGAATACCTAACAATAAATATAATAGGTATGTTTCATTTCAATACAGAAAAAAAAAGCTGTCCATTTTTTTTTCTGTATGACCGACTTGTTGACTTGTTTTGGATAAGTTAACAAATATACGAATGCATGTAGGCACATGCTTATACACATACCGTATAAGAATATATGCGGATGCCGTAATTTGTCCATGATTTAGGCCATTCCCACCAGCAAAAATACAAAGGAAAAATAGAACTAATCAAGCAGGTACTTAGTTTCATTTTTCCACGTGAATGGTTCATCTTTAATTGCTATTACAAAACAGTCAAAACAATATATCTAAACGTTTCTAGTAAAACGCAAGTGAAAGTGTCTATTGATAAGAAAAACCTCGGATTGCGAGCTCAGCTGGTAATTAATCATTCTTCGGCTTTTTGCGTTTGACGCCAAACTTTTTCGTGGAACCTACTTAGTGTCTATTACGATGGTTCATTCAACAGCACTTCTGTTTTATTTATTATTTCACTCAAATGAATTCTGTGAGAATCATCCCGTAATAAAATTATTTCGTCATATTATTTCGTCAAAGAATAAGTTACTTTTTTAGGATTTGTAACATACTTATTATGATACACCTTTTTTATTGGATATGTCGGCAAATAAACGGGTCCATTACCTGATAGTAAGCAATCGGCACCGTCCAAGGACACCGACTATATCGAAGACCTACAAGTGCGTTGCTGGCTTTTTGGGCTTAAGGTTTTTGGGGGGTTTAGACATCGCATTTGGAAGTGGAGTGTAATCTCACCCACATAGCAAAACACAACGCAAGCATTATTTTTCAGAGGCTAGGCACACTCCAACCGGCCCATTCGTACCGAAGCATAACTCTCCTACAATTTGGGAGACTTATTAAACCTAAGTAATCTCATGTTTAACCCATCTAATTAGAAAGTACATGTTTCCATTGGTGTAGTTAGATACTTTATAGATATTCTCGCTAGAACCGAGATTTTATGATGCATTTTATGGTTATTCTTTAGTCTTAACTATTTTTACAATAGTTGCTAAGCCTGATTTTGTTTCTGCAAAATCCTTGTTCAAGTTCCAAGTACAAGGAAAACATAAGTACAGGGGAGCGCTGAGCACGACAAGAACAAGTAAGTAGTAAAGCGAAATGTTATCATTATGGCATCTGCGCAGGCGCGGACGGCGGCCGGGCTATTACCGTCAGGTAAATGAAACGTAAAGTCCTGGGCACCGCATTATAAATTCCTCACGCCAAGGCAAAAACATCTCGAGGAATCCACGTCCACGATTAACCAAAGCTTTTTTGTATTCTAAACAGCGCTCGTGCTAATGTGGAGGCAAACTTGAAATGATTCAAGTGTTTGGACAGGTGACTTTATTTTATGTTAATCGATGCCCGAATATCTCTACTCTGCCCGGCAAACAATCACGTCTTTATTGTCCTTATTTTGTATCCAATTCAACGAGAATACATAAAGACTAAATAAAACACGATCGTTTTTATGACATCCTCTCTGTTGGTACTCTTAATTATCCGATACCTAAGTTCGTAAACCAGTTATTTTGATATTCATCCTCCTTTATTATGTTTTGTTTTCCGGTCTACGCTCCTAATGTCTTATTAGATTGTTGGTGTTTATTTTATATTTTAGTATTAGGTACATATTATTTTCTTTGCGAAGAAAAACTAAATTCTTTATTTAAAGTATCGTATGGATATGAATTACAAGTCTTATTTAATTTAAATATCAGGTAATGTTGTTAAAAACAAATTGCTTTCAAGCACTTAAGTATTTTAGGTGTTATCAACTTGATGTATGGAACAGTAATCGCTAACACAAAGCATCTAAAGTTACATTAAACGTCGATTAGCGGTCAACACCACCTTTTCCGCACCTGTAGAGCCACCGGCAATAAACTTATTGGCCTTTAATCTAACCACAAAAGCTTGCAAACTTACAGTAGGCTTCGGCAGTCGATGTTCCTTCACAAGTCCGATTATCATTCCGCATTCAAATTTAATTGCATAAAATACTATATTCCACTATTGATAAACACTTTACGATCACTTCACTGTAGCTCCTGTGCCAATTGGGACAAAACTGATGTCGTGAGAAAATCGCGGAAAGCCGACAAAAAATGTACCAACGTCCAACACGCCAAGAATATGTTTGGAGACTGGCGTGCGCTTGACGCGCCTGGAGGCGTTTGCGCAGCCTTCGCCGGTGGAAAGTTCATCGAACGAATAGCTCCCGCGTGAAGTGAGACGTGCGATCGCGATCACATAAGAAAAAGCCTTCGAGAAAATTTTACTCATCTATTTGTACAAATAGGCTTTTATGGGTTTGCGTGTTGTATGCGTCAATGTCTTGAATACCAATGCAAACCAAACGTGCAGATTGTGTTGGCACATATTAGTGTTCGTAACCTGAATGCGATTGCCATTGTGTAGTATATAGCCATAGTATTCTGCATGTTGTGGGTTCATATTGTTTGATTATGGACTTAGTAAAAGAGATCAAGCATTAGATAATTTAAAAATAGTTTAGAATAATAATATTTTCAAGGAAAAAGTATATAATTTATTAAATAATACTCATACTACAAGTAGATACTTGTGGGTTTGAAATCGGTTATCCGCTTTGAGTAAGCGTGGTGTTTATTGCTCAAACCTTTCCCACGTGAGAAGAGGCCGTCCTCAGCAATAAGTAATACATTATTAAATAAAAGAAAAAAATTCAAATACAGTTCAAGTTACAACTAATTAATTAGAGTATGTACGAGACAAAAATAATCAATCAAATTCAGTCTAACTGCAAGAAACGCTGCGAGTAACGAAACGTTAAGTTTTTTACTCTGTAGCTGTCAACTCATTCGATTGATTCTATCTGTCAATTTTGTCATCATTTCGGATGCGAATCGTGACTTTCAGTTTCTTGCAAGTTAATGTGAATAACTATTTGTTTTGTAAACTTCAGTGTTACGTGAACTTAATCCAGAATGCCTAAGGTTTCAGGTAAATACTGAACTTGAATACTTGTTACTTTCAGAAAATGCTACATCATTGTTTTAGTATTGAGGTTATAGCTATCCAACTGTCATTTAACTTTTTAATATTATTTTCTGATAATTTGCTTCTTGAATTCGATTAATAATGTTAAAATCGTGTATTGAAACTAACTACGATGATAGGATAAAGTTGTATGTTTTATTTAAAAATGCATAGTCATGACGCGTCCCCTATTTGTCCGTAAAACAATCCCGGCATTACGATGTTTTCTTGCGTATAAAACCTAATTGGTCCTCAATTATATTAAAATATTTTTAGAAATTATATCCCGAGTGTAATACACATTAAAATTCATACCAAATACTTATCTTTTATCCAAACAAAAACAATTTCTTTTACGAATAATTTGCCAATATTTGTTATCGCAACATTTTATTCAAATTAAAATGCACGGTTTCTATAAGGATAAGAATGTTAAATCTCCATGAATGGTTAAAAGTATGTTTACGAATGTCAATAAGTCATTATTGTCTACAGTTAAGGTAAAATGGGGCAAGGAGATGTATCCAGGAGTGGAGGTGAACACAGATGATGAACCTGTGGTGTTCAAGGCACAGATCTTTGCCCTCACTGGGGTGCAGCCTGAGAGACAGAAGGTGGTCTGCAAAGGGGTCACTCTTAGGGACGATTCTTGGGCCAACTTCAAGTTGTCTAATGTAAGTTTATATACTGTTTATTTGTATTTAAGAACTAAAGTCATCTCAACTAGTGACTTAACCTCTAGTCTGCCAGTATATGAGACACAATAGAAAATACATTGTGAATATTATAAATATATCTTATATGTATATATATACATTCCTGCATACCCATGGGTTAAAGGCCTTCGATGCCTGAAATAAAAGGATAAATAAAAATAAAAAAGTTATACACTAATATGTTTTATAGTTCATATAAATTATGTTCTGTGGTCAAATTCATCTGTAACTCATCAGATGTTCAGGCTTTGCGAAACTGGCCCTTAATTCTAGTTGGAAAAAAATGCTTCATCACCTATTTCAAAATGTAAATGAATAACAACATTTCGAAACTTAAAACTAAACACATAACATAGACATAACTTGCTATTTCATATATTCACAGATTTTTTTGTCATGTTTCATAAAAAATTTAGGCCTGTGGAAAATCTGGTTCTAACCAATGTTTTTATTTTCCAGAATGCTCTGGTGCTGGTAATGGGCAGCAAGGAGGAAGATGTGCCATCTGCTCCCGTGGAACAAACACGCTTTGTAGAAGACATGAATGAGTCTGAGCTTGCTACTGCTGTGAGTTTTTTCTACTAATATCTACTTTCAAAGTTTTTTTTATTTATAGAATTGGAATTTAGTTTCTTTTCTCTAGTTTGGGATCGCCTTTGTTAATATAATTGTTCTAAAGAATATTTTCTGATAATTAATATCATGTATTGTTTAAGTTATTCCACCTTTTTCAAAAATAGATCTTTTTTATTTTTCCCAAACTTAATAAAAGCCATACTTTGTACATAGTTTTGTTATATTCACAATATTGCTAAACTGTGACAAATTCAAGCTTAATGAAAGAAGTATCAATATTTTTTGTAATATAATATATTAATAATTACTTTTCTTTGTTTTTTAGTTGGACTTGCCCGAGGGTCTTATCAACTTGGGCAACACATGCTACATGAACGCTACAGTACAGTGCCTGAAGACAGTACCTGAACTTAAGAATGCCTTACTTAGTTATGATAAGTGTAAGTTTCATATTACTCTTGCAACCTTTGTCAAATATTTTAATATTATTAGTTTGGCCCAGAGAATAATCATGTTAATTTGTTTACTAGTTGTGTTACACTCAATCTCAAGAATGTATTCTAATACAAAATTGATTATTTTTTATTTTTTTATTATGAATATTATTAAACCTACAAGCACAAAAAAGAATTAGTTGTTTTTCAAAAAAGTTTAAGAGAGGACGAAATTTTATAAATCTTATAAATCTATGCTATACAGATTTAAAATCCCGTACAACAGCTTGACTAAACAATATTTCTAAAATGATCTTTGGAAACTCGCGCCTCGTGAGTGTACGAAGCCGTAGATATTAGCTAGTTATTAATCAAAATAATAATTGAATTTTAGCATCTGGTGGTGGAACCGCGGGGGAGTTAACATCGGCGTTGAGCGACACGATGTCAGCGTTAGAAGGGGGCGGGGCTGGAGCTTGCGCGGGCGCAGCTGCCAAGCTACTGCGCGCCCTTCACGCCACTGCGCCACGCTTCGCGGAGCGTGGACCTGGCGGAGGCCTGGCGCAACAGGACGCGTCGGAATGTTGGACTGAGATCATCAGGGCGCTACAAGCCAGGCTGCCATCTGCGCCCAATGCACCAGCAAATAGGTAAATTTTAAGCAACAGTTTTATTTTTAATCTTTAAAGACCAGCGATTCTTTGGTGTACTTTTCAAAATATGTCAATTGTATGGCCCTAATGATGAGAATATGGATTACCCACTACTAAACAATCCTAATTATGCTACTAATAATATAAATGTGAAAGTGTTTGTTATTCTCTCACTCTTGGTATGTAGATAGTACCCTGGATTAACACATAGGCTGCTCTTTATCAACATACCACTCGGGCGAAGCAGCGGGCCGGAGCTAGTATCTCCATAATTTGTCTAAGACATACCTTTGCTGTTTTATTTTTGTTACTGTGTCTTAACCGTTCCTAACTTTCCAAAATTGTCTGATCAAATCTGACTGAACAACTCCTTGATATCCAGATCGTCAGTTATTGAGCAGTACTTCGGTGGTACCCTGGATGTGGAGCTGGTATGCTCGGAGGCAGAAGAACCTCCCACCCGTTCTACTGAGACCTTCCTGCAGTTATCCTGCTTCATCTCGCAAGATGTCAAGTATCTGCAGTCTGGGCTCCGATCTGTATGTACCCTTTTTTTATTTGCAACTATGATTTTGTATTTGTTTGATAATTTATGACTTCCAAAAAACTATCTACTAATTGTTATTCTTGATTTAATAATTTACGAAGCTATGCAATAAATATGAAAGAAAAATAATGAATAGTGTTCAAACTTTAATAATTCTGAACATTATTATTTCAGAAAATGTCCGAGCAAATCACAAAATTGTCACAAACCTTAGGAAGGGATGCAATCTACACTAAAACAGTAAGTCATATTTTTTTATATCTATGGTATCTCTTCTATCCCTAATATATATATATAATCTTATATCCCCCTTTCAATCGGTAAATAGTAAATATGGATAGCCGAAACTGTTAGTCGTAGAAGTCTCAGCGTCGTGTTTCGCTGTATGAGTGGTTAACGAAGGTCCAATCGTTAATCTTTCCCATCCCTATCCAAACCCGAAATCCTCAAAATCTTTTATTTCCAAAAGGCCGGCATCACACTCTTAACCTCTGTAAATTCGCGGCGGCGATTGTTTGCCATCGAGTAATCGTCCGATCACATAATAAAAAACAGAAATTTTACATTTTTCGTTATTTATTAACGTCGAATTATGCACATGACGCTACGATTTTTTCTTAAAAGCTAGTGTTATTTATGGTTGAGTTATGTGGGTTCTTGTTTACTTTGTTGTAATATGAAGTTAAATATAGTGTAGGTAGACCTAATATTTATGTGACAGTCTTGATTTCGTCATTACACGACAAATGTTACCTAGCGTGTTTATTGTAGTGTTTATTTACTCAAAAATACATAGACAGTGCACAATAGCTAGTGACTTCTAAAGAAAATTATATTTTTTATTACAGAGCAAAATCAGTCGTCTGCCAGCGTACTTAACGGTGCAATTCGTGAGATTCTACTACAAGGAGAAGGAGTCGATCAACGCGAAGATCCTGAAGGACGTGAAGTTCCCGTTGGAGCTGGACGTGTATGAGCTCTGCTCACCCGAGCTGCAAGAGAGATTGATGCCTATGAGGAACAAGTTTAAGGTAGGTCTTTATTAACGCCCGACCCAAAAACGACGCGGTGTTAGACGTGTCTATGTGTCTGTCTGTGGCATCGTAACTCTCAAACGGATGATCCGATTTTTTTTTCCAACTCGGAGTAATTGCTGTGTTTGTTAATAATAGAACTATATTTTGTTACTATCTTCTACCCGCGATTCGTCCGCATAACTTACGCGCAGAACTAACAGATAAAAATATTTTATTGTCTTAAATAACAGAAGCTTATAACTCGGGCTTAATAGTTAGTTACACCTTATTACATCAGTTGCCTGTTAATAAAATTCTGATCAAAATCCATCCAGCCATTCCAAAGATTAGTTGGAACAAATGATCAGACATACAAAAAAATTTAAAAGTGTTATTTTTGCGTATATACCTTATATATAATTTTTCTCGCTTTTGACATTGACTCAATAAACAATTTTATTTTATTTGTCAGGAATATGAAGACGCAAATGTGGAGTCGTCTCTAAGTTCCAAGAACCATGGAGACAGTTCAAAAGAAATTAAGAAAAAGGACCCGATGAGATCTGTACCCTACTGGTTCCCTAATGGTATGTATACTGGACATTATACTTTAATTTTTTTTTTTTTTTTGTTGCATATTAATACTTTACGGCAGGTGTAACCTTGTCGAAATGGCTAGCAAAAAACAAATAAAAGGTACGTGCGCGTTAAACCCCGTAACACAGTAAAGTATGTACTGGACTGGATGACTTTTCAAACATGGCACTTGATTATTTTCTCCTATTTTAAGAGCGGCGCGTTAATAGATTCGATACCATTTCCTACTATACACATCACATCCAGACCATATTTCTGTGATGGGTAAATCATTAAATGAAGCTTTCTGACTAAAAAACCCCATACCTTCTCCTGCTGAAAGCCGAGGCATCCCGGGATTGAAAAAAAACAGCATCGTTTTAAGCTTTAGCTCGACTAAAACACGCAAGTCAAATATTTTATTGCCTATAGCCATCGAGGAATATTGTAGCTGTCTATCAGTGAAAAAAATTTGGAAATCTGACCAGTGTTTCTAAAGATTACCCCCTACATACATTATAATCTATACTAATATTATAAAGCTGAAGAGTTTGTTTGTTTGAACGCGCTTATCTTCAGAACTATTGGTTCCAATTGAACAATTCTTTTTGTTAGTCAGTCCATATATCGAGGAAGGCTATTAGGCTATAAAACATCACGCTAGGATCTGTAGCAGCGGGTGAAGCCGCGTGAGAGTAGCTAGTATTAGTATAAGTGGATTAAAGCTAGAGCTAATAATTAAAAAATGAATATCCTCTACTAGACGTAGGCAGCAACAACAGCGGGTACTACCGGCTGCAGGCAGTACTGACGCACCGCGGGCGCTCGTCGTCCTCCGGGCACTACGTGGCCTGGGTCGCTCGCGGGGACTCCTGGCTGCGCTGCGACGACGACGCCGTCACTCCCGTCACCGAGGAGGAGGTGCTCAAGCTCAGCGGAGGCGGTATGTCACGACATAATCTTATTTTATTAGTCTGACTAATCATTTAGCTTTAACGAGAATAGTTGGTTCGCACACAAATACTCTGACAATGAGTCTAAACAAAAATCTAGATTTTACTCTAACAGGGCTGTGACGGGTGAAAGTTATCAATTAATGTCTCATAGTAAAATTATCATACAAATCTCTACAAGGCAACATCTACCTCAACATCGGTAGGAAAGTTCCAGAAATGGCAGTCATTAATAGGCTCACTATAATCTTTCTCAAACTCAAAACCACACAGAACTGTCATGCATACATGTTTACACTAGAATCACTGCTTAACTTCAGGTGACTGGCATTGCGCATACCTCCTGCTGTACGGGCCTAAGATCCTTCAAGTTCCAGAAGTGGACGACAAGCCAGAGCCGATGATCACGGAACACGACGACGAAGACCCACCCATCGCCCTCGCGTAACGCCTCCATACATACATAGCATACATTTGTTCCAGCCCGCTTGACTATTCTGCGACAACTTCTGCAACTCGCACAACTTTCTTTAGCCATAATGTATTTCTCCTATATTGCTACCTGATATAACGATGTAGGAAATAAGAACTCATATTATTTAGTTCATATCAGATTAGAGTATGCAAACATCGGCACTAGTCTGTGATTGCTCTAGGTATAAAATATACCTAATAATTTCCAATGCGCTAAAATCATTCGTTTGAGAAAATATTTGCCCTAAATTAGCGCAATGTTTGCGCAATTTGCGCATGTGATTTATACTACGTATTTCATTATATGATCAATGCGCATGCCAATATCCTTTGTAAGACTGCGTTAATCTGCGAAAACTGCGCATAATTTACTGCGCAACCCGTTTTGCGCTAAAGACTGGCAAATTGGCTGTGTATCAGATATATTGGATCGGTATTATGCTTCAGAGTAGCAATATAGGAGTATGAGATATCTGAAATACTTATGACAAAGCGTTATTAAATATGTGTATGTCTTAGACACCTACTGTATAGAGGGACAGAGATTTGGGTTCACTTTATGTTCTAAAATTGAGTCTTAGTCTGAAGTATAAGCGACATCCTTTATTCTTAAAAAGAAAATTCTCATTGCGCAAAATGGCATGGCAATAGTTTAAGAATTTATTATGGATATTCTAAATGCAGGTAGATTAATATAAAGTAATTTATTGTCTTCTAAGCATAGTAGTAGTTTATTCTACTTCGCTATGCTTTGTATTGCCTTGGCCTCTAGTAGCGTATTAAAAAAACAGGTGTAGATAGTATATAAAATCTACAGAATACTAGTCTCCTAGATTATTGGTGTCAAATATGAATTGAAGAAACCAATCAGATTTAATTTATTTATTTATTTAATATAAACTCGCTATAAATATTTTGCGTTTACTTTTGAGGTCAGCTAGTTAAATAGCGCAATAAATTAATTTCAATACAAAAATTGTTATCGTTGTTTTTTCGAAAATATTTATGAGATAAAAACACGATATTTTACAGTAATTCTTTAATTACTATCATCTCAATGTTTTGTAACGTTAATCTGTAGCGGGGCTAAATTGTATCAGAATCCGGCTGATTCCCCAATTTTTGTCTCGAATCACGCTGAAAGTTATTTATTAATATTACAAACAAAAGTGAACCCTTACATCATAGCATTTACGATAATTTTTACTTATACACAAAACAGCAGCTTGGCTCGTCAATAAATTATTTTCAAATAGAAAAATTACGTTAAAATGTGTTGAAGTTTAATAGATGTAAGTCGCGGGTTTAGTAATTCGTTAATTTATTGTAAATTGGCATTTTAAATGCTGCTGTTATTTGCGTGAAGCATTTTCGTTTGTCACATCTCAATAAATACCTAGGTTCTCTATACAAGACGTATTGAATTTTATAAGACTAATTATACTAAACAATGATCGATAATAAATTTGATTATACATTTTGTTGTTGTTTTATTTTTACTTAATATTTTATGACCGTTAAAATCATTTCAAACTTAAACCATACTACAGTTAACGTGTTGCCTTGCAACTTAACTCGGAAAGAAAAACAAAACCCTTCGGCGTCATAAAAAAACCGCCCAAATACGAATCGACCCGAGTTTTTTTACATTTCTAAGGGCTGGCAGAACTCAGTTTTACACGCTTACCTGAGAAAAAAGGTCGTAACAGGCAGCAGCAGCACCGACCAAAGGAGAGGCCCGTTTTGGGTTGCTGTTTCTTTCCTCTTCATTGAAAAGGATAGAAAGTTGTATGCCCATTATGTAGGTATTTAACTACACAACAAAGTGAAGACGTTTAATGTGTGTGTACAAAGACCATGCAGGAATCTGTTACCTAACTATTTTTTTATTGCCAAGGATGCATCTACAGTACTTACAGAATAATGTTGCATAATATGCCTTAACCCCTTATATGCCGGAGCGCGGATATACGCGAGACACAATGTGTTTTCTTTTGTGTCTCATATACCGGCAGACAAGAGGTTAAATAAAACTAGCTAATTTCTACAAATTCCTCGTATAATTTTGTAGAAGACTTGTTCCCTAAAACGAGATAATGCATACACCTTTTTGTAAAAACCTCTTTGCTCAGCTTCCAATGACTAAGTAATCAACCTCTTTTAAAACTCTTTGAAGTCTACAGATAACAAATAGGAACTGTCAAGATTGTTAGTAAATAAACTTGTAACAAAAACATATTTTCTAAATGTGCAATTTGGGGACGATTTTAGAACAGATTTTATGTTGTTTGCGTGTTTTTGTTGAGAAATGTCTGTGTTACGTGTGCCCACCGTTGTACAGGACATTTTTCTCAGAGTGCAATCAGAAGAATAACTTGAGAGTCACAAGTTTTATTTATGGCTTCTGTTTGGGACAAGCCTACTATTACTATTTATTGAAGAGAATCCCGTTCCCGAACTCCGTAGGAGTTATTTTGTCATTAGTTATAAGCGTATTGCTTGGTGTGTATTTCACTGAACTGTTTTTAAGCTAGGTAAACGTTTAATTACGATAGGTGGTTTCAATACAGTGATTGGTAACATTGGCAAGCAACGTTTTATGGCCCTTTGCCTGAGATTCCTTTAGAAGTATGATCGATACGAGTGCACTATAGTGCTGCCACATATCAAAGTATAACATTGCCCGTTAAGATACCTAAAAGTTTTACGAATTAGTCAAACGACAAAGCATTCTGCCTGCACATGTATTATGGCGATGATCGTTACCTACGAAGCTGTTTGAGCCGCATCGCCACCCGCAGCACCTTTTTTTGTGCCGAACCCGGACGTGCATTTAGAAACACGCCCAGTGGCATCTGCGGAGTAGAAACCCAAAAATGCACACAGACGCACACAGCTATTACTGTGAAATTTAAAAACTTAATAACGTAACTATTCTGCCGAGCACGGAGGCGAGTCCGAATCCTTTGTCCAGTAAAGTATTGCCTACCATTGTATATTCCAATTTCGAAATTCTCCACAGTAATGGATTCTGGAATGTTCTCTGTGTTTGTTGACAGCTTCACTTTCTAATAGAATAATACCTAATAATAATAACGTTTTTGGCGAAAAAAGCGTAGAAACCTGTAATGTAACTCAAACTAAATACCATCTGTTGAATATCAAGCGACAATCGACCTGTTATGATTAACACATTTTTTATAAAGTCCAGAGACTGGGTGACAATACCCCATTCTCATTAATGACCTATCCAATGTCCCAGGCTCCAAAATCCCTTACAAAATATTTCCCACTAATTTATTTTTTTATATGATAGAACGGCAAACGACCATATGGATTTACTGATGGTAAGCAATCAGCGCCGCCCACGGACACCAGCAACAACGGAGGAGTTACGAGTGCGTTGCCGACCTTTTGGGGAATTTAGGAGTATTGGGCCTCCGATAACCTAACTCACACGGCGAAAATCAACGCTGTGGTTGTTTATCGCCGGTTTTCTGTGAGGCCGTGGTATCACTCTGGTCGAGCCGACCCATTCTTGCCGAAGCATGGATCTCCCGCACTTAAATCCAGTATAGTCTTATATTGATACGTATTATTTCCAGGTATTGGTAACGCAATATCAATACAAATAAGATGTATTTGTCTGCTAATATTTCCCATGTACTTTGGAAAAACTGGCCGAGGAGTTCTGAAGGCAGTCGTCTTGACCTACGTGGTGGCTGGTGAGGGAAAATCTTCCTTAAATACTTTGCAAAAAAGTTTATTTTCCATTAATATGGTAAAGTGAGAGACTATCGTGTTGCAGTCGATCGAAAAGGACGCTTTACAACACAAAGAAACAAAACACTAGCGAGGATAAAAAGATAGTAATAATAATAAGTCACCTACATATTTCCATACCATTAAACATAGCTAAGTAAGAACACTCCCAGTAACTTTTATTGATACGAAAAATATTTGATCACTCATGGTATGTTGATAAAAACATAAATGGGGACATAGCCTTTGTTAATCCTGAGCATCACCTTATTTACATACCAAATTTCCAGCAAATCGGCAGTTCGGTTTAGCGTGAAAAAATAACAAATCCATTCTCACAAACTTTCACATTCATAATTATTAGTAGGATTTGGAGCTACGATTTACAAAGACGAACTCATCGATCCAGATAAATAAAAAACTAAATACATGTACCTAAATACATGTACTTAAATACATGCGGAAACAACAAACTAATGTACAACACCTCTCTTTTTGCGTCGGGGGCTATTTCTACTTACTTAATACATGTATTGTATGTATACTTTACAATCGAACATGAGATCGATAGTTTTCGCATCGATTATCGCCGATGATTCTTAATATCACGATCATTTTGATCCTGATTTATACGAACCTTTTTCTGGCAAAACTAAAATCAACAAAATAAAGAATTGGGCTGGCATAATTACTAAATGGGTTGTTGAGTTTTGCGCTCACCAACACATTTGCGATTATTTTTTATATTAAACTAGCTACTCTCACACGCTCTCAGCTCCTACAGATGATAGCGTACCTATAATATGTAAGTAAGGTACATATAAACATCAATGCCAGCTTTTCGTTGTAATATTATTCCATATAAAGTCCCTTTGAGCACTCAAGGGGATAAACTCAACAATATTGTTCCAAATTAGTCAAATTCAATACTTTTATCCAAACGTCAAAAACGATACTTTTCCATGAATTTTGTATGAAAATCTGAGTTATGACGTCATAACATTTTTGCGTCAAATAGCTTACTTACTTCTTGATAATTAGCTAAAAAACAAAAACTTAGTGTATCGATCGATTTATGAATAAACGTATAGTTATTTTTCAATATTTTATTGCATTGAAACGTCGAATTAATTTATTTTTGACCTAGGAAACCACCCAATTATTCGTGGAAGTCAAGAGAAGTTTTAAAAGGCCAAAACCAAGTACTATATTTGGGGCGGTACGGAATTGGCCAGGTCAGCTAGTATACGAACCGAAAATGAAAATCTATTCGATATACAATCTGTTCAGACACTAAGCAGTGTTTGAGCTTATCGCGAACAAACATGGATTTTGTGTTACCTACTTATAATAATGTAAGTCTAGTGACCTAAGCATTTTTGTTTGTTTGTACCTATAGGTCCTATAACAAACATGGGTCTGAATGCTCGAGAAGTAGTGAGGGTATTTGCATGCAGCACACAACTCTCGTTCAACCTGTCCAAGCAGAGGTACAACCTGATGCTGGAGCCGATCAAGAAGACAGCACTCAGCCTGCAGCATGAGATGGACCAAATGAAGAATGCATTCAGGTACAGTGATACCAAAATACTCTACATTCGATAATTAGTGATAAATTCGTTTTTTTTTTTTTGATAGGCCGACAAACTAGCAGACCGGTTACCTGATGCCAAGCAATCAGCGCCACTGATGGACAACGCTTACTTAATGTGATTATGTTGACTTTGTCCCATTCGATTGATACGAGTAAGTGTAGCTGTGAACTTTAGAGAAACAACCGAGTGTCGTCATTGTGAGGACTACCCAGAGGACACGGTGGCGCTGTGCCCTGCGTGGACTGAGCACCACCGTGTCCTCAGGAAACTGATCGGCGGCGGCCACCTTTCCCGCCCGGTCTTAGTCGAGGCCATGGTGCGTGGCGAGAGGAACTGGGAAGCCATCTCCTCTCTCTGTGAAGCAGCTATGCTCGCAAAGAAGGAGGTCAACCGCGTGAGAGAGCTATATCATCCTCACGCCCCAGCCACAGTTGGCGACACTCCGGGCGTCGGGAATCGAGAGACGATTTCAGGCTACCGTAAGCGCGACGGCGAGTACAGGTAACTCGCCACCCGACCAGAACCAGACCAGAACGTACGGCGCGTAGCGTGCCGCGCGCGGCTCAAGGAGCCAATAAACCACCACAGACGGGCTACTATAGGGCTAATGTTCAGCCGGGATTGCGGGGCAAGCGCAATGAGGCACCGCGGCCACGGCCCAGAGCAGGAGAAGGAACGGGAGGGTTTTTAATCAGTAAGAGTTCGACACTCCCTCCCACCCGACCCTGGGTGGGAGAACAAAAAGAAAAAAAAACATACAAACTAGAGGGTTATATAAGAGTAACACCCGGTTTCTGAAAGGCTTGTCAACGCTAAAATTAACTAATCTCCTGTTAAATCTCTTGTCAAGTCATCTGATTGGTTGTTGATAATTCAGTCAGCCAATCAGATGACTTGACAAGGGATTAAGTTGATTGTAACATTAATCGGCCTTTCGGAAACCGGGTGTAAGAGAGAAGCTTTTCTTGACTACTAGTTACTAGTCCATCATGATCTCTATATTAGCCAAAAAAAAAATCTGTTATGAGTATGACAGACGTAATTATATAATTAGTTTTCCTTGAATCGTACAAGAGATACATTTGTAGTTAACTACCGAGAATCGTCTAGAAAAAACTACATACTTACTTACTAAGGTAACTTTTTTCTAAGAAACAAAACATTTTTTTGTATTTCTTCATTAATTTGTGGAGATATATGTTCTTTGCTTTACATAAATGAACCTCTGTTGTTGCCTAGGCTGTTTATAAGGCTAGCCTTCGACTGGCCTACGTCACTGCTCTCATATGAACGTCCGTGCGTTTGACAATGCCTTGAATAAAGCTGGAATTGACAGCTAGGGCTATTGAGCGGCTGCTACTTCAATGACATTATTGTATATAATGTATTCTTTTTTAAATTTGTAACCAGAAAATATATCTTAAAGAGGTACACAGAGAAGTTATTGATATGTTACATATGATACCGATTTTCGTCAATACTAGATAGGTAGGTATCGTTTTAGACTTTATGCTATTTCTGAAAATTCGAATCTAAACAATTTGGCTTAATAAACGTTTTCTATCAAGAAAACTAACACCGGTTATTTTTAAAAAGCAAATTACATTCACCTTTTTCTGCCTATGCTATTTTGTACGACTTTGTAATTCAAGTTCAATTTCTAACACTCACGAGCCCGCCAATAGTATGCGCGTCATCACTATGCAACTCTATTTGCTCCCGACTCACATGTGCGTTCATACCATTTGAAAACCTCTTCCTAGATTATGTGACCCTAGTACTTCGTAAAAGTCAGTGCCCGCGATACGCCGCCGCCTGCCATAGATGCCTTAACATTCAACACTTTTGGGCCACTATAGTCGCCTTGACGTTAGAGCGATCTCAGTGCTCGCAACGCAGCTATGTGCGTTTTCAGTACGCAACTCTGTATGTCCCCAACTCACATGTGCGTTTCATGCAATTTGAACAAAAACTATACTAACTACGTAGACCTCTTGCTAAATCGTGCAAGCCTAGTACTTTTTGTGAAATTTCTACTCTCAGTGCCAGCGACGCGAATGTGCGTTTGTCCCCGGCACGATTAATGATGTTAATCGTATTTTTATTAGAACCTATAAGATAGCGAAACTGATTTGATAATTTTGATATCATATTTAGTTACAACGAGATCTGAATTTTATTTTTGTTGTTCTTAATTTTAAGTACATATTTCTGAGTTCTACCACTTCAAGTGACCTAACATACTTATTTCTCTTGTTAGACATTTCGGCCTAGAAACAACTTATACTTGATACCTATTATTTTTATTTTTATTACTATCTGTACACAAACCGAATTTGAATTATCAAGTAAACTAGTCAATGTAAAAAGGGATAGAAATACGAAGCAACATACTACGGTACTCTAGAAAAAAAGGGACAAAAATAGCGACTTATCACCGGAACCTAAAATAACACAGATATAGGAGCGCCATTTTGTATTTTTCCACAGGGGTATCTAAGCAGATGTGGGCGCAGCACCCAATTTACAATGGATGGCAAACCTTTTTTTTTACAATAGCCACTAACAGCTGACAATCGGGCGACCCACGAGTGTTTCAATAACTTGTCCGAACTAATTGTAGCAAGTCAGTGGGTGCACCGACTCGATAATATAGATAGAGAAACTCAATTATTTATTTTATATTTTTCAAGTGGGTTAATGAAGGTTAGTGGGAATTAGGCACGCATTTTACACCACATTATTAAAATTGAACACAATGTCTCACGAGAGCTGTTTCAAGTTTTGTTAATAATTAAGATGGCTGCCTTCCGCTGCGCTGCTTCTCATTAATTGCGTTATCACAAAAGAAAATGCCAACCAAAATCCAACCATGGAAATATTGTCATCCAAACTAATATTATTAGTGCGAAAGTAACTCTGGTTTCTGTCTGTCTGACTTTTCTTCACGCCCAAACTACTGAACCGATGTCTGTAAAATTGGTACAGACATAGCTTGGAACTCGAGAAAGGACATAGGATAGTTTTTATACAAAAATCTGCAGGAAGTCACTATTCCACGCGAACGGTGTCGCAGGGAAAAGCTAGTTTTATATAATTCCACAGCGAACTATCACGAGGTAAAGTTTAAAAAAAATGTGCAATTTATAAAAATAATGTTGTCATTACAGATCCGTGCGTGATATAGTGGCGCCATTAGAACTTGAAATAGAGAATATGGAAGAAGTCGCAACAATGAAAGAACAAAACAATGACTTGGACGTTCATTTCAAGACATGGCTGCGACCGTCAGAAATCGAAACCAAATATCTGTTAGTATTATTATTTATAAGTATACATAAAATATGCAATACAAATTAAGCTATGTTTTACCATACCAACTTTCTAGCTATGTTTAAGTGATAGTAAGAATTGATATATCTTGCGATTTCTCGAGTCTAGATTGTTCTTTTTTATGTGATAGATCGACGGATTACTGATAGTAAGAAATGGGACCGCCCATCGACACCTGTAATACCAATGTTGTTACTGAAAGTGCGTTGCAGGCTTGTCGATTCTTAGGGATTTGAGGATTGAGTATGAGGGAAAGGATTGTATCTCCGGTAACCTCACTCACTCGGCAAAACACCGGTTTTCTGTGAGGCCATGGTACCACTCCGGTGGAGCCGGCCGTCCTGCAGAAACATGGCTCTCCCACACTCGTCCTATTCCTTAGACATCTTTCAGCCGGTTCATTTATCATCACAACAGCAATCCGTTAACACATAATATTTTTGTATTTAGAAACATGCCAGAAAAGAGTGTTGAGGATCATTTTCAAAAGTTATACGAAAAGAAGTTGGAATACAGATGCGAGTACGAGTTAACACAAGCGAAGAAAGTTTGTATTGAAGCGTTTTCTTTGGCTTATGACACGTGTTGTAACAACGTGCGTCACGCTAACGCCTGGTTGTTATGCTGGCCTCTGAGATTTAAATACGCCTGCAATTTCCTTAACCTACTTCATAAAGGTGATACTTGTGATAGCAGGGAAAAGGTTAGTGGTTTTTTTATTAATTTCTTTGTTGAAATAGAACTAAGTCAGCTTCGTTGGTTAATAAAACCGCAACTGTTGTAGGTGCTACTTTAGTTTTCTGAGCATCAAGTTCAGTGTGTTATCCCCAAAATACAATCATCATCATCATCACCAGCCTATAAATGGCCACCGCGAAAGTAAAAGCCTTTTATAACACGGAGAGGTTTGAGCACGATTCACCACACGTTTGCGCACGGTAGATTGGCGATTACAAACTTATAATTATTAAGTATGGGCTCCGTCACTGTTTGTCAGTGGTGTTTGTGGTGGAGAAGCGCGAGCCTTAACCTCCGACCACACACTACGACCCCACATCCCTCGGACTAACGGACTAATATAAATAAGAATATCAGTCCATATTCAGAACAAACTTAGTTATTGAAGTTCTAAAGCAGTGTTACTAAGTTTTTCTTTACGCTGTATAGCATTCAGTTTCAGAAATATATTTATCTGTAGATTAGCCTCTCTGCATAGTAAAAAGAAATTCGCGTATATTTATTTTCGCACGGCGTCGCGTCTAATTTGCATTAATCAGAGCCTATGAGGATAATTCCAGAAGATACATTATTATACAATTGCGAAATATAAATTTTGTTGATAGGTAGATATATTATAATAAGGTACCTACTGGCCGTGATCGCCCGGAGGTTAAGGCGCCCGCTTCTCATGCATGAGAGTTCGAAACCGGGCAAGTACTAATGTGAGTTTTTCCGAGTTATTGTACTTTCTATGATTATTTAGACACCACTAACAGGCCGTGAGATAAACATCAAGCGTGGTGATTGATGCTCTAAACCTTCTCTGCGTGAGAGGAGGCCTTAGCTCAGCAGTGGACACTTATAGGCTGATGATGATGATGATACTGGCCAATCTACCACTATTACAAATTAAACTATATAATCGTAAGAAATGTAAAGTAATTGTGTGCTTGTTATATGATTAATTTCTCCGTCTACCTCAAATCCCCAGAGGACTTACATGCGTGACGCTTCAGTACCTGCTTGTTCTATAGGTGGACCACGGCTTAGGAGAAGGTTACGTAGCCCTCAAGAAAGCGACGCGAGAGCTGACCGGTGGATTAAAGAACGTCAACCTAAAATACAAAATTAAGTTTCAACGCGTATTGTATGATATACAGGTGAGGAAATTGTTTGAAATATTCACCAGGGTCTTTTATTATACCGGGGTCGCTGGGCAAGTGCAATAGGGCACCGCGGCGTCAGCCTCGTGTAGGAGAAGGAACGGGGGTTTTTAGTCAGTAAGAGTCTGACACTCTCTCTGGCCCTAGCCTAGGCGAAAAAAGTCATTTGACGATTCTCCCTCCTGATAAAGGGTTTTGTTAAACAAACTTCTCGTGTCTAGATTTCATGTCAAGTTTTATTTATTTAATCGAACTTCATGCACTGTATCTACAGTGCACTGTATCTACAGTGCATGAAGTGAAGGACTTAATGCCTTAGGAATTTTCTACCAGTGAGGCAGAAATGAGTCAATACTTAGTACTAAATTCGCTGGTCATAGATTTAGTCTACGTAACTTAGCTGGCTCAATTACCAAAAGCGGGTTCAACTGTTCAAACTGCAAATTTATTAACGAAATAGAACAGAAAATATCTCAGTCAAAATCTAAATAACCTATTGCACGATAAAGCAGGTTATTCAAACATGTGCCACCAGCACCAGCCATGTTTGTGTTCCCGATCATACGGCGCTTAGCATTCCGCGCCTCTAAGAGCCAAAAGACCACCACAGACGGGACCACAAAGGGTTGATGTTCAACCAGGGTTGCGGGGTAAGAGCAATAAAGCCTCGGCCTAGAATAAGAAAAGGAAGAAACCTTCCCTTTTTTAGTCAGGTCTGACACTCTCTCTCGCCCCACCCTAGGCGAGAGGAGTTATTTTATGATTCTGTTCTCACAAGAAAAGCCATGTCCGTGTTAAGTACAAATAAATGTCTATTATCAAATGCTTTCAAAGATAACATCTCTTTTTTCATCGATACTCCAGGATGCAAAAGAAACGGGGGACCGTGTACTCCACTCCTTTGAAGAGAAGCACATCATAATGGGTGTGGTAATTATTACACTGAACGTGTGTATGTCCATCCTATTCCTGAGGATAGTGTTAGCCGCCATAACGTACCATGACATGTACCTAACCAATATTACCTTTGATAACCTGTACATAACTGGATATTTTAAATACTTGGACGAAATGAGGAGGAGGAAAAATCAAATAACTCTGTTACCACTTAAAAAGGTATTTAAGGTTTCACATATTTGTTTTTAAAAAAACCTTGCCCTCACGCTCACACAAGGATTTTCTCCAGTGTCGTGGGTGCGTTTATAAACATACAAATTCACATACACATCACACAGAGACTTGTTTCGTGAATAATATCCTCGTAGTGACTCGATTCAGTAAGTTTAGTAGGTTTGTCTCACGATACAAAAATTCATTTCTTTTTATGCTTATCTGGTACAAATAGCAACTCTTCTAGAACACAATTTGCAGATGGAACGAAGTAAATATGTGGACATATACTCCATGTCGTATGTGAGGACCCAGCACAGCAAACTGGTTACGCAGATCTTAAAGGTGATGTTAGAGGTGGTGACAGCCACGACCTTCGTGATGCTGGACCGGCTGTTCTACGAAGCTCTGGATGTAGTACGCCAACATGCACACCTCGAGTTTGTCCATCAGGGGACGCAGGATTTAAAAATAGAGGTAATAACGTTGAACGTGTTCCAAATTTGAATTGTCATTCACAGAAAACGTGAAGTTAGCGAACAGTTTTTAATATTTAAGTGTGGGAGAGCCATGCTTCAACACGAATGGGTTGGTTCGACCGGAGTGATACCACGGCCTCACAGAATACCGGCGTGAAACAACCCACAGCGTTGTGTTTCGCCGTGTGAGTGAGGTTACCGGATGCCCAATACCTCCCACTCCCCTATCCCTTCCCGATCCTTATATCCGCAACCCCTATCCCCAAAAGGCCGACAACGCACTCGTAACTCCTTTGGTGTTGCGGGTGTCCATGGGCGGCGCCGATTGCTTACCATCAGGTAATCCGCCTGCACGTTAGCCGACTTATACCATAAAAAAAACAAATATGACAATACCTACTTATGAAAATTGAAATAATTATTTGCGAGCCACAGATAATTATCAAAACTGTTCCCAGGTGGAAGGCATAGGTCTTCTAGCAAATCTGCTCCGTAAACTCATAAACAACCTGTCATCGACTCGGGACAGTCGAAGAGTGATGACAAACAAACTATGTGTTCCCCAACCACGCGCCATGCCACCCATATACTTCCTCAAGATCTACGGAGGATATGTCTGGATACTTTTACTCTTGTATATTAATCCGTATACCCTTAGGCTGAGAAGGTACTTACATAATTTCTGCTACTTATTGTTTCTGTTGAAATAAGTAACAAGGTAATCTCATCTTTGGACTCAGATTGATTCTTGACTCTAATGATAGAATAAAAATGAAAAAATGCATACTAATTGCATGAAGTTTTAGTCAAAACCTTTTTGGTGAAGTGAATTGAAATCGGTTGTTAATTTAATCCACATGTTTATATAAATAGGGTTCAAGTTACGAACGTCCAAAAACCTCTGATGGGTGGACCGTAGACAACCCCTGAATTTCCGACTCGAGAGCTAGAACTGGCAGTTATGGAGGCTAAATAAGAATTAAGAATATCAGTGAAATAAACGAGGTCTAATCCTGTTCACAATTACTTTCAATATCTTGACTTACATTTCAGATTAATCTGCAGTTACTTTTATCCTCTGCGTGAGAGGCAGCGTGTGTTACATCTCTACAATGATATCCTTAAAAAGCGAATGAAAATGGATAAAACTTTACGCAGGTATTGATCACTCTGGTCTTTCACCGTCTTTTTACGATCTTCGTCCACCATAAGCGCAGGTTTGTGTGTGGGAGAGCCATGTTTCGGCAGGGATCGGCCGCTTAGTCCACGTCTTCACAGGAAACCGGCGTGAAGCAGCACTTACGAAGTGTTGCGCCGTATGAGCTCACTCATTTTACTCACTCCTTCCTCGAAAGTTACTCGAAGCCCAATCCTTCTGTAAATCCCCTATCCTTAAATCCTTGTTAATCCACAAGGGGTCGGCAACGTACTTTGAGTAACTCCTTTAGTTTTACGAGTGTCCGTGAGCACCGCTGATTGCTTACCATCAGGTAATTTGCTTAGCCTATCTACAAAATACTAGCTCCTCCGCGCCATTTCACCCGGTCCTCGGCTGTTTTTGGTCATAGCGTGATGTTTTATAGCCTACAGCTTTCCTCTATAAATAGTTGGAATGGAACCAGTAGTTCCAGGGATAAGCGCATGCAAACATACAAACAAACTCTACAGCTTTATAATATTATATACTATACATTAGTAGATATAGTCATATCACATTAGTAACTTATTAACTTTTACAAAAAGAAACATCAACTCTATTATGGCATCATCGTTTAATATAGGAAAGCAATCCAAGCCGTAAGAGCACACTACCTCTCTGGAGAGAACCTCCTAAGTTTGCGGATGAAGTTCCCTTATTTGCTGGGCTGGTTGGATGCCCTGCCTGCTGCCAGAATGACCTGCCTTATATGTGGAGAGACAGAACCTAGAACTGGTTAGTGGATCTAAGAAAATCTTACTTCTTACTAATGTATGCGGATGTTTAGATGTTTTTTACTTGATCACGTCAAAACGGCTGAACGGATCTGGATGAAATTTGGGACAGGCATAGTTACAGGCATACTTTGGAATAAGATCACCATGCAAGTGAAGCCGCGGGCGGAAGCTAGTACTATATAATTTCACTTGACTTTGGGACTTTTGGTCTTTGCTTTACTAGCATACCTGTATAACCTAAAAGCTTACTGTTTCAACTCGTGACTACTATAAGGGTGCAGTGTAATATAAAAATATTCCTCTATAAGTGGACTACACGGGTCGTTCCCGTTCGTCCACACCCCGTTGTCCATACTGTGGACGTTGTGGACGACTGGAAATATAGCGTTGTGTTCGTCTACGCTGAAGACTATCCAACACGAAAATATTATTTTCGCTACAAATTACATTAGCGGTTTCTGAGATAAGCGCATTCGAACAACCAAACTAGTCAAATCTAATCTGTCTCTGTGCCAATTTGGAACCCATTCAGCCTAGCAGACCTGAGTATAAATACCCGAAAAAGGGTAGGATAATATGGCTGGAGCGGGGGCTGGACAACTGGCTGTGGCGTAACGTGTCGCGGGTTCGATTCCCGCACTGAACAACTCTTTTTGTGATCAACAAATTGTTGTTCCGGGTCTGGGTGTAATGTACCTATGTGAAATTGTAAGTTTGTAAACGCGCCCAAAACACAGGAGAAAATCCTAGGGGGAAAGTTTAAAAAGAAACACACACATTTTATCAGCCCAGTGCTTACTGCTGAGCAAAGGCCTCTTCTCACACGGAGAAGGTTTGAGCATCAATCACTACACTTGTTCAAGGCGGTTTGGCGATTTCAAACTCATACCTAATTAGAAATTATAAATCGAGATTTCGTCACGATGTTTTCCTTCGCCGCGCCGTTTGTCAGTGGTTTCTAAATAATCATATCTTACTAATATTATAAATGCGAAAGTTAACGATGTTTCGATCTTTGTTACTCTATCACGTCAAAACGGCTGGATAGTTTAAAATAGTTTGCTTTTTATCAACATACAACGCGGACAAAGCCGCGGGCGGAAGCTAGTAAGTAAGTACTTACTTATAACTTGGAAAAAGTTACATTGGTACTTGCCTGGTTTAGAACTCGTACACTCATGCATGAGAAGCCCGCTTTACCCTTTATCGAAATTGCACTGAATCGGTGCTTATCCAAACATTTTGGATAAGTACCATTTTTGACGGTAGACTATTAAGTATACGGCGTTTATCTAAAATGACTAAAAAAAATTCTTAGCTAAGGTATCAATGTATAAGTATCATCAAATATCAAAATATCTCATTGCACCTTCGAGTTTCGGAGAGCCCATAAGCTGTCGTACCGGTTGTCCTTCACATATTTCGTTGGCATTAGTTTAACAGTTTACTGCATGCTACATAATCGATGTTTAGTTTAAGGTACCCTTTATGGGCGGTCAGTTCTAAAAATTACTTTTAATTTAAAACTAATCATCATCATCATCATCATAAAAAAAAGCCTATAAGTGCCCACTGCTGAGCAAAGGCCTCTTCTCATACGAAGAAGGTTAGAACATTAATCACCACGCCTGCTCCATGCGAATGAACGCAAATAATCGTAATGCAACGATAAGTTCACCCGCATCGATATCAATGGAGAAAAATGTCCAATAATAGATACGTACATTTGTATTTTATGTTTTGAAATTGTATTGTGTTTTTAACAATTTATTGTGTAATATTTAAAAATGTTTATTGTATGACTAAATATATTATATGGAACGATTTTACTATATGTACATATGTATTTGGAGTAAATTATAATTCTGCGTATTTTTTTAGTCTAGATCCTGGTTGCTCAATTTTTTTTTAAACTAAACATTATGATTAGGCCATAATTATTGTATTCTTTTACATCAGGTATGCGGACCCCTGGCCGATGGCACTGCTGCAGCGTGCCAACATGTCCGTTTGTATACTGCGCGGAGTGCTGGGAGGACGCTGGAGGACACTGCCTCGCCTGCGACCCCTCCCTCAACGAGTTGAGCGACGTCGACTCCCTCAGTGATGATGATTTACTCCGATATTAATAATAGACATCAATTGTATAAATGAGATACTTGATCGTGGAAAAAGGAAAGAGCTATGCAAAAATTGCGTTGAATTTATCTGTTATACGATGTTACAAACTCACATCTACTGGCTTCGCACTGATTTTTTGCCCCGACCGTCCCCACAAATTCTTTTCACAAGCTATCTCTTTCTTTCATACCGATCTCGTCCTGGTAATAACTAACACGACAATATAAACGAATTATCTCATTTGGTATAGTTGTTAGAGAGCTATGCGCTCACAAACACACATATACTCACTGGCTAGCTTGATAAAGTGACTCACGGTCTTCCGAAAGTTTGTCTACACTAATTAAATTACCTTTCATAATCATGACATCGAATAATGTTTCTTACTCAAATGCCTATAAAGTCTAAAATGTATTTCCTATTATTTAAGAATTAAATACGATCTATTTTATTAACAAAATTGTATTTTATTACCAAGAACTTACGCGTCATTTATATTTGCCAATTTCGTAGCAAATTGACGCACGCGAAATCGCCTACGCCGTAGCCCGTAGTAACTCGAGTTTTACAGTTCAATGCTAACAGTGCAGTAATAGAACGCATTATCAAAAGTATCTTCCAATAAATACTATTGTGCTCTGTGTGTAGGGGCGTGGTGTCCCTTGCGAGGCTGACCGGTTGTGTTAGGGTATAAAGGGAAGGGTGTGTTCAAGGGATCAGAGGAATCGCGGGCCGTAGCAACGGGCTTGCCCTTGGTAACGCGTCCTTTTACTTACCAACGCTTTTGATTGTACAATCGACAGATTCGTCTAAATTCAACTTTATTTTTAAGTTAAGAAAAATATTTTTTTGGTTTTTTTTTTTTTATTATAGTGTTTATTGCTCATTATTGTCTATGCTTTTAGGAACCAGCTTTGAATAACCGACAGACGAACGCTGCATTCTATTTTTGAAATTTGAAAAGTGCGTGTATGGGTCTATTTGTAATAAAATGCGTTGACTTCTCATAATGACAATCGTGCGTTGGAGCGTGCGAGCTACAAGCTGACGCGGCGTTGCCAGATAGTGCAGTCAACGAGCACGTCTATGGCGATGCATTTTACGAGTTAGCTGTTTGACTAATAACAAGTGACTTTTGTTTATAATTGCTTCCCACAATTCCACCAAGAGCTGCCCAACGTACTATTTTGCGTAACCATTACAACTTTTGATCTATTGTCACACAAGACGTTTTATAGTAGACTTGGAATGAATTCACAGACTTATTTAATGAATGTAGGTGCACGTATACTGTTTCTTTTTAATTGACAATTGACGTCTTGCATCTGGGACTAAGAGGCGTTTTTAAGTCAGATAGAAAATAAAAAGCAAAATATATATTAACAACTATATTTAAGAAGAAGTCATAATTGATAATTGTTTAAAACAAGCCATATTCGAGTTGCTCGCCGACGGTGAGGTTGCTCACAAATTGTATATTCTCCGCGACATCGTTGCACATAGCGGCCAGCCCCGTGACTCTGCCTTCCTCGCTAGGGTTGAAATTATACACCAGCTAAACAAAAAGAAACTCAATTTTATATCTATCTATGCAACCACCACCACAGAAAAACAACAAAAACATTAAAAGTTTAACTCGAATAAAATTAATGCTAAAGTATAGACGCCCCACCCTTAGAATGGCGCATCAAGCTACTCCATTTTGTATTTTTCTAGTCATTTCATTTCCAACTTTATTGCAAATTGATAGAGTTTAAAATTAGATTGAGGTAGGTTATGGGCTGGCTTTGTAATACATTGATTTTTATTGAAAGGCCGTCATGTTAGACATTTCTAAAAGGTACTATGACGATTACTAATGGCCAGTTACTAGATAAATTGGCTAAACTGACCCCATCATTGTATGATTATTGATTACGCAGACGAACTAATTTACTAATAGAAAAGTACTGTAGCCACGATTATGTGGGCATATTCAATAAATAAGTAGGGATCTATGGAAATTTTAAATGCGTTCCATGTGCAGATAGAGCCAACAATAGTTTGCCATTATAAAAAACACCCAGTAGAAAAAAATGTTGCTAAAACACTACGTTATAATTAATTATTTACATTAATTGTTTTGATAAAAATTACCCTAGATGTGTATGGAATCTTAAATAATGTATTAAGATTGGAATGTGGTTGATTATTAAGATTTCTACGCTACGAAGCTACGCAAGTTTAGACTACGCTCACAACGCTGGCGTAGTGTTCGTAGAAGACTTAAGTTGCGTAGCTTCGTAGACTGAGTGCTACGACAGCGAAGTGTAAAAATACGTAGCTTCGTAAAAAAATTTGATAAGCAAATTTTATTACAATTAATTTGTTTTGTTACTGTTCACACTTTTGCAAAGTCTAACAGAGCTTTCGCAACACTGGTATCCTAGTATGTGTAAACATGGTAATAAATTCTCTTTTTCTAAAGTAACCTATATTACGAATTACTATTGTGTGCATGTGGAATTGCATTATTAAAAATGGGGTGTGCACATACTACCCTGACAAATAATTAGTGAATCCGCAGCCGGTTGCACCGCCACTATCTATATCAACAGCGTCTAGTAAAGATGGTTCCCTTACCGATAGAAACTCATCATATGTTATCCAGCCGTCATTGTCTGTGTCTGCTGCATTGAACTTGTCTTTTCGCACGTCCATGCCGCTCTCATCTCCAAGACTCTCCAACACTGCGCCGCTAAACATAGATACATGTGTAGATACATAAAGTTAAATATCAATTATTCCAATCGTAACTTTACTGCTGAAGATATTTACATCGTGTGAAATGAAAGTTTTTGTCAAGAGTTATTCTATATAACTATGAAAATCTGTTCATTATTTTTCGAGTTTATGATTAATAGACAGACCGACGACGTGGGAAGAATTGTTTTACAACTTTAATAAATAAAACAAGACTGCTTTATTTGTATAGATTAAATTATACTACTTTTGATAGGTATATTCATATTTTAAGATTATTCCCACAATTTCTATACTAAAATACCGAACTGTGATGACTAAGATGTCTTCCTATCGGAGGCTACTGACAAATTACTTACCCTTTGCGAAATACGAGACAAATTAGGTATACCTTTGATTGAATCTGTCACCAATCCAATTGCTATCCCAAACGATTAAAATTGTACAATGGCAGATGAAAAGAATAAGGCCGTCAACGCTTCTGTGATTCTTCTGGTGTTGCTGGTGTCCATGGGCGACGTAGATCACTTACCATCAGGTGATCCGTCTGCCCGTTAGACTTCTATTCCATAAAAAAACTAACAAGTCATCAAATCCGAGCATTCCATTGGACTGGTTGTCGAAGAGCAGGAACAAGCTGTGCAGGTTGGCGATGGTGACCTCGTTCCATCCGGGGAACCGCTCCACCACCTTCTGCATGCTCCATCTTCGATCCTTCTCCTTCATCTCCTACGGGATCAGATTCATAGGTAATACTAACTCTAAAGCGAGATCGTTTTATGAGAACTTAACTAAGTACACATGTAGGTACTTTCTATGTGTTGTCTGTCTACAACAGACTTAAAGAACTTGTAAGGTGGGTACCTTTTTATATTTGTTGTATAGTAACTAACTATCGTATTACTTAATAAATTTATTGAAAATAACGACTTACGTGAATTTACTAACAAAAGCTCTACTAGTTTCGAGTCACTAAACTTGTCTCGCTGTAACTTAAAACTAGAAGAGCTTTTTGTCGTTATTTTCAATAAACCAATGACCCAAAATGTTTCTCTAAACACCTGATTAAAAGTTTGTGTTTTTTTATGGAATAGGTCGGCAAACGAGCAGACGGATTACCTGATGGTAAGTAATCAGTGCCGCCCATGGCCGTTGCGGGTCATCGGAGGAGTCACAAGTGCGTTGCCGACCTTTTAGGGATAAGGGTTTTGGAGATTTAGGAGGATTAGGAGGGATCGGGGGAGGAGAAGGATTGGGCCTCCGGTAACCTCACTCACACGGCGAAACACAACACAACAAAATTGTAGATAGGAATTAGATTTTTTCGTTATGAGTAATAATTTATAGTATTTTACTATAAATGTGTGTAGCTGATATAAAAGTAACTTAACCTACTTGGTTATACTGGCGTTGTTCAGCAAGCCTTGTGTAGAACAGATCGACCAATTTGTCGTAGTCTGTCGCGGCCTGCCTTTGCATGTCTGCCACCTTCCTATGTGGTTCACCTAGGCGCAACAGAATTCGTAAAGATATCGTATGACATAGAAAAAGGCAGATTTTGAAGCGCGCGTCTCAAAATACCAATAGACCACCACAGGCAGGGTGATATAGGGCTGATGCTCAGCTGTGGTTGCGGGGTAAGCGCAATGAAGCACCGCGGTATCGGCCTAGAGCAGCCGAAGCAACGGGGAAGTTTTTAGTCAGTGAGAATCTGACACTCCCTCTCGGCTCACCTGGACGGGAGAAGTCATTTGATGATTGTCCCGTCACAAAAAAGGCTATTAAGTTGGTAGGTAGGTGATAGATATAGCCAAAATGCTTTAAGAAGCTGCGGTTTCACAATTTGAGCCACTGAGTATGTATAACTACAAACGCGATCAAGATCTATGAAAAGAGGTTCACTAACTCATCAACATAGAAGTGCCCACTGCTGAGCAAAGGACTCTTCTCACACGGAGAAGATTTGAGCTTAGTCACCATGCTTGCTCGATGCGCATTTGCAATTACAAAAGAGGATATTCTTACTTATCTTTTTCGCGCTTAAAAATATTATGATACCTATTGTAAAATTATATTTTTCTTAGAATGTATCTAATGCTACTTTGGGAGGACCTGTAATGAGACTCTTGATGTCAAACAACTCTTTGTTTGATCCACAAATTGCTGTGAGTCTGGGTGTGATGTGTATGTGAAATTGTATATTATTTATTTGTATATTTGTAAACACACCCACGAAGCAGGAGAAAACACTCGTGTGGGCTAACGTTTTTAATGCTGTGTTTGTTTGTGTACTTACTACTTGAATTCGTTATTTATTTACCTGTTGCACTAAAATCCTCTTGTCTGTAGAAGCAAATAGGTTTCCGTTTTACAGGGTACTCGAAGAATCTTCCCAAACTGGAGAACATTGAGCTAATATGATGTCCCATACTCGTTTATTAAACTACCCTTAATCAATAATTATAGTTCTCCTTATAATCAAAAGTAGTTTTATCAAGTACAATGTTTGATTTTCAATAAGTAGGTAACGCAAACTGACAATTCTATTCATTTCAAATAATTGACAGGTACGTCAATCTGTAAACAGTCTTTATTTAATTTCCATAAATTCATTTCGTATCGTTAAATTACTTTGCTACTTAATCTCTTACTAAAAGTTCTACTTACTGCACACTACGTGGTTTTGGTTCGAACCGGTGTGACACAACAATTACGTTGTGTTACGCCGTGTGAGTGAGGTTACCGGAGACATAATCCTTCCCCACACCCCCTAATCTCAATCCTTTAATCCCTAATAACCTTCAAGACGCTGGCAACGCACTTGTAGTAACTCCTTTCGTATTACGAGAGTCCATGGGCGGCGCTGATTGCTTACCATCAGGTAATCCATCTACTCGTTTGCCTATTTACGACATAGAAAACAGTCGATACGGCATTGTTTTAATTATTGATTTGTTTAATTTAATTTTGTCATTCTCTTCCTTCTAATAGAGTCCAGAAATGTGTAGGTTAGCAACAATATTTTGCTATAGATATAAAACCATAATGCAGTAAGTTGAAAATATCTTTTGTCGATTGCTAAAAAATAATGACGTTGAAACTGTTTGATACCCTTATAGGGAATTAATAAATTGCGTGACTTATTAATAACATATTCACTTTCATGTTATTGATTCTTTGTTCTCTACGAAGATATCGTGGATCATTATAATTAATAAATAGGCCCGCATCTGATTAAGGATCTTGAAGACTAAGTATTATATTCCCTTGCATATGATAAATAAACCAGGAACTTTGAGAACTTCCAATCAGTCTTTTTTCGGAACCATTATTGGTTTAACGAAGTGACTCATGGGTTTTACACGAAGATTTTCGAAACTCTTGGTGGATAATGTCTGGGATTGTAACCAATAAGAGATTTATATTGAGAGGCAATATATTTATCTATTGACTTTAGGAATCGACTAACAATGACACTGGTTACGTGTGAGACGTATGAGTGCATCTGTTATTAATACTCCTTCGATGTATCTCTAATAAGCTTTATATTATCTGTAATATTTTGTTTCTGTTCAGGCATTGTTGATCAGCCTCTCTATGTTGTTACAATATTTTCTATGGCTATTTCTAGATAAGTAAAGTGTTTGTAGATAAATAAAAGTCCATTTTTTCTATCAATCACTTGATTAATTTCTCATACAAAATTCATTTAAAAAATTTCAAAAATTTGACATTATATAGCGTCATACATAAATTGATAGGATTATAAGGTTGAAATGTAATGTAATGATGAATGAATATTTATTTACCGAAGGTAAAATCAAATAAAATGAAATACGGTAGGCAATAAAAAAGTCTAAATTAAAATATAGGAACAATCTAAAAAATTCAGTCTCATTACACACATTTAAGAGATGATTACAATAATTACGTAAGCTAAGGTAGATATATAAACCGGCGGCAATACCCGAGGACCACTTCGTACACATCCGTCATCCACAGCCGGCCATAGTGCAGCGGCTGGCCGGCGCGGGTGACGGCCCCGTCCGCAGGTACCCCCGCCAGACACACTTATACTACAGAACAAGACTGTTGTCCACTCGCTATTTCAATTTGTAAGCTGGACTACACTACATGAATATATGGTGTAAATATGCATTGCTCAAGTCAAACTAAACGTGACAGTGTTATGGACGCTTCTAACGATACGATCTAGGGAAAACTAAAAATCAAATAAAATAGTAGACAACAGGCTTCTAAAGCGGTGATCAAACCACCATTTCCACCATTCATGGTTACTCCTTCCGTCAGTCTTAAAAACTTTACAAAAAAGAGGTAGTTTATGGTTGATTTTTGAACACCACTAAATGGCTCGCGGGACGCTAGTGCCGGAGTGACCCGGTTCTGACGCCCCGCGAGTCATGTGTACAAAAATTCTACTTACTGTTACACATTGATATTGACAATGCCATTCATCCACCCTTTGCTGACGGAAATGCGACCAGTCCAGAGCGCGAAGCCCACATACTCCGTCATATATTTGGCAGGTGGGGGTTGCCAGCGTAAGTCCGCGCGAAGATCTTGCAAGTGGATCTCGCGCTCTGGATGTGTGCTAACTACCAATAGTACAGTCGTGCCACAGTTGGACGTGACCGTTCGACAGCTGCCTGCTCATTCTCAAACATTTCACTGACTTCTCTATGTGTTAACAATAAAGTTGTAAGAAGAGGCCGTGTCTACTGGAGACATGGTCTTAACATGGAAGGGCAGATGAATGTATACATATAATTACCTACACTAAGACTAACACAACACAAGCTTCTAGATAAAGTTACAAAAATAGCACGAAAATGGCTTATTACATTCGCTAAAATCTCATAATTGTATCATTATTATGCAGTTTTAGTGTGACGGCTTCGTTAGCTGCCACACTCTTCACACAACATTGTGACGTGTCTCAACTACTGAAAAGTTTCGAATGCTTTTACAATCCTCGTGATCAAAAACTTGTACAAAATTATCATTAAGTTCGAATATCATTTAGTTGTCAATTTTATTGTATTTATCACAAAACCACAATTATACTGCTAGCAACTAGCAGATCTCACAAAATACACATCGCTTTACGATAAAGTATAGGTATGACTTGGTTCTGTGATCATCCGTAAAGCCTGTTTACTTGCAAGTCAATAGTATTACGCTAATGTTGTGACATAGCAAATGATGACTGTACGTATCAGCTCACTTTAGTTTTTATAATAAGAAAACAAGTAAACAAATGTCGGGAATCCACAGAACTGTTTATAATAAAAAAATAATTTTAAAAATTAATTAAAATCAAATTATACGAAAAGTAGGTGCAATCATAAAATTAAGTAATGCTTCAGCAGCTTTCAGCTCCGTTGTACAATAACGACCTCGGGTCTCGCTGTTCATTACTCTCGACGGGTCTGACGAAACGGTACGACTTCATTAAATAAAGGTAACTTGTAGTTATGGGTTAAGTCCTGAGATCAGCGCACCTTTCGTCAGACGTCGGCTGTTGGTCGGCTCCAGGCAAGAGCTCTGAGACACCATTAACACGGCCCTAACTCACGATATACCCCGGCTGTACTCTACGAGCACATTACACGCAAGAAGGGAGTTGCTTTGCAAACCCGTTATCTAAGTTTCGTACGACAATAGAAACAGTATTTACTATAATTATGAGATTCGTTGTCAGCTAAAAAACATACTGTGACCGAAATCAAGAAAACTATTTGAAATGTATAATAATGATAAAAAAATGCATTTCATGCAACACATTATTTTAAAAATAACGTAATACTTTAATAATGGCACTGAACAAAAATTAAATGATTAATTCCATTACTTATTTACTGGAAAAGATAAATATTTATGATTTAATTCATAATAATGCGGAATTCGTCAACACCGTGAAGACGCGAGACACTGCACATTTACCTAACTAAGACGCGTAGCTCGGCACGGCTTTCGCTGCGACTATTTCAACTAACTCCAAGTAACGATTTAGGTACGTGGTTATCTTATTACATTAAGGTAAACAATTCACACTATGTTATTTACATTCCTGTATAAGAAAATAACTTTAGTCTATGTATGTACACTCGAATGCGTTACTGCAATAAGTTATCGTGTAAGTTACAGTGAGTACACGCTTGTGCAACGTGTAACATGTATGTGGTACTAAATTAAAACATGGCAGTGATCAGATATTGGTTGGATGAGAGCGACCTACTACTACAGACCTATGAACATAAATGCATACAGTTCTGTTCGACGACACTGTTACGTTACGTTACAAGTTACACAAGTCTGTATTTAGCCTAATAGAAGCTTGGCTTCAAACTACAAAATGCTGAATATCAATAAATTCACTTTAAGTGGAATAAATGTGATTACAACTAGTAGAAAAGTTACGCTATGGTTATACCAGAATTACCTATTAATTTACTCTATAATGCTTCTGAGCTTTCAAGTATTAAAAACAGCGTGTAATAGAAAACCTGACCGATCTACGAGGAATGTACTTAGTACATAATTAGCGTTAGAAATAATGTGCCTACCGAATGAAACATTGCACTAGGTAACCAAATACCTACGTAAGTATCATGAGTTTAGGCCATCAATAAGCAGAATACTAAAATAGACGCCATCTTACTTTAAGATTACTCTCTGTTCGACATCATATGTTTATAATTACGATTACGATATTATAATGCATATCTTTAAGATTACGATAAAAAAATATAACAATACACTCCCTTCAGATCGGACAGGGTTTTCACTACAATTTTGTACTGTGGGACAATATGACTTAAGGCGATGACGACACACGTAACGCGTCGCGTAACAAGAATATTCGTAATATTAATCGTTTACTTATTCTATTAAGGGAAAGACGGCTACTAATGCGAAAGTCGTGCCTGTGCGAGCGTCCTTACACCAAAAATAAAACACACTCCATATACCTAATGTAACCCTACTGACACTTGTCTGTCTCCCGACACATAGATACACTTCAAACAATAATTTTCCCATCTTAAGTATTTAATTTCAGACTCATATTCCAGTCAACGTTATCTATAATTATATCAGTACCTTAACTAATGTCTACTGTCCACGCCATTACTAGAAAATTTTTGTTTGAAGCTTCAATTTTAGGAATACCACGTTATATTTAGAAGACTTACACTATTTAACCCTAAGTACAAACGTGAAAATTTATATCTAACCGTATAGTAACTTACTTAGTAGTTTATTATGCTTTAGTTTAGTTTACCGGGAGAAAGTTGTGGCGCTGATTGCGCAATATTCACGAGCTAACATTACCGCAAAACAATAACGAGAGCCACCGGACAAACTGTTCCCCGCAGACATTACAACAAATTAGGACTATGACGAGGACTTAGTGCCTGTAGCGAAAGCAACTGCCGATACAAGTTAACTCAGGTCAACTAAAACAATAATAAACTATTATTAAACAGGACACAATGAACGACAACCGCGAGAGCAGTTTGCCCACGTCAGCCGTTACAATAGATTCAAGCTAAGTTTATTTTACTATAAATTTTATTTCCTAACGTGTGGGGGTCGAACGAGCTGTAACAATTTTATAACTAAGCGCGTTATTCATGGAGCAGATTTTTTGCAATAAACGCGTCAATGAAAAGTAATTTGATTATGTACTCGCAGCCTCTGTAGCGACCTGCTCAGGAAAAAGCAGTCTCCCACAAGGAACTAGTTCGGCGCGAGACATACCATCAAATTACACACGCGGCCTGCCCATAGCACGCCGGCCTTAAACCTAGTCCGCCCCCCACTCCGCTCTCCGTTAGAGCACTAACCTTATACATTATAAGATTAAATCCCGTATAACATACATGGTTTTCATACAATCTGTCTTCTAAACTCAACAATTCCTCTAACTACATTTCATCAAAAACAGTTGCAAATTCTTTTCAAACGATAAATTGTAGGATAACTTAGATCAGACAATGCTTTTGAGATTCGACGTTAGAAAAATAAAATAAGGTAAAGTAGTGATAGCAGGGTGTCAAATTATTGAAAACCATGACGGGAGAAACGATGCACACAATCTAATACGTCACTCGTTACTCAACTTAACCATCTCGCATGCAACTAAACTTAGGTTTAAATTATTTATCTAACAATTCATTATATTAAGTGAACACATACCGACTGAACACATATAGGGGTGTATCTCAAAGTCACCTAACATATTACGTTTTGAAAAATATCGTATCAATTTGATAGCATTTATTACTCAAAAGAATTTCACTATAATATTTGAACTAATAGAAATTGTATACGACCACGCGAATAATAATTAAAAACATGAAAATCATAATTAATTTAGATATCAGATTATCTATCAATTAGCTACAAGACTGAGAGTGCGTGTAACTAACTCGAGGGAGGCACGCACTCTCAACTATCCGACTCTCAAGTCATACGTAGGGTACCCATCCGTACTCGAAACCGTCGACCGACATTACATTATTTATCAAAATAAAAAAATATTTGAACGTCACTCCATTCACACTCAAGTCTAATTCATGACTAACATCATTACGTTTAATAAACCCGATCAATCCGGCAGTCAAAGTTTGCGACATAAAAAATACGAAATAAAATATAAAAAAAAACTTTCACGTTTTACATACGAAAATAAAAAAATATCACGTATCATAAGCAAATACGACGACAAGATCATCAGCATAGATTTCAAACGATGTATTCGTTTATTTGCCGAATGTTACAATAATACTTAGAATTTTGGTTTAAATCGAGCGACACCGCAAGTCGCGACTGCCGCCTGTTGCCCACCGCCCCCCGGCGGCGGACCAACTCAACTTCTTTAAGACAGTCTTCTAAAGTCAGTCTTAAAGTTTTATTGCATTGATTCTTTTGCTCATCCATACATTTTCACATCCCATCGTATCAAGCCGCGAAAAATAAACAGAAAAAGCGATAAGAAGTAAATAATACGAACATAATCCTAGCCGAGCGCCGCCGCCATCCCCGACGCGTAGCGGCCGCTGGACTCTAATAAACATATTATACGCACCTAAATCATTATGCAAAAATAACTTAACATTAAAATACGTATCAACGTCAGCATTAATTAATTTAACCAAGTTAAAAAAACGCAAAATTTAACATTGTGGAAAAATACTTTTCAAGTTATCCTTTAATTTATCTCACATAAAAAACATCTTTTACATCACATTGTGATTATCTATAATAGTTATCTTTATGATTTCTCTATTCGATTATTTTAGCGATACATCGCAGGGATCGGACCGGAAAGTACATAGTAATCGACATTAAATATTCAGTGCACCGACTATGAGTTTGGTGGTGTTCTACAGTTATACAGATTACGACAGCTATTTATAATTGCGGCTTCTAAAGTACATTGTAAGTTACACTGCAAACATTGTTTGGTCCTTAGAGACTAGTCAAATGCGGAAACGAAAATCAAAGAACTGGTAACGAAAACTACATCAGGACTCTTGGAGAACATGGCTCGCACATCACCGTCCATCGATCGACTAGAGGTTGATGGGCAAGCTAAAGTGCTCCGCGCAAGCTATGCTCGATTGAATTTTTCCAAACGTTAATAATAAAATTGGCACATTGTCAAATAAATCACAAATAAATCGAAAAAATAAAATAATATACGGATGACCTTAGGTCCACGAACTTAGTTGGCCTTAACATTACGTACAATAATAAAAATATTATTTTAATATACTTTGATGTATTGCTTGCCGTGAGATGAAATGTCGCGCGCGGTGTCGGGTAGCGTCTCGAACAGTACGACAAGGTAGCCCTCTGGCGTGAGCGCCACGTCGCTGGGCCGGTCCTTGTCGTCGAGGCCCGGACTCTTCAGGTCCACGGCCCACAGTATACGAAGTTCTGACGTAAACACTAACACACGGTGATTCTTAGAATCGGCGACTATTATACGTCCGTCATCGTCAGTCACAATTCCCGATGGGCGATTTAGTTCACCGATTCCCGAACCTTCACGACCCACACAATACAGCACTTTAGATAGAGTCGGGTCCACCATTAGCAAACGATGATTTTCAAAGTCTGACACTATGATATTGCCTGATGTCGTGAAACACACACCTCTAGGAGTTGTAGGTCCTTTCAGCATTTTTGCCGGGTTAGCACCTTCAAAGACGAACTTAGTTATGTAAGTTCCATCACTAGTAAACAGTTGAATGCGATGGTTGCGCGTGTCAGTGACAACTATGTTACCTAGGGTGTTCACAGCAACATCCCAAGGATATTGAAATTGGCCACATTCCTTGCCAAAGGAACCAAACTTGAGAATAAAGTTACCAGAAGATGTAAATATTTGAACTCTGTGGTTGTCTTTATCAATAACAATGATGCGTCCATAACTGTCCGTTGTGATGCCAGCCGGAAGATCGAACTCGCCCGGCCCGGTGCCTTTAGATCCAAACATCGTTTTGAATTCACCTCTACTGCTAAATATCTGAATTCGATTGTTTCTTCTGTCAGCAACAATGATATTTCCTTCTCTATCTACGCATAGACCCCAAGGTCTGGACACTTGTCCTTCGTCCTGTCCTTCGCGAGCGAAAGAGAGCACTGGAACTCCCGGAACTGGGCTCCTAGTTGGTCTCACAGACACAGCCATCCAAAATCCTGGTATTGCCTGACCTGTGCCGCGATTAGGGTTAGATTCAACTGCTAAGCTTGATGAAACGTTGTGGTCATAATAATTGTTGGAGCGCGAGTGTGATGGTCCCGCATAGTCCGGTAACGATCTCATGTTACTCGGCCCAGCCATATTGTAATTGACCTGCTGCATGCTCTGAGAAGGCTGCATTGGCATTATCTGACGGGACGATGACGAAGTCGATGGCAGGCTGGGCAACGAACTGGATGGTGTGGATTGCACATCACACTGTCTTTTTAGCAAGTCTACGATGTCGTAATTCGGAGGGACAAAAATGATTCGATCCTCTGACACGTACATGGTCTTAAACGTGTTAGCAAAATATTCAACTTGTTGTTTTCCTTTCTCTTTTGCCAAGTACAAATCTAACCCTTCAAAGTGCATGCTTCGCACCAAAGTCTCGTTCGTGTGAGCTAAGCCAGCTAAAATACCTCTCAGTGTATTCATGTGATCAGAGAGTTCATTCATTTTAAGTTGACGCATCTTTTCTACCTTATCCAACAAATATTTCTCCCTATCTTCGATAGCCTGTGCAAAACAACGCATCGCCTTCCTAATTTTCATATTGGCCTCAGCGGTTTCTTTCTCGTAAGCTTTTGACAGAATTACAGCGCGATCTATCGCAGTTTTTACTGCTTTTGTACCTCGCTTTGTATTCTCTATACATCTAAAAAGGCCGACGCGGCAGACGTCAAGGGCACCTTTAATGGGCACATAAGTGTGATCTCTGTGCACCCACAACGTACACTCTGGACATATATAGATGATGCATGGTTCACAGTAAAATCTAACGATATCACCGTGTATCTCACAGAACATGTAATCTTTATCAATGTGGCTCATGTTAACAGTGGATATCGAATTCACAGAGTTAGGTCTGACACCGATAGGCGATATTTGGTGGATAGGAAGCAGCGTGTGTTCTCTTAGTTGACATTCAGACGAACTTTTATGGCAACAGTCGTGACAATACAAATCGTTGCATTCGAGACAACGAATCGTTGGGCTGCGCGAGTCACAGCGGAAGCAGTTGATGGACACTGAGGACGAGGTTCCGGGTGACCCGCTCGAGTTGTCTTGATGGTGGTTGTTATTGGAATTGTACTCACGGCTTATAGGTCCCAGTGGGTTCTGCATGACGGGCGTTGGTAGGGCCCAGATGTCATAGTGTGTGGTCGATGATGTTGAGCTCGACGCTCCGCCTTGAAGGCTCGACGGATTATTCATATTTTCCAGGAGGTTGCATATAATGTGTGACATAGCCAGCGAATCCTCCTGGTCGTTGGAGCTATGACCGGAGCCGCTGGCGCCCGAAGTCGATGGCAGACTCGATGCAAGAGACTGCGTCAGGTTCGCAAATGACGTCATTGTTAGGAGTCTTAAGTTACGTCATCAGAGCTGTAACAAAACAAACACGATGTTATTTTCGTGAAACACTGGGAGGTATAGTAACCATGACGATTTCAGAGTTTGGTATGAGGTAACAAAATATTTTTCTTGGACTTAAAAATACCGTATGAGTTAAATGATATCGTTACATTTAAAATATATTAATATTTAACATTATTATTCATATTTAAATGATGATTTGATGATTTAAAATTATGAAGTTAGAAATTGATGCCGATCGTAATATTATTGTAGAGTATAGTAATAAAATAATCCTCAAAATTCAGTATTTCGAAAATACATGTAAGGTGTAGGTAAACGTGAGCTTTTGTTGGACAATAATACATCTACTTACATTTAAAAAATGATGTCTGAACTCGTAGTATAAACTCTGACTGCGAGCTGCCTGTGATCGCACTCGCAGACGACTGACACTCAACTAATATAAACAGTGAATAACTGGATGGGCGCAGAGGTGCACCCTGCCGATGATCTTGCGATGGACTGATGGTTGCACTGAATCGTTTCATGTGGTGCACTTTGCGAAAAAAATCCATCCCAAAATCTTTTGTGTGCCCCTACCACTACCCCTGGTGATATCGTAGGTAAAGAGTGAGTGAGATAGCAACAGTGATAGACGAGGGTGCGATAGAGAACCTCTGTGTCGCATTCCAAAATATTCCATAATTTAGATAAGGAGGTTTGCTATGATTAGGGTTGGCAAGGGAAGGGCGTTTAGAAGCAAAAATTAAATTTTGCAAAATTGTGTTTATTTCAATTTATATCAGTAGTTTTGGTTTATTACCAAGTATTGGATTGATTATTCGTAGTTCGTTTTGTCTAATAAACACTTTAATGCTGACAATTTATGACTATGATAAGTTGAAATTAGTTTGAAATTTTTCATTATTCCAGTCCAAAATTTGCTTTGATGCGACGAAATCTATTTTACAGTACATCACTGTCGATAACAACAAATATACGAACGACCGGATGTGTGTGTGAAAGAGAACATACGTAATAGCAATAGAAAAGAAAGGGACGGGAACTGTTTCCTATTACCGAGATTTTGTATTTCGGGAGGCGCAGCGGTGGCACCACATGCACCGTGACCTTGTATTGGTAGTGCGCGTGAGGCAGGTCCGGGTAGGGCTTGCCGCGGCCATCTTGACGCCCCCGCGGTCCCCGAACTTTGTAGAAGTGCGTAGGGTGCCGAAAATCGATGTCTTCCCTAGTTGTCCCTACTTTCTACGAAGGGCGAAACCACGAATAAGACGAAAGAAATAGTCCTTTGAGAGTGCTACCGATTATTGAACTTACCCAATGTAGTTAAGCTTTAAAATCTTGACACTTTAGCCATTCTATTTTCAACATCGGTATTAACTGACTATTAATATCGTGATTGAACGTCTGTATGCGTACATAGGAACAAAATGTGTTCAATAAGCACTTAAAGACGTTATAACTTATTTGTCTAATGGGAGAAGGGATTCGAGAATCGTCCGTCAGGAGCCCAAAGTGCGACGTATCTTTACGAACAAATTGAAAAACCTTTTCGACTAACTTAGGAACGAATCAATAAAAATATTACATTCTGTTACAATGTGAAGACCTCATTATTTGCTTTTAGGTAATTAAAAGAACATTAGAGACTATAAATACCACGAGCTCTTTAAAATATTTAGAATAACGATAAAATTACCGTTTGAATGCTAACGAAGAGGTATACTATACTAAATAATTGTTTATCTAATTCTTAGAACATAATAACAAAAATGCTGCGCATATTGTTAGAGTCGATTGAAGGAGACTATTCGGAATGATCCGTAGACTATGGACTGGTGACGCCATTTTACGCATAAGATAACACTCACTCGAGTGACGCGCGCTCACGTAGGCATATCAGACTCATTAAATAACACAATCATAACTAAAATATTTCTAACATAATAAATAAAACCAATTACGATAAGGACAAATAAGTACTCAACAATGAAACTTTACCTGCGAAAGGGACACCGAAATTACGTTGTACAGTTTTTCTAAAAACAGTACCAAAGCAATTACAGGTAGAGAAATTCTTTGAAATTGTAAATAGGTAGCAAACAATATAGGTACCTTTATTTACCCATACAAAGGTCAGTAGACCTATACAATTCAATATCTATAGAATACAGCAGTATTCTAAGGGCAACGATAAAATTCTTTGTACATTTGAAGAATTTTCTGGTGTCGTTTTGTCTGTCGGTTTTAAGTGAAACAATAGATTTATGTGAATCAGGCTACAGCGACGATACCCAACACCATTCTTTCTTGTAGCCATAACGTGGTAATTATGGCAATCTTGCTAAATATAATTTGTACCAACAAAATATTTGGTATTGATTCAGTATAGCATTTCTTGACTTTTTCCGAGACTATCAAACGATTTGTATAAGAAAGAAATTACTTTGGATGTGAACTAAGTACTCTAGACTAGACCGGAGAAATCCACACGAGTTAGGGACCAGTTATGCGCAGAAACCGCCAACAAAAGCCCAGTGAACATTACAATAGAATGAATATTGGATATATTGGTATTGTAAACACCATGAGGACACAGAATAAATATTTCTTTGTACCACCAACAACGAACAAATAACATTGACGAATATAGCTCCATAATCTCAAGATGGAGATGTTTACTACAGTTCCACATGTTTTTCACAGCCGATGTATATTTTAAAGTATATGAATCATATCACCCGACAGGTGATTGCACTGAACGAAATATGATACGCGTTGCTCATTGCGTCACGCTTTCTGCAGAGAAACTAATATATAAGTTAGTGGATAGGTCGCAAGTTAAATTTTTAGACTACATGCTATTCACTTACGGCCATTCTCAAAAACTTATAGATCGACAAAAGGAAAAAGAATCTAGCTTTGTGGAGCTAATACTTATTGAGTTAATTTTGTAGATATGGATTTGCTAAATTGTGACTTCAAGAAATTTTTTCAACAAACCGTGTTACTAACTCTTTTGTACGTTTCTGTCCCAATTAAAGGCAACCTTACGTTGACCTTCAAAGTTTCGAAGTTTTTCTACGAATTCTTTTTGTGAAGTTTCACAAAACAGTCCTTGAAAAATGTTCTGGTTTACCCAGAATCCTTTCAATGACTTTTATAATGTTGAGCTTGAAAAATGGAATAAACTGAGTGACTGGTCCTACCCTAAAACGTCATAGCATGGCCAAGGAGCGTCGTAAAACACGAAAGGCCATTCCAATCTTATCGTTGAATTCGCCTATGTACTAATAATATCGAAACGGAATATTCTGGAGAAGAAGACTGTATTTATTTTTGTATAGCCGCAATTTGGCTATAAATGGTCAAATTATAGACAAATTAGTCTATTGAACAGAGCGTAGCATAACATTTCTATAATATGGCCGAATAAATACTACATAGAACTTCTTCAGTTAAGGTATTTTTCGACCGAAATGGTGTCATCTCTAAAAGCTAGACTGTAATTATGTTAATGATAATGATAATACATTTTTTTCTAAATTACCAAATGTAGGTAATTAATTAGTAATTGGAAATTATGTTTATACAATCATTTGAAAGTATCCTATTACTTTCCGTTAACTAATTGCTATAAGCTAAATACCCTTTAGTTGTACACCATTAACAATATTATGTAAATCCTAGCGAATTAGTCTATTGCAATTTGTCATTTTTTGGTTCTAGACGAATGGCCAATACCAAAATGAAGACGTTAAGATTTGGCGATAAAATTAAATCAAAATCAAAATACCTATCTGATGTCATAATACAAAAATCAAAGCATGACTCGGCTTATTAAGAAATTAGACAATCATGCTTGATATCACAAATTTTTCATTTTTATCATACAGAAAAAATGTATCACGCGTATAGAGCTTTCTTGAACTTGTCACCACACGTAGATATGTATATTCTTAGGTACACGCGAAGATGAAGCAGCTAATACAATCATTGATCCTTGGATCTAGTTATCTCGTGGCTTTTCTCCAACAAGGTTGAGGTCAGAACTATTAAGCTATTTATATATTTTATCCTCCAGCATTTTTCTGCTGCTTTTATCATTCCTAGTAAGTTCTTTTTGTGTCATGTGGCATTTTAGAACTCTTACACGATTCTATTCTATCTGGGTGAAGAGTCGATTTATAGTAACAACTAATTGTTAGAAGTAACGTGCTTTTTGATAATTTAAAAGGATAGACAATTTGGTAGTTTCCTAGGTCAAAAATAAATTAATTCGATGTTTCAATACTTACAATAAAATATTGAAAAATAACTATACTTTTATTCATCGATTGATACACTAAGTTTTAAATTATTAAGATATACCTATGTAAGCTATTTGATGCAAAAATGTTATGACGTCATAACTCAGTTTTCATACAATTTTCATAGAAAAGTACCGTTTTTGACGTTTGGATAAAAGTATTGAATTTGACTAGTTGGAAACTACCGTATTATTGTTTATAAGATTCCGTTTAGGAATTGTTTGTATAATTAATAATGCAAATAGACAACAGTGTTACCAGACTTCTGAAAAACAAGGTTAAACAACTATTTTCATTTGAAAAACATTATCTAATGTTTTCTAGAAAACCTTTACGGTTTCAAAGTATTCAAACGAAACAATCTTTTGTTGAAGTTAAACATTGTTTTCAAGTTAACTACTTGAAAAGGCAGAGTTCACGTCTAAATAAGGTTTCTCTATGGCGGCTAAGGTTTCGTGTTTGTCCATTTGTACCTACGTAACCTACGTTAACTATTTCCATGCACTCGCACGCATTCAGCTTAATTAGAAGGGTCAACAGTACCATTAGTGATGCATCATGTGTTGCCAGAAACGTCAAAAAATTACTGCGCCCTAAGTAATATTGATTTTTAGTCGAACAGTACACACACGCTTACACGACACTTCGGTAATATGCCCCCCTATTTTCTATGAATGCTTTGTAGCAACATTTCTTTACTAGTTCTGTTCGAAGACCAAATTCAGTGACGCGACAGCGTACTGTTATCTTTATAAAAGATCAAACAAAGGTTTTGTTTAACTGCCAAAGCTGAATCAAAGCTTTGATACTTCAGATTCATAAATAATGTAAAGTAAAAGCATCTCGCATAGATAAAATTAGAGGGGTGACGAACGCCACTGCGTATCTTAGGAACCTTCCGCTTATAGATTTTTCGAGAAACGTGGGACGAGTAGCAGCTGATATATCCCAAATACTTTCGTTTCTAAAACTGCGGAAACTAGAGCTAACAACCAATCGTTTTCTAACGTCGAAAACGTAAACATACAACGATGTGCGTCCTTACGGTGTTCTAAGTCAAGGTATAGGTATGTATGTAGGTGCGTAGTGCGTAACGCGTAGTACGCCGGGTATAGTTATGTTTATATACATATAATTGCGGAGCCCGTCAACCCGCTTGAGGGGTGAACAGCGCTTGGCGCATGCGATCTCGAATCCCGAAGGGTAGGCAGGATTACCTTGCTTGAGATTACGAGAAATATGCCCCCTTACACGGCTACAGAAATCAATAGTTTTCCTTAATCAGCACTTGGTAGATGCTCCCTTTTTTGTTCAAATGTTTTCGCTTTGGAGCAAGATCTTACGATTTTTTTTTTATGAACAGAATTGTTTTTTCCTAATATGATATAAAAAAAAAATTTTGATTACAGAACAAAGAATGTAAAGAAAAATATGAGCCCTGGTTATTAACTATGATAACAACATCATTGCCTAAAACTTTTTTCAATTCATAATAAAGCAGGATTTATTAAGTTCAACTTACCCACTTAAGTTGAACTTAATAAATCCTGCTGGGAACGAAATAGCAAAAGAAATGTTTCGAGTCTCTTTCAAAGAAGATTTCATAACATTTAAATTATAATATTAGTTGACTCATACAGTAAGGACTGTATGAGTCAACTAATATTATAATTTAATATTATAATGCAATAGTCCCCAAAGACCTTGCATTGACCCAGTGAGGTCATTGATTCACTTGTAAGCCAATTTATGGTCACAGCATACATGAATCTTAAATTCTTTATTATGTTATTGTATTTTAAAAGTTATATAGGTACTCACCTAGGTACTTATACATTTTTCTGAATACCTACCAAAGTCAAGATATTAATAAATTAATTTTAATTGTCTATGCTTAGTATTATTTACTATGAATCAGTAGACTTATAATACTAAGTATAAAATTCTATCATAAGAAAATTACATAAAGATATTTTTTATCTACTTAAACAAATATAAATATTTAGTATGAAAACTGTAATTCATACTTCACATACAAGATGGAGATTTATTTTATGTTTTTAAACTAAGAATGTAAAAACTTGTCATGTGTCTGTTATAAAAAAAATTGTCCATTGACTGCAGCTTAGGTCATTGACCTCTCACCTCAATGGCACAACATGCAAACATGACATGTATGAATTATAAAAAAGTCACTCATTTTTCAACCAAGGGGTATCTTAACATAAAAGAAAAACCAGTATACATATTCAAAAAATGGGGTATTCATTTCATTGTTGCATTTTTATATATTAGAAACCAATAAGAATCAAAATAAACAGGAATTTAAAATAGGAATAGCGGGACAAATTTAAAAAGAGAACAAGTATTATTTAGTAATCAAAGACTACAAGACTAGCTTTTATTTATTTAGAAAAATGGCTCAAAAGTCAAGTCACTCAAGATCAATAATGTTACTCTACCTTGAACTTTGAAGAGGGAAAGTGAAAAGGCCATTACTATGGATTCTATGTAACCCTTGATTATACTTAACAACAATTAAGTAGCTTTTATAATTATTGATGTACTTAAGCAATTATTCCAGGTAAGTATTAACTTTCATAAACAATAACATACATTTTTATTTTTGCATTTTCCACTATAAATCTCTACTTCCAGAGTTAGCACCTTAGTTTAGATGCTTGTATTTGCAAAAATGGTAAGCTAGAAAATCTTCTGAACTTCATTCTTACCCTATATTATTGTATTTATTATGAAATTAAAAAAAAATGGAAGGCATCAAAAACCATTTCATTGTGGATAAAAAATAATATGTATGTAATGTTACAGTGGATACTCGGCACAAATTCCCAATCTAATTAAATATTAATCGTTAGCAGCGTATCCAGGACCTTACAATGGAAATGCACAGAGATAAAATGATTCATCGCGGTACCTACCGACACTTACCAAAATATCTTCGGCCCTTGTGGGAGAACTGCTGAATCACTAGTAAACATGCATACTACGCACTAATGCGTATACGCTAAACATTGTCCATTTAAAACTTATTTGTCCCGTCAAAGATAATTATTCACGAAAATATTTTCTACAATGCAGGTAGATTGCACAAAGATAGGTTTTACAACGCCAATCAATATTTTAGCATAGAACATTGATTCAGATAATTTTATTGCACTAGTTTTAAATACTGCTGAGCATTACAATCGCTTTTATTTCGCAATTATCGTTTATATTTATTTATTATCATAAAATAACACCGTAAAAACATCAGCGGTGAATGAACGATCAATTGATTTAAAAAAGATAACTCACTTGTTTATGGAAACTTGACAACAATAGAGATGTCTATAATTCATAGACATAGATTTTATAGTCGACTATTACTTATTCATACTTGTGACTCTTTTTACAAAATACTTTTCACTATTTTTACTATTTACTTATAACTAAAATGTAAAAATGCTGAAAAATATTTTCAAACACACTCATTAAAATCGGCTCACAAAACAATATCAATGTGTCTATTTAGTAACGTTACTAAAAAGTATCAACCATTGCGGCCAGTGCGGAATTAATGACAGACAGTGTCACATTTTCGCGCCAAATGGAAAGTAACCTAATGTGAGAACGCCGTCATTGTTTAGTGTTTACAAAATAATTAAATAACTTCGTTTAGTTAAGTGAAAAGAGGAAAACAAATAAAATGTCGACTCCATCTAAGCGGCCGTCTTCACAGGCATCATCCGATGCCTCAACGCCATCGCGAAGAACGAGATCATCGCAACAACTTGTTGTACCTGAAACCCCACAGCGTTCTACCGGCACCCCGTCGAAAAGTACGTTATATCATTATGAATCTAGATAAAAATGTATAATCATTGTTGTTTAGATCCCAATTTATTACTTTGAATCACTGTATTGCATTTTACTTCCGTATTTTTTCTTTTTCGTACTAACACCAACTACTTAGTAAAGTTAATAAAAGTAATATTAATTACTTTCCAGATGGCACTCCTGGCACTCCACGGGGAACTCCTCAGACGCCTGGTACTCCTAGAAGGTCACCGCGCACCCCTGGCGGCCAAGCACCGGGCACATCACCAGCTCGTGCCATGGCATCCAGTCCACTGGGTAAGCAATAGCTTGTATACCTACCTATATATTTTCAAATTAGAATCTTATTCAAAATGTGTGTAAGCAGGCACATCCTTTGTGATGTCATTGCCTCTACACATTACCATCACTCAACTCCTAAGAGGGCACTAGTGTCCTCTCTCCCATCCATTCTATTATTCTGATGAGATGAAATTTAAATGTGGGAGAGCCAAGCTTCAGCACAAATAGCCCGGCTCAAGTGACACCACAGCCTCACAGAAAAACCTACTTGAAACAACCACAGCACTGTATCCTCTCTCCCTGTCATATCACAAAATTTAAATCTCCGAAACCCTAATTCTCAAAAAGCAATTCACTCGTAACTCCTTTTGTATTGTGGGTATCTATGGGCGGAGCCTATTGCTTACCTTCATACTCTCTACCAACCCATCACATAAAAAATTATGTGAATGAGTTTGTGCAACTCCTTTACAAAATAGATTTTTTATGATTCATTTGAATTATATAAACAAAAGAAATTGTGAAGCAGTTAAAATATTTTTCTTCACACATACTGAATATAATGTTGAAAATGTTGTATTTTCAGGCACTGACATAGATATGAGTTCTCCACTTAACTATGGCACACCAAGTTCTTTGAGCACCCCTCGATCTAATTTGCGAGGGGCTATGACTCCCGCCAGGCAAAGAGCTGATCTAAAGAGTGGCCAGCATGGTAGAAGTGTACCAGCTCCTACACCTACCAGAAGGGTAAGTCATCTTACTGTATAAGACAACTGAAAAATTTCTTACTATGAATATTTATAAATATATGTCAGATTCGAAAAGCCATTATGTTAAATAATTTGATGACAGTACCAAAATTTATCTATGTGTGCATTATGTTTTTGAAAATGTTGCCCCACAGATGGTTTTTCATTTGTGTCATGGATTTGGTTACAAACATACAATTTCAAGTAAGTGCAGGAACAATTTGTGAATCACACAGACTTGTTCTGTGAAGGAATCAAACCAGCAAGATGCTGTGCAGCCACTGATTACCCAGCAACCATGTCAATGGTCTGGTCAAAATGATGTACTTAATTCTCGTATAAAGAGGTAAAATTTGTAAGTTTGTATGTAGGGGGTAATCTTTGGAACCCCTGGTTGGATTGCCAAAATTCTTTCACTGATAGATAGCTACAATGTTCCTGAGTACTATAGGCTATAAAACATCACGCTACGATCAAATGGAGCCGACTAGCGGGTGAAACCGCGCGAGAGTAGCTAGTTCTCGAAGAAGAAGAAGAAATTTCAATTTAGCCAGTATTGTTTTTTTTTTTTAATATATAAACTGGCTGCAATTTAATCAATATTACTTAGGATTGATCAGTTGTATAAATACAGTAGATATCTGGATGTATATTTTAAAATTTTAGAGAATGACAACCTCTTTGCTCATGTTCAGTTTAATTCAATGTTCCAGGGACACTATAAACGTTTGTTCAAAATAAATCTTATATATATAAAAGAAAGTTGTGTTAGTTACGCCACTTCAAGAACTGGGAAAAGAACATAGGATAGGATAGAGTAGGTAGTGGAGGTTAGGTAGCGTAGGGTACATAGAGTAGAGCAGGTAGTCAACGGGAGCGAGAGACGGGAGCGACGCCACGGGTAGGGCTAGGTATTTAATAAAAAACTGCTCTTTAAAAAATGTGTTTGTAATTGGTTTCAGTATTGCACTAACATGTACACAACTAACATATTTATGGAACATGAAATAGCATTGTTACAATAATAGCTTATTCACCATATAAATTATGAACAGTACAAATATATTCACAGTCTACTTGCCAAATTGTTATGTATGTTGGTAATTAGGTTTAGGAAAGGCAGCTTGAGCCATTTCATCAGCCAATAGAGTGCAGGCATAAGAACGCTTAGCTCTAGACATAACATTAGTGCACTGTTCACATTATAATTATTGATATTTGACATCTCTGTGAACACTTTTCTGAAGTCTTCTGTTGATGCTCTTTCTTCTTTCTGAAAAGAAAAGATAATGTTTTAAATATCAATACTCTTATATGACCTTAGGAGTGAAAACCTCATATAGAATAAGGATACCAACTTTTTAGAAAAAAGAATACCTATTATGAATAATTTAACATTTTTGTATACTATTTTATTTATTGAACCTATTTTTATTTTCTACACATAGGCTAAGGTATTGTGTGCTCTAGCACATAGAAATGGAAACGCTGACTGAAGACCATTTTTTTTGGAATATCATCAAATTAATTCTCCCACACAGGGTGAGGTGAGATTCCTCTCAGGCCGCGGTGACTCATTGCGCTTATCCCGCAACCCCGGCTGTACATCAGCCCTGCAGGGCCCCATCTGTGGTGATCTATTCAATAGACCACCAGGCGTAGATTCAATATCAATAGACTTCATTAACCCTTTGAGGCGCGCGTAGACCGCAGAACATGCCCAACGTTAGCTAGGACATTCTTCGAAATCCCTGACCAGCCAAACCTACAATTTTATCTCATACCTTAGCAAAATCCACGTTGAAAGCGCAGGCACGACACAGCGGACACACGATGTAGTCCGGCTTATCCCGTATACGCCAGTACTGGTTCAAACATTTCTCGCAAAACCTGTGACCGCACGTCAAAACCGCAGGATCTAACAACGAAGACAGGCAGATCCTACAACTGCTTATAATTGACGACGCCTTCACGTCTAAGCTTGTCGCCGACTTGAAATCGCATTTAGATACAGGATTGGATACACGCGGCTTGATCGGCGACTCACATTTGGAGTCGCGCATCTTTCCGTCAATTTTTATTTATTTTTTTGATATTTTTTCATATTTGCTTTTAGATTTTTTATAGCTTTTTCCAAAGTAACATTTTTTGAATGAAACTTGTCGGCTTAGTTGTCTTTTTATTTCATGTTGTATGACAAGACAGTTGTGTCTTATAGAGTATTTATTTTATATGTGAAAAAGGTTGTATTCCTTTCGATGGATTTTCTAACAATCTTTCTAGAGTGTTTCGATACAAGTTTGGTATACTAGCTGTACGCACTGTGTTTACCTTATAGGTATGACTACTCCTAAACTTAGTAGCCAATTGCTAAGCCTTTCCAAGAACTGAGATTATAGCAAAGCACTATGAGAAATGATTTTCGGCAGAAGACGTCTATTTTTTTTTCCTAGCCTATAATGTCCCTTTGCTGGGCAAAAGCTGCCCCATCTCGCTTCCTCCCGCCCGATCTTTCGATCGACCGTTACCATTCATCTAATTGATATTGATAAATGACGATATTTTTTTCAGGTCGATGACACAGGAGCAGAAGCCCCATCGAGTGAGCCTCAACTGGTAGTATGGGGTACGGACGTAGCCATCGCGGAGTGCAGAGACAAGTTCATCAAATTCATACAAAGATTCGTCGAGCCCACCGCTGTCACCAACGAGCCGCTTTACGAACAAAAGCTGGAAGAGATAAATACATTAGAGGAGCCATTCTTAGATGTCGACTGTGAACATATTAAGGCGTTTGATGCTAAACTACATCGGCAACTTGTGTGCTACCCACAAGAGGTAAGATCTTCATATTTTTTCTGTTTAATTAAGTTTCTTCTCTTCAAGGATAGAGAACATTAAGCGTCAAATTCTTAATAACTAGTTTTTCATTTATGAAACGATATAAAGAGCAGTGTTATTTAATCACTTGCCAGTGAACTCTCCTAACTGACACGTCTGTTTGATGGTTGACATTGATCAGGCTATGAGGTCGAATTCCGAGTGACGACGCTAATTCAGGAAAAAATTGAACTCAGACTTAATGTCCTTTACGGTATGAAGCTTCAATGCGTTACCTCATTACGTTAGCATAAATTGTCCCTAACAGACTTTAAGTTCCTTACTTACTCTAATCACATAAATGTTTTTAAATAAAAATAAGTTGTGATTTTTTATAAACATTGTCCTACTCTAGGTTTATCTTCTGTGTCGTGGAAGCGATTACAAACATACAATTTCACATACACACCACACCCAGACCTGGAACAACAATTTGTGGATCACACAATCAGTTGTTCTGTGCGGGATTCGAATCTGTGCAGTCAAATGCAATGCAAAGGCAGGCTTTAATCTCAATTATCTCTTCTCTTATGTAGGTGGTGCCAGCGTTTGACGCGGCGGTGAACGAGTTGTTCTTCGAGCGCTACCCGGCCGCAGTACTGGAACATCAGATACAGGTTCGGCCCTACAACGCGCCCCAGCGACACATGAGGGACTTGAACCCTGAAGGTCAGTCATATTTGCTGTTCCTAAACCAACTATTTGCATTTTAGTCTCAAAAGAAAAACTAAAAAAGCATAATTGAGGAGTTAGTCTGTGGCCTTTTGCGGTTATTGCGTGGTATTGGGGCATTTTGGGGATGGAAGGGGGAAGTAATAGGCTACCACTTTTTTTTGTAAGGGGAAAATCATCAAATGACTTCTCATGCCCGGCCTTGGCGGGAGAAGTCATTTGATGATTTGGGAGTCTCAGACTCTTACTGACTAAATACCCCCCGTTCCTTCTCCTGCTCTGGGCCGAAGTCGCGGTGCCTCATTGCGCTTACGTCGCAACACCGGCTGAACATCAGCCCTATAGGGCCCCGTCTGTGGTGGTCTGTTGGCTCTTTGAGGCGCGCGCGGAACGCTACGCGCCGTACTCTCGGGTCTGGTTCTGGTCGGGCGGCGAGCTACCCTTACTCGCCGTCCGCAGACCCGCGCTTACGGTGGCCGGAGATCATCTCTCAAATAGGCTAGCTACCGCTAACATACTAATACAGTACAAAACAACGCAAACATTATTTCACGCTGGTTTTTTAAGGCCGTGGTATCATCCAGATTGGGCCAGCCCATTCGTGCCTAAGAATAATAATAATAAACCAGTCAGAAGTGTAATTTCCTTATAGATTCTGAATAATTGTTTACTATTCTTGGGTTGTGTTATGTAATTAACCATACTATAATCGTTAATCTGCATAAAAAAAAGGAAGTCACTTCGATCTATAGTAAGTAGTGGACTAGATCATTTTCCGTACCTATTTTTCGCTGAATTTTCTACTTGACCCAAAGGTTGATTAGTAGAGAATGCAATATCGCATTAAATCCATCTTTTGTACCAACTTCATGTCATTATATACCATAAAGCATAAATAAATAAAAATCTTTACAAAATTGATTGAAACGAAATCAATAGAAAAATTTTAATAAACCTTTCTACATATTTTTGCAGATATCGACCAGCTAGTGACACTGTCAGGCATGGTGATCCGTACGTCGAGTATAGTACCGGAGATGCGCGAGGCGTACTTCCGTTGCGCTGTTTGCGGTGCCGCCGCCACCGCGGAGCTGGAGCGAGGACGAGTGCCTGAGCCCGCCCACTGTAGCCACTGCAACACGGCGCACTCCTACACACTCATACATAACAGATCACACTTCAGTGATAAACAACTTGTTAAGCTGCAAGAGTCACCCGGTGAGTTCACTTTTTTTTACGTGATAGGTTGGTAAACGGCCAAACTGATTACCTTATAGAAAGCAATCAGCGCCGCCCATGGACACCTGCAACAAAATAGAACTTACAAGTGCATTGCTGAACTTTTGGGGATTAGAGATTTAGGGATCAGGTGACGGGAAGAATTAGGCTTCCGGTAACATCATTGACACGGCGAAACACAATACTGGTTGTTTCACAATGGTTTTCTGTGAGGCTATGGTATTACTCCGGTCGAGCCGACCCATTCGTGCCGAAGCATGGGTCGTCCAATAAAATTGCTTTATTGTTATAATACAAATGGTAACTTGTATGAAGTCGACATAAGCGCAATTAGTCTGGCAAAAGAAAGTGCTTTTAAATGTTTTGAATTTCACAAATTTCTAAATACTGTGTATGTCATTAAGTTTCTTGATCCTCTCTAGTTGACTTCAACATGAGGCAGTGGTGCTCATACAGATAAGAACCCCCTAGACTGCTGTTACATAGACATGACATTATAATCTGCCGAATCTCCCACAGACGACATGCCAGCGGGTCGTACACCAGCTACAGTGAGCGTGTTAGCCCACGGCGCGCTAGTGGAAGCAGTAGCGGCGGGCGAGCGTGTCAGCGTGACCGGCGTGTTCCGCGCCGCGCCGGCCACCGTGCACCCGCGCAAGGCCACGCTGAAGGCCCTGCATCGCACGCATATCGATGCGCTGCACTACCGCAAGGTGCACAACGACAGGCTGCTCGAGACTGAGGACGGGTCAGTAATTAAATCCGTTTTTAACGCTCGACTCATATTTCCTCCCCTTTAAAACTTTTTCGACCTCCATCATATATTTTAAGACAATTTAAAAAAGAGGCCCATCTTTTCTTCCCCCAATCCCTCAATCTTCAATACCCTAATCACCAAAAGACCGGCAACGCACACGTAACTCCTTGGGTTTCCATGGGCGGCCCCGATCATTAACCATCTTACTAATAGTAATCCATCTCATTTGCCGAAACTGTTTTTTATGTGATAGCATATAAAAAATAGTTTCGAGCTTTAGCGAGACTAACTGCCAACGTATCGCCCTCATGGTATTAAGGTATAGAAGAAGCTTTACATTTTACAACATTCCGGCTATATTTATATGAAAAGTAATCTTCTACCACCATTCTAATTTCTAGCAAACTTTGTTTTAATCTTACTAAGTATCCAATTTTTATTTCATTCCACAGAAAAGAGCACCATTTCCCACCAGAACGTATAGAAATGTTCAAGGCGTTGGCAGCTCAGCCGGATTGCTACGAGCGATTGGCGCGGGCCATCGCTCCCTCCATCTACGAGAACTTGGACATTAAGAAGGGATGCTTGTTGCAGTTGTTGGGAGGCACCAAGAAGAACTTTAATGCCGCTGGACGGTCACATTTCAGGTAATACACATAATAATAATACCCTATTTTATTAAAAATAACATTTTTGCGCAGTCGACTGTCAGTCACCCATGCTAAAGTCCCGTTGTGACTTAGTTGAGCTTCTTTTTTTAATGGGATAAGTTCACTAGTTCACTAAAGGAGCAGACGGATTTCCTGACGGTAAATAATCGGCGCCGCCAATGGACATCCGCAACACTAAAGGAGTGTGTTGTCGACCTACAATTTTTTTTATTGGCGTATTTCGGCAAACTAGCATACGGATTACCTGATGGTAAGCAATCAGCGCCGCCCATGGACACCTGCAACACCAAAAGGGTTATGAGTACGTTGCCGGCCTTTTAGGGATAAGGGTTTCGGATATTTAAGGATTGGAAAGAAATGGGAGGAGGGGATGGGATTGGGCTTTTAGGTTCCTCCCTCACACGGCGAAACACAACGATAGAGAATGAGAGAAAGCTTTCTCAGTTAACAGCAAAATCGTTATTTTCAATATGTTTAATATTTTTCAGCATAGTACACAAAAATAAATTATTAAAAAATTATTTCCTAAAGGTGTACACAATCATGCTTAAATTAATAAGCAATTACTTAATGTCAGTCGTTTTGCGAATCCTAATTTTTATTAGATAAGCCTGTTACAATACAACTACGGGGATCAATTCCCAATAATATACTATTTTTTATTTCTTTTTTCCTATAATGTTTATAATGTCGTCGACTATACTTCCGGTGTCACCTCTTTTTTAAGCGGGTTTACCAGTATTTTTTTATAATAAAAACGTTGGCCTAAATCAGTATTATATCTTGTCCAAAATTCAAAAGTCTACATATTTTGTTGTCAACTCGAATCTCCTTATCTATCTGCAGATCAGAAATAAACATTCTGCTCTGCGGGGACCCGGGTACGAGCAAGTCGCAACTGCTGCGCTGGGTGCACGGGCTGGTCCCCCGCGCGCAATACACGTCGGGCCGGGGCTCTTCTGCCGTCGGTCTCACGGCTTACGTCACCAAGGATCCTGATACACGACAGCTTGTACTGCAGACGTTAGTATTCAATTGTTATAATTGGTATAACGGCACGGCATGATACAACATTTTATAATCTATTTAGTGGTTTTTTTACAATACATATTTTCATATACAATTTTTTAGAGTAATTATACTATTTTGTGTAGTCGCTCGATATTTTCGTGAAATAAAAAAATATTAGCCCTATTATTTTACCGAATAGTTAAACTAGTGTTCTGTATAATTAGGATTCAGGTATAACTTATTTCCTAATTTCAAATAAGCCTTATTGAGGGTCTCTTTTATTTCTTAGCAAATGATAAAATGTCAATTTTATTATAACAACTCCTTGTTTTCGTTATAGTGGCGCACTTGTATTAGCAGACAACGGTATTTGCTGTATCGATGAATTCGACAAGATGAATGATTCTACACGCAGCGTGTTGCACGAAGTAAGTAAAGTTATTCTAATCGCGATACTTTTAATAATTGTATTAATAAGAAAGCATACAGGTTCAACTTTTTCGCCCTTTTTCTGTGGTAAAAATTGCAACACTACCGAGATACACACTATAGGGTCTTACTTAAGATAATTATTTAAGTATTGATTTTGTAACATTAATAATGCTTTTTTTTTAAAAAAAAAAAACATTGCCTCACAACAATATGTTTTCCTGTGTTGTGGGTCTACAAACGTACAATGTCATATACACATCACACCCAGACCAGGAACAAAAATTTTTAGATAACCCAAGGAATCGTTCTGTGCGGGAATGAAATCTGCGACACGTTGTTACCGCGTCGACTGCCAACCATTGATATGCTATTATACAATGCATTCACAGAAAAAAAAAACATTTTATTCTTACGAATAAATAATCATATTTATTTGTTCAGGTAATGGAACAACAAACACTATCGATCGCGAAGGCGGGTATCATCTGTCAGTTGAACGCGCGCACGTCGATTCTGGCCGCTGCCAACCCTGCAGAGTCCCAGTGGAACAAAAACAAGACGATTGTGGAGAATGTACAGCTACCACATACATTGATGTCCAGGTTTGTTTAAACCGGTCATAGAACCGTTATTTTCTGTTGAACATTATTGAGGAACTGTTTAATCGGTGAAACACCACGACAAACCCATATGGAAGCAGAAATAGTACAGTAAGTGTGGGAGAGCTAAGCTTCGGCACGAATGGGTCGGTTCGACCGAAGTGATACCACGACCTCACTGAAAATCGGCGTGAAACAACCACAGCGTTGTGTTTAGCCATGTGAGTGAGGTTACCGAAGGCCCAAGCCATGCCCTCTCCCATACCATCCCAATTCTTAAATATCCGAAACCCGTTTCCCTAAAACGCCGGCAACGCTCTCGCAACTCCTACGGTGTTGCAGTTGTCCATGGGCGGCGCTGATTGGTTACCATCAGGTAATCCGTCTGCTCGTTTGCCGAACTATACCATTTAAAAACATAATGTACAATAATACTGTAAATATACTATAATATGGAAGAAAGGACTTAATTTTATTTTAAACAACAAGCCCGGCTGTTCTTTTACATTTTTATATGTTTGCTAGCTTAAACCATAGAATTACCTCAATGTACAGTTTCAACTTTGAAAATCATTACAATCAAAATTCAAGTAACTATACAGTTCAGTTTCTCCTTTATCCATTTGAGGCGATCGTCTTCATTTATTTGTAAGTATTTATTAAGAAGAAAGTAAATATTTAAGTGTGTTTCTGACTCTCTCATTATTCCTATAGGTTTGACCTGATATTCCTGATACTGGACCCACAAGACGAGGTATTCGACCGACGCCTTGCTTCACATCTCGTTTCCCTGTACTACAAGGACTTCACCAACACACAGGAAGGGGACGATATTATTGTAAGTTATGTCTTGAATTTCATCTATACTAATATTTTAAAGTTGTAGAGTTTGTTTGTTTGAACTCGCTAATCTCCGAAACTGCTGGTTCGAATTGAACAATTCTTTCTGTGTTTGTTAGTCGATTTATCGAGGAAGATAAAACATCACGCTATGGTATGTAGGTGCCGAGCAGCGGGTGAAACTGTGGGATGGTAGCTAGTTGTTTATAAAGGTACTCTACATAGGCAACGCTTCTTATTTCTCACAACTCGTAACTTTAGTTTTGCGTGCATGAGCCACGTCTCTTACTTGCTATCAAGTGATCACAAAAGTCAAAGTCAAAAATCATTTATTTCAATTAGGCCACAGTGGGCACTTTTGAACGTCAAGCAAAAAAGAAAAGAAAATATTACACATTATCCTATAAGTACCCACTGCTAAGTAAAGCCCTCTTTGCACTAGGAGAATTAATCACCACGCTTGCTCAAGGCGAATTGACGATTTCAAACTTATAATTAGAAATTATAAGTCCAGGTTTGCTAACGGTTTTTTTCCTCTACCGTATGTCAGTGGTGTCTAAATAGTCATAAGTATTTATAACTCGGTATAAGGGGCATTAGAAGGCTCTTGCCTGGATCCGAAACCTCATGTATGAGGAGCACCTTAACTTACGGGCGACGACGACCTCAAATGATCGGTCCGACCGGTAGCCGGTTTTTCCGTTAAAAAAAATCATGGGCATAAACTCGTTTAGTCGATAGTTCACTCTATGGCTCAGTCTATATATTATCTTGCAAACTATACAAACAGTTTAGTTGTATTATGAATAAAAGACTTGGAACTTCAAAGTCGGACAGTTCAGTGCACGGATTACCTGATGGTAAGCAATCAGCGCCGCCCATGGACACCCGCAACGGAGGAGTTACGAGTGCGTTGCCATCCTTTTGGGGATTAGGGATTTGGAGAATTTAGGAATGAGGAAGGATTGGGCCACCAGTAACACACACCGGTTTTAATTGAGGCCGTGGTATCACTCCGGTCGAGCCATGGCTCTCCCACACTAATACATATATTACTAGCTACTCACATCTGATTTCACCGGCTACCCCTATTAGTCGCAAACTTGATATATTTTTTTTATATTTCTGACCTTTGTTAATAAATAGTCTATCCAACAAAATCGTTGTACAATTCTACCAAACTTCCGCAGATTAGCGCATTCTCAAGTAAACAAACTGTTTAGCTTTACAATATTAGTATATTTATAACTTTGTTTATTGCAGGAAATGTCGTTGATGCGCGATTACATAGCGTTCGCGAAGGAACACGTGCAGCCGACACTCAGCGAGACAGCGCAACAGAGGCTAATCGACGCCTACGTTGACATGAGGTAATATTAAATACTAATTCATCTAAAATGTACTAAAAAAACAATGTCGCTTCCTACTATTGTCTATGGATTTAGATAATTATCTAAATGTAAACTGAAAATGTGATTTAAATAAGACATCCAACTCAACTGAACTTACTTTAATCACTCCAAAATCTAAAGAATATTAATTAAACAGCTTAATATTGCATTTATATTCTAAAGTACCATACATACGCCTCAAAACAATCTTGGCATGTTTTTTATCTAAAAATTAATAAATGCGTGTTAAAGTTTATAATCAGGTATCAGGTAATTAAAATATTCTTTATATGCATTTTTTACGAACGCTTAAGTATAAAAAGACAGACCAAGATTGTTTCCCTTTAGTTACCACCTAAACCGATTAGACCATAATATTATAAAGGTAGAGTCGATTTTTCATTAAATAGTTTTTGAAGTTCCAAAAATCTAAAAGTTAATATCTTGTTTTGTCAGACGTGTGGGCAGTGGCCGTGGCCAAATCTCAGCGTACCCGCGGCAGTTGGAGTCTCTCATCCGACTTGCTGAAGCACACGCCAGGCTGCGATTGTCTCCCGTCGTCGAAATATTGGATGTTGATGAAGCCACAAGGTAATAAATAATACAGGAAATATTTATTTTGACTGTAAAATATTACAAATTTAACTTTTAAAAATACACAAAATTTTACACCCTAGTTTTATGTACAACTATTTTGCGATCCATTTTTGTATATAAGATATACTTACAAAGTTTTTCATTACATATTTCAATAAATACCCCAGCCTACTAAAATCCTGTTCATTTAATCAGACCAAATCCATGTACATGATATAGCACCTGATTTACTTTTACTACATCTTAAAGTGCCATCTTTTAGCAACCATGGTCACACCTTCTCTATGTGAGAGGAGGCCTTTGCTCAACAGTGGGCTTTTACAGGCTATACGATGATAAAGTTAATGTAAACTTTTGACGAACACTTAAAATACTAATAATATGTAAGTAATAATTTATCGATCCTTCCTACCAGATTGCATCGTGAAGCCCTAAAGCAGTCGGCGACGGACCCCGCGTCTGGTCGAATCGACGTGGGTATCCTCACGACGGGGCTGGGCGCGGCGGCCCGCAGACGTCGCGCGGAGCTGGTGACCGCGCTCAAACAGCTCATACAACCTTACTCCAAGCCTCACACCATTACACACTCCAAGTTACTACAGGAAATCAATGCTAATTCACAAGTTGTAAGTTGAAAAGTTTCTAACACATACCAGTGCCTTATTGAACTGATTAAAATAATAGCACATTATGGTACAAGTTAGTGATTACCGCAGAGGCGCATTGAGGCCCGAGTCGTGAGACGAGAGTCTTAAGAAGCCGAAGTCGATAATCATCAATAGACACGTATCATACGACGTTTTTAAACACACTTCTGAATAAAATAATACTTATATAAAAAACTTCACAAGAGAAAACGAGACGAGTTGTGCGCATCGGTCATAGACTAAAAAATGATGTTTCATTTTAATTTGGGCCTTTCGCGGACAGAATTTTAGCGAAAACTATTACTCACTTGTGAATAATAGTAATGTTAAGTCATTTTGATTTAAGGTGTCAGTACGTGCCTAATTGCCGTGGAATTAGAGCCATTTTATGAGGAAGTGTGTTAAAAAATATTTTATTTTATATAGCGATTCCTCTTTTAGCTTCGCGATATTTCCGTTGTGGATTCAAATGTTTTTGTCACACAAACCTTGTTCAACCTAAAACAATCTTATAACGTTAAGCGCCATGGGGGCATGGGGGTCACCGGTGACCTCCGTTAGCGGAGGATTTGCCTTCAACAGTTTTCTGTCGGCAGTCAAAGGCTTATACTGTATAGAATAAGGTTATTTTACATAAGGACTGCTAAATAGAGACTGATAAGTCTTTGTCAGACATCTTATTTCTTAAGAATGTGGGTTCGGTATAAAATATGTCTGTGTGTATAACTAAACTTTATATTTATTCCCAGACTGTATCGCGAGAGCAGTTAGACGAAGCCCTTCGTGATCTACAAGATGAAGGAAAAGTGACGATCGTTAGCCACACCCACCTGCGACTGTGTTGATCTGAAATATCATGTTTGTGTTGATTTATTTTGTTTATTACGTTCCATTTTGTAATCTGTTTAAATATAAGCCATATTTTTACATGAATTTTGGGTTTTATTATTAATATTATTTTTTGCGTGTATGAACCCTTCGAGGAGACACACATCTATATCTATACTTATAGGTAATATTATAAAGCTGGAGAGTTTATCTTCAGAACTACTGGTTCGATTCAAATATTTCTTTTTGTGTGTGTTAGTAAATTTATCGAGGAACGCTTTAGGCAATAAAATCACGCTACAATTTGTGGGAGCCGAACAGCGAGTTAAACAGCGCGACAGAATCTAGTACCATAATTATAAAATTGATCCCTAATTCCTTTGGTCGTGGTATTCCTAAATTCTTCTAAATTCTAAGGGCTTCTTACGAAGCTACCTCCTTATGGGCTTCCCGAGAAACTGTGTAAATGGGTATCCAGCTTCCTTGCAGACAGAAACATAAAGGTCGCGGTCGACGGTGAACGCTCTGATTGCTTGCCTGTGAACGCTGGCGTACCTCAAGGCTGCGTACTATCGCCCACTCTGTTCCTCCTCCATACCAATGATATGTTGCAAATTAGTGGCATTCATTGTTATGCGGATGACAGCACGGGTGATGCGTTTTACGCCGGCCACATTTCTAACCGGTGCTAATATAACATTTCTTGGGAAAACGTCATCAAGAGTCGAAACAGTCCTTCCCCTACCCCAATCCCAAAATCCCAATCCTTAAAAGGTCGGCAACGCACTCGTAACTCCTTCGTTGTTGCGGGTGTCCATGGGCGACGCCGATTGCTTACCATCAGGTAATACGTTTGCCGTCCAATAACATAAAAAAAAAAGAAAAGAAAAAACAGGCTTGTGTCTGAAATCGAGACTTCTTTCGAAAGAATCTCAAATTGGGGTAGACTTAGTCCAATTTAACCCCACAAAGATACAGGTCTGCGTGTTTACAGCTAAAAACTGCCTTCGGTCGTATCTCCTCAATTTCAGAGCACACTCCCCTGTCCCCTCACAGCCTCTGCCGGTATTGGGATACTTTTTTTTTGTGAGGGGAAAATCATCAAATGACTTCTCCCGCCCAGAGCCGGGCAGGAGGGAGTGTCAGACTCTTACTGACTAAAAACCCCCCTGTTCCTTCTCCTGCTCTGTGCCGAGGTCGCGGTACCTCATTGCGCTTACCCCGCAACCCCGGCTGAACATCAGCCCTTTAGGGCCCCGTTTGTGGTGGTCGAATGGCTCTTTGAGGCGCGCGCGGAACGCTACGCGCCGTACGCTCGGGCCTGGTTCTGGTCGGGCGGCGAGCTACCCTTACTCGCCGACCGCAGGCCCGTGCTTACGGTGGCCGGAGATCGTCCCTCGATCCCGACGCCCGTAGTGTCGCCAGTTGCGGCTGCTGGGGCGTGAGGAGGAGGATTACTCCCTCACGCGGGCCGCCCTTCTCTTTGCGAGCATGACTGCTTCACAAAAGGAGGAGACGGCGTCCCAGTTCCTCTCACTCCGCACCATGGCCTCGACTAAGGCCGGGCGTGAGAGGTCGCCGCCGCCGATCACTTACCTGAGGATACGGCGGTGCTCAGCCCAGGCAGGGCATACCGCTACCGTATCCTCTAGGTGGTCCTCACAATGACGACACTCGGGCGTTTCCTCCCGCTGGATCCGAAACAGGAACCTACCGAAGCTGCCGCTTCGGTAGGTTCCGGTAAGCCCGGGAAGCACCTGCGTCAGGCGGAAGGTGAGGACGCCGTGGCGTCTCTCAAGCCACTCCTCAAAGAGGGGTCTTACCGCTGCTATAGTAGCGTGCCCGGGTATTGGGATACTTGGCGTCGACATATCGAGCGAAGTCTAGTTCCGCGGTCATCTGGAGGGTAAGGCCAAATTAGCCTCGAAGAAGCTTGGTGTGATCGAGGCAGTATTTCACCCCGGGGCATCGCCTGCTACTTTACAAAGCGCAAGTTCAGTTATGGAATACTGTTCTCATCTTTGGGCGGGGGCACCTCAGTACCAGCTTCTCCCTCTGGACCGCATTCACCGACGAGCTGTCTGAATTGTTGACTGTTGTTTGGCAGTCAACAACTGCGACGCACGCGTAACTTTCTGTCCCGCACAACAAAACTTTGGAATGATCTTCCGGCGGCGGATTATTAGTTTGAATTGACATAGGTATTTGAATTGTTGCACTACCCCTGATAAAACTACGGGGCACAGCTCGTTAATTGGAATTACTACCACTGACATAATTGGACGCTCGTGCGTTTTTATAAGATACCAAACAAAAATCTAAATAATTCAGTCCAAAGCAACCTTTGATATGTTAAAATTTAGAATGTCTACATAAGATGCCTTCGTTACAAGAACATTTTTACCAGTATAGGCCAATTAGTGAGCTAGATAAATATTAAGTTTGTTTTTCAGACCTAGACAGTCGTATCGAAAATTAAATAGTATAGAGTATGTATACTTCCTAAACAGTTTTCGTCAAATTTTTATTGTGTAATAAATAGGCCCAAAACAGGCTAAGGTAATTCACTCGTTCCTTATTTAGCAAATAGGTAGTTTGCTAAGGGTTATGCATATTCCTTTTGCTAGAACATCTATATTTTGAGATATTTGAAGGATTGCATATGAATCAATAAATAAAAAAAACACGTTTTCAATAAATTATCTTTATTTACATAATATTTCAATCCGTGTATCAAAAAGCCTGTGGCTAAACAACAATACTCAACGAACTCGCAGTACTAGACGTCCAACAACACCGTTGTGCTTGCAAGACAAACTTCGCAAAATGTTACGTACAGCTTTACATAATTCTGATTATTCGACGCACTAGGCCTTACGAAAAGCATAATACTCGCTCAATATAATGTACAAAAAACTTATAATCTTAATGAATTTGGCAGTCATATGTTTCAAATACAGACCCAGTAAAATAGGGTTACATGTTTATTAAAATGATATCTGATGTTAAGGTCACTTGACAAACATACTTAGTAATCAGCCAAATCGATAATTTTTAGCCGTCACACAACATTTTACAGTAACATACACGGTCTTAACAAAAATATATAATACAAAGTCTCATATTTTGTGATCCCTTCATCTCTTTGAAGCAGGTACTTGGTAGCTACAAAAGCTGGATAAAACTTCTTAAAAAAGGCAACGCCAAACATAATAGAACAGAGAGATACTTACATATATTTAGGAAAGAGTTTTAGAGGAAATTTTTTATACTAGCTAAGTAAGATTTTATAGAAGAGGTAATTCCACACTAATAGGCATAGGCGTTGAAAATTCTTAGTACCAGAGTGACAGTATCAAAACTTATAATTAAACTAGGATATTGGTCGTGTTGTTAACTTTGTTGACTAACAGTAAACTATAGATATTTCAAACATAATTAAAACATTTAATTACAGTCAAACTTGAACAAAATCATAGTTTTTACCCGTAACCTGTACTACAACACACATAGAACTAACTCAAGGCAATTTTCACAAAAATTTTGAACGTGATCATGCCGTCAAATAAATAGATTTGTTAACTAAGCTTTCATCTATCTAGTTTGTAAGTAGTTGTGTATATGTTTTATAATTGGTATGAACGAAGCGTATAAGTAATCTTAGAAAGTTTCTTAAAGATTCAATTGCTTTTAATACTTTAATTCGTAATTACTACGCCGTCCAAGTTGACGACAATCGGCCAATTTTTAGGCTAGCAATTTTTAGCTAGTGTTTCCACCAACGCGACAAATATGGACAATTTTAGTCGATTGTAGAAAAATCGACTAAATATAAAACACTTATAGAACTCTTAAAACAGAACAATATAAACTATTCTCGTTTTAATACAAGGCGGTAACCAATGGAAACTTAAGGAAAAATACCAACTTATCATAGAGGGCCTAACATTTTTGAAGCGCATCTTAAAAATTATTGAACTAGTTGGATACCTTATGAGCTTCCATTGGCTACCCATAATGAACACATGCTCAACTCATAACACAGTACAACATTAACGTATCGCAACTATACATAATCGAATGTGCGTAACAATTGTAATATAACTAAGATTTGTTTATCATCAAGATGTATGCGCCGTGGTGTCAGACGAGGCGGACGCCTTGTTAGTGATGGCGACTGTGTTCGAGGGTGCTTCGCCACCGGGTGGCAGTGCTGGGGTCTCCGCTCCGGGCTCTGCGGGGGCAGCCTTGAGCGCGGGCCGGGGGTCGTGTTCGTCTGCGCGCGTACACGCCTCTAGTACAAACTTGTTGAAAAGTTCCGGCTTATCTAGGTACACGTGGTGACCGGCGCCGTTTATTACCTGCGGGAAACAATTCAAAAGAGTTATTACTTATATTATAAACCTTTCAATCATGGTAATTCGAGACACAATAGCTTGAAAAACAATAAGTGCGCGAACGCTTGAGGTTTGATAAATTAAGCACGCTTATTTTCATGACAGCATAATTCAGGCAAAAGACAAATAATATTATTATATGTTGATATTTGAGTGGTAAAAAATAATGAAACGGGGGTTAGAACTATGCCTGGCGCCATAAGCTTATCCACTATAACATAGATCTTTCTTTTTGTGAGGGGTAAATCATCAAATGACTTCTCCCGCCCAGGTGAGTCGAGAGGGTAGTTTCAGACTCTGACTAAAACCCCTCCCCCGTTCCTTTTTCTGCCCAAGGCCGAGTTGCCCGGCCACCGCACCAACCGTACAGTCAACTGAAGATACTAGAACTATGGTGGAAACTGGCGCCATAAGCTCAATATCCCACTATAAAAAATATTTTTTTTAAGAGAGAATATTCAAATGGCTTCTCCCGCCCATGTGAGGCCAGAGGGAGTATCAGACTATGACTCCCTCCCCCCGTTCGTTTTTCTGCTCAAGGCCGAGGCCGTGTTGCCTCCTTGCGCTTACCCCGTAATGCCGGCTACTATAACATAGGTCTATCTTTATCTTTCTTTATTAAAAAAAACTTTGCCCCACATTAGGATTTTCTCCTGTGTCGAGGGTGCGTTTACAAACATGCAATTTCACATGCACATCACACCCAGACCCGGAACAACAATTTGTGGATCACACAAAGAGTTGTTCCGTGCGGGAATCGAACCCGACACACGTTGTACGGCAGCCAGTTGCCCAGCCACCGCGCCAACAGTGCAGTCATAAAGAATTTTCATTACAATATAATTTTTCTTCTTACCTGTACATAAGTATTAGTAGGGCCACGTTGCTCCACTAGAACCTGTCCACTGCTGTTATCCACCCAGGACCGGGAGCCATACAGCACTGTGATGGGCAGGGCGGGGTCCAGCTCGTTCACTCGACGAACCATCGGGTTCTTTGCCCAACCGAAACCAGTCATTAGAGTGTGGAACGCACTTTCACCGCTGTGAAGAGAAAAAAAAATTAATCATTACTAAGAATTGTAATAAAATAAAGAGCTTTGAGATGATTTAGAGAAACTAATATTATAAATATATAAAGAAAATAACGACTCTCATTTATATGAGACGTAATCGTCTTTATCAAAGAGTATGTAACCACTACGTTTATGTTTTAATTTGCCGCGTTTCGAGTAAAAGATGAATACTCGATGGTCGGAATTCTAACCTAAAAATATCAAACATTGAAGATTTCAATTATTGGTTTAAAGGTTATTAATTTTAATAAGGAATAATAAGTAAATCACCTGGAGTAAAAACTTTTAATGTTGTTTTCTGTTTTTATTGCAGGTAAGACTATTTCTAACTGTCTTTTGTAATTTTATCTTGTAAACAGAAAATAAATAAATGAAACTGTTTTTTTTGCAGAAACCCAACTGAGTTTTTATTTCGAGAAGGAGTGGTATATAATAATCTTATTACATATATGTAATGTGTGTACCATAGGGGTTAATCTTGGGAACCGCTGGTGGTATAACAATTTTTTTTTAACAATTTAAGTAAATCTGAGGAGGCAACAGTTGATGGCTTGACTGGTATAATCTCAATAGCGCGTTGCCGGATTTTTTAAAAGAAAAACACACGTTTCTAGAATACTTGAAGGTCGTCGTATCGATCCGGAAATTATACAAATTTCGTATCTTACCTAGGCGTTTGTGAGTTACACTGGTAGATATATTCGGGTATAACCCTCTCCGCGTCGGGCACGTAGTTGAGGTACTTCCTAGATATGTCGGGTCGGGTCTTACTGACCAACCACTTGCCGGCGGGGCCCGCGGCCCTCACGGCCCAGAGAGGGTTCAGTGGCTGCAAGGCAGACCCGATCACTCGTACCCAGAGAGGAAGTTGTGCCTTCTCATATGCATTTGGTGGACGCTCAGCGAAGCCCCAAGGATCAGCTAGGACTAAGTGACGTACTCTGCAATTGAGGAAATAAGCCGTTTAGTACCTGATGAAAAGTGCATGTTATTTTGTGCCCAACTTTTTGGTTTTTTGGTGAGGGGAAAATAATAAAAATGGGTACCCGCCCAGCTAGAGAAATGATAATCGAGTTGCAAAGACCTACAGTATAATTAAAAGGAATTACATCAGTTTTAATTGAAAGTAGGGAAAGTAACATTATCGTTCTAGCGCCCGATTCTCATGCAAGACAAGAAGAATGGAAGGAGGGAGAGAAGACATACAGTGAAGGAAAACACCGTGAGTAAACCTGGGCCTATAATTTCTAATTATAAGTTTGAAATCCAATCCGCCTTGAGCAAGCGTGGTGATTAATACTCAAACCTTCTCCGTGCGAGTAGAGGCCTTTGCTCATTGTTTATAGTAAGATTATGTATTTTTAACAAATTAGCAATAGACTCACCTCTCTGGGTATTTCATTGCGTATGCGGTCGCGATGTACCCTCCGAGACTGTGGCCCAGCAGTATGAACTGCCCGAGGTTGACCTCACGTCGCCACTCCTCCACAGACTCCACCCATTGTGCTTCGGCCTTCTGCGCGTCTGACGCGAACTTGGGACGGGAACTTCGACCAAAACCTGTCAAATAAGCAAAATTTGATTTATAAACAATATCATACAATATAGCAAGTGTGGGAGAGTCATGCTTCGGCACGTATGCGTCGCGTCGGCTCGACCGGAGTTACACCGCGACCTCATAGAAAACCGGCGTGAAACAATCACTGGGTTGTGTTTCTCCGTGTAAGTGAGGTTACCGGAGTTATCGGGAGTCTAATCCTTCTCCCCATCCCTCCTCAATACCTAAAGCTACAAAACCCTAATCCCCAAAAGACCGGCAACTCGTTACTCCACTGGTGTTTCGGGTGTTCATGGGCCGCGCCGGCTGCTTACCATCAGGTAACCTTCTCAAAGTCTGCTCGTTTTCCTCCTAACTACATAAAAACAGCAACATTTCAAAAAAGTATATCATCATGTTTAAATAAAATATATTTATCTAGAAATATCAGGGAAATAGTAAAAATTAGGTAAGTAATAAAAAAAGAAAAACTTATTTCTTAAAAAGCCGTAAGATAATTAAAAACAAATAAACTCCCTATTTTGACGTCTTTTAAAATATAATAACCTTGATAACATGACAATCACAAAAATAACATTGGCGCGACTTCAATTTAGCCAAAGATTTACACGTGGGGGCTAAAAATAAACATAAATAAATAAAGAAGGTCATTTACCTAGTAAATCAATGGCGTATACCGGCCTCGTGGCGGCAAAGGAGTCTAGATTTGGGCACCAGAGCGCTAGGCCTGCTCCCATTCCATGTAGCAGCACTAGTGGGGTCTTGGGAGACTCCTCATTAAGTGATATCGTCCATATTTTGTCGCTCTGTCCCACAACACTGCCAATGTCCACGTAAAACCGTTTGTACGCTGTTTTCAAGCCTAGAACAAAATAAAACAACAATACAATATCATGAAAACCATTAAAATATATATATCTACGCTCTTCAAATACAGTATATGGCAATTTTCAACAACTTTATTACTTAAGAAATATTCAAAATATTCAAAACTAATATTATAAATGCGAAAGTAACTCTGTCAGTCTGTCTGTCTTTTCTTCACGCCTAAACTACTGAACTGATTTCTGTGAAATTTGGTACAGACATAGTTTGGAACTCTAGAAAGGATATAGGATAGTGTTCACTATTCCACGCGAACGTAGTCGCGGGCAAAAGCTAGTAATGTATATTTAACATTGAGGTAAATAACAAATCAAAAAATGACTTGTTAGTTATTCCTTTCGAGAGGAAATGCAGTTTTAGTAAATGAGCCCTAGTTTTAAAAGCGTATTGTTAAGTTCTACCCTACAAGTGTCTTTGTAATAACACAAAGACTTTAAGAGTTCTTTGCAAAAGCTAAAAATATCGCAATCGAACTTAAAGCCGAATATACATCACAGAGGCGGGTCGCGCTAGAACCCTACCAGATTCGTACATTCACTATGGTAAGAGACAAAATAGCTTGGCGTGTTGTGTGCTCAACCGGAACATTCTGTCGCTACACGACGCGACACTCCACACAAATGTATTTCAAACTTACTTAAGGCATCCACTACGGTAATATTATCTTTCATTCTTACTTTTTACTAATATTATAAATGCGAAAGTTACAATGTTCGGACATTTGTTACTCAAACACGCCAAAACGGTTGGACGGATCTGGATTAAATTTGGCACAGGTACAGGATACACCCCGGAATAGGATATAGGCTACTTTTTATCAACATACGACGCGGGCGAAGCCGCGGGCAGAAGCTAGTAGAAAAATAAGTTGAAAATAGAACTGAAACCGTGAAAGAAAATGTTTCCTCATTTATTCGCTTAGATAAATAGTATTACAGCACTTAGCTCACTAATCGCTGCCAAACTAGTAAGGTCGCTGAATGCACGCTTGTACTGATAACGACAATCTTATCAATTAATTTATAATAGGAACATTGATAATATCTCAATAACATTGGATATTGAACTATTGCGGATTCTTGGATTTGTCAGGGGTCAATGCGGAGGGCGGACGAATGATTTATCGCCTATGAATAAGTCATAAAAAAATAATAATATTGTAGTACTGAACGGTACGGTCCTGTTGGAAATTTGCTAATTCCTCTTAAACAGCTATCTCTAGCCTGCTTGTTTAGGAGATTAAATAAGGATACTTTCTCATAGAAAGAAAGGAAAGGCCCAGATCCAGACGTTACGGGCTATTGTACCAGCCATTTGGCCAGCGCTTCAAATACACACTATTTGTGTGTGTCGTTCTGTGTCCCGCAATGTTCAACATGGATTTATATTTATATAGGCCCCTAAAGTGTCTTTTTTGAGGGAGGAAAATCTTCAAATGACTTTTAGTCAGTAATTAAGAGTCTGACACTCCCAGACTCTTACTGACTAAAACACCCCGTTTCTTCTCTAGCTTCAGGCTGGGGACGCGGTACCTTGACCCGCAACCCCAGAAGCCCCTTAACTGACTTGACACTATCCGAGTCCCTCGTCAAATAATAAGTCGTTAAACTTACATATTTAATAAAGGTAGTTTCCTAAGTCAACAATTATTAATTCGACGTTTGAATACAATAAAGTATTGAAAAATAACTATACCTACTTTAATTCATCGATATGTCGATATCAATACACAAAATTTACGATAATTTTAGCTCTATTTAAGAAATAAATAAGCTATTTGACGCAAGTATACTATGACGTCATAATTTTGAATTTCATAAAATTTTCGTATGTATCGGTTTTGTCTTTTGGATAAAGTATTGAATTTGACTAAGTAGTTGGAAACTAGTATTAATTAAAAATGTCTCATGAGAGTTGTAACACAAAAATAGTACTATAGCTATTAACATAATATTAAATAGTTTTCCATAAACTAACCACGCTGTGTAATAGTAATACTTGCAGTAAATAATTATAGTCGTTATAAAGTGAAAACCGCTTTTACCTTCACGTAGAAAGCGGTTCGATATTTGCGTCACTACCCTAGTCGATGATCGTTGATAAAGAAAACATCTACATGATACTTTTCCTGTTTTCTACGACTTCGACTTTCAGACATATGTGAGAGAGAAAATTCTTCTGCACGAAATGGGCCCGGCTCGATCGGAATTGCACCCCACAAAATACAGGAAAGAAATCAAGTCTTGGGCTGTGATTTTCTATGTGAGATTACCGGTTTCCCTGATAATATACAAATCGGCAGCACTCATTCCAACTCTTTTGGTTTCCATGGGCGGCATCAAATGCTACCATTAGGTAATAGTTCTTCAAGTTTGGCAACACATAATATAAAATAAATATAAAGACAGTAGACAGAGATAAAAATACGCGTAATTCGAAAAGGATTCTAAAATTTAGAATTCCATTTAAATACAAGAAAGGTTTGTTTAAATTTTCTAAATCTAGAAATTAAGTAGGTAATGCATTGAATTTTAGTACTTCTGCTTATCTGTTGGACAAACAAAGAGTAAATGTATTGTGATATTGAGTCATTTTGTACAAAATCTATGTAAACTGCTGGATAATAAATTTCGATGAGTCACTTCGCTTCAATCAATGCAAAGTCCAACTTACTACTTTAATCGGGTAGTTTCCTAGGTCAAAAATAAATTAATTCGACTTTTGTAAATTGAAAAATAACGCATACGTTTTCATCGATCGATCGATACACTAAGTTTTAGATATTTTTTAGCTAATTATTAAGAAATAAGTAAGCTATTTGACGCAAAAATACTATGACGTCATAACTCAGTTTTTTAAACCAATTTCATACAAAAGTATCGTTTTTGACATTTAAATTAAAGTATTGAATTTGACTACAGAAGTAACTATACTAATATTATAAAGAGGTAAACTATTTAATTCGTAAATTTGTAAGTAGGAGCCTAGGAGGTAATCCTTGGCACCGCTGGTCGGATTTCCGAAATTCTTTCACGGATAGATATCTACAATGTTCTTGAAAGCTATAATAGGCTGTAAAACATCACGCTACAACCTATAGGAGCCTCGCAACGGGTGAAACCGCGCAAGACTTGCTAATCTAGAATATGCCACGCAACACTGGTAACGGTGCGTACCCACTTGATTGTTATCAGTGTGCACCAACCTTTATCTCGAGAGCTACATCCCGGAAAATCATTAACCGATAACATCGTTTCGATTGGAACCAGAGCTTTTTACCTTCGATGCTATTTCTATAACTATAAAGTCCATAATGACGAAATGTAATACGGAATTAGGTCTTTTGTAAGTTCAAAGATTTTTTTTATCTAAAACATTCTCTTATATGACAATGCTGTTTTTTTTTTTCAGTAATCTAATGGCAAAATGTTTTTGAACTAGCAGTTAGGAAGTTCATTCCTAATTCCTATTATACTTTTATCTTTTAAAGATATTGTGAAAAGCGATTTTTGCCATAAGTGTCGCAGATAGGAGATACGATGTTAACCGTACGCTTAGGTTAATTCCTTTCTTTTGTGATATGCAAACGAGCAGACGGAAGACCTGATGGCAAGCAATCGGTGCCGTCCATGTACACCCACAATACTACAGAAGTTGCAAGTGCACTGCAGCTTTATCGTCCATTTTGAAGATAAGGAGATTTGGGGATTTAAGTATTGGTGGAGTTCTTCTTCCCTCATCTCTCCGAATTGAGATGGGATTTCGGATTAGGCGTCCGGTAACCTCAGTCACACGACGAAACACAACGCTGTGGTTGTGCCACGCCGGTTTTCTGTGAGGTTGTTTTATCACTCCGGTTGGGCGTGCCCATTCGTGCCGAAGCATGACTCTCTCACACATGGCAATGGTTTGACAGAGCAAGGACGGAACTAAAACTTGTATTTATCATTTTCTAAAATTGTTATTTATTATGTTTTCGGCTTACTCACGTAATAATTTGACGAGATACTCGACAGTCGCAGAGTCGCGTGTCGCGCAATGCTGCTCATGAATACGGGCCTCTAGCATGGCTTGAAACTAGTCGAGTATCTCGTCAAATTATTACGTGAGTAAGCCGAAAACATAATAAATAATTCTAAAATTGTGTTTAAATATATAATATAACATATATAATAAAATAATTCTTTTATGTCGATTTTTTTGTGAGGGGAATATCGCCAATGAATTCTCCCGCCTAGGATGGGCGGCAGGGAGTGTCAGACTCTTACTGAGCAAACCCCCCCCCCCCATCTCCTGCTCTAGACCGAGGCCGCGGTGACTCATTGCGCTTATCCAGAAAACCCGGCTTTATACATGTAGTCATTTTGTACGAACCTAACAAGACTTGAATTATTTAATATAGTAAGTATTAAGTATTATCACTAGGTAGGACAGTTGCCTACGATCAACTTTAATCTTTTATCCAAACGTATTTCGCTTTATTGATAAGATTCTATTGTTTAATAGGTACTGGTAGCTAGCACTTCAAGATATACCGATCTGGAAATTTCGCGCCAGCCATAACATCGAAGACTTACGAGTGCATTGACGACCTCTTGTGGGTTGTTAGCAAGAGGATTTGGGATAAGAGGGAGGAAAGATTGGGTCACCTCACTCACATAGCAAAACACAACATCCTAAGCGTTTTTTTAAATCGGTTTTCTGTGAGGCCATAGATAGTATGACTACGGTGGAGCATGCCCATTCGTCCTGAAGCATGGCTCTCCCAAACACGTCAGTTCTTGTTTCATGAGTGCGCTACCTCCCCCCACAATTATAGAGACATTACCGTGCCGTAATGACTTTGTTCCGCCAGCACGTTATATAAGGGGACGGGAGTTGCCAATAATTGCTTGCCCATTAATAACATTTGTGTAATAGACCGTCTGCTGATTTTGTCAAAGCTAGAGTATAACATTTTCCTATCAAACTACATGTTCCTAGTTTTCTCGTGTCTAATAACCCACCTAAACTAACGCACGTCCGTTAAAATATTACTTCTACAGTACAATTTGAAATTTGAAAAAAGAATACTTAGAGTTCATTTGCTGACTTTCCCCTGTTATCTGCTAAAGAAGGAAAAAAGGCGTCGTTATTTATGTATTTCCAAACAACTGGTTTATCTGCCCAATAACTAAGTGAATGTATAAGTTGTATAAAACCGCTATAGAGTTAAAAATACTACACAACTTACATTAAAAAAGTACATAATATAAAACAAAGTAGCATTGTCTGTCCCTATATCGCTATGTACGCTTAAATCTTTGAAACTATAAACGCAACGGATATTGATGTGGGTGTTCAATAGATATAGTGATCGAAGAGCAAAATTTATATGTAGGTATAATAACATCCATTAAATGCGAAGAAAATTAATATACGCATTAAATTTTTATCTTTCGTCTTCAGGTCGCCATATAAAAGGACCTCGCAAAATCTGTCATACCCACATTAAAATTAGGTCTTGCCCTGCCACTGGGTAAATCAATCAAATCAAATTCTTTATTTCAAGTCGACCACAACAGGCACTTTTGAACGTCAAGCAAAAAAGATATATTATATAAAATAATAATTTATCTAAAAAAAAGCTTACATGATAATATTTGTTTCTCAATATTTCGTAGCATCGCATCCGACTGACGGGTCCAGCTGAACCACCCTCCGGTCCAACTGTGAAATAATAAACAAGATGCAATATTAAAAATAAAACAAATGCTTTTGACGACTTTTACAAACAGATGAAACGTCATTGTTTCTAGAGCTAAATCAAATTCCTAATTAAATCATCTTGGCAGTTTATCAACTACAAATAATGTTTCAAAATAATCATAGCTTTTTTAAAAAATAAAATGTTTTTCTTATAGTCGAAACCCTTGAAAAACTTTAGATGTAGTTAGCTCAATAAACAATACAGGCTGTTTCTAAAGGTCCACACACACACAAACACAATCAGTAAACATAACAATAATACATTAAAAAATGCAAATAAAATTTTAAAATAAATTATTCACAGAAGTAGGTTGTTTATGTTAGTAGATATAGTTAGTAGTAGGTACCTATTGATAAATCTAATATATAAAAATGAATCGCAAAATGTGTTGGTAAGCGCATAACTCAATAACGCTTGGACCAATTTTGATAATTCTTTTTTTGTTGTGTTTGTTATTGTCGGGAGAAGGTTTTTATCAAAGAACATATTAGAAATGTAGAGGGGAAGATTAGGTAAAAGTGCCCTTTAATAGAGAGATAGTTGGACCCGTGCAAAGCGGGGGCGGGCCGCTAGTTAATTATATTTTTGTTTATTTACAAACAACTATGTACTTATTAGTATTTAGTATCTAAAAGGACATTACCGCCAAGCTTTGTTATACGGAAAACACACTTAGAGCTCAAGAAATAAAGTTTTAACTAAGTATCTTGTTATAAACGTGAATTTTAAGTTTCAGCATTAGGAAGGTTTTTTTTTGTGAGGGGAAAATCATCAAATGACTTCTCCCACCCAGGGCTGGGTGGGAGGGAATGTCAGACTCTTACTGACTAAAAAACCCCCCTGTTCCTTCTCCTGCTCTGGGCCGAGGTCGCGGTGCCTCATTGCGCTTACCCCGTAACCCCGGCTAAGGTCAACAAAGGTAAGGATTAATATTAGCAGAGCATAGCTATAGAAGAAATATGTTAGCTTAGAAGAAACTCCAGATATATCTATGCTATAGTTAGTTAGAAACTACAGACATTTCTAGATATTGACACTTATCTCCTTGAAAAGATATTAGTGGGTTAATAAAAAAATATCAGAGTAGAAATTGTTACGAAGCGGCCAGCTACTACGCCGTTGAGTTATTAGGTGTAAGTCTTTCAGAGTTTTGGAACTATGTATCAGTAGTAAAAAAAACTAAATTGTGTCTACTAATAACACTACAATAGGCATTATTGTGAGGGAATAATCATAAATTGACTGACTTCTCCAGCCCAGAGAGTGGTGCGAAAGCCCTACTACGCTAAGGTTTGTTACGCTTGCCCCGCAACCCCGGTTGAAACAACATTAACAGCAAGATAGGGTTGTCGCAGTTTTTTCTGCAACTCCTGCCTTCCGTTTTCAGGGGAATAAAAACCCATAATTCAAAAGTTATATAATTCCCTTTGTTTATTATTGACCGGTCAAAGTTACGAAGGTCAATATTCTAGTTGCCGTCCAAGGTCGAGATGGCGGTTATAGTAATTGGTGAGTCACGGAACAACGTTTACTAATAAACTCGTAATGTGCCTAGTCATGGCATAGACTATAGACTATTATTGGTACCAAGCAGACTTTTTGGTGTTTTTTTATTATGTAATAGATTGGCAAACGAGGGGACGGATTACCTGATGGTAAGCAATTAGCGCTACCCATGGACACAACCGCAACACAGGAGTTACGAGCGCTGTGCCGATCTTTTGGGGATTACGGATTTGGAGATTTGGATTGGGCCTCCGGTAACCTCACTCATACGGCGAAACACAACGCTGTGGTTGTTTCAAGCCGGTTGTCTGTGAGGCCGTAGTATCACTCCGGTCGAGCCGACTATTTGTGCGGAAGCATGACTCTCCTACCTGAGGAGAGTCCTTTATCCTTCGCTATCGCTAAAATATTGTGGAATATACTCTTCAAATACGCCGCGAACCCGAGTATTAAAGAATGTAGAATATGTGGATAGATAATAACGATAAAAAAAATACAGCAGTATCTTTTAGGAATATCTAACGAACGCGCATGGCTTAAAGAGCAAGGACACTTGCAGCGATAAAATCTCCAACTATCCAAGACTACTAAATACTAGTATTTAGGTGATTAAAACTTATAAGTACTATTTCTTTGGACTGTGTCAAATAAAGTTATTTTTTGTGACTCTCCCTTTTCTTCGTCGAGAAATAGTTTCCCATTATTAGTAAATTAAACAAATAAATATTGAAAGTAGCCCAAAATAAATAAAATTAAGCATTTCAAACTAAAATTGTGAACATCAACTGGAAATACATCTTACTTCCATATAATGGATACAACAGTTCCAATCCATGTCCTGCTAACTGTACTGAAATTTAAAAAGAAAACAAACCATCGACATTTAATCAAAAATATAAACCACTAGCCTCCAAGGAGGTTGTTAATGATGCAACCTTTTGCTAGCACAATCATGCTTGTGAATAAAAAAACAAATTAAGTTTATATTTAATAAATCAAATTGTTGAATGTTTAGTTGAAATAATGATTTAATTATTATCAGTGAATGAAATACTCTAGAGCCATGATAGATTACACACTACATGTGGGTCATCTACGCATTCAAGCAGTCTAGCATACACACACAAGCACACTCTACTTCCTAACACAATGGCAATATTGTGTCAACATATACATTATTTAACTTCCAATTAAAGTACAATAGGACTTAACTATTTTGACTACAATAGTCAGGTTTATTCATCAACTTAATTTAGTTTAAAACTTCGTCTTTTTAAGGTAAATAAACATTTAAATAGAGATAAATCTTGCCACACATTAAATAAAGACTTTTTTAAATTTAATAATGACTATGACTAAGTTTTTTTTTCTGTAGGTACAGACTTTTAAGAGAATTGGATAGTGTTGCATCATTCTTCATATCATCATGACTTGTAATTTTGGTTAGCAATGACAACATTCAAATATCACTTGAGATAGTCAAGTGATATTTGAATGTTGTCATTCTAGTTTTTTTTTGTAGTTTGTAAAAATAAAGTATTTAAATATAAACAAATTATGTTATTTTTTAAAAGGCATATAATTAATTATAACATCATGTCTAAATTCCTTTTTTGAAATAATATTATAATAAGTGAATGATTAATTTGTATACTTGTAAGTATACAAAATTGGTGAATTCTTAAAACATATTTAATTATTTATTTACCCCTACGTTTAAAATATAATGTATATGTTAATTCAATATTGCTCATTGCCTGAAGTTTCTAAAAAATAAGAAAATAAACATCACTTCAAAAAGTAACCAAATAAACACAGTTAATGTTTAAAAAAAACTTGCTTATTGTTGTAAACCATTGATGCTGGCTGTATAGTTTATACTCTGAAATAATACCAACATAATGATGTTATGACAGTTTAATTTTTTTTATTTAGGTATATTCAGGTATTGTTAATGTTATTATACAGTCTGTCATTGTTGTGGTGATCTGTTGTAAAAACAATAAAAAATGTCAATTAGTTTGTATGTTAAGATCTAATAAAATAATTAAAAGAACTAATATATTTTTGTTATTAAAATATAACTAATATTACGTAATTAAATTATCTCTCATATATTATGAATACTTACATATATTAAGAGTTCTATTAGAAGGATAAGTTAATATTAAAGTTGGCTTAGGATATTGTATTTTTTTATTTAAGGTTCTTTTGAAAGTCTTGATTCATGGTGACTTAGATGTTTTTTTTTCACCGTCTTTTAGTGTGAGATAATTATAATTACTTCATGCTATACCTTGTAATATCCCAAATCTATTTTTTACATCATTGTCATAAAAAATATTTTCTTTTGCAATGATAATGTAATTTATTTTGAAAGATATATAACATTTGAATATTATTTAAATAAAAGTAAAGGAAATTAAAAATATATGATAAGGAAATGATAATTGTTATCAAATCTTGGTTTATATTGAATGAATAATTAATAAATATTAATAAATTAACTTTAATTTACTTTAAATAATAGACCAAAAATTGTAAAATTTAAATGCAAATATTTATCAAAAATAACACAATCAGACACTCAAACATAATTTAAACGAAAACTTATCACATATTATTAGATTTAAAATGTGGTTTCTTTGTGATTATGACTCTGTAATGAATCTGCAGTGCAAAAATCAGATAATAATGTTTAAAAGCTAATAAAAAATTACCTTAAAAAGCCAATAATGACATGATAAATGAACGGCATGAGATAGTGGGTCCATATAGAACAACACGGAATGTGAAATCTTGGCATAACAGACGATATTGACATCAAGAACTCACTGATGAAAACCTACAAAAATACCAACTTCTACAGCATGACACTAAAAATAGTAAAGCCGAAGCACAAGCAAGCTTCATACGAAAATTATAAAGCAATTGCGCAATAATAAAATGCCGAAAATAGACAAAAACATAATAAAAATTAATTTACTAAATACCTGGATTCCGTAGATTCAAGATTTAATTCACTACCCATTTGGTCACTGGTACTAATTCTTAAAAGCACATACCACTTCCGCGTTAATTTATGATAGCGTTATCGGCACAATTATTAAGTAAGCATGTTATTTCTCCAAATGCGTAAAACAAAATGCCAAAAAAATAAATTGACGACTTGACATAACAATTTTCAATGTCATTTGAAACGTCAGTTTGACTTTGACGTTTTTAAAAGGCCGCGTTCAAGTTGTACATCTTTATAAGTTTTTGGTATAATTTAATGTGCCTTTACATTTACGAATCACAAATCACTATGGAAACCAATTTGTACTACAAAGCAGACGTTGACGAAAATAGAGAACTTAATCAAAACAAAATACACTTGGTAACAAAATGCAGTTCTCAACAGTTCAACCAGTGTTTAAGCTAGAGTTAAACCACAAGATTACTCCAGAAGTAGTGACGATTGCGAAGTATGATGGAACGCACCCTTGTCTTACGGCATCAGCTGGATATGATAAAGTTATTACCTATTTCCTTGATTCTTTTAAGAAATACTTGAGCATATGTTTTGTTTTTTATAAAATTATTGATACCCATAAAGAATAATTCAGATTTTGGGTCTTTTCTCTCCTGCACCATAATACACAATTACTTTTATCTTTATCATCATGTACTACCAAAAGATATATATAGGTAATTCATTAATCTCAGATCATTATCCATCATCCCCATGGAGGAATGGTCAGTGGACGAGCGCAGCGGTCGCAGGCTCACGGAGAGGTCTCTGAATTGAATCTGAGCCAAGCTGTAATTGCTCTTGCAGCTGGACCTTTGCGTCCAGACACTGGTAGAGATATGCTGCTTATTGGGTCACCAACACAGATATTAGGTAAGAACAATTATTATAACATCTTGCATAAACGAGGATAATCCAATATTATACTAAGCTTCAATACTAAAGGTTTTTTTCCAAAATATTGTTTTAGAAGTTGAAACCCTTCGACTTCCGAGAATTTAGATAATTAAAATTAATTTTCACTTACAGCATACGACGTCCACGACAATACGGATCTGTTTTTTAAAGAAGCACCAGATGGTGTCAATGTGATCACAACTGGATTCTTCGGCAAGCATACGGAGACCTTGGCCATAATTGGTGGTAACAGTTCAGTACAAGCCATTGACTGGGAGGGCAATGAGGTCTTTTGGAATGTCGTTAGCGGTAAAGTTTGTGCTATGATTACTTTCGATTTTGATAAGGATGGGGAAAATGAGGTATGTTTATAAAAATTAAAATAAATATGACCTATGACCTACTACAGTAGATTAAAGATACGCCTAAGGCATTGGTTATTTTTTTCTTGCAGCTTCTCATAGGATGCGACGACTCATTTATTCGAGTTCTAAAAAACAACCAATTTATAGCAGAAATCGCTGAAACTGGACCTATCATGTGTCTGTCTCCAGTGAACGAAGTCAGGTTCGCATATGGACTAGCTAATGGTACTATTGGAATTTATGAAGAGGGCATTCGATTGTGGAGAGTTAAGGTACTAGTGGAAATACATAAACAGAGGCATAGGTGGCCCACCTGTTGAAACTTATAATGAATTATTTCTTACAGTCGAAACAGAACGCACTGGCTCTCCAATGGTCAGGAGATACCTTAGCTTGTTGCTGGTCAAACGGGCGTGTGGATTGGCGTGAAGGTACAACCGGACGAGTGTTACGGCGAGTACAGATGCGTGCTAATGCTGCAGCAATGTTACTGGCAGACTACCGATCTGTTGGTGCGCCAGATCTCGTCTGTGTGTCTGATAAAGGCGAAGGTACGGTGATCGTTACGTGGGTAGATACAAATAAATAATTTTCCGCCAGAGAACACAAAGGTTGAGGGTTACAGTCTAGACCTATTTTAGTACCTCGATTAATAGCTGACGAATACGATCTTACCATAGTATAAAGAGCTTTACCTATACTATGATCTTACTACTGATTTTTCAACAGTGTTAGGGTATCCGCCTTACCAAGAAAATACGGGCTTCAACACGGCTACCAAGAGCAAGCCTTCTGAAGAGGATCTATTAGCCATCACGGAACTATTTAATAAGAAGCAGGCTCTTATGGTAGAATTACAACATTACGAGGCCAACGCTGCGAGTGGCAGTGTGAGTCTTGAGAATCTAGAGCGGCCGGCTTCTGCTATGCCTACTAATACTAGGCTGCAAGTGGCTATTCTGCATTCTCCCGAGGAGGTAACTATTACCATCCAGGAGCAAAGTCCAATATTTGTATTATTCACCATAAATATGTATGTTGTGTAGGTAGCTGCGTACTTCTGTTATACTTGTTTTAGGCTTGCCTACAACTTGCAGTGTCGACTAACAATGAGACAGTAGTTCGCGCAGCGCTAGTTTTGGCGGAAGGTATTTTTGAAAGCGGAGAGACTTTCATTCGCCACCCTCAGCCTAAACAATTGAGGTCTCTACTCCATGTGCCCTTGAAACCACCACGTGATGTACCGGTGGATGTCCACATCAAGGTACTCGAGTATTTTTTTTATGTCAAGTATCGCTAAACGAGCTAGCAGTTTACCTGATGGTTGAGCGCCGCCTATGGACATTCGTAGTACTAAAAGAGTTACAACAAGTGCGTTGCCGGCCTCTTTTCGGTTATTTGGAATTTAAGGATAGGGGATTTTTGAGGATTGTGGATGCTGGGAGGAAAGAATTGGGCTTCCGGTAACCACACTCACTAGGCCAAACACAACGTAGGTAAGTGTTGCTTCACGGCAATTTTTTGTGAGGCCGTGAACCCCGGTTGGGCCCGCCTATTCGTGCCGAAGCATGGCTCTTCCACACATGTTTCATACTAACTGTAATACGAATTTTTAATAATTAACTATTTTAATTGACTTTCAATACAGGCTCTCATAGGCTATCCTGATAGTGAACAATTCCATATCTTCGAGTTGACGAAACAGCTCCCGAGATTCGCCATGTACCAATCGTTTACCAAAGAAGTAAGGAATAAAGGGAACAGCTATGTAACATTTCGCATCACTGAGAGAGTGCAAAGGATATGTATCTGGGTGAACCAGAACTTCTTATTGGAAGAAGAATTGAATCTTGAGTCAGAAGAAACAAAAGAGCTTCATATTAATCTTCTGTGTTTGAGAGATCAGTCTTATTTGTACATGGACTTTGCAGCAGATGGTCAAGTAAAGTTTAGCACCCATGATATAAGGCTGGCTGGGGACCTGATACAGAGTTTGGCTGTCTATTTGAATTTAACTGACTTGCAGGTACAAGTATTTAGGTACCCTGATTCTTATAAGAAATTATTACAAAATTCACACTCATTAGACTCATACAAACAATCTAATTGTAAATAAAACACAGACATGTACTTAAATAATTTATTAATCTTAATTCAACTCTGCTTATAATCTATGCTGAATAATTCACTGACCATAAAGTTCAACAAAACCTACACATTTCACTGGGTTGAAGAAAAACATGTTGTTGTGTGGAGGTTCTCTCTGGCTCACTGCCTTTACTACTTCTTGTCCAATCACACCCCCGATGACAGCAGCAGCTCCAGATACTGTGCCAAACACATCCAGAAGTAGTTCATCCACGATAAAACCAGCTGGAAGAGACAGTTCCTTAACAAGCTCATCTCTCATGCATAACAGAATCTTAGTATCCTCTTTCCTCTTAGCTGGATCTGGGTTCCTGTTATACTCGTCTTTAAAACGCAGCAGAATTTTCATTACAAAGTATGATGGGTCCCCTCTGCGAAGTCTAGAACGATATTCTGGTTTCATCCAGTCAACAGACAAGGCGTTTTGAAGAGGAACATATATTGCTCTCCGTTTTACAGTAATACTGACAGTTTCCCGGGCATTCTTCTCAGTTTCATCTGAACTACGTTTTACAGCTTTGTGTTGGACAATTTCTTCAGAGTACTCATGGTCAACGAGGTCAGCAAACATGTAACCATACATGCCCCACACATCACCACACAAGAATTTCTTGTTGCTGTCGCGGCAAGCATTGTTTATACGCTCGAGTTGTTCTTGCTTTAAGCCAGTTGCGCATACGATATCATATTCCGTAAAGTAACTGTCTGGAAGATCATCAACAGACTTTGTCTCCGATGTAATCTCTACCATTGGGTTCAAAGCCCTTGCTCTCGTTAGCGATGCTTCTGCCCTATTCTCACCGATCTTGTCAGGTGGAGCTAAAAACTGCGAATACAGATCTATTTCTTTCAATTTCTCGTTGTCTAATAAGCATACACTTTTAACACCGGATAGAATAACATTCTTCGCTATCTCAGCACCAAGACCCGCTATCCCGATAATTAAAACTTTCGACGCACGTAACCTTTTTTGAGATTCCAAGCCCCATAAGCGGATTTGACGGTCGTATTGTTCCGCTTCCGCTTCGGACAATTCAATGTCGTTATTTTCAACCATTTTTATTTGTTTTTCACGAGTTATTTTCCTACACCCGGTTTCAACAGCTCAACAACTTTGACAACTCCCCCACGCCGGCAGATAACTGACGCGGCGCCATTTCTGACTAATCGATAGAGAGGTGACACTGATAATCGACTAATTTCGTGTTTTCTGTCACAGTATAAAAGACAAGCAATGGCGGAATTTTTTAAATGATCACTATGTTTTTTCAGTCTGTGGCACAATTTCCCGAACCTGAAAAAAAACTTCGTGAAGAAATGGAACACGTATCTCAAATAGGTGAGATGAGATCGCGGTTAGCTGCTGAAACTGCAGAACGCGCTCAACTAATTACTGCCTTATTACCAGCAGCTCAAGATGCAGCCGCTTATGATTTGTTAGTATTTTCTTTACAATTACCTATATTTGGTAATCGACCCACATTTGACTTTTTAGTATTATCTAAATAATGAAAAAATTTAGTAGTTTCGATTGATTTTACACAAATTCTGTAAACTTTTTTTAGGAGAGAGATGTTGAATCGGTACAAGGAAGTAGTAATGTTGAATGAGGAACTCCTGACAGGATGCTACATTAGGCGCTCTACTCAGGAGCAAGCTGTTACTTCGCTGAAGAGTTTGCATACTATTCTGCAACAAGCTGTGAGACTCAGAGGTAGGGGGCAAACGTTTTTTAAATGCCCTACTCGTTGATAGGCCATTTTTCGAGTTACTTTAATTATTTAATGAGGCTATGGATCTCCTAACCCTAGTAAGCGATCCTTTGGATACCCGGAACACGAGGAGTCACAAGTGCTTTCCGGTCTTTTAAGGAGTATGGTCTTTATTAGGTTTAGGTTAAAGTTACTGAGATTTTCTTAGTTTTAGGAGAATATTTAGTATACATATAAGTATGGCGTTAGATCCTTTCAATTTTTAATATAATTCATAACAAGGCTGTGTTGCTCCTTCCTTGGTAAATATTAACAAATCGGTGCTAATGATGGTATTTATTTTCCAACATATTAATTGCTTTATATTTTTACAGTGGGTAAATACAGCAAGGCAGTTGTAGCAGCAAGTAGAAAGGCAGTACAGGCTAACAACATAGAGGCGTTAATCAAGATCATACAAGTTGGAGATTCAATGATAACATAATTCAATCAGTATTACAACAGTTTATTTGATTTATCACAATAAATAAAACTTACACTATCAGTCATTTCAAACATCAAATTAAATCAATGTCAAATATTATATCATAGAGTTGTACTTTCAAAAATTATGAACTTTTTTATATTGAATCCATCATTTTGTACAATAAGTTGAGCCTTTAATATTAATAGTTATATCTGTAGACAAAAGCAAGTTATGTAGAATGCTCTTTATACAACACAAATTGATACTTTAACAGGTAGATATTCCTCAAATAACTATATCAAAGAACTCAAGTTCATCATACAACAATTTGCTTTGTAGCGTAATGTACTTCGTCAGCACTAATATTCAATAGGAGACGTGGTTCGGCTGGTTTTGGTTCAAGTAACAATAGCCGTAGTGCAGCCAGCCTTGCGCATATTGCTTGCGCTTGCGAAGGCGTGGGGGCACGAATAGAGGGCGCGGATTTGTATGGCCGGCCGTCGAGGGCGACTATAGCAGCCGCAGTTTGAAGCGCACGGGATAGAGTTGTTTCATCTGAACCAGTTCTTTCCACCTGTGTAATGAAATAAATACATTGTATATTTCAAGTGTGAATATTGAATTTTAACAAATACATAAAGTTATCATAATGAATATAGCCTATCCTAGAATAATTTTTTTGGTTATTATTTGATGAGAATCAAACAAGTAAATCTTACCTCAGCAGCCACAGCCCTGAGCATAAGTCTCTCTGCAGGCGAACAGTTTCTTATCGCTCTCACAGCAGCACTGGAGGCAGCTTCACCAAGTGCTTGTTGCACTTCCTTGAGTCCTGCGCCTTCTGGACCAGCCAGTTCTAACGCACGTGAACATAGAGCCAGTGCGCGTCGAGCATCGCCTGATACTGCTGCCACTTTCCTGTGTGAACACAATATAAGTAGTTAGCAATTAGTCGCGGGCGGAAGATAGTAAATACATAAGTGCGATTTTATACACATATATCCGTATTTTGTACACCAATTTTTTGAGCCGCCAGTTGAAAATTGTTGTATTTACCTTGCAATAAGTTGTACAGCATCTGCAGTGACATTAGCACCAGAGAGCCTCGTAGCCACTATATTCTGCAGCTGCGTATGTGTGTAGGGCGGGAAGGTGAGGCGCGTTAGACCGAGGCGGGAGGCCACACGTGCCGCCAGCGCTCGCTCGGGCAAGTCCATCGTGTTGGCGACAGCTAATACTGTTAGCAGCGCGGTGTTGTGTGCGGCCCACTCCATTATACTGTACAGCACGTCTTGGCGACGGGTGCATAAGGCGTCTAGCTGAAAGTTACATATAGATGTATTATGAAAGATAAATGATTATAGGATTTATTGTGGTCAAACAGTTGTGACAATTCTTCATGCTCAGATATTTATAAAAATAATCATACAAACCAAACCATAATAGGACAAATGGATTAAAATAAACTATGATACTAGTGTTTAGTTTTATATTGCTTACCTCATCAACCAACAGAACAGTTGGTGTTCTCCGAGGTCCTGGATTGGTGAACCTCTTTTCTAATAGTGAACAAGCCTGCTCCCATACAACAGATTTACCTGGAAATGAAAATTATTATGGCAATTACAATTATGCTACGATTTGGATATTTGATCAGTAGGCTGCGCGACGTCGCCGCGTTCCCGCACGCTGCTCATGAGGAAGAACCCCTCTGTGGTTCGAAACTAGTAGAGCTTTTCTCAATATATACACGTGAGTAACCCGCGATTTTTAGTTAATTTGGATATTTGATAAATTATATTAATTGTTTTAATTGATTGGTGTAATGCATGCTTTCCCATCACCTTCGGTAACTGGCCAATCTTGAAGCTATTTGGGGTGGTCCATGTTAGGCATTGGATGTCCTGACGTTCATATAATAATTGGACCTATTTTTCAGCTTTTCAAAATAAAAGTAAATCTTACCAGTAAGTTGTTTGTATATCTGTACATATGCCTGTCTAGGCTCTGCTATCCTCATGCCATTTACTTCAACTAGTTGGAAGTCTGGTAGATCCACTTCTTCCTTCAAGTATTTCAGTGCTGATGACACTGTTGCAGTCTTTCCTGTGCCTGGCACTCCTGATATGTACATACATCTGAAAGAGACAAGAATATAGGGTTTGAATTCATGCATTTGATCGGTTGAGAGGAAGATCTCTTCCATTTTCTTTGTTTTTAATTTCTCACAAGGAGAATAATTATGAGGTATCATTTCTTAATAATAAATGTGTTTGGTTCTGTAGCATACACAACACTTACCCACTTGTTCCATCTAGCAGTTTTGTTTTAACAAATGACAGTATTTCTTCCATTTGTCCCTCTCTACCTGGTAAAGACTTGTTTTGTTTGAGAAACTCTGTAAAAGAAAAAAAAAAATGTAATTTACATATTTAAGAAACTACAATCTTGAAGTTCACTACAAGAAAATAAACAGCTCTTACCATCAATGTTGTCTATTGAATGAGCTCTGTTATGCAAAGTTGGTGTAAGTTGACTAGTCAGAATTCTTTTGGTCACACTGCGTTTAGGGGTCTGTGCTGGAGTTTTGTTTCTAGGTGTTCTTGGAGTTTTTGGTGTTTTAGGAGTCCTAGGAGCTGGCCTAAAGTCATCATCACTCTCCGATGTTTTACGAATTAATTTTCTTGGAGTTCTTTTCTTAGGAGACTCTTCAGGCTCTTGATAATTAACATTTGTCTTTATTCTGCTTGATCTAGTTGGAGTCCTCATGTCTTCATCTTCAAACACTAAAACCTTTTTAGGAGTCTCTTCATTGGTTAATGTGGATATAGACTGTTTTCTTTTAGGTGTAGTTGGTACATGCTGCCTTATGATCAGTGTTGGAATCTCATCATCAGAATTTTCTTTTAATTCCATAGATAAAACATCCTCTATGTTGCTATTGGTGAGCTTTTTAGAACTTTTTGGTGTTGCTGTGGACTTTTTAGGAGTTGCTTTAGGTGTATTTTTTTTCGGTGAGTCCTTTTCGTTTTTGTCAGCCAGTATAGCTCTTTTGAGGAGTAGCTTTGTTCCATCATTTTTAGTGACACTCCAATTCTTCTCTGAGATAGATACTCTGCTCATTCTTTTCACCAAACTGGTTGGTGTTTTAGGAGTCACAGTTTTTGATGGAGTTTTATTAGGTGTGCTGAGTAAGGCCAAGGCTTTCCTCTCATGTTCTAGAACAGGTTCAATTTGTACTTTCCTTCTGCTCATGGCCATAAGTCGGTATCTGCATATGTAATGGTAGGGCTCTGTGATAGTTTCATCCATGTCTTTAGTGAATGTGAGAGTGATGGAGCATTTCTTAAAGAAAGTTTCTATTGACACATCCTGATTGAAGGGGCGATGGTCTTCTATCACCTGAAATTATAGGTATGGTTTGAAAAATATATAATCAGTTCTTTTAAAAGATTAAAACTTAATGTTAACAATACAAACAAGTTGCAAATATTATTGGAAGGCTTTGGTCAGTGGGTATCATATAGGGTGCATTAATTTATAATTAGGTACTAAATTAAAAATTTAAGAATTTTACCTCTTTTTCATGAAAACTAATAGGTTCCATATGACTAAAGCACCAGTTGGGCAGATCCGCAGGCCTCGAGTACCATTGAACTTTAGCTCTGAACGGGTCAGTAGAGTTACTACGATCTTCATACAAAGAGAGAATACGTGCTGCATCGCAACCGGCTTCTGTGTCTGGTTCAGCAGCATCAGCATTCGATATAAGCACATAGTCACCAATCTCTCCAATAATGTTCTCAAACTGAAATTTCCTGTGTAAAAGTAACAGATATTGAATAAATCTTAAATATATAATTAATTTATTATTTACAGGTTAACTTACGTGTAATGATGAAATGTAGGCGTTAAACTTTGAGGTTCATGTATTTCTTCACTCAACCACGTTACAGTTTTTGGAATTACTCTTTTCCTAGGCATTTTAGAGATTGTAGCGACAGTCTGTTTACTTTTTAAAATACCAACTGTTAACGAGAAAAATATCGTTGAACTGACTACTGTGCAAACTGTTTTCGCGCCAGCTCAAACGATGTCAGTTTGACACTTGTAAATAATCTGCAAAGCGAAATGAAACGTAATGCCGCTAACAAATGAGTAATTAATTAATGTCGGAAATTGCTTTTGGAAGTAGTACAGCGTAAGTGTAATTGGAGTAATATTTACATTAATAATATAAATCCCCAGCCCCAAATTACATATTAAAGTGCACTGTTATGCACTTTGAGATTTAGATTTTACCAAAAATCATGATCGTGAAAATGATCGTATTTGTTTACTTTTCAAGGCTAGCTACTATAATTGCTTATTATAATTTTTTGTAATATTATGATGCATATAAATCATAAATAAATTTAAATGACATACTGAAATAATTTCTATACACACATTTAAATTAGTTTTATTTCTATGTTTATATGTAAAGTGTGCTGCACACATTCTATGGTTAGCAGTATTTGTAAACAGTTTGTGTACTGTCATTTTGACAATTTTCATTCATTTGTCAAACACAGTTTTGCTGTCATAAACACGTGAAAGTATTTGTGCATTTGTAGGTTAAAATTAGCCAAAAATTATACTACAATGAAGCCAAAACAGAAAAAAACACCGCAAAAGTTATTATCTGACAAAATAGCAGACGCCCTTACGGTCAAACCACGTGCTGACATAGAAGATGATCAAGTTTTTGGTACAAAACCTAAAACTGTTACGCGTGGTGATTTCGGTTCTTCAGACAGCGAAGTCGAGGCAGCTATCAGTGATTTTCGTAAAAGGAACGTTGGCTTACTGAGCGAGTTTAGTAAAAAATATGAAGGGCAAGTTGTGTCACGAAAAGACCTTGAAGAATCCGGTGACGACGACAGTAGTTTTGATGATGAAGAGTCGTATCAAAAACCACCCCAGAAGAACAAACAAGATGCTGCAATAGATTCTGACGCATCAGATTCGGAAAATGAGTTATCTAAGTCAATGGCAAATAAGTCGCAGGAATCAGATTTCGATGATTCTGAATCAGAAGGTGAGAGTGATGATTACAGCATTATGCAGTTCAAGAAACAATTGAATGATGATTCCGAGGACGAGGAAGGTGGTAGTGACGCTGAGGAAGGCAGTGATGATGATGAAGACGACGGTGATGAAGGAGAAGGGTTTGACATCAGTCAAATGGAGGAACCATTGAAAGAAGAATTTGAACATGTTAAAAAGCAAAACATTACCGAAGAAGCTAAGAAGGGTATTTGTGTCCGGAACCAGTTGTTGCTCTGGGAAAACTTGCTGGAGATGAGGATACACCTTCAGCGATGTGTAAATACTGCGAATCAGATGCCCATGCCTGATACCTATAGTAATTTAAAAGAAATAAAAGATTTTGCTGAGGAGACTAATGCTACTAAAACAAATATATCCAATGTATTGGACAAGTAAGTTAGATTTATTTAATAACTAGCACTTCGCACATTCACACAGGTATGGGACAACGAAAGGGTCCTTATTTACCACCTATAATGTCTACTATTCAAATTTTTTTTCCTAAGATCCTTCTGACAATCACAGACATAACAAAAAAAGTATTGGCAAAATTGGTAAAGGTGTTATTGAGTTATGCACTTATCAACACATTTTGCCATTAATTTTTATATATAATAAAGATGTGCATGATTTTTTAAGTTACATACTTTGCAAAGGTACAATTTCTTAAAATCTGCTAGTTAAATTCAATTTAGCATTTATTCTTGCACACAAACACCTATTAATCTAACATTGTTGTTTATTATTTTCAGATTATTATCTCTTCAGAATTTACTACTTAGTAAATATCCAGAAACAAAGGCTATTTGCAATAAAAAACTCAGCAAGCAACAGCCAGAGACAAAACAAACAGCCAATGAGGATAGTGATGAAGAAATACCAAGTGACACAGATAATGAAGAAATCCCATCAGACACTGATGCAGAAGAAGAAAATGTCAAAGAAGTCCAAACACCTAAAAACAAAGCTAACAAATCCGCACCAGTCAAGAAACGTAAACTTGAAGATTACGAATCAGATATTTCAAATTCCCACAAAGCATTCAAAACATTTAGGGACACATCAATACAAAAATGGAATGACAAAACTCGTCTGGCAACAGCAACAAACATTAAAAATACACCAACAAATACTGTCTTGCAACAGATATCTTACATTCTTTCTGATAGGGAAAAATTGGTGAGACGCACACAGCTGAAACGATCTGAGTACGACATTGTAGGCTATAAAAAGCCACTTCCAGAAGACGAAAACCAAAATGGAAATGAGACTGAAGTCAATCCAGTAACAAGAGACCGTAAAGACAATGATGAATACATCCCAGAAATTTTTGATGATAGTGATTTTTACCATCAGTTGCTTAGAGAGTTAATTGAGTGTAAGTCTGCGGACATTTCGGACCCTGTACAGTTGAGTCGTCAATGGATCGCGTTACAACAAATGAGGAGTAAAATGAAAAGAAAAGTAGACACAAAAGCATCTAAAGGAAGAAAGATAAAGTATGTGGTTCATAATCAGCTGGTGAATTTCATGGCACCAGAGAAATCAGTGTCTTGGACAGATGAAAGTAAAAATGAATTGTACAGTTCACTCTTTGGTAAATTATTCGAGCAAAATAATATAGGTCTCAATGCAAATGTAAATGGTTTTAAGTTAAAAAATTAAATAAATGTTTATTATTTTTAAGCAATTTTCGTCGTTTTATTTCTTATACTTTCATTAGTATTTGAGAGTAGGCATGCTTGTATTTAAAATTCATTTGCTTATGTATATTGTCTTAATAAATTGTTTGGAATTTAATATGTGTATACTAAGTCTTCATCAAAAGGCGTGTTATTTATATAGCATTTGAGCATCGCTCGGCTCCATTATTTAGGAGACGTTGGTAACAATGACGTATTATATATAGACACGTCATGAACCAACATCGCGGCGCTTAAAAACGGCGAAAATACTAGATAACTACTTCTACGAGTAAAGAAAGGGAAAGAAAATATGACATCGTATAGTGGAATGCCTTTGCTAGAGGGAGATAAATATACATCTTCAGTTATGCCGACGGCACGTGACTCATGTGCCGGCCGCCATAAGATGGCGGGCGCCGGCGTCGAAAAAAATAAAATAAAAATAGGTTGTTTGGTGAACTTACGCATGAAATGACACATTTTTGTCTTTAACTTTTGGAGTATAATTTGTACATCGTCTGAACATACACAACGACATGCTTTCTTTATGTTTCGCACAGGTTTACACACACGATATAAATTAAAAACAAACGTAGCGTCGCGTGGCAGGTTGGTGCGTAACTAAGCGCGATGTTGTCAATTGCCTTCATTTCATGTGGTCATTTTAGAGCGCGGACAACGTATCTATAGTTTTATACATCATTGGTTGGTAACGTATGTTTTGTCAAGAAGTTTTGTCTGCGACTTCCGATGCAAAGTACTAAAACACTGTCTGGCTATTCTAATTTTGACACTGAATTTGTAATTTTTATTTATATGAGACGGCGGCGAACTACCAAGCATATTACCTCATGGTAAGCAATCAGCGCCGCAGATGAACACCAGCAGACATAGCAGTTGCAAGTGCTCTGTCAGGCTTTTTGGGGATTGAGGAGAAATGGGGAGGGTACGGATTAGGCTTCCATTCACCTCATTTACATAGCGAAACACCACACTAGTTGTTTCACACCGGTTTTTTTGAGTACTCTTGACGAGCCGGCCCATTCGTGCCCAAGCATGGCTCGCCCACTACTACAGCGAAACGCAGAACTGTGCGCAGAAGTGGTGCGGATGGTTGGGCAACTGGCTGCTGTGCAACGTGTCGCGGGTTAGATTCCCGCACGGAACAACTCTGTGTGATTTACAAATAGTTGTTTCGGGTCTGGGTGTCTTGTGTATGTGAAATTGTATGTTTGTAACCGCACCCGCGACACGATATAAGAGAAAATCCTAGTGTGGGGCAACGTTTTTTTTTTAAAATAAACCTTCGACTTCTGCCTGAAACATTGCATAAGAGGATCAATGAAGCTGGATGGCTTGTTTGTAGCGTGACGAGCACGTGCAACGATCCAATGTTCATGCCATAGTTGAATGCCGCGCCAAGATATTGGCGATACGTCTAGAATGGAATATTTACTATATGTCGGACTGACGGACTATGGACTGAATTACACTGAGTCACTGTAATTTACTACTGGAATGTTTGGGTGCCGGGGTTTAATGGCGCGTGTAATATTGTGTTGGATGATTTGAATAGATTACTTATTTACTTTCCCGGCTTTCCTGACTTGTAGGAGATAATTAAGAGTTAGGTATCAATTTTGGTGGTAGTAACGTCCATATCGTGTTTGATGATACCTGCCCCCCAAAAGGATGTGATATCTACCTGGTAAGACACGTATCTAAAATTGTTTTTATTTCGTAATGGGTAGGCATTTTGGCCGATATAACGGCTGGTGGTGGTAAGCTATGATGTGACCTATGATGGAGCTGGAGCATGCGTACCCATAAGCAAACTATTTTACTATGTAGGTAGGTATAACCTAATTTGGATTGTTCTTTAAAAACCTGGTAGATTAATTTAACTTTTTATTACTGTTTTTGTTCTGCCTTCTGATAGGCCTTATTACGTCTCGTAAAACTAGGTAGGCACATTATCCGTTCCATTATAAACTAACTTAATTACTTTACATTGAATTTGTAGGTACGACACCTTTCACCATTTTTCAGACAACTAGACACTCGTACAGTTTCCCGTTCGCCCTCAGCGTGCTATCAGTTTCAATGGCCGAGGTCGAGTGGGGGTTATCACTCAACCACACAAACATTACATCTTATTCATTAAGTAGGTAGGTACCTATATCTCGCTGCAAATAATAACTCACTTAATTTTTAAGATTTCATAATAAACATAGATATCGCTTAATTAAAGAATTCCACGGTGATCTTTTGATCCGTGCTAATGAAGTTTGGGTTGATTTTCATAGAATAAAGATGTAGCCGCTTAGGTACCTACCTATTATAATGTTAAATGTCCAGAGATAGTTTCCAGAATTTGTCAGTAGTTTGACCTCGATTTGTGAGCTATCTTGGGGTCATCATAACATTATATATTTTGTAGCTTGTGATTACAGTTTAGTATTTTGTTATGATCGCTCAACTACGTTGGCCATTCCATTCCGTTTGTTACGATGAATGCTGAGGCGGTGTTAAGAAAGTTTATTAATACCTACCTAAAGATAAGGGTCTAGGATTTAGGTAACTACTTAAGAGATGTCTATCATGTCGGTTGGATGAATGACAATGGAAGATAACTTACATAGATAAGTAATAAGGGACAACATGAAAGTGAGGAGTTCTTTATAGTTATGGATACAACATTTACCATAATATCCTTTAAAAATAAGATTATTAAGATTTAGGAAGAAGAAATCTCAAATAGAGAGTAGGTACCTATTATCAATAACTTAGGTCGGTATATAGGTACTTATATCTTTTACTTACTGTAAAAGAATAGGAACGGTTGAAAGTAATTGCATCGTGCCTCCCTTCGTGTTTCTTGTTCTCTTGCCGCGGTCGATATTCAAAACGCATTCGAAGCTACGTTTACACGCTCGGTGCATATGCACTAAGGAAGATAGGACTTTCCGTAAGTACCTACGTACCTAGGTACTTAACTAGTTCGTTACTTACTTATATGTAAAATGTGTATAAACACGTTAATTGTTGAAAGCTCTATGTACTTTTACCTTCCTACTTACGCAGCGCACCGCAGTAGAGACTTTCCAGTTGTGAAGGAAAATTACAGTGCCCGTGGTGGCCCGGAGGCCGGAGATTAAGGCGCCTTTTTCCCATGGTTCAAAATTCAGCAATGTTTTTATGTACTTTTTCACCACTGACGTACGACCAAGGAACCATCGCAAGGAAACTGGACTTAGGACCTATAATTTTATTATTAATTTTAAGTTTGAAGTCAGCCTTGAGCAAGCTAGAAGAGGTCTTTGCTCAAAAAATAGATTGTGAATGATGTTACTTTCAAAATGAAAGTAGATATATAGTTAGGCAACTAAAGTTGTGAAAGTCTAAAGTTTGAGTCTCGAGAGCGTTCAAGAAATAAGGTAGAAATTTTACTATATGACTCAATAGGTACTTAGTCATTTATTGCATTACAAGTAATTTAATGGTGGGTTGACCTCGGCCCGGAGCAAGAGAAGGAACAGGGGGGTTTTTAGTCAGTAAGACTCTGACACTCCCTCCCGCCCGGCCCTGAGCGGGAGAAGTCATTTGATGATTTTCCCCTCACCAAAAGAATGTATTTTAATGGTGGTATAACAAAAAGTGATTAATAGGTCCTCAAGTCTTCTCCGTGTGAGAATAGGCCTTTGTTCAGGTCAGGAGTGGGCATTTATAGGCTGATGATGTTATGTGATGTGATGTTATAACAAAATGTAGAGATGTCGGGTATAGCAAAATTAGGAGATTAAATAACGGCAAATATAAGGTTGTGATTCGTATAATTTCGATACTAAGGTGGAGCTTGAACATAGACGATGGGCAATATAGTTAGCCACTGAATCTGTAGGAATAAGCAGGTACCTAAAAAATCTTAATCCAAATATGCTTTTACTCAAAATCGATTAAAGTGGACGTATAGCATGAAGGGAGCTATATTTTCTAATACTGGACTATATTTTTTTATGGGATATGTCGGCAAAAGTACATACGGATTCAAGTGTGGGAGAGCCAAGCTTCGGCACGAATGGGTCGGCTCGACCGGAGTGATACCACGGCCCCACAGCATACCGGCGTGAAACAACCCAAAGTGTTGTGTTTCGCCGTGTGAGTGAGGTTACCGGAGCCCCAATCCCGTCCCTTCCCCTATCCCTTCCCGATCCTTACATCCGCAACCCTTATCCCCAAAAGGCCGGCAACGCACTCGTAACTCCTTTGGTGTTGCGGGTGTCCATGGGCGGCGCTGATTGCTTACCATCAGGTAAACGGTCTGCTCGTTTGCCGACTTATACCATTAAAAAAAAAAACCTGGTGGTAAGCAATCGGCGCCGCCCATGGACACTCGTAATACCAAAGGAGTTACTAAAAGTGCGTTGCCGGGATAGGGAATTTGAGAAAAAAGAGAAGGAGAGATGGGACGTCTTGTAATTGTATTCTCACTCACAACGTAAATGTTGTTTCACGTCGGTTTTCTGTGAGGCCTTGGTATCATAGTGTCACTCCAGTCAAGCCGGCTCATTCGTGCCAAAGCATGGCTCTCCTACACTTAAACAAATGCTGGATGACAGATGGATGATTAACCTTTCGTATGTTTTAAACGTCGGATCCACGCGAGACACATTGTATTTTCTATTATAATATATAATAAATCATTTATTTCAAAGTAACCAGGACTCACAAAATTTTAGTAAAACTTACATCTATGTTAGTAGTCACAACTGTTTTTTTTTTCTTTTTGTCAGATACATCCTACATTAATCCATGGGAAATGGCATTACATCGTCCCATGTATATGCAGTCCAGCCTGCTTGCAACCATGTTCAGGATACTGTTGGAGCTGGCCCGCACCCTGCTCACCAAGGAAGCACACCTTTTGCGCATGGTTGCATAAAAACAGTCAAAGTATTGTCTCACAAACCGATATTCAACGGGTTAATAATGAAAAGACGTAAAGTTTCAAATCATTGATACCAAGTTGATTATTGCGAGACCCGTTTTAATTATCGGCACAGATGTGAGATGTTCTTATGACTTTTCTGACACATTTAACCTTTCTATCAGTAGGTAAAATCATATTCAGCATGATTATAATAAAGTTAATTATAAATGATTACCAATTACGTTCAGTCAAGCCGTTTCTTTAGTAAGTAAACGTTAATAAAATTAAATGAAGTAGATAACTAATTAGTATTATACGAGGTATGTACAAAATTCGTTATCACTCATATTTTCTGAAAGAATAAGCTCAGGATAGTCAGTTAGTCAGTCAGTTAGAATGTACGTATTTATTATATAGGTATACAGAGCCTTTTCAAAGTTGAAGTCAAAGTTAAAATCATTTACGTCAAGTAAACCATATAAATAGGTAGATACTTTTTAAACGTCAAAATGGAATAGTGGTCTCTTATGCAGTCTGTTCGTCAGTAAAGCTAGGTTCTCGTTTCAAAACGAGTAAATTCGAATGGAGATGCTGAGCTAGAAAATCCATCGTTATTGTTTTAAAAATAATAATATTTGTTTTACAGTAGGTATAACTAATACATTATTTAGTATACCTACCCATATTATGAAAGTACAACGCAGAGACAAGTTTTGAAAAAAATATATCTTTTGCACAGTTATTTGGTAGTCACACAGTCCAGCCATGGTGGTCGGTGCAAGTACAAAGTGTCGGGGCCCTGCCCAGAGCAGGAGAAGGAACGGTGTGTTTTAGTCAGTAAGAGTCAGACAGATTTTTCCTTTACAAAAAAGGCTTCTGTGTATTGTGCTTATGCTTTGCTATTTGGTATGCAGGTCCCTGACATAAAAAAGGTACGAAAACAAGTCCAGCCATGTTGCAAGTGCGATTATGTATCGCGGCCCCTAGTCCGGAGCAGGAGAAGGTACGCTTTTTATTAGCTATGCACCCGTGCGAGGACGAGGGGTGGGGGAGGGGGTCATCTGTGTAGTCTACACTAATCAACAGTAATATTATAAATTTGTAAGTTTGTATGTAGGGGGTAATCTGTGGAACCGCTGGTTGGATTGCCAAAATTCTTTCACTAAAAGATAGCTACAATGTTCTTGAGTACTTCTTGAGGCTATAAAACATCACGCTACGATCAAATGGAGCCGAGCAGCGGGTGAAACGGCGCGAGAGAAGCTAGTTATATAAAAAATTGTCGTAAAACGTGTCGGTTAGCGCATCACTAAACAAAGCTTGGACCAATTTGGCTTCTTCTTTGCAAAATTTTTTTTTGTTATTTATGTTTTGTTGTCAGGAGGAGGTTCTTTTGATATAACATTTTTATAAAGTCAAGGTAAATATTGGGAAATAGCAACCAACGACCTTCGTCGTCAACGGATAGTAGAATATCCATCCGAAGGCTTAAGGCGGGCTGCTAATTCCCTACGAAATGTGATCAATAACAAATACACTTCTGGTTAAGGGTAAACGGCTGTACAGAAAACCGGATTGAAACAACCACAGCGTTGTGTTTCGCCATGTGGGTGAGGTTACCGGAGGCACAATACTTCCCATCGCTCAATTTCTCCCCAATCCCTAAATCTCCACTACCCAAAAGTTCGGCAACGCACTCGTAACTCTTGTTGCGGGTTTCCGTTGCTTGCTTACCAACACGTAAACCGTAGGCTCGTTTGCCGAACTTTCAAATAAAAAAATATAGATACCTAAGCTTCTATAGTGACGAGCATACGTGATGCTATGTACGTCTCATCCATTCACGTCGTCATCTCCCAGTGGGGTATCTACACAAAGGAACTAAAAAGCATTTCGCATTCCATTTCACACTGGAACTTCAAAGAAATTTTTCTATAAAACCTCTTTCGTTTCGATCGAAATCTTTCTCTCTGTCTTTGTAGCTAGCTGAAAATGTTTAAATGTGGTTTGTATGTATGTTCTTATTAAGTAAATATTTATGATATTTATTATGAAAGTAAATAGAAAAAAAATAGTAGTGTTATACTTTATTGTATTTTTGTGGATGTTTTTAATAAAACAGGTCGGCCAACGAGCTGACGGATTATCTGATAGTAAGCAATCGGCGTCACTCACGGACACCCGCAACACCAAAGTATTCACGAGTGCGTTGCGAACCGTTTGGGGATTAGGGATTTGAAGATTTTGGGATTGGGTGAAGGGAAGGATTGGACCTCCAGGAACCTCACTCTCTCGGTGAAAAACAACTCTGTGCGTGTTTCACACCGGTTTTCCATTTGTCGATGGGCTGCATCCCCCTAAAGGTTTGTCAGGCAGATGATGCCCATGCCATTAAGTCGCCCAAATGATTACGTATAAATAAAAAAAAGGAACGAACAAAGTTTCATTGTTATTTACCTTCTTGACTCCGAACCATGCTTGAGTGACAGTTGAAGATATTGTTTTTTATAAAAACAGAATTCTCTTTTACCTAATATCCCTGTTGTATACTTATTACAGAAATAGTAATAACAAGATAAATAGTAATAAGTGTGGGAGAGCCATGCTTTGGCACGAATAGGTCGGCTCGACCGGAGTGATACCACAGCCTAACAGAAAACCGGCGTGAAACAACCACACGCGTTGTGTTTCGCCGTGTGTGTGAGGTTACCGGAGGCCCAATCCTTACGCTCCCCCAAACTCGCCCCAACCCCCAAGACTCTAATCCCTAAAAGGTCGGCAATGCATTCGTAACTCCTCTATTGTTAATGGGCGGCGCTGATAGTTCACCATCAGGTAATCCGCCTACTCGTTTGCCAACCTGTTATAACGAAAATTTGATGTTAAACTCTCCAATTCTATTTACCAATATTGAATTATTTCATCATGTTGCAGTTAGTTATTATTTAGTCGAGTACCAAACCGATGACACATTTATTACAAGTTACTAAAGATATTGATTGTTTTAGTATGTGAAATGGGTTTACTGGTGCATAGCCACAAAATGTGTTAGTTCTTAAAATAACTTCATACGATCCGCGCACACTTATCAGTTAAATAGGGATAACGTGTTTATTTTTATTTTATATTTGAGTCCCATGTTATGTAGGTATTTCTAAAATCATATACAATTCATCATCATCATCAGCCTATAAGTGCCCACTACTGAGCAAAGGCCTTTTCTCATACGGAGAAGGTTAGAGCATTAATCACCACGCTTGCTCAATGCGGGTTGGCGATTTCCAACTTATAATTTGAAATGATAAGTCCAGGTTTCCTCACGATGTTTACCTTCACCGTATGTCAGTTGTGTCTAAATAATCATAGAAAGTACATATAACTCGGAAAAAGTCATAGCCTCTGGGCCATAAAATCATATACAATTAGTCATAAAGAAATACTAAAACATATTGTTTACCTTTCAATGTGTTTACGGCATTGAAAACTTCGGGGTCACCTTATGTATATATATATATATATATATATATATTATGTATCTATAGTTTCTCGGCGTAAAACAAATACGTATGGGGCTACTAGTCTACTATGTACGTATACGTATAAACTGCAGACACCTTTGCAGCTCTCATCATTAAAGCGGACGTGTTTACGAAGTGCTTAACGAGTGAAACAATTGACGACAACGGGGTGTCCTGTGGGACGGTTGCCGTAAGACATAGGCGGCAGCGGAATGCTTTTGCGGGTGGGAGGGAGTGTCATACTCTTTTTTTTTTTTAGGAGAAAATCGTCACATGACTTCTCCCGCCCAGGGTTAGGCGAGAGAGAGTGTCTCTTACTGACTAAAAACCCCCTGTTCCTTCTCCTGCTCTGAGCCGAGGTCGCGGTGCCTTATTGCGCTTAACCCACAACCCAGCCCAACAGGACCCCGTCTGTGGTGGTCTACTGGTCTTGTGGTGGCTCTTCGAGGCACGCGCGGAACGCTACGCGCAGTACGTTCGGGTCTGGTTCTGGTCGAGGCGGCAAGCTACCCTTACTCGCCATCCGCAGACCCGCGCTTACGGTGGCCGGAGATCGTCTCTCGGTGAATCAATACATAGGTTGTGTTTCGTCGTGTGAGTAACGTTACCGGAGACCCGATCCTTCCCCCCATCCTCGATCCTCAAATCCCTAACAACCCACATGTTGGCAACGCACTTGTAGTAACTGCTTTGATATTACGAGTGTTAATGGGCGGCGCTGATTGCTTACCACCAGGTAATCAAAATCATCGACAAAAAAAACTTCGCATCAGAATAATAGATACGTTTAATTTCTGAAATAAATTAAACATAACATCGAACCATGAACTTATAAAATTTAATTATTTATATAGCTTCATGCACAAGAAAATTTACATAAGTTGGACCTAATGCTTTGAGCATTTTTTTAGTCTGACCTTTGTACTACCGGGTGATGCAGAGAAGAATATGGACGGCGGATGGCAGATGCAAGAAGCAAGCAAGAAATTTATTTAAATGGTAAGAGACTGAAGGAGTACCTAAACCTATTATGTAATAAATCTACATAAACAACACATATATCTTGTATCCAATACTAAGTACATACATAAATATAAACTTACAAACTTATACATTTTACCATATCACTTAAATACATGTCATATACTATAAACATACATTATTTCGTGATCGATGACTCTACCACTCTTTTAACAGAAGCTCTCGAACTTTCCTATACGGACATAATTATATGCTTTTTCTAGGTACCTATGCCTATGATGACAAAAGTTACTTTTATCTAAGCAGACAAATTTTGCCTAACGTTAAAAATACTCTAAATCAAAACTTTATACCTACCTCTACAGCTTTTAATGATTTAAAGTAATAACCTTATATTTTTCTTTATTAAATTAATATAAAGCCGCTCTCGCTTATCGCTCGCATCGTATCCAGTGGTACTTCTGAGATAACATCTGGGCGGGCCGCCCGCCCGACAACACAACCAGTAGCAAGATAGCGCGCGCTCGAAACAAACGTCCACACAAATATTTATCAATTATCAACCAAAAATCATCACTAGTGTAAATAGTCGGAATCGGGAAATATAATCGACTATTTAGAAAAAAAAGTGATGTGCTTCTAATTCTAAATTCAAAATTGAAAAGTGGAAGTGAAGTGTTTGTTGGTGTGAAAAAAAAGTTTGGATGTGAAAAACTTTTCTGTAAGTAGTTTGTTTTTTTTCTTAATTGATTTTAATGCCTCGGGTAATCAAAGGAGTTTAGTCTTAAATTTTTATTTTGTTGTTTATTAAAAAATACACATAATTTTTATATGACCAATATTTTTCATGAAATTTCTACGTTTTTCGTTCATAATTAAAATGTATTTATTATTATACATTTTGTGGTATGGTGGATATATATTTTTTAAATAGTTTGAGCAAGTAGCATGTAATATTGGCTGATTGTAATGTTTTGAAGTTGTCTCCAACAATATTGGAATGACTTTTAATTTAAATACTAATTGATAGTCGAGAGATATTAATATAAGTTTACGAACAAATACTCGTATGAATATATGTCAATTGTAATAGAAATTCGCGTTATCGAGTTCTTCGCATAGAATTTATTCAAAACTAAATTACAATCTGTTGAAATGTTTATTCTGTATTGCGTTAGGTACCAATCAAGAATTTGCGCTTATAACATTTAGGGATATCTTAATAATTAAAAACAGTTTCAATATTATTTCGGAATGAAAAAAAAAAATATTAATTTTACGTAATATTTTTTCAACGAAAATATTTAACTTTATTTTACAATTTATTTAACAGCCAAACATTAATTTACGAAAGAGTTTCTATTATATTTTACTTAGGTGCAATTTTTATTTCCATTGATGGATGTTTTTTGTGTGTCTCGTTTTCTCTTTTTAATAGATTATTTCTAAGTGTAATACATAATGCATGCAACGGACCTTGATGCCTCATTCAGACGAATGTTAAATAGAACTTCAATGACTTATATTCTTCGTGGCCACAGACAATAGTCCCTTGTCTATAGACAAACTTGACATAAGTGTCAGACACTAGAAGTCCAATTTTCTGAAACAATAGACGGCTAAATTAAGGGCTACTTTCTCAGTAGCCCTTGACAATTTTGTATAGAGAAGTGGTTTCCTTACATTTTTGATTGAAAACATTTTTTTCTACGTCTAACTTTGAACTTGAAGTATAAAATACGTATATTTTAACACGAAAGAATGTAGCTAACATTATTTTTCTTTCTTTATTTTTCTTAACAATTTATCAAGATTAATTCCTATTTGTTTTTGCGTTTTTGTTTTTTTTATTTGATTTTTTTATAGTTCGTCTTTTTATGTTTAGGTTTTTTCTCTATGCTTTTATTATTTCTGTGTTAATGTAACTGGATCAAGTTTAATCAATAAATAAATCAAAGTGGTATATAAAAGCGAATTAAAAATCTACTTAATGCTTGTAATCTGTAAGTTACTGTGCTTGTTAAACTCTCACGGCAAAACCACTGAACTGTCTTCGATGTAATATGATCAATTATTTATAGTTATTAGTGCGATCAAAATACTCTTGAAGGCTGACAAAAAAACAATACATCAAGAGATTATCAGTATATTTTTCATTCCGTTGTTTATAATGTTATTGTTATAAAAATGTTTAGATATAGGTATATTATTTTGTGCGCGTATTATTACGCGTTTATTTTCGGTGATTTGACCTTGATTTTGTATCATCAGTATCTCAAGTCATCATCAACAAGCCTGTCATCATTGGTCTAATGTGTACAATTGACAGATGACTACTTGTAACTAACTAATAGCTATTCTCGCGCGGTTTCACCCGCTACGCGGCTCCATTTAATCGTAGCGTGATATTTTATAGCCTATAGCAGTCAGAAACATTATAGCTATCTATCAGTGAAAGAGTTTTGACAATCCGACCAGCGGTTCCGAAGATTATCCCCTACATACGAACTTACAAACTTACAAACTTACAAATTTACAAACTTACAAACTTACAAACTTACAAAATTTACCTCTTTATAATAGGTATTAGTATAGATTTCGTTTACATTATAAAAGATAATTGTATTGCGCAGTGTTTCAGTGAATCAATGGAGATTAGAAATGCTTAGGTCAAAATAATAAGTTTCGGTATTTCCATACTAACTAATGCGCTGGAAATTTTCTGTAATTCCAGAGAAATATTGACATTAAGGCGGGTTTTTCAATGCCAAGTCAGCCTAGTAGGCCACGAGAGAGATTTACTTTTGTCCCTGACTTTGTTTACATCGAAACTCGCGACCCGACCCTTCGCACGGGTACAGTACGGCCGACGTATCTTAGCGAGTCTGAAGTTAGCCGTTTGTTTGCGCAATGGATCTTTAAGAAACAAAAATGTGTACTGCGCAGCTAATCGGCTAACTTCAGCATCGCCAAGATACGTTGGCGGTATTGTACAAATCTGATACTAAATTTCTCCATCATTTATTTATCTTATTTTATTTTTATTACTTCATGCACATTGTAAGTAATTAATGCATTGAGCATACTCTATCAGTCTTCCTTTGGGTGGTGTATTGTACAGTGGTAGGTTCAAGAAGCAAGCATAAACCTATATAAAAAGGTATAAAATACACAGCAATGTACTAAATGGATATTATTTTACATTTAAACGTTCCCCTTCAACCACTCTATCGATTAAAAAAATTAACATTAAATACCGTTGCGTAGTTTATAACATTTAAGCACACTTAGGGACAGAAAAAGCGACTTTATTATATACTATGTAGTGATGAAGATTAGATGTATTAGTGAGATGAAAGAGTCGGCTGTCGGTCACATTGTATCTACACGGTGTAAACTTATGAAACGGAAAATTTTAAAAAATACACCAACCTAATATGCGATTTGCGAAAGTGACTCTGCCTCTCTTTTCTTCACGCCTAAACTACTGAACCGATTTCTGTAATATTTGGTACAGACATAGTTTGGAACTCCAGAAAGGACATAGGATAGTTTTTATACCAAACATCTGCAGGAAGTCACTTTTCCACCGAACGAAGGGCGCGGGCATAAGCTAGTTTAATTATATAAGCTTTCATGTTCAGTCTCACTCGGCGGGATTGAGCGAGATGCTGCGAAAAAACTGTGTGATCTGGCAATATGACATATCTACGTACGGTTCGAATTGAAAAGTAATAAATTTAATTAATTATCTGTGACTCTAAGGTCCAGGTACTGTCTATCTATCCTAATGGGAGATTTTCTTGTTGGTTTTATCGCAAAAATATTAAATTGAAATAGTTGTAGTGTATTGTCCGTATTTATAAAAGCTTCGATTTTAGGTGCTCGTTATGTCAAATTAATATTAGTTAAATTTGCAAATAGTAATTAAATTGCTTTCCAAATGCCATTTGGAGTCACAATCACACCAGTTTAATTTTTAGTCTGGAGTATAAGTTTAAGATATTGTATTTTTTTTTCACTAAGAAGCTGTCATTCAATCACTGAAAGCTTACATATTTTTAATGTTGGAAATTTTATAGAAATATTTTTATTCAAATAGAATTTTGTGTTCCTTTTTATATGCACTATGGAAATATGAACTGTTAAAATTTGGAAACATTTAACATTAAAATTAATTAGCTAAGGATAATAGATACATTATTAATATATTCATCACACCATCAACCTTAAGTCTGCTGAGCAAAGGCCTCTTCTCACACGGAGAAAGTTTGAACATTAGGTAATCACCACGCTTTCTCAAGCAAGTCAGATTGGCGATTTCAAACTTATAATTAAAAATAAAATAATTGAAAATTGTTAAGGATTCCTCAATATGTTTTCTTTCACCGTATGTCAGTGTTACGGTGTCTAAATAATCATATAACTCGGAAAAAGTCACATTGCTACTTCAAGTAGCAATGTGAAATTTGTGAAAATTTTAATTGCTACTTCAAGTAGCAATGTGACTTTTTCGTAGGCAAGTAGCCTACTTGCCAGGTTTTGCACTCTCATGCATGGGAAGCGGTCGCCTTAACCTCGGGCCACCAAGACTAATCACTTATTAGGTATATATTTATAAACCTGTGTACGACGCGATCCTTCTCGAATGTATCAAGTTAAATGTTCTTAATTGAATAATGGAAGCCAACCGAACTCTAACTGCTGTATAGAAATTGTAAGGCCACGCAAATAGAAGTAAATATATTTTACAATAGTGCCAAAGTAATTTCGACGTAGTAATTCGTTTCGTGTTATATAACAGCTTTTGGGAATTCATAGAGCACAACTACAATTTTAACGACATTAAATAATAGACTTTGTTATCAAAGTGTTAAAGTGCAAATGACGTGTAAACGAGCTCGACGAGTTATTTGATGTGTGCACTGCGTCACTCGGTGAACTATTTTGCACTTAAATACTTTTATTTGAAAGTCTATTATTGAATATCGTGCGAAACTGTAATGGTTTTCCTAATTGAGTTTGATATTGACGTGTATTAGACCATTAACCTTATTTCGGTAAGAATAAGATATATTTTATTTAACCTACATAAATCCTCATACAAAGATAAGTAGATATACCTACCATATAATAAATCGTGTAATGTTCAAAGGCAAAACATTTTGGGTGTTTCTTACAGAAATCTTCAACGGTTTTTCGTACAAAATTGAATATATTTCTTCCATTTTTATTATAGATCTAATAAATATTTTAATTTAGATATGTGTAGGTTCAATTCGGGATTACGGTAATCCTCTTTGGATGAACATTGCAAATAAATTATCCTGTTTAAAGACGTGGTAATGCTGGTTCGAATTAAATTTTTGGATTTCCGATAATGATATCTCAATATTGTCTCTTTGGTTGTGAGAAATGATCTTAGACTTTGGCTGAGTGAATAATTTAGATACTATATTTTTTTAATTATTATATTTATTATCTATGATATATTTGCCAACAATAAATTGAAAATGCTTTCCAGCGCCCTCACTCTGAAAAAAATACGATAAAGATGTCGAACTGATTCTGCGAATTTGAATTTAGATTCCAATATTTTTTTTTATTTGATAAAATCAGGGAATATTTTCGACAAACAACGCGAGACGTAGGACCGAGAGTAGGGTTGCCCTCAACTATTTTTTTTATGCAAAATAAAATGATTTAGGCAGACGTAGCTTTAAACTTATAAAGGTTGATTTTGTGTTGTTCGGTGTGACTATTATTAAGTAGGTATTTCATTATTCTCAGTAATCCGTCATTTGTTTTTATACAGAGTCTCATAGACACACAAATAAATGGACAAATTCACACGTTAAATGTGTGTGTGTGTGTGTGATTGAAATTCGTGTTAACGAACTTCTTGGAGATTTATCGAATGGAAATTGAAAAACTTGAAGCGTTTGTTAAGCTTATAATAAGGCCGTGCGTTCACAAAGGACCCTGTAAATTATGGTTATATAAAACGTTGAAGTTTTTGAACATGTTCAAGTGTTTTGTGTGTACTAAACTGGCGGGGGTTCCTTAAATTGATTTTATTTGTTGTTAATGAAATGACATTTCGGACTCGTTGGTATAGTGTTACTGATTTTTTTTATTTTTCTTAGTTGGTGCTGTTAGTTGAGAGACTAAGCTTAGAATCAGTAGTAACTCAAGAGTTTCGGAAACCCTCACATTAATTATAAACACACGGGTAAAAGATTTTAAAGTTTTCCATAACTTACACCATCATCCATAACCATAATTTTTCGGATAAAAAGCGTGAAGATCAATACAAACAGGTCTTCACAAAGAAGTTTACAAACACTTAGTCAAGTGACGTCACAGAAGAAATACCAGTGACAATATTAAAGTGCAAATGTACCTACGTAGTGAATCGTGCAAGTGTCACAATTACCCGTCTCCCTCACTCGACCTTGCACCGAGCGAGATAACGTTACTGATACAGTGTGTTTTTTATTGCCGGGTCATCATAGAGCAATATTATCGTGATTAATTTATTTATTAGTTCGAATACTGTTCAGTTAGATGCTGTTTTGTTTCATTTGATTTTTATTATTAATACTGGTATCTATTTTTGAATTTGGAACACCTGGTGTAGTGTATGATCGATATTCGTTATTATATGGGGTTTTAGGTCAAATCACTTTAATTGAGGAAAAGTATACTTGGATATAAGTTGCTTTAACGTTTTATATCACTTTCATTGTTGAAATTGAGTCAAAGGCTTTCAACTTTTTATATAAGTATTCGAAATATCAAAACACACATCCAGCGATTCGTACCTAATATACCAATCAGTTTCCTAATTCGTGGAACTTGATAAAATGTCTTGCTAAACGTGAATTTCCTAACTTTTAGAGAGCAAACATGTGTATTTATGTTACCTAGCAACAGTTTGAGTAACATTGCCACCCATTGAAACGCACAATCAGATTTTCTTTGTATTCGCCTTCCGACACTATCCTAGTCGTTCACTGAAAAACAATTTGGGCTCACATCAATATTGTTGTGTTACGTTTGCCTCGTTGGCATCGCCTATGACACGGTCCAGTGGACACGTTGCCTTATTGTATAAAATATTTGGTGTAAATATCTATAAAACCGAATTCGGCTTTACCGTTTCATTCGATTTGATTTTGTATCAGGAAATTGGTTTTCGAACAATATTATTACTTGTAGCGGACTTTTTTAATCTGTAAATTAAAAAGTACAAACTGATCAATGAAGTTAGAAATATGAAATTATACTCTTGATTGTGAAGGGACTTGCCATCAGACAGGGTCCTACAGGGCCGATGTTCAGTCGAGGTTGCGGGGCAAAAGTAACGCGGTCTCGCCCTAGAACAGGAGCAGGACCAGGGGTGTTTTTAGTCAGTCAAAGTCTGACACTCCCTCTCGCCTCACCCTGGGCGACAAAATTGGTTTGATGATTTTCCCCTCACAAAAAAAGGAAACTTGATATGACCTGAAAAATAGGTCTTGAATTGTATAGAAGAGATCTTTGTGTAGACAACTACACCAGATTGGTTATAGACTTTTTTTAACTGGTTAACAAAGATTTTTTACGCTCTAAGCAAAACCAGATGGATACCGTAATAATTACGGTAAGCAATCGGCGCCACCCATGGACACCAGAGGGGAATAGGGTTTCGGAGATTTAGGGATTAGGAAGGGAGAATCGAAAACCACGCTGTGGTTGTTTCACACCTGTTTTCTGTGATGCCGTAGTATTACTCCGGTCGATCCGACCCATACGTGCTGAAGCTTGTCTCTCCCACATTTAAAAAACATCTTTCTTATAACTTTATATAATTCTTATTTATCTATGGTACAATTATTTTACTTGACGTAAATAATTAAAAAAACAAAATCAATTAACAAATCGTTTCGTCTTCAATGCATTCGAAAATTGTGCTGTCAAAACAAATTGTTTTTGAACCAATTATTAATTATTTGAGCGCGACAATCTTCTCTCTACGGTTCTGCTTAAATTCGCTGATTTAATAAATTCATGCAAAAATCTTTTAAAGAACACAATTTAAGTTAGTAAAAAACAAATTCAATAATAAAAACAATCGAAGACAACAAGTCAACCAAATAATCATACTGTGTTATCGGGGTTCATTAAAAAACTCGTTTGAACTTCTACCTACATAGAGGTACTTGGCTGATAACTGTAAAACGTGTATGTTCCCTAATTATGTCCGGGTCAAATGTCCCGAAGTCATGGTCCTATGCAAAATATAAGTGATTAATAAAAACAAACTTTATTTATATGTAGTTTTTACGTCTAATCTCCGATGCTGATCACATGAACATCCCGTGCCTGCCTGAGCATCCGCTACATTAAAGGAAAAAAAAATTCTTTAAAACTTTATTTACTTATTGAAAAGTAAAATAAATTACTAGTACATACGTGGGGTTAAGCTTTGTCGCTAACCGACCTTTAAGCGGTGCAATGAGAATATGGTCGGTGAAATAAAGTGCAAGAAAGAAAAATTTTAATAAAAGAGCTTTTCTCAGTTAATTCATGTGTGCAAAATTTTTTTTTGCTGCCTAGCCTCTAACGGTGTTTAGTCCTTTAGTTGGCTCCTACAACATTTATTGGAAGAAAAAGTAAATAATGAAAGAAGTAGCAAATAACTAAATAATAGTAGTTTTCGAAAGATAACCATGTATAACTTACTATAAGTTCAAGTTCAAGTTCCTTGTGGAGCAAGTACCGAACCTTTTTGTGCTTGCTCCGCAACCCCGGCTGAGCATCATTCCTAATAGGGCCCCGTCTGTGGTGGCTCTTTGAGGCGCGCGCGGAAAGCTACGCGCCGTACGCTCGGGATTAGGAACAAAAAATTGAGCATCGACGTTTACAAATTTGTTGAAATGAAGAGCAAGGCGAGTTAAGCATGGAAACCATTGCCGATATTATGTTCATGAACTTTATGAGAATTTTAACGAACGCTCTGAAAAACATGGTGAAGATGGATAGAGTGTACTTTGCTAGGATGCGCGCCAGAACTCATCCTCGTTATTTTATTCTGTAATATAACGTTGGCTGAAAAGTACAACAGTATGAAAACAAAGTTCGAGTTTACTATTTATAGAAACAAACTAAGCTTCGGCCTTGTAGTGAATTTTCTAGTAAAGTGATTAAATGAACAATTTTAACGACAAATAGGCTTTGAGGGTTGTTCAGCCTCAGTAATTAGATTGAGCAAGATGTAGGACCAAGGCTATGCTGGGCCGGGCTTGCGTTGTTTCTGGTAAGTTATTTCCGATTGGTAACAATCGATTTTTGGTTTGCTTTACGTTAACACGATCGACAAAACTAAAGTGGCAGTGGGCACACATTTGGGTAGACATGTTCTGGAGTGGGGACCATGTCTAGGCAAACATAGTGTAGGGCGTCCTCCAGCTAGGTGGACTGACGATATCCGCAGGGTGGCTGAAGGAGAAGAGCTGAGTGGCGTGCAATCGGGGAGGCCTACGTCCAGCAGTGGACGGAATCAGGTTAATGATGATGATGGTAATACGTACGTATTTATAGCCAGTATCTGAAACATCAAAGCTTTCGGTTACTCAAATTATTCAATAAATGGTCCATGATATCGAAAAGTGGTTAATTTCCTGTGATGTGCCGATGGGAATGACGTACAATGTGACGTAGGTCCTTTTGAAGGCAAACATTCTGTCTGTTGATTGTAACCTGATCAAGAAAGACGGTAAAGCCAAAAATACAATGTTTATAAGGTAATTTTTGGAACTACTTATTAACTAATTACAAACAGATTTCATTGTCTAGACGTTTTTTTAAATAGTTTTATCAGACTATTTGTTATTGGAAAGTTAGTAGATTAACCAGGCAAAAATAAATTGAGAAGGGGTATAGGTAAATGGTAATTTTTACTACAACTAAAAAAATGCAATTTCTCAACCTCTACAAAAGCGCCTGACGCAGCGTGCTACGGAACTTCGTAGCGAGCTACGAGAACTCGTAGCAAGTTATATAGTAACTACTTATTTTTCAAAGTAAGAAATCTACCTTCAGAATAATAATGATTTATACTGATATCATTCGTATAACATTTGTTTTCATTAATTAGAACTATAAATTATTCAATGTTTTGTTCTACCTAAGATAATTAAAATATTACGCAAAATATTACATTGTTATGTTATAACTAAATTCTTGAACCATTTTAAAATACATAAATCGATTATACTTCAGACTTTGAAAGGCGTCCTTCAGTAATGCGTAGACAAATGTGATTGATTGGCGTGTCAAATCGGTAGGCTTTGGGCTGACGTGTGTAAAGTACCGCCTTCTAGACGTCACTGATCGAAATAACCTTACAATGTCGAATATTGAGGGGTTAAAAACTTTTCTAGGGTTGGGATTCGTGAAATTATCGGAGTCCAAAAAAATAGTTATCTAAAAATAAGTCTTGAAAAAGGCACGAACGCAGTGAGACAGAGACGGAAACCATCCATATTCAAAGAATATCTTCGAGTTCTGAAATATTCAAATTGAATTTTGACTTTGTTAATCTCTTTACTCGACTGAATCATTTAGAATTCTCTGACTGACAATTATTTGAAGATTTTTTTTTAAATATTTTTATTAGTGTTGCTGTCCTGCTGCAGGGCAAAAGCCTTTCTGCGGCCAATCCTTGTCGAAGATATCAAGTTCGTGTCAAGAAGATTTTTTATACATTCATTTTCGGATCCTCAATCACAAAGTTTTATTTGACTCATGGTAAATGTGGTGTTTATAAGCCATCGTTCAAGCTGCCAGAGGACATCGATATCCAGTGATCGAGGTGTCGTATTACTTCGGAGAAACATGGCGTTATCTAAGGAGTTCCACCCGAAATGGGGTTGGAAACTCGATACATACCCATTTTAACTTGATCTCCTCAGAGATATTTGACTAAAATAATCTAAATATTAATAAGAACTTTATTTTTATAACTTGACCAATAAATGTGTCACCAGAATGATATATGTAATACCAGAAATACTGTCAGGGTTGTCGGTCAAGCCGGGGTTGCGGGATAAGCGCAATGAGTCACCCCGGCCTCGGCCCAGAGCAGAAGAAAGAACGGGGAGGTTTTTAGTCAGTGATAGTCTGAAACTCCCTGTCGCCCGACCCTGGGATTGAGCAGTCATTTGATGATTCTCCCCTTATAAAAAAAGGGTTGTCGGTCAAGAACAATAATAAATCGCGGCTCCAGCTGCGGCGTGGAGCAGGAGAAAGAACGGGGTGGTTTTTAGCCAGTAAGAGTCTGAAATTCCTTTTTGCTCCTCCCAGAGCGTGGGCGAAGTCATGTGATGAGATTGGCCCCATAAGAGAGAAAATAAAAATTCATCTGTAATTTATAATTATGACTATCTTCTTTAGTGTTATTAATTTTCTTTTTCAAATCTGTTTATATTGTTAAACGTTTTTAATAAGAAAATAATTTGTGGTACCTACACCGTAAAATTTTATTGTGTTGGCATTAGTGGGATGTTCGTATCATTTGATGACATTTTAATATATCGCCCTGTCACGTAGGCGATGGCAATTTCGTTTGATAACAATGAAGTGGAATTTAGCTAGGTGCGATGACACTTTATTGGGACCAGATAGCAGATTAGAAAATAAATGTAAGTATTAAAAATGATCACGATGTGACAACATGACCAAAAAAAATATGATTTATTTATTAAATGTATTCTAGAATTCACATGACACATCACATCACCAGCCCATAACTGCCCACTGATGAGCAAAGGCCTCTTCTCACGCATAGAAGGTGTAAGCATTATTCACCAAGCTTGCTCAAGGCCAAGGAGGTTTGCGATTTGAACTTATAACATTAAAAATTATAATTGTAAGTCCAGGTTTCCTTAAGATGTTTTCCTACACCAGAGATGTCTTTGTCAGTGATGTCTAAATAATCTTGGAAGGTATTCATATATAACTCGGAAAAAGTCACATTGGCACTTGCCAGGCGTTGCCACCACGACTCTTTCTAGAATTATTAATTGTTATTGTGGCTTTTAAAAACATAAAACGACTAGTCTTTTTGTTTGGGTGTTGTGGGTGCCTTCAGAATTTTCACTTGCAAAACAGGGGTTTGTAACACGAACCTTCCAGTAATATATTTGCGTTGTAACATATGTATGAACTGACATACCTCATGAATGTCACCTTGACCTCTTTTCGGGAGAAAACAAAAATATGATTTATTAGTTGGTATTTAATCGATACGATATGGCTAAAATATACATATTTTATGATACGTTTTGTTTTGTATAGGTCATCCCAGTATAAGTTTCTAAGTGATATTATAGTCTTATTATGTCCTGCAAGACATCAAAGTATTATAGTTTTTTTTCGTTAGGATGGATATAGTTGTCCTTACCCATGTTATGTAATTGGTCGGCAAAGAAGCAGACGGATTACCTGATGGTAAGCAATCAGCGCCACCCGTGGATACCCGCAACGGAGGAGTTACGAGTGCGTTGCCGACCTTTAAGGGATTAGAGATTTAGAGATTTAGGGACTGAGGAGGGATTGGGAAAGGGGAAGGATTGAGCCTTCGGTAACCTCACTCACAAGCAAAACACAACGCTGTGGTTGTTTTGCGATGGTTTTCTGTGAGGCCGTAGTATCACTCCGGTCGAGCCGACCCATTCGTGTCGAAGCATGACTCTCCCCCACTTATAGCCCGAGCACACTTAGCTGGTGGCCCTTTGCTCTTACTAACCATCAAAAGGTTGGTAGTGTTCTTATAACTCCTATGGTAATACGTCTGCTCGTTACAAATGAAAATGGCAAATCCTTGTCACAAAAGAGACTTGACTAGTGTAAATAAAATAAAAATAGAAGCTACTGTTTCTTTAGAAATGTCGTGTTTTAAATCTTTATATATAAACATTTGTTTGTGTTTGTGTTTGTCTGCGATGGACTCCTAAACTACTAAACCGATTTTAAATTTGATTTGCATTCCGTGTGCATTTTGATCTAACTTGAAAGATAGGATAGCTTACGTCTCAATTTATAGTCACAATTTTGTTTACCTTTGCCACAGCAACGCGTGGCTGGGTCTGCTAGTATAATATAGTTTTGGAATCTTTAACTACAGACCTGCGACAGTTAGTACAATAACACACAAGACAAAGTATAAAATGAGTTAAGTATTTCGTTAACATTTCGATTTCTGATGTAAACAAGGCAATGTCTTTAAACCACATTACAAATTAAATGTGTACGCTTAAAATTAATTAAATTACATAACCGAGAAATTCCAAAAATAGGATCTGTCGTAGTAGATGATATGTTACAATTAGTTACTGGCTGGTTATGTAACGAACTCTTTGAACAAATATGATGTAAGTAATGTAATTTATGAAAACATTCTCGAATGGTTGTTTCGAACATTTGTTTGTAAACACATCAGCTGCAGGCACAATATTTTTTTTTAATATTTTAAAGTGCGTTCGTAATTTTATAATATAATTTTAATGTAATACAAAACGTGGTTGCTTTCCATCTTTGAGCCCTTCAAAGTTCCTTCGTTTTTGTAGAAAAGCAGTATCGATGTTGCCATGCGTCCGCTTGCTAATTGCACATATGTAAAAGATTACCTGATCTTTCGGAGGCGGTATTTCCAAATCGATACGACCTTCAAATCTTTAAGAAACGACCGCACTCCTTCTTAAAACGCCGGCAACGAGTCTTTAAATCCTCTGGTGCCCCAGGTGTCCATGAGCGGTATAGATCACTTACCATCAGGTGATCAGGCCCGTTTGCCTAATACTTCTTTAAAAATAAAAAAATAAAAATCGTGTGGGCGAAGTTTGCGCGTAGATTAACATGGGTAAATAATTCAATGGAGAAATGTAGAGCAGTCTGGCAGTGTAAACTCTCTTGGTTCAAGGATCCTTTTTGATCTTAAGGAACTTTAGTCTCTGTTTCTTAAATGTGTTAGTTAAGATGCTGTCGCGGTTTAAGTGGACGCGCAGTGTCGCTACAAAATAGTCGTAGTGCGTGAGTTATGCTCATAGCTAAAACTCGTACTTTCGTCATTTTATCTTATTCGTATAACCATGATTTATTAAAAAGACCTTGTCAATAATTACATAATATTACATCATCAGCCTTTAAGTGTTCACTGCTGACCAAACGCCTGTTTCATACGGAGAAGGTTTGAGCATTAATCACCACGCTTGCTCAAGGCGAATAATTATAGGTCCAGGTTTCCTCACGATGTTTTCCTTCAACCTATGCCAGTGGAATCTAAATAAACACAGAAATTACATATACCTATATATATAAATCGCAAAATGTTACATTGGTAGGTACTTGATAATTTATTTTTGTAAATAATAGATCGGTAAAACGACAGGATGAGCACAGATCACGGGGACAAACGTAATTACGTTGTGTGAGTACACGTGGCACGGAACGCATGTTCCCTCACGTACCTCTTATGTAACCAAGTAAACATATTTGATATGGGATATTGCCATACAAATTTTTAAGATGTTTGTAAGATGTTAAGCATCTTCTATTCTCATTATCCAAACTAATATTATAAATGCGAAAGTAACTCTGTCTGTCTGTCTCTTCTTCACGCCTTAACTACTGAACCGATATCTGTAACATTTGATACAGACATGTAGTTTGGAGCTCGAGAAAGTACATAGGATAGTTTTTATACTAAAATTCTGCAGGAAGTCACTATTCCACGCGAACGGAGTCGCGAGCGAAAGCTAGTTAATCATGAATTAGTTTTCAAGTCATGTTTATGTACAACTAGCAATTTTCGGTCGACACTATTTGATAGCAGCGTGACGTTATATAGCCTTCCTCGGTGAATGGAGTAACGGAGTAACACAAAAACCTTTGTTCAATTCGAACCAGTAATTCCGGATATTAGCGCATACAAACAAACAAACTTAATACACTAGCTAATCTCGCGCGGTTTCACCCTCTGCTCGGCTCGATATAATTGTATCGTGATGTTTTATAGCCTATAGCTTTCAGGCACATTGTAGCTATATAGGTAAAAGATTTTGGAAAACCGTTCCGCTATTCCAAAGATTACCCTCTTCATACAAATTTTACCTCTTTATAATATTAGTATAGATGAGAAATTTAATAAATAATATCCAAAATGTACTTAAATACATAGATATCCAAAGTATACTTACAAGTAAGTAAGTTAGTGTAAGTTATTGTTTAAATGTCTCTTGAGTATTAACTCTATTGTCACATGAAATAAAGTCACGAATTATAGAAAAACTCACGAACTAACAAAATTGCACTTTATTTATAAGAGAAGAGGAAACAATTTTGACGTTCATGCGGGAATGGGAAAATTTGCTGCATAGGTCCCTATAATGTTTAGCTTTTAACCTACCACATTATAGGGACCTATGCAGCTAGTTTTAAGCTTTTCTATAATTCGTGACTTTATTTCATGTGACAATAGAGTTCATACTCAAGAGACAATTAAAGAATAGCTTGCACTAACTTACTTGTTTAAGATATTCAAACAATTTATAATGAGTCTTTGATCTAGATACATTTATACCTATATTTATATGTATACAGCTCCTTACAGACGATGTTTTCTTGAAACATTATTATACATGTCTTCGGGCTGGTTACGTTTTGGTTTTTTTTATTTTATTTTATAAGAGCTACTTTCCTGTATCGCTTACGGTGTTACGAAACTGTTGGCTGGCTACAAAATACTTAGAAAAATATACATAAAAGTTAAGATAACACTATATACTAGATATGTGTATATGTAGTTGATTTTTGTGAATAAATAGAAAGTGATCATCAATGTATTTTTTAAGGCAGTATTCTGTGAGGTCATGGTAGGTATCACTCCGTTTGAGCCGACTTATTCGAGCAGAAGTGTAATTTTTCACACAAACAAAATGTTTTATAGCCTTTTTTTTAAATAAAAACATTGCCCCACACTGGGATTTTCTCCTGCGTCGTGGGTGCGTTTACAAGCATCCAATTACACATACACACCACACCCACACCCGGAACAACAATTTTTGGATCACACAAAGAGTTATTACATGCACACGATATTTCTCACGATAGTTATTATAAAAACATATTTCTTAATAAACTTAATATTTTTAAGACTGTAAAATTACTTTGAAATAATGAGGCAGTATTTTAAACTGATTACTTTGGATCAATATCGATGTAATAAAGTTATATGAAGCTCGGAGCTCGCCAGTGTCGGTGGTAAAAGGGTCATATACGTATTAAGCTACATTTACTTTCAATTTGGGCAATTTCAGTCGAGACTGACCCTCACTTCTTATAAGCGGTAGGTGTGTGTATATTAAATAAGTGATTTTCAAAAAAAAAGGAAAGCGTACTGTACTTTGCCATGTTTTAATAAAAGAATATCTCTTTTTTTCAAGTAACTAAACCATAGATCCAAATTAATATTATAGATGCAAAAGTAACTCTGTCTGTCTGTCTGTCTTTTCTTCACGTCTAAACTACTGAACCGGTTTCTGTGAAATTTGGTACAGACATAGTTTAGAACTCGAGAAAGGACATAGGATAGAAGTCACTATTCAACGCGGGCAAAAGCTATACTTATAGAATAAATAAACCATAGAAAATACAATGTCTTGAATTTTGCCGGGTTCTCAAAACAGAGTTTTTCTTTTTTATTAGAGTAAGACGGTAGTAAATCATTCATAAACATTTCCCCGTCACTTCGACGCTCATTTCACACTCGAACAAGATTCAAAATCAAACAATTTTTATGAAGGTAGAAAGGGAATGAAAGAAAATTAAATAGCAATTAATCATTCTCGTCCGTGAGAACAATTAGTGACAGACCACTAGGCTGCTGGAAGCTATTTCTTAGAGTAATTATAATTAATGATTCGCACTCAGCTCGCAGAGGTGAGAGAGGGAAATGGGGAAATAAAGAAAAAATCGTTTATTTGCTAGAAATGTGGATGAAATAAGGAGTTACAAATATAATTTTAGTGCAACACGTTTCACTATTACGGTATGCAAAATACAGTAAATGATAATAGAACTAATTTTAATGTATACAAACAGAGTTATTTATAGAAATAACAAAATACAGGACGTTCCTAAAGACTATAATTCAAAAAAACTATACAATTACTTTATTATTTTACTCTAGATAGTGGTAACTCTCTGATAAAGTTAGGCACTTAATAAAGTATTTTAGTACAAATTATAAAAAAAATATTTTAGAATAATGATGACTTACACGCAGGCATGAATCGGGAAGACTACGTCATTTTTACACAATTGTATGAATCCAAACTAATATTATAAATGCGAAAGTAACTCTGTCTGTCTGTCTTTTCTTCACGCCTAAACTACTGAACCGATTTCTGTGAAATTTGGTACAGACGTAGTTTGGAACTCTGGAAAAGACAAAGGATAGTTTTTATACGAAAATCTCTAGGAAGTCACTATTCCACGCGAACGGAGCAGAGTAGCGGGCAAAAGCTAGTAAGTATATTTTTTAATTTTGTATATTTTTTAAATTAATTCAACATGTTTATCGTTTTATTCAAGAATTGTTTGGCTCGACACACGACGTAGTGAATGTCGGCCAAAAGAATCAGTTTGCATCATTTTATCTGAAGGAGCGAGGAACGTCACATAAAAATGTATTTAGTATCAGTTTCTGTTATTAAAAACGTAATTAACGAAATGCTTTTTTTAAACACAGTTTGTTTTCCAAACGATATTTATTTATAAAATTTAATTTTAGAATTACGTAACAGATGGTTTATCTATACATTTTATTACTTCCCTTATAATGATATCGCAGTTTAGATTATTTTACTGACTGAAAAGTTGAAAGGGAACTATTTGTCTTGGTATGGCCATGTGAAAAGGAAGGATGAAACGCATGCCACAAAAAAAGCCATGAATATAAACGTGGATGGATGGAGAGGGAGAGGGAGACCAAAGAAAATATGGATAAATTGTGTGAGAAATGATATGGAAGACAGAGGAGTTAGTGATAGCGTGACGGGTGACAGGACAGAATGGATGAAAAAAACATATTGCGCCGACCCTAAATGAACCGAAACAAGGGCAGGAAGAAGAAGTTTAGATTATTTTATTAAACCCAACATATTCTGAAGTATTCTGATACATCACTGTCTTGTTCGATATTTACGTATAGGGAAACCGAATAGATATTATGTTGTTTGTTATAATCCCTATTAAAATCTAGGGCAACTTACCTTGTAACTCTGTATATAATATGTATACTAATATTGTTTATTAATCTTTAATCGAACTAAACGTTTACTGTCCTACCCAGAGCCATATAATGATGATAACTTAGATAATCCTTAGTAACGATTTTGACCCAATTACAATTTGCAAGGACTGGAGTTTTTCTTGAAGGAGGGATTATTTAAATGATTTCTTTCACTCTGGGTGGAAAGAGACTGTCAGATTATTATTGACCAAAAACCAACTTGTTCCTCCTCCTGCTCCCCGACAAAGTTGCAGAAAACCCTCTGATTAGTTTACACAAACAAATTATAATCACACTAACATTTAAAAGAATCGATTTAAATTAAAAAAGTAAAATACTCATAAATTTTTGTTCAGACCACCATTCCAAATATAAATGCTCAAACCATAGACAATATTTTATCGGAAAAAAGATGATGACAATTACGGGAATGAGGTCGTATATATTTCTGTTTACACAAGTATTATAGGTATAATCAATTCAGAGTGTACGTATATTTATTATTAGTATGTATATGTATCTTACACGTGGCCTAAAAGGAAAATTGAATTGGTTAAGAGGTAGTTGTAATGTCGGCCATGTTTTCGAGTCCCGTGCCCTCAACGGCAAGAGGACAAGTTAGGCACTGGACGCGGTCGCTCTCAAGAACCTTTAATTATATAACTTGGTTGAGTTTTGCCTAATACTTCAAAATAAATTGAGGAGTTTTATAGAGCGTTGCAGAAATCGACATTTCGAAGACTACCTTTAATAATTTTGGGATATTCATTCGGGAGTATTTCTTAAACAATTTCCCGTTATGTTAATAAATGAATAAATAACTCTAGTTTAAAATACGTAGTAGGTTTACCTCTTCGAAAAGAACGTGGTTTTTTCTTTTTTATGGGGTTGGTCGGCAAACTAGCAGACGGATTACGTGATGGTAAGCTATCAACGCCGCCTATAGACACTCGCAACACCAAAAGAGTTACGAGTGCGTTGCCGGCCTTTTGGGGATAAGGGTTTCGAATATTTTAGAATTGGAAAAGGATGGGACACACTACGATGTGGTTGTTTCATGCCGGTTTTCTGTGAGGTCGTTGGTAATACTCTGGTCCAGCCGACCCATTCGTGCCGAAGCTTGGCTTTCACACACTTATTTGCTGTTTGAAAACAATTTATATAAAGAATACCCTTAAAAATTACTATCACGTAAAGCACTGGATATCATGCTCTTGAATTTCCGATTTGACAATAATAAAATTAGAGGGGCAATTGTGACTCTAGCCGGATCGCAGTGTAATTGATTTACTTTACTATGCCTTATGAATAAAAATGACTCTTTTCCCATCGTACTGCGTAGTAAGAGAAATTAAAAAATGTCATACAAACGAAATAATAAAAGACTACTCACACTATTGAGTTTAATAAACTTTTTTTTAAATTATAATATACTTTTTTGTTTACATGTAAAAATATCGGCATTTTATGTTACCGAAAGGTACTTAACCTACGCGCAAAAAGGTGACCGTATCACAATTCAAAATTTGAATAATACAACTTGTGGAAAGTTCCAAAATATATTATCATCAGTTAATGTATTAGTTAAGTATTTTACAAACGTAATGGGACAATCACGAATTGTAATAAAAAGTGCATTGTCAAAAGTCAAAACGGGCAACCCTCCCTTTGTCATAGATAATAAACTTTCGAATAGATTCCAATTTTAAAATTGAAAGATAGAATATTGATAACTGACATGCATAATAGTGACATTAATCGTTCACGCTATGTAACTGCGCAGAAGATAATTCGCATGATTGGGTGTACAAAGTTCATTAAGTTATCAGCGTTTAAGAAAAATATACACTGTACTAATTTGAGCACATCATTATCTTACATTTTTAGTTATTTTTCATTTTTGCCACCCACGTCTTTTTTGGCAAATCGAGCAAGTTTTAGGGGATGCATTTTTGTAAGATATTTTTTTATTGATCGAACGTAATCATAAGAGTTCATATAAAGTCTTTGGACAACGACAATGGGTAATGTATTTGCCCACATAAAATAAGATTTTATATTAATTTTAAGACCTTCATCGTCGAACCTTTTTGAAATTAATTTTACTAAGACTGACTGTTCGCAGTCGAAATAATAAAAAAATAGGTACTATTAATTTTTATTTTGATAATTCGAAATATTCAATTATGGTTCAGTTTTGTTCCTAATTTTGAATTCATATCAGTTATGATTTCTATACCATGTATATTTACAATTATTATTTCATTTGTCAACATTTGTAAACTAGGATTTTGTAAAGATTCAGCAACATTCTACTCTTGCTGATTTCCCGCTAACCCTAAGGTTGACATTCAAATATAAATAAAAAATAAACATCTAGAATTTGTTTTTATGTCCCTTCTATTAGTAGAAGGGAGTGTATAAATATATTTACGAAAATAATTATTCATCAAAACTTGTCCATATGCTGTGAGATTTAAATAAAGATCAATTTTTTTCAATCATATCTGTATCAAGTTTGAGTTTCGAAAGGCTACACAGAATGCTGGACATCATTCTACTTAATTTAGCCAATCCAGTGATCATTCAATGCGCCTAACAGACAAAATAGATAAAAAGAAAAACTATTTTCTTTTCCGTCACATTTTTCCTGAAAGCCGGTGTTCAGAAAAAATACATTTCTTTCTTTATTTAAAGGATTATCTTTGTAGGATATTACTTTTCAAAATATAGGTTTGATAAATGGTTATTATTGGTTAGTGATCGTAACCGAGTGTCTACTGCTAAACAAAGGCTTCTTCTCACATAATAAGGGTATGAGCATTAATCATCAAGCTTGCTTAAGGCGGATAGACGATTTCAAACTAATAATAAGAAATTAAAAGCCTAGGTTTCCTCACGATGACTTTGATTCACCGTAGGTATATCAGTGGTTTTAAATAAACTTAGAAAGTATATGTAACTCGGAAAAAGTCATAGTCGTGTGTGCTGTGCTTCGAACCCTCATGCATGAGAAGTAATTTATTTGGTATTAAGAGTGTCTATGGGCGGCACTGATGGCTTACCATCAGGTAATCCGTTAGCAAGTTTGCCTTTATAACATAAAAACCTTTTTAGTCTGCCCGAAATTGTTTTACCGAGTTCAACGCAATTAAGAGTTAGATTTCCATGAAACAAAACCGTATTAAAACGTAAATTTATTGTTTGGAAAATAGTTGGTTTGTTAGTACACATGTTTCATTCTGTTTTCCTAGTGTTTGGATAGAGTTAAATGCGTTGTGTACTTTGTAAATTACTTGTATAGGTTGTCCCGTACAACAACAATGCTTACTTTGTTTTAAAAACCTCTTTAAAAATTCAAATTTAAATAAACGGAACGGGTTCATAGAGTCTCTCGTTCTAGATCTCGATGTTAAAAAAACGAAATAAATAGGTTGTTGGTAATTTAAAACAACAATGCTTATTTTGTTTTAAAAATGCTCTTTAAAAATTCATTCAAATTTAAATTAACGGAACGGGTCCATAGACAATCTCGTTCTAGATCCCGATGAAAACAAAAACGAAATAAAAAAAAAAGATATTTAAACTCACTCGCCTAATTCCAAGAACACAACTCTTTAAAAAAATAAATAAACGTACAAACAACCTCGTGTAGGTACTAGCAGTGAAAACTGGCTGATTATGTAAATCCAATTAGGAGTCATTTTTTAAACATCGAAACAAAAAATAAAACGAGCTACTGGTACCTGGGAAAGTATATAAAAACGAGTTAAAACACGTTTTCGACCGTCCCTAAAGTTCCATCGATATAATAAAGATAAATTCAATAGGTAGTTTGTTTGATATTTTTTTATCCCTTAGACATCCGTCATTTTGACGTTTGAGTTTTTGGAAAAGTTTGAACCGTTACACAAGTTTTTTGACAGCTCGCGCCATATTCGGAGTGGCCATACCAAATTTCCTTCGATGTATGTATAAAACAACCTTGTATTTTTTTTTATGTTAGTTTAATTAAATTGGAAGTTTCTTTATGCATTATTTACGTACCTTTTTGTTTTGTTGTTGCTAGAAACATAATTAGAATATCGTGTTATATTGTTAATAGGTAGGTCACACTGAAATTGCTTCATTCAACCTTAGATCACGCTAAAACCATCTACTTCAACTCAGGTTTATTATTTATCTGATTTTGGGCAAGTAAGGTCATTACTACCCAAATAACTTGTGTGCAACTAGAGAGAACTGCACCTCTGTAGGAGACCTTGCAGTCCTGCAGTAATTCATGGTAACTGTGAGCGCGGATCCTCGGGCGGCCAGCAAGGGTAGTTCGCCGCCCATACAGAAACCCATATAGAACCTAAGCGTAGGGCGTTCCGCGCGCGATACAAAGAACCAATAGACCACCACAGACGGGACCCAACATAGCCAATGTTGGGTAAACGCAATAAGGCACCGCGACCTCGGCCTGGAGCAGCAGAAGGAACGGATTCTAGTCAATAAGAATATGTTAATCGAGAAAAGTCGTTTGATGATTTTCACCTCACAAAAAAGCTGCATTCTTGAATAACAAGTAAGTGGGTGATTCTTCACATCAATTAAAAAAAATTTAATAATGTCATTATCCTCAACCGAAAATTAACGAGTCTGCTGATTAAAACGCAGATAATTATTTTATTAAATTAAATCTCACCACTGCTTACAAGCAACCGATTAAAAATATTGTATAAAATAAATTACTAAGATGCTTAAAAACCTGGGAGGATAATGACTTGTAAAAGTTAAGGTTTTTTGGAGAATCACCCAAGTAGGTATGTTCTGCATAAAGGTATTGGATTTTCAAATTTGGAAAACATAATATTGTGATTTGAATTCAGAAGGTTTCTGTGTGTCCAATGAAGCGAGTAAACCTTTTTCAAGTCTAATATCGAGAGACATGTAGTATTTTCTCAACATATCTGAACTTTTTACTTCCATATAAACTACTTTGATCAAAAGAATATCATTTTCATAAAAGTTATCTGTATTTTCATATTTCTCTTTACACTCTATTCACAAATCCATAATGCTGATGAAATGGTTGAATACTCGGCGCTCTGACCTTTTTAATACTGAAAAATTGCAAAATAGGTGCCCCTATTTTCTGTCCGTGATGAAAATGCAAGTAGAAAAAAGGTACACACATAACAAGATACGTATATATGTAATAGTATGTACATGTATTTACGTTTGTGAAGTGGAACTTCTACTAAATATTTAAGCAGACTTTTTCTATACAAGGCTTTAGTACCTACTCTAAATCCATAAAAAAGTCTTTAAAGTGTCACACCATGGTAAAAGACTCAGGACTTATTGACTTGACCCATCTAAAAAAAAACCTCATTTTAGAAACAGGGTTTGAAAGATTTTTATATTCGTCTAACAATGTCGAAATATATCGACAAGACTTTTACCTAAAAAATAAATCAACTTTATGTATTTAGGCAACAAAAGTAGTGTGAACATTTATCATTGCTAGAATAAGTAGAATACATTAAAAAGGTTATTATGACCAAGAAGTTCAAACTGTTAACATACACCCGGTTTCCGAAAGGCCGATCAATGTTAAAATCAATTTTATCTCTTGTCAAGTCATCTGATTGGTTGACTGAATTATCAACAACCAATCAGATGACTTGACAAGAGATTTATTTATTTATTTATTTACACACACAAACAGGAGATTAATTAATTTTAGCGTTGACAAGCCTTTCAGAAACCGGGTGTAAAAGTCTAACGTACCGTGGCCTCGGCCTGGGACAGGCACAGGAGAGGGGTAATTTAGTCAGTAAGATTTTGACACCCCCTTTCTTTTCATTTAAAGGTGTTCTCTCCTCAAAAAAGCCTAGGTACAACATTAGTTATGATTGTAGAATACATAAGAAGCTTATAAAGTCAAACACAAAATAATAAGGTATTATTTTCTTTTGATGCTGTTAAAAAAGTTTACTTGTTCAAGTATTTGTTTTTAGAAAAGGCAATGGGTAATATCATAGGTCAAAAATAAATTATTTTGACTTTTCAATATAATTAATTATAAAAATGTATCTAATACACTTTCATTCATTGATTTGATTTTTGATATACCTACCTAGGTACCTTTTTTCTTGTGATAGGATGGCAAACTATCAACGCATGGACACAACAAGGAAAAAGTGTCGAGTGCGTTACCGACCTTTTAGGGATTAGGATTTAGGAATTGGGGACGATTCCTAATTGGGGGAGCGGAAGGATTGGGTATCTACCTAACTTGACCTAAGTACTCAATTTTGTTTATTTTCTTTTATAACTATTAAAGAAATTCAATATGCATTTGACGTTAAAACGTCATGGCGTCATGCACCATTGGCGTCATGTATACTATGTATACATGTATGTCATGTGTATATAGTATTTGTGATTTTAAATAAAACATAGAAAAGTAGCGTTTTTGATATTTCAATAAAAGTACTGAATTTGACTAGTTGGAAACTACCGTTTGAATTTATTGTTTATCACGTAACTTAAGCTCTCAAAAGGTATGGTAAACAAATAAAGTTAGGTATATTGTAAAAGTTTTTTTAAGTAGGTATTTTTGTGTATGTAATAGAATGACAATTTCACAAAGTCACGTTGTGTATGTGTAGAAAGCTAGAAAGACAGTTTGACACAACTTTTGGCCGGAAAACAGCCAATTTGCTGACTATTTTAGAACTAACAAGCTCTGGCTTTGAGTACAAATGTTATTTTAAGCTATTTTCGTTCTATTTATACTGAAATTATCGGAAACTGTACCTCTCAAGGTCATTTCTGTGTAAATTCTTTATTTATACAGAATAATGGTGAAATGAAATTTAGTTTTAATACCTAAAGAAGCGAGGAAAGAAGGGCGGCAAGAAGACCTGCTAAATCCAAGAAAAAGAAGGAGGAGTCAGAAGATGACGATGGTGATGAAGAGGAAGAGGAAAGCGAATGATCTCCCAACTTAATACGACATTACTGTTCATATTGAATAATTTACTTGGACTTAATTTATTACAAAGTAAAATGGGACTGACTTTCCAAAGTCTGTATGACATTTCACATTTTTTTATAATTTTTACAGAGTTGAATTTATTAATTATTTTGGCTCATGTTTCTGATGCATTATAACAGTAATTTTGGTCTACACATGAAATTGTTGATGTTTCAGTGTGTTGTTTATCTACTACTTATGTTTTGTAGTATTAATAATAATGATAGATGTATGTTAAGAGCATTGCAGAGTTTGGAAAGTTCTGCCGCTGGCTAGGGTCTAGGTTTCTAAGCCTCAAAAAAAATAATGTCTAAGTGTTATCATGTATACACCGGGGAATTGTACAGTTAGCCCTCCCTCGTTAAGTTCGCTGTGACTACTGGATGCTCACTTTAAGATGTGTACCTCAACTGGTTTCATCAAAACTAGTATGTCTGCAATATTACCTGATTTGCTGTATAACATATTTATGTTAAAGCTGTGCTTTGATTTAAATATACCATATTTTTTAATTAACTGTGTATTGATAAGTTGTGTGCATTAATTTTGGACATAGAAGTTTTGGTCAGACTATACCAATATGTAAAATTAGAGACTATTTCATAAACGTATGTGGCGGCTTATTGTTAATTATAAACCTACCTCTTCTCATTGTAAATTTCAATGCTGATAATGGTACCAAACTCTAAGCTAAGATCCCACTTAGGAAATTGATGTGTATGTTGTATTTTTAGTTAGTTAATAGGTAGGTTTTCGATGTGATTTGTCTCTCAAATTTTACATTTGTGTTATTTTGTAAATGAGAATTAGCATTCCTCATGTCAATACGGATTTTACATGTTCAATAAAGTAATTTCATATAAAATATTCTAACCAGATTGAACTCCTTACAGCTTTTTCAAAAACGAAAAATGACGCCGACACAAATTTAAAATATAAATATAGAAAGGTATAAACCATTAAAGTTTATTTTCCTTAGGATAAATTAAAATATTTACGTATACATAGATATATAACCAGTTTTTTTTTATAGGTAATAATGAATTTATTTAGATATTTTTCAAGACAGTTTATCCATAGTACAAAATATTGAATGAAATATTTATAGATAAATTAATCGTATTGATCAAAAACCAATGTTCGTTCCGGGTCTGGTTATCAAGTAAAATTGTATGTTTGTAAACACACCCACGATACAGTAGATACTTTATAACAGCTTTTTGCGAAGTATAATATCTAAAGTTCCTTATAATGGCCACCATAATTACTTTAGATATTTATAAAATTTGCTGGTAGCAAGGAATCAGAATAGTTGCGAACTTAAGATGCTAAAATATAAGAAGTTGGTGGAATTCTTTCGAAATTTTTCAAGGTCAAATGTTAAACTTTTCTTTTAGGAAACCATCAGCAGTCAGTATACTGGTTTCAAACTCGGTGGGAACAAAGTTTGATATTGTTTGTTTTATTAACAAATACGTTTAATGTTTTTGTGTTATCTGTATTTGTCACGTGACTTTTAGTCGTCCATCTTGAATTTTTCCCGCCATCTTTAACTTTTTTAATGATTTTGTGTCCTTGACGCTGTGGGGTTCAGCTCTGAGAATAGAGAAAATTTTAACTACCCAACAGATAAATCAACAAAATCCTTTTTTAATTGCCTAACTTTTTTCAGTATCATAATTAGACCAAGATAATTAATATTTTGCAACAAACACCATTGTCTTATTGGGGTAGGTTAAAACTATAGAGCGCCTACTTCCTGATCCTGTTTTTTCTTCCCTCAATGGGGCCAAAGGCCTTTAACCACATATACTATATTTATCCAACTGCTCGGAAACCACTACCATTATCAGACTATTTTTTTAAATCCGGGATTCAATGTTTTATTTTTTATATAGACACTTTTATTTCTTTAGTATCTTAAAAACTAAGTAAAAAAAATTATCGAGAAGCATCCAAAAACTTCCTTCAAAATAATAAGATAACAGAATCGTATGATTGCAAATATAAACACATAAAATAAAAGTTATAAATATAATGATTTACGAGCACTAACTCTCTGGTTAGTTAGCTAAATATAAATTGAACTTTATCTACATCAAAACAAATAGTTTACGTGTCGAATATTGTGCGTCAATCGATCTTTGTATGTTTTGAAACGGTAATAGAATTTTCTATTTATTTACTTAGACTGAAATACATTTAAAAATATGTAAACTACATGTAATACATAATTATATCTTTTTACGTGTCACGTACTAGATAATCTCACAGGGTTTTACCAGCTACTCGGCTTCCGTTGGTCGTAGCATAATGTTTTATAACATTCCTCGATAAATAGACTATCAACCACCAAAAGAATTATTCAAATGGAACTAGTAGTTTAAGAGATACGCGTGGTCAAACAAACAAACTCTTTAATTTTATCAAACAACAAACACTATCAGCCTGTAAGTGCCCACTACTGAGCAAAGGCCTCTTCTCACACGAAGAAGGTTTGACTATTGCCACCACAGTTGCTCAGGGCGGATTGGCGATTTCAAACTTATAATTATAAATTTTTCCTTCATCGTATGCCAGTGGGTTTTAAATAATCTTAGAAAGAACATATTGTAAATCAGAAAATGTCACATAAGTACTTACCAGGTTTTCTTCCCTACCTTCATGAATGAGAAGCAAGCGTCTTAACCTCCGGGCCACATCAGTTTTAACTTCAGATTTATAAGATGTGATGATTTCCAGAAGATAATTACAATTTACAGTGTTATGTAACAATAGATACATCAGTTCTGTCATATTGGACGGAATGTGAATTTGTGAGGCTTAAGTTGCAATAAATAATAGTGTTATTTAACAAAATTGATGTCATTAGGTTTCGCTATTTTATTGGATAAACGTGGCTTATTTCGGAAATCAACAATGCATAATAGGCATAAAAGAGTTATCTGCACTACCCTACGGTCGACTGTTAGAGCATTTAGTCCGCCATTCAGACTGTTTTGTGTGAAGAAGAAATAAATAAATAAATAAGAGTCAGTATCTCAATGTGCCAGGCAACATCCATCTATCATAATAATTGTGCCAATAATGACAGTCGGCACGCGAATTTCATTGACATAACTCATTGTGAAGGTTGGTCCAGCGTCAGCGTAAAGTGCAAACTTCACTATGTAAATTGGGTACTTATGTAAAATTTATTATTCGATTTTTTAACTTTATAATTTTGTAGAAAAGTCGAAAATCTATTGTAGGAAGAACGTGATGGTTGGTATCCAACGATATGAGTAAGTGACCCTATTAGAAATCCGCCTTTTTTTAAGAACATCTTCGAATAGGTTAACCTACATATCTGTATAAATGGGCACCTTTATTTCTTAAGTAATAAAGACATTTTTTCTATGCCATTCGAAGTACGTAGTTGGCCTACTAGAAAAGTTTATCCTATGTCAATAGGGTTGTCTCTGTGTACTTGATGGTTGAAGGGTTCTAGTTTGTTCAGGGGCATGCTACAATCGTTTGTTTTCAATTTTACCTATACTTCAGTTGTGTCATAAGTACTGGTCAAACTTTAGCCTTGTTTGATAATCAAAATACTAAGGTATTCGCAAATACTATATCTAAAAACACATTTCTTTAAAAACAGTAAGTATACTGCAAAATAATTTGAAAAGATATGAAAACTTCTTGGAACGCAAAAGATCTCATAATTTTTTTTTGCTTAAGTAATTAAACAGAGACAGAATAAGTTGATTCAATATTGACGACTGCAAACAAAAATAAGATTAAGGAAAACCTTGCTACCTACCATAAGTGTAACATTATTTGATGCTTGCTTTTGATTCATATCAGCCATTAGCGTCCAATGCTGAACTTGGGAATGACCCAAATATTCCAAATCAGCCAGCTTTTCATTTCATTCCATTTCAACTTTCTAGGACTGTTTTTTTACAATGTATTCCTCTACATCACTTAGGATGGTACTTCCACTATTACCGTGTCCCCCATTACCGTGACCACCTTTACTGTGTCCACCATTTATATGCCTACTATTACCGTGTCTACCATTACTGTGTCCACCATTACAGTGTCTTCCATTACCGTGTCCACCACTGCCATGCCATCCCTGTAGTGTTTTAAAAAAGGTACTATTACAAATCGAAGATGGTCATCACTACAAGTTAAGTCCCATCGCTTGCCGTTCAGACCTCCTGTCCCGTAGAACTATCTCCTTATCTTTAAAATATCTGAGTAAAAATAGCTGAGTTTCTAAGTTTCATAAATGTCTTACATGACACATACATATGATAGACATTATGTTTGTCTCTGCATCTTTATATCTTTGCATTTGATATACTTGAATTAAAGTGTTGTTTTATGTATACGAAGAATCTTAACTTCACCACCTTATATTATTGACTGCCGCTTTTACTAATGACAACATTGGTCCATCACTCACAAATCCACCGTGACAAAGGCCTAGCCACTTAAGCACAGTGATAAATCCGTACGACTGTCGCTTAGTCACGAACCAACTGAAATCATTTCACTCGGCTGCTAATCAAAAATGTATGAAGATGGAACTGTGGTTCAGCTTGATTATCGAAATTACATTAACCTTTAACGTCGATCTATATTTAGCCTTATGTTCAATATTGGATTTATTTAGGTAGGAGAATTTCCCGTGGTTTATAAAATTTCAACGTTGTGGTACCAATGTGATTTTTTCCGAGTTGTATGTACTGCCTATGATTATTTAGGCACCACTGACACTGACTACAGTGAAGTAAAGGTGAAGAAAGTCACTAGATATTTTCGCGCGGTTTTACCCGCTGCTCGGCTCCATTTAATTGTAGCGTAATATTTTATAGCCTATAGCACTCAGGAACATTGTAGCTATCTATCAGTGAAAGAATTTTGGAAATCCGACCAGCGGTACCAAAGATTACCCCCTACATACAAACTTACAAATACCTCTTTGTAATATTAGTATAGACAAATTATAAGTTTGAAGTAGTCAATCCTTATTGGCTACTTCATACTTCTAAACTAGCAGGCAAGCGTGGTGATTACTGCTCAAACTTTCTCCGCGTGAGAAGAGGCTTTTGCTTAGTAGCTGAAAACTTACAGGCTGATGAAGTGATGCAATGTGAAAAGTCAGTATTAAATTTACCAGTTGATTTCAAAATAATCTGCAATGTAGATCAGCAAGGAGATATTGATAAAGCGGATGCTAAAAGGGTACGCTAGGACTGTGGTATTTTACGTATATTTTATCAGTATTTACCAGCGATTTTTTACTTGTTATGTCTCAAAGGACCGGCGCATTTTCCTGAAAGGAAGTTATTTTATATTACTTCGTATTTAATCTGATTTTATCCATGTACAAATGATTTTCCTTGTCTCTGTCTAATCTTTTTTCTGCTTTGTGTTGTTGAAGTTAAATTATTTTTGTTATGAAACTTTTTACCGCTTTTTTTTTAAGAACCAAAAAGGTTAGAAACGTGTCCATTGTTTATCAGAGGTAATATTTGGATGTTATTTTTTTATGATATGTTATGTGAGAGGACGACAAGCGAGCTGATGTATTACCTGGCTGATGGCAAGCAATCAGCGCATGGACACCCGCAACCACGGAGAAGTTACGAGTGCATTTCAGACATTTTGGGGATTGAGGGATATGAAGGGTAAGGATTGGGCTACCGGTAACTGAGTTTTCTGTATCATTGGCTCATTTGCACTAAAATAATGCAAGAAATTCAGCGACAACAACATTTATTGAAAAAAAAGACTTACTCACATGAATGAACTGAGAAAACTCCTACAATTTTCAAGCCGCAACGGGACTCTTATTCTTGATCAGCGTGCTCGTTGCGGTGACGCCGCGCATCCCACTCAACCACAGATCATTGTTTATTTTTATTTTCAAAAACATTGGAATCTGATTTCCACGAATCCACACAGATTCAAAACTTGAAAGTAGAATTCCTAATTAGTGAAAAACTCTTTGTCTGATCCCCTTATCGGATTTCGTTAAGCGAATTAAAAGAAACTTGGGATCGCTAGAAGTTTACCGCTTTTTATTTGAAAGCCCGTTGATGTTCGCAGTATTGTTTATTATTTCATAAATAAGAATATTTTTGACTCGTTTTTGTGTGTGGGGTTACGTTTTTTTGATTGTTTGAGAACAGTACAAAGTATTACTGAGTGATTACTAAGAAAGGTGACAGAATATTACCTCTTCTTTGGGTAGCCATGTTACAATTGGGCTTATGAATAGGTATTAAAATAATGTATATTTAAAGAGATACTGAATGTTTTTTGATGTAAGAAAATCATGAATAGATAGCCTTAGGGCGAAAGGGAGTGACAGGCTCATATGCAGCGGTACATCATTCCAACTCTAGCTGGAAACTAAATATCTATACGGTTTTTTTCAAATCCTATTAACCACGTAGATTATTATAAAGAGGTTGAATGCAACGTATTGTCTATAGCATAAAATCAATTGACATTGGTGACTAATAACAGACACAAAGCACTCGTTCTTTTTTTTGAATATACATCTTTAAGTTACTGGCTATCTCTTTCCAATGTTTTATTATAAATGTATTAATATCGGAGGGACGGCAACATAAAGTGACTGTAATTAGAGATCGGTAAACAGCGAGTAATTAACGCATAAATCAATTCTGGCAAAAGATAAAGGAGGCGAGTCGGGTCATGCATGCGGGGCTGACACGCGACAGAGCAAGCATTACACATACACATAGGTATATAACTATGCATTTTTTTTGTTCTTTTTTTTTATGTGATAGGTCGGCAAACGATCAGTAGGATTAACAGAATAGTTACGAGGGTGTTGCCGACCTTGCTGGGATTAGGGATTTGGAGATTCAGGGATTGGAGGAGGGGTAGGATTGGGCATCTAGTAACCTCAATCACACGGTGAAACACAACGCTGTGGTTGTTTCGTGTTGTTCGAGTCTACCGATTCGTGTCGAAGCTTGGCTGTCCCAAGTTATTCAGGTGAATTTATTGAGGAAAGCTCTACTAGTTTCAACTCACAGTGGGACTCTTATTTGTGGCATGAACGTGCGCATCCTACGACAACGTTGACGATGCCTCACGATAGTCACTGTAATACTCACAATTAGTTAAAAATATGTTTACATTTTACTCTCCAGCGATGACTAATCAAGCGATCACTTATTTATTGATGTTATTGTAGGTTTACCCAACTGCTTAGTTGGTTTAAGTATGTAGGTACTTCTTTTATCTATTTATCTTATTTGTATCATTTTCCTGGAATTTCTTCGATGATTCAACACTGATGTAGGTATTGTGCAATTTGTTATTGTTTTTGTGATATGTAGATATTTGCAAACTAGCTGACCCGGCAAACGTTGTTTTGCCATTTTGTTTTTGTGAGGTTAAAATCATCAAATGTCTTTTCCGGCCCAGGGTAGGGTGGAAGGTAGTGTCAGGCCCTTACTGACTAAAATCCTCCTTTTCTAATCCCTACTCAGAGTCAGACGACATTGTTATTGCGCTTAATCATCAACCAATAACATTAACGTTTAATGAATATATTTTTATTAAATACTAGCGGTTCGCCCCCGCTTCGCGCGGGTCCAACTATCTTGCTATCAAAGGGTCACTTTTAACTAATCTTCCCCTCTACTTTTCTAATAATTTCTTTGATAAGAACCTTCTCCTGACAATATCAAACACAACAAAAAAAGAATTAGCAAAATTGGTCCAGGCGCTGTTGAGTTATGCGCTTACCAACACATTTGGCGATCCATTTTTATATATAAGATTTAATATATGTCAATCTTACATACAAAATGGTCGTTTCTCAATGTATTTATCTAATAATATTAAAATATAGAAGTATTGTTGCTGTGGTTATGTTTGCTTTTACTACCGCTACCTATTACTTTTACTTAACGCTATTATACCTAGTTTGTTCTTGTCTATAAGAACACTGTACTTTTTAACAAGAAAAGAGCTTCACCAATATAGTGGCCGACCGACCCGACACGTTGGTCTAATTAAATGAATGAGTTGACGTTTTTTTTTATTATTAAAAAGAAACGTTGCCCCACACTAGGATTTTCTCCTGTGTCGTGGGTGCGGTTACAAACATATAATTTCACAAACACATGACACCCAGACTCGGAACAACAATTTTTAAATCACATAACGAGTTGTTCCGTGCGGGAATCGAACCCGCTACACGTTGCATGGCAGTCAGTTGCCCAGCCACCACGTCAACCGAGCAGGCAATTATTGATTGAATGATTTGATGTTGAATGTATTATAATTACAAAATATTGAGAAAATAAATTAAATATTATCCAAAAAAAGCGATGGCGTCGTGTTTATCAAAACAAATGATATAATTATGTTAACATTATAAATAACTTTGCTATTTCAACGATGTAATAAAGGAAATTATTTTTATGGAATTTTTACATGTGATTATGTTTATGAAATATTTTATTTTTTGTTGTATCAAAGACAGAATAATCGCCAAACTGTAGGTATGTATTGTCAAGTGACATTTGCTCATAGGCAGCGCATCATCAGCCTGTAAGTGCCCACTGCTGAGCAAAGGCCTCTTCTCACACGGAGAAGGTTTGAGCATTAGTCACCACGCTTGCTCAAGGCGGATTGGTGATTTCAAACTTATAATTAGACATTGTCCGTCTTATTACAAAAAAATGCTTAAGTACTGGTTTAAACCAAGACTAACTAGTCTTGGACTAAACCAGTACTAAAGTTAGTACTAGGTTTAAAATGTGTTCTTATTACAAAACTAAGACTAATCGAGGATCAGTTAGTACCGAAGAAAGTTCATGGTTTAAATAATATCCACAGATAAAAAAGAAAATGTCATTCTTTCATTCGTTCATAGGTTTTTAATTTGAAGCAACGTTCCGTTTGTTTTAGTATTGATAATAAATTAACCCTAGAAATTCTAAAATAATTATTTATTAATACTGAAATGCATCATAAACTGTTATTTCAATAAGTTGGATTATATATTAAACACGTGCAACTTGTACTTTAAACGCGATGTTTATAAATATGTTGTCGTATTTTAACACTGCTACCGTGAAATGGAGCGAATTACAAACGATGACAGCGCGCCTCAATTTGAAACTTAGACGCGAATACAACACATTGCTAGCATTTTAAACGCAATTCCATATTTAGTGAGACATGGAACAACAAAAGAGAAAAAGAGGAGAAAACTGGAGTTGTGACGAAAAAGTTAGTAAAATAATATCTGTATGTACCTACATAAGTTAGTAATATTACTTGATTACCTTAAACCAATGTTCTTATTATTATAGGAGATCTTACGTCAATTGATTGCTCAATCAGCACAGATATTAGAAGATAAGTCCACAAAATCTTCGGTGAACTCACAAAAATAAAAGAGTGGAAGAATATACAGGTTAAGTAAGTGCCTTCTGCTTTAATTTGTTACGTATCGTAAGTACAAGTATGCTATTGTTTCGTCATTATCGTCATTTCAGCCGAAAGACGTGCAATCTGGACATAGACCTCCCCCAAGTCGCCACAATGACCGGTTCTTTGCGTCTACACTAACTAGATTGACCCAATACTACTTACACCGAACTTTCACCCGACTTTTAAAGACGGGTGTAAGGCCCTTCAAAAGCTTTTTGATTGTCATATTATAAGAGAAAATTCCCGGGCATGGTAGTCATTGTTTAAATGATACTAATTAGTTTATATTTTAATTTCAGGTTTAATGAATTAACTGGTAAATTTCGTTCGGGCGGAGAGCTGAAGTTGGCATGGAAAAGAATGAAGTTGTCCGCTAAATCCAACCTTTCCATGCATAGAAGGGAACAACATTTAACAGGCGGCGGTGAAAAACCGCCATCACCTTCTCCAGAGGACTTAGCCGTTATGGCAATTGCTCCTCACGACTTCGTCATTGAAGTCAATGAACATTTTATTTAACAATGCATCACTATCATAAGTGATGCATTGGTAAATAAAATGTATTATATTGAATAGAAAACATTTAATTTATTTATTGATTAATTAAACACAGTAAACTAAAATGTTAATGTCATATATTCAATCACTAGACTACTAGCTTATCACATGCTCAAATTTCTTCTACAGCTCTTAAAAAGTGTCTCTTTTAAAGCTCTTGTTATATACTTTTTTCTTTTTTTGCTTGCTTGACGTTCAAACGTGCCCTGTGGTCTAATTGAAATAAATGATTTTTGTTTTTTTTTACAAAGTAACGTTACAGCACTCAAATTTCAAAAACAGTAGTGAGCGTGAAAACATATTAAGTAAATATATTTTTAGGATCCAGTTCCCGTGCCTACCATTAATGCGGCTGGGATAGACTCAAAACCCGGTCCTAGTTTTGAAACGGTATCGTTTCATATTCAAACATGCAAAGATAGACCAGAAAAGGATTTTGTCTGTTTGCAAGGTAAACAATTATTGTGTTCAAGAGAATTAATAGAATTAGCACTTCATCTACGCAAAATTAACAAAACAATAGAATTATGCTCTATGTTTATATGGCATAATTTTATATACAACTGTAGGATAATCTTATTTATTCTTATTAATCTTAACGTTATTTTGCTCTTAAAACTAGTGTAATATAATTACAACACAATAATTATCAACCATACTACCAAGGTAATAATATCTACAAGTATTTCAACTTCATAGAAACGGCCGAAACGCGAACTATACCTACGCGCCCGATGTCGGGACGCGCTCGGGACGCAGACAGACGCGGCTGTACCGCAGTGACGAACGGACGGTGTGTTGTCCTTTATTTAGAAATCAGCTCGAGTACATCATTTAATATGACGAATAGGAAATATTGTGCTGTTATTATGTTTGGTTGCATGAATTCGTCAATAACGCATCCAGACATAAGTTTTTTTTAAATTACCTGGAAACTCTGAAAGTTAAGACTATAAAATAATTTTACTTACTAGTAGCCTAGGTAGGTACATAATGTGTGTCTTTATGGATCATTATTTCCAGTTATCTCACGAAAACAGATGTTTGAATTTATAAATAATATGAATAAAGTTATTGAGACGAGTGAAATAGGTAGTTATAGGCGGTTCTAGTTCTGAATGAATCATGATACGTTAGGTACCTACCTACTTACGCTTGTGTTAAAACGGTTCATGTAGGTATGTTTTGTTAGTTTGTATAATTCAAAGTAGAGAGTGTGGTATTTTATTATTAATAATATTTGTTTATTATCTGCGTTTATGAATAATACTAGAAAATATTTAATAACAACAATAAAACAGCTAGACTCATGTAATATTTTGATGTTTGAGGGTTGTGATTTTAGAACATTCGTAGTCAGCTGTTCAGTTCGGCATTAGTGGCCAAAGAAATTTTGTTTGTTTATTTTTAAAGCACTTTATTTGTTTATATAAAAATGGATATTTACAATCACAAAACTAAATGGAAACAGAAAGTAGACAAAGGTAATTAAAATACTGGAGACGAGCAGCCCTAACGCATGTTTACGTACCGCGCGGCTGTAGGTATTTATTTCTTTCAAGCGGCCGAGTTACAATACTGTATGATATTTATACTGTGATACTACATTATTGTCGCTTTCCGTCAGTGCGTCAGTGCGTCAAGCGCATCATATTCAAAACCATCATATTGTGTAAAAAACTCATTTTTTTTTTTAATATTTTATTTTCTTAAACTATTCTTTCTACAGATACAACCAACAGTGAGGCTTGCGTTGAAGAACAAGCAACAATTAAAAAGAAAAAGAGCTTGCAAAATAGGTATGTACATATGTACCTACTATTTCCTACGCAGACACTGATAAAATTCAGCATGGAAACAAATACCTTGGTAAAAAATGGAGAAACATTTTCTTGGATACTACATTTTCCTTTTTTATACATATTTTTATTACCTGTCAAATTAAAATGACTTTATTATTCTGTTTAATTTTACAGAACTGACGAAATGTGGCAAACAATTGTCGAAAGCAACGCTGCTTTTAAAAAAAGGCAATTAGAAATGATGGAAGAAGAACATGCATACAATATAGAAATCGCCAAATTAAAAATTAAAAAACTAAAGCTAGAGATAGGTTTGTTAGAAAATAAAACAAGATTACAATAAATAATATTTATTCGAAATGAGTTTCAATAAACTGCCTTCTCCTAATATTTCCCCTAACAGAAGATGGAAAATATCCTTGTTGAACTGTTTCACTAGGTGCAAATTGAATTGATGGTTCTATATTATCTTCCTCGCCCGGAAATAGGTCTTCTCTCATATCAATTGCAATATTGTGGAGGACAGCACATGCAACAATTGTTTTTTTTGCTGTTTCAATATCCCCAAACATGCCTCGCAAAAGGCAACGAAATCGTTGCTTCAGCAAACCAAAACACCTTTCCACTGTGTTTCGGGTACGGATATGGCTGCGGTTGTACCTCTCTTCTTGTGGTGTTGTGGGATTGAGCAATGGTGTAAATAAATATGGAGTGCAAGGATAGCCACTGTCGCCCAATAATATTCCAGAGAATGCGCCAGCCTCAAACCTCTGTTTTAAGCGACATTCTCTGAATATCCTGGAGTCATGTACACTGCCACGCCATCTTGTTACTATGTCCATGATTTTCAGGTCAGCATCACAAACCACCTGAAAAGTGAAAGCTGATAATAACTTCACATTCCTCTGTTATTTTAATATGACATTGTAATATTTAGTGAAGCAGTTTGGGATCTAACTATTTACAATTTAATGAGACAGATAATATTACCTGTACATTGATTGAAGAAAAGCCTTTTCGATTAATGTACAACTGACCCCCATCAGCATTGATTTTCTTCACTCTTATATGAGTACAGTCTATTGCTCCAATCACTGTAGGAAAATTAGCAATACTACGAAATTTTCTCATAGTTTGCTGTTGTGCATCGAGACTGCTAGGCATTTTGATGAATCGTCTAGACATCATTTGCAAACTGTGCGCTACCATTTTGCAAGATTTGCTGACAACTGGTTGAGATACACCATGTAAATCAGCTGTATCGTCTTGAATCTGTGAACAAATTAAAAATATTAAGATTTTATTTTTATCTCGGAGGTCAAAGTAAAAGTAAAGATGAATAGACTGTGTAAAAAGTCATATGAAAGAAAAGGGAGTCAGTGATAGGTAACGGCAGAAAAGATAAAAATAAACAAAAATACATGTCGCGCGCGCCGACTCCAAGTAAAATGGGAATGAATGGGCAGGAAGATGATGATTAAGATATTATATGGATTTTATCTAATGTTTTGTAAGTAATTACCAAGATGACTACTTACTTCATGCCGAGCCCAGTTGCGTAATGCGCAAACCACTTGCAATTCAGGACTCAATGGGCATCCTCGGGGGTCGTGACATAAATCTTCACGTAAAATATCCACTATTTCTGCTCCAAAACGTTTTGTAAACCTATACTTGTATTTAAAATCTTCTTCACTCGATTCAAATGGATTCCTACGATAACGGCGTCTGTTAGATCGCCGAGACGTCTCCAACATATCCAAATCTTCCAAATCCATCAAGTCAATCATATCAATATCCATTTTAAATATTTTTATAAGAAAGTAATGACACCGCAATTGACACAAAAGATAACCTCAAATATAAATTAGTACCGAAGTTAGTCCATACTTAAACTAGGGGCATCGGCGGACTAACTTTAGTACCATAGATAGTTCAGGTACTAGTGTTAAACCTAGTTTTATAATAACGATTTATTTAGTCATGGTTTAAACCTAGTACTAATCCTAGTACTAAATTTAGTCCGCGTTTTGGAATAAGACGGTGTAAGTCCAGGTTTCCTGACGATGTTTTCCCTCACCGTTTATCAGTGGTGTCTGAATAAATATAATGTATTTCATATGATAATCTTTACGCTAAAATTAGCTTGAGAAGTGTTTTTTATCTTTTTCTTTAGTCCTGTAAGTGTAATGTCGTATAGCTGTGTGCTTGCCAAAATTAGATGTGGTTTGCAAATGTGTGCGTAACGTGTTGGTGGAATTAATTCTGTACGTGGCCAAATAACTGTCCTAATGAGGAGGTGAAGACTGAAAGAAGGCATTGGTATACAATATTCAAGCTTGTGTCATTGGAAATACGATGCAAAATTAAATGACATCTTATTTCTGCGTTTTGTCTATTATTCTTAATTTTGTAACAAGGTTTGAATGATACCTACTTGATGAAAACCTTTTTGTATGAATCCCGTTTAAAAAAAGAAAAACAATAGACTACGACTGAACTTGTACTGCTTTAATACCCATTGAAAAATAGACTTTATTTCTTATTAAATTTACGATCAAAATCACTTTGCATGCGATGTCAACACTTAAATTCTTTACTCGCAGTGCGAGGCGGGTGTAACGAGCTTCAAGTATCAAAACCAATTGGATTCCGCGCATTCTTCCCAGTAGCAATACTGATATGTCGCAGTATAATTCGGGAAAAGTCTACGCGATTTAAGGCTTTGTCGTAAAGGATATAAAGGTTGATTTGCTAGGCAATATATGAGGCGTTTTTACTGTGATGTATATGGATGTGAAAGATTTTGGAATTCGTTTGTTTTTAAGTGTTTTTATTTACGAATTTGTGATATCACATGTCTTATATTACTAACTATAAACGCTAGATTCCATTTTACAAAATATACATTCATATATTACAACTTAAATAAAAACTTGTACCCTAGAAGGGTTGCATATTCTATAAAAAGGGTCAACAACGAAGTATTTTGTTACCAACAGATAAGAATAAAAATAATGGTATACTTGACAGACCATTTTCTCATTCCATTTTTGAAATAAAATAAAAGTTTTCTGAGAGAAAATGTATTGTGTGAAGATATAGTCCATTGTTAGGTTTAAAGTTCTACGTTGAACTCATTGTTACAAGATGAACAGAAACATAATTATTTACATTATTTTGAAACGTCATAGACTAGGCAGTGGTGCCAAACTTTTAAAATACGTTCGAACAATCCAGCCATCTAGCGTAAAGAATTTGCCAAACCTTTATTTAAATAGAGAATACCCTTAATCCAGAAGCGGTTTATGTTCTGTTTGTGAGAATATCAAACCTCTTTTCTTAACAATATAAATATAACCACAAAAAATCAGTTACCAATGAGGCAATTACACGCTGATATCATTAAAGAAATTGTACCAAATTTCTTTATGACGATACAACAATATATTTTCGCAATAAAACGTGGGTAGAGGTTTTCTTAATTCAAAAATGTTACTTTTCCTGGATATACAATAAATGGCCATTACAGTTATTTTTGTATCTTACCTTATCCATGGCAGTGCGGTTAATTATATGCTATTCAGAAATATTTTTAGTACCTATATACTTTAATTATTAAGTATATGTGGGCAGATATTTCCGATTCAGTGTACCAGTACCTAGGTTTTTTTTTCCATTTGTTTCTTACTCTTTTACTTATGATTTAAACTATAATAATTTTGGCAAAATTGTGGTTATAGACTTTTTCAAAAAAAATAATATAATTTCTATTTTAAAAATATTATTTACTTTTATGCTTTTAGCATTGGGAATATCAATAGTTTTTGATATCTTCTTATTAACAAACCAAAAACAGTTTTTAAAGGTGTGGCTTGTTTTTCACTCATTACCTACTTACGATACTAAAAATGAAGTCTGTATATTGATTTTATATCTAAGTTATCTCAAAATATAAAACATAAAGAATACACGCATATCTACAGATATATTTAGATATCCTCATTATTTAGGAATTTCTGTTAAATGTTACAATCCCTCAAATATGCGTGTTATGTCACAAAATATATTGTATTTGTCCCTGTCAAATCAAATCTGACATGATGACGTCACAACTCAACATAAGAATAAAATTGTACATTCTTACCATACAGCGTTACACGCGTGGAATGTAAACAAACAGCAAATAAAATTTGTATGTATTTCTCCCCAAAATTTGAAGCCATTTTTACTACATCTCCATCTTCACATATCAACGGTCTATAGCAATGATATTATAAGTAAAATGGTGTAGATAGGTTACATAAACAACATTCGATTTTCAAAAACGGCACACTTATACACACATGCATAAATCGTATGATTATGATACATGTTAAAGTGGGATGGCATGATTCAATAATTGCGAGTAAAAAAGAGACAAATATGAAAAAAGTGTGGCTAGTTAGCTACATTTTAATGTATCGTTTGTTGAGCGCTTGTAACCTATCCTACCTTTTTACTATATATCACTGGTCTATTGTAAGTTTCCATTGCTGAGAAAAGGCCTCTTCTCCCACGGAGAATTTTGATCTTTTATCACAACGCTTGCTCAAGGCGGATTGGTGCACTCTCCTCACGAGATTCGAGAGGAGCCATTTGATGATTTTTCACACTCAAGAGTAAACGTCACCATATCTGAATCATCTTTTAGTTTCTCATGCTGAAATATTTTCATCTGTCCTAGCTTAGTTTAAGCCTATAATTACAAATACGCAGAATTTATTTTTCATTTATGTATATTTACAGAATTTATTTTTCATTTATTTAATGTTAGGATTTCGACCATAAAATTTTATTCTAGCTTGAATACTTAATATTTTAATTTTCTATGAGTTTTATTTTATTAAACTGAAATTAAGGGCTAATATTTTTCTTAGAGTAATTAATTTTGCAATGTAATTATTATTCATGAATTTATTAGTACTTATAATATTAAACTAAGGTCAATATATTACGTTCTAATTAGTTCGTAAACTTTCAAGTATTTTTATAGAAAAATGTAAACTGTAGCTTTTTTAATAAGCAATATTAGTTCGTTAAACTGGGCCTTTGTTTGTTAAATATTATACATAGATAATAACGATTTCAAAAATAGATTTAAGAGGTTCCAGCTCCCTATCCAAGTTTAGATCGATAATCATTATAGCTATTAATAATATTTTGCACTTTATTTTTTTATGTAATAGGCCGGCAACCGACCAGACGGATTACCTGATGGTAAGCAATCAGCGCCGTCCATGGACACCCGTAACGGAGGAGTTACGAGTGCGTTGCCGACCTTTTAGGGATTAGGGATTTGGAGATTTAGTAACTGGGGAGGGATTGGGAAGGGGAAGGATTGGGCCTCCGGTAACCTCACTCACACGGCGAAACACTACACTGTGGTTGTTTCACGCCGGTTTTCTGTGAGGCCGTGGTATCACTCCGGTCGAGCCGACCCATTCGAGCCGAAGCATGGCTCTCCCACACTTAAACTTATTGTACAATGGCGGACTTAATGTCGAAGGCCTTATCGATGAAGTCATGTGGTCAACAAATAAACCCGTAGATTTGTTTTGTTCCTAAAGATAGGGCAGCTTGGTAACTTTTGAAGCAGTTTCAGAAACTGCATGTCACTTAACCACAACAACGGAACTGTAATTAAAACATTTGTAGCTACGTCACCCATTTTAATGTAACACAATAAACGTATTTAATATCTGCTGGGTTGGCCCGGAGTTTAAGGTCTCCGCTTCTCATGCATGAGGGCAAGAAAACTGGCAAGTACCAATGTAACCTTTTCCGAGTTCTATGTACTTTCTATGATTGTTTAGACACCACTGATTAGACATCACAGCGTTGTGTTTCGCCGTGTGAGTGAGGTTACCGGAGGCCCAATCCTTCCCCTCCCCCGATCCGACCGAAAGGTCGGCAACGCACTTGTTACTCCTCCGTTGCGGGTGTCCATCCGCTGATTGCTTACCATCAGGTAATCTGCTGCTAGTTTGCCGAGCTATTCCATTAAAAAAAACTGATAGACGGTGAAGGAAAACATCGTGAGGACTTATGATTTCTAACTATAAGTTTAAAATCGCCAATCTGCCTTGAGCAAGCGTGGTGATTAATGCTCAAACTTTCTTCCTGTGAGAAGAAGCCTTTGCTCAGCAGTGGGCACTTACAGGCTGATGATGTGATATAGGATTCCAGAACAATGAAACTGCGTATTTTTTCTCGGAATACGATAACTGTCCTAAAAATAGATATACCTGAAAAATATATTTAAAAACTAACAGTGTGAACGTAAAAATTCAATTTAAATTACAAGGTATTTGGCGTAGTAATCAATTTTGACGCAAATTGAATTGGTCGGATTGATTAGAGTTTAGAACGTTTCAACATGAAGGAAAGCGATGACTATATTTAATTCTATTTACATACAAATCGTAGTCTCAGTTTATATCAATTCGACTATATTATTTCTTACTTTCAATTGAGATCTATGAATTGGCACGGATACAGTTTTTAACCCGGCATACCGGAACGCAGATCCACGCGGGACCCAATGTGTTTTCTATTGTTTATCATATACCGGCAAACAAGAGGTTAAATCAGGTTAAAAAAGTGCTATTATATACTTTATTTTGCGTGAGTTTGCAAGCAAGATTAGCTCGCCATCCGACCACAGAACCAGACCCTAGCATGAGCGTCGTGTTCCGCGCGTTCCTCAAGAAAGACTATAAGAGGTGGGATCTACTAGGGCCGGTGTCCAGCCGGTTGCAAGTGAAAGCGTAATGATGTACCACAGCCCTGGCCTAGAGCGGGAGATGGAATAGGGTATTTTTAGTCAGTGAAACTATGTCATTCTCTCTCTAGAAAAGACCTTTTGATGATTTTCTATCTTCTACTCGAAAAGAAGGTACTTTCTATTATGAGAATATTCTGTTTCGACATGTTATTGTAAATAAAATGTTCAAAATTACAGTTTACAACAACAGTATAAAACATCAAAAAAATATAAAAACTATCGATTTTGATAATTCGAAATAAGTTGAATTTGACTAATCTTTAAGCCGATTGTCTTTCAAGCGTGGACACACATCTACATATGAAACAATGAAAGAAAAACGATCAGATCTATTAGAATCAAAAGTCGAGTTGTAATAGGGCGTGGAAGACAAATTTATTTTCAGCAGAGGAAGTTGGCCGGCTGATTATGATGATGGCGATGTAGTTCCAAGTACTCGAATGATTAAAGAATCTCTAACATTGATTCTTTATACTAATGATTATTTTTGCTGAGATGTTCTAATTGGATAACATTTAGTGAACAATGGCAGTCTAAAAATGGCGTACTAAATCTGTGTAATTGTAATTGACACTTTGCGAGTACTATTTCTGTTCAAAAGCGGATAAACGACTGTAAAACCTTTACATTTTCAACAATTGAAGGACTAACTTTTATTTCATTCACATAAATTCGTATATAGTCTTTCTATAGGTAAAAATAATACGTAATTTTGGCCCATAAATTGATGCTGACGTAAATTACCACTGAGCAGTAATATTTTATTAGAAATTCGGAGAAAACGACTTTTTTTTTGAGAGCAGAATATAATTAAATAATAATATTATGTTTTTTTCCGCCCTCGGTGGGGCGAGAAGAAAAGAAGCGTCAGAATGTTACCAATTAAAAAACAACCCGTTCCTTCTCTTGGTCCAGGCCTTCGGGCGCTTTTATCCGCAACCCTGATAGGACACTAGTCCTATTGGAAACCGTCTGTGGTGGTCTAATGGCTCCTTGTCGGGCGCTACAACAACACGACGCGCCGCCGTAAACTGGAGTCTGTTTACTCTGTTTCTGGTCGGTGGTAAGCTAGCCTAGCTCGCTGTCTACACGGCACGGGTAACTTCTTCAAAATCAATACATCGATATAACTCTAATATTTACAGGTAAAAAAACCGCTAAGCGGAATTTTCGAATAAAAATATTCCCGCGTATATTGTGATCCTTCCGAGAATATTGTCCTTTGATTTAAATAAAATCTAATCGTGGAAAAACGTTACAATCGTGAGCAATCTCTTTCATGGTTTTGCGGTTGATAAGAACCTGCTTGCTTCGAAAACCTTATTCATTGGTAAATATTGTAATGTTTAAAATAAATACCTGTGTTACGAAAATATTTATATCATGATGTTATTTTGAATGATCAAGGTTTGATAAAAATAATGGTGAGGATTTAGGATAGTTATGTTACGTTAAACGACAATTTTTACAACGCAATATAGAATTTTGATGAGGAAAGGTTTTTCACAAATAAGTAAAATTAAAAATAATAAAACGAATTATTAAATATCTACAAATAAAATCGTTTTATAATAAAAATCTATCATTTTGATTGTAGGTTCATGTTATTTTGTGAGTTTGATAAGGCTTACGAGGCCTGTCGCTAGGCCTGGCCAGTGTGAAACGTCCCGAAGGGATTAAAAAGGTCGCCGGCTTACCACCTTCTTAGTTTATCGCCCATGTTTTGTAAAATACATTACATTGAGGATTAATTAATGTTTCAAAATATACCTATTTGATATTCAAATAAATATTATTTTAATTATACGCGGATTGGCGATGTGAATTTTCATTATGAACTTAAAAAAAAACAAAGCTTGGGCTTAACTTTTTTATTTCAAATAGGGGTTTGTTGGTTTATGAAAATGTGAACAGGATTTATTTTATTTTCTATCATAACATTTTCTGTGAATTTGATGTAGCCACAGCCATATAAGATATACATACCTACTAATTTATACATTTATTAACAAATACTAAAACTAATTAGTATTCATTGCGAAATTACGACTTCTAACAATACAGAATATAAAATATTCTATAAAAAAACAAAACGTCACTTAAAGCTTAATAAGCTATGTATTATAATTCTACATTTAAAATTGGAATGTTACCAACAAAAAATATTTATATGAAATGAAGAATAGAAAAATATTCATTTTCGTATTTTATTTTTTATTAAATAAAACGCATTTGTTTTTAGGTCTATTACAAATTGCGATGTAGTTTTTAGCATTTTATTTTAAAAGTAATAAAATGTATTTCGTTCTTATTTTTTACCAAATGGTACCTACCTATTATATTTGCGTGAGGTACCTCTTTTATCTATAAATAAGTGAAAAAGACTAGGTATCAGATTTAATTAAAATAAAAATACAAAGTTGGTTTATTACCTGTTCGCGGCTCGACTCTGATTAGGAATACGAACTGGTTGGTTTTTAGCCAGTAAGAACAACACAACAACGTGAAATGAAAGAAAAAACCAGTGAAAAGTGGACAAGGAGGTAGTAAGTGCACATAGGTAGATTGAAATATCGACTTTTCATAATAATATAAATCAATGTTCTAATAAATAATAGGTACAGTTTGGAAGTATGTTACTTTTTTAACCACATATTTGTTTTCGTCTTTGGTAACAATATATAAAAAATGACCAAAATCGGACCAGTTTTTTTGAGTAATTTGTTACGACACTCTTAAAGTATTATAACAAATTTTAAAGCATACCTTTTAGTATATATGTGTCAATGAAACTTAATTTTCTCATATAAGGAGAAAACAGATAAGTATTATAAACACGCACACACATATACGTACTTACATGTCTCATTATTTGTTAGCGGTCGGTGCCCGCTGGCCAAGCTCAATAAAGTTCATACTCGGTCGCGTATAAATGAAATAAATGAGTTCTCTTGTCTAACACTCAACATCCTTCCCTACTTCAAACAATGCCACATGACACTGTTTACTAGACTGTATAATTATTGGATTAAGGTTCAATTTAAGAATTTTATAACTTAAGGTTTCTAGAAAAATCTTGGTGTGTGAATGACGCGTTTAAATATTCTGCTATATGAGACTTTTGCAAAGTTGGCTCTGTAATTTATTTTTTTATGTTAGTTCATAGATAAATCTAACAGAATACATAGTATTTTTATTTACAATAATGACTTACCCTGAGTTGACTGAGAAAAGCTCTCTTGCAGAATCTTTGCGGCACTCGCTGCTCTTGAACAAGTCTTGAATGTATTAGAACTTTCCCAGTTGGACTCTTGAAGGTTTGTTAGGGATTTACGGACGGGGTGTTTGGTGAGGAGGAGAGGGAAGGAGGATTGGGCCTTCGGTGACCTCACTCACACGGCGAAACACAATGTAGTATTGCTTCACGCCTGTTTTCTGTGAGGCCGTATTACTGAGGTAAAGCTAAAACACCAACAATATTAATGTGCTTTATTATTTAGAGTTCAAGTCAGTTTGATGACCTCAGACTCCTTGGCTGTGATAAATGTATGTACCTACCTACTTGATATAATAAACAAACGAAATTTTCGCTTTGAATTTTAATGAGATCAAAGACTTAGGAGCTTGTTTCCGGGATATCTTGATGAGACATTAATTAGTTTAATATAATTTGATACGCCTTGGTTACTTGTATATCGGTCAGTAAAATAATTTTATAATATTGGTAATCGAAAAGACCCCATAATCGATGTAATTACTTATACTTTAGTAGTTTTATTGGTGTTTGATCAATAACGTACTTACATTAATGTTAGCAATGCAATGTTTTCTTAAACAAATGTTTTCTGGAAAAAATATTGAATTAATTAAACAAAAAAGAAAATAATTTAGGTAGTTAAAATTGCATATTTTGATTAAAAAAAAGGATTTGAATTGTTCCACAATGTAACAATTATTATTGTGTTAAACTTAAATTAATTCCTAATTCAAAATGTCTCTCATGACTTGCAAAAGCGCGCGAATATGATGGTTAATGTCACCTATTTTCGCCGGACCTCTTTTTGTTATTTCTAGAACTGTCCAAACTAGGATGACATGGAACTTACAACATCCTCAAAGTCACTGTCGTAAATACATATATAGTTCGAACTATTATTTCATCCGTTTAAAAATGAATTAAAGTTTAAGGAATAATGATTCTCGTATTACTAAGTCCGTATAATGTCCTTCTTTTGAATCTATATAAAACGACTAAAATATATAAATATAAGCCGAATATCTAAAGTAATAGATACTATAATATTACATTTCCTGTAAAAATACCTCACAAAATAACTTACAATCGGGTCTTCAAAATACTCCTTCAATGTTATCTTTGTAGAGTTATTTTTGGGACGACAAATCCACTTGACAACATATGGGCATGACGTTTCGGGAAATGGGCCATACAGGAAAACTTTCTAATTGACCGATGGGATTCCATTTTAACCCTGGAGTGGTCGCGTGGACTACATATGTAATCCACCTATACAAAATCGATCATTTCCAACAATCGATTTGCGTTAACTTGTGGCGCCTCCAGGTACTTTCAAATGAATGATTGAGCGACGCACTCAGTGCAGCGCAAGCGTAGGACTCGCGCGGTTGTGTCACAGGAGCTCAGTAAAGTGCGTGGACTACAATTGTAATCCGCGCGACCAATTACGTGAGTATTTTTTTAAATTGAATTATTGTGTTTTCGTTTATTTTAGATTGAATTATTGTGTTTTCGTTTATTTTAGTTAAAAAATACTTTATTTTGTTCTGTTTTGGTAGATTATTGTAATATGGTGTTTGTTTTTAGACAAAAAATGGACAATGCACGTGATGCACTAATTGAGTCGTGGCTGGCTGAAGTTGATGTCGGAAATGATGTTTATGAAGCTGAATCGAGCTCCGACGAAGAAATTGATAATTTAGAAGAGGAAGACCATCAATCGGAATCTGAGCAAGAGCAAGATATACCAGGTGAGGGATCTGACGAAAGTTCTGAAGAAGATAATCCACCTCAGCAACGTCGCCGACGCACGGACTTTTACAGGGGAGTAGATGATACATTATGGTCGAAAACTGTCCCCCTAAACAGAGGTAGAACACGAAGCCATAATATAGTGTTTGTACCCCCAGGGCCGAAAGGAACAGCTCGCCAAAAAACAACCCTAGAAGACTGCATGTCACTGTTTTTTGATGATCATATCATCCACCTCATTACCAAATATACTAATAAGAAAATTGATTATATCAAGGAGAAATATAGAAGAGAACGAGATGCTAAACAGACCAATGAAACTGAAATTAGAGGTTATATAGGGATATTACTAATGGCTGGAGTAGTTGGGAAAAGGAAAAGTACTGCTATTATATTTGAACATGTAAAACACACAGGGATCGACGCCATATATTTGACAATGTCGGAGAAAAGGTTTAAATTTATAACAAGGGTATTACGCTTTGATGATATTGAAGACCGCCAAGACCGTGCCAGAATTGATAAATTAGCCCCGGTAAGAGAGATTTTTGAATTGTTCCTTGCAAATTTTCAAAAATATTTTATTCCTAGTGCTGAAATGACTTTGGATGAACAGCTGGTAGCTTTTCGAGGCCGCTGTCCTTTCAGGCAATATATTCCAAATAAACCGGCAAAATACGGGGTGAAAATTTTTACGCTAGTTGATGTCCACTACCCTTACACATATAATTTAGAGATATATGCTGGCCAACAACCAGATGGTGCTTTTCGCCTGAGCAATGAAAGACATGTTTGAGAATGTTATGAGAATGGCACAGCCTGTCCTTGGCAAAAATATGAATATCACCATGGATAACTGGTTTTCTTCACTTCGAACTGCAAAACAACTTTTCGAAAACGGTACAACTATGGTCGGGACGGTACGGAAAGATAAACGAGAAGTCCCTCGGGAATTCCGTGTTGCAAGAGGAAACCCACTACATTCTTCCAAATTTGGGTTTCACCCACCATGTACACTGTTGTCTTATGTGGCAAAACCCAATAAAGTTGTTATTATGATTTCGACGATGCACAACGATGCTACAATTGATGAAGACTCTGGAGATAGTCGAAAGCCAGAAGTTATAACTTACTACAATAGGACTAAGAATGGAGTCGACCTGGTGGATAAAATGTGTTCCATGTATGATGTAGCGAGAAACTCAAGAAGATGGCCTCTTACAGTTTTCTTCCGCTTGCTGAATTTGAGTGCACTCAATGCATTGTGCATTTACACGGCAAACAAAAATTATGAACATGTCAGCCGACGTGAGTCCCTTATTGACTTGTCTCTGGCATGGATGAAACCACTAGCGCAGAAGAGACTGGAAAAAAAAACGTTGCCAAGAACACTCACAATAAAAATCAAAGATTTTCTTGGTATTACGTATGCAGAAACTCAACCCACTACCTCGCAAGGTACATCGAGCAATGTTGTGCGCCGTTGCCATGACTGTGGAAGAGCGCGCAACAAAAGTACTAGAAAGATGTGCACCAAGTGCAGTAAGTTTGTATGTGGAGATCATTTAAAGATTATGTGTCTGTCCTGTGCAGAAAACAACATTTAGATGTAAATTTAACTATTTTTATAAATTGTGATGCTAATTAGAACAATCCATGTGATTTTTGTGCCATTTTAGAGAAGATTTTTTATTATGTTGATTATTTGTAACACAGAGGTTGTGATTTAATTGTGATAATTATTTTTAAAAAGAGAAAACTGTACTGATTCTATTTTTATTTAATTAATAAAAGTTTATGAATAAATCTTTTGTTTTTTTTCAATTTGTATATGGACTACGTATGTAGTCCACGCGACCACTCATGAAACTTTTAGGGGCGCGACCACTGCAGGGTTAACTTTTCAATTCTTAAAAGCCAGGGTCTATGAAATTGGATGGCTATACATTGAGAATAACCCCAGCCCACGTCTTATGACAATTTAAAAATCTGGACGAATAATCCATAAATACATTTTTGAATCACACAAGGGAATAAAAAAGTTATATTGCAATTGTCAGAATTTGAATACAATAATAGGACCGCTATCCATTTTTTCTTGGAAATATAATAATATGAGTTTCTGCAAGCTGCTTCGTCCGCGTTACTTAGATAGAAAGTAGCCTTAGTGTGTTATAACCGACTATAAACTGTCTCTGTGTCAAATTTTATCAAAATCCATTTAGTAGTTTAGACGTAAAGAGCAACAAGATTCATCCATTCAAACTTACTAAAACTTTCGCGTTTATAATATTAGTATAGGTATTGTATTGGAGGTTTTGTAGACAAGAGTTCATTGCTGAGTAGATAGGGTTGGCACGATCAATGTAATCTGTGGCGTTAGCTATATCGGTCGTCTTGAAATTGGCCTCTATTGAGGTTCTAATTATGTTCGATAATTGCTTTATAACTACAAGAGCCTTAGACAGACCGAAATAGGGTAAACCATGGATACATTGGCGGTTTATTTTTAACTTGTTGATGATTAATGATTCATCAACAAGTAAAAATATCTATAATTAGCTGCATGTTACATACGTTGTTTTATAAGTACATATTTAATGACTAGCTACTCTCTCGCGGTTTCACCCGCTGCTCGGCTCCAATTAATCGTAGCGTGATGTTTTATAGCCTAAAGGACTCAGGAACATTTTAGCTATCTATCAGTGAAAGAATTTTGGCAATCCGACCAGCGGTTCCAAAGATTACCCCCTACATACAAACTTACTAACATACAAACTTACAAATTTTACTTCTTTATAATATTAGTATAGATAATGCTGTATTGTGTACTATCTCAGTGTTAAATATTCTGATTTTCATAAATAAAGGGTCCTTTTGCCTTTTTACGTGAATTAAATAGACTTTTTATAAATAGTATAAATAATTTATTCCTTTGTAAGTGATTTATTTAAAAACTACACACAATGTCAGAACATTAGTTATTAGTATTTCGTTTTTCAAAAAATTTCTTCAGTCTTCAAATTCCTAAAAAGTCGGCAACGTATCCGTAATTCCTTTAGTGTCCATGGTCGTCCCGATTTCACACAATTTTTTAGTATCAAAATTCAAAAAACTAGTTATTCTTAGTTCTAGTTTCACCCGCTGCTGCTATTTCGTCGTCGATCGTAGCGTGATGTTTTATAGCCTATAGCAATCAGGGACATTGTAGCTATCTATCTGTGAAAGAATTTTGGCCATCCGACCAGCGGTTCAAAAGATTACCCCCTACATACAAACTTAAAAAAACTACCTCTTTATAATATTAGTATAATATATATGTGTGCAATAGCAGAGCCGGCCACTCGCGAATCGACCACTTATAAGAAAGAACACACATTAAAATAAGGTTCATATTCATTTATTGGTGACAAAATGATAATACATACTTACATAGTTATGTGTGTGAGTAATTATTCTTAGCTCTACTCGTATAGATAAGTATGAATGAGATAAACATGTGACGCGGAAGTTGGTGCCTTATAATTATGTTGGTAGCGATAATATATTGAGATTAGTCGAGTTATTTTCACCCTGATTATTATATATATGATGTACTCGACGAGCAATGGAGTGAATGTCTTTGAGGTTATGTAACTCTGGATTATTAGAGAGAGGTTTAGGATAATTTGGTAATTAAGTAAGGTGAAGCATTATAACTGTTATAGCCTATACTACTAACATCATAAAGTTCGTAAATTATTGTGGCGTTTTGAGACGAACTAGTGCACAAATTACATGCCATACATATGTGTGCAGCTGACTTTAATAAGTCTACTGATAATATAAATATGTAGCCTTATTTAGTTAATAAATAGGGTAGTTACTTTTTGTCTTCAGTGCAGATTGGTGATGATATTGTAGACGTTGAGACCTTCATCTTCCTGTCTTTACCAGAAGCTTTGAGCAAATTATACCAGCTATTATTTACAATTTCATCTATGGATATATTTTTCCCGCAATTAACCATATTTTCTTTCCTCGCTCTTTGCTTCTCATTGCCATTCTATCAATTTGTCGTCCCTCTGATGACCTTCTTGTTATTTAAATAAGTTTTTAAAATCTTTTTTAGGATTAAAGAGGTTTAATAAGTATGTGATTTTTGTGACTGGAGATAGTTCTGTTAACAGACTAGAGGGTAAAGTAGACTGTTTTTTTTCACAAGTCGTAACAAATGGATAAAGCCATGGGTGGGTAACATTACATCCCTATGAGTGCCCACTGCTAAGCAAATGTCTCTCCTTACACGGAGAAGTTTTGAGCATTAATCACTACGCTTGTTCAAGGTAAATGTGGGAGAGCCATGCTTCGGCACGAATGGGTCGGCTCGACCGGAGTGATACCATGGCCTCACAGAAGACCGGCGTGAAACAACCACAGCGTTGTGTTTCGCCGTGTGAGTGAGGTTACCGGAGGCCCAATCCTTACCCGCCCCCAATCCCTCCTCAATCTCTAAATCTCGTAATCCGTAAGCCCTAAAAGGTCGGCAACGCACTCGTAAATACTCCGTTGCGGGTGTCCATGGGCGGCGATGATTGCTTACCATCAGGTAATACGTCTGCTCGTTTGCCGACCAATTATATAAAACAAAGGTGGATTGGCTATTTCAAACTAATATTGAAGAGTTATAAGTCCAGTTTTCCTCACGATGTTTGCGTTCATGTGGTGTCTAAATAATTATAGAAAGTACATATGACTCGGAAAATCACATTCGTTCTTGTCAGCTTTCTAACCCTCATGCATGAGAAGCGGTCGCAAGTGGTCACAACTTTCTTTGAAAATTAAACCACGCTTATCTAGGAAGTTAATATTTAAAACATCAATTATTTAGGACACACTAACGCAGCTGTCGTTAGCTTGATTTAAACAAAATGTCAAGGTTTCGGTTTTTAGGTCAGGATAAGTATTTATCAATATCGAAATGTTGTTGTTACTATCATGGAATATAGCTTTTATATAGATACTTATATAATATTAGTCTTATATGATACTCTCTCTAATATGATACTCGCTTTTGCCCGCGACGTCTCGTTCGCGTGGACTAGTGACTTCCTGCATATTTTTGCTTTTACCCACACAGATCCTGATGTCATGGGATTTTTAAAAAAAACCCAAATCCCGCGGGGTTTTCAGTTTAAAACTATTCTATGTCCTTTCTCGAGTTCAAACTATGTCTGTACCAAATTTCACACAGATCGGGTAAGTTGTTTAGGCGTGAAGAAAAGACAGACAGACAGCTACTTTCGCATTTATAATATTAGTTTGGATGAAGTTTTAAAAATATCACATCGGTGTGCTGTAGGTACAGGTAGGTCTGTTTATTGTATTCTTCTATAAACATTAATTATTATGGTGCCTAAACAAAAAAAAATATTTTTCTATTTCTTGCTATAGCTAATTGGGTAGTTTCCTAGGTCAAAAATAAATTAATTCGATGTTTCCATAATAATAACATAATACAATAACATATTGAAAAATAACTATACTTTTTTATTCATCGATCGATCGATACACCACGATTTAGATTTTTTGTAGCTAATTATTGTGAAATAAGTAAGCTATTTGACGCAAAAATGTTATGACGTCATAGCTCAGTTTTTCATACAAATTTCATAGAAAAGTATCGTTTTTGACGTTTGGATAAAAGTATTGAATTTGACTAGTTGGAAACTACCGTATTGCAGTTTGTTGTGTGTTAAATGCAAAATATACTTTTTACGTTATATGTTTTATTATGTTGTATGTTATTTTTTACGATTGTAACAACACTATTATGTTTTAAAATAACTTAAAGGGAACATCACATTATTGGCTAAAAAATGCCACCTCATCCTGTTCTAGGCTGAGGAGCTGTGCACTATTGCGATTGACCCACAACACCGGCTGAAACTAACCCTTAGCAATATTTCAGAACGTAATCATTAATGTCTCTGATTAGTAATACCTACGGCAGTAACTCATCATTTTATTAACTGTATTTACCTACATCTATCAACCACCCTGTATAAATTGTGTTCCAAAATATCGTTTCACGCACGAGTACTCCCATTCTAGTCCTTAAACAACCACTTGTACGTAAACGTGAATTAAATTGAGAAACTTGCAAATTATTCGAAACAATTCGAGCCAAACTTTCCATAGTAACAGTAACCTAGAAAGTACATAATACAAGTTGAAAGTAATTGTTTGATAAAGTTAAAACTGAGTAGATTAGCTTTTGTGAATACTCTTTAACGGAATGTGTGTTATTTCATCAATATGTGTTAAAGTGTGGGAGAGCCCACGGAGTGATACCACGGCCTCACAGAAGACCGGCGTGAAACAACCACAGCGTTGTGTTTCGCCTTGTGAGTGAGGTTACCGGAAGTCCTTTCCCGCCCCCAATCCCTCCTCAATCCCTAAATCTCCAAATCCCTAATCCCTAAAAAATCGGCACCGCACTCATAACTCCTCCGTTCCGGGTATCCATGGGCGGCGCTGATTGCTTACCATCAGGTAATCCGTATGCTCGTTTGCCGACTTATTACATAAAAAAAAATTACGTGTGAGAGAGCCATATTTGCGTCTCGACCTCATATAAAACCGGCGTGAAACAATGTTTCCTTACGGTAACGCACGTTCCACCCACTCCGGTGTAAAAGGTAGGCGACGATTGCTTATAATTATATAATCAATCACTTCATTTAACCGCTCTATACCTGCAAAGCTGCAATACTGGTATTGAGTTTCTCTGCCATAATGGATGTTATTATACACTAGCTTCCGCCTGCAGCTTCGCCCGCGTGCTGTGTTGATAAAGAGCAGCCTATACCAATAGACCAAAATAGTAGTATACATAAAATTTGTTATTAATTGTCTCATTCTTATGGTTACATCTCCAATGGGTAAATACCCTGTTACTTACGGAATCTCCGCAATCCATCCGTCCATACGTCCATAGATACAATGGTGCCGATCTAACTTATTGATAAATGTTAAAAGTATTTTATAAAACCCATGGTTTATTTTTAAATTTCGAAAATCGCGTCGCGTCCTGCGCGGCAACTGTTACACAAAATAATCCTTATAGCATGATTCAGTATTCACGTGCGACGGCGTGATGGCTTACGAACTGCTAAGCTATCAAGAGTTACATATGCTATTGTGAGTTAACCATAAAATATTGATATATGCTGTAATACAATATTTTTTAGATAATTTCATGTAGAATATTTTTGTGATACATAATTTCTATGTAACTTTAACCATTAACACGCGACTGAAACATAAAAAGGGAGTAACTTCTCCCGTTTTCCCAACATTTCCCTTCACTGCTCTGCTCCTAATTATTGTAACGTGATCAAAAGTATCATATAACCTGCCCAGGAGTATAGAGAATAATTGTACCAAGTTTCGTTAAAATCCGTCGAGTAGTTTTTGTTTCTATAAGGGACATACAGTCCGTTGTGGTCCGGAGGTCCGTCAGTTCGTGGTGGTCCGGAGGTTAAGGAGCCCGCTTCTCATGCATGAGGGTGTGGGTTCGAAACCTGGCGTACCAATGTGACTTTTTCCGAGTTATATGTACTTTCTATGATTAAATAGACACCACTGACACACGGTGAAGGTAAACATCGTGAGGAAACCTGGACTTATAATTTCTAATTATAAGTTTGAAATCGCCAACCCGCATTGAGCAAGCGTGGTGGTTAATGCTCTAACCTTCTCCGTTTGAGAAGAGGCCTTTGCTCAGCAGTGGGCACTTATAGGCTGATGATGAAAGGACATACAGACAGACAAACAGACAGACAGACAGACAAAAAATTAACTGATTGCATTTTTTGGATCAGTATCGATCACTAATCAGGCGCTGGTAGTTATTTTGAAAATATATTTCATGTACAGAATTGACCTGTCTACAGATTTATTATAAGTATACATATAAATCTTCTTCCTCCATCACCCTATCAATGAAAAAAAGGCATCAAAATCCGTTGCGTAGTTTTGAAGATTTAAGCATACATAGATAAAACGACTTTGTTTTATACTATGTAGTGATGATAGCGCACCAGACATCATACTGACGTGTTTGATTGTAAACATGATTATTAATGATTGTTTTTTTTTATCATTATCGTAGTTGTAACAATGAAATGTAATAGGGGAAAATTAAGAAGTAGGGAAAACTTTTAAACCGTTTGTGCTTAAAAAGCAGCGCATGCGTTAGCATATGCATATACCTTGTTATGACTTGGTGATTTAGAAAAGAAAAAATAAATAAACAATATCATGTCCGAACGGCATTTATGACCAAACAACTTACTAGAGAGAGTAATAGAATACCACTAGAATACGGTAGTTTTAAACTAGTCAAATTCAATACTTTTATTCAAACGTCAAAAATTTGTGAAATCTGATATTTGTATGAAACTCCAAACTATGACGTCCTAGTATTTTTGCGTCAAATAGCTTACTTATTTCCTAAAAAAAATGCTAAAAAAACATTGGACCAGGACGGATTGTCGTTTCATGCAATGGAAGATATGTATATTGTGACGCAACCCAGTGTAAACACTACTAAAGGATATTTTTTCTTTTATAGTGAGTTGTGTCGACAAATTATATTATCAGACAGTCCATCTGTCGCACTCCAACCTCCGTCTCCTCAAACGTTTTTGTTATATGGGACAAACCTTTCTCACTGTCAGCATAGACCTACATTACTTTATCCATTTTAAATAATAAATATATTGTCATCAAATAATGTCCCACTATTTTAAAGACATGTTCAAGTAAGGTAAAGACAATGTTTTTATATAAACCTGAAATGACTAATTAATCTTGCAACTTCCATGTAATAAAGTATGCCATAGTGTAGCAAATGTTTGGGCTGAGCGCCGGCGTGTCCTCGGGGAAGTGACCGGCGACGGCGACCTCTCTAGTCGAGGCCATGGTTCGTAGCGAGAGGAACTGGGAAGCTGTCTCTTCTTTCTGCGAAGCAGTGATGCTCGCAAAGGAGAAGGCGGAGTGCGTGAGGGAACTATCCGCCTCGCGCCCGAGCCGCAGCAGTAGGCAACATTACGGGCGTCGGGGATCGAGAGATGATCTCCGACCACCGTAAGCACGGTTCTGCGGACGGCGAGTAAGGGCAGCTCGCCGCCCGACCAGTACGGCGCGTAGTGTTTCGCGCTAAAAGAGCCAATAGACCACCACATACGGGGCCCTATAGTGCTGATGTTCAGTCGGGTTGCGGGTTAAGCGCAATGAGTCACCGCGTTTTTAGTCAGTAAGAGTCTGACACTCTCTCTCGCCTTACCCGGGGCTAATATTAGTTAGGATTTGGATTTAACACATTTTATATACAAAAAAAACAAGCTGAAGTTACAAATGTTTCTTTATGTCCAATAAATAAATAAACCTGCCTCTACTAAACAGAATTAAAGCTACAAACCTGGAAATGCCAATCTCAAAATTTCGGGCTTCTAAACAGATCGCGTCAACTGAACATTACTTTTATCCATTTCTAACCCAAAGGACAAATATAAAGAGATATAATTGCTTGATGAATGGACATTGACCAGTTACTTTTCTAATACAAGGTTAACTAACTTATTGACCTGGTTTTGTTCAATTAACCCGCGTTTTCATCGTAAAAGTCATTGTATTCTTCTATTTTCTTTACCTCTATGTTCTTGCGTTGCGTGACTCGCTGTACCGAGAATGCGTGAGGAATTGTAATTTTTCTCGAAGTTTCTGCTACTAATGCAAACATATTGTTTTCCCTTACCTGATGAATGTCGCTCAGAATGAACTGTCTGAATTATTGTGGAACTTTCCAAGAGGTGGGGAGTATGTGTTAACTTGTTCAAACGTGTTTTGTTGACTATAAATAGGTTTGAAAATAGAATGAAAGTAGAAATTCTAAACTTATGAATGAACGAAACTTTGTGCGAAGCCGATATTAAATATCTCCACTATTTAATAGATGTTATTATGCATGTAAAACGTCCTCCTCAATCACTGTATCTATCCATTACGTAGTTTTAAAGATTAAAGCTTATTTAGGGATATAGGGACAGACAAAGCGAATTCGTTTTATACTATGTAGTGAAGACACTACTGTATAAGGCTGCCTGAACTAAGTTACGCTAAAAACTGGTAAGAAGATCTAAATAGTATAAAAACATAATCTGTCTTTGCCACCAGTGGCATAAAACAAACATCAGGTCACGCACTTGTTTTTTTTCAAAGTCATTCCAACTAAACCAAAATAGTAGTCAGTCAGTCTGTTCGTCAGTAAAGCTAGGTGCTCGTTGCTGAGTTAGGCTAGTCTGCATTACTCATTTTAATAATACTTATTGCACTTAGTCCCGTCATATAATATAAAATAGAGATTCTGCTTTAGAGACTGACCATCGACTGTGTGGACTGTGTGAAAGAGATATGGACTGTATTGTTATTGTTATACTCTTTGGTTTATGGATATCGTTTATACTCTTTGTATGGAACATCCAAATCAAAATAAAAAATATATTTTAGGAAATAATTCAGCTTCTTTAACGGCCAGTGATCATATGTACGAGTATGTCCCATTCAGCGTCTAATGAGGTCGTATTACACGTGTTACCTAACCAATTGAGATGGAATCAAAACGTTTACAAATGGTGTCAATTCAACGGGTCAGGTCGGGGTCTGCTGACGATGGTACACGCCCCCGCACACGTCACCACCTGACGTCAACTGTACAATTGGACCGAGCCTACTGTCTGACTGTTAATTAGTATACATCAACTTGCATTAACATAAGTTTGCACTTTTATTTGAAAAGGAATATGATCGCATTTTTCTTAAATGCAGGTTAATAAGGTCGATTATGTTTTGTTAATAAAGCTCGTTGCGGCATGGAGGTTAAAGCTCAAAACCTGGCAATGGCAAGTACCAATGTGACTTTCCGAGTATATGTACTTTCTATGATTATTTAGACACCACTGACGTATGTACGATGAAGTAAAACATCGTAAAGAAACCTGGACTTGACTTGTAATTTCTAATTACCTATAAGTTTAAAATCGCCAAACCGCATTGAGCATGCGTAGTGATTAATACTCAATCCTTTTCCGTTTGAGAAGAGGCCTTTGCTCAGCATTAGGTACTTATAGGCTGATGATGATGATGATGATTGTTTTGTAACTTCAATATCAATAAACTTGGACTTCATATTCCAAATGTTAGTTAACACGAAAAACTTACAAATATATTGAGAAAACAGTTACTTCAATGAACTATTTTCCTGCAAACTTTCTTGGAAATAGAAAATATTACTGTAAGAAATTATTGTCAATAGAGTCCAGTTACTGGCGACGAAGCGTACGTGGAAAATAGTATCTAAGAAATACGTGACATTGAGCTCTATTATATATTTATTTATGTATGTTTCGGATCTGTATCCGGATAAAGATATAGGAATAAAATAACAAATATTCAATCAAACAGATGTAACAACTCGACCGGAGCGACTCGACCACGGCCTCACAGACAAGCGGCTTGACCTTTGCTGCGGTTACCAGAGGTCCAACCCGGGGAGTGCCCTTAATCCCTTCCCAATCACTTATCTCCAAATCACAAATCCCCAAAAGGTCGGCAACGCACTCGTAACCCCTCTGATGTTGCGTATGGTCATGGGTGGGGCTGATTGCTTACCATCAGGTAATCGGTCTGCTCTTTTGCCATCATATCACAAAAAACTAAAAACTAAAATGCGAATAGTTTTTATTTTCAGTTATTCATTCATAAGTTTCGGTACAGTTCGATACAGTTACGGTTCCTCAAAATAAAGATGTATGATGTATAAAAGATGTAGTTTTAATCCGTGTGTGTGAGTGTACCAAGACCCTCGTTAGGGACAAAAAAGGACACATACACAAATACGTAAATAAATAAAAAAATATCTCCAGTGGTCCGTGTATCTAAAAGTAGATGATTATGAGTAAATAAACTATTTTTTTATGAATGTCGTGTTATGCTCGTTACTGGAAAATAAGAATGGAAAAGAGAATAAATAATAAATCCTATTTATTATTTATGTATATTATTTACAAGTTCTTTTTTTTCTAAAGAATATTTTGTAACCATTAGGAAACTCGGACTCCAGCAGAGAATACCACTCCTTAGCGGTTGTGATTATAAAACTGGATGTGAACAGCTTCGTGACTTTACTCGTCTAATTTCAAACAACATAGGAGTCATAATAATTTTAGGCCAAGTGATTAGTGATGTGACACATAATATTCTTATATTATTATTTATCATCTATGTTATTGGTGCGTACGTTAATTGCCCCCAAATAATGTCAAATATTAATTATTATCGGTAAGACGGGAGGATTGAATTTGATAAATTAATGCCACGTATTAGCATTAGTAATCCTTATGTAACGTGATTATAATTAAATTAATGGATCACAGGTTACAGTCTAAGGCGTAGTCGGGTCATTATATCGTTGAACTTTAAAGGTCATTTATTTTTTATTGCAAAGTGCAGTAAATAAGTTGGCGGATTATCTGATGGTAAGCAATCAATACAGTTCATGGAAACCTGCAACATTAGGGTGTCACAAACCTTGTTACCGGCCTTTGAGGGGTTATGGATTGAGGATTGGCGACTGCGGATGGGGGCGCGGACCTATTTGTTTATTGTTTCGTTTTTCAACACAAAAACGCAAATGCTACACGGCCTCACGGTGCACTGTGATGACTGCACGGTTGGTGAGGTGGCTGGGCAACTGGCTGCCGTGCAATATCCACAAATTGTTGTTCCGGGACTGGGTGTGATGTTTATGTAAAATTGTATGTTTGTAACCGCACCCATGCCACAGGAGAATGACCTTGTCTGGGCAACGTTTTTTTAAATAAAGAAAGGAAAGAATGCGGCATATTATATTCAGTTTCTTGTTTCACAAAATTACGCGAAATATTACTAGTAAAGTATAACCAACCAACCGAATATCCAAATTTCTCTATTTACAAGAGTAATTTTGAGCCAAACCCCGACATCAAATTACCTAAGAGTATCCTCGATAAATTACCCAAAAGACAATTAGTGACGAATCACCGAGCTCGGGTACCTAGCGACGGATCTTAATTAATGATTAACGTGCCGACAGCTAATGAGGGATTATATTAAGCCAGATTGGATACCGAAACCGGCATTGATAGCCTGCTATTTAAGATGGGTGCTATGCAACGTTGGTTTCGCAACCTATATGCTGTACTTTTGTCGAAAGGAACTCGATAAGCGACTACAGACTGCGGAATACGTAGCGTGGGCAGGCTTCCCGCTAGGTGGGCCGACGACATCGTCAGAGTCGCGGGGAGCCAATGGATGCAGGTGGCGAGTTATCGTTCGACGTGGAGGATTAAGGGGGAGGCCTTTGTTCAGCAGTGGACGTCTTCCGGCTGATAATGATTATGTTGTACTAATGTTATTAGGATTACCTTTTCTCATACCGCGGCCTCGGCCGGTAGGAGAAGGTACGGGGTGCTTTTTATATACTTATGGATTTTATTCTGTAAGAGTCTGACACGCCCTCTCGCCCCAGCTAGAGCGGCAAAAAACATTTGATGACTATACCAACTCAAAAAAAGTTTGATTACCTATTATTTATTTTATTTTTAGTTATTATATTAATGTAGTAAGTAGAGCTGGTCTCATTTAAAAAAGAAAATAGCTAGTCTTATTGACTAGCAATATAGGCTCTCAATAAGAAAGATTACAGTGTGAAATTGTATTAATATAGTTTTGGCTGTTAACGTTTTTGTCAATCGAGAGACGAGATAAAAGAATAGTTAAGTATTTTAAGTACTTACGAAATTTACCTATACAAAACGCGTTAACACAGATACCATTTCCTTTTCTTCCGATCGGTTTCATTTGCACACTGTTCATGGAATCGACTCCATTACGAGTTCAGTAACCGTCTCTTGTTTGTTAAGAAATTCAACATTGGAATCCATTGACTTTAAATGGCATCTTTCCTGGCTGGAAATGATTTTTGTTTACCTTTGTGTCTACTTCTGTTCGATTTTCAAATTCAAACTGTTGCTAACTAGTATTTAATTATTTTAATTTCTAAAAACAAACTTTCTTTTAGGTATTAAATTTTTTTATTAAAATATATTTTTTTATTTTTTGCTACTATGCTTTTCGGAATCCTTTGTCTATCTAAGTCTATTCGCTTTTCAAATTCAAACTCTGTTACTAACTAGTATTTCATTATATATATTTTTTTTAATTAATTACCGCTTATTTTTTTTTGATAATATAATAAAGTTTTGCTATTTAACAAAATTTTTTTTTCAATACGACGCCTAATTTCCATAACCTTTATTGCCCTAAATGAATCCATAGATAATGCTTCCATATCATATGTACATAAATATAGATATATATCCTACAAGATTTTTCTATCCAAACAAATGATGTTCAAACGTCCTCCACTGTCATGTCTGATCCCGACCTGCACTAACATGATACACGTTGAGAAGAAAAACAAAGCTCGTGACGTCACAATACAGGTGCTCTTAACACCATAGACGGGAAACTCCATTAGTCTGACATAATAACCTTGTTATTGACGAGACGGAGACTTAAATAAATTTCATTATTCATTAGGTAATATGTAAGGACTAATATGGATAGGTACCGTTTACTTAACTACAGATCAGATAATTATTATGTGTTCGCGATATGTAATTAAGTCTTCCTTCTTAAATTAAGTGTTCAAATTTAAATTCAATATCTTTCATTAGATGGTCTGTAACCATAATTTACATTTTGTAGGTGAATTGTTGTTGAATCATCAATAACAATAAAAAATCTTTTTCGACTTTTCTTTCTCATTCATGCTCCAAATTCTTCTGTATTAAGCTTCCACATTCCGATTCTTACTTTATACAACTCTACTTCTTTTTCTTTTCTTTCTTTCTTTTTTAAAACACATTAGGATTTTCTCCTGCATCGTGGGTGCGTTTACAAACATACAAATTCACATACGCATCACACCCAGACCCGGAACAACAATTTGTGGATCACACAAAGAGTTGTTCCGTGTGGGAATCGAACCTGTGACACGTGGCACGGCAGCCAACCGTACAGTCAGACTTGTTCTTACATCTATTACTTTTCGTGATTAAATCAGAACCGCTAAGGTGTGGCATTCTTTGCTAAGGCTTGTGTAGGTACTCTGAAGGGTATACCTGGCTCTATTCAAGTCTCCAGCGAATAGGTTGTTTATGGGTAAGCATGCTCTATCTTAGATCGCATCATCGCTACCCACCATGCGTGAAGGTCGCCAAATGCTTGCCCATTTAATAAATACCTAGTTGTGATGTCAATGGCAAAAATTGGAACAAAGACAACACTCCATAACTTACTCGTACTTGTTAATTAACTTATGGTCTTAAAGCTAAAGGGTGTCTAGATGTTATGATAATTATGACTACAGTTTTTGGTACGGCATGGAATCTCCTGTTTTGTGGCTTCATTCGCAAGCACAAACTTTGCATAACCAAACAGACAAGCTCAAAGCTATTAGTTAGTGGGAAGTACAAATATTTGTACCGACTAAACAGGATCACGTTACGCAGTAACTGTTGTATCCTGTCACATGATAAATTAAACGCTATTTACTTGCTAGCAGGTGCTAATTTACGATAGAAATTAATTAACTGAACGATCGCTTTAATAATTTGCGTGAGTCTCCTTAGGTAATTAATAAAGACGCTTTTGAACGTCAAACAAATCAAAGAATGGATGTATTTTTTATCCTACTAATATAATAAGTGTTAAAGTCTGTGAGAATGTATGGATGTAAGTATATTTGTTATTATTTTACGCAAAAACGACTGGACTGATTTGGTATATGCATATATATGACGGCGCGTCGATTATTTAAATTGAATTTTATAGGAGGTTTTATCAGTTATCACAATTTATAGGACGAGAGTGCAACGAATTGTATTCTGGCGAAACGTCAAACACACAGTTCTGCGTGCGCATCATGGTGAAGAGCGAGCGCTGTGACTGTCATAGGAGACGGATCGCCGACGTCCGTTATTTTTGTATTTTATTCGGTCTGACTATAAAATCCTACGTCCTGCGATGGAATGTGAAGACGATGATCGGGATGTTGATGTTTGTACCAACCCCTGGTGCCTTCATATAGATGATGCCCTGGATTAGTAGGTTTTTCATCAATATACCACGCGAGCCGAGAGCGGAGACTAGTTTTTATCACTTTATTTTGCATAAAAAAAAAGAAATAACTAATTTTAGAATAATGAGTAAGAAATAAAATTGTGTTTATCATCTATGGAGTGTTCTCCACAGTCAGACATTTTGGTATATTTCTTACATTTGCTATTATCAAAATTATTCTTTCTCGACACAATGATACCCACTGTCACACAAAAGGAAAGTTTGCCATACACGACTAGTACTACGCAACATATTATACCTACGCACAGAAAACATATTTTCTTTTGCGATTGTATGCCAAATTCTTTTGTAGCAATATTGCGATCATGTCTGCATTAAAAGAATTTATCAAAAGAAATACATATTGTTATTATATTCTATGGTATTTTCGTAAAAGGATTCATAATAAATAATTTTATATACTTTTATAGGTACATGCCATTTTACGTTACACACACAAAGGATAATAGAAACTTTAAGCGTACCTGTGTATTAAATTTTTGCTTTGTTCAAATTCAAGCTTTTTTATTATTATTTTGATTTTTGGAACAAAGAAAAGTCGTAAGTAATATTATTCAACTTTCCAAATTTAACTTTTCAATATATGTAGAATAAAATGGCTAACATTACCTAAGCTTGAAATTAAATTGTTTTTACTAGTGTTTGTGATGAGTCATCTTCATCATCATCAGCTTATAAGTGCCCACTGCTGAGCAAAGGCCTCTTCTCACACGGAGAAGGTTTGAGAATTGATCACCACGCTTGCTTGAGGTGGATTTGCGAATTCAAACTAATAATTAGAAATAAGACCAAGAGCACCCGAGCGAAGCCGGTGCGGGTCGCTAGTAATCAATAAAACTGAACCCAAAGCACAATTTTTACACAGTTCTAATAATATTATTCTAATTAGCGTTATCTTTACTACTTTGTTGTGATCGTACAAAATTGAGTTACCTACGGGTCACGCGTTATCGCCACAGTCAGGCGGGATGCAATCACTGTACAAACAATATTACGGATATATTCGACTATATTGCGATACTTTTTTATTGTAACATTTCAAATTAATAATGTTTTACGATTTACTCACGCAAGCGCTAAGCACTTCACCGGATAACCCGGTCAGTTTCAAGGCTTGCGTGGGACTCAAAGTCATGAGCATGGCATTGGGCGACGAACAGTGTTTTTTTTATTGACTTTTAAGCTATCAAAATATTCTATTTTAGAAGTAACATGACGAATGTTACTTAAATGATTATGTGTAGGTACATAATTGTCATGTCATATTTATATGTAGGTAAATATGTAGTATAGTATAGCATTTTAATATGAGCCATGCCTCGACTCGAATGGGTCGGCTCGACTGAAGTGATACCGCGGCCTTACATAAAACCGGCGTGAAACAACCACAACATTGTGTTTCGCCGTGTGAATCTATATCCAATCCTTCTGAGCACCTAGCTTCACTGACGAACAGACTGACAGACTACTTTTCTATTTTGACGTTTCAAAAGTACCTATTTATGGTTTAGTTGGAATAGATGATTTTGACTTTGACTTTACGATTTCCCAATCCCTTCGCAATACCCGTTACTCCTCTGATCTCGCGGATGTCAATTGGCGCTGATTGCTTACCATCAGGTAATCCGTCAATACGTTTGCTGTTCGTACACATAAAAAATATGGGTATTAAAATAAATCTATGATCGGATGTAGATTGGATGAGCAATACAATTTGCTTTCTCGAACTTTATAATCCAAACTTATATTATAAATGTAAAAGCAACTCGGTCTGTCTGTCTGTTTTTTCTACACACCTAAACTACTGAACCGATTTCTTTGAAATATGGTACAGACATAGTTTGGAATTCGAGAAATAGGGTAGTTTTTATTCCAAAAATCTGCAGGAAGTCACTATTCCACACGAACGGAGTCGCGAGCAAAGGCAAGCAAAGTTTGTGAAATAAAGTTATTCATGTAAAGATTTGCGTAGATTTATTCATCATATCATATTTCAAGGTCCTATCGTTTTAGTTAATCAAGATTAGTAGATTTGACTAAAGACATTTAAAACGTCTTTAAGTTATCATACCGTGAACAAAGCTAAAAAACAGAGTGTATTTTTGAAAATGAAATTGTTTCACGTATAAATCTATATATAAGTTATTTAGTTCACAGGCCCAATGCCCCAATTAACTTCGGTTTAATGATTTACCGCATATATACAGCCCGTCACTCATACACGAGTTGTTATTTTTTCGCAAATCGATTTTGATTGATGATAGTATACGTGTTCCATTTTAGTTTAACATAAAACACTGAGTTTTTGTGGATTTTTTTCTTTTTCTATGTAGGTAAAATAATTATTTTTAATAAATTTGAAACAATTCTTATCAAAGTTTTAGATTCAGATTCAAAAGAGTTTTAGGTCTTAATTAACAACGGCGGTCTCGTCCCGAAAGTGTTATCTTGTGTTAATAAGTTTATTTCTAAAATTCTAATTAATATACAATCTGATTGTTATCTAATCTACATTTAAAAAAATATGATAATAACAAAAGTGTAAAGTTTAGTGCGAGGTTATTAAGTAATAGAATGAAATTTTCAATAAAACTGTATTATTTGGCATTCAAGGCAATCTAGACCCGTTCTAATTTGCTTAGTCAATAAATTTCATCGTTTGGCTAAGACACAGAAAAAGATGATTAGGCTATAATGCATTTAAATACTAGGACGTGCGGTTTGAACGTACAAAAATGTTTATCAAAAATTGACCAATCTAGTTTGTACACTTGTTGGTTCTATGATATCATTATAGATTAATTAGAGAACATAGGTATCTCTAAGAAACCTAGAATATTGATAAACAGAAGAGCAAGTGACAGATGGAGTTGCGAGGCAAACGCAGTAAGACATCGTGGCCTTGATCCAGAGCAGAAGAAGTAGCGGAGTTTAGTCAGTAAGAGTAGACACCACGTCTCGCCTCACCCTAGGCGAGAGAAACCATTTGATGATTTACCATTCACAAAAAAATGTGACACGATAAACGCATCAATACAATACATCGCAGTAGGTATTTACCTACAACAAACATATTCTGGTTTCGAAACGGAGAAACTCGAGCTAACTAAAACTTTCTTTCGACCTCGAAACAAGTCGGATAAATCCAAAATAAACAACAACATTTTAAACGTGGAAACATTAATTAATACGATCCCATTCTCTGCTGAACTTTACAAATGTTATCATCACATCCTACAGAACATTAATACCTACTGACAGTATGTTATATACTTGCAGTAAATTAACAAAAAGAAATTCGACGATTAAAGTAATTAAAAGTTGTAATTAATGTAAAGTATTTATAACGAAGTTAGGAACAACTACTGACAGAAGTGTTCGTGTAACATTCAAGTCTATGTTTAACTTCAAACTCATTAATTTCATGCCTACACTCAGCGTATTTAATTAACTGAAACATCAACATTCAACTAATATTAATCTGTAAATAGAAATAGGTTATTTTAGGGCAAATTTTTCAATTTTATCTGAGGAACAAAAGTGTTGCTGTCACTGTCTTAAACAAACATTCTGACGCGACAGCACCATAATTATTCCGCAGACAACTTTTATCTAACCATTGAAATATCAGCCCTTAATTGTATAAATATTAGAAGCATTACTGTTATTAGTCTTATTAGTTTGCAATTGACCTCGTTACAAAAACCAGTTCTCCCAGCGAACTTTTCCTGATCATAAACACTTTATATTTTATATATTTAAGTGTGGGAGAGCTATGCTTCCGCACGAATAGATTGGTTAGACCGGAGTGATACCACGGCCTCACAGAATACCGACGTTAAACAACATACTCCACGTTGTGTTTGGTCGTGTGTGTGAGATTACTGAAGGCCCAATCCCTCCTATCCCCATTATCAATGCCCAAATTCACAATCCTTAAATCCCTTATAACCAAAAATAAGACGGCAACGCATTTGTTATAACTCCTGTATTTTTACGAGTTTCTCTGGGCGGCGTATTTTGCCTAACATTGGGTAATTTGTCAACTCGTTTGCCGAACTATCACTACAAAATAAAATATATGGTATCTTTATTTATATGGTAACAGATATATCTACGTTTAACATATAGGTGTTATTTTCTTAATATTTGCGGGTATTAGTTAGTCAATTATACTGATATTCGAGTGACGATAAATACAGATAATCCTTCCGGGAGTTATAAACTATATTATGTATCCAATCTAGTTTCCTAACTATTAATTGAAGTTTGTAAATAGACTTATATTTGAAATACCTACATCTAGCTTTATGTTTTATAATAAGTATCCAAATAACAGGTAAGCAGTGGCTTTAACATTTTCGTATTTCTTTTGTTTCAGAATCACAAAAGGATTACAGCTACTTACAAAATTCTTTAAGAAAAAATTGGTAAGTAAGACGTATTCAAAAAGAAAAAAACAAATTTTGTGTCATATTTTTATGATATAAAATCTAGTTGGACACAGAATGAAGAACGTTAAGACACTATATAGCATGTAAGGAGTTGCTAAAACGATAGTGTTTTGACCATTTTTTTATTAAACAAAACTAACGATGTTGTCACGTGCATTAACTGAAAAAAACGCAAACACGTATGAAAATGAATATAAGTCGCGAATTCTTTATTATAATGCTATTAAATATTAATATGTAATTTATACTTAATACCGAAAAATATTATATTACAAGGCTTTATCGAAAAGAACGCTTACAGAAAACGAAAAATGCGGAAATTTAAAAGAGGCCGTAAGCAATGCCGCTGATAAGAGAATTATGCAAAATGTAATTGAAAACGTTAAACTGTATAATAATGGGTCCATATTGAAGATGGTGAGAGATTATGAGAACAAAATGGTCCAAGGTTGCAAGTTTTTTAATCTACATTTTCCTTATTATGACTAGGAGGCATTATCTAACATAATGCCTAAGGTTAGTTCAAAGAAAATGTTTACCTATGCAGTCCAGAATATCGTAATCCATACGAATATTATAAAAACGGTAAACTTTTTTTTCTTCACGCGTAAACTACTGAACCTGTTTGTGTGAAATTTAGACATAGCATAGTTTTTAAACCAACATTCTGCAGAAAATCACTATTCCACGTAAACAAAGTCACGGGCAAAAGCTAGTTAAATGTATTTTGAGTCGTGTTAGTCGACAAAAAGTCAAAGTCAAAGTGAAAATCATTTATTTCAATTAGACCCATACAGGCACTTTTGAACGTCAACACAACTTTAAAGATACAAAGTGTCAGTCTGTCGGTCAGTCCTCTTAGTGAAGCTATTCGCTCGTTCCAAAGTGTAGATTCCGATGGAGAAGAACGAGCAAGAAACTCCATATCCGACAAAATGGCAGTAGGAATTTTTTTGTCTTACAATTAGGTACTAAGATCTTTTTCATATTAACACTAAACGTATTTGATCATAAAATGGCATTGTAATAACTTAAGTAAGGATTGTATCAAAAGTTTTAGCTTTTATCTATATACTAAAATTCCAGTAAATACGGTATCAAATGTCACTTTCGTCATGACATTTATGACATCTATAATCCAGTTGTCAAATTTAAAATTGACATAAAAGATTTTATTATAGCAAATTGTAGGTATTTTTAAAACCGACCTTATTTGTTGCGTTTATAATTTGATTTTGTATTTCTTTTTATTGTTTCTCTTTTTGTTATGAATCAATCTAGAAAATCTTTTTTGTACTACTGCCAAATTAAAACAATTATTAACCTTCAACATTTATACAGTAGCGAGCAAGGGTAACAGAGCAGGACAAGTTATTTGAAGGTGGTAAACCTTCTCCCTCTCTCCTCCTCATGCTAAGTATATGAATATGCTAATGTACTCGGATTTACTGTACAATGTTGAGTTTATGCGCAATATAAATGAAATGGCAAAGTTGTAATACTACGTAATCATCACACATACACATGATCAGCCTATAAGTGCCCACTGCTGAGGAAAGGCCTCTTCTCACACGGAGATGGTTTGAGCATTAATCGCCACGCTTGCTCCAGTCCATGTTTCCTCACGTATGTCTGCTGTGGTGTCTTAATGAACTTGAACGAAGAGAAAACGTCACATTCGTACTTGGCAGGTTTGGATCCACCAAGACGATGTCTACGTACGTTAATAATAATAATATTACGATTTTTACCATTATCTATTTTGCCACTTTGGAAATGGCTGCAAATGAATTATGATTGCGCACAATTTATTATTATTGAGAATTGTTTGTCTACCCGGCGACCGACCTCTAGGTTCTTACTAACAACCTGATACTTGGTATTCATATTTGCAATAAATCTACCATCAACATTGACTACGCATTCGTAAATATCTAGTTCAAAATTTGAATTATCGTTTACTAGCTTCCGCCCGCGGCTTCGCCCGCGTGGTATGTTGATAAAAAGTAGCCTATATCCTATTCCGGAGTGTGACCCATGCCTTTTCCAAATTTCATCTAGATCCGTCAAGTCGTTTTGGCGTGATTGAGTAACAAACATAAAAAAAAACATCGAAGCTTTCGCATTTATAATATTAGTAAGATTTCTTAGAATCATGGTAATACTGAGAAATACCTTCTTTTAGGGGAAAAAACATCACATCTCCTGCCTTGGGTGGAGGGAGTGTCAGAGTCTCGCTGACTAAAAACCACCAAGGTCAAATGTCAAAATCATTTACAATACCGCCAACGTATCTTGGCGGGTCTGAAGTTAGCCGATTAGCTGCGCAGTACACAATTTTGTGCCTAAAAGATCCATTACGCTGACAAACGGCTAACTTCAGACTCGCCAAGATACGTCGGCCGTACTCTACTCCAACTAAACCATAAATAGGTACTTTAGAAATAGAATAGTAGTCATCCTATTACTTCTCCTGCTCTAGGCCGAGGCCGCGGTGCCTTATTGCGCTTGAACCGCAACCTGCGGTCGGCTGGTAAGCCCGACCAGAACCAGGCCCAAGCGTTCGGCGCGTAGCGTTCCGCGCGCGCCTCAAAGAGCCAATAGACCACCACAGACGGGACCCTATAGGGCTGATGTTCAGCGCGACCTCGGCCCAGAGCAGGAGATGGAACAGGGGGGTTTTTAATCAGTAAGAATCTGACACTGACACTGGCCCTGGGCGGGAGAAGTCATTTGATGATTTTCCCCTCAAAAAAAAGAACCCCGGGAGATTGAGTAGCTAAGATGACAAACATAATGCGTTTTACCTCCTAAAGCAATCTGTTTGTAAAACAATATCATATCACATTTCGGAAGGTCATTTGTTTGACCCTACTATCTGATTAGACCAACAACGAAGAGGTCGCTAGTAAACAATGTAATTACGATGACGGTTTTTATTTTGTGCGTCTTAAGGTCGATTTTACTTTGAGTCTGTGATGACAAGTGGATTTGTTTTTGAGTCTTAGTGTCTACAATATTATAATTTACTTTATAGTAGGTACCTACTCAGTCTTAGGTCGTTATTTGTTAGTCGGTTTTAAACTATATGAAAACTGCATCTATTGAAAAAACCAAACAAATTCAGAAAATCCTAATGTGGGGCAAAGTAAAAAAAAGCAAGAATCTTCAGGATAAATTTTAAGTGTGGGAGAGCCATGCTTAGGCACGAATGGGTCGGCTCGACCGGAGTGATACCACGGCACGGAAACAACCACAGCCTTGTGTTTCGCCGTGTGAGTGAGTTTACCGGAGGCCCAATCCTTCCTCTCCCCCAATCCCTAAATCTCCAAATCTCATATACCTAAAAGGTCGGCAACGCACTCGTAACTCCTTCGTTGCGGGTGTCCATGGTCGGCGCTGATTGCTTACCATCAGGTAATCCGTCTGCTCGTTTGCCGACCTATTAATACATAAACACTCACTTCAAATTGAAGGTAGGTTAGAATTCAAGCCTCAAAATACAAAGCCTGACTGAATAGTTTAAACTTAGACGAAAGATAGAAGAAAGAAAAAAGACCAAATAAAAAATACTAATCTTATTTTTATTACACAAATCATTTTCTCAGAAAAGTAAATCCCAGGAGTAATTTTAGGCATATTTACCGTTTACCGCTCGATGTCCAACGGATGTCCCAACTCCCCTGGGTGTCATGAAGAGAAGTTAATGGAAGTGATTACGGTAAAAGTGGGATTAAGATTGCTCTCGTTCTTGGAGATTTCCTGTATTTGTAAACGTTTTGCTCCTCCTCGGAAATACAGATAATCAAAATCCAAACTAATTATTATAAATGCGAAAGTAACTCTATCTGTCTTTTCTTCACACCTAAACGATTTGTGTGAAATTTGGTACAGATATAGTTTGGAACTCCAGAAAGGAGATAGGGTAGTTTTTAAACCAAAAATCTGCATAAGTCAATATTTCACGCAGATGAAGTCGCGGGCAGAAGCTTGTTATCTATAAAGCTTTTCAATCTGACAAGTGTTATCACGACTTTGCTTGAAAATAGTGGAACATGAATAGTGTTTAAGTGTTTGCAGATTAAGTTTCGAATATTCGTGAAATAACACCTGTGTTGAGTTCCATATGAGTGAGGTTACCTGAAGCTCCAAATTTAATCCTTAAATCCCTTAAAAAGGGCCGGTACCGTTTGGTGGTACCAGTATCCACTGGAAGTTCCGGTTGATTATCATCACATGATCCGTATTCTTGTTTGCCGACCTATCCCATGATAAAGGCTCATTTATCTACATGAACGATAATATTATTTTATTGAACATACAAGAGCACTAATTGAATTCAATAAACTTTAGGGTCGTTTACAAGATACTTTGACTAAAAACAACCCATTTCTTTACTGTTTAGTCTGTAAAAGTCTAATACTCCGTCTCGCCTTACTCTGGGCTATAGAAGTCATTTTGGATGATTTTCTCCTCTAAAAAAACCTTTCCTTTACCATTCACACACACACACATTCCGCTTTACCTGCTGTTTATTTAGAACATGCAAGACAACAATTTTATACAATAGGCAAGATACTTGCAGCGTCTAAATGTGTCTTTACTGTGTAAGTGTGAGTGTTAATTATTTTTAAGGGATATTTATAAAATCAGGCGTTACTTCGCGGATATTTTTGAGGTAAATAATGGATTGTTAATAAATCGGTTCCCAAAAGAAGTCATAATTTTTAACTGAGAAAAAGTAGGCTGATGATGAATGAATATTTTTTTATAATTTTATTTATTTAACCTTTTATTTTTAAATCTAACTTTTCTTCTAACGTATCGTTTAGGAAATCACAGCGTAATACATTTTCAAAAGATGAAACGTCACATCAATGTGTTTTATCATCAAGCCAGCAGAATCGGTTTCCATTATCATTATTAATCTGTTGATAAATTTAACATAAAATTGTGAGTAAAATATTCAAGGGGGTTTGAGTAAGGAATAGATTCAATTGAATGATTTTTTCTGATCTGTCACAAAGTGCTTGGTAATGTGATTAGAGGTTCACGGTAAGTACCTTTTTCATCATGTCATATTTTTGGCAAAAATACTATGTGTAAGTAAGAACAGAAAAAATATCACAATTGATTAATTTCAAAATTATTTATTCTAAAATTAGATACGAAAAATTTTAATTCCAGTTACAAAAAATTATGAAATATTTTTAACTGTTCAAGCGAGCAAAAGTAAATGATAAGTAATTCAAGTTCATAATAACTACAAAAATACCGTTTCGCCCCACTCATATTAAGTCAATTATTATTATGTATGTCTTTACCAATCACGGGACCACAGGTTCCCGGTCATTTGGAAGGCGTACGAGGTGCCGGAGCCAACTGCGCAGAGGCCCTTTAGACAACTTTAATCTAAATTAAATGGGACACAAATATAAAATGGGACACAAATTATTACTATTATTCTAATTTACTCGCATAATTTAATGTTTTTGGTGAACCACAAACCGAAAGTTAATTCCTAATTGTAGCTTCGACTCGAATTACACATTTTGCACGGGTAACGAGTAACATGAAATGAGATACTAACATTTATCAACATCACTACTTGTATAACACAATTGTATAACAATATACAACGTAAAAAAAACAAACAAACAATGTCGCTTTCTCTGTCCTTATATCCCTATGTACGCTTTAATCTTTAAAACCACGCAACGGATTTTGTTGTGGTTTTTTTAATCAATAGAGTGACTGAAGAGGAAGTTTCCTATGTATATTAACATCCTTAATATAATGGAGAAATTTCAGCAGCAGGATCAGCATTGCATCCGTGCGTAGCCGGGGCTGGTCGCTATATAGTTGAAAAATATGTGGTCTTTCAATGTATAGTACAAACTAGCCTCGTAGGTAAATGCAATTTTTTTACACGTGTAGAAGTGAGGTAGACACTTGGTGTTAATAAAAAAAATGTGGTGAAAAATCTCTTTTGACAGATTTTCAACACATTTCTAACCATTCGCACTCCAAAACCTCCAACTCATACACAGACAACAAATAAAGATTAAAAGACATTTAGAATAGCCTACGATCAGCAATGGACATTTTGTGACCGAAATTTATGCTGATAAATAGGATATAAAATGAACAAATGAGGGAGAGCATGGACCGGCTAGAACAGAATACCACGGCGTCGCTGAAAACTCGTCTGGAAAACACTTGCGTTGTACTTCTTCAAGAGACCCAATGCTTTCTCCTCCCATCCCTAATCCCAAAATCCTAAATCCTCAACGCACATCCGTCTGCTAGCGTTCTACGTTCTATTACAAAAAATGCGCAGTACCCTCTAACCTTCAACTTCAGCATACTACATAGTAAATAGTTATAGGGTTTATGTATTTTGTACCTTTCCACATAGTGTCGTAGTAAGCAGGCCATCGCCATCGGCAGACGCGTGTGTCGCTAGTACATGTCAAGATCTGCAGATATGACTAACGAGGCGACACCTGCCACCGGTGACCTTTAAGGTCACCGCGACCCCGCACACGAGCTGCACACGACAAAAACAATTGTCAACATTCGAGACGATATCGAAGGAAGATAACGATTGAGCAAATTGGGTAGTTTCTACGTTCAAAACGAAATTATTTCAACTTATAAATCTTAAACTCTGAGAATACTTCAAAATAATGGCACGTTTTTTAATTAATTTACATTTTAAAAACGAATGAGTATGCTGTTTTGCGTAAAAAAAGTGTGGGTATGTAGTTTCCTAAGGCAAAAATTTTATTCGACGTTTAAATACAATTGAAAAATTATTCTTCGATCTGGCAACACGTTGAAAATTATGTATTTTCGATATTTTTAGCTTTTTTAAGAAATAAGTAATTTATTTGACGCGGACATGCTATGACGTCATAATTTAATATATTGAATGTGACTAGTTTGAAACTACCGTATTATGACTTCACAACGTGCTATTTCATACAAAATTTATAGAAAAATTACGTTTTACGTACGAAAAAGATATTGATTGATTTGATTGAGATTGATTTAACTTTTTTGATAGTTATTAAAACAATTTTTTCACTGTGTGTCCAATTAGTTTTTTTTATAATAGATTAGATCGTCATACTATGACATTTAAGCACATGGAAACTTTTATATTAGGACCTAACCTTCTTTATTTTGCTATCCCGTGTTGATACAACTGACCCTAAATTACCTTTCGAATTAATCCTTAAATTATTGACAATGTCTTAATTTATCTATCAGGCTAAGGAAATAAATGAAGAACATTGGTATATTCTTTTATTTCTATGAATCTTGGTTTGAGGGATTCCGTCCCATATCATTATAATTAGGTAGGTACGACAGTGCCGTATGAAAGTGTATACATATACTTATAATTAAATGGTGTCTGGGAACTTTGATCGACGTAAATTAATCTTAATTTGTTTTATCAGATATCCAGACTTCCACTCTCAATATCATCTGTTCCGAGAACTTCTGAATTGTTTCCCTGAATATTGGAGGAGATATGAAACTTTATTATGGCGTGGAATTAAAAATTCGAAATATTCTATCGTTGAAGGAAAATAACCTAGTGGCGTGGAGTCTGGTTGACTCGGTTATATGTCAATAGGCTAAGTGTGGGAAAGTCATGCTTCGGCACGAATGGGTCGGCTCAACCGGACTAATACCGTAACCTCACAGAAAACTGGCGAGAAACATCCACAGTTGTGCTTCGCCTTTGAGTTGGGTTACCGGAAGCCCAATCCTTGTCCCCCCATCCTAATCAAGACCCCTAACCTTAAATCCCTAATAACCCACAAGAGGCTGGCATCGCACTTGTAGTAACTCCTTTTGTATTATGAGTGTCCATGGCCGCCTCCGATTTATGCCATAGAAACCCCTATTCAATGGGACTTATTATTTCTTCTCATCACCAATTACATCATTACATAACTATTATAGTAAAGCTATACATCTTTTTTCTTTATAAGACAACACTTTGGTTACCTTTACGGACTCATTGCTTTAAATAGGACTCATTGATTCTTTTTTTTTCAATCTTGATATAAAAGAGGCATTGATTCTTCTGTTGATCTTCTTATTTTTCTGCTGATGAATACTAATTAATGCCGTATTCGAGAAGTTTAAATAAATTCAATATTGTGGAAAATAATAAAATATTATAAAAATAATGTCTACCCAGCAGAAACTTGTTCACCGATATGGTTTAATGAATTATGCATATAAGTAGGTACTGATAGCTAATATGCATCATAAGGTTGTACTACTCTGTCAAGAAAGTACCGGGAAAAAGTCAATAATACACAAAATGTTTGTTATTCATCTAAATTTATTTTATCACCTTCAAAGTATGCTCCTTCAGAAACGATACACTTACGCCAACGAATAATCCAATCATCGAAACTTTTTTTAAACGCTGTTTCCGGAATTGAGTTCAGTGCTCGCCGCGAATTCTCCTTTATGTTTTCTAACGATTGAAAACGGGTGCCACGAAGGGGTAATTTGAGTGTGGGAAAAAGAAAGACGTCGGCTGGAGCCATATCTGGTGAATATGGTGGCTGCTCGATGGTGTTTGTTGAGTGTTTGGACAAAAAATCGTTTACAATGATGGCTTTGTGCGAAGGCGCATTATCGTGATGCAAAATCCAAGAATTTTCTTTCCACATTTCTGGCCTTTTTCGTCGAATTTGTTCTCTTAAACGCCGCATAACGCTCAAATAATATTCTTTATTTACCGTTTGACCTTCGGGCAAGAATTCTGAGTGCACAACACCGCGATAGTCAAAGAAAACAGTCAACATGACTTTGACTTTTGATCGACTTTGACGTGGTTTTTTCGGTTTTGGTTCAGTTGGAAGGCGCCATTCCGAAGCTTGTTGACTAGTTTGCATGTCAAACTCGTAAACCCACGTCTCGTCACCAGTAACAATGCGTTTCATGAATGTTGGGTCGGTATTGACTCGTTCTAGCATGTCCTCAGCGACTTTCATGCGATTTAGTTTTTGAAGAAAATTCAGGTCTTTTGGGACTAGCCGAGCGGCAACACGTTTCATACCCAAATTATTTGATAAAATGGTACGGATCGACTCGTGAGATACAGAAAGTTCGGCGGCCATCTCTCTCAAACTTGAATGAGGATTTTCAGTCACTATTTCCTTCACTTTTGCGATGTTAACTTCAGTTGCAGACGTTGATGGCCTACCAGAACGAGGCAAATCTTCCATCACATCTCGACCGCTTTTGAACGCTTTGTACCACTCATAAGCACGTGTTTTTGATAAAGTCGATTCGCCGTAAGCCTTCTGTAACATTTTGAGTGCCTCCGAACACGAAATTTCATTGGCGATGCAAAATTAAAGACAAACTCTTTGTTCGATGTTTTTGTCCATTATGAAATTCGCAATACACACTAGATATTATAAAACTAAAAACAGCACTGTTTTTAATATAAATAACAGATGCAACTCAAATTCCGCGCCAAAATGGAAAACAGTTATGCCAATCTAACAACAACAAAAAAAATTAAAATTCTAATTTGGAACCATAAAAAAAACATTCATTCCCGATACTTTGTTGACTGAATGTACTATGCAGACTGTTACATAGTAAACACATTTCGATGCTAAAAGGACTTAGTGTGAGCATTAGCCTTGATCATTATACACGTACCTACATGGTAATAATGGAAACTGTGCTATGTATAATAAACAACGATATCAAAGAAACATTTCGGTTGTGTTTTAAAATGAAATCCCGACGCAAATGTAGGCGCATTATACGCTTTTGGTTTTTGAGTTTCTGAACGTGATTTTTGTAGGTAAGTCATCATCATCATCATCATCAACATCAGCTTATAACTACCCACTGCTGAGCAAAAGCCTCTTCTCATACGGAGAAGTTTTTGAGCATTAATCACCTCGCTTGCTCAATGCGGGTTGGCGATTTCAAACTTTTTCCTCACGATGTTTACCTTCACCGTATGTCAGTGGTGTCACATTGGTACATTGGTACTTCCCAGGTTTCGAACCCCATGCATGAGAAGCGGGCTCCTTAACCTCCGGGCCACCACTTTTTTTTTTGGTAGGTAAGTATAGGATGCGAAATTTAAAAAAAGTAGTTGTTACATTTAATCTAGTGTTTTTTGTGGAATAGAGAGTAAGTCAGTATTCACAAGTGCCTTGCCGGTTCTACATCTCAAAATAATGTGAAAAGTGTTATTCCGTTCACGATCAATGATTTCTTTTCAATGAATATTATGTGTTTTGTTTTATTTTATTAATGTTCCTACTTCTTTTACCATGGCTCCGAAGTTTGGTAATAAATTGTGTGAAGTGAAAATGCGGAAAAATCTAAATTAGTCTCGTAAATCAACCTGTATCTACAGTATTGTTCTAATACATCAAGTCTCGTCAAGATTGCAAACAGATTTATGGGATTAGCACATGTGTGTAATATTTTTAAGAGTATGTGTAAGAAATTGTGGCCTTAATTTTTTCATTCGAAGCAGAAAGACGTGAAGAGAAGTATAGTCAATTCTATCCCATTGAACCATGTAATAGGTTGGTAAATTGGGCTTAAACCGATAATGTCACTAGGCAGAAACTGCTTTTCCATTTGTTTGTGTAATGATAATGTATTGTGATATCTATGCAAACAATATACATGAAATATGAGCAAAGATCCATAACGGGGTGGTATCCGGAATCTGGCAAGTACCAATGTGACTTTTCCGAGTTATGTGACTTTTCCGAGTGAAGGAAAACATTGTAAGCAAAATCTGGACTTATAATTCCCAATTATGAATTTGAAGTCGCTAATCCACCTTGGGCAAGCTTTGTTCAGCCATGAGCACTTATAGACTGATGATGATCAATAATGTTGAAATTGCATTGAAAAGGGATGAGTCCCCTAAATGTGGCAAAGGGCGTCCACATTGGTCTTCCATTTCGATCCGTGCTTCATGCTTCACCTTCATGTCAAGCCGCTTCTGCTATAACAGTGCAACGCCAAGATTGCCGAGGACCGACTATTCCTCTGGAGATTTCAGTCGAAGACTTGCCTTTGGAGTTCAACCGGTGTTGCAGGTGTAAACAAATTAACGTACCACCAGCCCCCGGCCTGAATTAAAAAAAGAAACAAGGTTATTTTTACTTGGTAAGAGTCTGACACTCTCCCTTCCTTCACCCATCTTCATATGACTTCTACTAAGTCATATGAAGACCCTAAGACCCTTTTCCACCCCAAAAACAAAATAAAAGGCTTGCTTTCGGAGTGCGTGACTAATATATTCTTACTTGCATTGTTAAATTTAGCGGTCGATGAGGTTTTCGCGGTAATTCTTCATCAGGTTTGAGTTTGAGATGGTTTCAGTCAGTAAATCCTGCTGACGAAAGCCTGGTATCTTTTGACCTCTCACTTTTTGCACCGGTAAAAAATATGGATTTGTCATTGGACTTCGTGACTGTCAAAAGGTCCAACTTTGATGATGATGATGAACTCAGACAAATGTTGGTGAGCTGTTCAACTGTGCTATTCTGCCAATCACAACGGCGAAAGAAGGTCCTGCTAGTAGATTTATTAGACACCAGGTCCAATCCCCAACAAATCCTATGATTTTCTAAAGATAAAACAACATCCCATATCTATAAACTCAAGTAAAAGAAATTGGAAAGAGGAAACCCTTTTCAAGTTGTCCTCAGGGCTTACGCGAAACAAAATTTATGACATTTGACTTGCTCAAGTGAAAGTCAGTTAAGCCACATAAAGCAAGTAAAAGTAAATATTATGAGAATGGTCTTGCCAACAGAAATTGTATTTTAAAGTAAGTTGTTACTAAGTTATATTAGCTTTTTTATAAACAAAATCTAGCTCCCGGCTTCTTCGTTCTGAAATTGACAAAGGTCACACAGACGATCTTTTAAATGGAATAATAAAACTCATTTTGTTATAGCGATTCTGACTAATAAAGGGGCCATTTTCACAAGTAAATATAAAGCAATATATTTATAGAGAAATAACTAATCATCATTCTATGCATACACCTAGAATAATCTGGTAGGTACCTAACCAATTAATGCACAATGACGCATATTAATTACTGTATTTGAATATGCACTTAATACATATAAGCTAGGCAACAAAATTTAATATCGATATCGATAATGCCCGTAGGTACTGGCAATCTGTTTGTTTACATAAGCACATCTAAAATTCTAATTACTAACGATTTAGAAACCTATTAATTTATTCAAAAAACACTCAAAATTGACTGCACAGGCGAGGCGGTGGATGGGCAACTGGATCCCGCACAAAGTATCGCGGTCCATTCTTTGTGTAATCCACAAATTGTTGTTCTGATGGTGATGTGTATGTATAAATTTATGATTATAAAAGCAACCACGACAGATGACAACATACTTGTGTAGGGGTAACAAAAAAAAAATCGACTGCTAGTTTTTTTTAGGTCGTATTTATAACCATTAATTAATAAGGAAATATCAACATACAAGTGTGAAAGAATTTAAGTAGGTACGCTTTAAGGACCAGGCCAGAGTCATACACACGACGTTCCCACAGTTAACTCAAGCGAAACAACGTTTTCGTTTTTTGTAATAGTTACTATCGTGAGACTTTCTAAATTTATTAAAAACGAAATATCTAAGGCGGTACTGCACCAAAACTAACTAACCAAAAGGTAACTGCACCAAAAGTCGCCCTATCCCCAACCCTCAGATCGTTAATCCTGGACCAAAAGTCCCCCGTCACATAAAAACTCGTTCTAGAGTTTTAGTTGTCCACGGTTAGCGCTGATTGCTTACCATCAAGTGATAAACTGTCCGTTCATCGTATGGCAATAAAAAATAGTGCTTTGCTAGGTCAGTTCTATTAATTTGAAGTCACAAATTCAACAAATTGTATTCGTAACAAATATTTATACAAATGAACATTGATTTTAACAATATCACTAGACTGTTCAAACATTTGCGGTCTGACGTTAAATTTGTATTGAAATTGAAGACTTAATTTAATTTTGATATTATCGGATTATAGGTCACTGAAATAAATGTTACCTAACCAACCGTATTTTTGGTTAACATTCAAATTTATTTTTCTGCGATAGGACAGCAAAAAGCTGAAGGATTACCTGATGGTAAGCAATCAGCGCCACCCATGGACACCCGCAACAACGGAGGAGTTCGAGTGCATTGCCGACCTTTTCAAATAAACCTATTTAAAAAAATAGTAAGCTCTCGCGTAGTTTTCATTTTCTCATTGTATTTTTTGTATGTTGGTACCATTAGCCCTTTTATAAATTTGAATTTAGAATATCTTTGTTGTTGAAAATGTTTTTCGGATTAAAGTTAATGGAATTAAACAAGGTCTATAAAAGAAATTAATTTCTTTGAGCGGTCAAGTTTTATTTTCTTCGTAAGAAACGTATCAAATGAAATATATAAACGTATAAATATAATGTGGGTTCGCGAATTAACGAGGATTTTCTCTGTGGCAATTTTCCTCAAATTGTCAAAAGAAAGCTAAATATATATTTCTGTATTCAGCCTATGTTTGCTTGAGTAATTAACTACGTGTGTATCCGAAGACTTTCTTTTTGAGGACCTTTTTACCTCACAATAACGTGTATAACAAACAATACCAACTAACAAAGTACTCTAAAAATCGACACAAAAACACTAATTAAGATATTAATTGAGGAAAGTTTCTTGGTCTTTAAAATACCGGTCAAGTGCGAACAGGGTGTGTTAAAAATCAAACCTGTTGTGCGTCCTTGTTTATTTGCCCCCTTAATAAATATTAGTTTTATTTTGTGTTTCGTAATACTTGTTATAATAGAGAAAGGTCAGTTCAAATTTCAATCTTATAGCAGCACATACTCATAAGTAATAACTACGTGACAGACAAACAGATACACAGAAAACAGACAGACGGACGGCGGAATCATATCTTAATCGGGTTCTCGTTATTAACTATTTGGGAACTCAAAAACTGTGACCCATGCTTATATGGCATGGCGGCATAAATGGGTTGACTCGTCCGGAATAATAGCACGGCCTCTCAGTAAATCTCCCAAACCCTAATCCCCAATAGGTCACTCATAACTGCACCGTTGTTGCGGGTGTCCATTGGCGGCCCCGATTGCTAACTATCTGGTTATCCGTCTGCTCGTTAGCCGTCTTACTACATAAAAAAGCCTTTAAATCAATTAAAAGTAAAACGAGCAAATGTTATCCATAAAATCGTCTTAACAACAAAGACTTTTATTCGTAAGTATAAAATATAGCAACACAGTATCTTCCATTCCCTTCGAGATTATTACAATTAGCAATTAATTAGGTATTTATCGATTAACTAAGAATCACTTATTATTAACATGACCGCGCTTATCAAACTTAATTATTGTTCTGTGATAATTTTAAATAAATCAGACCCAAGCGAACACGCCCACGCATATTTTCATGTATAACGTAGCAATTTGACGCTAATATCATATCTAAGTTAATGGCTATAGCGTTGATAATCGCGTGTACGTTTATTGTTGTAGTGTGTAATGTACAATAGTGTAATTATGTACTGATGAGGTCGTAAGGTTTTCTTGTTTATACTCGCATCACGATGTTTTGCACAAAGTTACTCTGCAACTTGTTGACATGATCGCTATCTGTGTGCGGTGACTTTTTTTTTTTTTTTACTTGCAATAAACCAGTGCTTGACTGCGATCCCACCTGATGTTAAGCAGTGATGCAATCGTTGATGGTAAGGCGCACTAGTTTATTAAGAGCCTATTCACTCTAGCCTTGAAGACACCTAAGTTGTATTCGGACGGAAAGACTGCAGCCGGCAAACTGTTCCAATCCCTCGATGTACGCGGTATAAATGACGAGGCAAAACGCTTAGTCCGGGCCGCAGGTGTCTCAACAACGTAGGGGTGGATATTCGCCGTACGCCGGGATGTCCGAAGGTGAACGACTGCTTCTCGAAATGTTCATGGATAATAATAAATTTTCAACTTCTACATAATTCGTGTTTGTTATTTCGTAACTTCATTAATGTTATTAATTGAGCCGTAGCAGTTTGAATTAGTCTGTTTTAAAAAGGTTACTTAGCATATTATTGTGGTGCTTGTGCCAGTACTGACAAGTACGGACGTACAGACTGTAGCAAGAAAAGGAATGGAGTGGTCTATATACTCAGTAAGAGTCTGATACTCCTTCTCTCAGGAGTCAGAGGATGTTTCATTAAGATATAATAAATCTATATACTTTTTCTTCTATATTCAGACATTCTCAACAATCGTAAATTACAAATTAAAACTAGTGTACATATGTCTGTTTATTATATTTTTGTGAATAAGTGATTATTCAGTTATTAATTGTGACAAAGACGAGACAAAACATCGACTAGAATTGAGACACAGTTGTCGTCTAAAAAGGTCTGCTGATTAAGTGTAACATGCTCATAATATACTGTTTACCATATACTGGTCCCAAACCGGAGTGATACCACGGCCTCACAGATAACCGGCGTGAAACAACCACAGCGTTGTGTTTCGCTGTGTGACTGAGGTTTGGAGATTGGGGCCTCCGGTAGGCCCAATCCTTCCCCTCCCCCAATCTCCAAATTCTTAACCCCTTAAAAGGTCGGCAACGTACCCCGTAACTTCTCCGTTGCGGGTGTCCACGGGCAGTACTAATTGCTTACTATCAGGTAATCCGTCTGCTCGTTTGCCGACCTATCACATAAAAAAGGTACCTTATAAATATCCATAACTGAAACGAAAATTAAAACCTATAAACAATTCTTCTACAAAATCCTTTTTCAAAACATTTATAACACTGATTAGGGTCGAGAGATAATTATAATGTTCAAAACCAAGTGTATTCAAAATGACATGGGCTCAAAAACATTAAAAGGGACCCAAGGGTTAAAGATAAGTATATTACTAATCCTTCACGTTATCCGCCATTTACGTACGAATAAATTATAATCTCTTTTTGACTTTTCATTTTATCTATACTAATATTATAAAGAGGTAAAATTTGTAAGTTTGTATGTTTGTAGGTAAGTTTGTATGTAGGGGGTAATCTTTGGAACCACTGGCCGGATTGCCAAAATTCTTTCACTGATAGATAGCTACAAGGTTCCTGAGTGCTATAGGCTATAAAACATCGCGCTACGATTAAATGGAGGTGAGCAGCGGGTGAAACCGCGCGAGAGTAGCTAGTATATACATATAATATTATCCATGAAATGGACATTGACATGACTAATCAAACATTTATGAATGTATACTTAAAATTTAAAATTCATTGAATTTATAATCAGAAAGTTTTATATAAAAGCCCTGCCAAAAGTTTTCGTATGTATAATGAATATTGATAATAAGTTGGTTTAGTAGACAAATATTAGATTCTGAAGATTAGATAGGTAGTAAAATTGTGTAAGTCTTATTTGTATTCATATATACAAAATTGAGCTGTTTAGAAAGATGAAATTGGAAGTGGTTATTTAAACAAAATAATTATATTGCATAATTTATTACATTCTATTTTTTTACAATATATATTATTTACAATATAATTATTTAATCAAAATAAGAATCAATGTCATCAAATTATTCACAAGGCTACATAGGAATGTATGAAATATTTATAACAGAATATTTTGAGAAAATATTTTACCGCTTTTTTTTCCTCAAAAATTTTTCCGTCAAATTTAAATTCTATAGAATTTTAAAAGTTCATTCTGCAAACGTACCGAAGCATCAATCAGGTTTGAAGCTAAATTAAACTTAAAGAAGATCGTAATAAAATTTATTTTGGAAATATAAAAGTAATAGTGTAATCTAGATAAGGGGCAACGGTGAATCGCCCACGCGAGTCCTTGAAAATGGGATTGAAGATTATAGAGTTCCGTGGTTTGTTAAATTATGGTACCATGGCCATTGTAAACAGATCAAACAGCTGGACGCCACAGAATTAGCGTAGATAGTTTTAATCCTTCCCAAATTATTATGTGAAAGTTTGCGCTTTGGGATAGTTGGATCTACTTATCTATCTAATGGTCCCCCATTCCAATGAAACAAATGACTCCATATTTTCTTGGTCAGCCAAGAAAAGGCGGATTATTATATATTGTTCATTTTGATATAGTGTCGCTTTTTCTTAACTCATATACGTACAAAAGGGTAAAAACTATTTATGTTACTTTACCGGTATGTCCCTAGGCATGCGTGCGTCGAGCTTTAAGAATTCGGATAAAGTAAATTATGTTGGTATTTTGGTTTCTCTTTGGTTTCTCTTTGGTTTTCATGATTAAGTTCTGATTATTTTACTAGTTTTGTGTTCAGCAAAGCCAGGGGGTATTAGGGGTTAAAAAATAACTTTGACATTACTTTGAATTATGTTAGTAATTGTACAACATGGTACAACATTCTCTTTTCAAATATAGGTAGGAAAGTACAAACTTGTTAAAAAAAATTACTATTACTAGAAAAGTACATTGAATCGCTTTTTTAAAATATTTTTTTTTGTAAAAAACTTTAAAATACGAACTATTTTTATGTACTTATTCACTTACGACTACACAGTTCTGTACGGAATCATCACTCAATCCTGACACGTGGAACAACGAGGAAGGCTTTTGTTATACGCGTCTCCACTCACCAATTACATAAAGATAGTAATTAAAGATCTACACCAATGTAATAACAACTTATTTCTGCTTGAAGATTGAGGTTTGGTAGCCAAAGTAGTTGCCCGTCACGCCCACATGATCAAAAAGCTGAGGATGTCTCAAATTGAAGGGAATTCCGTTGGGGCAACAAGTATACATATTATACCAATGTTTATTTATAAACAAGTATTACATGATGGTCAGTATATCGTGTAGTTTGTAGTTTATTAACGTGAAAAGTTTAGTTAGTATGCATCACAACGAACATTCCAAATTAAAGTGTAATATTTGTAGCAGTTTTAGAATGTGTGACTACTTTATATCTTGACAAAATTTCATCATCATCATCATCAGCCTATAAGTGCCCACTGCTGAGCAAATGCCTCTTCTCACACGGAGAAAGTTAGAGCATTAATCAACGCGCTTGCTCAATGCGGGTTGGCTTTTCAAGGAGATATTTGAGAATTTTTCCTCCTTAAACAACCTTATTGAAAAACCATTTGTTTCACTAATTGGTTATCATAAAGTTGTTTGTATTTTTTACGATAAAACTTATTCTATAGTAAATACAAATAAAAAATATTTTATAAATATTGTGACAAGCTTATTTTATTTTGTAATAAAATAATATTTAACTAGCTAAAATCGACGGTTTATTTATAAAATGAGACTGGTCGATGAAACTCACTAAAACCAACTACGTCGCGCCGTTACGTTTCAGATTTCCAAATGAAAATTCTTGACTTAATTATTTTACAGCGAAACTCCGTGAAATTGTTAACTATCTGGTGAAATTTTCAAAGAATCAGATTCCGAAGGATTGGCGGTATAGATGAAGTTTATTTAACTTTTTGATTTGCAAAGAAATTCTTATTCAAGTTATTTTGAAGCTGTACATTAAGATGTTAAGAAAAAAGAAATCAGAGCCATGCTCTGCACAAATGCGTTGGCTCGAGCAGAAACCTCACAGAAAACCGGCGTGAAACAACCACAGCGTTGTGTTTCGCCGTGTGAGTGAAGTTACTAGAGGCCTTATTCTTCCCCTCCCTTAAACACCAAATCTCCAAATCCCTGATTCCCGAATGTTTGGCAACGCAATCGTAACGCCTCTGTTGTTGGGAGTGTCCATGGGCGGCGCTGATTGCTTACCATCAGGTAATCCGTAAGCGTTTGCCGACCTACCACATAGAAAAATGAGAATGTTTCTTTTATCACGCTAACACGTCTTATTTCTAAAGCAAAATGCATATGTATATGTTAGTATCACGTCGTATCCGAAGACAGTTAGGAAGTTAGTGGTGGATAAAGCCATGAGTGAAAAGCTATAGTTATCATCATCATCATCATCATCAGCCTGATGTCGTCCACTGCTGGACATAGGCCTCCCCAATTGCACGCCACTGAGCTCAATGTTCAGCTCTTCGCATCCAGCCACTGCAAGCCACCCTGCGGATGTCGTACAATGAACGAGGTGAGCCGACCGAGAACTACCGTTATCGACAGTGGACAGGTTACATCTGTCGAAGAACCAATGACCGCTGGGGTAAACGTGTTCTAAAGTGGAGACCGCGTCTAGGCAAACGTAGTGTAGGGCGCCCTCCAGCTAGGTGGACTGACGAAAAGCTATACAATAATTATAAATTCTAAACCTCATTACAGCAAGCAACAGCCTTTCCTATCGTTAAATAAATACCAACATTTATCAAACTACTATTAGTTTTGTTAGTGAAACAACATAGATTACAAACTCAGACCAACTTCAGACAGTTCGAAGCCTTATCATCTGTTTTCTTGAGTAAGCACCTCAACTTGGTAAGTAGCTTCGAAATAAAATTACTACTCACAGATCTACATAGAAGTTCGAATGTTTCTGATTGATAGTAGTTGTAAAAACTAATTAAAGTAGAATAAATAATAACTCTTATAACAGATAAATCATTGTACGGTATAAGATAAATTATTCATTTCATATCCGAATGAAATTAAGCTAAATAAAATTAACATATTTTTCTCATATCATGGGCTGAGTAAGATTAATATATTTTTCTGTAGAGCAGTCTATTTCTAATACTTGCTAAGAAAGGAAAAACTACATATTTATATTTTAATAATTGATACAAAAAGAATGTATTATATTCCATAACAATATTTTAAACTTTTTTCTAATATACCTACCATTTTCAAAACATTATGCTATTTAAAGTCGGCTAAAACGTAAAATAATAATTTAAATTCAATGCTTCGTTGAACTATTTCTCCAGAAACCAATGAATATTTATCATGAAAAACAAATTACATAAACTAGTATAGTTTTAGTTATTCTGTAAACAACTTAAAGTTACCCAAAGTAAAGAAAAATCAACACGCTACGAAAATGGCTACGGCGTAGTACTGTGCGCGTAATTTGTGTTTTTATGAACTTTTTCATGATTATAATATTACACAATTTCTAAAAATAACAAGTTTTGAAATATTTCTCATTATTAAAAACTTTCCTGGAGAATAGAACTATGTTGTATGTTAATAAGGATCAATTTCACTTAACATTTAGATTACAAACCTTCGCGGCTATATTTAACTTGTAAACTCATGAATATATATCAGTAATTAACAACACAAATTAATTGGTAACATGTTTACAAATTGGTAGTTACTATAATTTGACATCTTTCGTGTAGTAGTTGCAAGCGTATAAGGTTCAATATCGATAGGAATTTTTATTTGAAGTTATATTATTTTACTCTTTTATACATTGGGTTTTATTGCTCAATACGTAAGCCTTTTATTTATTTACTATGATATAAAAGATTTCTTGTGGCAGAAAGCCTGCTATAGATGGTTTCTGTTTCACTTTGATATTGAATTCGGGCTTCGTGGTCAGCGCATTATGTTTCTGACTGATCCCGACATAACACATTTTGAACCCATAATAACCACGTAGCTATATTTGTATAGGGGTAGCAAATTTTTATTCTTTAACCAAACTTATTTTTGTGAAGTATGTTTTATTGGATGACTATGTGAAAAGCTTATGCAGTTTTATCTGTTAACATAGAAAAGACGTTACATCGAAATCATTAAATAATAATAATTATTCGAGGCACGAAAATTTCGAATCACAGCAATTTCTAGAAGTTACAAGCAATTTAGACTTTAGTACTTTGAGATAACACTTAATGCAAAATATTTACGCATCACATGACCCAGTATTATTCAATCTGCAAGTGAAGTCGGCCGAAAAGATAATTTTTCACGCAAATTATAGAACAGATAACCCTTATCTTACTTTTCACGTGATTAATTTTGGTATTTTGGTAAAACGAAATAATATTATGTATATTTATAAACACGCAACAGGTGCGTGCTTAAATTGCGGTTGGTATAACTTGCAGTTGGTATATTGTAATGTTATCGAATTGTGCGGTGCTGGTGTACGTGTCAAGTTCGTGAATGCGCGCTGACGATTAGAGCTAGTTTGAAGCTACCAAACGGTATTAAGTCTTTGTGTCTTTTATCGGAATACCAGTACCTCATATAGTAAATAAGTTATCTCGCCCAGGGTAAGGGAAGAGGGAGTATCAGACTCTTACTGTAAACCCCCCTACCCCTCCCCGTACCGGTACCTTCCAACCCCGAGCATATTAGTGCATTGTTGTCATACTATTGAATCAATTTTATGATGTATGTATGTGAAACCCATTGTAAAAGAGTAACTATAGAATTTCTCTCTTGTTCTCCTCACATTTTTAAGTGAGCAAGAAGCTCACAAGAGATCTGACCAATAGCGACATTTAATTTTTTTCGAATTTAATTGTTGCCGTTTAATAATATCTCATGTTCTGGGATCTGGGCCTGGCATCTATAAGCCACTTAAGATGGGTGCACCAATCTCCTCTTACTTGTTGTAACTTCATCTACAAAATAAAATACAGTTTTTTTTACTAGTCAATTGAGCAATTTTAGTGACAAGTAACAAAGAAAAACCATTTTCCATCAACAAAGTTGAGAAATTTAATGTTAATATTAAGGTACCCACGTTAAATCAGATAAGATTAATAAAACTTATTCGAAATTTTACCGTCCGTCCCTATAAAAAACCTGATAAAAATCCGGATAAATTCCTTGTCCGTCCCTTAAATCCTATCAACGGTTCGATCAAACAAACACAGGGATAATCTCGCAACCGATCCCGAATCCTTTAATCACGGCAATCGGTCCATGATCTAACAAGTCCGAATAAGGTTCTCCGATCAAATGTCGGATCACTTGATGACCTTCAAATTTAAAGCTGTGTTTTTTAATAACGTTCCGTTTTGTGTTGAAATGTTTCTATATGACTAAATTTACGTGTTAACAAGCAAGCCTTGTAATAGTAGAAGGGGTCTAGTTTACACTCTAGTTTACACGTGGCATGTAGCACCGTGCGCCTTGCCTTTGTTGTACATTGCTCATAATATTAATGCTTATGTTTCGATGTTTCGGACTGCTGCTGCAATGTACGACAAACGCTTGAATTTCCCCCTGTATTGGTATATCATTTTCGTTATAGTATGTAATAGGAAATTAACCTATTGGCCATATCATTAATACTTTTCGAGTACCAGATGATTACTAAATTGTTTTTGATAAACGTTGAGACTCACATTTTACGAAACTGTACAGCTGTGCAATCTTTTTTAATATAATAGTTTGCTTTGTGACCGAAGAATCTGCTTCGATTGCAGCAGAAAACGATTTAAAACTTTAACAAGAAATAAAGTTCTGTAAGTAAGGCGGTGAATAAGTCCAACTTGCATTAACTTGTTTGTGAAGAGCTTATATAGTTTGAGCTTAATTTTACAGTCTACTACCAGATTACATAATAATAATTAAGTATTATATTTTATTGTGAGTAGAGCAGGAAGATAGTTCAAAATTATATTAATCTTTATTCCTATGTTGTGTATTTTATTTACTTTAAAATCATCTTGTGACTTCTCCATCCCTAAGCCCACCCAGCGAGAGGAACTATCAGACTCTTACTGACTAAAAATCATGCTATTCTTTCTTCTGCTCCAAGTTGTGCTGCAGTAGATCTTTGAGCTTGTACTCCAAATGCCGGCTGAACATTGGCCCTAGTAGGCTCCATTTGTGATGATCAAATGGCTCGCTGTAAGCAGACACGCGATTCTTTCTTAGTTGACGAACCTAATGCGAAAATTTCGAAACAATAATCCACCCAACGATGCATATTATTATGTTAAACACAAAATGACGATGATATTTCACCTCCCCAATAACAACATTAATTTCTCTCACCAAAACGAAGGTCGAGAATATTCCTTAATCAGCGAACCACATATCAGTCTGTCAAGGAAACAGGGCTAGTTATTCACGAGGGAATTCCTGACTAAAACTTGGCCGATTAAAGCGATTCTTAGAAACGCCTAGAAGGATACAGACAGACTACTAGGGACTTGATTAAATGATATTGGGTTCATCAATATACTAATAATATTAAGCTGAGGGGTTTGTCTATTTGTTTGTTTGCTAGGACGTGCTTATCTTTGGATCTACTGGATCGAATTAAGAAACTTTTTGTGTTTGGTTGTCCATTTGCCCACGAAGGCTATCATCAACATCAAGTTACGACTAGAGCCGCTCAGTGGGTGTACCCTTGAAAGTAGAAAGGTGCACTGTAAAAATTTATATTCTACTAGCCGACCCAGCCACGCATTGCTGTGGCTAAGGTTCTTGTCATATTACATATTATGAACAAATAATCTTATATATAAAAATGGATCGCAAAATGTGTTGGTAAGCGCATAACTCAACAACGCCTGGACCAATTTTGCTAATTCTTTTTTTGTTATGTTTGTTATTGTCAGAAGAAGGTTCTTATCTAAGAAAATATTAGAAAAGTAGAGGGGAAGACTAGGAAAAAGTGACTCTTTGATAGCGAGATAGTTGGACCCGTGCGAAGCGGGGTCGGACCGCTAGTTTGCAATAAAATAATATTGTGACTATAAATTGAGATGTAAGCTATCCTATCTTTCAAGTTGGATCAAAATGCAAACGGATGCAAATCGAATTTAAAATCAGTTTGATAGCTTAAAACAGTTGACACGAATTTTTTATATATAAAGATAAGATCTTAAACTGTTTGTCACATTATAATGTATGCATGATGTGTTCTCCTGTAACTGAAGGAGCGTAAAACCATTTTAATGAACTTTTTTTGAATATTGCATGTGTTGTATATCCTTTGTTGGAGTTCCTAACTGAATAGAATAAAATTAAGCTTATAATGTTGTTTTCTATTTGTAAAACATTACTTCCTCGTTACTTGGTTGTCTCTATAATAATGCCTTAACTGTACACAAAAAATCAATATAAATAATTGAAACAATAATTCTGGCAAAGAAATCTCATAAAAGTTAACTTATGAATCGAATGTTTATCGATATCGATAAAAATAAATATTGCTTTTGGTTATTTTTTCTTTTAATTACAATGTAATACTACTATTCAGACGTTTGTCACGAAAATAATTTTAAGAAACAACAGTACGTTTATGTGATACAATCAGTGTATTAAATTCGATACTATTTTTAGGTATTTGAAGAGAAAACAAAGAAATAAAGATGAAGAAATATTTCAAGAAAATTGGCAATCAAATTAGGAGTCGGTTCTCATTCTTGTAGAGATTTAGCAATAGCTGCTATTTTTATCTTAATCAATATTTATTTTATTTTCTTTATGTTGTCAGTCAAAATTTTACCGACTTCCATCCCCTTGACTTTTTTAAATTTTACATAATACCCATTGAAACTTTAAATATGTTAGCATATTTAGGGTTTGTAAGCAATTAGAATGTCCTTTGGATCTTATTCTCAGTTACTTAGTGTTGACCCAATATGGTGTTAATTTCTGTTGCATGCACTTTTCATGTATCTATATATCTCTTTTTATAATATACTAGCAACTCTCGCGCGGTTTCACCCTCTGCTCAGCTCTATTTGATCGTAGGTTGAGGTTTTATAGCATATAGCACTCGGAAACATTGTAGCTACCTATCAGTTAATTTTGGCAAACCGACTAGAGGTTCCAAAGATTACCCCCTACATACAAACTTACAAATTTTACCTCTTTATAATATTAGTATAGAAGACGGTCACCTGACGGATGAATAAAGTAAGCAACCAGCGCTACCCCTACATTCTCTCAACACACGAGGGGTTACAAGTGGATGGAGGGATCGGGCATAGGAAGGGAAAGATTAAGCCTCCAATAACCCCACTCACAAGGTCAGCGTTGTATTATTCTTATGGGTAATAAGGGTCCACAAGCTTCTCATGCATTTCTTGAAAGATTGAAGGTCGTATCGGTTCGGTAAGACATCAGCCGAAAGCTCATTCCAAAGTTTCAGTGACTTATAATTTACAAACTTAAAATGTAAGTGTGTAATGTGAATATATTTTTTTTATATTTGAACCATACAAACGTAGTCCGTCTCACTAACCCATTTACTTATTCAAACATCAAAAACCACTTGACATTTGACAAATCTCGTATGACGTCATTACTAAACGGATTGTGACGTCACCGACCTTGATTTAATTCCTCGTTGACTTTGACCCTTACCTAGTTATTCATTTATTTTGCTCAATAATGTCCTGGTAAAAGTGGCATTACATAAATTCTGCTTCGAAAGGTAGACGGTTGGGTCGGTTTTAGAAAAGTGTACTATTTAAAACTATTTTTAGTAGCCTCTTTGGTAAATTGCATACGTATGTATAATTGAAATAAAAAAAAATTTGAAATACCATAAATCTGGTTGCTTCAAATTCAAATTCAAATGTTTATTGCATTCCAATATTTTACATTAGGTGTTATGTGTATCGGTATTAAGATCATTATGGGGCACAGCAAATTACAAAATAATAAAATAACTTAAATTATGAAATTAAATTAAATTATGAAATTAAATTAAATTATGAAATTAAATTAAATTATGATATTAAATTAAATTATGAAATTAAATTAAATAAAATTAGGAAATTAAATAAATTAAAAATTAAATTAAATTAGGAAATCAAATTAAATTATGAAATTAAATTAAATTATGAAATTAAATTAAATTATGAAATTAAATTAAATTATGAAATTAAATTAAATTATGAAATTTAATTAAATTAGGAAATCAAATTATATTATGAAATTAAATTAAATTAGGAAATTAAATTAAATTATGAAATTAAATTATGAAATTAAATAAAGTAAATTAAATGACATTTAAAAATTCGTTGGGTTGAACTAATGTTTTTTTTTATTTATTTATTTATTTATTTATTTATTCTTTATATACAATTGCATATCGGAGGACTTAATGCTAGAAGCATTTTCTGCCAGTCAACCTTTTGGTAGTGCAGAGATGTGTGGTAGGTGATATACAGCAATTTAGGAAGTTACGTGAGGTGGAGGTGTAAATCAATTCTAAGTTACATACATAAAAATAATATATACATATATAAAATACATACATATATAAACACTAATACACATAATATAAATAAATAATATAATATAAAAATATATATATATATATATAATGAGGACAATTTATAATCTAAGTGGGGAAACTACCATCATCTTGCCTATGTATTCACGCACCCTACGCTTGAAACACAACCGGCTGGTTGCAGCTCTGATATCCGAGGGAAGCTTATTCCACAAGGAAATGGCTTGTATGAAGAAAGAAGAATGAGTATAGTTAGTGCGGTGGGCAGGGACATGCAAAAGACGATTGTGCGAAGAGCGCAGACTTCTAGTATGGTTGTCGCACACGTACTGGAAATAAGAAGATAGATAGTCAGGGGAAGAGGGAGAGTTGAGAAGAGTAAATAAAGTTGTGAGCGCCCTTAGCTCTCTGCGCTGACGGATAGGCAACCATTTCAACAATGATCGCTGCTCAGACACGTGATCATATTTACGTAAGTTGGAAACGAATCGAATGCAGTTATTTAGAAGACGGTCGAGTTTATTGAGGAGATCTGCATTCAGGTCATAGTAACACAAGTCACCATAATCGATGATGGGGAAGATTAAGGTCTGTACAAGCATCGCCTTAGTGCTAGGAGGCAGTAAGTTTCTGTGGCGATACAGAGACCGCAATGATCCTGTAACCTTTTGACTCACACTGGCAACTTGATTCCGCCAACTGAGGGTGCTGTCAATGTGCAAGCCCAAGTCCCTAACACTGTCACTAAACCGGACAGGTGTACCGCTGTAAGTGACTGATGGTAGAGTATTTACATCAATTTTGGCGATATTATGGTTACTACCTATTACAATTGCCTGGCACTTGTCAGGATTGACTGCGATTCCAAACCGGTTGGACCAGTTCTCGATAGCAGCCAAGTCCCGATTAATTTTCGCTATACACCCGTCCAGCTCAGCCACCGTCCCATGACAGTACACTTGCAGGTCGTCAGCATACAGATGATACGCACACTGAAGATCAAAAGTTATGAGATTAATAAAAACAGAAAATAGAAGAGGAGAAAGTATGCCGCCTTGTGGAACGCCACATTGCAGATTAGTCCAATTCGATGACATATCATCAACCCGTACCATCTGCTGACGCCCACGAAGATAAGAGGAGAACCATTTCAGTGCACCATCAGAGACCGAAATGTGGGACAGGATTGCTAATAGAATATTGTGGCTGACCATGTTAAAGGCGTTGGAGAAGTCAATCAGCACCAGAACCGTTACCTTGGTGTCCTCCAGCCCCGCCCTAACATCGCCAGTCACTTTAAGGAGTGCAGTAACAGTGCTATGACCGGGCCTGAATCCAGATTGCAGTGGGGAAATGAGCGAGTTCCGAAACACAAATTTGGAAAACTGACGATGAACACAGGCCTCGAGCACCTTTGATAGGAAGGGAAGGATAGAGATAGGTCGGAAATGTGAAGGAGCAACAGGATTAGTGACCTTAGGTAGCGGACGAATGTACGCTTTTCGCCACAGGGTCGGGAAAACACAGGAAAACATGGAAAAATTGACGATATGGGAAATCGCCGGTAGGATGTGATCTATGATAGTGATGATCATAAAACGAGAGATATTATCACACCCCACCGCTTTCGATTTTATGGATAGGATAATCTTTCTGATCTCTTCAGGCGCAACTGAAACAAGCTGAAAGGAACCGTCAGTGTCTGCTCGCGTCATACCAGAGATGAAGGACAGTGTCTGTTGTTCAATGATATGGTCTAAGGCATGACCCGAACAAAAGTGACAATTGAGATCTTCTAATGGAACAGAAATAGATACATCAGTTACACGTGATCCGGCAACACCTAGAGTTCCAAGGAATTTCCAGATGTTGGCAGAAGACGCAGAACCGATATTATCGAGAATGTGGCGGCGTTTAGCATTGCGTATCATCTGATTACACCTATTTCGCGCTGTCTTGTAAGCCGCCCAGTGATCATCAGTGCGGTCACGTTTAAATTTTCGGAACATACGATCTCTGCGTCGCATTGCCATACGAATAGCTCGTGTCATCCACGGCGCCGGTGGGCGCTTTAGCTTAACTGCCTTGAGTGGAGCATGGCGATCGTAGAGCTGGACTACAGCGGAGTTAAAGTAGGCCACCTTGTCATCGACAGTATTTGCCTCCATCAGAGGCGCCCAGTCGATGGCAGAAGCCTCACTCTTAAGTCTCTCGCAATCCATACGAGCAAAAGCCCGCCTGCACAGGACCCTAGGCTTGGGTTTAGGAGGTTTCAGGATATAGGAAAGGAAGATCAGATCATGGTGTGAGAATCCAGGCGCATCATGTTGACCGTGAGAGGAAACAAGGGAAGGGTTAGAGGTAAGGATAAGATCGAGCCAGGTATCCTCCCCATTAGTGTTGTGGTGAGAAGCCTTAAGCGGCAAAAGGCAGAGACTAACCGACTCGATCATATCTAGGAGTTTGCGGGTTCGGAGAGAGGTAGGAGCAAGGAGATTGGTATTGAAATCACCCATTATAATGTGATGCGAATACTCTGAACCCAAAGATTCTAATACTGTTTCTAATTCAGTGAAGTAATTGAGGTTAGGAGGACAATAGACTACGCCAATAATGGTTTTAGTCGAGCGGACACCAACCTCAAGAAAAATATATTCCACAGATTGATTTTGAGGAGACATATATAGTATTTTAAAAGGGAAGTCACTGCGAAGATATATGGCAACACCACCCCCCCTCCTGGACTCACGATCATTACGTATAAGCACGTAACCAGGGAGGGGATAAGTGGTGGAAGGAAGAGATGGTTTGAGCCATGACTCGGATATCAGAACCGCATGTACATTAGTATTATGAAATGCATCATATAGTTCGTGATAATGGCTGGCAATACTTTGGGCATTTATATGACACACATTCAGTAATTTATCTACTGAGTTATCGAAAGTATTTTGTAAGAACTCACCAAGGGTACCACTGCAGGAATAAAAACTATCATCACTGGAAGATGAGGCAGAATTATTAATAGAAATAAATATATCATTATTATCACACATAAAATAAAATAAAGCTTAAATCTATATAAATATGAATATGAATAAATTTAATTAAAATGTATCGTGCTAGACTAAAACTTTAAAAAAAAATATATAAAAAAACAAAAATACAAATCTGAGTCTTTGCACCGCCCGCCGGCTGATACTGAGCAAGAATTGATTAATACTATATTACCAATAACAAAAATAATCAGCATTCCAAAGCACCCGCATACCAAACACAAAAAAGCAGCAGCCAAATGACATACACAAGAAACGGCAACTATACACATAAAGAATGGACACACAAGAAATGGCAACTATACACATAAAAAATGTACAGAACTAACAAAAATCATAATGAAGGAGTTACATTTCTAAACGAAAACTATTTATTAAGTGACTTTGACAGATAGTTGACAGCGAGGAGTGACAGATGAATAAATAATTTGACAACATTCTCAAAACATCGAGGATGTCAAAACTTTAAAATGAGTACAAGTTATAAAAACAAATAAAATAAATGAAACTGAGGGTAGGGGATTGATGAAAGAAGTCACTACTACCTATTTTGATAAATAAATTTTGTTACTGCGCAAAACTAACTAGTGAGAAACTACAATGATGAAATGATAAATTTGAAAATGATTAGGAATGCAACTAAGAGATCAACTAGTGAGTATTAAATAGTTATAGTGATGATTAAAATGATGAAAATGAAATATTACGACACAAACGTGAAATGTGGTACATACTGTTTTAACAATCACTTTTTCGCTGGTTTCAGTTGTCTGGCCGCACCGACATCACTCTCCATAGAGGATACGCCTGATGACTTTGGATACTTTTTGAGTAGGACGTCAAGTTCAGCGTCTGTAGTGACTTTGTGCCTAGTTCCGTCAGGCACCTTGACGTGGATGACTCCGTCCTGGGTCCAACATATCCTCATTCCAAAGTGCTGGCGGGCCCTCGCGAATACCGCCTGCCTGGTCCTTGTGAGGAACTCTTTGGCTGATATTGAGGTGCCCCGCAGGCGGGTCTTCGCCCGCCACACAGTGGCCTTAGTTTCAATGGTCGTAAATTTAATTAGAATGGGACGATGATGGTCTTTGCTCATAGCACCGATCCTATGGCAAGTAGCAATAGAACCTGGCTCAACCTTCAATGCCAGCTTGTTATGAAGCACATCCAGGACCACTCCAGCGGTATCTTCTTTATCTGCCTCTGGGACACCCTGGAACACCAGTGCCTTACGACGGTGCCTCATTTCAAGGTGATCAATTTGTTTGGCACTCTCACTCATCTGGACCCGAAGCAGACGGAGTATGCTGAAGATAAGCTCCCGGAAAGTGCGGAACTCTTCTGCCACCTTTGCAACAGTGTCCTTACATGGCCCCGCATTCTGGATCTGTGCTTCCACTGCCGCCATCTTCTTGGTTACACTATCCTGAACTGTGTTCAGCACAGAGAGCACCTCACCAAATTCTGCCATATTTGTGAAGTACAGTGAAGTGAAGTAGTGCTTTGATTCAGTGCAATTGATGTAGCCGGCAGGCAGTTGTGTAACTTAATGATAAAGCTACATAAATACACACAAACGTTAGTGGCCCTTATTCAACCCCTTAGTAACAAATTGACAACAAATTTGAAACAAATTAATGATAATTAATAATTTAAATAAAAATTTGCATAAACTTAGTGACTGCCACTTATTTACACCTACCCACGAAAAGGTAGGGCAATAAACAAGCAGGTGGATTACCTGATGGTAAGCAATCGACGCCGTCTGTAGTCACCCGCAATAACAAAGGTGTTGCAAGTGCGTTAACGTTCTTTTAGGGATAAAGGGCTTTTGGGATTTAGGAATTGGGGAATGAGGCGCGAGGGAAAAGATTTTTTCATGGCGGTTTTCTATGAAGCAGTGGTATCACTCCAGTGGAGCCGGCCCTTTAAAATTATAAAAGACTCACAATATGCTGATTTCATTAAGTAGTTTGTATGATAGTCTATTAATTATAAAAAAAACAATCTTGATTCAGAATTGAAGAATTTTAGATCAAATGTGAGAAAACTATTCTGAAACACGACAACCGTTAATTGCTGCCAAAGCGTTTACAACCTCAGAGCTTTAAAAATAAGAGCTTAATTTTGAGTGCGACGAAAAATTCGCAATTCGTTAAATATTCTTTGCAAAACTTTTTTAATTGAACATTTTTTATAATAATTATTTTCTTAGTGGGTCAGCCCATCCATATTTATAAGTTCAGTTGTTTGTTATTTTAAGAGATTATTAAAATAACAAAGACGATGGGTTCTGTAGAGCCTTAGCAGATGTTGACGAAATAATGAATGAAGAAAACCTTTGAAGTATTTTGGGTCATGCAACAAACTAAATAAGTAAGTTAAACACTGTAACTACATGAAATTAGGGAATATTACAACTTTAAACGTAATAATTTTCCGCTGCCCCGGCCTATGGCGGAAGTAACGGGATGGGTTTTAGTCAGTAATATTCTGTCACTCTCTCTCACCCCACCCAGAGCAAAAAGGGCTTATTACGTACCCTATGTCATGGAATAACATGACGTCATGCATTTGAACAATCGTCAAGAAGGAAATAACTATAGAATACATATTAATTTAAAAAAATGTTAAAATATATACGTTGTAGGGTAACAGTGGTTGAGCAACCGGCTGTCGAGCAACGTGTCATGGATGCGACTCCCGCACGGACCAACTCTTTGTGTGATCCAAAAATTGTATGGATGTGATATCTATGTAAAATTATTTGTTTGTAAACGTAACCCAAGAGAAATAGAGAGTTTAAAAAAAAAGAAAAAGTAATTTTAATCCGCGATCCATGTACATACATAGACACAAAAACGCAACTACGGGCGTCGGGGATCGAGGGACGATCTCCGGCCACCACAGACGGGGCCCTAAAGGGCTGATGTTCAGCCGGGGTTGCGGGGTAAGCGCAATGAGGTACCGCGAACTCGGCACAGAGCAGGAGAAGGAACAGGGGGGTTTTTAGTCAGTAAGAGTCTGACACTCCTTCCTGCCCGGCCCTGGGCGGGAGAAGTCATTTGATGATTTTCCCCTCACAAAAAAAAAGACAAAAACGCATACCTACACCTACATATAAAACACAAAGCGACTGAACTTTGTAAATATTAGGCTCACAGGTAAACTTAGACTCAATTACATCCTGTCTTTGTTTAACTTAATTGTATTCTGTGTAGCTATTAATTAATAGGTGTATCATTTGCCAAACAGAGCATATATCAATGAAATATCCTTTTATTTGTAAAACAACAAAATTGAAAATGAGTTGGAGCTCATTTCTGACTAGACTAAAATTAGGTCTGCCTAACTTTTTTGGTATTAAACTTATAGTCCTTGTTGGCTCGCTGTTGGGGTCTAAGAGCCTATTGAAGAAAGAAGTTTCTTTTATAAATTTCCATCTGAAAGTTGTATGGAAGAAATCGCCTTTTGTGATAAGACCGCCCATTGTAATCACAACATTATTTTATAGTATTTAACGTATTGCTACTCATTGTATGTGCGCAATAAAGAAATAAAATTAAATAAATAAAAGAGGGTGGTAATTTACCCTAGTAAACTTGACGATATGAAGGTAATGGGACTATGCAAGAATCTCACTATCGATAATCGTTACCGCTTTAGACACCAAAGTAATGTAAAGATTTTTGAAGGTCGTCGACGAGTCACGTGGTCTACAAATTGATACATACACACATTTGTTTCGTTTTTAAAGCGATAACGATTATCGAACTTGGCTAGTACTGCTCGGACTTTGTTAAAGGCATGGGGCAGTGTGGTGTCTTATTCAACTCTGTCAACACCTATGAAACAATTACCTATCTCCAGTAATGTACTCATAAGTTCTTTGGTGTTTCGGGTGTGCAAGGGCGGCGCTAATCGCTTACCATTAAGAGATTCGTCAGAACGTTAGACTCATATCGCATAACAACTCATACCGACTAGAAAGTGTTTGTGTATTAAGCCCCATCCTAGGATTCCCTCTTCAGCCCACATCACTTGTTCATAAATCTTTAACACTTAAAAGCCGACAATGTACTTATCGCCTATCATATAACGGGTGTCGATCGTATCCATTTGTTCCTTTGCTATTAAAAAAAAAACATTTTTTTTAATTAGACGAAATACAAATAGTGTTTTTAATAACTTTTTATATTAACTGCGTCAAAAGCTTTGACATGACGTTAATGGAACAGTATTTGTACAGACTATTGTTTTATAAAACTAATTAATCTGACTGCCTTGTCCATGTTTTACGCTTCAAAAAATTCCTCTGTTTACATCTTAATAAGCTATTTCAAGGTCCCTTTTTTAAATAAATACTTTTACCAGTCTCGGATTACTTAGACGAAAAAAATATGTCTTAGTTGAGAATTGTGTCTGAAAGCTTTTTCATGTCAGTTGAATATAATAATAAATTGTATGTAGGTAGTTATAAAACAAAAAAAAAGAATATTTAGTTGGAAATTTAATAATCGAGTAGAACTACACAGTAACTCGGACTAAGAGTAAGTCATTATTTTCAATGAACCTTTTAATTCCCGAAGTGGTAAACTGAGTAGCACAAGCACTGTAATATGCATTTTTCACTACTTATGTTATGAACCTCATATAATACATAGATGGTGACTCTATTGTCATTTACAGTTAGAGTGTAATTACCAAATAAGGTTTTTGATAACGAAAGGTACCCATCTATACTTATTTTGACCGATAGTCGCATTGGGATCATTCTATTGTCTGGGTTAATAAATATACAATTTTATTATCCACTTGGCGTGGCGTAGTTTTAGAACAGCCTACGCCGTAGCGAGTATCCACTTGACGCGGCGTAGCTTTGGAGTAGGCTACGGTTGCTACGTCGTAGGGGCATGAACAAAAATAGCTTACATAAAATGGTTCTTAAATACATACAGTAGCCAAAATGTTTCTTGGATATGACAAACAGGACAAAGTCATATATACTTGGATATATCTGAAATATGCAACATGCTACTATTCTGAAAGAATCAAAGGAATTTGTACAAATATTTATTCACTTCAAACTGAATACATAAGTTGCAATGCAAACATTATACGTATGTATGCTGCAAGGTATATCCACTTCGGTACTAAGTGTTTACTTTCGCGTAAGCTAAACAAGCATAACGACATCTTTCCTTGTTTAAAAAAAGACTTTAATTAAAAAAGAACCTCGTAATTTAATGAGTTGTTGATACAGTTCTTAAAGTTTTTCAGTAAACATTACAAAGCTAAAATAAATAAATTGTACAATGTCACTTATTTTTCCTTTTCTTTTGTTTCAGAAAAAGTAATAAAGTACAAAAATGACTCCAGGCAGGTGTCTCCTGAGTAAATAGAGTGGGTCCAACGATGGATATAGATGAGAAGGTTTCGGGGCCCGGCGGGGCCTCGCAAAAGAACTGGTCGCACCCAAATGCCAGCGATGAGTTACCTCTGGACATGAGGTTCAACCATGGCCACATGGTTTCCATGACAGTGTATAGTGTACTGATGCTGATCTCAGCAACTGGCAACTTGACAGTACTTTCACAATTGATGAAGAGGAAACGGGCGGGGAGAGCCAGCAGACTTGACGTACTCTTGATGCATTTAGCAGTTGCCGATCTTATGGTAAGATGTTTTTAATTTTTGTATGAGGAATCACTTGTTACATGTCTGTCTTTAGAACGGGTTCACGCTTGTTAGAACGAGCCCACGTCAACTGATGTGGGTCTTTCCTCAAAAGACCACTACAGAATGAATTTGCATGATGAGACTTTTATAGGGACTGACCAGTTTCGACATTTCTTCTCAGAGTGGTCAGATGGGAAATGCCAACTTCATCTGGTTTTTATAATAAATATAAGGTTGACGTGTAAGAGTACTTTTTTATGGCTTATTAACAGAAATAAATTCATTGTTTCAGATTAAGATTACCAATGAATTTATTGATGCTTTATTAAACATTTTGTTTTATTATTAATAGAATGCCATATGCCATTTAGTTATCCTGGAGTACCTTTGCTTATCATTTGTGTTATAAAGTATAAATATTTAATATTGGTACGTTAGCGCCATCGTATCTTGGCGAGTCTGAAGTTAGCCGTTTGTCTGCGCAATGGATCTTTTAGGAACAAAATTGTGTATTGCGCAGATAATCGGCTATAAACATATCATATGATAAGCAACATAAATATCATAAACACAAATGATAAGTAACCAACAAGCAAGTGCGCCGTTCTGTAGTAGATGATTTAAATAAACTTTTATAAAAATGACTTAGTTTTACCATCTTTAATATAAGACACATGAACAACCAGTTTAATTGCAATAATAGAAAATGTGAACTCTCCAAAAGTTATACCCAACACAAAAGACTGCAAAGATTAGCTAGACGTAATAAAAAAAGACAGATAAAAAACTCATTTAACAAACATTATCTTGGTCTTTGAATAAAAATCAGTAATCCTTGAAGGCTTGGCAAGGTAAAAATGATTGAAATTAGGATTATTTTGGGGCAGGTTTTATTGCAATTAAAGGATTAGGGGTCAGGGGTAGGATTGCGTACAGCAATAGCTTCAACTACGTAGCGCAAAAAAAAATTTTATTGCGAAGTGTTTGGTTTTCTGTAAGACCATGGTATTGTGACGGAAAAGTGGTTCAAACTCTTTGTCATCATGACGTCAATGGATGGTTGTCAAACGTTGCCTAGAGATTGTAAATTTCGTCGTGAATTGTCAACACGAGTTGGTGTAATCAGTAAGGCGTGTGGATTACACCACAGAGACCCCGAGTTCGAGTCCCGCCGTAAACATGAAGTTTTTTAGTTGATGGAAGTTTTGTCGAACTTTCTGGAATTATTTGTGTGACAGAAATGAAAAATTAAAGAGCGAGAAGGAGAATAAATAAAAATGAATAACGAAATTATTGGAAGGTTCTGGAGGCATGACGATTAAAAAGAATAACGAAATTGAATGTTCCAGAACCTGACCGGGGGTATATAAGCGGAACTGCGGCTCACCGCTGGCAGTTGAGTTCTAAGTCCAAAGCGATTCAGAAGAAAAGGAAGAAGTGAAAAAGAAGAAAAGTGAGTGAAATAGTAAAGTGCAGTGAAATAGTGAAGTGCAGTGAGTTAAGTGAAAGTCAGCGTGAACTGTGAGCGGCAAACGGAAGTTTGTGTCAGTCGCCAGGACTCTGCTGGAGAGAACGCCGAAAACTTAACTCGGTGGACGCTGTCATTTAAGTGCAATAAAAGTCTGAAAACCGGTATTAGTGTTTAATTTCATCCAATCCCGTAACCCAAGCCCGCATAGTCAGGAACGTGACGTCAGGCACGTAACAGTATCTTTTGAGTGTCGAAGCATGACTCTCTTAAGTGTCATAAAATCCAAAAAAACACAAGTTTTTATACTCTGTTTATCAATCTGAATAAAAACATTACCAGCCCGTATTTCAATCAGTTCACAGCTGAACTGAACTTCGATCATGTCAAGTCACAAAAGATTACAAAAACTAGACACCATGTGGCGTAGCACGTTTTTGTTTACGCTACGCCGTAGTAGGTCCCCGTAGCCAGTCGTAGCTATGGTCACGTGTTTCGCCTTACCTTTGAAACTTTGATTCTAAATTACTTGTATAAGTGAGTAATTACTAATTGCAAACTTAAATCTAGACATGGGGTTAGATTAATTTAGCCTTTATTTATATTGGCAAAAGTATACAAGTTGTGCATGGGATTCTGTATTAAATGTTACAATAAAATTCCAGTTGAAATACATCAACGTAATGAAAGCAAATTCAAATTGTTTTGTTTTTGTTTTTTTATAAAACGTAGCCCCACATTAGGATTTTCTCCTGTGTCGTCGGTGCGTTTACAAACATATAATTCCACATGCATATCACACCCAGACCCGGAACAATAATCTGTGGATCACACAAAGAGTTGTTCCGTGCGGAAATCGAACCCGCGACACGTTGCGCGCCAGCCAGTTGCCCAGCCACCGCGCCAACCGTGCAGTCAATTATGTACAAAGTAAAGTTTTTGTAGACAGGTATACTACAAGTTAAATTTAACTTATTTTAATGTTAATAATCAAATGACAAGGTTTAAATTAAAGGTAGTTGTGCCTGTAGATGTCTATTTGTAAGAAAAGATTTCACTTTGATTTTGTTTTGAATCCGATGACTACCTAATAGGAATAAGCCAAATGCAAATATTACATTTCTGTATAAAGTTCTATCTATCTTTATGACTATAATATCCTTTATGACATTTTCAACCTTGACAATGTATAAAAAAGGTTCCTTTTTGTCTCAACTACCTTATTCAGAGTCCAAACAGCGAATGAAACGGTTAGCAGTATTGTTGCAGGTGACATTCCTGATGATGCCGCTGGAGATCGCGTGGGCGGGCACCGTGCAGTGGCTGGCCGGAGACCTCATGTGTCGCGTCATGATGTTCACCAGGACCTTCGGCCTCTACCTCTCCAGCTTCGTGCTTATCTGTATAGCAGTTGATAGGTGAGTCTCATCTCTTATTCTTAAAAAAGTAAAACTGGGAACATCTCTTAGAAGACCTGCTTACTTGCTCAAAGCGAATTGGTGTAGGAACGTAAGATTATCAGGTTTTTCCCTTCAAAATGCACACATTATTTTCAGTAATGTACCCATACTACTGTTTTTATATTCAATAATAATACCTAACCCTACCTAATACTACCTAATTTATTCAAAATAACAAAGCTCGTGTGAATTTACTGAGAAAAGATCTACTATTTTTCAGTTATTACAGGACTCTTATTCATGAGTAGCATCCGCATCGCGGCGATATCGCGAGACTTGAAACTTTTGAGACTATCCAAACATACTTGAAAGCTATTATAAAAAAAAATATTTGTCAATAACTTCAATCATAAAAATGCTTACTAGCATTTTTTTCTTATTGCTATTCTTTTGAGGGTAAAATCATCGAATGACTTGAGGCACTGTCACTTCCTGACCAAAAACCAGCCCGTTCATTCTCCTGTTCCAAGCCAAGGCCGCCTTGCTAATATAAGATACACAGCTTATACCAAAACACCTGATGTAGAAATATATAACAGCCCTCGACTTAAATAACGTCCACGTCACAGATTCCCATCCTGCTTTGTAATTTTTCGAGTTTGACTCCGCTTTGAGCTCGAGAGGCACAAGACTCAAGGATCCGGTCGGATGTGAACACTTGAACTTATTCTTCAATAAAATGTACTACAAGGTATTTTGAATTATGTTTTAGGATGGGAAGTAAAATAGTTTGAATCCTTTTAATACTTTACTGTTGTCTGCCATGCTAAATGATAGAAAGAGACATATTACAAACTGTAGGCCTACCATGAGGCGAGAGGCGAGAAAGAGGGATGGAGCTATACACCTTTTATAGCTCCATCCCTCTTTCTCGTCACGGTAGGCCAGTCAACTCGGTTGCTTTTTCCGCGTTTTCTAATGAGTGTATAAAATAGTTCTTTCTTAAAAAGCTTTTTTCATACTTACCTAGCAATAACGAAGACTGCAAATAATGAATTACCCATCAATTTTGACACGAATGAAATGTATTCATACATTTTAATTGTCAAATTTTACAAACTTATTATTTGATTGTTCGTTTTATAATGTTTTAGCTCAGAAAATTAATATACGGGTTACGAATCTTTGTTAAAAATATACAGAAATAAAATGAATAAGATATTTCTAGACTCAAGGCTGAACAATGGATACATTTCACTATTGTCACAAATATTGGTATGTAAGAGATGATTATACGATTATACGATTATTTCGAAAAAAAAAATTGCATCTTTCAAATGGAGAATGAAATCTCGTTATCTATTTGCCGCCTCTAGAACATTATAAGTACCCAAAATAAAAACAAATTACACATCACTGACGTGAGACCCAAAATGACAAGGACAGAAACATACAGTGTTCTTTATCAAAAACCAAATTTTTGCCGACTTTAGAACATTATAAAAAAACAAATGACACGTCAATGACGTCACGCCCGAAATGACAAGGAGATAATTATATCGTGTTCTCTTTCTAAATCCAAATTATTGCCGCCTTTAGAACATTATAAAATAAAAACAAATGACACGTCAATGACGTCACGCCCGAAATGACAAGGAGAAACTTATGTCGTGTTCTCTTTCTAAATCCAAATTATTGCCGCCTTTAGAACATTATAAAATAAAAACAAATGACACGTCAATGACGTCACGCCCGAAATGACAAGGAGAAACTTATGTCGTGTTCTCTTTCTAAATCCAAATTATTGCCGCCTTTAGAACATTATAAAATAAAAACAAATGACACGTCAATGACGTCACGCCCGAAATGACAAGGAGATAATTATATCGTGTTCTCTTTCTAAATCCAAATTATTGCCGCCTTTAGAACATTATAAAATAAAAACAAATGACACGTCAATGACGTCACGCCCGAAATGACAAGGAGATAATTATATCGTGTTCTCTTTCTAAATCCAAATTATTGCCGCCTTTAGAACATTATAAAATAAAAACAAATGACACGTCAATGACGTCACGCCCGAAATGACAAGGAGATAATTATATCGTGTTCTCTTTCTAAATCCAAATTATTGCCGCCTTTAGAACATTATAAAATAAAAACAAATGACACGTCAATGACGTCACGCCCGAAATGACAAGGAGATAATTATATCGTGTTCTCTTTCTAAATCCAAATTATTGCCGCCTTTAGAACATTATAAAATAAAAACAAATGACACGTCAATGACGTCACGCCCGAAATGACAAGGAGAAACTTATGTCGTGTTCTCTTTCTAAATCCAAATTATTGCCGCCTTTACAACATTATAAAATAAAAAGGCATGTATTTAATGCAGCGACTAAAAGTAAAATGAATATAGGTTCTAAAAAATAATAGAATGGGTACCATTTATAATGGGTTGGCAGCTAATAAGAAGTATCGTAAGAAGTAAAAGGTAGCATATTAATATATCAGTTATAAGCTCCGTTTTATATTAAACTAGCATCAAGTTTTTCTTTTGGGAACTGAATTAATATCTACGCCAAAACTTAATGATGAAAATAAAATAGAAAATGGGCATTTATAAATAATACAAATCAGATTCTATCTAAAATTATTTGTATAAAGAATAAATATAAACTAGCTTATATTAAACATATATTGTGCGACTTTTTAATAGCTTTAAATAAACTGTAAAATGGCATGAAGAAAAAATATTTTGGGGCTTTTATTTTCAAAATTATAGGTGAATAAATTAAAAATATAAAAAAGAGTAATTTCTTTTATTCATTTTTTAAAAAATCACAGAAGACAGTAGTTATACCTAAGTATTAAAGTTACACAATTAAAAGTTACGCAGGTAGACACAATGAAAAAAAAACTGTATTATTAGGGCAGGTTTAGATTTGGCAGGACGCCCTCGCTTTCTTTTTTGACCAATTGGAATCAATTTGGCCTCTAAAGACGGAGTGGCTAGTTTCAACCTTATGGCAAGGCCTATAATATGTTAACACATATATTTTTAAAAATTGAGGGCAGTTGCACATGCCTTTCTTCCATTCTGTTTTTGATAGTACAACTTTCCAGAACGCAAAGTTTTTTTCTTTGTACTCATCAAATGTATGCCATGTTTCGTTATATGCACCCACACGCACCCCGCCACCCCGCACTACACTCGTATCCAACCATCGCATCTTCCGCCGTTTTCACGAAATTATAATAAAAAAATATTAATAATTAACGCTTATTCCTTTTTATTGTACTTCTTTTAACATTTAGAGCTGTCCGCAAAGCGAAGCCTGAAACTGGGTTTTTAGACGGCACGAAATAGTTGGTAATATATTATCTTTGCCACCCTACTAACATTATTAGTCGCCAAGTCATTATATATAGCTCCTCGCCTAATATTTCAATTGACTGGTATAGTTTATTTGCCACCCAAACGCAGCTGCTAGTTTTCAGTTTTTATAACACCCTTAATTTTGAACCTTACATAATATAATAGTCGCGAAAATATTTAATGGCTGGCAAGTTATTTTATTTGTTGCAGACATTTAGTCGACTTTTAAGTTATTAGTCACTCGGCAAATAATTAGCTAAATAAAAACAAATGACACGTCAATGACGTCACTCCCGAAACGACAAGGAAATAATTATATCGTGTTCTCTTTCTAAATTCAAATTATTGCTGCCTTTAGAACATTACAAAATAAAAACTAAAGACACAACAACGACATCACGATGACAAGGACAGAAAACAGTGTTCTTTATTTAAATCGAAATTATTGCCGGCTTTAATTTATTTCATACGAGTAAGCTGTGTGTGACTGGTGCTTATCGCGTAGGTATACAAACTCCTTTGAGAAAATGTATAAAAAAGTAATCATATATTATGTCGTATGTAGAAGCTGAATAACTAAGCTAGTTAGCTTTAATAATTCCTAGACCAGATCCAGACCCGAGCGGACGGCGCGTAGCGTTCCGCGCGTGCCTCAAAGAGTCAATAGACCACCCCCTATAGGGCTGATGTTCAGCCGGGGTTGCGGGTTAAGAGCAATGAGTCACCGCGGCCTCGGCCCAGAGCAGGAGAAGGAACGGGGGTGTTTTTAATCAGAAAGAGTCTGACACTCCAAGTCGCCATATCCTGGGCGAGATATTACTTCCATAATTTTCCCTTCTGAAATGAAACATACTTTTGAATGAGAGCTTTCGTACTAAGTTATTATTAGTAAAATTCTCAGAACCACCTGGAATCAAGAGATTACACTCAGACAAAGAAATTTGTATGTAGCCTCTTTGTTACCTACAATTTAATCAAGATATTGTTTAAAATATTAATTACACCAGTACTTAAAACGAAACAAATGATGTTTAGCTGCCAAAACAAGAATATTACTTAATAAAGTCGATATTTCTTTGAAATATTTCCACAGAGACTTTTCAACTTTATGTCCAATTAGTTAAAGTTGAATATTCAGTGAACGTAAACAAATGGTCTGTTACTTTTGTAGGTTTTGTTCATTATTATGATTGAGTACTTTGGTTACGAAGATTAATAAGTAAAAATAGTTCCTAATCTAAAAGATAGATAAAGAATCTGTTATAATCTGTATCTTTGTCATCACCAAGCCTATAAGAGCCCACTGCTGAGCAATAATCACCACGCTCCCTCAAGGCGGATTGACAATTCCAAACTTAAAATTAGAAATACCTAGTATGTCCAAGTTTCCTGACGATGTTATGTCCCTTATCGTTTGGCAAGGTCTGAGTAGTAAAATTAAAAAGCAAGTACTTAAATAAAACACATACACGTACTTGGCAGGTTTCGAATCTTTATGGATGAGGATCCTTTGGGACACCACAACAGATCCTGTAGCCAGAGAATTACCTACACTGCCATTTTACGCAAACGTAGATTATTCTGCCTACATTTCAAGTTCAAACTACAGATCTTAAAGGACAAACAAATCTTCAACAAGTGTGGGACAGCCATGCTTTGGCACGAATGAGTCGCATCGACCGAAGTGCTACCACGGCCTCACAGAAACCCAGCGTAAAACAAATACAATGTTGTGTTTTGCTGGAGGCCCAATCCTTCCTCTCCCCCAATCCCTAACCTAACCTAAGATTATAACCTAATTTTATATCTTTTTAAACGATTTTATTTATCACAATATTAATGTCACCTGTAGGTAAACAACTATATTGTATTTCTGACCTATTTTAAATCCTCATATAGCTTAAGACTTATTGTTATAATTTGTCAACAGAGAAAATGTAAAAAAGATTTTAAGTATCAATAAAGCAATTTTTATTTTATTTTATGATTATCAAACATTAATATTGTAACAAACTAAGAAGATAGATACCATCGCACCAATCTATTTCGTGGCCTTCATTCGTACAAGAAAATGCGCGTCAAACATTACGAACTGCGCACTCGATTCGCGAAATTAATAACGTACAACATATAAACATACATATGTATATACCTGAGTGGTGTGTCGGGTCATCGAACGAGATCCATCAATCAGGTGGCCGATATACCACAGGTACATATATAAGTATATAAGTATATAAGTATCTATATGTAGAAACATCGGTCAAATTAATAGTTGTGGGTAGGTACTTTGGTAGATACCAACGTATGTAGTAGTTTTTATGAATCTCTTTTTTCTCTCCGAATCCGAAAAAATCAATCTCTTGAATAGAATCTACTTACAATACCTACATAATAATTATGTCTAATAATAATTAATTAGTCATCATCATCTAATGAAATGACTGCACGGTTGGTGCCGTGGCTGGGCAACTGGCTGCCGTGCAACGTGTCGCGGGTTCGATTCCCGCACGGAACAACTCTTTGTGTGATCCACAAACTGTTGTTCCGGGTCTGGGTGTGGTGTGTATGTGAAAAAGTATGTTTGTAACAGCACCCACGACACAGGAGAAAATCCCAATGTGGAGCAACTTTTTTTAACCAAAAAGAAAATAATAAAATCAAATCGGAGTGGTTATATCGTCATTGTCTAAAATGACGTTTTTTTTTCATTTTCATTCTTTTTTGTTAATTAGGTACTTTTAATATAATAGTCAGGCACAAATATAATTATTAAGAGGGAATTATGTTTTTGTAAACTTTAGTTTGCACTGGTTTATACCAAATTCATTCTACAAGTGCTCTACTTCAAAAGCCTCTTTTCACTGTCTCGTAACGGAAAAGGTTTGAGCATTAATCACCACGCTTGGTCAAGGCGGATTGGCGCTTCCAAACTTATAATTAGCAATTATAAGACTAGGTTTCCTCACGATGTTTTCTTTCACCCTTTGTGTGTCAGTAGTGTCCAAATAAACTTAGTAAGTATACTATACATATATAACTCGAGTAACTTACACACTCAGTAAGTACTTACCAAGCTTTAAAACCTCATGCGAAGAGGATACCTTAACCTCCGAATGATTGCGATATTTATTATTTCGATGTTTGAGTGTGGTTATCGGAGGCCCAATCCCTGCCCCTCCTTCCATCTCTTCCCAACCCTTAAATATCCGAAACCCTTATCCCTAAAAAGCCGGCACGCACTCTTAACTTATTTGATATTGCGGGTGTCCATGGACGGCGCTGATTGCTTACCATCAGGTTATCATTAAAAATATTATTTATATGATACCTAATTACTATTCACAAATTAAAAAATGATCAATCTTCCTAACCACATACTTTATCACTTAATTGTTGGTTAGAAAGAATGCCGATGGCATTAGGCCCAGCCTATTAAAGGAATTTTTGCGAAAAGTTTTCTTATTTCTGAGTAAATAAAATGAAAACCGTCTACACAACAATCATGTTATCCACCATTAACTCACAATCTCAGAGTGTAAATAGATAATGTAGTTTAGCACTTCACTAAATTAATAGACTAACTTTAAATTAGAATTAACCCTTTGTTGTTTGGCAATTAAGGAGCTGCCAAAGCCAAGCGTTCGAAGTATGTGTAATGTGGTATTATTATTCCACTAAAAGTTCTTTACGAAAAACCACTACCATCTACAAGATAATACTCATTACAAAGATCACATACTTCACCAGCTTCTAAGGGCCCACTGCTGAGCAAAGACCTCTTCTCATCCGGAGAAGGTTAGAGCATTACTCGACGCTTGCTTAAGGCGGATTTGCGATTTCAAACTTATAATAAGAAATTATAAGTTCAGGTTTCCTCACAATGTTTACCTTCACCGTATGTCCGTCGTGTCTATATAATCGTAGAAAGGTATATGATATATATAAGTCGACTCGACTATCGATATAATAGAATAGACAGATAGTGTAGAATCTGAATCTCAATTCATGTTTTCTTGTCATGAAAATAAAGTTAAAAATTGCTTGCGCATTAATAGGCCTCACAGAATACCGTTGTGAACCAAAGCTTGCTATTCGATTGAGCCCATGCTATTCATGAATAAGAGTCCCGTCGACGACTCTATTAGTTTTAAGCCATATTGACTTGAAAATAATAGTTTTCTTAGTTAATTTGCGTGAATAAGTTGCTACTTTCATTAAACGCTTGCGTTGTTTTTTGCCTTGTGATTGAGGTCTTAATAAACGGAAACGTACCCGTTACAACTTTGGTGTTTCGGGTATCCATTGTCGGCGGCATCAATTACTTACCATCAAGTAGTCGATATGCTCGCCTCCTGATCTATTCTAAAAAGTACCTCTTCTTTTAACAAAAATCTTGGCTACTACTTACACATACTAATGTATGTGAGAGTTCCGAGAGCTTATCGATAAAAGAAAACTATGACATTTATTTGCATAGTTATGAAAGGCACCTCCTTTAAATACCAACTTACTTATGTTTTTACTTTAGTCCCTATAAATAATATAACAAATGAATCATATACATATTTCCTCGGAAGTTAAAAGGCTCTAATAATTTAGACCATTATCCATTATCAATAACAAATGTAGTTTTTGAAGTAACATTATTGTTCACGGGTGGAACAAATAATAATAAAGATTTAAGATTTGACGTGTTTAATGCTTGAATTTACATAAAAAATATTTAAGAAAAAATTATGATGATGCGCGTGCGTTCCTTGTGCGAATTATATAGCGAGTGGCCCCGCGCCCAGAGCGCGTGCGCCGCCTTCCCCGCAGCGTGATGTCAGCGATGACTTGAAGACCCCCCGAACAATCATACATATATGTTATTATAAAAAATATAGTTTTTGAATATTTGTTTATACATATTTCTTTTTTATTTCAGATACTATGCCATTTTAAAGCCTTTGAACGTGACGTGGGAGGCGCGCGTGCGCAGGGCTCTCATCATCGCGTGGGTCTGCGCCGGCCTCGCCAGCTTACCACAGAGCTTCATTTTCCACGTGGAGGAGCATCCCGATGTTAAGGGGTAAGGAAACAAACATATATACATTGTCTATTATAAATGTCTTTAGTTCATGGTTCACGCCGGGGTTGCGGAGTAAGCGCAATGAGGCACCGCGACCTCGGCCTAGAGCAGGAGTAGGAACAGGGGGGTTTTTAGTCAGTAAGAGTCTGACACTCCCTCCCGCCTGACCCTGGGCGGGAGAAGTCATTTGATGACTTTCCCCTCACAAAAAAAAAAAGTTCATGGTTCACGATTATCTGTGATAAAAAGAACAACCAAAGAGTATACATATGGCGGTTTATGGATTGTTTTTGGTCCGAGTGAATAGGTTGCTTATCGGTGGCCATACTCCATATACTCGTAGATCGCATCACCATTAATTACCTGGCGAGAGAGAGAGATCCAGAGAGAGAATAGCCAAACAATAAGCTATAACAAATAATATAACAAAAAAGATGTCGCCTAAAACCTACAGGCAACGTTGTTACATTTTAAAAGACAAGAATGAACTGGATTTTCCTCACAGATTACAATTCATCGAAAAAGAAAACTTATGATTTATTTATGGTACATGATTCTCAAATGAGATCCAACTTATTAGACTTCTAAAATAGATACGAAAAGTATATAAGTATGGTTATATGTATTATGTATACTCTGGTATACTCTCAGAAAATCGACCACTTCAGAGGTTACATTAAAAAACCTAATAAATCTTTCACCAGATCCAGTACATTGACTCCGTATTAATATTCATTGATAATTAATATAGAACGATAAAACCTCACAATACAAAAAAAACATAAACGATGAAACCTATCAAAAATGGACTTTATCACATAAGTACATACAGTTGGAATTAGAAACTCGACTCAGTATATACGTACATTTTGTATGGATTAAATTTGAATTGGGGTCAGTGTAATCGTCCTGGGATTTTGTAGCACATTTGATAAGGTCAACCTATCATGTTGAGGTCTCAAATGAAGTAACTTGTGAGAGAAATATATTTTATATATTATAGATAAGTTTATACAAATAGTTAGGTAGGTAGCTTTACCTAATAATTAACAAAGCGTGCCATATGATGATATACTTAAGAAGCTGGCGAATGGCTCTCTAGTACTTACAGGAGGCAGTCCTCCTTGAAACAGCACGTATTGTATGGAGGTTTCTGTCTCTGGAGCTCTAGCCACCGTTATCTTGGACAATGTCCCGCTGCCGGCTGACTCTTATTTTTATATTTTTCAATACATTTTTGCTTTTAAATTAATATTTATTAATGAACATTTTAAAGTAAATACATATGAAAAATAAAATAATTTCACCCGAATTGTACATTTAAATAAATATATATAATATTTTAATAAATAAATATAACCACAAATATATGACTAAGTTATTTTTTTCATTACAGTATTTCATAAAAATGCTATGTTATTATTACATTATTATTTCTTTCAATAATGTATTAACATTATGTTTAAACAAAAACGCTGTTCTCGATTACATAAAACCCTACTCAATATTACTTTATCATGTATTCTATAATATTTTTGTCCACAATCTAAATCAACCAAAAATGTAGTATAACAACAAAAGATTCCTTAGATAAATACCAATAGAAGAACAAGTAATTTAATGTTACATATCTGGCAGATTGTGAGAGGAAAATAAAAAAAATCTAATCGCGAACTCATGTAATTGGAATATAGCAGATGAACAGACAAGTGCGTTTCTACAAAGAAAGGTAGTCTCGACGACGATGAACAAACAAGGGTACCTAATTATTTATTATCCAATCAAATAAGGGAAAAATATTTCAATTGATTTGTAAATCCTTTAAGGATTGACGTAAGCAGAATATTACGTAATGTATAATTTTAGATCAGGCTTCCGTTGTAACAAGAAATGATTATAATATGATCCTGCTAAAATCATAAAGGTATATGATTATTATTTTTATAGAAATTAAAAGATACCTAAATTTGCAAAAACACTTACGTCTCCACCAGATGTTTGACAGTCAACAACTGGGCGATGTTGCGAAAATATCTGCATTAGGTACTTCTTCTTAATAAGCCGTTAATGCGCCTATGACTCCTCTGGTCTCGCGGGTATCCATGGGTGGCACTGGTTACTTACGATCATGGTTCTCGTTTGCCTCCTACTTATTCCATAAATAAATATTTTCTTTCTAAATGAGATGACAACTATAGAACTTGAGTTAAAGAAAAGCCCTTACCCCCGGGCCACCATTTACACACAAGCACGCTATTTACACTCACAAAAAAAATGTTCACTTCGATACAATACAGAACGTCGTGCAAGAAATTCTATTAATGTTATAAGATATTCATATCAATATTGAAGGAGGAATTCACAATACCCTTTGATCCAATGCCGCGTAAACATGAGCCAGCGAACAGGAATGCGATGAAATGCTGGCATCAATTCTACAATTGTTCCACATTCTCGATTATGTTTCATCCTGTAATCTAGTCTAGATTATTGTAAACGATGCTAGATCTAACGGGTGATGATAGGATTCTTAGTATTTCTCAATCGGATCCCAGTTTCATGTATAAGTTTATGAATCATGTGTTACAAATGTATATTTTACAATAGTTGATTTAAATGGTATTCATGTTGTGTTACAAATGTGACTTTATTGTTTAACATTTAGAGTTTAATCTTCTGTACAGTCGGATATTTTGTCATATTTTATGAATTTATTTATTATGATTATTCCGAAACCAGCTTTAAATCTTTTCAGTAGAGTTTCTATTTGTTAAACGAGAACGGAAACGTTCGAAAAGATTATAGAGTATCTCAATGAATCACCGAAATAGTTCTGTGATATAACTTCTGAATCTGTATGTTTTTGTTAAAGCTAGCGACACGCTCCGGCTTCGCACGGTTGCAACGCTGATACTAAATTTCTCCACCTTTTAATGTAGGTTATTATGCATATAAAACTACCTCCTCAATCACTCTATATATTAAACAAATAGCATCAAAGTCCATTGCGTAGTTTTAAAGATTTAAGCATACACATAGACATAGAGACAAAGAAAACGACTTTGTTTTATATTATTTAGGGATTACATAGAATAGAAACATATTTTGCTTTTACATAAGTAATTATTGCATTCCTTTTAAAACAATTCTTAGAAATGGGCAAGCTTTTAGCTATGTTCTAAAACCTACAGCACTGATACAATAAAATCTACATTTACGACAGCAATCAGCATATCCACAGATTTCATTACTTTTCTAAAGTAAGTCGAGTACTTGACCAGCCGACGCCGGTCGTAAAGTCGGATTGATGTGATCCGGTTATTGGGGCCGATATGTACTGACATACTTACTAATATAACTATACAATAATATACTAACCTCTTCCAGTGGCTTCACCTGTGCTACCCGGGTAAAAATAGTCAATACGTGAAATTCTAGACCACTCCTGTCTATCGGTATACCAAGTTTCATCAAACTAGACTTACTTTTTACTTAGACTGCACTGTTGGTGCGGTGGCTGGGCAACTGGCTGCCGCGCAACGTGTTGCGGGTTCAATTCCCGCACGGAACAACTCTTTGTGTGATCCACAAATTGTTGTTCCGGGTCTGGGTGTGATGTGTATGTGAATTTATATGTTTGTTGTTACCCACGACACAGGAGAAAATCGTACTGTGCGGCAACGTGTTTTATTTAAAAAAAACCATTAAGTAGTTTTATGTGAAGGAGCAACAAGCATATGTACCTGCATACATACTCGGGCGGGCGGAAAATTACGATTAATTATGTGTTTTTTTTTCATAATTTTTTTTACAAATAGTACTTATGTAATAAATATTGTATCTATATGATACGTTACTGTTTTATACTTTGACCTTACCAATTTATTAATACTGATGATTAATTTAATCGAGAACTTTTTAAGGAGCGTGTAACAGGCTCTGAGTACACATAGTATTCCTAATAAATAACAATAAATCCTTATAAATCTTAAAAAGTATTGGTCAGTAAAGCTAATTGCTACTAGTACAATAGCACTTAAATGAACAAGGATTTGCTAAAAAGTTTGATTGAATGCACTTGTCTCCGGAACAACTAGTTCGAATTTAACATTTTTTGTGTTGGAAAGACTGTATTTATCAAAGAAGGATATAGACTATGAACGCCAATATCAATGAACATGGATGCCAAGCAGCGGATGTACGGGATTGTGGGGTAAGCGCAATGAGTCACCGCGACCTCGGCCCAGAGCAGGCGAAGGAACGGGGGGGATTTTAGTCAGTAAGAGTCTGACACTCCCTCCCACCCCGCTCTGGGCGGGAGAAGCCATTTGATGATTTTCCCCTCACAAAAAAAAGCGGGTGATACCGCGTGGCAATAGCTAGCTAAATATGAATACTCATGTATAAGCCATTAATGGCAGTCTGTCGTTAATTACAGAAGCCAAAGTGTATATTTTATGTACATTTTTATTACATACATTACTTGTTTACATATTAATTACGGTAGTTTAATATGGTAATGATTTCCCGATCATATTATGATAATTGTTTTTGTGTCTGAATTTCTTGATAGTGTTATCTGAAAGAAAATGACATCATCGTTTTAAGTGCATTTACTTTATTCATCGTATCGTTTATATAATAAAACTTTTTGGTAGAAACATATTGGTCGACAAATATTTCTGATTATAAGATGAAATGCTAGGCATGGCACTTTTACATGAGATTTTGTAGCACACGTGCGGAGTATCTACATGATGGTAAGCAATTATCGCCGCCCATGTACACCCACAATACCAAAAAAGTTACAAATGCATTGGCGGCCTTTTTGGATAAAGGGTTTTGCAGGTTTAGGGTTTTGCAGAGGGGAAAGGAATTGATCTCTGGTACCCTCACTCACTCGGCGAAACAAAACACTGTATTTGTTTCACGCCTCTTTTCTGTAAGTCCGTGGTCCCTGATCGAGCCGAAAGCCGAAACGTGACTTCTTCTTTTTAAAGGACGGGACACTGAAGAAAAGTGATATTTTTTAACACTTCTAAGCACCGATATCTTGACCTCTTTAGTACCACGAATTAAAATGATCATGCAATATAATTATTTTTAATTTCTAGCCTATACATGATAAATAAATAATTAATTGTAAAACTCATTTCAATTGCAGATACTACCAGTGCGTGTCTTATGGTTCGTTACCGACGGAGTGCCACGAGTTCGCGTACTTCTTGGTGAACATGATCCTCATGTACGTCATACCGCTGCTGTCCACGTTGTACTGCTCCTCAGCAGCGCTGCTGGAGATCATTCGGAGAGCTAATACTTCTAATGGTAAGGAAACGTATGTTCTATATTTAAAAGTAGTGGTAGACCTTCCTTCTCGATGAATTTAAACACATGCGGAACGTTGCTCGGTGCGCCTTGCATTTGTCATACACTGCAGCATCGGGCCGCTATCGCCCGCACAAACACAATAATATTATAATTAATTTTTAACTCATATATTACATACGTTTTTTTATGTCAGTAGTATCCAAATTAGTTGAATGGGAAAATGGGGGGAGGGTGAAGAATTGGGCCTCAGGTAACCTCATTCAGACGGCGAAACACAACGTGAGTGTTGTTTCACGCCGGCTTTCTGTGAGGCCGTGGTATCACTCCGGTCGAGCCGGCCCATCCGAAGCATAGCTCTCTCACACTTATACACATTACATCAATTATATTCATAGATTATATTTATAATAGTAGTGCCAACTAGCGAAGTCTAATCGAGATTATCTAATACTCTTCAATTATATTTTCAGATAAGATGCGTCGGAGTGGCGTGGGTATACTCGGGCGGGCGCGAGCTCGCACACTCAAGATGACAGTCACTATAGTTCTAGTCTTTTTTACTTGTTGGTCACCCTACTACTGTTATTGTTTATGGTGAGTAAACATTTAAAAATTGAATAAATTACATACACAAAGTACATAAAGTTTTGACTGCATGGTTGGTGTGGCGGTGGCTGGGTAATTGGCTGCCGTGCAACGTGTCGCGGGTTCGATTCCCGCACGGAACAACTCTTTGTGTGATTCACAAATTGTTGTTCCAGGTCCAATTGTCATGTGTATGTGAAATTGTATGTTTGTACCCACACCCACGACGCAGGAGAAAATCTTAGTAAGGGGCAACGTTTAATAAAAATCCAAATAAAAATATAGTGGCAAATTCATAAAATTAGATAAAGGGATTAAGTTTGTCAATATGTTTACAAAACAAATTTAAACTTCAAGCGGTAAAACACTGTTTTTTATTAATTTTAATGACAAAGTACGATACTGTATGTACATCCAAAACATTTATCACTAAAATACTTGGCTTGTACATAAGTAGGTAATTGTAACTTTCCAAAGACGAATATCAAAGTTTTTATCATCACATAAAAACGTATGCATTTCTAAATACTGCATACACAGTTATCGTCTTACCTGGGCCACTGGCTCCTGTGATTCCCATACAAAGCTGTACTCTGTATAATTTGCTGTACGAGTCTGGGTGTCTGGGTTAGTAAACGCATCAACGAACCTGGCAGAAAGACTAGTCTCGAGAGCAACGTCTTTCTCAACAAAAAACCTACCATAACATATAATAGTTACTTCTTATTTTCCCCTGTTCCAGGTACTGGATCGACAAAGAATCTCTAAAGAGTTTGGATCCAGCGATCCAGAAAGCTATGTGGCTGTTCTCGTGCACGAACTCGTGCGCCAACCCGATAGTGTACGGTGTGTTTAACCGGAACCGGTGGTCGTGGCGCGCCGGACGGGTGAGTTATTTTGTAAGTTCGGGGGCCATATTTATACTTTATATGTATCTATGTTGTATGGCATGAAGCATGTGGCATCAATAATTTTTAAGTGGTTTTCGGCGACTAGGCTTCTCCTAGCTGTGCAGACGCTATATGTGACTTTAAGGCTTAAGCCATTTTGTTTACTGCACACCAAAAGATTTACAACAAAGAGTTTCAAGGGTACCTACAAGGTTGCTAGGCAACAGACTAGTGTACAAAATGTCGAGGATTCGTTGCCCGCACGGAAAAACAATTTTTGTGATCCAGATATTGTTTTACCGGCTCTGATGGGTGTGACGCCACACGACAGAATCCTAACAGCGTGCCAACTTTTTCTTTTTCCAAAATTAATATTGTTGATTATTAGAATCAATTCAAAGTAGCTATACAATGTACACTTAAATCATTTGTAGTGCAGAATGCAAATCAATCCATTAATCACGCTTTTTGCATGCATAATCTATCAGTGCTTATATATGCCTAAAAGAGGAGACCAAAATCATAATTATAATCTAAACTTAAGAGCACGTTTCTATAAAAAACTTACAAGTAGGTAATAAATCATAGAAGTTTTACGCAATATTCCAAAAAACTTGAAGAAAAATGTGTTCGAAATATTCTTTAGTCGAGCAGTTTATACGTGTTATAAATATACCTAGTTACACGTTTGCAAAAAATTAATTACATTAAATCGTGCATGTGTTTTAATATAATGATAATATATAGGTAAATAAAAAAATACATAACATAACTTTCCTATTCCAGAACGTTCGATGTAGAAGTGGCAGTATGCGACGTGGTTCAAGACTCCCTTATGGTGAATCAATGGAGATTTCAGCAGCAACGCTGGCCAGGGCCAGGAACTCGATGGGAAGCGAGCGTAATGGCCGACGGGACTCGTACAATGCACAAAATGGATCACAGAAACATTGGAACACTATTAACAACAATCATGTCGGCAACGGCATGGTATAGCCTCCATTCGCCTTATAAATAGCAAAGAGAATTCTTTGACGGTGCTTGAATTTTGAAATTCGAATTCGGAATAAGACATTTTGTTTTGTTTTTTTTTCTTTCACGCGATTATGGCGCCAATTATTTATCTGTTTCCTGGACAATTAGACTCGTGCCATAGGTTATGAAATATTTCTTCAATACAACACTAAAAAGTTGCTTATGTGGTACTTTTAATAAAGATAGACAGATAAAAGTGTGTGATAATATTATCTATCTGTAATTTTTTTAGTTCCATTGAATTTCAACAATTTTTGCATACCATACCAAACAAATTGTCTATGTCTTGAAAAGTGTTGGGCATACAATAACGGTTGTTAAAAACCGTTATTGACGTTATTTTTCTGGTTGGTAACTAGTTGCGAAAGGGGATTGAATATCGTTAAAAAAATCTAAGTGTGTATAAAAGAAAGCTTTAAGGGGGAGTCTTGAAACATATCTAGGTTGCGATAAGTTACACAAAGACTACGGTTCGTACGGTTTGTGCCATGCCTTGTGAGTAGATTAATGTAATTATAACTGTTGAGTGTTACGCACTGATATGTAACATTCCTATAGGAGAAGTAGCTATAAATTTAGTCCTTAATTAATAGTTCATAGATAGTTTAATGAGGCTTCATCAATTGATATTGTTACTTCTTACCAAAGGACTAAGGTCCAATAACGATTGACAAGTATCCATTGATTCTCTAGTTCCTCGACACAATTAGGATACTCATGGTTTCCAGCATGTAAAGTTAATACATTCCATTGAGAACACGCTTAAGTTATTACGTATATATTTATTCAATAAGACTGACTGACAGACGATAAGTCCTAAGTAGGTATTTTGATACCAAACACTACTTTATTGTTATTTCTTTAAAGGTTGTTTTTGTTTAAACTATAGTTTTAATGTAAAGATTCTTTTATTTTTGTTTAGTAGTATAAAAGTGTACTTGGCTGTGAGGTGATAGAGACTCAGCTCTATACATACAAAGAGATATGAATTTTTGTACCAAATCGTAATCCTTAAGTTTATGCAAGAGATAATTTTTATAAATAAAAAAACTGAAATAAACAAAAAAGTGTCGTTATTTAAATTCCTTACTAATTAAAAAGCAGTTTTCACACAAATATTTATTTAAAATAACATCCATATTATTAAATAAAAACAGGGAATCCTGAGCCGACATCAATAAATAGTTTGTACTTACATTATAATATTTGGTATGACTTTTAATAATACAAGACTTAGTGCGACAATACGTAATTATAACGATAACTATAACAGAATAAGTTATTTTTGTCAACGTTATAGAGCGACGTTGTAACTTTTTTGTCAGATATGCTCATTACTGTCCCACAATAATAACATTGAATTTTATTCTAATAATCAAATATAACTGACTAATGATAAAGTGCGGACTAGAGACTATTATGACCATTACTTCTACGTACATAAATGTGGTTAAATATTATAATTTACTCAGTAAAATATCTTACGATAATCGCTATAGCTTACAGCTAATATTTGGCCACAATCGAATGACTTTCCCTCTGCAGTGGTCGATACATAAATTATTTTTAAATACATAGTTATAACGTAACTATTAAAATAACTAGTTTATTAAATTAAATTGCTTTAGAGAATCACTTAGTAACTCATATAATACTAGTCTGTTTCACCGATGTCTAGTATAAACATTTCATACATATAAACATATATTTATGGGTTGAACTTTATGCAAAGTATAAAGAAAAATATTAGAAAAATTTCGGTGTCTATGATATAACATACATAATTATTACTCATATATTGTATATACTCATATATTTTAAAATGATGTTTTCTATTTTAGGGTCAAGAATATTAAAACAGAAAACGACGAAACAGCAAAAAGCAGTACATACAAAGACCAACCATTAATTAATTGTATTTTATATCGTTTGCAACGATAAAACAGTTATTAACAAATGTAAATAAATCGAAGCTAAACACTAAGTGTCATGTATTCATTGGTAACGAGTGGAATGCAGGCTGTCTTTAACGTTATAGTTTTGAATAACTTATATAATAACTAACAAGTTAACGTTGTTTATCGTTGCTTAAACGGTTTTTAACGGTTTTCATTTCTGATGGAGTAATAACTTAAGTATTTTAACAATCCTTAAGCTTAAAAGTTGATTTGTCTCGTTTTTATTTAACGAAATGAAAACCCGATTAAAATCGTAAACCTATATAGGTAAACAAGATAACCTCATGAAAGTTAATGACAATTTGATTTTACCAACAGCCAAATGTCTTGTTTATCAGATGGTTCTAAGCTATGAAGAGATTATTAAGTACTTATAGAAAAGTACTAACGTGTCGGACATAGAATTTTTTTTTTTTTTTAGATATAACGTTGCCCAACACTAGAATTTTCTCCTGTGTCGTGGGTGTGTTTACAAACATACAATTTCACATGCACATCACACCCAGACCCGGAACAACAATCTGTAGATCATACAAAGAGTTGTTCCGTGCGGGAATCGAACCCGTGATACGTTGCGCGGCAGCCAGTTGCCCAGCCACCGCGCCAACCGTGCAGTCAAATATTGTGTGAGCGAGACCATTTAATAGTCGACTAAGCAACTCTTGGTAAAATCAAATTTTAAACATCAATATCACCTACTTACAATACAAACACATAACTAGATTTACCAAACACAGACGACTCTACTGTACATTCATACAAAAATAGATGGAAAGATTCAGCTACACATTTCTTTAAATATCCAAAGATTTTCTGTAGAATCGAAAATATCTGTCATATAATATTTTAAATGGGAATTTTGTTAGAAAAAACTTCAGAAAAGGGCAGGGAAAATGTTGTCGTAGCAAAATAGCTGACAGTAGTACAAACCTACATTATATTAAAAAGGTCATAATATTTCTAAATGACTGTTATAAATAGGCGACACAATGTGATTTACAAGAACATTCTGATTCGAACAGTAGTACAATATGTATAGAGTCGAAAATTCTAAACATCATAACGACAGCTACTTTAAAGCTACATAAAATGGCACATATAGAACACACCGACACATTGTAAGCTCCTTCTAACATTTACTTTAATGTTTTAGTACGAAATACTGATAATGTTTATTTAAAAAATATTTTTCTTCAACCGTCGATTTTTTAAATATCGAAACGCACGAAATAGATTGTCTCATTCACTGGTTCAGCAACAAGATTTATTTCAATATGCCATTATTAAAATGTAAAGAAATTCTCCTAAACAATAATAAACACTGATATAATTAATATTATCCTGAGTGATCAATATTTTATACAATGATAACTTTCATTCATAACGAAATAACGGTTGTTACAACGTTATCTTCAATTATTTTTAAAAATGGAATAACTGTCTCATTTGAATGGAATAACCATCGACACTTCTTTCTTTTTTTATTAGGTTTTCGACAACTGAGAGAACTCATAAGCAGATTTTTTTTATTTTTTAACTATTATTTATTGATATGAAACAATTTTTTTTTTAAAGCTCAACTTGTACTCGTTATTAATTTAACAACTCAACATGATACTGTTATATTTATTTTTCGTTCAACGTTATTCCTTTTTGTCTGACCACGCAAATCAACGGTGGACTTATTTTCCGTTATTTTCAGTTCAATGGTCGCCCTTCTCTATTTCGGTTAGTTCATGTGAGGGCGCATCACTTCGCCCATCCCTTTCGTTGTTGGCTGCGCGAGTTTTGTCTATGTCACCCTGTGACAGTGACGTCACAATAATGGCGCCCAAAGCATCGCATACTACATTAATCGTTGTGCGGAATCGGTCACTGAAATAAAAAATAATAAAGTTACATTTAATTGTTGATAAACAATTGATTATGGTTATGGTCATTCAAATGAGTTTTTGGTATTTTTATACACAAATTAGCTTTGAATAATTGATGACTGCATAGTTGGGCAGTGGCTAGGCAATTGCTGTGCAACGTTTTGCGGTTTCGACCCCGCACGGATGAACAATACTTTGTGTGATCCATAAGTTTTAGATCTGGATGGCTTATGTCTGTGTGTGTGTGAATTTGTATGTTTTTACACGACACGTGAGAAAATCCCAACGTATTGTCTTTTTAGTTAAAAATATTGTTCTTTAAATTTATTGGCATACTAGAAAATGTTATATTGTATTTAAACTTAAAAATGTTATAGCTTTTGATCCCGACCGAAACTTAGGTGACCAAGCACAAAATAACAACGATTGGAGTCTGGAGATTAAGAACAATTCCAATCTTAATACAGATACAGTAAGTACCTAGTATTTATAAGCTTAACAGAAATGTGTCATTAATAAATATTACTCGAACAACAAATGATGTCACATACAGTATAATTAATTATTGTGACTAGGACAATTAATAAAAAGGGTTAACCTAGATGAGACTATGGTATCAATTACGTGTAACTCTACCCTTCATTGTATTGCGTTCGCATTGCACTAAATACCCAACTACATAGTAACCCTGGTCTAATTAACCTAATGAATTGGTTCAACGTTTAGAGCAGTTCTTGCCACAATCTCCTGCGAACCAGGACTGCCATGTGACTCGTCTATACAAGCTGAGATCATCAAAAGTCTCGAAATAAAACTGCCATTGATCAAGCAGTCTTAAAACTGTGTAAACAAAGTACCTTAGTACTTTATATAAAACCTTTGACGGCTTTATTACAAAACAAGTTTTTTTTATTGTAGGTCTAAACTATTGAGCCAGCTTTTGTATTTCAAAATTGAAGATAGGTGAGAACAAGTTTCAAAATTCAAAACGTGGCTACAAGTTACCTGGGGAATAATTCTGATGCTGTCGCGTCAGAATGTTTGTATAAGTTTGTAACAGTGACAGCAACAATTTTATTTCTCAGATTATCAGATAACATTTATCTGACTGACAATCGAAAAATCAGCCCTTAATTTCCAGAATAATAAGATTAAAAAGATCCAGAATAATAAGATTTATCCCTAGGTTTAAATGGGTTTAAACCTAAAGATAATAATGATGTTTTGTAATAAGGGGTTGCTTTTCAGTAAGAACAACCGGTATTTCTAGGAGTAGAAAAGGGAAAGGTATTGCAATTTCATCGCCTTAAAAAAAACAAGGAAATTCTGGAGCTCAAATAAAACCAATTTCCGTAAGACCAATATCGAAATTTCGAAAATATTTCCCTTATACAAATCGCAACAGCTGATCGATCATTTTGCATTGAGAAGTAAACATTTTTTGAGTTTCTAAATTGGTCTTATGAAAATATTGTTTTATTTGAGCACCAGAATTTCCTTGAATATGTCCCTCGTTCAAAATAATACCTTATATAGAGTACAGTAAAGTCAATATCATTTTATAGACAAGTAAATATACTTACAGCAACCAATCGACAGCGAGGATGATGGACACATCCTCAGCAGGCAGGTTGACGGTGTCCAGCACCATCACCATGGTCACCAGACCAGCTTGAGGGATACCGGCCGCGCCTATACTTGCCGCCGTAGCTGTGACACTGGAAATATTATATAGTACATAGTTTTATTAGTAGATATGTATCTTGATATAATAATAGGTTTATATATGGAAGTGGAATTGAATTATTGTAGGTATTCATATAAAATTGCCATTTAGTTTTAGTTAGTAAGTATATGCAGTGAAATAATATTTCAATATCAAATTTATCGAAGATTTGGCAATTTACACAAAAGTATGGCAAAAAATAACAGAGTATATTTTCTCAAATGCAATAGAGATACAACTTTAAAGGATGACCTAATTGAAGATAATGGAGAACAAAAATCTTTTCGTTAAAATGAATTAACAACGGGCTGTGTAGATACGTTAAATCAAGACACGGATCCTTAGTAGTTGATTCGCAGTTGCTCAAGCTGTTTTGGTACAAGATGCTTCTTATTTTGAAGCATAGAATTAAAAAATAATATATATAATAGCAAACATGTTAAATATATAGCTAACGCAAACAATTATACCGCACCTCACAGCAATAATCTTTCCGAATGACATCTCGACTTTCCTGAGCTGGGCGATAAAGATGGCAGCGACGGCCTCATACAGAGCTGTGCCGTCCATATTGATGGTGGCACCGATGGGGATCACGAACCGGGTGATGCGAGGGTCCAGACCCATGTCGTCACAGCAACCGATCGTTATTGGCATTGTCGCTGAGCTAGAAATGTGATAATGAAACTGTGAGACTAGCTTCATAAACAAGAAAGACTAAAAAGATTATTAAATAAAATTTTAAATTCGTTAAATATGGACTACAAATCAAACAGGATGGTCAACTTAAATATGAGTTGGCTCCAGTGTGCTACCCTTAGGTACGCCTTAAAAATTTCAACAAACTTAAAAAGAAAATAGATTTTTTTTATTAACCGTTTTCCTAATTTATTTCGCAACAATTGGACATCATACTAAAATACTTGAGGATGAACATTGAACCACTACTAGCCATTTTAATAGTTTTACCAAAGACATACCTAGAAGCTGTTCCAAAAGCAGTAGCCATGACTTGTCCCATCTTCGCAATATATCGGCACGGCAGTTTCTTGGTGGCCAGGATGAACAGGATACTGAGGGTTCCGAACCCGTGAAGGAACAATCCAAGGAGTACCGTCATGAAGTACAGTCCCAACCGACCCACCAGCTCCTTGAATGAATCGATCTCCATAATCTTTGCTGTCACCAGGAAGAACACACCAAGGGGCGATAGCCTGAAACATGGAATTAGTACTTTGTATTTCGTAACATAAATATTTTTAAGGAGTGTTTTCATATGTAATATGTTCACATAGGTACTGATGTTAATTCAACATTATGATATTCATGCATTAATTGGTCTTGTTAACAATATATGTATACCTACTTGTCAAGGCGGATTGACGATTTCAACAGTGTATTAATATACACCATATATAAAATTATATCAACTAAAGTGTGGTCTATTACCAAAAGTCAAAAAGGCAAATACAATATTCTTACCAAATAACCCATCCAGTAATGATCATCATGGCCTCAGATAAAGCGTGGAAGAAGTCCTGTAGCGGCCGGCTTTTGTCTCCCATCTTTCCCAAAGTGATCCCCAGCACGATACTAAAGCACACCAACCCCAAAACATTGCTGCCGCTCTGGTACTCGCCTGTGATCTGATAAGTCTCCAATTCACCTGGAACGCGCAGTAAGTTGATATATTATACACATGATGAACATCTATACTAATATTATAAAGAGGTAAAATTTGTAAGTTTGTGTTTATAAGTTTGTATGTAGGGGCTAATCTTTAGAACCGCTGGTCGGATATCCAAAATTCTTTCACTGATAGATAGCTACAATGTTCCTTAGTACTATAGGCTATAAAACATCACGCTACGATTAAATGAGCCGAGCAGCTAGTGAAACCGCGCAAAAGTATCTAGTTTAATTATAAATCTAGACTATTCTTGTAATATTATGATATTAAAAATGGCGCTATCTGGTCTAAGGAAGGCCTACCGATTGCTTACCATTAGGTCATCCATATGCTCGTTTGAAAATTTATAACTTTAATCAAAACCGCATTACAATCTGTTGCATAGATTTCAAGATTTAAGCGTACATACGGGTACACGGGATATAAAGGCAGAGGTAGCGACTATACTTTATATTATATAGCCTTATATAGCCCTACAGCCTAAAGCAGTAGCCCAATACTCAATGCCCAATATAATATTATCAAAAACAAAGACTTTCAGTAGCCTTACCCTGATGACCAATATGTGAACATCTAGCAAGAACTAAACGACGTAGATAACACAGATGCTATAGCTAACTATTCTTTTGTAAGACCTTTAAATCTTTTGTTCACAATTAGAAGAGTAATTCATCATCATTTTGCAATAAAACTCATTGTTCAGTTAGCTGGTACACAAATTGTCTGAACACGCAGCCGTCAAGTGGTCTTACTGATTTAGTTACTTTTTAAATCGTATTTGATTACCCCTAATGGACTGGAAACAGTCAGAAGATAATATGGCCCATCTATATTTATATCTACCATGTATTCTGAACATGCAAACAAAGATTGATAAAAAAAGTAATTGTCACGAGACATTTTTTAGACGGTTTTTTTTTAATACGACTTACTCACATGATGTTACTGAAAAACACTCTACCAGAGTCGGCAAAGAGATGTCGCTGGGACGCAAATGCTGCTCATTAATAAGAGTCCCATACTGACTTGTAACTAGTAGAGCGTTTCTCAGTGAAATCACGTGACTGAATCGTTATTTTCAATACCTTTAGTATGACTCACGATACCAACTATTTAAAAAATCGTAAAACCAAAATGCTAAAATCGAATAGTCAATTTCATTGAGCATATTGAGTTATACATATTTAATATTCCATATAATTCTTATACGCCAGGTACTTAAACACAACGTATTTTCATATTATTTCTTTCATTTGCTTAAACACACCTTCCAGAATAAACTGCTGAAGTAGACTTTACGGAACAAGAACAAAAAAAAAACATTTTTTTTTTATGGAATAGGTGGCAAACGAGCAGACGGATCACCTGATGGTAAGCGATCAGCGCCGCCCATGGACATTGTTATTTACTTATTACTTACCAAATCGATGATTAGTATCGTTCTTATCGTAAACAAGCCTCGTGCGGTATGTCGCGATCGTCGCCTGCGCAAGGTTCTCAGGGAAGACATTTCTGTAATAAACAAAAGGATTCTCGTTAAACACATTATTTTTCCACGGGGTCTTGTTGAGAATAGTAGCACCGATTTAGGTGTGTTCTGCGAAGCTACGTAGACTATTTTCAGCTTTCAAAATCAAAGTCATATATATTTCATCTAACTAAAACATATAGTAGTCTAGTCGTAGATGCTAGGTGGAAGAGAACGAGTAAGAAATAAAAATGTTTTATTATCGCACATAGATACATTATTTTGTATAAAAACAATGCAAAGAACTAATTGTTGAAAAACCAAGCCATGGTATTAATTCCTTTCAGTTATAATTGAGTAGTTTCCTAGGTCAAAAATAAATTATTAATTAATATTCGACTTTTCAATAAATAAAATATTGAAAAATAACAACTATACTCTTATTCATCGATCGATCGATACACTAAGTTTTCGTTTTTTTTCAGCTAATTATTAAGAAATAAGTATAAGCTATAAGCTAGTATAAGTATAAGTATAAGCTATTTGACGCAAAAATGGTATGACGTCATAACTCAATTTTTCATACAAATTTAGATAGAAAAGTATAGTTTTTGACGTGTGGATAAAAGTATTGAATTGGACTAGTTGGGAACTACCGTATTTTACAATAATAACTTCATTAGCGACATCTGTCAAATTTCTCTGACTACACAAAAAAAACCACGTCACCATAAAAATGTATGAAGGACGAATCTTTTGAAATTATTAAAAGGTGTACGCTATACAGTTGCAGCATAATATATGCTGAATGGAATAGTTCGTCATTTCCGGTGTGTACGTGTAACTAATGATCTTAATTAAATTAACTTTTTAAATAACAAATTTTGTCTGTAAAAAGTCGCTCATCCTGCAATTTAGAGTCGTTAGTCAAATTATCAAGAGCATACTTATTATTTTTTTAGGGTTCGTGTATGAATGTTACTGGTTTGACTAAGAGCGCCTACGTTTCATCCGAATGTGACCCAAGCATGAGAAATAATGGTCCGTTATTGCCTTAAAACTATTTCTAGCGCAGTCTATGCGTTGTATCAGGATTCTGTCGGATTTTTTTGGCCCTTCATCATAAAACTTTAGTTGTGTTTAAATTATTGGCATTAAAAGAAATTACAATTTTAATATTTTCAATTTTTAGCAAAATATGTGAAACAGTAATATAATAGTGTAGTGTGAAAAAGGAACTAGTATTTTCTAAAATTACTAGTGTTACACCTACAGTGAGTACAACAAGACCAGTCCAATACAATTCATAGAAACTCCAAAATTATGACGTACCTAAAAACGAATAAAATCACTTTTTCAACGAACAATCCGATGACAAATTCTATTTACAAAACTGATCCGAACATGACAGATTACACACGTGTAGTTAAACGACCTTGAACCTACAATAACAAATAACAACGTTCAGATTGCAAAAGTGCATAAATGATACTGCGACCAGCACATCACAGTACTCAAGACTGATGAATGTTCTTAAAAGATTTCAAACTTTAAAGCAAAAGGTTAAGGTTGATATTGCATTGAAGAAGCATGGTAGATTCTTGCCGCTTGATGTGCTGGGCATCTGAACTAGGTACTACTGGCCCTCAGCCAGCGAACATCTATGAATGATGATTAACCCACTTACTCACAACGTGCGTGTCTCCCCATATTAAGACTTATTTTTGTCTTGTAATAGCAGTGGCTCTTTCCTATGCCGAATTATGGCTACTTGACAGGTTCGTGACCCTACTAGCCTATGACAAGATTACAGAGTATAATGTGATAGGTCGGCAAACGAATATACGGCCTTCCTGATGGTAAGCAATCTTGACCAGAGGACTTACAAGTGCCTTACCAGTCTTTTGGGGATTTTGGTATTGGACATCGATGGGGGAGGCAAAGGATTGAGCCTTGGGTAACCTTACTCATAAGGCACGCCGGTCCCTATGAAGCCATGGTATCACTCCTATTCGTGCCGAAGCATGGCTCTTCCATACTTGATTTTCTTAGCTTAAACAAAGCCAAATTATGATTTTCAATTAAAAAATATCCGTACTAGCATGTCCTGAGCTTGTGTCAAAAGGCAATTGTTTTCATCCTACTAATATTAAAAACGCAAAAGTTTCTATTCATGGACGTTTGTTATTCTTTCATGTAAAACTACTCAACAAATAATCTAGTATTTACACAGGCTTTTTGCACAGGTATTGCGGGCAAAGCAGCGGGCAGATGCTAGTTATCTATATTACAATTATTTTATCTTCGCCGGTACAGCATAGTGTTTGTAGGAGAGTTATTTTGATATTACACGATTTCCTTAAATTTTTCCACAAAACTTCAGTAAGAAACCCAACAAATTGGAAAGCAAAAACGATAAGCCAAAATCAAATAATCTGACATTCTATTATATGTATGTATTCCAACGAAAAATCTCAAATAAAAGCGAAAAAAGAATGTATGTACTCCTAATATTTTCAATACACTGATGAAAATGTAACAAAATATGTAAAGAAAATGCTTCCATCGAAAAATTACGATGTCTATAATACGATTTGGGACAAATTGAATCAGATTTCAGTACGGTAGGTACATTAACCGCTGAAAGTGATGAAACACCGAAATTCTTTTATCAGCTTGCCCTGAGGGCCGAAGAGTAAAAAAAGGTTAACAATGAGAGGAATTGGGGCAATTGTCAAAGCCTAACGCTGCTTTGTTTCTTGGGGTAACCTCTCATGGTTTATGACGATCTGATGTAGCGTTGTATTTATTTGTGTGTTTTATAACTGTACAAAGCTTATGAATAATGATAGCCCAGCTAGACATAAAGGATATGGTCTAAATAAAAATTAAAAATGTACCCTGAAATGGGGTGAATAGAATCACAAAAGAGGTGAATTTATGTTGGCGAATTTTCTTAGTATGTATTCACCCCTCTTCTGGATCTATTTACCCTTCTCTCTTTACACCCCGTTTCAGTGTTACTAAATTACGTAGGTATGTCTTAATATATGGGTACCTCCAGTAAGAATCATGAAAGATACTTCATTATCAGACTGCACGGTTGGTGCGGTTGGGCAACTGGCTGCCGTGCAACGTGTCGCGGGTTCGATTCCCGCACGGAACAACTCTTTGTGTAAATTGTTGTTCCGGGTCTGGGTGTCATGTGCATGTGAAATTGTATGTTTGTAACCGCACCCACGACACAGGAGAAAACACTAGAGTGGGGCAACGTTTTCTATAAAAAAAAGAATGTTTAAAAAAATTTTTATATAGATAATACCACTAAAAAGTTTGTACTTATGTTTCAATTTTGTTCTATATTAGCTACACTTTTAAATATGTACGATTTCTTCGAAGTATACTCCAATAACGACCACGAAATTGAGTTTCCCAACTCGTCAGTTTGTGTAGTATTCTCAGTAATCTGATTCAAGTGACGTAACACCACCTGATGTCCTGTCGCCAAGCATCAGTCGCGTGAACACTATTGTCTTTTTCATTGATATATACTATTACTAGGGCTGTCTAAACCTCAAAATGTTTTTAATGTGTTGAATCGGCAGTTATCTGTCAGCGCCGCCCAACGCGTTCGCAACACTTTTGGGGATTAGGGTTTCGGAGATTCAGAGATTAAGGGAGAAAAGAAGAAGAAAGAAGGATTGGACCTCCGGTAACCTCAATAACATGACGAAACAACGCTGTGGTAATTTATTACGGCAATCAAGCAGAACCATTCGGGCTTATGCATAGCTGTTCCACACTTGACATATTATTATGACCAATGAGCTCATAAATGTTTGTATTTAAAAAAGCTTTTAAGCAGCCGTACCAAACGTCACAAGACGTAGTTTTTTATTATATATATGAAATACTAGCTTTTGCCCGCGACTCCGTTCGCGTGGAATAGTGACTTCCTGCAGATTTTTGGTATAAAAACTATCCTATGTCCTTTCTCGAGTTCCAAACTGCGTCTGTACCAAATTTGACAGAAATTGGTTTAGGCGTAGTTTAGGCGTGAGGAAAAGACAGACAGACAGAGTTCGCATTTGTAATATTATAGTTTGAATTTAATTATTTCTTTTCTTGTATTAAAACAAATTGATTGTGTTTGGAGCCAAAGTTACAAGATGAAGCTATTCATTCTCTTTTTAATTAAAATGTAAAATAATTATTCTATTCGTTTGTTTAACAAATGAATATAAACTACTATTTGGACATTACAAACGTAACACTACTTAACTCAAGCTTTGTCTTTATTTGTACATTGTAAATGAAACTTACCAAAGGTTTGTCGTCTCGTGGGAAATGCTACTAACTACCTTTTGTTAAACAATTCTCTCTTGGGACTGAAGCTATTAACTAATTAAGCTTAGGTACGACATTTTCGATTGTGTCCTTATGTACATTTTGTAGAAATGAAATATACAATTTCTAAGACATAGCTTTTTTATGATATAGGTCGACAAACGAGACAGAGCGGTTACCTGATGGCAAGAAATCAGCGCTGTCCACAAACATCCGCAACAACGGAGGAGTTACGATTGCGTTGCTGAGCTTTTGGGGATTAGGAAATGGGGGAGGAAAAGGATTGGGCCTCTGGTAACCTCACTCACACGGCTAAACACTACTCTATCGTTGTTTCACGCCGGTTTTTCGTGAGAACGTATTTATCGTAATATCACTCAGGTCGAGCGTGTCGTGTCAGGCTCTGAGAGCCTTACCAAGATGTTTGAATAGGAATAGGGGACGATGTGGGAGAGCTAGGCTCTCCCACATCCCTATTCAAACGATGCCACCTGAAACTAGTTGAACCTGAACATAGTTATAGCAAATCATTTATTAATTTATTTTTCAAACATACAATTGGGCAGAGAAGAGTTTTGCAATTAAATATAGTTAATAATAGTTGTATACTAATAAATTGTGAGTAAATAAAGTCAAGATAAGGTACAATGAGGTTGATTTATCCATAAATAATTAAAGAAAAATAACAACCGGACATTTGTCGTTGACATTAAGCTTACTGGTTTTGTAAACCATTCTGCCCTTTGCTCAAAGCGCTTTGCTTTGAGCAAAGGGCAGAATGGCCGCGTCAGAAAGACAAAGACCTATTTATACCTTCCTTTTCAATTAAACTCCTTACTTCGATAGTAACCAACCATACTTAATTGCATATAGGGCACAGTACATCAGTGAAATGTCAAATACAGCTGGCTGAATGTAGATAGAGAAACAACAAGCGTGATCCTTGCCCACCTCGTTCTCACCGGCCTGCAATTGACAATTACACCGCCATGTTTCACGCATAGAGCTCACAGGGCATAGACAAGCACGTTACTATTCTATCGTGAATGTGACGCTTTCAAAGAGTATTGTCGTAGAGTCAGAAACTTATGGGTTCGTGATTTAATTACAGAGTCTTACTTTTAGTTGTTTTTTTTTTTTAACTTGACTTCATTATTATTTTTTTAACTCGACTTCACGACGCCGACGAAGCAAATTTTTCTTATGTGAAAATTTCCCTTATAAATTTTTCTTTAAACACCCGCAACAGCAGAGGAGCTGCGAGTGCGTTGCTGGTTTTTGGGGATTAGGGTTTCAGAGATTAAATTTAAACATTTTAACAACCAAACAGATCGACATTTTGCGAAGGAATTTTATAATTAAGGGTAATTTGAATACACAGTAAGATACGTTCTGGACAGCTCTAGTTAGCAGAAAAAATGTGCATTAATTAACCGACTTCTTTTTAATATTGAATGCATATTTTTATTCTTCTATAATAATATTTCGAGCCGGGGATGTTCAATGCTGAAAAACGTAGGTGTAAGCGATTTACCGCAGTTACGGGTCGAAGCAGGAGAAGGAACCGATCATTCGATCGATCGAACAGAGGATCTTTGTTCTTCCTCAAAAGAAGAGAGAGAGAGAAATTATCAATGTCCTTCTATTTTAGTTTCTCAAAACATATCTTTATACTGATCGCAACATACGTGAATTGAAAAAGAATCTTGAGGACAAAGAAGTAAGTAACCTTTTATCTGTTCAAGAAGAATGAGAAAAAGTTTTAAAAACAATTGACTCACGAATAGCTCAGACGAAGTGAGCAGTTACATCGTAAATCAGGTGTCGGGCAATTACGGCCGATAGCGACAACTGCGTGACCTTTGATCTGTGCAGGACGATGTGCTACACTTGTATCGAGATAGCATTCGATTTTTAAATCAAACAGTTTTTTTACATCACTTCTTTACCCTCATATTTTCTCCTCTACGTGTGTAATCGTAAGTCGCTTTGAACAATTTTTGGGACCACATAAAGCATCGAATCGAAAGAAATTAAATAGTTCCGAAAAAGAATCTAGCAATCAATTGCCCAATCAATGCTTCCATCGTCTTAAATAATGTTGAATAGAAAACATGAGCAAACCTGGACTTATAATATCTGATTATAAGTTTCAAAACACTTGTCCGCCCTGAGCAAGCGTGGTGGTTAATACTCAAACCTTCTCCATGTGAAGAGAGGCCTTTGCTCAGCAGTGAGCACTTATAGGCTGATGATGATGATATTAAACTATAACTCTGTGGATGATAGTTTGGCGTCGGACATAGATCGACCACAATGTTCAACAGATGGCGTCATAAGATCTACATAAAGTTTTTAAAAGAAACACAGATAGAAAAACCCCACCGGACGACTGTTGGGCAGTAGCCCGCCAGACTCCCAACCCTGATCCCTCCCCAATTCCTAAATCTCCAAATCCCTAATCCTCAAAAGGTCGTCAACGCACTCGTTACACTATGTTGTTGCGGGAATACATAGGCAACGTCCTACCACATAAAAAAACTTGACGTATTTGAGACTCGACTTACACACATACAAATGAGACAAATCAAGCCAAATAACTGCAAAAACTTTATTCTATTTTACATGATATTTCATATACACTTTGACCTTTTCCCGCATCGGGTTTAAATTGGACGCCGTAATTAACACAGTTACCTCGGAAACACGTAATATTTAAATCATGCATATCATTTGTCGAGCTAATTTGGCCCGGGTCAGGCGGATGGCGAAATTACCAGTGATGTGACACATATTAAGAGCGTTAAGCCAATGATCCTGCGTCATATGTTACGATATTGTATCATACTGTACTGTTAACATAGCAGAATGCTCTAGAATTGTTTACGCGATTTTATTTCAGTTTGTTTGCAAAATTGTTATATGAAAATGCATGCCAAGCGATTTTCTTTGGTTTCTTCTTTTCATCTAGTGGATCAAAGGCGTGTTTTATCTGTTACCTATGTTTTACATAATTTAAGTAAGTATGTGCTTATACTAACTTCCAATGTAGTTCCATGTTAATAATTTGAACAATATTAATTTTAGAACATAATGATGAATGGGTTGGAATTTGATCAAATAACAATAAAACAGAAAACAATTAACAAAATGTCGTGTCCGGGATTTATGACAAGAAAGGATCGCTACAAAATTGCTCCGGATAATCCATCGGCGGTTTGTATCAAAAAGTATTCCCTCAAAAGGAGGCTAAGCAGGATTTACGTTTGCATTTCTGCTTTTATAAAGTATAACTTTCATATTATATTCCTTTTTCCAGACGAACGAGGAAAATATTAACGGATAGCCTTGCAACCCACGAGTATTGATTCTCTATGGCAACTTTAGATAGCTGCCAGTATTCTTAGAATACTTCGAACGAAGAAAACATGTTTTAAGATGTTCTCAAGTTCCACGTGTAAGGGATTTATTATAATTATTTTTAAATATGCTACTTAGACTTATTGATTTTATTGGCTCATTTTATAGACGAGCAAATAAAAAGAACAAAAAAAGTCCGAACAGTAAAACGTGGAATGATTTGAGTATTTTGTTTGTGTCTATTTAAATATGGCAACACTTAAAACTAATTACTGAGAATGAGTTACATCCATGTCACACTACTGGTTTTAAATTAGGAATAACGTAAGTATTAATTTGTAAATATTCTAGAAAATTCTCAATTCCACTAACCTGATCAAATCCAGCAATGTATCGGTAGTGAGGGTGTCTTTCACCACGACCTTGGTGGCGTTTGGCTGGGTGTAGTCCGCGGAGGCCTTGCCCGGCTTGATGGTGGTGACCAGGGCAATACCCAGCATCACGGCACATATCGTCGTGGTCATGTAATAAATAATAGCGCGGAGACCAACCCTGGAGGAAATTAGGAGTCAATTAATTTATCCTTTTTCTTTTAAGCGAGTTTTGTCATTGTTGTATCATTATTACTTGTTCTCTCAACGGTAGGTGAGTACTATATGGAATTTCGTCAGAAATAAATTAACAACTAGCAACTAAAAGCCGACTCACTTGCCAGATAAGCTTAAGTCCAGTGATCCAATAGCTGATACGATACTGGAGACCAGTAGAGGTACTATAAGGGACTTTAGCATCCTCAAGAATAGTTCTCCCGGGTACTGGAAGTACATGACGTCACGCCGGGACCACTCCTGCCCTGAAGCTCGCAGACAGCATCCTAGGATAGTTCCTGACACCACGCCGATGACTGTCAGCAGCGTCAACAGGTTCTCCCTCACGAATGAGGAGCAACGGTTTCTTCGGAGTTGGAGCGGCATTGTGGTTGATGTTTCTGTCGACAAAAAGGTAATGTTATTTACAAGTTATGTAACGGTACTTTATGAACGCACTAGTTTCCACACGCGGCTTCTTTGCCTGGTATGTTGATAAAAAGTAGCTTTTGTGTTAATCAAAGTTATCACTTATTTTTATTTAATAAGTCGGCAAACGAGCAATCTGATTACCTGATGGTAAGCAATCAGCGCAGCCCATGGCCACACGCAACAACAGAGGAAATAAGATTGCGTTGACGACTTTTTTGGGATGGATGGATTTGGTGCTTTCAGGACAGAAGGAGAGGATTGGGTCTCCTTTTAAAAAATCACTTATCTACATGCATTTAATTTATCTAGGTTAGCTAAAAAAGTCATGTTGTCTTAACGTGGATGGAACGTAAATCTTTTTTGGAAAAAATCTTTACATACTATATTTTATGTACATATCTATAGGGAATTTATCCATATATTTTTAAACCGCTATCTAGGCTAAGTACGACCTATCGCATGAGAAAAAGATGTCTTCCAGAATTTATAGTTACTTTATCACCTCTATAATATCAAAACACTAATTAGTCCTCAATCTAAGCCTTGATTGGTCTATCAGAGATTCCTGGGAATGTCCTGGGAGATGATTGGTCATAAATCATAATAATCGTGTGCTGATAAAACGACGAGACAATGTGTATCACTGCCGATGAAACCGGGTCGAGTAGGATGAATTTGTTTGTGTGTTTTCGTGGGACATTTTTTTGTAACATACTTGTTTTATTTATTTCCTGATACGTTGTTAATGTAAATGGACAAACAAATTAATAATTTTTGCTTTTCAATTTGAGCTTCACCGACGAACAAACTGACAGAGTATTATACTATTTTCACGTTTCAAAAGCACCCGTTTTAGTTAATTTAATCAAAAGCACCCGTTTATGTTTTATTTTGAATAAATTTTGACTTGAACTTTGACTTTAGAGAGGTTTCTCTCTTATCTGTAAAACTCTTTAGAAGGAAAAATATTATAAATTAATTTAAATATGATTATGCTCCATGTAAAGTTTAACAAATGTTTGCAGATTATTATTAGACCGTTCCTTAAATTGGTATTTCAAATTAAGTGTTCATTTCAGAAACATCATCATGTAAAAAATCTTACAATCTAGAAAATATTGACGACACACAGCAAGAGAAATCACACAAAGGCATAATTAAAAAGTCTCATATCAATATAGGTTCACAATGTAGGTCAAAGCAAAAAGTATCTAGGACATTTCCTGGCGACGTAATACATATGGGCACCCTAGTGTGACCGCCCCGCGTTCCTCGGTTAATATTAGTAGAAGCTCTTGGCAGAGCTCGGGAGACTATTGTGGTCACAGACCGGACCACGTGGACTACTCACGTCAAATGCAAATCACGAAACAGATCTTCATATTTTTAATAGTTACTTTTCTAAGGAATAGATCGGCAAACGAGCAAACGGATTGCCTGATGGTAAGCAATCAGCGCCGCCATGGAGACCAAAGCAGTTCGTTGCCGGCCTTTTAGGGATAAGGGTTTCAGTTATTGAAGGATTGGGAAGGGAAGGTGATTGGGCCTCCGGTAACCTCACTCACACGGCGAAACACAACGCTGTGGTTGCTTCACGTCGGTTTTCTGTGAGGCCGTGGTGTCACTCCGTTCGAGCCGACCCATAACGTTCTGAAGCTTGCCTCTCCCACATTAAACTTTCGTGTTATATCCTAAATAACAACTTACTGACGTGAATTAACTAAGAAAACTCTACTCTGTATAAATGTCTGAATAAAAGTCCTTTTCTTTTTTTCTCTTTTAATTCACATAAGTAATTGATTATTTACAATAAATTGAGATTTCTATATGATTATCAATTCTTTTTATGATCTGGTCAGCTTAATATGTAGCTTTCGAATCACCTAGAGGGAAGCAATCATCCCAGCCCATGCAACGCGGGGTGCGTGCCAGAAGACCTCCCCGTGGTGCACCCTGGGTGCGGGCGACAGTCTCCCTAACGGGATGGTGACAGGGTTGGTTTGACTGTCGCCCGCAGCGAACTTCTGGCCGGGCGGAGAACCCGGTCGGGTTCTAGAGGCGACCGGCTCTATGCTGGCATAGAGTCTATGCCTCCGTGGGGGCGTTCCTCCGCACGACTCTCTGGACCTAGCAGAGAGCGGGGCGGAGAAACAAGGGCGGCGCTCGTTGTGCACTCACCCTGCCAATGAGTAGCATCGGGGCACTAGCTGCGCCCGACTGCACCCGTCGATATCGTAATCCGGGAAGAGATCATGGTCATGTTTTATGACTCGGACCGGGACGAGGGTCTTGGCTTAACCGCCCGGACCGCGAGGAAGATAATCTCTATAAAAAATTCCTCCAATACTAAGTTCTGGTGCGCGGCGAGGGTATGTATGGCTGAGGAGTAGGATCAGTCGTGAGCGCACCCCCAGCTAGGGGACCGGTGGACCCCCTAGTTGGGAGACAAATGCACACTTACCCAGGGACAGGGGGCTCTCCCTGGGCGGACCTCTTATTTCCCCCATACTCGTGGGACTTCAATGGAGATGTCTAAACACAAAAATAATAAAAATCCACCTACCGGTGAGGAGAAGGCAAGCGAGGTCAGCTCGCTTGGAGGCGATAGCGAGGGCCAGGTTGGCTCTCGGGTTCGTGGGGACGCTGGCCCCGTCCAGCAAGTCTCGGGCACGGGCCCCGGGGAGGAAGGAGTCGGACTCAGAGTCCGACTCATCATTGTCTGGCGTCAGCATCGCGCTGCGCCACAAAAAAGACCGGGGCGTTTTCAAACGTCCCAGGTTGGAGGATGGCCGAGAGCCGTCCTCCATCGAGCAGGAGGCCCCAGCCCCCAAAATCCCCACGGCTGCGCGGGGTAGGGGCAAGGGGAAGGGCTCCACAAGAGCGGCTGGGAGCCGCTCTGAGCCGGCAGAGCGGCTGGCAGCGGAGGGGAGCGCCCTGGGAAAGGCTGCCCCCTCGGACTCCTCGGAGATGGAGGTGTCCGGAGGTGAGGATTCTGCAGGCGGCGCTGAGAGCCTCCGCCTCCAGGTTAAGGAAGCACTCCGCATGCTGGCTGGGCAAAAAACCCAGGCTGGCAGGAACGGAGTGCTTAAGCACGCGGAGGCCGCAATAATGTCGGCGGTATCCCAGAAGGGCTCAGCAGAGCGGCAGATGACCGCTCTGCAAAAAGAGATGGCCGGAATGAGGCGCGAGCTGGCCCGATTAGCGGCTGCGAACTCTGCCCTGGAGGCGGAACTTCGTGCAGCAAAGGCGGAACTCGCCGCTGCTCGCGCGGGTCGTCCCCAACCCTCGCAGCCAGTGGAGGCCGACCTTCTTGGCCTCATGCGGCAGGAGATGGCCGCCTTCCAGCAGCGTTTCGACGCTCTGGAGGGTAGGCTCCTTCGACCCCCGCTCGCAACTGGCACTTATGCAGCCGCGGCAGCGAAGACGAAGCAGCCACCTAGCCGCGGCGTCAGAGCAGACGCTCCGGTGGAGAAAAGGGCGAAAGTGCCCCCTGCGGCGAAACCACCGAGAGCCCCGCCGCTGACGAGGACGCCTATGGCTCAACCGGCACCGGCTCCTGCTGTGCCTCTGGCACCAAATAGCCGCAAGCGAAGAGGCGCAGCAGCTGAAATTCCAGCCGTTGCAGCCCCAACCCCGCTATCAGAGCTGCGCACCGATGGCGACGAGTGGCAGGTGGCCGGGCAGGCGAGAAGGAGCGCCAAAGAGGCGAGGAAGCGCCGCAAGAAGGAGCAGCGGCAGCGGCGGCAGCAGCGACGCAAAGAGAAGCGCGCTGCGGCAATGCTCCTCACCCCTAAATCTTCGGCTGTAGTTATCACGCTACAGCCGGACGCGGCTAAGAAGGGGGTGACATACGGCGACGTCCTCGCCAAATTGAAGGGGACGGTTACTCCCGCGGAGTTCGGGGCCCCTAACGGGTTCGCGGTAAGGGTCACCGCGACTGGAGCCCGTCTTCTGGAGGTCCCCGGCGCGGCCAGCGGCCCATCCGCTGACGCCCTTGCCGAGAGGCTCAGGACGTGCCTTGCGGCGGATGAGGCTCGCGTGTCCAGGCCCACCAAATGCTTGGACTACGCATCATGGGCCTGGATGACTCCGTGACGGAGAACGAGGTGGCGGCCGCTGTCGCAAGGACGGGGGGGTGCCCTGCTGATCAGGTGAAGGCAGGCACCATCCGCCCGGACAATACGGGGCTGCGGACCGTGGTAGTGAGCTGCCCCGTCACAGCGGCCAAAAAACTGTCGGAGGGCAAAAGGCTCCTGGTGGGCTGGGTTTCGGCGCAGGTGAAGCTGCTGGAACCCCGACCTTTGAGGTGCTTCCGCTGCCTCATTGGTCACCATGTGGGTGCCAAGTGCACCTCAGAGGTGGACCGCAGCGACCGCTGCTTCCGCTGCGGTCAGCCCGGTCACAGGGCCGGCGCTTGTACCGCCCCGCCGCACTGCGTAGTATGTGCGGCGGCTGGCAAGCCGGCCGATCACCGGGCTGGGGGCAAAACCTGCTCCCCCCCCACCAAGCCCAGGAGCAAAGGTAGGCCCGTAGCCACCTCCACCGCTCCCACCGTCGCTCCCGCTGCCGCCGCAGTCGCCAACACCCCTGCGACTGCTGCTGTCGCCGCTGCCGTCAGAGAGGAGGTCGTGATGGATACCCAATAATGGCTCCATTACGCCTCCTCCAGGCGAACATCAACCACTGCGTCGCTGCTCAGGATCTCCTGCTCCAGAGCATGGCGCAGTGGTCGATCAATGTTGCTGTGGTCTCCGAGCCGTACTTCGTTCCAGCCAGGGAACACTGGGTGTCAGACCTGGACGGCTCGGTGACCATCATCTCGTCGGCCGCCGCCGGTACCCCAACCCCCGAAGGGCCTCAGCGAGGCAGGGGTTGCGTCGCGGCTCGGTTCGGAGAGATCGCCGTGGTGGGCGTGTACTTCTCTCCGAACCGAACTCTCGTCGAGTTCCACAACTCCCTCAGGGAGTTAGTCACCGTCGTCGTCGGGTTCCGTCCCCTCCCCGTGTTGGTCCTCGGGGACTTCAATGCCAAGAATTTGGCTTGGGGTTCCCGGCTCACTGATGTCCGGGGAAGGATGGTCGAAGACTGGGCTCTGGAGACAGGCCTAGTCGTGCTGAACCGGGGTTCTGTCCCCACGTGCGTACGGATGCGGGGCGAGTCAGTGGTGGACATTTCGTTTGCTAGCCCCGCTCTGTCATCGCGCGTTGTTGACTGGCGCGTCATGGAGGAGGTGGAGACGTTTTCGGACCACCGGTATATACGGTTCGACGTCTCCGCCGAGTCCGCAGACCCGCCAGTCAGACAGGCCCCGTGTGGCCCGCGTTGGGCGCTTAGGCAACTGGACCGGGAGCTTTTCCTGGAAGCCGCAGTCGTGCAGGCCTGGGTGATACCACCGGTCAGGCCAGCCGACATTAACGAGGAGGCGAGATGGCTCCAGGACGCCATGTCAAGGATGTGCGACGTGGCGATGCCCCGGATCCGACCGTGCCAACGCAAGCGCCAGGTGTATTGGTGGTCGCAGGAATTGGCAGACCTGCGCGGTGAGTGCACCGCAGCGCGACGCCGATACACCAGGCACCGCAGGCTCCGTCTCCGCCCTCTGGACGCTGAAACCAGAGAGGCGGAGCTATACGAGGAGTACAGGGCGGCGAAGGCCACCCTCAGGGTGGAGATCCGGCGGGCCAAAGATCGGGCCCGCGAGGAGATGTTGGAGACTCTGAACAGAGACCCGTGGGGACGCCCCTACCGGATGGTGCGTGATAAGCTCCGCACCTGGGCGCCCCCACTGACTCAGAGTCTCCGGCCGGAGGTCGTGGACGAAGTGGTTGGGGCGCTATTCCCCCGACCACAGATGGGTTACACGCCTCCGGCTATGCCCCCGCCCCCTGCGGTGCCCAATGCGGGCTACATCGACGACGACGACGAATCCGCTCCGGAAGTGACCGAGGTAGATTTGAGAGTGGCGGTGCGCCGGCTGAGCGGCAAGAATACCGCCCCAGGACCTGACGGGCTGCATGCCAAGGTCTGGGTCCTGGCCTCGGAGGCTCTCAGGCCTCGACTACTTGGTCTGTTCAGCGCATGTTTGGAGAGAGGCCAGTTTCCGCTGTCGTGGAAGACGGGTAAACTGGTCCTCGTGAAGAAGCCGGGGCGTCCTGCGGACTCTCCGTCCGCGTACCGGCCCATTGTGCTGCTCGACGAGGTGGGAAAGCTGTTCGAGAGGATAATCTCAGACCGCCTCGTCGGGCACCTGTCTGGAAGGGGGCCGGATTTAGCGGACGGCCAGTTCGGCTTCCGCAGAGGGCGCTCCACGGTGGACGCCATCATGCGCGTGAGGGACCTCACGACGGGGACAGCGTTGGCCGGGAGGCGAGTCGTCGTGGCGGTGTCTCTGGACATCGCCAACGCCTTTAACTCGCTGCCCTGGAGCTGCATTTTGGAGGCACTCCGGTATCACCGGGTGCCTGCCTATCTCCGTCGTGTAGTCGAGGCTTACTTGACGGACAGATGCGTCATCTACCCCGGTCACCGGGGCGTGTGGAATCGGCGAGAGGTGTCGCGCGGTGTCCCACAGGGATCGGTCCTGGGACCTCTCCTGTGGAACATCGGGTACGATTGGGTGCTACGCACCGACCTCCCGAGCGGCGTCAGCATTGTCTGCTATGCTGACGACACGCTGGTGCTGGCGAACGGGAGGTCGCATCAGGCGGCGGCCGACCTGATGTCACAAGCGGTTGCGACAGTCGTTGCAAGGATCCGGCAGTTGGGACTCGAGGTGGCGCTCCACAAGTCCGAGGCCATGTGCTTCTATGGCCGTCGGAGCGCGCCACCTCCAGGTGGGTCCCAAGTAACGGCAGGAGGAGTTACCATCGGCGTCGAGTCGGCGATGAAGTACCTGGGTCTCGTCCTCGACAGCCGATGGAACTTCACGGAGCATTTTCGTCGTTTGGCCCCTAAGTTGGAACGGTCTGGGGCCGCGCTCAAGCGGCTCCTTCCCAACCTCGGGGGGCCAAACGCCTCCTGCCGGAGGTTGTATATGGGGATTGTGCGATCCATGGCCCTCTACGGTGCCCCTGTGTGGGCGCCGGACTTGAAGCGGCGGCCGGCTCGTACGCTGGTCGCGTCCCAGAGGGTCATGGCTATACGAGTAATCCGCGGGTATCGCACGATCTCCGGGGAGGCGGCGAACCTCCTTGCCGGATCACCGCCGTGGGATCTAGAAGCGAAGGCGCTCGCGCGCGTCTACAGTTTGCGCGCAGACGCGCGTCGCCGGGGCGAAGATCCTCTGCCGCGCCAAATAAGTGCGTGGCGGAATGAGCTCCGGCGAGATCTCATGGCAGAGTGGAGACAACGACTGTCGCAACCGAGGGCCGGGCACGCTACCATAGCAGCGGTAAGACCCCTCTTTGAGGAGTGGCTTGAGAGACGCCACGGCGTCCTCACCTTCCGTCTGACGCAGGTGCTTACCGGGCACGGCAGCTTCGGTAGGTTCCTGTTTCGGATTCAGCGGGAGGAAACGCCCGAGTGTCGTCATTGTGAGGACCACCTAGAGGATACGGTGGAGCATACGGTAGCGGTATGCCCTGCCTGGGCTGAGCACCGCCGTATCCTCAGGGAAGTGATCGGCGGCGGCGACCTCTCGCGCCCGGCCTTAGTCGAGGCCATGGTGCGGAGTGAGAGGAACTGGGACGCCGTCTCCTCCTTTTGTGAAGCAGTCATGCTCGCAAAGAGAGAGGCGGCCCGCGTGAGGGAGCAATCCTCCTCCTCGCGCCCCAGCAGCCGCAACTGGCGACACTACGGGCGTCGGGGATCGAGGGACGATCTCCGGCCACCGTAAGTACGGGCCTGCGGTCGGCGAGTAAGGGCAGCTCGCCGCCCGACCAGAACCAGGCCCGAGCGTACGGCGCGTAGCGTTCCGCGCGCGCCTCAAAGAGCCAATAGACCACCACAGACGGGGCCCTAAAGGGCTGATGTTCAGCCGGGGTTGCGGGGTAAGCGCAATGAGGTACCGCGACCTCGGCACAGAGCAGGAGAAGGAACAGGGGGGTTTTTAGTCAGTAAGAGTCTGACACTCCCTCCTGCCCGGCCCTGGGCGGGAGAAGTCATTTGATGATTTTCCCCTCACAAAAAAAAAAAAAAAAAAAAAAAAAAAAAGCCCATGCAACGCAATTGTAACTACTGGTATTATGGTTGATGGCGCCGATTGCTTACCGTTAGGTCAAGCAAAGTTTGCCAAACTATCTTAAAAACTAATTGAAATATATTTACCTATATATACACGTGTGGTTTGAGGACAAATATGCAGATTGATGAGAATGATGATCATTAAACTTGTCTGGTTTGATATTCGCAAGAGCGCTTACCGAGCAAAAGGTCCTGGGTGTGTGTCTGAAACGGGCAAAAAGACATTGGCATTTTCTTAAAGTATTATGCAGCTCGACTGTTTGAGATCTACGCTAATCCCTCCTTCAATGTAACAGTACAAAAATTTTACAGACAACTCAACCTTTTGCATTATCTAAAAAGAAAATATACTGCACGCCTTTACCAAAATCAAATTAAGAATAAAACATGATATTTCAAGTAACAAAACGTTTCGTCCAATCACAGCACGGGAATTTTTCGCGTTGCGATGCGCGAGCGCACGTGGGACTGCCGTCGACAGGACCCCCCGCGGATGTCGTCGCGGAAATCTTTATTTAGTCGGATCGCTATCAATCCGCGTCCCCCTATGCTCACACGCACCGCATTACTGCCTGCCCTCATACATATATTCTACCAGATATACTACATAAGCAAATAGAATGAGCTTTGTATTTAGTGGAAAATAACATTATTATATTAATTTATCAAAGCCTAAGGCGATCGCCGAGTGTTCGCGCACCTATATATTGTGTCTCGAATTACCACGATTGGAAGGTTAATAATTATTATGTACCGGTTTTGATAAGTGTCTGAAATAATTACAATATTTACTTTCCTCGACTAGGTTTAAAATAAAATAAACGCCGAATTTAGGTAGCAAATATTTTAAAATTCGAATTTCCTAACCTTGTGTCACAGTTTGATCTAAAGAAATTAATTATCTCGATATTTTCAGTTACTGAACGTTCTAATAACCTACAATAAAGTTTCACACAAACTCGCATAACGTTAAAGACACTATCTATAATAGTTAAGATATGAATACAACAATACATACGCGCTACGGTAAACTGTCAAACACAGTATTATATATTATATATTAGCTATTTGATATAATCGCATACGATAGATAATATAGCATTGTGCATTTCATATATATCTTTATTACGAGCACATGCTAAGAATGAGAGAGAGCAATGCCTCGGATTGAATGTACTAGCTCGACCTGAGACCACAGCGTCATAGAAAAGTTATATTTCACCGTGTAAGTAAAGTACAAACTCTTCAATATTACGGTGTATTTGCTTTTACCATAACTAAATCTGACTGCTACATATTAAATAAAAAAAAACTTAACGATAATAAGGCACGTTACACCTGTTTTTTGGCTATTATTCTTTCTCATACATATGTTTCGTTGTACATATTATGTTCACTCATACATACATATTTACCGGAGATTACCGGAGGCCATCATGTTACCATCCTTACCCAATTCCTAAATCTCCAAATCCCTAATCCCTAAAAGGTCGGCAAGGCACTCGTAACTCCTCCTTTGCGGGTGTCCATGGGCTGCGCTGATTGCTTGCCATCAGGTAATCTGCGTGCTTGTTTGCTGGCCTATTTCACGAAAAAAATAACTTTTAAGGAGAAACGACACCGCTCCATTTTTACCATATCCATGTTCCAAGACACGTGTAAACCTTAAACTAAGAATGTGCCAAAATCCGAATGGCTGAACGTGTCACACACAATCAACGGTTTAAACAACCACTCCATTTACTGCGGAGTAAACATTTCTAAACCGATTATAATCACTATTACACAATTCATCGTCACGATCATCGCCATTATTAATTTTAATTTCTTCATTTTCTTGTGGTATCCAATACTTTCGACGAAACATTTAATTGAGACTAGCTTTTGCCAGCGACTCCGTTCACGTATTATAGTGACATCATTAGAACAGATTTTTTGTTAAAAAAAAATCTGTCCTATGTCCGAGTTCCAAACTATGTCTGTACCAAATTTCACAGAAATCGGTTCAGTACTTTAGGCGTAAATAAAAGACAGACGCGGACAGACAGAGTTACTTTCGCATTTATAATAACTAATTAGTTTGGATAGTTTGGATATGAAGTGACGTTACGATTTTAGACGTGGATAGCTCTTCCAAACTGTAAATCGTTTTATATAAGTATTGTTACGTTATACGATAAAATAAAAAATAACGTATTCAACGTTTTTTCTATAAATCGATTTTTATTTTGCATGCCCTGTCGAGGCAGGCCCAGAAGGAGATGGCGGGACGAACTTGATGTCTTCGACAAGGATGGCCGCAGAAAGTTTTGTGTAGAGAGGAGTAACAGAAGGGTAGGGAGGCCTTTGCCCTGCAGTGGGACGATAACGACTAATAATAATAATAAATGCCATGTCGATTTTATTCTACACATGTATTTCTTAAACTAAAAGACGAAAATAAATTAACTGTTATTTACCGCGGCCCATAAAAAAATATAAGCTTATTTTGGCCATCAGAATTGCAATAAAAGATAGCAAGCGATTTTCCATCTGCTTCGGCTGCTTGATCAACATAATAAGGATTTTATTCAATTTCATCAAATATTCATTTACACACACATTTTATTTTTATCAAGCAATTGCAATTGCAATACCTAGCAATTGTGTATGTCCATCCATTTTAAGGGACTAAAAACCAATCATTCAACTATAGATCATTAACGATGATCTAAAATACAACATAAATTATGTGGTGGAAGCAATAATACATTTTATCCTTCAAAACATTTGACCCTCAATCAATACTTGACAGAAAGCACAAAGCGATTTCAACGCCTCCTATCGTCCAAATATTTGTCCGAACTCATTGACACGGGACATCAAAAGCGAGCATACAAGAACGCACTTATGGTGGCGAAAGCGTTATATTATTACATATTGGACAATATTATATATTTTATCGCATAAATGAGGCAACTTTGTATAAACAATAACGTAAGGGAAATTATAAAAACTACATAGTATAAAACAAAGTCGCTTTCTCTGTCACTATATCCCTATGTATGATTAAATCTTTAAAACTACGCAACGGATTTTGATGGGGTTTTTTTATAGACAGATTGAAGAGGAAGGTTTATACGTAGTAACATTCGTAAAATAGTGGAAAGACTAACTTAGTACCAGCGTTACATCAGTGCGAAGCACGACCAGGTCGCCAGTTTTACTATAGGAAGGCCCTTAAGCAAATAATATATTCAGTTATTAGTTAACTTTAGAAAAAATTTAAGCGACGAAGTCAATATTGTAGATTGCAAATAGAATAATATTCTTTTTGTGAGGTAAATATTTTCGTAAATTATAGTTACTACTATAATTTTGCCTACTAGGTATTCACGAAACCAGGCAGGGTTATGGGAAGATGATGATACCTATATAATGTTTAAAAATATGAACTTCGAACTGTGCCAGATTTTCGAATACTGTACAAAAAGACGCAATAAAGAACTCAGAGACAAGGTGGACACAAAACGACACTAGCGCCGCGATTCAGCAAAGTAATGTGTAATCCTCACTTGTTCCATTTCGCATCACTCTGACTCAACAAGCTGATGTCGACCTGTATTTTGAGCAGGGATTTCTTGCTAATAACTGCGGTCTACCTATAAGGGAACCACGACTTAGTAATAAATAAACCAGAACTCTTTAATAGTACCGTTTTTTTTGAGTTGACTGACCGATTGCCTGATGGTAAGCAATCGGCGCCGCCCATTAACACCCGCAACAACAAAGGAGATACGAGCGCGTTGCCGGCCCTAATTGCTCTACTATGTAAATCTTCAATATCTCTCTCTCTCTCTATTAAAAAACCGCATCAGAATCTGTGGCGTAGTTTTAAAGGTTTAAGCGTAGGTAAATAGGGATATAGGGACAGGTAAAGCAACTTTGTTTTATACAATGTACTGATAAATGAATCATTCAATTCGTGAATTTAATATCTTATTATTTCATTTCGTATGTAAGTTTCTTTCTTAGGCCTGATTTTTCAATGGTTAGATAAAAGTTAACTGCGGAATAATTATGATGCTGTCGCGTCAGAATGTTTGTATAAGACAGTGACAACAACAATTTTATTCCTCAGATAAAATTTATCTGATTATTGAAAAATCATCCCTTAATGGAGTAATTTGAGTCAAAAATAAATTAATAAACGCAATTCAATGTTGACAATTCAAAGAATTGTATTGAATTTTACTAGATGTCAAATACTCAATTCACTTTTATTATTACATTTCATGTTAACAGAATTACACAGAAGATACAATGCATATACATAAAAGCCATCAATGTTACCAAGGTTAACAACCTCTTGTGATTAAAATAACTTTTTCAAACAAGGAGGTCGTTCTAATCGGTTGGTAGGACACTCAGCATTTTTAATGTTGAGGGTCACAAAAGATACCTCTAAATGCCAAACGACTCTTCAACACATTCTTATTGTTTTAATTTTAACTGGAAATTGGTAAACTCCCCTGAGATTTTTTTTAAGAAAATTTCATTATATACTTTATTTAAAAAACAGTTCACGATCGAACTATAATAATAATAGCTACACCCTTTATTTGATGGTGGAAAATCATCTTCTGACTTCTACTGGGTGGAGAGATTTTCAGAATCTTTCTGGCTAAAGATCACCCTGTCTCCTCTTCTGCTCAGGGCCAGGGCCGGTATATGATAACGTTTCTACCCGCAAATCCGACTGAACATCAACCCCATTAGGCCCCATCTGTGGTGGTCTATTGGCGGAACGCTACGGTATGCTCCACCCTTTACTCCGGGTGGTCTTCACAATAACAACACCGGGGCGTTTTCTCCCGCTGTATTTGAAACAGGTACCTACAGGTCCTACAGAAGCTTCTCTGTCTGGTAGCACCTGCGTCAGGAGCACAAATTACGCTAAGTCCACAATTTATTGAAGTTGACCTAATTTGGTAGGCATTAGATTAAATTGTCACATTTTATAACGCAATAAATTTCGGCAAAGAATGTTTTTTTACACGTCCTACATATGATACGACGAGCAAATAGGGGTGGGGTGTGATTCTGTAAGACTTCATTCTAAACTTCGAATCTGAATCCGCTGTGAGTAGTAGTACACTAGCGCTACACTTGCGAGTTGAACTAAATTGACAGCATCATATTGATAGATAAAGTATGAGATGACGTAAAAAGTGGCATTCTAAAATTTAATTACCCCGTCACTTCGACGCTCACTTCGCACTCGAACAAGATTCAAAATCAAACAAATTTTATAGAATCGACGTTCAGATAGCGCTCCTCGATAAGCCTAAACCTGCCTGACAAGCGAAATTGTGAAAAAGAGGAAACAATCTAAGAATAATGTGTTTGGGAAATGGTAAGTAAACACACCAACGATACAGGGGGAAATCTTAATATAGGGCAACTTTTAAAAATATATAATTACACGTATTTCCCTGAGTATTTTGTGTGTATTAATAAATAAAGAAACAAATAAATACATACAAACTGTAAATAATGAATACGATCAAACTGATTCACCAGTCAGTTAACAACACGTGTTGTAGATAAATAAATCTAGCTCAATAAAAGCAACAGTTTTATGAATGACAAATATATATGACACTGTATTTGTGTGTGTGATTGTATGTGAGTAGTCAAGCTAACCTTGACTTTGTGTTTGAATAGTCCGGTCGAAGATTTAGTTTAAAGTCTAGGTCGAAGTAATAAAGAAGTCCTGAGAGCGTAGTACAAGTTAGTTTTACGTTGACGTGTTCGAAACATTACAGCGACTAGTCCTCTAATTGGTCGGTTAAAATGGAGCCGACCAATCACAGCGTCAGACGTCATAAACGTGTCGATCGAGCTAACGTAGGTATAGTAAACTCCTACTAGGCACTCTGTTACTGTTGAGGGTTGTCGTTTGTTGTTAAACATTATTTTATGAACAAAATGAAAATGTATAGCTAAATGTGTTGGTAAGCGCCAATGTCAAGAACGGCTGAACCGATTTCGATGGCTCATTGTTTTTGTTATGTTTGTTATTATCAGAAAAAAACTTAATGAAGCAAAATTTTACATTTGTTCGCCGTAATTACCAGTAGCGAACCTTTGCTTTAAAATAAAACCAATATAACAGCATTTGAGATGATATTGCTGTACCTACACACAAAACATTACCTCACTGAATAAAGTTTCAGATTTATTTTCTTACAGGTTTGACTTTACTGGACATAAAAAATATCATAGTCCTCATTCACGTGGGTATTAAATAAATAAATAAAATACATACAATTAAAAACTTTATATTAATAAAGAGATTTTTTAAATCATTCAAGTGTCACATTAACAAACGCTTACTTTTTCTTTTTAACGAAAAAGACAATTTTATATAAATATATTCTTTACAACTTTCACAAGTCAAAGTCAAAAGTCAAAAATCATTTATTCCAATTAGACCTTTACAGGCACTTTTGAACGTCAAACAATTTTTTTTTAAATCGTGTCAGTCTTTTGGTCAGAGTCTCTCTAGTTCGGTCAATGTCTCTTAGTTAAGCTATTTGCTCGTTCCAAAGTGTAGATTCCGATGGAGAAGAACGAGCAAGAAACTCCATGGTTACTCTTTTTAAATCAGTTTCACATACAGATTCCTTTTACAAACAGTTGGTTCAATTATGTGAGAACAGTGTAACACTAATATTTATTACAATATATAAAAATAAAGTAACGTTAAGGACAATAGACAGTTTGGAGCCGACTGACGGCGCTCGTTCACGAGCATGACACGTACGCCAGCATCGCCCAACTCAACCATACTATAGGGAATTAAGCGATCCAGCGCCCACCTCTTCCTATTCCTTCAAGAATTAAAAGGTGCGATCATATATTATTACATTAGATATGTTTCCAGTGTGTATAACATAACAATACATATAGGTACATTTTCTTTTATCACAGTATCATCGACGTCCTTTGCAATTCACGTCTAAAAAGATACTTATCTACAAATAAGGGATCGAAATTTAATTTCACGCTTACCTTCCGAACTTTGTACCTTAGCAACAGGGTCGGACATCAATTTAAGGAGGTTCTATTTACTCTCACATACATGGTACACAATAAAAGGTTTCTCAGGTGCCTTGAAGGACACTTGTTGATTCCACCCGACTCACACCCGCGACTCCTTCATAGAACTGGCTGGAAAACTTTTTCAGAGCCATTAAAATGACGAAAAATGAACCTTATTATGACGCTTTAGTGTGAGATTAGGTACATAATATGGAAGGAAAATTTATAATGATGAATATCATAGGTATATAAATATAAAATCCTTTAGATTTGTTTGAATTACTGGACTCGTGTTTTATACCAAATACTTTTTTATGGCATACGAGCGAACGGGTTACCCGATGGTAAGCAATCAGCGCCGCCCTTGGACACCCGCAACCCTAAAGGGGTAAAACCAGTACGCTGCTGGCCTTTTAAAGCCTTTTAGGCATAAGGAATTTGGATATTTAAGGATTGGGAAGGGATGGCGGGAGGGCTAGTGATTGAGCCTCCGATAACCTCATTCACATGGCGAAACACAACGCTATTGTTGTTTCACGTCGGTTTTCTGTGAGGCCGTGGTATAACTCTGGTCGAGCCGACCCAGTTCGTGCCGAAGTTTGGCTCTCCCATGCTTAAGCGTAGACTGAAATATTGGTGACGTCACGATGTAGTACTTACAATTTATAGGTACTGAGTAGTGACATAGCCACCTCACATTGCTAAACTTGTTTTTTTTATTATTTAAAAAAAACGGTGACTTATATTTTTTTACTATTGAAGTTACTGGCGCATTAAATCGATTTTTAATTTTCTTATCCAATCTTTATCCTTTTTTTATTATTAGCTTTGAATACTATTTATTGTATGAGAATACTGTTAATTAGATGATTTTCTTTGACAAAAAAATCTCATTAAAGCATGTATAACTTAAGCTTAGTTAACTTTGAAACTGCAATAATATGTTACACACATCACGTACATTATGGCAGCTTGATTCGTTAATTAATTAAAGAAAGTTTCATTCAAATTACATTAATATAAATATGTAATAACGAAAAATATCTAAGCAGGCAAGCTTAAATAAATAGAAACTGTTTCCATTAACAAAACAGGATCTAATCAACCTTTAGACAAATTCCAATCCCAGATTAACCCCGGATTTAAATAGAACCTCTCGTAAGAAGATGGTTAGGATCAAAGAGTACCAACATAGATTTATTCACTGCTACAATTAGTATCAACTGTAATTACGTATTTCAGTATCAATCATCAATCATAAGTGTAGGAGAGTCATGTTTCTGCACGAATACGTCGGCTCAACCGGAGTCATACCACGGCCTCACCGAAAACCAGCGTGGAACAACGATAGTGTTGTATTTCCCGATACCGAGGCCCAATCTCTACGCCTCCTCCCAACCCTATTCAATCGTTAAATATCCAAAACCCTTATCTCCAAAAGGCGCACAACGCATACGTAACTCCTTTGGTGTTGCGGGTGTTTACAGGCGGCACCGATTGCTTACCATCAAGTGCGTTACAAACATACAATTTCACATGCATATTACATTCTGGACCCGGAACAATAATTTGTGGATCACACAAAGAATTGCTGAATACGGGAATCGCTACTTAGCGTCAGTGACCCAGCCACTGCATCAACTATGTAGTCAGTTTTTGATGTCTTATTGTGTGTGTTTTGTGATGGCGAACGAGCCGATGGTTTACCTGGTGGTAAGTAATCAGCGCCACCCATGGATACCCGCAACTACAAAGGATTTACTAGTGCGTTGCTGACCTTTTGGGGATTAGGGATTTGGAGATTTAAGGATTGGAGGAGAGCAAAGATTGGGCCTCCTATACATTAACAAACCGAAAATAAATAAGCTTTCCATCAAGAGATAAGTCACAGCAAGTCAGCAACAAGCAATTATAGTAACAAAGTATGGCGAATGCAATTTGCGGCAACGAGCATTTCCGCTCACCAAGGCGAAGTCAGCGGCAACGTGGCAACACACACACTGCACACTTCTAGTTTATTTATTCATTTATCTTTTAACACGTTAAGGTGATTGATATGACGGAGTGACAAGTCTGGACAAGGTCAGGCATTTTATTGTGGACAAGGATTCAAAGGATTTTACATTTAGAAAACGATGTTAGGATCCTTTCTTGTAATAAAACTCTAGTAAATTATGTTTTGCATCTTTACAGCACTTTACTTTTCGATGAGGTTACATACTCAACTAATTTCAAGTTGCGGTAAGAGCTTATATTTTTTATTGTTTAAGGCTGAATCTAAGCTCTGGAAAAGATCTAAGCCACTGGTAACCTCATTCTAACGGTGAAAAACACGTCAAGCGTAGTTTCACGCTGGTTTTTCGTGACGGCATACCATTCCGTCGAGCTGGCTTATTCCAGATATTAGCTTTCTCAACCTTAATTACTTTTGAGAAGCAATTTGCAGGATACAACATGTAAAAAACAATACATTAGTGCTTGTAAAAATTTAAAATGACATGTTTGGGTATATGGTGAGGGAACATTTACATGGGCGGAAATCTACCCGAAAATCTAAAAGACGATTAAAAGTCTAAAGGCAAAATTAATATTAGGAACATACTGGTATTTTTCATAACCTCAAAAAAGAGAAGGCCAAACAAGAAGCCATATCGATACTACCTACTTAAAAAAAATCGGTTAAATTTGAACTGACAAAACTCCACTCGCCCTTAAACAAGACTTGCATGACTCCAGGCTCTAGGTCGTAACATTTAACACTCTTACTCCTATTTTACAAACTAACAAAGAGGTCTTATTACACCCCTTACTTGAGCTTATTAAATAAACTTCCCCGTCCCATCGAATCAATAAACATCCACGACATTATTATAATGTAATAGGTACCTATATTTGATTATAATAATCCTCTTAAAAGCGGATTACGATATTATGATTTCCCTTTCTCCCGAACAGATTATTGCCTCTCGCATAATGGCATCCAACCAACATCAGTAGCATACTGACCTATATCTATTGAATTGACACTCGACAATTTATGAGAGCGATTCCTGTCACTCTTATATCATTTCCCCTGCGGATTTAAACTGTGAATACATTTATTCTTATTTAAAATTGATTTTGACGTGTTATGACTTTCTGTCGTGTGACCGCCCCGATGGGCTCTTAGGGGAGATTGAGGATATAGCAAATGAGCTATCGGGTCTGATAGTAAGGCGCCGGTAGACGCCATCCACACCAGAAGAGCGACTAGCCCTTTTGGGGATTTGGCGATAGGAGAAGCGTAATAGTCGGTTCAGAGGTTAGGACAACATGTCTAGGTTGTTTTTCGGAATCTAAACTACATTGTAGAAATGACTAACAACAATGAAAAATATTAATTTGTAAACATTAAACGATTGTATGTATTTCGGTAAAGTTAAATTAATACGTTTGAGATATTAGACCAAAACTTAAATGCAAAAAGTTTTTGCCATTGATATCAACTTTAATCAAAAGCGAGACTTTTCACATAAAGCGATCGAGTTTGTTTGTGCATAACCCCTTCAAGTGACAAGGGTGTGATACACGAGGGACAAAAAGACAAACAATACCGTTTAGATAAAGACCTATTGTTTTATAAACGCTTTAATTATGTAAAGTTTTCTCGTAAATTGTCCGATGTGACAACGACTTCATTAAAATGTTTACGTCAATTAAATATTCTCAATTTCCCGCCAATTTTTATGCTCTTTGACACTTTCGTGAATGACTTTATCTAGCGGAGCATAGACATCATAGAATGTTTGTGTGTTCTTATTTATATTTACTTCATTATTGATATTTGATAGTACGTCTATGATAAAGATATACACACCGAATCTCGCTCTTAAGATTTTAGTTGGAGTTTACAACTAGAGTTACAATAAAACATATTGTATGAACTTTTGCTGGCAGACTGGAAGTCATTGATTGCTTTCACGCTTCTTTACTAAGAATATATTTATTAAGAAACGATATAAATGGTTCCATCACAAAATTAAAAAAAAATAAAGATACCTATTCATTTAGCTTTTTTTCAAAAGTTTTAAACAGTTCTCAACCTTAATATTTATAGAAACTAAAGCTGAAAGATACGTAAATGTTTACCTTTTTACTCTAAAGTTTTCGATGAGCCATATATTGTTTAGTGGTGGCCAGTATCCACACCAGACTCATCAGAAACAATAAACAACAGTTTCAAACATAGAATTGTTAGTGTCAAAGTTTTTCGCGCGAAATGTATCTACTGGCGCGGACGTGAAATATTGAACTAGTGTTGGATCCCTCGCAATTGATAAAAATAGAGCGCTAGCAGGGGGATTGAATTCGTCATTCTATCCGGTAGTGAAACGGCTTGTTTTATTCATTGGTATACCCACAAAGTGGCCAATTTCAATCGTGTTAGCTCTTCCTGCAGAAATATTCGCAATAAATAAGTTATATGGTAACATATTTTATTTTAACATAAATTACTTAGTTATTTGTTATAACTGGCATTTTTATTCTAAATTTAAGATCATACTTACAATATACAACGAACTTATTGCATACATTACGCTATGTGAGAATTATTAAAACGAAGACCAATTAGTAGTATTAGATTATCGACGAAATTGACATAACCACTCTGATAAAGAAGCCTGTATTCCTTTTTCCCATGTTAAAATAAATTACAGGCATATTAAGAATCTATGTTACGCTATGATTATCTTTTAAAATTTAGTGGTTATGGTTGCAAAATATATAAACCATTATAATTCCTCCGTTCATAGGTCAACATGAAATAGAAATAGAAAGCTGCAAGAATTCTGTTTAATTTATCAATTTTAAACACAAATAAATATCGACTCATATACGTAAGTGCAAAGACTAAAATAATCAATAAGAAGTTGCAATAACATGAAGCCTAATCAGGTTGTAAACAGATATGGTCTGTGCCCACATTTTGATATTTGAAAAAATTACAAGGTTACCAACAACTCTCATAAAAAGATAAAAAATTAAATATCGTCTGTGTATCCGTATGGTGATGATGAAAATTCAGTCAGTAGACTGAGTGAAAATTCCTAGGTAAAAAAAAAATTAGGAACGTGCAGGTAACTTATTGTCATGAGAATTTCAGATTAGCAAACGCTAAATACTGTAAATTTGATGAGTTTTCCTTTTATTTAAAATCATACTTATTTGTCATATATACAGGAATGTTATTATTGTATTTGAAACCATTAAAAATATTTGGTGACTTTTTTCTTAAGTATTTTTTATAAATAAATAACGAAATACTATTTCGTTTGTCATAGTGCATTTTATGATGATATCATGTTTTTTATACACCAAATTATTTGATATAATTATACCATTTCTATATAGGTATATCATTTATTTTTATTGCAATTATAATAAGTTACTAAATAGTATAAACAAATGTTAATGGAGGCAAAGCATAAACAATGGCTTCTTCGCAGCAGTTGTCATTTTTCCCGCGCAACTTGAGCCAACGAAAACAGGATAATTGATAGCACTTTTCGGGAAAAGCTATCACAATACTATCTTACATACAATTAGTAAAATAAACCAGAATTTTATATTTATAGCTAGTAAGTATATTAATATATTAACATATTCTTACTTAAAATTTATCCCGATTTTCCGAAGTAAGTATCTTGTTCTCTTAACTTTCCTTTTATTTCATTCAAATGCTGGATTTGTACAACAAATAAAATTTTCATTATTTTTGCTTATCAAAATAAATTTTACATCAAATTCGTAATTCAATTTAATTAATAAAACGCAGTTTCCATTTTCATAAATGCGTATTTTCCGATTATTTTAATGAATACTGTAATATTGTATTAAATATTTATTTCAGTTGAATATTTACTTACCGTTCACAATAAAAACAGCTGAATACAGTTGAATTATCACAAATCACTAGTTAGTTTTGATTGTACACCGCATCACTGTCGTTTTCGAGCGGTCGGCGTTGGGAGCGGGACATGCGTCGCGGTCGGCGGTCGGGACCTCACTGGCACGACAAACAGTCTGGGTATCCTCGAGTCCAGCGGTGGGAGTGGGGGGGCCGTGACGATTGATCTGTACTTCCATGTCCTGAAAAGCCGCCCTATCTCAGTATCGGAACAATCGCTCGTCCTACGACCCGTATCATCTGCGAATTGCTGTTCAAATATTCAATATTTATTTCCATCGTAATGTTTCGATATCTTGTATGTTTTGATGCTTTTGTTCCTTTCCTAATGTTTAAGAGGGATTTTGGAATGTAATCAGTTTAACTAATAATGAATGAAATGCCAATTAATTATACATGAATACATTGTTAGAGATCATTTTATAACTTTTACATATTTTATGACAATTTTGGTCCAGTTCTTAACTTGTTAAAAGCTATATAAATATTCAGCCTGGCAAAAATTTATACAATATTGGATTTATTTCGTTGAAAAAATACATACGAGTATTTGGCAATGTATCAGAAATACAGGATACTAAACACACATTTAAAAGTATGAGTTTTAAAAATTTTATTGCAAAAGCCATTGGTTGTTCTTTATTTGGAAACTAGCTACTACTAGGTTTCACCCGCTGCTCGACTCTATTTAATCCTAGCGTGATGTTTTATAGCCTATACACTCAGGAACATTGTAGCTATCTATCAGTGAAAGAATTTTGGCAATTCCACCAGCGGTTCCAAAAGTCACCCCCTACACACAAACTTATAAATTTTACCTTTTTATAATGTTAGTGTAAAAGTATAGATTACTGTGACGTATGGTCGAAATAAAATGTGATACTTTTGTAACCTCGTGAATTATGTTATATGGACTTTTTTACAATAGGTAGGGTAAGATGAACATACCTAATAACAAGGTTAAACTGGTTTTGAAATATACAAAAACAAAATATATTGTTTTGTCCAATTACGGAATTAACGATCAGAAGGGACAGACCAAGAGTAATTCTTGTTAAATACCTATGGTCTTCTTCAGAAAAACGCGGATGTTATATTTGCACTTGCAACTATTTTTTTTGTCAGGGGAAAATCTTCAGATTAATTGTCCCGCCCAGGGAAGGCGAGAAATAGTGTCAGACTCTTACTGACTAAAACCGCCAAGTTCCTTCTCCTGCTCTAGGCCGAGGCCGCGGTGACTCATTGCGCTTACCCCGCAACCCCGGCTGAATATCAGCTTTATAAGGCCCCGTCTGTGGTGGTCTATGGGCTCTTTGAAGCACGCGCGGAACGCTACACGCCGTACGGGTCTGGATCTGGTCGAGCGGCGAGCAACCCGCAAGCAAGCCGTCCGCAGACCCGCGCTTACGGTGGCCGGAGATAGTTTCACGCACTTGCAACTCAGCTTACACATTTTTGACCATATTTACTACTTAAAAACATTCAATAACATTTATAAATAAAAGTTTAAACAAGTGAAAGTAAGTATCACAGACAGCATAGTAGCCGGCGACCAACTTCTTCGCAACGAAGCGTGGCTGGATTCAATTCCCGCATGGAACCTTTCTTAATACATGATTCACAACTTATTTTTTGAGTGTGGATATTATGAGCGAACGAAATAATGGTTTTTAACGTTATAAACACACCTACAGTAAACATCCACGTAAACCATATCTTGAGGCAACGTTTTCGAAGATAAATTGATAATGAAAATAAATATCTAATACTTAATATAAATATATACACATCAAAAATATTTCGAATATTTTATTCAAAACCAAAACAAGCTAACGAAATAATACCAAGCTCATCAGTTTAAAATCGTTACGCCTACGAGAGCGCTACGAGTTCTCAGTGACGTAGGAAGGTATGCTGGCGTAGGCGTAGGCGGATGCTACGAATATACTACGCTGCTACTGTAGGGTCGTAGCCGAGAGTAAATTACAGAAATAATAAGGGTGATGTGGCCCTTTTTGTTAATTTATCCGTGATTTGATATTTTTATTTACGTTGATACCAATATGGTACTTGCATTTGTTAAGACAGAATAGTTAGAAAATTAAATAGCAAATGAATAATTATAATACAATAAAATCGAGATCAATACGTACCTACGTTTTTATAAGTATGAATACGAGTCGAGATACTACTTCATATATCGTGTATATTATAAATAATATAGGTACAAGAATCGTGATAATGTTATAACAATTACTTATTCGAAAAGGAAAATCTGTGTATTAGTATGTGTGGGACAGCCATGATTCGGCACGAATGGGTCGGCTCGACCGAAGTGTCGACCTCCGACCTCCGGTAACCTCAATCACATGGCGAAACACAACGACGTAGTTGTTTCACGCCGGTTTTCTATGAAGCCGTGGTATCACTCCGGTCGAGCCGACCCATTCATGCCGAAGCTTGGCTCTTCCACACTTAGCTTAACCGATTTCGCAGAGCTTCCTTTTATGTCTTCATTATTGTAAGTAGGTGTTAGAAGGCTCCGCTGGTAGATAACAAAACAACATCAGAAACATGTTTACCCGACACTTGGAATTTCTCTTATGACCTAAGCTTCCGCCCGCGGCTTCGCCCGCGCGGTATGTTAATAAAAAGTACGCTATGTACGCTATTCCGTGTATCCTATGCCTGTGCCAAATTTCATCCAGATCTGTTCAGCCGATTGAGTAACAAACATCATAACTTTCGCATTTATAATATTAGTAAAATAAGATTTGCGTTTATGCAGACCAGAAAGCAACGAATGTCAAATTAGTTGTCAAGTACCTAATTATACTACGGGCGTTGGGGTTCAAGGGACGATCTCCGGCCACCGAAAGCGCGGGTCTGCGGACGTCGAGTAAGGGCAACTCGCCGCCCGACCACAACCAGATCCGAGCGTACGGCGCGTAGCGTTCCGCGCTCGCCTCAAAGAGCCAATAGACCACCACAGACGGGGCCCTATAGGGCTGATGTTCAGCCGGTGTTGCGGGGTAAGCGCAATGAGGCACCGCGACCTCGGCCGGAGCTGGAGAAGGAACAGGGGGGTTTTTAGTCAGTAAGAGTCTGACTTTCTACTTGAAGTCATTCGATGATTTTCCCCAGACAAAAAAATGTACTTAATTATACCTACATATCAGCAGTACCCCATGCTGATCCCTTGCTAACAAACACGATGCTATACTATTATATAACAGCCTCGTTCTAAATGCCAGCGCATCTAACACAGTCGCTTGTCTATTAAAAATAATTAGCACTAATTATGCGACCTTAACCGCAATAATGAATACATCCGACTTATTTTAATTACTTATATTCAATGTCGGATCTAATTCATCAAACTATTCGTTTGTTTCCTGAAACGGCGAATTTTTGTCGACCATTAATTTACCTAGTTCTGTCCCATATGTTGTGGTACTACTTTCACACTAGGTATATGAAAAATTAACACATTATAACGACAACTTAGCTAAAAACTGACAGTTTAATTTCAAATGTTCATAAAACGTTTTTAGTGATTGAAAATAAAAAGTTATAGAACATTGGTAGAAAGGCTCAAACTAACTCGGAGGTGTCGAACTCTTTTGCAGTCCAGACAATTTTAATTTTCTATTTATTTTATTTGATTTATCCATTTATTTCAGGTTATTGAAGGCCCATATAAACATATACAAAAATATATTTAAATGACTCAGCGTGTGTTCTTGGCTCATTTTATTAAAAAACAATACAATATAATATTGATGTTACCTCCATAATCCAGGTGAAACTAGGATATAGAATAACAGTAGGAAGCTAATTAAGTGGCATTATACATTCTACCTTGAATAAAAATATTTGACTCGAATTCTATTTAAAAAAAAGCCTTTATCTTTCGTCAAATTGGACAAAAGAGGTTCCAACTTTGATTTACGAAGTTAGCAGAGGTGGAGTTGGAAATTTGTTCAACCCAATTAAGGACCTGCTTGTGGGTTCGAGGGTGCGACAATAAATCGACCACCATAAGGTCCATAAGTTAGTGACCTACTGCATGACTGTTTCGTAGAACAACTGTGCTAATTCCCATACACATTACACCCTTACCAGACTCGCTATAATAAACTTAGATTATGAATTAGTAAAACATAAATTATTTCGAACGTTCAATCTAATTTCAATATAAAAAAAAAATCTACAGTTTGGTTACTTAATTTTAATAACACATGGATATTTCATTGTAAACTAACTTTTTCTGTAAGGGTGTACCTAATTGTCATCAACTTTTCTCGCCCCAGTTAAGGTGAGAGGGAGTGTCAGGCTAACTGACTATATGCCAACTCGGAATGAATTCTTTCGGGGCCATGATTGCGAAAAATTATTGCGCTTGGCCTGCAACCCCGGCGGAAAGAAACTCCGATCTTTAGATTCAGTTTCATATTTTGTTAAGAGTAGGTATACATATTAGGTACATACAACATGGTGGTTTTATCACGATGTCAATCAATAAAAACTACATAGTGGATCATATTCATAACTTATTCATAATTATGATATGTATAGTACAGTAGGTACTTTAATGTTTGCAAATTTTGATCAACTATGTCCCACCCGCAGGGCATACCTACAATAATTATTACATTTGTACAAGCTACTAATATTTTTTTAATTCAGCACAATAATAACAGAACTGTCTATATGATAGTCCAGAACATCCCTTGAATTTGATGATTTATCAATTAAAACTAATTTTAAAATTACTTTAATAAAAATATATCATCGCAACAGTGCAATAAGCAATAAATGCTTATCCCGCCCAGGTAGAGCCGGCTCAAAATGTCACACTCTTACTGACTAAAAAACTTCCCTGCTCCTTCTTGTTTTGACGCGCCGTACGTCCGCAGTGTCGGACGTCTACTGTGGTGGCGGAGGTTTGAGGAGGAGGATAGCTCCCCACACGGTCCGGTTCCTTCTTTGCGACCATAACTGCTTCACAGAAAGAGGTGAGAGTTTCCCAGTCCCTATAGCTCCGCACCATGGCCTCGACTAAGGCCGGCGTGGCGTGAGAGGTCGCCGCCGCCAAACACATCCCTAATGACACGGAGATGCTAAATGTAAGTGTAAAAATGCCTAAGCAGGGCACACTGCCACCGAAAGCTCCACCGTGTCCTCTGGGTGGTCCTCACAATAACAACACTCGTGCGTTTACTCCCGCCGCTCCGACACAGGAACTTAAAGCTGCCGTGGCCAGTAAGCACATGCTACAGGAGGAAGTCTTAATGATTTTTTATTAGGGACTCCTGATCTAATATCGTAAGACCCAAACAACCGACTTCTTAACCATTAATAGAGATAATACAACCAATAATAATATTTCTTATACTTTTTAGTTTTATTGTATTGTGATGTATAGAACAGTACACCTCTATGCTTCTTGTATGTTAATAGTCTATGGTATTACCCTTCAACTTCAATTTGACAGATAATATTGGTATTATGTATTATTGTTTTGATTGAATACGGTTCCTATCTGTGGGGTTATTTTGTAAAGTATTTTTTTATCAACTTCTTTAAAACTGCACCACAATGAACACAAGAAAACTGTGGGGTGAGATGGAAGACGAGAGAACAGATGAGACGTTACTTCAGAATGTCAACTTTAATCCAATAATAGAACTGGGTATGCAAAATATTCCTGAAATATCTATCACTGTGAAATCTTCCCCTATCGAACTTCCAAAGCCTAATCTAATCACTCATACAATACAGCTACATGCTCACGCGAGGCAGCTGTCAAATATACTCGAACAAGCTGAAAATGCCTTGTTTGAGGGTGCACGGATTGGTCCAATAAGCTTACCCATAGAACCACCAGAACCAGAAATAAAACTAGAACATGACACGAACCCGCCGATTAACTTCCTTGAAAAAGAGTATTGTGATTTCTCACTAGGCAAAGGTCCCATGATATTGCCTTTTACTCCAGAAAGTCACAAGAGAGCACTGCGGCAGTGCGCGGCAATAGCTCTTGGTCACGTTGGCGTTGCGACTACTACTAATGTCGTACTGACTGCCGTGGCAGATGCCCTGGATCTCCACATGACCAACATGTGCAAGCTGCTCAGGACTGTTGTGGACAGAGAAGCAAGTGGCCTAAAATCAGGCTTCCCGGATGCAATCTCAAAGGTGTTTTCTGACCTCAATGTTGGTAACCTTCATGAATTTTATCAGAACAGAGTTGTGAGGTATCATGCAATGACTAAAAAGAAATGTGAAGAGTTGAGAATTCAGTGTGAAGCTCTGGCTATAAGGGACATCGCACCACAGTTGAAGCTAGAAGAAGTACCAGAGTTACACTTCCCTGCTGCACTGGATGGTGCATTCACTCCATCATTAGAGCCAGGGTTTCAAATGCTGCACAGTCTAGAACAAGAAGGCTTGGAGCTGCTAGATGCAGTAACATCAGATGATATCACCAAAATGGACTCCATGGAATTTTCACAACCAGAAACCACAGCAAAACTTCCTACATTATCACCCAGTGCGAAAAAGAAAAGAAAATAAACTTTACCTATAATATCTTTTATCTAGAATGTTGTAAGTAATAATAATATTGTGTAAGCTATATTTTTAAAGTAAAAAATAAATATCTTTGTAACATTACATTGATTTATTTACTTTTTTTTAATAAGCTTTTTAAATTGCTTTAGGTTTAAAGCTTTCAGCAACATTCACTATCACACACATAAAGCTTCAGTTTGATTACTGAACACTTTTTATTTCACTTTACACCCTATTAAGCTAAGTCCCGTAAAACGGGGTGAATAGATACACGAAAGGGGGGATAGATGTTGGCAAATTTTCCTAGTATCTATTCACCCCTCTTCTGTATTTATTTACCTCTTGAATTCTATTCACCCTGTTTTGCAAGCAACTGGGCAAGTTGAAACAATATGTATTTGAAAATTAGAATTTTTCAACTTCTTGTCCAGGCATCTGCAGTGTAGATTGGAAGAACAGAAGCAGCTCTTTATTGTTACTTAAAGTAGTTATTTCAGTTCAATACTAAAGTAACAATAGACAAGATGTTAATGCTCCACTTTTTAATTACCTTTTTTGAAATATTGTAACTGGAACTTATAGAAGTTGGGGTGGCTAGCTAGCTTGCATGAATAAAGTTGATAATAAAACATCCTTTAAAACATAGCACCAAATAATTTATTCCAATTACTGTGTTAGATAACAAATGTGCTGCCAAAACACGGATAATTACACCACTGTATGTACAACATGCAATATGATTGTCTATGATTATACACAACAATTACTTGGTAGTCAAAAATTAAACAGGTCACTTCCAACCAGATTTCATTGCTATATTTTACATTAAGTCAAAACATTATCACAATATTCTCATTAATTCTAATCACTAAGGCACTATGTGAAAATTCTTAAAAATATATTATGAATTCCAAACTTTTTTAGGTTTACTGATTATGTTAAGTTGCAAAATACAAATTTGTTGTTTTATTTACACCCTAAAAGAAATATTAGAAAATGATTAGACAAAATAAGTATGAATGCCTATTAGCAAATTATATTAAATTAGATGCAGCACACAACTACATCTACCAAAATTGTCATGGCGCAAAAAGATGTTTTACTTAAAAAAATAATGACTACTAAAAGAAATAAAAGCAAGCATTGATCCAGAACATAAATTGTAAATATTGTACTGTTAAAAGTGAGTTTGAGGCTCTTTAGTGATCTAGATCCATGCTTCTTTTGGTAAACTTAATAATTATGGAATGAAGATCAGAGAAGCCCATAAAATATTGATAGTAGGTATACTATACTACGCTTATTAAGTTGCAGACAAGTTAAAACATTATTACTGTTATTACTTTCACAGCAAGAAGAAAGTATTTGTGAACTATGAAATGATAAAAGAAATGAAATATGTTACTATCATGATCTGGTTTAAATGATGCTGATTATATATTTAGCAATAATTAACATAAAATATAATTAAGGACAAATCATTTACAACTTTTAGCAAAATAAGATTAATTAAAAATTAAACATATAAGAATCAGTAATGTATCAAACTTTTATCATTTCATATTAATTATTAATCTTTTGTCTTTAATATTTGTATGAAAAGTAAGAGATTCATTAAGGTTGAATGGGCATTATCAATTAAAGCTAGTATTAATTCTAATATCAGTAAAAACTATACATTTACACCTTGCGCCACCTAGCTTCCAATACACTTCATTTTTTTTCTTTCTTTCGCCTAAATAGCAGGATGTGGGGCTCTGCAAATAAAAATAATATTGATTATTAATTTTATAAATTAAAAATATTATGAATGTGAAAGTTGTAAAATGTGGAATGTGGGATGGATGTATGTTTTATATTCTTTCACTCAAAACTCCTGAACAGATTAGGTAGAAATTTGGTATGTAGATAGATGATACCCTGGACTAACACATATCAATGGAGAAAACCATGGACAGAGCTAGAGAGAGACAAGAGAGAATTTGCCCTTGTTATAAGAGGCCATAAAAATAGCAAAAACCTAATAACAATGTTTCATTTTTGATATTGGTTTAATAAAATTGTATCACATTAATCTGCTCATCTACTTTGCTCTGCTGATGATACTATCAATGATGGCATATGACATAGCAATATTTTTAAGTTCCTATTACGAAAGGAACAATGATGAGAGAATTTATGAAGTTCCATCATTGTAAAATGGGATGTAGTTTTTTTAAATGCAGAAACAACAATTGTTGAAGTCAATAAATGCTACTCACCAGGTTGATGTGTCATGTAGTGCACCCACCCTTGGCTCTGTTGTACACCAATACCGCGCCACTCCTGCTCGGACATCAAGTGGTTCTTGGGAACAAGCTTCACCATTTCCTTAGGAAGAACTACATGTCTGGAAAAGGCAATAATATTGAAAAGATTGAGTCTTCATACAGTTTAAATTTTAGCTTAAAATTTCAATCATGGTAATATGAGACACATAAAACAACAGGTGCGCAAACACCAGTATTTGCTTGGGGTTTTAATTAATTAAGTAGAATACAGATTAAAAGCATATTCCTGCTCTATTCACCTACTAGGTGTCACAATACACCTACGTTTTTCATTTAAACCAAGGAGTTTACGAAATAACCATGTCTTATGGGAATTGTTGTTTGATGTCACATTAATATATAACTTATTTCTGTTCCATATCATCTTCCTCAAACACTCCAAAATTATATTAAACATTATTTCCTTTCAAAAGTTGGTCAGTGGGTCGTCTTAGGGGCGGTTGAACAAGTTGAAATGATAATAAGCAAATACATAGAATTACTCAGAATACAGAGCATAGAACTAGCCTGCATTTTCTAGAAATTATGGAATCACAAATAAGGAAGTTTGTTAAATGGTTTTTCAAAAAGAACTTACTAGAAAACCATTGGTGTACCTAAAGCTGAAGATCAAACTGTATCTGAGTAAAGATGGAGATGGAGAATCTTTGCTATTTTGACCAAAGATTTGAATTGTATACAAGATGAGATATTACAATGAAATTATGATTAGGAACCCCAAAGGACTTGAAGGACATTGAACTGCTCCATTGGACCCATAAAATTTGAATGTTAAATAGGTTATAATGTCTGTAACATTTATTTGAATTATAGTTTTACTCTGAAACTGAAGTAAATTAACTAGTTACCTGTATTCGTGTTCTTCGTCGTAATATTTCTCAGAGTAATAAATTTCTCTTGCAGACATGATGATAGTCACGGTATTTCAAACGTACTGGTTACGCAAATAATTGGCTGTTTTGATAGAAACTCAATACTTTTCAGGGTATTACTGAACTTGGAAATAAAACAACGCTGTTTACAAAACAATTACTTCGCCCAGTTTTCTAGAAACTCACAAAGAAAACTTTAATCCGTCACAAACACGACTGAGAAGCGTTAACGATTTCAAAATTCGAATGTTAAAGTAGTGTTGCCAGAATTTATGGGACAAGTTGAAAAACCGGTACCTAACTTGAAAAAAAACACTAATAAATTGTATTCTCGACAAATAAAATAAAGTATTTTTATCGTTATTTTAGAGATTATTGTTTTATTTATATACCTTCTTGCTTGTTTTATAGGTACTTACCTATTTATCGAATAAATAACGACGGCCGAAAAAAGTGCGGGAAAATGCGGATTTGGCGAGTGTATTTTTTTGTCAAAAAAATTTTTGTTTAAAGAATCAGAAAAGTAGGTAGTGGATTGAGTGTGTATAATATTTATTGTAGCTAGTTTATTTTCATAATTTGTATATTATATACCTATATTTTGGATGATTCTGGTAATTTTACACTCTTCTTGTTCTCTGACTATGGACGATCCTGAGGATCCGTGAAGAGGCTCCGTTCCTCCTGCTTTTTTTTTTTTATGTAATAGCTCGGTCGGCAAACGAGCAGACGGATTACCTGATGGTAAGCAATCAGCGCCGCCCACGGACACTCGCAACGGAGGAGTTACGAGTGCGTTGCCGACCTTTTAGGGATTAGGGATTTGGAGATTTAGGGATTGAGGAGGGATTGGGGAAGTGGAAGGATTGGGCCTCCGGTAACCTCACTCACACGGCGAAATACAACGCAGTGGTTATTTCACGCCGGTTTTCTGTGAGGCCGTGGTATCACTCCGGTCGAGCCGACCCATTCGTGCCGAAGCATGGCTCTCCCACACTTGCTTCTAGTTTTGTGACGCTTTCTTACGGAAGGTTCCGTTTTGACCGATTCTGAGAGATTTGGGTGTTGTGGTTGTCGGAGGCGTTCCTACAACTTGGAATGACGAGGAAGTGATGAACAATTTATCTGTCCCGATAACTCTCTTCCTGTAGACTTGTACATCTTTCCCACTTTTATATTATAACTTTCGTGAGACATAGGTACCTACTAAATTAATTATCCGCGTCGCGTGTTGCGGAATGCTGCTGATGAATATGAACATCTAGCATGGCTTGAAACTAGTCGAGTATCTCGTCAAATTTTTACGTGAGTAAGCCGAAAACATAATAAATAATATATTCTCTATAGCGGATAACGTTTCCGAACGTCTCCTTAGCCCTGGTCGTAAGCGGTCCAATAGGGGCAAGCCGCCCGACCGCTATTCGCCAGCGCGATAGTATTTTAAAATACGCGCCAAGTGGCGTTATGTTACTGGCCGCTGATTGGCCGACACAGTTTTAGTAGAGTTATGGCGGACTTTACAGTTTTGTGCGTGTCTCTTGTAATTTTTATATAGTTTTATTAAAGTTTATGCCGCGTAACAGGACTTTTCACTGTCACCGACCCACCCCGACTACATCCTGGCGCTCCAACGTGTGTTTAGTATAAAACAAGGGGTCAAAGTGTTATAGTTCGCGGATCAAACTTTTTTCGTTCGTTGCAAGTTCGTTCATGTCGAAAAGTTAGGTATAAAACGACCGACAAGTGCTAAAAACTGTGTATGGACAGTGCTGCCCCTGATAGTTGAAAAGACGTATCTAACAAAAAGTAAAAACGGAGAAAAAAATGTTTTAGTGAATGAAACAAGAAATTGTTTGCTGTGTTTGTGTGAATTAAAATATTTAGATATGAAAAGTTGAAAATAAAGCGCATTAAAAAGACCTTTGACATGGTTTAATAATAATATGAATTTATTAAATTATTATAATAAAAATATTAGAAAAACCTTTTCATCTTAGCATAAAAAATTAGGAAAAATATCACATACTTAATTGAATAGACGTAAATGGCTAGATGCGTCCTTTAATTTTCAAACGCCTTTGCCTGTACTTTTCTTCTAAGTATTTATATTATTTATCTAGTATATATTTTTAACAAAAATGGGCGCATATGGTCATTTCCGCCTTTTTTCTTAAGAATAAATAACTTCATAGATGTCCCTTGACTAAGATAAAATGTTTAAATAATAATTTAATAATTCTTTTATTTATGGTTTAAATGTTAATAAACTCGTAGTTATCATAATAATAGTTTATTATGATGACTACGAGCTTATTAATGTATTATTATTAAATAAAACGCAATTGATACTATGAAATATTTATTTAAAATGCTTTTGACTAATAACAAAACACAAAATGCTAACCTTGGCATATACAAATATAATTTAAATTAGAACTATAAGAATTACACTTGAGCAATGTCACGGTGTTAAGCTTTATCAGTCTTAAACAGGTACAGATCCATTATAAATCTCTTATATCTTTATTTATCACACTACTATAAAAAGTTTTTTGCCAACAACATTATTATAATTAAAGTAAAAAAAAAAACAATATCAAAAGAAACAAAAACATCACTCTTCATTTATATTTTAACTGGCTCGAAAACTTAAAATTATATATGACGGCGCTGGCGACTGATTATGGATTATTTTTAATAACAAAGATAATTGTATTGTCTTTACAATTGATTGTTAATCATAACTCAATTTTAATTTATTGGTAACATTATTATGAGCGGGTAACCCCGAATAGGGTAGTAAGTGTCACTACGAGGAATGGCAGCGGGCATCTTGCTGACAGCTGCCAGCCGAAGTGTACACGCTAACCTATTGGCTCAAATTCTCATTCCATCTTATTGATTGTCGGGCACGCTACTATAGCAGCGGTAAGACCCCTCTTTGAGGAGTGGCTTGAGAGACGCCACGGCGTCCTCACCTTCCGTCTGACGCAGGTGCTTACCGTGCACGGCAGCTTCGGTAGGTTCCTGTTTCGAATCCAGCGGGAGGAAACGCCCGAGTGTCGTCATTGTGAGGACCACCTAGAGGATACGGTGGAGCATACGGTAACGGTATGCCCTGCCTGGGCTGAGCACCGCCGTATCCTCAGGGAAGTGATCGGCGGCGGCGAACTCTCGCGCCCGGCCTTCGCGAGGCCATGGTGCGGAGTGAGAGGAACTGGGATGCCGTCTCCTCCTTTTGTGAAGCAGTCAAGCTCGCAAAGAGAGAGTCGGCCTGCGTGAGGCAGCAATCCTCCTTCTCACGCCCCAGCAGCCGCAACTGGCGACACTACTGGCCCGGACTAAGCGCTTTGCCTCGTCATTTATACCGCGTACATCGAGGGATTGGAACAGTTTGCCGGCTGCAGTCTTTCCGTCCAAATATAATTTAGGTGTCTTCAAGGCTAGAGTGAATAGGCTCTTAATAAACTAGTGCGCCTTACCATCAACGATTGCATCACTGCTTACCATCAGGTAGGATCGCAGTCAAGCACTAGTTTATTTATAGCAAGTAAGTAAAGTAACTACGGGCGTCGGGGATCAAGGGACGATCTCCGGCCACCGTAAGCACGGGCCTGCGGTCGGCGAGTAAGGACAGCTCGCCGCCCGACCAAACCAGGCCCGAGTGTACGGCGCGTAGCGTTCCGCGCGCGCCTCAAAGAGCCAATAGACCACCACAGACGGGGCCCCTAAATGGCTGATGTTCAGCCGGGGTTGCGGGGTAAGCGCAATGAGGAACCGCGACCTACAGAGAAGGAGAAGGAGAAGGAACAGGAGGGTTTTTAGTCAGTAAGAGTCTGACACTCTCTCCCGCCCGACCCTGGGCGGGAGAAGTCATTTGATGATTTTCCCCTCACAAAAAAAATCTTATTGATTGTGTGATTGTGAATAAAATAGCGAGGAAACCAAATAATACAAGCGTGCCTTTATTTTTGAATTCCGGTCGTTACAACGCCCAAGATAGAAAGTGACAACCATGACCGCCACGAGGCTCCTTCTGACGCTCAGAAGTGGGATTACCTGTAACGACTCAGGAACAGAATACAGGTCAGCACGTTAATATTTCACAAGATAAGGAGATTAAAATATGGAAACTTCGTCTTTTTAAAATGCAGCAACAAAGTATGATATAATTCATTCGTACTATACGGGAACCACGTACAGCCAGCACGAAAATAACGTCACCTGAGTTTAATCCTGATACTCCAGAGCACGATACTTGCGCCTGATGCGAAACTGTGGACATATGTTTACAAGAGAAACCTATTTCCAGCAGCGATTTGATAATCACAATGAGCAAGGCACTCAAGGAATTTTTAGCTCGATTTGATTATGTCAAAACTCTAGCTGCGACATTATGCAGGCTTTTCAATGAAAGTCCCAAGGATGGAGAATGCATGTCGTCTTGCGCAAGTCGATTTCTGAGTACATTAATGAATCAGTGGCATACACTATCAACTAAACAGATTGTAATCACTTATATGAACTAAACAGATTAAAATTGAACTACGATTGCAAAGACTGTCATACGCTCTGTAGTTTCTACTCCAGTACTATTTGTACTTTCCGTACTAGTGGAAGCTAAAGCTTTACCTATTAACTAACTCAAAGCATCGACCTATTTTCATGTTAGTTTGATATTATTTTTTATACCAAAACAGAAAATAATAAATATACCTACTTACTTTATACGACGAATTACGCAGCGAAAACTTGCGCAACCGCGACACATCTCTTCAACAACTTACTCGGGCGCAACTGGCAAAGAAACTAGTCAGGCGCCGTACAAAACATACCCCCCCAACACCCCGCGCAAGCTCCGCATTATACACAATTTTAAAAAAAAGGACGTTTATGCACGTTTGCGTCTTTTTTATTAACTAACTGTTGTTTAATTTTTTTTTTAACTTAAGTTATTAAGGCGCTTATGGCAAATACGTCTATGCGAAATCAATTTTACGAAATAAATAGGGCGCAAGTTGTTAGATGTGGTCTTTTTTTTTTATTATGAACTCAATTTTTACATAGCGTGTTAGACGTAAACGCGTATTTGCGTCTTATTAACTTCCTCTTAGAAATAGGGACAAATATGTGCCTTTTACATTACCGAACTAAGAAAAAAACTTTAGACTAAATGGACATTATCTACTTAAATGCGACTTTTCAACTAAGTTTCCGATAAATTCGTCTTTTCATCTTCAATCAGATTTTAAAAAAAATACAGAAGCGTCTTATTTCGTTGTGTTAAAACCGCACTGGAGAAAGTTAGCAAAATATTAAAAATACAGGCAGATGCGCCTTTTTTTTCTGATCTCGGCAATGTATTTAACTCAAATCTGGAAAAAATGTTAGATGCGTCTTTTTTACTAACGGGGGCAGAGTGACTTTGCTATTGTTTTGTGTCTACGAGTGGTTTTTGCTGGTTGGTACAACCACGAGCCGTACTTTTGTTACCTTTGTCGAAAAGTAGGTACATATTGGTTTGCAAAATGCCGCGAAGACGCAAGTCGTTATATACCGACGCCAACGAGTCTGTACACGAGGACTCCGAACCGGAACAGTCAAGCAACATAACGATGCCACAAGACGTCCTTGCCAAGCTGCTGACATCAATCCAACAATCGCAAGCAGAGTTTTGTCAACAACTTTTACGCGAAGTTCGTTCGTCGACGCCATTGCTTTCGTCAGCCGACGCAAGTACATCCATCGCCACCGCCAACGCCGCTGCGGCTATTATGAAGTCCACGGCAAATTTTTTGAAATGCACTTCAAAGTTTAGTGGCAGTCCGGAGGAATCCGTTGACAACTTTATAGATGCAATCGAGGTTTACAAGTCATGCCTAAACATAAGCGACGAGAACGCTCTCTTAGGTATGTCGATGCTGCTCACTTCATCGGCGGGAACATGGTGGCAAGGTGTTAAGGGCACGACAAAAACGTGGGAAGAAGCCATCACGCGATTACGGAGTGCGTATGGCGAGCGTCGCCCACCTTTTCGCATTTATATCGAACTGTTTTCACAGATACAAGGCACTCAAAACACGGATTTGTTTATATCAAAAGTTCGTGCCTTGTTCGCGAAGTTACCTCAAGGTGATTTGTGCGAACGCGTCGAGTTGGACATGGCTTACGGATTATTGGATCGTCGTATCAGGAAGCGCGTCGACAGAGCTACGGTTACAACATTCGAGGAATTGTTGAAAAAGGCACGCGCCGTAGAAGACTCCTTAAATGAGTCACAAAACGGTCGCCCTTGTCTTAGGCCGTCGTCTCATAGTGAAGATAGGTCAAACGTCGCCGCCTCGGTCGAGCCAGCGCGAGTTCGTACCTACACGTCGAGTACTGCTTCCCGGTCGTCCGCTGTTGTCGCTTCTGGTCGCATGGGCGATTCAGCGACAGAAAAGACAGGGACCACCAAGTTATTCTGTGTTTACTGCAAACGTAGCGGTCACACAAAGGAAACGTGCGAGAAATTAGTGAAGAATAGTGACCAAAATAAATCTAAAAGTGATTTTAAAAAAAGACATTAAGTGTTACGGTTGTGGTGCCGCGAATATAATTAAGTCTAAGTGTCCGAAGTGTAATGCCAATAATGTGAAAAACAATGGACATTCGGCATTTTATTCGCTTACTTCTGCACGTGATTCTCGTGCACCCACCGATTGCTTCAGGTCGCACCGTACGCCGCGCGTACGTAGCGACGTACGCTCCGGCTCCGACGGCAGCGCGCCGCGACCGCACCATGCGCCTACCCCGCTACCGCGAAGTAGCGTGATGTTTGGCGGTACAGCGGGCGCGCCTACGTGTCCGAGCGTCGAGCGACACGCGTCGTCGCTGCACAGTGTTCGAGGTAACCCCGCAGCCGTGCGAGGCGCAGGGATTTGTGTCACTAGTTCTCGTACTGATTGTAATAGTTTTAATGAAAATTCTTTTTAGTTATATTAATAATCGAAATCGTTCTGTATTATGTAAAAATTGTATTCGTCTTTGTACTAAAACTAATGTGTGTGTTTGTACTAAGAATGTAAAATGTGTTTGTACTAAGAATTTAAAATGTGTTTATACTGCTTGCGACCAGGGGGAGGCCGCGTTACCGTTGTATTCTAGTGTTAGTACGTCACGGTCGGTATCGTTTAATGGTTGTCAATCGCATCCTGGTATTCCCGACGGTTCAAAGTCTTGCGCTCGCGACTTTATGCCTGTTACCTGTGATTATAAACCATTTGATAACAATATCAGCGACTCTCAACATTTTTCACAAATCGCAAGCGGTAGTCAACCTTTTTCTGAGAATGTCAGTGCTTCTCAACATTTTGTATTACAGTACGATAATTGTCAACGTTTGTGCGGAATTGCCAGTGGTGGACAACCATTGAATGGTAATCGCGAGTTTCGATCCTTTTTAAGGCCCGTGCTAAATATTAGTATTTTAGGGGAGAATGGTACCGCGTTATTAGATTCGGCAGCTAAAAGCTGTGTCGCTGGTCATACGCTATACGCTCTCCTAAAGGCCAAAGGTCATCCTATGTCCTCCGGTATGGAAAATGTAAAACTAGCGGATGGTGTACTTAGGTTAATGAATGTACTAACTACCGAAGTAAATGTTACTCTTGAAGGTAGAACCAGGCTCGTTCGTTTTTTAATTTTTCCGGAGTCTGACGATAATGAATCGCTTCTAGGTATTGATTTTTTGATAAATTTTAACATCTGTGTTGATTTTGGTAATTTTAAGTGGCATTTCTTTGACAGTGTAGAGCAGTTTGATCTCCCATTTGAAAAAGTTTTACATCAGGCTGATAGTGTGCCTGTTAGTAGTTTACTTAGGGATGAAGAAGCATCGCGCCTTAGCGACGCGCAGCGTGAGGTTCTCGCCCAGTTCCTTTCTGAAAATAAGGACGTTTTTGAGTTACGGGGTGAACCAACAGCTTTTGCCGAGCATGCCATTGACACTGGTGATCACGCTCCTGTCGCAGTCCCTCCGTATCGGCTTACTCCTGCTAAGAAAGCGATCATGCAGTCAGAGATCGAAAAGATGCTGGCTGATGATATAATTGAGGAATGTGAATCAGCATGGGGGTCGCCAGCACTGTTAGTGCCCAAAAAGAACGGTCAGGTTCGTTTTTGCGTAGATTACAGAAAACTTAACGCAATTACAAAGACTGATGTGTATCCAATGCCGCTTATAGACGAGCTCGTGCAGTCTACGAAGCGAAATTGTATCATGAGTACGTTAGATATGCGTAGTGGGTTTTGGAATGTTTCGGTTAGGGAATGCGATCGAGATAAAACAGCCTTTTTGACTCCGTTTGGTACATACCGTTTCAAAAGGATGCCTTTTGGGCTCAAAAACGCTCCGTCAACGTTCCAACGACTTATAGATAGGTTGCGTTCTGGCGCCTCTCTTAAGGATGTGACCCTGTTATGCTACCAAGATGACCTCCTGGTTATATCAGAAGGATTCGATCAGCATATCGCCGACTTACGTGCTGTTTTTGAGAGGTTGCGTACGTTCAATCTTCGCGCCAATCGCGAAAAGTGTGTCTTCGCGCGCGAAGAAGTGAAATACTTGGGTCATGTCATAACTCAGGATGGTGTTCTGCCTGATCATGACAAAGTTCGCGCAGTGGCGGACATGAAGGCACCAAGTAATGTACGTCACCTTAGGACTTTCCTTCAGACCTGCTCGTGGTTCAGAAAGTTCATTTCGAACTTTTCAGACGTCGCTGAACCTTTAACTCGTCTTTTGAAGAAAAATCAGACTTGGATATGGGGCGCTGAGCAAGATCAGGCGTTTCAGGAGCTTAAGAATCGCTTAACGTCTGCGCCCATACTCATTCAGGCTGATTATAGCAAACCTTTTGTCTTGCGAACAGATGCAAGCAATTACGCTCTTGGTGCAGTACTGCTGCAAGGTGAGGGTAAGGACGAAAGGCCAATAGAATACGCCAGTCGCCTTTTAAACCCGGCCGAGCGTAATTATACAACTACGGAGCGGGAAGCTCTTGCAGTAGTTTGGTCAGTAGAGCGTTTTAGAGGTTATTTGGAAGGTCAACAAATAATTGTGGGAAGCGATCATCAACCTTTGAAATGGCTGCTTAGCTTAAAGTCTCCATCAGGTCGATTAGTTCGTTGGGCGTTAAAGCTACAAGACTTCAATATTCAGTATGAATACACTCCAGGTAGAGCCAATGTTGTAGCTGACACACTGAGTCGTCCTACTTGCAAAGAAAGTAGTAAAGATCAGTGTGGCATTTGTTCAGTTGTCGTCGACTTACCATCAAGAAGTCCGGCTGTTTTAAGGCCTGCTCAGTTAGACGACCCTGAAATTGAAAAGATTATTACCGGTCTTGAGAGTAATGACGCGGTTGAAGAGAAACGCTGGTCCGAACGTGGTTACTTCATGCAGCAAGGAGTTCTTTATCGCTACAACCCAGACGTAGACTCGGAGGAGCCACAGCTCGTACTCCCTGAAAGTTTGCGTCTGGAGGTCGTAAAGGAATGTCACGATACTCCTATTGCTGGGCATCAAGGTATTGATAGGACCTTACATAAGCTTTCTCAGACCTTTTTCTTTCCCGGAATGAGACGTTTCGTCGCAGACTTTGTAAAGTCCTGTGCGACATGCCAGCGGTACAAGTCATCAAACGTAAAACCTTCAGGCCTTCTACAGACTCCAGTTCTTAATCAGAGAGGAGAGGTCTTGGCGATAGACTTGTTTGGCCCGCTCCCTTCTGGAGAAAAGGGGGAGAAGTACATTTTGTTAGTTGAGGACACGGCTACTCGGTGGGTCGAGCTTTTTGCTCTAGTTGACGCCACCTCAGAAGTCTGTGCACGGACGCTAATTGAGGAATATTTCCTAAGGTACGGCCTACCGCGCCGCATTATCTCGGATAATGGGGTACAATTTGTCTCTTCCGTAATGCAACAGTGCATGTATATTTTAAACATTGATCAGGACTTGTTACCTTTATATCATCCGGAGGCAAACCCGGCAGAACGCAAGAACAGGGATTTAAAGGTGCAGCTAGCTCAGTTGGTTGACACCGAGCATTCTTCGTGGCCCAACCACTTACCATCGGTTCGTTTTGCCATGAACTCCGCCTTGTGTCAGACCACAGGTGTTTCACCAGCTTTTCTCACCTTAGCTAGGGAACTTCGTTCACCAGTTGATGTTCATTATGATATTAGGGCCGTCCTTAAGAAGGATAACTTTGTTCCACAAATAACGCCCTATCTTAAGAGATTTTTGGACTCTTTGGTTTCTATTAGGGATAAGGTAGAAAAAGAACAGGATAGACGTAAAGATTACGCAGATAAGGGTCGTAAGCCTGCAGAATTTGATGTCGGTGATCAAGTTTTGTTAAAGTCGCACGTATTGAGTAACGCTGCTAAAGGAGTATCGGCTAAGTTTGTACCGAAAAGGGATGGTCCTTATAAGGTAGTTAAGAAAGCTAGCCCTACGACTTACGTGTTATCTGAAATTGATTCACCCGACGAGATCTTGGGCAGGTTCCATGCTTCCCAGCTTACGCAATTTGTTAATAGGGACGATAGCCCGCCTCTACCAATTATGCCGAAACGTAGTCGAGGCCGGCCTCGTCATGTCAAGCCTGTTTCTGCCGATCAGGAGCGGGTTCCTGCGCGAGGACGCCAGCATGAACCCGAGGGGGAGTGTATAGCGGATAACGTTTCCGAACGTCTCCTTAGCCCTGGTCGTAAGCGGTCCAATAGGGGCAAGCCGCCCGACCGCTATTCGCCAGCGCGATAGTATTTTAAAATACGCGCCAAGTGGCGTTATGTTACTGGCCGCTGATTGGCCGACACAGTTTTAGTAGAGTTATGGCGGACTTTACAGTTTTGTGCGTGTCTCTTGTAATTTTTATATAGTTTTATTAAAGTTTATGCCGCGTAACAGGACTTTTCACTGTCACCGACCAACCCCGACTACATAATATAATTAAAATATAATTATAAATATAATTAAAATACCTTGCTTTTTCTGATCCTTCTACAAATTCCGTATTATTATCCTTTTACCTTCATTTTATACGTTTCCCTAACTCTGACCCGTACAAATCCGTACAATAATAATCTCCGTATTACCAAATATCCGAAATATCCCAACTTGTTGTGGCTAAATGCACAAGCCGTGCAAAGCCAAGCAGAAAGAAAAAAAATAGAGAAGAAGACATGAATGAAAGCTTTGTGCAGAAGAAAAGTGGAATATGCCTTTGCCCTGCTATGGGACGAACAGGCTAATAAAAAAGAAGATATGATTTATGTTAGACATTATGTTGTAAATAGGCTACCTAAACTTTTAGGAAATTGATGACTTCACGCCCAAAGTGAATAATAGGTAAAGGGAACTGTTTGTGACGCGATAGCTCACACATTACATCATCAAACTTTAAGTGCCGAGCACGCTGTTATAATAGGAGAACGTTATTAATGATAATGATGATTAAAGCAACGGTAGGTAGCTAAGTCTTTTCTGTTTCGGATCTTTAAAAGTCTTATCTTCTTTCTGCGATGGAATAATGCTCGCAAAGGAGCTGCTGCCGCAGTAGCAGTCACTCCAGACGTCAGGGGTCGTGCGACGATGTCCGGCCATCGTAAGCGCGGGTCGGTGGACAGCAAGAAAGGGTAGCTCGCTGCATAACCAAAACCAGACCTGAGCGTGTAACCCGGAGTCTTTCGCGCAAGACTCAAAGAGCCTGGGCCGGAGAAGTGATATTTACAATAGTTTATTAGTGCCGGCGTTAGGGACAAAAGGGGGGGGGGCGTGATTGGGCGTAGGCCCAATGCGATAAATTCTGGGGGGCGCCAAGGTCTGAAGTTGAGTCTCTTGCCTCTCCTGGTGCAAACTCCCAGAACTGTGGTCTATGCTCTTTGCATATGCATATTTTTATTGCGATTTTTTGAGGATTTGTGGTTGAGGAGTGACTCGATACGATCATCAAAAACTAACACTTTATATTGCTTCCCTCAAGTGGACGCCACAATATTTTCGCCTGGGGTGTCAGTGGCCCTTACGCCGGCACTGTAGTTTATAGTTTCCTAATAATTTCTAATATACGTTTGATTAGGTTTGGAGTGATACCACGGCCTCACAGACAACCAGAGTAAAGCAATACTTACGTTGTGTTTCACCGTGTGAGTGAGGTTACCAGAGACCCAATTTTTACCCCCATCCTTAAATCCCTAATAACCCACAAGAGGCCGGCAACGCACTTGTAGTAACTTCTTTGGTACTACAAGTGTTCATGGACGGCCCATTGCTTACCATCAGGTAATACGTCAGCTCGTTTGCCGACATATGGCATAAAATAAGTTGTGTTAATCCAGGATATCACCTATAGGTATACGGATATCACCACAATCTCTCCAGCTCTTTTCGTATGAAATTAAAAATATTGATCCATTCATTCTAACAAACTTTCACGTCTGAAGTATTAGTAGGATTTTAGGATATCGACGGGTACCTAAGCACTATTTATAGCCTGTTTATAAAAAAAACACATTTCAACAAAAATATTGAATTTCGCTGAATGGATACACAAAGGGATGGATAGATGTTGGGATATTTCTTGTAATTTATTCACCCTGTTTAATATTAGGTACTGTTAGCAAATTATCAACCAATAAGGCAGTTTCTGATTCAAAAATAGGATAAATAAGAATGAAACAAATAGGTATACTTATCAAAATATATTTATTAGTTAACATTTCGTATCACAGAACTTTCACAAAAAAAGAGTACTTAATAAAAAAAAGAACAAGTTTTAACCAAACCGACCTTGTATTTTTAATACTTATAATATATTCTCGCTTGTTTACAAATCCTTAATCAGTTTATATTTCTTACCTTAGTCATATCTGTTATAGTTTTGAGTATTTTCAATACTTTCACTAACTTTTAGGTGTTTATTGCAAAACATTTCTATCAAAATATAATTACATTTCCTGGAGTATTCTCTTTCGGAATTCTTCACAGTATGATTATTTTTAATATTATAAGTTCTTACTCTCGTAAACTACCTAAAAATTATAAAAACTTTCAAGTGTGTCTGTAGGAAGTATTGTTTGGAACCGCTGGTCAGATATCCAAAATTCTTTCACTGATAGATAGGTTCCTATTCCTATGTGATATATTAGAAAGTCTATTAAACATCACGCTACGATCAAAGGGAACCGAGCAGCGGGTGAAACCGCGCGAGAACAACTAGTTTATTATAATTTCCTTCTTGTTCTTATTCGTGAGTTAGCTGCGCGACACAATGCCGCTCGTAACTATGAGTCCTTGCGTGGCTTGAATTATATCGAAATAACTTTTCGAACAGGTATGACAGAAAGAAGTAAAACCATGATAAATGAGAATCATGGCCTAAAGAATTATTTGTACCAGTAAGTAAACCTGTGTACAGAGCTTGCCACAGTTAGTTTGTCAGTCCTTAATTATTAATTAAACATACCCAAACATACCATACACAATACTTAGCAGATCACAACAAATCAAATAATTAAACACTTAAAAGTAATTGTTAATCCAGTAAGTCTCAACAGCCAAACTTAGAAAAAAGGAATGTGGAAGATCATTAATTTGCATGAGTTTTAACATGTTTTTCTAATTCACTTTTCTTCAAGAAGTCTGCTGGGCAATGAGCACAGGTATATACACTCTTGTTATGTGTAAGTTGCATGTGCCTTTTCAGATCTGAATTTCGCCTGAGACGTAGTCCACAAATACAACACACATGCGGACGGGCGCCTGTGTGTGTTAGTATATGTCGCTTTAGGTCACTGCGCGTAATAAACGCGCGACTACATGTATCACACTCGAAGTTCTTTTCGCCTGTATGTCGCCTGAAACATATAGTACATTGTTTTCATAATAACTATCGTGAGACATACTAAATTAACTAAAGAGCTTTTCTCAACATTTACACGTTAGTAACCCGCGAATTTTAGTTAATATAGTACATTTTTTTTTGTTCTTACATTTTGTGTGTAACAAAGAGTTTTTATTGAAATTGTAGGTAATTAAACTTGAAGAGCATTGTTTGACCAAATAATTATATATTTAATATTTAACTTTAGAGAATATCTACTTGTATATTTTAATGAGTTCAATGTGTGACATTGAACTAAAAACTAATTGAAGAAAATAAAGTTAGCAAAAATTTTTTTATTTTACCAGCATCTAAGGTAATGTTAAGAAATATTTACCTTGTATGGTACTGAAGGTGTCCAATGGTGCGAAAGGAACGGGGACACAGTTTACACATATAGGGCAGAATTCCAGAGTGTTTTCGCTTGTGTGCAGCTAATCCTGCTGACTGTGCAAATGCATCACCACATATAGGACACAGCAGTGGCTTCTCACCCTAGAAAAAATATTAGAAAAGAATTAATATGAATTCTTTGATGATTTGGTTACTCCATTAGATAGATAGAGTTATATTAGATATATTCATTAAGATTTAGATAGTATAAACGGATACCATTATCTTCAATTTTATTGTAACACCATACAATTACTAAAGTATTAAGATGAAAATAAGGGTTGAGAATTTAATTTCTCACCGTATGCACTCGCAGATGCACTTTCAAGTTCTGTGCAAGAGAGAAGTTCTTATTACAATGAGGGCAGTTATATGGGCGCTCTCCAGTGTGGGTCAGCATATGAGTTTTGAGGCGAAACCTGAAAAGACGCCTGTAAAAATGTTAGTTGCGGGAAGCAGCAAAGGTTCTAAACATTTTTGTCGCATGTGTGTTAAGTTTTCTTTGATAACTTTAATCGTAAATATATGAGTAAAAAGTTTTTGTACCGGCACTACAGCAAATTGTTTTATATGAGAGAAGTAACACTAGGTAAACCAAAGAGGCCATTGCCGTCTATAATACGTAGCTAAAGGTACCTGCTCCATCCTGGTTCCAATTTTGGACGCGTAAAAATTCCGAATTCAAGGAAATTTTGAACAAGAGCAGATAAAGTTTCTTCAGAAACTCGCACTCCAAATTCCGCGCAATAACGTTTGACAGTGTTTTGGGCATTATCACCACAACGTAGAAAAGTTTTCATCGTTTCCGTAAACGCAACGTCATAAGGCTGTCCCATTTTTAAAATTAAAAAAAATCAAACAGTCGCTGAACTAATTTTAAATTAGATCTCAAAACGATGAAGATTGCGACGAAAACCAATCACTCAAACAAGTTTGCGAAGTTTGATTTTTGATAGTTTCAAAATTTGACATTTCTTTTTTTTAATGTTGCCATATTAAGTACGTTTGTTGTGTTGCCTAATAATTAATAATTTCAGCTCACAAAATATGAAGTAACACTCACTACATAATATAGGTACTCACCCCCATTAAATACATAAAAAGTAGGGTGTAATACCTACTTAATAAAACAGTACCTCTTTTACATAAAAGGAGTGTTTACAAAGTCTACCTGCAATTTTAGGGGAGCGCAAGAAGTTATAGGAATAATATAATGAAATGGACACAAACTATACTTAATAGCTTCTCATACTTAATTTAATAGAAAAGAAATTGTTACTAAATAATTTAACGAAGACAAGTGTTGAAAGGGTGTATTGTAAATTTGTAATGGTTGATTACTTGCCTAGAAGACATTACTTTCCCGCAAGTAAAACATTGTTGTTTTCGAGACTTCTTACTTTCTATTCTTGTAATATCATGTTCGATTTTAGTTTTAACAACTAACTCATTTCTTAGAAGTTCATCATCTAAAGTTGTTTGGTCTATTAAACTGTGGTCTATGCTTTCATCAATAAATAATTTCTCCGTCTCACTCTTTGGTGACAATGAACCATCATTTTCAGTAATATAGTTCTCATTCTCTGAATTAATTTTTAAGTTTTCTATTAGTATTTTTGTTTCTGTATTCTTATTTTCTAGTAAGGATTTCAGTTTTCTGTCGGAAGATTCACATAGTTCTATAAATTCTATGCAGTCATCCAGTTTCTGAACACAATTTGAACATATTGTTTCTGGAAGACCATCTCCTGGTACTATCTAAAATAAAAATACATATAAAATACAAAACTAAAATGAAATATTAAGTGCCACAAAAAGAAGAGTTTTCTACAAAAAATATTTAACTGTTAGGTACTGTTAATAATGTGAAACTTGTTCAAAGTCAGCAGGACCGAATTTATTTCATGCCATGTAATTCTTTGATTTCTTCAGCTATACCTATTTATTTATTGTCGTCAAATATTTTCAGAAAAGTTTAAAACAAGTTTTAATATTTCATTTAATGTAACTTACATGTACTTTTGATATAGACATTAATTTAGCAGATATTGAAAGGAATTCAGTTTTTGTCAATATGTTCACTAAGTATTCATGATTTAAACAAACTCTACAAATACTTGTAGTCATTTTATTTATATGAAATCATTTAATAATTAATTTGCTTTTAAAATGAGCAAGTGGTGCCCAAATATAAATAGAAAACCTTTGGCAATTTGACACTGACAGTTTAAATTTTGATGGATACTATTACGTCCGTGGATACTATTTATGGATTCAACCCAATATTTTTTTTAAATTGTTTTATTTTTATTTTACTATCTTGTACACAGAGACGGAACATTTTTGCTTGCTATATTAATAAAACAAATGAAATCTGCTGTTAGTGTCACAACTCACATTATTATTGTGCTCCGTTGTAGTATTGTCAAAATTTGTATTTGTTGTTTCGAAACGAAAGAAAGTCAATCACTTCACTTGAACTTTGTCAAGCAACTTTCTCTTTTTAATAAAAACCGTTTTAATGTAAACGTAGTGGTTACATACTCTTTGATAAAAACTTTCGATCTTTTCAACTCTTTCGATAAACTTTTATCTTTTCAATAATGACTGTAAAACTCTACCATTTTCCTATCAGTGGACCTTCACGTGGAGCTCTACTTGCAGCAAGAGCCGTAGAAGCCCCGGTTGAAGTTGAAATTATAAATTTATTCAAAAAAGAACAGTTCAAAGAAAGTTTTTTGAAAATAAATCCTCAGCACTGTATCCCCACGTTAGACGACGATGGTTTCATTTTATGGGAGAGTCGAGCCATCGCGGGCTACTTGGCCGATAAATATGGGAAGGACGATCACTTTTATCCAAAAGATTTGAAAAAGCGCGCATTGGTCAACCAGAGATTGTACTTTGATAGTTCTTCTTTGTATGTGAAGATCAGGGCGATTTGTGTACGTAGTAAAGATTTACAGCAGAAGCAGATGCTATACATAAGAATTTTAAAATTATTATTTATAATGTTAAAATTGTTATGGCCTATTTTACATTTCAGTTCCCCATATTGTTTCTTGGAGAGACAGAAATACAGAAACCATTGAAGGATGATTTGAATGTCACTTTGGGGTTCCTTGATCAGTTCCTCAAAGACAGTAAATGGGTTGCTGGTGATCATCCTACTATTGCAGATACATCTATTTATGCATCTGTGAGCAGTATTTTGGTAAGAAGAGAATGCTCATAAAAATATAATAAGTAGTAGATGTTAGCTCAAAGAAGTAGACAAAAAAAAGTATTTACTTAATTACATTAAACCTCTATTCAGTAATGTTTATGGGTTTGTATTGTAGATATTTTTTCTTTAAGCCTGATTTCTCTTATTCTAGGCTGTTGGTTGGGATATATCTGGATTCCCATGCATTGAAAGATGGGTAAATCAATGTTCTTCATTCCCTGGAGTGGCAGAAAATGATGAAGGAGCTAAAGCATTTGGTGATGCGGTGAAAAATAATCTTCATTAAAAATATTTTTTCACAAAACATTGTATTGTAACATAATATATTTTTTTATACTTATTTTATATACAACAAAATTACTGAAATATTTAAAATTGTTGTTTGATATAATTGTTGTTTGAATAAAGTTATAAATAGGCTAGCTATTAATAACAACTATGATACAAACATAGTTTACATTATTTAAAAAATGGGGTTGTCTATTTAGAGTAGAAAAAAACCAATTTGTTCAGCACATTCAGATGTAAAAGTAACTCTTTACATCTAACAAAACAAATGATGTCAGACAGACACATGAAATGACCTATAGGGACTGAATTTCACATGTGAGCCTATATTTTGAGAACTTATAACATAATTAGAATATCTTGATTATCGAAAAAACTTAAAAACTAATTGCTGTTCATTTTGAACCTTCCTCTTCAATACAATTTCAGATTTATATCCATAACTAGACATTATTTGAACAACTTCATCAGGAATGTTTTCTTCAATAAGCAGAAGGTAGAAGACTCCATTATTGGCTAGTTTTTTTGGTATCATGGTGAGCAATCTGTCAGTAATTTCACGTCCTTTTGTGCCACCAGCCCAACTAGCCGTAATATCACATCCTCCACACTCCTCACTCTCAGTGACCACATATGGAGGATTGAAAATGATAACATCAAATACATTATCAGTAAAGGAACTAGTCAAGTCCATGTTGCATGTATCTAATTTAACTTTGTTGTAATCAGCAGTTTGTTTAGACATAACACAAGCCTTAAAATTAATATCAGTGCTCAAACAGAATGTTTGTGGAAAGGCCATACCAAAAGCTGTTATAATTACACCACTTCCGGACCCGACTTCTAAGCAAAATGTGGGGTTTTTCTTCTTCAAATATTCTAGGTCCTTTTCTAAGGCATCTATGAGTAGGAAGCTGTCTTCTGCAGGCTCATATACATGATCAAAGTCAGCCTTGTTAATGTGGTTCTGATAGGGAGTCTCCATGTTGTCAATTTATGCTTCCTCTGTCTGTGACCACTGCGCTGGTGCTCTGTTCTGGTTCCTGAGGTGGCTGCTCCGGCAGTACAGTTGTGCGTACACTCTTCTCCTTGCTCACCATTCGTCTTATTTCATTGAGTCTATCCTGGAAAGTGATAACAAATCTATAAGAATATATTAGTTACTACTAAATTGTGAGATACTTAATGTTTTTTATGTCATATGTCTGCAAACGAGCAGACTGACTACATGTGTCTCCCACACTTGGATCTAGGTCTTTAGATCAAAGATAAATATTAAACAGTATATCTCACTTTTAAGTTACCATACATTAATTAAGCCCCTTTGAGGCCTCTGTAAAAGTAAGTTCTCATTAAGAAACAAACCTGTGAAGCCTGCAGCACATTGAGCACCACAGTAACCTTGTGCTTGCAAGATATCAGCTTCTTCACATACGGGTCTAAGTCAGGATGATTGTTTAGAGCCTCGCGCACATTCTGCAGCTCCTCATTCAATGAGTCTATCTGCTGCTTTAATTCCAATTGAGATATCCTGGAAATAATTTCATATTTCTGTTTGAATTTGATTAGAAGTCTGAGAATGATTAACTTTGAGATTCATTATTGTTGTTATTCGGAATTTAAATTAACAAATTAATGACGATCGTCTGGACAATGCTATGGAAATTGATTATACCACGTATTTAGGAAAAACAAATACAATTTAGCAAAATTTTACCTCGTAGCCCTAACTCTGTCGTCAAGTTGGTCTACAGTAGGTTTCAAAAGCCCAAGCAAGCCTTCTGCCAAAGTATCCCGAGTGGGATTGTCGCACAAATTACCAGTATTCTCATCAGCAGACGTTGTAGTACTTTCAGTGTCGTCCATTTCGTAAGATTACTGCTTCATTATACAGCAAAAACGTGTATAGAAATAGGAATTTACCTAATTATTTTAGTTTACGATCCACGATAACGAAGGACTCAACAATCGACGGTATCGTTTGACTTGACGTATTGTACAGCATGACACTCGATGTGTCAAAATATTGTTTTATTAGATTGGCAGCAAGAATATTATATAGAACACTGGATGTTGCCCCTAGAAGAAATTATTGAATCCGAGTTTATTCACCTTTCGTATGTTTTTTATCTCGCTCACACTTGAATAAAATGTTGCCATAATAAAATGACTTTTTACCTTGGTAACTGATCATAAATATATTACCAAAAGAGAGGCACACATATTTTATGTTTATTTCGAAATCCAAATATCAGCCTTAAAAATTTAAACAATTTAAAAGTTATTCATAGTTAATTCAGGCTATTTTAAAGTTGTTTTTTTATTAAAATTATTTTTAAGTTTACCCACTTTTAAACTTTTAACGTGGAGTTCAAAACTTGTAACACTGCTGGGGTAGTATTATCCAAAATGGCTACTCTGTCAATTACTTTTCGACTACTCGAAGTGTTTGACTGAAGTATTTCGAGGATTTGTGAATTAATTTAAAGTGCCTTATTATGTATTGCGTAGTCAAAGATTGTACAAGTGTATGGAACCCAACATCAAATGTCATCTTTCACAGGTAAGTCCAGAAATACCATATTTTAAGTTATACATTATCGTTACGTATTTTATGCCAATATTTAAAAAATCTGTAAATATTTACGTTCGAAACGGTGTCACAAATATTTTTCTAGTAATCTTTGTCATCGTTTAGAAATTTATATGCGTAAATCGCATTTAATTATTAAAAAACAGGTACGTTTAGTCTTAAACGTCAAAATTATGTGTTTGTAAACAAAGAGCTAAAGAGTGACCATATTTTTTAAGTTAGGTAGATACTTTTTGATTTGTGGAATGGTTGAATTTTATGTAGGCCTCGTTGCTCTTATAATGAGACTAACGTATTATATCTGAGGGTAAAACAGAAAGGTCTTCAAATTTTAATAATTAAAAGAGTGTCAAAACTAATTTTAGAGCTGTCCTGCTATTTTGGTCTAATTACAGTAAATTAAATCAGTCAACTCGGTTAATATACAATTAATTTTATGTTTCAGTTTTCCCAAGGACTCGGAAAAAAGGCAGAAATGGTTGTTTGCTATTAAAAGGGAAGTTTTATGAATCAGCAAAGATTTGTAGCTTACACTTTAAGCCGAAGAATTATGATCCATTAAGACCAAAAAGGCTTTTAAATAGTGCTGTTCTGGTTGATTCTGTACAATTATGCTCCTGTGGTAATAACGTTATGGTAAGCATTTTTTACATTTCACAATGTGCTGCTTACCCATCCAACAACCATGTTGAGAATAATATTTCAAATTACAGGCATGTAAAACGCCATTCAAATGCTTGGTTTCACCTAATGCAATGATACCGACAGAAACTGATACTTGTTCCACAATGTCAGGAAAAGAACACAGCTATTGCGAAAAGGACATACACATCATACAAAATGAAAATATTGTAAGTATTTAACTTATTGTCTAGTATTAAGGTATGTTTTTATCCTTTTCAAAATTTGCTGCTTACATACCTAGCAATCATGTTAACAATAATATTTCAAATTACAGGAAAGTACAACGCCATTCAAGTGCTCGGCTTCATCAAATGAAACAATACCAACGCACAACACACACACTGGAAATATTGTAAGTATTTAATTTATTGTGTAGTATTAGCTTGTACTTATGGCATAGAAGTCAAACCAAACCTTCAACATCCAGGTTAGGTTTTTTTTGGTTTTTTCACGATGTAGTAAGCTCATGATAGACATTGAGACCTTTTGATCATCTTAGTTGTTACTGATTATAATCTTTGTTCCACAGGTAGTTAATGAAAATGAACCGCCAGCGAAACGACGCCGCTTAAAAGATTTTAATGTTCAATTTAAAATTAAATTCACTGCGGGAAAAGTGTTTGGAAAAAAAGAAAAAAAATTACAACAAAAAGTTGCGCGAAATGAACAAAAAATAAAAGATTTGAAGTCGTTAGTAAACATTGTTCGTTTTTTTTGTAAAATTTTATGAACTCATACATAGTTCATAAAATTTAAAAGTGTTAGCGGTCCTGGAAAAATGTTATCCATTGTTGCAGGAATTATTTGTGCCTAAACATCCAATCACTGATACTTGTAAGGATTTACACGAAACTTTTTATTTTTTTTTATGTAATCGGTCGGCAAACGAGCAGACGGATTACCTTATGGTAAGCAATCAGCGCCGCCCATGGACAACCGCACCGGAGGAGTTACGAGTGCGTTGCCGACCTTTTAGGGATTTGGGATTTGAAGATTTAGGGATTGAGGAGGGATTGAGCGAGGGGAAGGATTGGGCCTCCGGTAACCTCACTCACACGGCGAAACACAACGGTGTGGTTGTTTCACGCTGGTTTTCTGCGAGGCCGTGGTATCACTCCGGTCGAGCCGACCCATTCGTGCCGAAGCATGGCTCTCCCATACTTAAAAATAATAAAATATGTTTCGAAACTGAAATAATAAAATATATTTCGAATAGTTTTTTAAAATAAGAATTCATTCTTATCTGAAAACTTATACTCAAAGGCTTTTGGGTGAGATTCGCACTAAAAGGCAAAAATTGCATAAAACTGTTTTATTTTCACACGTGTGATATAAACTTGTGATTTTTATTAATAAAAATGATTTTGCACTGTACTGACTTTTTTTAAATATCCCCGGTACGGTCTGACGGCAACCTACCAACTATTCACCATCCGCTAGCCCGCGCCTATGGTGGCTGAAAAACGAGATCGGGATCCTATCGTCAAAACACATGATCTTACATTCGCCCTCTGTCAATATGTATAGACATTTGTTATTACCTATTTAAATAAAAAGGACTTGATACTAGACTTTAAAACGAGGACTTGTAACTGTTTAAGGAAATTTATTGAATGGTTGATATCGTGTGAGAAGTGATATGGAAGACAGAGGAGTTAGCGATAGCGTGACGAGTGACAGGACAGAATGGAAGAAAAAAACGCATTGCGCCGACCCCAAATAAAACGGGACAAGGGCAGGAAGATGATGATGGTTGATATCGTGGACTGGTAAGGACTTATGAAATCAAATAGGTATTGGCTTTTAGCTGCAAGTAATTTTTAAGCTTAAATGGGAACTTATCAGCTTGACTTGTTTTCAAGGGGTGTTTTTGAAAGGATACCTATCATTATAATTCTTATTGTTTACATACGTAGTATATCTTTTTAATTTGTGTTGCTTACCTGACAATTTTAATATCTTTTCATTTGTATCAAGTTTAATATCTAAAGAAATGATATCTAGATATAGCAGTATTACTGTTAAGTGTTAACAGTTGTGTGTATACGTAAGTACTCTTAAGGGTGTATTAAGATAACATGCGCTGCACACGCACAGCATCCGCGCACGCTTTGTGCTCGCCTTAGACCTAAAACATACACAAGCGACGTAAAGCGAAGGCACGGGGCCGGCGCAGCGCAGGCGTTGGACAATTCACAAACATGCGGTAAAAACTCATTAAAACATCTGTTATTCCAAAATCAAAATCGATCTTCGAGGCACCAACCGTTGTTTCCTTATCAGCACAAGAACATAGTTCAAAGCAAAAACCAACAGTTTCTACATTTAAAAAACGTTTCTGGCCATGAAATGTTGACAAATATTTTTTATAATTTTTATGTAATGCCAATAAACATCCTAAGGTACCCTCAACGCATACGGTATGTTGGTGGCATGACGTAGTTTTCTCCATCAACGCAAATGGTGCGTTGGTAGCAACGAATGGGATAAGGAATACATACGACAGACAGACAAACATTTTAGCCATTGTATTTTTAGCATCAGTATCGAGTTATCGACTACCAACCCCTGATAGTTATTTTGAAAATATATTTAATGTACAGAATTGACTTCTCTACAGATTTACAATTATATGTATGTATAGATTACTAAACCAAAACTAATACGATCGAAAACCACACTAAAATAGAAAATGTTGTATTTAAACAATCATAAATATGTACAAAATATCCTAAAGCTAGTAAAAATAGTTGTCACCCTGATGAAAGAGATGCAAAACATAAATGACGTGTTTCAAGGTCATTTTATTAGTCCTCAGTTCTTTTTTCTTGGTGCAACATCCAGTGTACTTTATAATATTCTTGATTGGCAGCATTTACTTCAGCTGCGTTCATAACAATTAAAAAAGATGGAGGTTTTTATGTAGGTACTTTTATCTTGGCCAAGATTCGTATAACATTTCGTAAAGCTTTTTAAGAAATGAGTTCATACTAAGGAAAAAATCAGGATATTCTCTTCTCAATGTTATAAATTCAAACTCTCAAAATCAATGTTCTTTGAGCTGACCAAGTTAATGATTTACTACGCTAACAGCGGACTCGGCCTGGAGCAGGTGAAGTAACGCGGGTTTTTTTTCAGTAAGAATGGGACACACCCTCTCACCATACCTAAGGCGAGAGAAGCCATTGGTAATAAGGTCATCGCATCGCTAGGCTATCCAGTGGCGAAAATAAACAATAAATAATAAAAAAATCAAGATTTTGTTACAAATATTTTATTATTATTATTATAACAAGGAGGCACATGCAGGGCAGTTCATCACCTGAAACTCTTATTATTAATTAGGTAACTTAAAATATTTTACTAATAAACTAGTCACTACAGTAAGTTCAATGTTTTAACACCTGAGGTACTACAATACCTATATTCTACACACGCTATTAATTGATCAGATCCTACCTATATTGAGCAAGTTACATAATGTTCAGTCGACACATTTACTGGTAGTTTTGTTAATTTTTCTACAAAATGTTTTAGGTAAAGAAAGCTTATAAAAATAACATGTCAGTGTTAGGCATATTGAATGTTTAGTCCACATCAAAATTATTGTTATAATAATACAATCAGTTAAAATAAATAATTTGATCAATTAACTATCTAGTGACAATTACCAACTAATGTAATAAACTATTTTTATTCATGTCAGAAATATAAATTTATCTAGATTTTTGGCGGCGCGACATTTGACACTAATTCTATTCTAAATAAAGCTATAACATTCTTGTTCACATGGTGTCCATTAACATTTTCATTTGTTCTTTTACGTGTGTTTCCATGTTAGCAAAGTCTCTCAGAATGTCTTCAATCATTTCAACTAATATTGTCGGCCATTGTACTTCCAGAGCTCTCAGCCTTTGCGCAGCACCGCAAGCTAAATCAATTGCGTGAGATAGTTGTCCACGTCCCCGAACCCGCCAGCTCATATCCTCCTGTGATATTTAAAACTATACAAAAATCATGCAAACATAATGACGACGGGGTAGCAAAATGCCCATTTACATTGTCGAATACCTAAATATTTTGTTGAAAAGTTTATATACCTGCGAGACATTTCCTTTTTTGTACTGCAAGGCTTCTTTCGCAATTACGTCTCTCAGTGCAGGATCAGCTGCTCTTAGCCAAGCTTTGGCACTTACTGCGCTGTTGCCACTTCGCCCTAGCCTCGATAGCAACGGTTGTAAAGGAGCGTCAGGAATAGCCCTGAGGACTATGTCACTGAGACCTGCGTATGTTCTATTCGCGGTCTTTATTTCTTCGTCGGTAACCTAAAGAAACAAAATTAAACTTTCGCGACATTTGCTTTTTATGTTTCCATGTTTATATAAAAAAACTTACGGGTTCATCATTAATCTCTTTTAGTCCCCAATGAGCCAGTCTATAAATTGCGTACTCTCTCCATATTTTTGTATAAATTGGGTTTCCTTCCGGTAATACTGTAAGCCCAGTAACACCTCGAAGTTCTGCTAAAGCATGTAGTTGGCCGAGCCATTGCAGCCCTGTCGCACGAACTGAGATGTGGCTAACATTTGGGAACCTGATAAAACAATGAATTACGTAGATGATAGACAGATCCACACTTTAAGCATGCGATTTGTTAATTATACCTAAACAAATGGGCATATCATTAATTGATAACTGATGACATACTGTCAACAAAAAGGAGATTCTTCTTCTTCATACCTATTTATAAATATGATACTAACTTTGACTTTAACTCTGGCAGTGATTGCGCCACCGCATTGTAATGCACGTAGTGGTAGGCAGCACGAGTGACGGTACGTGCACGTTCCCAATCCCAATCACGAGCCAAGCGCCGTACAGCGCCAGCACCCCATGCACTCACCACTCCGTCACAAACTTCTACTAAGTAATCGACTCCTGCAAAGTTAAGACAAATGCTAAGGTGTAGTCAAATTATATTATTGAGAAAATCGGTTTTAAAATTTTATTAAAATTATTACCTTGTTCTCTGTCTTTGGACGCTGGCAATGACTTCGGTACCGGTTCTGAGGATTTGAAGTTGGCTAAATTTAAGTTTTTCACTGACTTTGCTCTAGCCGTAGATGCCCTGTTTGCTGATGATGCTCTTTCATTTCTACGTGATATTGTTGCGCTTCTTATGTTTCTACTTGTTCTACTGTTGAGAGATCCTTCTCTTCGCAATACTTTACTGTTATGATCACTTCCTGAAGTCGATGAATTGGCGACGGAACCAACATTCGTGCTACTTGATATATTGCTCGCATTTTCACTGATATCTGAATTTTTTGATTTGGACCTACGACTTTCGGGATCACAGACAGATTTTGACCGCATTGTGCTGAAGTTTTCTCGTCGTCTTAAAGCTGTTGCCATGCGACGAATTGGTCTTTTTTTCGTATCTTCTTCACTGTCGCTACTTGATGTAGGCAGTGAACTGAATGAAGAATCAACAACTGGCTCAACACTTGAAATACTTTCCCAACGTTTTAATATTGGTTCAGAACTGTCTGCGAGTTTAACGTTTTCCAAAGAAGATATAATTGGCAAAAGTATAGGAGGTAGTCTCAAATCACTACTAGTAGATGTAGAGTGGGAAGCGTCCGTGTCTTGGGAAGCGCTTCTATCTGAGAAGTTAACCCTTCTTTCAGATGGTTTCTTAGCTGTTGAACTTCTTTGTAACTTTCTCATTGGCGATGCTTTAGGAGCAATATCAGTACTTGCCTTAACATTGGCATCACTACTGGTGTTTTTGCAGTCGGAATCTTCAGTGTCAGCTTGTTGTAAAGACACAACGACATCTGGAAGTGCACCCCCTTCAGCCAATATTTCAGGTCCACTAGGTGGTGTTACTACTGCAGTCGCATCTATAGAGAATTCTTTATCAATGTCTACATTTTTGGTTGGACTCGTTGAAGGTATGAAACATTTATTTTCGGATCTAGAAAAAATATGAAGTAGGTATTTTATTTAGTCTCAAATTTATATTGAAATATTTTAAATGTTAGAACCGGAAATAAAGTGGTAACCTCAGTAATTCCCAATTAGTACGTGCGTTATTAATGATTTGATCTCTTCTAGCTTCTTGTTGCGCGGCTCCACCCAGGGCGCAGTAAGCTGCATGTGCTGCCTCTTTATTATTTCTCCAAGCCATCGCAGCTCTTCGTACCTATATGAAAAAGGATGTTTTTAATGGGGCATTCATGGCCGATTGTGCCTCTGGTAAACTCACTTACGAAACACGTTTTATTTCACGCCAATTATTGTCGCTTATTTGAGCCAGAAGTACCGAAGCATTTTTTCCCACTCTTAGACGGTTTTAATAATTACTTTTCTAGGAGAGTTTCTATATCACAACGCCTGTTTATATTACCTGTTCAGTAACGTGCATGTTGCTCAAAGTAAGTAAATTAGGAAGGTATGAGACAAGGAATGGTACACAATCTCCACCCAAAGCCACAGGATTCCCATCCAATGAAACATCGATTAGAGAAACTGCCTCAGAAAGTGACGACATATCCTCTACACTGAAATTAAAATATAGATACAGTTGTAATATTTTAAAAGCACTTATTTATTTTATGTAAGTTGTGTCATACCTTTGTAAATCGTTGTTACCAAGATACAGTTTTTGTAATTTTGGTGTGTTTTGAAATCCTAGAAGCTTTCGCAAACGATTTCGTTTCAAATTCAGTTCTCTTAGTGACACAAGACCTTGGAGATCGGTTTGTCCGATACATTTGATCTGATTACCAGCTAAATTGAGCACTTTCAGTTCACTTAAGTTAGATAAACCGCAAACTTTTCCTATTCTATTTCCGTGTAAATCTAGAACTTCTAATTTTATCAGATTGTTAAGGCCTTCGATCCTTTTTATCCTGTAAATTTAAAATTCATATCACTTGCAGAACATATTAACGTTTCTTATTATATGGATCGTCTTCTTAAAAATGATACGGTCGTACCTATTTTTTCCCATTAAAAGTACCCGTAATCCAAATAACCTTTCCAAAGAAGTGATTTTATCAATTTGGTTGTCATATACGTCGAGAAAAACGAGTTTTCCTAAATCTAGTGGAGATAATCCTGACAAACTATTTATTAGATTGTGTTGTAATGACAGAAGTCGTAAACCGGGCTCCCCGACTATGTGAGGTATCGATGAAAGGCCCCTCCTGAAAAACGTGTTCAGTTAGTACTTAGACAATTTACAAGGTGCAGTAGTAACCAATGGTATAAGCCCATGATATCATGTCTTAAAAGCTTTTTTTTTGTGAGGGGATAATCATCAAATGACTTCTCCCGCCCAGGGCCGGGCAGGAGGGAGTTTCAGACTCTTCCTGACTAAAAACCCCCCTGTTCCTTCTCCTGCTCTGTGCCGAGGTCGCGGTACCTCATTGCGCTTACCCCGCAACCCCGGCTGAACATCAGCCCTTTAGGGCCCCGTCTGTGGTGGTCGAATGGCTCTTTGAACGCTACGCGCCGTACGTTCGGGCCTGGTTCTGGTCGGGCGGCGAGCTGCCCTCACTTGCCGACCGCAGGCCCGTGCTTACGGTGGCCGGAGATCGTCCCTCGATCCCCGACGCCCGTAGTATCGCCAGTTGCGGCTGCTGGGGCGTGAGGAGGAGGATTGCACCCTCACGCGGGCCGCCTCTCTCTTTGCGAGCATGACTGCTTCACAAAAGGAGGAGACGGCGTCCCAGTTCCTCTCACTCCGCACCATGGCCTCGACTAAGGCCGGGCGCGAGAGGTCGCCGCCGCCGATCACTTCCCTAAGGATACGGCGGTATGTCTTAAAAGCTTAAGGTACATCCTACTTAAGACTAAAAAAATGTTGTTATACTTCGATAATTATTTAGGTACTTAGGTACCTACCTGTCAAGACTAATCCTGTCGGGTAACCGATCTTTTTCTTGTGGTGTTCTAGAAAGTTGAACTTTTCCTTCACCCACAGCCTGCAAATTAATGATTTCATCTTTGCTATCTTCCTTTTGCAAGAAATCATTTCTGTAAAGATAGTTACTTTTATTAATAATGATATGACTCTACAAATTTACTTGTCCTGAAATCAAATCCTACGTAAGATTTTTATCTAAAATTTTTTATTGAAAATTCATTTTTTTTATTAGTTTGTCGATATCTTAAGTACTCACATGCGGCTACATATCAAGCTATTAAAAACCAGTCTGACATGGTCCTGATTCGTATGATTTTTCTGCACATTGAACGGTCAATTTATACTGATTGAAGTGTAGCCGTGTGTAAATACTTTCTTACGTAGCTTACAAGTTCTTCTGTAACTGTTTGACATTTATATAACATTTGTCACTTACCCAGACAGTGTTGTGTGAGATCTCTGAGCTAATGCTGCTCGTGGGTCTGGAAGCGCCGGTCTAATTTGAAGAAATAAGCGGCCGTCTCCACCGCCACCTGGGTCGACACGAGGTCCACCAGCATCAAGAGATTGTGCTGATCTTCCTCTGGTTCGAAAAGCGATCTTCCTTACCTTCACAAATACATGTTTAGTAGAAGTAATCAGAAATAGGCAGACTGTTATTAGTTTGTAAAAACCAAATAATTTACATATTTATGTAATAACACATTAAAAACGCTTTGTTACTTACATTACCGCGGTTATATGTAATAGGCATTATTCTATAATATTAAATAACAAAAATGTTACAAAAACACATAAGAAACAGTTGGCCCCATTTGATACAATTTTATTTTATGAATATAGTTCGTACAAAAGGCAGTTTTGGTCCATAATAATTTATGACTTCAAAATCTGTTGCTTAGTTACGCCTACAATGGCCTTGATCTATTTCAAGCTTAGTGGAAAATTAGAACAATTACATTTTGTCAGTGATACATAAGCAGAGTCAATTTACGGTTGAAACCATGGTTGAAACTTTATTACATCATGATAGTAAAACAATGATGATGATTCAGTAAAATAATTTTATGAAACTACTACATAGATACACGAGGGAACTATGAACGCATCAATTTTAGCTTTGTTATGTTGGTCATCTTGCAATTTTCTTACGTCAAACGTCAATTTTCGGAGTTTTCTCAAAACAAAACAAAACAACAGCGCATCTGATTGAGCGAAAGAAAGGTTTGCTAGAAGAATTTATTTCTAATTTATTTATTTTATTTTAAAGAACTATAACAAAGTTGCATTGATGCGTAGAAGTTTTGAAAAGGTGTCTTCTACTGTCCTTCGTACTTTTAAGAATTTGCTGACAGCAGACTTGTTGTCTTCTGTTTCGACATTTGAAGATAACATGGTAAGATTCTTTACCAACCCATACGATGACTTCAAACCAGGAAGTTCCACAGTGATCGATAAAAATGAGATAACTTCTCAAATACATGAATATACAAATAACATTTCTAAACGTCTCCATGCTTCACGCAAAAATGTCGACGGAGGTTTATACGTCGGCATCACCGGGGTCTCCTACATGTTTTATCATCTCTCTAAAAACCCATTACTGTCGGATAACAAGTCGATATACATTCAAAAGAGCCTAGAGTACTTGAAACCAGCCTTGGAAGCGTCAGCTGGAGACAAGACTTCATTTTTATTAGGCGATGCCGGCACCTACGCCTTAGCCACTGTCCTTTACAAAGAATTAGGTGATGAACATTCAGCCGAAATGCTGAAGGTATATAAATCATTATATTCACATTATATGAACCCCAAATTTCTGAAATGTGGTGGTGATGAGTTCTTTGTTGGACGTGCTGGTTATCTTGCTGGGATTCTTTGGATGAGTCGAGAACTTAAAACAGCAATTTTCACTGATGAAGAGATATATAAGATCTGTGACATGATGGTAGCTTCTGGAAGAGAATACTCCACAAAACACCAGAGCCCTTGTCCATTGATGTACCATTACTACAATACAGAATATCTTGGAGCAGCACATGGCATAAGCTTCATTTTGCAGATGCTTCTATCTGTGCCTGGTTACTTGAGTTACAACAAATCTGCTGCTCAGGACATCAAAACCACAGTAGAGTATCTTGCTTCGTTGCAGACTGAGGAAGGAAACTGGCCATGTTGTATGGAGGAAATTGGTCTGAGTGACCATAAGCTTCTGCATTGGTGCCATGGCGCATCTGGAACTATTTATGTAATGGCCAAAGCTTACTTGATTTACAAAGATCAAAGATTCTTTGATGCCTGTGTGAAGGCAGGGGAGGTGGTGTGGCGGAAGGGACTGCTTCGCAAGGGCCCTGGCATTTGTCATGGAGTAGGTGGGAATGGATATGTCTTCTTACTCCTGCATAGATTAACAGGAGATGAGAAATATTTACATAGAGCTAAAATGTTTGCTGATTTCATGACCACTGAGGAGTTCATTAGAGATGCTAGGTTACCGGATAATCCTGCGAGTTTGTATGAGGGCACTGCTGGCACGGTCTGTTTCCTGGCTGATCTCCTAGTCCCTGATAATGCAGAGTTTCCATTCCAAGATGTATTCTCTACTTACAATTTTTAAATGTGTTTGACTGTTGAATCTGCTTGTCTTGAATAGTATTATTTATTAAATCCTTTTTATTGCAAACAGTCTTTCTTCTTTTTCAAGTAACTGTCAAGGAATGCTGTACAAATGCATACAGTTTGTAACTTAGCTTTATAAACCCACTGAATATTATAGCATGCTCTTGTAAAGTTTGTCACAACTAATGGCTATCATTATAGAATAAATTTGGTCTATTCATGGGTTCTATTGAAGCTATAATAGTTGTTTTGATATTCGACTTAATATTGACGTTAATAGGGGTGGTATCAACGTCAACGACAGGCGTGGAGGCTTTCTTCATTTTATATTCATAATTTCAGTCAACTTGCTGACAGTAAAGGCGCTGTCTCACTGCGGCGTAAAATGTAGGAATCAATATAGTTGGAATCACTGCGATGGCACTCCTAATAGTCTACTTGATTGCTTAGTTGTATCACGGTCACATTTTGCTCTAGGCCTAGCGGAGAGTTCCAGCGCACCGGTTATACCAGGGGTAACGCAGCAATGTTGTATGTTCCACGTGGTGTTAACATTCGATGTTAACAGTGAGTTTAGAACAAATGTTCCTCTCGAAAGCATGTCGCGAATAGTGCGCTCGTCCAGATACTAGCACAGAGTACATTATTTTATAACTGGTATCTTGATATCTTGGTGTATGGATACTAGGTATCTTGCAAAGCAAAACTAATCGTTTTAACCGTTTCCATAGAACAATATGTAAGTTTCGATAGTTCGCAACACAATTATTAGTCGGATTTCGGCAACAAATAATTTAAGGAAACTTAATTTTTGTATTATATTAACTTTCTAGAGCAGAGGATTAAAACAGGCGACCAACCGAATTCATCAAACGCCGCAATTGTTAGCGTCCTAATAGAATTTACCCAGACGTAGGTACCTATTTTCATAACTCTCATTTTATTGTCATTTACGTTTCAAAGTAAAATTGATAATCGCCAAGAATTTAAACTTCTATTCGGAATTAGATATTGTTCCTATTACCTATCTATCACATTGATCTTCGCGGACAAAACGATGAAGTCGACCGTTGTTTAAACCTTTCTCGTTTCGTTACAATGAATTTGCTGTGTAATTTATTACTGACTCTTTCTGTAGCAGATGTTAGTTTAGTGATCGATATTTTTAAACTAAAAAACATTAAGAACGGTGTAATATTTCATTGTTACGATAGCTATGTCGTGAGTAATGTGCATAGAATATTGAACGAGCATGATATCTTGATGGCGAGCGCTAAGATAGATTATAACACAACGTATAATGTAGCCGAGTCCTATCCAAAGGTTGGATTAATAATATACACTGTTTGCCAAGGATGGACTTCAGTGTTAGACTCAGAAAATATATCCTTTCAAGGGAATTCTTACGTGATAATCACGGAGGATTTGTCGGGCACTACAGAGGTCCTTTCTCGGTACCCCATAGAAGTGGATTCTGATGTTATTGTCGCTCATAAAATAAACCAAACATTCAAGTTGTACGAAGTATTTAATACTGGATCAAAATACAGGGGCACCTACAATGTTAGAGAGGTGGGTCTCTGGAATTCTTCGTTGGTTATTAACGCCTCGAACCGATGGAACTTGCAAGGAGTGTTCGTGAAGACAGCAGTGATCATCCTGACGTTGCCCAAGATAGTGAATCAGACGATAGAACAATATATGGAGAAGCCAATAAAGTCACAGATAGATGTGGACACAGTACACCGTATGAAGTACTTTATCATGTTGAAGTTTATGCGAGATATGTACAACATCAGGTAAGTGATCACCTGTTACAGTATCACCAAAGAGGGCGACACTTAATTATGTAAAATGGTTATAAGCATAAGGACCTTCTACCTTGATTGCTGCCACTGCCATTTACGAGTAACCGCAATAGGCATTTGTTTTTTTTAATCTCTATTTAAGTGGCCTCTCTTGTTCATGGTGAGGTGACAGTGAGTGCCACACTCTAACTGACTAAAAACAATCCTGTGGCTTCTCCCTGCTCAAGGCCGAGGCCGCGGTAGGTAGGTACCTTGTTGTTAATCCGCAACCTCGGCTGGACATCGGACCTATTGGGCCCCGTCTGTGGTGGTTTATTGAACTCCAATAAGGCTCTAGATGGGGTACCTATTAAAAGGGACCAATAGTGTGTTAAGTAGACTGGCAGGTTTGAAGCAATTGAACCTATTTTTAAGTATATTACAATTCTTTGTAGCTACGACATGCATCGCGTTAATACTTGGGGATACCAACGCAATGGTAGCTTTGATGGCATGGTGAATGCTCTTTATCAAGGTATGGCAGAAATAGGAGGAGCTCCCATTTTCTACAGAATCGATAGAGGGCAACGTGTTCAATACATTTCTGAGGTCTGGATGTCAAGGTAAGAAACCACGTTGACCGTTGCTTTAATTAAAGTGTTTCCGTCAAACGATCGATATTATAGTTATATGTACCTAACTACAGTTGTCAGGCTGATCAGGCTTAAAATAAAGAAAAGTGGTTTTGGTATAACTGTTGTTACTTTATTCGAAATGGGAATTTGTTAGTTGGATCTTCTAAAGGTTCGGGAATTTACTCTTTTTCTTTACCACACTTCACCTCTCTGGGAGCTACAATTTTCAATGATATACCTACAGTGGAAACTCACCAGAAAATATTTACTCAACAATTAATTTATTAGGAACATGTGCCTGGTGATGGTGATCCGACAGACAACTAAAGTTATCGACATAGCCCAAAGAATTAGAATTTAATTTTAGATTACAAACTGAATTGGCAGTGGGCAGGTCACATCTGTCGAAGAATCGATGACCGCTGGGGTAAACGTGTTCTAGAGTAGAGACCACGTCTAGGCAAACGTAGTGTAGGGCGCCCTCCAGCTAGGTGGACTGACGACACCCGCAGGGTGGCTGGCAGTGGTTGGATGAGAAGAGCTGAACATCGAGCTTAGTGGCGTGCAATTGGGGAGGCCTATGTCCAGCAGCGGACGACAACCGGCTGATGATGATGATGATAATGATAATGATGTACCTACGTTTTTTGCTGAAAGCTTCTTCATTACCAGGCACAGTTTCCTCTTCCGCCACCCCAAGTACCCGGGCGGTTTCTACACGATCTACACGCGCCCTCTTAGTGACGTGGTCTGGTATTGTGTTGTCGCCATGTTGGCGGTGACAGCCATCATATTGTGGGTTATGCTGGTGGTACAAAAAGGCGATAATGAAGAATCCTCGTTAAGTTTAGCTGGACTTGTGATATGGGGCGCTATTTGTCAGCAAGGTAAGATACTTAGTTGACAAGTTCGATTAAGCAAGCAATCTTTAAGTTTAGATGTGATGAATTCCTAAAATGGCGTGGTCACAGGGTATATTTTAAATACTTTGAATCGTTTCATTGTGGAAGACACTTGGTAGATTTACCTATTATTTACTCATAGCTACATTTTTTTATAATAACTATCGTGAGTCATACCAAATTGACGCGGCGACGTCGCGCAGCCTACTGAGTAGGCTGCGCGACGTCGCCGCGTCCGCGCACGCTGCTCATGAGGAAGAACCCCTCTGTGGTTCGAAACTAGTAGAGCTTTTCTCAACATTTACACGTGAGTAACCCGCGAATTTTAGTTAATATAGCTACATTGTTTGAAAATAAAACTATCAACATTCTTATTCAATAATCTCTTTTAATGTAATACAGCGGTAAACGAGCAGACTAGTTACCTGATGGTAAGCAAGTTGACGCCGCCCATGGATAACCGCAACACTAGCGGACTTGCAAGTTACATCCTTTTGGGGATTTAGAAATTAGGCACAGAGGATTCCGAGGATTGGAAGGATTGGGCCTCCGGCAACCTCATTCACATAAAAGAGTATTACGTTTTACCTCAAATGACGAAACAATGCTGTTTTTCACAGCGGTTGTCTATGAGGCTACTCCGGTCCATTCGACCCATTTAAACCCAATGTCGATGCAAATTGCTATTAATGTTATAGGAATCTCAATAAACCGTCAGTCCACGTCCACGAAATTAGTGATCTTCACCACATTCGTGTACGCAGTAACATTGTACCAGTATTATAACGCGACCATAGTCTCCTCCTTACTCTTGGAGCCTCCAAGGAATATCAGGACACTGAAGGATATCTTAGACAGTGACTTGAAGGTCGGCGCCCATGATATTGTGTATGATAAAGATTATTTTAAGGTGAGTAGGTAAGTTAGTGAGAAGTCAAAAATGTGGTGTGTGTGGTTAAAACTGACAAAGCTCGTAGTGGCAATGGGTAGGCAACGTCACTCGAAAGACTGATGAAAGTGCTCGAGTGTCGACCAATGACTGGAAGATCTAGCGTGGGCAGGCCCCCGCTAGGTGGTCCCACGACATCGTCAAAGTTGAGCCGTTGGATGCAAGTGGCAAGATATTGTTCAACGTTGAGAACTGAATAGGAGGCCATGTTTCAGTGGACATCTTTCGGCTAATGATGATGATGAGTACCTACTTAGTTATTGACATCTGTTCATGAGCACTAGATAGTATGATTAGGATCAATATACCTCTAGAAACATACTTTCCAGAAATTGGGTACTTAACAGAATCAATTTTGCTCAATTATTCGCAAGTTTTTACGAGAACGGCTGTGTCGATTCAGGTGCAGCGAATTATTTGCTAATAACGATAAATGTTATATAGTTACTTGCACTGAGTAAAAACAAAGTGGTGGTTTTGTGGTTCTTTGGGTCAAACAGTACCTTCTTAATGTTCCAGCGCACAACAGATCCAGTGGCAATAGAACTGTACCACAAAAAGGTTGCTACAGGTACTCACTACAATTTCTTCACACCCGAGGAAGGAATAGCTTTAGTGAAGAAAGGAGGTTTTGCTTTCCACATAGACACTACTTTCGCCTTTCCACTGATCAAGGCGACCTTTACTGAGAGGGAGATCTGTGAGACGAATTTAGTGCAGATGTACCCGTTGCAACGAATGGGCGTCGTTGTTAGAAAGCATTCGCCTTATAAGGAACATATTGCTTACGCGTAAGTATGGAGAATCTATTATATGTACAATTCGAAGGTAGTTTACTACTTGTTTTTGCTTTAATTATAACGCAAGGGTAAGCGAGACAGACACGATGTTATAACGCCATGGCGCCTTCACTTGGTTGACCGGCGAATCCGGCGGGAGGACACTCCCGGGTGCTGTGATTGTGAGGACCACCCGGAGGACATACCTAGTGGACAGCGGGGGCCTAAGAGTGCCCTGCTTTCCCAAAACAAAAGAAGGTTCTGTGTAATGGGGCAACCCCTTTGCTACACACTACAGTTATGTCATTAAACATTTTGAAATACCTAGTAAAGATTATGACTACATTGGCAATTTTCCTCATAGTTTGCTTTTGCCACCGTTACAGGCAAGCGAAGTATCTGTTATTAGTTTTTGAATTCATTGGTGGTTTTGAATATGATTTCAAATTTTATTCCAGCATTCGAAAGATGTACGAAGTGGGTCTGCCACCTCGCATCCAATCAGAAATCGACGAGCCTATGCCAGAGTGTGCGCACACGCCGGATTCGAGTATATTCTGTGTCGGTATCCGAGAGTTCTCTACGCCACTCCTTGCTCTTGCAATCGGCATGATAACTTCTATAATTGTACTATTTTGCGAAATTATTTTCGATAGAGTTGTTAAAATAAATAGCGTGCGAGATTTTAGGCATTAGACGGTGTAGGTTTAGCAATTTGCTTCATAGATGGAATATAATCAGAGCTTTACGTTTTGGCGTAGTTTTTAGTTAGAACAGTACAATAAATAGATGAAGAGTATGAATTAAAAAGGAGTCGTAAATTTTTGCTTCAAAAAAGAGCCTTACACCCGGTTTCTGTAAGGCTTGTCAACGCTAAAATTAACTAATCTGCTTTTAAATCTCTTGTCAAGTCATCTGATTGGTTGTTGATAATTCAGCCAACCAATCAGGTGACTTGATTTCTCTAAAGACTAAAGTAGAAATCTATACAGCAGTATGTATCGTAGGAAATACAAATAAAATACACAAATATCTTCCATCTGTTTATTATTTTGGGTACATAACTTCCTCGCAATACACAGATACACTCCAGAGGTGGATTCGTGAAAAAAATTACAAACATCCAAAATTTTTATGGATCCACTTGCATTATAATTTATACTATTATCATGTATGTATGTAAGTATATAATACAGGGCACTGCGACCGACTAGGGTCGGTTACAATACACGAACAAGTTTACATAAAGGATCAGTACATGGAGCCAAAAAGACCGGGTTCCAAACTCAATGCTGTCACGCCGCAACATAAAAAAAAACATTTAAACGCAGCTCTTTGGCTTTTAAAATATTGTGATGCATATATTGCTTGCTTGTTTAGAAATAAATGACGTCACAGCACTGTATTTCGAAGCGGGTTTTTCGTCATTAATACAATCAATGTACAATATTAAGTTATTCATTTATACGAATATAAATGAGGAAATTTTAACTTTGCACTGAATGGGTTCATTCATACGTTTCTTGTTCGCTATATAGCTGTTGCAGTAAGGAGCTCCGTCCGCGGCGGGTGCACAACGCAATACAAACACTATAAGTATTGGTATAAGACTCAAAATTTAAGTTAGTTTTGAAATTACAACGCGCATTATTCATCCTGTGTTGTATGTTTATTACATAATATTATATCTATAGGGTGATTGGTAATTAGTGATCGATATTTATTTAAGATATGGTACTCATAATAACAAACAATTTTTCAAAGAAACTGTATTCTATACTTATTAGTTTTATTTTTATCAATTAGCTTTTGCCCGCGACTTCGTTCGCGTGGAATAGTGACTTCCTGCAGATTTTTGGTGTAAAAACTATCCTATGTCCTTTCTAGAGTTCGAAACTATGTCTGTACCGAAATATTACAGAAATCGGTTCAGTAGTTTAGGTGTGAAGAAAATACAGACACTTTATAATTTTAGTTTTAATTAGAACAATTTTCGCCCGCCCGCCATGCATCGCCCGATCAGCTGTTAGCGGCGAGGTCACGCGCGACCTCGTCTGAACTTTACACAGTAATTTTGTTATAATAATAAAAATAAAACTATCGAGTATAAAAATAAAGTTTCTATGGAAAAGTTGTTTTTATCATTAGTACAATCACACCATCACTCGCACGCCTCTTCTCACACGGAGAAGGTTTGAGCATTAATCACCACGATAGCTGAAGACGAATTGGCGATTTCAAACTTGTAATTAGAAATTATAGGTCCAGGTTTCCTCACAATGTTTTGCCTTCACCGTATATCAGTGGTGTCTAGATAATCATAGAAAGTACATATAACTCGGAAAAAGTCACATTGGTACTTGCCAGGTTTCGAGCCCACACACGACTATCGTATTTGTGATTAATTAAATCGATCACTAATTAGGTACAACTCACCTTATATTGTGAAGAGCGATTACTCAATCACTAAATGCTTTGTATAAAGCTAAATACAATATGTTGGCAATTCGTTTTAGAAATACTCCTTGTTATATCGAGGGGCGACTGTTTTAAATTGTCTAGTACAATACCGCCAACGTATCTTTTCGAGTCTGAAGTTAGCCGATTAGCTGCGCAGTACACAATTTTGTTCCTAAAAGACCCATTACGCAGACAAACGGCTAACTTCAGACTCGCCAAGATACAGCGGCCGTATTGTAAATAAATTTATTCTGTTTATGATATCTGGTAGACAGTTTTAGATATTGAACTAAATATAATTTGGAAATAGAAAATGAAATAATATAAATTAATTTTAAAAAGTTAAATATTATTATTATGGTTTATAAGCTGCCTGGAATAAACAACCTATTACTGTGTATAATTATGCAAATAAAGTGTCTAGTCGGTTTTTGAAAAACGAAATTTCTACAAAATTGGCTAATCAAAATTAAGCTTTCCGTCTTACAACATAAGGTAGACATTTTCCCTTTTTTTAGACACACATGACAAGTAATAGAAAATAACTTTAGCATATATTAAACATTAATTTAAAAAATAATGGGAGGTCTACCGCCTGTAGGTTCTATTAAAGCCCCTCAGTTAATAATATTTTTATAGATAAAATATATTAATACTAAAATTACGATTTCAAATTAAACTTGACATGTATCAATAACTTATATATTTATAAAGAATCAATCCAAAATTAACGTTGAATAGGGTCAGCACAGATATTACGTTTTCTATGTTCTTTGCCATAAAGTTCATATTCCTTTGTCAATTCAATATGACAAACACCGACACTCAGATCATTAATAAAAAAATATTCTGTTTATGAGTAGTTTCACAAAACATTAAAATCATGCTAAATTGGACTTTATTCCAAAGACAGAAAGGTTATTGTTTGTAGAAATGCGGTTGTAAATAGTAGAGACCACGTGACGATATTAATATTCGAGATTTTGAAATAGGAACTTTAATGCAAGATTATTCAGTTCATTATTTCATTTTAATTGTATCACTCAAAATTGGGCTCTAATTCTAGGGAAATAGAGAACATTTTTGTATATTTATATCGTGTTATACTTCTTATTGGTACCGGGGGCTACTGTTTTCCTTGGTAGCAAATAGTTTATGGGTCGAATGACTTCTACAAAAGCGATCTTGGCGGGAAAATATTCAAGGAACTGTCACAGGAAAATGGTCTCTGATTGTAAACAAATAGGATGTATTGTTGTATTTATCGGGTCTCGTAGTGAGTGCAGTGTGAGTGCATGCGTGGGACGGAGTGGGCTGGTTCGTTTCACCGCTCCTCCAGCATGATTGTCTCCTGGGGATACAGCTTCAGAGCCTTCAGTGTGCTGCTTGGAGATTCCAAGGTAAGCTGTGAGGAAAAACGTACAATTAGTATGGACTATGTGGAATGAGTATATTGCTTATAACTAGACAAGAAAAGTAGGTAAATATGTCTTATAAGTAAAGTTACTTTTATATATTATCTTACTAATATTATAAATGCGAAAGTTACGATGTTTGGATGTTTGTTACTTAATCACGACAAAACGGCTAGACTTATCTGGATGAAATTTGGCACAGGCATAGGATACACCAGGCTTCTTTTTTATCAACATATCACGCGGGCGAAGCCGCGGGCGGAAGCTAGTTTTTTTTTATAAGATATGCCGGCAAAAGTGCACAACCGTTACCAACACCAAAGGAGTGAGTTGCAGGCCTTTTAAAGATAAGGGTTTCGGATATTTAAGGACTGGGGGGGATGGAGAAAGGGAAAGGATTATGCCTCCAGTAACCTCACTCACAAAGCTAAACACAACGCCGTGGTTGTGTCACGCCGGTTTTCTGTAATGCCGTGGTATGATTCCGGTCGAGCCGACCCATTCGTACCGAAGTTTGGATTATCCGTTACATTTAAATATAGACAGACATTTCTAGAATAGACTATGAATAATAAAATACAACTTACATCTCTCCTAGGCCAGCTAGAGATGACCTTAAAGCTTTGTTGTGGATAACCTTTAGATGCGAGGAAGTCTAATAACGCCTGAAACAAAATTACAAAAAAAAAATTACTTACAAATTTATTTTTAGATAGATACATAGATAGATAACACATTTATTCAGCACAAACAATAACAGACACAAATTAATTGATAAATAAGTGGGTACGCTGGTATTCTGCTGGATCCCTTCAATGACGTACGGACGTCGAGTAGACCGAATAATGAACATTAAAGGCGTAATTAGTGCTCAGTGTTTTGTGTTTTTGAGATTAGTGTTTTAGGTTCTGTGTGTGTAGTGTATCAATATGGACTATTGATTAAGACAGGTAAATCAGATATTTTATAAAGAACATATTATATTATTGGGATTTCCATATATAAAAAATGGGCGAACGCAGCCTGCGCCATTCGTGCGTTAGTATGCTCAAGGTTATTGAGGGTACTATTATTTATTTTAAATCATATTATTTCTTTTATTATTAATTATTTTTTGTGTCACTACGAAATATTTTGTGCATGTTGTGACACCTTAAAATGCTGTACATAAAATTTTATTATATTGTATTTAATGTTTCGATGTAAGAAATAATGTAGCAGCTACTGGTTGTCCATAATTCAATAAATAAATAAATACTATACGCCTTAAATAGTGTGTGTGTATACCTCGAGCGTGTCGTGTGCGTGGAAGCGTCGTTCGAGCGAGGAGTGGTGCGGCGCGGGCAGACGCACGCGGATGCGCGCCACCTCCCCGCCGCCCCCCGCCGCCGGCTCCGCAGGCACGCGCCGCGCCGCCTCCGCGCGCTCCGCCTGGTAACAACCACACAATCATTCAGTAAAAAAATTATACTCATAATATTTGGTGTTCACGAAAATGTCCCAAAATAAATCCCTAAAGTGGATATATTTTTGTAACCTACTCTTCTAACTGCAATTGTTTTAGTGTTGCCCTACATAAAGATTTTGTTCTGTGTTGTGAATGCGGTTACAAACATACAATTTCACATTCACATCAAAGCCAGACCCGGGACTACAATTTGTGGATTACACAAAGAGTTGTTCCGTGCGGGAATCGAACCCGCGACACGTTGTACGTCAGCCGGTGGCCTAGCCACCGCACCAATCGTGCAGTTAAAGCACATACTATTTTGAGAACTTTTTTAAAATATATTATGCGTTATTTGAGCCCCATAGCCACACCATTAGTTTTTTAGGGCAATCTAGCCCATGACACCCGCGTTGATTTAAGGATTCCAACGATATGCTATATGTCTAATTCTGCCCAGGGGTTTGGAAGGTACAGTGGAACAAAGAAAAATCACATACACACATGAACCCTAATAAATACATAACACTCAATTTTTTGGGCAGTAGTGTAAAAAACTTTTTATCTGGGGAATAATTATGATGCTGTTGCGTCAAAATGTTTGTATAAGACAGTGACAGCAATAATTTTATTCCTCAGATAACATTTATCTGTCTATTGCAAAATCAATCCTAAATGTAACAGTGTTAGCTTCTTTTTATCTAAAACTTGTCTCAAAATTGTATCTAAAAATATCTACAATTAGGTACCTATTCGTAACGTCGTTTTAGATTCTAAACCTATGTCATCAACCTATAAGTACCCACTACTGGATAAAGGTCTCTTCTCACACAGTGGAGTTTTGATTAATCACCACGTTTTATCAACGGATTGGCGATTTGAAACTTATAATAAGCTTATAAAACTTATAATAATTATAATAAGTACTATTTGTCAAAACAAGACTGACCTCTTTTTTAGCTTCCTCCATTTGTCTTTCTGACTCTGCCCGTTCTAATTCTTGATTTCTTTCTTCTTCTTGTTTTTTCTTTACTTCTTCTTTAGCCCTGTTAAATAAAAGTGGACATAAGTAATCGCTTTTATTAAAATACATATGACTATTTAATTGTTACGCAAAAAGTGGAAGTAAAGTACGAAATAAAATAGTGTACTACTTGTAAATATTAGCTCAGTCATAAGTATTAATTATTAAAAAGTGTGTCTATACAAACTTTTTGCTATTAAGTATCGAGAATTTTGAAAATAGAAAACGAATAAAAAATAGCTATTATTTATTACTGGTAGAAACATAGGATTATTTGGCACGCAGTTATATTTAAAAAAAGGAAATGACACATAGGAATTACCCAGATAATAAAAAGAAACCTATCTAATTAAGTAATAGTAAGTCTACTGTACTTAGTGTCGCCACCTGATGAGACTAGTATTTATACAGTACTACTTTCGTGCGGTTTCATCCGCTGCTCGATGTTTTATAGCCTATAGTCTTCCTCGATTAATGGACTAACAAACATAAACGTAATGGTTCAATTCGAACCAGCAGGTCCGGAGTTTAGCGCTTTCAAACAAACACAAAACCCTACAGCTTTATAATATTGTATTATTAGTATAGATTGACATTGACATGTCGTATGACAACGCAATCAAATAATTTCGATATCAATAAAATACACTGGCGACCCTGATCACTTAAAGTAATATGAAATCAATAACAATGTATAGTCAGAATTTTAATTCGATTCCTGATTTGACATGACCTATTGTCATTTTGTGAAATAATGATACCACATATAACAGTGTAGCGATGAACACAAAAATCGATAAACAATCAGTGAATCAGTTTCAGAAGGGCATTCAAAAAATTACGGCTACCGAATAGTCTAAATACGTATCCCATGTTATCAAAGAAGAGGAAAAAATGAGTAAGCTAGATATGTTAATTGACAATAAAAATCACAGACACAATTAATTGTCAAAACTAAATTATCGGTTCAGAAATATTTTATTGCCTGATAAACTTAGTTTACGAGATTAAATTTATAAACGAGAGGAATCGATTCAGAAATATTCGATTTCCACATCGAATAATTTCGCAACGTCACTATTTATTACGTGTCATAACGTTGTAACACTGAAATTGTCAAATCTGGAATGGAATTAAAATTCCGAGTATAGTCTTATACCTGTCAGCTTCTAAGCTCCTCTGGTATGCTTCATCCTGTTCCCGCTTGACGCGTTGCCTGGCGTCGCGCTCCCTCTCCAGCCGAGCCTCGTCCTCGCGCGCAGAGCTGAACCGCTCTAACGCCTCCACCAACCCTCCCAGTAACTCTGACACGCCAACGTTACCTGATAACACACATTGGAAGTCAGTTACAGAATGTTATTTTAGTGAAGTAATAAAAATATGTTTTTATTATAATATCTTTTCTTTTTTATAAAGTTAGTTACTCTTGCCCTGTTTCACCCGCTGCTCGGCTGCTACAGATCATAGCGTTATGTTATATAGCCTAAAGCGATCCTCGATAAAAAATCTATTCAGCAACAAAACATTTTTTCAACATACCAGTAGTTCCTGAGATTAGCGCGTCCAAACAAACTCTTCAGCTTTATAATATTATATAGATGCCATGATTTAATGTCAGTCAAGTAAAACAATACTAACCATTGATAACGGAGTATATTTCAGTAATGGAGCGGACTCGCATGATGATCACTAGTGCGGGCATGCGATCCAGTGGCAAGTTGCGTATCGTCATACTGGCGATTGGACCTAGCGCGTTTGTTACTGACGATAGTAGCCTGGGGATAAAAACAAAATAATGTCATTGTAGAGTACGGCTGACGTATCATGGCGAGTCTGAAGTTAGCCGTTTGTCTGCGCAATGGATCTTTTAGGAACAAAATTGTGTACTGCGCAGCTAATCGGCTAACTTAAGACTCGTCAAGATACGTTGGAAGTATTGTATTGTTTGTAATATGTTTTACACTTAAAAGGGTTGGTATTGGAAAACGTATATGAGTAATGAATAGGTTCTAAATATAGAAAATGGAGTTTATTTTGTGAAATCTATAGTTTTTAATCATTTTGTAAAACTGAAACAATTTGGACAGGTAGGTTTTCCACACTGACTGTTTTTTTTAATCAAGGTTAGGTTATAGATAATATAATTTCGACATTAGTACACATAAAGGATGATACAATTATTGTTTGTTCAAAATAATTTTGTTTACCTACTTAATACTATTTCTAAGTCATTATAAGACAGGCATTAATTTTGTTTATAATATTTTATTTTGCTAGTCGTTCTTAAGTACCTGTCGTGGTCTATTTGAAATAAATGATTTGACTTTGACACGGAAAAGGGTAAACACAGGACGGCCGACGTATCTTGGCGAGTCTGAAGTTAGCCGTTTGTCTGCGCAATGGATCTTTTAGGAACAAAACTGTGTACTGCGCAGCTAATCGGCTAACTTCAGACTCGCCAAGATACGTTGGCGGTATTGTACGTCAGGTAGATTTATTGGAAATATAGATGCGATTTTAGAAAAATCTAAGCTCTTAATACAATTTCTATGACAACGAAGAACAGAGTTATTTTCTCAAGTATTTATAACTCACATGTTATTATTATCTGGATGCGTGAGGTCCCAGCCGTACACAATGAAGTTGGCGGCGAGTGTCTGCAGCACGGCCTCACAGCCCAGAAGTTGTGCACAGAACACATTGGAAAGCACGGACTGTTCGTGGTGTAAGTATACGCCGAGGAGTTTACGCTGCAAGGAGAATTTATGAGGTTTAGTTCAATGCGGAATGAAACTTTGTGTAATTAATATAAAAGTGATATAATGAGCAACTTTATTTATTATTATGTGTTTTGCAGAGAAGTTATTTGTTAAAAGAGTCTGAAGTTATGTTCCACATATTATCGGAAAAAAATATATTTCATTTTTCAATTGGACAGTTTCTTAGGCTATAAATATATTATTTTGAAATTTCAATACAATAAATTATTAAATCATACTTTCATTCATTAATTTAGGGATAAAGTATTAAATTTGACCAAAACTTTTGATCAAATTCAATACTTTAGGAGTATACAAGTGTGGGAGAGTCAAGCTTCGGCACGAATGAGTCGGGTCGACCGCAGTGATACTACAGCCTCACAGAAAACAAGTACAGCGTTGTGTTTCACCATGTGGGTGAGGTTACCGGAGGCCCAATCCTTCCCCTCTCCTAAACACTAATCCCCAAAAGGTCGGCAACGCACTCGTAACTTCTGTTGCAGATGTCTATTTGGCGGCACTGATTGCTTACCTTCAAGTAATCCGTCTGCTCATTTGCCGACCTATTACATTATTAGCTTATCGGTAAAATCGGTAGTAAAATTCGTTATAGACGAACCTCTTTGGCAGGTTTGAGACAGGACTCCTGAATGGCATCCTGCAGGGTGCCCTCGAAAAACTGCGGCGTGTTGGGCCCGTACCGCGCGCGGAACCGTTGCGCAAACTCTATACAACCCAACGCCTCATCCTGTACACTGTCTGACACTAAAACAAGGAAACATCCACATAACATGCACACTAATATTATAAAGAGGTAAAATTTGTAAGTTTGTATGTAGGGGGTAATCTTGGGAACTGTTGGTCGGATTGCCAAAATTCTTTGATAGATAGCTACAACGTTCCTAAGTGCTATAAGCTATAAAACATCACGCTACGATTAAATGGAGCAGCAGGTGAAACTGCGCGAGAGTAGCTAGTATGTATTAGAAAAATACTAGAGTAGTAACCGAAGTTAAAAATAAATTACACATGACACCCAGACCCGATACAACAATTTGTGGATCACACAAAGTGTTGTTCCGTGCGGGAATCGAACCCGCGACACGTCGCACGGCAGCCAGCCACCGCGCCAACCGTGCAGTCATTGGATAAAGCTTGCCATTATTTTGTATAATAATATTTATTTCAATAATGGGCTAGTTGCACCATTTATAGTATAAATTCAACTATCATATGGCATATATAGTGACTATCCCTCCAATACTTAATTGATAAGTATACTTACTTAGTGGCTGCAACCTCTCAGTCTGCACGAGGTCTACGAACATGTCATCCTCGCCGGTGTAGCCCTCCGTCGTGTCCTCCACCTCCTCCACAGAACTGTTCTCACTATCTGAACTCTCAACTATTATCTGCAAATTAATAAATTACTTTATGACTGATGATATGATAATAGGAGCTTCAAGAAATGACACAACACACTCCAGGCTACATAAGAAATGTAGCCTTGGGCTTCTCATTATAAGATATAAAATGCTGAACAACAATTTCATACTTATGACTGACACAAAACAAAGCTCATGTGAATTGTTTATTATCTACTTAATCTTAAATAGTGTGAAATATCCTTCTTTCATATCAGTTGTTTATATAAAGCTATTAATGACGAAAACTAATATATTTAATGGTAAGAGTGTGCAGGGTTTTAAACAAGGGGAAATGACAGTTATAAATATTTGTTTTTACGAAATATGACAACCATTATACATACAAAGAGAAAGGGATAAAGTTACAGAAAGAGCGACTTAGTTTTATGCTATGTACTGATGTAAGTAATTAGTCACTATCCTTAATCCATTGGAAATTTATATTACATATATACTGTAGAGTGGTTAAGTAGTTTCCAACATAAATGGACCTTAGAACTGAATGATTAGTACAAGAGTCCAGTACCGTATTTACCCTCTTATAGTCCTTTTTGGGGGCGCGGCGCACGCTGAGCTCGTGCTGAGGCAGCTGGAGGCCCGCCATGGCCAGCACTGTCTCGTCCAGCCCCGGGACCGCCGGCCAACCTGTCCACGACTGCGGGAACATAGATGTGTTAAGTAACTAGGTGATGACGCTAGTATTAGATAAGTAGGTATACTATATCTATATATAAAAAGTTGGACCACATTTCGTTGTAATGTTATAATTCAACAACGCCTTTACCGATTTAATTTTAGTCTTGAATTGTTCGTGGAAGTCCAGAAAAGGTTCGCACGTAGAGAAAATTTAAAAAAAAAACCTTGTAAAAGTGTAAAATCGACATCAATGAAGGCGGAGCGGCGGGCGACCGCTAGTAAACTATATCTATATACAAACCAAAAGTCTGGATCGATCTAGAATTTTGATAAATCTCTAAAGGAGTAAATAATGCTATTATTTGGCATTATTTATCTAAATAATATTATTAAGCAAAGTGGCAATAAGATTTATTTTTTAATTCTGATTAATTTGCGATTAAGTACCATGTTCACAAGCGATTATAGGCAGCGCTAGCTATGACCCATCAAAATTAAAATAAGGAAGGGAACTAACAACCAGTGTAAAATACAATATAATTTAATAATGCCTGCATTGTGTTTCGTCCTGTGAGTGTTGTTACCGGAATCCCAATCCACTTAATGCGCCGATTGCTTAAGATCATATAATCCCTGTTGGCTGCTTTAAAAACTATTAAAAAGAAATAATGTGATACTAACCTGATGCCTAACAGGTATATCTGTTAGTGAATATATATCGTTCTTGACTTCCTGCACTGTCTTTGTGCCGGGGTACTTGAGCGTATACTCCTTGTCTTCAACGTTCACGTGCAAAACGTATGTTGTCGTTAACCTTTCTGCCACCCTGGTGAGGAAAAATTTAAATTATTAGTTACACATGTATTCATTTATAATTTTATCTTTGCAGGTTTAGTCTAGGTGAGAGAGTGGAGGGGTGGGGAGAGTGGAAGAGTTAGGCTTAGGCACGAATGGGCCTACTCTATCCGAGTGGCTCTCACAAAAAAAGACTTGCGTTCGCTGGGTGATTGGCTGCCCCATCTCTAAATGCTTAAAAAAAAGTTTAGAACTGTAATTCATCGGTATAGGTATCCATGGACGATCATCAAGTGATCAGTATGGACGTTTGGTATCCGATCCCAAAAAAAAACAGGGTTAAGGGTGAGTTGCACCATTTAACTTTAACCAAACCATAGGAATGAATGAAATGAATAAATGAAAATGAATAACCATAGGAAGCCATGAAACGGCCTCCTATTGGTCAGTTCGACGATTTGACAGCTGATAACGGCTATGTTATCGTTAAAGTTTAATGGTGCAACTCACCCTAAGTGTAGTTAAGTGTGTATAGTTGTCAAATATAATGGTGAATACAACACAAAATAATTTACAATATACTCACTCATCATCAGCCATAAGTGTTTCAGCGGCCTTGAGTCGCAGCACTGCATTAGGGGGTAAGTTGAGACTGACCAACGTCGCGTTACTAGTGGCGCGCGACCCGCCCAGCCCCGACAACTGTTGCCGACACACTGGCACGCCGCATTTCTTCTCCAATTCCTTTTTTAAGTCGGCTGTTAAACGAAATTATTGGTTTTTTATTTATTTTAATTTGATGAAAAAGTTGATTTTAGGATTTTCTCCTGCGTCGTGGTTGCGTTTATAAACATAAAATTTCACATACCTACACATCACACCCAGACTCGGAACAACAATTTGTGGATCACACAAAAATTGTTCCGTACGGGAATTGAACCCGCGACACGTCGTGCGGCAGCCAATGGCCCATCCAAAGCACTACTGGTACTGTATCTTGCAGTCATTATATTTTTTGCAACGTTTTTTATTATTTTTTTTCAATTACAAGTTGATAAAGATCTTATTATTATATGCTTATTTGTTTGTATAGGGGTAAGTATATTGCAGTAAATTGTAATTTTAACCTTGTTATTGAACGATTTTTCCTTAAACAAATTAAAGGTGTTTTATGAAATAAGAGTAGGCATTGGCAACTATATTCGGTTGGGGAAAAAAGTCTTTTCGCATTAAAGATGTATGAACTTGTAATAGAATCTTTTTAGCTATACTATTTCTATTGGGCTGATTATGGTATCATTAAAAGTTTGAATTTTATAGAACATAATTCCAAATTCAAATTTGGAAAATGTGTGATTTCCATTTGTCTTTCGTACTGCCAAGATGAGTGAAAATAATGAAGAATATCGATACACTATAAAATTTAATTTCTTGATTGTTTTCTTTGATAAGGTCGCGTTTCGTGGTGTAAAACCACAGTCTACGTGTAATTTGAGACTGTATAAAAATGGATTATCTATTGAGATACAGAATAATTAGAAAATACGTTTATAACAAAGCAATACTCACCAACAGTAGCGTTCCCAGACATTTTGACTTCATGTATCTTATTATTACAATGAACCTGTAGTTCTACAAAGGGAATGGGAGCGTTATTAGAATTTACATTCATTGAGGTGGATGCTTGATTTGTGTCTTCCCGGTCTGTGGAACAAACAAATATTGTTTAGTAGAGTTCATTATCTATGCACATTACACTATTATTATAGGAAAACAATAAATACAGAAAAAGTGGTTAACATAGGTACTGCACATTTGGAATATCTTCCTGCAGTTCTTCAATAAAAGAAAAATATACTAGCAGCCAGTGTTAAATTATGATAAAATATTAAATACTTAACACAAATTATGTGATCAACAAAATCATTTTACTAAAGAAGTTTAGTCTCTTTAGTTTAAATATGCTAAAAAAGCAGGGCAGACCTATAACTTTATGGGAAGCAATCGGTGCTGACCATAGGCACTCGAAACCCAGAGGATTGTCTTTTGGGTATTGAGTGTTTGGAGAAGGATGGAGGAGAGGACACTATTTTTTTTAGTGTGTAGAAAATCATCAAATGACTTCTCCCGCCCAGGGTGGGGCGGGAGGGAATGTCAGACTCTTACTGGCTAAACCCCATTCCTTCTATTGCTCTGGGCCGAGGCCGCGGTGCCTCATTGCGCTTGCCCCACTCCGGCTGATTCAACTAAGAGTAGTAGAATATTTTTATAATGCAATAATATCCGTTTGTATTATTTATAAGACGTTTGTTACCTGGTGGGTGAGTTTTTGGAGTTATCACAGATATATCATCGTCTATCATCTCGACATCGTGAGTGTCATTGTCATTTGCGGCTGAGCTGTTCCCGTCCTGTGGCATCACTCGGTTTATGGCTGCCTGTAACAACCAAATAATCATTATAAGTACAATGAAATTTTTTTATACACAAGGCGCTATATGAAGTCGAACATAGAGTAGTTTTAGTCTAGTCCAGTTTACGTGACGTCTTAATTTTTTATCTAAAACTATCGTAAAGTGTATGAAAGAAGTGGAGATGATTTCAAAATATGTTTATGGTTTTATTGTATTTCATAGTATTTATTGTCATATTGGAATGAAGCAGGGTCGACGGACGGTATTCCTTTTGACTTACCTTTACAAATCAATAAAACAAAAGAGATATTATTTATTTATACGATTTTTTAAGCAATTTGCTTTAAAATAAATTATATTAAGTATCTAATAACCAATAGCAGTAACTAAGGCCTTCAAGCTATACAACGGCAACCGCACGTCAATGCCAATACGACCTTGATTAAGTTTCTATTTCCTATACGATAAGGGCGATTTTTGTAATTCCAAGGATTACTACTGAAATGCATGAATTCCATTTTAACATATATGTTTATCACCACGGTAACTTCCCAGAAGTCCTTCCTTCCAAGGTGCACATATGAAACACTCTATTTTGCAATTTATTCCATTCCCAAGCAATATGAATGAAAATTAGCGACCCACCGCCGATAAAAATAATCTCCACTATTTAATGACTTTTTTACCTTCCTCTTCAATCACTATTTATTAAAATAAACCACATCAAAATCCGTTGCGTAGTTTTTAAGATTTAAGCGTACATAGGGATATAGGGACGGAGAAAGCGACTTTGTTTGTAGTGATAATGGCATACTACTAGTAGAATAGAATAGAATATCATTCGTTGTTAGTACAAGTAGAACTGATTTTGGTGTATTAATTCACGAGTGTAAGACCTTATTTTGTAATTGATAATGAGGGAACACGATTAATCTGGCAGAAAAAATATATGCTTATACAAATACAGGGTGTAAAAAGACACTTAACAAAGCCGTTAACTACGCATACTGCAGTTCTAACTAGGTAGCTTTACGAAAAAAAAAAAATCCAAATAATGGGTAGAATACACTTAACGGCTTTTTTTTTGTGAGGGGAAAATCATCAAATGACTTCTCCCGCCCAGGGCCGGGCAGGAGGGAGTGTCAGACTCTTACTGACTAAAAACCCCCCTGTTCCTTCTCCTGCTCTGTGCCGAGGTCGCGGTACCTTATTGCGCTTACCCCGCAACCCCGGCTGATACACTTAACGGCTTACGGCTTCATTAAGTGTCTTTTTACACCCTGTATACCTACTAACATATAGTTTTCACTACTAGAAACTATTGTTATTAAACATTTATGTTATTGATATACCCATGGTCAGTCCTATACATGGAAATCAAGGAAAACACCATATTAACCTACTCGTTTTTATTATATTGAACGCATTAACAGTACGACGCAAGTACATAAGTACAGACAGATAGCAATATCTATGATAACGATAGTGTAAAATAGAAAATAAACTGCAAAATCTTTTTTCACAATCGTGCCAAAAGATATCCATTAATGTTATGAAAGTTCTGCTGAACAATGCTTATAAATTCCACTCAGTATTATTCGTCTGTTATGATCCCTATGCTCAGCAAAAGAAAATGAAGGATGATAGTACTAAGTTATACTTTTGTGGCGGTTTAATAACAAATTTCGGAGGTACACAGGTTCAATAATATGTATGTAACGTTTCATTAATGTAAAAACAAAGATGATAAACAAAGCTTTGCAAAACTTGTAGTGATTGTTCATCAAAATAATCGAAATTTACACTTTACTTTTATTGTATATTGTGTAGGTAAATTAAACCTCTCAAAAGAAATGTTTTATCCTGATTACATAAAGAATAATAGAATGCTAAGTAGTCGAATAGTGCTTAGTGAATGGAAATGTATTTATTAAATTAATATGGAATTCATTAAAAATTGGTAAAAAGTGTTTTAGGGTTATAACTATGGTGAGACCTATTCAATAAATTATTATGGTTAACGGCTCATCCATGTATTTTGATTTTCACGTTTTCACTGTTTTACGAAGAAGCTGCGCGACGTTTACCGTGTCTTCAAATAATGTATCAAAGAATCTTTATGTGACACTGATTTAAAAAGAGTAACCATGGAGTTTCTTGCTCGTTATTCTCCATCGGAATCTACACTTTGGAACGAGCGAATAGCTTCAGTAAGAGGACTGACCGATAGACTGACACTTTATATCTTTAAAATTTTGTTTGACGTTCAAAAGTGTCTGTATGGATCTAATTGAAATAAATGATTTTGACTTTGTCTTCCAATCGGGTAGTTTCAAATTTAACACTTACCTATTTTGGAAATATCGAAAAGGATAATTTCCAATTTTGCAAGTCGTGACGTCATACCCTTTTCCCTCAAATATCACACCGATTTCTCTTAATTCGTTTGAAAAATAAGAAAACCTAACATAAAATCAAGTCAATGTATTAAAGTGTAATTGCTTTGAAGTATTTTTATATTTTGTAAAGTTGAATTCGTTACTTTCGACTGAGGAAACTACCCAATGCTGCTTATGAATATGAGTCCCTAGTGTGGCTTGAAAGTAGCCGAGTTCCTTGTCAAACATTACATTAATAGTAGAATACATGAGTGAGCCGTAAAAAAGTGGTTCACTTTACATGCCCTTCTTGTTATGTTAGAATTCTAATTTCAGAATGACATTGACATAATGACATTGATAGCAAAGAGTGTGTACTATAGGTGACCGAGATCCTGAATTTACCATGTTGAATTTACATGAGAATAGAGCAAAACTGACTGCATTTGTTGTACATGTTCTTTAAATAATAATTTACCGCATTTAGGTAAATGACTAACCCTTAATTATGTTGATTCATTATTTGTATTAAGCCAAAATTGGCATTTTGTTAATGATCTTGACAAACAAGAGTGACCACAGGATCACTAGAAGTAAGTATGGATGTAAATTACACTTTTATATGTCAATGTATCTGAATATAATTTTGCCCACAGGTAGAATAATGTCTCGATAATTATATAGGCTACTTATTACTGTGGACAATATATATTTTGATAATAGCCTTCTCCATAACTGCTACATTTTTTTTTATTATACACAAGCTTGGGAATGTTGTTAAAATGCAGCATTCACTGAAAAATGGGTTATTGCTGATCCTGATTTATTTCAACAATTTTGTAATTCCATTTATTTATTATATATTTTAACTAAAATGATATATTATTATTTTAACTAAAAGTAGATCTTTTATTATCAAGAACTCTGTCATAGGATGTTTTGCCAAGTGATTTATAAAAGTAGTTAAGTTGAAACTTTAAAAAAATATTGATAATAATGCTTTTCGGTTGGCCAAACTTCCCCATTGTGAAGGTCAGATTAATGCAGAAAACAATGCTATCAGTAAATTATTAATAATTACTTACAAAATACCAGTTATTCTAAATAATTTACGGTATTTATTACATTTAAAAATAAGTAAATTCTAAATTGAATCCACACCACAATATCCACAATACATGGTTACACACCATGCTATACCAAACCGCTGTCATTAACTATGCGGAAACATCACACAAGAGGAGATTTCTATTTGCCCACCACCTATATATGTAGACTGGTAGATAATGCATTTGTCCAATAATCTAATAAGTATAAATATAAACTGTATTTGGTAAATATAATTATTATACCGATGATATTTTTGAGTAAAATTAGAATATATGAAATACAGCAATTTTTTTAACACTGTAACTATGATGCATAAAAGGTAGATAGTTTTATTTAACACATACACAATGATATCCTTCTAACAAGGCAATTAAAATTCTAATTTATCATTTTTTTATTTTATTATGTTAAAATGATTTTCTAACCAATAGCATTAACATAGAAAAAGGAAAGGAAAAGAACAGCTCATTTTATAAAAAATAGAAAATTAATAGACAAAAAATAACATGAAAGTAACTACTATAATAAATAAATAAATTAATGGTGTATTAAATAAAATAAAATTAAAAAATGTTATATTGCTGTACTTTTGTCTATATCTCTGACTAGACAAAAAACAAGAAACACATGATGACATGCAAAATTTGAAAAGATGAAGAAGTTATAAACTTGTTTCACAAAATTATTAACCAATGCATTGAAATGGTATTTATATATATTCATTTCTTTTAAACTATGTTTATTTTATGTGGGTCATCTGCACAACAGCTGATTGGAAGCAATTCATTATCAATGACAAACATGGCATCCATTATAAGTATAAATATAAACAAACCCTTATATGGATATTATGACACAAGCAAAGAAAATTCCCTTTGTGTGGATCTATAGAGTGATTTCATGACATGATATGCCTAGTTAATAGTAATGTAAATATTTCTTACAGTTTAAATTAAGAATTTAAAAGTGTAATACTCACAAGCAAGTCCCAATTTGCTTCTTCTAGGTGGTAAATAGCTTCAGCAACATCTTCTATGGCTGTTATACCCTAGAAATATATTTTTATTAAAATTAATGAAGTACAATGCAGCCTTAATTACGTGTACTACGCAATTCGAGAACGCAGTAAACACCACAAGGTTTACCTTGTAGCTAAGTAACTTCAAGGAAGTTAGCAACGACTATGCACAAAGAAACAATAAGAGCATAATTTGTAACGTATTACACGTGTCCAAGCTGTAATACACGGACGAAAAACCAATGCAGTCATTCAAAAAGAACAAAGAAATTTTGAAAAAATCTTCGAATACAACGATAAGACCACAGCACAAAGAGATAAACGAGAATTAAGAGTCACTGTTGTTATACTACACATAACCTTTGCGAAATACTAAAGAGTGGTGGCAACAACAATAATATAGCACTATTTCATAAATGAACTCTTACCTGAAAATTTGCTAGAATTTCTTCTCTGTTTTCTGCCATCCTGATATTATTGAGCTCAAAAAATACTATGACATTTGCGATTGCGACAAATCACTCAAACATTGACCATCGACAAACAACTGACTCTATGAACAGATTTGTTGCCAGTTGAAAATATAAATTAAAATTAGTACATAGATTAAAAATAGCATGAGTTGACGTTTTTCAACCAATTTCTGATTTAATAAATATATTGTACCAACTCTGTTTTTAATTTTGAGCTCACTGCCTTTTGTTTGCTTTGTTTGTCTCAGTTGATCGATAGATGAGTCATTCTCTTATAATGCAAATAATGTTCATGGTTTTTTTTCACCTTTTTTTGCCCCATGGTGAAAAATCCTCATGGAGCCCCTTCGCCTAGGAAGACGAAAGAGACTGTCAGACTTTTACTGACTAAAAACTACCTTGGTGTCTGTCTCTCACATGGACGTGAGGGCGCGGGAATCAAAATTCATCCACAGCAAGGGTACCTAGTTCACCTGACCCAAAAGCGCGCGCTTCTACTGTTGGCCATGGTTGCAGTTGCAAGCGTAATAATGTATAGCGACAAAGAACGGGGTGATTTTTAGTCAATAGTTAGGCAGTCCACCTTACCCCACCCAGGACATGACAATATATAGCTATGATGAATACCCATTTAAAGAAAAAACATCTAAGTATTCATAATTGGGGCCTGCCTTACCATCTGGCGGGCCAATACCCGTTGGGGGGTTGCGACGAATGCTTCGGCAATACCCGCCCCTCCGACACATGGGTTATTGGAGGAACACCGGGTTGGTTTTTAGTCAGTAACAGTCTGACAGTACCCTTCGCCCTTACCCCGAGGGCGGTGGGTCTCCATGAGGATCTTCCAACCCGACACAAAAAAAAAAAGTATTCATAATTATTCCAATAGGTTGTTGTTTTATGATTATATTGTCACATTTTTGTAACGTTGAGTTTGTAATGCGAATATCTGTATAACTATGGGACGTTAGGTAATTTTTTTTTACTTTATATTTAATATTTCAATAAATATTAAATAACAAAGGCATATAAACCTCTAGAGTGAAAACTTAACACATTGAAGCAAAAACGTAGTCGATATTACGAGTAATATTAATAAAATTACAGAACTTGATAACTCATGTACGAAGTTAGAATACGTTCGCCTGCCTGACCAGTTCGCGGCAGTTGAAAAGCGTGTAAGCGGCTCGCGCACGCGCACTCCTCCAGCCGAGCTTGCGCATAATCGAAACTTTACGCGGGAAAGTCGTGATAAAGTAAATAAAACTTCGCGGTAATTAATTAGTCAAAAATAATATTAATTTTAAAGAATATTCAATATAACTTAAAAATGAATATTTAAATATTATAAAGTTCAACGTATAAGGATAACATTTTTTATTATTAATGTTTTAATTTGTTGTAATAAAAGTAAAAAAAAAACTATGGTTAGCTCGTTATGAAAAAAGAAAGCTATACCATTTTTAAGTTTACTTATGAATAATGCGCATTTAACCTTTTTAACAGTCAATATTAATTTAATTACTTTTCATAGACTTCTATGTATGCAATTCAAGTAAACAACTAAGTGATATTTTTTTATTTCCTTTTAAAACATGGTGTTTCAGTAGACATGGCTACGTCAGCCATGTACGCGCGGCTCCTGGCGCTGCTTGCTGTGGTGGTGATCACGCAATCACTCACCATGGACGAAGGTAAGTCAACAACTTAGTTTACCTAAATAGTCAATTTAAAATACCTATTTGTTATTTGCGAATAAAAGAGATGTAGTAATAAATGACCATAGATCACATTAGAAAAAAAAATTGATCGGTTTTCTACGTACCCATAAAATTTACTTGTTAGTAATAAATATGTATACGTATATATTTAGTGTAATATTTTTTTTAGGGAAGTTGTACATTTACTATTATAATCATACTTGTGAAATATTGACAAAGAGCGATAATATCGTCGTGATATCTCTGTTGCTAAGTTATTGGTGTCACGGTGTCATAGGGCGACTTTTTATTACTTAACCGTCCTATTTAAGAGCGATTTTTGTAGTTTTTTTTTATTATAATGAGTAGCGAAACTTTTTTGTGATACGAAACCTAGTTGAAGGTATGTTTTGCCGCCATTATGAATGAAAGTTTATAAAAACCGTCAATAAATTCGATTTTTGAATTACGTGTGCCTCGATGCATGGCGTTTATTTGGAAGAACAAAGTTGACGCACATTTATCTGTTCCTATTATATCGTAAGCAACTTCATTCAACGTATCAAAGTAGATTAAATAATCATATTATATTTAGAATTATATGATACCTAGCGTATACATATTATTTTCTTCTTGTTCTGATCTGAAAAGCTAAAGGTCGTGAAGATAGAAAATATAAAAATAAACAATGTGAGACCATACCAGACCATACGTTATCACTATGCGTAGGAGTTGGCTCAAGGAATCTTACTACTACTGACTAATAACACAGTACTTACTTACTTATATGAGGTAGGTACTCATGGTCTATTATTCCGAACCCGGACACTGTAGGTGGTAGACCAGTTACATCTATTTTTTATTAATTTGCATACGATTACCAATGCTATTTAATTACCTTGTATTTTTTTTTAATTAGGTATAATTCTTTCTGCCTGCTACATCTTTCCAAATTATTTTAAAAATTAAGCTTGGCTATTCTTATAAGCAAATGCGTTATTACACACTAAGCATACTTTGTGAGAGAGCCATACTGCGGCACTAACGGCTCGACCAGTGAGTTATTACCAAGGCTTCGGAGAAAACCGGCGTGAAACCACTGCCTTGTGTGCTGTGAGAGTGAGGTTACCGGAGGCCCAATCCTTCTTCCTCTCCCCCAGTCCTTAAATATCCGAAACCCTAATCCCCAACAGGCCGGCAACGCACTCGTAACTCCTTGGTAATCGGTCTGCTCGTTTACCGACCTGTCACAAAAAATATAATATTGATACTAAGTTAATATAGCTAAAGTTTAATCATACTCTGAAATGAATCTACGAACACCTACAAAACTGAAAATACCAGCAGACTCAGACTCTTCAAATACTACTGGCTAGTCAAGCTTTTCAACCTTAAAATGATGTTAATTAGTTATTAAAATTAAAATATTCTTCCTACTTTGTAATATCACTGGTGCACCCTCGGTCGCCGTGTCCCAGAAATACATCCGTCAAAGTAAACATAAATTCCCATTAGGACAGGCGCGCCACTATTCTCGGTGTCATTAGCGCTCGGAGAGAAATAGAACGAATGCACACACAGAATGGCATAATTAGATGGAGCGGAAGTTAAGGAATTTTCTAAGGAAGTTCAACGACATTACTTACTTGTGTTTTGCAATACATTTTTAGGCTTCATGATACCGCGAGTGTATGATTTCGGTATTTATAAAATGTCCATATTTAATTTAAATCGAGATAGGTTAAGGCAAGCTTAGCAAAATAACTAGCTTTTATATTTCTATAGCTATAAGTGTGGGAGAGCCATGCTTCGGCACGAATGGGTCGGCTCGACCGGAGTGATACATTAGCCTCGCAGAAAACCGGCGTGAAACAACCACAGCGTTGTGTTTCGCTGTGTAATTAAGGTTACCGGAGGCCTAATCCTTCCCCTCCCCTAATCCCTCCCCAATATCTTAATCTCCAAATCACTAATCCCCGAAAGGTCGGCAACGCACTCGTAACTCCTCTGTTGCAGGTAATCCGTCTGCTCGACCGACCAAAACATAAAACAAAATAAAAAAAGATGATAAAACTTATCTATGGTTAGCCTGCGGAAATACATAAGTTCTCATCCAATCAGTGTTGAGCTAGGAAAAGAAGTTGTTAGTAATAACTGCTAGAACATGGCTGATTTGTTTAAAAAAAAAGAAGCACATGAAGAATCATTATGCTTTTTAGAGGGTAGCGCGGTTCATTATAGCTCTTGCACCCGGCCACCCCTGCTGAAAAAATCAGTCAGCCTAGTTGTAATTCAGACAAAGACACTTCACAACTATCTATACTAATATTATAAAGTAAGTAGTAAATTAGAAAGTTTGTATGTAGGGGGTAATCTTTGGAACCGCTGGTTGGATTGCCAAAATTCTTTCACTGATAGATAGCTACAATGTTCCTGAATGCTATAGGCTATAAAACATCACGCTACGATCAAATGGAGCCGAGCAGCGGGTGAACCCACGCGAGAGTAGCTAGTATTATATAAAGCATTTTAGAATAAACCTTGTTCATAGAGTGTCAACCCTACCTTCCATCGGTATGATTAGGTACTAAAACCGGACCCAAGCCCTAAAGCTGTGGTAACTACACGTTATTATGAGAGACAAAGCTACCGAATTTACCCGGCGAGGTAAACAAACCATCTCATAATCTATTTGTCTCGCTTAGTTGGGGCAGTGTCGTCGAGTGACCTCGGTATTAAATGATATTAACATGGGAGAATATTATGCTGCTGTTGGAGAAATACAAAAACAAAAAAAGATAGCCATCTTTCCTATATAATACTAGCTACTCTCACGTGGTTTCACCCGCTGCTCGGTTTTGATTTGATTTGATAGTAGCGTGATGTTTAATAGCCTATTGCAGTCAGGAACATTGTGGCTGTCTATCAGTGAAAGAATTTTGGTAATCCGACCAGCGGGAAGGGCTCCAAAGATTACTCCCTACATACAAACTTACAAATTTTGCCTCTTTATAATATTAGTATAGAAAACCTACCAACACTAGGATTAATTAATTCTTTTATTTTCGGAATCTCTAGTTTAATTTTGTATTTAATTTTCGAATGATTGACCCAGAAACATCTATGTATAAATACATTCTTCGATAACTGACTCTTCCGAAAATACTTCACTTAATAAGGTTAAGGAACATATGGTGGACCGTATAAGGAGTACGTATAATACTGGTTTTATACAATAGTTGGGCACATCAGAATGTTTACGGTTTTGTCATCCAAACTATATTGTGTATGTCGTAATGCAATTGTGAGTCAAATTTGTTGGAATTCGTTTATCGTTAAGGAAAAGGATATTGTGGAGGCCAGCAGCTCGACTAGTTTCAAGCCACGCTAGGGACTCATATTCATGAACAGCATTTACGTGGGTTAATTAGCCGTTAAACATAATAATTAATTTAATATGCCTCACGAATATTGCGGAGATCAATATTGTGCAATACGATTAATTGAGTTTTTACTAAGAATTTAAGTTGAGAATTGTCGTAGGCAATTTTGGTGAAGAAAGTCTCTTCATCTTTTAATGAAATCTTGATGATTTTAATGAAATCTTTTCATTATTCGTCGTTTTTCGGCTATTCCGCAGGATTAGTGGTACGAATATAATGTTTTTTAGAATTGGAATTGCATATTTTGTGTCTTAAATTAATATATAAAATAGATACTTGTATATTGTAGTAATTTTCTAGGAGAAGCTTCCTTACGATAATAAGGTAGTTTCCAACTAGTCAAATTTAATACTTTTATCTAAATGTCAAAAAAGATACTTTTCTATGACATTCTAAATTATGACGTCATAATATTTTTGCGTCAAATAGCTTACTTATTTTTTAAAAAAATTAGTGTATCGACAGATCGATGAATAAATACGTAGTTATTTTTCAATATTTTACTGTATTGAAATGTCGAATTAATTTATTTTTGAATTACTCATCATCGTAGTCTAATGTTCTTAGCCATAAATCGTACCTGGAAGTATCTATGCGGTCACCCGTCAACACTTCAGACTTATTTTCTGAGTTCAGTAATAAAGACTGATTGCTGACTGGTGGGAAATAACCTGTTACCAGTTGACTGCTCCTATTTTCATCCTAATTGGTGCATTATCAACAACTTCGTGCTGCTAAATTTAGCCACCCAATTTGAACACAACTTCGTCGACATCTGGGTTATTTTGGTTCATTTTCTTATAAATCTCGAAATTTATTGAATTCCTTTGTTTTTTTTTTATCTGATGGGTGATACACGTTTATTTATGTCCTTAGTTGTTTTAAATGAAGAATGTTAAGTGTCTAGAGACATGTTAAATGCTTCGGCGCGAATGGGTCGACTCGACCGGAGTGATACCACGGCCTCACAGAAAACCGGCGTAAAACAACTACAGTGTTGTGTTTCATCGTGTGAGTGAGGTTACCGGAGGCCCAATCCTTCTCCTCCCCCAATCTCTCCTAATTCCCAAAATCTCCAAATCCCTAATCCCTAAAGGTCGGCAACGCACTCGTGATTTCTCCGTCGTTGCGATTTTTCATGGGCGGCGCAGATTGCATCAGGTAATAATCATTTGATAGTTTGCCGACCTATAAAAAAAATTGTTCGTTTCATAAAATGAAGAATTATTTCTAATAATCAATACAAATTACAATCTACATATATGTCTCAATGAGTCTTGAGGTCTAGATGCTATTTGTAAACTGCTTACAGTGGGTGGTGTGCACACCTCACCTCATAATTAAATTAACCACATCTTACGAAACTATCGAGGCCGATTACAGTCACTGTCTAGTCAATCAATCATCATTAGAATTTATTTGAAGGCTTAATTGCCATCACATCGTCAGCATATAAGTGCCCACTGCTGAGCAAAGGCCTCTTCTCACATGGAGAAGGTTTGACCATTAAACATTACGCTTGCTCAAGGTGGATTTGCGATTTCAAACTCATAATTCGAAATGATATGTCTATGTTTCCTCAATATGTTTTCTTTCACCTCTGGCGAGTGGTGTCTAAATAATCATAGAAAGTATACATTCACATTCGTACTCGCTAGGTTTCGAACTCTCAAGCATAAGAAGCGGACGCCTTAACCTCCGGGCCACCAATGACGGCTTATTAAACTACCGAAATAGGTCTAGTAGGAAGGAAGTTAATTCCAAGGTAAAATGTCAAAGGTAAAGCAGTATAATGAAGAAGGAATCCTAAGTGACAGATGGCCTGGCGGATATGAGGAGTTTCTAAGGATTCTTATTGCCTACAGATACTTAATATAGCGCTTCCAACTTCAAAGGGATATTGCAAAGCTTAATGAATTCAAGGTACGGAGACATCATGAGTAGTGTGTCTTCGTACATGAATAAATTTCACTACATTTACGTTTTTCAAAAGAGAAGATCAAATTTTTATTTTACAAACGAATTTAAAATGTTAGGTCTGCTTTTTTTTCTTCCTAATATACTGCCCAGGTGCCGTTTAAGGAAGGTAATTTGGTTTTATCTAAAAGGATTTTTATGAGGGTTTATTCCTTAGGGATTCATTATTTAAACGATGAAAAGGATTTATGCGGAATAAAGATTAAAAAACTACATATTACAATGTAAACGATAGCGCTACGTATCGCTTTTTCGATTTTTAAAATAGTGAAAGAAAAAATACGAACTTAAAAAAAGCAAATTTTAAAATTCGCCATCTTGGTACTTATAACTTGGCGTTGTAGGTACTAAAAGTAGCTAACTAAAATTCACATAGAAACGGCTTCAGACGGCTAGCAACACATCTGGTGGGTACATTATACATAATTTATTAGGCACCATATTTGTTTACAAAGCCACATGAATTAGACCTTATGAAATAATCGAATGACGTGATATGTGAACTACTTTTTGATTAAGTTCACAGATGTCTACCATAATTATTTTGTCAAATAATAAGGAGGTTATGTATAAAGTTATCAGACATAGACAATAAAATCTGTCACTAAGGCGTCTGTGAGAATAATACACATTGGTAATAGAATATCACATGTAAATTCAAGGCAAATAATTTACGGCCCTTTTAAAAAGTATTCAAATAATAGGTCTTTACCTATGAAACCGTCCTACCTGTTGTACCTACCGTTTTGCAGTACTGGCCATTTTAAATCAAAATAGTTTTTGTTAGGCTAAGGCTAAATAATTTTGTTTTCAAAACATGGGATTCTTTTTCCAAAAGTAGTCATTTGTTTATTGATTAGTGTGACATTTTCATCGCATTTCAAATCAAAAAATTCGTTTAAATTTTTTCATGCAGAACGGCAATTTCATAGGTACCTATTGAACGTACCTATTAAAAGTAGTTATATATATGTATAAGTATCAGTACTTACCTTAAGTACAGTACGATTTCATTAGGACATTATAAGTAGACATAGAAACTCTTTCATAATGTTCAGTACCTACTCGAGATCGACTAAGCACCCACTTTAATATATAGTCTTTACTCTCCATTTTAAATTTTGGTTCAAAAATGTATCCAAAACACTCGCAAGTTTACTCATACAGAAAGAGCACTAGAATTTTTGAATATTTTATAAGAGACTGTTTTTAAAGCACTTGCAATTTCATTCTTTTGTTTGCGATAACGTTTTCTGTCTGCAACCTTCTATAAAAATTCTTGCTCCAAAATAGCGGAGTCTTGAAGAGAATTTGTAAGCTGTGTGTTGCATAAATTGGTCCTTTTTTACATAAAGCAGATTTGTTTACTAGTCTTCGGGTTTGTAAACCTTGTGCCCTTAATACGGGACGCATTGTATGGGTGTACATCCTACTTCTCTGAATTTATTAGATCCATAGTAGATGTGTTCGTTCATCGGATGTCGTTCCTTATGAAAAAAATTAAATCCAGTGGTATATGTGAATTTCTAGTTGAAGATGAGTAGCTTATACGTACCTACTTAGGTACTGGTAGATGGAGTGAACCGTAAAGGAAAACCAGTTACTCCTTGGTATAATTATGTTAGGTACATGGCATATAATACAAATAAAAAAATGAAGTAAAGTGTTGCTTGTAACTTTGAATTAGAAAATTTGCTGGTGACTGGGCAACTGGCTGCCGCGTAACGTGTCGTGGGTTCGAACAACTCTTTGTGTGATCCACAGATTGTTGTTCCGGGTCTGGATGTGATGTGCATGTAAAATTGTATGTTTTTAAACTCACCCACGACACAGGAGAAAAAAATGAGTTGAGGCAACGTATAAAAATAATAGAAAATGTTCTTATTCAAAAACTCTGGACGTTTTGATGCTAGGAATTGTGAATAATAACTAAGTATAGATTTATTTAGGTATAGTGTGATTAATCGAATGATGATCTCATTTATTGGTCACTAGAGAATAGTCATTGTATTTGTAGACGTGGCAAAGAATTTCTGATATACTAACCTAAGAACTATGATCAGCTCAGTAACACTATGAAGAAACTTACAATTTAACATTTTCCTGAGCTATTGGTTAGTCCAGGTAAATAATTATAAAGACTTAACCAAATATGTATTTAGTTCGCCAATAAAATGCAGCAGTGAACAGGTTGCAACAATGACCTCATCGACGTGGTTGGTTACGATTCTGCGCCTACGCATCTTGTCAGGAATTGGGTCCTACAAGTTTAATTATTTGGCTAACAATAAAATTTACATCTCATTCATGATGTAAGCGAGTATGTAGTTTTATTTTAAACTATCTGCAGGTATTATTAACTTAATCTATAATACATTATTGATACTTTACGTTATAAAACTGATTGATTTTTTTTGCTTGTACGCGCTAACCTAATGAGCTACTGGTTTGAAATGAACCGTTCGAATTGAACCGAAGAAGGCTATATATATATATATATAGGCTATAAAACATTTACGCTACAAATGATAGGAGTAGAAACATAGCGGGAGTAGAAATTGCTATTTATTTGGTAATGAAAGACGTATCAAATATATCTTCATATTTCTAATAGCACCGTGTTAAGCCACTGTTCTGACATGTAACATGACTAAATATAAATTTTAGGTAACTTTGAGAGACATGTAATAGAAGTCTATGCATAATTTCAGATATTTAGATCATTCCTGGAACAAGAAGAGCGCCAAAACAGTAGCGTAGGACGTAATCTGATTTACCAAAGCGCCTTAAAATGTATTTAGCGTAACAAATAACAATGAATGCGGTGAGACTTGGACCATGTGTGGTGGTTCGTGGATGATGAGGATTAGAATAAAATGTATGTGACAGGACGGCAAACGAGCCAACTGATTACCTGATGGTAAGCAATCAGCGCCGACCATGACACCCGCAACAACAGCGGAGTCACGAGTGTATTGACGACGTTTTAGGGATTAGGGACTTGGTGATTTTTGGATTGGGCCTTCGGTAGCTTCAACACACGGTTAAACACAATGGCTGTGGTTGTTTCACTCCGGTTTTCTGTGAGGCCGTGGTATCACTCCAGTCGAGTTGACCCATTGGCACCGAAGCATAGCTCTCCCACACTGATGATAGATCTTAATACAAATATATATAGTAGAAGTAGAGTTTTAAATTGATATGATGATTTAATTAGTGATTCGAATATCGCGTAATCAATGACCCATTATGTGAATTGAAACATGAAATCATCAGCTAACAAATTTAATGTAAGCTAATAACTGCGGGAATGTTTGCATTGATTTCGAGGTTCTGAATGTAACGAAGTTATTTTTACAATGAGTTAACATTAATTAGCAAATGTGATCTAGGTATAGCTTACTTGGTATAAATCATTTTTTTGATAGCAGCGAGTTGTTTGCCTTGTAGCTCTTATAGCTGAAATAGTAAAACATATGGATCTGGTTTTTTTTTAATAAATTAGTTACTATCTTTAACTTACTCTTTGTATTACCCATTTTAATATGTAATATGTTGCCAACGAGCAGACGGATTACCTGATGGTAAGCAATCAGCGCCGCCCATGGACACCCGCAACGGAGGAGTTACGAGTGGGTTGCCGACCTTTTATCCTATTGTGGAGGGATTGGGGGAGGGGAAGGATTGGGCCGCCGGTAACCTCACTGACACGGCGAAACACAACGCTGTGGTTGTTTCACGCCGGTTTTCTGTGAGGCCGTGTTATCCTTTCGGTCGAGCCGACCCATTTGTGCCGAAGCTTGGCTCTCCCACACTTCTTACTTTCTCTCCGCTAACTGTATAGGTAGGTAAATATCATGAAAACAAGGCACCTACACAATGTTCTTTATAAAAAGGTATTTTCACCTAATCACTTATGTATTCTCTTCATTTTTCTACTCTCAGTTCATTTCCATAATCCCTTGCATTAAATATACATTTTTACTTTGAAACAACAACAATTTGGTATTATAATATTTTTCCAAACGTTCAAAATGCCATGGATGTTCTTCCGAACTTCGAAGATATTAAAGAAATTTTAATTTTAGATAGCGTTTGATTGGACCCTCTTGTGCGCTTGTTAGTTAAAATCATGGCTAATTTATTGTTACAAGTTTTTCTTATTGACTGACGTTGTTTATTTTGTCCAACAGAATATTTTAATTATCCTCTTAATATAAAGTAAGCAATTTGATTATTTTTAATTTGATGTACTTCCTTAGTGTATTTAGACATCACTGAAAAACGGCGAAGAAAACTCTTGTGAGGAAACCTGGGCCTATAATTTTTAATAAGTAGTTTGCGTGGTGATGAATGCTCAAATCTTCGTGTGAGAAGAAGCATTTGTTCAGTAGTAGGCACTATATGATGTAGTAAAACCAGACCTTACATATTTAATGCTCGGTTGATCCTTTTTACTTGTTCTAACTTGTTCGAAATAAGTTATGCATTGGAATATGACGATTTTGTAACCGAAATGAACAGCTGATTCAACTTCGCCAAGCGTCGTTACTATATTAGGCAACCTAACCTAACACTGCCCACACGCCGCTTTGATAGCCTAATTTGTATATTGCCTTTACGAGTTACGAGTATTAAGGGAGAACATATCGTTAAATGCTTGTCGTACATAGACTTTTAAATAAGTAGTAGTACTGAGAAGTAAATACAGCTACTTTTTAGGCAAATTATAAAACTCCTAGTTTGAAATCGTTTACATCGGGATTGCGTGTATAAGTGCAACAATGTAAGGCGGTCCAGGCTCGGAGCAGGAGAAAGAACAGAAGTTTTTATTCAGTAAGAGTCTTACACTCCTCACTGCAATTAGGATGGGAAAAGACATTTGATCATTTTTGCTATTCTAAAAAAGCATAATTTACATGTACAAATTATATTTAGATGGCAATGTGTAATGTACCACAGGCTACCAGAAAATCGGTGTGAAACAACCACAGCGTTATGTTTCGCCGTGTGCATGAGGTTACCGCGAGACCTAATCCTTCCCCTCAGGTTTGGGAAGGGACGGGGATTCTTTCCCAATCCTTAAATATTCGAACACCTACCTAATCCCCAAAAGACCTGCAACGTAATCGTAATTACTTTCATGTTGCGTGTGTGTCCATGGTTCGCTCCGAATGCTTGTTCGTATGTATTTGCCGACATATACCACAAAAAAAAATACCTAGGTAAAGTACATCTTTTCGTCATCGTTCCACGCGAAATTTTATCATCCCCATCACATACATGGTTGGCAGTCAACAACTGTGCGATTCACCCGTAACTTTTCGCCCCGCAAAGCAAATCGGTACTTAACTTTATACGGTATTCCCGAACAGATACGACCTTAAAACCTTCAAGAAACAAGCGCACTCCTTCTTATAAGGCTGACAACGCACCTGTGACTCCTCTAGTGTTACTGGAGTCCATGGGCGGCGCTGATCGCTTACCATCAGGTGATACGTCTGCTAGTTTGCCTCCTATTCCATAAAAAACGTACTTACATAAATATGTTTATAGGAAGCAGTGTCGATAGAAGGCAGGTAATTACAGTAACAAGCTGTCGGTAAACTTGTAGCTATCGTATCGATTGATAAACACTCGACACGTTGATTGACGACACTTGATGATCAATTAAGTCGCGTTCGCGTTCTCTATTAATATCCTTAAGCTCATTGCACCCTAAATGAATACTAAACAGTGCTTTGTTTTTCATGTAGTAATCTTAATCAATTCAAGATTAGATATACAACTGAAGAGAAAATCTAGATGTTAGAAAGAGTTTTTATCTAGACAATATTAGCAACGCTGTCTATAAACATGTCTTCAAGGAAAAAAAGGCATAACGCCATGGATTCGCATCGGGGTCAGGATCGCGCGGCGCGCTCACCAGGAAGGCCCTAAATGGCGATGCGAGTTAACTTTTTATCTCGTACCGTTACGCCTTGCGCCATCGGTTCCTCTGTGACATCACTATGTCGCCACAATTACTAACTGCACTGGCTTAAAGATAAACGGACAGCTGTTATAAGTAACGGGAATACTATGATCCCCATAAGGGCGATCACGAAGCTGTATTGAAAATGCAGATGTGATATTTAATTCGTCCAGTAACTTATGACTAGGATTTAGTTTTAAATAGTGAACAGGCGATTTTGGAACATAATTATTCTACAATTCAGATAAACTACGTCAACGGACGGTTAAAATGTTCGACAAAGTGATACCTGTGCCTACTTTGAGTTGATAGAGTTGGCGGTATTCCATATTAGTTACGGAACTTGAGATCCTCGCAGTTAATTCTTAGTAATCACTGTGGATGAATTGGTTCGTCAACAAACAAATAATGACGAAGAAGAAGAAACTTAATTTTAACTTGTTTAAGTCCTACGATGGCGAGCGTAGCGATAAATCTATAATATAAAAATAAATCGCGAAATGTGTTGGTAAGCGCATAACTCAATAACGACTGGACCAATTTTGCTGATTCTTTTTTTGTTATGTTAGTTATTTTTATGTAAACGTTCTTACGAAAGAAAGCTTTAGAAAAGTAAAGGGGAATCCTTTCAGCTGTAGTCGTTTGCTAAAAAACAAATGACTGACGGGAAGGACTAGTCAGATACCTACCCGTGCGAAGCAGGGGCGGTCCGCTAGTTAGTAATATATAGTACTTCGTGAAAGATAAGCAAATGTTATGGTGGAACACGGAATAGAATAAAGAGGGATAAAAGTATTATGCAATGGGATGAGAAAAATAATATTGGAAATAGCTCTTGTTTTGCCTGTCTATCATTATGTCGGAATGTTTGCAGCTTTTGATGGAGCGTTGTGTGTATGTAATATTGAAGAGTAACATTAGATATGTATGTGTGATGTATCGCTTCGTAAGGTGTTAAACTCGAGACGACTTTTTTTTTATTTACACATGTTGTTTTAGAGACAAAAGCGTAGTCTGGGGGTTTTATACCACTCATAATAGGCACACTGAAGTTCGTTTATCGATTTAAAGTGTAAGCAAATCGATTTTGGATTCCATTAAGGCTGATGTTCTGTCGGGCTGTTGTAAGTACAAGCACGATGATTTCTGCTCGTCTCGACTTGAAATAGGTGAAGGAACGGAATGGCTTTTTGTCAGTAGGAGTCTGACACTTCATTTCGCCCCATTTTTTTTTTGTCAGGTGAAAGTCATCAAATGACTTCTCCCACCCAGGGTTAGGCGAGAGAGAGTGTCAGACTCTGACTAAAACCACCTCTGTTCCTTCTTCTGCTCTGGGCCGAGGCCGCGGTGACTCATTGCGCTTAACTCGCAACCCCGGCTGAACATCAGCCCTATAGGGCCCGTCTGTGATTAGGGCTAGAGAAGTCATTTGATGATTAAAATTTAAAATAGTAAATCAATTTAGTTTAGCAAATAAGTTAAGTCAAGTTATAACGTTAAACCTATAAATGTTGTGAGTCACAACGGTTGTGTCATACGGTCCAGAATAACTTTCCTGGGAGCAGCGACAACCGTTTTATTAGTTCGGCCGATTGCTCTTGTTGCTTTCAAAATACATGTGTTTTATGTTTTGACGATATTGCCAGTGAAAGCGAGGCGGTTAACTCGTTAATGGTAGCGAGGTCAGGATTGTTTGAATATAGTGAGAATTTAAACGTAGCAAATATTTTTGATTACTTGCTAATCTTTTAGAGCAGATTTGAGACTATCATGACTAGTTATGATTCCAAATTCGTCTTTATTTTAATGGCATAAAATATTCTACAATACAAACTTGTTTAAAAATACCCTTTTCGCCTCTAAATTTAGAACGAATACCTACCTAAAAATACAGGACATATTACACCTAAATAATAATATGTATGTTCTACGAAGCTGTGAATTTGAGGTCGGTTACCAAAACTACAGTGATTTATTGCTTGTATTTCATCACAGACGAAGTGTGGAACGGGTGCTGTTTCCATACATTTCTCACTGTTAAATCAAACCAAACGGGACAGATGGTGATTATTTCTGTTCCCATTTCCTTCCAACACTTAGGTGCTGTTAGGTAATAACCTACTTTATGCAGTTGATTTAAGTTTCCTTTTATAGATTGAAAACTAAAATACCTACATATCTCTTAAAAATATTGAACTTGTAATCTTATAAAAATAGCAAACAGGTTAATGGTGTCAATTTTTTTTAAATACTTTGGCTGGTAAATGCCTGAATGAGGGCAAAATTACATTATTTAGGTACATTATACGAAAGAGAATTAAATTACATTTAAGTTACTTTTAGAGACCAGAGTTTATAAACAATATATTATTTCTAATGGAGGTGTATGACCGCTAAGTTCATTGATATCGAACAAGCCTGAGTGCTAAATTAAGAAATACGTTGTTTATAATACTATATGGTTTAGCAATGATATTTGTCTATCGTCCAGTTTAATGAGTTGACCGGCTGTTATCGACAACCACTGATTCAATACAATTCGTACAATAGGTAGATACACTTATCTCATGAACTTGTGATCTTTGTGACAATTCCAACGGATTTCTTAGTCTGATGATTTCGTGGACTTCTTTTGTAAGTAGTCTATTATTCAGCCAACCTCGTTCGTTGGTTTAACTTAGATTTGTTATCTTGCTATAACAGAAAACTTTGCTCTTTTTTACGAATTACTTTATCAAAGAGGTTTTTATTCGTAATAAAGTTTTATTTTAGAGAATTTATGTAAATCACTTGGATTCTGCTGAATAACTTTAAGAGATTATTTCAAAAGATTTTAAAGTTAAGCTCTAACAACCGAAACGTTTACGTCATGTCACTTGAAAGCATTGAAATATAGCCTAGCACTGAATGGTACTGAAATTCTTTGTCATTTAACCGAAAGGAGTATATGAATAATTAGGATTTCTTAGATTTTACTACGCTACAATTTTTATATTTTGTTTTGTTATGTTATTCTTATAAGGCCTGTGGCATTAAGTCCATCTTGTACACAGATGTATGTGCAAAAGTCTAAATAAATACATAATTATAGCGAGCTTTGAAAACTTGCAAATAAAGGTAAGCTAATGAAATAACAACACGAAATAAATTCATCAAAAATATCGAAAAGAAACAAAAGCGAAAATTGATATACTTAATTAATACTGAACGAAGCGAATAGTCTCTACTACTAATAATCCAATAACGCGCAGTCAGTGAATCGTGGTTCGAATACCCATTATCCGATAAATTTGCTGACTATTTTGACTGAGTATTTTCGCTAACGTTTTCTTAAGACGTTTGCACTGAGAACAATAAAAAGCAAGCTGCTATTTTATTAAGAAAAACGGATTTAATGTGAGAGCTCTTAAGAACAATGACAATGAGACATTAGCCCGACCTCTGTTTAAATATACGCGAACTTCATATATTATTATCTTATTTTTATACTATTTAAATGAAAGCATCATGTGTGTAAATAGAATTACTTGTAACTTTAAAATGTTTTAGTAAAAGAAGTAGGTATAATTTCAGATTATGAAACAAAAGGTTTATAATACTTTTATTTTATAATCACATGCATTAAGCACCTAGTGCACCTCGTGTACCTACATTTTCTTGTACATTAAGCTATAAATAGTTAATTAAATGTATGTGTCAAGTATCGAGTAAATTTTTGTCAGCATAACTGAAAATTTTGATGTTTTAAACAAGTCTTAAGCACACATTATTTCCTCCAGGTTAATTTATCAAACATTATGGCATATGGCAACATTATCAAACATTACGGCAGGCGATTCATTTGTTATTGTTGTAGTTTACCTATAATATAAAGATTATGATGAACCTATATCATATAGGATGACGTCTTTTTTTACAATTAACCCTTTGCTCGGTTTCTATACACTGTAGCGTGATTTGTAGCTCAGTGAAAGAAATTTGGATATCCGACCAGCGCGAGCAATTCCACAATGTTTATCTCATTATAATATTAGTATAGATTGCGGTTTTTTATTTATAATAATTTTCTATTCTCTCGTTTCCAGAGGCAACCAGCACTGTTATAGCAGCAGCGGAGTCAGCACGAGATGGCGGTGAGCTCGCGATCCTTGTGCGAGGACCTTCAGGCAGTGCTGCGAGAAGAGAAGAGCTGCTTCATGCGAAGGGAGCTGAAGATGTTGCCATCTCACTCTTTTATAATGGGAAGACTAACAAGGGTAAGTGACATATACATATTATGTAGTGTCGATCTGATCTGAAAATTTGTATCAGAATTTGATAAGTTCGCGCTTTAAAAATATAATAAGTATACAGGATGTCCGGTAAAGAATGGATAACCTTGCAATACCTTTAAGTATATCTTATGGCCATTCAAAAAATATACGAAAAAAGAATATTTTATAAAAACCTTGCAAATTAATTTATAATAGACAAATCCTGTAAAATTTATTTTTAAAGCAATGTTTAATCATCGTGGCTATGCAGTAATGTAATTAACGTAAATGTTAAAAGATCATTTTGTATTACCTCTAGCCCCAGTTCTTTTACTTTCAGACATAATAATTTTGGTACTACCTATGATACTTTCCTTTTCGTTGTTTTTTCTGAATGGCCAAAGGATATACTAAAAGGCATTTCAAGGTTATCGATTCTTTACCGGACACCCTGTATATATTTTGTTGTTAAAATATCCTGTCACAGGACTGCACGAAGAGATTCCAAATGAAATATGTAGTACTTATTTACCTTTGTACAATATACATTGTAGCAATACTGTAGTTTCTAACTAGTCAAATCCAATACTTTTATCCAAATGTCAAAAACGATACTTTTCTATGAAATTTGTATGAAACACTGTGTTATGACGTCATAGTATTTTTGCGTCAAATAGCTTACCTACTTAATTCTTAAGAATTAGCTAAAAAAAAAAAAACAAAAATTTAGTGTATCGATCGATCGACGAATAAAAACATAGTTATTTTTCAATATTTTATTGTATTAAAATGTCGAATTAATTTATTTTTTACCTAGGAAACTACCCAATTTCAAATTCCCAAAGTTATAAGAAATAATTTATAATGATAATATTTAAATGTCACACAGCCTATGGATCATTGGTGAATGAGAATAATAGATTTATTACCTACAACTATCTGAAAACTACCTGAACTTACCTGAAACTACCCAATTAGTTCGTGAAAAATAAATTAAATTAAATATACCTTTGTTAAGATTGTTACGAGCTTTACCTACGAAACACCGCCTCTGTGATAACTAAAAATAAAGTGTAGAAAAACACTGTAAGTAAGTACATGACGTCTAACGGCTTAAAATGTGTTCTAGCAGCAACTTAATGTTCTAAACAGCCGCATTTTCCCGCTAAAACTCGCCACAACATATGTGCCGTAACGAATAAAACCACTCAGCACATACTCGTATTAAGGTTCATTGGGTAAACGAAAGCAGCTTACAATGAAAGTCTAAAATAATATGGCAGTAGGATGGTACCATTCTGTTTTATATCTATACTTATATTATAAAGAGGAAAAATTTGTAAGTTCGTATGTTTGTAAGCTTGTAAGTTTGTATGTAGGGGGTAATCTTTGGAAACACTGGTCGGATTTCCAAAATTCTTTCACTGATAGATAGCTACAAGGTTTCTGAATGCTATAGGCTACTACTACTACATCCCACTACTATTAAATGGAGCCGAGCAGCGGGTGAAACCGAGCGAGATAGCGAGTAAAATAATATTATAAAGAGGTAAAATTTGTAAGTTTGTATGTTTGTAAGTTTGTATGTAGGGGGTAATCTTTGGAACCACTGGTCGGATTGCCAAAATTCGTTCACTGATAGGTAGCTTCAATGTTCCTGAGTACTATAGGCTATCAAATATCACGCTACGATTAAATGGAGCCGAGCAGCGGTTGAAACCGCGCGAGAGTAGCTAGTGTGTTATAAGAAAATGAAAATGTTAACACATTGGTAGTACGTTGTAAGATGCACGTTTGACTCCATATAGCAAGCAGTTAATACTTGCTAAGCAAGAACTTATTGTTTTTTTTTGTTGTGAGGGAAAAATCATCGAATCACTTCCCTTGCTACATGGCGGGGCGGGAGGGAGTGTCAGACTCTTACTGACTAAAAACCTCACCTTTCCTTCTTCTCCTCTAGGCCAAGGCCGCAGTGATGTACTGGTTGACTTTCGCGGTGGTTTTTTTCGGAGATTACCAGGCGTGGTTATGATAATTGCTGTAATTAGTTTAATATAATTTTGACCTCGATGTCTAGCGGTCTAGTTATATGGTGGTACGTCATAGACTAGATCTCATATCTCGTCAGTGCATCGGTGACAATGTTTGTTAATTGGTGTACCCGCGGAACCGAGTCGTCTGCTCGCGTCATGTCATTATGTTTCCAATAAGATGAACACTGCGAATGTAGTTGCAATTTGGATATATTAAATTTAAATACTGTCTTCTCTAGGTCTGGTCTCTTAGTTTCACATTTTTGTAAAATATTTAAATTTTATTCCCAATACTGGAAGTGAAGCGCAGTAATGTATTGTGGCCCCGAAATAGAGCAGGAGACGGAACTGAATGGTTTTTAGCCTCTCCTCCTACTCCAGAGAAACATACGATAGTAGGGGAGCCCAGGATGCTAAATTTGTAGTTACTTAAGCGTCGTAGGGAGTAACTGGATTCTGAAGATTTGGTGATAGAAAGAAAAAAATTTTCATTCTCCATGTATCTCCGACAATGAAAATATGTTAATCTCCCGAATTGCATGATAGGGTTGGCTGACTAAGGGGATAGAAATGGGACCCGTTCGAAACCCTACCACTGTTGTAAACCACGATGAAATCGGCAGATATTTAAACTACCTTTCATTGACATGACTTCTACCTTTTCTCCCCTAATCTGACGAAAACGAGGACGAATACGATGGGTATATTCATCTGTTTATTAAAAATCCCCTATATGTTAATCTGACGCGCTCGAGTAACTACCGAGATTCCTTCATGGGCTCCCCTACTACGATGACGTCTCCGCTTTCTAAGGATTTCATACAATGATCGTGAACTAAAACTTTATAGTGAACTTGCCACCTTTTTTTCTTTCGTAGTATCCCTGGAGAGTCTCCACGGAGGTCACATAAAGTCTGTGTCATGGGGACTGGGTGACAGCCCTCGCGGTACCTTGGCCTTGGTGATAACTCCTAGCAGAGTGAAGCTCATCGTGGGTTGTAAGCCTCTACACTGGCATAGCATGTCCGGCAGACATGATCTCCTGGCTACGTTGTCCAGCCAGAAAATGAAATTGGTAAGTTAAGTAGTAAAAAGATAAAAATAAATGTTATTGACGGCAATGTACGAAGAAATTTTTGTGTGGTCTTTAAGATATTGTACATACTAGCTACCTACCGCAGCTTCGCCCGAGTGGTATGTTGATAAGAAGCAGTCTATGTGTTAGTCCAGGACATCTCCAAACTGCATATCCGATTTTAACCTAATCGGTCCAGTCGTTTTTCGTGAAAAAATAAAAAACATACATCCATAAATTCTCACAAACTTTTACATCTATAATATTACTAGGATTATTAGGAAGTAGGATAATAGAATGCTTATAGACATACCAAAAACACGTTTAAGATCAATGATATTATAAGTAAAAAGGTGTAGATAGGTTACACGCGTTCAGCAAGTGATACATTAAAATATAGCTAACTAGCCACACTTTTTATGTTTGTCTCTTTTTCACTCGCGATTATTGAATCATGCCATCCCACTTTAACGTGTATCATACGCTTTATTATTGTGTGCATTAGTGTACCGTTTTTGAAAATCGAATTTTGTTTATGTAACCAATCTACACCATCTTACTTATAATATCATTGCTTAGGATGCTTTTCTTTCAAATTATCATTTTTTGACACTAACAAATTTGTTAGTGGTTTCAAGTTGACCCGGGATTATATGTATATTCCCAGGAAATGTAAATTATTAATTGCTAGTTTGCTAGCAAATAGTATTAATTTATTAATAAGTAGTTTTAGTGACAAATCTATATTGATTAGACAATCTAACAATATAGAGATTAATTGTACATATAATAGCACGAAGGAGGCTCCACATTTAGTTATAAATATGGATAGTACTCCGGATAGTAATCTTTTAAACTGACTTCCACGACAACAGAAGATAACCAATTAAATTACTCAAAAACCCCTATCATTAAAAAGGTTTCTTCTGGCAATATTGTTAAGCATAAACTTAAATTGAAAAATAAAACAGATAACCTGTTGTCATTGTATAGTCAAAATGTTCAGGGCTTAGCATCAAAAATCCTACAAATTGAATTGTTTTTAGAAAAGTTCCAATATGACATTATTTGTATAACTGAACATTGGTTAAAAGATTATCAAGTAGAATCAATTAACTTCAAAAATTATTGTGTTGGCAACTATTATAGCCGCAAAGAAATGATACATGGTGGTAGCTTGATTTTAGTAAAGAATTCAATAAAATATAAAGAAAGGCAAGACATTGCACTGCTATCAATTGAGCACTCAATAGAGTTGTCCTGTGTTGAACTGGATAGGCATATTGTAGTATGTGTTTATAGGCCTCCTAACATACAGAATTTAAATATATTTTGCTCAGTAATGGAAGATGTATTACAGAAAACGTGTTCTAGTAATAAGTATACAATAGTATGTGGCGATTTTAATGTTGATCTCTTAGAAAACAACTCTTATTGTACAAACTTATTAGGTCTTTTTAAATCTTTTGATCTGTCTAATATATTCCTTGAGCCTACCCGAGTAACATCCACCTCGGCAACTTGTATAGATAATATTTTTTGTAACTGTGATTATTTACATAATGAAATTGTAAACAGATTACCATCTGATCACAGTGGGCTAACAGTCAACTTTAATACTTTTAAAACTGTGGCAACTAAGGAAATTATATTCAGACAGATAACAAACAAAAAAATTGAGTCATTAAATAAAAATTTAAAACATAAATTATGCAGCCCATTACAAGACAATGAATGCCCGAGTGAGATCTATGCTAACTTATTATCCATCATAAAAATACAGTTCGACAAAATGTTCCCTTTAAAACGTAAAAATATCCAGTGTAAATTTTTATTCTGTGACTGGGCTACACCAGGCATTCGTATAAGTAGAGAAAAGTTATTTGAGCTATATGGCATGAAACCATTTAATGAAAGTGAGGCTTTTCGTAGGCATGTCTCCAAATATTCAAAAATATTTAAATTAGTTTGTAAGCATGCTAAATCACTCTATATTAGCAGTAAAATCCGGACCGCGGAAAATAAAATAAAAGCTACCTGGAGTATAATTAATAATGAAACAGGTAGAAACAAATCTAATAAGACAGAATTTAATTTAAAAACCGAAAAGGGATTTACTAGTACAAATTCATTAGTTGCCCAGGAATTCGAAAATTTCTTTAAAAATATTCCCATCAAAACTACGGAAACGTTGCAATCATCTCCAGCACTTGCGGTCGAGCTTCTCAGAAGTAACGTCAAAGAATGTCCTGCGGACTTTAGGTTTAAACATACAAACCCCCAGGAAGTAATAAAGGCGTTTAAAGATATCAAAGTAAAGTCAAGTGAAGATCTCTGGGGAATGTCTGTTAGAGTGTGCAGGTCTTTTATAGAGACTATAGCGCCTTACTTAACTTTAATTTTTAATAAAAGTGTAGATCAAGGGGTTTTCCCGGATTTAATGAAACATAGTAAAGTAGTTCCATTACTTAAATCAGGTGATAGCACAGAACGCAATAACTATAGGCCGGTCTCTATTTTGCCAGTGCTCAGTAAAGTGTTTGAAAAGTTGATACTTACTCAAATACTGCGTCACTTTAACGCGAATTCTATTTTCCATGACCAACAATACGGGTTCACTAAGGGACGTTGCACTACGGACGCAGGAGTATCGCTTATAAAACAAGTTTTCAAATCGTGGGAAAAAGCACAGGATGCCATCGGAATATTTTGCGATCTTTCGAAGGCTTTTGACTGTGTTGAGCACGAAACGCTATTACTGAAGCTGCAACACTACGGCATTCGGGGGGTATCCCTAAATTTATTAAAATCATACCTTCTAGAAAGACTTCTTACAGTACAAGTAAACAGAGTAAACTCCCAGGGTGCTAGCGTATCTATGGGCGTACCGCAGGGCTCAATATTGGGTCCATTCCTATTTTTGGTTTATGTCAATGACCTGCCCCATTTATTCCAAAGTGAACCGCATATGGTATTATTCGCTGATGACACATCCTTGATTTTTAAATTAAATAGACGATCAAATAACTATGACGAAGTGAATAATGCCTTAACGAAAGTTCATAATTGGTTCACAAAAAACAACTTAGTACTTAATGATAAAAAGACGAAATGTATTAGATTTATTTTGCCAAATGTTAAAAGTAACGTATGCGATGATATATTATTAAATGGTCAGAAACTGGAATTTGTAAAGGAGACCACATTCTTGGGGATTACTGTAGACGACAAGCTGCAATGGGGGCCCCACATTAGATCTCTAGCAGGGCGGTTGAGCTCGGCAGCTTATGCTGTCTGGAAGATCCGTCAGCTAACCGACGTAGGCACGGCACGACTAGTGTACTTTAGCTACTTTCACAGCATCATGTCGTATGGAATTCTGTTGTGGGGACAGGCATCCGACGTTGAGTCTATCTTTATCTTACAAAAGCGTGCAGTCAGAGCTATCTATAACTTAGGTCGTCGCGAATCTCTCAGAGAAAAGTTTAAGGAGATCAACATTATGACCGTACCATGTCAATATATTTATGAAAACATTATGTATGTTAGGAAAAACCTACAGCTATTTGTAAAAGTATCTGACAAGCATGACTATCTTACTAGACATAGAAATAGATTAAGTCAGCCTTTATTTAGATTAGCAAAAGTGCATAAGTCGTTCATGGGATTATGTGTTAAATGTTATAATAAAATCCCAACTGAAATACAAAATCTTAATGAAAGTAAATTTAAATTATGTATAAAGAAAGTATTATGTAGGAAAGCATACTACAAACTAAATGATTATATAGAAGATAAAAATGCTTGGAGGGTGGCTGGTTTGACTGCACAGGATAAAAATTGTTAAGGTTAAGAGGAATTTTGATCTCAATTATTAAATTATTCACCATGTTGTTGATTGTTGATAAACTGGATTTTTGTAAATGTGAGAGCCCTGTAACTTATTATAATTGAGTTAGACTTATAGACTTATAGTATATTGGTACTTGTGTCAGTTGGGAGTTGTCATGCTCACTCAGGAGTCTCATTGGCGGTGGCACGGGCACTGGACCGCTCGGTTCCCTATAATATGGTTGAGTTGGGCGGTGCTGGTGTACGTGTCATGTTCGTGAACGGACGCCGCCTATTGGGACTGGTCAACTCGAGACTGTCTAAAGTTGCTGTCCCTGAGGGTTATTTCTTTTTCGGATACTTTGGTTAAACACTAGTGTTACACTGTTCTCACATAATGGAGCTATCTAAATTATGTAACAATGTATTGTAAAAAGTGATTGAAAAAGAGTAACCATGGAGTTTCTTGCTCGTTCTTCTCCATAGGAATCTACACTTTGGAACGAGCAAATAGCTTCACTAGAGGACAGACGGACAGACTGACACATAAAGTTAAACCTTATGATATCTTTTTTGCTTGACGTTCAAAAGTGCCTTTTTTGGTCTATTTGAAATAAAGAATTTGATTTGATTTGATTTGATTTGATTCAGGAGTGGTGGACTGATGACAATTACGCATGCAGTTAATAATATAAAACAGATTCATCATTAACGGTTCCAAATAAAATGTTTATTTATTTTCAATTATTATCTGTTCAACGAATCGTAACGTGTGAATCTGATTGAAATTAAAATTCGACATCGTTATTCAAATAATTGTTATTGATTAAATCCTACAGAGTTTATTATAAACTCTTGTATATTTTCAATACTGGTAATGGCAGTTTCAAAGAAATAATAAGTGGGTGCTCCAGTAGCAAAGGTTTTATTTTCAAGTACTCACCCTCAAAGAAGGCCTTGAAAACGATTTGAGAAGTACGCTTCAAAAATTCAGAGAGTTCATTGAAAACTTATTTAAGCCACGTTAATTTGTTAAGGAAGGTACTTATATTTTGGCTTGAAATCAAAATTATTTTTATTCAAATTCACAGTACCACGAAGAAAATGCACCAGTCGAAGTATACAGTAGTGAACGTGCAGTTTTGGATTCTCTAAACTGCAACCATCATGCTGATACCATGAAGCCACCAGCACTTACGACTGTTGAAGAAACAGACTTTGAAGAAGTTAGAGACTTCTTAGCGAAGGATGCTAGAAGGAAACGAGAGGAAGAGATGCAAGGGGACGAGTACAGAGGAAATTATATCGACCCTAATGTCTTACCACAGCCCCCTCCGCAACCAAACCGAGGCGATATACCTTCTAATGCTATTGAATCTTGTGACGGTAAGCATATTATTTACATACATGAACTTAAAATGTGGGAGAGCAAAGCTTCGACACGAATGAGTCGGCTCGGCCGGAGAAATACCACGGTCTCACAGAAAAGCGGCGCATGAAATAAACACAGCGGTGTTTTGTCGTTTGAGTGAGGTTATCGGAAGCGCAATTCTACCCCTCCCCCTACCCTCCTCAACCCTTAAATATCCTCAACCCTAATCGTCAAAAGGTGTTGCAGATATGATGATCAGATAATTGCTCCGCTCGTTTCCCGACCTATCTCACAAAAATATAGTTTAGAAACCACTTACTTGCAACAAACAAATTTAAAAAAAAATAATAAATGAATAAAAAATCTATCATCTCTGATTGTTCAGAATTAAGTATCTTGAATACCAATAAAAATCGATAGGTATTTATTTTTCCTCTATAACATTTCAGATGAGGTCATTCGTCAGCTTACGTTGCTTCGTCAGACTATCGATCATCTTCGTCGTGAGATTGGAGAGCAGAAGGGCACCATCGACAGTCTCCGCAGTCAACTGCGTCAGTGCTGTAACAGAGTTGTACCTACTCCACCGCCCGTGGAGCGATGCAGCGGATCCTCTTGTTATCCTGGTTATTAAACATTATTCACATACAAATATATTCTCTCTTAGGAAGTAACCTTGCCATATGTAATCCAAAAGTATTTCTGAACCCTTGCATTTCTCATCTATCTATCATTTAGGTTTGGTGTGTTTTTATTAAGGTAGTATAGATTATCATGTTTATGTAAAGCGCAGAGCTCAAAAGTCCATCACAAGTGTAATTTATCAACTTCAATTACTTCAACTTGTTCACTAGGACTAACATTGTAAGAATCTCATTTATAATCCTTATAAACATTAGTATTTACATTAACATTAAAATCATTCATATTGTTAGCTTCATTAGTTTTAGTAAATTCATCACTAATTCTTGCCATATCTACGTCTATCATATAATTTAAGGCGTATCAAGCAACTTTTATATTCAGTGTGGGATTTATATTAAAAGTGTTTTATTGAAATCGCGTTTTATTTCACGTAAGTAATTGATCCACGAGTGTGATGACATCTAAAATGTCTGTCTACAGAGTCGCGAGTCTTGCCCACGTAATATCAAGTTGCTTGATTAACCTTATTCATATTTGTGAATGAATAAATAGATTTGTCAATTATAGTCATGTCGGCATGATTGGTGACTCTGTAGGCGAAAATGTCGCTTTGAACATTATTTATACGAACGAAGAAAATCAAGCTATTTGTGTTTGCTTTATTTTAAGATTTTTTTTTAATTTGGAAAAGAATTTTGATATTGATGTGACATTCATTTGTCATTTGGCTTTGGGGTATTTTTTTGCCAATTGAATGTCTTGTTGAAAACAAAAATGACTGAATTTACCAAAGCTGTTCTTTTATAACAAATTGAACATTTTATTCGAAATGAAGGTTTGAAATGAATAATGATAATGTTTTCATTAATGGAATTTTGGAAGTATTTGTGTAAAGATTAGGAGGTGAGTATCTAATAATGAGTATGGTACAGGCGTGGAGTGCCGTAACACGGCCTCCGGAATCCAATGTGGGTCGTGTCCGCAAGGCATGGAGGGAGACGGACGGAGGTGCAGACCCATCAGCTGCAACAGACGACCCTGTTCACAAGGTGGGTAGATGACAAACCTTGAATAATATATGAGTGGTTGTATAGGGAAATTATCCTGTCTGCCTCTTTACTGCAGTTTAAATTGACAATGTTTTGAAGATTTCAAATGGTTCACATAAAAAGCTGATGTTTAATATATCTGTTCAAGATGACAGAGAGAAATTGACACTTTTAGTAATTTAGAAGTTGGGGTACCTTTTCGAAGTTTATAAGATTTCAATTAGGTATAATCGAAGATTACCTGATTAACGAGGCAGTTAAAGACATTATAGACTTAAAAATTAATCACTTTTAAATCCCAATATTTCCACTTGATGGATCGCAAATGGAATATTTACATAAGACTGTGTTTAGCATATAAAGTTTTGATCACGTTATCGTGACCAAGTTTTGGCGACACTCCAAATAGTAACTGTGTCTGGCAAAGCCGTATGCTATCAGTTAACACATTAAGTACAAAGAACCATTAACTGCCATTGTAACACGTTACCCGCTGACTGCCATTTATGGCCATACATTTGTAGATATCTTTATAGGCGATGGGTGCGAATGATGCTAGCAATTTATTGCAAAACTAAACAAGCATCTGCACAGCTAGTCTAGCTGCAATAAATTGAGTGTGTTTAGAGAATTTTAGGATGTTTAGGTATATCGCTACACTTTAAAAAGCTTGCTTTGTTCGAAACATCAATCTTCTTCTCCACAGGAATATATACTTTGGAACGAGCAAATAGGTTTACTAGAGAATAGATCGATAGAGTAACACACAATGTTGAACTGTTTGATGTTTTTTTTGGTGACCTTCAAATCATCATGTATGGTCATTACCTTCCCTGCATTTTTTCTGAATTCAAAACTAAGTGACTAACACCCGGCTTCCGAAAGGCCGATCAATGTTAAAATCAATTTAATCTCTTGTCAAGTCATCTGTTGACTGAATTATCACACACACACACACACACACACACAGGAGATTAGTTAATTTTAGCGTTGACAAGCCTTTCAGAAACTGGGTGTATGTTTCCGAACGAAGAAATTGTGATGTAACTTTAAATCGTACGTAAGTATGCATTGATGAATGGATGTCTGGATAAATGAATGGATGGATGTACGGCCGGATTGATCGATGTTTGTTATTCTTTCACTTAGACACTAGTGAATGGATTTTTATAAAATTTTGCATACGTATAGATTGTAGTTTGGAAAAATACAATTTTTATTCTGTTAACGTGGGCAATGCTGTTTTAGAAGCTAGTAGATCTTATAAGCAAGATTTCTAATGAGAATTAAATCATCATTATCCTTATATTGTCCAGTGGAGAGATGCGTGGATACGGAGCAAGGCTACCGATGTGAGAGATGTCCAGGACGACAGACTAGCGATGGACAAACCTGCCGTGCCGCGTGCAGCTCCAACCCTTGCTTTGGTGGACGTGAGTAACAGTCGAATTTATGCTAATACTACTACTATTATAAAGTTGTAGAGATTGTTTGTTTGTTTGTTTGAACGCGCTAATCTCCGTAACTACTGGTTCGGATTGAACAATTGCTTTTAGGTTAGCACGGAGTTTCTTCCTCGTTCTTCTCTATATGAATGTACGCCGTGGACGGATCCAATAGCTTCACTAGAGAACAGATTAACAGAGTTGAACATTTTTTTATTTGACCTAACAAAGTGTCCATAGTGCTCGATTTGAAATAAATGATTTTACTTTGACTTTGAGACCCTTGCGTGGTTTGAACCTTTTTAAACAATTACTTGAGCAGTGATAAAACAGAATGACTTTCTAAATTAAAAATAATCATTGCGCTTCTCCAAGGTGTCCAATGTCAAGACCTACCGGATGGAGGCTACCGATGCGGATCTTGTCCAGAAGGTTACCATGGAAACGGAGAACAATGTTACAGGATCTCTTGTCGTCAGAACACCTGCTTCCAAGGTAGGTAGCGTGAATAGAGAATTTTTCTCATATAAATAAGACAGACAAGCCAGTTACAACCTCCCAAAACCCCCTGTAACTCCTGTAAGCTGTAAGCAGATAAGACTGTACATCACTATAAAGTAAAAACCAACTAATTTCACTTTCTCTGTCTCTTTATCCCTATGTATTCTTAAACCTTTATAACTAAGCAACTGATTTTGATGCGGTTCTTTCAATAGATGGAGTTATTGAAGAAAAAGGTTTATATGTGCAACAACATTTATTAAATGGTCCAGAAATTTAGTATCAGCATTGCGTCAGTGCTAAGCCGGGGTGGGTCGTTAATTTATTCATATTTTTTTTTTTTGCTAGGAGTGGAATGTCAGGAAACAGCATCAGGACCTCGTTGTGGATCCTGTCCAGCCGGTTACCATGGTAACGGACAGCAGTGCCAGCATGTGTGTGATAGCCACAAACCATGTGGGAACAGGAGATGTAGCCCGACCTCTACCAGCCCCTACTACAATTGTGAAGGATGTCCTAAAGGATTTGAATGGAATGGTAAGTTGCAGCCATACTGATATAGCCATATTTCAGATTAGGGCGATAATGTAAATAAAAAATCTGATGTAACACGATATGTTATTCAAACGCTTTCTTATTTCGTCTACGATTATGTCTATTTTTGTTAGGTCAAGTACAAAATTTTTAAGTAACAGACTTTCTATTTCCAAGTTCCTTTTAAATTTCCAAGCAAAGCTGCCTGAAAGAAATCAACCTTCTTCTCGGAGTCAGATAGGAAATGCCTGCGTCATCTAGTTTTTTTTTCATTCACATAAAAATGAGGTCTAAAAAGCAGCTTTTATGTCCTATTAGCAAAAATAAATTCATTATTTCATTTTTTGTTTCAAACTGCATGAGAAGACCGCTTATTGTACTATTTTATACATATTTGTAAGCCTGTTTTTCTTGTATATTTGTGATAGTGTGGGACTATCTTATCAACCAGCATTTTTCTTTAACAGGTTATGGATGTGTCGATATAGATGAATGTGACCTCATTAGGCCTTGTGACGAGGTTGTATCCTGTCGCAATGAGGAGGGTGGGTTCACGTGTGGGCCTTGTCCTCCGGGCTACGAAGGTAGCTCGGGATGGCGAGGGTCTGGCAACGAGCGACGCAGGGAGCAATGTGTCGATGTCGACGAGTGTGCTGATGGAAGGGCCAACTGTCCTAGGGGCAGGCTCTGTGTTAATACTCCGGTAAGAATGAAGGAAAGGTACAGATGTAACAAGGTGGTGATGGCTTGAATGCTTGGTTGATGAACCGAAATATATAATACACTGAATTGATTAGCGAGGGATCGCTTTTATATATATATTTTTTTTTTTTATATTAAATTATCAAAAACAATATTAACAGGTTTTAACTGGTTCAGCATCACTTAAACCTCTCGGGTTTGTGTGTGATACTATTATACTATTCTATTCGACTCACACAATAATTATACATAAACTTAACATTAAACAACTTTATAACAAAACAATCAATCAATCAACATACTGCCAAATACTTTCCAAGTAGTGGGTACTTAGAAAATACTCCGCATTGTGTACCTAAAATGTACTCCGTAGTGTTCTGTTACATATTTGCGAAGAAATGTGTTCTTAATTTATATTTTATGTTATTTTTGTTTATAGCATTATATAATATGTTAAGTTCGAATTTTATTCGAAAGTTAAGATTAGGAATACATAACTTTTCTTAAATCTTTGAATCGAGGCAATTTGTGACACAATAGAAAAACAATAGGTGTCCAAACACCAGCGTTCGCTTGAGGTTTAATGAATCAATACAACACATATTTTTTACGGCAAATAAGCGGTACTTAATGATAAGTAATCAGCTCTGCCTTTTCGCAACAACGGAGGAGTGCATTACGGGCCGTTTGAGGATTAGGGAGATTTAGGAATTAGGGGGAGGGGCAGATTTGGGAATCCAGTGGACCTCGAACATACGGAAAAACACATCTTTGTGGTTTTTTCACAACGCCGATTTTCTGTGAGGCCTTTGCCCATTCGTGCCAAAGCATGGCTCTCCAACACTTGTTGTTACTTTTACTTGTAATGTATGCTGGTGTCCCTCAGGGTTCATTCACATGCGTGCCATGTGGCGGTGGGTTCTATGTGAACACGACGCGGCCCTGTCAGTCCCCGGACTCGTTGGTACTGCGCTGCGATCCTGCGCACTGTCGCCGGTACAACGCTGTCTGTGGGTATGGACACAAGTGCGTCTGCGCGGTCAGTATCATTTTTGTTAATTTATTTATTGTAAAATCTTTCTATACCATGGAATTACATACAGGGAATCATATACTACTTATTACAATAGTTAATATTACGGTGTTTATAACATAGGCCTTGAAATTAGTAAGAATCCATCTTCAACTGTGACCTTCTTACTTTCATGATCAATCTTTTGGAATTCCTATATTTTTTGTCATTGCTAGTGTCTTGTTATTTAATAATAATTTCTACTTAACAATACGACTGCACGGCTGGCTAAGGGTTAGGCGACTGGGTGCTGTGCAACATAGACATGTTTTTTTATTAATTCGCCATTTTTATCAATCAGCAAATTTCAATGAAACCCATAATCCTAATTTCCTAAATTTAACCATCGTCAGTTACTAACTAGAACGTAACTCCTCAATTCCAGACTGGTTGGGCAGGAAACGGCACAGTGTGTGGACCTGACAAGGATTTGGACGGCTACCCAGACCACCAGCTCGCCTGTTTGGAACCTCGGTGTAGGGCTGACAACTGTCCAGAAGTCTCCAATTCAGGACAAGAGGACGCTGACGGTGACGGCATTGGAGACTCTTGTGACCCTGATGCTGATGGTGATGGAATTGCCAATTTGCCGGTGAGTTTATTTGAAATATATATTATTGATTCGATTAACTTTTCAATTCTGGTAATTTGAGAGACAGTAGAAGAACAATAGGAGCATGAAGGCAGAAGGCATTTGCTTGAAGTGTAATGAATTAAGAAGGTATACTGTACTGCACGCTTGGTGCCGTGGCTGGGCAATTGGCTGCCGTGCAACGTGTCGCGGGTTTGATTCCGGTACGGAACAACTATTTGTGTCATCCACAAATAGTTGTTTCGGGTCTAGGTTTCATGTGTATGTGAAATTGTGTGTTTATAACCGCGCCTACGACACGAAAAAGTCGTATAAGAAAGGGGACAATGTTTTCTTAAAAGAAAAGATTTTTCTTGAGACACAAAAATAAAGCAAAGCTTAGAGTAACATTAATTTGTGGTATATAGGGTTTCAGTGTAGGCTTCCAAGTCTAGGGTGAAATGATTCAGTGTGTGCAAGGCCTTTCTTGGAGTCTTTCGCGCCGGGGTTGCGGGGCAAGCGCAAATGCATCGCGGCGAAGGGACTAAGGAAGGGTTTAGTCAGTAAGAGCTCTTTCTCGCCTCACTCTGGGTGGGAGAAGTCATTTGATGATTTTACTCTCAAAAGAGGGTCTTTCGCTTTTTGCTGTGTTTTAATTAAGCACCCATCAGACACCAAGACTGACTTCAAGTATCTCTTAGACCTGCATTAGAAAGTGCACGCTCATTATTAAGGGTCCCGTTGTGACTTGAAACTAATAGAGCTTTTCTGTAACTGACAAAAGCTTACGTGAGTTAGTCATTTTATCAATCAACTTTAAGTGTGATTCGATGGGATCTACGTTAGATTAAGAGCAGAATCAATCTTAGAAGCAGAATCACTTTGGAATACTTATTAAAATTTTGTAATAAAAAACCAAGTGGTTTCATTTCCGGGACTTGATTTCGAGACCGTTTGAGCAAATAACTTGACGATGAAAGGCTTATTAAAAACTCATAAGGAATTTTTAACGAACCAACTTAAGTTAAATAAAAGTACTAAAAAGTAAAGAAAGCCACTCATTTACTATTGAGAGTTTTTTGTAAGAGACGGTTTTGCGAGGTTATGGCGGATTGTAAAATATTAAGGAAGTTTAATAAAATGCAAACGAACCTCGAACTTCAAGTAATAATTACTTGTTAAGTATTCTAAGAAAATGAACATGTTGAGATTTAAGCTACACGTCGATTCTATAAAATTTGTTTGATTTTGAATCTTGGTCCTAGCTTCATTGACGAACAGACTGACAGACTACTTTTCTATTTTGACGAATGCCACATTTAAAATGTTCAAAATGTTGCGGTCAATCTAGTTCAACTGGCAAGTGTAGCGCTAGTGTAGTGTGTAGAATAAAGTCTTACAGAATCACACTGCTGAATGTATTCAAATTTGTTTCACACCTACGTGGACACAAATAATGTCGCATGTAGGGTTCAAGGACAAGTATAATTAAGTATTCAACACGAAAATTCAACGTGAAACTAAAATACCGTTCAGTAGTTATTCATTTGTATACAATTTTGAAAGTACCTCTATGATTTTTCTCTATGATATTCTATTGTAGTTAAAGTTTTGCTGAGGAATCATAACATAAACTTTGGTACAGACATATAGTTTGGAACTCGAGAAAGGTCATAGGATTGTTTTTATCCCAAAAATCTGCAGGAAATCACTATCCCACGCGAACAAAGTCGCGGACAAAAGCTAGTATTTTATATAATATTTTCAATTTTAAACGATTCTCATTGTGTTGAAGTCCGGAGATAGAATAATTGTAGGTACTTTTCAATAGGTTTAATTACAAATGGAGTCGGTCGACCTTCGTCTTACTTTGAATAATGAATTTACTTTCTGTTTGTAACGGTCACGTAAAAACGGTTTCATTTAAAACAATACCGATTTAATTTCTTTGAATATTTTTAAAATGGTTCTTTAATTAAGGATTATAACGATGGGATTAGAGTAGATTGTTAAAATTCTAGAAAGTTAAAAGTTAAAAGACTCTAAACCTCAAAATCTAAATGTAACTTCTATGAAATGTTTAAATTTGAGAAGTATTTGACTATTTCCACTAATACAGTTTTTAAATTAAATATCAAAAAGGAGACCGCGGTTTTATTTTATTAGAAACGTTGCCCCACATTAGGATTTTCACCTGTGTCGTTTACAAACATACAATTTCACATACGCATCCCACTCAGACAGACCCGGAAAAACAATTTATGGATCACACAAGGAGTCATTCCGTGAAGGGGTCGAACTCGCGGCACGTTGCGCGGCAGTCAGTTGCCCATCCACCTCGCCAACAGTGCAGCCAATACATATTACACTTTAATGAATTATTCTCAAAATCATTCTTCAGGACAACTGCCCACTTACGCCGAACCCTGACCAATCGGATCGTGACGATGATCGCAGTGACAAACGAGGTGATGCTTGCGACAACTGTCCCCGAAGGTACAACCCTGGACAAGAGGATACTGATGGAGACGGCATAGGAGACGTCTGTGATCCTGACATGGATAATGACGGTAAGTGTTTTTAGTGTGGGAGAGCCATGCTTAGGTATGAATGAGCTGCTTCGTATGGAGTTTGTTGTGTTTGAGTGAGGCTATTAAAGGCCCATTCCTTTTCGTTCCCTCCTCCTACCCCAATCTCTGAAATACTCTTCGGAAAACGTCGAAAACGTACTTGAAACTCATCTGGTTCCGCTGGTGTTTGTGAGCGGCGCCGATTGCTTATTATCAGGTAATACGTCCTCTTCTTGACGCCGTGTCACGTAAAAAGTCATTATTGATGTTGATAGAGATAGCGATAAGTGATCTTAATTTACAATTAAAAAGTGGGTGCATATATTGCGTAGGCATTTCATGTATAGAGGCTGAGAGCCGTAAGAGCCAAGAAGAACCAAGGATCAACCAACGCTCTTTCGCAAAGGAGGTCCACAGTCCACTGTCTGTCATGGGCTAAGGAAGTTTTTATAAAAGTATTACCCGCGAAAAGTTTCTGCAAATACAACAATTCCTAGCACAAGTAAAAAATAAAAGTTGCTACAATGTTTAGTACATGTCACTTGATTATGAAGAGAAAAATGATTTGATACTAGCTAGACCTTCATTTCATACAAAATAATACTTTAGATACTTACAATTGAGTTTGGTGATACTAATATCAAAATCATAAATCGTTTTGCTTGCAAATTGGTTTTGAAGCGTTGAAATAGACTTGTAAGCCAATTTTGTTTGTTACCGATGTAATCGGATTGGAGCGTTGAAGGTTACGTCTGGAACAATCTAAGCTGTCGAAGTCTGTTAGGTTCTTATTTTAAATCTAAATCTGAAATTTTAATAGAATACTTAATGTAAGATCCACTAGGCACCTAAGTGTGATAAAAAAATAATCACACGATATTTTCATCTCTACATTAAACAAAGTCGCTTTCTCTATCCCTAATATCCCTGTATGTACGTATGATTAAATCTCTAAAACAACGCAACTGATTTTTATGGTGTTTTTAAACAAATACAGTGATAGAAGAGGAAGATTTAATAAATAATGAAAGAATGAAGCTGGAGTGGATCGCTAGTTGTTGCTAAGATAAAATTAAAATCATTTTAATTTCTTTTACACAGGTATACCAAATGAGATGGACAATTGTCCGCGGCGCTATAACCCGGCTCAAGAGGACTTGGACAATGATGGCGTTGGAGACGCGTGTGATAATTGTCCTAGGATACGCAACCGAGCGCAGGAGGACGCTGATAGAGATGGAGTTGGTGATGCTTGTGATAGCGATATTGATAGGGATCAGTAAGTCAATGATTATCATGCTATGCATATTCATTGGTTATTTATAGTAACATTATAAAGCTGTAGAGTTTTCTCGCGCCAATCTCCAAAACAACTGGTTCGAATTGAATATCTCTTTTTGTGTTTATCGAGGCTTTAGTTATTTATTTAGGCCGTTAAAGAAAGGCAGGCTATAAAACAATACGCTACAATCAGTAGGAGCCGATCAGCGGTTGAAATCGTGAGTGAGTAGCTATCCTGATATGAGAGTAGTTTTTTGCTTCAAGTTGATGTAAAGAGAATCTGAAGATAATGATGATGATGTTAAAGAAGAACTGCGTACTACATCTATTTCAGATAACATGTTGATACTTAGATGCCGAAAAGAAATACTGGATTTTGTGGAGTATTTCAAAACTAGAAAATATATGTAGGTAATAGTACTTTCCCTGAAGATAACACTAGTCTATAACATACATATAACACACTGACTGTCCACAAAATAGATAGAATAGTTATACAATATCCATTAGGCACATTTTATTCATCAGATAGGAAAGTGCTTAAACTGAAATTTATCGTCAGTTTTAGAAAGAATTATTCAAACAATGAGTAAATCTGACCTGAATATTACAACCAATTACAATCTTCTAGGGACGGTATCCAAGACAGTATAGACAACTGTCTAATGGTACCAAACAGTGACCAGCTGGATGTGGATGAGGATGGCATAGGAGATGCTTGTGATGACGATGATGATGGAGACGGCATCCCTGATGTGCAAGACAATTGTCCTTACATCAAGAATCCTGATCAAAAAGATTCCAACAGTGAGTGATTTTAAAGTTTTTATTGTAATTTGTGCCTTTAAACTTTTGACGTGTAAAAAAGATACATTAATTAGTTCTTTGATGACCATATTTTTTGAATATATTGTATTTGTTTGATAGGAAATTTTAGTTTTAACATAAGATCAAGAGGATAAGGAAAACACTCCATTGATTACTTGATTAGAGAACAAAAAATTATTGGTAACTATTTTGCATAATTCAGTAGTTGAACTCAAAATCTCGCAATTTGAGCATAAGATCGAAAAACAAATCCATGGATTTTTATTTGATACTTTATTTCCTGCCTCCTAGACGATGGAGTGGGCGATGCGTGTGACAACGACTACGACGGAGACAATGTTATCAACGAGCTGGACAACTGCCCCAACAACTCCAAAATATTCCGCACTGACTTCCGGTAAACAACAACATTACAGTCTTGCCTTCATTTTTCTTACTAGCACTTTTTTACTGTTCATCTTGCTGTTCATCATACATCTCTGATAGTTACGTGGCTCTGTTCATGTTCATCTCGTGTTCTGCTTTATAAAGTTGTAAGTCATGTAAAATTTGTAGAAATACCTTCCTCAAAAGTCGAAAGTCAAAATCATTTATTTCAATTAGACCCATACTGACACTTGAACGTCAAACTAAATTTTAAAGATATAAAGTGTCAGTCTGTCGGTCAGTCCTCTTAGTGAAGTTTGCCCGTTCTAAAGTGTAGATTCCGATGGAGAAGAACGAGCTAGAAAATCCATGGTTACTCTTTTAAATATGCTTCCAGGATTAAGATCTTCAGATATTAATGAAATAGTGCTTATGAAGGATAGTGGTAAAAGACATAATTTTGCACATGAAGAATTGTCTTTAGTATTTCTTGAATATTCGATTTCTGATGTAAATTTGATAATTTTATCATAGGGCCTATACATATTTTCATCACCTCTAATCCTATGTTTTATCATAAATCTCATTATATCAATTAGGTAAACAAATTTAAAATACTTAGCACGTGAAAGTGTTTTAAAAGCTTTCACTAACGCCTATCTGATGCACCTAATGGAATTCTCTAGAAGTTTAGTTCTAGAGTGAGAGAGTTAATGGAATTAAAGCGTTGAACACAAGAAAGTTTCAAGTCTTACGTGAGAATGTGTCTGATTTGTAACTTAGTTTGAAATCTACCGTTTGTTTTAAAAAAATCAAAACAATTAGAAACATCTGTTTGAAACTTTTTGACATTTTGACTGCACGGTTGGCGCGTTGGCTGGGCAACTGGCACCCGTCCCACGTGTCGCGGATTGGATTCCCGCACGGAACAACTCTTTGTGTGATCCACAAATTGTTGTTCCGGGTCTGGGTGTGATGTGTATGTGAATTTGTGTGTTTGTAAACGCACCCACGACACAGGAGAAAATCATAGTGTGGGGCAACGTAAAAAAAATATCAACGTAGGTGTGGTCAAATCTACATTATTTGCATTTCGATAAAATTATAATTGGATTGATTGGTATCAATTTAGCATGGTCAAGGATATTTCTCTATTACTTATCGGAAAAAGAGTTTTGTTTTCTAATCTTTTTTATTTTGAATTTATTTCTTTAATCAGGTATCTTATTTATTTCTTCAATCTGGTCAGTAACAATAGAAAACTTATAAACATAAAGTACGTTACTAGATACTTTAAACATAAAAATAAAACAGTTCGGTTTATTGTTCCAAAATTCATTTTAATGTGTGTAGTGTGTATCAAAGTTCTCCTCATAAGTAGCATAAGATGTGTTAATATAAAAACACTTAATTAAAGATAATCGGTCAAATAACACGTGACTTTCTCCGCCATTGCAATTGCGTTAAAATAAAGTATTTTATATGACCTTACCATTAATATCAACGAGCTATACCATCTCGACAACCCATATTAAAGCTACAAAAGTAAACAGACCATATAATGAAAATACGTAACTAACAACTCCCTTATTCCTAGGAATTACATGACGGTCCGATTGGATCCTGAAGGTGAGTCCCAACAGGACCCTAACTGGGAGATAGCGAATGAAGGTGCAGAGATACTGCAGACGTTGAACTCTGACCCTGGCCTAGCTGTCGGCTTCGAGAGCTTCAGTGGTGTAGACTTCGAAGGGACATTCTTCGTCGACACACAGATCGACGATGATTACGTGGGATTCATATTTGGGTAAGAATTTTTATGTTTCATATCTAGTTTGGGTGTTGTGGTGGATAAGGCTGGTGTTTTTGAAACTGCAGGGTTTTTAGGTTTGGAACCTAAATGTGGTGAAAAAGATTATGGTTTCTTAATAAAGCCAAACTTAACGTGTCTGCAATTCTGCGGCTTTTAGTCTCATGATAGGTGTCTAGTAAAGATTAGATTTGTTGCATTTCATTATCATCATTACCAGAAAAAATTATGAGCATTAAGTCACCACTTATAATTAAAAAATTTAAGCCCAGGTATCCTCACGCTATTTTACTTTTCCGTTTGATTCTTAAATGATTTTAGAAAATTAATATGACTTGGAAAAAGTTACATTGGTACTTAATAGGTCAAAACCAGCATCCTAATGCAAGAAAAGCAGGCGTCTTAACCTTTAGGCCATCAATCAATATGGCATTTAATAATCAAACAATATGGTACAAATCCCCTAGAGCTTAGTATCAACAAGCAGTTTAATAACAGACAGACAGTGATTAGATCGATTTCACCCCATTTGTATACAAATTCCCACAATTCTGGCAGCGGTTGTAGGATTAAAATATTTAGAAGATATTGTTGTTTCGTCAAGTCGTAAAAATGTGGAACGGCCGCACGCCGCCATATCTTTTTTATACTTGCTGAATTTATATTACTTGATTAAATAAGACTACTACTACTAAAACAGGGTTACTTACTTACGTTTTACTGGGAATATTTTTCCTTTAGCTTTCACTTGAAAAATGCTCTGTTTATTATCTATTAAGAAGTTCAGTAATATCTATATTTCCTTTTTTTTGGCACCACTGATATACGGTCAAGGAAAACACCGTGAAAAAATCTGGACTTGTAATTTCTGATTATTAGTTTGGAATTCTCTGTTTGTTACTGCTAACAAATTAACGCTTGATGCAGTAGCCAGACAACTGGCTGCTGTGCAAAGTGTGGCCGGTCCGATTCCCGCACGAAAAAACACTTTGTGTAATCTACAAATTGTTGTTAAAGGGCCTGGGTGGCCTAATGCTCAAATCCGATCTGTGTAAGAAGAGGCATTTGCTAAGCAGTGGGTTCATAGGTTGATTAAGACGACGATGTGTATTATTTAATAAAAAATATAATTATAACTATTCAAGTAGTATAAAAAGTAGCTAGCTAGCTTATGTATAAGTAAAGTATTTTTATAGTAAAAATAGTTCTTAGTTCGTAAACGGCCCCATATCAAGTGCGGTGATCGATTTGTGAGCTTTGATTGGTTTCATTGACGCTAAGCACGGTCGTGCGTTCTACGAAATCTTAACGCTTCTTTTACCACTTTTATATAAGTTCCCGTAAAGCTTATGTGTCATAGAGTTCATACAAATTACTTTCTATATTCAAATTTATCTGGTACATAGGTATATTTACATATTAGGTTTTCCTGAAATGTGTCCCCGTGAGATTGCCGTTCTGTAGTGTCAGGTCACAAACCAAGTGCCAAAATTTTTTGGTTTATTTTTCTTAATAACGCCACAAACGGAATATTGTTTTCCAAAATGCAATAGTAATATGCAGCTTTCCTAGTGCCACCTTTCTTTCTATACAGAATAAAATCAATAATACTTTCCGTATACATAAACTAAAAAAATATACGGTCAGTAAGAATCTGTGCTATCTGATTGCTGTTTGGACCTAAAGCATATGTATATATCAAAAATCCCCCATTGTGAAACAGGACCTAAGATACTAATGTTAACGATATTTTATATTCTTTAAAACTGGTAGAGAAGTCTAAAGGACAACCAGCCATTGACTAAGCACAAGTACATGACCAATTTTATCCTTATTTTGCACCAAATACAGAATACTTTGGCGTCTCCTTACTATGTGGTTTATTTCTAACATATTGTTGTAATTTGGGAATATAAAGAAGTATTATGTAAAGATAATACTAGGATCATTAGCGGTATGAGACAAAGACGTTAGTTTATTATTTTCTTTAAGTTAATTACAGATTTACACATATCAGCCAGTTAATCATTTAAGAAGTAATCATAAAAGTCTAGAAACACGATTGTAATACCTCTGAAATAACGGGTGTCCACCACAAGTTTTCCATCTGTTCGTAATCCCTTATCCCATAAAAGTAGTAGAGTATTTCTAATTTATTCTCCCACTCTAGCTACCAGAATAACAAGCGATTCTACGTGGTGATGTGGAAGAAGAACACGCAGACGTATTGGCAGACTACTCCATTCAGAGCGGTGGCCGAGCCAGGCATACAGCTGAAGCTGGTCAACTCAAAGACTGGTCCGGGCAAGACACTCAGAAATGCACTCTGGAACACAGAGACTACGGCTGATCAGGTAATATTAGTAAGAAAATTGGAGGTTCTGTTTTCCTTCAAATCTATAAATCCACAAAACGAGCTCCAAAATCCAAATAACAGATCCTTCTTTTAATAATTTCTCTGGTGTTGGTCTCAAATAGTCCATATACTAAATTTTAGCAAGCAAGTAACCTTATAGCTTTTGGAGTACTCTTTACAAACGTATACCTCCCATTTTAGCGCTTTAGGGACTAGAAAGGGATAAAAGTGGGAGAGACAAGATTTGGCTGTTAAGTTTATATCATATGGTGGCGTATGTCACTTACCATTTAAAATTCTCAATCATCACAGTAGGGTAATAGGCCGGGAGTAGTAGTGCTTTTTAAGCGATTATGTTTTTTATCGTCCTATTTTGTCACTTGCTACTTACATAAGCTTCTCCCATTAAGCTCGATTTTCGATTTTTACTGGTGACAAAAAATGTTTTTAATCCGAGTTTCGAATCCCAAACCCTGTTTCGGCAGTTGACCTTGCTCGTCGACCCATTCGGATTTGGCATGTCCGCCAACCCACGATACTATTATTGTTACTTTGTTTTAAGGTTATTGTTTTGATTAATTTCATTTTGTTGTCCTGTTATTTAAGCTTTTTATTGTATTTTTTTTTGTTCTTGGCCTTCATGACTCGTTCCTAATAAAGCAGTTTTTTTTCTTTCTTTCTTTCTTTCCCGTCTGAAGGCAAGCTGATTTCACTAATTATAGTTTGCGCTCTATTGTAGATACGCAGATAGCTGGAGCTAAAAAACAACGCTTACAATTTTCATTTTCATATCGATATCATTCCATCAGGTTACATATGTACATACCGGCCAAATAAAGTTTTAAAATCCAATATGAAGAAGTTAAATATAAAACGCAAACATTACCGATACACCCGGCGTCCATATTTAACAGTAACCTTATTTATATAAGCGAATCAATTAACATGTTCATACCTTCATATTTCATTTCCAAATGGGGTTGAAATTCAATTGAATTTTACGATCAAAGTTTCGCAAAACTCTGTTTTGAGGACAGAAGTAGTTCTTTTTTGAACGCTTTGTCCCATCATCCCATCAGTACTAGTCACTATTAAGTCAGTAGTCATTACTATCACATATTTGCGTATTTGCTGCATATTTGCGTATATGTGTGGGAGAGCCATGCTTCGGCACGAATGGGTCGGCTGGACCGGAGTGATACCACGGCCTCATAGAAAAAAGGCGTGATGTTACCACAGCGTTGCGTTTCGACCTGTGAGTGAGGTTACCGGAGGCCCAATCCTTCCCCAATCCCTCTTCAATCCCTAAATCTCCAAATCCCTAATCCCTAAAAGGTCGGCAACGCACTCGTATCCACTCCGTTGCGGATGTCCATAGGCGGCGCTGATTGCTTAGCATCAGGTAATCCGTCTGCTCGTTTGCAGACCTAACACATAAAATAAAAAAATAAAATCTAGTGTTCTATTTTCTCTTTTCTTTCTTTTTTTATGGTATAGGTCCACAAAATTGCTCGAATTACCCGATGTTAAGCAATCCTATCGACTTCGTCTTTTGGAGATGAGGGTTTCGGAGATGTAGGAAAAAATTGGGCCTCTGATAACCTCACTCATACGGTTAAACATAAGGCTGTGATTATTTCACTTCGTTTTTCTATAAAACCAAGGTATCGAAGAAAAACATTTTCGTACACTGAAAACCCTATAAAGAAAAACTATATCTATAAGCTAAAACTACACAAATCCATAGTCTAAACTAAACTCGTGTCAAAGCAATATTGAGCTCACTGCGAGAACAGACGACAATACATATAAATTATAATGAATGCGGTGTAAATTGCATTGCTATGTACACTGCATTCAATTTGCAGGCTCTAGCGATGACACGTCCCATGCGGGTCTGTCACTCATTTAACTAAATTAGTGCTTGCAGCACCTGGCTTGAATAAATTTTGTTATTTTGATGTAAGATTTTGTTCAGTGGAATTTGTATTAGGTTTTTTTTAAGTTAGGTTATTCTATTCTATGTGTATGTCGTTTCCGGAAATCCTTTCTTTTTCCCCACATTCACCAAAAAATCTAGAAAATATTTAACTCTAACTCGGCTTAAATTACATAATTTCTTTGTCATTAAAGAGTTTATATTATTAATAAGATCTCTTGTACAATGCATGTACTAAAACTAAGCACCAAACAAGTCCAATCTGTTTTCAACATTTTGAAATACCTTAAAAAACTTAAAATCAGTGTCAATAATCTCAATAACAAAATGCGTCTACGTCATTCCTCAGGTGACGCTACTATGGAAAGACCCGCGCAACGTGGGTTGGCGCGAAAAGACCGCATACCGCTGGCGTCTACTGCATAGACCGAAACTTGGTCTTATCCGACTGAAAGTATACGAGAATAATAGACTAGTGGCTGATTCTGGCAATGTATACGACTTTACTCTCAAGGGAGGACGGCTCGGAGTGTTCTGTTTCTCACAGGAGATGATCATCTGGTCCAATCTTGTTTATAGGTGTAATGGTAAGTCTCTTTCTCTTCTTCTCTTTCTTTGACCTTTCAATTGGGTAGTTTCCTAGGTCAAAAATAAATTAATTCGACGTTTTAATACAATAAAATATTGAAAAATAATTTTATTCATCGATCGATCGATACACTAAGCTTTAGATTTTTTTTAGCAAATTTTTAAGAAATAAGTACCTAAGCTTTTTGACGCAAAAATGTAATGACTTCATAACTCAGTTTTTAATACAAATTTTATAGAAAAGTATCGTTTTTGACGTTTGGATAAAAGTATTAAATTTGACTAGTTGGAAACAACCGTATTGTAGTAATTAGAGGCAATATTGTAGTAAGGCAATTTAGTTAATGAAAGGGAGGTAAGTTTAATAGAATTGCTTCTATGACAAAATCTGCCGTGGTTGTTTTGGGGTTTGATCTGACTGCACGGTTGAGGAACCGGCTGCTGTGGAAGGCGTAGATAGTTTAATTCTTTGCGTGATCCACAAATTGTTGTTCCGGGTCTGGGTGTGATGTGTATTTGAAATGGTATGTTTGTAAACGCACCCTCGAGACACAAGGACATGGCAGTGTGGAACGACGTTTAAAAAAGGAATTAATAATTTGCTCTTTTATTTATCTATGCTCCAAGTTTGAATTTATTCAACCCAGTCCTGGCTGCATCTATTTGTGTTAACTTAATTATATGATGACAATAACGTATTTTAAAACTGTTCCTACATATATCGTATCTACACAGTGAAAATAAATCACAATATTCCATGATATTGCTTCTGTATTAAGTGAATAATATTTTCAAATTCCAGATAAAATCCCCTCGAACATAGCGTCGGAGCTATCGTCACGGAACAACTTCGAAGTGGATCACGATTTCGTCTACGTTTAGACAATAACAGTACCTAAAAATAATCGAGTAACATTTCCACTCGCTTCAAACAAAAGTACCTTTATAAGAACTTTATATACCGCAGGTTGAATAAATAAAAAATGTTTTATTTAAAAAAAGGAACCATTTTTGTACTAATTTCTAGCTTCCGCCCGCGGCTTCGTCCGCATATAAAAAAATTGTATTCCTGGATTTTAAGAACTGCAGCGTTTAAAGCGGTAGCTTGACTAAAATACTTAATTCAAGTATAATTTTAAGCCTATAGCACTCGGGAATATTGTAGCTATCTATCAGTGAAAGACTTTTGGCAATCCGACCAGCGGTTCCAAAGATTACCCCCTACATACAAACTTACAAATTTTACCTCTTTGTAATATTAGTATAGAATAATACGTAATCGTACGTAAACTGCCGAGTATGTCCACTCAAAATGTAAAAAACATGTTCTGCGATTGTATCCATTGAAATCTGAACCTTTTGTATTCGATGTGAATTGAATTTCGACTGTGTGGATTTGTGTAAAGTACATTTTAGATTTAAGTTCTAACATTAATGTAATAAAGTTGACATTTAATTGTTTTGTTTCATTTCATTCCAAGTTGTTCCAAAGTAGATGATGTATGTTGTTCTTTTAACAGTTCAATGTTATACGGCAAAAATATAGCTCACATTGCAAGTGTGTCCAGAATTTTTGCATGAGGTTTCATATTTGGCTTGCAGAAATATGACCACGTTTTCAAATTTCGTAACAAGCTCTTCGAATGCCTACTTCAAATCTCGCTAATATGATGAAATATCAAAGACATTCTAATAAAAATAATGTGCTCCATTTTTATTTAATGGTGTACGTACAATAAAGAGTTATGATTTAATACTAATTCATAACTCTTTATTTTCGGGTTTGATTCCCGGACGGAACCACTCTTTGTGTGATCCACAGATCCGGGTCCAACTGGACCCGGATCTGTGGATGGTGCATGTGAAATTGTATGTTTGTAAACGCACCCACGACACAAGAGAAAATTCTAGTGTGGAGCAGTTTTTCTAAAAAAAAATATTAATTTGTAAGTGGTGAGTATGAAGCATGACCATATGGTGGCGGTGTGCCTAGCCTGGTCTAAGTACCGGCGTCTCCTCAGGGAAGTGATCGGCGGCGGCGACTTATCGCGCCCGGCCTTAGTCGAGACCATGGTGCGGAGTGAGAGAAACTGTCGCCTGCTGCGGCGGCTGCAGGCGAATGTAGGTGACACCCCGGGCGTCGGATATCAAGCGTAGATTTCCGGCTACAGTAAGCGCGGGTCTGCGGCGAGCAAGGGTAGCTCGCAGCCCGACCAGAACCAGATCCGAGTTTGCGACGCGCGTGCCTCATTGATCCAATAGACCACCACAAATGGGGCGCATATCACGGGGCCAATGCTTAGCCGAGGTCCCGGATCAAGCGCAATTACGTACCGTAGCCTCGGCCTGTAGCACGCGAAGGAACGGTTTTGACTCTCCACTCGCCATCCCCTGCGAGAGATAACATTTGGTGATTTTCCCAACACAAAAAAAAGTAGTTATGAAAATCATATATTCATACTTTTCTCATTTCTATGACACCGACAACGACTTCAACGCCATCAAAACAGCCTTAAAATTTTAGAAAGAAGAATGTCTGTTTTCGGTTCCAAAACGTCAAGTGAAACAAAAAATATTTAGATTGGTTCTATTTTATTGACAGCGTATTTGTGAAATAATTTATAATTTTACAGGAGTTTTCAAAAAAACATGGATTTCCAGATGGGTGATACTGAATTTCAGCCCGTGGCCTTGGACGAGATCATAAGTAATATGTCAGAAACAGATAATTGCACAATTGACGATCAACCAACAAAACTGTCTACTATAGCCGAGGTGTCCTCAGAGCAGATTATGGCCGAGGAAAGCTTGAGCGACCGGAAGCTAGAGGTACCGTCCGCCTCGTCGAGTAAGTCCAAACACATGACTGTCAACAGCGAGACGAAGTCAAACAAAGGCATTCAGGAGTTCGTGAAGATCCTGCGACCACACCTGCCGAGGAAGTCGAAGAGTAGGGCCTACAAACTGTTGCAGAGCATCGCTAAGGGGATGGTGGTGGAGAGCTCATTCCAGCGGCGGATTAAGAAGAAGAGGACACGGAAGCTGACGTACCGCAAGCAGACTCGCAACACGAAGACAAAGTCGCAGAGCGGCAAGCGGCGCTCGCTGCGCAGCCTGTACGGCTCGTCGGAGTCGTGCCGCTCCAGCGCGTCCCGTCCGCACTGCTACTCCTGCTGCAGGATCACGAGGTACTGACTAGGGAACATGAGGAAACTTCGCACGTTTTTCTAGTACTTACACGTTTTATATATGTATGTTATTTAGTTTTGATAATTTTTTTAGTCTTTGTAAATGTTTATGATAATTTTGTAAAATTAAAATTGTTTTGCTATATAACTAGTTGTTTGCTTTCTATTAGTTTACCTGCTACACCGAAAAAAGATTTAAAATGGATATTTAAACAAACTTTATATCATAATACTTTGTGATCTGATTTGGCTGGATAGTAGTTTTGCAAGGTTTCATTGTAAAACTGCTTAAAATTCTCTCATTGCTGTAAACAGCAAACATTATGCTGGGAGTTGGATATTTCTCGTAACTGAGTAACTTTTTTCATTTACGTTTAGTAAGAAGTACCTATCGTCTGCATCTTTGTTAAGTCCAAGAACTGTTCTTGGACTTGGAATTAGTAAGTCGGGTAGAGTTTTCTAATCCAGCGGATAAATCTTCAAAAAAATTTAAATAGTAAGGATGGATTTTTTATAAATTTTCGTTTATACTTTTCCGCCAGTTCGTCTTTATGGTGGTTAACTTAAGTTTTAATACTTTCATTGATTGAAATCTGTCTCTAACCAGTGGACCAGGTGACGTAAAAATACAGATTTAGAAAACTGCAGGATTCGGATGTTCAGTTCATTATTTCAGATTGATCACCTTCGTGAAAATATAGTCCATCGTAGCTGTAGAATTATTCTATTTCTATGCTCTGGTTTACGCACTATAGTCGTCTTCCGTTATCAGCTTTCTTTTGAGAAATTTCCGAATTCTCTCTGAGTTTACTAGAACGGGTCTGAATTCAGTCAGCAGTGGACTCAGCCCCTAGAAATGAAACCTTAAGTAATATAGTATTTTAAGAGACTACTTGATTAATATTTTAAAGAACTGTTCAACAAGATTCAAAAGAGTCGAACTTATAACGACCTGAAAATTAATAATATTCTCGTTTTCAATTTGCTCGGCTTTTGGCATTGAAAATATTACTTAAAAAACGTACCGAGTTACTGTGTGTTTACTATGGGCACTGATACGTCCCCGCTGCAAATTTCTTATGCTCTACAATACGCTCAACAATATTGATACAAATAAAATAGGTATAGGTACTTTTTTGTGAGGGAAAAATCACAGGACTCCTCACTCAGTTTGTGGGCGATAGGGTGTCACTCTTTAGTGATTTGAATCCCCCCGTTCCTTCTGCTGCTATAGGCCGAGGCCGCGGTACCTTATTGCAATTGCCCCGCAACCGTATCCTAACTATGCATTTTTTTAATAAAATACTTTAATGGCTCACAATTCGTATAAAGTTCATTTCACATTCACATTTGTATAATGACAGCGCTATCCTGTAGCTTCTCTGTGTGTAAGGTCACGTGCTACTCAAATAGCACTCTCGATTGCAGTACTTCATAATATCGAAAACGGTACGTATTTTCCGTTATTACATTTTATAGATCTTAGAAAAGATTTTATGAATTTCACTATATAAATCTTAGAATGCTTCTTCGTAACATCTTTGAACTTAGATACTTAATAATGTCAATCTTAATATAAAAGTTTACTGTAATTCTTCATCAACATCCAAAATAAGAAATATAATGATATTTCTTATTTATATTCATATTTATAGAATACTAATTATAATAATATCATTTGGCTGCAACATCAGCGTTGAAGCTAAATTATATTTAGGCTATTGTTGAGTGCCTGACGAGATGAACTTGATTGCCACTCATATAATAAACGAGGCGATTAAAAGTAATGAATGTCTTTATCAAAAGCTAATTTAGATCCAAAATATCAATCATCGATCAAGCAACATAGAAATTTTATAGAATTTTTAAGCGATGAGTGAAACAACACAGCATTGTGTTTCGCCGTGTGAGTGAGGTTACCGGAGGCCCAATTCTTATCCTTCCCCAGTCCCTAAAACTCCAAAACCTTATCCCCCAAAAGGTCGACAACGTACTCGGTAGGTCGGTAGGAAAAAGATTTGTTGTAGGTATAGAGTTTCCGCCAAAAACCAAGATCGATCCAGAGATTTTTGTAGGATCATTTTGCAAGACTACACTTTGGGATATGTGTATGGAACCACCGCAATTTTCTAGATACAAAGTTAATTTATAATTTGTAACCAACAATGAAATCCTCCCAAACCCTGGAAAGAGTAAGTGTCAATTACACTGTATAGAATTTTCGCTGTTTTCAAAGCACGAAGCTAAGAATTCGTACAGACTTTTTGTTACCAACGAAAAATTACTGCCTTACTTTGTTTAGAAATCTTCCCACAACTCCTACAATGTCCATAATACTTTTAATATTTACAGAATTGCTATATTTAATTGTGGGAGAGCCATGCTTCGGCACGAATGGGACGGCTCGACCGGAGTGATACCACGGCCTCACAGAAAACCGGCGTGAAATAACCACAGCGTTGTGTTTCGCCGTGTGAGTGAGTTTACCGGAGGCCCAATCCTTCCCCTCCCCCAATCCCTCCTCAAACCCTAAATCTGCAAATCCCTCATTCCTAAAAGATCGGCAACGCACTCGTAACTCCTCCGTTGCGAGTGTCCATGGGCGGCGCTGATTGCTTACCATCAGGTAATCCGTCCCCTCGTTTGCCGACCTATTACATAAAAAAAAAATATTTGAACAACTAGCGGTCGTCCGCGGTTCCGCTCGCGAAATGTGGCATTGATTATTATGTTTATAGACGTAGATTCATTAAATAAAACAAAATGCTGAAAAAAACTTCGTAAAGCTGTTAATTTGCCTACTATCGTTTGGAACTACAGGCAAAGTTATGTGTCCTTGACTTTCTATTGAAACTTATATAAGCAAATTAATTTCGTTGTAAGTAAATGTTATAGGTCATTATTAATGCGTTGTAAATCATATCTTTGGTAGTTTCAATTAAATTTGTCTCGTCATCAAATGAGGTTTCTCGCTTGCGATATCATCGGAACGTTTTCAGTGAATCCGAATTATTAATACATAACTACCTAAGTATTACCTTGTACAGATGTGTGTGTTTCTATAGGTATAACATCTTCCCAATTTACGCAAGAAGGTAGTTATAGTCAGAAGGTATTATACACGGCTACCTAATTCAGATAAATAATTATATCGTTTAGTCTTAAGTTTCGAATTCAGAGTTCATTGAGTAATTTTGTTATTCAGAATTAAATTTTTGACGTCATCTTGAAATTGTTAGACAAATTACAAAAATACTAGAAATGATTTTTGTGTTCTATGTAGTTTGGGCAAAAAGCGCTTTTTATCTTCAAAATAAGTACTAGTATCACTTAGTTGACCCACCTTCTCACGTCTCAGACCCTTATTTCTCTAAAAAGGTGGTATATAGCAGAACTAAATTAAAACTTACCTAATAAAAGTAACAGCTACAATCCATAAGCAAAATCTCTGTAATTTATCATCGGTGATATAGCATAATGATTTTCCCTCATGACTTGTTCCAATATTTGTTTTTCATTACATTTATTGGAAATGGTAATTTCACCTTGTGTATCGGGTACTTACGGTGTTTGCGAGCTTCGCATAATGCGGATGTAAATTCCTTTGGGGGGAAACCCAGTAAATATAATCCAATCAAAAACATAAATATGAAAGGGGAGCCAAGTTCAATATTATGATAAATGCCTTGGTTGTTAATTGACTTCAACGACAAAAGAAGTGAGATCTAAATACGAGTAGGTGCCAAGTTCAATGGTCAGTCCTGAAATTTATTTACAAGTAACAGTATAACATGTCTTCTTATAACATAAGATAATGTATTGTAGCCTAAGTTCTGATTTGGCGAGTTTTCATAAATCTCCCAATGAATTTACGATGTTCGATTGCTAGTTTCTATCAACAATCCAAATCAGACCGTGCTTTTTAGGAAATATCTTTGCATGGTTTTTTTGAAGGGAAAAATCATTAAGAGTTCTCTCACCTTGGTTGAGGCGAAATGGACTGTCAGAATTACTGATTAAAACCTCCCCCAGTCTTTCTTCTGCTCAGAGCTGATCCTGCGGTGTCGGGTGTCCTGTATATGGATATACATAGGACAGCAGTGTCCTCCCTTGCTTGCGAAGAACGTCGACAGGGCGTCGCTAGAGTCGCTACTTACATATTTTGTCCCTTAAGTTACTTTTTTAAAACTTTCTTTCAGAAGAACCTTCTGATAATAACAAAAACAAACACAAAACAAAAGAATTGTCCACACTGGCCTAGCCATTTTTGCGTTGTGCGCTTACCAATACATACTTACTTCATTTTAATATTATAGAATAGTTGTTTTATCCACAATTTTAGTTTAAAGCTATGCCTATTCACTTGTTTTGAACGGAATTTATTGAACGTTTATAAATAGGCAAGCTTCTATTAATTAACATTTGATAATTTAGGCAATCCATTGCAAATAATTACGCCCTGGCGGTCGGTTGGACGGGCTAGTAAATAATGATTGGTGCCGACGTTATTAAGTTGTGAAATCGAGCATCGATTACGAGCACCAATAAAGTGGCGATAACTGTTCACTGTAGTTTACAGACGATCTACAAATATTGGTATATCACCCTTTTATGGCACGTTTATTGGTTTTCCAAACTTGATGTAATATATTTATTTATTTACACTTTTGCACCTACATCTGTGTACAAGGTGGACTTAATGCCATAGGCATACTCTCCCAGTCGAACCTTTGGGCGATGCAGAGATAACAGTACGATAATAATATACTGAGAATATATATATATATATAATTATAATTAATATATATATATAATATTATTATAATATTTAATATATATATATATATATATTATATATATATATTTAATATATATATATATAAATATATATATATATATATTTATGTAATATCTCGGCACACGAGCAGACGGATTACCTGATGGTAAGCAATCAGCGCCGCCCATGGACACTCGCAACGGAGGAGTTACGAGTGCGTTGCCGACCTTTTAGGGATTAGGGATTTGGAGATTAAGGAATTGAGGAGGGATTGGGGAAGGGGAAGGATTGGGCCTCCGGTTATGGTTCGGGACGCAAATAATAAAACAAACAAATTGTAATATCACAAATATAATATTTATTTACCATTGTACATACTTAATAGATATAACTCAGATGAAGTAGATTTTATCACTCTGAAAAATATTGAATAATGAATCGAGTCTAGAATAAGTATCCCAAAGGCATCCCAATAAGGATAAGTTTTGTCTTGATTAATTAAAACGTTGTGCTAAAGATAAAGATGATTCAAAGATATTAAAAACGATGAATTAAAAGTTTGTGCTGGTGAAGCGTCGACAGGTCGGAGGCGCTCGGCTCGCTCCCGCAACATTTTGGTAAAAAATAACAACTTTAACATTTACATTTATATGTACAATATTACATTATCATCTAGGTACTCTTCGTAAAATATTTCTTATTAGATAATAAACTATATGGAATAAAATTCATCTATTCGGAACATACAACTGAATGTCTCAATTCCTCGGTTCTACGAAACTCGTGACCATCGTGTTTGAAACGAAATTGTACCTTTTGTTACAGAATTATTTATGTATACCAGACTGCTGTAATAACAACTATTACATATTTTGATGTGACATTTTATAGTGCGTTAAATAATGTTTGAAATAATTATGTTTAATAAACAATATAATAAAGCTGTATAGTTTGTTTATTTATCTGAACGCGTTTATCTCCAGAATTACTGTTTCGATTTGAACGTTCGTTCTTATGTTCGTTAGTCCTTTAATCGAGACTATCGGCTATAAAACATCACACTACGATCAAATGGAGTCGAGCAGCGGTTAAAACCCCGCGAGAATAGCTATGTCATATATATTTCCATTGTAGCTTTTGCCATCTCTGAACCGTTGACAAATGTTAGGCGTGGATTGTTATAGCTCGCGAGTCTACGCTATTGGACATCGGAGGCAGTTAACAGCTTTATTTTTGCCAAAACTACGTAATATTTCCAACTAAACTTGACACTGAATGGCAAATATTATGTCGATACACCGTTTACGTACTTGCAAAATGGCTTATGTAAAAAAAAATACACAAATAAATTTGACTACGAAATTGTAGTTACGTAGGTTTTCAGGAAAAATGTATTAATTAAGTACGTACAAAAATTATTGCTTCATTAATATAATATCGCCCGACCGAACGCTAGCATGAGATATGATAAACCCTAGTAATTGTCTAATAAAATTAAAATAATTTATTGCATCACTTCACCTTAACAATACATCGATGCTTAACATTATATATAATAAACTTATTCAATATACAATAATCAGCTCCATATTATTTCATGATCTACAATTATATACATACAGAAACTAATGTTTTATTTCATTCATTGTACTGCAAATATAATAATAAAAAAATAAGTATGGTAAAATTTGCACAAAAAATATTTGGTATAATTGAACACATTGTGATGACCGTTATTGAGGTTGAGGGACGAAATAAATACAATATGGGATTGGGAATGGTTCGGGACGTACTCGGAGTCCAATGAGCCGTTTTATAGAAATGAAAATTTCAAGTGTATTATTAATAAAATGCTTTACAAATTCATTAATATATCGAATGAAATGGAGGAGTAATGAAATAAAAAGGATGATTTATTTATTAATGTGATATGTAAAGAACAGTGGTGACCCAATAGCCGCGCTGTCAGTGCTCACTGTATACAAAGCGTGAAGAAGCGCAAATGTCCAACAAGTCCGTACATTGCTCCCCTGCTACAACTACAATACCTAATCATAAACGTCTCTTATAAACCCTTTTACTCTGACAACAGTATTTACAACGTGAGCACTAGTATTGTCGATTGTCTTTCCCTTAGTTCTTATTTCTGAACCGTTTATATTCTGTACAATAATTCATATATATCTCTATACACGAACCTCAGAAGTAGGATCGTTTGTAATAAATATTAAAAACGATCCTTCTTTATAGATCCGATCTAAGTGAAACGAGTACGAAATGACATGCATTGGACCATGTATCTACAGACGATATATTAAATAGCGACACTTGGCGTATTTACAGCTAAGTATAAAATCCCTCTCAACGAAGAAGAAATATAGAAAAGATAGAAGTGAAATTGAACCTTAAATGTTTATAACAAAGTTCATGTTTGTGTAGATAAATAGATAAGTAGACAGTCTTCGATATTGAAGCGTGAAATGAAAGTTTAAGAGACAGCTCAACTGAAAGATTGTGTGAACAACATTCATTTGTTTGGTAAGCTCGGCGACCGTACAATGAATATTGCTCCACAACCTGAAGTACTATGAACGAATCCTGCAGATGTTTACGTAACAAAATGTAACAAAATCCCTTAGTATATATAAAGGTAGTAATTGAAGATTCCGATATGGTAGAGTTTAGAATTGTGTTCAATTCAGTCTGTTAGCATCACACAGAACGAGAGTATCAACTAGGTAACATTGAAAAGGGTCCCAAAAGGCCTACGAAGGGCTCTACAAGTTCGTCAAAAGTCTATCGTTAAGTTTTTGGTGTTAACAATTATTATGGCTAATACTTCACTAGGTCAGTGCTGCACTGCTGGTGGTGCTTCTTCAGCAGCTGGGGTCTTTGGAGGCTGTATTTGTTACCTGGACAACAAATAAATTGCTATAAAAATATCGTATAATTAGTATATTATTGATGATTAATTTTAAAACATTAAAATATTAGTGGTGTTCTTAAACAAGTGGGGTCAGTGAAGAAGTAAAAAGTAATGTTTAGAAGTATTTTATAAATCTGGTTAAGTTATGAGGCTACCACTATTGTAGGTAAAGCTGGCTGTAAAATACTAAGAACTGAAGATAAAGCTCGCTGCGTTCAGCAGTTGAACAGAAAATGATGACGACGTTGATAATGCAAGAAAGTAAGTAAAGAGAAGTACACGTGGGAGAGTCAGGACTTAATTTTTTGACTCGAATAATGATACAAAGCCAGCCAGTGAGGTACAATGGCCAATATTGCCATATAGGAGTCAAATAAAAACAACGATTGTATTCCTATTTGCCGTGAGGGTGAGGTTATTGGAGCCTGGCGGATAATGGACCTTACCAAATCAAATTTCTTAACTAAAACTTGTAAGTGATGGTGATGGGCCGAGTATATTCCCAAGTCCTTCCTAGAGCACTATAAAAAGATGTCGTATATTATGTATACTGACCGGGTCCTAGCACATGGTCTCAGGGCGGGCGGGTCCGGGCGGCTGCGAGGGCGGCTGGTCGGCGGAGCGCTGTCGCGGCAGCTGCGAGGAGTCCAGCACGATGGAGGGCCGCGGCGGCAGGCTCTCCGACACCATGTGCGACAGGGACAGCTCGCTTGATGCGTTCGTGTCGCCTGTTCATGCGGGAGATACGGAGACAATGTATGAATTATTACTTTTTATATACGAGTTATGTGTTCGTTTACTAAAAAGTATCGTTCTGAATTTTTTTTTACTACTTTTTCGGGTACATTATCACCTTATGTAATAAGAGACTATAGGGTGTACAATAGGCAGTCTTATGGAGAATGTATAACAGGCTTAATATGACTTGTAACAATAAAGTATTTATTAATAAATAAATTATTAGGTTACACACAACATCGCTCCATGTGACATGGCGGCGATGCTGCCTTAGAACGTTTAAACTTGAAAATCCAGTGCAACAAAAAATCCTATACTAGACGAATATATCTATTATTATATTATTACTAAAAAAATAAATATCGATAGTATAGAACTGGCTGCATTGCAACATGCCGCGGGTTTGATTCCCGCACGGAAAAACACTTTGTCTGATCCACAATTTGCTGTTTGGTGCCTTGGGTGACTTTTGTATGTTTGTAAACGCTCCCAAGACACAGGAGAAAATTCTGATGTTCGACGCTCTTTTTTATTTTTTCTAACTTTATAAAATTATGGCATCTTACGTAAAGCTGATGATGGACAACGTCTTTTCGAATGAGATGTACTACTTTGACCGTCTTTATCATTCAAATATCGTAAAATATTTTTTATAGAGTATTCTTTTATTGCGCATACCAGAGGGTTGTCGGGGTACAGGCAGCAGCACTTCTCCGCACGCGTCGTCATCTAGCAGCGGCTGCAGCGGCGACGGCAGCTCGCGGCTGTCTATAGCTGACGACCGGCGCAGCGAATGCCTGGTGAGGGTTTATGGGGTAAGAAATCATCTTTTATTTGTACACTATTCTGTTATGTGACTGGGGCTGCTTTCCGTCCGAAATTTTCCGAAAGTCCTAGTTTAAAGGACGTTGCAGGTATCATCATCAGACAGGGGTTTTTTGTCTGAGTTACAACAGAATATCAAAACAGAAAGTTTGTAAAGCTAAAATAGACTATTTAAGCTCTGCTCAATAGTCTATTTTATTTGCTCTATAATTTGAAAAGTGATCGGGGAATAAGCGATATTTTGCCTATAGGACCGAGATTTATTCCATGTTTATCCAGCGTGGCGTGGCAGCTGGCTCTAGGGACGACCCATCGGATTTTGATCCTATTCTAATTTAATAAGGATGAATACATTTGCAATAAAATACTGCATAGATTTCTATTCCCTACTGTAACTTACAAAGCAAAGCAAGCTAAAGGAGAGGAAAATATTCAAGAGTTAAATTATTTAGATTTGTGAAATTAAATTTTCAACACTAGAATTCAATTTAGACTACAATGAGAAGGAGATGTTGTGTAACTTTACTTAAGGAAACTATTCATTTCACGTGAATTTATTTCATGTGTGGGAAACCTTGCTTCGGCACGAATGAACCGGTTGAGTGACACCCCGTTTGTGTTTTCACATGTGGGCGAAACTAGCAGAGGCCCAATACCCATACTATATCTTTTAAGCCCGGCAATGAGCCTCTTACTGCTCTGCTGTTAAGGACGTCAATGGGTGGCGCAGATTGCTTACCATCAAGGGATCCGTATGTTCGCCTACCTTATTTTGAAATAATTGATTAAATTTAAGGTAAAGATCATCTTAGAGATTATTAAAATAACCTACAATTTGTGGGCCTGAAAAATAGAGCGATTTAGAAACTACCTAGCAAATTATGGTCGGTTTTCCAGATCATTAAACCTTGATAGTTCTAAAATGTTCAGAAAGACAAGACATTTGGTCGAGGACGGAGACATTCTTCACAACTTATAAACTTTATTAGAGCCATTTGGAGTTTGTTGACATGCGCTTGTACATACCTCTGGTGCGGCAGGCGGCGGTCGCTGACAGTGAGGTGCGAGGATGTCTGCGGCGGCACGGTATGCTCGTCTCCAGCGCTGGTGTTCACGCAGACGCTGATGCTGATGCCGCTGACCCCGCCCCCGTCCCCTCCTTCCCCACCTTCGCCTTCCTCCTCCTCGTATCTGTCCAGACCACCCATTTCTAGGCTACAGCACAAACGGCTGTTGTAATAAAGTTCGAGTTCAGGACGCTCACAAAAGCTATAAGCCAGGGCCGAAGCAAGCTCAGCGCTTCTTCACATCCTTGCTGCACATGTAGTCCAGTGATGGAATTATGATGAGGTCCTGTTGTCGAGTCTTAATTTCCGAAATGTTTGGCTAGATTACGTTAAGGATCATTTATTTGTTAAGAAAGCTTGAGCTCTTTTAAAATGTTATTTCTGAATACAATTAAAAATCATTTTAGAATCCTACAACAACTGTTTAGAATACCTACCTCCATAAACCAACTGAAATTTGTAAAACATTTTGTACCATATAAAAAGTTATCTCTACTACGTCGAGTGTGACACGAATAGTTTCCACTTGAGAAACCACATCAAGGTTTACATCAAGAAGATTTAATATCACCGCTTGGGCAAACAGTTCGGAAACTTCGGTGTTTGTATCGTCATTATTGAGACCAATATGTCGTTTAACCTCTAAAGTTTGTTGGGACGAAGGATCTATTTAATAATTGTTTTAGTCTTGAACTCGAGACATCTAAATCTGTGGATTAATTTGTGAAGCGTTGGGATTGTTGGAGTACATTGACTATTTGGGTGACCAACTTTATCAAGAATGTCAATTTCATTAATGATTTAGGTCTTCTAGTGAAATGCTATGTTTATGCTGAGGATTGTGAGTAGCAACAGTGAATAGCACTTTATAATATTCATGTTATATTTTAGTAACACGTGCGTGATGCAAAATGAAGCACTTGCTACAAACATTACTCAGCTTATACATTGTGATTTACAAATATGCGTGTGTTACCCTCCACCATGCTTAACAATTGTATGTAATTGAAAGCTATGCATTGTTCGTCAGCCTGCTTCGAGGAGACCACTCACCGCCTCTGGATCAAGTTCTCCATGATGATGTAGTCGTCTTCTTCTGCTCCTCGAAGATGTTCTTTCTCCATGAACAAGGCGAACTCAGGGTTGGACATCTCGCTGGCGTGACGGCGACGAACTGAAGGAGAGGCCGCTCGCGCCGGCGAGAGGAGGCGAGAAGTGATTGGAGTCCTTGGGTAAAGAAAAATATGAGAAACCAAGTACATAAAACAGGTGATTGTCAAAAACTATACCTTTATACTTCGGGTAACCTCCTTACCTCGGCGTATGCGGTGGTGAGAACAGCCCATATACAGTTTCCAGTTCATCAGTGATGCTGGTATACTCGTGCATGGCTAGAAGCAGGGATCGAGGTGCTCCACCCACGCGACTGCGTCCCGACGGGATGCCGGTTGCACCGCCCGTTGCTTCCCAACCAGACTGACGGCCTGATACAAGGTAATAATGTGTAAGTATTTACAATTCGATAGGAACAGTAATAATGAATTGAATTTTAAAATTAAATTAACGTAATCACTCTTTTTATAGTCCCTGTCTAAACATATTTCCAAAAAAATCGTGTTAATAATACTTACTAATTACTAACTAGAACCATTCGAGGAAAGCTGGACTAGTTTCAGGACATACTGGGACACATTTTAATGAGCTACTATTGAACTATTGTTAAATAATAATAATACTTGTTCCTGTGATAGAGTTGTGCACGGAGCCGGCATCCACCGCAGAGTTGTCAGGTTCGGAGTGAGTCTGACTGTGTTGACGACGCGGCGCCAGGTGCTGCGTGGAGTAGTGCCCTCCCATGCCGCAGTCATTACCGCCCTCCGAACGCCTGGTAATATCACATCGTTTTACACCTTCCGTTTATTATGGTTTTGTCTTTAGTAAAAGATGTGCTGACTTAGATAAAATCATATTATAACTACTTTCACCTGTTTCCTAATTTCACTCAGAGTTTATTAAATTCTATTGATCTGTAAAAGTCAGCACATCTTTGGCAGTAAAATATTAATGGTCCACAAGAGAGTGGCAGATAATGTGTGCAGTGGCAGTTTAGTAGAAGTATGTTGAAATCTTTGTTGAAATAAATCAAAGTGGTAATAGTTAAGAAGTTAGTAAGTAATGTGAAGACAAGACAACCGAAAGTACAACAGAGAGCAACAGTGACGTTAGAAGATTAAATAATTATAATGCTGTAATATTTATACATAAAATAATTTCCAATTTAGACAAAGCTTACCTTATGAAAATGTTTACAATACTTATCAGAAATCGGAAAAGCAAATGTTGAAGGGAATGAAACTGAATATTGTGGGAAATGTTTTCGAATTGATTTCATGTGGTATTTTATGAAAACGACAGTTGATCATAGCCAAATAGAAAGTCCAAATATTGTTACGACAGAAGTAAGATTTGATTCGTGTTAAAATGTACAGAAAAGACACAGATGCTATAAATAAAATTGCGTCACATTAAAAACCGTGTCGTGTGTGACTGTCGATAGTGCTTGTTAATGCTAAACAATAGTTATATTCGAGCGTGTACACAAGCTGTAGATAAGTGAATGTTTATTATATTATACAGTAAGGCAACTACGTCTAACTACATTCGCTAAAAAGCTAAGCCAATCGCCAATGACTCTATTTGACTTACTGTTTCCACAACCGTCTCCTAACAGATGCAAGAAGGTAACAAAAAATAAAATTAAAAACAATCATGGCGATGATAATTTTGGTTTTTGTACAAATAAACACAGTAATTGCCGATTTTGTGAATGAAGAATATAGAAATGTGTGGGATTTGGTGGCTGTGGATAATGCTGATGATGAACGCATTCACGAAAATCGACAACTTTTAATATTCTAAATTTACTATATTCTTTAAACCTGTTATTTAAATCTAATAATTACAACGTTTTTCAGATTGCTACTAGCATTAGTGTAATCACAATACAAAGTTTCTGTCCAGAGCGGCCAAAACTCCATCACAAATAGTTGTTTCAAAATCAAATCATGAAGTAATGGTTAATGAGAATGGCAATTAAGAACAAAAGGTAACGCGGTCATGCTTCGACAATATAACGTAGCGCTCGGAGCTTGCACCTGCTGATGCAAGTGGAAAAACACAACTTTATAGGAAATCTGTTCATAAATTATATGAATTGTACCTAGGGATAGACAAGATGTTAAATGATCAGATACAGATAACGAAATAAAATCTTAACATTGAACATGTTTTTTTTATATTACCAGTCTGAAAGGTTTCAATTTTAATACCCCTCACTTTAAATTTATTGATTGATGATTTGCATTTTAAATATTTTTGTATGAAAAAAGTAATGTCTACAAACATCATATTGATTTATGCAAATGTAGGAATTATTAAACAGATCCCTTGTAAAGTCGTCGAGGTTTTTGCACTTACATTAGCATGCGCTGAACCCGTCGTTGGCGCCATCTGGTGGCGACGGTCCTATTACCATGCCTATGTTATGTATTCGGAAACTTTACGTAATGTTACGGTCGTAATTTGGTTGTTCCATGATAATAATGGTATGCACATGCTCTTTCTTCTTTGCGTGATTTTGATGACTCTATCGATCTCTTTGCGTACCTTATTAGTGACATGTAATTGGTGCCCAGACTACACTAAGTAAACATGTTTAGTGATATTTAGTTAATGTTATCTTTTCAAATGGTTGGGCAGCGTATTTACATTATTATTGCACGTTCCTACGTATTCTAAGTTAATCCAAAGTACGGCCTGAACATTGTTGGAGCTGGAATTAAACTGGAATCAATTCCAGACGTTTTCATTTCATTGGCAATGCGAGTTATCATGAAAGTTTTTCGGACGTGTGACTAAGTACAGTTTGTACGAACACCTTTCAAACGTGAACCATTTTAAACAAATTGTGGTATAGCTTACCGTCTGGTGTTGGCAGTACGTCTGGTTCCCGCAGAGGTAGTGCGCGGGCGCAGGCTTTGTAGATCTGCTGGTACCTCGCGCACTTCTGGCAAGAAAGCGTCATCTGTCGACGATGCTACTAGACGAGGAGGTAGGTATAGATCTAAATCGAAAAAACACAATTTTTAATAAATTCTTCAAATCTATATGGACGTACAATTTCTTGCTTTCTTAGTCAAATGTTAGCTTTACCTTTCTTCTCATCGCTAGGTTCGGTTCTGTTGCTATCTGACGACCTCTGCCGGGCTGGTGTAATGGGTGGTTGTGCTTTAACCACAGTTATATTAGGACCTGCATGTCCCTCCCCTGATGATGTTGATATAGAGTCTGCTTCTGGCTCCTTCTCTGCTGCGGCTTCAGGACCAGATTGCGGCATTTCATCCTGTTAGGGTGTTGATGATAGAGAGTGAAGGAAAAAAATGTTGCAATAAAATCTTGGGTGATGTTTGTGGACTTGTACGTTTTTTTTTTTTTTTTTTTGGTTTCGGTTTGGAGTGTCCGGTAAGCACCTGCGTCAGCCGGAAGCTGAGGGCGCCGTGGCTCCTATTGAGCCACTCCTCTAGAACGGGCCTTACCGCCTCTATAGCGGCGTGCCCCGCCGTGGGTTGCGCTAAGCGCGTCTGCCACTCCGCCATTAAGGTCTGGCGGAGTTCTGCCCTGCGTGCCTCAATCTGTCGAGGCACCAGGCGCTCGCCCCGCTCGACTGCCTCCGCGCGCCACCAATAGAGCGACGCGAGGAGTTTTGCGTCGAGGTCCCAGGGCGGGGATTCGGCTAGGAGGCTCGCTGCCTCAAAGGAGATCGTACGGTATCCCCTGATTATCCTGACGGCCATCGCGCGCTGTGGCCTTCGCAGCGCGGCGATGTTGCGGGCCGTCAGGGCGTCCGCCCATACTGGCGCAGCGTATAACGCCATCGACCGTACGAACCCCATGTAGAGCCTCCGGCAGGAGGAGATGGGCCCCCCCTGGTTGGGCAGCAAGCGCGACAGCGCAGCAGCGGCGCCCATCAACCGGGGGGCGAGCCGTGTAAAGTGCGGCCCGAAATTCCACCGACTGTCGAGAACGAGTCCGAGGTACTTCATCGTGGACTCAACAGCGATGGAAACCCCTCCTACTATAATGCTGGATCCTTGAGGCGGCCTCATCCTCGGCCCATGAAAACACAGGGCCTCCGATTTGTGCAATGCCACCTCTAAGCCCAGCCGCCGGATCCTACCCACGACGTGCGCGACACCAGCAGTCGCGCGTATGGCCGCCTGCCGGTACGACTTTCCACGCGCTGTAACTAGCGTATCGTCGGCGTAACAAATGACACCGACGCCGTGGAGTAGCGCACCGCGCAGAGCCCAGTCGTAGCCAACGTTCCACAAGAGCGGACCCAACACCGATCCCTACGGAACGCCGCACGACGTCTCTCGCCGACCCTATCCTTCTCGACCCGGGTACACCACCGACCTGTCCGACAAATAAGCCCCGACAATGCGTTGGAGGTAGCGTGGCACCCCGTGATACCGGAGCGCCTCTCGGATGGTACTCCAGGGTAAGGTGTTGAAAGCGTTAGCGATGTCGAGCGACACCGCCAAAACCACCTCACCCCGGGCGACTGCCTCCTCCGCCAGGACCTTTACGCGCATGATAGCGTCCACCGTGGAGCGCCCCTGGCGAAAACCATATTGGTTGTCCGCCAAATCCGGCCCCACCCTGGTCATGTGCTGGACGAGGCGGCCGGCGATGATTCGCTCGAAGATCTTACACACCTCGTCCAGCAACACGATCGGCCTGTACGCAGACGGGGAGTCTGCGGGGCGCCCCGCCTTTTTGAGCAAGACCAGCTTTCCGGTCTTCCACCGGCTTGGGAACTGGCCCCGCTCCAAACATGCGCTTAAGAGCCCCGCTAGTCGGGGCCAGAGAGCTTTCATAGCCCATGCACGGCCTGGAATGCCGTCGGGCCCTGGGGCGGTGTTCTTGATGCGACCCACCGCCACTCTCAACTCTACCCGGGTCACTTCGGGCACGTTTTCGTCAGTCTCGTCTTCCGCGTTGGGCGAAGTACGAGGCGGAACCATAGCCGGTGGTGTGTGCTCCGGTCTCGACGGAAACAACGCACACACCACCTCCTCCAGCAGCTGTGGCTGGAGACTCCGGGATAGTGGGGGAATGGACTTGTACGTTGTTCGTTGCAAATATCTTTAGATTTTAACAGTATAAAAGTGTAACTCACAGTTTATACATTATGAAGTATGAATATTTTTTTGGAAATATATGTACAAGCACAAAATTTTAATTTCAAAACTTGTGTAGGTACACCAACGTGATATAAGTACAAAAAATTGCAAAGCTTTAAATATACAAATTATATGCAACAGTATACGTAAATCACTTAAAAGCGGTTACTACCAACAATGTAAATCTTTCCAACTAAATATCAATCTGAAAAGCGTAAATAAATAACATTAAAATTGATGAATATTTTGAACTAAAAATCTGCGTACTGAATCAAATAAACGTAAGCATAAATTATACGGTTCACGGTGCTGTCCCACACGACACAAAAGCGTATCTTCAGTACTTACTCGAGCCTGGTTTCAATTTCCCGGAACGCAATTACAGTATTATTTTAGCCAATTAAAATTACTTAGGTACAGCTAGTTCGGCTGGCTGCCCAAACAAACGTGTCGCCGACACATTCATGCCGGGGGAAGTTAGTCGACAAATAAAATTACAGGCGAGTTGGACGACAAAATAAACATTGTAACAAATGCTAAGCGTACACAGACTATTTGAGTTTTGTTAATTAAAAAGCTTCCATACAAAGCTGCGTATGTGCACGAAATAGGAAACCGTTCAATGTTCAAATTGAACTTTACTAGTTTCATCTTAGTATTCTTAGTGCTTTGTGTTTTCAACCAAATGGTTACGACTTGCCTGATGTATAACTGATATTTCACCATCATCGTCCTATTGTCCAAAATAAATAAAATTATCATAATTACTTTTCGTAAGGCTTCTTAAAGGTTTTTGGAAAAAGTTTAGTTTAGTTTATGGTATTAAATTGGTGCAAAGGAGCACAAGCCCTGTATGAGTTGTTCGGGCAGCTAGACGAGAGAGGCAGATGCTTACATCGGAGGGTCGCGAGATCTCGTCCTCCTCCTGCACCGGTCGCACGATGAAGCGCGCCGCGCCCGTGTCGCTGTCCGACAGCACCTGTCGTGACGTCACACATAGCTGCCTAACTAGCTCCTCGGTATAACGTCACCCGGAGATTTCTCAACACCATCAACTTGTAAATGGTCTATTCTAAAAGCTATTGAACTTGATGTGACAGCTATTTAGTATTATTTTGTGATTGAAGAAAATACCTACAAATTTTGCTTCAACTACAAGAGTACGAGTGTTAAATGTCTGCTTGAGAAAATAATTTCAGTTTCATGTAATTTAGAACAAACATCAAGATTTTAATTAAACCTTGATTTATAGTGGTAGTTTAATCTCAAGGGATGTAACTCTACAAGTTTGCAAATCAAACGGAGTTACATATAGCCATGTTGATCTTATGAACGTTGGAAGTTCATTTCTAGCAGCTCAACATGTTTAACTAATTAGAGAACATCTTGAAGTGGTTGAAGCTAATGAATATTGTGTGGCTGCAAGAAATGTTTAGTATAAAAACAATTAAACTCTGTTTGAATCTAACTTCGGAAATGTGGAAACTCATTTTCATTTCCATTTCAAAATTTCAGATATAAATTCTCGAGGTGAGTAAACTTCAAGCTGCAAAGTAGCACTGCCACAAAATACAATACTATACAATTTGGAGAAGTTTAACAAAGTTTTGTTTAACTTTGGGAAGTTTCTAATGCACGAGGACTTTGGGCGTTATGTTAGTCCGAGATGGACTTGTTAATGCATAACTCGATACTGTACATTGCATGTTAATGTAGAGTGTGTTACTACACTGCATATTGATAAGGTGTCAATCTCCAAATGACGCTCAACCAAAGTATACTAAAGCGGTAACAAATTGCCAGATGTTTGCCGAGACCTTCCACGTATGTTTAGGATGTTGTTAATTCGTATGGAAGACTGGTAAATGTCTGTCAATTTGCAGGTTAGGTGGGGGACACAAACATTGAATGAAGGACAAAAAGTTAAAAATTATATTAGCATTAACGAACGCAAGACATCGACATAACATGCTGATGATGAAACAGAAAACGTTGAGATTAGTGTCCTCAAGCATTCTTGTTGAGTACAATATCAACAACACATACTGAAATTAATGGAGACATCGAAAACAAATATCGAAAGAGAATTGAATACTTATCCAAAAAAAATACTCGACTATAATTATAACTTCGGAAAAATCAATAACTTGCACCTATAAGGTTGGAATCGAACCAACGTTATAGGTATCTTTATCAAAAAATATTGGTGAAAATCAATCAGAATACATAAGTGAAAAATTTTGTCATAGATAATAACTACAGAAATATACTAATAAATGTTTGTGTGTTTAAACAATTAGGTATATTTAATTTGAACTTACCTCAGAACGGTCACTCGCAGTCCGGAGCCTTGCTCCTCCAGCTTGGAAAGAAGGTGGTGGAGGGCCTAGGGTATCTGTGGACCCTCTGTTCACCAAGGAAGGATGTGTTGCCATGAACCGGTGAATCACCGCTAAATGATTCATTGTCTGCTCTGCCACATCTTCTAACTTTCGTAACCTAAATTCTACACTCTGGAAACATGATTATTGTTAGTGATACTGTTTTAAACGTTTACGTGTGTTTCGTTTTAATTATATTGCTTACCTGCACTGATTGTATTTGGCAATTAGCTTTTTGATTCAAGTCTTCCATTTTGGTCGTGATATGTTCTACCCTATCAGTGGTGTTCCTCACCCTCTCTTCTATAGAATTTGACAATTTAACTTCCTGAAAACAAATATGAATTTTAGTAGGATTAACTTTATTAGGACATTGTGTGATATGGTTTCTTGTTAAACTTACTTGTTCCCTAAAATATCCTTCAACACATTCCTCTTCAAAATCATACAACCTTTCCATATCTTCCTTTTCTAAAAACAATTTGAGCCCATTGTCGTATTGAAACCGTTTGTGCGATACGTTTCTGGTCACCCATTTGCCTATTGCATATATGTGGCATAATGTTATCAACGGAGGTGGCAACACTGGCTTCTGTTCGTATTCCATCACCACTGTGAATCTTTGGAACATCCACACCTGGAAATTGGTTGGATGACTTAGGACAACTAATTATACTTAGACTTTTTGAACATCTCTCTAGTATTACTAGTATTAAAAACAAATGTGGATTACCCCTTAAAACAGAGGGTGAGATAAGGGTAACTTATATTTCAAAGTTAATACAACAAAGTTTATACCATTGATTGGGAAATACTCGTTTTTTAGTAAAAGTATTTTGGGTATAACATAATACAGAACATCTACCATGCAGAATTTGTTAGAATCACCATTAACTGGGGCAATGGACCGTGATTCTAACAAATTACGGAAAAAAGCAAATTAATGTTACACGATTAGTTTTCCGTGCCATCAATTGTATTTATTATTAACAAAACTTCCGAAACTTTTCCCTGGAGGGCTTCAGAAAGAATATAGCTTGCTTAACTACGTAATTGTTGTCTAACAATGTTGGTACGGACAACTAAATAAAGCAAATAAAGAAAAATAAAATAAAAAACCTGATGCGAGACTTCATTGACTTCATTAAATATATTGTTAAAGACTGCAATGAGTAGGTTTATGAGTAAAATGTTCGCGACGAGCAAGTACATGGTCATCACGACGGGCGAGATCCACCTGCCGGTCACACACTTGGGCTCGCCGGGGTTCTTCCCGCACTGAGGGTCGATGTCTGGAGCGAACACCTCGCCATACAACATGAAGTACGGTTGGAAGAAGATCTACGGACAACGGGAGCTCAAACTAAAATACCACTCAAAATAAAATATTAAAAAGGAACAAGTTAAAATAATAAAGTGGAACCAACTTAATGTAATGAGAAACTAAATAAATAGTAATCAACTGAACTAAAACTACCCAGGTGCTAATCTACTCAGGATGACGAACATTACCTACAACTACAGTCGATTATATGCACTTTGTATTAAAGAACTATTTCTATCACTTTCTCAAAATTTTGTTGCTACAAACCGTTCAAAGCTTTATGAAGAGATCTAGAAAGGATAAGATTTTTTTCTAATACAAAGTGTGTATTGATTAAACCGTCGGCCCCCAACCGTAAGGTAATCAAATCTCGCAACAGGCACTATAACAACATCGAAGCTACGACAGATATCGAGTTTGCCGCAAACCTGATGCGACACACCGTTGACTTCAATGAAGATGTTATTGAAGACGGCTATGAGAAGGTTGACAAGTAAAATGTTGGCTATGAGCAAGTACACGCTCATGACCACGGGTGGGACCCAGTGGCCCACGCGGCACTCCTCGAGGCCGGGCAGGCCGCAAGGGGGCGCCATTTGCTCAGCGAACACTTCTCCGTATAGCATGAAGTACGGTTGGAAGAATACCTGCAAATGTTAGTAGATATGGATGCTAGTTTTCACAGTCATTGTGTCAGCGTGTTTATGATTGTGTTAGTTTTTCTGATGTTTCTATAATTAAAATGAATGTGGTACAAAAATATGTAGCATAAGGTCAAATTTAAAATATCCTGGTGCGTAGTAAACACGTTTTAATTTCATGTCAACCAAACTTGATTGAAACAGCCAGTCATTATATTCCAATTTCAAAAACCTCTCGAACGAAAGTCTCTGGATTAAGACCCATTTTATAAATAACGTTTATAGAGTTTGGTCGAAGTTAGTTAGTGAGTTATAATTAAAATTATTTTTCTGAAACGTTTATATATTTGAATTGTTTATGAATTTCAATTGTGTCATAAAGTACGAAATGTAACGAACGACTTACTTCTCTAATTAGATGCCAACTTGCTTCTTCATCTGGGTATAAAATCGCTTGCCTCGCTACACCGAACGACATTAGCACCACCAGTAATAGCACCACGAAGTATATCATGTTTTTAACCATCTTACCCATCATTGTGACTAGAGGACCTGGTAATATGAAGAACATAATAATATATTACATCTACTCAAAATATTTTAATCACTATAATACAGGTTTATTTGTGAAAGGACGGCGACCGAGCTGATGGTAAGCAATCAGCGCCGCCCATGGACACCCGCAACAACGGAGGAGTTACTCGTATGAGTGCGTAACTCTGAGCAAGAGCCATGCTTTGTCACGAATAGGTCGGCTCGACTGGAATGATCTACGTCTCCGTAGTGCCCGAGTGAGATTACCGGAAGCCCAATGACCAAATCTCAGAATCCCTAAAAAGCAGGCAAGACACCTGTAATACTTATGGCGTTGTGGGTGTTAATAGGCGACGCTAATTGCTTACCATCACTTAATCCGCTTGCTCGTTTGCCGGTCCTATCACACGAAAAACGGGCCTGAATAGCTGAAAATTTTCCATTAGCAGTTTTGAGACAGCAGTCAAAGTAATAAAGGAGGTTTTTGAATATGATAAAGATAATATAATTAAATGTATACTTCTTGAACTTTTTGAAATATAAATCTATAAGGAATGGACTGATGAACAAAGAAATTTAGCTTATTCTCACCTAAGTACTTATTAACTCCCAATATATTCAATATCCTTAAGTACCAATAAATAATATCGACGCAGTAGATGACCCTGCCGACGTCCATGGACACTGACCTGAACCTAAGGGTCAGGCCGACCAGGAAGAATATTATGAAACCCGCGTCGTACGTGTTCCATAGATTCCACGCCCACACGCTGAACTTATGTCTGGAATAAAAAAAAAAAAAATTAAAAATAAAACATTTCCACGCACACATCAGTCTAAAAGTGCACACTGCTGAACAAAGGCCTCTTGTCATACGGAGTAGGTTCGAGCCAATGATATTATATATATATTAACAGATATGTATTGTTATAAGCGCGCAAAAGTGAAGACTCGAAAAGGATACAATTCTATGCAAGTGCAATAAGTCTCTCTTAGAATAATGTTTGTTTACGTTGAGTACGTAATTGATAACAATAGCTAATTCGTTTTTCCTGTTTTATTTATCATACTATACTTTTTCTTTCTTTCTCTACAATTTCACTTGTGGTGACACGTACAATTGGGTATTTCCCAGGTCAAAAATAAGTTAATTCGACGTTTCAATGCAATAAAATATTGAAAAATAACTATACTCTTATTCATCGATCGACCGATACACTAAGTTTTAGATATTTTATAGCAAATTATTAAGAAATAAGTAAACGATTTGACGCAAAAATGCTATAACGTCATAACTCAGTGTTTCATACAAATTTCATAGAAAAGTATCATTTTTGACATTTGGATAAAAGTATTGAATTTGACTAGTTGGAAACTACCGTATTAATGAAAGGTATGTGAGTGTGCTCACGCTTGGCGCGGAACACATTTTTCGTGCGTTTTGTGAGGGTATAACATATCTGTGTTAATATAATATCATTGGTTTGAGCATTGTACCACGCTTGCTCAAGGCGTTATGGCGATTTTAAACTTATAATTAAAATTTATTAGATTAGTTTTCTTCAAGCTTTATTATTAGGTGTAAACTTAAAAACTAATATAACTCGGAAAAGTCGCATTGGTACTTGTTGAACCTTTCCGCATGAGAAGCGGGCAGCCAACCTTCGGGACTCCACGACTTTATTTACTTAACTTTCCTAAGTGTATTTAGTAGGTACGTTCCTTAGTCAAAATAAACTGCTTTAACTTATTAATGCATAAACTTACAAAAAAAAACACAACTTTTTCTAATCGATTTTGTAATAAGCTTTATCTGAAGGTATATGATAGGTTAGCTTAGGTTGATCTGTATATAATTATGAATAATAATTGTATTTTGTGATAAATAAATAAATGTTTCTAGTAATTAAACTCCTATTTCTCCACCACCCGAAGGTAGACTGGCAGAGATCGCCTCAGGCGTTTAGCCCGGCATTGTACATTGTGCAAGTAGAAGTAGAAATATATAAATAACATAATTTACAAGAAATAAATATGGCATCTAACGCTTTAAAAACGTAACTTAACGATTCACAACCTCGTAAAAAATTCATCGGAATATGACAATTTTGCTAGTTCAAAATAAAAGACTGTTTTTGATGACTCAACCACGCACGCGATTTAAGCTGAATTTATAAATTATTTTAATTCACCCGTACACTGGCATCAGTTTAGTGCAAACGCGAACCACTAATTTGCAAACAGAATATAAATTTTCTAGATAAGCATTGTTATATAAAATACTAGATTCCGCCCGCAGCTCCGCACGCGTATACAAGTAACGTATGTATAACCGAGATATAAATGTATAGCCGAGATTTTAAAATAGCAGTATTTATAGCTATACATATATGGTTCGACTAAAATTGGCAGATCAGTTAATCAATTTAATTGAATTATTAGTAGTAAAATTTATAGCCTATAGCATTCAGGCACATTGTTAACTTAAATAAAATTTTGGAAATCCGACCAGCAGTTCCATAGATTGAGAGCTTACAAATTTGACCTATTTATAAAAAAATAATTGTTATTCAAAAACAATGCTTATAACTTGTAATATTCGGAGTTTATTTAGTAGGTATCCAAAGTTAGAATAACTCGTTTAAAATCGAAATTTGATATTGTTTTCAAATGTCAGAGACTTTCAATAACAAAAACAATTTAGTTTGATAACGATCCCAAAATTAATAGTTTTTGATTTGCTGCTAACTGTTAGGTATTTCATTATAACTAAAATCCACTTCAGTACAGTATTGGAATCGATTTTAGCATCGTTAAAATAGATACCTTTGTTTTAAATTGAAAATCAAAGAGATTTGGGACAAATACCTAGAATTTGGAAACATTTTAGTAATAGCTGAAATTTTCATTGTAATATGGATTCTTTGCTTAGGAGTTTAGTCGTCGTGGCCCGGAGATTGAGGCGACCCGCTTCTCACGCATGAGGGTGCGAGTTTAAAACCTCTCAAGTACCAATGTGTCTTTTTCCGAGTTGTAATACTTATATGTATTTTCTATGATTATTTAGATACCACTGGCATACGGTGAATCATTATCATAAAAACATCGTGAGGAACAAGGTTTCCTCTCGATGTTTTCTTTCACCTTTATCATTTCTTATTATAAGTTTGTAATCGCCAATCCGCCTGGAGCAAGCGTGGTGATTAAAGTTCAAAAGTTCTCCGTTTGATAAGAGCCCTTTGCTCAGAAGTGGGCTAAGCTGATGATGTGATGTGATGTACTTAAACTTTATAGAAACAAGCAAAAATTTATCTTTAGGTATCTGTTGAAAATTTAATCAAATCCTTAGTAAGCTTAAAGGCCACACTGAAGGATTCTTTCAGGTTAACCTACATTGTCACATGTTCACAATAATAAAATAATAACTTACCTAATAGCAACAGGTTCGGACGTAATAATTTCCCTTATCTTCTCACATAAGAACGTTAATATATAACATATAGAATAAATCTCTGGCCAAGACGGCGTCGGGTCCATTTTCACTAATACTGTATATGTAAACATCAATAGGAACAATATGTAGGCTATCTGAAAAGGAAAACGAAAACATTAACATCACAAAATATATAATAATTTTGTACCTTATGACTAGTTCTTTGGCGTATTGTAAGCACTGCATATGATTATTCATGACGCAGAATTTATATTTTAAACCTTTATAATATGGTAATTAGGGTAGGTATCTAGTCGTACTTTACTTTATATCAAGGAAGGAGTGTGAGCTAATGTCCTATAATTCTCAGTATAACAGTAACTTTGCCACGAGATTTTGACCAATCTAGATATCCAGTCTGAAGTATTAACAATTTAAGTGCCATTTTATTTGAGGTCAAAAATCATCAAATGCTTTCTCTCGCCCGTGGTGAGGTGAGAGGGAGTGTCAGAATCTAACTGACTAAAAACCACTCCGTTCCTTCACCTGCTCCAGGCCAAGGCCACGGTTTCTTATTGAGCTTGACCCACGAACCCGGCTAAACATCGTCCCTGTTGGGTCCCATCTATGATAGTCAAAAGGGTCTTTGAGGCGCGCATAGAATAGAAGTGCCCTAAATTATCATATTGTAAAAATGACAACATATACCTCTATAAAATATCAACAAAATTTGATTCGTTTGTCAAGAAAACATCCCCATGATATAATGACGCAGACGAAAACCAATTTATCTCAAATATATTCAAAAGCAGACAGATAAAAACACGCTTCGACTTAACTTGACACGGTAAATTGCATTTTATTAAACTCCTCTCTCAGGGTTTCAATATTCAACAAGCTTTTTTATTTACTTCAGAAAATTATGCTCAAAGGTTTAATATTTTGTTAGAAAACTTTAGTAAAAAAGTTATATCGTTTAAAGCTAAAATATTTTCTACAAAAATGTAGCATTAAAATAGTATTTGGATTGATGATTACTGAAACAATACAATTACTCACGAATACTATGTTGTATCGGAGTGATTAACTTCTTTTTGTACTTTAAAAATATTTCTTTACTTTTAATCGAAAAGAAAAGATTTTGTGAAAGAATACTTAGGGAAATCATCTGGGAAATACGCTTAACAGTATCCGTTGAAATCCGGGGCGGCGTGTAAGGCTATATAAATGTAAGGCTATTCGTAGTATAGCCGTTTATTAGTTCAATAAAAGTGATGCGGAAGCGAAATGCGAAACGATTTCATCGGGTGGATATTGATTTTGTCATTTACCGCTCACTGCAGCAACATACAGGAAAGTGGCCATAATTTACATTGATACCAGTACGTGTTCGAAATTAAAATGGAAAATTTAAAGTCTATTTAAGTTAACAAGCGTTAAGTAGGTAATTTGACGCTTGTTTCTTGCTTCTATACTAGATATAACAGTACTATCAAACAGGGGATTATTACACGTGTTCGATATAATAAAAAGTTAACAAAACTTAATGACATAAATGAAATTAATGACAATAACGGAACTGAGGTTGTGGTTTAAGCTTAATAATGTACCGCAGTTCCGGTTCACAGCAGGACAAAGAACGATGTGGTTTTTAGTCAGTGAGAGACCAACATTCCCTATCGTCTCATCCAGGAAGAGAAGACATTTGATAATTTGCACTCTTCAAAAAAGGAAAAAGGAATGTAAGTAACTAATAATATTTTGTATGTTTTATGAATCGCATTGAGTCATTGAAATTTGCCTCGAGCTGTATGTACATTTCCTAGCTAAAGTCACAGTTTCGAGCGACTCAATATAGTTCCTTAAATAAAATGTAAATTCTACGTTCAAACTGTATTGCAATTACAAATTCGCTTCATGTCAAAGAAGTCGTTTCAGCGAATTCAAGTTGCTCATTAATCGTGTACAACTTTTAACTTTTAGTTAGAGCTTCATGTTGAATAACACCGGTACATCGTTGAAAACCTATGGCACCGATTGAAATAGAAATACGCAAAAAAGTATAATAAATAACATCGGTGACATGGAAAAATCAAGGTTGGTAAAAAATACTCCGAGGAAGTCCATCCAGCAAGCAATGGCATGGAAGCAATTTCAATACAAGAATAATAAAACAAAAATATATATAAAACGGGAAACAATAAAGAGAAAATTATGCTAATCCTACAAATTAGCTAGGTATAACGGCAGACGGCAATTTTTCGACAATAATTGCTGTGGGTACACAGTAATGTGCGATTCCTTTATTCTCTGGATAATAAAAGAACGAATATCACGCTTTTTCGGAAACAAGGAACCTGGCCGTCGAAAATTATGGGCCCTTTGTGTACAAATTGTGCTTTATATTTTGTCGGAATAATGTTTTGGTTACGAATAAGGCAAACGAGACTTAATAATCTACTTATTTTATGTATTTCTTATCGATTTGATTAATATATTTAAGGTAATAGAGAATTTTTGAACAATGTTTTATAACTTACCGAATCGGCCCAGAATTTGGTGATAGGTGCCGTAAAGAACTCGTATATCTTCTTCTTGAGTCTCAGCGGCCTCATCATTTTGTCTTCAGGCGCGTGGGGCTCGGGCAGCTCTCTGTACGAGGGTTCCCACCCTATTTTACCAACTTTTCCGTTCTGATCGACACGAGTTTCGCATTCGGCCCCTGAGCCAATCAACGCCTGCTTGAGTCCAGACAAAATCGTATAAACGTTACAACAATATGTTCACACCGTAATAAAATAGAACAAGACTTGTAATAGAGAACATTCATAGAAAGCTTGAGTTGAACAGATAACAGTGACATAGATATATACGTTTGCAGCATCATTCTTCAAAGATCAGGCTAAGATGACGAGTATGATGGCAGTACGTTAGTACAAGGTCAAGACGCAAGCATGACAATAAGCAGAATATTGATACTAACAACGCATACAATACCCAGGTATAAGCTCACGACATCACATCAATCAAGTGTAAGAGTCCACGTTTAAAGCTGAATCTTAATAAAATCAACCATATTTGAGAATATAAACAATCGTAAAATAATTGTAAACGTAAAGCGTCGAACGATACGCTAGCAAATGCAGAAAATATCTTTAGAATATTGAGACAACAGGTTGAGAGATAAGAAATGAGAATAACAAAATCTAACTACGGTCGGTCCACGTCGTCGTAAATTGAAATTTTGTATAGGACAGAAAATTTTATTGTCACAGTTTAAGCTCCACCTCGGATTTATTTTAATTAAAAACGATTTAATTAGTGCCGTCATTATATTTTATGGCGGCACTTGGCAGTAAACCGCTGCGAATGTTTAGAAATTTCAAAGCAATCTGTTTCTTTTGAAAAGTCTTCCTTACAATTTTAATATCGATGTCTGAGTAAATTAGAAAGACGTCGTAAATTGAGCTCCTTTAGAGGGTCGTCTTGTACGAGAATGTACTAAGAGTGTTAAAATTCAAGGTGGGCCATAAACGAATGACGTGGCCCATAAAGACGGGCGTAAAGACAGCAAGAGGGTGAACTGAGAGGCTGGCAGTATACGGAGCGCCACGGAAGCCTACTTTCACAAAAAGCCATCGACGTACCGCTCAACGAAAATGTATTTGTGTGTGCACTTTGATGTAATACGAACACAAGAACGAATATTGTGTAAAGTGTAAAGAGTTCATGAAGACGACACATACAAAAATTACTGATTGTGCGAATTCAATGCTGTTGTTTGTTCTTGTTTTTTCTTCAGCTAAACACGCATTTAATTATGTGCGTTCTGGACAAATGGTGTTTAGTGGAACGTATTAGTTCTTTGAATCTACATTTCTTCTAATGTGTAGTACATTAGTGCGGTTTGTGTTCGTATCACAATAGACCAGTCGAGTCTCAAAGACGCGTCTACCTTCGTAACTTTACTCGGCTGTCCAGGCGGTATTATCTTCTTGATAGATAGCGTACGCCTTTTTGCAACTCCAACCTACATCGCAACAATCACATAATAATTTATTCTAAGAAACAACTTAGTACTAAAATTATAAATCACTATTGTCTTCTTCGCAGTGAGTGAAAATGGAATATGTGTGGTCGTTAATAATTCCATCACCGTTTGAAACAGGATAAGTCTCTTCACTCAAACAATTCAGCTTTTGTTATGCACGCTAGGTTAATGAATTCTCTCCCGCACAGTCGGTTTCTTCAACAAGATTTTTTCTTATAAATTAAACCTTCTGCAGAGGAGTTATGAATTTAAAACTCAAGCAAAGAGACAATGTTTATTCCTGTTGAGAAAAATGTGTAATGTTTGCAATAAAAGTGACATAACAAATGGCCAATGTGACGTAACACTTCCCATGTGAATGGTAAAACTAAGATGGTGGGCAACAAAACACGAAAGCTTACCTCAGCGTCATTTGGGTCCTTAGTACTTCTATCATCCTCGATGCTCTCGTTCTCGAGATGTTCCTCCTCGGTCTGCGGCATCAGCTGCAGTTCTTCCTTCGACTTGAACTCCAGTTGGAGAATGTACAGCGGACACAGCAGGCTCAGAATTACCTTCACACATCACGACAAAGCCGATGTGGCAAAGGAAACGTTCGTCGATGCTAACTCACTTTGACTTAAGCGGTACATGCTATGTTTCTAATTGAAACGGGGATTCGACGCCGATTATGTGCAAGTGAGATAGCAATATACTTCTTTAAAAGTATCCAAATTTCGTATGCATGTCTATGAGTCGAATTAAAGATTCTAATCTCTGTTAATAATTTGACACACATGCCTTAGTGAAAGTTGTGATTTTGGAAGATCAAGTTGAACTTGCAGAAATCGGCGTCAATAAACAAAGTGCATGCGAAATTCCAAATGATTATAATATATAAAGCGACTCATTGACACACAGACATCAAATTATATGTATACAATCGAATTCCGCTGTTATTGTCTAAGTTATGGTCTAACATCAAAATCTACTGATCGTGCCCTTCACTACTAACAAGGGAGACGTGTTGCATGGTTGTACCACTTCAAATATCTATTCAACCCCTCTAATTATTATACTTCTTGTATTTCCCTTAAACGACTAAAACACGTCTCCTTTATTTTCGCATACTGTAACAGTGCTGATGACAAGGTCTGTGCGTTAATAAGATGAATGACTAAAGAAAAGAAATAAAATGAGTATGTATGTCATTTACCTTTAAGTTTGTGTTCTTTCTTGTTCTGAGACCCCCCATCCATAGGTCAGCCAGTATGATTTGTGAGCAAGGGTGAGCAAGTAACGCGCGGTGATTGGCTGCGACGGCCAGACTTAGGCAGGTTTGTCCAGACCAGTTCTGGAGCTCGCATGTTAACAGCTGTTGTGCTTGATCATCGTCCTGACGATAGCAGTAGTCTAGAAGCTCCAACGCTAGACAAGGACGATGAAACTTTAAACTCTCTTGTAGAAAGTCGTTAATTAAAATTAACTGTTCAGGGTATTAGGCACCTAGCCCTCACGTCCTCTACTTTATAGTGCAGTTAAGTTTATAATAGCTTGCAGAATTAACTTAGTAAACGTTTGTAAATTAAACTTTAATGAACCCAGTACAAAATCTTCATTAGCAGTTTAAGATTTATGTATTTCTTGAAAAGTTTGTGGTCTGTTTAGATAAAGTTTAAGATTATTCAAATAAGTTTTAGTTGAAATTATTCTTTACGGATCATAAATATTCCTGTGGTTCAGTTCGTATTATACTTACACGTGGCTTAACTTGTGAACTCGTTTCGTTACATTCAAGAAAGCTACGATTTACAAAGTTTTGATAGAAATTGGTCATAAAATAAAACGTGATCAAAACTTTTTGGTTGGTTGGGGTAACTTTATCGATTACTTTAAACAAATTCATGTTGACTTTAATTTCGACAAATATGAATGTTTAGTATTAGTGCCATATTGTAAAACTTGGGAACAAATCATCTCAAAAATGAAATCTTTTTTAAAATACCTACTGTGAATTGAGAAATTCATTTCAGATTATTATTATTACGTCGGGTGGAATGGGATAAAAATATGTCCGATGGATAAACAAAAATAATATGAAGACAAATATTTTAGCAACTACTACATCTACCTTATCTCATCAATTACTGATCTCATTGGAATAAACTCATCAAAAGGGCAATGAACTAGTCTTAATTAAAGTTTTAAATTAAGTATTTTTTTTACAAAAAAGGGTCACATCATCTACCGTGGTGAATATACTGGTCCGGGAGTTTTGTATTTGGGTGTCTAATATATTGTATTGAGATTTTGCTTAATGAATGAATGTCCTGTACTTATAAACCCGATCCCAAACCCTATATTCAGAATAACATATGGAGAATTGTTCCAATGATGGGTGTTATTGCCGCCGGTTTGAACTACCGGTTCGGCTTCCCAGGTGGATACGAGTAGTTAGAAAATAGGGCATCCAGATCAGAGATCTGGATACCCTATTTTCCACATTTTAATCTTCTACTAACATATTATTTTAATCTGTTTCTTGATCATAATATTCAGCGGTTAAATTAAATGTTATTGTGAAAACTTCATTTAAACTCAAACAAAAAACCAGACCAGAACTAATATCAACTTGTCTGTGTGGGAATTGAACCCACGACACTTCGTCTTTGTGGTTGAAGAACGTGTTATAATATTGCACTCAGTTGTGACCAGGGTCTTAACCATTAAGCCAAACGTGTCGTCGAATATGTAACAAAATAGCGAACCGCTTCATGCACTTTGTTTACATTAATGAGACGTATATTGTGTGACATCATTCATTCGATGCGCTTCCATATATGCAAGATTTCTCACTAACACAATTCTTGATGATGTTTTGCCACTTATTGACATATTCCCCCCCTTTCACCGCGTTCAAATAAAAACACTGTGGAAAATTTATAGCATGCTGCATCCAAGGATCATCATAAATTTCCCAATCTTCTATAACGCCTCCACATGAAAAACATGCTGCTTTATCATATGGATTATTTCCGTAATAAAAGAATCCAGCATCAGCCATTTCCATCACTAATCTTTTCTTTGAATTATTCGTCCCCCAGTAATAATTAAAGGATAATTCACGTATTTTGTATGCATTATACATATCATATCGAGGTTTATATTCAGTTTGAAACATATTTTATTTATTTGGTACTAGTTCTTGATGCTAATAATTATAAACATAAAATGACATTGCTTTAATGCTGCAAGCAATTTATAAACGTGATTGTACAGGATTGGGAGAGATAGTAAACATATTATAAAAAATTAAACAAGTTTTTTTTATTTCATAAAAATTTTATTATCATGGCACCATTTATTTAAACACAATATATTTTTTAAAGCACATACAGAGTTATGATAAATACAATTATACATATCTTGCGAATGTTTATATTGATCATATAAATGTACTAAACTAGAACAACCCTTATCTTCTAAATTAAATATATTACTATTACTATTTTCTAAAATATGCTTTAACCATAAAACTTTTTCTGAACCTTTAACATAAACACATTTATCTCTTAATATATCGGAAACCAAAGTCTGGTAATTGGAATAAGGTACAAATCCTTCACTCCAGTATATCTTTTTGTTACGTTGAATCCAAAGAACTACCTTCTTTTCAGATTCCGTTAAATTTTTAAATGGAAATGGTGGCTTAACTAAAAACACTTGTAGTTTTTTGTTACACAATATAGCGATTTCTTTTAATATAAATTCACCTGCTTCTGTTCTAAATCCTTGAATATCAACAACAGCAATCATGATAATCTGCGCACAATGTTGCTGAGAGGTTTGTATTCCACAAGTCGATCGTTTATAATCAAACAATACGCAGTTGTCTTATCTGGTATTGGTGTGGAACATTCAACTTCTAACCGCACGTCCACTGGACCGGTTTTTAAACTATCGTTTTGTCTTGAGCAATCTAAGATGAAAAGGGGAGCCTTTTCTTTAAAATCTGTTAGATCTAGCAATGGGTCAACAGGACTGTTGTAATACGACTGACGAAATTTCACATACATTTCATATAATATACTGTACTTGTTCTCAGAAAACTTTAAACTCAAAGGTTCGTAGGGATAATATTGCGAATTCAAAAAGAGTGTTACGTTGGTCACTTCACAATGATCGAATAGTGAACTGTCTTTAGTCCTATTATTTCTCCTATTAGTTTGCAAGCAAAATATAACATATCTAGGCTTTTCCAATTGTGAAGCTGTTTTAACTGACCAAGAATGCTTTGTAGTTTTAGGTAGCAAGGGATACTCATATAAATCCCAATTTCTAAAAGCCATCTGAATAGGTTTATCTCTTTCTAAATGTTTTAAAAGTGTTAGTCGTTCTCGATCTGACACTTTTATATGTGGCACCCTCCATTGGACTCTTTGTATATCTATTTGAAAATTAACAACATCATCAGTGAGAATAACACTATTTAAGTTAGAGTTGCTTCTACTCAAAATAAGTTCGTGTTTACAATTTATCACAATTTTATTGTAATCTTCTGCAAACCCTAAAATCTTATTCAATGGTATCACAGCACTAAAATGTCCATCATTTTGGAATCCCGCTAAGTTCCAACCCCATAAGGCTGCAACTTTATTTTCTGCTTCATTTAATGAAATGTATGCTTTTATTGTTGACGTAATTCCTGAATTTTTAATACGGTCTATTTCGATACCATTCATTTCGTATCTGATGTCTTGAAACAAAGACATAACAGGGTTATTAGTGAACGTAACAGTTTTCTTGATCGGATTCCCATCTTTACCGAACAGCCTTGCCTGTCCTTCGATGTAAATTGAACTGGCTGATGGTAGCACGTATATATCTTGCTGATGTATGGGGATTCTGATTTCATCGTTTTCTCTAAAGCTGTTATTGTAGGGATTGTACGAATGGATTTCATAACTTTCAATCGAACTGTCGAAATGCGGTAATTCAGTAATCTGTAGCATATTCATACTTTAAAACCCAGAGCTTTAAGAAAATCTTTATTTGCTTTAGTCAGTTTCTTAATTTTTGTATTACGTCTTTGCGCCTTAGCGGTTGCAGAAGAAATAAACCGATTTATTTTTACTGGAGTGCTTTTATAATATACTATCATTTTGTTTTTCTTAAGTGCAGACGTAACTGAATATATTCTTCTTCGAAGTTAATACAGTGACCAAATTGATCAACAATTTTAACAGATATGGATGAAATTATATTTTTGTTCACTGGAAAGTAAATAACGTTTTGTGGTATTTCTTTATAACCATGACTTAGAGCAGTATCTGATACAAATTCATGAATAAAATGTGTTGGTAATCCATTGCAGTATGAACCGTACACAAGATCACATTCAATTTTGATCACAGACAGATTACTAGTTTTAACTGAAATATCTGGTCTTGAATTAAATACTGAAAAGTATAGTAAACCGCACTCGTATTGATCAGATAAATGAAGAGGTGGTTGAAAATACGAGACCAGTTCTGATTTATTTCCAGAGATGGTAACCGTAGTAGACATGCTTATATACTGGACTGTTATGAAAGATCCTGTTCATTTTATTGCTTCGTTGACCAAAAATTGTTTAAGAAGTGTAAACAAAGATGTCCACAGTTGAAGGGGTGATCACGTTGTATATTTTCATAATTATATTGAATGTTAGAACCTACATATTTTACAAATTCCTTTGGTGGCTTAAGATTCCCGTAACTGTCGAAATACTCAACATAATCATTATATTTTGCATAGGCTACCCAATGAGAACCAGGATTTTTAGAACTATCTAAATTAATAACTCCACATTCTTTTTTATACGGATATTTAGGGAGCTCATCTCTCATAAAGACACCTCTAAAATAAGGAATTCTATTTCCATACTTTAAAATGTCAAAGTTAGTTAAGGCCCGTTTGGGTAGCCGATATCTTAGTTTTTTTCTTTTAATACGAAAATTCCAAGACCACTTTTATGTGGTTTAAGGTGTAGTCCTTTCCCAATACATAGAGCTTCCATTTTTTCATTATGTCTCCTCGATTCCTCATACAGCTTTTTAGCCATTTTAAATTCATTTATGGTTTTAGCAATACCAGCTGCACCGCCTGCTAAAGCTCCCGCCGCTGATAACCCCGCAAAAATAGGAATCAGAGGTAGTACTCCCCCAGTTTTTGGAATAGGAATAACGCGAGGGAGCTTAATCGATGAATCATTAGCTAATTCTCTGGTAGCGGCAATAGCTAATTCTATAGCCATTTTCTTGGTCTTAGGTTTTAATTTTTTTATGTGTCTTTTTACTTTTGTAATAACAGTTTTTAATTTGCTTTTTAATCCTTTTCCAGATGTAACTTTGGGAGAACGCTTTTTGCTCAAACCAGAACCAGTTTTAATTTTTGCCGACATAGCCTTACTTACTAAGCGTGCCGCGAGTTTTTCGCCTGTACTGGCATCGAAAGCAACCGCTCGCTGTTTTGCCATTTTTAACAAAATTAAATCAGCCTTATGTCGATCCTTTAAGTTTGATGACTTGTGATATGCAATATCGTGATCTTTGCAATATTCGTCCAACTTATTTACACCGTTATCTCCTTGTGCAAGTCTTTTTATTAATTTAGTACCAGGACCACAGTAATTATATCCTGGTAAATGTAATTCAAATGGTAAATTATTAATAAGCCAATTGAGAAGACTGCTCTCTCCAAAACACATTATAAGACTGATGGTTCCGGTTTGAATAATTTAATAAATAGTTATGCGATTCGAGTTTGTTGTTAATATTATTTTATTTATAATATAACATTCGATTTATCAATCCAACTGCTTTCAGCTGAAGACAAACCTAGCCATTTTACTAAAACCCTACTACCTTTTCTTCTGAGAACTTTCTCGACTAGATATACATTGGGATGTTTTGTTTTTTGAAGTTCTTGTGTATAAAATGCACCTAAAATAGGCTGACCTCTGATAGTATCTTCGATTAAGTAAGTTATAGGAGTTGTATTTTGTATTTTACGGATTTTAAATATTTCTGTTGACCAGTTGGGAGTATAACCTTTTTCAAATGTTCCTTTGTATTTACTGATACGCACATAATCACCTACTTTGTACTTGGTTTTTAAATTATCATTTTTTAGCAACTTTAAATACCTTTCTAATATCGTTTTTTTATTATTATTGTCCACATTAGCAGGGATTTCATTAATAGTGCGATGGTGAGTGTGATTGTATTTGTAAATAACATCATTGAGGGTATTATTTACCCAATTGTAATTGCCTTTTAAACTAAATTCCTTATAGACTTTAGATTTCAATGTCCTGATAAATCGTTCAACTATTGAAGCCTTTTTTGTTGAGAAGGTTGAATAATGGTTAATATGATACGATGTCATAAGCTTCTGAAATTTGTTATTATAAAATTCTGTTCCATTATCCGTTTGCAGATTTTTAGGAACACGCCCTTTATCCAACAAAGTTTTGAAAGAGTTACACACATCTTCTTTGGTTTTACTTCTCATAGGAAAGGCCCAAGCATATTTCGAAAATGTATCAATAACGGCAAGAATATATCTGTAATTTTTATTTTCTTTTGAAATTGATTGCATATCAATTAAGTCTGCTTGCCACAAGTCATCTATATCTTTCATGATAACACGTCTTCGTGGATAGTTCACCCTCGCATTTTTATGAATTTCGTTTACTACGTCAGCTTTGCTCATGTTCACAATTCAGTATACTTGTCTTGAACTCAGCTATTATACTGAATAAAAATCATATTATTATGACTATTTATTATTTAATTATATCAGCTTCTTTTAATTCTTCGATTATTGATAAAATTTCATTATCATGGTTTGTATTACCAGCATCTTGGGAAGCAATTAATAGTTGCAATCTGTCAACCAATTCGTTAGGATCATCCCAATATACTAAGTCAGTATTATTTTTGTATTTCTTTAGCGTTGGTAACCTTCCTCCAAATTTAGTAACAATATTACTGTTTAACGATTCAGAAAACAATGGTCTAATTATTTCACGATATTTTATACCTTTATCGCCTCTAATTTGTCCATTAGGATTGAAATCTCTCTTATGTGCATTTGTATAATGCAACATATCCTTGTAGACAAGTTTATCTTTGCTCGATATTAGTTTCAAATCTGGTTTTCTTCGAAGTAAAAGTTCTTTTAAACCAGGGGTTAAATTGTAGGTTTTATCACCAATTTTAATTAAAATGACATTATCATCATTCACACTATCTATTTTAGAAAATGAAACTATTGAATTACCCATTAGTAATTTTTTGTTTGCACTTCTTATTCCAAATGGTATATTTACCCCTTCATAAATATCATGGATATCATGACCCTCTAATGATATTTCTAAATCTTCTAATAATTCCGTCTGGGGAGACTTTTTAACGAACTGCACAGAATTCGGTTCTGGATTGTAGCATTCTTCAAACTTTGTAGATGAGCTAGTATTAATATCACTCAATTCCATGTCTTCAAAATTAGAGTGTGTATTTTCTAAATTTTGTGTTTTTTCTATTGTTTTATTCGAATCAACTAGGGTTTTAAGAGGATCTGTGACAGGTTTTAGCATTTTATCAATTGACAAATTCATTGAGTGTTCCTGATCCTTCATTTGTTTTATTTTATTCTTTATGGAGTTTACAGACTTCATTAATTCTATTTTAATATTTTTCTCCATGTTATAATTATCTATTATAACAACTGCATTCAACTAAGGAACAAATTATACTGAATTTGATTTTACATGGAAATTACTTATATGCACATGTAAACAGTCAGTCAAATTTAAAAAACATGTCAAAATTCTGTCTGTACCTTCCATTATTTAATGACGATTCTTTATTAATCAGTAGAAAATTATAAGGTTTACTCCAAACAGTTTGACAAATATTTCTGAACTCTTTCCATTGTAAATCAGAACTAACATGCTCTTCATAAATATGCTTTAAATTTACATCATCTTGTTTGAATATAATAAGAAAATTAACATTGTCACGTAACAGTTGCTTTGGAATTTTAGAATAGGTTTGAGACAAATAGAAACAATCTATTTGTTTATGCCTACCCATACAGAAATAATTGCGAATATTTATTTGATTTTCACAAGCAACATCATCAAATATAAATACAGAATTTGTTAAGGCTTCACTCGGAGAAATTACATCGTTGTTATTATTGAACTCGTAAAAGTTAATCTGTGGTACCCTTTTTAATACTTCGATCAAGAAACGGTATTTTGGTTGAAAAGAAGTTTTAGAGTAAAGATAAAGATTTTTAAATTTGAGCCCATTTTCATGCAGCAGCAAACTGATCATTACATTCGTTTTACCACAGTTTGATGGGCCACATATTATACAGCGAATAGTATTTGGCAGTAAAGCGCTATGTCTGATGTGGTGAACAGAGTCACTTAATCTTATATTATTAACATTGAGAGATATGGGTTGTTTGATCAACTTCATATTGTATATTAATCTTATTTCCACCTAACGTACACTTATATACTCGTTACTACATGAACCTCATGATAGAATAAGCATGAACTTACAATTTGATGATAACGTTTAGGAAGTTGAATACGTTTGAATAAAAGTCAATTTGTTTAAGAAATATCATTTTATTATAAATGTTCATCATAGCGTATACATTCACTCATAATAGTAGCGTAATATATTCATTTACAGTACATTACTTATTCTTAAGAATTATTCATACATCATTTCTATACACATTACATACATGAAAGTAGCATAAATTTATTTATAATTATCACTAATAAAATTAATAGATACTAAACGTGTACATAGTTATAGATTACGTATCACTGGAATAATCTAAAAACATAGAATCACAATGACCCCAGGGTAATGTGTGAATTTGATCTTGTAGTACTTGAATTTTATCATCGTTTCTATCTAAAACTTGTTTATCTACTTGTTGGGAGTATAAAACATGTTTAATTGATTTTATCATATTCATTTTACATCTTAGCGCTTTATCGGTCAACAGAACATTGCTGTAATCATTCAATTTTAGATTATTTGTGACAGATTTGGAAACACCTTTAGCTTTTTTAATTTGAGTTTTGAGACTGTTTATAAAATATAATTTAGCTCGTAGACCGACAAATTCTATAATTAAATCATCACCCATCTCATGTTTCCATAATCCGGGAACTTTTGCATTAGTTTGTGGTATGCGATAAGGATTATTTACTGCAAAATTACTAGTATCGAACTTGGTAAGATCATCATGCATATCTTGATAAAAATCAGTTGTATATATTAAATATAACAAACTATCAGTATCAGTATAGCATAACTTTGCATTATTTCCATATTTTTTCTTTATAAAATCATAATGAAACTGGTATAAGTGTTGCTTAGAATATTCCAAAACTGTGAATCCGATATAAATCGGTCTATCTAAAACAACTTTTTCATGATATAATTCTACAGCTATAAAATTATCTGAAAATATTGATACACTTTTTAAGTTTGGTTTAGCTAACAATTTTTCAGCATCAAGATGTTTGTTTGTTTTATTGGTGGTATCTCTCCATTTTGTTACTAATTTAACATCAGCTTGCTTGCGCTTATTTTCAATAGTTTTTCCGAAAATCGCATTATTCAATAATTTAAAAAAGTCCTTTTCAAATGCAGTTTTGGAATTTTGACGAAGTCTAGTATTGAGATCGATGTAATTTTTGAGAAAACATTCTTGTCTAAAGCTAAGTATGCAATGAATCTTTTTTAAAATCAGACCATTTTTTAAACACTCTTTTAAGTGCACGTAATGAATCACATAATGATGCTTATCATAAAGATTCGCAATCAATTTTGCTGATTTTCCATAAGGTGGTACTAATTTTTCAACTGCAAAAGGTAAATCTTTATGTTTGTTATGTAAATAGTTCGGATAAATCAGGTCTACTTCCAAAATATAACCGTAATCATTATCATCAGAGATAGTAATTACATCAAAGTTGCTAATTTCTTCGAGAGTTAAAAATTTGAATTCTGAGATAGGAAGTTTCTTCATCATAGCATAGCCATACAGATTATTACAATCAAGGTATATTAAATAACTGCTTGGTTCTAACTCGTTAAAATGTGGTAAGTATTTATTATTTGCTTCAGCATGACGTCGAGAACACTGTGCCAACCCACCGCGAATTCCTTTTTCTAATAACTCATACATTTGCAAGTCACTTATTAACTCCAGTTCAGTGTCAGTATATAGAAGCATTGCATCCCAGCTTAAGCTCGGTGAAGTAACATAATAAGCTGGATCTAACTTATAGTACTGTAAGCTTGTTTCTCTAAATTTTTCGAATATGTCACATAGTAAAAGCACATCACATTTTATGTATAAATCTGTATATTCACCAAGAGATTTAACGTTAAAAACATTCCAAACTGTTTGAGCGTGTAAATATTCTTCATCAGTTATATGCTTCTTACACAAACTGTTATAGAAATGATACTTTGATGGAAGTTGCGTCTCATCAAATTTGGACCAAGAATCGATATAATCATAAGGATAAACACCCTTTTTTCTCATTAGATCAAATTTTCTTTTATCGCTAAACTCTCTTGATAAGTTTAAAAAATCGTTTTCTGATAAACTATCACTCAATGCATCTAAGCTAGAACTAAGAAATTGAAAAGAATCAATAAATTTTATCTGAATAGGATGATTATATTTTTCTGTCTTTATTACTTTCGTTATTGAGAGGTATTTTTCTTTAGTTTTCGGTATTATGTTAATAGTACCTTCATACTTTGCTAACTCTTGAATGAATAAATGTGAGTCATATCCAGACAAATTATGAAAGACGACAGGAATGAATGAACAAACTCTATACATCAAATTACAATGGGAGTGCGCTGCCCCACGGTACTCTGAGGTAATATGATCATGATCTCGGACTTTGTCATTAAGCAATAGTTGTTTACATATGTGACATGTATTCGAGTTCTGATAATTCATCTCTTGCTCAGTTGTTAACGGAGTCATAGACTTTTTATTACTTAAAATTCTATGTATACGTTTAGCGTCTCTTATTAAATATTTAACAAATACTTCCGCACAATCTGTACCTCTGTATGAGACATACTTATTTAATTCATTATTATGTGCACAACAGATATAATAAGCAAAACATGAAGGTTGATGTGTCTTTAGTTTCCGAGTGTTTAAAGAGTTACTTTCATTACAGTCAATTAACATACATTCGAAGTCAGCATAAATGATGAAATTAATTTTCTGCTGCCTCTCAAAATGTTTAAATTTCAATATAGATTTTTTTTCAGGCAAAATAGACAATATCTTAGAACAGTTATGAGACTTGTATCTTGTTTCGCTACTGAAAAATTGTAAACATGCATCACATAAATAAACTTTACCTTTATAATGAGTTACTTGACGTCGTACAAGACGTATAAGATCTTTAATTAAACAATAGTGTCCAACAGTATTGTTTTCAATATATAGTAAATTAAAATGATGTTCTCTCTTATGCTTCGATACATAAAGAGGTCCAGTTACAATATTATTTTGCAAACCATATATATTTACACTCATATTTGGATTGTTTTTCTCAAACTGTTTAATATCATTCATTGTGGGTGGGAATGACATTCCTTCTATATTTAAAACCGAAGAATAATGAGGATATGAACTTGTTCTGCACACGTTATTTTTCGCTGGATATAATCCAGCAACTATACTCCATAGAAAACAACAATCATCTTCATTTTTTATATTAATGCAACTTCTAGAATGTTTAATAGCTGGTGGTAAATCTATATAAGATCCACCCCTCATAGGTGAATACTTATTTATATTAATTTCGAGATGACTCATAGAAACAAACGTCCAACCAGATTGACAGTGTTGGAACTCTGTTAATTTCTCGTTCAATGCATTCATTACTTTAGTTAATAATTCATTCAAATCAGTGTTTTTATAAATAATATTGTACTTGGTATTAAATGACTTTAGCTGCTTTTCTTCTAAAGTTGGTAGCATAAAATATGCAAACAATTCGAAATTAACTTTTATGCAGTTGTGTTTATTTAGTGACATAGTAATCAATTCTGCTATATTGGTTTGGTGATCACTCAGGAACGCCTCTAGACCGAGGTACTCGTCTTCCTGAGTGACATTCAATCTGTATGTCATTATTCTGTTATTGAATGCTGTCGCAATAATATGAATATTTGCGAACTTGGTATTCAATAAACAGTTTGCTTTGTGTATATTAGTTCTCATATGATAGGAATACTGATTTTCTGGAATTAATATTTTACATTTGTCACAGTTTATTTTTCTAGATCTTGACTTATTAGTGAGGTGTGTAGAAGCTGTGAAACAAAGAAAAAAAACAATGATAATAATTATAAAATATAATGAAATAACCAAAAATACATTGAATTACCCTATGAATTAAAGCTAATGCTGGGATAAATGTTATTATATTGTATATAGAGATATAACTATGCATCATGTACCTAATATAAAAATGTGTACAGGAATAATAAATTGATTAACAATAGGTTAAATCGTTAAGTTTCGTAGGATCCTAAGTACGACAGCGGACAATTTTTAAAATCTTTTTGGGTCGCTAAGATGAACTCTTTTATATGGCGCCAAGACTCCTTATCTTCATCCAGTTTAGTTTTTATAGTAGTAATAGCATGCCGCCATCTATTTATCGGCATAATTTTTTTTATTTCTTCGACATCATATATTTTTAACTCGACGTAATATTTTCCTTCTTTCGTCTCACTAATTTGCCGAGAATAGCCCTTCCGCAGCCTTTTCGTAAAATAAGAATGTATAGGTGGGACATTACCCGTTTTGGTAGAGCTCTTAACACATTCATTCTTGTCATCGTCTTCGTCACCGAATAATTCATTGGCCGTAACGCATGCTGGCGGAGAAATTGGGGAGATAGTTGGTTTGGACTTTTTCGAACTAGATCCTTCACTCGACTTGCCGGATCGCTCTCTCTTCATTTTCTTGTCCTCCGACTTCCCCTTCGGCTTCACCTCCGCTTCAGAATCGTCGCTGGAGAGAAAGAGATCGTTGGCGAGTAGCTTCGACCTGTGTATAAATAATATATTATTAGTGCACTGTAATCGATAATTTTATTTTCTACATATGTATAGGTGTTTATGTTGATTAGGTTTCGCTATATCTCTAAATATTTCTATGTATAAATCTAATATTAAAAATTATAAAAATCGATGAACAACAAATACAATGCTTGGTATAGGTACAGACACATAGTCTTAACGTCAAACTAGAATATTCTATCTATGCTACAGAGATAAGAAATAATGATCAGATTAACTATATGTATGTCACAGTTAGACTTGAAACGTTACGAGAATGGAACCCTCGACTGTCCAATCTTTCATAAGCAGTCATAATTATCATTGTGTTATAGTTGAAATAAATTAAAATAATTATGTAACTGGTACTTAGTTTTCATTTTTTTTTTTCAACACAAAGTAGCATATTCGATCTGTGCAGGAATCGAACCTGCATCACAATATTGACGGTCAACATTCGAATACTTGAATATATCAACTAATACATTGCTCTGACCATTTAATAGTTAGATAAATGATTATGAATAGATACTTACATTCTTGATAGGTGTTTAGACAGGTAGCTTGATCAGGAGCTCGGAGAGTTGATCCGTTGTAGAGAGGATTCGTACCAGAGAGGAATTGTACCGGAGACTAATTTGCTATGCGTTTTTATAGGCCTAAAATCACATCATTCAATCCAAATTTGTAAAACTGCATACTTGCAAAAATTGCATACACGAGCGTACAAATCTGAGCGGTTAAGGTTTTAAGCTTAGTGTTATTATATAAGATGGCTTTTACCCATGGCTTCGCCCGCGTTAGTTTTAAATTATCCCACGGGAACTTAATACTGAGATAAAAAATCCTATGTCATATTCCGGGTTATGGTCTATCTGTATGCCAAGTTTCATCGAAATCGGTTAAGTAGTTTTAGAGTTTATTCGTTACAAACATACAAAAATACAAATCTTTCCTCTATATAATATTAGTGTAGATTATTATATGTATAGATAGATAATGTAGACGGATGATGAATATAGATACTTACTTAAATAAACAATAGGGGAATTTCATATTTAGAAAAAAAGTTTGAAGATTGTTGTTTTTTACTGAATGTTTTTGACGTCAGGCGACGGTACAAACGCTGCGGTTTGCACGCTCGCATGCAACTTCTAGACATGTGGAGGAATGGAGATATGACTAGTCAGAATCTCATATTTCGGTATGTAAAAATAAGCTTGTATTTATCTTATAATTTTTTCACAATTACTATGATAACTTATTTGTTTTTATGAAATATAGAAGAAGTTGAACAATTGTATGAAAACGTAAAACGTGTCGATGCTCACTAATTGTAGGTACCTACTACAATAATAATCAGATCGATTAAGTAAATCTTGTGTTTTATTCCAGCATAGAGGTACATCTAAGCTATTAAAAAAATAAATTAATAACAAAAAACTATTTATTTTTAATCTTTATAATAATAATAGCAGGTAAAACCAGGCTTAATAATTGTATGTCGATATTGATCAATTGTTATGATCCGTCTCCTTAAAAAGAATTCAGCTACGTTGCAAATTCGCTAACGCTGATATACTATTAACATACCATGATTTTGCTTGCCAAATCATTTTAATAAAATGTATGAAAACAATAACCGTGAACAAAAATACAGTAGTATTATTTTGTCGATATATATTTTCGATAAACAATAAAATGTTAGGCGTCGTAATGTCTGCGGTTTCAATTTCACCATACCATTTTTGTATAGATATTAACATCTAACAAAAATATACGATATTGAACTCTATGTATTAAAAGAAATAATTAAATTTAAAAATATAAAAGGGGGATATAATAAATTGAAATCCATTTCATCTTTGAATCTGATGGTGAAGACTGAATCAGACTGATATAATTGCGGAATGTCGGTAAGTGTTACTTTAATACATTCACTAACAATTTAAAAATGTATTAATATTAACAATAGTAGTAAGTAGCATCACAGCATTAATTATTTCCACATAAGCCTTTATTTCAATCGTAACGTTTGTAGTGTAACTTAAATTAATATTGTATTGTTATTTCAGGACTCGGAGGATCTCTTCAATTTTGTACCCATGAATCAACCAGTCCAACAAACCACTGGACAGAAGACGCTGGGTCTCGCTCGCAAGAGATCAAAAACAGATCAGACATTCTATCAATTTATAAAGAAGCCTGTTTCTCGTGGAACGAAAATAATAAAAATAGAAATCTATGATACAGACAGTTTTCAAAAATCCGAACAGCCGATGTGTAATTGTGAGGCTGATGTGTGTGTTCAACATGTTGTGAAAACTATATTATACGATGATATATATACCAGTACGAGAGAATTAATTGCCAAAATTCAGGATGACATCGAACCAAGAGTATAGATTTAATAATTTAAAATGTATAGACGTTACCGTTTACCACTTATGTATGTTTAATTTTCTAAAAAAGTTTATGTAAATAATTATAAGTGTACCTATGTAGTAATGAATAGATATCAACTATAAAAATATCAAAAATTGTATATTTAAAATAAAATAATTCAAAATATCATTTTTTATTGCTAACTCATTCTTATACATGTAATAAATAGCCACTGCACTACGTACCTAGGTATATAAGGCAGCGCAATGGACAATAGCGAGAGCATTCCATATTATCATATTCAATAAGTATGATCTTTTTTATGAATATTACTGCCATGCCTGCTATCTTAAAATAATATGTGAATAGAAGATTAAAATGTGGAAAATAGGGTATCCAGATCTCTGATCTGGATGCCCTATTTTCCAACTACTGATACGGACCCTCCGTTATTACACAAGTAACTCTGTATCTAAGCAATAAGCGACGAAAACATTAATATCGCGATCCAGAACGCTTCTTTGTGCCACAACGTACAAAAGGACCAAATGTATTGCGTATGGCAACGCTTTGTACATTTTTGGTCCTTCTGTACGCATATTTTTCGTGAAAATAATGGTTTTAGTAAAACTTTACTACATTTTTTATTAAAATAATCTTATGTATAGTCAATGCTATTTGGAACTAGGTTTAAAAAAATTGTAAGTGACGAGGTTCGATCCTCAGCTTATTTGCGAAAAATTCTGTGATGTCTTGTTCAAGATTCTACAATTCTACTTCAAGATTTTTGTATATTTATTATTTAGTGTACCTGTGTAAGCATAGCTGCTAATAGTTTCTCTAATAATAGTAACTTTGAGTAGTCGTCACTACTTAAAATTACTAAGAAAAATTTAAAGTAATTTATATAAACTTCCAGCCATACCTTTATTTTCAAACTCTTTCCCATAATGCCTGAGTTCCTCATACACTTCAGTCTCCATGTCGTCCTCAGCCGCTTCATGTGCCATGGCCTTGTATAGTTTGCAGGCCACCAGAGACTTGGCCAAGGCTTCCTCACCATGCGTCCACATCAGCAAAGCCATCTGATGTCGTTTTGTTAAAACCGCCCACATCTATACATTTGCATGCCAAAGTGTAATTAGTAAAACATAGTTTTCAATTTTAGCTTTGGTAGAATTATATTCGTAGTATGTAGTGGATTTCATTTGTTCGTGAAGGTATTTTATTTAATAACTCCTTAATTTGAATAATAAGGTATAGATTTTTTCATTATTTGTTTGAAGGTCAGGGCAAGTTTTACAGTTCTACAATGTTTAAGACCGATTAATATAAATACTAAACCTTTTTTTACTTACAAGTAATTCATTAAAAGGATAGTCGAATAGCGCCATCTCAGTGGTGACGGGCATGAAGCCGGTGATGAGGGAGAGTCCACCAGCGTTGTGTCTGGTGAACGAGGCACTGTTCCGGTGAACGTTCACACTCTTGTTCATCACCTTCGCGTAGATCGGACGGAACTTACGTCTTGTGTAGTAACATCTGTTGAGAATAAAATGTTTTAACGAATGCAATAAACTATGTAAATAAAGATTATTATAAAAAAAACTCCCAACAAAGAAACTTAATAAAATCTCTTAGAAGAACAAATATAACAAGCAGAATAACCTTGAAGTTTTATGACAATTTACATTGGCAATGTAAGAGACGTTTTAAGAAATAACGGTAGATAATATCTAAGTAAAGTAACAATACTGTTTAAAGCTTTTTTCTGTATTGCACTTGAAGATGTATATTTACAGTTGACTTGAAAATTACTTAACATAAAGTTTTAGGATTCAGTTTTTATATAAAAGTTACTACGTATAAAGTGGAATAAATAAAAGACTTACCTATAGGCACCACCCATAAGCTTGTTGATAACAAGTCCAATATCATGAAGGGTATAAACGTAGCCCCTCGGTAAGTGTGGCCTGACATCTCTAAGAATATACCTCAGCGTATTACTGGGTCCACTCTTTGTGTTATAAAGTTCTTCTAGCCGAGGTATGGTTAAGAATTTGCGCATTGAAACACCATTTTCAAGTAGCAGCTTGACGAAGTCTATACGATCATGTTCTAACGCCTGCATCATAGCCTCGTCGAGAGCACCTGGAACAATCAAGATTATATGATGAGCAACGTTTACTACAAAAAAGAAAATGACTTTTTCAGGAGGGTTCTCAAATGACTTCTCCAATCAGAGAATGTCAGACCCTCACTGGCTAAAAACCAACTCGTTTCTTATCCGGCCTTGGGCCGGGTCCGTAGAATATGATTGCGTTTGTACTCGCTACCCTGGCTAGTCATCGAATAGTCTGATGGTAAGTAATCAGGGTCACCCCAACTATCTATAGGGAAATTGCAAGTACGTTGCTGACCTTAAGCAATTGAGGATATGACGATTGGGGATGAGCTGAGAATTGGGGCTACCGTTCACTCACTTACACGACATTTCACAGTATTTAGAAGTAGAATAATTAGGATAAATGTCCCATCAAATCTGACGTAACACACATAAACACACAGTTCGAATTCCAATTTAGTAACTACGTTTAATTACAAGAAACTGTGTCGTTGAAATGCTTTGTATAATTGTAATTACAGCCAGTAATGGTATTATTTTCCTATACTGGCATTTAGCTTTAATTGGGACCTAATAGTCCCTATTAAAAAGCTATGGATACCTGATTAATAACGTTTTCGATGTTCAAAATAAGATACGAACTTTTTATTCTAACTCTCCCATAACGGGCCTGCTAGAAGAGATGTCTGAAGAAATAAGCTGTGCCTTTGTACCTAATTGTTGTATTATTTTTCTTGTCCAACTTACTGTGTGTACAAAAAATATTACATAAATAAATACCATTAACAAATGATAATATAATAATTATAAACCTGTTGGAGATGCACCTGCGGAGCTGCAGTATATTATTTGTTGAATCGGTTCTTATCGCAAAGTTCAATTTGAGATAATAATATATCTCAAGGTCAGGTAACATCTTTATTCATATACAACTTAATATGCACATACATCCACTAAATTTTTGCAGATGCAGCAATCGGGCTATGAATGAATTTTAGGAAGGAATCTAGCGAACAGCCAGTTCAGCTACCGCACTGCTCAACGATGGATGCCATTATGCGCATGGGATGATGGCATACGTCGTTAGGCGTTGGATGGCACTGCAGTCTCTAGACATCGCCAACGCCTTTGACTGGAGCTGCAATCTGGAGGTATTCCGGTATCACTGGGTGCCCTGCTTAGCTCTGTTGTGTAGTTCGGCTCATCTGACGAACAATTCCATAATTTTCCCTGGATACCGGGGTATGTGTAACCAGCGAGATATGTCGCGCGATGTTCCACAACGATCGCTAAAGAATGTGACATTCTAAGCGCCACAATTATAAAATTATTTTTTCAATAAAATTAATTTAATTTCTTCAGTTGTGTTTTGAAATAAAATCGTGGCGGATTGTTAAAGATGTAGTCGAGTAATACTTGATTCAAGATCCGTAATTGACCGTGCCCCGTACAAGAACGCAGGTAGTGCAATATTAGCGCCGTGTTTTTATTCTTAGGTTTTATATTTTGCTCAGAGGTGGATTGTATCGCAGAATGAAGTTATTTATAAAATAATTAATAATAAACGTTCAATTCAATTTTTTTTATGACATTAAATATGTTGGCAAACTCCTAGACGGACTAGCTGATGGTAAGCAATTAACGCCGGCCATGGACACTCTTAGTATCAACGGTGTACTCTTGTGGCTTATTAGGGATCTACAATTAAGGATAAAAATTGAGGGTGGAGTGGGGAGAGGGAGGGGGGGAAGAATTGGGCTTCCGGGAGGGGTTCCCGGGACTCACACAGTGAAATTCAACGTAAGTACTGCACGCCGGTTTTTTTTAAGGCCGTGGTATTACTCCAGTCGCGCCGGCCCATTCGTGCCAAAGCATGACTCTCCCACAGTTAAATTTCCTAGTTTTACACGGCAAGTTTATTTAGTTTTATCATAATTTTAAATTAAGATTGGACCCCTTTTTATGGAGAGAAACAATAAAGTCTGTTACGGTAGCATAAAACGTTTGACTACCTCGTTGATCTTAAGAGCGAATGACTTTCGGAATTTGATTATTTTTTTTATATTTGCATAGTCATCTTTCGATGTTAATAAAGAGACAGCAGTTATTCCTTTATAGAAATCGTGTAATATGAACAGTCTTTAAAGGCTAAAATCGGGTGGTAAATCATCAAAGGAAGACTACTTGGCACTATACCGTTTCAAATAACGCGATCCTAAGTCGCGAAGATCTCATCAATCTACGATTGCAACTTTGCAAATTCTCGATTGGATCCATTTATTTATCGGCTCTGCGATTCAACTGTGGAGCATTCAATAATAAATTGATTTAGAGCAAAATTTACGAGATCCCGGCTTTGTTGTTCATTCTAATTTACGTGTGGCTGTTGTGTTTTTAGTTAGCGGAAGTGTTATGGATCAATGTGTGAATTTCATGCAGTTTTTATTTAGAATATGAAACTGTCGTTTCGTAAAATATTTGTTTTGTTATTAGAATATTTTATGTTACAGGAAAAAGGGTGGTGGTGTATAAAACTATTTTTCATTTCAAATAACTTATCTGTTTTATAGCTAACTGATCGCTAGCTATATGATCTAAAACCAAGTTGTGCACAATTAGTAAGCGTTAACCGAACTAAGTAAACGATATTCTCAGTTATAGTTCGCATTCTAGAATTCCTTTCGGAGCATTGCAATAGATTCAATAGAATTAGGCGGGGTTCTATCTACTCTATCGAGGAGTGGTAAGCTTGTCCTATGTTTTTCTTTTAGGAGGCCCACCAAGGGTGAGTAAAGGCATTTCAATCTCCTCCTCTCCTCTCGAGAGGGAATGACAAACTCTTACTGACTAAAAACTATCCTGTTCCTTCTCATTATTACTTGTTGTATGTTACAATATTATTCATCATCATCATCATAAGCTTATAAGTTCCCACTGGTGAGCAAAGGCCTCTTCTCACACGGAGAAAGTATGATCGTTAATCAAAACGCTTGCTCAATGCACATATTGTTACATCAAGCTCAATAACATTCCGAAGTTCCTGTACGGGATATTAGCCCAGGTTTTCTCACGATGTTTACCTTCACCGTATGCCATTGGTGTCTTAATAATCATAGAAAGTACATATAACTCGGAAAAAGTCACATTTGAACATAATTGCCAGGTTTCGAACCCACATCCTTATGCGTCGGAGGCGGGCTCCTTAACCTCCGGGCCACCACGACTTATTAACACATTATTACAATATTATTAACTTCCCTTTTCTGTAATTTAATAATATAATATGATCAAAATACACCGTCTTGGTTGCGCCGGTAGTACAATTATCTGACTCAAAACCCTTTTCAAATATCCCGTACAGGAACTTCGGAATGTTATTGAGCTTGATGTAACAATATGTGCCCTAGTTTCCGACCCACAAGTAGTAATTCATTTGCGTTTCATTCTCGTATAAAAACAGGTACATATTGTGGTAACAGGTTACTATATATTGGCTACCTATTCCATACTTTTTTTTTTTTTTTTTTTGTCAGAGGAAAATTATCCAATGACTTCTCCCGCCCAGGGTAAGGCGAGAGAGAGTGTCAGACTCTTACTGACTAAAAACCCCCCCGTTCCTTCTCCTGCTCTGGCCCGAGGTCGCGGTGCCTCATTGCGCTTACCCCGCAGCCCCGGCTATTCCATACTGGTACTGAATATTTTACAAGTATCGATCCAATGTACTGCAAGTAATAACATGAACGCAGCAATTAAAACTTAGTCACATATCGAAGTAACTATTGCTTTCATTGAAGTATTCCGTTATTTTTAAGTTAATGGCTTCCGTTTCAATAAATGTGTAATTTCTTGAAAAGCCATTTTGTGATACGAATAAAATATTCAAGCAATTTCTTTTCTTTCTGTTATTGTAAGCTGATAATTCTATATTCATATCTGTACCAGCTGTCAGTAATATACTTGATTTTATTAAATCCATAAAAACAGGCATGTTGTTATTCTTGAAAAAGGTGGATAAAAGCGACCTTTCAGTACAGAAAGGACAACAAGTATGAATGGTAAAATCGTTTTCAATCTAAAATTCTCCATTTCGAGTAGATATTTATTTACTTATTATTTGCTGCGTTTTCTTTTTTCCATTGAAAATAATGCCTTAAATACGTGAATTAACTGAGTAAAAATTTAGTACGTCTCACGATAGCTACTGTTCCATCTGATTCTTTCAAAAAAAAAAACTTTACCCCAACCCCCCTTATTGGGATTTTCTTCTGTGTCGTTGGTGCGTTTTAAAACGCAACTTTACATACACATCACATTTAGACCCGGAACAATTATTTGTGGATCGCACACAAGTTGTGCCGTGCGGGAGTTATACCCGCGATACGTTGCGAGGCAGCCCTTAGCAAAACCACCACGCAAACCGTGCAGCCATATATCATCATATTATTGAGTTAAAAATTTTGAGTAATCACAGAAGCTTTGTTAATCAAAACTAATACAAATTACAAAACATTACATAAACTGGGAATCTAGCCTTCAATTTAATGTAACTTCCATTGGAGTTCGACATGTTACAAAAAGCCGCTATTTCTAAGGCGATGTGTTTGAATAGCGTTGAATATACAGCAGTTCTACCTGAGACCACTTCTTCAGCGTTAGGGAAACCGACAGCCACATTAGTTACTTCACTGGGAAAAACATTGCCTTTATATTATACTAGAACTTTGTAAAATGTACTTTTAAGAATGTATAAAAGAAACTTAATAATGATTTAGATACTTTCTTCTTTGTATGTTTATATAAATAGTATTTAGTATTATTTTTTTATGTAACAGGTCGGCAAACGAGCATACGGATTACCTGATGGTAAGCAATCGGCGCCGCCCATGGACAACGCAACGGAGGAGTTACTAGTTGCCAACCTTTTAGAAATTAGGGATTTGGAGATTTAGGGACTGGGCAAGGGGAAGGATTAGGTCTCCGTTAACCTCACTCACACGGCGAAACACAACGCTGTGGTTGTTTCACGGCCGTTTTCTGTGAGGCCGTGGCTTCGGCCGAGCTGACTCATTCGTGCCGAAGTACTCTCCCTCACAATACTAATAAAGGATACTTAAAAGCTATGTTTACTAGATTAACCATTTGTTTGATGAGCTCAGCAACATTTTGTAATAATGTAATAAACATTTCAATAACCTTGTTAATTGAAAAATTACAGAGTATAGTTTTCACTAAACAACAGGTACGAGCGAAATAACAAACATTATCGTGCTAGAACAAATAAATATGTATGCACCAACTAAAATTACAGCTGGAAACAACAATAATAATTCTCGCTCTGCTGACATTTACATTTTCGGTGTACCAACCAAAATTTTAATGAGAACAACTAGTGCATAAAATCGACCTGTGTTACAGACTCAATGTATACAAAACTATCTGTTTTCTCTCTAATTGATTCAGACATAATTAAGTGGACACTGACAGCAATTCCCAAGAAAAAAACAAGAATCTGAAGGCAATTTAAAAGTTTAAGTCACCATCTGATCCTCTCGCGACTTCAGTGCCAGTTGAAAAAGCCGAAGTATTATCGTAAAGTAAGACTTTAGATGAAAGATTAATTCAATGTTCCCGAGATGACACTACATTGTTATACAGATGGCCTAACCGAGAAACTTTCCTGATTATTAAGACACAGGGTTGTCATGTAAGAGGAAAACTAATGTTTTAAACCTTAATGTTTTTACAACTGTATTGTGTTTTTGGGCAATATAAATATACATTACTAGCTACTCTTGGCTCCATTTAATCGTAGCGTGATGTTTTGTAGCCTATAACACTCAGGAACATTGTAGCTATCTATCAGGAATTTTGGCAATCCGACCAGCGGTTTCAAAGATTACCCCCTACATACAAACTTAAAAATTTTACCTCTTAGAATATTATATATATTATTACATATGTATAGATATAGAAGAAAAGCCACGATGACCTAGTTTTCACAGCCGTTCCGAATTATTCAGTTTATTGTGAGAGCAAATTAGGACAAACGATCACTTGCACCAGGTACTTTACTTCTGAAAGTCACTTTTACAATTTGCTAGGGAACTATTGGGTAGGTACACGAGGGAAGTGGCATACCGCACCATAATCCGGGAACAATAGATTGTAGTGAAGGCTCCAATCCATTGTGCGAGAGTGGTAACCCTAGTTTGTGTTTCGAAGCAACATCCTTATTCCCCAGACGTGACCTCTTTCAGTAGACAGGAACAATGCAGAAGGTTTAACAACATTAAATTGTAGAAAATGTACTCGAATTCAGTTCAATCTAGCTAAAAGTCTAATCACAAAGCGTCCGTACGAAAATGCATTGTCCAAAGTATTAGATGATCTAGAGCGACCTAGATTAGATGAAGAAATGCAAATATAGAAGGCAACTTAGACGGCCATGTTCCTTCTCAATCAGAATCGGGCTGAAGCTACTGACAATACAGGTTTAGATTTTGAGAATAGCCGAATAGGGAGACATAGTGACTAATTGGGTATAGGCAGGTGGAGTAGAAAATCATGTTCCAAGCTTCCTAATGTAAGGTATTGTTGGATTGGATAATTTGGTTCTCCCAATCATTGGTTTTGATTTCAGGTCGATGGTCAAAAATAAGTGCAGCTGACAATAGGCGTAGGTAGATACTTTGTTATTATATTATTTAGGGCAGATTTTTCAAGAGTCAGATAAATGTTATGTGCGGAATAAAATTGTTGCTGTCTTATGCAAATATTTTGTCACGACAGCATCATAATTATTCCCCAGGTAACTTTTATCTAACCATTGAAAAATCAGCCAGAAATCACATATATATACCGGTATCGTATTGATACTACCGATTTCATTTTTTGTTGTAATATATCCAACATATCAAGTGAGTCCTGCGATAAAGTCATTGTTCCATTGTCCAAATGACTGTTAAAGAAGTGTTGATGTGAGTTTTTTATCAAGTTATACACAGTTTAAGTTACCCTCTTATACGTACATTAATACTTCTGCCAAATAATTTGTCTGATCCCTCTCAATACGCAGGATAGTGGCTTGTTTGAATCTATTTACAGGACACCTGATGCCTTTTACGCATCTCACACGCTGAACGCGGCCCGATATTGTGTTTATGATCGTCGTAAAAACTACTCGTAATAAAAATGGAATAGAAATGTGCCGAGAATAGACAAGATTCGGCGGCATCTTTATTGCTTTCGCGAAAATATGAAGATATGAATTTAGTGCCAGAATAGTAAAAGTAAGATGTCTCGTATTTATTATGCTTTAAACAGGGAGTCTTATCTAGTGTAGGTGGCGGTTACATTGATTATATAAATAGTGTAGTATAAATTATTTTTGGGATACGGTTTATTTAGGTATCCTGTTAAATATAAAGTTATCTCGGGCACTTTGACTATATCATAAGTATCTGCAGTAGATGTTAATGAGTTTAAAAGTACTAGAATGTGTGGTAGTGTAATTCCATAACACAAAAGAATGAATAAAGATTAATCTTGATGAAATTAGAACTCCAAATGTAGCATGATTTATAATCGAAAGCTTTAAAGTAGGGTTTCTCAAATGTTAAAAAGAAAACTCAGCATCTAGTTGAGCAACACATTTTCGTATGTTTTTCAATGACGAAGCAATCCCTTTATGTACAGCACTTAACCTAAAAGTTAACGATCAGTAACCGAAGTTTGTAAAGTAAAAAGTTTTAGGTACACTTGCAGTTTGTAACAAAGTTGTTTTTCAACTTATCTTCAAGCATTCAATTCAGTTTTGAGATAAAAGAAAAGTGTTGAAGTTTAAAAAAGATAAAGAAAATGTATCTATGCATATTCTTTTTTTAGTAAGAAACAACTTTTTTAGTAAGAAAGTCTTTTGGTTTTTTGTAAAATTACAGTTAAAATATTTCGACTGCACGGTTGTCGCGGTGGCTGGGCAACCGACAAGCGTCCAACGATTCTCGCACGGAACAAATCTGTGTGATTTACAAATTGTTGTTTTGGGTCCGGCTGTTATGTGTGTATACAAAATTAAATGTTTGTAAACTCATCCACGCTACAGGACAAAATACTAGTGTGGTAACGTGTGGAAACGTAAAAATATATCAAACTTACATACATTGATATATTTTTTTAAATATAACAAGTCAAATGTAAGTTTAAAATATATACATAATATTTTAATTACAAGTGACGATATGACAATTCAAAACCACTACTCTATGAGCTATTATTAATACAGTAATACAAGCTATAAATAAACCAAGTCTTTCCTTCGCCACTCAATAATATTAAAAGTAATAATGTGATGTATTTTCATTATCAATATTAATACTTTTACTTTACTACTATCCAATAATGAACATGTAATAAATAAAGATTGGTTTTAAGGGCAAATAAAATTTATTTTTTAAACTATTTGATGAAGAAGAAGTTAATAACAATATTTTATTAGGCGCTGCCCATGGTCACCCGCAACGACAGAGGACTTACGAGTGCACTGCAGGCTTTTTGGGGATTAGGCACTGTGGAGGGAAGGGGGTAGGGCAAGGATTGGGCCTCCGGAAGCTCATACACCCGGCGAAACACAACGCTGTGGTTGTTTCACGCCGGTTTTCTGTGAGCCCGTGATATCACTACGGTCGAGCCGACCCATTCGTGTCAAAGCTTGGCTTATAAAACCTAAATAAGAATTTTAATAGACAAATGGTAATTTTGATTCATTTATTGCCTTTATTGAGGTAAACATTCATTACTTTTATTGAGGCGGGAAAGAGATTAACATAAATCTTTGGATTTTGATACGGTTTTTAATAGACAGAGAGATTTAAGAGAGACGTTTATATGTATAATAAATAGTGGAGAAATTTAGTATCAGTATTGCACTCGTGCGTGGCCCGGGCGGGTCGCCACTTTATGTATAACTCGTACATAAAGTACGTCCGGATAAATCACAAATTGCCCAGGCCTAGCCTTTTCTTTCTCGGAAACAAATGGTCGTTACATAAACATATAAATCAACCCGTTTAACAAAAACAAAAGTTCTCGACGACCTTTGAGCAACTACTTGGAACAATCGGAGCCTTCTAATTTTCACAACTGAGTGGTTACATTTGTCCTTTCTCAGTATTTATACAAAGTTAAACGTATCTCACTTTTTGTCTTTATTTCGTGGCAATGTCGGAATCAGAGAGTCCTTTTAAATTCCTATAAGTCATATAAATTCCTGTAATCAAATACAATTCTTGGGGGCGAAAGGTGGAGGCAGACTCGGTACGTTGGCGCTGTGCAAATAGGACGCTAACAGAATTGCCTCCCTTTAAATTGTTTATCATTGTTATTCACGATTGAATAGTTATTCAAATAAATATTACGATTTTGTATCTTTGCTGAGAAAGAAATTGGAATAAATAGTATTTTTTTAAACTTTCAGATACTTAAAGCAATAAACGATTGATTGAGCTCTCTTAAAAAGACTAAAGTTTTTGCTATATTGATAAAGAAATTATATGATCATTCCGATGATCATTTACTATTATAATTACAACACTCAACAGTGTTACAGGAAAAATAGAATAGTTTCCTATCAGAAAATAGAGGATATCTCTAGAGGACGAGCAACAAAAGCTATTTCGTTTTCCGATAACCGCGCTTACACGTGTCTCATATTTAATATCTACAACACAAGGGTATTATGTAGTTGATCAGTACGAAAATTGTTAAAGCAAATTCTTTACTTAAAAGACATAAGTATCAGGAAAATAACCTTTAAACATAAAAATGTGATTAAGAAATGTAGGTATTGGAATACTGAATTCAGTTTTATTTAGTAGAACAGAAACACACAGATTTACACCCAAAATTGGAATAATGATTTGTGAATGATACAAAATGTTGTTACGTACAGGAATCGAACATAAGACACGTTGCAATGCAGCCAATTGCACAGTCAATGCATCAACACCAGCCAGTCCAGTATCAATGTGAATCATCTCTGTTTTACATACAGTATGGTTCTGCCTTTCGTTTTAATTTTTTGAAGAAAATACCAAAAAGACGACATGAAAAATAAAGTATGGGCTTCGTCATAAATCATACAACGCCTTCATAACAGTGATCTTTTTTATTTCACATGGATGGGACAGATTTTTTTTGTGATACCATTCCTCTTGTGACTTCGCTACACAGTACATAACATGTACGTCGTAATCTCACGTTACTAAAACTACGCAGTAGATTTTGGTGCGAATTTTTTAGTGAATAGAGATTGGAAAGGTACGTACGAAATGTATAATAATGACCAGTGGATATATTTTGTATCAGCGTTGTACCTGTGCAAAACCGGGGTGGGTCGCTACAAATTTAAATAATTCTCGCATACATACATAGAAATACACAGTTGACGCGGAGGTGTCCAACCTCCGGCTGCCACGAAATGTGTTACGCGTGCGATTCCCGCACAGAACAAGTCTTTGTGTGATGCACAAATTTTCCGGGTCTGGGTGTGATGTGTATGTAAAGTTATATGTTTGGAAACACACCTACGATACATAACAAAATGCCAGCTAAATTCTACGGATTTTTTATTTACCTTCGAAGATAGCTGGCTTGTTTCATTCATTGCCTTTTAGTATTCATAATGAAAGCTTGAAATCCGAGTCAAATCGAGGTCTAATTGGGATTTCTTTTTATTAGTATTTGTCAATTCTTGATTACAATGAAACTAATATTGGTATGAATTTATCTATTGTCTCCTAATGAATTAATCATATGATAATAATGATAATTACTCATTCACCCATGAATTAATCATGGGAAAATGAGCGATTCAATACGGGAGTGTGTTAATATGGTCCTTATTTCAAACATAGATATAATAGCGACACAGTTTGGTAGAATTGGTAATCAATTCTTACTTTAGTGAGTTTTCGATAGTAAAATCATGATTAAGACCGAGGTGGCAGGTGCAAAATTTCCTAAGCATAAGTGGTAATAATATTGGGGAGACCTTAAGTGAGACATAACTAATTTCAAACTATAGTAGCTTTCGGTATAGTTTAGATGTTTTAGGCTAAGAACTCACGGAGCGATTTTCGCCCGCGTCCGCTGCGGTTGCGGGCCCGCAGCTTCTGTAGAATTCAAATATTTATATAAAAAATTAAAGCACATTTCACGACGCGTTTTACGCCCGCGGTGTACGCGGTTGTATGCGGCTCCCGCTGTACCGGCGGGCAACTAGTAGAATCGCGCGGGCCGCGGTTACCCGCAGCCTCGGCGGGTGGCACCCGCGCGCTTTGCGATCGGTTGGTGAGCGACCGCGGGGGCGGCGGGTCTTCTGTGAAGTAAATATAACGCAACGACTCGTTTCTGGTGTGTGTCCATGGCGGTCTGGACCTCAACTGATCGTTAACAGCCCGTCTTGCAATCTTGCGATCATCGCCCGCCACGTTTGCGGGCGATGATCGCAACCGCGGCGGCTGTGTAACCGCGCAAATAACCGGTCTCGTGAGTTTGGAAATAAAACCGCAGTTTCGCTACCGCGGCGGGCACGGTTCAAAATCGCTCCGTGAGTTCTTAGCCTTATAGGTAAGTTGTAGCAAAGTTTATATCGACATAAAATCTTATTAGGTATGAACTTCAAGCACACAATAAACTTTCTGTATAAAGGCTTTAAGGTGTAACCTTCTGATTTTAGAATAACCACGTAAGTTTTGTTATCACTATGGTGAATTTTGAAAAAATATCATGAGCCTTTGATTTCGATAAACTGCAGTGGTGTACGTTAATTAATCATTAATCGTTTTTTTAGAGTGGACAATGATCACATGACTTCTATCGCTCTCTGTTTGAGGCGAAAGAGTGTCAGACTCTTAGTGACTAAAAACCTCCCCTTTCCATTTCCTTCTCCGCGCCGGGGCTTGGTACATTATAAAGCCGGCAACCGCGACCCCCGCTGATTAACAAGACCTTGACGATAAAAAAGGTATTTGTGAAGATATTATAATATGTACACTGTACAGTTTGGATTAAGCTGTAATTTAGGATAAGTATAAACAACCTCGGTCTGGATAAGTTCATATACAAATAATTACTTAATTACTAGATTTAGATCAAAAAGTTCTAGATTTCTGTATGGATTTGGACATTATGGAGTCCACATTTTCATTCGGTATCCCCAAACAAATAATATTTGTGACAATTTGTCCCTTCGAATTCAAATCCCAATATGACGGTATATCATTTTCCACACGCAGTCCCAATAAGGGTCGGGGTCTATGAATTTATTTAGTACCGAGTACCCGAGTGTAGGGAGCAAAATGTAATTTGTTTGCAAACAGTTAAGTTGCTAGTCCCTGCTAATGAATACACCCCTTTAGACTTTGCTTCCACGGCATTTAAATACAGACCAATTCAAGTTTATTTGTTTGATTTGATTTAATTTTGTTTGCGATTGAGACTTTAGGATGAAAGGACTTTATTTGCATTGTGTTATGTGTTTGCAAGCAAGAGATTCTGTTATCAAATATTATAATTTAACTTTAAAATTGTATACAGCTTTACTAATACTGAATAAACTTTCAGTACCCACTTATGAAGGAAAATTAACACCGGGTGAGACACACGGCCTCACAGGAAACCGGCGTGGAGCAACCACAATGTTGAGTCTCGCCAGCGTAGGGTTACTTGGGGCCCAATCCGTCCCCATCGCACATTCCTCCGTAATCTTTGAATTCCTGAAACTCCCCATAAAGCCGGCAACGCACTCGCATCTCCTCTGGTGTTGCTTGTATCTATGGGCGCTGATTGCTTACTATCAGTAAAAAAAATTAAACAGGTACATAATGATTATTATTTTTACAATCTACTACTTATTGAGAATACTATGATACTAGGTTACCGTACTTCGTATTCCTTGTTTAATCATGTGACAATTCAATATCTCAGTAAATTAGTTTCTAATTACCCTGTTAAGTAAATAAGCTATATAATCAAAGAGTACTAATGAAGATTTTCGTTAACCTGCACTAAGACTAAAATTTCGTATGTTAAGCTTATGTTTCGAGCGGATAATTGTGTTGTAACTAATTTTGTACCCTGACTAAATACTTCGCTAAACGATTTCAGGAACTCTCTTGTTGAGGCGTTGTTACATAAATAATTTTGAAACTTATTAGCTTTAAGACATTGTTTCTATTCAAGATATTAGGTACCCTTTGTTGTTTAGTCGACGGTAACGCGTCTTCAACGTCTTCTATCAACATTTAAAGTGTTATCTTTGAAACATAAATTGTTTTAAACGTGGGAGTGTTATGCTTTTCTTCGACCTGGCCGGGTTTTACCACATCCTTACAGAAAAATGGTGTGAAGGAATGCGTGAGTTGTGTTTCGTCGAATGAGTGATGTTGCCAAAGGCCCAATCCTCCCCCATCCCAATACAAAATTTCCGATTCTTAAATCCCCAACCGTTAAAAGGCCGGTAACTATTTGCGCCTCCTTTGGCGTTGAGGGTACCTATGGGTAGCGTTCAATAGCATGTTACTGGCATCTCATTGGCTTTACCCAATGGTAGCTAACCTATCAACAGCGAAATGTTTGATCAGCTTCGATGTTTGAATATATTTATGTACTTAAGTATAAGTATTTCTGAAAATATAACGTATTTTTAACTTGTAAGAAATACTAGTAAAATCTTTGTACTTATGTATTTTATTATGTTTCCAGTTATCGACTTCATTCATCTAAGCAGTATTTTTTGCACATAGGTACAATTTCTTCCACAAATTCTGAACTGTAACTTATTACAATTTCTGACTATTCTTTGAGTATAGCTGAAGTTCAGAGGTATACTCCACCACATAAATTAAAGAAGAATGAAGCTTCTTTGAACCAAATGAAAACTTACGAATCTAGATACTTTATTACGTTGGAATGTAAAAAGGTTGTTTATACCTCGTAAATAAAGTATTCTAACCACAACCAACTTTTAAAGGTGAAGTTTTTAATAATAATCTTAATACTTAGTAGAGGTTTTTGATCTCCTGAAGATTTAATTTGTCTGACTGAACTTTTATCTTCACTCTAAGAAATATGGAACTGAATAAGCAAACCTGGTAGTAATACACCAGCATTACTCATGAACACCCGCTACACCAGTGGAATTATAAGTTAAGATTGCCAACAAAATGCCCGGGGGCATTTCCAGAGAATGTAATTGTGTATGTTTGTAAACGCACTCCTGCCACGGGAAATAAAAAAACAAACGTAGGGCAATATTGTCTTTAAAAAATATATGTATATGATTAGCCTCTTACTGGGCGACGGATTCTGTAAACTGATCTGAAGAAACATTATTAATAGGTACCTTAGAATAATTTTTCTCTTACCTGGAGGCCATTCTTGTCCATACACGAAGATTTCGGACCTGGCGATATCCACTCGGTTCCATGTTAGTGCCAAGGATAGCTGTTCGCTAGGAGACAGGTGCTGGGCCCTAAACAATGCCGTCAGGATAACCTGGTCAAGCTCCTGTACTTCACCACCTTCAGCCCGCTCTTGGATTCGGAACACCGTGATCTGCAGAAAAGGAAAAATGGTTAGACCACAAAAAATTTTGACCGCGTTTCTGTTTCTGTAATGAATTTGTGAAAATATTATTAAAATTAATATCTCGAGATTGGACTTGAAGGGTTATTGAAAGACAATCTTTAAGGTATAAACATTTAGATAGAACCAAAAAGGCAATTCCCAAAAAGGGTTAGCAAACTTCTTTCCATTACTTTCATTGTGATTCACCTTTTCATTTTCTTAAACAAACAAAAAGAGGTTATTGACCTTCTAATTTAACCTGAAAGGAATTAAAAACACCTTAATCGCCTCGAAATTTTAATGATTTACTCTGATAAACTTTCAAAACGCAAAGAATTTGACACGAAATCCGCAGGGTTACCTATTAAGTATAATAAAAAGGTCTTAGTTGTTAAACAGACGGCGGTTACCGACCTTACTCAAATTCTAAGAATTCGGTCGATGCCCTTAAGAAAATTGATACAAATTAGATTTTCGCCTTAAACGTTATTAGTGTAATAAATGTTTATTGATGGGATCTCGGGGCCGAATTGACTCGTGTTATCTAGGGGGGATGTCTTCTGATATTTCCGAAAAGATACCGAGACACGCTACGTGACCACATCACCGTTTACCTGTCTTAAGTAACTGGATAAGGAAATAGGAAAATGTTTTATTTCAACGAAGGATACGAATTTAGGATTGTCTTCTACAAATCCGAAGGAAAGAACGTAAAAAGGTAAGCGAATTTTTGTTTTTAATTTTATTTAAGGATTTATTTGAAATCTAAAATGATTTATAGCTGAGATCTTTAATTATATAGTGTATAAGTATAAGTGTGGGAGAGCAATGTTTCGGCACGAATGGGTCGGCTCGACCGGAGTGATACCATGGCTTCACAGAAAACCGGCGTGAAACAACCACAGCTTTGTGTTTCGCCGTGTGAGTGAGGTTACCGGAGACCCAATCCCTCCTCAATCCCTAAACCCTAAAAGGTCGGCAACGCACTCGTAACTTCTCCATTGCGGGTGTCCATAGGCGGCGCTGATTATTTACCATCAGGTAATCCGTCTGCTCGATTGCCGATCTATTACATAAAAAATATTATAAATCAATACTGGTATTCAAAGTTTAATTTATCCGCATCAAGGTCCGTTGCATAGTTTAAAACTATGCAACAGATTTTGATGCGCTTTTTTGTATAGACAGAGTGACTCAAGAGGAAGGTTTATACCTATGCATAATAACATCTTTTAAATAGTGGCGATTTTGTAACATAATTACACCCGTGCGAAGCCATTACTTTATTATAAACGCAAAAGTTTGTAAGTATGGGATGGGTGGAAGTTTTACTCTTTCACGTGAACGGATTGGAACTACTTAACGGATCTTAATGTAATTTGGCACAAAGATAGTTTACTGTCTAACATAAATATTTTTTTTGCCTTGTCATTAGTGTTACACTCTTCTCACATATCAGAACCGACTAAATGATGTAACAAAGAAATGTATTGTAAAACTGATTGAAAAAGAGTAACCACAGAGAGTAACCATAGAGTTTCTTGGTCGTTCTTCTCTATAGGAATCTACACTTTGGAACGAGCAAATAGCTTCACTAGAGGACAGACAGACAGACTGATATGTTTAATTTTAAAGCTCTTGATATACTTTTTCCCTTTTTTGCTTGACGTTCAAAAGTGCCTATTGTGGTCTAATTGAAATAAAAGATTTTGACTTTGACATAGATTATTTTTCCACTGGTATTTCGGGCAAAGCTGGTAGAAGCTAGTACAACATGAAGGTTGGTAGCTATACATTTATCGACACAGCATTTATAACAACTTTTAACTACACCATTGTTTAATCACCAAACAAAATACAATTTAGTAGTCACGCCAACCGTTAAACTGCTGTAATATTTTTCGTTGTACCTTTAACAAGCTTAGTTATATCGAACCCAATCGCCTATAGAAACAGTTGTTTACAAAAACTCAACGACGAAAACAAAATTACGAGAAAGTAAACAACAGCTGAAGAAAATATTACAAAATGAAGAAAAATAAAATTGTTTTTTTTTTTTAAGTGGGTCACGAAACTACGCCGCAAGTATTAACTACAAACAGTTTTGTTTTAAAAGTGTTGTCGACATTTTTTTCCAATAAAAACGTAATGTGTTTGTTATTGTCCAAAACATTTTAGTGAAGGTTACAACACAATGAATGCGTGAACGAATTGTGGGAGAGCCAAGCTTCGTCACGAATGGGTCCGCTCGACCGGAGTGATACCACGGCCTCACAGAAAACCGGCGTGAAACAACCAGAGCATTGCGTTTCGCCGTGTGAATGAGGTTACCGGAGGCCCAATCCCGACCTTTCCCCTATCCCTTCCTGATCCTATCCCCAAAAAATATCCGCAACCCCTATCCCCAAAAGGCCAGCAACGCATTCGTAACTCCTTTGGTGTTGCGGGTGTCCACAGGCGGCTTACCATCAGGTAATCCGTCTGCTCGTTTGACGAATTATACTATACAAAAATGCTTTGTTTACATACTGTTGGGATAGTTGGAAAAGTGATAATTACAACATAGTTATTCATGTATTTTTTTTTTGGTTTAATTTTCACCATAAAAATTGTTAGAGACCGCTTCACAATGTTTCAACAGTTACGACGTACTGAATAAATTTGAATATAGAACGCTAGTTGTATGAACTATGCGTAAATTAAGTTTATCAGGAACTTATGCGGAGGCGGTTATATTCATCAAATCCCAAGCGAACGCGTTTGCGCACCTATTGTTCTTCAATTGTGTCTCGAATTATTACGATTGAAAGGTTAACACTAATTTAACGTTATGTACCTACCGTTGGAATAGTTCAAAAAAGGATAAAGACGAAGTATGGGAGAGCCAAGCTCTCGCAATCCCGATATCTCCGAAACCGTACTCCCCAAAAGGCCGGCAACGTACCTACTCGTAACTCTTCTGGTGCATCGAATGTCCATTCATTGAATTACTATCAGGCAATTCGTGTACCATTTGTCCTCATATCACAAAAATGACATTTTTGTTTTACCTATGGTGATGCTTAAAATTATTAGTGTTACCAAAAACCGAAAATAGAATGATTACTACATACCTCGCACCTTATCATGTTACGTATAATAGGAAACAAATTAATCTAGTATCGAATAATTTAAGAAACAGACAAAAAAATAAATTATGGAACTTGAATTTATTGAAACAATTGAAAAAAGAAGCAAATCGCATTTCATAATTTTTTATTTAATTCCATAGACATTTATTTTTATTTTCGGTCAGTATTTTTCTTCAATTTATTATTATTGTTAGGTTTTTATTTAATTTTGATGAACTTATAGTTCGAAATATAAATAATCTAATAGCAGCTTCGAGTAAAAGCTATTATTAAATTATTCCAAACAACAACCCTATTAAGTGCCAAGTAATGTTATTTTCTAAATTGGCGGGAGTATTACAAAATTAGTTTTTAATGAATTTTATTTTGGGGCAACGGAAACGTTCTAGACGGTTTATACAGTCTACTGAAAATAATATAATATTCGTGTTGCAAAACTGGGAACTTTACCTTTATTATTTTTATGCTTGCTAACTTATAGTAAAAGTTGTTATCTTAAATGTTTATGTTATTTTTGTTATCTATCCAAACAAATTATTCAAGTGAAAATAAGGTATGAAGTACCAAGTAGTTATCACAATTTTACAAAAATTAAATAAAAACTTTTTAGATTTAATAAAGCTTGCAAAAAAAAACTATTTGAAAAAAGAAACTCACAAGCGATTACCACTATCAACATTTACAAATAAACAAAAAAAATTTGTGCACAAAATTACAATTTTTAAAATTCAGTTAAAATATTCCAACAAAAACTGGCGTACCTACTAAAACAACGCTATCAAAAATACATAACGGGAGTACATAAACGTAGGCATGGTGCGTACAAACAAGAGTATTTAGCTGAATATTTTATTAGTGTGTGAGCGCTTTGTTAATGTTTGCAACTTTGCCGGTAAACCACCAGCCAGTAGCTATGTACCTACTTACATTTATGTATATACATATACATACAGGTGCATGTCAAGCTATCCCAAATTGACCCTTTCTACGAGGTATGTCTCTCTCTATATTCTCTTCTGTTCGACTAGTATGACTTTTTTATAGGAACGAGTTCTCCGATTACCTGATGGTAAGCAATCGGTGCCGCCCATGAATACTTGTAATACCATAGGAGTCACTACTACGGTTATGAGATTTGGGGATTGGGGATGGGGGATGGGGGGAGAATAGGGCCTCTGGAAACCTCACTAACACGTTGAAACACAACGTAAGTCCGCCGGGATTCTGTGAGGCCGAAGCCTATTCGCGTTGAAGCATGGCTCTCCCACACATTACGGTATTGTATGCGGGTCTATTCCTAAGTATCACAATAGAAACAGGTATAGATTAATAATTTCGGTTCAGAACATTTAGAAGAAAATAACAAAATTTGAAAAATATGTTTTGAAATTGGTATCATAAACAACGAAAGACAGCCAAGGTTGTAAACATAGCAATTCCTACAAATTACGCTACCTACTAGGTAACTTAGTAACATTTTCGTAACGAACACCCCTAGGCAGCCATTACTTACATTTCTAGATTAAAATTATTTTGGGACAAAATTGTGTTACGACGGCGAGCGCAATTCAAGGCAACATAGATAATAAAATTATTTTTGCATAAAATAGAATAAAAAAAAAAATATTTTATTTAAATATCGAACACTTTAAAGCGTAACAAATTCTTGTGTCATTTAGAATACTGTTTTTATTTTATTCGTCGGCTTTTTATTTTTTTGGTTAAAAATGCTGAATGTTTTCATACACGAAGATTTATTAGGTCTGCTGAGAATTTATGCCGACAAAGAAAAATTATAGAAAACATAGCAAAGCGTGATCTGAGCTTGAACGACGAAGATTCTTTGCGACTTATGAATTACCTAGCTGTTTATGCATTTATTACCTATTTTTTTTAAGACGGATAGTCATCAAATGATTCTTAGCGTCAGATTCTTACTGAGTCATGGCATCCTTTGTACATTTTGTTTCCCAGTGTTGTCAAAATGTAGCACTAAATTAATTACATTGTAAATAATCTGCGAAAAAGTGACCAAGCGACGACTCTGACACGAGTAAAATGACTTCGTAGAGAAAAGACTTTTCTAAAAATGTTACCAAGATAAAAATATTACCATAGAGCTTATGTAAATTAAGTTTTTTAATGAAATCCGAGAATCAGTTTGTTAATTAAAGTAATGGAGTTTTCGTCGAACTTTCTGAGGATTACTTCTACTTAATTAAGTTCGGAGTTTGGTTTGGTTATTTTTGGCGCGAATCTCGAAGAATGGTTTTAAGGTATTAAATCAACTTGGTGTTTCATCTTTTAAACTTTAACAGTTTTGTTTTAGTTTATTATTTATATTTATTTGTGTGGTATTACCGTATTAATTTTAAAATCGAATTAAAAGTAAGATGTAAGTTTTCATCGGAGTGTAGTGTTTGTATGTGTACGTTTTACGTATTTTAACATGACGTAAATAAAGAGTTTTAATCTAATACTTGTTCGAAAAATCTAAAATCCATAAATAGAACAGCAATGATATCAGTTTTTAAAATAAACTTGAACTTTTCATTCAAATTGATTAAAATATTGAACTGTCAAATAATGTGGGATATTAAATGGAGTAGTCGCCAAGACTATTTCCAGTCTAGACTTTTGAAATGGTGGCTCTAAATGTACGTTTAGCATGATGGGTTCAACTTTGGCATTGTACCTACGATGTCACCTCAAAAAGGTATTTACGATAAAGTAAGAAAATAAGGATTTTCATTCAGGAGCAGATTAATCAAAATTCCTCAAGGAATTTCCAACCGTAAAGGAAAAAAATTACAGTTAAAAATGTTTTAAAGGTTTCCAGATTGGAATAGATAGCTTTGTTAAGATAAATTTTAGGGTATTTTGTGGGAGATAAAAGAGTTGTTTTGTGTACCAATTTAAAATGGTAAATACTCTGAATGTCGTCTGTCTAGACTCTAAATTAAGTCTTAAGATTAGAGATTAAGAACTAATCTCGTTCAATTTGAAACAAATTGGATAGCCAGATCTTCTTTGTGAAATGCCAGTTTGTTATGTACTAGCTGTGCCAAGCGGTTTCATTCATAGCCTGTGCTCACCGGCGAAAGAGTAGATTCTCAAGAGCGAGAGAATTTTTAGAATTTGGTCGTGTAGTTTAAGCCTATTCAATTCAAACAAAAATCAAACCTTTTCTCTTTGTGATATTAGGATAGATTGGTAGAGATAAATACAATTATGAGGTCTTATGCTAGCACTGTTGTATTTATAATATACCCTGTACAGTATTTTATGTGATAGAACGGCACACGAACATACTGAAAACCTGGTGGTAAGCAATCAGTGCCGGCCAAAGACATCCGCAACAACGGAGGGGTTTTGCTTCGCATAAGGGGTTTTGGAGACTTAGGGATTAGGGGGGAGGAAGATTTGGGCAGTTTTGGGCTTCCAGTAACCTGTCTCACACGACGAAACAAAAACCTATGTTGTTGTTTAACGCTAGGTAGGTTTTTTGTACCTAATTTTTACCTTCTTAAATGATAAGATAAAAGACAATAGAATGAACTAACATATTTACAACACCAACCACCTCATATTTACTAAAAACCGCAATCACTTAATATTATCAACACAGAACATTTTGTTTAATATTTTTCAAGACACAGTGACTTGAGATTTTAATAAGACGTTGTTGTGCTAGAGTTTACTACTGAGAAGTAGTACCGAGTACATATTTAAACAATGTCGTCTTTTCTTCACAGTACTTAAGCATGTTTGTACATCTGTCTTTGTAATCTTTCTTTTACTTTTTTTATTTAAACACGTCTCACACTATAATTTTCTCTTGATTCGTGGGTGCTTTCAAAGTCTGAGGTCTTACTGTGTCTGTGATTGCTGATCTCCGGTCAAAATAAGCACGGGTCTGCCAACGACAAGCTCGCGAAAGGTAGCTCGCTGAGAACTAGGTCCGAGCCATCAGACCACCACAGAAGAGTACTACTAGGGCCAATCTCCAGTCGGGATTAAGGGTGCTTGCCCAAAATGTACCGCCTAGCTCAGAAGAGGAGAAGGAAAAGGGTGGAATTAGGTAGTTAGTAAGATCAGTCAGTATTAAAAGTTCCTTTTGCTCCACTCAAGGGTGGGAGAAGTCAATAATGATTTTTCCCCTCAGAAGAGGCCTAAATTGACGTTAAATTAAGGTTCTTCTAAAAGACTAATTGAAATTGAAAGTACTGATGATCTCACAAATCAAATCCTACATCGCGCAAGTGAAGTTAAAAATAATACAATTGTTGGGTACGAACTTACTAGGCATGATCACCTCGATCAGAGAAACCTTCTTTTCTTAGCTTAAGGAACATTACTTTACGTTGCCTCAGGACTTGAGCTTTCTTAAGTTAATCTTTCGAATTAATTCTTTCGATAAAATTACTTAGATGTCAATAGCAGAAGATGATTCCGATGAGGTTTATAAATTGAGTCATATGATACAGTATTTATATTCGTTTTATAAGTACCTATACTTTATTGGCTCAGTATTTAAAAGTTGTAAGACTAAATAGCTAGTTATGTAGTTAAATTTGTTTGTTGCTAATGGATGCAGGTGGCAACTTGTCGTTCGAAGTGGAGAGCTAAGGGGGAGGCCTTTGTCCAGCAGTTAACGTTTTCCGGCTGCTGACGATGATGATTATGTAAGTAAATTATTTACTTCAGAAATAAGTTTATTTAAATTAGAAAATCTTAATAATGATACTGACAAGAAGACAAATTACTAATTTGATTGATAAAAAAATAACTTCTTTGTATAAGAATTATATACTTTGTTATTTGAAAAACTATTCTTTTCAACAAAGCTGCGGGAAACAGCTAGTTAAACCGTAGCAGTTAAATGTCCAAGAATTTATTACATGAACGTGTTTAGAACGCGGTGAAAACTTTGTTTCCATTAACCTGCTGTTTACCAGGCTGTTCCGTACGTGGTTTAATAATAAAATTCTGTTGTTACACTAACTTTATCTTGGAAGGTTTTAATGTAATTACATCTACTACAGTTTTCAATCCTCAATGGAAAACAATGTTATCTTTATTATTGTCTCAATTTAATTGTAAAATATAAACTATTTATTGTAAAGTTCAAATTTTATTTCTTATTATATATTTATTTATTTATATATTCTTTATTGTACAAACCATAAAAAATTAAACACAAAGAGCAGGCTTATAACCACAGAGTTCCGATGGGCGGCCTTATCACGCGCGGTGATTTCTTCCAGACAACCTTCCTATATTTAATTTCTGTAAAAGTTAGGTTTCATCTTTACCTAAAATTTTAATGACATCGTACCAACTACATCCCTTATTTCGCATATAAGATGACAGTACAAAAATACACAGGGATCGCGCTTGGCGTGCATAAACCAAGAATTTTCAATCAAGTATTTGTTTGTCGATGAACTTTAAGTCAATTTCAATCTAAACGGTCAAAGACCTGAAATGAATGCTGGACTCGATTTTCTGGATAAAGTCAGTTCAATTTCATTTTCAGCATAATAAAATCCATAGTGAAAACGTCCATAAAACCTGTACATGGATATTAATTTTCTGAAATATGAGAGAACTATAAAGCTCGTGGCTATTTTCAGTAGGTTTTAATTAAAAAAGCGACGCTGTAATTTCTATATTAACTTATAAAATCATAATCAATGTTGAATCTATGTTATTTTGGGATCACGTAAGGTATTTAAAATTGATTGATTAATGATAAAACAGATTGAGATTTTTTATATTTCGTTTATCAAATTCGGCAAAGGTTCGGCAAAGATCTTGTCCTATTTTTTTATAAAATGAATGCATATTGATGAATAATTTACAAAGTTTTATATAAAAACCTCAAATGATTTAGACTTTGAAATCCAACAGAGATTACTGTGCACAGAGAAACAAGAAGGTGAAAAACAGTTAGCTTCAACACTTTAGCACAAAGCGAAATTTAACAAGAGTGGCAATAAAAAGTGCAGGCCCCAGAATGTCGCCTTGAGGAACGCCCGCTTTTTGTGACGCCTCGGGTCTCCCATTAAACGTGCTAACGAGACACGCCCATCAATTGTGTCATTCCATTATAAGCATACAATCTACAGAAGAAAATGATACTTTTAAAACTAGTTTCTTCATTACGACGTTGATTAACATTCTATGAAGCTGTACTGAGAACTAAAATGCTTTAGTGGTTTTAATTTTAGTAATATTGCGCTCCTGGTTCAATGGTTTAATATATCTCTGTCATTGTTGTTTGTTTGAGGTTATCTCCTTACTGTAATTTAGCCGGATATGAAATATTTTAGTTTTACTGACAAATTGTTGTATTATTTTAAAGCACAATATTGCATCACAGTACAAGAGTATTTATTAAAATCCCTAATGAGTGAACTGAGCAACCAACCAAATAGAAGTTTGTTTTAAATGAAATTCTGTTTAAATATGATGAAAACGATAATTTCAATGTTTTCATTTTATTTTCGTTTTAAAATCAATTCGGTTCTCAATAATAATTTACTTCGAAAAGTATGGCACAGTAACTTACCTACTGCTAGGCTGACTATAAAAGTATTGGTTTTTTGCAAAAATGTTTAAATGATTTTACAATTTTTCTGTAAAAATAGAACTCACACACACAAAATTTAAATGTACACAAATATAATATTCCTGGTTAAAAAAGAAGCAGTGTTAAACAGGAGCAGGGTGAAAAGAAAATTGAAATGTCAAGCAAAGAGAATGATTTACTTGGCTATGATGGCATGGCGGCCATCTTGAATATTTATTATGCGCAGGTGCATTTGACTTTCATATTGTGGTATTTTCTCTTGTTATCTACCAGCATTTTTTTAGTATTCCATAAAGCGGATTTATTTTTAGTTTACTTAAAAGTTTAGTTAAATTAAAAGTTTTATGTGTGAGTTTAGTTATTATAATAGTATGGAAAAATATATTACCGTGCTATCTTCGGGAATTAATCATCATTTATATTATACTTGAGGACGAGGGTGCTAGGTGGCCTGGAGGCTATGGCGCCTACTTATTATGAATATTTGTATGTATTGATTAAAAGCAGTCTATGTGTGTGCCTTCGGGTATTACTTATCTACATACAACTAAATTCAAACCAAATCGGTCCTGCCGGTTTGGCGAAAAAAAAAATATATAATATAAAGTATATTTTTGTATTGGTATTTAAATTAGACATTACCCGCGTATATGTACTTTCTAATATATTTTGGACACAACTACTAGACGGCGACGGAAAACTTCCTGAGGAACTTTGTACCATTTCTAATTATTATAACTTTGAAAATGATCAATGATTATGCTTTATAGGATAATGATATATTAATAAAAATATACGCTTAGAGTCATCAAACTTTTATTATTTATCGTTGTAGATAAGAAGATAAAATCGTTCGACGTGGAGAGCTAAGGGGGAGGCCTTTGTCCAGCAGTGGACGTCTTCCGGCTGATGATGATGGTGAGGAACTCGAGAAAGGACATAAGATAGTATTAACACCAAAAATCTGCAGGAAGTTACTATTCCACGCGAACGGAATCGCGGGCAAAAGCTAGTAAAACATATGTACGTATAGTCGAAGTGTATTCAAGAGATTAATTATTGCCACTTCGGAAACTTCCATAAAGTTTTCTCAAGTAAAAAACTTTTATAAACACGACAACTTCGTCCAACTATAAACAAGTCTAACTACAATTAAAAGCAGACGATTTATATTTCTGTCATCTTCATCAGCATTTTGTCCGAATGCTTGGAAATAATCTAAATGTTAATCGAGTCAGATTACCTAAGTAATTATTTCTCCAACTACATGTATACCTACATATATTACGATATTTTGTCGGATATTCCAGATAAGAAGTTTTTTGAAAAAAGAACGATAGAACGTCGCACAATGCACCAAAGACTATAGGTTATGGCTGAGTTTTCAATAGTAAGGCAAAGGATATTTGAGGAATAAAATTGTTGTTGTCACTAACTTCTACAAACATTCTGACGCGACAGCATCATAATTATTCCCCAGGTAACTTTTAGCTAACCATTGAAAAATCAACCCTAAAACAATGAAAATAAATAAAGATCTGATGATTCGCAGTAATTTCGTGATATCTTATCGTTTCTCGTATTGTTGATTTTTATTTTTAATTGATTTAGTACTTCCCTAAATTACTGACAAAAGGACTCACTGCTTGTCTCATAAGAACAAGTACGGCATTATGGTGCATATATTTACATTATTTAGCCAGTCATGAGCCATATGTAGACAATACGCGAAATTCTATTATCGAACGAACGCCATGAATGGACGCAAATTGTGCTTCACGTGTCTCATTGTGTGTGACCCATTAGCTAGGTTCTGTCCTTTCATCAACGCCCTAATTACGTGCCTCATAAGGTTCCAATTGATACGAGCACAATTAGTCTCGTCTACACTATGATTTTCTTGGAATGTACGTCACAGACGGAGAAAATGAGTATGTTCAGGCAAAGCAAAGGATAGTTAGATGAAATTTCCTCGCTTATAGCCTTCTGTGAATATAGCATAAGTAAGATAAAACTGTGCAGCGGCCAACAAACAAAGCTTGGTCGGATTTTATGTGTCCGATATACTGTGACATCACATCACACCTGATATTCCCTCGAGCGGTACAGGCGTTACTTTTGCACAAGTCAAAAACTTAAAACCAATTTATAAAATGGCTCTTTGGAAAGACCTATCCTTTAGGTTTCTGCCTTTTAGAATTAATTTATCTACAAGCTAAAAGATTGGGAGGAAAGGGCAAAGTTTCTTATTAAAAAAAAAAAACGAAAAAAAACTCCGTCAATGAGAATAGTCACCAGAAAACTTGCAAACGGTACAGAAGCTCGTTAGTTCGGCCTTTTTATACTTTAAGGAAAAGTTTCCGCTACTAGAACTAGACGCTTTTGTATTTTTATACTTAACAGGAAAAAATATCCTGAACTTTGACCGGGAGACGTGGCAGATATTTTTTTCAACTTATAAAGGAACCGAATCCGAGGAATATTTATTAAAAAATAACTGACAAATAGCCAACATTTGGAATAATTTTAGTGGTAGCCCGGAGATTAAGGCGCTCGCTTCTCATGTAAGAGTGCGGTTCCAAAACCTGGTAAGTTCCAATGTGGTTTTTTATAGGTACACGTTATACCTATCTACTTTCTATGATTATTCATTATGACACAACTGACATAATATGATGAAGGAATACATCGTGAGGAAACCTAGATGTAACATTTCTAAATATAAGTTTGAAATCGCCAATCCGCTTTGAGCAAGCGTGGTGATTAATGCTCAAACCTTTTCCGTGTGAGAAGAGGCCTTTGCTCAACAGTGGGCATTTACAGGCTGATGATGTGTGAAATACTTTTCAAATTATTTAATAATGATGCAATTTATTAGGAAAGTTCAGTGACTAAATTAACTAAGTATAATGTTCAATGAATATCTATTATGATTTAAAATACATAATATAGAATGTCTGCATAGTACAGAAAGCTGATCAATAGCTACTTTTAGTTATTATTTTGAATCAAATCTCTATCGTATCAAAACCTATAAAGCAAAAACATTTTCGAATGAACAAACTCATACCCATAACGACAGATAATGTTCTTTGTTCATTCAAGTATAAAAAAACCACGACATTAATTTCCCAAACGCACTACGCCTCGTTTTTGATAGCACATATAAACGGAAAAGAGTTATTATTTATTACATTATTCTAGCATAATGCCTTAGTATTTACGAGCATAATATACTCGTAATTTACCTGTACGGCGAGGGAAAAACACATAATCGTATTAGTAGTGCCATTTTTCTTTTATTTTGAGAGGGCTCGTGTGTTTTTCAAAGGTATAGGGCAAAGGGAGATTTGTTTACATTATGACATGAGACATCTAAAGGTTTTTGGAATTAATAGCTTGCATTTACTAGAAGGTTCTATGGTCAAGAAGGTTCTTTGTGATTGAATAATTTATGAACGTAGAGAAAGTATAGAATTAAGGATTGTTATAAGTATATTCGGATATGGGATACAAATCTGTATGTTATCAAAATCAAAATAATTTATGATTATCGTGTCTTTTTTAGATTATTTTATTCTTTTGCCAGCGATTTCGTTCGCGTGGAATAGTGACTTCCGCAGATTTTTTGTATAAAACGGCGTGTCCGTAACAATTACCACAGAAATTTGTTCAGTAGTTAAAGCGTGAAGAAAAGATAGACAGACAGAGTTACTTTCGCATTTATAATAATAAAGAATGGATTCAGAATTCAATAGCACATTGTATTTACATAATATGTATTGAATTATTTCCAACGGGAAAATATAAAGCATCAGTTAACGAGATTTTAAGTAAAAATATACTAAGACATTAATTAAGTTTTTTTTGGGAGAGAAAAGCGTCAATAACTTCTCCCGCATGGGTGTGTTGATAGGATAGAATGTCAGACTCTTACTGGCTAAAAGCCACCCTGTTCCTTTTCCTATTAGGTACATTATTGCGCTGGCGTCTACAACCCTGACTGGACCCTTAAGACATTAAAGTAAACTATTTCAAAAGTAATAATATGATAGGGGCTAGACAGAGCAAAATCAACGTCCATAATCTGTCGAACGTCTGGAAAGTTTTACGTAAGTATATTTCGGTATTTTAAACTAAAAATCACTTCGTCACGTACGAAAATTTAAAAAAAAAAGAAAAAATTAAGACAAAAAAAGAAAAAAATGTTTTAAGCTGAAGTTAACAGAGTTTTTTGAAGCTTAGACTAATGATATGACCTGAGAACGAAACTGTGTTATCTAGTTACGAACAAGGCCTAATGTCTCAGCCGGTGAGATGAAGTTATTATCTTTTTTAAGCTTTGGTTTTTTTGTTTGTTGTTTTGTTGGTAATATATGTATATGTATACGTTTGGTGTCGGATGCAATTTCTACGTTGTATTGTCTCTTATATTATTTACATTTGAAAACGATTGATATTTAAAAGTTTTTTTTTTGAAAATTTTGAAAGCGGTGAAAGCCGTTGCTCTTCTACCAGCCTTTTTTAAGGAATAGGAGCCAAACGAGTAGAAGGATCACCATGATGGTAAGTGATCGGTGCCTATGGATAACTTTAGCACCAGAGGAGTCATAGGTGCGTTGCCGGCCTTTTAAGAAGGGGTAAGAAGGGGTACGCTCGTTTCTTGAAGGTTTGAAGTTCGTAACGTATTAGCGTTAGCGCTAACTGTATACTTATCCCAAGATTCACAAAATCAAAGAGAACTCATTTTGAGGACAGGCGTATGGAACATCATAGTTTCAAGTACTTACCAGATTCTTTTTCCGTGTACACTGCAGCAGTTCCCCGTACAGCAATTCTGCTTGCTGCATACCCACTTCGAAGGTCTTCTGAATGGTGCTGATCAGGTAGTCCCGCATTGACTCCAGAACCGTCTGCTCGCCCGTCTCTGACGCATATCTGATGGAAATGTTGTAATTATAGGTAACAGAATTAACTTGAATTCAACATATTTCTTCCATCAGTAATATCGCAACATTATCTAGAATGTAACAAACGAAAAAAAATGGTATTTAATTAAATTCTATGGTCGCGTAGGAATGCAAGATAATATATGAAATATACCACTTCGCACGGGTGTAATGCTGATACTAATTTTCTCTACATACGTACTTGTAAGTAAAAAAACTGCATCAAAATCCATAGAGATGTGTACTGATATAGCGACTTTGTTTTATACTATGTAACATATATTACAGAACTTTATAAACAGCAACTTTTGGTTATAATAATTAATTTAAGTACGTCTTCAGTTTAAATGTAAGCTTGTTAGTTGAGTAAAATAATAAATTTAAATTACAGCCGGGAAGTCCATAATATGTTCTACTTACATTTAAAGAAGGCAACTTAATCAGTAGTTGTATTCTTGACAATTAGCCAAATATTTAGTTTTTTATTTTGGTATTTTCCTCAGTCATAAAGATATTATTTCAGCTTTTGAGTGAGTGAGGTTATCGGAGGCCTAATCTTTATTCCTAATCCCTAAAACACCGAAACCCTAATCCCCAATAGGTCGGCAGCGCACTCGTGTTTCTTCTGATAATGGTGACCATGGGCAGCTCGTTCGTCTTACCAGACGGTAAGAAATAGGTGCCGACCCAACACATAAAAAATAAAAAAGGGTATAAAATAGTAAATAAAAGTCCACAATGGTAATGAAAACGGGCAAATAGCTTCACTAAGAGGACTGCCCGATAGACTAGACGTTCAAAAGTGCCATGATGGTTAGATTGAAATAAATTATTTGACTTTGACTTTGATTTGCCAACACAGCAAAAATAAACACAATATAACTTGAAAACGTCTACAACAGAATTTGTAACGTGTCTACAAACAAAATGTCAACAAGGATACGTATATTGTATGTACGTACGGTTTATATATTTTCAAGGTGCCCTTAAAGTAAAGCAGTTCTTGACATTTACTTTGAGAAATATCTTGGAGAGAATTCGTATCCATTCTAATGTGGGATACCAAAAAATATTCAGACAAAATATACTGTCGAGATATTTTGATGTAGTAATAAAATTGAGGCCCGTAGGCCGTATTTTTTTTGATAACGACGTCATTATGGGTTACTGTTGTGAATCATGGGGTGGTGCCAGCAAGTGCTCGGGCCAGGAGTCACTGATATTATGTGTATTTTTCTGAGGATCCTGAAGTTTCTAAGTGTATGTTTTAGGGTTAACATTTTAAGTTTTTTGCTAGTCAGTTTAATGAGAAGTAGCACCACTGAAAAATCAAGCCCAAAACACTAAAAGTGAGTGGAACATGGTGGCCAGACTAGAATCGGAGAATATGGAACCTATCTGTTAACTACACACCATGCATCAGAAATTAGCCCATAGAGATAACTGGTTGAAGGATTATACCTGCAACCATTCTCTATGGGCTACTTTACCAAAGAAGTCACGCTCCTCAGCAGTGTGGTTATGATCAAGGGGATGCAAAGAAATAGAGAGTGCTCTTTCAAATAAGCAATTAAAAGCTGGTGAAAAGAGTCCTTAAAAAGTGAGTGAACGACTAACTGAAGTTAGTCGTAAAGTAGTAGTTAGTAGTAAAGTAGCCCATAGAGAAAAATGGTTGAAGGATCATATAAAAGAAGGATAACGTTATAATTAATGACCTTTCACTGTTTTTTTTGTGAACATCACTGCGGCACTATAGGGTTTTCTCCTAAGCCACACAATTTCACATACACATAACACCCAGACACGAAACAACAATTAGTGGATCAGACAAAGAGTTGTTCTGTGTCGGAATCAAACCCGCGACACGTTGCACGGCAGCCGGTTGGTCAGCCACCGTATAAACCGTGCAGTCGACATATTCTTAAGTATCATGCTATATATTCCAGAACTTTCCAAGTTGTACCTATAATAAAGCAACAAACTAATACTCGTAAGTATTACTCTTCAAAGTTAGTAAAGTTTGGTAAAACTTGTGAGTACTTGCACCGCACTTATGAAATTGTGTGCAGTTTCATTGAACAAATATTGGGTACTCAGGGACTTTGACACATGTATTACTTGAAAAACTTTACTTGTTTCTGTGACTGGTTGTTCGATGCGGGTACGAGGAGTATTGATTTAGAATGGAGGCCAAAAAATTTGTTATTTTGTAATCGAACTTGTTAGGTATGGGTATTATTAATTAGGTACTAATGTGTCGTACGAAATGTTTTTAGATACATGAATTGATAGATTTTCTATTACTGTTTTGTAACGAGTTTCAAGTATAGCACGCTGCACATGAATAAGAGTTCCGTTGTGACTTGAAACTAGCGAAGTTTTTATCAGTTTTTTTTTAGAAAAAAAAAGTATTTTCTCTTGTATCGTGGGTGCGTTTACAAACATAGAATTTTACATACATATCCCACAGTGGTTTCGTTCGGGAAAAAAACCGGCAACAGGTTGCGTGGCAGCCGAGCCACCGCGCGACCCGTGCAGTCAAATTCACGCGAGTAAGTCGTTATTTTCAATAAACAAAATAAACACTGTTTTTAACTATTTTACTATACATATATTAGGTACTTACTTGTGAACAAAAGCAATGAGATCCGCAGCTCGACCGCTACCGTCACATACAACGACGGGCACCGGAGGTGTGTCAGTGACGTATTCCAACACTGCACGCACCGTGTTAGTGCCGCCCTCTATCACCAGGCACACCACCGGAGTCGAGGAGTGTGTGTCTGCAAAAAAAATGCCATTAAAATGTGTCACATTAAATTAAATTAGTATTTTCAGTCATTGATAAAGATTACAGATTGACAAAAATAATAATTGTTAAACGCGCCAATTTATAATTTTTTTAATTTGTTGTTAAACGTACACAGGACGCAAGACAAAATCCTAGAGAAGGACTCATTTTTTATAAAAAAAATATTTTTTGAATATTGAACATCGAAGGTACACAGCAAAAAAAAAAAATTTTTTTTTCTGTAAACATTTATATTATTTCTCGAATCTTATGTAGGTATATTCATATTTATCACAGCAATGAAACTTAAAATTTTATGGTGATGGTGATATGCATGCTGAAAGGTATTAAAAATAATAATTTAAAACAAATTAACTTAGATACGTAGTATACATGTACATGCAATCTTTTAATGTACTATGATTAATAAAACCCACTAGTTACCAATTTAATAAAATTTGGCATATCTTTTAAAAAAAAAAAAACGTTTCCCTACACTAGGATTAACTCCTGTGTCGTGGGTGCGTTTACAAACATACAATTTCACATACACATGACACGCAGACCCGAAACAAAAATTTGTGGATCACACAAAGTGTTGTTCCGTGCGGGAATCGAACCCGCGACACGTCGCACGGCTGCCAGCTGCCCAGCCACCGCGCCAACCGGGAATATGAATGGATTGTAGTCTGGAACACTACATAGGCTTCTCTTTACCCTGATACTACCAGCAAAGTTGTTGGCAGAAGCTAGTATTCGAAACTTAGGGAAGATAAGACCTACATTAAATAAAATATAATTTGTCTACCAGTCGCGGTATCTAAGTTACTGAAGGGTCGTAAACACTGCTTTAAATAACAAATAGATCGACCTGAAAATACTGAAACACTGAAATAAATAGCCGCTATTATATAAAAGTGACAAATAAGTTGACATAGGTACGGAATAAATTCAGACGAATTATTTCCACGTAATTTGATTTCGCCAATTTCTCACCCAAGCTGTTCACAAGCGCACTGCAGGAGGTTTTTAACAGCTTGCCTAATTCATGGCAATCACGGGGTATAACTGTTGGTGACCAGCAGCTAACGAACCTCCGCTTTGCTGATGATATTGTATTGTTCTCCACATCATCTAAAGATCTTGAAGAAATGCTAAAAGATCTGAATACGGCAAGTGTTGAGGTTGGGCTTAAAATGAACAGATCGAAAACCCAGATCATGACCAACAGCACGAAACGTAGGGTAGAGGTAGACGGGCAAGTGTTGCAATATGTCGATGAGTATACGTACTTGGGCCAGATAATATCCTTTAAAAATAGGCAAGATAAGGAGGTCGAAAGGCGAATCCAAAATGCTTGGAAGACCTTCTGGGCCTTTAAAGATCACTTAAAGGGTAGCCTTCCAATGACACTGAAACGAAAACTCATCGACATGTGTATCCTGCCCGTCCTAACCTACGGTGCTCAAAGTTGGTCACTTACTGAACAGCAAAAGTCCAAACTCAAGATTTGTCAAAGGGCAATGGAGCGCAGCATTTTAGGTGTTAAGCGATTAGATCGCGTTAGAAACACCACGCTGCGCTCCATAACTCAAATAGCAGATGTCGGAGAAAAAACAGCCAGGCTGAAGTGGGAGTGGGCTGGCCACGTCGCACGAATGCACTCGGACAGATGGGCGAAGATTGTCACTCACTGGACACCAGAAGGAGGTCGACGCCGTCGAGGTCGACCACGGCGAAGGTGGTGTGACGATCTGATCATGTACGCGGGGCAAACTTGGCCGGAGATCGCTCTAGACAGAGAAATTTGGAAGGAAAAAGGGGAGGCCTTTGCCCAGCAGTGGGACACACGATAGGCTATAAAAAAAAAAAAAAAAAAAAAAATTTGATTTCATTTTGTGGAACATTTTTTGTACTATATTTTGCTCACGTTGGTTGAAAATAAATTGATCGAATAGGTGCCATTTTTAATTCAATTCAATTCAATTCAATATATTTATTGTATTCCACAATGTGAACTTAGGTGGTAGGGTACATAAGGATTTACATATATTAGTTTAAGAGCATTGTGGGCCCTGTCGGGCATAACAACATTTATTTATTTATTTATTTTTTATGAGGAGGACTAGTATTTATACATATATGTTTACAATTTTAAGTAGGTTTATATAGCTTATTCTATCTATACTAATCTATACTAGCTATACTTATATTATAAATTAAATGCGAAAGTAAATGTCTGCAGGAAGACACCATTCCACGCGAACGGAGTCGCGGGCAAAAGCTAGTTATACATGTATTTTTAACATTTGTTTCTATTTTTATTATTATTATAGTTTATTTAGTGAATTTATCATTTAATAAGTATATACTTCTTACTTATATGTTTGTTCTATATTATTAATTATTTATTGTTGTGTTAGTTGAAATTAAAATTAAAGTTTTACATTTATTTCGACAGAGATAGATTTTATATGTAATGCATATAGTTACGTCATGTACTGTTTTATTTTGTTAAGTGAGTTTATCGTCAAAGAATTCTTTTACTGTGTAATAACATTTTGTTTCCAGGAGTCGTCTTAATTTGTGTAAAAACACATTGGTTTTAGGTTCGTTTATTAGGGATTTAGGTAACTTGTTGTATATTTTTACTGACATAGTGATTTAGTTTTACTAACGTAAATAGAAGTACCTAGATGAACTAGCTTTGTTCAGTTCAGTTTTTTTTCTGAAAATAAAACACAGCTACGTTGGTTTTTCGAAACCAGTTACGTATAAAGTTTTTTTTTTATGTAATAGATCGACAAACTAGTATTCGGATTACTTTGTGGTACGCAACCGGCGCCTATGGACACTGACACCAAAGGAGTCATGAGTGCGTTGCCGACCTTTTTGGGATTAGGATGCTGGAGATTTAGGGATTGGAGAGAAGAAAGAACGATTGGGCCTACGGTAAAATTTCATCTGAAATTAATCGTGTGAATTATACCAGTAGTAGTTAAATCTACACTAATATTATAAAGAGGTAAAATTTGTAAGTTTGTAAGTTTGTATTTAGGGGGTAATCTTTGGAACCGCTGGTCGGATTACCAAAATTCTTTCACTGATAGACATCTACAATGTTCCTGCGTGCTATAGGCTATTAAACATCACGCTACGATCAAATGGAGCCGAGCAGCGGGTGAAACCGCGCGAGAATAGCTAGTGTAGAAGAACAAGAATGACTTGTAAATAAGTACCTCCTCCTCTAAATTTAAAGGCAGTAAATATTTGCTTTGTTAATTACGGTTTTAACGTTGTTGTGTTTGACAGCATGAGCCATTAAACTTTCAATAAATTCTCAGGAATATTAATCAAAGTTTTTGACATCTCATTAATAAGTATTTGAACTCTTTGAAAAGTTCCACATAGAAACTTACATACATACTTAACGTTAAATTTTGTTCTTCGAAGGCGTAAGTAGCAGGCCTGTTTCCACACTTTCATGTAAGTTCCCGATAAACTTTTGTGTCACATAGCTCATAGTTCATAATAATTACGATAAAAAATCAACGTGTATTTTTTTTATGTCGGCAAAGGAGCAGGCGGATTACCTGATGGTAAGCAATCAGCGCCGCCCATGGACGCCCGCAACGGAGGAGTTACGAGTGCGTTGCCGATCTTTTAGGGATTAGGGATTAGTGATTTGGATATTTAGGGATTGAGGAAGGATTGGGGGAGGGGAAGGATTGGGCCTCCGGTAACCTCACTCACACGGCGAAACACAACGCTGTGGTTGTTTCACGCCGGTTTTCTGTGAGGTCGGTCGAGCCGACCCATTCGTGCCGAAGCATGGCTCTCCCACACTTATGTGTATCTTACATTATCATACTCATGGTGATCAGGGTGAGGATATTAAATTGAAGAAGTAGCACTGACTAACCGAATCTGATGATTTTGAGAAAAATTCTGAAGAAAGAAATTGATTCTCCAGGTAAAAAGTTATGAGGCGATGCACAATAAGACAGGTGAATTGAAAACGCCCTTCTTTTTCTTAGAAGGTTACGATACTAACATATGTATGTACATATATATCTATTTCTCTACGCATCGAAGACTATAGATGCGATATTCTACCAAAGTCTCGGACCAGGCCATAAACTGTTAAAGTTAAACCAATAAATATCACAGAGACTACACACCGGCACCACGTTTATGTCAAAAAGAACCTTTTATTCGTCGCAGTAAATCCGTTTTATGTAATTTTCACTGCTTTCGGATTGAATGGGAATTTTCCTGAAGTGTTTCGATAAAATCATAAAGAGAAAAAAGTGTAGTACTTGTACTTGTAAATTGAGTTATATTCTTTGGTTCAATGAAATGAAATTAGCTTGTCAAGCTTTTCTGATGTTGGAGTGTCGTGATTGCTTTCGTTTCTTTTTGTATTTAACATTTGTATCCAAGTCGAAAAATTGAAGATTGATATTTTTGGCGAATTCAAGTTTAGAAAAGGAATTCTGGTCACTGTGATACTGTGTACAGATAATACATACTTATCCAAAATAATATTATAAATGCGAAAGTAACTTTGTCTGTCCGTCTGTCTTTTCTTCACGCCGAAACTACTGAACCGATTTCTGTGTAATTTAGTACAGACATAGTTGGGCACTCGAAAAAGGACACAGATAGTTTTTATACCAAAAATCAACAGGAAGTCACTATTCCACGCCAACGAAATCGCGGGCAAAAGCTAGTTACAGCATAAATAATTAAACAACCAGACACCGTATACTGCAATTTTTTTTATGGAATAGGTGGCAAACGAGCAGACGGATCACCTTATGGTAAGCGATCGGCGCCGCCCATGGACATCAACAACACCAGAGGAAATGTTTCATTATGTTAAACTATTTTTTGTCTTCGCTACATCGAACAATGGTACCCAGGATATTATTAGCATTCAACGAAGGACGAAGTAACAAACCGTAGCTGTTTATGATATCCTATTAACGTTATTATATTTTAAGTTAAAATATTAATAAGCTTCTTTACATTTTCGCCTACCCAGTAGTTATAAATCTTCAGACAAAAAGTGACAAGATTTATGCTCCCTATTTAGTTCGTTAGAGGTCATGTGACATGTATTTTCTTATCTCGATAGTCTGTTGTTTAGAAATCCTTATGGTTGGTTTCTGTATACCAAGGAATAATACAATGAAATTGTTTGCATAATAGATTCTTACGCTTGGCAACTTGATTTACTTTTTTTTTTAATTTGGCTCACTTTCTTTAACTCTTGTTTTTGCAATAAAAGTGTTTAGCAATACTAAATACTTTCAGTGAAGTTACATACTGCAATAATTATACGACATTTCTTTCTCTCGCTGCTCTGTCCGGGTGGAATGTCATATGTGTTAATACAGGTTATCACTTCTCTACATAGCTACGAGTGATTTCAACCAAATTGATCAAGCCGTTTATGCGTGAAAGAATAACAAACATACATCCATACATTCTCACAAACTTTTACATTTATATATAATATTAGTAGGTTTTATAATATGAGTAGGAAAAAAACAAATTGGCTATATCTACGAAAAAAATAAGTGTGGGAGAGCCAAGCTTCGGCACGAATGGGTCGGCTCGACCGGAGTGCTACCACGGCCTCACAGAATACCGGCGTGGAAAAAAAACAGCGTTGTGTTTCGCCGCGTGAGTGAGGTTACCGGAGGCCCAATCCCTCCCCTTCCCCTATCCCTTCCCGATCCTTATTTCCGCAACCCCTATCCCCAAAAGGGCGGCAACGCACTCGTAACTCTTTTGGTGATGCGGGTGTCCATGGCACCGATTGCTTATCATCAGGTAATCCATATGCTCATTTGGCGACCTATACTATAAGAATAAACAAAAAAAAGAAAAGGAAGAGTTTTTTAAATATTTACAGAAAAAACGTATGAACTCGTAGTTTCTTTCGAAAATCTGACGACACTAGCTGATGACATGCAATTAATGTAACGGGTGTCGCAATTTGTGCATCGCGCTGACTGTGGTCGGAAACCGCGGCTTGTGCTGTCATGTTGTGGTCACCAGATTGCAACCGGACGTGTAGGCGAAGCAGGTATAGGGGATGAGAGCCAATTATTAATGTATAGAGTTATGTCACTGATTAATCAGGTTTGAAATAATAATAATAATTCCAAGAGGTTTTCATTCAACTAGCGACCCAACCCGACATCGCATGGGTCCAATGCTAATACTAATTTGTCCACTATAATATGTATATGTATATACCTTCCTCTTTTGAAATCCCATCAAAATTTGTTGCATATTTTTAAAGATGAAAGCATACGTAATGATACCATTTTGTTAAATAAACAAAAAATAAACTAACCTAAAAATCTAAAAACAAAAAAGTATGCCAGTAAATAAAAATATATAAATTTAAAAGCTGCTAACCAAATATAAAATGAAATGTTTTAAGCTGTATGAAACTGCAAAATTTTAACTGGATTAAACGCGTATGTTTTACTCGTTATGCACAAAAGCTAACTAGGCAGTACGTTTAAAAGTCAAAGTTTAATTAGACACTAGTTCAGTCGAGAATCTGATTTGAGTTTATCATCAAACAAACACTCAATTTCACACAACAATTCAATTACATAGAATATCATACAACGTTAATTTACTACACAAGGGTGTACATACAGACTGAAATCGAATAAAGGCAACAAAATGAAATAGGAGCTTTAGTTACAGTAATATAGTAATAATAAACTGTTTTTTCTATACAAACTAAGATCATAAATAAAACGACGTGATAATCGTTTTAAAATGGTCCATTGACGTTGTCATCTTTATTTAAGTACGAATTATCAGTATTCCAGAAAATAAATAATATGCAAAACAAATAAGACTAATTAATATATTAAGAAATCTCGTCCGACATAACGCAGTGCAGCATGTTATTAAGCGTTGACATTCATTGCTATCATTCGACTCACCGTGACACTAATAAAAGCATATTAATTTTACATTTGATATGTTCTAAATTTTCTTGACAACACGTATTATTGTATGTTGAAATTTTGTTGCATCTATTCAATTTCACCCTGTATACATTTAGTATTCATGCTACGATAACATAGTGTTCTACGGACAAACGTAGCATGTTGCTACGCTACTACGCCGTAGCAAGTCTAGCTAACGTTCTTATTTCTACTATATGTAGGTGCATTCTTTGTCTGTATTTTTTATCAAACTAATATGAAGTTGATAAAAATGTTCTGTCGACGTATGTATGTTTTCGTCATATATGTATTTTGTTTCATATAACTTGCCATTAACATATAACCGCGAAACATTGAAAAGTACGGATGTATCAACGGATGATTGTAACTCTTTCACGTAATAACTACTGAACGAGTTTGAATAAAATTTGGCACATAGACAGATTATAGTTTGGAAAAAAACGTAGTCTATTTTTTACCCAAGTACTACGGGCGAAGCCTCTCGGAGAGCCTAGTACAATATAAAATGTACTCAGAACAGGGAGTCAAGGTCAATTTTTACTTCCAGTATAATAGTAACTTATGTTACTTTAGGGATTCAAAACTTACATTACTTTAAAACTTATTAAAACTTACGTTTCACTATACATGTATACATTTTATTTTTGTATTGAATCCTTTCACACAAAGTTATAGAAACTTTGCGATCAATTTCTTCGAGTTCCTTTGAAGTTGAAAAGTTTATTTTAAGATATCGTATCGATGAAGGAAAAAAATCGAGAGATAAAAATATATTTAATGAATGACGTGGAAGATATTGTGAGACGGTTTTTACGCGAATTCTTATTTGCCTTTCAAGGTAAGGTTAGGTTTTAATTTATAAATTCTAAAGAGAAATGTAGATACTGTAATGTTTCTTTTTTTAGATGTTATATTTTATTTTGGCTTGTGTTTATCGTTACTATTAGAAGCGTATATAGTGTATGAGGGAGCGTCGACTGATTGAATTTGGAAGGAGGTTTTATCACAATTCATCGGACGAGGGTACAATGAATCGTACTCTGGCGAAACGTCAAACAGACAGTTCTGCGTGCGCATTATGGTGAAGAGCGAGCGCTGTGACTGTCATAGGAGACGGATCGCCGACGTCCGTTATTTTTGTAATTTATTCGGTCTGATTATAAAATCCTACGCCCTACGATGAACTGTGAAGACGATGATCGGGATGTTTGTGTTTGTACCAACCCCCCGGTGCCTTCATATATATTTGTGTATAGTGTTCCTCTCTGGATGGTCAAAACTACAGTTAAACTATATAAGTAAGTTGTTTCCTAACTAAAAGCAGTATCTTCTCGGCGATTGGTGATTGAACACCATCGATCCTGTTCGTCAACACTTACGAGGTCTTGCATCGTAAAACGATAACAAGGGTCATATTTTTTACAATATTTAACATTAAACTTCAGAAGTCTGATGTATTTAGTTTTTTTTTGTACAGTTTGAAAGGTTCATAAAATACGATAACATAAGGTGACCGATAACATTGATGGTTGCATAGTTTACATAACAATTTAAATAACTTTATTAAGTACTACCGGACCGTTCTAGCTTTGCACGGGTATCCGACTACCCCGGTGTCTGTCATTTGTTTTGTTAGCGAACGACCAAAGCACCGAATTGGTTATTAATTCCGATATTTCCCCTTACTTTTCTTAAGTTTCCTTACAATAACGAAAATAATAAAAAAACAGAATTGGCAGAACTGATCCAGACCTTATTGAGTTATGCACTTACCAACAAGATGATAGTAAGAAATCGTACAGGGGAGATAACAGGGAATATAGAGATAACAATGATACTGAGCTCGGCTCAGTAGCCAAACCAATGTTCATAGTTACTTTTTGATATAAAACAGCTACTAACTTCGGAATAATAGAATCAAGCTTTATTTTTTTTATATAAGAAACAAATAATCGGAGACTACTTAACTGTTCATCCAAAAATAGAACCACTTGAGAGCGACCGTCACTTGTCTAGGCACCCCGTCCCTAATAAACTGCTTTGCACGGTAAATACTGACATCAAAGAGTATTTTATCAGAGAGGGCCACACGTTCAATTCAGATCGGTATTTTATCAATTTCGCCACACAAAGGATTCCTCCTTAAATCTCTCTTTATGGCCGTTATGCCGGATTTAGAAAGCACCACCTTCAGCTCTGCAAAATATAGGGGCGATATTAAGGGGCACGTGGCAATCGAATTGTAAAGTTCTCACTGAATTTAGTGTTTATTGACATGTGGAATTTTAAGGCTGAAGATTTTTTTATTTTTTAAATCGGCACACATGTGACGGATTACCTGATGGTAAGCAAAACGAACTCACGCTCGCAGAACGAGAAGAGTTACATATACGTTGGCCTTTTGGCGATTGGGATTTTGGAGATTTTTAGGGGTTAGGGAGGGATAAGATGAGGGGAAACTCCCGTAGAAGTAGATTTTTTTTGTAAAACCTGTATATTTACTTTATACTCCATATTTATTCAAATGAGATCATTTGAATTAACGTCACTAATATAATATACTACATGACATTAACGCTACTGAAGAATAGATTAACAAATATGAAACCTAGAAACAGATACTATCTCAAAACACTTGCAATTTACCAGAAATAACATCGAGGAATGGGGTTCAACAGGTAACAATGTTGTGTAGGTATTAGAAGCTGTCCGTACCGCCCCAGTGTGCACCCGTTATCTAACCTTATAGAAAATTCTCATTCTACTTCACGCGACGACTTCGAGCTCTTAGAAAACAATTTTCTTAATTCTCCAGAATACAGGAATTCCCGCGATAAATATAGTATTTTACAATCTATACTAACACGTATAATATGTACACTAATCTCAGGAACTGTTGGTTCGAATTAAATAATATTTTTTGTAGCAAGGTATAGTAGGGACAGAGAAAATGATTTTGTTTTAAACTATGCCAGTTGTGATAATAATTATTTGCAACGCATTGAGAATCTTCAACACTTTCAATCGAGCTTACAGATTACCTGATGGTAAGCGTCTAGCACCGTCTATGGCCGCATAAGTAGTTCCAAGTGCGTTGTAATATTGTTTCTTTAATTTTTTTCGAAACAATACCACGCTGGTTGATTTGGCGCCAGTGGTGAAACTTTAACCGCAGTGTATTAATTGTGAATATGTTTATTGCGTGCAATTATTGTTAATTAAAATTTTGTTATAAGCAATCTTTCACAAGAAGTAAATTAATACACACGTCAAGTGAAACAAAACGTTGACTATTAGAAGAAGAAGTACGCTCTCTTCTTTAAGGTAATGTTATTGGCTAAGGGCTGATTTTTCAATAGTCAGATAAATGTTGTCTGAGAAATAAAATTGCTGCTGTCACTGTCTTATACAAACATTTTGACGAGACATCATCATAATTATTCCCAAGGTAACTTTTATCTAAGCATTGAAAATTCAACCCTAAATGTATTTTCAATAGTGGTCTATTTTTATCACAGGAATACAACGAACAAATGAATTGATAGATATAGAACTGTTTACGAAAAATGTTCGCATTATCTAAAATTGAATCTAAAATCACGAGCCTATGAAATTGGGAGCTCCGGGTAACGTCTCGCCTGCCCTGCACAGATACCAAAGTACTATTTACTTTTAAAGGTGACTGAACTTTACTCGCATTATTAATAAATAATATAGTCCCATTGATATTAGCTTAGCTATAATCATCGAAAACTACTAGATTCTCAGGAATGATAGGGTGCTTTGAGGATGGGATATCTTTAAATTACTTGTACAGTTCTAAATGGGGCGAAATCAGACTCTTATTGACTAAAAACCATCCCGTTCTGTGTTCTAGTATAAGTCGGGCCGGGGTTACTGCGCTTATACCCGCAACCCTGGCTGGACATCGTCCCTAATGAGCTCTATCGGCGATGGTTTGATGGCTCTTTGTGGTGCGCGTAAAACGCGACGTGCGCTAGGGTCTGGTTCTGGTCTGGCGGCAAGCTACCCTCGCTGTAATGATAGGTATGAAGTTTTTTAATCATATCCAGTTCGACAACATGCTTCGATTCAATAACAAACCTAACTTGGTTTATAAGTAAACCAAGTTACCTAGCTTTTGTCCGCGACTCCGTTCGCGTGGAAAAGTGACTTTCTGTAGATTTTTGGTTTAAAAACTATCCTATGTCCTTTCTCGAGTTCCAAACTATGTCTTTACCAAATTTTACGGAAACAGACAGACCGACAGAGTTGCTTTCGCATTTACTAATTAGTATAGATATGTGTTTAACACCACGTGTATTCAAAGCTAATACATATGCATTAAAAATAAAAAACGAAAAAACTTCCTAGATCTATAATTCCTGCAAGCGGCATTTGATTCAAGTCTTAATAGAAGTTAGCATCAGCTTCCCATTGGAATTGGAAAAATGGTAGCGACTAAATGAAATATAATCTCTGAGAAGAACTGGTGTTCGGAGGATTTGACGCTTCTTTAAGTTAATAAAAATTGGATTGCTATTTTGAGGGACCCGACGCGCACGGGAGATGGTTTAATTATAGTTTTGAAATAACATTTTAGTCTAGTAATTTCGTTATTATTAGTTTGTTTCGTTGGGACAGCAGAAAATACTTATTAGACAAAAATTATGAGTTGGTCAAAGGATCGTTAAGAGCGTTATTTTTTTTTATGTGATAGGTCGGCAAACGAGCAGACGAAGTACTTGATGGTAAGCAATCAGCGTCGCCCATGGATACCCGCAACGGAGGAGTTACTAGTGCGTTGCCGACCTTTTAGGGATTAGGGATTGAGGAGGGATTGGGGGAGGGGAAGGCCTCACTCACACGGCGAAACGCAATGCTGTGGTTACTTCACACCGGTTTTCTGTGAGGCCGTGGTATCACTCCGGTCGAGCCGACCCATTCGTGCCGAAGCATCGCTCTCCCACACGTGCAAGTGCAAGTAATTTTATGTCACGATCCAGTACTAAATTACAATTACTTTCGCAAAAGTGAGTAGTTATTTCTTAAAAGTTTTGTCATTTATTTAATAAGTAGTACAGACATAAAATCGCAGTAAAATTTCTCTAAAATTATCGATTTCTGTCTGTTTCGTGTAAAGAATTCTATTAAGCTTTTTGTTTGTTATAACATTCACCTACGTAACTATTTCTTCTATGTCGCGTGTGCGTTTATAAACGAATCAAACAATAGGCACATCACACTAAGACCTAGAACAACAAAGACGGTCGGACGCAAAGAGTTGTACCATACGGGAATCAACGTCGCCACAAGTTGTATGTATATATAGTAGCCAGATGCCCAGCAACTGTGCTAATTAGGCAGTCAAAATTAGTATATTTTTTTTTATTTATGCACCTTATGTCTAAACTCTCACATATAAAAATTTCGTGTCACGTGTTTGTCAGCGACGGACTCGTAAACTACTAAACCGATTTTAAATTTGATTTGCATTTTGATCCAACTTGAAAGATAGGATAGCTTACATCTCAATTTATAGTAACAATATCATTTTATTGCAAATTATTTTTCCATATGTAATATGACAAGATCCTTAGCCACAGCAACGCGTGGCTGGGTTTGCTAGTAATAATAATTGAAAGGTAAGCCTGGTGTATATCCCTGCTAATACTGACAGCAGTGTTACGTAAGTACTGTTTATGTACCTACTCGTAAAACCTTCATACATCATGTTCTTTGCGTGTCATATTTTCTTACACCACAGCATTTTGTCTGTTTTTTCGAGAGCAGCTACTTAGCTTAATGAGACGAAAACTTAGCTATTTATCTTTGCTTACAAGACTGTGGTTCTTAAAATATTACTAGCTTTTTTTAGTTTTGAGACTGTTTTTTGTGATAAGATGGCAAACGTGTAGCCGGATTACCTGATGATAAGCAATTGGCGCCGATCCACAGACGGGTGTTTATGGAACAGCAGCAAAGTCTGAAGAGTTTCAAGTGTGTTGCCGGGTTGTGGAGATTAGAGATTTCGTAGATTTATTGTTTACAACAACATTGGATAGTAAATAAAGGTAGGTATTTATACATCACCACCATAATCTACTATGAGGACTATGGACGACCCTCACAAAATACGAGGAATTGCTATTATAAAAAAATAAGGTTCCCTATATGTATATCTCGACTTTGATTAAAGTGCGATATTACGACACCCGCGTGAAGGGTAACGGTAGTAATTTTATAAAGTTACGTTAAAATTGAAAGTTTGCTAGTTTCATATTGTAAAGGCACAATTCCAAGGTTTCGCATGTATTTTAAATGTAATTGGTTCAAATTATAATAGTAAATACCAAAATTATTATATAAGGGACTTATCCATGACCTCTTGATATGAACTTTGATTATCTTCTATTTAAGATTAACCTTGTACAAAGGTTTACAAGTAGCGTAATACAAACCTATTAGGGCGGGAGAAGTCATTTGCTGATTTTCACACCACAAAAAAATAGGGTGGTTAACAAATAGTCAAATTCCATATTTTTGCAAAATGTAGCAAGATGTTGCAGTCAGGATTATTTTGTTTCTCTTAAATTATCAAGAATTGAGTAGGTGTAGGTAATATTAAATCACTGAATTAGAGTGTGATTTTTTTCAGTACTTTTATGTTTTGTAAAATTACAATAATGTATTTTTGAGTAAAAAAAAACACATCTTAATTAAATTTTTGTATAGGTATGAATATCATGTCTAACGGTTGAGTCCATTGCCAAAATATTCCAACTTATGGGATCATATTTCTATTGTTTATATGGTAGATATGAAGGGCGCGTATAATGGAACAAGAAAGCAATTTTGGGGTAACATTCGTTATACTTAGATCAAGATAACTGTTTTGTGTTGGAACAGATTTGCTTGAGGTTATATAACTTATTGTGTTAATGTTATAAAGATAAGTTAAACATATGTTTTCTGTTGTATTATCTGTAATTAATAATACTAATCATTGTCACACTAGAACTGTCAATGTCATTGTCATCCTTTTATACTATAAATAAGGTGGCCGAGAGAGTGTCGGCCATTGACAATGTAACTCTGGTGCGGTGAGCTGCCCGACTGTGTACTGTGATATTAAAGTCAAGTATCCAAAATCTTAAATTTAAGCGTGGGAGAGCCATGCTTCGGCACGAATGGGTCGGCTCGACCGGAGTGATACCACGGCCTCACAGAAGACCGGCGTGAAACAACCACAGCGTTGTGTTTCGCCGTGTGAGTGAGGTTACCGGAGGCCCAATGCTTCCCCGCCCCCAATCCCTCCTCAATCCCTAAATCTCCAAATCCCTAATCCCTAAAAGGTCGGCAACGCACTCGTAACTCCTCCGTTGCGGGTGTCCATGGGCGGCGCTGATTGCTTACCATCAGGTAATCCGTCTGCTCGTTTGCCGACCAATTACATAAAAAAACATCTGAGTCTTTTAATCATATTACATTTTTGCGCCAAGGATAAGCGCAATATGGTACCGGTTTTTTTTTCAGTAAGAGTCTGACACTCTCTCCTCCTCACTCAGGACGGAAGAAGTCATTTGATGATTTTCGCCTTTAAAAAACATGGTTTAGTGATTAATGTGTGTAGATAAACATTTCTATTAGCACGCTCAATGTTGATAGACACGAAGCGATAGTATTTTGTTTTGGTGTTGTTATCTTTCCATAAAAGTACAAGACGCTTGCACTCTGAAAGCAAATCCAAATTATTGCGTAACTGTATTTTATTCATCACCAGTAGCCCTTTTTGTAGTTATCAAAGTCAAAGTCAAAGTCAAAAATCATTTATTTCAATTAGACCACAGTAGGCACTTTTGAACGTCAAGCGTAAAACAAAACGTATTTTGAGCAAAGGCCACCTTTCATGAGGAGAATTTAATATATTAATAAAGATGCCTAAAAATAAACAATGACATGCAAATTGTGTTCTCATCCCTCGTAACAGGGGTCATAATCCATTAATCCATCAGTTGAGACAACGTTACATACTAAAGCCTCAGTGTTACATAGGTACTTAGTTAAGCTATTGTCTTGTCTATATAACAATGAATTATGTAGTCTTTGAACATGAAAACCGTAGTGTGGCCATATAACAAAATATTTGACTCTATGGTGTAACGAATTCTTTTTTTAAAAACGAAAACGAGTAATGACTCAATTTTAAGTCAAAGTCGCGTATAATTTAATTGCAAAACAAATTTGAAATTAGAAAACATTTGTTATAATTTTATTTTTTTATTGTCATTCGCATCACATGCCATACACATACACATCATCAGTCTATAAGTGTTCACGGAAAAGGTTTGAATACACGCTCACTCAAGGCGGATTGGCAATTTCAAACTTATAATTAGAAATTATAAGTCCAGTTTTTCTTCGCCGTATGTTAGTGTCGATGTATAAATAATCATAGAAAGTACATATAACTCGGAAAAAGTCAAATTGATTTTTGCCAGGTTTAACCAGGCAGCGCCCTGATGCATAAGAAGCGCCATAACCTCCGGCCCACCACAAACTTCATTGTCATTGTCTGACACTTATAATTACTGTTCACTTTTTTCGAAAAAGTAGTGTGGCCTTTTTTTGATACCAGTTGTTTTTCCTCTAAGCAAACATTCATTAAGAAGGTCAAATCACCTAATTAAAAAAAAACAATGTTCTTTCTTTATTGTCGGTGAAACCGGCAGCCATTTTATTTTGTAAAGTGACGTCAGTATTAGAGAAATGCCAGGAGCGAAGGATCCCTCGTTAAAATGCTGGCAAATTGCATGCTTTGTACTGACTCAAGGATGGCGAGACTTAATGACGTCAATAATTTTATATTTGACCTGTTTCTTCTTTTTTTAAATCGCCAATTTGAGGTCAAGAACGGCTCTAGTAATAAGGCTTATGAATCTCTGTGATAATAGGTTCCAAAAAGGAATCCGAATTATTATTTTTCAATTTAAAACGGAACTCTTGAATCTTTTAGTTGTTTTTATAATTTTATGATTGCTATTTTTAGATACACAAATGATAAGACTTTGGCTGTGATTTGGGACTGGATTAATTTCGTATAAGATAAAACTAAAGTGTGAGCGTGAAATCAATACCAAACAAACAGCATGATGAGATTCTTCCGTACCAACTAGATATCATTAGAATCACTATAATACGGTTATAACGAGCAGTGCGTATCGACCGCGCACAACATGTTGGCGAACAAAACATTAGCATTCGGGCGACACAGGGGGATTACGCCGGCAGCGGGGAGCGGGGAGCGAGCCTGCGCCCGGCCCCACCCAACACGCTCAGTGACCTGCGCGCCGCGCCGCTCGACGAACGCGTCACCGCCAACAATATGTCCGACTCCATTAACGTTGTTTTCCCGCGAAAACTACTTAAGGAATTCATCTCGTTATATCAAAGGCAACCATGCCTCTGGGACAAGCACTGCGCATCCTACAAAATGAAACACAAACGGCACGAAGCAATAACAAAACTGACGCAACTCGTTCAGTTGTACGATCCGAGCGCGACGCGAGTGCATGTACTGAGAAAAATTGAGAGTTTACGAGCCTGCGTCAGGAGAGAATTTAAGAGAGTGCAAAACAGTAAGAAGACTGCGGAAAACGAATCAGATATTTACACTCCACATCTGTGGTATTACGATTTGTTCTCGTTCATGTTTCAAGCAGAAGAACCGAGTCAGGAATTTGAAAAAACAAAAGAAGTCGCTGCGTCTCCGCAGTCAACAAGTGTGGTAAGTTAGCACCGCGCCTACTACGCGGCCCGCGGCTGAGACCGGTCGGTCGATTTTTCTAGCGGTATGTAACGAATGCAGCAGTAGAAATGGTTCCGGCTAACGTGTGTTATCGGACGAATAGTAGCTTTATTTCATAGCAACAAAAGTGATATTCGTGTGAGCGTAGGATACCTGCAGCATTTCATTGAATGAATAGGAATTATTAAACAGGAAAATATGATCAATGTTTGATGTAAGTAACAAAACAACACGTTTTCTTTACGGGGTTGATAGAAGTGTAAAGGTTTTTCAACGACTGTGTTAACATTTTTTTATTTGTTACATTATTGATTATAAATCCAGGTTTAATATAAAATTGTTTGAATTTGAACCACCCACCACTAGGAAATACAAACGTGAAGTTTGTTTGAAAATCAAACGCTTTAATAGAAATCCGCTAGGGTTATCTTGTGCTAAGTTTAAGCTCAAGTCAGGAAATAAGTCGCGATAAATCACTTAGCGAACTTACATGGGAAGCGAAGAGTTCACACTTAACTTGCCCTCAAGCAAGCAGCAGTAATATGTTTTAGTCGGAGGAACTCAAAACTTAGTTCGTAAGTACCTACCAAGATTTTGAACCAATCTTAGAAGACTAATTTTAAGCCTGGTACTACTATTGAAGTTTGACAAAGTTCGGTAGGTATTATCCAAGTTACACTGTTCAGGTTACCCATTAATGTATGGGCAATCAAAACGGATTGAGTTTTTGAAGTGAAATATGTAAAGTCAGAAATTTTCGGTTTCATAGCTTATGTCTGTCTGTCATATTATGCATATGTTATGATGGCAGGCTGTTCGTGACTTTCGATACTAAGAGGTGAGCTTGTTAAACAGTTTTTTTAAGAATAAATCTGTGGACTTTGTTTCTTGTTCTTCTCCATTCGAATATAGAGTTTGGAAAGAGAACTTAACTTTACCGGCAAAGAGACTGGCAGTCACAATAGGAACAGGCCCTTAACTCAGAGCCTATGATTCAAAATATTTTATGGAAATATAAAATAAGAATCATATTGCATGCAGGTTAGCTCTGCAAAAATGAAAGACCTGGACTTGTAATTTATAATTATAAGTTTGAAATCGCTAATGTGCTTGAACAAGAGTGATGATTAATACGTATTCCTTCTTCGTATGAGAAGAGGCCTTTGCTCACTTTTGGGCAGTGGGCACTCATATATGTAGGTAGGCAGATGATAAGATGTGATATTTGGTACACTACTGACTCGGTAAATTCCAATTTATCAAAATTAATATATGAGAGAGAGCCAAGTCTCTTTAAATTCACATCACAAAATTTAATCCGTAAAGTTTTGGACCAATCTTGTGCCGGCCCAAAGTCAGGTGGCCTAGGGTCATTAAACAAAGGTTCCAACCTAACTTTCAGGTCAAACAAAGTGGAAATTCATTTCGGAAATAGACTCGACGTCCCGCGACGTAAATTCAATATTGTTTTCGGTAAAAAATGTTGTGTTTCATAAAAAGTTTTTTCAAAGTTCGAGTTTGTGTTTTCTTTTTTGTTTTGTTTCTCACTTTCTTTTTTGTGTTCCTCCATATTTGTTTGTTAAGTTTTATAGTTGTAATTAGTTTGAAAATTGATATGGAATTGTTATTTTTACGTTTTTTTAAACTTTGCCTTACACTATGATTTTCTTCTGTGTCGTGGCTGGGTACGTTTACAAACATACAAATTCACAACATAGGTGATGTAATGACTAGTTTAACAAGCTTTCTTGTCGGCTTCGTGTATCAAAGACCAAAATTAAAACTGAGAAAAATATTGTGTATATCTAATAACGTCACTTAGAATGTTACAAGCTTCCGAAATACATAATAGTCCTACACTAGAATTTTCTCATTTCTCATGGATATATTTATAAATATTTATTTCACATTAATATACACCATAGCTATGTAGATCCAGAACATCGGATCACAGAACTATTCCGTGTTAGAAATGAATGAAACATTATATGCAGCGGCCAGTGGTCGGCCATCCATCCAAAAAGCGCATTCGGTGTAGATTACTGGTAAACAACGAAGTTACTTACATGGATGTAGTTTCTGCGCCGCAATGTACTTCTCAAGCTTTCGTCTGAGAACGATCTCAGCTCCATACCGGCCGACGGATCCATTGTCTACCAGAAGAAAGTAGGCGTGTCTGTTGTTTAAAACTGCTAGTTTTGATCTGGAACAATTTAATAAATACTTTAAATAGATAAAAAAAATTGCTGGAAACGAGATTCAAATAGACGATAAACGACATACAAGTATAAAGAGCTGAAATTCGTAAGTTATGTAAGGGAGGCCATCTTTGGAACCGTTGGTCGGATTTCCAAAATTCTTTCACTGATAGCAGCATAGCTGCAATGTTCTCGACTGCTATGGACTATGAATAATTTAGGTATTTTAGTCAAGCTATCGCTTTAAACGCTGCTGTTTTTGAAATCACGAATACGCGTGCAAAGCCACGTGCGGAAGCTAGTATTTAATGTTTGTACCAAGCACTAGTTCGATAAATAAGATAGTAAGATCTCATACTCGTATCTTACATTATCACTACCTACAATATTTCGTAACCAAAAAACAATGATAGCTTCCTTTACCACCCTACACATGTTATAATAAAGGAAGCCCATGTTACAGCATTATTCTGCCCCAGTGAATGTTCGGAATAGTTCCATAACGACCTTATACTTTCAAAAGTTCCAAGATTAGTCCAAACATAGGCAGGCAAGTTTCCGTGGATCCAAAGCCTCGGACAAGTTTATCTTAATATTCGAGTAATTAGAGGCATTCCTAATTGGAGGTCCTTACTATGTAGCCTTCTGAACTAGAGAAATAGCTGTTGTTAATAGTTCTTGGGAAAGTAATTTAATTATAAATTACGAATCGCTTATCCTCTCCAAGAAAGTGTGTTTGAGATCCATGCGTCGGCACGAAAGTGTATTACGGAAACCGTGACAAAAACACGTGTTTCGCCGTATAAGTGAGGTTACCGGTGGCCCGAGCTTACCTCGCCTTCAATCTCTCAGCAATCCCTTACCCCCGAAAAGAGTGGCAACGCACTCTTAACTTATCTGGTGTCCATGGGCGGCATTGATTGCTTACCAACAGATAACCCGTCTGCTTTTTTGCCACATAAAAAGTAGTAATTTTATTTATCTGACAAAACGAGATATTTTTAAGGAAACTACAAGCTTTTACTAGACTCTATGGTATTACTATAAATATAAATAATACTTTATCCAATCATCAAAAAAGCTCAATTTTAAAGCGTCTCTTTAGAAAATCGACACATTTTGGAAAAGGTTTAATCACAATGGATGATACGGTGTCTGTTATGTTCTAATTAATTACAATTTACGGCCCCGGGGCTGTAATATAATATGTTTAATTACGGTACCAAACATGATACGCACGTGACTTTGGTACACTTTTAATCGATTTTCAGCCTTTTTTGTTGAGGAGCGTAATCTCTAAACTGGGTGGGTACGAAGAGATTCAGACTCTTATTGATTTCAAAAAAATCACACCTTTGTTTCTCCTGCTTCGGGCCAGAGCCGCGGTACATTAAATGTTGCGCTTATTCCCGTAACCTTGTCTGTTAACTTTCAGCTTTAAAACGTATTTACGGAAAAGCGACGCGTCGTGCGTTCTTTTTACATTGCAGCATCATCGTCCACGCGAACAGAAACGTACAAGTAATGTACAACGACAACAAGGTGGCCTAAGAATATAATTGGCATTTCCGAATTCTTAAACAAATAACAAGAAGTTTATAATTGAGTCCGGTGGAAAGAATAATGCATTTAAACCCAAGGTCAAGGGTGTATAAAACATATAATACTAAGTTAAAACTTAGGGGATATTTATGTATTAATGTTACGCTATCATAGACGCTTAAAACCTATTTTGGAAACATCCAAAAATATCTTTCGTTGATCAAATCAAACAAATCTCGGAAATCCTCTAAATAAACGAATTATTAAACCAGAACAGAAATGAAACGTAATAAAGAAGTCAGAGCCTATATTGAGATATTACTCACGCAGATATATGTATGTATGTATGTACATTGAACTATTGAACTGTCGATAAAACCTACCATTCTACCAATATAAGAAAAATATTGGAACATTTATAAAAACATGTCCGAACACGCCCACAGTGAACCAATCAGCTAAACGAATTGCCATCTGTTACACAAACAGCTCAACGGGCGCTGTATAGTCCAGAACATTCTAGAGTAATTGGACTTTTATCCACCGTACTGTTAATAGTTCGGTCATATTTTTACTGCCATTTATAACCCTGGCATACAAATATTTGTGGAATATGCATAATATTGTTTTCCAATGTTTGCATAATTGAGTTGTAAAAACTCAACTTCAATTTGTCAAACAGACATCGGCTCTCAGCCCGGGTTGCAGGTCAAGTGTCAATAATGGACTGTAGGCCTTGCTAGGAGTAGGGGGGAAAACGGGGTGTTTTTAGTCAGTAGAAGTTTCACATCTCTCTTTCTCTCTCCACACAGGGAAAGAGACAACTTTTGAAGATTTTTCCCTCATAAAAATGGTTTGTGTTTATTTTCTTCAGTGTTTTAGACCTTATTGTAAAATCAATAGAACATAGAATTGTTATCATTGAAAGAAAGTTATGAAAATACACTCTATCCGTTACGGAAACAGGTGTGGATGAAAAAAAATATGTTTGAAAATCCGGCCTGGGTCAATTGGGTTATCGTCGTGGTGGCCCCGAGGTAAATGTAGGTATGTAGGGTGGTAAAGTCGCCAACCTACATTGAGCAAGCGTGGTGTGATGATTAATGATCAAACCTTCTCTGTATGAGAAGAGGCCTTTGCTCAGCAGTGGGCACTTGTAGGCTGATGATGAGTCGATTGAGAGAAAAATTCTTGAAAAAGAAATACTTGTTCATTTATTTATTTAGATGCTCCATATTTCTCCACCCCGATGAACTTGAAAAACACGGAATCTGTCGCTTACAACGCCTCTATGAATGCGGGCGAGCAATCTCTGTCTGAATGACACGTTTTCCTCGTCCACCGTGACACACTTTACTGCTCCCGTGACATTTGTGACGTGTTACGACTTGTCACGGATTTCAATATCACCTGAGAGAATTTTGATGATAGCTACTAATTTTACACGATTTTTAAACTTGGACATGTTTCAAAAAAAGAACAGGATAGTCATTATTTGTGTCTTAAGCTATGTTTATTATTGTGTTTTCAAGTTATCCGCGATTATCTAGGCAAGGGCTGAACAGATTTCAGAAAAATATGTTTTTTTTTCATGCTGGCTTACTTGGTTGCTTCGTTAGTCGTGTTAAAGATAGATGATTCAATTGCCAGATTAAAAAATATTGTCAGGCTTTATGACTAGTTTTTTAACTGGTGTAATTATTACTTATTATAAAATTATAATAAGTAAATTTAAAAAACTTACTACTATAAAGTTAAGTGTCTAACTATTTTCGTGGTTGACATTATCCTTACAATAATAGGTATACACAACAAAAATAGTTAAAAATGTATCCAGGCGTTCTTGAGTTATACGCCTTTCAATTTATATTGTTTTTCATTTTTAAATTATTAATTCATTTCACTAGAATTTCATTTAGATAGTCACTCACTGGACACCACAAGGAGGTCGACGCCGTCGAGGTCGACCACGGCGAAGGTGGTGTGACGATCTGATCATGTACGCGGGGCAAACTTGGCCAGAGATCGCACTAGACAGAGAAATTTGGAAGGAAAAAGGGGAGGCCTTTGCCCAGCAGTGGGACACACGATAGGCTATATAAAAAAAAAAACATTTCAGGCCACCTGTGTATATGTAAATTAAGTGTAAAATTCAAACACCCTTAATATTATGAAACAACTGAACAATTAGTATTTAGCTTGAAACCATGTTCATTAACCAGGTCATGTCGCCACACATGCCCTCTGGAGGTAAAACACGAACTAAACAATACTATAGTACAATGTTATTATGCAAATGTATGACTGTCCGTTGGTATTAACAATCTGTTTGATTTGTGAGGTAACTACAAATAATTTACATATAAATTAGTAGCTATTTCGTTGATATTGATAACGTTTTCACAGAAATTGTTGCCATTATTGGCTTCATAAAACTAATTATGTTTGACATACACTCGTCATTTTTCGAAGTAACTCAATTAGTTTCGAGCCTAACTAGGGGCTCATATTCGCGAGCAGCATTAACTACCAAGTTCCAAAACCGCAGTCGCTACAAATTTTGAAATTCGCCAATTTGTTTTTTAAAAGGATAAAGTGTTACCTATTTTGAAAATTTGATTTACAGATTATCTCTAAAACTGCGTTTTAAAAAGATAAGCTAGATACATTTGCTGATTAATTCAGGTTAAGGGAATAGCAACCATGATTGCTAGTCTCATAAATAGAAAGATCAATGAAAATGGTGACGCGGGCTCACATTTTTAAATGAAATTATATAAATGTTCTAGTAATGTAAAAAAAGTACTTTAAGTATTATCTTACACAGAAGCTGTTGGTTAACTTTCTTATTAAATAAAAAAAAATACAGCACAACCTGCCTAACCTAAAGCTGTATACATAATATTGTCCAATAAACATTATATCAACAATAAGCTATTTCCGCGCGTTTTTACCTGCTGCTGAGATCCCTTTATTTGTAGGTTGATATTTTACAGTTTTTGTAGAACTATATGTAGTTCCTTTATTTAGCGCATTCAAATAAACAAAGGAATAGACTCTTCGGTTGATTAATATTTATGAATAAAAATATTTCAGAAAAATCTGCTTCTTGATTCAATTAAGTGTGGGAGAGCCATACTTCGGCACGAATGGGCCGGCTCGAGCGGAGTGATACTACGGCCTCACAGAAAACTGGCGTGAAACAACCACAGCGTTGTGTTTCGCCGTGTAAGTGAGGTTACCGGAGGCCCAATCCTTCCCCTTCCCAAACCCTTCCCCAATCCCAAAATCTTCAAGTCCCTAATCCCGTAAAGATCGGTAACGCACTCGTAACTCCTCCGTTGCGGGTGTCCATGGGCTGGCATCAGGTAATCCGTTGGCTCGTTTGCAAACGTAATATATAAAAAAAAAACTAAGGGAATAGGCTCCAAATATTATGCAACTAGGAAAGTCAAGTTTGACCTAATTTTGTCGTCTCTACAACTTTGCTGACTTTGCTCATGCGATTTTGTCAGGATTAAGTTTAATCGAACCTTTGTACTTAGCCTTCTTATCTTTTATTCGCTTTAAAGATAGAAACTGGGATCGGTTTGAGAAAATTGTCAAAGGATTATGTGTTTAATAGACATGTTTGTAGTTAGGACCATATGATACGTTATACCACGCAGTGCAGCATTAATTTATTAGCAGAATCAGTGTATCACATATGATTTAAGATACATTTGAAATAAAACGAGTCAGTCGTTGAATCCATGAAAACAATTATGGTCATGTTTTTTATGGTATAATATAAATGAGCAAATGAGCAAACGGAAAACTAGAGGACAAGCAATCGGCACCGCCCATAGACTCTTGTGATACCAAAGGAGTTACTACAAGTTGCAATCTTGTGGACTATTTGATTTAAGTATGGCGAAGAGGGAAAAGAATTGGGTCTTCGGTAACTTCACTTACATGGCGAAAGCTAACGTAAAACATTGCTTCACGACGGTATTCTGTGAGGCCGTGGTATTATGGCTCTCCCATACTTAGATGGCGAGAAAGCACTCCCGAAGTAGGACATGCAGCGTGATAGGTAGCAATGTAGTGTGATTGTAATTTATAAGGATACCCCTTATAATTTATAAGAAAATTACCAAAACAAAACTGACTAATTAAAAAATCTGTTCAACAGGATTCTGAGCCCGAAGAGCCAGAAAGCATAGCTGACGAAGACACTTCCTTCATCAGTCCAATGGAAGATAACTACACAGCCTTCAGTATCTCGAGTGTGGCAGGAGAAGCACAAGAAGCTGCTCACAGTTCCAAGAGGTTTACTGAAGATGACAAGAACAAACGACACTGTACCGAAGTTGATGATGAATATGATGCCATCGGTACGTATTAGGACAAATTTGAATATTCGAAATCACTTGTTCTAGATCCTCATACATGTTAGGAAAAGGTATGCATTCTATTGAATGATCTCTACTGAGAATGGATTGTCATATAGCGCGATCATCATTAACCTGGTGACGTCCACTGCTGGACATAGTCTACTCCCCAATTGCACGCCACTGAGCTCGATGTTCAGCTCTTCTCATCCAATCATAGCGCGATGTTACAAGCCTAAAATCCAGAAACATTGTGCACAGTATGTATACTGTGCACAATGTTTCTAGATTTTAGGAAAGGAAAATATTTTTTTTAAACGTTTGACAGTTCATTTGCTACCATAAACATTCAAATATATATCAAACAATAAATACAAACCAGAAACCACTATTGGTGGATTACTACTGAATAAGAACTACTGATAAATTAAAGTCCCGTTATGACGTAAAACTAGGAGAGCTTTTCTTAGTTAAGTCGTTATTTTGAATAAATTTATTAAATTTCGCGTAAGTTACTATTAAAACGTGATAAAACGTTGTTAATATTGGATTAAAAAAACTAAATTGTTATAAGCACTAGTATACTAACTAATCGTAATAATATTGTAACTGTTATATCAAAAACAATACCTTTATGAATCAGAAAGTATTTCTATTAATAATGAAAAGTATAAAAACTAAAACCCAACTACGACAAAAAATTACGCTGAAAAAGTATAAAACAAGATTTTCAGAATACTGAAAAGCGTAGTCACACGTTAACCTACTGAAGCACTTTGACAACCTCCTTACCCTCCTTTTACTTTGGGGTGCGTGCCAGAAGACCTCCCCGTGGTGCACCCTGGGTGCGGGCGACAGTCTCCCTAACGGGATGGCGACAGGGTTGGACTGACTGTCGCCCGCAGCGAACTTCTGGCCGGGCGGAGAACCCGGTCGGGTTCTAGAGGCGATCGGCTCTATGCTGCCATAGAGTCCACGCCTCCGTGGGGGCGTTCCTCCGCACGACTCTCTGAACCTAGCAGAGAGCGGGGCGGAGAAACAAGGGCGGCGCTCGTTGTGCACTCACCCTGCCAATGAGTAGCATCGGGGCACTAGCTGCGCCCGACTGCACCCGTCGATATCGTAATCCGGGAAGAGATCATGGTCATGTTTTATGACTCGGACCGGGACGAGGGTCTTGGCTTAACCGCCCGGACCGCGAGGAAGATAACCTCTATAAAAAATTCCTCCAATACTAAGTTCTGGTGCGCGGCGAGGGTATGTATGGCTGAGGAGTAGGATCAGTCGTGAGCGCACCCCCAGCTAGGGGACCGGTGGACCTCCTGGTTGGGAGACAAATTTACACTTACCCAGGGACAGGGGGCTCTCCCTGGGCGGACCTCTTATTTCCCCCATACTCGTGGGACTTCAATGGAGATGCCTATAAAGAAAAATAAAAATAAAAATCCACCTAACGGTGAGGAGGACGCAAGCGAGGTCAGCTCGCTTGCGAATATAACCGAGGCGCTAGATGCATCGTGTGCACGTGCCTCTAGCAGGAAGGAGTCGGACTCAGAGTCCGACTCATCATTGTCTGGCGTCAGCATCGCGCTGCGCCACAAGAAAGACCGGGGCGTTTTTAAACGTCCCAGCACGTCGATTCTATAAAATTCTAACACGAACTCGCATGTCAAGTCGACATTCTCTCTCACTTCGCATAAGGTTCAAAATGGCGTTGATTTTGCATTCTGTAAGCATCACCTAGGCACTTGCGAAGTGGAGTGAGCTCCGAATCGGCCAATACTGTACTAGTGTAGTACCACACTACACAAAATGTAAGTCGAGATTTATCGGTTTTTATTTTAACAAGTTTTTGACACAGAATTTTAGATATTATGACGTATAAATTGAAATTTCTTATTTTAAGGAATTTTAGGCAGCTAATTATTACAAAATAAACAGAAAACTGTAAATTCAGGCGATGAATATAATCTGTGCTTCGTTTACCAACAAGAAACTGACAGATAATGTCTTCATTCATTGTTGACAAACTCTTTGTCATTTGCTTTGTATTATTTTGTCCACGTTTGGTTTATTCGTATATTTTTTCTGTTCCGTGTTTGCCGATAAAAAGAGAGATCATAAACATGAAGTAAGTTTTATTACTGGTTGTAAAGTTCAAAAATAATATTTATTATAGAGTGTTTATTTTGTTTTCTAATCTAACCATAATGTTTCAGTCCAAATGAGATACGTTCCTCACACCCGTCGTCATCACAGGTTTTACCTGGCTGGCGAAGGGTTTCTTGAGAACTCAAGGTGCCAGAGAGCGAAATCGGCGCTAGTGGAAGGAACTAGCCGTGTGCCTGTATGGTATAGATGGCACTTTCAAAACTTATAAACAGAGGACCAAGGTGAAGTAAGTAGTGCTTACTTTGGCATGTTAAAACCATTTAATATTCCTTAATGCAAGCCACTTAAAATAACGATGAATCTTGGCGTGCTCCTTGGTTATATAACTTATCTTATTTTAATTTTACATTGACTATTAATAATAATAAAAAGTAAGGCTTTTTTTAATAACTTCTTTATTAATATAAATGTCTGCTTGTAGTATTGGTCTGAGAAAAAAGCGCCATAAGAAGCTTAGCAGCTAGACGCAGGACAGGACTGGTGTGGTGGAAGATGAAGTTGAGCTATCAGAGGTTGAAGAAAGAACTTAATTTTTGGAACAAACGACAGCGAAAAGCTGCAATTTGTTAAAGAGTTTTTAACAATGCACATATTAATCGGTGTTCTCTTTTCAGTATCACGTCACACATCTTCAGTTGCTGCTCCTCCAACATCACAACGGCGAACGGAATTCTCCAACATCACAGAGAGATTCCTGAAGGTGGAAGAGTAGACGATTTCAAATCAATTGGAAGAATTTACAAATATCAAATGCGCAGATCTTGCAAGCATTTCTGAGGAGAAGTCTAGGGAATGATTAAATTTTAGCTGGATCTGTAGTTTCAATCTGGAATGGATTGTGAGCATTGGCAGAGGCCATGCATCGAGATAGGGTGTAACAACGAAGTTGTGTTTTAGTGTTTAAGAAGTTTCAACCAAATTTTTTTTTTATATTTAAATTAAACAATTTTAACGAGTACTAGCAGTTTTATTAGTTAAAGACCCATCCTCACATATCACTATTTATTTATTTGATTTTAACTCAATTGTATATTCAAACAATTATGGGATACAATAAATTAACTAGGGTCTAACAATTAGGCTCGTAAGGCTAAATTAAAAGAAAAAAATGTAATAAAACAATGAAATCACACGCATAAAAAAATGAGGAAAAAATAAAATCATACAAGACCCTAATTGAATTAAAATCAAAATAAAATGAAATAAAATCATAGTCATATTTTTTTGTCAGGGGAAAATCATCATATCACTTCTCCCGCCCAGGGTAAGGCGAGATAGTGTCAGACTCTTACTGACTAAAACCCCCCCGTTCCTTCTCCTGCTTTAGGCCGTGACCGTGGCACCTCATTGCGCTTGCCCCGCCACCGTGGCTGAACATCAGCCCTGTAGGGCTCCGTCTGTGGTGGTCTATTGGCTCTTTGAGGCACTATATTTTGCCTACGTCCTAGATTTAAACCTGTATTAGATGGCAAATTCCTAGTTTGCTTCCTTTGAACTTCAGCAATTGTACATAATTTCGTCTCTAATTGTCCTCTCTTCAAAATGGCGAGCAGTAATATGCATGTATGTTATTTTAAAATGCTTCTGGGGAAATGGCTTCAGCACCACTAATGGTGTCATAAAGTAGGCACGTTGAGCATATCCTGAATCACCTGAAAAAAATCGAATGACTATCTAGTACTTATACTATTTTAAGTGTGCGAAGGCCATGTTTCGGCACGAATGGGTCGGCTCGACCGGAGTGATACCACGGCTTCACAGAAAACTGGCGTGAAACAACCATAGCGTTGTGTTTCGCCGTGTGAATGTGTGTCAAAATCTCCAAATCCATAATCCCCAAAAGGTCGGCAACGCACTCGTAATCCCTCTGTTGTTGCGGGTATCCATTGGCGGCGCTGAATCCTTTCTATCAGGTAATCCGTTTCCGACCAATCACATATAAATAAAACCTAGTAATTAGACTTATATATTCTGAAGTAGGGACGTAACTAACCAGGTAATACATGTTATGAACTATACCATCCATTGGCGGCGCTGAATCCTTTCCATCAGGTAATCCGTTTCCGACCAATCAAATATAAATAAAACCTAGTAATTAGACTTATATATTCTGAAGTAGGGACATAACTAACCAGGCAATACATGTTATGAACTATACCATACCAAAGTCCTTTGCCTCGCCGTTTTGTGGGTTTTATCAAAGGCCTCATCCTCCAGTTGGTCAATCAGCTCCATTGCATATACACGCTCACATAGTCGTCATCTCAGGTTAATAAAGACAAACTTCGAATGGTGCTAGATTGTCGACGCATTTCTTGTTTATCTAAAGCATGAGCTTCTTCTAACAAAGATTTTACCAAAAACATTCTTGCCATCGTTATCGTTTTAATAGGTAAGCACTTATTCACATTGTTACTTTCAAAACTTAATTTGAACACTATCTAACTATTATTTCTTCCATTTTCACTCGTAAAATAGATACTTTTAATTTGACATTTTGAATCTTGTTCTAGTTCGAAGTGAGCGTCGAAGGGACGGGGCAATTACATTATAGAATACGATTTTCAACGTTATCTCATACATTATCTGTCAAAATGTTGCGGTCAATTTAGTTCAACTCGTAAACACACTCGCAAGTGTAGCGCTAGCATAGATTCGAGTTAGGAATCGAGTTTTAGAATGCCAATCAAGAAACTCACCGCGGATTCAGATTCGAAGTTTAGAATGAAGTCTTACAGAATCACACCCCAGGTTGGAGCCGTCTTCCAACGAGCAGGAGGCCCCAGCCCCCAAAATCCCCACGGCTGCGCGGGGTAGGGGCAAGGGGAAGGGCTCCACAAGGGCGGCTGGGAGCCGATCCGAGCCGGCAGAGCGGCTGGCAGCGGAGGGGAGCGCCCTGGGAAAGGCTGCCCCCTCGGACTCCTCGGAGATGGAGACCTCCGGTGGTGAGGGTTCTGTAGGCGGCGCTGAGAGCCTCCGCCTACAAGTAAAGGAAGCACTCCGCATGCTGGCTGGGCAAAAAACCCAGGCTGGCAGAAATGGAGTGCTTAAACATGCGGAAGCCGCTATTATGTCGGCGGTATCCCAGCCGGGCTCAGCTGAGCGGCAGATGGCCGCTATGCAAAAAGAGCTGGCTGGAATGCGGCGGGAGCTATCCCGCTTGGTGGCTGCCAATACTGCCCTGGAGGCTGAGCTTCGGGCAGCCAAAACAGAGCTCGCCGCAGCTCGGGGAGTCCGATCCCAACCTGCGCAGCCAGCGGAGGCCGACCTTCTCGGCCTTATGCGGCGGGAGATGGCCGCCTTCCAGCAGCGTTTCGACGTGCTGGAGGGTAGGCTCCTGCGACCTCCACTCGCAGCCGGGTCGTATGCTGCCGCAGCGGCTAAGCCCAAGCCGCCAACCAGCCGTGGGGCACAAGCCAGCGCACCGGTGAAGAAGGGGGCGAAAGCGCCGCCAGCCTTGTCACCGACGAGGGCGCCCGAGTCTCCCTCGGCGCTGGCTCCTGCGCCGATGAGCCGCAGACGAAGAGGAGCAGCGGCTGGAGCCCCAGCCGCATCGGCACCTACTCCGCCGTCTGAGTCGCGTGCTGGTAGCGAGTGGCAAGTGGCGGGGGAGGTGAGGAAGGTCGCCAAAGAGAGGAGGAAGCTCCGGAAGAAGGAGCAGCGGCAGCGGCGACAGCAGCGGCGCAAGGAGAAGCGCGCTGCGGCAATGCTCCTCGCCCCAAAATCTTCGGCTGTAGTTATCACACTACAGCCGGACGCGGCGAAAAAGGGGGTGACGTATGGCGAGGTACTCGCCAAATTAAAGGGGGCGGTAACTCCCGCGGAGTTTGGGGCACCCGACGGGTTCGCAGTGAGGGTCACTGCCACTGGAGCCCGTCTCTTGGAGGTCCCCGGCGCGGCCAGCGGCCCGTCCGCTGACGCCCTTGCCGAGAGGCTCAGGGCGTGCATTGCGGCGGACGAAGCTCGCGTGTCCAGGCCCACCAAATGCCTGGAGCTACGCATCATGGGCCTGGACGACTCCGTGACGGAGAATGAGGTGGCGGCCGCTGTCGCCAGGACGGGGGGGTGCCCTGCTGACCAGGTCAAGGCAGGCACTATCCGCCCGGACAATACGGGGCTGCGGACTGTGGTAGTCAGCTGCCCCGTCACAGCGGCCAAAAAGCTGGCAGAGGGCAAAAGGCTCCTGGTGGGCTGGGTTTCGGCGCAGGTGAAGCTGCTGGAACCCCGACCTTTGAGGTGCTTCCGCTGCCTCATTGGCCATCATGTGGGTGCCAAATGCACCTCAGAGGTGGACCGCAGCGACCGCTGCTTCCGCTGCGGTCAGCCCGGTCACAGGGCCGGCGCTTGTACCGCCCCGCCGCACTGCGTAGTATGTGCGGCGGCTGGCAAGCCGGCCGATCACCGGGCTGGGGGCAAAACCTGCTCCCCCCCCACCAAGCCCAGGAGCAAAGGTAGGCCCTTAGCCACCTCCACCGCTCCCACCGTCGCTCCCGCTGCCGCCGCAGTCGCCAACACCCCTGCGACTGCTGCTGTCGCCGCTGCCGTCAGAGAGGAGGTCGTGATGGATACCCAATAATGGCTCCATTACGCCTCCTCCAGGCGAACATCAACCACTGCGTCGCTGCTCAGGATCTCCTGCTCCAGAGCATGGCGCAGTGGTCGATCAATGTTGCTGTGGTCTCCGAGCCGTACTTCGTTCCAGCCAGGGAACACTGGGTGTCAGACCTGGACGGCTCGGTGACCATCATCTCGTCGGCCGCCGCCGGTACCCCAACCCCCGAAGGGCCTCAGCGAGGCAGGGGTTGCGTCGCGGCTCGGTTCGGAGAGATCGCCGTGGTGGGCGTGTACTTCTCTCCGAACCGAACTCTCGTCGAGTTCCACAACTCCCTCAGGGAGTTAGTCACCGTCGTCGTCGGGTTCCGTCCCCTCCCCGTGTTGGTCCTCGGGGACTTCAATGCCAAGAATTTGGCTTGGGGTTCCCGGCTCACTGATGTCCGGGGAAGGATGGTCGAAGACTGGGCTCTGGAGACAGGCCTAGTCGTGCTGAACCGGGGTTCTGTCCCCACGTGCGTACGGATGCGGGGCGAGTCAGTGGTGGACATTTCGTTTGCTAGCCCCGCTCTGTCATCGCGCGTTGTTGACTGGCGCGTCATGGAGGAGGTGGAGACGTTTTCGGACCACCGGTATATACGGTTCGACGTCTCCGCCGAGTCCGCAGACCCGCCAGTCAGACAGGCCCCGTGTGGCCCGCGTTGGGCGCTTAGGCAACTGGACCGGGAGCTTTTCCTGGAAGCCGCAGTCGTGCAGGCCTGGGTGATACCACCGGTCAGGCCAGCCGACATTAACGAGGAGGCGAGATGGCTCCAGGACGCCATGTCAAAGATGTGCGACGTGGCGATGCCCCGGATCCGACCGTGCCAACGCAAGCGCCAGGTGTATTGGTGGTCGCAGGAATTGGCAGACCTGCGCGGTGAGTGCACCGCAGCGCGACGCCGATACACCAGGCACCGCAGGCTCCGTCTCCGCCCTCTGGACGCTGAAACCAGAGAGGCGGAGCTATACGAGGAGTACAGGGCGGCGAAGGCCACCCTCAGGGTGGAGATCCGGCGGGCCAAAGATCGGGCCCGCGAGGAGATGTTGGAGACTCTGAACAGAGACCCGTGGGGACGCCCCTATCGGATGGTGCGTGATAAGCTCCGCACCTGGGCGCCCCCACTGACTCAGAGTCTCCGGCCGGAGGTCGTGGACGAAGTGGTTGGGGCGCTATTCCCCCGACCACAGATGGGTTACACGCCTCCGGCTATGCCCCCGCCCCCTGCGGTGCCCAATGCGGGCTACATCGACGACGACGACGAATCCGCTCCGGAAGTGACCGAGGTAGATTTGAGAGTGGCGGTGCGCCGGCTGAGCGGCAAGAATACCGCCCCAGGACCTGACGGGCTGCATGCCAAGGTCTGGGTCCTGGCCTCGGAGGCTCTCAGGCCTCGACTACTTGGTCTGTTCAGCGCATGTTTGGAGAGAGGCCAGTTTCCGCTGTCGTGGAAGACGGGTAAACTGGTCCTCGTGAAGAAGCCGGGGCGTCCTGCGGACCTCCGTCCGCGTACCGGCCCATTGTGCTGCTCGACGAGGTGGGAAAGCTGTTCGAGAGGATAATCTCAGACCGCCTCGTCGGGCACCTGTCTGGAAGGGGGCCGGATTTAGCGGACGGCCAGTTCGGCTTCCGCAGAGGGCGCTCCACGGTGGACGCCATCATGCGCGTGAGGGACCTCACGACGGGGACAGCGTTGGCCGGGAGGCGAGTCGTCGTGGCGGTGTCTCTGGACATCGCCAACGCCTTTAACTCGCTGCCCTGGAGCTGCATTTTGGAGGCACTCCGGTATCACCGGGTGCCTGCCTATCTCCGTCGTGTAGTCGAGGCTTACTTGACGGACAGATGTGTCATCTACCCCGGTCACCGGGGCGTGTGGAATCGGCGAGAGGTGTCGCGCGGTGTCCCACAGGGATCGGTCCTGGGACCTCTCCTGTGGAACATCGGGTACGATTGGGTGCTACGCACCGACCTCCCGAGCGGCGTCAGCATTGTCTGCTATGCTGACGACACGCTGGTGCTGGCGAACGGGAGGTCGCATCAGGCGGCGGCCGACCTGATGTCACAAGCGGTTGCGACAGTCGTTGCAAGGATCCGGCAGTTGGGACTCGAGGTGGCGCTCCACAAGTCCGAGGCCATGTGCTTCTATGGCCGTCGGAGCGCGCCACCTCCAGGTGGGTCCCAAGTAACGGCAGGAGGAGTTACCATCGGCGTCGAGTCGGCGATGAAGTACCTGGGTCTCGTCCTCGACAGCCGATGGAACTTCACGGAGCATTTTCGTCGTTTGGCCCCTAAGTTGGAACGGTCTGGGGCCGCGCTCAAGCGGCTCCTTCCCAACCTCGGGGGGCCAAACGCCTCCTGCCGGAGGTTGTATATGGGGATTGTGCGATCCATGGCCCTCTACGGTGCCCCTGTGTGGGCGCCGGACTTGAAGCGGCGGCCGGCTCGTACGCTGGTCGCGTCCCAGAGGGTCATGGCTATACGAGTAATCCGCGGGTATCGCACGATCTCCGGGGAGGCGGCGAACCTCCTTGCCGGATCACCGCCGTGGGATCTAGAAGCGAAGGCGCTCGCGCGCGTCTACAGTTTGCGCGCAGACGCGCGTCGCCGGGGCGAAGATCCTCTGCCGCGCCAAATAAGTGCGTGGCGGAATGAGCTCCGGCGAGATCTCATGGCAGAGTGGAGACAACGACTGTCGCAACCGAGGGCCGGGCACGCTACCATAGCAGCGGTAAGACCCCTCTTTGAGGAGTGGCTTGAGAGACGCCACGGCGTCCTCACCTTCCGTCTGACGCAGGTGCTTACCGGGCACGGCAGCTTCGGTAGGTTCCTGTTTCGGATTCAGCGGGAGGAAACGCCCGAGTGTCGTCATTGTGAGGACCACCTAGAGGATACGGTGGAGCATACGGTAGCGGTATGCCCTGCCTGGGCTGAGCACCGCCGTATCCTCAGGGAAGTGATCGGCGGCGGCGACCTCTCGCGCCCGGCCTTAGTCGAGGCCATGGTGCGGAGTGAGAGGAACTGGGACGCCGTCTCCTCCTTTTGTGAAGCAGTCATGCTCGCAAAGAGAGAGGCGGCCCGCGTGAGGGAGCAATCCTCCTCCTCACGCCCCAGCAGCCGCAACTGGCGACACTACGGGCGTCGGGGATCGAGGGACGATCTCCGGCCACCGTAAGTACGGGCCTGCGGTCGGCGAGTAAGGGCAGCTCGCCGCCCGACCAGAACCAGGCCCGAGCGTACGGCGCGTAGCGTTCCGCGCGCGCCTCAAAGAGCCAATAGACCACCACAGACGGGGCCCTAAAGGGCTGATGTTCAGCCGGGGTTGCGGGGTAAGCGCAATAAGGTACCGCGACCTCGGCACAGAGCAGGAGAAGGAACAGGGGGGTTTTTAGTCAGTAAGAGTCTGACACTCCCTCCTGCCCGGCCCTGGGCGGGAGAAGTCATTTGATGATTTTCCCCTCACAAAAAAAAAAAAAAAAAAAAAAAACCCTCCTTTTACTTTACCGTCGTCTGATAAAAAACGACTTCGATTTCTCTTATTGACACTATTGTATGAACGCAAAATGAAATATTCTTTATTCCAAATAATTTATTTTATAGACAATAGCTAATTGGATCCATATGTCCCGGTTCATTGAACTTTAAGATCCTGGTGAACCCTTGCCTAAAACAATAGACATCCACTTATATATCCACCATATTATAATAGTAGACAGGGGATCATTTCAAATCACAATAGAAATGAAACGAGAGGAAATATTATATAATAGTTTAACATATGTATTGTATGTTATTCAGTTCGAAACACGAGAACTATTGAACCAATTTTATTGTGATATTTCAATATATAGAATTTATAACAAAAATAATAAGAAAGAAAGAATAAGATGACGATCATGAATGAATGAATGTAGGTATCAAAGTCTCGAGTCAGTCTTTAAAAAGCCAAAGTAGAAATCAAACATTATTTTTTTATGTAGATCGATAAGTATTATTTCAAAATCATTTAATTATCCTCCCAAATCTAAGGGATTAAACAAATTATTTTGTTTCAGGTGTAAACGTGGCTGCAAAACTACGCAACCTTCCCGGGAATATGAGGATACTGGCAGAGAAGTTAATAAATGATGTGCTGTACCAAGCTCAAACAAACGGACTGACAAATGCCACGTTTATAAGCACACCCGATCCTTTTAAAGTGTAATTGTGTCATTGTAGAAGTTAGGTAATAATTTTATGCTATAAATAAAATATTTTTCGCTAAAACTTCTGAGTTGTTGTCAGTCTACACTGCTCGTATAAAGGGATTGCTGAGATTTTTAATAAGCTTTTAATTTAAATTTAAAACTTTTATTTAACATTTTATTATTATTTATATACCTAGTCTAGCCATAAATACAAAAAAAATACAAATAAAAAATATTTTCTATAGCAAATAACATTTATTACTTTTACAGTAATGCAGATTAAGATGCTCTAATTACTAGTAACTAGTAGATAGTATGTGTTGCATTCGTCCGTGCGTCACTGCAGGGGTGCCAACTGAAAATCAGTGTTGGGTGCTCCGTGCCCAGCTTTTGCTGAGTTGGCGACCCATTCGGATTGGGCATGTCCGCCAACCCAGGGTTGTATTAATGTATTTTGTTAGGCTGTTTTCACGTTATTGTTTTGATTAATTTTATTTATTTTTATTTTATTTTGTTGTCCTGTTACTTCAAACTTTTATTGTTTTGTTTTTTTTTTATTGTTGTATTTTTTTTGTTTGTTCTTGGCCTTCATGTCTCGGTCCGAATAAAAACAGTTTTCTTTCTTTCTTTCTTTCTTTCAGTATGTAAGTTTAATACATAAATATAAAATAATTTAAAACATAAAAAGCTTATTCGAAGTGGTCTCCATTGGCTGCAATACAGTCCTTTAAACGTTGAGGCCAGTTATCAATAGAAGCACGCACTCTTTATACTAGCGGATCCTCCCCGAAAACCTCCACATACCGAATTTCCGCAAAATCGTTAGGGCCCTTTCCGAGATCACATGCTTTCTCAAGCAATCAGCTCCATCTGCCGAGCTGATTTGTGAATATAAACCATCCTGGTCGCTACCCTAAGGTCAATAATAATCGGTCAAGCCGTTTAGGAGGAGTTCAATAACATACACACGTACAGTATTAAGATATTGTGCGACAGCCAAGTGCGAGTCGCGCTCGTGCACGGCCGGTTCCGCAACAAAATTACCTTTTTGGTATGAGATTATAATGTAAATAGCGGCCCGCCCAAGCTTCGTATGGGTGCAATCCTGATATTATTCTTTTCCACTTTTCAATGAATTTTATAATAAATAATAAACCTTCCTCTTTAATTACTCTACCTATAAAAACACCGCAGCAAAATCTGTTGCGCACTTTCACAGATTTAAGCGTACGTACGGATATAGGGACAGAAAATACGACTTTGTTTTATACTATATAGTAATTGCAAATCGAAGCCTAATATCTTTTATTTTAAGCATAAAAACTAAAATATAAATCATTGTTTTATAGTCGTGGATTCTAATAAATTGCAAAGCAAATGGCTTTTTCATGTGCCATAAATGACATAAAAAGTGCTATTGTGTCAAATATAGTGGAACTGGAAATCATTGACATCAATTTGATAGCGCAATGAAAAAAGGTTTTTACAATGTGATAAGGAACTATTTGGTAATACGGTGTTTATTTATTGAAGATCTAAATGTCATAGCATAAGGTGTCGTCCTGAGTGGAAGCGATCGTACGATGGCGCGATGCGTTCTCGTCGTGCGATGATTTCAAATAAGTGAATTCAAACCTATTTGAACCTCGCAAGTGATCGTGCGAGCACATGAAATGCTTAAGAATGATCACCATCCATCACTTTGTGAATACATAATATATTATGGTGGTCACTTTATTAATACAATTGCTACGTATTCCATTGCAGATGTAGTCAAATGTTTCTTTTATAATGGACAAATAATTGTAAAAGTGTTCTTCGTATTTTCGTACAGCAAAATAAAGATGGAAAAATTCACCGCTCAGATTCATGGATCTATAAAGTATTTCACGTTGTCTAAATTTCCTTTTTTCATTGTGATTTGCAATTTTTAAAGCAATATTGCCCAAAAACAAAAACTTTGCATCTCAGTTAAATTGGCGCCATCCATAGTGCGACGGACATCGCGCGATCTATTGGGACACCTGTTAGGTCATCGTACGACCACTTTGATCGTGCGACGAAAAACACATCGAGCCATCGTACGATCTCTCTTAATTACGACACCTCTTAATGGTTTGAAAGCAGAATTATTTGTCGAAGAAAACGAAAAGGTTTACCAAAAATACGTGTTGTTTTTTTAAATGCGAGAGAGTGAAGGTTTGGCGCTTATAGTGGGCTCGATTGCATAAATACCACGAAACGACCTTATAGAAATTCTGTCTTTCTGAGGTTATTGGAAACCTAATAAACCCCCAAATGCTCAATCTTTAAATTCTCGGTGAGATTGCTGGAAGCCTAATCTTTAACCCCAAATCTCCAATCTTCAAATCTGTCTCAGTGAGGTAACCGAGGGCCTAATCCTTAACTCCAAATCTCCAATTCTGTATCAGTGAGGTTACAGGATGCCTAATCCTTAACCCCAAATCCCCAATCTACAAATGCTTACTTCTCAAATTATTGATTTCATTATAGGTGTCATTACGTGCCTTATTGCCGTGGATTAGAGCCACTTTATGAAGAAGTGTGTTGAAAAAAACTTTTGGGAGAATTTAAAATCAAAACACATACACCAGGCCATTAGAGAAGTTTAGAGCTTACAGATTAGGATTGTAATCTTTAGATTCTTAAGTTCAGAGTCTAAAATCAAACACACAGCCACTGAACAGACGAAATACAACGGACCCAAACTATTAACATTTCGCGACTCCTTTTCTAACCGAACTGTAGGACATTTGGCTTCTATTTTCAAATAAACGAAACGATTCCGATTCCGTATTCGTATTCGTACCAAAGATATAAACATCGTTCCGTACCCTAAATATGTATAAAGTGTGAAAATAAAGAGAAAACCCGAACAATTGTTCTGTCTCCTGTCTCAAATTTCCCTGAATATTGTTTTTGTTTGGCATCTACGTGACAGGAATACCTAAGTAATTAAATATATAGGTATTTGTAATGTGGTTTCGTTTTAGCAATAATTTCGTGAATATCGATGATTATACATATAGTAGGTAGGTACAACAATGGTCTGCAAAAAAATGGTAAGGTCGAATTTTCTATACCTAATTCAAAACATTGTTGAATAATTGACATAACATTAAGAATCACGTGACACGCGATTCCCGCTCTTCCTTATTCACCATTATGTACATAATGATTTTTATTTAGTGCTTCAAACTTAACATAGCTCGATCGATTAGATCGAGGACCTGGTCCAAAATGTCTGAATAGCCGCTTTGTTACGTACTATAAAATAGCGGCTTTCTAATATAAATTAAATGTAAAAATTTCTACTAGTTTCAATTCACGGTTGGGTCTTTTCAATAATTTTCCCAATCCTTCCTCTCCCGGGATCCCTAATCCCAAAATTTTCGAAACCCTTATCTCCAAGAGGCTAGCAACAAACTCAAACTCCTCTGATTTTGCGGGTGTCCATGGGTGGCGCCGATTGCTTTCACGTAGCCTACAATGAGTCCTTTGACCGACGTATACCTTTCAATAAATATACATATATAAGCTCTTTAAATATTCAAGGCAGCGTGTACCTATACATAGTAAGTATACATAGGTAGTGAAGCTGGGTAAAGACCCATGTAAACATTGCAGCGAGAGAGCTTCGCCGTGCGGTTGAGTCGGACCAAATGTTTGTTATAGCTACAACTCTGTTTGTTTCTTGTCCCGTATATATTTATGTTACGTTCAAATGGCTCTCAAATTCTCTAATACGAAAAGCGTAATGGAGTATGGAATAAAACATTTTTCGTCCCAAACAAAATCTTTTGAAACGCCAAAAATCACTGCTTTTATTTTCCTTTTTGAGTTGAAAGATTTTAATTCAAATAGTAAAGTGCAAACGTTGCCGCGGTGCCTCATTGTGCTTGCCTCGCAACCTCGGCTGAAGACACTAATACCCTAGGACACAGACTCCGATAAAATCTGCATCTCGTTCGTGCAATTTTGTATAAAGAAATACGGAAAACAAATAAATCTGACCATCTACCTGAGGATGGAGGAACTTCCTTTCATTTAGCAGTTAGACTGGTAATCTCTGGGCAATTAATACCTCCGTAAAAAGAAAAATCAACAGAAAAATAGAACAGAAATATATATTTCCTTACCTTGGTGAAGCTATTGCGTGGTACGGTACATCTCTGCCCCTACCGATGAGTTCATTGGCTCCCTCCACAATACCCCAGGGTGCGATACCTATGCTGACCACTCTACCAGCTCGCTGCGACCGCTCAAGCTGTAGCGCGTCTCCTACTTGTCTGGTCACACCTGTTGGAGAAGTAAGTATTAGGGTTTTTTCTCTATTTTAAGCAATAATTGCAATCATCTATCTATATATGTTATATATAAAAACGGATCTCAAAATGTGTTGGTAAGCGCATAACTCAACAACGCCTGGACCAATTTTTCTAATTCTTTTTTTGTTTTGTTTGTTATTGTCAGGAGAAGGTTCTTATCAAAGAAAATATTAGAAAAGTAGAGGGGAAAATTGGGAAAAAGTGACCCCTTGATAGCGACATAGTTGGACCCGCGCGAAGCGGGGGCGGGCCGCTAGTAGGTATATAAAAATCAATACTACTTTTCGTTGTAATGTTATAACTCAACAATGCCTTTACCGATTTGGTTAATTTTGGTCTTGAATTATTCGTGGAAATTCAGGGAAGGCTTAAAAGGTCAGAAAACTTAAGTTAATTTTGAGGCGGAACGAAGTTTACGAGGTCAGCTAGTTGCCTATAATAGTGAGAAGATATCCACATCTTTCATTTCATAGAAGCAATGCAGGCATGGGCATCTAAACATTTTTTCTATTTGACCTGTCATCAACAGGTTTTGTTGGTCTTATATTCAACCTACCAAATACGTTACACATTCTATACGCGTGTCAATTTTTAGATATATTGTTTTTTTTATTGAAAATGACGACATTCGCACTTCAATTAACTAAGGAAAGCTCTAGGAGTCGAGTCGTAGGAGTCGAGGAATCTACACTTTGGAACGAGCAAATAGCTTCACTAAGAGGACTGACCGACAGACTGACACGATATCTTCAAAATTTTGTTTTGACGTTCAAAAGTGCCTGTAAAGGTCTAATTGGAATAAATGATTTTTGACTTTTGACTTGACTTGAGTTTCAAGTCAGAACGGGATTCTTATTCCCTTAGTCACAGAACGAAACAAAATATAAACCCTGTTTCACGTTTTCAATGTTGGGGGGTAGATATGTTGAAAAATAATGTCTCATACATTTTATTTTAAACAACAGTAATGTTTTTGTACCAGTGCAAACTATAAACTTTTGTTGGAGGATAGTTGAATATAAAGCGACCCTTTAGTATCCTTAAAACCACCGAATATTACTGACTACACCGCGTATTATGCTCAGTACGGCAGCTAGCTCTGCGGAGAAAGTTCTAGAGTATTATGAAGTAGTCTCCATAGTTCGCGCCCAGCAAAGCGTATAAAATGCTTACTGCTACTGAAATTTCATTTAGTTGCTGTACGAACTGGACTTTAAAATAAATCTGTATTGTCGTTACGGTTATGAGTTGTGGACGACTGAAAATTCCTTGGTAAGTAATCCTATCTTTCTCCTTCTAATTCCTTATTGTTTAAATAATTTGACATTCAAAAGTGCCTGTAAGGGTCTAATTGAATTTTAAGTGTGGGAGAGCCATGCTTCGGCACGAATGGATCGGCTCGACCGGAGTGATACCACGGCCTCACAGAGAACCGGCGTGAAACAACCACAGCGTTGTGTTTCGCCGTGTGAGTGAGGTTACCGGAGGCCCAATCCTTCCCCTCCCCTGATCCCTCCCCAATCCCTTAATCTCCAAAACCCTGATCCCTTAGACGTCGGTAACGCACTCGTATGATTTGATTTTTTACGTTTGACCTTTTTGACTTTTTCCTCCTCGTTATCATCAGCCTATAAATGCCGACTGCAATCAACACGCTTGCTCAAGGCTTATTGGCAAATTCAAACTTGATTAGAAGTTTTAAGTCCAGACTTCCTCTCGATGTTTTCTTACACCGTTTGTAAAACAGTGGTATCTAAAGAATCATATAAAGTACCTACATATAACTCGGAAAAAGTCACATTGGTACTTGCCAGGTTTCTAACCCGCAATTTCAAGCATGTGGTTGCCATAACGTCTTGGCTACCGGGACGTTTCTAATTTCTTTCAGCTTCAATTCCTTTTTTTTGTTTGCTCTGTGGAGCTAAACTATAGGCGGGCCCGCTGATGGTAAGCAATCGGTGCCGACCATTGATACCCACAACACGAAAGGAGTTAAAAACTGAGATTACTTAGACACCGCTGACATACGGTGAAGAAAATATTGCATGGAAACCTGGACTTGTAATTTTTTATTATAAGTTTGAAATCGTCAATTCGCTCTGAGCGTGTTGCTCATATGTACAGTCAGGGGTCAAAAATGCAATTGCACTCTACCAATTTTAAAATGACCAAAATATCTTTGTCGAATAGAGTCAATGCTTGAGGAATGCTTTAATTTATAGCATAGAATCTAAATTATTGAATAAACTGGCTGTGAACCATTGAACTTTTACTACAACGAAATTTTAAAATTGATAGAGTGTAATTGCATTTTTGACCCCTGACTGTACTTTTTTTGTCTGAAGAAGTTCTTTGCTCAGAAGTCGGCACGTTGAAATTGGTGATGTGGCGCGTGAGCAAAATAATATTGCTAAATAAAGCTTCGTAAAGAAAAAGCCTATAAGTGCTAATAAAACTGAAAATCTATCAATCATCAACGATAAAATAAAGCCTAGAGGTTAAGGAGCCTACTTCTCATGCATGAGCCATGAAACCTGGCAAGTACCAATGTGACTTTTTCCGAGTTATATGTACTTTCTATGCTCATTTAGACACCACTGACATACGGTGAAGGTAAACATCGTGACGAAACCTGGACTTATAATTTCTAGTTACCTATAAGTTCGAAATAGCCTACCCGCATTGAGCAAGCGTGGTGATTAATGCTCTTACCTTCTCTGTATGAGAAGAGGCCTTTGCTTAGCAGTAGGAACTTATAGGCTGATGATAAAAATGATGAAGATAAATATTATAAAAACATTTTGATTATACCTAATTTACAATTGAAGAATGCCAAAGACTATCTGTTTATTTGTGTGATAGGATGGCAAAGGAATAGACCTGGTGGTAATAAGCAAGTAGCGCCGCCCATGGACAACAGTAACTACGGTGGAGTTACGCTTGCTTTGCCGACCTTTTGGGGATGAGAGTGTTGGATATTTAGGGATTGGGGGAGGAGAAGGATGGTCTGTGATTCCAAATGCCTAAATCTACACTCACATTTATCGTCGTACCATATTTACAATTTTCTCAGGGCTGTGTATTAAAAAAATTTAGATACTCAAATATTATTATTTTGAGTAATTTCTTAACTTTCTTTATTTAACTTATTACTTATTTTAATTACTTGAAAATTTACGTCTTTTGCTCAAATAATTTTAGCTGGAATTCATATTAAAAAGGTAGAGGTTAGTTTTGCTAGTCTTCTGCGTATGACAGATTAATTTACATCAAAAAAGGAAGAAAACGTTCCTATAAGCGTGGGAAGTGACGCCAGAAAAGACATTAATTTAAAGGATTTTTTTCTAACTTAGTGTCTTTTAGGGCTGTTTTTTAAATGGTTACATAAAAGTTATCTGAGGAATAATTATGACGCTGTCGCGTCAGAATGTTTGTATAAGACAGTGACAGCAACAATTTTATTCCTTAGATAATATTTATCTGACTATTGAAAAAACAGCCTTAAACATTATTACTTAAGTTCAACTTTGATTAGAAGTAAAAAATTGTTTGAAATTAGTTCCTTTACTCGGAATTTTAATTCCATTCCAGATTTGACAATTTCAGTGTTGCAACGTTATGACACGTAATAAATAGTGACGTTGCGAAATTATTCGATATGGAAATCGAATATTTCTGAATCGATTCCTCTCGTTTATAAATTTACCCTCGTAAACTAAGTTTATCAGGAAATAAAATATTTCTGAACCGATAATTTAGTTTTGACAATTAATTAACGATCTGAGACTTTTCTTTTGTAATTGTGTGTGAAATTAATAAAAAATGTGATCATGAAGGAACGTGACAAATAAAACAGACATTTTATAAATTGTCACCGTCATCGGTATCGCTATCGCCGTTACTCTATGTAACATTTATTATGAACTGTGTCTTTGATATTTATTGTCAATTAACATATCTAGCTTACTCATTTTTTCCTCTTCTTTGAAAACATGGGATACACATTTGGACCATTCGGTAGCCGTAATTTTTTGAATGCCTTCCTGAAACTGATTCACTGATTGTTTATCGATTTTTGTGTTCATCACTACACTGTTATATGTGGTATCATTATTTCACAAAATGACAGTGGTCAATGTCAAATCAGGAATCGAATTAAAAGTCTGACTATAGTTTCACTCGCCTAATAATACAGTTAAGACTATTAATACTGTAGATAAGGCAATCAAATCAATTTTAAAAAAAGGGATTCCAAAATAACTGATGAAAATTGTAGAATGTTATGTGAGAAAAATAATAATCCGACGAACATTAATGGCGCATTTAGTTTACGATAATATTATTAATAAGTTTGTTCTTTTCCTTTTACGAGGCCACAGGATACCGAACCTTTGGAAGGCGTACGAGGAAGCTAACTCGCAGAACTATGGAAATACTATGGGTCCTGTCCCTGACCAACATTGATACATACGGATAAACAGGCTGGGGGTGATATTATTATTATATGTACTTGCCTGAAAATTTCAACTCTCAAAAAGGGACACACAGTCACAGTCATTCCTGAGGGACGCGCGTGGCCCCATGCTGTTTGAGCAATTAGATCACAAGAACGCGATATCAGTCTCACTTATTCTATCACTATGAACGTTACAAATGTCTAGTCTAGAATTACCTGTGTTGGTGCCTCCAGTGAATATCCAGGCACCAGTGGTTTTCGCAGCCTTGAGCAGTCCTTTTCTAAGCACTTTCTTAAGCTTTGGTTGAAGATCGAAGTTCGCTTTGCCACCCTGGATGGTGATGAGCAATTTCGGTCGGTCGAGGGCCCATTCTCTTGTTAGCAGTTGCACTATTAACTCTGGTCGTGTGTCGTGGGACAATCGGACATACTGCGGAGAGAAAAAAACTGTTGAATTATTTGCTCCAATTGCAGTATAGCTTGGAATATAGAATGCTACGATTGGAAAACGCGTCTCTTGCCAGAGCGCGTAGTAGTTAGTTAGGCTCTGGTTATGATATCTAGTTTGATTATGTTTATCGAGTACCTGTGCTTTGGTTGGATGTGGTCCTCCTTGAAACTCTACAGTTCCATAGGCATCAGTTGGAGCCGACTGTGTATGTCGAGCCGGTACCCACGCCTCCCCAGGATTAGCAGTCTGGGTGTTCGAGCCGTGCGCTGTCTTGCTAAGCCCGCACCAACACCTATGAATAAAAGAAAAACAAATTCAATATTAACCACCACATTAAAAAAAATATTTTCTGCGAACTATTAATTAATATTTTTCTGTGTTGTGAGTGTCTTTAAAAATATAAAATGTCTCATACACATTACAGTTCGACTCGGAATAACAATTTACGGATAACGACACATTGAGTGGCAGCCGCGCAGCTACGGTGTGGTTAAGGTCCTTAGCTAAGTTTGAAATAAGAGGTCGTGCGTTAATATTACTTTCGAAATCAAATGCGTAATTTGCCACCAACTTAAAACTAAAAAGTTTTTCTCCAAATTACATGTCAACAAAACTCTTTTCTATCGTAAAAATAATCCTCAATGTGACATATTAAAGAACAAAATCAAAACAAGTGAGAATATAACTGTGACTTTTTGACAGGTAAACAGTTTTAACATTTTCTATGTGAGAGTTTTATTGTATAAAGTGCAAAATTATCAGTTACCTTAGGAAGAAATTGGCAATGGAAGATGATGAAAATACGAAGGAGGAGAACCAACCTTCCACAAGTAAGAAAGAGACTCGGACGAATTCCGCAAATGACCTGTACAACGATGATAGACAACAGGACGACCGTGCATCGAATAGTGAAACGTCCGTGTCGGCAACTTATTCGGCCAGGAGTCGAATAGAGATGGCGAACACCCGCCCAGAACCACCGAAGCCTGTCGCTAAAAGAGAAGCGAAGGCACCGGAGAGGAAAAAGAGAGCGAGAAGACAGGGCAGAGTTGAAAAAAGAAGACGATCCTACACACGACGCCAAGTTAGAAGAGCTACTATACGGAGGAGAGCGCGGATGCCGATCGAGAAAAAAGAGCGGAATTTGTCAGTTTCTACGATATTCACCAGACTATCTTCCCGCAGCGGGTCCAGAACTCCAGGATGCATACATTGTGGGCACCGCTGTTGCCGTCGAAGGTAGACAATTTGTGTTTTGAAATGTAAAATGGATTTTTGATTTTATTTATAATAAACCAGTTTTCTTTTCCTTTATTGTTTGATTTAATCTTTCAAGTTAGAACAAGGTGTTTGTCATCAGATATTTAAAGAAAAAGGCGATGCGAAAGAGATGTAAAAGATTAGCCAAAAAGTTTGCTAAAAGGAAGGTTTTAAATACAAAAAGGAAGGTTGAAAAGGCAAAGAAGTCGAGGAAGACTCCGAAGCTAAAGTTACTCGCTCGCCACTTGAAGTGCGAGGGTGAAGATTTTTAGAAGTTTTTAAGTTTATCGCAGAATTACCTCGTTGATAGTGTGATGGTTAATTCTTGCATGTTTTTAACGTAACAACGAGGGCAGGTTTTCCGAAATAACGTCCTTGGTTCTGCTGTAATAGGGTCTATTTTCACAAACAAGTATAATTTCAAATTCCAATATGACAATTATACAGTTACACGTATTACACTCGACCAAGTTAGTTCAGTTAGTGTTACGAGAAACCAAAATTTGTTTGCGATTCCTATTTCTTAACGTCTATAAACACCAGATGTCTTTGACTGCCTGCCAAAACATTGCATTGGATCTTATTTGTACTAGACTGAGTAAGTAGATTAACAACACTGTTGATGAGCCTTTGTTCCCAATGTTTAGACTCTGGTGCCAAAGGGTAATGAACGGCTGTAAGTGGAGCCTTTCCAAACTCCTTCGTGAGTTGCTCTCATGTTATGGCTGAGAAAATCCATTGTAATTGTGCACTAAACTATTCAATAGGGCGTTAGTAATGAGACATTGTATGTTTTCTGTGTATTCGGCCGGGGTTATGAGTACAAGCGCGATTATGTACCACAGGCCCGGCCTAGCAGCAGATGGAACGAGGTGGCTTTTGACCAGTCTGACCCTCTCGCACCGCAAAAATTTGGATTTTGTATATACGTTTAGTTTGCATGACCATAAATGCTAAGCTGTATCGCTCTACTATACATCCATACAATATGTCTTAAAATAATTTATTACCAGGTCTTATTGACCCACCTGATAAGATGTTTTTTAAAAAGTTTTTTAACATAATACAACATCATACTCAAATAGTATGATGTAAAACTGCCTTTCAATAATGTTATGAGTTCTATGTATTTTATGGGAATAATAGACTCCGTGATATTAGAAAGAATGAAAGAAAAATGGAGATAATAAAAAAAATGTGCATTTTTTTCGAAAAATTACAATTCTGTATTAATCCTCACCAATTATTTTGGGCCAGAAACACTTCACACACACAGACTTTGATTATTGAGAACACGGTTCCTGTGCTCTCAGGTGACTGACGTAGCCAATTTGTTGGTACAGCTACTGCGTCGAAACATTCAAAGGAAGTTCAGTACGGGTCTCGGAGTAACATGCTGTCTCCTTTGTTCATCAAAACCAACTCCGCTTTAGCCGACTCCACTAGTCCATCGTTACCAGTGTACTGTGAGGTAAGCTAACGATCGACGGTTAATAGAAACTCTTACTTATAAAAAAAACTTGTAGTATAAATGTTTTAAGGAAATTTTGCGAACAGTGTAGCTGATACATTGTTCGTGATTGGAATTTCGTCGCAGTGCTCGACAATAGTATCCAAGGATGATGGAGATGGATATAAATTAACTGTCTCCATATCCACGAGGCAAATAGTCCTACATAGCACAATGAATGGAATTCCTTACCTTAAGGTAAGGAAGGCTATGCTGTATGTCGTGGTGGCCTGTTGGTTAAGGCCCACTTTTCATGAGGCTTCAAAGCCTGCCAAGTTCCAATGTAACTTTTCTCGAGTTATACATATACACTTTCTACGATTATGAAGATATGAGTCACATATGGCAACGGAAAATATCGTGAGGAAACCTAATTTTTTTATTTATAAGTTTGAAGTTCACTTTGCGAAAAAGCGTTGTGTTTAATGATCAATGTTTCGTCGTATGAGAAGAGGCCTTTGCTCAGCAGTGGGCATTTATTGACTGGTGATGATAAATGCTATAATCATAGAAAACAATCGCATCTTGGGAGCAAACCGCTCAGTTGTAGACGCACTACCAATGATGATGGTGGATATTGTTGTCAATCTTCGACTTTATATCAGTTATTTAATCATTTTTCTCATTACAGCTTTCTGTTACCAGGTGACACCAGATATGATCGTCGAAGGTCTGAGAGCTCTCATTACGTGGAAGCAAAATGTTCAAGACATTATGCTGATGAACTTCATCAAGGTACTTTTTCGTTGCCACAAGTTGTTAAATATGTAGATAAAAATACTGTACCGTTTATGGCTTAAAGTTCAAGGACATATTTTAGTGGTTAGAAAGACTTATAAAGGCTTCGATCGTTACAAAAGTTAACGATAGTCCAATATTCCATTGTTCAGCCGCAACGTTCAGGCGTGAAATAACGCTTGCATTCTGTAGGTAAAGTCGCAAGAAGTTCTACTTCTCCCATAACATATCCCAAAATTCCCCAATCTTCAAAATTTTGACTCCTAAAAGGCCGGGAACGCATTTGGAACTAACTTCTTGATGTTGCGTATGTCCACAAGTGATGCCGGCTGTTATCCATCAGGTGATCCGTGATATTGTATGCGAATCTATCTTATAAAGAAAGTTAGATGTATACAAACTTAATATTATAAATTCGAATGTAACTCTGTCCGTCTGTCTTTCTTTTCTTCACGCTTACCTAAAATACTGAACCGATTTCTGTGAAATTTGGAACAGGCATAGTTTGGAACTCGAGAAAGGAGGCCGGAAGTCACTTTTCCACGCGAACGGAGTCGGGGGCAAAAGCTAGTTTATAATAATACTAACTTTTGCCCGCGACTTCGTTCGCGTTCGTTAATACTAGTTTGGATCAGTAGTGCTGTCGTTTGACGTTTGCGAAAAGTGACTACACTTAAAGTGTAAAAAAATTTCATAATTTCTGGACTTAAAACGAGCGGGTTATTATGAGAATTTCCCTTGAGAACTATCAAATAAAGCATAGTACATCAACATTAAGAGTAAACTCCCTTATAGCTGCACTTGTACACTAATTGACAAAGAACTTAAGAGCCAACAAATGAAACGGAACACTTAAACGAGAAACAAAATCACAAAGCAAAGAGCACTTTGTAAAACAGAGGCAAAGGTTGAAAATCCTTTGGTGATGTCTGGAGTATCAATTAGACTAAAGAGTGTTCGTGCTAGATATCTTTGGGATAGATATTTGAGCTTGAATGTGGTGGCTTTGATCGGGTGTGATCAGGCGATCACGTTCAAAAGGTTTTTTAATCTCGATTTTTTTATTGCTTCACTAAATTGTTCGTAGGCGCTTTCACTGAAGTACCTCTCTTTATGAGATACGTCGGCAAACAAGCCAATGAATTACCTGATGGTAAGCAATCTGCGCCACCCATGAATACCCACTAAACCAAAGGAATTACAAGTGCGTCGCTGGCTTTTGGGGTTTATGGTTTGGGAGATTTAGGGATTGGGCTTCCAGTGACATCAACCACACGGCGAAATACGACGCTGTATTTGTTTCACGCCGATTTTCGGCGAGGTCGAGCCGATCCATTCGTCCTTAAAAGGTCGGCGCACTTTTAACTCTTTTGGGGTTACGGGTGTCAATTGGTGGCGCTGGTTGCTTACCATCAGGCAATCCGTCTGCTCGTTTGCCAACCTATTACCGCGACCTCGGCACAGAGCAGGAGAAGGAACAGGGGGGTTTTTAGTCAGTAAGAGTCTGACACTCCCTCCTGCCCGGCCCTGGGCGGGAGAAGTCATTTGATGATTTTCCCCTCACAAAAAAAAAAAAAAAAAAACCATAAAAACATTTTTCAGTTTGTCATTTATCAGTGCTACGACTATTGCAACGTTCACGTTCCGATTGCTCTTCTAAGTCTTTGGTATAAAATGCTTTATTGCAAAAAGTCTGTCATTGGATAGGTAGTTTCGGTCGTTCAAACTTAAGAACATTAAAGAAGAGAGAAATTGTTATGAAGATGAAGATTCTTATATCAGTTCTGAAGCTCAGTTGCTCTAGACCGAGCGTTCCAAAAGTTCTTCCCAAAATATCATCATATCAAGATACCCTACATGTCTTAGATATCTTTCAGAAAGTTTGAACATTACTAGTTTGTGATAAAGTCGAAAATGGATTACAGTTTTTGGGGTAGGTTGATGTGCTGCTGTCTACATTAAGAAACAAACAAACTCGTAAAAGCTGAAATATGCGCTAGAACTTGAGATGGCTAGAGATCTAAATGTTTTTCCTTAGGTAATATTCGTAGTTTTGTACCTAGATATTTATTCTTGTTCTTGATGTTCCCAATTGTACTGTTTGGACTACCACATAAGGTTGAATTTGGATTAATTATTTGTCAAGAGTAAATAAGGCTTTACCTAGATCAAGAAAATCTATTGTTATTTCTTTGCAAATGTTTTGTTAATTACCTGTATAACTTTTGTTTGTCTACCAACTGTTTAACAAAGAGTTTTAAATCCTATTCTCGAATCTATAGCTAGTCTATATAAATATTATAAAGAGGTATCATTTGTTATTTTGTATGTCGGGGGTAATCTTTAGAATCACTGGTCGGATTTCCAACAATCTCAATGTTCCTGAGTGCTAGAGGCTTTTATAAATTATACTCGAATTGAGTATTTAGGTTGAGCTTTAAATGGTACCGTTTTTAAATCCCGGGATATATTATTTACTTTTATAGGCATGCGAAGTCGAGGGCGGAAGCTAGTTTTTATAGAGAAGCTAGTTTTTAGAGTTAGTATGAAGAATAATCAAAAAATATATAATTTGATGATAAATAAAAGTAATCCTCAAATTGAAATAACAAAATTTAGACAGACATATTGATTTTGTTTAATGCTTTGATATAACTAATCGGCTTACAAATCAAAATGAGTTCCTAACATTCAAGATTTGCAATTGAAATTGAAAACAAATATTCCCATATACATTTGAATGATTGGATATCCGAGTAATGTAACTGGATGCTAATTAATATTGGAGCGGTATCGAAGTTTTGGCGTTTCCTAACTGACGGCAATACTGTTAGGATTAATGAGATCCCCAGGGATTCGTTTAAGAGAGTTTGACATGAACTATAGTTAGCTTAGTTATTGTGAAGGCTTTTTATTTTTTTATTTCACATCACCAGCCTGTAATATAGTTAAAAGACTTGGATCTTGGATACTTGACTTTTATTACACAGTACACAGTCGGGCAGCTCACTGCACCAGAGTTACATTGTCAATGGCCGACACTCGCTCGGCCACCCTCTTTCTTTATAGACTGATTAGTATTACTAATTACAAATAATACAACACAGCCTACAAGTGCCTACTTTTGAGCAAAGGCTTCTTCTCACACGGAATAGATTTGAGCACCTCTTTCACCGTATTACTATGTCAGTGGTGTCTAAATAATCATGAAAAGTACATATTATAACTCTAAAAAAGTCACATTAGTACTTGCCCGGTTTCGGACCCTTCCCCTTATGCATGAAAAACGAGTGCCTTAACCTCCGGGGCATCACAACATTTATTTCTAGTTTATTGCACACGTTATACAAATATGCAAAGATGAAGAACCTATGTTTTCAATATAAAATAAGTGATTTAATACTGAAAACAAATTGGGTTACAATTCGACCTATCTAAAAAAATCTAAATCGTAAAACCAGAAACATATTGAGCAATCACACGCACGGTTTTAATATTGAAATCGAATAAGAAAATTGCAAATATTCTCCTAGATAACATTTTACCTACAAAACGTGTTTGTTTCGAGAATTTTTAATACACCTACTTCAGTTCCGAACAATGCGATCGGCCAGAATAAAATTCTATGCAGAATCGCTCTACATCGCAAATCTCCGTTCAATCTGAAACGTTTTGCGATATGCTGTTCGATATTGGAATGTGGGATTGGAACTTTTGATATCATCGAGCAACCGGTATGAAGGAACTGAATTTTATATGCAGAGAGCATTGTAATGGTTTATTCACCATGACTACAGCTGATATGTTACTCTATTATAAAAAAAATGGTTGTCTGTAAAGTCGGTTTACGGACGGTAGCTTGACGTCAAATATTACAGCAGCCACGCTCTCGCTTGCGGAACGCCACCATGAGCGTAACGGGACAATGACGTCATTGTTTTTCGTGCCTGCAACCCGTGGTATCGAGTTGTTGGGCAACCGGTTGCCGTGCAATGTTCCACACGGTTCAATTCCTGCATGGAACAAATCTTTGTGTGATCGACAAATTGTCTTTCCGAGTTTGGGTGTGATGTGTAGGTATGTGAATTGTGTGTTTGTAAACGCATCCATGTCACAGGAAATAATGTAGTGTGTGACTCACGCTGTTTTGAATACAAAGAAATATTGCAATTAAAACAAGAAAGGGAATCCTTACACGTTTCAAATTTTTTTAAGTTTCTATTTGGAACCTACAGAATTGGTTTTCATTCGAAATTTGAAATCCATTCACTCTGTTACAGAACTAAATTAAAAAAATCTATGTTTTTTAGCATTTAATTTCTACCAAAAACAAGGTCGATTGTAAAATTTTGGATTCTTCATCCAATATTACTTGATTAAGAGAAATAAGGAAGGAAGTTAATTCTCTGTATTCCAAGAAATCTTTATCAGTTGTTTTAGTATTCTACAAGCTTTAAGTGTGGGATGCCTATCAATTTTACTATAGAAAATGCCTTAAACTTTATTAAGATAAATCAATAATTGTACTCTTGATCTAAACGAAAAAATCTTATAAAACTCATAACACTTAAGTAAACCAGAGAACGGAATCGGACCTCAATAGTAATAATGTATGTTTCAGAGACGTTACCCAGTGAACTCGAATGATCAAGAGCTGCTGAATGAGATACAAGAGAAATTGAGAATTGCTGCTATTGTTGGTAAGGTTCTTTTTGCATCGTTGATTGAGCGGTCAGGAACGTGATAGACTAGTTCCAATGATAATTTCACTTTTTTATGATCACGTATGATGGTACTTAGATACTTCTAGTACATATGATGTTAAGCATTCGCCGCCACCCAAGGGCATTCGCAACATCATAGAAATTGCAAATCGAAGACTTGTGTGATTTGGCGATTGAGTATAGTATAGGGGTGAAAAATGGGCCCCCGATTACAATCACGACTTTTTTTTTTTTTTTTTTTAATAATTTATTCAGTAAAGTTACAGAAAAGTGTCCTTATCATCTAAACTCGCCAAACTTTAACGTTTGATGGCGAGAGGCGCTCTTTATACAATAACATATTTATACATAATAGTGAATTTAGTACCTAGGTGCAATTACTTGGGGTTTTTTTTTCATTAAAATATCCCTATTTTATGCATACTATGTACTTATAGCTAGGTATGACACAGTTTATATAATAATAATTATTGACTAACATAACAAACAAACAAAACATAAAAACACACACAAACATAACATTCCTACTTCTTATTAATAATCTAATATAAAGCTTTTTAATTTTGACTTAAGAGATCCTTTGGGTAACTTTTTCCCTTCTTCTCTTAGCATCTCTATTTTATTAAATATATCAGGAACTAAGTATGCGGATGTTCTCTTGCCATAATAATTTTTTATCTCTGGTAATATTAGTTTTTTTTCTCTAACCCTGTTTTTGTAAGATGAAGATTCGTGCGGAAGCATGGCTCTCGTAGGTTAAACTCTAAATTTATAGTTAAATAGGATAAATATAATCTGAATGTGTATTTGCGAAAGTAATATTGTTTACGTTTGATCGATACATTAATATAATAGCCCATGCGAAAGCATGTGAAATAAATTTAATTGAGTAAAGGACATGGTCAACTTTTATATGGGCGTTTGCATAGTTATTGAATTCAATGTACATCAATGATTTTTGGTGTTTACATTCGTGAATATTATTAAATTAAATTGCTATAAATAAAACACATGAAGAACTCGTAATTATAACAAACAAGACGAAAATAGTTTCACTAAACCTTTAGTCAGATTACTGGCCATAAGTGCACGAAAAAAGATTTTGCTTTTAAAAACCATGGCGTTTTAATTATTTATTTATTTATTTATAAAATAAAACAAAATAATATGTATAAAGAATAATGATTTATTTATTAAGGAGAACAAATAAAATAAAACTACGTAATAATTCACTTTTATATTTTTATTATAAAGTGTATTTTATTATGTTTGTGTATGGAATGTACGTTTCTGTAATATATATTCTGTATAATTGGGTAATAATATGGTAGTACTTTTCATTTGAAGCGGCCTGCTCAAAACAGGTGGTAAAGGTGGTGGCTCTGGTGGGCTAACCACTTGAATATAAGGAGCTGCTGCGTTGTTGTCCGAACCCAATTCCTGCAAGTTTCATAATAAGTCCTGCACTGTCTGTCTATTTGCCCGCATACAGCACACATGACAAACATAGTTGCTTCTTGAGGTCTGAAAATAAACCCCAGTTAGAATAAACACATGTTTTCAAGTTTTTTGTTATTGTACAGTGAGAAGTATTATGTTACAACATGCCTACTTTAAAGAAGTCTATGCAAACATGGAAAATACATAAAGATAGATATTATAATCACACATACCTACTATGAGTACTTTTTTTATAGATTAATATAGATAAATACAAGTACATATATAAAACAATGAATAAAAAACAAAATGCTTACCACATTAATAGTATTTTGTGATATTAGGCCAGCTAGCAATGGAGAGTCCATACTGACATTATGGTGTCTTATTTTTCGAACCGATTTTCCACAACCAAGGCAAGCCATGTTATGCCCCAGTAGTCTCTCATGTTCACCAGCCTCAGTATTTAATAATAAGAAGCGTGGTTGACAAATGAATGTCCCCAGAGGCAACTAAAAAAAAGATGCACTATTTAAAATCGCATACCATTATAAAACATAAAAAACAGACTAAGTATTATACTATTCCGACTTCATACCTGGGTTTGAGCTATGGTTAACCAACGTAAAAGTTTTGTTTGATGGGGTGCAGAAAGCGAGGATATAAGACTCCTCTGCAGCCTTTGTACGCCTATTCCGCATTTGATGCACCTCATTGTAATCCACAAAACAAATCCAAAACGCAAAACAGTTACTCCTTACTACTTGTTACTACTTAACAAAAACACGCTGTCAAAAGTGTCAAACACGTTCCGTTTCGTTTTAGTTTTTTTTTTGGTGAATTGGTTAAAAATAAAACATAATATTATTATAATATGAATATATTTTAAAATGCAACTAAAACAAATGAATACAGTTTCGTATGAATAAAATGTTCCTAGTGTAATGCATTTGTCGATCATATCACACGTTTTCTACGAGTGTAGTTTAAGACACGTGGTTTGGAATTGGAACGTCTTTTTATTTATCTTTCTCTATGGACTATTATGGCGAAACTTGACAAACGATAAGTTGATTTTGTTGTATTACTTTTACATTTTTTAATAATAATTGTCAAGTCTGGAGAGGCTAAAAACTACGTAATAATTCATATTTCTATTTGTATTTTACAGTGTATTAATTTTGTTCGTGTACGTGGAATGTACTTTTTTGGCCATGTCCTTTAGGTACATAAATAAGCACCCAATAAGCTAATTTATGTACCTATGTCCTTCAATTTTATTTTGTTAAAACTGGCATTTTTGGTTGTACTATCAGTGTCTTATGTGCATGGAGGATTCCAAATCAAAATCGTTTGTACGGCGTTTCATCGCCTTAATAATATACAATGGATGACATAGATGGCGCTAGTATAGTAGTGGTATTGAAAAATATACATTTATAGTTTTTATCAGATACAAAGTTATTAACTTAATATTTTTTTACACAAATTAATGCAACGATATTCCAAACCTTTTTTAAAGCAGAGCACGCAATAACCAGGATTCGAACTCGGTAGCATAAAATTTACCGATACCACTAGCCATTAGGCCATTGCGTAACCTTGAAATTAATTGAAATTATCGTACTATTTATTATATTGAAGTTGTTTAGCAACTATAACCCGATCATAAATCTCAAAACAGTTGAGGGTAATTTAATATTAAATGTATAAAAATTAAACCTTTTTGTTCAATCATAACATTCTTTACTATCTTTGAGTGAGTTCAGTTACGATTTGTTTAACAAGTTTTTAATATTTATTTTTATTATGAGTTTGTTCAAATATTGATATGGCTACGAGGGCCCAAATAATAGCATTGCATAATCAAAGCTTAAATTATACTGAAATTTCGAGAGAAACTGGCTTAAGCGAACGTAAGTATTCTTTTAAAATGACCGTTCGTTATATATTTTATTATCCATGGTTATCGATACACGAAAATAATAAATAATACACTTCCCTTACAGGTAAAGACTGCCACGTTATGGATATCTAAAGCTGTTTTAAGAAGAGGGTTCATTGGAGCACCGTAGTGGATCTGGCAGAAGACGTGATATTGACTCCTCAGAATACAGAACAATTCTGTATTCTGAGATTGACTCAGACCAGCTTCAACTTATGGAGCAAGGTTATGAGGAAAATTACTGGAGCATTGTCATCTTCAGTGGTGCAAACAGTGAAAACTACATAGATGTGCTGAAAGACGTCATGAAGATGTGCTAGTGATAACGTTCGTGCAGGACAATTGTCCTATGTGTAATGTGCAAGTGTTTAGTCAGCAATCAGACATGCGGATTATTCCTTGGCCAGCGAGATAGGAGAAGTAGGATCGCGATAGGCGGCTACACTAGTTCTTAGAAGAAAAGATATTGTTGACTATAGCAATATATATTACAAGACCGGGGTAGCTTTAATTTATTTAATGGATAAATGTTCAAACTTAGTGTTAGTAGGATAAATTTATTGACTACTTTATAACCAGCAACTGTTATTTACAGTAATGATTTTAATGTTTTACTAAATATGAGAAATAAAAATAAAAGCAATATTAATATATTGATTGCAAAATAATAAATAATTTATTTATTATTACTATAAACAATTCGTCCCATTATATATCCCGGTCTTACGAATGTTATTGATTTAAGGTCTAGCTTCAATTTCTTCCTTGTTCTGGAACGAATACTTAAGCTTTGGGCCTTTGTCATAACATGATGCACAAAATGAATCACTTTAGTCAATACTTTAATTAAATCTAAATTTTAAATTTAATGGGGAGGTAAAATAGTTGCAGAAGTAAGGTTGCATATTATATAGAATCGTATTATAACACTGTGTTTAAAACTAACTAATAAATGACTAGCACAACACAATTTTGATTTAAAATAAAAAGTGTATTAAATAATGTGTCAGTTAGCTGAAAAGTTATTAGGTCACGGTATACACTATATAAGAAAGAAATAAATATTATGTTTTAAGAAATAAATGTCTGAAATTATAATGTCACTAAAATAGTTTTATTTGTTATCCTTTATGAGAATTAAACTTAGTATTAGTCTTAATCTGTAAGAAAATATGTTACTTTTACATTAATAGTTAGCACATATTATAAAAGTTATTTATATATATTTATTAATATAATTTTATTCTAAAATAATATATATATATGTTTATTTTTGTTATCTTTTATAAATATTAAACGTCAAATATTTTATTTATATATTATTATTATTGATTTTATATAAAAAAACGTTTTTTAAAAAACCTGAATATAAAAATGATATCCCGGACTTGAACCGGTGTCCTTCGTCTTCATTATTCAATCATTCTTATTTATCCGAGCTACCGATCGCATTTTTTATGATGTCGAAAATGCGGGTTAGTTTATAACTTTTATTATTGTCTATTATTAATTATTGACGCCATCTTTTAATTGGTTTGCTTGACTTGACTTAGATGGCGCTATATTAAGTCCTCGGAAATGAGAAAATTAACATAATTTATGTGTATTTGAATATAAATATATTATTGTTTCTTAATTATTGTTTAAACTATTAAAAACCTTACTGTGTGCCTCTGCAGTGTAAAGTATTCAAGCTTTGCAGGGTTATTTTCATTTCAAAAGCAGCGCCATCTAGTTATCAATGGTAGCGTTATGCAAAACCTGTCAGTCAATAGTCGACCTTAAGCTCTCCATGCATTTTTGTCACCCTTAGTACCTACAATATATATACATATAAGAAAACAAACTTCGTTCGCACGTGTTTTGGGCGCGTTTACAAACACGATGAAGCTTCAGCACGAATGGGTCGACTCGACCGGAGTGATACCACGGCCGCACAGAAAACCGGCGTGAAACAACCAACAGCGTTGTGTTTCGCCGTGTGAGTGAGGTTACCGGAGGCCCAATCCCTCCCCTTCCCCTATCCCTTCCCAATCCTTATATTCGCAACCCCCATCCGCAAAAGGCCGGCAACGCACTCGTAACTCCTTTGGTTTTGCGGGTGTCCATGGGCGGCGCCGATTCCTTACCATCAGGTAATCCGTCTGCTCGTTTGCCGACTTATACCATATATAAAAAAAAAACATACAATTTCACATACACAAATTGTGAATTATACAAAGAATTCTTCTAAACAATGATCGAAATCTAGACACGTTGTTGCTGCAGGCCTCTAGGCCTATTGTCCAGCTATAGCCCCCACTGCCCAATCAGTCCAGCCAGGTTTTTTATTACTATTTTTACTACTAATTTATCGCTTTCTTCAGTTTCTCCAATATTTTTTCCCTAATTATTGTATATATCTTTGCTGTCGGTTTACACCAAGGGTCGGCTCTCAGCCCTTACCTCTTCCTGACGTCGGACATTCAGGAATAGGCTCCCTGGTGTATGCTGTTTGCCAATGATATTGTGCGGGTTGCCGAGAGTGCCCTAGAGGTCCAGAGCAGATTGGAGGTGTGGTGGCAAAGACTGGAGAGTGTTGGCCTAAAATTGAGCAGAACTAAAACAGAGTACTTGTTCTGCGATTTTGGCGGTCTCTCTAGTTCTGTGCCCATAGCTCTCGCCGGAACGCCAATACCAACCTGTTCTGATTTTCGGTACCTTGGCTCGCTTATCCAAGGAAATGGTGAGATAGACCGAGACGTGGCACATCGGATCAACTCAGGATGGATGAAATGGCGACAGGTCACTGGAACAACTTGCGACCCACGGATGCCCCTCAGGTTGAAGGGTAAAATATACAAGTCAGTGATAAGGCATGTCTTACTGTATGGGTCAGAATGTTGGGCTCTGAAAAAGACGGATGAAAAGCGATTGCATGTAGCAGAGATGGATGTGTGGTGTGACGAGAATGGATAAAGTGAGAAATGAGTATATTAGAGGAAGTTTGAAAGCGGCGCCAGTGACTGAAAAGTTGAAAGGGAACCGTTTGTCTTGGTATGGCCATGTGGAAAGGAGGGATGAAAAGCATGTAACAAAAAAAGTCATGAGTATAAATGTGGATGGATGGAGAGGGAGGGGGAGACCAAAGAAAATATGGATGGATTGTGTGAGAAGTGATATGGAAGACAGAGGAGCTAGCGATAGCGTGACGAGTGACAGGACAGAATGGAAGAAAAAAACACATTGCGCCGACCCCAAATAAAACGGGACAAGGGCAGGAAGATTGTATATATCTTTGCGCGCCATGTTTGGTGCCAAATAAGTTATTAATCTTTTTTTCTTTATATCTATGACGTTGTTTCAAAGTGGTTAGATTCCAACTCTCAGGGGATGAGTTTCCGCAACTTTCCAGATTACGAGGCTCCATGATAACCGCTAAGGAAAAATATTTCACCCCCCAAATCCCACACCTGTTGATATCCGGATTTTTCCGGTTTCCGGTTAATTTATCTTTGTAAATACCGTATCGTTGCTACGTGATTGTCAAACTTAAGCCTCAATAAAGCCATTTCGGATAAACTGGTGTTATCTTAACAACATTGGTTGTATTATGACAGATTAATGTATGGAATATGCATAATAATGTACTTAAGAGGAGGAAGATCATCATTCTTTCATTCATAACAATCAATATCGTCAATATAAAAGGAGTACTTTCTTACATTTTGTCGGAAGCGAAAAAGTTAGTAATAAGCGTATCGAATTAATGCTTGATGGCATTTGAGTCGGTGAGTGAGAATTAGTAATTATTTTGTATATTCCATGTTTTACGGAGTTGAAAAAATTTGTTAATTGATTAGTTGAATAATAATATATCAAATTGGTTCTCTATCATTACCATTTTTATATTACAAACAAAAAGCTTGTGGTATCTGACACGTTAAGTCTAATAAAAAAATCCAATGTACAGAACAGCTTTACCAAAAACCTTTCGACGCAAAATCATCCGAAGCTTCCTAAAAATAGATTTGAAATTAGTTTATCGATATTTGCTGAAATTTCGACTGAAAAATAAACAAGATGGCGAGGTGGGAACCCACATGATTGCATTCGGTCAAACGTTGGATACCGCGCTAACGCAAAACGGATTTTTCGTGTTAGATAGCTCTCTGTAATCTTTTTTTTAAGTTTTTTTACAGTCACTAGTAGTTTGTTAATTTATTTTCAATAATAAAAATATGACTTAATTGTTATGTTTGATGAGGAATTCGACTAGAAAACAAGGTTAGTTATGATGTGGTTATGATCACGGAATAGAAAATACAGGTTATGATAGTGTTTTTTGAGTTGGGAAAATGATCAAATGACTTCATTCGCCCAGGGGTTTTTTTTGTGAGGGGAATATCTTTCACTGACACTCCCTCCCGCCCTACCCTGGGTTGAGGGAGTGTCAGACTCCTATTGACTTAAACGCCCCCGTTCCTTATCCTGCTCTGGGCCGAGGTCGCGGTACCGCATTGCGCTTACCCCGCATCCCCGCGCTTACAGTGGCCGGAGATCGTCTCTCGTCCCGACGCTCGGAGTGATGCCTGCTGCGGCGGCTGGGGCGTGAGGAGGAGGATTGCTCCCTCATGCAATCTGCCTTCCTCTTTGCATTCGCCCAGGGTAAAACGAGTGGAAGTGCCGTTCCTTTTTCTGCTCCAGGCCGAGGCCACGGTACCTTATTGACATTGCCCTGTAACCCTGGTTGGACAACGGCCTTGCTGGGCCCCATCTGAGACAGTCTATTGGCTTTGAGGCGCGCGCGGAACGTTACGCGCCTTACGCTCGGTCGGTGGTACTGTACAAGTTTCAGCAAGCTGGTCATGACTATGAGTCCTTAGCATGACTTGAAACTAGTCGTGTCTTACATGTCTCATGAGCGTCATATTAAAATATACTCATGATCTAGGTATTGTGATTCAGTCTGGAGAAGACAGCTGGCGTCTCAGCTGTGAGCTGCTGCAGCGCAGGCTGACATCTAACCACGTGACTCTGTTCTGGAAAGCTTTCGCAGACACCCTGGACCCTTTACCCAGGAAACAAGAGGTGAGTTTTAGTATATGAGATATCGTATAGAGCCTACTGCTGAACAAAGGCTTCTTCTCGTATGCAGGGTATTTGAGCATTGACCACGCTTGGATAAGGCACAAAGCAATTTTTAACTTATTATTAGAAATTTTAAGTACGAGTTTCCACAGGATGTTTTATATTGTTTTTTTTATGAGACATGCATTGGCTGACGAGCATACAGATTTCCTGATGTTAAGCTATGCAGGCCCCAAGAAATCACGTTGCCTGGTTTGGAATCCTCACTCGGACACCAAACCTGGCAACACTCGCCCCAACCTCGGATACAAATATCATTCAAACATTCAATCTTAAGCCTAATCATAATAGCCAAGAGGTGGCTGCGTACACAGCTGTTGATGATTAACCCGTTAGGATAACTTCAGTTTATTTTCACAGCGTTAAGATATATAAAAAGAGACCAGCCGTGACTTAAAATTACAAAAATAAATATATGATGTAATTGTTACAGCCTTCTAAAGAGAAGACCATTGAAAAGTAAGGCACAAATTAAACCAGATTGTAAAGTGAAGCGAAGTTCGAAATTTGTAACTAGCAAGATACAAAGTTACAAGGGCTAAAATACAGCAATGAAATAAAAAATAAAAATAAAAAAACATTTTATTTTGTGACCTTTATTCTACAACCTGTATATTAAAGTTCCAATCTGTAAAAGTTTAATAGAAATTCGTCTTTATTAGAAAACTGTAAGGTCCAAATTTTCCTAATATTTAATATCCAAGCTTCATCGTCAACATAATTTAGTGTTTGATACATTATATTAAACAAAGGCGAGTTTCGCAATATATTTTGTTCTATACAAATAATGTCACTTTATAATTAAAAACGGAATTGATATGGGTACATTTCCCAAATGTAATTTCACTAATAGGGTATGGAAATATCAACAATATACTTTCTTCACAATATCTGGCTGACAGTAATTTGAATTAGCGCTGAATTTCATCTACCCATATCAAAAATATTGTTAATCTCTGGAGACAAGGGTGTCGAACGTAGAATCGAATAATATAGGTACTGCCAAATGTGAATTAAAATTGAATATTCAGGTATAATGTCATCATATTTTTAACCGACTTTAAAAACTGAAGGTTCTAAATTAGACCGCATTTACGCGTTGACGGCCTTACTGATAGTGAATTTTTTTTTTAAATTTGATTAAAGTTTACATGCCGACTGGTAAAATATGGCTCAGCTCGCAATGTACCTACCTAACTCAGAACCACATGTATTGTATAATCCATATTTGCAAATAATCTATCTCTATCTCTATCTCTATCTCTATCTCTATCTCTATCTCTATCTCTATCTCTATCTCTATCTCTATCTCTATCTCTATCTCTATCTCTATCTCTATCTCTATCTCTATCTCTATCTCTATCTCTATCTTTTTATCTTTATCTTATCTTTATCTTACCACTACGTTTGAACTATCAGTCATTGACCTCACTATATCAAGTAATTTGGAATTTTCAACCGTTAACCCCAAATTTTTCCCTTGCAGCCTAACCAAACTCTGATCTACTTCGATAATACCTGGATTTGCATGTTTATACCATTATATATTCCAAAAAAAATGCTATTTTAATTTACGGGTCCTATTTTTCCTGACCTGGCTGTTTGCAGTAAATAAAGTCTAAATACGAGAGGTTATGTTGTCATTTGGTGGCAGTTATACTCCAGCATCCGAGTTACAGCACTTTTATACCTTCTAGTAATAAAAATGAATAATTTTCTTGTAACTGATGCTTTTATTGGAGAGATGTGACCATGTGTTTAATTTGGAGTAATGGAGACAGTTAGAAGGAGGACTTAAGATTGAAGACATAGTCAAATTTTCAAGCTAGGCTCCCAAGTTCAAGCAATGTATTAATCCACTAGCTACTTCCAGCGACTTCGTTCGAGTGAAATAGTGATTTCTGGTATTTTTTTGGTTTTACCCACATAGTTCCCGATCTCGTAGGGAACGGGAATAGGGAAGTTCTCCTCCTGGGATAACAACTATCCTATGTCCTTTCCCGAGTTTCAAACTACGTTTGAACACATTTTTAGCCAAATCGGTTCAGTAGTTTAGGTGTGAAGCAGAGATAGACCGATAAACAGAGTTGATTGAAATAAAATAAACACAGAATTTCGATAAAAACTTACAGCGACACATTGAAACAACTCAAAAACCGATAAATTATTGATATTTAGCGCGCTACAAAGCATTTTATAAGTTTCTGGATATCTATCAAGGGTTACACGTGTTATTGTGAGTCAACCATAAAAGATAGACATAAGTTGTATAATATTTTGTAGATAATTTTATTTTTAATATTCCCGTGATACATGATTTTCATGTAACTTTAACCATTAAGGATGCACATGCGGCGGAAGCTTAAAAAATTGAGTAATTTCTCCCGTTTTCCCAACATTACCCTTCCCTGCTTTGCTCCTATTAATTGTAGCGTGATGAAAAGTATACAACGCGAAATACAACGCTGTGGTTTTTTCGCGCCGGTATTCTGTGAGGCCGTGGTATCATTCCGGTCGAGCCTACCCATTCGTGCCGAAGCATGGTTCTCCCACACTTGCCCCAATGTCATTCTATTTATCCGAACTCAGCATTCTCATTATAGCAATAGAGAGAATTTGAAGTTACGAGAGTCACAAAATAACATTTATTTTGTAAAAGGTTTGTGTATTAAAAGTAAATACAGGGTTGATTTACAGCCACCCCAGATAAAGAAGTTCGTAAGTATTCGGATATCCTCGTCAAAGTTCGTTGATGGCACGTCGTAAAGACGACAGGCTATTCCAGAAGTTATCGTGATGAGATTATGAGCCTTCATGCGATGTCTTGCCAAGAATTGGGCCTACTTACGAAGATGTTGTTTTGTTTATTGATGGTTTAAGAAACTTTACCCTATGTTATTTGAAAGGGTATTTATTGTGATTTTTGGTATTGGGTAGTTGTTATATAACTACAACTCTGTTAAAGTTGTAGTTATATAAGATACTTGATTATGATTAATGTATTTCGGGATTTAAAAAAAAAACAGTAACGTTGAAGGCGATACCTACTAAAATACGCAAATCAAGTATAATTTATAGCCTGTAGAACTCAGAGACATTGTAGCTATCTATCAGTGAAAGAATCTTGGAAATCCGACCAGCGGTTTTAACGATTACTTTTTACAAACTTACAAAATTTACCTCTTTATAATATTACTATAGATTTATGCATGTACTACTTTATCGTGCAGATAATAAAATCGACAGTTATGAGCGATTTAATGATAATTCTATGACTTTGCTGCTCATGAATAAGACTTCCATTGGGACTTAAAACTAGTAGACCTTTTTTCAGTTTATTCGCGTAAGTCGTTATTTAAAAAAAAATGCAATGGTCAAATTCAAAGTCAAAATCAGAATCATTTATTCAAACTAAACCATAAATAGATGCTTTTGAAACGTCAAAATAGAATTAAATAGTAGTCAGTATGTTCGTCAATGATGCTGGTCGTTCCAAATTGTAGATTCGAAAATTAATTAATTGTAAAAAAACAAAATAGATTAATGAACTGCTCACAAATTTAAATTCACAAACATTACACAGTTAAAGCCAAAGCATCGTTGTTAACTAACAGTACTTATAAAAACCCAAAACTGTCGAAAATGATTTAATTTAAAAATTGGCAGTTCAAATTTTACTGGAACGATATTGGGCATAACTCCGTTAATTTAAACGGCTAACTCGCTTAGTTTAGCTCTGAACTAGTTAGGAGTTTGGAAATTATAGTCTTGTTAAATTCTGAATTCCTGTTGCGGTTTGGTTGTGAGAGACGGAATGGCGTTAATACTATGGTCTGTAATAAATGCCGTATTCAGAGAGTAATTGGTTACTTTTTTGGATAAGTCTGCAAAAGAGGAAACGTATTACTTGATGGTAAGCAATCTGCTTCGGCCATAGGCTCTTGTAACTCGAGGAGTTTGCACGTATAGAGAGTTAGAAATTTGAGCTTTGTGGGATTTGAAATAAGCGAGGGAAGAACAATATTGGCGGTCTATTAACCTCATTGACAAAGCCAAATACAACGCAAACGCAAGCGCTTCGAGCTGAAGCATGGCTTTCCAGATCTTAAAAAATAATTGTACTTCCACATGAAGAATTAAAAGGAAAACTATTAATTGTTCAACAAATATCCTCAAACCAGCTACTCACACACGGTTCCACCAGCTGGTCGGCTCCTATAAGTCATAGCGTGATGTTTTATAGCTTATACCCTCCCTCGATAGAAGGACTATCTAACATATAAAGAATTGTTCAATTTGAACCAGTAATTCCGGAGATTAGCGCATTCAAAAAAACAAACAAACTCTTCATCTTTGTATTCACTTTGAAGTCACTGCAGGGGTGCCAATTGAAAATCAGTGAGCCCAGTTTTTTGCTGAGTTGGCAACCCATTCGGATTAGGCATGTCTGCCAACCCTGTAGAACTATATATTTAGCATATTTTTGCTTTTCTGTCTTTTTAACCTTTTTATTGCTTTTTTGTGTTGTATTTTTGTTTTGCTCTAGCTTTCATGTGTGATGCCGATTAAATTTATGCATTTTCTTTCTTCTTTCTTTCTGTAAGTATTATTACAGAAAGAAAGAAACTGTTGACAAATAATTGTCAACAGTTATTTACGAGGATATGATTACAAAAACTCAACACAAATGTTTCTCATGGAGTATCACAGGGATAATCCTATCGTTATTTTTCTCTATAAATCTAAACCGGTAACTATTTGATACCACATATTAGTGCTGTATTAACAACACATTAACTAGGTACTCGTTTTAATTATTCAAGCCCCAAATTGTTATAGCAACGATAGATTATTCGTACATACGGAATCATGTTTGAGCGTTTAATTAACTAATTAGTGGGAGTACAATGTTTTGTTTCAATTTGATATAGAATTTATATTATAAAATTGTTTTCTATTTATATTTTAGGTACCGATACTTTTTTGTTTTTTTTATAGAATAAGTTGGCAAACGAGCGGACGGATTATCTGATGGTAAGCAATCGGCGCCGCCCATGGACACCTGAAACACCAAAGCAGTTATGAGTGCGTTGTCGGCCTTTTAGGGATAAGAGTTCTGAATATTTTTGGATTGGGAAGGGATTAGGAAGGGGAGGGATTGAGCTGACGGTAACTTCAATCACATAGCAAAACACAAAGCTGTGGTTGTTTCACGCCGGTATTCTGTGAGGCCGTGGTATCACTCCGGTCGAGCCGACCCATTTGTGCCGAAGCTTGGCTTTCTTACAATTAATAAATTGCGGTAACGAGTTCAAGTTATTATACATATAGGTACGTAAAAAATCTCCTTTATACGTAGGACATAGACTCTCTAGGGTCGATCCTGGGAAAAGTCCACTGCGGAGCTCGGAGCAGGAGATGGGATGGTTTTTACCTCTAAGAGTCTGACACGCTCTCTCGCAACCCAAGGTGGTTTAAGCAACGATTTTCATAATCAAAAAAACAGAGGAAGGATTGGCCGCAGAAGGCGTTGTGCAAAGAGGTGTGGAAAAAGGGTACAGAGGCCTTTGCCCTGCAGTGGGATGACAACGGCTAGTAATGAGAAAATAAAAGGAAAATTTTCTCCCCTTCTTACCTCTTTTATCTAAGCAGATATTGTATTTCTTTACCTTGTATAAATATATTACACGCCCTTCGACTCTGACACAAGCATCATGTCGAAACAAGTAGAATGTATTTCATTTCGCATTCGGCAGCCATGTTCGCGCTTCATCAGTATTTCATATCTGAGTCGCCAGGTGGCGCGCATTGCAACACATGTGCTTATTTATTATTCTCTCTGTAAAACAATGTTAGAGCGCGCATTATTTACTTTTACTTTAAGTTTGCTTTACTTTGAAAAGTGGGTGTTACATTAAATATGTGCAAAATAGGCCTATACATATCAAAAATAAATTCATTGTGTTCAATTCAATTCGACTGCACGGTTGGTGCGGTGGCTGGGCAACTGGCTGCCGTGCAACGTGTCGCGGGTTCGATTCCCGCACGGAATAACACTTTATGTGATCCACAAATTGTTGTTTCGAGTCTGGGTGTCATGCGTATGTGACATTTTATGTTTGTTAACGCACCCACAACACTGGAGAAAATCCTAAAGTGGGGCAACGTTTTTTAAGAAGAAGAAGAATTGTTTCAAAATCTCTGAGCTATGACGACGGTCAAGTTTCAGTATGATTTCCTCCGTACATAAAATAAAAATAAAAATATCCTGTCATTTAGATAGTTGCCAGTCAACAATTTTACGATTTTCGCGAAACTTTCTGTCTCGCACAGCAGAACTGTGAAATGATCCGCTACAACTTCCTATCCTATCTATATATATGAAACCCTTATCCCCAAAAGGCTAGCCACGCACTCGTAACTATTTTGGTGTTGCATGTGCCCACCATGGACTGCGCTGAGTGCTTACCATTAGGTAAGCCGTTGGATCGTTCTCCGACCTATTTCATAAAAAAAAAACAAAAAAAATCTTTCTTCATTCAGTATTTAATTAAACAGATCTTTTAGCTTGTTTGTGACGAAACGGTCTACAGTCCGTCACGAAGTTTGTTAGAAATTAATGTAAGAAATTAAGTGTATTTGTTCTTGAGTTGTTTGAAACAGAAATTAATATTCATTGAAGATTGATCGAGCTTCTTGGATGTTTATTAAAGTTTCAATGAGAACATAAACACAGAACATTTTGCTTTTCTTTCAATACTGGTCCTAAATACTTACATATGTTTATTTTTATTTTGCTAGATGTTATTTTAGAGACTAAAAGGTTTTGTTAGCATTTTTTCGTACCTTTTAGTTTAATAAACTTCTATTAAATAGTGAAGGAATTTATAGTATTACCATTGCTGCCGTGTGACGCTGGGCCGGGTCGCTAGCGTATAATAAATTTCAACCGCAATTTAGACGTCAGACTGTCAGTATATGTGCTAACTATTGAGATACGTCTTATCACACGAATATTAACTCAAAGGCGAATGGGCGATTTCAAATTTACAATTATAAATGACACTGTGTAATTATGATGTGTTCCATCGCCTTTCGCTAACGGTTTCTAAATAAACTTGAAAGTAAAAATATAACTCGGTAACGTCACTTTAATATTTCCCAGGTTTCGAAATCAGCGCGGGTCTGCGGACGGCGAGAAAGAGTAGCTCGCCGCCCGACCAGAACTAGACCCGAGCGTACAGCGCGTAGCGTTCCGCGCGCGCCTCATAGAGCCAATAGACCACCACAGACGGGGCCCCATAGGGCTGATGTTCAGCTGGGGTAAGCGCAAAGAGGCACCACGACCTCGGCCTACAGCAGGAGAAGGAACTAGGGGGTTTTTAGTCAGTAAGAGTCTGACACTCCCTCCCGCCTGTCCCGGGCGGGAGAAGTCACTTGATGATTTTCCCCTCACAAAAAAAGCTCAAGCCTTGATTAGAAGAGAAAAAATCAATAAAAGCTACGATCATTTTATTTCTTTTCTACAATATCGGGAACAAGGCCTTTCTCCTGCATTTCTATATCCTTCAAACAAAGGGAAATTTAATTTGAGCGTTAATGTATTTTAAACGACTTTCCGTTCGGGGCATAATGGGCATGAATTGGCTCTATACATAACAGGGGTGCTGACAGAGTAATACTCGTTTAACCTCAAAATTTACACCATTGTTACAGTAATATAAACATTTCTATCAATAATGTTATCAAAAATATGGTATAAAGAAGTCAAGAACTAAAAAAATTAGTAAACTGTATTTGAATTGGTCTCTGTCACTATAGGCTTCCAAATTACTCCAAAGTCCAAAGCAAAGTCGCTTTCTCTGGCCCTATGTATGCTTAAATCTTCAAAATTTCGCAACGAGTATTGATGCGGTCATTTAACAGAGAGTGTTTGAAGAGAAAGTTTTATATGTATAATAACATCCAGTAAATAGTGGAGGAAATTTGTATCAATATTGCACCCGTGCGAAGCCGGGACGGCTCGCTAGTTTTTCACAAAAGATTGAACTAATATAAAATCCAATTCAAAAAGGCCTTCCCAGGGGATATGGAATTTTCCTAGCCTATAATCGTATCGCGTCTATTTTCCTGTCCACTCAACTAAATAAAACTCCCGCCAATTTTTTCACTGACATTCGACGTTTGTGACAGTTAAAACATTCGATCAAACTTTTTTTCGTGACAAACGATACTTGTATAGTCTGCCACTGGTTCATTAGATTGTGTCACTAGGTTATACAAAAAGGTTTTTATCCTTTTATAAAAATATAACTCACACATGCTCGTCCTTAGCGCTGGGCACGAAGTATTTACACTCTCGTTTCTGAAACGTGCTCTCGATCCAACTGCGAGTAGTTTTCTGAAACAAACAAACATACGCGTGAATTGAGTGGTTTGAGTAAATAAACACCTGGATTTGTGAACCAATTGTTCAATGGGGTTTGTTTTGATTTTTTGGCGTCATGTTTGGACTGCTAAAATGCGAAGCTAGAATTGCGCTATTTGTGATAGATACTAGAGGTGATGACATTCAATTGAAATATGATCCAAAAGATAATTTTTTAATTATAGTAACAAAAATTATAATTACATCATGTCGCCTTGATTATTCGTAAGAACTGAGAGAAAAATTCAAGGTCAAACATCCAAGCTCAACAGTCGCATTTGCCAACATCACACTAACGAGCCACCTTTTACCTTATCTCCCCATCTCATAACATGGGAAGGGGCGCTATAAAAAGGAGTAATCAAAATTTCCGGACAGCTGAACTTAATACTCGCCCACATTCCTCCAGAGGAAGTTTCGTGAAACTATAATGGGCATCTACTATGGATGTTGAGGCGAAAATTGTTTTACTGGCTTTTCGCCGCCATTTTGTCCGGGAAAACTTATCTCGCGAGACGGCCGAGCGTAATAAGAGCTTTAAGTTAACTGCACTAAGTATATTTTGGGCGAAGGAATTCGTGAAATATTTTTTAGGTAATAATATTAAGACTGCTTCGTGGGCAAATTGGTCCCAAATGCGAGTGCCGAGTAAGATATTTACGGGAAAAACATAACTGGTACCCAAATTGTATTCGATGTACAAAAAAGCTCACTCTAACTGCTGACATTATGTGAACGGGTATGAGTTTTTGCTCTCAAAATAAAAAGGCGTAAACTTTTGAGCATTTCAAATACTTTGGAAATAAATAATCAAGCTAGAAGGGACATGTTGATATCCGATCACACAATATCACCTGCTCAATAATTTAAAACAAAATGTATCCGATATTTATTTGTAACCTTCTTCTCCAGTGGAATGAACCTCTAAACTTTTTTCTGCGATAACGAATCTCAATTCATGGTAATGAGACACATAATCTGCTATTATCAGTGTTTAAGGAAAACTTTTGGAATTGGGTAATTTTAGAGGACGATTACTTTCATAATGACTTTTCTTTCGCATCGCCGACCATATTGATCATTGGTTTGTCTTGTTAATCGACATAAGCTTAAATATGGAATCCTTGGTACTGGCTATACAATACTACTGACTATGCAAGAACACGAACGACGAATCAAGTGAGTAGATTTTTTTTTCAATGAGTGGGTTTGATATAGTTATGTAGTTTTACAATAAAAAGCGTTAATGCTATTTTGTTCACATAACAAGCATGTGTGACACAAAAATATTTCAAGACATTACACAAGGTCGTGATGATGAAAAATATTTTTTCCGAATAGTACTTAATCATGTTATTTGCAGATTAATATCTGCCGAGCAGGACCGTGTTATGAGCCTTCGTGAATGATTGGATGACGATGAATCACGGGACGATCCGACGTGATCGGTAAAACGCGTCCCGTGACAAATGATAGGCCGGGCGCTACCGACCTGCCCTCATCACTCGCGAATTGATCTTATGATTGATGGTTTAATAAGGCAATAACTTAGCATTAATTGAGTATGGAAATACTATGGAATCATGCTGTTTTATGAGAAATAGGTAGATATTGTAGTGTTCCTCCTGTATACATTTTAGATTTTAGATATTGTGTCTGTTTGTTTTTCTTTCTTTTGCGTGTCTTTTTGTCTCTATTGTTGATTAGCCAGCCGGAGAATTATGTATATAGACTTGTGACTCTTTTTTTCTTTGACGATATACGAATACTTAACTATATGGTACCCAATGTATTATTGTAATAGGAAGTTTTCTCCACCTGAAATAAAATCAAATAAAAACCACTATATAAAAGTAAAGATTCTTACGTAAGTAAATAACAATAGTTTTACTCGCAAAGAATTAAAACATAAAATTTCAACAATTTTAGTACAAAACTTTAGTCAAAGGCTTTAAAGAAACTCAAAAATACCACAGAAATTAATTTGCTGGAAATGTTGATGCCACTACGAATGTTTTACTACTTGGCACACTGCCATGTGACTGTTGTACTTTTGATAACTTGGAGAATACCAATTCACTTTAAGCATCGGTCTTACAGTATAGGAAGCAATTTGATCCTTTACAATGTTAGCATGTTCCGAAGGCTGTCGTTTTGTCAATGGCTGATTCAATGCATCTGTTGGAGAAACTAGAAACTTGTGTCGATTGTCGTTTTTTTTCTGTTATTTCTCTGTGAATGTTATTGCTTTCATGTAGCAAGTTCAGGTAGCTATTAAATTGTTTAGTATGATGTTTAAAAACAAATTATTCTTTTTTTGAGGTGGGACACATTGACAAAATTTCTTATCTAGCCCTGGGTGGGACGAGAGGTGCATACCTCTGCTGGATAAAAAAACATTGCGTCCCATCTCCTGTTTTAGGCTTAAGCCCTGGTACATTACTCGTATTGCGCTTGACCCGCAACCTCGGCTATTAGGACTTAAGAAGTAATACACCCTTGCAAGGTATCATGCACATCGAAACCCAGCAAGTACCAAATTGCTTTTTCCGAGTTTCATGTACCCATTTTCTATGATTGTTTGGACACCACTGACATACGGTAAAGGAAAACATTGTAAGGACACCACTGGACTTATAATTTCTAAGTATAAGTTTGAAATAAAAAATACGCCTTAAACAAGTGTGGTGATTAATGCCTAAACCTTCTCCGTGCAAGGAGAGCCTTTTGCTTACCAGTGAGCACTTTCAGGCTGATGATGTGTTGAGAGGTATTTACAGTCCATAAAACAGTACGCATTGTATACATAATATAGTAACAGCAATTTTTAATTTTGCTTATCACACTTTCATTACTCACAGCTCCATACATAACGCATTCAAGAGAATTCCTTTATACACACACAGCGCTCTACGGATCGGTAAAATTAACCTTCCATCTGCCTCACGAGGGATGAAAACGTGAGTGATAAATACCTGTCGAAAGATGTCAGAGCAGCAGAATATAACATTTGGTATGATAGAACCTCTATCCCTTGCGGATACAACCGACATATATTATTGAATATACGTATAAACAGAAATTGGTTTTATGTTGAAACGGAATGAAATGTCTAATTTATTGGCTGGGAATGGGACAGGAGTATTTTACGAGTATTTCTATTTTTTTTTGGGTTATTTCTTTCGTATGTATAAAGGAAAGTTCTTTTTATAAGTTGAATTAAAGTTCAATTTTTGTTTTTATTCCTACAATAGAGCAATAGGTTCTAGAAAATTATAAGTCAAACTTATTTAGGAATGGTTCTAGAAATAGGGTTGATAAAATTTAGAGTCTGATTGTAGATTATTTTATGTCCTAGAATGACGGTTCAGTCACTTTTTGTTGTCAATGAATGTGTCGAGATTCTCGTTCGATACAACTCTTTATGTAAGCCACAAATCGTTGATTTGGGTCTGGGTGTGACGAGTATGTAAAATTGTGTGTTTGTTGACGCATCCACGACAAATAGAGAAAATCTTAGTGCACCGGTTTCGATGAATAAAATGTATGTACCTAGTTTGTTGTGAGACATCACAAAAATTAAAAAATAATGGGTTTGACTAAACTATTGTCTAACTACCTACTCTCGCGCGGTTTCACCTGCTGCTCAGCTCTTTTTTATCGTAGCGTGATGTTTTATGACCTATAGCACTCAGGAATATTGTAGCTATATATCAGTGAAAGAATTTTGGCAATCCGACCAGCGGTTCTAAATATTACCCCCATACAAACTTACAAATTTTTCCTCTTTATAATATTACTATAGATATATAGGTAGATTGATAACATAGATAAGAGAATAACTGAATCTTATATCAAGGCTATGAAATTCATAAGCTCTAATTCCGTCACTCCGATCTCTGAAGACACTTCAAAATATCCAGATTAATTAACATGAATTATTCCCCATAGCATAATTTCCGAATTTGCCGTCGAAATGCTGGCGTGGCGTCGAAATTGGAGAAATAGGGTTGCAACCCGGTTTCCGGGTTACCGATAGAACCCCGTACTCAACATAGGAATATTTCATCAGGTATTATATTGACAAGAAACTGGCCTGGAGCAGGAGGAACAGGGTGGTTTTAGTCACTAAGAGTCAGACAGTGTTTCACGCGCCATTTAGGACGCGAGAGAAGCGATTTTCGTATCTCAACCAAAACCAGTTACTTACCAACCACTTCAACTGTGCAGTTAAGAAGCAGACCTCAATAATTAACTACCAATATTACATTTTTGCCACTTATGATAGCTTTATCTGCGTGAATGCAACCGGGATCACGATTTATTATCCGTCTAGTAGATACCTATACTTCTTTTGTGCCAATTTCCTAATGAGTACCATCAAAGTACTCATAACGACAAAGCTTATTGTTTGCCTCTCACTCAACTGGTATCAATTACGTAGCGTGTAGTGCTCCCGGCCGCTTGTGTCTCGTCGAGTTTAAATTGCCATCTCTTTTTACATTTCCCAGTTGGTCATGTATTGTGTATTCGTAAAGTGGTTTCGTTTTATTGTATTCGTCAGTACCTTGATATAGGAAAATCGGTGTTGTTTTTTTTTGACACTCGAACGGTGAGGATAACAACGGAGGAGTTAGGAGGGCGTTGCCGACGATTGGGTAGGGACTAAGGGAGGGGAAGGATTGGGTTTCCGGTAACCTCACTCACACGGCGAAATACGACGCTGTTGTTGTGTCATGCCGATTTTCTCTGAGGCCGTGGTATCACTCCGGTCGAGCCGACCCGTTCGTTCGTGCCAAAGCATGGCTCTCATGGGTTTTCCCCGTTGTTTTTATAAAATGGTCATTTTTATTATCTTTATTAATTAAGTCCGTGATGGCCTGTGACATCGGCACCTATATCATCCCGTGGATCTTTATATTCCAACTTGATATGATAGGCATTGTTTTTTAAAGTTTGTAATTTTGTTCAGATTTCAACTTTTTAACAACGATCGAAACCCGAGTATGTTTCAAAAGGTAATTTAAATATTTTGTTAGTTCCATTTGGTTAAAAACCTTTTAGTTCAACTCATATTTACATTTTTGATAAAACAAATATCAAAAATATCTAGTCGTACGTTTCTACATATCAAAATTCTGCTCATTTAGTGTTACGTGGAACAACATATTTTAAGTAAAGAAATAAAGGTCCCCAAACACAATCAAATTGACAGCTGCAATATGTCTTCTGTCAGAGCAGTTTAAACGCTTCAACTTTTTACTCAGTTCTTGATCAAAAATTTTCTTAAAACTTTACTTAAATCGAAGTCTATACAGAAACGCCTACTTATACCTTTCAAGTGTTTGACTTGAAAAGTTTGAAACCTTTAGTTAAATTACTTCTTAGTAGATTGAAGATTTGCCAAGTTTTAAGAGAAGTGCCAAGATATCTCATAGCGCTTGAGGGCTTAGAGTTTGTGAACGCTGTTTTAACTGTTCGGTGAAACAAAACTCAAGTTATTTTCCACCATAGGTGTTGTAGGTGGAGGTCTTTAACAAATGGATCAAACATGTGTGTCAGTGTAAACCCCAACTTTTGAATACTCGATTAAAGAATATTTCGGAAATGTTAAATTACGCTACCCGCGTAGAAGGAATGAAAATCAGTCTGCTTGCGACCACGACCTGTGCAACCAGATCGAAACGTCAAGCCTTCCAAGGTATTTCAATATTTACTTTTCGCGTTAATACCCGCGTAATAATACGTTGTAAAGAAAATAAAATTTTAAAAGTTAGTATTTCGAAAATATCTGAAGACGTTACTAAGTTTTTAAATCTTCTTCACTTTTACTAAAGTCTCATTTTCTAACAATTATAAAATCTTGTGCGACGTAAACGTTTTTCATATATTATGTATTTCTCTGTCTATCCATAAAGAAAATAAACAGTATGATATATTACCTTCCACCCGCGTGATATGTTGATAAAAAGTTAAAGCCTATGTGTGAATCCAAGGTGTCACCTATCTGCTTACATAACTTCAACAAATCGTCCAGCAGTTTTTGTCTGAATGAGCAACAAACATAAATCCATACAATATTAACAAACTTTCATATTATTAGTAGGATATAAAACCTACGTTTTCTATCCACCTTTACTAAGCCGGTTATATTATCAAACTGTCAAAATGTCTCCCATACCAATAAACTTGCTAATTATATTGTGTATATTTGCTTAGGTAGGGTCATTTTGGGCCCAAACAGCTCTATAGGCCCCCAAAGGTCGAACTGACCCTCATGTATAATGACAGGTTGAGGTCCGGACCTCGGAAAATATTTTTGCTCTGTTGGACTTTCTTAGAATTTATTAGCATGGAAATTAGAATGGTTAATAAATACGGAAGTTCTTGGGAGTAATTTTTGAAAATTTGTCTCAAAATAGGCTTAAGGGAATTCTCTTAGTAACATTAATAAACTAAAGTAAATAAAATGTTATATATTATGTGACGTTCTTTATATTTTGTCTTTAACCATGTGCTGTTAAGATTTTATACATTTGTTTATTTAAATTGCTATATATAATTGTCGTTTCGGGAAATTTGCAAAATGTACATTGTACAAATAAATCACATCCAAGATTCGAAAATAGAATTAGAATATTTTTTTCACCAGCAATTTTTTTAAATATTTCGTTAGAAAAATGGTTTTATTGTTGAACAGTACATCTAAAACTCTGGCTATAAAAACTAATTTTAAACACCTTCAAGGCAAAAGGCTTGAAACATTAGGTTCTGTATTACGTAAGTGTAAGGAAAAATAACTTTAGACGGCTTAGACTTTCTAAAAGGATATCTAACGTTTGCTCATAAAACCGGCTTCTTTAGTACTTGGGGAGATACGAGTGAGCCTTCTTAGATAACACCGACTTACGTAACCAGTGAAGACACATCCAGAGATTCCTGAATATGGACACTTTTACCAAAACAAAGAATGTCAGGATTCTTTGTTTGCACAAATTCTGTTAAATAATTTTCTGACTGAATTCTGATTATACAATTTGTAATCAATATCGTGGTGGACGGCCTGCTTATTATGCTTGAGAGTTTAAAAAAAAATCATCAATTACTTTTCACCCGGTGATACCAGACTCTTACTGACTGAAAACCCCTCCATTCCTTCTCTTGCTGTATTGCACTTTCCCCGCAATACCGGTGGTCTATTGACTCTATGAGGAGCGCGCGGAACGCTACACACCATAATCTCGACTCTGACTCTGTTTCGGTTAGGGCGGCGAGCTACTCTTACTCGGCCTTAAGGCTGGTGATGGAATTTGTCATCATGACTATTTTATTATACTTTGTTTGGTTAGGTATAGACTCGCTTCCGTATCCACAAAATGATAGGATATCTCCTTTTTGTATTAGTTAATTGATTTCTATTTAATGCTTTATTTATACTTATAGGAGGCACAAAATCTAATGAGCACCAAAAATATCTTCCTCTTCTACATCGACGGCAACGACGGGACGCTTCCCCGATTATAATTTTGCTTTTAAACAAACTAATTTACTTTATACACCACGACAATACATCTCTGCTTATACCCTGATGAAGAAAGTTCGAAAATTAACCGTTCTGTAACGGAAACGCCGGAAATGAGGAAACGGAACCGGAAACGGGACGTAAAGCCTCCATGGAGCGTTGACTACCCGCGAACACGTCAAAATATTTATATTAGAGAACCTACACTATACCTTTAAGAATAAAAGTTTTACTATGAATGCTTATTAGCCTTTTTTGAACCTCCAAAGGTATAAACAAATGCTTTTCAGATGCCGCTAAATGCAGCTTTTGAAACTAAGAAACCCGAGAACACTGTCCGTAGGTACTTATATCTCTTGATCTGAACTTAATTAAGTTATCATCCTAAATTTTTCAGCTAAAAAAAATTATTTGACCTCTTCTTAACACATTTATAAAAATACTTTAACTTTTTAATTTTTTATAATTAGAACCGCTAAGGAGTGGAATTCTTTGCCGGTGTCTGTGTTCCGCAAGGCTAAAACTCGGGTGTCTTCAAAGTGAATATGTTGCTTATGGGTTGGTGTGGACCATCGTAGGTTGCATCAATGCTTACCACCAGGCGAGATAATGAATGGCTGTCCATTACGAATAAAGAAAATACCGTTTCAATCGTACACTCTTGTCAGAGTGGTCGTGGTCATGGTATGTCTTTGGTGGCATAGTTGGTGGTTTAAAGAAAATATATAGCTCATCAACTCATTTATGTACTTATTTCCAATAATCAGATAAATGATTAATAATTTTCCAACGATACAAGCTCTACTTGTAATACCTTTGACTGAACAACCACCTCGAATGATAATTAATACGCAGTATTTGCAAACTAATACGTTTAATTAGCACGCGGAGACGCCATCTTGTCTTTGAAAGGAGATCAATGCGTAGGTATTACCGCATAGAACATAATCTGTCTGACATTTCACTTTGCTATGGCGCGAATCTAGATGTATGTAAGTAGTTAATATAATTTCAGCCACAACTTTATATTTTTGTTGCATAGATGGCAGTTGTGTAGTTTTTGGTAATACTCTTCTTGCTGTTTAATATTTACGGTTCTAAAGTTTGTGGGAATTAGCTAAAAAAAGACGATATTTTGGTTTACACTAGAATTTTCCGGTGGGTGCGTTTAAAAACATACAAACTCACATACACAAACCACCCAGACCGAAACAGACCCAACCCAGAACCTAGACACGAAATGAAAAGAAACCGATATATTTTAATTATTGTAATGAATATTACGAAAGAAAAACAGTTTTATACCTTTCTCATTAACGTAATGCGTAAAAAACGTTGCCTTTTATTTAAAAAAGCATTAACGATTTGCCAATTTGACAGCGAAACGACAAGGCTACTTTTGCACGCCATTCACGCTGTTTCCGACAACGGACGAAAAAGGTTCAATACAAACAATTCAGTCGAATAATCGAACAGACCCATTGTGCTGGCCGAATGGTATAAATTCCTTAATTATCTGTAGGAAATTACTGAACAAAATTCGCGCGCTTTCCAATTTTATTATCTGTTAACGTATCCCCTATTCAGCTATTGTTCCGATAGGTACCATGGCGGGTTGTCTCTTTTAATTAGGTAATAATGTTCCTTTAATTTTGCAATGTCCAGTTTTAATTGAATCGAGAATTGAAATTTTGTGTAATTTTTAAATGACACTGAAATTTGAAGACAAAAATAGCTTTAATTCTGTCTTTATTAACCCACACCCACATATTTATATCAAAATTCGAAAAAACGAAAAATTAAAATTTACTTAGTCATTGATGTTATGGACATTACAATATGTCATGAACATAAATCCAATAAAATCCGTAGCAACGTAATGACATTTTAATTCAAAAGACAAACAAGACCTCGGTCTCTATAAAAAGCTGACACAAAAAGAGAACCACAAGTGTGAAAAAATGTTGATGAAGACATTTCTAGAGGCTTCCTTCACCTGAAACATCAACTGGGATTTCATAACTTCAAAGCCGCCTTTGAACCTGCAAATAAATCAAAAACAAACCTAAAAACATCTTTGTCAGCCTCAAAAGCGCCTTTTCTTTGTTGTTAGAGGCTTATCTCGTATTTTCGTGGCAATCAGTCACCCTTTGGGAGTAGTCAGCGGTCGTTCAGAAATGCTCACAATGGCTCCCTTGGCAAGGGTCAAATAATGAATTAGTTCACCCTGTATTTAATTCACTTTTTGAACCTTCATTTATGTAGTTGACTTTTTGGGAAGTTAATGTTTTGTTGTCATTTTTATCGATAGAATCGAAAAGATGTGCTGCTTACTTGCTTTATTTGTCTAGTTGATGCAGCAAAAATAATCAATTTCACTTTAATAGCAGTAAGTACACGACTATCAAAATCTATGATTGTATTTCCAAAGGGTTGTTATTCATAGGAAATAGTATTTTTTGAGCGACTATTTCACGCCAGTTTCACTCCGGTCGAGCCGACTCAATTGTGCCGAAGCCTTGCTCTCCCACACTTAATAGTAATAGTGTAGTATATAATTACATAGAATTAGAGTTCAAAGCTTTTAAACCTTAAACAAAAGAAATGGCTACCCATTTTTCTTTAAAACACAACTTCAAGAACTAGCATTTCTTTGAACTCGCGTGCAAAGAAAATATTGGAGGTATGTAAGTCAGATTTTCGTATGGAAATGAGTGGGAGTGAAACCCGCCCCCTCGACTGACGCAACAGTTAAAAGGCATTAGGGGGTTCTTGCGAACTGAACCCCGGTGACGTATTTGGCTTTTAGGGAATTTTCGCTTGTATTGGGACAAGTTAGGGAGCTTAAGGATGCCTGGATTTGTATGAATATCTACACAGGATCTAGAGAAGAGTTTCTAAATAAATATTTATAAAGCTATTCTTGTGTTCCTAGTAGAAGGTAGGGGAAAGTATTTCAATTGTTATGTTGTGTGAGTAATAAAAGATAACGAGGTTTATTGCCTGGCTCTACGCCGGGGCCAACGGTGTCACCCAGTTAAATTAAGTCTTGAGAAGACGGCAAATACTTATGCTACGAACTCTATACTGGATTATATTAGTAAAAAAATAAGTTTTCTTTAAAAAAATCCATATCGTCTTTAGCAATCCGGTTAGGTGACTATGCGAGAACGTGGAAGAGCCATACTTCTGCACGAACGGGCTGGCTCAATCGGAGTGTTGTGTTTCACCGTGGTAAGGTTCTCTCACTATTTAAAGACCTTTTGGTACAATATGGACGGATAAATATCCAAAACCATATTGCACCAAAAGGTCGGAAACGGGGCGTTAAAACCTTACCTTACCTTCTTTAGTTTGCCGTCCTATCACATAACAAAAATCTAAATAAAACATGTCAATTACAATAAAATACTTAATCTTTGTTTAAAGAAATTATAATAATGGTCTTTTGCGTTTGTACTACCATTGTACAAAGATTAATCTCCAATCAAAAATAAGTATAAGAACATACGGAGCCGGTTTCAATGAACAGTAGAAGCATAAGCCAATACATAACTTTAAAAGGTCAATCTTGTGGGTTGTCAGATAAAAGTGCTTCAGTCGCTTTATTCCCCTGAAAACTGCAAGGAAAACGAAGCGCCCGAGATTGAGCCTTTCAACAAACGATGATGGATTGTCCTGGTCATTCATTCACTTTAAAAATATTATTAAAGTTGACCAGCTAGATGAAGAGGTTTAATAGCTTAAAAGGGGTAGGGAAAATTGTTTGTATAAGGATTATGTGGATAGATGTGAACTGAACCTTGTATAATTTTACGATGTTATCTGTTCATAAATGTTTTATTTTTGTATCAAACACCATATTATTACATTATTATTTATCTAAAAAAGTCTTTTAAGTTTATAAAGTTCTAATTAGAACAGTCACAGAAATTAACGAACTACAAAAGTAATACCAATATTATACTAAGTTTGAAGAATGGACAAACTAATTTTACTCTACTTATGTTAATTGTTTAATTAGAAGTAGACCTTTTCTAAATAATTAGGTATGCATACTTAGGCGTTAGTAAACAAACTAAAAACGTTAATTCTGTAATTGTTTAAGTACTTTTTTAGGTACTTATAAGTGGTTCAACAATAAGATTATCAAAAGTAATGATTTCTAGGGGTCTTTTACGCAAAAACAACTGAAAAGAATCGATGAAAGTTGACACAAAAATAGATTAGATATATTTATTTACAGTTTCATGCACAAGAAAATATTCACAACGTGGACTTAATGCATTAAGCGTAATCTACCAGTCTGACCTTTGGGTGATGCAAAGAAAAATAAGAATAACAGGCGAGAACAACACATTTATACCTCATTACTAATGGCATACTCACTGACAGAAGACTACAATAGAACTACAATAACATACCATACATAACTTCATAGTTAGGGCGGTAACAGGAACTTTGTCGGCAAAGCAAATAGCGGGGAGCAATTTCGTATAGAAGTGTTTGTACAAGCAGGTCGGATGGTAGATGCCAGTCATTAAGGTAGCATCAATCAGAGTCAGGTTCAGGCAGTCAACTGCAGTATCAGACTAAGCTGCATAGTCTTTATTTTGCCTTTGTATGAATTACTAGCGTCCGCCTGCAGCTTCGCACACGTATAAAAGTAATGTATACAGGGATTTTAAAAACAGCAGCGTCCAAAGCATTTGCTAAAATACGCAAATCAGTAGTGTAATTTATAGCCTATAGCGCGCAGGAACATTGTAGTTATTTATCAGTGATGTTTTTTTTTGAAATCCGACCAGCGGTTCCAGGTTTACCCCCTACATCCAAACTTACAAATTTTACCTTTTTATAATATTAGTATAGATAAATTTGATGAGAAGTGCTGAACATCGAGCTCAGTGGCGTGCAATTGGGGAGGCCTATGTCCAGCCGTGGACGAAATTAGGGTGATGATGATGATAGATAAATTTTATAGAAGCGTGGTGATAATGCTTCAACCTTCTCCGTGTGAGAAGAGAAGAGGACTTTGCACAGCAGTGGGTACTCACAGGCTGATGATGTGATGTGATGTAAATTTTACTGTGACTTTAATAAACGAAGCCTAAATGGTTTCTGGAAATAAGTCAACTTTCGTTTAAGCGTTTTGGAAAACAAAAAAAAAAATCAAAGCAAACAGCTAGTTTACAGTATCCCTGACAATATGATGCAATTTTCTGCCGAAATACAATATTACTTTGCTACGCCTCACCTCACATCGAATGGTAAAAATCCTCTACAGTCCTGTGGGCGGTCCCATTTCACGATCCCATTCATCTCTTCAGTCCATTGCTTTCAAATCTGATAATTCTTTGTCTACCTCCCACCTTCCGTCCGTAAAACCTTTATCAAATACATCATCTTGTTTTTTTCCATTGTTCTAACGTTTTGTTTAAAAAAGGGTTGTTATTTTCAATCCGACTCCATTTTTGTCCGAATCTAAATGGGATTCTTTGTTATTCGAAATTTGAAAAGCTGTTTTGTATCTGATTTTTTTGTTTTTTATTTTAATTATTTTGTGCTTAGAATTGTATTTAAAAGGTATTTCGATGTATGTCGAGGGTATGGTATAATTGATTGTATAGAATGAAATCTGTGAAATGTTATTGTTTTTTTTCTTATAAATCAAGGCAGAAATATGTGTATTTATGAAAAACATGTAGTAGGTAGACATTCCCATATTTTAGAGAGGCTAGATTCAGGGATTTGTGCAATAACGATTTTTTTTTAATAACATCAATAAATATTGGACTTTCCTAACATTAACAGTTCACGTGTCATCTAGATATCAGATGGTTATGTTGAATATTATTATAATATCAACAAATCAACAATAAATAATACGTGAGAGCAGGAGGGCTTTCGTAAGAACTCATATAACGTATGTGAGAAGGTAGTTAGGCAAGTGAGTGTGAGCCGAGAAAACCACAAGACCTCGTTACAATGACAGTAATATTATTTCATCGGTCGGCAAACAAGTAGACGGATTACCTGATGGTAAGCAATCAGCGCCGCCCATGGACACTCGCAACGGAGGAGTTACGAGTGCGTTGCCGACCTTTTAGGGATTAGGGATTTGGAGATTTAGGGATTTAGGAGGGATTGGGGGAGGGGAAGGATTGGGCCTCCGGTAACCTCACTCACGCGGCGAAACACAACGCTGTGGTTATTTCACGCCGGTTTTCTGTGTATATAATATATAATAACCTGGAAGCAAAGCGATTCGCCACAAGCGTGGTGTGCGGACGCCGCGCCGTCTTGAACCAGAAGTGTGTTCAGATCGTCCTCACAACCCTCGACCATGACGCTACGCTAGGCTAACTTTGACAGCCAAAAGTCAACCTGATGTTTGATATTGACGCATGCGCCGTCAAATATTATTTAGAGCTTAAAAGAGCGAGTGTATGGTGCGTCGCGATCAACGTGCGCCCCAAAGAGCCATCAGATCACCACAGAAAGACCTTTAATGTACTACGGCCTGGCCCGGGACAGGACACAGAACGAGTTGATTTTAGTCAGTAAATCTGCCACTTTTTTTGAAGCCATTTGATGATTTTACGCCATCAACAAAGGAAAAAGAAAATACAATTGATAATACCTAATTATATTTGTACCAATATAGGCATGTTTCATAGTTTTTCTTTATATAAAAATGCCAATGTCAATCAAGTATAATAAGTGTGTATACGGTGTAGAGATCGGTTAGCAGGAACGAGCCCTCCATGAATTAAGTATGAGGGATGGTAAGCAAGCCTGTTTGATGTGTACATCAAATATTCAACTGCGTACAAAATGCTTTTAAGCCAGGCCACAAGCATTTATATGTAGTCAAGAGACCTATGCGTTTACATTGACTTTGAGCTAGACTTTTGTAAAAGTATTTTGGACAAGAAATTCAAAAAAATATTTGTAAAAAAAAAACAAATCCCAACTGATTATCAGTTTATAGTGTTTATAAGACTAACCAATACTGATAAATGATTGGACTTAAATGAAATTTGTCACATACTTTTCACACAGAATATATGTAAAAGACTAGCTTTTGGAATAGTGACTTCCTGCAATTTTTTGGTATAAAAACTATCCTATCTCCTTTCTCGAGTTCCAAGCTATATCTGTACCAAATTTCACAGAAATCGGTTTAGTGGTTTAGGCGTGAAGAAAGACAGACAGACAGACAGAGTTACTTTCGCATTTATAATATTAGTTCGGAAGTTTGGATATAACATTAATAATGATACAAACTATGCAACGGGCAAGATAAACTTTCGATAGAAAAAAATCTTTCTTCTATAAGTAAACATTAAAATTTCGATCCTATTTGAAAAAATACTAGTTTATATACCTACTACAAAAAGCAAAAGCTTGTTACATTTTTAGAGAAACACAAAATTACCCAGAATATGAGAAATAAGAGCACACTAGCGCCCTGCAGGTGGAATGAGATTAGTCTTACAATATGGGATCATTAATTTTGTCCGACCGGAACGTTTGTGCGAGCGTTATTCTTTGGCGTTAGCTGCCACGAATTGTTGCAGGAAAATATTTATTTCTATTATTCCTATCTTTCTTTTGTTCTTTTGCACAAACGAGCGGGGCAATGTTGAATACATGCATTGGTTTGTATTTTTTTACCGAGTTATTGTGTAAAGCATATGAAAATCTAATGTTTTTCTTCTTGAGGCGGAAAATCTTCAAATACCTTCTTCTGCCCCTTTTGTGAGGGGACGATCATCAGATGGCTTCTCCCGCCCAGGGCCGGGCGCGAGAGGTCGCTGTCGCCGCCGCCGATCACTTGCCCGAGGACACGGCGGTGCTCAGCCCAAGCAGGGCATACCGCCACCGTATGCCCTGCTCGGGCGTTTCCTCCCGCTGGGTCCAAAACAGGAACCTACCGAAGCTGCCGTGCCCGGTAAGCACCTTCCTTCACCACAACCTTCTTCTGCCCTGGATGTGTCGACTCTTACTGACTTAAAACCTCGTTCCTTCCTGGGTTCCTGGTCTTTACTTAGGTAAGGTAGATTATTTCTTAGGTTTAATGAAATTTTGCTGTTTTCTCTTTAAGGTTTTGCTTCTTTTTCAAGCGATATCATTCTTTTTAATTTCAAATTAAATAAGAGAAATAAAGAACATAAAGAAGGTGTTAAGGTTTAGGTAGATGGTCCCCCAGCTGTTGCTGCACATTGCAAAGGGCTGAATTTTTAATGGTTTGATAAATGTTATCTGGGGAATAATTATGATGCTGTCACGACAGAATGTTTGTATGAGACAGTGACAGCAACAATTTTATTCCTCAGATAACATTTATCTGTATATTGAAAAATCAGCCTTAAGCATACGTCTAAATATGAAACTTACGTATACTTCACTGGAGACCAAAATTTAAAAGAAGAAAAACACTGTAACGGTAACCTTAAACAGTTTTTTTTTTCTAGACATTCTAAATTCAAACTTCGTGTTGCCAACGGTAATAAAATTTAATTAGAACGTAAGCATAAATATTTACGAGGGACGTGTGAATCTAAGTGTTGCTATAAATTTGGGTATAAGTGAGTATATAAATAAATCGAGTCATGTACAGGACTCGATTTACTTTCCGTGAAAGAAATACAAATGTGGGTCAGTCGGGCATTTTTTGAAACGCTTCTGTTTTATTTTTTTATTTTGTTACTTGTCGGCCCTTTGTTTTTGCTTGAGGCTTACCTGAAACAAAACAATAAAATAAATTAATGAGTTGTTTTAACTTTTTATGTTTTTAATTTATTATTTAAGAGATCATTTTTTTTCGTCGTTTGTTAATGCTATTTGTCTTTTTGATTATATTTTAAAGTCATTGTTAAATTCCTTTATATGTATAATATTGTTTTGACTGAATACTTGTGATGCATCTAAATGATAATAAAAATATTTAATTTCCATTGATTCCTTCTTAGACTAAAGCGACTACAATTTAATAAAAACACTTAACATTGAAATATCCATAAAGGAACACAGAGAAGCTATTGTTATAAGCATAACGCATTTGTCATTTACTTTAAGAAAAAGAAGTTTCAAGTCACAAAACTTGTTCTTGAACATGATATTTTTAATTGTACTAAGTGATTGGAGATAGGGAATTCAACTCCTCTAATACAGAATCTTAAAAAAATTACTGGTGAATAGTCGATCCTACAATGTGCATACACTTTTGAGGATACAAAAATACATCACATATTTATTTTAAATGAAAAGATTTAAGCTACTGTTGAAATTGAGAACAGTATTTTATTTTTAAAAGGCTAGATAGTGGCGCCACCTGTTACGTTAGGAGCTCGAGACTTTGCTTGCTCTTCTATAAGTGAGAATGACGTTCACTTACTTAGTTGGAAACTTGTTAAATGATTTCACTTGGACAGTTTTTGATATTGTATTGCTACTCAAAGTTTACTGTTTTGTTGGTAGAGTGATTGTTTGTTGTCTGTTGGGTATAAGGCAAGACTGATAATGCTTTGTCTTTAAAAATAGAAACAATAAAGGTACAACTTTTAGGTTTTAAAATTTTCAGCAATCTCTCACCAGATGGCGCCAGTGATCGTGCTTTTCGTCCAATAAGCAATTAGCTAGTGTCGTACAATTTGACATAGTTGATCACTACGTTGATTGGACAAACTGACTTCGTAGTAGATACCAGTCTTCGGATGAGGAAAAAAACCGTAGTCCCCAAAGGATAGAGTTTGATTTAGAAATACAACGCAATGGTCTGTATGTCCCAATTAATCTAACTTTTAAAATGATTATAAATTTAAGAGAAAGAGTAGCTATAATCTTGAATAGAAAAAACAGACACCAGCAAAATTTCTCCCCTTAATAAAAACGACAGTATTCCTCACTTTATAAACTATTGCGTGTTGTCCTAAACTTGTTTGTTTATTCTCGTTCCACGTACCAGCAATGAATAAGGAAAAACGGTTGACCTTGGATTGTGTCGCTTTAGGGGTCTGCTCCCGAGGGCTGAAATATTAATAGAGTTGTGGCCAAGCCTAGTTTGTGCTTTGATGGGGTCCAAAATTAGATATTTCAGCTTGTTAATTAAATAACATTCAATACATTCTATGGTTCGTTAAATACTTCATACATACTGAATTAGACTATCTGTTTCAAAATGACAAAATACCAATCCAAACTGTCTGTCTATCTGTCTTTTCTTCACGCTAAACTACTGAACCGATTTCTGTGAAATTTGGTGAAGACATAGCTTGGAACTCGAGAAAGGACATAGGGTAGTTTTGATATCTAAAATCTGCATGAAGTCTCTAATCATACGAACGGAGTCACGGGCAAAAGCATATATAATAGCCACTATTGAATAAACCTTTTTTATGCGAATGGATTAGCTAATGGTAAGCAATCGGCACTGCCTCTGGACACCCGCAAAACCAGAGGAGTTAAGAGTGCGTGGCCGGCTATTTAGCGATTAGGGTTTCAAAGATTTAGGGATCGGGGATGGATTAAAACACAATACTATGATTGTTTCACTACTACCTTTCTGTGTAGCCGCATCATTCCGGTCATTTCGACGACTTCGTGCCCACACACACATTCAAATATTTATTTACGTCACTGCATCAATTTAATATTGAAATTAAAAAATAATATTTAAATACATAAGGGAAAAGTTCTGCTTAAAGTTTCTCAAAACGTAGACGGAAATAAATTGAAAACCACTCGCAGTAATATTAAAACCAATATCGATACTCAAGTAGATTAAATATTTATTCAACTTGCATTCAGACTCTTTGGTTTGGTAGTTATAAGTATGACGTACAAACGCGAAGTTTTGAGATTGATGCTGGTTGGAAGATTGCTTAAAGTGATATGAAGTTTATATATTCTGAAGCAAAAATTGCAAGAGAGCCAATGTGATTGCAGTAACTGTCCCTGAAAACCCTGAACTGTTTGATCCAACTGCAACCTCCAAATAATTTCTTAAGTTTGGAGATAACGTCATTGTGAGAACCACCCAGAGAATACGGTGGAGCAAACGGGTGTGCCCTGCTTGGGCTGAGCACCACCGCGTCCTCGGGGTAGTGACGTAGCGTTCCGCGCGTGTTTTTTGTCAGTAAGAGTCTGACATTCTCTCCTCTCTCGCCTTACCCTGAGCGGGAGAAGTCATTTGATGATTTTCCCCTGACAAAAAATAAAGTTTGGAGATAACGACAGAGCTTCTTATATAGAGGAAGTTCAATACTCGTAATCCAGAAAAAAATTGACAAATAAATTATGATATTGATGACATGTAATTATGCATCAACGTAAAAATTATACAATTAAAACAATCTACACAACCTGTATAGCTGCCACAATATTCTAGATAAACACGTCACTACAAAATAAACACACAACACAACCACAATTAGCGAGCACCTGCAGTAATTACCCGGCGGTTTTCTAAATTAGATGTGGCCATTGCCGAGATAAAAGACTGCCCTAATTATGTATGCTAACTTACAATTAGGGGTTTGGATGTCGAGAACACCGCCACATCAATCATGACTTTCACTTTACAACCCTGTGCTTTGCGTGAACACAACGACGGATTCTTTTGTTTTATATTTTGTTGCGACATTACTTTTATAGGAATAAATACATAAAGTATAATATTATATCATGCCTGTCATCATATACAGGACGGAAATGAATTAATTTGTCACAGAAATTGTAAATAACTTTACTGACAAGCTCTTTGCATGTCAGCCTTAAAACGACAGCAGCGCCCTCTTCTAAGTTTTTAATATTGACTTTGCAAAGTTTTGCGCTGCAGCGCTTAATTTTATCATGATCAATTTTTTACTACAGATCAATTATACTGACGTTTCCTATGAAATCTTTGCTATGTGATGGATGGGACAGCAACGGAGCAGATGGATTTCCTGATGGTAAGTAATCAGCACTGCCCATGGACATCTACAACAACTGGTGAGTACCGAGTACCTTACCGAACATTTGAGGTTTAGGATTTTGGAGATTTAGGGATTGATGGAGGGGATAGATTGGACTTCCACTAACCTCACTCATACGGCGAAACACAACGCTGTGGTTGTTTCACACTGGCTTTCTGTAAGGACGTGGTGTTACTTAGATCAAACCGACCCATTACGACAAACGACACGTATGGCTCTTCCATTTGGAGAATTAAATAAAAGCTTTAATACCTATAAAATATGATACATACTAACATCTATTACTATTCATATGTAGTTAGTTAGCGAGTTCAATGGACTAAATTAATGTACTATTTACACACTCATTACCCACGAAAAAACAAGAGTTCACAGCCCCTAAACATATTGAGTGCCATGGATATTACTCGACATTTTAGGGTTAAATATAATTTTGCGTGTGACCCGACAGAGATCACGAACGGGGCATAAATTGCCCAAAAAATACGTTTTAGCTTTCAGGCTTGTTGTTATGAGAATGAGTAGGCTAAATAATAAATATGTGAATTGGTACCTACTACACATAGGAATACGACTCATATTCGTTGACTAATTAAGGATCAAATAGTATTAGGTAGTGTGTACGTATTTATAGTTTATACAATTTACGCTTTTGCGGTATTAGTAAATTGAGGATACCTTTGTTGAAAATCCTGTCAACAACAACAGCCGTTGTTATATTTCACCGCTGAACCAAAAGCCCTTTTTATATAAAAGAGTTAGCCAAAATCTCGAAATTTGGTAAGAGATTTGGATTTGGTTCAGAGATTGAAAAATATTGACTACCAAAATCCAAAAATATGGCAGCAATGTTATCTGCTTCAACAATTCATTTTTAAACGAATCTTTTTTGAGATATTCAGGCGTGATGTAAATATCTACGCCCAGGCTTCGTAGTTTCGCACAGGTGCAATATTGATACTAAATTTCTCCACTGTTTAAGTTAATAGACATATAAACATTCCTCTACCAAGTCGTGGTGGCCCGGAGGTTAAGGAGCCCGCTTCTCATGCATGAGGCCGTGGGTTCGAACCTGGCAAGTACCAATGGGACTTTTTCCAAGTTATATGTACTTTCTATGATTATTTAGACACCTCTGACAGACGGTGAAGGTAAACATCGTGAGGAAAACTAGACTTATAATTTCTAATTATAAGTTTGAAATCACCAACCCGCATTGAGCAAGCGAGGTGGTTAATGCTCAATCCTTCTCTGCGTAAGAAGAGGCATTTGCTAAGTGGGCACTTATGGGCTGATGATGTGATGAAACATTCCTCTACAGTCACTCTATCAAAAAACCGCATCAAAATCCGTTGTGTAGTTTAAAAGATTTAAGCATACATAGGGACAGTAAAAGCAACTTTGTTTTTTACAAAAACATAATTACTCTCTGTAGGCCGAAATAAAGTCCTAACGATATTACTCACTTTAAATCTGTAATTCGACCGTCACTAAACCGTCAATCCAGGTGAAATTGCCGTGAGACGGCGCGGAACGATTGGAGTGCGCGCCACCGGATCTGATGCGAATCAATCCAACCGCTCGGATCAAAGGGCTTCGATTGATTCACCGCTAATTTCAAGATATTAAACGTTAAAAATAAATTGAATACAGACCCAATCTATTTATTGAACTGATATCATAGATAGGCGAAAAGTTTGCACTACTGATAGGCAGTACTTACATACATATACTTACCCACTTATAAAACTATGCTTGATGGAATATATTGTCCACTACAGTCATTCCATTTTTTCTGTTACAAAATGTAAATCTAGGGAGTTTGTTTTATAAGTAAGGATTTCTAGATTATGTTGTGGTGAATGGGAGTAGGACTGAGCGTCCTTTAACCTCACCTACACGGCAATTCCAAACGTAAGCGTTATTTAAGACTAGCTGGGGTTGCGGATCAAGCGCTATGATGGACCGCCGCCCCCGCTGCCAGCATCAGGAGAAAGAATGGTATTTCGTCAGTAGGTACCTAAGAGTCTGAATTTCAAATAGGGCGGAAGAAGTTATTTATAATTTTTCTCCTCAAATAAAAGCCATTTTAAGGAAGAATCCGGGACCTTGAAACATTTGAGCCCATTGATAGCAAAAAAAAGAAAACTCAATTCCTATATTTATGAGGAGCAGCTATGTACATTTGTCGGGGCAAACTTCATTATTTACGAATGACTCCCTAAAGCATAGCTCAAGTTGAATTAGAAATTAAATATTTATTCTTATCGCGATCTCTTGGGAAGTGGACATGACCTACCAGTTTTCGCGTTTGGGACTTAGGAACTAAATTGTAGCTTTTTTGGAGGGAGAAAACATCAAATGACTTCTCTGATTCACCTAAAAACCACCTGATTCTTCTCCTAGTTCAGGCTGCGGCTGCGATATTATTGGTTTGACATCCGCAACCCAGTACCTTGCAGTTATGAAACCATACTTATTATGGTTAACTTCTTTTGTCTTTATTTAAAAATAAACATTGCCCCCTCACTAGAATTTTCTCCTGTGTCGTGGGTACGGTTACAAACATACAATCCCACATACTCATGACACCCAGACCCGGATCAATAATCACACAAAGAATTGTTCCGGGAACTGAACCCGCGGCCCGCGACCCATTGCCAATAATTGCCCAGCCACTGATAATGACCCTTTACTGCAATGGTAATGGGGTATAAATTGAATATTAAACTTTGCATTCATAGGCGAGCAATTTAAAAAAAGCCTTCATGTATATGTATACTATTTTATTAAAAAACCCATCCCACCTACAAAATAGGTCAAACTTTTCAGATATCGTAATAGAAAAAGTCTAAAGATAGAAGAAAGTAAAAGAGTGTCTCAAAAGGCACCTCCAATCTTGAAGAGAACAACTTTAATGTGCTTGATAAATCACAGGTGGCCTGTGTTGTGTTTGGTAAAGCCAATGGGCTTGTGTGCAGTCACCTCTTATACCACTCGACCCAAATTAATCGGTCCTCTGAGCCTTCGCCTAAGATCTGTGCTGCTGACATAGTGTAGTGCGTAAAAATAAAATCCCGCTTAATCCCGGGAATTGTACATTTGTACCACACGATTTCCATCATGGCGACTAGCTACTTGTACAATACGCGGGAAATTTATGATAACTGTTTGAATTAAGTGTAAGAGAGCCATGCTTTGGCACGAATGGGTCGACTCGACCGGAGAACTCACAGAAAACCAGCGAGAAACAACCACAGCGTTGTGTTTCGGCGTGTGAGTGAGGTTCCGGAGGTATGCCTCCGGAACCTCCTTCTCCGAATCATCCTTCTCCAATCTCACAATCTCCAAATCCCTAATCCATAAAAGGTCGGCAACGCACTCGTAACTCCGCCGTTTTGCAGGTGTCCATGGATGGGGATGATTGCTTAGGTATATCAGTCTACTCATTTGCCATCCCACCACATAAAAAAAAAAAAATTTCGAAAATATAAGGTATTGTGTCGTTCAACAATGATCCAATAAGAGGCCTATGTAAGCTCAAGCTAGAACAAACGACATGATAGTGAAATGTAAAAAAAATTGGTCGTTAATGTTGTCGGATAATACCAAATCAAACCCGAGAATAAAGATAGCCTCCATTTACTTTTTACTTTATCCCTTTCCACGTTGTTCCTCGTACTTTACAGTGTCTAGGAAAAGTTGAAAAATGGCATCTAAAGAACTTATTCAAGGAAAAATTCTTTTATGAAATAAATTTTGCTATACAAAGTGATGTTGTATTCCTAAGCCTTTCTTGGAGATAGTTGGCAGTTGGGCTTAATAGAAAAACAAATGAATAAAGAAGACCTTCCTGAATAAATTATTTTTATGTCACGTGTAAGTTACTTTATTAAAACATATTTGGGTACAAGACTTTGTATATTATACACTTGTTTCTGTATGTATTAGGGAACCATGATGTAGACAAATCTCCTTAGTAATCAGCGCCCTTTCACACACATCATCAGCCAATAAGTGCACACTGCTGAGCAAAGGCTTCTTCTCACACGGAGAAGGTTTGAGCATTAATCACCACCTTTGCTCAAGGCTTATTGGCAATTCCAAACTTACGTATAATTAGAAATTTAAGTCCGTATTTCAGTGGTGTCTAATTAATAGCCTCTAAAACGTGTTATGTTGCCCGATTACAAAAAAACTACATTTATCTCTTTTCGAAATACATCCCGAATCCCGGACTACAAATCCCGTGATTCCCAGCACTGTCTTGGGAGATATTATCGCCTCAATATACGTAAACATAATTAAACGGTTGATGGATTGTTCAAGTTATCACACGAATACGAACATCTCACGGCGCGTCCTGTTCCGAATTAATACATGCGCATATACGATTGTTATTTATCATGATTCGGTCATAAATGTTCATGGGAATAATTAAAACTGTATGTTTGTTAGATATGAGCGGGCTTATACAAATATAAACGCGATATTTTTTAAGTGTGCAAGGATATATCGATGGATGTTTCTTACTCTTTCACGCAAAAGCTACTTAAAGGACCTGAATGAATTTTAGCAGAGGGATAGATTATAGTCTAGTACAACATAATTATAATTGGTTCGGTAAAAGCCGTTGGCAGAAGATAGTCAATACTTTTATATTTTTTTTTTACTAGTCCAGTATAACGTAACACTACGATAATATACTATAAGTCCCCGGATTTCAAACTCCAAGACTAGTATTGAGAATTTTCGTCAAATTCAACAAAGTTCTCCATAAATTAAATCACATAGTCATACCATATTGTACCATTTTAGTACGGTTAATATTTGTTATCTTTCACGAACAAGGGAATATAAGGCATTAAAACTTTACGTATGAATGTAAATTAAATTTCAAACCATTTATAACATTACCAATGTGGAATTAATCTTGACAAAGACTTCTATACGGTGTGAAATAATTAAATAAATAAATTAAGATCTCCCGCACGCATGTTAATCATCGCAAAAATATTCACGAATCAAGACCCTTTTGAATCCAAAGTTGCGTATTTTATTATTAGAATACGCATAGACGATAATATATACGTTAATCTCTCATACGTATGCAAATTCAGCGTAAAATTGGATTTTAGCAATCATACTTGGCTCCGTGAAAGCGATAGGGTTGCTATTGTGAGATAAGTAAATTGGTTATATTCTAAGAAGGCATTAGATTCAAACAACAGCTGCGAGAATCGATCGTTTTACTCGCTTTTTGCTAGTTTTATCAAGATAGCAGGTTTTTATTAACTAGAGACGCGGAGTATTACCTATGGAAATGAATCAAAATATGGAGATGGAATAGGCTGATGTTGATAAATATGATGAATGGAAAATATATCTTTGAATGTTATGAACCCGGAGATTAAGGTTGTGATACCAAGAAGATGTGTATGTAGTAAAAACTACCTACTATTATATACTATATAATTTAGCTATATTTGATACAAAAACTTTTTTCTCTAATAGAAAACACTACTACCCATAATCAAGAAAAATATTATAATTAAAAATACGTGACAACCAACTTATAAGTCGAGGGGAAATAATTTTTATTTGACTTTTAAAAGAGCAAAAATAAATCCCTGTTTACATCTTTATATAAATAAAAAAACCTATGTATATATTTTAAGATTATCATATTTTTATACGGTACCTACTTCTGTAATCAAAAAAGTTGGGTCAAAGTCCCTTCGCAAGAGTTCGTGAGTGTTTGCCAAACTTGGCCCAACATTAATGAGAATTGAGGACATGATTAATACTTCCAATCCAGTTTAGATGTCTCCAAAATGTTTAGCTGTTTGAAGAAACTGAGTTGAACGACTTCAAGAGAAAGGAAGATGTATTTAAAGTTATTTTCTTAACCCCTCTCCAATCCCTAAAGGGCTGACAACGCACTCATAACTCCAGGTCGAAGCCGATTGCTTACCTTGATGGTAAGCAATCGGCTTCGACCGAGTAATAAGCCATACTCGGTTACCGGCCTATAATATAAAAAAATGCGATATTTATTTCTCATTTTTCCCCTATTTCTATGGTGGCATATAAGTCTCCAATCCGTCAAATCAATTACACCTATCATCACATGTCTATATTACGCTGAATTTTAAAAAGGCTATTTTTGATGAAGTAGTGTTGATAGAAAAGATAGGAATTAACACAAAAAAGTTACAAATGTATTGCCATCCTTTTTAAAAGGGTTTCCATTGCGATGTGACAATATATGTACTATAGCTTATTCCAACCACAGTATCAGAAAACATTTACCTATTTAAAAATTAAAACACACAATTAAAAACACCTACTTAAAACAAATCCTTTGTTAATTGGATGTAAATCTAATCAACACCATTCCCTAAACATTTTTCCAATAAATCCCAAAAGTGTTACAAAACCCACTTCATCACAGAATACTAAATGGCAAAGCCACAATTGTCCACACAAAATGGTAGGGATGCCACTGACCGAATGTAAAACGTTAATTGCAGCTTTTACAAACCATTGAGTCTCATAATCGTATAATCCCAGCGTCCCTGACCGTCCTCCGAAGTGAGATAACGAACCTTGAATTTATAACGTGTAAAATTATGGTAGCTTGTCAAAGGTGCGACAACCCTAATGGACTTTTTCATAAAAGTACTATCGATGAAAGTGTTCTTATCCTAGACTAGAGTAGGTACCTCTAATGCGACATGCATGTTATCTAAAGGTAATCTTAAAACATTTTAATCGTGATATTCATTCTTAACGGCATAATGTTTAGTATTATGCTCGCCATTTCATAAATTATAAACTAAGGGTTTTTCAATGAATGTCATTGGTAGTATGAGAGATAAATATAATGTATTAACTATTTTTTTTTTGGCAAAAGAATTAGTCATCATTCTTTTAGCTAGCCATCTGAGTATGTGGTCGACGGTAGATGTAAAAAACTGAAAAAAAAAATAGCGTGGTAAAATTACTGGATCTAAAACCGCCGTATGGTTGTTAATTATAATAATAACTTTGAACATATTGACATCTTTAATTGTTCCATGGCCCAGTTCAAGAGTCTTACTCATAAATCAATAATTAATAATAATAATTTTAAATAAGTAGTTTATCACCAGTGTTATTTATAAGAGAGGTTTAGTAATAGTTTTGTATCTTTAGCTTAAGTTGTATTATTTGCCATGTTTATAATCTTCTGTTAATTTGTGGATAACGTTTTGGGCTGCATTGTTACATCAAGTTTTGTTTATAATGCCTGTGTACACTATTTATAATGTAGTTGTTTGTTGTCTCTACCCAATAAAAATAAAATAAAAAAATAAAACATTAAGCGGATTAATAGATTTGAAGATTTTTTATTTCCAATTTTGTTTCAGGTTAATTGGTTTTTAAGAAGGAATATTATAAATAATTTTGTTCGTGATAAATACTAAGTAGGTATCAATAAAGAAGTTTGTTATTAGGTAGAATCGTTATATTTTTAATACAGTTTGAAGCTTGGTAATTGATAATTACGATCGACGACTAACGACTAACTTAAGGCAAAAAAAACGTAGCTAACTCTATCCAAAAGTACAAATCTAAACTAAAAATTCTAACACTGTTTTTTTTATTCAGGCATTTTTCCTCTTGCATTGTTCCTTTCGTTACATATTCGTCTCATTTTCTATGCAAAAACATTGGAATCTGTACAATCTTTGACATGCCAATACACTTTCAACTTTACGACAAAATACTAAAGTTGAAAATCAACTTTCAGTCTGTACAACAATACAAGTTTTTCTTTCATTTTCAGCTGGAGTAACATACGTTGTCATGCATCAAAATAAATAATAAACATGTCATCTCATCCGAGCCGAGTCTCGCCGGAAAACCCCGAGCTTTGCCGAAAAATGCCGTGTCATGGGTTTGTACCAATCCATTTTTAATTAAAACAACATGGCGATCTTTTGTTAGAGGGAAGCCAGATGGAGAAGTGAGCAGATACTAACTGTAGGCAAAATTTTGAAGCTTAAGATTTATTTTAAATTACATTAAAGCTTAAAATTTACTTAAAACGCACATTGGCGGATCTTTGCCTTAGGCATTTTCTATCAGTCAAGTCTTGGATGATGCCGGGATGAGCCAATTAATGGTGCAAGAGGCAAGCAATCACTTAATTTTATATACAAGACTAGCGGTCGCCCGCGAGAATGTCGATTTTACTCTTTGTCAAGTTTTTAGTAAATTTTTATATACATATATACCTATATCAAGTATAGATACGTAAATGTGCGTGTTATTTGTATATAAATTACGATATACTGCCGAATACTGAAATAATATAGGCCAATTTTGGAATATTCTAAAACATTTTTTTAACACTAACTGGTTTTCTCATTATCCGCAACTGAATCATTCCATTTACAAAAGATCTAGAAAACATACGAACGAATGCCACTAACAAATAAAATATTTTCCGACCGAGTTATTAGGAGGCCATTAACTCCAGATAATGGGCCCATTATTGGCCGAACTCTTGCGAAGTTCTTCGAGCGCTCATAAAACTTAGGCTGTTGTACATTCTTTTGTTTCCGATTGCATTTGTTTTTATAGTCCGGAGAAAACAATAACTGATCAAACAATATTATGTATACATTTTTACCACTAGGTATATATTTCAACTTAAGCTTAGTATATACCTATTGGATAAGTCATAGAAATTTAATTTAAATTAAATAAAGATAGAGAAATAATCAATTCATTTCTAAAAAAACATGAAGAGGAGAATATTTCTCTTAGCGTGTGCCTACGTGTACGCGTTTCGGCCCGAATAGGTCAGCTTGACCGTAGTGATATCACGACCTGGACCGTAGTTTACCAAATAACAAAATACTGGCGTACAACAAATACGTTGTCTTCGTCGTATGAGTGAGGCTACTAGAGACCCAATACTTCCCTACATCTTCATCATCATCATCTTTGAATTGCACTCAACAGAACCCACGCAACCTAACGCACTTGTAGTAACTTCTTCAGTATTGCGACTGTCCAGATAATCCGTCTGCTTGTTAAGCTCAATAATGCCATAAAAAATATCTTTGATCTTGTTCCTATCTCCACAAATTTAAGCCAGAGACAGTCAATCTCATCTATTTCAGATACGACACCTGTCTTCAAGTTCAAAGTTGATAAAACCATTTAGCCTTTAGCCACTGCGGCTAAATCCGTGCTGCACATTCTAATCTGCTGACTAAGAAGCTCGATGCTAAATCTCGCAGGATCAGAACATCGGCAGATTGTTAGTTAATCTTACTATCGGCTAAAGAGTTAAAACTTAGACAGACATTTCGTATTACCATTTGATTCAAAACTAGATCTTGAATTTCTTAATTATATTTGTAAATGGAATTTGCAAGTATTTTATTCCAATAATATTTTGCCTGATCCGGAAAATCCGGGATCCATTGCTTAACAGTTGTTCTAGTAACCAGTCGATCAACCAAGCAGTGTTTTCATTGTTATTATGTTTTTATTACATAATGATATGACTTCTCTCCCCAAGGATATGGCAAGAGAGAGCGCACACTCTTACTGACTAAAAATTCCTACGTTTCTTCTTCTGCTCCAGGCCGAGACAACCCCGGCTCTAAACATCGACCCGTTGGGCCCCGCCTGTGGTGGTCTATTGGCTAAGCGCCTCAATTTGACAGATAACAATTAAGTTTTTATTTGTATAAAAATATTAATTCGACCTACTATCGAATCTAGCTGGTGCTGCTGATGCGATCACTATAATGTACCGCAGCTTCAGCTCGTAGTAGAAGACAGGATTTAGTCAATAAGAGGCTGTCACTACCTCTTCCCCACTCAGAATAGCGTAGGCGAAAGAAGTCATTTGATGACTCAAAGTAGCCTGCGTAATTTTTTTTTATGGCATGTGTCGGCGAACTAGCAGACGGATTACCTGATGGTAAATAATCAGCGCCGCCCATGGACACCCGCCGGAGGAGTTACGAGTGCGTTGCCGGTTTTGGAGATTTAGGGATCGGGGGATGGGAAGGATTAGGCCTCCGGTAACCTCATTCACACGGCGAAACACAACGCTGTAGTTGTTACATGTAGGTATTCTGTGAGGACGTGGTATCACTCCGGTCGAGCCGACCCATTCGTGCCGAAGCTTGGCTGTCACACACATCCGAATTTAAATTTACTTACGTTTTTTTTGCATCCTAGGTAATAAAACAAGTTTCCCCCTCAAAAATAAAAATCAATTAGTGGATCGACGTCAACACCAGATTCTAACAATAGTAACTTATTGAACTTAGCCCGTTTGAAAAAAATAACGTTCGTAGTTCAATTGAATCCAAATGAAGTCACTTTCAATTTCTTTTTCTTGTTATTAGCCGATCCCATTAAAACTTTTATACAAGATAAAGTAATGCCACTTTACTTGAGTTTCAAGAAAATATCACGAATGCTGAGTTTGTCGAACTTAACTAGAGAAGTACATAAACTAGTTGGAGCGTGGTTATTATAAGATACATAGGTATCTTGGTGGAGTGCCCTGCTTGGGCCGAGCAGCGCCGTGACACGGTCACGGCCGTAGGTGCTGCGGGAAAACTCTCGCTTCCGGCTGTAGTGTCTACTATGGTCGGGAGCGAGTCAGGGTGGAGTACCGTCGCTACCTTCTGCGAGGCCGTGATGCTCGCAAAAGAGGCGGCGGAAAGGGAGAGAGGAGGCAGCTTCTCTCTCCCCTCCAGCAGCAGACGCGCTAGACGTAGGGCGCGGCCTGCGGACGACAGACTCGGGGAGTCTTGTCGTCCTCCAAAACCGGTCGGGGGGTTGCGACGAATGCTTCGGCGATACCCGCCCCTCCGACACATGGGCAAGTGGAGGAACACCGGGTTGGTTTTTATTCAGTAAAAGTCTGACAGTACCCTTCGTCCTTCCCCAAGGGCGATAGGTCTCCATTAGGATTTTCTTCCCGATACAAAAAAAAAGATGCCTGGGTATACAATCAGCACATTAACTATGTATTAAAGTAAGAAAATAAATGTTAATAATCATCATAATCATCAGCCTATAGATGCATATTATGATTGATATTATTCAAGAGGAAACTTTTGGTACGTTATTTATAAAAGTTTGCGAACAAATTAATGGACAGGAAGATAGTGAATTATATTTTGTACAAGAACGTATTGAAATAGCTAAAATAAATAACAGAGAATATGTAAATGATCTATCCGATTAGGCGTCAAAGAATTCACCAGCTTTACTGTCATCTAAATATGTCAGTGCATTTTCTAGATTACGATAATTTTCTTTCCTACTAGCAAAGCCTTGTCAGAAACCTGGTAATATCGTTTAAAGAGAGCACGATAGCCGTTCCCAGTTTTCAGGCTACAGCTACTAATTAACTTGGATATCGCCACTCATGGATTAGTAAGTGCTATTTTAGAACAACCCAAATACGGTCAATTAGCTTCTGACTCACTTTAAAGGCCTATAAGCTTGACCCATTTTATACATATATGAATACTTACAACCGTTAGACCTTGTGATGAGGTTCCGAATCGTTTTTATAGATTTAAAAAACTCTGTAGTATTAAGAAAAAAGTAATAATAAAGGAAATATATTTAAAACTGATTAAATGTTTTTCGTAATATGATTTAGGTACGTAATATATTTGGTATTATTTATTTAACATATTACAAAGATAATTAAGCTTTAAACTTTTAGGTGAACAAAAAAAAAATAGGTACAGATGCACTAAGTACGCGTAAAGGGAGACTGAACCTTGTTTCTTAATTTCAAATATAACTAAATAATAATAAAATAATTAAAAACATTTTACATAAACAATGACGCTATAATAATACCACTGCTTTACAAGAAACACACTATCGTTGCGTTTCGCTGTGTGAGTGAGTTTACCGGAGGCCCAGTCTTTCTTTCCATCCTCCAATCCCTAAATCTCCAACACCCTAGTCCTTAAAACACCAGCAATACAGTGGTAATTGCCCTGGTGTTGCGGGTGTCCATGAAAGCGCTGATCGCTAACCAGCAAGTAATTCGTTTGCTCGTTTGCTCTATATATGAAAAAACTTATTTTATGAAGATTTATTTAATAAAAGGCACTTTGATTACTTACCTTAATATATTTTATGACTCCTGTGTACATACTGCCAAAACAACACAGAAATCAAATTCCAAGACACAACATTTTATAATTACACAAACCAACACTTCTATATTGATAATGATCACTTAGTCAGATAACAAATAGTCCAAAAAACAATTAATATTTGTGTATGCACAGTGAACTTTGCTTTATGGCTTAATACGACCGGCGCACACGCATGTTTGCGATTCGAATAAATACGAACATAATCTATCCCTGTCATCACCCCACAAAAGATACTGTTGTCCCTTTCTCAAACCCGACTATTATATTTAGACACATCTCGTTTTATTTACTGGCAGTATTTGATATGACTTATTCATTACAATTAGGTGTCTCATGAAACTGGCTGGTGTAGTATTGCTATATGAGAATGGAGTTGGGTAACGAACTGGGCCAAGTTTAGGATAAATATTTATACAAAAAGTAGTTTTAAAATGTATATCTTTGTTGAGGAGCAGGTATGTATGTATAGTACAAAAGGTAAAACGGCTGAGTATAAGGAATTGCGCAGACAAAGGTCTTTTTGTCCGTTGCCGACATTAACCAAGGTAGTAAAAAAGTTTCATTGAGAATTTTACTCGAGTGCATCATAGGTTACGTAAATTCCAACAACGTCCGAAATAAAGCAGATATTTACCCATTTTTTTTCGATTTTTGATGAATTACAAGAAATTTTGTATAAAGATCGTTCATTAATTTGAAATATTCTCATCATCATCACCAGCCTGATTCCATCCACTGCTAGACATAGACCTTTCCAATATTCTAGTATTAGGTATGGTATTATTCTATCGTACCCTATACATATAATTAAGGCGTATTACTTTTAAGAGGGTATACTTTAAGTATCACAGAAAATCGTCGTAAAGCACCCACAGCGTTGTATATTTGGGAGTGTAAGTGAGATTATCGGAGTCCCAATATTATTTCCCCTCACCCATTTCTCCCCAATCTCTCGTTCTCCGAAAACCTATCTGCGAAATAGGCCGATGACGCACTCGTAACTCCTTTGGTGTTGCGGGTGTCCTTGGCGACGACGATTGCCTCCCATCAGGTAATCCGTTTGGTTGTTTGTGACATAGAAAAAGTACTTTATCGGTACAAGACCTGATAAAGGTCGCAACCGAGGGAACCTAAGTTCAGCATGCGTCTTAAGGATTATATTATGAAGGTACAGTTTATAAGGGATCTGTACTAACGAAAAGGTACCCGTGAGGATACTCTCTCGTCTGCGCAAGTCTTAAAAGTGACAGATGCTACAGGTTCGAGTAATCTTTATAAATTCAGTGACCTTTGGCTAAATTAAACTCTAGAGCGTCTTAAAACATTCTGTGTCTAAAATGGTACGCGACAAATTGTCAGCGATTAACGGCGACGACCTTAATTCATTTGTAACTAGTTCTCTCATTAAGGTTTAATTTTGATTGTAGTTGGTTTGGTTGATTTTAAATTGTACTCTATGATTATTTTGTAAAATTATGATGTAATCGTTAAGGTGGCCGTTTCTCGAGCTTGGTTTGAAATCAATATGCCTTTTTTCGACTTCTAATAATACTTTCTGATTTTATTTAGACATCACTGACGCTGAAGGAAAACATCGTTAAGACCTTAAAATATCCAAATAAATATATGTTTGGAATTACCAATCAAATACGCTTTGAGCAAGCATGTTGCTAATACTCATTCCAACCTTTTCTGTGTAAGAATACGCCTTTGCTTAGCAGTTGAAGTTTGAGCTAAACTTTTGTTAGATATCATCTATCAAAGTTGTAGTCAGTTGTAAGTAACCTTAAGTTCAATTAAAAGGTTAAAATAATGTTATTAGTCGACATAGGTCAAGGATTACCTGATGGAAAGCAAACGAAACCGTTCCTCGACACTCGTAATTCCAAAGGAGTTACTACAAGTGCGTTGCCGACCTTATGAGGATTATTTGGGATTGAGGATGGGAGAAGAATTAGGCCTCCATTACCCTCACCCAAACGGCGATACACAACGTAAGTGTTGTCACGGCGGTATTTTCTTTTATGTAATAGGTCGGCAAACGAACAGACGGATTACCTGATGGTAAGCAATCAGCGCCGCCCATGGACTCCCGTAACGGCGGAGTTACGAGTGCGTTGCCGACCTTTTAGGGATGAGTAATTTGGAGATTTAGGAACTGGGGAGGGATTAGGAAGGGGAAGAATTGGGAATCCGGTAACCTCACTCACACGGCGAAACACAACACTGTGGTTGTTTCACGCCGGTTTTCTGTGAGGCCGTGGTATCACTCCGGTCGAGCCGACCCATTCGTGCCGAAGCATGGCTCTCCTACACTTTAATATGTTATATCGGCAAATGAGTAGACGGATTACCTGATAGTAAGCAATCAGCGTAGCCCATGGACACCCGCCACAACAAAGGCGCTATGAGTGCGTTGCCGACCTTTTGGGGACCCTAGTTTCCAAAAGGTTTGGAGATTTAGGGATTGGGGGAGAGGAAGGATTGGGCCACCGGTAACCTCACTCACACGGCGAAACACAACTCTGAGTATTATGTAAGGATGTGGTATTAGTCTTAGTGGTATCAAGGGAAGAGTCTTAGCACTGCGTCATTGTTTTAGAATAATTATGTAAATTCAAAATGCATACCTACACCCCTATCTCTAATACCAAGAACTTTTTTAGACTTATTTTATTATTAAGGAACAATATTATTTTCTTTTTATCTATAATAAATAATACTGTGCCAGGTGCCTTAAACTGTTCACAAATAAAATCAGATCAAACTGCTTTGTATGCAATCGCAATTCCAGAAACGTCTTCTTCAATTCTAAAAAGTCTCTCACGAATTCAATTTGTTCGCCAAATATAAAGTTCGTGTTCTGCAAGATGTTGCGAAAGAATTGTGACAATGTCCGTGAAACTGTTTGCTAAAGCAGCTATTGTGCTGAAAGAAGACTGTTCAAATTGAAGACCAGAAAGATTAAGAACATTCATTTTTTATGTAAACTTGCTACTACTGTCCCGCGGTTTCACCCGCTACTCGTGACATTTTATAGCCTTCCTTGATAAATGGACTCACAAACGCAAAAATAATTGTTTAATTCGGACCAATAATTCCGGAGATTGGCGCGTTCAAACAAACAAACACTACAGCTTTACCGGATCACCTGATGGTAATTGATTAACGCCATCCATGGATACTTGCAATATCAGAGGACACGCAGGTGCGTTAAAGAAGGAAAAGGCCTTCTAAGAAGGAGTACTCTCATTTCTTTAAGGTTTTGTTTGTATCGGTTCGGAAATACCGCCGCCCAAAAGACCGTCATTTAAACATTGCCCCACGATGGTATTTTCTCTTGTATCGTGGGTGTAAACATATATCCACCACCACCAGTCCAGACCCAAAAGCCCAAAACAACAATGTGTTGATGACATAAAGAGTTAGTCCAAACGGATATTGAACCAGCAGTAGCAGCCAGCAGAAGAAAAACTACAAACAAACTCTAATTCGTACAAGTAGACATGTACACCAACGCATTCAGTGCTATACCTAGCCATCTTTCACAAGTAACTTTATAAGGACCATATTGCAAACCAATCTCAGACTCCTTCTATTTCGAAAACAGCCTTACCCTTTACCTATATAATTAGAGCTCATAACTTAACTGTTACGGTGTCGAAAAACCAAAATACTCCAGTAGTAAATCTCGAAACATCATCATCACCATCATCAGTCTGATTCCGTCCACCGCTTAACATAGGCCTCTCAAATTGTACGCCATTGAGCTCGAAATTCAGTTCTTCTCATCCAACTACTGCCAGCCACCCGGATATGGTTAGGGTGTTTTGTTTTTTTTTTGTGGGGGAAAATCATCAAACGACTTCTCCCGCCCAGGGCCGGGCGAGAGGGAGTGTCAGACTCCTACTGACTAAAAAACCCCCTGTTCCTTCCTGGGCCGAGGTCGCGGTGCCTCATTGCGCTTACCTCGCAACCCCGGCAGATGGTTAGGGTGTGACACTCGTTCTTGCCCCTTAACTCGAACTTTACCTACGTTCGAAGAACTGTCAAATTCAACTAACCGTAAACGGGCACGACCAATCACTGTCGAATCAAAACAGATTTTATTTACTGTTAAATTATTTATCAAGACCGAAATAAATGATTGATTTATATAAAAGATTTTAATACCATCAAACTAATAAGTTTTTATTAATCTATAAAAAAATACTCAACTTACTATTGTACAAAAATAAACTCTCATAAGTAGGTTACAAAGTGTTTTAATTTCAACTACCTGTACCAGTTCATAATACTAAAACTATGTTGATATCGATTACACTACAAAACCAATAAACTGAATGTGTTCAACTGAAACAATAGCAATACAGCGAATACAATTTACAAATGGCTACTGACCGAGCCATGCCGTATTGAATTAACGATAAATTATTACCTGCCAATATATTCTGTCAATATAACTAGTACTGCTATTGTACCTCAGTGTGCCTTTGTATTGAAAATGAAGGATTAATTTATGTATTGTATTGATTTTGTGTGTTTAGGTAAGTCAATGTAACAAGACGTACGGCGTTCTCAAATAGCAATTAGCCAGGGTTGTGGGATAAGCTCACAGAACACAAAATTAAGGGTAAGCGCGACGAAGCACTGCGGCCTCGGCCTAGATCAGGAAAAGGAACAGGGGGTTTTTAGTCACATCAGTAAGAGTCTAACAGTAAGGGGCGGGAGAAGTCAGAAGGGGAAGATAATTTTCCCCTAACAAAAACAAAAAGGCCATAACAGCTGGGACCGATAAGAGCATTGATGTATGTATAGCCAAGCTCTGCGCAAAAGAAGCAATGAGGAATTTTTTAGTCGGGTTCTAACACTCGTTCTCGATATAAATTTTATTATTATAAATGGAAAATATTTAGAGAGTTACATAGGCTCCTTTATTCCTTTGCAAGGTCGTAGTAGAGGGAAGATTAAGACTAGGTAAGTAAGTATTATCGAGGGGAGACGAAAGGAGAACTGTTTTATATATATGAAGGGAACTATCCTACTATAGAAATGTAAGTAGGAGACACTCCAGACGTTGGAGATCGAGTCACGATCTTCGCCCACCGTAACCGTGGATCTGCGGACGGTGGGTAAGGGTAGCTAGCTGGCCGCCCGACCAGAACCAGAACCGAGAGTATGGCGCGATGCGTTCTCCAAAAAAGCACCTCCCCAATTTACGCATTTCACCAGACACAATTCTCATTCTATCTGCCCTGTATACTAGGCATTAAATCAGGTATATTTACACCAGCTTCTATTAACTCATTTATGCAGGGAAGACGAGTAAATTACCCTTTTCACCTTGCTTTTTTAACGACCAGTACTTAAACTCAATTAGCCGCCACGACAAGCTAAATTAAACTTTAACTTTGAAAAAATAAGGTCCAAACGATTTTCTTATTTATGACTGGCAGTAGTTTTTAATGCAAAGTAATTTAAACTACATTTTAAAGGTGATAAGGTTGTAATTGGACGGTAAAGAATATGCTCAATTTGTTTTCACTGGCGTGTTTGTAATGGGGGTTGTGCAATGTTATGTGTATTTTAAGATTGGAATGTAGGATTATTTTTTATGTTTCTTTAGTAAGCGTAGTGGCTGCCACTGCTTCGAAACGTTGTGAATTACGTCGTCGTATTTACCCGTGTGAGTGAGGTTAACGCAGGCCTAGCCCCTCGCCCTCTCCTTAAATATCCAACCAACAACGCCTTCGTAACTCCTTTGGTGTCGCGGTCATCCATGGGAGGCGCCGATTGCTTACCATTAGATAATCCGTCTGTTCGTTAGCCGACCTATCCCAAAAAACACCGGAGAAAATCTTAATGTAAAATTTTACGACTTTTTTACCACACCAAACATTTATTAGCTTTATTTAAACTAATGGTTGCTATCTCTATACCTACCAATGTATACATATTTTCCTGACTGTACTCGTAAGATGACGTCACGATCTAGTACAACATACCAGATTATTAAGCTATGCAAATGAATTAGTAATTATTCCACACGCGCACTTCACACGTATAGCCTGTCCTTCGCTGCATTTGCCAAGGTCAGCGTTAAGCAAAGGGTTGCGGAAACTTGCCAATTATACCAGGCCTTACGAGGGGTTAACTGCACGACAGTGGGAGTTATATTACAGTATATCCTTGGCCTTATTGTGGAGCGGTCGCAAGGACCAAAGCAAAGCGCAAGGCGGTGAGAACGATCCTTCGATCTAAATATAAGTTGTTAAACTTTTATTAAAAAAACAATTGGATTTAAAGACGCATCAATGCTCGCAGAGTTTACTTTACATAAGAAACACTTTTTTGAGCTGGAAAATTTATTTAGTGGCTTCTTTCGCAATGGATATACATATGAGGGCCCTTTTTATCCGACTACGGCAAAGCAAAAGGAGGGCATATGTTAAACATATCTGTTAAACCCCTCGACTAAGGCCGCAAGAAGTCGCTGTCACCGATCACTTCCCTGAGGAAATGGCGGTGCTCCGGGAAGCTCAAACACACCTCTACTGTATGCTCTACCATGTTTTCGCGGTGGACCTCACATTGACAACACTCAGGTAATAGATACCTGCCGAATTGATCGTGCTCTGTATGCCCTGCGTCATGTGGAAGGTGAGGACGCCATGGCGTCTCTCTAGCCACTTTTCAAAGAAGGGTCTTGCTTTACATTGTTATGCTTGACACGCAATCGCTCTAAGGCCTCATTTACGGAGAAGCGACGAGTTATGCGGCGCGTCGTATGTTCCCTTATACATTGCTTATAATGTTTATAAGTTTATTTTTGCACATGAAATAGCGCGGGCTGTTGCGTCAATGTACTTACACGCACAATGGACGTACGACGCGCTGCTTTCTTTTTTTTGTGAGGGGAAAATCATCAAATAACTTCTCCCGCCCAGAGCCGGGCGGGAGGGAGTGTCAAACTCTTACTGACTAAAAACCCCCCTGTTCCTTCTCCTGCTCTAGGCTGAGGTCGCGGTGCCTCATTGCGCTTACCCCGCAACCCCGGCTGGACATCAGCTCTATAGGGCCCCGTCTGTGGTGGTCTATTGGCTCTTTGAGGCGCGCGCGGAACGCTACGCGCCGTACACTGCTTTACGTCCTACGTGTGTAATTGTACCCTTTTTTATTCCGTGTTTCTCTTTGTTTTATGGGAATACTTACTGCACTTAACTCAAATACTTACTGCGAATGTCTCATTTTTAACAATGGTAATGTATGAGATTTCGGTTTTTAACACATTCTGACTTTATATTATTAGGTTGATTGACAAGTGCAAAATGTTCTGTTTTCTAATCTGTTTACAAAAATATCTCTATATCTTTTTTGATAATGTACACCTATTGTATTTCCACAATATGTACCTTTCTCAGTTAAACGATTTCTTAGCGAAGATTTTCTTTCCGAATACTATTCCTAATCGCTACTTTACGTAGACATTAAATTACTTTTAGAAAGGCATAAAGAGTCGACCATTCGATAAACATTCACGGATATATAGTTAGAGGTACCCAAACATAGATAACAATCAAACAGGTCAAACAAACTGCCCGTCTAGCTTGAACTCGTAACATTTACACACAACTTTGTAATTAATACTAAATTAATCAAGTTTTGTACTAAGAGATTAATAATGAATCGATTGACCACTTCCTTGAGTAAATAGCGCCATCTTTCATGGCGATTAGGTTATTGATATCAATGGTTACGTTTGTGTTTGCCTGATGGGTATAGGTGTATTCCCAACAGCATGAAACATACCTGGAACAAAAAAAAAACTAATTAAATATTATTTTGAATACTTACACACCTTTATAATAGTGACCCTATCCTCCAAATTTCCTATCGCCAACATCCTAACCTGCAAAAAGACGGCAACGTGTGCTCCTATGTGGATAGAGATGAGCGGCGCCGATTGCTTATCATTAGGTATTCCGTCTTTTCGTTTACCACTATATCAAATTAAAAGATATTAACTATACCTAAATAACGTTGTAAGGTAGGTATAACTACCTAATTCTAGTAGTCATAATATTGTGATTTTCAGTGATGAGATTGGAAAGAACTTGGGTTCAATATTGACAGATGAATTACCTGGACATAATTGACATAACAGTCAATATTTAATCACTGTAGTGATTAAATATTGACTGTTATTACCAATGCTATTAACAAAATTACAGCCTGGCATACATGCCAGGCTGTAATTTTGTTAATATCTTGGATAAAATTAATAATTATAGTTTTCATCAAGATTCTACCCTCATTATTATGTGTGGTAACAGAGGTAGTCTAAATAAAAAAAGTTTAATTAATTTCCACAATTCACTTGCCAAACTTAATTTAAAACAGATCATTATATTTGCTTTACCTTATATTAAAACGTTGCCACAGGAAGAAAACAATATTAGATATAAAATTAATACTACATTGTATAATTTAAGCAACTATTCTAATATTCACTTTATAGACACCAACAATTATGTTGGTCTTAATATATATAAGACAAAAGATAGGTACTATCTTTCAAAATATTATTTAAGACAAATAGCAATATCGCTATCATATTTTTTTAATATATCAGCCAATAACTTGGCTAAACAGGTTACTCATATTGAGCAACCTTTACATATTGACTTTCATAATAATTCACTTAATACTGACATTCACAGTAATTTAAATTATTAAGTAAGACAATAGAGACAACCTCTTGCAAATTAAACAGTAAGGTTATTAGTCTGGTTTACCAAAATATTCAAGGCTTTATGAGCAAAGAATTAGAAATAGAGTTATTTTTAAATTGTAATAATGTGGATATTTTGTGTATTACTGAACATTGGCTAAAACCTCATCAGCTCATGTTCAATTTTGGTAAGCACCAGATTGGTAGCTCGTTCAGCAGAGAAAACGCTATACATGGTGGCTCACTTATACTGATAAGTAATCAGCTTAAATTCAAAGATCGCAAAGATATAGTTAGTTACTCTGTTGAGCGTACTGTTGAAATAGCCTGTGTGGAATTGGAGCGGTTTATTGTATTAAGCGTGTATAGACCACCTTCTAGTTTGTATGACTGTTTTGAAACAGTAATGGATGAAGTATTAAGTAAACTTACAAATTCTAAGAAATCCATCATTACATGTGGTGATTTTAATATAAATTTATTAGAAAAATGTAGTTTAAGCGCAAAAATTGTAAGTTTATTTTCTTCATACAACCTTGCGAATTTGTTTCTGGAGCCAACTAGGATAACACCCACTACTGCCACTTGCCTGGACAATATTTATACCGACATTGTGCCAGTTAACAAAGAAATAATTTCAGTACTTGATTCCGATCATTGTGGTCAGTTAATTTCTTTAAGAAATGAAATAAATATAGTGTCAAAACAATTTATCACAGTTAATCCGAAGACTAAAAGACGCATTGAATTTTTCAAAGCTAAACTCAGCAACAAATTGCCTTTGTTGTTGAATTATAAGAATTCTAACACTTTATATGATAATTTTTTTAAAATGTACCTAACAGAGTTTAAGTCTACTTTTACAGATAAAACTATTCCAGCTAATAGCAATGTGTCTTTTGGTGATTGGGCAACCACTGGTATCTATAAGAGTAGAAATCGCCTCTATGAGCTCTATAATGAGCGGACATATATTAATACTGTTGAATTCAGTGAATATGTAAAAAACTATTCTAAATTATTTAAAAAAGTTTGCTCTATTGCAAAATCTCTATTCTTAAGCTCTAAGATAAAGAACAGTACCAATGTTATCAAAGACACTTGGAACATTATCAACAGTGAGGCAGGAAGGTCTAAAAAAAGAATTAGTCAACATAGTCTAGTAATTGATAATAAGTTAATAAAAGCGGATGTAGAAATTGCAACTGCTTTTGAACATTTCTTTTCCGACATTCCTGTATCCACTACAAAGTCACTGAATTCATCTCCCACTGTTGCAGAGTCTTTACTCAAAGAACATGTTGTAGCTTGCGATTCAGGGTTTTCCTTCGAACACATAGATAACAAAGACATTGTTAAAATCTTTAATACTTTGAACAACAAAAAGACTGCAGATCTATGGGGTAATTCTGTGTACATTGCAAGCTCTGTAATAACTATTGTAGCACCTGTATTGGCTCAAACCTTTAATAACTGTATTGACTGTGGTGTGTTTCCTGATCTTATGAAATGTAGTAAAATAATTCCATTATTTAAATCAGGTAGTACTTCTGACCCCACTAACTTTAGACCTATTTCAGTACTACCTACGTTCAGTAAAATTTTTGAAAAAATCATTTTAGATCAAATGCAAAGATTTTTTAATAGAAATAAATTATTACATGCGAAGCAGTTCGGATTTACAAGGGGTCGTTCAACAACTGATGCCGGTGTTGAACTTCTGAATCATATTTACGACGCATGGGAGGACTCAAGCGACGCTTTGGGAATATTTTGTGATTTATCCAAGGCGTTCGATTGTGTGCTTCATGATACACTGATCAGGAAGCTTTCCCATTACGGAATTAGAGGTGCATCTCTGGACCTTCTTACCTCATACCTGAGTAATAGGGTTCAGAGAGTCGAAGTAAACGGAATGGTTTCTGCCGGGTCTGTTGTGAAGATGGGTGTTCCGCAGGGTTCTATTCTCGGCCCGTTTTTATTTCTTATCTATATTAATGACTTGCCTTACCTTGTAAGGGATAAACACGAGATAGTGCTGTTTGCTGATGACACCTCACTATTATTCAAACTCAGACGACGACAATCAGTTATTGACAATGTAAACAGTGCTCTCTCAGAAATAGTTCACTGGTTTGGTGTGAATAACTTATTACTAAACGAATCTAAAACTAAATGTATTAAATTCACAACACCAAATGTTAAACAGATAAAAACCAGTGTGCTTGTCAAGGGCGAGGAGTTGAGTCCTGTAGATACAACTGTCTTTTTAGGTATAACCCTGGATGCTAAGCTCCAGTGGGGCCCACATATAGATGGCTTGTCGAAGAAGCTCAGTTCTGTGCACATGCCGTTAAAAAAATTAGAAATTTAACAGATGTAGATACAGCGCGGTTAGTTTATTTTAGTTATTTCCACAGCATCATGGCATACGGTATTTTGTTGTGGGGGAATGCTGCTGACATTCAGTCTATTTTTGTTCTGCAGAAAAGGGCTATTCGATCAATCTATAATCTTAGTCCGAGGCATTCGCTCAGAGTATTATTTAAGGAAACTAAGATAATGACGGTTGCCTCACAATATATTTATGAAAATGTAATTCACGCTCATAAAAACAAAAGCTTATTTAAGAAGCATAGTGATATACATAATATTAACACGAGGGGGAAAAACAAATATGTTGTCCCCGCCTCCAGGCTTCAGAAAATAAGTAGTTCGTTTAGGTGTCAATGTATACGCTTTTACAATAAAATTCCTAGCGATATTCAAAATTTGAGCCTCAATAAATTTAAAAGTGTAATAAAGGCTAAACTTTGCTGTAAAGCATTTTATAAAATAAAAGACTACTTAGAGGATAGTCAGGCTTGGGAATGAGCCGCTGTAATGTCTGCACAGGTCATGTTGACATGTTTGTAACATAAGTTACACTTTTATATACAATTTGACATTACGTTTATTTTTTTTATACAATGACATGATCACCTATTGTGACATTTTTTATTTTTTATTTGACATTTTTTTTTAATTTATTTGTTGACATTTTTATTATTTTATATTATTGTTAGTGTAAGGACCGTGTGAGACTTGTCGTGCTTTTTGATCACCAGTCATCTACGTTCTGACAGTTTGAGTACTTGCGCGACCCACCCAAATGTTCTTTAGATCGGTATTTTTCGTCGGACAACTCAACAGCACTAGCTATACTGGTTGCAAACTGACACTTGCGTGCCTGTCTTCAGAACGGGTCCACTTAAACTGGTGTGGTTCTTTCCTCAAAAGACCACTACAGAATGAACTTGCACGGTTCTCTCACATTATGTTATTTTATATTGTCTGGACTTGAAAAGAGACTGACCTCTGAGTTTGTTTCGGCATTTCTTCTCAGAGTAGTCAGATAGGAAATGCCGGCTTCATCTAGTTTTTCACATATAATTTGACGTGTAAAAGTGCCGTTTTATGGCCTATTTGCAAAAATAAATTCATTGTTTCATTGTTTCATTGTTACATTTCACTAACTTTTGTCATTAATAAAAGAAAATTTAGAGTATGATTAGTAAGAATTACACCTTCCACACGAAGCGACTTCTTAAGAAATATCTAAAATGTGACAATAATACATTTGGTAGAAAATTAAAATATGCATGCATGTACATAACGACCATGAGACCACCACATCTAGGGCTCATTGGAGCTGATGTCCAGCCGGGAATGAGCGCAATCATGTAGCGTGGCCCGGCCTGGAGCAGGAGAAGAAACGGGATGATTTTCAGTCAATAAGAGTCTGATATTCCCTATCGCCAAAGCCAGAGATATTTTTATGTGGTAGGTGGGAGAACAAGCCGGTTACCTATTGGTAAGCAATCAGCGCCACCCCTGGACACCCGTAACAACAGAAGAGTTACAAGCGCGTTCCCGACCTTTGGAGATTAGGAAAGGATTGTGGGATGTGAAGGATTAGGTCTCCGGTAACCTCACTCACGCGGCGAAACACAACGCTGTGGTTGTTCCATGCCGTTTTCTATGAGGCCATGGTATCACTCCGGTCGAGCCGACCCATTCGTGCCGAAGCATGGCTCTCCCACACTTAACAAAAAATAAAATAAAGTACCTAACGTTTTTCTAAATATGCGAAACAGTAGCTCGATATCAACGGACTTGTATAACAAGGCCTAAACTCGAATGTTTCTTCATAAAATTAATCCAATTTAGTTTTATAGCTTTAGCTTTTACAAAAGGCTTTTAAATAATAGAGAGAAAACATCTGGCTTACTTATCGTGAGTGGAAATGACTTGGGAAACTTTGGCACATTGCCAACTAGGACGAAAACGTAATTGTATGTTATGTCTAACCACTGAAGTACTAGACGCTTGAAATTTTCTGGCCTTTAGTTTTGGGACCGTGTAGCAAATCATGCCTCAACAGGGTCATCTAGCGTCTGGTTACGTCTACACCTAAATATTTTGTCAGTTACTTTTGTATGTTCGTTTCCGTTCACGGGACCACAGGATCCCGGACCTTTAGAAGGCGTACGAGGGGCCGAAGCCAACTCGCAGAGGCCCGTTGAACAACCCGAAGCCCGTTAATTTAAGTGAAATGGAACATTAGCCGGCAATTTTCCCTGTATGCACTATAAGAGAGCACCCAAGGATAATCCCCGGTTGATGCAGGACTATTGCGAAATGTGGTAATAATTGGAAGGGTATGGGTTGCTATGGTCAGTCACTTTATTATTATGAAAGAAAAAAATGATAAAAGCCCATTTGAACTTCGAAGGATAGAACTGAAAAATACATTATTAATGTAATAGGAGGCAAACGAGCAGTCAGATCACCTGATGGAAAATGAGCAGCGCCCGCTCCTGAACACCCGCAATACCAGAGCAGACATAGTCGCGAAGGCGGCATTTTTTTGAAGATTTGTAGTTAGGATCGGGCTTTTTCTTCATAAAATTTAACACCAACATTGTAAATATTGTTAGTAAAGCCTTTTTAAAGTAATTTAAGAAGTCACAGACCTCATAATTACTATACTAGTCATAATTACTATAATATAGATTATAATTTGACGCTTACACTAACTGTATAAGTAAGTATGCTGTACTACATAATTATAATACGCCTGAATTAACTGGAAGACCTTTCCCATTCGCCTTTCGAAATATACATAGTATTTCATATCAGAATTAATTAGGCCCTTATCCAAGCTTGAAGAGGTTCTTCAGACGAACTCAGAACTGAGATTAGATGCAAAGGTCGTTGAGTCCGCATCCCATATGTCGACTACTTGAAGTGCCACTACACTGAAGCCTTGAAATTCTGATCGGGTTCTCTTGAGATATGATTAAATAAAGCTTTGGGAATATGATTAGCTTACAATTGGAACCGAAAGATGTACAAATAGTCCCCTATTTGTATTTAATACTTTTACTGTAACTCCTTTTTGAATCAAAATATTTGAAATGTTGTGTGCAATTCAGTTTTTTTGATAAATGGTTAAAATTTAGTATATTTATAAATAGAGGTGCGGTCAAAAAACTCATTATCATCATCAGCCTGATGTCGTACACTACTGGACATAGGCATCCCCAATTGGGGTGGAAATTATAAGTTGCTCTTAAAAAATATGGAGGTATACAAATCTACCCTAATATTATGAAGAAATAAGATTTGATTGTTATTATTTGCCTGGATAGAACAGGGGCTTAACTTCTTGACCGATTAGAAAAATTCTTTCTCAGTTGGGAAGCTACACTATGTCTGATCAGCGTAGGCCGTAAACTCATCGATTGAAACCAGGGATGTGACCCGTAGCTAGTAGTTAAAAATTCAGATCTATGAAAACATAATTAGAATAACGAAAAACTCACATGATTTAATAGACAAAGGCTCTCTTATGTAGTTTCATGTGACAACGAAACACTCTTTCGTGAACTGCGTTTCTATTGAAGTTGTTTATCGCATTTTTTGGCAGTTTCAATTCTATATGTATATCTACATATGTAGGTAAGGTTATGGTTGGGTTATATATAATCTTTGTAAGGTTGACCATTCATTATAATTCTATATAATAGACTTTTTGTGTGTGTCAATTTGTCATGATGAATTCCATTGATTGCTAATACCTATTCTAGTTTGTACGAGTAGTTATTTATTTATATTCCATTTCAAAGTCTACTGCTTCTATTGCATGATTTGGGTTCTGGTGCTGCCGCGTTGTATTTTTTTTCAGACACTTTTACTGTCTCCCATATTTTGGGTGCTTTTTTTTACAAACCTATTTATTCAAATAAACCTTTCACACAGATCCAAAACAACAATTTGTGGATCACTCAAATAGTTGTTTCATACACGACATATTGGTCAGTAGCCTCTCTCAGTCACTGAACTTCTCGACACACAGGACTCAGTGAATGAATTCAAATTATGCCATAATGACGCTACAAAGGATAATAGAATATGTTCTTTTTAACACAAACATAAATAAAACAATAAATTGGGTACGCCTCGGTACCTTTCATATTTCTCATATTAAGTTACTGGACTGCGTTTTATTGCTTATCGTTATTAATCAGGCACGCTTGGACGCTTGAAGTAGGATTAACAATGTAGGCAGCTACAGACGACAGCTGTTGGAGTTACTTCATCATTGGATTTTCAACTTTATATCAAAACATTTAAATTGAAAATCGAATATAGGATTTTTACAGAATATTCTTGCTGGGCATTATCCCTACTTCTGCCATCAGTACCTAAGTGGTTGATGTTTTTATTACACACAATTTTACGTCGTAGTAATGGAAATACTGTGACTAATTCTGCGGTTATCGAACAAGTGAATAAGGTTGACGTTGTTGTATTACATTTTGGAATGACAGTATCATTATCATCCCTTTTTTTTATTCGCTTAATCTAGTATTAGCGTTGATATGCAATTTTTGAAGGCTGTTCAAACCCTTTTTTTTTCTTGCGGATAAAATGAACAATAATAATCATTGGTGCCCTGGACGGGACGAGAGCAAGTGCCAGACTCTTACTGGGTAAAAGTCACTTCTTCTCCTGTTCCAGGCCATGGTCGCGTGTAAGTACCCCAGTAGGGGTTGCAGGTCAAGAGTAATAATGTAACGTCATAATGTTTGATCACACAAAAAAAAAGTCAAAAATCATTTATTTTTCCAATTAGACCTTCACAGGCACCTTTGACCGTTAAACAAAATTTTGCAGATATAGTGTCAGTCTGTCGGTCAGTCCTCTTAGTGAAGCTATTTACACATCTACGATACCCATAAACAATCTCGTACCATAACATTTTAAAAATTAGAATGCCTTACTTTAAAATTGCTAGATACTAGCCTATTTGTTTAGTACGCTGATCGTGGTTGCAAATCCCACCGAGACCAAAAACAATAACAATGGAAAATCGGCAAAAACCAACCACAAAACAACTGTATCTGGGTATTATGATTCACAAAATATTAATAATTTCAGATGAGAACTGATTCCTTGAACAAAAGGATTGTGGTCAAGTCTATTGTTAAAAATAAATGACGAATAAATTGGCAAGCCACTTAAAAAGAACTCTGCGTCATTAGATTTGTCATGTTAACATGGCTCATGTATGATTGGTTTAAATCTGTCCTTTTCATTGTCAAATTTATAGGTAAAGATAACACACGTACAGTCAGCTCCAAAAGTCGATGAACAGAATCAACTTTCCAAAACACCTGTTCACAATAAAATGCCATAAGTTATAGTCACAACTAGGAAACAAAATAGCCTGTACATCAGAAATTTACAAAAGTCGTTAAACACGACTAATTCAGAAGTATCTGTGCACTATAGTATTCCTAAAGTCGCTGTACACCTTCAATCCAAATGTCGCTGAACATCATTGTATCAAAAGTCAGTAAACAGCAGAAAAGTCAAAATTAGGTTAACAAAGTATATTTTTAATGTTGCACAGTGTTAATATAATTTTGACGCTTATGTTGTTCAGCTACTTTTGGGACAGTGTATCTTTTTCAATACTTATTTAAAAATTAATCATATTTTTAGCCGACTTTAAAAAAAGTTGGAGGTTCTCAATTCGTCGGGATTTTTTTTTATGTTAACCGATTACTTAAGGCTCCTGGACCTGGTATGATTTCCAGGTTGTCCCATGTTCACCAGGTCAAGATCTGATGATGGAAACCCAGAAAAATCGAGTGGAAATTTAAAATTTTACAGTCGGCATGATTCGTATATTTTCTGAAGTTATTCAGGTATTTACGTCAACTTGTCGATGGTTGAACTCGACCTGATGATGATGAAACCGAAAGACAGTCGAGAGATCTCCTTGACTATTTGGAGTAATTGCCTTGTGTTTGAGCTTGAATAATTCTTCTTGGTGAGCACTTTGCACCAAGACTGGTAGTGACTGTCACTAGGGGTCTGATGATGACAACGAAGGACAGCTCAGGGAACGCCTGAACGGTTTCCAGTAACTACCTCGTGTTTGGAATTAATTCATGTATATCAATAAAAACTTCGCACCTACATGAGTTACAATTGTTAGAAATAATGTCAAATAAATATAGTGCTTCAGAAAGGCAGATGAGGGAATACATGTTGGCAATGAATGAGTTGGTAAGCTCGCAGGAGAAACAGTGTGAGAAGTGCACTCCTGATGCTATACTGCCTGCTCTTTCTGTGCCAGCATGTGAGACCACCTTACCTCATGGTAGAGGTTTACTGTTTAATAATTGTAATCCTAGTAATCATAATATTGTCATTTTCAGTGATGAGATTGGAAAGAACTTAGGTTCAATGTTGACAGATGAATTACCTGGACAGTCTACATTTAATCACTGTATGCCCGGCTGTAGTTTTGGTAATATTTTGGATAAAATTAATAAATATAGATTTAATCCAGATTCTACCCTCATTATAATGTGTGGTAACAGAGGTAGTCTTAATAAAAAAAGTTTAATCAATTTCCATAATTCACTTGCCAAACTGAATTTAAAGCAGATAATTATATTTGCATTGCCTTATATAAAATCGTTGCCACAGGAAGAAAACAATAGTAGATATAAAATTAATACTACATTGTATAACTTAAGTATTAATACTAATATTCACTTCATAGACACCAACAATTATGTTGGTCTTAATATATATAGGACAAAAGATAGGTACTATCTTTCAAAATATTATTTAAGACAAATAGCAATGTCGCTATCATATTTTTTTAATATATCAGCCAATAACTTGGCTAAACAGGTTACTCCTATTGAGCAACCAAAAAATATTGACATTCATAATGAGTCACCTAATACTGACATTCATAATAATTTAAATTATTAAATAAGACAATAGAGACAAACTCTTGCAAATTAAACAGTAATAAGGTTATTAATCTGGTTCACCAAAACATTCAAGGCTTTATGAGTAAAGAATTGGAAATAGAGTTATTTTTAAATTGTAATAATGTGGATATTTTGTGTATTACTGAACATTGGCTAAAACCCCATCAGCTCATGTTCAATTTTGGTAAGCACAAGATTGGTAGCTCGTTCAGCAGAGAAAACGCTATACATGGTGGGTCACTTATACTGATAAGTAACCAGCTCAAATTCAAAGATCGTAAAGATATAGTTAGTTACGCTGTTGAGCGTACTGTTGAAATAGCCTGTGTGGAATTGGAGCGGTTTATTGTATTAAGCGTGTATAGACCACCTTCTGGTTTGTATGACTGTTTTGAAACAGTAATGGATGAAGTTCTAAGTAAACTTACAAATTCAAAGAAATCCATCATTACATGTGGTGATTTTAATATAAATTTATTAGAAAAATGTAGTTTAAGCACAAAAATTGTGAGTTTATTTTCTTCATACAACCTTGCGAATTTGTTTCTGGAGCCAACTAGGATAACACCCACTAGTGCCACTTGCCTGGACAATATTTATACTGACATTGTGCCAGTTAACAAAGAAATAATTTCAGTACTTGATTCCGATCACTGTGGTCAGTTAATTTCTTTAACAAAAGAAATAAATATAGTATCAAAACAATTTATCACAGTTAATCCGAAGACTAAAAGACGCATTGCATTTTTCAAAGCTAAACTCAGCAACAAATTGCCTTTGTTGTTGAATTATAAGAATTCTAGCACTTTATATGATAAGTTTTTTAAAATGTACCTAACAGAGTTTAAGTCTACTTTTTCAGATAAAACTATACCAGCTAATAGCAATGCGTCTTTCGGTGATTGGGCAACCACTGGTATCTATAAGAGTAGAAAGCGCCTCTATGAGCTTTATAATGAGCGGACATATATTAACACTGTTGAATTCAGTGAATATGTAAAAAACTATTCTAAATTATTCAAAAAGGTTTGCTTTATTGCTAAATCATTATTCTTGAGCTCTAAGATAAAGAACAGTACCAATGTTATCAAAGACACTTGGAATATTATCAACAGTGAGGCAGGAAGGTCTAAAAAGAGAATAAATCAACATAGTCTTGTAATTGATAATAAGTTAATAAAAGCGGATGTAGAAATTGCAACTGCTTTTGAAAATTTCTTTTCCGACATTCCTGTATCCACTACTAAGTCACTGAATTCATCTCCCACTGTTGCAGAGTCTTTACTCAAAAAACATGTTGTAGCTTGCGATTCAGGGTTTTCCTTCGAGCACATAGATAACAAGGAAATTGTTAAAATCTTTAATACTTTGAATAACAAAAAGACTGCAGATCTATGGGGCAATTCTGTGTATATTACAAGCTCTGTAATAACTATTGTAGCACCTGTATTAGCTCAAATCTTTAATAACTGTATTGACTGTGGTGTGTTTCCTGATCTTATGAAATGTAGTAAAATAATTCCATTATTTAAATCAGGTAGTACTTCTGACCCCACTAACTTTAGACCTATTTCAGTGCTATCTACGTTCAGTAAAATTTTTGAAAAAATTATTTTAGATCAAATGCAAAGATTTTTTAATGCAAATAAATTATTACATGCGAAACAGTTCGGATTTACAAGGGGTCGTTCAACAACTGATGCCGGTGTTGAACTTCTTAATCACATTTACGACGCGTGGGAGGACTCAAGCGACGCTTTGGGAATATTTTGTGATTTATCCAAGGCGTTCGATTGTGTGCTTCATGATACACTGATCAGGAAGCTATCCCATTACGGAATAAGAGGTGCATCTCTGGACCTTCTTACCTCATACCTGAGTAATAGGGTTCAGAGAGTTGAAGTAAACGGAGTGGTTTCTGCCGGGTCTGTTGTGAAGATGGGTGTTCCGCAGGGTTCTATTCTCGGCCCGTTTTTATTTCTTATCTATATTAATGACTTGCCTTACCTTGTAAGGGATAAACACGAGATAGTGCTGTTTGCTGATGATACCTCACTATTATTCAAACTCAGACGACGACAATTAGTTATTGACAATGTAAACAGTGCTCTCTCAGAAATAGTTCACTGGTTTGGTGTTAATAACTTATTACTAAACGAAACTAAAACTAAATGTATTAAATTCACAACACCAAATGTTAAACAGGTAAAAACCAGTGTGCTTGTCAAGGGCGAGGAGTTGAGTCCTGTGGATACAACTGTCTTTTTAGGTATAACCCTGGACGCTAAGCTCCAGTGGGGCCCTCATATAGATGGCTTGTCGAAGAAGCTCAGTTCTGCAGCATATGCCGTTAAAAAAATTAGAAATTTAACAGATGTAGATACAGCGCGGTTAGTTTATTTTAGTTATTTCCACAGCATCATGTCATACGGTATTTTGTTGTGGGGGAATGCTGCTGACATTCAGTCTATTTTTGTTCTGCAGAAAAGGGCTATTCGATCAATCTATAATCTTAGTCCGAGGCATTCGCTCAGAGAATTATTTAAGGAAACTAAGATAATGACGGTTGCCTCACAATATATTTATGAAAATGTAATTCACGCTCATAAAAACAAAAGCTTATTTAAGAAGCATAGTGATATACATAATATTAACACGAGGGGGAAAAACAAATATGTTGTCCCTGCCTCCAGGCTTCAGAAAATAACTAGTTCGTTTAGATGTCAATGTATACGCTTTTACAATAAAATTCCTAGCGATATTCAAAATTTGAGCCTCAATAAATTTAAAAGTGTAATAAAGGCTAAACTTTGCTGTAAAGCATTTTATAAAATAAAAGACTACTTAGAGGATAGTCAGGCATGGGAATGAGCCGCTGTAATGTCTGCACAGGTCATGTTGACATGTTTGTAACATAAGTTACACTTTTATATACAATTTGACATTACGTTTATTTTTTATACAATGACATAATCACCTATTGTGACATTTTATTTTTTATTTGACATTTTTTTTATTTATTTATTGACATTTTTATTATTTTATATTATTGTTAGTGTAAGGACCGTGTGAGACTTGCCGTGCTTTTTGATTACCAGTTATCTGCGTTCTGACAGTTTGAGTACTTGCGCGACCCACCCAAATGTTCTTTAGACCGGTATTGTTCGTCGGACAACTCAGCAGCACTAGCTATACTGGTTGCAAACTGACACTTGCGTGCCTGTCTTCAGAACGGGTCCACTTAAACTGGTGTGGTTCTTTCCTCAAAAGACCACTACAGAATGAACTTGCACGATTCTCTCACATTATGTTATTTTTACATTGTCTGGACTTGAAAAGAGACTGACCTCTGAGTTTGTTTCGGCATTTCTTCTCAGAGTAGTCAGATAGGAAATGCCGGCTTCATCTAGTTTTTCACATATAAATTGACGTGTAAAAGTGCCGTTTTATGGCCTATTTGCAAAAATAAATTCATTGTTTCATTATTTCATTGTTTCATTGTTTCATTGTTTCAATGAAGTTATGCAGTAAATCTGATAATGGAGCCGGAAGACCGTAGAGGGATCTCTTTGACTATTTGGAGTAATTATTTTGTGTTTGGGCTGGAATGATTCGTATTGGTGAGCACTTTGCACCTATATAGATTATGTAACTATGTTGAAGGTCTACATTATACATAATGATGGAGACCATTGACAGTCGAGGGCATTCCTCAACAATTTACAGAACTGAACACTAAGGACTACAACTATTACCGTGATTTTCGGTCTCAAGTAGCCGTCGTCTTCTCATTCGAAACGCATTATCCTTGCTTGCTCTGCATATCACTTAAAATGGTGAAATAAAATAATTTTTAACAAAAGAATTAATTTTCTGTGTACAAAATAATACATGTTTTCATTTAGGTAAATAGAAAATAATATTAATAACTATTTTTATAATCTCGAAGTCGGTGCCAATTAAGTGCCAGGTACCAAGTAAAACAATGATGATTGCTAGGTACCGATCAATACACGTTTCTAATACTGTTGTTGTTTGGTATGTAGCATTTACTTGGCACCTACTGCGAGATTATAAAAATAGTTATTATTATTATTTTCTATTTACCTAAATGAAAAAAAACAAACGACTTCAAAAAGTAAACACAAACAAAAAAATAAATTTTCTGTGTACAAAGTTGTCTACTTCGTAGATTGTTAGAGTGATGTTTATGTTATTTCATATTATATATAAGTATGATTACTGACAATATGAATTAAGTTCAAACACGAAGTAGTTACTATAATCCGTTCAGGAGTTCCCTGTCCTTCGTTCTCATCATCAGACCCTTAATGACAGTTACGACCAAGCCTGGTGCAAAGTGCCAATACGAATCATTCAAGCTCAAACACAAAGCAACTACTCCAAATAGTCAAGGAGATCCCTCGACTGTCTTCCAGCTCCAACATCAGGTCGACTTCGACCTTCGTCAAGTTATAGTGTTGTAAAAGACCTACTTAAACATCATACAAAAGAACTACTCGCCCCTGCAATTATTGAAAGTTCCCCTCGATTTCTCCAGAATTCCATCATCAGATTCTGACCTCATGACAATGGGACTAAATGGCAGGTAAACCCTATCAAATAAAAAAAGAATTTTGCAAATCGGTCCAGTCGTCTTCGAGTAATCGGTGTACATACATAAAAAAAATACGCATCGAATTGAGCACTTACTCCTTTTTTGAACGGGCACGCTACTATAGCAGCGGTAGGACCCCTCTTTGAGGAGTGGCTTGAGAGACGCCACGGCGTCCTCACCTTCCGCCTGACGCAGGTGCTTACCGGGCACGGCAGCTTCGGTAGGTTCCTGTTTCGGATCCAGCGGGAGGAAACGCCCGAGTGTCGTCATTGTGAGGACCACCTAGAGGATACGGTAGAGCATACGGTAGCGGTATGCCCTGCCTGGGCTGAGCACCGCCGTATCCTCAGGGAAGTGATCGGCGGCGGCGACCTCTCGCGCCCGGCCTTAGTCGAGGCCATGGTGCGGAGTGAGAGGAACTGGGACGCCGTCTCCTCCTTTTGTGAAGCAGTCATGCTCACAAAGAGAGAGGCGGCCCGCGTGAGGGAGCAATCCTCCTCCTCACGCCCCAGCAGCCGCAACTGGCGACACTACGGGCGTCGGGGATCGAGGGACGATCTCCGGCCACCGTAAGCACGGGCCTGCGGTCGGCGAGTAAGGGCAGCTCGCCGCCCGACCAGAACCAGGCCCGAGCGTACGGCGCGTAGCGTTCCGCGCGCGCCTCAAAGAGCCATTCGACCACCAAAGACGGGGCCTTAAAGGGCTGATGTTCAGCCGAGGTTGCGGGGTAAGCGCAATGAGGTACCGCGACCTCGGCACAGAGCAGGAGAAGGAACAGGGGGGTTTTTAGTCAGTAAGAGTCTGACACTCCCTCCTGCCCGGCCCTGGGCGGGAGAAGCCATTTGATGATTTTCCCCTCACAAAAAACTCCTTTTTTGAAGTCGGTTAAAAATATAATTGATGTGTAAATAAGTATTGAAATGGATACTTGCGTGTTAAAATACATTATTAAGGTCTAGCGAGCACTGTTCCAAAAGTAACTGAACAACATAAGCGTCAAAATTATATTAACACAGTGCAACATTAAAAATATACTTTGTTAACCTAATTTTGACTTTTCTGCTGTTTACTGACTTTTGATACAATGATGTTCAGCGACATTTGGATTGATGGTGTACAGCGACTTTAGGAATACTATAGTGCACAGATACTTCTGAATTAGTCGTGTTTAACGACTTTTGTAAATTTCTGATGTACAGGCTATTTTGTTTCCTAGTTGTGACTATAACTTATGGCATTTTATTGTGAACAGGTGTTTTGGTAAGTTGATTCTGTTCATCGACTTTTGGAGCTGACTGTACTTATGGCATGGAGGTAATCTAATAAACTCGAGTAATAACTCTGTTTGCTTGTTTAATAAAAAGTGTTGTTATTCTAAATTACTATTAGGGGATGGGAAAATACAAATCGATGGATCCCAAACATGTAGGTATATGCAAAACACAACTATTACGGATAATCTACGACCAAAAAACCAATAAGGTCCAGAAAGAAAAAGGTTTGGCTTATTATAAAAACTAACAAAAGATCATTATAGAAGTCATTGATCAGGATATCCTACTAACATAATAAAGGCGAAAGTTTGTTTCGATAGAAGTTTTTTATTCTTTCGTCGCAAAAACTACTGAACGTATCTTAATAGCACAGAGATGGGTTTTCAAACTGGAATAATAATATGGGTTACTTTTCGCCCTGGTATTAAAGGCGAATTCACTTGCAGAAACTAGTGAAAAATATAACCATCCTTATATGGCAAGATGACTTCACAACCTTGAAAACAAGTGACTACGAAATGGTAATAGCCGAATAGCCGAATGAAGCAGAGAAGAATGTACATTGTACAAATTAACCTCCTCTCTTCACCTTTGTCCGTCACCCACACACATAAAGCTATAAGTACCTATTCAATTCATAAACGTAGACACGGATGCATCGTTCAAGTCCTAACCTATTTATTGTGTAACCAGTAAACTGTGTGCCTGTAAAAAGAATGCATGTTTCTGCATACTCTTCCCGTTGGTCTAGGAAAGTGTAGGAAAGTCATGCTTCGGCACGGATGGGTCGGCTTTACAGGATTGATACCACGGCCTCAACGAAAACCGGCATAAAGCAACGCTTACATTGTGTTACGCCGTGTGAGGGTGATTATCGGAGGCGCTAACCCCACCCCCAATCACATCAATCCCATATCCTTAAATCCCTAATAACCCACAATTATGTATGTAATTTCTTTGGTACCAAGATTGTCCATGAGAGGCGCTGATTGCTTACTAAGTATCAGGTAATGCGCGAATCAGTTCTCTAAATAAACCTGAGCCTTTCAAATTTCCAACTCGCCTTACAAGTGCGGAGATTATTACAAACAGTTTTATACAGAAAAGGAACATAGCTCAGCAGTATTAATGTTGCTGTAAACCACACATACCTACACGCTAAAGAAAACACATTTATCACAAAAGTAAACCTTTCTAAGTAAATTATATAATCTGTGCGATGACCTCATTGATAGTGAATTGCAGGCACTGATAATGTCAATACAGCCAAGCAGTACGGACCGATAAAAAATATAAACTCACTCATTCGTTCACTGACTACCGCGAGGAGCGAGCGTGCGCTCGATTTAAAAAAAGAATAGTGTATTTGTGTGTATGTGTACAAACATGTTTGTGCCAGTTTTGTTTGTGTTTTTCCTTGCGTACGCGCATGGTTTGCAAGTGAATACTACTGAGGGTATTGTTGAAGGATCTAGAGCAGTTGATGGGGATTATTTCACATTTTACGGTGTTCCGTACGCGGGACCAACGTCTGGGCCAAACAGGTTTAAGGTGAGGTACTCTCAGGTCTTATTAAAGTAGGTAGTCGAGTTTACCTGTATGTAGAATGTTGTATGAAGTATGAACGAAGATAAATTCAATAACACGGTGTTTTTTGTTTACATATCATAGAGGTATCTTGTTCTACATTCCCCATAGAAGTAGATAGTATAGTTCGGTTCATCAATTTTCTTAAATTGCATCAAGTATTAGTCCACAAAAAAATCTGTTCTTGCAAAAATCCAAACAATGCTGTGCACCTATAATTTTCTTTCTACCTATGTCGTGGTTTGCTTTTACCAACTGGACATTTAGACCCAGAACAACAATTACGAACAAAGATGAATTCAATGCACCAAACTCCAAGCGAACACCATGAATTCAATGCATCACACTCCAAGCGAACGTCGGCGTTCGCACACTAATTGATGTTCTATTGGTCAGTGGGTCATCTTAAGATTGTGTCTTGAATTACCACGATTGTAAAGTTAAGTACATAATGATTAAACCCCTGATGAAAGATACTGTTTTGGCCCTTCGGGGGAGGAAGAGAGGGGATAGCAGGCGCGAGGTTATAGTAACTCTAAAATTAAATAAAGTATTTTATCAATACACAACACTAAAACCTACCTATTTCGCCATTCTATAAATAGGGACAGAAGTTTGTTTGTTATTTAATTTACATCGTACGGTTTTTTCCTTATCTTGTTTGATTACCTTTTTTATACCTATACGCAAACATCATATGATTTTTGTAAGATACCTACTGACATAACTATACTAGATTTAGCAGACTGATATTTTTATTTGGGGCGGCGTTTAGACACTATCTCTCTGGTGGACCTCTGGTGCGACCTACGATTGAGCACACCTATCCATAAACAACCTACTTGGACCTTAAAGACAACCAGAGGGTCTACCATGACGTATTAAAGCGTCAATCTTCAGGGCGAGAAAGAGGAATGGAGCTATACACCTTTTATATCTCCATCCCTCTTTCTCAGTCATATTATTTACCATTCAGGCAACAAAGATTTCGATACTAATATGTATTTTTTTTTTTTGATAATTTTGGCCTTGTATAATATAATAATAGAATATTTCAGGAAGTTTAAAGTTTTAATTTTCTCTCCACTAAGTACTAATTGTTCTGTGACAGTACAAAGTTTGTACCTTATTAGATATTACATAAGGTGTTAGGTATACTGAAATTAATAGGTCTTTACCTATCAAAATAGTTTTTGTTAGGCTAAGGCTAATTAATTTTGTTTTAAAAATGTGGGATTCTTTTTCCAAAAGTAGTCATTTGTTTATTGATTAGTTACATTTTCATCGCATTTCAAATCAAAAAAAATCCTATTATTATTAAGACCATTGAAAACGGTACGAAGGTTGCTTGGACAGTCAGATACATAATATAATAGGTAATGTTATGATGAGCAGTATATGTTTATACTTAGCCATTATTATACTTACTCTTAGATGCAATCTACTGGATTCTTTGCAATTATAATAATGAAATAAATGAGTCACAAACATTAATAAGTGTCTGACCTGTCAATGGTTATGGTTAGCGTCAATTAAGGACATACCCGGGAATTAAGTTACCTATATCATTTTCATATTATGAATGTAATTCGCCGATAAAGTTTCTATGGTGATCTTGTCATTTTTTTAAAAAACAAAAAAAAAGGATATAAAATGTAATAAATAGGTATATGATTTATATTTGTACATGTTATGTTTTTTTACTTAACTTTTTTTATTAATACCTATTGTTTCGGTTTCAAAACAAAATTTGACAGAAATAAAGACAGTATTTGTCCTTCATTCCCGCCAAAACAACAGATTGCTGCCAGTAATATATAGTCACAACTGCGCCAAAATAATCAAAATATTTAATTTGAATTCAGAACGCGTCTACTACAAAGATCGGATGCTAGTCACTGTTACCAAGTCAAGAACACATACACTCTTTTTATTAGGAGAAAATCATTAATTGTCTTCTCCTACCCTGAATGAGGAGAGAGGGAGTGTTACTGACAAAAACCACCCATTCCTCCTTTTTCAAAGCCAGATAGCGGTGCATTATTGGGCTCAAACACCCGCAACTCAAGCTGGAATACACACGTTCATTTCATATTTTGATGCCTGTGCTGTTGTTCTAGTAATCGTGTTTTAAAATAGATTTTTGTTTAGAAAATTCTGCGACCTTTTTTCCTTACTTCTTTCTATATTTACCGTGCCCTATGTAATTATAGCAAGACTGTCACACAACGTCGTGGTGGCCGGGGGTTAAGGCCCACTTCTCATGCATAAGGCTGCGGGCTCGAAACCTAGCAAGTACCAATGTGACTTTTGCCGAGTTAAATAAAAAAAAACATCGTGACGAAGCATGGACTTATAATTTCTAAATATAAGTTTGAAATCGCCACTTCGCCTTGAGCAAGCATAGTGATTAATGCTCAAGCCTTCTACGTGTGAGAAGAGGCCTTTGCTCAGCAGTGGGTACTTATAGGCTGATGATGTGATATGAGTGATGTGTATTTCACACAAATTGCCCAAGCATGTTCTAGATTACATCACTAGGCTTACCATTATCACTTAACTACAAGATTAAATAGGCAAACTAAGGTAACATTGCTTAATTCTCTATACATAACTTTATCAAAGAGACAGTAAACAGAAACTGCTTTGTCAATACAAACACTCCTGACAGAATCAATTTACACAATAATTATCAGCGGACACACGTAATTTTTACACAAACAGATACAGCGAATATACCCTTTAGATCAACTCAGTAATTGTTTCACGACACACAGAATTTGATTCGATTGGCAATTCGAGACACAATAGATTTAATGAATATAAAAAAGAACAAATTAGTGTCCTTTCGAAGTTTTCAAATTTCAAACAACATGTTCTTTTTTTTGTCTTTGAATGGCAACCGACATCAGCAATGTACAATTAGAAAATATAAGTCCAGGTTTCCTCACGCGAACTTATGGTAAAAGAAACATTATTACTGACTATTACTTAGACACCACTGTGTCTAAATTGCCGCGGTTGCGGGGTAAGCGCAATGAGGCACCGCGACCTCGGCTCAGAGCAGGAGAAGGAACTGACCGCCCGGCCCTGGGCGGGGGAAGTCATTTGATGATTTACCCCTCACAAAAAAAAATGTGTATAAATTATCATATCGAATAAGTCTGATACATTCTTGTCAAGTTTCGGATCTGCGCCCTCATATATGTATTATGAGAAGCGGATGCCTTAACTTCGGGGCCAACCATCATGACTTCTCCCGCCCTGTGTGAGGCGAGAATGAGTGTCAGACTCTTATTGACTCAATGTCACCCCGTTCCTGCTCCGTGTTGTCCACGGTATGTTATTCCATTCGTGCCGAAGCATGGCTCTCCCACACTCTCTTAACCATTTACTCATAGTTATTGCTATATCAACTCAATTCCTAGTTCAGCAATGAAGCAAAAACCTGACAATTGAAACTCTTTATCGACTGCAATTAGATCTAAATTGCAATGTTAAATCTATCCCATGTCATCAAGGTGGTCCTAATTTGTAGCTAGCCTAGTTTGTGCTAAATACTGGTTCGATTTGTGTCAACGCAATCTGTCGGGATTGGATCTAATTTCCATATCATGAAGAACTATTTAGCTGTCCGTATGTTTTACTTTGTCCCTTTAATCTATACTTAAATATAGTCATGGCTTATATTGTTAAAATGATCATCAGAAGACTACCATAACACATTGAGTTAAGGGATCAAATAATTCAATTATCATAAACAGAAAAAAAAACACAGAGAATTTATGTGTGGGAGAGCCAATCTTCGGCACGAATGGGTCGGCTCCACCGGAGTGATACCACGGCCTCACAGAATACGGGCGTGGAACAACCCACAGTGTTGTGTTTTGCCGTGTGAGTGAGCTTATCGGAGGCCCAATCCATTCCCTTCCCCTATATATCCTTTCCCGATCCTTATATCCGCAACCCCTATCCCCAAAAGGCCGCACTCGTAACTCCTTTGGGTTTGCGGGTGTCCATGGGCGGCGTCGATTGCTTACCATCAGGTGATCCGACTGCTCGTTTGCCGACTTGTACCATAAAAAACAGATGTCCCCAATTGTACAGTCTCTTTTTTGCCTTTGAGGCTTAGGTATGTAAGTCTTTCTGTCTCCTGCATAAAATTTACCGAGGGAAGTGGAAACTACTTTGTTTTTTCTTCTCCTCAAATAATATCTTCTGATTTATGACTTCGGATTTAAGACAGTCATTCATGTCTCTGGGACGCACCGGACTTCAGTGTTCCGGTGTTTTCATGGTTGTAGATCCTGGCTTTTAAGGGGTTATGGCAGGCTTTTTCTAATAAAAAACAATTGGAACCTGTTTGCTTTGCGTACTGAACGTGTATTTCAGAAAAGGCCGTCAACTAACGATACGTATGTATAGACTAGCGGCTTGCCCCGACTTCGCACGGGTAGCAATAAAAGTAGCCTGTGTTACTTAGTGTGTATAAGGCTTTATAATGGTGTAAGATTTTTTTAAATAGACCCCAGTATTTGAGTTTATTCAATACAAACATACACTTATACACACTTACAAAAATAAATAAAATTCTCTTATTAATGTACCTTTATTATGTACAGATTACTTTACAACGTACTGTCTCATAATTTCACAATATTTAGTTACTACAATTTCATAATCGAATATGAGAAACATAACAACGATGTAGGGATCAAACTAAACGTGTCTATTAAATTTGAATTAATTATTAATAAAAAGCTATTTAGATAAACCGTTGATAAATACTTAATTGTTTGGTAAAATTTATAAATGCATATAACATTTAGGATAAAGGCCTTTTTAATTAATAAATAATGATATAACATGTTTATTATTTCCTATTATGCTCGTATGTATTTTTCGTTGATGCACATCAGTACTCAATAATGTGATTTCTTTAGTTAAAAGCGAATAAGAATCCAACCCAGCCTATTCCTATGTCACGAGCGTACGCCGATTAGCGATCCGCATGCGCCTCAAAGAGCCAATAGATCACCGTAGACGGGGCCCTATAGAGCCGATGTTCAGTCGGGGTTGCGGGGTAAGCGCAATGAGGCACCGCGGCCTCAGCCCTAAGCAGGAGAAGGAAAAAGAGGGGGGAATAAGTAAGAGTTTGACTCTCTCTCCCGCCCAACCCTAGGCGGGAAAAGTTATTTGATGATTTTCCCCTCTATAATTTCAAATAGCTTTCCTTATAATTTCAAACCTCAGAGTGTCCTGGCTGATACGATTATTTAATTTATAAGTAGCGTTTGTTGGTTGGAGTACTGTTGAACTAGGAACGGTCCTAACAAAAAATAAAAGGACATTGTACGACATAGACATATACCTAATGATTTTTTTATATATAAATAAAGTTATTCTATAATGTATACTATTACTTCTCCTGTAATATAAAACTTACCTAGTACAACCATTCTAAATGTGGGTTTGCTACTTCGACCATTTTTTTAAATAAATAAGGAATATAAAATCATAAACGAATAATATCAGTGTTCTCAATCAGTCAGTTCAGTTGTACATATATGTATATAGTTTAAAAATATTAAATCATATTGATGAATACACAGGATATGACTGAAGAAAGTCAAAGTCAAAATCATTTTTTCCAACTAAACCATAAATAGGTACTTTTGAAACGTCCAAATACATAGAAAAGTACTCTGTCAGTCTGTTCGTCAGTGAAGCTAGGTTTAATTAAGTAAATTAAATTTTAAGAAAATTATTTATTGAGATTTCAACAATGCGTAAACGAAATTCTTGAAGAAAAAATGACAAAATCCATTCCTTCATTCAAAATGATCGTGGTTTGTGGCGGAATCAACTAAAAACAACTGATACTGATAAGGAAATATTATTGATCATAAGACAGCGAATCAATCGTTCATAAAATTAAATATGCTTCTTATCGGACACATTATCATGAAGATATCTTTTCAAAAATATAACAGATAAATTGTATACACGGCAACATATCATAGCTATGATAAAGCAGTGCTAAACTGAACTGTTATATTACAAATTCATAAGGATGAGACAAGCGACCTTTATTTTACTTGGGATATTAATTAAATTTTTTCAACAATAATTACAGATACTGCAGCAATTATGTACCTAGTTGCATAATTTCTTAAAACTGTACTATACTTTGGTAGCTGTCTAAAATTCCTTCCGATCCGCTGAACAATGAAATTAAAGCACAATCAGTAAATAATCAATAGTCAGTAAAAAATCCGGGAAGCAATCAAACAAAACTTGGTCACAGTTAACAAGCTTGTTTATCAAAAGTGTTGCTGTTCTGCTAACATGGTTCACTTACTACATAAGTTTCCATAACAATCTTCCATGGATTCGCGGTATTACCATCGAAGGAGTCAGATTTTTTTACACTGGGTGAAGTAAAGTATAAGATTCTTATTATGATATTAACGTACTTTCAATACATATACCGAATTAGGATTCGAAAGTTTTTTGAATAGTCCGTCAATTATTAAAAATATTACCATAACACTTTATCATATTAAAAGTATATTACGAAGATAAAACTTATCGTCCAAGCTAGTGTCGTACTTTATAAGCATAGGTATAAGAAAGTTGTTTGCATTCCTTATCTTTAGAAATGATGGCCGCACCTTGTTGTTAACTGATTCCAATTTTGTAATGTACCCTGTTTATTTTCCAGGCGCCGATTCCCCCGAAACCTATCCCTGGAGTGCTTCGAGCTACCGACAGCAATATATTCTGCGCACAGCCATCGTCTCGAGGCCTCATTGGAGTCGAAGACTGCTTGACACTGAGCATCTTCACAAGAAACGTCACTTCACCAAAACCAGTAATTGTCTTCCTCAACTCCGATGAGTACACCAATACAAACAACCAGCCCATATCCTACAGAAGACTCGTAGAACAAAATATTGTTTTTGTGACATTAAATTTCCGATTGTCAGTTTTCGGATTCCTTTGTCTCGGTGTCCAAGAAGCACCTGGAAATGCAGGCCTAAAAGACGTGCTTCAAGGACTGAAATGGATCAAATCGAATATCGCAAACTTTGGAGGAGACCCGAATAATGTAATTCTTTTGGGACATGCATCTGGTGGAGCAATGGTCGATCTCCTCACGCTATCTCCTCAAATTGAGAATCTAGCGCATAAAGCTATAGTACTCAGTGGGTCTGCGCTAGCTCCGTGGGCTGTTGCCTACGATCCTGTTGGATACGCCAATCTTTTAGGAACTAAACTTGAGTACGAGCACAAAACTCCCGAAGTATTAGCAAAGCGACTTAGTAATACTGACATTAACGTTCTACACACTGCATTGAACGACTTCAAGTTCTTCAATAACACGCCATTGTTCGCACCTTGTGTTGAGAATCCGAAGCTAAGCCCCAACCACACAGTTTTGCCTGACGCTCCAATCAACATCCTGAGATCAGGCAAATACGTTCACATTCCCGTCATTTACGGATACACCAACAGAGAAGGAACAATGAGGGCCGAAGAAGCTGACTTTGGAAATTGGTTGACCTTAATGCAATCCAACTTCACAAGTTTCCTACAGGTTGATTTGAAATTGAATAATAACAAAACAGCTGTGGCAGCGTCCATTCGTGATTTCTATTTTGGTAGTAGTCCAATTAGTATGGGCACTATCGAAGACTTTTTGGATTATCAAGGTGACACACTAGTCCTTATTTCCACAATCAGAGGGGCAAAGGAAAGGGCTTTAACTTCCAAAAGCGAAGTGAGATTAATGGAGTTTGCTTATCTAGGGACTCTGAACTCTAATTGGATTCACAACCAAATTCCTCTAAGTGGGGCTGCACATGGTGCCTTCCTCAACTATCTGTTTGGTTATGACCTACGTCCCGCTGATGAAGCAGTGAGCAGGGCACTCGTGGGACGGGTGTCAGCTTTTGCCTACAATTGGTAAGATATCCTTTTTTAAGATATTACACACATTTTTATATAATTATTCATCCTAGCGACCCGACCCGACTTTGCGCGGGTGCAGTGCTGATACAAAATGTCTCCACTATCATTAGTTAATGTTATTACAGATATAAACGATCCTCTTCAGTTACTCTATTAATTAAAAGAAAGAGCATACAAATCCGTGGCGTTGTTTAAAGACTTAAGCATACATAGGGACAGAAAAAGCGACTTTGGTTTATACTTTGTTCTGATGAGTATAATTTCCTGCTCTTCAATGTAGACCTCGTCATTAGATTCACAGCAGAAATTAACTTGATTATTAAACATTTTCAGGTCAAACAATACATGGGCGGCCATTACAAAAGATGCGACTAATTACCTCTACTACGGTGGCAATGGAGCTCCGACTGCCAACAATACGTCGATCTACGTGGAAGAACCCAGGTTCAACCCCCATGTACAGCGTATGTCCTTCTGGGGCAACCTGTATGAGAAGTTTTACGTTGCCCCTACGCAGCCCAGCTCATCAAACATGATCGTCAGCTCTTTATTATTTATAATGCTCTGTCAAATGACACTGCGTTTGTTTTAGTTTAGATTATTGCCAATTTCAAATGTACGTATCAAAGGGATGATAAAATATACAATCATCCTCTATTTAGTCGATTAGAAAATGTAAGTTTTAAATGGAAACTAGTTAGATTTCAAGTATTAAAGTTAAGATTTAAATTTCAAATATAATTAAATAATGTGATACGCTATATTTTTAGGTTTTTAAACCAAAAATACTGCCGCTTATTTTAGAACTAGCTTTTGTTCGCGTGGAATAGTGACTTATTTCAGATTTTTGGTTTATAAACTATCTTATGTCCTTTCTCGAGTTGCAAACTATGTCTGTACCAAATTTTATACAAATAGGTTCAGTAGTTTAGGCGTGAAAAAACAGACAGACAGACGGAGTTACTTTCGCATTTATAATATTAGTTTGGATATTAGTTTGGATTGTTTAATAAACTTATGCAGCTAAGAAGGTTAACGCCTACCTTTGATCTTTGATCGACAAATATACAGTCGTTACAAGTATTTTCGTCGCCATATTTTATTTAGTAAATTAGGTTCTAAGTCCGTAATTAATTAAGGAAAGTGATTGAAGTCTTACGAAGAGGACAAATACAATTTATGGAGTCCATCTTGTTAAAAAATATTACAATAATGATTACATCGACAGATATGTATAAATTAACGGCTTGCGTCTTTTAAAATGTTTAATAAACGGATTATGTATAAGTTTAGTTTGCATTTATGATACATTTTGTAACTTTTTTACTCAACCTTTAGTGCGTAAAATATCAAAAAGGTTTGTTTTCAAAGACTGAATTTGGACTCGATGTTTTAACTATAAGATTAATAACATTAAAGTTTCTAGCCAATATCTATCTTATTATTAACCATTACTAAATATACCAGAGTGATTACGGCTAAGGAAAAGATAATAGTAGAAAAAGTAAATTCTTCCTTATACCATGTTTCAAGCAAAGCCTGTAAGTATTAATTATTTATAAAGTCTTTTATATTAACCAATTTACTATTACTGAGTTTATCATTATTGTCGATGCAGATGTTGGTAATTGGGTAGTTTCCTAGGTCAAAAATAAATTAATTTGACGTTTCTATACAATAAAATATTAAAAAATAACTATACTTTTATTCATCGATCGATCGATACACTAAGTTTTAGTTTTTTTTTAGCTAATTATTAAGAAATAAGTAAGCTATTTGACGCAAAAATGTTATGACGTCATAACTCAGGTTTCCATACAAATTTCATAGAAAAGTATCGGTTTTGACGTTTGGATAAAAGTATTGAATCTGACTAGTTGGAAACTACCGTATTGAAATGTCGTGGTGGTACAGGTCGTTGGTAACTACCAATATTTTAGTTAGTAACAGCTCTGTATAATTATCCTATAAAGACACTATTGATATTCAGTGAAAGAAAACTTGTGAGAAAACCTGAATCTGTATTTTTCTTGCTTCTTCATTTAGCAGTGGGCTTTTATTGCTGATATATATTTTTCTCCTGGTATACATTATAGTTTTCTCATGATGTTTTCCTTCCCCGTTTGTCAGAGGTGTCTAAATAAATTAAGAAAGTACTCTCACATTTTTACTTAAAACCAGCACCCTCAAGTATTAAAAGCAAGGCCTCATCCTTTTTACGATCAGTATTTAAACAAGCAAAACCTATACGAATTAACATTAATTGTTCCAAAAGGCTGCACATCAAGCTATAAAAACCAGGTTATCTTGGCCTCTTACTGCTTGGCGTTTTAGCACATTCAACGGTCTATTACTTACCGGTTTTTCACAGCTTACACTTAAAACTATCAAAACCTATTCAATACAAACTCTTTTTAATATTAATAAAGTAAACTAGTGTTTATATATACCCGGGTCTTTCGTATTTCGGGATCGGGATCCTAACACTCATTCATGTCCTTGGGACGCGCCGGACTTCAGTGTTCCGGTGTTTTCGTGGTTGTATCTATTGTAGATCCTGGCTTACAGGAGTTGCAGCGGTTTTGGGAGGTTGCGGCGGGCTTGTCCCATTGAAAAAAAATATACCCGGGTCTGAGTATGGCGAATTATTTTCATGTGCCTTTGCATTTTTGTGATAATGGCTAATTCGAATTAAATATTTTTATTTTACGCATTCACGTTACTTTCTAAGGCAATTAGAATATCATAGTCGCGCATAGGAATACCTACTGATAAATTTCTCCCGCCATTACAAAACATTTTTAATTTAAGGACTACACTATTCAGAAGTATGTTGAAAAATAAATTAATTTCTTTCTTTCTTTCTTTCCTTGTACCATAATGTACTTATTATTATATTTTATAGGACCAAGCCTGTGAAAGAAAATACCGAAGCTGGTATGTCAACATAATATCAAGTTTAGGAGTTCGGTAATAAACAGATGTCACCGTTTCCCCAAAGGACAAAGGATTTAAGGTCTAAAAACAGGTGAACTGAAAGGTCCAATTTCGTTGAAATGTTTTGTCGAGGGAATTTCAGTTCAGTACCTTGTTTCGTAAGATGTAATATTGTTTGTCAAAATCTTACATCGTATTAACGAAATACAATAAACGTAAACCTATTTTTTGTTATATGTTTTCTCACATTATTCTTAATAACTGACTGGGTATGTTTATAGGCTATAATATTCGTATTGTTAAAATGATTTTAATGAAATTTCGACAAATAAATAATTAGATTCGGCTTCGAAACATATGACTTGAATAAAAAAAACTAGCTACTTCCTCTAGGCTCTATTTGATTCTAGCGTGATGTTTTATAGCCTATAGCACTCGGGAATATTGTAGCTATCAAAAAATGAAATAATTTTGGGAATCCGACCAGTGGTTCCTAAGATTACCCCCTACATACAAACTTACGAATTTTACTTCTTTATAATATTATTACTAGCTACTCTCACGCGGTTTTACCCGCTGCTCTGCTCCCTTTGATAGTAGCGTGATGTTTTATAGCCTATAGCACTGAGGGGCATTGTAGCTAACTATCAGTGAAAGAATTTTGGCAATCTGACCAGCGGTTCCAAAGATTACCCCCTACATACAAACTTACAAATTTTACCTCTTAGAATATTAGTATACATTAATTAATTAATATTAAGTATATCAAGTATAGATCTATCTAGAGTCTTTAATATAAAATATATTTATCTAACTTGACTCAAATACGTTTGCATACTAACACAATTAATTACTAAATGGATATTAAATACTTACCACTTAGTTAAGTTACCAGTTCATTATCAGTTGTTACCAGTCTAAGTTCACAAGATGTATAGATTCTAAGACAGTTGCAGCAAACTTACCTGTAAAGAAAAAAAAAGAATTATTTAAATAATTTAATATTAGTTTCTTTTAGTTTTAATGTCATTCACACAAGACGTATATAACCTTATACATTATACTTATTATTTAAAACCTTAACCTTGCCAACGTATTGGCAATAGTACCTAATATTGATTGGCAATCGTAATAAACGTGCCTGTAACTTTTGGTTTGTATTTAAATAGTAATTTATACAAGCAAAGCCATGAACAAAATCTAGACTTTAATTCTAAAAAACTCTCTCACTTCTAAATAATAGTATTTATAGAAAAAAATAACGTTTGAAGGTTAAATTCCCTTGAGATATAACGTTGTTGTGTTCTTTGCGTGCTTGTTTTACTAACAATACCTAGTTTTAACCCAATGCCACACGTTAGAAATAGGCGAGTAGGTACTGGTCGACCACTTAGCTGAGGTGACTGGGTGACAGCCTAACTTTAGAAGATGTATTGTAGTACCGGGTAGCTTAATTGTAGTTTTATACGAAATGTTTTATGTTGTTTTTGCATTTATCTAGACAAATACCTATTACAAATAAATTTTGATGATTTTCAAGACAATTATATTTCGTCGCCGCTCGACCAGAACCAGACTCGAGCGTTCAAAGAGCCAATAGACCACCACAGACAGGCTGATGTTCAGCCGGGATTGCGGGGCAAGCGCAATGAAAGGAAGAATGAAGGAACGGGAGTGGGGGGAGGGTTTAGTCAGTAAGGATCTGACTCTCTTTCTCGCTAAACCTTGGGCGGGACAAGTCATTTGATGATTTTCCCCTGACAATAAAAAAGTATATTTTGTTAAAGATAACACATTTTACACAAGCAAACACTTAACATCAGTTAACTACTCTGAAACAAAACACTGTTTACTACATTTTGAACCTTTATTGTAAAATAATAATACTGAAAATCGAGTAACGACATTTGGCATAAGAGAACTTTGACGTGCCAAGCATTTATGGTTGTGTTGGCACTACTCACCAAAGTGCCTTCGCCTTTGAAAAGTAAATTGTTTTGTCTCTGAGCTGTGGAGCGGAGGTAATGGCGGGAAACGAACCTATTTATAGTCTAGACTTGAAATAGGTCCTAGATATACGACTTAGGGTATATTATGGGGGTATGTCATAGACATCTTGTTTTGTAGTGTACATATGAATACGAAAACTTTTTTTTTTCAGTATAATATTTGGCTTTTAAAATGTCGTGGTGGCCCGGAAGTTAAGGAGCCCGCTTCTCATGCATGAGGGTTTGAAACCTGGCAAGTACCTATGTGACTTTTTCCGAGTTACATGTACTTTCTATGATTATTTAGACATCACTAACATACGGTGAAGGTAAACTTCGTGAGGAAACCTGGACTTATAATTTCTAATTATAAGTTTGAAATCGCCAACCCGCATTGAGCGAGCGTGATGATTAATGATCTAACCTTCTCCGTGTGAGAAGAGGCCTTTGCTCAGCAGTGGGCACTTATAGGCTGATGATGATGATTAGGCTTTTAATATTAATTCCGTAATATTTAGACTAGGTGAATGAAAAATAATTAATGAATAAAATATGTTTATTCGACATAAGACATGAACGCCAATAACAAAAAAAAAGTTAAAAAAATACAATAAAAAGATACTTTTAGTTATGTTTTGTTACTGGTGAACAATATTTACAGACATTGAATTAAAAATCTTGATTTTCTTTGTTGAAAAATTCGACAACGGATCCATATTGTCAAATTTTGACATGTGATAACTGACAGCAACAGTACCGCAATTCGTGTGACAACTGACAACTGATGCCATTTCCCATGTTTAACAGAAAACAGATATAATTCATAAAAGAGGGTATGTCTAAATTGAACCTTATGATTTAAACATAATATTCAGAATTCAAATACCTTCTTTCTCAGTTAAGCCTCTTTTCTATTAATCATACGATTTTTACACATTCGAAGCGAAAATATAAATCCAGATACGGTTCAGGAAATTAAATCGACCAGCGAAGTAGTGCAACAGTTCAGTTTGATTTACGCAGACCGAGCGACCGCCAACGTTGGATTACATCGCCCAGTTGGTTTATCGGGGGAAAGGTAGGTCATTCCTGAACGTAGTCAAGGACTTTTATGGAATAAGTTTTTCTATGATATAGTTCCGCAAGCAAGCAGATGGATTATCTGCTGGTAAGCAATCAGCGCTGCTCATGGACACCCGCAATACCTACCAAAGGAGTAACGAGTGCGTTGCTGGCCTTTTAGGGATAAGGGTTTCGGATATTTAAGGATTGAAAAGGAATGGGGGGAAAGGGAAGGATTGGGCCTTCGGTAACCTCACTCACATGGCGAAACACAACGCTGTGGTTGTTTCACGCCGGTATTCTGTGAGGCCGTGGTATCACTCCAGTCGAGCCGACCCATTCCTGCCGAACGCAATAATGTACCAGAACCTCGGCCTGGGACAGAAGAAGGAACGAGGAGGTTTTTAGTCAGTAAGAGCTGGAAACTCCCTCTCGCCCAACCCAGAGCGAGTAAGAGAAGTCATTTGAAGATTTTCTCCCCGAAAAATGGGCCAAAACATTTTCAATTCCCTTCTTTAATATTAAAATAGTATGGTTTGCCTAAAAATTTACATGAGATCTCCCTTTACTTTAAAACAACTTGGAAAACTTTGCTGCTAAATACAGTTTTGAACAAAAGACAAAACAAACTGAATGTTTGGGTTCTATCTTTATTGGGCGAATAAAGTCAACGCATTGTTTTGTAATGTGCCCCGTTTGTATTAGAAACCAAATAGGTCTGAGACAGAAAGAAAGTCTTGTTAGAATACATTTGTTTATTCTAAAATGTGTTGTATTCTGGTAAGAAGACAGTCACATTTCATTGGACTCCCTTGGATAGATATCAACTTTTCTTTTCTTATAATAAACAACGTTGCCCACATTAGGATTTTCTCCAGTATCGTGGGTGCGGTTATAAACATACGATTTCGCATACACATGACAACCAGACCCGGAACAACAATTTGTGGATGATGGGGCACGGTAGCCCAGGCACCGCAACAACCGTGCAGGCCTTATCTAACAACTAACTACTCAGATAATTATGAAATTTTGACTCAAGTCCACTTCTAGTTAATATTTATAAGAACTGTATTGGACATTCGATTGTATCACTCAAAGAAGTAAGAAGTAGATAGATAAATCCTACACAAAAATAGGTATTCTTTTTACACAACCGTAATATTCAAACTTTAGTTACCTGCAAGGTACAGGAAGAACACAACAAAACTGTTGCTCTTTAGGGCTAAATCTTTTATGAAGCGACTGTAAAATATTACTGAGCCATAAGTAGTTGGGAGGCAACTGGTATTCTGCTCCATAAATAACGGCAGGCGCTTAAACTAACGTTTTGCACCACAATTTACATGTGTGCAGTAAACGGGCTTTGGGATTTTGGAAACACGATACAACATTTTAGCGTGGTGCATTAGAAAATTGGAAGGAATAGGACTAAAGTGAGGAAAATTCGCACTCTTTTTATAATCGAAAAATTAAAGATTATAATACCGACAGAAAGTCTACGCATAAAAAAGTTGAAAGCAGAACATCTTCAAAAAGGGGTAACCATCTGACATTTACTTCATCATCATCATCATCAGCCGGAAGACGTTCACTGCTGTACAAAGGCCTCCCCCTTAATTCTCTACGCCGAACAACAAGTCACAACATTTGTTTAACATCTTAGACATTAGGCATTTTTTTAATATAACACGCTGCCCTACCCTACACTATTTTTCCTGTGTTCTCGGTGCGTTTACTAACATAAAAACTAACATACACAATAAAGACACGGAACAATACTTAGTGGATCACACAAAAAGTTGTTCTGTGCGGGGACCGAAACTGTGATAACACAGCAGCCAGTTGCCCTGCCTCTGCCACAACTGTGAAGTCATTTAAGTAAGCCAGGGTTGCAGGGTTATAAGGCACTGCGGCAGCAGGAAAAGAGATGGGGAAAGTTTTAGTCCTTAAGAGTCTGGCACTCCCTCTCGCCTCACCATGGGCGGGAGAAGTCATTTTATGATTTTCCCCTCACAATAAAAATCACCAAGAAATCACAGCCATACAGTTGATAAACATAATGCAAAGGTAAATGCAACGACGTCCAGGCTTTGTAGTATTCATTCCGTACCTACTTTGTTCCATTCCACTATTACAAACGAACTACCACTTTATAGTCAAAAGGATTTAGAATCCCATTAGCAAACCCCTAGCAATCGGATTAAGAAGACCAGTTAGTAGAACGACCGGTACACTTGTGATGGGAACTGCGCTCAATTTGCTGCGCTGAAGGACGCCAGAATATGTCCTCTTTTGTTTTTACCTGTACCTAGTCCAATCTGCAACGCAAAGTTGGTTTAAAAACAATTTACGAGAAAAAGTATGTTTACGGACTGGAATTGCTTTTTCGGTTTCGAATACGTTAGATTCAGAGGTAATACAAAGTACATCTTTATTGACTAGTGTTACTATTTAAGTGAGGTTTGGGGTAGGTATATGTACTGGTTTCTATATAATTTACTGTAGTACTAGCGACCGGCCCAAGGTGCAATGCGCCGATACGAAATTTCTCCACTATTTAATGGATCTTATTATACATATTATAAACCTTCCTCTTCAATCACTTTATTAATAAAACCGTATCAAAATCCGTTGCGTGGTTTCAAAAATCTTACTTAGGAAGGTATATATAGACAGAGAAAGCGACTTTGTTTTGTACTATGTAGTGGTATTTTGATTTGTTGACCTAGAATTTGGTCTCAATCTCAATAAAACGCCGTTGATTTTCAGAAACCGAAAACTTTAATAATCTTTATTCACATGAGCCTAAGAAAATTTTGCAGATGTACTATATATCAATTTTTCAAATGTTGTAGAAAATATGTGACAGCTAAGGTTTTTTATGAAGGTTGGTTACATAGCAATGATAACTTATAACTACATTATTTTTATACTTATACATTTATTACTCCTGATTACAGTATTTCAAAAGAATAACAAAAATACAAACAAAGAAAATAATATTATGTTTCGTTGTACCTATATAAAAAAAAGAGTAACCCAGTAACAATGCACGCCAGACAAACTATAAACAATTCAACATTTTCAAATGTAATAACTTGTACCGTCCAACGAAAAGTTTACGTACAAAACGGTACAGTCCAACGTGAACATTATCTTCTGAAATGAAAACAAAAACCGTTGCAGAGATTAAACTCAGTTCAAAACTTGAGAAACGATTCCCTTGAGATAGAAATGCTATAAGGAAAAGGAAGGAAATTTATAATCTTTGGAATTAAAACGAAAGACCTGGTTTCAACTCGTGTCATTACTTTATAAATGACGTTTTTGAGTCTATTTTTTTGTTTTTTTTTTGCAGTTATGCTCTAACATAGCCGATATATACATAGTTAGTTGGTTTTAGGCAAAAACAAATAGAAATATATATTTTTATAATTTTCAAAATCATATAAATAATTGTATTTTAGCCGGGGTTGCTGATACAATCGCAATAAGGTACTAGGGCCACAGCCTGCAGGAGAAGTAACGGGCGGATTTTTAGTCAATAAGAGTCTGCCATTTCCTCTCACCATACCCTGGACGAGAGAAGTAGTTGGAAAATGAATAAAAATCATTTTTCAATAACAATGTAGAGCTAATCCCGTCAGATTTGAACTTACTTGAATTTTAAAACATCTTTTATTCGGTAATAAAGCTCACAATGACATAGACCTAACATGTCTGAAATTCTAGAAATATCAAAGAGCACTCATCAATCACAAAGCATCATAAAAGCAAGTTAATGCTTACGACCACTTCAGTATTATCTCCTTTATAGTGCCATTATAGTGCCATTATTGTACCATTATTGCCCCACTTATTGCAATAATGCTCGTCAACAAACAACTTTACTATGTTAATTCTATTTGTGGAGAACGACAGATCTGTATGCTATTCTTATTTGATCCGCTTCAATGGAATGAATGACTAAGGGAGGACACGATTGTATTAATCGGACTTAATAAAAAAAAACATATAGGTATCTGTATACATTTTTCAGTGTGGAAAAGTGCTGCTTTGTAGTATTGTAGTGATTACATGGCTTTAAAAAAACAATGCTTGTCTTGTTTTTGCCCATTTATAGCTCTATTCAATATCCCCAAATCCCAAATAACCCACATAAAGCCTGCAACTTATACATATTATTACAAATTATTTTAGTGTTGCTATCAGGACCTCACGGAAAACTGGCATGAAACACCCGCAACTTTGTGTTTCGCCGTGTTATTAAGGTTACTGGCGGTCTAATCCCTAAAACACCTTATTCCCAAACTGCCGGCAACGCACAGTCTAGGTGTTTCGAGAGTCCATAAGCGACGCCCATTAAATACAATCAGGTTATATAAAGGGTTACATTTGCCGCCCAATCAAATGAAAAAAAAACAATCAGTTAATTAACCATGATAATCTTGAACAACAGAACTACCATCCTCTGTGTTAAATACAAAATGCTTTGATGAACTTTGACGATTGTTTGCGGCCTCCCAATCGAGTTTCTCAACGAGTATTTTATTTTATCGAGAGGATTGTATCGATTTGTTTTGTTGTAATTGGACCTATTTTGTTCTTTTGATTTATCTTTGTTTGGCTTTTACGTTGTTCTTTTATTTGTAAAATACAAGATGGCCGGATTATAGTTTTCGCGTTGTCTAGAGTTCCTAATGTGGTGTCAGGTTAACCAGTGCTTTTTTACACGACTGTAGCAATAATTGTATTGTTTGAATTGAAGGCTCGTCACATCATACTACAAGGTACTATTTAGACCATGCATGTCAATAATTGCGTTAAGAAATGGCATGCAACGGGCAATAAACTTGCTTCGTGAAAATGAAGCTTTACTCCAATCTTATTTTGGTTTTTTATTTTATTATGAGGCTGTAAAAGTCAAAATCATTTAATCGAACTAAACCATAAATAGGTACTTTCGAAACGTCAAAACGGAATAGTAGTCTGTCAGTTAATATAGACACCATCATTACTCTTTTAAAAATGACTGTGCAATGACTTCATTATCTCATTTAAGTACTTCCATCAATATCTGACGATACATAAGTACTTATAATACATTAGGTATATAGTATTCTAAAATGTTCCTTGTTCACATTGTGCTGCGTAACATGTTGTGGCATGTACTACTATTTGTATAAGTCACACGTTGTTCCAGATCTAGGTGTGATTTGAATGCGAAATTTATGTTTAGGTATTATACTAAGATGGGCCCCTTTTTTATGGGACAACAGCGACAGCCCGCCGCAACCTTCTAAAACCGCTGCAACTCCTGTAAGCCAGGAGCCACAATAGATACTACCATGAAAACACTGGAACACTGAAGTCTGGCGCGTCCCAGGGACATAAAATACTGTCTTGGATCCCGCAACGAAATAAATCAGATGATAAGATATTATTTTAGGAGAAGAAAAAACGAAATAGTTTCCACTTCCCTCAGTAAATTGATTATTGACTGACATGGATCCCTACCACACTATATATTTTTTTGTGTAAGTCATTGTTAATTTTTATACATATGTGTAGCTAAATAAATGGTTTATAATCGCACCCACCACACACAATAAAAGTGTTAAACAACGATTCTTCTTCTTAATACTTAAATATACATTTTACTAATATGTTGACTACAATCGATTGCGTGACGTCACTGCGACGCGCACGCCGATCATGAATAAGAGTCCCGTCGTGTCTTGAAACTAGTAGAGCTATTCTCAATTTGATCACGTGAGTAAGTTGTTATCTTCTTCTTATAATATATAAAAATGGATCGCAAAATGTGTTGGTAAGCGCATAACTCAACAATGCCTGAACCAATTTTGCTTATTCCGTTTTGTTGTGTTTGTTATTGTCAGGAGAAGGTTCTTATCAAAGAAAATATTAGAAAAGTAGAGGGGAAGATTGGGAAAAAGTGACCCTTTATTAGCGAGATAGTTGGACCCGTGAAAAGCGGGGGCGGGCCGCTAGTTTTCAATAAACACAACTTTGTTGTAATATCCTGCATGACCTACATACTTCATAACATCTTCCACTTCTGATATAAATAGCTAATAAATCAGAATCAGCATGTTTGTTTGTTTTACACGAACATTTCTCTGAAACCTGGCGTGATTGGTGATTGTGACTCATGATCAATACTGTTGCTCTTTTCTGGGAATCGAACCCCGATTGATTGGTTTAGTTTGTTGATTTCCGTGATAACTAATGTTTGTTGAACCTGTGGCAACGGAAACGAAGAATTAAAAATGTTTCTTAATAAATAACTGAAGTTGAATTAATCGCGTGTCTATCAAAGATTTTTCTTATCGGGGTTACGGGCCAAACGCAATAATGCACCGCTGCCCCGGCTCTGAGAAAATAGATCGAGGTGGTTTTTAGTCAGTAAGAGTCCAACACTACCTCTGACCTCACTGAGGAGGCGAGAAGTCATTGGATGAATTTCCCTCCTCAAACAAAAAGGCTGATATTATTTTGTTGGGCAATATTAAAATAAAAACATTATTTCCAAGTTTCACAATCATCACTAGCGTATTTAGGTAATCCAGATACTTAGATTTTATCAAATAGTTTACTGTCGCGGGGTCGTCACGCATCCAACTCACTGATTTGGCATGATATGCGTATTTTTCACGATGGTTACTAAACGATTAATTCTACTTGCATCTCCACACGCCGCAAGAATCCAGAAGAAATGAAAGATAAAACTTCAGAAATATAATGAGAAAGTGTAAACAAAACGAGATGAATTCTGTCGGTAGCTAAACAGCTGATAGGGCGCGGTACGTGCGGTAATCCCCAGCAACGCTGGAACCAATCTCAGGAGTGGTACGGATGGCAGCCACGATTGAAGAAATACCAATTTTCTTGGAAATCTTGCATCGTGTTTGATATTGCTTTTGAGTTTTGTGCTTAAGATGTTATAACATAGAGTTCTGTCTTCATAAAACATTATATATTTTGGAAAATATAATATAATATGATAATATTAGCTGAGCCACAATTTTTTTTTAATAAGTCATACTTTCTGACCTTTCAAACCTTCCCTGTATATCCAGGCATATTTCAACACCACAATAAGTCCTGTCGGTCCAGCCTTTTTTGAGTTTAAGCGAGACTTACGAACAACAATTAATTTTTGTATTACTTATAAGATGAAAAATAAACATAATTTGTTAATAAACTTAACTATTGTATTCTATGATAAACATTTAAATCGTTGATTCAAAAAGAATAATATATTCCAACATTTATTTTTAAAATTTTAAAGTTTAATTACTTAATGGCCTTGGGGAGGCCTATGTCCAGTAGTGAACGATATCAGGCTGATGATGATGATGATGATGATGATGAATTACTTAATATTATTATTTCAAGAATATTTTGGACATTCGTATAGCACAAAGTACCGTAATGGAATCTGTCTCTCTTCTTTATCTCTGTCTCTTTTTTGTACATAAAATTAGGTTGAAAATTACGTACTTATTACAATAATGAAGATTACCATCTTTAATTAACTTTGCTGATGTTTGTTCTCAAACAGAAATAGTATTTTATTAAGGGCTGATTGTTCAATAATCAGATAAATGTAGTCTGAGGAATAAAATTGTTGCTGTCACTGTCTTATACAAACATTCTGACGCGACAGCATCATAATTATGCCCCAGATAGCTTTTATCTAACCATTGAAAAATCAGCGCTTAGAAATGTATTTTGTTTATCTTTGTATGCTGTCGCTACGAGCTAATGACTCAGATGAGCCGCAGCCAGGTCGTCACACGTGCGACGCTAGCGACCTCTGCAATCTCCGGGCTCAGCTTTAGCTAATGTTTTGTACAAAGAAGCGGTAACGTGTTCAGGTTGTTAGGAATAATTGCTCTTTGGATTGATCATCATTTGATGCGCTTTTCATAAAAGGGTTTGTGATAGATTAGCAGTAGATATTTGACTGCTCAGTTGGCGCGGTGGCTGCCGCGGAACATGTCGCGGATTCGATTCAACACTCGGAACAACTCTTTGTGTGATCCATAGTGTTGTTCCGGATCTGGGTGTGATGCGTATGTGAAGTTGTATGTTTTAAAACGCACCCACAACCCACTAGAAAATCCTAGTGTGGGGGAAACGTTTTTTAGACAAAATTTGAAAATTTAAAGGGCACTGTTGTGTTTGTAATACACAAACGAATTGATTTTCATAGAGTTAATCAGAATAATTACAAACTTGTTAGTAAAATGTAAAAAAAAACAATTGTGAAATATTTGTTTACTTGCTAACATAGAACACGTATTTAAATAAACGAATCCAAAAATAAATATCTGTTTCTACCAAATTCCATATTTAAATCTTCTTCCAATTTTAAACTGTTGCTAAAGTCATCTATCTCGCTCCTACAATGTCACAGTAAGCCTTATTACAAAACAAGGGTTTTGTTTAGTCTAGGTCTAAACCATAGAGCCAGTTATTCTATTTCAAATTGAAGGTAGGTGAAAATAAAATTCAAAATGAAAAACCTGACGCAATATTTTAAACATAGACTAAAATGAATGTTGTTTTGTAACAAGGGAAGGTTTACAAGCTCGTCTGTCAATATTTGCAGTAGATGGCACCTCTGTCGTCCCTCAACACCACACACTCCTGTTAATCCGACTTTACCCTTAAGCAGCTTCACTTAATTGTATGCCCAAGTTTACCATGTGCAACTAGCAATGTAAAAACAACTTTGTTACTGTTATCTTAGGTTTTATTTTACAGCTTCTATTAGTGTCGCTTGGATTTAGTGTGCTTGCTTGTGTCTTTACGTCTTGGAATAATTTTGAGCTAGTATACATAAGTAAATGAGGTTTTAATGTTGAACACTTTTAAACATACCTGCTTATGCTAATTAATACTTTATATACTTAGTAGTAAGGTCGCTAATTTCGCTTTCGTGTGTTTTGGATGTATGTGGATCCACCACCACGAGACATAATTATGTATGTATTTTCTACTCTATCTTATATACCGACTTTAAACGGGTTAGTGAACTTTTTTTACACTAGGATGATTAAGTTTTAGTGCCACAGCTGCTGGACGAAGTAACTACACAATTTAGGCTATTATGCGGAAACACACACACTAACTGGGGTTGAAATGGGAAAAAAGATTTATTATTTAGTTGGTGACTTACAGAGGTGGAGTGACTTAGAGAGGTTTTTTTTGTCAGGGGAAAATCATCAAATGATATCTCCCGCCCAAGGCCGGGCGGGAGGAAGTATCAGACTCTTATTGACTAAAAAACCCTCTGTTCCTCCTCCTGCTCTGGGCCGAGGTCACGGTGCCTCATTGCGCTTACCCCGCAACCCCGGCTGAGGTTGTAGAGAGGTGCAAGTGCAATAACATACGGCAGCCGTGGCCTGAAGCAGGAGAAGGTTGGAGTGGTTTTTAATCAGTGACAGTCTGACACTTAGTCAGCCCAAAACAACCCGGAGAGTCATAGGTAACGACGACTACAGGTTGATAAATTTTGATCAAGGTACTCCCGGACCACCATCCTCTTAAACCACGTGATTGATCTGCAGAATGCAATAGTATCTATAGTATAAACGAATTGTTTAAAATATCAAAACGTCTTGGCCATGGCACCACATGTCAAACGGCAAGACCGATTCCGATAATTATTTTTAAGCTTTAATTTGCTAAATCTGAATAAAGGTTATAGGGAAGATAACGAAAAAGCTATCCTTTCAGAGTCCTAGTGGTCCTGTTACAAAATAGCTGGACATCCATGCGAAGCTGGAACTAGCCGCTAAGATAAATAAGATTCTGACGTCGATACGGTTAACGGCAAAACTCTACAAATACTCAGATAAATCAAATAAATGTAAACAATTTGAATGATGTATTGCTACGAATAAGCATCGGAATTTATTTTATACTATATAATATACATACTTATACACTTATATACAAACTATGTTTACAATCGCGGTTTCGATTAAGGTGACCATACCATACATATAGCTTCACTAAGAGGACTGACCGACAGACTGACACTTTATATCTTTAAAATTGTGTTTGACGTTCAAAAGTGCCTGTATGGATCTAATTGAAATAAATGATTTTGACTTTGACTTTGACATAATAAAAACTTATGTTCAAGATTCCCGCATTCTTTAGAGGGTAAACAAAATTCAAATCGCCAAGCTTAATATTAAAATGGGACGGTTAAACTTTTTGATGATTGGTTTTTGTTTATAGTTAACCTAAACTATTACATCGGAGGTCCTCAGATCCCTATATCATTAAGGCTGGTAACTCTATTGTAAGTCTGCTGCGGGTGTCTATTTGCCGTCCTACTTGTATACTACAAAAATAAACAATTAAGTACATTCAGATTATTCAATTACGATGTGGTGGTGCTGGTTTGAACACGATAATGTACGGTGGCCTGGGGCCGGAGCAAAAGAAGGAACATGGTGACCTCTAATCAGTAAATCTGACACGCTTTCTCACCCCTTTCAGGGCGGGGGAAATCTTTCAATGACCCTTTGTTTGCCCTCTCCTAAAGAAAATATCATAAAGACAGTTTAATAGGACGGGTCTCTTCAATGAACAATACTTTTGGTTTGACTTCTAAATTAATATTTTCAAGTGAAAGCATTTTCATTTTAATTGTAATATTAAAAATAAAGTTAAATGTTTTAATAAATTAATACCAAAACCATACTTAATTTTCAAATACTCGTTAATGAACCGAATAATTGCAGCAAAACACAATAAAATTTTGACATGAATACTTTTTATGTCAATTTGCATTTAAAAATTCCAAATAAAAATGTCCTAATTGTGTACAGAATAAACAATTAAACCAGTATAAAGGACGGGTATTGTATAATTAAAAACAATGAAGGGTATATGAACAATGACACATTTTTTTGAATACTGTTTGCTATCCTTTAATAATTTCATTTACGTATTTGTTAAGATAAAAACAGAGTAATTAAATAAATATGCTTTGTTTTATCAAAAAATATGGACAAGGACACGAGGTTGAAATGGTTCGGCCAGGGTTGCGGGGTAACAACCGGGGTTGCGGGGTAAGCGCAATGAGGCACCACGACTTCGGCCCAGGATAAGAGAAGGAACGGAACGGGGGCGTTTTTAGTCAGTAGGGGTCTGACACTCTCTCTCGCCTTACCCTGGGCGGGAGAAGTTATTGGATGATTTTCCCAGGACAAAAAAAAAGGATTGCGAGGTAAGCGCAATAACTTTCGTACCGCGATGTACAGGGTGATTTTTAGTCAGTAAGAGTCTGATTCTCGCCTCGTCTCACCCAGGGCACTTAAAGTCGATTGATATTTTTCCTAGATGGTTTACCCCTGCGCTGCATTCACTATTATTTAATGATACAAACTGATTATTGTTGTATCTGTTCGGAAAATCACGTCAAAGTGCTTTTTTTTAGTTTATCATTGAACGAGAATTATCCAACCAAGTAACTAGTTAAATAGTCTTTCGAATAAAGGTATAAGGAATGGTACATAAAGAAAAATACAGCAAATATCTAACACCACAATCCTACCTTGCAATAAACATTGCTGAAGTTCACCGGTTCCTTTAAAATCGGTTCCAAAATATACTGAAGCATTTTGAAACACAATTCAACACACAAATCCAAAAATTGAAACATTAGAATTGTTCACATTTTTCACAACAATGATATCACACTCACAATCTCATTTTAATTTTTGTAAGGAGATGCGGCATCTTGCTGTGGCGCCGCTCTCTAACTAAAGTAGGGTGATTTTAACCTATTTTAAAATCCAGTGGTAAGATTCCCGTCGACTCGGTATAAGGTGAGCAAAATTCACCTAAATATTTACTTTTGTTCAAGGTACAGGCGAGCGCGGATGTTTCTGAAACACATTCCTGGTTTAATAGTGTTTTATGAATGGGCATGGATTGATTACTTATATATGCTATTTAAATATCGTAGTATTGATATGATTGCTTTTTGAGACAATAAAAAAAAACTTTTTTTTTTGTGTCATAGGATGACCCGATGGTAAGCAATCAGCGCCGCTCATAGTAGTAACCGCTTGTAGTACCAAAGTAGTTACTACAAGTGCGTTGCCGACCTCTTGTTGGTTATCAGGGATATAAGTATAGGGGATGTGAGGATTGACTACGGGGGGCGGGCGGAAGAATTGGAGTTCCGAATGTCACTCACACGTAATAACACAATGTAAATGTTGTATTTAAAAAAGATTAAGTATGTGACATTAGCCAAACTGACTTACCTGGATACTTTAGCATAAATTGTATTTTTTTAACTTAAGAATACTAGAGAAATTTTAATTATTAACGGACAAATAATTGAGGTTATGTTATGCGAATAGGCGACAGATATTATGTGGGTGATAAAATAAACTTCATATAATGTTAATTACCTTTTTACCATATTTATAGATAGTTTAATTATAGAAACCATAATTATGGATGGTTTTACCGGTATATTTGCTTAACACGCGTGATCGGAAACGATGTGGCATACTTCTTAATCCATACTAATGGTTTCAGGTGTGTAAGTATATAAAAGTATCGCATTTTTTTTTTACTACACTATGATTATTTGCCCTCACATACCAACGAGCAGTAAAAAAAAACAAAAGTATCAATAAAATCAACCGGTTACGAAATTCCAAGTGAAAAGAAATCAAACAGGTACAAGGATAAAGAAAAAATAGATTTATTATTTTTACCTTCATATTAATGTAGTACGAAGAAGCATGGAGTGTTGGCAAGCCGTTCAATTTTATGGTAATAAAAATATGAAGTCGACTGTACCAATATATTCTCAAAATAGACTCAACCTTGTACTTGAGTGTGTATGAACACATGGGATGCGCAAGTCAAGAGCTTATTGCGATTATTTTAAAACAACTGAAAAGTTAAACCAATTTAAAATAATAGTTGAATCCTTAGATATTTACTTTCCTATGTGCTTCCATCGCTATCAAGTCCAATATTAGAAAGTACAAGAAAACTAAACGTTTTCTATACTAATATTATAAAGAGGTAAAATTTGTAAGTTTGTATGTAGGGGGTAATCTTTGGAACCGCTGGTCGAATTTCCAAAATTCTTTCACTGGTAGATAGCTACAGTGTTCCTGGGTGCTATCGGCTATAAAACATCACGCTACGATTAAATGGAGCCGAGCAGCGGGTGAAACCGCGCGAAAGTAGCTAGTTTTATATATTTTTGTAAACTATGAAAAGCTTTACTAGTTTCACTTTTGACAGAGACGTCGCAGCGACGCGCTTGCTGCTCATGAATAAGAGTCCCGTCGTGACTTGAAACTAGTCGAGCTTTTCTCAGTAAGTCGGTATATAACTTTTTTATTCTAATTTGTTTAAATAAATAAATAAATATAATAAATAAATAAAGTTTATTGTGTCAAATAATTGGTTTACAAAGATTTGTGTTCGGAATCATCTTTTAGACAAATAATGCCTGTAGTAGACGATTCCGCTTCTCCCCGATAGCACAGTGTGATAATTAACACAATATTTATTTATTTTAACAAACATTGAACTTAAAATTAAACAGTGAATAATACTTAAGATGGGTGTATGTGTGTTTGTGAGGATATGTATGTGAGTGTTGTGTGTGTATGTGAGGGTGTGTGATGTTGTGTGATGGGATGTGTGTGATAGGTTGTGTATGTTTATCATTTCGTGTTATAACAAAGCCTCTGTCTCCTCGTACGTAAGTGGTTTTATCCACTTAACTACTGTTTCTTTGCAGTCATGGGTTTTTTTGTTGTGTATATGTATCTTTTTATTTATTTTATTATATAATTGAGCTGAACGTTTATTATATTGCATACATCCAAATCTGGTTTTAGTTGAAGGTATATCCGCTATATCAAACTTCCTTCTTTTCGAGGCAATACCCACATTAAGGGGCAAAGACTTGTGCTTTTTTAATACTGTCCGAACTATGTACAGTTTTCTGACAGAGAGTACATCGCTGGTCTTATAAAGTTCCACAGTAGAGAACCTAAGTTTTTTAAAAAGCATAATCTTTAAGAGTGCACGTTGTGCTCGTTCTAGATGTATGAGTTTCGTTTTAGTTGTACCTCCCCAAACCGGAATACAATATCCTAGCACAGATTGCACCAGTGCAAGGTATATTTGTGTGAGCAAATTTGTAGATGAATTTTTGTTATTTGGTTTACCCATTGGTACTACATATCTAAGGGTTTTGAATAACCAGCTTAGTTTTCTAATTCTGGCGGTAACTTGTTCTACGTGAGGGTACCAGGATAGTCTATTATCTACTATTACACCCAAATACTTAGTTTCGGTTACTTTGCGAATACTCGGGCAGTTACAAGTATTGCCGTATGCACCATTACATGTGTGAATCACTATATCAAAATTATCCATAGGTTCATTACGCTTCGAGATACTAAAACAAATAAAATTGGTTTTTGAGGTATTTAACGTTAGGAGGTTAGACTTTAGCCAGTCAGCAACATGAGAAATACCTGTCTCAGCATGATGTTTGACATCGTGCCAAGAACACCCATAGAAGGCAACGGCTGTATCATCTGCGTAGGAAAAGACTTTAGCATTAGGTATCTTCATATTACAGAGGTCGTTAATATATATTAAGAAGAGGGTTGGACCTAATACACTTCCCTGAGGAACTCCATATAATACAGACGCATCGCCGCTGATATGCTGGCCAATCTTTACTCTTTGTCTCCTGTTCGATAGGTAGTCCTTAAGTAGGTCAAGAGCTATTCCCCTGATGCCAATCTTTTCCAGTTTGCTCGCAAGGATAGAGGTAGAGACGGTATCAAACGCCTTTTTGAGGTCTAAAAATACAGTGAGGCATTTCTTTCCATTATCTAAATGTTCAGCTATTAAAGAGGATAAAGAACTAACAGCATCTTCCGTAGATATATTTCTCCTAAATCCAAATTGTGAGTCGGATAATATGTTAAATTTAGTTAAGTAATTTAATAGTCTAGTGTTTATTAATTTTTCAATGATTTTTGATAAACAAGTCAGAACTGATATTGGTCTATAATTACTGATGTCGTCTCTATCTCCACCCTTGCGTACCGGCGTAACGATAGCTTCTTTTAACGGGGCCGGAAAAATTCCTTTCGTAAAACACAGGTTTGCAAAGTGTGTAATGATGGGGACCACTGTCATACTGGTATATTTTAAAAACTTTGTGGATATGTTATCCCAGCCCGAAGCGCTATTTGACTTTAGATTCATAAGAGTTCTATATACCTCATCACAATCGGTTTCGAGAAGCACAAAAGAATTAGCTTGTGTAGGTACATCACAAAGTGGAGTATAGAAATTCAGGCTAGGTTGGTGGCTAGGTTGAATTTCTTGAGCTAGTTCACATCCTATGTTAGCAAAATAATTATTAATAAAATTTGCGGATTCAGAAGGGGATGACTTTAGGTTTAGCAATTCTGTATTTTGACTATTGATTTTATTTGTGTATGTTATAGATTTGATATTTTTCCAGAGTTGCTTTGAGTTTTTTATTGAATTTGATAGTAGTTCTTTTTCATATTTTCTTTTTAACTTTTTTAACAGGTTGTTACAATAATTCCTATACCGTGTGTAAGTTGTTTTTAAAATTAAATTATCTGGGTCATGCCGAAGCCTCCTTTGAAGTTTATTGCGATTTTGTATACAGCGCAAGATGCCTTTAGTGATCCAAGGTTTGATGATGCGTTTGCTGCTAGGAATATTTATTACAGTAGTATTTGAATTAATAGTATCAATAAGAGATTGCAACAGGAGTGTACATAAATAATCCGGGTCATTACAAAATAGTAAATCGCTTAAGTTCTTTTCCCGCAGATGTGTGAGAGCCTGTTCATAATTAAGTGAAGTAGTAGTTTTGGGTATATCTGGTTTATGTTTTTGCTTAGACAAAACTAAAAACGTTGTGAAATGATCTGTGATGGTAGAGTGTAGGATAGCAATAGTGGCGGAAAACTTTTTCTTATTTATTTTTAACATGAAGTGATCTAGGCAGGTTTTATCTCTAGTCGGTAATAAATGTCCTGGTAGGATACCGTGAAGGGACAGCATATTAAGATAGTTTATTCTATTTTTTTGTTCATAAGGCTGCTCAGTCAGCTTCTTTATAATATTAATATTTATGTCACCGGCAATAACAACACTTTTGTGTGATGTTAAAGAGTCTAGATGTGTACTAAGTGAGTCTATAAAACTATCGGTATTAGTATTTGATGGAGATCGATAGATACATAAGATAGTGTTATTTAAGACGTTTAGCTGTAGGCAAGAGGCTTGTGATAGTGAAATTTCCTTAACTCGGGGTTTTAACGTGCTTTTAATATAAACTACGACTCCATCATTTTGGTTCAGCTGCCGTGTAGTCATATAAGACTGTTTACCATACTACACAAAAAAGGCTATGTTTGAGCACTGTCCTAATTTTTTTTTCTATTAATCTCCACATCTTAATCTTTTGTTGTATCGGCCGACAACTGTTTCTTGCACGATATGGTCACTGGTACTCCTAAAATGTGGGATTCATATTATAATATAGCTGATGGAAAAGTGGCTATGTTCTAAGAAAGAAAAATCATCCTAGGTATGGCGAGAGGGAATGTCAGACTCATACTGACTTTTAAATTCACTCCGTTCTTTCTCTTGTTCCCAGCCAGACCGCGATAAGTTATTTCGCTTTTCTCCCAAAACCTAGTGACCATTTAACGTACAGATATGTATAGTGTATACCTATTATAATGTCACCTACTTTTTACCAGTCTACGAAAATCAAGAGCGTGCTATGTCATTTTTCAACGATTAAATTGCAGTTTCTGGCACGTTGTCCTTAACATAAAAAATCGTCCTTCCTACCAAAAAGATGATAAGCCCTTGTTACGTCTTAATTCAGCAATAAATTATATCGAACAGCTCTTTTCTTTTCTATCTAATGCTCCATAAATAACAGATTAGGTGTCAAATTTTCGATATCAAGTAAGTATCTACAATGTTCCCTTCCTTACAATATTTTAAGTAACAAATATTGCTTATATTGAGTATCGTATAGAATATTGAAAAATTAACGGAAACTTCTGTTTCTTCTGTATATTCTGTATAAATATTGTATTTAAATTCTTTACAGGATTTATTTGATCTGAATCTTACTAACCTTTAATAACATTGGGCTACATTTTGCTGACACAATACTATGAACAGGCATAGAAATTCAGAAAAAAATAAAACTTATACATTTAGTACTTTCTTTGCAAAAACCGTTTTTTTATTTCAAAATCTCGTGATCAAAATTCGCACTTGTATCCCTACTAGGTACATCATCCATGGGTTCTGTATACATATGAGGTGTGGATGAGGTTATTTCTTGCTCTCCCTCCCCAATCCCAAAATCTGCCAAATGCCTAATATCTATTACGGCGGCGCTGCTATTATTATTATTGCTTACCATCAGGTAATCCTCCTGCTCGTTTTCCGTCCTATCACATGAAAAAAACACAATATTTACATTCCGCTATCGCTCACAACTTACTCCACCTATCATTCAAACGTAAAAACGCCGACTGGAATTAGATCAAATGTTTTTATCAGAATGAACCAACTGAATTATTACTCAACTCACTTGCATTGATTTTTCAAAAGACATATGGTAAAGTCGTAGCTATAAATCAGTGGATGTCTCATTTCAGGAAAATAGACTGTTTCACTGTTTTTTTATATATGAATTTAATCGATTTTTGTATGAAACTTTTCGTAGTTCGTACTAAGGCTTATTCATATTTAAAGTTTTTAATTCATTTTTAAATATTTATTAGTAGGTATTCAATGCATCACAGTATATGTAGTAAAAGTTTCTCCGCTATTCTTTTGTGTTTTTCCAGAAAATTATGATAAAGTTGTTCGTAGTTTAAACTAAGTTTCATAACCATCGAATATCAAGTAATCATATCAAAATAGAAAATTTTACAAACTAAAAATCAGTCCACGATCAAATTTTACACACACGCAAACATGCACGGTATCCTAGCAATCCGGATGTTTCCGAGACAATCTACCTAATCCAAGTCTAACTTTAAATAGCTTCAAAGTTACTTGCCTAGATTTCCAACTGTGTTACTAAGTACTCAAGTTGTAGTTAAGTTAAAGCCTTCATAGCTCTACTTATTTACTTTACAAGTTGTGTCTGTTACTTACAGCTTGAAGTTAAGTTAGACCTGTTAGGGAGATCTTCAATGTGTTACCTGTTATTTGGTCTAGTACAAGAATAATTACTGAATATTATAGTGTACTACTATTGGGTTCTGTGTTGTGTGTAAGAGCCATCCTTTGGCTCTAATGGGCTAGCTCATACAAGGTGATACCACCATCTTCTATACCCTTCAAGCCCCTAAATATCTAAAACTCCTCCTTAACTCCTCCTAAATTTCCAAAAAAAACCAGCAATGTACTCCAAACTTCTCTGGTGTTACATGTGGTACTGGTGTGTCCATGGACGGCGCCAATTAAGTCCAGCCGCTTTAAACACTTCTTAGCCTTGCTTAAAACATCCATTTTTGAAAAACTGACAATGCTATGAACTATTAACTCTTATAACGATTAACAATCATCGTCTGAATGCGACAGTCCACTGCCGAATTTCGTTCTGCCGGTCTCCCCTTTCCATACAAGGTGGTTCGACTGTTACAAATTGAAATCTAAACAATTTTTCCAAACCAAGAATTCTTCCAGTGACCTTGAACTCAACAAGTGCGCTTACAACCGCTACACGATCGACACGCTCATATTTTCTACAGACCTCAAAGGGAAATAAAAGGAATTCTCAGAAAATTGGTTACACATAATAACATTACTTCAATATACGCTCTCCCCTTTCAGTTCCGTATTCCCTTCGGCCTTATTTCCCCGTGTCTGAATAACTTCCAGTTTTTATTAGACGTCAATGTCATACCTATATGTAAATCGTCATTTTTTTCACCTCAGTACAAGAATTGTTCCATATTTTGGGCTTGTTAAGCGCTAGAAGTTATTTTATTTTTAAGTCACTACGTAGTATTAGACACAGTCGCTTCCTCTATCACTTTATCCTTATGTAACTATACTTAAATCTTTAAAACTACGCAACCGATTTCGATGCGATTTCTATATACAAATATCTATTAACTATGGAGAAATTTAGTACCAGCTTTGCACTTATGCGAAACCAGGGCAGGTCGCTAGTAATTGTATAAAATACTAGCGGCCCTTCCCGGTGTTGCAAACGTAAGTTAGTTACCTAACTTGCAATTCTTCTTCTTAATAACGTACCTACATGAAGATTTCTTAAACCTTCTCAAAGTTCAATATTTCGAAGTCTTTACGGCAAACACTAAATAAATCTACTTGTATTACATCAGATTGTTATTTTTACCGCACCTTATATTGCGCCAATAAATCATTCAAACAATATATACCTATAACACGGTATTAAAATATATTCATAGACTTTGCCTACAAATATCTAAAAGAAAATATCGATATGAAATGCGTCATTTTATAAAACAAAAATAATTGTCAGAACGTTGCAGTTACATTTTGAACCCAAACGGCGCAGAAACAAGATCTATTTTCTTCTGACTATCATATCAGCTAAAAAACTTACATGCACTGCTGTACTCAGTCCAAAATCTGATGACATGTCCAAAATGATTTTTGACAGAAATTCCGTCCATCAAATATCAAAAATTAATCTTAAGCTACAATATTTTTAGATACAACTTTAGCTGGGGCGATCAAGCGACGATCTTCGGCCGTAGGGGTGGGTCTCTCAAAGGGCCAAAATACCACTACAGATGGGGACTAAAAGGGCCTGAAGAAGGACTAACACTCCCTCTCACCACACCTCGCCATACTCAAATAGTCGTTCCAAATCCAATCTTCGAAACTATGAAAGATTACCAAGAAGACTGGAGCAGGAGGCAAACCTAGAGTGACAAAATGTTTTCCCAAGAGGAGAAAAGAGAAATAAGTGTTCTAAAATCCAAAAAACTATACTCCAATTCCAAATAAATAACTAGAGTTCCAAAATATATTTAAACTGACAACCAATCTGTCCCTAAAACCTTTATCATCAACGGAACAATGTGAAGATCCCGGTCAAATTCCTAAACTTAGAAACTTCAATAAACTTATCAAAGTATAGCAAATATTATTATTATTATTATAAATACTTAATGGCTAACTCGCCCGGTCCACCCTTGTCAGTATGGATTGAACGCTATCCGGTTACATTAGCCGGTAGCAAACACACGGACGACAAGAAAATTACTCAATCATAGACTACGGTTATCGAAATCGGATTTTGTTTTTTGTAATGAAAATATATATATTGTTAATTCGACTCTACAGAAACTTCATATTTATTTCTTTGTTAAAAAATTTGGGTAACAACAGTTTACAGTTTCATTTCGGGCATGTTAGACTAGTTTCGATCCATAACGGGGCCTTTAATAACAATGACTGTAGACCAACTCAATCTCGTTCTTCTGGTCTTTTTCTTAAATATATTTTCAACTTTATGAACAATTCCAGAATATCATCTTAATAAACAAAATTGACAATTAAAGAAAGCCTAATGAGCTTGTGTACAAGTCAAAATAAATGAAAATTTAATTTGTTTGTTCTAGATCTCCATAGAAACGTCCTTTACATACCGATAGCCTACCTAATTACATGATACTTAACTAGAACAGCCTGCATCAATAAGTGCAATACAATAGTGAATAGAGACATTGTACTTAATTCTTTAAACAATTCTATTGATTTTACAATGAACCTGTAGCTATAGAATGTTGGAGAGCCATGCTTCGGCACGAATAGGCTAACTCAACCGGAGCTGCCTCGACCGGAGTAAATACTACTGCATCAAACAAAACCGGTGTTAAAAAGCGTTTGTCGTGTTTTTGTCACATGAGTGAGATTACCAGAAGCCAAATCCTCCCCTCACAATCCAAACCTCTTATTATTACCCCAAAAGACCGTATAGGACTTCTAACTCCTTTGCTGTTCCGGGTATATATGTATATGTAAGGTGTGATTCGTCAGATCCGTTTCATTGTCCCTTTGCTTTGTTAGAACAAAAACGCAACCTACCCTTATCTCCCCCAATACTTCCATCATCATCATCATCAGCCTGATTTCGTCCACTGCTGGACATAGGTCTCGAGAGGCACGCCACTGACATCGATATTCAGATCTTCTCATTAACCACTGCCAATCGCTCCCCAATCCCTAAATCTCCTAAAAGATCGGCATCGTACTCTAAACTCCTTCGTTGTTGATTACGTACCATCAGGTAAGCCGCGTGCTCATTTGCCGTTCTACCACAAAAAAAAGAGCGTAGAAACCCCAATACATACAGTATGTTCTCATTATAACCAGTTCAAACTACATCGTGTTCTAAAAATTACATAACTATTCTATTCATTGCCTGCAGTTTGTTATAAACAGTTTTAATATAAACAACTTATATTTTTCTCGTACATCCGGTGTTGATATTTTTCTATAAAAGTGTTTTCATTTGATTATGATTTGATTTATTTACATTTGATCGACCTTAGTTTTATTTAGTTTTTTTAATGTGTTTGTCAAATTGCACTAAAAGATAAGAATGTTGGCGCTTAAAACTAAAAAACCGATGAAATATATTACATTTTATTTTTGTAGGGTCTCTAGATCCTAGTTTCACTAGAAGAATTTGAACGTACTACTCCTGTTCCTCGAGGAGAACCCGATTGGTGTCATTTATTCGGGAAATCAGATTCGTTCTTGCACTCAACAGGTTGAAGGTAACCACATCAGCCTTTTCGTGGTCACAACAAACTCGTTTACATTAAAATTCAACCATTAGCAACTATACCGAAGCTGTAGCTGAATTTTGTTCCGATATGTTGCTTCAATTGATCACAAAAATATTGAGTACAACGTTCGTGCCTACATCTGTGCAATATGATAGTTTGGATGCTATTTCGTTTCAATCTTATTGTAAAATGTATTGTTAATTGTTAGTGTAGATCTAGGAGTCGCCTAAGTATTCTTTCCTGTGTAGTTACGTGATTAGTGGTACGACTATGTTTAATATAAGGCCCATACATTCGCCCTTATTAGGGTTTTACACTAACACATAAACACAAAAATATACTCTACCCTTATCAAATTAAGGTATCTATTCATTTGAAACTACACTGTTTGTTTAACACTTCAGGGCTGTCAAGCTATCTACGTCATAGCGCCATTGATCACACAAATTGCATGGCATTACTTCAATCAAAAACATGCCATTCCATAACGACATATCTCAAACAACAGGTCAAAACATTACAAACGCTATTTCTGAAGCTTTAAAGTTGATGATAGTTTGTTAGTTAATGGTGTAAATAGCGTTCAGGTTTACTGGCACTTAAGGCGTGTTTCCGTGATTGCGATTATGTTGATTTTGCTCTGAGATTACGTTAAAGTTTGATGTGATTTTAATTAGGCTGCTAAATTATGGATTTGTTGGTAGTGATTTACAGTTCTGATTGTATTTCTTTTTTTATTACTTCCAGTCATCGGTCTTAGTTACTGAGAATCATAAATGAGAAGGTGTTTTGGTTATACGTTAATATTAGGTCTATTTTAAAAATCCGTAATGATGAATGAAAGAGATGTAATGCCGAAACAAAATCGCTATTCTACCTCCTTTTACGTACACTATATACGATCCGTTACTTAAAATGGAACATTTTAATAAATACGTACCTATCTTTTGCTATTTCGGGCACAAAATCTGCTGCAACAGCTTCAGCAAGAACTTCTATATTAACATCAATAAATCAATTCGGTAGTGGAACTCCACCTTACGTCAGGGCTGTCGAAAGTGATTCAATATAAAAGTACTCGATCAATTGAAAAGCATCGTAAAAACCCTATAAAAAGCCCATGGCTGCAAGCAAGTGGTTGAATATAAATATTTTACTTTCTGGATATTGCGTTACAAATTCAAGTCGTTAAAATCATCCTTGTTATGTACTGATGTCGTAAATTGAATTGTGTGACGTCACGACCTAAACGAACGCACTTTTAGTTTCTATTTTTAAAGCTCTTGGAATAGGGATGAACTGTTTTTCTTTTATTGAGATCGATTTGAAATTTTTGAGAACTCAGTAATTTTTGCTGTGCTAATATCTGTTTATGGGACAATAAAGTCGGCATGATCATGCTTAATCAAAACCTACCATGACCTCAAAAATGCTACCATGTCCTCAGACATACTCATTTTTCACAGGAGTATCGAACTTCGAATCGACTGCAATGAATTTGGCTGCACGGTTCCACAACTGGCTGATCCACAAATTATTGTTCTGGATGTCAAGGAGGTCTGAGTCGCATCCACTAGGAGAAAATCCAAGATAGGTAACTTTTTTACACGGAAATAAGAATCGTACAATGAAGTTGATAAAGATGAACAACAATTCTACTATGACGCGTGCAAACCTGCACATACGCAAACAGAACAACAATACCTTATCTAAGATCCGAAGGTGATACTTCCGCTACTAAATCTTTCATAGAAATAATCTCTAAAAGTAGAACTAAGATTGAAGATATGAACGTAAATAGTAAATAGATCATGCCATGATTAATATGTTAGTAGAGACCGCGCCGCGTTTACTGAGCTTACCACGCGATTATGAGCCCCGGTCGCGACTTGAAACTTATCGAGCGTGCTCGAGTTATTTACAATACGTGAATAAGCTGTTAATATATTATTTTTAAAATTAAGTAGTACATCTCGCAATACTTCCTAAGATTTAGGTTTAAAGTTAAACAATATTATCGAGTGTCTTGACTGGTTTTATTAGCACATTGACGCCAGAATAATTTTACAATAGACGACCATAGTATTATAAAAAGTACTTTAATTTTTACACTCAAAATGTATACTAAACCCTAAACAAGGCTAGAAAAGGTACTTATTTGCATAACACATTACATTGGTCTGTCGAATACTGGCGAGGTCTAGATTGATGCCTGGATTTACAAGGGAAATAGGCTTTCTCTCGATAAAGTAGGCGTATCCATTTCAATAGAAAAATAAATCGTGTTATAGTAAAGAATTTCAAAGTAGGAAAAAATTTTACTTTGCTTTCACGTTTTCACCAATGACAAAATGTGGGAATATTATGGATTAAATATTGCCAAATGTCATCAGGGTTGCAATTAGAACTTCCCCCCATGATACCTGTTCGGAATAACTATGACTTTTATTGTCCTAACACAACATAACAAAAAACAAAATACAAAAACTAATAAATAATTGTTTTCTAGATCAAAAAGACGATTCTATTAGATTCGAGAAATTCGACGTTACAAAACAATGAATTATTTATTGATATAGCTACCTAATTTTAGATGTTTCTAACAAACTTAACTTTAAAAAAATAAGTAAGTAAGTATAATATTGGACTTAAAAATTGAGCCGCCATACGTTACGATATCTCATAAAAAATTCAAAGAAAAATGTAGTATTTGACATTTCAATAATAGTATTGATAGTGATTAATTGGAAACTACCGTATTATCAACAGGCAACCAAAAAAAAAAACAATAAATCTATGACAATCAACATGAAATCATACAAAGCATTATGAAAAAAAAATATATATATCTGATATAAAAAGTTTATATTCTATTTCTGTTCCACTAACAAGTTCCACAAATAAAACTGTCAAACTGTCATAAGTATCGTTAAATTGAGTATAAGCTTACTCTGTGACATTGATACGACAGACTGATTATTTTATTACTAGCAACCCGCCCCGGCCCGCCACTCTATCTTTTTAACAACGGCATTAGAATGTGTTGCGTAGTTTTAAAAAATTTAAATGTCCAAATCATTTATTTCAAATAGACCACAGTAGGCACTTTTTAACGTCAAGCGAAAAAGGATTTCAAGAAGTTTAACTTTATGCGTGTCAGTCTTTCCATCTGTCCTCTAGTGAAGGTATTTTCAATGGATAAAGAAAAATAAATGAAAGGCCAATGGATTCCTATGGAGAAGAACGAGCGAGAAACTCCATGGTTACTCTTTTTCAATCAGTTTTACAATTAATTTCTTTGCTACATCATTTAGTCGATTCTGATATGTGTGAACAGAGTAACACTAATGTTTAGGCAAAGAATCTAAAAAATAAGATTTTAGCACACACAGGGATATAGGGACAGAGAAAACGACTTTGTTTCACACTATGTAGTGATGCGAAATAAGAAAAGTGTAGTTTCCTACGTGGCCTGAGTTTAAAGTTATTGCTTGTGGAGCTGACAATAATGCAAGAGAGCCAGATGTTACTGCATAACTCGTATTGGGGTTCCAACATGACGTATGTAGGACGTTGCAATATTTCTAAATTGTATAACAAAGTACGGACATTTCCACCGAAGGATATCCCAAGCTAAAAACTTTTTTGTGTTGTTATTGTCGTTGGTGTCATCATGTATAATTATGTATATTTTGTAAAACATGGACTTTTAGGCCGATCACTTCAACTGTAAAATATGACTATTGATTATAGTTACTACATTACGTTACTATTATAGTTGTACTAGCTTGGGTTCGGCCGGGCTTGCAGGGCAAGCACAATAATGCACCCAAGAAACGAGGGCGTTTTTAGTCAGTAAGAGTCTGACACTCCCTCTCACCTCACCCCGGATAAGAAAATACATTTGATTTTTTTCATAAAAATGAGCCTCGTTTGGAGACCACTCATATTATTTTCAGTACAACTAGTAGTAACAATGCAAGTAACTTTAGTAATGTGTACGCAATGGTAACTTAAGGACTAATACATTTATTTTTATTCTTAGGGTAGTAAATTGTTAGCAGATAAGTAATTGTGATAGTTAATTTCATACTTACAGATATATATTGCGTATAATTTGAAATAATGATCAGCAAAAAGCGAATCTTAACCCGTATAATATATAAAATTGTAACCTGTGTAGCCAGATAGAAGCCAAAAAAATTCAATTAACGAAAAATCTGTCAGACGAAGGCTTCATACATAAAACATGAAATATTTTATAAAATAATATTCTATCCTGTAACGTCCATGTAATTACAAAAAGAAAACGCTACAAGTATTTACTAAAGAAATTGTAAGATGGAGAATCCTCACAAAATCCCGGCTTTCCGGAGCACAGAGTAAGTAATGAAAAGACGTTCCCGCATTCGCCGACCACAGATTAAATTGCGCGGCATTCGAGTGCATGTGCACTGGCCAGTTATTTGTTTGATTAAATTCTTCTTCGTCAAACAACTTAGTTTTATGGATACATAGAAAAACTTACTACTTAAATACGCTTCAAAGTTTAAAGACTATCTCTTTTACAAGCTCCCAAAGTTTTTTTACTACTAGCTACTCTTTCTCGAGCGGTTTCACTTGCTGCTCAGCTTTTATAGATCGAAGCGATATGTTTCATAGCATATATATAGCACTCAGGAATATTGTAGCAAGCAAACTGTGGAGAAATCTTGAAAATCCGACCAGCGATTCCAAAGATTACACCCTACATACAAACAAATATAAATTAATATAAAATTTTACCTCTTTGTAATATTGGTATAGACATATTATAATCCCTCTCAAAAAATATATTTTTATATTTTTTTACATCTGCAAATTAACTCTCTCAACAAATTAATATCTGATTTTCCTCACAGCTACCTTTAGAGAGAAAAAGTAAGGAATAATGTACTATACAAAAATTAGGTTAGAAAAACATCAGTAAAACAATTACGTCAAAAGCCTCCTTTTGACTTGAATAAATAAAGCTAATCAATAGAAAGTACGTCATACGGGCAGTGTTTTTGTTTAATTTCATATTATTCTTCAACCGCCTTATCAATAGAATCAAATAAAACAAAGAATTAATCATAAATCCCTTGTCATACACCGGACTTTGAATAATTACTTTTTAAAACTTTGACGTAATAATGGCGGCTGTTTTTAGGGTTGCCAGTCTGAAATAATCGTTGGTTATTGCAAAAATATTAGACGACATTTGTTTTTTTACATGAGGAAGTAATCTGCAATTGCTTTGGTTTTCCTAAATAAATATGTATTATAGTAAGATTTCTTTATAAAATCTAAACTTTAGTTTAAGTAATTATAAATACTACAAAATCCTACATCATGCCAAACGTTCTTACAATTATTGGCATTTTTAGCAACTTACATAAACTTGATTTAAAGAAGATGATTATTTTTTTATTGTAAGCAGGACAATACAAAATTACTCAAATAAATAAGTTATAAATAATGGAAGGACCAAATTATTTAATTAAATTGTGCCCAATAAGTAATAAAAAATGTTACTGTTATATAACTGAATGGACTGACTTCAAACTGCATATTAGATTGCCTATTAAAAATAATAATATCTAATGAAAATGATCTACAACACTTTTTTATTCCACGCAAAGTAACAATGCAGTTAAGACTACCAATCAGTATATTTTAGCTAACTCATAAGAACTGAGTTTATATCTAACTTAAATGATCCAACCTGTGATTTTCGACGTATGGATATATTAGACTAAGTATTTCCTTTAGTCCTCTACAAGTCCAAACTATTTATTTATACATTATTTATTTATTTGTCACGGAAAAATAGCTTTGTAAAACAACAAAATGGCTTTTTAATAACCCATTTATCATTAACTGGACACGTATAGACAACTAGTTAGAAGTACGACATTATTTTTGTTTGTAGATCATATTTTGTGACATGGCGTCGCGTTGGTGATGGTATGGCAACACAACAAAAAGAATGAAAAAAAAAACTAATATTTAAAAAAGGAACGTCGAATTTGAGAATGTCTGCTGTTGGCAGTTTTTTTTTCTGCAATTTTATTACAAAGCCCAAAGATGTAAAGAGATTGAACGAAATATTTTTGAAAAAATAAATGGAACATGTTTTTCTTTTAATTGGATTGTTTCCTTGTTCAATATTTTTTTATTGTGTTCAGTTCAGTCTGTTTAAAAATTGAGCAAACATTGCGATGCTCATTATTTTTTGTAGGTAAGTTTATTGTTAACATGTATTTATAAATATACAGTAAGTTTGAATGCTTTAAAAAAATATATTCTGTGCCCTAACTGAGAAACATGCTTTTTATTCCAAGTTCCATCCTTAAAATAGGTACAAGCCAATGGACGTATTCTCACTGATGGTCCCTCAGGTTTAGCTGACTAAGGGACGTGCAGTCCCCTATTCGAAACAAAATCTCTTAAAGTAATCTAATCTTTACGGACGAAGTTACTTGCAAGAATCCAACATTTCTGGATTGGAATCTGTTTATGACAAAATCTTTTTACGACTCGTGTCAAAAATCGATGGTTATGCATAGAGTTGGATTGTTGGATTTTGACTGCCAAAGTGAGTTATGGAAAACCGTTGCCAAGGGAATGTTTATCTTATCAAATACTAGTTAAAGTTGTGAATGCATTGAAAATAAACCTTACCTTCTTCGTTACAGCCTTGATGGGATTTTTCTGCGTGTATGCTGACGTAAACAATATGGTATGGACTGGAGCCTCCGTGGGGATCCCCAGTGACGTCATTGTCACATTTCTTACACTTCAAATTAGTTTTAAAACACACTCTTTTTAACTACTCAAAGTCTGCCGTCATAAATTGACGATCAAAGACATTGTCTCGAAAATACTTAATAAACATCTATGAATTAATTTTTACAAAAAATATATATAATCCCAAAATATTTTTATTTCTCTACCTATAAATATTCAAAAAAACAACGCCATTTTTTCACAGACTTCAAAAAGAGAAGGTTCTCAATTTGTCCTAATATCTTTAAATATCGAATCATTCCACGTGTAATTGGAAAAAACTCAGTACTTCAATAAAACTTAATAATAATTTAAATAGCAGGATCTGAGACGTAATTTACTAAAATTATCTCAACGTTTGAATAAATTGTACCAACTGAGTACTTTAAACCATGAACAAATAAAACAAATTCATTGCAATGTTGTATCAACCATTACGAGGGCCTCAACCAATTAGCTACTAGTTACTCTATCTATTAATTCGTATTGAATTGCAAATGAATGAGCCCACTTCAAACGAATAGTATACAAGGGTTTATGTTAATTTTAATGGGAGGACCGTAGATAAAACGGGCTCTTTTAATCACTCTCTGGTTAATTAAAGACTATTTAAAAAATCACTAGCTTTATAAATACTAAATGTAGTTTCCACCACACTGTCAACAGAGAAATAACACGTTTAAAATATGTTTCGAAATACACACATTAAAAAAACGCACATAAAGAACAGTGTACCGGCCGAAATTTGAAATTGGAACAAAATTCAAATGTAGAAATGGCGGCGCAACGAATCACACTAACAACAGTTTAAATAAACGCATCCTTCTTGGTGACGTGGCGACTTAACCTTGTAAGGGTAACGTTTTAATTGTTTGATTAATGATTACTGTGATAGGCAGAGAGACGTAGATGCTACTCCATATTTTTCTTGCTCAGTTGATAGATTATTTATAGTTTAATCAATAACTACAGTAAGAATAGCACTAGAATGCACATTGCACATATTATTAATAATCAGAAAAAAATATTTTTTAGGTTATACAATTTTTTTTAATTATATAATGCAGGTGCAGTCATTTGGTTGGTACCTACTAAATTATTTGACCAAAACTAATACAAAATTACGTGTTTATTTAGAAAATAAAGGTAAATGATCACTTAAATAAATTATTTTACCTACAGGAGAGACATTAATTTCTGAAATAAATTAGAAAATGGTAAAACTATAAGGACAAAAGTCATGACTACAGATGAAACATCAAAACAAAATGAAAGGCTGTCTTGTAGTCTAATAGCATACGTAAGTACACACACATCCACAAATATTACTTCAAAAACATACTTTCAAAAAATTCTGTAAGTATATAAAATTAGTGCGGAAATCAAATATCAAAGTAATAGTTCACTTACACATTAACCAAAAAAATATTGCCAAATAAACAATGGTTTCATCGTGTCTTTTATTGGCATAAGCCAAAAAAATAGCGTAGTCTAGACTCGTCAATTCTAGATCAATAGTAGCTCTTAAATTTACTTGTCTAACACACATTCATAAAATCTATTCTAAAAATACATTTGAGAACTTTCAAGTTACGAACTTGTGTGGTCTATTATATAGGAAACTTAATTTTATACCGATCAATTAATTGCGAAATTTTTATACTAATCGTAATTCCCAATACACTACAATCCTTAAAGCTTAGCATTCTATCTGAGATCTAACTTCCTTATTACCTAAAAATGACTATCGTTTAAGAACACACTTTTGAGGAATTACGAAAAAATATAGTCCAAAATCGGGTTTTCAGGACCTTGAAATGTGCCTTACAAAAAGGGTCATATAGCCTAAAAAAATTGGGCCATCATGCGAATATTGAGGGTCGTTGGAAACAGAGTTGACCTTCTTGGAAACTTTTAGAAGCTTATTATAAAAGTGTGTATAGAGGTCATAATAGAATTTTGTTTGGTTAAGAAATATAGGTAATGTTAATAGATTATTTTTCTTGATTTTTGTCGGATATTGTTTAATTTACATTACGCTTTTAGAACTACAGAACATGTAGAATGAATAAACCGGTTTTGTTAATACGAATCAGTAATTCTTTTTTTCTATCCAGAATTAAAAGAAACATTTGAGAGTTAGGGTAAGTCTGATAGGTCAGCTAACGAGTAGACTGATCTAATTAATGATAAGCGATCTAAAAGTTACTTGTGCGTTGCCTGGCTTTAAAGTTCTGGGATTTGAGGAGAGAAAAGATTGGACAATTATTTAAAAATATGTTTTCCACAATTCATCAAATCAAAACGCTTGAAGCCTCTTCCAATTAGAACTTTAAAAACAAATAATTAGAAACCATTACATATATTACAAGCTACTACAATGGACTGTTACAAATAAAAATTGCAATTTAAACGTCACGATTTACGACTCTTTCTGGGACCAACGAAGCAGTCCTTTGTCCCATAATGTGAAAAGGTCGCAAGGGGCAGATATTTCGTACGTGTTCTATTATTTTTCCTGCCATATTTCTATCAAGGTCCATTACGCTACGTATTCAGGTCAACTAGCTCACCTATTCTTACCGCAAACAAGTAATTAATGTTTTTTATTCGTGTTTCAAGTTTTAATTAATTTAAAGCTCAAATGTTCTTCGGTATTTCATGGGGAATATTAATATTCTTTCTGTGTTTTAGTAAATTAGTTTAGGTATAAAGTTGTTTTATGAATCGGTTTGTTTAGTGCTTAAGGATTTCTTGCTAATCCAATAGATGAAACTAGAGATTAGTATCTTGAAATAAACTTTTCAGCTTTGTTATTTCAATAACTATCGGAATTATGAGATAGATGAAGATCTTTTAAGTAAAGCTGTGGATGAGCATTTTGATCTTAAATATATAACAAATTTCGATTCCAATATTTTAATAAAAAGGTTGTGTATCTTTTTGAGTTACAAACAATTCGCTTAACACACGAAACGTGTTCCATTCAGTCGTTAAAAGGCACAATAACGACCCTCCTTTCATGTTTAAATGTTTGTAACATGTTTTATAAGAAAATCTGTTTTTCCACGTTGTGAAAGAAACATTAACAATGTCTGTCAAGTACGTTTCACATTCATGTTCCCTGAAAAAAAGGTTTATTTAACTGTCAAAGAAATATTGGTGTGGTTTGTTCGAAAAAATTTATTGATTTTTGTTTTTTTTCGTATTGTCGAAAATATAATAAATCGTAATAAATGGTCGAAAACAAGTAGATGGATTACCTGATAGTAAACAATCGGCACAGTAAACGCGTTGCTGGACTTTTGGCGATGGGGTTTCGGACAGTAAGAGATGGGGAGAAATGGGGAAAGGGGAAGCATTTTAAGATTTTGTTACAAAACTCTTTTACTCTTTGATAAATTAAATAGAAATCGACGCATTCGAGCTTTTGCTGGTCACTTGTACTCCTACTGAATAAGAATACGAAGTTACTACTTACAGATTCAAGTCAGGCGTGACATTAGATCTAAATTTATGTCCTAGGCCCAATACTGAGTTAAAAGCTTGGGCCTGTTGCGTGAGGTAGATGATTGGATGTACGCACACTGACCCCTAAGTCAGATGTTTTTTGAAAATCTACGTAGGTATCTTATCTCCCATTATAACTCCATTACCCAAAATAAAGGGTACACAGTACATTACTCAAAACTGTGTCCCAAAAGTAATAACTGTCAGGGATCCGTATAAGTGTGCATGACAAACGAGACAGTCCGCCATTATCTGCTTAGACAGATCCAAAAAGACCTGAGTGACTCAGTTCTTTCACCAGACACTATATCAAAGCTAAAACGTATTATACGAACTATTTTCAAACTGCGTGATACAACATTTACTATAAAGACGACGTGAATAGGCGTTGTGACAAGATTAATGATCCTTAAAACCTAAAAAATAATAGCTTACTTAGCACTTACGTTAAGAAAGATCTGATGCGTAGAACAAATGTGAAAAATAAGGTTTTTCTTTATAAGTCTCTTTGTAACAGAAATGTGTGCAGACTCGATGCTAGTAATTGCTATAAATTTTAAAAGAATTCATGTGCCTGAAGGTAAGCTCCATCTATGAACGCCCTTAACACTTGAGGAACCGAATTTGAAGATTGGAAAATTGAGGATAGGATTGAGGGGGTGAGGTTTGGACCTCCCGTAATTTTACTCACACGGCAAAATATAACGCAACTTTTGTTTCAAGCCTTCTTTGTGAAGAAGCGCAGCTCACTTACATTTAAATATCAATGGACCGACGAGGCAAAAGTATAACGAATTTTTAAAAAAATACGTATCCTAACAGATTTATTTAAGATCCATAAGCATTAGGTTTATCTTGTTCGTGTGCCCCCGTATCATCACCTTCATTTTTAAGAGGACATCGTTTTTCCATCAGCTACGAATATTCTACTCAGACCAACATAAAATATTTATTCTGGTAGAACTGGCAAAAACTGAATCCTCTATAGCTATTATCAATATTTTAAAATCCAATTTCCTAGCGCAGTACGTAATCCTTTCCCGTTATTTTTAGCAAATATTTTTGTTGAAACAATAAACTTTGGTTTAATCTCCGTTTCCAATAAAAGTTTTGCAAAAAAAGTTATTGAATACACTCTGTATACCTCCATAGAAAATACCATAAAGATTTATAGAATCAATAATACCTACTTTGTTTAAATCAGAAAAAAAAACTACTAGAAAAAGACCTGAAACTTACAAACGCTATTTTATGGAATTGATTTTATTTTCCACGCCATCGACCAACTAGTAAGTCAAGCGTACTGAGTAAGCCGCTTACAGTCTGTACAATATTTACTGTACCTGAGAGTGTACGAACTTTAGCACCTTTGCGCCCATACTTTGCACGTTGGGGGAGGGAGAAGCCACTCATTGTAAGTAATGGCACCAACGAATTCAAGTGGAAGCAGAGAATAACGGCAGAGTCAACAAAAGCCGAGATTACCAACGCCAGACGAACAGGATTTATGCAATTTTCTTAATCCATTATGCCAACCCGCTCTTTTCTTTTTCTGATTTAAGACGGCAGCGGTAATAGCCATATTTTCATTGTCTATAACCAGTATCTATAACTACTTAATGCTAGCAAAAAAAAACATTATTAATCTGACCTGATAACTGAATATGTACAATAAAATTAATATATATTAATAAAAGTCTACTTATGATACAAAAAAGTTGCCAAAAATAACTCTTTATTAAAAAATATTTTTTATTTTATTAGCAGGCCGCCGCTGCAAGCATACTTCGTGCGCTCGCCGACTTAACTTATCAAGCGCGTGTAAATAAGAGTACCACAATCAAACAATTTTGTGTAACCACTTAATCAGAGCTACTACATCTGTATATACGTAGGTACATACATTCAGGTAGACGTAAACAGGGGAGAGGAAAATTTTGTTTAAAATCATACTAGGTTTACGTCAATTGAGTCGCAAATTGCTTGGACAGAATGCTGTCATATTTTTTTTAAAGATTGTAAGTTTTTAAAACAATTATATTACTAAGAAAATTACTAGTTTGTCTGATAGGGGTCACACGTGTTCTGTATAGCGGATGACAAGCAGCTAGAAGACTGTTTTTTCAAATTTCAAAAATCTTTTTCTTTCATAATGTTAGGTCGGTTGGTTGGTTCGGTATGTTAGGTCAGGTGAAAACTTGCTTCAGCGCCCTCTATAGAGATTGAATGCCTTAAAAGAAAGAGTATGCTCTTTTCTTGAAACTGTGATGGTCGTATCGGTTCAGAATTACCGCCACCGAAAGATAGTCTTTTGTTTTCTTTTTTTCCTTTAATACTTTCCTGATTACCTTTCGCTTTCTATATTAATGTTTTATTGTAGTTTTTAAGTTCATGTGTGTTCAGCGCGAAAGTAAATGGTTTTTCTTTCTTTCTTTCTTTCTTTATAGTTCCAGTTTTGCTGCGCGAAAAACAAAGTTGTTATCTACCAACTATCTACATGATCTAGATTTAATCGTTCTGATAATCAAAAAATCTTCGAATGAAATTAAATCTGGGACCACAATTTTAATACTTAATATTTTTAACCAGCTTTTTTATTTAAATGTCATATCTCCAAGACTCGTGGTCTGTATCTTGTCACACAATTTTCATTTAACATTAATATTCAAGTCAATATTAAAAAATGCCAATGTATCATACCTACTATAAATAATGACATCAAAACCTATGAAAACTAAAACTACTGAAGTGTCAACTTACTTTAGGATGTTAAAATATAAAATCATTCAATTGATTTCAACTTTGATACAGCGCAAAGAATTATAAAATATCGAAATGAAAATATTATAATAATCATTATCGAAGAAATGTGATAATTTGTGAGATGTATGGATATATGTTTGTTATTCTGTTACGTAAACATGGCTGGACCAATTTGATTGAAATTTAAAAAAAAAGTATTTCATCAACTTATGCATATTACAAAAAACGACACTTGGAATCACCTTTTAAGCAAAGTTAATAAATGTGATATGCTTGTTATCACGCAGGCGAAGCCGCGGTTGGAAGCTTGTGTTATATAAATTCGTTTGACCGTATAATAGAGCAAAGAAATATAAATAATATTCCATGTAAATAATTTTCAAGTATAAGTAGATATATAGGTATATGCGAATGATAGTCAACCCGCTACGTTAACATGCAGGGGAGTTATGTTTCATTATCACTCACGACCCTATCACGCGACCTCTTCAGTCCTTTGCGTTTGCGCATTGCAGATTATTAGAAAACGGACAAAGAATCTATAGTAATCTATACTTATATACTTATTACTTACTTATATTATGAATGCAAAAGAAACTCTGTCTATATGTCTGTATGTCTGTCTGTCTGTCTGTCTTTTCTTCACGCCTAAACTACTCAACCTATTTCTGCGAATCTTGGTGAACATAGTTTGAAACTCGAGAAAGGACATAGGGCAGTTTTTATAGAAAAAATCTTCAGGAAGTCACTATTCCACGCGAAAATATTATATAAAGCCTTTTTTTGTAAGAGGAAAATCAACAAGTGACTTCTCTCGAGCAGGGTGTGGCGATAGGAGTGTCAAACTCATATTGACTAAAAAACCCCCGTTGCTTCTCCTACTCTAGGCCGAGGCCGCGGTAATATTGCGCTTGCCCCGCCACCCTGGCAAATATTACAAAGCCTAAGTATTTGTTTGCATGCTTGCTTAATTGAACGCTAATCTCCGAAACTGCTGGTTTAAATTCAACATTTCTTATTGGAGATATTCTGGATTAACACATGGGCTGTTTTTTATCAACATGGGTACTACAGGAGCCAAGCCGTGGCCGAAAGCTAGTGCTAGTAGTATCATGTCATAAACGTGATTTGATCCACTGAACCCATAAAAAAATCAAAGCATATTCACCTAAAATCAGATGTTGCTGAAATATTCGGATCACTGGTATAAAACGAAACGGATGAAAAACTCAATTCGCGATTTCAGTCCATAAGCCTACAAGCCTACATAGATTTAGTAAAAACCGCTTGAAATTTTCCCCCGGAACGATACGATATACCGGCTGAATAATTTACAGACAATTCGTTTTAGATTCCCTTGCTATTTGATTGGAATAAAGTCTAATATTGTTTAAAATGAGTAGGTAGGACTATACTCTTTTGTCTCGTAAGCACTAAAACACAAATGAATGGGAGCCCCCAAAATTATTTATTTTATTTTGTTTTTGCAACACGACGACTTCATTTGTCTCTCTTTCTTTTTCTTAATTTTTTTTTGTTTTTGAGTGGAAAAATCATCAATTACTGCCAATACACTTTGAGCAAGCGTGCAACTTATTGCTCAAACCTTCTCCATGTTAGAAGAAGCCTTTGCTGACACTTTAAAAAATAATTATAGGCATTTTCCCTTTAAACAAAATATTTACAATACTCCGTTTTAATAATATCGGTTCGTTGTTCCGCGTGCGCAATCTTCCGCTTCTGACTACAGGGCACGGATTACACAATAATCGCTTGGAGTTTATACAAAGGAGTCGCATGTCTACCTGTGCGTCTGCGTCTAACATTCTCACCGTGTAAGCCGACGCTGTTGCTAAGTGGAGCGAGGGGGCTATGAGAACAGCGGTTCTATGGTTTCTGCCTACCTTCCTAGGATCATGACGCGATTCGACACGAATGGATCGGCTCGACCGGAGTGATACCACGGCTTCACAGAAAATGACGTGAAACAACCACAGCGTTGTGTTTCGCCGTATGAATGAGGTAACTGAAGGCCTAATCCAACCCCTATATCCCCAAACCCTAATCCCAAAAGTCGGGAATACACTCGTAACTCTCCCGTTGCACATGGGCGGCGCTGATTGCTTACCATCAGGTAATCCGTATGGTCGTTTGGCGTCCTATCACATAAAAAAGTGTGATAAAGATATGCTTCTTATTAGCAATCACTGGATCTCATCACATCATAAGCATATAAGTTGCCACTGCTGAGCAAAGGCCTCTTATAACATGAGGAAAAAATTTGAGCATTAATCACGAAGCTTGCTCAAAGCGAATTAGCGATTCTAACATAAAAAGAAATTATAAGTCCAGGTTTTGTCGCTATGTTGCCCTTCGACATACCTATGCCAGTGGTGTCTAAATAATCATCATCGGATACCAATAAATTAAAAAAAAAACTTAGCGTGTCTGCAAAATTATTCTTAGGGCCAATGACGTCAATAAGTATCATATTCAGCATCGTATTCCTCGACCTACCTAAAAATGTAACTTTTTTTTTTCATTTGCTTGTTATATTCAAACACTTGCTTTTACCCGCGGCTTCGATCCCTTCATTTGGTTAGCTTCATCACCCTACCTAGTTACTCACCTACACTACCTAAACTAGACTATCTATCCTACTCAACCTACCCTAGACTATCTACCCTACGCTACCTACTCTACCCCATCCTACGTTCTGCTTCTGGTTTTAAACTACAACCCCACTAATTCTCAACGAAATCGGTTCAGCCGTTCTTGAGTTATAAGTAATGTAACTAACACGGTTTTCTTTCAAATTTATAGTTTTATACAAAATAATTATACTTATACTTAAATAATTATTAGCTCAATTGAACTTGTAAAAACAATATCAATGAAACGTTTTAAAAGACAAGGAACATTTAACATAGACATTTGTTTCGCTTAATGAACATAATTTGGCATCGCTGCAGCGCATTAATAGTACAACAGAGAAAGCTTCACAAAATGCACAAACAATTTGTAATTCCTGTCGAATGGAAAATTAGCATGTTTTGCGCTTGTTTCAGCGTTTTAGTGGAGTCCAATAAATTTTATTGGGCAGTAAAAGATAACGTTTGCTGAAGTTATTCGGGATGGAAATAATATTCTAATTACGGATGAGCCAAAGGTGTGTTTCCATTAACAAAAATGTTGTACATATTTGCGGAAATAGTAGGTAAGATTTTGTCAATAAATGCAATAAACTGATAATAAATTCTGCAATAAAGATTCAATTTCGGTTAAAGTAATGACCTAGAACTCAACGTTCAACATTCAACCTGACCTGAATGTATCATAACAAAGTAATCAGAATATATCATTGAAAGAAAGAAGAGAAAAACATTGTCCATAGTGAACAACTAAAAATTATTCAACGCATTTCTCGATTAACCCTTAATGATCACACCCGCGGTTCTTGTAGCCCCACGCCAGCGTCGATGCGTGTGACATTCTGGCGAGGATTACTTACTTGGGTTCAACGTGAGTTGAGTAGGTAGGTACTCTAAACACCTCTCGCACACTTCGACTTCCTTATCGCATTACTCTGCAGAAGTTCACGTAATATCTTGCACAAGTTTCGTTTCGCACAGAGTCAGAGACGCAGCGTTAATTCTCAGTAAGGAAACGCCAACGAAAGGCGACTTACTTTCAGAAACTTTGTGCCTACTTTACATTTATATTATGTCAACATTAATCTTCATGTGTTTTGGTTGAATCTGCTGCGATTTTTTTAACGCCTTTATCGCCACATGTTGGGGTACTTGTGACTTATATTATCGATATTTTACCTTAACAGGTTTCAGATGGCATTTAGTGTTAAGATGATCTTTTAATTTGCAGTCTTTTGTTTTTTCTTTATATCATACTTAATATGATTTGTTGATAACAATCAGGCTTCACGGTACCTCTCAAAATTCAACGATATAAACTTGTTCAAATTAGCGCTAACTCCAAATATGTGCTCAACGTTTGACAGTACGAAAATTGGTCAAAAAAACTACAGTATTTCGTTCTTATAATTATTATAGCAAATACAATACACACAACTATTTGCCACTACAACAGATGATGTTTCAGTTTAAAATTAGCAACTGATAACATTGCTTCAAGACGAGGCCACACTATCTCACGGGTCCTTCTCCTTCCTCGAGTTATTAATAATGCAGTTTATCAACACATGGCACATAATGATCGCTCATATTATAATGCCGGTCCTCTGTAAACACTGTCTTAGATGACTGATGTATGTACCTAATATATATTTTGTATTATCGCAAGAAAACACTCATGTAGTAACAGTTTAAAAGGAGATATTGTTATGCATGATGGTACTTCTACCATCATGCATAACAATATCTTCTTTTAAACTAATTTAATTTTCATTTAGAATAATGACTTTAATGGAAAGGCATACGAAAAGTTGGAAGATCGGCTGATGTTAAGTGATTCAAGTTGCACAAAGGCACCCGCAATACCGGGGCATTTAAGAATGCATTACATTTTTCATTTAAAAGAAAAACGTTGCCCCGCACTGGGATTTTCTTCTGTCATGGGTGCGTTTACAAACATACAAATTTAAACAAACAGTTTGTAAATCACACCAATATTTGTTCCGAGCGCGAACCGAGCCTGCGACACGTTGCACAGCAGCCAGTCGCCCAGCCACTGCATCAAGCGTCTGCGACAAAACAATTATTACACACAGACAGTACACTTCTGACTTATTCACTTAACAATAATTCAATCATGATTCACGATCGCTTATATCGCAAATGGTTAATGTAAAATAAACTTACAGATTTTTTTATCACAATGGAGGCTATCAGAACAATAAACTGACATCGACATTGGACATCGCTAACGAGACAACAGTAGACAAGTGTCAATTGAATTTGTTTCACAGGGCGCCATTTTATCACGTACGTGTTAACTCTGACGCGTCATCATCAACTCGTGCGCATCTCCCATAGTTTTATTATCTGTGCACGTCATCCTTGCCTCATAGGAATTTCTGGTGTCGTGACTTTAATGATCTAGTCATTGTTCTAAAAGTTATTGGATAAGCAAGAGATGTATTCCTATTTAAAAATCCATTTACGTATCAATTGGATCTATACTAGTTAGAAAAAGAAGCATATAATAATATATAGATTAGGCAGTATTATTCATTCATTCATTCAATTGCTACGTTGAAATATGTGCAAATATTTGTTCTATATTTATGCGCAATTTACAAGTGAATTTAATGTCCAAAAAACGGAAAACAGGTCGCTCGTAAGAGATTGGCCACCTCATCAAAAATACTATTACATTGACTGTTTAGTCTCTAACACATACTTACCTTATAAACTGTTGCTTCCACCTAAAAATAGTATTACAATGAACTACCTAAGGGACTTTTAAAGGCCAATGAAAATAAAAGTAGACAACACGACCTTTCTCGGATCCAATATGTCAACTGATTTCTATTCCGACAGCATTCAAATCGGTGAATGACTACGGATGGGGACGTTTTTGTCCGAACTGAACCAATCCGGTGTCCGATCTCGGAGGAAATGTCAACACTACCTACTTACTATATTATATGTGTTCTAGAAAGATCCTCATTTGGAAAATGTCCTCCTTCAAGCCTTGAGGGTCACATTTTGATTCGTTAAATCATGATTGATGGGAACAGATTTCAGAGAATTCATTTAGTAGTAAGTTTTTGCGCTTTTGTTCTAGGATTTGGTTGTTCTATGAATATAAATTGTGTGGAGTTTATAGACGAATCAGGTTAAAGGTTAATCTAGACTTGGAAAGTGAAAGGGTGGGAGGCTATTATTTTCAGGTTGTCTGTTTTGATAATCTTTGAGTATTCATTCCTGTTATGAGTTGCTAGAAACTTCGTATCTAACGAAATTTTTCTTGGTCAAAAATGTATCTACAAATATTTTCGCCATTATTATAGTACTACCTCTGCAAGCACTGTGGGTTTATCTCTTTTTTTTTTTTGTTATAGCATAGCAAACGAGCTTACAGATTACCAGTTCACTGTAGTTGTTTCACGTCGGTTTTCTGTGAGACCATGGTATGGCGACTCCGGTCGAGCCGCATTCGTACCGAAGCATGGCATTCCTATCTCATTCAAAAACGCAAAAACGGTCAAAAACTGAATGCTTTCAAAGCGCATTCACACTTCAAATATCATGCTCAAACCAAAAAAGTAGGTATACATGTACTTATGTAATGGCAAAAAACACAAAATTTTCCTTTGAAATCATTTTTCATAATGTCATCTCATAATTAATGATATAAAATCATATCGGATTATGTACAACTTTCCCAAACACGCTCATCCTGCAATCTCGGGGATTTAAGTCAGCCATTTTGTTTGTCATTCTGACATCATCCATTTGTCATTGTCAGTTTTCAATGCAAGCCATTATGGTACTGAGGTCATTATGAAACAATTACTGCAGACTGAAGGTTTATCAAGTAAAGTATCAGATTATCGTGAAAAAGTGTCACGGAAAATGATCCTGTTGGTTGAAATGTCTTGTCTCACGTTGGACAGAGTCTAGACTTAAGAGTCTTGTTTGTTAAGGGTTAATTTAAACTTAACAGGGGGGATGTTGTGACATCACTAATTAGAACGTCACTATAACTTCTGTTGCCATCTGTCCTGGTCTATATCCTTTGTGTCTGTGTGTTGTAAAAACTCAAGTAAACCAAGATAGGGCTTTCAATACTATATTACAGCCGGCACCCAATTAACGCCGGGGTAGCGGGTGTAAGCGCTATTATGTAAAGCCCTGGCACGGAGCAGGAGAAGGAACGCAGCAGTTATAAGTAAGGATCCAAACGAAAATAATCAGTTTAACAAATTCACAGGAAAAATAAACTTAACGAGAGAGCATACGATGAACAGTCACCGTAACCCATGTATACAGGCTACAGACACCTCCAAAACCAGATGCAGCGGGAGGGGTGCTCAACCACAAGGGCCTTTTTTAAAGGCTCCAAGGTATTTAGTAAGTTATTATTAAAAAAGTAATGGAAATGCCATGAATATCTTTTCATTTACACACACGAAGCTTTTATCAAAACCATTATCATCATTTGCCCATGCGCACACAATACTAACTTTATGTTCGGGGAGTGACAAGGACAGCATCGCCAGACCAACTTTTTTCAGACCACTATGGACACCCTGGAGGAAAAAAGATTGATACAAATATTAATATTTTCATTTATTTAACCTTATTTGTGAAAATTTACTCACACTATAATGATCACGTGATTACATACAGTTGCAAACAATGGCTTGACGCTAGTCAAATCATCTCGTCAAAACCCAGCCAGCAATGATTCGTATTAAAAAAACTAATTTGATTTTTAACTGGTGCCACGGACATAGAAAATAATCACATAATTAATAACAACTAAATTTAATATTTACGTGAAAATGTTTTAACAGAAAAATTAACATTGATCTTTCTGTTTTCCTTTTTTCGAAAAAAGAAACCATAAAATGTTGGTTACTGTCACCAGATAGCGCTTATCCAGCAACAGTTCAGTTTGTCCAATCACTGTAGCTGTCAAAAATTTTACGTCCAATAATGAGACACTAGCTAATTCCCTATTGGACAAAAGGACGAGAGGACTACACTGGCGCCATCTGTTGAGAATGGAAACTATAGTGTCTTCATGTGAGGAGCTATTTAAATAAAACAATTTAAAGTCAGTAGAATACAATGGAAAAAGAAGTCACGTACCAGTGACACCAATTAACTTAGCATACGGCAGAATATGTCTTTTCTACGATTATATATAAACTCTTTGACATTTAAAAATATTCAAAATCCTTTCACAAACAAATATAAACCTTATCACAACTGTTTAAGAATTCCATTTACAAGTACATTACAATCAATTCATCCTCCAAATATATTATGAAGGTATTGTTCATCACAATTAATTTCTAATGTAAACTAAACTGACACAGTGTTTATCTAAATTGGATCTTATTAATGACGTATCTGAGTTTAATCTTCATAATAGCTATCGATTGAGATCGTCTGTTCATTGTAATCTAAGGTAAACAAATGAAATCAATCATCCATCTAATAAAAAGATAAAATGATTGTTTAATTGTTTTATCATAGAATCTGATAATGTTATAAAGCAGAATAGCTTGTTTGTTTGTTTGAGCGCACTGATCTCAGAAACTATAACGAAGAAATCGCCATCTGTAGTAATCTATACTAATATTATAAAGAGGTAAAATTTGTAAGTTTGTACGTAGGGGGTATCTTTGGAACCGCCGGTCGGATTGCCAAAATTCTTTCACTGACAATTTTCCTGAGTGCTATAGGCTATAAAACATCAAGCTACGATCAAATGGTGCCTAGCAGCGAATGAAACCGCGCGCGAGTAGCTAGTCGCTAATAAACAGATGCAAAAATTGTACTGATTAGATATAACTGACTAAACAGTCTAAGCCGTTAATTACATTGTTCATTAAGCTACGCCAGATACCTACACCATGTATATGAAATCAAAGAGTTCTTCGCAAAATGTCAGCCTTCAATTTTGCTTAATTCATATAACAAGAGATCCCGTTATCTATAAATCCATCGACCACCCGGACCAATGTTTACATATCATATCCCCGCTATATAAACACACGAACCGGCGCGTGCGCACCCACCTGCATCGTCGTCGGCACATGATCTAAACATGTTTAAATCTTAATGACAGGATGAGTGTCCAATTGTTAATAATGATATTTGAGCTTATGAGATAAGCGTGGAGTTTGAGATCGTAATTGTTTTGACACCTCGGGATTAAGGGTACCATGATTCTACACTGGATCTGGAGACCTGGACTTATATCTAGATTCAAATTATAAGGAATGGGCAATGAGCAACTACAGAATTTACCAATAAGTGTGCAACAAAGTAATAAGGATAGGTTGTGTGTACCAAAAGTAATAAGGGTAGTGGGTACTTATACGCTGATGATAAAGATAACACTGGCTCTTGGATCGCTCATCTCAAGCATCGTCTTACAGGTCGACAGCCGTATTGACAAGATCGACCTTCGGTCTTGGGGAGTGATGTGCCGAAGCAACAGAAGACTCCACGACAATATTAAATCAATGAATGACATCCGAATCCTAAGTGAGCTTTGGCGCGATTATAAATGGATACACACACAAAGTTTAACTCCGGGAAAGCCAAGCTTTGGTACAAAATGGTTTGGCTCGACTTGAGTGGAAGCAAGGCCTCGCAAACAACGCGATACAACCACAGCGTTTTGTTTTGCCGCATGAGTGAGGTTACCGGAGGCCCAATCCTTTTATCGAGGTAGGATATTGGAGAGTCCATTTATTAAGGAAAACTATTGGTTAAAAAAATATTACGCTACGACTAATGAGCCGAGCAGCGTTTGAATATCATATTATACATATTATTTCATAACAATAAAATTATGAATAAGTTGTTGATAGTTAACTGTATTTCTTTTTATATAGTTGCAAAAAGTCGATAAAGTTTTTATCGATACTCAGGTAGACATATCAGACAAAATTTTTAATTTTTGAAACATTAATTTTCAAAACAAAAAATCCATTTAGACAATGCCCAGTAGTGATAAAAGATAAAGCCTTAATTAAGTCCAAAATTAAATTACCCACACACATAAAAATGGTTTTGCAGAAAATTAAGCGTAAATATTTTATATTATGGCAACAATTTTTCATGCATTTTGAAACTCGTTTTAATGCGTTTTGCCTAAAACCTAGGCTTTACATTATTCACGTTTAATTTTTATGTCTAGGTCCGCAATTTTAAAATGAAACCTAGAGGTTGCTTAATTTTTTAATAAAAACTAAATTATGTAGCTCAAAATTAGCTGTTCATTGTTCTAGCTCGGCGAAATTAACTTACAAAGGAGGTTGAAATATTCAAGACTATTTTTTCCCTTTCTTGTAAGCGGGTAATTTGCGTTTAAATTGCGGTAATTAGTCTGGCCTAGATCTTCGGATTCTTGATTACTAATTCCTTAGTACTTATATAACTACCTACTGGTTTAGTAACTTTTTTTATTTTAACTAAGATTTTCTCTTGTGTTAAGGGAGCCATAAGAAACATGCAAATTGACTGCACGGTTGGTGGTTCTACTCCCGCACGGAACAACTCTTTGTGAGATTCACAAATACGGTAATTTCCAACTAGACAAATTCAATACTTTTATCGAAACGTCAAAAACGATACTTTTGTTTGAAACTTGTATGTAAAACTGAGTTATGACCTCATAACATTTTTGCGTCAAATAGCTTACTTATTTCTTAGTAATTAGCTAAAAAAATCCAAAAATCAGTTTATCGATCGATTGATGAATAAAAGTACTTACAGTTATTTTTCAATTGGTATTTTATTGCATTGAAACGTGGAATTAATTTATTTTTGACCTAGAAAACTACCCAATTGTTGTTGCGGGTCTGGCTGTGATATGTATGTGAAATTAGTATGTTTGTAACCGCACCCACGACACAGGAGAATCACAACAAAGAAAGAAGTCTAAGACATCATTTAAAAAAACCCACATCCGCCGTATTTGGTGATCAGTATAAGGTACCTCCTCAGCCTAGAACAGGAGGAAGATAGGGGAGGGAGGAGGTTAATTAGTAAGACTCTGACACTCTCAATGCAACTCTGGTTTAAATCAATGACAGCAATTTTACTGACAATAAAAAAAAATACAATTTATTACGTCCATTTTCCACATAAAATGTAATAATATTTATTAACTAGAAAATATATGATGGACTGATGGCGTATATCACATTCGGACGTGTTTTAAACACTGTAAATATTATGAACTATAATTTTTGTTTGGAAATACTATAATTTTTATGTGGTGTCGTAAATAATTATTCTTTATTACCTTATGTAAGAGTATTCTGTGTGTAGATACTAACATTCATCTTTTCAGAGTAAGAAAAGTTTGAGTAAGTACGTACTCTGTGTTTTATTTATTATATGACGTGAAAAATACATGAAATGTATACATAAACATATTTAAAAGTAACATATTGATAAATTCTAGTCATTAATAAAACTGTAAGTTTTACATATCCTAGTAGTAGCGTAGCATTTTAGTTCTACTAGCTCTACCAGTCGCTTTACCCAGATCAAGTACTACGAGTAACTTATATGCTATTCCAGGCTGTTGATAATATTGATAAATTCTAGTCATTAATAAAACTGTAAGTTTTACATATCCTAGTAGTAGCGTAGCATTTTAGTTCTACTAGCTCTACCAGTCGCTTTACCCAGATCAAGTACTACGAGTAACTTATATGCTATTCCAGGCTGTAATCTACCTTTGTAGTAGTTTTCATCATAATACATTCAACAGTTTTTTTAATAAATTGAGGCGTTTTTAATTTAATATGTACTGCTTAACTCCACTGGCGTCCTCTCTCACCGACTCCATTACAGGCTTCAATCCAATACTTGCAGATAAAATAAAAAAATGTACTTGGAATAGGCAATAATAGCAACGAAAATAAAAATAACAAGCATCGTTTTATATGGACGGGTGTCAGATTGATTGAAACATCACAAAGTACAATGCAGAACTAACTTTATTCGTGTACTAAGTTATAAGCGTATGTAATACGCCATAGTTTTTGATTGTGACACAAGGTTATATGCATAGGTACAATGCCAAATTGATACGATATTATCTAAACTTATTAAAAGGCATTACTGGTAAATATTTTCATATTGGGAACATGAAAGACTATCGTTGTCAAACAAATATTTTAATATACTATTGTCCGCCCCCAACTTCACATGCGTATAAAAGCAGCAGCATTTAAAACGATAGCTCGACTAGAATACGCCACAGGAACACAGTAGGTATATATCAGTGAAATAATTTTGGAAATCTGACCAGCGTGTCCAAAGATTACCCCCTTCATACAAACTTACAAAAATATTAGTTTAGATATACAAACTTAACACGTGCCGAACTAATTGAGTCAGTGGATTTGATATCAAACTCGTTTTGTTTTCAGTACTGTTCTATCTGATTAAGCTGAAGGCCAAAAATGGCAATTTTATCTACATTTCGGGATATTTTAAGTGTCAATGCTTTTAATAATAAATGCGTTTCTTGTCTATTTTTTTATATAAAAAACTGGATAACAACACTACGGATTAATGGTTTAGTTGCGTTTTTGTAGTAAATTATAGCTTTATAATAAGATAAAAAATGTTCAAAGGTATTTTTCATCAGTAATTAGAGGTGTCTAATGAAATCTTCTTTTAACTGTCAGTAATAGATAAATGTATTAATAAATGGTAAACGGTAAGTAAATACTTATGAAAGCAGATTATTAACAATTCTTTTGATATGGCTCAAATCTTGAAGGAAAATCCCATGGAAACATGGAAACATCACACCACGCCACTTGAAAATAATGTGACAGAAAACTCTTTGACATCATGACGTCAATGGATGGTTGTCAAACGTTGCCTAGAGATTGTAAATTTCGTCGTGAATTGTCAATACGAGTTGGTGTAATTGGTAAGGCGTGTGGATTACACCACAGAGACCCCGAGTTCGAGTCCCGCCGTAAACATGAAGTTTTTTAGTTGATGGAAGTTTTGTCGAACTTTCTGGAATTATTTGTGTGAAAGAGATGAAAAATTAAAGAGTGAGAAGGAGAATAAATAAAAATGAATAGCGAAATTATTGGAAGGTTCTGGAGGCATGACGATCAAAAAGAATAACGAAATTGAATGTTCCAGAACCTGACCGGGGGTATATAAGCAGAACTGCGGTTCACCGCTGGCAGTTGAGTTCTATACTTGGAATTTTAATTCCATTCCAGATTTGACAATTTCAGTGTTGCAACGTTATGAAACGTAATAAATAGTGACGTTGTGAAATTATTCGATATGGAAATCGAATATTTCTGAATCGATTCCTCTCGTTTATAAATTTACTCTTGTAAACTAAGTTTATCAGGAAATAAAATATTTCTGAACCGTTAATTTAGTTTTGACAATTAATTATCTATCTTAGACTTTTCTTTTGTAATTGTGTGTGTAATTAATTAAAAATGTGATCATGAAGGAACGTGACAAATAAAACAGACATTTTATTTATTGTCGCCGTCATCGCTATCGCTATCGCCGTTACTCCATGTAACATTTATTATGAATTGTGTCTGTGATATTTATTGTCAATTAACATATCTAGCTTACTCATTTTTTCCTCTTCTTTGAAAACATGGGATACACATTTAGACCATTCGGTAGCCGTAATTTTTTGAATGCCTTCCTGAAACTGATTTACTGATTGTTTATCGATTTTTGTGTTCATCACTACATTGTTATATGTGGTATCATTATTTCACAAAATGACAGTGGTCAATGTCAAATCGGGAATCGAATTAAAAGTCTGACTATAAGTCTAAAGCGATTCGGAAGAAAAGGAAGAAGTGAAAAAGAAGAAAAGTGAGTGAAATAGTGAAGTGAGTGAAATAGTGAAGTGCAGTCAGTTAAGTGGATTAAGTCAGCGTGAACGGCAAGTTGTGTCAGTCGGCCGGACTCTGTTGGAGAGGAACGCCGATAACTTAACTCCGTGGACGCTGTAACTTAAGTGCAATAGAAAGTCTGAAAACCGGTATTAGTGTTTCATTTCATCCAATCCCGAACTCAAGCCCGCATAGTCAGGAACGTGACGTCAGGCACGTAACATTTGGTGTCAGAAGTGGGATTGGAGAAAAATGCCGCTAGTGCCGCAGGACGTAAGAGGAGTGAGTACCCGTTCAATGTCAGAAGCGCAGAGTGTGAGGGAAGAGGGTGCTGCAGCTCAAACCAGCGATGCAGAAGCCAAGCCTGTGCAGGTGGATCTTCTGCTACAGCTGCAGCAAATGATGGCAGAGCAAGCGCGCCGCCAAGAAGAGCAAGCGCGCCGCCAAGAAGAGCAAGCGCGCTGTCAGGCAGAACAGCTGCGGGAGCTGAAAGAAGAGCAAGCGCGCCGCCAAGAAGAGCAAGCGCGCCGCCAAGAGGAGCAAGCACGCTGTCAGGCAGAACAGCTACGGGAGCAAGCACACTGTCAGGCGGAGCAGCTACGAGAGCTGAAAGAGATGCATAAGGATTTCACGAAGGGACTGCAAAAGGCTGTCGAACGGGTACAGGAAGTGGAGGAAGGGTTAGGCAAGTTGGAACATCGCGTCATGGCCATAGAGGAGAGAGTGGAAGAAGAGATCTCCAAAATCAAGCAGGAAATGACAAGCCCAAGCCCTTTGAAGAGCCGAAGCCGTCTTGCAGCCGTTTTTGACGCCCCAAATGCGGCCTCAAGCGCAACGAAAGGGCTCAAGATTCCCCATTACGACGGAACAACATCCTGGACCGCGTTCAAGCTACAGTTCGAGACACTTATGGAGGCTTATGGTTGGACTCAGAAGGAAGCACAGTCAGCCCTCACCCTGGCCCTCCGTGATCAAGCGCTCTCAGTGCTGGAAGCTATCGGCGCAAGTGGGGATCTCAGCTTTAGTGCCCTCCTCGACGCACTGGAGGCACGTTTTGGAGACAGCCACCTCGAGCACGTGTACAGAGCGCAATTAAAAGAGCGTACTCAGCGTGCTAATGAGAGCCTACAGCAATGGTCCGTGGAAATCGAGAAACTTGTGCGTCGAGCTTTCCGGTCGACTCCGTCAATGATTGAAGGCACGCTTCTCCAAGCGTTCATTGACGGTATTCGGGACCCCGAAGTACGAGCCGCTGTTCATCTGGGCCATCACAAGAACATGAAAGAAGCTCTGGCCCATGCATTGGAAGTGGAAGCCGTGCGTGGTAACTCCCGTACCTTACGTCTGCGGGAAATGACGACAACGGAGCAGGTACCTCCACGCCGTCGGAACTTCATGTGCTATGGATGTGGAGAGCGTGGGCACATACGGAGCGACTGCCCGAAGAAGATGAACCGCCAGGACGCGGCGGTCTCAACTTCTGACCAGCAGGGAAACTTAAATCCAGCCAGGGCTGCGGGGTGGGCGCTGGCTGGTAGTGGAACAACCCCAACAATCTACATCAAGCAAACCAACGATGGAAATACTCTGGTGATAGACGGTCAAGTAAATGGGAAAAACAGTCAGCTAACATTAGATACTGGAGCTTCAAGGACGGTGATAAATGTTCGGCTGCTCGAGCAAAACATCAGGAAACACCTTAAACCAATTGTTGGCCTACAAATGAAATCAGCTACCGGCCAGCGCATACCGATAAGTGGAAAATTGCATGTAACAATTAAAATTGGGGAACGTGTTTATCGACATGAGGTTATTGTGGCCAAAATTCTGGATGACTGCATCCTAGGACTTGATTTCCTGCGAGGGCACCAGTGTAACATCGACTTAAAATCTGGAGTATTACTATGTGGAACTGAGGAAATTCCGATGAAGGGTGGAACCCTGGGAAAAGTTTGCTGTTTAAGAAGAACTGTTCTTGCACCAAAATCACAGACTCTCGTACCAATTGCATTACCTAGGAGGAGGGAAGGAAGTTTACCTCGAAGGTGCGCTGTGATTGATAAATCGGAACACGTAAACTCATGGCTACCGGCAAGAACTGTCGTGGGGTCATCTGATGTCAACCGCATTCCGGTATTCAACTTCAGTGATTCAAAAATTACGATTGAAGAAGGAGAGCCTGTGGGCGTATTGGAAGAAGTGGCCTGGATAAGAAAATGCTCGGAAAATCTTGTGAAGAAGGACAGTACGGGAATAGACTTTGTAACGAAAATCTTAGACGAAAACAAAAGTCTGACAAAAGTGGAGACTATGAAGGCTAGAAATTTACTTCTTCGATTCTCTGATGTGTTTTCAAGAAGCGATGGTGATATTGGCCGAACTGGTTTGGTGAAGCATAAAATAAACACAGGTGATACAATGCCAATTCGTCAAAGGCCCAGACGCATACCATTCGCTCGTGAGAAAGAGGTTGAAGAAATGATTGACGATATGAGGAAAAATGACGTGATAGAGCCCTCTTCTAGCCCTTGGTGTTCACCTGTCGTGCTTGTCAAGAAGAAAGATGGTTCAACGAGGTTTTGCGTAGACTATCGACGATTAAATGATGTAACCAAGAAGGATAGCTACCCGTTACCAAGAATCGATGACACACTTGACACACTGAGTGGCATGAAATGGTTTTCAACGCTCGATCTAAAAAGCGGCTATTGGCAGGTGGATTTGGATCCCAAGGACAAGGAAAAGACCGCATTCTCAACTGGGAAGGGACTCTGGCAATTTAAGGTGATGCCATTTGGATTATGCAATGCACCGGCAACCTTTGAGCGTTTGATGGAACAGGTGCTGGCGGGACTGCTGGGCGAAACCTGCCTAGTTTACCTCGATGACATCATCATTGTTGGACGGGATTTTGACGATCATCTAAGGAAATTAGAAAAGGTACTCGACAAGCTGCGTGGAGCAAATTTAAAGTTGAGTCCAAAGAAATGCTCTTTCTTCAAGCGCGAAGTGAATTATCTAGGACATGTTATTTCTGAGAGAGGAATTGAGACTGATCCAGCCAAGACTGTCGCTGTTAAGGAATGGCCAACACCTAAAGACAAAACGCAAGTTCGGGCATTTCTTGGATTGTGCTCGTATTATCGGCGGTTTGTGAAAGGATTCTCGGACATTGCCAAGCCTTTGCATCGATTGACAGAGGAGAAACGTGCCTTTATCTGGGACGAGGATTGTGAGCAAGCCTTTCGAGAACTAAAAGAACGGCTTTGTAACACACCAATTCTCGGATACCCCAGCGCGAAAGGAATATTCGTAGTAGATACGGATGCCAGCAATATTGGAATAGGAGGTGTCCTTTCACAACGCGATGGTGAGCAGGAGAAGGTTATTGCTTACTTCAGCAAGTCACTATCCAAGCCCGAGAGGAATTATTGCGTGACCAGGAGGGAATTGCTGGCCGTAGTCAAAACTCTGCACCATTTCAAGAAGTATTTACTGGGACGGAAATTTTTGATTAGAACTGATCACGCTGCTTTGAAATGGCTGCTTCAGTTTAAGGATCCCGAAGGCCAAGTAGCCAGATGGTTGGAACAACTTCAGGAATTTGACTTTGAAATCGAACATCGCGGAGGAAGAATTCATGGCAACGCAGATGCATTATCGAGACGCCCATGCGTGGAAGATTGCAAGCATTGTTCCAAGAAGGAAACTGCTTTTCTTAAGGTGATAAGGACTGATACTGTTGACGAGGCATGGGGAGATGATGCGATGAAATTAGAACAGGAAAGAGATGCAGATATTAAACCAATACTGGAGTGGCTACGAAGTGGTAACAAGCCAAGTTGGAGTGACGTCGCCCAATATAGCGCGGTAACGAAAGGTTTATGGGCACAGTGGAAAAGCCTTACGCTGCATAACGGACTTCTGTGCAGGAAATGGGAATCAACAAACGGCAAGGACGAGCATTTGCAATTGGTGGTGCCTCGTTCAAAAATAAGGGATGTATTAAAAGCGTTCCATGATGGATCTTCTGGAGGACATTTGGGAATTAGGAGGACTTTGGTGAAGATCAAGGAGAGGTTTTATTGGTTGCATTGCAAATATGACGTCGAAGATTGGTGCCGGAAATGCACTAGTTGTGCAGCTGTCAAGGGTCCACAAACAAGGAGCAGGGGGGCGATGAAAATCTACAATGTTGGTATGCCTTGGGAGAGAATAGCCTTAGACATCGCTGGACCATTTCCAATCACTGATTCGGGCAATCGCTACGTTTTAGTGGTTATGGATTATTTTACAAAATGGCCGGAGGTCTTTGCCATACCGAATCAAGAGGCAGTAACTGTAGCGACGAAGTTGGTAAACGAAGTATTCACCCGATTTGGAGTACCCTTGGAGATGCACAGTGATCAAGGACGGAACTTTGAATCCCAAGTTTTTCAGGAAACTTGTAAACTTTTGGGAATCCATAAGACTCGAACGACCCCTTATCATCCACAGTCAGATGGAATGGTCGAACGCTTCAACCAAACATTGGAGCGACACTTAGCAAAGGTGGTTGACAGCCATCAGAGAGATTGGGACACTTACATACCTCTCTTCTTGCTTGCCTATCGGACTGCTGTACATGAAAGTACCGCAAAGACGCCTGCATTTGCAAATTTTGGAAGGGAATTGAGATTACCGGCAGATCTTGTATCGGGCTGTCCACCTGGCGACTCTCGCACCGAGTTTAGCGATTACATAAGCGAGTTAAGGGCAAAAATGTTGGACATTTATGAGCAGATCAGGGAGGCCGGTTTTCAAGCTAGTGATCGCGCAAAGACGCGCTATGATCGACGAGCCAATTCTGTTGGGTTTGAAGAGGGGTCATTGGTCTGGCTTCATAATCCAGTCAGAAGGAAGGGAAAATCTCCAAAGCTGCAACCGAGTTGGGAAGGTCCTTACGAGATAGTCACGAAGATCAATGACATTACTTACAGAATTCGGAAGTCTTCAAGGAGCCCTTTGAAAGTTGTCCATATAGACAGGTTGGCGAGGTATTACGGCAGCAACGATGCTCGGGACGAGCGAATCTAAGAGGGGGGCAGTGTGACAGAAAACTCTTTGACATCATGACGTCAATGGATGGTTGTCAAACATTGCCTAGAGATTGTAAATTTCGTCGTGAATTGTCAATACGAGTTGGTGTAATTGGTAAGGCGTGTGGATTACACCACAGAGACCCCGAGTTCGAGTCCCGCCGTAAACATGAAGTTTTTTAGTTGATGGAAGTTTTGTCGAACTTTCTGGAATTATTTGTGTGAAAGAGATGAAAAATTAAAGAGTGAGAAGGAGAATAAATAAAAATGAATAGCGAAATTATTGGAAGGTTCTGGAGGCATGACGATCAAAAAGAATAACGAAATTGAATGTTCCAGAACCTGACCGGGGGTATATAAGCAGAACTGCGGTTCACCGCTGGCAGTTGAGTTCTAAGTCTAAAGCGATTCGGAAGAAAAGGAAGAAGTGAAAAAGAAGAAAAGTGAGTGAAATAGTGAAGTGAGTGAAATAGTGAAGTGCAGTCAGTTAAGTGGATTAAGTCAGCGTGAACGGCAAGTTGTGTCAGTCGGCCGGACTCTGTTGGAGAGGAACGCCGATAACTTAACTCCGTGGACGCTGTAACTTAAGTGCAATAGAAAGTCTGAAAACCGGTATTAGTGTTTCATTTCATCCAATCCCGAACTCAAGCCCGCATAGTCAGGAACGTGACGTCAGGCACGTAACAATAACATTGTTCGAAAAAAATATCATAGAGAAAAGCAAAAACAATTAAACACACTCATTGAAAACCTCCTTTTTGGGAATTTGGTAAAAAATAAGTAAAAAAGAATTGGAGAAGATAAGCATTATAAATTATAATATGTATTTGACCAAAATGTTTAGAATTAACTTTGAGCACGCACGTTGACTATTCATGAAAATTATGATATGGGTCATATGACAGGGGCAAGCCTACTTCCTAAAATTACTTCCTACATTAGGATAATAATTATAAATTAAATGAATAATTAAAATATCTAGTTTTGAATATAACTATAGTCTTTAACGTTACGCTAACTTAGCATAGGATACCTTTTTATGGAATAGGTGGCAAACGAGCAGACGGATCACCTGATGGAAAGCGATCGGCGCCACCCATGGACATCCGATACACCAGAGGAGTCACAGGTGCGTTGCCGGCCTTTTAAGAAGGAATATGCTCGTTTCTTGAAGGTTTGAAAGTCGTATCGGTTCGGGAATACCGCCGCCGAAAGATCATTCCAAAGTTTTGCTGTCCCGCACAGCAACTGCAGAAAGTTTCGGGTGAAACGCACAGTTGTTGACTGCCAACCATCTATGTGATGGGGATGAAAAATTTTTCGCTTGGAACGATGGCGAAAAGATGTGGCGGGGATCAAACCAAACAATTCCTCAGAACACTCCCCGTGATAGATGCGATAGAGAATACATTTAGTTCGGCGAACTTATAATATTTATCCGAAATATTGCTTTCACTGATTCCATGTGAACAGCTGAAGATCGAGCTGTGTGACTTGCTAAATAATAGGTCTACGACCATTAGTACTGACACATATTATTAATGGAAATGAAAAACAATAAAAATCGCTTTAAAATGTGTTTTGCCGATCACGAGATAGTCGCAAACAAACATATTTATACAGAGCTAACTTAGAACCTCTTTTTTAAGGCGTTAAAAATATCATTCATAGATTTATAAAATTTCACGCCGTTTATCTATGAGGCCGTGGTATCACCCCGGTCGAGCCGACCCATTTGTGCCGAAGCTTGGCTTTCCTACATTCGCTTGAGTAAAAACTTGTTTAAAGTGTTTATTTTTCCGCAATATTCACAAAATACAGAAACCATTACAAAAATGAACCTTACTCTTTACAAAATAAAGACGACACAAGTAATGACACGTATGATTTAAAATTAAATAGGTGACATACCGAGCTGCCGTGTACATAAAGTATGCAATATACCTACGAGCAGAACGATCCAACTTCAGTCTAATGCTGTGAGTAGGAAGGTAGCTAATAAATTTATCATTCCCTCTTTGTGTACAAGTACGTGTTTTTGTCACATTAATGTACATATTGTATTCAACCATAAGCTTGACCGAGATTTACCATCATCCTCATCATCGCCATCATCATTAAATCAGCCTTAAATCCTCCTCTGCAAGACTTCCATGAAACCATCTATACATATGCACAGATGTGCAGAAGAAGTAAATAAATAAATAAATAAAATTTATTGAAGAACACATAATCTGGAATATACAGTTTTGCTTAAAGCTATACCAAGTTCATAATATTGGGTGCCTGAACTAGGACAACCTGTGTTTCAGGCGAAAATGGGTAAAAAGATATTATACATTGTTAAATAATCATAAGTACATAAGTGTTTTTAAATTAAGGAAATAATACTACTATTTATATTAAAAATAACAGGATAAAACGATACTTAAATTCTATATCTATGTCTAATTAAATAAAAATTAAACCATAAATAAAAATAAAGACCTTTAATACAGTTATTTAGGAACTAATAATAACTTCTCTGTGTCTTCATAGGACATGTCTTGAAGTGCTTCGATGAGGATTTTTTTACAGGTATGGAGATTGTAGGAGTAAAAGGATAAAGTCGCATTCAGTTTGTTGTATAGGAAAGGTCCGAGGAATACAAAAAATTTTGTTATAAAAGTGTGTTTTGTACTTTTTGCTGGGCAAACGATATCTTTCCTTCTTCTAGTAATTAATTCGGGATTGTAGGGAAGTGTTGAGTGTTGTTTAAGTATAGTGCTCATTATAAATAACTGGCGAACTGTTAGTACATTACAAGATTTGTAAAGAAGATTAGTAGGGTAGAGGATGAAATGTGAAAGTGGATGCTTTTACAAACATATAATACCTCTTTATAATATAATTAGCTTTTGTCTGCGACTTCGTTCGGGTGGAATAGTCGCTTCCTGCAGATTTTTCATTTAAAAACTATCCTATGTCCTTTCTCGAGTTCCAAACTCTGTCTGTACTTACCAAATTTAACACAAATCGGGTCAGTAGTTTAGGCGTGAAGAAAAGACAGACAGACAGAGTTACTTTCGCATTTATAATATTAGTTTAGTCGACTTTAGAAGTAAGATGAAGTCAATTTAGCACTTCCGCGGTTCCGCCCAGTTTTCCCGCTCGAATGTTTTCACAGTAACTCAGGAGGCGCGGCGCACGATCGTGCACGGCTTGCGTTAATTATTCATATTTACTTAATTTAATTATGGCACTCGACTTGATTTCGCGTGCGACATACAACTTGATTTATGTTGTAAACCTCCGTTGTAAGTAACCTGATTATTATTCACAAAATCTTTAAATTAAAATCAATTTCGCGAACAATTAAACTCGGCGACTATGATAAAACTGGTTGCTTTAACAATGTAGGCGTACAAAGCAGTGGCATCTTTTAAATTTTCGAACAGTCTCCGACCGAGACAAATGGATATGGAGTTACTCCTAAACAAAATGTCGGATGATGCTGAAAATCGATATGGAGTATAGAAGGCATTAAGCTGGATTTGTTAAGAACTGTTTAAAATATGCAAACAACGAGTAACATAATACTATTGTACCAAAGGATGTTTCATATAAAAGTACTAGAAAACAAAACGCCATATCTGTCCCTATATCCCTCAAAATCTTTGAAACTACGCAACGTAATTTGATGTAGATTTTTTATGTATAGACTGATCGAACAGGAAGGTTTATACTATGTATAACAACATGAACTAAATAGTGGGGTAGAATCAGTATTGCAACCGGGGCGAATCGCTAGTACCTATAATAAGCAAAAGAAATTTATTTTACTTGAAATATCTGTATATACTTCCAAAATATTAGGCAATATATCACTGTACGAACAGTGACTTAATAACAAGGAAGCTACAGGCACCGTAAGCAATAAAGTTTAAGCCCCTAAGGATCAAACTTACGCTACTGTAGATGGTTCCCACATTAATCTTAACTAATATTATATATCAGAAACAGTAAGTTTGTTTGACACATTTACACCTTGTCTAGGTAGAAAAGTATCACATAACAAGTTTTTGATGTACATTGGGAAAAAATAACATAGTTGTTTATCTTACAGACGGCCATTTTCCATTATTATCATTAACAACACAGAACTGACGTGTTACAACAGATTTTTTTATTTAGTCAAGTCCACCTTAAAACCTTTGCAACCCTTGTAAGCCAGGATCTACAGTTTCAGATGCAACCATGAAAACACTGAATTCCGATGCGTCCTACGCACATGAATGGCTATCTTGGATCCCGTAACAAAATTAATCACAGTTTAGAATAGCAGTGCTTTTCTGTAAATGGTAAATCGTTTCAAAACTCATCTCGAAACTCACACACGACTTCGCTTCTCATCTCGCCTCCGCCACACAAACGTCAAAATACTCACTTGATTTAGTTCCTTTCACTTCGCATTCACATGGTGGCGCCAATGTAGATTTCAATCCATTTCAGAATAAGAAACTTTAAATAAAAATGATTTCACCGCGGATTCAGAAATAATTTCGAAAATTATCTTTTGAGAGTAGCATAGTTGACCAGTTATGTATTGGGATTCTATCCCAGGCAATCCCAGCGTCCTCGTCGGTTATAAGGCTCCGTATCGTTGCAGTTCAAAGTGTCACCATGTATGTCGTGCTGGCCGCGGGGGGCTCGTGTGAATAATTAATTAATATTATAGCTTGCAGGTTTATTACAGGCGCAGCGAGTGGCTTACTATCTACCTCTAGTGGGACAATACTTCGTGCTTGATTTGACTACCTACCTATATAGGTATACACTATGTACCTTAGTTCAATCGATACTCTCAGAAGCTTAAAGTTTGGAAATTAGGTTCTATTACATGATATTGTGCTTATGTTAATACTTAGAAGCAAGTGTCGAACAGAATAACACTTATAATATAAGGGTGTGGTTGAAACATGATGTGAATTTTATGTTTGGAAATCGTCATATGGCTCCTCTTGCCTAAGGTAGGCAAGTGACTAAAAGTCTAAAAACCCCCTGTTTCTTCTGCTCCAGACCGAGGATGTACCTTTTTGCGCTTAACCCGCATTTTTTTTTGTATGTAATAGGTCGGCAAACGACAAAGACAGACTACCCGATGGCAAGCACTCAGCGCCGCCCATGGACACCCGCAACGGAGGAGTTTCGAGTGCGTTGCCGACCTTTTAGGGATTAGGGAATGAGGAGAGAAGAAGGATTGGGCCTCCGGTAACCTCATTCACACGGCGAAACAAACGCTGTGGTTATTTCACGCCGGTTTTCTGTGAGGCCGTGGTATCACTCCGGTCGAGCCGACCCATTCGTGCCGAAGCATGGCTCTCCCACACTAAAGCATGGCTCTCCCACACTCCCAATAAGCAGTTAATTTCGATGGCATCAATTTACTTATATATAATTTAAAAGTTTCAAAAGAAGAATCTACTAATCTGACACCAGTTAAATACACTACAGAAGTTTCGTAAGAAAGGCTAGCCTGAAATAAAATTATAATACAGTGCATTCAATTCTATTCTATAAAAACAGGAGCATAATGTTCAGTTTAGTATTCTCCATATCGTACATTTTTATTGTAGAGCAAATGTCGGCTGATCACGTTCCACACTGAGATTGTGTTCCCCTCCGATGTAGGTTCGCCATTGAACAAATATTTGCGTTTAGTTCTACCGGTAACGGTGAGGCTAGCTAGTACCTACGAGTAAGTCAGTATTGTTGCAGTTTGCACAAGATACTTACATTACAAGCTTTGGAAACCCCAATTTTCGGTACAACATGCAACAGTAGAAAATAATGCCCTACATACATACGTAGCATTTCTTTTCAAATCAAATTCATTTATTCCAACTAAACCATAAATAGACACTTTTGAAACGTCAGAATAGAATAGTAGTCTGTCAGTCTTTTCATCAGTGAAGCTCGGTGCTCATTCCAAATTGTAGATTTTTTGGGCTTTACTATTAGAACGCAAGCTGATTATTTAAGTGCCAAGTTTAGGGATAAGCGCAGCCTGAAGCAGGAGTAGGAACGGAATGGTTTTAAGTCAGTAAGAGACTAAAAAGAATAAGGCATTTCGATGATTTTCCACCCTCAAAAAATAGGTAGAACAGTAGATAGATTTGTTTGCTTCACTATTAGAAAGCAGTCTTTATTAGGTTCCATGTTTGACCTTATCCAATAAATAATTCAAGCAAGTAACGCGTTTAAAGAATCATTCGCTTTAGTAGTTTATTGTCAACAAATTATTTAAGAATGCGCTGATATTTGAAATGAATAAATAAACTAGACGAACGCGTACTTTATCTTCTATAACCTTGTAACTTTCAGGCATTCTTATCATCGAAATCGATACAGCCATTTTCGAGATTGAAGACAAGCATCGGACCACCACAGACACACCAGATGGGGCTGCTCTGCTAGCTTTGCGGGTAAAGCTCAATGGTGTACGCAATTGCTGAGACGAAACGGAGTTGATTTTAGATGGTAGGTTTAGGCCTGATACTCGCCCCAAATCCAAGTCATTCGTCGATTTTAATTCTCTTAAAAAAAGAAGAGTAATCAAATAAATAAGTGCTACAAGTATCTGGTTTACAAACATTATCTTTCCCCGTAAAGTTTCCAGTGAAAATACAAAAGTTTATAACAACAAACTGATCTACTATAATAGCAGACACGTTGTAACGTGTTTTGTTGCTATTGTTACACGTCAGGCGTTTGTTAAGAAATACAAGTATTATAGAGTATGTATTACATATTTTTTATTTTCTAAAACTTAAATAAAACTGAATAGTTGTGATAACGTATTTTATTTATTACACAAGTGATCGTATATCAGGTATGTGTCCCAGTTTCAGCCTACACAATCTCAATCCACCATTATTTAAATTATAATTATTCGTTGATTGGCGAATCTCTTCGCAGCCGAGCGCTCGTCGAGTCAACATCTCCTGAGGATGCCCTGTGGAGGGGCGAAACACGTGTCGAGTATAGGTTTGATTGCGTGGCATGTTTTTCCGTTTTGTGTATGTGTGCATATGCATGTGGGCGGGAGGGTGGGACCCTTGCTGCATGTGCATATGCATGCTTGCATAGGAGTGGGATTGCATCCTGCAACAAGCCTGGATTTTTGTCGCGGAATTAAAACTAAATATTTTCCCTAACATTTAATGTCATGGATTTCCGCAAAGTAACGCCTGATTCTATAAATTATCTTGGCGAATCTCTATTACACCAGTAGATTTTTTAAGGACAAAAAAACATCCAATTAGTTACAACTTCGGCGCTGTTTGGTGTGAGAGAGAGTGTCTCTCTTGTCTCTCTCTCTCTCTCACATGAAACAGCGCCAGAGACGCAACAGAGAGAAGCACTCACTCTCTCTCTCTCTCAAACTCTAACTGACTCAAATTATATCGTTTCTTCTCCTGCTCCAAGTCGGGCCTCAGTACCTACATAGTTACTAGACATCAGCCCTAGTGGAAACCAACTGTAGGGGTCTGGTTTATTTAAGGTGGCGTGGACACGACCACCCACTCAGGTCTAGTTCTGGTTGGGCAGCGAGCTAGCCTTCCTCACCATCATCCGATAGTGTAAGAGCTACTGATTACAAATAAACCGTTCATAAATCCTTTAAATACCTAGGTTTATGAAAGCATCTAATGTTGATGTAACACATACTACCAACAGCCTGAATACCTATGATAGTAAAACACAGTGCACCCACGGCCACGACTAACTACCGACACGCTTGGCAGACAGCCAACTTTAATAATTCGCGTACCGAAGTTAAATAATACCTACTTGAAAAAATTGTCGTCACCGACATTTATTTTTATAATGAAAACGTGTCCGCTGTTTTGTTGTAGTCGTAACAACACAAGTACATACGCGTAGGGATTATCCAGAGGATTATCAACCCTATACCATAGGTACAGAAATTCACCAAAAAAATGGTTTCCTTGACACAATATCAGAAAGAGAAGAAAACATTTATCTTTACTTCTTCTGTCCTATTTTCTTGCAAGGAGTATGAGGTTACAAATTTGACTGTAATCCAATCCACCTAAATCGCTAATCCGCCTCAATCGCCAATCCGCCTTGAGGCAAGCGTGGTAATAAATACTCAAGTCTTCTCCGTGTCAGAAGAGGCCTTTGCTCATCATCATCAGCCTATAAGTGCCCACTGCTGAGCAAAAGCCTCTTATCACACGGAGAAGGTTAGAGCATTAATCACCACGCTTGGTCAATGCGCGTTGGCGATTTCAAACTTATAATTAGAAATTATAAGTATGCAGCAGTTTGCCTAGCCACCGAGCCAACAGTGCAGTATGTATGTGTCGGAGCGACAATTATTTAGATTGAATTTTGAAGGAGGTTTTATCACAATTTATCGGACGAGGGTACCATAAATCGTACTCTGGCGGAACGTCAAACTGGCAGTTCTGCGTGCGCATTATGGTGGAGAGCGAGCGCTGTGGCTGTCATAGGAGACGGATCGCCGACGTCCGTTATTTTTGTAATTTATTCGGTCTGGTTATAAAATCCTACGCCCTGCGATGGACTGTGAAGACGATGATCGGGATGTTGATGTTTGTACCAACCCCCCGGTGCCTTCATATGTATTGTTTTTCTATTTATTCCAATTTTGTACCTAGGTACGTTTATTTAAATTTGCGTGACGTTGTTTCGAACCTTTTAGACCACTTCTCTGCATCATCCAACATCAACAAGTCAACCTGATTGATAAAGAATGTCATTTAGCATTTAGTCCGTCTTATGTATTACACAAAGTGTTAAATAAATAAATATATTTGAGGAAACAATTTATTTTTAACTACATACATAATGTTATCATCCCAAATCAAGTCTCGCAGAGCATTGAATAAAATAAAAGCAGTAGAGACACGTATCTAGCTAAGTAATGTTTGCAGTTTCTAGTTTCATTAGTTGATCATATTTCATGTGAGTGGACAAACTAAAATCGTGTGTACAAATCTATTTAGGTAGGTAAGTAAGTGGTTAACGATCACGAATCGTGGGAAAATCTCTTTTGTATTGAATATACTTCCTATCTATCAGAGTTCTTTGCATTTGCAATTTGATTGTAACTGTATCTCTTTTGTACTAAAGTCGTAAATTGATTGGAGAATTTTGGGTAACTTGACGTGCTGTTATATAAAAAATATAAAATGTTTTAAGTATAACTGTATCTATAGCTTCTTTTTGAATTTTATTTCTCATAAATTGTCCGTTCGTACGGACGTTTCTTAAAGGATCTACATAGATACCTAGGTTCTTTTCGTCAGCAATGTTTTTAGACTGAAAAAACACAACATACGGGGTAAGCAGAATAATGTGCCAAGGCCCTGGTATAGAGCAGGAGAAGGAACGGAGAAGTTTTTAGTCAGTAAGAGTCAGAAACTCCCTGTCGCTCCATCCTAGGCTAAAGAAGTTACCTACTTGATGATTTTCCTCACTAAAAAAATACTTATCATCATCAGCCTATAAGTGTCCACTGCTGAGCAAAGGCTTCTTCTCACACGGGGAAGGTTGTGGCAATTTCATACACTTTACCCTATTCAATATTCTAATCTAATACTTGTTGTACAAAGTACAAAAAACTAATAACTTATTAATTATTACTTAAAGTAAAAATGATTTATATTTACAAACTCGTCCGCCAAAGCAGTCGACGTCAAAACGCAATCTTCGTAATGAACCTTAGTAACCTTACTTAATTACTTTCTTACATAACTATGAGTGGCAAATAACACCCTATTTCGGTAAAAATCTAGAATCTAGAAGTATCTTTACTTTCACTGGACTGAATATTTGGGGATTTCGGGTTGTTGTTGATACCCGATGAACCGATGTTTATACAGATTGGGTCTCCAAAAACAACTAACACACGACAATGCAACGAGAGCGTTGTTTAACTCCAGTTACCTGTGAACCAACGGTACAGTATCACGTCGGTCAAGCTGGCATATTTGTGCCCAAGCATGGCTCTCCATTCAAATACTCCGTGGATGAAGGCTATATTTAGAGAATATTACTAGGGATCCATATCCCAACTGGACAAAATTAATGCTTAATTTGAAAGGCACCTCTTCCGAACCCAGAGATTGAATCCCTGGACTATTTATATAAGTTTCCACCCAAAAATGGCATTTACAACGAAACCTTTCCAGGGCGTATATCCATCGCAAATTAATAATATCATGTGAATAGGTCAACAGCATCAGTGAATAATGGAAGATCCGTCAAAGGGATGATAAGGTCAGAATGATACTCTTACAATTCTAAAGATGTATCGTGGGCTGGGTAAAAATATTTTCATCCCGGTCTTACTTTATTAGAGATCTATAAACATGAATTACTATGTCGTTATATAAAAACGTGTATGTGTAAGGTTTTATGGATTGTCGTAAATGGAATTCCGTACTTATGTTTTTGCCGTAAATTGTAGGAGTATTAATGGGAGTTTTGTACAATGTAACTTAACAAGTATAGGAGAGTCATGCTTTGCCACGAAGGGGTTGCCTGAGGTTGACCATGATGAGACAGTGACAAAAAACTTTTTTTAATGTTATATTTGTAACAATCTGCTCCCGCTAGGCTCCTATTAGTCTTAGCAAAATGCATTCAGCTTTCCTTGAATATATATATTTTTTTAATAACTTTGCCCCGCACTAGGATTTTGTCCTGTGTTGTGGGTGCGTTTACAAACACACAATTCCACATACACATCACACCCAGACCCGGAACAACAATTTGTGGATCACACAAAGAGTTGTTCCGTGCGGGAATCGAACCCGCGACACGTTGCGCGGCAGTCAGTTGCCCAGCCCTGCAGTCACGTCAACGTCAACAACGTCACAATTAACAAGTCAATACAAAAATAATTGTTCAATTTGCATCAGTAATTTCAGAGATAAGCGCATTCAAATGAATTGAAAAGAAGGAAGACGTGTCGAAGAAAATTGACGATTAAAAAACAGAAGTCAATAAACAGAGTCTAGAACTAGTTGCCAACTAAAAGGTTAATTTTAACAACTGAACCTGAAGATAACTTCAAATGTATATATAAAGTATGTAAATATATAGAAGGTACATAATAGTACATATATAAGATATATTTAGTGAGGTTTTTCCTCAAACACGACAGAAGTTAAGATCTGAATTTGTTCCGCTGCGGTATTAGCAAAAATTGCGCCGTTCGCAATGAGTGTTTTTATTTTATTCTCTATAAAACTTAATTATCTTTTGTAGATTTATTTTTTGTCAATGAACATAGCTTAAATGTCAGTGTTAAACTTATATACGAGAAGCCCCAGCTTCATACGTGCGCACGTCTGAAAATTTCCAACTTTCCCGATGAAAATTTCGCAAAAAATCATTCATACCTTGCTCTGACAGCGCAGAAAAAAGACAAAATCTATCCAGCCGTTCGTGACTGATGGCTTCGATATTGTAACATGTGAACAGTCACTTTCAGGGGTTCCGTCCGCAAAAAGGTAAAAACGAGACCTTATAACTAGAGCTTCGCTGCCGAGTCTGTTCATCTGTCCGTGTGTCGTGAACTGTTACACTAAGGCCCGATTTCCGAAAGGCCGATCAATGTTAAAATCAATTTAATCTCTTGTCAAGTCGTCTAATTGGTTGACTGAGTTGACTTGACAAGAGATTTAACAGAAGATTAGTTAATTTTAGCATTGAAAAGCCTTTCAGAAACCGGGTGTAAATTATATTGAAATGTTCATTCATTCGATCGTGTTTTGCTTCATCATCATCATCAGCCTATAAGTGCCCACTGCTGAGCAAAGGCGTCTTCTCACACGGAGAAAGTTAGAGCATTAATCTCCACTCTTGCTCAAAACGGCGATTTCAAACTTATAATTAGAAATTATAAGTCCAGGTTTCCTCACGATGTTTACCTTCACCGTATGTCAGTGGTATCTAAATAATCATAGAAAGTACATATAACTCGGAAAATGTCACATTGGTACTTGCCAGGTTTCGAAGCCTGTTCCTCATGCATGAGAAGCGGGCTGCTTAACCACCAAACACATCACCACGTGTTTTGCTTAAATTATCTGATTTGCTCATTACAATCACAATACAGATTCGGGGTTGCATATCAAGCACTATAAGGCCCCGGCCCTGGCCTGGCGCAGGAGAAAGAACAGGGGGGTTTAAAATCCCTCTCATCTTACCCTGGGCGAGAGAACTAATTTGATGATCTTCCCCATTAAAAAAAAATAAGAAATATGCCACCCGATAAATATCTTGATCATGCAACAACAACAACACCTAAACTATAAAAGATTTTTATAACTATTTCAAAGTATTAAAAAATAGGCACGATAATTAGCCATAGTTTATCTTTTAGAGTAATAATGAAAGTGAATTTTTGTTACGCTTTCATACCTGAAATGCTAATTAGATTTTGATGGATGGACTTCTGCTTAAGATAGATAACTTTCCTGAAGAGGGACACAACTAGGTTAAGAATAGAACTTCAATTAAGTATAATAACAACTGTCCATTTAGTTAACATGCCTGGATTGTGGGGCAAGCGCAATAAGGAGATTTTGTCTGTAAGAATCTGACACTTCCCTTCGTCTAACCCTGGGGTAAAGAAGTAGTTCATTGAATCACCACTCAAAAAAAAACTGATATGGTTCAAGTTGAGTCTCAATTTTATTTTTAATTAGATGAAAAGACATTTTAGGCATTTGAATATTTTCCCCAAAAGAAAATGAAATGAAATCAAAATCAAAATCATTTATTCCAACTAAACCATAAATAGGTACTTTTGAAACGTTAAAATAGAATAGTAGTCTGTCAGTCTGTTCGTCAGTGAAGCTAAGTGCTCGTTCCAAATTGTAGTTTCGAATGGAGAAGAACGAGGAAGAAACTCCATCGTTACTCTTTTAAAAAAATATTATGTGCATAACGAGATAAACCTTTCAAATTAAGCTACGTCAATAGCATATATGTAACCCACAATTCGAATAACGGTTTTGGAGTTGAATAAATTAACATTCATCAAGATAAAAATAAGTTTTGATCAAAAAGATAATTTTGTTTAACGGCAACACACAGCGCGATAACATTGGCGGCATTTCAATGATCAATGTGTATTGTTAGATTAAAATCTATAAGTGTATTCGTAAAATATATTTATGCAATGCACATAATTACATAGGTTTGTATTAGTCTAAAACCAAAAGTAACAATGTTAGAAGTTAAGAAATATTTGCTAAAATCAGGAATGGAACCCCTATTTTATCACAGAAACATCGTCAAAAAGCGCTTAACTTTTTGGGATTAAAGACTGAAAATAGTATTTTTACCTTCCACCAGATCTTGTTACAGATCTGTTCTAAAGCCTTTATACTGCTTTAGAACTCTTAGGTAATAGAAATTCTATTCCCAGAAAGTTACTCCTGATTATCTTCTAATACTAAATAAATAGTTTATTGTAGGCGTGGTCCTCGACCACATCATCACTCACCATCGGGTGAGATAATAAGCTAACTAACGCCTAAAACAAACAAACTGATAACCTCCTTTTTTGAAGCCAATCTAGCTTCACTGGCTAGCAGATTAACGAACTATTATTCTATTTTGACTTTCCAAAAGTACTTGCAGTGTATAATTTAGTTGCAATTTTTAATTTTTGACTATTAAAGTCAGTTCACAAATTCGAGAGAACTCAACATTTTATTTTATTTTCAAATTTTCGAAAAACGTACAGCCAGAAGAAACAATATGAAAGAAATAATATGACACTTGAAGACTATTTACAAATTTTATAATGTACAACAGAAACCCGTGATATGTGTAGAATGTTATAATGAAGATGTTTGAAGGTCTCCTTTTTTTATGTAATAGATTGGCAAACGAGCAGATGTATTATCTGATGGTTAACAATCAGCGCCGCCCATGGACACCCGCAACGAAGGATTTCGTTACGAGTGCGTTGCCGACCTTTTAGGTATTAGATTTGGATCTTTTAGGATTTGGAGATTTAGGGATTGAGAAGTGGTTGGTGGAGGGGAAGCCTCCGGTAACCTCACTGACACGGGTAAATACAACGCTGTGGTTGTTTCACTCCGGTCGAGCCGACCCATTCGTGCCGAAGCATGGCACTCCCACACTTGATCTCCTGATGTTATGAAACGTAATTTAAGTACGCCAAGAATGTAACGAGGACGATGAAGAAAGGGAATCAAGAAAGTCTCTCTAGATTAATTGACAATTGCAACCTGAACCGTCCAGCAAAACGGTTAAGATTTTCAGCCAAAATGGTTTTAATCTCATTTTTATGGTTCTATGGTCATTGCCGTAAGAGCAAAGTATTATTGGTCACTTGGAAATGGTAGGGGAAAAGGAATCGTGGTCAGTTTTTGACTATATCCTTTTTGGCACTACCTACAAAGGACCCATAATCGTAACATAAGCGTCGAAAAAAGTGCGTTACAATTTATAAGTGCACCTTTAGCCAGCCATTGGTGGAATTAAAGCAGTCGCCTTAAGTTCAGAGTTTTGACTGGTTTAATGGAGAACCAACTCTAAAATGTCTCTTCATCATTGTTATCATTATTATTATCACAACACTGTTTAATATAGACCGCTCCAATGACCTTCAGATTGGCCAGTTGGAAACGGCAGATCTCCTTATCAAGGCACGATCTTGTGTTGATAATTAATGATTGATGATAAATAAAAAAGGTTTTGAATCAATCAGTTTAAATTTCGAACAAGTTCTTTTTTGACCTTGAAAGAGCAAACGGATCACTTAATGGAAAGTGATCAGTACCGCCCATGGACACCCGCAACACCAGAGAAGACATAGACGCGTTGCGGCCTTAACACACAGTATACAAGTACACAGATCTCCTAAAAGAAAGCGAATTAGCGCCGGTCGTAGTGCCTGGAAATACTAGAGGAGTTACAAGTGGCTTTCAGAGCGAGATGCCCACCAGGCCACCTTCCATTCATAGCCTGTCATAATTGGATTTTTCCATTACATAATCAATAGCAACAATACACGGAAATTTTATGTGTTACGCTATTGATTTTACGAGTTACGTGCATGACACACACTAAATAATACACGTGTCCAACCTTTTTTTAATTGTATTGCACAAGTGTGGTATAATGTTAGAGTAAAATCACTCTAACATTATAATACCACACTTGTGCAAAAGTAGCAAATATTACCAGATTGTTTAAAAGAAAATATAAACTGTGCTAAAAAGTAAACTATGTTAAACACTGGTAACTGTGGTGTTTAGGGACAAGCTTGTTTAAGCAAACTTCTCAAAGCCACTGCAACTTCTACAAACTAGAATCTACAGTCTAAACAGATACAAAAACGTCCCTTTATTTTTTTTCGTCTCCCTTTTCTAATAAAATCTTATCCGCACACTAAGACTTTCTCCTGTGTTCCTAGTACGTCGACACACTGAACTACGATGCGCCGTAGGGACATGAATAACTACCTCAAATCCCGCAATGAAATAACTCAGAGGACATCATACTTATGGTCTGTTTCACAAGTTTCGATAATTAATCTACGTATTTATGTATAATTTGATACAATTCAAATCTGAATAAGTCTCAGATCGGCTGAACTTAAAACTAATTAAGAAAAGGTCAGAAAGATTAACGATATGATAAGGAAAAATCGAAAGAGAAAAAAGGTAAATTGCCAAGCTTAATGTCACTCCAGTAACTTTTCGTCTGGGCGGAATTCGAAATTTTATATGACCGCTCAGATATCTGCATTACACTAGATTAGGTTTTACTTTGAATAAATATTAGTGTTACACTGTTCTTACATAATGAAACCAACTTAAAAAATGTAACAAAGAATCTGTTTCCGAAACTGATTGAAAAAAAAATCATGCAATTTCTTTCTCGTTCTTCTCCATCGGAATCTACAATTTGGAACGAGCACATTCTCTTACTAAGAGGACTGACCGACAGAGTGACAATTTTTATCTTTAAGCTGTGTTTGAATTTCGAAAGTGCCTGTAAGGGTCTAAATTAATTATATGATTTTGACTTTAACTCAAACGAAAGACTGATATCAAATCTCGCCCGAAACCAGAAAATTTAAACGCCAAAAATCTATAATTAATAACTTAAAAAACCAACTTACTTCCAGTCTCATCAAGATTTGGTAAATCAAAAAAAACTAGATTTTCTTTACTTAGTTTTTTTTCACATTACGGACATAGTCGTTGTTATCGTCGCCAGTAGTTGTTTTATAGCCATAAACAATAAATTTTATTTTTATTACATGTAAGAAGTTCAGTCATATAACAAACCTTCAAATTATACTGATAAAACCAAATATGAATTTAATTATAAAATCGAAAAACCTAATTTAGTTATCTACTTTCCTTCATTTATACTGGTATGTATTAAACATCCCTGTATGTGAAAACTTCGTCATAATCAGAAATATATAAAATCATCAGAAAGTCAAGAATGGTCAAATTGTTATTCATCATCATCACCCACCATCACTAAGTACTTCTAATAAGCAGTGTATCTGCTGTCACTTAAGTAGGAACTATTGCCAAAAAAATTTAGCTAACATTACCATACAAAAATACGATAAAATTACCTTCATACCATCACAAAAGAAGATAGGGCCACATTTCAGATATGTTTCACAAGACAGATCTGATGTTTGAAATAAAATTATTATTGATTATAATTAGTTTAGTCGCACAAATAAAATATTGATCCATAATTGGAACCGCGGCAAGTGAGGAAAATCTCTAACATTAGGCTTTTAAAACTGACTAATCAAATATATTATACATATTTAGTTAAACGCAATAGACAGTTTATACATTTAATATAAAATACATGTTATTTTAAATGTTTATACTATGTAGTCAATGTTTTGAACAGTTTTTAAATAAACATAGTCGGCCAGCTGATTTTATAGTTCACCGTATGAACTTCGAGATTGTCATAATGCTTATAAATTCTAATCAGATTCCTCTGAACATGATTTAAGCGGAAAAATGAATTCTATCGCCTATCAAATAAGAACTCGATATGATTTTATTACAATTTTACAGTGTTTTGTTTTAAAATAATGCCATACTGCATTCACCGCAGCAGCGGAAACGTTTCTCGTTGTGACGTAATTTAACACATATAAACTTGTAAGTGAGTACGTATATATAGTTAGAAACATTATAATTATGTTCAACAGTTTATTCAATACCCAAACAACGCAAAACCATCACGAAGTCGCTTCACAATAAACTATGACTTTGCGATAAAGAACTAACTTGCACGAAATGTGTAATGTTTTGTTGAATAATAACCTAAAAACCAGCTTTCCTTTGATCGCAAGGTCGCTAATTATGCCAAACTAATTTAACAAAGTGGACGTACCATTTTCACTTCGCTGGTACTCGACTTAGCAGTCGACATCGCCTTTATCATCCTGCTGGAGTTGTCCAACAAACACTTTTGGATACTCATAACTCCTTTTTTTATAGAACACAACACAGAAAAAAATATTCACATCATTGGCACAGCACAGCACGTCACTGTTGCACACTATTACGAGTGATTAACAGGCCATCGCGACGTCAACACAAATAAATCACATCTTATAATAAATTTGCGAAACGCGCGTGTTAGGTTATATCCATTGATTTGACGTAAGAAACTTTTTGATTTACGGGACGTGGAGTAACCACGTGGTACTTCGCCCGCTGACGGACCGCGACTGCGGACCGGCGTGAACACAGCTGGCGGTGCCGCAGCGCCCCCTGGTGCCCGCTAGCGAGCATTCACAACGAGACAAAGACCGAATGCAGCCACACCTATAAAAAACTACACACAAATCATTGAACTTGAACTGATGTTTAAACTGCAAGAGTGCAAACATTGTGACGTCATAGTTCTTAGGCCTTGTGACGCGGACATCGAGTAGATTATGTTTCCGATTGTAGTTCCCAGTATGATAATGACGCTGAAATTGGAGGTCCGTTCAAAGTGAGCATTGAACCAACAGATCCATTGTGGCAATGCAATTATTATATAGATATTAGAATAGTATGGTTTCTCTAAAGGTCCCTGAAGCATTATCCAATGCACAGAAATGTTAGCAATAGCCGGAAGAGGGTAAATGTTGGGTATAAAATGAACAACTCCAACTGCAGTCCGTAGTCGGAATATTTGCATAATATTATTTCGTATCCGGACTTCCCACGGAGAGAATGGAGCTCTGCAAATACTATTTGAAGTATAAAAACTTATTTTAGACAAAAAACCTCCTTATGAATAAGCACACAATGAGTTCGTAGAACTAATAACTTAAATTACATGATGGAAAAAGATATGGTGCAATATTTAAGCTTCTAGAAAGAACAAACCAAGAAGTGTGTGCTAGTTCAAATGACAATAGAGTAAATTGCCACAGAAAATGCACCAATGTTTTAGTGACCTACGCAAACTGATTGAAAGTTGATTAAAAAGGCTTCTTGCTTTGGTAGTGCTATTCAAATAAATAAAGCGATTTCTCAAAACCAACACCACTCCTTAAAAGCCCTTTATATCTCCAATTCACACCTAAATCGACTTTTGAATGACTGCATAGGGCCATTTGTTACACAATTATTTACCAAAATTATTTCAAATTGTTTATTAGTAATCTACTCTCCGAACTCGTTGTCCGTGCCCTTGTCACATATTTTACAATTTTATTATTTCAAATTTTAGTTTCAACACTTTCTCACATGTGCCGCACGGTATCATTCGCATAGTTTATACTTAGATTATGTTAACACCATCCCCGGATAGTGTAGCTTCCGAATAGTGAAAGATTTCTCAAATCAATCGGTCAAGTGGTTTCGGATCCAATTCAATCCAAACTAAGAATCGAATCTTTCTTCTTTATTATAACATTTGTGTGTTTAGAACTCTCAACATATCTATACCATCTATACTAATATTATAAAGAGGTAAAATTTGTATGTTTGTATGTAGGAGGTAATCTTAGAAACCGCTGGTCAGATTTCCAAAATTCTTTCGCTGAGTGTGAAATGTTCCTGAATGCTATAGGCTATAAAACATCACGCTACGATTAAATGGAGCCGACAGTAGCTAGTGACATATTAGAACCATAATAAAGCACATAATCCTATACATATCTAGAGCTAACAAACCACAAAATACCCAAAATAATTAACCTAATAACGGCTAGAATCCAAAGAACACCAAAACATGAAAATAAAGTTGTACCAATAAATCTTATTGGCCCTGAAACAGCTAATAATTTAGTGAAAGAAACACACAAATCTACATTACCTAGCGTATTGGTTTACAATATAATGCACAAGTTCAAACAAATAAAGTTACATTACTTTACGAATGTCGAAGATTTATGGCCTGTCTCTAATACGTTGGTAGATTTGGCTACCGAAGTTCTTTTTTTTATTTAACATGCACACTCATCATTACAGTATTGCCCAATACAATAGTGGTATTAACAGTCATTACTACATAATAAACAGACAAATGAAATTAAATTAAACTTACAGCTAACTTACAAAAAACAAACATAATCGTAACACACAAAAATCAAATCTGGGTGTCTCGGATCTGGGTCGATCGGGTGATATTGTATGTTTGTAGCCGCACCCACGACACAAGAAAAATTCCTAGTGTGGGGCAATGTTTTTTAAAAATCAAAAAGAAAGAAATACTTGTAAAAGCATCTAACAAAATAGGTTATATGTAGTAATCAGATGTTTTATTATGACTAGTAGTAATAGTATGATTAAAATACTGTAATCTGATTGTGATTTATTTGCATTTACATAAGAACTTTTGCAAGCAAATAAATTACAAGGAATTATTGATGATGTATTCTTTTTTTATAAATCGTAAGTCGGCAAACGAGTTGGTGGATTACCTGGTGGTAAGGAATCGGTGTCGCCCATGGACACACTCCTAATACGAAAGGAGTTACTACAAGGGCCTTACCAGCCTGTTTTGGGTTATTATAAATTTAAGGATAGGGGATTTGAGGATTATGGATAGGGAGAACCATTGGCATAATTATGTAATGTACATAATTTTTTTTTTACTTGCAATAAACTAGTGCTTGACTGCGATCCCACCTGGTGGTAAGCTGTGATAAGCTGTGACAATCGTTGATGGTATATCACTCGAGCCTATTCACTCTAGCCTTGAAGACACCTAAATTATATTTGGACGGAAAGGCTGCAGCCGGCAAACTGTTCCAATCCCTCGATGTACGCGGTATAAATGACGAGGCAAAACGCTTATTCCGGGCTGCAGGTGTCTCAACAACGTAAGGGTGGATTTTTGGTGAAATTGGAAATGTCGGAATCAAATCGTGCAATTCCTGCGCACTCTCCAAAATGCATCCTGTAGAAAACCGCAACTCTGCTGGTTGGCTACTCTGCGCCTGTGCTCGAGACTTTAAAGATTGGACCCAACCAAATCCAAATAATAAATAAATATAAAATATTCTGCAAATTTATATTCATTAATATAAATATCTACTAGGTAATAGATATTTCTGTCTCCCTCTTATTCCTGTCCATATCCTAATGAATGGTGTGATATTTTCTTTTACCACTCTCCCCTAGCTGTCATATTTGTAAACACAATCCAACCATCATTAGTTCCCCTACTTCGACCATCAATCAAAATTCTGATTCATTAGTTTATAAGTAGTTACATGACTTTCCCCTTCTGATAAGACCTTAATGAGAAAGTTCCAGGGCGATCAGAACTAATAATAAGTATTGACTTATTTGAAGACAGGAAATAATATTATTTATAAGGCAGCGGCCATAAAAAAAGTAAAACTGTGCAATTAATATCATCTATAGGGACAATTCAGACATCAGGCACAATTCAGACTCCAGTTTACAGAGAATAATGGAAAAACAAGAATTTTAATTGTATGATTTACAACTCCGAAATCAAACACTTGTAAACCCTTTGTAGAAGTTCTTTTTGGATGGTCTAAACGCAATGACACTGAGGCCCTGACCAGAAATTAGGATGTCAGTAAGAGTTTCACATTCCCTCTTGTCCTACCTAAGCTGCCCTGGGTCATTGATTGAGAAATCATTAGCTTCATCCAACAAAGAAACCATAAGCACAGTTAGATTATCATCACTACATAATATAAAACTAAATCGCTTTCTCTGTCCCTACGTCTCTATATATGCTTAAATGTTTGAAACTACGCAACGGATTTTGATGCGGTTTTTATAGATAGAGTGATTAAAGAGGAAGGTTTGTGTGTGTAATAATATCTAATAAATAGTGGAGAAAATTAGTATCAACATTGCACCCGTGATAAGCCGGGGCGGGTTAATAGTAATATACAAGTAACTAGCTTCTACCCGCGGCTTCGTCCGCGTAGTATGTTGATAATAAAAAGTAGCTTATGACCTATTCCGGAGTGTATCCTATGCCTATGCCTTTCATCCAGATCCGTCTAGCCGTTTCGGCGTGATTGAGTAACACATATCCAAACATCGTGACTTTCGCATTTATAATATTAGTAAGAAGTAAGATTCTTTTCATAGCGTTGTCTTAAAAGAAGTTATAAATACGAATCTTTTGATTGTCCATTTGCTTAAGTATCTGTATGTTGATTTAAATATAGTTTTCCTTGTCTATTTATAGCGGGGACGGTAGATGTGTCTCGGGTGACACCCGCTGACTTAAGACTTAGAGTTCGATTACAAGTACTTCTAATAAAAACATCATTTGATGATATTTATTTCGTCTTCTGTATTCATAATTTTGTTATTATAATTAAATATTGTTTTTTTATGTGATAGGCCGGTAAAAGAACAGGCGTATTACCTGATGGTAAGCAATCAGCGCCGCCCATGGACAACCGCAACAACAGAGGAGTTACGAGTGCGTTTGCCAACCTTTTGGGGATTTAGGGACTGGGGGAGGTGAAGGATTGGACCTTCTGTAACCTCACCCACACGGCAAAATAAACGCTGGTTAACGATAAGCTTGTGTCGGACTGAACTTCATATTTTCAGCATAAGATGGAAGAAAATCATACAAGAAATACCATCACCTAACATAGCTTGTACATAATATCTGCGAAAGGGACAGAACGACATAGTAAATATTTAAAATACATCACTTTACTAAAAATTACCTAAAATGATGAAAGTGATTTATCTCTTTCTGAATATTAGTATAGATTTCTCAGTCTATACTAATATTATAAAGTTAGTTTATATTGAATATAAACTAACTACTTGACCATAACTACTTGACTGAAATTCTGAAACTGATGGAAAGCTACACTATACCTGATGAACATAGCCTGTCAACGAAACAGGTGTCAATGCAGGTGAAACTGCGAAACATACGCTTAAAAAATCGACTTCAAAACCAAAAAGAACCAACACGCAAAAATAACCCTTATCTACAAGCACTGCTTACCTACTAACAGGTCAAATAAGAAACCTCCTTCTTATTTAAAATCGTTTAAAAAGTATATAAACTCCAACAGAACGAAAGCTTTGAGTACTCGGTATCGGCGTTGTTAATAGATCTCCCTGCATGGCGCCTGTTCAATTACAAATAATCATATCGAGGGGCTTGTCGTCTGTCTGTCACATAACTATTTATTGACGAGTTATAGGTCACCATTGTTTATTCTCTCTGTCAGATATTTGTTGACTGAGAAGGAGGAAATATCTTTTTAATGTCAATCCTGGTGAGGGTGTTGGCTCGTGGCTATCAGTAGTACCGCAGCCCTAGCTCAGAGCAGCCGGGGTTGCGGGGTAAGAGCAATGAGTCACCGCATCAGCAGGAGAATGGAAAGAAATTTTAGTGTGTAGGTTTTTAGTCAGAAAGAGTCTGACACTCTCTCTTGCCTTACACTGGGCGGAAGTCATTTGATGATTTTCCCCTGACAAAGAAAAAAGCTAAATCGGGCGTTACTTTGCGGAAATCCACTTTAAACAAATACTGCAGGAAAAATATTGTTATCTAGTTACTTAATTATTAAATAAAAATATTGTTATCTAGTTAATACCAGCACAATCATTTTCCGAATATGTTAAAACTAAATATATTATGATAATTTCCTGTAGTAAGTTTAAAATGACAGACTTTTAACTACAATATTGAAGTCATAATCGTCTATATAAATGGTATACTTATTACATAACGTCACGTCTGTTATGTATGAAATATGGAGGCAGTACTACCAACATCACAATTTTCTTTACAACAGAAGACCAGGGGTTGCAGGTGTAAGCGCAATTAAGTAATCGGTCCGGATAGGAGAAAGAAGAGGGGAGGTTGTTAGATTACCCAAGAGTCTAACCCCCACTCACTTGAATGCTGGCGCGGTGGCTGGCCAACGGGTCGCGGGTTAGATTTCCGCACGGAACAACTCTATGTGTGATCCACAAATTGACGTTCCGGGTCTGGGTGTGCTGTGTATGTGAAATGGCATGTTTTTAAACGCACCCACGACACTGAAGAAAATCCTAGTGTAAAGACGTTATTTCTAAAAGAAAGAAAGAAAGAATATGACCTGATCCAGGACCGGAGACTGCTTTGAATGATTCATCATCGTCATCATCATCATCATCCTTAAGCCTATAAGTGCCCACTGCTGAGCAAATTCAAACTTATAATTAGAAATTATAAGTCCAACCTGGACTTATCCTCACGATGTTTTCCTTTACCGTATGTCAGTGGTGTCTTAATAATCATAGAAAGTACATGTATACATATAACTCGGAAAAAGTCACATTGGCACTTGGCAGGTTTCGAACCCATACCCTCATGCATGAGAAGCGGGCTCCTTAACCTTATAATTATCTGTTTTAAAACAATAGAATCGCAGAAATAACCAATACAATTTCGCGATAGTACGCATACAAATATTATTATAATAGCTTTAGATTTTATCGCTACAATTCCTTCCGATACATTCATCAAGTGTCCGACTTATGATTAAATGAAGACTGATTACATGATACTTGATTAGATAGCTAATCATGCTCAAGTAAGCTGATAACACTAATTGGCAAATGTTTTCGTCTATGAGTGATGTTAAATGAATATTAGAAAAACTCACACGTATAACTAAAAAAATTTTTTGACTGCACGGAAGGTGCGGTGGCTGGCTGCCGTGCAACGTGTCGCGGGTTCGATTCCCGCACGGAACAACGGAGTCTAGGTGTGATGTGCATGTGAAATTGTATATTTGTAACCGCACCAACGACACAGGAGAAAATCCTAATGTGAGGCAACGTTTTTTTTAAATGAGAAAAAGAAAGAATTAGTATAATTTATTTATTTAAACTTCATGCACAATGGGTACATGGGCGGACTTAATGCCTGAGAGAGTTCTTACCTGTATAATCACAACATAGTATAAAATAAAGTCGCTTCCTTTGTCTCTATATCCCTATGTATACCTAAATCTTTAAAACTATGCAGCTGATTTTGATGCAGTTTTTTAGATCTATAGATTGATTGAAGAGGAAGGTTTATAACATGTATAATAACATTAATTAAATAGTGGAAAAAATTGTATCGTCATTGCATCCGTGAAGCCGGGGCGAGTAGCTAGTATCTAATATTATAAAGTTGAAGAGTTTGTTTGTTTGTTGAAGTCTAAGTTAAAATTAAGGAAACCATCACTGTTTGAATTGAACAATTATGAACTAGCTTCTGCCTGCGATTTCGTCCGCGTGGAATAGTGAATTCTGGCAGATTTTTTGTTTTACCCACATAGTTCCCGACCTCGTAAGATTTTAGGGAAGTTCTCGGGAGATTTGAATTCCCGGTATAAAACTATCCTATGTCCTTACCGAGTTTCAAATTATGCAATGAAAAATTCCCGTGATACATGATTTTTATGTAATTTTAAACATTAAGGCTACACACGCGACGGAAGCTAGATAAATGGATTATCTTCTCCCGTTATCCCAACATTTCCCTTCACTGCTCTGCTTCTATTACTTGTAGCGTCATGAAAAGTATCCTATAACCGGCCCAGGAATATAAAAAATAATTGTACCACGTTTTGTTAAAATCGGTCGAGAAGTTTTTGTTTCTATAAGGAACATACAGACAGACATACAGACAAACAAAAATTTTACAGATTGCATTTTTGCCATCAGTATCGATCACTAATCACCCCTGATAGTTATTTTGAAAATATATTTAATGTACAGAATTGATCTCTCTACAGATTATAAGTATAGATAACTAGAGGTTGACTCTTTCGCACATAATATATTCTATATCAAACTACGTCGGTGTTAATCGTTTGTTTCTCTTAGAGAACCGCCATGGCATCGAAATGATTGCTATTCCGCGATTTTCCTATAAACTATTTTTTATAGGGACTTTACGGTTTGCGTCCTCTTACTACCTTACTTTACCACTTACATAACACCAATATAGAAATATAAAAAAAAAATTACTTCCATCCAAAATGATCAATCAGAATATCAGAAATAAAAAGTTGTTGTAATTGAGCACCAAAATCAGCTCGTTGAATATTTCTCGTTCAAAATGTCACCCTACATACAGGCTATTAATAAATATATAAATATCACGTTACGACTGTACTGTAGTGACGAACTGTTTACCTGGTATTTTTTATTTTATTTTTATTTATTTATTTTATATTACAAATGTAGCCTTATCTTTTGTGCTAAGCCTTACAAAACCATTGTAATGGTTTGACTGTGGGGTCAGTGAGTATCCTTAATAACAATTTTTACTTATAACTAAATACTATATAGATAATTTAACTTGCAATTACATACTTACATATATAAGTCTTAAATAATTTCTAAATAATATAATTTTAATTTACGCTTGAATTTTGTTGCATTTGTTTCACTCCTTATGTCTGCCGGCAGACTATTTAATAAATAAGGGATTCTCTTTTTTAATGTTCTGTCACCAAAGTAGTTGGTGACTCTGGGTACATTAAATCTACCAGCAGCCATAGATCGTGTATTATGGTTGTTCTTTACATATGTTAAGTTATGCTCTTGGATACAGTGGTGGTTAACCATTAAAAGATATCTATGTTTAAGAGTAATCGGTAAAATTTTGCATATTTTAAATAATTTTCTATAGTCTCCTTTACAGCTGCTTCTAGTTTTTTTAGTAACAAGTAGTTTTAAAAATCTAATTTGAAGGGCTTCCAATTTATCTAAGTTAGTTTTGCTGCCAAGAGCATAGCTCATAATGGAATCGACTAATGACATATAAATACATCTTAAAATATTAATAGGCACTTTAAAGCTTAGGTGGTACATTTTACTCAATAATATTCTTAGCTTATTAGAAATGTAGTCTACATGTAGTGACCAGGAAAATTTATCATCTATTCTCACGCCCAGGTAAGTAACACAATTGGTAATACCGTAATGACCTAGCTTGTAATTTCAGACAGCAAAAAGTTTAAAAAAGTACAATATTATACAACAAAAATGTTATTAACCTCAAAGGAGTAGACAGAAGTATAACAAACATTATTTTTCAAAACTTACGTCATTTATGTAAATTGTAACATGAAAAAGAGCTTAGTCGGCTACTGTGTTAGGCGAAAACAGTACTTAATTACATGTAATTTTATCCTACACAGCATTGTGTTTCGCCGTGTGAGTGAGGTCATCTACGCATCCCTATCCCCAATCCCCAAATCTCCAATCCCCAAATCTCCAATCCCAAATCTCCAACCCCCACATCTCCAATCCTCAAATCCCTTACCCACAAAAGGTCAGCAACGCACTCGTAACTCCTCCATTGTTGCGGGTGTCCATGGGCAGCGCTGATAGCTTACCATTAAGTCATCCGGATACTCGTTCGCCGATCTATCACATAAGAAAAATGTATGTAAGTATAACGGTAATGTCTGGGCTTATCGACATAAGCCGTCGTCTCATCGATGTCTCCTTTCCATGCAAATTAGTTTAATACGGTTATGTAAGGATACCATTGAGCTATATACATAACGCATGTATATAATGCTACTTAAATACATTCTGAGTAGGTCAGCTTGAAGGACGGGCTATTAAAAATGTGTGCTGAGTTTTCTTCTTCGGTTTAAAGTGTTTTGAAATTTTAAGTGTATTTTCTTTTTGAAGTTTTACTTGATTTTCATTGCTTGTTTTCTTATAGAAATTAAACTGTAATAGGTTAGTTTTTCAGTCATATTCATTCGATACTTTTTAGGAAATCTTGCGTTGTGAAGTCGTAATATTATTGATGTCGATTATCTCGAATTATCTAAAAAAAGAAAGGCCACATTTTTTTTATAAATTTAAATAATATTTATTTACTGACAAAACTAGCCTTCCCTTCTTTTTTAAAAATTAATTTTTTCTGAAACATTTGACGTCAAATTAGAAGATATTCTTGCGTTGTATTCGAACAAAAAAATACAAATATCGACCCCGCGATTCTTTTCACAGTAGAAAATTGCTAAGCCACTGCGCTACAATTGTAGGTATCCTTATTCAGCTATTAACTTTTCTAATGTAGACTGCACGGTTGGTGCGGTGGCTGGGCAACTGGCTGCCGTGCAACGTGTTGCGGGTTCGATTCCCGCACGGAACAACTCTTTGTGTGATCCACAAATTGTTGTTCCGGGTCTGGGTGTCATGTGTATGTGAAATTGTATGTTTGTAACCGCACCCACGACACAGGAAAAATCCTAATGTGGCGCAACGTTTAAAAAAATTGTATTACAAAAATTTAAGAGAAAGAAATGCTCTAATTTCGAAATACATAATGTAGATGACACGCAAACAACCTACACCTAGTTTACATACGCTTATCAGTAGACTCAGGAAAGAATAACATCATAAACATACAATATTTGCATACAACTTTATACCTACTTTGTCTTATGCATAGCTTTGCGATGAGTCGACAAAATAAATAATTGAACCAAGTTTTATGACTCCTTGTAGTGACGTTATCGGAGGCCCAATTCTTCCAATCCTTCCAATCGAGATTCTCGTTGCGGGGTAAGGCCGGGGTTGCGGGGTAAGCGCAATGAGGCATTGCGACCTCGGCCCAGAGCAGGAGAGCGGGGGTTTTTAGTCAGTAAGAGTCTGACACTCTCTCTCGCCTTACCCTGGGCGTAAGAAGTCATTGGATGATTTTCCCCTGACAAAAAAAGATCCTCCGATCCCCAATAGGCTGGCAAAGCACTATTATTTTTTAATTATCACATCTCTGGTGTTGCGGGTGTCTATGTGCTGCGCTGATTGCTTAACATCAGGTGATCCGTCTGCTCGTTTATAGACCTAGTCCATAAAAAAATGGCAGAGCAGCAAAAATAGTTTTTTAATTCGTATAAACTCTTTAGTAACTCATGAATGAGAGGATTAACAGCCGGTCTTACAACCTATAGGTATAAATATTGCTTACAAGAGGTCGTATTTTGATATATATTAAAATACTATTCTATAAAATACTTACTCTTTTTGATATATATGTAAAAATTACTTCTATAGTACTTCATCCGAAGCTGACATTTTAGACGGGACCGCGCCTGGCAAGCGTATTTCTAACCATTCACAAATGCAATAAAAACAAGAACCTACCTACATACCCACTTATAAATTCACTCACTTACTATCATAATATAGTGTGGGATAGCCAAGCTTCGGCACAAACGGGCCGGCTCCAACGGAGTGAAATTACGGCCTCACAGAAAACCGGCGTGAAACATCCACAGCGTTGTGTTTCGCCGTGTGAATGACGTTACCGGAGGCCCAATCCTTCCCCTTTCCCCCATCCCTTCCAAATCCTTTAATATCCGAAACCCTAATCCCTAAAAGGCTGGCAACGCTACCGTAACTCATTTGGTGTTGCAGGTGTCCATGGGTGACGCTGGTTGCTTACCATCAGGTAATCAGTCTGCTCGCTTGCCGTCCTATACCATAAAAAAACAATAACCTCAAAATTAATCTACGTATAAATCCATTACACCATGGAAACTTCCAAAAAGCTAATTCATTATTGCAAAATCTGATATGAAACGTTTCGTTATTAGTCGCCCCCATTCTGCTCCCATAAAACTTCCATTGAAACGCCCTGATAACGTAATGGAGCTGTCAACGATGACATCTGTCACTGTCACTGTCAATTTATTTATAAATAGTGTACTTAACGACTGTCATGTAGGAAATCGCTGTCTCCGGTACCAGGCACGAGATTGACAATGTCAAAAATAAAAATGTATTGTTAAACTTATGGCGTTTAATCGCTGAGAGGGTTGACACATATATTCAAACAGTTTATAGTACATTGCTTACCATCTATCTAGAAAAGAAGAAGTTATACAAAACGCCTGATGTCATTGATGATCTAAACCAATGACATCAACGTCACTATAACATTTAAACATCCCAATGTCCTCCATCCGAAAGGAATGTCCTTGAAAATTCCTTTTATAAAACCATCGTCCAAAGTGAACAAGCTATGTAATCATATACTTTACAACATTTATTTAGGGTCACAGGTACTTAGCTAGGGTCGACGGTTAACGCATTGGACCATTTGGCGGCAAAATCTTATTTGTCAAAAGAGGTTAAAAAGGGTGATGCGTGAAGGGACGGATTAGGAACAATTTAGTTTGATAAAAAACCTAAATAAATTGTTGGCGTTAGCGTTTACGTTTGAAAGACTACATTTGCTACTAGGTATTTCGAATAAAGATACAAATGTTATTATAATTCCTTTTTTCAGTTTTCGCCATCACTTCGTCCTTTCAGACAGCCAGATATTTTCTGGGGTGGCGAACGAGTAGGCATTACACCTGATTTGACACCCTCAATACAAAAGGAGTTGCTACTTGCAATTGCGTGAGCGTCAGGGATTAGATTGGAAAGACAGGACAAGTTAAAATAAATAATTTGTCGTGAATGAAAATCAGAAAATTGACTTAGATACATTTTCAAAAACGCCACGTGCGTGTACGTGTGACCGTGTGACACATAGATCAGAGACTGACACATATCCAGCTCGATATACACTATGTCTAAGTGACAGAATCACATGATCTCTCTCTTCGAAGTTGTGATCACCTAGAATTAGGTAGGTGAAAAGGAAGCTAAATAAATCTTATCTTGTTTTAATCCAGCTATTGATGTCATGAATCCAGTGCTGCAGATGCAAGCGCTATAATGTACTGTGACCATGACCCACAACAGGAGCATTAACGGGGTTGTTTTTAGTCAGTAAGAGTCTGACACTCTCCCTCCCTCCACCCAAGGCCGCCGAAGTCCGACCGAATGACCACACCAATGACCAACCGTGCAGTCTAGCACCTACATACCTAGCATTGCAACTTACTGGTGTGGTGCAATGCTACGGTAGAGATGCACGGAACAACTCTTTGTGTCAATCCCGGCTCCACAAATTGTTGTTCCAGGCCTGGGTGTCATGTGTATGGGAAATTTTATGTTTGTAAGCGCACCCACGAAACGAGTAAATCCAAGTGGAAGCAACATGTTTTTTTTTTTTAAAGAAATTTACTCTCGTAAGAAAATAAAGCACGTCTGATTGCATGATAATAATGGTGATTATGAAAGTTAACAGTATGTTATCGCACCAGCTTCTTTAATAGGCTATTTGTTTAAGTATGTGTTAATAGCTTTGAGAGGCATTCAAAAATGCCTCTATAAATGATTACAGATATAAATTTTCTTAGTCTTATCTAAGGCGTTTGAGTATGTAAATGTAAAAGCATTTTTAAGGATTATTTAAGATTTAAAGTATACCTACCTATTTATTTAAATATGAGAAGATACACTTATACTTATCACATATTCTATTTTCAAAAAAATTCGTTACTAGTTCTGTAGAACTCCTTTGTAGGTACATAAAGGAGGCCAGAATAATAAATAAGAGAAATTGCCAGAATAATTTAAAATAAATAAATTCAGAGAAGTTATTAGTTTTTTATGGAATTTATATTCGACTTACAAATAGGTCGCTACTAGTTTTAACTGTTTAAATATTAATTCTTAATTTAAATTATCGTCTTCGTATCTAAACGGCTTGGTATCTACTTAATTAGTCAACATAGAACCACAATGCTAATAAAACAGAACATTTTAACAACTCTTCGCACTAACACTTATTAAAGGACATAAGGTGTGTTACACTACAAATTTTGGAACGGGATAATCTAAAATGAAACAATAATAATTATTGTAGGTAGCATTCTTGAAAAACTGTTAGCTAAAAAAACCTTTACAGGCCTGTAGATAAAACCTTTTCGGGTAAGAAGGTCTTCCGATCAAATAATTTATATTCGTAGACATTTAAGATACTACGAGTAGGAAATAATGAGGGTTCCTTTCTTTTTCTGCCGCCAGGCGGCGCTTCGTATGCCTCAGGTCAAACAGCTGTCAGACGGCACAGATTCTTATTACTACTGATATGGATTATATGGATTACGACCAAAAAAATATTGAGCTAGCAAATACTGCCTACATGCATTTATTTGCATTCATAGGCACTGCACAATACTGTAATTTTGAAAAAACAATATTCCGTTGTAACGTTAAAAAGAATAAGCCAAAAAAATGCCCGAAAAATATGTGTACTTAAGTGTTTTGAAAAATGATTGGACTAGACGTTACTGAACTGCCATCTCACGGGGACACATTTCAGAAAACACTCATTAAACTACTTACAGTTTCGGTAATATTCCAAGATGAACTGGAATAACTAGCAAAGCGACATCTATGATCAAGAACATGAAACAAACGACAATGAAACCTTTTTCAATGAGCGCGCTTACAACCTAGTTCAGCAGTAAATAAACAGATGGCGTTGCTAGTACGACCACGTGTGGAAGTAGTGTTACGAAGTTTGTTTTGGTTAGCGCTAGACTCCTATTTCATTATCAACTCCTATCGTTTACTATCAGTCTGTTTTACACTCAAAGTGAGTCTGACGTCTTACTGGTAAGAATTATTTGCTTTATCATTGTATTTACAAGTTTTAGTCCGTACAAATATCTCATGATCATAATCGTCTGGCTTTTGACCTGAAATCTGATTGTTTTACTGGTTCAACTTAGTGTTTATAGAAATTTATAGGTTTAGTTTTATTGGTCAAATAATATATTCGTGCGTAATATAAAACATCTGCTGCGTTTTAGCTCCTGTTTAAAATGTATCAATCAATTAAGTAACGTTAATTTGTGTTATTGCTTAATTCAACATATACATATTTATCTACTATACGCTTATGCAACATAGGAATACTACTTAATTGATGAAAATTAATTAATATGTTATTTTAAGATTTTTTTTCGTCCCAATAGATATATTATACCAAAAATTCCTTATACTAAGGCAAATGCTCTACCTAAGAGTTCCAATTTTATATCGACACTTAAATAGGTATCATGTTTAAAATTGTGCTCCAATTTCAAATAAAGGTACCTTAAAGGTATCTTAAAAGAATAAGTAAATAATTCCCACATGCACCTAACACAAAAACCCTTATACTTTGTAAATCACACAAAGAAAGTATTGTTTCGGGAGTCAAACCCACTGCGTCAAACGTGTCGTCAATATCTGTGAATGGAAATTTGATCATTGGTAAAATTGAGCTACCGCACTCGATTGAGATAACAAAAATAAACACATTATACATTATCTATGTAAGTATTGTTTTTCGATGTCACAAAATGACTTGCATAAAATTATATATTTTTTTATATTGTTTGTTTTTTATTTTAAACACTTAAAAAAAGGTTTAGGTAAATATGTGTCTCAATCCAAATGGTAGTTGAATTAAAACTGGATGGACTTTTTCACGTGAAAACTGCAGAATGGATGATTTAACAGATTTTGTTCTGGAATAACTCATAGCCGGATTGGTCATTCATCGGGGCTTAAGTCATCAACAATAAATAATATTTTTACACAACTGGAAGATCATCCCAATCTTGTTAAAATTCACTATGTTTTAAAGTATTAAGTACAGTTTTCATAAAGCAAAACACAGATGGCGTTACTATAATTTTAATACGCGCTATCGCTATTGCTCTCTCTAAGCATTGTAAAATACTTTTTAGAAAAATGTCGGCCACTATTGTCAATATTTTTTGTTTTTAATCGATGTATGAGTTTTATAAGATCTTCTGAATTACGTACAGTAGACACATTTACAGGATAGTATATTATATGATTTACATATATTGTTATGGGTTCAGAAATAACACGATTGAATTTTGTAATAAAATAATAAATATTTATTTCTAATAATGTAAAAACTAGGTATACCATGACATCATTTTTATCTTTCATTCATATCTTCAAAATTTTGTTTGACGTTCAATAGTGTCTGTAAGGGTCTAATTGAAATAAATGATTTTTGACTTTAAGTTTTGAGATACATAAACACGACCAAGGATAATATGACTAATTATGTAAGCAGTTTTCATTAAGCATAAAATTTGTAAATTAACAATTTATATGCATAAAACAATACTTACTTACAGTCACACAGCTCAAGAAAATTCAACCATTGATCTACAATAACTTAGGTACTATGAAATACATCATACGAGTTCCAATAAATAATAACGAACCCAATAAACCTACAAAATATTAATCGACACCATTTACGTACCTGCACAATTCCCACGAAGATGTAATTTGACCTCGAAATCTAAATTTTCGATCGATATATCAAAATTAACTGCATCTATCATAATTACTTACGATTTATGACCGAAGTTTGGTTGCAAGCTCGTTCAAAATGCCTAATAAATAACAGTTGGTATCAAGCCCTTTCGATTTTGGTATTTAGAGCAATCTTATAATACTGGTGACCTACAGACCGATATTACTTGCTTGGAAGTGTGCTATGACTTAGATTTTATAATTAAACTAGCGGCCAAAGGGTCACTTTTTCCCAATCTTCCCCTCTAGTTTTCTAATATTATCTTTGATAAGAACCTCTCTCATAAGAATTCTCCTGACAATAACAAACACAACAAAAAAGAATTAGCAAAATTGGTCCAGGCGTTGTTGTGTTATGCGCTTACTAACAAATTTTGCGATCCATTTTTATATACATATAACTAGCGGCCCGCCCCTGCTTCGCACGGGTCTCCCACTATCTCGCTTACGACCAAAGTGTCCCTATTTCCCAGATCTCCCCTCCACTTTTCTAGAATTTTCTTTCATAAGAACCTTTTCCTTACCATAACAAACACATCAAAAAAAGAATTGGCAAAATTGGTCTAGGCGTTGTTAAGTTATGCGCTTGCCAACACATTTTGCGATCCATTTTTTTATATATAAAGATATGTCTGCATAAAAACTCGGTACGTGATTAGAAAAATTAACCAGCCGGGTTTGCGGGGCAAGCGCAATAAGGCACCGGGCCCTCGGCCCAGAGCAGGAGAAGGAACGGGACGTTTTTAGGCAGTAAGAGGCTGATACCCCTTTTTCGCCTCAATCTGGGTGACAGCAGTCATTTGATGATTTTCACTTCACAAAAAAAGTTGAGAAAATTAATATTGTCATACCCGCTTGTCCCACACAGACAAGTCTTTGGATGATATTCCGAACTCAAAAAAATATCAATTCTCAGACAGTGACCATTAATTATTTGGCTACTGAGCCGACCAATGGTTATACGATACATAACTTTTCTCTGTGTGTACAAAGTCCTAAGTGTGATACCTACAACCAAGATTCGGTACGAATGAATCGGCTCGACCGGGGTTCCACAGCCTAAGAAAATTGGCGTAAAACCACCTCAGCGATGTGTTTTGCCTTGTGAGTGCGGTTATACGGGAGGCTCAATCCTCTCCCATACCCATCCCTCCTCAATCAAAAGAAAAAGAAATCCGAAGCCACTATAAATATTTATGAGGAATATCAATCCTCTTATGTTTTATATTAAATATATTGATAAAAATTAAATAACGGCTAACTCCTGAAAATAAACTAAGCAAGACTAGCGGACTCTTACAACGCGCATTGAAACTTCACGCGTTATAAATTTTGCCAATTCATCGTGATTTTTTTCCATATTGATAAATATTCGCCATCGGACCCTTTCGTACGGGCAATTTTTTGTTTCAAATTCTAGTAGGTACGTAGGTATGTCATCCGATAATAAAAAAAGATATTATCATAACAATATACTATGAGCAAGACGCGTGTAACTGCGTTATCTTAAATAATATATAAACTCGTGTACACTAAACTTCATTCTGATCTTCCCTTTGTACTCTTGAACTGTGCTGTCGTCATTTTAGTTAATCAGTGGGAACTGTTTCTTATCTCTTTAGATAATTAGCATCAACAATATTAAAATAAATTAGAATATTAAATAAACTTAAAAAAAGTGTTTACACATAATATCTTTATCCATACATGACTGGCCATTTCACAAATTTTTTTTTGTTTTGTCTGATAATTCTAATTTTAAATATTTGAAAAGAAACCTATTATGTAGTACCTACGTTAGGTACCTACCTACCTATTATTTTGTCTAAAATCGTCATTTAGAATTATCTATCAGCCAAAAAAAAATAGCTAGTCATGTAGGTATTACCTAAATATGTTTTTCAAATTAATTTGAAAATAGAATTAAAAGCCCTTTTAATAAAATAAAGATTTAAAAAAAAAATTGAAAATAGAATTGTCAGCCAAAACAAACGTAGTATTCTTTTGCCTACAGACGTCATTTTGTTTAACACCAAGTTAGTGTTCGCGAGCGTATTCAGAAAAAAAATACATACCTACTTAATATCATTTATTTCATGAAAAACTGCTAGTTATAGATAGACGGAAACCTATTTAGAAACGTAACACACCTTCGCTCAGGCCGTGAGAAGACAGGATGGTTTTCCGACCATCAACATTGTTTTTGTTACAATCTTACTCATTCCGTTTCATTAATAGGCATCGCTAAACTTTGATATTCAATCCATTATTAACAATACTTCAGGTTAGCAGGTGAAACCTGATGGTTTATAAAACAAAAGGCAAGAATATGGCAAGACTACTTTCAATCAAACCTAAATGATACTCAATACTCAAACATTGATGAAAGTAAGGCTTAGAAAACATTTAAGTAATAATACTGTAGCTCTACGTAGATATTTCGTGGGGTACAAACCATATTTTTATGTCATAAACGTTATATGATTTGAGAAGTAGGAGAACTTGGAGATTGGGCATTGAGTAGGGATTTTGAGGATAAAGCCTTGGGCAATCTCTATCGGCGAAACAATATTTTGTGGTCAAATAAATATTTGTCTAATGTCAAAATATAAGCGTTACACCACTGCCATCGGGGTTGCGGAGTAAGCGCAACGTGGCACCGCGACCTCGGCCCAGAGTAGGAGAAGGCAACGGGAAGTTTTTAGTCAGTAAGAGTCTTACACTCTTTGTGGCCTTATCCTAGGCGGGAGAAGTCATTAGATGATTTTCCCCTGACAAAAATAAAACCACTGGCATTATTTTTCTACACTCAGCAAAAAATACCTACTCAATTATTTTTAACTTCATATTTTGTTTTTTTTTTCTAGAACCGAATACAAAATGTCGAAGATCACTCCAAACCCCGCCAAAGCTTTGTTGAGGACGGAGATAGCTGCTCGCATCGCAGCACTGTCCACGGAAGAGAAGAACCGACAGTCTAAAATAGTTTATGATAAGGTTACCCTTTGTAATGATCAAATATTATTAGATTTTGTTAGTTTAAAAATATTTAATATTTAAAATATAACGAGGGAAACAAAAATAGAGTCAAAGGTGCAAGTAAGTTTACAAAAATGAATACTGAAATATCACAATTAAAAACTGTAGTCTCTTTTAGATCTTGTCGGTTTATTTTTTAATTTTGTTTAAAGTACTGCTTTACAAAAGTATTTTGTACTATATCGACTTCAAGTTTTCTTCTTGTTGCACACTTACCATGCTCTCTCAGCATCACCCTAAGGTAGACTGGTAAGAATGCCTATGGCATTAAGTCCGCGTATATAATTTTATGTTGCATAAAGATAATTTCTATAAATAAATAATTTCTAAACATAGGAGTAAAGTCTAGGAACAAGTATCCTGTATTCCATAGTATTCCTAAACTCTGAGATGCATTCTATTCTACATTCCAGATAATTAACCATCCTTGGTACAAATCAGCGAACCGCATTTCCCTTTACATGAGCACAGACCAGGAGATCAACACAGCGCCTATCATCAGCCACATCAAGCAGAGAGGAGCTAAAGCCTTCGTGCCCCAATACGCTGGAGGAACGATGAGGATGCTTCTCCTCGAAGAAAATGATGACGAGAAGACCATGTTCATCACTAAACATGGGATCGCACAGCATGGGAAAAATCAGAAGAGGGAAGATGCTGTTGAAACTGGTGAGTTGGTTTTTCTGTCAATCAACCTAGAACAATCTTAGGTGTTCTTTTCTTGTGTGGCAGTGGCAGTGGGCAGGTCACATTTGTCGAAGAACCGATGACTGTTTGGTGTTCTAGAGTGTAGACATGTCTAGGCAAACGTAGTAAAGGGCACCCCACAGTTAGGTGGACTGACGATAACCGCAGGGTGGCTGGCAGTGGTTAGATGAGAAGAGTTGAACATTGAACTCAGTGGCGTCGTCCAGCAGTGGACGAAATCATATAAATTTCTCTACTATGCCATGGATATTTTTATACATATTAAGTTTTCTTTTCTATCACTCAAACTAAATCTATTTAAGAAACTGCATTAAATTCGTTACGCTATTTTTAAAGATTTAGGCGTAGGTATATAGGGATATCTGGACAGAGAAAGCGACTTTGTTTTATAGTATGCAGTGATTATAAAGTTGTAGAGTTTGTTTGAACTCGCTACAGTTACAGGTCCAACATCTGTTATGAGAGACTATGTAATAAATATACGTAAAGAAATAAAATACATTGTTGTTCATCATATCTCGATTATTTTAATTATTGACATAATGTTGACACATTTTTCATTATAAGCTTACTGGCTTACCGGCCAGTAACTTAATTATTAAAGAGGTAATATACCACAGTTTCTCCCCCCTAGTTTTGCACCAAGGAAGCAGCTAGGAGCTGGTCAATGTGCCTACGCCAGACAGAGCCGTCATCAGTTATTATTTTATAATGTAGTCTACCTAAACGTTCTTGAACAGTACCGAAACGCCAGCGCTGCGTGGAGCCGATGCTATAATCACGAGCCTGGATGCGGTCGCCTGGACTGAACTCTTTGATAAGATGTGGTTGGTGTTTAACTGATGGCGGTCGGTGTTCCTCTCTCAAGAACATGGCATGTAGCGATGTGCGTACCTTCCTACCAAACATAAGTTCGTAGGGGGTCAGGCCGTTAGCGTCCGGCGTTCGACGAAGTCGTGTTTTAGTCGTGAGGAGCTTTTGATATATTGTACCTCCTTCCCCCTCTAAGCTTCGTAGTATCCTTTTCACGGTTTGAACGTATCTTTCGGCTTGACCGTTGGTCGCTGGATGGTATGGAGCAGACGTTTAATATACGATCATACTGTCTTTGAGAAATGCTTCAAACTCTTCTGATATAAATTGTCTTCCGTTGTCAGAAACTAAGATTCGTGGTATTCCAAAGGTGCAAAATAATTCTTTCAGTTTTTGAACGCACCAAGAAGTTGTTGTGGTTTTGGTAAGTATTATCTCAATCCATTTTGAAAATGCATCTACTATAATAAAAAGGTGGTGACCCTGGAAAGGTCCCGCAAAATCAATGTGCAATCTTTGCCAAGGTCCATCCGGTCGTTCCCAATGGTGAAGTGGTGCTTTTTCGGGTTCATTCTGTTGTAGTCTGCAAGTTCTGCACGATCTCACCTTCTTTTCGATGTCGTTATCAATCCCCTTCCAGTATACAAAACTGCGCGCTAATAGTTTTATCTTAACTATGCCTGGATGGCCGAGGTGTAGTTCATTTAGCACGCGTTCGTGAAGTGTTCTAGGGATAAGAACGCGAGCTCCTCTTAGTATACAGCCGTCATGTAATGTGAACTCATTGTCCTTGAAACCGACGGTTCTTAGCGAGATGCCTGAATTAGGTGCCTGAAGTAGGGGTCTGAGTTCTGAATCATTTTTAGTCTCAGTTGCTATCGTATTTGGGTTGATGTCTATATTATTAATTTGTTCTAAATGGAATTTGTAGTTCTGGTCTATTTTATTGATCCTTGTAGACTCTATTGGAAATCTTGATAGGTAGTCGGCATTGGAGTTATTCGCTGATGTTCTATATTCAATATTGTACTCGAATCCGGATAAGAAGTGGGCGTAATGGAACAACCTCATAGTGCTCATTGCTGGTAAGGTTTTGTTTGGATGAAATATGCTTGTAAGTGGTTTGTGGTCTGTTATGAGGGTAAATTTTCGGCCGAGGATATAGTAGAAAAATTTTTTTTTAGAATCGCCGTAGCTTCTTTGTCAATTTTACTATATCGTTTCTCGCTGTCTGATAATGTTCTCGAGGCAAACGCAATAGGCCTTTCTGATCCGTCAGTAAGTCTGTGTGATAGGACTGCACCAAGTCCTAGTGGTAAAGCATCAGTGGCCAATACTAGCGATTTTGTTGGATCAAAGTGTGTCAATACTCTTTCGCTTAATATTTCGTTTTTGATTTTGTTGAAGGCTTCTTCGCACTGTGTAGTCCATTGGAATCTTGATTCTTTCTTTAGTAAATTGTTCAAGGGATTCGTGATGGATGCGAGATTGGGTATGAATTTATTATAGAAATTTGCCATACCGAGAAACGTTCTTAATTCTGCAGTATTTACTGGGCGTTCTGTTTTTATTATTGCATTTATCTTGTCCTTATTTTTGTGCAGGCCGTCTTTATCTATAGTGTGCCCTAGGTAATTTATACTTGTTTTGAAAAATTGGCACTTATCCTTATTTACTCTGAGGTTGCTTTCTTTCAGTTTATCTAGAACAAGCTTAAGTCTTTGTAACAATTTTTCCTTTGAATCTCCTTGAATAATTATATCATCAAAGAAGCATTTGACTCCTTCCAGCCCCTGCAAGAGTCTATCCATAAATTTTTGCCACAAGCTCGGCGCGACTTTTACACCGAACATCAGTCTATTTACTTTGTATGTGCCTTTGTGTGTACTGAGTGTTTGTAGCATTGCACTTTCGTCGTCCATGACCATATTAAGGTATGCTTGAGTTATGTCGAGTGTACAAAATAGCTTGCCGCCGTTCATTTCTGCAAAGATATCCTCTATCATCGGTATTGGGTATTGTTCATCCAATATAACTTTATTTAGTGTAACTTTGTAGTCTGCGCAAAGTCGGATTGACCCGTTCGGCTTGACTTAAAGACTGAGGTTTTATAAAGTTGTAAGAGTTGGTCTAGTTCTAAGTTCTTTATATGTTGTATAGTTTTTATGTCTGCTAAGTTCAAGCTTCCCAGTTCCTTCATCCAACTGCGTCCAAAAATAGGATCTACGTTGCTACTGATTAAATATAGTTTACCATGAAATTCCTTCTCTTGGTATTTGCATTTAACGTAAGTGACTCCGACTGGTTTTATTATTTCTCCTGTGTAAGTACGAAGTTTAATATCAGTGTGGAACAGTCTTTTTCCAATATTCAGTCTCCTATAGTCTTGCATTGACATTGACGTTAATGTTGCTCCAGTATCAAATTCCATTTTCAGGTTTGCGTTCTCGATCTGTGCTGATATCATGAATTTCTCAGTTCTTTCGCCAGATATTGATGTCCTTCCAGTCATCGTTATCGCCATTGTTCGGTTCTTCTAGTTGGTTTGATTGGGGTCTCGGTGCCTTGTAGCGCAGATAAGGGTTGCGTTGTAGGCAAACGCGGGCAAGATGGCCGATTTTATTGCATTTTCGGCAGGTGACATTGCTGGCGTTACATGTCCTGGTTTCATGAGAAGATCCGCAGCGAAAACATTTACCTAATAAGTCTCGGCGTGTGATTTGTCTTGAGCTTGAAGTTTTAGTTCGATATGTGTTTATAGAAACTTTATCAATACTGCCGTTACTCGTGCTGGGTAATAAATTTGTAGCAATAGTGTCGTTTTCTGTTTTTCCCATTTCAATTGATGTTGCTATTTGAACTATTTCTTTAAATGTGCGTTTATTTTGATCTTGTAAAATTTTTGTTCGTGCGTCATTATCTTTTAGGCCTCGTATGAATTGTAGGCAAAGGAAACTTCCTGATGTGTTCTTCTCACAATGTTGGCAATTAAATTCGCAGTTTATTGTTAATTTTTTTAGTTCCGCTGTGAATTGAGCTATAGTTTCATCAGATTTTTGTATTCTTGATATGAATTTGTGTTGTAGGGCCCATTTGCTAGGTTTTGGATCTAAATATTCATTAAGTGTTTCGGTGATGAGATCAAATGACATGTTGATTGGTTCTTCCGGGCATACTAAGTCGCAAAGCTTTTCATGAAGCTCTGGTGATAATGTAGATAGTATAAAGTTGGTTTTTGTTTGATTTTGGTAATATTATTTAATCGAAAGTAGCTTTCTAGTCTTTTCTTAAAGTTGTTGAAAGTTTCTGATGCTCCTAGTGGTTGAAATTGTATTTTAGGTATGCTCTCACGTATCTGTTGCTGGTCATGCAACTGTTGTGCAATATGATGTTGCGCTCGCTGTTGTTCTTGCTGTCGCTGATTTTGTTTCCTTTTTGTTAATAATTTCGTGATTATTGTGGTGTACAGCTCTTCGAAATCGTATCTGTACTCCTGTTCTTGCTCGTAAGCGGTCTCGTCGTGCTGGTCGGCTGTGTAGTCTTCGATCGTTAGCTGAAGCTCTCGTAGAGACTTAATTGCTGTGTTAAGGCTCTCAAAGCGAGCCTCGATGTCCTCGTCAGACATCGACGCCCTCGATGTTATATATTTTTCTAATCTAGTGAGTAACCCTCTTTGGGTACTCCGCTGTTTCTTTACCTTCTCCATCATGAATGTCGTGATCGTGGGTTTAATACTCGTCGCCAATAATAAATATACGTAAAGAAATAAAATACATTGTTGTTCATCATATCTCGATTATTTTAATTATTGACATAATGTTGACACATTTTTCATTATAAGCTTACTGGCTTACCGGCCAGTAACTTAATTATTAAAGAGGTAATATACCACACTATGAATCGTTAATCAGCAGTTTTTTTAGACGAATGAAAACTAACGAAATTAATATTTACATTCGAAAAATATCATCGTTAGGACTTTTGTTAAAAGACGATCAAACCTCTACATCAAAATAGCCAAAATCGTTTACACATTTGGCTAGTATACCTAATTAAGATGGCTTTGACTGCATCGACATAAATCTCAAATGTTTATTACTTTACCTGAATTATGGGAATCTGCAGGTGGACTGGATCTAGTTATAGCTCCAGGAGTAGCCTTCTCCAAGTCAGGAGACAGATGTGGTCACGGAGGCGGCTACTATGACAAGTTCCTTGCTGGCCTGAGGAGTAACCCCGAAACTGCACCTAAGGTACGTTAAAGTAATGAAATAGATATGATACTGTAGGATTGTAAGTATGAGTGAATGTGTGACAGAGAGAGATATTCTCTCTATCGTATCTATCTAGTGTGTAAAAGAGAGAATGGCAGAGGATTTTCTAAAAAAATAAGATGGCGTCACGTTGAATATAGACGCAACGACGCACACACAGAACACAGAGCACACACCTGTAAAGTGTGTTCTCGGTTTTATTCGAAAAACAAAAGACAAACTAAACGACCCCGATTTTTTACCACCAGGGGGTCTACTCTTATTCTACGAAAAACGAACTTTCGATCGAAACTTCGCGTGTTTCCTACCACGGTTTCAATTCGTTCCGAAATTTCGTTCGAACGAAGACGTTTGACATTTAGAACCTACTCTAATCCTTATTAGCTCCGAACGAACTTTTGAATTTGACAGATGATTTTTCGGATTTTCAAATTGACGAAACCAAAAGTGTTACCTTTTAATTTTCGTTTAGTGTGGATTTTGTATGAAAGTTGTTTGAAATGGCTACAAGAATGCTCTAAATCGAAGCTCTTTTACGCGAAGAACGTGCTCTACACGTTCTTCACGTAAGAAGTAGAAGGAACCGGCGCTGCCCGCGCAATCTACTTAATATTCCTAAGTCAAATTTCCGACTTAGAGTTGTAGGACAATCGCCTATTATTTGAGTAGCTGTGAGAAACCAACTTATAGAGAAGTTTTCAAACAAAAACTCATAAGTTCTATGTTATTGTTATGATTAGTTTTTAATTTCTTGGCATGATTAGTTTGCATGTACTTCGATTATTCGGAACGTGTTAGTGGGTGGAAGGGGTAAAGAAACCGATCGCTGCGCTCATTGCGGCACAAATATGTAAAAATGGGGAAGTAAATAAAAAACACTTTTGAAAAAATTATTGACTATTTTCCTAAAGTTCTGCACTTATTAAACAAAAATTAAAAAAATATTATCATTTTAAATTAAATTTCAATTTTCTACTAGACAATTATAACAAGGAGTATCATTTTAAACAACTTATTAGCATTTTATATAACATTAAATCAATATCATTACCTACTGTAACACATCCAAGTATATAAAGTTGACACACAACATAAATGAGCATTATTTACCAAATAATGCTCAAAATAAAAATATCACACATTGCCCTCCCAGTTACATACATTTGTAATTGAACATGAGTGTAATATGAATGGCTTTGTTTTAATTCTAGATATTACATTATTTTATAAAAATAGTAAGTAATTAACATTGCATAGATACATTTTATCAAATTCAACGACAGGTTTCTTTTCAAATGTAGATAATCGGACATTTAGCTTCGACTCGCTTTGTCACACAGTTTTCTTCCACCACTACACAGTCAATATTAACGCACAGCCAAATTATTATTCGCATTAGTTCTTGGATCATCCCTCACATGTTCTGCTAACACCAATTTATATTTATTGTCTTTTATAGTATATTTTACTAACTCGTATATTGATAAAAATAAACAATCTGTTGACATTAATTTTTTGACACATGTCGAGCACGGTCCGAATACAGCCATTTTTGGTCGTCATACATAACAACCCTTTCTTGGCATGAAATAGTACTCTTTAAATTAGTCGGTTAAAAATGTCTGTAAAAGAGTGTTTTATAAAGTAACGATGATAAATTACACGATAAATTACAATTACGTCAAAAATAAATATATTTTTATTTTCTGCGTGGAATATTATAAGTAATAGTTTTACAAACCACATGCATAATGTGGAATTTAAAGAAACAGCCAGAGAATTTGTAATTTTAACTTTAAGTAAAAACCGTAATTTACCACAAATCACATTATAAAGAACCTACACCATTACATTCGTTCACGAAAATTATCTCTGGATCGAACTTCGTATGCGTGTCCGAAAATAAAACAGAGTAGGGTCGTCAACGTTCTTTCGTTCGAGTTTCGTTCGTTTCCGAAAGTTTCGTTTCGAAGAAAGAGAGTAGACCTCCAGAATCCTACTATACAATAAAGTACATGCAGCTTCCTTAAAAGATTACCAAAACTTCATAAGGCAGCTATTTCAAACTTTTTATTCTTGTACCAAAAATATTTGAATATAGAATGTAATTTGTATAAGCCAAATAAGCTTAGCGGGAACTTACAAGGAGGCGATGCGAAAGGTGTTAAATCTCTTACTTACCTACCTAATAATTTTATTGTAGTTCGACTGTCAAGCAAGAGTCGTCAGATTCATATTCCATAGTGGGCATTAGATAATTTTAATGTCTTTTACCGCCCTCATAGGGGCGAGACAGACTCTTACTGAGGAAAAGCCCCCGTTTTCATTTTCTTTCTTATAATGTATGACTATAGCACCTAGATTTGCGTTGCAATCCGCGTAATAAAAAGTGCAAACTGCTACTATTGATATTTCCGATTTAAGCTATTTAGAAGTCATGGAAATATTTATCCCCACCTCAAAAAAACCCATATTTTTTGACAAAAATTGTAAGGCACTATACAGAGTGATATTTTAGATTTAGACTGCACGGTTGGCGCGGTTGCTGGGCAACTGGCTGCCGCGCAACGTGTCGCGGGTTCGATTCCCGCACGGAACAACTCTTTGTGTGATCCACAGATTATTGTTCTGGATCTGGGTGTGATGTGAATGTAAACTTGTATGTTTGTAAACGCACCCACGACACAGGAGAAAATCCTAATGTTTTATAAAAAAAAAGTCACCTTCCAAATTTTTAAGGCTTTACACATCATTCACTAGTTACATTTTCGAGAACAAAACAATATATATAAATATGTGTTATGTTGTACTAAATATTGACAATTAAAAATGTTTCAGGTGGTAGCAGTGGCCTTCTCCTGCCAAGTGATTGACAACGTACCTACGAACGAACAGGATCAAAAAGTTGACGAAGTTATTTACGCTGAATAAATTAATTAAGTAGTTGCCTATTGGTATATCGTAGATATATATAAAATTGTATATTCCTATAATAAAATCTAAGATTCGTTTTTATAGTAAGCCTTTTATTTTCGTATGTTATTATTTTAGGTCGATGTACCTAATGGTAAGGTTGACCGGTAAGTTGTACTTTTGAGTTAGTTAATAATAAAAGATTTTGATGGGTATTTTATACATATTTTAATAATCGTACTTTCATTAATATTTTTTTCGATAGGTTATTATAGTTTAAACTTACCTAGCCACATACTAGGACTCCCTTCTCGTTAGTAAACATATCATTTTACTTACACAATACATCCTGTACCCAAACAACATTATGTGTATCACACAAAAATTGTTTCTTGCGAGAATCGAACTCGCGATATTACACAGCGTCCAGTTTACCAGTGACAGCGCTAATGAACAGTCATTTTTTAATGTAAAATAAAAAAAATGCAGCATTTTTTCTTAATCTGGTATCCGTTCACCTCTCTTCTGCACCTTTTCATCCTTCGAATGCTACTAACCTCATTTAACCAGATTAATTTATTTTTTTTGTATTTAGAATAAAACACCAAATAATTCTTTAATTTATTTTATTTTTACACAAAATTAATTGGCGCTCTATAAAGAGTAACGTTGATGTACAGTCAATCTCAAAAATGTTCACAAGTTATATTTCCTATCGTAAAAGTGTATTTTTCTTGAGAATCCATTTATTAATCCTTATTCAAAAAAATATTTACTAAAAGTAACAATTACAATCACATTCCGATCACAAATATTTCAATACTAAAAGGTCACTTAATACAATTATTAATATTTTTACATGGCAATCTCATAACATTAAAACAAAAAGCTTTTGTTTTTAAATGAATGTAAGTATTCCATGAAAAAAAACACAGCTGAAAAAGAAAAAAAAATTGCGATATCCAAATTTATTTGTGGCCAGTTTATTAAAAAGTTTTTGAATAATAAAAAAGTGAATACAATTTACTGTTCAAAGATTTTAAAAGAGAGGTTAATTGAAAAAGATTTGTTTTATACTTTATATGGCACCAAATAGCATTGAATTTAAAATGGCGTTTTAATTTTAATGTAAAGAATAATGCCACAAACATTTTTACTGTAGAAAACTCGATTTTAAAAGGGCATCCAGGGTTGGTAAAAGTTATTAAAAAATAATTTAGGTTCTAAATAAGACTGAAAGCCTAGCTAACTTCCATTTTTACATACAATCCTAAGTCTAGAAAATATACAGAAAAAAGCTAAATCTATTTAGATTGTATCCCACTATCAAAGAATCAATTAAATAAGTTGTAATAATAATATAGACTTATGATTAATACGTACGTACAGAATATTTTAGTTCTAAATTACTAATTAACAAAATATTTAAGTTTATTTCTAATTGGCAGTAAAGATAAGGTCACAGGCACTGTTTTAAAACGTGACAATATGTGCCTCGATATTTTGCCTAATGTCGTAATAATTTTCTCTTGTATCCTTGAGACAAAGGAAGAAGAAAAAGTATTTGATTTTATATCATTCACAATATTTTAAGTCTAAATACTTATGCAATAGTTGCTAAGTTTTGAAAATATTGTAACCTATTAATTCAATAGGTAAATTTTCGATTTTGTGTAATTCAAATAACATGTTTCGATAGGACGCCATCTTTTTTTACATATAATTAAACAAATAAAATATAAATGTCAAAACCATTTTCTTTAGATTAAGGATATGGTAACACCTAAAGCATGAATAACTATTCTTTAAATTTAATCCTACATCTAAATAGGAAGGCACATAAGTACAAATATCTTATAAATACATAGAAAATAAAGAAAGTACCTACATTATACTTACGTATTTACAAAATTAACTACTTACAATGTTATCTATATATATACTAAACTAAAACTAACAATAATTTTCGATAGTGGAATCCAAATCGTTTCATTTTACAAGCTTTTTATGATACAATATTTTTCTTACTTGCAATATTAAAAATATGATTACTAAAACTATTCTTAAAGTAAAAAGAATATAAAGTTATATAAAACTAGAGATTACTTTTGCTATTTAGGTAATTTAAAAATATCAAAAGTGATCTAAGTACCTATCTATATTTTTCGTTGCATTCCGGCAACAAAGTTACGTCTCTTGATTCACCATATTGATTTTGTACATTTACAAAACACTGTAAAGCCATTTATGTATTTTACAAGTATTTTGAAAATCAAATTAATCTTTTGAGTGTGACTGTACTGCCCAAATCTATGTAGATAGATATTTATTCTGTGTCAAAACATTCGTGCCAACATTCCGAATAAATCTGCCCTTAGCAGTAGTGCCAACAACATGATAAGAATTCAAGAAAGGAATATTCGCAACAGTTAAGAAATTCAAAGCGTAGGACTATGTACGACATAGTCTGACTATGATACCTAGGTTTTGTTCGTCAACATAATGTAAATGTAAATAAATACAAGACAATGCAATTGAAATGTTTTAAATTGAAATTATAAGGTGACAAATAAACAGAAGGAAAAAGAAATTGTAATCAAATTACAAAAGCTACTTTGTTTGTTCGGTAGTATAATATAATCGTAAAAGGTCGATTGTCAATTCTAGTACGGTAGACGTGAGTTCCTTCCACCAGACGAATGGACGTGTATCCTACCTTAGTTAAGGTACCGCAACAAAAAACAATATATGCCCAGTGTTTTTATGAACTATGAAGTCTAAGCTCACCGAGTCATCCATAACCAATAAATATCGACGCATCCTATGCCATTTCGCACTGAAAATTTAGCTGACCAGCTAAAAACGGGCAGCAACTCCAAGCCACTTAGGATTTAAAGCATCTCCCCGATAAGAGGCCGTTGTTGAACAGTGGATGTTATCCAGATATTTACACTATTGATTCTGAAAGCTTATAAGTTACTCATCAACTATGGATGATGATAAACTAATGAGCTTAGCGTAGTACAGCTCCGAAGACTCTTTGCCCTCTCGACATGAGGAGTTCCACGGCTCCAACTGCAGCTAAAAGGAGCAGCAACGCTATGATGGCTAGTGCAGCTCTGCAGCGGCGGCGCCTGCGTTCACTCCTGGCTAAACGACGAGATAAGGCTTCGCCCCGAGCGCCATCTAGCGTGAAGAGTGCGCTAGCAGCCTGTGAAGAGAGAAAAAGAAAAATATATGAATAAAGTCGCATTAATAACTTTTGTTTTAAATGTTATGATAAATATTTAGTTTATTTATTTTTTATTCGCAATCAAACCTATACTCCGAGCGCTCGTCGAGGCAACATCTCCTGAGGATGGGCATCCTCAGGAGATGTTGCCTGTGTGTGGAAGGGCGAAACACGTGTCGAGTATAGGTTTGATTTCGTGGCATGTTTTTCCGTTTTTTTGCACGTGTGCATATGCATGTTACCTTTGCCGCATGTGCATATGCATGATTGCATAAGAGTGGGATTGCATCCTTGTTGCAGGATGCAATCCCACATAATACTCACTCACACAATGCATGCCTGCCTGGATTTTTGTCGCGGAATTAAAACTAAATATTTTTCATAACATTTAATGTCATGGATTTCCGCAAAGTAACGCCTGATTCTATAAATTAACTTTTGCTTTAATATAAAGCTTCACTGAACTAACATAAAGGTACAGAAACCTTCAAAAAGAGATAGGCAGGGAGCTCGGGTTACCATTAAACAAACAATGTTCTTGACCATTCATTAAGTAATAATTAAAAACTTTTATCACCGAGTACATCGGCGCAGTAACACATTTATTGTTTTAATGAAACACATAAAGATAATTAAGATATGAGGTAAATAGGTCAATCAGAGCAAAACTTAAGATTTAATAGATATTGCTAAGTAATAACTTTTAATTAAATGTTTAAAAAGAGATTATTGTTATCGTATAATAAATACTCGATTGATTGATCTGGTTGTGATTGGACATATTGGTTAAATGTATGGAGAGCAACCTTGGTATAAAAAAATATGACCCCATTTATAAAGTTTGAAACGTAGTGTAAATAATACTCATAATTTTGGTAGGATAGGATATCTATATTGCCGGGGTTGCGGGGTAAGCGCAATGAGGCACCACGACCTTGGCCCAGAGCAGGAGAAGTAACAGGGGGTTTTTTTAGTCAGTAAGAGTCTGACACTCCCTCTCGCCCTGCCCAGCGGGCGAAGTCATTTGATGACAAAAAAAAAAGGATATCTTCATCTTGTTCAAAACTAATCCTGTCTAGAAATGTTCACAATGCCTAAAAACCTAGAGAATCCTAGCAAAATAATATCAATATCAAAGTAATATGTGACACCTTAAAATGCTGTACATTTAATTTTATTATAGTGTATTTAATGTTTAGATGTAAGAAATAATGTAGCAGCTACTGGTTGTCCATAATTCAATAAATAATATGTTCTCGTTTTTTATTAACTATTTGTCTAATGTTTAAGAACGATTTATTTCGGACTCTTTATTCAGATTACTAAGCTTCGAAACCCTGTATATACGCCTATGGTCTATCGATTAAGGTAATTTACTAAACATAAACGGTCTTGGCAGGTTTTTCACCTAAAAGTTGTCTAAAAATTGTATATAGAAAGGCTTTCAATAAGGTATTTACATTAATCGATGTTAGCTTAGAAACTAAATTTAAATAATCTTTGTACGTACATATTTTACACGACCTCTTTAATATAAAAAGAAATACCAAGATTGTTTAACTTTAGTAAACTTAGACCATGGTCACTTAAGAAAAAAGAATTAGTTCGCCCTTCAACAAGTCTGTGTGTCACAAGAAAAAAAAAACAATTAAAACGAAATAACAATAAAACAAAAGTTGTGTTAAAACGATATCTTATTTATAGTCTTACAGACTTTAAGCGCTTGAGAAATAAGTATATAAGCATCAATTATTATATTTAATAATATTAATATCAATTTCAATATGTTTAATTACAGTTGTTGATAGCATTTGCAACACAAGTTTCCTTTGTAAAAGTGTACCGGATGTCAGGAGCCAAGGTTCTGACGGCTGTTGTAAACCAGATAATTCTTATTAATACAACTTTCATATAATGATATGTATAATAGGTATGTGTTAAATAGGTGATTGCTAAGGATATAACAGTTTAAGGACAAATATTCAAAAATTGTGTAAGATTATTTTAGCCCTTAATTCATCAAGTTCCACGCGAACGCTGGCGTTTGCCCACCTATTGTTTTACTACCTATCGTGTCTTATATTACCACGATTGAAAAATTAAGATGAAACGCTAATTTTGTTAATTTTATACTAGCTACTACCGCGCGGTTTCACTCGCAGCTCGGCTTTATTTAATTCTAGCGTGATGTTTATGTTTTACAGCCTATAGCAATCAAAAACATTGTAGCTATCTATCAGTGAAAGAATTTTGGGAATCCAACCAAAAGTGGGTTGGTTCCAAAAATTATGTACAAACATACAAACTTACAAATTTTACCTCTTTATAATATTAGTATAGATTTATGACTTACAAGTATCTACATATAACAAGAACGACTATCATCACTACACAGTATACAACAAAGTCACTTTGGCTTTCCCTATATCCCTATGTAGGTAAGCTTAAATCTTTGAAACTACGTAACGGATTTTGATGCGGGTTTATTTTGATAGATAGAGTTATTGAAGAGGAATGTATATAAGTGTAGTAACATCGTTTAAATTGTGGAGAAATTTAAAAACAGCATTAGGTACACCCGTGCGATACCTCATCGGGTTGCTAGTAATCACTAACACATCCTACCCTATTTTTGATAAGAACTTTCTTCGTACAAGAATAAATAGGTACACAAAAATTAGAATCAGCGACATCGGTTCAGCAATTCTTGAAATTGTCGATTAGCAGCACAGTTAGCTATTTATTTGATATTCCAGATAGATATCAAACGACTACACGGGATTTTATCACATATATTGACACCAATCATTAATAGCACAGGATAAAAACTAGAATAACCAAGTCTCTATAGAGGAAGTGCCAACAAAAAACCAACTAAAAGATATCAAAACTACAAATCTCATTAATTCAACCTATACATATAGCTACATTCCCGTCCAAAATTAAGCCAAGCCCGTACATTATCCTTTTACTAAATAACTGTTAAATTATACAATTTCCGAATAACTAGTTAATCTCTAACAATAACATGCAGCATTCTGCAACTGTACCGTGCCTATGAAGGTTTTCGTTAATTAGGTATTTGGGTTTTATAAAAGATACTCTACGCTCACTTTACAGACTTAAAACTAGCCTTAACTGCAATTAATGTTAGGAACCCATGTCTCATTCTGGCGGTGCAAAGATAAAAATGATACCATTAGCATTTAAGTCCCAATCTCTAAATATCTGACATCCCGATCCCCAAAGCGCCGGCTACGCATTCGTAAACCCTCAGATGTTACGGGTGTTTATCCTCAGATGTTACGCGGAGCCGCTTACTTACCATCAGGTAATACGCGCTCGTTTGAAGACCTATCAAGTAAAAAAATGTTATCAAAAGTCTAATTACTGACAGGAGAAAGCATGAAAAGACAAGTTTTTTTAGGATGATGGATACATGAAAATCTAATATCTCTTCAAAGAAAAATATTTGAAATATTAAAACCGAAGAATCGAGTACTGTAAATAGGCCACACGGTAAGCTGTGACAAATGGTAGGCCATCCATCCTAGACCCGACCGTGGCAAGCATGACTTGACCTCACAGTATCACAGCTCCAGTCACACTTATATAAGACAGAACACATTTCATTGTCATGCACACCGCGACTAAATCAATCTTGTTCATTATATAAATCTTGTCAATTTGATAACATCATTATATCAAGCTCATTCACGATAGGATTCCTTAAAGAGGCAGATTCGAAGTTATATAATTTACCTACACATATCTGTTTTTTGTTATTTCGTAATGGGCAGACATTTGGCCTCTACCACCCCTGGTGGTAAGCAATGATGCAGCTTATGATGGAACACGCCTATTAAGCTACCTATTCACTCGGGCCTTGAAGACGCCCAGGTCTTCAAGGCCCGAGTGAATTTTTCATCATTTCACTTTGGGGAGCACAGATTTCGGCAAAGTAGTCCACTCCTTAGCGGTTCTAATTATAAAACTGGAGGTGATGTAATTTAATTAAACAAACAAAAACACAAGTATGAGCCTTACAATCTTCGCTACTTTCCATCATACTGATATATATATAATCAAGCTGTAAATATAATCAGCATGTACCCACAACACGGATTCGTATAGGAAAAACGACTAAATAAGTCTACTTGAAAGGAACGAACTTACCAAAAGTGTGATTGATCAGGCCTTCTGCCTGCCTCAAATTCCATAAACAAAATCAAAAGTGCTCGTATTATGAACTAACTAGCTTCCGCCCGCGGCTTCGCCCGCGTCATACTACTCTGTCAAGAAAGTAACGGGAAAAAGTCAATAACACACAAAATGTTTGTTATTCATCTAAATTTATTTTATCACCTTCAAAGTATGCTCCTTCAGAAACGATACACTTACGCCAACGAATAATCCAATCATCGAAACTTTTTTTAAACGCTGTTTCCGGAATTGAGTTCAGTGCTCGCCGCGAATTCTCCTTTATGTCTTCTAACGATTGAAAACGGGTGCCACGAAGGGGTAATTTGAGTATGGGAAAAAGAAAGAAGTCGGCTGGAGGCATATCTGCTGAATATGGTGGCTGCTCGATGATGTTTGTTGAGTGTTTGGACAAAAAATCGTTTACAATGATGGCCTTGTGTGAAGGCGCATTATCGTGATGCAAAATCCAAGAATTTTCTTTCCACATTTCTGGCCTTTTTCGTCGAATTTGTTCTCTTAAACGCCGCATAAAGCTCAAATAATATTCTTTATTTACAGTTTGACCTTCGGGCAAGAATTCTGAGTGCACAACACCGCGATAGTCAAAGAAAACAGTCAACATGACTTTGACTTTTGATCGACTTTGACGTGGTTTTTTCGGTTTTGGTTCAGTTGGAAGGCGCCATTCCGAAGCTTGTTGACTAGTTTTCATGTCAAACTCGTAAACCCACGTCTCGTCACCACTTCACCAGTAATTCGTTTCATGAATGTTGGGTCGGTATTGACTCGTTCTAGCATGTCCTCAGCGACTTTCATGCGATTTAGTTTTTGAAGAAAATTCAGGTCTTTTGGGACTAGAAGAGCGGCAACACGTTTCATACCCAAATTATTTGTTAAAATGGTACGGATCGACTCGTGAGATACAGAAAGTTCGGCGGCCATCTCTCTCAAACTTGAATGAGGATTTTCAGTCACTAACTTCAGTTGCAGACGTTGATGGCCTACCAGAACGAGGCAAATCTTCCATCACATCTCGACCGCTTTTGAACGCTTTGTACCACTCATAAGCACGTGTTTTTGATAAAGTCGATTCACCGTAAGCCTTCTGTAACATTTTGAGTGCCTCCGAACACGAAATTTCATTGTTAGATGTTTTTGTCCATTATGAAATTCGCAATACACACTAGATATTATAAAACTAAGGCAAATTCCGCGCCAAAATGGAAAACAGTTATGCCAATCTAACAACAACAAAAAAAATAAAATTCTAATTTGGAACCATAAAAAAAACATTCATTCCGGATACTTTGTTGACTGAATGTATGTCGATAAAAAGTAGCATATGTCCTATTCCTATGCCAGTGCCAAACTTCATCAGATCCGTCCAGCCGTTTTGGCCTGATTGAGTAACAAACATCCAAACATACAACAAGTAAGATAGAAATAAGTTAATTGAACCTTTCAAAGTTTTATTTGTTTGTCATTACTGCATTATAATTTCGAATCCTGTTTTCACTTGGTCTTTCTAAGCCTAGAAAAATCGAGCCTACGACTTAACAAGTTAACAACGTATATTGAATCGCGCATCGCATCGGCTGATGAGAAGATGACCAATCTTAGTTCGTGCTGATACGAGGCTTCAATAAATTCTATTATAAAATATATTGAATTTAATAGTTTGTGGCAATCGTCATTGTTACATCTGCTTTTACGGTTCGTCACGATTACATTAACGGATCCTATTTAAATTTATAGCACACTGAATTATTTATTGACAACCTTGGGTTTGAAGCTGAAAGGAACGCCTGGTAGCTCTGTTATATTAATATTTGATTTAGATTTTGATATTAATTGACATATTTATGTAATAACGTTGATTAGTTATGTGCTTTGGTTTACAGAAAAGTTTAAAAGATTGTTGATGTTGTTTTATAATGTAGAGTGTTAAAAACAATCCCATGGAAGAAAAAAACATATTACGCCGACCCCAAATAAAACGGGACAAGGGCAGGAGGATGCTGATGGGTGTTTGAAACAATTCTTATTTTATAAAAATGCTGCTTTCGCTTTCCCTAAATTAATCAGAAAGAACGTAACTCAATTATAAATATTACTAAATAATTAAGGCTTTTTTAGTCATATAAATTAGTTCTTGACTGCAATTCCACCTGATGGTACGCAGTGATGTAATTTTTGATGGTAAGCCGCACTAGTTCATTAAGTTAATACTCGTATAATTGAATAGCTAGTAAAAATTTTATAGAATAATTTGCAACTCTCACAATTAACAACAAATTATCGGGAACTGCATTATATTTTATCCATGAAAAATATCCGATTGTCAGCTTCTGATGACTTATTGTTATCTAGCTTATAGTCAGTCTTGCCACAGGCATTTACAAATATGGACACAACGACCAGACGCCAGTGACCTTTCACTAAACCTTACTTAGTGTAAATTGATTGCATTGTTTGTCAAATTAGTTGAGACTTGAATACAATCGTCAGTAATTAGTTACAACAATGACCATGGATTTGCGAAATTTGCTAGTTGCGTTTTCTTTGTGGTGTAAGGTTTTAGGAAACATTTCAAATATGTACGTAATCCTTAGGTAATTATTTGCAGCCTCATCCTCAGCCTGAACCAGGTGGAAGGACGGGGTAGATTTAGTATGTAAAAGTCGCGAGAGGGCTAGAGATCTGACTGATCTGATTTGCTCTTTTTTATGTAGTAGCAGACGGATTACCTGCGATTACCTGGTAAGCAATCAGCGCCGCCCATGGACACCAGCAATGGAGGAGTTACGAGTGCGTTGCCGACCTTTTAAGTTTAAGGATTTGGAGATTTAGGGATTGGGGGAGGGGAAGGATTGGGCCTCCGGTAACCTCACTCACACAGCGAAACACAACGCTGTGGTTGTTTCATGCCAGTTTTCTGAGAGGCCGTGGTATCACTCCGGTCGAGCCGACCCATTCGTGCCGAAGCATGGCTCTCTCACACTTAAAGAAAAGCCTTACCTAATATGACATAAACGTTTCTAAAAGTACATACAGTAAGTAGTAAAGATCTACCAAAAACCAGACTCTCAACCCAATACTAACATTTCTTTTGTATTCCGTTGATTGTTGAGTCTATAATATAAGAATATCAGACACCATCTAACAGACTGTCAGAGATATGATTAAGCAGAAAAATCACAATCACAATAGGCCGTTGATAAAAATGATGATCTAGCGAAAAATATCTTACAACTTAGGTACATGTCAATATTTTATTGTAAGTACCTAACAATGAACAAGCTGTGCCCCAAGGCACAGTCAATGGACACAATTTATTTATTACATAATAAATCATAAGGTCCACAGTTATGCAAAACAATTTGCGAACTAATGAGGTAATATGTCAAGTCAATGTTACATGGTGATCTTAGCTGTTTGGCGTGGGTTTTGGCCAATTGTCTTGTTCCAAACTGGACACTTTAAATTGCTTTCGTTACTTTTAAAGGTTACAAAATGCGATCACTAGGCTTACCTAGTGATCGCATTTTAGAAAGAAAGACCTTAGTCTTTCGAGGTAATCCGACTGAGAACTAAAGTTATCGATATAGCACAAAGGATTAACAAACTGAAGTGGCAGTGGGTAGGTCACATCTGTCGAAGAACCGATGACCGTTATGGTATGCGTGTTGGGGTAAGAGTAGAGACCACGTCTAGGCAAACGTAGTATAGGACGCCCTCCAGCTAGTTTTTTTTTTTGTGAGGGGAAAATCATCAAATGACTTCTCCCGCACAGGGCCGGGCAGGAGGGAGTGTCAGACTCTTACTGACTAAAAACCCCCCTGTTCCTTCTCCTGCTCTGTGCCGAGGTCGCGGTACCTCATTGCGCTTACCCCGCAACCCCGGCTGAACATCAGCCCTTTAGGGCCCCGTCTGTGGCGGTCGAATGGCTCTTTGAGGCGCGCGCGGAACGCTACGCGCCGTACGCTCGGGCCTGGTTCTGGTCGGGCGGCGAGCTGCCCTTACTCGCCGACCGCAGGCCCGTGCTTACGGTGGCCGGAGATCGTCCCTCGGCCCTCCAGCTAGTTGGACTGACGATATCCGCGTGTGGCTGGCAGTGGTTGGATGAGAGGAGATTTATCAAGCTCAGTGGCGTGCAATTGGGGAGGCCTATGTCCAGCAATGGACGAAATCGGGCTGATGATGATAATGCTGGTGATGATAATGAGGTAAGGTCAATCAATGTTAATCCCAAAGACTAATCCCCCAATTTCAAACCATCAACGACCACTTACAACTACTCCTTCGGTGTTGCTGTATGTGTCCAACTGCATACCATCAGCTGATCTATTTTCGCATTTGCCTAACTATCCAATGAAAAGGTAGGAAAAGTTTTAATGGAGTATTGACAATGTGAAAATATTTTAGCCTTTTATTTTCTAGCCAAATACCTTCTTAAAATTTTCTGCCTCGAACCAATAAAATAGGTTTTTTTGTATTATAGCTTTCGTGAGACATTCTAAATTAATTATTATGTTTTCGGCTTACTCACGTAATAATTTGACGCGATACTCGACTAGTTTCAAGTCATGCTAGAGCCCCATATTCATGAGCAGCATTCCGCGACACGCGACTCGGCGACTGTCACGCTGCTATGAAATTGCTTATTGAATGCAATTAATAAAGTAAGCTTACTAAAATGACTCTCCCGCCTATCTTTTCGAAGAATACCATGTTCTGTGAATAATACTTGTTATTTACGTTGACGGTCAACGTGTACTTGTGTTGTTTCTTTATTATGGATCGGAATGCGGGTATGGACCTGTTCCAAAATGGCGACGCACCTTCCTTGAGATCATGTGCTTTACTTAGGCTTTTCTTAAACCCATCACTTGTGTCTTTTATTACTATGAAATTTATTTGAATGCGAAATGAATTAACCTTGAATTTGGTCAGTTGTAGTTGAATTTATTCTGATATTTTAAAAATTATTTTATACAAATTAAATTAATTTATTTTGCGCCTAGATGAATTCTTTCACAACACCACAGAAAAATAGATATTTTTACCTTGACTACACTCTTCTTCCGAATCGTTACAATCCAAAGTACAAAAATTGATTTTAATTTCTCATCCAACGTTTGGTATTGTCAGACCACTGATTATATACTTAAAGACACTCCTATAATAACATTACAATTAAAGCGATACAGCACCTAACTAGAAACGTATTAAACCATTTAGCCCACAAAACTAGCGGTAATCAAAGAATGAAGTTCAACAACATAAACCTGCAATAAAAGTAATTAATCACGAACATATATTCATCTTAAATCAATCAAGTGATCATCAAAACTAACGCAATATTTATGTCACAAGATAACGGACGATATTAGCCAATCAGCTTTCACCAGATGAGCTTAACGCTCAATTAAATGCGCCTGCGCCGACGTCCCTGACGTAACGCTCAGATGATATTTGACCTCCATGCTTGACGGACGTATGTCATGTCAAGCGATGACGTGTGGTTTTTGTTTTTTTTTTGAATAAGTTGTGAAAGGTGAATAATATGGTATAATTTCATTATAAAACAATACTAATTTTGTTTCGCTATCTTGGCCGCGTATCTATCCAATTGAGGTAGCAGTAACAATAAGCTTGTATTGTTTTCATTTTTAGTGGATATAATTAAATGGGCATTTCGCACGCATTCTTCATAGCAATCTCCTGTATGGTACATATAATTCAAAACGACAGACGAAAAGAAATGTATGTATTTAGGGTTTAAAAGCTGGGATGTTTCATCATTGGAAACAAATATATTTTTTAAGGTTTCTTACCCAAGGGGTTGAAAAGACAAACGAGAACCGTCTTACTAAGAATCCGCTATCCATCAGTCTGGCTGTCCTTCACTAGGCTTCCTCATAGACCGTGATAACTAGGCAGTTGTAATTTGGACAGATAATATCTATCTGTTCCCATAAAACCAAGTACACATATACCATTTATTGCCTAAATGAATATATGAACAAATCAGTGTGCACGTGTCCGTTTCATCCTTAAAAACTGGAAACCTTTCAGTTAAGTCAAGTTCAAAAAATAAACGTTTTCTGAAATTCCAGTGGAGAAATCTGGGTAGATGAATTCAGTGTAGATTTTACATAACGTTGCAGTGAGTGGTGTCACCCATAATATGAGATAGGGTAGGCAGAAAACTTTGAGTTTTACCACGAAAATCCTCCTAAAATACTTATTCTACAATTAGGAGTAAGTTCTAGACTTAGTTATTTCTGTTGTTAATAATGTGCTCATGATATGGAAACTTTCACATCACACTTCAGATTTTCAAATATATAGGTATCACATGTATTTATCAACCTGGTCTCGAGGTTCCACACATTAGCGTGAGTATCCAAGAATGCGACATCTAATTAAATAATTGCGAAAATGACCAACACCGAACGCCGCGCCGTGTCAAGATCACCAGTAAATAATATGGCGTAACTATGGAATATTTGCTTTGATAATCGTTTGGATACTTAGCTAGGATATTATTACATTCACAAATGTATGTATATGTATTACATACATATGTGAATGTACATACATAGTATGTTTTATCGTTCTGAATCTCTCTGTTCTGTTCGGAATTATTGGCAACTAGCTACTCTCGCACGGTTTCACCCGCTGCTCGGCTCTATTTGATCGTAGCGTGATGTTTTATAGCCTATAGCAATCAGGAACATTGTAGCTATCTATAAGTGAAAGAATTTCGGCAATCCGACCAGCGGTTTCAATAATTAACCCCTACATACAAACTTACAAATTTTACCTCTTTATAATATTAGTATAGATTTTACAAAGAATCTCAATAAAATATTAACATAAATAGAACGGTTTTTTGAGGGAGGATAATTAAATGACTTTTCTCATCCTTAGTGGGACCGGTAGGAGTGTCAGTCTGTCTCTTACTCCGTCGTTTTTCTGCTCCGGACTGGGGCCCTAGTATATAATTGCGGTTGCACCAATCTTATATGTATACCAACGTCCGGCTAGACATCGTCCCTACTGGCCTGTTGACTCTTTGAAAATATAATTTAACAATACCCAAGATACTCCTTCTTCTTATGGCCCTACTGAAAGTAAGTAACATGGTGTTAAAAAATACAAACTTTACACTTAGCATAGTTGCGATTCTACTGAGATGTTTGATAAAAATAACCACAAAGTACATTTTCTAATATGGCAAATAAAAGAGGACGAAGCTAAGACTTTAATTTAGGACATAACGACCTGGATAGAAAAGCATGAGTCGACTCTACCTTCGACAATTTGGTTCTAGGACACTTCAGTTTTCTAATATTTTCCTACGCTAATTTGAACAAAAATTGCGAAACTAACCACACAAAACTACACCTTGTAGGTCAACCTCTGAACCTACAATTGACAAGTCATTACACTGACTTGCAAACCGAATGAATACCTTACTTGAATACCATAAGGCCTATAATTCATAAGCCACTGCTTTAATAAAAAATAATGGAAATAAAAATACCACAGTCCTTCTAAAAGTTTGCCTTTGTGGCCATCAAATAGAAATTTACAAGCTTAGCTTAATAGAAACCATCATGTTTCTTCTTCGGCCGAGGCCGCGGCTATAGGTCCCCGTCTGTGGTGGTCTATTGGGTCTTTGAGGCGCGCGCGGGACGCTACGCGCCATGCGCTCGGGTCTGGTTCTGGTCGGACGGCGAGCTACCCTTACTCCCCGTCCGCAGACCCGCGCTTAAGGTGGCCGGAGATCGTCTCTCGATCCCCGACGCCCGGAGTGTCGCCTACTGCGGCGGCTGGGGCGTGAGGATGAGGATACCCTAAGCTTGGCTTCGAGAGTATCCCAATTTCCTTAATTGTAGGTATCTCTATCGACTCTTAAATAACAAATCTACATTACCCTCAAAACAAAACTCCTCCAAATAATTCAATGTTAAAACAAAAACTTAACAACTTATACTGTTTGTAATACCAACAATTTAACACAATTTCGTGATTTTTCTACTGTTTATATTTACTCTATTCATATACTTAAAAGCCACATTTCGGAAATAACGAGCTTCTGTGTTTATTTTTCTATGCTCGATTTAAGGCCAAGTGTGCTTGAATTCAGTGTCCGAGACATTTGTAAATATTTACGTAGATATAAACATAACGCCTTCTTTATTATGGATTGTCGGATTTTACATTCCTTTTGAATAATTTGTTTGTCACATTTGTCATAGAGAATTACTCAAAGTCAATGTCATAGGATTTATTTTAATTACACTATAAAAGATATATAACTTTCGATCCGTAGAATATTTAATGATTCCTTAGTAATGCTTTTGTTTGGAAATCATTTTTTCAAAATTCGATAAATTGCTAAAAAGAAGAGCCCACTTTACTATGTATTGTGTTTTCCGTGGTAGCACTCCAATGTCTTTTGTATCAGTGATCCAGACCCCACTCTCTCCTCAAATCCCCGATCTCCTCTTTAATTAAATCCCAAACAACCCACAAAAGGCCGGCCACACATTTGTAGTAACTCCTTTGGAATCACGAGTGTCCATGAGCGAACGCGGATTGCTTATCATCAGTCAATTTGTCTGCTCGTTTGCCTGAACTATGCCTTATTTATACTAATATTATATAGAGGTAAAATTTGTAAGTTTGTATGTAGGGGGTAATCTTTGGAACCGCTGGTCGGATTGCCAAAATTCTCAATCAATGATAGATAGCTACAATGTTCCTGAGTGCTATAGGCTATAAAACATCACGCTACGATCAAATGGAGCCGAGCAGCGGGTGAAACCGCGCGAGATTAGCTAGTTATCTAATAGAACTAAGAACAACAAAAAGTACTTATTTCATGTCAGTGGGTACATCTAACCGCTATAAAGTACCTAGTATAGTATTATACGGCTCCAGTACGGAAATGTTCTAAGTTACATCATCGGAACACAGATTCTTACGCTTAGGTGCTTACTATGACAAACTGAGAGAAAATATTGTTTCGAAACAAATATACTGACTGACAATGTAATGTAATGAAAGTGCATTTTCAAATGGTGTCATGATGGCTTGGAGCTCATGGCCTCACTTTTATGCATGAGAGTGCAGGTTCGAAACTGGACAACGGCTGATCTGACCTTATGAATTGGACACCACTAACGTACGGTAAAAGGAAACATTATGGACTTGAAATTTAAAATCACCGATCCGTTTTGAGTGCTCCTTTGGCGGACAGTGAGCACTTGTAGGGTAGTGATGATGATAACTAATTGTTTCCAAATATTAGCCAGAGCACCTAGCTTCACTGACGAACAGACTGACAGAGTACTTTTCTATGTATTTGGACGTTTCAAACGTACCTATTTATAGTTTAGTTGGAATAAATAATTTTGATTTGACTTTGACTAACTTTTGAAAATTACTTATGACACTACAACTGGAAGTAATAATAAAAAACATTAATGTCAAAAAGAGAATTCTTTTTGCTTTCGTACATCAATGGCGTTATAATGTTCACTAATTATTAGATCTACTTAGATCTACTACTTCAAAATCAATTAACTAATAACTAAACTAACATCGCCCTAACAAAGTAAACGTCATCAGAATCATGCACTAACGAGGAATCGATTTCAAATTTATGACCACTCTACACAACACTGAGAGGTTACGATTTTATAACCGAACTATCAGCTTTTACAAACCCTTTCAAAGTTTTAACGCAGCTGACAGATACCAATGCCCCTCAATATTTATGGTAGCAATCAACAGTAATAAACCACTTTATTACTTTATTAGCGATATCAATTTCAGATGATTCAGATCATGACGTCGTCGTGGTGGATGTTCAAAACCCAGTGACTTTTTTACCATTGTGACTTTTTCTGAGTTATATGTTCGTGCTTTCTTTGATTACACCAGAAACTTTTTGCATGTACAGTCAGGCATCAAAAATGCAATTGCACTGAACCAATTTTAAAATATCTTTGTAGAATAGAGTCAATGGTTGAGGACTGCTTTAATTTATAGCATAGAATCTAAATTAATGAATAAACTGGCTGTGAACCATTGAACTTTTACTACAAAGAAATTTTAGTCATTTTAAAATTGGTAGAGTGTCTTTGCATTTTTGACCCCTGACTGTAACTCGGTTCGTAGAGGCTTTGCGGAGCGTCGATGATTCAAGATTGATTGAAAATAAAGACTTATTCAAGTGAATGAACTGAGAGAGCTGGCTGTGTAACGTCGCCTGAGTAAGATCCCCGTTGCGACTTGAAAGTAGTAAACGTTTTCTCAGTTCATTTAAGTAAGTCGTAAATTTAGAAATATACACACATGTATGCAGTTTTTTTATTAAAACAGACGAAAAATCAAGTATGCAACCAATCAAAAAGACCGAAAAAAACAAAGATTGAAGTAAGTATTTCAATTAGAAAAAAAACTGGCTTGCTTTACGCAAGTCTCACAACAAAACTAATCAGGAGGTGTCATTAAAGGATTAATTATTGAAAATAATATAATGACATTTAACAAACAACCATAATGTAATTTATTTTTCTTATATTCCAACCTTCCTGCTCTCTCATCAAAACAAAACAAGGTTACAAGGTTGCGTCACCGGTCTTTTGGGAGAAAATTTGAGCATTGGTCATTAAATAAGGGACAGAGGAAGGAAAGGATAGTCCCTCCATTATCCTCACTCAAACGGCGAAACAGAAGTCAAGTTGCTTCACGCCGGTTTCGTGTGAGGTCGGAAGAACACCTGGGAAAGCGAATATTAAATAGATTAAGAGGATCAGTAAGCATAAGAAAAAATATTTATCTATTATTACCTAAGCAGAGACTAGAGGACATAAACTATAATCTAGCGTTCGTTTCGTACGATTACGAGCAGGTTGCAGGGAACATCGTTATTTACTTCAAGATACATAATAATTAAGTAAACCATTTACTAGACAAATGTAAGTCACGGATTCTTGCGGATACTTTGTCTGAGATTATCTAGTTCATAGTAATGACATTATCGTGTATTTGTTTAATGAAAATAATGACAATAGAGATATGACTGCAATAGTCTGAAGTGAAGCAAAAATTTCATTTATGATTTAAGATTTCTTGATTTAGGGGCGGCGATGGCTCTAGAATAATTATTGACTATATTTAAACTTTGATAGGAACACTTGGAACGTAACTTAGTCTATTTCTTTTATCAGAATTAGTACAAACATTTTCAATCAATTAATCAAATCAACCACCTTTATTTGATACTAACATAACTACTCCATAAAAATCCAACGTTTTTTGACACAGAAAATAATTGCAGTACATACGAGTAGTTAGTTATTTATCTGAATTCAATCCAAAACACACCTTTCTAATCGTAAGCACTACGCGATCATTAGAATTCATCTTATACAAAGTAAAAAAGCTATCAATGTCTTCCGAACTGAACCTTCGACCGCAATATAAGAGCCGCAAGGCCCATCTTATATTGCCAAACAACATCATTACATACACACACGATATAATGCATTAACAATGAACAAACAAACATTTCGACACAGTAGTACATATTTTCCTATTGTGAGTGCATCTTGGACGTCAGCCCAGGGCCGTACCATGTTGAGTCGTGCGGAGATTGCGCTCGTGTTGAATTTGAAGTTGAAAACATTTGTTAGTTACCAACTCCCTCTTTATTAAGGACTAGGTTTTGCCCGCGACTCCGTTTGCGCGGAATAGTGACTTCCTGAAGATTTTTTGTATAAAAACTATCCTGTCCTTTCTCGAGTTCCAAACTATGTCTGTACCAAATTTACAGAAATCGGTTCAGTAGTTTAGACGTGAAGAAAAGACAGACAAACAGAGACAGATTTACTTTCGCATTTATAATATTAGTAAAGATAGTATAGATAAGATTTGTACGAGGCCTAGCCTAAAATATTGAAAAAATATAAAAGTTTTAATTTCATTAATTTTGTCTCTTTATCCTTAAACCGCAATCATTAGTGTCAGAAAGGTGCGAATAAAAAAAACTAATTATATCTACTAGAGGTAGCACAATGCTAAAACTATTTTTGAATAGTAACTATAGTAAGACATTCTAAAGTAATTTACAGTAGCGATTTACTAAAGAGAATTACCTGAAAAAAGCTCTACTGGTTTCAAGTCACAGCGGGACTCCTACACATGAGCAGCGTGCGCGTCGCAGCGACGTCACGGACCCGACATTAATTTCAAAGTTTATATTTTATTTATAGCAGTTAAGAAACTACTTCTCATTCTTCTTACAGCTACTAAACTTACAGAAAACGTTATGGGAATCCCAGCTGAAATTATATGGAGGATTCACAACAAAAAAACATACAAAAAAAAAGAAAAGAATGGTTGCCAGCCCTAGCCAGTCAATCACCGACCGCTTCACGCTTAGCCTTCATTCATTTTGTCACATCCATCCGTTCTCCAGACCTTGATTGTCGGGTAATTTGCGCCGAACAAAGATGTTTCGAAATCTAATAACATAACGACTCTTAAACCTTAGGTAATGGTCACAAATATGTTTTAATGGCTACCGATTTTGCTGGCACGGATTATAATGGCGGCATTTCAATTCTGTACTAATAAGTTACGATCATAAATTGTCCATTTTATGTGCTGCTTGATAGTAATTAACGTTTCTTGCTAATTTTGTAGTCTCTCTGTCTACGCTTTGCTGGATCTTCGAATATTTGTTTGGATTTTAGAGATTTCTATGGGTTTTGATTTAGAATACATTCATAGATATGTACGAGAGCCATGATTCGACACGAATGGGTCGGCTCGACCAAAGTGATACTACAACCTCACAAAAAATAGGCGGGAAGCAAGCACCGCATTGTGTTTGCCGTGTGAGTGAGATTACTCCATCTCTTCCCAATCCTTAAATATCAGAAACCCTAATTACCAAAACCGCGTTGCATTTTGGTACTCGTAACTCCTTTGGTGTTGCGGGTGTCCATGGGCGGCACCGATTACTTACCATTTTGTCATCCATCCGCACGTTTGCCGAACTATCTCATGAAGAAATCAAATTAACAAACATAATACTTTTATCTTTAGGTCTTAAAGGTGAAAAGAACTAAATAGTACCTTATTTTATATTAGAATAAAAATAATATAACTTATGAGGTGTTGAATATACATAAATCAAATTGACTTTAAGCAATAAATGCTTATATATTATGCTTGTACATAACTACATGTATGTATTTTAAGGTGGGCCGTCTCGTCGATAATTTATGAAATTATTGATTTAATTGAACATACAATTGCGACATTACAATCGGAATTCGTTAATTACGATCTTAGCTAATATATATTTTTTTATTATACCAATAAAAACTAATCAGATTCACAAGCCAAAGAGATAAATCAAGTAAAACCAGTAAATATAAAAATAAGTGACTTAGTTATTTGACTAGGAACGTAAATAGAAAGATAGCTTTTTTTGTGAGGGGAAAATCATCAAATGACTTCTCCCGCCCAGTGTGTCAGACTTTTACTGACTAAAAACCCCCCTGTTCCTTCTCCTGCTCTGGGCCGAGGTCGCGGTGCCTCATTGCGCTTACCCCGCAACCCCGACTGAAAAATAGAAAGATAGCTGTAACTAAAACATTTAAGACTGTAAAAAATTATCTTTCCTACGCTTTCAACTGGCATTTTTTGTCTTGAAGTAGATATGTAAGTAATTTATACATCCTTTGTAGTTGTATATAGTTAAGACTATTTTTGTTGATGTTACAGGGTGAGGTTATCACTCAGCGATAAAACCCTTAAAATTAATATTGAGAATAAAAAAAAGTGTACTTAAACTAAGAAACTTGGTTTCAGAAGCCTTTTCTGAGCGGGAGAAAATAACCAATGATTTCTTGTACCACCGCCCCCGGTGGAGCCAAAGCGAATATTTTTATTTTATTTATTTCAGCCCCCGGTGGTCCGAAAAGGATTTATTTTAAAGAAAGCTTACAGACTAAATTAACAGCATGTAGGTAGTAACTGTTGCTAATAAGAAGCTTCCAATTATTAGAACTCACTACATATCAGACTCTTAATACGAAACACCACCCCAGTTCTTCTTCTTCCACACCATAGGCTTTACCCACAATCACGAGTATCTTCATACAACTGTTTAAGTATAGTTTAATGAGGAAATCCCTGGTTCCAACGGAAAGGATCAAGAGCAAACAATGAGTTTTTACGCAAGGAAATAACCTATTATATATGCATAAGGTTAGTTGCATTGTATGGATATTTATGGAAAAGTAACACCATCATGTGTGAAGAGATCATTATAAATGGTAAATTAGTATATGGCAAGGAATAGTTTCAAGTGAACAAATAGAAATATAAACAAAAATAAAGTATCAAATCTAAAATCAACACAATAACCTGATCAACGCATTCACATTTACGACCCGCTTTGAATCCCCAATACCTAAATCCCTAAAGCCCCCATTAATCCTGGAGCTACGAGTGTATCAAGTGATACATCTGCATAGTTTACACCTTATCCTAAGTCAGTGAGACAAAATCCCCCCTCTGCGCAGGCGCATTAAAATACGTGCGTAAAATAACGTAGGTTTACAAATCTGACCCTTCCTTAAAAGGTGCGATGTTATTTGCCAGTAAGAATCTGAATAAATTACGACAGTACGGTCAAATACAAAACAGCAAATATAGCGTTACCCCATGGCATGCGCACGCGCACCTCGCTGTTGCAACCGGCCTCGCCGCCGGCAAGGCAGCTCGCCGGTCAGTGATCATATGACTTCACTGTACAACTTTACAAGATGATTTACTTATAATACGTTGTATGTATAGGTATATATTGTATGGAATATTTTTTAAGATATTTCCATTGAAATTTAATCTGCATCGCCAACCTGTATTTTTAGTTTAAAAAATGTTGACTATCAACGAATTTAATTCGAACTATAATGTCATGTTACTCGTACATTGAAAACTACGCAATACTAGTAATATCAGCAAGCTGAGCTAAAGTCCTGGTTAAGAAGACCAGGTACTTACACAACAATTACGACCGTAGGGTCTTTTTTGAGAAGGTTAGGTCGATGAAGAGTCTTTTTTTGAGGACCTAAGATCTTCAAAAGACTTCTCCAGACTTCGTTAGCGCCATAGAAGGAGTATTAAACTCTTACTGACTAGCAAAAAAAACACCAATTTCCGTCTCCTACTCCGGGCCTGGGCCGTGGTATTTTATTGCGCTTGACTAAGCTAAGTTCGAGTTGTTTTATTAAAAAATAATTAATAAGTTTTTAAGGACGTTGTAATAAATCGATAGGTTCACAAAGATGCAAAGAGCAACGAACTTAACGAAAACGTCAAGATAGAAAGGAAATACACACCACGCAAGAATAGTTCCCTTAATCTAAAACAATTACAGTACAAATTGGATCACTTGCACAATAGTATTAGTAACACATTATATAACTGCCATGTAAGCCTTGTAATAACGTTTGTGTACCTGTACGCACATCAGATTGCACATAACATATGTGCTTATACAATAAATTGCTTAACATCAAAAACGTTTATTGATTTCTGCACATGACTCTGTTTTATGAGAAGATAATTATCAAATCACTTTTCTCGCCCAAGGTGAAGCGCGAGGGAGTGTCAGACTCTTACTGAATAAAAACTACCCCGTCCATTCTCTTCCGAACTGACCTGACTGAACCGACGCGGTACCTTATCGAACCGGACCCACAATCCTGGCTGATCATTTGCACTCTGCACAAAGTTCTAGAGTACTTATAGATTATAGCAAAGAAGTTTTTTTTTTCAATTACAAACTGGCAACCCGTCAGCCATCTGCGGAGATTGCGGCTGCCCCGTTTGCGTGAAGGAGCTGATGAAACATGTTACGTCCACCTATTACCACTAAGGGGCCAGTAGAATACCAGCGCAAGGCCCTGTCTTGCACATGCTGAACTGGTCCCATTTCACCACAGACTTGGGACACTAGTATGTAGGTGGTATATAAACTGTATGTACAGAATCTTATGTGTCACATGCTTTAGCGTGTGAAAAAAATTTTTTTTTATTTTTCTTTTTTTCTTTCTTTCTATTCACTAACAAATTATTAACTTTTCAACAATTTATCCTAAGGTATACTTAGGATAAATTGTCACTTACAACAAACTATTTTCCTTAGAATAGAACCCACCTCATATACACACAAACACCTACCTACTAACTCAACTAAAAACTTTTTTTAATTTTTTATTTATCTAATTCTTAACTTTTTTGTTTATTTTTTTCTCTCTTATGCAATGTGATGTAAATGAAGTAATTTAATATTATTTTATAAGCTAGTAATAGCCCTCTTTGCAACGCCTGAAAAAGGCCGTTAAGCTGTGCCTGTTACTTTAAGATCCTTGTACCCACCTTAACATGCAAATAAAGAATTTGAATTAAATAAATAAATAAATTTGAATTAAATAAGAAAATGAGAATGAGAAACCTGTCATTAAATAGACGAATACACAGATTATCCAGCTGAACAAAACTAATAATACTTGGCGAAATTTTTACTTTCATAAACATTGCGCTATTTTTTTCTACGCTCCCCACACTTAGCCGATAAGATAACAGGAACAAAATCTAGGCCAACATAAATACTAGCCCCATAAGCAGACGATTAGTAGTAGATTATCGATAATAACAAACGAATTGCTAAATCGATACATCAATCATTACAAACGATTGCTCTGTATCGATACAATTATGTCACGAAACATAATATCTGACGTCTAAACGATTAATATCATTAATCGTCAATCGAATGCCAGTAACAATATCGATTTTTATCGCGAGTTATATGTCAACTGGATAGGGTAATACATTTATGTTTAAATGTTGTTCGGTGAATTTTAGGAGCATTTTGATAATTAGGTCATTGTTTTTGTAATCATTATTCTTAAAATCTTCCTGCTAAATTCTGAATGTCTGTGCCTATTATATGCTTACATCTTTAAAACTACGTGACAGATTTTGATTAGATTTTTAATAGATACCATAAATTTTGAGGAATGTGTATAATTCATTAAGGTTTGCGAACGAAAACGCGGGCAGAAAGGCAGTATAAATAAGACAAATTAAAATAATAAACAAGTAGCTATATGTATATTCACGTTTAAAGTTGTTGTAACATTTTTTTTTCAGTTAGCAACCACTCAATCTCACGCTACAACGTGTTGAAAAATAAAATAAAAAAGAATCCATTACCAACGGTGGCGAAAATAATCAATCACAATCAATTATACACACTAATACCATATAATTAAGATTCAAGAAGCCAGAAAAAATAATTTTGCGAATTGACACCACGAAGTTGGGACAGAAAGTTGATAGTTATGGTAAAATGGATTTTATTATTTGGAGATACGGTTGAAGTGGAACGCAGAAGTAAGTTGGTTGTGTTATATGCAAAATACAAGCCAGTGTTGCCACAGCGATCTTGAACTATATACGTTCACTCGCAAATGTAGTGGAAATAAAGTCGGTGGCGAGAATTGAGCAACTAGTAGCTCTCAATCCTCTTTCACAGTAAATATTACAAATCTTATACCTATATATAGAACGAACAAAATTTAACAATCCCACACAAAGAAAAATAAACAATAACAGCTTGTGGTTTGACAAGGGTGCTTAACTAAGCAAGCAGAACATTTATGGGTAATGCAAATGTCTTAATAACTTTCCGTAATTGGTATGTATACAACGATAAGTATTGATGAAACAAAAATGGACGTTAATTTGACAAGCAAATAAATAATTGATCAAATAAAATTTGAATCAAGGATGCAGTTGAAATTTATGATAAATAAGTCGGTAGAAATGGATAACAATGGAAACATACAACACAACGCAACTGGAACAGAATTGGACTAGGCTACTTGTAACGTGTCAAAGCAATATAGCGTTAAAACACTAAAGAGTAAGAAGTCAAAGTCAGAATCCAATTAAACCATATAGTAGTAGTAGTAGTAGTAGTACTTTTGACATCGTATAATAGAAAAACGATGTATTCCTCATCATTAAATTTTTAATTATTTATCTAGAGAGAATCGATTATCCCTGATCCAGTCTATAAGTACACACAGCCCCAATAAGTAAGTGCCATAATAGCAATTTTCGCTTAAAACATTGAGATTTCCTGTTGCCATCTCTTTTATTATATACAGAGCACAGAACTTTAAGTGTACCAAAATCATCCGCTTCCATACTATACTGATATTTAATTGATTGAGAAACAGTCAAGCATTTACCGAAAGCATCCATCTTGATAGTAACATTTTGACTGATTCATATCAGTGGTATAAGTACAGTTAGACCGAAGTAGAGATGAAACAAAAAATATGACCACAGTAAATCAAGTGCCCTGTTAGTCAACTGGCGAGTCGAGACTCGGGGTCGATTTTAGGGTCACTCATAAAAAATAACGAGTGTTAATGTTTTAAATATCGTCGTGGTGGCCCAGAGGTTAAAGCATCTTTTGCATGAGCGTTCGAAACCTACATTCTTTAGACTGACATACGGTGAAGGAAAATCATGGGGAGGAAACCCGGACTGATAATTTCAAATTATAAGTTTGAACAAGCGTGGTGGTTAATGCTCAAACCTTCTCCACGTGAGAAGACGGGCCAACAGTGGGCCTTTATAGGCTGATGGTGTATCTTAAAATTTTTGGGAATTACAACTATAAAATTCACCAAGTGTAACTTATATGTATAAATTCACCAGATGTGAAAGAAATAGATGGCAAAAGAGATCCGTCTTTATTTTTTAAAGGACTTGCCCCGGTCGTCTTCGCAAGTCAGCAATGTTAATACTAATTTTTTTAGAATTTAATTGGTGTTCATTATACATATAAACGTTCCTTCTCAATCACTCTATCTATTAAAATGGACAACATCCAAATCCGTTGCGTAGTTTAAAAGATTTAAGCATACATAGGGATATAGGGACAAAGAAAGCGACTTTGTTTGATGTACGGATTATGACTTTCAAAAAAAACGTCTTTTAAAATATGATTTTATGCCCTTAACAAAAATAACCCAAGCAATGATCTGGAATATTGGAGATTTACTTCTTTCTTGGGCAGTAACGACCGCTTTATTAAACACATACATCTTTACCTAACCTTCAAATTATTAAAAGATATTAAGCACAAATAACTTAAAAACTACACAATACAAAAAACATGAAGATCGTTGTCTACAATAAATCAACATCAATATTTCAATAGGAGAATGTACAATTATTTTAGCGCCATTTATAATCGAGTTACGAAGTCAGGTCCGACGCACCGATGACCGATATCATTTCTGCGATCACTATCACGAACTGTGGCATTCAAACTGGTTTTACATACTATTACAACATATATTTCGGAATAGGCAGCGTCTAAAATATTTGGCATCGTTTTCTTAGTATATTTACTTAAGTTATTAGCAGTATTATACTTTGCATTGCTTGCTAATGTCATTCCTGCCTCAAATAGCCAATAGACTACCAGAGACGGGGCCCTATAAGCCTGATGTTCAGCCGTTGTTGCGGGGTAAGCGCAATTAAGCACCGGGGCCTCAGAAGGAACGGGAAAGTTTATAGTCAGTAAGAGTCTGACTGTCTGATAGATTGTAATCTGGAAGAGCACATAAACTAGGTACTTTTCATTTAAGTAACGGAAATTCAGCCACTGACAGAGCTGAGCTGGCAATAGTTTTCAATTTATTAAGATTTAGAACAGTGTGTACAATATTTCCAATAAAGAAAACAATTTCATTTTCTTCTCTCCTTGCTTTACTTGAACTGATCATCCAAACAGAAAATGTCTTCTAAACAGTTGTGCTAGTCGTATTACAGAAGAATAGTACATATTTGTATAAGCAGTCACAGCTAACGATTAGGATTTTTTTGCACATTGACGCTGTAGCTGGGCTGCCATGTAACATGTAGCGATTTTCAACAGTATTGTAGTGTTTGTTGTTGAATTCGATATGTATGTGAATTTGTATGTTTGTTAACCAATTTTAAGCTCTTGTATACTAGCTACATATCTCTATAATAAGATTAATCATAATCGATTCAGCAGTTTAGGAGTTAACGCATACCAGACAACAATTCCACTTTACATGTCTTAACAACTTAGTGTATTAATCATTTTTGTGCAAAAATTTGTTATAACAGTCATGGTTCAGAGATAATGATCGCCAAGTAACACTTATATTAATATTCAAGATGGTACAAGCATTTTCAAATACTGCAGTAAAATATCAAGGCTGTTTTGCTGCTAAAATAATCTAATATAATATGAATAAACATAAGATTTCCTAACTTTAAAACTGGTGGTGAAGTTTTATGTTACTATGAAGCAAATTTGATCAGAGCATACGAAGAAAACCATAGATGAACGACCCATCCTCAGCTTCAATGGTAGGACAAACAGTTCAGAGCAAGAGTATGAACGGAGTGGGTTTTAGTCAGTAAGAGTCCGAGTATCTCTCTCGCCCCATCCAGGGCAAGAGAAAAAATACTGACGATTGTAAAAATTAAAATAATAGCTTTACAACAGTGAGGTTTAAAAGGCAATCGCCAAATAGCCTGAGGATCGTCAATTCTCTTCTCTTTTAGTTAGTAAGTGTCTATTATGTACCTCTTATATGGAATGGGAAAGAGTGCAACGTTCGAAAACTGTTGATGATGATAGAGAAGAGTGTAGGAGAACCTCATTAGGTATTAGCTTTTTGGTTGACGAGAATAAGTCGTTATTTCTAATACATTTTGTTTATTATAGTTATAGCTTTGTTTATTTTTTATTTATACTTTAACTATCTCCGCTAACTGCATTACTCGCGTTACCAAGTCAAAATTAGCCTTTGTTATACGCCAATTTGCATCGGGATCTGTCCAGTAGTTTTACTTTTAAAGAGTTTCAAACATCCATCCCTTCGTACTCAGAAACTTTCGCAGTTTATTAAGTGACTTCAATGCCATATTACGGTACAGTTTATTTGTACCACATTTTATACGATAACATCAATACATTATTAACTCAATCAACAGTTATTATTCACTATTGTCTGAGACTAATTAAGTCTGAATACGAGTAGAATAATTTAGGATTTGAGTTGTTAAAATTTCTGTCGGCAAGCAAACGTAGCTCGAACGACCAGAACCAGATACTAGCGTAGCGTTCCACGCACGCCTTAAAGAGCCAATAAATAGATATCCGCGCGTAGCGTTCCGCGCGCTCCTGAAAGAGCCTATAGACCACCACAGACGGGGCCCTATAGGGCTGATGTTCAGCCGGGGTTGCGGGGTAAGCGCAATGAGGCACCGCGTCCTCGGCCCAGAGCAGGAAAAGGAACGGGGGGGACACTCCCTCCCGCCTGGACTTGGGCGAGAGAAGTCATTTGATGATTTTCCATTCACAAAAAAAACAGATGGCCCAACATGGCAAACTCTTAGCCAGTGCCCTTGGTCAGGATCAGGAGAAGAAAATGCACCTGTGCAGTGTTATGTAGAGTCGTAATGGTACAAAGGCTCAGGCACGTCACACGGATCGTATGTATGTTTGAAGTATGAATAAGATGGGTTCGAAACCTGAAAGTGCCAAATTCAATGCCACTTTAATTTGTACTTTCTAAGAAAATTTATAACAATGACGATAACGAATGATGTTTTTGGCGAAAAGCGATGATTTTGTATCTATAATATATTAAAAAGAATACATAACCAAGTCACTGGACAGCGAACTCGAAAACAAAACTAACACCGTGTGAACCCGCCAATAAGTACCTGTTACATATTATAATCACGTGATGAAGTAGCAATGACCGAGTTGTCGCCCTCGTTTGGTATTCGGAACTTCATCGCTCATCTATATTCCACCAGTGACTTGGAAATGCATGAGAAATGGTCTGTTGAGATATATTACTGTCAATTATTTCACTAGGAATGAATTGGGTATGTTAATCACCACAATTGCTAAAAGTTTTTTTAATGTGAGAGGAAAATCATCAAATGACTTCTCCCACCCAGGGCCGGGCGGGAGGGAGTGTCAGATTCTTACTGATTAAAAACCCCCCTGTTCCTTCTTCTGCTCTGGGCCGAGGTCGCGGTGCCTTATTGCGCTTACCTTGCGATTTTTTATAAGTCAAGTTATTAAATGCCTTCCACAATCTTCCTTCCATCCTGCTCCACCTAGGGCGAGATCCTGATGGAGCTAGTTGGAGTGTCAGACTTTTAGGTGTCGCGGTATAGTAATGCGCTCGGAACCCTGGCACTTACAACACCAGAGGAAGTGTAGTGGATGTCCATAGGCGGCATGTGAATGCATTTTGTCCTTTTCCGAGAAGTGTCTAGCCTGCCGGAGCTTGTTAATCCCAAGAAGTAAGAGATAGAATTAAATATATTTTAACATATGATAGTTTTATTGTTAGCAAAGGCGGTTGACTTTAAATCGAATATACATAATAAATAATTTAGATACCGTTTTATACATAAAATTATGTATTCTAATAGAAAATGAACTTGAGAAGAATCACAACAAGATTTTGCATGTTTACCTAAGTAGTTAAGAAATTAATCAAGTCTAAACGTGTTGTTCGTCACGCGAGCTCTCAGTTCATGGTTTGATGACGGTGCAGGTAAAACGTAGATTTTTTAAGTAAGTAAAACAAAACACTATCGGCCATTGTTTTAATATCATTTAATTCTACTATCACGCACGATAGAACGTCACGTCAATTGATACGGTTTGTTTTTGTAAATATGTTTATTTTTAGTTTTCAATGTCGATTTTTTTATGCGTGAAGATACATAGGTAAAAAGTTAATAATTCTTCTAAAATTAAGATCTATTTTTCATACTTAAAAGTAGCGCTTCTGTAACTTTAAATGCAGGATTAGGATCACAGTTTTGGAAAGTCCAGATTTATCTGTCAACCCTATTGCTTAGTTACTGTGAAATATATGTATTGTTACGACACGTTAGACCGTTTTAGGGGTGTCAAAAAATGCGCGTATCTGCTGTCCGTCCAGAACCAAACCCAAGCGCACGGCGCGTAACGTTCCGCGCGCGCCTTAATGAACCAATAGACCACCAATGACGGTGCCCCACGGGCCGCTTTTCAGCTGGGGTAGCAGTATAAGCGCAATCAGGTACCGCTGCCTCGGCCTTGACCAGGAGGTGGTTTTTAGTCAGTAAGTGTCTGACATCTTTTTGCCTTATCCTGGGCGAAAAAAGTCATTTGATAGTTTTCCCCCCATAAAAAAGGGTGTTAAAAATGTATTTCACTCCTGCCATCATCACAGAAAATAAGGCTTAGGTATCTAAACAACCAAGACTATAAAAATACCAAATATAACTACGCATTATGATTCAACCAAGCTGTCAAAAGCCGTATCTACCATACGCTAAGTATGTAAACAAAACCTTACATCAAAATCAATTAAATTGACAGGCGATTATAAACAAGTGCCTTAGTAACATGAATATAATTGCAGATAACGTCAGTACAATCACAATTCGTTAGTACATAACAGCACATGAAACTCCTTTAAACTAACAAAATTCTTCAATCGATTATTGACTCAATCACTTATATTTTTAAGTTGAAAATGTATTACATAATAGGTGTAGGTTGATCAAAGAATTAAATGTTCATGTATTATTTTGATAAGTAGGTACACCACAAGTAACGATTTCTTTGATGTTGTTACACGAAACGTCACTAGCTCCTAGTCTAATGAGCTCTTCAGTACATGACACCCACAATTTGATTGGCAGCTCCTTGACTATTGAGAAGGTAATGTAGCCGTATTTGTTCCTCTGACTAAGACCTTATTGTTTATATTCAAGGAATACTCTCGCTCTATTATGGTATAATGTACTGGATGAACCCTTGAATTCCGCATGCCCATATAATTAATTATAATTAATTTGGTTGTTTTTACCTATATTCAGATACCAGAATTATTTATAGGAAAGAGTAGAAGAAGGAAGGAGGGTGGTTTTAGTCAGTAACAGTCTGAAGGCTATCATTTTCTTGAACAACGAGGAGCAATGGTTATATTCATTATACCATACGTACTGTTTAGACTATGCAATTCACTTCTTTCATTAATTACATGCACAAGCAATGTTCATAAATTTTCTCAAGATTCTACGCATATATAAAAATCAATGCCACATTTCATTGTAAGTTTATAACTCAACAATGTCTTTATCGATTTGTCTAATTTTGGTCTTTAGTTTTTCGTAGAAGTCCAGAAAAGGTTTGTACGTTGAGAAAATTAAAAAAACAATCTTAAGAAAGTGTTTTTTTTTTACTTGCTATAAACTAGTGCTTGACTGCGATCCCACTTAATGGTAAGCAGTGATGCATTCGTTGATGGTAAGGCGCACTAGTTTATTAAGAGCCTATTTACTCTAGCCTTGAAGACACCTAAATTATATTCGGACGTAAAGACTGCAGCCGGCAAACTGTTCCAATCCCTCGATGTATGCGGTATAAATGACGAGGCAAAACGTTTAGTCCGAGCCGCAGGTGTCTCAACAACGTAAGGGTGGAAATTTGCCGTGTGCCGGAATTTCCGAAGGTGAAATTGGGATGGCGGAAAATGATGTAAATTCGATAAGCACGCGGGTGGAGCCGCGGGCGACCGCTAGTAAGTCTATAAGAACCACACTGCAGTAACTAGCATTTAAATTTACGCAATAAACTAACAAATTAACAGCTTCCTTACTACTGTTTACTACAAAGTTGTGATCTCAATCTTTTCATTTGAGCGCCGATTGGGGTCACCAAGTGAATACTAATTGCACGGACAAGTTCATTTTCATTCTAATGTTTCCTTTACAATTATCTGTTAATTCGACAGGTTATATTGCAGATGGAAACTATATTTCACATAAATATTGACAATATTGAATGTGTTTAAAAGCTTTTAACAATTTCTACATTGATCAAGTACAATATAATTGTTCAGTTAACACGGGGTCCCACTCATCTCTAAATAATACTTGTTCTTCCATGTTTATGCTTCCAACTTCTCCACAGGAGGCATATTATATTATAATGCAATTAAATAATACAACTAGCACCGGATATGATGGTATATGTACAAAAATAGTAAAGTCAGTTTCTAAATATATTGCTCCTATTTTAAGCCACTTAATTAATACGTGTATAGCAAATGGTAAATTTCCTGAAACATTGAAGGTAACAATTATCAAACCACTATTTAAAAAAGATGATGTTGAAAATATGGCCAGTTATAGACCGATAGCACTAGTGCCCATATTCTCAAAAGTTTTTGAAAAGGTGATATGTAAAAGAATTAATGACTATTTTGAAAAAAACAATTTATTTACTGACAAACAAAAAGGTTTTAGAAAAAATATGTCTATTGATATGGCCATTTATGAATTTTTAAATCTAGTAACGTCACGAGTAGATAAAAGACTGCCAGTATTAGCGTTATACATGGATATGTCCAAGGCATTTGACTACGTTGACCATCACATTTTGCTCAGGAAATTACACTCGTATGGCATAAGAGGTAACGTTTATGATCTTCTTGAATCTTACCTTAAGAACAGACAACAATTGACCGTTATAAATAGAATATGTAATTTAACTAAAACTGAAACAAACTACGAATCTAATTACAGAACTATAACACACGGAGTACCCCAAGGAAGCGTTCTCGGACCTTTATTATTTCTTATCTATATCAACGACTTCCCCACGTCTACAAATTACCCTATGATAATGTTTGCTGATGACAGTACAATAGTTTTTGATAATAATGAATATGACAAACTTGAATGTGACATAAACAATAATATAAAATCTGTAATAAATTGGTTACAATGTAATAATTTAAAAATTAATCTGGACAAAACTTTAATTATGAAATTTGGACAAAGAACAAACAATAAATTAAACCTAAATATAAGTTACAATGACATACGTATTGCTGAAACAAATAGTACAAAATTTCTAGGAATACATATACAAAATACATTATGTTGGGATATTCAAATAGAAAAAGTATGTAGTAAAGTTAATCAATATTCTTATGCTCTATATATGTTAAGAAAAACAGTCAGTAAATCAACGCTTCTAACTGCTTATCATGGACTTGTAGCGTCAACCTTGAGATATGGTATCATGTTTTGGGGTAATGCGACTGGGAAAGAAACTGTATTTATTGCACAAAAGCGGTGTGTTAGAGCTATCTGTAATCTGAAACAAACTGATAGTTGTAAACCTTTCTTTAAAAGCTTGAAGATACTAACGTTGCCTTGTTTATATATCTTTGAAACTGCTTTGTTCGTCAGACGTAACCTTTCAAAATTTTCGCAAGTAAGTAGCCTTCGTAGAGCTGATAAATTACATTTAGCCTCGTGCAAAACTGCAATGTTTCATAAAAGCATATTCGCAATGGCTCCAAAAGTTTATAATCAACTTCCTAAATATATAAAAGATTCTGACAATATTAATGTATTTAAGAAAAGACTGTTTATGTTCTTGACAGAAAAAATATATTATTCAATTGACTCTTTCCTTAATGACAAATCCAATAGTATTTAATTATTATTTTATTCTGATCCATGTTATGCTTGACTGTAGACATTTAAGTATTGACCTATTTTGAAAATCATTGTATTTTAAACTTTAATTAAGCCTGTATATGTTTGTATTCTTTCATTTCTATAAAATTTGTACACCGATATGGTAGGGCATAGAGATCATAAAAAATATTTTTTGTAACACCAATTGTAATAACCTATGTTCACAAATAAATAAATTTGAATTTGAATTTGAATTTGTATTTTATTTATATTAACTTCTTTTTAACATTTCAATCGTGGTACTTAATTACAAACACAAAAGAAAAACAATGTCTGCTTCACTTGAGGTTTGATGAATTAAAAAACCATTGAATGCCCACAATAGATTTCCTTCTGAGTCGAGATGCGTTAACAATCAAACACAAACTATCCAGGCCCTAAACCATAATTTCTGGATCACACAAAGTATAGTTCTGTGCCGAAATCGAACTTGCTGCACGCTCCACAGCAGCCAATTGCCCAGCCGCTACGCCATCGTGTAGTCTAATATATCAATTTCTATATTTTTAATCTTTGGAAAAAATAAGACAGAATACAGATTAGGAGTATTAGGATATCACTGAGGCAAGTCTATGGACGGTAATGGAAGTTCTAAGTAACGCATATCATAACAATCATAACCTTAAAACTTCTGTGAAGACAAAGCATGGGGCTATTTTTTAAATACGGAAACTAATTAATTTCCTAATCCTATCCTGGGTAGGTCGAGACCGAGTGAGTTTCGGGAAAATTATTAAATGACTTATCCCGCACTGAGTGGAGCGAGAGGAGGTAACAGAATCTTTCTGACTAAAAACCACAAACACATTTTTCCTTCTCCTGCTTTAAACCAAACTCAGTCAGTTTTGCAACCATGCAAAATCTTAAAAAGTATAAGTTCCTAATATTCGATGCATCAAACGTATGGTCACTCTACAGTCGGTTTTATAATAGCAGACCCTATTACGAGGACATGCACTCCAGCGGTAAATGAGTGCAATAAAAATAAAAGAACGCAATCTCAACTTAACATTTATAAGGCCACACACGTTCTGAACAAATAACATGAAACCATTTGTGTACCTTCTTCTTTTCTGAGGATATTCATAGTATTAAGGTAAAAGGGAAGCTTTAATACCCTTGTAAGTTATTATTAGCTATAAGTAGCTAATTTATTGCAAGTTCAAAGGTGGCTTCTACCTGGGAGATGTAAAGAGCAAAATTGTTAAAGCCATGTCAGTCTATTTGAACAGACGGCGAGAATCCGGCGTACTAAGACATAGTTATTAAATTAAAAACCATTCCAATCTCTTTTTACAGAGGACAGGAATCCAGCGCTTTAAAAACAGCACAGTTCTCTAGAATGGCAGACAGGAATCCTGGACAATAAAGCATAATGTTAAAATTACTCACCAATAAAGACATTTCAGTGTTTTTCGGCATCATAGTGACATCACCAGGTCTGACTCCTGGCCCGCAGTATGGCAGGGAGGGTCCTCTGTTGGGTAATCGAGGGGGAGGCTCGTGGAGCGCCAGCAGTGCTGCATGGAGCCGAGCTCGTGCTGCACTGATTCCACCTGCTCCCCTCACTGCAGCTTCCACCACATCGTTCACGTCTTTCTCCCATCTAATGGTATAATGAGGAAAATGAACTAAATGATTTACTTACGTGATTTTACTGAGAAAAGCTCTACTAGTTTCGAATCACATGGGGATTCTTATTAATGAGCAGCGTGCGCGTTGCGGCGACGTTGCACTGACGACAGTGACTTGAAATTAGTAAAGCTTTTGCCGGTTAATCCACGTGAATAAGTCGTTGTTTTCAATAAATTAAGGATAGGGACCTTCATCTTGGTGATAATATTAAGAAATAATACGCATTTGGTTAGCCAAATTCTTGGAAACATGAAAGTGGGAACTGTTTTCTGATTAAAGCTGTTTACAATAAAATAGGACTTCAAAAATATATGAAGCAGTTTTTTTTTTGTTGAATTGTTCCATGCGAGAATTGAAACTTTGCGCGAAAGCCAGATACTGCTCCAACTGTGCATTTGAATCAATGTAACCTATGTCTACTTATTTTTATCTCGCTCTTTGATAAATAATGAGCACGATATTATATTAATATTACACGACACAAAATTGGAACAGAAACCAAACACGACACTAGAATTACATACTTAAGCATAGTATAGTTCCAAGATTTCACTTAAAAGATACCTGCTGTGCAGCTAAAACATTGCTTATCTAAACTTTTCCCAAGCCGAGATCAACGTCCTCGGCTAAGATACAATGTAAATGTGGATGCAGGCAGCAATCTACTTGATATATTTCTTTAGTCACTCTATACTAGAAGAGAGAGTAATACGGTTTGCCGTGGGCTATACAGGCTACCTGATCGTTGACGCAGGCATGTTACTTCTTAATAAACACTTTATAATCGAATTGAAACTTTCTCTCATAAACACTAAAATTTATTTTTGTTTTTCCTTGGTATATCAGAATTCTTTGGTATATCAACCCAGCACGGTCCAAAACTGAACTGACTGTGACTCGTTGCCTCCACTGTCAAACAATTACAATGGATTTGTGAGGATTAGTTCAAAAAACATCAAGTTATAAAGACGAATAAGTAAATACTTCAATAAAATGATTGATACTTTAAAACTATCGGAGTACTAGAAAATGTTAAGATTAAAAAAATATCTTACAGAGTCGGCAACTCTGTCATAAAACTCAATTGTAGCAAATATAGATAGGCTATGGAACCGCTCATAATCAGGTTGACAGTAACTTTGCTAAGGGAAGTAAAAACAAACTCCGCATACCTACAAACTCCTAAACAGGACCTGATATCTTCTTTGAGACTCCTGCTGAGCGTGCAAATCGGACTGGCATCGGAGTCCGATGTGGTGTGAGATCCATCGTTCTTGTCCGAGTCAGACAACCGGCGAGCCGGCGGTTCGAACTGCTCATTCTTTGGTAAGTTAGGGGACACCCTGCCGTGACTGCCGCCGCCACTGCCGTAACCTGGTGACATAGATAACATTCTAGAAGAATCTAACTATAGAAGTAAACTAGACAATTCAAATTATCCCTTCACATTATGAAAATGTTAATTCTTAAATCGGTCGGCAAACGAACAGACGGATTACCTGATGGTAAGCAATCGGTACCGCCCATGGGCACCTATAACGCCAAAGGAGTTACGAGTGCGTTTCGGCCTTTTGGGGATAAGGGTTCCGGTAAACTCACTCACACAGCGATACACAACGCTGTGGTTGTTTCACGTTGGTTTTCTGTAAGCCCGTGGTATCACTCCGGTCGAGCCGACCTAGTCGTGCCGTTGCATGGCTCTCCCATACTTTATATTTAATCTCTTATTCCGAACAAGCCGTTTGTTCTTTTTTTACATTGAGAATCATAAATCAGCTTAAATACATAAACATAAATTAATTAGTTTAAAATGATTAGAACTACAATTCGAAAAAAAAATTAAGTTACTTACCTGAGGATGTAGATGGCGCTCGGCGTGGAGTGCGCGGCGGCTCGGGAGCTTCACCCTCCGGCACTTCGTCCAAAGAGTCCACGATAATGACTACCTCTTGTTCCTCCTCCTCAGTGTATAGAGGGTTGGATCTGGCGATAGAGAAGTAACTCATATAATTTAAATGAATTATTCGACAGCTACGAAACTTTATTGTCCCATCAAACATTTTTTTTATTATTATTTAGGTAAACATGGAATTTTTATAGAAGCAAATTTTTTGAACTGTCAATGTGTATATGTGAGGATTTAAACAATATAGTATATATAGGAATGAGTACAAAAGCAATATTGTCTCATCCTCAAAATAACGTAACGGAATTTTGGTGCGGTTTTTTCAATAGATAGAGTGATTAAAGAAGAAGATTTATTATTACATTAGAGAAAATTCGTATCAGCGTTGCACCTGTCTGAAGCCGGGCCGAGTCCCTAGTTTACTAATAAAATCGTCGTGTGAACATCAACCAATTAGTACGTACGGTAAGGTAATCTGCTCGATCTGCTCAATAATCTTTACGTTTTAAAACCATTAGAATTACATTAAGCGAGACATGATCCGTGTTCAGTTCCTGGTACGGACGCAAAATTACAGAGCACTGCAAAGTTCAATAAAACTGGTCCACTTATAAATATCATTCAGTAGATAGCGAATGCTCTACAAGTAAATTGCCTATCAACCGTCGCATGTGTAGTAAATTGAGTTTTACTAACGAGTTTATTGCAATTATACTTTAATCCCTAAACAGGATTTTCTCCTGCAATGTGGGTAGGCTTGCAAACATACAAATGCACATTACACAAACCAGACCCGGAACAATGAAGTTATCTGGGGAATAATATGATGTTGTCGCGTCAGAATGTTTGTATAAGATAGTGACAGCAACAATTTTATTCCTCAGATAACATTTATCTGACCATTGAAAAATCAGCCCTTAATCTCTCAAACATAATTCGTTTTCCAAACTTAATAAAAGTTAACCTAGACCTTAGAACAGAAATAACATCAACAATGTAAAAATTAAACGCAATCACGTACAAAACCTATTACTCATATACATTAACGCAACCCTTTATGAATATACAATTTTATAAGTCAATGAACCTTTACTGACAACCAAACAAGTTAAAACAAACCTTATACCTTTTAAATAAGGTTGTAATATAAAAGACAAGGTAATAAATGATTCAGAGGTTCCTGGATATTTGCTCAACAGGTATTGTTTGGTAATATTTAGTTATTTGTGTAGCATTGTTTGGTCTGACAAAGACGGTGAGTGTATAATTTGGAATTTCGTAAAATTATTCACCTATTAGTTGATAAAATCCTAATGCAATGCGACACAAGGTCCGTTTTCAATACTCGTCAAACAGGAATAAAATCATATTTTTGTTTTGAGACAGAGTTGAACTTATTGGTGTAATTTATCAGACTGCTACGTTATAGGTTCCTGGATCGAAATACAAGTTACAGATTTTAATCACAAATCAAAATAATTTGAAGTATGTATTACTCAAGAATAAGTCTCTTTTTTATGTCATAGACTGGCAAAATGATAGGTGTAGGTCGGCGAACGCGCAGGCGGATTGGTAAGCATTCGGTGCCGCCCGTGGGCACTCGTATTTCCATAGGATTTACAAGTGCGTTGCCGAACTTTTTTCGGGTTTAACGGTTAAGAAATTTGGGGATTGAGGATGAGCGAGAAGGAGAGAGCTTCCGGTAATCTTATTCACATAGCTAAATACAACGTAAGTCTTGTTTCATGCCGGTTTTCTGAAGACGAGGCATCATTCCGATTGAGCCGACCTATTCAAGTCGAAGCATCGCTCTCCCACACTTTAATCTGCGTTATAATTTAACTGCACCGTTGGCGCGGTGGCTGGGCATCTGTCTACGGTTCGATTCCAACGAGAATATACATCTTTTTGTGATCCACAATTATTGTTCCGGGTCTAGGGTCATATGTGAAATTGGATGTTTGTAAACACATCCACAACACAGGAAAAAAGGTTAGTGTGGGGCAATGTTTCTAATTTTTATTAAAATGTATAAAGTAAGATGTTATTCTTAGTACATACCTGAGCAATGGCGGCGGCATTTGATCGAGTGCGTGCAGCGGGTGGTGCGCAGGCGGCGCGGGTGGCACGGCACGGCCGCCGCACGCGCACCCTGCCGCCTCCGAGCACTCGCGTCGCCCTCCACCCTGACAATAAGCAAATACCATAATCTTAATCATTTCGTATTCTATCTTTTTTATTTTTCCTTCTTATATTATAAGTGTTTAAGTTTGTGAGAATGTTATTCCTTCATGCAAACACGGCTGGACCGATTTGGTTTCTAGGTGTGGAGATAAGTAATACCCATTTTTTTTCGTGAGGGGAAAATCATTAAATGTCTTCTCCCGCCCAGGGTAGGTCGGGAGGAATAAGTGATATCCTGGATTAACATATAGGCTGCTTATTATCAGCATACCATTTGGACAAAGCCACGGACGGAAGCTAGAATAAGTATATTTAATATTAAGTTTTGCCAGCGATGTCGCCTGCAGTTCCAGGGTAAAAAGTACCTAATGGATCAATTATTTCAAACTATAGACTCAACCACCCATCCATCCGTCCATACTTTTGCGTTTATACTATTTCTTCCCGCCTCACCATTGGCGGTAGAAGACATTTGATGATTTTCCCGTCACAAAGAAATACCTTTATGAATAAGAATAGGACCAGATAGCAGACAGAAGAGGAGATAGTAGAACTATGCAGCTGGAAGGTTTGTTTCAACGTATTAATGTCCTGTACTAAATAATAATTCGAATAAAAAAAATCATACTGCGCTCAAAAGGAGCTTGTAAGCACTTTCAAATACAGTAGCTTGTACATTGTAATCGAATAAAATAATAAAGTACACCTTCTAATTAATAATGTAAGTTCACTTAGTCAAAAAATATTGAATCGAGAAAACATCACAAACGTAGGAATTTAATCTGTTATCTCATTAATTTCTTAATTTCACACGATTCCATAAACGCATATCTTCACGATCATTATGATGTGTACAAGGCTAGGCAGCGAGTTACATAGACAATTAGTTTAACTTACATAATGCAAAACAAAGAAATACAATGATTGTTTCGTACCGTAGAGCACACTCCACAGTGATACAATCTCCGCGCAAAGACTGTAGAATATGTTTAGATTTTTAGACTAGACAATCTTGAGCCGACCACAGCCTTACAGAAACCAGCGTGAAACAACCACAGCGTTGTGTTTCACCGTGGGAGTGAGTTTACCGGAGGCCCAATCCATCCCCTCGCCTAATTCCTCCTCATTTAACCCCAAAAGTTCGGCAACGCATTCGTAACATCCGTCGTTGCGGGTGTCCACGGGCGGCGCTGATTGCTTACCATCAGGCAGTCAGTTTGCTCGTTTGCCGATTTATCACATAAAATAATATATATATATTGTAACTATTAACTATTGTAAGCCATTCACAGGTTCTTATACGACTTTTTGTGAGAGGAAAATCATCAAATTACTTCTCTAGCGAGGCGAGAGGGAGTGTCAGACTCTTACTGACTAAAAATCCCTAATTTCTTCACCTGCTTCAGGCCGAGGCCTCGATACTTACGTTGAACATCAGTCCAGTGGATCCAGTCTATGGATGAGTCACAGGTAACGAACTCATTACTAATCCTTTGTTATTTGACACGTAGTTAATATTATAAATAAAAAAGACATTCTCAAAATAATTTCCTTTAATTTAAATAACTTAGAACCTTGTTAAAAAAAACCCAAGAAATAAGCAATTATAATAACGCTCAACTACACATAATCACTTTAACTTGAGCAGAAAGGTCTGTTGACGTGTTATCAACCGTACCATCTGTTTCATCCGGCGATTCACTTCTTTATCTTTTCACAAATCACATTAGCTTTGAATTATTCATAAAGAATCTCGGAAGTTAGCAGCGCATTGTTTTTTCACAATACTTAGAATAGTTTTTGTTGTGGAATGAAGTATTTTTTAGTAAGCGTAGAAGATAGAGATACGGTATCGTATGGTATAGTACATGCATTGATGCAATAAGGAAGGTGTTACCTACAGACTTCCATTTTGTCATTGATTTCTTTTACACGACTCTATCTATAGTAATAGTGGCATAACTTGCCAGGTTGACTGATGATGCGCGGGTTGCTAGTCGGTCAACCCGCGCATTGAACATTACAGAATAGAGAGAACATAAAGAATTTTAAAAAATAAATTAGATTTTTAAGCCTTATTTTATATTATAAAGTGTCAAATAAATATCACTTCTATCCTAGTAAAAAGAGACAATGAAGTTATATTATACATGTTTGTTCGTTTCCTTTCACGGGATCACAGGATCCCGGACCTTTGGAGGGCGTACGAGGAGCCGAAGCCAACTCGCAGAGGCCCGTTGAACATTTTTAATATAAATGTGATGGGACATCAGCCGGCAATTATCCCTGTATGCACTATAAAAGTGCACCCAAGGACAATCGAGGCCTCTACAGAGTAATGTCAGACTCTTACCGACTAACACCCGTTCATTCTCCTGCTCAGATCTGGAGAAGAAAAATTGGACCTCCGGCAACCTTACACAGCGAAACACAACGATGTGGTAATTGGAGGTTGTGGGATCACTTCGGTCTAGCCGACCTATTCGTGCCGAAGCATGGCTCTCTCAAAGTATGTCTCCCAAAATAGGACATTGAAGCAGGAAAGTGTTGAATCACGACATGCAATAATTATACAACAATTATTGTCGCTACTAACGGATGCTATTTGCGAGATCAACTAGCCACATCGCCCTCGTTCCACTTGTCTCGTGCTGTGGAAATACAGTATTAAGTAACATTTAAAATATACTGTTAAGACATTACTTATTGTTTGTTTTTGCACTGCACAATATACTGCACTGACGTCATAACAAGGGTTTTCAACTGTGTTTCTTCTTTTCTTTTTTCTTTTTTCTTCAGAAGACCTCTTTTTTTTTAAGGGGTAAATTATCATTGTATTTCTCTGGCCCAGGGTGAAGCGAGAGGGAGTTTCAGACTCTTACTGTTTTCTTCTCTTGCTCCAGGCCGGGGCCATGGTACCTTATTGCGTTTGACCAGCAGCCCCGGCTGCCGTTGGCCCCGTCTGTGGTCAACTTGCATGGTTCTCCCAGGCTTCTTTTAATGTCTGAATTTTTAACCATAACTATGAACTCTTCGTTTATGTTGGCGTTTCTTCTCAGAGAAGTCAATTAGAAATTTGAAGGTAAGTTAAAAGAACTACGTGGTTTGACCTTTTAATTCCCGGACGAGACTTAAGTCATTCTGTCTCCTGCATTAATTTTACTGAGGGAAGTGGAATCTATTTCTCCTCTTCAAATAATATCTTCTGGTTTATTTCGTTGAGGGATCTAAGTCAGTCATTCACGTCCCTAGGACGCGCTGGACTTCAGTATTCCGGTATTGCCACGGTGTTATCTACTGTAGATCCTGGCTTATAGGAGTTGCAGCAGTCCAGAGAGGTGGTATTACACCATTTAAAAAAAGATTGTAGTTCTGGATCTAACACCCGGTTTCTGAAAGGCTTGTCAACGCTAAAATTAACGAATCTCCTGTTAAATCTCTTGTCAAGTCATCTGATTGGTTGTTGATAATTCAGTCAACCAATCAGATGACTTGACAAGAGATTACCTAAATTAATTTTAACATTGATCGGCCTTTCGGAAACCGGGGTAAATGTAATTAATAATCATGTAACTTAAAGTGGGACATTTTTCAAGAAGAAAAAAAATGTTTTCTTAAAGGTAAATTAATAATTGAAATCTTACGCAATATACCTCAAGGAGGATTTCTCGTTTTCTACTAATAAAAAGGCTTCATTATCTAATATTTATCTTTACAATCAATTTGTGAATGAGCGTATTGACACTAAGTGTATATGTTGAAATTAGTTAGGTATGCCAATAAAGATAAGTTTTCCTTGTAAAAGATTTACACACAGTCTATTATGTAAGAGGTTGGACAGAATAAACAAAATAGATATTTTTTAAATAGTAACTATATCGTGAGACAGGTTGGTACAGGTTGCGGGGTAAGCGCAATGAGGCACCGCGACCTCGGCCCAGAGCAGGAGAAGGAACACACTCCCTCCCGCCCTACCCTGGGCGGGAGAAGACGGTTTTCCCCTCACAAAAAATAAATAAAAATAAATCGTGAGACATGCTAAAATTTACCAGCACGCTGCTCATGAATAAGAGTCCCGCTTGTGACCTGAAACTAGTTGAGCTTTTCTCTGCAAGTTCACGTGAGAAAGTTGTTATTTTGAATAAAAAAAAACTAGACACGTTTATTATCATTCTGAGGATAAGAATCAAGTTAATTTTGACTTTTGGATATGTTTGACACACCATTCATCTGATTGATTTTGATTTATCATTTTTTATCGTAAATATAATTATGTTGTATGTTTTAATTTACTGTGTACAATCATACGTCTTGAGCGTAGTTACTAATGCTCAAACCTTCTCCGTGTGAGAAGAGACCTTTGCTTGGCAGTGGGGACTAGTCTGATGATGGTGATATCGATTATGATGATGAATGTATGTGAGACTGTCACTTTAAGGCTCTGCCAAAATAGGTACATTCCAATTCTATATTAAAGATAGTCAATCCGCCACAAGCTTCAGCCGATTAAATAATTATTTAATTTAATATTTAAGGCCATATACAATACCGAATTTGGAACACAACCAATCAAATCGACGATTATATAAAACAAAAACGATTAAGATATTTGTAAATCGATTTCGCAATCCCTGCTCGATTCTTTTTTTGTTTTAGGAATCATTAATCATTAAAGTTATTTTTAATCTTTAAATAAATATACTATAAAACTGTTCTGTTTGTTGGAGACTTAATGGCTGACCCTCAAGCTTGGCGACTTTAGGGAGTATTTTTTTTATCTTTATTTATTTAGAGGCTTTTGCCTTAACTTTAGGGAGTAATAACAGCTTTAACTGATCCCGAACAATTCTGAAATACACGTTATCTCAACTTTCACACATCACATAATCAGTCCTTAAATGCCCACTGCTAAACAAAAGGCTCTTCTCACACGGAGAAGGTTTCAGCACTACTCGCCACGCTTGCTCAAGCATACTTGCTGATTTTAAACTAATAATTAGAAATTATAGCTGTTAGTTTAGTCCTTATAATGGTGTCTACAGAAAATTGAAAGTTCATTTGGCTCGGAAAAAGTCACAATGCATGGTTTGATTCCCGCACGGAACCACCAACTCTTTGTGTAATCTACAAATTGTTGTTCCGAGTCTGGGTGTGATGTGTATGTGAAATTGTATGTTTGTAAACGCACTCACGACACAGGGGAAAATGCAAGAGTAGGGCATCGTATTATCAAAAAAAATAGAATTTCACAAAATGCGTGCGCCAAATGGGGAATATCTGAATATTCATACGTGTGCGAAGTCATGGACAAAAGGTAGTTATTTATATGTAGGTAGTCCCATCTATGATTAGATCACAAATCACAGACCAATATTGATTGAAATCAGCTTAATTATTTAATCAGTTAATTGGCTGGAACTAATTCAAACATTAATCATAGTTTGAAGTCGTTTGAAGTGTTTTATTTAGTTCAAATTGATGTTTTATTTGCTTATTAATTTAACACCTACCTACTTAAGTATATAGGTGAGGTTTATGTAAAAAAGTAGTCAGAAAGAAGGTGCGATTGTTTTTTAATTTATTTAATCTTGTATGTTGTTAATATAGGAAATATAGGCTTTATAAAAAAAGAGAAAGTTTTGTAAAGGTCAGTACTTAAAAAATACATTTACAACAAAGGCACAAGATCACTGAAAATCGATGTGAAACAACCACAGCGTTGTGTGAACCCAAAAGCTTCTTCTTATGATAATAAAATTCCTTGATTCGGAGTGCTTAACCTTTCGATCCTGGTAATTCGAGACACAATAAAAGAACAATAGGTGTGTGAACGCCTGCCTTCGCTTGGGGTTTGATGAATTACTACGTAGTATTTTTAAGAAAAGATTATCTTAAAGGACCTTGACATTTCAGTAATCCTATTATTTGCTCCGTTAACCAGAATAATTACAAAAACGTATGGCTACATTTGAAAAATATAAGTTATTTATTAATTTTCAAAATAACCCAAGCAATTAATTGTACAATTAGACTGGGTATGTATCTCTTCGAAACTTAATGAATACATCTGAGAATTCATCCGTAGGATTGTTTAAAAAAACCATTATAAAAATTAATCATTCGTTCACAGTTGCTACAGAGTAAATGTAATAAGCTTGTTAGAATGTTAAAGAAATATAACTAATGATCATTAATATCAAAGATTTATTAGTTTTTACAAACATTGTTTTAATTGTTGATAACAAGGTTTCTTTTACGAGGACGGTTACGGAAACGTGGTGGTGGTTTTTGTAGGAGATTTGGTGTTTTGGGGCGACAAAAGAGAAAAATTGAATATTTCCATAATCTAACTCGCACAGCGAAATACAACGCAAGTTTTGTTTGATGCTGGTTTTCTACAAAGCCGTTGTTTTCTCGGGTCGATCGTTATATTAAATCATTCAATATAATATGTATATCCATGAACTTAATTTAGCAAATCACAAAATGTGTTGGTAAGCGCATAACTCATCAACGCCTGGACCAATTTTGCTAATTCCTTTTTTGTTATGTTTGTTATTGTCAGGAGAAGGTTCTTATCAAAGAAAAGTAGAGGGGAAGATTAGGAAAAGTGACCCATTGATAGCAAGATAGTTGGACCCGTGCGAAGCGGGGGCGGGCCGCTAGTTACACAATAAAATCGAATAATTATGATGTTCTATTTTCGTAAACATTTAACGTTAAATAATCGATTATCAATCGAGAGGTGTTATTCGATTACGAATCGATTTGTGATCGAACTCGTGCAATTAGTGCGTGACTGTACATTTTGAAATACAATACGAGTAAGTAAGAGTAGATATTGGAGTATGTAGGTAAGTACAAGACAAACTAAATTCGTGTTAGTAGTATCAGTTTGTGTGCCCCAGATTTAGAGTATCTGATTCCCATGCTTGTAAACATTCTCTTATAAGCATATTTGATTTCGTATCAAATAAAAGCCCTAATTAGTTAATTTAATATTTTTATTGTTAATTTATTTAATTTCGTATCAATGCCTGTGAATGATTGAATACTTAAAAAGCCGGTAAATCGATACTCTGTTTTTGAAAAAAAACTAGTTAAAAAAGCCTTACGAGTATGTATAAACTGCAAATAGTGGTCTACCTAACTAATATAAGTACCGCATTGGCGAAAGTGCCAAAGGATAATCCACTTGGTACCTACTGTCAAAAAGTTATGAAAATACAAGGCATACATAGACAAAAAATACACTATACGACAGAACTCTGTAGTCGCGTTTTTTTTTTTTTTTGGTGGTATGTTTTAATTTTTTTTTCTTTTAGGTGATAGGACTGTAAGCGAGCTGACGGGGTTACTGACGGTAAGCAATCAGCGAAAGTAAAGTAACAACAAAGCCTTTATATCCTTGCATTTACAAAACAATATAATAAACCTATTGCCCCGTATTCAAGTATTAATACTTAATATTAATCCACTGACATTTTAGCGATATAATCAGTTCAATTTGCGCACATCATATTTCAAATTAATGTGTTAAGGAAGGACATCGCCGCCATCTTTCTTACTATTAAACATTAACAACCGTACGATTGTAGATAGTATGTCAATGAACAATATATCTTTTTAAACAAGCCGTTAAAGTCTTGCACAACACCTATATTGTTGGTCAGTTAAATTAAGTTAAGATTTTTATTGCAAAGCTTTTGTTGTTGTTATAAATGTTACCACAGACAGGGCCCTATAGAGCTGATGTTCAGCCGGGGTAGCGGGGTAAGCGCAATGAGGCACCGTGGCCTCGGCCCAGAGCAGGAAAAGAAACGGGGTTTTTTTTAGTCAATTAGAGTCTGGTACTCCCTCCCGCTCCACCCTGGGCGGGAGAAGTCATTTGACGATTTCGGAAACAATGTGATTATTGAGAAACAGTTCTTTTAACATAAATACATGAAATATGAATACAAACAAATGTTAATGTAGACGATAAAGGTCAACAAAATAATAACGAATTAATTTAGAATAGTAAATTAAAAGCTCTTAGCATTGTTAGTGTCAATGCAACATACAACAAGCAAGACCTTAGTTGCAGACAATAATACAGATGTCTAAATCGTGACACGATATTAAATCGATACGATAATCGATAATACATTACAATTTAAATCGATAAAAACTTGAAATATTTGAAAAATTGACATCAAGGCGATGATAACGATATAATGCGGATGCCTTGACCCGAGTTGTGAATGCGAAAAATGTTTTTGAGTATATTAAAATAATTTATTAAAGATTAGCCAAGGTGAGTAATTGTTCATTGTCATTTATATACGAAGTGATATTTATGGAAGAAAGAGGTTTATTAAGTTACTCGCGGTAGAATTAATTATTAAAAAATTAAACACATTTTTACCTAATTTTCTAAGTGTGGGTGAGCCATGCTTCGGCACGAATGGGCCGGCTCGACCGGAGTGATACCACGGCCTCACAGAAGACCGGCGTGAAACAACCACAGCGTTGTGTTTCCCCCCTCAATCCCTCCTCAATCCCTAAATCTCCAAATACCTAATCCCTAAAAGGTCGGAACGCACTCGTAACTCCTCCGTTGCGGATTACCTGATGGTAAGCAATCAGCGCCGCCCATGGACACCCGGGCGGCGCTGATTGCTTACCATCAGGTAATCCGTCTGCTCGTTTGCCGACCAATTACATAAAAAAAACCTTCTTATCTACCTAACTAGAAACTAACAAAGGAAGAACTAAACGTGGTAGTTTATGCCCTACTTTTTATATATGTTATGATGCGGCAAACGAGCAGACGAATCACCTGACGGACACGGTAAAACCAGAGGAATTACAATTGCATTGCTGATATTTCAAGGGGTTAGGATTACGTGGGTTGGGAGTTTAAGGAAAGCAGCATTGGGCCTACAGTAACCTTACTCACACGGCGAAACACAACGTAACTGTCGTTTTACGCCGGTTTTATTTGAGACTGTGCTATCGCTCCAGTCCAGCCACTTGGCTTCTACATTTAAACTAAATTAATTCTATTAAGTAAAAAATATTCAAATTTTAGAGTTTGATGATATGAAAATACCCAGATTGTTGATATTAGGAACTTTACCATTATTAGGAATCTGGACTGATATAAATGCGTGTAGAGATGAGTTCATGTAGAGTGAGATCTTTTGGAAGATCTTATAGTAGTGGCCAGTTTTGGGTTGTTGATGAAGGTGACTTATGAATTCTTTTAGTTACAAGAAATATGCGATTAGAATATCCTTAGGAGTAAATGATAGCCTTTTTCACTGGATTTCCTCAAAAATAATAGGAATAACAATAAGAAAATCCAATCCGACTTAAGCAAGCGTGATTTCATTGAAGTAAAAATCCTCATTCTTTCTTCCAAGAGGCTTTTGCTCAGCAGTGATCATTTATAGGCTGATGACGTGTAATTGGGAGAAAATTGCTCAATTACACTTTTTCGCATGCCATCTATTTTGAGTTTAATTGGTACTAACAAGACAGATTATCCATAAATGATAGCCAATCAGACGATCAATAAAAAATCGCTTACAATGTAACGATTGATATATTCGCTTTTGTCTTATAAATGATTTTGATTTAACATTCTTATAAACAAAAACGGTACAAGGACCGAGGCAGTCAGCTGTCAGACAAGAATTCAAGATGGCCGATCACTGAAATAAATTGATACGTACTTATTGATACATTACTTATATCTACTGATACTGGTTGACTTGCGGTCGGTTGTTAATAACATATGTATCGGTAGATTAACTGACTAGAGATAAAGGTTCTGTCAAAAAAGTTTGTATTATTTTAATTACTCAAATCTACAGGGAATTTTTGATTTTGACTGCCCAATTGTCGCGGTGGCTGGGCAACCCCAAAGGCGTTACGAGTGCATTGCCGGCCTTTTGCGGATAAGGGTTTCGTATATTTAAGGATTGAGAAGGGATGGGGAGAAGCGGAGGGATTGGATCTCCGATAACCTCACTAACACGGCTAAACACAACGTTGTGGTTGTTTCATGTCGGTTTTCGGTAAGGCTGTGGTATCACACCGATCAAACCGTGCTTAACGAAGCTCGCCTCTCCCACACTTTTGTTTTCTGTCAGGCCGCCGCGCAACGTATCGTAGGTTCGATTTTCGCAAAGAACAACTCTTTGTGGGATCCACATATTATTGTTTCAAATCTAGATGTCAAGTATACGACATAGAAGAAAATCCTAATGCGATCATCATCGATAATCGCTACATTTTTTTACAAAAAAAATGAGAATTATTACTTATTTATATTTGTCATCGGATCTTTTCGGATCTTTGTCTTAAAAAAAAAAAAAAAATCAAAACTGACCAGTTTTCTAAGTAAAACAAAATGTGATCATGTTAAGTACGTATGCTTTGTTTGTAACAAATTATTTTGGTTGCAATAATTGCAAATAGCGTAACCCAACCGCCAATTACAACATAGGTAGTTTAAATTACCATCTAGGTTTACAAACTTGTTTCTAGTAAATACTTAGATAAGGTCAAAGGTTTTAGACTATCGTGTATGTTATACTGGGCTAGAAACAAAATTAAAGTCTGTATTTTTCAGGTAATTGAATCTCAGTGTTTAGTTTTTAAATTCTTATAGTTCTAGGGTTTCCTCTTTCTTTTCACGGTGGCACAGTGGTCACGTGCCGCCCGCCGTGCACAGTGAGACTTAATAAAGAGGTCAAGTACCTCTCAATAGAGATGTGCCATAACAAGCGTTGCACCAAAGAGACCCTGGAGTCGGTCTATTAAGAGGTCCCGGTGGTCACCTGGGATGTTTTAGTGAGATAAAAATCGTACACTCCGTACTCTTTGTCCCCAAAAGCTAGGTGCCTTTTAAAGGTTTTTTCTTATGCCACACCTACATAGGTAATATGTAAGAAAGACAGGTATCGTATCCCAAAAAAATATTTTACGTTCATACCTATTGATTTTTTTGTCAGTAAAAATTACCTAATGACTTTTCACGGCCTGAGTGTTTCAGTCTTTTACTGACTAAAAACCAGCCCGTTCCTTCTTCTTACTCGGGCCGCGGGCTATTACTTTTGCACACGCAACCTGGGATAATAATCGTCCCGATAGGGTTCATCTGTGGTGGTTTGAATGCTCTTTAAGGCGCGCTCGGGGTCTGGTTCAGATCTACCCTTTCTCGCCGTCCTCAGAGCCGCACTTACGGTAGCCGGAGAACTTCGCGCGTTCTCCAACACCCGGAGTGTCTGCAGCGGTGACTGAAGCATGAAGGTGAGAGTTACCTCATGTGCTCTGTCTCCTTTTAATTAGCATGACTACTTCGCAGATGGAGGAGACAGCTCTCCAGTTCCTCTCGATCTGCACCATGGCCTGGAGCAGGGCCGGGCGCAAGAGAATGCCGCTACTTGTCGCTTACCTGAGGACGCGGCGACGTTCATATTCCTGAATCGCACAGCGAATAAGTAAGGTAAAACTGGTGAAGACACAATCCAGAATCTTTATTGATTTGTTTAAGAAAAATGTTTTCGCCAATAACAATTCACAAGTTCATATCAAAACAAAACCAAAGTCATCACCAATTCCTATTAAAGATGTTGAAAATGGTAAAACAATGTAGTTCTTACTATAAAAAACTTGTATCTTTTATCAGGTTATGATGTCATACTGATAACTGACCCCGGGGTTATGCAGTTTAGATGCCACAATATTACTTTACTGCTGTATACCATTAAGTAAGCGGAAAGCGTTAAGGTCTGCGGGTCATTGACTCGAACTTTCGACCTCATGTGGTCTAAAGAGGTTTGTCAACTTTAAAAAGGTGCAATGCAAAATGTAACTTAAATGTTCGATGGGTATTCTAAAGAGAGTAATTTTTGCTTGCTTATGACTTATTTTTTTTATCCACGTTAATTAATTGAGGAAAAGCTCTCCTAGCTTCAAGATGCAAAGGGAATCGCGCGATTTGTGCCTCATCGCGCAGGAAGCTAACTGTCGCTCTAGTATTCTTAATTTTGTATGACTCACAATAGCAATCAACTTTTTTTTAAATGTATATACTTAAATCAATTTGTTACTCGGGTGGTATGTCTCACAATTAATAGCAATCAACTTTTTTTAAATATTTGAATCAATTTATACATCGGATATAGATATTAAATCAACTTTTATTTATTAAAAAAAGTTGACAATTGAAGTAAAAATAAGTATATAGAATCAGTAAAATTAGTATTGATCTATTAAGCACACTCTTACATACTATTGTACTAGTTAAGAGGACAGGACAGGTTTTTCTCATACTTAAAAGAGACTCCTTTTAAGATATATTGTAGAAGTTATAAAGTTACTGAATAAAGAATTATTATTAACTTTATAGATATTTATATGTTCAGCCGGGGTTGCGGGGTAAGCGAAATGAACCTGAACCTCGGCCCAGAACAGGAGAAGGAACGGGGGGTTTTTAGTCAGTAAGAGTCTGACATTCCCTCCCACATGGCCTTTGGCGGGAGGAGTCATTTGATGTATTTCCCCTCACAAAAAAAGGTATTTAGATGTTAAAGCTTGAACTTCCAAAACTATCTAATATGCGTCACATATGCCACCTTGTCCTTGATAATAATATTTCTTAAATTACGAATTTATTTGTGGTTTTTTGGAAATGCAATATACCAATTCCTATTGTATCTAACACAGCGGTAATCAAGAGATTAAATAAAACCTCCTTGCCGACCGCGACAGTCCATCACTTCTACCGCATTACAACATTCTCAGCGCATCGATCAAGAACCCAATTATAATACAAATTAATATAACTACAATACTCTATACTTTATTCATATATTCTTTGACCTAAATATTTACTGTTATTGAAGTTTTATATAAAAAACCTTGAATACTATGAAATAATAGACGAATATTGATCGCTAACAATCACTAATTGACATTTACAAATAAAATGATTTTGATTAATTTGTTACAAACGATATTTATTTTAATTATGTAATGTAATTTATTTATCATTTATCATTATTCAAGGATTGTGGGATAATTGTTTTGCAAGACTTAATGGTGATATATGGGCTGTTCTTTTTTTAAATCTGTTGTTTTTTTTTTGTTTAAAGAACACCACAGTTTGTTTATCTCCTGTGTCGTAAGTGCGGTTGCAAACATACACATGACACCCAGACCCGGTACAACAATTTGTAGATCACACAAAGAGTTGTTCCGTGCGGGAATGGAACCCGCGACACGTTGCAGTTGCCTTGCGGTCTCAATTTAAACTCGATGAGAGGAGATAACTATGATCATAGTTAGATTAAGGGCCTGATTTATAAAATCTGAATCGCCGCTATGTAACAGATAAATTTAAATACATAATGTAATTAGAATTCAAATGCAAATAAGAACTTATAACATAGTAAAACAGGCGTTATTTAACACCTCATCGTATTAGCTTGTGACAATCAATCGCTAGACTTTGGGTCGCCTCTCCGTTAAAGAATTCACCAAAACCTCTACCAGTTAGACAGATAGCATGGCTTTTGTAACTTTGACAGTAACAATGACACTATTTCGCTTCCAAATGTGTAAGCAGAAGCAGAATAATCGTTCGACTGCAGGGTTGGCACGGTGGCTAGGCAACTGGCTGCTGCGCGACGTATCGCGGGCTCTGTGCCCGCACGGCACAACTATTTGTGTGATCCACAAATTATTAGTTCCGAGTCTGGACGTGTGAATTTGTATGTTTGGAAACGCACCCACGACACAGGAAAAATACGAGTGTAAGGCAACGATAAAAAAAGAAAAAAGTCAGTCGTAAGAAACTACTACAAAATTTCACATCTCATAATATCCAAATTTCGGAAAGACCCATCATCAATTTCCTCAGTAGCTAACTCACGAAGTTACGACGTTACATAATCTTATTGCCAATTATAATACTGCATCTTACACTCTCAATGAACGTAAGCACGAACATTTTGGGTAATGGAACTACTTTGAAGCATGAGATCGCGTGATAAAAGGCATTGTGGCGGTTGCCGCTCACATTCAGAGATTCAAACACCGTCGTGTCATTACCCAGACATTTCAATGAAGCCAGCATCCGTTTTCCCATAACATTTATCTTAAATCCGACAATAATGGCCATAGATATAACTTAGAAGTAAAGAGTGAATATTATTTATGCAAGGTTTTGAGAATTTATGATGTGTTTTGCCTGCCGATGTTGTAGCTTTGAGTTCGCGGTAGCACCTCTGATTATATTCAATACTAGCTACTCTCGCGCGGTTTCACCCGCTGCTCGGCTCTATTTAATCGTAGCGTGGTGTTTTATAGCCTTTAGCACGCAGGAACATTGGAGCTATCTATCAGTGAAAGAATCTTAGCAATCTGACCAGAGCGGTTCCAAAGATAGGTAGGATCCTACATACAAACTTACAAACATACAAACTTAAAAATTTTACATCTTTATAATATTAGTATAGAAAAACGGAATATTTTAAGCCTAGTTTACATAGTTATGTATGTATATGTAAGTCAATTTGTGATATCCTCTCATGCATTAATTTTGCAGTATCTCTACTAATGGACTAACAACATAATTTAGTCCATGCCTCTACTTTGTAAAGTATTTGGACCACAAAACGAATACTATAGACATCTCAAAAACTGACATATATCATGACACATACTACAAATATTAAAATGCGAATTATTTTTCGATTGTGTATTATTAAACTTGTATTACAAACGTAAACTATCCATACGATAGTTTTTCCCACTCTTTCCCTTAATGGACATGAATGAAATTTGTCATAGAGAGAGATTATACTCGTAGTTTGAAATTACACATAGGCGACTTTTTAACTTAACATTGTAAATGAAGTCGCTGACAGAAACAAGTTATTCTCAAAGTAAAGACTTAAATTCATTAATTGCATTACAAATTATGTCTCCTACTTTTATTCTTGAAGTGAGTATTAAATCGTATCAAATCTATAATATTCTAGAAGCTGACAGCCATCGAATGTCGGTTGTGATGACGAATAATACCTAACTAGGTATTAAGAACATCAATAAATTATCCAAGTATAATTTTAGTGAGCGTCAAACAAAGAGGAGAAAGCTGCGCGCACGCATGGTGACCGCTACGGATTGGACGACTATATATGCGAGGGAACTAAGAAATTTAACATTATATTAGTATCGTATCTTAGTTAGTATTGTAAGCAATACTAACCATAGAAATTCTAATCAGACAACTTATTGTCTGATTAGAATTTCTATGGTGGGATAATATTAAATTAATTTGTCACGTTAGCGACTTCATTTTATTTATCCATATTATGTTTTCCTCATTAATTATTTCTGATTAATATAAAGAAAGTCAGCAGCATTGATCAATAACGTACTTAAAAGAAACCCATTTTACTTTTTTTCTGTCTTTGTGTACTTGCGTACTAAATATCAATTACTAGGTAGATTCACAAATGCCCGATTTTAAAATTAAAATGTGAGCTTAAAAAATCATTACGCAACCAATAAATAAGTCACCAAAATAGGTGTTATTTTTATTATTGTAACTTGCATAGTTCGCATAAAGCCGTCCTGCGCTGACGCAACCTACGTACAACACTTTTCACTGGATTACAGCATATTATACAAACGACATTGAGACCGACTGACCGCGTTCTTCACGAGACGCCGAATACTCGATAACGATACGGGGATTAACATTAAATAAATACTTAGCGAAAACAGATATTTCTGTTCTTTAAATTTTAAATAGATGTACTGAGTGCACTGTTGGCGTGTTGACTGTGAGATGGGGTGCTGTGGAACGGATCATGGTTTAGCTAACGATGGATCTTTCTAATTAAAGTGATCATAGTCAGGAGTCAGGAAAGCACCCAAATCCGTTGATCCTGACCTCTCTTCGATTGCATTCAGATTTTGATAGAGCCGAGAGTTCGTCTATATTTGAGCATAGACTTGCATAAACAAGGACTAAGTATATAATGAGACACATATTGTCATTGAACGAACCGACTCAATAATGTTGAAACATAGCGCTCGAATACAGATTCATTTATTCTTTAACATGGAAAATTACATTAAGTTAAGAAATAATATACAGTTCAACCATACTACCAAGCCTTGGGGTATGCAGATTTAAACTAGGAATCACAAATATACTAGATACGTTAATTTTCCTCCCACGTGCTAGGACGTTTTTTTTCTAGAGGGAAAACGTCAAATCACATCTCTTGTCCAGGATGAGGCAAGAGGGAGTGTCAGGCTCTCCCCGATCCTTCTCCTGCTCCAGGCTGAGGCCGCGGTCGAGAGATGATCTCCGGCTACTGTAAGCGCGGGTCTGCGGGCGGCGAGCTACCCTTACCAGAACCTGACCCGAGCTTACGGCGCGTAGCGTTCCGCGCGCGCCTCAAAGAGCCAATGGTCCCAATGGACCACCACAGACGGGGCCCTATAGGGCTGATGTTCAGCCGGGGTTGCGAGTTAAGCGCAATGAGTCACCATGGCCTCGGCCCAGAGTAGGAGAAGGAACGGGGGGATTTTTAGTCAGTAAGAGTCTGACACTCTCTCTCGCCTAACCCTGGGCGGGAGAAGTCACTTGACGATTTTCCCCTGACAAAAAAAAAATGGCTGAGGCCGTGGTACCCTATCGCGCTTACGCCACAACCCTGGCTGAACATCAGCCCTGTTGAGACCTGTCTGTCGACCAGTCAATTGTCATATTTGAGGCGCGCCATAGGATGATGATGAATCGTGTGAATCTAATGTCTAGAAATTCGAAGATGCTATTTACATTTTTTTTTTCATATTTATTTAGTTTTGTGAGCCTTGAAAGATCCATCACCAGTAATGGATATCCATTAATCTTAATATTTGCATTTTGCAAGCTGAGGCCTATCTTTAAGTCTTGACAGCTGACTCATAAGTGTCGTTATAATGTATATTGCAAAGCCTATTTGATTGATAGACAAAATGATATTTAAGATTATATAAAATGTGCGAATAAAGTGATATTTTGTGTTTTAATTGTTATTAAGTATGGCCTATGAGTTTTCAATTATGTTGCCATATACAATTATTATTTTGTTTATACAAATTTATTTTACGAGCTCTCTGGCAAACAGACTGATAATTCTATTTTGATGTTACCTGTACATATATATGGTTTAATTGGAATAAATGTTTTTGACTTTAAGATGTTGTATAATAAGCTACAAAAACGTATGTGTTATTCACAAATTATTCGTCAATGTTTATTTATTATACATATAATGTACGGGGTTCCACGAAAAACGGTTATATACAAATTTAATAAAGAAAAACAATCACGGTGTCCGTCAATATATTTTTAATTAGCTTTTGCCCGCAACTTTGTTCGCGTGGAATAGTAAATTCCTGCAGATTTTTTATTTAAAACTATCCTATGTCCATTCTTGAGTTCCAAGCTATGTCTGTACTGTCAAATTTTACACAAATAGGTTCAGTAGTTTAGGCGTGAAGAAAAGACAGACAAACAGACAGAGTTACTTTCGCATTTATAATATTAGTTTGGATTTGGATTCACGTTGAAACACGGTCACACCGTAAGTGATAATTGTTTTAACTGTCGTTTAGTTAAGACAGAACATTAACCGGGTCACGTTTCATAATAGCAGTTAAACTGCACTGTAATGTATTACAAGGGACAGTCAGCCACATGTGGGCATTAGTGTAACCAATATGAAGCAATTCTTAACACTGTTACTTGCTAAATAATATCACAACTATTATTTTGCTTACTTCTTTTTTATGTCATAGTTCGGCAAACGAGGAGACGGTTTACCTGATGGTAAGCAATCAGAGCCGCCCATGGACACTCGTAGTACTAATGGACTACCATAGTTACTACAAGTGCGTTACCGGTCTCTTGTAGGTTATTAGGGATTTAAGAATAGGGGATTGAGGATTGAAGGTGGGTACAGGGAGGTCAACAGGGGTGCAACCTAAGTGTTACTTCACGTCGATTTTCTGTGAGGCCATGGTATCACTCCAGTCGAGCCGACCCATTAGTAAAATATGGTTCTCTCGCACCTGCATGGCTATCCGACATTTGCATGACTTCCCAAAGTTAATGAAACAAAAAAAAACAAGTAGGGTACTAATTATAGCAAAGTGAAACTTAGTAGATGAATAATAAACTAAATAACCTTTGTCAGTGAACTATGATTACATAAAAATGAAATTAAAAATACAAAAACTTAAAAATTTAAAACGGTAAATAATTCGTGAGTTCCGAAAATGAAATTTAGGGCTGATCTTTCAATGGTTAGGTTAGGTTATGATGCTGTCGCGTCAGAATTTTTGTATAAGACAGTGGCAGCAACAATTTTATCATTCATCATCATCATCATCATCATCAGCCTATAAGTGCCCACTGCTGAGCAAAGGCCTCTTCTCATACGGAGAAGGTTAGAGCATTGATCACCACGCTTGCTCAATGCGGTTTGGCGATTTCAAACTTATAATTAGAAAATATAAGTCCAGGTTTCCTCACGATGTTTACCTTCACCGTATGTCTGTGGTGTCTAAATAATCATAGAAAGTACATATAACTTGGAAAAGTCACATTGGTACTTGCCAGGTTTCGAACCCACACCCTCATGCATGAGAAGCGGACTCCTTATCCTCCGGGCCACCACGACGGCAATTTTATCATTCAGATAACATTTATTTGACTATTGAAAAATCAGCCCTTAGTCAAATAAACTTTTGGTAAATTAACACAAATTGTTCCATTGAACAAGTAATTTCACATAAATGTCTATGTAAATCTGATCAAAAGCGAAATATTCCAATTTCGGCGTCGATAATTTTATTATGATAACAACGTATCTGTTTAGCCAAATATTTAATATAACATGATCGATTGTTTTACTTATATTTATCACATGAAATTCAACAGGCTATCGTTTTTAACGAACACAATCATTGTCTATTTGATTAGGCTAGTTGTCATAACATTGGTCGCATAGAGTTGTTTTGAAACTAGATAGACTATAGACTACAGATTATAACTATCAAACTAGTATCACAAATATCTACATCAAATTCAAAACAAAACAACGTCACATTGCCCTGTATTTATAAGGATTTTCACATGTGCCATGAGCCCGTTTGAAAACGTGTCTAGACAAAGAACCAGATATTTTGGGTCACACAAGTAATTACCTATATACCTCCCATTCAGTAATAAACCCCACGATACGCCAATAGCCTGTACAGTAACTTCAGCCAAAATTATTTCGTCAAACCTGTAAACGGATTACCGAGTTTCGAATGCGTTGCTGGCTTCATAGCGATGGATATTTAAGGACTGGGTAGGAAACGGGGCAGGGGAAAGATTGGGCCTCCGATAACCTTACAAGACGAAACACAACGCAGTTGTTCTTCCACGCCTGTCTTCTGCGAAGCCCTAGTATCATACCGGTCGAGACGACCCATTCGTGCCGAAGCTTGACTCTTTCAATTATAAATCTTAATTCCTTTAACATTAATTATTCGCTTCACATACCTTTCGTTACTCGGTTGTTGCAAAACCTCGTTTAAGATAGAATTCTTTAAGCAATCGACTTTAATACCGTCCTAAATGAAATCGATGCTAAACAGATTAGCCGTATACACGTATAAAACATGAAACAGGGTATCAGTGTCATTGCACCTTATCTCAAATATCGATGCAATTGATACTATACATACCTACTAATGTCATAGTGTCGATAGCCGTGGAAATATTTGGACAGTCACACCTCGGGTTGTCAGTGTAAGGTAATCAGAGCCGAAAGCTTTAGCCGAACCGGAGTTCAATCAATACATAAACATGGTGTCTATTACTTTATCCCATATCAACTTATAGATCGACTAACATCCGCCCCCGTGTTATATTGTTAAAAAGGAGCCTGTGTGTTCATTCAACCTATCTGCACACCAAATGTCAACCAAATCGATCCAGACCTTTTTGCGTGTAAGAAAAACAATATCTATATGTATAATAGGATAGTAGGATATATATATACATAGATATTTTCTCATTACTGGCCGACTGATAGACATAGTACACCCGAATTTACTTAGAAAGCTAAAACTGAGCATGTATGTTAAATTGTCCTTAGGGAACGGTATAGGAATAAATGTGTAATTGAAAAATTCATAGGTATACACTTATTCATAGGTGTCACTCACACACACACACACACACACAAACACACACACACACACACACACACACACACACACACACATTCATAGGTCTGTATACATTTTATACTTTTTAAATAGCGTAAATACATAAATATTTGTTATCTTTAGAAATATGGAACCAACTACAACGCTGGTCGACCCAAAAAACGAACCTTTTGCTCAATAATTCCGCTTAGGTTTTCTCGGCCAACAACACAGTGTAATTAAATTACATATAGTATTAGTTAAAACATAAAAAACGTATTGTTCAACAATAACCTTCGTTTACTTTCACAAATGTGCACACCACACACCGACCACCATTTTGGGAAGGTGTCATTAGCATTTAACTCAGATAATCCTACCTTCACGACGTTTTAATAGACGATAAGCTGGATTTAGCTTAAGCTTTTAAGTCGACTAGTCTATCTAGTTGAAGTCTGGTACAGATGAAGTGAGTTGTCTAAATTTCATTTGTACTTTATCGCTAGTAATATCACTCATGAACTACCTCATTTCTTCTACCAGGGTAAAAAATAGCCTATGTGCTTTTTCAGACTATAACTTCTCTCAATACCAAATTTCATTCAGATCCTTTCATTAGTTTTATGTAGGATAGGAGAGAAACAAACATCCATCCCTTTATCAAACTTTTACGATTATAAAAGTATAGAAGGATATTTTTAGAATCTGTCAAGATGAAGATATGGCTAGAAGTGCAAAAATAGTAAATACTTAGATGTCTTTGAAATGTGGTGACCTCCCCGTTACAAGCTCATAATTGCCGGTTTGCTGGGCTTTTGGGAGACGCCGTGGTCTACGTATTAATGTACAAAAAAAATATCCGATAATCGAATGTCGAAACCGCATCTGACACCGTAACTTTTAATTGCTAATATTGTGTAAAAAAAGATGACACAAAACTCGCAATTTTTACCTTAAATCCCAAATCCAAACTTGACCTTTTGAATTCTTTTTGAATCTTGACATAATATACTTACATATTTATAAAACTGTTATTGCAAATTTAGTTTCGATTACATATTAATATTATGTTTTAATGTCATATTTAATTATATCACACATTATAATTAGCTATATCTTCTTTAATGCAATCACACATATTAATTTTTACTATCGAGGAATTTCGTGATGTTTAGGTGTTGAGGTCAATTTCGTGATTTCGTTTTTGTTTTTATAATTACGTGTTATACGATTTTATTTTATTCAAATTATGATATTCATACATAACTTAATTTGAACAGGGATTATTTTTGGCAAATCTGCTGAAGATTGCCAAATGCCAATCCTTCTTACCCGCCAAATTACTGAATTATTGGTGTTCATTTCATCAACCAGTTCTAGTTATACACATGACTTAACAAGCCATACTTCACAGCAACGAACATCTTAAAACGTCCCGTGTTTTTGCAAGAAAAACAGTCGTCAGTAACAGAACCTCGCGGAAGCTACCTACTTTGGAACTGCGTGCAAAATTATCATTAATTGCTCAACGCTGACCTTTATCGCAATTAATCTTCTAACAAGATATTACCGTTGTTTTATTTTTGTCAGGGAAACCGAATCAAAACTGACAGCTACGACTAACGCCATTGGGCAATCAAACCGCAACACTTTGAAACTCCACGACTTTCCGTCACGGACGCTAACAAGCATTTTATAAGCAAAGAACCACCGAATCCACTTTGTATTCCCAATACAAAGAACAAAGAATATTTTTGGAAGAAATTATTTTAACCTCCATATTGGATATACCTACTCAGTAAATATCGTAAAACTTACTCTGCCCTACACGACAAAACTTTGGAATGATCTTTCTTTTCAAAAAACGGGCATACCCCATCTTAAGAAGCCGGCAACGGGCCTGTAACTGGTGCTGCAGGTATCCATGGGCGGTGCTGATCGCTTACCATCAGGTGATCCGTCTGATCGTTTGCCTTCTACTCCATAAAAAAATAAAAGCAGGCTTGGTGTTTCTAAGTAGCTCTTTCAAATATTAAAATGGATATGCTTTGCCTGCCAGTGAACGAAATCTTCGTTCTTACTTATCAGTTAAAACTTGCGAGCACTAGGCAACGATGCAGTAATTTTTGTTTAGTTCGTCATATTATGTAATCCTTTCGCTTTTGTTGAACATATTTGCAAAACAGTAATCATTTTGTATGAATTAAACATGTGTTCATTGTTAACCCAGTTACAGAGTAATGTTACAAACATTTGTTTGTATAGCGACGGAATGCAACATTTCAAAATTTCTAATTTCTTTAGGTGTTCCGCAAGGTCGTATTTTGGGTCAAACTCATTTTATAAGTCAGCAAATATTGGGATTGTGAATGTGGCAAATTGTTAATGAAACATTTTTAATGCATGTACCATTATTCGAAATATGTATAGGGGTGTTAAAAGTTTTAATTTTAACTCTATTTCTATTTAAATCTTTGACCCTATGCCTTGATATCACTCTAATTTTCAACTTTATTTAATTTACTATCATATCCTAGCTAAATTAATTACAGATCAGCATAATCGAACATCTAGTTGTAGTAGTTATTGGGAAAGGTTTTCTGACGCCATACTGTGACGTTTTACAGTGCACGTGGGTGTGACTGTGTATTGTTGATGAATAATGACTCCTTATCAACACCTGTTAGACATTCGTGCCCAATCTACTTCCGCGGTTGGGACATGTTTAATTGCCTGCATGCTTACATTCATTGTATTATCAATATCGACCTTCCCACGACATATTCTCTATCAAAGGAGGTGACAGTTTTAAATTGCAAGCAGATATTGCTCAGTTGCCAGCTATATTTGGTCATTATTTTTTTTATTTATTTTTTTGTTTCATTAAGTTATAGTCGTGTAACAAGGAGGATGTTGTTTAGAAAAAAAAACTTATCTTTTTCTATTTCAATGTCTTATTAACTACATATTTAATTAGATTTATCATCGTTATCTTGTTGTTTTAGTTTTCATTTTCTTATTTTGTTGTTAATTACTCGAAGATGCGTGATTATATGAATAAAAAAATATTTCGGTGCTACACTAGACTTAGCAAAGAGGAAAATTCTTGTCCAATTATCCAATTGGACAAGGATGAAGAAGGATTAATTATCAAAATAAAATATATCCTCACTTCTATGTAGTTCCCATGAGTTAAGTGATTTGAAAGGTTTTTTTAATTCGTAGTAGGCAAGCATTTGGCCGCTACCGCCTGGTGGTAAGTGATGATGGGACCTACGATAGAGCCTGCCTAATGAGAAGCAACCAATTCACTCGGGCCTAGAAGACACCGTGGTCAGGTGAGAACAGAAATCTTCCTAAAGAGTGATTTAGTTTGGATTAGCTTTACTTAACTTAGTTTTGCTACAATTAATTTTTATTTGAAGGCTTTTAAATCAGGATTTATTATGCCAAAATCTATATATATATAAAAGAAAGTCGTGTTAGTTACACCACTTATAACTCAAGAACGGCAGAACCGATTTAGCTGAAAATTTGCAGGGAGGTAGTTTAGAGCCAGGAGAAGGACATAGGATAGGATAGAGTAGGTAGAGTAGGGTAGGTAAAGTAGGGTAGGGTAGGTAGGGTAGGTAGAGTAGGCTAGGTAGTCAAATGATGGGAGCGACGCCGCGGGTAAGAGCTAGTTAAAAATAATTTGAACACTCATTCTATCGTATGACGTATGTGCATGAAACACTTCATCTTAATGAACTTAGTTATATGTATGTATGTGTATCAACCACGTGAATACATTTTCGTGTGGCTAGGGCTACTAAAAAACCTTTTTGGTGATCGTATTTTATAAAATTTAGTATTATCTATATTTAGTAGGCCTAGATAGAAGATAAATTTCTCCACAGTGACATAAATTTTTAGAAATACGAGGTACTTATATTATTTAATGAAGAAAATGGTATGGGGACAACCCTGTCCCTAATATAACTGGACCTACCATAATAAATCTGGAGAAAGCAATTTTTTCTTTGGTCAATCGCCCAAGAGTAGGTATCCGTGATGATAAAACAAAAATGTACTTACTACCTAATTACTTAGCATTCGTCACCGCGTCACGGATTCCCAATTCGATACAGTTTTGTGAGAAACTTCAAGACAGAGTTTAAAAATAAACTTCGAATGTACTGCTAAATAATTACTTAATTTAACAACTAGAAACACTTTATCTTAACCATGTCTTCCTAAAGTACTAAGGTACACGTAAGGATTTATGAAAATACAGTGATTTTTTTCACTACAAATCTAGAGGGAATGAGTTTACCTTAGCCAAAAATCGACTTTTTTTAACAAATTTTACTATAATAAAATCAAATTACTCAACGAAATCAAATATCATTTATTTAGTGCTCGACAACCCTAATAAATGAAGATACGGACGCGCGCACGGTGTGCGCAACGAGACCATCTTCTGAACCAAATAATGCGTCAAATTCTGTTACGAAATACCATAGCCCGTGCATAATGGAGGAAAGTTAGGCCGCGTTTAATTGAACAATTACTATTTTCATTATTACGAAATATTTACACTTATATTTGTTTGTGGAAGACGCTTAAAACAATAAACGTTTTAATTGTATATTTTATAGAGTTGGTAAGCACAGATAATTGTGACTAGATTATTAATTCAATTATTCTCAGATTTGTACATAATGACAATGATACAGATTTTAATTTGTCACAAAAGCTTTATTTCCAGAAGAAGACATAAAAGAAGAATTATTAAAGGAAGCTGTAGCATTCCGTGAAGCAATGCGGTAATTTTTGTCTTTTTTTCGTAAACTTTAACAAAGTCTATTTGTAAGATTGAAAACATGGCCCTCCTTCCAAAGAAAAAATAATCTTATTCTCATTTAGGTTGTGTATACAGTATGGCTACAGTATGTCTGCGCAATGGATCTTTTAGGAACAAAATTGTGTACCTACTGCGCAGCTAATCGGCTAACTTCAGACTCGCCAAGATACGTCGGCGGTATTGTACTTTACCGTATAGAATAGAATTCGACTCATTCATTGGCTAGTCGCCGTGGTGGCATGGAGGAAGGTACCCACTTCTCATGCATGAGGGTTAGAAGCCTGACAAGTAGGTACCAATATGACTCTTTCCGAGTTACATTCAATTTCTACATATGATTATAAAGACACCACTAACATACGGTGTAGGAAAACATCATGAGGAAACCTGGACTTATAATTTCTAATTATAAGTTTGAAACCGCCAATCCGCCTTGAGCAAGCATGATGGTTCTCCGAGTGAGAAGAGGCTTTTGCTCAGCAGTAAGCACTTATAGGCACGATGATGAATCGCTACTTGCAATTGTTTGTCGAAACAAAATCCGTACTAAAGAAAAATTTGAGCATGTACCTATTTGAATTCAAATTCAGTATCGAATATTTTGTTTGAAAAAGCTACGTAGACTATTAAGATTTTTTGTGACACAATGACCACAGCCATAAACGTTTTTAATCCTTACAAGGTAGGCCAAATTAAAATGTAGTGTAGGCGTGTGTGGGATGGTAGTTGCTAATAGGTATTATTCGTATATCTATGAAATCTTTTTGGTGTTTTTGTAGCTAAAGTTTAAATAAAGTGAACAGGCATTTAAAATAACGGAGAGCAGAGAGGCTAGAGATCAGGCAACAGTTGATTACCCCAAAAACAGACGTTGTTTTCTTAACTTTAAACTATAAAATTAATGTTACTCTCGCGCGGTTTCACCCGCTGCTCGGCTCCGTTTAATCCTCCGTTTTATAGCCTATAGCACTCAGGAACATTGTAGTTATCTACCGGTGAAAGAATTTTGGCAATCCGACCAGCGGTTCCAAAGATAACCCCCTACATACAAACATACAAACTTACTTTTACCTCTTTATGACATTAAGTAGGTATAGATAGTATAGACTAGCTAGGAATAACAAGCACACATCCATCCATACATTCCTACAAACTTAAACATTGTATGTTAGTTGGATTTGGTACTCATAAGCAATTTATAAAAGGTCCAAAACGTAATTATCTCCATTAGTAAGTATTTTTTTAAAGCTATTAACCCTACAGAAAAGTGCCAAAAAGTGCTATTTCGCAGGTAATAGGATGTTTATTACCGAAGCAATGTAAAAGACCATTAGTAAGAGAAGATTTCAATCGACATTTTGCAAACGACTCTTTTAGATACCTCTTAATTATTGCAACGATATCGTTCATTAATTTATGTATTACGTATCCCTTTCGACATTTTAATTTCATAGTTTACATTTTACGCTTGATTATAAGTATAATTTTAATTTAAAGTATTTTCCTTTTTGAAATTAACGGCTTTAGAAGAACAAACGATTCGAAACAGATATGAAATACTCATTATTTGGAGCGTTTCAGATCTTGGAAGATTGTAAGAAAAAAATTACAATCGAACTAAATTAAAAATGTTTATACTATATATATACTAATCAACAGATCTGTATCGAGAATATGTAATCGGATAAAAAATATTGCCGTATATGTGACATCAATTTTTAACTTATTAGTCCCTTGTAATGAGAGGTAGCCTTTCCTAGTTACCCATGCATCAGTGGAATCTCCTAGGCTCAATTAATTGTATATTTTAAGTTTGTAACTTAAATTATATTATTAATTTTATAAAAAAGTTTTTACGGTTAAATTTAAATTACCTCTTCGCCAAACAAAACCTTCCTAAGGCTACCCACAGACCCCTTTTTGAAATGATAGAATGCGGATATTATGTATTTAGTTTTTTTTTATATTTATTTATAGTTAACATTTAAATTTATCTGTGTGTTTTTTTTATGGTCTGATATTAAGATATTTTGTAAAATTTGTCAACATATTCTGATGAAATATTTTTAAAATATATGCATTTTCTTAGCAGAACATCTAAGTAAAACTCAAAGAGACAAAGTCTAAAATATTTTTTTCATAATCCTAAATAGTTATATTTCAGTAAACTTTTTAATTTCAAATGCAAGTTACCTATATGATCTGAATTCCAACTCTTAAAAAAGATCGATCGAGAGTGATAAGTATTGCTATAATAATGCGAAGCAATAATTGGGGTAAATAAATAAAATAAAAGTAATCGCTTACTTTTCGACAGATGGTGCCTTTTTCTTGTTCACTTCACGAAATAAACACATCACAGTTTCTCACTACAACAAAACACTTAATCCTTTGACACATTACTCAAATGTAAAAAAAAATAACACAAAAAAGAAATTCCCGCGCGAATCAAGTTTCAAAACTGTTTTTAATTGCCGCGAAAATCTGTTAATCTTTATCGAAAATTTGACGCAAAGAGATAGGCAAATATTTTTTTATCTGCGTTCGAATTTTGAAATATTTTTAAGTGTGCCAGCCAGACGCATGCGGGCGCGGTTAATTGCGTAAGCGTAAGTCGCAATGCGTGTTTGCTGGTCGGCCGACTTGTAGAAACTGAAAGTGGAAGTGGACTCCAGACGCTCGTCTTGATGCAAGGGATGTGCGGTAATCCGCGACCGACGAAGCATCCGCATAATGTAAATACTTAGCCGCGGCGTCGCGCACTCGTTGTCGTTGCTCTTTGGTCTTTTGTTTGGCTTCAGTGAGAGTTTTTGACCGCAACTTACCATAACTTGCGTACCTAATTGCATAATGTAGGTATGACTCAGTGGCCATTGTTTACTAACTTATATATAGATACTGTTAGTTTATTTCTAAACAACTGACCGAACAACCTAAAAAAATAACAGGAAAATAAGTCAGATAAATATTATACTTAATGTATGTTAGTAGCTACTAGTAGAGGCATAAATAGCGAATCTTCTTAATCGATTGTTAAAATTTATTTTTATTCGTATATACTTACATTATTGTAACGAGTTACTTTCTTCTTGTCCACGACCATATTTTCACTACTTCACCCAAAGGTTGGCTAGCGAGAATTCTCTTGGGCACTAAGCCCACCTATGTATGTATTTTGAGCATAAAGTTGAAAAAAAAATAATTACTTCGACAAATCTATTTAATTTCATTGGAATCGATACACAATAATAGAAAGCTCAAAAAAAGATCGATTTGCTGCGGTATCCGCGTATCTAAGTATTACGAGCAAGCACATCACTAGTAATATCCCCGCGAACGCGGCAGTTAGGTAATAGGTACCGAGTTATTCCATTTAATCCCATTTTCATAAGAATACATCTACATCCGATGTTTTTACTAATGATTACTGATGCTGTTTCTGCGTTCACTTCACAATGCTTGTCGCGTTTAGTCTTCTGCAACGCAATGTATTGTTTCAACATTGCACTAGATAGTAATTTTCTGTGGATAGACAGCTATAGTAACTACGTACATAAATATTTATTCAAACAACGTGTAATATGTACCTATATGGACCTCTGAGTTCTTTATGGCATTTCTACTCAAAGTACTCAGATAGGAAATGCCGTCTTTATCTAGTTTTTTTTTACATAGGTATATTTGGCCGTGTAAAACTGTAGTGTCCTTCTATGCTATATCAGCAAACCATTTTTTTAAGACTGCCCAAAAATTAAACGTAAACTACACTAAACCCGCATCAGAACTTATGGCATCAATATCTATGTATGTATAATTAAGTTATTATGTATATCAACCTACAAACTCAACTGACCTTCACCTCGATACACAAAACCAATAGATACGGTATGCTAAAAATGTACCTAGCTAAGTAGCGAATCACTTTTTTGAGGGGAGAAATGACTTTTCTGCCTCTGGGTGGGGCGAGAGGGAGTGTCAGACTCTTACTGACTTTAAAACCCACGTTCCTTCTCCTGCTCCAAGGCCGGGTTCGTGGTACATTATAGCTCTTAAGTAAGTAACCCTTAACTCCAGAGCGTATACCTACCACCTTGCCTTATATTCCCCAAAATGTAGATAGAGGCAACATACTGAGTGTGGGAGATCCATCACATACTTCTACTACGACCACACAGAAAACCGGCGTGAAACAGCCAGAGCGTTGTGTTTCGCCATGTAAATGAAGTTACCGGAGGCCCAATCCTTCCCCTCCCCAATTGATAATCCCCAAAAGGTCGGCAACGCACTTGTAACTCTGTTGTTGCGGAGCACAGGGCAGCGCTGATTGCTTAGGTATCAGGTAATCCGTCAGCTCGTTTACCGACATATCACATTAAAAAACTAAAATCATATTAGATTTATAAAAGTCCAAAACAAAATTGGCCTCTAAAGAAGCGTCTCTTTCTAGATCTATATTAAAGATTTAAAGTACTTGTCGTGATTACCTACCTAGAAATTTGAAACCTGGCAAGTACCAATGTGACTTTTTCTGAGTTAAATGTAATTTATAACTTATTTAAACACTACTGGAATCAAAACACCGTGAGCAAACCTGAAGTTATAATTTCTGACTATCTCACTTCTTACTTACTAATATTATAAATGCACAAGCATAGTAGATACTACACGCTAAACACTCTGGATTAGGACATAGGCTACTTTTTATCAACATACCACGCGGGAGAAGTCGCAGGCGGAAGCTAGTATCATTATAATTTTAGATCGCCGGTCCGCTTTGAGCTAGCTAAGTGTTTAATTCTCAAACCTTCTCCGTGCGAAAAGGAGACTACTGATAAATCCATCCTTGCTTTTTTAATTTATAACTAGATTATCAAGAGACATGTAAACTACACGTAGGTACGTAACTGTTCGAGGTATCTCGACTGATTTCAAGAAGCAACGGAACTCATAAACATGTTCGCGACAAACGATATGAGCCGTTAATTCGAATTTATTACAAACATTGTTGTTGCAAAACATATTTTCTCAACAATAATCACAAGATTGTTCTTACATCTTCACACGGATGTAACTCATTGTCGATCCGTGGTATACACTCCCATTGTTATTATTCTCAGCTTATTAAAAATGCACAGCAAATTAATAAATAAATAAAAATTTGAGAATCTTCTGATACCGTATTATTGTTGTAAATATTGAGATTGAAATGAGTTATTGGATTACATAATAATTTCCGTGTGAAAAGAGGTTTTTTCTCAGCCAGTTTTTTTCGCCAGTTCTTCTATAAACCTTATTGCTTTGAGTATAAATATTTTTAAGATTTATTGTTCCGACATTTTAAAGCTAAATAAAAGATCTCTCTCTATTCTTCGACTAACCCTGACAATCAATGGTTGCAAGCACAAAGTATACCGCGGCCACGGCAGAAGCAGGAGAAGGAATGGAGAGGTTTTTAGTCAGTAAGAGTCTGACCAGTCTGACATCCCTCTCGCACCAGATTTGATGAGTTCCCAACCTAAAATAAAAAAAGAGTTGGATATCTGGAGCGATTACCACCTGCCGTCCACAACCAGTCAGCTAATAAGGCGCGAAACACACGGTGCGCCGGTGCAGTGTTTTTGACAATTTTTTATTAACAAACAAAGCGTATAAGGGCTATATTTTACCTTTTACGTAAGCCGCTAACGATAGTGCCGTCTAGGATTCACTTTTCTCTATTATATCTTTCGCTGTTAAATCGACAAGGCCCTAGCGTTTCGCGGTTACTTAAAATTGACATAAGTTACTAGGGTGGACAAGTTATCAGTAAAAATATTCATCTACCATCTTTATTTGTGGAAAATAACGACTTTCTTACGTGAATTAACTAAGAAAAGCTCTGCTAGTTTCAAGTCACAGCGGGACTCTTTATTCATGAGCAGCGGGCGACGTCGCGCTGCCAATTAGCCAATATCAAATGATATTATAAGTAAAAAGGTGAAGATAGGTTAGAAGCGTTTTCATATTTGTCTCTTTTTCACACGCGATTATTAAATCATGCCATCCCACTTTAACGTGTTTATTCAAGTGTGCATAAGTGTGCCGTTTTTGAAAATCGAATGTTGTTTATGTTACCTATCTATACCAACTTATAATATAATTGCCAACATCTACCATCTTATCGCAGTCCATAAGAAGGATTCAAACCGGCAAGAAAGGGGGTCAAAATAAAACAATAAAAGATCAATATAACATTTTATTTGTCGAATTATCTTGACAAAAATGTCACTATATTAAACTCCGATAAATAATCTTATTTACATAAATATACATTAGGGTTCTTAGATGAAACACCCACATCACAATGCGTTTGTGACTAGCTTCAGCACGCAACTTTGCTTGCTTTGTTAATTATATTATAACAAGATAATTTGCATTAAAAATAATAGTCTATATTTTCCTAAATCTGGATGTTAACCAGCATCAAATAGGCCCCGTACAGACTCAAAATATTATAATTTCTATTCATAGATAACAAACTAAGTTTGGGCAGCCATTTTGCTACAGATTACAAATTGGATTATTGATTATTTTTCTTGGCGGGAAAAATTTACAGTGTCAAATCTGAAGTAATAAACTTGAAAAGCATTTTCATTTTTATATTCAACTTAGAGAATTATTTAGTCTTGTATCTTTCTATGTAATACATATAATAAAGAAAATGAAAGCAATCATCTAAATTAATTCTCTGGAGCTTTAATGGTAGCAATATAATTTTACATTTCGGTATTATTTTGAACCCACATTGATTCCGATCGAGCTCGAAAACGGATGAAAACGAACGAACGAAAATTATTCTTTTTACATAGGCCCAAAATATTTGAACATTATTTATTTATTTTTTACCTGGCAAACTAATATTACAATAATACGTCGAGTATTTTGTCAATTCTGTAAATTAGTGTAAGAGCTATTTGTTCAAATTATATGTTTACTGTAAATACAAGCGTATTCATAAAGAAAATAAAGCTCATAATTGAACTTTTAACTCAAAGCAACAAGTTACATAGGAAAATAATTTTCGGTAAAGAAAACAAAACTATATTTTCTTTGTAACAAAAACTATTTTAGTATGTTTAGTAACTTGAATCAAAAATTCAACGTAACTCTGTTAGCAAGCTGTCTTAGTACAGATTTAGACAGTTATTGATAGCTTGCAAATATAATATGTCAATATTATTAAGCTCTAGCCATATTTTAAGGTTATATTTTTATTTTTATATGTTCAATGCGTTTAAAATAAGTTAAAATCACTTTCAAACTCGGGTTATTTTCAAACGTGATCTAAATAACATTTTTGTAAGAAAACCTATATTGTTTGAAGAATAGTGTAACGATGTTCTATTGAAGTAAACACAGTATAGGTCACAGACAATTTTTATTTTGTTTTTTGAGGGGGAAAGTTATCGAATGACTTCTCTCAGTGTGGGGCGAGAGGGACTGTAAGACTCTTACTGGCTATGTCGACCCCGTTCTTTCTCCTGCACCAAGAAGCGGTACTTTATCAGCTCTCTTGAGCCTCATCTGTGGAAGCTACTGTTTCACTGTTTCAAACATATTTTAAACGCATTGTAACTTTTTCACGACATTTCTATCCATTATAAATGCGGGCCAGTTTTCAACATTTTCAGTACATATCTGTTTCCATAATTAACTCTTACTTTCAATTTTATTCTTACTAAACATAAATTGAACACAAAACAAAAGATATGCATATAAGATAAACCATCGTTCCCAAACTAAAAACTACAAAAATATTGCTTCTAACCATCGCAATATCAACTTTTTGATTAATACAATAGAGAAAAATATCGTTTGGCACGCTGTGATTTGAGTCTAACATAACGTTGGCTTAACTAACTTATAATAAGTTGTACAATACATTAGTCAGTTTACAGTGTCGAGCAAAAAAAACTGCCCACAACTAAGTTCAAAAAATATTGCTTCGTTATTGTGCTGGGGTGTTTTTTGCTCGCTAGTGTACGTAAGTTAATATCGATTGTCCAAATTGCTTGAGAATCTACATTATGCAGGTACGTGGCATAAGTACAATATTATGGCGTCGCATTACAAAATAGCTGATTTAATAGAAAAATAATATACTTTATACATATATATATATACATATTTCCTACTACAAATATATCTGGGTGAGTACAAAAAATAAATATCTTGAGGTATTTATTCATTAAACACCTCTCAGTACACACATTAAGAAAATATTAATTAAATTTAGGAGAACATCTAAAATATTAATTGATTCATTGTTAACATTGTTGTATTTTTCATATATTACTTAAGTAAATAAATAGGATCATTATGATATTCTTTATTTAAATTTTGATAGCAGCATTTGAGAATAGACAATTCCTTTGGAGGTAGTCAATAAACTAATTAGCTACAGATTATTTGAAAGCTATTTAATTATAATTATTTTTGTCAATGATCGTAAAAGAGTAAAGGGTTTTTTAACCAGAATATAACTCTGCGTTATTCCTAAGATATGCTTTATAATTTGCTTGCTAAGCGAGCTTACATAAATGAAATAGGAAACTATTAGTTTCATCCATGACCACAATTTAATGGCCGAAACTGTACCAAGATTTCAAATTGTAAATACATACCAATTACAATTCAGTTTTCAAACTAGACACCGATTGTATGTGGTAATATTTTTATGCCATAGAATAATCTAGAAACACTAATGGGTATTTTTTTGACTAGAATTTAAACCGCTAATTGACGTATACTGCCAAACTAAGTTTCGGACATCAAGAGATACTCGATAAACAGTTGTCCCATAGGCCATATTAACTAAGTGATATTTGTGCGATCCTAAGGCCAACAGTCCATATACAACTGTTTAAAACCAACCATGGCGTCTCAAATACATTTAAAAATTGTTACACATATAATTTAGCGGTCATTGTTAGAAAAAAAGCAATTTAAAGGAATTTTAGTCAAAACCTTAAAAAAATATACAATCCCTATTAAATATACAGTAATTTATTTGCATATAAAGAAAATTTAAAGACGATATTTACAAAAGAAACCTTTGAAAGGTGAGAACAAAAAACAAAAAAGGAACTACACCGCCAATTATTGTGAATGGTCAACTTATAAACTCGACAGTACGATATTTCAGTCAAAATCGTAACAAAAGAAATCGACATTTAACATAGATCCTGTGCGTTCATTATAACAAATAACTATGTACAAAGTCTGTAAATAAACGCATCGATTCTCTCTCTAACATTGAAGACAAGGTTCCACGCCATGCCGACAAGGCAACACTAGCGATGTCCAATCTATACTTAAACCTAATATTCTATTTTATTATCACAATACGTCGTCCCCTACGATTCGATTACAATGACGGATTAGTCGATTTTTCCTTTAATCGATTACTTCATACTCGTCACATTACTATTCTAGAGTTTGAGCCACGCTTTGGACAATTTCGTTTGAACACATTTAAGCCCTGTGTTCTTTTGAATTACATATTTTTAATATTTATTTTTTAAATTATAAGGCTCAGGCTACACGGAAGCGTTACTTTTATTATTATTACTATCATTTGGATTTATATTGATTGAAGAATAAATTTAAGTATTACATTTTCTACAATTAGTAGCGACCGTTTTTATTTATCGTAAATATTCAACGATTTTATAATATTTTGGCTAATTTATTTAGTAGAATTTTTGGAAGATAGCTTTATGCGTGTGTATTCTTAAACATTTAGTGAATCGGTGAATAAGTTTTGGCATGTATATTGGAGACATTTTTGTCTAATAACTGCTGAGTAATTCATTACACTGGGTGATATTATTATTAAACAGAGTTCCTAAATATATATATGTATTATTTTGGAGTATAGATCAAAATACACAAAATATTGATGAGGTTGTCTGGTTTTTAGTCGAATATGAATATTTTCATGTTAGTTATGGCGTCGTGTTTTCTTAAAGATGGAGGATTGGATTAATTTTCATCGTTATTTAATTAACATGGTAACTCTTTATGTTAGTGGACAATGTTTTCGTTGACTAAAAGCCTGTGTTACATTAAAGTAAGGATTTGCGCAGGTTTTGTTTGAAAAGAGGCAGCGTGAGCGTCAAATAGCTTTTCGCTAAATTTGGATTTCTATACGATAATTGCTCAAATAGTATATATAGGAGCAGTTAATAAAACATAACAATTACCAAGTATGAGATGAAAAAGGTTATTAGTAGAAGACAAAAGGCTCACAAATGATTATAGATCGTAAAATGTAACTTGGACAGATCTTGCGATCAATAGCTGCATATGCTTTAAATGGGTGGTGATATGCCTGATGATGAAATGACAGTGTGAATGGTTCAGAGTAGCTTTCGAAGTACACATGTTGCAGTTGATAATTAGAAAGAAAGAAGCGATCGAATTGAGGACCTCCTCCGATGTTGGAGTCAGTGCTAGTGGTAGGGTCGCACGCCGTGCATGGTGAGGAAGGCGTGCAGGTCGCGCGGCACGTGGTCGGGCCGGTAGCGCGCGCCCGCGCCCGCCAGCGCGCCCGCCGCCAGGCACGACAGTCGCGGCCGCAGCGCGCCGCGGACTACCGACTCCGCCGGACCTACAATTAATATATCTGTCTTCTGTACTGACCACACGGAAAATTTGGTCCAGTTATAATAATAGTCAACCATCAAAATTGGGCTTAAATCACTATTCTAATCATCACTAGAATCGCAAGTATCAAAACTGGATTTGCTCAACTTGCGCAAGTACACAACAAATTTTGCGCAAGTTGCGCAACCGTTGCGCAAACTCTATGCAACAACATGTTGATCTCGTTAGAAGAATAAAAAGCTAAAACATATGAACAGCAATGGTTTGCTATAATCTAAAATCTAATAATCTCTTTTAGTATAGACAGCATACTTAATAAGGATAAAAACCTAGTGCAACGTTTAAATGGAAATCAACGACAAGAAAGATAACGTCTACAGAAAATATAGATAGATTATTATTAAGGAGAAACATAAATTATGAGTGGTCTGGTACGAGGCGTTTTACCTAAACAGTTATACAAACCTCCGATAGAGGCCACGAGTGGCGTGATACCGTCTGCATCCATAGCATCGACATGCGCCCCCGCTACCAACAGCTCGCATACAACTGCGCAAAGGGACTCACTCCACTGGTCACGTTCATCTGGTGAGGTGAAAGACAGTTTTAAGTGTGGGAGAGCCATGCTTCGGCTCGACCTGAGTGATACCACGGCCTCACAAAAAACAGTAAGACAACAGAAAAGAGTGAAATATACAGTAAAATATTAAAAAACTATACTTAACTATACTTGCATTCATCAATTTCTCAATAGCTATTTTTTAAGAAATAAACAAGCCATTTGAAAAATTCTATAACACCATATTTGGAGGTTCATAAAAATTTAATAACAAGGTATGATTTTTGACATCTGGATAAAAGTATTGAAATTGACTAGTTGGAAACTACCGTGACGTTGTTATGTTCGTTAGTACATTCACCGATAAAAAACTACAAAACATCACGCTGCAATCAAATGGAGCCAAGCGTTAAAAGAAAGCTGGTAAATGTTAAAAAATACTGACCGGGAGTGAGTTGGTATGAGATGAGCGCGACATGGAGGGCGGTGCGGCGCGAGTCGTCCGCCGCGTCGACCTCCGCCCCGCACTCCAGGAGTAACCGGGTCGTCCGACTGCACGGGAACCTGATACACAACAAAATAACAATATCATCATAAATATATTGATTTACAATATCATCATAAATATATTGAGCAAACCCGGCGACCTCTGTTTCGCCACCTTCGTTTTTAATTTTCCCGCTTTTCTGTTGGAATTTTTCCAGAGTTTTCTTTGCTATAAATCTCATGGAGCCCGAGACCTTTCCAGCGAATTCTGGAGTTATAGCGTCAAGAAAGAAAACCCGACTTATTTTTATATACTAGATAACAAAATTTCTCACATAAATGAGCAAACAAAGCTCTACTTGTGTGTACGTATTTTCATTTATTCAAGGATATTTTTTATAGCTTCACTTCCCTTGGTAGCATACTCTCGTGTTAAATCTCACGTGACATAAAAGAATACCAAAGAATTTATCCACTTTAATGCAAATAAGAATAAAGACAAGATGATAATAAGTTCATTGTCATACACAAATTCACAAGCAAAAGCTACTAATTAAAAAATAACGATAACTTACTGGCACACATCACTAGTATGGAAGTCATCGACCGGTGTTCGCCTGTCTGCCGCTAGATGGAGTAACGTCTGCCCGCTGCGTAAGCGCACGTTTCGGAGTCTGAAGATAGCTCGCCTCACTAAACTTGTCGTGTCCTGTAAAAGACAAGTATAACGATTATATTTCTGAAAAAAAAAGTTGCCCTAAAAGAGAATTTTCTCCTATGTCGTGGTCCGGTATTAAGTATACCGGTGTGATACCACGGCCTCACAGAACACCAGCGTGAAACAACCACAGCGTTGTGTTTCGCCGTTTAAGTTATGTTATTGGAGGCCGATTCCTTTCCCACCCCCATCCCGTAAATATTCCAGCGGGAGGAAACGCCCGAGTGTCGTCATTGTGAGGACCACCTAGAGGATACGGTGGAGCATACGGTAGCGGTATGCCCTGCCTGGGCTGAGCACCGCCGTATCCTCAGGGAAGTGATCGGCGGCGGCGACCTCTCGCGCCCGGCCTTAGTCGAGGCCATGGTGCGGAGTGAGAGGAACTGGGACGCCGTCTCCTCCTTTTGTGAAGCAGTCATGCTCGCAAAGAGAGAGGCGGCCCGCGTGAGGGAGCAATCCTCCTCCTCACGCCCCAGCAGCCGCAACTGGCGACACTACGGGCGTCGGGGATCAAGGGACGATCTCCGGCCACCGTAAGCCTGGGTCTGCGGTCGACGAGTAAGGGCAGCTCGCCGCCCGACCAGAACCAGGCCCGAGCGTACGGCGCGTAGCGTTCCGCGCGCGCCTCAAAGAGCCATTAGACCACCACAGACGGGGCCCTAAAGGGCTGATGTTCAGCCGGGGTTGCGGGGTAAGCGCAATGAGGCACCGCGACCTCGGCACAGAGCAGGAGAAGGAACAGGCGGGTTTTTAGTCAGTAAGAGTCTGACACTCCCTTCCGCCCGGCCCTGGGCGGGAGAAGTCATTTGACGATTTTCCCCTCACAAAAAAAAAAATTCCGTAAATATCTGAAATCTTTATCACCTTAAGGCCGGTAACGCACTTAAAACTCTTTTTTGGTGTTGTGATGTGTCCATGGGCGGCGCCGATTGCTTTAAAAGGCCTCTTCTCGCACGCACCGATTGGCGATTTCAAACTTATAACTAGAAATTATTAGTCCAGGTTACGTCACTAAGAGTATGTCTAGTATTCTATAGCCGTATGTCAGTAATCATAATCATAATAATCTTAGAATTGCCGATACTCTTTACTTTTTTTTAAAATAAACTTTGGAAGACACAGTAAAAGATCCACAGTACAAATTCACATACATATGACAACAGATGACGATTTGTGGATCACACAAAGAGTTGTTTCGTGCGGTAATCGAAACCACGACACGGCAGCCAATTTATTAAAGATTGCTTACCATCAGATATTCTAAGCGCAATGAGGCACCGTGACCTTTGACCAGAGCAAGAAAACGAACGGGGGTATTTTTAGTCAGTAAGAGTCTGACACTCCCTCCCGCCCGACCCTAGGCGGGAGAAATCATTTGATAATTTTCCCCTCACAAAAAAAAACCATCAGGTAGTCAATCGGCAAGAAAGAAAATGACTAACCTCACAATTATCGGTATTTTCTAGAAGTCGGGCGGCGACGGCGACCAGGTACAGGGCCGTCCGTACGTTGCTCTCGTACTCGTCCTGCAACATGAACGTGCGCACCAAGCTCTACGCGTCAATACTCGCTACGTAACACTCAACTTATAGCCAATATTGTGGATTGTGACTCAGCTATTTGTAGCCCTCCGTTACTTCCTGACCAATCCGATTATATTGAGGACGATAATTATTGAGAGAACAATGAATAAAGTTATACTTATAGACAGAATTTTAATTCGATTCCACATTTGACATTAAATACTGTCATTTTGTGAAATAATGATACCACATTACAATGGTGTAGTGATGAACACAAAAATCGATAAACAATCGCTTTGGTTTTTTGCTTTAGTCTGAGATTTTTGAAAGTAAAGTGCCTACCTACACGAAAATAAATAATATTCCAGTGGATCTTTGCTTGAACGGTACTTTTTAGTGTTTAGTAAAATTGTAACTATGCCATTTTTATTGTCAAACTTGATAAATTTGTAAATGTGAGCGCCGATTACAATTAGTTAGAACTTAGACTAGCAGAATGTCGAATAATCAATTCTTAACAGATTAATCTGTTTTATTTTATAAGACTAATCTGTCACATTTTTTTATTTATTTCACACACTATTATAAAAGTAAAGTTTCAGATTATTAATTAATCGTCAAAACTAAATTATTGGTTCAGAAACATTTAATTTCCTGATACACTTTGTTTACGAGAGTAAAATTATAAAAGAGAGGAATCGATCCTTAAATATTCGATTTTTATATCGAAGAATTATGCAACGTCACTATTTAGTACTTGTCATAACGTTGCAACACTGAAATTGTCAAATCTGGAATGGAATTAAAATTCCGAGTATAGTTATTTTTTAATATTTCATTGTATTGTGAAACGTCGAATTAATTTATTATTGACCTGGAAAACTACTAAATTCGTAATAAGTTAGTAAAGTTACTCTACGCCATTTTTTTGCTAGACTTAGCTGTAATAGCTCTTCCATAATCAAAATATCGTAATCGAAATATTACCAAGTACTTCAGAATGGTCAAAAAGTTCACGAGAACAATTTATCAATGTTATTATAAGCTTACAAAAAGCGATCTCAGATTATTTTCTGAATTCTTTGACACATTTTTGAAAACATTACTTTGTTAAACACATACATAGACTACGAAAACCAACCTTACTACTTTGGAATAGAAACTAATTAACAACAAACTAATACTGACACAAAATTCAACACAGCAACAGAAAATATACCATATTTCTATGACATTAAAGTTCATTTTTGGTTAAGTTTCATGTGAGTGCTAGTCTTAAATATTGGCAAACAAGTATGTAATATGAAAAGCAAGATGAAATCTCTCAGAGCGTTTGTACATACTACTAAGGATTCCGGGTCATGGTTTATTTGTGGCTTCTCTAATCGCTTCGTGCCTCTGCGCAGCTCTTCTGCGCACGCTTCTAACACGAAACACACCTGGAAAAAAATAAAAATATACATATTAAAATACATTTGAGTTATTCTGTAATCATCTTCATTGTTATTGGAGTAGAGTCGACAATTGTTTGTCAATGAATAATGAAAGTAATATTTATATTAATATGTCAGTAAAATGTTTATTGGTGCTAATCTCAAACAGAAGTAAATGGATTTCGATGTGATGTTTTCACTCGTAGATAGGTTTTTTATTAAAAGTGTAAGGTAAAAGTCCAAGTACTTTGAATGACTGCACGGTTGCCGCAGTGGCTGGGCAACTGGCTACAGTGCAACGTGTCGCGGGTTCGATTCCCGCACGGAACAACACTTTGCGTGATCCACAAATTGTTGTTTCGGGTCTGGGTGTGTTGTATATGTGAATTTGTATGTTTGTAAACGCACCCACGACACAGGAAAAAATCATAGTGTGGGGCAACGTTTTTTAAAAAAACAATAGACTTTAAAAATATGTAATTAAAAAAAGGTTTATTACCTGTGCAAGAGGTAGTTCAATTCCTATATGTATCATTTGTGAGAACACTTGAGCAAATCTAAGCAGGTCTTTCACGACTGAGACCTGGAAATAAATAGAAAATCATATATAAATAACTTTTTAGCATAGAATACGAGATAAGTGAGGAATTTCGGCAGGTTATTTGAAAAAGAACTACCCACCGTAGAAAGACTTTTTGATAAATAATGTAATATTTCATGCAGGTCATTTGAGCACATTGATCAAGCTGTTTAGGAGGGTTTCAATGACATACACACGTACAGCAGAATTATATATTATATAAAGATAAAGATTATGAAGCTGAAGAGTATATTTGATGGGACTAATTTCCGGAACTATTGGTTCGAATTAAACAATTCTTTTTGTGTTTGTTTGTTCTTTTATCGAGAAAGGCTATAGGCTATAAAACATCACGCTACGATCAAATGGAGCTGAGCAGCGGGTGAAACCGCGCGAGAGTAGCTAGTTTGAACATAAAAAGGGTGGACAGGGTAGATGTAGGAGATAGTATGGGTAGTAAAGTACCTCGTTATGCTGGCGGAGATGTAGTGCGTGCCTCCAGAGGGCGAGACACCGGTCGAAGCGCGCCTCGTCAGCGAAGACGGCGCCGCGGAAGACGATGGGATGCGGCAGGTCGGGGCAGCGCGCGCCCAGCACCCGCTCGCGGACGGCCAGCCCCTCCATGTGCAGCGCGTGCGCAGACCCTGACAGGCGCTCCACCTCCTGCAACACCCCATCATGAGACCACACACTCTGCCACACTCTTACTGACTAAATCTACTGCTTCAATAGCAGACTGGATATCGTCAAGTACAAGTATAACAATACCTATTTGATTATAGCAACTTCAAAGTGTGTCTATGAAAGTCATAGATTACATTGAATTGTTTTTATTTTTTATTTTTAAAGTAAAAGCTTATTTTAGAATTACGTAAAAACTTGTTATAAATAAAGTTATTGTCCGCTCTAATGTTATATGTTCGTGACATTATTGAGAGTTATTGCTCCCGTCAAACTATCCAAGACCAGTATATGAAGATCTCACTTTGCATTATAATTTCACACATTCAAACGGTCTATTATACTGGTCTCGCAGAACTTAATGTAGAAAAAAAACTGACCTCTATCGTGGTACTCTCCTTCCAGTTGTCGTACGCTGGTATAGGATCAGCTGGTTTCTTCAGTAGGAGACCGTACCGAGTGTCGTACCGCATCGTCATCGCTCTGTGTAAGTACTGGTACGCCATCTGTGGACAGGACACGTCAACATCTTGAGAAAGAGGTTCGTGCTCAAAAACTTCTTTAAGTTTAACATGGATGGGATGTGATACAGTATGAAGGAAAACATTGTAAGAAAAGCGGTTTTTGGAAGGGGTAAATCCTCAAATGACTTCTTTCGCCCGTGTGAGGCGTGAGAGAGATTCACACCCGATTTCTGAAAGGCTTGTCAACGCTAAAATTAGCTAATCTCCTGTTAAATCTACTGTCAAGTCATCTGATTGGTTGTTGATAATTCAGTCAACCAATCAGATGACTTGACAAGAGATTAAATTGATTTTAACATTGATCGGCCTTTCGGAAAACGGGTGTCAGTGACAGACTTTTACTGACTCCTGCTTTAGGCCGCGATACCTTCGCGTTTCGCGGTAGAGCCCTGTCAGTGGTGAAATCGGCTTCGCGTTCAAACCTTCTCCGTGTGAGAAGAATCCCTTGTTCAACATCAGGCACTTAAACACTGATAATGATGAACTTTTAGAACTACATAGGTACAATAACACTAACAATAAAGAATTAACTTTAGAATAGTGTTTTAAACACTATTCTAAAGTTAATTCTACCTAACCTAACCTAACCTAAGAATAGAAAATGTTAGAGAAAATAGCACTAAGAACAAATACTATAAACCTAAGAACAGACATTATAAAGATATTAATATCTTACCCTAAGGCAATAGTACTCTTTGTCGTTCGCGAAGGAAGCCCCGAGCAGTTCGAAGGCCTCGATAGCTTGTGCCCTCGTGACCTCAGGCCGGACCGCTAACATCTCCACTACAGACGCACGCGCACGTTCCGCCGCGCATTGTAAGGGAGTCATACCTGTAATATAATAAATCACATTTAGATTAAAACTGTTCAACGGGTCTCTGCGAGTAGTTGGCTTCGACCTCTCGTACGCCTTCCAAAGGTCAGGGATCCGATCCCTCCCCCTCCCCTATCCCTTCCCAATTCTTAAATATCCGCAACCCTTATCCCCAAAAGGCGACCTCGTCACTGATTTGAAAAATCTTACCATTTTCATTGGTAAGTATTTTAGCATGGTGGTCTATGAGTGCGCATACAACTGCAACGTGTCCACATTCGGCCGCGAAGTGCAGCGCCGTCGCACCGCATAGCGCTCGCTCGTCGACGCGTGCGCCGCTGTCCAGTAAAAACTTCACCTGAAAAATTTAAATAAAATAAATACTTACTTTTAATTCAAGACATCGAATAACTTCTTATTTTATAATATTATACCTACAAGGCGTTATTTAGAACAAGGGACATATTCAGGGACCCAATTCTAGTGCTGAAGTAAAACAACTTCTTCGATAATATTTTTACTTCTCCAAGCAAATTGATCAATAGCTGCTGTTGAGATTTGTATGAGGAAATAAATTAATTTTTGAGATTCCGATATTGGTCTTACTTAGACTCTTACACCCGGTTTCTGGAAAGCTTGTCAACGCTAAAATTAACTAATCTCCTGTTAAATCTCTTGTCAAGTCATCTGATTGGTTGTTGATAATTCAGTCAACCAATCAGATGACTTGACAAGAGATTAAATTGATTTTAACATTGATCGGCCTTTCGGAAACCGGGGCTTAATTTCTCACTTATTTAATGGATGTTGCTATACACATAAACTTTCCTCTTTAATCACTGTATCTATTAAAAGGCCGCATCAAAATCCGTTGCGTAGTTTTAAAGATTTAAGCATACATAGAGTTGTTTTTACAAAGAGTTGTTTCGTGCGGGATTTGAACCCGCGACACGTTGCAGGACAGCCGATTGTCCAGCCCCGCATCAAAGGAGACAGTCTAAATACATAGCTAAAGCATTGCGATTATCTGAACAGAGAACTTATAGACCATACCAATAGGGCAATGTGTTCAAATCCCAACTACTTTATACTTGACCATAATACACAAAATAAACTTTATTCCTACATAAATAGAGTGTCATTTAGCAAAATCTTTCCTTAAGTATTTTAAGCTAAATCGTCTGCCATACAATCCATACATAATAAACTCAAAATCTTCATACACAATCGTGGATTTTAAACGTGACCATTATACTGAACTTGTATATAATAATGAAGCAAAAGTAAAGGAGATAAATCCGTGCAAAGTGACCCGCGCGTAACCTCCGATACTTAAAAGATAATACGTAGTACATTCTCATTACAAAAATAGACCATTTTATTTTTTATAGCGACTATCATCTTTTTTTTCCATTCAATTAATGTTTATTTCATTGTTCTATTGCTTTGTATTATTCATTGAAGCAGATACAGTGTATGGAAAGAGCTAATTTTTTTTTATGTAATTGGTCGGCAAACGAGCAGACGGATTACCTGATGGTAAGCAATCAGCGCCGCCATTGACACCCGCAACGGAGGATTTACGAGTGCGTCGCCGACCTTTTAGGGATTAGGGATTTGGAGATTTAGGGATTTAGGAGGGATTGGGGGCGGGGAAGGATTGGGCCTGAAAGAGACCTAGAGGCAGAAGTCCGATACGTTGCCCGGATCAGATTCGTACCACTCTCAACACTACAATCCACGATACTCTCCACTCGGCGGCAGATAGAAAAAGATGGCGGAGAGTAATACGCAGTACACCGCTTCCACGAGGTAGTCACGACCCTCAGAATTAAGGAAACCGACGCGAGGAGGAGGATTAGGACCCTTTTCTCTTATTTTTTCTGTATGGTTATGTAACTGCTTTTTCCAAACAAAAAAATCACACACACATCACGCAGACTTCTAACAATAATGTATGATGAATCACACAAAGATTTGTTTGGTGCGTGAATCAAATCCGTGACAGTCTCATCATTTCAGCATTAGGTACAATATAAGTCACCGCGGCCTCAACCTAGAGAAATTTAATCACTGTGGCCTCGGCATAGAGCAGGAGAAGGAACGGCAGGGGGGGTGTTATTCCAGTAAGAGACTGACTCTCCCTCCCGCACATCCTGAGCGGGAAAAGTAATTTGATAATTTTCCACTCACAAAAAAAGCATTAGGTTCCACTACAGACGGGGCCCAATAGAGCTGATGTTCAGCCGGGGTTGCGAGTGCAAGCGCAATTATGTACCGCGGCCCAACCAAGGGGCACTAGAAATGGGTTGGTTTTTACTCATTCAGAGTCTGACTGACATTCTCTTCGCCCCAAAAATAATTAGATGATATATTATTTCCAATTCAAAAAAAGTTTTAGATAGCATTCTGAACACCAAAAACTAAAACTATAATTATTTTGAGTATGCATGAGATGTATTTATTTATTAATATTTTTAATAAAAAAAAAACTCACCACATCCAAATGTCCTTTATAAGCTGCTATCATCAAACAAGTATTGTTATACTTGTTAGCTTTATGCACGTCCGCTCCATGTCGCACCAGGTACTTGACAATATCAAGTCTGCCGTCAAAGCAGGCGGCTCTGAGGGGCGTGCTTAGTGTTTTGGTGGCATGGTTGACGTTGGCACCAGCTCTGACCAGCCGCTTCACTATGCCGAGGTGTCCCGCCCCCGCTGCACACCATAACGCCGTTGCTCCTGTAATATTAACCTTTGATTTAAAATTGACGATTGTTTGTGACATTATTTATTTATTAAGGTTTACCAACAGTATATAAGGCTAATGTATATAAATAACTAGCGGCCCGCCCCCGCTTCGCACGGATCCAACTATCTCGCTATCAAAGGGTCACTTTTTCCTAATCTTCCCCTCTACTTTTAATATTTTCTTTGATAAGAACCTTCTCCTGACAATAACAAACACAACAAAAAAAGAATTAGCAAAATTGGTCCAGGCGTTGTTGAGTTATGCGCTTACCAACACATTTTGCGATCCATTTTTATATATAAGAGATTATGTCTAAAAGTGATGGTAAACTAGCATTCACAAAATAAGTAAAAATGAATATAACACTGAAATGAATAGTTAATTAACTAACAGAAAGCATACCAAATCAATACCACTTTTCGTTGTAATTCTTAATTCAAAAATGCCTATACCTATTTGGTTAATTTTGGTCTTAAATTAATCGTGGACGTCCAGGGAAAGTTTAAAAGATCAGAACACTTAATTTCAAGGCGGAACGAAGTTTCCCATGTCAGCTAATACTTTATGTTAGTTCATTTACTGTTCATTTTAGTTTTTTATGTTGACACGGTGACCGGCAAGCTTATATTGTTATCGTAAGTCACTTCTTACTTCACTAATAATAAAAAATAACTACTACTAAATTAGTATTTAGGACTTTCACTTTTAGGACTTGCTAGTTCTAAAGTGTACATCCTAATGAAAACTTTATAGATGTGCCTTGTAGATCTGCCTTAAAAATTTGTCAACGCTGCCAAAACTGTCCAACATCGTTACCATCAGTCAACGCTCGTCGGGGTGTGATGCATACGCGAAATTATTACAGAGGAAACCTACTTTTCAAAATAATGCTTTTCTACTTAAATTATCTGTTTACAATATCGGAAGTTTCCGGAAACCTAGTGTCCGATGAAGACATTCACACAATAACATGAGCCAAATGTATCTTCATAAATATTTATATTGACGCTTACGTAAACACTGTAATAACACAACAGCTATTACCATTTTTATAATTTCTAATATTCTTATCAACCTGGCACACTTCCTCGTAATCATCATCATCATCTTCCTGCCCTTGTCCCGTTTTATTTAGGGTCGGCGCAATATGTTTTTTTCTTCCATTTTGTCCTGTCACCCGTCACGCTATCACTGACTCCTCTGTCTTCCATATCATTTCTCACACAATCCATCCATATTTTCTTTGGTCTTCCTCTCCCTCTTCATCCATCTACATTTATACCACTTCCTCGTAATCAAATCATCTAAATACTAATTCTACCTACATTTTAAATGTGAAAGGCTCGTGTTTCTCGTGCTTTGCGTACGATCAAATATTCTTTGTTCCAACGTATTGTTGCTTTGTTTGCTTGCACACTTAAACGGCTGAAGCGTTTTCGGTGAGAATTAGGCAGAGATAGTTTGGACCTTGAGTACTGTTACTGGGTTTGTAATATCAATGATTTACTTTTTGCTATAATAAATTCGATTTGAGAACAACCACGGTTTGTATACCTGCTTCAGATACCTATTTAGATAAATTTTATTTTGATTTCTACATAAGCCCTTGTGTTTGTCGCTCCCTTGTTCTTGGTTCGAGAACCCCGACATTCACACACACCCACGGTTCAGCCGCTAACTATTATTAATCACGACCGCTAATAATATCACGCAAAAATACATTTCAATGCTACGCATCGAATTTTTCATTAACAGCTCATGATAAAATTTACAAACTGAATCATTTGTTTCACTAGAAGCGACAATCAGATAATTAATAATCACGATTAGATACTTCCAAGAAAGGATTTATGATTATTAACAAAGATTGAGACGATTATCAGTCCGTTACGAATGAATGAAGGACCAGGAACTGCATCTAGTATCTACGAGAACGATGCCAAAACCTACAAATCCTTTATAATGCTGGTAAATCACGAATACTGGGAAACAAAGAGGTTTGGAAGTAAGCCAGATACGTACCAAAACGTTTCGAGAGACGATTTTCAGTTTCTTTGTGTGTAAACTTTCACACGTTTCTATAAATAAACCGTTGAGTTCCCGACTTAGACAAAAAAATGGGAGTCAATGCGCCGTACGGACGGGAGCACGTTGCAAGGCGCTTTGTGCACCCAATGACGTACTCGCCGATGCTTTTATTTGGAAAATAATATTTGACATTGACGTAAAATAAAGATGCACGGAATTAAATGCGTGCTCGAAGAACGATGGCGATGTAACGTGGGCGGTTTATTTATTGGTGTAAGCTTCATAAACATACTCCTTTGATGATACTGCGTTTCCGATCAAAATTTCGATTCTACATCATTCCGGGCATTTAGGATACAAGTTATTAATGATCACCACTTAGAACGCCGTGTCGGACAATGGTGTCCGCCGCTAGCGGAGGGTTAAACAGTTTTTGTCGGCAGTTAATAAATGCATAAAAAGCTGCTTACACAAAGACAAGCTTAGGAAATAGAAAAAATCTCCAAATATTTAATTTTAAATGAATCATCGGATTGTTCATATAAATTGACAAATAATTCCAACGTCCTAACTCATTTTAGGTTTCAAATACTTATAATGTATATCAGTCTGACCTAGAATGTGAGGGCAATAAAGAATCAAAACCAGTATCGATTCACTGACTATGCAGACCGCGGCATACATTTGAGGGTATTGCACAATCGTACATCTTCAAGGCCGAGGTTGAATGAGGCTATAGGCTCTACATTTCAAAAATAGAAGTGGTGCATTAGTTTTTTTTTTCGTTTTTTTTTTGTGCCCGAAATTCTAAAGTGCGGGCTGTGGTCTATTTGAAATTAATTGAAATAACTGATTTTGACTTTGAATTCATGTATTTGCTATTGATACTGCTATTCACAGATCTTTTAAAGTACTGATACCTATTTTCTTTGTCAGTTAAAATTAGAAGTAAAACTATATTAATATTTTGTTTTTAATTCTGTATGGAGGCATGTTTGTAGTGACGAACGCGAAGATGCATATACAAAAGTGAATAGCCGAAATATTTGCAAACGCAGACTACATTGTTGTAGTCATTCTGAAGTAATGCGGTATTGAAAATGAGTATCTGAGGAGTTTTTTGCTAAAGACATTTGCTGGCATTCGGGTGATACTTCACAGCGACTATCCCACAAAAACACTCATAACAACTATTGTTTTACACAAGAATATTTCGTGAGACATTTGCACCCATGCCAGCTTACACCGAAGCTGAATGCCCTAAGCAATTAAGCTTTGGATCCCTCCAAAGTTGCTCAAGGTTCCGGCTTATAAACAGCTATACTTTATCATATGTTTAAATATAATCATCGAAAAATTGCAAATAACTGACCTTCAATAACATATTCATCGAATTTCACAGTGCCTTCTGTCTCAGTCCTGACTGGAGGGCGGAACTTCTCCAGCAAAATTCGAACGGCACCTTCCCGCCCATGTCTAGCTGCTGCTATCAACGGTGTGCATTTTACTCCATCACAGCATATGTCCTGAAACGAATAACAGTACTTAATATATAAAACTCATTAGAGAGAGATATGTAAAGAGATCCTCCTTTCTTACGATCCAAAACTGACCATAGCTTAGAATAGCACAGCGTTGTGTTTCGCCGTGTGAGTAAGGTTACCGAAGGCCCAATCCTTCCCCTCCCCCAATCCCTCCTCAATCCCTAAATCTCCAAATACCTAATCCCTAAAAGGTCGGCAACGCACTCGTAACTCCTCCGTTGCGAGTGTCCATGGACGGCGCTGATTGCTTACCATCAGGTAATGCGTCTGCTCGTTTGCCAACCTATTAAATAAAAAAAATAAGCTAAAAAGTTCCCAATGATAAATCTTGTAATCTATAGTTACTGTTTTTTCATTTGTGACTTAAAAAAATCTATGAATGTAAGTACCTACAAAATGTTTTTTTCTCTTTGGAAATCTGCATCTTATCTCAAATATTGTATATTTGAAAAAAGAAGAGGAAAAAGACATGTTTCAACAGAATGAATTTAGTTAGTACACAAACAAACAGACATACAGTACAAGATAATCTCTAATATTAATCTTTGACTCTGAAAAACAGTACTAAGAAATATGTTTACAACACATGTATCATGTAATCATATTTTTGTTTGTTGTCCACACATAAACATGACACTCCAAAGGTCATTGACATGTCATAAACCTAAATAAATATTTTTTAGAATAACTAAGGGTTTCTCACACTTCTTTAGTATAATACTAGCCATATTCAGTTCCACCTGAGTTTAAAGCCTATGTTCACTGGGGTTAGTGTAACTTCAAAACAGTGAAGCATATTTAATCCAAACAAACAAATGTTTCCGCCTTATAATATTAATTTAAAATAGATAATATTTTTTTTTCTTTAACTGTGGATTTTGTACTTAACAAGTATTGAACTTTAATACCTCTTTGAAATTGTCAAATTGCTTTTTTTATAGATTCTGAATAAGTTTGTTTTTTGCATTTTTATATTTTCTTCTAAAATACATAAATGTTGTTTTTATTTTAATCAATTGAAAATTCGAAATAGTTTTTAGTTAATAAAGGCTAAATCTATCTATTATAAAGTCTAAATAAATCTTTAAATGTGTATTAGTCTCTACACAGATAATGTTAAAACTAAATCAGATAAATATCAAGAAAAATCTTGATTTCATTAAATTGTTATCAATACAAATCCATTATAAACCATATTATTATACCTATTTAATAATCCAACCGACAAAGTAATTGACTCAAATAATATAAAGTCCAGTAGACAGGGGTCTGCTGTAAGTAACTCATAGGGTGCTTAGATGTTATGTAACCATTATTGCGCTAATCATATCTTTAAATTGAGTTTATTTACTTTTTGGACGATTATAATGTTTATTGTTTTTGAGATTGTTAAAGGGTCTATGCAAACAGCAATCGAAAGCAGTAGCTAAAGAAGTCCTCAAGGAAATCATCTCTTAAGGAAAGCAAGGAAAATGTAATACCCAAACCCTACTGCCATATTCACGAGCCTGATACTTGGTTGATAAATATTTAAATTATTGTCTTGTTTAAGAGTTTCGTTTTTAAATAATTACTAAGGACTGGATAAAATAACTATTACATGACTGAGTAAGGTGGTTAGTTTTGATTCTCAATATTTGATCTACGCTTAGGGCATACTAAATCTGGTTTTATGGACGGTCATGGGCACAGATGCAACAAAGCAGTGCAATTTCTAGATATTGAGCAGATGATGAAATAAAACGGCAGAATAAGTCATATATCAATAACTGCTGGTGAAATAATATATTCAATAAACATTACAATTCAGTAAAATATTAAATATTTTTTAAATGTTGACAGACCATGCAAAAAACAGGAATCAGTTGATTTTTAGAAAAGTAATTTGAAAATATATTATTATTGTAGATATGTATTAAGATTTTTTTGTAATGATGATGATGATGATGATAACTAAATATAATTAATGTAGGTGTTTAGTTTGATATCCAATGTGTGATACACTGCAATAAATGTAGAATTAGAATCAGGTATATGTGATTCCTAGTCTATTAAGCACAGCTGATTCGCAAAACAAATAAAATGCCTCATAAATAAACTATCACAAGTAATGCACTAAAGGCAATTTAAAACTTGACCTAAATACCTAAATGTTGGCTAATACTTCAACTTTATGTAAATAAAGCAAAAGGAGCAGAGGTCTTTGCAAACTCTTTGTAATAAAAATTGAGGAAAGGCAATGTGTGCAGTAATCATGAGCAGATCGAGCGACCCCAAACAGGGGAGGCTTTCGCAAGAAGCACAGCGCAACTCAAGGAAATGAAACTGGCAACTGGTACCAAGGTTACGAAGACGTTAAATGTGCGTTACGACGCAAAATCGCATTACACGACGCATAAAAAATGAATTAATAACTCACGCCACTCGGACACAACGCGCAAAAGGTATCGCGCCGTCAATTTGTATGATAAAAATAGATTATCATCATTCTCATCAGAAACACTAAATTGAAACAAAGTCCTGACTCAACTTTCGATGATACAGCGTGAATGAAGTATCCAATTCAGTACTTACGCTATTTAATAATTCGTCGATTTCATCTGTGTTTTTCTCGTATAATAAAGCGTAAAGGGTTAAAGACATTCCATCTCTGGCAGCGAAAAACACCCGTTCTTGCAAGGGACTAGACAAATCTTCCAACATTAATTTGTCTTCCATTATCTAACCACTGCTTTTATTCTTACACACTGTTTTATTTCATTAACACAACACGGACACGTATGTCTATTTATTGATAATTTTTACAACAACTCAGCAGCAAAATATCAAGACAACTTTTTCACTGAATGAAAAACTGACGAATAGTGCGGCTGATTCCTGAATTTACAAAAATGAGCAAAATTTTGACATTTTAATCGAATGGATATGAACACCTGATTAAATCGATTTCCCAACGACTAAAATAGTACTCGACTAATAAACTTCAATAGGGACACCGTTTCACATTGCAATGTATGTTGCTAAAAATTCTAAAAGTGACTAAAAATACAAACAAAAAATTATACATACACCTTTATTACAATTTTTATGTACTAAACTTCCAGTAGCAAAATTAAAAAAATAGATAGTTGATTGAAATATCTGCCACGTTTTGTCCAAAGTGGAGATTCTTGACCAATCAAAACTTAGCTTACTTTTTTATTGTGTTCCAAGTCAGCATAAATACCAATCTGTAGCATCAGTTTTCATTTACATAAAGAGTTTTTTACGGTACGCCTCTTCTTTTATGTTCAAGATTCAGTTTTCCTTGTATTTCATAGTAGATTTTTTTGATATTTGTTTGGTTTTGACGTGTAACCTATTACTTTGACGCTTTCCCTTTATTTACAAAGAATTTAACAAAAAACTGCTTAGAAACTTTCCAAAAATGTCGAGTGGTCAATGGGAAGTTGTTGGGAAGAGCAAGAAGTCTCAGAATGGCAAGATAAAAACTAAAGAAGATGAAAAGAAAGCTGTAAAAAATGGACCGAAACTCGAGGATGTCGGTGGGTAACTTTGGTTTTCCTATGCAATTTGCTGTTGTAGTACTAAATGTTTCTCTATTCAACAGAATAAATTATTTGCTATTTTACTGTATGTTGTTAATTCTAGACTCAAAATGATGTATCATAAAGTAATAACAGCATTATTTTTGTAACAAACCTCAACGATAGGTATCAATATTGAATATTTTCGAAATACCTAATATTTTAAAATGCACATGCAAGTGAGGCCAGACGCCGGTGAAAAAATATATGACTACTATATATTTGTAATTATTAGGTAATTTAATGTTATGAGACCCTTTATGTAACTTGTTCATAATAATTAATTTCAAAGAAAATGAAATCATTATAATTTGATATTTTTAATTTTTCTTATCATCTATTGCAATATGGTACTAGCAAGATGATGTGGCATGTTAAAAAGCAACCTTACTGCTTTGTATATGAGGTTTAGTTTGTTATGTATAAAGCACTCCCCTTCACAATCTCTTTTCGAATATGTGCATTTTTATATGATTATATACTGTGTAATATTAAAATTACAGTAGCATTTATGCAACAGACTTTTTCTTATTAGCATTCATTGGAGGTATACAAATACCAACTGAATAATGTTAACATTAAAAATTAATTTGCAATTAAATCACTTTTCAGTTCCACATTCCCAAATTAAATCATTCTATTCTGGAATGGAAATTGATGATGTAAAACCTGCTAAAGAGAAAAAGAAGGATGGTGATAAGAAGAAGAAACAAGACAAGAAAAATGCTGAACCTCCCAAACCCAAGCCCCCCAAAACTATTGAGGGTGCTCTAGAAATAGTAAGTATATGTCTATACTAATATTATAAAGAAGTAAAATTTGTAAGTTTGTATGTAGGGGGTAATCTTTGGAAACGCTGGTTGGATTTCCAAAATACTTTCACTGTTAGACAGCTACAATGTTCCTGAGTGCTATAGGCTATAAAACATCACGCTACAAGTGAATGGAGCAAACCACCAGGTGAAACCACGCGAGAATAGCTAGTCTCATATAAATCTATACCTATGAGCCTATGTGACAGGCAGCCACATTAAAAAAAAATCCATTCACTGTCAATGTGGTCAATGTTGGCCAGTGCTAGCAGAGCCTTTCAACCATCTTTGACACCATAATATGCCTATGCTCTTATTTACCCTTCATCTGTCAATGGTGTTCCTAGACATACTTGTAGAACTCAATTTAATCACTGACTCAAAATAAACCACAGTTGAATATGTTTCATTGTTGTATCGGCAGCCAAGCAATTTGAAGTAGTCCATCTCAAAAAGTACCTTATTATATCATGTCAATGACCTTGTTTTATTAAGATTAGAATAATAGTTTTATGCTTCAGGAGTAGCTAGTATACCATAAATCACATATTTTTTTTCCAAAAATACCAGAGTAATGTTAACGATTCATTCACTAGCAGTCAGTTACATTTATCATCTTCCATTTCCAATCTTCATTATTTATGATTTATTATAAATAAATTCAATGCTACTATACTCGTAAAATACAATGAAAGTTGTGTTTTTTTCATCCTTTCTGAATGGCCACTAAGTCTCCACCAAGATTGTTGAAAGTTTTTATTTGAATAATGTAAATAGTAATCAACTTCATGTCCATGATTCATTCTTAATTATAAAAAATTCTTGTTACAGATGGATGCAGCAGAACTAGCCAACATTATAACGTCAAACAAAATCCGCTTTTCTAATGCCCCGCTTGTGTGGCTAAAAGAAGTAGCAGCCTTCCTTAATTCTAAGACTCAAATAGATGTGGAAGACCCCACGTTTTCCTCATATCCCGCTCTTTTTCCGTTGTCTGCGGTCCCTGATGAGATCAGGAAATCTCTGTCTGATGTCCTACATGACGCTGGAAAGGCCAACGCGCAGTTGTTCTTCGATGTTACTCTAACAGCTCTAGCAAATGACATGAGCAGAGGTTTGTACATGTTTATATTTAAATTCTTTGTTATGTCTCTCTTGATTGCTCATTCAATGTTTTTCATAACATACTAATGTATTCTGCAATATGTTGCTATTACAACATTATTGTTGCATGTGTATAAAATTCCTGTCCTTGGTTGATGCCACAGAGATGTTTTATTATGTAAAGTGTGGTTTACATAGAAAAGAGGTTTAAATGACTGCCTCAATTAACTTAAATCTGTATTATATTAAAAGGGTCAGTAGAGATAATGACATAAACAATGTAAACCCACAATTCAACAGTTATGATATTATATTGCTGTATGTTATTGTACGAGTACCATGTATTATTGGCTTCCACTCGTCTATGACTATGTATGACTATTGTCGTACACTCGGAACATTAACTGCTTGTGACGCCAATAACTAACCTAACACAGGAATCGAACCCGAGGCCACTAGCTCGGAAGTCACACTTACGACCAATCAACTAACGAGGAAATCCTGTTATTTCCTTATACTAGATTACATCGTAGTTAACACTTGATTATACCTTTCATTCATATCTTAATCTTTGAAATATAAAATCTCGTAGTTGTGTAAAGCAATTTCCATATATTTTGTTTATTTTAGGTCAATCCGTGAATGGCCACAGACTATTGTTACAAATGCTAGCACAGGATTATCCGGAATTCTGCGTCACCTCTGTACAAAAGAGTGCTAGTCTCCGGAACTCCTACCAGAACAGACCACCTATCGGACTCTCCCTACTATGGGCGTTCGGTCAGGGTGGTAACAGCGATTTTGCTGTTGGCCTGAAAGGTAAGTCATTGTAATATTAAATCTTTCTTGTGTTTCTTACTAAATTAAAAGCAACAATATTGTTATATTTAACTTTGAAATCGATTCGTCTCACTGTCTCGCTATTTTTATTTTACTTCAGCTTATAATCCCAACTTTTTATTCCTATAAGTTTTAAAAATGTCTAAGTAAGTAGGTATAAATGTTAAATCAAAAATTGGAAGCAATTGTTGTCGAACAATGTCATCAAATATTTCCTTTTAAAACGCTAATCAGTTTATGCCAATTACGTAAAAGATAAAGAGTGAAATTACTCGAGGCACAGGCCAAGATAACATTTCGGGTCAAAATTTGAGATAATCGTTATCTCATGTCATTTTGACACTTTCCAAGGTAAAGTAAGATAACTTGAGATTTTGCTCTATAAGCCGTAATGGTATGAAAGAAGACACATCAGGTGTAAAATTATTTGAAGTGAATAATATAAAAAGTAAAACCTATTTTTCCTAAATTGATAATAGTTTGTTATTTTTATTCTAAAGTAGGTATAATCCTGTAATGTAAGTTTTAATCAATCTTTCTCAAAGTTGTTCACTTATTTATCCTAACTAAAAATCGCGGGTTTCTCACGTGTATATAATTGTGAAAAGCTCTACTAGTTTCGATCCACAGAGGGATTCTTCCACTGATAACCACTGGTGGTAACCTGCGATTTTTTGTTAATTTAGTATGTTTCACGACTTAACTTATTTATCCCATTAAAATCATCGCCTTCCTCTTCTTAGATACCTATAATCTCAAATAAAGCCGTGTTTCATCACATATTTTGTTTCCAGCTTGGCAGGAATTATTCCTTCCTATTATCGAGCTTAAGAACTATACCAAGTACGTAGTAGGATACTTGTCGAACCTTCTAGACGAACACGGTACTATGGAAAACACTAAAGTCAGCCAGGACCAGCTGTTTGCCATGATAGACATGGTAAACAATAAAAGGAGCGCTCTACCTAAGGATCTGTCAAGTGACCTTATCAAGCAATTAAGTAAATATAAGGTATGTTGGATATTCATACTCCTTTTGAAGAAACAAAAATTTATCTCATATAATGGATGTAATGATAGTGTAGAGAAATAAAGTAGTAACCAATTCAGAAATTTATTAGTTAATTAGCATTACAACTATGTAGTTTTTATGCGTTCTTAACTATATCCTCTTTTGTTTCTTAGATACATAATAAATGGAATTAGATATTAAACAATAACAATCAAATATTTATTAAAAAAATAAATATTTTACTCATGAAAGCTTACAGAATATGTGTACTAAATTATTTTTTATTTCAGGATATTTATTTCAATAAAAGCAATAATAAACTTCAAGTTACTTTCAATCAACTTATGAAGAAGTTGCCCAACCAGTATCTGAGTGGTGCGTCCCTGGACCCATACCACAGGGTGCTAGTAGACTGCTTGGTTGACTGCCTCGTGAGGGATGACTCATGTAACGCTACTTGGAGACAGCTCTTCCATAGATGTAGCAAACAGTCAGCTACATTACTTGATTATATTGGTAAACTTTTTCTACCTATTATAATTTAAATCCTATTATTTGATCAAGCTTTTGTTAAAATAACAAATTTAAGTATTTTTTTTTTAATCTAATATGATACTTATTTCCAATTAGATGCTAATTGGGAGGAAGTCAGCAAGAAACTGAGGCAGAAATCTTTGAAAATGACAGTTTTGCAATACAAAGAAGTCTGCGGCGAAGCTCTGAAAGGCAAGAAGAAGGATGAGACTGTTGTTAAAACAAATAAAATATGCCAGGTAAGCGATCATGTCAAAAAAGTTTTAAAATAGTTGCAGTCACTTGTTTAAAGCAGTCTAAACTTTTAACATTAACACTTTCATTACCACTACCATTTTCACAATGATATCTCGGATGCCGCCTACATTACTCGTACATTTTACGTTAAACTCGCCGGATGAGTCCACGGCGCTGGAATAAAATTTACGTGGACTCTGGGCGATTCGGTAGCACTGAATGTGTTAACTTTGAGATACACCAGCTATATTAAATCGACCATTTGTTACTTTTAATTTATAATCTCAACAACAAACCTATAAAAAACACTACGTTTTTTGCATATCACATTCTTAACGACTTTTAAGTTTGTTTTAAAATAAATTAAAATGAATAAAAAGTACATAACAAAATCTCATAACAATAAAACCACAAAATCGACTAAAAATAGTCGTATCTCAAATGACATTTGAATCACTACACTAGTCAGGTCATATGTCATGTCATACATGTCACATCCATATCACAATGTTGCCAGGTCTTTTTTTTAAATAAAGGATTTTTTTGTATTTACCCTAGGTTTAACTATTGAATTTCTACTGGTGATTCAATATTTTTTAACTTAAATGTTGGAAAAATATAACATATTTTTTTTTTACCCAACCATCGATCCCTGCGCTACTTCCTAATTAATACAAAATTGTCTGTAATGAAAGCCATGGTTATAATTTTTTCTTTCACATTGGTCACCCTTAATTTGTCAGTAGAAAAAAAAACTAGTTTCGAGGGCGACATATTTTTTCACTAAAATCTATTTTAATTTCTAACAAGTGTGTTCGACATTTGTTGAAGGTAATTATAATAAATTTAATTTAGAAAAGATAAGATATTTAAATCTTTTATGACGTGCCTTAATCCTGCTTTATCATTTTCGGAATAGTTTTGTGATAATAGTGCGTTACCAGTGAATCTATTCAAAGAATCGCGCAGTTTGCTTGTGAATGGAAGTAAAAACTGCTTTAGTAGCGTTGTGTGGTGTACGCGGGCGTAGTGCTAACAGTAAATGTTGATGTGTTACATCCGTTAGTCCGCGGGAGGCATTTAGCACGCGATCGGTTTCAATAAATTGTTTATTTTAAAATTCAGGTAACATTAAACATTGTACGTGCATTTTCCAAGTTCTAAAAGTGATTTTGAACAGTGAACATATTTCGAATTATTGTGTTTGTTGAATTAAATTGAAAAATATTTGTATCGACATAGTTCTTCATGGTTAAAATATTGTCATCAAGTCGTTCCCTTGTGTTACGTTACGTACTTACGATATCGTGACCTCTACCAAGTGATTTATCAATGAAAAATTCAGTATTTGAATATGGGTGTGTGATGTGTGATATGTCATGGAAATGATGTGTTAACCAAATACCTTAAAAATCACGATCTTGGTATATTCTTATTAGAATTACTGTTCAAATGAACTCCAAATTCTCTACTAGTCCCTTATTTCAAAAAGCATTCTTAGTATATATCTTGCTCACATAAAGATTCAGTATATAAACTAAGAAAATTAAAAAAAAAACAGGTTTGTAACCTTTGCTTGTTAAATGGCCAGTTTCATATTGAAAAGATAGGTACTATCTACTAGATAAAGATTATAAAAAGCAATAAAAGTTCAAGTTTATCAGGTAGTACAACTACCTGATAAACTTGAACTTTTACGCAAAGACGATAAAACAGGCTCTAAATTCTACATAATGATGTGCAAAGGTCCTGTATGTCCAGTGAAAATTAATAATTAATGCTTCAACTTCTATTCATACACATATTGCCTAGGTTTTTATATATAAGCATCCATTATATGACCTAGACCCATGGATAGAGGCATGGTATGTGAGAGGGAGTGCTTGACAACTGACTAAAAACATCCCGTTCCTTCGCCTGCTCTAGGTCAAAGCCGCAGTACCTTATTACACTTAACTCGCAACTCTGGCTAATATCTAACCTTCTAATTATCTACTTAAAAAAAGAAAATATTCCAAGTAATCATACTCAATTTAAAAGTTCATAATGAAAGTAAAATGGGATCATTGTTTTAAGTTTTGGTAATTGTTGCAAGAACACCAATGATGTTGACTTTCTAAGGTTGATTGTTCAAGAATGCATCAAGAATTCTCTAAACCAATCAGCAAATATACTCAACAACTATACCATCACACCATATGTTTGAAACCTGCTAAGTACTAACCAACCTTTTTTCTCATTCAGGATATTCTAGACAGAATGACAAGCACTAGAAGGTTCCCTTGGATCTGGGCCAGCTTCTTCCTGCTGGTTGGCATCGCTGGGCTGGTCTCATATGATGTCTCCAGAGCTGGTGGCAATTTTCCAAGTAAGTTTATTAGAATATTTTTATAAATATCATAATTTTCTTTTTCATACATGACCTATTCAAATAATCGAAAATGCCTGAAATGACAGATTCTTGCTTATTTTTAGTTTGAAGAGTTTTTTCCTTTTATTTTTCCTCTAGTAGCTTGAATATGTTTATTGAGTTGCCTTATTGGTTTTGGAGTTTGTGACTGCTTACTCAGATAGACCAAAAATGTTGATTTGTAATTTCTAATTTAGAAATAAGCACCTGTTTCATATAAATATCAGAGAAATATAATGTGGCACATAAATAATACAATTTATATTTTTATTCCCATTAATCTGGTGCATAGCGGCTACCCAGATACTGGAAAACATTCACTCAGTCTAAATACATTGATTTCTGTAGATTTGTATGTAATAAAATACAAAAAGAAAGTATTTTGAAAGTGCTTAGGTATGAAGTTGGAAGAAAGAAAACAAAATGTTCACTGAAACAATCTTATTTACTCACAAGTACAAATAAATAGTTTATAAGAAAGAACTAGCAAAAACAGACAGATTAAATACTCTTTTTGTAGATAACAAAAGAATAGACAAACATTTGCTTTAAAAAAAAAACAAGTTCATGCTATCTGTCATGCAAGAATAACATGAAATAAGATGACAGCAGTTTAATATTTTTGAAGAATTTTTCTAAGTGCTTTATAATAACTCAAGTCCTATATGATTTGATTTGGTTACATCCAATTTATATAGGCCATGAGGGCTTTATTTTAACTCTTTAAAAGTAAAGTTTTTGAACATGGAATGCAATATAATAGGTAATTAATTAAAAATTATTTCTTCAATGATCATAAACAAACATCTGGGAATCGCATAAAATAACATTGTAATTCAGACTATGAAAGTACTTGTTAAGCATTTAATTATTCCATCATTGATCTCTTGATAATGTAAGGGGCTTGTCACAAACAAAAACATCTGAATAGCCTGTACCAGATTTTTTAAAATATAGAATTTCGATTTGTATTGTCTTTATGCTATTCAAAAGTAGTTAAATACTTGCATTCCTCTTTAAACTGTAGGACAAATTCTCAAATACACATCTAATTAAAGTTTCTTAAAATTATGGAGTAAGCTGGGTTTCTGCATAGTTAATACATAGTATGTTATAGCCTTCCATCCATTGCAATTCTGGATATTTAAGTAATTGTTTATTTTAAATTATTCATGCTCACACATATATCTATCTAATATACCTAGCTATAATTCGTGTTTGGTATATGATTAATTTGTTACTCTTGAACTCAAAGCATAACTTGTCATGTCCGACAAGCCCTTTGAGTGATAAGCAAACTGTATACCTGGGCATTGAAGCGGTGACAATTTTTAAATCACTCAAACAGGTCATTATTATGAATGTGAATGTTGTCCAAACTAGTATTGAACCAAAACACCATATTTAGGAATGTAGCACAGGGAAAGTTGTTATTTCCAAAATATACTTAAATGTTCTCTTACTTTTGTGAAACTGTTACTTTATTTAGTACTAGCTTCCACCCGCGTAGAAAAGTAATGTATCCCGGGATTTTAAATAGCGATAGCTCGACTAAAACACGCAAATCAAGTATAATTTATAGCCTATACCACTCAGGAACATTGTAACTATCTGTCAGTGAAAAATTTTGGAACTTATTTTATAAGCAACTAGCTACTCTCGCGCGGTTTCACCCGCTGCTCGGCTCCATTTAATCCTAGCGTGATGTTTTATAGCCTATAGCACTCAGGAACATTGTAGCTATCTATAAGTGAAAGAATTTTGGTAATCCGACCAGCGATTCCAAAGATTACCCCCTACAAACAAACTTACAAATTTTACCTCTTTATAATATTAGTATAGATGTGTATTTCCCTCTGACTTGACTCCATAATGACCGTGGTAACATATGACATGTATGTACACGAACAGTAATGACACTTTTATCGTCTCTGATAAGGCAATGTTTTCAAATACAACTTTGTTTTCACTGATACGGTGATATTGGTATCAAAGTAGAATATAAACGAACCAGCTTAGACCAGCTATGTTCCATAACATTTATATTACACCAACTTAAATCCAGATTATTATCTATATCTGTACGAAGTTTTATCCAAATTCTTTCAATTGTTTTGGCGTAGTTTAGTAACAGAACATACATGAAACAAATCAAAACAAACTATATTTTTGAGGGAAGAAAATCATCAAATGACTTTTCGCCCTTGGTGGAGCGAAAGGAAACGTCAGACTTATTGACTAAATGACTACCACCGGACCACCCCATTCCTTCTCCTGCTCTAGGTCGAAGCCGCATTCCATTATTGAGTTCGCCCTGCACCTCGGTTGACATACCTTATGTTTATAACGAACCTATTTATAGAGCTATTAGAAATAACAGAAAGTAGGATATAAGACTCAATAAAATCCGCATGTTATTACACTAGCACTTACCTATGTGCGCAGTAAATGCCATTGTTCTTTCAAGATTTAATTAGACGCAAACCTGATATTACTGGAGAGGTCAACCACAAGACAAACGGCTTAACATCCTTTGATGAAGAAATTTTAAGTTTTCTTTTGAATTCTAAACACAATTAGTTTCATAACGTCAGTTATTTCTCAAAAGTGATAAGCACTAATTGTAGTTTCATCCACATTTTGCCAGTTTTTTATGGAGTTATAATTTTGATAAGATGTCACACATCGGGCCACTAAAAACTAATTATACGCTATACCTTCAAAAATTTTAACTAATACCAACAACGTTATGTTTACGAGGTTACCTCAGAACTTATTATAAAAACGCTTTTGTCAGAACATCCAACTTTGTAGGTAACCTTCAACTTGATAAATAGATGTATAAGGACGACCTTATACAGATTGAGCTTACTAGGTCCGATGTTCAGCCGAGGTTGCGGATAAATATGCGACCGCCCTCGGACCAGAAAAGTAACGGAGTGGTTTTTAGTCAGCAAGAGTCTGACACTCTCGCCCCGCCCAGATGTCAGATGATGATTTGGCCCCTTCAAAAAAAGAGTAGACGTCTATCGGTTCATGATTTTATTCCATTAAGCAAGATCTTATTATGGTGAATTGAATAAAAGGACTAAACTAAAATCAAACTATACATGGCTACAGACTTGTTATTCCAACAGACAATTTGCTTATTTAAAGTACCGGTTATATATAACATAAGAGTATAAATAGATACATGGAATTTTTATCCTTATTGAGTACATGTTTGTGATTATATTTTCCTGTTCCTTTACATAAATTATTTATTCTTTGTTTCGCGCGGACTCGACCGTGCAAACTAGTATTCATTGAAGATTTAATTACTATGTGGAAATATACATATATGTGGCTTCATCTTTACTATTATTAACACAGAATATGACATCACGTCGTCTTTAAACGCTCGAATTAATATTTTTTGATTATACATTCAATTAAATCCTAAACTATTATAAACATGCATAAATTATTACTTTGCCTATTCTGAGAACCGGACCTACACAACTTCAAATAATGAATATTCTCAAAAACCTTTCTTTAGCAATAATAAGTTATTCATACTATTAGCAGTACTAACCATTCCATAAAGATTCACAAAAACAAATTTTCTTTACAGAAAGCGCAACAGGCCGTTTGCTCAACGACTTGGGTGTCTTGGAGCACAGTCAGCGTGCTTGGCAGAAGACGTTATCGACGTCAGCTCGTGGCTATCTCTGGTTAGAGACCAACGCACCGGTATACTACACACAAACGGTAGAAACATGCACCCCATACGTGCTTCTCTCTAGAGAATTCGCGTACGTGGCCTTGAAGAAGATAGGAGTACTTTACACGAACACGAAGGACTACGTTGCCGATAAAACCCCTGTGGTCGTGGCTACCATAGATCAGTATGCGCCAGGCTTGGTCGATAATCTACAGAGTTACGCGTCGACTGGCTTCCAAACTATCAAGAAGTACTCCAACGATTACTATCAGCTTACTGCTGAGTATTTGAAGACTAAAGTATTTGTGTGAGTATTTATTTTATTTAATATTGAATGTACACAGTAAGTTAGACAGGAACAATGATAAAACAATTAGGTACAAAGGCACAGCTTATTTCTTCTAAAATTTCTTCGAGCAGGCCCATTATGGGAGAATAAATAGATTTTATTAGCTTCTTACAGTATTAGGTAGGTCTTCTCCGTGTTTCTTCTTCTTTTTAGGTGCTAGACATTCGTCCTATGATTTTGCTAACTAACTACACAAAAGTAATCTCTCCAATGTTGTGTACATAGAGTGAAAGTGTTAAGCTCCAAAGGTCAGTGGCCTGAGGTCCAACTTTGTTTGACTTAAGTTCTTAAACTTCAAATCTTGTTGGATGTGTACACAACTCCTAGAACGATAGTATAGTAAATTTTAAACTTATTTACGATGAACACAATTCCAAAATCCACATAACTTTTGTATTTTATACTGCAAATGTTGATGATAATGTATATTTAAAATTTTGCAAATGCTGTATTCAAGTTTATTACATATAGTTATGTATTTATGTGTTGATACTTTGAATAAATGTATGACGTAATCAGAAAGTAGTTAGTTATCAAATAACTATCACTAAAAAGCCAAATGTCAATTAGGTATATTTTATTACTGATAATATTAAACACGGGCAACACGGGTTTAAAGTTGACGTTCACATGTCACACAACAGTTGCCTATCTTGCCATATCAACTCTTTCAAATTATATCAGATTGGTTCCATAGTTTATATAAGTATGTAAATTGCAACCTTTGCTCAGTAGTAGGCATTTATAGGCTTGTGATCATGCATGATGAACTTGCACACAAAGATTTAGGTTCAATTACTAACCACCTGTTTTACTACCTACCTTCATATAGGTTACTATCCTATCCTAATAATAGGTCTTTACCTATGAAATTGCTGTTCTGCAGTACTGGCCATTTCAAATCAAAATAGTTTTTGTTAGGCTAAGGCTAATTAATTTTGTTTTAAAAACTTGGGATTCTTTTTCCAAAAGTAGTCATTTGTTTATTGATTAGTGTTACATTTTCATCGCATTTCAAATCAAAAAATTCATGCATAATGGCAATTTCATAGGTAAAGACCTATTAACATGTGATAAATTAAATTAGCTTCTTTATTCAAATTTATTTGTTGCATAGTGGCTATTTAGACAATGTGAAAGACAATATCTTCGGAATTGCCTATATCCATTTTGGTAATCTGATTTTCGAAGACAACCTTATTATGTTTTTAGAATTTTTTAATAATGTTGTCAGCACAATAGGAATCTCTGCTCCTATAGACCGAATGCTCTGATTTTCAAACACTAACGTTTTCGTAGATTGTTTATCAAATTAAACAACAATTTAGGTGTTAGGATGTTCAAGTGATCTAATCTAACGCGTAAGGTGACTTAAAGGCGAAAATAAATAAAAAATCAATAGTTTATTTCAAGTTGACCGTCATACAATTATGTACAATAGCATTCTTTGTTCTCTATTTAATAAGTTCTACTGTTATAAGAGGTTTGTGTAGGTAATTGAGATTTGTGAAGAAACACCAATCAATTTGTTACCTTGAAAAACTGCCCCAAGGTTACTAATGATGCATATTTAGCACCACTGTGATTAATTGTCGGTTATTTGTATCTTTCAGTTTGATTATAAATTAAGCTCGTTGTAATATTTTATCTTCTTAGTTCTTAATGGTTTATAGAAATATATATAAGAGTAGGTAATCGAATATTGAGAAATTATTTCAACTTTAAACTTCTATATTTTATAATGTAACTTAAGACTCCGATATTTAAGAAAAATAGAAGTTTTAAGTTTATAAATAATGTTGACTAGCCTCAGTGGTTTTGACTTTGAGTTTATAAATCAGCTAGTTATCCAGCCGCGGCTTCGCACTCCTATTAAAAACATAAATCGTTTAAAGCGATAGCCTGACTAAAATACGCAATTCAAGTATAATTTATAAGTCTATCAGTAAAACAATTTTGGAAATCCGACCAGCAGCGGTTCCAAAGATTACCCTAGCCCTACATACAAAGTTTCAAATTTTATTTCCTTATAATATTAAGATTTTAACGATTTCCGTAAAATTTAGTTTCTTTAGAGGAACATGTTTTCGTGTAACTTATTATCTGTACAGGAAAATACAATCTTTAGCAAACAATTTTGTAGGGCAATGATACTATATCTCGACTTTCCTTTGTTATAAGTACAAATATATATTTGCGCTAAAAGAAAAAAATATATATTGCCTTTTCAAACATTTTGTTAATGTGTATGTATGGACTCAATATCATAGAATACTAAGTCGATATATAGAATTATTATAATTCAGTTTTAACAAACTCTGACTCTAGAATCAGATATATTTACATTTATTCTAACACATACATTATGTAACAGATCCATAATGGGCAGTAAAACACTGAAAGCTATTCAAATGGTGTTAAAGCAATCTATTGTAATCGGACCATAGCTTTATGAGCCTAATAATGGCCTGAAACTGCGACTCAGTTTTTTAATCTCTTACAGAACATTTGTGGGTTTTTTTTTTGTATCATGAAGAAATATTAATAAGTATGTACTTTTATCATTTCAGAGGCGACTGGGCGCCAGAGATACTGCAAAACAAGACAGAGACCGCTCTGAATGTGACCCGGTCACATGTGTCCTCATACTTCCACTGGTTCCGGGAACAAGTGCACATCTACTCCAAGATACCCTGAAAAGTAACTCCTCTCTTTAGTGATAACTGTGCTAAACAGACAGAGGACTGAGTTACTGTGCTAGTTGTGTCCATTCTCATCTCTTGTGCGACTGATTGATTAATATGAAATGTGTTCATTAACAAAGTTGTCTTCTAATTACAATAAAACATTCCAAAATCTTCTGTAACTATAGTCGCAACTCAACTGTACTTAACAACTATTTAGATCTAGTATAATGTAAATCAAGTCATCTTGATTTTATTTGGTGAATTTTGTAAAATTTATTGTTTAATTTATAACAAAAATCATTGAATAAAGCATTATACAACACACCACACTCCTTGTCTACCCGTTATTCAAAGTAGACCACGCAACATGAACACAGTCCTCTGTCTGAACGTATCCTTATCAAACTGTTTTCTTTTATTTTACATTTCCTTTACGATGAAAAATTTAAATCGAGTACAATACACACAATAGTGTCTGTAACAACGAACGGACCTAATACAAAATGTTTTAGCACACAATGATATCAGAGAAGGATAAATATTGTGCAAGCAATTTATGTATATCTCACTTGGATGCAGGTAATCCAATAACTAAGAAACTACATCTGATCTCATTGTGTACTAAATGATTTTGTTCGGACTTATTTATTTCTAATCATCAACATTGTACACTCAATTGTTTTTAATTGAATGCAATAATTAAATCATATCATCGAAGAATATATTTTTACAAAATTAAATCCATGACAAGGTCTACAAAATTTTTAGTAGGTATTTATTTTAAATATGTAATCTTGTATTTGAATACATTCCTGATGCATTTAAATACCTAACAGACTGGTGTCATCTCACGATTGTTCATTAGTTACCTCTTATTGTCATCCAAATAATTCATTGTTCATTATTGAATCTTTTAACAAATAAATAATATAATAGGGGTGTAAGCTTTTTGTAGTATATTTATTTTGTGTTGAGAGATCGTGTTTAATAAGATATTTTGAATGAATTGATAGAGGAACAACTTCAAAATTGCGTTGTGTAGATTATTTGTAACTGTATACCCAGACTTTCATTCTTCCTGTAGTACTGAAAGATTTGTTGAAGCTACTTTAAAAAAAATACTCATCAATGTGGCTTCAACATGAAGTACTGAACAATGTTTGCAATAATTTACAATTAAAACATCATATGAAATTTATACATTATTTTCTTCAGTTCCATTTATTCTCATATAAACAAACTGAAGAGAATAATGTATTTTCTCGCATTGCCTAGTTTTTCCTCTGTTAGCTGTTTGAATGAATGAAATACAAAATTATACAAACATCCAGCGGACACAACATTTTAATTTAGATACTTGTTCCACTGAATAATATGATAAATGTTGTGTTGTACGAAATAATTGTAAGAAATCACAATTAAATATTGTTAGTGATTTAATCAAGAGTTTTATTTTACGTAGTTTGTAATAATTGACACATTTTTTTATAAAAAATATTTTGTTTTTGCCGCCAACCTACCCTTCCTGAGACAGCGGGACTCGTCCGGCTCGCCGCATTGCTGACAACGGGATTGCTTGCGCTGCATTGAGTGAAACATTGTGGCTCCCAGAATTTTAACGCATAGTTCACTTGTCCGAGGACCTTCCGTTAAACGGGGTGAATATATAGATACACGAAAGGGGTGATAGATATTGGCGAATTTTCCTTGTATCTATTCACCCCGTTTTACCCTAATGATCTTTCTCGGGTCCTAAACTATTATGGTCTTAGATGATTTAGGTGTGAAGAATAGACAGACACACAGTCACATAGATTTTGATGATTTGTGTGGGCATGGGTTAAATCTGCATTTTCCACTGACTTGCTAAAACTTTAACAGATTTGCATAAATTGTTGTAGGTATAAAAAATCAATTTACTTAATTAAACCTTATTAAAATAATTTTCAGATTAATTAGATTTCTTAGATTTTAGACTTCTGTTATATTAATAATGGATTTTTAATGTAGTAGTACTTAGGTACGTCTAGAGTTCAAAACAAATAAAACGAAAAATATTCTCAACGTTTTATTAACAAAATATATTTGATTTGATATTTACTATTTATTGAAAAATTTGTTCGTATTATCATAGATTGCCGCCGCTAATTCGTCGATGTTTTCTTTCCTAACTGCTGCCAAAATCTCCAAAACTTGTCTGAAAAATAATAAAAGTAAGTCAGATTGAGGTCCTGTTCTTCAGTTGGAGAAAGTTTTGCATATAATCTTAAATGCAATATGTAATATTTTACCTATCTACTCTAGGCACTCAGTGCGAGTTCGCGTTACTTTAAAACGATCGACACGTTTAAGCGTTCGGCGCCCTTATTGGCTTGCTTGTCCGGCCGTTCAGAGAATGCGTTCCTGATACGTCGCGATTGAACTGACGACGTAACTTTGTAATGGCGTTGCAGTTACGATAAAAGTATTTTCGTTGGTTGTTTACCGTTTTAATAATTGATGAGCATTAAAACATCATTATTATATCAATAATCAATGATTGTTATAATTTTAACCAAACAATCAGAGGGCTTAACGCGGTAACGTCTCAATCACGTTAACGCCAAGCAAACATGCATTAAGCGATCTCAGTCCGGGGTTCTTAGAACGACGCGACGCTGCACAAGTGCCCAATATACAAAAAATGGCCACCAAAAATAAAACACACAAAATTACTCAAAATTTATATTAGCGCGAAATGACTGGTTGTACCAGTATCTTCGCTTTGTTTCTCTGTGTGTACTAACCCTTATAGCATTGGCCGAATATTCAACGGGAATGTAGCTTTATCTGTTACAAACTATAGAATAAAAGTAATGGTGGTGTGATAGTAATGGAATCCTGAAACTTACACAATATTAACAGGTTCGTTTCTCCCTTTGACCTGATTGTTAGACCCGACGCTATATTTTTCTTTTTTCACCGTCGAAAATTTAGTCAATACATGGGTGTAACCAGGATGCGTTGGTTTAACTTCACACCATGGACAGTCGGTTTCGATCATAAGTCTGTCTTTAGGTATTTTTGTGACAACTTCTAAGTTTTCTTGTGTTCTCAGAGAACTGCAAATGTAATACAATAATAATATTATCCTAGTGTGTGGCAACATTTTCATAATAACACAAAAAAAATAGCCTTTTAGTTTACCTACACTTATATAAATAAATGTTATTTAAAAAAATATACGAGTGTACAAATTAAACAAATAAAAATAATTAAGTAATATGAATTTGTGAAGAAAGAATAGTGTTAGAAGAATATTAGATGAGCGGGAATCAGTGGAAGACTGCAAAAAGACATTCTTCAGTCCAGACTCCTTATACAACTTGGAATAAGAGTAGGATTGAATTTAGGAAGGCAATATTAATAAGATTCCCACTACAAATTTTGGTGAACTGACCATCCATTAATACCTATATACATTCCCAAGTCTAGTATCTTCCGTAGAGCGTCCTCACTGCCGTCGAATGAGTGTACGACCCCTCCCACAACAGAGTCGCGGTTCTTCTCAAGTATTGCCACCAAGTCATCGGCTGCCGCGCGACAGTGTAAAAAGAGAGGGAGATTGAACTCACGACTCAATTGCAACTGGTACTCGAAATATCTGAAAGATTTTATATATTGTATTAGAAAAACAAAGTAACCAGAAATATAACAAATATTATTATAAATAAAATACAATTAATATTATAACATACAATATTAATTTATAATTAAGACAGTTATAAAAAAAATATAGCTATAAGTTTCATTATGTATGTAGGTAGGTATGTAACTTTCATGTTTCAAATGAAAGTTTTTTTTTTAATTTGTGGCAACCCAACTGTTTGGAGTGGGTGGTTTGATTTTCCGCTCAAGTATCAAATAGTATCAATACACACAATAAATCATTTACTACTCTTAATAGTAAAAGTCGGCATTAAAAAAAAGTAACACCTTTTTGTTGTTCTGATTTCTGTTAATAACTACAGAAAAAAGAGCTATCTTCTACATGAATTTATAGTTATTTACCCATGATATATGAGTAAACAATAAAATATCCTCCTTACTTGAGTTGTACATCTTTGTCACAAAAGTGTAATCTTTCATAGTCCAGTCCACATTCACCGATGGCAACAACTTTGTCCTTATTTTCATTTATTAAGGTTTTTAGACCATTCAAATATGTTTCAGCATCTTGTAAGAAGTCATTACATCTGGTAGGGTGACAGCCTACTGTTGCGTACAACCTGGCTGAAAAGAGTTTTTATTAACTGGCAACCTAAACCTTATTTAGTGTCTATAAAATCATTGTTAATTTTATTATTTATTGAGTAGTGTATAATTAGTAAATAATAAGTGAAATATTCATGTAAATATGCAAGTATTCAGTATAGTAAAATTTAAGTATATTGAAATTTATTATTGAATATTAAATTGAGTACCCAAACTAAACTTTTTTAATTATTGTCAATTCAAAATCAATTAAGTAAATCTTACAATTTGTTCAAATTAACCATAAATTAATTATTCGGTTTTATTTGTACTGATCTAAAAGTTGTGAACAAAAAATGATTGTTAAAAAATTAACTTTTATTGTATACTAGTTATAGATTTTTAAGTATCTCAGAGATAAAATATTAACTTACAGTCTGATCGAGCCATTTCAATAGCCTTCTGACCATCAGTCAATGAGCCTCCTGTTATGATCATTTTATCCAGTCCTCCATCCCAAGCCCGAGCTAATACTGCGTCTAAGTCAGGCTCGTGCTTTTTAGAACCATGGTACAAACCCTGATACATTTCATCTGTTAGGTTTGCACCAATATCTGAAATTTTGTTAAAGTATACCTAGTAAATTATTAAGGTAGAATATTTAATAGATAGAACCTTTAAATGCAAGTAATCTTATTTACATATACAATTTCATGTTGATAAATAAAACGAAACTTTATATTAATAATCTGAGTATTAAGTATTTGTCTGTGACTGACTGAAAATATTTAAAACTTACCTATGTATTTTCTTAAGGCAGCCATTCTTTTCATGAGATTTATAAAACTTTTTCAAGGTGAAGATTATGTAGCTTTTATGTTATACTCTCTTCAGGGTTCTTGTTTTTTCAAGAATATTGGCAAATCTCTAATCTCTACCAGAAAAATAGATGGAACATGGAACCACTGCTGAATCACCTGTTGTTGACAGGTTACTTTGACAGCTAGGTACGGAATTTTATTTTAAGGTTAAGTCACGTTCAGGATATAATTGTAGTATTCTTTTGTTTAGATCAGTGATGTCTGGTTTTAATGTTGGTAGTTAGAATTCTGTGATGCTTGAAAACCTGTCTGTTTATGCAGATTGTGTAAATATTCCGTGATAAAATAATATAAAAGCGCTCTGACATATAAGTATGATTTTCCCTTAATTGTAGCCTAACGAACCTTATAAACTTATTGGCGGGAATTTGAAAAATGCGGTTACCTACTTAAATTATACACGTACTAAATTGCTAAAAAACTAAATATCAACAAACTATTTGAACTCATAGAGCAACAAAACCCTCGAAAAATGAATAAAAAATAATAATAATTTCCCCATACCAAAAGCAATCTCGACTCCTACACAAAAAAATACCTAATATCAAATCGAGTTAAAAAGGCTGTTCATAGCAATTAACTGAAGTTAAGAAGTAATAAAATGAAAATCCTATTACGCTGACTAATCCTATTTCGGATAATAGAGTACAGAGAGTTCACAGATTAAGGCTATTACCCTTTTCTGTACCCCACTTAGTTTTTATTGGGCATGTTGCGGTTTAACTCTCTTGAGGTGAGGCGTAATTATTATGAGCTGTAAGACACTGCGTGGTGAATCTGACTGTCCAGAGATAGTAGGACAGGTGGTGCGATTATCAGTACCCAGGCTGCTTACACACCAACTTCGGCCGCGTCAACATCCCTTATTGGCTGTACCAGAGGAGGCACGTACAATGGCCCATGCAAATTCTTCGCTGGTCCGAGTTCTCACCATGCTCAATTCTCTCCTGATGTCAGCGCCAGAATGTGATTTGTTTGCAATGAGATGGATAGATCTGTGTCGTGAATGTCTTAGATGTTGCGAGAGGATGGATGTTATGGTAGGTAAATTATATGTTTGTTTTAGTCTAAGATTACTATGATTACCAATCTTGTTATTCAGTGGTATTAAGAACTTTTATTTTTTTGTATTTAATCCTAATTAGTTTTTAAGTACCTAGATAATAGTATTTATATAAAATTAACAGTACTTATAACGTAATGGCGACGGCGTAAGATCTAATGTTGTATATGTAAATATTCTTAATAAATAAATAATCCATATACAATACCTGGGGGTTTCATTTAAAGAGTTTTAAAACCAATAACTTCATTGCTTCTAATCCTGAATAATCCTGATCGACAAGCTTCATCATTAGATCTTTTATTAGTTAAGAACACTCACCCGTACATACATACACACGATGTCGCCAAAAGTAAGTAGTCGACGAAATCCTGCTAAAAAGGCCGCACTCTATGAGGCTATCGTGCAGTGAAGGATACTTGCTGTTAGCAGTTGGTCATCGGAATAGGTATCTAGTTTTTGCAGTTGTTCGAGCTTGGGCTGACTACTCAAAGCCCATGGGGGACCCGTAGCGTATATTTTATATAGTTCGCAGTAAACTTCAAACACAGCGGGTGGAATACTTGCGCCGCCCTCAGCTGCAGATTCGAAGGACTGTAAATATCCCCGAGGATTATCCTCGGGGATATTTACTGGGGCGAATGAATCTACGCTATCTATGATGCTTTTAATTGAAGGGGACCACCGAATGACGAATGTAAGCAGTTCTCTTAGGGGATCGTGGTGCCCGAGTGTCTTCATTGCGAGGACCACCTAGGGGATACGGTGGAGCATACGGTGGCGGTATGCTCTGCCTGGGCTGAGCACGGCCGTGTCCTCAGGGAAGTGATCGGTGGCGGTGACCTCTCGCGAGGGAGGCGGCCCGCGTGGGGCAATCTTCCTCCTCGCGCCCCAGCCTCCGCAATAGGCGACACTACGGGCGTCGGGGATCAAGGGACGATCTTCGGCCACCGTAAGCGCGGGTCTGCGGTCGGCGAGTAAGGGCAGCTCGCCGCCCGACCAGAACCAGGCCCGAGCGTACGGAGCGCAGCGTTCCGCGCGCGCCTCAAAGAGCCAATAGACCACCACAGACGGGGCCCTATAGGGCTGATGTTCAGCCGGGGTTGCGGGGTAAGCGCAATGAGGCACCGCGACCTCGGCCCAGAGCAGGAGAAGGAACAGGGGGTTTTTAGTCAGTAAGAGTCTGACACTCCCTCCCGCCCGGCCCTGGGCGAGAGAAGTCATTTGATGATTTTCCCCTCACAAAAAAAGGCATCGTGGTGACCATGGCCTTGTATGACTGACCTGATACTCCTGACAGCCATGCGTACCTACTGGCTGGATCCCCGCCCTGGAATCTGTAGGCGAAGGCAGATACTTGCCTCGCTTTATCTATGACACGAGGGAACGGTGTTTCTGACTGAGACACGCAAACTAAGCAATAACTAATGTTAGCGCAGGTCGGACTTCGTCAGGTCTTGGTGGCGAAGTTGCGGGAGAGGCACGTATGTGTGTCTAAATAATCGTAGAAAGTACATATAACTCGGCAAAAGTCACATTGGTAGGTTCAGGTTTCCCGTTAACCCGCACTCTCACGCATTAGAAGCGGATGCTTTACCTCCATGAAAAATGATTGTAAGTTATCTAAGTTCCTAACAAACTCACCACTTAAAATAATTTTCTAAATTATTGAATTCAATGGTAAGGAAGCAGTACCTAGTCCGTTTCTTCGTTGTTTCCGAAACAGTAAATCTCCATACTGAGAAAATGGTGTATCACACCGAAACAGAACAATCAGGCAGTATAGTATCAGGCAGCATAGTATCAGGAACACATTTCTCAGAGTGCTTTTACTGTGACTGCAACTAGAACGTAGTGTTTATATAGGTACTTAAAATAAATATTAAAATAACCTATTTAAATAAATAAACAATAATAATAAATATGATTTTTAAACAATTGTTATTTATTTTATCAATCTACTATTGGTGTTGTCATATCAACCTTTTAGGTGACGAACCTTGTAAACGTAACGTACATCAACAGTTTGGAACGTCAACAAAACAATGACAAAAATAAAAGTAAACATCGGACAATGAAAAGTTCCCCAAGTACTAAATGTTTGTAAATAATTTATAATTTTCTTAAATAGTGAAATTATTGTACATGGCATTCGTTAATTTGTCATTTCCGGATACTGACAGGCAGAAAAGGTAGGTGGATATGATTATTAAATTATTCTTAGAAGACGCACTCGTTACTAATTGTTTTTTTTTTGTATTTTACATTATTGTGGTCACCTAGACCTACCAAAAACAGCCCGGGCTGTTTCAAAGGAAGAAGGCTTAAGCATAATGAGCATTAACCACTAACTACTGCGCCAGCTGAAAAAGGGTCATGGCAATTTCAAACTAATATTAATAGAAATTTTAAGTCCAAGTTTCCTCGTGGTGTTTTTCTTACCATATTTAAATCACGGATGCCCATTTAAAGGAGTATTAACGTGTACATTATTTCAAGTCCAAAGTGAAGAAAACTACTAAACCAATTTTAATGAAACTTTGTATTCATATATCAAGGTCTTGAAACTCAATTAACAACCATTTGAAGTTTTTTTTAAGCATGCAGTTGAACATTACTAAGAATATTATATTAGAATTACTCAAGTAGTAGTACAGATAGTATCTGGACTCTCTATCTTTAATTTATATGATCTTCATAAATTGTATACAAGGACCAAATCTCATTAAAGTACTTAAGCCTTGAAAGTTTGCACAGAAACTTGTGCTACATAAATACTCACAACTTCATCTGTTTTCAGCAAAAACAATGTAATTTATTAAGAAACTCATCTTTAGCTTAATATGACTTCAAAAACTGGATCTGGGTTTTTCCTTAGCACTATATTTGGCTTACATTAAACATAATAATAAGATACAACATTGTCTAGTGCATACATATAACATAAACATTCTCATATATATCAACCGCACCACTATATGGAATAAATAAAACACTTGTATATTTTTTATAAATGATATTTATTTCATCTTTCGCCTTCAGTTTGTAATTTAAGTATCAGATAAATAAAAGTTTTGAATACATAGTTTGATCAATACAATGGCACAAATAACAATGTTTGTGAAGCTCTTAAATTTAAATCTGTCTAATGGATGTATGTGCCAGCAAACAGTATTTTGTCTTCAAGCAGAATTACATATAGGAATGGATGGTCCACTTTGAATATCTTAGGGGGTGGTGGTCTTGAGAATGATGATATGCCTACTATTATGGCGCCTGGAAATTAAGAAAACTAATTATTGATTGTTCTTACCATTTAACAAGGATATGTCTGCAAAGCCCATGATCCAAACAAGAAATGAAAAGTTCTATGTTTATGAAAATTAAAAAAAAATAACCCTTTATCTTTATCATAATCAAGCTTCATTAACAATATATAAATAAAAAACAGAAAAAAATTACAGCTTTTCAAAATAATAATCTTTTTGCACAATTTAATCTTAAAGAATTGGTAAATTGAATTATTCTGTGATAGTTTTCGCTTTTGAACCAACTATTAGAGCTTGGGCACTTGGGCACCTAGTTGAGACTGATAGAAAGACGGATTTTTTTGCCCTTTTTCTGTGAATAGCTCAGTACAACTCACTAGCACCATTTAGTCAGTGCAAAAACGAAAATCGTCACTAAGCCAAGCGTTTCGCATTTCGATACAGCCCTTTTCCGATGTTTGTGGATAAGTTATCAGAAGCTTCTTTTTAACCACAAAAAAATGTATTGGCGAAAAGCATTTTCATTCCTCAAAATGTTTCAAAAAGCAAAGCTTTTCCTCGACCGAAACGAAAATAATGTGCAAGCATAGTACCAGCTCTAATTGTACCGCATATCTACAAACTGTAATATTCATCATTGTAACTTATGATAGGTATGAATAATACCTGGCAGAAGTCATGATCTTAATTTTGGGTGGGGCAAATGCATGCATTGTATATTTTCCCAATACTCTTTCTGGTTCTAATAATGTTATCACGCTAATAGGGTGTGAATCAGGAAATAAATTTTTAGCCAATCAAATTTTAAATGAAGAATAATAAGAAAATACCACAAAAATTCTGGCCATGGTTGGTGCCAGGTAAAATATAAGATATTTTATTCTTAAGAGTTCTTAGAATGCGGTACTTTTTGGTTCACTACCTATCTTGTTCATATGAAAAATTGTTCTGAGGCAGACAAAGGAATTAGAAGTTGAAAAAAGAAAATAACAGTAGTGTCTTATATAATCTGGTATAAAAAACCCAAAGTACCAACAGAATTAAAGCATATTAGGTACCATCACCATAGAAAAATTATAGCATCCCCGTAGTCTTAAAAAGGAAAGGGGATATTCCATTGTCAAATTCTTTTTATTTATAAAAGAAATAGCTTACACGAGAAGACTTACGTTTAAGGTTTAAATTGTTTGATGCGATCCTCGTAAACGTTCTTAATTCCCTACGAATATAACTCTGACCTACACAGACTGAATAAAGTACTAACAAAACAAGCAGAATAAAACCCGGCGCATGCATATAATGATGTAGGTCCGCTATAAGCAAAAATTAACGGAGTCCAATGCATGGGGAAAGAGAAATGTGAACAGGATAACTTTGTGAAATAAAAAATATCTAAAGATCAGCAATATGGCTTTTTAACTGCAAAAATCGTAGGGACAAGGGAGTAAAATAACCCTATTTTATTAAATACAATATTCTAACACTACCATCAATATATATTTATGACATATGCAAGTTTGTATTTAAAAATAAAGATAACTTTACTAAAGTAAAAGACACCCATAATGTAAATACCCGACATAAAAACAGACTGTACCTACCACCATCTAGAATTAAAATGCTTAACCAAAGTCCTTACTACATGGCAGTCAAAATATTCAATGGATTACCGAAAGACCTACAAAACGAAAGGAAAGAAATAATATTTGAGAGGAAATTAAAAAAGTTCTTAATACAAAAATGTTTCTACTCAACCAAAGAATACTTCGAAGGAAAATAGAACACCAACATTAATGTTAAAACCCACCTCATATACACACAAACACCTACCTACTAACTCAACTAACAACTTTTTTTTTTATTTTTTATTTATCTAATTCTGAACGTTTTTGTTTATTTTTTTCTTTTTTATGCAATGTAATGTAAATTAAGTAATTTTATATTATTTTATAAGCTATAGCCCTCTTTGCAACGCCTGAAAAAGGCCGTTAAGCTGTGCCTGTTATTTTAATTTAAGATCCTTGTACCCACCTTAACATGCAAATAAAGAATTTGAATTTGAATTTGAATTTGAAAATGGTGACAAAACTTTTACTCGACGGGAACCTTCTTGAGAGAATAATTAGCGGCTTTATCCAAGCTGATTAAAATTGCTATTTAGGGCCTTTACTTATCTGGGCCCAACTTAGCAGCTGATGACCCCGCTAAAATACCAAGTAATGAAATATATAAATAGCCAGATATATTATTTGATAAGGCCGCAAGCTTTTAATGGAACCATATTCAATGAAATCACCTCAGTGTGTGTAGGTTCCGGCAAAAATGACTTTATCTTCATAAAGAATACAATATAAAAATGGTCGATCGACTTTGAACTGCAGCTGTTCTGGTTTTGAATTTAATGACATTGCGTGCAGAACAAATCCTGTAATTAAAAGTGATGCTTATTGGTTGCGATACTGGAAGATGGAATAGTTGAAATACTCTGTCCCTCTGAATACTGTTTTGGGAAGATAATTCTCCAGATTTAGAATACTCATAAATGGATAATTCTACAATCTATTCCAAGTTTTGCCATCGCGTCAAGCTTAGAAATCGACGCAAGAGGCACTGGATGTAAATAATTTTCAACCCTATTCCCAGTGGACTTGTCTACCTAAATTAATGGAATGGGGTCCCGATCCCGATCGATGTGTGAAAAATGGAACGGCTAATACAATCTAGTGCCGATAAATCACCTTAGTTTGCGAAAGTGCCGGCAAAAAGAATTTTGTCCTCATACACAATCAAATATAAAAATGGATGATCAACTTTAAACTTCAGTGATGATGGCTGCTTAAAGTCCAGAGATGGAGGCACGGCAATAAATCCTGTGAATTTACAATGATTTTAGTGCAGGATTTATAGTCTATCATATTTTTGGGATTATTAGCGTGTGCTCATATTGAGAATAATATTGGTAAGCCATGTTCAGTCACATTATTTTTATGTAGATAAACTGCATACGGCTAGCCAAAATAACACTACCAATAACGACATTCCCATAATATTGGATGGAAGTAAATAGAAAAATAGAGACAAGTGAGCAGAAAACAATCTAAATTGTAGAATTGATTAAGAACCTGCACCTGATGCCTTGAAGTTATCTATAAATTTCAAAATGTCGTCTGTATCTACCTCTAAAATCAATGCGTGCAAGTACCGGCGAAAAGTATTTTGTCTTCGTAAATAACCAGGTATAAAAATGGATGGTCTATCATGAACTTTGGGGGTGGCGGAGGTTCCTGGTAATCTAGAGATGATCCAATGAAAATTTGCTCTGTGGAGGACAATGATTAATGGGACATGTAAATAATACAATGACTATGTGTCTCTTTTTCAGAGACCAAAACATAAGTTGTTTAGAGACCTCTCTTAGCATGTGCGAAATAGATATGTATTTTAGCTGGAACATAGAATTAATCATAACATCGCTGCTGTTACCAATCATTCTGTGGATGATTCATACCCTAATGAAGAACTATGTCAGTTTTCTATTTTCATACCTAATAACCGAGAGATTCTATGCCATGGAGAAATTGCACGAGTAACTGTATTGAACGATTCTAAACAGAATGAAATTTATTTAGTAATCCGTGAAGATAACTGTTTGTTATATTTACTATTACCCTACCCCACAGTAAAGTTATGTCAACCATGAAAATGATTTATAAAAGGTTAATTCAGATTACCACACCATTAGCCTAGTTAGTTACTGTTAGCCGTTGCCTTTTAAAGTATTTTTTGGTATCTACCTTAATGAGCATAGGTGCCGGCAAAAAGAATTTTGTCTTCGTAGAGGATCATGTATAAAAATGGATGGTCTGCAATAAACGTTGGCCGCGGAGGTGGTTGGTAATTTAGAGATGCTCCAACAGCAAGTAGTCCTGTGAACGGCAATAAATGCAATAGGGATTGACTTAAACAATCAAAGCCTCTTTTTTCGCGTGGCACTGAAGTGAAACATGAATTTGGTTCAGTAGAGGTTGCGGGCAACGTAACGTAGGTAATAAGTCTTCGGCCTGGAGCAGGACAAAGAACAGCGTGGTTTAGAGTTTGTACCTAAAGCGTCTGAGACTCGAGAGAAATAATTTGATGATTTTCGCCGCCCAAATAAAAATTGTTGGCATTGTTGGTAACAATGGTCATTATTAATTTATTTTGGCAATAGTTCGACATCCTATTGTTGCATTCCTAAGCTGACGAACTTAACTGACTAAACTATTTTTAGAGTTCCGTATCTATTGAGCGAGTTTCTATGCAAAGCATCTGAGATAGAGAGAGAGAGAGTGAATTGTGTTAATTGACAGAAGACAAGAAATACGCTAAAACTTAGAACTTCTGAGAAAGAACCAAGAGCGATGAAAACAATGATAATGATATGCATAAAAAGGTATGCAATTTGCAAATGGCCACACCTTTATGAAAACAGTTTCCTTGCAAAAATATTTTTTGAGTAACTACCTCAATGCGTGTAAGTGCCAGCAAAAAGAATTTTATCTTCATAAAGGATCATGTATAAAAATGGATGGTCTGCTATGAACGTCGGCGGTGGCGGTGGTTGGTAGTAAAGAGATGCTCCACCAGCAATTAGTCCTGTGAAGGGCAAGAAACATAATAGCGACCTGCTTTATACTAAATTCGAAAAATAAATTCAAAATATACTATCTTCACAATGACGACAAACGCTCTATTGGTAATGGAGAAGGATATCTTTTTTGGGAATTTTTGTGTTCATAAGTATGTTTTCGTTACCGGCAAAATTATTTTGGCATCCTAATAGAGTAAATAAAGAGTTTTTGGGATGATGCTAGGGAAGGACGCTTCTTACTGTGTTGGTATTAGAGTACCTTGTCGAATTGTTCCGTTTTTTTTTATCCTGTCGGATCAAAACCTAATATTTTAAATACATGTCTTCAAATATGACGATGTACGTCATTTTGAAGGTCTTGCCTTCTCTTCTCTCTCTTAGAAAGTTGTTGTTATGGTTGCTGTTATATTAACGTGCTTATATTAAAGTTTTGGTTGTTCTGACTATATTAAGAAGACCATTCACCAAGAAACTAAATATACTCAATGTAAAAAAAGTTACTAAATATTGAGCATAGGGTGAAGTGTTTGTAAAAATAATGTTAAGAAGTGAAGGGAAAAAAATGAAAGAGCTAAACTGAACCCAGTAATCATAATATTACCATATCAGATATCTATGTACCTCAGTGTGTGTAAGTGCCAGCAAAAAGTATTTTATCGTCGTTTAGAATGAGATACAAAAATGGGCGATCAACTTTGAATTGCATTGGTGGTCGTTGGAAACCTACTGATGTTATTACTGCGGCAATTAACCCTGTGGAACAAAGAATTCTAACTTACATTAAATAATTCGTTGCAGTTTTCTTAATATTATTCGTCTGTGATATAATTTAAATGAGTTCCTATTTCGACAACATCCCATGGTGCTGTTATATTAATCACTTTAAAATTCATTAACTAGTTTACTACTTTTATCATTGATCGTCATTCGTTTATAAAATTGCGCTTTTAATCCGCCGCAACTAACCAATTGGTTTCTTTTGGTATTTAGAGTGTGCAAGATTTCCAGTATGGGAAATACCTATAAAATATAGCTTAGCAGATATCGTTTCCTATCCATTTCTCTCCTCGATTATAGGTATAAGAACTAAAATACAGAAAACATAACTAACTGTTGTTAGATTTGTGGCATACACAACAAAATCATTGAATAGATCGTTAATTAGAATAATACTAGCTGGGAAACCCACATTGTTAGGCGCACAAAAGCCCATTACATTCCGCATTCCGTTTTTCATATCGGTTATTTTAATTTTGTCAATTGCAATCAACTCAATCATTTAATAGTCACCTTATTTAGTATAAGTGCCAGCAAACAGAATTTTATCTTCGGACAGAATGGTATATAAAAATGGACGGTCTACCGTAAATTTGACTGGCTTTGGTGGGAATAAATCTAATGAATCTGCTTCAATCATCGCTGTAAATGAAAAAAATTAATTGTCATCGATGATATTTGAAGCTGTACAGATGTTATTTTCTTGGTAACGATTAACTAAATGTAATTTAACTGACATCGCTTGCTATCCATTTGTTTCCTCGATTATTCGAGGCGTAAGTACCAAACCTAATGATCCAGCTATAATCATAGATGTGAATGCAAAATGAAAATTGTCATCAAAAACTTTAAAGTAGGATATTTTGGAAGCTAGAAAATGTACGGATGTTATTTTCTTCGAAATAATTGTGTTGGAAACGATGAATAAACTAAATACATTTGTAGCTTTAGTCTGTCAGACGGTAAACTCTCGCTGAAGCCTTAGTGCAACACTAGTTAAGAATTCGTTGCGGACTATGAAGGAATTTGACGCTTTTGTCGAAAAACCCCAATGCTGCAATTCGGATGAAAAATCATTACAAATTTTCAAGCGGCGCTGTACACAACCATGGCGAGCCAAAGTTGCTAGCTTTCCTGGTGAAATAAGTCGTCAACGAATATTATAAAATATTTTCGGACCCAAAATATACGAAATGGTTTCGGTATCGGGAAAAATATGAAATTTTAAGGAAGTGTTAAGAAATTCAAAGCATTTCAAAATTTAAGAAGTTCTGTAAAGACTAGAGTTATCTCTAGTAAGAAAACAATCAAGATAAATATTAAGTAAAAGAAGTAATTTTAGAATTGGAAAAAAGGACACCGTTCTTACTGGTTCTTACTACAACAGTATAAATTTCCTCAATCACAAGAAAACAAGGATGATCAGAAGATACTATATTATTGGTTAGAAAGGAAATTTGAGAATAACCCATCACTCGCAGGCATGCTGCATTAAATCTGCCATAGTTTTAAAATGAAGCAAAAATGACTGAAATCTGTGGGATCGTCACCTCATTTTGTATATGTGCCAGCAAACAGAATTTTGTCTTCATACATAATCATGTATAAAAACGGGCGGTCTACTGTGAACTTGATTGTTTGTGGCGGGAATAAAGATATTTTGTTTACTAATATTACCGCTGCAAATGACAAAACAAAGAGATTATATTAATTGATGCTATTTCAATTCACCAGTGGTATACTCCGATACATGAAACGAATAAGGCAAATAAAATCAGTTTTTAAGATTTTCTTCAAGGGCACATACATTATCATGATTAACCTTATAATTATCGTACTCTTAAACAATAGCGGAATCTTAGTAACACTAGGAATCAATAACAATATTAAAGCTGTTTCTTTGACTCTAGTCAGGCATTTATGAGTTAGTATTTTGTAAGCCTCTTGTTTTTGTTCAAGTTCTTTGTTTTGTATATCTGTATTGTAACGTATGGCGTTATAGCTGTGTGCTAAAATTCCTATAAATAAAAACTTAAAGCGCTATGTGGCGTCTTCTACAGTCTACTTCAAGTGCCAACGAAAAGAATATAGCTGTAAATGAAAAATGTTGGAGTCAGTCTACTTTGTGGAAGCTTACGTGATACGTAAGCTACGTGTATGATGTTGTGTTATTTTCATGGTAATAATTATGTTGAAAACATTAAATACACTAAATACAGTTGTAACGAAGCTTAGCTTTCAGTCCGTCAGACGATAAACTCGCGCTGAAGCCTTAGTACAATTCTAGCGGCATTACAAATGCGGACGATACGATTGAATATCTCTTATTAATAGAAGACAATAAAGTCAATTTTTTTGTAAAAAAAGTAGTAGACGAAGAAGAAGAAGAAATGGCAGCACTCTTCCTACAACAACAGGATAAGAAAACAAAGATGATCAGAAGATATTATATTATTGGTTGGTTAGAAAGAAAATTTCAAAGAAACCCATTACATGCTTCTTAAAAATGCATGCTGCATTAAATCTGTCAAAGAGATTAAAATAAAGCAAATATTTCCGAAATTTGTAGGATCATCACCTCATTTTGTATATGTGCCAGCAAACAAAACTTTATCTTCATACATTATCATGTATAAAAACGGGCGGTCCACTTTGAACTCGATTGTTTGTGGTGGGGATAAAGATAGTGTTTCAACTAATATTATGGCTGCAAATGATAATATAAAAAATAAATTACATGATGGTGACTAATTCAATTACGAAATACACGAAACACAAGGGCACATACATTGTGATGTAACAACAATAGCGAAATCTAAGTAACACATGGAATCTAACCGAATTTTATGAGAAATACATTATACCTAAATTTGGATCTGAAGAGAAGGCTTACAACAATATGGAAGCTGTTTCTTTGACTCTACTAGTCAGTCATTAACGAATAGGGGTATAAGTATTTTGTTAGCTTCAAAGTCCTTTGTTGTACAAATTTATTGTAACGTGGGGCATAATAACTGTGTGCTAAAATTCCTACAAACGACGACTCAAACAATACGGTGTCTACAACTACACGTGTCGACGGATAAACAAAAGCTTGGATTCATAGAAGACCTAGATTTTTAAGAAAATGTGGGCATGTGTGCGGACATGGATACGTTATGTGTCGGAGCCTTGCGCATGCTTAATGAAAAATGCATGCCACTAAATACTGCAGTACCTTCATGTGTTTTAATCGTTTCTTTATTTGGTGTAGGTGCCGGTAAACAGAATTTTGTCTTGATGTAAAATCGCGTACAAAAATGGTCGATCAACAATGAACTTTATTGGCTTTGGTGGTTCGTAATATGACGAAGTAAAAACCATTACCATTCCTGTGGATTGTAATCAAATTAGTTGTAGTTCGTAATCGTGATCTATCATATCATCGTTTATATTTGAGAATATGAAGAATTGTACTGTTTCTCTACTAGTTCCAATTACTACTGGTTTTAGTTCAATGTTACAGCTACCATTTTTAAAGTTAGAAACGTTGATAAATTTACAGGGGGAGGAGGAGACAAAATTCAAGTCACTATGATAATCGAAATAGCTATATAAAAATGAATTGCTGTTCGTTAGTCCCATTAAAAACTCTGAAACAGCTGGACCGATTTAGTTAATTTTGGTCGTGAATAATTCGTGCTATTAATAAGTACAAAAGTATAATCCCGTAATAAATAATTAGAATTAGAATTAGACATTCGATTGGTAAAGCATTTGCTTGGGATGCGAACACCATAAGAAGCATGTCCATGTATTTTATTTGTGTATGTTTACCTTACTAACGTATGTGCCCGCGAAAAGAATTTTGTCTTCATAAAGGATTAAATACAAGAATGGATGGTCTACTTTAAACGGGATGGGACGTGGTGGTCGGTAATCTAAAGATATTGGCACTATAAACAATCCTGTGAAAAATAATAATAAGTACATTATGTCATTGAACACTCTCAAATACCATGGTCGTTGTTTCTACCTCTTTCTGCAGCGGTAAACCATTGCTTTCCCCGAGACTTCACAGTAACAACATTTTGTCACAATGTCGTGTATTAGGGTGTACACAAAATTCAAAATCATTTATAACAAGAATTTTAAATCAGTACTTATATCAAAGACTGATATTAATTACGGACAGCCGGAATTAATAACAGCCTTATTTTACATCAGTCAGTAAGTGAAAACGCTCGTACATAGTTATTTGAAATTTACCTGTGAATGCTCCAGCGGTAGCTCCTTCCTCATCAACTTTGATGAAGGCTTCTTGGAATGCCTTGGATACTACCACAGATTGGCCTTCGACAACATCAAGTGCAGGTTCCTCAAAAAGTTTGGATACTCCGAGCTGTTCATAAAAATATAATTATAGAATAGCATATTGTTTAAGATTTAAAAATATGAAATATTATCTTGATTGAAACCAAAGCATACCTTTGGTAAGATTTCGTTGAAGTCAAGTTTGCTCTTAACTTCAAACTTAGGCAACTCTAATTCGACATCGGTACCAGGAGGACTTAGTTTGAAGACCTCATCGAGTAGTCCCTTTTGTGAGGCTTTCTCGAGCACTGAGGGCAGACCGTCTATTTCGTTCGGGAGCACAACGATCATGCGGAAACCTGTTTCTTTGTACGGCAACTCTACCATCTGTAATTATAAAGAAACGTTTGAAATGATAACTGGATGACATGCTATTTTCATCAAATATATCAAATAGCGTTGTTGTCCCATTTTCCGATGGACAAAAAGTTAGGATTGATGAACAGATTGTTAATTTTGAAGCGATCATCAGCGTCGCGTCGGTCGTACTGATCGCGTTTTTAGTGAATGCAATAACTTACCTTAGCACCAAGTTCAGCGCTCTCAGCATAGTACAAGGATTGGGTCAGGCGCATAGTTGGTTTTTTAACTACCAAGTCTTTGGTAACATGGAAATCTTTTTCTTCTGTTTCATTTGCTTTGAAGGGTACATGCCAATGTCCCTGAAATTTGTAAAAAATAAGAAATTTTGTTACTGATCTGGTGTTTGTTTGAAAAGTAATAGTTTGTAAAGCGACTATTCTGAATTTATTTCGAAAAGTCTCGGTTATGTATCAATATTAAAATACTGACCTTGAAATAAATAACGTTGAATAGAGCAGCAGCCACGTCACCGTTCAGCATGCTGGGTTGGACGGGATCCTTGATTAAACCTTTCGTCTTTTCATCGGCCTGAAAACATCGAGGTAACCGTTACAATATCTAAAGCGGGGTTTCTTAATACCACGTATGTTACATGCAGACGCTAAACATAGCCTGCCTAAGTGGTTTCCAGTAAAACCTCTCTGAATTAGGAAGGGATTGTGGACGAAGGGAACGATTGAGCCTCCCGTAACCTCACTCACACGGCGAAACACGTTGAGGTTCTTTCACGCCAGTTTTATGTGAGGCCGGGGTATCACTGAGGTCGACCCTAGCCATTCGTGCTCTCCCACGCTTACTCCAGCAGTCGATGTCTTGTGGCTATGACGGAGTATGATGAAGATGTCGAGGTATATATGGCAACTTACCCATTGGTTGATGGCAGCAGCAGCAGCCTCTTTGTTTCCAAAATCAAGTTTGTCGACCTCACTGCGGTAGCTTCGGACTGCAGATGTGAACGTGTCTTTCAGGTTGTACTTGTTTGACACGTACACCTTGTTGGCAACTGTCAAAACGTCCCGGTTTAGGTCGGAGAATCTCACACTCAAATCTCTGTAGGATGTCTGAAAAAAAAAACGAAAGTTAATATTCAAGCCCATCAAAATGCCGTGAGAAATGGCAAAAGCCGTAACTCAGTCTCCGTTACTTTTTAAATTTACCTAAATTTCATAGATTTAGCTTGTTACCTGATACCAGAAATACTAAAATCGTTTTACTTGTATTCTGTTTTGATTGTTTATTGAATACTTAGTACAAAACTCGATAAAAACGTTTTCATTTAATTGTAAATGTATAATACGGGTGAAAATTAAACTGTACCTACACTTAGGTACTGTAATATATTTGAATGACTTAGGTACTAACCGCGAAGTCTGCGCCACCTAAGTAACGAGTGATTTCTTCCTTGGTTTGGGGCCCTGCGCCAGAATTGAACAAAGACAACAGGATCATAAGACTTAAGGGGGATGAGACAACGTTCTTGTCCTCTGCCAAGGTGTAAGCTTCCTGTAAACATAAACAATCATTATTATAACTAAGTGCCAAAAGTCTGCCTTGTACTGTGTTGGTCCTTGAGTCAATTAAGTTTTACAATGGGCATTATAAGGCCGCCCGTACGAAATTGTGTAATATCAAATTTCCTAGTAAAGAATTTCTCGTTATCGTTACGAATGGGTATAACGAAAAGGTCGAAACGGGGTGAATAGAATTCGAGGGGTAAATAGACGCAGAAAAGGGGTAAACAGATACTAGGAAAATTCGCCAACATCTATTCACCCCTTTTGTGGGTCTATTAAACCAATATTATAGGTAGTTATAACCTTACAAGCGTCTAAGTATAAGACGCACTTGTAGTATTTTCGAAAGGAAATTTATTTTACTTTGCTATCAGCAATCATTTTACCTTGAGAAGCTTCAGGGTGGCCGTATCTATGCTTTTACCAAGAGGTGTTTCTACATAGTTCCGTGAGAAAAAATCGTCGTAGTCAAAAGGCGACGCTAGCGCCATGCCGACCAGACCTGTAAACGACAGATAAAAAACTTGTTACAATATTTATTTTCGAATATTTTTTTATAGGATAGAGTAGTAAACGGGCTGACGAATCACTTGATGGTAAGCAATCAGCGCCGCCCATGGACACATATAGCACTAGAAGACTTAAAATAGCGCTGCCGGCTTTAGGATTAGGGATTTGGGGACCTTCGAGTAAGAGCTTAAGTAATCTTAACACGAAGAATATACACCCTTCTATCATGTGAAATTTTTAAGCGTGGAAGAGCCATCCTTCAACATGAATGGGTCGGCTCGACCGGTGTGATACCAACTACCAAGGCCTCACGGAAAGCCGGCTTAAAACGCCGCTTTCGTAGTGTTTCGCAGTGTGAGTGAGGTTACCGAAGGTCCAATTATTCCCCACCCCCACCATCCTCAATACTCAAATCCTCTTATCCATAAATCCCTAATAAACTATAAAAAGCCGGCAACGCACTTGTAGTAACTCCTTTCGTACTACGAGTGACCATGGGCAGCGCTTATTGGTTACCAGGTAATCCGTATGCTCGTTGACTGACCTATAAAAGCACAATAAAAAAAAAACAAATGCGCGGTTATGTTTGAAACGTGATCAAGGAAGCACGATACATTCACGTGTTTTAACTTTTGACAATTGTTTGTGTATTATAAGTTTTGTTTATCTATTTCAAGTTTTCGGTGATGTATCTACCGAAGACTATAATAATTGGTATATAATATGTACCTACCACCGTTAACCAGAGACTCTTTATCTTAAATTGTGGTTGTCTCCTGTTCTTTTTGTGATCACGTTTTATTTATTGTCGTGACCTTTTCACTGTCAAGGCTTCGGATATTTATTTTAAATATATAACGTGATTTAATGTGTGTTTCTTTATTCATATTACAATTATCAAGACAAAGTATTTGCGGTTTAGCAGCGGGCATATTTGGCGGAAGTATTTCTTCAAGGAAAACATCGTGTGGAAACCAAGACTTATAATTTCTAATTATATGACTATCATAATTCTCTGCATCTTCGTGACGTCATAATGGGTACCGTAAGTTAGGGTTACTTTGACCCTACTAGTCTGGGTGGTAACTTTGATCCAAATTTCCTAAGCGATAATAAACGAATATACGTTTGGATCTTGGTAATTATTGGTCAAGGGGTTTGTATTAAACTTACCCAGGGTCAAAGTTACCCGAACTTACCCGGTAAAATTAAACATTGTGCGATCGCTGGGACATACATACATACAATTGGGAACTCCCACTATTATAGTTTAACCAGTAAAAAGAATAATGACATCACTAACACGTGAGCAGTTATTTGCTCTCAATTATATTTATTTTACTGAATTTTTCCTCTCTGTGTTTTTTTAAGACATCGAGAGGTTCGGGAACGAAACAAGAAAATACTTAATTAAAAGATTTAGGTAAAAAAAGCTAGTAAAAATTTATGTTCCTATCGACCAAGGACATGCTGACCTTGACCGATATTTTTTCAATTAGACGTTTTTGTTTGTATATGTTTATTGTATAAACTAGCTTCCGCCCGCGTCTTCGTTTATATAAAAGTAATTTATCCCGGGATTTTAAAATATCGAAAATCAAGTTAAATTTATAGCCTATACTATAGCCCTCGGGAATAGCTAAGCTGCCTATCAGGGCTGTCCAACGACAAGCGGTTCCAAAGATTACACCCTACATAAAAACTTAAAAATGTTACCTCTTTAATTTATAATCAGAATATGTAGGTATCGCCTGTTTGAATATATTAAATAATTAGATAATCTTTGTTGATATCTATCCACAATGTTTATGTTTCCAAACACACATTTTTTATTTTTTGTTGGTTTAATCGCAGTACTTTTCCGTTCAGCCAATTTACAAGTGTAAGGAATGGAAAAGCTGCAGCGCTCCGTCTCGTACTATCGAGGGCGCGAGAAGTTATTTGACAACATCCCTCCTCAAAAATAAAGTAGGTAATATAGATTAGGATTGTCTTTAGGTCGATTATGTATACAATAAATGGTCAATACTAACAAATTGTCGCTAAGCCAAATAAAAAAAGAACAAACGACCTATGAGATCCATCACGCATTTACGATCTACCGCTCATCGTGACCTTGAAACGGAAACGACCATGGCAACAATTATTACAAACAACAAAATAAAAATATAAAGTTATGCATTATATCACAAATCACAGTGGTGTTTATTGTAACCTATTATCAACGCACGCGGAAAGGTCATATTTTAATGATCCCATTGCTTTTATCAGACAAAATAAATCTAATTACATAATTAGGTAAGTGATATACATTTTCGAACTGTTTATTTTTTTCCTGGAGCAAGAGAATCATTATCATCATCAGCCTATAAGTGCCCACTGCTGAGCAAAGGCCTCTTCTCATACGGAGAAGGTTAGAGCATTAATCACCACGCTTGCTCAATGCAATTTCAAACATATAATTAGAAATTATAAGTCCAGGTTTCCTCACGATGTTTATCTTCACCGTATATCAGTGGTGTCTAAATAATCATAGAAAGTACGTATAACTTGGATAAAGTCACATTGGTATTTGACTTTCCAGGTTTCGAACCCCTCATGCGTGAGAAGCGGGCTCCTTAACCTCCGGACCACCACGACTATAGTCTATATTATATCATTCGTATTTTTAGTCAGTAAGAGTCTGATAATCCCTCTTGCCCAGCCCAGGAAGGGAGAAGTCATTTGATGATTTTCTCCCCAAAAAAACAGGCGCGTCTTGGCCCGCACAAACACAATCAAAATCATATGGCCAAGGTACATACAACGGAAACCTTGACGCGTCGCGTCTCCGTAAATTATTAATTATAAATAATGTATGATATCTAACTTGGTATCTAACTAATCAATCAATTACATTTTAAAGCATTAATCAATCGGTCATTGCACTGGACAACATTAGAATTTCAAACAGAATTTTGAGCATAATCATATTCATTCTTTTTTTAATGGTTTGAATTCAACTTCCAAACTTAGTATAAATGCGAAAGTAACTCTGTCTGTCTTTTCTTCACTACTGTAACAATTTCTGTGAAATTTGGAGCAGCCATAGTTTGGAACTCGAGAAAGGACATAGGATAGTTTTTATACCAAAAATCTTCTGGAAGTCATTATATCACGTGAACGGAGTCGCGGGCAAAAGCTAGTTTTAACATATCTTTTCTTTATTAAAACGTTGCCCGACACAAGGATTTTTACCTGTGTCCTGGTCACATGTAGACCCGGGATATAAATTGTGGATCATTCTCACAGATTTGTTGCGTATGGGAATCGAACCTACGACACGTTGTTGAACAGCTAGTTGCCCAACTACCGCTTCTTACTTTTCAATATGCAATTTTATCTAAATGCTATTTGGTAGGTAATAACTTAATGAGGTACCTACACAAAACAATAGAAAATTAGTAAACCGTGATCGGTGATAAAAATAAAATAATTAGTTTGAGATAAGTTATCACCATTTCAATCAAGTCAGGATAATTTTTGTCAGTTTTTATGTGATGCGGCGGCAAACGACCCTGTTGAGGGTTATACCCGCCACACCAGAGGAGTTATGAATGCGTTGTCGTCCCTTTGGGTGTTAGGGTTTCGGAGATTTAAGGATTAAGCCGGGGTGAGGGAGGGGAAGGTTTTCTGCCTCGAGTAACCTCATTGACTCGGCGAAACACAATGCTGCGGTTGTTTCACGCTGGTTTTCTGTAAGGCCGTGGTATCACGATGACCCATTCGTTCTAAGAAGGTTTAAAGTTTAAAAACAAATAGGTTAAGAACAATATGAATAGGTTGCTTATGGCCAGGCATGCACCATCGTTGGTCGCATTACCGTTTACCACCAGGCGCGACAGCAGCCAAATTTCTATCCATTCCGAAATAAAGAAAAAAAAGTTATATTTGATGCGGTAAACATTCATTGGGTCAGCTGCCAGTTTAATACGAATAACGTTCTATATTCAAATTTATTTCACATCCAGACATTGTGAAAGAGACCGTTGGTGTCTACATAATAAACCTAAAGGCCTAGTAAGGAGGTGACGGCTATCGCACGAATATACATTGAGATAACTAGTATCAGTTTGCAAAATAAGCTATAGGTAGTTATCGGGTCTGACAAACACTAGTCTGATAATAATACTTGCTTAGCACCGTCGCGTTTATATTTTTTTTTATAAGTGTTTGAAAAGAAATAATAATGAATTTTCATAGAAATAACGATTATGAGGTTCACCCGCCTATTATATCGCTCACTGACTACAGAGATCAGAGATTGTTAATGGGACGCAATACTAAATCTGAGTATGTATTCGTTTATTCATATTATGTATTAATATTAGTATAAATTGTTTAAATGGCTCGAATGATGGTAAGCAATCAGCGCCACCCATGGACAATTTTAACACCAAATAAGTTTCAAGTGCGTTGCCGGCGATTGGTATCCACCAAAGGCCTAAAAGGCCGTATTATTAGGGACTTTTGATCATTGGTTAATGTGCTAATTAAATTTCCGCCGAAGCATTATTGACTTTTTCGATTTTGAGAATGTCTATTGATAAGGTGGTGTTGCGGTCGCCATCATGATCTTTGGCAATACTCTCTCAGTTACTTTGGGATTAGGAGCCAACAAAGCTGTGCGTAAAGTCCGTAGTTTCTAGGTAGCCTTATTCAAAACTTTAATTAAATCGTCAAAAACGATACTTTTCAACGAATTTTGTACAAAATCGCGACTTTTGATATTCATATTTTAAATCCCTAAAATCCCCAAAAAGTGTTTATAAGGTAATTCTACTATAGGTACTTTTAATGTAAACTTTATTATTTTTGCCGTGGCACACTAATCAATTATAGTATAAATATACTTAATTTTATTGAAAGGTAGGTTCGGTTGTCCGGTACTATATAAAAAAAGTGACTTCTTACAGCCTTCTGTATTTTTGGTATGTGGGTAGAAGCGGTTTTATTACAAGAGTATTCTGACATATCTAACGAGAAGAACTGTGAGGCTAAAAATAAAAAAATTGTTTGTTTTTATATTAAAAATGGATGTTAACAATCCACTTAATTTTCCCGATTTCGAAGCAATTTTTAAGTGAGTATTATTATTAGTTATTTACACGATGCACCATTACAAATCTATACCCGCGTCGCATCAAAAATAAAATGCTGGTTTTTTTCGTCAAACGCCAAAATTGAGTGAAATTGAATTTAATTACGTAGAATGCAGTTTACGGCATCCAATTTAAAAGATTTAAGGTATCTACATAAGTACCTAAGAAAAGTTATGTAAAAGAGCAATGTTACATTTGACATTATTCAAGTATTATGTCAGTCAGTCGCGACGGTTTGTTAGGATCCGTTTTATTTTAGTTCGTACTTTCTTTGTGACGGTCACAGTCAAAAGTTTAATACAAGTTCGTGTTAACTAATATTAAAAATTAAACTCTAAAATGGAGCCCAGTCAGCCAAGCAATGTAGATAACGCCCGCCAGAACTCAAGGAAGTAGGTGTACTTATAAATAATTATTATATTATTTTTAAATTAATTTACCCATATCTGTCGACTTTTTACATGTCACTGCCGTCTGACTAATAATGTTATCAAAATTCTATTTCATCAAATTAAAATTTTTTCATCAAAATTCTTTCACTAAATATACCTAGTTACAAGATTCACGTGTGTTATATGCTAGCACGGCACTAATAAGTTAATATTTGCACTGTTTATTGTAATTATTAAATAATAAGAACATTAATTTTCCGACGCTTATATTTAATTATAGAATTCGGTAAACATAATCTTTTTTTAAATCTCCATAGTTATAAAAGCCTTCCCTTTGTTGCTGCAAAGAGGTATAATATAAGGAAAATAGTTACATATTAATATAACTTTTTTCACCTAACACGCATACATAAATTATTTCTATTTTGAGCGAAACCTGTTGACATGTTTGATTACAGCAAAAAAATAAACATGGATACATCGAATCACACTACCGATTCAATAGATTTTTTATCAATAAAACCTTGATATGAATAAATAATAATTGGCTTATTAATGTATCTTCATATTCTTATTCTACCTCCATAAATAAAAAAAACTTTGCTCTAGAAAAATCGGGTATATGTCAAATATAAAAATTCGGGTATTTAAAAATAAATTATAAAATATTCGGGTAAGAATGTTTGTTTCCAAAAATAACAGGGTATTATTAATTTTTACGTACCTAATAGTAATATTAACTTTGCCATGTTGTCAGTTTGAGAGATCTCACACTACTGAGATTCTGTGCGTATACCTTCCTTATTATAAGTGTCGGAAACCGTGATGTGCTTGCGCTAACAAGTTGATTCCAACCTTCCAACCGTCGATCGGCTAGTTTTTAAGACGCGGGACGAGACAACTAATTGTACTATGATGTCATCACTATACGACAAAATCAAAGACTACATTATCCGCCAATTGTACGATAGGTAAGAAAATATTTTAAACGTATTTTTGAATCGTCTGATTGTAATTGTTATAGGTACTTAGTTACCGATTGGATTGGAAACAGTTTATTGTATAGACGAATCGGTGTCTTATTGTGTAGATATCTATGAAGATGGAATTAAATATATTGTGCATTGGTTTTTGTATAATATTCGAATTTAATATTTAATTATCTACCTACATGAAAAGAAAAATATCTTGCAGATATGTACCTAGATAGAAAAGGTGTTATGTAGGTAGTGATATTTAATTTTAGACCTAAAGCATTTTACAGACTATCAAATACACTGGCAACTAATGAAAGTTAATTAACCTCTCAATTATTGGTAATTCGAGACACAATAGAAGAAAAATAGGTGCGCGAACGCCGGCGTTCGCTTGGGGTTTGGTCAATAATGTATTAGTAAGTAATTTGCCACAAGAGTAAGCAAGTTAATCGGACATTATGAATACAGCTTTAGCCATTGTAATTCAAATATAAACAAACTCGTAAACGTATATGTGTTAACTATAAAATCGTTTTGGGATTTACCAGTAAGCAGAGTTGGTACTACAATTTTTTACTTAGTGTACTATGTTCAAAAAATGTTTTCCTTATTTATTTTTTGACTAGAGCGGTAACAGGTTTTCAACCGGTTACGATTTACCGATTTATCCCTCTTCCTATAATAATTCTCTAGATCCAATGCTAATATTAAATTTCTCCACTATTTATTTATTTAAACTTTAATGTACACAAAACAAGTGATGGTACATAAGGCGGACATTAATGCCATGGCATTCTTTCCCAGTCAACCTTAGGGTTAAATAGGAAATCGGCGAAAATATAGACATGTGTAATTATTATATGGAATAAATAACATACATAGACTTTACAAAATATGTAGTATGTAACTACAAAATAATTACTACCTAAATATGTTAATATAAATAATATATACTACATAAATAATTTCTGCAATAATACATATACAATATACACACTATTATATAAAAGATTTAATAGATGTTATCATATCATACATACCTACATATAAACCGTCCGCTTCAATTACTCTTCACACATCTATTAAAAAACCGCATTAAAATTCGTTGCGTAGTTTTTAAGATGTTAGCATGCATAAGAATATAGGGACAGATAAAGTGAATTTGTTTTATACTATGTAGTGATGGAACCTTTTCCTAAAAATAACCAACACAACAAAATAAGAATTAGCAAAATTGGGTCAGGCGTTTTTTAGTTATTATACGCTTACCAACACATTTTGGTATTATTCATATTTATTTTTATAAAAATAACAGCGTTTTTTCTTCGAAAGGGTAAATAGGGATAGATGCTTTTAGGAACATAGTAACGCAAACTTTTTGTTCAATAAATTGTGTTATAGCTTAGATCCACAGACATATCTTCTTCTTATATATAAAAATGGATCGCAAAATGTGTTGGTAAGCGCATAACTCAACAACGCCTGGACCAATTTTGCTAATTCTTTTTTTGTTGTGTTTGTTATAGTCAGGAGAAGGTTCATATGAAAGAAAATTTTAGAAAAGTTGAGGGGGAGTTTGGTAATAGGGACCCGTGCGAAGCAGGGGCGAACTGCTAGTTTCAAATATAAGTCGTGCTTAGATCTGTAATAATTAGACACGCGAGAGGCCAGTCTAGTATCTGCCTTTAAGGTACCAATCTTAAATCTAGTTTTCGACAACGGCCAACTGTCAAAAGCATTTCATTTTAAACTTAAAAACTCTTTTTAAATGCCTATTATTAAAATTTGATAGTACGCAGGTTTTTTGAGAAGAAAATCATGCTAAATCTAAAAAACCCAATTGTTCTTTCTCCTGGTCCGAGGTCCGACCCGAGCCACGGTATATGACATTGTAGTTTGAAGCCCTTGCGCTTCTAAACTAATTGTGTAAACGCTAGTCGAATCAAGAAATTTAAAAACACGATATTAAATGAGGTTTTTATGAGAGGAAAATCATCAAATAACTTCTCCTGCCCAGGTTCGGGCAGGAGGAAGGTGTCAGACTCTTACTGACTAACTGACTTCTGCCGCCCGAGGCCGCGGTTCCTCATTGCGCTTACCCTGCAACCCCGGCTGAACTTCAGCCCTAATAAATGGGCTTGATGTAGATAAATTAATCGAATAAGTACTAGTTTCAATCTCACACATTCGTTTTTGAAGGGTAAAATGGGGTAAGGGGCAAATCTTAAAAAGGCATACTGAAACCGTCCTCTTCAATTGATTAATATTATATCTATTATAATCAACCGCATCAAAATCTGTCACGTGGTTTTAAAGATCTAAGCATACATAGTGACAGACAGCGGAAAGCGACTTTGTTTTTTAGGTACTAGGTAGTGATTATACCATTGTATAATATGTCATCTTATCTGGACTCATAGCACTGTTGCGCGAACAAATAGTTAATAATATTTTGTCGTAAATACAATGTACTGAGTACCAAACAGAATTGATTTTCGGAAATGATTAATCACCCTAGTACTGTTTTGCTCACACACGTGATCATTTTTAGTGATCTTTCCGTGTTTTTTTTACTTGAAGTAAACACTTAACTAGTTTTTGGTTTTTTTGCCTGGTAAGTATTATATTTTTTTAGCAGGTCGTTTAGCATCTCGCCTGTTAGTCCCCGGAGGTAGGCAGAAATAGCTGTGTTTATGTGTATATAGGTACTTATAAAACGTTCACTTTAATCCTAACTAATATTATAAATGCGAAAGTAACTCTGTCTATCTGACTGTCTGTCTGTCTTTTCTTCACGCCTTAACTACTGAACCGAATTCTGTGAAATTTGGTACAGACATAGTTTGAAACCCGAGAAAGGACATAGGATAGTTTTTATACCAAAAATTTGCCGGCAGTTACTATTACACGCGAACGGAGTCGCGAGCAAAAGCTAGTTTTTTTATATTTTTGTGACGTAGCATAAAATTTCTTCGTACGAGTAGACTGTGTTGCATATAAGTAAATTAAATTAAATCAAATGGAAGATCTACTTTTTACCAATTATGGATTTGAACAATACTCTACCATATTTTTTTTATAATAACTATCGTGAGACATATAAATTAAATTAACTAACAATCGCGGGTTACTCACGTGTCTATCTTGAGAAAAGCTCTACTAGTTTCGAACCACAGAGGGGTTCTTCCTACAAGATAGACACGTGAGTAACCCACGATTTACTGTACCATACTTTGAATTGAATCGGAATCTAAGAGATATTTCTTCTCCGGAAGTGTAGTCATGTGCTTGGAGCATGGGAAGGAATGGAGTGGTTTTTAGTCAGTAAGAGTCTGATACTCCCTCTCCCTCCAAGGCGCGAGAATACATTTGAAGATTTCCACTCTTAAAAAAACATATATTTTTATACATGTATTGGATTCAACATACTTATAAATAACTAGCTACTCTCGCGCGGTTTCACCCGCTGCTCGGTTCCATTTGATCGTAGTGGGATGTTTTATAGCCTATAGCACTCAGGAACATTGTAGCCATCTATCAGTGAAAGAATTTTGGTAATCCGACCAGCGGTTCCAAAGATTACCCCCTACATACAAACTTACAAATTTTACCTCTATAATATTAGGTAGCATGGAGTCTAAAATCTATTTCATACAGAGTGGGTTTGGTGCTCAAGCGATACAATTACTTGAATAACTAACGTTTTATTACCCCGGGTCTAGGTTATCATGTGTATTTGTTTGGAAACGCATCCACGATAACATCTTTGTATATACCACATTTTGATGAGGAAAAATGACAAAGATATTATTATTTTATTCAACAAATAACAATATCAATAATATAGAAATATTGTTTACTTATTAATCGTGTAAACACGTGTAAATTAACACTAAACTACAACAAATTATCACACAAATGTTTAGAATATAAAAAAAACTCCAAAATACAGGGCCGGATTCAACCAGTCATGGCCTATTTTATTATTAAACTTTTATTACGGTAACTGACCTTATAACTGACTAGCTACTCTCACGCGGTTTCACCTGCTGCTCAGCTCCGTTTGATCGTAGCGTGATGTTTTAGCCTATAGCACTAAGGAACATTGTAGCTATCTATCAGTGAAAGAATTTTGGCAATCCGACCAGCGGTTCCAAAGATTACCCCCCACATACAAACTTACAAATTTTACCTCTTTATAATATTAGTATAGATTGTTTAAATGTTTGCCTAGGAAGTGCAGGGAAAGTTTAAACGATGAGATAAATGTGATGTGCAATGCTAAAATAACACAATTTTCTTTTCCCTACCAACGGTATTAGACAAGAAATAAGACTGACATAATTAAAGTTAAGGTGACGAATCGAGCTAGTTTCATTTATACTGATACTAGCGACCCACTCCGGCTTCGCATGTGTCCAATACTGATACTAAATTCCTCGACTATTTAATAGATGTTATTATACATACAAACCTTCCTCTTCAATTACTCTATCGAGTAAAAAAAACCGCCTCAAAATCCGTTGCGTAGTTTTAAAGATTTAAGCATACAAAGGGAGATAGGGACAGTTAGCGACTTTTTTACCCGACTGCCAAAGAAGGAGGGTAATGTTTTTCGAGTGTATGTAAGTATGTATGTATGTCTTTTCCTTTGTGACCTCCTGTAGCCTAAACGGCTTGATGGATTTTGATGTATGAGGTATCGTTAGATTTGTCTTGATAACGGGAGTGTCATAGGATACATTTTATCCTAAAAGTCCCATGGGATAAAGACATAATAATATTTTTTCAAAACATTCACAATGACCGGTCGCCGGTCATTGTGAATGTTTTGCCACTGCCTGTGACGCCGTAAGTAAATAAAAAAATTATTATTAAAAAAACAAAATACCCGACTGCACACTAAAAAAAGAGTAAAATAAAAAAATTATTATTAAAAAAACAAAATACCCGACTGCACACTAAAAAAAGAGTAAAATAAAAAAATTATTATTAAAAAAACAAAATACCCGACTGCACACTAAAAAAAGAGTAAAACAAGCCCCACAATACAAATTTACTGAATATAATTTATAAATGTTGATGGAAAGCATCGCAGGCGGGGACCACCTTGACCGCCAGACCGCCACCAACGAAAATTCTGCTAAATGGTGCACAACAGAAATGACTATAAATAAGCCTCTGTTGGTCCCCGCCTGCGATGCTTTCCATCAACATTTATAAATAATATTCAGTAAATTTGTATTGTCGGGCTTGTTTTACTCTTTTTTTAGTGTGCAGTCGGGTATTTTGTTTTTTTAATAATAATTTTTTTTATACTATGTACTGCTTGATATTCGTTGGAAATCAGTTTTGTCGTTGTCATTGTAAATGATTTTAAAAGAATTTTCACTGAATTGTTTTTAATAGAATAATTTTATAGAGTTGAATTGAAACGCGACTCGGTTATTTTAAATTGAAAATAGGCAAATGCAATAGAATGGTAATTTCATTTTACTATATAAACATCAGCCCTGGACTTGGAACAACTTGTTGATTTAATCAAACTCGCGACACGTTGTCCGGCAGCCTATTGTACAATATATTGATTTTTCTAACTTTTGAGGGTAGATAATACCAAGGAACTTTATAAAGGAAGGAACAAGGAACTAATCCGGTTCCAGTCAAACGGATCATGCAGCACATCTGTTCATGACTGACCTTACTTCTTGACCTGGCCGGCGACTGTTCAAACCAGTTATATGCCTTGGCGAAGCGTAGAAATGTAATTTTGTTATACATCTTCTACATTTTTTCTTATAATGCATGCATGTTTGGGGTCCTTCAGGCGGTGGGCCAACGCAGGATATAGGTTAGTCCGGCCCTGCCAAAATATGGTATCTAAGTTCAATAGTTATCAAAGCAACTTGCGGTAAGAATGTATGGATTGAAGGTCGAATGTGAACAATATAAACCAGATAAATGGTATAAATATAATATATTCTATGTCACATATGTTATCCGCCGATAAATCCAAAAACGGTCTCGAAGGTCGCAGAGTAGGAAGCGAAGTGAAACTCCTTCTCGTCCCACCCAGGGTAGAATTGAGCTGGGGTTGCGGGGCAAGCGCAATGAGGCACCGCGGCCTTGGCCCAGAGCAGGAGACGGCACCGAGTTTTTTTAGTCAGTAAGAGCCTGACACTCTCTCTTGCCTTATGCCCTGGGCGGGAAAAGTCATTTGATGACTTCCCTTGACAAAAAAACCCAGGGTGGGATAAGTCATTCGATGATGTTCCACTCACAAAAATACCTAACTGATGTTCCCTGCTGAGCATAGGCCTGCCCATGGATTGGCGTTAATTAGGTAAAATCGATTAGTTATATGCATAGTTTCCAACAAGTCAATTTCTTGTCCCTTCTTGAAATGTCACAAACGATTATTTTCTATGAATCTTTTATGAAATAGCACGTTGTGACGTCATAAAAATTTTACGTAAAATAGGATACTTATTTCTCTTGAATTAACAATAAAAATACGAATGCCAAGTATATCGTAAAATAATGAATGAAGTATGATTGTTTTTTAGGAGGTATTCGTATAGTTTTATAAGTTGAAATAATTTGTTTTTGAATGAGGATACAAGCCAATTAGGCACCTGATTCTTTATGCTTGGTTGCAAAATTCTTAATGACCTAGGACATAATATTAAATGCATCCATCCAACCACTCCGCTAACGAGGCAGTCGGCAACCTCATGGAATAATAGTTGGTGTTTTTCTGAACGATGATGCAATTAAAAATCAATTATGTGCAGTTTAAATATTATTTTAAGAAACATTTTATTTGATGAATTCTTAGAAAATACCCAATTCATTCTAAAACCGGAAAAAAATCTGTAGACGTTCCGCATAAAAATACATATATGAACAATATCGGTTTATGAGTATTTTACAATAGTACATTATACATGTAATAAAGTATTAAGTATTGAGTACTTCGCCAATGCTAGTAATAAAAACTATAAATTGTAATATTCATAGGTTTTATTATTATACCTATTCGTACTTGTACATTTGCAAAATTGTCTAATAGATAGTCCAAGGTCTGATCAAAAACCCACCTGGTCTTTTTTTTTATTTGATAAATCACTGATTGTCATTCAAACACTGTGGTCTGGTGGAAGCAGTCGTGGTGGCCCGGCAGTAAGGCACCCGCTTCTTATGCATGAGGGGTTCGACGTATGGTTTCGAAATCTCAGTACCATGTGACTTATCATAATTATTCTTACTTTCTATGATTATTTAAACATCGTGAGGAAACTAAGACTTATTTAATAATATAAATTCTAATTATAATATAATATAATTTTTCTAATTACAAGTTTGATACCGCCAATCCGCTTTGCGCAAGCGTGGTGGTTAATGCTCAAACTTCTCCGTGTGAGTAGCGGCCTTTGCTAAGCTGTGGGCAGTTATAGGATGATGATGTAATGTAGACCTACATAAGTCTTCACAATCAAGTTAGGATTGGTCGACAATTGAACTTCGTTCATTTTCTCACAAGAATAAGAGAAACTGAAGCGGTTGGGTCTAACATGGGTAACACTTACAAATCGGCTTATAAGTTTTCTACATCGATGGTGATTTGTAAAGATATACAAATAATTGTTAACAATCAATAAATGTATACTCGTTTTTTTCAATATGTATAGGAGAATACCTTTCTATGAGATACTTAACCAATTTCTTTTTATCTTTCCAGGATAGACATAACAGATGTAGTGCTTAAAGGCAACTCGCTGGTGGCCACAGTTTCAGTCACGAACTACAATATTCCGTTCGTTACCAAAACAAGCCGGGAGCTCATAATCGGTGGCGTGGTGGGCTTCCAGGTGAAGGTGGTTACAGCCATGATCAGCAATGGCCATATGACGGTGTACAACAACTTGGTGTTCGTACAGTTCATCAAGCGGCGTCAGAATGACGAACTCAACTACGTGCTGAAGCTCACCGCCACCGACCTGAACATAGAAGACAAACGATTCACTAGCGACGACGGCACGTGGCACTTGATCAACGAGAACAAGCGGCTGCAGTACACATTCCAAGTGAACATATTGTTGGAGGTGGTGCCGCGCGTCAACTCCTTCGCAAGCTTGCACGACGACGAGGAGTTGACCGACTTCGAGCTGCGCGGAGTGGACGGCTCAGTACACATGCACCGCGCCGTGTTGGCCGCTGCCAGCCCCGTGCTGCGGCGCATGCTGGGCGGCGTGTGGCGCGAGACCAAGGAGGGCTTCGTGGACATGCCCGGCACCTCGCGCGCCACTCTTCAGGACCTCAAGAACTACGTGTACCTGCGCACGCTGCCCGAGACAGGACTGGAGGAGCTGTTGCTCCTCTCGTCTTACTACATGATGCCAGAGCTAGAGGAACGGTGCGTGGACAAGCTCGTGCAAAATGTTACCGCGGAGAACGCCTTCGAAGTGATCGAGTTCGCGGCTAAGAATAAGATGACACAGCTGATGCTGGCAGTCCTGGAATGTGTGGAGTCCGGGTTAGTTCACGTCTCAGAAATGCGAAATCACCTTCAGAAGCAGTGAACCCGCGCTGGTATTAAGTTACGCTTTACGCTTGGTCAATGACTACTCTTTCGCTATACTAGCGTACAGTGAAAGAGTAAACATTAAAACAATTTGAGGTCATACAACCCAGAGCATATTATACTTACATAAATGTAAAATTCTGTTATCAAATAGTATTATAGTATTCAAACGCGCTTCCGAACCTACAGTTGCTAAGATTAAAACTCTTCCATTTTTAAAATTTAAATAGCAATAGCAGCGCTAGGCAAAAGCTGTTTTTTTTTTCAAAATAGGAATCATATCGGTATTGTCAGGGTAAAAAGTCAGATGCGCTTGTGTTTAAGACTTTTATACAGGTCTCCACAAGCGCATTGTCGCTGAGCCTCTTGTTACGCCCCTAGATGTGTTCTAGCTGGTATTTAGTCGAGCCGTCCCTTAGTTAAGACCAGTATCTCCAAATAGATTATTGCGGCGTGGAGTATTGTCCCTCCCTCAACAAGGCGCTCAACTTCCTACCAGCTAGTGTGGGCATCAGAGTTACTGCAAGAAGCTGAAGCTTATAGCGGCAGAACATTCCGAAAAGTAGGCCTGGTCTAGGAGCCTGTCGCGAAAAAGATTTACACCTTTTGCCATCACGGTTAACGATAATTACGATTATGCATTTTACAATGAAAGGCCACGCGTATGAAGTTACAACACACAAAATAAAATACAATATTTTTTTATATTATAGCCCAATGGAAGCTATGACTTAATAAAATTAATTTTAAAACGTATTTTTGAATGCTTTATGGCTTATGTTAGCCATCTCATTTACGGTAGTTTTACCTTGGTACCAATTCTTGTATTCGTAATACTTTTTAGATATTATATTAAATCTTCCTGTAAAATTAAGACTGGTTTTAAAAATTGACTGACGATATTTTTTAATGTGATAATAATAATTGTATTTTTATAATAAAGTATGCCAATCATAACTGTGTTGTTTTATTGCAAACTATCCTAGCTTCAACTCGTTAATGTTCTAGTGAATTCGACACATCGAATGTTCCGGTAATTTTACCTATAAATTTCAAAATAAAGTGGATGCATAAACAAATGGTGGGTACCTAAGGTGTTACTGTTTTTTTTGGGAAGAGAAAAATCAGGGGGTAGATGAAGATTCATCACCCGAATGCAGGGAGCTGTGACATCGCGTCTTCAGTCTGCTTGTGACCACGACCTGTGCAACCGGGTCGAAACGTCAAGCCTACCAAGGTATTCAAATTATAATTTTCCGCGTTAATACCCGCGTAAATATAATGTTCTTAAGAGAAAAATCATCAAGTGATTTCTCCTGCCCGGTGTGAAGCGCGAGGGAGTGTCAGACTCTTACTGACTTAAAAAGTAAACCGAGGCCGCGGTGCGTTATTGCGCGCAATCCGGCTGAACATCGCCCTACTGGACCCCGTCTGTGGTTGTCTATTGGCTCTTTAAGGCGCGCGCGGAACGCTATGCGCAGTGCGCTCTAGGATGCCAAACAAACAATCGTAGGTATAGATAATCAGTCAGATACAGACAGATAGACAAATAGTTATTATTGTAGGTATACAGAGAATATGAGTACGTATGAAAGTGCAGTTCGTTTGCTGCTGCCGACTGCTAGCGGCAGACATTTCGTCGCTTCATGCTAACTACGGAGGGAATTTTATAGAAGCGACGACATGACGTCTGCTGCCGCGAGCTGTCGGTCGATTAGTCTCCGATTTCCTTTTTTCACAGCATTTTCCATATGTACTGAAGACTACATGCATCTAAGTACCTTAATATAGTTTCTGTATGTTTTCAACTTGTTAAGACGAAAATACAGAAATATTACCATGTTTCTGCGCTTATTTCAATTTATATACCTAAGATCAGTGCAGCATGTCCTATTCCAAAATTTGGTATCAACCATCTTCTTAGTAAATACACTAAATACTCTCTTTTTTATGTGATAGGACGGCAAACGTGTATATGGATTACCTGATGGTAAGCAATACTTACCTAGCGCCCTCCATGAAAACCCGCAACAAAGAAATAGTTACGAGTGCGTTGCCGACCGCTTTTAGGAATTAGGATTTTGAGGATTTAGGAACTGGGAGAGGGAAGGACTGGGTCTGTGGTAACCTCATTCACACGGCAAAACATAAGATGTGGTTGTTTCACGCCGGTTTTCTCTGAGGTCGTGGTATCACTCCGGTCGAGCCGACCATTCTTGCCGAAGCATGGCTCTACCACACTTAAAACTACTTTCTATTCTAGTCTAAAATATTATACCTAATCATTATTTTGTACAATCCTTCCATCGATTAGTTGATCTTTTCCTTCCTACTCATACAACATCATACTTATGCCTACTTAGAACTTTGGCCATAACATATTTCTCAGTACTCTATATCAAATAGGTACTCATATCATTATAACCAATTTCTAATAAATTAGGTAGGTACCTAGGAAAAAAGAAAGAATGAAGAAGAAAGAAGAAAATAAATATAAAAGAAATATAATGCGTGCCAACCCTAACACTGCTTTTTCAGTAGGCAATGTTGTCACTTCTATGTTCACGCAGGTTCATTGTCTTGAATATTTGATGTTCTATGATTTCAAAATAGCATAGAAATTAAACATGATATTTATTTTTACTCTAATATTGAATAAACTTACCTGATTGTTGTCGTACGCTGTCAATGTGTAAAAACGTGAAACAAGATTTTGGCACAACCTCACACGAGTCCTATTTCAATCATGTCTCGCCGACGACTGACTAGTTAGTAGTGTTTCCACTTTAGTGAATTCTTTTCCCCACGTTGTCTCAATTATGATTTCCCCGTCCTGAGGAATTTTTCCCCGTCCAAAATGAATAAGGGTCAACGCCCCTCGGGATCGAAATCGTCACTCGTAGCTGCGGCCTATATTTCCTTCTTGATTAAAAAATAGATGCCCTGCCAAGTGGTCTACTTATATTTTTTTTTTATGTAATAGCTCGGTCGGCAAACGAGCAGACGGATTACCTGATGGTAAGCAATCAGCGCCGCCCATGGACACTCGCAACGGAGGAGTTACGAGTGCGTTGCCGACCTTTTAGGGATTAGGGATTTGGAGATTTAGGGATTGAGGAGGGATTGGGGAAGTGGAAGGATTGGGCCTCCGGTAACCTCACTCACACGGCGAAATATAACGCAGTGGTTATTTCACGCCGGTTTTCTGTGAGGCCGTGGTATCACTCCGGTCGAGCCGACCCATTCGTGCCGAAGCATCGCTCTCCCACACTTAAATATTAATAATTAATATTCAGAATTCAATTGGTTTTTATATAAAACCTACAATAGTGTCGCCGTATGTATAGTTTCTAATAATGACACTTATAATAATACTTACAAACATTAGTTAGGATAGCTACTTTCTGCAATATCCACTAGGTTAGACTCTATCCACAATTTCTCTAATTTTACTTTTGATGGCTTTCCTCTTTTCTTTCCCTCTGGACCCTAAATTCCCCTCAAAAGAGGAAGTTCCCTCATTGTGGAAATATATTTAGTGTTACCATGGAAAAATTCAAATTTACCCAAAAAAATAATGTTGACAACTTTACAAATTAATTTACAATCCAAGATTTTTCTTTTCGTGTTCAAGCAGAGGTATCCGCCTAGGGCAATGTTGGTCGGTTTCACCGGTATATAATGTAAACCTAGAGTTAACAAACAAGTACTATGTGTTTTTTGGTAGGGGAAATTCATCAAATGACTAATCAACGGCCGCCTCACCCTGGGCGGGAGAAGTCATATGACAAATAACCCCTCAAAAAAAAATCTCCAAGTTCCCTATACTATCCGGGCTTTACACAGAAAAAATACAAAAAATATGAAGAATAACTGAAGAAGGTAAACAAAAAAATGATAACAATAATACTTTTTATTAAACAAAAAAGAAAACAAGAATAAAACTTATTTGGAAAAATACTAACACTTTCATGGGTATCAAATTCATTTAATATTGTTACAATTGCATTGTTATATTATATAATTTATACTATTATTAATTACAAAATGGAATGGCAGAATGAGCAAGAGATATTTATCGTCAATATTCTTAAATTAGTGTCTTAATTAAACAAATGCGAATTGAATTCATAATATATATTGTATTATACAGTCTGCAGTAAGGAAAGGATAACCTTCAAATTGATTTTAGCATATCTTATGGCGATTCAGAAAAAAATACCAAAATAATAATAATTTGCAACAATGTTAAAATATCTTAGGTATGTAATAATGTACGTTGTCGAAGGATCATTTTCTATTTCCTCTCAAACCTGTTATTCTTTTTCAAAACATCATAACTTAGGTACTATTTATGTTTTTTTTGTTTGGTATTTTTTCTGAATGGCCACAAGACATCCTAAAATGCGTTTCAAGGTTATCCCTTCCATATCGGACATTTTGTATAATAATAGCTTATACAGAACTCTTAGAACAAAAGTTATACAAATTGATTGTTTTATTTAATTTTGTTTATTGCTAGTAAAGCGGTATAGTTATAGCTTGACTGGTACCGCGTCTTGGGTATGCTTGGTAGGTAGATGGAAACCCGGGTATAAAGAGCATATATGTCCACCAAAAAGAGGTACTATTTTTGCTTATGACAAAAAATTATTGATATTATTCTGTGAGCATCATAAGTATATGTAGCCCATTTTATGTGGGAGATCCCAGCTTAGGCACGAATGGGTCGGCTCGACCGGAGTGATACCACAGCCGCATAGAAAACTGGCGTGAAACAACCTCATAGTTCTTACGCCGCGTGACTGAGGTTAGCGGGGACACAATCCGTCCCCTTCCACCATACTTTAAATATACGAAACACTTATTCCCAAAAGCCCGGCAACGCAATCATAGCTCCTTTGGTGTTGCGTGTGTCCATGGGCGGCGCTGATTGCTTACCATCAGGTAATCCAACTGCTCATTTGCCGACTTTTCTCATAAAAGAAAGATCCAGTAGGAACATGTCTCAATTACATTATGGGACACTTATTGGTAATGTAAACTTTTTAAACAGCCAAGAATAATAACTGTTCCAAATTCAAATTGTTAAATAGGGCTTTGGTATTTGTCCGGAGTTTACGTCAAAAATACATTTTAAATAAAGATAATTCCACATATTTAAAATTCGAATAATTTAGCAGTCATAAGAAAATATAACGTAGGAATTAATTGCAAGTTTGTCAGGCAAAACGCTTGTTTATTACAAAGGCATTAAGGCTGATATTGGCAGAACACGAGTTTAACATACTAGTATTTGTTTATTTGTTTAGGCAATAAGGTTGATCATGACAATGATTTGTAGGAGTATTATTGCTATGTCCGTGGTGTGACGGTAGCGCTAATTTGTAGTGCGGGCGGGGCGCCATCTAGCGGCTGTCGGCAGAGCTGCGCGTGTTGCCAGGCAACGTCGCCTTCTCCACCCGACAACTCTACGCGTAGTATTAGCGACCGACACGACCGATCCAGGGTTACACCTCGCTCTAAAAACATAAAATAGTTATTAAACCATTAGGACTTTACGTAATGACTGCACGGTTGGCGCAGTGGCTGTGCAACGTGTAGCGGGTTCATCTCCGCATGGAACTATACTTTGTGTGATTTACAAATTGTGTTCCGGGTCTGGGTGGCTTGTGTATGTGAATATTTTTATATGTTTGTAAACGCACATACGACAAAGTAGATAATCCTAATGTGGGGCAACGATCCATTAAATTCAAATAAAAAAACAAAAAACATGTGTATATGTTACAAAAAAAGAAAATGTCATTACATGTAATGGGACATAATATATCATAAACTAAGAGGAAATTAGTTATTGTAATTAGAGACATGCACACAGAAAAAATGCCAACAACTAAACATAGTCACCGAGTATTCGGCTCCCGATTAAAGGTCCCAGTGTGGCTCGAAAATGAGCGAGCGAACGGTAGTAGCTAGTATATTATATAAGTTTATAAAGTTTTCTTTGTAGTTGTGTCCGTAGCTTTTAAAGTATATAAATATATATTTATATGTATATAACTTTACCACAAAATATACAAAAAAGTACAAGATACTAACGTATTTCGTCAACGTCGAAGTTGGCTGGTACAGGCGGTAGGTCGTCGTACTGCAGCGTCCAGATGAGGCGGCCCGTGGAGTACAGCTGCGCGGCCATGCGCAGGCGCAGCGCCGACAGCTGTAGCCCCGCCCCCGCCGCCAGACGCCATGACACAAAGCCTACCGCCTCGCCCTCTGGTAGTAAACATCATATTATTTATTTTAAAGCTATATCCACTCTGCGAAATAACATAAAATTTAAGTGTGGGAGAGTCAAGCTTCCACACGAATGGGTCGGCACGACCGGAATGATAGATACGTCCTAACAGAATATTGGCGTGAAACAACTACAGCATTGTGTTTCGCCGTGTGAGTGAGGTTACCGGAGAACCAATTCCTCATCATCATGATCCTCCTAAAAGTGCTCCTCACTCGGAGAAGTTTTGAGCACTAATCGCGACGCCTGCTCAAGGCGGATTGGCGATTTCAAACTTATAATTGAAAAGTATTTTTATAAGTATTTTCAACCTACACTATAATATGTCAATAGTCTCTAAATAATTATTGAAAGTACATATAACTATGTAAGTCTCATTCACACTTAACAGGTTTCGAATCAGCATCGTAATGCGTGCCAATCTGGTGCCTAACAACAGGGCCTTCAAGACGTTTTAATATATCCAATCGTTTAAGGGCGACGTTTTAAAATATCTATCTACCTAACTACCAAAGCATACCTTCTCTAGCGAGATAAACTTTCTTCCAATCGTGTTCGATTTTCCTGAAGATATTCTTATACTCGTAGACTCCTGAGGACCACGTTGCGAGGCTCTGCAGTTCCTCTCCATCAATGAGGACTCTGTAGGAGTCAGTAGCCGCGTGGTAATGCACTGCGCATGCGCCGGGCCGGGTGAACTCGAAGCTGTGTCCCGGCGATTGAGAGCTTAATTCCCCTCGGTCACTGCGCCACTGTTTAGACCCTGATATTCTTCCGTGAGACTCATAGTCTGTTGGTTTCCTGTTGAATTCAATTTTTAAGGTTATTTCTTCTTAATACTTCAGGTGTCTTCTTGATGGTTGTATTTAAGACTCAAGTCAATTAAAAATTATGAAGGAACAACATCATATTTCTAATGTTAAGATTAAGATTTTGATATTTTATTGAAAATGTCTATTCGGAACTTGCTCCCAATGCCTGAATAGCCGCTATGTACCAGATATGAAAGCAATTCAAGTTTACCAGGAACTGTTATGAACTTAGTGATAGTAAATCTAGGATTGAAATCATAATTTTAGAATAGCAAGCTGGAAAAATCCTTCCTATCTTCAACCACAGAAACGATTCTAATACGATTCTATTCACACCAATAGATAGCGGACAGTCGAAATGTAAATATTTAGGATTAAGTACCCTACTTTCCCATGCTAATATTATAAACTAGCGGCCCGCCCACCCTTCGCATGGGTCCAACTATCTTGCTAACAAAGGGTCACTTTTTCTCAATTTTCCCCACTACTTTTCTAATATTTTCTTTCATAAGGACCTTCTCCTGACAATAACAAACACAACAAAAAAAGAATTAGCAAAATTGGTTCAGGCGTTCTCGTTGAGTTATGCGCTTACCAACACATTTTGCGACCCATTTTTATATATAAAGATGTATGTTTGTTATTCCTTTACGTAAAAACGGCTGGACTGATTTGGTTCAGTTCATTTTGTATACAGATATGTGAGACTCTAGATTTCTCCACTTAGGCTATATACTTTTATCAATATTAGGCATCCAGGCGGAAGCGAGTTATTCAATAGTGGGCTTACTTCTCAACCATAAGAGTGACGAGTTCTTGCAAGGTCCTCTTAGCGAGGTACCGCCTCCGTGGCTCGGAGACCTGTCTCTGTCGGTGCTCCCGTAGCGCCAGTATGCACGATAATAATTCCTCTTCCGAGCACTCCGTGCGCCGGGACAGCACCTGAAGACGGACATTGTAATCTTACTGGTCTACAGTACGGCCGCCGTATCTTGGCGAGTCTGAAGTTAGCCGTTTGTCGGCGCAATGGATCTTTTGGGAATAAAATTGTGTACTGCGGAGTTAATCGGCTAACTTCAGACTCGCCAAGATAAGTCGGCAGTATTGTACAAGTATAACCACTACTTATCTAAATTCCAAGTAACTCAGTAAGTAATAGGAGTTCTGCCCGGTTTTTATTGAATTTCGTTTTAGTTGGCTAATCGTGTACTGACTTTTCATGGTGGTTCTAGAGAGTGTCAGTCTTACTGACTAAACCCCCCCGTTCCTTCTTCTACTCCTAGCCGGGGTTGCGGCACATTATTGTTTGACTCACAACCCCAGCAGAACGATCGATCCATAATAGAAATAAATAAATTGTGGTATTTTTTTTAACAATTAAATGTATTCACTTTCGGTCGATCCGCTTATATCAAAATTTTTTTTTGTTACTACAAGGCCGCCCCAACGTCCTAAAACTGTTGCAACCCGTTTTGGGAGGGAAAGAAATCATGAAATGACTTCTCCCGTCTTGGATGGGAAGAGAGGGAGTGTCAGACTCTTTCTGACTAAAAACCACCCCGTACCTTCTCCTACTCTACTATAGTAGACTGTAGATATAACCATATAGTGTTGTAGGTATATAGACTGACACAAAAACTCTAAAACCCTTACTAACTCAAAAACTACTGAACTTCGGTAGAACATTTGTTGGCTTAATTTGTTGCATTTTAACCCTAATAAGATGTCCTGCAAGGAATACGTCGAGTTACCAGTAACCCTGTATATACCATAAACAATTTTATATAACAACGAAGTCTTTCAACATTTAAAGACATGAAAAGCTCTTGTTTCGATAACGCACAAAACAAATCGTCGAAGACTTTGATTAGAAGGACATTTTCATTTTGATTACAAACTTACAGCTTTATGATCATTGGTGTACCTCCAGGTGACATCTTGCACGTCGTCCCGGGAGACTGCGATGACGTAGCACAGTTTCTTCCCCCACCCGTGAGAGTACAGGAGGGGCGCGTTCAGCTTCGCCTCACAAGGGTCGGCGTGAAGCCACATGTTGGAGTCATAGTCAAATATCTAAAAATATAGTGATTTAATTTCTTCAAGCTCAGTAACATATACTTAACTGTAAAATGAATTTGTATGGAAAACATATGTTTTTTAAAACGATGCCCCACACTAGGATTTTCTCCTGTGTCGTGGGTGCGGTTACAAACATACAATTTCACATACACATGACACCCAGACCCTGAACAACAATTTGTGGGTCACACAAAGAGTTGTTCCGTGCGGGAATCGAATCCGCGACACGTTGCACGCCAGCCAGTTGCCCAGCCGCACCAACCGTGCAGTCAAAAGTCAGAAATGTCACGTTATCCTAATTTGGGGTCAAACAGCATACCTACTTTTTTCTTAGAATGTAACCAATAAAAATCTAAAATGCTGTCAAGTCCATCAATGAAGTAGGATTATTTTTTTATTATAATTATATTAAAATCTTGAAGGAATTTATTTTTGACCGAGGAAAACACCCAGTTGGTCGTTAAGAAATAGTTCATAACGCTAATGAAATAAGATACAATTTATTTCGCACTAAACATGCACAGATTTTTTTTCATTGAAAAACAGTTCTTAAACGATGAAAAATAAAGTAGAAGTTACCTCGCACCAGACATGGTCGGTGGTGTCGTATACAATCCGCGTATCGTACCCGAGCGCCCGACAGAGCAGCGCGAAACAGTTGGCCCACTCCCCGCAGCGGCCGCGGCGCGTGGCAAGCAATGTGCGCGGGTCGTTGTACCGCAAGAACTTTGCACCTACGTTACATGACCCGCAGTTGTACACCTACAGACAATACAAGATCTATACTAATACTAGCAGCTTGCCCTTGCTTCACATCTCGCTTACGATGAAAGGGTCCCTATTACCCAAATCTCCCCTCTACTTTTCTAAAATGTTCTTTCATAAGAACCTTCTCCTGACTATAACACACATAACAAAAAAGAATCAGTAGAATTGATCCAGGCGTTATTGAGTTTTGCGCTTACCAACATATTTTGCGATTCATTTAAGTATATATGAAGAGTTTGCAAATAATATAAAGGGGGCATAAGTTTCTAGGTTACTAGCCCGGGTTGCGAGCCACAGTCGACAACTGGGCGATTTCCGCGAATCTATCTGCATCACACAGCAAAACTTTGGAATGATTTTTCGGCTACTCTAAACGCGGTAATATTTACACACTACTACACTTTTTTTCTCAGGGCAATCATCAAATGACTTCTCCCGCTCAGGGTGAAGCGAGAGGATTGTTACTGACTAAAAACCCTCCGTTTCTTCTCCTGAAGTGAAGAAATTATATAAGCGGGATAATGTTTTATAGATGGTTTAATAGATGGTTGACAGTCAACAACTGTGCGATTTCCGCAATCTTTGTTTTTTTTTATGTGGTAGGTCGGCAAACGAGCAAACAACGCCGCCCATGGACACCCGAAACAGCAGAGTAGTTACGAGTGCTTTGCCGACTTTTTAGGGATTTTGAGATTTAGGGATTGGGGAGGGGAAGAATTGGGTCTCCGGTAACCTCACTCACATGGCGAAAAACAACGCTGTGGTTGTTTTGCGCCGATTTTCTGTAAGGCCCTGGTGTCACTCCGGTCGAGCAGACCTATTCATGGCTTTCCCACACTTCAATTTGAATGTTTTTTCGACTACACTAGGCACGTTGAAGAAAAAAATATATAATTTAACCCACCTCCATTCTACAAGTCTCATTATCAGTGGCTACAGTAACTGTGTTACTGAAGGAGGTGTGTCCCCCGCACCCCTCACACGGAGGCTGGTCGACCCACTTGAAGAACTTGTACTTGAACCAGCTCATCAGCTCCATTAGAAGAGCTATGTCGAACGGCAGGTCTGGACCTTTATGTTCACCTGAAATGAAGATAATTCTGGATATATAGAAGCACATTTTCCTCTCTCTCTCTCTGCTACAGAAAAATGGGTGATACTTATTTTTTTGAGGAGGAAATATCGTTTATGAACTTCTCTTGCCCAGGGTCCAGGGTATGACAAGAGATGGCATCAGTCTGACTGACTAAAAACTTCATTCCTTCCTTTGATCCAGGCCAAGGCTGCGGTACTTTAGTATGCTTGACCCGCGGTGGCTTAACATCGGCCCTGTAGGGCCCCAACTGTGGTGGCCTATCGGATCTTTGAGGCGCTCGCGGAACGCTACGCGCCCGACACTCGGGTCTGATTCTAGTCAGGCGGCAAGCTACCCTAGCTCGCCAACTTGATCGATCGAAGCGATCTGCGCTTACGGTGGTTGGAGATCCCTGCCGCTCAGATGGTCGCTTACTATTGTACTACCTAATTTAACTTACAATATTTCTTGTAGTGGAATTTCATAGTCATTTGATATTTTGTGTTTCTGTGAGGCCGTGGTATCACCCCGATCGAGCAAACACATTCGTGCCGAAGCATAACCCTCCCACAATATTGTCACATTATAAAATTTGATCCAAATATTATTAAATAAATTAAAATTATAAAATTGCTTACCAGTTTTAATCAACTTCTGATTTTCCCGGACCCGCTCTAGCGCCAAGAGCTGGAGTGTGACAATAGGTATCTGTTCCCGTGCATACTCTTGGAGATCCTCGTCTTCATAAACCAGGACGTCATTGAACAACCTCTCCACTTTCAGCAGCAGACTGTTTTTCGTTGTCTGTAAATTGAAATTGTTAATGTGAACTTTATTTTCTACTATGTACTCATAACTTTCAATAAACTTTCTCCTAATATAATGTTATAATATAATAATTCCAATTACTGGTGAGTATAATTTTCACTGTAGTATTTTTTAAATTTAGGCGGGGCGAGCGAGTTGCAGGGTCATACTTAAATTAAACTAAAGCACCCCTTTCATGGAGTACATGTTTTTGCGCTTGCAATTTTACTTGATTTCATTTAAGCTCTTTTTCAATTAAGCATGTAATAATAAACTTATTTATAATATTTTAAATTATAAGTTCATTTGATAATCGGCTTTGAGCAAGTGTGGTGATTAATTCAAGCTTTCTCTGTATGAAAGTTTGGGCCGTCACTCAGCAGAGGGCACTCATAGGCTGATGATGTTGAACACAAAAATAAAATATTAATAACATACATTACCAGAATGTTAGAAGGTTTTAAAGTGGTCATCTTCTGACTAAACTTGACTCTCTTTTGCTTGTTCACAGCTCCATAACAGAAACATAACTTCCTCTCTATTGATGCCTGTGCCATCCTTAAATTAGTTAGTGTCTGCTCCTTTGGATAAATCACTTCAGTTCCTTCCTAGAATTAAAGTTAATAACTTCTAAATGTTTGCTATAATATGCTTGTAGATGGAGGTAGGATTCGGAGAAGTTGGTAAAGACAGAGTTTATATAATAAAGTGCATCTATTAAAATTAAAATAAAAGGGGTGATGACAACTACTTATTTAAAATGCATATAACATGTCTATGAGATTACTAAATGGATATTTTTGAATTATGAATTTACAATGCTCATTTCTATTATGTAACAAAAAATAGATAGACTACTTTTTCTATTCAGACTACTTTTTCTATTTTGACGTTTCAAAAGTACCTATTTATAGTTTAGTTGGAATAAATGATTTTGACTTTGACTTTGACTTTGAAATATACTAAAACTATGCATAAAATGAAATGATTCAAAAAATATTAGGTTGACAAAATTTATTTTCAATGAATTTATCATGCCTATTATTATTATTTATATACATATTATAAGATGAATGAAAAAATAATTTAAATTGGGTAGCTTCTTGGGTCAAAAATAAATTAATTTGACTTTATAATACAATAAAATATTGAAAAATAACTATACTTTCATTCATTGAATTATCTATGCATACAATTTTAGATATTTTTTAGCAAATTTTTGAGTAATAAGTAAGATATTTGACGTAAAAATACTATAACATCATAACTCAGTATTTCATACAAATTTCATAGAAAAATATTGTTTGTGACATTTGTATAAAAGTATTGAATTTGACTAGTTAGAAACTACCATAATTAGAATTTGCACAGGCAGGATAAAAAATCATTTAGTAAAAAAGGAGAACACTCTTATTATAATTATAAAACAATACATTATTAAAATAGGAAGACTAAATGTATTTAAAAAAATCATTGAGCCTTTCAAGTTACTTGTAAGCAGTTAGCTAAACCCGATTGGACTTCAATTCAATATTATGTAGGTATACAAATTGTAAGTATAAAATTATTGAAAATTTAAAATTGTAAGTGTGTTGTTATAACAGATTAGGCTTTATAATGATATCTGTAAAAGACTTAACTATCCAAAAAAAAAAAAAATTTTATTAGGCCTTTTGAATATTTTTTTACTGATGAATAGCTGTTACACATTTTGGTTTAGTGGTTGTAATGTAAATAGGTATGCATACAGAACATAGAAATTAATTAACTATTTATCAATTCAAAATTACCGGCACGGGGTTCGTGATTAGTTGGTGACATTATGTTATCAGTAAATCAAGATAACAATAGGATATGATGACGTGAGCTACATTAATACGGTTTAAAAGTAAAACTTCAGTGCCAGTGCCGAAGAAATAGGATTAGCAGCTTCTAAGTGGGCTCAATTATGAATGCAAAATATGGTTTCTCTCCACGAGAATGTAATAATTATTATTTTTTTATTCCTACTTACCGGTCGAAATCCGACATATTTTAAATAGTCTGTGAAAGGCTCACACTTCAATACTTCTTTTAAAATCTCGCTCTTTATGGTCCTCAGTTCATTATCATGAGGATTTTCTAAAATACGACCAATGTATTGCAGAAGTTCGTAAAGAATTTTATTAAACTTATCTACATCTCGAACACTTTGTTCTATCACAGCTAGCCTTGCCATATCCTCCATTTTCGTTTGTATTTGTATTTATTGCTATTTGAAGCTTATATTTTACAATAATGATTTAAAAACGTAGTATTTACGTACGAATTATAAAGTTCATAGCAAAATACACTTGTCAAATTTTGATTTGTCATTTTTACTCGTTCGGAAACAGGGAACAATTTTATACGTTTCGGAACGCAATTACTGAATTAATTATTATTTTGATCAATATCGTTTGAATTAGGCAAATTGTTTGTTATAATATATAAAACTACATAATATTATACATTGAGGTAATGGATAGTTAATGGAGTAATGAGCTGGTAAAACACTACTCGGCTACGGATTAATTATATTACGAAGTGGGTACACACGAATAAGATTCCTAGTTTTCCTTTTGATGTTACACATAACCATTACTTAAAACATATTTGTAAGGCATTTAATATTATTATATAAGTTTAAAATAGGTATACCTATAGGTCTATAGGTTTGTAGTCATATTCTATTGCCACAGCAACCATGGCGGTAATGGTGCAAACAAACAATACTGGGATGAAACGAAGGAAATTCTCCATAGAAAATAATTCTGATGGTAATTTTATTGTTATTTCTGCACCAGTGCCAGTCATATTTCACTTAATAATCATTTACAAAAATTTACTTCATAATTAAATTTAAGTGTGGGAGAGCCATGCTTCGGTACGTACGAATGGGTTGGCTCAACCGAAGTGATACCACGGCCTTACAGAAAACCTACTTAAAAAAACCACAGCGTTATGTTTCGCCTCGTGAATGAGTTTGCCGGAGGCCCAATCTTTCCCCTCCCCCATTCCTTGAATTCTTTTAATGCTGCCAAAGCACTTTGTACACCTTTGGTGATGCGCCGATTGCTTACCGTATATTCTTCGTCTGTTCCGTTCATAAACAATATTTCTGAATATTTTTGGTAGGTATATTTAGATACTACTGTACCAGTAGTTTGTGCAGATATTTTTTCTCTCAGGTTCAGGCATAAGTAGTTTATATTTGATGAAAGAAATTCTAATCATGACCTGTTGTCCTTAGGTTTCAATACCGGATCTCTCAACTGGTTACTCCACGCGCGCTACGTCAGAGGAGAGCACTCATTGTGCCTTGACCTCGCAGATGATCTGCAGAAAAAACATGATAACAAGCATAGATATGCTCATTACATAAAGGTACTAAACTAAAATAAAAGTGAACCTACAAGTCACTTATGATGAAATTGTGATATCTATCCAATCAATCAGAAGGTCAGAATTCTACTTGAACCTATAACTACCTACGTAAACCCGTGGGGAATTCGATTAAGGATAATAATAGCCATAGCAACATAGTCCTTTGTCCTCTTTAGGCGAGGAAGATCTATGAGGACTTTCACCTCGGCCTCGGGGTCTTAGGGTTAACAAAAGCAAGTAAATGATAAAATTGCTACAGCATTTTTTGAGAAGGGAATATCATCACATGACTTCTCTGGAGTGTTAGACTTACCGACTTAAAACCCCCCGATAGTTCTCCTGTTCTAGGCCGAGGCCACAGTAACTTATTACCTACGCTTTTATTGGAGCAAATATGGCAGACCTCATCTTTTTTCAATGGCCTATTTTTACATTTACACAGGGCGCAGTTTTAGCTGATGCCGGTAGATTACAAGAAGCTCTGGAAAGGTATCACAGTTGTATAAGACTTCATCCTCAAGACCCAGAACCTTTAAAACAAGTTGCAAAATGTTTGTAAGTATATTTCTCTTACATAGTTAATTACTTGCGACTTGCCCCGGCTTCGCTCGGGTGCCATGCTGATACTAAATATATCCTCCTGTCCTGTCTCCACTATTCAATAGATGTTATTATACCTACATATAAAACTTCTTCAATCACTCAATCTCTTCACAAATCGTAGGTATTAATATCCATTGCGTAGCCTTAAAGATTTAAGCGTAGTTACGTAGGGACATAAGGACAGAGGCTTTCTCAGTTCTCTGTCTGTGACATTGTTTCATACTATGTAGTGCAGTGCGAGTGCTACCTTTACAATATCTATCTATGTACTTATACTTACCTTTTGATACTTTCTACAATTACAGATCACGACAACATCGTTTCCAGTTATCACATGAAGCCTATTTAGAGGCTGACAAACTGACAAAACATCCCGATCCCGATATTTATTGCGCATTAGGTAAACTACATAGCACGTCTTCATATTATACTTTATTTTAAACCAGGGCCGAACTGCGGGTCATGATGGGCCCGGGTGGCAAACGGGGCCCCGTGATTAAGTAGATTTACGACGTACTTTCTATGGTTATTTAGACACCAAGATGAAGGAAAACATCGAAAGGAAATCTGGAATTATAATTTCTGATTAGAAGTTTGCCAATTCAATTTTAGTTAGAATTTTGTTCCATAATTTATTACTTTATATCACTTTCATTCCAGCGGAATGTTCATGGAACTTGGGGGAATTGGAAAGAGGAGTGGAATGGGCACGATCAGCTGTGCAAGCAGGAGGTGGGGAGAGAGCGGCTGCGCTGCTAGCAAAGATACTTCTAGCTTGTGACGATGTACCGGGCGCGCTGGCAGCATACGACCAGGCTTTAACGTTAGTTGGAACTTGACCCATTCAATATCGATGTAGCAAATAGATTTTTACAATACGCTGTTCACTAGGCAGCGCCCAAAGATACCCGCATCACTAGATGAGTTCTGTAGTTGCAAAAGGGTTGCTATCCTTTTGAGGGTAAGGATTTGAGGATGGGGAAACATGGCTCTCCCACACTTAAAACTGCAATCTGCAGTTCAAATTATTATAATTGTCGATTTTGATTAATTGATTATCGTATTGGTAGATAACTTATTAATAGTAAGCTATAAAACGTTGATCAATGTGTCAATTGTAGGTATACAGACTTGACGATAATGACAATGTGAATGTCGCCTTTTTGATGTCGACGCAATTCAAACAGAACACACGCATGCGGGGCGGATACATTAGCAGCCGCTGGTGCTTTACGTCTGCGAGCTGGTGACCCTCGGCGTGCCTTCCAGCTGCTCGGCGCGGCTTTGGCTCAACAGCCTACTCAGCATGCAGCAGCACTGGCTTTGGCGGCCATGATGTTGCAACATAAAGATGTTGATGCTGCCCTAGCAAGACTCAAAGGTGCCCTATCCGCTCACCCCACGTGCGTCGCCGCTCACGCCAATCTCGGAATGGCTTTGTTGGCCAAAAAGAAATATATCGCTGTAAGTACATAGGACACAATAAATAAGGTACAATGTACCAATAGACATTAGTTTTATCTTACAACAAATCTTTCTGTAGGCCCTTACATGTCTTCAGCGTGCTTCATGGGCAGCACCGTTGAGCGCCCGTGCCGCGCATGACCTGGGAGTAGCACTTCTAGTATGTAAGAGACCAGCTTCAGCTTTTTGCAGACTAGCCACGGCTGCGGCATTGCAGCCTTTTCAACCCTATACGGTAAGATCGTTTTGCCACATAAGTACTGATAGAAAAACTACCATACATCATGATGCCCTTGCATGTGTAATCTACAGGTACTACTTATAGGCATAGCTCTAGAACGTCTAGGTGACAGTAGGGCTGATGCAGCATACTCTAGAGCGGTGGCGCTGGCGAATGACGATCCTCTCATTCGGCTCAACATCGCTGGCAGACACGCCAGGGCTGGACGACTCACTGAAGCTGTAGAGGAAGCTGAAATCACTGCTGAACTTCTGCAGAGAGAAGAGAGGCCAGACGCTCAGGTATTCTTTTCAAATATTCTAATAATCTGGTATCATAGTAACACCTATTTATCAGACTAATAAAGATCAATTTTATGTCTGCAGCTAGCTAGTTCTTTGGCAGCTCTACTAGAATTACTTCGCGAAGCTGGAGCTGAGCTGCCTCCTCTGCAAGCTTCTATACCTCAAGCTGAAGTAGAAGTCGCAGCTCCAGGTCAAACTGATGACGACCAATTTGCGCCTGACGAAGTTTAAAACTTTTGGTAGGTTCTTTAGTAACTTTATTGAAATTTTATGCCAAAATGCACACATATTAACAGGAATTTGTGGCAAAGAGGTTTATTTTATTGTAGGTATTATTTTATGTAATAGGAAGAGTCTAATAACGTACATCTTCTTCACACACATCGAATAGCCTCATAGACTGAAAATTTCTAGATCAATGATGTTTAGTAAAATGAACTAGAAACTCGTTTTGTATTGAATATCTCTGCGGCTAACAATTGACTGCATAATTAAGATTTATAATGATTAGTTTTTATTAGGTAATAGGTATTAGGTACGCCTAACAGTTGCAGTCACTTATTGATTTATTCGTACACGAGGTTTCCTTTCACAAATCATTTATAATGGAAATAAAACACGAATATTCAAAATAAATTGCAAATTTACGACTTGCGATAAAGTTGAGAATGCAAAATAGTTTCAGTGACTATGCAACATGTCTTTATTCACGTTTTTAGCTACGGTAGCCGTTTCTTTAGCCGTGGTAAGTTTGAGAAAAATATTGAAATATTTGCGTTTTTATAAGGGTTTCTGGTTGAGATTATTTCGTCGAAGAAATTGGAGTCTTCTGAAGAATTGTTCGGTTTGACCCACGCCACATCATTTCGCCATCATTCCCACGCGAAAACGATTCATCCATATAACTTAGACGGCTAAGAGTCAAAAACCTATGCGATTTTCGCGAAACTTTCTAATGATCTTCCAGTGTTTCCAAACAGCTCTTTTGCCTCTTATTCTTTGAAAAAAGATTAGAAATTAAGAAGGCTATTTAGGGCTAAAGATGTAAATTTTATTTATGATGTAAATCTTATTGATACTGGCAAAATAGTCAAAGTAAATTGAAAATAGGTAGGTAGCTTATATTTTGTACCTATCCTACACCTAATAATTGCAAACTTTATTGCAGTATGGATTGTATTGATTGACGTTACTAAAATTGACAATCCTCCTTCTATCTAAAATGTCTAAAATAATAACTACATTATACATTCACGTAGCATAATTCTAAATTTTTGAATGGTACTTACCACACATCAAATTTTATTATATTCATCATCATTATATTCATATCATATTTTATTTAGTTAATACTTTACCTACTATGATTAATACTGTTGTTCTACCTATGTTAATTTAATTAGTTCTAGTTTTAATTTATATATATTTTGACTGTATAAACGCATAATTTTTAGAATGTTGGTTAGCTCGTAACTGGCTAATGTATATGACCTACTGCCTGTAACCAATACTTTAAACCATTTGTATACATAAGCTGTGAGCGTACCTTATAATAAATAAATAAAATTGCTTTCAGATTGAAACAAAAGAACGGACAGCGAGTCTGGTCGTGCTGCCGCCTCTGGTATTAGGCTACGATGAAATTTACAATGAATTGAAGGAAGAACAAAACGCAACGGAAGCTAAAGCGGAGCGTTCGCCACCTGACTTCATAGACACAAAAGGGCGACGCAATTTTGATATTCAAAGGGATTTTGGAAGCCTTTTCAAAGATCGAAGATCTCTAAACACCAAGAGTATCAACGATGACATCAACATAAATGAGTTTAGCCCTATCTTTACGTATAGATGAAGTGAAGTAGATAATAAATTAAGAAAGTTTAAGAAATAGTTACATCATGTTTTATTTTTTTAAGTGGAGATGTCTTTGTAAGTTGTTTCGTTGAATTTAGGTACTCCTATTTAGACAATGAGAATTAAACTTCTCATGGTATGCTATGGTTCAGTCCAAATTCTTACTTTTCAAGATACAGGACGCGTAATGAAGGCATATACTAGGATGTCTGATATACATATGCACGAAGTACCAATGAGACTCGATACTAGGGAATGCAAAACCGGGTTTATTTTCGAGTTCTATTTTAAAAAACCCGGTTTTCGGTGAAATCGGGTTTAAAACGAGTTTTTTTTTTGTAAGTACTTTTTTATATAAACTACATGGAAACGAATAAAAAATCGTGATCAAAGGAAAATAACTTTAATTTATTTATTACGAAAACTATGAAATCGTTAACAATCAGTCTTACAATAATCAACTTTAGACAAGTAATTCCCTGAATAAACATAATTATCATGTTGATAGAACAGCTACAGCTAAGATACTGAAAATGAAAATAACAAATCATTAAATATTGCCTAAAGAATATTTTACTTTTTAATGTATTTATAGGAACTGTCTGTAATCTAGTGCATCTACCTACAATAATATTTAAATAACAGAAAAAACTGTACTGCACGATGAACACTTGAAATTTTACGATAAATTTACTTTAATTCTATATTTTTTACTTCGAAAATAACTAAAACTTATTAAATTATAGAAACAAACCACAGAGAAGAGTAATAATACCTAAACAAACATCCCTTTTTCTTTATGATTCTCCCATCAACTCCCATGTAAGGGAAGGCAGAGAGCGTGAGCCCATGCAGCCTAGTCTTCACTTCTTCAGTTGTCTTTTTCTTGAGAGCGTAAATGTCACTTTGACAGTGCTATAGTGTTGCCATTAAAAAAAACCGAAAACACCGAAAAACCGGAAACGTGGCTAAAAAAAATCGAGTTTTTTTATCGTTTAAAATATCACAAAAACCCGGGTTTTCGAATTTCGGTAAAACCGGGTTGCATTCCCTACTCGATACCTTAAATTCAAAACATCTTGAGGTAGTTTAAAATTAGAAGTTTCCACTAAAAGCTATTTAGCTACGTCACATAACATCTTATAAGTAATGGCTCAATGGATAAGAAAAAATATGCTAAGTAAATCATTTTTTTATAACAAATGAAAATAATAAAATTATAACATACGTATTGTGGTGCGCCTATAATATCTGGGCTCTCCCAGAAACTCTACAAATCCAATTTAAATATGTACAAAGTAAATTTAATAAAAATATTTATAACGAAACACTTATTTACTCCAAAGAAAATGCATTGACTGGCTCGTAGTTTATCGCAAATGGCTGCCGTTTTTAATCAGCATGATTGATTAATCAGCTGATTCTACATCAACAATTACTTTTTCTATTTAATCTTTCGATTCATTCCAAATTCTTAAAATCCGTTGCACGTATTATAGGCTTGTTAAAATCTCCGTAAAATATCGGCGTGTCTTTGTAAACTAATGCAAAATAAAATGGCGGCGGTGGCCATGATTGGCCGGGTTGTAATGACGTCACAGCCTCGTTGTCTACCATTTCGCTCGCAGGTGAATATAAACCTGCAATAAACAAACTTAGTTGATTATTAACGAAATAAACCCATACGAAATTCATGTGATGAACTTGAGAAATCTCCGTACAGTTTCGTTAGGTACTAGAGCGATGACGATTATCGATACCTACCTACTGATTTTGGCTAGGGGCAGGCCATTTTTGTTTGGCCATGTCTCATGAGACAAAAATATCAGGTGGTGATTAAATGTTGGGCCCAGTCTGGGCGGGTACTTCACGAAGATATTATACTGGGAGCAATTTTAACTTGAAAACAATATGGACTTTCGGGCTGTACCGCTAAAAAACTAATTTCATCTTTACTCGGTTTGGGGCCTCGGCCGGACAGCCGGGCCCCTGTCCTTTAGTTCAGCCCTGTATCTTATCTGTCATTTTTATTCAACAACTAGATGACCTGGCTACTGCTTCAAATATAAATAATGTTCTGACTTTTAAACCGGTCCTGGATTACAACGAATAAGTATTTTAATACCAATATTGTCCAAAACGGACCGGTCATTCTTAAGTTTTAACGATACTAACGAAGATCAATCGATTTTTATGTATAAGATTTAGATAGATGCAATACTTACAAGTAAGCAGCCTGACTTCAGCACCTTTGTCCGACACGGTTATAGTACCATATTGTACCGGAGACCCGAGCTTTGTCTGTAATAGGGTTATTACATGCATTTTTGAAATGTATCTCAAATACATACTTTTGTCCTAATATACACCTCTAAAAAAAAATTTTTTTTATCACGTTGTGTACGAATATAAATTAATTGTATTATCATAATTTCAATTTTCGCGGGTGATTCGCGAAAACGCGGGACACAGCAGACGCCATGATTGTTTTTATTCATGACGTCTTTACATGAGTAAACTACAGCTGTCAGTAATACATATTTTGACAGCTGACACTTTTGTTTACTACCGTAATGACGTCATTAGCATGGCGGCGATATTTCGAAGAATTTAAACTTTAAACACAGGTAGATAAAACGCCTAAAAACTTGAAACTGCAATAAAAAAAATATTCAAGTACCTTATGAAGTGAAACTAACATTTCCCGATTGCTTTTCCTCTAAACAATCATTGTAATAGGTTTTTTATTTTAACGTTTGAAACACATAGATGAACTACTTAAGTACTTAATTTGATGGCCGATCAACAATTTTTTTAGGGGGGGCGGGATGCAATTATTCAATGTCTTCTTCAAACCTGGGTGTGGCGAAAGGAAGTGTCAGATTTTGGGAATACGACCAGCATTTCCAAAGATGACCCCTACATAAAAACTTAAAGAATTTACCTCTTTATAATACTAGTATGATTCGTAATTTGCCAGACACGATGCGATGAAGAAATAAATCCATATCGAACCCTCAACTACTCCCTATAAGGAATAAAATACTTTAACTAACCTCGTTAAGTTCTATTCTAGAAGTGACGTCAATACTGATAGGCATCATGAGCTCCGCCTTTCCAGTGAACAGAGGCTGTATGCTGTTGATTGCCGCAGCAAGGCCCTGATTGGACAATGTTGAAAACAACGTCTTCACCACTGTACTCTCATTGGGTAACACTAGCACCAGCTTGAAGCCTTCAGTCCGGAGAGGCAACTCTAAGAGCTGAAAAAATCACTGCACTTTACCTGATAATCGTATGGTAGTACATAGTTCATATTCAAAACAAATCCAGACATTGTGAAACAGGGACTTAAGAATCAAAGTCAAAAGTCAAAATTATTTATTTCAATTAGACCCATACAGGCACTTTTGAACGTCAACACAACTTTAAAGATACAAAGTGTCAGTCTGTCGGTCAGTCCTTTTAGTGAAGCTATTCGCTCGTTCCAAAGTGTAGATTCCGATGGAGAAGAACGAGCAAGAAACTCCATGGTTACTCTTTTAAAATCAGTGTCACATAAACATTCTTTGATACATTATTTAGTTAGTTTGAATATGTGAGAACAGTGTAACGCGTGTATACAGAGAAACATAAAAAGAAAATAACCTTAAGGACAATAGACAGTCCGGAGCTGACCAGTCCCAATTGACGGCGCCCGTTCACGAGCATGACACGTACACCAGCATCGCCCAACTCAACCATAATATAGGGAATCGAGCGATCCAGTGACCGTGCCACCGCCAATGTGACCTTTGAGTGAGCATGACAACTCCAAGCTGACATATGGACCGACATTCTGCTAGTCTTAACTAATTTTAATAGGTTACAGGGCACTCACATTTACAAATTTATCAAGTTTAACAATAAAAATAGCATGGTTACAAATTTACAAAATCTAAGAACTTCCGTTCAAGCAAAGATCCACTGGAACATTATTTATATTCGTGTAGGTATATTATCCTGTGGAGCAGGACCAGCCCGTCTCCAAGCATCCTTATCCTCAATATAATCACTCAGTTTGTAATATGCTTTTTTACACAAAGTTTTCTTTATACATAATTTAAAATTTCTTTCATTTAATTGTTGTATTTCGCCTGGGATTTTGTTATAACACTTAACGCTGAATCCCATGAACGACTTGTGTACCTTTGCCAATCTAAATAATGGCTGACACAATCTATCTCTATGTCTAGTTTGGTAATTATGTCTGTCTGATACCTTATCAAATAATATTAAGTGTTTCCTAACATACATTATATTTTCATAAATAAACTGACCGGGCACAGTCATAATATTGATCTCTTTAAATTTATCTCTAAGAGATTCGCGAAGCCTTAGGTTGTAAATTGCTCTGATTGCACGCTTTTGCAAGACAAATATAGACTCAATGTCAGCAGCCTGTCCCCACAACAAGAATATTCAAGTTTCTTAAAAGAGCAATTATGCAGAGGATATTGCTATTTAGCAACTTGAAACTTTATAATTGGATATTACGGTCTACTATCGACCAACAAGGCCATCAGTCAGAAATTTTTATGTATTCAAGTAAATGTTGTCCTAATTGGAGTATCTATAGAACACCTTTTTTGTCAGAGGAAAATCATCAAATAACTTCTCCCGCCCAGGGTAGGCGAGAGAGAGTGTCAGACTCTTACTGAATAAAAACGCCCCGTTCCTGCTCCTGCTCTGGGCCACGGCCGCAGTGACTCATTGCGCTTAACCCACAACCCCGGCTGAACATCAGCAGCCCTATAGGGAGGCGTCCCCGTCTGTGTTGGTCTATTGGCTCTTAAAGGCGCGCGCGGAACGCTACGGGCAGTACTCGCGGGTCTGTTTCTGATCGGGCGGCGAGCTACACTTACTCGCCGTCCGCAGACCCGTGCTTACGGTGGCCGGCGATCGTCTCTATATCTATAGAACACCTAATGGCACAATTTCGTCATCTACACTAATTATTCAATGACTGCATCGGTAGTTAACGCAGTGGCTATCAGAAGCCCCATCCTTCCCCTTCCCCATCCTTCCCTAATCTTGGGGAGTGGGTCTGAAACTCCAATAAAAACTACAATAAAGGCAGCACACTCGTTACCTCAGTGCAGCGGGTGTCTATGGGCGGCACCGATTGCTTACCATACCACCAGGTTACTCGTTCGACTGTTTACTTCCCTATCAGATAATAAAAAATAAGATCATAAAAAAAAACTTACTCTACCCTCATAGTTCACATCTTGCGTATAATTATATGAATTATATAACTTCATGAAACCAGTGTTCGGCTCTAACGGCCAGGTGCTCTGAAATGCAAACAAATTATTTAGTCTTTGTAAATGTATGTTGAGCTGTCGTGATGGCCTAGGTGTTAAGGCGCCCGCATCGCACGCGTATTAAAGTACTTAATGTATACCGGGATTTTAGAAACATCTCCATTAATGCGATAGCTCGACTAAAATAGGCCAATCAAGTATAATTTATAGCCTATAGAACTTAGGAATATCGTAGCTATCTATCAGTGAAAGAATTTTGGAAATCGAACCAGCGGTTCTAGGGATTACCACCTACATACAAACTTACAAAATATACCTCGGTATAAAATCAGGTAGTACCTACAGATAAGTTCAAGTTATAAAAAAACTTACCTTGAATGTACAGATGCTAGCAAATATTAATTCAGTTCTGGAAGAAAACTCATGATACCTCAAATCACCATATTTGTTCACCTAAAACCAATTTTTAAAAAGTTTGAACATCATCTTTATTGTTATATATAAATAAAAAAAAAATACTTATACATACTGCTCTGTCAAGAAAGTACCGGGAAAAAGTCAATAATACACAAAAACGTTTGTTATTCATCTAAATTTATTTTATCACCTTCAAAGTATGCTCCTTCGGAAACGATACACTTACGCCAACGAATAATCCAATCATCGAAACTTTTTTTAAACGCTGTTTCCGGAATTGAGTTCAGTGCTCGCCGCGAATTCTCCTTTATGTCTTCTAACGATTGAAAACGGGTGCCACGAAGGGGTAATTTGAGTGTGGGAAAAAGAAAGAAGTCGGCTGGAGCCATATCTGGTGAATATGGTGGCTGCTCGATGGTGTTTGTTGAGTGTTTGGACAAAAAATCGTTTACAATGATGGCCTTGTGCGAAGGCGCATTATCGTGATGCAAAATCCAAGAATTTTCTTTCCACATTTCTGGCCTTTTTCGTCGAATTTGTTCTCTTAAACGCCGCATAACGCTCAAATAATATTCTTTATTTACCGTTTGACCGTCGGGTCATAGGGCGATAGTCAAAGAAAACAGTCAACATGACTTTTGATCGACTTTGACGTGGTTTTTTTGGTTTTGGTTCAGTTGGAAGGCGCCATCCCGAAGCTTGTTGTCTAGTTTGCATGTCAAACTCGTAAACCCACGTCTCGTCACCAGTAACAATGGGTTTCATGAATGTTGGGTCGGTATTGACTCGTTCTAGCATGTCCTCAGCGACTTTCATGCGATTTAGTTTTTGAAGAAAATTCAGGTCTTTTGGGACTAGCCGAGCGGCAACACGTTTCATACCCAAATTATTTGTTAAAATGGTACGGATCGACTCGTGAGATACAGAAAGTTCGGCGGCCATCTCTCTCAAACTTGAATGAGGATTTTCAGTCACTATTTCCTTCACTTTTGCGATGTTAACTTCAGTTGCAGACGTTGATGGCCTACCAGAACGAGGCAAATCTTCCATCACATCTCGACCGCTTTTGAACGCTTTGTACCACTCATAAGCACGTGTTTTTGATAAAGTCGATTCACCGTAAGCCTTCTGTAACATTTTGAGTGCCTCCGAACACGAAATTTCATTGGCGATGCAAAATTTAAGACAAACTCTTTGTTCGATGTTTTTGTCCATTATGAAATTCGCAATACACACTAGATATTATAAAACTAAAAACAGCACTGTTTTTAATATAAATAACAGATGCAACTCAAATTGCGCGCCAAAATGGAAAACAGTTATGCCAATCTAACAACAACAAAAAAATTAAAATTCGAATTTGGAACCATAAAAAAAACATTCATTCCCGATACTTTGTTGACTGAATGTATATATAAAATTGTTACTTCTATAGTGGCCATATACATACTTACATAGATTGTGAAAGCATTCTCATTTTTACTAAAATCAGCTTTTTCAATAACAACATTTTTTGACAATCCCACTGTAGGCTGTGACATGGTCAATGAATAAAATATCCTTTGTTTAATTTTACATCCATCTACATTTTTTAATCTTTCAGCTATCTAGAAACAAAAATAGTGCTTATTTTTTTACAACAGTTATATTTTTTTTAGGCTAGTTGGTTAGGAAATATCTAAAAAACTCAACTTTATAAAAAGTGATCCTGTGTAAAAATCTATTGGTTAACCTATGGTGAGGGCCATAGAATACCCAATAGGCTGAGCAGAGCAGGCTACTACTTAGGGGCCCAAGTAGTCCAGGGCCTCATTGGGCAAATTTTTTTATGACTATATTTTTTTTATTTTTTAGAAAATTGTAAAAGTATTATTAACATGCTTCCTTAAATTAGGAACACACTGAACAACACTTTGTGAGATCCACAATTTTTTTTTCGGGTCTGGGTGGTTCGTATGTTTGTCGATGCACCCACAACACAGGAGAAATTTCCTGTGGGAAGATTTTTTTATGGTGTAATATTTAGTAGTTAGTTTATTTGCAAATTAAACATCATTTAAGCACATAAACCTGTTCTTTCAGGATAACTACATTAAATATCAATACCTAATCAATATCTTTGAATAAGTGGTCAAGTTACCTGCATGTATTTTTCCACAGCTGGAAGATTCTCTTGGAACATAGAGAGAAGCAAGTTGTAGCCGAGTGGTGATGCGACCCACCGCCACGGCGCCTGTCACCAGCCAACTTGTGGTAAACAAACATGCACATCTTAATTTACGGTGCAATAAATAATATTGTTACTTATGGTAACTGTGATTTTATGGTTATTTGAGCAATATTGATAGGTATATTCCCTCGAAGCCCAAGTTTCGTGACTCTTATATAAATTCTACTTTGATTAACTGGCAGATAAGTATCATTTATTCTTATTACAAATTAATAATTAACTACTTATATAATTTTGTTCTCCTGAACATAATGATAAAAGTTACCTACAGATAGATTACGTAATATCTGTAATATCTAATTATAAAAAGTATAAGTGTACAAACCTTTTTCAATTTCATCTTTGTGTTTACAAATAACTTCTTGTGTGTTGTTTATTTATAGTGCCGGCTTAGAGCACTGTCCTTTTAACTCATAGTATGTATTGTTATAAATTTATTGATAAATACTGAGTTCTGTCGCTATTATTGTTACCTATTTACTTTAATACACGAATTGAAGAAGTCACAACTATATAGTCACAAGAGTTATTTCGTTTGATTCAATTAGCCAGCTAGACAAGGTGATGGAGACTGACATAAGTTCATGACAGCTTCTGTCAATTTTGAATAGGTACCAATATCAAACACCATGGAGGAAATAATAGTCTAGAATCTTAGACAATAAAAAAGTATATTTAATTACTGCGTGTCTAAAATCGGCACAGTTACTTGTAAATTAAAGGGCGAATTCTATATACTTATTTTATTTTTTGGTACCTATGACATTTTTTTTAATTCTGTATACCTAATTTATGCACGTTGCTTCTCAACGTACTTAAACCTTCTAAAGAACAAAAAGAAATTACACCTCACAGAAGAGTAAAACAGTTATTACTGTTCTGTGTTTCACCTCCGCTATTAGATAAATAATCTTAGTTTTATTTTATCAACCCAAACCAGAACAGACAGACCCAAGTGTAGGTAATTTTCATGAAATTGCTTCTCTTGCCTAGGGTTCATACGAAAGGGAGTGTCACGCTTAGGTACTGAAAAAAATTACTAAAATCCCACGTTTGCATTCCATTAGACGGCAAACGAGTAGACAGATCACCGGACGGAGGAAAACAACGGCTGAGTTACGAGTGCGTTGCCGACCTTTTAGAGGGTGGGGATAAGGATTTCGGGGATTGGAAGTGTCAACCACGGAAGTAGGTGTGTTTGATTGTATCTATGTAACATACACCATATACCAAAATAACAGGCTTGTTATTTTGGTGTATGGTATTTCTTTTGCATAAATAATTACAAACTCTGTGAAAACACAGTAAGAAGAAAAATATAAGTTACTGAATAGAAGCGGTTGTGTTCAAAACATTTTAATCACGGGGCTACCATTGTAGAAATTCTTGCATCAAAGATGGTTCATCTTCTTCACAAAACGTTAAATAAAACATTAACACACAAATACGTTATTTATAAGGTAGGAAAATGAAACAAAACATTTAGTTTTTCAATTATTTATATTGAAATTATCACCTTCATAATACCAGCACTGAAGGGTGTCCACGTTTGACGTACAACACAATTACAATATAACCACTGACAGTATTAACTAAAAATACAACATAATCAAGTATGAGCCGGTCTGGCTTATTTGGACTCGCCTGAAGGCACTTGAGGTCAAATATTTGCATGGAGTTTATAAACTGGCAAGTCGTGTAAAGAAAAATCAGTAAACCAAAAATTACAGATTAAAAATTATCGATAACTAAACCAAAACAAATGCATTTACATAATTACAGAAATGTTTCATGGTTAAATGTAATTAATTATTAAGATTATAAAAAATAATTTATAATATCTTTCGTATTGCATTCAGATTGATAACAATATTCTGACTCCATAAACAAATGCACCACGCACACAGACTAAAAAGCTACACAAACACATGTTCCCGACAACCAATAAAGTTGTACATTCAGAATCACGTCAGACCGGCTGAAGGCTTCGAAATTATTGCTCAACATTAAGTTATTTGCTTATTATGAAAATTAATTTCTCTTTTCATACAAAAAATAATTTTATAAACACCACTTACGCAATGCTGCGTTCAGACTGCGATAGTTTACTTCCCTTAGATACATCAGTTTTACTCGTCATTTGATTTTGTAGCATTTGACGCGGGAAACGTATTCAACTCGAGATGTATCAACATCAAAAAATTTGATGGCCGCCTTAAATTAAAAATATAGACGAATTTTTATTGCATTTTTATTAATGTTGTACAATCTAAAGTCAAGTATGCTTCCGCTATATTCTTTACTATGTTATGCCGTTCTATGAATGTAACATGTATAAAGCAGTATAATAAATAACATACATTTTACTGTTTCTATTGATCACCTTTCTACCAGATATTACTAATTTTTTCGTGTAAAAATCTCTGATAAGGAAGATATTGGATGTGTCTACTATCAGCGCTCTAACTAAAAATCATATTTTATATATTTACATTTATATCAATATTATAATGAGTAGGTACTAATGTCCTGTTTTTTTATTTGACACAATATAGGGTTGGCAAAAATTTTGAACGAACGGATACAATAATAATTTTTGTATGTTTCTTTGTACATGTCAAAATAAGTTTTGCACAACCCTCATACACACCACAAAAAGTACAAAAGTCCTTCATTAAGTCTATATACTATTCAATTCATACTATTCTCTCAACACTATCCATACATCGTCTCTATTTTTAAATATTAATCATTTCTATCTTTATAAATGCACTTCTTGTTAAAATTTAATTATCTACTCTAAACAAGAAAAGGCCGAGTTAGAAAGAAACAAAAAGGCTGAAGACAAATTATTTATAGTTAGAAGTAAATCATAGTCGTGAAGAATAAAGAAAGTACCTATTGAAATAAATTTCGTATAATAAAAATAGAAAATTGACAAGATACGGCTTGGTTATAATGTATGTATAAAATATTCATAGAGAACTTTCGCGGCTCAGTATTTATGCACAAACGGTGCCAAGGCAGTAACATAAAGATTGTATTAACAAAAATCTATACAGATACAGAATACTCAAGAATACTGAAAGAACGATGGCGTTGCTTATCTCACGATGGACTTACGATATATTTCTTTGGTGTTTGTGTCATATTTATGAATTATCCCATTGCTATTGGACGCTATACGAGTGGCGTGACTAAACCTAATTACAACTTGCGATTTGTGCGAATATCGCTTAACATTAACGATATATCATCACTCCAGAACACACTGACATTTACACAATTTATACAGCACGCAATCCCCGCACAGATCACAAAACTAATTACAATAATTAACTAATATTTTCCAATACTAACTTGCCTTCGTACTATATTTACAAAATCGTTTCTATTTACACAAATGGAATTACTGAGATCATTTCTTACGATAATAAAAAAATGAAAATTACGAGGTCAGCCGTATTTATAATTATTAAATTAACAAAATAATACTTTAGAATAGACTGGTTTGGTACACGGCGGGTACACGAAACTATGTGTAACTCGCATGAGGTAATATACATCACGGTAATCATTTTTACCGTGATGGTAAAATTATTTCGAGCTTAAATTACCGCGGAACGAAACGACACATGTCCTCGTTATGTAAGCAGCGTTGACACACTATTAGGTACTTGACAAGTCACGGGCATTTGCAGTTTTAAAAAAAAGTTTAGTTTTTTTTTTACATCTTACGCTAAATTAATATTTAATTATACAAAACTGTCTTTAACAAATTATGCTTCGTGGCAAGGCTAAAAGATGTCTTCATGATTCACGTAACTTTATAAATTATCCCATGGCAGCTTATTGCACGAATCTCAACATAACGAAAAAAAAAACAAATCCTTCAAGAAAGAAAACAATGATTGCACTAATTCAACAATATTGCCGCATACCATGAGGATTGAAATTGTTACAACTTCTACTTTATTAAAGACCGGACAAAACTTATGTGCACTCTGATTCAATGAGGCACGGTAATAGCTGTGTGCTGTGCTGTTAGCCATTACGAAAAAAAGAAAAAGAAAATAGATAAGTTGTCTCAGTTTTTTTTGTTGACACTTGACAGTTGGCGAATGGCGCCAAAATAGATGAAAGATGAAGTTTTAGACAGTGACGTTAATATTAAAACGAAATGGAATTGTTATAGAAATGCGGTCTCTAAAAACAGTAGTAGTCTCGAAAATAATTTAAAAAATATAAATCTTGGAATTTTGAACTAAATTTTCTCGCATGCGTATCGTAACAAAATGCCTTTTTCATAATGGAATGCCGTATCTAGCAAACGTTGCACACTCGGTGGGTTTTGTATTGAACGAGTAACAAACATTAACTATTGAAGTCAGTTCATCCGAACCTCTCCTTGACGAGGAACATGAGTTTCTTCTTTCCTTTGTATTTGAGCTTGATCTCTTGGAGGAGTGCCGCGAACTGGTGGGGGCCGTCCGGTGCTAGCGCGAATGTGTCGCGAGCTTTACCTGTAGCCAAGAATAGAGGTAGGTAGGTAAGTAAGATTTTGCATTATAATTTATTTAGTTTACTACTCAATACTTATATTACTAATGGATATAATATTAGGTAATCTATTTGCGAATGGTTTCTATACTTTTTGCGACGAAAATGTTTGGTAAAAAAACAGAACAATAAATCTGCTTAGAACATAGCAATACGTACCGAGAAATTCGACAAAGTCGGCGTAATGTCGCGGCGAGATGTGTGCGAGTCGCGCATGCGTGGTAGAAGCGTACGCGCGCAACGCCGCCTCGAGCAGCGGGCGCAGCGGCGTGGGCGGGCGAGGTGGCGCGCCGCGCGACCGCGAGCAACCCGCCGCAGCTACGCAGCAACGACGCAACACGTCCGACTGTACACAACAAAGATTATTTCATCGTGGCTCAAATAGGTGTAATTCTCGTAATAATCATGTGTCAAGAACAAGCGCTGAATATGAGAAGTTGCGACCGTAAACTAAAATTAGATAGTCTGAATTATTAATCACTGGAAAAGAAAGGATTTTAGTGGACGTCTAAAAGAGATGAAGGGTAGTAAAAGTCTTTATCGGTCGTGACAGACTTTTTGGCCACGGAATTTGTCTTGTCATATTTATTATAAGGATACTTACGAGTACAGGCGCGCACTGCACGTTCTTCACAAGCAGCGGTAACATAGCCTGTAGCTCGGCGCGGCCCAACGAATGCGCCAGCGCAACCGCCCAGTGGATGTCCGCGATCGCAGGGTGGCTGTCCTGTAGCGGAACAAACGAAAATGAACCTTAATGTTTACGCCTTGCTGATTAAATTAGAATAATAAATTGGTAGATAGGTACTGAATAACAAGTTGTTAGCAACATCTTCATAATGCGGACTACAGTTTTTCTTTTCACCCAGATCGTGCTATTGTAGCTAGAGCCCACGTTTGATCCATACGACCGTGTAAAAAATTCTCCGATAAGTGTAAATTTACAATTGTTTTGTTACGTAGGAAGCCTATCGCTATACTAGCGGCCCTGGCGGTAAACTCATTTGCGGTAGTCCTCATTGGACTGCAGACGAGTTATATTTATAGTATTTAAATTTTACCTGGTTATAATGTAAATGGAGGTTTCGCATGGCTAGTGTAGCTAGGCGCATGGCCCTGGCAGGCTGGCCGCGTTGCTCCATATATCTGGCGACGGCGAACAGCTGACTGGAGGCGAGCGCGCCGCGCGCCGCCGCCCCGCCCACTGCTGCGCACGCGGCTTCGAATGCGCCGGCCGACCCTTCGCACACTGATAGCGCGCTGAGAGCACAACCTGGTGGATCCTGGAGGAAATATAGCCTTTAGTATTTTATGTAAGTATTTTTGTGTTTATGTATATTTATTATAGAGTAGGTTTAGGTACATATGCTTGCTACTTCATCTAGTTTTTTTATACTTAATTTTATGTGTAGGTAAACTGCTGTTTTATGGCCGAAGTGCAAAAATTGTTTCATAAAATTAAATATTTGAGGTAGGAAGTTAGTAGTAGGTCTTGAAAGAATATTTTCCTTTTGTTTTCTATGCCAATGTTCACTTGTATATCTTCGGCTCGAATTACTGAAACGCCAGTTTCACCAGCGAGTAATCCTTAGTAATAAAAATACATGTCTGAAAAATTCACCTTGTTCAGAGAAGTCTTTGAAAGTTCAATAATGTTTACCTTAGCAGCACACTGTAGAGCTAGTGTTCTTGCGCAAGCACTGAGTTTCTCTTGCTGCTCGAAGCTGAGGCCTAGTCGCAGTGCGGTGGCGTGGGACATCGCCGCCGCAGCCACGGGACCTGTTGCTTCCGTCGGCGTAAACAGCTCGTACCTGTTGGGAGTTATTTTGAGAATTAGTCGCTGTGTTTAGACCCACTGGGTGGCCCGGAGGGTAAGGCTACATCTTATCCATGGAGGTTCGTAACCTGGCAAGTACCAAAGTGACTTTTTCCGAGTTATATGTACTTTCTATGATTATTTAGACACCACTGACACACAGTGAAGAAAAACACCGTACTTCGCCAATCATCCTTTTCCGTGTGGGAAGAAAGAAGCCTGTGCTCAGCAGTGGGCACTTATAGACTTGTGATGATGCATTCAGACCCAAGTGTGACTTCTGAGAAAGAGCTCTTTTCACTCACTGTTTAAAACAAAACACAGCTGGTCGAATTGAATTGAAAGATATAGTTCATCCGATAAGACAATTTTTGTGTATCTAGTTTCGTGTTAGAGACTTTGTAACTTGAGGCAAAATCATCCAATGACTTCTCTCGTCCAGGGTAAGCCGAGAGGGAATTAAATATAATATGAATCCCGACTCGAATAATTAAGAAGAATATTGTTGAGGAAATGAAAACTGACCAGTTCTGCATGATGGAGAGGAGCGCGTCTAGCCCAAGTTCCGTGGCGCAGGTGACGAGCCAGCGAACCATCTCTCGTCTTCGCCAGTTCACTGAGGATAGCGTCATCCGTAATACCTGAAAAACAAGGTTTAGATTAGTAGTTAATGAGATTATGAGAAGAATTGTTGGCCATTCTATTTGTTGTAAACAATATGCATTTTAATGTATTATGAAAAGCCCTTGGCGATCCTATACCTACGATCTCAACGACATCTGTTAAGTTTGATCACGTGTTAACTTTGACTTCGCCTTGTCTCATTTAGTTAGACACTAGACAGTAAGTAGTATAAACAGGGGTCGGCGAAATCACTGCATAGTATAAAACAAAGTTGCTTTATCTGTCTCTATATATCCTTAAATCTTTAAAACTCCATAACATATTTTGATGTGGTTTCTATAACAGATAGAGTGATTGAAAATAATACGTTAAAGGTATGTATAATACCCGTGAGAAGGCGAGGTGGGTCGCTAGTTGTTCATAAAATATATTCCGTATTTGTGATTTGTGAATTAAATCTTTTTAGATTGTAAGTTAAATCAATATCAAGGACGCTCTTTTAACAATTTTGAAATGATTGCTACATAAACATTTTCAAAGACATGTAAGTATCAAACATTTCAAGTTGATGTACCTGTAAGCCGAGTTCGAATGCAGCGGCGAGTAGGTCCCGGTGGTGGTGGGGCGCGGCGGGCGGCGCGGCGTGTCGCAGCGCGTCCTGCGCCAGCCGGAACAGCTGCGCCGCCGACCGCACGTGGCGCTGCGCCGCGCCCAGCGCTGCACGCAACCGACCCGGGTTGCCGCGAGCTGCGCCTGTACCGTACCAACATTTCAGTTATATACTTCATATAAGAACAGCCAGGGTTGCGGGGCAAGGGCAATAAGGTACCGCGGCCTCGGCTTGGAGCAGGAGAAGGAACGGGGTTTTTAATCCATTTTATACTGGGACGGGAGAAGTCATTTGGTAACTATCCCCTCCCCAAAAAATGATTTTTTTCTGTTGTGCTAGACTAGTACTGTTAGGCTCCTTTTCCAAATCGACGGAATAACAAGGCTATAGTAAAAACAGTAATAAATAAGAAAAAATCTTACCTAGTAATGCACTGGCAAGGGCTGCTTGTTGTTGCTCAGCGTGCTGCAGGGTATGCCACGCTCCAGCAGCGCCACCTGGTGCCCCTGCCGAGGTACTGCCATCTAACGCGTAAGCTTCTTCCACCATGGGCAGGCGCATGGCTCGCAGTCCTACGCGGTAGGCCAGGTCGGGGTGCGCGGGGAGGAGAGCTAGGAAGAGGAAGCGCGCGAATGTATGCGCAGGCGCAGCTCGAGGGTGAACTCTAGCGCCTAAGCACGAAGCAGGCCCTCCCGCTAGTAACGCAGCGGCCACTCGCGCGCATACCCCCGCCGCCGCCTCCCCCTCCACTCTCTGCAGCTGCGCAATAAGCCTCTCCTCCTGTTTACAGTGCCTCTCCTGCGCGTATAACCCCTGAGGTAGCATTCTTTGTACTCCCAATCCCAGTAACGCTGCTTCTAGTGCTAAAGCTAGGTATGTTTCTTCAGGGTTCTTGCTGCCAGCTACTGGGACGTGTTGATACCTGCACAAGACACACAGACACATGAATATTTATTTATGGAGTTTCTTGCTCGCTCTTCTCGATTCGAATCTGCTATTTGAAACGAGCATCTACCTTCACTGACGAACAGAATGACAGACTCACAACCGGTTTCCAAAAGGCCGATCAATGTTAAAATCTCTTGTCAAGTCATCTGATTGGTTGACTGAATTATCGACAACCAATCAGATGACTTGACAAGAGATTTAACAGGAGATTGACTGAATTTTAGCGTTGACAAGCCTTTCAGAAACCGGGTGTTACTATTCTATTTTAACTTTTGATTCTAATAATAAAAATATGGAAGAAATCTTCCATAAATATATGATAAAAATTTAGGCACAATTTTTTTTTCTTACCTTGGTGGCAGGCCAGTGTTAGGTTCCTCGTCAAGATAAGCAGTGTGTAATCTAGGCGAGGCGCGTTGATCGTCAGGAGCTAGGCAGGCGTCGGCTAGGCACTCGTAGACACACCAAATCGCTTCAAGTGTCCATCCGGTCCAACATCTGCTGTCTGTACACGACAAAAGATGGTGTTTATAATTATTCATAAATACATGAAATGTTTTATGAGATAATCATATATGGTCTTAATCAAATCAGTGGCTTCCCAAACACTTAAGTTTAATTTGAGGTAAGATTTACGTTGGGAAAGGGTAACTAGATTTAAAAACGTAATTGTTAAGCATTACTCCATTGTCTAATAAACGAAAAACTTACTTTTAGATTGTAAATACAAGCAATGAAGGTTCAATGCAGATACTATTCAAACGGTTCCCTCAAAAAAAGGTAAGTGGTTTGACCGGTAAATGAGAACACAACATACCTCTGCCAATACACCGCTGGGTGTGTGACAGTGCGCAGGTGGCGCCACTGGAGAGACAGGAGCCGAAGTCCATGTGTGCGCACACCTGCGCGAGCCGCACGCGCTCCGTGCACGCGCCGGCGCACGCGTCCGACCCCGCGCACGACGCGCCCCCCGCGCTGCCCGCCCCGCTCCCACCACCCGACCCTCCCGACGACGAAGCTTCGCCCCCTCCCGCTTCTTGCCATCGCTGCTGAGACACCTCCTGTAAAACAATTTTAGATTTAGTTACGATCTAAGTGGTTCTTGTAGGGAAATCGTATTTTGAATGATATCGTTCCTATGTTTGTTTAATAAAATTATAGTGGTCCATTATTTAATAATACCAAAAGTGTGTCATAAACTTTCAATGGATTTTCAACCATATTCTTTTCTTATTACAGATCAAATATTTTGCTGGTGGAAGCTCGATTATGATGATGCACTCACTGTATTATGTGACATTACCTGTCGATGTCTCATGGCTCTGGCGGCGCTGACGGCCAGCCTCAACGCAGCGGGGGCGCGACCGTGCGCTCGCAACGCTTCGATACGGGCGCCTACCACTGGTAAGTGCTCTGAAAGTAATTTAATTATATTAGTTTAAAAGTTGATGATATTTGTAAATATGTCAGTAATAATTATCTGACACGATGTATCACAGTGTCATCATCTACTGTTTTTAGTTTGTTGCTCTGTAATTTTGAAAGAAGCATTTTTTTAAATTCGTTTTACGTTTCGTCTTTGCATGAGGTCGTTTTTGAATGAGATTACCGGAGGCCCAATCCTTTCCCTCCCAATTTCCTAACACCCAAAAAGTCGGGAACGCACTCGTAACTCCTCCGTTGATGCTAGTATCCATGGGTGGCTGATTTCTTTCCATCAGGTAATCGTTCTCGTTTGCAAACCTATTACGTAAAAACTAAATCTTTCTAATACACCACCTTTCGTCTCACTCACCGTGCCACAGAGGCTGTCCATCCTCGTTGAACTTGGGGTAAGGCTGCAACGTAGTGGTGGTGGAACTGCCAGGTTTCTCAGGTTTGTCAGGGTCGATGTACTCGTCGCTACCTAGGATATTTTTCAGGTGATCGTTCTCCCAGGATATGTCTACCGCATCCAGCGCCCTACAAAGATATTTAAGATTGAAGCAAGGGAAAAAAAGGAGCGGGGGATCTTGGTTCTTGAAATAAGGTCCCAAATATAAATCTATACTAATATTATAAAGAGATACAATTTGTATGTTTGTATGTAGGGGGTAATCTTTGGAAACGCTGGTTAGATTGCCAAAATTCTTTCACTGATGCTACAATGTTCTTGAGTGCTATAAGCTATAAAACATTACGCTACGATTAAATGGAGCCGAGTGCTACTGCTAATCTCGCGCTAGTTGTAAAATAAGATGAGAGCATACCGCGGCCCCGAATCGGAGCAGGAGAAGGAACGAGGTAGTTGTTAGTCAATAAGAGTCTGGTAGTCTCTCTCGCTCCAACCAGGGAAGTGTGGTAGAGCCAAGCTTCGGCACGAAGCCTTGAGAGCCGTGTGAGTGAGGCCCTTGCGGATATAAGGATCGGGATCCCTTCCCGATCCTTATATCCGCAACCCCTATCCCCAAACGGCCGGCAACGCACTCGTATCTCCTTTGGTGTTGCGGGTGTCCATGGGCGGCGCCGATTGCTTACCATCAGGTAATCCGTCTGATCGTTTGCCGACTTATACCATAAAAAAAAGAATTGAACTGACAGAAGACATACTTATGAAAAACAGTCCTTGGCGTCAGCTGCGGTGCGGATCTTTGGTTGTTTAGTCTTAGTCTCTTACTTGCTCTCCTGTATTCGCGTTCATAACTGCAAATAACACAATCGTTTTATCAGTCAATGAACAATAGTTTGATGGCATTTTTCAGCTGATGTGAGGCTTTAAAGGCTAAAATATCTCCTTTGAGCAAATCTGGTGTAACAATATCGAAAGCAATTTGCTTCAAAAAAAGCTAGGTTAGAAAAAGACTTCACTACGTGCACGGGATCAACTCTTTTGCAGGATTTCTTATTCCAGTAAGCTATATGGGTCTGCTCAAAACGATACGTGACTTGGTTAGCAACTTACTTATTAGGCCTAGATTCTTCGTCTGAACTTTCTGAATGGGAATGCATTTCTCTTCTCTGTCTCTCTCTATGTCTTTCTCTGAAAAAGTTTAAGGTTTGATTTAATATTAATCAGTGTTTTTTTTAAATGGCTACTAAACATGAAGACTCGAGCATGGTCTTTCGAGTTTTAAAAAAATATATAGTTAAGTACCTAGGTCTAACATTTTTAGTATGAAATCAAAGGGTTTGTTCTTGATATGGTACAAGATATATAGTATTTAATACAAGATAGGTGAAAAGTGGGTGATACACATTTCCACGCAAGTCCGAAATTCTTTTTATTAAATATTGCTTACCTGTCTCTCTCCTCTCTTTCGCGCAGTCTCTCTCTGTCCCTCTCCTCTCGGTCGCGATGCCTCTCTCTGTCTCTGTCTCTGTGGTCTCTGTCACGATCTCTCTCGTTTCTTTCCCTTTCTCTTGCGTACTGTGGAAGACAGATAGATATAGCCATTAGCGCTACGATTAGATACTAGTTTTTAAAATAATAACTCAAGTTCTTAGACAAAGGCTGTATTGGGTGTTTTTATTTTTAAAATACGAACGTTTCCCAACGATTTGTAATAAAAATATGACAACAGTGTTCCTGTAACAGATTTTAAACGTGGACGAAAGTAGGCGTGACGTAAAAAGCACTACCGTTAGGAATAACTTGTTTTTTTTTATAGCAAAATTAATAATCTTACCAAAGGAAAAGACCGATAATCTGGATCTTCAGTGGGACAGACTTCGACGGCAGACCATTTTTCCAACAGATGTCTCCACTGTATTCTATGGTGTTTGTTACTGCCTGGGTCCAGAACTATGCTGACCCATAATGCTCCTAGTTGTTCCCATAACTGTCTACATTTTTCTGTCATGGGGGTGTTCTGGTTTCTCCATAGGAGTAACCTTGGGTCTGATAGGAACTGTTCTGTCATTAGCATCAGCATCCTAGGACCGTTGGAGTCTTGGGCCCGGAGCATTTCTCTTACCTAAAAAAGTAGATATATTTTGTTTAGATTATTATGATAAAGACTACATCTAGTGTCATGACAATTTCCTCAGGCATAGTAGGTAGGTATTTTTAGTCTAATGACCTCATTTTTGTTTGGTAAGTTAAAATACTATTAAAACCATATAAAAGGAACAGAATTACAGATAAGAATATGAAGGTAATAGTTTTAAGTTTATCTCCGGACTTATCATAATGAAAAACATAAAGTTGTACATGTTTTTGGGAATAGGGAATTTTATTTAGTTATCTGTTGAAATCAATATTTTAGTAACTTACCTTAGAAAATAATGAGTTGAGTTGTTTATTTGCATTGTAGTATGTTCCCTGCAATAAATATGCTCGCACTTGTTCGCAAACCTGGAACAAAAGTATGCATAAATAAATAAATATAAATAAAAAGCCGTTTATTCCATATTTCTTACAATGCAGTAAAAATGTTTTAAAATTTCTGAAATATGGACACCTCCACCATCTCCACTTTAATAGGAGAGCGTGCCTCAAGCATCGTTGAGATTAGTTTTTGGCCAAAATGTTATTATATTATGTAGAGTTTAAGTCCGATCAAATAGTGCTCTTGCGCATAATTGAGGTTTGTCGTTGATGTTTATTTATTTACAGTATTAAGTATACAAATACTTAGTTGAGGTTTAATTTAAAATACCAATACATAATTTCACTTTTGCATAAGACTCAATATTATAGTCAAGAATATTATATAGCTATACGATATTTTACCCAAAAATCCTATTATCCTACTAATATTATATACATATGTGCAAGTTTATGAGAATGTATGGATGTATGTTTGTTATTCTTTCACGCAAAAACGGCTGGGCTGATTTTGGTTGAAATTTTGTTCCTACATAGATAAGTTAGATGAACACATAGGCTGCTTTTTATCAAACATAGGCCAGGCCAAAGCTAGTATATCATATAAGAAACAACTGAAACTTAAGAAGCAGATTTTAAGTCTTCTTTTTCGGTTACCTGTTGCTCATCTAAGTGCCAAGCATGGTGGGCATCAGGCGGCGGTCCCGCCGTGGGATCTGGTGCTCCACAGATCCTGTTGATGGCGGACCTGGCCTGCAGGACCTCGTCAGCTAACCGCTGCGCTGTCGGCAGGACCTCCGTGTGATGCTCTGCTATTAAGTACTGCACGAACTTCTGCAGCTGTTGTCTGTCCATCTGCAGTAGGGTTTCTGAAAAACCAAACGGAATTTCCTTTATCATTTTCGTTTTTTAAAGGAACTTGTAACTAAAGTTAGTGAGTGTCGATGTGCCAAGGAATCAAATTGGATAGAAGTATTCATTTTGGATTTTTTGATGATAATTGTAGTCTCCACTAGTAGTATTGACTACTTCAGTGAATTAATATAAAATGACACCGTTTATTCGTTATTTATAATAGCTATTCAGAAGTTAGTATCTCGTGGTTTAATACTCTAACACCCGGTTTCCGAAAGACCGATCAATGTTAAAATCAATTTAATCTCTTGTCAAGTCATCTGATTGGTTGACTGAATTATCAACAACCAATCAGATGGCTTGACAAGAGATTTGACACCCAGTTAGTTGATTTTAACATTGATCGGGCTTTCGGAAACCGAAAAATGGAGGTTCTAGTTTATAGCCCTACCATGGTCTCGGGTAGATCGTCATTTACTTAAGTAGCGAGGCTCTGACAAGAAGCAAGTTGAATATAACACATTTTTTATCTACGAGAGTCTGACACTCGCCTTGGATCATTTATGATTTTTCACACACAACAGAAAGTTCTTGTTTTTTTTAGTACACTCAATATATTTGTTGCTTTACCATAAGTACATATAAAGGTAGTAACAATTTGTGTGAGATCAATTATGGACCCTGTATGGCGCAGCAAAATAAGGCAACAGGAGAGAGGAAGCAGTTTCAATATCTTATACTAGCTATTCTCGCGCGGTTTCACCCGCTGCTCGGCTCCATTTAACCGTAGCGTGATGTTTTATAGCCTATAGCATGCAGGAACATTGTAGCTATCTATCAGTGAAAGATTTTGGCAATCCGACCAGCGGTTCCAAAGATTACCCCCTACATACAAACTTAAAAGTATAGATAATCTATCTAGTAATAGTTAGTATATTGTTCTTAATCTCACCTGATATAGGCACCCTCAGCCTGACGGAATCTGCGTTCCTGATGCGGTAGAGCGCAAGCGCCACCACATGCTGACACCAGAAGATGTCGCGCGCTTCGCAGCTGCACGTCACCCCGGTTATCTTGCATCTGTAGCATAAGTTTTGTTAAAGAAACGAAAGGAAGACTCTTCATTCCTATAAGAAAATTTTGTTTTTATTACTCTATTGATAAGCATGGAAAGGAAGCTTGTTTGCAAGTTCGTCTTTTAAAATTTTCTTAAAGATTTAGAAGTAGATAATAATTAGTTCGGCACGAATGGGTTGGCTCGACGCACGGCCTAACTGAAAACCAGCGTAAAGCGTTGTGTTTCATTATGTAAGTGATGTCATCGGTTGTCCAATCCTTCCACTCCCCCCATGCCTTCCTAATCCCAAAATCTCCAAACTCCTAATTTCCAAAAGGCCGGCTACGCACTCGCAACTCTTTTGGTGTTGTGGGCGGAGCCGATTGCTAACCATTCAGGTATTTCGTCTTCTCGATTACCGACCTATCACAAAAAAAGGCAAATGGACTTCTGTATTGACCTATTGATTAGTAGCTACCTACATTAGATATCTGCTCCATCTTTAATCAGCATTACGACTTCCACCTATAGTTATCTCAGTACCTATTCTCGAGATTGCTTATCCATGACATATATCCACGAGTCCCACAACTCGCTAGCCAACAAGCGAACATATTATCATAAAAATACCCGACAATCGCCATTATTAGATGTGACAAAGTTTCCTACACAATAGCCATTATGCGGGTACATCGGCGTTTGGGTAAAAAGTGCCCTTTTGGATAAACAATACAATAGTTGAGCCTTTGTGACCCTTTCTATTTAAACTTCTTTGTTTTCTTGTAAGGTTGAAGGAACTATTTATTTCGTTTGAACTGTGATTGATTTTTCGAAAAGGAGTTTTTTTTGTACTGTCTTCATTGTTTTTGTCAGTGCTCTCATTTGGTCTGGTCTGGTTCTTTTAAAGTAAAATCTGCTGTCTATTGATAATAATTAAGGAAGATATTAAATGTATAGAACAATCAATAACATAGAGTACTTTTTATCGTAACAACCCTAAGTTGTGGGTGGAATGCTGCTGAGTTCGTGATGCAATTAATATTTATGGTACAGCCAAAAAGAATCAGATTTTCGATATCATCTTTGTGGTAGTCTAAATGTGAACACGAATATTTTTACCAGTGTTCTCTTAACTATAAATATTTTCTTATTTCACATCGGCCTTTCCTTTTCTTAAGTAGGTACTCTTTCAACCTTTCCTACAGTACTTTAAGCTCACCATGACCTTTCTCTGATTGTGGTAACCCTTGATCGAGTATACCATTCTCCTGTAAGAATATCATAAATCTGAGTTTAATTACAAGGTAGGTAATGTCGTGCTTACCTGTCGAACGAGACAGTGACCCTGTATAGCCGTTCCGGCTCCGAGCATGGCGGTACCGCGGCAGGCGCGCGCACCACTCCGCTCAAATGGAAACCTGTAGACAACAGAACAATATGGTCAGTAGATGAACAATTACTGAAGATAAACAAGAAAAATACTTCAGGCGAGTTAAGTACACAAGTATATGACTGTATACCAGTTTCCGAAGTGTTTAGAATCATAGGAAAAGAATCTCGTACGCAAAAATACCTTAGAATCAATCAGCCTCACCATAAAATATAATGCAGCAACTTCCCTACCACTTTAAAGAGCTAAACATATTGGAAAGTGTATTTGCATCAACTTTAACGACTCCAAAACTGTTAATATTTTGTAAATAGCCCATTAGAGCGGCAACAGTTTACTAAATAACTGACCGCCATTAATATTTTAACGGCTTTGCTGTTAAATTTGAACGTAACGAACTTTAAGTGTTCATATCCTGTGGATATTTTTGAAATAAACCTGTACTGGTACTATGATAAACACATTGAATTTAATTTCATGGTGACCTGAATAAGTTTTGCTTTAAAAGGACGAGATAAAGTGAAACAGGATGTGTGAAAAGGATTAAACATCCTATTTATTTAGAGGACGAAAACCTGACTTTCTTCTTTCTTTAATCCACATTTATTTACAGGGTTTTTTCTTAATAGAAAATGACACCCCGATTATTGAGTACAAAAAATAACAAAAATAGACATTCATAAAAGACTTAGATTTAAGTTAACCTACCCGCAACCTAGTACCCGTAATAATAATATTAATAAGAATTCTGGCTTCATCCGACAATGGCGAAGCCAGAATGCTGTTATAGTAGCCTACATTACAATTTTTGACGTCAAAAGCGTGACGTCTTTGAGCCCCAATACGGCTGCACTCGGCAAGGATATGATACACGTCTTCTACCACCCCACAAACAGCACAATTGGGTGAGTCTACTTTACGCATCATAAAACCAAAGCTGTTAAGCGGCACATGACCGGATCGAAGCCTCAAAGCCATCACGACTTTTTGTCTACTCATGCTGCCCGCGTTGAACCAAAGCATACGAGGAAGTGAGGGCTGAATAGTTTTGTACCAGATGCCTTTGGTAAGAGACCTTTTGTCGAAATATTCTGACCAACTCTGAAAGCACTTGTCTCGAACAGAGGGTAAAAGTTCGGTGTGCCATGGTAAACAATTAAAAATACACCCATCGGACGCAGCATCATTCGCCAAACGATCAACAGTCTCATTACCCTCCAGTCCAACGTGAGAAGGTATCCATTGAAGGACAAGAGTTTTATTACTAGCTACAATTCTGCCAATGGATTTCAAAATAGAGTACGCAAGTGGAAGCCCTCTGAAAGGTGTAGTGCATTTAATAAGATGGAGAAGAGCACTTTTTGAATCGGTAAATACAACAAAACGATCACCGTTTAAAGATTCTATACTTAGTCGGGTCATAAGTTCTGTCACAAACTTTTGATGTAATAACTTATACGCCTTTTGACAATTATTTAAAAATTATATATGAAATGAAAGGTCATTAAATGTACAATATAATTTTATTTACATTATTCGAAATGCCCTCCCCTCATTTTGGACACATGCCCTTAATCTACGCGGCCAGTCATCGATCGCTGCACGCACCACATTCATATCTATGTCTGCCGCTGCTTTAACCAGAGATGCTCGGAGAGACTCCAAATTCGGGTGAGGTTTAGCACAGACTTTTTCCTCCAAATATTGCCATATCTTGTAGTCCAGTGGGTTTAAATCTGGACTAGAAGAGGGCCAGTCTTCATGCCGGATGAAGTCAATTCCACGAGCGATCAACCAGTCTTGCGTACTTCGTGCCTTATGAGCCGGTGCAGAGTCCTGTTGGAATATCCAATGCCTGTTCCTGAACATTGTCTGAGAAAGAGGTTCCACTATGTTTGTTAGGACAGTATTTTGATAAACTTCGGCACTAGTTCTCACACCTTTTTCACAGAAAAACACCTCAGTTACGCCTGAATATGAGACTCCAAGCCAAACCATGAATGAGGAAGGGTAATGCCCACGCTGGACCCTCGCAATACGCGCGCTTGCTTCTTCACTGCTGTGGGCATACACCTTATCATTTTGTTTGTTAAAACTTTCTTCAATAGTAAAAATTTTTTCATCCGAAAAAAGAATTTCGCGGTATTTTTTTCCCGCGTACCGTCGTAGCAAAGCGCGGGATCTGTCTAGCCTAATTTTTTTTAAACGCTCGTTCAAAAAATGTCCTGTCTTTTTACGATAAGCTCGTAGTCCCAGGTCTTCATTTAGTACTCTTTTAACAGTGGTTCTGCTTAGCCCCATCTGCAGAGCTAGGATTTTTTGTTTACGTACGGGATTTCGTTCGATTCGCGCCTTCACTGCTTTGATGACCTTATGTGTCCGAACTGTGCGAGGTCGGCCGCTTCTCTTACGATCTTCGAAGCTTGACTCTTCGGTGTATCGTTTGATAGTACGATAAACAAACCGTAACGTTATTTTCAAATTTTGAAGAATATTGAAAATGTCTTTTGGCGCGTAACCACAGCGGTGCAACGCGATAACCGCGATTCTGTCTTCTTTATTCGACCACTCCATATTTAAAAATGAATAAAAAATAATTTCTTTTTTATTTTCTACAAGCGCGAAAGTTCTATTTTTAAAATAAGTCGAAGAATTTCTGGCCAGTAATCGAAAATTAAAAATATAAGGTTTTGACAGAACTTATGACCCGACTAAGTATAAGCCAAAGCTTCTGCAATAGCTATCAATTCTAAATGCATAATTGATAATCTAGCCATAATTTTGAGTTGGACTGAACCACCTGTTTGTGGGTCATAGAAGGCTGCGCCGTAGTTGTTTTCATATCTTGAACCATCCGTGTAAATAGGGTAGAAGCCGTAATATGACAAATTAAGAGATTTGATACAAAGTGAAATAAGTTGATGAGTATTATAACAACGCTTTGGCTTATCAACAGAATTCAAAACCGGTTTAACGATATTTGATAAGTCCATATTGCTGACCCAAGTATCCATAGCAAACATGTGAACCGTCTTGCTACAGTAAATTAGTTCTCCGTTTAAAACATCGTGTGTCAAAACAAGAAGGGGTTTTTTCTTGTTTCTCCAATATGTGTTATTGCATAGATGATGAAGCTTGTTCAGTATGTTAAGTAGGGGATAGTTATAACAATTAGATTTTAAATAAAATTTACTAGCTAGATATTGGCGGCGAATAAATAGAGGGGGTAATGACAACTCGGACTCCATCACGTGTATCGGCGTACTTTTGATAAACCCGCCTATCAAACGTAGACAAATGTTTTGTAATCTATCTAATTTTGACAAGTGGGTATCAGCACTATTACCGAGTAAGAAGCTAGAAAACCTGACGTTAATCAAGAATAGCACCTATGCAGGTGACGCTATAAAATGGAGTAAAAAAGAAAGAAAATGAAGTTTAACTTCATTTTACATGTCACATCAAGAATACGTCGTCTAGTCCATTCAAACTTTAAAATTGACAATTAGAGTCGTGTACACGACGTTTTTAATAGCACCACGACCGAATTATATAATACTCTGATTTCCAAACTAATTGAACGTTCTCACGAACGCGGAAGAAAGAATTTGATTCAAGTGCATTCGATCACAATGTAGTGGCAGTGGCACCCTAGTTATTGAACTGAATAGATTCGGTACGAAATTGTTCGACCCGAGTAATCATGGCATCGACTTGTAAAGCGAATCGATTACGATTCGTCAGGCTTTGAAATTCGAACTCCTTTGCTTTTGTGCAACTTTTTTCTCATCCAAGTTATTTTTCTTTTTTTAGACGTAATGATGGAGGTCTTTTAATTCTTAATTTTGAAATGCGCGTTATTACCGTTGGTGATTTTTAAATTAAGGTTTAAAATTAATGTGAAATGTACACCGGTTTATTGTTTTTTCTCTTTGTTTTCCCCTGTAAGATTTGTTTATAAAATAAGTAACTCATAGTTGGAAGGTACCTAAACGTTTTAGTGTAAGTGTAATGCCTACTTATATTTTCAACTAAGAACCTACTTTTATATTTACCAATTTCAATGCTTGAGTAGTTATCTACCTACTTTTTCTTCTTTCTTTAAAGTTTCTTGCAAAACAGCTGATGTAACTAATATTCGCTTACAGAAATATTTCATTCAACCGTATTTACGTCACATTTCGCAACAATACGCATGCCCAATGAGAACACAGCAATAATTTGGACTCAATTTATTTATATCTAAAAATGTAATTGAAAACGACCGGTTTCAGTAGAAGGTACAGTCAATCGTGCGTGGAAATAACATTTTGAGTGATAGTCTTTATATCGTTGCAGTAAAGGCCATTTTAATAGTTCAGGTGTTTCTTTGACGTGCGTCTGATCGTACGAAGCCAATTATTGATTATCAGCACCGAGAACGAATTGACTATTTTTTTATTTGAAAAACACAATCAATTATCCAAGTATTCGGTGCGATAAATTGCAACGGACCAATGCGAAATCGATCGCTTCGACAAAATGGCAATTTTTTTCGTCGTCGATACAGAAAAAAGTATTTGAAAGCGTTTTGTGTGCGAACAATGGTAAAACCGCAGAATTATTTCGATGCGTTAGGGTTTATTTTCGTTTGATTTTTAAAGTGAATTAATGCTGATATCTTGAGCCTTAAAGTTGTAGATAGAAGTACTTAGTTCTTTGAAGGACTGAATGCTTTTTGTTGAACGAAAATTGTTGTAAAAAAATGTTAGCACAGCTGCGTTAGCTTGGTTTTTATTGCGCGGCAATTTATTGCTTGCAAGCTTATTCCGCGTCGCCGACATCATTCAGGATTATATCTGACAGAAGTAGAGTAATGGCTTGCCTACCATATCTTTGCTTTTTTCAGCACACGATGCCTTATATACCAACATTTTTTCAATTTCTGATATCATCAGTAGACCTTTTGAATTACGAAGGATCATGTCAAAACTTTAGGTAGGTACGTGTTAAGAAAAAAAGGATTAAACGATACCTTATTAATACTTAGCCACTTATTAGGTTCACTTAATGTAGCTACTATAGGTAAATACGATAAGGAAAGATATGGAAGAAAAAGAAACCATTGCTTCATACTTGTTTATTTTTGTTAAGTTCGCAATTTAAAATTGCGTGCGTATCGAAATTTAAATTTTGAATTCATGCGATGCAATAGTTAGCCACCAACCAGCCTCTTTTGAGGTTATGTAAAAATTCTCATCGACCGTTATGTCGGATATTTGCAAATTACATTTAAATTTCGTACGTGGTAGAGGGCGCTGATGCGCTGGACACGCGTACAGTCACGTTCGTTATTAGAACAGACTTTACAGGGGAGATATAGATGGCCAACCTCCAATTTATATGAAAAATTAGCTCTTACCCGCGGCGTCGCTCCCGTCATTTGACTACTTACCCTTCTCTACCTACCCTACTTTATCTACCCTACTCTACGTACCCTACTCTTACTACCCTACTCTACCTACCCTACTCTACCCACCCTACTCTACCTACCCTACTCTACCTACCCTACTCTACCTACCCTACTCTACCTACCCTACTCTAGCTACCCTACTCTAGCTACCCTACTCTAGTTACCCTTATCTAGCTACCCTACTCTAGCTACCCTACTCTACCTACCTTACTCTACCTACCCTACTCTACTCTACTTAACTTACTCTACTCTACCTAACCTACTCTACCCACCCTACTCTACCTACCCTACTCTACCTAACCTACTCTACCTACCCTACTCTACCTAACCTACTCTATCCTACCCTATGTCCTTCGCCCGGCTCTAAATTACCTCTCTGCCAATTTTCAGCTAAATCGGTTCAGCCGTTCTTGAGTTATAAGTGGTGTAACTAACACGACTTTCTTTTATATATATAGATTGTTAAAAACTAGGTAGGTATATAGGTAAACCTAGTATACATATACTAGTTATAATAAATAATAGTATACAAAGTACAACACAACAAGATATACGACGATGGAATTATACTTATTTGAGTCTATTCTACAATCTCTGAGTACCTAGTCTGGAAAGCACAATCTAAAAGATAAATTTGAAATAGGTATAGAACGTAATTGTGTAGGAATTAACATATTAATTGTTAAATGTACAAGTATAGGGTACTAAAAGGAAGGTCTACACAGGCTGGAGATTAACTAACCAGAAAATAATAATGCATTTTATAATTTATAAATAGTTTTACTAAGAAACAATACGGTAGAATAATTGAGTTCCTCCTCGTTTTTTAATAAAAAGTATAAAAGACGTTTTTACTCAGTTCATTTGGAAAATCGATATTGAAAAGTACTTTTTTTCAATGTAAACAAAATCTTTCTCGCTCTCTCCCCAGAAAAATCAAAGTCTCAATCATAAGCACTAGGAAATTGAGTCTGGCCGGCCTCCGTGGAAACCAGACTAACAGGCCGAGTTACTTGTTGAGTGGCCCTGCGTCTACAGAACTGTAAGTAGTCGTAACACAGCTTTATATTTTTCGTACTTAATTCAACACACTATAGATATTCATATGAAAGATCATAATGTAATATGAGGTCATACCTTAATTTACTTTTTAAAGGCATTGGTAGGAGAGAACTTGAAACTTACTTAGGTATCTACTTATTTCTGTTAAAATTCGTGGTCTATACAACTGTCATTTTATATATAAAATAATACTAATGCATACAATTCGTTATGTGTATATACACATTTACATACCTACATATTATGCTTGTGTATTGTACTGTTGACATGATTCGAATATTTAAATAATTCCGTTCATGTTCTGCCACTACTGGGTTTGTAAGTGAATTACATTTATGCATAAGTAAAGACATTCTACGGTACTTTTCGTGCGCAAGAAAACAAGCAAAATTATTATCATATCACGTATATTCATGTCCAATAAGTAGATACTTAGTTCCGACGAGGGCTAAAGCTTTTTTGTTTACTAATTTTCTATTGGTCAAACAGATCTACAATAGCGCCATCTAGCGATCAAAGAACCGCTAGCTTCATTACTGACCAATAAGAGTAGAGTTTTCCACCATCATACAAGAATACGCTGATAGCTTATCAGTAGATCAGTACGACTTGATCAGTGGTAACACTAAACACAATTACGTATAATTACAGCTGATTGCCGAGCTAACAATGGCAGGCGCCTTGACCCCGCTATTGACCTAGTTACATTTATCCAGGTCAAATTACGACCGTACACTCGAGCACTGAATTCTTACGTACTTACGTACAATGTCTGTCTAAGACGAAACGGACATCTGTAACTTAGAAGTAAGTGAGAGTGAGAGAGGGCTTTGACATATTGGATTATGTTATTTTAAATGAATAGGCAAAGGTGTGATGCTAAAGCATCTTGTTCTGTAGACATTCGGCATTAAGTTAACGTTAAAATTGGCTTTCAGGTGCTATATCATAACATCTTTAAAATACATGTATTAACAAAATCTTTAAAATACACAATAAACAAACAAAACCTGTATAAAGGTAGCGTGCACATTAATGGTCTAAGAGTATTTTTTTATCCCGCCTTATTTTGACAGTTATTAATTGGCGCCATCTTAATGCGTTTAATCTATTCTAGCAGCTAGGATACCAAAGACAAGTATTTTAAAATCGATATGGTATTCTTTTATGTTTTTTCAGTGTAATCAACAATTTGTAGTCAATTGCTTATTAAAGAACCCACATGTCAATCAACATTAATAAAATTAACTAAATAATGAATAATATCCAGATATTACCAGTTATTAAGTAGAGAACCGGTACTGTATTTATACTGTGTACTTTAAGACAAAATAAAATATTTCTAGAAAAACAAGCTTGTGTTATTAAACAACATGTTTCCACATGCTAATGTGAATTTTATTGACTAAATATTTCGCTTTACGATGCGAAACATTGGATTTATTAATGTTCGAACTCATTTTGAGGATGTCCGATGGTTTAGAAAGTTGTTAGGTTTTGAATTACAAATAACGACAGCTTTCACGACTTTGTATTCGGCATAACTTTATATTTGTGTATGTTTTTAGTTACATCTCACGGCCAACCAACAGGATTGAAAAAAAAAAAAATATTAAAAATCATTTACCTTTATTTTTATGTCTGGATTATGATTATGGTTGTAAGATATTGACGTTAAAAAGTTCTGTATTAAGAAAAAATATGTTTTAGTTATTAACTACGTTGTAACTTGGAATATTATATAGAAAAGGACGGTTATTGCTGGAATTCAGTGCGTCATAAAGTGGCTGGAACTGGTAATTTTTGGGTAAATGCCATAAATTTTCAAGTAATAACAGTACGCGTCGGCCTGCGCGCTATCCGTTTTTATTTACGACTGTACTTGTTTCACATTCAGCCTGTTATAACTTTTGTGCGCGACTGTATTGTGATTTTTATTTTAATTTTTTATAACGCTATCTGTATTCCGTTCGTTTTTATTGTTCTTTGTTGTGGAAATTGGAAGCTTTCTGTGGTTTAAAATAAGTAGTCATTTAACTTGCTTTAATATAGTGTATACGTATAAGTAGTAAGCCGAAATAACTGCGCGAAATTACACATTTATTCGTGTTAAATAACAAATAAATACTTAATCAGAAATAGAAAAGTATTTTAATCAACTCCGAAACGTTCTATTTCTGTTTGTTTATCAATAAATATGTATACTATATCTACGTAGATTCAGACGGTATAGTATCCAGATGGCCCACTTTTGTATAGCTGTATAAATGTGTGCGTACCTAGTAAGAGCTATGAACGCGACCGGTTTGTTTACATTAATCACAAGCGCGCGACTAGTGTGCGTCGCGTCGCTAGCTGTGTGAGTCATATCTTTACGTCACTTTGTTTACATCTACGTAAGTGTGCGTCTGTACGGGCCGTGTTTCGTAATGTGCGTGGAAACGTCACGCGGATTGAGGCGCACGTGCGAGTGTGGGTGTGTTCGCGTGCCGTCGGTGACGTCACGTCGCGTTTCGTCACTCGTGTCGTAGTGTGGGTGCATGTTTGTACTTGGATAGGTGTATGTAGTTGTGCGGGCGGGCGTGTCAACCGTCAAGTCAATGTTACATTTTTGTGACCTTCACCGTCAGACATGTTGAGAATCTTTGTCCTTACCATGATATAATTAGGTACAAGGAAATACATACCTAATGTTATTTTTAACTAAATTAGTATCTAAGTCTACACTCCTAGGTTTGTTAACTGATGGTAAGCCATCGGTGTTGCCCATGTGATACGAAACACCAGCAACCTGTGCTGAAGGTAGGAGAAAAAGTAACAGACCTAATTTTCCTTACTTTTCGTCACATGAAGCTTCACTATTACCTATTTAACAATATCGAAATGAAAAACTTATTAAACAATACTCTGTACAATTAATAATAAGAAAACGAAATACAGAGACTCAATTAACGCTTTCTGCCCCAGAACCTATCGCTTGTTGAACAAGGCACGAAAATAAAAATTAAAAAAAACACGAAAACTACTTATCTGAGTTTTTTCTGCGAACAGCATTGGGAAATTACTTATATAAAGATATAATTTGTATGAAAAGAAAAAAAAAAACTTTTTCCTGTGACGTGCCTGTGACGATGAATTCTAGGAATTTCTGTTGTAAACACGTTTCCAATCAGAGTAAGTACTTACAGAAGTTTCTGGAAAAAATCTTTAGTAAAATGGTCCCAATATGACTATCAAGCTTCAGGGCTATACCTATCCTTAGTTATTACCTAGGTATACATGCAACGCCTTGACATACCTACTTAGTAGCCAGACTAATATGTGTTATAGGTAATATTCAAATAACAGAGGAGAAGAACTGAAAAGCTATCTTGTTATGATTTCAGAATGACAGATATTGCTTGAAGTTAAAAAAAAACTAATATTATCAAGATTCAAAGACTTTTTACAATCTTTCGAGCAATAAGGAAATATTTATTAATTTAATTTATGTTTACTTTTATGGTGTACATTAAATCCTTATTTATTGTACAGGAATTAAATACAGTTAAGAAGAAATTAATTTGCATCTTAAACAATATTTTATTTATTATTTCCTCTCCAGTGAATCTTAATTATTATTACGGTTAAAAGACTACAATATAGCTTAACCCTTTTAAAATCAAAAGCGTGACGGTTGTGACTATAAAATCACATTTACATTATAACATGGCTGCCACACACACTCTGAAAAACTACTGGTTCACTACCTATTATGAATTAATTTGTTACTTTGTCAAAGGCTGGCAATTCTAGTCTGTATATAGCCATTTTCAAATTAAAATGTATTGCATTGTTGTTGACTTTAATAAGCGCCATCTTTTATAGATTGCATTTAATTTTTTAGGTTATGTGTCAAAGCTATTTCGCGCGCTGTGAAGTATGTAGCTCCAGGTACCTTTAAAAAAATCTTATATTCTCTAGCGATTTAAGAAATTTTCATAATATTTTGTTATTTTCTTTGGTATAATGGACAAAAACTTATAAATGAGATGTGAAGAAACACGTCATTAAATTTTATAATTTTAAATACGTTATTAGAAAAAAAGCTGTCAATTCCAGGATTCAAAAGTGTAAGTAGATACATTGAAATATTTACATATCAAATAAAATTAAATAGGTAGGTATGTAGGTATATTATAGATATAAGTAATTATTCATTCAAAATGACGCCAAAGATAACAAAATAATTTTAATCGGCTAATCTATTTATAATATCAGCTGTTTTTTGTTGATTATTTTCAATGCGGATTAATGATGGTAAGGTCCCGACGGAATCGTGATATCATCTAAATACATTAACAATGAAGCAACGTTTTTATATTATTTTAAGTATTTTTTTATTCATATTTTACATTTTATGTTTATATATGATTTTTTTTTCTAAAAATGCAAATGCACCAATTATTCTGTTAGCAATATTTGGGTAGGTAGTTTTAATCAATAAAAAAAATATTAAGCTAGAAATAGTCGACTCTACATTTTATAGAAAAGGACAAACACGTTTGTCATAACTGCAAACTCCAGAAAAAGCCGACATACTTAACTCCCATCCCAACGAACGAAAAGCTGCTCCTAATTGCTCAAATTACCAACGTAACATGTATGTCAATTGCCATACTGATAAATGCATCCAATTAAAACGATGACAATGAGAAGGTCGCTACTGATAACAGATAATTGCTTGCTATTCTTAAAGTAATCAGCCGGCAAATGTTTGATGTACCTGATCAATTCACTTTAGGAGCTGTTTGAATTACGTAAAAGTTGATACAAAGATAAGCTTTCCTTCCTAGAACTGATTCATTTGAGCCTATCTCCTAATCCTGATTTGTTTGTTGCGTTTGTATGCCGAAATAGCTGTAGTCGTTTCAATGAATTTTGGCGTAAATATAGATGGAAAGTAAAGAATGTTTTATGCTACTTTTTTGTCAAAATGAAACTTGCAGGTGAACAAATAGGAACGATGAACGAATGGGGTTTTTAAGGTTGATGTTTATGTACATTTATGATTTTATCTGACTTTTTTTTAATTCCATAAATATTCTTTTATTCGCGTCTTAAATTTAACGTAACGTTATTTTGAGAAATATAGGTAGTTTTAATGTGGATGGAGGTCAGTCGATGAATATCAATGATGTTTTTCATAGAGTTTTTGGAAAAAGTAGGGTTCTTGGAAAGAACGTAAGAATCGTTGCACGTGTTGTAAAAAGTCCTGCCGAGATCAGATTAGTGGTCGTTGGTGAAGAATTTATTCGGCTACTGAAAACAACGTCTTATCTTTCTTTGAATTGCATAAAATGTTGGTATAATGGCAGTCCCTTCATCTACTAAAGGGTTTAATACCAACATATATTATGCAACTAACAAATGATTGGTATCCAATAAATAAGTTAGCATAAAGTAGGCAACTTTGCAAAATCATTATAAAGAGACACTTTTGAAATAAAATATCGTATTGTTAACGATATGTACATATAATAAATGATATACATATATAAGTAGGTAGTTTGAAAAATTCAAGATTATCTCCAATGATTTTCAATTTCAATTTCAACATTTGGCAAACATTGGCCCAACCAATGTTGGCTATTGGAGCAAGTTGTATTGCAAGTAACAAGTGTTTGTAAACGCTTAAACATCTGCGACATCGGGGACCGACCCTTTGGGAGGGGTACTCCACAAAATACCTTTTGCCGTCCTTTTACTGAAAACGCCATTCGATTTTACTCTCTACCCCCTTTTAATACGCACGAACGGAACGAAAAAATTCGGTTTCGTAAGCGCACCAATAAAATTGGCGGAACTTGTTGCGACTTCGTTGTTGCAATATGTAATCAATGTCGGATCAGTTGGTAAAATACGTTATATTCAAGGCTTGCTGGAGTTTTCACTTAACGAATTTTTGTGAACTTGAAAATTATATTTTTGACCAAGCTGCTAAGGGGTCCTACTTAATTTTTGAAATGGTAAAGTCGTTTCTGTGGTGCAAATCCGTGCAATCAAATTAAATTCATTATTTCAAGTAGGCCACAAAAAGCACTTTTGAACGTCAAGCAATACAGATATCATAAGGTTTAACTTTATATGACGTGTCAGTCTGTCCGTCTGTCCTCTAGTGAAGCTATTTGCTCGTTCCAAAGTGTAGATTCCTATGGAGAAGAACGGGCAAGAAACTCCATGGTTACTCTTTTTCAATCACTTTTTACAATGCATTGTTACATAATTTAGATAGTTCCATTATGTGAGAACAGTGGAACACTAGTGTTTCAATAAATATATCACGGGCTACAGGTTTGTCAGTCGAATTGAGACTCAAACAGAATCAGTTTTGTTACCAGAATTTCATTTTGGAATACTACACCTAGAGGTCTTTCAATTCCACATAAAAAATCTATTGCTCTTAAATTAAACACTACATCTTTCTTCTCATAATATTTTACATTATCAGTCTTATTCCGTTTCTGCTATGGGACAGTTAGCGAAAAAATGTACAAAAGGAAAGCTGAAGATTGAGCTTAGAATAGTGCTAGTAAATAGATTTATGTTCTTCTGTTGACGAATGATGTAGTACGGGGCAAACGAGCAGAGGTACCAATCGATTGATGGTAAGCAATCAGAGCAACCCGTGGACATTTGCAACATCGGATGAGTTGTTAGTGCGTTGTCGGCATTTTGGGGGTTTGAGATTTGAGGGTTTGGGAAATCGAGGATGGAAAATGGGGGTGTAAAGTTTGGGATTCTGGTCACATGAAGAAACCCAAAGCAAGTGTTTCACACGTCGGTCTAATAGGTCCTTTCGTGAGAAATGCTGAAGCATTTCTTAAATTCTCTTCGGTCCTAATCTTATCCGATCCCAACTTATGAATACCGTAACCAATTACTCATACAAATACTAACATTCCCTAACTAGTTGGAAATGTCAGCAACCAAACAAATCTCCCATCATATTTGCATGCAAGCATGTGGTTAGAGCCAGTTTATCTTGGGCATAAGAAACATGGTATGGGACATATGGGGCCCGCAGTGTTATTTCTTATTTCCCATAGGTGTTAGAACGCTGAGAAATGCCATCAAGTAGATGGATAACATTATCTTTAGTTGTGGACTTGATTTACAGCAAAAAATTTATCCTAAGGTGCTGGGAGTAGAAGTTGGTTGTTCTGTGAACAGGGATATTAGCTTAAGTAGCTAAACGACTACGGGAAACCAGTCCTTTCTTGTACAGAAGTGAATAAAGGTCTCCTATATTATGTATTTACATTACATTGGCTTATCCTTTACCTACCTATAGGAATATAATATTAGATTTATACATCTTCGGAATATAAATGCAGAGCAATCTAGCCAGCAGTACTACATTTCTAAGCCAAGGTCTTCTGGCAAAGGAGTTGGACACAGATTCCATTTAGGTTATACAATCCAACATAAAAAATACTGCATCCTGCAAGTGCTGTCACTAAGCGTAGAGTCCAAGTTAAGAAAAATCTTCTTTTAAGACTCGTTGATATTCTTTCTATGTTCAAAACATTTTTAGTTAAATATAAATAAATTATCATAATTCTCGCAGCAAACATAGGCTTCATACATTATTATAAAGTGAAAGTTTGTTTAGGTGTCGTGTTGTATCTCGGAAACTGCACCGTCGAATTTGATGATTTTGTTGATTTCGAAAGTAGTTTAGCAATAATGGATGTTTCCACTTGCCTGATACATATTTCATACATTATTTGTGTGTATATAAATATAAAATTGTTTTGTGTGTTCATCACCATTTAATTTTTTTTTTTTAAATGTAATAGGTCGGCAAACGAGCAGACGGATTACCTGATGTTAAGCAATCAGCGCCGCCCATGGACACCCGCAACGGAGGAGTTACAAGTGCGTTGCCGACCTTTTAGGGATTAGGGATTTGGAGGTTAAGGGATTGAGGAGGGATTGAGGGAGGGGAAGGATTGGGCCTCCGGTAACCTCACTCACACGGCGAAACACAACGCTGTGGTTGTTTCACGCCGGTTTTCTGTGAGGCCGTGGTATCACTCCGGTCGAGCCGACCCATTCGTGCCGAAGCATGGCTCTCCCACACTTAATTCCAATTAATAATTTACTCTTTTGATATCGTTTTGCGGTTTTGTCAAATAGCTTCGCAACGAGAATAGCCAAGGACTTATGCTTTTGGTTCCAAAAGGTCGTTCAAGTAATGTAAAACTAGCTGAAACTGTATACACGTTTAAAATATTTTACATTATCACGCCCTACGCGTACATCAAAGGGCGCCCTACGCACAGAAAATCCAATATCGCGTGTAGGCGTGTCGGTTGCGTTCCGAATCGCAATCGCTGACACACCTGCCTTACAGGTGCCGGAAATCTATTAGCACTTAACACGTATTCTGAACGTGCCCTTTGTTCTGAAGCGACGTTTGAACGCATCTTTATGGGCGCCATGTTTGCTTTTGGATATTGACGATATTGCCTTTACTTGAATGTCGAGTTTCGAAGGAATCTTGTTAAACCTGTGTGGCTTTGAAATGTTAGCAAGTGTGTGCAGTCGACTTGGTATCGAGGCACGAAACGCTATGTTCTTCTGTAAAACAATAAGAACGTTTTAAATTGCATTTATACTACCTATGTACGCAGTAATCTCAAATGAAGGTTTTACTTGACCTACCTACTCACATTTTACTGCTATGATGCAATCGTAACTAAATGAGTTTTTAATTTATATTATAATTATTATGTAGTATGTAATCAGGTAACACTTATTATACTTTTTGTCAGGTAATCAAGACAGAGGCGAATAACTCAATTCAATTGTTTTTATGTCCTGCCAAAGTCTCCGTAATGGCGGTGTGCCCGCATGACAGCTGTCATTTTTTCCCTCCAGTGACACACGTTTCCATTAAATGGTGGTTTAACGCGGCAAAACGTTACAAGCACACGTTAGCCGCATGCTAAATAATTTCCCGGACGTACAAATTTATTGCTTGCAAATGCTTTTTACCATGCAACGGCAGGGTCATGGGCCGTACTCGGGGATGAGTGCGGAAATAGCTTTGCACTCGATGTTTTAACACAATACCTATTTTGTTCTGTTACATTGGTCAGGACAAACATTTACATAGGTACTTTTTAAGTATTTAGTTTTCTAACAAAATTCCTCAGCAAAACTTGAGAAGTTATTAAGATAAAGGTACTGGATCCGCAATTACTTCAACATCTTTAATGACCTACACGCAAGTTTGGAGGACAAGGTTTTGTTCTCAATTCGTTAACAACAGTATTCAAACTACAGCTTTCTTTCCTTTTGTAATGGTCTTTTTAGTGTTGAATAGCAAGGCTCATTTTTTGTGGTTTTATAAGTTACGGACGAGGTCGTTTCAAAATCTTGCTGGTGAATAGATCGTGCAATTGACTGTCGACACTAATAGTTTAGGTATGGTTGGCAATAAGGGCTTGTTTCGTGATTCGAAAGTTTTACCCATAACGGCTCGCATTTACATTGATGCTTGAAATTGATTGTTCCATAACTGCTTAAACACGGATATTTTAAATTAACAAATAAAACGTCTTTTAGAAACTAACATAGCGGAAGATTTGTTTTATTGATCGGGTCGAGATTTGATCTGAATTTGAGATAGCAATACCCTTAAAATACATCTAAAAATCTTTGAAAGTAAATAAGGATAATTTTTTATTCGAAATGTAAATTCTAGTTGGAATGTCCAACGATTCCAAGTACGGCCCTGCCCGGTCAAGGAAAGGAGGTAGTAAAAAACAAGTCAACGCACAATGCGGGCCAGATGTGTAGAGTTCAGGGTGGCGAGTGTGGCGACCGCGACGCAATGTCCCAGCAACGGATAGCAATCGCCCGTTTGTATCGTAATAGCTTATTATAAAAGATATTACGTCAGTTCTTACTGGAAAAAGGGATAGGCTTCTAAATTGTCGCAGCTGACGTCAAGTTGTTGTTGAATAATCATTATGTGAAGGAAGGCAGTGGAATTGAGACTCTTTGGTTGATTCTGAGACTGTTCTTTTGGAAAGTCTGATACTGGCTGATGTCGGTTTTGGATTTCGACCAAACCGTGTTTTTCTTTAAATATAATTATATCATTTATCCTATGATTACAAATTAGGTAGTAGGGTTTCTAAAACTAATAAGCAACACAATTTTTTCTTCATCTTTTTGAGTTTGTACAGGTTTTTGAAGGCCTGTGGTACAGGTCACAACTATCGTTTTTATCTGTGGTTGATTCTATAACCTTTTTTTAGATATTTATCGGCGGAATTTATACTAAGAGACTTATCGATTTTAGATAGACTTTGCAAGTCTTACACCCGGTTTCTGAAAGGCTTGTCAACGCTAAAATTAACAAATCTCCTGTTAAATCTCTTGTCAAGTCGTCTGATTGGTAGTTGATAATTCAGTCAACCAATCAGATGACTTGACAAGAGATTAAATTGATTTTAGTATTGATCGGAAACCGGAGGTTTGAGTTTCTATGCTCACGAAGAGTGTTTTCATTTAAAATATTATCTTCCACATATTCGTAGAATTGAGGTTTTAATGTTATTTATATAATACAATGCATGTACATATTCACATAAAATGACTGTGCACACATATACACAGTCATAAGGTCAATACTCAGTATAAATCTTCCTTATTGTTAATATTTTATCATTGTGTGTCTAATTCCGTCGATAATACGCAGTCCACAATACGTGCGAACAATTCAATTTTTCGATAAAAAGTGTTGCCAGTTGCGTAAATAACCTTAGTAATTTTTTGCACGGGCAATGGCAACGTTCACATTATTTATTTTGAAGACAATGAACTCTGTGCGCTGCCTATTTATTTTATTTTGCGCGTATTTTATTTAATATCTTGTTTGGTAGTTTCCAAACTTCCTTTGTGTTTGATGCAGGTTTTCTTCAGTCAGTAGGCATTTTGAGGAAATAAAATTGTTATATTTTGTGTACTAGGGTAGGCAGGGGTGTATCTACCTATGTCAGAAATGTATCAATCGGTTTTTGGCAGTATTACAGTAAAGGTGTGTATGGAACCAAAAAATAAGGGGGGGAGGTGTTTTTTTATTTGCAATAGACCATTGTTTGGCCATTACAATTCATCACAAATACTAGTTACCTAAGAATCTCAAACTTACCAACCGTTTTAGTAACAGGAAGGACACAGTGATCTCATTGGCAAACCCCAACTTACCTGCAACAAATAACAAAATCATTAAAAATAAAATCTATTATTATTGATCTACTACACTAATATTATAAAGAGGTAAAATTTGTAAGTTTATATGTAGCGGGTAAACTCTGTAACCGCTGGTCGGATTTCCAAACTCTTTCTATAGGCTATAAATTATACTTGAGTTATAAGGTAATATCAGGTATAATAAGTTAAGCCTAGTAAATAATAGAAGCATTAAAACACGGTTTTGTTTTAATTTTGTACAAACAAAATGATTACCTATGTGAATATATGTAGATGACGACATTCTAAACTAAGCAGTAATGGACCAGCTCAATTCGAGTGATACCACGGCTTCACAGAATACTGGCGTGGAGAAACACTTCGTTGTTTCGCCGTGTGAGTTAGGTTACCGAAAGTCCAATCCTTCTTCTCCTCATTCTCAATCCCTAAATAATATCCTTAAATCCCTAATAACCCAAAATGGACCAGCAACGCGCTTGAAGTCCTGAGGTATTACGTATCTTTATGGGCGGCGCCGATTCGTTTGCCGACCTATACCATAAAGTTTTACTGAGTCTTCGCAATTGTACATGGGATAACCACTGCAACTTGCAATACTGATAGGCTCGGGATGGACGGGACGGGACGGATAGACTGACTGATAGGCCAATAGTTACAGGTGTAGGAATAATTTCGACCATAGAATAATAAGTAAGATTAATCTAAATAATAAGTGGAAAGTGAGTTCAGTAAAGACGTGAATCAAATTTTAAAAGTAAAATGCTACTCAATTTTTTGTAACATTCGTAAGAAACCCTGCGTTAGAAGTTGGATAAAAATCTATTGTAACCTCAAAATTATCATGCATGTAGGTATTTCTTGCAAGGAAACGCACTTGCTTATTTTTAATATTAACATCGACCATTTACAGCGATTGTACTCAAAATGAAATACCTCAACTAGATTCCAATTTTGAAACATAGCTGTAACTCATAGTTCCAATCTATCATTAATAGGCATTGATGGAAAGTGCCGGGAAAACCGCAGCTTTAATAATAAATGGTACATGTGTGTGAGCACCGGTAGCTGGCGCCACATGACCTGTTTAGGTGATAATTACTGGCAACACCAATTTATTTAGAGGATTTTTTTGGCCAGTGTTTTTTCTTTTTGAACTTAGTAGAAAACAGTTCTCATCGTTTAATTTAAATAATTTTTTTTTTTAATTCACATATGTAATTTAATTTATTTTTCTTCGATTTGTCTAAACAAACAGAAAATGTCATAGTATTTGACGTAAGTGGCATTATGTGACGTTAATCACGTTCGAAATATAAATCTACTTTAGTTTTAAAATACAATACCTACACAAGTAGTCAATACTTAGGTAAGGAGGTTAAATTAAAAAGGAATGAAATCGCTGGCTGGCTAGCAACAAAAACCGCAGTTATCCAGTGAAGCTGGATTGACTGGTCGCCGTGGGAAGTATTCCCGGGTTGTGTAATGCTCCGTTATGCCTTCCCGGACATATCACGTTGTGGACTGGCGTTGCGGTTAGGAAAAAAGGATAGTAACTAATTTCCTATGTATCTTCCTAGATAAAAATGCGATTGTTCTCTTCAAATTACAAATTGATAAAGGCAAAATTATTGACTATTTTTTTTATTACACGTACCTAGGTAGGAGTGTTATTTTGTGGTTATCCCTGTTCTGAGGATCAAGACTAAAACTATTTTTTTTTGTGAGGGGAAAGTCTTCAAATGACTACCAGCTCGGGACCGGGCGAGTGTTCCTTCTCCTGCTCTGGGCCGAGGTCGCGGTGCCTCATTGCTCTTACCCCGCAACCCCGAAGAATAAAACTATTTATAAATACATAGGTAGTGAAATAATGATTTTGTTTAAAAAATATCCTGTCCATCTTCAAAAGTTTGCTCTATCCAAAATCGGACTGCCACGAAGAAGTCTGGCCAAACAACTGGTAGTGGTGGGTGTTTCTTGTAATTCTCGTTTGCATTGTCCGATTTTAAACGTCAAACTTGTTCAGACGCCATATTGCAGGCTCCCACACGCTGTATCGACATTATTGCTTAATTATACCGACTGATTTAAAATGTGCTTAATAAGACGTCGCGTTTCGAACAGCTATATTCCCAATAATTGAAAAAGGTTGGGTTATTTATGTCTGTCGTGTTAGTCACTCGTTCCTCAGGAACCGTAACAATATTTGTGTGTTAAAAAGTGTGTATGCTACAAAGACAAGAAATTTATCAAAGGCCTTTTGAAGCCTTTTTAAAAGGTAATAGCAACTTTGAATATTTATTAGTCAATCAGATACAGTCCGTGTCTAAAGTCCAACAAAAATATTACTCAACACCAGTAGTCCGTTTGCTTCGCCAACCCTTCTACAAATAAAAAATACTCCGCCATTTTTAACAGGCCCGACACTCACAAATCACATCCCAATCAAAACGGAGCTCGATTTACAAAATCGCTCGCGGGAATCGATTAAGTATCGCGTGCGACGATCGAGTCCACATATCGATGCCGGGCGCGGTCACCGATTGATCAGAGCGGGGTCGGCGACCGCTCTCCCCGGTCCTAATTTGAATTCGCGGCGTATTATCAGGCGGGAGGCCGTAATTGGATAACAATGAGGGCGCCAACCTCCCCCATTGGTGGTTTGGACATAACGCCTCTGCTGGGAAAAGTTTGGACGCGCTGATTGGCGGGAACGGTCATCTTGTGTAGTCAGTTGTTTGTGTGATGTTTCTTGGGAAATGTGCGGGTAGTAAGGATTAATCGAATAGGGGTGGCGAACTTTGGCTTTGTTTGTATAGAGGAACATTAAAATCGAATTCTTAATTGGGACGTACACTTCCCTTGTTTTATTTTGTTTTACAAAGCGTTGGATGACTATTCAGGAAGATTTTTGTAGAGCGTAATTCCGCACCATTTTGATCAAGACCAAAAAGGTATAAAGTTTAATTTGATCATTAATCTGGCAAAATTAATTCGCCAGAGTAAAATTGCTGCCGGAAATTCCCAGCAATATGTTCACACGAAATATTCCTTAGAAACGCGGCAAAATTATAATCCTTGTCACAATGTTGCCATTGTCACGTCTTGGGCTTTGACCTAACTCGCGGCGGCTGCTGGGCGCATGCGCGGCGTTAACATCGTTACATGGGCAGTAAAGTGAAGCGCTATCAAGGGTGGCAGTCGTCACTGAAATTCTATTACGCGTTTTATACGCGGCCCGCGCCTTAATGCGGGGGGGCCGTGTTATAAAACATGACCATTATGCTATGGTCCCAGACATCACCCACTACTCCCCCTCAACGGCTCTCTGGAGTATGAGCTCAGCAGGTCGGGGGAGTTCACGAAAAATTGGCTGCGTCATAAAACATTGAAATCTGCGTTTCGTAACTGCACCGCCTGCGAGGGTACGGTTTAGATCGCCGATTCGATTCGCGCAGTTTATTTTAAATTATAACAGATGTAAAGGAGGGTGGTTTTTAATCTGTGAATATTGGATCACTGCAGTTGCATAGCGAGCTTAAACGAGGATTCTTGGGAATAAATAATGCACTTTGTAGCATTAATTCATTGGCGCATTTTCAAGAGGAGTAGATGGTAGCGCTGACAAAAAGAGCAATGTACGTTAAACTGCTGATGGGTAATTCTGTAACGAGAAATTCGAACAAAAACCTCAAAGGCCGTGTTGGAACCGGACGCTTTCGTTACAGTCGTAAAACGTGAGCACACCTAAGCGAGCGAGGCGATAGAGAGCGGAGATAAAAACGTAGAATTAATAGAATCGGTAGAACAAACAGTGATACGTGACCGGTGAAGGACGGTTTCTAACTAAATAGCGCCGTACGTGCTCGAGAATCGAACCCGTTGGAGGATTAGCGTTATGCTGAACCACGGACGGCGCATTATGCCCTGCCACGGAGCCCCGGGGTGCGCCCAACTAGATGCTAGAACCAGATTGAATTTAAACACTAATTGGGTTTCTACATGTTTTCCCGTTTGAGAATTCGACGGGTGATTTCATTTCGGATTTTAGTACGTTGCAGCTCGATTTGTATTGAATTGTACAGTGTTTCTTATTTGTTGTTTGATAACGTTAGATGTCCAGATATATCACCGACTTAAAAATGTAAAATATTTTGTTTAGTAAAAAAAAAACAACTTTTGTATGTTTAAAAAATAGTTTGTATATACAATGAATGACGTATGTACGCAGGATGCGAGTGACAACGAAACCAGATTAAAAAAGAATATGAAAAAAAAAACTAAAAATGGATCAACTAGAACCCATTCGATCAATAACACTGCATCGTAAAAACGTTCTCATATTTTATACGAAACAGACGCACATAAATCCTACGTAGGTATTCCGTAAAATACAACGAAAATTTTCCGTACGGATCATAAATTTGTACGGCACATTCGTACGTTTGTCCGTTGCAACACAAACGCGTCGAGAATTCATACAAACATCCCTTTTACCCGTGACTCTGTCCTTTATACAGAACCCCTTTGAAAGATCCTTCCAAATCGTCCATAGCAAATCAGATCAAATTTTTATCTTCACTTTATTTCATTGTATGTCTGTCTACCAGTCAGCTAAATTTATGCTAGAAATAATATTGTAATAAACAGAAAATGTTGTACATTCATTCATTTACAATTTTCCCGAAATTAATAATTGAATTCCAACGAGTTTAAAATAATACACAGAAACACGCGAAAATATACAAAAAACAAAATCAGCAAAATTTGCCGCAGTAATGTCATCCAATTTTCATCTATTCAACGTGTTTTGGGATACAAAAAGCGAATTTGCTATTTAGTACAGAGGTTTACCTGGGCAGTGATGACCATCTAATGGTTCGAGCCCCCTCCCCTGGGCGCCATCTACCTCCCCTCTCGGGCAGCATGACCATTTCCACCATTAGCCTTAATCAGGACTTATGGCCTGACCACGCCTAGGTGTTTTTACTTTTTTAAGCCTTTCGCTGGGAGTGTTCTGGTTTGAACCGGTGCAATGCGGTAAAGATATATCATTGTTATACGAAATATAGTGTTCCGTTTTTAAATATACCACCAAAAGGTTTGTTGTGGTCGCGAATGTTTTGTTTTTCAGAACAAAATATAGTTCATAAAATGTCTTCAGTTAAATTTCCTTTCAATAATAAGTCCCATTTAAATAAAATGTTAATTATTATTTTTTTTCGTTCTGGCAAATATTTGCAGCGAAGCGTGGTCACCCGCGAGCTAAGCTGCGTAATCTGTACGACAAACAAGGGTGCGCTGTGGTAACATTCGTTTTTGTGGTTCAGGCACGCACTGACAACGTCGAACTGAACGTACCAAAGAGTATTGTAACTATACTGAACCAAGTATAGCGCCTTCTTCTTTTGTGTTTCCTTTTTGTTCTGATTTTTTTGAAAGGAACGGAAACAAGTTTTGATCAACCCTATTTAATCTAGCTCGGTGAGCTTTAGCATTCGACTCTATTTTTGATAAATAGCATAAAACACTGCCAAGTCAGATTATAATATATTATGTAGTTAAAAATTTAAAGCGGCCGATAGGGTTGCACTTTAAGTAAATACCTTCATCTCAGAACAAAGAAAAACTTTTTTGTTCCAATTTCAAACACTGAACTGCGTACACTCGCAACGTCCCAACTATCCGGTTATCATTATCACGTTTGAAAATAGAACGCACGCGAGCCAGCCAACCAAGTAATCGGGCAAAAGCTTTTATACGAACGACCAGTGTAGCTTGAGCTTTGAGTTTACACGCCCATTTCCTTCTATGGCCTCTTTTATGATGCCTAGCGGGGGCCGAGGGGGCCTTTTTATGGTGGTATTAGTTTAAAGGCCCCAAGGCACGGGCTCACATGTGCCCGAACAGATAAGCGGCGGCATCCCCACTCGAAAACTTGTTTAGTCGGAGCGATAAGTTGGTATTGTCTGCGGGGGACGGCTGCCAGGCCGACGACGTAAAAATTTGTTCGTGTCTAACATTGTTTTCATTAATCTGCATTGTTATTGAGAACGTTTTATTTCTTTGCTTTGTTGGTATAGCTTTTACTGTCGCAGACTGGTTTTATGTATCATCACGAACGAACGTGAGGGGGCGGAGCAGTGATGAACGTGGAGCCTGTGTTCTCCACTTAGATAAATAAATGGGAGATAAGATGGCACGCAGTAATGCAGCGCGCTGTTGCCTCGCCAGCATACTTGGTCAGCGATGAATATAGTTGTGGGGATGTGGGGACCTTCTGGGGATGCATGCGTTTACTACATTGACCTACTGGCATATTAATTAAACTTAAATAGATTTATAAAAGGCTCACTCAAATATTACTTCACCCATAACAGTGTCTGGAGAGCTCGTTTTGCAAAATCGCTCCATAAAATTCAATTTTAGCGATTCAGAAAATTAGTCAGCGTCAAAGTTTAAGCCGTTTACAGTAACAAAGTGTATCAATCCCTCTGCTGTAAGCCAGTAACATAAATTCCTAGCCCTAATTCAGAGAGCACGGCTTAAGACGCGGGGGAGCCCGAACAAAGATCGATATCAAGTGCCAATGGCGCCAATGTGTGGCCCCCTCAGCCTAGAAGCGCCATTAAAGCCAGACCTCTGGCATTCTACACCGATTCCCCTGTGGCGTTTAGTTATAAAGACGAGCGGGGGGAGAAGGGGCTCAATTTATGTCGGCCATCAGCGGGGTGCGTTCCATTTATGGTGTAAGATCGTGACGCATCTGTTTCGTTGCATAAAATATGAAATTTAAAAAACAATGGCCGAGCGTGGGGTCGTGGGCCGCCATTTAAAATCGGTATTTGTGTTATTTTGAGAAGGGTTACGCTTTCGGGAGGATTGGTAATCTTTATCGAATTATGATTGATCCAAAATTGTACAGGCTCTTCTATTAGTTGTACCCTGTATTTGAAAAAAAAAACAAGTCTACTATGAGATCTTTATAAAATATGTGTTCAAAAATCCTTACAAAACTTTTTAATCTGTTCCTACTTCTCCCTACATTTGGCACCTCACATGTGGGGCCTAACAGAACCTCCTTGCTTCCGAACTACTTGAGTTTCTATGGGAAGTGAACCACTTGAGCTTGGGGCTTCTTAGATTAATACACTCATAGAGATTGAAGATGAATGGTTTAAGGATGTGGTCTATCTAACCGACGCTTTTATATTGCCGACTGTACAACTACTTATGTACAGATAACCGAAAATATAGTTCTGTTACTATATGGATGGAAGTGATAAAGATTATTTTAAGTAAGTACGCACAGAGAAGTTTGTCTAAGGTTACATTTTACGCAGCTGATTATAATCTGCAAGTTAAATCACTAGTCAACTAAAAAGTCAAAGAAGAAGCTCAAACGAATGCCTAACTCCATCCTTTTAATATAGAAACCACGCAGAACTCGGTTATCTCACTAGGAAAACAGAAACATGATGAAGATCTCTTTAAAATTCTATCAACAGACTGCCAGACTCAAATAGAATAAAATATTTCAACATGTTCACTTCTTTGCAACAAAGTCAAAAAGTCAGGAAATGCATGTTTCACGAAAACGTAATGCTGGGACGGTGCTAAATATATTATTTATGGGAGGAAAGGGTCAGTGGGGTGACTAATGTATGGAGAGGAATGTGGAGATTATGGTACCAAATATGAAGCAGATATTTTAAGACGAATCCGAATCTGCGTTTGTTTTTAAAAATGTAAAGGACGATTCGCATTAACAATTTGATAATTGGATCTCTGGTTTTTAAAGAAAACTATTAAAATATCGTCTATTTCTAGAGACGACATTTAAATTCTTTACCTAAATGTCAACTAAAGAAAAATAATCCCTTACAAAAATTGCCGAAATAGTCTGAAGAAATTGTCGAAGTTACGAAGAAACTTCACAGATAAATGTGTAGGAAAAGTAATTTTAATCAGACAAACTTGTAGTCAGCGGTGGGCATTCCAATATGTCGTGCGGGGTGGCCCCCAGCCTCCCGACCCCACTGGGATATTAACTAGTACTAAGGTGGGGCTTCACTTGTATGTATCTTGTGAGATTTTATCGCGACTACGAAGAGGCAATATGTAGCAGTCTTTAGAGTTGGAATATGTAATAGATTTTCCTACTAATGTTGCTTGGGGATCTAGCGTTTTAGGAAATGGAGTCTATGTTTCAGAAGCTTCCTCATAAGGGGTCTCTGGAGTTATTTACTAAGGATCATTTGTGTCATGTACGTAAGTAAGTGATCAAAACGGTGAAATACAAGACTTTTAGACCCTCAAAAAGAGTTCACTATTCGAGTCAAAATCCGTCGATTGCCTACAACATTCCAGGGATCATCAACTGTTTATCATTCCATGGAAGCTGCAATTAATTGAGGGTACCGGGTTGCAGTGACGTGCAGGGGTACTGCGCCCTCGTTCTTCTTTACTGTCGGCTAAGCTGTTAGCGCTGAGCCAAAATGGACCAAGTCCAAGTGAAAATTGGCTTAAATTTTCTATGGTTTTTTTTCTTTAAAATACTGAAATGTGTCAGGAACAAGTAATGGCTTTCGGGCAAAATTGTTTTACATATACAAAAATACTGTTATAATCTTTCATTTCATGATGGACAGTCCTTGTTTTTGTCAAACATTTATATTAATATTAGGTGTTCGTTATGTGTTATTCGATGTGAAACACATCCTCGACAAGAGAGATTTTTTTTAAAGATGACACTTTTGAACTACCTTTTTAGTAAATAAACATGAAATGAGACGGAAGAACAAAATCCTAACAGATGGAAAATTTCGAAAATTTAAACGCATTCTCTTGGTGCCGTAACTAAAGATGCACTGCAGTACCCCATTTAATAAAATGCATCAGTCTGTCATCGACCCGTGTCCATGTCGGTTCGATTCTTGGTTACTGCAAGCTACACTTTTTGTTTTGACTTCTGAACAGACGTGCAACTGATCTTTCGAGTTTGTCGTATGAGATTTTAATGGGAGAACTCAGTGCGCTGATTAGTTAAGAAATAATTGAATTTAATTATAGTTTTTATGAGGCTTTTAAAATGATAAAGATATTTTTTTTTTGCTATTGATAATCCTTCACATAGAGTGGCGACAGAAAGTCATATCTATGTACTTACAGACAAGCGTTAAGATAAATAGGTACACAAGACATTTCTGGCAGACGAAGCTGATTCTTAAGGAAATATAAAGATTTAGGAGACTATAATGCTACCCCTACTTTGAATTACATCTTCCATTAACTGAGATCCTATTCCACCTAATCAAATACCCTGAATCCGTCCATGGAATAAGCCAATTCCCCATACGTTTTCCATAATCCTGTAGAAGGGACGCCTAACTAATCTGCCTTAATCTATGGCTCGGGGGGAACAAACTTAGTCTAATTTAATTTCTATCCGTTTTCTGTTATTGGTATCTAATGTGTATGTATGTCTGTTTGTGTGTAACTTCAATTAAACTACAGAATGTTCGTTCCTTAGAGAATTGTATGGTTATGTTGATACTTAGGAGTTTGGCTTAACCTCTTAAAGTAGTTCAACAGATTTGATTCAATAAATCTACCCGATTGTAACGATTGGATATTTAATCTAGGGCTTGGATCTGTACCTATGTTCTGTGATCTTTTGAGATTGTTTGAAAGGAGTTCTCATATTTTCTTTTTTTGTCTTTTCGATAACGTTGTTCCACACTAGGATTTTCTTCTGTATCGTGGAGACACAGCACGTTACAACACGTCACAAACATACAATTTCCCATACACATGACACCCGGAACACCAATTTGTGGATCACACAAAGAGCTTTTCCGTGCGGGAATCGAACCCGCGACACGACGCACGGCAGCCAGTTGCCCAGCTACTGTACCAACTGTGCAGTCAAATGTTATTTGCCAAAATAATTATAATATCTTGTTGTATTCTTATTGTTACAAAATTTTATTATCTGTTTCCTTCTTCGCCATTCGAATATAAAACACTTAATTAAAAAACGTCATCATGCCTCTATGGCCATAAACTAATGTCTCTTTTTCTAAACAAGTAAACATGGCGTGATGACAGGTAATCATTGACGTTTAAAACGTCAAGATCGATTTTTTCAATTTGAGTAACGGCATTTTTTCTCAATATTCGTTTGGTTTGTTGTAAATTTTATTACTTAATTGTTTTGTCAGCGTTACAAATGACAAAAACGTCGTGGGTATTTACACTTTTTTTTTGTAAAATGACAGCAAAAGAGTTATAATAATTGTCAATTGGTGAAAGTGAGTGATTAGGGACCTATGATTTTGTAACTGCTTTTTTGATTGTGTATAGCATGGACCTAGAAAAAAAGGACCTTTTTTTCTAGGTCCATGGTGTATAGTTTGATTAATGCAGCTTAGGAAAAATAAATCAACTAGTTTATCACAGATTATATAAATAAAGAAACAGATAGCTTATTATTACATAATCACACCCAAAATTAAAAAGTGATGGATAATATTAAAAAATATAAAAACAATTAGAAAATAAAGTTACTAAAATATAAAAATAATAATCTGTAAAGAACCATCTCATAAGAATGCATAAATTAAACTTCTAACTAATGTAAAAATATTCAATTTTTGTCCTGTCCTGCGTAACCCAATATTGGGGTATGACGTCATAACTCTATATCGTGAGATTAGCGTGTCATTGACAGTGCAAGGGTTGTGCCTGTTTGTGTTTGGAACTCAAACGCTTTTCAAATGCAAAACACACGACTGATATTGGGGTGGAATTGCGCCTCCAACTTAAGCTGTCAAATTGAAATTCGAAAATGGAATGGCAAGGTTTCTGATGTACCTAGTCGATTTTTTTCTAATGTATTCAAGACTAGGTACTGCCGCGCGGCTCCTAATGGTGTTAGGGTTATGTTTTATAGTCTATAGCACTTTGAAATATTGTAGCTATATATCAGTGAAAGAATTTTGGAATTCCGACCAGCTGTTCGAAAGATAGTATAGAAAAGAACAATACTAGATGCTTGCATGATCGTTTTAACGCCATCTTGTGGTAATGGAATCTATAGAATTCGCATACTTAGATTGTAATTGGTGGAGTAATTCTTTAGTTTTTGCCTGTCGTTTCTTATTGGACAAAAGCAGGTTTAATTCGTTAAAATAAATTATTTTCAATTTACGAATTTCGAACACAATAATTCTCATTCAAAACGGAAAACCAATTTGCATATGGGGATTTTTGTTATTGTGGACATGGATATTTCCTTCATATGCACACAAATATATGATATTTAAAATGAAGGCATTTATTGCTTCAATCTGATACATTAATTTAATTTAATTGAAATAAAGTTAACGTTGTGGTTTCCCATATTTATTGGTTCCGTAGGCATCGTAAATTTACTATGTACCTACTTTAGTTTTCCTGCAAGCATATGTATTTCCTTATAATAATTTCGACCTCATTATACCACGGTTATCCTTGATAAAAAAAATATAAAATTTTTTCTTCGCTTTACCCTGGGCGGGAGGAGTCATTTCATGATTTTCCACAGACAAAAAAGGACAGATTAAAAAAAATGCACACAAAATTAAAACGTTATTCGGAGTTTAAACTTTTAAAATCAATTATAGGTACGATTCTTGTAACAATGACTCAAAATACAGGGTTAATGTACTGTTAATGGCCTAAAGTAAGTACCTACCACATCGGACTTGCAAACTTCGCACGATTTCGGAATGTTGTAGTGTGTATTTTATTAAACTGACAATTTTGCATAGGTACAGTTTTGTTTTAATAGTAATCTGAGCTAGGGAGTTCTTGTAATAGGACTTTGTACATCCGCTCGAAAATGGTCGGATGTGTTGCGTGAGCGCATCTTTGTAGTGTGCACTTTTTTAACCGACTTCAAAAAAAGGAGGAGGTTCTCAATTCGATTGTATTTTTTTTTTTTTTTTTTTTTTATTTTTTTTTTTTATGTTTGTTACCTCAGAACTCCGTCGTTTATGGACGGATTTGCAAAATTTTTTTTATGATTGAAAGGATATGCTTCCAGATTGGTCCCATTCTTTTCAAAATCAAGTTTTGATGATGGGATCCATGAGAAATCGAGGGAACTCCTCAAATATTATAGGCAACTATATAGTAATTTTAATATTTTCATAGAGCACTCAAGCATTTACAGTCAAAAAGTAATGTTTGATGAGGTGGAACTGGTGAAGAAGATCAGAAATGGATGATGAAACTTGACACTCGCATAGATATCACAATCAAGGTAGTTCAGCAACTATGAAAATGCACTGTAAACCAATGATCTTAAATAATTATGTTGGAAATGTTATCATCGAACTGATTTAATGATGATTATGGAGCTGGAAGGTAGGCACTGGAACTGCGTACCTAATTAATATATCCTAGCCGTGTTTGGGCTTGTTAGAATTGTCATAAGATGCACTTTGGCTGTAAGGTACTATTGAACTGATGTGATGATGAAGCTGGAAGGTTGGCATGGGGCCTAGTATTGTGTAAGCTTATTAGAGCTGTCAAGAGCAATGGAAAGGGCTATGCTCATAGTTTCCGTGCATGTTCGAATCAGAAATGAAGAAATCCGCAGAAGAACCAGCGTCACCGACATAGCCCGAAGAAATGCCAAACTTAAGTGACAGTGGGCACGGCACATTGCTCGTAGAACAGATGGCCGATGGGGCCGAAAGGTTCTAGAGCGGGACCGCACACCTTTGGGGGCGGAGTTTGGCCTAGTATTGGCTATTTTGCATTAGTCCACGTGGACTGCGTTTACACATTAGTGGTGAAATGCGTCATTGTGTTCTTATCGTTTTCCTGGTAATAGGCTAAGAGAATTAATTGGCATTTTTAACAAAACAGTCGTTTTAACTGGGTTACAAAACAATAATTGCGTCGTACAAAACAATAATTGTGTTTCTTTTGTGTGCACATATGTAGATAATACTTACTTAAAAAAGGTTCATACATTGAATGAGTCATAAATGTATATTTACAATAGCGATGGTCTTTTATATTTTTACCAACTTGTCTATATATGAATGTTCTTAGTAATAACAAAATAGTATTCTTCATTTAATGGGTTACAATTGATACAAAACAATAATTGCATCGGTCTTTTTTCTATGTACGAATGTATTTAATCATAGATACTAAATTAGATTGCATTTGGTATCTTTGAACTTTATCTGTCTGTTGATGAAAATATCTAGTTTTTTGTTATTTGGCGAGAACTAATATGAATTTATGATAAGATTATTATTTTATTTTAACTATAAGTCATAAGTATCTCATGCATCATATCATCTCTCCTCGAGATCAAAACGATTACACAGTAACAATGTACTATGATATGTATTTCTACGTATAAGTATGACATTGGTAACTTTTTCAAAAGAAATGTAGGAACGATATTGACTTCTTTGCCATAACACATTATAATAAAAAAAAAAAAACACTAAACGGCTACAAATAAAAAAAAATTTTACAAAATAAAAAAACCGCCTTCAAAAAAAGTCAAGCAATAAAAGTTCCTACACTAAAAAGTAAAAAATAACAATTTGAATTACTGTTAAAAAAACTTAATTTATAGGTAAACTTATTTGACATTAATATTTTGCAAATATTCAAAATTTATTACTTATTTTTGGAGTCGGTGCCAGCCCATGCAAGGAAATACAAATGGGCAACAATCCCTTGAAAAACTACCTCTTACTTAATTATAAAACTACTTAATACCTATTTGCATACTCAAATATAGGTATATTAATTAAGACATAAATACAGATTAGACTTCTCTACAAAAAATGTCCGATTTGCACATTTTTTTAAATAAAAAATATGTACTTACAAAAACATTTTAAGTACATTGAAAATGTTTAAGCATTATGTACGAAAAATGGCACCGGATATTAAAAACCTAACTAACATTAAGTTTCAACATCAAAATGCTGGCACCGACTCCAAAAATAAGTAATAAATTTTGAATATTTGCAAAATATTAATGTCAAATAAGTTTACCTATAAATTAAGTTTTTTTAACAGTAATTCAAATTGTTATTTTTTACTTTTTAGTGTAGGAACTTTTATTGCTTGACTTTTTTTGAAGGCGGTTTTTTTATTTTGTAAAATTTTTTTTTATTAAAAATTGAAGTTTAAAATTCGAGTACACGTGAGTAGATTACATAAAAAAATCTTATAGTTTACTTAAAATAATAAAAAAAATAGCAATAATTTACTCAATTCTTTCAATTTGTCTTTTTTAAATGGTTTATATACACGTTGGTATTTAATAATACGGTAGTTTCCAACTAGTCAAATTCAATACTTTTATCCAAATGTCAAAAACGATACTTTACTAGGAAAATTGTATGAAACATTGAATTATGACGTCATAGCATTTTTGCGTCAAATAGCTTACTTATTTTTGAAAAATTTGCTAAAAAATATCTAAAACTTAGTGTATCGATCGATCGATGAATAAAAGTATAGTTATATTTCAATATTTTATCGTATTAAAACGTCGAATTAATTTATTTTTGACCTAGGAAACTACCCAATTATTTAAATATCAAGAAAAGTATTAGCAGTAACTTGAAACCAGTGTTGTATTACGCTGCAATTTTTTTCGCGCGTACAGCGCTTAATGAAAAAATGTAGATTTAATTTATATTTTTTTGCTTTCCAACATTTTTCTTATAATTATAATGCTATTACTAATTAATCTTGTTATTAAAACCAATTAATCAATGGTTATAATTGGTACTTAATAGTAGGTTCATTTGATAAATGGGTGAGGGTCAAAGGCCGTACGTGTGTAACAAAACGGTCCGATCGCTAGCAGATCACAGTACACCAATTTTTCAAATTTGTTTAATACATTTTCAATCTATTATTTTTAAATAAGCCCGAAAATCTATTACAGTATTTTGAAAATGAATAGCAGTTTGATTGTCTGGTTTCTATTAACACTGGATTAATTTTAGTTGTTAATTTTGGTCTTTTGTACGAGAAGAGGGCTTTGCTTAACAGTGGCACAGCCAATTGTTTTACTTTTATATAGGGCCTGTTTTTTACAGACATATCACTTATGTATGATTAAAACACTAGATTAGAATGTGTAAATTATATTAATTTAAGAATTTACCTACAATAATATTTCACCTTTACCCGAATGTCATGGGCTCTTTAGACCTCATAGTTTATTTTGGAAGACAGAAATAACGTTTATGACATTGCCTGTTGCCTGTGGCATTATTTACTTTTCTTTTATTTGTAAGGTACCAGTGTTTAACAAGAACTCGTAATATTCGTAAATGGGCGGGTACTTGTTATTTTAGTACAAATCAATATTATTTTGGTCTTTTCAAGTGGCTCAACATTCGCTGATTAAAAAGGCGCGCAATTGGTTAGTGACTGTCGGAAATATTATGTTGTTCATTTGATGACGTTTTTAGTTTTTTTTGTAATTTATCATACTATAGTGAGAACAAAGGCTTCGTTCGTTCATACGTCTTATGTGCATTAGTTTAACTAAAGGACCAGACTTCGACTCAAAGGACCAGATTATACAAGCTACGTATCCAATGAAATATACCGTAATAATAATATTATCTATTTCTACTTTTGTATGATGGAAGTACCTTTCTCTAAACTAAAGAATTTATCTTCCAAAATATACTATAACACCTCAATCCAAGTTTTATATCAACTCTAAAACCATTTCCATGTTACACGCATGCAAGGCTGCTATTAAAAGGTGGTTCACTGCCTATCCTTCGCTGAGATAATCTAAGATCAAATCTAATCTATTGATTGCAGGCATCCGGGTGGGCTGGGAAGTAAAACCGAGTAAAAAATACGTTCAAAACAATAGCCCGAACTTGCTCAACGGGTTGCGAGTACCAACTTTAACATGCAGATCATGTGAACTTTATACTCTTTGAATAAGTTCTAGTTTTGTTTGTTATCGTGTCTGCGAATGTTTGCGAGCCTGCATTGTGGTCAGAATGTCAGATTCAGCTTGCGGTTGGAGCACTCCTTTGAAGGCACAATTTTTGATTAATCTCAACTTTATTGAGGAAAGAATAATAATTACTTTTTTGAGGATTTTACGCACGTTTTACGATTCCTCGGAGTTGTTAGCATTCTCAAAAGTTTCAAGGAAGGCGAAGAAGAAAAATAACAGTTATTAAACGCGTAATAATATTAAAACTACAAAACAATTGGATTGTGTTAAAAATGTTAAAACTGTTTTCAAGGAAGACTGCTTCTATATAAATAGCAGTCTTTGATCAAAGACATACATAAAGTAACCAAACATATTTGTGTACCGGTTCATGCATGGCGCGCCGAAACAAAATCGTTTCTCACAATTTGTACATTCTTACCAAAATTTATAGGCGTGCAGTCGCCAAAATTTCAAACATTCGTAAAGCATTATTTATAAAAATACTGACGTTTCAATAGAAAGTCTCTGTAATATGAAACTTATTATACAGAATGTTGCCTCTCAACCCATTTCTGTGCGTTTGCACAATGGGACGTGCATGCATGTGTTGATACAAGTGCAGGCATCTGGCATCACCCGGCAAGCAGCAACACTTTTTGTTCAGCCCACAGGTACGAAACGACGAAAAAATTCTAAGTAGAAAAAAGGGACCGCTCTCCGAGGGGGTAAAAACATATTTATTTTTAAGAACGCGTCAGTTTAACTTCAACCTTATAATAAGGGTATTAGAGTAGGAAAAGGGTAGATTGTCTGCGTAATACAACACCACGGGGACGCAGGGGTCTAATGACACGTGAGTGGTTTTTATATTATATTTTTTTTGTTAAGTTTCAGTTAATTAGAGTTGAAATTCTTAACTTTTTTGTGTTTTCACTAATTCTATTTTAATTGGTTGTAGTGGAGATCGTTTTGTGCGGCGCCTGGAGTTATTAACCTGCTCCTGCTTGTGGTCTTAGAGACGCCGGCATAGTATCACACTGTGTCCGTTATACTTGTATTAATATCCATGTTGGCGTGTTCGTCAATATTTTAATTGAAGTTTATACGAAGGAATTTGAGTAAAAACCTTGAACCCTGTTTGATTCGCAACAATGATTTACCGCCTCGCTTTGCGAACAACCAAATTACACCGCAAAAGTATTTGTGCATGAGGAACGGGGCTTTGTGAGTCTGCGGCAGACGCTTCGCTTTGATGATACCTACTCCATGCCAAAGGAAACAATGTTAAATCCTTTCCTACAAGGTGTCGAAATATGTAAGCTTGCCAAATCTCTGGGCCGGCCAGTGCACATTGGCAGGCGCATTAAGGGCGCTGCCAAGTGCCGACGACCGGCCGCTGTGCCAGGTACCTTGCCAACTGCCAAATCTCGCTGCTTTTTTCACAACACAAATTTTGTGAAGCCTATTTCGAATTCAGCCAACATGGCGGACCCGATATTGGTTTTCGAACGGAGAATGAATAATTTTGTAGGATTTTTGCCAAAAGTAAATTATGTAAAGTTCTCGTTCTAGGTGTTCTCGATGCGGGCAGGGAGCCAATTTTGCGAAATAGGATTTTGTACCTATCATTATTAGGAGGAGATTATTAATGCGAATAGGCAGCCGGGGACTTTCACCTTATTAATTATTTATGGCTCTCCTTTGTGATTCTTCCCCTTGGTCATGATAATATATGCTCTATACGGATACCTGTTATTTCTTTGTGCACGGATGTGTCATGAGCACCATTACTCATCCACATTTACCTGAGAGGCCCGCAGCAAAGTTGTTAGTTGCTCTCCGGCTCTATACGTAGAAATAATGATGTTACTCGGTCCAAATTTAAAGTTATTCCTTATTTTGCGCAGTCGAGTAATTTTCGAGATCGAATCTATAGTCACATAAAATTTAATGCTATATAAGACCAGAATTTTACTATAACACATAAAAAGTAATATTCAAAAACAAACAGAAATGATACAAAACAAAAGCGATAACAGTAGAAAATATACTAAAACGTGGCATCTATTAAAAATCTGTTGGATTGTAAAGAGTTATAACCCTCCCACTTGGGGGGCATCAAGTTTTAAAGCACACAGGACCAAGTTGAGGCGGTCGAGCGTACCCCCGCAGGCAATTTGGTCCTCCCAACCCCAGCGGCCGCGTTATAGGGTTATTGTTAAATTAGTACATTCATACTTTGTTGTTTATGGCAACACTAAACCGATCTGTTACGACCGACGGCGATGTTGCGCTTGATTGATTTACTGAACTTTTTCTGTTTTTGCATATAAAACTGATGGCGGTATTGCCAAAGTTGTACAATAAATTTTAATCGATGCTGTGGTGTATGTATGTTTACCAGTTATTTGAACATTGCTTTCTGGCACCATTTGTACAGAAAACAATATTGACGGTGATCACAAATAATGATAGGAATCATTTGCAAATGTGTAATAATAATTACGCTAAGCATATTATTGAAAGTGTCTTGATACTTGAATCAAATGTCGACAGTAAAACAATGATTTTTTTAAGTTAAAGCAAGAAAATTCAATGCCTATTCTATCTTCTTAGGAGCCAGATTTATACACGATGACACTTTCTGAACAGAATTTGAAAATGAAGACATCAATTGATGGCTGTTTGGGATTTTGGGACCCCACATTTGTGTTTAATGACCCCCGACATGTATCAACTGAACTTGGAAGCGCAGTTAATATAAAGAAAAAACTATGAAAAATATATTATTTTGGCCATAATAACCTGAGTGGTTTACTATAGGTTCGAAGGGCCGTTACAATAGTAATTTGTTTTATTATTGGTACAAAGTGGTACCAAATTACACATGATTGGTCGGTACGTGAGTTTTTGTACGATTAGCCCCTGTCGCCTCGGGCATATTTATAGTTTCGATTGGTTTTATGTCGAATTTACCAAATTGATCTTTTTTTGTTTTCGGATTTTTTGGAAATTTTTAATACCTACCTACCTATGTATAGGTAATGGTTTTGATAGAAAAACGTAATTTTTAACGGCTTCGAAAATACTGTTAAGAGATTAAATGAAATTAGCGATTTCTTCTTCTTGGATAATTGAAAGAATTTCAATGTATTATTGAGATGGTCTTTGATACAGTAACTATTATACTTTTTTGTGAGGGGAAAATCATCAAATGACTTCTTCTCGCCCAGGGAATGTTACACTCTTACTGACTAAACCCCCCCGTTCTTTATCCTTCTCTAGGCCGAAGCCGCGACCATACTGCGCTTACCCCGCAACTCCGGCTAAACTTTAGAATCCAAAATCATCAATATATCTTTAAAAACCGACAAAATGCTTCATAAGTACCTAAGTAACGAACAACCATTTTATAATAGCTACAACCAACCGCAAACGCTAAACAGAGGAACAAAGAACAATTTCTGAATGTTCATTTTACATTGTGATGTTTGAATTTGGAAGCTTTTTCCCCCAGTTTTTTACAAATGATAATTAAGGTGAGATAAAAACTTCGATGAATAAGTAATCGCAGGGTATGTAGTGGGTACTACTTCACAGTGAAGAGTTGCTCAACAAATTTTTGCTATAAAGGTGAACGCATACAGTATCAATGCGAAAGTAACTCTGTCTGTCTGTCTGTCTGTCTTTTCTTCACGCCTAAACTACTCAACCTACTTGTATGAAATTTGGTACAGACATAGTTTGGAACTATATCTGTACTAAATTTAACGAGAAAGTACATAGGATAGTTTTTAAACCAAAAATCTGCAGGTACTCACTTTTCCACGCGAACAAAGTCGCGGGCAAAAGCTAGAAAATAAGACATTTTGTTTATTATCAAACGACCTACTTGGACAAAAAAAAATCGTTGACCATAAAATTAAATATAAAAATATTTGAATACCAACCATACCAATTCAATTTTTTAAATATGGAATCGCATAATTCTAGAAAATAAAATTCAAAACGCAAGCGGCTTAGCTAGCAGAAAGTACTTGTTAGGTACGTTCAAAACGCATTCGACAAAGCTGTATTGAAAAACACAGCACAAAAGCAGTCAAAGAACTTACATAAAACTATTGAACTAAAGAATGAACCAACCAAAAATGTTGTTCGGTCCTTCGAACACGCTTTACATTTTCCAACCTCACAATGGAGTACTTACCAATGGGAATGTAGCTTTGTGTAGATTTAATGATACCAGTGACCCCAGATTGATAAAACCATGGTGAAGTGTGATGTTGCTATAATTGTTTATTGTTTCGTTGAAGGTTCCTCATGTAAGTACAAATGATTTGATTGTCAAGTTCCGGTTGCCATGGGTGAAGGATTTTGTGTCTTATTAAGATGTAGTTTTGTTTTAAATTTGATTACTTCTACTTTGCCTTCCTTGTAAGAAATACTGCTTTGTTGAATTAAGATTGGATCAAAGCAGGGTTTGGTTCAACTTCTTTAACTAAAAACTTCCAAATCAGGTACACGCTTATAATCCATACATATGAGTTACTGATAGTAAATATCAGACAGTTATAAAGTTAAGTTATAATCATTAAAAAGCTATTGCAATTCATAACTTAACGTACAATTACTGTTAAAGTAAAATTTATATGAAAACATCGATGGTATAGAAGCCGTCCAAAGCGCAACAGACACAGGTAGCTACTTCATAGAAATTGAAAAGAAAACCAATACAAACATTTATGTAACTTTAATTAAAAATGCCAAAGTACATATTATGCTTTTTTCAACCAATCCAATCACAAGAGACTAGCGTTTTTGCCATACAATAGATACTAATAAAATAGTCCACACTATTAGAGTCGCTTGTCAAAATGTTTTGACATAGTTACGTTATCGTTGATTGGATATTGGGTCAACCATGCGAGCCTATCACTCGATAGTGGACGGAGTTGCGAAATTAGATAAATATGTTACTTTTTCAAGTATGTATGTATACCGACCTTATTATGGTTTTTGGAATGTGTGAAGAATGTGCTGTAAATTTCTATATAGATAGAATTTACTTTCGAGTGATGTACACTGAAGGAAAATCTTCAAGAGCTTTTTCTCTGTATTAAGGCTGATCAAATATGGGTTAAGTTGATAATGATGGTGAAGTATTAAAGCGGCTATAAGCGTAATTATGCACTGCCGGACCGGAGGAGAAGAGTCAACGGTTAGTTTCAAGTCTTACTGACTTGAAACACTCATTTTGATTGTTTGACTCTAACACTCTCCCTACCCGGGGTGGGAAAAGACATTTGATTTGATTTTACCCCCTCAACAAAAAGGATGTAAGATTTCACAGGACAGCGCTGAGTCTGTGAGCGCTGCAAAAGTCATGTGCAATAGAGACCAAATCTATATTTCGTAAAAATAACATTACTTGGATTGATTACATGTTAATGAAATATAAACATTTCACGCGTTGTGGTGTTAGATAAAAAGCACAATAATTCAAAAGTATTCATGCATTTTTTTATTACTAACAAAAGTGAAATAACAGTAACACAGAACAACATTCATTCACACCAACTAAAGACTAAATATGAAGCAGAAACAGATGAAATAAACACAATCAACATCACCAAACTAAACTGAGACACAAAAAAACCGATCACTTTATTCGGATGACAACGCCGTTGTCACAAGTCTTTCGTATTTCGATATAGTCAATAATATAGCTACACAATCCTTCAAGCAAGCTTGTATCATTATATGTAATTGACATTAACAAATGATACACATCTACATTACAAAACTTCAGTCTCTACTTGATTGATATTAGCCCCTATTGTGGTGCCATAGAAATTTAAAACCTGATTCTTTGTACAAAAAATGAGGATATAAAAGCTGTTTTGAAGTTTTTTAAAGAGCACACTCGTTGATGCTTGGAGTAAATTGGTAGATCAATATATTTTGCTGTATTGATAGATGGTGAAGAAGATGGATTAGAAAAATGGGAAATATTGTTAAATAGTATTTATAAAATAGATGGTTATTGTGTTAAAAAAGTAGTAATTGGATTATTGCCACCAACAACACAACAACAATTGAACAGTGAATAAAAAGGGAAGATGAAAAAAAATGGTGTATTTAAAACTAGCTTCGCCCGCACGTTGTGCTGATGCCGAAGCAGCGTAACCTAGGGCATTGCCTATCTACATACCAAATTTCATATAAATCGGCCCAGACGTTTTAGTGTAAAAACATAACTAACATACAACCACACAATTTCACAAACTTTAACATTTAAAATATTAGTATAGAATACAAATATCTACGATATAAAGTAGAAAAGTAAATAAGGGCTGACTTTGTAAAATATTAAACAATACAAACATACATTTCCCGGGGTCAGTGCCAAAGCTCCTAATAACTTAATTCCGTCTTCCTGGCGTCTGATTGAAGCTAATTGCGCGACCTCCCACCTTTCGCCCCTTTGTGACGGTAATTGAAGCCTGACCTGACTGTATTTGACCCAGGCGTGGTGATAAAAGTAATTATTAATGTAATCGTGGCTTCTATTTTCGGACTGAACTATTTTAAGGTGGTTTCGCAGCGTTGGTTAATTTACCAGTGCTCTACGCTTAGATTAAAGGATTAGTAGCAATTGCATTGTCTACCATTCCGGTTACTGAATTTTTGTAACAAATGTTCAAAATGAAAGAATTATGTATGTATAGAAGAGCGTTTTTCGTCTCTGACTTTTTCAGTATAAACAAACCTATACGAACGATAAGGTTAAATGTTGAACACGATGTAGAAAGCCTTTGCGTCTCATGCTTTATACGTCGCAATTAAAACAATAATTGCAATTTTCATTCCAACACAAGAAAAGTTTAATTTCGTAACAGCTAAACAAACATATGATTTCTTAAGAACATAATTATGTGTTGCAACATTTTCTTTGTCTGTCTTCTCAGTAGCGTCATGTACTGGTATTATTTACAAAATAATAAAATGCTCATTGTTGCTTTGCGATTAACATGGCAAATTCAGAGAATTTAAACATTTATTAATGTTTTTTCCTAATATCTCGAGGGAAGTTATGGGATTCCCTTTCATTGAAATGTATTAGGAGAATTAAATCACGCATATTTTGACAATGACGAACACAAACTTGGTACGAGAAATGACGTTATTTATTTTAATGGCGAATTAAATGCCGATGTATTGCTCTTAATTAAAAATAATGTTACGTGTAAACAGGAATAAATTAAACCCAATGATGCATCATTCATTTAAAACGAACCAATAAATAAGTTTGCTACACCTAGGAATGGCGTGAAACAGAAACTAGAAGGAAACGGTAATCTTGATGGCGAACAATGAGCTCACATAAAATCATTGTATTTAAATGATACAACTGTTTATTACATTAATATAAAATATGCAGCACATAATAATTCCGTGAGTCACCATTTGTCACGAACTCACGACACAGTAGGACCGTTGGTACTTTGGTAGACTCATCAGAATTCGTTGTTGAAATCGAGTCGACGGGCGATGTTGCTAAAACTAGGTCGATAATTACCCATCATTTTATATTAGCTGTTTTACGATTATTGAACGCATTCCATTTTTATAGTTCCACTGTTTTAAAATCAATGTGTATGCTACTAGCATAATGCTACGGCCTAAATTTAATTCTAAATATGCTTCTAAGAAAACTTGTTTTGAGATGTTTAAGTAGCGAATTCCTAAAAAGACGAATATTAGGTGTTTATATGATTTATGTTGTTGATTTACTGGAAATCTTGCATTATTAGGTATATTATCTTTTATCCGCTATCCCAATTTACGGAGTTAATGATGTCAACACAAATGAAGTAGAGATACAAATTGCACATGCAAGCTAAGCCACGACAGACGTATAAAAACAATCGATTAATGACTATTCAGTTCCAATTATAATACACACAAAAAACAGGGCAAAGAAGGAAGCAGCAAAAGTAGTAGAAGTCGACATTATGCTGATAAATAACAACATCGATCATTTAGGAAAAATAGCGGCACAAATAAATAGGCAATTCAATCCTATTGACAGTGACGTCCAAAAAGCTTTGCAATTGACAATACTTAACCTTGAACTTTGTATCAATTAACTCTATATACTACATACTAAGGTTGTTATTCCCACGATGAATTAAATCATTATTTCGTTTAGTCATGTAATTGGTGCTGCATTAGTATGGATCTAGAGAAACCTTGGAATAGGATTAGGAATTGAGTGTGCTATTACAATTTGAATTCTATCATCCATTTTAATACTGTTTTGAATTAGTTAATCTAATTGGAAAATTGATTCTCCTTTTAAGTCCTTTTTTGTGTAACAGGCAGATTTTCAAGTAGCTTTAGGTTATTTATTACTATCATGAAATTATTCTCAGAAATAATGTTGATATCCTTGAATTGCTAAATCAATAAGCACTATATCAAATGGATTGGTATTTACAATGTACAGCGAATCAACACGAATCGAACCATTGTAGTTAACTCGTAAATGGTCTTTGAGTACCCCATCATTACCAATAGCGTCATACATCCATTACTCGTTAACATCTAATTGATTATATCTACATATGCGGATATCGAATAATCTCAACCAGTACCAAACCAGTATTAGTTTGAACGTAGCTATAACACAAAGCCATTACAGAAATGGTTATAACCTAGCAAATACACTGATAACCAATAACGCCATATCTTATTTACAAACACATTGTTGTACAAGCTTAAAGGAAATTGTGTCTCGTATCGTATTCAACGCAAATTCCCAACAGTTCACTACCAAATTTCTCAGGTACTCGTAAGTTTATCTTTACACCATCAAATCAAGCATTCAATACTCTTCACAAGCCTGTTTGCCTTCAAAGATTCACTGTACGCCGTCACCGACAATGCCTCTATTCATTGCAAAACATCCTCTATTCCCTGAACGTTAAGGTCCTGCCGAATTGCATGCGTAAACTTGCAATTGGATTCTAAAATGCGGAGGTGCTTTTGGTACTCACAAGTAGGTCTTTGTGAGCGCGACCAGTATTTCGAGATCTACCTCGTCTTTCCCATTACTTATTGAAATAGGTGTTGGCGGGGGTGGGGTGATGCATATGAGAGGGCTGGTTATTTTAGGTTTGGGTGCGAGGTCGCGCGACAGAACTGTTCTTGTGTGGATACTATGAAACACTGTTATTGGACAGAGGAGCATTCAGTTTGTCTGTTTGTCAGTTTGCTCTGTAATTTCTTTGTTGCTATGAATCGCGATTGTATTGACATATGGTTAGTAGTTTTTTACGGATGTGATGGTGTGGTCGTGAATAGATGCTTTAGTTGTTGAAATATTAACGGATATGGTTTAGCTGAGTGACTCATTGTTGTATTGCAAATATTGTGAAGGGGAACTGAAGCTAGCATATTATCAATAGAATTGTTGTCTGTTGTACTAACACAGCTTGGCTTGTACGTGTCCCACTGAAGAGATAGAGAATATAATATAGGATTCTTTATCCTTACTTCAGAAAGATTGTATAAAATAATCATTCATTCATAATTCATGAAGCGATCATGGTCTACATAAGAGATATTCTTAAAGAATTTTAACTCTTCCAACTATTTATAAAAGGGAAGCTAGCTAATGCTTGCAGTCAACACAATTATGCAACAGTGTGTCACCAAAAATATATTCTCATTCCGAAGCAATTACGAGAGCAGAGGAAACCACGAGATTGTTGCCAGACATAATAGCACACAGATTGTTTTACAATTACACACATCACGATTATGGTTATTTAAACAACGATAAGAAGTAATTACAATGACATTTATTCCATTTTGATAGTTTTGTAAAAACCATTGTTGAGCGCAAACAGTGTGTGGACCTTGTGCAAATATTGCTTAAAGTTTACTGAAAAAATCTTGCATACTCGTTTGGGTGTGGTGATCCTTAATTTTGTGATGGGTCTTTCGTTAATGGCATAGAGGATAATGGTTTGCCTTGTTCATAAATATTTACTATCAGATTAGGATGCTTCTTGCCAATTTTCCATATTTAATGGTGCTGTTTCAAATTTGCATGTAGAATTTATACAGCTAACGATTTTCATTGACAATTCAATTGCAACTACATATCACGAAAATAGTGATAACGTGCAACAAATTACTCCTATTAATACAATGTGACACTGTCACTGGTTTTCCTGTTTCCGCTTGCTCTTTCAATTTAATGATCAGAATCAATGTCAATGTAACGGTAAGCAACTTTCTTAATACGATCGTGCTTAAAAGGTTCAACTTTCGTCGAACAAAAACTGCAAATACATTGTAAGAGACTAACAGAAAGGTAGTACATAAAACTTTTCAAATTACAAGAAGTGGGGCTCCACATATCTGAAAGGACCCGACAAAAACCGCAGACGTTAAGCTTGAAACTTGTTATGCTCAAGAATGGATATCAAACGATCATCTTATGAACGATGGCGGCGTCACTTAGACCTTCTAAGAACTGCAGTCTTGCCATGAACTCTTAAATTGGTGACGAAACACCGTGAGACCGACATATGGTCGGAAATTATCGCGTCATCTCCACTTAGTATTTAGTTATTCTGTATGTGGATTGAAATCGCTTTAATTATATACTCATCTGCATTTTGTCCTGAATATGGAACATGTAAATTTTTTTTGGCATGACGCACGCTTCATGTTTGTCAGTCTGCGAGTGATTACTTACTGGCTGTAAAAATATTTGTTTGTAGTTTTTTCATATTTTGTTTGTGATGCATGCCACTGGCATTTTGGTATTGATTATATTTATGATATTATTTATTAGCATATTTCAAAATATTACAAATATGTTTTTTCCATCGTTGTCTCGTTAATGCAGCTACTACCTATCTGGTGTCTATTCAATGGCTCGACAGGAAAGCAATATAATATTTAATAAGAACGTCGTACTAAAAAATTTAATGCGACCATTAAGCTAGCCAATGAAAATCGATTCTATTGAATAATCTACGATGGCTGTCGACATAGTACGGAAAAATGCTTTTTCCTTGGAATTAACAATTATAATTGAACTGCAGTGTTAGGAACGTGCTGTAGTTCGTTTTTTGTGAAATGAAATTCAAACAAAGAGTGGTATCGATGGTTTCATCAAACACACCCCTAGAGCCGGCTGGAAGCGCTCTCGATCAACAAGGGAACCGGTTCACCGTGCTCCGAGATTCGTTCGAACTGAATTGATATAAAGTTATTAACATTGAATTAAAATATTTACAGAGTTGTGCCGGGTGCGCTCGTTTATTTTTGCATGACAATTAAATATGTACATGCGACTCCGATACATTTAAAACGTGGGGTTCATTTTCGATCATTTGCATGTACCTTGAGGGCGCAGTGTTCTTTTATTCATATTCACGAATCTGGCTATTCTCGTTTGGTGAGTCGATCGAATGGTGCCAACCAGATATTTTTTCCTTCTCATGACATTTCGTGCTGTCTGTACGCTGTCACCGATGGAACTCGATATGCATGCATTAAAATTTAAAAGCGTCCATAAGTTATTCATACTCCATTAAAAGTTCCAATGCAGTTTGCACGAGCAACAGACTTTAATAGAAATCGAGTTTCTTTCAAAAGGAATTCAAACAGAGCTTCTTTTTCTTTTGCCCAGTCCACGTCTGACCTACAAATTTACATAGCAGACAATATAATTCTTCCTTGGCTTCAACCTTTGTTAGCTACGACTAATTTCTGAGAACATATTTTAGCCTGTTTTTACTTCAAGTGGGCGGTTCCTCTTGATCGTAGATTGTCTGACTCAGATGATACGGCTGTGGGAACTTATATCACTTCGGACACGAAAGGCAAACCGACCACTAACGCGTTTATCTGTAACATAAGTACACGATTCATATCGGAAACGCTATCTCACCGAGGCGGCTCTTCCACCGCCCTAAAGTTGGACGAAAGCCAGTGCCTAAAATCGTACTGCGGACATGATTCAACTATGAATTCGTGTTTATGCTCCATATCTTTTATTACATTAATGCGTCTGAAGTTCTCCTGAGACGTGACAGCATTATGAACGATGTGGCCCCACCAAATGTGGCGTATGCCACCGCAGTGCGACCCGAAATGGCCCGAAATGACCAGTAATCGTCGTTCTGATGGCAGATAAGCACAAATGAATTGTAACGCCCGTCCTCCCACGACCGAGCACAATAAAACCGGGCCTGACCCTATAAAAATAAAAACAGGCAATTAATATTGTTTATTCGCGTCCGTTATTCAGAGCGGCGACAGTAACAAACGACGTCTGCATGGATTAATGCCATCGGAGCCGGAGCGCGTCTCTCGCGGCTCGCGGCCGCGACACCGATGCCGCGGACACCACGCCGATCCGGTTGAGTAATTCCCTATGTAACGGGACTTCCAGTTATGTAAATCTCAGCCGAATTTCACGATGCATCTGCATAGTTTCGAAAGTGGATCTTAATTAGGAGTTCGATTAATTGCGCGACACCATTTTATATCAATAGTATGAATAGGAAAATAAAGCTGTTGAAGTGACTTATGGATTATGGACGCGGAACCGAATCGATGCATAGTAATGACTCCCAATTAATTACGGGCGCTCTGATTTCCTATCGGTCGGGCGGAATGCCTCAGGGAGACATTATCGGAACGATGTACCTAGTATAGCTAGATACGCTGGAAAAGCGTGAAGTGTTTAATTTTGGATCGATTATACGTCAATGCAACTACCGGGTTATCGATATCGCAGTGAGATAAGCCTATTAGTTGCGTCACACGGATAGTGAGCGGCGCCACGGGCCGACCTCTGTGATCACTCGCAGCTGTGGGGTCACCATCACCGGCCCCGGCAGGCCCTAATCTCCTGAAACTTTTACGAGCCAACGCATGAATAATTCCCGAGAGGAGCAGCTATCGATCGCACACGTCGAGGTTTTTATTTATACGGCGCGGGTGGGCGAGGCGCATATTAGTAAACAGGCGCAGGCGCGTCGTAGACACTCACCGACTTGTAGCACGTTCTCCACACAGCCAGCCTCCAGCAGCTTCAGCCCTCGGCAGAAGGCAATGTTGCGGTGATCGTCGGGCGGCGCCCGCGCCAGCGATGAGTACATGCAGATGTCCCGCTCATCCCGTGGGAACGACCAATACACGACGCGGCGCTGCACCGGCTCCGGGATGCGTTCATAGCGCTCCTCGATGCGTTGGAACGGGATCGCGGCGGCGACTATTTTCGCTGTGATATCGAGTAGCGTCGGCGGGGCGCGCGGCCGGCAGCAGGCGCGCGGCGCACACGCGGACATGGCGCTCGCTCGGCCGCTCGGCGCGGACTGACGGCTAGCGCGCCCCTCCCTCCACGCCGCGCCCCGCGCTGGGGGGCACCCCGCACACCCCGGGGATGCGAGCCCAGAATCGACACACTGCGATAAATTATTCATTTGGCAGGCATAATGTGCGATATATTATTAAAAGTTGGCATTTTTGTTGTTCTCTGTGGCCTCAAAATTGAATACATAACTATTCGAAATTGCTGTTGCTAACAACTATTAATTGTTAATTACATAGAAAATAATTTGAAACGTTGCAAATGAACTAGATAGGTGCGTGTGCATTTACTTATGTTTTTTTTTTAAATATTATTGTGTTACAGCAGCAAAATTTCAAACAGATACAACCTTTTTAGTATTGGATGCTCAGATTATATGAAACTTGGAAAAGAAATAAATAAGAACAATACTCATAAAAATATAATGTCGTTGCGTGTCGTTGATGGCCGACGCTCCTCGCATTACACAAACGAAGGGGAAAGGCTGGAGCGGAGCGGAGCGGTGCGGGCGCGGGGGTACATTAACAGCTGATGGCAGGGGGGCGCGGGCGGGCGGGGGGCGGGACCGCCGACGTCAGGTGTCCGACCTGCTGGCTCAGCTGTGATTGAGCGCCCCGCGCAGCGCTGCAGCGGCTTACTTGCAACGCATGTACATTGACCTTTTTGTTTATCATTTTTTGTAAACATTACTCACTCAACCGCGCTCGAAGGAAGCAGACTTTGATTTTCGAATGTATTGTCTTAGTAACAGCGGTGAGAGACCCTGTTGTAAACTCTTTGTGAAAATTGAGAGTCGGGTGACAAAAGCTTAAGCCTATTATGTATTTTGAGATTTTATTGAATAGTTTGCGTCTGTTCTATTGATAAAAACTAATATGAATGTTGTTTGTATTTACAAAAATACAGATAATTTGCTAGACAAAAAACATTTGTAGGTAGTATGAAAGTTTTAATAAAAATTCAAAACCAATTTTAAGAAGAAATTAAACAAAGAAAATCTTACAGTAATATCTAAGAAGTACACGCTGAAATAAAAATCACATTAACAACTTCATACGAAAACAATAGACTTGTAATAAAAAGCGCTTTATCCGCTGAAAGCGCTCGCTATCTTGTCTCGGACGGACGACAGCGAGGAAATCCCGACACGCTTACATACCTATATATACAACATACCTACTGTTTATACATAATGCTATTATGTCGATTTATGTGTAAACAGTCAGCTGATCGCATTGAAAGTGATTTAACTTTTTTGTTATGAAAGTTGCTGAACTTCATTTCAGTACGAGTTTTTTTTAAATTATTGTTAGACACAGTAACTGATTTTCGTCCTAGAGATGAGTCAAATAATGTCAAAAATAATAATAGTATTAAAACTCAGCGTAGTTATCAGGTGTTTCCAAAATGATTGCATTTCCATAACTAGTTTGAAGTTCCCTACGCTTCTTGTGAAATTTCGGAGACGAACGCTCGTACCGCACCTATATGTATAATTTGTGAAGTGCAACTCGCTAGATTCTTTTAAACTGTGACGGACTAGCGATACTAGCGTGAGGTTTTTAGGCGGTAGGGGGCAAACGAGCTTTCGGATCACCTGATGGTAAGCGATCAGCGCTCCCCATAGACACTTGCAGCACCAGAGGAGACACAGGCACGTTGCCGGACTTTTAAGAAGGAGTAGGTACGCATTTTTCTCGAAGGTTTGAAGGTCGTATTGGTTCGGGAATACCTCTGCAAAAAGATCATTCCACAGCTTTGCTGTGCTAAACAGAAAGTTTCGCCAAAATCGCACAGTTGTGGACTGCCATCCATCTATATGATGGTCTGATGTAAGCAAAATCCCATTAGTACATAGTCTGATTTATAGAAAACTAGTGAACCGCCCGGCCTCGCACCATTTAGTGGATGTTCATATGTATAGAAGCTTCCTCTTCAATCACTCCATAAAAATACTGCATCAAAATCCGTTATGTAGTTTTAAAGATTTAAGCAAATATAGGCATATACTTTGTTTTATATTAGGTATGTAGTGATGACGACACTCACGCGAATAAATTGAGAAAAGCGTTTCTTGTTTCAAGTCACAACGGGACTCTATTCATGAGCAGCGTGCCCATAGCGCAACTTACTGAATTCGAGTAAGGCGTTATTCACAAATAATCCTAGTACGTCACACGCTAATTGCTATTCAAAAAAATCGTAAGTGGTCTGATATATTTTCTGAGGCCAATAAGCTTGTTTGGCCGTCATCCATCTACTCCTGAATGCACCAGTGTCCAGGGTCCAGAGCGCTAAACAATAAACTCGAAACTATAAAGTCTGTTGTAGCCCCAAGAAGTGACCATTTTAAATTTCGAATTCAAATTATATCATTGGAGGAGATGTAAAGAAAGAGGTTCTATTTAGTGACCTACAAGTAAATATTCTATAAGAAACTTTTTTTACAATATGGCAGTTGCTTGCTCAGCAATCCACAAATAAATGCGGCATTATGATCTTAGCTCTTGCATTATCCTTAAATATTTTACTTTCACTATCTTCCTCAACAAATTTACAAAAGAAGATCAGTTCATTTGTGGTTGTCTGTATAAGTAAGTATTTGAATTGTTTTCAGATTTTTCACTCCATAACAATCAATGAATTTTCTGTATTAGTTAAAAGTGAATTTTTTTTAGTCAGCTCTCGACATAAAATATTTTTTTTTCTGCGCGACAGAGTAATTACTCCCTATCCTATTTTTAATTTCTTTTAAGGTTTACTTACTTTAACAAAGGTCTGAGGAAAATGATAAATCAGCCGAGATTGCGGGTCAAGCGTAATAGGGTCTCCCAGCCTCGATCTGCAGCAGGAGAAGAAACGGAGTTCTTTTACTCAGCCTCGATCTGCAGCAGGAGAAGAAACGGAGTTCTTTTACTCAGTAAGAGTCTAGCACTGCCATCACCTCAACCGGGATGAGAAAATTAATTTGGTGATTAATATAAAACTTAATTTAGCTAGAAAATAAATCTATACTAATATTATAGAGAGGTAAAATTTGTAAGATTGTATGTAGGGGGTAATCTTTGAACCGCTGGTCGGATTGCCAAAATTCTTTCACTGATAGGTAGCTACAATGTTCCTGAGTGCTATAGGCTATAAAACATCACGCTACGATCAAATGGAGCTGAGCAGCGGGTGAAACCGCGCGAGAGTAGCTAGTAACTAATAAAAATCATGGACATGTTAACATGTCCTTCACACTTTAAGGTTTAAAACTGAATATATAATTCTCAACGTTCAATGGCTACTACTATGAAATCTATTCTCGTATTGATTTCACACTAACGTTTAAATAAATCACGCTTACGTTTCTAGCATGAAGTCTGAATATAAAATGGAATGCACCAATATTAAAGTATAATAAACTCCCCCCTTCAAAGTTGTGGCAATGGACCATAATTCATTCATAACATTCGACTTTTAAATTGCGCGGGAAACTACAGCTGAAGGTAATGGGAATTTCATAAATAAATCAAAGCAATGCACCAATCAATCCGTGTTGTCTTGACAAGTTATTTTTGCACAGACATCCACAAATTAACGCGATTAACACAATTAAACGATTTAAAATCTTAACGTGTTCGTAATTAATCGAAACGGTAATCTGTTCTATTTGTATTACGAATTGTGTACGTTGACCAATTGAATCGGAATGATTCATTCATTACGACGGCTAAGGTGGGCGGTGGGTGGCGCGAAACCACTACAGATTATAAATGGAGACTGCGGAGCTTTAGCCTAAGCTGTTTGTGAATGTTCTTGGAAATTCAAAATTAATATTTCGTTTAGCACTTCTTAGAAATGTTTTTTTTTTCACTATTTTTCTAATGTTTTCTTCGTGAATAGTCTCAATCTCAACTCTTGTAAAAAGAAGTAGGTAGTTTCGTTTTAAAATATTCGATTTAAAAACTTAATGTGATTACCGATATCAAAGAAAGCTGGAATTCACTTCGACCGCAATTATAAAGAAACTACATATGGAATTTTAACTTGATTAAAATGTACAAGCTCTCCCATCAAGTTCCGACCCGGAATCGAACCGGCTTACAGCCAGCAACGTCAGCTAAAAAAGTTTTACTTAATTTTTTATAACCTGTATACCATAATGGCGCTCCCGCGAATCGATATCGCGTTCCGAATTTAAAATGTCGTGTCCCCGCCATTTTTGCCGGATCTAATGAACTATTAAACTGCAATTTGGATGCGCGATGGCTGTTAGATGGCGCTGTGCGCACGTATTGATCGCACGATGGGGGCCAAATATCTCGACATCGGGTTCTGCCAAGTCACGGAATGTATTGCTAGCTATTGTGGCGAAAAATGGGGGGCTGAGATGAGCGTGGAATGCCTGCCCGCGCTTAGTGCGCGCCTCGTGAGGGAGACGATTTATGTGAGCCGCTCGTCACTATGCGTGGGCTAGTCGTTTGAATGCCGCGTCGCTCTGCTGTTGTGTGTTAACATCCCTTTACCTATCAACATATCATTACATATGTACAAACCTAGAAAAAAATATAAAATTATCTACTAAAATACAAATTGGTCCTTTGGTACACTTCAATAGAATTTTTCCAGGACCAAAAAGACCAAAATTATGATGACTTTATTAAATTGGAATAAGTATGAACATATATGTATATCTACTCTGCTTAATACCACTAAACCCACACGTACGTATTACTTTGATAGACGTGATACACTATCATAAACCGAAACATAAAACTCTAGTACCTACCCACTCATATAAACCGGCGATAGTTATGTTGGTAGATACCTAGCAGGAACACTCACTACTTTCTATACATAATTACAAAGCTTCTGAAATATGAATACGACTTGGTATTTCCGAAATGCGGCCATGGTGGCAATTACACCATGTGAATATTTTACCAATGGGATATTGGAGGGTACTCGCCTTGTAACTATGTTATTCATAAGTTATGACATAAATTAGGTACTTACTTTGTTGGCTTTCCGTAGTATGACTAAGGTTTTGGCATTTTGTGACTAAGGTTTAATTTCACAACGTCCTTAAAATTATATTACACATTTAGGACCTAATCTGGTTAGGATAAAAGGACCAAAAAGTGTATCTCGTGTAATCTATGCTGAATAAAATGCGCATTGACGGGAAAAATAACTCTGTTCACTCTTAGAAGCTAGCAACGTACTTGTAACTGTTTTGGTGTTGCGACTGTCCATTAACAGGGCCATTTTTTTGTAATTGAAGATTAAACCACACTAATTAAGTGAAATACAACTTTAAATGTTTTGAAGAAGCTGTAATTTGATTATAAAAATACTTATAAATACAACGATCTATCCATCAAATGCCAGGTAATTATGTTTATATTATATTGAATCATGAAGAGCCGACAGTAATAAAAATATAATTATCTTACCACTAGCGCCATCTATCGGAAAATTTTAACAGTTTCCTTTAGTCTTGCGATAGTAATGCCCTCTTGCGGCCAAGTGACAGTTATGTCACTAAGGACCACTTACAATGGCTTGGTCCTAGGAGCCGAATTAGTTCTACTTTTCTCCGTTAGATGCCTTTACTATTTTTATTGTATGTTCTTATAATTATGTAAACAGAAATCTTTTTGAGTCAGTTTTCATAGTTCTTGAATGGATAGGCGATGTGAATGATTAATTATTATAATTATACATGTTTTTATTGTTGTTAGGCATCTAAAGGAAGTCAGGGACGCCTGTTAAAGGTACTTTATTACTTATTTGCTGCTTCTTTACTAACAAGACTGCCGTTGCTCTGAATCTGGATTGAGTCATCATAAGTATTTAAAAATAAATGACAATATTTGTCCGTCCTAGTCGAAACATTTTTATTTCTACTTAATATGCTTATTAGTTCTTTCCTTTTTGATAGATTGTCTAATTCAGAAACATCACAATAAGTAAAACAAATAATTAATAGATAATGTATTAGCAAAAATTGTAAGTAGAAAAATTTGATTAACAAATCGACTTGAGTATTATTCAGGTTTGTGTCATGGCAGCTCGTTATATCGCACTGGATACGTCAGTTGGTTCCCTCGATCCCAAGAATACAACTCCTGAAAAAATAGACAAACATTATACTTAGCGATCCGTCCGGCTTTGCACGGGCGCACTGCTGTTGTCGAAATTTTTCCTTTATTAAAGGACGACATGTAAAACTTCCTACTACTACTATATCTTTTAAAAAACTGCACCTAAATTAGGCGCTAAATAGTTTAAAAGATTTGAATGAGGTTACAGGAGGCCGTAACCTTTTATTTTCCCCGTGATCGATCCCCGAATCCCCAATCCTCAAATTCTAAGCTCCCGTAAGGCCAACAACGTATTCATAACCCCCTCTTGTGTAGCGAGTGTCAGTGGGCGACACTGATTACTTACCACCAGCTAATTCATCAGCTCATTTACTTCAAAATATATTATGTATAAAATAAAATAAACCCTTACCTTATGCATATGATCGTAACCAAGTTGTGTAGTCTTCCGGAATGGATTGGTGAACTGCAAGGCCACCTCCACCTGCTTATTGAGGTACAGGTCTATAGCGACTGAGACCTTGCTCTCCCGTTCTGTTGCTGAGTCCAGAGCGTACAGCACCCCACATACAATGAACATTTCTCCAACCTGTTGGTAGTTGACAAAAAGGGCTAATGTATAAACATTAAAGTTTACGAGAATAGGTGGCTTAATGTGCCGTGAGTTCCTATTTATCCGAATGTGAATTGTCCAGTGTCACGCCACTATGCAGCTACAGACTAATATGAAATAAGGACACACTAGCGCCATCTATATTGTGAGCACAAAAATGTTGATTGTAGTTAGTATTTTCAAGTTTAGAACAGTGATCAAATTCAATAAAATCGGTAGTAATGAAACGAATAAAAAAAGGTTAGGTTTGCTACCTAACCTTTTTTTAAAAAGAAAAATCTTAACGTGCTCGTACGTCGCAAAGATATACATAAAGTATATTTTTTATGGATACAATGTAAGTTATACTTACTTGCTTATGATTCAATGAAATATTCCAGATGTAGTCAATATTTAGGCCGTCCTTATTAGGATCGAAGCTAAGCTGGAAACAAATATTTTATTAGCAACTATAAATTAATTCAAATTGTCCTTAAACAGTAATTTGACTGGATATAAACCTTGGCTACAGCGGTGTTATTCGACGATTCGATTGAATATATCGCCCATAGACCATTGTCATCCGCACTGAAGTCTACCTGAAATATTTTCAAAGGAGGATCATTAATTTTCAGAAATGCATGAACGGATTTTCGTTATGTCGTGTTACTTCAAAACCAGAAGACACGTTAAAAAAGAATTATAAATGTTCCATTTCTACTAAAATTTTGTTGCATACAGAACCAATACTCGGTTGAGTTTAGTTTAGAAAGCTAAAGGACAGAGAGATTTTTAGTCAGTAAGAGTCTAATTCTCACACGTCATTTAATGAGTTTGCCCTTTAAAATAAGCAATTCTTAAGTAACCCATATTTTGAATGAAATTAACATTTTCGTTGGTCATTTTTCCCAAATCCCAAGGACCAGATAGCTCCTGGTACCTACTTATACATTTATTCACGACAGATACCTGATTATGTTGCGTGGTGTAAAGTCTGCCATCAGCATTAGGCAGCTTGACAGATTTAATGCGGCTCTGGGTGAGATCGTAACGAATGATTTCGCCAGGATGGCCAGACTCATTGGCCTGGTAGAAGAACGAACCGCTGTATACGACGTGGCCATTACCCTGACAAGGAAAGATATATAATATTATGTATCTGATTGTATTGTCAACACTATTAATTACTTGTGGATATCTTTTGATGGACTCCAGGAAGGGAATGTCACAGGCTATTCCCCTGTATAACTTGTTTAACCTAACCAAGCTATCTGAATAAACGTATTTGCTATAGGTTATTGTCGTGGTGGCCCGGGGGTTAAGGCGCCCGCTTCTCATGCGTGAGGGTGTAGATTCAAAACCTGGCAAGTACCAATATGACTTTTTCCGAGTTATGTGTACTTTCTATGATTACACCGTATTTCAGTGGTGTCTAAACCACTGACATACGGTGAAGGTAAACATCGTGAGAAAACCTGGACTTATAATTTCTAATTATAAGTTTGAAATCACTAACCCGCATTGAGCAAGTGTGGTGATTAATTCTCAAACCTTCTCCGTGTGAGAAGAGGCCTTTGCTCAGCAGTGGACACTTATATGATGATGATGATAGGTTAGACGCTTAGAGGTAGGAGGAGCTTCTGGAGGGTTCCAGATTCCATTTTTAAATTTTGGAGCTCTGTCTAATGTGATATACAAATAAAGCTAATGCAAGTAGGTACGTTAGTTTCTTCTCATGTGTTTATTGTTATTGTTATCCTAAAATAATTAATATCGTTTTGATGCACACAGAAAAAATGTATAACAGAAGTAAGAAAACTCACAAAGAACGGCTTTTGCAGCTTGTGATATTCATCAACGTGATCGGCTTTGAAGCTTGCCTTCGACCTGTACTCACGCAGTCGTTCCACATCAGTCTCTTGAGTGGTCCACAACTTGTCTCTCTGTAAGAAAGGAAAGTGGAATATAATTAAAATAGCTACAACCTCCCCTCCGGTCTTCGCACCACTACATTGCTGATACTAAATTTCTCAACTACTTCATGGATATTATTATATATACGTGTAAACCTTCCTCTTCAATCATTCTATCTATTAAAAAAACGGCATCAATATCCGTTGCGTAGGTTTAAAGATTTACGCGCACATAGGGATATAGGAACAGAGAAAGCGACTTTGATTTCTGCTATGTAGACCTACACATACAATCACTATCTACACCGAGTGGAAATTAGTTAAGTAATAATGTTAGTACCTTTAAAACATTTTTAAAATTTTAGCGCATAAGATTGCATTAATGTGATAAATTTTGTTTACCTGTGCTTCAGAACCGTTGGAGTCTCTAAGCCAAGCTCCGAACATTTCTTCTTTGTAGCGATGATACACTGGCTTACCAATAGCGTAGAGTTGACAGTCTGTGTACGGAAAATTGCAGTTTATTTAACTTGAAATGTATTTGTCTTGAATAAACTATGCTTTGGATTGGAACTCGATGTGATTGGAACGAGTAATTATTTGTTTTGGTTCCCAGTTTCAAAATTAATAAGACTCTATTTAAGCAAGATAACGTGCTGGCGTCTGCGCATGTTACAGATGTTAAGTTTTACACGGCCCAAATTTCCATACATTTTTGCTAGCCCAGTATCACGGAAACTACTGAATTGATTTCATCATATCAAGGTTTTAAAATCCTATTATTATTATACTTATTTTAAGAATATAATATTCTTGGGAATTGTATGACAAATGCATGGACCCAAAATCTGTGAAAATTGCATGTAAATCAATAAATAAAAAAACCTAAGTATGTAATTACATTTCCAAAATATTGTTTAAATGATCGTTTATACGTGATGTTAGTTTGTAGGAAATATAAATTGCCTCTTCCTCTCGCTTTTTCAAAAATGTAGGTACCTACTTGTTTTAAAGAGGTTCTGGTTTAATTATTATACCACTATGTACCTATTGCGTTATTGTGCCAAGTGACCAAACATGTCAAACATCTTACTTAAAACAGATAAATTAGTAATTTTGTATTAAAGCTAGATCTGTTTCCCCAAATAATTTCCGAAAGACTGCACGGTTGGTGCGGTGGCTGGGCAACTGGCTGCCGTGCAACGTGTCGCGGGTTCGATTCCCGCACGGAACAACACTTTGTGTGATCCACAAATTGTTGTTTCGGGTCTGGGTGTCATGTGTATGTGACATTGTATGTTTGTAAACGCACCCACAACACAGGAGAAAATCCTAAAGTGGGGCTATGTTTTTAAAAAAAAAAAAAAAAAAAGAAAGAGGGAAAGAGGAAGAGCGATAGTTCTTTTCTAAACTTACTGGTATTCCTTCTTGGTTTAAGACCGGCAGTTCCGTTCATCGGTGTGATGAGTAACTGTGCGCGATCACATCGCGGACACGTGGGGCACCTCTGGACTTCGCACAGCTCCTCGTAGGAAGTCAGGGTAGGGGGCCGGGAGCCGTACTCTACGGGCTGTTGTGCTGGTATCTGCTGGTGATGAGGTCCTGGATCTGATAGAAGGGACAATAGTTCCATTCTTTAAAAGAGAATTAATATTAAATTATTAAAATGATTCTGGTTATTTTCTTTTGAATCTTTTAGGCTATGAGACATTAAGATGGTTTTTTTTTACAAACTTGATAAGGAACGTATGCTATTACTTCGCCGCAAACATATTTATTTACTTCATCTTTTGTGCTTTGTAAGTTACTCTACATTTTTAATACTTTTAACATGGAAACACAATGATATTAATGAATAGACATATAACTTAAGAAATAGGCCATTCAGTACAAAACGGGCAAATTCAGTTTTCTCCCTCTCTGACAGCCCCGACATAGAGTGCGCGCGGTTAAAATGGCGTAGGACTAGTGTTGCCCGCCCTCGCTTAGTAGGATTCTATTTCTATCATTAATACTGGAAGATCACAGCTCGATTACAATTAATATACACACAAGACCAACAGAACAGAAGTGGTCCTCTGGTACGTAGCAAAACGAGTCAGTAGCATAAAAGTAGAAAGAAAGAAAGAAAGAAATAATTTTATTTGCCTGGACACAGATACAAAAGTAGATAAAAAAAAAACCAGTAAAAATTAATCAAAACAAAAATAATTAAAAAAAACAGTGATGTGTGTCTCAGCGTTGGACAAATAGGCCCAGTTCAGCTTCGATAAGTAACAAAACTTACTCACTCATCAACTTAATATGTCCTTTAACCGTTTGATTATTAAGTTCATTTTTGGCTACACAGCTGTATTGACGAAGATCACTGTCCCTTACTCCTGGGATTTCTAGTCTCATGATCCATCGCCATGGATCCCCTGTTGGTGCGACTTCGGTTTTGTATCGAAGTCCTTCCAAAGTGATGCCGTCTATTTCCCAAGCTAGGACTGGTTCTGGCCAAGCTTGGATCTGGAAGATAACAGATCTTTTAGTTCTCTATTTATTTCATATGCAACATATTACGTCCTTGATAAGGGAGATAACATAAGGATGTCATGACTCGTGGGCGATTCTCAAATAGTTTAATGACTTAAGTTCCTATGTCCCCAGGTGGGGCAGAGGGCTTCCACAGTATTTTTCCATTGGGACCTATCTTGGGAATAAATTCATAATACCTATTAAACCAATAGTTTAATAGCTATTACAAATTGCCCCGCGTTTGAAAAAAGAATCGCTCCTTTATCAACGTTATAATCAGTGAACATTATTCTAATCGAAAATTTAAACAATTTATTATAATTTTCTTTCCAGGAATCGGGCACAAACTCAAAAGTTATTAGCGAGTATGGTTCGAAACCAAGTCACTAAGCTAATGTTTCATAGGTAATGGATTGTACATAAGTATTTTCGCCAAACTCAATGTCAAAAATCTATGCTAATACATCTTCTGTTTAATATTATTATACCTATAGTTATTTTATTTTGTTAACATTATATACATCTTGAAGTTATGTAAGAAGGTACTATAAATCATTTTGTCTAAGATATTTTTATATTTTACAAAATAATAGATAGATTTTAATTAGATGTTTCACCACTCACCTCACATTCAATCTTCACAGTCTTGTTGGTTACATAGACCACGTTGTTTGGCACCCGAATGTAAGGGCTGACTGTAAATAATGATTATTTTGTTCATTGACATGAGAGCTAATTTAATCAAGAGAAAACATTTTTTTTTTAGCAATTTATTATGGATTATATAAAAGTGGATAAATGTTTGTATTTGGTTTTCAGCCAAAAATACATTTTTTTTATGTAATAGTTCGGCAAACGAGCAGACGGATTACCTGATGGTAAGCAATCAGCGCCGCCCATGGACACCCGCAATGGAGGAGTTACGAGTGTTTAGGTGTGTAGTACTTTTAGGGATTAGGGATTTGGAGATTTAGGGATTGAGGAGGGATTGAGGGAGGGTAAGGATTGGGAAGGATTGGAACAATAACACATTTGTTATAACAAGAATAGTATTCTATCTTTTTTAAGAGTGGAAACGCCATTCTTATTTAAGTATGGGCCAGTTAACCCTGCTACCACAGCTTTACAGAAAAGTGATTTGGAACAATGTTTGCCGTTTGCCTTTTGTTTTTCTATGTAAGTGAGGTTACTGAACGCTCAAACCACCTTCCACCATATTAATCCCCAAACCCAAATCCTTAACAGGATTTTGCGGTTAAGGACCGCCTACCACCACCACCAGTCTTTTTAAGGTTAGACTGTAAAGGTTAATGGCTCAGTGCCAATCCCTCTGGTGTTGTAGGTGTCTATTTAAAGCGCCAATTGCTTACCATCAGGTAATCCGTATGCTCGTTTACTACTATGTCTTATATAAAAACTTACAATGTACTTCGACATCGGTAGTCTGGTTGGCTGAAGGCTGCATGCCGTTGTTGGCTAGACACACGTACTTCCCAGTATGCCAACGCGACACGTTGGGAATGTTCAGCACATGACCACTCACTGATGCATCACGCCATGATCCCTGGAGATTTTAGTATGAAAAATTAAGTCAGTGTTAGTTCTAAGAAGTTAGAACCTGTAAAATTATATACAAATCTGCTTGTTTGTTTTTTATAAAAACCTTGCCCCACGCTACGTTTTTGTTGATCAGACTAAGAGTTGTTCTGTACGGGAATCGAACCCGCGACACGTTGCACGGCAGCCAGTTGCCCAGCCACCGCACCAACCGTGCAGTCATGTAATTCGAAAAAGAAACCTATTATTAAAGCCAAAATCATTTATTTCATTTAGACCTTTACAGGCACTTTTGAACGGCAAAAAAGTGAGTAGTTTTAGTGAAGCTATTTGCTCGTTCCAAATGTAGGTTTCAATGGACAAAAATGAGCAAGAAACTCCATCTAATATTGTGTTAGTAGATAGTCAATTTAAAGAGGAAGGTTATAAAACATCACATATGAGTAATAGGACCAGCGGTTAACACTGCGCGAAAGTAATGAAATATTTTACTACAAAATTAAGTATAGTTTTTTATTCCTGGTTTAAACAGACAGCCTACTTTAATTAAGTTAAGTTTTTATCTAAACATGTACTCTATAAACGCATTTTGTTGTAGACCAGATTGGGCGATACGCCAAAATCTTGTCCAAACTGGGCCATCTCGACATGTGACAACAGATACGTAATAACAATAAATTAAAACGAAGAAACAATATACAACCTCTTTTTACGTCCATATCCAGTTTTGGTGTGAATAATGAATGATGATAATTATTGATTAAGACTATCTGTCCAAGTACGGAAAAACCTTCTTGCCCTCGTTAAAATCTCTCTTCAATCGCTCCCCAACTCTTCCGCAATCCATCTCCAATCCCTCCCCAACCCCTATAACTCCGAAACCCTGATGCCCAAAAGACCGACAACGCACTCGTAACTCCTCTGGTGTTGCGGATGTCCATGGGTAATCCGTCTCCTCGTTTACGGTCTTATCACTTACCTGTATGACAGCAGTTCCGTCGTACCTCCTCCACTCAACCGTGGGTTCTGGTCGTCCCATGGGATTGCAGCTGATACGCATTGTGTCTCCTTCTCGCACTATCACGCGGGTTTGGTCCTCTGTAACACATAAGTAATTGACTATTTATTTTCGCTTTTTATAGGTAACATCTTGCCTCGGGCTTCGGTTAAAAATTTTGTTGTACTTTTAGGGAACAGAGAGCAAAGTTCCCAAATTTCGGAAAAGCAGGATCCTCCGACCAGGCGAGGTGATCGTGCCTGGCGGGCTACTGCCCGACAATTGTCGGGGTTTTCGTACTTGTTCTAATCGCGTCGAGAGCTTTTATACCGCGATGTACTAATCTTGAAGGTGATTTGGCACTGTTGCTGCATGTTGTGCCACAGATGTCGCTACATACTTGTTTATTACCAAAGGCTTCGCAAAAATGTATAATAATAATAAGAAAGCAATCATTGAAATTGTTGTCAAGAAAACTGTCACTTGCTATTCCTGTTATAATACTGTACTAGTTAAATGTATAATTTGAACCACGTTCTTCATATATGTTGGGCAAATTCTAAATCACGCTCTGCAGCTAATTAATCCTTAGGGAGGTTGCCGCGCTAACTATGACGTACTGCGTTGTTTTAGGTTTGAACCTTGGAAATATTATTTTCCATAAATTACTTTTTAACTTTGTTTTACTACAACTACCAGAATTATTGAGTTATGCATAGAAACTTTGACATAGTGCTCATTGCTGAGCAAGGCCTCTTCTCACACGGACAAGGTTTGTGCATTAATCACCACGCTTCCTCAAGGCGGATTGGCGATTTCTAAATTATCATTAGAAATTATAAGTCCAGGATTCTTCACGACAATTTCCTTCACCGTTTGTTTTTTCTTTTACTTCAGTAAAAGTCACATTGGTACTTGGCCGGTGTCGAACCCGCTCCCTCATGCATGAGAAGCGGGCGCCCTAGCCTTTGGGCCACCACGGCATTTTTACTCGGATTTATTAAAAAGCGTTTCTCCCGTGTTGTCGCATACATATACTATTTTACATATAAAATGGACACATTATACCTAGACCCGCAACTACAACGTTTTTCTGTTTACGGAAATCGAACCGCTTGCTACGTCAGTGCGCCAACTGTGCTGCGACTATTATATATTTTACTCTGAGACATATATATATTTTATAAAATATAGAAAATCTGGAATACAATACTCACGAGCAAAAGTAGGTGGGATAAACAGTTCCTTTTCCAAAGTATAGTTGTAGATGGAAAGACCAGGTCTTCCTGGGGCTCCATCACGGCCATCATTGCCTCGCTGACCCTTTGCTCCCATTGGTCCTTTGTCACCTTTTAGTCCTCTCATTCCTGGAGGTCCAGGAGCACCAGCTCGACCTGTGGTGAGGATTTAATCATAACTGATACTTGTATTGACTGACAGAATATTTTTTTAGTTTTTTACAGAACTAAGTAATCTTCAGTGACTAGTGTTAAGAGGCCAAAGACTAACTGCACTTTTGTATCAGAGGACACATTTTGGATCGTTTAGCAAACAGTTGCATAGATCGTTTCTACATTGAAGAGAGACAGAGATTTGATAATTATTGACCCCACTTTCTTAGGTATCTTAAAATTCATCTATGATGCTATGCATGGAATATTGTATATTAATCTACAAGTTATAAAACCCATTTGGTTGTTTTTTTTACTACTAGCTCTTACCCGCGGCGTCGCTCCCGTCATTTGACTACTTACCCTACCTACTCTACCTACCCTACTCTACTTACCCTACCTACCCTACTTTACCTACCCTACTTTACCTACCCTACTTTACCTACCCTATTATACCTACCCTACTCTACCTACCCTACTCTTCCTACCCAACTCTGCCTACCCTACTCTACATACCCTACTCTACCTACCCTACTCTACCTACCCTACTCTTCCTACCCTACTCTACCTACCCTACTCTACATACCCTACTCTAATTACCCTACTTTACCTACCCTACTATACCTACCCTACTCTACCTACCCTACTCTATCTACCCAACTCTACCTACCCTACTCTACCTAACCTACTCTACCTACTTTATCCTATCCTATGTCCTTTTCCCGGCTCTAAACTACCTCCCTGCCAATTTTCAGCTAAATCGGTTCAGCCGTTCTTGAGTTATAAGTGGTGTAACTAACACGACTTTCTTTTATATATATAGATGGAATAAGCTCACCATCTTTTCCATCCTTTCCGTTCTTTCCTGGACTACCATCTCTGCCAGGTACACCATCTCTTCCGTCCTTGCCTGGAGCCCCATCAGCACCGTTTCGGCCTGACATACCATCAAGACCTGGCTCTCCTGGGACACCGTCACGACCATCAAGGCCAGGGTTACCTGGGAATCCACGTTCACCTAGAAAAAAGTTTACGCAAACAATAAGTTGCCTCTATACTCAATTTCTATATATTTTTTGTATTAAAATGTCGTTTTAAGTTTTACCCTTTGGCCCCGGTGGTCCAACCGGACCTCTGCTTCCGGCATGTCCAGGTGTTCCAGGTGCCCCAGCGTCTCCTCGTTCTCCTTTTGGTCCTGGTAAACCAGTTGGTCCTTTTGGACCTTGCACACCAGGTGGGCAATAGTCTTGAGTAGCTTTGCAAAATCCTTGGACTACTTTATACTGCAAGTTATGTTATGGATATTGATATTAATATTAAATAAAGAAATGAGGTTGTTGTTCTATTTATATTAAAGAAAATAGTAATGGACTTGATTCAGGTTAAGTGAAAACAATAGTCAGTAAATTTCTGGCAAACACGCGATAGTTCTAAACTAATCATAAGTAATTAAATAGACCAGAATTTACAAAATGATAGTTTTCATATTCTCAATGTTAGTGAAAAGGTCATCTATATTAGGAGTGCTGAATTAAAATTAAAATAAGTATAATATAGAGATTGCAGTAAATATTAACGAAGAATTTCATATACATACTGGAACTCTAGAATAGCTGGTCAACCACACCCAAGTGTCACCGCCAGGCGCTGGTCCTTTAGCGCCAGTCCTTCTCATTTCTGCGGCATCCTTTTCTTCCAGCTCCGATCGCATTTTAGGGTTAAAGAATTCCACATGAGGAGTAACTGTGTTGTCTTCTTGATTCACTGACTGTTTCTGAAGGTTATAGAAATTTTGGAAATATAACCTAACTGTTAGGAGCGAAGGACCACTTTTTTTCAGAGTGCCGAGTGTCATTCATATTGAAAGTCGCTTCCTTAGACTAGACGAACATTATTAAGAAAGTACATATTGTTTTCGGGTTGTATCAAAAATTAAAGAGAAGTTCGAAAAAGTAAGAGGATAGATTAATGCATATTCTTTCATGATGATGATTCTTTCATGGCATGACATAAAAATAATGGGCAGAAATATTTTTCAACAAAGTTGCATCAACAAGACTGTGTTTTACATAAATACGCTAGCATCCAGTAAAACTTATTGTAATGCTTTCGTTTCGTAGTTTTCGTAAATTATTTGTGCACTATATCGACATTAACTAAATTAAAATATGAAATGCAACGTAACAGTAAGGAAATCATAATGTTACATTAAATTATTTCGACTTCGGACCTTAGGACCAGAAACTACGAACACTACTTACAGGTCTTTGAGAGTTAATATTATTATTTACTATGACAGTAAATCAAATTAGCTAGCGTAATGCGTAGGGACTTGATTCTATTACTAACACAATTTAAACTATTTATAGACCAACGACTGTGTTTTGTTTCAAATGAAATTCTGAAGTAATAATATTAATACATATAAAAATATATACAAAGGAGTCTTTACAATACAAGTTTAAAAGCAGATAAGCATCTTTTATAATAGCAAAACAAGGACTTTTAAATATTATAAATGAAGTGAAAAAAACATTTACAACTCTTCAAATATTTTTGGCTAACAACTGATGTAGCTACGAATTCTTTTACATACCAACATAGCTTCTCTTTTTAGCCTATGTGATGTGCTCCCACTAATCTTCACAAAATACTCCTCAACTTTTTGTTCAATACTTTCTTCTAGAACATTCTTCATTAACTTCTTAGCTTCTAAATCAATGTTCACTTCACCATTGTCAAAGAAATTGTACGTTTGTACTAGTAATGAAAACACAGCAAACGCGCAAGCGGTCACGGAGAGTTTTCGACAGCAAAACGGTTCGAAGTCCGTTGAAACTTTTCTTTTTGGAGAATTTCTCATTTTGTTAATAGAATACACATGTTTTTACACTGAACACAAAACTTCAAGAAACACTAAGATTAAAAAATAAATAGAAACATAAATTTATGTGATTGTAGTTCGGAGTTTAAAATTTCGGGAGTGTACACGTGTAGTCTGGACGAATGATAGGAGCATAATCCTGACTAATGTGGATCTTCCGGTACAATACAAGTAGTTGCACAACGAGCGCCGATAACCAATTGAGTCCCTAACTATTAAAGCAATGAACTAACTCAATCAGACTTCGATAGCAGACGCTGCTTGTTGCTTTTAAATTAGTCGGTTTGTGTTCCAGGATTTGAAATATCTGTTTGAAACACAGCCATTATAGTTAAACATTGAAACAATTATATAATTCAAGATTAATCGATGTATACAGAAAATCAATAAGAACGATTTTTGATAGTTTACTGCTAATCAAGTCAACTATTCGAGAAAAGCTCTACTCGTTTCAAGTCACTTAGGGCCTATGTTTATGCTCAGTGTTATGTTGATGACTTCGTTACCCGTTTTGTAAATAATTTAGATACTTAGTTATTATTCAAAATATATTCACTATACATAAATATATTTGCGATAGATTCGCCGTTAGAGTGACGATACCAGAGGCTGAATTTCCCATTTCTAACTCTCCCAATTCTCGAAGCATTAATCTTTAAAAGGCCGGAAAATCTGTTGCAAAATATCTTATGAAAGAGTATGCATAGGCGGTGCCAGTTGTTTACTATCAGATGTTCCATCTACTCGTTCGCTGCTCTATTCCATAAAAAAGGAGAACAAAATTTAATTTTGAAAATATAACTCTTAAAATGGGATAAATACATTAAAAACAAATATCAATCACTCGATCTTGAGATTCCATTTGGGCTACAGATATTTCGACTTCGGACCTTAGGACCAGAAACTACGAACATTACATTTTCAATTTATGGTATTTTTAATAAAAAGACTCTTCTTGGCTATTCACAAGTAGCTTTTGCCCGCGACACCGAACGCGTGGAATAGTGACTTCCTGCAGATTTTTGGTATAAAAACTATCCTTTCTCGAGTTCCAAACTATATCTGTACCAAATATCACAGAAATCGGTTCAGTAATTTAGGCGTGAAGAAAAGACAGAGAGAGTTATATTAGTTTGTATAATCGACCCAATGATGAAACGGAACTGTAATTCGATAATAAATAAAACATTCCATAAACGTCTTTATTTAAAAGGAAAATAAAACGATCCATAACAACTGATGGTTATTCGTTTTAATACAGAACTCTGGGAAAACAACATAATCGTAAATTAAGTAAAAATAAATGTCACAGTTATATAATTTTGTTTACTAAAACCCCCGAACTAACTTCTCTTTTAAATTAGTTATAACACGCAAGTTTACTTTTTATTAAAGTTAAAGCGAATTTTTTTTATGTAATAGGTCGCCAAACGAACAAACGTATTACCTGATGGTAAGCTATCAGCGCCGCCCATGGACACCCGCAACGGAGGAGTTAGAGAGTGCGAGTGAGAGAGTTGAGAGTGCGTTGCCAACCTTTTAGGGATTATGGTTTTGGAGATTTAGGGATTGGGGAGGGATCGGGGGATGGGATGGGCTTCCGGACTTCATTCACACGGTAAAACACAACGCGGTGGTTGTTTGACGCCGGTTTTCTGTGACGCGTCATTCCGGTCGAGCCGACCCATTCGTGCCGAATTGTGCTCTCCCACACTTGAATTGTGTGAATATCTACAAATGTAAATAATTAGGTATTTATATTCTTTGGTTGTGATGGTTGGATGTTCTTAAGGCCTTTAATGATAAATGCGTTACAGAAATCATACCGAAACGGCATTGAAGATTATATATCAAAACGAAAACTGTTCTGTTAGAAATCTTAACAAGCTTTGCTAAAAAGGTTTAACATAAGAAATCAACAAATAAGTATAAGAAAAATGAATCTATTTAGGATTTTTAATGTTACTTTTTTAACTTCTTTTCTTTATAATATACATTTATTTATAAGAGCCAGTAGACCACCACAGATGGGGCACAGCAGGGCCGATGTTCAGCCAGGGTTGCGGGGCAAGGACAATAACGTTTCACGAACAGGATGGTTTTTAGTCAGTAAGAGTCTGACACTCCCTCTCGCCTCACCTCACCTCACATTTTGTCCCCCCAATAAAAAGACGTCCTTCGGGGATTAAAAGTAGGAGATAATATTAATTCGATAAAAACTTTAAAGATTTCAAACAAATACTTTCCGATCGGCCGATCGCGAAATCATCAAAGGCTAAACACGATGCTTGCTCAAGACCTGAATTCAGGCTCAGGCAAGTGAATTTTTAAACCAGTGAGCATTAGGTATTATTATTTAAAACCTTACCTATTAATATAGTCAACACTGGATTTCTTTAATAAAATTTCAACCGTATTATTTTGAAATATAATTGACAATTCTACGCTCTTACCTAAGTAGATGCTCCAACGATTTCGAAAGCCTATTGACATACTTCGGCGTTTCAGAATCCGAGATTTTTTATTAAAAATAACGGCGTGCTACTTCGATTACGACGCTATGTTAATATTGGTTTTGTCAATCACACATTTGTTATTTATCTCGTATCTATTTTGTTTCTATTCGTCTTCAGATTCAGTTCAAGCTAAATGGGAATGTTTTCAATTTGTTGTTACATCATATATACATATATGTCGAAATTGAAAACGCCTATTTTATATAAATACGTTTAAATATTAAAGTGCGAAAGCGCAATTTTAAATTAGAAATACCAAAACCTTTATTGAAATGATAGAAAGAAATCCCATATAAAGCATTTCAATGTGTTTTACTTCAGAAGACTGGCTTTAATAATTGACGTCTATACAATATTATTTTAAAAGTTATTCTTAAAAACTGAGAAAAACCAGTATCTTATTAATCTGTACATTATTAATCTGTGTATCTTATTAAACTGTATTATTTAACTAATGGGACTAACCGTTTGTTTTTCTATAAAAATAAACATGCCATAAAAATTTAAAAGATAACTCAAATGTTTTAAATAATAAGTTTAAATATTTATTAAATCCCAAATGGAAAGTAAGGATTACTCTTAAAAACATAGTGTTGAAAATGAGAAAAGGATATAAGTAGGGAAAGTTTGACTTTCCGAAGAGTTGGAAAGAGCAACGCCATCTATGACTCTGTATCAATTTGTTACAAATTGAAAGTCAAAACAACAAGTTTTCCAGTTACTTTATAAACTTGTTTACATAACATGACATCAAATTGACAATTACAAGTGATTATTACAGTGTAAATTATACATAATACTAGTACGGTACTGGAGTAAAATACCTGGAACTTCTTCCCTTTCTACCAACCCCCAGTCTCGCGCATGCGTACAAATGTGTGTCAGGGTCATGACCCGTACTGCAAGGTCGCTACTGTTTAACTCACTGTCAGTACGAAGACATTCCTGGAAAGATACGCTGGTGGATTCTGTACAATTTGAATATAATCGAAATGGATTACCAGACTCTCAAAGTGACGCCAGGTAGGTTTTTATTATCTGTGTTGATAAAAAAGATGGCGGTGCAGATAATTTGCCGCGGAATTTCTTGTTCCATTTTTGAAAGAGCTCTGTTGCTACGCGCCCGTGTTTTGTTTAAAGAGGTTAAGGGAGTGAGGTTTCTGTTGTTTTCTTCTTTTTTGTGGTCTCCTTCGTTTTGGTACGAGTAATCGTCTCATATAGAAAATAGGACTGTCTGGGCTAAGAATATTTATAAAGCCTAATATTATGCCTTCGGGACAGATTAATATTTAATGAATGTGTTCGAGTAGAAGCGCTGTTGATGTGTCTATGACTTATATGTAGGACATTTTCTAAGCTGTATATTAATCATCAAGGCTTATAAAAACTTGTTGTCTACCTATATGTCGTTGAATGGCCTTTTATATATAGGTACTTGTCCTTGTCTGATTGGGTTTCTTTTTTTTCGTTCAATTGACAGATGAATTTCCTAATTTTTCTTACAAAACGGACAATATGTAAAACAGGATTTTCTTAAGCTAAAACTATTATCTACACGAGCAATAAATTTAACAATACCTATCTTAAGTTCAAAGTTAAGTTAAACAAATTTTGATTACCGTTCAGTTAAACTTGAGTAAGGTAAATATCGCTCCAGGGTATAGTTTTGCGTAAAATAGGTCGGGCTTATCCTATTAGTATAAAATTTAATTAACTGTGAAGTGAAAGATTAACGAATGTGCTTACTTAGTAGGTAATATTGTTTAGGCTTCCTGTTGTTCTAAATGCAAACTTTTAATTACTACACATTTGAAATGGAGAAGGTCTGCATAATGTTCTATGTTCGAAGATATAACGCTATAAAAAAAATAACACGGGTTTGATGTTCCATATTCAAAATGTATGTTGCGAATAAAAAAATAAAGAAGCGATTTAGATAAAATACCAAATGTTCCATTTTCAAAATATATATTGCATTAAAAAAGTAGGGAATTCGTATTTTATTTTATTGTAACTTGTGTGTGGAAAAGTGAGTGTAGTATTCTATTAACATGTCCACTGCTTTGCCAACATTTTCGGGAATTAAATACTTACAATACGTGATTAATACGAAATTGTAACAATCGTGTTACTTTCTTAAATTGTAGTGTCGCGATGATGAACAGTTTACTTTCCTAAAGAACTGGGGCAATCATATGCAAGCGTATTTCATTTTAATATTTATAGGTACCTAGCTGATGTTTCCACTACATTAGCAGGTACAAACAAACTTTTTAACTGTTTTTGTTTGTATTAAGTAAGTACCTACATACAAAATCTGTATACAAATTACAAAAACTAATCGATTAGATTTCATTTTAATTATATTAGGGACGTATGCCTATACTTTTTCTCTATAATTAAGCCCTTCTTTATGTGATAAGACGGCATAAGAGATGACGGATTACCTGATGGTAAGCAATCGGCGCCTCTCATGGACGCTCGATACACAAGAAGAGTTATTTGACGTTGCTGGCGAATTAAGCCTTTGGAGATTTAGGGATTGGGGAAGGTAATAAAGGATTGGGTCTCCAGTAACCTCACTCACACGGGGAAACAAAATGCTGTGGTTGTTTCACGTTCGTTTTCTGTAAGGCTGTGGTATCATATCACTCCGGTCCAGTTGGCCCTTCCGTGCTAAAACAAGGCTCTCTTGTAGTGCAAGTCCTGCTACTTTCTGATTGATTTAAGGCTGAATATTTTCATAATAGTGTTTATTTTCTTTTCAGTATAAACATAATAATGCATCGCTCACAATCGTCGTTTTTAAGGGGTGAGTAAAATAGTATTTTTTTATTGTTTAAATCATTTTAACCTGTCAATAATTATATTTAAAAAATGGATACGATATTATGAGTTTTTTTATTTAAATATTTGTTATTATTCAAATATTTTTAACCTGTCGATAATTATATTCAATATTACCGTCTTAGTGTGGCACGCTGGAAAAATCTGTTTTTCTTTCATTTATTTATTACTAGCTTTCGCCAGCGTGCTGTGTTGATAAAAAGCAGCCTATAGCAATAGAACAAAATCGAAGTATAGGTACATAAAATTTGTTATTAATCATCTCATTTTTATGGGTACATTTCCAATGGGTAGGTAAATACCCTATTACTTACTAAGTCTCCACTATCCGTCCGTCCAAAGATAGAATGGTACCTAACTAATAGGTAAGTATTACAAATATTTCATAAAACCTAATATATTATATTATATTTTGTACCACGTCGCGTCGAGCGCGGCAACCGTTAGACAAAAATAATCCTTATAGCGTGAGTTACACGTGCTATTGTGAGTTAACCATAAAAGATAGACATATGCTGTAGAACATTTTTTTTTAGATTATGTTATGTAAAATATTTCCGTCATACATTATTTCTATGTAACTTTAACCATTGAGGCTACACACGCGACGGAAACTTAAAAAAAAGGAGTAACTTCTCCCGTTTTCCCAACATTTCCCTTTACTGCTCTGCTCATATTATTTGTAGCGTGATGAAAAGTATCCTATAACCTGCCCAGGAGTATAAAGAATAATTGTACCAAGTTTTGTTAAAATTCGTCAAGTAGTTTTTATTTCTATAACGAACATACAGACAGACAGACAGACAGACAAAAATTTTACTGATTGCATTTTTGGCATCAGTATCGATCACTTATCAAACCCTGGTAGTTATTTTGAAAAAATATTTAATGTACAGAATCGACCTCTCTACAGATTTATTATAAGTATAGATTGTCAGTCATACTTGACTTAAATAGATGACATTTGCTTCTCAAACTGAAGGTAACTATAGTACCGAGAAAATTTCAACGATTAATAAAGTTACGAAGATCAGCTCATCTATCAATCCTTCTTCCCGTCCCCCAATCCCCAAATCTCCAAAACCCTAATCCCCAAAAGGGGAGTACAGGTGTCGATGGGTGAGGCCGATTGTAATTAGCATCACCATCATATTATTCGTCAGGTCGCCGTCCTAACATAAAAAAAATCCCTTAGTTAACTTTATGTCAATATTTATTGATTCTCCGACATCAATCACAAAGTTCGCTGATAGATGCCAATGTGAATTGGAAATTTGATTAAATTAATATAGAAAGCGGGAAAAACGCGAAGCTGTGTCAACTGTGTCAATGTTTATTTTATTGATGGACAGTTTTCTCAAAGATTCATTTTTCCTATTGTTTGTCGACTTTTCAATTAAGATTGATCGTTTACATTAGTCGTATAAAGTTTTTATATAAAAACGTAGATTGATCATAATTTTACAATTAAAATAATTTTTTCTCACTTAAAACTGTGTCCTACTAATATAAATGCGAAAAATTGACAGTACCGATCGACGGATTGATGAATGCAACTGAATGAAGCATAGTGATAGATTACAGTCTTGAATGACACACAGGCTTTTTGACCTGGTTTTGCACGTGATATCAGGCTGCGCCGTGACAAGGTTACCAGATTGTATGTACTCCCTAAATCTTAAGTTTATTTATATGTATACGGTGAGTAAAAGTAAAATGCCGAGGAAACCTGAACTGATCATTTTTAATTATAAGTTTGAAGTCACTAATCCGCCTTGAGTAAGCGGAGAGAGTAATGCTCAACCTGTCTGTGTGAGAAGAGGCCTTAGTTCAGCCGTGGGCACTTAAAAACTGATGATGATGATGACTACAGGCGAAACCGCCGGCAGTAGTTTGAAATACTAAAATATAAATAAAAATTTCTTAATTTTTTTTTGTGTAATAAGTCGGCAGACGAGCAGACGTATTACCCGATGGTAAGCAATCAGCGCCGCTCATAGACACCCACAACGGAGGGTTACGGGTGCGTTGCCGACATTTTAGGGATTAGGGATTTGGAGATTTAGGGATTGGGGAAGGGTCCGGGAAGGGGAAGGATTGGGCCTCCGGTAACCTCACTCACACGGCAAAACACAACGCTGTGGTTATTTCACGCCCGTTTTCTGTGAGGCCGTGGTATCACTCCGGTCGAGCCGACCCATTCGTGCCCAAGCATGGCTCTCCCACACTTAAAATGATAATAATCTAGATAAGTAACAGCATTCAATGGATCGATAGAATCTAACGGTTTGAAACCAAATCGGATCAAAATGTTAGTCCTGCGAGAATTTTTTAAGTGAATGCTTTACGAATATGTTTAATGATTAAAACCTGAAAAAAATATTACCTGAACAAAATATTCGTCATAAGTTACTTAGCATAGTCATTACTTATTCTTAGATACGTACCTAGACCTATGGGACACGTCTGTCTGAGTACGGAGACTATTGTCTATCTGCTCCTAACGAGTGACCCACTTCCACTTGAGATGCTGTCGTAGGAAACTGCAATGAATAACATTAGCCTTTTCTTAAGAAAAGGAGAGAAAGTCGTATCTGTAGTAGAGTTATAGCTCTAGTATTTAAATGAAATTAATGAATAAATTTAATTGATATAATAAAAGGTATGAAAACTAAAACGCAACTACGACAAAAACCGACACTGAAAAAGTATAAAACAGTTTCAGTATTTCAGAATACTGAAAGGCGTAGTCACACGTTACATTTATTTACAATACCTGCACTTTGATAACGTGTATTTATCTAAATGAGGTTAATTTATTATTTAATAATCTACTAAGCTAACTTGATTAACCTACCGGATCGTAAAATTAATTGTGGTTTGCTACTGTCCTACAAGGATTTTAAGAAAGTTCTAGGGTTATAGCGTAAGCTATACCAATAATAGGTCCGTGATAAACTAGAAAACACAAAATGAAACCAAGCTCAGTTTAACAAACGTAACTATTATTTAGCGAGAGTTCGAAATTAATTGTGTTTAATGGAACTAATTAATTTACAACTTTTTGATTGGAGTCAGACGAATCCAACTAGTCGTTGGAGGACAATGATGATTTATTAGGTTAAGATAATAAAATGTTTCGAAGAAGATTCTTGATTGTATGAACTGGGACGAGTGCCCCGTTGTTGTATTAATCTATTAAGATACTAGCAGTTGGCGCGCCTTCACTGTTATAATCATCAAATGACTTCTGTCGCCCAGGGTACCGTACAGGAACCGATACGACCTTCAAACCTTCAAGAAACGAGCATATTCCTTCTTAAAAGGCTTGCAACGCACCTGTGACTCCTCTGGTGTTGCGGAAGTCCATGGGCGGCGCCGATCGCTTACCATCAGGTGATCCGTCTGCTCGTTTGCCACCTATTCCATAAAAAAGGATGAGGCGAGAGGGAGTAACACTTACTGACTAACCCCCTCCCTCCTGTTCCTTCTCCTGTTTTAGGCCGAGGCCGCGGTGCCTCATTGCGCTTACACCGCAACCCCGGCTGATTAAGATATCTTCTTAGCAGTTTTAGCGTTTTCACTTCGGTGCTATTTTTGGCAGACTTCTTGGTAGTCGTGCTTGTAGCCACTTGGCCAATGAGACACTGCAGCATCGCCGTTGACACCAGAGGAATTATAGGTGCCGTCAATGCCTTTTTGGGGTCTGGGGTGGGCTGAGGGAAGGGTTAAGGACTAAGCGGGAATTAAGGATTAAGGAGAAGGATTAAGCGTCCGGTAACTCCACACACAGGATGAAACAGATCAAGCGTTATTTGACGCCGGTTTTATGTGCTCACCGCGCTTCTTAAGCGTGCTCATTGCTTCCAAAAAACCTTTCTCTACTTAAAAAACGAAACTAAATGCCATGCCGATCGTACTTCCAACCATTAAAAAGCCCATTGTTTCATGTTTATTTGTAAAAATCACTGAATTTACACATTAAAAGGTTTCCTTAACAAAATATTTACTCGACATGCTTAACTCACAGCTGGCGTGGTATAAAGTGTGCGTGTATGTGTCAAGTGGTAAAACCTATTATCTTGATTGTACTACAAAGTGCTTTAATTAAAGCGTGTTGTTATGTGCTGTAGATATTTTTTATTATTTAAACGGTCACCATGTCAAGGTATCTTTATACTACTGCTGTTATAAACGCGACAGTTTATAAGTACATATATAGATGGATGGATGTTTGTCACTCTTTCACGTGAAAACTACTCAACAGATTTAGATGAAAATTGGCTCTGAGATAGATTATCTTGTGTGTAATAACTAGGCTACTTTTCATCTTGGCTGCCCGGGTATAGGTGATGGCAGAATGTAGTATCTAATACGGTTGTTGATAACTATAGTCAGACTTTTAATTCGATTCCTGATTTGACATTGACCACTGTCATTTTGTGAAATAATGATACCACATATAACAGTGTAGTGATGAACACAAAAATCGATAAACAATCAGTGAAACAGTTTCAGGAAGGCATTCAAAAAATTACGGCTACCGAATGGTCTAAATGTGTATCCCATGTTTTCAAAGAAGAGGAAAAAATGAGTAAGCTAGATATGTTAATTGACAATAAATATCAAAGACACAATTCATAATAAATGTTACATAGTGTAACGGCGATAGCGATAGCGATGACGGCGACAATTTATAAAATGTCTGTTTTATTTGTCACGTTCCTTCATGATCACATTTTTTATTAATTTCACACACAATTACAAAAGAAAATTCTCAGATCGTTAATTAATTGTCAAAACTAAATTATCGGTTCAGAAATATTTTATTTCCTGATAAACTTAGTTTACGAGAGTAAATGTATAAACGAGAGGAATCGATTCAGAAATATTCGATTTCCATATCGAATAATTTCGCAACGTCACTATTTATTACGTGTCATAACGTTGCAACACTGAAATTTTCAAATCTGGAATGGAATTAAAATTCCGAGTATAGTAAAATTCAGTAATTTTATTGAAACGTCAAAAACGATTGATTTTTATGAATTTTGTATGTCCTACTCTCAGAATACAGAACAAACGTCCTACTAACCTACTATTGCGTGCACACGATATACAATAATTCAGGACACCTATGATATGGCTCCATTAAGAATATAGAAACGTGGATGTTTAGCAGGTCTACCCAGACTGCTGAACCGATAAAAAAATAGCATATTTCATTGTTTTACTCGTAATTCGTAATTGACAATTCTATTTCTGTTATTTTTTTCTATTTTATTTTTATTATTGTTTTTTTATAATTCCTTCCTTCCTTTCTATTATTTTATGTTATTAAGAATATCTTCAATGTCATTATGAAACCATGTTTTTCCAGCATGCAGTGTCCAAGGCCTAGAAGACTACGATACACCACGAGCTCCACTTTTACGCCAAGTTTCCCTAGATGAGGAGAGAAGAGACGAGTGCCAGGGCCACTGGCGAGGTCCTGAGCTGCAGGGAGAAGAGGAAGAGAGAGGAGTCAGGCTGTTCAGGGCTTTACTGCTTCAGCATCTAAGGCTGGAGCACTTGAGGCCACCGCCCTGCTTTGTGGCACCAGCTAAACCTGATCAAAGGTACGTATTTTCTCTTGGCTTTCTAGGTACTGCTATTTTAACCAGAAAATGGGGCAATTGAGCAGTCGGATAACCTGATAGTGAGCTATCAGTGCCGCCTACGTACTACCAGCCCTTTGATTGGACGTTAGGGAATTAGGGATTGGGGGGTATGAGGATTTGTGGACAATATCGTTTAACGGGTTGTACTATATTTAGGTTTTTCTATGTCGATTTGGAAATTCTCATCAATGGGACGAAGTTTAAATTATTATATTCAGTATTTGGTTACTAACTTGGCAACTGGGCAACTGACTGCCGTGCTACGTGTCGCGGGTTCGATTCCCGCACGGAACAACTCTTTGTGTGATCCACAAATTGTTATTCCGGTTCTGGGTGTCATGTGTATGTGAAATTGAGAAAAAATCCAGGCAAACCTTTTTGAAGACATTTTCTTTTTACCATTTGAAGATTTTTAAAGTAAGTTAGTTAGTTACATAAACATTATACTCAGTCACAATATTTTCATTGAAATAATACAGGTAGCTATAGAATATTATTTTGTGTACAACATAATGATATTTCCTGTTGCCTTATTTTGCTGTGCCCTACAGGGTCCATAATTGATCTCACACAAATTGTTACCACCTTTAATGTACTTCTGGAAAAGCAATAAAGATATTGAGTATTAATAAAAAAACACAGAAAATAACAAAAATAAAAGGCAGTGCAATTGGCGGTTTTATCGCTAATATAAAAAGCAATTTCTTTTAGACAACCTTCGGACGGGATTTAACTGCAGATGAATTTTAAACGGACAGTTTTGGGGAGTGCATATACATCAAAATATAAGTTATTTAGTCAATAACAAAATATGTAGGTAAAGACTTTCTTGGCAATTGTGGTCGTCATTTCAGAGGATGGTGGATGTATTGGCGCGACTGGAGGTCTTTGGAGCGAGCAGCTCGAAGGTTCAGGGAGACGAAGGCTCGAGCCCGGCTTGCAGCTGAGGCAGAACACATATCCCTGCTGTGCCTTGACGAGGTCGAGTTTGAAGATATCATGCAGGAGTTGTGTCAGGTGAGGAAGAAGAAACAATATTACCTTACGTACAATACCGCCGACGTATCTTGGCGAGTCTGAAGTTAGCCGATTAGCTGCGCAGTACACAGTTTGTTTCTAAAAGATCCATTGCGCAAACAAACGGCTAACTTCAGACTCGCCAAGATAAGGCGGCTGTTCTGTAATTGCACTTAAATGTCTTCGGCTCACGGAAAATAGTGCAGCTAACAGACATACGCCCGGTTTCCGAAAGTCTGATCAATGTTAAAATCAATTTAATCTCTTGTCAAGTCATCTGATTGGTTGACTGAATTATCAACAACCAATCAGATGACTTGACAAGAGATTTAAAAGGAGATTAGTTAATTTTATAGTTGACAAGCCTTTCAGAAACCGGGTGTTAGTCATGTAAATATCGAATGCGTCAATAAGATACTTAACAACTTAAGACCTTTTTGGAACATGTTATACATATTGAAAACTTAAAAGTTAGTTATTCATCCCTGGAATCGTCCTTGATTGTTTCGATTTGTAAGTTATTATGAGGGTTTAAATTTAAAGTTTACATTTTCATCAAAATTTTTCCAGGCTTGCGTCCACACAGAGCAAAGAGCTTTAGTAGTCCTAGCGTTTCTTTGTGAAGTTTGTGCTCGTGCTGTAAGAGTGGGGGGATGGTGTAGAGCTGTCGACTGGGCCGCCAAGCACGTGGCACAGTGTGCCACGCCATGGGCCATCAAACATGGTGGATGGGTAAGGAAGACTTTTAGAAGACCTTTTATTCTACAAGGTCTTTTTTGGACTGTTAATAATTATTAATGTAAATAATTATTAAAATGATTATAGATGATGTACTTTGTAGCCTTCTAGAAGATAGATGGAAGTTGGAAAAGAGAATGATGATGATAATATTTCTTTTGTGATAGGACGGCAAACGAGTAGACCGGTAACCTGGTGGTAAGCAATTAGCGCTGCCCATGGATACCCGAAAACGAACGAGGAGCTACGAGTGCGTTGCCGACCTTTTTGCGATTAAGGATTTGGATTGCTTTTAGGGATAGGGGGGAGGGGGAAAGAATTGTTCTTTTGGTAACCTCACTCACACGGCGAAACACAACGCTGTGGTTGTTTCACGCCGGTTTTCTGTGAGGCCGTGATACTCCTATCGAACTGACTCATTCGTGCCAAAGCATAGCTCTCTCATCTGCTAAAACGTCGGAGGAGTAGCTACGAGAATTAAATTTTGAGCATAAATATTTCTTTTATTTTTTTCAGAGCACAGTAGTAGAACGCGCAGGTGGTTCACGACGCGACGAGACAACGCTGCTAGCCGGGGCGGCGCTCGCGGCTTTACTGGCGTTTCTGCTATTTTGTCGAGCGCGCCTGCGCACTGCGCTTTATTAAAACTACCCTCACATAAAACAGGATCAGATGTCACACGCTTAAAGCGGCTGGGTCTTTATTAGGCTGGAATCCCAAAAATTCTGCCAATCTGATTGAACTGGGATCCTACCCAATGTTTTTGGTTCAGATTGGTGCAGTTCTTCGTGGTTTAAACTCCTCGATGCCAGGGTATGGAGAAGGTGTCTTCAGCAAGAACTTAATCTCAGAATGTTTGTATTTGATATGTATGTAAAGTACTTGGTACTTACGTTTAAGAATTAAGAAATGTTACGTCTAAGAATAGTGTCTAAGAGATTTTTGGCACAAGTTTTCTTTTAATTTTGTAATACACGAATGTTTAGATTTTTTAAGAGTTTTATAGTTTTGCTTTTAATATTTTGCTGGTCCATAATTATATGTCCATGTGTACATACCTATCTAATGTAATTTTGTGGTACCTAAATGTGCGATTATTACAAGTCTGTCCTTTAAATGATTGGAAATAAATTTAATATCTCATACGATTTTCAAGAGTTTAAAGACTCAAATGCACCTAGCAGGAGCAGCATATATTTGAGTGATCCTTGAAAAAAAAAGTATTTTTGGTACAATTTAAGAATCTGTAAATATTTTTTTGTACTCTTTGGGCGTGTCCGAAAGCAGAAAAAAGCAATAAGTTTTGTTTTGGCTATGTCAGAAATTATAAGAATTTGTATATTAGGAAAGATTGTCTCATTGTTATTTTTTAATAGTTTAGTCCGATAAAAGGTTATGAGCTAAAGAAAAGAACCGCTGTCTACTATAGTTAATCTCGATTTTGATATCTTGAAATTCTTTGGTTGCGGACGCAAGCGCATAATGCACCACAGTTTGGCTCGGGGCAGGATAAGGAACGAGGTGTTCTAGTCAGTAAGAGTGAAATTCCTTTTCGCCTTACCCGAGGCCATGGCGAGAGTAATCCTAGGATAATTTTCCCCTATAGCAAAAGAAGCTGTCTTGAAATACTCAGTGTTTATGGCAATAAATTATTTAATTATATCAAAAGTAAGTATATTATATATTTAAGTGTGGCAGAGCCATGCTTTGGCACGAATGGGTCGGCTCGACCGGAGTGATACCACGGCCTCACAGAAAACCGGCGTGAAACAAACACAAGTTGTGTTTCGCCGTGTGAGTGAGGTTAAGGGAGGCCCAATCCTTCCCCTACCCCAATCCCTTCCCAATCCCTAAATCCCCAAAATCCCAATCCTTAAAAGGTCGGCAACGCACTCGTAACTCCTTCTTTGTTGCGGGTGTCCATGGGTGACGCCGATTGTTTACCATCAGGTAATCCGTATGCTAGTTTGTCGTCCTATCACATAAAAAAAGTGATGTTATGTCATTTTTGTTGAATAATTATTTTCAATATGAATCTTTATTAATGTTAGTTGACGTCAGTTTGTGTCTATCGATGTCTATATTTTGTGAATGTGTTTATATAGGTACATTAAGTTTAGTGTTAGGTTGCAATGTTGTTCTTGGAAGAGTGCCTGATGAATATGAAAGAAAGAAATTTAAAGTATAAGGTAAGTTGTGTTTATTATTTAACGTCGTCGTTGTTGTTGTTCTCGTCTAAACAACTGAACGGATCTGAAAGAAATTTGGCAGAGTATGATTGTACTCTGGAATACTTATACCAAGCTATTGTTGCATTTTGATTTATTTTAAGAATCCATTATTTTAAGCTTCAGCTCATTTCCCTAAATAGGGTCAGAAAATATGTGTGCCACAAATTACCCTAAAGCTAAATTAAATGCGACTTTTTATTTTCTAATTATATAATTTTATATCACCAATTTATTTATAAATTTAAATAATAAAACATTATGATGCGACAATCCAGTGTTTTATTTATCTATTTAATCTCTAAAATTTATATTTTGATTGTTTAACCACTTGATTTAATGGCGCTACTCGGTCAGGCGGTTAGGCGATGAGATTTTCAAAACCAACTAAAAGTTGCTATCAGAGTGGCTGGTTATTTTTATTAATTGAACTAGGCCCTTACCTTTACCTAAAGTAGTTGACTTTGACATATACAGGCATAATAGTTTACATTCGCAATCGCTTCGATGCGCCATGATTCGATATGTGTATGGCCTTGACTGTCGACCCGAGGGCGAAAATATTTGGCTTGACCCACACCAACCCATCGCCCCCAGAACGCTTTAGCAAGCAGTTACAATAGACCTAGGACACAGAAGGGAACAACGGGTGTAATAGAATTAAAACACACATTATTTTCACTCACTATTTTATAATTTTTATTGTAATTTTTCATAATACCGTCGACTGCCGACGTTTGGGTACGGCATGCTCTTTTGTACGTCAAAATCATATAAACACTGATACCATACGAAATTATTACAATATATGCAATAAACTAGTGAATTTATTAAAACTATCACAATATATTTAATTGTCAACAATTATTAAAAGCTTTAATAGAACAACAACCGCTCGATCGGAATTGTATATATGTATATCACTTAATAATTACTAAATATATCAACAAACAACACTGTGCTTCACTTATAATTAACTTTTAGTTCAAAATGAGGATTCCTACGTTCAATGAATATTATTTAAAATCACCATTTTTGAACGCAGTTTACAATAATCAGATCTATCGAAAAATATATGTAAATACGTGCTCTATGGTATAATAATATATGAAAACATTCTATTATTATATAAATCTATTATATTATTATTTCTTTGTCAACGTTCCGATCGAGATTCACAGTGATATTTCACAAAAGTTGAAAAATTAACTTTAAAATCAACTACGGAAGTCGTAATTTTGATTTAAAAGGGTAATTTATAATAAAAAAGAACAACAATTAAATAGATTTTGAATGGAAACCATAACCAACAAGAGCTCATCTCCTCCCATTTTTACTTGTTACAACATGATGAAAATTCCTAAAACTTATCTACAGTTTTTTAAAATTAATAACACTTTTTTACTTTTAAGTACCTAATTTGTAATATCACTATTAACAACCTACGCTGTTATCTCGATTCCGACGACTTCCAATGCATAAATCATAAAAAAATGTTGTCAAAAATAATAGAGACGTCAACATCTGACGTGTGTCAACCATCAATCTAGACTACAGAAACGTCAAAAAATGTTTTGAAATAAAAAATGGCGCCAATTATTAATAATAAATAAAATCTTTAATTATTCTATTCTCTCTGTCATTCGAAATCGAGACTAGTCAGCTATAAACAAAATCAATGACAAATTTTAAATCACTCCACTTTTTTATTAACGATCAATTTTTAAAGCTGACACAGTAAGGTAAATAATAATTCTATTAATTTCACTAAATAATAACTATGGTGTTCTTGTTTTTGTATTCAATAATAACAATAATAATATTGCCGTAACAAAAAAGTGGAATGAAAAACATTTTTTTATTATCTGCAATAATTTACTTTATAATTTTATATAAAAACCATCATTTCTAGTAACAATCTCTACCTGGATATCATATTCAATTTTTTTTTATTAATAAACATTTTTTTTATATTCATTAAAGCGTTTAAGCCTAGATCTTAGACTACGAAGAAGTTATAAAGGATATTTTTATGTGTTCAATCGACGTCTATCAACGCCGATTTATATTGATAAATTGTATCTCTTATAGATACTAGGTAGTAGGTATAATAATGAAGTTTGAAATTTAATGAGAATCTAATACGGCTCGTGCTATTTGGTACTGAACAAATGCAATTTTAATGTAACTACGTGGTCTGACATGCGTAAAGGCGAGTTTCAAGTAGAAACATTTCACGTCAAAATGTAGAAATCATTTCAATGTTACATTCTGACGTTACAACATCAATGAAAATGCAACGTCATGTTCGCTCCGACGCCGTGGAACAGAGAAATTATTTTCTACATTCTGACGTCAAAGAAAAGAACCTCGTGATATGATCATAAATATTCTTTATCAGTTCGATAATTAATCGCATTAAACAAATGGAAGGATGGTTAATTTACAAAGCCTAATTAAGTACATCATATAAGAGATTGATAGATAGAAATCTAGTGTATATAGTTATATAATTTAATAGCATTATATTATTTTGAGGGTCCCAATAATGTGCTATGGAATTGTATTATTGTTCATTTGAAATTAATTGCCGTTTCTTTTTTCGAAAAACAGCAGCTGTAGAATACTAAATTCTAAGTTTTGAATAATTTAGTTCAATAAAATGTTGTTTATTGTATTATAATAATGAGTTGTTATTTTGTACTTAATTGAGTTTATATTTGGGACACCTCATTATAGGCATAACGTACATTTGGTACTTGGTGCGTCAGATAATAATTTTAAGGATATTTTTAGAATACTACACACTAGCTTGTATCATTGTAAAGGAAAAATTCAAATCGAATTAATTTTACTTTACAGAGTCAAATCTTAAATTTTTATAGAGTGGCCACTACGTCGTACAGTCATTGTATTTTTGAGAAAATCAAATAAATAATACTTACACAAAGGAAGACCACTTGCGAAATGAGGTCATATATAGCAGCTGTATAAGTGTTATGGTATCATTTTAATATAGGCAGAATCTGTTCCATTTTGATGTTCGAAAATAACATTAAGAAATACAATCAAAATGAAAGCTTTACTTTTCAATAATAACGCTCATAATTGCCTGTGTATGAAGTTGACGATCAATTTTATACTTTTTCCACGACCATTAAGGATGACAATGTAACTGCCTAGTAGTGGCATCACTAAGCGAACTACAGAAGGCTAGTAAATTCAAGCTTATATATAAATAGTACTATGTGAGAATTTGAAGACAGATGTTTATACAAATATTTTATATATTATATACGTCATAAGCATGCCCTTATCACAGATTATGACCTAAACGATGTCCGGTGGGTACCGATATGTCGTTATATATTTAGCGATATCATTTGTTTTTTTTTTATATTGGAATAATATTGACGATGTTTATTACAAACTTTTTAGAGGCAATGTTCAAAATAAAAATAGGTTTCATTGTATTAATATCTTTATCTAGATCCTAGTACGAGGCACTATTTTTGTCGTAGTTATGTTTATATATATATAAAAATGTTACTTGAATTCATTTGATTCGAGGAACAGCTATGGCTAAGCGAATCTTTTTTGACATAAAATTAAATATATCCGAGCTATTTTGTGTAATGCATACTTATCGAGACATGCAATACACTACCATTACCTTACGAAAAACATACATATTTATATATATTTTTTATTTTGAACACTGCTACTAAAACATACTTTGTTATGTCATTTAAATATTTTTTTGTAATGGCAATAAATGTTATGGAACATTTGCACAAAGATAAAACTCATGCCTACGCACAACATACCGAAAATCTACATCTCATGATTAGAAAATTATTTTATACAAATCTATTCTTATTAAATTGTGATTGGTTAATGTTAGCCGCCAATCAAAAAGTTCCAACTTTTCATCTTCAATCGTTCACGAACTAGACGTCAACGTCATATTGTAGAAAATAATTGACTTAACATCTCTAAGACATTCTACAATATGACATTATCACAACGTCGACTTGTAAACAAATGTTCCAAACAGTTTCACTTCAGCGTGTTATATTTTTTGTATAAATTTGATTATACATAGACCTCTAGTTCAACTAAAACTTCCCTTGTTGATGTATGAAGCGAACTTTTAAGTATTTCATGGTTTACTTGTGCGTATATTAGAAGAGTTTCTGGCTAGAGAAGTGCCAATGGACTTGTTGTACTATCAGGAAGAGTATGTAGCCCTTAGATGTCACTTCTCTAAACCATTTCGAAGTCCAATAATGCTTTCTTTATCATTTGAGCGACACTATGGTCTGAAGTGTTAAAGCTTAACAATATAAATATTTAACTATCTATTCTAGTCTATTTATTGCTATGTCAAATAGGCGGGTTATTAATATAAAACTTTTTGGATTTCAACAATTGAACTTACCATCATTTTTTTTTTAAAGATTCTCATGAGTCATAGATAACAGAGTGGTGTGCAGAAGCGGAAAGTAAATATGAAACAGAAACTATGGACGGTTGACAAGATGTTTTTAATTTTATAAAATTTACTGAACCGTGCCCTTTAAATATTAAGGAAGAAGAGATTTCTGAAGAAATAGTTTTAATATTAAGAATTGACTTGCCAGATGCAACCCCAATCATTTCTGCCGAAAGTCAATAGATGAAACGAAGAGTATGGAGGATCATTATAATTAAAGATAGAATTTATAGAGATAGTGTAAACTCTAACTACCGTATCATATCGTAGAGCGGGACAGATGCGTCCTCGGATAGTCTATAACACTATATGTAAGCATAGTCCGCTAACGGGATGATAAAATGACTTTTTTAACATTTTCTTATTTTTTCTGTTAATTTATAAAAATCGAAGCTAAATGTTACTGAGTTTGTAAAACTCTTAGGCACATTTTATGGAATGAGATTTTTATTAAAACTTTTACATTTGCCCCGCTCTTGCACCCTCTATCTGTGTATGTACAATCTAGCTGTTTGTGCGGGCCACACACACTTACATCGAATCGCTTTCATTACAACGATACATTTAAATACAAATCATCGACATGGACCGACGGTCTGCGACCGAACAGATGAACTGAACGAGAGGACAGAAGTAGAACACAACGCGTTGAATATTTACAAACACAACTCACACGATACATTTATCGATAGATCAAGAACTTAGCCTTAAAACTTCGTAAAAGCGCCATCGAGTTAAACAACTAACATTCATATAAATAACTACAGTCTCTATAATGGCTAAATATTTACTTTCGATACAAAAATGTTGTACCTCAATAATTTACAATGCAATCATTCTTATTCTTATGACCAGAACAATAACTGAAGCATGAATATTTATAGGAATCGTATTCTTCGTTTATCGCTTCCCTTATGTATATTTGGTGCACGTAAATCTCTCGTCATTTCGTTTAATACATCTATTACAAGCCCTCATTTAAAACATCTGAACGAAACTACATAGCAAAGCAACGACAAAGTAAATTAATATTTTGAGCAATAATTTACTGCTTGTGCTATGGCGCAACTAGACAACTAAAATATAAAACTAAATAATTCACAACGCTAAAGTAATTTTCTTATAATACTTACGTTTTTATAAATGTTTTTTCTCGTTGAAGCCAACTATGACAATATCTTCATTTCATTTTAGAACATTAAATTTAATTATTCATATGAAATAATTAAATTAATAATCTGTATTTCACTCACGTCACATTGTAGAACACAACAACGTTTTAAAGTTGTATAAAATTATTTATACATTTTGACGTCTGCACATTGCATTATTACGTCAACGTCAGAATGTCAAATGTCAAAGTCATGTCACAGTGTGACGTCGAGTTTACGTTTAAACTTTGACGTCGCATAGTTTGCTGCAATCGAGGTGCAATATTGCTGGAAGTACCAACTCGCTACGATTTGACTGTCGACTATTTGTTTTAGGTAAACAGTTCTAGCGTTCTCGACTATTTACCATAAACTATTTAAAATTCTGCCTCCCCATCTCTACAAGACTACAATAAAAACGTTCCATCAGCTTTTCAATATCGAATTAAAACTCGTTCGTGTTTACCAAAACGAATAGTCACCATCAAAGGCTGCAGATAATCCATTCCTTATTTAATAGAGAAGACCAAAAGGCGAAAAGACCAGTCTATTCGCTCGGACAATGGAGGTAGCCGTATTCGAGACCGAGACTGACTCCCACGAAGACGAAATAGAGGAGGAACATGGTGAACCCTAGACCCTTGTTCATTTTCCACCTGAAGCAGGCGATGCTGAGGATGACGAACAGGAGCATGGCAAAGAGCAGCACTATGCTGCAGACCATGCCCTTGGAGTTGACCTGGACTGGCTCGCCGTTGATCAACCCGTACAGGAGCCATGGAAGAGGTAATCTGGAACAGTTAAAAATTTAATTAAATATATATAATAAATATGGTAAATCCGCAAACTCGTAGGTGAAACTAAAACTTGAAAAGATACATTGAGTAATTCAGTTGCTTTCATTATTTTGTTTTTTTTTGACGGAAAATATCATTATACTAATTCTTCCACCCTGGGTGGGGCGAGAGATAGTGTTACTCTTTCTGACTAAATACCGCTTGCGTCCGCAATTCCAACTTCTTTTTACTTTGGTTAGGAAAATCGGAAAAAAAAAGATGAGAAAATCGATTTCCGTGTCTGAAAATGGTTACAGCATAGTTTTTTTGGCTATTCAGCTGACTAGTGGAGTAATGGTTGCAAAAGATAGTACTAGATAGTACTATCACTGTACTTGAGTCGATCTGCATACCAAAATAAATGTGCAGAATTTATAAATCTGCCCGTGGCTTATAGAAAAATGGTATAATCTTAGGCAATAAACTAAAAGATAATTTTATTAAGTAATCTTTAAAAAACAATTTCATAAAATTTAAAATAATGGACGAAGTTTTAAAGACTTTGAGATAAAACTTATAGAGATTATTAAAAGTGTCGATTCGAAATGATAGCGAAATAAAATGGCGACGTCTTAATGTAGATATTAAATTTAAGACAGATGCTTCTACAGTTATACGTGTTTCTTTCTTCATCCCTTAAATAGCTATCGCCCGCGGCTTCGTCCGCGTGGTTTGTTGATAAAAGCAACCCATGTATTTATCCAGGGTATCACTAATCTACATACCAAATTTCTACTAAATCGGTCCAGCCGTTTTTGCTTGAAAGGTTAACAAACATACATTTTTTAAAACTTTCACATTTTTAACATTATTAACGGATCCTCCCCGAATACCCCAACATCTCAGCGAAATCATTAAGGCCGTTTCCAAGATCACATGCTTTTTCAATCAATCAGTGCCATCTGCCGGGCTGATTTGTGAATCTAAACCATTCAGGGTGCCTCTCAAACGCTTACAGAAAAATACATTTAAATCGGTCAAGCCGTTTAGGAGGAGTTCAATGACACACACGTACAGCAGAATTATAAACGGCTAGCTACTCTCGCGCGGCTTCACTCGCTGCTCAGCGCTATTTCATCGTAGCGTGATGTTTTATAGCCTATAGCACTCGGGAGCATTGTAGCTCTCAAGCAGTGAAAGAATTTTGGAAATCCGACCAGCGGTTCCAAAGATTACCCCCTACATACAAACTTACAAACATACAAACTTACAAATTTTACCTCTTTATAATATTAGTATAGATATAAAGTATTTATTACTATATTTATTAGAATTAGACAACTAGCGATTTAATACTTTTATAGTAATGTCAAAAAATATAGTTTTCTATGACTTGTGATTTTGTAATATCATCATAATCCGTCCGTTCGTTTGCCGAAATATGCCATTTAAAAACTAAAGACTCATTTCCTCTCAGTTAACTAGTAAGTACATTTATTTTAAGTATGAAAGAGCCATGCTTCTGCACGAATAGGCCGGCTCCACCGGAGTGACCACGACCTCTCAGAATACTAGTAAGAAATAACGATTGCGTGGTATTTTGCCATTCGAGTGAGGTTTCCGGAAACCTAATTTACAGCCTAAAGCCGGCTACCCACTTGCAACAATTCAGTGTTCTGAATGTTTATGGGGGCCGTCGATTTCGTACTATCAAGTTATCCGTTTGCTGTCATCCTGTAATAGGTACAAACAACTTGCAGAATCCAAACTTCCAAACTAATATTATAAATGAAAGTAACTCTGTCTGTATGTCTGTCTGTCTGTATGTCTGTCTGTCTGTCTATCTGTCTGTCTTTTCTTCACGCCTAAACTACAAAAGGCGATTTCTGTGAAAATTACTCCAGACATAGTTTGGAACTCGAGAAAGGACATAGGATAGTTTTTATACCAAAAATATGCAGGAAGTCACTATTCCACGCGAACGGATTTGCGGGAAAAAAATCAAACGAAAAGTCTGCGACCTCTCGACCACTAAGGCAGTTCGATGTAGCTTTTGTAATTCGAAAATGACGTATCACTAAGAACTAGGTCACCGTAGTATACCTACAAGAAAATATTAGTTGAAACTTTTATTGGCGCTTACTTATTGTTATGGGAGGCTAGAGTGGAAAGAGCATAAAACTAAATTGGTAATAATTTAGAATTTTTATGTACCTAACTGTAATTGTACAGTTTCGATTTTTTCATACAAGGGCAACTTGAGTTTGAAATGTTTAGGAGACTTTTAGCTTTCTATAAGTACTAACTATTCTTGCGCTATTTCAACTTCTGCTCGGCTCCTTCAGATCGTAACGTGATGTTTTAACAAGCCTTCCGTGATAAATGGTCTGTTCAACACAAAAATTTATTTCCAATTCGAACTAGCAGTTCCTTAGATTAGCGTGTTCAAACAAACTCTCCAGTTTTGTAATATGAAGTTAAGTTAAGCCTGGTGATAAAGCCTCCCATATCTCAGGCATCAGAGTCTTTCAAATAATGTATATTAGGCAGTGTAAGCAAAGGTTGAGGGCACAGAAAATATCATAAGCTTAACTACATTAAGTGCCTTAATTTATTTATAATGATTAAGATTTTTTTATCGGTAGCAATATGCCACCAAAAGGTGATTTTATCACCGAAATCGTGCAGAGTCATTCATTATTTTATGAGGTCAGATATTTAATTACACCAAATTATTAATAGATGTAGGTTAAATAATTTTACATTATTATCGCGACAATCAATTAAAATGGGAATCAGAGCGTTAATATCATTGTTATAGTTAATGTTAAAAAAGCTAAAGAGTTTGTTAATGATTATGGTAGTGTTTGATTCGTTGTCAACAATTGGGAGATAAAAATATTTTAGCATTACACTTATTTCTCTTAAGGTTAATAAAAACAATGCATTTGACAAAGATAATCCGAAGAAGAATTTGGGCAAAACTTTATTGGCATTTTTGTATATCTCAATGTTGTATAGGCCAGTGTTGCGAGATCAAGCTCAATGCACTGCGACGCGGCTAAGCAGGAGAAGGAACGAGGTAGTTTTTAGTCAGTAACAGTCAGAAACACCGTCTCGCTCCACTCAGGGCGGGAGAAGTAATTGGATGATGTTCTCCCATCAGAAATAAAAAATCAGCTTAAACTTTGTCACAATACGGTAGTTTCCAACTAGTCAAATTCAATACTTTTATGCAAATGACAAAAACGATACTTTTCTATGACATTTGTATGAAAAACTGAGTTATGACGTCATATTTTTTAGGTCTCAAATAGTTTACTTATTTCTTAAAAAATTGCTAAAAATTATCTAAAATTCAGTGTATCGATCGATCGATGAATAAAAGTATGGTTATTTTTCAATATGTTGTATTGAGACGTCGAATTAATTTATTTTTGACCTAGGAGACTACCCAATTAAACTGTCTATACTACGCGTATGGTATCTAAACCATAGCAAATTGAAGCATACATCTATAAAATACTGGAGATGGTCAAGAAAGACTAATAGCTCGACCATGGTCCCGCTGGAGAGATACATATGCGCTTTGATGATTGGCGAGAAACTGCCTACAAAATACAAGGCAAGACCCTTTCGTGAGGTATGAGTGAGTTTAAGAAATATATTAAGCCACGGTAGTTCTATTAAGTAGGTTAACGAATTTCTCAGTAAATCACAGGTTAGCTTAACTACAACATGGTAAATGCCAATAAAAATCAATGTTGTAAGCCCCGTTCACCATTTAAGGGTGAGATTGTAACTATGGCTGGCATTTCGCCGCCCGATATTTGGAACAAGGTCGTGAGCCAAATTACATTGATAAATATCATAGTCATTACCCCCTTGGTTAAGTGGTTACAAGTTAAACTGTTGTACAAGAGGACTTAGGTTCAGTTTTTTCAGTTTTGGTGACTGGGATACTCAGAGTAGATAATTATTAAACCTTGCCAGTTATTTGTAGAATAAAATGGTGCTAAGATTTTTTCTTTTCAGTGGTGGAAATCATCAACTGACTTTTCCCGCCGTAAGTGGGCTAGAGGGAGAAGGAACGGGGTGTTTTTTAGTCATAAAACTTTTACTGATTCTGCCTAGGATACCTGTGTATAAATGTAATGTATCCCGGGATTTTAAAAACAGAAGCGTTAAAGCCATAGCTCGATTAAAATGCGCAAATTAGGTATAATTTTATAGTCTGTAGCACTCAGAAACATCGTAGCCATCTATCTACCAGTGATATAATTTTGGAAATCTGACCAGCGGTTCCAAAGATTGCCGCCTACATACAAACTTACAACTTTATAATATTAGTGTAGATAGGTATCCAGGCAAAACAAAACAATACTCTATTAAACAAATTTTCTTCGCATTGTACACACAAATCTTTTGATTAAATGAAGCACAGCACGAACTGTTCTTATTTTAAATCATTTTTAAAAATGGCCGACATTGCCTTTATTGCGAATTCGTGTTCGGTTGTAGTGAATTACTCTATACCAACTCTATACTCTATGATTTTATTTATTGTGAAACTAGCTTCTAGACTTTGCATGTGTAAATATACTTTTTTTTTAAGTTCCCAAAAAAAAGAAATAAGCTGGTTTTAATTGAGTTAGTAGGTAGAACATCATATTCTAGGAGTGTATAATCATTACATGATCAGCTTTTAGGTGCCCACTGCGGACAAAGGCCCCTTCTTACATGGAGAAGGCTTGAGCATTGATCAAACCTTGCTCAAGGTGGAGTGACGATATACTTATAATTAGTCCAGAAACATATAATTAGTCCAGGTTTCCTCACGATGTTTTCCTTCACCGTGTGACAGTGGTGTCTATATGTATAATCATAGAAAGTACATATGTATGTATAACTAAGATAAATACACATTGGTACTTGCCAGGTTTCGAACCCACATCCTCATGCATGAGAAGTGGGCGCCTTAGCCTCCGGCCCACCACGACACTCTAGGAGTGTATGGTCAGCCGGGGTTGCAAAGTAAGCGTAATGAGGCACCGCGACCTCGGCCCAGAGCAAGAGAAGGAACAGGGGGGTTTTTAGTCAGTAAGAGTCTTACACTCCCTGGGCGGGAGAAGTCATTTGATGATTTTTCCCTCACAAAAAAAGGGTGTATGGTAAATTTAAATTATATTTCTCTCAAGGGATAGCTATTTATTTACATTACAAATGCGAATAAAAATACAAATACTACCTACATAAAACTTCATACTTATTTGTAACAGAACAAAGAAGAAAAATACATTTTAAAAACTCTCCAACGTATTTCCCAAGCATGACCTAAATACATTTGAAGACAAATTGCAAATTGTTTCAAACTGCATTGCGATATCCCCTCCCCCCCTCTTATAAGAACAGGGGGGAGTCCTATAATTCTTCTATGTTTACGACAACTTTTATATTCCTGATAAATGTATAACCTCTAGCTGGCAAAGTGCTGTTGAAATTACGACTTAATATCTGTAGACAAAGAGTCCTATTTGAGATGTTCTGGTAGCTGAAACCGTTTGTTCTCAGGATTTACGCTGTGGTTCCTTGATCTATAACTTTTGGGAAGATATTGCGAATGGATAAGGTATATAAAATGATTTTGAAACTACTCGGAGTAAAGGATTTTTGTACCTGGGGGAAGGTTTTTATAGTGCCATATCAATTTCTTGCTGTATCCGATAACATCTTGGGCAAGAAGTTTTTAGTACCACGTTTGATCATAAGTAAATTATCTAACCTCTATTCTCGTTTATCAAGAGTTCTTGTATACCATTACTTGGTCAATTTAAAGGAATTTGGAATTGTACTCTATATTCTTTAATATAGCTGAGACAATCCCACTTCACAAAAATAATATTAAAAGCAAAAGTTGGTATGCATGGATGGGCGAGGCGTCTTTCTAAATAAGGGCTACCGTTTTTACTCGATAGATGGCGCTAATCTAACAAGAGTACCTATAGTTTGACCAATCATTGAAGCTGTCAAAATTTTAGCGTCCAATGGTAGTGACATTAGCTAATTCCTTATTGGATGCAAATCGAGAGAAGACGAGGAGGAGAGCTAAAACGATATCCCAATCCAAAAAGTATCTATGTTAATTTGAAATTCAGTAATTGATAACAGCCTTTATAAAGCTTGGCAAACTCAAATATGCGTACTGCCAAATGCATTATGACATGTTTTGCCAAATGCCAAACTGCCAGAAATGGAGATTTGTGGTGTGTGATAATTTATTGCGCGGTTACGGCTGGTTTTGTGGTTTAGCCTCGCAGTGGTTTCTATTATTTGACCCAACATTTAAATTAATTTACCAGCGTGTGTTACGCAAATTGTAAACACTTTTGAACGATACTTACGTGTTAGGTAGCATATTATTTCACCGGATTTTACAAATAAATAATAATTGCTGTCTGTTCGTTTGTTTTACTTTTGCTTCTAAACAGCTGAATAAATTTTGATACTTTTTGATTTAGCGATAGATGAGGCTTCTCAATTGTAATGATGTTTTGATTATAAAAACCAAATAATTTTTAAGAACATGTCTGAATCTGAAATTAGGTCAGGTTAAGACGATATAAAATCATAACAAGTGAAAATTACTTAATATGTGACATTTTTATTAGACAACCAAAGATAAAATTTTGCATGAAGGACATATGTAGATCATGTATTATATAGACTAGCGACCTGCCCGGGCTTCGCACGGGTGCAATGCTAGTACAAAATTTCTCCACTATTTAATGGTGTTATTAATCATAGTACATAAAACTTTCTCTTCAATCACTCTATCTATTAAAAAAACCCGATCAAAACCCATTGCGTAGTTTTAAGTCAAACATAGGCATAGAGACAGCGACTTTGTTTTATACTATGTAATGATATTGCTAACATTTTGTTTTTCTAAAACGTGAGCGAAGTTGCACGCATAACTTAGTTCTAGTAGAGACGATTAAAGCTATCGTATTGTTTGAAGTCAAGGGTGATCCAACAACTGCTTACGGAATTGGGTCAAAGATTGTATCCTGTGGCCTCGTTTCGTTCACGATTCGTGATCGTGCCAGCCGGTTTTCAATATTGTTGTAATATAATTTCATGTTCGTTATTTATTAGGTAGGTATTCGGTTGGCGTTAGGATCAGGTAGAAGAAACTGAAATGAAATTTTAAGAAGAATGGTGTTTCTTTGTTATAAGACCTTCTTTTTGAGAGAGGATAATTATCGAATGATTTATTTTGACATGTTTGGAGAAAGAAGGAGCATGAGACTCTTACTGACTCAACATCATTCTGTTCTTTCTGCTCCAGGCAGGCCGCGGTCCACTATTGCACAACTCCGGCTAGTTGCTATAAGACCTAACATACTTTTTATTTTATATAATAGGTCGGCAAACGAGCAGACGGATCACCTGATGGTAAGCAATCAGCGCCGCCCATGGACGAGGGCAACGGAGGAGTTACGAGTGCATTGCCGACTTTTTAGAGATTAGAGATTGGGAGAGGTGAAGGATTGGGCTTCCGGTTACCTCACTCACACGGCGAAACACAACGCTGTGGTTGTTTCACGCCGGTTTCCTGCAAGGCCGTGGTATTTTTAATAGTTAGCGTAACATTGTCGTGCTTTAAAACTTTCAAAGCGTAAAATATTGATAGAGAATTAACGTTTCAAGGTCACTGTTGTCAGCTCCGTCTCTTGGCCTGTAAAGTTCAAGTGAAAGTACCGACCTCAAGGGCAGAGAGCCAACTGATTTCAGGAAATTCATTCGTATTTTGAGAATTTCAACAATATTTTTTTTTGTTGAAAGAAATGCGGTTGTATTTTTTGTGAGGGAATATCCATTTAAAGATTTCTCTTACCCAGGTTGATGCAAGAGGGAGTGACGGACTCTTACTAACTAAAAACACCCTGTTCCTGCTCTTGTTCTAGGCTGAGGCTGCAGTGCCTTATTGCGCTTAGCCTATCGTTGCTTATCTTTGTATTGAAAAAAATATTCTTATGTTTAATTTTCGACATTATTGATAAGCATTTGTTTAACTCACCAATAGATATAGTTAATAATTATAATAGGCAAATTGGCGTTAGTTTACCACTTTTGGTGCTCGAATACAATTTGAAAAGGTTAAATAAAATGACCACTATAAAATGCTTTGATACCCTTAATTCAAGAATTATTATTAATAGTAGCAATGACTCATTCCTATTACATGAAAGTTATAATTTTACTCTTAAACATGAGGTATACAAAAATCTTATTCTCTCAGATGCTAATTAAGAAACTTCTGTACATCTTCTAGCAAAAAAATAAACAAAAAGCAAACACGACCTACTCGAGCGGCGTCTCGAAAAAAAATGCGCAGTTTCCCCCACTCCTTGAGAAAAAGCGCGCGAATTCATAACTACCGTCGTTTTTTGGCGGCGTTCCAACTAGTGGGTAAGCTTAAGATGGCGTAACGTTCGTTATTTAAAGTCTAGAATGTTCTTATCTTGGAACACAGGTTGGGGAAGTTCATTTGATTAAGTCTGTTACGTTTTTGGTTAGCAGATGTTGGGTACACTTACTTAGTTTCGTTAAACTTGTATTTGGGTTCTTTTATTAATTCAATATATGAATATAGGGTCAGACTAGCATACATATGGTTTACATGGGTTAGCTTATTAACTTGCCAAAAATTGCAATAGTTCTGGGTGTCGGTTTTCATTGCAAGGAACATTAGAAATTTAAATTTGAATGTTTCTATTGAAGGATTTATTTTTATGGAGTTAACGAAGAGACGGATAAACTGATGGTAATGCTAATCGGAGCCCATGAGTATCTACAACATCAGAGGAGTTACAATGAAAATAGCAACAAACGTTACCGTATTGCCGCCTTTTTTGGAGGATTTGGGGCTTGCGATATTGCGGAACAAGGGAGGAAAGGAGCTAGTTGATATTGGGTATTAAAATGTGCCTTGTTTAAAGCAATAAAGGCTAAAGATGAAGTGATGATACATGTTTTTTGTCCAGTCTGTCTTGCTGTGGAATGCGCTCCCCCCGGATGTCAGGATGGTGTCTAGTCGCTTGACTTTTAAACAAAAGGTTCGTGAGCTTTTATTGAAAGGTTTGGCTAAATCGTGACCACCATACATTATTATTAATAAGTATTAGTATATGTATGTATATAGTATATATATGTAGATGTTATTTATTATTACATAATATAATTTGAGTATGAATGTAGGTATATATTAGTAATAGTAACTTGTACGTTAATAATACACACACATATACATATCTATCTCGTATGTCATAACAGATTTAAAATTAAGCCGTTTGCTTGCTTCTTGCACCGACCATTGGCTCATCTCTGCATCACCCAAGGTTTGACTGGTAGAAAATGCCTTAGGCATTAAGTCCGCCTATGTACCCATTGTGCATGAAGTTTAAATAAATAAAATAAATTACGAGAGGACTAATAAGCGCGTTTTCGGGGATTAGGGTTAAAAAAAAATCGGATTTGGGAAAGGGAAGAATTGGGCCTATCAATTCACTCACGCGACCAAAACCACTCCGTGGTTGTTTTTCGCCGTTTTCCTGTGAGGCTGTGATCACTCCGATCGAGCCGACACGAGCCAAAGCATGGCTTTCCCACTCTTTTCTTAGTTAAATCAGGGTGCATTTTAAAATTTACTAACATATCTTTTAGAAATATAGGGGTGAAAATATCGTCAAGCTCTCTTACTTTTATAAGAAACAAGATTTTTATTAGTATTTTACTACGACTATAGTGGCCAGTGAAGGGAAAATAAGTAACATAATATATGTTTCACGAATCCAATCAAGGAACGTAATTAGAGGGAATCTGTAGGGGATTGATGAAGTATTTTATCCTATTATACGAACGCTACGTCACATGACATACGTATATTTTTATCTATTTAATAATACAAAGTTTATAGAGAGTTGATTACTGTTTTTTTATTGAATAATTCTTTTTAAGTACGAATGTTTTTTTTAACCTTTAATATCTTTTTAAAGATTCCGGAGAAATAAGCTGGTAATAAGCGATCTACTCAAACTGAAGCAAATATTACTTTAAATGCATCGTCACAAAGTTAAAATAGCAAACTGAAATGTGAACTCGATAAAACAAACTAATAAATGCAGGTAGTATAAAACGGGAAATGTTTATAATAAATATCGAAAGAGGACTTTTGTTGCCATTTTCAAAAAGGTCATAACTCTCAGTGGCCGAAATTTGAAACTACTAAACTATGCCAGAGTTTCTCCGAGGAATGCCCGCGCTAAAGTATTCGGCAGGCGCGGAATTTCACCCGTTAAAATATCGGTTTCATCTGCAATAGCGTTTATCAGATAGTTTGCATCCCTCTTGGGGGGAGAAGCCGCAATGCTCAAAACTAGCCGAGGAAACATAGCCGCAACGTACGTTTGCGTTAAAACTTTTCTTGGCTCAGAATAAGGGCAAGCGCCTTTAGAAAATGAATGAATTATTTTATGAAAAATTTGCGTTATCAAAAAGGAGAGAAAAATAGGTACGACGAAAAAATTTCACTGCATCGATTCAACCACAAAAAACTTAAAAGTTTAGTTTTTTCAAAAGTAAACAAAATCAATGTTACAATAAAAACTTACCCAACAGTAACATCAAAAATATTGCTGCCGACTGAGCTGGAGACAGCCATGTCGCCGAACCCCTTTCTGGCAACGATGACTGACGTGATGAGGTCAGGAACTGAGGTCCCTGCAGCCAGGAGCGTCAGCCCCATCACTTCAGGTGGCACATGGGCCGTAGCTCCGGCTACATTTGCCCACCACACCATCAAGTACGAAAAGAAAGCTATCCAAACTATGGACCCTATAAATGTTACCGGGAAAAATCTTTTCCCTGAAAAGAAAAAGGCATGTGTTAATTAAAGGACTTTTAACAATGGAGTTGCATGAATTTAAATTTCTGTAGTCCTCTTTGATTAAACATGTACTTATTCATAGATCTCTCGATTTCGGAATTCGCTATTTTAGCACTAAATGTTAATAATGCACTTTTAAGATTTACAATTGACATGAAAATATAGTTAACTAACTTTTAAAAGGACCAAAAAACGTTCATCAACACAGGTAATATCACCATGTTATTAGTCTTAGGAGCTCATAAACAACACTAGCGCCCTCTAGACAAGAAATACTTTAAAAGAAAGAACAAACATGTAACAAAACGTATACCTTTCGGTGTTCTTGTGTCTGGTAGGGTCATCCAGAGTGGGAAGACAATGGGTGCGACTAACAAGTATGTTACTCGCTTGCGGAACCCTGATGGCCACGACATGTCCAACGGCGTCGTGTCATCCTCCAGGTCTCCAATCTGGAACAATGGCCACTGATTATGTCATGGAAAGTTTGATAGGTGAAGCTATTGTGAACTAGAAAAAAGTAAGATTGTGTGAATTAGTTTGATAAGGTTAAAGAAGAAATACATTTTTCGTACCAAAATTACCCGAATTGTTATATTTGGATCCTTAAACGTAATCCTAAAAGGAATGGTAGCATATACGCACCAAAACGCGCCATAATTCTACTCACACAGAATAAAACTATTTGGAAGTTTAAATAGCCGGTAAGGCGTGAAACAGAGCGACGTTGAACACAATAAATTTAACTACAAAGGGCTGGGACATCACGAGGACCCAATTTCGGCATTCTATTATGGAGACCCACTCATAAACCCTTAGATAGTTGGTAGGACAGTTAAAAGGAAAAGTTATATACAAGGAAAAAGGCATTTTGGGGGATGGCACTGCCGGAGACTGTCAGGCACACACGATTCATAGATAACAAATTGCCACCTAGACTATGAGACCGGACTAAGTGAGATTTTGCGTGTATTCCAAATGTATTTATCATTACTAGAGCCAAGCTTAGAGGATTAAAACAAAACCTTGTAAAATCTGTTAATTTAAGTGGAGTTTTGTTTATAAAAGTGCTTAATGTATTTGTTAAACTTTATCTAAAAAGACATTAACATTAAATTATCATGTTTGTGTTTACACGAAAGCAGTTGAAAGCCAAAAATACAATGCGATTTAGATTTTACATTGTAATACGTGAAATAATCCAATCGTATTATTTAAAAAATATTTGACAATACAAATCCCAGTGCACAACATCTCCAGTCACTTGTCCAAACGGATTAGGTAAAAAATGAAATAAAAAATTTGTTTATCACCCTGGATCGGGGGATTGTCATGTACAAAAATGGATTTTAATTTAAATCGACAGACGTGAATGTGATTCGTTACAATGAAGTTCGTTGAATATTAAGTGTACCAATATCAATAAAATTTTAGAGAACAAAGGAAGCAGACGTCATTTGGACTGTTATAAAAATTTCCTTTAGTTTGACATAAATACTCCATTAGCTAATTGGTGAAGTAGTTCCAAATGAATGCATAAAGACAAGGAGACTATTTATAATATTTACATATACAAGAGCTTTTTAGATTTGTTGATAAGATTGTATGTCTGATGTCCGATGATGACTGTGTATCTGAGTTAAAAAGTAATGTATTCTGAGATTTTAAGAACAGCAGCGTTTAAAGCGATAGCTGGACTAAATACGTAAATCAAGTATAATTTATAGCCTATACCACTCAGGAGCATTGTGTGAAAGAATTTTGGAAATCCGACCAGTGGTTCCCATGCCTCCTACATACGAAATTACAAATTTTACATAATATTAGTACAGAAAAGTATTAAACACACACATAGATTCACGTATTCGATATTATTTAGCATGAAAATAAAACAATGCACATAAAACATGAAAACAATGACACAGTAAGAGAAGTAACTAAAACAAACGAAGACAAGAATGAGGAAGAATGAAGTATGGTATGAAACTTCTGTGTAAATGAACAGCTGATGACGTCGTGAGGTTCCCACTCAATATGATCCCAGTCACTCCGTCTTGTGTTCATTAAGAACAAGAATGAGAGACTGGGCTATTCAGATGGGAAATATGAACAAACCAACTCCTGCTTTTCTCACTGTTCCAATTTTATTAGCAAATTCAGCTGCAATTTTCGATAGATAATAGTTTTGAAGGCTCATAATAGGCCTTAAAACAATTATGTATAAATAAAGCTGATAATGAAAAAAACTTATAAACGAACATGGAGGATTTGTATGAAACTTTATAAATAAGTTTGGAAAATTATAAAAAAATACTATGATTTTATTAATAAATCATGACCAATTTCACAGTGTATCCATAGGTAGCTATCAGGTCTAGGTAATATAATATAAAATATAAAAAAACTTATGCATCGTACGGAAAAGCTGTCTTATCTGTCTTCTCAAGTTCTTGATTTAGAATTTCGCTAAGACCCAACCGACTGGTCCAACCTCTTCGATCGTTCTGGTGGATCACAACACAAGAACGAACGGAGTGGGGATCAGTAAGTTGGTCACGATGATCTCCAATGCTTCTTCTTCTTCATTTCATTAAGACTTCATGATAACCATCATACAACTGAATGCACTGTTTCTAAGTTTATGTATAATGTTAATTTTTTACAACGTTTAGCATTGCTGACGTCTGTAACAACAGATTTTCACCTACAGAAGAAAATAATTTTTGTAATAGGATACTATTTATACATACTTTTACTTTAAAGTATAAGAAAGTTTAGCCTTAGTGCTTGTTAACGAATCCAATTGCTTTAATATTGTCATTTAGATTCTCAAACCTAGTAACAATTGGCAGCACACTTGTAATGTTTGCGCAACTTAACTGGCATCTAGAAAAAAACGCGTTTTTAACGCGTGGGTTATAAACAAATTCTTCTTGAGATGATCATTCTGTTCCACTTCCAGCTAATGACGATTAACAATTATTGTTTCTTTAAAATCTTGCAGTCGATGATTGTTGCTGCATTTGTCAGTGATCTCTATTTACATTAACATGTTCACAGAGATGACGGACAACTGCAGCATTTTTTATCCTTGCCTATCTTAATCTTCTTAAGTTTAGCTGGATCCTAAAGATGATGAACACAAAACAGTTAAGTGATTTGGATATTTGATGAATGCCCACTATGGAGTTATTATTGATAATATTTTTCAATGTTACAGAAAGTTAGAATAAAAATTTATAATAAGACGATGCTTTTGATTTTTCTTCATACATAAATACAATAAATGAAGTAAAAATAATTATCAAAAGTATCTTACGTCTATTTAAAAGCTCCTAGTTGTTAACTTTAGCTGCGAAAAACAAAGAATTTACCTAGACCTACCTAATTACGACATCTATCACGGTCACACATAACATTTTCTGGGCCAAAAAAAATTAAATTTGTGAGCACAAAAACGGGCCCAAACCGTGCAGATTGCTGGCCTATGGATTCAGGTCGTGGAGTCAATTAATCATTTGCCACGTCGCACACAATGAGAGACGGAGATGACTGAAACTATAAATCTCTTAGATCGAACAAAGGCGTGTTTATCTTGATATGACAGAAGTTTGGCTACAATTCTATTCGATTTCTTTTCTAGATTGTTCGTACAATTTCGGTTGGATACAAATAGAAGAGAAAAATGCTGAAATTGATTATCGAGCACTTTGATTTTATCGTTGTTTTCTTAGTCAAATCATATATCCTTGCCACGCTTAAGATAACCATTGATCAAATGATTCCTTGTGCCATTTTGAACTTTAACACCCAGAAATAACTCATCATCTTGATCATACAGTAAAACAAACCATCTTACCTCTTCTATAGCATCTAACTGGACGTCCGCGATCCCGCCGTTGGGCAGGTCTAGGGGCGTCTCCTTAGCTTGCGCGGCTGCTGCAGAATGTCTTGCAGCGGCTGCACCAGCACCACCAGCTGTCGGCCGTGTCGCCTCCAGCAACACTTTTAAGGAAGCTATCGCGTGTAACTGCGTCGCCTTCTCGTCCACTTTGCCTGAGGACAATAGACATTACCATGGATTATTTTTAATTGCTAAAGTTAACTTTCCGTCCAGGAAATCTGCCGTTGTACGGTAAGTTCAACAAATAATCTTAACTATGGCACCGGTATCATTATAACACTGAAAAATCAGAGTACCCAATTATTTTTCCTCAACATTACCAAAGGATAAGCCAGATTAGCCAAATGCACGCTTCCTATTACAAGAACTACTAGCAATTATTTCAAATTAGTAGGTATAAGGTGCATATATGTGTGCTCTGGCGATTTCGTGTGAAGAATATTTAGTATAACACGACAAACTTATACTACACGTACATACAAGCAAGTCCCCACAGATGACAAGTATCTCCACACAAGAATATTTACGGCCGAGTTTAAATTAGTTAGAGAACAGTACTGAGCATAATCTCATTCCATTTGCGTCATGTCCTAACTTGTCTAGAACCAGAACCACTTCTGTTTGACCTATTTCCAGCAACAAGTACAATGTGTGTGGAGTTCCAACCTAGTTTGAGTGCTCAAGAGTTTGAATGCTACATTTTGATATTAAGAGCAGCTAGTGGGTGTTTTATGTCGAGGCTTATTTTGAGGGACAATGAGGATTGTTTGTAGCATTTTTGTATTTTTATTCGACCTGATGCAGGCCTAGTAATATAAAAGATGGTTATGATTGGTCAGCAATCAAATTCTTTTTTTAAAAAACATTAATACCATTGTATGTCAGGTTTGTTTTTAATATCCAACTGAAATTCAGTGTTGACATTGTGCCCAGCTTTGAGTTGACGACCCTTTCGGATTGGGCATATCGGCCAACACTGCGTAGTATATTTTACTTTTATTAGTAGATTGTTTAGCTATTATTATTTTGCGTATCTTTTTGTTTTTTTGTCTTTATAACATTTACATTTTTTTTTTGTTCTTGAGCTTCATATTTGATGACGAATAAACGCATTTTTCTTTCTTATCTTTCATTGTTATTTATATTAACATCATACGCTACTTATCGTCCAGTAGGTATTTAGTATTGTTGATCGCTATGGTTTCCATATTTCCCTAACTAAAATAAAGGCACAGGCATAGACAAAGGACGGCTTAAGTGTGGAAGAGCCTAGCTTCGGCAAAAATGGGTCGGCTCGACCGAAGTCATATCACGGCCTCAGAGAAAACTGGTGTGAAATAACTATAGCGTTATATTTCGTCGTATTAGTGAGGTCAGCGAAGGCATATACTTGTAAATTCTCTAGTGTTGTGGTTGTCCATGGGCGGCGCCGATTGCTTACCATCAGGTTATCCGTATGTGATTATTTGTCGACATATCACATAGCAAAAGTTTATCTGAAATACAAGAAAATTGTTGTAGAATTAAACCCAATTGTACTTTATTAGTTTATTGATTTCCAAATATTTCTTCACTCGCCTATGATGGTATGTGGTGATAAAACCATTTATTTATTTTAAATAATTATAAAGCCAACTGAACCTTAACAAGTATCGACCACCAGTTTAGCTAACTCGCGCTAGTAACTTTGTTTCAGGTCCCATAATGCGCTCAAGAATGACATTCCACCAAATCAGTATCAATTGAAATTTGCAGTTTAGTATTATACAGATATAAAGATATATTTATTTCGCAAATATGGGTAACAATCTAGATGACACATTTTTTAACAAGCACAGCCATATTTTACCATTGGGCATGCAAAATATACAAAAATAGGTAACGTAAAATACTATGTATACTATACGACAAAACGCCCCGACTAGTCGCAACTACCGGCGGTTACCGACGCATGTCAAACGACCCCGTTCCGTTCGCCACGACCCTTCAGACTTTGAGTGACAAATGCTAGCAAATTGTCGCAGATATATTGACTGACACGTTTTTTGTTGATGGCTGGATCAAATTCTTGAATGTTTTTTTGATAGAAAATGTCTAGTATTTCTAGATTTTGTTAGAAATAAAGCTAGTTAAACTCAATATGTTTTTTTCGTTGGGAATTATCACCGAATTATGACTCTAGTTCTGCATGGAGCACCTGGGCGGGCGTATGGCGCGTAGCGGTGCATTTGTGCTTCAAAGAGCCAATAGACCACCACAAACGGGGCGTTATAGGGCTGCAGCGCAATGAGGCACTGCGGCCACCGCCTAAAGCAGGAGAAGGAACGGGGGAGGGGGGTTAGTCAGTAAGAGTCTGACACTCCCTCTCGCCTTACCCTGGGCGCGAGAAGTCATTTGATGATTTTCCACTGACAAAAAAGCTAAAAATTAGTTCCGCGTGCGGAGAGAGAGAGGGAGTGTGAGACTCTTACTGACTAAAAACCAAACCCGTTCCTTCTCTTGCTGTAGGCCGCGTACGCGGTACCTTATTGCGCTTGACCGGCAATTTTCTCTTATTTTGTAAGCTGGCGTAGTGAAATAGGTAACTTTATTAACAGTTTTTCAGTGTAAATCAATCATAAAAGTACCATATTCCCAACAAATCTTAAAACAGACACTACCAAATACTCCCGATGTCTAAAAAAAGAAGGATAAAGTTAGGTTAGAAAAAAATACTCAAAATGTCCCTATTGACGTACGTACGAACGTATCTCCTTATCCGTAAGGATTTGTGTCACGATATATTTTTCCACCACGACCCAAGGTAAATTTATCAAGCTTACTTATGCGTATATTTTTAACCTCGCATCATCCCTTGTCAAAAGCTGTAATACTCATACTCATACTTTGACCGACTTATTGAGGTTTCGACGGGAGAATTTTAAAGTATCGAGATTTCTATTGTCTTGTCTGACGATGTGACGGTTATATCATACTAATTATGTCGAGGGAGGTCATGTAAAAGAACACATATGTAGGTTCTTCTAAATATGGTTTTCTTAGTAATGCAATAGTGCAGTTTTTTCTTTTTATTGTTTTATGAAATAGGTCAGCACACGAACCGACGGATCGCCTGGTACAGCAAACGGGGCTGCCTATGGACAAAAAAAATATTCAACTTGACTTACTTTGTTGTTTTGTCAAGTAATTGGTAAATTTTCTATGATAAAACGGAATTTCAAATAATTAGAATGCGATCATTACCGTAACAACTGCTTACTGCTCTCATGAAGGTGGTTTGAGCATTAATCACCACGCTTGCTCAAGGTGGACTGGTGATTTCAAACTCATAATTCGAGATTATAAGTCCAGGTTCCGTAACGATGTTTTCCTTCATCGCATATGAAGTCGGTGGTGTCTAAATAATCATAGATAGTACATGTAACTCGCAAAAAGTGACATTGGTCCTTTCCAGGTTTCGAGCCCCCATGAATGAAAAGCAGGCGCCTTAACTTCTGGGCCACCACGACGATACTTTAACTTAACCATTTTATTCTGTTTACGAAATATGTCTATGAAGTTACGTTAATATTTCGAGAGATGATCTCCGGCCACGGTAAGCGCGGGTCTGCGGACGGCGAGTAGGGGTAGCTCGCCGTACGACCAGAAGCAGACCCGAGCGTACGGCGCGCAGCGTTCCGCGCGCGCCTCAAAGAGCCAATAGACCACCACAGACGGGGCCCTATAGGGCTGATGTTCAGCCGGGGTTGCGGGGTAAGAGCAGGAGAAGGAACGGGGGTATTTTTAGTCAGTAAGAGTCTGACACTCCCACTCGCCCGGTCATGGGCGGGAAAAGTCATTTGATGATTCTCTCCTCACAAATACAAACAGTTACGTTAGTATTTGTTTACAGAAACTAGACAACAGTAACCAAGTACACATTACTAACGATGAGTATTTGTATGCCTTACGAAAACACTCAATCGATACGTTAACGCATTTGGGGTCAAGGTGGGGTCAACGTTGTTCTACACGAACCCGGGTTTGGGGTCTTTCGCGATACGAATCGTGTTATTGGAATTATTGTTCGCTTGTGTTCGGGCCAATTTATATTTGCCTTTGATGATAGTCGGCGTTGTTTTGTGAATATTATCGAGTTTGTTTACCTATTTTATACAGAGTAAAGAAATATAACAGTACGCTCTTTCCATAAAAGAGTGTCTATAAGTTCCCGAAAAAGTAGCATATTGATATTTGAAAAAAAACTTATTATGCATATATGTACCTAATCTTGTATAAGTCATACGTGACATTTTTTCTTAAGTAAGGAATAGCTAAGCATCATCACGAATGGGTAGGTTCGACCAGAATGATACCACGGCCTCACAGAAAAACAGTGTGAAACAATCATGACGCTGTGTTGTTCCGTAAGGTATGCGGTGGTCCAATAGCTTCTCTTCCCCATCCTTCCCCATCTCTAAATCTACGAAACCTTAATCCTTTAGGCGGGGTAAACACTCGTAACTCCTCTGATGCTCCTCTGATGGACACCCATAAGGTGTCCATGGGCGAAATCGATTGCTTACCATCAGGAAAGGCGTCTCGACAAAATAAATCGATAGACTGTGTTGTTATTTTACTGATAATAATTAATTTGAAAAGAATACCAACTATCTAATCATTCTACGAGTATTTGTTATATCTATATGTATCTGTAGGTACTCAACGAAATAAGTTTCCCCAGCAAGCAACGTTAGAGACACAAATTGCAACTTTAACATCTGACGTTAATTGGGAAGTTGCACTTGTGAAATTCGTTCACTCGGAAATAAATAAAGCTGTGATGATGATTAAATAAAGGATTTTAATGTTAAAGACGTCTCGCTTGAAATAAGTATTTGTATTATTTTTATTGGATACTAGCTACTCTCGCGCGGTTTCCCGCTGCTCAGCTCCATTTAATCGTAGCGTGATGTTTCAGAGCCTATAGCACATAGGGACATTGTAGCTATATATCAGTGAAAGAATTTTGGCAATCCGACCAGCGGTTCCAAAGATTACAACCTACATACAAACTTACAAATTTTACCTCTTTATAATATTAGTATACATATAGATGGCTCAAGCTTTTGATAACCTGATAAGCAATCGATCCTGTCTATGGATACCAGTATTTATTTATTTAATATATCTTTATGCACAAAAAATTGTACAAAGGTGGGCTTAAGGCAATGGGCATTCTCTAACATGGATACCTAGAGAAGTTATTGGCGTGTTGCTGCCCTATTGGGGGTTGTTAGGAATTTTAAGGGGATTTGAGGATTGAGAACGAAAGGCGGCAAAGGATTGCAACTCCGGTAACTTCACTTACATGGGGAAACACAACTCACGGGGAAACACAGTTTTATGCTTGTTTTGTTTAAGGCTGTGGTATCACGCCGGTTGATCCGGCCTATTCGTACCGAAGCTTAGCTCTTCCCTTTAAACTTGAGTGATGCACTAATATTAATCTAAGAAAGTGAAATGACATAATAATTCTGAATGTACATATTTTCTGTAACTTCAAATAAGTCATAAGTTACTTGTAAAGTTTATTATCGTCTGATGGCAAGTGTACTTTCTATGATACAGAGTTATGGAGCTGTTGATACATGAAATGATTATTATATATTACTAATTATAATACTCCGAATTGCTGCATACTAGCTACTACGTACATCTCTGCAATCAGTATGAAGTCCTCGCGTTTGCAGCTGTTTATCACAACATACGTATATTATTATGGATTTATATGTTCGATTTTTTTAATATATACATTGTTTAAAGAGAAGGGCTATATAATATATTATAATATCCAACAAATAGTGAAGACATTTAGCATCAGCATTGCAATCGTGCGAAGTCGTAGTAAACTAAAGAATAAATAAATAAATATAATATAATATAAATTGGATCTATGTCATGTGTATCCGATAAAAAAGTTACATTATAAATCTCACTTGAAAACAGGATAATAATTATACGTATACAAATCCCCGTCTATATATATTAACCTTACCAATATGTAAGGTATAGTTATATATACAGGGTTACCACGTCATTCATTCAGGTACACATTAAAATTAGACAAGCGGTAGCGACCCTACCTTCTACGATGAAATGTGGTTACAGCGTAGGTGACTAAAATGGTCACACAAGGACAAATGTCGTGGTGACCCGGAGGTTAAGGAGCCCGCTTCTCATGCATGAGGACGATGCATGATGAACCTGGCAAGTACCAATGTGACTTTTTCCGAGTTATATGGACTTTCTATGATTATTTAGACACCACTGACATACGGTGAAGGTAAACATCGTGAGGAAACCTGGACTTATAATTTCTAATTACAAGTTTGAAATCGCCAACCAGCATTTAGCAAGCGTGGTGATTAACTTATAGGCTGATGATGATGATGATGATGAAGGACAATCAAATGCGCGAACATATTAATCTGCTTCTAAATTCTACAATAGGTATAATGTATTTGGTTTTAAATGTATTTTACTTGTACATCAGTGTCAAACAATTTGATTTTTTTTTCTTTTTAAAAAACATTGCCCCACGTTGGCATTTTTCTATGTGTCGTGTGTGTCTTAATAGACATCTAATCTTATATACATATATATATATACATATATTGACTAAGTACTACTTATATTTACAGTAATCAGCATCGCTCCATTAATGATAAAAGAACAAACAATATTTAAATACAACCGTAACACCTAAGTAATAGAATATTAATTTTATAAACAACAATTTCATATACGAATACATATCTCTTTCTCTCTCTCTCCTTCCGAGTGATGTAAAAAACAACACGCAAGATTTAGTAAGCAAAAGTACTCCATGAAAAAGAAAACATTTAGTACTTTACATTACTAAAACCTGAATGTGCAATTCTTCTTGTTTCTTTTATCTTCTTTCTTCTCTTCTTTTCTCTTCTCTCTTCTCACACACTATTCTCTTTTCATAACTTAATATTTGAACATTAATATTTAACCGCTAACTGTTAAAAAAATAATTTTTCAACGTTATCAACATCGAAATAATCAGTTGTTAAATATGGCAACACAGTGTTTGTTTACTATATGTACATACAGACGCAGATATAGACGCACGCATCAACCTTGATAAATGTCTTTGACAACTTTCTCTCAATTTTCCATAACCGAAAGAGCCATGCTGCAGCGCGAATGGGTAAAAGTAATAGAGGTAACAATACAGTTCCATAAATAAATCGGCGTGACATAAAGCTTGCGTTTTTTCAGTGTTCCCTCCCATCCTGAACACAATTCCAATCCTCAAATGCTCAAATTCCTAGGCTCCAAGAGACTGGCAACGGACTCGTAACTCGTCTGATGGACGGCGCCGATTGCTTACCATCAGAAAGCCCGGTCTTTATGCAAGAACTATCACTGTAACGCTCATTTGCCACACTGTCCCATCCCGAATAATAAGTTAGTTAACTTCAGATACAGTATTCACAAGCACTTACAGAAATTTTGTAGGTAGTAGGTAGGTAGGTAGGTAGGTAAGTAGGACAAATCGGTGTTTTCTACCACTTTACTTAGTTAAGCCCCACATTGCGTGCCAGACAGGCAATCTCTCTTTACTGATGGACAGATAAACTGCCAGACACCAGATAGTCTGGCATATTCTCCATTTGTAATTAGTTCCGTGCGTGTAGACTTTGTGGTGGCCACACAAGTGCATGCCTAGCCTATTAAATGGATTCACCGCGGCCTCGGGCCGGAGCAGGAAAAGGGACGGAGGGATTCTTGGTTAGTAAGAGTCTGACATTCTCTCTCGCCTTACCCTGGGCGAGAGAAGTCATTTGATGATTTTCCTCAAGGCTAATTAAATGGATAGTCATTTTTAATTAACGGTTTTTTGTCCTAACCGGTAGATGGAGTGAATTAGTATATACAAAGTATTAACACTAAAAAATGCTTACCTAAAAGCACAATTTTAAAAGCAAAGGGGTCACCTTTTCCGCTTTGTACACAATCAAGTCTAATTTTGGTTTAGTTTCTCTTTTGATAATAAACAATTGTCTAAAAATTTACTCTACTAAAACTGTCATCTGTGGAGATTGCGGTTCATTTCATATTTGTGTTACATATTTTTACACTTTTACTATGGAATTTTTGTTTTGCGTAGTCAATTAAATTAAATACTATATTCACAAACAATAAAACCGCTTTTAGCTATAAATAAAAGAAAGCTAATTTGGAACCAAATCAAAACACACTCCACTCAGTAAACTCATCATGATCAAAGTCATAAAAATCATTTTACGACTTTTGAATTGTCATAAAATATGATTTGATGACTTGGCACTCAAACAGTGTATTTTCTAATTTCTATTAATTGATCACTAGGTTATGAAAAATGTCAGTGCAGTTAATATTGCACACGAAAAATAAGCACGATTCTAATTGCATCGATAAAGCCGATGAATCGAATCCAATCGATACGCATTCGATTTTAATCGAGTCGACTTATTTTAAATCGGAAAATAATGTAACGATATTTTAGAGTCCCATAATAATTTCAACACCATCACATATTCAGAGTAACGACTTACGTGAAATAACTAAGATAAGCTTTACTAAAGCCCGCGCCAAACTTTGTGACCGCCCTGAATATAGTCGCGAGTCCGAACTTGCGCATGGTACAGTCGAGTGGGCAATACGTAATCAAACAATTTTCGTTTTCTAACATTTTTAATACTGGTTGATTACGTATGTACTAGTGATGTGCCGGATCGCTAAAAATGAAGATCCGCGGATACGGATCTGAATACGGATATTTAGTGTCAAGATCCGCGGATACGGATACGGATACGGATCTTCAATTTCTCATAAGATTAGTGTCGCCGGCCGCGCGCGGCCTTGAAAAGATAGTTGACGTCTCGCTCGCCGCAACGTCAGACACGACGTGTTTTGACTAGCATTGCGCGGGTGTGGTGTCATTCATTTAATTATAGAAAACAATAATTATGTTTTAGTTATTTCACTGTCCTAAAAGTAAAGTTTTAACTTGTTCTCATTATAAAAATCTATGTATCTAAATGTTTGTAATATATAGGTGCAAAATATATGATTATTTAAAAAAACTAGCTGGATTTTTTTTTATTTCTACCTGATGATTAACTGAAAAAGCTCCGTAAAAGATCCGCGTGTAAAATAACGGATACGGATACGGATTTTTATTTTTCCTCGGATATCCGCGGATACAGATACGGATACGGATATTCGGAACATCACTAGTATGTACTAATATTGGTTGATTACGTATTGCTCACTCGACTGTACCATGCGCAAGTTCGGACTCGCGACTATATTCAGGGCGGCTACAAAGTTTGGCGAGAGCTGTAGTTTCAAGTCACTGCAGGATTGTTATTCTCAGTCAATTCACGTGTGTGAGTCGTTTATTTAAAATAAGTTTTGTTTCACGGTAATTCTAAAAAAGTCATAATAAATCAGCATTAAGACGTCCACTGCTGAACATAGGCCTCCATCATTAACTTCCAAACCATATATGCAGAACACTTCAGGAGCTCTAAAATATACCTTATCACTTATAGCTTCAGTGAATGCAAAGCGCTGTGTACACAATCTTGTATCATTGTTTAAAACCAATCAGTGGAACATTTCAGATAGTTTGTTTATGTTGTATGGCTTACTCACGTAACTGTTAATACTCGACTAGTTTCAAGCCATGCCGAGGCCTTTAACCATGAGCCGCATACGCGACAATTGACGCAGCAAGCGTAACGCAGCGAATGTAGGCCATACAACTTTTAATTTAACATTTGTCACGATTATTTATATTGAAGATCACAGAATCAAGATACGTTTCATCGACGTACTCAGAGATGTTTACTTATACAGTCATTAACAATTGTTTTCGGAACAAAATCATTACTAAGGAATAGTTTAAGTAATCATTAAACGACTTTAAGTACGGCAGTAAAAATTTCCCTGTCTTATGTGAGTGTAAGCGGCTCAAATTATGGAAATATGGCTTTTTTTATATTGATTGTTGTAGGTGGAACTATGTTGCGTGGTGTGGCTTTGCTCACGTAAGGCAGTTGTTATGAGATTTTACTTTCGATAATTGACGATGTTTTGTACTTTATTTAATATAATATTCGGCTATTTAGTTCAGGCTTTTGATAAGGAATCGTAAGGAATCAGGTATGGAAAAGTTTAAAGGATACAGAATTTAGTTTGGGCAGTTTTAAAGCATGTATGAATAAATTTACTCAGGAATTTTATTGTTAATTTGTGCTTTGAATATTACTGTTTCCATTACTGTTTTTCAATAAATGCTTTGGTTTAAATCAATATAAGTAATTTATATTAGCATGTCGTTTTGGTATTTTCGTGTTTGACAGTCACGAATAGGGATATTTTGTTTTACATTCGGGTAGCTGAATAGTTGCATTAAAAACTCTAACGAATACTCTAAATTATTCATAATATGGATATTCTTAGTTACCACTTTTGGGCCTTAAATTGATTTTTCAAAAATGATTATTTTGAAGGAAAACATAGGGGAAAATAAAAATAGGAAAATTAAGCAAAATTTCATCTTCATAATCTTATTTCACTTACATCGTCAAGTACCAAAAAGGTCAGACTTAGCATAAATGTTAGTGTAGGCAAAGCTGCGTGCATACCTAACTCACCGTCATGCATGGGATCGATGGTGTGTATCATGAGCTGCAGCAGACCGTGACGGAACTTGGCGGCGGGCGGCGGGCCCTTGCTGGGTCCCGCTGACGTCGCCGCTGCGGTTGCCGTGTTCGTCCCCACCGATGTTTCACTTGAGGTCGTCGCGTTGCCATGCTGAAACAATGAAACAATGAATTTATTTTTGCAAATAGGCCATAAAACGGCACTTTTACACGTCAATTTATATGTGAAAAACTAGATGAAGCCGGCTGCTGTAAAGGAAAATAATTCTTTAAATGACATATTTAGATATTATAGAATTGATTATTATGTATTGAGTTGAGTGTTTTAGTGTTAAGTGATGTGCTTTGTAGTGTGGCGTGAATTAGTTTTTATATTTTTTAAACATATGATCAGCAGTACCTATAAGTGTAGAAAGAAAAAATTACCCTTAAAAAAGGAGGTAAATTTTGTAAGTTTCTATGTTTGTAAGTTTATATGTAGGGGGTAATCTTTGGAACCGCTGGTCGGATTGCCAAAAATCACTGATAGATAGCTACAATGTTCCTGAGTGCTATAGGCTATAAAGCATCACGCTACGATTAAATTGAGCCGAGCAGCGGGTGAAACCGCGCGAGAGTTAGTAAGCAAATAATTGTACAAAGATATTATTATAGAAAACGTCTTTCTTAAATAATATAAGCGAGATTCATAAACTATAACATAATATTTCTTATTATAATTAAAATATAATATACTTGCGGTGCCCCGCAGTTTTACCAGGGATAGTATAAATGTAGTTTCCAAGCAGTGAAAGAATTCACAAATCGGTCAAGTAGTTGGTCTTTCTTCTTTATCATATTAAAATAGAAGTAAGTATAGATATTTCTTTTAATATTTTAGACTATACATACGAATACATGGGCACGTAAGACTAGACGATGTGATATTGTTCTTAGACCGAAGCTTAACAATGAGAGCCAAGTAATAAAACCTAATAACATAATGCACTTTATACTAGTTAGAGGGAAGTATTTGAAGCGTATTTTCAACGCCTCAAATGCAAAAGTCGAAGAGAAGTAATTAAGATACTTATATCTTCATATTATTCTCAGAAAGTGTTGATGTTACAGTAACTACAAACATCATGTGATTTTTCGAAAACGTTTTTCACATTTATGATAAATTATTTAGCTGTTGCCCACGTCATTTCCATGACGAAACCAACCAAAGGCAACATTTTTCTGTGTATTCTCACTAAAACATGGAGCAGAAGAAGAAACGGGGTATCTCTTAGCCAGTAAGAGTCTGACACTCCTCTTATTCTGAGAGAGAGAAGTGAATTACACAAATCTTTTGGCGCTTTATTCTGAGGCTGAAATAAAGTCAATGATTTAAAAATCATGAAAATCAAGCTGAAATTTCAATTTGATTGGCTAGTATATGAATGCTATATATTCCTTGAAAACTAGCCTAATTTCAAAATCAGATTAAAAGTAAAATAATCCAGTTAATTAATTTAAATGAAATACGTAGAAATACATAGACGCACTTAGTCTGAACATTAAACGGAATCGCACCTATTATTCTTGGTAGACTCCTCTAGGACCCTCGTCATGAATGGAGGTACATTGTGGAAGAAATAGAGGAGATGTTGTACCTTATTTAATTTATAAAAATAGTTGAAAATTTATTTAAAATTCTTATTATTTTTTAAATGTCTTATAGTATAGGTTTTGCTCCTATACCTATATTGTGGGAGCATTTACAAATATCAGAATTCACATACACACCAAGATCAGGAACAACAATTTGTGGATTACACAAAGAGTTATTCAGCGTAAGATTTGCAGCTGCAAGCTTTTGTGGAGCACTCATTGAATAATTACTAGTACCTAATTCAATCCAAAAACATTTTATCGTAATAAGTTTCAAAAACGTTTTTCTCGAATTATTATTCTGAGGGAGTAAATTGATTGAAACAATTCTGGTTTTTTAAGTATTTTTAAGTTCAATTTTGAAATTTTTTGTTGACAGACAACGCGTGGGCGATGCTTTTCACTGTGTAACTAAGAAATAAAAACATAAAAAATACACATAAACCCGGATAATTTATTTGTGTTAGTATCCCACAAAAAACCTTGCAGTTATCAAAATTGCGAGGGATGGAATAACAGAGCCACTTCTTTCCCCTGTACCGTGCGAGAAAATAATGTAACGTAGCAATCCAAATTTTACGGTAACATCTGAAATAAAAGACTTGTAATTAAAAATCCGTTGGTTTCAGATACAATGGCGATTGTACGCTATTTAATTGGCTCAGAAAGCAATCATGCTGGGCCCAATGTACCGATGTATCGCCAGTCGGAACCCAATATTTCAACACTTGTACAAATTGCTATATCGGTTTTAAAACAATTTGTTTTTTTCCCATTCGTTGGCAAGGATTTATTACGTGAATTGGGGAATATTTTTGTAACAATCCTGTCCTTTGCCTCTTTTTTATAGATAACATCTATTTTGGGCTTCTACACACCATTCATACCATTTCTATGAGTAAAAGATAGATAAAGTTTTTCTTTTTCTGCGTATTATCATTAAAATATGGAGCAGAAAAAGGAACGAGGTAGTTTTTAGTCAGTTTTTAGTCAATCAGTCTGACACTCCCTCTAGCCTCATCTTAAGCTAGATGAGAGAGAGAGAGAGAGAGAAATTAGATGATTTTAAAAAAGATTAAAGAATTCAAAAAGAATACAAATAAGTTTTGTACAAGTTCATGGCCCGTGTTATTATAAATTTAGGATATGATAGGACTGACATGCGCTATGCGTAAAAGCCCTTAAAACAAAATAAACGAAAAAAAAATTAACATGTAAACATAAATGTGACACAACACACATTTGTGTCATGGTGGCCTTTCAACTATCTTACTAATGTGACTTTATCCGAGTTGAATGTACCTACTTTATAAGATTTGGTATTTAGCTGCCATTGACATAGGAATGAGGATAAAGTTGCAAGGAAATCTGGACTTATGCTTTCTAAATATAAGTTTGAAATCAGCAAACCAATTTCAGCAAGCGTGATCAATACTCAAATCTTTTCAGTGTGAGAAGATAACTTTTGTCAGCAGTGGCCACTTATAAGCTAATATACAAAAAAAACATAAATGCATTGTATAATTGGATCCCTCGTAAACACACTCGCAAGTGTAGCGCTAGCATAGATTCGAGTTAGGAATAGAGTTTTAGAATGCCAATCAAGAAACTCACCGCGGATTCAGATTCGAAGTTTAGAATGAAGTCTTACAGAATCACACTGCTGCACATATTTCCGACTATTAAAACTTATTAAAAATCTAAGTTAAAGTTTTAAATAAGTAACTCACACTGCGGTAAGATACTTATCGTCGTTTTAATTCAGTAGCACTGAAGCGCAGCTCGAGTACGTCTGAGATATTTCTTCAACTTAGTTTTCAGTTAAGTTACTTGTACGATGTACTTACTCGTCGTAACTTAGCGTTGGTTGCTTAAGCTCTCGCTCGGTGTAAAGTGGTCGCGACGAGTTCAGAGGCAAAGTGATACGAAATATTTTTCAGTTTTATTTCATACTAGCGACTCGCCTCGGCTTCGCACGGAGGCTATTATACATATTATACATATAAATCTTCTTCAATGATAATTTCGTATAGTTATTACACTCTCATCACACTAATTCACCGCCTTACTAATTCACGATTAACAAGTTCAATCAAACACGTTTAAACTGCTCAGCGTCTCGTTGAGTAAAGCGCGCGAAGGTAGCCAACCGCACGAACTTTGTTGGGACAAAACCCTTTGATGTGTGGCAATTTATCGACAGCGACGCAAATAGCACTTATAATATTCCCGTATATGATTTGCGATAGAAAGAATTCTTTGGCCAGATGTATCGCGATGACGCGTTTTTTTTCTTCTCAGCATAATAAAAAAGTTAAGATATGCACTTACTAGACTTTTAAAAATCATAAACATGCCTACTCCTTACTATGCTTTGATTTTTTGAGGCTTTAGCTCTATAGACTTCGCTATCTGAGCCTAATTATGTACATCAAAAGTAAAATTAAAAACTAAATATAATAATTAATTCCTAATGCCCGGTTTCCGAAAGCCCGATTAATGTTAAAATCAACTAACTAGGTGTCAAATCTCTTGTCAAGTCATCTGATTGGTTGTTGATAATTCAGTCAACCAATCAGATGATTTGACAAGAGATTAAATTGATTTTAACATTGATCGGGCTTTCGGAAACCGGGTGTTATTCTCTCAAAAATATGTATTTTTTTAAATATAAACACATCTCTACAATGCCCTTATTCTTTACAAGCATTTGTTGTTTGTTGAGGCAAGTCCTAATCAATCTATTTCATAAGTCTGTCAAGCCTATCAATAACCAATATGGGTATTAAACCCGCGACACGTTGAAAGGTTACTCAACGACACAACAACACAAACGGTAACTCCAAGAACGCCTGTCTTGTCTCGATGGCTGGTTGCAGTTTTCCGAAGCCCAAGAATGCTATTGGTATACTTAAAAAGAAATAAGTTACCCATTGTTACTGAGCGATGTTATAGGTTTATGCTTTAAAATAATAAGTCACCATTGAAAATTATGAAAAACTTTCCCCGAGCCGAGAATATAAAGTAATGCTGAATCAAGATACGAATACTTGTTCACAGATAGTCTGTTTTGATATTCTCTGTAATCCAACTGATAATTCAATAATTTATTTAGGGTTGTCACTTATTAGTTCATTTTAGTATTTTGTTTATAATCTGTGCGTCTTTCAGTGATATAGCGTAACTTTGTGCCCTTTATGATTTTTAAATATGACCACTTTTAGTATCACCATCCAAAATCATTTTAATTCATCATGACAATCTAAAATATATTAATTGACTCGACGATATTTTTTTTTTAACATCATCCCTTTTTATCGATTTCTCTCGCTAAAGGTAAAGCGAGAGAGAGTGTCATACTCTTATTGACTAAAAACCATCCCGTTCTTCCTCCTGCTCGACGCCTAGGCCGCAGTTGCTTATTGGTTGTATTTTGCGCCATGGGTGGGGCAAGCGATGCCTTTGATGATATTGTCCCTCAAGAAACCACCTTTTTCAGAGTACCAGACAATAATAACAACAATCTCAAGGTTAGTTTTTGACAGTGTGTTGTATTGAACAGTGTAACAACCCTAGCACCCTAAGTTGGTGATCGCCGTACTCTCGATAGCCACTTAAGACCACCCTACAGGTCTAATCGCAGCATTAATAGCCCATTACTTTAGCGATAAAAATTCGTTTACGATTTTTTAATTCAATGGTCGTTCTGTTTTACTGTCCTTCGTCCTGTTTCTAGAAATTCTTGTTTGTATTGATTTTTTTTGCTATAACTAGGCTACCTTGAAAGTAGGATTAATTATTTTATTTTTTACTAGCTTCCGCACGCGGCTTGGCATGTGTATAAAATTAATGTATCCCGGTATTTTTAAAAACAGCAGCGTTTTAAGCGATAGCTTGACTAAACTACGAAAATAAAGTAGAATGTACAGCCTATAGCATCCACTGTATCTATCAGTAAAAAAATTTTGAACCCCGACCAGCGGGTCCAAATGTTACCACCTATATATAAACTTAAAGTTATTTTCTTTTTATATTTGAATAAATATTAGTGTTACACTGTTCTCACATAATTGAACCAACTGTTTGTAAAAGGAATCTGTATGTGGAACTGATTTAAAAAGAGTAACCATGGAGTTTCTTGCTCGTTCTTCTCCATCGGAATCTACACTTTGGAACGAGCAAATAGCTTCACTAAGAGGACAGACCGACAGACTGACACAATATCTTCAAAAAATTTTGTTTGACGTTCAAAAGTGCCTGTAAGGGCCCAATTGGAATAAATGATTTTTGACATTTTGACTTACAAACTTTACCTCTTTATAATATTAGTCTAGACTACGTGCAGGTATTTTATTTTTTATAGAAATACACAGAAGCCAATAATATTCCCATAATGCACCTCCATGTTTTTGCCTCTAAATATGCAGATTATCCATATATTTTTCGCGCTTGAGCTATGTGAAAACATATAAGCCATAGTAAGGACTTCTATGTTTTCACATAGTAACCAAAGATTATATGCTATATGTTTTATATGACAACTGTAACTTTACTTATATATTTAGTTTTCAAGTATTCTTAGTTCTTATATCTGATTCCCTGAATATTCAAGAACCATTGACGGATTTTGAAATATTTGTAACATTTGAATTATTGCTACGAAGTACCCCAAAACCTATTCAACCCGTACTACAAAAAATCTTCGTTGTAAATACCTCAGTGATTTCAGAAGTGTTTTCGAGATGACGATTCCCAACTTCGTAGCTTGTACTTGCTACGAAAATTGCTACGGATTCGTAGACATCGTAGCAAAAGGACTACAGCGTAGCAAATACTAAATATAAAATTTTAAAAAATCCTTATCATTCTTAAATGTATACGTTGATTATTAGTTAACGGCTATAATTCAAAAGAAAGCAAATATTATATTAACTTAATTATTGGACTTAGTTATTTATGTATGTTTTATATTAAGGTAAGTAGTATAAATAGGTGTCCAATAACATCTTCTTCAATATCAAAACTTTAAACAAAAGAACGCCGCCGCACCACATTAGCGACATCTGTTGACGAGCATGAAAAGTAAAGAACAATAGTTAACAATAATAATTATTATATAACTAATTATACTATGATAATTAATTAGGTAGCTCGCCCGCATTTTGAAGAAGGAATAATCTAATATTTCTAATGTCAAATGTTGACTAATTTTAGATTCTAGATCATGCTTCTAATAATCCCTTTACACATTGGAACACTATAGCCTTAAGGCTTAAAATGGCACTAGAAAAAGGCAACCCAATGTGTAAGGTCTCAAAATAATCTAGAAATCTAGACGAAAGACTGATTAGGATGCAAAGTACAAATTAAAATAATATATAAAATGATAGACGAGTATGTTTCCAAGAGAATCTAAGTGAATTTGTAAATTATATTCTAAAAACTGTAATACTAAGTTGACAATGGATATAAATATATTTCGATGTATGTTTGAGTGTGATGAATTTTTTTTACTGATATCATGGATGTAGAATCTACATGATTTAGCATAACAGTGTTGAATAATTAATATTATTACCATCATCATGACATTACCAGACTGCATAAAAGAGACTGGCCACCGTAAGCATTGGTCGGCGAGTAAGGGTAGGTCGACAGCCCGACCAGAACCAGACCCGAGTGTACGGTGCGTAGCGTTCCGCGCGCGCCTTTAAGAGTAAATAGACCACCACAGACGGGGCCTTACAGGACGGATGTTCAGCCGAGGTTGCAGAGCTAGTGCAATAAGGTACCGCGGCCTCGGCCTAAAGCAGGAGAAGGCACGGGAGGGTTTTTAGACAGTAAAAGCCCGACTCTCTTTTGCCGTACCCTGGGCGAGAGAAGTCATTAGATGATTTTCCCCTCACAAAAACTATAAGTGCCCACTGCTGAACAAAGACGGCAAATGTTTGAGCATTAATTATCACGCATACCCAAGGTAAATTGGACAAAAAAATTATAAGAAATTGTAAGTGTAGGTTTTCTTGCTCCGCTTGCCAGTGGTGTACCGCGACTTACTTATATAGATTTTTCGTTTAGATTTTCGTTTTTCTTATTCCAAATCGTAGAATACTTTAAGTTTCATTTTGAAGAGGTCAGATTTCGATATCCAATATTAGTAGATTTAACCAGTAATATAATTGATCGCTCCACTGTTTTAGATTATAAATGCATTGTCCTGCATAATAGGGACGACAGAGGAAGAAAAAATGAGAGATAGTGACAGAGATGAAAAATATATTGCGTTCGTAAGTTAGATGATGAAAAATATCAATTGTTTTTTACATTATCGTATTTATAACAAAGCAATCGTAGTGGAATGGAATAATAGAAGAAGATCACTATGTTAATTTGAATTTTATCATCATACCAATTGGTAAATACCAACCCTTGCACTAATAACTACTAATCACTAATAACTTCAGGATTTCAGTTCCAGTACATAACAATAAAAGCCATTGTTCTTAAACCAAACTAAACCTAAAAAAGATCGCCTTAAATACAATAGAATATTCGAAACTGAAGAAAAAACCCCGTAAGCCTTTATTAGTATACAAGAAACTACCACAAGAAGAAAGTTAAAGAAACTTTTTAAAAGTTAAATTGGTAACTAAATGAAGTTAGTTATAGCGCGACCCGCATCGATACTGTAGCGGAGAAACTTGTCAACAGAACAGTTTCAGCAATGGAAACTTTATGTGGATACTAGTGGATAAGGCTTAAGTAATCTAAGCACAAATTACGTTGGAGAGTATTGTGAATATACCGTGTACCATCAGCTCGCTAGCTTGAAGAATAATGTACATAATGAAGAATAGTATAATGTTGATCAAGGATGTCATAATATCTACGTAAATGTCATGAAGGTAAGGTAAAAGATATCTTCTAACACGGAGAAGAAATGAGTTTGTGAAAAAATGTCGATATAAACGATGTCTTTTTTAATTCGATGTAGTTAGTGGGTTTTTTCCCCATGAGGATACGCCAACCCTATCTACTATCACTATGTACTACCTATGTAGTTTCATCATGATGTTTTCATTCACCCTACATCGGTGGTGTTTAAATAATCTTAGAAAGTCTATATAACTTAGACAAAGTCAACGGGGTCTACATATTTACAGAGATCGGTATCAGAGCTTCCTCAAAGTCAAAGATTAAATAAGAAGGACCTTCACTACTCAATGTTTTACGTTAATGTAAAATAAAATAATCCCTTATGTATCTGTTAATCCAATTTTTTTTTTATATATAAAAATGTTTAAGTTCAAAATTATAAAATAATAATTTAAGTCACTATTTTAATATACATTTGGCAGTTGGTATAACGGGGAATATCAATAAAATATTATTTCAACTCAATGTAATAATACGCCATTCAGTGGATTATTTTCATAATTATTATTACCAATTAGTTCTGTAATGGAGCTGTATTATTTTATTGGATTAATTATTATTCACGCCCGCAATAATAGCTTGCATTTATTTCAAGCAATTATGTATTTTTCATAAATTTCAGCAAATTTTGAAACTGTTTTAAGCTTGAGTTTCCAATAATGCAGTGATTGAATAATAGTACGACTATTATTTGGTATATAGTAAATTTAGGAGTTTTTTTATAAACTTAGGTGCACACTGCAACTCAACACTTAGAACATTAGTCTCATTAACAGAAAATTCTAAAACTTTAAAAATATTTAAATTCTAAAACATCAAAAATTGAAATTTAAAATAAGAACGTTTAATTTTAATTTAATAGCAAGACATCTTTGTAAAACCCATTTACAAAATGTGAAAGAACTTTATTTTAAATTTAATGGTACTGAAAATACAGACGTCGTTCTTAGATTTATCTATGATTGACAATTAAGTTGCTAAATTTGGCAATCATATTTTGTTTTTCATTAAAAGTGAAATGAAGATAATTTTACTTAATTTATTATAATATGTAAAAAAGAATTTCATTTTAACTTTAGTCTATAAATGGGCTTAAATTTGTCCACAATATTTTTTAGTTCGATCTGGATCTGGAACAGCCTGCTCAATAATATAGCCTCAACAATATTAAGGATTCGTACGCGCCATTTTTAAAGTCAACTTCATTGCCTAATACTAAAATGGAATACAAGATAACTTAATCAGAAAACACAAACATATAGATAATCACATCATTATCATCAGCCTACTGTTGACCAAACGTCTTTTCTCATGCGAAGGTATAAAGCACTAATCACCATGCTTACTCAAGGCAGATTGGCGATTTCTAACTTACAATTAGAAATTTTAACAATGAAACAATGAATTTATTTTTGCAAATAGGCCATAAAACGGCACTTTTACACGTCAATTTATATGTAAAAAACTAGATGAAGCCGGCATTTCCTATCTGACTACTCTGAGAAGAAATGCCGAAATAATGAGAATAAGTCCTAGTGTCTTCAGGAGTTGCAGATGCAAGGGCCATAATATACCACGGCTTAGGCCTGGAGCAGGAGACAGAACGGAATCGTTTTTGGTCAGTAAGAGTCTGACAGTCTCGCCCTGGTTGGGGTGAGAGGAAGTGTGTGAAGGCATTTAATTTTTTTTTATGTGGAAGCTCGGCAAACGAGCATGCGGATTACCTGATGATAAGCAATCAGCGCCGCCCATGGACACCCGCAACAACAGAGGAATTACGTGTGCGTTGCCGATCTTTTGGGGGTTAGGGATTTGGGAGATTTAGGGATTGGGGAAGGATTTGGGTAGGAGAAGGATTGGGTCTCCGGTAACCTCACAGAAAACCGGCGTGAAACCTCCATATGGTTGAGGCTAAAACTCCGGTCGAGCCGACCCATTTGTGCCGAAGCATGGCTTTTTCACAATTAACATTTAATTTGGTGTTTAAAAAAAACTAGTTCCGAATTTGCGCCCGTATTCATGAGAAGCGAGTGCCTTAACTTCGGGCCCACACGACATCAACAACAAACAGTGAATCTATAAAAGTACAACTATTTATTTAACAGGAATCTTCGTAAAGCCGAGTATTAGCGTGGTACGCTCGAGCCGCCCAAAGGACCGCGGTACGTTCGAAGCACCCAAGGGACTCATGAACTAACTGTGGCGTAGGGTATAGCTCAAATCGAGGTACACGTTTTATACCAGCCCCTGAACTATGTTTCATGAGCCTGAAGGGTCTATTTTATGGTTTTATCTTTGTGAATTATTGTTGTCTATCTATTTTAGTTTTTGATTTTGGGGGTATGAGAGAATATGGTGTAAAGTTTCTCATTCTCCATTGAAAAGGGAGGATCCTCCTACCAGACGGGAGTTATGTCTGGTGTAATATCGTGATGTATCTACGAGTAGAATCTTGAACGTGTATGGTGCTTCAGATTTGTCTACAGTTTCATGTTTTTGTGCTATTATCATCACATCTATATTTTTTTTATTCTAAGTATAAAGCATTGCAATTTTAGTCATTCGGATTGTATGATATTCGATTAAAAAAATATACAAGAGTCAAATTGAAGAACCTTTTCATTTACTAACTCTTAAAATCGAATCAATACTTGGAGTTAGCTTGCAGTGTTCAAAAAAGGTTGTAAAAATGTCAAATAAAAAAAAACTGTTATTTTTAACACCCCGTTGGTTTTTGCACTTATATCTTTTTTATTTTTGCTTATACTTTAAATGTCGCTGCTAAAAATATAAAATGTCTGTTATATCCCTAATTATTTTGAGGTCGACGAAATATTATTTATTTCCAGCATTCATCCCTTGTATCTATCATAATATGCCTTCACTTTTACCCTACTCATATCAACCATGTGTGTAATAATAATAAATGTAGTTTTTATTAATATTAGTGAGGTAACCGGAGGTCCAATCCTTACCCACTCCCCAATCCCTGAATCTGCAAAACCCTTATCCCAAATGGTATCGTATTATTGTCGTAACTCCTCTGGTATTGCGGGTGTCTACGGGTGGAGCGGTTTGCTTAACCTCAATCAGGGTGATCGTTTGCCAACGTATTTCCTAAAAAAATAATATAGTAATGACAATTAAGGCGCTCGTTTCTCTTGCATTTATACTATGACTGGGATCGGACCAGAAATTGTAACGGAGTGATTTTTAGTTTTTCGGGCCTTCTCCTCGCCCAGGGTTGAACAAGGTGTTTGATAATGTCGCCCCTCAAAAAAAAACAAAAGTTTCAAACTGACATTCAGCCAAGGTTGCGGGGATAGCGCAATAAGGTACCGCGGCCTCGGCAAGCAGGAGAAGAAACGGGAGGTTTTTAGTCAGTAAGTGTCTGAGACTTCCTCTCGCCATACCCACGGCGACAGAAGTCTTTGTCATAGATTTACGACTAAAAAAAACATTTAAGTACATCCTGACACTGCATGATCTGTTATAACAGAAACACAAAAACATTAAACGAAATCCTCACACATTTCGAGTAAATCGTACAATATTAATTTATTGCCACAGTAGGTTCATAATTTTTAATTATACCAGTTCACAGCTCATTTACTTGGATCCCGTAGCTTGGTCATCAGTAATCATGTGACATAACGAGCTTATCTCCGGCCAGTTTGAGACAAACCCTCTCACTGCCCTCTCATAAGCCACTTATAACGAATTAAATGGTCTTTTCCTCGATTTAATGTGGCATTATAAACACGTATTTTGTTAACTGAAGATATTTGTAAATATGAGCAGTTGAGTATTGAATAATTATACATAAAGCACTAGCTTTTGCCCGCGACTCCGTTCGCGTGGAATAGCGACTTCCTGCAGAGTTTTGGTGTAAAAACTATCCTATGTCCTTTCTCGAGTTCCAAACTATCGAATACCAAATTTCACAGAAATCGGTTCAGAAGTTTAGGCGTGAAGAAAAGACAGACATTATTAGTTTGTGTTATAGCATTTGTTAGACTTGGGATTCTCAAATTGGGCTAAAAACAAAAGTTACCATTATGGACTCTAGATTGTACTTGTTTATGGTCTATTGTCAATCTACCATATAATTAACAGCTGCTGATTATTTCATACCAGAAGTAGCACTTGTGCACGAATCGATCAAATTCGAAAAAAATGGTTCGTCATGGCGTAAAACATCATCATATGTCGATTATTTTAAGAAATATCCAAATTCTACCCGCATTTTCTAGACTTGAATTTTCAAGGATTCAGATCGTATTTGAATTCGATGTAGTGGAAGCGCTATAATAATTATTTTATTCTCCAAATTCTATAGCTACTAGTTCACTCTTAATCAAACTCATAATACAATTGGCAAAATACATGTATATGTCTTCCATTCAACCTCCACTTTAATTACACCACTTTCACAGAAAAAAACCTTTGTTATCTTGAAGACAGTCTAACTAGCACTAATCTTTTAAAAAGTTAACAAACTAACAGCTAAACAATGTTCTTAGTAGAAGCTAAGCCACTCAGTTAAGTTTCACTGAAAGTTGTCAACTATATTATTAGTTGGTCGCGTCTGAAGTTAACTAGACTCTATTCTCAGGGGAATGTAGCTGTTATACTGGACGGACTAAGTTAAGACAACACTTTGTGCTTTAAATCTGCTTTGAGTGGACATTTTCATATCATAACCTGTCTTCGTTGTTATGTTTAGCGAGGGCATGATTTCAAATTTAACCCTTGCGTTGAACTTAATGCTATTCTACAATGATGAGCTAATGAGCGCTCAGTCTAAGAATTGGCATTTTATTTTGAGAGAAAAAAATCTTTAAATGATTTCTCTCGTCTCTAAAATCACTCTTAGTGATTTACTGACTACATTTGACATCCTGCTCCTTTTCCTGCTGTAGGCCGAGGCCCTGGTACATGATTGCGTTTACACCTGCAACGCCGGCTGAACATCAGCCCTATTGGGTGCCCCACATGTGGTTGGTCTACAGGCTCTTTGAGAAGTGCCATACGCTTGAGTCCAGTTCTCGTCGGGCTGCAAGCTACCCTTGCTTACCGTCACATCACACATAGGATAGTCCAGAACTTCAGATAATAGACAACATGTTAAAAAAAACAAGTTCACTTCTCGTAGTAGTTAGAGTGAATAATAACTGTGCTTAATAAGAATAAAAGAGGTCATCTCCCAAATCAAAATTCATATCAAAAAGTTTGCCAAAAATATCTCTCATAAAAAGAGTGTGCTCTACAAAACCTTTGTCTAACAAACATAATGTCCATATTTATCGACATCCACTTGACAATCTCTTAAACGTTCACAACTCAAACGTTTGACATAAACACGAGAGCTTTACCAAACAGAAAAGGAATCCATACGACTGTAGAAAACCCTTCACAAATAATTTCTTATTTCCTTTGATTTAAAGATTTCCAAAAATATTCCCAGAGGTGGTTCCCTCTGATCTGTCAGAGGGCTTAACGGACAGATTTCGATGTGAAAAAGGTGAGGGCTTAAGGGCCAGGATCGTGATAACCGATCCTACTGAGATAAAGTATGAAGTACACTTTATAGATCAAGTCTTCTGTGACCTTGATTTAGTGCTTGCGCAGCAGAATATTCTGGAGCTGATGTTTAGATTAGAAGATGTGTAGTGGTGTAAATATTTTTAGGCATGAGTAATATATTTAAGTTATTTCAAACTTAAAAAAATATTTCACAGTCGAATATGCTCAAGACCATTATCTAAAAATTGCATTAATTTCCATTTCAGTGTGAGACTAAATGGATGAAAATTTTTCACAAATATATCAAATTGTTATAAAAATACAGTGTGCTAGCTCGCATAATAATGTTGAGAACTGAAAAAATCACAACTCTTACGAGACAATTCTTATAAAAACGAAATCCTCAAATTCGCAAAAAGGGCAAAGAACTATAAAACCAACCGTCAACCCGAGTATAAGTCCCAAGAAAATCCGATTTATATACATGGAGTTATCCAAAATTCACTCCAATTCTCTCGTGCCGATTTTAAGCCTCCGCGACCCAATTCCAAAACTTTGGCCACTCCAATCCTCATTCAGCATTGTGAGGCAGGGTTGCGACTAACCAAATTGACCCTTAGATGAGAGGTTAGAGAATTCAAATTGCGATAGCTGAAGTGTTTTGTCCGTGACGGTCTTGGCTAAGAGCCGGTTGCTTATCGAGTTGCATTGTGAAGTACTTTGTTGCCTCGTTTGTATATTTTTTGGAGTATTTTGGAAGTTGGACGAAGTGGTTTGCCATTCAAATGTATATTTTTTGCTCATTAGTGACATTAAAAAGTAGTTGTAGATGTTAATGTAGATGTTGAAAATATACATATATACAGTTCACGAATAACTAGAACTAGCTGACTAATGACTGCTTTTAATACATTATAACTTTCTGAGCCAAGTTTTAGCATAAAAAAAATCCTCATTCAAAATTAAACCTTGTCTTTAATAATTATAGGTACTTAAACAAAGTTTTGGTTTTTATAAAACATAACATAACATCACATAAAATATATATCACATAAACATTCAAAGTGTGCCAAATGTGGTAATAAGTTGTATTTTGTGCTGAGTGCAATAAAGCGTGAAATATTTAAGTGCTCTGTGATTAATAAAGATAAAAATAAATTTCAAAATCCATTCGTTGAAAAGTCATTCGCAATAAACTTTATACATGATACAAAGTAATTGGAGCCCATCAATATTAAATTATAGATGTGTGAAATTTTATTTACCTTTTCAATCGTGATAATTTGAGACACAATAGAAGAATAATAGGTGCGTTCGCTTGGGGTTTGATGGATTTTAAATGTTCATTCCGAAAAGCAATTTTGATGTCAATGAACTCGGTATAATGTATAATGTTATTTTTTTTAAGTAAAATATCGTTTCCCAATTGACTGGTAAGCTATCTACATCAATTGCATTTGAACAATTGTAAAAAAAAATAGAAACGCTTATGTATCGACTTAGCATAAGTTTTGATATGATTGACAAAAGTGTGCTTATAATAGCATTTTTAAGCTTTAAATTTACTGCTTTTTCATCTGGGTAAATTATCCAATGCTCTGGGTGGGGTCTGAGAATAGCAGACTCTCGGATATTAAAAATAATCTCGTCTGCTCCTGATCGGAGCAGAGCCTTTAATCTTGTAATATCATATTAAGTATTTAGGGCCTATTTTACAAAGTCTAAAGCCATTATGCACTTGAGAAATTTTAACATAGAACGTAATTTACCTTTATGAACTGTGTCACATAAATTTATCGGGACTATAATTCTGTCTGGTTGACGCGGGGGTTAAGCAAATGGTTGCCGTATAACGTGTCGTGGGTTTTAATCCCGCACCGAGCAACTCTCTGTGTAATCCACAAATTGTTGTTCCGGGTGTGTGAGATGTGTATGTGAACCTTTACGCTTACGACACAGGAGAAAAATCTAAAAATATAAACATATAAAGGTAGTAAACGGCCGCTTAGGCAGATGTATGTATAACAAGTTGGTTTTTGGATTTAAGGTATATGTATAACAAGTTGGTAGAACATTACATATAATATATTATACATTCACCATCGACAGAATCGAAGCAATAATTAATTAATTGACGAAACACAGATTTGTACTTATAGCCACACGTCAGTCGTTTGTCACACGATCTGACACTCAATTAATGGAGTGTAATTATTGTTTGAGGTTATGTAATCTTAAGTGAACCGTGAATATGTAAACACTTGATAAGTCTTCACTATGTACATTAGTTTCATCGTCACCACCAGAATATAGGTGCCCACGTTTGAACAAAGCCCTCTTCTCAAACGAAGAAGTTTTGATATTTAATCGCTATGCTTGCTCTAAGCGGAAAGGTGATTTCAAACTTATTATTATATAAACTAAACCAAGAAAAAGGAACAATTCCGTCTGAGACTTCTACGGAAAATATTTTGTTTACATATTAACAATTATTCATTTCGAATTCTATAAAATATGTCTAGCCTTATTATCTCGGCTAGAGCCTATTAGCCCCGGAACAGGAGATGGAACCGGGTCGCATTTAGTCAGTATGAGTCTGACACTCCCTTTCTCGAATGGGGAGAAGTTAAAAAGAGTTAATTATACTTTATGTTATTATTTAACTCATACATTTATTACAATTTATTGTGAATGTTTAAACAGTACTTCTATGTCAACTAGCTATACTTTGACTCCAGAGAACAGCGTAATAAAAACCAACGAATAACAAGAAACACAATGTAACAGTTGAACGTTACAAAAAACCAAAAGCCTAATACATATGTAGACAAAAAGCGTTATTTATTACATAGCGTAGAACCTTAAGCATGGGGTCAGAGAATCTCGTAAAATCCTTACAAACGGGACAACCGCCCTATCTCCACCGCGCGGCCATTTTTATCGCACGCTGTTAAGGAGACAAGTGTTCGGGTTTTTGTAACTAAATGCGGGTCATAATAAATAATATAGAGTATGAAAAATAAGAGGATTTCGTTTTCTAATTGAGATAACTATTCTGTTTTTGAAAATGATGGTGTATAATGAAGGTAATTTTAAGCGAATCGCAGTTAGTTACATTTTGTTTGTTTATAAATATAACAGTGTTTCTATAAAGTTGCCCTTATGGCGGCATTAAAGAGGGGACAGAAAATAAAATTTCTGTAATAGACATTGATAAATTAATTACTAGTCACAGCATAGTATAAAACACAGTCGCTTTCTCAGTCCCTATACCCCTATATTTGTATGCTTAAATCTTTAAAACTACGAAACGGATTTTGATGCCGTTTTTTTAATAGATCGAGTGATTGAAGAGGTAGTTTTATATGTATCAATAAATAGTGGAAAATGTATTACAAAAAGTTCATATAGTACAACATCTAACGAAATTAAAACAAAATGACAAAACTTGTATGTATTCGAATATCGAATAAATAAATCATTTTGAATATCGATGATAAACTATGTACTAATTTAGGTACATGTAACATTACAACTTGTAGATCAGTAGAAAAACTGGTTGCTTATCATCAGTTAATCCGTTTGATCGCTTGCCGTGTTTCCACATTAAAAAAATAAAATAATAATAATAGTCTCGCCTGGTCGTAGAGTCCTCTTTTTTCGATCTTAGGGAACTTCACCCTCTTTTCCCTCAATAACGATTGTTATAAGTCTGAATTGTAGCCAAGCAAAGCCCTTCATGAAACAAGAATAATATTACTAAAAATTATCAGCAACAAGGATCTCGTGTATCGTAAAATTGCCGCTTCTATTTCCATATGCTTAACCCTAAAAAATAAAATCACAACAAAGTGTTTGGACACGAAAAGGCTGAATTTCTCGCCTTTGTATAACATGGAGGTACAGTCTGACACACCAGTCGTAGGCTGTTTGATTATTTTTTAATTTTTTTTTTATTAATTCAGATTTTATTTTGGTAAAATTTAAAATTATTTTTGTTAAAAAGGATATAAGTCTATGTCACTTTTTGCTGTGAAACGTTAATTGTATTTTAAATATTGTTTTAGTATTTGATTTCGGACTAAGAAGATGTATTAGATTTGTATGAACGATAATAATAAATAATAGGGGAGCGTGTACCATTTTTGCATGTAGCGATGAATTATTTTACGATGAACGTTTTTTTATTATTTCTATTTTTTTATTCATTTGAAATGCGTAATTTTTATCTTCAGAACGCGGGCAAATTTTTTAACAGAAGCTAGTTATGTAAACTTACGACATTTAGTCCTAAGATTAACATGATAGAAAAATGGTAGAAAAAAACTTCATTAAAAATATTGCGCCTCAAATTTTAACTTCACTTTTCTATTTGACTGTACACAAACTCTACAGTCCCGGCAAGAAGTGATTAATTGCCGAGCCTAATGTACTTACCTATATATACATACAGTATATGTAAAGTGTAGGTTTGTATATACCATGAAAGTTAATTTATTCCTTTGCCGACTACCGCTTAGGGAATTGTTAGGTAAATTGAGTAAGATTTGTTATAAAATTACGTGTTTTGTGGTTCGACTAAGTTAAAGGTTTGATGCTACATAATAGACCTTCGTTCAATATTTTTAGGGGTGACATTGGCTTATTAGCACATTATATTGTGCGACATTCTTATGAGACAGCAAACGAGTCCCAATCTAGATCCACATGACATCATTAGTCCATCACTCCGGCTGAACATCAGCCCTATAGGATACAGACTGATGTTTTTTTTATCTTCTCAAATAATATCTTCTGATTTATTTCGTTGCGGTATCCAAGACAGTCATTCATGTCCCTGGGACGCGCCGGACTTCAGTGTTCCGGTGTTTTAATGGTTGTATCTACTGTAGATCCTGGCTTACAGGAGTTGCAGCGGCTTGGGACTTCGCGACGGTCATGTCCTAATAAAAAAAATCATCAGTCTATCCTACAGGGCTGATGTTCAGACGAGCCGGAGTTGCGGGCAAAGCGCAATAAGGCACTGCGGCCTCGGCCTATAGCAGGAGAAGGAACTGGGAGGTTTTTACTCAGTAAGAGTCCAACAATACCTCTCGCCCCACCTTGGGCGGGAAAGGTTATTTTATGATTTTCTCCTCACAAAAAAAATATCTTTACTAAGTTCACGGCTCTTCTCTCACGGTGAAAGTAAAAACATTAGTCTTCACGCTGGCTCAAGGCAGATAGGTGATTACAAGCGTATACATAGTAACTTTAGATTTCTTTACTATGTTATCCTTCAATGCTTGACTGTGGTGTCTAAATAGTCCTATTAGGACATATAACTCGGAAAAAGTCACATCGGTACCTACTTGCCGCAGGTTTCAATACCACAAAACCGGAATGCATAAGATGCGTCTTAATCTCCAGGTCACTAAGACTTATAACAAGATTAGTGCCATACGATTCCTGATTTCCTTAAACAAATTAATTTAATTTGTCATTTTTCTCATCAACAAAATCGTAAACCAAGACTTGTTGTATGTGTTAACCTCGAACAAACATTACAATATTAACTTTACAAAAAGACCTTATTCGACTAAGTACACGTGCGTTAATGGTGAAGGAGTTGTTGTCAAACGCCGACAGGTGGCGACACGGTCGCGGAGCTCGACACCTCCCATATTTATTATTAAACGGCGGCCCACCACATTACCTTTCCCAGCCAGAGAGCGAAATTTCATTTAAAACAAAGCATACGGTTCTGTGAAAATATTTTTTCACCAAACTTTACGTTAACTTCTGTTGTAAACAGGTGAAAAATCCTTGAATAAACGTATGGTTTAAAATTCGTTGTCGGATTAAAAATACACCAGCATAATAATATTTAGATTTTGTTTTGTGAGCCAGAACTAACAATCTTTACCAATTATGATAAAATGATTGCCAAAAAAACTGATATCGCGCTAAAACGCGAAATATGTTTGTTATAATTTCATGTAAATATTACACAAATTATCGAAATTAAATTTGATTCAAAGATAGGTTACAGTCCGGATAAATACATATAATAAGAATTATCATTACACATAAGTCTTTTTTGTTGTGAGGGAAAATCATCCAATGACTTCTCTCAACCAAGGTCAGGTGAACCGTTCCTTCTCCTGCTTTAAGCCTTGGCTGCAGTACATTATTACGTTTGACCCGCAACCACAGTATAAATTTATTTATACTGTGCCGCAACCCTGGATATTATCGTCTGGAATCCACACTTAACTCGCCTCTGTCTACCAATGAAAATATTGAACAAATGTCAACAGGAAACTTTAAGACGGTTCTTATTATAGTTACCAAAAAATCACTTTAAGATATACGCTTTCAAAATGAAACTCCGTATTTCTGACTTTGTCTGACCATTACAATTAATAATCATAATTTTATAGAGTAGGTTTCCAAATGCCCATTTACTAAATTTAACCCTTTCCAATCCTTAAAAAGGATCAACAAGTTAAAAAAAGTATTTGTTTTAAAAATTGCAGTGGACATTTAAATACGTTTTTTGAACGTTCAAAGATAAATTCAATATAATTAGTCAGCTGTCCATTGGGGTTGTTGTTGACAAAATTATTAATACGCTACGTAGGAGTTCCACGGGTTTAAAACGGGATGTTTTCAACCATGTACCTAGTTTAGCCAGACAGGGGGTCTATGTGTCTGGTAGGGGGAATGGACGTCGGTAACACGTCCATACCGTGTAGAGGGTGAATCAAGGTGATCCTGTGATCGTTTTTTGTTTATTTCTATGTATGTTTGACTGGGGTGGTTTTTTGGAACGAATTTTATTGAATAGATTGTGTAGTAATTTTTAAATTATATGCATATTTGTGTGAAATGTAACAATCAATAAAGAATTTTACTAAGGAAATATCTGTAAACGACAACATTTAAACAGTTTTAGAATAATTAATTAAATAGAAAAATGCACCTTCGCAACAATAGATTTTGATTTTATGTGATTCGATTTGTACTACAACATAACTATGATAGTGACTCAATGCAAATTTGATTTGCATACGTCCTTTGACAACAAACTGATATTATTGTTCACAAATCCATTTTGAAATTCAAAACTTTTGGGATTAAGACTTACTTTTTGAATTAACTACCAACCCTGTCAAAATCAGTAACTAATTTTGGATCGAGAACACAATCAAAGGGGACTGGTTATACCCCATCACCAAATAATACGCTCAAAGGAGATTTATTAAATAGAGTATTAATTTAGCTTCCCCATAGGTTGGGGCAAAACCTAACGATTTAATAAGCAGGTATCAAGTACTTAGGGGAAAATCCCATAGCTTGGTACCTCCGCTTTTGACGACTTTAAAAATGAATGAATTTTCCGTGTGAGAAGAGGCCTTTGCTATGCAATAAGCAGTAAGAGGCTAATGATGTGTAATATTTGATTTTATTTGAAATTGAACGTGTTTTTGGAATACTAGTCTTTATAATAATATAAGGCTGAAGAGTGGTGTAGGATACTTTACATAAACGCACTTGCTTCACGAGTTTCTAAGACAAATAGGTCTATAGGCGAATAGGCTTAATTACTTTTTAAAAACTTCCACCCACTATATAATACTACTCTTTGATCTTTGAATACTTTTCCATTTGACGCATTATAAACACGCCAACATAACAAACGTATCCAGTACTCAGCAATCACAGTAAATGTCAATTTTTAAAGTTTGAATAAAGTATTTACGGGTGATTCTTCAGATCAATTTAACAAAAAATAATGATGCCACTTGATGTCAATAAATTAATTGAACAAATGGTTACAAGTACTCGACTAAAAATATTGAATAATAAGTTAAGCTAATATGCTTACAACCCGGGAGAATAATGATTTGTTAAACAACAGTTAATGTTTTTCGGAGAATAACCCTTACAGTGGAAAAAAGCAACGTGGTATGACATGAAGTAAAAATAAATTAAAAAGGAGACATTAAATAAATAATGATCCTTTATGACTATGATTACAGAAGCACGCTTCGACTCGTAAGATGAATCGTTAAAATGAAATTGAAAATAAATTTGCTAAATCCTAGCATCCATCTTTGAAGGCTTATCTGCAAGATAAGCACCTAGCGGTGCTTATCTTGCAGATAAGCCAATATAGCATATTGGCAGAAGAGAATTGAATCTATTGGTTGAAGTTAATTTGTACAAGCCAAAATCGACTTCAAATTATAAAGTTATAATGTCTAAAATGTTACAGCTGAGTGATCACTAAATCCAATTACTATATCAGAAAACTGTCTTCAAATTATTACCAGATATTTTTATGTGAAATGTGTGTCGGTCACAAATGAACTTTAAGTGTGGGAGAGCCTTGCTTCGGCACAAATGGGTCGGCTCGACCGGAGTGATACCACGGCCTCACAGAAAACCAACAAGTGCTTCACCGTGTGGGTGAGGTTGCTGGAGGCCCAATTCTTCCCCTCCCCCATCCTCAAGCCTAAAATCCCCTATCCTTAAATCCCTAATAACCTACAAGAGGCCGGCAACGCACTTGTCTTGAATCCGTTTGCTCTTTTGTCGACTTACGACATAAAAATAGAACAGACGAATTACCTGATCGCAAGTAAATGGAGCCACCTACTTAACACTTCAAGAATTACAAGTAAGTATTTTTTATTTTTTTAAGGAGAAAAGGATGACTATAATTTGAATGAATCCAAGCTGGCTGGAACGAGAGCAAATGATAGACTTTAAATGATTAAAACACGTAATGTAGAGGTAGTCAGTATACATATACATAAATAAATAAATAAATTAGGTAAGAATTTTTTTGACATTAAATCAAAGTTAATTTCACTTCACTACTAAAAGTTTACTAAACGAAGCACGTCATCCTTAATTCCTTATACTCGCAGTTGGTTAAAATAGTCGGCTAAATGTCGTCGCGTGATTGTGTGAAGGTTAGTACAATGTTGCGATTCGCTTCTCGCGTGTCTAAGCAACTTTGATTCTAATATAGTCAGTGATTCTAATCCGGACGAGCCGACAACATAGTTTTAAGCCTGCTATGGTATCAGGCATAGTTTCGTATGTGTACATAAATACATATAATTAAATTGAGGAAGAAAATATATTCAAAAACCTACGGGGAAAGAAGACTATACCTTTTTCCTAAACGTTGAAGATCTTTCTTTTTTTTTCACAAATACTGTACTAGTTTTTACTCGCGGCTTCTCTTCCGTAATTTGCCCCTAGCTAGTTACCTACCCACACTACCTACCCTCCCCTATTCTATGTTCTTCTTCAGGTCCTAAACCACATTCCCACCAATTCTCAACGAAATCGGTTCAGCCGTTCTTGATCAATAAATAGAATAACTAACGCGACTTTCTTTTGTATACATATATGCATATTCAATTTCATAATGAAAAAGTATATAAAGAGAAAAGTTCAGCGATGATTGTTGAAAGTTCAGTGGTGATTAAATACACTTTAAAACTAGTTCTGTCGAATTTTAAAAGCGAAAATACCTTTTATAATTTATCTGAATCAGACACAAAACTACTTCAATCTCATCGATAATGCCCACTGCTGAGTTGAAGAGAAGAACAGAAAAGACACCACACCCGGTCAAGGCGGGTTGACGAAATCGAAACGTATGATTAGAAATTATAAGTCCAGGTTTCCTCACGGTATTTTTTTGCCATTTCTTCGTATACTAAAAATATAATTCGGCTAAATCGAGCCACATTCATAAATTTCTAGGTTTCTGACCCTCATTCACAAATCGCCTTAGCCTCGAGCCAGCAGGACATTTTCAAACTCCTTACTTGCAGTTTATTATCGACGACACTATAACCCAGAAGATAATATAGATCTGAAAAAGTTTCTTAAAGTCTTACGGGGAGGTTTGGGGAGGTGTTGGGCTGAAGTCCAAAAAATGGAAACTGTTTGATCAAAATAAAAAAAAAATATCTCGCAACGAATAAGGGCGTATCTTTTCTTAAGAATAGGCGCCTAGGAAGAACGCCCGCGCCTCAAACGCGCATGCGCTTTACAAACAATTGTATTCAGCAATCGCTTTAGGTCAAGAAGATAGAAGAACAAAGAACTATGATCTTGAATAGATTCTTCCGTGTAGCAGGAATTCGCAATTATACCTGGTCTTTTCGACTCAAAAGACCAATACACAAAAAACTTTCATTTGGTTTTTGAAAACCTTCAGTAAAGATTTAACTGGTCATAGATATTTGAGTAGAATGACCCAGGAATCGAGGTTGCATGTGCTTAAAAACACACCCTTATGCACTTGTACTTCAAAAGCCTTTAAAGAGAAAAACCAACATAAAATCGCGTCGTGAAGTACTCAGTTATCGCCCACACGAATTCATAGAAAAAGAAAAACCTTACATGTTACCAATGAAGTTATCTACTCTACATACCTTTGAATACAATGTCTTTGAGCTGCCATGATGATCCAAGATCTTCTTAAATACGTAGACCGCCTGATAAGCCTAAACTGTTTAAAGGCCCCACCCACTACAAGCAACGATTTACAGTAAACACGTGTTGTCGGCGCGAGAGCTTGCAACAGAATAGCCCACTGTCGATCAATCGAGGAGCTACCCGCTCTCAGCTTGCCCGGGATTCAGCCCTCGAACAAAGAACACAACCCATCAAACAAATATATACCTTAGTAACACAGCAATACGGCAAAATATTCCACGTGTAAACCAGACAGGTTTGCTGCATGGAAACAAGGATCTAAGCTCTGACTATAGGGATGAAAATGCATTGCATTGCAATTTTGTTGTTTGATTTTCAGTTCGTTCCTATCTAGACGGGTTTTATCAATATTAATTAGTCCGTATATAGCTGGAGGGGGGATGCAGACAGATATGTACGGTACACCCCCTTTAAGCCCCCATTTAGGGGGGTATGGGGGTGTAATTGAAATGGGAACCGGATTGGTGTCTATCGTATTTTTATTTTATTTTTGTGTGAAATTTTCCAGTGTTTGTTAAGGATTTAATTTGTTTAAAGATTGCTATGAACTTGTTATTATTGATTCTGAAATTTGATATAGGACTCAAGTTAGTAAAGTGGTGGCTGTATTATTGGTTCAGTATTATTTTGTAACTTACCTATGGTGAAGTATGGAATCATATGTTTGATTTGGAAGTAACAGATTGATGTGTGGAACAAAGGTGTATAAATAATGGATAAAAAGTATTATTTCCTCTTTATAATATTTTTAGGGTGAACATCTAGTAAAAGTCAAAGTTAAAATCATTTATTCCAACTAAACCATAAACAGTACTTTTGAAACGTCAAAATAGAATAGTAGTCTGTCAGTCTGTTCGTCAGTGAAGTTCCAAAGTGCACATTCGGGCGGAGAAGAAGAAACTAAAACTTACAACGTTACTCTTTTTAAAAATAGGCGGTAAACAAGCTAACAAATACATTATTTAGTACACATACTATTGTACCCATATACGCCAAGCGACTCCTTCCTCACTTGGCAGGGCCAAACGCCTCCTGCCGGATGTTTTATATGGGGATCATGCGACCCATGGCCCTCTACTGGGCCTCTATGTGGGCGCCGGACTTGAGGCGGCGGCCAGCTCGTACGCTGGTCGCGTCCCAGAAGGTTATGGCTATTTGCGGATATCGCACAATGAACCTCCTTGCGGGATCACCGCCATGGGATCTGCAAGCGAAGGCGCTCGCGCGCGTCTACAGTTTGCGCGCAGACGCTCGTCCTTGGGGCGAGGATCCTCGGAAGCGCCGATTCAGTGCGTGGCGGAATGAGCTCCGGCGAGAAAGTTAATTTGGACACCACTGACACACGATAAAAGAAAACATCGTGAAAAAACCTGGACTCATAATTACTAATTATCACTTTAAAAATTATTTTGGACCAGCTTGGCGATTATTGCTCATTTCTTATCTGTGTGAGAAGACGCTTTTGCTCTACAATGGCAAACAATGAGTCGAATAAAAAAAATACAATGAATGAATATGGTGCTCCGGTCCAGTATTATAATAATGTAACTAATACCTCTTTTGTATAACACAAATAAATGCAGAAAAAAACTCAATGGCACACTGACATTTAAAAAAAAATATGCGTGTCGATACCGACTTGTCAGTTTGCGAATTTTAAATAATTGGTTTTATATTTATAATAAAGTGTTTACTGGTGTTTATTTAAATCATATTTTTTACTTGATGGCTACAGGTAATGCTATAATAATAAATTATGAGAGAATTATGTGTAGGTATCATTGTAACCAAGAGATGTAGGCTAACCAGCTGATCTAGAACTCACTAAGGGAGGCTACTTTTCATTTGTACTTCTTATTTCTCCTGACTGCTACTTAGAATTTTAGTACTTAAACTAATAATAAAATACATGTACTACATGAAATGTTAGCATTTAACTATAGGCATGGACATTTTAGAACCTCTTAATGTACCAATTCATTGTTCTTGCTTTCCTTAACCATAACTCATGACGTGATGTTTGTAACAAAATGATAGTAAATGTGCCAAAATTTTCCAAAACTAAAAGACAAAGTACAGCAAACCCCCATAAAGTATGTAGGTGATTACAACAAACACTTATCAAAAAGGCTAAGTGCAGGTTTTTCTCAGCACCACTACAGTCTTACGACCCATCATTCGCGCTCAATAAACATAAACACGACACTAAACATAAACAACCAAGTGTGTATAAAACCAGGCCCTCATTATCTGCTATAAAATTAGCCTCCCTTGCCCAGCCAAGCGAGGTCACCACGCAGGCAATAAACCGAATAATTTCCCTTTTAATATTGAACCAACTCTTTTATCCACAGAATGGCAACCCTCCGTCAAAGAAATCAATGGTATAAACTTAGCTAATTACTTCCCTCATCAACGTTCATACAATTCTGTCGTGTATATACACAAGAAATATTTAGACGAACAAAAAGCTCCAGCTGTGAAAAAGGAAAAGTTGAAAACGATAAAAGAAGGGAAATCTAAACATGATAAATGTCACCAGGTTAATAGCGAGAAGAATACTGAAATCTCTGACAATAATAGAACTTATAAAATCTGTGGTAATAATAATGATTCTGTTCTAGAACATACTATAAGATTTGCTAAGAATCTTGTGCCTTTAGTTATACCTCAAAGTGATGAAAATCTGCCAGTATTTTATACAATAAAAACTTCAAAAAAACCTAAGAAAAGAGATAAGAAACCACAAGAATGTTTTAAACATCAAGAACAAACGTACGAAAAGGATGAGCCTAAAAAAGTTATCGAAACTTACAGAAAGGTTAGGAAAGAAAGTTTTAGTGTCAGGGAGTCTATTAGTTCGAGCAACACTTTGGATGATTTAAACATCAATCAATCTTTAACATGCACTTTATCTGAAGTATCTGAAAAGAAATTTCATAAAAAAGAACCACACCCTAATAAAAAAACACACAAAGCACCAAAAATTGCTGTATCTGAATCATTTGAGGCCCTAGCGACGGAAAATCAAGGCGATTCGAAGATTAAAATACACTTGATGAATGAAAAAGACAAGAATCTCCTAACGGAGAGTCTTAAAATGCCAATACTGTCTGCCATTAAAGAATGTATCTCCGAACTAAGTAACAGTCAGAACAATAATGATATAAGTGCACTACAAAAGATATTGAAATGTAATACGAGCAAGCTAGATACCATTTTAGAGAAAATAGCAAGCATTGAAAAGAGACTAGACGTTTGCTCCTTAGAAAAGAAGATAAGTCACACAGACAAGAAGATATCCTCCACAGTGCTGACTCCTTCATCGAAACCATCAGCACTAGAGCAGTTGGAAGAAGATCTGCTAGAAGTAAAAGAAGATTATAGTTCAGAAGAGGAATTGCATCAGGAAATGTTAGATAGAAGAAGTAAGAGTGCAGTAACAGAGTTGACTAGTGAAGAAAAGTCTGTAAGAAAAGGAGTTAATTTGGGGGCTGGTGAGGTAGGTTTTAAAGAACCCTCTACAGTTGGTATCAAACCGAGTCATCCAAACAGAATTCCAGCTAGATTCTGTTGGACGGATGCCGCACGAAAGTGATACAAGTTGATTGTTAGTATTCTTATTGTTTATGAAACTTGTACTGTTATGTAGTTTTATTAAAAAGTTTTATTGAAATTGCAAGTCTTTCTTGAGTACCCGTACTGGTTTGTGACTGGTACCTTCTTTATTGGTAATGGTTTTTTATTATAAATGTGACAGCTGTGATCTAAGCTATACTTTTTCGGAATTGTAGGAAATAAATTGTGAAGAAAATTGAAATTGTTCGTAATAGAAATAATGAACTGCATGTAACATTACTGAATAGGGCACTGTCTTCTTTATGTTATAGTTTAACTGGTATACCCGATATTGTTTTCATTGGTATTATCATTCACCTACCTTTCTCCATTATTTGAATGTGCAGAATTTAAGGTCGAGTTTAATAGCTCCACTATTAAAGTGCACCAAAGTTCTATAATTTTCATGATTAAAGGCTGACATTTGGCAAACAAATCTACTGCCGATGGATTAGATTGTGTTCTTCACGAGCTGCTACTAAATACCAATTGGTTTCCAAAAAATACCAATTTTCTGGACTCCATCGAAATCGAAACTTCCAATTCGAACTGCGTCCAACAAGGCGAATTAACTTTTAATCAGATCCAGCAAAATAAACGAACTTCCTCAATCAACTAGCAAATTAATCGTCACTAATCGATATAAATCGGTACTGTTCAAAACATCCGTATTGTCATCGCGTGCTTTGTGCTTCTAAATCATCCCCAATCGATATTGTTATTCGAGTGACGATTCGCAACTATTCGAGCTATGAATCGATTCAGCTCACTGAATCTCGAACGTTAGGTTGCAATAGAATAAATACATTTCATACATGATCGAACTCCTGTTTGAACGATGCTATCCATTTAGCGTTCACTTCAGAACAATGTCTATATTTTCTTTTCCTTTTCTTTGTTCTTTGTTTTACCTTTTATTTCGTTTGTTGTTTGTGTTAAACTACGGCTTAGTTCCTGCAGATTTTCAGTTTTAAGTTTGTTTAGAAAATTCGGGTTCCGAATTTTATAGTTGTAGAGAGCAGCTTTGCAATGTGGAGTTTTATATAAGTTATATATGTCCATTCTGATTGTGTAGCACTAGAGCAACGAAGTAATCAACATAACGAGAAAATGCTGTGAGAGCTCACAGCTGCTTCGAGGCAAATGGGCCGCCTCGACCGGAGTGATACCACGGCCTCACAGAAAACAGCCGTAAAACTATACTTGGGTTGTGTTACGCGATCAGAGTTAGGTTACCAGAGAATCAAATCCCTTCACCTCCTTAATTCGCCCAATCCTTACAATCCTTAACCACAAACTGCCAACAACGCATTTGGATTTGGTGATTGGGCGACGCTAATTGCTTACTATAAGGTGATCCATCTACTTATTAGCTGCCCATTAAAAAAGTACTTACTGCCAAGAATATACCGAAACCTGTACTAAATTCTTCAAATTTCATATAGGTATATTGTTATTATTACCGTCAACCCCTGTTTCTCCGCCTTCATATTAATATTTTATTATATATAAGTACCAAAAAAACTTATGTGGCACACATTGATATTACGCCCTACTTATATTAAAAGTTATGTGGTAAATAGTGGCTATCAAGACATTGTGAAACAGACCAAATATGGGAATGTGTAAAATCCTGAAGATAAAAAAAATCTTATCTTCCCTACTACTTATTCTGGACTAAAATTAAGAGTCAACATAGCAGCTCAAAATGTTGACAAAAAGCTCCAAAAGACTCCATGAATCAAAATGAAACATCAACGCTCCATCTAATTACATCGTAAGCAAAAACGATCTTGCTGAACTTCATAAATAAATTACTTTGCACTCTCAACTGAGGACGGAGTTCTTCTTGGTCATAATTTATGAATTTCTCGTAAAAAGTTGAAAAAAGGAAAGCAACTTCGGATGAAGATATCGCTGCTACATGGTTTACGATCACAATGATAACAATTTAATTGAGGATGCAATCTAAACAAAAGTAAATTATTTTAAATAAATAAGTCTATAAGAATATTTGAAACTAGCTACCTATTCTCGCGCGGTTTCACCCGCTCCTCGGCTCCATTTAATCGTAGCGTAATGTTTTATAGCCTATGGCACTTAGGATTGTAGCTAAAGATTACCCCCTACATACAAACTTACAAATTTTACCTCTTTAAAATATTATTAGTATAGATTGACTGCATGGTTGGTGTAGTGCCTGGGCAGCTGGCTGCTGTGGAACGTGTCGCGGCGGGTTCATTTCCCGCACGGAACAACACTGTGTGTGATCCAAAAATCAAATTATCGTTTTGGGTCTGGGTGGTTTGTATATGTGAATTTCATTTTTGTAAACGCACCTACGACGCAGGTTAAAATCCTAGTATAGGACTACGTTTTTTTTAAAGAATGTATAACAGAATTTCACTCATTCATTGGTTCAGTTTTGTGCGTACGTTAGTCTTAGTCTTGTGGTAAAAATTTGTATAAAATAATTTGTATTTCCATAAAAACGTTATTAAATACGACTCATTGCACTCATTCATATCATATAATCATTCATAATAGTCTACTCTTTAATAGAGGATGGGACCATGATACCAGAAACAAAAGATATTGAGTGACGCGTTGTCGAGTTCTCGAATGTTGATTAAAATGTTCGAATGATTGAGTGAAAGTGAATAGTTCAATTTTTATTGTGCCATGCGACCGATTTGCAATTTCTAGACGAACATCGACATTTGACTTAAAGAAGACTGATATATAAGGTCGTCTACTAATAAAAGACCACCTCTTATATAACATCTGCAAACAAAAACAGACTTTACACGTACACTCTAAAAGCCTAGTTCCCATTGCCAACAGACCAGACAATCACAGCATTTGCCTAAAACCCTTTCCATTAGCAAGGTTGAGTTAATGTATCTACAGGAAGTGCGTGACTCGCGGTTTGCTGATTCTAAACACCCTGTAGATGCGAAAATTCTGTTCTTAGCTGTCAGTTCGTAGCGACAGGATGATCGAAGGCTCGCTAATGTAGTTCTGAGTGGTGAACGGTGAATGGTGAATGATGAGCGGTGAATGGTGTATGAGAACTAAATAAGATTTATTCTGTAATTAATCTGAGAGACGTGATTGCTTGTTTCGTTCGTGAACTCTGATTAGGTTTGCTGTGGAATGAAATAAGATTTGTTTGCAATTTATCTGGGAGGTATATCAATCGGTTTTTCTTCAAGTTAGGCATAATTATTTAGCTTGCTTTGTTTTTAATATTTCATCAGCATTATTTGTATGTGGGTTTGTATGTTAGTGTATCCATCCACGACAAAGAACAAAGTATGCATGAGGTCTGCAGGAGGACTGTTAAATAAAATCGCTAGCGCACCAGCCAGGACATGGAAGAGGAGGGGAATGGAATAGGGGAGGGGGTTTTCAGTCAGTAAGAGTCTGAAACTTCCTCTCACCCCCCTCAGGACAAGAGAAGTATTGATTTAGATCTAAAAAAAGATACCTTGAATGATGTTTGTGACACTGATAACTAACACGTGAGATAACAATCTCCGGAATCATTTACGTAGTTTCATTATTAGTATTGGCTATGCAAAATATGATATATAATCGACCTCTTATGTATATACCTAATATACTTGTGCACCTTACATATCAATTTCAGTGAAATCGTTTTGGCCGTTTCCGAGATCACATGCTTTTTCAAGCAATCAACGCGATCTGCCGCGCTTATCTTTGAATCTAAACTATCTAGGACGCCACTCAAACGCACAGAGAAAAATTAATTTAAATCGATCAAGCCGTTTATCATCATTCATTCATGTCATTTTATGATATTTTACCCCTCAAAATACCGTATCTTTAAGTAAAAACTATATAATATACTCAAACTACGCTTACAATCAAACGCTTCACATAAAACGAAGAACTATTTTTAGTCTTTTATTTAAATAGTTACTCTCAAGAGACTGAATAGGTGTCGGTCTAGGAAAGTTTTACAATAGTATGCAGTTTCAGTGATAGTGACTCTTAGATTGTAAGACTCTTAGGGCAATCGTTACTTAACTCTCAGCTGTAAAGAACTTCAGTGGTTCAGTTTAAGTGTGGGAGAGCCATGCTTTGGCACGAACGGCTCGACCAGAATGATACCACGGCCTCACAGAAAACCGGCGTGAAACAACTACAGCGTTATGTTTCGCCGTGTGAGTGAGGTTACCGAAGGCCCAATCCTTCCCCTCCTCCAACCCAATCCCTAAATCTCCAAAACCCTAATTCCTAAAAGGTCGGCAACGCACTCGTAACTCCTCCGTTGCGGGTGTCCATGGGCGGCGCTGATTGCTTACCATCAGGTAATCCGTCAGCTCGTTTGCCGACCTATTACATAAAATAAAAAAAAGTTACAATTACACTCATGAATTAATGAGGTCTGAATAAAAATAAATGAAAAAGAATTCATCTAAAGATTAACATCAGTGGTCACTGCTCAGAAAAGGCTTCTCATACAAAGAAGGTTTAAGCAAGGCGATTTCGAACTTATCATTACAAATCAGTTTCTTCACATTTTTTTCCCTTTACAGTATATCAATGGTATCTTAGGTAATCTTAAAAAATGCATATGACTCGGAAAAAGAATTTGATTATATTCAACATTGATGAGACCTTCCCAGTTTTTTGTTACGCACATCAGATTGTTAAAAAGTGAGCGCCCCTACGACGTACGCTTCAGATGCATACATAATAATAATTATACACAATGTTTATTTTATTCGAGTTTATCGTTCCTACATATTCAAAGTTAACTCACATTTTAAAATGAGGAACAAAGTTTGCAGATTAAATCGCATTCCATTTTAACTTTTTTCATTTCCTCGTGTTCGCTACTGTTTCAGTGGCTTTATGTTTCAAATCCTTGTTTCTGTATATATCACGCCATTTGTATAAAACATTTAATAACTTAATATGTTTTTATTAATGAAAAGCTGAACATTTTTTTAATTTGAATTGTCATCTAACTGAATTAGTGCTAAAACGGTAATGGTGTTATCAAATAATTATAATATCGAAATTTGTATCTACCATAGTTAGATTTTTGGGGGTTTAGTATTTTCTTTCATTGTCATAATTAAAATTATTTCCAGAAGGAATTGAGTTAATGTAAGAATAAGGAAAGGAATTTGTGTAAAACGAATTATTGAGTACACAAGGAAAATATGTTTCGTACAAGGTTCGACGTCAAGTATCAGACCGTGCGTACGGCCCGTAGCGTTCCGCGCGCGCTTCAAACAGCCAATAGACCACCACAGACGGGATCCTACAGGGCTGATGTTTAGCCGGGGTTGCGGGGTAAGCGAATTGAGGCACCGCGGCTTCGGCCCAGAGCAGGAGAAGGAACGGGGGATTTTTAGTCAGTAAGAGTCTGCCACATCCTCCTCTCCCGCAAAAAAAGGTTTGATGTGAATAAATTACAAAGCGTGTATTTTTTTTTAACTTTAACTGATATTATCCTATAACTAATAAAAAAACTATTATCTGGTAAACAAATTGTGCACTTCTGTAACTTTTTAAATGAGTAAGATAATTATACTTGCTTAATTATCACATTCTCTGTGACAGAACATTAACACTAAAACACAGCCTTTATTTCGTGGAAAGAAAATCACCAAGTAACTTTTTCTCCCTGGGTTGGACAAGTAAAGGTCTCAGATCCTGACTGACTAAAGACTACCCCGTTCCTGCTAATACTCTGAGCTGGGATCGCGACATATTATTCTACATGCACCCACAGCCTCTTTACTCAAAAACATTTCAAATTCAGAACATAAAAACAATTTCGAACGGTAAAATCATAATAGTGCATCTCTGGCAGCCATGTTGGGCATAGAGCCAAAATCTATCAAATCGGCCGTAAGGTTTTAATAGGTCAAGTATAAAAACTGATAAAGCTGGTCAAACGAGCATGCAAACCTCATTTTAAATATGGTTTAGCGATTAATTACTATAATATAACTATTAACCCCGGTAGGTTGGAAGTGGGGGAGGATTTTAATAGATACTAGAACATTTTCCAAATATGTATTCAATTCAATTCAATTCAATATATTTATTGCATTTTCATCCTCCTTCTGCTCCTATCCACCGTACGAGCCCAATTAACCCCATTTTACGGTAAATTTTACTAAAATAGATACAGCTAGCGGGTTTATCAACGTTATTGGGAAAAGGCCCCGTGTGTTCTTGCCAGATTTCGAATCCACGTCATCGCCATCACCATGACTGCTATAAATTGAGGAAACTCAGAGCAACATACATATCATCATCATCATCATCATCATCATCATCATCATCATCATCATCATCAGCCTATGAGTGTCCACTGCTGAGCAAAGGCCTCTTCTCATACGGAGAAGGTTAGAGCATTAATCACCACGCCTGCTGAATGCGGGTTGGCGATTTCAAACTTAGAATAGGAAACATATAAGTCCAGGTTTCCTCACAATGTTTACCTTCACCGTATGTCAGTGGTGTCTAAATAATCAAAGAAAGTACATATAAATCGGAAAAAGTCACATTGGTACTTGCCAGGTTTCGAACCTACACCCTCATACATATATATTATGATAATGGGCACCAAAAAGCGGTCATATCTTGGTTCTTATCTTTAATAATAGTATAGTAGTTCTTAGTTTTAATAATAGTTCAAAGTTTGGCCTGTATTAGCTTCTCCTATACCTACCTCTCGTTTATATATATTTTGTAGTTTTATATAATAATCTCGCAAAAACATGCGTATTAAAAAATAATAAATAAAACATGCTAAGAAAAAAAATACTACCTTCATCATTTTTTTAATACCTTTAGTATTCAAAATCGGTTCCTGAATCAAAAAAGTAAAAATCTTAAAAGCAAAAATGTTAGAAAAAATACCTTCCTTACCTAAATTTTATTATATTTATAAAAGCGTAAAATGTCAAATGTATTTGAGTAGTGTAAGATTTTGTAAGTAGTGTAAAGCGAATACAAAAAAAGATGTAGATAGAAGCAAAAAAAAAAAATTAATAGAAAAAATATATAGAAATGATTTCAATTAGTTCAAAATGTGGGGGACGGCTTTCAGAAATGTGTGCTTGGCCAGTAACCACACAATTTAAATTACGAACTCCTTTTCGACACCCGTTATACTGTACAAAAGTTTTGGTCGTATTCCGTTTCAAGTTTATTTTAAACAAGTTGTAGAACTATTGCTATGTAACTGTCAATGGAGTGTGACAATTCGATTTGCACGATTATATTCTAAGGGCCTGTTTTAGCTTCGACAATACTTATATAGTTATGTGGCGCATAGTTTAAACAAATTACTTTCTATATTCAAATTTGGTATGGCCAACTCTCCAGACACGTGATGTTTTTTTTTTAGTGTCATTATAGTACTTTTTTATATCCAGATCAAGACCAATAATAAAAGTTACAAGTCACCTAGTAGTAAGCGGTCAAACAGATTTGATGATGTAGATTGAATGAGGGCTACCATTTTTGTGTTCTCCAGATAAAGTTAATGCAGCTAAAGATCTTAATTATTCAATTAACCCTAATTATTCCAAAAACTGGCACCAATCAATTCTCTATTTTATGTTTCTAGTGAGCATAAAAACAGTAGCTCTCATAACGCTATCATTTCAAAGAAGTCGTCCTGATCATTATGGTACCCATCGTCCACCCACATTTGAACAGTGCAATGAAAAAAGAAGAAAGAAGTGCTGTATTAGGCAATCACTCACCAAGGTCTGAGCAGCAGTCTGGTGCTGAAAAACAGGCTTCAGTCAGTTAAGCCAGTTATGGAAGACATAAAAATAAAGCAGTGACAAGAACAGGTTTTTAAAGACAGAAGTCAGCAGTAGAATTGTCTTCGTTCAAACTGCGAACAGGTTGGTTATCCCTGACCGCTTTGTAATCTGTAATATGTTTAAGTTTTTGCCCGCGACGTGTTTGTAAATAAGTAATGTTTAGAGTCAGCCTGTATGTGTTGTCTATCTGTTTGTTGAATGAAATGTTTTGAGTCGTGATAGGCTTTGGTGTAGCAACTTAAAAACTATAAGAATTATTATTGTGCTATTTTCTTTTATCAATCTAAAAAATAAAGTTGGCTTAACTTGCCCCGGCTTTGCACGGGTGCAACGCTGATACTAAATTTCTCCGCCATTTAATAGATGTTATTATACATATAAAACTTCTTCTTCAATCACTCTATCTGTCAAAAAACGGCATCACGTAATATTAAAGAATTAGGCATACATAGGGATATAGGGACAGAGAAAGCGACTTTGTTTTATACTATATGTAGTGATGAAGTTTTAGTTTTAATTTGCAACACAAGCACACCTACTAACATTGCATATTATAAAGTTATTTTTCAAAGACCCCTTTTAACATAAATATATTTTTCAGTGTGATAAATTGTTAGGAAAACGTAGTCTACGTGAGCTGATTCTACTGAAAAGTCTTTATTTACTTCAAAACTTTTAACAACATTTTAAAATAATTCAATCGTAATTTTGCTTTATTAAACACAAAAAGGAATGTAATTAAGGTCTAGTCACATACATATCAGAAATAAAAACGAATATAAAAATAAATATATCGAAAGCAAAAAACAAAAATGCGACTATCAACTGTTACAAGACTTCAAAAACACCGATATGTGATTGCTTATTTACTGTTTTCGATCAGAATCTGTCAGGTGCAGCGATGGCGAGCGGACCGGATAGCGAGCAGTTTGCCGAACGATAGTTCATTTTTTTAGAGAAGTTTATTTTCCAACTAAGTTGTATTATTACTATTGTCGAAATCTCAAAAACTATCTTTTTACGAATTACGTATGTTTTCATTTTTTGTTGTATCTTGGATGTGTTTACAAACATACAAATTCACACACAGACTCGAAACTCTTTGTGTGATTCACAAATAATAGTTGTTCCGTGGGGGAATCGAACTCGCAACACGCTGCACAGCAGCCAGTTGCCCGGCCACTGCGATCAATTATGGATCACTGTGACTTTTTTTTTACGTCAAAGAACACAATTCTTTCATTATTCAATTTATTAACTAAATAATATCAATATTATTCTAAATTTGAATTTAAAAATGTAATTTTATTCATTTTAGATATAAGTAGATATTTTATTGGTTCTAAGAGTGGTGTGAATGTTTTACAGTGACTATAATAATTGGTAGAAAAAATCAGCAGCTTATTAGATGTAGCTTGATAGCGTGGCTTATGATTTGCTGTCTTAGTTACGCATGTATTATCTTTATACACACAGTGAATTACTTCAAATTGTTATATATTGTAAACTAACTTCCACCTGCGGATTCGCACGCGTATAAAAGCAATGTATCCCGGAATATAAATCGTTCAAAGTAATAGCTCGACTAAAATACACAAACCGAGTATAGTTTATAGGAACATCGTAGCTATCTATAAGTGAAAGAATTTTGGAAATCCGAAAAATTTTATGGTATAAGTCGGCAAACGAGCAGACGGATTGCCTGATGGTAAGCAATCGGCGCCGCCCATGGACACCCGCAACACCAAAGAAGTTACGAGTGCGTTGCCTTTTAGGGATGTGGGTTGCGCATATAAGGATTGGGAAGGGGAGGGATTGGGCCTCCGGTAACCTCACTCACATGGCAAAACACAACGCTGTGGGTTGTTTCACGCCGGTATTCTTTGAGGCCGTGGTATCACTCCGATCGAGCCGATCCATTCGTGCCGAAGCTTGGCTCTCGCACACCTAAATATGAATGTAGATATGCCTATCTTAAAACCTCGTCCCAACTTAACTAACACCTGAATCAGGTCAGAATATGGACATACATATTTACCTAAACCAAACACTTCGAACTCCGTTTCAGGTCAGAACTGTCGAACTCAAAAATAGGAGGTCGAGTTCGAACCAAACATCAGGTTCGTATAAACTCGATATGAACAAACAGCATCAAGTATTCGGACGATTGTCAACCCGTATCGTGGTTCGTGAGATAAATTGTCCGACCTGGCATGTAGCCAGGGTTACTGCGCGTTAGAAAAGGGTCTAGCTTGGTATAGTTTTTTTTCTATGTTGTTTTAGTTAGAATATCTTACAGTAAAAACTGGTTCGTGGTGGTCAAGAAGTTTGTGTCTCATCTCTAGTATCTACAGTCAGTGTAAGCCAGTCAGTCAGTCATTTAATGTAAGTCTAGCTACTACATTCAGCGTAGGGAAACTCAAGGTTCGTTGTCCTAATTTGTTCCATAATTTTTAATACTTGCAATGCTTAGATGACTGCACGGTTGGCGCGGTAGCTGGGCAACTGGCTGCTGTGCAACGTGTTGCGGGTTCGGTTCCCGCACGGAACAACACTTTATGTGATCCACAAATTGTTGTTCCGGGTCTGGGTGTGTTGTGTATGTGAAATTGTATGTTTGTAACTGTTTGTAAACGCACCTACAAGACAGGAGAAAATCCTAAAGTGGGGCAAAGTTTTGGTTAAGAAACGTTTTTTTTAGATACCATTAAGAGTTGAACTGTAATAAAATTAACGACGCTTTGAGTAAACCTATCTACTTTATTCTACTTCTTCGTCCTCTAGTCTCCCTTAACGATTTCCTGAAATCTAAGCCGACTATTGATTTGTTTGCAGATGGATGGCAGAAAATTGTATTGGAGTGCATTAGGTATTGCGAGAGGAACTCATGAATGTTGTAAATTTTTGTTGTTAATGTAATTGGAATTAATCATTCATTACACTTATCATTCATTACATTCATTACATGTGATGTAATTGGATCTAATCATCAAGACACGTAAATAAGTGTTTAAATCATTGGTTTAACCGATATTTTGTTGTTTTGGTTCTATTATTTATGATTATTATTCAGTATCCTTAATGTCCCTACATATTTGACGCTGATCAAAAATTGTGCATTTTAATATTGGAATTGTATTTTTTTGTGATTACCTACAACAGTTACTAAATACAATATTTCAAATATTGTAATAACTGTTATAATAATTTTGCAGTAAGTATTTGTTGAATGGCTAATAATGTGTCTTAAATACAGGTAGTATGTACCAATTCGTTGCAAAGAAATGAAACGATCCGACAACTGAATTGGGTCCATAATTTCGAATTCTTTGACTCTTAATAAAATGTTCTCATTTAAAAAAAGATCGTTACTGTTGATTCCTGACAATACTTCGTGTTATGAAGACTGCAAGAAAAGGCGTAGTGCTAGAACTTAGGACCCTATTTCAGCAGTCTATTTTTCACCACTATTCTTTGGTAATTGTTTAATTAGTTAATGAATCAATGTAAGAAAACTAACAATAAAGAAAATGCTCACGTTTTCCACACGACGACGTCCTTAAAGCATTGTTTAGTGAGAATCTATTATTCTTGAACGGTACAGAAAAACAATTATGTTGCCACAATTAAAAAATCATTAAAGAAACATTTCGGCTGTTTTATAAAAAGAAGACTTTTGTTGTTGAAAATAAAAACAAAAACTCTTTTGTCGTGTTCTTTATTCAAAAGTGTTTCTTTTGTTTTTTTTTTGTTGTGTTTTAATTAATACTTATTTATTTTATTAGTTTGATGTGTTTTTTAGGACCTTATCGAAGGTTTTTTTTTGTGGAGTGGAAATCGCCAAATGACTTCTCTCGTCAGTAAGTAAGCGGTATGGCGAGAAGTAGTGTCAGACTCTTACTGACCAAAACACCCCCTTCTCCTGCTCCAGGCCAAGGCCTTATATGTACCTGTGTCTTATGCGCTTAACCCGCGACCCTGGCTTAGCATTGACCATGTTGTGTCCCATCTGTGGGGGTCTATTGGCTTTTTGAGGGGTATCTAGTGATGGGCCTTAAATATTATCACTGAAAAATATGATTTTTAATTTAAAACAACAATATTTAGATTTTAGCACCCTAACGCATAGGTGTTATTTCATATTTTAAAGGTGTATTACTAAGACTACACTGTTCGTCTATGCTTTTGACTGTCAAGCTGTTTCTCAAAAACTGATGATATATTTCTGTTGCCAGTTTTAAAATAAATAGTTCAAGGTGCCTTCCTTACAACAAACATAATATTGGTATTACACAAAAAAAACTTCGTCCGCTAAAATTCAAATCACACTTGGCTTTAAAATTAAAATAGCGCCTGTTAATATAAAAAACTTGGAGCTGGTTTTCAACTTTTCCACTTTCAACCATTAAAAAAAAAGTTTTAAAACCCAAAATTAAGAGCTTAAAGTTATTAATACATTTTTCATTTCTTTTAATGCACTCGGTACTCTCAAAGACTGCCATTTTTCCTCTTAAGAGACTCCAAAAGGCGATCCCTCCCTTCTAATTAGAGGCCCACTTTTTCTGAGGTGCGCTCTTTACAAAATTGCATCCTACTTGCGCAGCTGAGTGACTTAAACACAAGTCCTTTTAGTAACTGAGCCCTCTGCCTTCTACCATCTGCGGCCAAAGACAATTAAGGACGAAAACTTATGGTGCTTTTGTCATGTGTTTTTTTTTTTTAATAAATTGAATTAAACAATCCATTTTTACAGCCTAGTTCTGTTGTGTGGTGTCCAAACACACTGTTTACGACGAGAAAATCTAATTCCCGATTTATACTTCTACATTTCTTTCGTAATGTGATAAACAAAATATAGGTTTTAAAATTCACTACTTCAAAATTTTCAGTAACGATATGGTCGTTACTGAAAATTTTGAAGTAGTGAATACCTTACAGCAGATAAGAATTATTTTAAGACACTACCATTTTTCCCTACAAAGAATACCAGAGATAATATTGTTGAGTTTTACATATTAAAATCTTTACAAATACACCTTTTAAAATTTGTAGCATCATTTGTGTACCTCTTTATCTATAGCGTGATACTGTGATACTATTTGTGACCGCTACATGCGGGTTCCCGGCGTCTCTGATGGCTGACTGGGCGCTAGATTTGCGCGAATTAATCAGACCGTTAAGATAATATAATTAGTACATGTATACTGGATACTGGGGCTTAAATATTTTGTTTGTTTAAGCACACAAAATGAAAAAAGTAAGTATTTTTTTTGAGGGTGTACCTATAGTCTTGACTTCTCTGGCACGAAGAAGTCAGATTCTTACTGACTTAAAGGGCTGCTTTACCTTTTTGCGCTTAATCCTGGAATTTGGTTTTGGGCAAGTAACAAGAAAAACTGATGAGTTAATAAAATTTTGGTCAAGTACCTACATACCACATTGGGGTATGCATAAGATAAAATATTTGACGTATAAAAAATATATTAGACGATGGTATTAAAAGAATGGTGTAAAAATTAAAATGATTTCAAAAAAAACTTTAACTTTTGAATTTGTCAATCATAATTTTCCTACCGGTTTTACCGATTTGAGGCAATTTGCAACTAATGAACCTTTTACAATAAATCTAACAACATCAGTAGACACATACCGTTCAAAACGACAAGCATTATGACATCAGCAATACCTTTGGAAACTATTACCACCTTATCGGAACCTGCCAGACACCATTATTGCGTATAAGTCTGGCTCTTTGAATGCAGATAGGTCCCATAATGGCAGACATTTGGGATACAATCCGCTATCGTAGAGGAATATCGATCAGTATTCTGTGATACATATCGATGTGTGTTAAGTGATTGTTACGTTATTGACCGCCAGATGGCGACTTAGACGCAAATTGATTGAACCGTTGATTGAGGAATATCGGGGCCAATCGCTAAATTAGATTCAAGTTTGGAACATGAAATTAACGGCTTAGGAATGAAAATGAAGGTAACAATTAGCGTCAGCTACAAGCTTGCAATATTGCTTTATCTTCAATCGTCGTTGTGATGTCCCGGAGGCCAAGGCTCCCGTTTTTCACGCATGAAGGTGCGGAAAAACATCGTGAGGAAACCTGGACTTATAATTTCTAATCATAAGTTTGAATTCACGAACCGCCTTGAACAAGCGTAGTGACTAATGCTCAAACCATCTTCGTGTAAAAAGAGGTCTTTGCTCATCAGTGGGCACTTATAGGCCGATGTTGTGAACAAAATCGATAAACCTATTTTTTGAGCATTAACTAAATGAACTGAGCATTCATGATCATAAACAAGCCATATCATTTGACTCTTAATCCTCAAAAATCCTATCTAAGGTTGGTTTTTAGTCAGTAAAAGACTGATACTCTCCCCGCCCCACAACGCGTGAGGGCAAACACTTGACGATATTCTGCCGTCAAAAAAAACCTAAGCGTTGTTTAAACAACGAAACACATAAAATAAAATCCATAGAAGCTCATAAAAACCTTGGCTTGGCCTCGTATAAATATTTTCATGAAATATCTTATATATCTGTTAAACCTTATTCATATATCATTCAGTGTTTTGTGCCTGTCATATGGCACGCCAGACATCGGTGAGCCTCCACTGACGGTCGGTTTAAAGTCTGGCACGAACCCAAAAAAATATTAAGCATCATACAAAATTTATGCCTACAAAAGATTTTTAAAATCTGGTCTCTATTTGGGATAAATTTATTGTGTCAAGAATGTGTATTTAATTCAATTTTGTGCTTCGATTTACATATACCTATATTTGTCGAATATAAGACAGCAAATTTAGATTAAGACTTTGTAAGTCTTTTACAAATTTCGAAAAATCCTTCTTCCAGCCAGTTTTGTCTCTATACTCATCCCTTCATATCATATATCTTAGGAACCATCTTAATATTTCTAGACGCAACGAAAGGCTGTACTAACCAGCAACCTTTTTCTGAACACCTTTTCAAACAAGAAAAAGTCAGTAGGTACAAGGATATTTTTCAAAATTCCTTCGGGAATAGGAAATGCTGGGAGCATTCTCGAGTGATACCAATGTATCTATTAAATAAATAATTTACAATAATTGTTTCCCCGATATTTCGATCTAGTAAATATAGAGGTTCAAGAGTGCGGATCGTTCTAAAAAATGCAGAAACAAATTCTTACTGGGACAATAAAACTTCTGGCACTCTAAATGATATTTATAAGTCTATGGTACATACTTGGTATTCCGACCTTTTAACTTGTTTGAAATTTTTTACGTATGTATCACGAAACCTCTTTCTTTATTCTTTCCTTTTTTATTTCGTGGCTTTTGCACGCATCTTGTAAATTTGCTAACAAGTGCAATCTGTGCTCTATTTCAAAAAATCTTTGAGAATTATTATTTTTTATTAATTGTGAAGTAATCGAAATTCAGTATATTATGTGTTGAAACTAATCGGTTAACTTATTAACACAAAACCAACGAGTATCTTTCTCTTCAGTCGACTGTGACTGCGCGACGCTGTTTATTAATAAGAGTTCAACAAAGTAACAGGGTTTTTCTCAGCTAATTTAGGTGAGTAAGTCGTTACTTATAAAACAGAGTCACTTTCTCAGTCCCTATATCCCTATGTATTCTTAAATCTTCAAAACTACGCAACGTATTTTGATGCGCTTTTTTATAGATAGTGTAATTGAAGAGGAAGGTTTAAAGCAAAGAAACTTAGTATCATCGCTGCAACCCTGCGTAGCCGGGGTTTTTCGTCATTATTACTTAGTAGACAAGACTCATGTTAGTTACTATTTAAATAAACATCTATCTCATTACAAATTGCGGCAGTCACAAATAACTACAGCCTTTATTTCAAAGGCGTTCAGAATCAGAAAATAAATCTAGGTAATCTAAACCACAAATACAGCAAAACTATTTCAGTGCAATAGCATATACAAAGTCATTATACGAATACAGCGGTTCACAAACCGAGATTCAACCATTAATTAATTCGGAGCTCTCTTGAAACCACTGCAGCGTCCACCTTTGGTACATTTTAATGAAGTTGACACCCAGATGTATTCACGGAAATATATAATGCTGTGTACGCAACATAATGTCTCTGCATGCCCCCAAATGGGGCAAGCCTATTACAGAGTATATTGTTCCCTATATTCTACGTTAGTTGGGAAGAGTGTAATGTGTCTTCTTCTTCCAATTTTTAATAAGACAATACCTACATCTTTGTGTCACAGATGCGTTCCATTTTTATTGTTTTTATATTAAACTTTACTTATGCATTTTTCGTGTGTTAAATTACAATCATGAAAACTGCTTTTTGCTTTTTGTTAGGTATACATAATTTTAGTTGTTGTTTTTATGTTTTTTTTTTCATTTATTAAGTTAGACTCAACAATCGTGAAAAGTGTGCTTTTCGCTTAACTTATAAAAAAATAGTGATACAAGATATACTGTACCTAATCACAGTCACATTAAAAGACAACAAGATCAAAAGAGAATCGATTGATTCTCTTTTGATCTTGTTGGTTTTCGCAACTGGGTTTGCATCGGCGCTGTAATCTGATCTGGAGGTCAGTGGTTCGAGCGATTGGTTGCCTTGCACAAACATACAGGAATCTACAATTGTAGTTGAAGGTAAGGTAGGAATGTGGATTACAGGGTTGTTAATTAATTAGATAAAAAAATATTTTTGATTGTGGAACTCGGCTAGACAAAACGTTTTTAAATTTTTTCGTCAGTTCTTTTTCTTTTTCTATCAGAATGCGATTTATAATTAAATCCAATTAGAGTATAAAGAAAACTTATCTCATATACTATTCTCATTGAAAAACTTCTTTTCTATTAAAAGAAATCAAAGAGATTACATCACGCCTTCAACCTTCGACTTTCAAGCCAACATTAATTACAAAGAATCTAAAACCGGTCCTTAAAAACTCTTGAGTCACAAGCCCTATACTTAAACACCTTAAACAATAACCTAAAAAGAATGGTTAGGGATCTTCTACAAAGGCTTGGACCAGTCGCAGCTCCTCCTCGACAGCTGGCTACTGGCAAAATGCCAAAGTGCTCAGAACTGCAGTTTCAATAGTCTACGTCATGTGTTTTATGGCCACATTACTGCATGTTACGTTGAAGATAATTAATTTCAAGGCAATTAGAACACTATTATTGGATTGTTTAGGTGGAATCATTTAGGTTAATGTTTGTTGTGTAATATTTGATTGGTTTTGGTGCATGTTAAAACATACAGTTGAGTGTATGAGTAAAGTAAGTTTGTAAAACACTTATACAAAGGGGTAAAATTTGCATACCCCAAACGCGGTAGAGAGCTTAAAGAGTGCATTACTTGAAGTTGATTGTAGGTCGATTAAAGTATTTGTGGTTAGATCTCACAAGTTTAATAGCGATGTGTTCTGTAATTTCTTTTTAAATCTTAAATATTACTATTTAAGTAGACTTAAATGACTTTCTATTTAGAAAAAACTATTGTATGTCATCAAAGATTAAAAATTCTTCAACAGTTCAATTCCATCCAAAAAAGTTATCGGGAAGAGATTGCTTTTCAACGATAAGAACACCTATTATACCATATTTGTTTGTTTTTTCATAATTTTTTTTTGTCCTAATGGTGTGCAATAAAAAATATAAAAAATAAAGTGTAATTTAAAAACGAACTCCTTTATTCAATTCAAATGTATCATAGAATGTCATTGGCGAAGGCAATTTTATAGCAATATCATAAATAAAACATGTAAAAAGCTATACAACGTCTATTATCAAACGCTTAAATGTAATTTACTTACAACCTCGATGCATTTTTAACATAAATATCATCAAGTACTGTAATACGATAACGACACACGTTGATAACCCCGATACAACATTCATTGATTGCTCTGTAAGTGCCGTCCACTGACCTTCGGTGACCAACGGAGCAATGTACGCTAAAGTCATTATAAAAGTCATCTGTACATATTGAATTACTGGTTCATGGTCGGTAGTCAATCGGACAGGTGGTCTCTGCATTACTGGAAGTTTTTTTTTTTGTACGATACAAACTTACATATGTGCATGTATCACGAAATAGTATAAAAAAGTCGCTTTTCCTTTCCCTATATCCCAATGTATGCTCAAAACTTCAAAACTACGCAACAAATTTTGATGCAGTTGTTTTAATAAATATGTAGAGTGATTGAAGAGAAAAGTTTATATCCAACGAAATAACGACATCGTCACTTTAATGTGTAATGAAAAATGTTGAACAGGAAATGTGTAATAACATCCATTTAATAGTGGAGAAATTTAGTATGGGTTTGCATTGCAAGCGTGCGAAGCCGGGACGACTCGCTAGTATTAGGTAAATATAGTATAGTTAGTCAACTGGTAATGGACTGGATTTTAATTGCTAGGTTATACCAATTAATAAGGATAGGACCGCTACAACCTCCCAAAACCTGTAAACCAGCCAACCAGTCCTGTAAACCTGGATCTACAGCATATACAGCCATGAAAACATCGGAAAACTGAAGTACGCCGCATCTCAGGGGCATCAATTATCTCCGATCACGTGATGACAACGAGAAAAACAGTATAGGTTGCACTTTATACACAACCCTGCGACATCTAGACCCACCACTTTCACTATTTTTAAATTACTTTTATTTATAGTAAGGATTAAGTACTTATACTGTTCTTACCGCCAGTTTTTAAACTTCGCTCCAAATCATTTAATTCATAGCTCTCAAGACAGTTACGTTAGACAGACACAAACAATAGATCATATAATATTAACCAAGGTTCATTGGCTACTATTGGGAATACGTGTGTGAGTGTGCCTAGTGAGTCCGCCAGGATTACCCAACCTTTGATTACGAAATTGGAGCAATGAGTTAGATAACAAACGAGTTTTTGTATCGGTACAGAGAATTGTGGTTTGATAACAAATCATTGGAAAAGACAGGGTAAGAGAAATGGCGTAGCTTTACTGCATCGAGCTTTTTAATTGGGCTTGCTTCGGCTTGCATCGCACTTGACGGTTTTGTAGTAAAACGACTATAAACAAAATAGACGCTAGGTTAAACTAAGGTTTAACTACAAACTAAAAACAGGCTTTCAATTCAATTCAATATCTTTATTGCAGATCATAGGTTGGTACAATCTGCTTTTATTTTTATGGCCGCGTCATAAGGATATATTGGCATTATATTTGTGAGAATCAGTGAGAAAAAATTCGTGGTGAAAAGTCCATACATCAAGGAATACTAATAGATGTTGTGTGACATCACGCTATTACCAATGTATGGTATATTAGTTATTATGAGTATAGGTTAAATTGCATTTCCACCCAGATAAAGTGAAAATATCTTCATACACACTCCAAACAGTTTCATTTACGTTAAATTTTAAACTCGATTTAGGTTCTTCAAATGATATTTAATTAGAAAATTTAATGAAGTTTACAACTCGGGCCGTCGGAACACGTTAGTACGACGTCGGATTAAGTAAACGACTTAAGTCTTTGTCATGTATCTTCACATCTCCAGGACCGCTGTTCAGCGCTTGCATATTTTTTAGGAATTTTATGCCATTACAAATGATTTTAGAATTCTCTTCTTGAAAATATAAAAGGAAAACAATAATGATTTACAACTATAGTCAGAATTTTAATTCGATTCCTGATTTGACATGACCTATTGTCATTTTGTGAAATAATGATACTACATATAACAGTGTAGTGATGAACACAAAAATCAGTGAATCAGTTTCAGGAAGGCATTCAAAAAATTACGGCTACCGAATGTTCTAAATGCGTATCCCATGTTGTCAAAGAAGAGGAAAAAATGGGTAAGCTAGATATGTTAATTGACAATAAATATCACAGACACAATTCATAATAAATGTTACAGAAAGTAACAGCGATAGCGATAGCCATGACGGCGACCATTTATAAAATTTCTGTTTTATTTGTCATGTTCCTTCATGATCACATTTTTTATTAATTTGACACACAATTACAAAAGAAAAGTCTCAGATCGTTAATTAATGGTCAAAACTAAATTATCGGTTCAGAAATATTTTATTTCCTGATAAACTTAGTTTACGAGAGTTTTATAAACGAGAGGAATCGATTCAGAAATATTCGATTTCCACATCGAATAATTTCGCAACGCCACTATTTATTACGTGTCATAACGTTGCAACACTGAAATTGTCAAATCTGGAATGGAATTAAAATTCCGAGTATAGATCTGTTCAACAATGTAGCAGTAGTAACCTGATTTTGTATCGACCTGAAAGTTTGCGTGTACACTGTTTTACTACAGTAAAGGTTCACCATCAAAGTCCGCAAACACAAAAAACTGACCTAAAACTAAAGAACTCTAAATGGTACAACACGAAACTTTGCGTTACCGTGAAATTCCCTAAACTGATACTTCGGCTTCACTAAATATCAAACTTCTACCTCACAAACAAAGAACGGAAAGCCTTCAAACAAATAAAACAAAAGGTGCGGAACCTTAAAACCTTCATCCATTTGGTTGCCGACAATACAATGCATCATTTTTAATAGCAGTACGCCAGCGTAGCTATCTACGGGCTACGGCACTACGAGCTACGACGTAGGCCCGTAGCGGTATTGATGTAGCATCGTGGCAGCGTAGCAAGGTAATGTTGGCCGGTGTGTATTTGAGAGCCCGTATTTTCAGCCTCAAATATATTCGTACAGATGTTGATTGTACTCTTTGTTATACTTTTTTTCTTTTGTTTTTAATCTGTAGATTGGTTCAGTATAAAAGAGCTATGATCTTTTTTGTATAATAGAACTATACCAGGTTATTTTGAATTTGAAGTATTTTAAATTTGTCAAATGAAAATGCAATTTAAAAAAATTTAAACAAAGAAAGTCCAACTCTGAATCAATTTAAAACTTATGAAACAAGCAGATTGAAAATTTTTCATTTTCTACTTAATAATTCTTTCAAGAAACGAAAGATGTAGGCAGTACTAGTTATTACAGAGACTGCATTTTACACAGTTTTCCACTTACGGTGCAAGAAAAGGAGAGCCTTTGAACGTTGGAACTCTGTGAAAATAAGTCTTTGTGCTGTATGCTGAATTTTTATTTGAGGATTTACTAGATATGGCTAGTTGTTTTCTATATAATAATGGGAAAATTTAAATATTTAGTTAGGTGGTAGCATGGAATTACGTACATGACACTTTTTAATAGGCAGACATATCGACTCGGACAGTAATGCTAAATTTTAGGCAACTTAAATGTGATGTTTTCAAATAAACTACTATTTCAAATCCTTAACAGCAGTATTGGTATTTACTACAAGACATATACGGTGATAATCGCCATAATTTTATTTATTTTGTTCTTTATATCATGGTCCATATACATAAACAAAAATGTATACATTGGTCTATTTATTTCAATATTCAAAACATACTCAACAACACCATAAAGTTACACAGCAAAAACTGTATCCCCTACACCAATAAAACACAACCTAAAAAAGCTACGCAGCCCACCCCTAATTTCCGTTGCACCACAAACGTCAAAAAAATCGACTAATTTCCCCTCACTGCTGCGCAAAGCCATAACCCTGTAACCTAATTCGCGTGTCATCACAACGCATAAAGGGCGAACGTGGCCGTCAAAACGCAAACCATAGCATTAAAAAAAAAATACGAAAACTGTAATCGATTAAAATCAAATCGAGTACACACGTGAACTTAGCACGCTAGCCTTACGTAATGTGTTGCCAAGTTTTTATTAGGGTTGTATGTTTTTAGAGCATTTTCGAATCATGTTAGGTCACAAAATTAATTAAGTAGGCAATAGAGATATGACCTTTACTCGGTTGGTTGTATTGTGATTTGATTAGATGTGTGCGTTCACATTTATTTCTAAAACACATGCCATGGTGTATAATCACGCTTTTCACATTCTTATGAAAATGTGTTCATCGGAGATATATTTACGGTACACAATATCGAAGATATTTTACGGTACACATAAGTAGCCCGGATATTAAAGTACCTGCTATTTATGTAGAAGAGCGCGAGTTCAAAGCCTGGCAAGTACCAAAGTGTCTTTTTCCTAGTTATTTGTACTTACAAACAATGAATGAAAATTTTGAGAAGTAGGTAAGTCCAAGTTGGATTTATAATATAATTAATTTCTAATAATACATTTTAATTCGCCAATCTGCCTTGAGCTAATGTGGTGATTAATGATCAAGACCTTCTTCTTGTGAGAAGAGGTCTTTGTGCGACATGTGTGCACTTATGGTCTGATGATGAGATACCAATAATTTTGGTTAATCCTTAAAACCAAACGTAGTTTCTAGAATAATCAAAGTAGATTTAGAGAAAATAATCAAATCCCTTCTTCCGCCCAGGGCCAGGTGGGAGGGAGTGTCAGACTCTTACTGACTAAAAACCCCCGTTCCTTCTCCTGCTCTGGACCGAGGTTGCGGTGCCTTATTGCGCTTACCCCGTAACCCCGAGCTGTTGTAAGTTTTTACATAGTTTGGAGTAAATAAGGTTAGTAGATTCAACCAACAACAAGCCGAAGCTTGTTACCCAACTTTTAGCTTTTTAACTTTCTAAACTACTTTATTTTAAGTTACCAGGGTTTCCGTGTCTATGCAAGCTAGCCGTGTCTTCAAGCCAACCACACAATTTTCTCGTTTCTCAAAGTTTAATATTGATCATTGTTCACCAATTCCCATGAAAACCATTATTATAATTTGAACTACTTTCTTTCCCTACAAAACCTTTAATAAAAACCGACACATATTAAACAAAACTAAATCACCTTTAGAAAAGAAACGCGAGTCTCGCCGTTTCATGTCAGAAAAGTATTTTATGAAAAAATATTTAACCCCAAGCTCTCCCTTCACTTGTAAGCGTGTAAACCAAAAAGAACAATTTTCATAAAATTTCTCTACGTTTAGCGTGCTTTCCGTAGCTTTAGTTACTTAGAAATGGCTCACGTTGGATTCTTTTTCATTAAATGTCCATTGTTCAAAATCGATTATAAATATTATAGCAGCTTTATTAATAATAGTTTTAGATGTCGGCAATTTTCATGATTTGTGACTACCTATTTATTTAGTTTTGTCCTAAGTTTTTAGTTAGTTTACAGAAACAGCTTGCAGTAAAATCATCATAGGTATATCTTTTATAAATTCAATGTCTTGAATGTTGAGCTCTAATTGTAGTAAGTCGATTATAGAGGTTGATATCTCAAGTCCGAGGGCTGGCTTAAGTATTTTTGAGCTATCTGGTATATAAATTTCGGCAAGCCGAAAGACTAAGAAGTCTAAAAATGTATGTAACGAATAACATGGCTTGCCAATATTAGAAGCAAAATGCACCAAAATACCCAATAAAGTAAGCGAACCGATAGCGATCATGGGAGATTCCTGTTTTAAATGCAATTCTGTATACCTAATCGAGAAAAAGCAGGCGTAATGTTATAAATCATGAAAAAAAAATCAGCAATATATCGAAAATGAAGCAATAAACTACATCCAACAATGGTACAAAACACGGCACGCCCTCTACTGAATTATTAATGACAAAAACACAATTTAAACATCGAAACACTTGTACACCGTCGATTAGCAAATAAATAATTTATTCTACACTCCGTTATTAAGTCGTTTGTTTTAAACATACATATCTATTTTATATATTTTATTAAAATTTTAAGTGCATTTTTTGATTGAATAAATACACTCAACCAATGTTTGTTTCGCACAATATCTTCTGTTCCCGTGCGTATCGTAGGAGCTAACTAAGGGTTTCTGGTTCAACCTGCTAAACGTGGGCATTACAAACACCTTCTTATCTAGAGAAGACGTCAAATAGGTTTCTACTTATTTTCATCCATCCATCCATTTCTTACCATCAGCTAATCCAGATGGATCAGATGATGGTAAGCAATGGATGGAAGCCTTACCATCAGCTGATCCTAAGCTGATGGTAAGCAATGACGCGCCTATGGACAACGGCATCGACCAGCGAGGAGGAGAGAGGATTGGAGAATTCGGAGATTTCTTGCTGGTTCTTCTCCATCGGAATCCACACTTTATAACGAGCAAATAGCTTCAGTAAGAAAGCTGACCGACAGACTGCCATTATATCTTTAAAATTTTGTTTGACCTTCAAAAGTGCCTGTAAGGGTCTAATTGAAATAAATGATTTTTCACTTTTTGACTTTTGATGGGAGACAAGACCGCTAGTACAAAACTCACACGGAGAAACACAACACTAGCGTTGTATCTTGCCAGTTTTCCGTGAGGTTGGGAACTACTCTGGTCGATCAGGCCCATTCGTGCAGAAGCATGACTCTCCCACACAAAAGTAACCAGAACTGATGTACAAAGAAATAATGGAAATTCCCTTTTTAAAAAAACCTGGCCTTCTCTATTATTGCTGTGTCGTGTTTTGACAATATCTATTATAATAATAAAAGACATAATGCTTCGTTTGCTCTCTATTCCCAAGCATACAAGTACCACTATAAATTGTTAAATTGCTTTACAAATTTTATTATGACGGAGCCAGTACGGATCGCAATATGCACGGAATGAAATTGAATATGCAGATGGATAGAACCAGATGATTTAATTGAGCTGCATTTAAACTGAATTGTAATAGGAATTATTCTGTCTGTTATTGTAAATGAGTTATTTTTGAATTAAAGTTTTTTGATAATTTTAGTAAAAGCACGGAGTAGGTATTTTCCGAGTTATATGTACTTTCTATGATTATTTAGACACCACTGACAAACGGTGAAGGTAAATATCGTGAGGAAACCTGGACTTATAATTTCTAATTATAAGTTTGAAATCGCCAACCCGCATTGAGCAAGCGTGGTGATTAACGCTCTAACCTTCTCCGTATGAGAAGAGGCCTTTGCTCAGCAGTGGGCACTTATAGGCTGATGATGATGATGATGATGATGACGGAGTATCTTCAGCCAGAGTTATGGTATGACCGCAATAATGTACCGCGGCCCCGGCTTGAAGTAGAAGAAAGAACGGTGTGTTTTTAAACTTGTAAGAGTCTAACAATGTCTATTGCCCCGTCATTGTAAAAACTTTTTCTTCACGAGTACCTCATGTTTTTAGGTCGGCAAAAAAGCAGAAGCATTATCTGATGGTAACCCATACCCGCAGCACCAGAGGAGTTACTAGCCTATTGGTGAGTAGGGTTTGAAGATTAAGAGATTAATAAAGCATGCGGCTGCAGGAGACGGATTTGGCCTCCGATAAGCTCATTCACATAGCGAAACACAACGCCAACACTATGGTTGTTTCACGTCGGTTTTCTGTCAGGTTGTTCGAATGCAGAGAACGGCTGAACGGATTTCGATGATTCGTTTTTTTGTCTGTGTTTGTTATTGTTAGAAGAAGATTCATATGATCATATATTTGAAAATTAAAGGAGGAACTCAGAAAGAAGCGACCGTTTCTTCATCACACCAACGTCTATGCGCAGCAGGGGCAGGTGGCTAGTATATGAAGATAATGAAGAATTTTTCTTCTATAATTCAAAATTATTAATCATATAATCGAAACGATCTTTCGAAATCAAATATACTTGGTTTGAAATCTCGTATCTCGTAATGGTATCAGGGACTATTGCTAATGATCCCGATATAATTAATTGATCACCTCATTGGTCTGCGGAACACGGAGGCCGATCAATACTAAGATTGGGCAGTGTTGCCTTCTTGGTCGAGTAGTTGCAGGTAGTCCTAGGTATCTACAGAATCTCAGATTTGATAGTGAATATTTGTTTGGTGTTTCCATTTTTAAAATTCTTCGCCTTGTACTTGCTTAGATGATGCGCTCAGTGCATGACAATAGCAAAATGTGTTTTTTACAAAAAAAATGTAAGCATTTGGATAAATACGACGGTTTCTAAATCTCCCGATTTCGAAACAGTCGTAAGAACTTGACAATATTTATTTTGTTATTTACCAAAATAGGTGAAAAACGTCGTCGACAAAAAAACCGCTAAAATTGACAGCTAACCGAATTGTCATTTCTTTTATGACATTTCATAAATAACAATGACATTACTGTTTTCAGCCTTGTTCAATATACCGACCTACATACTACCAACCTATTTCATATTTTTGCGGAAATCGGCCAACATGCGTGTTTTGTCAGGTTCACCAAATAAAATGTTACTACTTTTTATGATAATGTAAGTTTTACGATTATGAAGAAGTTTTTTATGTTACGACAAGTCGAAAATCGATAACTGCCAACTGTAACTTTGTATTGCCTAAACTTCTGTTTGATTCAATTGCCAGAAGCGTAAACTATCAGGTATTGATTTCAGTGGTTGGGTAAATAATTTAATATTATTTTTTCATTATATTTTTCATATTAGAAGCACGCTAGATACCAGCGCACGGAACAACATTTCGGCATTACCCAAAGAAATGTTCCATGAAGAAATCGAGCCCGCGACACAGTGCAGAGCAGCTGGTCGTTCAGTCGCTGTACAAACCTTGCAGTAGTAAATTTTAACTTTTACCTTTGTAGAACAGAGAATAATCAGCTTTAAAATAATAAAAGTAGTATTTTAGCTAAAAGGTAAACCTATAAAATTCTACAACGAAAATAAAACAAACTATTGAGTGATGACATCAAAATGTATCAACAAGAATCGATACGCAAACTCGATTTAGAATAATCGCATTCGTACCAAAATTGAATTTCTTTACCTAAGAACAAGAGCGGGACAGAAAACGAAATTAAAATTCCGACGCTCGTGATATGTAAAGAATTTTATTGAAAATTCTGTAGGCTCTTTGATTTTACTACATACCTACAATAACATAAATACTTGAAATATTTCTAACGGCTCACACGCTGTGCTATCCGGAGTAAGTTGCTAAATGGAATATGAATTTGAATGGCTGGCTGCAGATTTTTAAAAATCGAAATAGATTTTCGTATAGTAGAATCATTGACCGAAATTTTATTTATCTGTGGCAGAGATGTGGCGGTAAAACTTTTTTTTTATTTTACTATAGAAAATACATATTGTCTATACTTTATGAGGTATATTTTACTAGGTATTGTTTCATTGAAAAAGTAATTATATCAATAACATATCTTCGATACGGTCCTATTACCCGTAAAATCAAAATTTAGGTAGGTTAGTTTGGAATGAGAATATGTGGGTAAGTATTACGCGGCGCGGCGTGCAACATAAAAGCAATCACGATAACCGTTCATTAGGCAAATACACTGTAAGTAGTTTGTAACTATACAAAATATCGCATAGTTAACTTTGAGGTCAAATGTTATAATAGTCACTAATATTTTATGTTTGTTAGTAGGCAGATAAAGTTTATTATTTTGTTAGGTTATAATGAGATGATAAAATACTGACGTAGTTCAATCGATGCCTTATTTAAATGCACTAATTGTATACGTATGGATTGATAGGGGAATGTCTCTGATCTAAAGTTTAGAAGGTTCAACACATCGCAGGCTCTATTGAAAGTCGATACTCTAAATCTTGGCGCAGATTCAGCAAGAACGCAATTCATGTTTACTTCGATTTCTTCGATTTTCTGAATGAAACATCTACTTTTTAGCTCGTATGTGTGTCGTAATCGACATCTTTTGTGTCTAGGGAAGGAAATGATAGAAGGTTTTTGGCATAGCAGAGAATTGAACGCTTGCCAAATCTGTGCCAAACTGCAACATAGCATGCTTGGGTGTGTGCGGGCGAGCTCACCGTTGGCATCAGCTGATCAGTACTCCGCACTCGCGTCACCTTGTTCTTGTAGATGAGCTTCTTGAGTGCTCGCTCCACCGGCTGGTTCCACCTCATGAACATCACGTACGCCCCGTACAGCGAGAACAGCACCAGCGCTTCCTGCCAGTATATCTCGCTGTCCCGGAAACAATATATCAACACGAGAAGGCTGACGGAATAAAAGGAGCAGTCTCGGAACAGGGGCCACCAAGTTAGTGTCAAAGTCGTTCTAGAGAACAGCGCGCACGCACCGATCACGAACAAAATGTTAAACACGGCCGAGCCCACGATCGTCCCGATACCCACGTCGTCGAACGACACGAACACGCCGATGATGGAGGTGAACAGCTCCGGCGCGGAGCCCCCCGCCGCCATGAACGTGGCGCCGGCTACATCGTCCCGGATGGCCAGCCGCTCTATGATCACGTCCAGCGCCGGCACGAAGAACTCGTCGCACACGATGGCCAGCGCCACGAACATGTAGCCCATGCCGATGACATGCAGCAGCACGGCTCCCGACCGCCGCTGCTCCTCTGTGAACAGGTCGATGGGAAAGAGCGGGGTCTTCTCTTCTTCTGGTGGCGGCGAGGGGCTGAGTTCGGTGGCATTGGGCTCGCTGGCCCGCGCCGCCGCCAGCAGCGCTAGCAGCAGCGCGCCACCCATGCCGCGCTCCCGGGGGCTCAGCGCACACTGCCGCGTGCAGCCAGCCGCCCCGCGCCCCCACCCGCGCCCTCCGCGCCCCTCCGTGGGCCCGCTCGATAGCGCCGCACTGCGCCGCGCCGCCTCGCGCTTCGCACACCACACCGCTCCCATTCAATAGCAAATCCAAGAAGTTTCGTTGCAAGCAGCTTCCAAAAATTTATAACGTCTTCCCAGGTCCCATAAAAGTTTAAAAAATTACCCTTTCGCTACATTTATTAATTTTCAAAAAGCTTCATCTGGTTTTCACCATATTAATCATTCACCATTTTTTCTCATACACCTGTTAAGGAATTAGATCTTCTGAATGTCCCTGTTGTGTGGTTACGCGTACTCTACGACGCATCCCCGGCTCCCGACGCCCCGGGACTCACGACAACCGCTCCTACTATACACCTCCAAAGCCCTTATTACTTCAAATTATCTCAACGCAACTATTCCGAATTAGTTTAGTAAATACTTTTAATTGTAACGTTCAACTGTCGTGTGAATGCTGATGATACATTGTTCTAGTAATTAATACAGGGATCAATTAGTTACCTAAGATAAAGTAAACATTAAATGTCTTCAAATCAACATACTAAACTACCTTAGACTTTGTTTCATAATGGATATAGATATATGAAAAATACCAAAAAGCAAAAATACATAGTTAGTATTTTTGCTTTTTGGTATTTTTACTACAATGAAAGCCAAAGCAAGTTTGCACAAAACCTCTTAAACACTTTCCGGCCCGTCTCAGCTTCGACACTGAACGTGATTCCTCGAAATAATTGCTAACCGTTTTTGCGTTCGCGTTCCTACCTCGATGCTAAGATAAAATTCCGAGGGGTAATTGTGAAAAGAAAATTCAGTGTCTGTAAAAAGAAAGCTGAGATTTTCTGCTGCAGTCGAGAAACTTTGCTTTCAGTCACGTTCGATGTGGATAGTCGACACAAATAATTATAATTAAAGATAAAGATTTGTATTAATAATCTGAGAAATATTAGCGTTGTTTTTTCCTTAATTGTACTATGTTTTATTGCAATTTGAAAGAATAGCCTTGCTGACTTTGTATTCATCATCTTCAGCCTATAAGAGCCGACCTAAGCAAAGGCCTCTTCTCACACGGAGAAGGTTTGAACATGAATCACCACGCTTACTCAAGGCGAATCAGCGATTTTGAAATCCATGTTTCCTATCAACGTTATAATTCACCTCATGCCACTTTTAAAAATGCAAATGAAAAACTAAACTTGATACATGCCTTTCTCAATTTCAAGTTAATTTAGAAAGTCCGTAGGAGCTTTAGTTGGAGATAAATCTTTCATTTTCCTTTTGAAAGTTGGCAACGTGTAACGAATTGCAGCCACTGTCCCCCATTAGTGGCGTAGTGTCCGCCAGTGACATAAATTGCGGTTGGTTGGCCACTTGCACAATTTGTGTAGTAGACTGGAGGCATTTCGTAGCTACGTGCGTAGCTCGTAGCACTCGTAGCTTCCGTAGCAGGCGTTACGAACTACGTTTCGAATTTCGTGATGGTAGCTAATAAGTTTTTAATAAAATTGAGGATAGCTATTTGTTAATAATTTTGTCTTTCGGTAACTTCAGATTGAATTTAGACATGCTTAGTATAGCGCTTATGTTATGCACGGTCTTGATACATTAATGATTTTATTTTGTTTATTACATAATAAAATTTATGGCCTTCCTCGATAAATGGACTAACTAACAAAAAAAAAAGATTTGTTCAATTTGAACCAATAGCTCCGGATACTAGCGCGTCAAATAGCCTACTAGCTACTCTCGCGCGGTTTCACTCGCTGCTCGGCTCCATTTGATTGTAGCGTGATGTTTTATAGCCCAGCACTGGGGAATATTGTAGCTATCAATTAGTGAAAGAATTTTGGAAATCGGACTAGCGGTTCGGAAGCTTACCCCTACGTTTGTAACTTAACCTTGTAACTTAAGAATGTAACTTACAAACTTGCAAATTTTACCTCTTTATGATATTAGTATAGATAATTAATGAATTACTTGTTAATATCGTTCGTAAAAAAGTCAGATAAGGAAGACTACATAGTAAGTAGATAATAAGTTATAATTAATTCATTATTTAGTCAATATGTTAAATCTAACATGTCATTAAAAATAATATTTTTGGCACAGAATATGTTTGAAAGATTTATACACACATATAGAGTTACACTCACAAATATACTCCGTGTTATATTATAGAACTCATTGGAAGGCGCAATAAAGGCCTGTAGCTAAAGAAGGACCGAGGTGGTGTTTAGTCAGTAAGAATCTGACACCCCCTCTCGCCTCAACCAGGTCCTGCAACATTTGATGATTCCCCCCTTTTAAACCAAAATAAGACGCTATGAAAATAATGTAGACGGCGTACAGGCAAGCGCAGCGTTGTACGTCGTCCAGTTCGCGGCAAGCTCAATAAGGCACCGCAGCCTAAGCCAAGAGCAGGAGAAGAAACGGGGGGTTTTTAGTCAGTCTAACACACCCCCTCGTCGTCATCCTCGGTGAGAGAAGTCATTTGATTGTCTCCGCACAAAAAAAAGGTGTACAGACGACCAAAATGGTCACAGAAAGCCGTTTTATGAAGGATGATGATGATGTTTCCAACCAGCTAATCAGCTAGTCATTGGGGCTACCTTATTAAACCTTGACAACCAAAAAACGTATACCACGTACAAACATCATCTGCCTATTAAGTGCTCAGTGTTGATCATAAGCCTCTTCTGACACGAAGAAGGTTTGAGCATTTGACTAATCGCCAAGTTTGCCCAAGACAGATTGACGATTTCAAACTTATAATTAGAATAATTGGAAATCATAAGTCCAGGTTTCCATGCGGTTTCTTCCTTCATTCCCTTCCTTATAGAAAGTACATACGAGTATACGTTGGAAAAACTCACATTAGTACTTGCCAGGCTTCGAATCCCTACCCTGATTGACACCCCGGACCCGCATGAGAAGCGGGTGCCTTAACCTCCGGGCCACCATTAAGACTAACGCCCTTTTAATTTTATTCGATCATTAAGAAAGTTTTTTTTTGTGAAGGGAAATCATCAAATAACCTTGTCCCGCCCAGGGTCGGGTGGAAGGGCAGGTGTCAGACTCTTACTGACTAAAAACCCCCTATTCCTTCTCCTGCTCTGGGCCAAGGTCGCGGTGCCTCATTGCGCTTACCCCGCAACCACGGCTGAACATCAGCCCTATAGGGCCCCGTTTGTGGTGGTCTATTGTCTCTTTGAGGCGCACGCAGAACGCTACGCGCCGTTCACTCGGGCCTGGTTCTGGTCGGGCGGCGAGCTGCCCTTACTCGCCGACCGCAGACCCGCGATCATTAAGAAAGTAATGAGAACAATAGCTGGTGTTGTATGAATCTCCATTAATTGAACTATCTACAAAAAATGGGTGAAAGAATATTTCCAAAGACTATCTTACTTAATAGCATTTAATTTTAGCAATTCGACCCATTCGATGTAAACTTGTTATTCTGTTGCAATTGGCCCGCGATATCGAATACCTGCAATCGAAAGCGCATAGATCCAATCGCGATAACCTTTTCAACCGGGTGAATAGCGTTATAAATAACATCTTTTAATATAAGTATTGAAATATAAATTGTTTTAACGAGTAGGTACCTACTTACTGAACAAATTGCTTTAGTAATATAATTTTTATTTTGGTATACTTGGCATATTAAATTTCAACCAAAAAAGATCTTGTTAAAACTATTTCTTCAAATATCTATCGTTTGATTTGCATATTGTTAGTGTCATCATCGTCATCATCATCATCAGCCGGATGACGTCCATTGCTGGACAAAGGCCTCCCCCTTAACTCTCCACGTCGGACGACAAGTTGCCACCTGCATCCATTGGCGCCCCGCGACTCTGACGACGGCCCACCTAGCGGGAGGCCTGCCCACACTACGTTTTCCGGTCCTTGGTCGCCACTCTAGGACTTTTCGAGCCCATTGACCGGCCGTCTTTTGAGCGACGTGGCCTGCCCATTGCCTCTTTAGCCTGCAGATTTTACGAGCTACATATGTCGGTGACTTTGGTTCTTTGGCGAATTTCAATATTTCGGATTTTGTCGCGTAATGAGAAAAATGTTAGTGTGAAATGATAAAATTGATATAAAAAAACATATTTTTAAAAAAGCGGCACAAAATTTTGATATTGACAAGTCTAGCGTTATTATATTACAGCTAGTTGTTAACTCAGTTATGTAGTTGAACGATGCCGACCGTCGTAAAAATGAGTCCATAACTTGGTTTGAAACTGGTCGAGTAACTCGTCCAATAGTTAGATAGGTACGTGTGTAAACTATAAAACATTTTACAGTTTTTTTTTTATATTAGTCGGCAAACGAGCAGACGTTTTACCTGATGGGAAGCGATCAGTGCCGCCCATGGATAGCCGCAACACCAAAGGAGAAGAATAATTGAATTATCAATATTACCTAATACGGTTTAACTACATATACAAATGTAGTTACTTAAACTACACGCGTACTACGTAAATATACATGCTTATTCTAGTTACACACAATTTAGTGCATAACTAGACTAAGTATGTACACGAGAACACACTGTCAAAGTCAACTAAAATAGGTATCGGGGTTGCGGGGTAAGCGCAATGAGGCACCGCGACCTCGGCTCAGAGCAGGAGAAGTAACAGGTTTTTAGTCAGTAAGAGCCTGACACTCCCTCCCGCCCGGCCCTGGACGGGAGAAGTCATTTGATGATTTTCCCCTCACAAAACTTAAATAGGTACCTATATTATATACATACTTTTTACTTTTAAAAGGTAGTAACTACCAATTGTCAATAAATTGTACTGTAACTGTTTTATATTAAGGAGATTGTTAATTAGAACACCAAAAAAATAATAATATTTTTTCGTTTATAGAACAAAAAGCTATGTGACAATTATTTTAATTATTGCGGGTAGGATTGCTACATAGAAGCTAGTCGAAACTCCAGTTTTATTCAAAACTAACTTCAAATCAATTGAATGATTATACACTAGCTTAAAACTAAATCTACAGGTACATCTTGATATTTTGTTGGTAACTTTATCGAAAAGTGCGTTTTATTTTGTTAATATGTTGAATAGATAGTTAATATACTCGTTGATTATTTCGTACATATATGTGTAAGAAAATAATCGAAATATATTTGAAATATCATTTAATAAAATGACGAATTTAAAACGACTTCCTATTTATTTTTTAGTAAGTTAATCCTACTCGACTATCCTCATATTAGTAAAACTAAACAACACTACTTACTTACTTCACATCACTAGTGTCACGCAAATGGAATGTCATTGACCGACTTATCACACGTAGGGTTTCTAATTGGATTATGGTTAGAACTAAAAATTGGTTTTAGTGTTAATTTTGTTAACTGAAAATACAATTAGTCACCAAGATGTGGCTAGATGAGGCGGACGGCTTTGCCGAGATTTTTAAGGGCTATTTACCCTATTACTTACTTGTGGCTCTACCTATATTTATCATAATGTCTCCTGTGAACCCGGTCGCTGCTTCTCATGAGTTTTCCGTGTACAGAATGCAACACTACGACTTACACACCGTTCCCCATGGTGAGTTTGCATAGTTCAATATATTCTATCATTCAAAACGAAAAAATCGATTCCAACTTAGAGGTTATGTTACTTTAGCTACTTAAGAGGCTGTTTATTTTATGACTGTCAACTTAATAACGTTAGTAAAAAAAAAACAATATTGAAATTAGTGAACGAAATTAATTTACCTACTTGATTTCAAGTATCCTTATTAGGTTTTAATTAGCTCTATCACAGAATTTAAGGACTTCTTATTCATTCATTTATTTGTAATAAAAGTTTTTTATTACCTTTAAAAAGTATTAAGTAAAATTTTTGTTACAAGTGAATTATTAAAATAGATTTGAAATTTAATGTAGAAGCTAACTAAAATACAAGATAATTATTAGTATTCTTGGCTACAGAAATACATAGATTTTCCTTATTTGCCTTACATTTGATTTATTTAATACAACATACACATACATGTATACATAAGTATAAAAGTTCATAAATAAGAAAGTTCAATATTTATGGTCAGTAGCATCAAATTAAATCTATTCTTATTAAATAGCAATATTTTCTTTTTGTTTTTTATACAGGATGCCGCAGTGCTAGCTTCAACTTGGAAGGTCGTTCTTTAACTTCCTGGAGTACTTCTCGTCACTGTGTTGTCGCCAGGGTGCAGGATATCAGCATTGAACAGTTCATAGAGATCCGCAGCAAAGCAGGTGCCTTGCTGCTGGTGTTGCCTAAAAATGACACTGTTCTTACTCCTGAGGAAAAAGAGGTATTACCTGTTTTTTTTAAACTTCGTCCTACCCTGTCATTTTCTCAATCACCTTTATAAAAGGAAGCAAACAGACTTGAATTACAAGTTTTTGGATCACACAAAGTGGTAAGTTTAGATCCATGCGGAAATCAGACTAATAGAAGTTTTAAATTATTCTTTCAATAATATTTGTTGTTTTTCTGTAATTTCGCTTAGGTGTAGCTATTTTTAAACATAATAATAAATACAAAATAATGTGAGTTTCTCTGTTAAATATACCTATTGTGTAATAAACAATTCTATTTCATTTTCCGCAGCACATCCAACTCCTTGAGATGGCCATGATCCAGCAAGAAGTGAGTGCCCCAGTCTACTTTGCTCGCTGGTCTCCAGACTTTGAGGATATTCTGCGAGACTTACAGCACAGCTTCATCACTGATGACAAGTCAGGAACAGCTCTGGAAGCTATGATGAACTCAGTGTCTTCTAATGGATATCAGATTGGTAAGGATTCTTACATTTGTTTTTGATAACTATTCAACAGCCTATTTATTTGCTCTGGAGTGGACAGAAGTGTTGATAAATAGTATAATAAGGAGTGGAAATTTTTTGCCGGGGTCTGTGTTCCGTGAAAGGTAGAACTGAGTAAATAGGTTGTTTATGGGTGGGCATTCTCCATTGCATGTCCGTAAAATGTGTTAGTCTATGCAGGGATAGTTTATTTTAAGTTTTCCACAATCATAATCAGGTTTTTGGTTGCTATTTTAAGTGATAATCCTGTATTTACTGGTAATATGATAAAGAAATAAATAAAATAAAAAATATATGTTTTTTATCTTCTTTCGGAATTTCAAATTGTCTAACAGTTATGGTATCTCTATCTATTCCATATATCAAGTAAAGGTTCAGCCTTCATACCGTAATGAGAATTTTGGAATTGTGACTTAGACTGAATAATCCTTTGAAAAGTTCATTTTAGCATAAGTTGCTGTCCTGCCTTTCCCTTTGGGTAATAAAGGTGTTTTGTTATACCTACTCTTTTATGAAGAGCTACTTTCTTTCAGAGATACGGAAATATTTGTTTTTATTGCTATCTCTGTTGCTATCTTGTCCTAAATCATAGAATAAATATACTTAAGATAAACGTCTATCAGAGAGTAGTAACATACATACAGGTATTCTATTATTTGTATTGAGCTTACTTTTATTGTCAAGTACATGTTTTGTCTACCTACTTTCCAGGTAATATGTTTTTTTCTTCTTTAATGGCATCCAACTCTCCAATGTATTGTTGTCGTCAACTATAATGTCAGTTTCATACATGATCTGTCTAATTTATATTTATTAGTAACTGAAATGGCAATACATTAGGGTTTTTAAACATATATTGCAACAGCATTCCGCGACACACAACGCGGTGACTGTCGCGGAATGCTGTTGCTCATGAATAGGGGCCTCTAGCATGGCTTGAAACTAGTCGAGTATCTCGTGAAAACAATTACGTGAGTAAGTAAGAATAAGTAAGCCGAAAACATAATAAATAATTTAGAATGTCTCACGAAAGTTATAATAAAAATATACCATTAATATTCTAATTGAAACAATGAGTCAATGAATTTATTTTAGCAAATAGGCCATAAAACGCCACCTTTACACGTCAAATTATAAGTAAAAATTCATTTTTTTTGCAAATACGACGACGGATCATAAAGTGTATTTTTTTTAATGTTAAATACCTGATCAGAATCAGCTTTATTTTATTACAACCATATTTCCATACCTCTTTTTAGTAAGAATTCCAATATAGTTTTGGTGAAAACTAAGTCTAGTGGTAGTAGAGAGAAACAATTATGATTAACAAGGATACTTAAATTCACTATTCACTACTGGTTCACAATGGCATGGCTACATACTGGCTGTAATTAAATTTTAGAGTAGGTTTAGTAATAATTGTGTGTAAATGTCTCGAGTGGGAAACAAAAAGTTTAAGTTATTTCTGTCAGTTATTTAGTTGAGCTATTTGTTTATTCTATGCAGAAATACACTAGTAAAAGACTTGATAAACAGAATGGTGATAAAAGCTCTAATGAAAAGGGTTTTTGTGTTGGTAAAATGAAATCAAATGAAGAAGTCATTCCTCCTGCGCCAGGCCATGGGGTCATGGCACATTGTTGCGCTTGACCCGCAACCCTGACTTCTATTACAAGGGCTTTTTTTGATGAGGGGAAAATCATCAAATTACTTCTCCAGCCCAGGGCCGGGCGGGGGAGTGTCAGACTCTTACTGACTAAAAACACCCATGGTCCTTCTCCTGCTCTGGGCCGAGGTCGCGGTGCCTCATTGTGCTTACCCCGCAACCACGGCTGAACATCGTCTGTGGTGGTCTAATGGCCCTTTGAAGCGCGCGGTACGCTCGGGTCTGGCCAATTCCATATGTGTTCCTTGCGACCACTAATGGTTTCCTCTCATTCCACAGTGGTATCAGCGTCGACGCCCTCTAAGCTGGACTCTAAACCAGTGACCCTTCACGGGAAGTTGGTCGGTCGCTCCGGGTCGGCACAAACGATCGTCATCGCAGCGCATTATGACTCTTCAGCTGCCGTACCAGTAAGTTTAACTGATAAATAACAGGTTTTCTAGGATATTTTTTCTATTTTTACTAGTCTGTCTGATGGTAAGCGATTATGTGACCTATTTACTAAAGTCTTGTCAAATGAACAGGCAATTAACCTGATAATAAGCCATCACCCATAGATATCTATCCACAACACCTATTGAATGTTAGAGGTTTGGGGATGGGGGAGGTGCAGAATTGTGCCTCACATACACGTCTAAAAAACAACGCAACCTTTACTTCACGCCGGTTTTTTGTGAAGCCTTAGTATCAATCTGGTCCCGCCGGCCTATTTATGCTGTCTTCGTGTTGAGAGAATTGAATAGATGCTATTGCAGTAGATACAAATCAACCAAATGTACTTATTAAGGTCAATTTGAAAAGTGTCTTCAATTGTTTTGTTTATATACATTTATTTGTTGACCACACATCTATAATTTAAAAAATGAATCGCAAAATGTGTTGGTAAGCACATAACTCAAAAACGCCTGGACAAATTTTGACAAATCCTTTTGTTTTGTTTTTATTATGGTCAGGAGAAGGCTCTTATGAAACAAAATATTAGAAAAGTGGAGGGGAAAATTGGGAAAAAGGGATCCTTTCGTTGTTAGCGAGTTAGGTTGGACCCGTGCGAAGCGGGGGTGAGCCGCTAGTCACTTATAGAAATTAATCAATACCCAACTTATGTTCTAAACGCAAATGTTTGTAAGTAAATTATTGGAGTTTTTATTACCATTTCACCTAAAAACTACTAAACGAAAAATCGGAATGAAATTTCGCACTGTGATAGATTAGATATAGTCTGGAATAATACATCGACTATTTTTTGCCCTGGTTGGTACCGTAAGCGAAGCCACCATCAAACAAAAGTGTCACGTCAATAGAAAAGAAATCGACGATGAAGTGACAAGAAATCCTAACTGACATTTTTGCGATTTTACTTTTTATACTAAGATAGACTTGAAAAATTCGCTTGCACTTTTTATATTAATATTATAAAGCTGTAGAGTTTCTTTGTTTGTTTGAACGAGCTAATCTCAGGAACTACTGGTTCGAATTGAACAAATCTTTTTGCGTTACTTCCATTTATCGAGGAAGGCTATAGGTAAAAAAACATCACACTACGACCAAAAGGAGCTGAGCAGCGGGTGAAACCGTGCGAGAGTAGCTAGTCAGATATAAAGTTAGCTGCAATTGCCGGCTAACGCAGAAAATGAATGTGTTTATCAATTAAAAATACTTATCTTCTTCAACAGGAGCTCTCCCAAGGCGCAGACTCCAACGCGTCCGGCGCGGTTGCAATACTCGAACTAGCCCGTGTGTTCTCCCGCCTATACAGTAACGCGGCCGTGAGGGGCGCTCCCTCTCTACTCTTTGTACTCACCTCCCTCGGACACTCACTCAACTACTTCTCTGCTAAGAAGTGGTTGGAAGAGCAACTGGATTCTACTGATGCTGCCTTGTTGCAAGTAAGTTCAAATTTACTGTAATACTATATTCTGATTTCATCATCAGTCTATAAGTGCCCACTACTGAGCATAGGCCTCTTCTCTCATAAGTTTCCCTCACAATGTTTGCCTTCACCGTATGTCAATGGTGTCTAAACAACCACAGAGTATATGTATAGAGAGAGTACATATAACTCGGAAAAAGTTACATTAGTAGTTGCAAGGTGAGGTGGATAAAGGTGCATGAGATGCCGCCGCATTAACCTCCAAACACAAATTTCTGACTTACCAAACATAATAATAACTTAATATTATGTTTGATCTCAGACAATATATAATATAAGATACAAAACCTTGCCATACACAGTTATTCTGTTGTCTTTGTCTCCGACATTATAGGCTCGAATTATTTTATGGTTTTAATTAAACAAAAGAATTAGGTAGTTTCCTAGGTAAAAAATAAATTAATTCGACGTTTCAATTCAATAAAATATTGAAAAATAACTATACTTTTATTTATCGATCTGTCATACCTACCTACAATAAATTTTCGGAAGTTTTAGCTAATTTACAAGAAATAAGTTAGCTATTTGATTCATAAATACTATGACGTCATATTATGAAGTTACATACAAATTTCATAGAAAATTTTCGTTTTTGACATTAAAATAGATAAAGTATTGAATTTGACTAGTTGGAAACTGCCGTATTACTTTAAATATTTATGTATTTATAAGATCAATTCTATAATTGACAGGACGTCTCGTTCGTTATGTGTTTGGACTCAATATCGTCATCCCCTACAATGACGATGCACGTATCGAAGCCTCCCAAACCAGGTGGCGCGGCCCACTCCATCAAGTCACGTCTCGGAGTCAACATTAACCATAAGAAGATCAACCTTGCTGACGAGTTACTGGCCTGGCAGCATGAGAGATTCAGTATTCGAAGGATGACTGCGTTCACACTGAGTTCTTTGCAGGTATGTCGAAAACAGCTGAATGAGTGAGCCTTTTGACTATATCATTTGAGCAAGTAGGGCTCCTGGCTGCCTTGCATATAGTTTCGCACTCCGAGTCTCCTATGGAACAAATCTTTGTGTGAACCGTAAATTGCTGTTAGTGAAGTGTACATATGTGAAATAGTATTTTAATGAATTTGAAATGTTAAGGGCTTTGTTTTCGGAAGGCTTTTTATTCCTTTGTGTTTGTTAAAGTCAGACCGAATGCTGGGAATAATACAAGATTTATTAATATAAATGGTGGTGCAGTAAAAAAGACATTATATCAGATAGGTCATAAGACATCAACTGCCTAACACAGCTACATAAATTGATTGCCTTAAGATACCGTCCCTGGATGACTTCATCGAAACATTTATAAATTTAACGAAGTCATATGAGACAATGTACCTAAGTGTAAGTGTAGAACTTTGTTTTAAAGATAAATTAAACATTGGAACTGTACCCACTAATAACGAACGACCCTTATAAATAATTATAACGTTATACCTACTTAAAATAACAATTTACCCCACAGAGTCACAAAGACCCAGCCCGCAGTACCGTCCTAGACACTCCCTCGGAGGCAGCCATTAGGAACTTGGTAGACAATATAGCTCTTACAGCCAGAGCGCTCGCTTCCCACATTTACAACCTCACTGATGAGGTCAACCAGGAGGACGCCGAGCTTTATAATGATGCTTTGGTAAGTTTATCACAGTATCTAAATATATAAAACTCAAAGATGACTGATATAGTGATCTATCAACGCACAGCCCAAACCACTGGACGGATCGAACTGAAATTTGGCATGCAGGTAGATGCTATGACGTAGGCATCCGCTAAGAAAGGATTTTGATAAATTCCACCTCTAAGGGGATAAAATAGGGAATGAAAGTTTGTTTAAATCATGTTAGATTTTCGACTGATTGGGCCGTAATTAAAGATAGATGAAGCCAAATGTAAAGCCGCAAAAACTATACCTAATTAATAATAATATTTCTTAACGCGAGCGAAGCCGGGGGCAAAAGCTAGTTTTATATATAGTTACTAAGGTGACATATTAAATTTATTGGAAATAACGACTTATGTGAATCAACTGAGATTAGTTCTTCTAGTCAAGTCACATTAATTTATTACAGTACTTAGTTTTCTGGCCTTCAATATCATGAATTTGGCACCAATGCCTCATAATATGGGGGTGGGAGGGGGTTGCCGTAATCACTGGTAGGTGGTTTTAGGACCCTTATCAAGATAATGATTATGAAGATTAACTACTGTTGAATAGTTGGCGAAAGTACGAATGCGCTAGCTCGACCGGAGTAATAATACCACGGCCTCACCGAAAACCGGCGTGAAACAGCCGCGTTGTGTTTCGCTGTGTGAGCGTTACCTAGGTACTGTATTGAAAGCCCAAATCTTAACACCCATCCCCAATTTCCCCAATAATTGGGGTGGGTATGGATGTATTAGCTTCAATACTATTAAAACCTATAATGTTACTAATTGTTATTTAAAATAAATTGTTATTATTATTGTTGTTTATAGGGAGTGGACGAAGCGGCAATAAGACATTGGTACACATATTTATCGTCACAACCGAGAGCGCCACAGATCGTCACCACAACGCCACCTAACGCAGGTACCTTTAATATTATTGCATTTCTTAATAAAATGTTGCCTTGCGGAAGGTCGAATAGTTTTAAGCCACTCCGTCTCGGATCAGTTAGTGCTATTCGAAAAATTCTCAGTAACTGCACCGAGTCTGGATCTGAAATAATGTCTCATCCATTACCCCACATCATCCCCCCTAGTTATTAAAATATTTTGTTTTCTGGCCTTCCATGTGACGAATTTCGCACTGAGGCCACGCTTTATGGAAGGAGTTTTGTCAATTCGACCGTAACATTGGGTCTAACATATAACACTATATATATCTATATGAATAAATACCAAATACAGGAATTAAAAAGCAACCGTGCAGTTTCTGGCTCGGTTTTCTCCATACGACTCAATTTTATTATACACTTTGGAAGAAGCGAATAGGTTCACTAGAGTCCTGACTTACTAATATATTTTTATATTGACCCGTTCTTGTTTAGCACGGTATCCAACTATCTCGATTACGACGAAAGAACCATATTCCAATAGCAATTCCAGCTTCTTTTTACAGCAATAAAAAAGGAATTGGCAAAATTAGACCAGACTTTGTTGATTTATGCGCTTACTAACACATTTACGATTGATTCATATTCATATAATACAGATGGATTATTTTGTTTTGGGGTTAATATGATAGGACGGTAGACGAGCAGATGAATTGTCTGATGGTAAGCAATCGGTGTCGTCCATTTTCATCCTTAACCTTTCGTATGCCTTAAACGTGGGTCCACGCGAGACACAATGTATTTTCTATTGTGTCTTATAAACCGACATTCAACGGGTTTATACCGGTTAGGAATGTGTTGCCGTTGATTAAGGTTTAGGCCATTCATACGGCGAAACACAAAGCCGTTGTTATTACACGCCGTTTTTCTGTGAGATCGTGGTTTTATTTGACTCAACACCATACTGAAATTGTGTAATTTTATCCCTCTTTTCCCCTAAGGAGTGACGGGTGCCCTAGAGCGAGCACTCTCTCGTTACATGGATGTGACAGTGAGCACACACACGGTAGACAAGAGGGAACCCGAGTACACGCTTTACGGACCAACCAGGGCGTCACTCTATGTATATAGGTGAGTTTTTATACTATACTTGCTTCAGCCTGCGGTTTTGCTCACGTCATTATCATCAGCCTATAAGTGCCCACTGCTGAGCAAAGGCCTCTCCTCATACGGAGAAGGTTAGAGCATTAATCACCACGCTTGCTCAATGCGGCAATTTCAAACTTATAATTAGAAATTATAAGTCCAGGTTTCCTCACGATGTTTACTTTCATCGTGTGTCAGTGGTATCTAAATAATCATAGAAAGTACGGAAAAAGTCACATTGGTACTTGCCAGGTTTCGAACCTACACCCTCATGCATGAGAAGCGGGCTCCTCAACCTCCGGGCCACCACGACATTCGCTCGCGTACTATGATGATAAAAAGCAGCTTATGTGTTAATCCAGGGTATTACTTATCTACAAACCCAATTTCAATCAAATCGGACCAATTCAGACTTTAAAAACTCAGTAACCCGTAATATCCGCGGTACCCGGATCATATGATCCACATAATACATTGTCACAGAAATTTTTTCTACCTTATCTCATATACCCGCAGGCTAGAGGTTAATAAAACCCAAAATCCCTTAACAAACACATTTTTCTTTTAGTTAAGATTAACCAATCAATTTTCAATTTCAAAAACCCGATCATAAAGCTCAAAATTCATTAACAAACACATTTTTCTTTACAGTGTAAAACCAGCGGTGTTCGATCTAATACTGACCCTAGCGATAGTAGCTTATCTAACAGTAGTCTACTTCGCTATACAATTGTTCCCGCGATTCTACGAAGAATACGCAAAAATCGTAACAGGTAAGTCCAAAGTACACTAGCTTATTCCCAAGTGGTGTGGAGAATGTTCCAGAATAATCCAATATGGCCGCGCTAATTAAATGTGTAGGTGACGCTAGATGTAGCTACGTGTTCTCTACGAATGTATTTTTAAATAGTATGAGAGTTGGTTTTTATTGTTAGATGTTTCGTTTTTCAAAAGATATGAGTGAGTAATGTGATTTAATTCCAAAGAATTTGCGGCCAGTTGATAGGCGCTTGCGCAAGCATTTACATAATAATTACAGAAAAAAAAACAGTTTTTAGTCGGTTCATGAATGCACTTATGCACGGTTGGCGCTGTGGCTGGGCAACTGGCTACTGTGCAACGTGTCGCGGGTTCGATTCCCGCACGGAACAACACTTTGTGTGATTCACAAATTGTTGTTTCGGGTCTGGGTGTGTTGTCTATGTGAATTTGTATGTTTATAAACGAACACACGACACGGTTTTTTTTTAAATAACATTAACACTGACGTGTCGCGGGTCTTGCCTTCACGCTATGAGTGATAACTGTTATGTAAAAAAAAATACAGATTAAAATGTCTAGAAGTCTTTAGAAAAAGTTATTCGCCGTTACGCCATTACACAAATAAAAAAAGTATAGTTGAAAATGAAATATCTAACAATTAAAACCAACAAGCAAAAGGATCGGTTGTACACAAAATGAAATATTGAATTGTTAATACAGTTTAATGCATTTATTTAAAAAATAGTTGCAAATCTATACATTTTAATAGCATAGCTATTTGTCCTAAAGACTCGTTCAAGTGCAAATTGTTCTAATGTTATTGTAAGGTTAATTAAATACAGTTAGAACTACGTACTACGACGCTCAGGGAATTTTGAACTCTGTTGCATATGACTTATAATGATGAAATTTGTATGGCTGTAGCTACCTTCACCTACACGAAAATCCAAGATGGCCGACCTCATAAATAATAGTACACTCTATTATCAAACTAAACACATAATAAACAGAGTTCAATTTCGCTTGTCGTGGTACGTAGTAAATTATAGTCAGTAAATTGATTCGAACTTCATTCCCACACCACGAAGTCAGTCTTAGTGCATAAGTGTTGAACAATTTGATTTACATATTAAAGCGTAAGTTTTCACAAAATATAATTTATAAAGAAAAATAGAGAATGGAATAATTTTTTCATACCTAAACCTAATTGTTTATTTATGAAGATACAGATAGCTATGTATATAGGTGATTTTTTGTTCGTTCTCTTGACTGTACTGTTGCTATCTTTGTCTTTCGCGTATAGTTAGAAAGGGACAGAAATAAATCTGACAGCTGTCAAATTCGTTGTCCGCTTAGCAAATCGTGTGCCGAGCTTAATTCCCGCGTCTACCAAAGTAGGTAGTATGTAGGGAATTTGAAAATTCAATAAAAGCACGGAGGACCCCGGGATTACGGAGTCACGGGTGCAGGAAAAGGAACAGAATGGTTTTTAGTCAGTAAGAGTCTGACACTCCCTCTCATCCCACCCACAGCGGGAAAAGCGATTGGATGTTTTTCCCTCCTCAAAAAAAAACCTTTAGGTACTACATGGAACCCTTACATTGTGATTATGTTCACAACTTTTAAAGTTATCTTCTGTCCTTTTCTAAAGTTCTATGTGAGACTGAGATAGCAATAGGTATGTTTTAGATAATGAGCAAAGAAGTCGTCTTTGTTAATTGATGGAGAACTAAATTTTTGTCAGTGAATGTGCTATAGCAACTCAATGTTACCTGTTTTGAATAATAATTATGACAGACTATGCAAATTTAACAACTACTTGAACCGTCAGGTAGATAATAAAAAAAAATAAACAAGTTTTTTTAGCTTTGAGAATATATTTATTAAAAGTAAAGTTTGAGAGTTAACTGTCTATTTAAAATTAAAAATTTTATAGGTATCGTCGTAAGCTTTTATTTGTTTTACGTAAATGAAAGAAAGACACGCTGCCAATTTTTTTTTTATTTTGAGCACGCAGTAACTGTTTTTAGCAGTTTAAAATGCACAGGAGAAAAACCTAGTGTTAACAACATAATAAACGATATTCAGAATTTTAACTTAACTTACCCACGTAACTTGAAACTTGTAGTTTCTCAGTTTATTCGGTTTCTGGAAGTAAGTCGTTATTATTATTACATATTTTTATTATCTACCAGACGGATCTATTGGGAAAGTTTTAGTCATCAACCCTTAAAGTCTATATTTCAAATATTTTTATAATTTATTCGTCTCTGTCTGAAATTATATTTTTAATGTACCTATGTGGTCGTTATTTGACTGACAATTTCGCCGTCAATGAAAATATTAAAGCTGTATTTAATCAAAGCTACTAAGCTTAGTAAATCGTATTCCTTTATCTATAGTTTCTTTAAGAATGCTGTTCAAGCCTCGCTTTTGTTTATAACTATTTGAATCGACGGCGATAAATTTAGTTCTGTCATCTTCTAAAGCTGTTCGCGAAGTGTTGTGATGGTAGTTAATCTATTTTGAACCTTAAGGCACACAATCTGAAAAGGGCTTATCACGTTCGACATGTGAATCATAATGAAATTCCTTAAGAACGATTTTACTTTGTGTATGTTCCCTTCGGGTACCGAAATGTCTATGACATCAGAGATGTTTCCATACCTCTTTAGCTAGAACAAGTCCGATTCATTTTTCAACTGATTTTCAACCTTAAGTCAAGATGATGAGGTTGAAAATAAGTCTAAGTTATTTGATGGATTGCATATTAGTACTATTGTTACGACACAACGTGAACGCCGTACTAAAATAAAGAGTATTTTTACAATAAAGCCGTGAACCAAGGAGTTTATATATCGTGCATAGAATAAGAACGAAAGCAATACATATTTCCAAGTTTATAATAATAAATTAAGAAAAATATTATTGTGAGAAAAAAAGTAATAATTTATTGATAAAAGTTCGTATTTATCTCAGCTAAGTAAAGTATTATTTTCATTCGAAAATGTCCGTTTAGATGCCAAAATTAATATAATAATTTTAATTTATTATTTTCTTTCGCATTTTTTGTAAGATTGGTAATGAAATGATAATTATAATTTGGACTCTATTTGTGTGTTAAAACATCTGGTTATTGCTTAAAAGTCAGTTTCAACGTCTCTTAATACATTATCTAGTATACATAGAACTCAATTAGTATCTACAGATGCCATGCACACTAAACTTAATTTCAATACCATAAAGTCGATATTCCGTTAAACAAATGAAGCTTTATATATCTTTGTGTTGGTGTCTATACTATATCTAGCAAAGATTATCAGAGACTTTAAAACTGGCTTTTATTTACCGTGTATCTGTTACCATTTGTATGGTTAGCGTTTAAATACAATTCGTCAACATTTTGTTAAATTTGTGTTTGTTTTAGAATAGAATATAGATGTCTTTATTCATTTTATACTGTGGTTTGGTTGACCGTCCTTCAAACATGTTCCTTATGTAATATTTCGTGCTACAATACACTTCTATTTCATTTTACTTGGTGTCTTTAAATTCCTTAAAATATAGAAGAGAAAATTACAGGCTTTTAAAAATCTATGAATTAAAAATTATGAGGGCTATCATTTTTATTATCGCCAGATTGCGCTTCGTGAGATCTTTTACCGCGCTTTTAATGGCTGCGCATTACCAAATAGTTTATTTGTCAAAACCTTACGCTACACTAGCGATCCTAGCGGTAAACTCAATTCCGATAAACCTCTATCTAATGACCATATCAGTCATTTTGTGTGATCTCAATTTTATCATTGGTTTCTGTAAATTTCTTCTAACCAATCAAGCTAAAGTTATGTTAAAGTAACTAACATTTTTTTAGGAATTTCGACACCAAGTTGGCGATTTTCTTATGATGATAAATGTCGAAAACGAAAAGGAAAGAAATAGGATTCTTCGAAGCATTAGGCCAGCATTAGTTATTGCCAGAAAATCTAGTGGAATGATCATTGGACTTCAAACTTTTTGGGTACTTTGTGGGCTGCAAACTAATGATCAATTATTTCGGGGCCCGTGTATCTATAGGTCCTATGCTAGATCTCCTTCCGATGGTACCGGGTTCATGTGATTGAGAGAACAGAGAGTCCACATCTCTAGTTAACTATCCTCTGATGTAATTGGTCCATGTAACTGAATTAGGGTAGGCAATATGACCATTTGAGGTCAGACGCATTTATTCCAATGTGCCAGTGCTTATAGAAAATGTAGGTAAAGAAATGTCTGGTACCTACTAACCAAAAAAAATGGAATTCTTACCTCTTTTTTGAGGTTTTTAATTTAATAAATGAAATAAGTAAAACTTTAAAATGTTTTGTTTTTTGTCAGACTTACATCATAGGGGAATCGCTAAACCGGTTTGCAATGTGATAAAAATATATTGTTTTTTGCGTATGGCAATGTTGTGTTTTCCAATTAGTTTTACCAAATAGGTTAAGGTTTCATATCCTACGGTTTTGGGTGCATCTAATTTGATCGTTCTGAGAGACACAGCGGGGCAAACTTTTTTATAATTTAATTCGAAATGAACAATTTTTGCGGTTTAAATATGATATTTTTTATTATTACGATAAGCGGTTACTGTGTGTTTTGTGATTATTTCAAATTAATGGATTAATTATTTTAAATAACAATATTTGTAAAAATATTGTTATTTAAAATAATAATAAATTTTAAATATTTGTAAATTTACTCTTGAATTCTGAGCCCAGAAAGAGAAAACTCGAATGAATATTTTTACCAATCAGGTTATGAATTTAATAGGTACTTATCTCAAAATGATGTTTCTACTATCTAGTAAAATAACAACAATTATATTCCACAGTTATACTATCTATTTAATTTGATCGTATGTATTATCGTGTCTACGTAAATATGAATACATGTGCATGTCGCCAGCCTGAAAAAGCTATAGGGATATTGTTTTTTTATCAATTGAGAATTTTGCCTACGCTGTGTCCTATTAAGTTTGTTTCAAATTATAAGGAAATAGTTTCGAACAAATTGTCAAACTTGTGTTTGTAAGAGAAAATGGCGGAGCTGAATGGAATTGAATAAAATTTTGTTTTAAAAATGTAAAGCTTTTTATTTCAATAACGTTTTTTTATTAGATACCTACTTTGTTGTAATCGTTCATGTAAATGTGCAAAGATTTTTAGTTTTATTCTTATGAAATATAGTTGGTAATGTATTAAATAAAATATAGGTACTTATTGACAACTTTTGGTTAACCGTGCAGGTTGGCGCAGTGGCTAGGCAACGGGCTGCAGTGCAGGATTCAGAGCCGCAACTTACCCGCGGGTCTGAATCCCACTCAGTATAACTCTTTGTTTGATCTACAAATTGTGGTTTTGACTCTGAGACACAAGAGAATATCCTGCTGTAGGTTGACGTGAAATGAAATGCCAAAATGATTTTTAAATATCATTAAAAGAGGACACGAAATTATAAAACTTTTTATTGCTTTTTGTAACTTAAAATTATTATCAACTAACATAATATATTACGCATTTTTCGGGGCTTTGTCCCACCTATATAATATCTATTTAATTTAAAATTACAAACTTATAATTTTGAAACTTTTAATACAAAACTATAAAATTATCAAATGCTAGCCATACGAATATGGCACATGTTGAATAACTATATAAAAAATATGGCTTTTGACACCATTTATTGATTATTCTTATTTATTTATTATACTTATATTAAAAATCCATGGCGCTGCCGTCATAATATAGTTTTTCTAACGATAATAAACTTAAAACTATACATTGGCACATACGACTCACAAAAACTAAAAAAAACAACGAAAAATAAAATTCGAGAAATTGATTTAAAATTATAAAATTATTTACGTATTTTTTAAGATTAAAATAACTAATAAAAATGACTAAAATATACTCGTAAAATGATAGAATAGTACAAAAATAATGGTTGTAACGTAAAATATTTCTTAATAACTAATTAATAAGGTGTTTTATCCTTCGTATACTTCAGCGGTTGCCGCTCCATTGATGTCCTTTAGCTCTGCTGATTTGAAACTCGCTACAAAGTTGATGCTGCCAAGTTTCTGTGTAAAGAAAAGAAAGTGAGTATTTTTTCATCATCATTCATCATGATATTATCATATATTTGACACTACACAGTTGGCGCAGTGGCTGGGCAACTGGCTGCCGAGCAACGTATCGCGGTTTCTATTCACAAACTGGTCATAACTCTTTGTGTGATCCACAAATTGTTTTTCCGGGTCTGGGCGTTGTGTGTACGTGAAATTGTATGTTTGTAAAGGCACCCACGAGATTATTTGATGAAAATTCTAATGAGGGGCAAAGCCTAAGTGCCAAACTGAAGGTTTGAGAATGAATCACTACGCTTATGTCTACGTCAACGATAGACATAAAAAAACTAATATTTAATTCAAAACAACTTACTTTAGGCAGAATAGGAATTTCCACGCTGATTGGTTCCTTGGGTGCAGCGTCAGAAGCCTGTAGCTTCAGGGTACGGCCTTCAATGCCTGATGAAGACAGTCTGAACTCACATCCAGTGAGGCCGCGGTCGAGAGGGTTCGTGAACGACAGGACTGCTGTCGCGGGCGTGTTGAGGATTAGATCTTCGTTGAACTGGAAGGTAAAATTATAACTGGTTAAAAATTCAAAAGTATCACTTTGTTTCGCGACTATCATGTATGAACTTAATGAACTAAAGCTACCGGACGGATTTGAAGCATTACATATCAACAATTATTTAAAGGAAAAAAATATCACAATGACACCTAAATATTAAAAATTCTAAAAATTGTCTGCAGTCCCAACTTTGTCACCTACTTGTTAATGAAGGAAAATCCAAATATCCTTTGAACTAGAATCCCTATTTTTCAGAATAAGGACACATTTTTAGAGTAGTCATTTGAACTCCAACTCACCTTAATATTAATGTTAGGCTTGATAATCTGGAAGTCGTCTTCCTCTGCCCAGGATTGCTTGGTCTCCATCACGATAGCCATAGCAGAGATCTTCATGTTCTCATACTCCACTAACTTTGGCAGATAATCGTCCGATTTCACAGAAAGCATGATCTGGTCCTCTGCGCAAAAAAAAAACAAATGTTAGAACTATTAAGACATAATAAGAAATATTGCTAATATTAATTTTTGAAGGTTTTCTGAATACACAAATTCAGTCTCAAATTTCTAGCGACCTCAAAATTCGTTTGTGCTGCCAGCAAGCTCTGTTTCACTACGTCTTAAATGCCTTTGTACAAAATCAATTTGAACATATAACGGAATGTGTATAAACTGTATGCCACATATGTCTCCATCTACAAGCTATCGAAGAGAAATATTGGATTGTTTCATTTATAGCATATTTCAGACATAGTAACATAGAATTATAAACACGAGTAATGAATAATGCCACATATGTATATTGTATACCGGGAACTTGCCTAAAGGTCATGAAACATTCGCTTAGAGACAAATTTGACAGGCAGGACAGCACCGCACCGTTGCAGTGGTTGTAAAAAGTTGGCTGCCAACGCGCAACGTGTCGTTGGTTAGGTCCGATTCCTGCACGGAACTACTCTTTGAGTGATCCAGAATCGTTATTCCGGGTCTGGGTGTGATGTGTATGTAAAATTGTATGTTTGTAAATGTACCTGCGACACTGAACAAAATCCAAGTGGGGATCATCACCGTTATATTTTTAAATAGCAACAAAAATTTGTAATTTAATTAAACCACTTACTTTTGCCAGCATTAATAAACATATGACCTTCAGCCTTCTTAATGACTCCTGCCCTCACTCCGTTGTAGTACACGCTGTTTGCTGTCAGAGACGCCTTTATATTACGGCCCTGTAAAGTGAAAAAGTGATCGTTGTAGCAACGTTTAATCACAGTCAGAGTTGTGGAACTAAGAAGAAGAAGAAAAAAAAGGCTTTTCTAAAAGACTAACAATAAATGGATACGTTTGGCCACGTCAAGTGTGGGAGAGCGAAACTTCGGCACGAATGGCTCGGCCTGACCGGAGTGATACCACGGCTTACAGAAAACCGGCGTGTAACAACCTCAATGTGGTGTTTCGCCGTGTGAGTGACGTCATCGTAGTCCTCATCCCTCCTGCTTCCCCCACCCTCCCGTAAATATCCGAAACCCTTATCTATTCCAAAAAGTCCGGCAACTCACTCATAACTCCTTTGCTGTTGCGTCATACTCCTTATCCATGGGCGGCGCCGATTGCTTACCGTCAGGTAATCCGCCTGTTTTTTTTTGCCCACCTATTTCATAAAAAACATGAACGTTGGCCATACCACCCATTTTTGTTTAAACTGAATGCAGCTGCGATGTTGCCGACCACTTGGTTTTTTATTTATTCAGAGAAGACCATGACCTGACTCTATGATGCGTTTATTCGATTTTCTTAGAATCGAAATGTTGATATTCTTACCTCATCAGAAGTATTCTCAATTTCCACAATGACCTTGAAATCTTGGCCAATAGGTACTGTGTCCATGTCGCACAACTTGAATATGATGTCATTTTTCATACTGCTAGCTACCGAGTAATATCTGTAATCAAAACCATTGATTATTGAAATGACCTACGTATGATTATACGTCTATTTCTGATTTGCAAGTTGGTGCATATTTGAAGTATTTTTCTTTTTGGAACTGATGTAGAAAGAGGACCATTGCCAACTACAGCAATTATTTATACATTAACATCGAAGGTACCCACTTAAATCAATTACGTTTTTAAAAAAAAAAACACGAAAATAACCAAGTTGTATAAATTTCCCACCATGAGGAAATAGCCGAAAAGTTTTCTTTGGATGTTAATAGAGGAGCTTTTTTTACCTTTTCGCTCTTTCAGAGAACCGAACTCCGTTCATGAGGGCAAGTCGCTCGGATGCCGTTCCTTCCCTGAACTTGTACTGGTCAATGATATCCTCCCGGTCCTCATCACCGTTGGGGTCAAACACGTATGGTTTCTTCGTGAGGATCATGCGGCCAATGCTGTAGAGAAAGGAAGGTTTGGTAATCATTTTTAGAGAAACAATTTATAGGTAGTCTGTTCCATAGTGACGTGAAGTCTAGATATTGTGCAAGATTCATGGTAATAGGCTCGGTCCATAACACAACTAGTTAATAATCTTTTTTTAAGTATCCACTGCTGAGCAACCTCTTCTCAAATGGAGAAGGTTCATGCATTAGGTAATCACCACGCTTGCTCAAGGCGGCATTTCAAACTTATTTTAAATTCGGGTTTCCTCACGATGTTTTCCTTAACCATACGTCAGTGGTGTCTAAATAATCATAGAAAGTACACATAACTCGGAAAACGTCACATTGGTACTTGAACCCTCAGGTAGTTGCGCGAAGTGGATACCTAAACCTACAGACCACCACGACGATTCCGTTAGACAGCTTGCTAACAATTTTAAAGACATAAACAAATAATTCCAAATCTGCGATAAATAACAATGAAAGAACTTACTGATAAGTATTGCTGCCCACCATTGCGAAACCAGTTTCCAAGTTAGGATCAATCCTCCACTTCATCAGGTCAGCGTTGACTGAAGCCAGCATGAACTCCACATCGTAGTTCATTCCTATGGCTCCTTGCTTGATGGCTTCTAGTGGAGCTGGACCGCACTGGTACATTCCTCGTGAGGTCTCCTGAGGAGTAGCATCGATAGCTTGCCAGCCTCCGTAACCTGGAGAGGAAATAAATTTAATTTTGTGATGTTCCCGTTTGATCCTCGTCTCAAATATGGTAGGTATAAAACATATTTGTTTTATATGTTTTAATTTAAACACTACCTCTATTTCTACATAAGCCTTATTTGGCAGATTTCCTACTAAACCCTAAGGTCTACTGGCAGAAAGCTATAATATGGCATTAAGTCCGCCTTGTTTACCTTTAAAATCAAAGTCAAAATCATTTATTCCAACTAAACCATATAAAGGTACTTTTAGTTGTAGTTTGTCAGTCTGTTCATCATTGAAGCTATGTGCTCGTTTCAAATTTCAGATTCGAATGGAGAAGAACGAGCAAAAAACTCCATAGTCCGTCGTTATCATGTGTGCATTAAATTATAAAAAAAATATATAGTTGAGATTTGCGGTACCGACCGGTTTCCATCAGGTACCTTCCTAAGAAATTTAAATACTGTTTGTATTATTGTGCTTCACTCACCAGCCGGAAGATCAGGTCTGGACATCCAAACATCGTTCCAGACATGGTAGTTCCAGATGGAATCTGTCTGTTCTGGTTCAGCATTGCTCGGGTCATATCCCAACTCCTCCATAGTTTCCGAAAAGTATTTGTCCACAGTCAGGGTGCTGTTGGCATCGTGAGCTGACACCAGGTTGGAGACAACACGCGATGGAATCCCGAGGGCACGGCATACTGGAATATAAAGGATGATTTTATATTAGAATAGGTACATACTTCAAGAAATATGTCGACTAAAGCCCTTGTTGTGGTTGTTTAGGGAACGAAGATGAAAGTTGCCTAAGATGGGAGAAGGAGGATCCTCCGGTTCCTGTCAGGAGCTTGCAGATGAAAATTGAGATTTTGACATGTTTTATCTGCAAGAAGCTTTTAATGAAACTCGAGATACTCTGTAAGTAGGTAGTTACTCTATAAGCAATAAATTGTTGAGCTAACTTCTTTATGTGAAAGGTTTTTTTGGAAAGCTTAAATGAAAAAAATCCCTTAAGAAATTCGTAATTAGTATTCAAGGAAGCTAAAGAGTTAGATGTACACACACACACACACACACACACACCCACACACACACACACACACACACACACACACACACACACACACACACACACACACACACACACACAAACACACACACACAAACACACACACACACGTTGTTGTATAACGACGAAGAGCGAGGTCTATCCCGACATAAGTATCTTCGGATTACTTTTTGGACAACTTAATGGTACAACATACTTCTGTCAATAAACTTATTTTTATTTATTTAATTTTACTTTTAACCTTATTATCAAGTTATTGAAAGCAAGATAACCTTCCTATCTGAATGAGTAATTAAATAATAATTAAAAAAATATACTCTATTTATTCGGTTATTTTCGATTACTTACTTTACTCAATTTAGACGAGAGCGAGATTTATTCGTTATTGAAGTACAGATGATGATGGATTATTTATAAAAATTTAAAAAGTCTGTCTTTTTTTGTGAACGACTTTTCTATGTTTCGTATCACTTTTTAAAATTTATTGGATATTCGACCAAATAGCAAGAAATCAACAGTGTCATTTCTAAATGCTACCATGATATTTATTTCACAGGTACGGGCAAAAGAGCAAGCGGTACCTACATGACGTGATGGGTAAAGATTAGTGCCGGCCACTAGGCAACTGCAATGCGACACCAGATAAGCAACAACTTTGAGCTGATGTTTAGCCAGGGTTGCGAATCAAGCGCAATAATATACCGCAATCTCGGCCTAGAGCAGGAGAATGAAAGAGGTTTTTTTTAGTTAGTGAGAGTATGACACTCCCACTCGCCCCATCTCTTGAGTGAGAAGTCCTTTGGCGATTTACCCCTTAAAAAAAGTGACCTGCCATCCTTTTAAAGGGCGAAAGATCAGGTACTCTTGACACAGGCAATTGTCCTAGCCGTTCTGACTAGACTTACTTTTTAAAAGGTTAATTTTTTTTTCAACTAAATTTGTAAGCTAATCGCACTCACCAGTAGTGACGACACCAGCGAAAACCCAGCACTGTCCATAAGACACAGGTTCTTGTGTCTCCAAGAACTGCGCCAGGATGTCCACGGAGCCAGTCCACTCGGATGGAGCAGTTCCATCATCGTACATTCCATCCCAGCGACCCACTAGTACACCACCATCATCGTTGGAGTTCACAATACGGGAGATGGCACGGGTCATCTTCACTGGATCCCCTCGGCTGGAAAGAATTACTCAAATTAGAATTACCTAGTCAAACATACGTGAGAAAGCCATAAAACATTAACAGCCGTATTCAGAATCATTTATTGGTCACTTAGTCCAGTCTTCAGCAATTGTTTTCGAAAGAAAATCAATAGTAAAGAAAAGTTTAAGTAATAATTTAATGTCTGTGAGTACAAGTAAGTGTTGCAATTTGATTTATAACAATAAATAAGTTGTTGCCACTTATAATATTTGAAAGGAAAACCATTGGAAAAATAGGCAACATAAGAAGGTTCTTAGGTTTATTTATTTCGTAATGTGATATCTAAATTGACATCATGCATTTCCATATGCATGGTGCGTATGCTAGCGGCGATCCAGTCACGTTTGATGATGCTATCACAATAGCCTTCAGAAATACAGAATGTGTTTTAAGAAAATTAGTTATTAATATATTACTGTATTACATCATGCTTCTTATTCCTTGAAGTTATATGCAAAAACTTCACAACGAAGGTGAAGAAGATCAGATTCCGCCTATACTTAAACTTTTCACTTTTTGTGGAGGTAAAATCATCAAATGACTTCTCCTGCCCGGTGTGGGGCGGGAGGAAGTGTCAGCCTCTTAATGACTAAAAACTCCCCCGTTCCTGCTCCTGCTTGAAGCTGTGACCGCGGTACCATAAGGGTTCACGATTTTGTTTAATAAAATAGAAAAAATAATGAATTGAAATTCATTGTCAAAGTCGAATTATTTATTTCAATTAGACAATTTATTCACATTTGAATGTCAAAAACATATTGACTGTGCTATTGTCAGAATTATATATTGAAGACACTATTTTTTCTTAATGGTAACCACCAATTTAACGACTACCTAATTGCATTTATATAGATTTAAATTTATCGTAGGTAGACAATTAATCTTGGCCACAATTGAAAATTTGCCAATTCAATAAATCAGTTCAATAGGTAGTCTGAATTTCCATGAAATTCTATTTTCAGAATCAATTATAATTATAATTATAAATGAGCTGGTTTTCATATTTCTCTGGTATATATTATTACTTTGTTGGCTCAATGGGCAGAGGTGTAGTTTATTGCCTAAATACATTTGCTCTGCATAAAAATGTTCTTTGATATCCAAATTTGCGGTGACTATATATTTTTATTTTTTGGTTTTTCTTCAGCGTTTTATTAACACTACAAGAACATTGTATCTTTTATTCGTACACCCAAAATTCGTTAATACTATTTTTAAATATAGAAATAAAAACATCTACTTACTGCTTGAAAGGCAATTCAGCCCGATCCAGCATGAACATGCAGGCATCTAAGACAACCGCATCAAACTGTCCAAAGAGCCAGGGTTTTCCTCTAGTGGTCTTCACGGGACCAACCCAAACTTTACCCACATCATTTAATACGTATTCCTGTAGAAGAGTATTGTCTTCCATGTAGGTCTGGTCATCTAGAAGAGAAATTAGAAAGGTGAGATCTAGCATGCTATTCTTCAAAAGTATATATGTAGTGACGTTTACCCGAAGGTAATCGATTTATGGGCGGCCCCATGATCAACGGTAGCACTAAAGGAGTCACAAATGCGTTTCCGACCTTAAATAAAAAGGATCATATTCTCTTTTTGAAAATTATAGCAGTCAAGTAAGAAATATTTGCTGTTGATGATAATGCCCAGTACAGTATAGTTACATTACTCAGCTGGTCCTTACGAAGTTTCAACCGAGATAGATATATAAGTATAAGTCTCATCTTAATGCGAACTTTTTTTATTTACAAAAGAGACTATTTTTTTTTTCATTTGGAGGCCAAATTAGTTTAGTTTAGTATTTTACGGATCTTAATAGTTTGTCTGAACTGAGCAGAGTATTTTCATACGAGATGATACAGCGAATGCAGTTGTAACATTTGAAAATTAACTGACCAGGAATCCATGGGTTAAAGAGGATGTAGATGTCTTGATCAAAATCGTAGACTGTGCGTTCTCCGGAATCCCTCTGCCATGTGACCACACGGAGCACCCAGGCACCAACTGGTGCGGTGACGGGAGCTGATACCTAGTGGAAACACAGATTTTTTAATACCAGAAGCACGTGACAGCACTTTGAATAGTTATAGTTTTCCCCAATGATATTATAAGTAAAATGGTATAGATAGGTTACACAAATAACATTCGATTTTCAAAAACGGCACACTTATTCACAACTTAATAAATCGTATGATACACGTTAAAGTGGGATGGCATTATTCAATAACCGCGAGAGAAAAAGAGACAATATGAAAAAGTGTGGCTAGTTAGCCACATTTCAATGTATCACTTGCTGAGCGCTTGTAATCTATCTACACCTTTTTACTTATAATATCATTGGTTGTCCACACAAAAAGCCTCAAAGAGAGGCTTTTTATGGGATAGGACGGCCAACGTGCAGAGCGAATACCCGCAACACCAAAGGAGTTACGAGCGCGTTGCCAGCTTTTTGGGTGTCAGACTCTTAGTGACCAAAACCCACTCCATTGTTTTTCTTACACATAACTGAGCCACCTCCAGGTTCCTGGTGAGACGACAAATCTGTTCTACTCCATCACCACAAAGCATTCTATTATTTTCTCCTTTATTGAAATTTTTTTTTATCGGCAAACGAGCTGACGCATTACGTGATGGTAAGCAATCAGCGCCGCCAATGGACACCCGCAACGGAGGCGTTACGAGTGCGTTGCCAACCTTTTAGGGATTAGGGATTTGGAGATTTTGGGATTTGAGAAGGGTCGGGGAGGGGAAGGATTGGGCCTCCGGTAACCTCACTCACACGGCGAAACACAACGCTGTGGTTGCTTCAAGCCGGTTTTCTGTGAGGCCGTGGTATCACTCCGGTCGAGCCGACCCATTCGTGCCGAAGCATGGCTCTCCCACACTTAAGATGAATTCATGCTACGTTTTAATTAAAACTGAAGCTTATAATTACTTATTCATTGATGCAGTGCTTACTTATGTATTATCAAATGGCTACAATCAAAGGATAAAATTATTACTTATATACTAATAAAAGGTATACATATAAATGCATACAAGGGTAAAGTAATAAATTTATGAATAATGATTTGTGGCTTATAAGTAAAGGTTGTTTTACCACTGGAAACGAAGACAGGTATGGTGTTTGCATAACATTAAATATTTTTGCCTTGAAATAAATGTTTACTTAGTTCCTAACTGCTAAAATAACACTATAATGTTTGGCTTTTTATAAGCTGAAGAAGAAAAATGTAAAACATTTAATAACAAAAAAATAAAAGTAATTTGCATGGGTCGGCTCGTCCTGAGTGATACCATGCCTTCACAGATTACCGTGAGTTTTTTTTTTATATAAAACCTTGCCGCACACTGGGATTTACTCCTGTGTCGTGGTTGCGTTTATAAACATTAAATTTCACGTGTACAACCCACCCAGACCCGAAACAACAATTTGTGGATCACGAATCCGCGACACGTTGCACGGCAGCCAGTTGCCCAGCCACCGCACCAACCGTGCAGTAGTCGAGTTAATTACAGCGTTGTGCTTCTACGTGTGAGTGAGGTTACTGGAGGCCCAATATTTTCCCTCCCCCATTTTTGTTTTTTTTTAAAAAAACGTTGCCCCACATGATGATTTTCTCCTGTGTCGTGGGTGCGGTTACAAACATACAATTTCACATTCACGTGACACCCAGACCCGGAACAACAATTTTTGGATTACACAAAGAGTTGTTCCGTGCGGGAATCGAACCCGCGACACGTTGCACGGCAGCCAGTTGCCCAGCCACCGCACCAACCGTGCAGCCATTCATCCCCCATCTCTAAATCTAAAACAGTGAGAGAACCATGCTTCGGCACGAATAGTTCGGCTCGACCGTAGTGATGTGGCCTCACAGAAAAGCGGCGTGAAATAACCACAGCGTTATGGCTCGCCGTGTAAGTTTTGCATTCTGTGAGGCCATCGAGCCGGCCCGTTCGTGCCAAACTTCTTATTTGCATGCTTATCAAATGAATCTTAGCTAAGACTAAGTATACCTATTTATTTTATGCCATGTTCTGTGTAGCGATGTAAGTATTAAGTTGTAATTATTAATACTTCAGTAATTATTAACATTATTGCTATGAATTATGATCATGATTGTAGCATTAAAATATTTAAATAAGTTGTTAAACTGGTGAAACTTGATATTTTATATTCGTCATTAATTTATCTAGAAGTTATGTATTTTAACTTTAAGTACCTACATGTAACTAGTTTCTGACAATAGCTTTGTCCGTATTCTTAAGCTAAATAGTATTCACAGAAAGCTTCATAATTTACATTATTAATATTTCTGTGACACAAACGAGCAGACGGATTACTTGATGGTAAGCAAACAGCGCCAATAGACACCCGCAACAACAAAGGAGTTACGAGTTGCCGACCTTTTGGGGATTAAGGTTTTGAAGTTTTCTTGATTGGGAACGGGGAAGGATTGAGCCTCCGGTAACCTCATTTACACAAACAAAACGCTGTAGTTGTTTCACGCCGGAAAAAAAATAAAACATTATTATTTAACATTACGAATCACCTTGGTTTATTGGTCAATGTAAGTACCTACCTACGTATATGTACCAAATCGACTTTAAAAATACTTAAATCAATCGATTGTCCATTGTTCAAAATCAAATTATATTCTATTACATGTACTTAAAGTTGTTATTGAAACAAATTAGGATGCGGTTAGGCTTTTGTAGAGTATAAGTACTTTATTAATACGACTCGTTACCATTTAAGTCTCGTTTTATTTTTATTTTAAAACCGTCAGAGGCGCCACCGTCGAGTTAAGCAGTAAACGTTCGTATTTTAATATTGTATTATTAGGATAATTAAGGGTTGTTTACCGCATTTAGTGACGTCATCTCACAAACCTATTTAAGTGGGGTAAGCTCACCAGACAATTCATTTGTCGGTTGGCTTTCGCACAGGACGGTGCGTGACGTGGACGGTCGTGAGGTGTCGGCGCTATTTGCTGTGAGTTATTTCTTTTCGTGATTATTTTGTGCATTTACTGATTATTATGTTTGATTAGTGGCTGTTTGTCAATTACGATTCAATTTGTTAATTTTTGTGATTTTGGTTATTTAAATAAAATTGTTTAGATATAAGAATAAATGAGTTGTATTTTGTGTGGCTAGTTTGTTTTTTTTTTTTAATAAAATCCGGCTTCTGATCCTAAAAGTATAATTAAAGATATCCATTTTTTTTATAAATCATTGGCTCCTCGCAAATCTGACGATGTCAGCGGTCCAGCTATCTAGAGGCCTGCCTACGCTACGTTTTCCGGTCTTTGGTGGCCACCCGAATACTTTTAGGGACCATCGACCGTCCGTGTTTCGAGCGACATGGCCTGTCTATTGCCATTTTAGCCTGCAGATTTTGCGAGCTCTATCGGTAACTTTCGTTCTTTGACGAATTTTCACATTATGGATTTTGTCGCGCAAAGACACCCCGAACATAGCCCTAAGATCCCCAAATGATAAAATCCTCAAATCGCTAATCCCCAAAAGATCGAACAATGCCGATTGCTTATTATCAGGCGATCTGCTTGCTTATTTGCCGACTTATCTTAATAATAAACTTGTATATATTCTATACATATAAATTGTGATATACTAGGAAACGCTAGATGCAAATTATCCTTTTTTGCTGCAAATGCAATTTATTTAGTAGGTACGTGATAGAATTAGCATAGCAAATTTACGAAAACTTGTTCTGTAATGGCCAATGAATTATTTAATTCTATATTTAAATTATGCAGCTGGACAGTAACACAATTCCTAGTCTGTTGTTTACATCTAAGTATTTATATTCATGAATTTAACACGAGTTTTTGATGCGTCGCACTTACTAAAAACTTTTGTATTGCTTTTGTGTGGATGTAATTTTTTTTTAATTTTTATTTAAAACTACAATTTCACTGACTTCGAAGACCAAAGTAACGTTTATCGCAGTATTATGTAGAATGTTACTTCAACAACATTGTTTCTAATCGAATGGCGTTCTTTGCCAATTCAATTTCTCGTAGATACTCGATCGGTAGATACACTCGTACGTCGTCGCATACAGTTCTTGTCTGCTTGTCTGCTATAAAAATACTAATATAATCGGAATCGATAAAACACAAATGTTATCCAAAACGGAACATTGCCTATTCGGTACATTAAAGGTTAAAGCTACATAGTCAGCTTTGTACACAAATCATTTTTAAAATAAAACATATCGTATATGTTGCACAAAACTCCCAGATGTGACTTAAGTATGTAAGCCCTGGTGTAATTTGAAACTGGCGGAACATTTCTCAATAGGTTCTTCTCAAAATGGCTCTTACCTTGAAAGAGACAGTGTTTCCATCTTGTACGTCTAAGAGAGTGGCTGTCCATGCATGTATATCCGGTACAGCATCACGTCGTATGAACATCTTTCCGACAGTGTCCATCGAAGGCTGGTCACCTGCAGACAAAAAAATTATATGAAACTTTTTTACTTCACTGTCTTCATGTTCTTCAGCAAGTATTTTGAGTTTCAGTCGAAACACAACTTAGATATAGAATCAGCCGGGTTTGCGGAATGAAAGGGCAATAATGCACCTCGTCCCCGGCAAGGAGCAGGAGGAGAAAAAGCGTGGTTGTTAGTATTGACTAACAGTCTAACACTCTCTCTCGTCCCAAACAGGGCTCGAGAAGACACATTATGATGATCACCTCTCAAAAAAAAAGAAGTATAAAATTGTTATAAACATTTCTTAATGATCATTGGAGGCTGCAAAGCTAGAAGACAAGGTTCCCTTTTGTAGATGCTGATAGCGACCAGTAAAGTAGAACGCTTAAACGTCAAGGCAAATATAGTCGTCCAAAAATTTTTAGCATTCGAACGTTTGAGGCGACTATGGCAGCCCAGTTGACCTACTTGCATTTTTGTCTGTAAATCGTGCATTAGAATTTCAAAGAGTTAATACTAGATGGCTCTTTATTAGAATACGCGTCGAGAGGTAGGTAAAACAGTATCCAAAGCCAAACCAAACGTAGTTCTTGCAAGTAGTAAATCCTTTCTGCTTGAAAAGGTTTCTTCTTATAATCATTACTTGCCAATAGAAAACACTAGCTGGATGATATCGTTGGCCTCATCGTAAGGTCTGGTAAACCTCACGACTCCACTGAACGGCTGGCCACGGCGCACGATGGTGACTGTCGGATTCTCTTCGTTCACCACTTCATATCTGAAATATAACATTAGTTTTATTGGCGACAAAGTATTACTATAACAACATGAAACGTGTGATTGAGGTTACTGGAAGCCCAATCCTTCCCCCTCCCTATCCCTTCCCAATCCTTATATATCCGCAACTCTTTTCCCCAACGCACTCGTGACTACTTTGGTGTTGCGGGGTGTCCATGGGCGGCGGCGATTGCTTACCATCAGGTAATCCGTGTGCTGTCTTGCCGACATATCACCATAAAAAAAAAAATTACAAGCAGGATAATAGGTAAAGGCAACTTTTATGTGGTAAAAAATATATAAAACTAGTTGAAGCTAGGCATGGTAAAAAACAGATGTTATGGAAACTTGATTTCCCCGCGCAATTTCACAAATTGCTGGGCTCCTATTGGTCGTAGCATGATGTCTTATAACCTCCGATAAGTGGACTATCCAACACAAAAGTTCGATTCATTTCGAACCAGTAGTTCTGAAGATAAGCGCGTTCAAACAAACTACCAAACTCTTTAGTTTGCTTATTTCCTAATACTTTAATTTTTATGATAAGTCACATGTAGGGTTGCTCTTAGTTCTGTTTCATGTTATTCCTGGAATACTTCAATAAACTAGATAAGATTGCTTTTTCTTGAAAAATATAATTATTAGTTCTTACTTTGTTGTATTATGTGGCTTCGCATTTTCCCTAGGGTAGAAGTGTACGATTTCAACCTGCAGTGGCTCCATCTCTGGTTAATATCTGGAACAAATTAAAAGAGAAAATAAATGATTTGTTTTTAAAATTTTATATATATAAGTACGAAAGTTATTTTATGACTAGTTCTACAAATGAAATAAGTAATAAATTTGTCACAAAAATAATACATGATTTATAATTTAGGTAGGTAGTTTTGCAGAATTTAGGTTGATTACGTTTGTGGTTAGATTAATTTTATGTGAATTTCAGATAATATGAAACGCTCTATAATATCATGTGAGAATTTGGTGAAATAACGGATATCCTAACCACAAAACCAGTATATTCGTAGAGGGTAAATTTGTATTTTATTTGATCAATGATAAGCATGTGGGACATTAAATATACCCAAGGCTAAACTTAGGGGCGCAAATCTAATTTATAAAATTCTCGTTGTCATACTCCTTCGATACGGCTTGACCGATTTTATTAATGAATATTAATCTAGGTCTACCTACTGGTCCGAATTGGCAAAGGACATGGCCAAAAAAGTACATTCCACGTACACGAACAAAATTAATACACTGTAAAATACAAATAGAAATATGAATTATTACGTAGTTTTCAGCCTCTCCAGACCTGACAATTATTATTAAAAAAATGTAAAAGTAATGCAACAAAATCAACTTATCGTTTGTCAAGTTTCGCCATAATAGTCCATAGAGAACATCGATCACTAATAAAGAACTAGATACACAATCAGTGACAAAAAAATGTCCTAACTGAAAGTCCACCAAACTCAACATCGCGGTGTAGTTTTAGTTTAGTACCACTCGAATGCTCCGACGGTAAACACGCCTCAGCGCTCGTTAAAAAACTTCAAAAAACACACATCTAAGATGCAAAAAAGGATGGAATTTCATATTTTCGTTAAGTAATAATATTATCATTATATAATTGTCATCATTCTATTTTAAATATTGATATTTTATTAAGAAATTAACATTAAAACTTTTTCCAAATGAAATCGTATTCAAAAACCGGGGTTATAATGCACACAGTTTATAAATACACTTATACTAAACTTAAAATCATTCTCTAGCATGACCACTTAAGTTGTTCGGTTTACGTGGATTGATTCTGTTCCGTTTAGTGGAGACGCTATTGTTTCTAATTTTATTTATTGTTTTTTTTTATTAAAAAATAGTTTTTATTTAATATTATACTTCTTTACTGTTTTTATTAAAATATGGAATAGGCAGATGTAATGGATTTAATTTTAACTGCAGTAAAGAAATTTTTTTTTTAGCTTTCATCAAGACCCGTGTGAGATGAAAAATTGACAACAATAACGCCAACATTTTCAGTACTTACTTTAGATATATATTCTTTTTATTATTTTACATCTTTTTTATTTGACTTCGAATAGAAAGGATTAAGGAGGACGAAAATAATAAAAAAGAATTATAACTATATGCATTAGTTTCATTGGTAAATAAATGAACAAACCTATAGAAAAGAATACTATAAGTAATGCGTTTTAATTTGCGTATTTTCTTTTTTTGATAAATTATAAAATACGAAAGAAATATATTTCTTACGAGACATTTCGACTTCAATCATTCTTTGCCCTAGCGGTGAGCCGAAGTCGTTAAATTTTATTGTTTATTTTTGACACTTTGTAAATTCGACTTAAAAACATGCGAATATGGTTCAATTTCTTATGATTTATGTTTGTCAAGAGCTTCGGTCGCAAAAAGTATTAAGATTTTGTACATCACTTTGTAAAAACAACTCTTTGAGTTGCATTTAAGGTTTAATTTACATTAATGCATGTTTATTTCAAGTATAAGTACCTAAATACAGTTGGCGACAGTTTTGAAGCGAACTTTTGTATGGGATTGTGTATCTAGTTCTTTATTAGTGATCGATGATAGAGAAAGATAAATAAAAAGACGTTCCAATTCCAAACCACGTGTCTTAAACTACACTCGTAGAAAACGTGTGATATGATCGACAAATGCATTACACTAGGAACATTTTATTCATACGAAACTGTATTCATTGGTTTTAGTTGCATTTTAAAATATAGTCATATTATAATAATATTATGTTTTATTTTTATCCAATTCACCGAAAAAAAAAACTTAAACGAAACGGAACGTGTTTGACACTTTTGACAGCGTGTTTTTGTTAACCTTGCTAATAATACTGGAGTAACTGTTTTGCGTTTTGGATTTGTTTTGTGGATTACGATGAGGTGCATCAACTGCGGAATAGGCGTACAAAGGCTGCAGAGGCGTCTTATATCCTCGCTTTCTGCACCCCATCAAACAAAACTTTCACGTTGGTTAACCATAGCTCAAACCCAGGTATGAAGTCGGAATAGTATACTTAGTCTGTTTTTTATGTTTTTTAATGGTATGCGATTTTAAATAGTGCATCTTTTTTTTAGTTGCCTCTGGGGACATTCATTTGTCAACCACGCTTCTTATTATTGAATACTGAGGCTGGTGAACATGAGAGACTACTGGGGCATAACATGGCTTGCCTTGGTTGTGGAAAATCGGTTCGAAAAATAAGACACCATAATGTCAGTATGGACTCTCCATTGCTAGCTGGCCTAATATCACAAAATACTATTAATGTGGTAAGCATTTTGTTTTTTATTCATTGTTTTATACCTTACCTTATTACTTGTATTTATCTATATTAATCTATAAAAAAGTACTCATGGTAGGTATGTGTGATTATAATATCTATCTTTATGTATTTTCCATGTTTGCATAGACTTCTTTAAAGTAACAAGTATATAACATAAAACTTGAAAACATATGTTTATTCTAACTGGGGTTTATTTTCAGACCTCAAGAAGCAACTATGTTTGTCATGTGTGCGGTATGCGGGCAAATAGACAGACAGTGCAGGACTTATCACGAAACTGGTAGGAATTGGGTTCGGACAACAATGCAGCAGCCCCTTATATTCAAGTGGTTAGCCCACCAGAGCCACCACCTTTACCACCTGTTTTAAGCAGGCTGCTTCAAATGGAAAGTACTACCATATTATTACCCAAATATACAGAATATATATTACAGAAACGTACATTCCATACACAAACATAATAAAATACACTTTATAATAAAAATATAAAAGTGAATTATTACGTAGTTTTATTTTATTTGTTCTCCTTAATAAATAAATCATTATTCTTTATACATATTATTTTGTTTTATTTTATAAATAAATAAATAAATAATTAAAACGCCATGGTTTTTAAAAGCAAAATCTTATTTCGTGCACTTATGGCCAGTAATCTGACTAAAGGTTTAGTGAAACTATTTTCGTCTTGTTTGTTATAATTACGAGTTCTTCATGTGTTTTATTTATTGCAATTTAATTTAATAATATTCACGAATGTAAACACCAAAAATAATTGATGTACATTGAATTCAATAACTATGCAAACGCCCATACAAAAGTTGGCCATGTCCTTTTTGATCTTAAAATATTCTTGGAGATCCAGGGAAGCTTAAAGGGTCGGGAAAGGGTCAGTTGCTAAGCCATGCTTCGGCACGAATGGGTCGGCTCGATAGGAGTGATAGCACGGCCTCACAGAATACCGACGTGAAACAACTACAGTGTTGTGTTTCGCCGCGTGAGTGAGGTTACCGGAGGCCCAATTCTCCCCTTCCCCCAATCCCTCCCCAGTCCCTAAATCTCCAATTCTCTAAACCCCAAAAGGTCGGCAAAGCACTTCGTAACTTCTCTGTTGTTGCGGGCGTCCATGGGCGACGCTGATTGCTTACCATTCTACCATGCCACCTGCAGAAGTTATCGCATATTTTTTGTTGTTGTTGTCTTTAGATATACATATGGGACAGATTGACGAGCAGACTGTTCTGTACATGGTAAATAATAGGGGCACTCCCTGGCGGCAGTGATAATTGTCGTTAATAAACTATGAGTAATGAGTATTGGGCAAGAAAACAAAAACGTTTTATTATCAATAAACTAACTTTTACCAATGTATGTATCTTGGCACTAGTAACCGGTGTTACACTGAACATTCAACAATAATTTTCATGGATTTTCATTTGCAAAATAATACAGTATTTGTTGGTTTGTTAGTCACGATTTGCATTGCATTACGTTTGCTATGAAGGGCCATTGGAAGAAAATACTTTATAACTTCTATAATTATGAACTAAAAATGAGAATAGGTAATTAAAACTAAATAGGGTCGGTTGAAGTAAATTTAGAATTTAGAAAATCTAAATAGTTAATATAGAACCTGTTTGCTTCTCTTGCGAAATAGGTCGGCAAACGAGCAGACGGACTACCTGATGGTAAGCTATCGTCATCGCCCACCCGCAACATCAGAACAGTTACGTGAGCTTTGCCGGCAATTTGGGGATTAGGGTTTCGGAAACTTAACGAATGGGGAGGAATTGGGGGGAGAGCTCTTGGACAATTAGACTCTAGTAATCTCACTCACATGGTGAAACACAATGCTGTGGGTGCTTCGAAATCGGGCGATTTGGAAGTCCCCTAAGTTCAGCTGAATATCTTATAGTTCGACACAATTCACTTTGTTCACACGAATCTAAAATTGATAAATGAGGCGGACTACTTATACAGACAAAACTCTTATTAATCCATCAACCTTATTACATTTGTGATAAAGTCAAAAACTTATTCTCAGTAGTGCGTCGAGAGCACATACCATATCCAAAAATAGTCAGCCGTTAGCATACTGTGTCGATGTTACACAGAATATACAGGATGCGTCAGATTCCGCATCTTATTAGGTAAGGTAATGTCCACTTATAGATACAGTTACGTGTGACGCATCAATGTAATTAAATAATTTTAAATAAATTAATTTAAAACAACTTTCTTTGAATGCGATTGTTTTAAAGATTGCAGCCTCGACTGTCAAGCAAGAACTACATTCGCTCCCCAGGAGAATGTTTATTAGACACAAGCTTTTGGAATAGTGATTTCCCTCAGATTTTTTGTATAAAAACTATTCTATGTCGTTTCTCGAGTTCCAAACTATGCCTGTACCAAATTACACAGAAATCGGTTGAGTAGTTTAGGCGTAAAGAAAAAACAGACAGACAGACAAACAGGCAGACAGAGTTACTTTCGCATTTATAATATTAGTTTGGAATTTGGATGGTGTGTTTATTACCCTCTTATGCTTATATAGACGGCTAGCAATTGTAGTTAGCCTCCCAACTAGAACCAGACCCAAGCGTACGGCAAGTTGCGCTGGCCTCAAAGAGTCCAGAGTTCACCACAGATGGTGCCTACTAAAGCTGGTGTCCAGCCGGGGTTCCGAGTGCAAGAGCCTTAATGTACTGCGACTGCGACCCCGGCTTGGATCAGGAGAAGGAACAGGGCGGCTTTTAGTCAGTAAGAGTCACTCTCACTCTACTACTTTTATACAATATTATAAGTTATTGTATTACTATTGGTCAAAAATGTGTATACTCCATGTAGGAGATATGTTAGTCTTAAGGCTGATTTTTCAATAGTCAGATAAATGTTATCCAAGGAAAAAAATTGTTGCTGTCACTGTCTTATACAAACATTCTGACGCGACAGCATCATAATTATTCACCAGGTAACTTTTATCTAACCATTGAAAAAAAAAATACGCGTCGAATTGAGAACCTCCTCGTTTTTTGAAGTCGGTTAAAAATCAGCCCTTAATGAAATAAGTAAAAAAGTTAGAGAAAAATATTTTTTTGTACCTACAATGTATGTGTCAGTACATATCTATGTTAGGTACTTAATTAATTATTTTTATCTTGACCGTGACATTGACTGAAAGTTAATGAAGTAGATGTGAAGGTTGATAATAAAAAAAAGAAGACAGTTTATTGACTCGCTTAGGTGATAACACAAAATGTTACTAACAGCTGACAGGTATTTAAATCACTCATGTTACCTGACATTTTAACAATTGGTCTTAATCAGAATGGATTTAATAGGTATCAGCATTTTTACTGGAGAGAATGCCATCTACAGTAACAGTACACACAGTAACTGTCTTTGATGAGTAATGAGGGCTCATTACTCATCAAAGACAGTTACTGTGTGTCAAGCGCCATAACATAAGAGCAGGGGAAGGAACAGGATGGGTTCTAGTCAGAAAGAATCGATTAGTCCTCCCTATCCGACTCTTTCTATATTTTTCGCCCCTCTTAAAACAAAAAGTATTGACTTTGCCTGTACCTATATAATCTTTTGAATTGTACTTTATTCTTATTATTTGGTATTTCATGAACTAAAGAAAACTAGTATCTAAATACATTATTTTCAAAATATCGTACTATAATGAGAATGTATGTTTGTTTTTCTTTTAAGCAAAAAGGAAGACGAGGATTTTTTATGGAAAAGGAAGCAAACGAGCAGACGGATCACCTGATGGTAAAGTGATCGGCGCCGTCCTGCAACACCAGTCACAGGTGCGTTGCCAGATTTTTAAAAAGGAGTACGCTCGCTTCTTGAAAATTTGATTCAAATTGGTACGCTACCCTTTTTTGTGAGGGCAGAAATCATTAAATGACTTCTCTCACCCAGATTATGCCGAGAGAGAGTGTCAGGCTCTCACTGACTCCGGGGTTACGGGGTAAGCGCATTAAGGCACCGCGACCTCGGCCCAGAGCAGGAGAAGGAACGGGGGGTTTTTAGTCAGGAAGAGTCTAACACTCTCTCTCGCCTTACCCTGGGCTGGAGAAGTCATTAGATGATTTTCCCCTGACAAAAAAAGGCTCTTACTGACTAAAAATGCCCCTGTTCCTTCTCCTGCTTTAGGCCGAGGCCACGGTACCTTATTGCGCTAACCTCGTAATCCCAACTGAACATCGGCCCTGTGGAGCCCCGTCTATGAGATTGGAGAAATCCTGGAATCCTGAGGGAACACACATAGAGTGCTTTTTATAAATATACCACGCGAGCGAAACCGCGGGCGGAAGCTAAGCAACCTACTAAGTAATTCGTTTTGAGCATATTGTTGTAAGTTGCCTACGCAACAAACTATTTTGTATCGCGAAGCAAAATGCATAGAATATAGCCGTCGATAAAATTTTATTGCTCAGTGATTTATAGCTTGCTAGAATAATTTATTTTGGGAAACTATGTTGCTTATAGTGTTTGACGAATTTCAATGTTAGTGCAGTTGGTTTTAAACGTCTCAACATTTATGTTATAGTGACGTGATTTCGGCACGGAATATGAGACAGAAGGTAAATTCCTTTTATTTTTCAGGTTCCATATCCAACGGAAACCTATTATTACTACTTCACTTTCCGTCCGTCTATTTATCACCTGGTTGTACCTCAGGAAATGTGATAAACACTGTGATGAAAGACAGTTAAAATATGGACAAAAGATGGCTCTTGCCGATTTAACAATAAATAATAAAATAAACATAACCCGACGTGAAACAACTACAGCGTTGTGTTTCGCCGTGTGACGAGTAGGTTACCGGAGGCCCAATCCCTAAATCTCCCTAATCCCTAATCCCCAAAAGTTCGGCAACGCACTCGTAACTCCTCTTTAGTTGCGGGTGTCCATGGGCGGCGCTGATTGCTTAACATCAGGTAATCCGTCAGTTAATCTGCCGAGTGATCACATTAAAAAAAAATTTGATTGACTCCCAATAAAAATTTTATAAACAATATCGCCTCACAAAACAGACATACGATAAAAGAGGATCTCGATAATATGTTATGTGATTTGGCTTTAAAAAAACTGACTAAATTTAAAAATTAAGTATCTAAACAATCAACTCTATCGAATAAATGAAACCGAATACTTACCATTTGTGTTGCATATTGCATGAATATCAGTTACGTACTTACATACAAACCAATGGTATTGCTGAAGTACGAACCGATTTAATTGACTATTTTCTGCAGTGATGCAATTGTGAACATTGGCTATTATTGTACGGAATTCTCACCTTGGTTGTGTTATACTTATAGGTAGGTTATGAGTTACAATAGCTGACTTTTGGCCGTGACTTCCCCCGTCTGCGGTTAATAAGTATTATTACATTTTTACGAACAGCATAAGACAGTCTAATCACGATGAATCTATGAATGTCGACCCGGTCAATTTTATAAAACATTATTAAATCATATTTAAGACAAAGTCGAATTGATTATTTCAATTATACTATTTATACAAAGTTCCCCAGCCCAGTTCAGTAATAAAAATCTATTTAGAACAATTTTGATACACATTTAATAAATTTTTAACTCCCGACGCAAAAAGAGGGGTGTTATAAGTTTGACGTGTCTATCTGACTGTCTGTGGCATCATAGCTCCTGAACGGATGAAACGATTTCAATTAATTTTTTTTTTGTATTATATACTTTTTAAAGATTTTTTGTGTCGTTTTTTTTTTTAATTTATTTATTCATTCTTTGACCACGTGAATAATAATTCACGTGGTCACAGAAATCTACATTTTTTTTTGAGTGAGGTGGGTAGGTATATCATCAAATGATATATCTAGATATATCCATTCGTCCCTGGGTGAGACGAGAGGGCTGGGAGTACCTAAACTCTTACTGACTAAAAAGCATCCCGTTCCTTCTCCTCGTTATCATTCTTCTTGCCATAGTTCTTCTGTTTCTACTCGTTCCAAAATGGTAATGACAAAAAATAATGTTAACAGCAAATATATTTTTTTATATTGTCTTAGGATATTAAATAATTTAGTACCCCATCTAACTGAAGCACATAAGTAAGACTTAGTCACTTTAATTTATATACGAGTTTAGGCCCTAAAGCTTGTGAGCGAAGCTAGTCATATGATTCAAGGAATTGATCAACTACATATTTGTCACAGACTTATTTAGACTCGTCGAGTATAATTCGCATTAATAGTATTTACTATTTATATAGTAATACAATTTTTATAAAATATTTTATTGATTAGTTCGTTCATGATTGCCTATTTCCTCGTTTTTAGTCAAATAAGCACCTGAAAAGTTAGACACTATATTAATTATTATGTTTTCGGCTTACTCACGTAATTTTTTGACGAGATACTCGACTAGTTTCAAGCATGAATATGGGCCTACAGCATGCCTTGAAACTAGTCAAGTTTCTCGTCAAACTTGACTAGTTTCAAGCCATTCGATTTTCTTACTTAAAATGTAACGACCTTATGAAACGTAATAAAAAATAAGTAATATGTAATTTAAATAAGAAAATAAAAAGTAGGGTCACCAAAAATAAAATACTAACAGGACAAGTCCCAATTTCATTTTATTAAATTTTTATCATATTATAAACTTTATAATTTACACATTTCGCTTGTCATTCTGTTTAAATATTTGATTTTTAAAAGACAAATATTTTTTGTGAAATACTTTTGTTTCTTTGAATATATTAACGTGACCTTGAACTTCACACTTGTAGTGTTGACATTCGATGAGTAAGTAGGTAACATCCGTCGGTTTACGTGTGAAATACCTATTCAAACAAAATTATGTGTTTTTGTATGTGAGAACAAGTATTTTATTTACCAATATGTGTGAGCAAAGTTTAAAAAAATACTAATTTGTTGACTAGTTTCAGCGGGCAGAGTTGACCACAACAACAGGATAAAAAGTAGCCTATGCGTTAGTCCTGACCAAAATATATCCCTGAACCAAACTTAATTCAGATCTGTTGAGTAGTTTGCATAGATTAACGTATAAGTCTAATAAAAAAACTTGTTTCCCTACAAAAAATATAATTTACATTTTCGATAGTAGCTTTGTGAATAGAAGCCAGTTCACGCCCTTACATTTCAGTTTTTTTACAAGATTATACCTGATGGTAAGCTACAGGGCCGCCCATAAACACCAGACAAACACCAAAGCAGTTACGAGTGCGTTGACAATCCTTTGGGGAAAATGGTTTCGGATATTTAAGATTTCTAAATTATAAACATTTTTAACGTAAATAAATGGAAATATTAGAACTATATAGATAAGCTTGTATCTGACAACAACCTATAAAAGTTAGGATAAAAACAAATATTATGAAGTTTTATTTTTATGTCGTAACACAACGTCGTTAAATAATTTTATGTTTTATTTGTAGATTTTAACATCATATTAATAACTGCCGCCAATGTACGAGTGTAGCATATAGTGATACATATAGAGGTATTGTATAATGTGTGTTATGTGGAAGCCCATTAAATGTTTTATAGTCTTATGATGTACATATTTATAGTTTCATAAAAGCGTATGTATCTATAATTTAATTGTGGGTGAGCCAAGCTTCGGCACGAATGGGTCGTGTTAACCGGAGTGATACTACGGCCTTAAAGTAAACCGTCGTGAAACAACCATAGCGTTGTTTCGCCGTTCGTGTGTTTCCTTTTCCTGTGAGTAAAAGTTACTGGAAGCTGGAGGATAATTTTAATATTTTCATCGGATTAAAAAGGCTAAATAACTTCTTGAAGACCCATTAGACTTACCCATAAGTCATAGAAGACCAAATAAAAATTGAAAATTTACATTACAGTGTGTTTCTACTTACACCTTCTACTATTAAAACCGCGATGTTACATTAAACTTAAAATACAGTTTCTTAACATAACAAACTTTAATTAAATAAGGACATACCCTACATATAAACACTTCCGCGAGTTCATTTATTTGTCTGTTAACTAGTTTAGAGGAAAACGAGGCCAAAATATTTCAATATTAATTAATAATCTTGTAACTATGTAGTTACAAATCTTGTTAATAAAACGGTTCTTAACTCGAAAACCCAATCAAACAACATAATTATTGTTTTTAATAAAAATTTACGATCTCAATTTGTAGCAAAAACTAAAAGTATTCGATTGATTTGCTTGATTGGAATATTAAATTGTCTAGCGGTTTAATTATTAAAAAATGCCCCGTAAATTTTATATTTAATGTATATAAATAAACCCTCCATTTTATTATAAACCTATATGTATATTTGATATGAATAATGCCATTTTCGGTAAAACCGACGGTGTTCTACTTATTAAACTTTTTTTTTAAACAGGAGATTTACTTAACCAATTATTTTTTAGTCAGAGAGCCTTACACTCTCATTTGTCCTCCTCGGGGAGAAGACATTTGATTATTTCTTTACTTCAATAGAGAGTTATGAATATGTAAGGTACATTCGAGGGATTAAAATGATCAAATTACTTAAGGGCGAGAGAGCGTGTCAGACTATTACAGTCTAAAAACCACCTTGTTCCTTGCCCTGCTCCAGGCTAAGGCCACGGCAGATTAATTTCCTCGGGACCATGACTAAAATTATAAATGTCAAGGAGGTTTTTAAAAAAAGGGCTTGTTTAATAATTGATTTCAGTCCAAAATAAGGTACATAAAGTACAGCTATTTAGAGGTTCTATTAATTTGAGGAACTTTTTAAAAAAAGTTTCTATAATATATGATTGAACACTTATGTGAGTTTTTAATGGATTTAGATTAAAGTCGTATAGCTGAGCATTTATGGTCATGCTAACTAAACGGACATACATAACTAGGTATGTAAGTATGTACAAAATGTCAGCTCAATCAGTTGAAGATATGTGGTTCAAAATTCTATTGCAAGATACGCACACTGTTACCGTACACATTAAAACGTAAAAGAAAACCTAGACAAATCCATCAAAATTCGATTCAAATCTGTTCAATTTCATCTCTTTGCCTTATTTTTACTAAGTTGTAATGTAACAAACTGTAAGAATATTAATATAATGAGCTTTTTTGTAAAGTAACTATTGTGGAACAAACGCACGTAACTTAACTGACTAAAATTCTGCTCGTACTAATTTCAAGCTGCAACGGGACCCTTATTTATGAGCAGCGTGCGTGAGCAACTCACGAATCACTTGATTCGCGTAATTAAGTCTTTATTTGCAATTAATTGTAGAGTGTTTGATCGATAGTAACAATACGAGATTAACAAAGTAGTACTTATAAGTATATTATTAAGTGTAAGAAAGCCATTCTTCGGCACAAATGGGTCGGCTCGACCGGAGTTATACTACACGGCCTCACAGAAAACCGGCGTGAAACAACCACAGCGTTGTGTTTCGTGTGAGTGAGGTTACCGGAGGCCCAATCCTTCCCCACCCCCAATCCCTCCTCAATCCCTAAATCTCCTAATCCCTAATTTCTAAAAGGTCGGCAACACACTCGTAACTCCTCCTGGCGGGACCGTCCATGGGCGGTGCTGATTGCTTACCATCAGGTAACCCGTCTGCTCGTTTGCCGATCTATGACATAAAAAAATATTTAAAAGTAACTAGAATAGGTATTTTAATTAAAAAGAAATGACACATCAACGATTGCATTCATATAATAATAAGGTTTAAGGAGATAATGAATGTACGAGTAGTTGTTTGGGAGTATCATCATTATCTATACCAAGAGATCACAAGTTCATTTCGGTTATTTTTTTCTTGTTATAAAAGTGTTTAACTATGTCCAGCCGCGTCCACTTATTAATTTATTTATAACTAGCTACTCTCACGCGGTTTCACCCGCTGCTCAGCTCCATTTTATCGTAGTGTGATGTTTTATAGCCTACAGCACACAGGAACCTTGTAGCTATATATCAGTGAAAGAATTTTGGCAATCCGGCCAGCGGTTCCAAAGATTACCTCTACATACAAACTTACACATGCAAACTTACAAATTTTACCTATTTATAATATTAGTATAGATGATGTTTAATAGAAAAATCTGTGCAGGCCGACTTAATGACTTAGGCATTTTCTCCCAGTCGACCCTTAGATGAAAATAGTAAGTGATTCAATTAACTGAGTAAATTAATCTTATAACAGTTTTACAGATAGTTATCATTATGTCCTAGAAATAATTTGTAAATAGTATAATATTTCACTAAAAAATATAATAAAAATTCTCGTTAAGTTGAATTAAATATCATATCACTTCAATGTTTTTTTCATTCTAATCTGTTCAGTAGTTTTTGAGACAAAGAATTACAAATACCCATGTATACAAATGTTCACGTTATTAAAACTGCACTGGTTTAACATGATAATTTTTTATCTTACAGATCACGTAATAATGCACAATAGAATGAGATAAGACGATAATTTTGGATGCTGACATTGACATAACATGTCAACGTCAAAGTCAAATAGTTTATTTCAAATATACCAGTCTAGGCACGTTTGAACGTCAGACTAATTCTGAATAAAATAAATATCAAAAAGTTCAATTTCGTGTGTGTCACTCTGTCGGTCCGTCCTCTAGTGAAAATATTTTGCTAGAGGATAGATTCCAAATAATTTCAAAAGTATAGATTCCGATGAAAAAGAACGAGCAATAAAGTCCATGGTTACTCTCTTTCAATCAGTTTCACAATTAAAAGGTATTTTTTGTCTGTTTCCTCTATAAAGGTTAAGATGCGCTCTAAAAGCTCGCAACACAATAAATTATCATTTGATAAGTAGTTTTTTATCAACAAGAGTTATGAAATTGTTTTTCTTCGAAAAGTCGTTGATCTCTTTATTTAAAAAAATAGGTACCTATGTAATCTAGAAAAATAATATTCTTTATTCAATTTTAAAAAGAAAACGCGCCTCTTTGGTACTAATGTTAAAAAAAATTCTTTTCAATGCACTCACGTTTTTTTTTTGTCACTTACTTTATCTAATACATATATTAGGTATTCAACGCCATCAAAATATCTTTTATCATCAAAGTTATCAAATCTTGTGAGAAATCAGCCTTTATAATTTAAAACAGCATCCATACAACATCCCATTAAAATTTTACATCAGAAACATACGAAACGATCAAATAAAAATAAAAGAAAACTATTCTCCCATACTTTTAAATAGCTTAAATAATAAATAAAAATAAAACATACCTTATAAAAATTCAACAAAAAATATATATATCACAAACACTAAGCCACAACACACACTTAGAAAGACAATCAAAATCTCGTACGACGCGGTACTATGAGATGTTACAAATGAATTAATGATATATTTAATGAACTCGCACTATGCGCGAGCGCAGCTCAACTACTGGCGGGAGATGTACGTCGTCCGACTATGTATACCACATCGATTGACGGCGCCGCGCGTCAACGGCGACGGTACAGACACCACGATTTCGGAAAACTGTGGCTAAAGTTCTCCGAAATTCTAGTAATGATACATATGACAAAAAACCCACATGGTTTAAATCACAATGTATAAAGTGATCGGCGACGACGATTCAAGACCTTGACCAAGATCTATCCTACTGCCACTTTTCATCAAAATCCATTTAGTAATTTCAACGTACAAAGTAACAAACATCCGTCGTATTCATACTTACAAACTTTCACGTTTATTGTTGTTAGTGGAACGAATTCAATCTCAAAAAAATATCCAATTTAATTTATAAAATCCATTGTTTTTATTAATAACATTTCTTATTTTAACGATCATAAACCATAGCTTATTATTTAATTTCAAAATATTTTAATTAAACTATAAAAAATAAAATGAATTAAAATTTAAAAAATATAAATGAATAGTAATAGCTTGAATCGGTAACTAAATGTTTACAATATATTCGACTAATCTTGCAATATTCTGCAAAATACTGCTATTATATTAACTTACAACCATTAATAAAAACATTTGAAAACTAAATACACATATACAGAACAAAATCTGTAATCAAGATCGATAGGGAATGTCCTATTAATATACAAAAGCTTGGACGCAGTAGTCTGACGATATATTTATCACCGAATTCACAGTACTAGAGTTATAAATACGTAAAACTATGCTTAGTATGTACGTATGTATGTGTCTACCTCGAGTATTTCCCTAAGGCCATCGCCTAAGAGGTCACGTAACTACCACATACAACCAAACGTCATACTTATGACGAATTACTACATTCATCATTTAGTTATTCGAAGTTTCGAAATTGGAACATGTTCCGCTGTGTTTTTAAATATGAATAGTGTTTTATTACCATTGCAATTTAATTAGTAAAAAAAAGAAATTAATACCATTTTTGAAATGTTAGCAGCGCGACAGTCGCCGAGTCGAGTGTCGCGCAATGCTGCTCATGAATATGAGCCTCTAGCATGGCTTGAAACTAGTCGAGTATCTCGTCAAATTATTACGTGAGTAAGCCGAAAACATAATAGATATTTATTTCTTCACAATTAGAAAGAATATACCTAAACAACGATTTAGCATTACAACATATCATTTTAGAAATTAAGAACTGAAACATTTTAATTAAATAATTTACAAATTATCATTATATATTTAGATCCTCTTACTCCGATAGATTTATTTGTGAAACATCATATTCCACTATGCACCTATTAATGCAAATAAAGATTATTATAATTATAATTTATTAATGTACGCAGGCTGTGTACGTGTTCAGTTTTGATTAATGGAAAACCCGTTCCTAATGAGTAAGAGGATAGTTATCATGACATAGGTAATTATCTCGATATTTTATTCCATATTACTATATTTGCATCGAAAGTGGCGGCGAACCTATTAGCTTCGGTATAAAGACTTTTCGCATTATAGCATGTATGATCTTGTAATAAAATCTCTTTGGCTACACTATTTGTATCTGACTGATTATAATATTTTAAAGGAAATTCCAAATTCAAATTAGGAAAATGTGTGATTTTCATTTACCTTGCCCTCGAAAGAGGGCAAGGTAAATGTAAGTTCAATGTAGAGAAAGAGGGACACATTAATCTCATCCCAAAATCTATCCGCGTATTTCGTAGAAGTAAAGGTGTTCTTGGGTCAGTACCTGGAGAAGTTCTCTCCGATAACTCCTCAACCTTTTTAATAGGTGGTACTGTAAGATGACATAGGTCGAGGTAGCCCCGAAATTAAGGCGCCCGCTTCTCATGCATGAGGGTGTGGGTTCGAAACCTGGCTAGTACCAATGTGACTTTTTCTGAGTTATATGTACTTTCTTTGATTATTTAGACACACCACTGACATGCGGTGAAGGCAAACATTGTGAGCAAACCTGGACTTATAATTTCTAATAACTTGAAATTGCCAACCCGCGTTGAGCAAGCGTGGTGATTAATGCTCAAACCTGCTCTATGTGAGAAAAGGCCTTTGCTCAGCAGTGGGCACCTCTATACTCATAATGATGATGAATGTAAGATTCCTTTTTTCAATACATATAAATATTCAAAATTACCACTAAAAGTATTGAATTACACACTGAATTAGCTCATCAGCATAATACTGTAAGATCTTTAAAGCATAACTGTTTTACTAAATTGAAACACTAATCGCCAAAAGGCAACGTACCTACTTGTAACTCCTCCATAGTTGTGGATGTCTCTAGGCGGCGCTGATTGCTTACCATCAGGTAATCCTCCTGCTCGTTTGCCGTGCTATCACACAAAGAAATGTGGTGCAGTTAAAAATTTCTCCTTTTATACTGCGATTACTAACATATCTGCCGATTCTGAACATTATGATGAACCTTCTTATGTAGATGAGGGTTCATAGTTCATCCCTAGACTGTCACAGAGGATCCTCTCAAACATGATTTGAACTTTGCACCTACTAGTAATAGGGTGCGTTTATGACTAACAAGTGCATTGCGTTGAGACAGTGACGTCATGATATTATGTCAGTTGGAATCGCCGAGGTCGTCACGATGTTGCGTCGGCGGGAGATTACTCAACACCATGGAGTTCTTAACTGTAACGTTACTGATAGTATTAAGAACTCCATAATACTATGAGTGTTAAGAACTCCATGTATGTACATACGATATAGAACTGGACACATCTTTTAAGGTAAATGTAGGCATCTACGCTGTAAAATAATATTTATGAAGGCTTTATTTCTGAAAATAAAATATATCATGGTTTTATTTTTAAATTTAGAACTCATAGGTAAGATGCATGCATGCATCTTACTTCAGCAGCATACAGCATGGCTCTCCCACACAGTTTTGTCATAAGAATATTCATTTCTTGTGGAACTTATACTCGGAATTTTAATTCCATTCCAGATTTGACAATTCCAGTGTTGCATCGTTATGACACGTAAGAAATAGTGACGTTGCGAAATTATTCGATATGGAAATCGAATATTTCTGAATCGATTCCTCTCGTTTATAAATTTACTCTCGTAAACTAAGTTTATCAGAAATAAAATATTTTTGAACCGATAATTTAGTTTTGACAATTAATTAACGATCTGAGACTTTTCTTCTGTAATTGTGTGTAAAATTAATAAAAAATATGATCATGAAGGAACATGACAAATAAAACAGACTTTTTATAGATTGTCGCCGTCATCGCTATCGCTATCGCTGTTACTTTCTGTAACATTTATTATGAATTGTGTCTGTGATTTTTATTCTCAATTAACATATCTAGCTTACTCATTTATTTCTATTCTTTGAAAACATGGGATACGCATTTAGACCATTCGGATGCCGTAATTTTTCGAATGCCTTCCTGAAACTGATTCACTGATTGTTTATCGATTTTTGTGTTCATCACTACACAGTTTTATGTGGTATCATTATTTCACAAAATGACAGTAGGTCATGTCAAATCAGGAATCGAATTAAAATTCTGACTATAGATCTTTAGCACCGAGTTTTGTTTATCCAAACTAATATTATTAAATGCGAAAGTTACTCTGTCTGTCTGTCTGTCTTTTCTTCAAACCTAAACTACTTAACCGATTTCTGTGAAATTTGGTACAGACATAGTTTGGAACACGAGAAAGGACATAGGATAGTTTTTATAAAAAAAATCTGCAGAAAGTCTCTATCCACGCGAACGGAGTCGCGGGCAAAGGCTAGTATTTTATAATATAGTAAGTCGAGTCAGGATTATGACAGTTTATAAATATGTTTAATAGTATTATCTAAAGTCTCAAGATAGTTTTCATTAAAAAAAATCCCAATTTATTTTTATTTAGTCTTCCTATTTTATTACATATATTTTCCCTTTAGTTATTTTTAAAGGTCATTGAACTTTGATATTAAGAGGACGAATTGGAAATTTTGGCATCAGTGATCTCTATTTTTCTAAGTAATTACGAAACGAATTAAAATATGAGTTGGTGACCTGAACAGTTCATGATTAAAACCATATTTTGTTAGTTTTCATTACATGATTAAGTAACTTTTGTAACAGAGAAAAAAATATCAAACATACCTCTTTTTAAATAGAGATTTACATTTTATTGGCAAACGGGACCGATTTTAGCCTCTCAACTTGCTCTGTAGACAAGTCTATAAATACTCCTTAAAATTGTAGAAGGAATTTCTCAAGTTATCATTTCCGACTAAATAAAATAACAAAAAGCATTTTGTCGTTTACGTCGTTTTGTTATAAGCTAACGCGCATATGCAAACCTCGCCCCGCTGACACGCTCAGTCCCCCCTTGACCATTGTCAGCGACGGATCTGTGCTAGTCGCTTCCGGACTGCATCGGCGATTGCGTGATCAAATTTAGCGGTTTTATTGAATAAGAAGTCGGTTAAAAATGGGAAAAAAGAAAGAAAGATGTTCCAAAAGAAAAAGAAGAGCATGTCTTTTAGAAAAATGTGCAAATATGACGAAAAAGAAAGTAAGTTTTCATAATGAATTGTGAAATGTGTAGTTTACTAAAAAAGATGACGTTCAAAAAGTCACTTTGACTGTGACTTCAATGATGTTTATTTTTGTGACAAAAAATATGTAAGTAACTAAGTAGGTTCATTACCTACCTATTTTGTTTTCTACTTTTTGTGCTACAATCGCAATAAAAATAAGAAGAAGATTACAATATCTTCTGTAAAGTGTTAGTTCATTATAAAAAATATGTATATTGTGTTATATTTTAGGAAACAATCGTTGGAACAATGTTCGGAGAACGAAACTATGGAGTCGTCAACGTCATTGGGTATATGGTATGGCAATAATAAAATAGAAACTGAAATTATTAAAAAGGATGATGCGTTCTGGAAAAAAGACATGGAACCAAAGTTGTTAAAATTCTATTACGACTGTCTTCTTCCCGAACTTGTCGACCCCAGGCACACCAGGAACAAGCCTATTCGTGATCCGGATTACGTGATTGTTCATAACAATAAAAACTCTGTCCCAGATACTTGCAACGAACAATTAGAAAAAGCAACTGGCTCGGGAAAAGAAAATGCTGATTCAAATCAACAATCAGTCGTTGAATATGAGGATGTTTTTTCATTTTCCGATTTTAATTTATTTTATTCTTAATTTTTTAATAATTTCCTATTACGATAATAAATATTGTATAATAATGATAATACACAGGAAGTGTAAGATATTATGTGTTTTATTGTAAATTCATTTTTATATATACGATGATATCAATTTAGAATGGTGATAGATATAGATGAAATGGCGACAGGTCACGGGTACAACCTGTGATCCACGGATGCCCCTCAAGTTGAAGGGTAAAATCTATAAGTAAGATAAGATAAATCTATAAGTAAGATAAGGTCTGTCATACTGTATGGATCAGAATATTGGGCTGTGAAGAAGACGGATGAGAAAAGATTGCATGTAGCTTAGATGAGAATGTTAAGATGGATGTGTGGTGTGAAGAGAATGGATAAAGTGAGAAATGAGTATATTAGGGGAAGTTTGAAAGAGGCGCCAGTGACTGAAAAGTTGAAATGAAATCGTTTGTCTTGGTATGGTAATGTAGAGGAGAGATGAAAAGCATGTTATGTTATAAAGAGTTATGAATTTACCTGTGGATGGATGGAGAGGGAGAGGGAGGCCAAAGAAAAGATGGATGGATTGTGTGAGAAGTGATATGATAGAAAAGGGAGTTAGTGATAGTGCAACGAGTGACAGGATAGACTGGAATAAAAAACCGTGTTGCGCCAACCCCAAATAAAACGGGACAAGGGCAGTAAGATGATGATGATCAATGTATAATAAATTATGTTCCTTGTTAAAATAAATAAACACACACACCCTCACAATAATTTAATACTTACAAGAAAAAGGATTTCAGCCTTAGAATACTTATGTAAATGTAAATAATGATATTTTAATCGTATTAAATATTATTTATAAAAAATATATAATTCTTAACAATATTTTACTTTAAAAAGAGATGTGCTAATGTTTTTCAAATCACGAAAATCTTAGTTTCGTTATTTGAATAACACTAGCACGTGTTAATTTCCGAAAAGACAATCAATAAAAAACTTCATAGGTAAATTCATAAAAAAAAATATATATAAGACATCTCCAAGGTGTCTGTGTTCCGCGCAGCCACCGCCGCGCGCCGCTCGCCAGCGCCGCCTGTTGCAATGCATACGTAACTTACCGGGGTGCGTGCGGGGGGCGGGGCGCGCGCGCGCCTTGTTTTAGAATTATTGTTAAACAATTCGTCGCCTACGTCCACATTATCACTATTTGGACACATTGCGGAAAACTGAACTCACGCACATTCGTTACGGATCAAACTAATAGTTATTATTATTAATAGTTACTCTACTAATAATGCTATTGTTTATATTTAGTAAGAAATATTAATTGCCTAACTATGATAAAACTTGTGGTAACTTTTCGTATATTTTCCTGTTATTATTTTTGGTTACCTATTACAAAACATTATTAACTAGCAAACTGGGTAAATGTCTATCATGGAACAACGAGCTTATTTATTAATGTATTTATATAAACTCTATTGCTTACATATATGAAGCGAAGAAACACGTTAGATAAATAAAAGGATGTGATTACAATGGGCGATTTTATCACACAAGTCGATTTCTTATTATTAAACTTTTAATTGTGGTAAGATTAAGAACAGGTGCGCTAATGTTCGCTTGGAGTTTGGTGACTTAAGTTCATGAACCGTTCAGAGACCGTTTGCTCACCATAAAGTAATACGACTGCCTTTTTACCTATAGGTATATAAAACTTTATAGAAAGATGGAATTAAATAGGTATGCTTATGATAGGAGCTAAGAAACTAAGAAGGAGTCAAACCTATCACTGTTTTTGTGAATAAATAAATTGAAGTCTTATTATAAAATAATTATAAATTTTAAATATAAAAAAACCCCACAAAAAAAAATTCGAAAGGGACCGATCCAAACATTTTATTATCACCTACATATTTCTATTTTGTCGAGGGTCTAATTTATTTTTTTATGTTATACTTTTTATAGGTATTTTATATAATTTTCTCTCTATTAAGTCATCAACATTCCCTTTCAGTGCGCTATCATTTGACACCCTACTCGAGTATCTATATGTATTTGCAGTTCTTCGGTTACCCTTCCCCACTTACCCTCCATAACTTCTAAGAACACTCGCACGTAAGTCATCTTTAATAAAAAAAAACTAAATTGAAATCGCTTCAGGCTCCAGGATGCCAAAGACAGACAAACAGACACGTCAAACTTATAACACCCCTCTTTTTGCGTCGGGGTTAAAAATAAGGTTTGAAATAATAAAGTTGTAGGTGTAGGTCCGGCTATCCGGCTATCCGGTTTGGGGATTGGAATTTGGAACTATAGCGACTGTGGGTGGATAAGGGATAGAAGGGAGAATGGAACATCAAATAATCTTATCAACACTACGCGAACATTGTTTCACGCCGATTCCCAAAACAACAAACAAGCTCATAAATCAGTAAAAACTTTCCATTTTGATTGCTAATCAAAATCTTAAACGGAAACCAGTTCCAAAGATATATTTCGCGAGCCACAAATACTAAAACATATTTCTAGACGAGTTTTTGGCAAGGAATCAACTTTTTTCTTTTTGACTAGCGCAATGTATCATCGAAGCAGAAACATCAATTTTTAAAACGTTAACGTGGCCTATAAAATGTTGTTTTCCGATACTGAAAAACAGATCTGCATTAAAAAATAGACATTGGGAAACAGAGCTCATCTTTAAAAACAACTTAGAGTTGATTTACACCTCCACCTCCCGTAACTTCCTAAATTGCTGTATATCACCTACCACACATCTCTGCACTACCAAAAGGTTGACTGGCAGAAAATGCTTCTAGCATTAAGTCCTCCGATATGCAATTGTATATAAAGAATAAATAAATAAATAAAAAACCACTGTTATCTCCAATCTGCTGCTAAGCGAGGATATTATATATTGTTTATTGGTTCTTAATATTTTTTATAGATTTTTTGTACCTAGTCTACGATCTGAACTAATATTACAAAGCTGAAGAGTTTCTATAGATGTTTGTTTGTTTGAACGCGCTAATGTCTGAAATTAATAAATCTAAAAAGCCAATTAAACATTTCGACAATATAAAAACTCACCATCAAATACCATAAAAATTCAAACAGCGAGTGTTACCGCGGATGCAGAAGTACCTATAAAATGGATCTCTAGTCATTAGAAATAGGTTTTAAGTCTTAAATTAAATCCTGAATTTCAGAATCCAGTAAGTCTGACGCTTCCTCTTGCTCACCCAAGGCAGGAGAAATAATTTGAAGATTTTTGCTCCTCGACGAAAAAAAACGATTATTCATCTGATCTACAGAGAACTAAAGTTACCGACATAGCCCAAAGGATAAGCAAATTGAAGTGACAGTGGTCATGCCACATTTGTCGAAAAGCCGATGACCGCTGGGGTAAGAGTAAAGACCACGTTTAGGAAAACGTAGTGTAGGGCGCCCTCCAGCTAGGTGGACTGACGACATCCGCAGGGTGGCTGGCAGTGGTTGGATGACAAGAGCTGAACATCGAGCTCAGTGGCGTGCAATTGGGGAGGCCTGTCTCCAGCAGTGGACGACATCAGGCTGAAGATGATTATGATGACGAATCTGATCTAATCTGAAGAAAATGTTTTTATCATTATGTATATTGGTATATATTCTGTACCGTATTTTTTTTGTTTATTTTCTAAATACTAATTATTTAAGTTTAAGTTTTTTTCGATTTACTATATTTTTTATTGTACACTGCTTCTTGGGTTTTTAATTATTTTTCCTGTCGCAGGTCTGTAGCAAGAAATAATACCTTTTGTTCTGTTTCACACTTGCGTTTATTTTTTTTTTTGTGCATTTATGTATAAATAAGTAAATAACTCATGTAACATACAGTATAATTCCTAGCACACACAATAGAACAACAAATTAAAATGCCATCAAACGTGTTTGATTGCAAACTTTAATATGTGCTGCGATGAAGATCATTGCTATTTTAAGACAATGCATCGTGGATAATGTATCTACACGTGGTTGGTTAGTAAATACATAATAAGTACATAATATATCATATGCATAGCTAAGAATAATTATGAACTTACGTAAGGAAAAACATAAGTAATTTAGACTATCGTTTTTCAGATTAATTGTCATGGGCATCATGAAATATACCTTAAAGTTAATATGGTATCGAGCGTACGGTGCGTAGCGCTCCCCGCGGGCCTCACAGACCGCGGACATAGACCACTACAGACTGCGCGTCTTCAGGGAAGTGATCGGCGGCGGCGACCTCTCGCGCCCGGCCTTAGTCGAGGCCATGGTGCGGAGTGAGAGGAACTGGGACGCCGTCTCCTCCTTTTGTGAAGCAGTCATGCTCGCAAAGAGAGAGGCGGCCTGCGTGAGGGAGCAATGCTTCTCCTCACGCCCCAGCCGCTTCAATAGGCGACATTCCGGGCGTCGGGGATCGAGAGATGATCTCCGGCCACCGTAACCGCGGGTCTGCGGTCGGCGAGTAAGGGCAGCTCGCCGCCCGACCAGAACCAGGCCCGAGCGTAAGCCGCGTAGCGTTCCCCTCACAAAAAAAAACCACAGACTGCGCCCTATTAGGGCTGATGTTCAGCCAGGGTTGGGTGGAAAGTGCAATGAGACACGGCGGCTTCGGCCTAGAGCAGGAGAAGGAACGGGCGGGTGTTTTCAGTAACAGTCTGACACTTCTTCTCGCCTCACTCTGGGTGAGAGAAGTAATTTGATGATTTAGCCTAGTAAAAAAAAATTATTGGGTCTATAATAATAATTGTGAAAATTCAATATTTCCTTTTCCACTTTATGTACTGGAATGTGTAATGCAATAAACAATATGATTATGAATACCTTCTTTTGAGGGAAAAATCATTCACTTATTATTTTTATGTACAAAAAGTACCTAATTGAGGGAGAACCATGCTTCGGCACGAATGGGGCGGCTCGACCGAAATACTACCACGGCCTCAAAGAAAACCGGCAACAACCCCAGCGTTGTGTTTCGCCGTGTGAGTGATGTTACCGGAGGCCCAATTCTTCCCCTCCAATCCCTAAATCTACCAAATCCCTAATCCCCGAAAATTCAGTTTGTGGGGTCCATGGGCGGCGTTGATTGCTAACCATCAGATAATTCATCTGATCGCTTGCCGACCTAACACAAAAAAAATGATGAAAGTTTAACAAATTATGTCAAGCAATAATACTCAATACCTACTGTATTGAGCATTGAATAAACTCGCTCTGCATTAAAAACTTGCCAATGATTAATACCCAATTGGTAGGAAAAGAAGAAATGGTATTTAAAATGCTTTTGCAAACTGGTTTCTTGCGAACATCGTTGTAATGGACTCATGGCGAAATCGGTCATTGCCATCGACCGCTGGCCTTCGTGGATCGTCCCATTTAAGTCTTTTTAATCTGTATTATAAAGTTACTGTGAGAGTTCGTCCATTGTAAACGTTTTTGCATGGAAACTAAAGATCATGCGGTAAAGAGTATTTATGTGACACGGACCTTTATACAAACTATCAAGAAAAGACATATAGGAAATACTGAATTGATTATAATGAAACTTTTTATTCATATATGTAACTAACTAAAGAGACTCTAAAAAGTCGGTTAAAAGTATTTTGTTTTTTTTTTCAATGTTATAAACGTAGCTAGGTACGTGATTTTCATTATGTATTTAAACATAAAATTCTAAATCTTTTTCAAAAATATTCGTTATTCAGTTATTTAAATTTTAAAAGCAGATAAGTAGTTCTTATTGTTCTAAATGGAGAGATACTATTATTTATGCTATTGGAATAGTGTGACTAATAGTAAAAACCCCCAATTTACTTATCAGCACATAGTTATTATTGTGTGCAGTATATGTAGGCTCATCACACAGTACATGGTAGGTACAAAATTCTGTTAGGTATAGCAGCGGCAAGACCCCTCTTTGAGAATTGGCTAGAGAGACACCATCACGTCCCCACTTTCCGCCTGATACAGAAGCTTACCATCACGAACCTTCGATAGGTACCTGTTCCTGCTCCGGTGGGAGGAAATGCCCGGGAGTCGTCATTGTGAGAACCATCTGGAGGACACGGTGAAGCATACTGTGATGGATTGCCCTGCTTGGGCTGAGCATCGCCGTGTCCTCAGGGAAGTGTCGTTTCGCGTATGGCCTTATTCGAGGCCATGGTCCAGAGCGAGAGGAACTGGGAAGCCGTGTCTTCTTGCTGCAAAGCAGTAATGCTCGCAAAGAAGACGGCGGACCGGTATCCGTGGGGTAACTACCCTCCTCACGCCGGGCGTCGGGGATCCAGCGACGATCAGTAAGAGTCTGAAACTCCCTCTTGCCTCACACTGGGCGAGAGGAGCTACTAGTTCATTCTCCCCTCAAAATAAAAAATATAATCATACAAGTCATAGTTATGATCATAGATGACGATAGATGTGACTAACGCTGACTATCCCTTTCGAGATAAGGTACTACAATCAACTAGACTCACTTCTGATAAAACCACGGTCCTTTTTTAAAGAACACGGAACAAGTTTCTTAAAGGAATCATCAGATCACACCGCACAATAGATGTAGCTACCATCTTAAATTCCTAATGCGTATTAAATTGAATAATAAAATATAGTAACACCATTAGATATATTGACTACACGTAGATTATCGTTGTCAGTATCTATGCAGATGACTGATCGAGGCAGAAAGATTAAAATATGATAATCTAAACTATACTAAAAGAACGATTTTGTTCTGAAAACTATTACTAAGTTCTGCGTTATATACCTAATCAATAATCGTCAAATGACGGTGTATGAGGTGATTAGGTATGAGTTAGTTAGGACCGATGTTCAGTCGGGGTTGGGGGCTAGCGCAAAACGGTGCCTCGGGCTGGGACAGGAGAAGAAACGGAGTGGTATTTGAGGAGGGGACGGATTGCACTGCGAAACACAACGCTGTGGTTGTCTCAAGCCGGTTTTTTATGAGGCCGTGTACTTCAGTCGAGCCGACCCATTCGTGCCGAAGCATGGCTCTCCCACACTTCTAACATGAAAATATCATATTCATATGTATATGCCTATTATTTTGGCAATGAACTCGTTGATAGTAGCAATTTTTAAAACAATTTTTAATATTTCATATCTAGACAGTTTCCGTTCACTAGAGCTAGATAAACTCACGCATATACCATATCTAACACAAACTTTATTAATACATATAATGTTTCGCTAATCTAGAGTACGCAAGTTGAATTAATCAACAAGGTACGCGTTTTGTTTAATTCGTTTTCCGAATTTTGTAAGCAATTATACTATACTTATTTATCGACATATTACGTTAGACATATAAAGAAAACATATTACATATTTCTGTATAATATAGTTATACAGAAATATGTCTATAAAACGTAATATGTTTTCTTTTTTACTGAATGTTACTTAACTGAAAAGAGCTCTACTCGTTTCAAATCACAACGGGACTCTTATTTATGTGCAGCGTGCGCGTTGTGGCGACGTCGCGTCGCGATCCTCATTACTAGTAAAGTCAAAGTCAAAATCATTTATTCCAACTAAACCATAAATAGGTGCTTTTGAAACGTCATAATAGAGTAGTCTGTCAGTTTGTTCGTCAGTGAAGCTAGATGCTCATTCCAAATGGTAGATTGAAATGGAGAAGAACGAGCAAGAAACTCCATCGTAGAAGAACCTACTACTGGTAGTAAGAGTAATATTACTATACTTCTAGAGTACTTCAAGAAAAATACTTGATCTTGGTTGGTTTCTATTGATTAGGAGTCTGACACTCCTGAAGTTAATTGAAGAGCTTTTCTTAATTACGTCAATCTCGAGGAAAACAGATAACACACTACGTTAAGTTTAACAATATTATTATTAAATAAAAAAAAATATTTACTGCAATTTATTAATATTTATTCAACGTTACACCATGCAAAACATTCGAGCTAGGCAATCAGTATGATTCACAGCCCTTTTATTAATAGCCATAAAGTATGTTCGGCCAATTTCTTTGTTAACGCATTACTAATACTGAGTAGGTATGTATATCTCGGTGTCTTAGTCACAATGCGTGTGCGCAGATCCGCGTACCATCATCAGTCATTCAAAGGAATCAACGATGATGATTTAACCACGGTACTACAAAAACAAGTACAAAAAGTCCCAAGTACTTGACGTTCAATGTGCTGATACGCTATTTACATCTGTGCTTGCGACGCTAGGATTGTGAGATTGTGACGTCATTAGGTTTAGGTAAGGTACAGTTCGATGACGTTTTGTTTTTTTTTGCATATGGATATATAAAGATAAAGTTTCTATAAAGGAAAACGATTGTCAGATTGTGACGTCATTAGGTTTAAGTAGGTAAAGTTCGATGATGTTTTTTTTTATATATATACCTATGTATTTATATATAATATTATAAAGGGGTAAAATTTGTAAGTTTGTATGTAGGGGGTAATCTTTGGAACCACTGATTGGATTCCCAAAATTGTTTCATTTTTTGATAGCTACAATGTTTACGAGTGCTATAGGCTATAAAACATCACGCTACAATCAAATGGAGCCGAGCAGCGAGTGAAACCGTGTGGGAGTAGCTAGTTATGAATAAAAATAAAGTTTCTATAAAGGAAAACGGTCATTATTCAACTCTCGTGTTGCATAACGCCTTAAGAACGGAGGCCCAATCTTTACTCCCCCTCTCCCCATTCCCAAACCCTAAATCCCCTAATCCTCCTTCCTAAAAGGCGGCGCCGATTGCTTACCATCAGGTAATTTTTTTTGGGCAGGTACTCGTTTGATGTTTACCTTCCTATCATATAAAAAAAGGAAGACATACTTAGGACAACTTGTAAGCAATTTCGCTATAAATCTTGGTTTTCTTAATAGCTAGGCAGAACAATGAGAAATATTATTAGATAATATGGGTACTACGATATCAGATAAGTATGCCATTACGATTCATTAATTCACCATAATAACACCTTTTGAATATAAACGTTCAATCGATTGTTAACTTTATTAGCGAACTATAGAATTGCTATTGAATTACAAAGCGTGTAAGGATTGGCATACACGTCATTTTAGATCTAAAATACGCATTATGTAAAGGTGATAATGGTTTGGATTGGTTGGTTTAAAATACTTAGACAGTGAGTAGTAACGCGTGAGGAAAACCACTGTACGAAATGAGGGTCAAGTAATGATAAATATAAACAAAACTAGCGGTCCGTTCGTGCTTCCTACGGATGTCCAACTACCTCAGAGCGCTTTTGATTGGTTTTATTAACAAACTGCCAAGAGGTTGCTTTTTCCCAATTTTCAATTATAATTTTTCCATTATTTAAAAAAAAAAACTTTTTCCTGATTTTAGACATAGCCATCAAACCACAATATTTAGATTAGGAAGTGTTTAATTAATTTCTAATATCTTTATGTGTCTGAGAACGGCAGTTATCACATTTTACCAAACCCCAATCGAACGCTAGCATTAGCGCAGATATTGTTCTTCAACTGTGTCTCAAGAAAAAAATACTCCTTGCGTAATCCTTCTTAAAAGGTCCATAATGCACTAGTGACTTCTCTTGTGTTGCAGATGTCCATAGGCAGAGCGCTGATAACTTACCATTAGGTAATTTGCCCATTTACCTTTTATTCTATAAAATACTTTTTCTAGCTTATATAGCCATTATCAGCAAAGAGACAAGTTCAATTAAGGGCAATAAATAGTAAGTCATTTGTTTAAATGTATTCTCAGAAACCCTTGCACTGTTATTACTGTGTGTGAATATGAGTTATGTTCGTAGGAACTGGATGCATGTTCTTGACACACTTAGGGAATCGAGGGAGGTTTGCAGGAATAGGATAGCCATATTTAAAATTAATTAAAGGATAATTCCTGTTGCACGAACTATTGTCAGTTGTTTTTTAAGCGTAATAATGCCTTACATTTTATACACACTTAGATACTGTTATGTCAATTGGGTTACAGTTTATTTTTGTATTAAATTTAAAGATCATAATTTTAATAACAAAACATTCCTTTCATTTCATTTCGTTATAAATAAATAAAAACTTGTTTTAAAATAAATATTATTTTTTGAGTCCAGTGTCTACCGAAGACACCTCGACATCTTCTGACAGACCCAAGTGCGTGTGACATCATATTAATTTCCACTCATTGAAATTTAAAGAAAAATAATAAAATTAAATATGGACAGTATTAGTGAGTAAAAATTAATAGTTTTGGCATTTTTTTTAAACGTCAACGTTCTCTTCAAAAATTGTTTGTAATTATTAATTATTACAAATAAATATGGATAGTGTTGTACCCGGGTCATCATCATCATTAGCCTATAAGTGCCTACTGCTGAGCAAAGGCCTCTTCTCACATAAAGAAGGTTTGAGCATTAATCACCACGCTTGCTTAATGCGGGTTGGCAATTTCAAATTTATTAGAAATTATAATCCAGGTTTCTTCACGATGTTTACCTTCACCGTATGTCAGTGGTGTCTAAATAATCATAGAAAGTACGTATAACTCGGAAAAAGTCACGTTGGTAGTTACCAGGTTTCGAACCCACACCCTCATGCTTGAGAAGCGGGCGCCGTAACCTCGGGGCCACCACGACCTTACCCGGGTCACAACATTTTAAATATATAAAAAAAAAACAAATTTTGCTGAACACTTTGCGCTGTTTTGTCGTAGGTATAATTTTATTTTTTATTTTAATGCTGTTCTTTTTTATTTGTACTTTTGTAACTTTGTCACAGACATATAGCAAATAAATTAATTATGTTTAGTTTTTTTTCTTTCCCATCAAAATGAATTTATAATTTAATTAGTTGCAAACAAGGATACTTCAAACAACACACGTTAACATTTTGATTTGATTAAGTACATCTTTGTGATTGAATACATCTTCCATTTTGTTGGAGTTTTCCAAATTATCAATTAGTATTTTATATCAAACGAATTTATAATTGTTCGGCAAGCTTTTTGATACGGCGCTGTGGCATCCTATTACATAATACTCTTATCATTCTTGATAGTTTTTATAATTTTAATTCACAAAACAACATGACCTACGGTGAATTTCTTTCTGCCTATGCTGCTAACTACACTACACACGTACAAAGTAATAAGAATCATTCTTAGAAGAGATCATCCACATACAAAAACCTTCTCAATTAATTTAAATTGAACTGAAATATACCATTAAAATAACTCCCCAATCATTATCTCTTTCAACCATCCATTACATAACAGATTACGCAATTTTAAATTCTATATATATCGCCACAAAGTACAAAGTTACTATCAAAACGTTGTCGTTTAAAACCCACGTCGTGTGTAGAGTTCTGAGAATTCAAAATGGCTGACTCATTTTTTGGCGCGTAATGTTTCTGATACTTTATCCTCAAAGGGTTTTGGGCCATGGTCACCGTGATCCAGTTATTTTGTGTTTTAATAATTTATTTATTAAGAATGGAACTTTTAAGAATAAAGATGTTTTAAGTATATTTTTCCTTATAATTTCATATTCATATTCATATTCATATTAATTTCTTGGTACCTACATAGAAAAGTTGAGTTCGCACATGTTTTTTTTTTGTAATAGGTCGGCAAACGAGCAGGCGAATTACCTGATGGTAGGCAATCACGCCGCCCATATGGACAACCGCAGCAAAGGAGTTGCGAGTGCGTTGCTGACCTTTTAGGTTTCGGAGATTTCGGGATTGGAGAGGGATCGAGGGGGGGGGGGAAGGATTGGGCGTCCGGTAACCTCACTCACACGGCGAAACACAACGCTGTGGTTGTTTCACGCCGGTTTTCTGTGGGGCCGTGGTATCACTCCGGTCGAGCTGACCCATTCGTGCTGCTATGGCTCTGCCACACTTTATAAATGTTGCCCTCTCTTGTTTTCATACTTTAAATGTTCCTAATTTAAATGTAAAGAAATAAATAATAATTTACCGCTTTGAGAAAAGGATGGAACGGCCATGATATTTTTTCCCGACTTGGCAATATTCGAACGCATCCATATAGCTTGTTGTGGTCCGGAAATTAAGGCGCCTGCCTCTCATTCACAAGGGTGGGTCTAGAAACCTAGCAAGTACCAATTTGAGTATCATATATCTGAGATACATTTACTTTCTAAGATTTAATAAAACAACGAGAAGAAACTGAGAAAAGCTCTACTATTTCAAGGTACAGTCAAGAAAACATCGCAAGGAATGGTCTTATTATTTCTATTTTATTACCCGACTACGGCAAAGCAAAAGGAGGATTATGATTTTGATAGGCTATGTATGTATGTGGATATGTATGTATGTATATACATATGTAGTTAGGTTTTAGTTTTTATACTTTTTATTATTTTAAGTTTAAAATCGCCTATTCACCTTGGGCACACGTGGTGATAAATGATCAAATCTTCTCTGTGTAAGCCTTTACTCATTAGTACCTAGGCACTTATAGACTGATAATGTGAATCCGCCTTAAGCAAGCGTGTTGATTAACTTCCAATGTTTATGCTTTCTCAATATGAGAACAGGCTCAGCAGTAGATATATAGGCTGATGATGATGATGAATACTAATAAAATGTGTAGCCACGTAGGTACACACGTGAATAAATACTATAATTCCATAAAAAACTCAATACATGGCTAATTACAACATAATATTTTTCCACATATGTATACTCTGTGATTGCCCATTACTATTATGGCCGGCTGAATGCCCCACTGAGTTAAACACTAAGGAATCTATTAATCACTTCACTAAGACTAGAAATACGCCTAGAATTCTGTCTGACTAGACACTTGACTTGACTAGTTAGCTATTAGTATTTTGCTGACAAATTGTTTGATTTTTATCGGAGATTTGATCGGTAGATTAGGTATTATTATTAAGTATTAGTATTTCGTTTCCGTTCATGGGATCACAGGATCCCGGACCTTTGGAAGGCGTACGAGGGTCCGAAGCCAACTCGCAGAAGCCCGTTGAACAACTTTAATTTAAGTGAAATGGGACATCAGCCGGCAATTTATCCCTGTATGCACTATGGAAGTGCACCCAAGGATAATCCCCGGTTGTTAAGTTAGTATTAAGTATTATTTTTACCGTAATAATACTCTATAATTAGCCGGAAGACGTTCGCTACTGGACAAAGGCCTCCCCTTTAATCCTCCAAGTCAAATGACAAGTTGTCGCCTGCATCCTTTACTCCCCGCGATTCTGACTATAATAATACTTATCTACCTAATATTTAAGTAGATTTAATAATACATTTTCTTTGTATTTATCTCGATTTTTTTATCTGTTACCTACTGTTTAAAGTACTTAAATATTATTTTAATATTTATTTTAAAAAGAAAATAATATTATTATGAAATCTCACAGACTGTTAACGTCAATGTACTGTTTGATTTTTTTTAATTAATCTTTTTCTAATACACTCGTTATCTTATATATATGTATAAAAGAAAGTCGTGTTAGTTACACCACTTATAACTCGAGAACGACTGAACCGATTTAGCTGAAAATTGGCAGGGAGGTAGTTTAGAGCCAGGAGAAGGACATAGGATAGTAGGTTAGGTAGAGTAGGGTAGGTAGAGTAGGTTAGGTAGAGTAGGGTAGGTAGAATAGGGTAGGTAGAGTAGGGTAGGTAGAGTAGGGTAGGAAGAGTAGGGTAGGTAGAGTAGGGTAGGTAGAGTAGGGTAAGTAGACTAGGGTAGGTAGACTAGGGTAGGTAGACTAGAGTAGGGTAGGTAGAGTAGGGTAGGTAGAGTAGGGTAGGTAGAGTAGGGTAGGTAGACTAGGGTAGGTAGACTAGAGTAGGGTAGGAAGACTAGGGTAGGTAGAGTAGGGTAGTTATAGTAGGGTAGGTAAAGTAGGGTAGGTAGGGTAAGTAGACTAGGGTAGGTAGACAAATGACGGGAGCGACGCCGCGGGTAAGAGCTAGTTTCTTATAAATTAACATAAGTGACTTTTTTCCTTTGAAACCAAACGAGATATAGAAAACAAAACACTTCAAATCAAACTCGTTCTTATAAATTTGTCAATAACATTTACCATTTCTATGATAATTTTAAAGCAACCATCATAATATTATTTAATGAAATGCGAGAAACCGGGTCTTTATATTGGGATGTGTGTCGATACATATTTTGGATAAAGGTACCTAAAGAGTTATATAATATGTTTGTTTTGCCCTAAAAGAATTGATTCTGTTGCCAACAGTATTAACTATTTTTTTATGTGATATGACTACAAACGAGCCTGCTAAGCAATAAGCGCCGCCTATGGACACCCGCAACAACGGAGGAGTGACGAGTGCGTTGCCAACCTTTTGGGGATTAGAGTTTTGGAGGTTTTGGCACGGGAAGGATTGGACCTCCGTTAACCTCACACACACGGCGAAACACAACGCTGTGGTTGTTTCACGCCGGTTTTCTGTGAGGCCGTGGTATCACTCCGGCCTAGCCGTCAGGGTGGTGGTATATTTCATTAAATATTCATTTTTAACTAAGTAGGTATAAAAGTTTTGACTTGCCAGCTCGACCGGAATGATACTACGACCGGCGTGAAACAAGGCAAAATGTAAGAAAAGTGATTCCTTGTGTTTTTACGCGAGTAATTACCGATCGTCTTCTTTTGAGGGGCGCTGATTGGTTATCAAGCGATCCTTTCTATGTGTTTGCTTCCAATTTAGTTTTTCTTATAACCTTTAATATTGTGATCGTGTGCCATAGTTGTTCGTTAAGAAGGGCCACAATAAACATCATTATTTAATTAAATAAGCTTTGAAATAATGCTGTATTCGTACCCTATACTTTACGAGTTAACCGTATTATAATGTGGTACTGATGTGAAATATTATGATAATTCTCAACTACAACCTATCATTAGAACGACCATATAATTTTGTATCACTGAACTTGTACAGTCACAGACAAACGCCGAATAGTTTATTAAGTACTAGCGACCCGCCCCGGCTTCGCACGGGGACAAAGCTGATACTAAATATCTCCACTATTTAATTAATAGATGTTATCTATACTAATATTATAAAGAGGTAAAATTTGTAAGTTTGTATGTAGGCGGTAATCTTTGGAACCGCTGCGCGATGGTCGGATTGCCAAAATTATTTCACTGATAGATAATTACAATATTCTTGAGTGATATAGGCTATAAGACATCATGCTACGATCAAATGGAGCTGTGTAGCGGGTGAAACCGCGCGAGCGTAGCTAGTTATAAATATGTATAAACCTTACTCTTCAATCACTCTATCCGTTGCGTAGTTTTAAAGATTTTAGCATAATATGTACATACGGATATAGTGACAAAGAAAGCGACTTTGTTTTATACTATGTACTGATGCATGCTAATGGCGATGACGAATGTTTTAATAATAATTAATTAAATTACAATATTAAAACATACGCAAGTAGTGAGATCATTATGTTTTACCCAGGTATATTTTTTGCATAGATTTTGCAGAAATATAAAGGGATAAACACGTTAAATAAATAAAATATTTACTTAATATGTTTTTTCCTTTTATTTTTTACTGTTGACGTATAATAAAGTACATATATAAACTTTGAACTTTTGAGCCGACTCATTCGTGACAAAGAATGACTCCCCTACACTTAATATCAAAAAGAAATTTACTTCTCCATGCAAAATGATCAATCAGCTGTTACAATTTGTTTACTTTTGACGTTTGGATTTGGATTGGTCTCATAGAAAAAGTTGTTGTAATTGATCACCAAAATCGGCTCCTTGGATATGTCCCTCGTTCAAAATGCCCTGTACACTAAAACTTATACTCGTAATTCTCCTAATTTTTAAATTAGGTTATGTTCTTTGTATTTAAATTTTAAATAGGGAAGGAATACTATCACTCTGTTTCCGAAAGGCTGATCAATGTTAAAATCAATTTAATTTCTTGTCAAGTCATCTGATTGGTTGACTGAATTATCAACAACCAATCAGATGACTTGACAAGAGATTTAACAGGAGATTAGTTAATTTTAGCGTTGACAAGCCTTTCAGAAACCGGGTGTAAGTCAGTCAACCCTACCAAAACACTTTTGTCATTGACTGTAATTCGATAGCATTGGTTACAAGAAGCGCGCTTGCATACTAAATGATAATGTTTATATAATAGCCCTCTTATGTACCTCCTGTCCTGCTAACATTACGTACATACATGCTTCAGAACCCTCCAGAAACATGGACGTCCATATTTTATTTCTAACTTTGGCTTCATTTGTTTTCTTAGTAAAGTATATTGAATGTATAGATTTTGATTTTAATGTCATCACGTCTTTCGTGACGTTAGATGAGAGACCTGTATCTCTGCTTATACCGTTTTCGTGTTGGAAACAACGTAAGTAGCCTTTGTTTGAAGATCAAATCCTTAAATATCTGATACCGATTGCTTACCATCAGGTAATACGTTTGCCGAGTTATCCCATAGAAAAGAAGATAGGAAATCATCAAATGCTTCTCTTATCCTGGGCAGAGCGAAATGAGGAGTCAGATTGTTGCTGACTAAAAACCACCAGGTTTTCTCTCCTGGTTCAGGCCCAGGCCGAGGCCTCTAATTATATATTTAATACTTCATTCAAAATTTTGTCTATATCTTAGGCTGCATTTCTGTTCATATGAACAGTGCAAATAATGTTGGCAATTGTGTTTTGTTTTTGCAGTGTGAGGATCTCTAAACTTTTATTTTGATAAATATTATGCATAAAAAATAATAAACACTAAATATACATAATAAATAATAATAATATATAATAGTCAGCTTACGACCTAAGCCGAAAGAATAAGTGTAGTTGATTAACTTCGCTCGACCGGAGTGATGCCACGGCCTCGCAGAAAACCGGCGTAAAACAACAAGTGAGGTTGCTGGAGGCCCAATCCTTCCCCTCCCCCAATCCCTCCTCAATTCCTAAATCCTTAAATCCCTAAAAGGTCGGCACTCGTAACTCCTCCGTTGTCCGTAACTCAATTTACAATTTACCAGGATTTTTCTATTGCAGATGCTCTCAAATCCTTGGCGAAGACTATGTGTGAGGTTGGCGTCAGCACTGCCACATCGCTACAGTATAATAGAACGGAGTATGATTTGCAGTACATCCTGATTATTGCTGACCTAACTTGTGAAGGTACTGACGGATTTCTGGTTAAAGTAAGTACCTACATAAAAGATTTTAAAATAAATAAATGATACATCTTCAAGAAAAGAAAGAAAAGAAAGAAAAACCATTTATTTCACACACAAATGACGCAAGAAACAAACATACACGAATATAGTTAAAGAGGGACAAAACAAGCAATGAACATAAAAGAGAGAAAAAAAAAAAACAACTTCAACTATGTTTGAAGTTTGTACTGTACGATATGAAACCAATTACTCTATCAATTCTTAGGTAATATACTTAGGTAATATAGGTACAAAAGTAAAAGATAAAATAAATGTTATGAGGGAAGTGGAAAAAAAACATTTTCTTCTCTTTTGAATAGTGACTACCGCTAGACGAGCACGCTGCTCATGAATAAGAGTCCCGTTGTGGCTTGAAACTCGTAGAGCGTTTCGTTACTTTTTTTTTCGTGCCCTCAATGTACGGCATTGCAGGATCCAAATTATCATCAATATCCAAAGCCAATTCTGGATTGGACGTGACGAAGTTCGAAGTATAGTTAGTGTTTTCATGACATCTTCTGCAAGACTTGACTTCTTGGCTATCCACAATAGGCTAGCCAGGTAACGAACTTAGCTACCACGCCAACCATTCATTCGAACATTGAACCTTATTTGTTACTAAAAATCTCATTTGGCATAATATCAGATTTTTATTCTAAAGTCTTCTTATAATTTAACTAGCTTTCGCCCGCGGCTTCGTCCGCGTGGTATGTTGATAAAAAGTACCCTATAGTAGTGTCCAGGGTTCACCTATCTACAGAGGTACCAAATGTTAACCAAATCGGTCCAGCCGTTTTTGCGTTAAAGAATAACAAACATACAATACCGCCGACGTATCTTGGCGAGTCTGAAGTTAGCCGATTAGCTGCGCAGTACACAATTTTATTCCTAAAAGATCCATTGCGCAGACAAACGGCTAACTTCAGACTCGCCAAGATACATCGGTCGTACTGTACATCTGTAGATTATCACAAACTTTCACATTTAAACCTAAAGAGAAGATTACACATTTCATCGTGTTTTTTATAAAATCCTGTTCATAGGCAAGCAAGGAAGGTTATTTCAAAGCCCCCTACCGCTGGTTACTCCTAAACTATGAGGATGATGACACGGCACTAGCTGATGCCGATATCCTGGTCGATAGTGACGTGGTCCTGGTGAAGAGGATCAGCGATCAGGAGTACTGGTTTATAGAAGGTAAGTAGACACACGGGCAAAGTTATGAACTTGGTCATTTATACTATACTCGGCTCCATTTGATTGTAGCGTGATGTTTTATAGCCTATCATCATCATCATCATCATCAGCCTATAAGTGCCCACTGCTGAGCAAAGGCCTCTTCTCACACGGAGAAGGTTAGACCATTAATCACCACGCTTGCTCAATGCGGGTTGGTGATTTCAAACTTATAATTAGAAATTATAAGTCCAGGTTTCCTCACGATGTTTACCTTCACCGTATGTCAGTGGTGTCTAAATAATCATAGAAAGTACATATAATTCGGAAAAAGTCACATTGGTACTTGCCAGGTTTCGAACCCGCACCCTCATGCATGAGAAGCGGGCGCCTTAACAGAAGCGGGCGCCTTAACGATCGCTGCCCATGGACACCCGCAACACCATTGGAGTTAAAACTGCGTTGCCGGCCTTTTGGGGATAAGGGTTACGGGGATTAATGGATCGAGGAGAGAAGAAGTGATCCTCTGATCATCTCACTCACACGGCGTGATTTAAAGGTAGAGGATCGATCTATGAGGTCGATAGAAGATCTGATCTATGAGATCTCTGATCAGATACCCGGACGAACCACGAACGGGCGGTCAGTTTATAAATGAAGTAAAGGTCATTATCCTTCAATATTTTTTGGGACTATAATGTGAATTCAATGTGACATTCACAGTTATACAAAATTAGAATGTACCGAGACTAATTATTTATAATAACTGAAGTTACTTTAACAAATAATGTAATGAGCAAAAAATATTTAATTATATTGACAATAGGTAACTTGATATTGTTTTATAATTGTTTATTTTTATAAGTAGCTAGCTTTTGCTCGTGACCCCGTTCGCGTTGTCCTTTTTTGAGTTCCAAACTATGTCTGTACCAAATTTCACAGAAATGGGATTAGTAGTAGTTTAGGCGTAAAGAAAAGACAGATAGACAGAGTTACTTTCGCATTTATAATATTAGTATAGATTATGTATGTATAAAACTAATGACAAATCCTGGAAGTAAGGATAACATTGGGTAACGACGCATACATGACTACTTCCAGAGTTAAGCTACATTAATAAATAAAAAAAACAATATCTAAACAAATATCTAATTAATCACTTAAAACCAAAACTACAGTACACCTAAATCTCTAAAACCCAAATCCCCAAAATGTCAACAATGCACTCGTTATACAACCATTGTAGCTGGGTCTCCATGGGCGGTGCTGATTGCTTACCATCAGGTAATCATCCTCTCGTTTGCCGACTAAAAATATCGCTACACAAAAACCCAATCAAAGTACAGAATAACACAATATAATCAATATTAATTGTTGCACAAAAAAACCAACAAATAATAGAAATCCTGCTTCTATACCTAAATGTTCTTTATGTCCTTACGGAAAAAACAATATATTCCAAGATGGCGTTAAAATACTACCTACCTACATAAACTATAGAAAAATCCCGCTATTGACGTCATCTCTGATTATTCGAAACACGCACGTACCTATTATTTTAGTTAAATTAGGTGTTATTTCTAAACTTTTATCTTTTCATATACTTATCTATACGTAATTGAGGTTGACTTAGAATTCCAGATACTTATTATTGGAAATATTCTATTCATCATACTTCCTGGTTTCTGACTGAAAAATCCCCCGTTCCTTGTCCTGCTCTAGGCCGAGGCCGCGGTACCTACCTTTTTGCACTTGATCCGCAATCCCCGCAGAGCATTAACCACATAGAGCTCCATCTTGTGGTCCATAGACTTCTTGAGGCGCGCGCGGAACGCGAGACATACAATTAAAACTTATTTTTGTAGACTAAACATGCAAGACAAGTTAGACTCTCACGTACTACATAAGTCAGCTGTTGGTCAGAAAATAAATTAAGTATTTAATCTGTTCCTATATCTAACGCTACCTGAATAATAATATATGTATTAGGTATTTACAAAACTTTGTACAAATAAGTTCATGCAAGAATTTAAACAAAACTAGCGATCGGCCCCGGCTTCGCACGATTGCAATGCTGATACTATTGTATTTCTACACTATTAAATGGATGTTATTATACATATGTATAAACCCTTCCTCTTCAATACCTAGCTCTATTTAAAAAACCGTATCAAAATCCGTTGCGTAGTTTTTAATGCATAGGGACATAGGGACAGAGAAAGCGACTTTGTTACTATGGATAGAGTGCTTCAGTTTCTCTTTATAAGATAAGTTATAATTAATATGCAGTAGATGGATGCAGCTGGAGTATTTGGCTCATTTCGGAAATATTTCCAAATTGCTAGCGCTCAGTGAGAAGTCACTGAGGAATTAGTGCATATTTCGAAATAACAAAAAAAACCTAAATGGTATCATTTGAATTGACAACGAGGCAGTTTTAATAAAATATTAAAAACATTATTTTTGTTACAGCCTACAAAATATCAGAGACCTCCAAGATAATTCACACAAAACGATTAATATGGAGAAGTAATAACAGAAAAGTGGATGAGAATACAAGAATTAATATCACATCTTTTGATCAACCTAACAGTGAAAATACCGACTTAGCCCAATACCAGTTCGACGATACTAAAAATACTGGATTAGGTGTTCCAACGAGTACAAATACTGTTTCAAAAGTAACTGTTACTAAATATGGATGGATGGAAGACTATAGGAGTTCAAATGTTTTATCTTCAAGACGGTATGATTTGAGAGGACATACATTGACAATGGTCAATGTGATCACGGACAGTAATGAGACCAGACTACATATGAACGATAGACTGTAAGTATAAAAACATTAAATTATATTTGAATATAAACCAGCTTTAAGCGTGGGAGAGCCATGCTTAGGCAGGAATGGGTCGGCTCGACCGGAGTGATACCACGGCCTCACAGAAAACCGGCGTGAAACAACCACAGCGTTGTGTTTCGCCGTGTAAGTGAGGTTACCGGAGGCCCAATCCTTCCCCTCCCCCAATCCCTCCTCAAACCCTAAATCTCCAAATCCCGAACCCCTAAAAGGTCGGCAACGCACTCGGAACTCCTCCGTTGCGAGTGTCCATGTATATATTCATCAGGTAATCCGTCTGCTCGTTTGCCGACTTATTACATAAAAAAAGACCTTGTTCGTTTTGCTGCTCCGAGCCAGGTCGCGCCTCGTGTTTCCTATGGGCACATACTTTTTTGTGAGAGGGAAATCACCAAATGACTCCCCCCGCCCATAGTGTCTGACTCTTACTGACTAAAAACTTCCCCGTTCCTTCTGGTGCTCCGGAACGAGGCCGCGGAGCCTGATTACGCTTGCTCCGCAACCCCGGCTGAACATCAGCCCTAGGTATAGGGCCCCGTCTTTGGTGGTCTATTGGGTCTTTGAGGCGCGCGCGGAACGCTACGCGCCATACGCCTGATCCTGGCGAGTTACCCTTATTCGCCGTCCGCAGACCCGCGCTTAGTGGCCGAAGATCATCTCTCGATCCCCGACGACCGAAGTGTTGCCTACTGCGGCGGCATACTTCTACCCGCAACCACAGCTGGACATCGGCCCCAAATACAGCCAGTTTTTTTGTATCTGAAACGCTACCTCTCAATCAAGTAACGTTTTAACATAACATTAACCTACATTTTTTTGTTTATTTATATCTTCCGTGTAGTGATCGAATTTAAATTAGATTTCTATGTTAATTTTGTTGTTATTTTTAATTACCCATTGACAGTCACCTTCACCGTACAATAACTTATTTGTCCTCCAAATAAAGGACAAATATAAGGTTTGTTATATAATAATTGTGAAGTTATTAATACTAAAATAAAAAAAGGAAATATATTTAAAAATGAATTAGGTGAGTATTATAGTTATATCATAATAATTTATACTTAGTTTTTATTATTATTCTAAATAGTGCAATAGATAATGAACATTTTTATACGATAATACAACAAATTATATTCATAAACAAAATTTTTAAAATTTCAATTTATTTTATTGTAAGTGTGTTCATGCTTTTTTTTTTCAATAAAAAACCTGGTGGTAATGGGGGAAGTATTTTGCTATACCCTTATTGTTGTTTTGAAGCCAGCCCGGTAGTGTCACAAGCAGGGCTCTCCCGTACTTAAAATGGATAAGATATAAATCAGAATTTAGTTATCGACCCCTCAACAAAGAGGCTGTAATACTGATTCATGTTTTATTAACAACATTTATTTTCTCTCCAGCTCATGTTCTAAGAACATGTATATGCTAATGGACAACACATTTATCTAAAACGCAGATATTATAATATTATTACACGTAATGCTGTTTATGACTATCCTTCGCCTACATTGTAACTTGTATTCCAAGTTTTGTTGACATCCTTGTTCAAATTCTTACATAAGTATTAGATATACCAGAATATACCTATATAATGTTTTAGATGCAAACTTGTGATTTAGTAGCCTTTAGGAAACAGAGTAAAGTTCTCTTATATCGGATAAGGAGGATTCTTCGACCAGGCGTGGTGATCGTGCCTAGCGGGATACTGTCCAACAGTTGTCCGTTGGACTTTTCTATCCGTTTTTATTAGCGCGGAAGCTTCACTTGCGCTAGCACGAAAATTATCGAGAAAGTATTCGTATCGAAATCGAAAGCATTCTATGGGATTTGTACAGCGCCCTATTGTGCGTGATAGGAACTAAAAATCGCAAGCTCGAATGATTTTAACAACTATCGTATAGTAATCGTATCGTGTAAATATCGAAAAATTTTGACACAATTTGGAAGCACGAACGATCTTTTGACGTATGGTATCGTAAGTTTCGAAGGTTGGCTATCTTGTATACTGTTGTCAATCTATGTGGGTCGCCACAAGCCTATTAAGTAAAATTTTTTCTCTAATTTTTTTTTTTTTAAAACCATTGCCCCACTTTAGGATTTTCTCCTGTGTTGTGGGTGCGTTTACAAACATACAATGTCACATACACATGACACCCAGACCCGAAACAAGGATTTGTGGATCACACAAAGTGTTTTTCCGTGCGGGAATCGAACCCGCGAAACGTTGCACGGCAGTCAGTTGCCCAGTCACCGCACCAACCGTGCAGTCAAAACATTATTGGTTAAGAATGAAATGAGCTTTCCTTAGGTTGAAGTCTTTACAATTTTACAATTCTTAAATTCAGGGAGTATATCAGTTTGTAGACGATATATCGATATCAAATTAAAATGAACTTAATCAATTTTTATGACAAAATCATTTAATCAATTTTCTCTCCCTGGGTCTCTGGGGGCGAGAGCCAGTGTCAGCCTCTACTGATTAAGAACCACAGCTTTATTTTTCGGATTTTGTGTGAAATTATGCCAGAGGCATTCAAAACTTACCTAGAGTAATAAGTGTCTGGCGCCGTTCAGTGTCATCGAATGTTTACTAATTTTACTATCTGGTAAAAACTCGCCTGTCTTTATAATCATCAGCCTGATTTCGTCCACTGCTGGAGACAGGCTTCCCCAATTTCACGCCACTGAGCTCGATGTTCAGCTCTTCTCATCTAATAACTGTCTCTATCTATACTAATATTATAAAGAGGTAAAATTTGTAAGTTCGTATGTAAGGGGTAAATTTTGGAACCGCTGGTCGTATTGCCAAAATTCTTTCCCTTACAGATACAGCTACAATGTTTCTGAGTGCTATAGGATAAAACATCACGCTATGATCAAACGTAGCTGAGCAGCGGGTGAAACCGCGAGAGAGTAGCTAGTATTAAATAAAAAAATAAAAATAAAACAGAACAGATCATCACACATCACCAACCTATAAATACTACAGGGCAATGAAATCTTTTCACGAATAGATAATGAAGCTTTGCGGATTGACGATTTCAAACTTTAGTTAAAGTTAAAATTCCAAGTCTTCTCACTACTGGATCCAGGGGGAGATATTCGCCCCTCAAAAATGTCGCTCGCGATGTTTTCCTTCACCGCATGTTTGGTGTCTAACTAATCTTATAAAGTACATAATTATAACTCTGAAAATGTCACAACGCGAACGGTACTATCTAAGTTTTGAAGTTCTAAAATTTTAAGAATTCAGATGAGGAACTATCGCCTTAACTATAAAGCCCGTCACGACGATCTAATTAAAATGAATAACTTTCGCAAACTCGCGAACTACAACTGGTCATGCAAGTAGCTATTTAAACTTATTGCTCGACCGAACTCCGATGTATCACCAACTTTTATCTGACCAAGTTCCATTGTCATCTCATACGTGACTGAACTAACGATGCTGGTTGACTTCTCCAAGTTCCTTATTAAATGTCAACTTTATTTATTAAGTACTAGCGACTCACCCCGACTTCGCACGGGTGCTGATACCTACGGTGAAGCGGGGTAAATAAAATTCGAGAGGTGTATAGATACTAGGAAAATTCATCATCATCATTAGCCTATAAGTGCCCACTGCTGAGCAAAGGCCTCTTTTCACACGGAGAAGGTTTAAATCACCGCTCTTGCTCAAGGCGGATTAGCGATTTCAAACTTATAATTAGAAATTATAATGCCAGGTTTCCTCACGATGTTTTCCTTCACTGTTTGTCAGTGGTGTCTAATTAATCTTAAAAAGTACATATTATGACTGAAAAATGAACCTCCGGGCCATCACGTCATGGAAAATTAGCCTACATGTATTCACCCATTTTCTCTTTCACCCCTCAAATTCTATTCATCCCGTATTCGCTACTTAATTTCTCCACTTTTTATTAGATGTTTTACATATTTAAACATACTTATATGCTCTTCAATCGTAGTTTTCAAAATTTAAGCGTAGGTACGTAGAGATGTAGGGACTGAGAAAGCGACTTTGTTTTGTACTACGTAGTGATAAGTATTCGAACGGTTTTTCCCAAAATGCCAGACGCAACGGTACCGAGCCACAAAAACTAAATACAGGGCCGGAACAACAAAACACTAAAGTGCAGGACTTTCCATAAAAAACCTCTTTTTTTTCTAAACGTAAACTTTCTTCTTCAGATACCTACACCAGGACTGCATAACTAAGATGTCTTACGCCGTGGTAAGCATATGCTTTCACATGCTGAACGCGACTGAGAGACTCCTCTTCACCCACACATGGGGATACAAGGACAAGAATGGACAATGGCAGGGAATAGTTGACCATCTGCTAAAGAAGGATGCTGATTTGGGTATATTTTTAATGTTTGATTCTTTACAGAAATCTTTAATCCTATTATTAATTGTAACATTCCTTAGTTTAGATATTAGCACGGTTAGCGCTAAAACAACTAGCTGCTGATTAACGCGTTTCGGGTTCGATTCCCACACGGAACAACAAACGAAACAACATTTCTAGTCTCACTTTTGACTAATTTGACTTCACGGTTGGCGCGGTGTCTACTGGCCCCCGAGCTACGTGTCGCGGATTCGATTCCCGCAGTGAACTACTTTTTGTGTGATCAAAAAAATCAAAGGTACTGTTAATTTTATCAAATCATTAATGTACTGTACATTTAATTCGCATATGAAAGATGAATTCCTCGCCGGCTAATGACATTGAGAGAAATTGTCCATACGAACTAGTTTATAAGTATTAATTTAGATCGAAAATAATTTCCTGTCTCATTAATCATTAATTGACTGCATAAATTATAAATTGTAACTGTACTTAAATATAAAATAATATTAAAAACTAGATTTGAATTTGGTCTTAATCCCAATGGACTAGTTTGTCTAGATAAGTACAGTTAAGGATTCTTATTCTGAAAACTAGAATAAGGGGAAAGTAGATTACGATTACTGTGGTCAGTTGGGCCTTTTTTGTAAGGAAAAAATCATCAAATGTCTTCGCTCGCGTAGAGTGAGTCGAAAGAGAGTGTCAGACACTATTGACGCGCTTTCTTCCAGATAACCTTTAAAAAGAATTTGACAAAAGAAGCTCGGGCAAAGGTAGAAATAGTTTTTTTATGTAATAATATGTCGACAAACGAGCAGACGGATTACCTGATGGTATATACATGGACGCTCGCAACGGAGGAGTTACGAGTGCGTTGCCGACCTTTTAGGGGTTAGGGATTTGGAAATTTAGGGATTGAGGAGGGATTGAGGGAGGGGAAGGATTGGGCCTCCTGTAACCTCACTCACACGGCGAAACACAACGCAGTGGTTATATCACGCCGGTTTTCTGTGAGGCCGTCGTATTATTCCGGTCGAGCCGACCCATTCTTGCCGAAGCATGGCTCTCCCATACTTCCGAAGCATGGCTCTCCCACACTTGGGAGTGGTACTATTTTAGGAGTAACACCAAACTTAACTTTGACCTTGTCTTTTTTATAGGAACCCTAACAATATTTACACAAGAGCGCATGGATGTGGTGGACTACATAGCAATGGTTGGCACGACAGCCGTGCGCTTCGTGTTCAGGGAGCCCCCCCTCTCCTATATCTCCAATATCTTCACCCTGCCTTTCTCCGGCACCGTCTGGCTGGCCATCTTCATTTGTGTCCTGGGATGCTCCATATTCCTGTATATTGCTTCCAGGTGGGAAGCCAGTATGGGTATGGTAAGTTGAATAATCAATCATAGAAGGTTTTTAAAATGTCAATTCTATGGTATTACATGAGATAGGGCGGCATTCTTTCCTCTCTTGGACTTTCTTGGACTTGGAGCTCTTCAAGTGTTGCGGATGTCTATAGGTGGTGCCGAATGCTAGCCATCAGGTGATCAGTCTAAGTCTGTGTCTGATCAGTCTCTCTCACTAGTTATAGTTAAGATGAATGCCATATTGTATTTTCGGACACCTACATTTTAAGGGATTAAAAGAGATAGGGTAACGTGAACGAAATATGTTTTTGTCAAAATTCATTATCTTTGATTCGTTATTTCTTATTCCTGTAATAGGCAAAAAGTTGTTTGCTTACTTTAGTACCTAACAATTTTTCGCCAGTCAAAGTGTGAATGTCATTTAATAGCGATTCTATCCACAATTTTTCGAGCTTAATTAGTGGCGAGAGATGCCCTTTATGCTACACTTGAGAGAAGCCCGCAAAATTTTAAGTTCTTTAATGCATATGTATTTTCAGCACCCACTACAACTGGATGGATCCTGGGCTGATGTCCTTATCCTCATTATTGGTGCAGTTCTGCAGCAAGGATGTACACTGGAACCGAGATATGGAGCAGGTTTGTACGGACATGGTGCTAATCCACTACACATTTAGGTGAGGCGTCTCGATTTGTTGTTTGTTACAAAAAAAAACAGCTTTAAAGAGTTTTCCACACTAGCTACATCACAAAATAATACGTTTTTGATGAATGTTTAATAGAAATAACGAGGTAAATAGTTTTCGAAAGAACTGTTTTATTACCTTTTAGACTCTCTGCTCTAAAGAAACGTTTTGATAAGAATTGTTTTGTAATAACTGGAACGAAAAAACTGGCTTAAGTTTAGTTGATCCTTTCCGTCTCCTCGCCTGGAAAAAAAGTAGGGATAAAACTCTTATGATCTAAAATATCGCAGCATATTCCAACTATCAATCTGGAAAAAATATGTACTTAATACAATTTCAACTTAACTGTGTCGTTTAAAAGCCCAATTTTGAAGAAATTTAAGAGATTATCCGACGTGGTGGTAATATCAATATCTTATCTCTAATCTATCAATTCTTTATTTTTCTATTCCACCAGGACGCTGCGTGACCTTGATCCTCTTCATAGCTCTGACGGTCCTCTACGCAGCGTACTCAGCGAACATCGTAGTACTGCTCCGAGCTCCCAGCTCCTCAGTCAGAAGTCTACCAGATCTCCTGAACTCACCACTCAAATTGGGCGCCAGTGATTTTGAGTACAATCGGTATTTCTTTAAGGTAAAAGTTTCTGAAGACAAATTTTTTTCGCCCTGAAATCATTAAGGTGTTGTATAATGAATCTGTTGTTACACTTATTATAAGAAAGGTCAAGGTCTTTCAACTGATTTTTTGATCGAAAAACGGGGTATAGTATTATTCCGGACCACTGGTAGAAGGTCAGAAAAGCACACCTAATTAATATTAGTGCAAACGATACATGGACTTCCCTCGCTACTTCTTGTAAATATGAAGATACCTTTCTAGGATCCTCCCGAAAACAGTTGTTTTATAATATGGGATTATATGGCAAACTCACACACGGATCGCTTGATGGTAAGCAATTGCTGTTCTCATGGAGACCCCAAGTACTAGAGCGGTTATTAGTGCATTGCCGGCCTTTTGAGGCGGTTTATGAAATTTGGCAAGGTTACCTCACTCATACGGTGAAACATAACGCTTTGGTTGTTGCACGCTGGTTTTCTGTGAGGCCGCGTTGTCGGTCCAGTTAAACTGGCCAAAGAACGCCAAAAATTGCCACAACTTCAATAGATCTTTCCGAGCCTCGATGTAAGGTCTCGTTCCTACAAGTCCTCGATCCTGACGTGATAAACCAAAATAAAGAATAAACATTTTACAACTTGTTAATCTATGTTTACTAGTGTTCTTATCTATACTAATATTATAAAGAGGTAAAATTTGTTAGTTTGTATGTAGAGGATAATCTTTGGAACCGCTGGTCGGATTGCCAAAATTCTTTCACTGATAGATAGCTACAATATTCCTGAGTGCTTTAGGCTATAAAACACCATACTACGATTAAATGGAGCCGAGCAGCGGGTGAAATCGCGCGAGAGTAGCTAGTAGACAATATACAGACTCAGAAATTACTAACTCTGTTACAAAAATTCGATTTTATGTTACAGAAACTCAACGATCCCATCCGCAAAGCTATTTACGAGAAGAAGATTGCACCGAAGGGAAAGCAGGCGAATTTCTACTCAATGAAAGATGGCGTCGAGAGAATTAGAAAGGTGAGTAACGACTTATTCTTTTTTTTTGAAACACAACTAAACATTACATTCTTATGCAGAGGGTGCATTTACAAAGATCCGATTTTACAAACACTTTACACCCATATCTGGAACAACGATTTGTGAACCACACCAAGAGTAGAGTTCCGTGAACGAGAACGACAGGTCAGTTTTGGCAAAATTTTGGTCTTAGATTTTTTATTATTTTTCCATGTACTTATTTACATTTTTTGTACTCTATACCTAAAAAAAGGATAGTCAGCTATATGAAATATGTACTTATTTAAATACTTTGTATGTGTAGGTAGATATACAATAACTTCTTAGCTACTTGTAGACATCGAGGCATCACAAAACTGTATAAACAATAAGAATGCATAATTATTAAAAGAAAACATCTGAATAAATACATTGAGGCTGATTAAAACGAATGTAATAAGAAAGGTTTTTTAATTAAGTAATAATTGTCACATAAAATAATTAATTGAAACATATTATAACACCGATAAATAAATTTGTATATTTCCTATCTGAACAAAAATAATACAGACTGGTAGTATCAAAATCTAATCAGAATATAAGTGTGGGAAAGCCATGCTTCGGCACGCATGGCCTCGCAGAAAACCAACGTCGAACAACCGGAGTTGAGGTTTCCAAAGGTCCATTCCTTCCTGTCATTCCTCCCCAATTCCTAAATGCCCAGAACCCCTAATCCCTTTTTAGGGTCGGCAACGTATTTGCAACTTCTTTGGTGTTGCGGGTGCGGACAGCACTGATTGCTTACCATCAGGTTAACGGTCTGCTCGTATGGCGCCGTATCACATAAAAAACACTTTAATATTTTGTCTATGCAGCTGTGTTTTTTTTTCTAAGTTTAATGGCATTTTATGTATGTACTTTTAATTGTTTTAGCACAATTAAACTTGGCAGTTATAAGGTAGATTAGATCACCCTTATAGTCTATGGTCTACTACGGTATTATCAAGCTCGTTTGAAAATGGAATAGAAATATGGCTGACTAGCTACTCTCGCGCGGCTTCACCCGCTGCTCGGCTCCATTTAATGGTAGCGTGATGTTTTATAGCCTATAGCACTCAGGAACATTGTAGCTTTCTATCAGTGAAAGAATTTTGGCAATCCGAATATTGAAAAATATAAAGATTACCCCCTATATGTATACCACTTTAAGTGTGGGAGAGCCATGCTTTGGCACGAATGGGTCGGCTCGACCGGAGTGATACCACGGCCTCACAGAAAGCCGGCGTCAAATAACCACAGCGTTGTGTTTCGCCGTGTGAGTGAGGTTACCGGAGGCCCAATCCTTCCCCTGCCCCAATCCCTCCTAAATCCCTAAATCTCCAAATCCCTAATCCCTAAAAGGTCGGCAACGCACCCATAACTCCTCCGTTGCGAGTGTCCATGGGCGGCGCTGATTGCTTACCACCAGGTAATCCGTCTGCTCGTTTGCCGACCTATTAAATAAAAAAAAAAAAAATTACAAACTTACAAATTTTGCCTCTTTATAATATTTGTATAGATGGAATCATACCCATACTTACTGATAAACAAAATCAAATTCGAGGATTTTGGGCTCATTAGATATGTTCATGAATAAATATGAATAAAGGCGCGTTTTAAAAATTAAAAAAAAAAACATATTTCGGAAATTAATCTCATCACTATTGTCTTTTGCCTCTTATCGATAGAACTATGTACTTATATACCAGTATCTTAATTGGCAATGAGTCTAACATGACGAGGTGGCCGAGAGGTTAAGGCGTTGGACTGCTAATCCAATGTGCTCTGCACGCGTGGGTTCGAATCCCATCCTCGTCGTTTATTTTTTAAACAAATCACTTCATAAATCTTAAATTGATAATTTAATTTCGTTTTTTTCTCTTATCATATCATTTTAATTGGTTTCGAGTTTTTTTTACTGTATAACTAAGTACAGTAAAAAAAACTCAACTTTGTTTTCATTAGATTAAAGATTTGTGTTATATTGATTTTTTGTAAATTCATGGTCAACTTTTCAGTTAATATTGTGTGTGTTCCTATCTGACCACGTTATGATACTCCAAGGTTAAGGAGCATGTGATCTATATCTCTTTCTATTTTGATTTTATTATGTGATGACATAACTTTTTAATTGTAAATGTCTTCTTTTATAAATTATAACGGGGTTACGAGTGCAAGTGCATTATGCAGGTACCGTGGCACTAGCCCAGTGCAAAAAAACGAGAGGGGAGCTTTAATCAGTAAGAGTCTGCCACTTCCTTTCGCCCAAACCTGGGCAAGAGAAGCCATTTGATAATTTTCCCTTCACCAAGAAAAGGCCAGGGTATGGTGCTAAAATAAACAAGGTGGTGTTTAGTCAGTAAGAGTCTGACACATCCTCTCACCACCCTCAGGCCGAGAGAAGTCATTTGGAAACTTTCCTCTATCAAAAAAGAAGAACTTATTACCTAAATCAGGAATTCACAAATCAATTTTTGGACAGGGTCTGTTCGCATTCCACATGGAGCTGAACCCAGGGTACCGACTAATCCAAGAGACGTACCAGGAGGACGAAAAGTGTGACCTGGTGGAAATTGACTACATAAACGAGATAGACCCCTGGGTGCCAGGGCAGAAGAGGTCGCCGTTTAAGGATCTTTTTAAGATTAAGTAAGTTTGCGAGAACTGTCAGATTAGAGTAAGTTTTAGTATAGTTTAGTTAGTAATCCTTAATGCAATATCTTTGATAAGAAAATTATCTTTGTGTCTCTCACACATTTAGTGTGGGAGAGCCATGCTTCGGCATGAATGGGTCGGCTCGACGTGCTGCTCGCCGTGTGATTGAGGTTACCGGAGGCCCAATCCCTAAATCTCCAAATCCCTAATCCACAAAAGATCGGCAACGCACTCGTAACTCTTCTGTTGGTGTCCATGGGCGGCGCTCATTGCTTACCATCAGGTAATCCGTCTGCTCGTTTGCCGACCCATCACATAAAAAACATTTAATCCGTAGTAGAACAGGAGTGTCGAATTATGCTATCAGCACTCAGTTACCAATAGCAATTGAGTAACAATACATACATAATATAACGGCAACCGACTGCACTCATTTCATTACAAATGAATAGCCCTACCAAAGTTACCAAACCCTTTTAAAACATGCATCAGCAACTTAAAACTTCTTTTTCTTAATGAGATACGGTCAATAAGCAGACTCATTACCTGGTAGTAAGTTATCGACACGGCCCATGGACACCTGCAAAACCAAAGGAGTTGCAAGTCCAAGACTAGGGTGAAAGATGGGGTCCTTTCAAACCAATGCAAAAAACACGTAATGTCAAAGCTTTGATATTTTCCTAGTTTCCTGAAGATCAGGGAGTCAGGAGTGCAAGCGAACGTGCACCAGCGGCTGACGGTGGCTCGGCCGAGATGTTCAGGACATATGTCCACCTTCAGCAGTGTGGGCATCACCGACATGTACCCTGCTATGCTGATGACCTTATATGGAATGCTGCTTGCCCCAGCCGTCTTACTGCTTGAGATTACGTATAAACGTTTGTAAGTATCTATAAGGAGTTATTCATCATCATCATTAGCCTATTAATGCACACGCTAAGCAAAGACCTCTTTTCACACGGAGAAGGTTTGAGCATCAGTCACCACGCTTGCGAAAGGCAGATTTGCGATTTTAAACTCAAAATTAGAAATTATAAGCAAAAACTCAAGCCGTACAAGAGAGAGCACCGTAAGGAAAAACTAACATTATTAGGTAGGTACTTGCCAGGTTGACCACAAAATTAATTTGATGACTGCTCCTATAGTAATTAAAAGCCTTAGTTTCAAAAATGTTTCTCTTCAATTATTGTCGTAGTGGCCTGAAGATCCCAGGCCAGCGGCCTCAAGCTTGTCATACTTGAGGGTGCTGGCTTTCAAGCCCTTACCGGGTATGAAACCTGGCAAGTACCTAGGTGACTTTTTTCAAGTTACATGTACTTTTACTGCTTAAAATGTAGTGAGGAAACCTAGCGTCTAAGGTTGGTGATTAATGCTCAAACTATCTCCGTGTTTTTTTATGTAATTGATCGGCAATCGAGCAGACGGATTACCTGATGGTAAGCAATCAGCGCCGCCCATGGACACCCGCAACGGAGGAGTTACGAGTGCGTTGCCGACCTTTTATGAATTAGGGATTGAGGAGGGATTGGGGGCGAGGAAGGATTGGGCCTTCGGTAACCTCACTCACACAGCGAAACACTACGCCGTGGTTGTTTCACGCCGGTCTTCTGTGAGGCCGTGGTATCACTCCGGTCGAGCCGACCCATTCGTGCCGAAGCATGGCTCTCCCACACTTGTGTGAGAAAATTCCTCTTGTAGGCTGATGATGTGATATGATGATGATTATATTTTATATATATATTTATATATATATATATTATATATTTCTTAATGATTCCATTTCATTTCAGAATAACAATTAGACAGCAGAAAAGAATACTAGCGGATTCTGACCACATCCCGTTCCGGCATTGAGTAATGAATTCTAGAAAGATGTACTTAAAATCGTGACATTTTATCACGATTCAAAATTATCTTAACAACTATTTTTAGAACTTATTCACCTTTGAAGGGATCTCATGCACATATAGCAGGAATCGTAGTTATTATTAGAATAAGAAGCTTATAACTTATTCATAATTATAACATTTGTAACATTTTTTCGTAGATAAAGCTCAGTCTGAGAGTAAAATGCTATATTAAATCACTAAACTGGATCAATTAAGAAAGCTTACACTTAAAAAATATCTTTGTAGAATTGAAAGTTTTTTTTTTGACATGCCTTTTTACTATTAGTTTGTACTTAGATTGATATAACGGACCTAGTATTATTTCCTTTAAGTCTTAATAGTCAATTTTCCTCTGTATTAATTTTATGTTTACCTAACTCACGTTAGTTAATATCACTCATTTACCGAACCTATTCAATCAAATGTAATGTTTCTTTAAGAAAGCTTTCGACTATGATTAGAATTATTAGACATGTTCAATTAGGCGCGGATTATCGGGTAGGAAGACAGTATTTCAATAAAATAATTGTGGCTTTAATGACTCTTTTTACAACTCTTAATATTACTATTACAATTTAACTAAGGATAATTAAGATTAGCTTGGATTTGAACTTAACGTCCACCGAACACGAGTGTGCGTGCGTATTCTACGAAGGTCTAACATTAAGTGTCCTGTTTTACAAGAAGGCCGCCTCACCAGAGCTCGGTGTTCGCTATGGACTTGAAATAATTATGACATTTGACAGTGAAGTTTGACATCAACGTATAACAAAGAGGTTTCACATGTGCTGATGGCCAGTGCGTCGTCATATATTAAAAATAAATAAATAAAATTAAAATATGTTATAAACCTCTTTTCCGTAAACTTTAGTCCTTACTAAAAGCAATGTTAACAAATGAAGATCTCAACTTAGGCCTTGACATTCACAATAAAGAAAACATAAAGTACCTAAATCAAGACGTGTTTTAATTTATTCATATTGAACAATCTCTTTATTTTCTACGCTGTCACAGTTGGAAGCTAGTCAAACAGAAAGACGTTTCAATGAAATATTCATTACATAATGTTAAGTAAATACATTCAATTATGTTTAGTTTGAAAGCCTAAGTGGGTCTTCAAAACGAATAGAACTGAACGCCTGGATACGCTTCTTTTTTGAAGAAAAAAAGCCTTCTTTTTATTACGGTGGTGTTTATTTTTGACAAATCTTTTTAATTTTAATTTCTTTAAATCATCAATCAATCCTGTAACATCATCATCATCATCAGACTATAAGTGCCCACTGCTGAACAAAGGTCTCTTCTCATACGGAGAAGGTTAGAGAAGCATTAATCACCACGCTTACTAAATGCGGGTTGGCGATTTCAAACTTATAATTAGAAATTATGAGTCCAAGTTTCTTCACGATTTTTCCCTCCACCGTATGTCAGTGGTGTCTAAATAATCATAGAAAGTACATATAACTCGGAAAAAGTCATATTGGTACTTGCCAGGTTTCGAATCCGCATCCAAATCCGAAGCGGGATCCTTAACCTCCGGGCCACCACGAAAATTCTGTAACAAAACAGAATATGCAATATTGGATGTGAGCCTGACAGTTAATGATGACTTTTTTGAGAGGCGAAAATCAACAATTACTTCTCGCGCCCTAGTTGGGACGAAAGAGAGTGTTAGACTTTCCGGGATTGCAGGGTAAGCGCAATGAGGCACCGCGACCTCGGCCCAGAGCAGGAGAAGGAACTGGGGGGTTTTTAAAACCACTCAGTTCCTTCTCTTGCTCCAGGCCAGCTCCTCAGATAAATTATTGCGTTAGGTACCACTTTATGTAACTTGGAAAAGGATAGGAAGGTGATGTCAATGACAGACTCACATAAAGACATTTTTAGTTATGTAGGTATTCTTACGTTCATACAATTGTCTTTACCTACGTTTTGAAGAGCTGTCCACACAAATTGTTCTCAATCACAGCTTTCTTTTTAGTCCAAGTTAACTAACTCATGTTGTTTTTACCTAGAAAAGAACTAACGTTCTAAGTAGACTTGCGACTTCTAATAAAAGAAAGCGATTAAAGATTTTTTTTTCATGATTCAATTTTCTCGAATGTATAATAATGCGAAGTCGCCATTTTGCGTGTTTAGATCTAATAATTAAACTAAGCTATTACAACAAGACGTGAAAAAAATATATAATGAAAGTACTTAACTGTTTATTTCCTGGTTTTATTTTGAATAGATAATACAATAAAAAGAATCTTGTTAGAATTTTATTACCTACCGACCAACCGAGGTGACCCTCCGAATAGTTCGTAATGATAGATAGCCAATGATCACGTTAGGTTTTCCACGACGGTTTTGACCTTGCATGCAAACCCTAGCGTGTATGCAATAACACTGTACATCATCATCAGCCTACAAGTGCAAAGACCGCTTTTCGAGAACGTTTGCATAATCGCCATGCTTGTCCAAGGCGGATCGGTGATTTTAAACTTATAACTAGAAATTATAAGCCCATCGTGCATAAAAAGCGGGAGCCTTAACGCCTAGACCACCACGAGAACTGTACTGTTGCGTTTAAAACGGAAAACGAAATGCGTCGACACAGTCGCAAAATCGCAGTCTGCGTTCAAGTAGCAAGTTTGCTTCGAACACAAGCACATGTTTCTAACAAAAGTCACGAAGACTTCATTCTTCTTTTGTTTCTAAATCTTTATTCATGCAATATGGCTGGCTGTTCTCTATTACTTTTTTTCTTTCTCGTTCAATATTCTGTTCTTGTACAAACAAGAGATGTGGAGAGTATTAATTTTATAAAACTTTTTATACTCAACGATCAAAAACCGACACATTTGATTTATAGTGGACTGTGTTGGAAAAAAGGTGAGTTGATATGAATATGAAGTCTTTCTTTAATATTTTTTATGTGTTACGAGCAGACGGATTGCCTTATGGTAAGCAATCATCAACGCCCTTTTGGGGATTTAGGGATTTGGGGAGGGGAAGGATTGGGCCTCCGGTAACCTCGTTCACACGGCGAAACACACTCGTCTGTGGTTGTTTCACGCCGGTTTTCTGTGAGGCCGTGTTATCACTCCGGTCGAGCCGACCTATTCGTGCCGAAGCTTGGCTCTCCCACACTTATACTTAATCACTAGTCTGCAGTCCTCGTTATGAAAAGTAATAGTCATTAGCTATATGTGCACAAGTGTGGGAGAGCCATGCTTCGGCACGAATATGTCAGCTTGACCGGAGTGAAACCACGGCCGCATAGAATACCGGCCGGCCGTGAGATAACGCTTACGTTATGTTGCGGTGTGTGTGAGTTTATTAGAGACCCAATTCCCCCTTCTTTATCCAGTACTCAAATGACAAAAAAATCCAATAATGTCGGCAATGCACTTGTGCTTTTTCGGTTATCCAAGAGCAGCACCGATTGCCTACCATTAGATCTACTATGCAAACAAATCTAGTGGTTATAAGATAAAGGGTTAGATCACTAACCAGTAAGTTAGAACGACACATTAAAACATTTTCTAGAGTGATCAGTAATACAGTTATGTAGGTATTTATCTTAAAAACTATTCGGCTATGGTGACCACTTAGTCCGCACATATCTAAGCTTTTTTCCTATTGAAATCGGTAGTACATAATATAAAAACTAAATAGCCTAACAGGACTAGCTTCTTGTTATGTTACAGAACTTATAAACAAGCTAGTAGTAGAGATGTCCAACATAGGAGTGCGGACGTCAGCGTCGTTTAAACCGAGGTCCAAGTATCAAGATCATGCTATAATGTACTTGACGGACCTGGACTGCGCTCAGTCGAGAACTGTTCTTTCTTATGTAAGTACTAACTGAACCGGCAAACTTCGTTTTGCCATATTCATTGTAATAATAATAGCCAGAAGCCGAATCTCCGGCCTATTGAATATGCATATCGAAGTTAAAATCAGTGAAGACGTTTCAAAGGATTAAGGTAACATTGTGATACAAGAATTTTATATAATTATGTACAATACCGCCAACGTATCTTGGCGAGTCTGAAGTTAGCTGATTAGTTGCTCAATGCACAATTTTTTTCCTAAAAGATCCATTGCGCAGATAAACGGCTAACTTCAGACTCGCCCAGATACGTCGGCCGTACTATGTAACTAAGATAAAAAAAAACATACAAGAGAAATACATATAGGCCAACTATTTCCAATTGCCAATTTGTTTCCGCTTTTTGTTTTCGCGGGGAAAGATTATTCAATGACTTTGGCCAGGACAGAGAGAGAGAGTATGGCGTTAGAGGGAGTAGTGGGAGAAGTCATTAGATGACTTTCTCCCTCAAAAATGTACTAACCGATTTAATTTGATCCAGGCTTTATCAAAAGAACTATTTCAATTCACGTACCGATGGCTGATACTAGTAACGTCGCCACAACTGCAGCAGTCCAAGATCTCCCTACTCGAGAACGGACCAGTGCTGGTAGATAGTGATGTGGTGCTCGCTGAGAGGATTGGAAATATGTTCAAGATGACTGAATGTAAGTATAGTCGAACCTTAAGGCTTTTTTTTGTGAGAGTAGAATCATCAAATGACTTCTCCCGCTTAGGGTAGGGCGGGAGGGAGTGTCAGACTTTTACTGACTAAAAACCCCCGTTCCTACTCCTGCTCTGGGCCGAGGTCGCGGTGCCTCATTGCGTTTACCCCGCAACCCCGGCTGAACAACAGCCCTATAGGGCCCCGTCTGTTAACCTTCAGGCTTGGACAGCATTTGTAACACCATCTGGGTTGTAGTTACCATGGACATCGGTGTTGCAGCAAACAAGCAGACGAATTACCCGATGATAAGCAATCATGTCCGTAAGGATTAATTATATTATGGATTCTCTACTCAAGAGGAGAGTAGAGAGTAGAACGTCAGGATCATAGATATAAGAAAAGAGTTTTTTATATTTCTGTGGTCTGTATCTTATATTTCTCTTCTTATATTTCTCTGTGTTTTATATTTCTGTGTCTGTATATTTCTGTTTTTTATATTTCTGTGGTCAGGATTGAGGAGCCAAATAAAATGCGTTCATATACAAAATTTACTCTGTTTTACTATTTTACTTCTATACTCCAAAAACAAACACAACACCTGCTAAATGATCAATATGTCGAATATATTAATTGATCGCTCACATCCAATAAAAATTCACCTCTTGAGTTTAGATTGAGGAGCCATATTAAAAGTATTTTATTTTCTGTCATTTTAGCGCTACAGAATAATATGCAAAATTGCTACTTAATGATACAACATTTTCATAAATATTCATCTATTACTTAAGGAGTTCCAGATGGCTCCTCAATTCAGACGTTTAGATTGAGGAGTCACTTTTGCATTAAAATAACTAGTGATATATTATGCTGCTAAATCTAGACTTCGTGCTGCAAAATAAGCTACATTGCTGCTAAATAATGGTGAGATCAAATTTTAAAAATCTGATGTGGCTCCTCAATACTTACGGACATGATCGGCCTTGCTTACGGACGTCCGAAGCAGAGACCTTTCAAGTGCGTTGCTGGTCTTTTAGGGATTAGGGTTACGGAGATTTAGAGAGACGGAGAGGATTAGGGGAAGGAATGAAGGATTGGGCTTCCCGGAACCTCACTCACATGGCGAAACACAACGCTGTAGTTGTTTCACGCTGATTTTCTGTGAGGCCGTGGTATCGTACCCGAAGCATGGCTCCCCCATGTCCATGATCATTCAAAATCAGTCCGTCTGCTTGTTTGCCGTTTCGCTTACATATTTTATTTTCCATATAGTTTTCACTACAAATACATATAGATGCACATTTTAAACTTGTGACCCATTATTTATTTATTTATTTTATTATTTATTTATTATTGCTTAGAAGGTACATTTTACATTATAAAAAGTATAAAATGTCCAACAAAACTGTATACACACTTTGTCTGTTGGATCAGATTTCAAAACTATTGACTTACTATAGGTTCTATTAAGTTAAGTTTACAATAATAATAAAATTAATATATTAGTATATATTAGTATTATATATGTATATGTATATGTAGTATAGGTAATATATTAGTATTATATATGTTAAGTTATATAAGTAGTATTAGCAGGTTAATATTAAGTACGTAAGTATGAAAATCAAGGATTAGATAGATATAATTTTTCAACAGTTTTGTTATGAAATACGAAACAATGCTATTAACAATGGTATACTGTATTTCCATCAAGTGCACAGGCCTGGACCTAACGGTACAATGATATCAACTCCTCGCGGCTACTACAACGGCAGCGTGGTGGACGTGCGTCCATACCGCGAGCTGTACCGCCGCCGACGTGACATGAGGGGGCACTCCATCACCATGTCCAACGTCATCCAGGACAGCAACACCACGCGTGTACATCTACCCAGGGAGGACAGACTGTGAGTAGGGGATTGATAATTATTATTATTGCCCAAATTTGAAATTAACAGATAATTTGCCTTCTGAATGATGCATGCGGGCACTCTGTATTGCAGTCTTTGAGAAGTGGCTAGAGAGACACCAAAGCGTCTTCACCTTCCGTCGGACGCAGAATGCGGTCTAGACCAGGAGAAGGAACGTCTTCTTAGTCTGTACGAGTGTGACACTGCCTCTCGCTCATGATTTTCCTCTCACAATAAGACACTGCTGCATTGTAGCTTAAAAGATTCATATAGTGCTGTTTGGTCTTTTTCAAATGTGTCTTCCCTTAGTCAATTCATATAACTTATACTATAACTAAAGACTAAACAACAATAATGTAAGAATGAACCACCACATGGCATCAGCAGACACCCCTTAATGGTTTAATTACAATTCAGGCATGTGTGAGACCACAGTTCTGGCATTTCGGTATTAAAAAAAAAACTAATTGTTCTTAGGGACCTACTTGACATTCCTATTCCAGTTTTAATTTATTGTTTCCAGAGAGCTCCAATACGATTCAATAACAAAAGCCTGCTGGTCAGCTGCTAAGATTGGCTTCGAAATGATCAACGCAACTCCTCGGTACATCTTCAGCTACCGATACGGGTACAAAGTGAATGGACAATGGTCTGGTATGATTGCTGATCTCTATGCCAACAAGGCCGATGTGGGTGAGTTGAGAAATCAAAAAATAAATCTATGTATATTATTGAAGTAGTCGTCTCAAGTGTGCCCAAAAGAAAATATATGAAAACCTCTTGGATCTTAGATAATACTTTAAGCCAGTTAGTAGGTATTTGAAATTTTTGAAATTCTCATTCATTCACATAATAATACCGGAGTTCTAATTTTGAGCGTGTGGTGTGTGACATTGTGGAACGATGTTTAATAAAAACTATTCAAACTGTATATTAGATTACTACGCATGAAATAATCCGATTTGGGTTTTTATTCGCCTTGAGCATGTGCGTGAATCGGGTATCAATAACTTTTAAGTCGTTTAGACTTCTCTCAGCAACTATGGGACTAATTTAATAGAACTTGCTAGTTATGGGCAATATTTCAAGGTCAATATAGCTATTATAACTACCACTTTTATTACGTATTTATATTTCTATGATAGACTGGTAATCCCATAAAATAGACTTGAATCGGTCAAATTTGATAAAAATTTCATTTTTAGGCACGAACTGCGTGATATTCCGAGATCGTTTCGACGTGGTAACCTACACAGACCTGGTGGCTCCCATGCGGATGCTCTTCATCTTCCGGCAGCCTCCACTGGCTTACGTGGCTAATGTCTTCTACCTCCCATTCTCCACCAGGGTCTGGGTGACTATAGCTGTATGCACTGCTATAGCAACCATCACACTGTTTCTTGCCAGTAAGGTGGAGATGGTTATGACAAAGGTTAGACTATTTAGTGAGATACCTCTGACTTAATTTTCTATTTTTGCTATGATATCTGTTTATTGAAAAAACTTATAACACCCCTCTTTTTGCGTCGGGGGTTGAATAACGACTCACACACTGAATAAATGCGGTCAAAAATGACCTCCGCTGTGCATTGAAACTAGTAGAGCTTTTCTTAGTCAGTTGACATAAGTTGTTATGTCTCTCGATATTTACCTACTATTCAAAAATTATTCTGTTATAAAGGAATAAGATTTTCATTGGAAACTAGCAACTCGTCTCGTCTTCGCACGGGTGCAATGCTGACACTAAATATCTCCCCTATGTAATGGATGTCATTATAGATACCTTTACTTTCCTTTTTAACCACTCTACCAAGAAACGCATCTAAACCCGTTGCGTAGTTCTGAAGACTTGAGCGTACATAGGGATAAAAAAGCGACTTTGTTTTATACTATGTAGTGATAATCCATTATAAAAGTGTATAGTTTTTTTTATAGAGTACGACTCAACAGCAGTTGGACGGTGGTATATGTGACGCGTTATTGTTGACCATGAGTGCTGTCACACAACAGGGATGCTACCTAGAACCCAGGCGAGCGCCAGGTAAGTTATGTATTAAATATTTCCTGTCATAATATTAATTGGGATACTTCGAATTAAATCCTAGCAATAGTATTACAAACTGGCGACGCGACTAGATTGGTTGCACATTAACACAAAACATATGTTTAATAGGTAACGACTAACGAAATAGTTGCATTGCTCCTAACCGAGCCAAACTCAAGCAAACTCGCCAGGACATGGGCCCATTAATGGGCCTCGTCTGTTGTGGTTTGATGGCGTCGTGTGGCATGTTTCAGGTCGCATGATGGTGTTCGTGCTATTCACGGCGTTGATGGCGCTGTACGCGGCGTACTCTGCCAACATAGTGGTGCTGCTGCAGGCGCCCTCCGACTCCATCCGCAGCCTACCGCAGCTCGCCAACGCTAAGATCACTCTCGCAGCCAATGACGTCGATTACAACCATTTTGTTTTTGTAAGTACCTTTTCGATATACCTAGGTACTTTTAACTTTTGGGGATTAGTGATTAGGAGATTTTAGGATTGGGGATTGGGCCTTCGGTAACCTTACAATCACGGAAAAGCACAACGCTATGATTGTTTCACGCCAAGTTTTCTGTGAGGCTATGGTATCACTCCGGTCGAGCCAACTTATTCGTGCCGAAGCTGGTTTCCTAATGTTAAGTCTTTAATATTTAATTTTCAGAATCAAAGCAGAGAGCCCTTATACACGTCTATTCGCGACCGAGTCTTTCCTGTAAATGGTAAAGCAAAACTTTACAGTCTGGCTGATGGTGTTGAGAAAATCCGTCAGGTGAGTTCGAAGGTCCCCCTAAATCTTGAATTATTTTATTGTTAAGATGATAAAACTTGAAATAAGATTGTTGAGATATCTCTGGCTTCTAACTAACCAAGTTTAAAAGAAAAAGAATCGCAATTCTTCGTAGGGATATTTTTCTAGCTTGATCCCTAGCAACTTTGTTTTGAGGGGGGAATCGATACCCGGAGTGTCGCCTACTGCGGCGACTGGAGCGTGAGGAAGATTACGCGCTCCACATCCTACTTTGGGAGCATCATTGTCATCACAAGCAACCTTATAGTGCTGTCAAAACATAATTATGTACATTCCTTTTGTAATTTCTACTTTCATCGTTCCATTTTCCCAAAATGCTGATACTATCAAATTTTAATTACACTTATAATAAAAATGCGTGTCTGTCTTCAGGGTCTCTTCGCCCTCCACTCAGTAGCAGAACCAGTGTACCGTCAGATCGAAGCCACGTTCCTGGAGAGTGAGAAATGTGACATAGCGACGGTGGACTATCTCGTCACCTTCGACTCCTTCACCCCCGTGAGGAAGGGGTCACCTTACTTGGAGCTGATTAGAGTTGTGTAAGTTATTGTTGGAACAATGTCCTGGTGGCCGGAGGTTAAGGCGGGTTCGAAACCGGACAGTAACCAATGTAAATTTTTCGGAGTTATACAGATAGACACTACTGACGTGAAGGAAAACATCGTGAGGAAACCTGGACTTATAATTCCAAATTATAAGTTTTAAGTCGCCAATCCGCCTTGAGCAAGTATGGTGGTTAATGTTCAAACCCTCGTGTGAGAAGAGGCCTTTGCTCAGCAGTGGGCATTTATATGCTAATGATGATGATGAAGCTATTGTTGTACTTATCATTGTCTAGTGTCCTTGAATTCCAATTGGGCGAGCAAAGTACTTATAAGGTCCTCGATTATCGTTCGTTATCCATATTGGACGGAGTCTATTTTTTTACGGTCAAGTAATAGTTGGGTTTGATACAAATGAGCTTACACAGCCGGATTGATACTATGATGACAAAGGTGTAATAGAAAGCCAGTTCTCTCCAAGGTTTTAGAGAAAACAACAATTGCGTCGCTTTGTCAAATTTTGCTTTCCTAGCCCATTTTTATATTTTATCTTCCAGTCACAAACAGATCCGTGAATCTGGTATCCAGTCAGCTATACGTAGAAGGTACCTCGTCTCCAAGCCTCACTGCACGACCAAGATGTCCTCGTTCAGCAGTGTGGGGCTGTTGGATATGCGTCCTGTGCTCATACTGATGCTGTATGGCGTTGCCGTCTCCGTTATCATCGTGATTGGAGAGATTATTGCCCATAAATTGTGAGTTATACCTACTACAGATCTATTCCTAAGTGACCTATGCTATTTGGAGCCTAGTACCTAATAGTCTGGTCGTGAAATTGGTGAATGCAGAAAAGTCCAGGAAAGGCCAGTCCAAGAACAGTGCATTGACAATTTTAATAACAAATCAAAATTACGTTTGTATTTTTTTTTCAGGATTAACCGATACTACAAGCAGAAATCTAAAGTACAGATGGTTAAGACCATACGTTACTAAAGCTTGAGGAAATTCCATAAACCTAATATTAATTGGGAATCAACCTAGCTCTTCATAGTCCGCAATGAACACGAAACAAATAAACTTACATAGAAACACTTAATTTTATTGTCGTTTTATTTTTTCAATAATTCTATATCAAGATATTTCATGTTTTTCAAGAATTAACAAAACTGTACCTACAATAAAATACAAAAGGACAACCAAACCAGAAATACCTTAATTTCCTAATGTAATCCCATTTATTTTGTCATTTTACTTCGTTTCTTTTCTAATGTTTTTTGGGACCTTATTGTGGTGGCTTTACGAGGGGCCTCCGCTTTCATATGTCTTTGTGCATGCTTCAACCCCACACTTTTTGCACTCACTTCTGAACAATTATGAACGTGGACTTGGATCGGTGATATCAATGGTGTTTTCATCTTCTGGCTTGGTATACTTTTCGCTTTTAATTTGTTTGGCAAGGGCTGACTCGCATTCCTCCTCTTTGACCTTGTAGAGTCCTCTAAGTGTGTTTTATCTTCATATTGGATTGCTGTTGTCTTTCTTCCAGGACGCCTATAGTCGTCAGACTTGCCGTCAGCACTTGCGAGTGTTCCAGCAGAAAGTACTGTCACCATATTACGAAGATCGGACAGAGTCTGTCCATGAGTTTTCACGTCGTCTTGTAACTTATCCAACTTTTTTTCAAAATGTTCAAAAGAAGTCATGATGCGATGCAAAGCATCAATAGGACGCGTCCTTTGGAAAGACATGGATTTTAAATAATTATAAATTGGAATTACACTAGAAAATTAATTATTTGCTTTGTAAGAATTTTGAATTTTGTTTTACTCAAACTTGTCATTTTGTGACACAAGCCGACGGATTATGGTTGGAGTTGTTTGTTGAAACTCTTTTCTTTGAACTCTTTTGAATTGCTTTTATTAAGTCCAATGATTAAAGAAACCTTTAGGATCGAGGAATTTGTCCTGTTAATTTTATATTAGGTAGGTACGTATAAATTCATAACAACCAAAATAAAGATAATCGGGCATAGGATGGTTTGATCATATTATTTTTTTAATGTGCAGTTAATTGGCTGGCGTTTGCCATTTTAGCGCCTGGTGGTAAGCGATGATGCGACCTACGATGAAAAGCTATAAGTGAACTTCACTCGGGCCTTGAAGAGACTCAGAGTAATCTCATTATTTATATTATCTCAAAATTCCACCCTAGATCTTGTTAAGATGAAATGATTACTAAAAAAAAAGAATAGGTAACGAAAAATTACTTAATATACGCAATCGTTAATCCCCAAATTCCAAATTACTAAACGAGAACGACCGTAATTTAATTTGCTACTACTGGTACTACCACTGTTTGAGGGCGTCGGCGATTGCTTGTTTTGCCACTAAAATAAATCCTACTTGCCTACACTTTCACAAAAAGCATAATTCTTGACACAAACACCAGAATTTGTCGTGGGGGCAGTAAAGTCATGTATTTTTGGTGTTTTCTTATTTCATTATGAATACTATTTCTTTTTCTTATTCCTCACGGCTTACCACACCAAAATTTGGCCGCCTGCCTCAGAAAAAAGTAATTCAGTAAATTACTACTTTTTCATCTGTAAGTATAAAAAAGTAATTTAGCTAATTTGATAAGAAACTTATAAAAAGCGGCAGGTAACAGAAATTATAATAAGCGTGAATGAGAAATGACGAAAAATCTGAGACGATGAATGTTGCCAATAACCTGGACTGTGATATCTTTTATATTATGTGTCTTGAATGTCGCAATAAAATTATTATTTTTCCAAAATATGAGTAAAATCTGCAAAAAAAAAGTTATTTAACGTTACGTGAAACGGAATGCAGAATAGTAATAGTGCTTGCTATCGCTGGCAACATTTAGTCCCGGATGTCAAATTCGAAAGACACGTTCTGCAATGGGTGACACCGCTGCTGAGGAAATCCAAAAACTAAACATTGACTCAAAGGCAGGGTTTTATACATTATATTTAGTTTGAAAAAGTATATAAGCACGTTATGTAAGAAATGTTAAAGTTTATCGGCATCCGTGGGGGCTGTGTGGTCCGCTGCAAGGACTACGCATATGCCACATGGGTCTGTAGGAGTTTCATCAGCGTTTTTTGCTGGACAATATCATGCGGTTTCCTTTACCTACGATTATTTTTTTCTGTACCTAAGTTGTTTTATTTGTAGTCTATGTGAACATACAAGCTATGCTATGAAATAACTCGTGTTTGCCATAGTTTCGGGATATATGTTGCCAAATACTCGTTAGGTTATTAAAGTGAAGTGAACCGTGATTGTGACATACATCTGTGTAAATTATACTTTTATACGTAATTACTTAACTAAATATCGATCTTTACGTATATTTTTTGCCTGGGAAAGTTGCCACCTTACAAGAAAATAGTGGTTTCCAATTGTTTGTGATGTTGCACAATAAACATGTCCAGTTGTCATTGCTATGTCCCTACTTCAAATACCACCTTTAGAATAAGATTCTAATTAGACTTTTATGTTAACATTGACTGTCTTGTGGGACTATAAGCAAAATTTAATTTGGTGCAACATTTAAAAGTACTTTAATTACAACTCAGTGTGAATACAATCGCCAAATAATGTTTGTTTATCAAGAAATTAATTCAAAAAATTGTTGCAGTCAAAGGCAAAAGCCATGAAGGAAAAGAAGAAAAAAGCAGAGGAAGGTTCCGGAGGTGTAGCAGAACTGAACCCTTGGCCAGAGTACATACAGAAACGTATCACTCTTTGGGATAAGTTCAAAATTCAGTACGAAGAAGAATTGGCTAAAAAGCCTGATGTCAGCATCGTTGTGACACTTCCTGATGGCAAAACCGTTGAAGCTAAAGCCTGGAAAACCACTCCATACGATGTTGCCAAAGGAATCAGGTGAGTTTTATTTTTGCACTGGCATTCACACCTATTTGATTACTATTGTGTCCCAAATTACCACAGTTAAAAAGTTAAAAGCAATAAACTTTTTGTAAAAAATCTACCTAAGTAAAATAGTGTTAAAAGATAATTAATAAAAACAATGAAAAAAATCATAAAAAAACATGAAAAAACATAAGCATAGTCACTTTATTTATAAGCAGCACATTTGTGTTTACACTGTTAGATTACAGCTACATTTTAACTTCACACCAGAGACAACCTTCTGACCTAGAGTGAAAAAAAAACAGTCATACTCTTACTAATTTTCAGTGCTAAAGAAGGTTTTATAGGCACATGATGTACATTCATACTTTTTTCTAAGAACTATCATTCAATTATAAACACAATGCAAGCATGATATACCACCCATTCTCATTATATGCAATAGTTTCCTTATGTTTCATAAGCCACATTCCAGTATACATACATAAATACATATTAATATCTTTTCCTTGACATTCTATTAACAATATAAATTGATACTTTAATCAAATGTTGAGTACTGTATTTCCTAAAGATATTTGATTTTCTAGATAAGATTGATATCATGGCTAAAAGTTATTGGGAATTTTATTAATAAATGTGATAAGGAAAAATCCCCATGACTGCATAAGTGTCTGATTTTCAAATTCCAATACTAGTGATTGATTTTTTATCATGAAATGTAGCAATTTTACTATGTAGGTATGTATGTTAGTTACACTCTTGAAAATGACTTAACATAATTTGATGAACTTTGACATACAATTTGTTCATGACCCAGATTAGTGTTACAACATTTTTATAGCACGGTATGACTAATAAACATCTCAAACTGATAAAGTTTTCTTATATTTTATCACAATCTAATATTTTTTGCAACTTTTTAAAATTTCATGTTTTATATAGGAGTTCTTACTGTATTTTTTTATATGTTTTTATTTTAATTATACTGAAGTATTGTAACATCTCTTATTGCACATTTTTGAAATGTCTTATATCTTTTGCTAGAGGGGTAAGTATAATAGACAAAAGCTATGAGGTACCCTATAGCTTAAAGCTTAAAGCTTATGCCCATTATGACAACAATCCTTTAGAGACATTTTAGTAGCATTATTCATTCATTTGAATTTGAATTTCGAAATTTTGGAATTAAGTGTTGCCATACTCCTCTTAAACAATCATAAAATGTTGCTAGCTCAGTAAAATAATAATTAATTACTTATTTACCTGCACACAAGCGAGTGGTGGAGTGAATAGTAAGTACTTTTAATAAGGGTGGACTGTTGTGATGGCTTTTACTGAATTATATACATAAAGTATATTGTGATAATAACTGCTGAGGCATGGTTAATGTTTATCTAATAGTATTATAACATTTATTTGAAATGTAATCTCATAAACTCTAAATAACTTTTTATTGATTGGGTTTCCGAGTTTCAGGAATAGCTTCTGTATAATACAAGCCCATACTTATTAACAACTTATAGTAGCAGCTTTTAAATTTAATGTTTTCAAAAATTAACAGTAATTGCTTGAAGTTTAAAATAATGCTTGATGCATTGATATGGTCCTTATACAGGACTTGTATAGAAAGTTGAAGTTTGCTGTATTTCTACTCTGTCTTTGGCTTCAGAGAATAAAAGCCTTTACTGATGTTACATTTGAGGCCTATTTTACAATAACCACTATGTACCAGACAATCATTATAATATTTGTATAATATATTAAGTATATAAGTTTTTTATATTGGAAGCCTTTTATAATATTAAAGACATGTCAAATGATTTTCGACAGGAATGAAGGAAGTATGATTATAAATTTAAATTATTAATTGTATTCAAGGGTCGAATAATTTTTGGACTATAGTACCCAATAATTCAAATCTTAATAGATTATTGACAAATGAAATAGGTCTGTTTTGCAAACTTTCTTTAGTTGGAAGAAAAATGAATGACCTAAGAAAATATAAATAGTTATCATTTATATGCTTTGATGTAAATAATGCTTTCATTGTTTTCACATATATTGTTTACAGCATATCTAGTTGTTTTTAGAGATAATATTGTGAGACCATGTTTGCTATCAGAGTATAAATATTCATACAAGTAACTATATTACTAATAGTACTTATGTGCTGGTTTTATAATAAGGTAGTTTCCAATTAATCAAATTAAATAATTATCCAAAATGTCAAACATTACTATTTTTATTATACTTAGTAACGCCATTTTTAAACACTTTTTAAAGCAATTTTTTTATGCTGAATAGCATCATTGTAACAAAATAAAAATATATCATTTAATTAAGTATGGTTTTATAAGCAGAAAAAAGTTATTTCTTTTTGGATTAGGAAACTACCGAATTTTTAAAGGCATTATTCATTTGCAAAATTTACTTACAATTTTAATTGCGAGATTAAAATTAAATTTAAAATTGTAGACACTAATCCCCAGATTGTAGGAGCTTCAATCATGAAATCTATTTGGTTTATTTATTTTCATACGAGCTCAACTTAAACTGGACATAAGTTAGGCTATACCATCAGCATTCCCAGTATAAAGCCACTCCAACCAGTTCCACCCTTCTTCTCCACATCCGACCCTCATGATGACTGTCCTTCATCACAGCCAGGGTCTTGCCGACTCCACCATCATCGCACGAGTGAACAACGAGCTCTGGGACCTGGACAGACCTTTGGAAGGTGACTGCAAGCTGGAACTTCTGAGATGGGACAACACAGATGCTCAAGCGGTGTTCTGGCATTCATCAGCTCATATGCTCGGAGAAGCTATGGAGAGGGTGAGTTACTAAATCCTGTTATTTATATACTATCACATCTGTTGTCATAGCGTTTGTCTTATAATTTTCTGTCATAATTTATTTATTTATTTTATAATGAGACATAATACATAGCCTTGAGTACTTAACTCAAGGCTGAGGAAACATAAGTCAAGTCATATTTTCTTTTTTAATGTTATTGTACTTACAACCTTACACGTTTTTTTTTTTCTTACCTTTAGGTATACGGAGGCTGCCTCTGCTACGGACCTCCCATCGAAGAGGGCTTCTATTACGACATGTACTATCCTGAGAAAGGGGTAAGTGCTATTTATATCTATGATTTTGTAAGAAATACTAGACTTAGCGCCTGTTTTACGACCTTCATATAAGTTCCTGGTACATTTAAGCGGTACATGCCGATTCTACATTTAAGCTAGACCTGACCAGTGTCGGTAATTTGTTTTGCTTGCAAAGCTCCATGGCTTTAAAAGGGTTTCTATGTTCAAATTTTCGTCTGTACTTGTTTTTTGTTTTTGTAACGATAAAGGCAAAATCTACCATGCCAATTTCAAACACCACCATTGATTCATAACTGGAAACTGGCGACCCCAAGTAGAAGGAATGGTATTAAAATACCATTCAATACACTAAGAACCTGATACTCCCTTTTGGCCCACCCCAGGCTCGAGAAGCTGTTTGAGAATTTTGCCCCATAAAAAACTTAATTCACACAACGCGAAGTGAACGCCGATGTTCGAACAACTATTGTCTTATTATTGTGTGTCGAAGTCCCACAATAAAGCATATACTACTTATTTGAGAAAAGTACTACTAGTTTAAGTCAAAACAGGACGCTTATTCAGCAATAGCATTGTGTGCAGCGAAGTGACGTCACCTATCCAACTAATCTAACTTTGCTGCTTGAGTAAGCCATTATAATATACATCTATTATATCAAAATGAATAGCAAAATGTGTTGGTAAGCGCATAACTCAAAAACGCCTGGACCAATTTTGCCAAATCCTTTTGTTTTGTATTTATTAATGACAGGAGAAGGTTTTTATGAAAAAAGATATTAAAAAGTAGAGGGGAAAATTGGGGAAACCTTTCGTTCTTAAAAACATAGTAGGACCCGTGCGAAGCGGGGTTGGGCCGCTAGTTTATTATAAAATATACATTCTTCTTTCAACAGATATCTTCAACGGACTTCCACGTTCTAGAAGGATTAGTGAAGAAAATTGCAAAAGAGAAGCAGCCATTTGAACGCTTAGAGCTGACTAAGGAACAGTTATTAGAAATGTTTGACTACAATCCGTTTAAAGTGAGGATTTTGAACGAGAAAGTGAACACGCCAACTACCACGGTGTATCGGTGTGGACCCCTTATTGACTTGTGTAGGGGACCCCATGTCAGACATACGGGGAAAGTCAAGGCGCTCAAAGTCACTAAGGTATGTGTTATATGCTTTGTTACCAGACTTTTTGGTGTTAAAAAAGTGTATAAAGAAGGAAAAAGAATTAATCTGTGAACTGCATCACTGGGTCAGTAGATAAGGAACCCACTGTTGCACAATGTTTTGCCCGTTAGATTATCACAATTAACTGAACAAGTTATATGTTTTTAAATGCATCCACAATTAAGGAGAGAGTTGCCCTAATAACATTAAATTCAGAATATTAATAACATACAGGATAAGTCAGTTAATATTTTAATCTGATTCCTATTGTAAATAGTTTTTACTAATAACAATATCTTCCAACAGAACTCAGCCACATATTGGGAAGGTAAAGCTGATGCAGAAAGCCTGCAGCGAATATACGGAGTATCCTTCCCGGAGCCCAAGCAGTTAAAGGAGTGGGAGCATATACAGGAGGAGGCTGCCAAGAGGGACCACAGGAAGATTGGCAAGGTATATAGAAGTGTATTATATCGTACAAGCTACTCTCGCGCGGTTTCACCTGCTGCTCAGCTCTTAAAGATCGTAACGTGATGTTTTATTTTAGCCTATAGCCTTCCTCGATAAATAGAGTAACAAACATAAAAAGAATTGTTCAATTCGAACCAGTAGTTTCGGAGATTAGCGCGTTGAAACAAACAAACTCTACAGCTTTATAATATTAAGTAGTATAGATTCGTAACTTGCCCGACTACGCACGGATGCAACGCTGATACTAAATTTCTTCATTATTTAATGGATGGTACTATACATATAAACATTCCTCTTCAATCACTCTATCTATTAAAAAACCGCATCAAAATCCGTTGCGTAGTTTTAAAGATAAGAGAAAGAGAGAAAGAATGGGAAATAGGGACAGAGAAAGCGACTTTGTTTTATACTTATGTAGTGATCATATTGGCGACCTAGTTCACCTGGTCTGCTAAATCGTAATATTGTGTGAGAGTATGGTCTACCTTCTAGAAGGTCGACAAGGCTTGACACATTATAATTATATTCTACCAGACTTAGATCTATTTTTATATGAACTGTTCCTTTCCTGCCCCTGCTATGCAGACTGTCTACACACGAATATGATATCTATTGTTACAGGAACAAGAGTTATTCTTCTTCCACGAGCTGTCGCCTGGATCATGTTTCTTCCAGCCACGTGGCGCACATATCTACAACACGCTCGTCAACTTTATTAGAGAACAATACAGGTCAGTGACCTTGTATAACACCTGTTTTACTTTTATTTAATAGGATGGCGAACGAATAGGCTAATTACTTGATGGTAAGCAATCAGCCCCGCAAATGGTCCCCGCAACAATAGAGGAGTTACGAGTGCGATGCCCACCATTTGGGGATTAGAGTTTTCGGGGATTGGGGAGGGCGACCCATTCGTGCCGAAGCATGGCTCTCCTATACTTAATCCTTGATAGTACAATATGCCACTGCACAGATGGCACTATGGTTAGACAACTGGCCCCTATCGTGTTGTAGGTTCCACTCCTCGAAACAGGAACAAATCTTAATGCAATTTACGTATTGTTGTCCCGGGTCTGGATGTGATGTGAATTTGACGATACACCGCCTACGAATCAGGAGAAAATCTGACAATGGCAATGTTAAAAAAAACTATTTTTCCACATAGTTCTATAAATACAGCTATTAAGACAGCAGTCACAATGTGTTTGACGACAATGTCGACGACACGAAAAAATAGAAATCGAATTAATATATGTAGGTAGGTATTATCCTCTTTCGTCCGGATCTCAGGTGTGAGCAGACGTGCGCACCCGTTTTGGTTGAAAATAAATCAAAACAAAAATCTTAGTACGAATCAGTTTAGATCTTATTATAACTGCCATAAACTCGCAAATTCCAGTACCTATAAGTTAAAAGTGAAAGGAACGTGTAGTGTGTAGTCGTCGCCGGCGATCCCGATAACAAGCGGGCCCTGCCCCCCGCGACCCTCGAGTGACAAAGACCATCACCATAATTGCCCTCTCTGTCGCATACGTCGGCGGAGCAAGCATAACGCGACCTGCTACGAAACGTGACGTCAGGAGCTACGGTCTACGAGGGCTACGAGTGCAACGGTAGCTTGTGTCTGTTTATTAACGGAAGGACAATAACATCGTTCAATCAACATGGACCGGACCAACTTAGATAAATCTTTGTCGGAAACGGATCTGGACCGGGTAGGGCTGCAACAACCTGAGCATAAAACGCCCCCCAACTTCGTGGCATCCCGGCAAAAAAGAAGACGTGATGAAGAATTGGTTGATGAATTTGCCATATTTAAGGAAGAGATGCAGTCTATGTTCTCCAAGATGATGACGGCCCAAGAGAATGAATTTAAAAAAAATGCCACCTTGCTCCAGGGAATACAACAAATAAGTTGCAACATTGAAAATTCCATTGCCTTTTTGATGGCGCAAAACGAAGAATACAAGAAAAAAATTGAATCTTTGGAGCATAAAGCAAAGGAGGATAGAAAATATATAACTATTTTGGAGGACAGAATAGAGGGTATGCAGCAGGATTCCAGAAAGGCTAACTTTGAAATAAAAAATGTACCTAAGAAGACAAGTGAAACTAAAGACGACCTTATCCACATGGTTACAAGCCTATCGAACTCAGTCGGTTGTCCACTGGATAGTACGATTATCCGTGATATATACAGAGTGCGTGCAAAGAATGAATCCGGCAATACGCCTATCGTGGTGGAAACAAATTCAACATTGATTAAAAATAATATATTGAAATCTTGTAAGGCATTTAACTTGAAACATAAGGCAAAGCTATGTGCCAAGCACCTGGGCATGCACACCAACGAGGATACACCCATATTCGTCACTGAGCAACTCACTGCTAAAGCTGCACGCCTACACTTCCTTGCAAGAGACCTCGTTAAGTCAAAAACTTACAAATATTGTTGGACTGCGTACGGCCGGATTTACCTCAAAAGAGAAGATAACTCTCCAACCATAATAATAAAAAGCGAAGCACAGATTCAACAGCTGATTATCGCTCAATGACTGTATCATTTGAAGGAAGTGAAATACCTCTGCCATTATTTTTTTGATATTTTTTTATGGCCATCAAACTGGGTATGTAAAGTCTGTTACACTTACTCGACATTCACAAAAATTACATCGTTCATTACTCCTCTATATACACCTACAAACACACTCACACACTATCACTATCTTACATGTTATACTGTGAACAGTTTAGTTACAGTTATGCTAATGTTATTTTATTGTAGACATTCAAAGAGCACATTTTATGGACGCACATATTTAAAAACAATTAAACATTTCAAAAAAAAAACATTATTACCCATACAAACAACCCATACATGCAGGGAATGTATTGAAACGACTGCTAACACGTTACATAAACAATACCCTGATCTTAAAACTTACCGTGCACATTTAAAACATAATAATGAGTGACCCACTACTACAAACTATAAATGACCTCGATAACATAAATATTGCGAGAACAATAGACTGTGATTGCAGTGAACTTGCTAGCCACTACCACTCAATTAAAAGTGACCTTAACTTAATTTCCCAAAACATTAGGAGCATATACCGCAACTTTGATGACTTTGTAGCGAACCTTTTTTGTTTTGATTTGGATATAGACGTAATCATTCTGACTGAATGCAGACTTGATCCAAGTAAACCTGTACCTACTTTACCCAAATATCGTTCCTACGCTACTACTCGTCAACAAAACCAAAATGACGGCGTAGTATTTTATATTAAAGACACCTTAAAAGCCAATGTCACAGAGTTAAAGTTGAGTCATGCATCATGTCTACAAGTGAAGGTATTGAATAGTATAATTTTAGGTATATATCGATCACCATCTAACACTAACGCGGAACCTTTCATAAATTCGTTGGCACTCCACCTTGATAACCAAAACTCTCAAAACAACAATGTTATAATTGCTGGTGACATTAATATTAATCTTATACCTAAGCACACTGAACAATCATATGAATTTAAAAATAGAACTTCATACCTACACATGTTATCGAGTTATGGCATTCTTTCCGGCCATCATTTACCTACAAGGGAAGAAAATTGTCTTGACCATTTTATGTTGAAAATAAACAGGAAACGACATTCTGCCTTTATTGCTATTTTACGCACTACTATTACAGATCACCGCACAACATTTCTATCGCTATCAAAAATAAAACAAAGCCAAAATACACCGATAACTACAACTAAAATTGATTTTGAAAGTGCTTTACAACATTTAAAAGAAAAAAATCTATCAACACTGCTGTTTTCTGAAAATCCTAACTACGTAACCGAATGTTTAATTCAAGAACTTGTTGACTCACTAAAAGCAAATACTACAACTCACATGATCCCTAAAAGTAAAAGAATTATAAAACCTTGGATCACGGAAGGCATACTGAGATGTATTAAAAATCGCAATAAGATGCAAAAACAATCTCGAGACGATCCCCACAATGAAATTAAAAAAATTACATATTGTCGCTACAGAAATCACTGCAACAGACTTATTAAAAAAATTAAAAGAAAATACGAAAGGAACCTTCTCACTAACTCATTGAACAATAACAAATTACTCTGGAAAAACCTGAAATCCATCACTTACACAAATAAACGTAATAGAACTAATACTGAATTAATTAATCTAAAAGCTTCACCATCAGAATCAGCAAACTTTATAAACCAGCATTTCGCAAACATTGGTAACCAACTTGCAAATGACATCCAACAAAAGGTAACCCAAGTTGAACTAAACCAATATCTTCATTCCTTACCTAGTCTCCCTAAATCTTTTGTACTTTTGGACACAGATGACGATGAAGTAAACTCTATAATTAACTCTTTAAAAACAGACAGCGCCCCAGGTTGTGACAATATCTCGACTAGGTATCTAAAACATGTAAAAAATGAAATAATTCCAATAGTTACACATTTGGCTAATATTTGTTTTAAACAAGGTATCTTTCCCACCGCTTTAAAAAAATCAATAATAACCCCCATATTCAAGGGTGGGCAAGAATGGGATATTAATAATTATAGACCAGTATCCGTCATTCCTGTTATAGCTAAAATATTAGAAAAAATTTTAAATCACAGATTATTAAGTTACCTTCAAACCAATAATATTCTATCTCCATCTCAATTTGGCTTCAGACGCGGTATCTCTACAGAAGATGCTATCACATCCTTGACTTCTTTACTGACTAAGGAACTAGATAACGGTACAAGATGTTTATCTATATTTATAGACTTAAAAAAGGCCTTTGATACGGTTTCCATTCCCATCCTTACTCGAAAAATGGAAAAAATAGGTATTAGAGAAACACAACTAGCTATATTTACCGATTACCTATCAAACAGGAAACAGAAGGTTAAGCTAGAAAATTGTGTCAGCGAGGAAGTGGGTGTTACTTGCGGAGTGCCCCAGGGAAGCGTTTTGGGACCGACCCTATTCCTCATTTATTTGAATGACTTATGTAATATGTCTATAAATAAGGCAAAAATTTTTTCGTATGCTGACGACACCGCAATTGTCTTCACTGGTTCAACTTGGACTGAAGTCAAATCCAATGCAGAAAATGGCATGGTTCAAGTAGCCTCATGGCTACAATCCAATCTTCTCACTTTAAACACCAGCAAAACGAATTATATCTGCTTCTCAATATATAATAATGTACAGCCAGATTGTGATTTCAATATTAAAATACATGAATGTAGGAGCATATCAAATAGCAATTGTAACTGTCCAATTATAAGTAAAGTCAAACACGTCAAATATCTGGGTGTAATGTTGGATCAAAGCATGTCCTGGTATCCTCAAATTGAACAAATTACTGCACGAATACGTAAGTTCATTTGGATTTTTAAAACAATACGACACGTAGTCCCAAGAAGTGGTACAACAACAACAATCAGTAATAACATATTGTATCTCTATTTGGGGAGGCGCGCGCAAAACGCGTTTTCTTGAAGTGGAAAGAGCCCAAAGGACATTAATAAAAGTTATGTACTTTAAAACAAGGACCTTTCCGACTAATGAGCTATACCAACTCAGTAACTTATTGTCAGTTCGTAAATTATATATTGTACACATAGTGCTCAAAAAACATAAAACACTACCTCTAAATTACAATCCGCCAAATATCGTAGCTCCTCGTAGAAGAAAACACGACGTTGCGCGCACCACTCGGGTAAAAACAGAATTTGCTAAAATTCAATACGACAGACGTTCGTCTCATCTGTATAATAAAATAAATAAAATAATAGACATTTATTCCAGACAGCTTAAAGAATGCAAAAAAATGCTGGTTAACTGGATAAACAATTTATGTTATAATGAAACAGAGAATCTGCTATCAAATATAAGTTAAACTGTTCCCATCTACACAAACCACTTTCCGTATAACATGCACGTACACACACTCTCTCATTCACAAACATAGAAATACAAACGCTCACACACATGCTCATACAAAATTGCACGAACACGCACACAAGAACTTACACACACTTCCACACGAACAAAAACAGACATAACATTCATACACCAACAGACTTAATAATAAACTAGTATAATTTTTATTTCGTATAACTATATTTTTTTATCTACCTTATGTTGTGTAAATTATTACGCTAGTTATGCTATAAAAGAGCGGCGCCCCCTGGTACAGGCATTTACATGCTTAAAAGGGGACGTCACCAACTGTACAACTTTTTCTATAGTGTAATAACGAAATAAACATTTTTGATTTTTTTGATTTGATTTTGATTATGATCAGTAGTAGTTTTGACTAACCCCTAAAAATGTTGGAGTGGGTCATAAAACATACAATGTTCAACAGATAAAAATAAACAATACGGAAACAGTTTTATCAAAGTCACAATTTATACAGAGATATCTAATCCATAGATATTGTATTATTGGTCTATACTGGTATAGTAGATGTGTATCGAAATTATCACCCACTCAAGTTTTTCATTATCTGTGGTCGCGATTAAGTTGACATGTTAATAGCAATACTCATTAAGCGATATCTGAATGCAAATATTGAGTTTTTTACGTCATATTGGTAGAAGGATTTGGAATAAAAAAGTGTAGATTCTTTTTTGTGGGTTTTGTACCTGATGGTAAGCAATTGCTGTGGCCCGTAAACATTCGCAATACAAGTGCGTTGCTGACCTATTGGAGAAGTTTAATAAGATAGAACTGCACCTGATCGTAAGCAATCATCGCCGCACACAGATATCCGTGAGACATCGGTTTTACAAGTGTATTACTGCTGACCTTTCGGTGGTGATAGATATGAAAGTGATGGGTTCAGGGTTGGGGGAGAGGGGCAGGATACCAATGCAAACTAATATTATAAATGCGAAATAACTCTGTCTGTCTGACTGTCTTTTCTTCATGCCTAAACTACGAAACCTATATGTATGAAATTTGGCACAGACATAGTTTGGAACTCAGAAAAGATAAAGGATAATTTTAAAACAAAAAACCACAGGAAGTAACTGTTCCACGCGAACACAAAGTCGCGGGCAAAAGTTAGTAATGAGAATAGGAAAGATTTCTTCTTTTAACTCCTCTCGTTAGTTGATCATTGACCAACCAATAATTCGGGACCGCTAAACAATATCTGGTTCACGCAATTATACTTTTATCGTTTTTTTATAAAACTGATGGAGTATAATCAAGTTATCAATCAATTTCAGTCTAAACAAGTCTAACAGTTAACAAAAAAAAGTACAAGTTTTGGATACTTATTTAGGTAGATTTTGTCACATATAAAGTTAGAAATTTTTCCTAGATATTTTAATATTCAAATACTTAATTTAACTCTTTATTTCAGGCTACTAAGGCCCATAAACACTGTACATAAATAACAATCTAAAAAACAATAAACTAATACATAATAAACATTTTACAAAATTGTTTGTATATAAATACTTAAACCTATATATATACTAATAATAAAGGTGTTTACATTCCATTTATCTCTAAATCTATACAAATATTTTCTTTATATTCAGGATCCGTGGTTTCCAAGAAGTGGTTTCTCCAAACATGTTTAACGCGAAGCTGTGGCAGACTTCAGGTCACTGGGCCCACTACTCCGAGAACATGTTCTCCTTCGATGTCGAGAAAGAAACATTCGCTTTGAAGCCCATGAACTGCCCTGGACACTGGTAAGTTAAATATTTCTTTTTTCCAACTTTTATAAGTAATATCTGTATTTCCTGAGTTTACACTGTTGAAGTCTATGTAGAAATGTTTGGTTTTTTTTATTTAATCTATATGTTTGCGTTAAACATTGGCGTAAGTTTACTTTTTTTAAACGAGATTACCGAATATTGTTGTTATATAAGTTAGGCTTATGAAAATAATTATCTAACAAGCAAAAAATACATATGTAACTCTGACGAGCTTACTCGACTATTTTCAAGACAGACTAGGGGCTCATAGTTAATGGCAGTCTCACAACAAACGACTATCTGTTGTATTAGATATAATTATATTATAGCCTTTATGAGCGGGCTATGTTCGAGGTTTTTTGTGAGACAAAAGAAATTTGGAAATTCGCCAAATAACTAAAATTACTGACATAGCTAGAATATACGCAGACTGAAGTGGCAATGGTCACGTCGCTCGAAGACGTGGAGGACAAAGAAGGAAGCCTTTATTCATCAGTGAAGGTCTTTCGGCTAATGATGATTATGATGATGATATTGTCCTTTATAGTTAAGTCTTTCACTGCTAACAAAAATCTTTGGTAACTCATACCATACTTATTCCAGCAGCGTGGGACACATTAGACGATATCAATGTTTTAAAATAAAAAAAAAACTCCATTTTAGCTTAATGTTCGACAACCGTATCCGTTCATGGCGCGAGCTGCCCCTGCGGCTGGCAGACTTCGGCGTGTTGCACCGCAACGAGCTGTCGGGCGCGCTGACCGGCCTCACGCGCGTGCGCAGGTTCCAGCAGGACGACGCGCATATATTCTGCACGCCCGCGCATATTGAACAGGAAATGGTAACTACCATTCTTTGTTACTAGCTTCTCTCGCGCGGTTTCACCCGCTGCTCGGCTCCATTTGATTGTAGCGTGATGTTTTATAGCCTATAGCACTCAGGAACATTGTAGCTATCTATCAGTGAAAGAATTTTCGCAATCCGACCAGCGGTTCCAAAGATTACCCTCTACATACAAACTTACAAATTTTACTTCTATATACTATAAGTATTGATTACTATCTGTCCCTGTATTCCTATGTATGCTTAAACATTTAAAACTACGCAATGGATTTTGATGCTGTTTTTTATTTTTAAATATGGAGAGAGGTTTTATATATGTAATAATAATAACATCAATTAAATAGTGCAGAAAGTTTGTATCAGTATTGTTTCCTGGCGAAGCCAGTGCGTCTAGTATCAGTACTACCATATTATGCTGAAACAAATCGCTTTCCGTATCTGCTCTTTAAATGACAATAATGTATGTGTATAAATTAAAAGCAATTTTATATTTCTCTGTTGTTTATCCTCCCATTTCAAGTTTCAAATAATCTGTTCTTACATGTTTCATATCCTATTGTTACCATAGACATGTACTCATTTGCTTAATAAGCAGTTGATTTTTTCCTACATTAATTAATATAAATAAATTATTTTACTTCCAGCTATCGTGTCTGGACTTCCTGAACCACGTGTACTCGACGTTTGGGTTCACGTTCCAGCTGAAGCTGTCCACCAGGCCAGAGAAGTACCTCGGAGAACTCGCCACATGGGACCAGGCTGAAAAGGTACTCCACACTTATTCTGATTCTATCCGCGGCTAGTTTTTTTTATGTGATAGTTCGGCAAACGAGTAGACGGATTACGTGTTGCTAAGAGCAACAACAGAGAAGTAACAATAGGGATCTGGAGATTTAGTGGTTGGGGGAGGGGAAGAGTTGGGGCTTCGGTAACCACACTCACACGGCGAAACACTAGGCTGTGGTTATTTCACGCCGGTTTTATGTGCCATTCACTTAATCTCCGAAAACTCATCCAAAAGGCCAGCAACGCCTTCGTAACTCTTCTGATGTTGCAGGTGTCTATAGGCTACACCGATTGCTTACCATCAGGTATTCCGTCAGCTCGTTTGCGGTCCTATCACCAAAAATACTTCCCAGCTCACCAGCAATTCAAACTTCCAAAGTAATATTATAAATACAAAAGTAACTCTCTCTGCCTGTCTTTTCTTCACGCCTAACCTACTGAACAGATTTGTCTAAAATTTAGTGAAGACATAGTTTGGAACTCAAGAAAGGACATAGGATAGTTTTATCACGAAAATCCTGCAGGAACGGGAACTTCTCAAAAATCCCGCGAGATCGGGAATCAAACAAAAATCTGCAGGAAGCCAACTATTCTAAAAGCTAGTACATAATATATTATTTCACTTTCACAGGCGTTAGAAGATTCCCTTAATAAGTTCGGTCGCCCGTGGCAGTTGAACCCAGGCGACGGTGCGTTCTACGGGCCTAAGATAGACATCACCATACAGGACGCGTTGCGCCGGTCGCATCAATGCGCCACCATACAGCTGGATTTCCAACTTCCTGAGAGATTCAACCTTACTTATGTTAGGTGAGAAATCACCATACAGTACAAAACAAAGTCGCTTTCTCTGTCCCTATATTCCTATGTATACTTTAATCTTTAAAACTCCTAAGAGATGGATTTTATTTCTTTAAACTTTTGCACAAAGATTGGTGTACAAGGTTGACCTGATGCCATAGGCAGTCTCTGCCAGACGAACGTATGGGTGATGTAGAGAGGAGTTAGCTGTGGGCGCAAGAAGCAAGCAATATCGAGATATTACTGATCATAAAATATGTTATACACTTACTACATAAATACTATTAAAAATAAATAAAAAATAAATCTGAAATAAATTTACATATAAACTTACATGCACTACTAACATATTTTAGATGACGTTTTTTTATATTATATAGTGTAATTGAAAACGAAGGGTTTATATTTGAAATAAGATCTACAGGGGCGAGACGCTTGTGTATAAATGTTTGTAGGATATGAAAGTAAATAGAAATGCATTGCTGATTATAATTAATTTCTTTATATTTCTTAATTTACAGTGAAAGTGGTGAAAAGAAACGTCCAGTGATTATCCACAGAGCTATCTTGGGCTCAGTGGAGCGAATGATCGCTATCCTCAGCGAGTCGTACGCCGGGAAGTGGCCCTTCTGGCTCAGTCCGAGACAAGTCTGTGTTGTACCCGTCGGTCCCAGCTTCGATGACTATGCTGTGCAGGTTAGTTTTGTGTGCTAATGACGAGATGAGGTCCTGGATTAGAAATGATAAATATTAATATAGTTTAAAAGTATTTTTCAAACTTTGGTTGGTTCATTTTCTGGAACAACTTCGAGATTTTTCTAAAGAGGTTTCATTTAGGTTTTTCTAAAGTGGTTTCATTTCGGTTTTTCTAAAGAGGTTTCATTTCGGTTTTGTGTTTTTCATTTCGGATTTGTGTTTTTGCGTGAAAGAGTTAAAAAGAGAAATGATAATGCAGCACAGTGTTTGCAATAATTATGTTTTAAGTCTCCTTTTGGGCAGGTAATGTCTGTGTTAGGACACTCCGCTCTTCCCAAACAAACATTAATCCATTCTCACAAACTTTCGCATTTATAAGTAGGATTTTTGTTACAAGTTTCGAATTAAAGTATTTGTTATTATGAACAGGTGAACGAGAAACTGTTCGCAGCTGGTTTCATGTCGGAGGTGGACACGGACGCCGGCGACACGCTCAACAAGAAAGTCCGTAACGCACAACTGGCGCAGTTCAACTATATATTAGGTAAGATAATTTTTAACTTATAAACATAGACAATTTTACTGATGGTTGAAATAAGTCAAAGTGAATCAAAATCATTGACTTTTATAAGTGCCTTTGGGGTCTAATTGTATTTCAATTTCAATTGTATTTCAATTAGACCCTTACAAGCACTTTTAACGTCAAACAAAGCTTTAAGATAAAAAGTATCAGTCTGTCGGTCACAACCTCTTAGTGAAGCTATTTGCTTGTTTCAAAGTATAGATTCTAATTGAAAAGAACGAGCAAGTTGCTTCAATTGTGTGAGAACAGTAAACACTACTAGAAGCGTGTCCTAGATACGTCATTCGAAAGGGTCCCGCGATGTTTTTTAAACTAGACCCAGCAAACTTTGTATTGTCTAATTGTCCTCTCTTCATTCGGACTATTCATTGCGTGCGACCAACTCAGTCGTCGTTCCCGAGTTCTGTTTTTATGTTAGTTATTTTCAATAAAATTTTACACAAACCTGTTATTTCATGTGTAACACCCACTTTTAGTATAAAGGCGTTCTAAACAACATTTTTTATGTATTGCAGTTGTCGGCGACAGAGAAAAACAATCAGGTACGGTGAACGTGCGCACGCGGGATAACAAGGTCCATGGGGAAATGTCTATCCAGGGTCTGATCGACCATCTGAACAAACTTGTCAAGGAAAAGACTTTAGCTGAAGACAGCGATCTACTTAATTAACAACTAGGCTTACAAGATAGTTAGTAAAAGGGGAAAAGAGAATTTTAAGTATTGTTCCATTAAGAATGAGTTATTTTATGCAACTGTATTCCCCTGCTAGGGAAACAAACTTGAAGGTATCTGTAGTAACTCAAAGATTCAAATTATTTATTTGTAACGTGAATTTACGTAAGCCACTGAATAAGGTACCTTTCTCGGTCAAAAAAGAAATTGATTATACATTTTTAACACAGTAAAATAAAAAATAATAATGTTAAGAATGTATTCAAAAGGGTTGAGAGACATACAAGTAATGTTGTAGGTTTTCTTACAAATTTAAAATCGGAGTTTAACAACACAAGATTTTTTGTTTTTGATTTGCTTAATTTTTGCAGTTGTTAGCAATTTTAAAAGTATCATTGACATATAAAAAATAAAGAACAAAATTCATAAATACATATAATGTTTTGGATTTATTAAGTATTGAGTTTGACTAATTGCAAAGTACCTTATTTCAGTTTTTCAATGGCATTTGTCACCCCATTGTTGGGCAAAATATCTCTGAACTGCATTTTTACTTCTCAAAAATCTAAATTTAAATTGAACAACAATCTAAATTATAATGTTCGGAATAAGTAATGATATTAATATAAAAATTAAGAGATTTCTGCCCAATACTGGACTAGGATAGGTTAAGAAATGCTTTTAAAAAAACCTCTGGGATATTATTTATATTATTAAATTCATGTCGTAGTAATTTATTTGAGTAGAGAAAAAAATTTTTTTTAATTGTTTTTGCGGGAACGCATTCGCATTTAGCAAGAACTCCTTATTTAAATAATTATATAGCACGGAAATCAAGTGTGGTAGATAAGTCTCGGGTTGGATTCCCGCCCGAGTTGGGAAAAGTATTATTGGGTTTTCTGTTTTGAAATGCTCGATAGTAAGTTTTGAGTGAAAATGTTTGACGGTAGTTGAAGAAGCCCCTGTTGTAATAAAATACTGTTTAGTATATTAGCTCCCTATTAAGGGAGCGAAGGAATTTGAACATCTGGCAAAATACTAACTTTTAAACTTTGGCGTTTCATATTTACACCATATATTTTACTCGGGTATTAACACGAAAAGTCAAGCCTACCAAGGTATTTAAATAATTGTTTTTTCGTGTTAATAATACCCGCTTAATTATATGTTGTAAATCTGGCGAAATGTAGATAGATATACACCATTGCCAATTCCTTTGATGGCGTGATAAAGGTTCAGAGTGAAGCGATTAGGTAGATTTTTTATGAATGTCGTCCTTACTGCGTCTGTAGAGCAAATGTATGGAGACAGTGCTGGTACACGAGTTTGATATCTGTGTGCACTTATGTAACTTTTATTGTGTCCTCGGTTTAAGAATAAGCATTGGAAATGTTTTCAAACTTGCTCGTACAATAAATTTATTAATTCACAATTTTTTTGTTTTATTTATTCGCGTATATATGCGTCTTTATAGCCATTTGTAGCCAGTTTTGTCTGGTTTTTTTGAGCAAGCAAAATTCCTGCGGTTTGCATTGAGAGAACTGACAGTGTTTGGTAATGTTACGTGCCTGACGTCACGTTCCTGACTATGCGGGCTTGGGTAACGGGATTGGATGAAATGAAACACTAATACCGGTTTTCAGACTTTCTATTGCACTTAAGTTACAGCGTCCACGGAGTTAAGTTATCGGCGTTCCTCTCCAGCAGAGCCCGGCCGACTGACACAACTTTGCCGTTCACGCTGGCTTAACTCACTTAACTGACTGCACTTCACTATTTCACTGCACTTCACTATTTCACTCACTTTTCTTCTTTTTCACTTCTTCCTTTTCTTCCGAATCGCTTTAGACTTAGAACTCAACTGCCAGCGGTGAGCCGCAGTTCCGCTTATATACCCCCGGTCAGGTTCTGGAACATTCAATTTCGTTATTCTTTTTGATTGTCATGACTCCAGAACCTTCCAATAATTTCGTTATTCATTTTTATTTATTCTCCTTCTCGCTCTTTGATTTTTCATTACTTTCACACCAAAAGCTTCCAGAAAGTTCCACAAAAACTTCCATCAACTAAAAAAACTTCATGCTTACGGCGGGACTCGAACTCGGGGTCTCTCTGGTGTAATCCACACGCCTTACCGATTACACCAACTCGTGTTGACAATTCACGACGAAATTTACAATCTCTAGGCAACGTTTGACAACCATCCATTGACGTCATGATGTCAAAGAGTTTGAACCACTTTTCCGTCACAGTAATATCATAGCAAGAAGTATCAAAATTTTTCAATTTCTCTGCTATTAGGGTTTCCTAGATCAAAGATGAATTGACTTTTTAATACAGTGAAAAGACAGTGAATTATTAAAATATGATCACAGTTACAAATACTAATTAGAATGCAAAAAAGATACGTCACGATGTTTGTAACTTATAAAAGTATTGAAAATAAGTATACAAAATAAGGGCTTATTTCACGTTTTTTTTTAAATTATTTGTATACACTATGTCCCAGATATGTTTATCAGAAACTTACGTGAAGATGGTTAAACAGCTTGCCTTTACTAATCTAAACTAATATTATAAAGAGGTAAAATTTGTAAGTTTGTATGTAGGGGGTAATCTTTGGAACCGCTGGTCAGATTTCCAAAATTCTTTCTCTGATACATAGCTATAAAAGATCACGATAAAATGGAGCCGAGAAGCGGGTGAAACCGCACGAGGGAAGCTGGTTACCAGATAAAACCCAAATTAATTCACTTACAATCTATAAACGAAGATTTCTCCAAGTAAGATGGCAACGGCCAAACAGATGCCATACAGCATCAGTATGAGCACGGGACGCATGTCCATCAGCCCCACACTGCTGAACGAGGACATCTTGGTCGTACAGTGAGGTTTGGAGACTTGCAACCTCTTCGACAGAGCTGATTGTAGACCGGATTCGCGAACCTGTTTGAAACTGGAAAGAAGAACATACTGTTTGATAACTTTATCTATAAATTGCCTTATTCCAGCCAAGGCTTTACTTTTACGCTTACACACAATCAGCATAATGATATTTGTAAGAAAAACTTTCTGCCCCACTCAACTTTGTAATGATCTTTCGGTGGCGGTATTGCCTGCGGGTGTCCATGGGCGGCGCCGATCACTTACCAACAGGTGATTCCACAAAAAGAAAATACAAAAATACATTTTTGTGCATCAATTTTCTCTCTCACTCTCTCTCTTTCTCTTTTGGTTCGCATTTCATGTACATACCTATATACTAGTTAAAAAAAATAGTCGTTTTTCCAAAAATACATATACATATATCTATTATCTACTTATACTTAGTATATTTAGGTGTAATGCAAGTGCACCCTATTACGGTTGCTGATAATTTTTTTATGTACCTACTTAATAGGTCGGCGAACGAGATACGGATTACCTGATGGTAAGCAATCAGCGCCGCCCAAGGACGCCCTCAACGCAGGAGTTACTAGTGCGTTGCCGACCTTTCAGGGATTAGAGATTTGGAGATTTAGGGATTGAAGAGGGATTGGTGGAGGGGAAGGATTGGGCCTCCGGTAACCTCACTCACACGGCGAAACAACGCTGCGGTTGTTTCTCGCCGGTTATCTGTGAGGCCGTGGTATTACTCCGGTCGAGCCGACCCATTCGTGCTGAAGCATGGCTCTCACACACTTAAATATTAGAAATACAAAGATAAATTATAAAGAAATACTTAAAGTGTATTTTTTATTAATATAATAAACCTAAGTAGGTACTTACGCAACTCTAAACAACTCGAAATACGGCGACCCTTTCCTCACCGGCACGAAGGGGTCGAAGTTGTTCAAGAAGTCCACTTCCATTAGATCACATTTTTCATTTTCCAAGAACGTGTCCTCTATTTGTCTGTAAACTGGCTCCACGATGGAATGGAATGCGAATAGACCCTAAAACACAAATTTGGATGAGAAATAGCCTAAGTAGATGTAATGCATTCTAGATAAAATTACTAAAGTCACCAGTTCTCTGCGACCTGTATCACGTAGAAGTCTTGCATCACATACCTAATCAGCCACTGCTGAGCAAAACCCTCTTTCACACAGAGGTTTTGAGCATTGATCCCCACGCGGTTATTTCAAACTTATACCTATCTATCTAATTAGAAATTATAAGTCCAGGTTTCCTCACGATGTTTTCCTTCACCGTGGGTCAAAAGTGTCTAATTAGTTATAGAAAGACCATATAGCTCGGAAAAATCACATTGGTAGTTTCCAGATGTCGAACCCGCACCCTCATCATTAGAAGCGGGCGCCTTAACCTCCGGTACACCAAGACTACGTGGTAGATTTATGGTTAAGGCGCCCGTTTCTCATCATAGTGGGTACGGTTTCAAAACCTGCCAAGTACCTACCTATGTGCCTTTTTGCCGAATTGTATGTAGGCACTTTTTGGGCTCCACACGCTCGCACCAACGTTGGAGCGCATATTCGGTGAGGCGTACACACGTTGGCGAATAAACTAGTTCTGTCCCGTCAGGGACAATGTGAAGATGTCCGATACAGAAATTGAAACTGCTGTGAGCGCGATTCCCATATTTTGTTGTATGGTGCGCCATGCATCAGCTATTAAATTTTTATTTTTATGATCCTTTCGAGATGCGTCCCAAATTATTGGATCTATGTAACTGAATAACTTTTTCATTTGTCCATGCCGGTAACGATGTTGCGGATGAGGAAGCCATTGTCGCTCGACGTACGCACTCGCTGCGTGTTGCAACAGAACTGAGCAAAGCGCCAACGGGCGGACAGCTCGCGAACGTTATCGCGCAGATTATACACATAACTCGGAAAAGTGACATTGTTGCTAGCAAGGTTTCGAACCCGCACCCTTACGCACGAGGAGTAGGCCTTAATCATTGAGCCACCACGCCATAAAGGGAAAGGTATACTTACACTAAAGTAGATTCAGTTGGTGGAAATGAAAAAATAATATATGTTAGCAAAAAATAAATAAATATCCTGAATCTAAAATAATAATTTACCTACTTTTAAAACGAAATGGTTGTAATCGACGTCATTGGCTGCGAGCGTGATCTTAGCGTTGGCGAGCTGCGGCAGGCTGCGGATGGAGTCGGAGGGCGCCTGCAGCAGCACCACTATGTTGGCGGAGTACGCCGCGTACAGCGCCATCAACGCCGTGAATAGCACGAACACCATCATGCGACCTGAAGCATAATTACGAGTACTTACATGGTGTTTTTTGTCAGGGGAAATTAACAAATGGCTTTTCCCGCCATGGATAAGGCGAGAGAGAGAGAGAGAGAGACATAGTGTCAGACTCTTACTGACTAAACCCCTCCCCTCGTTCCTTCTCCTGCTCAGGTCCGAGGCCGCGGTGCCTTATTGCGCTTGCCCCGCAATCTCAGCTAAACATCAGCCGTATAGGGTCTCGTCTGTAATGGTCTATTGGCCCTTTGAAGAGCGCACGGCACGCTACCCGCCGTACGCTCGGGTCTGGTTCTGTTCGGGCGGTGAGCTTACTCTTACTCGCCGTCCGCAGACCCACGCTCACATTGACCGGAGATCATCTCTCGACGACTATAAGGTTGGTGCGGTGGCTGGGCAAGGATTCTATTCCCGCACGGAACAACTCTTTGTGAAATCCACAAATTGTTGCTCCGGGTCTGGACGTGATATGTATGTTAAAATTGTATGTTTGTAAACGCATCCACGACGCAGAAGAAAATTCTAGTGTGGGGCAAAGTTAAAACGACCTTTATTTTGCAAAAAGGCGTGAAACCGCGTGGTTTTTTGCATCTTTCACAAATTATACATATCTATGTTCAAGTTTATCTACCTGAAAGTTTTCTCGGTTCCATAGCACAACCCTGTTGACTAATAGCACTAACCGTCAGCAGCATTGCGTCACCGAAACTATTCACGTGTGCTTGACCCTGAATGAATAAAAACTATTTTTAGGGTAGGAGAGCCATGCTTCGGCATGATTGGGTGCCCGGAGCCTCGGTGACCGGGGTAGACAAAGCCTCACAGAAAACCGGCTTGAAACCACCACAGCGTTGTTTCGCCGTGTTAGTGGAATTACCGGAGAACCATTTAAGGATTAGGGGTGACCCTAATCCTTAAATCTCCCAAATCCTAATCCCCAAAAGGTAATGCACTTGTAACTCCTCCGTTCATATTTTTTTATAATTTCAGGAAAATCATGAAATGGCTTCTCTCGACCAGCTTGAGGCGAGAAGGAGTGTCAGACTCTTACAAACTAAAAACCCCGTCGTTTCTTCTCCTGGTCTAGGCCGAAGCCGCAGTACAGTACCTTATTGCGCTAGCCCCGGAACCGCGGCTGACGTGAAAATATGGGACTCCAGTTCCCCAACACCACGTAAGATTGGTGGAGAAATAAAAAAAAAATTACTCCCCACTATCATTAGCGCTCTTATACCAGACAAAATAATTAGATATACCTCTACCTCTATAGACTCCAAAAAGTTTGAAAATAAATAGGTTCCAACCTTTTTTGGGGGGAAGAAGATCATCGGGCGCCTCCTCCCGTGCTGGGTGAGAGAGAGAAATAAAATTACTAACTTTCATATGAAACAACAAGCCACATCTACAAAAAAGAAAAATGGACCTTACCGTTCTCGCTTTAGCTTCCCATTTCGCAGCCAAATACACAGTAATCGTACCAACTACAGCACAGACAAACATGGCAACCCAGACGTTAGTTGAGAAAGGCATGGTGAATATATTTGTGACGTATGGCAAGGGAGGCTGGCGGAATATGAAACGCACTTTAAACGGAGCCAAGCTATCTGTGTAGGAGACCACGTCCAGACGTTCTTCCGTTATAACCAAGTTTGTACCTAAAATAAATATAGTTTAGGGTTTAATTTCGTTTGTAAAAAATCCTTTATCAGACACTAGATCTATTTCAAAATCTAAATTGTACTCAAATATCACACTTAAGTCTCCAATGATGTTTTAGTGTGTGCGTTAATCAAATCTGTGCGATAAGTCGTGCTTTTGACTCTTGCCCACCTCCACCCCCGTGTTGTCCACCCCCTAGGTACCTACTGCACGATAACAAAAACATTTCCGGTCTTTACTAGTTTCTCTAAATCACTTGAACTTTTAAGTTTATAACAGGGATTATACACAAACAGTTTTTTGTTTAAGTAAGTATATAAAATAAAATTATTAAACTATTTACACTCAAGAGTTTGTTTGTCTCAACGCGCTAACCTCCGGAACGACTGGTTTGAATTGAACAATGCTTTATGTGTTGGATAGTCCATTTTTAAAGTAAGTACCTATTTCTAAAAGATCTCGCTATGACGAAAAGGAGCCATGCGGCGTGTGGAATCGCGTGAGAATTGTACTCACCAAGTTCGGCCCTCCCAGAGTAAACATCGTCGATCATCCCCGACCACTGCCCATTGACCTTGTAGCCCCAGCGGTTGCTAAATATGTACACTGGGGTAGCGTTCAGCATAACAAGCCCTAATTTCACGCTCATCCAGCAGAGCTTTGAAATCGAATCATATTGAGGCTCTCTAGAAGAAATTGGGGTGTTTCAGTTTTATTAAAATCTAAAGAACTAAGTACTAGCTAGACCTACAGTAGACATCGTAAGTACTTAAGAACACATGGAACACCAGAACACAAAGACGGATACTGCTTAATTGCAGCATAATTTCATTTACCTACGCGACCACGGGGCGACCGTGGCCATCATGACAGGATTTTACCTGAAGAACTACTCTCATCGTGTAGCGGTATCGCAAATCTGCTGTGGCAGTAGATATCGTGCTTCAAAGTGAGGTGGATAAAGAGTAGGTTCGCACCAGGCACTGCTTCATTGAATGAAGAAATAGACCCCGTTCAGGTTATCCGAGAGAGCACTATTAGTGGTAGTTTCACAGACTAGCTAGTCTATTAAAGTAGCATAAGGCAACTAACTATGGCCTTTACTCTACCTTGTAACTACTCTAATAAAGTTATTAGTAACAGGATCAATCTCCTACTCACAGTCTATCCTCCCTGGGTAGATGTACAAGCGTGGTGTTACTGTCCTGGATGACGTTGGACATGGTGATGGAGTGCCCCCTCATGTCGCGCCGGCGGCGGTACAGTTCGCGGTGGGGGCGCACGTCCACCACGCTGCCGTTGTAGTAGCCGCGAGGAGTTGATATCATAGTGCCGTTGACAGATGGTGTGTAGACTTCCAAATAAAAAAAGAGATTTGGTGCCCAACACCACTATGATTTTATCGTACAACACCATTCACTTTACGAGGCGCATTTGTTATAAGAGTCTTTTGCCACGTTCAGCCAAATAAGTGACGATCAACAAGAATGTTTAGAGAGTAGGTAGATATATCCTTCAAGGTCGAGTTGTGAAAAATCAAAAGCAATATGACTTAACTTAGCTCGAAAATACTGTTAACTTTTGCTACCGGGCTTGATAGCCAATAAAATCTAAACGAAAGAAAAGCAAAACGGTTTAAAACTCACGTTCAGTTAACTTCACCAAGTTACCAGTTCTCATAGCTAGTACTAGATCGCTATCAGCTAAAATAGGGCTGGCATGGAGGAGATTTATATTTGTATTATTTGTCCGAGCTGTTATTATAACCAACCAGCGGTACGGCGCACCAAACAGTTTAGCAGAGGATGCCTGAGACACACACAAATAATGTAAAGTATTCATATTCTTTCGGTGAGGGATTTTGTCCTTGTATATGAAGAGCAAATAAATAGTTACCAAGGCAATAATATCTTCAGCATTTGGGCAATCCAAGTCCATTAGGTATAGCAAATCATGGCGATAATACTTTGATCCTTCATCCATTGATGTTGAAGATCTGCTTCCTGCGCTCGATACCGCATTTACTAAATTCACAATGTGATCTTAAAAAAACATCACTTCATTAAAAATTGTCACTTAAATAAAAAAAAATAAACATTGTAAGGTACCTACATAGTAAAGTAGATATGTGTCTATATTAGATGGCTTCTAAATTCATTCGTCCGTCGTTTTTCACAACATCTAGCGTATAACAACAACTTCCATCACAGTCAAACCCTAAACAGAAACCTCAATGTAAAAACAATATTTCAAAATCATCAAACATAAAAATGTCTAACAGTTACTTACATTTCTCCCAGCACAGATCACAAAATATCAACATTGTTGGTTTTCTTTCATTTTCTACAAAGCTTCTAATGAAATGGACCCAAGTCACGTCCTTGGCATACACCTCGCTTTTGAAAACAAAATAAAGTAAAACTAAGGATAGATTAATACTTTTCATATTAGAATTTATCAGTATTAGGACCGTTAAAGGCTAAATCTTTAAATACAATGAAAATGAATTGCGGGAACTTCAATATTACAGTATTTAAGTAGAAATTACCTATGTCAACAATATCAAAAGCTTCCGTAAAGTCAGAGAATGTTTGCGAACAAACATCAATTCATTTTATGTAATGAGGTGATTAAAGAATTGATCGTATTTGCTTTGAAATTATTATAACTGCGACTAGACGATACTTACCTACTTGGAATAACAACCCTCTTGCGCGCGTTTACACGCAACTGTAGTATAAGGTACTAACAGAAATTACGATGGTGTCCAATTATTCATGATTAAACATGTGTAATTGTATAAGTTCATATATTAATTACGTGGCACTGTTTAATTTGAAATAAAAGATAGATTGCTGACATAAAGTCAAATATCGGTTTTCCTTGATCAGTTGAAGTACTTTGGAAAGTGTGTAGGTACCTACTGTAGATGCTTGTTTAAATTATAATGATAATTATTCGAAATTAATAAGGAACATGTAGATTTATGAGAATTACGTTCGACGGGGTTCGATCTTTAGGTGCTTTTTTGAGTGTGGAAAATTATTATATGTCTTCTCGCTCCCTGGGTTAGACCATAGGGATTGTTAGATTTTTACTGACTAAAAATAAACCCGTTCCTTTTGCTGTGAGCCAAGGCCGTTGACATTTATGCGCTTGCATCCACAACCCCGGAAGACTTTCAGGTCTGATTTTGAGATTGAGCTTTTCTGTTGAGTTTTATGTTTGACAATGTGATATTAAAAGGGTTGAAGACTTAACAACATTATATTTACGCGGGTATTAACGCGGAAAATTATAATTTGAATACCTTGGTGGGCTTGACGTTTCGACCCGGTTGCACAGGTCGTGGTCACAAGCAGACTGAAGACGCGATGTCACAGCTCCCTGCATTCGGGTGATGAATCTTCATCTACCCCCTTATTTTCATTTTCTACCATATAAGGCCGTCTACACACTACGCTGATTATATCCACACATGTGTTAACCGACTTTGAAGGAAAGCGAGGTTGTGTTTTGCAAAGCACTGGATTCCACGTCGACGACAATTTAAAGCCGTCCTCCCGATTGAAATTATTTGGGCATTTCTTTATTTCAACCGCTTCACGCACAAGTCTTGTATGGTAGTGGCGATCAGTGGAGAGAATTTGTGGTCGGTGGAATTCTACCCAGTGATTAGAACCAGCCTGGAGCAGGAGTTCTGCTATCGCTGATTTGTTGCTCTGTCGGTTTTTGACTGCGGCGATGTTTGATGTTTGATGATGTTTGTATGTTCTTTGAGCCTCTCAGCAATGGTCCGCTTCGTTTGCCCAATGTAGGAACTACCGCAGCTGCAGTTGATCTTATAAACACCTGGGCTTTGTAGCGGCAGTACATCCTTCGCCGTGCCTACCTTATCATGAAGTTTAGCCACAGGTGTGTAGATCGTCGGGATTGAAATTTTTTTAAGGACGGATCCTATCTTGTCTGTCACACCCTTGATATAAGGCATGAAGGTTTGATTAATACCCGCGTAAATATAATGTTGTTAAGATGAAACGCGAAAGTTTAAAAGTTGGTTGAAGACTTAGTCAAAAATAAATCTGTAGGGCGATTGGTCTGTTTAACTTAAATTAAATTCTTTATTTCAGACCTGATATAATTACAAAAGTGTTTGTAATTTCGTATTCTAATGGTTCTAGGAAACCGTAGTTAATATTATATCAATTATTGACATGGACGTAAGGGCGCACATGTCAACTTGCCCAGTGCCCAATAAACGGCCCATCAATTTTATCTGCGAGTATAGCCAGTATACTGTTAGGACTGTCCCTTAATCGCCGCATCATGGATGCACATCGCTTGCTAATAATGGCATAGAAGTCATCTTTTCTGACTTCCACAAACATTCCAGTCGCGCTATACAATCAAATGTCATATTATTTTGTTTAGGGATGTGTACCAATTTTTATGAAAAAGAAAATACTTACACATTTCATATTTAGCCAATGAAAAACAAACGCATGTTTTAAAAAATAACCCTTTAATACACACCTGATCAAAAATAAATTAATACATCATATACAAAATATATTCATAGAACAGTGTTTCCCAATTGTTTTATCGTAGCCCGATAATTTACACATACTTTGACAAAAATTAGTACACCTAAAATGCTCTTCCATTGATCACTACATCACTTCATAGTATAAAACACAGTCGCTTTCTCTGTCCCTACATCCTTAGGTATGCTTAAATCTTTAAAATTACGAAACGGATTTTGAAGCGTTGATTAGAAAGGAGGGTTTATACATATAACATCCATTACATTGTCTGGATTTGAAAAGAGACTGACCTCTGAGTTTGTTTCGGCATTTCTTCTCAGAGTAGTCAGATAGGAAATGCCGGCTTCATCTAGTTTTTCACATTCAAATTGACGTGTAAAAGAGCCGTTTTATGGCCTATTTGCAAAAATAAATTCATTGTTTCATTAAATAGTGAAGAAAATTAGTATGAGCATTGCACCCGTGCGAAGCCGGTGCGGGTCGTTAGTAAATTATATTTGGATAATAAATAAATACACACAAAAAAGTGCCTTGTGAATGAATTAAAAGATGCTACAGTTGTTTATATACTTTAGTATACATATATCTACAGTCTTGGTATTAAAATGTATTTATTGATAGCAGATTATATAGCGACAAGCATGTATTTAGTTTTGATGGCCCGATATCGCGTCACAACCTTTGGGAAACGCTGACATAGACAATATTGTATTATCTATATATATAAAAGAAAGTCGTGTTAGTTACACCACTTATAACTCAAGATCGGCTGAACCGATTTAGCTGAAAATTGGCAGGGAGGTAGTTTAGAGTTAGGAGAAGGACATAGGATAGGATAGAGTAGGTAGAGAAGGTTAGGTAGAGTAGGGTAGGTAGAGTAGGGTAGGGTAGGTAGAGTAGTGTAGGTAGAGTAGGGTATGTAGAGTAGGGTAGGTAGAGTAGGGTAGGAAGAGTAGGGTAGGTAGAGTAGGGTAGGTAGAGTAGGTATGTAGAGTAGGGTAGGTAGAGTAGGGTAGGTAGAGTAGGGTAGGTAGAGTAGGGTAGGAAGAGTAGGGTAGGTAGAGTAGGCAGAGTAGGGTAGGTAGTCAAATGACGGGAGCGACGCCGCGGGTAAGAGCTAGTACTTAATATGTAAGTATAAGTATAAATTTCTTAATACAATGGTCTATCGATTTAGGTGGTTGACTGAAGGTAAATAATGTTAGTATGTCTGTTTAGATTAAAGAGGTCGTATAAAATATATATAAATATTATTTTAAATTTAGTTTATTAGCTAACATTATTTAACATTAGCACAACAGCAAACAGGCGTGATTTTATGGTTAATAAAAATGCATTGCAAAATACCTCAAATAAACCAATATCGCAAATAAATTTATTTATTTAAATATACTGTCGCGATATAGTCGTACTTAATTTTTGGTTGGCTTGTTTAGCATTTTTTTTAAATATTCAAAAATTGCTATTTTATACAAGTTCGTATTGAATTCGATGAGTTGGAAACAAAATTATATTAATTAAAGATTTTTCGAAAAAGGAATGTTTTCAATTATTGGTGTACATTTTCTATCAACCTACCTAATACACATATCATAAGCTGAAATCATTGAAATAAGATCCTAATCCACACACAATCCCTTATAAACTACAATTTATTTTTTAATCTAATATTCTCATAAAAATAGAGACTTTTTATACACATATTAAGGTTACAAGCAAAACAAGATACAATTTCTATGAGGTTGTATGTTGTTTTTATTTTATATTCTAGTTAAAATATTAATTTTCCTTTCAATTTATTTAGGATATAAGTATTGCTTGTTAGTGTTATTTTATTATAGGGTGCAGTATGTAGGTACAAAAATATTTTCTTAAACTTAATGTCAAAAATATTTTCATTGTTTACATTATCTATCCATAATTTTTTTTCTTCATTACATATTTTCGTGATGTATACATATAATGGTAAAAAGTGAACTTAATCACTTGCCATTTTCATCTCTTCATTGCAAAGGTTGACTTAGAGAAAATGCCATATGACTTATAAATAAATTAATATTTTTTCACAAAAATAATTACACTCGTATGTCGTAAAATATTTAATTAAACCCATATTTAAGTGATCACAAAATACCCTTTAAGAGCGAAATAAAATTGAAATAAATAGTTAGTATTTAAATAACAATAATAATAAAAAATATCAAAGAAACCCGCTTAACAAATATCACAAATAAAATAGAATACTTTGGTGAAATGATCAAATAAATAAATGTGTTTAGTGAAACGGTTCACTCACGTGAACTGAGAAAAGTTCTACTAGTTTTAAGTCACAGCAAAGTCAGCCGGCTCGGCTCGGAGCAGGAGAAAGAACGGGATGGTTTTTAGTCATTAAGAGTAACAGAGTGACACTCCGTCTTCCATATCCTGGGCGAGAGAAGTTATTGGATAATTTTCTGTACCATCTCCTGCTCTGGGCCAGAGCCGCAAAACTTTACAGCGTGGGCACTAGTACCACGGATGTCCTAATAAAGTAGTTACATAAGTATTTACTTACAAAAATACAAGACAAGTACTTTTGTCCTGTCCTGACAGAGCTGACATTTTTTAGAACAAAAGCCCCTAAAATTAAGGATAAAAAAAAACATTTCGTAAAAAGTACTGAATTTGACTAGTTATTCGGTCTTTTAAACTGGTTATAAAACTTTCACAGTCTGCACAGTTATCTAATATGAAAGTAAGAAAATAAAAACTAACTCAGTACTATTGTACGTCAATTGGGTAGTATCCTAGGTCAAAAATACATTAATTCAACGTAACAATACAATAAAATATTGAAGATTAATAACTATGCTTTTATTCATCGATCTGTCGATACACTAAATTTTCGATATTTTTTTTTAATTGTTAAAAAAAATAAGTAGTCTATTTGACGCAAAAATACCATGACGTCATATTTTGGAGTTTCATACAAATTTCATAGAAAAGTATCGTTTTTGACATTTGAATAAAAGTAATGAATTTGACTGGTTGGAAACTTCCGTATTGGGACTGGTGGACCGAGACTGTCAAAATAATTGTACTTGAGGTTATTTTCTTTTCCGCATTCTTATTATTGACTTAATACTAGTGTTACGTTGTTCTCAAATAATAGAAAAGACTAAATGACGTAACAAAAGAAATGAATTGCGAAACTGATTGAAAAAGAGTAACCATGGAGTTTCTTGCTCGTTCTTCTCCATAGGAATCTACACTTTGGAACGAGTAAATAGCTTCACTAGAATACAGATTGACACACACAAAGTAAAACTTGTTGTTTTCTTTTATTTACAGTTCAAAAGTGCTTGTAGGGGTCTATTAGAAAAAAATAATAATTTGACTTTGACTAATGCATACGGTTTTTTTTTATGAAATCCTATGTAATTATTATTATTAAATTTTTATTTATTGATCAAATAGTTACATAGTTAGTGTTGTCCCACAAAACTATACGCATCGTTTTTTGGATCAAAATTTGTTAATAATAAACCTTATTATCTTACGAATTAAGTTCACAATAACATAATTGTGTAAAAAATAATAGTGTACCATTATTGACGGGCTCAGTACTGACTCCTATCTATGGTCCATACAAAATAGTCTGTGCAGACTGTATTTATTTCTAGATTAAAAAAATATTACATATAGTATACATATTGAATTAAAAATAAATATGATTCTTTTACATTTAAACCAAAAGGGGCCTTAAAACGTATAGCGATAAGGTTTACATTCCGATAGTCAATAAATTGATGCTTACAGTTTTATAGATACAATATAATTTCAAATAATGGTAAAATATACTTTATTGCGTCAGTTACAAGGTTAAGAATAGCATGAGACGAAGCTGTTAAAATAAAAATATTATTATTGTAACTCGTTTTCATCACTCCAGTACCTATCGGTATCTCTGTTATTGAAATTACAACTTTATCCTCTCACTATAAGGTCCATTTTACTAAACTGACAATATTCTCTCAATTTATATACAGATTGATCTGCAATTTTGATACTTACAGCTTTTGTTTTAAGGTACATTATCGCTTGTCAATAAGAATTTATTTAGCTATTATAATATTAATTATGTCTCTTTCGCGTTAATTAGTGGTACGTTAACTATTTTAGTTTCAATACTTATCGGGTTCTCTGTTGTGGTTCCGTCGCTTGTACACTCGAAATTATTGCACAGGTAACGAATCTAGAACAAATAGATAAAAAAGTTAAAAAGGTTTGAAAGTTTTATTTTTTGTTATGGATTGTAATTGGTCGTAAGAAGGTCCTGGGGTGGTATTAACTTCATAGTAAATTTTATTACGATTTTATAATTCTCAATCATATGGAGTCCTAACTCTCTCCTAACACCTACACATAGCTTATCAGGCAGAATCAGAAATACCAACATATTTTTCACCAAATGCATCGACAAGTAAGTTCATCGTTTTTTTTTCGAGTGGGATAATCTTCCATCTGATTTTCACGTGGTGGTGTGAGAGTAAGTGTCAGGCGGCCCTTACTGATTAAAATCACTCCGCTTCCTGCTATGGGCCTGCGCTTGAACGGCCGGCAACGCCCTCGTAACTCCTTTGGTGATGCGGGTGTATATGGGCCGATTGCTTACCATCAGGTAATCCGTCTGCTCATTTGCCGACTTTATCCTATTAAAAATGTACCGCAACCAGGACGTCAGAGGTCATTTGATGATTTTCCCTACTAAAAAAATATCCTCATCAGCCTATAAGTGCCCAGTGCTGAGCAAAGGCCTCTTCTCACACGGAGAAGGTTAGAGCATTAATCACCACGCTTGCTCAATGCGGGTTTGTGATTTCAAACTTATAATTAGAAATTATAAGTCCAGGTTGCCTCACGATGTTTACCTTCACCGTATGTCAGTGGTGTCTAAACAATCATAGAAAGTGTCAGACTCTTACTGACTAAAAACCCCCCTGTTCCTTCTCTTGCTCTGGGTCGAGGTCGCGGTGCCTCATTGGGCTTACCCCGCTACCCCAGCTAAACAACCCTATAGGGCCCCGTCTGTGGTGGTCTATTGGCTCTTTGAGGCGCGCGCGGAACCCTACGCGCCGTACGCTCGGGTACGCAAATATACTTACAGTATAAATAAGTACAGGTGCAGCTATAAGGGCGCCGGCCAGTACGTCCCACCAGTGGTGTCTATGGTCCGTCATTCGAGACACACTGCACACCAAAGCTGTGGTCACGAACACCACTTGGAGTACCATCACCTTAAAGGTCGCGCTCGTTCGACGATGTAGGTAGTACTGGAAGGAGAGATTTTGTGTTAGGTTGTTTCTTTGATATAGTACGGCAAAAGAGACTGAATAGTAACTTTGTTTATGGTCGCAACATTATGATGTCATAATATTCAAATAATAAATCAATGAATGAAAGTTTAATAATATATTTTGATTTAATTGGCCGCGCCCATGGAGATCTCGTGTATATGTGCCCACGTGGCGAAAATAGTAGTAAACGTATTCGTCAAGAATTACGCAGCTTAAAGTTTCTATTATAATATTTTTAGTCTCTGGTTTTAGTCCCTCCACCCAGAATCGGGCGGGAGGGAGTGTCAGACTTTTACTGACTAAACAACCCCCCCGTTCCTTCTCCTGATCTGGGCCGAGGTCGCGGTGCCTCATTGCGCTTACCCCGCAACCCCGGCTGAACATCAGCCCTATTGGCCCTTCGAGGGAGGCTGAGGTACCTAATTGCGCTTAACCCACGACCCCGGTTAAACATCGGCCATGTTGGACCCCATATGGTGGTCTATTGGTTCTTTGAAACCGTAGACCCATGGTCACGATGGTATTTTTAGGTCGTAATGATAACTTACAGCTAAGAACACTCCAGCATGAACAGCTAGAGACGTGTGTCCTGAAGGGAAGCTCTTGTCCGACTGACTCAGCCAGTGCGCCTTTGTACAAGTATAGCTTGGCACGTATTCAGATCTGCAAGCAAAACAGTAATGGTAAGCAAGTTTTAGTCATAGTAATACAGTCAATATAGTAGAACATTTAAGTTCATTTTGGTTATTTCTTATTGGGTAGGTCGGTCTGGGGGTAAGCAAACGGCACCGTAATTTAGTCAGTAAGAGTCTGACACTCTCTCTCGCCTTACTGGAGAGGTCTCTTGATGATTTTCCCCAGACCAAACAAAAACCCTCCCACAAAATGGACGAGTTACAAGTAAGTTGCCTGCCTTTTTAAGGGTTTGAGGAATGGGAGATCGAGGGATTGGGTGATTGGCACAGATTACTATATACTAGTCAGAGAGTGATTGGCAGAATTGGGAATGGGAAGGCTAGGGATATGGGGTTAGGGTACGGACTACGGATGGATCCGTGAGCCCAATCCTAGTTACCGGAGTAACCTCACTAATATAGTCAAGAAGAAGCATTATTTCAAGCCGGTTTTTTGTGAGGCTGTGGTATCACGCCAGTCGAGCTGGCCCAGACTCTTTGCAAATTGTTGTAGTAAAGAAAAATAATACTCACTCTTTACAAGTCTGTGCCTCGTTAGGGCTACAAGTGTCAAAGAAGTGTGGTCTCGGGGATCCCACGATGACCTTGAGGGTCTCCACAATAAGAAGGTTGAGCAGGAGCCCATAAAGATACTCCTTGAACCAATCAACAGCCAATTTGGACTGCGATGGTTTCTCATTGTGGTACTTTCTTTCTACTATTAACATCTGAAAAATAAATTGCATTTTCATAGAAAAATTGGCTGCATACAGCATAATATTGTCTGTAGGTATCCAAATTCGACAGTGGTGACATCTGACTAAAAGATGGTAGTGTGGTTGGTACCAGATTTCGTTTTTATGATAGAAAGGTTTATTCCAAATTTGTTAGAGAAGGCATGACCTTGGACTGTCACAGTTAGCATTCAGGTTTCTCAAACCACTTTGTTTCGGAGTCTCTTTTCAGAGCAGTCAGAACGAAAACACATATACAGATTTTAGATAAAACCCGTTTTAAAAAAATAACTAGTAAAAGTGCCTTTTTGCAGATTAACCTATCAGAAAATTCTTTGAAGTAGTCTTTAGGATATTATTTGAAGATGAAGGAATACGGTAAGAAAAGCAGACTGCTTAGATTGAGGTCGATACACCTTCTAAATACCCAAAATAAAGATAGCGATACAAACCCTCAGCTGTTCTGTCAAAAAATGAAGTCAAGACATCCTTCTTTTTTTAAATAGGTTGAATTTTTTCAATGTTTTTTTCAAAAAAAAAAATGGTTACTCAACTGTTCGATTTTGATGCATAGTCAACCTAAATTCTGTTAGGTTTTCATCTCAATTTTTGTCACATAATATAAATGTTAACTTACAACAATTAAAGGTAAAAATATCGATGTTGCTAGAAGCCATTTCCAGCTGATAGTATCTCCGTTGAAGGGATGTGAGAGCGCGGGGTCATTGCACAGGAACCCTAACTGCCCGCCAGGAAACACTCTCAATTCCACCAGCAGTAAAACGAATAAACCTGGAACAATATTATTATTTCTTTAAATATTGTATTTACCTGTCTTTAAAGGTCTTCTTGGTAGATTTACCTGAGTATTTGCCACCATTATCCCCCCGGTTTGTTACGCATCTTAGTAACTTATTACTAATCGATATCCTATCTAGGGCTGATTTTTTGGCAGTCAAATGTTATCTGAAGAATAAAATTGTTGCTGTCACTGTCTTATTCATACATTCTAACGCGACAGCATCATAATAATTCTCATCATAACTTTTATCCAACCATTGGAAAATCAGCTTACTATATCAAAAAATAACACATGTAAAGTTAAATAATTGTTAATATAGACAGATCCTAGTTTCTAAAGCGTGACGAGCAAAGTAGGTACGAGTTACATCATCAACACGAAATATTGCAAGTCAAGATCAAAGGTTAATAACCTCATTTTTTACTTGTAATTCGGTGAATACCTTTTTTATCATTGCCGTATGAATGTGGTGAAGGTAAGACAGAATTGTTGGTGTATTTTGAACTAGGAAATGAGCATTAGTTACCTAAATTAAACTTTTCTGCAACTCCCTGTTGAAACTAGCAGACGGAATAAGTGATGGTAAGCAATCGGCGACGCACATCCACAACCGCAACGCCAGATAAGTTACACGTGCATTGCAAGCCTTAAAGTGCTTTGGAAAATTAGGAATTGGGAAGGGATGGTTGGACGGGAACGATTGGGCCTCTAGCACGAAGGAAAATGGGTTGTTAAAATGAGTTTAAGGGTCATTGTTAATGCGAAATAAGGTACAGTTTGGTAGAGGAGAAGTGACGAAGCGTCACAACGCTTTGTAGGTACCTTCTTAATAGTCGGACGCTTCTATCCAAGAAATCCACCCATCTAAATTCCTACTAATATAACAAAGGCCAAAGTTTTGAGGCTGGTGTAATTCAACCACTATAGACACTGAACGAATCAGATATTTTGGCTCAGAGAAATATTTATAGTGTGGAATAAAACTTAAAATACTTTATTCCCTTATAATACCGTCGAAACCGTTTGCAAAAGCTGGTAATCTATATGTTCCTAGGTATCTAGGTAGGTAGCTAGATATGTTAGTTTTGGCTCATGTAACAGGTGGCGCTTTAGTCGAACAAAGGCGAGTATCGTGCGAGAAGCCGAGAGATTCTGATTGCGACTCCGGAATTGATATTAATTATAATTGATCGAGTTATTCACCTCTGGTTTATTAGAATTGAAATCTAGACAACCTCGTCACCTATTAGCAGATATTACGTACGTAATGCATTATTTAGTTATTTATAAGTATACAGTCCATGTCAAATTTTCATTAGTATCTCACTAATGAAAATTTGACATGGACTGTGAAACGGGTTATATTTCACGATCTATCAACTAGTTACAATATAAATATTACGTAGTTTTTCGAATATTAACTAGTTGAGAGACGAGGAGTCTTCTTCAGAACGACTTGAGTAATGGTCAGAGATGCTTAAATGAGTACCCGAACAGGATTGGGACACTTACAACGGCAAATTGGCACTGCGTTTGTAATTAGAATTCCCCGCAGGCGCACTTTTAGCACTACTCACTTGTAGAGGTACTTTTGGGACGCATTGTTACTGCGAGGGGAAAATAATCAAATGACTTCTCCTGCCCACGGTCGGGCGAGTGGGAGTGTCAGACTGACTAAAAACCGTTCCTTCTTTTGCTATGGGCCGAGGCCGTGGTGACACGTTGCGTTTATCCCGCAACCTCGGCTGAACAGCAGCCCTATGGGGCCCCGTCATCGCTCCAGTTGGGACGCATAATGTGGGACGCAAAATCTCATCAGGTAGCCTCAGGGATGAAGGCTGTACAGGCATAGGTAGTGGATTCGTGAAGGTGCACGCAGCAAAGCTTAAGGGAGAAGTATGACCCCCTGCGGTTAATCTATTGAGAGAAACCGGGATACCTTTCATGTGTTGGTGCTCTTAGTGCATGAAGGAAACAACCCAGACTATGAACAAAAATTTGTGGATGACACAAAGAATTGTTCCGTGCGGAAATCGAACCCGCGACACGTCCCGCGGTAGCCTAGCAGCTACCGCGCCAACCGTGCAGTGAAAAGAAAAATAATACCTAATTTGACAGAATTTTCCGATTCCGACGCGAATGAGGAAGCAGAGGACATAATATATACGTTCCCTTATTTACATTTACATTTCAGGGAAAAAATCTAATAATACCTAAGTAGATTACACATGTACGTAATCTCTAAGTATCTAAATATACATACAATCTGTAGCATATGTGTATGAGCCTACGTCATTCGAAATGAGCGTATCTTTTATCACAAACGACTGCAAGCAATACATATATATACGTATAAGTGCCGAACAATAATGAATTATGAGTAGTTTAGCGTTCAATGCTTGTTATAAGGCTTTGTTTACATAGGATTGTTTCCACAAATGTATGGAATAATAGTATAGATACATTATGGTATAAGTGTGTAATGTTGGTGACTACCGCTAAGGCGCAACGAAACCCGAGTCGTCAGGCGAGGGTCTTAAGGAGCCGATGACGATACCTACTCATCATTACACGTATATCATACGACGTTTTTCAAAATACTTCTGAATGAAATAATACCTACTTAAACAAAAAACCAAAATAACTTTAAAAGAGAAAACGAAACGAGTTGTGAAAAATGTTTTTTAATGGCGGGAAAATTAATCAGTTCTTAAATGCGCGTGCATCGGCCATAGACTAAAAAAATGGGGTTGCTTTTTTTTGGACTTCAAATGTTTAAACGTACGTGAGGAAGTATGTTGAAAAAACTTTAAAAATACTTCTCACATACCGTATTTAAGTAGTTAGTGACTTTGTTGTTGGTCGAATGGAACAAGAGGTTCATTTCGGACATCATTCCAGTCTCCAAGCGGAAAGCCTGGACCTCCGGCAACCTCACTAACACGGTGAATGGATTGAATGTATTTATGCCGGTTTTTTGTGAGGTCGTGGTATCACTCCGGTTGAGCCGACCCATTAGTGCCGAAGCATGGCTCTCCCACACTTTAAACCGTACACTGTTGGTACTTAAGTACCAGATAGATTTCAATATAGAACACAATTTTTTTTAAATAAGTATTAGGTTGGTACCTAAGTATGAAAAAGGCGCTAAATATCAATTGCTACTTTCAATAATTTCCTTTAATTTTACTTCAATTCTTCTGATAAGCATTAAACAATGTTATGAAATAAACTTCAATAATTTCAACAAGAGAAAGATTTTTTGATAATGAGTCAGATGCATGATTTATACATATACAATAATTTGTTATGTCAGTATTATAAAGCAATATGACAACGAGGTACCGATATGATTCAGATTCATTTGATTTTGATAACATTATAGGTAGATTAGGTTTATAATATATTATGTTTTCGTTTAGTTCACAATTTTTTTTGTTTTATATGATAGATAGGTCGATAAACGCGAAGACGGATTACCTGATGGTAAGCAATCAGTGTCGCCTATGGACACCTGTAACAACAGACGAGTTACGGGTGTGTTGCCAACTCCTTGAAGATTAGGGATTTGGAGATTTAGGGATTTGGGAGGGATTCGGTTAGTTTCGCTGGCTAACAAACAATCTAGTCTAATGAATATTTGCTTCAACAGCTACTGCTCAAGCAAGTTATTTTTACAAAATAAATTGGGATTGTCAGGTTGACTAAAAACCAGTCCCAATTGCTCTGGACCGGTGCTACACTAAACAAGTGGAAGGGGAGTATCAGACAAAACCTCTTTGAGGCGCGAATCAGAACAGCCTCTAAAACTTGCATATTTTATTCATATTATAAAAGAAATTCGTGTTAGTTACTCCACTTATAACTCAAAATCGGCTGAACCGATTTAACAGAAAATTGGCAGGGCGGTAGTTTAGAGCCAGGAGAAGGATATAGGAGGGTAGGTAGAGTAGGTTAGGTAGAGTAGGGTAGGTAGTGTAGGTTAGGTAGAGTAGGTTAGGTAGAGTAGGGTAGGTAGTGTAGGTTAGGTAGAGTAGGGTAGGTAGAGTAGGGTAGGTAGAGTAGGGTAGGTAGAGTAGGGCAGGTAGAGAAGGGTAGGTAGAGTAGAGTATATAGAGTAGGGTCGGTAGAGTAGGGTAGGTAGAATAGGGTAGGTAGAGTAGTGTAGATATAGTAGGGTAGGTAGAGTAGCGTAGGTATAGTAGGGTAGGTAGAGTAGCGTAGGTACAGTAGGGTAGGCAGTGTAGGGAAGGTAGTCAAATGACGGGAGCGACTAACCAAATAACCATCATGTACTATCAAAAACATAATTATCACATCAAGGAATAATAAAAACAAATATTATATTAAGTTTTAGGCAAATCCTATGCTACTGTTAGTCACCGGTGATGTACAGTCAGGAATCAAAAATGCAATTACACTCTACCAATTTTAAAATTACTAGAATTTCTTTGTAGTAAAAGTTCAATGGTTGACAGCCAGTTTATTCAATAATTTAGATTCTATGCTATAAATTAAAGCAGTCTTCAACCATTGACTCTATTCTACAAAGATATTTTAATCATTTTAAAATTGGTAGAGTGCAATTGCATTTTTGACCCCTGACTGTCCATAGAGGTTGTGCGCACAAAAACAACCGTCGAAATGTTACAAACTACAGAATGCCGATGTTACGTTAAGAAACAATAATTAATATTAATCACAGATATTTCTTATAATTAACTATGCTAAGAGTCCCATAGTTGGTACAATAACGTCATAATGTGCTAGGTTTTTTTTTATATTTTTATGACAAAGAAAATTAACAAAAAAAAAACATTTCATTTGTAAGGCATATTTTATCTACTTACATATTTATTACAATGTACCAATAACATGCTGTTTTGTATTATATATATAACTTAATTTCAATGTATTTAGAATGATAATACATTGTACATTATGCAAAAATATTGTGAATAATGTTGTAATGTTGTGTACCATTAAGTAGGTGAATATTTTTCTTTTAATAAATAATTATTAAAATATATTTTATAATTAATCATAATGTTATATAAGTAATGCAAATATTACATTCTAATCACATCATTATCTATACATATGTTTTATGTATACAAAAGGTTCTTAGGTAGTAAAGTAATAATAATTAGTAAAAATAGAAACATAGGCTTAATATAATAGAAAAACGACCTAACTAAACAAAGAAGGTATTGTAATACTAAAATTTACATTTTAACTATAAGGTTCAATTTTGAAATACCCTCTTTGACGAGTTAGATCTGTTTTCTACTAAACATGCAATATATCACGAACATAAACTTTAAATATTGCTTATATTTTTTTTAAAGAATAAGTTGGCAAACATACTGCCAAGTTAACGGATAAATAGTTAGTAATCAACAGTTTTGCCCATAGATCTATACAGCATCACAGACACAAAATATATTACTGTACTTAAAGGTTTGAGGGTGATAAGACATCTAAGCAGGAGTATATTAAATACAAAAATAATTAATAATACTTAATTAAGTTTTGATTCAAGTCGCTGTGTGATAAAATAGTTATGGCCATAAAATTGATGATCAATAGGAAAACAGAACACTCACATAATTGAAAAAAAAAATCAATTAATATTTAACAACTAAAACTTTTAAGGAAATTATTTTTATTTATTTAGAAGCAATTTCTTTAATTTTTTTCTTTCTTTGTTTAAGATGTATTGTTAAGTTATGGTTTATTATTTCCTGTACGTACCTCTATGCCAGCGGTTAGTTTTTGACCAGAACAGCTTTACTTTATCCATTTTCAATTAAAACTTCACAAGAAACACGACTTCACTGAAATAGTTCCACAAAAAACTAAACGAACTTAAAACACGTCATTAATACAACGTATTCACGCGGGAAATTCACTTAAATCGTGACTCAGTAATCATTTTCGAAATTTTAATAGAAACATTATGAAAACGATTTTGTTTTCTTTCGTATAATTCTGATAAATTATTCAAATAATTAATACCGACTGAATGGTTAATATTCTGACATATCTCAACCTTAGCCTTGAAATACCTTATCGTGATAAAGTCTTAAATAATCAATATTTACATTACATTCAGAACTTTATAGCTATAGTAACGTATTCCTACAAAGTCCGTTTACAGACTGAGAAAAGTCGAATTGTTGTTGGCTGACATTGACGTATTATGACAATAATAACGACAGTTCAGGTATGACTAAAAAAATATTATTGTCGTAATACATTAGTTTCACTAAGATTTGAGATCATTATTATTCATTAATTACTAATAAATAGTTCGAGTTTCTATTAAAACATTTTTTATATTTTCTTGCAAACGGTACTCTTAATTAAGTTTTAATATTTAGTTTTTGGCTTTACGAGGTTTTGAACGAAACCAGTTGTGTCAAGCAAACTGACAACTGCCGCGCATTTACAAAGTAAGTTTACACTAGCTGTAGAAAAACTGTGCTCTGCTAACATATTATTTTCTATTGCTATTTCGAATGGCACGCATTCTGCTTACAAGAAAACTTTTAAATGGGTTGGTTGGAATTATTTATTCGATTACCTGGCCGTGCTACAATGAAAACTCGGTGGTCTTTTTTTCTCGCAACTAAATTTAAACCCCAAAACTAATCAAAAATTGTAGTGTAAAATCCCCTGTTTAAATTAGGTCTGGTACAGAACCCGAGTTCTTCGTATCTGCTACCATCGGTGGTAGCAGATACGAAGAACTCGGGTAGAAAATACAAATTTAAGTGAGTAAGAAATGTCACTGGTGGTTTCGTGATTTAGAAATGTAGACTGTAGAGACTACTGCGTGCGTCATGAGGGGTGTGCGGTTAGTGCCTTTTTTTGTCAAGGGAAATCATCAAGTTACTTTTCCGCCCGGGGTTAGGCGATAGAAAGTGTCAGACTCTTACTGATTAAAAACGGCCCCGTTCCTTTCCCTGCTTTAAGCCGAAGCCGCGGTGCCACATTCCGCTTTCCCCGCAACCTCTGCTAAACAACATCAGCCATGTAGAGCCCCGTCTCTGGTGGCCTATTGGGTTTTTGAGGCGTGCCCAGAACGCTAGGCGTCGTACGCTCGGGTCTGGTTCCGGTCAAGCGGCGACCTGCTCTTACTCGAAGACCGCAGACTCGCACTTACGGTAGCCGGAGATTATCTCTCGATCCTCGACGCCCGGAATGTCGCCTACTGCGGGGGCTGGGGCGTGGGGAGGAGGATAGTTCGCTCACACACTCTGCCTCCTTTTTTTGCGAGCATAACTCCTTCACGAAAAGCGAAGTTGACTTCCCAATTACACCGCACCATGGCCTCGACTAAGGCCCGGGCGCGAGAAGTCCTCGCTGCCGATCACTTCCTGAGCACACCGCGGTGTTCAGCCCAAGCAGGACTACCTTGTGATCCATGTAGGTAGTAGAAGATTTGGGTTTTATAAATAAAAACATATATAGGGTACTAGTAATTATCTTGATATAATAATATACCGTATTGACTCAATCATGAGCAGCGTGCGCCTCGTCGTCCCGTTGTCACTTGAAACTAGTAGAGCTTTTCTCAGTTTATTCATATGAATAAGTCGTTATTTTCAATAAAATAATTGGCTACGTATTTTTCACGTGCAATCCATAACCCTTAATACCTACGTGGGTGTCCTGTGTACACGGAGTAGGTAAACACGGTATTATTTAGCAATAGGTCCCATTTATACTAAACTTTATCATATATCATATCCGTCTTTCACAATACAAATAGGTAGAACCACCGGCCCACCGCCTACAAAGTTTCGTTCAAGAATTTCGATTACACAAACGCGAACCAAGATGTAAAGATGTCGTTTACTGTGTTCACTTACAAAATCTGATGTCAGAGTCAGGCGCATCGCCCACGAGTTGGTGACAATGACTACTCCCCGCTATATTGTCAGGAGCATTAACAAAGAACGTTATGAACCAGGAAACTCCTTTGTGAGAGGCTGAATGGGAAGTTTTTTTTTAAGATTTTTATCATGACATTTGTCACGATGACGTAGCAAAATATAAAATTAAAATAGCTTACCTACCGTTTCTCATCGTGGTTAAAAGGCCGGTTTTAGTGCTCGACCGACCGTCGGTGCGTACATCGGTCGCGCTTCTCATTTGTATGAAATTTCACAAGTCGTCACAGTGCTCGACCGACCGTACGCACGCATATATTGCTACGCACTGCGTACGAGGACCGTCGGTCGAGCGCGTCCGCATGCGTGCCGTCGGTCGACCGACGCGCTATGGAAACATATGAACGCATTCAGTGCTGCACCGACCGGTGGACCGACCGCACGGATGTGCGTATCATCGTCGACGAGAAATTATTTCGTAGGTACTCAAAATGAACAAATTTATCGACACCGAACGATTAATCACCGAAGTTCGGCTTCGTGAACCACTCTGGAACATAAGCCACGTTTTGTATAAAGACCGTGATGCAAAGTTAAAGGCTTGGCAAGAAGTGTGTGAAGCATTGTTTCCTAATTTCGATGAAATGACTCTTACCGAACAAAAAGATATAGGTAAGTAATAAACAAACTATCTTCATCTTTATTTATTTATTTCGAGACATACAAATAATTTAAAAAATACTATTATTTTGCCAAGACACAGCACCCTCTGGAGATATAAAATAATTAGCAAACTTTTCTCTCAACATGTCCCCTGATCTGATATTATGTCTTTGACTGTCACTGCCGTGGGTAAGCGGTTCAAATCCTGCAATTGTTAATGTATCCTCTATTTTGTAACCATCTCGTTCTCTGATGTAATTATGTAAAATACAACAAGCTTTGATGATTGTAATTGTGTTTTCCAAGGAAGTGTTCATAGGTCTGTGGAATATTCTGAATTTGTTACTCATTATGCCGAATGTAGATTCGATATATCTCCTTGCACGACTAAGTCTGTAGTTTAATATTTTCTTTTTGTAAGTCATGTTACTACGTGCATAAGGTCGTAACACTTGTTTTGAAATACCGAATGCCGCATCCCCGACAATAACGTATGGCAGTGGTTCGGTCGTATGGGGCAATGGTTTGGGGGGAGGAAAACACATTTCTTCGTTTTGTAGTTTTTGAAACAAATTACTGTTTTTGAATATGGTAGAATCAGAGTCGGTTCCACATGAACCGACGTTAATGTATATAAAACGATAGTTACAATCACATATAGCAAGTAAAACAACTGAAAAAAATTTCTTGTAATTGGAATAAATACTTCCACTGTGTTCAGGATTGATTATTCTCACATGTTTGCCATCTATACATCCAACACAATTTGGAAAGTTTGCTATTTCGTTAAATTCATTGATGATATGAAGCCACCCCTCAGGCGATGTTGGCAACATAAGACATTCTTCACGAAGAATCTCCCATATTGTTTTGCACACCTCCTTAACGATAAAACTGATTGTTGACACCCCAAGACGATAACTGTAATGCAAGTCTGTGAATGTATGACCAGTAGCTAAGTACCTGAAAGAAAGAAATAAGCTTAGTTACTTTTATGTTACAGATAAAACTATACAACAGAGATGGAGAACAGCTCGGGATGCGTATACAAGGTCTAAAGCTGCAATTATTAATACAAAGTCCGGATCTGGCGGCGGAGCGATAAAAAAAAAGTATATATATATTACGATCATATGAGATTTCTCGACAAGAAACACACAGTCCAAGTCGAGGACTCCCTAATGGCAGATGATTCCCAGACAAATATTTCGGTGCCCGACTTTGAGCCTGAGCCCGAGCCCCAGCCCGAGCCACAACCTTCGACAAGCACTATTTTTGACACTAGAGTTTTCGAACAAAAAAATACTGAGCCTGCATCCCAGACAAGTCAAAATAAAAAAAATAGACGAATTACAAAATCTAAAAGGTCTATAAATAAAGAAGAATTTGAATTTGACAAACAGATGCTGCAAATGTTTAAAGAGAATAGTACAATACTACAAAATGATGACATGGCATTTTTCACATCGCTGTTACCAATTACTAACTCATTTTCTATTAGTCAAAAGTTGACTTTTCGTTCTGAAGTACTAAAAATAGCTACGAAGATTCATGATGGTGACAATGCTCTTAGTCGTCCCCAGTCCCAGTCTTCCAGTACGACATACTTCGTCACGTCACCAGAGTCCTATTCATCTCATTCACAAACATCAAACAATATTACTGCACAAGAATCGGAACAGCTTCTCACAAATATTTATCCTAACATGCTGCCTGTTATGGTTTCCAATTCCAACGTAGAGCAAACAGATTTTTCTGACCTTGTTGTATTTAAACAAAACTGAATTTTTATTTTTAAATAATAATAGTTAAATAAGAAACTGTGATTTTTTTGTAATTAAGGTATTTTAAAATCATGATTATTTTAAACATTATTTTGTTATTGAGTCTCATATATCTCTATCATACTAGTGGGATGGGATTAATAGGGTTAGTAATTAGTGGAATGGGATTAATATATTTAAATTGATATCTACATTTTTGTAATCTGTAATATAGACATAGTTACATACCTTAAAGTGACTGCAAGTCTTTCCACCGGTGATACAGGAGCTCGAAATAAGTTTACATGTTTTAAGTAGTCTTGTAACTTCGCTGATAATTCATCAAAACTTTTGATCGACATTCTGAAGTAATTAAAAAACTTTTCTTCATCTTCGCGCAATAATGAATATATAGTAGTGAATTCCCCTCGTAATGTTCTTTGGGCGACGATAGGGTGTACATGATATCTACGTCTTCTTCTATTCTTAAAACGTCTACGAAGATAATAAGCAGCAACTAAACAATTCGTAAACGGTTCCATTGCGTGCGACTGTACCAGTCCGGTCAGTTTGTTGGTCAGGAGAGCACTGAATGATAGAAACTGACGGTCGGTTCAAGCGTATCGTCAGGACAGACCGTACGTACTGACGGTCGGTGGAGCACTATAACCGGCCTAAAAGGTTACGAACGTAACTGTTCTATTCTTAAACTACTTTGATCTAGGGATGGCAAAGTCAAAGTCATTTTTTTTTATTCCAACTAATCCATAAATGGGTACCATGTACTTTTAAAACGTCAAAATTTAATGAGTCTGTCAGTCTGTTCTTCAGTAACGCTTGCTTCTGAGCATAGACGTTCTGACCTAACCTGAAACCATTTACCCGGCAATTGGATTTTGGAACGTTCGTCCAACGGCTGTTAATAAATTGCCTATCATAGTTACGGTCTCCTCTTATATGGAGAACGAGTGAGCATTAATCTATGCTTGTTTAAGGCCGATTCTCGATTTTAAATTAGCGGATCGCGTATGCGGCACTTATTTCGAAAATATTATGACCCTCAAACATTCAAGAAACGAGCGTACTTAAGTACTCTTTTTAAAAATCGGGCAATCCGTCTTTGGTGTTGCGAGCGTCCATGGGCAGTGCTGATCACTTACCATCAGGTGTCTACTCGTTTGTCTCCTATTGCAGATAAAAAAGGTTTCGAGCTCTTAAATCGCCTTACCCTAATGCTTATATTATACCTATTAGGCAAAGTTTCTATTAAATGTATTTTTAAATTGAAAATAACGACTTACTCAGTTGAAACAACTGAGAAAATTTCTAGTATGTATCACGATTAGGTACTCAAAATTCAAAAATGTTTACGTTATGTAGTTATTAATGTGTCTGTTAATGATGTGCCACATTATTCTTTGTTTAAACATTTTTTACCGTTAAGCAGTATCTACTTACATACCTACTATACGTTGACAGTCGATTAAAAGTAGGTAAGTACCAACCAACCTAATCAAAATTAAATGTTCGTTTGTTTACTAAAGTACAGTACCGCCAACGTATCTTGACGAGTCTGAAGTTAGCCGATTATTAGCAGTACACAATTTTATTCCTAAAAGATCTATTGCGCAGACAAACGGATAACTAACGTATCTTGGCGAGTCTGACGCCAAGATACGTTAGCCGTACTGTACCTACAGGGCATGCTTATTAGTTATTTCATATAATCACAATTTATACTTTTTAATAGGTACTTAATTATTTTTTAAAGAACACATTTTTGAACCATTTGTAGAAGTATACAACTTTTTTTAATTTATACGACTTTTTGTTAAAGTAAGTACATACTACCAATGATGTATAAATTTATAGATACGTTGTCCGCGCTCTAAAATGACAACATGAAATGAAGGCAATTGACAACATCGCGCTTAGTTACGCACCAACCTGCCGCGCGACGCTACGTTTGTTTTTAATTTATATCGTGTGTGTAAACCTGTACAAAACATAAGTAAAGCATGCCGTCGTGTGTGTTCAAACGATGTACAAATTATACTCCAAATGTTAAAGACAAAAATGTGTCATTTCATGCGTAAGTTCACCAAACAACCTATTTTTATTTTATTTTTTTCGACGCCGGCGCCCGCCATCTTATGGCGGCCATCTTATGAAAATGTAGTTTTACTATTACTTATCCTGTGATGTAACTGAAAATGTATATTTATCTCCCTCTAGCAAAGGCATTCCACTATACGATGTCATATTTTCTTTCCCTTTCTTTACTAGTAGAAGTAGTTATCTAGTATTTTCGCCGTTTTTAAGCGCCGCGATGTTGGTTCATGACGTGTCTATATATAATACGTCATTGCATACTACTACTTTTCTAAAATGGAAAATATTTTACGATATTTTTTGAGTTTGACGTAGCCTATTTTCCTCCTTTCTTTTAAAAAACGTTGCCCCGCAATAGGATTTTTATCCAGTGTCGTAGGGCCGTGTACAAACACACAGTTTCACATAGATAGGTTACACATCACACCCAGACCCGAAACAACAATATGTGGATTAGACAAAGATTTGAAATCTGCATTTTCGAACCCGCGAGACGTTGCGCGGCAGCAAGTAGTCCAGCCACCGCGCAAACTATGATGTAGGTAGGTTACCTTTTTTTAAAGTTTAGGTCCTCACTTTTATTTTCTTATTTATAAACATTACGTCCATGAATACTTCACCTTGGAGACTGAATTGTTTCTACGCGATATGCAGTTACCGGTGTATCAACCATTGCGCTGCAGCTGATGTAGTAGGTAGGTACAGCGAATGCTTACGATATAGTTTAGGTATTTGTTTCATTAATGCAGAGGATCACTGAATAGAAACATTTTTTTGAAATCAGACGCATTCCTTGATGGCGTCACATCAGCAATTGGCACCGCCAACACCAAAGCGGTTGCAAGTGCATTTTTTCCTCACTCATCACCTACACTTCGTCTTGTTTGTAGCATTTATCAGGTTATTACAACATTACATCCTTTATAATAACATCATGTTACAAAAAATATCAATTATCTACTCAAAACGCCCCTAGCCTGTGTCTCCAGCCTAACTGATGTTCAAAGTTAAACACATCTTTTACATCTGTAATTTGAAATAACCTCAATTTGTCCCCATCTTATCTTAATAGGCTGTACGATTCTTAAATGTTATCTAAACAGAAATCCTCACAGCATGATCAAAATGAATACATTAAACTTAATTTTTATCTGCAGGACAAAGGAGTTTCAAAGCCCATAGACAACACACGATGCGTCAATAACCTTTTTTTTATTCCTGCACCGTGTGTGGGCACGGTAACTCTTTATACGTCCAAGTCGGGATGTTGGCTAACCTCAGCCACTTAATTTATAACCATCATAGATAATATGGACCACTTTGGATTAGTATTAATGAAGGCTAGTTTACCGAGAGTTTTAAATGATAACAGTTTTATAGTTATTTCACAACGGGGTTAAGTTAAACCGTTTCGTAACACAGTTATCATTATGGTTGCATTTTATTGAAAAAACGTTTGAAAATTAAGTGGTTCAAATATCCAATTAACGTTCCCTGTCAAAAGTAAAGTGTTTAATTTATTCTTAAGGCTGTGGGCGGACATGTTTTAAAATGATAATCGTTGTACAATCAATCGTGGGTCATGGTTACACTTGTGATACGAAAACAACCCTTAACGTAGTGTGATAGAGGCGGAGTCCGTGTGAAAGTGTCACTACAGTTGTTTGGTTGGTTGTAAACACCAAAGGCTGATGCTACTGGTTTTCATTTTGACGCCCTCGCAGAGGAAATCGGTATGATTAGATTATGTCATGACAGCGTCATAAATTTCATTAGTAGTACTTAAGTAGGTAAATTACTGATAGGAAAGTACATGAATACTTAAGATTTTTCAATTGGTACTTGCAAAAGAATATACAGCTCACATTATTAATTAAAGAAAGAAAGATATATTTTTCATTTTGATAACAGGCTCAGTAAATTACAGGTAAATATCTAAGTAATATTGTATGTACAATATGTACATATACATTATGTATGCCACTTCCTATGATGACACGGTGCAAACCAAAAAGAGGGATGGACCTAATATTGAACCCTGTGGTACGCCAATGAAAACAGTTGTATTGGTTTGAAAATAAGGTATTTATACCGCCTGGCGGACAGTAATTGGTGGTAACTTCTCGCCCCTGCCTTACTCGAGGTCACGGTGCAGAGTGAGGGGAACTGGGACGCCGTGTCTTCTTTCTGTGAAGCAGTTATGCTCGCGAAGGAGGCGGACCGCGTGAGGGAGCAATCCTCCTCCTCACGCCCCAGCCGTAGCAGTAGGTGACACTCCGGGCATAGGGGATCGAGGGACGATCTCCGGCCACCGTAGGCACGGGTATGCGGACGTCGAGTAAGGGTAACTCGCCGCCCGACCAGAACCAGACCCGAGCGTACGGCATGCAGCGTTCCGGCGCGCCTTAAAGAACCAACAGACCACCACAGTCGGGACCCTGTAGTATACTTATAATCGCTATTCAAATTCCTCAGTTTAATTTTAACAAGTCTATTTAACTATTTTAGTGTAATTACTCTAATATTTAGACTTCGAACGGCAAAACCTAACCAACATTGAAATAACAGCTAACATTGACCATTCCGGGCCGCCATAACAAGTGATTATAAGGGAAGGGCTTCTAAACATTTGGTCGATAGACATAGATATTATTATTAGATGTACCAAATATCCAAATCTGTGTGTACCTACCTAATGTAATAATTGAAGAACTTTAGATTTTTGTTTCTCTTTCCGTTAGTGCTGATTATAAGATTTTTAGGTGTGACTGAAGTAACCGGGGTCCAATTGCTCTCCCTGGATTTCTGAGATTAATTAAGGATTGGGGAGGGGAGTCCCCAATTTTTTAATAATTTCTGGAACCCTAATCCCCAAAAGGTTGACAACGCAATCGTAACTCCTCCGATGTTACAGATGTTTTGATTGATTGGCGGCGCTCATTGCGTGCCATCAGTAGATAATCCGTCAATTCGATTGCCAACTTATAAACAACTAGCTTTTGCCGGGACTCCGTTCGCGTGGAATAGTGATTTTCGGTATAAAAACTATCCTATGTCCTTTCTCGAGTTCCAAACTATGTCAGTAGGTACCAAATTATACATACCAAATCATACAATAGTTTAGGCCTGAAGAAAAGACAGACACACGGAGTTACTTTCTCATTTATAAAGTTTGTATTGAAAAAAGGTTTGTAAACCCCGCAATAGAGAAAATGAAAGCTATTTCCAAGTTTGTTTATTGTTTAATTGCTCCTTACAGAAGATTAACCGGTTTTTAGTTAAATTCACATACATATAAGTAATATGTAATATGTTTTAAAAACAAAATATTGTTTGTACTTCCGTACGTTTGTTTAAATGTCTAATTACGTGCGTATGTCGCTGTGCAGTTACGTATTATGACTTTTTGGAATATGTCTGTTATGCCTACCTTTTCGTACATTCGGCCTTTGGTAATATAATTGTTGACGTACCAATTTATCTATTTGCGGAATGCTTAAAATTTTGCAAAAGAGATGAATGAATACAGCTATAATATCTATTGCTCTGTCAAGAAAGTACCGGGAAAAAGTCAATAATACACAAAATGTTTGTTATTCATCTAAATTTATTTTATCACCTTTAAAGTATGCTCCTTCAGAAACGATACACTTACGCCAACGAATAATCCAATCATCGAAACTTTTTTTAAACGCTGTTTCCGGAATTGAGTTCAGTGCTCGCCGCGAATTCTCCTTTATGTCTTCTAACGATTGAAAACGGGTGCCACGAAGAGGTAATTTGAGTGTGGGAAAAAGAAAGAAGTCGGCTGGAGCCATATCTGGTGAATATGGTGGCTGCTCGAAAGTGTTTGTTGAGTGTTTGGACAAAAAATCGTTTACAATAATGGCCTTGTGCGAAGGCGCATTATCGTGATGCAAAATCCAAGAATTTTCTTTCCACATTTCTGGCCTTTTTCGTCGAATTTGTTCTCTTAAACGCCGCATAACGCTCAAATAATATTCTTAATTTACCGTTTGACCTTCGGGCAAGAATTCTGAGTGCACAACACCGCGATAGTCAAAGAAAACAGTCAACATGACTTTCGACTTTTGATCGACTTTGACGTGGTTTTTTCGGTTTTGGTTCAGTCGGAAGGCGCCATTCCGAAGCTTGTTGACTAGTTTGCATGTCAAACTCGTAAACCCACGTCTCGTCACCAGTAACAATGCGTTTCATGAATGTTGGGTCGGTATTGACTCGTTCTAGCATGTCCTCAGCGACTTTCATGCGATTTAGTTTTTGAAGAAAATTCAGGTCTTTTGGGACTAGCCGAGCGGCAACACGTTTCATACCCAAATTATTTGTTAAAATGGTACGGATCGACTCGTGAGATACAGAAAGTTCGGCGGCCATCTCTCTCAAACTTGAATGAGGATTTTCAGTCACAATTTCCTTCACTTTTGCGATGGTCACTTCAGTTGCAGACGTTGATGGCCTACCAGAACGAGGCAAATCTTCCATCACATCTCGACCGCTTTTGAACGCTTTGTACCACTCATAAGCACGTGTTTTTGATAAAGTCGATTCACCGTAAGCCTTCTGTAACATTTTGAGTGCCGCCGAACACGAAATTTCATTGGCGATACAAAATTTAAGACAAACTCTTTGTTCGATGTTTTTGTCCATTATGAAATTCGCAATACACACTAGATATTATAAAACTAAAAACAGCACTGTTTTTAATATAAATAACAGATGCAACTCAAATTCCGCGCCAAAATGGAAAACAGTTATGCCAATCTAACAACAACAAAAAAAATTAAAATTCGAATTTGGAACCATAAAAAAAAAACATTCATTCCCGATACTTTGTTGACTGAATGTATTTTGTGTTATATTTTGTATTTATCTGACTGTATTAATTATATATATTAGATAAATGTTACAAAAAAATGTAAGTAATTGTATAAAAAAAAAACAAAAAAAAAAAACACCGAAAATACTGAAATTAACACTTGTTCTGCAACCCATCGTACTGCTAGGGCACAGAGTTTAAAAAAACAAAACAATACAAACACAAAAACTCGGTAGATTAGTGTTAGCGGTGAAATTGTACTGTTTACTTTGTGAGTGTGGACGTAAGCTGCGCGTGCGCCGGTTTTGTGACACAACGCGGGACTTTCGTGGCGCTTGCGTCTACGTGCATGGAACTTTATGACTTCCTTGATTAAATCCGAAATAGTGTTTTGTTTTATTGTTAACCCATTTTTAATAGGTGCAAATTAAACACATATGCTTTAAAATCATTATAAGTTAATCACTTAACGAAATACTTAGGTAAATAAATTCAATTCCCTAAAATAACAAAAGTCCAAATGAAAACAAATCCAATCAAACAATAAAATAAATTATAATCAAATATAAAATGATCATAACAAAAGTTGTAGCAAATAATGCATAGGCCGTCCTATAGAGAAATGTCTCAATTGGCGTATTTAAAAATAGAACGTGCAACGAAATCAAGACTGCAATGTAAACGTGAAAGTAATTGGGTAGTTTTCTAGGTCAAAAATAAATTATTTCGACGTTTCAATACAATAAAATATTCAAAAATATCTTTACTTTTATTCATCGATGCATCGATATACTAATTTTTAGATTTTTTTTAGGTAATTATTACGAAATAAGTAAGCGATTTGACGTAAAAAAAGTTATGACGTCATTGCTCAGTTTTTTATACAAATTTCATAGAAAAGTATCATTTTTGACGTTTGGATAAAAGTATTGAATTTGAATAGTTGGAAACTACCGTATTGGACTCATAATACTGCTTTTGTATGCCTATCGGCGGGACATGGTCTGTATAACAAAATATTGAAAAACATCTGTAATCACCTATGTTCACAAAATGAATAAATGAATTTGAAATTTGAAATTAAAAATAATGTTTAAAGTTGCTATTATATTATAAGTATTTTTTATCACAAATATTCTTCGTCTTTATAGTAAAATTATAAATATAAACAGCCAAAGATTAGTAGTAATATCAACGCGTGTATCTGTGTACCTTTTGTTTACTTAGCAAGGTGTTGTCAGACATGACCGGGGCTCTCGTGGCGCCTGCGCAACGAAGTTTACATCTTCCGTGGTCAAGTGCATTGCCTTTGAACTGTGTGTTACAAAATGTTTATTTGTGTGCATCAAGTATTTGTTGAGGAACTTCTATTTCGAAGGTAATATATATGTAAAATCAGTTCTAATTCTAGGCAATGTTTAGTTTAATTCAAATCAGCGACCCGAGGACGTCACCGTAAATATGTCCAATATTTAATGAATGTTATGTAAATGAACTTACTATACATATAAACCTTCCTCTTCAATCACTCACAGCTATCTATTAAATCTATTAAACGCATAATGTCGAGGATAATGTCCTGGGCTGCAACATAGTTCACAGTTTGTGTAACTTTTATAATATGCGCTTCCTTGTGTTGCAGCTGTTTATTGTCCCCAAATGAATAAATAAATAAACGCATCTAAATCCGTCGCGTAGTTTTAAACATCAAGGCAAAGGTACATAACGATACCTATAGGGCCAAAAAAGGACTTTGTTTTATACTGTGTAGTGTTTTATTGTCATTAAAAAAACCGTATTCATGTTTTGGCTCTATTTGGTTAAAATTGTTTTCAAAAATGTCAAATTTTTACGTTAGCGAATAACGCTCGGCAAGCTTTTTTCAAATGTATTAAACAAGAACTTGGACTTTTTTTTATTGATTATAGTTTCGCGCTTGACCGCTATCTCACCTGATGGAAGGCGACGATGCGGTCGACGATGGAGCGCGCTTACCTAGAAGTAACCTATTCACTCTTGACTTAAAGATACCCTGATTGTAACTATCGGGAAACACCGACTCCGGCAAGGAATTCCACTCCTTGGCTGTACGCATAGTTAATGTTTGCATAGTTTCTATTAAAAGTCCCATGTACGTCCTTAACAATAAAACTGATACCTATTAAAATCATTCCTTCAAACGAGGAAGTTTACGAGTTCTTTTACCCCTTTCAAATGTTATTTCTCTTTCAACATTTGTGTATTATAACAAGACTCCAAATTCGGCAAGATTCCTTACCGTAATAGTTTCTAGAATCATAAAGTGTAATATTTATTTATTGATAATGTTTAGTTTAGTGCATGGTAGCTGCGCTGCGCGTGGGCAATCGACGCTTTGACGCGCCGTTTGCTTTGCTAAGAGATTTAGGGAACACTAAGGGTATACGAGAGACTAATACTTTATTATACTAAACTAGGTTTTGCCAGTGGCGTTGCTCGAAGTACCAGACCAAAAAGAAGCCTTTGTGTTATGATATATTGTAATCTATCTCTGTGCCTTTCATTCAATCCATTCCGTTCAATTTTTATGGGCAAAAGTAAAAGATATCAGTTCATTTTTTTTATTAATTCCGCCTATTTTGTTTTTATAATATTAGTAAGGCACTGCAATGAATGTGTCTTTCTGTGTAATCATAGATTAAGCACTTTCTATTAATATTTAGACACCACTGACATATGGTAAAGGAAAACATAGTGAGGAAACGTTTTTTATTTATTTTTTTATCTTGACTTCGATTCTGACTTCTTTCTCTTGACTTTTCCTGCCCAGGGTTGAGCGAGAGCGAGTGTCAGACTCTTACTGACTAAAAACCCCCGTTCCTTTTCCTGCTCTGGCCCGAGGTCGCGGTGACACATTGAAGCCTGATCTTATAATTTCTAATTATAAATTTGAAATCGCCTATCCACCTTGAGCAAGCGTGGTTAATGCTCAAACCTTCTTTATGTAAGAAGAGGCCTTTGCTTAGCAGTGGGCAGTATAGGCTGATGATGTGACTGTAATTATTAATAGTTTTTTTTTTACAATAATAGTATCTCTGTAAACCGCAACATTATTAAAAAAACAAACGTTTGAATATAATTCCTCCACGATTACGGTAAAGATCGAATCCAAGAACAGAGCTTGTTATGAATATAACATTTCTATTTTTAATGTGTGTTTGAAAAATTGTATGCATGTTGTGCATAAACATGAATGAGATATAGCTTATGGATTAGTTTTTATAATATTTAAATTAGTTTGAGTTTTTCTTTCAGTTTGAATCGCTAGAAATATCGCTAGAACTCAGAATAGAACTCTTTTTAAAACGCTATTATTTTTTTTCTTACTAACCTTTTCCTCATCGCAGGCGATCATTTAAGTTTATCAGCATTGAATTGGTACCTTTTTTGGTATAAGTCGGCAAACGAGCAGACGGATTACCTGATGGTAAGCAATCAGCGCCGCCTATGGACACCCGCAAAAACGGAGGAGTAACGAATGCGTTGCCACCCTTTTTGAATTATGGTTTCGGAGATTTAGGGATTGGGGAGGGAATGGATTGGGCCTCCGGTAACATCACACACGGCGAAATGCAAAGCTGTAGTTGTTTCATGCCGATTTTCTGTGAGGCCGTTGTATCACTCCGATTGAGCCGATCTATTCGTGCCAACAATCGGGCGCGAAAGCATAAAAGCTTAACTAACACGACACATACTCGATAATTCGAGTTCGATCGCACTATATTATATGTATACCTAGTTATGAATATTTTTATTATATTATCGATATACTTTCCCACACTTTTTTCCCACTCTGTTGAAATAGATTTTGATTTGAATTTTATGTTAACAACATGTTTTTGTGTGGTTTATCTGTATGTGTATAAATATTATTAGCATAAGAATGGCTTTATAGTTTGTAATATCAGTTTTCTTCCGAGTAGATTTACAAGCTTGTTGGTGTTTCACAAAATACCAATACAGCATGACTAACTTCCACGATTCTCACACATATTTTTTACATTATTTGGACATTAAAACAGACTGAGACCTCTGAGTTGGTTTTGGCATTTCTTCTCAGAGTAGATAGAAAATTACGGCTTCATCTAATAAATTTGTGATGGCCTATTTGGAAAAATACATTCATTGTTTCATAGCACACAAATAAGATACGTATTGGAGAGTCAGTGCGTAACAGTGATTAGAATTAGGCTGGTAATTTATTTTTATTGAGAACGGAAAACATACAGTATTTACAACTAACAAAAGTAACAACTTAAACTATTAACCAATTAAATGTTTTCGCATTTAGTTATCTATAAAGAACATGCTTCAAAGTGAAAAAATGAGTAATAAAAAGAAAGAAAACTAAATAATTGTTACACTATTATATTAGCTAAGTCTGAAAATGTTGTCGTACCAATATTTTGTAAGCAATTGATTGAATTGATGAGGCTTAGTAACGAATAAATCGAGTTCGGAAAAGTCGACCAGGTTATTGTAGGATTTTGCGCATCTTACAAAGAACGAATTCTGTCTGTAGTTGGTGTAGGAACGGGGAACGTTAAGAACAAGGAAGGGTGTTCGCGAAGATCTAGTGGGGACGCGAAAATTATTTTTGTAGAGAAGTAATATGGTGATGATGATCGTGAAAAAATATTAATGTTTATTTATATCCCATCCTTAATGATATGTAATGACGATGTATAATCGTCAATGAAAAATCATTAATAGTTACTTAATTTCCTTAGCTTTAAGGTAGAAATGACATTGTTATGATGTTCATAGCTTAAGTGTTATTAGCTTTTATTTAGCAATAATAAAGCTTTTTCTGCGTTGTACTTCACCATGTCTAGCAACTTCCCCGCCTCAAGCAAGCGCTCGCTTAATTGTTGCTGGGATTTCTTATACCCCTCGAATATATCCTTGAAGGCCTCTTTTATTATTATCATACATTTCCCTATTACTATCAAATTGGGTAGTGTAAGATTGGAGATCTTCGAGCAAGCTGACAGAGCAGGAGAAGGAGATGGAATGAGGTTTTCGGTGGATTTTAATCATTACAAGATTTTGTCGTACCCTTTTGCCCCACCTACGGCGGAAGGCCATAAAATAATTTGCCGACGTAAAAAAAAACACAAAAAAACTGCTAACACCATTCATAACCAAACTTGAACATAGTTACTTAATAGTATAAAACAAAGTCGCTATCACAGAATGCTTAATCTATAATAACCCTATAACCGTATATCCCTTTGTATGCGTAAATCTTTAAAACTACTCAACGGCTTATGGTGTGGTTTAAATAGATAGAGTAATAGAAAAAAATGTGTAGAAATCTCGTTTCAGTATTGCACTCATGCAAAGCCAGGGTGGGTGACTAGTTATAGATGTCTTCGAAACTTTACATGCACGAGTATCAATAGATTACAAAGGGCATAAGGTACCCACGGAGTATCTAATCTTTATAAGTGCTGTATAAACAGTGCCTGCGGTATCCGTTACTATTCTGAACCGTCTTCCTCCATATACAAGAGCGATTGAGAACCATGTACAGCTAGGAGCAGAAGTGTTAGGTATTAGAAAAATGCGGCAGATGTGTTTAAAATATTTGATTGGATATAATGTTACAACTCTTACTAAAGTATTGTTTAAAATAATATTGATACGCCAATTTAAAAAAAAAAAATGATGAAAAAAGTTAGAAGTAAAATGCACGAAAAGCAATATCCAAAACAATCTGCCTTAGGGTTGATTTTTCAATAGTCAAATAAATGTTATCTGAGGAATAAAATTGTTGCTGTCACTGGCTTATACAAACATTCTGACGCGACAGCATCATAATTATTACCCAGATAAGTTTTTATCTAACCATTGAAAAATAAGTCCTTAAGCAAGCGTAGTGATCAATGCTCAAACTTTCTCCGTGTGAGAAGACGCCTTTTGCTCAGCAGTGGGCACTTAAGTATTATGGGCTAATGATGACTGTATATGTGAGGGATATAAACACAAATAAATTCATACACATCCTAATAATGTAAATCATAATATAAATATTTAATGCTACCTTTCTCCATCTTCAAAAATAATAAAAATACCTACAACAAAACCACTTTTCTTCTCACCAGTACGAACCAACATACAAGTTACCCAATCACTATAACTTATTAGCATATTATTAAGTATTGTGCAACACAAATATACATATAGTATTGTTACGTGCCTGACGTCACGTTCCTGACTATGCGGGCTTGGGTTACGGGATTGGATGAAATGAAACACTAATACCGGTTTTCAGACTTTCTATTGCACTTAAGTTACAGCGTCCACGGAGTTAAGTTATCGGCGTTCCTCTCCAGCAGAGTCCGGCCGACTGACACAACTTTGCCGTTCACGCTGACTTAACTCACTTAACTGACTGCACTTCACTATTTCACTGCACTTCACTATTTCACTCACTTTTCTTCTTTCTCACTTCTTCCTTTTCTTCCGAATCGCTTTAGACTTAGAACTCAACTGCCAGCGGTGAGCCGCAGTTCCGCTTATATACCCCCGGTCAGGTTCTGGAACATTCAATTTCGTTATTCTTTTTGATCGTCATGCCTCCAGAACCTTCCAATAATTTCGTTATTCATTTTTATTTATTCTCCTTCTCGCTCTTTAATTTTTCATTCTTTTCACACAAATAATTCCAGAAAGTTCGACAAAACTTCCATCAACTAAAAAACTTCATGTTTACGGCGGGACTCGAACTCGGGGTCTCTGTGGTGTAATCCAAACGTCTTACCGATTACACCAACTCGTGTTGACAATTCACGACGAAATTTACAATCTCTAGGCAACGTTTGACAACCATCCATTGACGTCATGATGTCTAAGAGTTTGAACCACTTTTCCGTCACACTGCCCCCCTCTTAGATTCGCTCGTCCCGAGCATCGTTGCTGCCGTAATACCTCGCCAACCTATCTATATGGACAACTTTCAAAGGGCTCCTTGAAGTCTTCCGAATTCTGTAAGTAATGTCATTGATCTTCGTGACTATCTCATAAGGACCTTCCCAACTCGGTTGCAGCTTCGGAGATTTTCCCTTCCTTCTGACTGGATTATGAAGCCAGACCAATGACCCCTCTTCAAACCCAACAGCATTGGCTCGTCGATCATAGCGCGTCTTTGCGCGATCACTAGCTTGAAGACCGGCCTCCCTGATCTGCTCATAAATGTCCAACATTTTTGCCCTTAACTCGTTTATGTAATCGCTAAACCCGGTGCGAGTGTCGCCAGGTGGACAGCCCGATACAAGATCTGCCGGTAATCTCAATTCCCTTCCAAAATTTGCAAATGCAGGCGTCTTTGCGGTACTTTCATGTACAGCAGTCCGATAGGCAAGCAAGAAGAGAGGTATGTAAGTGTCCCAATCTCTCTGATGGCTGTCAACCACCTTTGCTAAGTGTCGCTCCAATGTTTGGTTGAAGCGTTCGACCATGCCATCTGACTGTGGATGATAAGGGGTCGTTCGAGTCTTATGGATTCCCAAAAGTTTACAAGTTTCCTGAAAAACTTGGGATTCAAAGTTCCGTCCTTGATCACTGTGCATCTCCAAGGGCACTCCGAATCGGGTGAATACCTCGTTTACCAACTTCGTGGCTACCGTTACTGCCTCTTGATTCGGTATGGCAAAGACCTCCGGCCATTTTGTAAAATAATCCATAACCACTAAAACGTAGCGATTGCCCGAATCAGTGATTGGAAATGGTCCAGCGATGTCTAAGGCTATTCTCTCCCAAGGCATACCAACATTGTAGATTTTCATCGCCCCTCTGCTTCTTGTTTGTGGACCCTTGACAGCTGCACAACTAGTGCATTTCCGGCACCAATCTTCGACGTCATATTTGCAATGCAACCAATAAAACCTCTCCTTGATCTTCACCAAAGTCCTCCTAATTCCCAAATGTCCTCCAGAAGATCCATCATGGAACGCTTTTAATACATCCCTTATTTTTGAACGAGGCACCACCAATTGCAAATGCTCATCCTTGCCGTTTGTTGATTCCCATTTCCTGCACAGAAGTCCGTTATGCAGCGTAAGGCTTTTCCACTGTGCCCATAAACCTTTCGTTACCGCGCTATATTGGGCGACGTCACTCCAACTTGGCTTGTTACCACTTCGTAGCCACTCCAGTATTGGTTTAATATCTGCATCTCTTTCCTGTTCTAATTTCATCGCATCATCTCCCCATGCCTCGTCAACAGTATCAGTCCTTATCACCTTAAGAAAAGCAGTTTCCTTCTTGGCACAATGCTTGCAATCTTCCACGCATGGGCGTCTCGATAATGCATCTGCGTTGCCATGAATTCTCCCGCCGCGATGTTCGATTTCAAAGTCAAATTCCTGAAGTTGTTCCAACCATCTGGCTACTTGGCCTTCGGGATCCTTAAACTGAAGCAGCCATTTCAAAGCAGCGTGATCAGTTCTGATCAAAAATTTCCGTCCCAGTAAATACTTCTTGAAATGGTGCAGAGTTTTGACTACGGCCAGCAATTCCCTCCTGGTCACGCAATAATTCCTCTCCGGCTTGGATAGTGACTTGCTGAAGTAAGCAATAACCTTCTCCTGCTCACCATCGCGTTGTGAAAGGACACCTCCTATTCCAATATTGCTGGCATCCGTATCAACTACGAATATTCCTTTCGCACTGGGGTATCCGAGAATTGGTGTGTTACAAAGCCGTTCTTTTAGTTCTCGAAAGGCTTGCTCACAATCCTCGCCCCAGATAAAGGCACGTTTCTCCTCTGTCAATCGATGCAATGGCTTGGCAATGTCCGAAAATCCTTTCACAAACCGCCGATAATACGAGCACAATCCAAGAAATGCCCGAACTTGCGTTTTGTCTTTAGGTGTTGGCCATTCCTTAACAGCGGCAGTCTTGGCTGGATCAGTCTCAATTCCTCTCTCAGAAATAACATGTCCTAGATAATTCACTTCGCGCTTGAAGAAAGAGCATTTCTTTGGACTCAACTTTAAATTTGCTCCACGCAGCTTGTCGAGTACCTTTTCCAATTTCCTTAGATGATCGTCAAAATCCCGTCCAACAATGATGATGTCATCGAGGTAAACCAGGCAGGTTTCGCCCAGCAGTCCCGCCAGCACCTGTTCCATCAAACGCTCAAAGGTTGCCGGTGCATTGCATAATCCAAATGGCATCACCTTAAATTGCCAGAGTCCCTTCCCAGTTGAGAATGCGGTCTTTTCCTTGTCCTTGGGATCCAAATCCACCTGCCAATAGCCGCTTTTCAGATCGAGCGTTGAAAACCATTTCATGCCACTCAGTGTGTCAAGTGTGTCATCGATTCTTGGTAACGGGTAGCTATCCTTCTTGGTTACATCATTCAATCGTCGATAATCTACGCAAAACCTCGTTGAACCATCTTTCTTCTTGACAAGCACGACAGGTGAACACCAAGGGCTAGAAGAGGGCTCTATCACGTCATTTTTCCTCATATCGTCAATCATTCCTTCAACCTCTTTCTCACGAGCGAATGGTATACGTCTGGGCCTTTGACGAATTGGCATTGTATCACCTGTGTTTATTTTATGCTTCACCAAACCAGTTCGGCCAATATCACCATCGCTTCTTGAAAACACATCAGAGAATCGAAGAAGTAAATTTCTAGCTTTCATAGTCTCCACTTTTGTCAGACTTTTGTTTTCGTCTAAGATTTTCGTTACAAAGTCTATTCCCGTACTGTCCTTCTTCACAAGATTCTCTGAGCATTTTCTTATCCAGGCCACTTCTTCCAATACGCCCACAGGCTCTCCTTCTTCAATCGTAATTTTTGAATCACTGAAGTTGAATACCGGAATGCGGTTGACATCAGATGACCCCACGACAGTTCTTGCCGGTAGCCATGAGCTTACGTGTTCCGATTTATCAATCACAGCGCACCTTCGAGGTAAACTTCCTTCCTTCCTCCTAGGTAATGCGATTGGTACGAGAGTCTGTGATTTTGGTGCAAGAACAGTTCTTCTTAAACAGCAAACTTTTCCCAGGGTTCCACCCTTCATCGGAATTTCCTCAGTTCCACATAGTAAAACTCCAGATTTTAAGTCGATGTTACACTGGTGCCCTCGCAGGAAGTCAAGTCCCAGGATGCAGTCATCCAGAATTTCGGCCACAATAACCTCATGTCGATAAACACGTTCCCCAATTTTGATCGTTACCTGCAGTTTTCCACTTATCGGTATGCACTGGCCGGTAGCTGATTTCATTTGTAGGCCAACAATTGGTTTAAGGTGTTTCCTGATGTTGTGCTCGAGCAGCCGAACATTTATCACCGTCCTTGAAGCTCCAGTATCTAATGTTAGCTGACTGTTTTTCCCATTTACTTGGCCGTCTATCACCAGAGTATTTCCATCGTTGGTTTGCTTGATGTAGATTGTTGGGGTTGTTCCACTACCAGCCGGCGCCCACCCCGCAGCCCTGGCTGGATTTAAGTTTCCCTGCTGGTCAGAAGTTGAGACCGCCGCGTCCTTGCGGTTCATCTTCTTCGGGCAGTCGCTCCGTATGTGCCCACGCTCTCCACATCCATAGCACATGAAGTTCCGACGGCGTGGAGGTACCTGCTCCGTTGTCGTCATTTCCCGCAGACGTAAGGTACGGGAGTTACCACGCACGGCTTCCACTTCCAATGCATGGGCCAGAGCTTCTTTCATGATCTTGTGATGGCCCAGATGAACAGCAGCTCGTACTTTTGGGTCCCGAATACCGTCAATGAACGCTTGGAGAAGCGTGCCTTCAATCATTGACGGAGTCGACCGGAAAGCTCGACGTACAAGTTTCTCGATTTCCACGGACCATTGCTGTAGGCTCTCATTAGCACGCTGAGTACGCTCTTTTAATTGCGCTCTGTACACGTGCTCGAGGTGGCTGTCTCCAAAACGGGCTTCAAGTGCGTCGAGGAGGGCACTAAAGCTGAGATCCCCACTTGCGCCGATAGCTTCCAGCACTGAGAGCGCTTGATCACGGAGGGCCAGGGTAAGGGCTGACTGTGCTTCCTTCTGAGTCCAACCATAAGCCTCCATAAGTGTCTCAAACTGTAGCTTGAACGCGGTCCAAGATGTTGTTCCGTCGTAATGGGGAATCTTGAGCCCTTTCGTTGCGCTTGAGGCCACATTTGGGGTGTCAAAAACGGCTGCAAGACGGCTTCGGCTCTTCAAAGGGCTTGGGCTTGCCACTTCCTGTTTGATTTTGGAGATCTCTTCTTTCACTCTCTCCTCTATCGCCATGACGCGATGTTCCAACTTGCCTAACCCTTCCTCCACTTCTTGTACCCGTTCGACAGCCTTTTGCAGTCCCTTCGTGAAATCCCTGTGCATCTCTTCCAAGCGACGCGCTTGCTCCTCTTGGCGGCGAGCTTGGTCCTCTTGGCGACGAGCTTGATCTTCTTTCAGCTCCCGAAGCTGTTCTGCCTGAGAGCGTGCTTGCTCTTCTTGGCGGCGCGCTTGCTCTTCTTGGCGGCGCGCTTGCTCTTCTCTCAGCTCCCGCAGCTGTTCTGCCTGACAGCGCGCTTGCTCTTCTTGGCGGCGCGCTTGCTCTTCTTGGTGGCGCGCTTGCTCTGCCATCATTTGCTGCAGCTGTAGCAGAAGATCCACCTGCACAGGCTTGGCTTCTGCATCGCTGGTTTGAGCTGCAGCACCCTCTTCCCTCACACGCTGCGCTTCTGACATAGCACGGGTACTCACTCCTCTTACGTCCTGCGGTACTAGCGGCATTTTTCTCCAATCCCACTTCTGACACCAAATGTTACGTGCCTGACGTCACGTTCCTGACTATGCGGGCTTGGGTTACGGGATTGGATGAAATGAAACACTAATACCGGTTTTCAGACTTTCTATTGCACTTAAGTTACAGCGTCCACGGAGTTAAGTTATCGGCGTTCCTCTCCAGCAGAGTCCGGCCGACTGACACAACTTTGCCGTTCACGCTGACTTAACTCACTTAACTGACTGCACTTCACTATTTCACTGCACTTCACTATTTCACTCACTTTTCTTCTTTCTCACTTCTTCCTTTTCTTCCGAATCGCTTTAGACTTAGAACTCAACTGCCAGCGGTGAGCCGCAGTTCCGCTTATATACCCCCGGTCAGGTTCTGGAACATTCAATTTCGTTATTCTTTTTGATCGTCATGCCTCCAGAACCTTCCAATAATTTCGTTATTCATTTTTATTTATTCTCCTTCTCGCTCTTTAATTTTTCATTCTTTTCACACAAATAATTCCAGAAAGTTCGACAAAACTTCCATCAACTAAAAAACTTCATGTTTACGGCGGGACTCGAACTCGGGGTCTCTGTGGTGTAATCCAAACGTCTTACCGATTACACCAACTCGTGTTGACAATTCACGACGAAATTTACAATCTCTAGGCAACGTTTGACAACCATCCATTGACGTCATGATGTCTAAGAGTTTGAACCACTTTTCCGTCACAGTATATATGTAAGTGCTTACTATTTACTTAGCTGGGCCCACAAATAGATAACTATGGATAATTCTATCAACAAACATGACATATAATAGGTATACGGTTGCATATAAAGCTATAAATAAACCAGTCTATTTTGGTCTCTCTGTGTAACATTTTTCTACACACTCAACGATCAATTCATACTGGTTCAGTGTAGCTTGAGGTGCACCCGTGTGAACTATCCTGTTTGTTTATTTAATTATAAAGATTTAAGTGTAGAGGTCATGATTCCACTAAAGTCTTTGAAAACTATGGAAGAGATTTTCGTGTTCAATTTAATCTTAATTGGGTTTTTAAGTTTGTTTATGTTATGCTTTTACACGTAAACTGCTGAGCCGGTTTCGATGAATTTTGGCTGGGATATCATGGATGGGGCTTTGGAGAAGGTTGTAAGATTTCAAATAAAATCAAATTAAAATCATTTATTCCAACTAAACCATAAATAGGTACTTTTGAAACGTCAAAATAGAATAGTGGTATGTCAGTCTGTTCGTCAGTGAAGCTAGGTGCTCGTTCCAAATTGTAGTTTCGAATAGAGCAAGAAACTCCATCGTTACTCTTTTTAAAATAATATTTGTTTTACAATTCACCAATAATACATTTTTTATACATTACTGTACCCCTATGTGAGAACAATGCAAAGACAAGTTGTTAATAAAAAGGAACAAATGATGGTCTCGGACATGGCGCTCACATATTACTCACAATCCAAAAGAATGATTTTGATACAGTAACTTTGTTTTTCATTTGTAATTGGCTGGCTACTATCTCGCCTGGTGTTAAGTGACGATGGAGCACGCCTATCCATACGCAACATTTTCACTCGAGCCTTGAAGACACCTATGTTATGTTGTAGGTACAAACGTTTCGTATCACCAGTTTGTGACTGTGTCGGTACACTTGATCAAATATTTAACAAGCCCTTTTTTGCGTTAAGATACGTCTCTTAACTTCGGCACGAAGTGAGCTAAAGTCATAGCCTTACAGAATACTATTGTGTAACAACTTTTTTTTTGTCAGGGGAAAATCATCAAATCACCTCTCCCGCCCAAGGAAGGCGAGAGAGAGTGTCAGAGTCTTACTGACTAAAAACCCTCCGTTCCTTCTCCTGCTCTGGGCCGAGGCCGCTGTGACTCATTGCGCTTAACCCGCAACCCCAGCTGAATATTAGCCCTATAGAGCCCCGACTGTGGTGCTCTATTGGCTCTTTGTGGCACGCGCGCGTCTTCGCCGTGTGAGTGAGGTTACCAATCCTTAAATATCCGAAACACAAATACTCAAAAGGCCAGCAACGCATTCGTAACTCCTTTGGTGTTGCGGGTGTTAATGGGCGGCGCCGATTGCTTACCATCAGGTAATCCGTCAACTCATAAAAAAACTCATTTTCTATACTAAATATCTACAATAATTGTCACATTCACACGACCATTCGAAACGCATTACACACTCCGACGCAATCGGATAAATGCAGTGCTATGGTGAAACGCGTGTAATCTTCATTCCGGAGTAATGATGCTGAGAATATGACGATTATGGTGTTGCACAAAGTTATAAGTGATGTTGGTATTGCTTAACTTCTTGGTTGTGCCCTAAATAAACTAGAAAGGAGGGCCTTAATTCACCAAAACCCAAGCGAACGCCGGCGCTCGCGCACATTTTGTGTTTCGAATTACTACGATTGAATTCAGCACAAAGAGATATTGCTATCACGACTTTGCTGTTTGGTGGGCCCCCACTCCATATCATGCAATCCGGTATTTCCTACTTGACAAATTCAATTTTTTTTTTAAGAATTGACCTCAGAAGAAGCATCGGGGGTCAGTAAGAGTCTAACACTCTCTCTCGCCTTATCCTGGGTGGGAAAAGTCATTAGATGATTTTCCCCTGACATAAAGATGTTTGCAAAAAGGTGTAGGTGTTTTAAATACCCCACCCTTAACGTGAGAAGACATAATAATGCCGTGGGCATCTTCCACCAGGATCTGATGATGAAGATGAAATGCGAACAGTGAACTAATAGTTACACCCACATACCCTTTCTAGAAAAAAAAACATTTAACTATATGTATGACTTATCAAAGAAACACTAACAATAATATTTCAATTTAACTCCCACTTGCAAACATTGTCTTGTGTTTAAACCATAACATTAAATCAGAAAGTTTTAAAAGATTTTTCCAAAATGGCGCATAGCATATAATGGAACGAGAAATATTATACTACAGTTTACTATGTAAAAAATAGTAATAAAAATACATTGATATAAATAATAAGTAGGTAGTAGGTACATGTTTAATAACATTAATAATTTTTTCTTACTTACAACATTTTTAACTCGATGCTAAATCATAGGGAATGTTGCTATATTATATTGGGCATGTTTTATTATATGTGGGTGGTACAAGATGTGGGGTGTTAGCGATTGTTATAATTATAAATGTTACTTGGTTTGTAAATGTTTTTAGTCTTTTTATATTTACTCAGTTTGACTTTTTCCGAGGTATATGTATGTATTTTCTATGATTACCTATTTAGACACCACTGAAATACGGCGAAGGAAAACATCGTGAGGGAATCTAAATATGTTATTTCTAATTTTACAAGCTTTAATCGCAAATCCGCATTGAGCAGGCGTGGTGAATAATGCTCAAACCATCTCCGTATGAGATTAAGCCAGTCAGTAGTGGGCATTTATAGGCTGATGATGATGAGTATTTTTTATGGGATAAGGCGGAGAGGAGCTCGCGGATTACCTGATGGTAAACAATCGCCGCCCATGGAGACCCACAACTCCAAAGGAGTTACGAGTGCGTTGCCGGCCTTTTGGGGATAAGGGTTGCGGATATTTAGGGATTGACTCAACACACGGCGAAACAAAACGCTGTGGTTGTTTCACGTCGGTATTTTGTGATACTTGGATTCTTGAATTGAGCAAATATTGTTCCGCGTTTTTGTAAGCGCAGCGATTATATAAAATCCTCGCTCACAGCTTACAACTTGACGACTGTACAATTAATTACATACAAAGAAAATAAATAGGAATAGCCGTAGTGGTGGCGACCTACATTACTGCGTATCACTGTTATGATTGTGTCGTGGTGGCCCGAAGGTTAAAGAGCCCGCTTCTCATGCATGAGGGTGTGGGTTCGAAACCTGGCAAGTACCAATGTGACTTTTTCCGAGTTATATGTACTTTCTATGATTATTTAGACACCACTGACATACGGTGAAGGTAAACATCGTGAGGAAACCTGGACTTATAATTTCTAATTACATGTTTGAAATCGCCAACCCGCATTGAGCAAGCGTGGTGATCAATGCTCTAACCTTCTCCGTATGAGAAGAGGCCTTTGCTCAGCAGTGGGCACTTATAGGCTGATGATGATGATGATGATGACTGTTATGATTCACTTGTGCAATAATAAACCCACAGGGTATAGGGACTTCGCTTTTAGATAGCACTGCAACGAGTAGTGGTATTCACAAGTGGTATTGCTGGGTTCGAGTCTTCAGTTAGTGGGAGAAATTTTAATAGAGATAAAGAAAAATAAATTATTTGGCATGAACAATTAGGAAAAAAAAACAAAGATATGTAGAATATTAGGAAAATAATAATAATAATAATACAACAATAAAAAAAGTACGCGGAACCCAAAAATTATAGACCGATCACGTGTCTGCCGACGGTCTATAAAGTTCTTACATCCATACTGAGAAGTAAAATTAATAGTCATATTGACAAAAATAAAATCATGTCAACTGCTCAGAATGGATGTAAGAACGGATCCCGCGGTACTAAGGAGCTACTCCTCATTGATATGGCCATCAACCAACAGGTTCGACGTGCCCGTAAGGATCTGTCGACATGTTGGATAGACTATAAGAAGGCCTATGACTCTATTCCTCATACATGGCTCATGAGGGTGTTGGAATTGTATAAAATTGATACAATACTACGCACCTTCCTGATGTCCTGTATGAGGCAATGGAGTACGGTCCTTCGCTATCCGGGATGTCGACATACCCAAAGGAACAGCGAACCTGTAAGGATCGAGCGTGGTATATTCCAGGGTGATAGTTTGAGTCCGCTTTGGTTCTGCCTAGCCTTGAATCCCCTAAGCACACTCCTAGAGAATTCAGGCCTAGGCTACCGGTTGAAGAGAGGTGGTCAGGTTATATCTCACCTCCTTTACATGGATGACTTGAAGCTTTTTGCCCCCAACAAACTGCAACTGATGGAGCTACTCAAGCTAACTGAAACCTTCAGTAGTGCCATCAGGATGGAGTTTGGTGTGGACAAATGTGCGATCATGCATGTAAAACGAGGGGAGGTTGTGGAATCTGTGGGAACTCAACTCACGGATTCCATAAACCTAAGGTCCCTCTCTCCAACAGAAACCTATAAGTATTTGGGTATGTCGGAAGCTTTAGGCATCAATGTCACTGACATGAAGCAATCGCTGAAGGAGCGTTTCTTTGGTCGCCTGAAGAAAGTATTTAATAGCTTTCTTTCAGGTGGAAACAAAGTGCGCGCCTTCAACGGTTGGGTCATGCCGGTATTGATGTACTCTTTCGGCGTACTCAAATGGTCTCAAACTGAACTGGACGCCCTGGATAGGCAAGTCCGAACAATGCTGACTGCATACCGAATGCATCATCCGCGGTCGTCGGTGATGAGACTGTATATCCCGCGGAAGTGTGGCGGTCGAGGCTTTTTAAATGCCAAGACCCTACACAACCGCGAGGTATGTAGTCTCAGGGAATATTTCCTAGCTGCCGACGTGGATATGCATCGAGATGTAGTGGCAGTGGACAAAGGTCTCACCCCGCTCTCCCTGGCTATCGAGAACTGGCGCAAACCCGTCGTACTTGACACTAACGCTCGCAGGGAAGTATGGCAGAGCAAGGAGCTTCACGGACGCTTTTTCCGAGCCCTACATGGACCGGATGTAGACCAGGTGGCGTCCGTAGCCTGGCTGCGTTTTGGTGACCTCTTTGGGGAAACCGAAGGGTTTGTCTGTGCAATTATGGACGAAGTTATCATGACGAATAACTACCGGAGATTTATTGTGAAGGACGGCACGGTTGACATCTGTCGGGCATGTCACCGTCCGGGAGAATCAATTCGTCACATAATCTCTGGTTGTTCTCGTCTAGCTAACGGCGAGTACTTGCATAGGCACAACCTTGTAGCCAGGATCATACATCAGCAGCTTGCTCTGAAATACTCTCTTGTGGAATCGGAAGTGCCGTACTACAGGTATGAGCCCGACCCAGTCCTTGATAATGGTCATATCACCTTGTATTGGGACCGGTCTATCATCACTGACAGGACTATTGTGGCCAATAAGCCTGATATTGTGGTGGTGGACCGGAAGGAGAGGCGTGCAATGATTGTTGACATAGCCGTCCCACATGACGAGAACCTTGTGAAAGCCGAAAAAGATAAACTGATCAAGTATATCGACTTGGCTCGCGAGGTTGTCGACATGTGGGAAGTGGATTCAGCTATCATTGTACCGATAGTCGTGTCAGCCAATGGCTTAATAGCCAAGAGCCTCGACCAACATCTTAGGAGGCTCTCGTTAGGTGGCTGGATCAAGGGCTTGATTCAGAAAGTGGTACTCCTGGACACGGCTCGTATTGTCAGGAGGTTCCTTTCTCTGGAGCCCTGACCGCCGGTAGCTTGGACCCAGTTCCCGATACCGGTGGGACACTATTTTTTATATTTTTAAATGTTTTTTATTATTTATTTATAAGAAATATTTAAAAATGTAATTTATATGTTTATATGATGAATAAAAAAGTACCAAAAAAACAAGCAAAAAAATTTAAATACTAAAACGTTGAGTTGAGAAACTAAAATACTTACCTACTTCCTAACGTAAAAAATAATATTAAAAAAAAGTGCTTAAACAACAAAAAAATCGAACATAACACGATTTCGATTATTTGTGTTTTATTTTTAGGAATTATACGTAGTTGCATTAGTGGGCAGTTTAATTTCGTCAGATTAGGATTAATAGGCAATGAAACATGAAATCACAATACCGGCGGAAAGAGTAGTGTAGTAATTACTTTTACCCTTTTGAAGGTATTATTAGAGTTAATAGCACTTAGTTTTAATCGCAATTTCAAACCTACCTCTTCAGCCTCGGCCCAGAGTAGGAGAAGAAACGGGGTGTTTTTAGTTAGTAAGAGTCTGACACTCTCTCTCGCCTTACCTTGGGCAGGAGAAGTCATTTAATGATTCTCCCCTCACCAGAAATAACCTCTTCTCTCATCTCTTGAACAAGGAGATTTTATCAAAAACTCTTTTAAAGAGGTCTATAGTTTTTTTTGGGGAATCATCGAATGAATTCTCTTCCTGGATGGGGCAAAAGGGAGTGTCAGACTCTTACTGACTGAAACTACCTCGTTCTTCCTCTATCAAGTTAAAGTATGACATAGCATTTGAATCGTAATTCCAGCAGCTATTTCTGATAAGTTAAAAGTATAGAACTGGTGGAAATAGGCGAGAGAAGAAGAAAAAAAAAAGAAATCTATAGCCGACCTTCCCTAAAGATCGCAAAATAGTGTTAGTAATCACGCTGGTAAATGTTGTAATGCCTCGTCATTTTCGGCTGTTAAGTTAGAAAGGAGGGCTCCTTTCTAACTTAACAGCCAAGGGTTTCTTTCTCTTGACCAAAGCACTCCATCCTTTTTTTTAGCTTTGCCCCACACTAGAATTTTTTTTCTGTGTCGTGGGTGCCGTTACAAACATACAATTTCACATGACACCCAGACCCGAAACAACAATTTGTGGATCACACAAAGAGTTTTTCCGTGCGGGAATCGAACCCGTGACACGTTGCACGACAGCCAGTTGCCCAGCTACCGCACCAACCGTGCAGTCAGCTTGATTTGATTGCACACTTCGTTTTTTACTGAACGTAAAGGAGGAGACGAATTACCTGATGGTAAGCAATCGGCGCTGCCCACAGACACCCACACTAAAACAGGGCCTGCAAGTGAGTTGCCGGCCTTTATAAGGGGTCATGAGTATTAAGGGATTGGGTCGGGATAGATGGGAGGGGGGGGGGGGGGGGGAGGAATGGGTCTTCGGTAACTTCACTCACACAGTGAAACACAACGCTATGGGTAAACTTCCTCTTGAACTTTCTGGGCTGATGATCTGTAGTCATGGCACGAACCCTTTAAGGCAGATTTTCCGATAACAAAAAAACATACCTACATTTTAGTATTTTATATCAATATTGTATCGTCACGCTATGCCCCAAAAGGGGTACACAATTTTAAACTGTTTAACGACACAGGCTAGGGTTGTCACTTGACCCTTTTTGACTATAAAATGCAACATCTGATACCGTTGACTGACTCTTATAGTTACAAAACACGCATAGCCCTACAAGAAACCAAACTACATAGCAGTTTGAACTTTAAAATGTTGAGGATAAGATCTAAATACGTATGCATTTGAAGGTAAATATTTTGAATAGATATTGTATTTAGAGTGCCAAGTGTTTTCACTTTTACGTTTCAAGAATTAGAGTTTAGAATTGAATGTAGATGTAAAGTTTTATTATTGTTGTTCGTAAACGCTGTTGCCATGGCAACGAGGTTGTTAATTGATACAATCTCCGAATGTATTGAGATTTTAAAGTCGACGGCAATACCATTTTATTGGTTTGTTCAATTGAATTTGTGGTGTAGTGTAGTGGTTGAAAGATGGACTACTGTGCGTTTAATCCTATGTTTAATTCCCGGCTCAGGTTCAGATATTTAGAATTAATAAAGGTGTTAATTTCTAAGTACTCGTATGGGGCTATAATATCACTTCAGTCGCCAGGCCCGGCTGATTCTTTGATTTTGTGATTCTGAAAAAAGGGAACAAAAATATCGTGTGGAAACTTGGACTTATTATTTGCTAATTATAAGTTTGAAATAACCAAGCCGCCTTGAACAAGCGTAGTGATTAATGCTCAAACCTTGACTGATTGTATAAGAGTCTTACACTCCCACTCGCTCCACGTAGAGCAGGAGAATTCATTAATAATACGGTACTTCCCAACTAGTCAAATTCAATACTTTTATCCAAACGTCAAAATGGATACTTTTCTATGAAATTTGTATGAAAAATTGCATTTTCGCGTCAAAAAGCTTACTTATCTATATTAACATTATAAAGAGGTAGGTAACATTTGTAAGTTTGTATGTAGGGGGTAATCTTTGGAACCGCTGCGCTGGTCAGATTTACAAAATTCTTTCACTGATAGACAGCTACAATGTTCCTGAGTGCTATAGGCTGTAAAACATCACGCTACGATTAAAAGGAGCCGAGCAGCGGGTGAAACAGCGCGAGAGTAACTAGTTTCTTAATAATTCACTAAAAAATATCTAAAACTTAGTGTATCGATCGGTCGATGAATGGAAGTATAGTTATTTTGAAATATTTTATTGTATCGAAACGTCAAATTAATTTATTTTTTACTTAGGAAACTACCCAATTCTCCAACTGAAAAAAAGTTTGACACACACTAACCCCAAAACAAGTAAACCTTCTGTCCCCTATTTACACACCTTAGGTTCTTCAGGGACCCACTGTTGTCAGTTCAGATCATTCACCTACATACTACCTCATTAATTCTATGTCAAAGACAATAAAACCTTTCCAATAACAACCTAAGTGCATTCGACATGATCCAACCGCAGACAGCCAGCTCTCCACATCATGTCTGAATAAAATTAATTGGCTGCTCGTCATTGATTAATACTTTAATTGGTATTAGTCGATTTCTCCATGTACTACGAGATTTGATAATAATATGTAAATAAACGAATTAGCTATAACACGTTTAGAGTTTAAGTGTGGGAGAGCCATGCTTCGGCACGGATGGGTCGACTCGACTGGAGTACGGCCTCATAGAACGGCGTGAAACAACCACAGCGTTGTGTTTCGCCGGTGCAGTGAGGTTACCGGATCCTACCTACCTAATTCTTCTTCTCCTCCACCATATTGGTCTATGTATATGGGAGGCGCCGATTGGTTGCCATGAGGTGACCTAGATGGTCATATAACACATACAAGACTGACAATTCAATTGCGATGTCACATGTTTCGTGAGATAAATTAAATTAATGATTATTTTTAAGGGCTAAGTAACGTTATTATTTGATAAGAAACTCTCAACTAGTTTCAGGCTACGCTATTGGCTTATATTCATAAGTGAAAGAATGGAATGGTTTTAGGTCAATTTAAGAGACTGATACGCCCTCTCAGTCAGAGAAGTTATTTAATGATTTCCCCCCCAACGAATAAAGTTACAGTTTTCTTAGTTAAATTCCTTTACCCGAGATGTTTACTCAGCAGCCTTGCTTCATCACATGCTGTAAGTGCTGGGCAAATGCCTCTTCTCACACGCAGAAAGTTAAAGCATTAATCATCCCACTAGAAATTATAAGACTAGCTTTCTTCGCGATGTTTTCCTCCACCATTGTCAGTGCAATCAAAGTAATCAAAGAAAGTGCATATAACTCGGAAAAAGAACATTGGTACTGACCAGGTTTAGAAATTGCACCCTCATGCATCAGCTTTAACCTTCGGGCTACTACGACGTTGGTCAATACTGCGTAAACATTTAGCCGTGGTATATAGCATATAAACTTTTTTTGTAAATCAGGAACTCAAACTAGCAAAAATTGTGCCATGGGCTCTAGCTCCCTCTGGCTAGGTTTCAAACACCTTATGCATGAGAAGCGGGCGCCTAAACTCCAGGGCGCCATCGAGGTAAGCCAAAGAATCACTTTTAAAAATACCTTCACAATGACTCATGCATGATACAACGATTCCAATGCAAATAACGATACAAAAAGCAATTAAACAAACAAAATGCACGGAGAAATGCAATTAATAGCAATTAATAAATGAAAGTTAAGATTTGATTATTAAGGGGGCAAACAGAGCCCTTTCATTTGGGTCATAAGGTTATAACGGTTTGTATCTAACTATAGTTTACTGTATTCATTAGTCGGTTATCGTTGTTGGCACCTTTTGAGTCGGACGGGCAAGGAGAATAGGAACTTTGGCATTGTTTTTCTAGCTTTTATCAGGCGGAAAGCTAGAATAGACTATTTTTTTGGATTCAGCGTGGTGTCACAGTTTACCAATTATGGCTATGGAAACTTAACGTGTGTACACAACTTCAGGTCAATAAGTAGAAGGCAATGATATTATAAGTAAAAAGGTCTAGATAGGTTACAAGCGCTCAGCAAGTGATACATTAAAATATAGCTAACTAGCCACACTTTTTCATATTGTCTCTTTTTTACTCGCAATTATTGAATCATGCCATCTCACTTTGACGTCTAAACATACGAATTGTTCATGACGTGTGTATCAGTGTGTTGTTTTTGAAAATCGAATTTTGTCCTACCTACACCATTTTGCTCATAATATCATTGGTAGAAAGTCGTCCGGACAATCGATGAAAAATTTTCAAATTTCGATTACTTGAATTTACGTTTAAGACCTTTTAAATTTTTGGTGACCTCCAACTGATGGTAAAACAAAAATCATAGTTTAAGTCTGTTAGTTCTGTTTAGAGGACCCAATAATCTTTCATGAAAACGTTTATCTCTTAAGACACAGATGGGTCTTATCAGGGCTGATTTTCAGCATTCAGCCGGGGTTGCCGATAGCGCAACCTCGCTGGAACAGCAGAATAAACGTGCGGGTTTTGAACCAGTAAGAGTCTGACTCCCTCTGGCCTTACATACCCTGAGCAAGAGAAGGTATTTGACGACTTCCCCTCCTCAAAAAAGCTCTTACGACCTTACATAACATAGGTGGATTAATCTACGTAGGTACCTAATTATTCGTTGTTACATCTTGCGTTAAGTGTATTTCTCAATGTCTACAGTACTAGGTAATATTTTATGCAAACTGTAGCTCTTGTAACTATAGTAATTCGTTTTGCATTTGGCGTGCTAGGAAAGATGCAGTGATTAGCAACAGCTGCATCCTTTCTAAACACATTAAATGCTACAGGTACAAAGTAAGTGCATTTATTTTATTTATCTCCCTACTAGCTTTTGCCTGCGGCTTCGCTCGGAATATATTCGGGGTTACACTGCTCCTCCTTCCTGAAGAAAACTCGGACCAGAATATTATTTTAGTTTTCTACTTTGAAATGTTCTAAAAAACTGCCTTGTTATATACGTATAAATTATATATACGTATAAATTATAAACGGTTATTTTGTTACGGACTACAGTCACAACCAATTTTTACACCCATAGACGGACCCCTCGTTAGTTCTCCTGATCATCATCATCATCAGCCTATAAGTGCCCACTGCTGAGCAAAAGCCTCTTCTCACACGGAGAAGGTTTGAGCATTAATCACCACGCTTGCTCAATGCGGATTGGCGATTTCAAACTTATAATTAGAAATTATAAGTCCAGGTTTCCTCACGATGTTTACCTTCACCGTATGTCAGTGGTGTCTAAATAATCATAGAAAGTACATATAACTCGGAAAGAGTCACATTGGTACTTGCCAGGTTTCGAACCTACACCTTCATGCATGAGAAGCGGGCTCCTTAACCTCCGGGCCACCACGACATTTTCTCCTGCTCATCCTGGTACATTATAGCGTTTGCAGCTGTGACCCCGGTTTTTTCGAAAAATACCTGATAATATATGGCTTGAAAAAATATCGGAGTCAATTCAGATTAGCAGGCCTTTGATATGGATGTGCATACGGAATTTAGTTATTGCATAATCAATGTAGAGTGTTAACATACTTATAAAATGTGGAAGTTTATTAGTATTAACGGATGCATGTTTGTTATTCTCTCACACAAAAATGGCTGGACCGATTTAGTTGTAATTTGATAGGCAGGTAGGTGATATTCTAGATTAATACATAGGCTACGTTTTATCAACATAAAGTTTATATTTCTCTGAGCGTTAATTATATTAATGGACAACCATTTCAAAAAAATTATGGAACAAAAGGATCTCTAACAAAACAAAAACAAAACCTCAGTAACAGTAGGTACGTTTGAAAGCAGGGAGATGTAAAAGAAAGATTACAATAGATTATAAACCAACCACGCTAGGAAGGCTACCGGAGTGTGTTCTGATCCTTATCTTTGATCTTATCACACAGCGCATCTTTTTTTACATTCATCACGAAACGGCAGCACAGAGGTTCTGTTTTTAAAATCGTGACAATAAAGGATTATAATATATCTTTTATATAGTCACATAAACATAAATCATAGATTGGTTATTGAATTGGAAAAAGTATAGTTATTATAAGTGTGGGAGAGCCATGCTTCGGCACGGAAGGATCGGCTCGATTGGAATGATACCACGGCCTCACACAAAACTGGCGTGAAACAACCGCAGTGTTGCGTTTCGCCTTGTGAGTAAGGTACGGTTACCGGAGGCTCAATCCTTCTCCTCTCCCAATCCCTTTCTCCCAAAAAGTCGGCGACGCACTCTTAATTCCTCTGTTGTTGCGGGTACCCATGCACGGGGCTGATTGCTTACCATCAGGTAATCCGTCTGCGCTAATTTGCCGTCGTATCACATAAAAAAAAAATTGTAACATAAAGATTATCTTTACTCGCGACTTCGTCCTTGTGAATTTTGACTATTCTAGTGCGCAGTAACAGTACATATAGTATTCTTTTCGAGATAGCATCTTTAATGAAATGAATAACGAAAAATAATCGCATTATGATTAGTTCCACGATATATTAATATTATATTTTAATAAAACCGGTTAAGAGTAAGTAAGTATTTTTACATTTATTAAATGTGCCATGCACCTCATTGCATACGTCGACACTTCAATAATATAAGAGGCACTGCATTTATCTCGTACTGTCAATTCATTAACGATTTATTGTTTAAGACAAACATTAGTACTTAGTTTATGAGTTTTTATCAAACGATTAGGGATTCATAAACAATCACGTTTTAAAATTGTAATTCATTGCAGTTGTAAATAGCAATTTCAAAGACGTTTTGATAGATAAAAGTGATTTAAAAAGTTGCGCAGTGTCATCGGCTGGGCGTGGGCACATTTTTTTTTAAATTTAACGGTTTTTTTATGTTTGTGTGGGACGTCGGTGTAAGTTATGTTCTAAAAATATTGCCTACTTTTTTAAGTTTGTGAAGTGGTAGTGTTTTTCATTCGGCGGATTTGATACCCGCCCTTAAATAGTATTTGTGGGAAAATATAGTCGTATCAGACCTAGTTTAATATTATTTGTATGTAATATAGCGACAAATGAGGAGAAGGATCACCTGATGGTAAGTCACCAGCGCCGTTCATGAACACTAGCAATAAAAGAGGTATCCCAGGCGCGTTGCCGGCTTTTTAAGAGTACGAGTATGCTCGATTCTTTATAGTCGTAGTATCGGTTTGGAAATACCGCCGCCGAAAAATCGTTGCAAAGGTTGGTTGGCGAGGTATTAAATCTTCGCGAAAAACGTTTATAATATACCTACCTAGTAATAGTTTTTTTAGTTGTCATTTGTTTGAATTATGGTGAAGATGACATGTTATGACATGACATGATGATATGTTAAGAATAATATTCGTTAATATCAATAATAAATCCTAAACAATGACTGAAAACAGTCGTTGTGGCTCGGAGGTTAAGGCCGTCGCTTCATGAACGAAAGGTGAGAGTTCAACGGTGTGGTTTCAAAAATAATGTATGTACCTACTTCCTAAGTATAATTTTATTAACCAAAATACACAAATTGAAGGGAAAATATAGTGAGGAAGCCTGGAGTTGTAATTTTTACCTAATCACAAGTTTGAAATCGCCAATCCGCCTTGAGTATGCGTGGTGATTAATGCTCAAGGCTCTTGCTCAGTAGTGGTCACTTATAGGCTGATGAGGTGAGGAAAATGTACCTTTTCTAGATTTAAATATCGGAGAGCCATGCTTCGGCACGAATGCGTTAGCTCGACCGGAGTGATTCCACGGCCTCAAATAAACCAGCGTGAAACAACCACAGCGTTTTGTTTCGCCGTGTGAGTGAGGTTACTGGAGGCCCAATCCTTCCTCTCCCCCAAACCCTAAATCTCCAAATCCCTAATCCCCAAAGGGTCGGCAACACACTCGTTATTCCTCTGTTGTTGCGGGTGTCCATGGGCGGTACTGATTGCTTACCATCAGCTATCGCATAAAAAAACATATCTTAAACTTTTTTAATTTTGTTTGCTTAGTTGTAATTTCTAGTATGCATTTTTTTTTGGAGATTTGTTGGAGATCGTAAGTAAAGTTACCTGTTCTAATTAAATTTTATTTTCCCACATATTGCAAGTAACTAAGGATGGGATGTATGTATGTATACAGTAAAGTTTATGCCGCCTCAAAGTCTGTAGGCGTCTGTAGTCACGACAAAATTATTTCCTAAAGCATTCGTGATGTTATTTCTTCTATTTTTTATTTACTACTTTACGTGCAGCTGCTTGGACGCTAGTGTCTGTTGAGGTTAGGGTTGTCGCTGGGTAAAAATGTTATAAAGTTTTTTTTTGCTATAACTGTTCATAAAGCACGTTTTATCCATAGGAGCGACTTGTGGTTTGCACATTAAATAAATAAATAAATAAAACTAGGTAACGTTAACAAATACTGCTACCAAGTAATTTTTTTTATCTAGTCCTTATAGTTAGAGTCTGACGCTCTCTCTCTTACCACCAACGGCGAGAACATTAATTGGAATCCCCTCCCAACTGGTAGTGGATCTTTAGGTTTTATTTAGGTCCAGCCGGAGTTGCGGATGCCAGTCCACTTATAAATCTCGGCCCGGAGCAGAAGAAGGAAAGTGGTTTTAGTCAGTAAGAGCCTGACACACCATCTCGCTCCACCTAGGAAACAACAGGGGAAAAGCTATGACTTCTTCCTCTCCAAAAAAAGTTATAGTTGATCTAAGTTACTCGGAACAAAATTCGCTTAGATAGAAAAACGAATACAAACGTCAAAATTAATACAAATATAAAAAAATACAAAATCCTTATTTCTGTACCAAAAAGTTTACATTAGTACGTGATTGGAGCCTCCTTTTAAGCATTTAATGCCTGTGTTAGGAGACTCCTCTCTTCCATAGCAATATGTTTGTACAATTATTATTAAACAACACAAACACTTAAACTAGTTTTAAAGCATGCTTATGTGCTTGCATGTGTGTTTGATTGTATGGGTGTGTTCGTCAGAATTATGGTGTGGATGTATGTGGGGTGAGTGTGTGGGTGTGTGTGTTTGTGTATTAGTATGTTGGTGTTTCTTTTAGAAATTAAGTTTAATTAAATTAAGAAATTATACTGTTGATGTTTTAATTTATCTTTCGTAAAAGTGTCTCAGTCTCCGTGTAATTTAAAGTTTTTATCCAATCGGTAACTTTTTTTTACAATGAATGAATTTGGACATATTTTTCTATACGGAACCTTACATCATTCCATCCTTTCATTTGAACCACAAATCCACACCCAAAATTACATGATATCCATGATGTAATTATTATGATTATTATAACGTGTGATAACAACTATTATAATTAGAGTCCGTAATTAGTAGAAAGTGGTAGAACTTATTTTATAGCAATGAATTCGTATATTTTATTGCAAAATTATAAATTTACTACAAATAGTTGGAAACACGCCTATGCTGTAATACCAAGAGTAAAACGGTTGTAATATTGTAATGTACTTACATAAAGTTTATAATACCTGCATTTATACATATGTGCTAATGTTATATATTAAAACCTTTATATACATGAAAAAATACTAGGAATGTTTATACAAGGATTTACATACAAAAAACAACTATTGAACTATTGATTGATGAAAATAAAATAAATTTATTTCAATAAAAATTAAAAATAATAGTGGAACATTATGAGCCACTAAAGAGCACCATGGCTTACTTTTTTAGTGTCAACCCTAGTATCGCACGAGTAAAGAAAGAGTCTTTTATTTTAAAGAAGAGTGACAACCCTAGCTTCGTTAAACATTTATTAATTTATATCCTCAGTGCTGCGCACCTTACATGCAGGACATCCAAGGGATAGACACTTACTTATATGCATACAATCTATATTTTTTTCCATGGTACAATAAATATTTTTATTGTTTTTTATATTATATAACTTACTAGTTTATAGTAATCTGTGTTATGTACGTTTACAGATGGTATCTCTTTTCAACAAGATACTTTTTAGAGTGTTGTGAATTGCCATTGAAGTGAATTGTTCATTAATTAATATAGTGTCATAAAATTTCACACAAAAGTTTGAAAACAAAAAGTCTTATTTCATTGAGTTAATTTCGATATACTTAATTATTTTTCTGACCAAGGGATGATTTTTCAATGGTTAGATAAAAGTTACCTGGTGAATAATTATGATGCTGTCCCGTCAGAATGTTTGTATAAGAAAGTGGCAGCAACAATTTAATTCCTTAGATAAAATTTATCCGACTATTGACAAATCAGCCCTAGATAAAATAAGTAGGTATGCTACTCGATGCAAGCACGCGACATCGCACATACGCATTCGTACAAAATTCAAAAGAAAATATTGATTTTCATTATTTGAAATGTGTAAGTTTTAATTGAAATTAAATTTGATTCCTTAACCAAATACGTAATCTTATTCAAATATCTACAAAATAAACATAAAAAAATTACCATAATAAAAAAAGATTAATATTGTACCGAATAAACAAGAAAACATTATTTTGTAATTCTCAGTAATAACCTAATAAGTACCTACCAACATTCACCGAAAGACTTTCTTAAGACCCCGTGTGGTTAATTTTAATTAAGAAAAGAGTCTTTGGAGATGTATTTAGGAGGATGCGGGTAGTGAGATGTCTTTCAATTATATTGCTCGTATTTATGATCAGAAAGAATGTTCGTACTTTGTGTAAGGGTAAGAGTCAACTGAAAGCTAAGCTAAGAGAAGATTAGCTCGGCTCTCATAATGTAGGTAAGCTAGCTGACAAACTAACTGAATTTTACTTTTCGGTGGATAATTCATCCTTGAGGAAAATTAAAAATATTGCAGTATTTAATATTTTTTTTTATGTAATATCTCGGCAAACGAGAAGACGGATTACCTGATGGTAAGCAATCAGCGCCGCCCATGGACACTCGCAACGGAGGAGTTACGAGTGCGTTGCCGACCTTTTAGGGATTAGGGATTGAGGAGGGATTGGGGAAGGGGAAGGATTGGGCCTCCGGTAACCTCACTTACACGGCGAAACACAACGCAGTGGTTATTTCACGCCGATTTTACCTGTGAGGCCGTGGTATCACTCCGGTCGAGCCGACCCATTCGTGCCGAAGCATGGCTCTCCCACACTTAAATAATTTTTTTTTTTATGTTTCCCTCATAATTGTATTTTCACCTGTATGGTACATAAATGCGTTTACAAATATAAAATTCCAAATACATACGAGTACTCTCTGCTCATCTCACCCATACCGACGACAATATTTAGTGGATCGTACAAAGAGCACGGCACGGCAACCTAGCCATCGCGTGACCTGTGTTAGTTTTTGTTATATTTAATTTTGTTTCCAATACAATAGTTTTAAGTGAAACAGGTTAAAATATTCCATAATCCTTATAAAACATAATTTTATTTCCCACATAAGTTTATTGGGTGCTTTATATGAAGCGGGGGTGTTGAAACAGACGCTACTAAAGCTAAGCTATACTTACGATCTCGTAACTATAATATATAATATATATATATATATATAATTATAGCTTAGCCATTGGTGAGCAACAAACCTAATGGCGCCAAGCTTAAATAAGGAATGCGTCTTGTACGAATGTTTGAATGATTTTAAATTTATTAATATTGTAAAGCTAAAGTTCATCTCATTTATCCTTCCGTTCGCGGTTAATTATTTTATCTGTTGAGTTGATTTGTATTATGGGGTTTTTAATTTAAAATGTATCGCTGCAGTTACAGTGCGAGAATGATTATAGGTTAATTTATTAATTAATAAACGAAATTTGTTTCATCAATCAGACTTTTTACTCGTGTTAAAATGAATGTGAGAGTATTAATTAATGGTTTTCACATATCTGCAGAGATTTTGAATAGTAAACGAAGGTAAATAAACTAGGAATGAAGCACTTTTTTAATCCGTTGTCTAGGATTAAAAAGGATTTTCTCCTGTGTCCTATTGGGTGAGTTTATAAGCGTACAAATTTTCATATACAAACGAAGCCGCGACACGTTGCACAGCAGTCATTTGCTCAACCATTACGCCAACCGTGCAGTCTAAATTGATCACCCAAAATTCAAAAGAAGGATTTAATTAGTTTATTGTAATGTTTGTAATATTGTAATGTCGTTGTTGTTGTGTGTGATATTGTGTAAGGATTGCAGGTAAGAAATATAATATATAGGTATAATAGATATAATACATTGTCTCATGTACTATATTGGAGGGATAGCAAAGCTGTCAGATATGCCAGTCTACGGACAGATATAGTTTTCTTTTTTATGTGTGTGCAAACAAGTCATTCGGTGCCGCCAATGGACACACACAACACCAGAGGTTTTGCCTGAACGTTTCTGGCCTTTACAATTAGGGAGAGATGGAGATGGCGAAGACTTAGGACGTCGAAAACTTCCCCCACACGGCGAAACACAAAGCTGTGGTTGTTTCACGCAGGTTTTCTTTGAGGCAAATGTACGAATGTGCTCTAGATGCGTTTAGTAGTCGACCAGTATCTTTTCTAAATAAACCTAGCATCCTACAAAAATAATAATCATAACACTAAAAGAGCAAAGAATAACTATCAAAAAATCTACAAATACATGTTTAAATAGAATACATTTTTAAATGTCATAAAGAAATAAAATAGATAAAAAATAAAATTAATTTTCTTATACAAATTAATTACTACAATGCAAATAACCATTAATCTTTCAGAGTAGGTACTCAGAAATAGCACGCGTAATAATCTACTGCATTTTATAACCACATTCTGTTTCAAAACGTTTCTTAGGAATGCAGTTGTTAATATTATGAATTTTATTAAAATAGATCAGGCGCCATTTTTCTTTTTTACTTTTGTAATATCATAAAAATTGCTTTTTAAGACTTGTTATCACTCATTAGGTATAAATTAAATTATTTTTTTTTAGAATTCGTTAGTCAACGTGTTCGTCTTCTCATGCATGAGGGAGCAGGTTCAAAAGTACAATGTAACATTTTTCGAGTAATATGCAGGTAAAGAAAAAAAAGAAAGAAAGAAAGAAAAATCATTTATTCGGTACAACACCAACAATGCAAACAAAAATAACCGTGATTAAAAAAAAAGAGCACAAAATATGTAAATGTAAGTAGGACATACAAAAAATTCTATGATGTTAAATACACTTATAACAGTGTTGTGCCCGACAGCTGCACCAAAAAAGGTCCAGTTCAGCATAAATGCCAGACATCTAGTGCCTGACGCTGATTTTCAACTGAACCTGGTCTTTGCCTATCAAAGATTATTTAGATACCAATGACATAATATGGTAAAGAAAATCATCGTGAGGCAATCTGGACTTACATAATAAAAACTTAAATTATAAGTTTGAAATTACCAAGTCGACTTGAGCATTGTGATGAATGCTCAAACATTTTTCGTGTAAGAAAAGGTATATAAAGAATTTGCTCTACAGTGGGCACTTATAAGCTGATGATGATGAGGAATTCGTTATCCCTTGTGTGTGGCAAGCAATTCTGCTGACATATTTTTTCTGATTGACGTTGTCTTGGACAAAGAATGTTTGTGTCAAAGTCTCCTAGGTTAACTGGTTGCGTTTAAAATCATACAATTTCACATACACAGATCTGGAATAACAATTTGTGAAACACATTAAGAGTTGTTTCATGCGGAAATCGAACCCGCGACACGTTGCTTGGCCACCACGCTAATCGTGCAGTCAATTTTATTTGTTGTCGAAATGCTATTACTTCACTTCTTACTAGAAAAGAAAAATAATCTTAGACTCCTTATTAAAAAGGGCGAGGAAAATAAAATATCCGTTTTTATTAATTAATTTATTTATTTATTACTTGTTTGCATAACATACAGCCACATTCACACATCTACAGCTTAAACAGAATATTTACAATTTTCAAAATAAAAAAGAACTAACATTATATTTTGTATACTAAATGCACAGGAATGTCAAATTCTTAAAACAATACAGAATTTTATTTAAATAAAATTTTTATTTTTATTTTTACTAAAAAAACAATTTGATATGTAATCTTTTACCCGATCGGAGTAAAAAGGTAAGTAATGTGTTAATTAATTATAATAATGTTTTATAATTACAGGTGGGTTTCTCAATATTGTTTGATGAAAAAATGTTAATAATAAATATATTTTAATAAACTTACGACTAGACAGGTACTAAGCAGTGAATACTGTCAAATGTTTGTTACTATGTTTAATGTATTTTAATATAAAATATTATTATTATAAGTTATTAATAAATTAGTAAGTAGTGTTACGCCGTCAAACCATTCTATTACGTGAAAAACATTAAATTATTCATTCATTTATTTAGCATCCTTGTTATTCATAATTTATTAAAATAAAATGTGACTTTTTTAATTTGTTTTATTTTTTAGTTTTTTTTTTTATTCATGACTTTATGCGTAAAGAGAAAAAATAATCACAATTTATTTTAAATAAACCAGAATTACAGTATCACTGGTCTCATTTATAATTAACTTACATTTAATTATAATGAAATTTACAACTACGAATGACTCATTGTTTTTACAATTATTAGGCGCAAAAATCTAAAATACTAATTGAAGTCAAAGAATTACCGTATAGTTCCATCTATCATCAACATTTCTATTACAACTTTTAATATTTATTTTTCAGTTTCATTTGAAATAAAAATACAAAAATAAAATTGTACAAAATTAAAATGGCAAAATTTTAATTTGACGAAAATGAAAAAGATCAATCCGTTGTAGTATTTTTTACTTATTTCTTTCGTAAACTGATACTTATTTACAATAACTTCAAAGTGATGACAAAGTTGTCTTCAACTTTTGTTTTGCTTATTCCCTTTTCTAAAAATATAATCCATTTCTCCTCCCTTATTTGAAGTTGTGTAGAAAATGATTGACAAATTCCATTTGGTAATGTAAACAAAGTGAACAAACAAAAAGGGCACTTATGCCCCTTTGAATAAGATTGTTCTGAGACAACATATTAGGACATCCCCATGGATTTAAAACAAGGGGGATTAAGATGAAAGGAGAAATCTCATGGGCATCGGTAAGTGGATTTCTATGTTTATTTTATCGAGTTGGTATCTTACTTTGTACATTTGTTCATTTTAATGTAATAATAAAAATAGATTAAAAATAAAATAGTTTTTATTTTTTGTTTTTGTCAATAAGTAGAATTGAAATTGCAACTTGTGTAGTTTTATGTAAGATTGAAAATACGCTAAAAAGTTGAGAGAATTTCAGTATTTATATTTTAAATTTTTTATTTTTTATTTTTACGAATTCACTCCAACGAATTACTAATTACTTATTTAAATCTATATTTATTTACAAATTAACACATAAAATTTCACGTCAACCGTACCAATAAAATAACCTTTTCGTTGCAAATAAAACAGTTGACAAACACTGGCTATTATTTAAATCAAACGATATTGAATTCTACTTTCTTTATAATAAAACATTGTAGCAGTCAAAAAATTTAAAACAAAACCTTTTCGACATTTCATTTTTCTAATTTAGATGTAACCAAGGAGCATTGTTAAATATTAAACAATGCTTTACATACGTGTTTGATTTTCAGTCAAAGACATAATATAATTTCATGATAATTACAAATATTCGCCACATTTGAATCTAACCTATCTACTTCATAATTTCAGATAAAATTTAAAACAATTACTCAAGCACGCTAAAAATATCTACAAAACAAACTGCTAGAATTTGATAGCAAATGAGATTCTAACCTCAAACAATCCTAGACTTAATCTAGATCTAAAATGAGGTTCACACATCCATTGGTACATCTACTTAATTTAGTCATCCAAAAATTACTCAGGTGTCTCAAATAACAGCTTAGGGGTCCCAAAACGTCTTAGGCTTCACAAATAATAGCCTAGACGTAACAAAAATTACTCAGGGGTCCCAAATAATAGGTTAGACGTCCCAAAAATTACTCAGGGGTCCCAAACAAGGACTAAGGCGTCCCAAAAATCTCTCGGGCGCGCAGTAACTGAGCATCACTTCACTTAAAAGTTTTTTACCACGTAAGCTGTCGCTTACACTGCCACGGGCTAGGGGACAACGACATGGGGTTCACTGGACAGCAGCCGCCGAACTGACTGGTGGTTATTGCCGTCACTGCTGGAGATGTCACTTGTGCTGACCACAGCTGGCTGAGAAAAGTTCTTGCATAGAACCAGGACCTAGAAAAGAGAGGTAAGGTTGTAGTTATTTTGGTACATAATTTGATATTAGTATCTAGCAGTAAGAGGTATTGTAATTTGGTGTCAAGTGGTTTGAGAGACCTAAAGGTAACGAATCTATGATCAGCTATGGCACAAATTTACAAATTTTAGGCGTGATTCTTAATTAATATTTCGTCTTGCGTGAAAGACCAAGATACTCCCATACAACAAAACTTTAGGAATACGCTTGCTTCATCATGTTACAATAGGCGAATTTTTAATTTTATTAAGAATTTCAGAATAGAAATATTACTAACAAAGCAGTTTTCAGAAATAAAATTATAGGTACTTGCAGAAAACATTCAAATAGTGGCATCAAGTTAATTAAAATAAAGTGCAGCACATGCAATGTAAACATGGCGGCTAGAGATAAGATCTCGTTGCAATAAAACAATTTCATCATGGTCGCACCTCCTGTCATTAACATAAACAGTAATGAGGTTTACTACATGACAGATAATGAATCTCTAACGAGAAGTTAAAATACATTTACTAATGACAACGGTGTTGGATTAAATATTTAAAACATTTACAATGCAACTAGCATTAGTAAAAGCACATCTAAAGACTGAGAGAGATTGGGCAATTTTTGTGGAAAATCCGAAGCTTTAAGAAGCCAATCTGCGGGTACAAGTGAATATATTAAATTATCAATTACTAGCTACTCTCGCGCGGTTTCACCCGCTGCTCGGCTCCATTTGATCGTAGCGTGATGTTTTATAGACTATAGCACTCAGGAACATTGTAGCTATCTATCAGTGAAAGAATTTTGGCAATCGGACCAGCGGTTACAAAGATTACCCCCTACATACAAACTTACAAATTTTTCCTCTTTATAATATTAGTATAGATAAAGCATCCTAGAAATGTGGAAGTTATCGTAAAAGCTCATTTTAAGTAGTAACATCCAAAAATATGATAAGTAACTCAGGTCTGCATAAATTAGCCTTACTTTACGTCTTTTTCTATGAAAGTCTAAATTCTTACTCTCCATTGATTTATGTAGGTATATTTTGTTTCTTAATAAAAAAACGTGTTGGTTGTGTATGCCACACATCAATCACATCTAGATTCGAAACATCAATTTGTGGATCACACAAAGAGTTGTTACGTTCGGAAATTAGTCAAACGACACATTTCACAGCAACCAGTTGGATGGCCACTCCATCAATCAACAATGCAGTCATATTTATGTAGCCTTTTAACCTAAAGAAGGGCTCTACTACAATTATATGCAAGACATGGTTTCCAAATTAAACCACAATTTTAATTAAAGGTGTGGCGTTTTGTTCGTGTATTTTACAAGTAATTATTCTTGTCCTAATATGGGAAGCTAGTGATGTCATCGATTAGGGTTTGGTTTCTCATTATCGTCTGTTACAGCTATTCTATGCAAGTTTATTTCGTAATTTAAACGTATTCGATGTTTAAATAAAAAAAAAATAGTAATTTATAATAAAAAAGAATGAAATAAAAGATAGGCCTCGTCTACTGTCTCTTTCTCTTTTACTGAAGTTTTTTGTTTTAACCATGAATTTACTTATCTACAATTTTTTAATGTTATTATATTCCTTCTAGAACATGTTACTTACCGTGTACAATACACTGAGCACTCCCATCCCTCCACCAACCAGCACGTCCCACCAATGATGCCGATGGTCGCTGAGCCGGCTTAGCGAGCACACTGCGGCGTACACGATGCAAAGGACTTGCAGCAGAGGTACAAGCAGCACTGAGCGGTTGTGCCAGCTGAACGCTCGTCTTTGGAGGTACCACTGCAAAAGAAGAATTTGTTAGTTTACAGTAATAACAATAAGCAATAAATTTTCGGAATAGTAACAATCCTGATACAGCAGTAGACGAGTAGCCTTCAAAAATCCGATTTTTTAAGGAACGTGAGCTTATATATAAATAATGAAACTATAAACAATAAAACACTTACAGCTAGAAACAGCCCGCAATACATCGAGAGCGACGCGTGCGCAGAAGGAAAGCTGCGGCTCGAATCGATCTGTAGGTAGCGGGAGTACTTTGTTGATGTGCAGTGGTAGTCACTCACAAACTCTGAACTGTTGGCAAAGAGAAAATTTATTGTAGAGAGGTGTATAGAGAACTTAGGCTAAGTTCATATGGCCGCGCGGCACCGCGCGCCGCCGCGCGATGTGAGAGTTCACATGACAGGGTATATACGAGCGCCAGTCTGGCATTAACATTGATATACAATGGACGTGGAGGAGGCAATTTGCTTGTGGATTTTATATAGAAGACTGAGACGTCGCAGAAGACGACAAAGGCGATACTGGGTGCATCCAATATTAAGTGACAGACTTTCTTCAAGCCTGTTTGTCACCTTATACCCTGAGTTGAGGTTACATGAAGAAATTTTTTTTAATTATTTCCGTATGTCAGTTGCACCTTTGATTTTTTATACGATTTCATTGAAAATGATTTAAAATCCAGTGAAAATGCTGTAAGATATTGCATATCACCAAAAGAAAAACTCATTGTAACAGGCAATAAATAGGCACAATGTCATCTTCGGTACTCATTGCATCGATCTATGTGTCTTTCCGTCTCAAGGCGCGCGGATCAACTGAACAGGTCGATACAGATTTGAAATACTTGTGCCGCGCGGCAGCGCGCGGTTCTAGATCTTGCGCGCGGGTCAGAGCGCGCGGCGCGTTGGCGTGCGGTACCGCGCGGTAATGTAGACGATAATTATCGTTTATATTGATCTTGTGCCGCGCGGTTCGTAGTTCCGCGCGGTACCGCGCGGCCATATGAACTTAGCCTTAAGCAGCCGTCTACATAAAAAATATGTAAATATTTTAAGAAAACTTTTTAATTTAAAAATTTTTTGACGTTCAAAGGTAAAATAATTGTAAAATTGATTTTTTTTAACATTGCAACACTGGGATTTTCTCTTGTATCGTGGATGCGTTTACAAATGTACAATTTCACATACACAAGACTCACAGACCCGGAACGACTGTTTTATAGTTGAAAATGTCCAGCACAACTAACAACCAACAACCAACCAAGTTCATAAATAAAAAAAGATCTTATTTGTGAACAAAGTTTAAGTAAGGGACACAAAATATGTATCTACATTTATTCAAAGTTCAAAATAAACATATCTATACTATAATAGTCATATACTTACTCGTTGCAAGTGCTAGCTTTATCAGGCTGGCATAAATCGAAGAAGGTTGGTCTTGGAGACCCGACCACGCACTTGACGACCTCCAAAATGGTCAGATTGACCACAGACCCATAGATATAGTCTCTGTAGAGGAAGGCAGCGGTCTTCGCACTGGTGATGAATTTACTTTTCTTCAGGTTATACTCGTCTTCGCGTTGGAGAGTAGTTTCGACTGCCCAGAGCTGGAAAAAAGGGAACTATGAAACAGGATGCCGTGATGTTTTTTTCCCTGTTGACCGCCTTGGTGGACGACTGATGAAAATAGTCTATTTCGCCAATGTTGAGCATAGCCGATCAGAGAACGTCATAATTAAATTTGGTTTGTCGGCTGATTCGGATGAGATGTGGTCAGTCTTTAAACTTTTGGATAAAACTGCTAACGCTATCTTTTCAAACTTCGTAAAAATAGTTTAATTTTGGTCCTTTGATTAGTTAGGAATTAGATTTAATTTAAAAAATGTTTTTCGCAACAGTTCATTATATGTTTTAGGTAAATGTGTTTGATCCATTTCTTCTTCGCATGAAAGGAGGCCTTTGATCAGCAGTAGGCGAGTTACAGATTTATAATAATAACATATTGAGGCAAGATATTAGTAAACATGTTTTTTAACAAATATTTCATTACTTTCAATACTTATAAACATGTTGTAACTAATTCTACGATCTTTCTGGAATACAACAACAGTATGCACGTCACATATGTAATCCTACTTTACAATAAAGATCCGCCTTTTAATGGCCGGTGGACATTTGCTGATGGATGGACATTCAAATTTCAAAAATAAGTAATAATTGACAAGTTGCCAACTCAATAGCCATCATCTTTATTTTTTCGTTGCAGAAATAGGCATTTTGTTTTGCGTCATAAACATGGAACTAAAACAAAGACATCGGTAATTGTAACTTTAAGTGATTTCAAAAATATGTTTTTGATGGCTTCAGGCGTAATTGTGACTCGTGTATCTTAATGAGACAGTTTTGAAGCTAGACATTTACCACCGGCGGGCGCCTAGATAGACCCATTTATTTTAGCATAATTTCCACGTCTAAATTTGAGAAATAAACAATATTTTTAAATATAGTTCCTGTAGAATTAGAATGTTTTCCTATTGGGATTTTGATTTGATATAAGTTTAGTGGAAAATTTGGTATAATTATTTATGTTTGTATGGAAATATAATACTCGTCTCTTCGTGTCTCTTTTCTAAAAATGAATTTAATGAAGATGGAAGATATATTACGCATAAGTAGCAAATTTCATTAAAATCAGTTCAGTAGTTTTCATGATATTGAATTTAAAGGTTTGTCAAAAATCCATGCGACGTATTTATTCGGTCGCTAGCCTCAAGACTTTTCAAGTTCTGTGAAAATCCAAGAAACTTCTCACAATATTTCAGACACAAGACAATTTTCTCTCATTCTCATTCGCTCTTAATGACCCTTACATTTCCTCCTTAGGTACATCTGTATGCTGTAGGAAATTTTAAAAACTTTCTACAAACTGTAACTTGTGCATGTATTTGCATTGCAGCTGTGCATTTTCATAAAGTGTAATACACGGGTGTAATACAATGTTTGCATACCGAGCGCCACCTGTGTATACATATAATGTATCAGTGGCAACTACAGATAGATAGGTATAATGCTGTCCCTTCTAGAACAGTTTACAATTTTATGCGCAGCAGTCATGTCATTGTCATGTATGTCCTGTTCTTGTCATACTGATGAGAAATGGTTCAGAACAAACGCTTTTCTTATTTGGTCTTCTTGTTAGATTTTACGGTATAGAAAAGATTTTAGTTTTAACCATTTTGTAACTGGTAATTTCAATTTACTTTTTTAGATTTGATACTAGATGTATCGATAGCACATTTAGCTTGACTCAACTCTTAATTTTTTTCTCGGCTTTTTCGACTACTTCAGCGTGTGAGTATCGAAAATAAAAATTTGTTGACCACATGACTTGTGTTTGGTATTTGTACGGTACGGTACTAAACTTGGCAAGGAAGGTCTGAAATCTTAGATTCCAGATTCCAGATTCGGCATGGGCCGAATGATGAAAATTTTACATGGAGACAAAGCACAAGCAGCTCAGTAAACTGAGGGCTGGTCATAGTTATGACGGTGCTTTTAAAGATATAAATACCTTCTAATATTCTACCCTATTTCTTCAGTTGGACTTAATAACAAAGTTACTGCATATGTTATTTGACTGGTTGTTTGATCCATTCGGGTCTTTCACAAGTATATAAGTTGCTCATTGATCTACTCAACGTGGTCCATCGAAAGTCTTATCGCTGCTTACCACCAGCTAAGATACTAAGCTAAACTCAATAAAATTAGCTCATTAAAAAAAAAACAACAGGAATATAAAATACTTACAACTAAATAAGGTACGATGACTGTGATGGCAGCCACCAGAGATATGGAGAAGGTGTCTCCCGTGTGAGGGTACGACAATGCTGGATCGTTGCACATGAAGCCAGCTCGTCTGCTCGGCAACGCACCAACTTCTAGCAGGATACATACTGCTGCCACTGTTGAAGAAGAAAACGGAATGGTTAGAATGATTTAAAAAGATGAAATAAATTTCGATATTCAGTTTTTTATGGGTTATGTCGGCAAATAAATAGACAAGTCACCTGATAGTGCAGAAGCAATGGACCTAGAAAATAATTACAAACGTATTACTAATGTAGCTATTAGAGCACCTGTAAATATAATTTTTAAATGCTATACATAGACCACCGTACCGCCCGAATTGTAAAAAAAAAAATGAGGACGGTAGGTTAGGAATGGTAATGTTTAGGATGAAACCTACTGTGAAATGATTTGAAGTTGAAGATAAAATGATTAACTTAGGAAATTACGTTATACTATATAATTTCTACCAGCTACCTGAAAACAAATCACTGCCAGACTCAAACCGAATTGGACAAAAGCCAAAAGTTAAACTTTAATATTGTGTAACATCACAAGAAACAGTACTTTATCTAGAAATGATTAACAGCTTCTTATCGTCCTGAAGCATTAATAATAGCCTAATGGCCAGCTACAGCCATTGCAGTGTTACTTAAAAGGTTACCAACCTGTAATTATTTTTGAATTATTGCAATTCTTGCATCAACTGGTTGCACAAAATTGCTGTGGGTAATGGTTTACCTGCACGACAGACTACAACCTACAGGACAAATAATTATCTACATTCTAGACTGGAAACACAATGGAACTGGCAAGTTTCTTATTACTGAGGAATCGTGGATAGACAATTGACAAACGTTCTAAAGCGATCCAATATCTGAAAGCACTCTTTATCTCTGGAAGCTGGCGTGTCAGTCATTTCAATATATGCTAATATTATAAAGCTGTAGAGTTTGTTGGTTGGCTTGAACGCGTTTATCTCCGGATCTGCTGATTCGAATTGAACAATTATTTTTGTATCTGGCTATAAAACATCAACAAGAACACACGCTACGATGAAATGAAACCGAACAGCGGGTAAAAGCCCCGCAAAAGTAGCTAGACAGAAATATAAAATAAATATTATGTAACATCGGAAGTCACATTGTTTGGACTTCCTGACAAAATTATCGCGTCAGGAAAAGTACTGTTCCACAATAGCAATCTATCGAAAATAATGAAAATTTTCGATATTTTCTGAATGCTTCGAACATACGTAAATGTTATCTACAAACTCATCTTTTAATTATTGCCTTATTACCACATCTAATGAGAGATGGATTATTGCCTTATTACCATCTACCATTTTTGTTAGTGTAGCTTTTATACCTTTATTACTAGAATATTTGCGCCGACTAGAAATCTGTGTAGGCAGGCGCTAAGGGACATAGGTCAAGTAATTCAATACTCAACTTTTACCGGAAACTCATTAGCTTTGGACAAATGGCTGCAGTTTCTGCGACACGACCGACATTTACGTTAGCAATGAGCGATGTGACTTCACCTCGTTTTGTAATTTATCTCTTGGCGATTTTCACATTATTGATAGTTTAGTTTAGTTAGCTTCTGTTGCAGTTATGAAGGGTATGTTCGGTTCGTCAACATTCAAAAGTGGAGGAGGTACTGTGTTCTAGAATTGTTTAATATTTTTGGAGTTCTAGATTATATTATATGATGGATAAAATCAAAATTTACTTTTTATCCGTCCATAGCCAACTGCGATACCCGACAAGTACGTTGTTAGTCTTCTAGGTGTTAGAGATTTGAGGATTGGAGATTTTGTTGTTGAGAGAATTTGTCCATTTCCCCCCGGATTGGCCTAAGTTCTCAATTTATTTCAGTAAACTTGAATATACTGCGTTAATTTGAAGAAAATTTCTATCCATGTCTATACATATCTATCGTTTTACTCCATTAGTAAAAGTATAAGTATTCCACAATAAACAAATTTTAAGCTTAGGAAATGTTTATGACTCACTAACCCGAGCTATAACTCCTAACTACCAACATGGCCTAACAAAAACATGAAATATTTTAAGATCTATCAGTTTTGCGGCCCTCCCCAACAGGTGTGTCCATACAATTGCCGGCCCTAACATTTTCTAGACAGGCCGAGACTTCCGAGCCTACATTCTTGCTGGCAGATTGTAATTATCGTTACAATCTAATCTCTCAGAAACGCCGTCAAACCTTTGTTTACAAGATAACCGTGCATAATTAACTTGTACCGGCTTTTTGTTTTACAATACTCACACCACTAGCCAGTAAGCGTCCATCGCAGACTAAAGGCCTTATCGCACACGGCGAAGGTTTGAGCATCACCCACCACGCTTGTTCAAACGGATTGGCAATTTTAAACTATAGTTCATTTAAAATTGTAAGATTATGTTTTATAACGATTTTTATTGCCCACTGGCAATAAAGGTGAAGGTAAAAATCTAGAAAAACTAAGACGATAATTATATACAATTCTGACTGACATTGGCACTTTTCAGTTTCGGAACTCGCACCATCATGCATGAGAAGCGGAAGCCTTAATTTACCAACAACTTGGGCCACCAAGAAATTCTTCAATAGGCTTTTTGTTTTGTCTCTCCAAAACAGGTGTTTTATCGTTAAGACATCAAAAGCATTTACCTAGACCTACAATAGGGCATTCTACAGGACGCGTTCACGAATATACCAAATCGCATATCTACATTACATACTCCTCAAAAAAACATTTTAAGGATCGCACGAATAGTTGTTCCGTGCGACATTCTTCTTCCAAAGCAACCTGTTATTCAGTGCCTGCGATCTCCTAAATAAGGAATTCCTTCGTCTTCAGGATGATAAGTGTCATTCTCCTACACACTAAGCATTGTAAGGAATCTTAGCCACGTCCTGTCCTCGTGGAGAATGTTGGGTATGAAGACGCAGGTACAATGAGGTATGCGTTAAATACCTCATTAGCTAAGTTATTTGTGCCTTGTGGAAACATTCCATTATGATCACTAAAATTGTAACTATGTGTGGCAGGAGTTCCTATTGAAAGTATCTTAGAATGTGTTGTCCTTAATGGCCTTTTTTAATGACTATGGCTTCCCCTGCCCTGGGGGATGGATGGAAGTGTCAGACTCTTATAGAGTTGAAACCATCCTGTTTCTCCCCCTGCTCCGAGTCGGGTACAAGATAATTTATTATACCAATTTGTAAAAAAAGTATTATTTGTGTTGTTCTAAATCTATGTATGTTTGTTCAACTACAGATCGGCTCTGCTATGGCATCATTTTTTTTTATCATTTTGGGGCTAAATATGCGTATATGGTTGGAAATAAAAAAAAAATATGTTTTTTCATTTAATAAAGATTTTAATACAAAGCTTCTCTGTGTCTGTGTAGAAATAGTAATACAGAGGATTAGCGAGGTACACAAAGATTAGAATGTGTAGGCACACGAATTTGTCATAGTTTTAGATTCCAATACAAAGCGGACATGATAGCTAGTTATTAATCAAAGTGTTGCAGAATTTGACCTGAATGTTCTACCTTAGATTTATGCAATTTTATGCCTATTACAATAAAACCTATTTATTTGAATTATATTACAAAGAAAATTGTTCAAATGCTGCAGTTGGTAGGTTTTGCAATTACAGTAATTTTAATGTTTAGATAAGGCAACTTTTGATAAAAAAATCGCCTATTATAACTGCTGTTATATTTTTCAAAAATTAAAAATAAACTAAAGATCGTCACGCACAACCTCTTTGGTGATTCATCCTTTTTTGTAACTGGCAATAATTTATTTAACACCTCGTAATGTTGCCAGTATTAACGGTTGACATGATAATCGGTTTGTTTCTTATAACATTTTTATTGTCCTTTTTGAAAATTTTATGTATTTTTAACAATGGTCAGTTAATTCTGTTTAACGGAAGATTTTTATGACATATGTTTTTGGAAGTTGTTAAATTTTGATTTTATTGATGATAATCGTATCTCTCAAGATTATCTTCGGAGTCACGCATGACCTCGAAATTTTATTTAATTCGTAAATTACTGTTTTGTTTGGAAAGTTGTCTGTTAATATTTGGATCAATTTAACCCGTTTTGCATTATGTGGAATAAAAATGGTCTTTAAGTCAAATTTATTCCAGGATTATTAATATTTCGCTGCACAAAATTTTAGCACTACTTAATAATAATATATTGTTACTTAAGCCAGTCCTTGACAATTATTTTCGAAATTAAATTGTTACTAAAGTATAGCTAAAGTAATAATTAAATGTCTGTTAGTACGGCAGTAAGACTTTTTTCTGTAAGACTATTAAAGGTACTATTTGTACCAGATTCTTTTTGGAATAAAATTTATTTAAATAAGGTACATTCTTTTGTTATGAAAATGATAAAAAATATACTAACTATACAAAATTTATGATACATTAAATAATTTCTATTAGAAAGTATAGTTTTAAATTAATTAACAGTTCATTCCTGACCTATATTAACAAAAATTTAGTTTAAAAGTCTTGAAAGATTAATGGCGCCATTAGTTACGTCAAATACGTTTAGTTATTTGGAAACCCATTATAATGCATATAAAATATTATGTTGAATAAGTATTATCACATTCATAATTATAAGTTTAATTAAAAAGGTTTGATTTATTATTTTAAAAGAAAAAAAATGTGATTCTACTCTAGGCTAGTGCAACTATCTAAGTAGTAAGAAGTTTGGCTTTCAGTTCTGGAGTTAGCTTGACACAACGTATTGCACTGCATGGAACTACACTGTGTAGTCCACAATTTGTTGTTTCAGGTCTGGGAGGGTAGTGGCACAACGTTTCATATAAAAATCCCTCCAATACTGGCTGATAGTGTAATGTGATGATCACATCACACCATCAACCTATAAGCGCCCACTATTGAGCAAAGGCCTCTTCTCACACGGAAAAGGTTTTCCACGCTTGCTCAAAGTGGATTAGCGATTCAAACTTTTAGTTAGAAATTATAAGTCCAGGTTTCCTCAAGACGTTTTTCTTCACCGTATGTCAGTGGTGTCTAATTAATCATAGGAAGTACATATAACTCGGAAAAACCCTCATTCATGAGACAAACCTCGACCCTCCAATACATTTCAATGCACTAATCTACAATGCATTTCTGAGCATATACTTTAGTATGCATGTCAAGTGGTATTGACAGCCGCTGTCATAAGCCCGTGACTCATAACCAGGTGGGCAAGTTATCATCTATTAAGTACATATAAGGGGGGGGGGGGGGGGCGATAGAAATCTTTAATTTGACAGCACTGCCGTGGACATGATCTATAGTATGGTGGAGTTAGACCTGGGCCACATTATTAGTTTAGCACGAATGAGCCAGCTCGACGGGAGCGATACCACGGCCACACAGAAAATTGTCGCGAAGCAACTATTACCTACGTTGTGTTTCGCCATGTGAGAGACATTACCGGAGGACCAATTCGTCACCCCAACCTTAATCCTCAAATCCCCTATCTTTTAATCCCTTGTAGCATATAACACACGCACTTGTAGTACCTAGTAATCCTTTGGTATAACGAGTGTCCATGGTTGGTGCTAATGGTCTACCATCAGGTACCTAACTAATCTGTCTGCTCGTTTGCCGACATATGACAAAAAAAAAGTTAAAAAATCTATGTTTGTTAAAAGTGTCGTGGTGGTCCGGAGCTTAAGCAGCCCGCTTCTCATGCATGAGGGTGTGGGTTCGAAACCTGGCTAGTACCAATGTGACTTTTTCCGAGTTATATGTACTTTCTATGATTATTTAGACCCCACTGACATACGGTGAAGGTAAACAGCGTGAGGAAACCTGGGCTTATAATTTCTAATTATAAGTTTAAAATCGCCAATCCGCATTGAGCAAGCGTGGTGATAAATGCTCAAACCTTCTCCGTGTGAGAAGAGGCCTTTGCTCAGCAGTGGGCACTTATAGGCTGATGATGATGATGATGATTCTATGTTTAAATAAATAAATATAAAATATTTCGGTAAATGTACAACAAAATCAATAACTTGTCAACAACAGACTATAACAATAAAAATTTACAATTTCCTTCAGTGATGACCAAACCCATGAAAGTATCTTCACAATAGGGTAAATCAGGCATACGTGCCCCAGTCGATAATGTGCCCCACTCGCAAAACTTACAGATGCATTTTGAATTTGTTGCTAATTTTGTCCGTTTAGGTTAGTGACAGAAGTATGGCGTCGATGTAAACAATTCAGTGCTGTCATTTATTTGTTTTTACGAAAAAAAAGTGGTCACAATGTAAGTATCATAGTCTGAAAATGTTTTGTGTCTGTTGTAACTTTGAGTTTAAATGTTTGCTTCATGTTTTTTTCCGTTTGTAAAGTTTTATTCTATAGCAAATCTCTTTCAACTATTTTGTAACTACAATTGCGTTTCGTTTTTCCTAAACATTTTTGTTGAAATCAAGTGAGGCATGTTATACTGAATTTTGGCTAATGCGCCCCGATTTATTTCGGCTAATGTGCCCCACGTGTATCAGTTTTATATTTTTATTTTTAAGTATTTTGATGGGTTTTTTATTTATTTTAGAAATGAGGAAGGAAAAAGCTACGTTCCAAGAAGATGGACAAAAGAAAAATATGAAAAAAGCTATAGAAGATGTCGTAAGCAAGAAAATGGGAGTTAATGAAGCTAGCCCCACATATGCAATACTAACAAGAATTGAATGAGATCATAGACACATCCTGATAGGCTGGAATAGCAAGCAACATATAGAGAGATCTTCGGAGTTAGGACATCCTTCGGATTTCCCAATAAAATGTATTGGGGCACAAATGACTGATGTATCCGTGTAATGTGCCCTACCCTAGACTTTAAGAAATCGTTGATTTCAGCTATTTTAATTACTTTTGAGAAGTTTTTTTTTGTTTTTGTTATACCTATTGAGCCAGAGGTTAAGACTAAACACTTTAATAAAGTTGTTTTAAGTAACACCATTTTTTATTTCAATTTTTCGAATTGTGGGGCACATTTGCCAGGTTTACCCTAGAGTAACAGCATGTCTTGTTATAAAAGTTTATTACTAAACATTTTACCGTTGTTTTGTTTTGTTAGTAATTAACAAAACAATATTTTACATACGTACGAACGTATATATGTATGTAGATATACATACTTGTTTAGTGGGTTAATGTTAAATACTTTAACATACTTTCCGCTGCCTTGTTAATAAAATTTTGTTGTATGAAACAATTGCAATGAGATTTATTTATACTTCATTGTTGATAGTTGGAAACTTTTACCACCCTATTAATTATTATTTATTCCGTATAGTGTTATAGAAGTTCTCCTGGAGAAGGGATATCTGCGATTCATTATAACACTTACAGCCTCGCCTTCGGACGTGTGCAATATGGATTCTAAATTTCTGCACAATTTAATGAATGTTATTATACATATAAATCTTCCCCTTAAATCACTCTAACTATAAAAAAATCGCAACAAAATCCGTTACGTAGTTACGTAAAGATTTAAACAGACATAGGGCTAGTAGGACAGACAGACCGACTTTGTTTTATTTTATGTAATTATCATTAACACCTACCAAAATTTACCACACCTGTCAAAGTTGACGTTTTGTGTCAATTTTGACAGATGTCAAAATGACAAGCAATAATGTGTCCGCACCCTAAATTACGAACCTAAAACTAAGGTTGTGGACATATTTATTACCATATATACATAATAGGGTACGGACATACATATTCTAGGTACGTACGTATATAAATTCATGTCAATTTGTCCCAATTTTGCTATGAACCGTTCACAATGCAATCTTTGATCAATAAATTGTTATGTTTATAGTGTATGTAAGTATTTTAAAATGAAAACCGTGTACTATTTTACCTTTTTTGGATGAGTTTACTAGGGCCATTGTATAGTTTGAATGGCTTATACAATACCTATTTGAGTGTTGCCGACTAAGAATTGAATGTAGTTGTTTTATTTGAAATCTTTGTCGGACATTTAAGTGTTTTATACGTAATGGCAGTTTCTCAGTTTTATATCCGTAATGTGCGTAAAATGGTACTGTCAATGCTAGCTGTAAAATTGTTTTTGCAGCTGTAAATACCTAAGGACCGCGTTATGTATCACTACACAGTATAAAACAAAGTCGTTTCTAGGTCCCTATATCCCTATGTACCTATGCATAAATAATGGAGAAATTAAATATCAGCGTTGGACACACCCAAACCCGGGGCATCTTAACAAAAAAAAATCTAAACCAACTATGTCAATGTATGGATTTGACATAAGACAAAATAATTTGACGTAACGACAGCAATGTCGATTCCATGCATATTTTGTTCTGTACTCTTCGACTTGCGTCTGACATTTAGTAAGTAGCATACCTACACATTTTTAAGAAAAAATGATCGTCTTAACAATTTCGAATACTTATAAAAAATACGAACAAACGCTGACTGTGTTATGTAACATTTCTATTAGACAACAATCATTCCTTTTACTATAAGGAAGTTTGAAACAAAGGCAAAGAGACTCCAAACAAGTTGTAAAAGTTAAGAAAGTTCCTTGAAATACCACTACATTGTTCATAGGATTTTCAACTCAATATTTTACGGAAAAGGGTTCAGTATGTTTTAAATACATTGAACAAAAGGGGTATGTTGACATGCGGTTGTCTAGGCAACAATGTATGAAGTTCATTGTAAGAGTTAGACAGACTAATTAAAATGATCATTATTTACTGTCTCAGCGTCTGTCTAGGCTCCGATATTGCGTGTTTTATAGATTAATTGTCTACTAGTTTGTCTGGTACAATTATCGTTGTACTAAAAATGTCTAGTACATTTTAAATCTATGAACATGAATCCTCTTTGAGTCATTCTTACTCTCGCAATTCGAATGAAGATGTACACAGATTGCCCTGACTGCGACGTTACTACAGCCTCAAGGAAAACAACTTCAGCGTAGTGTTTTGCCGTGTGAGTGACTGTAGCCCCAATCCCTAATCACCTCCCCCAATCCCAAAACTTTCGAAACCCTTATCGCTACAAGGCCGACCACGCACATGTAACTTCTTAGGCGTCACAATAGAGTCCATGGGTCAACATAAACCCAATGAATGTTGGGTATTTTAGGAATATTAATGTGGGGATAGGTGATGGGGTTGGGGACCTAAACTCACAAGGCGAAACAAACGTTTCACTCCGGTGTTATGTTAGGCTTCTCATGAGGGCGTGGGTTCGAAACCTGGCAAGTACTAATGTGACTTGTTCCAAGTTATATGTTTCTACGATTATTTAGACACCACTCACATACGGTGAAGTTAAACATCGCGAGGAAACCTGGACTTATAATTTCTAATTATAAGTTTGAAATCTCCAACCCGCATTGAGCTAGCGTGATTACAAACCTTCTCCGTGTGAGAAGAGGCCTATGCACAGCATTGGGCGCTTATAGGCTGATTATGATGATGTTATGTTAGGCTGTGGTTATAACGTTCGAACGAACCAGCTTATTCCTGACAAACCATGCGTTTCACACACATTAGAAGTGCTACATATAGTAAAGATAACATTATAATAATTTGTTCAAAACCTTTGCCTATTCGTAACTAAGACAGAATTGCAACATACAGGCATAATAGGGTAATTATATTGTGCAGCATCATTTTGTACTCTATTTTTTTTATTTTATTTTTTGTGAGAGGAAAATCATTATATGACTTCTCCCGCCCAGGGCCGGGCAGGAGGGAGTGTCAGACTCTTACTGACTAAAAACCCCCCTGTTCCTTCTCCTGCTCTGTGCCGAGGTCGCGGTACCTCATTGCGCTTACCCCGCAACCCCGGCTGAAATTTTGTACTCTATATAAGTACTTAATGTTACGATTGTATGAATGAATCATTAATACAAGATATCCTTTACAATTATTGATCTAGTTGCGGTCTTCTGATTACCAACACAGGTGTGAAACCGAATGCAATTCGATATTGTAATTATTGTATTTAATTACAATATTGTAATTAGAACAAAATGTACAATCGACAAATTCAATTGTAATTCATGACCTCTTTTATTTATTATTTGTCTTTGCATTGCTTTATAGTAACTTACGAAGTCTGTGAGAGTTGTTACGTATGAGTCAGCTCTATCGAAGTGATCACGGCCTTACTGAAAACCTGGTGAAACAACCATAGCGTTGTGTTTCACTGTATGAGTGAGGTTACCGAAGGCCCAATCCTTCACCTCCCTAAATTCCAGCCTTATCCCGAAATCTGTAAAGTACATTCAAATCAATTGCAATGTATGGAATAGACATTGACATTTAATAAATTATGTCAAAATTGATTCATGTCAAACCAGTACAATTAGTTTTTTATAATTTTTCTGGACGGCACCGAAGATAAACAATAATTTTACAACGTACACAGTTTGGAAAGGCTTATAAAGAATGGCACGTGCCAACACGAGCGATGAATAATGAGTATTAAATAATTATTACATATTGATAAATGAGTTATTGCGTATCACATTATGAACGTTTTATCTTGACCTGCATGCTAAAATGTTTTCCTGATTGTACTTGAGTTGTGGACAGTAGCATCGAGATTGTAAAGATATTCGTAACTAGATAAAATATCCTCAACGTCAGAGCAATTTATTAAGATTTTCTTTCTTTTGATGATAAGTAACGTTGACTCACACTACGATTTTATCCTGTGCCATGGGTGCGTTTACAAACACACAAATTTACAGATACATCACACCCAGACCAGCACGTCGATTCTATAAAATTTGTTTGATTTTGAATCGTGTTCGAGTGCGAAGTGAGCGTCGAAGTGGCGGGGAAATTAAATTTTAGAATGCCACTTTTAACGTCATTTCATACTCTATCTTTCAAAATGATGCTGTCAATTTAGTTCAACTCGCAAGTGTAGCGCTAGTGTACTACTACTCACGGCGGATTCAGCTTCGAAGTTTAGAATGAAGTCTTACAGAATCACACTGCAGTAAAAACAATTTGTGAATTATAAAAAGTTTCCGGAGATCGAAATCGCGACACGGCGCCAAAAATGTCCAAAATAATTATTTTCGAAGAATTGTTGTAAGTTTGGTTTTAGGCTCTCATCATCATAAAATACACAACTGGAATCACTCTCACAGAATTTTTGTTTATTTAAGTAAGTACTAACATAGTTCCAATGTTCTATAAAAAAGTATACATTTTTGAGGCAAAATAACTACCTATACCTATCTTAATCCACTTAATGTCGTCCTCGAAATAATATATGTACTCTTTCAATTCTCAAAACTGATAAAGAATAAGGTGTTTCAAATCTAAGCTCAATAACCGAATTTCTGACAAACACCATCAATCTGTCATTGAATGCACGTACGCATTGTTAAGGTAATATTTTAACTCGATAATGCCATGTGCGACCTCAATGTACCGATGCCGTATTGGATCGGTGCCCTGTTTCTACCATAGAAGGGCACGACTATCAATTGGTACATCACTAATTTATGCGTAAAATCTAGATTTTGTTTAGCGAACCTAGTTTGGAAGTCATTGGTGTTCAAATTCATTGTTTATTTTCCCAGTTACATATGTATATTGTCACTCTCATAAGGCGGAAATGGAAATCCGCATTACAAGATAAATTTCTCACAAGGGCGTTGCCGACCATTTGCATGTTGGCAGGCTAGGCGATATGTGGATTCTTTTTAATATTTAGTTGGTAACTCATATCATTTTCAATTGATACAGTATAAATGAAATAAATAAATGATATAATTGACTTGATATAAATAAAAATTAAATTGAGAATTAGTAATTAGTTAATAGTAATTTTGAGACAATCTGTCCTCTATGACGGTTTCATTAAAATTTTAATATAAAACGGCGTAAACTTCACGGTTTTAAAAGAAAAAAAAATAACTAAATAAATAAACACATTCGCTTAAAAGTCTTTTTGCAATAATAATACACTTATTCTAAGAGTGTTTATTAAAATACTTTGGATATTCAAACACTAACTAATTTTTAACAGATTGCAAGAATGTTTCCAGTAATTGGAATACTCGAGAGCTATTTACATTGAGAAAGCCATTTAGAAAACTCGGTACCAATCGCCATTTTTTACGCGATACGATATCAGTGACATTTCCCTACAAACAATTTTGCATAAAACATGCAAATACTTAACAACTGTCTTATAAATGCGAGTTTATGTACAGTGCGAGGACAAAATTGTCATACTAATTTTGTAAACGCGAAAGTTTGAAGTATGAATAAAAACTGTAAGTGTGGGAGAGCCAAACTTCGGCATGAATAGGTCGGCTCGATCGGAATGATATGGCCACGTCCTTACAGAAAACTGACGTGAAACAATAACAGCGTTGTGTTTCGCCGTGTGAATGAGGTTCCCGGAGGCCCAATCTCTCCCCCTCCCCATATCTCTTCCCAATCCCTAAATATCTGAAACCCATATCTAAAAGGCCAGCAACGCTCTCGTAACGTTGCGGGTGTCCATGGGCGGCGCTGATTGCTTACCATCAGGTAATGCGTGTAATCGTTTGCCGATGTATTACATAAAAAAATGGGTAATAACACATAGGATTTTTACAATGGTATTAAAAATCCAAAATGGTATTACGAACGAATGACGATCAAAAAAACAACTCTGTAACGGTGAGACCTAGTGACCTGAAAAAAGGCTCCTGCTTATTTTGGGCACTAAAAACCAAATCCACATTCACAAGGACCAGGAAAAAATATTGTGCAGCAAAACATTTGAAATTATTTTGGAAGTTATATACTTTTGCTACTAACTGTACTAGTTCAGACTTTACCCTTATCGATAGTCCGGCGGACCAATCTCACGCACTCTCTATTGACCGGTTCCTCACTCGACGTCCGATAGAGATGTGCCGTTTATCGAACAAATCGAATAATAACGAGTCAATTAATCGACTAAAGTATGGAAAAGTCGATTTCGATTTTATGGTAATTAAATGCTTTGTTAATGGGGAAAGCTTTCAAAAATTATTTCGTTAATATGTGTTAATCTGACATAAATTAGATTAAACAGTTAGTATTTAAATTAAAATGAGTTATTTGTGAAATACCTCATTAGAGAAAACGTCATATTTCTTTTATATCTGTGACGAAAATTGACCGTTACCTTCGTTCTGATTTTGAAAATTTTCATATCCATAGTTCGGGTCAGATTTATATTGCTGTGTGAGTGAGGTTACCGGAGGCCCAATAAATCTCTAAATCCCCAATAGGTAAGCAACGCACTCGTAACTGCTATATTGTTGAGGGTGTCTATGGGCGGCGCTGATTGCTTACTATCAGCGAATTCGTCTGCTCGTTTGCCGAACTATCACATAAAACAAATAAAAACATGGGGAACCCATAAAGGGATTTCGGAAGTACCTACTATGACCACGTCAGATTATTATATGTGGAATACCTAGTATTCTTTTGAATATACCACCACCAATTTTAATTAGACCTACAAAAAATAAAAAAGTTATTGTACCAAGTCTATTTCATAAGGTTAAGTGTCTACCTGTTTATTACAGGCTAGGGGAAGGGTTAAAAAAACTGATTTCAACTTCTTACAATTGGGCTGATTCTACTAATGCAAATCTACAGATCAAAACTATGACAAAATAGTCATTTGACGAACCTATAATATGTATTTGTCAAGATACAAAACAGAATCTGTCACACAGCTATTACCATTAAAATTAAAGAAACGTACATACTTAAAAATGGCGCCACATAAGTTGTTTATTAGTGTGACACAAAGACTAAAGTCATTCGTAGCAAATGCATTCTTAATAGTAAATGTATTAGCAATCATTCTGCAATTAAGGGTCATTGGCTTAGACAACATAATGGGTGGAAGACACGGTCGCACATCAACCTACACTTTTATGACCAACCTCTTATTGCAAAGTCAACTTTATAACAAAAAGGTAAAGTTAAAAATCATTTGTGAATTGAAATTGATGCGGTATGTAGTTGCCTGTAATTGGTCAGATTTATAAGGGTAAGGTTTTGTAGCAAGATTTATATATCCTACCTATAAATGTGTAGCTTTTTTGTAGTTAATAATATCATTTTTCGAAATTCTTTACATTTCTATATTCATTTTAATAGATTGTCGAGGTTTTGTTTATTTGTATTAGCTATCTAGGCTTTTCAATACAATTTTAACAAAACGTAGTCATTGTGACATTCTTGACATTATCATCATCATCATCATCATTATCAGCCAGAAGACGTCCACTGCTGGACAAAGGCCTCCCCCTTGCATACGATTCTTGTTCTTGACATACGATTCACTTATTGACATACGATTGTCCTTTATAAATATTATTGATATTAAAAAAAGGCTGAATGTAGGCCTCCTCAATAGGCCGATCGGAAGCAAACGGCTACAGTTATTTTGTTTGTTTATTTTTTAACTGCAAACAAAAAAATTGCGACTGCATTAATATTAAATTCTTTTTTCAGAGCTGGATATAGATTGTATTTATATTGTTTTGTTTAACATGGAAATTATTATTCTGGTGTTTATAGTTATTATACTGGTGTATCTCGAGAATTTTTAATTTTAATATTACATTGATTACCTTTAAATGTTTTAGTATTAAATATTGATTATAGAATAATTTGATTTTATTTAAATAATTTAATAAAAATATTGATTTGTTTCTTCTTCTGCTCCAGGCCGGGGTCTTTGGGCCATTATTGCGCTTGACGCACAACCCTGATGGAAAACCAAATGTAGGTCTGAACCAATGATGGCATGCTGCCCCATTGGAACTCATCCATACAATATTATACCTACTCTATAAATAACTAATGATTACTCAATAAACTTCAATCATTACGTAGCTACTGTCTCAGTTAATTAATTACAAGGCGCCATGACACTTTCGTTATCAGTTGACGATTTCCGTGTGTCAATTAAGTAGGAAATCTTGGAGATTAGTGATATGTACGTTTCAATGACTATTTAATGAGTATTGGAAGTTTTAAGGTTTCTATTCTTCTTGTTTACTTTGTATTGTTTATTTTCCCCGTGAAGAAATTCATATTATGAACTAACTTGTGGAAGAGCTATGCTCCGGCACAAATGAGCCGGATGCCGACCGAAGTGTTACCATGAATTCTCAGAAAACCAGCGTGAATCTATGTCGACGTGGGAGTGAGGTTACTGAAGACCCAATCTTTCCCCTATCTCCTATCCGCAATCCAAAACCACCAAATCACATAATACTAAAACGCCCGTAGTGTTGTTATTGCGTTTGTCCCGTGTGATTCGTCTGCTCATTCGTCAATTCACTTTAAACTTATCGAGAAGAATAAATTTTGCTTATCCAGAAAACACAAAAAAGTGCAATCTGACGTTGTAAGGGAAAACTTTGAATTCTGACTGAAACCTCGAGGAAAAACAAAAATAAAATTTTCGGAAAAGTATTTCATAATATATATAATACAGGTTTCACTGTACTATAAAAATTAAAGTAATACAATATACGCGAAGATTTTTACACCATCAGCACAACAACAAGGAGTTTAATCGACCTTCCACCTAATGGATTGTTCAGACCAAGCCTTAGTAAAAGTATCGCATGTTACAAAATCACTTCCTTTTACCCTTGGAGAAAGCTCCTTGACCTTGGACGAAGACACGTGATTCGGGGAGACCTTGAAAGCTTTCAAGGGTGTCTATAAGGGTTGGAGAGACGAAGGTCGAAGGCCGAAGGTCAAAGGTATAATAAAAGTAGTGATTATAAGTTTAAAGGCTTTGTTTTGTTTGGTTTTCAATACTAAAGGTTATTTTAGGCATTCTGGTCGATTTACTGTTGTTAAAATATTCATCAGTTTTTTCGTTTTGTGTTTCGTAGTAAGTGTTAGTTATTAGTGAGGTAGTTGACTTAGTTAAGTATAGGGTTTAAGGGTAAATAAGTAGTGTTCTGATGAGTGAATAATTTAAGGGTTTACTTTTACTTTTACAACGTGCGTCAGAATAAGGGTCAATGTGTTTAAACTACAATTATACTGAAATAGGAATACGTTTCCAAGTTTCCGGATTAAATAAGGACAAGTTAAAGTTAAGGTTTTTCATCTAGTATTTTATAATCATCAACGTACTTATAAAAGTCCACTGCTTAGCAAAGGCGGAGGGTATGAACATTAATCACCACACTTGCTCAGCGTGATTTCATATATATTTTTACAACGCTTACCAGTTGTGTCTAAATAATTCTCCAAGCCACCACGATAGTTTTTTATATTTACAGTACTTACATACATTTTTATTATTCCAGATTATTCGTATCTTAATATTTAATACATGATCCCATTGCCAAGCATTTCTATACATAATTGAACGCTTTTATTTGTAACTCGCCCTGAGTGGGGCGAGAATGTCAACTGTCTCTTACTCTTGTGTATCTTACTGACTATAGACCACTCTGTTCCATCTCCTGCTCAGGGACAGGGTGCTGAGGTACATTAATTCGCTTGCACCCCGATCAAACTCGAGTTTCCGGAATTTGTCAGTCGCCAAGAATACTTCGGTTTTTCATATGAATGGTTATAAAATTATTGTAGTCATCGTGATAATTAGAAATTAATAAGCTTCCCGTTAATTAAAGTTATAATAGAAATCGAATGTGATGTAATAGGAGACAGTAATCATTGTGTCCCACTTTCGATTTCCGCGTTGAGCGAAACCAGGCTTCGGGGACAATTACATGAACAGAGTTAGCAATTTTTCTATGCATTATTGTTCGAGTAGTAAATTGGTGAAGACCTGGATTCGCAGAACAATTTAAATAATTTTCATCCATTCAAAATGTTACTAAGTATATCAGTCCAGTTACATTTTTAACTAGCTTCCAAAAATGGAAGAGGTTTCTCAATTCGACCTAATACTACTTCCTATAAGGAAGTACTTTTTCCGGTAAATAATATGATTTTTGCTTTGTATATAACAGAATGGCAAATATTGGTGAGAACATACAAAAAATGCAGTAGAATATCTCACTAAATGCAAATAAAAAACTCGAGAAACTAAAACTACAATCCAATACAATACCAATGATGTTAATGAAGACACCGTCGCAACCGGTCCTAAGGCATTATGTAATATACAGATAAAAAAAGAATCTAATTTCAAAATTTTACCCACTTACCAATAAAAAAGTCATCAAAGTCAAAGTCGAATCACTTATCAATATCAATTACCTATACCAATACAGCACTAAAAACAAAATACATATATAAAAGTTTCTGTCCGTCGTCATCATCACTCACAGAAGGTGGGATTCATACAAACATGACTACAGACTATAAACAAATGATAAATCTGGGTTGTAGACAAAGCCAGATAATTATACTTGTGAATGAGTGTAAGGCAGTGGTCAGCTAATTCGGAGGAGAAAGCATAGCGTAGGTGATGCGTGGTTTGTGTAGCGTCCAGTGATAGCTATACGTCGCTTTAGTATAGCTTTTGTAAATAACTACTTTTTTTAAATGTGTACCTGTTGTATTGTTGAAAATTTCAAGTAAATAGAATATTAGTATAGATGATGTTTAACACATTTCATCACTATCATTATCAGCATCATCATCATCAGCCCGCTTCCGTCCACTGTTGGACACAGTATTCAGTTATTCGCTTTGAACTACTGCCAGCTACCTAAGGGATATCGTCAGTCGACCTGAATTCGCTCAATTTGTTCCTTTTTATTAACAACTTGTCTCTGCATTGTTCTCACATAGGGGTACAGTAATGTATAAAAAATGTATTATTGGTGAATTGTAAAACAAATATTTTTTTAAAAAAAGAGTAACGATGGAGTTTTTTTCTCGTTCTTCTCCATTCGAAACTACAATTTGGAACGAGCACCTAGCTTCACTGACGAACAGACTGACAGACTACTTACTATTCTATTTTGACGTTTCAAAAGTACCTAATTATGGTTTAGTTGGAATAAATGATTTTGATTTGACCTAGCTGAAGTTAAGCAAGCTGAAGCTGGCCTACACCACTTTTGCGTAGTAGCGGGCTCCTCTCCAGAACACGTCTTCCCCAATGGTCGTTGAGTCTTCAACAAATGTGCCTACTGTCACTTTAGTTTACTCATCCTTAGATCATTTAGCTATCGTTTATTTGTATTTCGGTAAAAATTGAAAGTATATTGTTTTAGCTATCTTCGTAACTGTAATAGCCTAAATCACAATTTTCAATTATTGGTAGTAGAAAAGTAACTATCTCCAAGTTGGACTGATAAAACCCCGTCATGTTCCTTAAAGAAGACCAAGAAGCATCAGGAGAACCCACCTCAGCTACAATTTAAAACAGCTATTAAGTTCACTTTTGTCCAAAACCTTGTTTGTTTATCTAAAATAGCAACATTCCTCATACAGGAAGTCAACTTTCCACTTCACGAGTCTGCATGTCTGTCAGTTTGAATGCCAAAAGAAACCAGTATCCCTATGTAAAGTTGTACAATAACCCCTGATGTTAAGTCGTCATAATTATACCTGTAATCGCCTGAACCAACCTGTTCGTTGAATACTAGTGTCTTGTGAGACGATAAGAACTCGGTGCGACTAATTCTAAGATTATCGTTCAAAACACCCACCGCCCAGGGTTGGGCGGGAAGGAGTGTCAGACTATTACCGACTGACAACGCACCTGATCCTTCTCCTGCTCTGGGCCGAGGCCCCGGTTCCTTATATTTATACGACACAGAACATTATTTTTGCACCTTGCAATTTTGATGAAAATTGCTCACAATATTTATGCACCTTACAGATTTCAAATATATTGTATATAGGAACTCAAACTCTATGTATATTATTAAGTAAAGTTTATAACATATAGTAAATAATATCACAATCCAAGGAATCTTGTTCAAGGTAAGTGCGGTTTACAATTGACCTGATCTGAAGCCGCAACTTAGTCTTTTACAAGAAATACTTTGTTTTGTGGTTGAAAGGTATGTGCGAGGTTTATTAAGTTGAGACTGAAGTAAGTTATTGTCTTTTGTATTTGATATTTTGAAATTACTGCTTTTCAAGTTAATGCAATATTGGTAGAGAAGTAGGCATAGTATATTTTCCATGATACTCTTTTGTAAGGTCTGTGCTAGATTCATTTTGGGGTGTAACAAGATTGTTTTATTATATACAAGTATAATAAAACCTGTTATGAGATTATAAACACGGAAAGAGAGTCAAAAAATAAAACTGTCTTTTATTTAAATATTTTTTTTTCAATTTAATTTAGCGTTTATTTAAAATAACCAAGACTTTTATTCGCTATAGCTTATCGCTTGTAGTCTACCCAAGCACAGTGTCCCTGATACTGACAATAGACATCAAAATATACCAACAAAATATATAAGCCCTATTGATATTTATATGATTAAAATATTTTAATCTACGTGGGAGTTATTGTCATTAGGCTTTGAACTGCTTTTACTATCTGTTTAAGTCTAAATTGGGTTGTATCCAAATATGGTCAAAGAAAGCGGAAAGTTTTAGTAATAAAATAAAAATTTATTTTTCGTCATACCGTACTTATGCTTTTCTTAAGATATGAACGCAGGATGATGCACCCAAAGGATGTGTGTGAGAGAGAGAGATACCCGTGATAGTTTAGTGAGATAAAATCACCACTCTTCTCAGATTTTCTTCCCAAAAAACGAAAGACTTTTTAAAAGTTTCCCCATAGTAAAAAAAGAAAGAATAATATCCTGAAAGTTTTTATTATAACTTACTGGAGACATTCTAAATTAATTATTATGTTTACGGCTTAGTCACGTAATTATTTGACGATATACTCGACTAGTTTCAAGCCGTGCTAGAGGCCCATATTCATGAGCAGCATTCCGCGACAGCATTCCATTCCGAAAACATAATAATCCTGAAAGTTTTACCAAATCTCGAAGTTTTCCCATGGTAATTACTGCTACGCGCTTACTATAGTCTAAGAACTCTAGTGTCCATGGGCGGCACTGAATGTTTTCCATCAGGTAATCCGTCTGCTCGTATGCTGCCTCTTCCTTAAGTACCACTACTACTGACTGTTAAGTCTACACCACACACAAGATAGAAGAAGAAGATGAACTAATAGAGTCTACTGATATGATTTTTCTATACGTATATTATACGTATATTAATATCGTTGTTTAAGATTGCAGTTAAAAAGTTAAGGGTTTAGGGGGGAGGGGGTAAGAGAGGCACTTAGTATAAGTCCCTAAATAAAGTTTCTTAGATAATATTTACAGTTTTAATTTTTTTTTAAACCCATAACAATAATAAAACAGAGTACAATATGAGTCGTAAAATTGAAATGAGCATTTATTGGCGCGCATTATATTTGTTTTAAACGCGGACATTGGCCATTGGCCAGTCCTGAATAGAGGAAGAATAATAATTAATTAATTAGATACATCGTCGTTCTATATAAAACGTAGGACTGTTAATTATATCTGAATGTCCTGATGCTGTTGGAAAAATGTAGAATAGTTTTTAATAGGTTAGTGAAATAACTTTTTTTCGCGGTGTTTACAATGAGACCGAGGAAATAAGATTACCTTATGTAAGTACCAACTTAAAAAATAAAATATAGTTTAAAATCAACGACACAATATAAAAAGAAGTGATATAAAATTAAAGATATCTGAAGCAAACTGATAGAATAAGGGAACGTATAGGATTGGCGATTTTAAACCTATATGTGTATAAAAATATAAGTATGCCTTATATAAGTATGCCACATAAAGGGCCAGCTCGACTGGAGTGATACCACGGCCTCACGGAGAACCGGCGTAAGCAGTGAGCGAGGTTACCAGATGCCCAATCCTTCGAATCAAGATCACCACGCACTTGTAACTCTTCGGGTGTTGCAAATTCCATTGGCAGCTGCGATTGCTTACCATAAGATGATCAGCCTATCCCTTAAAAGAATGTTTAATTCCATTGTTTTCCATTACTATTTGCGAATTTGGCATATATCCCTACAAAATTAACAAATATGTGCCATGTCCTAAGACCATTTACTTACTTCTTAGTCCATTCTAAATTGATCTAAATAAATAAGTATTTCACGAAGTACATCGGAGTAAGTTCCGATAACGAGATATCTTGTGTCACTCCTTTCAATTGACAGTGCACGTAAATCATTGTAATTGTCGACATAATAGCTAAATTTAATTCTAGGACTCAATAGTTGTATTGGACTATGTAAATGTCAGTAGTTTGTACGTAGTGTGAGTCTGAGTTATTTGTAGGACTACCTAAAGGTAGGGAGTGAACAATTTCTGTTCCTTCGGACTTTTATGGTTTCAAAGGTACTCGTATGTTTTATTTTAATACATTTTTAAAAGATATATAGGACCGGCGTAAACAGTGAGTGAAGAAACCAGAGGCCTTTGCTTCTATCCCATCCCCAAATCAAAATGATCACGCACTTGTAACTCGACTGTTCTGCGGGTGTCTATTGGCGGATGATATTTATTTATTAATTCCTATTGCTTTTCGTAGACTTCGTAGAGGTTTTTTTATCGTCATAAGTCATCAAACGAGCACACGGATAACCTGGTGGGAAGCAATCAGCGCCGCCTATGGACACTCGTAGTACCAAAGAAGTCACTACAAATGCTTCTTGTGGATTTGAGGATTATTCATAATCTACTAGTCACATAACCTAACCAATGACAATAAAACCTTAAAAGAAATGTTCCAGCAAGAATGGAATCGTCAAAGAATGCTTTAGAAACTAGTAAGTTTCCAACTTATAGTGATTTAAATTGATTCTAAAAAATATAGGATAAACAAGATTATTATAACTACAAGATACTGTTCTTATTTATACTCCTACGGTTTCGGGCTCCCTCGAGATACCCACGTCAGCCAATAACGCCACTGTGCCCACCACTGAGAAGAACAGTGTTGGGTGCAAACCACGTAATACCTAGACTGTGCAAAACAATTAACAGCTATAGTAATGTGACTGATGTGCACAGTGACAGTGTTGGTCAGTTCCGTAAAGCTATTTTTACTAATATGCATTGTAATTGATGAGTACTTCACAGCAGTTTGCATTTCGTCATTATCGTATTTAGTTAATATAGAGTGAGTGGTTCCTGCTTTTTTTTTTTATTTCAAATTTCATTTAATTTTCTAGAATCCCTAATATTGTAACATATTTTTCTGTCAGTTTGTTTTTTACACTGTTATTTTTCAAAAAATATTATGTTATTATAATTAAAAAAACAATGTATTGTTAACTAATACTATTGTGCATGCTGTGTTAGTCTATAAGTGATTATTATACTCGCACATGTGTTATATCTTTTATTAAGAGTTAATGAAAATGTGTAATAATTGTTGGCTAACCTATTTAAATAAATAAATAAATAAATAAATTATTTAAGTAACATGCAAATACATATTCATTAACGTAACCCCCCGTCTCATTATTCATTGATATCGATCGATATCATTATAAAAACTGGTTAATTCAACAATTTTCTCGGAATACTGAATGCTGACTGCAGTAGCTTCTCCATTCATAAGCTTAACAGATATTAAGATAAGTTTTATTATCGTACATCTGATAGTAAGTTTACGAGAAATTAAATAATCTTGCTTATAAAGTGTTTAATTTTGAAGTTAACGACAAATGATTGCTGACACCGGATTAACATAAGTGTATAGAGATAACAGAGTTGTACAGGGTGTTGAGAAAACTTTGAAGTTTAAAAATAATTGAAATTCAGTAAGAGATTCTCTTTTTCTTTAAAAAAAAACGTTGCCCCACACTAGGATTTTCTCCTGTGTCGTGGGTGCGTTTACAAACATACAATTCCATATACACATCACACCCACGAACAACAATTTATGGATCACACAAAGAGTTCAACCGGCGACACGTTGCGCGGCAGCCAGTTCCCCAGCCACCGCGCCAACCGTGCAGTCTGCACACCCCTTCTCGCCCTATCCAGGAAGGGAGAAGAAGATGGACGACACACTGGTCAAAAAAATAAAATAAAAAGAGAGTACTTACGTAGTTAAATATAATGTAGGAGAAAGCATCCATTTCTTTGTCAAATAGTCAAAGAAATAGCAAAATCCGTTCTTATATCGCGCTATAAAGTAAGCTAAATCAAACTTTTCCTTGCATTAGACAATGGAAGAGCTTATTTTGGATTTGTTGTTTCTCCTCTTATATAATTCGCTTTATCAAAACAAGAAAAAATATATAAGATCTTCTTGACGTTGGATGACTCAAAAATGCTATGCCATCAAAATAAAATCGATGTGACGCTATACAAAATATGTGTATTTTGAGACAACCTGTACATACATATCTATCCATCTTAGTAACATATTTAAGTGGGAAGCCGAAAACTCGGAAAATTTAGTATAAATTATGCTAATTGTCATTTAGATGTATATGGCTAATTGATTTTATCGTCATATTAATTTAATGTGGAAGTTTCACTTAGAGATTTACGTGGAAGCGGTTTAACTTGAGGTATTTCGATGCATTTAGTGTCAAGGGTTCGTAATGATATGGGGAAAGGTCATTGATGACTTGTTATATTGATTTCAACTACCTTAAGCGTCATTATAATGATTGTCAAAAGGTTTTTGAATGTGTTTACGATTGTTGATTGCGTCATTGGTTATTGAAAATTGAAAGTTTGATTTTCGAACGTGGGAAAAGCGTGGTGTGATTTGCTGTTGTGAGTTCAGTTTCTGGGTTGGCTAAAGTATTATTATGTTATCTCTCTTAAATTCGTGTTGTTGACTTTAGGTGATGGATAATCTCTTTTAAAGTTTTATTCCTTCGTGAAGCATACATACTATGGTAAAATGATAACTAGGCAATTACAACTTGTTAATTTTCATTTTATTTATAGACTTAGATAATAAGTAATGTTTATTTTATCATCTCCTGACCCAGCTACCCACATTGTGTTATTTTAGGACGGAAAGTCAAATGACTTCTCTCATCCAAGGTATGGTGAGAGGGAGTATCAGACTCTTACTGACTAAAATCCCTCGCATCCTCCTCCTGCTGTAAGTCGAGGCCGTGGTACCTTATTGACCCGCAATCCTGGTTACCTAAATGTTGGTTGGATATCAATTTTAATACGAATGTAGAACTATAATCCTGTAGAATGCAAATAATGCTAAACTAGGACGGTGCAATTGTATCTGCAATTGCATTTGACTGGGCAATTGACGTTGTGATGTAAACATACGGGAGTGTGATGCGTAACGCACCGCTAGGACAGAAAACATAATATTTTACTTGTACTAGCCGATCCGACGAACTGCGTATCGCAACAAAATTAATATAAGTCTCTCGTAGTTTAATAATTAATTAACAGTTTTGTGTTTGTTAAAATTTAATGTTATTTATAAATACAATCGTTTTTATGGAAAATAAGGATTTCGAATTTTGTTGTTACTTTTCAAATTATACCTGGCGTTTTACGAATATTTTGACACTAAAATAAGTAAGCCGAATTGGTCCAGCCGTTTTCGAGTTTTTGCGATCTAAAGGCTAAGTAGGTAGGTGCTTCAAAAGCAAATACTATTTTAATTAAATCAAAAAATCTGATCAAATAAATATAAAACAGTTCACGCCCTTGGCTCCAACCGTGAGATTTAATTTACGAACGAACCACAGAACATAATAAAAGAAATTCCTAACGGTACCTACCTAAACATTTCAATTTGTATTACAACAGACACAATGTGTTAAATAAATTTTAACAAATATTCAATATATTAAACATAAACATTGACATATTTATAGCGTGTCCATGGCATTCAATAAAACTTTATAATGAAATTGGGCCATAGTGAAAGAACGCGTTCTTTTTTTAAATACACCGTTCTGTAAGCGACAGATAAATAAATAAATGTAACCATAAACAATATTGATAATAGGTAAACGCTATAAAATTCTATAAGCAAGTTGTTATACCTTTTTTGACGTGACAGCACAGTCGTTGACCGCGCCATTACGTTTTCTATGTAAATCAAAGATTGAAGATAAAATCTTCAGTTTTAGGTGAAAGTTTATCACCAGGTCAGACAAATATCTTTATTAGTATTTTTAGACCATAAAATAACATCATTAGGTTAAGAAATTTAATTAAATGGGCGCCAGTTTTTCATTATTTTCTCTGATTTGCGTTTTTAAGGAAAATAATTATTCACATTTACCTATGGCTGCTTTTTTAATAATTAATTAATGACAGTTTTAAAAAAAATATGTTTCTTAAATGTTTTTTAAAAAACGGAATCGGAATTGGACGTAGTAAAATAAAACAAATAAATTGATCTTAAATCTTTTGGCTCAAAAACTATTGGAAGATAATTATGTCTATCGGAATCACGTTGATTCGATCTTGATCTTCACTACTGCAACCTATTTATGAATACCATAAAAAGCTGTTTATAATTGCTTCAACTAATAAATTACTTATTTAATTAGCACAACGGAGCTTAACCCGTTATGCTATTCTGATAAATGCATTTTTTGTTATGAATGCGATCGGTGTTAGTGATAAGATAAAATATGTGTATGTATAAAATTATAATTTATCATAATATATTATTAGGTGGTATCGAAGTGTTGCTGAAGTATAGCGCTTACCAATTTCATTAAGAAGTTAAATTCAAGCAATATTCTCGGTTCTATGTAGTGCTGAATTTTAATTCATGGTACTAGCGGGTCTACGGCCGGCGAGCAAGGGTTGCTCGCAGCACGATCAGAACTAGACCCGTTCGTGTTCGTACGGCGTATAACGTTCCACGCGCGCCTTAAAAGCCAATAGACCATCACGGCTCAATAAGGCCGATGTTTAGCGCTATAAGGTACTGAGGCCTCTACCTGAAGCAGGAGAAACGGGGAGTTTTAGTCAGTAAGAGTCTGTCGCTCCCTCTTGCCATGCCCTAGCGATAAAAGTCATTAACTATTTCTGCTGACATCTTTATTTTAACCGTCGTCGTAGAAACGCTCCGAGTATTTTCCCGTGTATAAGTATATTAGGAAATTGATGGTTATCTAGTGCAGTAGAATGCTTTGACCTCTAGGCCGGTTAGACCACGGCTATCATAAGGCACACGTTACTTTATCAATGCCGGTTTTAAGGTTAGGCGGGGACGATATGTTCCGAGTTCAGTCCTTTGGGATCAATTGACGAGCCAAAGGGAACGTGGCGTTTAGTAGGTAAATATGAAAACGGGGTAGGAATTCATCATCATATTAATTTTACAAAGATATAACATTTGTAAGTTTGTATGTAGGGGGTAATCATTGGAACCACTGGTCGGATTTCCAAAATTCTTTCACTGATAGGTAGCTACAATGTTCCGAGTGCTATAGGCTATAGAACATCACGCTACAATTAAATGAAGCCGAGAAGCGGGTGAAATCGCGCGAAAGTAGCTAGTAAAGATATAAAATTTGTAAGTTTGTTTGTAGGGGTGGGTAATCATTGCTGCCGCTGGTCGGATTGCCAAAATTCTTTAGCTACAGCACTGCGGATGAAACCACGCGAGAGTAGCTAGTTCATATTAAAACCTTGAGAAATTCTAGTGTCTTATAAGATATATGTATGGACGATGTATATTTAAGATAGTTATAATGTTTGATGTATGTAAAATTCTTAATATACCTCATAATCCCTAGAAATGTCGCATAATTTATGTTCAGTGAAAACCAGAAATTACATATCCGAGCTATTTATAGTATAGTACTAAATCTAGAATGCTAATGTCGCACAGCTCTGCCCGTATCATCATTTAAAGGTGAAAGTTGTATCATTTCCTATCAGTATTAGGTATCTATTATCTAATTCAAATGGGCATATAATGTGGCAGGAGGCCAATACTCCCGTATTGATTTATAGAAAAATAGAATACATTTTAATGAGATTTTATAGGTAATATCGTTATAAATGTTGATACGTGGTTGGAAATAGTAGCACCTACAATTTATGTAGATAAAAAATTAAAAACTTATTGCAAGATAAAGGTTTAAATTTCAGTTTTTGTATTTCAAATTGTAGGTAGGTGATAATGGGATTCAAAATACACAACCTGACTCAATGTTTTGAACCTTGACTACAAATAAATTGTCTCTAAAGGGGGTCTGTCTTTTTCCGCGAATTTTATTTAAAAATAATTGGTTAACACTGTTGTTACTATAATATCAATTTCAATCTTATTAACATTGAGTTTTAAACGCAATAGCGATTGTTTTTATGTGAATAAAATAACAGTGTATTTTTTTCTTATTTTGAATTGAGAATCGGCAGACTAAATTCTTTTTTATAAAATAATATATTGTTTCTTTGCAATAATAAAATAAAACAACATTCCAATTTCAAAGTTTCTTTTTCATTTGAATAACGGTCACATCGCGTGCTTTGGTGTTGCATGCAAAATAAACACGTAATATTGCAATAAGTTTTAATTCTAAAGGGTTGCCAATAAGAAAAACTGTCATATTTATTTATTGCTTTGAATGGATGGTTACTGGGTTGGTTTCCCGTTTTATTTGTCGAGTTATCATTAGAATGGTTTAGCTAGAGGTACTTGTTATATCATTAGTAGAGGTCTTTGAGTGTCCAAGGAATTGCTAATGTCATAAATCTTTTATTATGATGAATAGCGAGTATTAGAGACATTCTAGTTTGAAGAGTGGTTTCATAAATCTTATATTTCTTTAGATATCTTATATATGGCATCACTTTCTAAATCCATGTAGTGATTCTTCATTTGAATCTGATGCACCAATCAAAAAGGACGTCTGTCATATTTAAAAATTATTAAGGTATTCGTTTTTAAATTAAGTAATTTATTCTAATAGTTGTTGGGGCTGTCACTAAGTTAACACTGAAAAAAAATTAAAATTTGACTGAAGGGCAGTATTTTATTCGTATTTGGATACTACAGTGTTATTAAGTAATTTTGTATGGATATCCCATAAGTTATTTTAAATTAATAAAATTATTGCATATTTTTTATTAAAATTAACATAGAATTTTTTTCCTGTTCTTCGTTTAGGTTTACATTTTAAAGAATCTTTTTTTGTTACTTAACCCAGCGCTTAGCAATGATTTTAAAAATAAAAACGTTGAAAAACTCTTTCTTAGGAACGATACGTGTTTCTAGTTACATATAGTTGTTTACCACACGAATTATTAGTGTTTGATTTATCGTGATAATTTACTGTTCTTGCAACCATTAGACTGTAGTTCAATACAGTCGATTGTTTTCGCACTTTCATAGCTCAATAATACTTGAAAAGCTAATTAGCAACATCGTAAAACTGACAGCTAATACAGTGTTGCCACTGCACAATTAAACCATAAAGAAGACTAGATTTCATCATTAATCGAATACAGGCTCCTTCTCATGCAAATAAGGTCTGAACATTAATCACCACGCTTGTTGAAGTTGTATTGGCGATTTCGAACTAATTAATAATAAAAATTAGATATTGTAAGTCCAGGTTTACTGACGATATTTTCCTTCATTGTTTGACAGCGGTACCTACATACCCAATTAATCTCAGAAAGTACATTTTGTTCGAAAATTGCGTTTTAACGGAGAGTTTGCGACAGTATAGTATTGCCCCTAGTAAGAGAAGAAACGGTGTATGCCTCTTACTCTATCCAGGACCGGTGAGGCTCTATGATTATTTACCCATCAATACAATATATTTAAATATTCATACCTACCCCATACTACACCATAGAATTATTAGACCGCATAACTTTTGGAGTGCACAAAGACCATTCATAGATCACACGAACAAACATACGTACAAACGTACATACAACAACGTTTTTATTAAATTAGCATACTGCATCCACTGACCTTATTCCCTAAATACCATCTTATAAACCTTAATGTTATAGAAAAATGGACTTTGAAACTAGGTGTTAAGGTGTGTACGAGTGTATGGTTAAGTTGGTAATGTCTCGTTGGGAGTAATTAACATCTATGGGGTCATTGCACATAGACAGCTAGGTTTAAAGCCATGCGTTGGATTTAGAACTGTGACTTTGTACTAGATATTAGACCTGGAATGTTCTGGATGATTGGTTTTTTAGGAAAAATATTAGTTAGTAGGGATAAAATGTTATGTAACATTTTGTGAGGAAATATATCTTCACTTCTTAGCAACTTTTACAACACTTATATACATAATATGACTTTGACTTTGCAGCAGGCGTTAATTCTTTAGCCAGATTTAAGGAGCATTAAATGGAAATAAACCCAACACCTTGTGATCCACAGTCGTATTTGCAACCTACGTAACGCGGCTCTTTCTCTTGCATTTGAGTGCGGAATCAAAACCTGGCCATTACCAATGCGATTTTTCGAGTTATGTTTATTTCTAATATATTTTGACACCTCTGCCTAACATACGGTGTAGGAGAACATCGGAACTTGGACTTGTAATTTCTAAGTATAAGTTTATAATCACCAATACACCTTGAGCAAGCATGGTTAATGCTCAACCATTGTCCGTGTGAAGAGGCCTTTGCTCAGCAGTGGACACTTATAGACTGATGATGGTGGAACTAAAGAAAAACACAATCACAGAAACATCTGGAGTTACACTTTGCTTTTTTCATTGCTGTGATAATAGACAATATCCAGATTTGTTACTAAGGAGGTTCTTGTGCTTCTAGAAGGACTATTAAAGGAGAATCAACAAGACTATGAAAATGAAAAAAATTAGTTGTTTATTATCATTATTAAATAACTCCTATTGACTACTAGATTACATCCAAAGATTGCGCGTCATTTTAAACGTAATAATTTGCGAAAGTAACATGAATTATGACAGCAAAATGTCGCCGATAGATTGATTAAAATCTTGTGAGTTAATAAATAAAAAATGGCGAAATTATCAAATTAGTTTTTATATTTCAAAACTGCTGTGTCATTTAGATAATTTCCTTAATTAAAGTTAATCATTCTATCGTTTCCCATCAAGAGTCGAATCAAGCTTAGAGAGATCAGATCACCACGGAGGACTACTCACTAGGGCTGCTGCTACTTGCTGGAATCCACTAGGGTTAAAGGTATAAGGTGTCAAGCACAATGGCTTACCGTAAGCCAGCTTGGAGCCTTGGAAAGAAGAAGTAGGAAGGGTTGTTTTTAGTCAGTAAAAGTCTGAGTATTCCATGATAGTAGGAACCATTCTGTGACAGGGATCACTCTCTACAGAAAGGCCTGTTGGTTACAGTTTAATTGATAAGGTAGCTTACATACTATATGCAGCTATGGACTAAGAGATTTTGAAAAAGATTATCTATCCAAAATTTAACGCTGGATACACTTTAAGATCTTTGATCATCAATATTGTATTATACACGAAATGATAAACGTATGGTATACATACTAACCTAACAAATAATATACAACAAAACATAAATACGCTAGCAAAATAATTGTTGCAATATTAATAGGAACACGTTATTGTACACCATGCCTATAATGTTAAATAATGTAGGGAATAATAATTATAATCATAAATCTAGTTAGAACATTGCCTTAGGAGCATGTCGCCATTTAACAGCTAGTCTAGGATAAAGCACAAAATCCCTAAAGGCATTTATGTAAGCTCAAAATTTTAATGAATTACCAACTTTATTATAATTAGTGGTAAGTTTTGTTTTCAATTAATGTTTTGTCTTATGTTCTATCATACATTTGCCATTTCGTTTCTAGGAAGTTATTAGGGAAAATGCGAATTATACAGTTTTGATGACGCCAACCTGTTTGTCTGAATTCAATTGTGATAGGTCTTGACTGGGTACAGCCGTACAACTGTTAAAAGGAGTAGAATTGTTTGTAATATTATTGTTAGTGTATGTACTCTTCTGAAGACCTCGATATCGATAATACTGTATTTAAAAAAAGTATTAAGTATTGTGATTTATAGTTGTAGCATAAGAAAAGAACACGGTGTCCAAATCCATCGATCTGTAAAAACTATTGCACTAAAAAATTGTCAACCCGCGCCATATAGGTCATTAACCCATAACCGCCATCTTGCAAAAAATGGCTACCGTTGTTCCGATTCATGAGTGCGTTAAAAGCTATGTTATTTAGCAATACACAATAATATCCCGCTAGACCATTTTATTGTGAGTACTTGACCGTATTTGCGTATAGATTTGCTTGTTATGTACCTTTTAAACTTTCAATAAACATATCGTATTAGGATAGGTATAATTTAGCCGTATTTAGGTAGGTATTGTAGAAACGTAATTATCTTTCGTAGGAGTACTAAGAATATGCCACTGTTTGTATGACACATGACATCAGTCAGCCAGTAAAAATAGTTTACAGTATAATCAGGTTTAATATTATTAGGTATTTATTGTGATAGAGACGAGCTTATATGGTATTCTAAAACATCAATCTATCACTTGACAGTTTACAACAAGACACCCAAAAAGTTTTTTTCTCAGTTTGCCTAGATTAAATAAAAATAAAATATTACCACCTAAACTCGATTCGGACTATTGACAAAATTGTTAAAATTTGGTATGTGTCCAATCCTTGTGATTTTCTTTTCTATCAAATAGACTGCTAGTTTTTTTCGAGAGGCATCATGGCCGCTAATGACGTGAACAATAATACGATACAAAACAATTAATGTAATAAATATTATACCATTTGGATCTATTCACTCAGTTTTATTCGTTATTTTATAACTAGTATTACGAAATATACCCATACATAAAAGGTATTTACACGGTAAATAAATATAAGTTTAGTAATAAAATGGTCATAACATTCGTTGCTTCGATCAGATTGGGTCGGTGTCGAAACATAGCTAGCAGCCATGCTAATATTGTACAGCCAACAAAACCATTTACATAGAAGTAGGTACCAATAGATTTTACCCCATTTTAACCTCTATGATTCTCTAATTATTAGAGGACTTAAGAGCATTATTGTCTGTATACAACAGCAAAAAAACTTAGTTTAGCTCTCTTCTGCGAAGTCCAAAGATGGTATCCGGTAAGTGATAATAGTTGCTTCTATAAACATCAAATGACTTATACCGACCAGGTTGCGGCGAGAGAGAGAGAGAGAGAGAGAGAGAGAAATTGTCAGACTCTTGACTCTTACTGATTAAAAACCCCCTGTTCCTTCTCCTACTTTAGGCTAAGGCCGCGGTGCCTCATTGCGCTTACCCTGTAACCCGGTCTGAACATCAGCCCTGTAGGGCCCTGTCTGTGGTGGTCTATTGTCTCTTTGAGGGGGTTGTTTGCAAAGCTTAAGATCTAATCATACATAGACTGTGCCATTGGAAATGTCCAGCAGTGGATGTGAGTTTTATTGATCATGATAATGACCAACCATTTATTGTATTTTTTTCTTGAAACTTCAAATCCATTTTCTTCACGAACTTTCCTTTTAACCAAGAACTAAGCATCGATGTCGACAGTACAATCATTACTTAAGACTTGACGGAAATCTAGCAAACAGTCCACATTGCAAAAGTGTATAGAAACGGGATTTGTAAATTATATATTGTCCAAACATATAATTTATTGCAATAAAGGAAATTATGGCTTTATTGAAAGGATTTGCGAGACTGATTGATAACTACAATAAGGGCATGGTAATTGGTATATCGTGAATATTTCGTGGTTAATAATATTATGGAGTTTTGACTGATATTTCTGTTTATGGTATTAATTTATATGCGCGGTGGCTGGACAGTCGCGCAATGTGTCTGGTTTCGATTCCCCCACGGAACAACTCTATTCTGTTATCCAAAAATTGTTATTCCGGGCCTGGGTGTAATGTGTAAGTGAAGTTGTATGTCAGTGTTACAACACAGGAGAAAATTACACACAAACCACAAGATCCACAAAAGAAAATAAAACAAAAATATATAGTTTTTAATTTGCTGTATCCTAATAAGTTTCCTGTGTGTCTTTTATTCGTTTTGTAGGATGCAAATTTTAGTAGCTAACGACTTCTAACTACAGCGTGGTAATAATTAAAATTATCAGATTGAAAATTTTAATACAATCTTGTTAATAAAATTCTGTTTTGCTCTTATAAGGTACAATCTTGCAATATTCCTATATCTTGTCGAAGTGAGATCGTTGTTAGATATGCTTATCTTTAAATGCCTGCATAAGAACAGTAGTTACACGACAGTAACCGCGATAATTAAATTTAATTATGTTTTCATCCAGAACTTATAGGTTAAGCAAATATTTACCTTATTTACTTTAATTCATAAGATTGCAAATGTATTCATTTAGTTAGAAATATGTATATTGATACTAGCGACCTGCCTCGGCATCGGGTGCAATGCTGATACTAAATTTCTCCACTACCTAATGGATGTTATTATACAAAACGTTCCTATTCAATCAATCACATCAAAAAAAACTTCATTTTAAATACTTTACTCCCGCTAGGTGGACCGACGACATCGTCAGAGTTGCAGCCAATTGATGCAAATGGCGAGTTGTCATTTGAGGTGGATAACTAAGGATAAAAATTTTGCTCACGAGTATAAATTTTCTAAAATCTAAAATTATTATAATCAAATAAATTTCTTAACTACATAATGCGATAAACTCATCATCAAAAGGTTCCACATTTAAAGCAGAAAGCTACTCTATCCAATATCTGCGATGTGTAGTTGCAGACGTCTCTTACTCGTCGTCGTCTTTTAGGAAGAATAGGGTGATCTTGAATTTATTTTGCTTTGCCGTCTCCACGTGCTTTGTAGATACATACAGCATAATATTATTCCGGTCCCAATCAACCGACTTAGTCATAGTCATAGACCATAGATACCAACACGTTTTGTTTCACAGCGCCATTTTCCCCGGCTATATGCAGGCTCTTTGCTCAATGGATGACCGTTTAGGTAAGCATACGATTAGCAAGCGCACGCGCACATCGGGTAGTATGGAGAGTTTCCGGTGAGTCGGGTAGCAACTGTCATTTTGATGAGCGAAACCTGGTCTTCGTAATGTGATGGTAGTCAAGCTATTTTTAGAATCGATTTGTTTTTGAATCCGCTATCGCCAGTTTTGAGTATAGTTACAACAATTTGCTTACTGTTTTATTAGATTTTACCATTGGAATGTACAATACCTAATGTATATTTAAAAAAACTTATTTGAGACTTACAATTTTTTTATAGGCTATATACAGGGTTACAGGAAAAGTCGTGCTAGATCCGTTAAGGGCGTAGAGTACTCATCATTTCTGACTTATTTCACCATGAAACACCCTACCCTAAACTTAACCCTTTTCGAGATATTCGACTTTTAATCTTTTTATTGAAAATTGACGATTTTTAGGCTACTAAATTTAATTTTGTTTATTTTGTGTGACTTATTATTATTATTATCCCATTTCTACATGTGTAATAAGATGCTTTAGGACCTCAATCATAAAAATAGTGAATAAGTTAATTCAATACGCCGTAGTAAAAAAGAGAAAGTTAAGAAATAAAAAAAAAATAGAAAGTTTATTTTTCTCTGAGGGATATCTAAAAAAAATTTTATGGCACTTGATCGGCAGATAAGTTATAAAATATCTACGTTTCATCAGCTATCCAACAAGGTATAACAATCTAGGGTTTCATTTAAATGCATTGAAAAAACTTAGTTTCATAGGCGATAGTGGAGGAAAAAATTAATACTTAGCAAAAAAAAAAAGAAAATTAAAATTAATGCAAAGTATTTATTAAATAAGGTTTTTACACAACTTTTTGTTACAATTCGTGTTCAACATGGCCGCCTCTGTTTCTAATACACTGTCGCATTCTTCGACGGAGACCAGTCTTCACTACTCCAGTGGTCAATGTTGTCCTCATTTGATTGGCTGCATCCACAATCCTTTCTTTTAATTCTTCCACAGACGAAACTGGATTTGACTCGCTGTAGACAAGGCTTTTCATGCGCCCCCACACATGAAAATCCATGGGGGTTAGGTCCGGACTTCTAGCTGGCCATGGCAACGGCCCACCTCGTCCTATCCATTTGTTTGGATAATTTGTGTCCAGCCAGTCCCTGATCAAGTTGAGTGGCAGATCATCAAGCAAATCACTCAAGTCTCCTCTCAAAAAATTTTCGTAACTTTCCCCATTTAGATTGTCCGGGAGAAAGTAAGGTCCAATCAAATGATTGGAGATAATACCCATCCACACATTTACGCTAAATCTTCGTTGGGAACCCTTCACTCTTTTCTTATTGGGATTCCTAAGTTCTTTTGGAGCCCAGTAATGCGCGTTGTGATAATTACTTATGCCATCTTTATCAAATTTGGATTCATCTGTCCACAAGATATTTCTTAAAAAATCTGGGTCTTCTACGTCAGCATTTAGCATAAATCTGCAGAAGTCCAACCTTCTCGCGGGGTCTCCTTCTTCAATAGTGTGTACCGGCGTGTAATGGTACGGGTATAGGCCAGCAGTATGCACTGTAAACCATACTCTCCATTGCGAAAGTCCCAGATCACGGGCAACAATATTAGTAGAAGTAGTCGGATCCGCTCGAAAGCGCTGCACTATCTCATTGTCCTGTTCGTCGTCGTCATTAATTCGTGGTCTGCCCATGTCTGTATTTCGTCTCAAAACAGAGCCAGTTTCTCGAAGTCTCCGATAAACTCTATCAAAAACAGCCACATCCGGCACACGACGACCGGGGAATCGAGCTATGTATTCGTTGCGAGCTTGCGCAGATACACAACCGCAGTATCCGTAACAAATAAGCATATCAGCATATTCCTCAGGAGTGTACGACGCCATCTTCAACACTTCCGTAGCACAAGTACAAATCGAAGTCCGGTTAACAAGCACAGTAGTCACAAATCGAAAAAAAACAGTCCAGAATCACAGCCATGTCGAAATAAAGAGCAAAAACGATATCACATCTACTATGTACGAAGCACAAAAGCAGACTAACAAACAAAACAATATCCCGTGATATCCCTACAATATTTTTTCTTTCATTCGCACCTACATAAACCGTCGCTTGTCTCACTCGCACGGTGCGTCATAACTTAAGGACAATAGTCCCAAATCCTTTTTTTACACGAATTACAATACAAATCCTAGATTGTTATACCTTGTTGGATAGCTGATGAAACGTAGATATTTTATAACTTATCTGCCGATCAAGTGCCATAATATTTTTTTTAGATATCCCTCAGAGAAAAATAAACTTTCTAATTTTTTTAAAATTTATTAACTTTCTCTTTTTTACTACGGCGTATTGAATTAACTTATTCACTATTTTAATGATTGAGGTCCTAAAGCATCTTATTACACATGTAGAAATGGAATAATAATAATAATAAGTCACACAAAATAAACAAAATTAAATGTAGTAGCCTAAAAATCGTCAATTTTCAATAAAAAGATTAAAAGTCGAATATCTCGAAAAGGGTTAAGTTTAGGGTAGGGTGTTTCATGGTGAAATAAGTCAGAAATGACGAGTACTCCACGCCCTTAACGGATCTAGCACGACTTTTCCTGTAACCCTGTATATTCTTACGATACTTGTAAGATAGCCATCTGTAACCGAACTAGGCAATTCCTGTATTTCGGAAATACTCTGGAATTATGAACGTGAGTTATAATAAAACGAAAAAATGGACGGTGAAGAAATGTATAAACCAGTACACTGTAGAGAGGCATTAGCAAAAAGCTATTTTGAAAAAACCTACCAACAAAAAATACCTTTCTCCACTAACTAAAGGTGAAGAAATGACGGGAGGGTAGCCAATTGATTGCTAACACCTTGTACCATTATATTCCATCAACACGCTGTATAAAAGCGTAGCTAAATAAGGGCAGCGCTGCACTTGCGCGACTGACGCAACGGTCATAAACCCGGGCGCCTGTTAAAGTTTACGTGGACGTAACCTGATCCGGTCCGGTGATATGGGTTAGTGTGGCGGCAGAAGGAAATGGGCATGTGTGGAAAAAGTTTAACGATTCCAAAATAATTTTACATGACGAAGGGATAGATGAGCGCACCGCAACGCACACTTAAGCCAAGATCGATGTGAAATGTTTGTAAACAAACCACAAAGGTGGTATATCTATTCCGACAGCAATGGATAGCTCTTTTGCTGTCACTCAGAGAGCGAGAAAGATGTGAATGCGGTAGTATTGATTGACTAGATGTATCTTTATGTTTTGTTTATTCAACCCGTGAGCTTCGAATCAGCCAATGGGAAAGCAGCAGGGAGGGAGGTAAAATTTACAAAACCTATCTTGTTTATGATACAATTTGCTATAGACTTAGGTACTGCTATTAAATTGTTAGAAATATAATGCTACATTGTGTGGGGATTTTTGAGGGAAAAATCATGATACGACTTCTCAAGCCCTGGGCAGGGCGAAAGAGAGTGGCAGACTCTTATTGACTAAAAGTCACCTTGTTCCTTCTCCTGCTCCAGGCTGGAGCCGCGGCACATTATGGCGCTTGAGCCGTATTGTGTGACTCGGGGATCAAAGCAAGCATTTTGTTTTTACTTATTAACCCATTATAACCCTTATTAGCATAAACATTTTCATCGTTAACGAGTACCGTGTTAAAAATATTCCCGCAGTCCGATATGAATCTTAAACAATAATTTTCTCAAGTGATCTGTGGAGATACGTTATCAGTGACATTGTAAGTTCAAGAGAAAAATACTGAGAGTATTGTAGATCGGCTATCGGATGTTACGTGTCCGGATAAATCGGACGATAACATTGTGCGCGTATGTAGACACGGCTTTATGCGTGAGTACTTGTAGGTACTGGTGGAAATAGAAGTGGTTAGAAACAAAAAAAAAAAATTCAAAGTTTGAGTTTTTATAAAAATTAGTCGTTTATGCCAGCGACATTCACCATATCCCCTGTGTAAAAAGTAGTCTATGTGTTTTACCAGATTATAATCTACCTCTATGCAAAATTTTATGCAGATTCATTCAGTTGTTTTTTAATGAAAGAGTAACAAATATAATTACAATCTTTCGCGTCCATAATTTGAGTATAAGTAGGATAAATCTTCAAGTTGTTTTGATATGAAAATCTTTGAAAATATAATCATCGTATATTATAAAAAGTAGGAACTCGTATATTATAGTTACATACATATAAGGTTGAGAAAATATCTGATGGAACTCGAAGTTTATTACGGCCTAATAACTAAGGAATTTGTGGATTTCACCTCTGCATTTATCGTATCAGTAGCATATATATGTTTGTGCTTTCTTAGGCAAAGCTTCTTCAATTTTGTGCCTGACCTCATTTCCAAACACACAGAATAAATCCAAAATCAGTTTTCGAAGTTTACCGAGAGAAACGCATCGTACCTTCATTCAGATCTCTACCCACACCCTAACGGGATATAATATAGCGCCATCGTATATGTACCTTATAAGAAGAAGTAGGTCAATAAAACTTGAACATAAAAAGCTTAACAACCGTAAAATTATTATTCGATTTTCAGTTGTATTGCATAACTATAAGTCTGAAAATAATTTAACATATCGGTATAGCTTGACGTGCTGTCTCTAAATTGTGATACAAAACCTCAAAAATAAATTATTTTTATTCAAAATCCTTGAACAACATTAAAATGCATTAACAGTTGTCAATATGACTAGTATTTCCGGTTTTAGATTATTAAAATTGTAATGAAACCTCAAGAATTTTCCTTAAGTCAATGATTAAAATTTATTATATTTTATAGAAAATTTATTTAAAGAAGCCAAAACTAAAAAGAGTTGAAGGGCTTTGAAATGACTTGATAATGAGTAGGTATGCTATCTATCTTAAACTGAAACTGAATTATTCTGGTAGGCGTTTTGTTGTTGCAGTTAGGTAACAAAAATTTAAAGGTTCCCTTTTTCTGTCTCTCTCTTTATTTGGTCGCAGTTTAGGACATCCATCCAGGTTCTATAGAAATCAAATTTGGAGAATGAACTCAAATCGATAATGAATTGACTGAAAAAAGCTCGACTAGTTTCAAGCCACAACGGGACTCTTATTCATGAGCTGCGTGCGCGTGACGGCGACGTTGCGTCTTAAAACTAGTAAGCTTTTCTTAGTTAATCAAAGTGACTAACTCATTATTTTTTAAATACATTTACTATATGCCACAGTGGTTATAATAAAAAAATAACTATTGTATTTGTAATCAGTGGACTTTAAAGGGCATTGATTGGGATAGAAACACAGTGTGCCATGTACCGCCATAAATTTTAAAGAATGAGGTTACGCCGTTCGTTTTAGTAGAACTTGAAACAAACGGAATTTATAAATTGGATCCGAGTTGGAATTAATTAATTTATTATATTGCAGTGTTGCAGTACCGATTAATTACCAGGTTTTAGTCCTTTAATTGACTCAAAGATTTATGTCATTAATCTACAGATAATCTTAATCAAAACTGCTTCGATACTAGTATGAAACGCTATGTTTTTGCATAAATCTTAAATACTGCTGAGCCGGTTTAAATATGATTTTTAAATTCTTCACTATAAGCGTAAAGTAGATAAATTGATAAAAACTTGAATATTGTAGGGTTTTTTGTGAGGGGAAAATAATCAAATGATTTCTCCCACCCGGGGGAGGGAATATCAGAATCTTACTAACTAAACCCCTCCTCCCTCCCGTTCTTTCTCCTGCTCTGCGCCTAGCCTGCGGTACCTCAAGAATGTTATAGGGTAGAAGTTTACTAATGAAACATTTTACAAAACTTTAATTACGATGTCACAACTGAATGTTAATCGAGTGAAATAAAAAAAACAACAATCGACCTAATTAACGAGAAAATAAAACACAAAATCATGTCATAAAATCTTAATTGTTTAATCATAGAAGCATGCAGTTGTGTGGGCGATGTTACTTCGTGACTTGGTGTCAAAGCAATGTCAGTGTTATGTCAACAGTGTAAGGTATCAAATGACATGCATGACACCGACCACCCAACTTGTATGTAACTTAAGAATAGGTAATAGCTACTCATTAGGTGTTTGGACAAACAATGATGAGCGAAGATGTTGTCAATATGCTGTTCTTAGATCAACAAAGTATCAGGTTTTGATTACCATTTCTTTTTGAAGTAGGAAAGTCTATAAGTTCCGTCTACCACCCTGGGTGGGAAGATTGCTAAAGCGTCAATCTTCCGGGCGGGAAAAAGGGATGGAGCTATAAAAGGTGTATAGCTCCTTCCCTCTTTCTCGCCCATAAGATTGACGTTTTAACACGTAATGGTAGGCCTTCTGACCTGCTTCAGACAGAAGCCTGAGGAGGAGGATACACGATTGCGCTTTTTAATTGTAAAGGGAAAATCATCAAATGGCTTTTCCGGCCTAGGCTGTGGCGAGAGGAAGTGTCAGATTCTTACTGACTTAAACCATGCCGTGCCTTCTCCTGCTCCAGGTCGATACAGTAGTGTGCTTGACCCGCAACCCCAGCTGATCATCCGGGGTTACGAGGTAAGCGCAATGAGGCACCGCGACCTCGGCCCAGAGCAGGAGAAGGAACAGGGGGGTTTTTAGCCAGTAAGAGTCTGACACTCCCTCCCGCCCTACCCTGGGCGGGAGAAGTCATTTGGTGATTTTCCTCTCACAAAAAAAACCCCAGCTATCATCCTAAATTTATTCATGGTTATGTAAGAGTGAAGTAAAATGTAGTCTAAAATTATAGTGTACATAATTGTAAATGCTATTAATATTAAGCGCTGTAATGAAAGTCGATGTTTGTAACTGTTTTACGTAAAGACTGACGAATAGATTTTGATGATATTTAGATTATAGTCTAAAATAACTCTTTGTTGTTAGTACCTCTTGTTTCTATTTTGTTCATGAACCATTATTGTTTTATAATTTATAAAGTACAGTTTTCAATAATAAAGACACGCAGAGATTCTGACGTTCTACAAATGTCATGTCAAGTATTGGTCAAGATCAGCATATCTTTTCACTAATATTTAAAATTAAATGCAGCATATTAAGAATCATATGAAATAAAAAATTTTTCCAAGATCCATTATAATATGAATAATCTCCGTGCTAGTACTATCCCATCTTAGATGCAACCAGGTGGTCTGACTCAGATCCTATCAGTGGATTCACGAGGTATCTGCATATGACAATCATGTAAACATTCTTTGCTTGACAATGAATTTATAAACAATCCTCTCATGTTACACATACACGTGTAACAGCACACACACATGCGTACCATGGCATCTGTTCACGTGAAATGGTAACGTTATAGGTTGCGGCAGGGGTTCTCAACTGTTGGAGCTTGTGTAATGCGATGCGCCAGCGCATCATCATGCGTTTTAGTGCGTAAGATATTAAATTCGTTTGTTGAAATCATGGTCGGCAGGTATGTATTGAGTACCTATTAAACAAATAGGCGTATAATTCGTTGTTGTGAAGTAAAAACCATGTAATAAGTAGCAAAAATAAAGGTATTTTTACAATTGTATTCGCAATGTGTTTGATAGCTTTTAATAACTTTGTAAAAAATCTTTCAATGCCTAATTTTTTCAATGCCTAATTCGAGACACAATTGAAGAACAATAGGTGCGTTACATCGTCTGAATTTCCAAAACAGATTTACCAGCCCTTAGTTTGAGAACCCCTGGCCGAGACTGCACTTAAGTTCTCACAGAGAATGTTTACTAAAACACTTCGATGACTTGAAGTAATTTGATTTGAGTCGATCACTGACGAAATACGATTGTTTTAAAAAATTGTGCGTAGTTTCTTAAAACTATTGACGAAACAAAAACGTGGTCTAAGTACATAGTGCGTTTTAATATATTTTTATATGAGTCAGCCACGTGATTTCTGGTTTGTAATTCATCAATTTATTTGTAGTTAATATTTTTTTATTGCAACATTACCTATGCGTTATAACATAATTAATTATGCTATAAAACGTTGTGAAAGAAAATAAAAGCCTACGAATCATCACAATCAGTAACCAAGCTTAGTTAAGCTGATTTTTCACTAAAACTAAGGTTGACTAGAAGAATGCCATTTGCTATTAGGTCCTCTTTATGTACTTTTTCTTATCATGTATGCATTAAAGTTTGACTATTTTACATATATACCTATATATCTGTATATGTATGTGTTGTGCTCAAGTTAAGCTTTTACTGAACCATTTAGAAACAATTAGAAAAGTTTTTCCTGACTTTAGATGCATCAACCACCTGCCTTATAAGAGCGAGAGTCTTAAGACAGATCTTATTTCAAAAAGTGACAAACCAGGCGCTGTCATCTTAAGCCGCTGTATCTCCTGGGAGCCAGAATCGGCAATTAATACAACAATGAAAACACTCGAATCGTGCGCGTCTCAGGAACTACAACTAAAGTAAACCTCCTCATAAAATAAAGGTCCGTTATTAAATTTATTTATAAGTTTCAACTCTAACTCCACAACACCACTTATTAAATGCCGCTCAAGTATTAATATCGCATTACCCAGTAATTATCAGCTACAGCCAGATAATCCGAATTCTCCTAAGACAGCGGCACTCTAGCAAAAACCGGACAGTTCTCACAACACAGTAACCCGTTAGTCGGATATTATTGAAGTAAACACGTGAGAACTAGGCTTTATGAATTGGAAATTGTCTAGTACTTTAAAGGCTATGTTGGTCTAGACTTTATGGAGATATAGATAAGGTTCTAAATAATATGGTATAAAGATTCTTTGATTGTGATCAGTGGATACGGAAAGAAATGAACCTGGAAAAGGATCTGTGTATTATGGTTTAGTTGAAATAAATGCGAGCATCAGGCATACGGCTACAAAAAGGTCAAATCTATCCACGACATATTTGCGTATATAAATCGGCTAGTAGGTATAGCCTTATCGGTAGGTAAGTATGTCATAAGAGGTTTTGGAAAATAAATTGGCGTTGAAAACATTAAATTATTGAGATAAGCAGAGCGTTTCAAAATTAACTTTTGTAGTAATTCATAAATTTTGCAAACGCCGTCCGTTTTTCTCTAATTATTAAATTTCCTCTTAAAGTTTTGCTTACAGCCTGCACGCAACGACTCTGAACGGAACACTAATCATTTTTAAGTTTGATTGTGTTTGTAGATTTTACTAAAGCTGAAGATGAACATTCTAGTAAAGTATCCATTGAGCCCATTGGCTATCTAATCTTTAGTAACTTTCAAAGAGTGACCTAATGGTCATACTCGTTAACTAAAACTTGAATGTTATCTCTAAGCGTTTTAAAATAAAGGAGTTATTTAAGTTATGAGGACGGTAAAGTGTCTTTATCGATACCTCATTACAACATGTTGCAGGAAATAAATCCTCCAACAGAAGTTTAAAGTCAGTAGCTTCATTATGGACACGCTTTCTTTTGTTAGAGGAAAATCATCAAATGCCTTCTCCCGCCCAGAAGAAGCGGCAAGAAGTCTCAGACTCTTACTGACTAACCCTGCTCCCCGTTCCTTCTCCTGCTCTAGGCTCTAGTTTATATATAGAATATACTCCAACAATGGGATTTCACCAGTTGTAGATATAGAAACGTCTAGAACAACTCATTCTGTTACTTCTTTTCTACATGCAGAGATATGAATAACAAAGGAATTCTGACAAAGCTTAAGGGCCTTCTAGGCTATGTAATATAACTATGAATAGGCTATTTAGAGTTTATTGTGCTAAACAACTATGCACTGAATGAGTCCCGTTACATCCTCAGCTTGCTGTCGTAAAGTAATAAAGTACCCGTGATAAGGAAATGGTCATCGAATGACTTAAATAACATATTATAACTTACTTTATAGTTCATAAGTACTTCTTTAGTTTAAGTTTAAGTCAGCTCAGATTGCTTTTGTTTGAGTATTGAAATATTTTTTGGAAAGGGTAAATACGTCCTTTAACTTCTGCTGCCGCCAAAATGGAGAGTCAGACTCTTACTGACTAGAAAGCTCCTTATAACTTCTACTGGTCATAGCCGGGGCCGTGGTCCCAGATAATTTATTTTATGTAATAGACCGGCAAACAAGCATACGGTAAGAATGGTAAGCAATCATTGCGCTGGCCCTGGCTATGCTTTTGATTGCAATTGTGTTTGCATGTAATGTTTTTTTTTGTCAATCTTAGTTTTTAAACAAATACATTGTTGGTCAATGTATAGGATGTGGGAAGGTTTTTTACGAAGTCTCTCATTCTCTTCTATCCTCCTAAGTCTTAAATCTTCGTTATATTTTTTTTATTGGTGATAATAGTCTGTTATCATTTCTACCTAGGGTAAGAGAGTTAGAGGTCCAGTATTCTTATCAATCGTAGGTTTTCAAAAAACGTTAAAGTAAGTTGAGGTTACAAACCAGATATGATTTTTCATCAATCAAATTAAACCTTCAGATCCTTTCAGATTTTCATTTACTTAACTTGAAAATTTGATTGCTCATTATTACCAACGGAATCCGCTTCATTTTGTATGATTTAATTCCAACCGAAATAACATTAAAATCATCGTATCAGATCAAACAAGCAATGTAGGTAGCCATAATAGTAAAACACTTACCTAATAATAATATAGGTAGATCAATAAGTAGATGCCACCAGAGGCTGTGTCGCGCCTGCATCTCCTCGGGGGCGGACGCTCGCTGCTCAGACGCGGTCTGTTAACAAAACAAACATATTTTAGGACAACGCAAATACAAAGAGTTTTGGTCTAATGGTCGCTAGCAAGGTGGGCTAAAGTTGAATAACAAAGGTTTGCTTAAAACCTCGAATGGAGTCAACTATATTTTGGTTTTGGGTTTTTTTTACGAAATACGAGTAGACGTGTGCCATGGACCTGACCAACATCAGAAGAATCACAGGCACATTGTCGGCCTTTTAAGAAAGAGCACGCTCATTACTTCCCATATTACATTCTTATTAATTCTAAAAATTTTTCTCTTTGCGTGCAAAGACTTTTCTCGGCAATGTCCTGCAGTGTGGTTCTTTAAGACTTCATTCTAAATTCGAATCTGAATCCGCTGTGAATAGTGCTAGCGCTACACTTGCGAGTTCAACTAAATTGACCTCAATATTTTGATAGATAAAGTATGAGATGACGCTAAAAGTGGCATTCTATAATGTAATTAAAATTTCCCCGTCACTTCAAACTCGAACAAGATTCAAAAACAAACAAATTTTATAGAATCAACGTGCTGATCTTATAAGTTAGTGTTGTATTGATTCTAATGATTTTTATTTAGAAAATGGATTTCTATAAGCAACAAATTGCAAGTATTTGAGAATAAGTGTAACATAAAACGAAAATAATTAAGTCTTAACAAATAAAAGTTCTAACAATAGGTGAGTTGCACTGTAACCAATGAATTCGTCTCAGTCCATCGTAAACCCAGATTAACTCTTCAAACGTTTATTATAGTTAACATAAATAGCCAAAGTTTAAAATCTATGTTAAACTATTAGGTGCTAGCAATACTATTGGACTAAGCACGTTCTGCAAATTCATACAAAGTTTTACTAAATTGTGGACCTGTCTCAGAAATTACTTCGGGCAATATACGGATGTTTTGTTGAGTGAGCATTAAAACAATATTAATTGTTACTATTTTTATATTAATATTATACATTGCATTTACACACACCAGTAGCATAATAACGAAAATATTTTGTTATGCAAAAAAATCTATATAATAAATAAAGTCGAATTTAACAATTAAATACACGATTGTAAACATTGATTGAACTTATTATGTTAATTCACCTAACCAATCGTTTAGTTAAACTGTTTAAATACCTTATCGTTTAGATCAAAACGTAGGTAACAAATCATTTAAGTCGAAAAGTTTAAATCTAAAACGACAATTTACAAACTAGGATAGTGTCAATAACCTATATTATTTAATACAATTATGTCTCTTGTTGACACTAAACGAAGTCAACGGATTAGATCATTGTTCAATTGTATATGGTAGACTCAGCCTTTATTTATGGGTGTCAATCTATTTCTATTTATATTCGTCTGCTAAATAGAATTGAGTTACCTATTTTCGGATATTTTTTTTATTCGGTGACGCATACTAACACACCATACTTCATATTTTCGGGAGGTAAAAGACCTGGGATTGTTCTGATGACTATTGTTTGATGATTAGGTTGCTTATTATTTGTGGTAAGATCCCAAGTCCCATATTTTGGCTAGGTAGTGAATTTATGTACGCGGGTAATAGTTTTAAATTAGGTATAAAGGAGTCCTTGTAAAAATCTGATATCCACTTCGTTAAGAGCCATGGAGTAATTTAATAAAAAGATTATGATTCTTAGTAAATGATGAATAGTAACTATTTTACTGGGCATCCGGTTGCTGTTTCGCGGGTTCCCCGCACGAAAGAACTCGTGATTAGAAAAATGTGTACCTGAAAAATGTGTATACGTGAAAGATGTGTACCTGTGTGAAATTGTATGTTTGTACACACACGACACCAGAGAAAACTTAAAACCAAAAAGATAATAATATCATATCTCATTAGAAATCAATACCTAGTAAATGATTTTATTACCTAAGTACCTATAATAATATCCATAGACGAACTTTAAATCGCACCCCATAAACCATTGATCATAGGAAGTTGAAATAAACCATGATTAACGGATTACTTACGCGATAAGAATTAATTGTAAGTTAACACAAACGATTATAACGGGGGCTAAAGATTGGTCTATTGTTTAGAAATAATATCCATTACAGATTATTTTATTCTGTGCTCATCACTCGGAGGTCATAGAGAATAATAATGGCCAGGTATATCTGCGATTTGCGATTCTTTGACATCTATGGTCCTAACGGTAGGGTTGTCAATCTAAACTTTATTTGCGACTGACATTTCATTGTAAATCATTGTCATGTTGGCTATTGTTGTTGTATTTAGGTTTCCGCGTGTTTACCTATTTACATTTAATTACAGATAAGGGTTTTATGCTTTGTATTCTGATTCTGAGTTGAGAATTCATTAAATAAGTAAATATAAAATAACATAAAAACATTGTTTCTGCAAAATTGTCCCTGTTGACGTAACAAAAGTATAATTTATATGAAGTCAAAAAGCTACATCACTAATTTATATTATTAATGGTACTCCCTCCACATGTACATACGTCACACAGACTTAAAAAATGAAGAACGAAAACCATGAAGACACTTAATTCTGCCTTCAAAAGGTTCCAAATATAACGCATTGACTTGTTTCTCTTTTCAAATTAACATCGAAATGCCATAAACATAACATTACTTTTATTTTCCATCATCCATCTTGTCATTGTGACACAAAAAGTATTTATTTAAAAATTTGACAGCCCTAAAGGCGGGAGTAGTTGACAGGAGCCGTCACCGCCATATTTGGCGCGCTGTCAAACTGTCATTGACTTTGAGCTGCGCAAACGCTTGCCTTAATTACGTTTGCTAGATGAATATTAAAAGTATTAACTGTTCTGTACTGGTTTATGCGAATGTTGGTACATAATGCTTACCATCCGTAAAATTTTATAAATCAGTAATTGCCCTTTCAACGGAATAAAATTAAATGTACCTACTTAATAGAAAATTTATTTACTACTGCCCCAATAAATGTTGATTAAGGATCGATTATTTTTTTATAATTCTTGCGTTCTCTTAATTTGTGGCTGATGTGATTTATAATTTCCTTACTTGTGAATTAATTAAAAGACTAGGTGTCATTAGAAAGGAGAACTTCCTTAAATAACTTTTTTAAATCAACATCGAATCGATTCTGACTTCATATGCATATGACATAACATATTACTATAATCATAGCATCCTAGGGCAATTAAAAAGAAAACTATATACAGAATGATTTACAGACGTTATCGGCAAATATGTTGACTATACCATACTTATGTAAAAATCATTAAAAAGTAATTAAAAAAAAATATACTCCCAACGCTGGTATTCTCGTTGAACATCTATATTTTATTGCTATTGAAATCAAGCCAATCCTTACACACAACCTTTTAATATTAATACTAGATGGTACCCGTATGATTGTACTTTGGCCAAACAGTTGGTGAAACAATTGTACAAACATTGCCGTCCAATTATTGGACGAGTTTAGGAATGTAAGTGAGCTGTTTCTCTTCATTTGGTTTTGAAGACAAATAGTTGTTGCCCAGTTTTGCCAAAGAGATTAATTATGGCGTTTTATGTCATGATATACATTTGATAAAAAACCAATTCTTACATTTCTGTAGATAATCGATTTTGGTTCGTGTAAATTAATGATAATTTTATGGATTATTAAGTCCAGATTAAATGTTATGTCAATGCTACTATTTACACCTTAATATTTCTATATGTGTAAATGCACTATCTACACAGTAGCGAATCATAAATTGTGAAATAAAATTATATCATATCGTCAAGGCAATAAGGTAATATTGTCTGAGTTATTTCATTTTAAACGTGTACCTATTTATTTATTTAAAAATTTATTTCCATTATTATTATGAAAATTTACCAAAAACATACGTAACAATAAATAATTACATATTTAATTTAAACACATAAAAAAATGTTTAAAACTCAATAACAACTACGAGTTAATCAACTAATACAAAAGTAATGATTAATCAAGAAATTAATACTAATCAACGCTAAAATTCTAAATCAATCAAATTTACGCTTCGTTAATTAGACACACACGCTCGTAAAAAGCGTAGTAAGATTACAAATAGCTTCTAGTCATGTATAATTCAATGTAAGACAAGAAACAGAAACTCTAATCAGTAGTACGCGATGTTATTTACATACTTTTCCTTAGCATATACCTAATTGACCTGATGTTTGTTTTTTTTTCTTTAGTTATTACAAGCTATTCTCGCGCGATTTCACTCGCTGCTTGGAGCGTAGCGTGATGTTCTAAAGCTTAGATAGAGCACTTAGTAACAGGATATCAGTAAAATAATTTTCGATAAACGACCAACAGTTCCAAAGCTTACCTCCTACATATAAACTTACAAAACTTCTTTATCATATTAGTTTAAGTTATAAAGTAGGTATATTTTTATTAATCATACATATTTTGATTTAAATTCTTTAATGATTCTAGTCGGTCAGACTGAAATCTGGCATATGCCAAGAAGAAGTGTACAACATCTTCAGGAGTATAATATTCAACATGTGGTGAATTCGAAAAATCCAATTTTATTGAGGGGAAGTATACAGATCGTATAGTCTGTGCGCAATCACAACTGACTTGAATTCAAACATTGGGCTATTGGTTCCAAGACTTCCAAGTACAGACCAACATTGGCGCCAGGCGTGGGCACTACATTCCTATGTTAATGCTTAAGTATAAGCAGTAATGCCAGCATAACATTCTGCACCTATGCTACTTTTGGCCTACTTATTTCTAATTCGAGTTGTCAAGGATTACTGCAGGGCCTACGCAAATAAGCTGGCGTGAAATGCGAATAAATTTTAATCGATCCTGAGTTCAATGAATAAAATTTACGTGGTTGCAAATTAAATTGTGATTATTTTGAGTTTAGACTTACAACTAAGCTCTTGATTCTGGTTTGTGTTCATGTTATTATCACAATATCCACAAGCACTGATTTACATCGGCAATGTCCAATGAATTCTGGATCGACTTTTTGGTTCCAGAACTGCATCCAACATATCTCTAGAATCTGTATTGAGTTGTCTTTAATTTCATCATCATCATCATTATCAGCCTAATATCGTCCACTGCTGGACATAGACCTCCCCAATTGATGATGATAAAAAAGAAATAACAAGGTTCACAATACATAATACCTAATCCTTCTTACAAAAATAAGAATCCAAATACCAAGTATCAAATATGACACCAAGAAACAGATGTCCCCAAAAACTTTTTTGCAATCGCGACAGAGGTACATTTCACATGACCGTATGACTCTGTTAAATATCTAGGCAATGTTATGGTAACACAGAAGGTCAAGATCCACAGATAACTTATAGAAACCGTTATTACAAATACTTTATAGTCTCTATTCAATGCTAATGTAATCCTGCGCAGTTTTTAGCCGACCATTTATCTAACGGTACTGTTAAGAGTGTACGATGACAAATTGTTGATATTATTTTTCTAAGTAGGTATTTTTAATAGAGTATTGGAATCAAAGTTGTTAAAAAAGTCCAACAGATGGCGTTGTGTACAATTCTCTTTCTCCAACATTTACAACATCATCAACATCTATGTCAATTATTAACGGCCAATAGACGAATTTTGGCAGAGCTTTAAAGAACTTTGAGAAGGACTCCGTATACCCTGAAATATCAATATTAACGGGTCATCTGACCTGTTCCATTCCAAGAATCAACAAAATAATAACATGAACAGCGACTAAGGAAATTTCACAATTCGGATATGGCAGAACCGTTAAAATTTATTGCACGGTAATGGTCAAGTTCCTTCAATACTATCCAGATAATATGAATAGAAAGTGTTATCGAAGGAACTATAACGGCTTTCCATGATCTTGGACTAAAACACCATAAAAACGCTTAAAAGCTGATCTGAGATCATATACTTGAGGGTGAACAGAAGTCACACTAAGGATACCTACACTAAAAAAATGAAGCAACATAAGATAAAAATGTTAAGCAAAAACTTCAGAATATGTATTTTTTGGCTAGAGGTAATACGGCAAGAAGGATTACATAATATTAAGATTTTTAGCATACCTAATTATCTACTATTTATAAAAGAGACAACAATTTTTTTAGGACAATAGCGGCAATTCCTACATCAGCTTAGCAGGGATAACTATAATTGTAGCAGTCATTTGTTTTGTTAACGCAAGCCGCCTTGCCACCGAAAGGGCATTGAAACGAAAAGTATTTGGAAATGGAATTACTGCTAGTTCATATTTACCGTGACAGCATTTATTGCAATTTTTCTATAACAATACCTTAGTGATTCAAGTTTCTCCATTTTCTGAGGATTGAAAAATATAGAAAAATGTTGTATCATTTTTCTGCGGGGCTACTGTCTTGGGGATTGCAGTTAGCCCCCAGTATATTCATTCATGAAATTCTCCAGTCCATTGTTTGGTGCCTGGTTTTAGAACGTCAAGTCCAAATTTTAAATATCTCCAAGTCATTTAAAACTCATTACTCAATAGGTAATTTGCTTATAATCCTTAAGTAAAAGATCAACGGTTTGTTCTATAAAACAGAAGAAGAGAGAAGATGGACAAATAACCCATCTTGTAACATAACATATAACCATTAAAAAGAAATACCCACCCGAATTGCTAACCAAATGAAACAAGAACATCAATTTATCAATCCCAAAAAGTACCAGGCGATCATGTTGGCCCAGGATGTAGTACCGACTAGGCTAATGAGTCTATTTACCGGTACGCACTTTCATACCGTCGCGACGTCGACGCCGGCGCCATCTTTTGACGACAAACCGAATCTAGGTTAAACACATTGTAATCAGTACTTAGATTGACAGTTGAATAGCGCGTGCGCAGGATTAGTGTCGTTGTATAACGGATATTGAGATAGTGTTATAGGTCGTATTAAAAATGCGGGTTGAATGTCTATGGGGGTATTTGGGCGATTATTTCCATACAGATAACACGACGAAGTACGAAGTCGAAATAGATTTTGCGTTTGTTTTTAATGTGGGGAAATGATAGCACAATAAAGCCTATTATTGAAGTGTTCCAAAAATTATATTTTATCTATACATATTTATATGTAGTATTACTCCAGCCACGAACGGTTAAAAGGACTTGAACTTTCTGATGAAAGCATTACAAATCAAATTTTCTAATTCCGAGCAAAATGTAAACTTATCTACTTCCTATTTTTTATAAAAGAATAATTTACGTAACCCGATCACACAGATATTACATCACAAGGCAATCTAAGACCAAAAGTTCAAGTCAATAAAAAAAAGTACAATCGCACTCAAAAGCGTTCAGTAGGTGCAAGTACAGTCACAGAGCGAAGTCTCTGACCCCCTGACCTTCGTTATTTATGTTCTCGTAAATAATCGATAACAAACACTTTGAAGTTATAATGAACGTTATTATATTGTTATTGGACAATTATTATGCACGTGATTGTACTTGCGATTATGTCAAATTTAACTGACACTTACTGCTATAGAAATAAGAGTGATTTTTGAAATGAAAGTGCAGTTGATCGCTTTGAATTTTACTCTGGTTTATTTTGAATTTATTTGCTCTTTACGTTTGGTTTATTGAATTATTTTATGCTTTCTTGTTTGTATGTATTAAGCGATTTGATGGCGTATGCGTTATTATGCGAGTAGCACTTGCTTGCAAATTGCATATAGAAAATGCTGTAGCAATAAATGGATGTAGTTTTATTACTTCACTAAGTGTTTCCTGGAGCTTAAATTTTTTGGCAAATATTTGGTTGATCATTACAAGTTCTAAGTTTCAATATTAAATTTTTTAACTATAACCTCTTTCTTTTTCTCTCATATTTTACGCTGTTCTCGTGATTAATTCCATTTTTTTTGTAAAGAAAATATACATTATCCTTATAGTTTTTTTTGACACCAGCAACCCTGTTAAATTAATTTTCCAACTTTAATTATAAAAGTATGCAGACGGCAAACATGGGTAAATCGCCGTTTGACAGACCTGAACGTATGTTCAACAAGGGTTGCGGGGTGAGTGCAATAAGGTGCCGCCTCAGCTTGGAGCAGAAGAAAGAACGAACGAGGTTTTAGTCAGTAAGAGACTGACACTCCTTGTCGCCACACCCTAAGCTAGGAAGACACTTGATAAATTTTGCCTCACAAAAAAACACACAAGATTACTTAGAAAAACTGAAACTAGAAGTCCTACAAACGCCGCTCAAGTATCAACAACTTAATATAGGGCTGGCCCTTTTTAACAAAACCGCAACTAAGACCCCTTCAAACTGCAGCTAGTAAGCCGGTATTAAGTCCACACAGGGCTTCCCTGTCATGTCACATAATTGAATAATACATGGTAATCTGGCTCCTGTTACGTTGGAAATTAAAGCTGTTATTCTTTCAACGTTGATTGTTGGAATGTGGCTTATGGTAGCTTTCTGTCGCTTATTTGAAGCACTGTACTAAGAATAAATGTAAGCTTTTGTGGAGTTTAATGAGTTGATGATTTAACTGATGCTAAGGGAACAGCGTCGACCGTGGTTACTGTCAATAATAGAGGATTTAATAATGCCTTGCAGGCTTTTTAAAATAGAGCAATGTTTTTGAAGGTTTTCAGATACACCCAGAAGTTAAAACTGAAACTCTTATTTACCCTTCTCTCATGGAACAACTACAATACCTAATACAATAAAAGAGAACACAAATAAATCTTTGCCCATAGTAAACAGACAGACAAAACACGACATACACTCATTTTCCCATGAAAACCCGACGGATTCTCACACAGAAGGTTTACAAAACATCTCAAATCACGTCTGAACAATTAAAAGGTACTTAAACAAGTGCCCTGGATTCTTCATTTACCGCGCTTTGAATTCAAGGAGGCGCAGGCGCACCTAATTGACGATGCGACACGCGTACCCACACAAATTGTTCAATCGTCAAGCTTCGGTAAATTTACCTTAGTTTGACATTGAGTTAGGTGCATAGTTCGTGTGTATTGACAGAAAAACTATAAATAAGTACTAATAATATGCGCAGGTTGGGCCAAATGAAACAGACAGTTTGAGATACGAAATTTGGTATTGCCCAGACTTAGATTTTTTTTTGCTTTTCTTACCTGTAATACCGAAAAAAAAAACGGATCATTTTATTACGGTAACAAATGAAATAGGCAATAAAAACAAGAGGTGAAAAAACTCCAATTCTATCCACCTTCTGTATTTACCGTCGTATGACAGAGAACATTTTGTAATTTAGTTGTAAGGTGTTGGCGCCAGCGACATTTCAACTCTCTTTGAAGTTTGAAGCGTGGAAAACACTTTTGTATGGGCTATAAGACATTCACAACTGACGTTTATGTTTCGCTCGGCATCATTTGTACATGTAACCGCATTGGTCGTCTGTATCTTTTATTGGGTAGTTTTAATTTTGTGATAGATGTGTGAATTTCAAAGTTTTTTTTCGTACCACTAAGAAAAAAAATGCTATATATTTAGAGCATGTCTTCAAATCTATAGTATTATTCCAAACACAGCATTGTCCCGAAAGAAAAAAAACCTTACAAACAGTGACGCCTCTAAGCGATTACCCAATTTTTATTGGACCAGTAATACGAGAAGCATAGCAAGTGTGTGGTTGGCCAAGGAGGAATTATTTACCTTAGACTTTAAATTAGAAGAGGTTTGTCTAATATTTTCAAAAATGAAACTCAATGCTTCAACCACAAGGAAAATCAACCCTGTGGTTTGTCTTTATGGTCTACATTTGTTCGACATCACTGCTGCTAACACATCTTTAAAGTCTTCTATATCTACATCAGCTATCTATATCATCAACATAAGCTAAAGGCCCATTTAATGGTCCCATTCTTCAATGCACTTGCTAATTGCTTTGCACTGACCTTGGCCGGACATCTGCCTATCATCGTTAGCAAGTGTCGGTATAGGCGCCTGCCCTGTTTCCATCCAAGCATAAATAAATTACTACTAATTTGGCATATCCTGAGACTTAAACCAGTGGCTATTTTAAGTACAGCGAGAATGTAAGTACTTTGTATTGATCTTGAAGTGTGTCGGACTTTGACCTTTAAGTGGTGAAGTTGATTATTAGTAGAATGTTAATTGGTGGTGCTTGGAAAAAGTCGTGTGAAGTCTGTCAACTTAAATGATGATTTGTCATGAATTTGGAGCTATCAAGTAAGAGGCTTCGACTGAGTTACCATCAGCCATCTAAATTTGAAATTTATGGAGACCAAAATTAAGAATCATTTTCATTTGTAGCAAATCAATTATCAATCCAAGCATAGTTATGTACCTTTGTAACGTGCAATTTGTCCTCAGAAATGTAATACCGTGCCAAAGGCTATCGGAATGTCCTGGCAATGGATTGATGTTGCAGATGTTACGGATTGGTCGTATTGGCTTGCACCTGCATCACACACATTTCTCCTTTCTCTGTATAATGTACTAACTTAGAATTCAGTGCAAACTAAATTTTGATTAAAACTACTAACTAAATTTTGATTGCTAACACCTTCCAACTTCTGATTCGGGAATAAATCTTCAAATTATAAATTACCACAAAATTCTTACGAAAATAAGAGAGGATATCCGACGGGATGTCAAACAACGTGAGCAATTGCATATTATTTATAGAAAACGGATATCAAGTGAATCACAGTATTCAGTTCCAAATAATAATAAGTCAACGACTATCATAAAACAAAAGAGGTGGAATAGTCGAGCATTCGCAAAACAATCGAATATTTCAAACTTGGAATTCTTTGAAGAAAATATTGGATTCGGTACTGGATATCTTTCAGCTGGTAAGGTGATTAAGGAGATGATTACTATTCAAATATATGTATACATGAAGAAGGTTTTTTATAAACTCAGGGGATATGACTGTATCGTTTAAAGGCTGTATGCAACGTATGGTGTTAACTTCCTTTGCGGACCCATTCTTTACCGCAGGGACAATATTAAATAAACGTCTGCCAATCCTATTGAGTCAGTGATCGACGGCGGAATAAAATTATGTGATTTAAATAGTACATTTTTATGTTCTCAAGTTTCCTAATGTCAATGATATTTTTAAGAATAAAATTAACGAAGAAGCCACAAAAGATATTCCTAAGAATACAGCAGCGCTAAAAAGATAATGCCAAAAAAGTGGACCAAAAAGTCAAATAATGCAATACCTAACCTCTTTTCTAATAGTTCCTCCTTAGAACGATAGTGCTTCTTACACGAAAGTCTCGCTATTTAGTGCAGGAAATTCATTCAAGACCTAAATTTGCGATTAAGCCCAAAAAGGCCGGCGGACAACCCTTAAACTACAAAAACATTTTATTTCTCTTTTTAGAATACTTGCCCTATTACCCTAGATTTTGGTTGAAACTGTAGCACCCTATTTTGAAGGGGAAACGGGACCAATTCAATTTCGTCTTATAGTGGATTCAAACATTTCTATACAACCAGTTTTACGTAACAAGCTTTAAGAATAGAAATAAAGTTACAAACACTGGTATATTGAGCTATAAAAGTTTTAACAAAAGAAAAAATGGAGGCAAAAGCGGGTCAGTAGTTAAGGTTATTTACCTATTTATAGAATTTATTTTTATAGCGAAACTTGTTTTGTTATTTTTATTTAGTTTCGTTGTGATTGGATAATAATTGTAAATCGATAGATTCTGCGTCGTTTTTGCTTAGGTTTAGGGAATTAAGATTTTAAGTCCATCTTTGCGCTTTCCTAAGATTTCGATAGTAAATTTTTTGTAAAATGTTGTCATAGAAAAGAAGTTGTCCGTATGGTAGATTAATTCAAAACATAGGTACATACATAGATGGCGTATTTTTTTACAGAATCAAAAATTTTCTAAATGTGAAGTAGCGAGATCCCAATATTCAATTCGATTATGCGATAACTAGATACTTAAACAAAAAAAAACATATCTATAAGTACTAATATTATAGAGGTAAAATGTGTAAGTTTGTATGTAGAGGGGGTTTAAGTTTGTATCTTTGGATTGTGGTCGGATTATCAAAATTCTTTCACTGATAGATAACTACAATGTTCTTGAGTGCTATAGGCTATGAAACATCACGCTACGATCAAATGGAGCTGAACAGCGAGTGAAACCGCGCGAGAGTAGCTAGTATCTAATACTTTTTCATTACCTATCTCATTGACGGACTAAACAGAAATCCAATTTTTATACTCTGTCATCATCTGTACATATTAATAAAAAAGTTTTCCTGACGTAACAAGGAATGTGAAAAGACATGAAAACAAATGAATAGCAACTTAAGAAAAACAAAAGACACAAATATCACTAGACACGTGTCATAAGATTAAGCTATTTAGTTAGCTCAAACAATTTATTTTTAGTCTGCTGATTAAGCTAGTCGCTGATGGTATGTGGTAAAGCGCCATTTAATAAGGATGTGGGCTGAATGGCAGCCGGCTGTCTGATTGTTGGAAATACGAGATTACTATGACGAGCCCTGGGAAAATTTCGTTTCCTGACTAATTGTATACCTGTGTAAGGAACAAAAGTTGGATGTGTGTTGACTGGTTCTGTGCTGAAGACTGTTTTAATACAACATATGCCTACTAAAGCAAAAAGTTTGACCATTTGTGTACATGTAAGTATATTTTTTTTCTATAGCTGGTCGTTAGGCGCGAAAAGAAAATGTAATGATTTTATCAATAAATATATACAGCGACATAAAGGTAGTTACGTAAAGTTTATGTTAAAAGTTGAGGTCTATCTATAACTCAACAAATCCTTTCAATAAACAACTGCCCGTTCGAGAATTCCCACGCAAATAAATCCCAATCGAATCAAATCGATTGATAACAGTTCACATTCGAACCGCCTAATCGATTACAGCTATTTTATAACCAAAAATATTTCCATTTTGACACCCAAAGAATAAAAATATGTCATTGCCCCCATAAAACATGAATGAATTAAAAAAAAAACTTGACGTTTGCGAATGTTTGTAAGAAACGTCAAAAAGTGACATTTGGCTGTCGATGGTTGTCAAATTGAATTGATGTTCGTCTGTTTATTATTTTGGGACTATATTTATACAACTAAATGCATTATTGTATGATTTTATATGGCAGTGAAAGCACAGAGGGTTAAATCTGGACAGATAAGATAGTGCTTGACTTGTCATAGAAGTCTTAAAATGCAATAAGGGCATAAATTCTACTATAAGTAGAATGTAATATGAATGCGAAAGTTTGTGAGAATGTATGAATGTATGTTTGTTATTTTTTGACGCAAAAACTGCTATCAGTCCACCTGATATATAGGATTTTTTTAGGGAGTGTCATACTTTTACTGACTTAAAAAACCCGTTTCTTCTCCTGCTCTGGGCCGAGGCCGCGGTGCCTTATTGCACTGGCCCCCCAACCCATACAATATAGGATGGTACTAAAATTTACGTCTAATAAATTTGATACTAGTCCTTATAATTCAACATTCAAAATTAACCCTCACTACTATTAAGTAAAACCAAGACGAATCTTTGAAACATTCCTTACGCTAATTCAATAACATTTACCTATTACATATAAACAGTATGTATTAACATGATTAGTATGTGTTAGCATAAGTTTAGTGCTAAACGACGCTAATAATTAGGTAATACTTAACATAATTCCTACGTAAATATTAGTAGGACTATGTACCAGGTACATTTGTATTGCAAAGTGGATAAAATGTTGATACTTTGTATAATATTGAATGAATATTCATTTAGAATTTACATAAATAGCTAGGTAATGACTTGTGGAAATTTTGTTAGGTAGTTTTGTACAACTTAATCTCTGTTTAGGTAGATAAGTTTATAAGTAGTATTTATGCACAGAACACAAAAACGAATCAAAGAGGACAAAATAGTTTATAATTGTGTAGGTAGATTACATATATTATATGTATTTTTTTTTATGTCGGATATTGCCCAAGTAACACAGTCATGCTGAATAACGTTTGAGTACTAGTGATCCGCGAAACTATAAGCTGTAACTATTGTCTGGATATTGTCTGAGTGAACGTCTATTCAACTGTTACTCAAGCAATTTGGGCACATTTTTTAATGCATAAGTCTGTATAATATAGCTGTAAAGTTTGGGTAATTGCTTAATAATAACAGGCTTAACTTAATAACGTCTGAAAAAAAGCTGTCAAAAAAAGTTGTGTTTAATCGTGCAGTGTGTGCTTTGTTTGAAATTTCATAGTTTTTAGTAAAATAAAGATGGTAGTGGAACTATGCGAATCGGTAAGTAGGTACCTAAATGTTATTATGTATTATAACCATGATACACGTAAAAAATTACTGCGCAAGTTATTTTATCGTGAATAGCATATAAATTATCTCAACATTTTTCACGCGCCGCTTTCATATTCATTTTTAGTAATAGTATATGACATATAAATAAAGACTTTTAGAAGTGACAAAAATACTTAGGATAAAACAGTTATGCTAATCTTTCAAAAGTCATTAAGTTACTCAAAAAATATATTTTTAACTGTAATTAATTACTAAAATGGGGCATTTTATATACGTAATGTTTCAATAATTTACTTAAAATAAAATAAAATGGCGATTCATTATAAAAGTTCTCCACGCAGCTATTTTACAGTACAACTCTGATTTAATTTGAGAAATAGTGATTAGGCACTACAAGTATCTGAATAACACTTGATAACGTTACTAAATGTGATTAATTATACAGCGAATCAGGGTTCAAAACATAATACGACGGACCAAATTTCTCAGGAAAATTGATATATTTATATGAGTAATTACAAAAAAGGACCACTTATATTTTTCAATACAAATAAGGGTTTTTTTTTCTACCTATTCAGTGGCAAATGATACAACACAAATACTATGCATAATGTTTTATTCTTATTTTTTTAGCATGTACATAAACGCAGTTATAACGATGTTATGTTTTTGTTTTTCTAGTTTTAGGTAGGTTGGGTTAATTTCGTATTACAAAAAATTACATCCATCTATGCGATGGGGGTAGTTTAGTAGTATGTAGATTCATAGTGAATTATTTTAGCTAGAACAAACAACATCGAGTAATTTACACGTATTGATCAGTTACTATTATTCACAGATAGGGAGCGCACCGCGGCTGCAAGTTAGTGCGTGGCGTGTGTTAAACTCGCGAAATTATAGTTTCTAAAAGGTTTTTATAGTTTTATTGTTTTTAGCTATCATAAAATAGTACTTACTCTAAGTTCCTAACATAAAGCGAAATGTCTTGCAGGAGAATGCCGTTTAAGATTGTTTCTACTCAACGAAGGGGCAGAGCAGAACTATGCACTCTACCTTCCCACTGGGAAAGCACAGCGAAACTGAAATGGCCCAAATTTTATGCCGATTACCTTTGTAAAAACGAAAATGCTCAACCTAGTCCGGATTGGATTTCAATGAATTGTACCTTAAAAAGAAATAATTTTACAACCTTTGAAGATGCAGAAGAAGAGTTATCTAATATGACGTTATGTGTAGACCATAGTGTGTACAATACGTCGTCTCTGGAGTTTGCCTCCAGCTGCAGAGCGCGTGCATAGGTAAATAAATCCATATAACTGCAAAAGTATTCATATTACGTCAAGTTGTACATAAAAAGAGCAGAATAAACTTTTCAACTGTAAAGTATTAGAATTATGTCATATTATCTAAGACTATAATCTAAGATCGAACTTATAATCGCGTGCATAGGTAATTACGGCATTAAGAACTATTAGATAAACCATAAAAGTTAATTAAATTCTGTTAACAGTACTAATATAGGTACGTAATGAAAATTAAAAGATTCCCGCTAAGACTTAGGAGTGATTTTCTAATTGTACCAACCTGTATCCCCGAAGGGTGAATAGGTTGCTTATGGGTAGGCGTGCTACATCGTAGGTCGCATCATCGCTTACTAGCAGCCAAATGCCTCCCTATTACAAAATAAAAAATACGTAATAAAAATGAGCAACAAGTGTGGGAGAGCCATGCTTCGGCACGAATGGGTCGGCTCGACCGGATTGATACCACGGCCTCACATCAACAGCGTTGTGTTTCGCCGTGTGAGTGAGGTTGCCGGAAGTCCAATTCTTCCCCTCCCCCAATCTCCCCTAATTCCCAAAATCTCCAAATTCCTAGTACTCAAAAGGTCGGCAACGCACTCGTTACTCCTTCGTCGTTGCGGGTGGGTGTCCATGGGCGGCGCTGATTGCTTGCCATCGGGAAATCCGATTGATCATTGGCCGACCTATCACATAAAAAATAACAAAATTACTCATCACATCTATACATTATCTAAGCACTCCAAGACCATAACCCATACCTATAACTGCTGCTATTAAACTCCCAACAAACAATTTTCCCATAGAACCGTTAAAATTGAAAGTGACGTATTTCATCTATCAGTTATGTTGGCCTGCCCACCTGCCCTTTACCTGTCCAGAACAGCTTTCAAGACCCTTTCTCTTCATCATGATAAGTGGATGAGGTGAGAAAATTGGTACCTGTGTCTGACTAGTTGAAAAATGTATGGGCTTAAAGTCACGCCTTGGTAGTTGAAGATGAAGTTATGGTGTAGCCACGGTACTTATTAACCGTAGGTACTTACTTACTCAAATACTAATTTTTTCTATGAGAGAGGACAACTGTTCAGTGTCTCCTCCAGACATTGTAGGACTGGGGAGTAGAAGAAAGGGGTAGTTTTTAGTCAATAAGAGTCGTGCGCTCACTCTCACCTTGGACCAGAGAAGATAATTCGATGATTTTCCCACTCAAAAAGTTTTTCTTAAAGAGGTCGCCTAATAGTAAACCAAGCCCAAGGTCACCTCAAACTAGCGTCATTGTATGGTGTTGGTTATTGTAATAGGGATACTCCATTCGTATTGCTAAGGGATATCTCCCTTTTTATGAAGGTGGGAAATCATTCAATGACTTTCCCCCCCTTCCCCCCGTTGGGGCGAGAAAGAGTGTCAGACTTATAGACATAAAATCACTCCGTTCCGTCTCGCGGTACATCATATAGCGCTTAGCACTGAAACTTGAAGAAGGTTTATCTTAATGTGCAGGCGTCTCTACAATAAGTAGCCATTGGTCGTAGTATTATCTCGTTCCAAGAACCTTGTACTCATCTGACACCTTCCATCATTAGACCAGTTAGAATCGTATAAAAATGACGCTAGAAACTCGACCACAGTGTTAAATGTCCAAGATTTCTTTCCTTTATTTATAATTTACACTGAGTTATTACTACTTTCTAAAGAAATTGTGGTGTTGGAATGTCTTTAATAAGGCCTAGTTTTTTTTCGGTCCATTTCATTGACATTAGTGTTCAGTGTACATTACGAAAAAAAGTTTAATATTTTATTTGAAAATGAATCGCAAAATATGTTGGTAAGTGTAAGTAAATAATAAGACAAAGAACGTCTGGACCAATTTTATCAATTTTTTTTTTTGGTTCCTATATTTGTAATTTTCAGGAGAAGATTCTTACGAAAAAAAAAACTTTGGAACAATCGGTCGAGTTGGGAAATGGGGACCCTTTCGTTGTTGGCGATGTAGATGGAGACCCTTGCGAAGCAAGGGGCGAGCCACTAGTTCAGTATAGATACACAAACTTTTGACTACTGAGCTGACCAATGATAAAAAAGATAAGGCCTAATTAAAAACCATATAATCAAGTGCAACAATAGTAACTGTTATGTTTCTGTGCTGAGTTAATCTTTATTTTCTTAACTTTATCTATACCGAATAGGTAAGTATGTAATGATTGTAATTATACTCATTTTGGGTGTCTAATCACAACTGACTATTATATTAGTTGACTCTATCTCTATCTTATCTAGTGTGACTCTTTTACTCTTTATTACACGATCAGGCGAGAAAATGTACTGGTGCATTCGAATCAAAAGTGATGTCATACAGCAACCAAAAGATCAGTAAATCAAGTTAAACAGAGATTATAACAATGTCGACCTACAGAGGTTTTAAAGTAAATCAATCATACGTCTTAACATTCTGTAATGTTGCTAGATATGTATGCACTTGTACAATTTAATGTAAATGTCAATTTAGCTGACGATCGGTGGGCGAGGGAAGTGATTAAGACGTGGCGACTTAACCAGAAAAATACAGAAGGTCGACAAATGAAAATGCCTTTTTATGGGTGACTTCTCTCTTCTCTCGCCCCGTTTTGGATGAGAGGGAATGTCCGCGGTACATTATTACACTTGTACACGCAACCCTGGTTGAACCAACGACCGATTACCAGAACGTTTAGCTGTTTTCGACTTTATATTCTAAACTTTACTTTTAATTTCATATTGTTTGACAGTGCTTCAATGTATTAAGAATGAATCTTCAACTACCTATTACAGATGAAAATACTCAAAATATTTTTCTGTTTTATTTTTATTACAACGCGTGTTTTTAAACCTTGCGTTAAGTGGATTTTCTGTACATTTACCTACATTAACGTTTGCAACATTACGTAGGGATGCGCTCGCGCAAGTGGGCGTTCTAGTAGTGATGTACTAACTGATTTATTTGTGTAATAAAATGTTCGTTTGTACGTACATTTAGAAACGACGGTTTATTTTTAGATGTAAATACTCACTGCAATGTAAGTGCTTTTATTTTTAGATATAAATGTCAGTCAAAGAAAAGTTTGTTTTTAGAACGAACTCGGAATTGTTTTTGTTTGTTAGTTGCTGATTGGTTTGTTCGACTTGAGACACTTGAGTTTGTTTTTAATGTTTGAGTTAATTGCTTACTTAACACCTCGTACAAAATACGAGTATAGTATTTTTTTTTATTTAATTATTATTATTATGAAGGGATACGTATCTTGAATTTCAGTAAACGATGCTATAAAATATCTACGTCAATACAATAGATAAAGAATCTTACTTCTTACTAATATTATAAATGCGAAAGTTTCGATGTTTGGATGTTTGTTACTTAAACACGCCAAAACGGCTAGTCGGAGTCTGGATGAAATTTGGCATAGACATAGGATAATTATACTCTGCAATAGGCATATAGTCACAAAATTGGTTCTTGTCAGGTTTCGGACCCGCACCTGGATGCATGAGAAGCGGGCGCCTTAAGACCCGGGCCACCACGTCTATGTTCGTGCCAAATTTCACTAAGTTCCGTTCAGTAGTTTTGAAATGAACATTCAACAAATATTCATTCATAATTGCGACCTTCTGCATTTATAATATTAGTAGGATGTAGATGACAAAACATTAAATACTTCTAGCGAAGTTCCTTGAAGAAAGCCACATACATAAGTGCAGAGGTCAAAGTTAGAAATTAAAGATCCGGTCGCCATGGCAACGAATAACAATGCACAAGCTTTATTACAAAGTCATTATTACGACGGCAATTAACCCAAGACCACAATATTAGAATCAAAACACAAATGAATTTAAACCCTATAATTATGACAGGAGAGTCGTAAAGAAACGCATAATGCATTTTGTAAGTCAATTGAAAGTACAAGATTAGTGATGTGGTTGAGAAACAGAATTTAACGCCTTACGGTTATGACAATAAGATTGATTGTGATTGACATTAATATCTTTGGCAAATTCCCTTGGCGCCAAGAGTGTTGCTCTGAAGAGAAGTACTATGAATAGCTTGTAAGTTCATTAGTTTGATTTATAGTCCCTGATTTGAAATAACTATTAAAGAAATCAACGGGTTATGTTCGGAACTAAATCTTTATTGATAACAACGTATGATTATCACCTATAAATCGTAGTTAAGAGATATTTTTAAAAGAAAGCCGTAAAAGCGGCATGTATTTATTTCCCTATGGTTATAAGGTGTGAAGGAAAACGTTTATGGTTTTGGTATGGTGTTATTATTCATTGAAGAGTAAATGCAGTGTTATAGTGCTTCGTAGTAATTGGTTTCGGTATTAAATCTATGTACTAGGTGTTCGTTGAACTTTTGTGTAGTCTCTCTTAGTATATGAAATTGTGCCATATTGGTTAATTTCTATCATGTTACATTTTAACTTATGAGTTTACCGGAGGCGCCATCCTGCCCCTCCTTGCATCCTCTTTTATACAAGACGGTCGGACGGACGTTCGGTTGTGACTTGAACTAGTAGAGCTTTTCAACGGTAATTCACGTGAGTATATCATTATTTTAAATTATGTATGTCTTATACTTTTTTATGGAATAAAAGGCAAACGAGCAGCCCTAGTGATCAGCGCTGCCCATGGACACCTGTAAAGTCATAGGAGCAACAGGCGCGTTAAAAAGGGGTAGAGGCACGTTTCTTGAAGACTCTTACTAGTATTATAAAAAAAAGAATATTCATTAGAGGAGATATAAATAAGAGGTAGCCAGAGCATTTTTTTGTCAGGGGAAAATCATCAAATGACTTCTCCCGCCCAGGGTAGGCGAGAGAGACTCCTACTGACCAAAAACCCCCCCGTTCCTTCTCCTGCAGCCAGAGACTCATTGTGCTTAACCCGCAACCCCGGCAGCCAGAGACATCCCTACATTTATGTTGTATAGCAAGATACATGCAATAAAGCGAAAATTATCAAGTGAGAAAATTCGTCAAGTGACTTTTCTCGTCTACGGTAAAGCGAAAGGGAGTGTCCGACTCTTACTGACTAAAAACCCCGTTCCTTATCCTGCTCCAGGCTAAAGCCGGTAGCTTATTGCGCTTGCCCCGGCTGTACATAGGTAAACAGAATTAGTGTGACGTCAACCATGCATGTTCACAATATAACATGGAAGGTTATTGTGGGAATACACACACGTTTTGTGTGCAGTGACCTTGTGTGGTTTTTAATCGATAAAATAAGTTTTTATTTACTGCATTATCTAGTTATTTTATCGTATGTGACCGCCCTGCTGGTTTCGAGGACAAACTCATAAGCATTGAGAAATGAAGAGAACTATAATGGTTTCATACTTAGCCCTGAATGTTAGAATGTGAAAATGATGGTAGAAAAGTTTTTTATATTCAGGTATGACTTTGTCTGTACATCTTAATATTATTATAAGTGTGGGAGAGCCATGCTTCGGCACGAATGGGTCGGCTCGACCGGAGTGATACCACGGCCTCACAGAAAACCGGCGTGAAATAACCACTGCGTTGTGTTTCGCTGTGTGAGTGAGGTTACCGGAGGCCCAATCCTTCCCCTTCCCCAATCCCTCCTCAATCCCTAAATCTCCAAATCCCTAATCCCTAAAAGGTCGGCAACGCACTCGTAACTCCTCCGTTGCGAGTGTCCATGGGCGGCGCTGATTGCTTACCATCAGGTAATCCGTCTGCTCGTTTGCCGACCTATTACATAAAAAACACACGTTTGTTAGTAAAGAGGGATGTTTGTTACTCGTGTCATGTAAAAACTACTGATCGGATCTAAATGAAATTTGGTGTAGAGATAGATTTTAGTCTGGAATTATATGACTATTTTGACCCTGATACGGTAGCCAAAGGTGTTTGTAAAAGCTAGTATATCTATGTAGGTTATTACTTATGATAGTGTACGAACTGAGATTATGGAAGTTTAGTAAAATAATAATTATTTTATGGTAAATACTTCTTTAATATAGTTTTTTACAAGCAAACATATTTTGTTCTTCATTAAAATATAGGCGCTGATTTGAAATAACTATTAAAAGAATTGCTACGTCATTTTCAAAAGCATTCTATTTATTGATATTTAAATCTAACGATATTTATTTTCAAAAATTATATTACATATTAATCTCCTAATTTAATTTTGTTTTTATAATATGTGGACAAAATGTTTTCATGCACATCATTACAAAACTAAGCACAACCATTAATTATAAATATAAAACACAAGAAAATAAATAACAAAATGTTACAAGCCATTACAAAGACAAATAGATTTATTGCCTGCCTACGGTCATGTTAATATTTAGTTAAACGGGCGACGAACCTGTGACCCTGAGCTTACGGCGTCATTTGGACTGTTAAACATTGCTAGGTCAAGGCTTTTCGTGTTTGTTTACTTTTAAAATAAGTATCTCATCAACAACAACTCGTTCTCACTAATTTCTGTCTCTCTGTCTGTAAAGACCTTCTTCAAGCTTGGCAATTGGCTTAGTAATTTAGATAACCGAAAATGTGGATAATCGCATGGATAGTAATTATACTATACGTAGTAACTGATCTTTGATGATTTTTATTGTGGGATAGTGTGGGAAACCAGTACAGCAATTTCCAGGTGACAAGGTTTTGCTGTACCAGAAGGCTGCACGTGCTTTGCTGGCCTGTACGTTCTCTTATTGAAGGTTTTAAGGTTGGTTTCTTAATGGATAGCTAAGACTATGCACTTTAAGACGTATGATAGAACAGGGTGGAAATTCCTCATCCTTCATTGAAAAGGGAGGATCCTCTGACCAGACGGATGCTAAGTCTGGTGGGCTGCTGCCCGAATGTTGTTGTCGGGATTTTTTATCGGTTTTAATTGTGATGAGAACTCTTATAGCGCGATGTAGTATCTTGCACGTGATTGGTGCTGTTGTTATTGTTGTGCTATAGATGTCGCTACACACTTACCTACCTATTAAGAACAGACATTTTTTATTTTCCCCTCTCATAACTACATCTCTCATATGAATGCAGTATTCGTATTTAAATAAATGATCCTCGGGAATGCAATCGATAAATCAATAATCTAAATTGTTGAGGCATTATTTGATGGCGTCTGTCGCGAGCGTGCGTTGCAGCTGAACAAACCATTATATTGTATTGAGATGTTAGATTGGACAGGGCCGGACTTGGAACTGTAGGATTATGGAAAAAGTTTGAATGTCACCTTATTTTAAAAATTAAAAACTATTAACTATTTTGTTACTTACTTATCTCGGTGGCGGGTAATTTGATAATTAAACTAAATGTTAATTTTGTATTCATGTAAGTGGCTTTATTGTATTTTTGGGAATAAATGATTTAAACTCAAAAAAACATAATGACGTAAGTAAGGTTCTTTCTATCTAATGTATGTTTTTGTTAGCGCTTATAAATTAATGATGTTTTATTGTTATATGTATATGACAAGTTAAACTTAGCTTTTTTAATAGACTTTATCAGATGCATTTGACTGCATCAACAGACAGTAAGTATCTTACATAAATACTTCTTCGATCAATTTTCCCTAGCATAATTAATGTGTTGTCAGGAGATTTTTCAGAAATTTTCCACGTAATTACGCACGAGACAAGGCACTCACAGTTTTCAAATTATCCAACAATAGTCTTTATTGACAGTCTAAACATCGAAAGAAATAAACATTCTATTCTAATGACAAAAACAAAGCATTTTTATTGACTTTATTTATAAACATATGCATTGTAAAATGTTCATTTTATTGTGTTGATAAGACATTATTATCATCTGTTAAAGCGACCGCTTGAAAACCAAACTTATGTTTGAAGATAATTTCGTTTGACAAGAGAATGCGCTCGCGCAGTTCAAAGAATTTAGGGCGACATAAATATTTACTTGAATTAATTTTCTTGATAAGATGAGAGTCACTATTCCTTTGTCTTTTTAATATATAGATGAGAAAGTTTTTGATGATATCTAGGTATTTCTCTTTAATGTTTTTTTTCTTAAATATTTTCTGTTAGTTACTACAAATCAATTGCAGAAAACATCTGAAATTGTTATTGAGGTTACTTTTGTTTTTTGTTAAACAGAACATTATCAGTAAGTTCGTTAAAATACAAAAAAAAAGAACACAGAAACCTTATAAAATAGATTACATTCGGACTTAAAAAACCAATAATAATTTATTTAACGAGGACCGAGAAACAAACAAAGATTTTTATAATAATAACAAATAAGTATACAGATAAATAATTATCATGTAATTAGATAATAATAAAACATTTTCCATTAATTAAGTGACATCAGACGGATAATTACCCATTACATATATGAAACACTAGGGCTTGTCAGGTCAAACAGATCTTACCAAAAACAGACCTTAGTTAAGCATGTGAGATATTTATTTAAGAACTAAGTATTAGGCAAATAACTACGCTATACCTACATATACTATGTGTAAATACATATCAAGATTATCTTTATCTCGATTTGTGTGATCTTTCCTCGCATTCAACGGTCAGTTTATATTGGTTTTGCTTAAGCTAATCTGAAGATGTGTGTACTACCCCAATTAATTTGTCCCAGTGTGTTCAAAGGTGGGCAAACGTAATCTAAGTTTAGATTTGTTTCATGTACTATTTGATCATAAGCTTGCCCCCAATTACAGCGATGAATACTATAATTAAACTTCAGTACTAGATAGCTGGTCATATTTTGAAGCAGGGCGTTACTAATTTTGCACCTTCTTTCAGCTATAAGAAAGCGATCTCATTGCTATAAGGAGCTTAAAAAAGAACAACAGCTTTAATACATATTTGTTTATCAAATAGGTACCTTATCTACAGATAAGTGATAGTGAGCTCTAAAATACGGCATTTTATTGGCATTTTGCTAAATTGAATTGCCCCATGACATTATGGAGTCACACCTTGCAGATAGACAATGCATGGGATTGTGTTGACCTACAAACGTGTCGTGTCAATTAGGATGCAATTTTATTGATGTATCTTGGATATTGCAAAATATTCAGACACAGACACATATAAACCGTACGTTAAATTATTATAAAGATACACATTGCTACCTAATTGGTCTGTGCAAGGATAAGTAGTTAAATTAGGTAAAATAAATTAGAAAAAAATAAATTCAAACGTTTTTTGAAAATGAAAACAATAAACAAAATTGAATAATATTAAATTAAATATCTAACATTACATTTAAAAAAAGTTATCGTTCCAAAAAATGTTCCATCCAAATCCGGCCCTGTCCACAAGTGTTTTGAGAGAGAGTACCGAATTAAAGGCAGAGGCGCAGTTGATGGACGTTAAACAGCATTATTATTTATTACTCAACTTCAAAATGTATTTATTGCTTTGCTATCTTTGTAAGGAAACGATGAATCTATAGATGATGGTTGAATTAAAGCTATCAGTTCCATCATAGCTTAGAAATGGCGACTGTGAATAGAATTTCAATCTTAGATTGTAAGCTCGTGAGATCGTGATAAATTATCAGGATTTATGTGCAGGGTCGTATTTAGGTAGATTTTGTAAGTGAGTAAAGTTCAGAGGCGCAAATTAACTGACTTTGAGACACTTTTTTGATCATCAAACGACTTCTTCCAAAGAACACTCTATCGGGAGAAGTCGTTTAAATCAAACAGACTAAAAATTACCCCGTTCCTTCTCTTTTTCTGAGGCGGTGGCGGAATCGCGTTACATTCGCAACCCCGCGGACTGTTAAGCTATGTCGTGTCATTGTGTTACGCTATTATTGATGGAGCAAGCATCAATTAATTATATGATTCGGTTAGGTATATTTGTTTTTTTTTTGTTATTTAGTTACCTATGAATAAAAATATTATAATGATACATCATCATCATCATCAGCCTATAAGTGCCCACTGCTGAGCATAGGCCTCTTCTCATACGTAGAAGGTTAGAGCATTAATCACCACGCTTGCTCAATGCGGGTTGGCGATTTCAAACTTATAATTAGAAATTATAAGTCCAGGTTTCCTCACGATGTTTACCATCACCATATATCAGTGGTGTCTATTTAATCATAGAAAGTACATATAACTCGGAAAAAGTCACATTTGTACTTGCCAGGTTTTGAACCCACACCCGCTCCTTAATCTCCGGGCCACCACGACACATGAATGATACATGATTAGTAAGAAATAAAGTTGTACTCTCTGAACTCAAAGAAAATTTCGAACATTCAAGTACAACCACGGGACGGTCAGACATTTATTTTGTAAACTTCTGTCCATTCATACGCATGTGTCAACATTCAACAATGAACGTATTATCACTAAAGTTTGAAAAACACACAGACACGTCTTTTGTTTTAAATCGTCTTGCGTCGGTTACGATGGTGTTTTTTTTAATGGAATAGGAGGCATACGAGCAGACGGATCACCTGATGGTAAGCGATCGGCGCCGCCCATGGACATTCGCAACACCAGAGGAGTCACAGGTGCGTTGCCGGCCATTTAAGAAGGAGTATGCTCGTTTCTTGAAGGTTGGATGATGCATACATAGGTTATACATAATTTTACCCTGCCTACCCATTATAGCAAACGGTTAATTATTGCAATTATGTATATTAAACTGCATTGACACCGGCACGTAGCAATTACATTTCATTCCTACAAAGTAGGTGATTTTAATTTTTCCAAGATTACGTTTTGTGGTTAAAAACCACTGGACTACTTTAGATGCCCGGGTTTTGCCACATAATCATCACTTTCCAGGACAATTGCTGTTCTAATGCGAATGATTTGCAGTTATGTGTATTTTGTATAAATGTGACTATGCATGTTAGTATCAGCAATTGGAATTTAATACTTATAAAGCTTCTAATAGGGTTTTGGGGAGTCTTCGGAAGTGGCTCTTATAACTTTTTAACTTTGTGACGCGGCAACGGTGCAAACTCTGTTAGACTTCTGTAAATTAATCTCAAAATTACAATGTTGCAAAATTTTTTTTTAAACATAAAAAGCTATAATTTTCTAAGAGCTCGTTTAAGAAAAAAAAGTACGATTTTGTAACTTTTTAAAAATCAGAAAGGGTATCTATTTCTTTTTAATTACTTAAGTTGGTAAAAAATGCTAAGACTAAGAATTAAAACAACTTAAAATAATATTAAATATATAATATAAGTGTAAGAGAGCATTTATCAAAATTCATTGGTGCTCATGCAGCGGTACCACTAGAAACCCCAAAACAGAACAAGTAATCCACAATCACCTGTTAACTAAAATAATGGGGAACTCAATGAAAGATAAATAAAATTACTAAACTAACTTAGGGGAGTCGTAACTGACAATTGACGATCATAGCGCCCCCTGTCGATAGGGCGTTGACCTTGACAGATGTTTGAAAAGAGAAGCTGACGAGTTTATTACGAAAATTGATTGACATTAGTGACGTTCGAACGCTATAAAACGTTCGAAAACTAAATTAAGATTAATTTGTTAAGAGTTTTATGGACGCAAAGCGATTTGAATGGAATTATGATAGAACGTAAAAGTTGAATAAGTAAAAATAAATCGGGGCAGATGATGAGAGTTAAATAAATAAAAACACCCACACACAAGTACAACGTCAAAGTCAAAATCAATTGTTTCAACTAGCAAAAAAAAAAGATGCAAACATCAAGTGTTTTCCCAGTTTTCCCCTGATGTATTATTTAGTTTATTTATCTATATCAAGCACAATGCAAAAATTTCTAAAATACCAAAAAATCTGGGAATCGAAACAGTTATCAATACAACCACTCTACAAATACATTAATAATTTTGTCACACAAGAAAAATGGAGGCAGACAATTGCGTATTAAATAACATAGAAAATTTATGGCGGCATATAAAAGTATCAAGTTATAGTAAAACCGCAGCTTCTGTGAAACAGCCGTTCAAGAGACCGAAGTGTGAAGACAAACAGACATACCCTTTCGTAACTACCGCGGTCCCATGAGAGAGTTATTATTTAGTTTTATTATTATATTTTAAGTAGTAAAATGGATGTTATGAATATGTTACATCATACCTATCAATTTAAAAAAAAAAATTAGTGCATGAAATTAATAATCAAAAAGAGGCCATAGTTGTTGACAAAAGATTTGGACTGCAGATATAAAATATAATTTCATAAAAAAGTCATGGATATCTCTTCCCAATAGTAGTACAATACTGAATCCTAAATCTAATTACTAATCTTATTATCATTAAAGAGACAAATAAAATTACAGGAGACAATAAAATCGACAAGAGCACAAACAATATAAATATTCGTGAACAAATACCGAATGAAAAGCATGTTCACGAAAACCTAATTAAAGAAATTCATTACCCATAGGAATGGAATAACAATGGCTTTGCAATTACCTTAGGCATATACAATCAAGTCGTCGACATAACACTATTGTACTTCGGGATTAATATTCCTTGCTGTGGTTAATCGCTTGTGTGCTAAGCCTTTTTTTAGGCACAGACGTGAAGAAAAATGTAAGAAACTTTAGTCAAATTTTAGTTTTGACATGACGGTTGTCATTACTGATCACCTGATCTTCTTGCAGATGTTGTAAGTAAGGAACTCCGTTTAATAGGAACAGGACATTTTAGGTTTGAGGGGGCAAAATATCTATTGACTTCTTCCCACCTTGGGGCAACTTAAATCCAAACCGTTCCTTCTAGATTTTTAGGCTTAAACCTGCAACTCTGTCTGTCAGAAACAGGGCAGCAGCGCTCTCTTATAAACCGATCTTTACCTTGTTTCACAATCGTGACTGTTATTAAATGCCTTTTTCTAAAGGGACTGCCTATAATTCAACAAAGGTCTGTTAACTAGTGAGATAGTGAGCGCAGATCTACGCAAGGTACAATGTTTTTTCTATTGTGTCTCATAATACCGGCAAACGAGAGGTTAAGGGCTCTTTTTTATAAGTGTTGAGAGTAATATGTGTGTTAATATGTCTTTCAGATATGTTATGTTACGATATTACTCTACAGCCCAGAAGTAGGTGGAATTTTATAATATTATAACTGCAGTTGGACTGTCGATATTAATTTTTTGATAAGATGTTTGAGGTTAACTCAAACATCTTCAATATTAACAATGCAGAAAAAGATTAACTTCAACACACTGATACGTGATATTAAATTCATTAATTCAACCATATTTGGGCGTGCAGATAACATAGAAACTTAACCCAGACATCATTTTAGGTCAGTGCATTAATTTCTGCCATAGCCAATTGAGGTCCATAAAAAATTAATACATTTTTTTGCTATCTTTCGACGTGTCTAGCCAGTTAGAGGCTAGTTTTGTTATTGATTGCTTTGAATTGATCGATTGATTCATTATTTATAGGTGTTTTTGTGGCCGTATATCATACGTTTTAGTATTTATTTTCACTTAGTATCGGATGTTTAGACTCTTTGGGAACGCTATTAAGATTTTGAAAATAAACCTGACAATGTTTTTATAAAATAATTTATGAGAATTATCTATTTTATACGATAGGATGGCAAATAAACAGACGTTTTACATGATGCTATGAACAATCGACGCATCGTAAGGACATCTCCAACACCAGCACAGTTTGAAGTGCGTTAACGGATTTTTGAGGAATATTTAGAACTAACCAATTTTCTCCACTGTGTAATGGATGACATTATAGATCAAAATAAAACTGCCTTTTCAATTACTCTATCTATTAAAAAAAACACGTCTACATCCCTTGCGTAGCTTAAAGGATTTAAGCATACACAGGAATATAATGTAGGTACTAGAAAGCAACTTTTTTATAAATATACTATGTAAGTATTATTTTTTATAAGAATTGTCTTTTTATCTCTTAAAAATATTTTTGTTGGAATAACAAAAACGATTTTAAATAGGTACATATGTTCTAAAGCTACTTCAAATTTCATAACCATACGCTCAGCATTTTAAGATCATCTCGAAAAATTTCATTCACAGTTGCAAAGATTTGATTCCAATCTATTCAACCGCTTCATCCGACACTACCAGTAGTTAGAATACAACTCGACACATTATGAGACGATGAAATTAACACTAATTGGGTCACTGCTCGTTAACATGCAACTTTTATACTGTGAAACATAATGGTCATAATCATTTGACTGATAAAATCTGTTTGGATTAAATTGGAGATATTTATAATGTTGGAATTGAGGAATTATGAATGCAACTGCCCAGGAAGTAGTGTCAAAGTTCATTTAATAAGAGGAGTATACCCGAGCTACAATTAACTTCCGATCGAAATTTTACTCTCTTAAAATTAAAACTCATTTTGTGTTGCTGGTGAAAACCGCATTAATATAACGAGACTGTAGCCCGAAGCAGGAGACGTAACGGGGTGGTTTTTAATCAGTAAGAGTCTGAGACTCCATCTCACAGGTACGGTACAAGTAATTTAATATTTTTTCTTCAAACAACAAAGAAATGTGTTGAAATCGTTTTTTTTTTTTTGTAAAATGCTACTAATCTATTTTACCATCTAAGTAGTTGAACCTCATTTAAACTCAGACCCTACACTCGTTGTCAATGGGTAAACCAAGACATACAACCAAAACCAACGTGCCAAAAAAATAAAAGAAAAACAGGAAATACCACGTTCCGTATTTTATGAAGAGATAGATAGTCGCATCTATAGATGTGATATGAAAAGAAATTTACTTCAGCGTAATTATCCAAAAATTCTATAAAATCTTCCTTTTGCAGTCAGGTAAGAAACAAACTAAATAAAAAGGTTATATTTACAAGTCACGTGCAATAAAAATTTAATAATCGAAAGCATTTCCTTATTCGAAGTAGTATTCAGAATTACAAGTATTATTTGTAGCATAAAACAATATAGCATGTTGCTATTTCCGCACTAGTTTTATTGCAGTAAGGAAATGGGTAGTTCTTATTGTGTTTAGGAGCATTTTGTAACAATACCGTGGTTTTATTAATATTTACACATTTCAGAAACTTAGCGTACGTTACATATGTATTTTATAATGTAGTATATGCATACCATCCGTATAAGACCGTCCATTGTACGCACATTGTATGAAATCTAAACGAAATATCCTACTAATACGATTATAATAACTGTGTAAAAGTTTGTAAGAATATATGGGTTTATGTTTTTTATCCTTTCACGCAAAGACTTTGGACTGATTTGGCTGAAATTAGTATGTAGATAGGTAATACTCCGGATTAACACATAGGCTGATTTTTATCAACATTCCTGGGGAAAAGCCGCTGGCTGAAGCTAGTTTATACTAATTTCATTGCCTTGCAAGTATAAAGTATTCACATGTCTGCCATTCTTTCGCCGGATGTTGAATGTCTATTGTGCGAAGTCTTTTATTTTGTTTTTTTTTGGATATTGTTTCACTTTTGTAAACCTACACGTATATTGGTCGTGTTTAAACACTAGCCTTCGTCTTTATCACACACGTGCGTAAGATTTAATCTCTTCTGTATCTACTTGGGGAGTCGTTTTGTCTTGGAGCATTTATTTTTCTACAATGCTCGAACCTTCTCTTTTTTTATGTAAGAGGTCGGCAAACGAGCAGACGGATTACCTGATGGTAAGTAATCAGCGCCGCCCATGGACATCCGCAGCGGAGGAGTAACTAGAGCGTTGCCGACCTTTTAGGGTTTTGGAGGTATCGGGGGAGGTGAAGGTTTGGCCCTCCGGTAACCTCACTCACACGGCGAAACACAACGCTGTGGTTGTTTCACGTCAGTATTCTGTGAGGCCGTGGTATCACTCGGTCGAGCCGACCCATTCGTGCCGAAACTTGGCTCTCCCACACTCCGTGTGAGAAGAGACCTTTGCTCAGCAGTGACCATTTTTAGGCAAATGATGATTGCATTGAATTGTGATAACTAGTAACAGTGCACATTGGTACAGTTCAAAGGTTTTTAATTACATACAATGTCCTTTGTGTCTTTAAAACTAAACTTTACAATCCATTATATTTTCGTAACAATAGGAGTTATATCATCTATTTTTATTACCTAATGGTGTAAGTTGGTAATATATATTTTAATAAAGGGAGGTGAACGAGTAATATAGCCTCTGTTCCTTGGAAATATTTGTGGCAAGATGAAATTCAAATGACGGTTTATAATTGTTACATCGTTCTAAAGTTCGCCCCATACGTTTGCTAGTATTTTTTTAATTAATTTATTTTATTTTGCCATACACCAGGTTTTTCTCGGTTTACAAACATGCAATTTCACTTAAACATCACACTAACAGTTATTCCGTTCGGGAATCGACCGCGTTCGATGATATAAACTTGTGCAGCAAAGATGTTTAATTAAATGTTCCTTTTTCTGCTTTATTATTAGCAAAGAAAATAATCATTATGGAATGAATAAGGTCATTTAACAATCATTTTGAGCAATTGTACCAAAATTACGTTAATATTTTGGCGCTAACTACATAAGTACCACGGAACTTGCGTCTTATCGGTCATATGTCAGTCAACGTGTGAGAGGTCAAGGCGTTGATAACATAGTGTTGTGCCTATCAAGAAGAAATGTTCAGTCATTGTGATACACGCAACATAGTTTTGTGACTCGATTCTCGATTGTTTCTTAATTTAGTGCTGCGATTGTGTTATCGATAATTTTTGAAATAAGTGTAGTACCTAATTGGGAATGCGTTTTGTTTTTCGTTGTTTTAATGTACCTAAACGTTATTATTAAAATGTTAAAACAATGGTATGTTATATTTTTATTTTGTTTTAATTGTAATTTTGCATGAGGTCGTCAAATCTTTTTAAATATTCGATACGATTTACGTAATAATGCAGATAGGTAGTGTGTTTATAATTATAAGCACAACATTTTTTTGCATTTTTATGACTTTTGAGCAAATTCTTGATAATATCGTATTAATTAAATTACATAACTTAAAGATAATACGAACAAAAGTGCTAAGCCAGAAGAAGAAAATCTATATTATTATATAAAATTATATGCTGTACTGCCCTTTGAAGTGCACAATCATGTCAATAAAGTATTCATAAATAAACACTTATGAGACCACCCAGCAAATATCTATTATGACTGCGTTTAATTATCCAGAGACTAAATACAAATACTTAATTTTATTGGGGTGAATTTATTTTTATAGTAAATTATTGCATGAGGTGAGGGTTTTTAGCATCATCCAATTCGATTTTAATACTTAATGCTATTAAATATTTAAATAAAATTTTAGTAAACATTTATTTTACTTTTCGTCTTTATATTTACGTTGGACGTTGAATTATTTATTTACCAAAAAGTGTATTTTTTATTAAGATTTAAATTATAGTATTTAAAAATTGAAAAGCACATTATTCATAATTTTCAGCTTTTATCAGAGTACATTTTCTCAACTAACTGTGTTTTAATGACTTGGTTGTTTTTTTTCTTATGTAACTCGTAACTAGCCGGCTTGTTTAACTTATCAAAGTAATAAAATATATGTTCAATGATGTAACACTTATTAACTAATTACGGAATCAAATGTGTCCATTTAGAAACTACTTAAATAATACTGTTGTTATCTATTTCCCGTGCACTTGCACTGATAAACTTTCGAAGTTAAAATTTCTAAGGAAACAAGTTGAAAGTGTGAACTAGTTAACCATTATGAAATAAAGTAATTTCCACTTACCAAAAAATATTACAATTCGGCTAATCTAGCCAATAATGCAGAAAAATAAATCCGAAAGCATTATTGTCAAAATAACAAAACAAAACAATTTTATCGAAAAACAAAAAAGCACTGCACAACACTATTCACTTCAAAATAATCGTTTAAAAAAAGAACGGGGATAAAATAGTTCGAATTTAAAAGTAACACAAAATTTTATCGTGTCTATGTTCGATTCGATCGAGATTTGAAAATGAGCGGGAATGGCCGCGCGTTCGTGGAGCGCGCTGGGCAATCGCTGACTGACGATTCAACCGATTCAACGTTGCGATACCGCCTGAACCCGATGGCTCAGTGAGTGGAATTAAAAAATTGGAGGGATCACGGTACACCGTATACCCACGCTAGTACCTAGAGCGGATGTTCGCTGTTTATGAATTCGTCGTTGACAAAAACTTTGTTGAAGTCACCAAATAACAAACGTAAACATTCTTGGTATTAGATGTTTAGGATATCCTTTGAACTCTGTAAACAGAAGTAACGGCCAATTCAGAAAAAAAACTTAATATAAATCTGTTTGCTACTTGCATTTTTTATTTAAAGCAAAATAATACCAATGTTTTCAAATGGTAACAATTTGCAGACTCAACATATTGAGTAGTTGAAAATATGAAAAACGTAGCTTCTCTCCTTTCCCCACTAGATGGCGCTACTTGGACTAACTTGGTTATCGTCAGCTTTAGTAATTCTACCCACCGCTAGATGGCAGTGCAAACGCGAACTTTGATAATTGTAAATGCAAATTTACAATTATCAAAGATGAATTTTTCAATCTAATTCGAATTGCATAGTACTTAAAATAAATAAAATTACTAATTAAAAGGAATTACTGTTTACGTTGTAGGAATGTTGTTATAGTGACTTCTGTGTTTAGGTATAATCAATTAGTTAACTTTAGTTCGCTAACTACAGAGTGTCATAAATATTTATCTACCAAATGAGTTAATGCCTTAATGGCCTATTAAACAACACTGACAAATAGGTTTGTAGCTAGACTCTATGGTGCCATTGAGATTATTACAAGCTATCTAGTCAATTAGCCGTTGTTTTTTTCTTTAAGATTAGTCTGGCCTTGTATTAAAGATATGAATTTAAATTAGCTGATGTTTGTATTGCTAAATTCTTGAATACTTAATTGGTAGAAAATATTAACATGTAGGAAGTACATCATATGTAAAACTATTGATTTATTGTGTTAGTACCTATTATATATTATTATTCTCAAAAACTACACTACAGAACATATTAATGTAGATGATACAAAAAATTTTTTTTTTTTATGTAATAGGTCGGCAAACGAGCCAATGGATTACCTGATAGTAAGCAATCAGCGCCGCCCATGGACACCCGTAACGGAGGAGTAACGAGTGCGTTCCCGACCTTTTAGGGATTAGGGATTTGAAGATTTAGGAACTCGGGAGGGATTGGGAAGGGGAAGGATTGGGTCTCCGGTAACCTCACTCACACGGCGAAGCACAACGCTGTGGGTTGTTTCACGCTGGTATACTGTAAGGCCGTGGTATCGCTCCGGTCGAGCCGACCCATTCGTGCCGAAGCATGGCTCTCGCACCCTCGGCATGGCTCTCCCACACTTCTGATCTGAAAGTACCTTTTTTAGGAAATACTTAATATTATTTTGTTTTACCTAACAAATCATCAATTAATCTTTTTAATTTTATATAAAAACAAATGATCGTCTTTTTACTCGTCAAAAGTTATTTCTTTATTTTAAATTCAAGTCTCAAAAATGAAGCCGTGTTTTTACGAATTTATAGGGAAATATGATCTCGATCAATAGTCGCATAAAAATACCAAAATGGTTGTTTAACACATTCAGTGCCCTCGACGCACCTGTGCGTTCTATACCTTAATGTATTGAACGCACAGGTGCGTCGAGGGCACACAGAGTAGCGTAAGGAAACGCACATACGCGTCGGGGGCACTGAATGTGTTAAACACGATTTGTCTGGGTAAAGACAAAACCTAAAGGTAATGACGCAACAGAAAATAATAATAACAGTGATAGAAAATTCTTATTTCTTTATTAAGAATTGTTGGGAAAATTCCCACACATCCTAGATCTATATGGGTAATAATTATTAATACTTAACTGATGACTTAATAGTTAACGCAGTCTTTGTGCGTTCATCGGTTTATTTGTCCAAGTTATTAACTTAACTAGCTAAGTTATTGCTCATGTTATCCGCACGGGTGCAGTGACGATACTAAATCACTCTACTATAAAATGGATGTTATAAATATAAACCTTCCTCTTCAACCATTCTGTCTACTAAAAAAACTGCATTAGTTTTTTCTCAGTCTTAGATCAGAACCGCTAAAGAGTGGTATTCTGTGTTCTTCGAAGGGGTTTGATTTTTGAGGCCCGAGTGAACAGACTGGAAAATGGTTAAGGGTAGACATGTTCCATCGTAGCCCGCATTATGGAGAGATGATCTCCGGCCACTGTAAGCGCGGGTCTGCTGACGGCGAGTATGCGTAGCTCGCCGCCCGACCAGAACCAGACCCGAGCGTACGGCGCGTAGCGTTCCGTGCGCGCCTCAAAGAGCCAATAAACCACCACAGACGCGGCCCTATAGGGCTGATGTTCAGCCGGGGGTTGTGGTTTGCTCGGCCCAGAGCAGGAGAAAGAACGGGGGGGGGGGGTTTAGTCAGTAAGAGTCTGACACTCTGTATCGGCTAACGATGGGCGGGAGAAGTCATTTGATAATTTTCCCCTGACAAAAAAACCTGCATTACAAGTAAGAAATAAGTTAAAAATATTATTATTCCCAATTTTACATAGGAATTGGAATTACCTACTGTTTCTTTCTTCTTCTTCATCATTATCAACAGCGCGTAAGAATCTATTGTTAGACGATAATTAAAATCTTTTCTATTATAGATCTTTTCTCTGTCTCTTGTCATTTTCTTCGACCTAGACCAAAGGATTGTTTTTTGACACATTTTATATTATTATCATAAATAGGTTCGTATCGATATGAAATAGACCACCTTGATTGATTTTTTTTCTATGTTCAAATTATTTTGAATTTAGAACACTATAGCCGATTTTAATTTTAGACTAACAATCTTTTTGTCAATGTCACTAGATAGGACGTTCCTCTAACTAATATTAAGTAACTGATCGTATTTAAAGTAAAATATACAAAAGGTACCTACATTATATGTATAAGTAAGTAAATATAAAATATCATGAGGGTTTTGTACAAACAATACCAACAATGTAAACCATATCAATCTCTCAACAATTACACGCAGAACTACAAATTCCGAGTACTCTAGTACAGTAGGTACAAAACACACATGAACTTAACGTTTTATAGTGGTTCCAGCAATCAAGTCGTAACTGGGTTATCGATAGCGTGGACCAACGTAACCAACGCATAAATAAGTTAAATATAAACTGCTAGTTTACATTTATGGTCTTTAAACCTAATTCCTAATTGTTTTCGTGATGAAAACTTTGGTTTAGAGACGTGTGCTAAGGAATTATTTGTTTGTAAACAGATTTGTAGTAATGGGTTCTACTGTATTGCGTTTATCTAAGCGTGCTTGAAACAATTGAAATACACAGCGTTTTGTTTCGACGTGTAAGTGAGGTTACCGGAGCCTCAATCCGTCATACTCTCCCCCAATCCCTATTATCTCCGAATTCCTAATCGCTAAAAGGCCAGCTACGTACCTAACGCACTAAATTCCTCTTGTGCTGTGGATGTCTATTGGGCAGCGCTGATTGCTTACCATCAGGTAATCCGTTCGCTCGTTTGCCGTACAATGATATAACAAAAAATAGAAGACGTCAGTCTGTTTATTCAAACAAAAGTTATCAAAAAATAAAGAAAAATTACGTGGCATAAGCTTATTTCCTATTGGACGGAAAGACTAGAAATCTACTCTCACGTCATCTTGTCAGAACAAACAGTTACCTTCATTTTCTATCCTAAAATCTCAATTTATTTTTAAGTAATGTGAGTACTTAATTTTGTCACTTACATAAAATATAGGACACTATACATTCTTTCTTTGAGATGGTTTGACGCTGCGTGGTATAGGTATAGTTCTTTTTATGAGTGAGAGACAAACAAGCATAGTTATAACCTTGATATACCCATGGATAGTAAGCAATTAACGCTGTCTGTGGACATTTGCAATGCTGCAAAAGTTATATGTGCATTGCCTTTTGAAATTTGTGGATTGGATATTTGAGAGATTTCCGTTCCATTTGGACACCGGTAATCTCATTCCCACGTTGAAATACAACGCGAGCATTATCTTAGTATTCCTTGAGGCCTTGTATCACTGCAATCTATTGGCCGGCCCATAATTCTGCCATACAGAGATAGTTTAATATTATAATATTAAATTTCCTATTTATTTCACTATAAGTTGGCTATAACAAGGCTCCGTGAAGTGTCTGGCTATCATCCACTTAAACCTAGCTATCTACAAGAGTCCTAATCTTAAAATTCTTGATGCACCGACCAAGGTCGTTTGAGGTTATTTCAATAAACACAAATTCTTCATGTAAAACATTAAATAAGTAGTTCAAATTGCTCTAGTTGTAGATTGGTATGCATGCAGTCGACCACTTCTAGACAGCACCCTCTCATATGTATGCAACCATTGCCAAGCAGTTGTTTATTTTCTTTTTTAAACGTCGTCCCTCACTAGGGATTTCTTTTTTTAATTTTTTTACAAGACCTACATATGTATGTTGACCCCACGGTTAACACGGTGACTGGGCAACCGGCTGCAACGCAACGTGTTGCAAGTTCGATTGCCGCACGGAACAACTCTTTGTGTTATCCACAAATTGTTGTTTCGGGTCTAGATGTGTATGTGTAATAAATAGTATGTTTGTGAATGCACCCACGACTAAGGAGCAAATGATAGTGTGGGACAAATAAAAAAAATACAGGATTTATTTAGAAAGGAGTAGCATTCTGCAGCACAGATTTTATTTAAAACATACAGCAGTGTGTACGGTTTTAATTGTAGAGTTAATGAATAAATCGAGATACCTACGTATATTATAAAGAGGTAAAATTTGTAAGTTTGTATGTAGGGGGTAATCTTTGGAACGGCTGGACGGATTTCCAAAATTCTTGCACTGATAGGTAGCTCCAATGATCCTGTAAGTGCTATAGGCTATAAAACATCACGCTAAGATCTGTAGGAGCTGGAACCGCGCGAGAGTAGCTAGTTATTTGATACAGTCGTATATTTCTATTTTTAGTTTCTAACTTAGATCTTGGATAGGACAGACTAATAGAATCAACAAGACTGTCTACAACTCTGCATTTAAAAAAATATATGTACCTGGTATTATAATATGAACCAATTCATACAATCCAGTCAGGGGCAACAAAGACGGGCAGATATACAAATTAAACTGGTACAAAAGCAAAGATTAAGAAAAGTGTTGCGACTAAACCAGTTTATATTTAAGCAAGCTGGTCCGACCTTGCACAATCTTGAACATTAAATATTGAATTAATAATACATATTCAACAGATCATATTATTTTATTCATACGCCTTCATGGAACCCGTAATCAGATTGAAAAGAAGAAATCCAGCCAGGTATAAAGTCAATTTTAATTTTGTATAGATCGTTAATTTAGACAAAGAATTGAATTTCTTTTTTTTATAATATAGGTCGGCAAACCAGCAGACGGATTACGTGATGGTAAGCAATTAGCGCCGCTTATGGATAGACATAGATAAACAGAGGTGCTAAAAGAGCGTTGCTGACCTTTTGGGGAGTAGGGATTTGAAGATTTAGGGATTGGGGAGAGAGGGAGTATTGGGCCTTCCAGTAACCTTAGTCGCACGGTGAGACCCAAAGCTGTGGTTGTTTTACTCCGATTTTCTTTGAGGCCGTGGTATCACACACACATTTACACATTTAAACATATTCAACAGATCACGTTTATTCAAAATCCTTCATAGAACCCGTAATCAGATTCAAAATCTACCCAGGTATACAGTCAATTTTAATTTTGTATAGATCGGTAATTTAGACAAAGAATTGAATTTCTGAGAAAACTATGAGTTGCTGCGTCTGCGCTTTAATTTATCATTCTTCTGAATATTAAGTATTTGCTTGGAACGGCCATTTAAGTTGGCAAGATTTATAATTTCAGATTTTATTAATATTTAGGTCGACCCGAGCCCGAATATAATTAAAAATGTATAAGTAAATATGAGTAAGTGTAAGAAGGGTATGCTAAGTGTGGGAGAGTAATTTTTAGGCACGAATGGGTCAGCTTGACCGAAGTGATACCACGGCCTTACAGAAAACCGGCGTGAAACAACCACAGCGTTGTTATTCGCGTTTGACTGAACCCATCCTGCGACTCCTCCAATCCCTCCCCAACCCCTAATCTCTAAAAGGTCAGCAACGCACTCGGACTTCTTCCTTTGTTGCGGGTGTCCATGGCGCTGGTGGCCTACCATCAGGTAATCGTTCTCGTCTGCCGTTTTTTCCCTTCAAAAAGTAGATTAAAATACCGTGTTTTATGGTATCATTACACTGGTTTGATGATGGAAAGTGGCTGGTAGAACTTTGTAACGGGGTAATTTTAAGTCAGTAAGACTTTGACACTCCTCGCGTCACACAGGGCGGGAGAAGTCATCCTTTGCAGTATCACTGTATCTCTAATTTCCAAAAGATCCGCAACGCACTCGTAACTCTTTCGTTGTTGGGGGTGTCCGTGGGTGGCGCTGATTGCTCGTAAAATAAAAAAAAATATATAGGAATGTGTCACTGGTGTCATAGGAAACAGATGTGATGAGCCATCAGACCATAACAATGTTATGTTGACGCATCACGTGACTACTAAAGTAACAAGCATTTAAATGTCAAGGTCAAACGTACCACGAATTACATTGCGTTTGTAATCTCATTTGCATTTCTGATACATTCTAATTAGGCTGTAAGGGAGATGCGGGTGATTTAATGCTAAAATGGTGATTTCTGGATTATCTAGTGCGAGATTTTGTTAGTGATCGACACGTTTATGACGTTAAGCGCTTTGATTGGCCAGCTCCAATGTAACCAACCAATCATAGGGTTAAGCGCGGTAATTATTCGATAGCATTAAAGTAAAAACAGTGATCGGGCTGAAAATGATGATGATAATGAACCATCGTTTTGATTTACAGCTAAACATAGGCCTCTGCAAAAGTAGACCACGGAGGTCGATCATCAGTTTTTTTAAGTGCTGAAGAACTATGTTTTGGAACTGATCCAGCAAGAAAACTGGCATTGTTTTTCGTCGCATGAGTGAGGTTATAGAGGGTCAATTCCTGCAATCCTTTTGTCCCTCTTCTTCTTCCATCTCCAATTCACTAATCCCCCGTCCTAAAACACCTAACCTCAAAAGGCACGCACTTTAAACTCCTCGGTCTTGCACGCATCCATGGACGACAATTTCTTACCAACCAGCTACCGTCTGCTCATTTACCGCTCTTTCCAAACTTCTTATTCAATCTAAGTCACATATTTACACTAATCTAGTCTACGATCAATATCAAGTAGTCTATTTAGCCTCTCATCAACCGTATTTGATTACTAGTTAGCTATTAATTTTCAACCGGTTTCTTAAACCAGTTTAACTAATGTTGTATTTGTATGTTTATAGTCATTAAGGAGAGCAGCTAAGTCTCACTTATGGAGAAATTATGGTTCTTGGTAATCACCTTCAAGAGTCCCAACGTTCAAAAGAAGCAGTCTTAACTGCATGTCGTTATGGTTTATATTTCAAGTTCAATTCCTTTAAAAAGACTTTTCTTTCCTTGCTTGAAATTAAAAGCTATGTTTTGACAAACTATTAAGTTATTACCAAACCACTTAATGTTATGATAATTTACCAATATACATACCTTGCAAATATATTTCTCTTCTTAATTGGATAAGTAGACTGATCACCTTATAGTCAGGATTCGGTGCCGCCATGGACGGTGCAACACCAATAAGTTTTCTTAGAGTTAGGGATATAAGTGCGCAATTCGGAAATTGTAGTTCAAAACTTAAGCCACGAAACACTTCGTAAGCTTTGTTCCCCGCTGTTTTTCTACGAGGCTGTAGTATCACTCTAATCGAGCCAGCCTATTAAAATCGACAAGAGAGGATCTCTGGCCGAGTAAGGGTAGCTCGCCGCCCGACCAGAACCAGACCCGAGCGTACGGCGCGTAGCGTTCCGCGCGCCTCAAAGAGCCAATGGACCACCACAGACGTGGCCCTAAAGGGCTGATATTCAGTCGGGGTTGCGGGATAAGCGCAATGAGACACCGCGTCCTCGGCCCAGGGCAGGAGAAGGAACGGGGTGTTTTAGTCAGTAAGAGTCTGACACTCCCTCCCACCCGGCCTTGGGCGGAGAAGTCATTTGATGATTCCCCTCACAAAAAAAGCCTATTAAAATCGAAGCACATCTCTCGTCTCTCTGTACCCTTATAGGACGCAAAAATGGAAGGTTTGGACAACAAGCCAGCATTCTTCTAATCTCATAAATTGATGATAATGTCCGTAAACAATTAAAATTTACTCTAACAAGCCACTTATTCACCTTTCTACGATATCTTAAATCTTCTCATTCACCATTTAAAATAAAGAAAGTTTATCAACATAATGATTAATTAAGACTTAACTAACCACTTCTTTAACTATCTAAAGAAAGCATCTTAATTGACTTAAGACCATAACATATTTGTTTGTTTAAAAATTGAAATCTCTCTTAAAGTTTATTTTAATGTTTTTAGTACAATGAGTCTGAGACGTCATCAATCTAATGGCCTTACTACAAAACAAGGTTTTACTTTAGTCTAGGAATAAACCATTGAGTCAGTTTTCGTATTTCGAATTGAAGGTAGATGACAATAAGATTCAAAATTTAAAACCCGACTTAGAGGGTTTAAACATGGACTAAAGATAAAATGTTTTGTATATGGGGGTTAGTGTCCACTGCAGGCTGAGGACAGGCCTCTTCTCAAACAGAGAAGGTAAGCAAGGTGTAAGCATAATTCACCACGCTTGCTCAAGGCTGATTAGCGATTTCAAACTTACAATTTGAAATTATAAGTCTACTGTATATTTGTTGGCAGCTAAATAATCTTTAGAAAGTATCAGTACAGATCTGACTAGGAAGTCACAGTGGTACTTGTCATTTGGGTCGATATACAACCGGGGTTATAGGTGCAAGCACTATCATGTACTATGGCTCTGGCTCGGCGCAGAAGAAGTAACAGAGTTTTTAGTCACTAAGAGTCTGACAATCCTTTTCGCCTTACCCAGAAAAGTAAAAAAAGGAGAGAAGAAAGGTCATCGACCTTAAAATACCTATTCCACAAACTCGATTGCAAGCTTTCCTATTTCAGCTATATTAAGTACCTAACTTATGCTGATATTTAACCAGTAATTAGTTATTGGAATTCTATATTTAAGAAATCTTAGAACTATTACATCTGGCGCTGTATTCAATATAATTTAACGTTTTCCAATTATTTATTTCGCTTAAGAATAACTGAATCCTTATTCTGACGTACAGCATTTTGAACCTAAGTTTGTTTTTTTATAGGTTACTAGCTTCTGCCCCCGACTTCGTCTGCGCAGATTTCGAATTTGTGACAGGATTGCGTATTTCAAAAGAAAATCAAAATCAACCCTTAAAGCGTAACTTCTATGGTTCATTTTGAACACCGACATCCAAATATCGTACAGAACACATTTTTTATTACATATTCTCGAGGATAATGTAGCTTTCGAACGGTGAAAGATACTTTTAAATAGGTCCATTAGTTTTTGAGCCTATTCATAACAATCAAACATTATATTAGTATACATAACATCCATTACATAGTGGAAAAAAAAACCTTCTTTTGTATACTCATTCGTTTTATTTTTATTACGGGCGACTCACAACGTTTGAACATGGGACGCGCACGCGCACCAGTAATTTTGTCACTAATTACGAGTCCTATATACAAAATAGTATATAATAATAGTAGTACAAGTGATAGCATTACCTTACTATGGCTACCAACTAGAAAAATGAGTTGATGACTCATAGCCATTTAGAATGAATTGCCCAAACCATATTCCCGCAAATAGGTGCATTTTATTAGGTGCTATTTTATGTATCGGTCAAATATGAATAAAGCTGTGAATGTAGGGATAAACAAGGTATTTTTATTAAAATCAATGTTTAAAATGTATTTTTGTATTAAAACGAATTTATGGACACAACTATTCGAGAGAGAACAGGGTGCCCTCCATTGAAAAGGGAGGATCCTCCGACCAAGCGAGGTGTTCGTGCCTGGCGGGCTACTGCCCCGGCTGTTGTTGTTGGGATTGTTGTATTGGTTCTAATTGCGTTGAGAACTATTATAGCGCGATGTAGAATCTTGCACGTGATTGATGCTGTTATTATTTTTGTGCGATAGATGTCGCTACAGTACCAATGTGACATTTTCCGAGTTATATTTTAGTATGTACTTTCTATGATTATTCAGACACCACTGACGTACATACATACGATAAAGGAAAAATCGTGGGAAAACTTAGACTTATAATTACTACTAGCTACTGTCGCGCGGTTTTACCCGCTGCTCTGTTCCTACAGATCGTAGCGTCATGTTTTATAGCGCTTTAACCTTTCACGATAAATGGACTAGAAAAAAAAAATATTGTCAATTTGAACGAGTAGTTCCTTACTCTTCAACTTTATAATATTAGTGTAGATTTATAAGTTTGAAATCGCCAATCCGCCTTAAGCAAGCGTGGTGATTAATGCTTAAACTTTCTCCGTGTGAGAAGAGGCCTTTGCTCAGCTACGAGCACTTACTCATAGGCTGATAATATGATGTGATATGGACACAAAGACTATAACAATCATTTAAATTTCCGGCTTGTGTTCTTAAAGAGAAAGTCTAAAATCAAATACAAATGTTATCGAAATGATAGACAAAGAGCCTTATGGAAATTTAAACTCATTGTTTAAACTGCTATAGAACGATACTTTGTTTAAACAATAGATCCGATTGATCAGTAATCCTTACTACCGAGTCTTCGTGCACTATACTCACGATTCATTACAACGCAACTTACATAATTATATTTTTTTAAACGTGGCGTTCATTATCCTCGCACCTCCTTATAAGGGATTATCACAGTTTTAACCTTTCAACCATTGTAATTCGAGACGCTCAATGTATTTTTATTTTAACTTTATTTTATTATCTTGTTCGTTTTGTGTCTTTTATGCGTCCCAGGCGCGAATAAATACTTTTTCTTTCTTTTTCTTTCTTTCTTTCTTTCTTTAGATGCGAGCACTTTCATACTTATTACACAGACAGGGCCCTATAGGGTTGTGTGGCACACCAATAAGGCACCGCGACCTCGGCTCAGGCCGTTATCCCACTAGGCTTTTTACTAGCGTTGACATAGGGATAGTGACCTTAGAGCAGGAGAAGGATCGGGGGTTTTTAGTCAGTAAAAGTGTGACACTCCTTCTCGCTTTGCCACGCCCAAAGCGGGAGAAGTAATTAGATCATTTTGCACTCCCAAAAAAAACATACCTATCTATTAAAAAGTGCATAGGGAAAACATCTTAACTCATACGGAGAAGTTATCAACATTGATCACCAAGCCAGTTCAAGGCCAATACTTTTAAAGAATAATAAATAAAAAAAAACCTTGGCAACCTCACTGGTTTGTCACATATACGCTGTGCATATTTTAAATTTACATGCGGGTAAAACAAAAACCTCTGACTGTAGGTACTTGTAACTCACTACATTGGAAATTTAAAGACCAACCGATGAAGCTACACAAGTTAGCAAAATTTATTTGTTTTATTTTCAACGTTATTGTTGAATTACATACGAATGAAATTGCGTTGCAAAAATTTTATTACTGAGGGTAGCTTCATGTCGTGCGGGCGTCTACAAAAACGGTATCTTGCTGCCACCACGAGTTCGATGACCTTGGAGCCTTCCCAAGCGTAAACAAAATATTTCGAGTAATTAGTAAGCCGTGAATTATGGCCATTTTTAATGTTGCAATTCTTCTCGGTCGGGACTTGTGACAAATTCAACTTAAGGAAGAAACAAAATTCATTTTAATTTTCGATGTAAATTAAATTTTATTACAAAAACAATCTCGAAATCTACATAGGCTTCTGACGCAACACGATACACTAATAATAATTTCTACCTTAAGACTGAGGTTTTGAAATTAATACACAGATAGGCAATGTTTAAAATGTGAGTTTGCCATTTCTACCATATAACTAGGTTTGAGACTGGTAGTCCAAGGTTTTAGGAGGTAAGGTTAGGTGCTAAACTTGCATCATACAGTCGCCTTTGTTACCTGTAATCAGCTGTCAGTCAATAAATAAAGAACAATTTAATTCTAAATATCCTCATATTCCAACTATAAAATATCTTATCCATGGTCACGCGAAAGGGAGTATCAGATTCACTGGCAAAAATCCATCCCCTTAATAGCGAGCCGCACATTGCTGGCCTTTTGGGGATTAAGGTTTTGGAGGTTTAAAGATTGAGAAGGAGTGGGTTTTTTGTCAGGTGAAAATCATCAAATGACTTCTCTCGCCCAGGGTAAGGCGAGAGAGAGTGTCAGACTCTTACTGACTAAAAACCACCCTGTTCTTTCTCTTGTTTTAGGCCGAGGCCGCGGTGCACTTGCGCTTACCCCGCAACCCCGGCTGAATATCAGCCCTGTGGGGCCCCGTCTGTGGTGGTCTATTGGCTCTTTGAGGCGCGCGCGGAACGCTACGCTACGCTACCTGTTTCTGGTCGGGCGGTGAGCTACTCTTACTCGCCGTCCGCAGACCCGTACTTAAGAACTGGGGGTAGGGAAAGGACTGGGTCTGCAGTCGACCAGTTTTTAGTCCCATTCGTGCCTAAGGATTGACTCTCCCACACTTGTCGATTCTTATAGTGTTGAAATCTAAATAGTAAATGAACATAAAAATCTGTCTTTCAGTTATAATCAAATGGTCGAAATGATTTCGTTCCATAATATTTTGTTTTCGTTATTAATATGCAGATATGTAGACTTATCTTCCAACGCTGAACCTTGAACTCACGGGCAGCAGCTGTTACGTTTAAAACGCATTTGCATCATAATTTATTCAATTTCTTCTCTTTCATATTTTTAAACTAGAATATGTTAGTTTTTTGCATGGAACAATTGCTGTGTGATCTCCAAATTCCTGAGTGTGATACCAATACTAGACTCCTGGTAGATCTGTTCTTGAATTAATTATTAAAGCTTTTGATTCACTTTAGTGCTTGCCATAGATATTTATATGATAGGTAATCTAGACCAGAAGTTATTTTTATACCTCCACTCCATCTTAAAAAGAAATCAAAAAAATATATTTACACGTTAGGTACCCTATCCGGTCTGCAACAAGTACAAACACGCCGACTGAAGTTAGCCGTTTGTCTGCACAATAGATCTTTTAGGAACAAAATTGTGTACTACGCAGGTAATCGGCTAACTTCAGACCCTCCAAGATACGTTGGCAGTATTGTAAACGGGTGATTTTTAGTCGGTGAAAATTCTGACACTCCCTCTCCTCCCTCACCGGGACTGTAGAAATCACATCTCATAATTTTCCTTCCTTAAAATTATAAAATCAAAAATCGCCTCTACAAAACCCATTTTTTCGACTTCGTTGCCCACCAGGGGCGCTATCGTCGACTTTGAGAAAGAGTGATCTAGACTCAAAGAACGTTCTCCGATAAACAGAAATTACTTAAACAGTGAATTTTAGTCACACAGTACCGTATACCTTATAATTACAACTAGTTAGAAATATATTCAATTTTTTTTTTCGTGGAATAGTTCGGCAAACGAGCAGACGGATTATCTGATGGTAAGTAATTAATGCCGCCCAAGAACACCCGCAACGGAGGAGTTACGAGTGCGTTGCCGACCTTTTAGGGATTAGGGTTTTGGAGATTTAGGGATCAGGGGTCGGGGCAGGGGACGGATTGGGCCTCCGGTAACCTCACACACACGGCGAAACACAACGCTGTGGTTGTTTCACGTCGGTATTCTGTGAGGCCGTGGTATCACTCCGGTCGAGCGGACCCATTCGTGCCGAAGCTTGGCTCTGCCACACTTAATATAATTTTTTGAAGATCTTATTGTGCCATCAAAAACATTATACGCAGGAGTCAATAACATCCAGTCTCCTTCGCATCCCACTCAAGGCGGCACAAGTTATTGGATGATAATTTTTCTCTTAAATATCACAGTCACAGCACCATATTTAAATGACCTTTTTAAATTCTAGCGTAACGCACCAGAGACCACAATGTAAGTGGCAAAACACTACAAATCCATTTGAGTTTTAAATGAATAGCAGGAAGCGATGACCTAATGCATTGGTCTTTTGTATGGGTCCATTTGTAATTGGATGCAGTTTTAAAATATTTTCGGTTATTTTCTGTATTGTGTAGGACTTTATGACTATAACGAGTGCTTGTTTTGTTTTTTTGTTAAAGTACACTATTGTATCACTTATCATACTACGATAGTGTAACGCACCAGACGTATCTAAGACATTGTTATCTAATTATACTAATAGCAAGTTTCACAACCTTCATCTTAGTGTCCGACAAGCAAATATGGATGACAGGTCATAAAAGCTACGTTCTATATTCCAATTTATTAGCAACATAGAGAATCCAGCTTTACTTGCGAAGTGGGAGTGACATAGGTACTACATATGCTCAATTTAGCCCTAACGGACGAGAAACGTTGTTATTAGAAAAAAAAACTCGAATGAATTAATCTCAATCTATATTCCCACGATCATGAAGATGGCTATAAAATCAGCCTAGGTAATGAGATAGTATAACCACTTTGATAGTCTAGCCTTGCCTATCATTGAAGAAATACCGCCACACATCGGCGCCGGTTCTGCCAAGGTCTGTAATCAAACTGGCTCTTAGATGATAGCCGTGTGTGAACAGATTACTTGATGCCTAGATTATCCAGCTTCGAAAATCAGTAGTTTCTACATTGATATTATAGTAGGTAAATTCTATTAAAATGTGTGGGACATTTTAATAGAATTTTGACTATGAGCCATGTCTTGGCACGAATTGGCCGAGTCGACCGGAGTGATACCACGGCCTCACAGGAAGCCAGCGTGAAGCAATACTTACGTTGTTTCGACGCGTGAGTGATGTAACCGGAGGCCCATTCTCCACCCCTCAAATCCCTAATCACTTACAAGAGGCCTGCAACGCACTTGTAGTGTCCTTTGGTACTACGAGTGTCCATGAGTGGCGCTAATTGCTTACCATCAGGTAATCCGTTTGCTCGTTTGCCGACTTATGACATAAAAACAACATTGGATTATATACTTTGGGCTTCGTCTATTTAGAAATAGACTCAATAACAAATCTCATTTTATCTATGTTTTGGTTGGGCCCCTTTTTGGCTGCACAGTTGACGCGGTGGCTGTACAACCGGTGGCCATGCAAGAGCACTACATTTAATTTCTGCACGGGATAAGTCTTTATGTGATCCACGATTTACGGTTCCGCGTCTGGGTGTGATGTGTATGTGAAATCTTATGTTATGCGTAAATGCAACCACAACATGAGAAAAAAACTAGGTTTGAAAAAAGTCTAGCCTGAAATAGCATTTATTTTAATTTGATTTATTTTCGGGTCGCGTTTTAATATGAACTATTCTAGGTATCATTATGGTAACAAATAGGTTTTATGGCAATGCTTCCACCTTCCAACTAACTGCCCAAATTAATTTTTTTATCAAACTGACAGTCATTCAGGCCCTTGGTTAAATGGCTAACTAACCAAGTTGGTTGCGACATCTTGATTTCGATGTCGTAATTGGAAAGACAGCAGCATGATACATTCTAACTGTAGTTACCAGCTCAAGTATAGAATAATAATTGCAGGCAATACCCACACTTAAGGAAAGAAAATATAAAGCCTGTTTTCCCCAAAATAGACAAGGCAGTGCCTATCTACATTTTTCGACTATAACATAAAACATCACGGTGGTTTTTACCAGTAGCCTGCAAAAATGCTTGTTGAATTGTAGATACAGTATTTCCCCAGCAGCCGCAGTAGACGATACTTTGAGCATTGGGGATCCAGCGAAGATCTTCGGTAACCGTTTGCGCGGGTCTGCAGATGGCAAGCAAAGGTATATCGCCGACCGACCAAAACCAAGAAAGAAAGGAGGGTAGTACCTCGCGCGCCTCAAAGTTTCACTAGACCACCACAAAGGGGTCCCAACAGGGCCGATGTGATGTTCTATCTGTGTAAGTTAAGATGGCCTATGCCCAGCAGGGGACGGAAAGGGGCTGATGATGGTGATGATAAATTTAGGTCAAGACAAATGCAACAGTCACGTCCAACCGTAAAAACATGTTATCAACGTATGAGTAATGAAGGATACCATTTTTAAATCCCATTTTCCTATCCTCAACTTCGTCATTATTTAAATCAACTACTTAGGTTTTTAATTTTCTTATCCACACAACTTTAAGCCTGTACGTGACATTTTTATTAAAATAAACCGCAAATGTTTATTATGTACCTATTAACATACCTCTAAGCAATGAGACATCGGCTTAGGAATTCCCTCTACCAACCATTCAAGGAATTTCCTACAAAACCTTTGCAACTATTGTAAAGTAAAATAAACTTTACAGAATTTAAATAAAACTCAAAATAGAATGTTTCACGCTAGTTAGGTTAACACTCAAATAATTGTAGCACGAACTATTTAAGAAGTCACGTGTGCACCATTAAAGGCTTCACGAATAACATTTTCTATTTGGTCGGTTATTTTTAGAACATGCAATGCACGGATCGATTTGTGTTCAATTATTGGGTTTTTTTTTCAGAATCATTTGCTCGATTAACTTGTTGATTGTGGTGAGAATGCTCTTTCAGCTTTGATTTTTATTCAATTTTCAACCGATTGCAACCATCTATATATTAAGACTTTTGAAAGTTGTACTTGAAAAAAAGTCTTTATTTCAGATTGCCGGAATGCTTACTTACCAATAATGTATAATGTGATCAGACATTTCTATTTTGCTAAATAGTTTTGCTGTCACAAGATCGTCGTCGTCGTTTACAACAAGGAATTCAAATCTGAAGCCAGTAAAATTAGAAACATGGTCTTAAATAGAAACTAGGATGACTTCAAGGCCCTATCGAATAAGTTGCTTATGGGTAAGCATGCTCCATTGTAGGTCGCACCAACGTTTACCACCAGGGATCATGGCGGCAAAATGTCAGCCCATTATGATATAAAGAATAAAGAAAAACTACTTGGTGAAAATGCCTCATATATAAGTATTTTTTTATAAGATGAATGTTAAATCAGGAGTTAGTCTATTGGTCTTAGCAGAAAAAACACGCCTTATCATTTCAACATTAGCATTTGTCTGTAAAGTGTAGTACAAACAAAAAAATGATAAGATAATAAAAAATACGACAGCAAACAGCTTTTAAGAAACTAAATTATTCAAAACTATTATAAATCATTCTTGAAAATAATTGCATTGGAATACCAGACTCTATTTTGTAAGAAACAGAACTGATATTTCCTGTTTAAGCTCCGAAGCTGTGATGGTATCACAAACAACAGCAGTGCACTTTATTTTCTGAACAGAAAAGGTGATTTTTGTTTAAAATGTTGAAGATGTTTCTATGTTTTACCGTTCAGACCTTAGAGACTAGAAGTGATTAAAAAGATTGATGGCTGATGCACAGGAATACAACGTAAAAAATAGATAAATTGCAGTCAGGACTTAATTGAACGCTTTAGTTAATAGTTGAGTCGTTAAAGTAGCACCGACCTTAGCGTTTTCTGATAAAAATATCTTTATTCATCAGGTATATTATTGGTTCCATAGTCAAGATTTTGAGCAGGCAAGAGGACCTTGGATTTTAAGCTTTCGGACTTAAGAATTAAGGCCGCAACCAAATCGCAATTTCTGGTAGTCACGCTTAAGATTGTTACATCTATGATGCTATCACTACCATGTGATTCTTTGTATTCACTGGCTTTCTTTTCTCAAGAAGTCTATACATATAATTATGTTTACTTTTCGATCTTTTCTTCCATTGTAAACAATCTTTTGTATGCAAACATTATTCCCATACTACTTGTTTATCTTCTGTTGTGAAGGTCAATACTGTATTCATAACAGAATTATCGACAACATATACTTGTATGACATTCACTTAATATGTTCTACCTCACATATCAATCACAACAGCTCATTACGATAGACAGCTCATTTCCTAAGTGCATTAATGTTACTTTCACCCCCATTTACTTCAAAATATCTTTAGCTTTCTAGAAGTTTTTTTTATTGAACGCGTGTCTTTTATAATCTACTTTTCTATGCGATCAATATTAGCTGGTTTTCTTAAAATTTCTACAAAATGTCTAATGATATCAATCAATTAAGTGCTCTCAATTTGCAAAGAGAATGTAACATGACTAATTATTATACTCACTCCATTATTATTTAGATTAAAGTAACACACAATTAAGTCATGGTCTATATGTATGCCAGATCTAAGTCCCATTTGTGGTATACGAAGAAGCAAAAACTACAAACAATCCACGCATCCACATAACAGTGCTTATCTCTGTACTTTGCACGCATCAATACAAAAATTACCATTGATCAAAAAACGAAACCTAAGCTATAGTAGAAATGAATGTGAGACGATACAGCATAGTACACACAAACAACAAGTCAGAAGTGCACCAAAATCGTGAGCTAAAGTCTAAGAGTTCAGAACCAATACTAAATCCGATTTCGAACAATGACCTTATTCATAGTCCAAACAAGACGGCACACGATTGCAGATAAATTTTCAGATATAAAGATAAACAGTGTCTCATCACGCACATATTTTGCATCAACCGAATCAATTAGCAGACCACAAGTCCGTGTTATCTTTCAATAAGTCGTCACACAAATGGGATTTGTATTGTCGTTGTAAATCAAAGTTAGACTTGTGAGACACGTCTACGAAATGATAAGGCTCTATATATAGAATGTAGTAAACAGTGTTATTTAGTAACATTGTTCCGTGAATGAGAATTTTGATAATATGGACCAGTGAGATGGAACTAATAATGATAATGATGGATTTTAAAATATACACACGATGAATTTGATTAAATACTCAAAATTATATGTAAGTGCAGGAGTAAAGGCGGAAGAAGGACTATGGAACAGTTAATAGTTTTAAATAAGGTAAAGTAGAAAGTTGTTTTGAAGACTCTTAGACTGATTCCAAATAGTTGAAAGATATTAAGACAGGACCAGATTGGATTACAAGGCTAAAAGCGCTAAGCGAAACAATAAATAAGCCTTTAACAAGTATAGCATACAGGTGTACCCAGTTTGGGAAGAAAAGTTGTCAACTACATGCAAATTAAATTTTAATATTATTTATTTTCTCAGTTTCTTCTCAATACTAGATTTGACAACCATGGACTGTGAAATTTATTACAAGTGTGATCTATTGTTATTGTTAATGCCAAAGGACATTGAACTTTATGTTAAAAGTTTTATCATTCAAAACTCAATGCCACCTTTCTCTTGTAGCTGAATATGAAATGCAAATAACTGAGAATTTTGAAGGTGAAATTTTGTCATAAAGATAATAGGAAGTTTAGAAATGGTGTTTCTAAACATCCTACTATCTGGTTACCAAACTATGGTTTACTTCAAGCACAATTCTATTTTTGTCCGTGTGGTGTTCAATCGTATTTTCAACAAGCGATAAAATAAAATAAGTTCGTTTTCTATGGACTGTCACTGATGTGATCAAATTCTCACTGATGTTTTCAAATCGCTGAAATAGTTTCAATTATTGTATTCACCGGCTACATTATATAGTAATCATCGAGCGTGTTAAGTTAATGCTCATAACATTTGGTATGCACGAAAGCATAAAATGTATTTGAGCATTTTTGGAATACTTCCACAGGGTTGTGTGCCTCGATATTTGTTTACAAATACAACACAAGGAAAATTTTCAAGTTCACGTTTTTACTACCCGTACGTAGGGCGATTTATTAGTTTGAGGTTGGATTAACCAGATGTTGTGACGTCAACTATTACTTAAACCTACTACTGTTGACAACTAAAATAAGTGTGACTACGTGTTAGGATGCAGATCCTTACTGAGCATTGACAAAACACTTTTTTTGGTGTGATAAGTCGGCAAACCACCAACAACAAATTTGCTATCGACCTTCTGGGGATAAGGGATTTGGAGATTTTAGGATTGGGGGAAGGCAAAGATTGGGCCTTTGTTATCCTCACTCACACGGTGAAACACAACGCTGTAGTTGTTTCACGCAGGTTTTCTGTGAGGCCGTGGCATCACTCAGGTCGAGCCGACACATTCGTGCCGAAGCATGGCTCTAACATAATGACGTGTTACCTAATTTTGATGTATCAAAAGTGACTGTTTATTGAGTGATTGAAAAGAGGTAAGTATTTAACCCTGAAGCCATGTGCAGTAGACATCTTGAGTCTAAAGTAATGATGAGCAGAATACCACATATGCCACCGGTCCGTCTGATAAAAAGCAATTACCGTAATCTATGGACATTTCCAACAGAATAGATATCGCTTACGACGGTTTACCGCGACAGTTTAAGGTCCGTTTTTTTCTTCACTTTTAAACCCCATGCTGCAGTCTATTGAGATAATACAGACAGGTAACTCATTCCACAACCTGATAGTACAGACTTCGAAAATCAAAACAACTCACGTTTTAGTTATATTAGTTTCTGCTATAGGTTTTCAACCTTATGGTGTTTTTATAAAGTCAATGATCTATTAAAGTTTAACAGTTTTGGGTGTGTGCTCTATGCATGTCTCATACATACTCGAGTTCTTGTACGTATTTGCTTAGTAAATTCACGAACAAACAACCTGGTTTAAAATTCATGAGATTTGCACCATCATCGAGATCTGTGGCTTTAGTCATTTCTTCATCAGTATTATCATTATGTGCTGATCCTGATACATGTATTTTGTATGCGTAGAAAATAACTTGATCACTGCATTAGACTAGTAATAACGTGATGCCGTCTGAATGTAAGTTAATCTGTTCATTTAATTTTGCACAAATGAAGCACCTAGTTAGTTCGAAATTGTGGCTATTACATAAATGTTATATTGAGTATAGGGTCATTTGTGATGTTTTTAATTTATAATTTTTGCTTCCTTATTTCTAAAAGATATGTTTTCAAACTGTTTTTTACTCAATGTCGTGATCGATATTAAAGTGCTAATTGTGTATGTCAATGTCACGTTAAAAATATAAAACTGGTAACTCGGTATCACTAATATTGTACAAAATAAAACATGTGACACTGTGGAATCATTATTTATACGAAACGTGGTAATTAAATGTAATCATTAACTAATTAATTACTTAAGAAATTGTAAAATAAGTCTGCTTGTAATATTGTTTTGTGAAAGAGCCACAGAGAACTGCAGTGACTACTTTAAGGCCATACGCTGTCAATCTTATCATAAATTGATGGCCAACTTCTAATAAGGTTACATTCGGTTACATTCGAATGACGTCACATTTAAACAGGTGACTGAAGTTAACACAACTTTATCAAAGAGTAAAAATCAATCATACGGTTCCCTCCTATAACACGACAATTCAATTTAGCTACCTGATAGGTCAGTATTTTGCAATTAACTTACAACAACATCTATGGTGGAGGTAGAAGACATGTCGATTGTGAAAATTCCATCGCCACTCGACGCTGGTACCACTTTACCACCTCGTTTTGGCACTTTAAAGCAACCCACTATTTTAAAAGTGCGCACCATTATCACTGTTTACTTAAAACACTTTTTTAATTCAAAAACAGTTGTGTTTACACTCCGAATAAATCAAATATGGCGGTAAACGCGACGGCCGTGCGAACGCTACGCGCATGCGCGATAGAATGACAGTTTGTTATTATGGCGCGAACGGACCGGTGAGTTACAACCGGCCAGGTAAATTTTTTATCTATTTATCGGGAACTTGATGGTTAGAAATATAACCTTTTTGAATGCTTGGTGTTTCTAACAATGAGGATAATAGCTAACCGGTTTTTGTTATTCCCACGGATTTGTTTTTTATTTTGGTATTGAGTTGTTAAAAGTTTACCTGTTCTGGGTCATTAATGTTTTTATTGTATCAGCTTTTAGGTATAATAATGTGATTCATGCCATGACTGATGCGTATAGTTATTGAAGATTGCATAATAATACATAATATATTTTATATAAGTATCCCTAATTTCCTGTTTTGCTCAATGAATTACTCCTTTAAGCTAGGATCTAACGTAGGGGTACAACCATGAAACCACCAATAGACAAACGTGCGGTGTCCCAGGGACCTATAAGATCTTGGTTTCGGCAAAGCTATTCAAAATAAATTGTTTCATTATCAGAAAACATTAAAAATACTTTCCATTAAAACCGAAATAACAACTAAAACAAAAAACAGACTACCCAGACCAACACTTTAAAAACCGTTACCTTTTATTGTTATAAACAAAAGAGGAGAAAGCAGGTAGCACAATAACACCATAATCTCATTAACAAAATTCATTAGTTTGTCCTTCAAAAACACGTTTTTGTTAACTGACAACACTGCGGTTGCGTGCAAAACTCGTCATTTACATATAAATCTCAGTGTTACCAAGTGAAAGTTATGCAAGGACATTGATCGCAAATCTACTGCGCCGGCGCATGACTCATCAAGCGAATGAACTGGTGGTTCGATTCTTAGAAACGGAAGTATTTTTGAAGGTGTAAGATGTAGCTATATAGCTGGTGCAGTAATATGAATGCAGTTATTGGGCAAAAGTATGCTGCATTCTATCGTTGTCAGTCAGTACAGGTTGAATTGTTAGAAGCAAAAGTTTCAAGGCGCTTACAGTTCGTTACCTACTCGACTTAAAAATATTAGGTAAGAAAATGTAGCAGGTACAGAGTGCCTAATTTGCTTTGCGTTAAGGCGATCGACACGTTTATGACGTTAAGCGCTCTGAATGGCTGGTACAAGTTGATCAACCAATCAGAGGACTAAATGCGGTATTGTTTCAATCGCGTGAGCAAATGAAAACTTACACTCGGCAGGTTCAGGTTTTCATTTCGTTTTTGAATTGCAACTTATGAGAGTATGACCGGCCCTTATTTTAGTGGTCGTAACCGCATGATAAAGTTGATACCATTGTGCATTAACTAAGATATTTTAAAATGTCTGTTTTTTGCCTCGTCGTCGCTTGTAAGACATGTTATTCAAACGTGTTAATGACCGACGTGTAAGTAGGCGTTAATTCGATAGGAATTGATCGATTGTATATATTTCATTGAAGGTCATTGAATTTATTATTTAACCTCTTAACAAAATATATCTTATTTCGAAGGGGTAAAAACAATAAATATAAAAATACTCCATAGATACTCGTCCCACCCTACTGTAGAAACATAACGCATGTAAGCCAGAATAACAAAAGCACAGAGAAATAGGTACTGAAATCATTAACTGTGTAACGTCTGAAGGACATAAATGATATAGGAATTCTCAGGGTTCATATCTTGGGCCAACCACAATTATTATTAACGATTGTAAAATATGATCACAACAAAAGCAAATATTGTTTAAATAAATACTTAGTAAGCATTCAATAACTTAAGCCAGTACCTCTAGTAAAACATGTCCAAACAAAGTTTTCTTAGTATGAAAATACCAGTACCATTGCGCAGACTACAAAATTCTTTAAACCAGTTTCCCAGTTGAGAATGCAAGATATTTCGCAATGACATCGATTATACATTATCATACGTCCTTCTGAGAACGAGTAAAATCAATGAATGACTAACTTAAGATGCTATTTTTTTACCGTGTATAAAACGATAATTTTAGTAGTTCTTCTAAATTATTGTGATTTGTATGGATGCTTGGAAACTTTTTGCAATTCGAAGATTTCGTGTCTAGATTCGCTTCGGTTTTTAATTAATTATTTCGATTCTCTTTATTTATAACAACCTGATCTTTATCTAATATTTTATTTGCCAATATTATTATCTGAATGTTTAAGTCAAATTCTTTTAGGTAAAATTATATGTTAAGAAATGATTTAAATTACTTTAAAACCATTGTTTGTTTGTTTCATATTATACAATTATAGATTAGAACAAAAATGTATTATATCAACTGTATTAAAATCATTATTAAAAGAAGTGATCAAAATTACAACTCTTGAAAAATCAAAACATTCGTATAGTCTCAATTCTCTGGAATAGTTTGATCTTCATTTTGAGCATGGCCAAAATCCAGTCAGCGGAAAGCGCTACAAAGCGTATGTCGTGTTCTGTGTGGTGACCTTCGACTCTGAAGAACATCTGGAATAGGGAAAAAAGCGCTTTATAATCTTCACATTCCATCTTTTGAAAATTTCTGTTACCTACTTTGAGTATGAGGCTCATTCTTTACCGAATTTGACTACAACTGAAAAAGTTAGATATTTAGCCATCTGCGACGTAAATGATATAAGTATGTGTGGAGAAAACAACAACAAAGAAATGAATTTAAACCTTTTTAATTTTTGTTTTTATTAATGGCATGGCATGGGTTTTTGGTAAAGACATAGATTGGCATACATAGTCATGTAAACTGAACGTGTATACAAATTTTCAGTTCAAACGGTTGAAGATAAGATTGATATCTGCTTCAAGATTTAGTTGCAAGATTTCATTGCACAAGCAAACACACATACATAGATAATTTGTATCTACTGTACATGTACACAAGTGCAATAAAACAAAAGTTAGAAAAAATCTGTTGGTGCCATTTGCTTAAGAAGAGAGCCCAGTTTTTGAAAGAGTTTTATAATTATATATACCTACTACTTAATAGAAATGCGAGCTGCCTTATTGGCGTAGAGCGACTACTTAGGATTACATCTTGCTTAGCAATCCATTGTTATTGGAAAGCTACCTCGATGTCTTAACCAAACCAAATTTAGTCATCTAAGCACGATTTTGTACTGAATAATGAAATCTCGAATTCGATTATTGTCTTATGTAACTTTAGGTGAATTTTTATTTCCAAAACGATTTAAAGGTAAGAGTTAAATGCTAAATTCATTTTTAACAATACTTAGTACTTAATTGTATTTATTACTAGCTTCCGCCCGCGGCTTCGCCCGCGTCAAATTAGTTTTTGTCAACCCTGGTCCCTTATGTCTAAGAGACTCTGACAGGGGCCAGCCAAGGAGTACCATTTTAATACCCGCTTATGTTTAGCAATGAGCAAAACGGTACCCCTCTTGCTCATTGCTAAACATAAGCGGGTATTGTAGTGCGTCATAAAACTTGTGTGTGTCGGACACCCTGATCAATGTGTTATCATGGGATTGAAAAACAATATCGCGCGATGCGAACTGTTCACCACACACCATGGCAGCGACTTCGTTTATTAAGGGTGCATTATAACGTCTTTCATGTTCCCCGCTTGGCGTACGATCTGCGAGTATTACTAATTTGTGATTTTCCCGTGGCATTTTTTCTAAGGATGTTTTGAAGGTGTTAATGAGGTTATTATGTTGGTGCAACATTCTTTGAATTTTTAAAACAATATTCCTCTCATCTCCTTCAATATTTTGACTTTAACGGTCAACCTCGCTGTTTTCGTCTCCCATAAAATAAATCTGTAGAAATTTTGGTTGATCATTGTTTGTGGAAAGCAAAGATCCTATGATAAACTTGCCCTTGTACCGTAAATATGGGTGAAAATCCAGGCATGATGACAGGAAAAATCGCCGAGATTCATTGCTGTCCTTACTTCTGTCGTTGCTCCTCGGGGTCATCAAGCGTTGGTACTGATACTTTGCCTCCAGAACAGCACATACCTAGGGTCTCTTTATTGGCCATTCTACCTATGAGGATTCATCGATGATTAAAGTAATCAAGTAACAGATCATAATTAAAAGCAGCATCGGCAAATGCCTCCCACGTACGTATTCATCGTAAACGTACGTCTCCTTTGCCGCTCGGCATTAATTAAACGTCGTCTACGTGTTTCTTCGGAGGTCTCTGCGGCTATGTACGAAGCTTGATGCTCAGCATCTAAGATTTGGCGGGCTTGGGTGTCAGCAGCTCTTTGATCCGCGTGACGCTCGGCATCAATGATTTGGCGAGCTTGGGACTGTTGAGAGGTCTTAGCAGCTCTTTGAGCCGCGTGACGCTCGGCATCAATGGCTTGGCGAGCTTGGGTCTGTCGAGAAGTCTCATTCCAGTGATCTGGCAAGTTTAGCAGCCCGAGCTCTGCTAGAGCTTTTAGCTAAATTGGACTTTCGTTTGCGAGGCATCGTAGAACAACAGAAATGAAATGAATCGAACAAAACAGATGTACAGATTAAGATTTATTATATTAAAAAACCTTTGTTCACCCTACCTGCACCTACTTGGATAAGTACTTATTTACATCCATTGCAAAAGTAGGATGCTATTAGATTAATTGAATAAAAAAAGGAAATAAAAGCAAATCGTATTTATTTAAAGTAACGGAAACTATCTTACCTACTTGTAACCTTGTAACTATGAACTAAAAGAAATATAAGTAGGTATGTGCAAAATTTATTTACAGGATTAATTAATAAAAAACACTTAAAAAGTTATAGACGAAACAATAAAATAATTTTACTGGATCGAAAAATGTAATTCTCTAAAGCGCAAATTTCTCTTATCGCACCCGACAACGACCTCTGTCCTCACGTGTCTGTCCGTTCGGGTAGACATAGTTAGATTCGTGCGCTTCCCCACCACACGACAGCGCCGCGCCGCACTTCGGCGAATGTGCGCGACGCCGACGGCAGCGACGGCGATGCAGAGTGTTCATTAAAAGGAATTTATACTTCGAAAGTGAACAATTTTGTAATTATTGTTTTGTGTGTATCAAGATACACACAAAACCCTTCTAAATTACATGTTCCTAGGTTCAATAGTTAAGATGTCGTATACCTACATAAAGGTTGGTTTTGTAGATCCCGTTTCGAATCCGTTCCGGGTCTTATTTTCAATTCATCCCCTATTTCACTACATATCACACAAATAAAATTTTTAAAATGGTAGTACGAACGATATTTGACGAAATTGCATACTAAATTTCAACCCTTATTTCACCCCCCTATATAGCTGGTCGAAATTTCAAAAATGCTAGAACAAATATTTCATATTTTCTTATCAAGTGCTTAAATATTAAGTTTCATGGTTTTATCTTTAAAAAATAAGAAATCCCATACAAACTTTTAACCCCTATTTCAAACCCTTTATCCCTGTTTTCCGAAAAAAAAGTAGCCTATGTTCTGTCTCAGGGTCTAAATATTGTCTGTACCAAATTTCATTAAAATCGGTTGCGAGGTTTAAGCGGGAAAGCGTAACAGACAGACAGACAGACAGACAGACAGAGTTACTTTCGCATTTATAATATTAGTTAGGATTAGGATTCGTGTTGGCGATGCGCCACATACACATTTTCATGTCGCTTTTGACGAATTTATTATTACAATTTAGGTGAACCGAATAATTCATATGAATTTATTTTGATACATGTTACTCAGGACAGTGCATTTGCGAGGTTTAATAACAACAGTTTATTTTAAGATTTATTCTAATTTGGTCAAAGATGATGTAATTATGTCTTTTTTTATATAATACATACTCTTCTGTATCAATACTCATATTGACGTTTCTTTTAAAAAAACGATGAAAATCCTTGTGTGCGTTTACAAACATTTTACATACACCTCACACTCGGAATAACAATTTGTGGATCACACACAATTGTTTCGTACGGGATTCGAACCCGTAACACGTTGCGTGGCAACCAGTTTCCCAGCTATTGCGCCAAGTGTGCAGTCAAAAGGTTCTAATTACCTATTAATTGGTAACTAATCACAGCAAAATCCCTTTAAATTACTATTATAATGGTAATTCCCTTACATTTAGTAACTAAAGCGTTGACGTGACACATAATAATTAATGTCTTCTTATTGCATTTGCTTCTGCAAGATGGCTTATACGTACATTTTAACCTACGTACACTCATTATTCATTATGATTTCTATGGTCTCTCTTATATCAACATTTTTATCTCTTTGAATGGTATACTCATTAATTTCCTTCCGTATACTATTGTATCGATTATAGACATACATATTTGCTTTATTAATTTCAATAGCAACTTTAATATCTCCAATAACAAAAGTGGGACAGTTATCATAATACCTAGGCGTAACTATGCAGCCTGACAAGCTTGACTGATGACAATTTTAATTCAGTTTACTTACCATCGGCACCCCTCTTTCATTCGTTGGTTCAGTATGCTTGTCTTCAAGTATGAAGAACACTGATACTGTGGCCTGAGGTATGGGGTAGGAGGCTGTCGGCTGGCTGAATATTGCCTGTAATAAAATCATTTTAACATCCTTATTTTTGTGATTAGTGGTTTAAACCTTGTGTCTATAAATTCGAACGATTGCCTCACAAAATTGTACATACTGTGTCTTTTTTGAGGAGTGGTAAAATCTTCAAACGGTTTTCCCGCTCAGGCTCAAGTGAAAGGGAGTGCAAACTCTTACTGACTAAAAACCATACCATACTGGGTTACACTATTGTGCTTAACCCAAAACAATGACTGAACATCAAACATTTTGGGGTCCATTTGTAGTGGTCTAGGCTTTTTAAGATCCGCGCAAAACGCTACGCCCCATGCGCACAGATGTGAGTCAGTGGCGAGCTGTCTTTGGTGGAAGGACGGTGGAAGCCATCAATTTTTAAATACTTTCAAGCATTACATACTTTATAGCAAAGCGTATTAATTCTGGGACTTCCTCATGGTAACACACTTGGACCATTTTGTGCTCACTAGTAATTGATGTGCCTATGTCAGCTATGTTTTTACCTAATACCCACAATGTACTTTCATTTACGTCACAGTGAATACGTCGATTTAGGTCATACCTACCTCCATTAATGACCACGCGGTACACCAGTACCTATTTTCATGTTGATGAGGAAAACGTAGTACAAACATTTTATTAAAACATACCTAACTGCGGTCGTACTACGAACTGACGCAATAATCGAAAGATATTTCATACATTATTTTTATAAAAAGTACTTTACAAGGATTTTTTTCATATGTCGTTCATGACATAGATCTCATTTTGAGATCTGAACCAACCAAAGACTTGTGGATCATACATTAATAATTTAAAATATAATAATTTAAAATTGTAAAAGGGCAGAGAGCCAAGCTTATGAATGGGTCCGCAATCGGAGTTATACCACGGTCTCACAGAAAACTGGCGTGAAACAACCACAGTGTTGTGTTTCACCGTGTGAATGCGGTTACTGAAGTTCCAAACCTTCCACTCCCTCCATCCCTCCCGATTTCTAAATGTCCGGAATCCTAATCCCAAAAGGCCGGCAACGCCCTTTTAACTGCTCTGGTGTTGTGCATGTCTATGGGCGGCGCCGATCGCAAGATGCAAGATCTAGGGTAGGTTGGTATATGTATATTTAGTGTTTTCTCTCACCTCAAAATAGTAATACTGTGACACTTCATTTTTAGACTCTCCCATGTATCTAACAACGTACATAAATTTATCAGCGAGTTTCCATTTTTTTTCTATCGTCTTCAGGATAAATTTCTCACAGGTAATGGCAAAGGGCGGACCGATGGCCTTCAAGGATAATTTGGCATTGCAGGCAAATTCACGGCTATCTGAAATTTGAATCACAAAATAGATTAACATTTTAATAGGGTTGGGATGGAAATGAAGACGAAGTTAATTGAGGTCTATAGTCAAATTGACTGCATCGTTGACACAATGCATGGTTCAGAAACTGGTTGCCGAGCAGTGGATCGCTGGCTGGTTTCTTGTACTAAACGTTTTGTTGATCCAGGATACAGCAAACAAACCCTAGTAGGAGATGGTGTAATTTAAAAAGGGAACCAAGAAGCAATTAGTATTTTAGTATCCAAACAAAATGTCATGAGACACTTATCGAATGGTATATCTCGCTTTCGGTTAACATCGTGAAATAATGATAACGATACCGATCAGACACGAACAGCTTGTATCAATTAATCTACTGCTGAGATATGAACCTCTTTTAAATAGTACAGAGATGGTGGCTTCTTCATGGTATAGTCTTCTAGTTTAGCAGGCGTGATGAAAATCGCAATTTAATAGTGGTACCCATTTTTAATTGAACACGCAGTTCATCAGTCGGCTCTTACGACAAACACAAAGAAATACTTAGTAGGTACACACAAAGATATATAATAAGAGATGGGGGCTAATGTAGCGTTGACTTAATAATTTTTAGCAGGAATTTCGGAATGCCAATGATCATAGGTAATGGTTGTGCTTCTGTCCGCAAAGATAATCCAGATTCTTTTAACGACTCTGGATAAAAGGTCGATAAAGTATAGTTTTGGAACATTTTTATAGATATATGCTCGTTTGCCATACTGTCACATAAAAAAAACCTTAGGCATTCCAAATAGCTTCTGAATGTTTGGAATAAGGTTTGTTTAGAATAATTGTTTTTCTCGAAAAGATGTCTTTTATTAAGTCCTCTTAATAAAAGACATATGCTGGATAGCCTTCTCTCCTCAAAAATACTTCTACTGAATACTACATTTTTAAACAAATTTATTCTACTCTGCACTCAGAATACAGAACAAACCAGAAGCCGCGTTCACTCATAATTACATGTCGTCAAATGTGTCCAAAAACAATACGTCAATCCCCCCGCCAGCCGCACTTCCCACCCGCGTAGTGTTGCCGACAGTGGAACAATTCCCTTGGTTTGGGGTAATTTTACAACAGGAGGGTAAGATATATTTTGTTGGGTAAACCCAACAAAAATAGGTAAACTTACTATAAATGTTAATGTTAATTTTAGTTACAACTACTAATACACAACAAATAAAACAAAGCTTCAATAAGTGCGAAGGTTTTATTGCGTTCCCTTTTGCTGGTTTAGTTTTTTATAATATGTATTGTCTTTAGACTCGGAACTAAAGATTAGAAGTCTAATTACTTTACTTAGTTCCTGAGATTAGCGAATTCAAGCAAACAATCAAACAAACTCTTCAGCATTATAATTATTAGTATACTTACTATTGATATATCTTAGTAGGAAATGCTGTTTTCAAACCACCTTTGTCATAAATACATATATCTCTTCAAAGTGAATTGAGCAAACTATGCTCTGGCTAGATGGTTTCCAAAATGAATCTAGCCGTGCCCTTTGTATGTTTTTTTTTTGTTAGATAATGGACAGAAATTTAACCCACAAAAATAAATAAGTGGTAAAATTTTCACCAAAAATGACAACACTCACAAAATGGCCGCATAATTTTCATAGAAAAATAAATCGATTAAAAAAAATCAATAATTAATTAAATATACTATTGCAGTCGATGCTTGCAGATGAAATGTAATCTTATCCACTTTTTTCGTATTTCCAGCCGCATTTTTACTCGTAGTAATAACACAAGACGGCATAATGAAATTAAAATTGACACTCGTAAATACGTCACGACATGCCACGTGCCAAAATTGACTAATCCTAGAAATTTCATACTCTAGTAAAGAGTGGTCTTAGTTGCTTCAGTTTGAAGCCCGATAACGCCTTCTGGTTTGTTCTGTATTCTGAGACTCTGCATTAACTGCATGGTATTGTTGTGTATGTTGTCTTGTACTCACTTGCAAGTTGTCTTAAGGTCTGTCTGACCCCCAACTTCTCTTTCGCCCGATTTATCACAGAAACGACGGTATCAATCGCTTGTTCTTGATAAGACTTGATCTCTGGGATGTTCATTATGGATTTCTATTTAATTATTTCTAATGTTCTGAATTATTTATTTATAGCTTAGAGGTGGTTCATGTCACATTGATTGACATTTTTTTGGTTTTAATAGTTTTTCCATTTGTTGTTTTATTTCTTTTGAGCTAGGCACTTTATAATAGGTTTTACTTTGTTGACTTTGTCTTTATATTCTATATCCCAATGTCTTTTGGTATTCACACAATTAAGTAGTTTCCTTGGTCAAAAAGAAAATTATTTCAACTTAAATATACTCCAAAATAATCGCATGTTCATTAATTTTCCAAATACTAAATAATACTTTAATTTGCCAAATACTAAATAATACTTTAATTTTCCAAATACTAAATAATACTTTAATTTTCCAAATACCAAATAATACTTTAATTTGCCAAATACTAAATAATACTTTAATTTTCCAAATACCAAATAATACTTTAATTTGCCAAATACTAAATAATACTTTAATTTTCCAAATACTAAATAATACTTTAATTTGCCAAATACTAAATAATACTTTAATTTTCCAAATACTAAATAATACTTTAATTTTCCAAATACTAAATAATACTTTAATTTTCCAAATACTAAATAATACTTTAATTTTCCAAATACTTAATAATACTTTAATTTTCCAAATACTAAATAATACTTTAATTTTCCAAATACTAAATAATACTTTAATTTTACAAATACTAAATAATACTTTAATTTTCCAAATACTTAATAATACTTTAATTTTCCAAATACTTAATAATCACCGTAATTGTTAAGATAAGAGAAGTAAAAGAAAATATGTCTTCACAACGTGCAATATCTCAAAAACCACAGTAATATGACGTTCATTTCACATTACAGAGAAAGTATTGATTTTGACTGGATGGTATATAGACTATTATTACAACATAATTCTGGTAAAAACTTACTACAAATTTATGATGGAATTCCTTTACTTACTTATCTTACGAATAATTTGACGTAATTGCATCCAAAGCATAATTGCAATAATGGAAAATTAAGCCTTAAAATTACTATAATAAGATTAAGATCTGTGTAAGGGCTTAGTATTTCTTAGAAAGACACGGTATCTGATGTTATATGTATACCTCGTGCGTATAAGCCCTATGTAAGCATATAAACCGCACACATTCCTTATATGGGTAAATAATTAATTAATTGATTTAATTTACCAATTTCCTCAGTTAAGTTTCCATATACAAACATAAATGCGTCAATTATCGACAGTAGTAGGTATTATGTTCAGACGTACTCTTCCCTGTTACAATCACGTACTTACATAAACTATCCGTGGTAATGGGAAAATTAAATAATGAACTACCTAAACAAAAACTATCAAACACGCAGGTATTTGTAAGAGTTACCATACTTTATATATACAGGACGTTTATGTATATAGGACAGGTTACCATACTTTCTTTGGAGACAAAAATCATAAAACTGAAACAGATACAGCGTTGTTTCGCCGTGTGAGTGAGGTTACCGGAGGCCCGAACTTTCCCCTCCCCAAATGCCGCCCCAATCCCTAAATCTCCCAAATCCCAAATCCCCAAAAGGTCGGCAACGCACTCGTAACTTCTCTGTTGTTGCGGGTGTCCATGGGCGGCGCTGATTGCTTACCATCAGGTAATCTGTCTGCTCGTATGCGGACCAATCACATAAAAAAACTGTTTTTAATTAAAACTTGGAACTTTTGTTCTATGTCATAGGCCTGCTCTGCTCATCAGGGTCACCGAACTTCATATTATTATGTTGCGAAACCGATGGCCCTACTGTGCAAGTATATATCTTGTTTATTTATTTATTTATTTATTTATTTAAACTGCATGCAACAAAACATTACATAGGCGGACTTAATGCCGTAGGCATTCTCACCAGTCAACTTGTTTACTTTTAAATATGAACTAACACGTATAAGTAGTTATAAAGCAAGCATTTTCATCACTAACAACCTTTGCCTGCTATGGTCTTTTTTGTCGGAATTAAATGATTTTTAATTTATTTTGTTTATTTTATATGGCTGGAATCGTACTGACGGATTACATGCAATCGTCGCCGCCCATAGACAATCTCAATGCCTCTCTCATATCGAAGGAGTTACTTTAGGTGCTTTCCCGGCGTCTTATGGGTAATTAGGGATTTAACGACAGAGGAATTGAGGATCGATGATAGGAAGAGGAAGATTTAGACAGCAACCTCACTCACATGGCGAAACACAGCGTAAGCGGTACTTAACGCCAGTTTTCTGTAGGGCCGTGGTATCACTCCGTTCGATCCGTCCCATTCACAAGCACATCTACATTGATACGTATTATGGCGTAAAAGTAGGTACTTAAGTTTTATTAAAATTGGTTCAGTACCTAGTTTCTATAATTTTTGACTTTAATTAATTATGTCATTAATCGCCATGTTCGTTAAGGTAAATAATGATGTGCCCCATAATGTTTTTATGTTTCGAAATTAACTTCAGTCTAGACTGCGCAATTAAAGTGATAACACAAAATGCTGCATTAATTATTTGTTGATAATATTCATAATTTCAATCTTATCACCGCAAACCACGTGTTAACCACGTTTTGTAAAAACCTGCAGCGTTAGCCAACTTGATAAAATGTATTATTAAGTTATTTTGCCAAAAAAACAATTTATTTTCCTCTTAAATTTACAATGGAATGTTAATGAAACTTAATCCATTATGATTAGGTAATTACTTAAGAATCGGAATAAAACAATAATCTTTATCAAAATTGCTCTCAAATTACCTGCAATGTTGTCAATAGGGAAAATTATATGCCTTACTTAGCGGATTTACTTAGTTATTCACTTGTAGATTTTTTCCAATAAATTTAGGCGACATGCACATCGAACTCGCGCGTGTTTGATTCTGTATATACTTATGCTGTATGTCTTCAAGCCAGTGAGGTTACCGGAGGTCCAATACCATCCCCTTTAAGAGCACTGCATTTTTGCAGTGTGTTCAAGTCGTTTGACGTTCTTCTCTTTTGCCGCCTTATAAGTACCAGAAAAATGTTTCGTATGAAATATTTATTTATTTATTTATTCTTTTTATACAATTGCATATCGGAGGACTTAATGCTAGAAGCATTTTCAGCCAGTCAACCTTTTGGTAGTGCAGAGATGTGTGGTAGATGAGATACAGCAATTTAGGAAGTTACGGGAGGTGGAGGTGTAAATCAATTCTAAGTTAAATACATAAAAATAATATATAAATATATAATTGCGTTTAATAACATTAAATAAAAAGACTAAAACACATAATATTGATAAGTTTATACAGCAAGGTAAAACTGTAAAAAGTTTAGCTACCAAGAAATTCATATTCGGGTTTACTGGTACAAACGAAATAATGTAGCGGGCCCGAAGCAGGAATAGAAACGGGATGGTTTTTTTTTATGTGATAGGACGGCAAACGTGCAGACGGATTACCTGATCGTAAGCAATCAACGTCGCCCATGGACACCCACAACAAAGAAGTAGTGCGTTGCCGACCTTTTAGGGATTGGGATTTTGGGGATTTAGGGATTGGGAAGGGATTGGGCCTCCGGTAACCTCACTCACACGGCGAAACACAACGTTGTGGTTGTTTCACGCCGGTTTTTTGTAAGGCCGTGGTATGACTCTGGTCGATGGTATTTAGTCAGTAAAAGTCTTACACTTGGAGTATAAGACAATTTTTGCAGAGCTAACGCAATAAGGTACCGCGGCCTCGGCCTAAAGCATGAGAAGGAACTGTGAGTTTTTAGTCTGTAAGAGTCTCACACTCTCTCTAGCCATACCCTGCGCGAGAAGGCACGACTTGATTTGACTGCACGGTTGGTGCGGTGGCTGGGCAACTGGCTGCCGTGCAACGTGTCTCGGGTTCGATTCCCGCACGGACCAACTCTTTGTGTGATCCACAAATTGTTGTTCCGGGTCTGGGTGTCATGTGTATGTGAAATTGTATGTTTGTAACCGCACCCACGACACAGGAGCAAATCCTAATGTGGGGCAACGTTTTATAAAAATAGCTTCACTAGAGGACAGACGGACAGACTGACACATATAAAGTTAAACCTTATGATATCTTTTTTGCTTGACGTTCAAAAGTGCCTTTTTTGGTCTATTTGAAATAAAGAATTTGATTTGATTTTGATTGATTTGATTTGAAATAATAAGAAGCCTTTTCATGATTTTTCCAACAACAAGATACAGAGCCTTAAAAACGAGCAATAATTATTAAAATGCGATAAGAATCATGAATACCTGGTAATCATCAGTTACATTGTCGCATGACTACCACGCTAATAGATTTTAAGATATCAATAATCAGATTTTGATTGGAGGCTATTTGACGCAATTATATTCATTGATCCTTTCAAGTACAATGACAATCAAATATAACATCTATTAGCTTCTGCCAGCGGCTTTGTGGTATGTCGATAAAAATCAGCTGATGTGTTAATCCAGTTTATCACCTACTAGCTACTCTCGCGCGGTTTCACCCGCTGCTCAGCTCCATTTGATCGTATCGTGATGTTTTATAGCCTATACCACTCAGGAACCTTGTAGCTATCTATCAGTGGAAGAATTTTGGCAATCCGACCAGCAGTTCCAAAGATTACCCCCCTACATAAAAACTTACAAACATACAAATTTTACCTCTTTATAATATTAGTATAGATATACACATAAAATTTCAACTAAATTGGTTTTCTGTGGGATCACCTCGATACCTTAGTGCCATTTGTAGTTTTTATACAACCAGAACCAATAGTAAAGCTTATTGCCTCTTCGTTCAACAGTCGCTATTTTCCATGCCATTCCCACTCAATGATAATACGGCAAGGTTGGCGAGGTAGCTGGGCAACTGGCTACCGTGCAACGTGTCTCGGGTTTGATTCCCGCACTCCCGATCTGCAAATCGTCGTTCTGGATCTGGGTGTGTGTGTGTATGTGAAATGTTTACAAACATATGTAAACGCACCTACGGCACAGGATAAAATCCTAGTGTGGGGCAACGGTTTTATAGAAAACAAAAAGAAAACACTATGTAGGTAACCATAACCAGTCTCCAAGACGGTATTTCGAAATTCTTTAGCAAACTCTAAAGGCATTACATTCATAAGAAGTCGCTGTAGGTGACTCACCATAGCCACCATACACCATAGTATTTACTTTCGCGATGACGCATACAAATTAAACATTAAAGTTGCGCCCGCGTCGCGACTCGCGACGGTGCGCGCGCGCCGCATGTTGACTCACATTACTACTGGCTGGCGCTAAGCTAATACGTGAGTAACGTAGACTGATTTCTGAGTATTTTAGTTGTAGGTAGGTAGTGCTTGTTTTTAATCCTGTTGTGTGATAACGGCTGAGAAGAATTTAGGTACATCCCTAAATCACACGTAGCCCGTAGAAGGACCGGAAAACATAACATGGGCAGGCCTCCCAGTAGGTGGACCGACGACATCGACAGACTCGCGGAAAGGCAATAGATGCATTGTTTGACGTGGAGGATAAGGTGGATGAATTTGTTCAGCAGTGGACGTCTTAGGACTGATGATGATGTTGACGATAAAGATGATGACATCGCCATTGATTTTCGTAAGAGTTGTCTAAGAGACTGTATTTTTAACATAAGACACGAAAGCAGCGTGCCCTCTTTACAGACGAAGTTGATAGTAGATCTCGATCCAAAATCTGTGGATAAACATTGAAATTTTTGTCATTAGTTGTATTGCAAATCATTTTTTTGTATTTCGATAGCAACTTAAATAATACTAAGTACCTACGATTGTAATAAAATAATGGCTAATCGTTAGGTATGCAAATTTTTAACCGTCATTCTCTGACCTTTTATTACTAACCGGGTCAGGGTTCAAATTGGGTTTTTCCATTTTTATCACTGTATTGCTCGTCTTCCAAACGCAGCGTGGTGGTGATGATTATTATATATTATAACTATCTTTTGTAGAAGACGCCAATCTTTCTTCTTGTTTCTGCATATTTGTTTTAGCAGTTAGATTGACTGACACTTCCTTATACTTCTAAGGGTAGAGATCCTGCAACATCCTAATTCTCTTGTAATTAATTTAAAGTTTTTATATTCAAAGATCTATAATGTTTTTATATATTGCTATGAATCAAACAAACCGAAGAAATCGGGAGATCTAGAAGACAAGATCAGCTGAAAAGAAGCGTGTGGTAAAATTGCATTCAAATAAAAAAAGAATCGGCCATGTACTAGTCGGACTCGAGCACAAAGAAAGACTTCGATATTACTATTTGTTGTTACTTTCTATCACCACACCACTATAGATAGGGCGTGAGGACCACCCTGAGGACACGGTGGAGCATACGGTGGCGGTGTCCTCTGCTTGGACTGAGCACTGCTGTGTTCTCAGGGAAGTGATCAGCGATGACCTCTCGCGCCCAGCCTTAGTGAAGGCGATGGTGCGGAGCGAAAGGAATTGGGAAGACGTCTCCTCTTTCTGTAAAGCAGTTATGGGGTTATAGGACCCACTATAGTCGATTTCTGGCCGGGGAATGTGCGTGCTAATCGCAATAATGTACCTAACGGGGCCGGCTCAGAGTAGAAGAAGGAAATGGTTTTTGACAGCAAGTCTGACTTTCCCTACCCACGTCTCTCCTCGATGATTTTTGCCAATCAAAAGGGACTGACAAATGATATTTCCTTTATAATGTCTTAGCTCAAAGATACCTAACATTAGAACAGCCTTTGGACCCAGTATTCCATGCGACAGCAATGAATCACCATTCGGAAAATATTTACAAATATATTATTGTTATGTCTTCTTATAATATATTAATGAATTAAATAAATAGACGTCTTATGTACTTACGTACGTTTATAGTAATTTATCTTGCTTTAGTTATTTGTGTAAGTATGAATCAGAAGTACTTTTCATATATTATGTCTGGGTGCTAATTTGTAGGTATTTATTTATGCATCATACCTACATTGCTAACATCATCATCATCAGCCTGTTGTCGTCCACTGCTGGACATAGGCCTCCCCAATTCTCATCCAACCACTGCCAGCCACCCTGCGGATGTCGTCAGTCCACCTAGCTGGAGAGCGCCCTACACTACGTTTGCCTAAATGTGGTCTCCACTCTAGAACAAGATTACATTGCTAACGCTTAGACATATTTTTGTAATTGTAATATTTGACTTTGAAATAGCAGTACATCCTACATCATCATGAAAAGGCGTCTGGTTGCACGGAGAAGATTTGAACATTTATCACCACGTTTGCCCAATACGGGTTGGCGATTTGAAACCGCCGGTTTCGGTGGCAAACTTTGAATTTCCTTACGCGAATTTCCGCTTGTCAGCTATATCAAAACAACCTTAGAAGATACAAATAACCTGTAAAAGACCCTTGGTACTTGCCAAGTCACGAAGCCTCATCCTGTTGCGTGAAAAGCAGACGCCTTAACCTTTGGACCAGCAGGACCGAATGTAGATGAAAGAATCCTAATTCCTGACATGTTATGTTAGAGAACATAAACGACAACACTTTTTGAGCCGACTCCATTAATCCGGTTAACCCGGTAGTAAACTAACTGTTCAAAGAAATTACTCGACTAGTTTCGAGCAACGACGAGGACCTATACTCATAAGAATCATGCGCGACAAATAACGTGGCACCGCTACGTACAACCAACGACATGTAATATAATATCCTACTAAACGATAACACTAGAAAGGGCAGTCACGTGTAATCTAACCCGCAAAAATGCTACACAATTTCAAATTAAACCAGTGTATTGTGGTCTCATTTTGTTTAAACTTTCCGAACATTCAAAGTCCAGTTTATACTGGTTTTTAACAGCTGATCTAATAATGTTAGGTGGAATATGTAGCAATAATAATATGTATTAATTTATATTGGTAACAGTCATCAGTACTGTCATCTACGTACAATCAAACAGCTGCCGTTTGATCTGACCTAACTAATTGTGATAGTATCTACCATTACTGACCCAACGGTCAAAAGTCAAAAGATCTCATTGAGAAAAAAAAAATAGCGGAAACCGTCAGTCACTTAAAATATATACTTACCCGATATTATTTGATAAGAGCGCCGACAACAGCATATCACACTATCCCCTTCTATTAACGTAATGTTGACTATAAACTAAAGAGTTAGAGTTGAAAATCGAATAAGGAAATTGAACAGATTAGGGCCGGTTGACGTGCTTACTCTTACGCAAAGCCGGAACTGTTTCTTACAAAACGTATACACACATACCTACATACATATATACATATAGAGTGACCCACAAACTGACATAACGCTACATTTATTAGTATTCACTCTGTTCTTATGAGTGATTCATTATGGATACAATAACGTACAGGTAGTTATTTAGCTACTGGATGTGGTAAAGAAATTCTTTATGTAATTTCTATAATCTTTTAGGGAATTTTAATCTTTATTTTATGAGCAATAAGGTTAAGTTTAGTGTCTACTTAATAGGAGTTAATAATGTGTTACCCATAGGTACTGAATTAACTTCGATCTTCAGTTGATGATGATGATAATGGTGTTATAAATAGTTCATAAAAAAACAACTAAGCATAAGTACCTTCTACAACATCCATCAGAATCTGTGCAGTAATTTTGGAGATGGAACGTAACAAACCAAATGTTTTCATAATAATGCTTTAGTTTGTAGCAAAAAGTGCATTCTTATTTATTAATGAATTCTAAGTACAATTATTACATGTACCTATTATAGATAGGAATTCCCCTTTTTTAGATATTCAAAGTATATAATCGCTATACCTACTTAGATATTAATTGATTTACAGATAAGAATATAAAAATCAGGTGTTGAGATTACATATCTTTTTTATGAATGACACAAAATTTAGGTATAATTTCGTTAATTGTCCGTATAAATAAAAAAAATACTTATTTTCATTGATCAGTTTGTATTTAAAATGGAACACAATCTAAATTATTTTGAATGATTTGTTTAGCAATATAATAATCCTGCATTCCCATTTTCATGTTACCTTTCTATTTTTTTTTAAATACCTAGGTCTACTTACAAAATGTAAGTAAAGGATATATTAGTTAAAACCCCAATTCCCGGAGACCCAATTCTCTCCTTCCCCCGATCCCTCTCCAAAATCCCTAATACCCAAAATGTCGGAAATGCACTCGTAACTCTTCCGGTCAGTATAAGGTAATCCGTCTGTCTGGTTGTTTGCCGTCCTATAACATAAAACAGGACAAACCGAAATACAATCTATAATAATCACGACCCATAGAAAGTGCCTTTACCAACCTAGACCATAAAACACACTTCAAACCTCAAATCCTATGGATCCTATAGATCCGATACAAATAGAACACACACCGATAAATGATTATTATTAACTAGTAAGGAACTCCCTTGCCCTAGTTTCATCTCATACTAGACGAGTCTAGTGATTGACCTTTAAGAGCGCCACCTACGCTCATTAAGCCTTCCAGTCGCGATATATCATTGATCGCTCGCTCACCGGTGCGCACACGCCGCTCGGCTGTCAGTCGACACGATATCTCAACTTAGAACACTTGAGAAATAAGTTAAATAAATAATAAAAAAAAAATGAATAAAAAATAGTTGAAATAAAATAATCTGTGAATATTTAAATTTGAATTCTAGAAGTTTAAATTGTGTGTTCGTTATTCAAAAAATAGAATTAAAATAATAATGGGAGTGTTTGAGTGTGTTAGTGCAACGAAAATGGCGCCAACGGAAAGTACAGAAGTTTTTTCAATTAGCATGGCTTCCAATGAAACTTTAAATGGGAATGTGACTATGGTGAGTTTTTGTTATTTATTTATATTTCAAAGTTATAATGTTATGTTATATATTATGTAGTTGAGATAAGATAGTGGTAATCTTCTTGACATTGTACATTGACAGCATCTCAAACGAATCTCAAGTTTTATGAAAGAAAACACAAGGTTTATGAGATAAAAAGTAAAAATAATTTGCTAATAGAAGTAGGTAGGTGGGTATTCATTTGTTATTAATGTTTTTTATCAAATTATTTTGTCTAATAATGTAGGTAAGTATTTATTCTAGAAGTGACTTTTGACTTTTTATGTTTTTTTTTTATTTTCATCGTATCCACAACAGGTCTATACGAGGCTTTAAATTAGTCGATGTTTTTTAAAAATAGTTTTTTAAAATCATCTTAGAAATCCTTGTTTTTATGGATAAATTTTCCGTGTACGTCTTTGCATGGGTGTCTTATTGTGAGAGGAATAAGGTTATTTATTGCTTGTCAATCATTTTTGTACTATCATATCAATATAATCGTTGTTATTTTGCAGGCTTATAGTGTTAATTATTATTATCGACTTACTATATAGTGTTAATTACTCTAGGAAGTAAATCACTTCAAGATACATTTAAAACTTTATGGAATGATCTGAACCCCTCATAGATTGTCATCAATACTTGTTTTGGCTACTTTATGAACTTTCAAGAAAATATTTAGAGGACCTCCCTACCTCTTTCTGTTCATCTAAAGACCGAAATATGAAACCAGACCGTTTTAACATTAAATTAAACTTACAGCAGAACTTAGGATCATTTTAATTGTTAATCCTCATTCCTTAACAATTGTATCCGAAAGTAAATCGTAAGTTATTAGTATTTTTTGTTACGGAAAATCATTAAAAGACTTCTCGCCCAGGATAGGGCATGAGGCAGTTTAGTGTCAAAATAACTATAACAAGTCCTTGAGTTAAATAACCCTTAGTTGTCCAGTAAGTTTCTTCTGAACTGTCATTAAACTACCGTTACTTCTGCTCCAACAGGCCGAGGCCACGATACATTAATGCACTTGATGCCGGAACCAAATCATTACTAAGTAATCATTAAATGTCTCTGAGTATGATATAACTCCAAGTACTTACTACGTATGTGCGAAAAAAAATAAGAAAGCCTTTTAACCATCAATTGTAGGCTACTTTTACTTAACGGTAAACATTTGCTCATGTGACTGAACATCATAGTAAGTAGGTGTTCTCTTAGACTTTCACTGTATGTAAATACTTTTATCAATATTATACTTAAAGAACATACAATGTAATGCCTATTATATCCTCAAAGGTCAGTCAGTGTTGCACATATCAAGCGCCTGTTTCGCCATCTTCGTCTAAGTTATCAAAAAACTTATGTGACACATAGTTCATGTATTCATGCGAATTACGTAATATTATCTGGTACTTATCGGTATCATATAAACCCTCAAATGACTTCTCTCGCCCGGCATAATGCGAGAGGGAGTGTCAGACTTTATTGTCAACACAGTGCAACGCAAAGTGATATATATTAAAGTCGGTAGTAAGTTGAGTGCAAATAGGATTACTTAAAACAAACAAAACAATACGGACAGTTTTTTTTTTTTGTGAGTGGAAAATCATCAAATGACTTCTCCCGCCCAGGGCCGGGCAGGAGGGAGTGTCAGACTTTTACTGACTAAAAACCCCCCTGTTCCTTCTCCTGCTCTGTGCCGAGGTCGCGGTACCTCATTGCGCTTACCCCGCAACCCCGGCTGAACATCAGCCCTTTAGGGCCCCGTCAGTAACAATACGGACAGTGACTAAACGTATTTAATTTCTACCCCTTTGCTTATTCTTTGGGTTATGTTGGTAACTTTAGAGAGACTACGTGATTGACTAGAATTTAATATAGGTACCTAATCAAGAAAGAATAGCCGTCCAACTTATCCTTAATTATGTAATAGTTCTCAGAAATACTCACCAGCCACTTAATCATAATAAAATTAAACTACATATTCCTTAATCATTTTATTGTTGTAACTAATGTTCTTTAGCTTTCTACTTGATGTAGCATAGAGATATGTCTGAACTATAGATATCATATTTGGTTTAATGATTTAGCGACAAAAGTGTAGTCGGATGGACTGATGATAAGTAATCAGCGCCACCTATTGACACTTGCAACACCAGAGGAAATGCAAGAACCTTGCCGGCCTTTTGGTTTGGGTCAAAGATTAGGGTGGGGGAAAGAGAATTATTTCTCCGGTAAACTCATTCTCAAGGCGAAAAATAATGCTTTGGTTGTTTCACGTGGTTTTCTGTGAGCTTGTGGTATTATTCCTGCCGAGACAACCCATTCGTGTCGAAGAACAGCTCTATCGCACTTAAAATTTGAGTTTTATCAGAACTCTTTTCAATTGCTGTATCGTTATTAATCTTTTTAGCAGCTTATTTACTAAAAGATACGTGTAATTTTTTTTATTTTCTACTATAAGCCTCCTCTACATAGGAGGGATTTGCCATCACCATACTTGACAGGCACTTGGAGATATCAGATTTATCAAAGGAGTATCAAATAGATAAACTGCCCATTATTTGATATCATTCAAATTTGTTCTATATATACATAACCTCGTTAATTTAATTGAGAAGAATAGATACTTGTTACTAGATTCATCCAGCGGTTTCACTTGCAGTTCCAGAATAAAAAGGAGCCTATATATTATTCCATACTATAATCTAACTTTGTGCCAAATTTCAATCAGGTCCGTTCAGTCGTTTGAACGTAAAGGAGTGACAAACATCCGTCCATGAGTACAAACTTTTGCCTTTATTATATTAGTGGTTTAGCACCTACAGCATTTAGGTTTCTAAATACCACACGTGATAAAAATTCATACACACTTATTTTTGTCCCATCAAAATATTCGCACGAAATCTTTCGATCGTGTTCCTTGAATTCAAATACGCCTTTCATTTCGAAACCGGATTGCTCTGCTAGTCCGATTCTTGAACTCGCGGAACAGTGCTGACGTCATCGTTAGTAAAGCAACCGGTATTCCTTGCGGTTTTAAATTTAATATGAAATTGTTAATTGGTTTTTGAATGCAACGAATATTAGTGTTGTTGAAGAATTTTATATTACTAGCTTGTATTGCATTTTTTTTATGAAGTTGGTCGGCAAACGAGCAGTCCGATTACCTGATGGTAAGCAATCAGCGCCGCCCATGGACAGCCGCAACGAAGGAGTTACGAGTGCGTTGCCGACGCATATGGCTCTCCCACACTTTTTGTTTCCTCATTATTGTTGTTGTAACCATTTGTTGCTATACGATAGGAGCATTTCCAAATTTTGAGATAGATGATTGGATAAGTTAGAAACGTCGAAAGATTAAGACTGAAAGGATATTTGGACCGATTAAGTGGATCGATATCTCTTGCTTAGCAATAGTAATAGCAGCCTAGCTATGAAGAAATATGTATTACAAAGTAAAATTAGATGTAAGAGAATCAAGGTTTGGCACAAATGAGCCGGCTCGATCGGAGTTATGAAGATAATGTAAAAAAATCCTCAACAGGTGCACCGATATATTGTTTCGCCTTCACACATAGACCTTGAATTGTAAATGCGAGAGTTTATACCTACATATGTATGTATCTGTGCATGTCTGAATGTTTCTTACTCTTTTAAGCAAAAACTTATGAGTAGATTTAAATGAAATTTGACACAGATATAGTCTGAAATAACATGTAAATTGGCTTCACCCCGGTAACTCGGACGAAACTAGTGGCAGAAGTTAGTCCTTGGATATTTATTCAAAATACAATAATGTACCGAGGCCCCGGCCTGGAGCAGTAGAAGGTACGGGAGGTTTTTTATCCTGCTTGAGAAGAGAAAAAAAAGGTGGAAGCTAACCACATATACACATATTTTCAAATGACTTCTCCCACCTAGGGTGGGGAGGGAGGAAGTGTCAGACTCTTTCTGAATAAAAGCCCCCGTTCCTTCTGCTCTAGGCCGAGGGCGCAGTGCCTTATTGCACTTACCTCGCAACCAGACTTTATCTAAGCTGGACTTTATTCTGTGGCAATTTTGATTAAAATGATTCAATGGTAGGTTAAATAGACTTCTTTCCATCAATCTATACTTCCAATCTTACCCGTAGATAATGTAAAAAGGATGATATATATTTTCCTGTTCTTCTACGAAGAAATATGAATCCTTTATTGATCATTATATAATCTGTATGGTCGTTATATTATAAAGAGATATGTGCTCGTGTATTCTATTCAGATCCAATTGGTGTTGTGAGAAGCATAAAGGCACAAAGTCCTCAAAGATTTTTCTTTCGATGAGTAAATTGACTTAGGGCTAATTTTTTAATAGTCAAATAAATACTATCTGAGGAATTAAATCTGCTGTCACTGTCTTATACAAACATTCTGAAGCGAAAGCATCATAATTATTCCCCAGGTTACTTTTATCTAACCATTGAAAAATCAACCCTTAGTCACACATATTGTACTATGCACAAATTATTTCACTAAAATTAAAATAATAATGATAATTCAAAACCCACGCTCCATTTAAAAGCGTCCTATTTATCTACTGAAATAATTAGATAACATTAAATTATATAAAGTTCACACAAATTTTTAATTATAAATTCTCAAACATGAATAACTATTGTTCTGATTTATTTTTAGTTTTACGAATAATTGTATTTGTATTAGTCATTTAGTTATCTGTTTAAAATAGCCGGCAATGTGCGTACGTTACAAGTAAGCAGAATTTATTAAGTACTACGTCTGGTCCCAACGACATATTAATAATATTGACTGACATACTTACAATATTATTCAAGCACACGGTTAAGGTTTTCTTGGTCGGGAGGCGGGCAACCCTTACTCGCCGTCCGCAGACAGGCATACACGCGCTTACGGTGGCCGGAGATCGTCTCTCGATCCTCAACGCCCGGACGGTCGAATACTGAGGAGGCTGGGGCGTGAGGAGGATAATTCCGTCACGCGCTCCGCCTCCTCCTTTGCGAGCATCACTGCTTCAGAAAACGGCTACAGAAAGAGGAGACGGCTTCCCAGTTCCTCTCGCTACGAACCATGGTCTCGACTAAGCCGTGCGCGAGAGGTCGCCACCTCCGATCACTTCCCCGAGGACACGGCGGTGAGAAGTAAGAGAAGGGACGGTGTGGTTTTTAGTGAGTAAGAGTTCTAAACTCTCTTTCACCAAAATAGAAGTGAGTCAAAACAGATGACTTTACCCCTAAAAAAATGCATTATTAGGTATACGCAACCATTGAATAAATGAAAAAGTATACATATATTTAGTGCGTGGCTGGCTTTTCAGTGATTAGGCATTTGACAATTGGAATATTTCAGTTATCACTTCGATCGAGCCGGACCATTCATGTCAAGCATGGCTTTCTTACACTTGTTTGTTTGTCCTTCATGTTGCCAAGAAGCGATTTCTGTAATCTAGCAAACTTAAGTAGGCTCATTTCCTTTTACCGATCTATCATACTTAACTAACAGCAGTGTTCACCATCAATGCAACCAACTACAAATACTTATTGTAACAATATCTATACTAATATTATAAAGAGGTAAAATTTGTAAGTTTTGTAAGTTTTTATGTAGGGGGTTATCTTTGGAACCATTGGTCGGATTTCCGAAATTCTTTCACTGATAGATAGCTACAATGTTCCTGAGTGCTATAGGCTATAAAACATCACGCTACGACCAAATGGAGCCGAGCAGCGGGTGAAACCGCGCGAGAGTAGCTAGTTATGTAGAAATTCAGAATTTACGCGTGAAAGACAAGGATGAAGAAGTAGCTGGTGTTGGATTCCAATATAATTCCAATTAATTAGAAAAAGTTAAGTGTTACTGTTGTTGTGAGATCAAAACTAAATTGTGCGTGTCATTTTATGGAAGTATTCGGAATTGATTTAGGAGGTACCTGTGGCTTATACATTTTTATACATATATGAGGAATGCGTCTGTATTTAATAACTAGTTAGTACTATATAGTTAGCTGTTTTATTGATTACTAGCTACTCTCTCTCTCTCTGTTTCACTCGCTGCTCAGCTCCATCCAATCGTCCAAGTCGGCAAACGAGCTGACGGATTATCTGATGGTAAGCAGTCAGCGCCGCCCATGGACACCCGCAACGGAGGAGTTACGAGTGCATTGTCGACCTTTTAGGGATTAGGGATTTGGAGATTTAGGGATTGGGGAAGGGTCCGGGAAGGGGAAGGATTGGGCCTCCGGTAACCTCACTCACACGGCGAAACACAACGCTGTGATTGTTTCACGCCGGTTTTCTGTGAGGCCGTGGTATCACTCCGGTCGAGCCGACCCGTTCGTGCCGAAGCATGGCTCTCTCACACTTAAAAGTGAGTGTAGTGAAGTGAGTCAAAACAGATCACGGTCCCTTTTAGAACAATGTATAACAAGGTATACGATACTATAAAAAATACATAAAGTATATAATTATTTAGTGCGTGGCTAGCTTTTTAGTGATTAGGCATTTGACAATTGGAATATTTCAGTTATCACTTCAATCGAGCCGGCCCATTCTTGCCAAGCATGGCTTTCTTACACTTGTTTGTTTGTCTCACTTTGCCACGAATCAATTTTATGAAGGTAATCTTGCAAATTTAAATAGGTAATTTTCCTTTTACCAATCTTTCGTACTCAACAGCAGTGTTCACCATCATTGCAACCATACAACAAATACTTATATTGTAACAATATCTATACTAATATTATAAAGAGGTAAAATTTGTATGTTTGTATGTAGGGGGTAATCTTTGGAACCGCTGGTCGGATTGCCAAAATTCTTTCACTGATAGATAGCTACAATTTTCCTGAGTGCTATAGGCTATAAAACATCACGGTACGATCAAATGGAGCCGAGCAGCGGGTGAAACCGCGCGAGAGTAGCTAGTTATGTAGAAATTCAGAATTTACGCGTGAAAGACAAGGATGAAGAAGTAGCTGGTGTTGGATTCCAATATAATTCCAATTAATTAGAAAAAGTTAAGTGTTACTGTTGTTGTGAGATCAAAACTAAATGGTGCGTGTCATTTTATGGAAGTATTCGGAATTGATTTAGAAGGTACTGTGGCTTATACATTTATATACATGTATGAGGAATGTGTCTGTATGTAATAACTAGTTAGTACTACATAGTTAGCTGTTTTATTGATTACTAGCTACTCTCTGTTTCACTCGCTGCTCGGCTCCATCTAATCGTAGCGTGATGTTTTATAGCCTCTAGCACTCAGGAACATTGTAGCTATCCAACAGTGAAAGTATTTTGGCAATCCGACATGTGGTTCCAAATATTCCCCCTACATACAAACTTACAAATTTTACCTCTTTATAATATTAGTATAGATAGAATTTTATGAGAGAGTTGTGCTCAGTTCTCAATAGAGCAGCTTCAGTGGGCTATGAGGATTGGTAATTAACAAGTAAATTTAAGTTCTGGTTCTGCTTTTCCATGTTATAAGGGAGTTGTTCCAACATCCACTATGCTATCATTCGGGTAGAAAGCCCTCAAAAAAACGTACAGATCGTTGTCAAAACCAGGAAATTCAAACCTAGATAGGTAAAAACGCACTTGGCACCAAGATACATACTAGAGAAAAAAGTTTAAGAAAAACTCACGACTACAAGTTTAAGAAGACAATGGTATTATAGATTAAATCAGCATTTGAAGCCTAGATAGTATCGTAGGCCTTTAAAAAAACATCACCTACTCGGAACACGTTCATCTTTGAATTCTTGGCAAAAGTGACTCATATAATGAAGATGCTATGGGAATGCGGTTACAGCCGCTTAGGTAGAAACGTTTATATGTTAATTCTGAATCACCATGGTAACAAGCTTTATTTTGAAGGAGGTAAATCATCGTAAGTTTTTCTCACCCTGACTGGAGAGAGAGTGTCAGACTCTTACAGACTTAAAAATTGCCCAGTTTCTTCTCCTGCTCCAGGTCGGGGCTGAGGTACATAATTATAAAGCTTGCCTCGCAACCCCAGCTGAACATGAGTCCATCGAGCCCCATCTGTGACGGTCTGTTGGCTCTTTAAGGCGCGCGGTACGCTTCACGGCATACGCTCGGGGTAGTAACAAGCCTTCAGCTCTAAATATAGGTTCATTTGGAGGTGGATGCATAACTATTTCTGACTATCAATAAACAATAGCCAGTTACAAATGGCATAGACAAAACACTATCTTATGAGAAGACGTCATAAAAATAATATAACAAAAAAAGAACACTGATTTGAAATGAGGAAATATGGAAAGGAAGTGGAATATTCGTAATAATGCAAATTAAATATTCGTAGAAGAAGAAACGGGATGGTTTTTGGTCAGTAAGAGTCTCGACATTAATTCTCGCCCCATCTTAGGCGAGGAAAGGAATTTGATGAATTACCCTCCTCAAAAAGTTGTAAACTGATAGGTACCTCCCGAGCGTACGGCGCGTAGCGTTCCGCGCGCGCCTCAAAGAGCCATTCGACCACCACAGACGGGGCCCTAAAGGGCTGATGTTCAGCCGGGGTTGCGGGGTAAGCGCAATAAGGTACCGCGACCTCGGCACAGAGCAGGAGAAGGAACAGGGGGGTTTTTAGTCAGTAAGAGTCTGACACTCCCTCCTGCCCGGCCCTGGGCGGGAGAAGTCATTTGATGATTTTCCCCTCACAAAAAAAAAAGAAAAAAAATAGGTACCTACCTACCTAGGTACCTACAAATTTTCATTAAAATTGGTTCATTTGTTTCGATGGTTTTCACTTGACAGATCGTATGTATACAAGTCTGTGACAGGTAAAGGCTCTTAAGAGGTATTTCAAATCACTAAAGGCTACACAAAACAATAGCAGTATAAGTAGGCACCTACTAAGGTCTTTGACTTCCGACATATTTATTCCTTTAGTCATACATTCCTTTACGCACCTGGTCGAAGTTATTGCAAGGCCAAAAGGGAGATTGGGCCTTCAATGACCGCACACACATAGCGAAATGTCAGCTTTATTATACACTGCTCTTCTTTGAGGCCGTGATTTTAGACTCAAGCTGGCCTAATCATGGCAGTGACAAATACTTATAGTACGGTATAGTAATAAATACATAGAATGAAATTTATGAAATTCATCAAATGACAGACTGTTAATGCCTAAAAAGCCCCACGTTCCTTCTCCTACTCTAGGCCAATGCAGCGATGCCTTTTTGCGCTTGCCCCGCAACCCCGGCTAACATCAGCCCTTGTAGGGCCCCGTATGAGCGCGCGGAAAACAACGCGCCGTACGCTCGAAGCAAAACCATGCTACATTTTTTTTTAATAAAACCAAATAATGTGTAACTTAATGTACAGATTAATACTCATTACCCAATAAAATTTAAGACCAAAAAAAAAATGAATTCATCATGATTATTTTCACTGTATTCATAGAATTTTTAAAATATCATTCTTCATACATTACAAACACAGGTTTTTGTTGTTTATATTATTAAAACGTAATTTTGAAGTACATTTTTATTGTCTGTGTTCGTTGTGCGGAACGAATGTACACACTTATATATACATGTATGAGTGTCGTCATCATATAGTTGTTTGATCACAGGGATGACGCATACCTGCGATTACATTTTTCTAGCAAAAAATAGTAATTACAGCTTTTACAATGTAGATATGTATTTAAAAAAAACTGTTAATGCTTCCGATTTGTCCATTGTATTAATTTGTTATAATATAACTGTGTGGGTATATCTACGCATTTATTAGATTTGTCTTAAATTTAATTTCAGCTCTGTCTATATCCTTATTAAATCTTGTTTCGCTCGTTTCCCCCTTAACCCTATGGTTGACTGGGAGAGAACGCTATATAGCATTAAGACCGCCCTAAGCACATTGGTTTAACAATTAACTAGCGACTCGTCCCGGCTTCGCTAAGGTGCAATGCTAACACTACATTTCTCCAGTAGGTATATGATGGCTGTTATTAAACATATAAACCTTCCTCTTCAAATCACTCAGGAACGTTGTAGCTATCTATCAGTTCCAAAGATAACCCCTACATAAAATCTTACAAATTTTACCTCTTTATAATATTAGTATAAATTAAAGAACTAAAGCGCGTAGCCTTATTCCGGAGTCTATCCTATGCCTGTGCCGAATTACATCCAGATCCGTCCAGCCGTTTTGGAGTGATTGAGTAACAGAGTGCCTAGCACGAATGACTATCGTAATCGTAACGTTAACGTATCGAGACGTCGATACTTCATGTGACGAAAACGGAATGTCGCAGCACGAAGCCTATCGTATCGTCTAGCGAGAGCTCGAATCGAATTCGTTAGTGACGTCATGCTAATGTAAGCTAGAGAAGTACCCAAGTGAACGAATTGAATGAATTCTTGAACATAATTTAACATAAAGATTTCGTCTGAAAACTAAAATAAATTTTAAACATATTTCAACCTTCGTCTACACCTTTTATGGTATTATATTTAAATGAAAAAATATTAATTACGTGAAATAATTCTTAAAACGAGTCAAGAAGTATATAAAATGACTTTATCTATGAAAAAAATATTATTTGGTTATTTAAATTTTGTAACATAATTTACGATTTCCGAACGTTCTTTTGACAAAGGTGACGTTTGACGGCTATTGACGTATTGTTTTTTAACAAACAAAACAAAGAATGTAGATAATATTTAATTATGCGGATATCTTATTAAGCGGTTAGTTTAAATTTATTTTAAAATGAGGAGGACTCGGCTCCAATACGAATTTATGGTGGATTTCATGGAATATGCCAGTGACAAGCAGAGAGCCTTCAGTGTTCCGACCACTCCGCAGTACCCATGAAGCCAGCCGTTCACCGACACCACCAGTCGCCAATCCTCCATTAGAAAAGGAATGCTGGAAGCTTCGACCGAAAAAAAAATCTAAAGGGAGTTAAACAAATTGTGTTTAGAGAATGATAAGAAACCTAGGGAGTTTGCTAGGGAGCGTGAGGAAACATATGATATAATGGAACAAGAGCGTTTGGAATTACGACGAGAAGAATGAAGAGTAAGACAGAGAGATGCAGAGCTCCTTTTACAGGCTCAGTGGCTGGAACTTATGAGAGAGGCAATAAATGTATAAAAATATAATCTAGTTAAAAAGATGATTAATTTATATTTACATATTTTATTTTAAATTACTACATTTTGGAATGAGGAAAGATTATGTTAGAATTGAATTTAAAATGTCTCACTCTCATAGTTACCTATTATAAAAACATAGATAAGAATAGTTTTTAAGTTAGATTAGTGTGTAAGATGTTTTGGAAATGTATAATAATAAAACGCTTGGCTCATCTGTGTAGTATATTTATTTGCTGTACCAGAATATTCCTTAAAGCCCTTTCACTTATCAAATCATCGCTTCTATCATTTTCATGTCTCATAACAGAAGATGAGGTATGAGACAAGTCTTGATGCTGTTGTTGCAGCTGTTATTGTATCTACCTGTTGCTCAGGCACATTGAAATTTATGACCAAATTATGCAACACGCAGCAAGCCGTTGTCAAACACATTTTTCGGGAGCATAATGCAGAGTGCGGTCTTTGCACAAGCATCGCCTCTTCTTTCTTTTACTGCAGTATATCGTGCGGGCCACGAGTTCCTTTTACCGCATCCAAAATGAGTAGGCGTCATTAGCCATGGTCGCTGTGGGTAGCCAGAATCACCTGTAAAAAAATACTTATTAGAAAACCTAATTTATACTAGCTACTTCCTCGCGGTTTCACCCGCTGCTCGACTCCTATTGATTTCATTTTAGCATTATAAGGTTAGTTTTTGTTGGAGTTGCTCACAGAAGCACTTGAAAGCTTCTTTATTTAGGCGGTACCTAGTATTTCTAAACTACGTTTCAGTGATATCCTTTGGATTAGATATATTTCTGAATTTAGCTCGGCACACGATTTCTCTAGAATAATCATATATGTATATATATTATTTACTAGAAAATATATAATATTTTCTATAATAATCAATCAATATTATTTTCTTGAATACATATGTCTATATTAAGTGAAACATAACTTGAATAGGTAGGTACTTAGGTACTTACGAAGTTTCTTTTGACTCTTCATCTCCAAGTAAAATAGCCGCAAATAAACTATTTGTCCAACTTGGTTCGTACAGCGGCGGTTTTGCATGATGTTATACTCGTAAAGAATACTCACAAACATTATAATAATAATTTAAAACACGATTGAAATATTTCGAAACCTTTCTCACCGTCAAATTCTTAGTGACAAATGTTTCGACAGTTTTCGATAGCCAGCCTTCGAAACTTACGTTACTATACGTCAAAAGATCGTTCGTGCTTCCAATTTGTGTCAAAATGTTCTAAGTTTCGATAGCAACACGATACGATTACTATACGATAGTTGTCAAAATCATTCGTGCTTGCGATTTTTAGTTCCTTTTACGCACGGTAGGGGCGCTGTACAAATCCCATAGAAAATGCTTTCGATCTCGATACGAATACTTTCTCGATAATGTTCGTGCTAGGCACACAGACATCCAAAGATCGTAACTTTTTTTTTTTTTTTTTTTTTTTTTTTAAAACGTGGCCCCACTGTAGGATTTTCTCCTGTGTCGTGGGTGCGGTTACAAACATACAATTTCACATGCACATGACACCCAGACCCGGAACAACAATTTGTGGATCACACAAAGAGATGTTCCGTGCGGGAATCGAACCCGCGACACGTTGCACGGCAGCCAGTTGCCCGGCCACCGCACCAACCGTGCAACCAACCAACTTTTGCATTTATATTATTAGTACGATTATGTAGTGAAGTATAAATAGATACATTTTCTATTTAAACACGTCCAATTCAAAAGATCGTGCCAATCAAAGTTCTTTTGGAGGTCGCAGATTAAAAAAGGTACTGGCTACATCGAGAGCGACTGTCCGATCGCCGATTAGCAATCACGACTTTATATTACCTACGTATGAGGTCATCACTTCATTATAAAACACGGGTAGTGCATCCAAGCATTCTGTTCAGAAAAAAATAATTACACTTAGTTCAATGGTTTGATAAAAGTTACCTGGGGAATATAATTACATATATGATGCTGTCGCGTTAGAATGTTTGAATAAGACAGTGATAGCAACAATTTTATTCCTCAGATAACATTTGTCTGGCTGTAATATTGAAAAATCAGCCCCTAATGTAATTCGATAATTTTGGTTTGCAATTTATTTGGAAACTTGCTTTTGCCCGCCACTTTGTTCGCGTGGAATAGTGACTTCCTACAGATTTTTGGTATAAAAACTTACCTATGTCCTTTCTCTAGTTCCAAACTATATCTGTACCAAATATTACACAAATAGGTTCAGTAGTTTAGGTGTGAAGAAAAGAGAGACAGACAGAGTTACTTTCGCATTTATAATATTAGTTTGGAAGTTAGTATGAGAACCTATTGTTTGAAACTTGCAAGGTTAATCTAAGTCTATTAGTTAGGTCATTTGAGTAATAACTTCTTTTAAATTTAAATGCAGTTAAGTTGGTAATCGTTGACGGTAGCTATTAGTCTAATGATAGCATAATTATCACCGTAATAATATTCGATTTTCGTTTTGAATTTCAATTTGCTGCTCTGGTGTTCAGCCAGGTTGTCGGTGCAAGCGTAATAATTTTAACAATTTTAAGTGTGGGAGAGCCAAACTTCGGAACGAATGGGTGGGCTCGACCGGAATGATACCACGGCCTCACAGAAAACCGGCGTGAAACAACCACAGCCTTGTGAGTGAGGTTACCAGAGGCCCAATCCTTTCCCTCCCCCGATCCCTCCCAATCTCTAAATGTCCAAAACCCTAATCCCTAAAAGGTCGACAACGCACTCGTAACTCCTCCGTTGCGGGTGTCCATGGGTGGCGCGCTCCGTCCTTTTCCTGCTCTGGGCCAAGGCCGCAGTGCCTCATTGCGCTCGCCGCGTAAATAACCCCGGCTGAACATCAGCCCAAATAGCCCTTCTGTGGTGGTTCATTGGACCTTTGAGGCGCGCGGAACGCTTCGCGTCGTAGGTAGGTACGCTCGGGTCTGGTTCTGGTCGGGCGGCGAGCTACCCTTACTTGCCGACCGCAGACCCGCGCTTACGGTAGCCGGAGGTTGTCTCTAGAAGAAGGAACGGGTTGTTTTTAAGTCAGTAAGCCAAGACGACTGACACTCCCATTCGTCCAATTCAAAGCAGGAGAAATCTTGGGATCATCACCCTCATAGAAGAAGCGTTGCTTCAAATAGGAAAGGCCGTGGTATCGTGGTCTTCTCTAGTCGTTTTTTGGTCTTTTAGATTATAAATTAATTTATTAATACTAACATTCTTTCCGTGTATATTTAATTTAATAATTAGGTATTCTAAAATGTGTTAAACTTGAAACACAAATATTTGTATGTCTTAGCCGACAAAACATGTGATAACCTATTTTGATTTGCTTAGAGTGCGTTGCCGACCTTTTGGAGATTAGGGTTTTTATGGATTTAGGGATTGTGGAGGGATGGGGGGAGGGGAAGGATTGGGCTTTAGTAACCTCACACGACGAAACGTTTAGTCCTGTAACGCATACAAAACAGGGCTTTTATTTGAAATGCTGCATTATACAATTATATTAACAATTTATGCATGCTGAGCAATGTAGGTAGGTATGACTTCTGCATTCGTCCCAGAATGACAAATTTGTATCAAATTACTCATTCACAAATTAGCACGTCAGAGATGAATTAAACCTAATTTTTCGGACCTAATTGAGTGTTAAAACACACGGAAGGAAAGTGATGTCAATGTGTCAGCTGTTTTGTGTACCTAATAATCCAATAACGTATGATAACGAAAAAAATTTTATGTTATAATAATATGTTAATGAAAATGGATTACCTGATGGTAAGCAATCGGCGCTGTCCACGTACAACCGCAACACTATAGGAGTTACGAATCGTTGTCGGCATTTTGGGGATAAGGGTTTCGGAGTTTTAGGGTTTGGAGATGGGGAAGGATTAAGTCTCCGGTAACCTAACTCACACGGCGAGACATAATGCTGTTTATTACACGCCGGTTTTTTCTAAGGCCGTGGTATCACTCCGTTCTGGCCAACTCATTGAAGCAGAAGCATGGCTCTCCCACACTAAAAATGCGTGGGAGAGTGGAGTAGGTAGAGAAATTGATTTGCACTTGATGTTCCTACATCAATGATATAAATATTGTATCTACAGGACTAGCTACCCGTCCCGGTTTTGCATCGGGACGGGATAGGTACCTACTGTATTTTACCGTTTTTTTTTAATGTAATAAGTCGGCAAACGAGCGGACGGATTACCTGATGGAAAGCAATCAACGCCGCCCATGGACACCCGCAACGGAGGAGTTACGAGTGCGTTGCCGACCTTTTAGGGATTAGGGATTTGGAGATTTAGGGATTGGGGAAGGGTCCGGGAAGGGGAAGGATTGGGCCTCCGGTAACGCTGTGGTTGTTTCACGCCGGTTTTCTGTGAGGCCGTGGTATCACTCCGGTCGAGCCAACCCATTCGTGCCGAAGCATGGCTCTCCCACACTATTAAAAAAACCGCATCAAAATCCGTTGTGTTGTTTTAAAGATTTAAGCATACATAAGGAGGGGTATAGGGACAGAGAAAGCGACTTTGTTTCAAACTATGTAGTGATGATTATTATCTATAGGTAAGTAGCTATAATCCTATACAGCGGTTTACAATACACGTGGATAGAACTTGTTGTAATTGATAACAACTATATTAGTTTAATTAATGCGTGTGTGCAAAAATATGTAGGAAAACATTGTATGACATAGTTAAGTACACTTACAGAAGTTGTTTGTAAAAGTAACAAGTTGTATCTACAAAAGAATTCAAACGTTATTGACTAGTGAGTCAGTATCTAGTGCAAATATTCTGTTATCCTGCAATCATATCCGTTTGTGCTGTGTTTCATCGATTTTCTTATTAAAAATCGTGTCTAAGAAATAATTACGTAAATCCCTAACAACTAATGTAAATTAAGCTTTAAATACAAACATTAAGGTTGGTTTTCAAGAACCAGTGGTCAAGGTATTTGCAAATAATACCGAAGCTACAAGAATTCAAATAGAAAAATGGTTTCAAAGTAAATATTGTTTTGGTTTAGCTACTCGCGAAACCAGATGTTAGATTTATACAAACAATTTTATAGAAAACGCATTTGAAACGAATCCGGTTGCAAATTATGGTTAAAATTATCTGCTAAATGTTACTAACAGGAAAGTTATTTTTCAACTTGAATGAAACTCATAAAATTTTATGCGCTTAATCTCGGCTCCGGATTTTTTAAAATATGTACTTAGTGTTTCTACTCAACAAGAGATGGCGCTGTTTTCAACATTCACCATAACTATAAAAATCTTTTTCATAATCAACAGCAGTGTATGAAAAAGATAAGAAAAAATTATACAATGAAATAAAAGATAGATTTAATTATAATTGCCCTACTTAGACCTCTAATTAAGAACGTCTGACATCGGATCGGTTTCAAGTAGTTTTATGCATGGTTTCACGCTTCTCGGGTTACTAATTAAATAAGTAGCTGCCGTAATCAGATATTACTTATATGATGATTCCAACCAGAAGTTTAATTACAGCTTTATTAAATTATATTTTTAATTTTAAGTATTCATCTGCAGAAAAGTACTAAAACTTAAATGATTATCTATGATTGTATGCAGCCATGTATTTTTGCGCAAAAATATAAGTACCTATTGTGTGTACAGAATTTTTCTTGATTCTTTGATTCTTCTTTGACGACGAGCAGACGATTGACTGATGGTAAGCAATCAGCGCCGCCCATGGACAACCGCAACAACAGAGGAGTTACTATAGTGCATTGACGATGGGGGACGAAGGGGATTTAGGATTGGAGAGGGATTGGGGGGAGGAAGAAATGGGCCTCCGGTAAACACAATCACACGCCGTAACATAAAACTTATAAGTGTCGTTTTACGCTGTTTTTTTTTTGGGAGGCCGTCGTATCCACTCTGGCCTAGCCCATTCGTGCCGAAGCATGACTCTCCTCACGTAAATCTAATTCAAATGGAACGTAAAATAAAAACATTTTTTATTTCTTTTTTTTTTTGAAAATAGAACGCTTTCAACGAACTTCGGTTTGTATCTACTTTTAATATGAATTAATAAAAAAATACTATGTTAGCTTTTCGGAGATTCGATAAAATGAACAATCGTGTATTATTCCAAGATGATAAAAGTATTTCTTCGAAATAATATAAGATTAGGTAATTATTATACAAATGTTGGTCTGTTCATTGCATTAGTATAATTCACATCATCACATTATTAGCCTATAAGTGTCCACTGCTGAGCAAAGGCCTCTTCTCACACAAAGAAGGTTTGAGCATTAATGAATACGCTTGCTCAAGGCGGATTGGCGGTAGTATATTTAATCACTGGTTACTTGTTACTATCAAATGTATGGTTCTCTTTATTGGCTATTTCCTTAATCATATGGATAAACTTAAACTCAAATTACTGGCCTATTATTCGTATTTGTTTACAAGAATCTAAGTTTATTTCGGATTTATTTCTATTCTAATATTATCATTATTGTCAGCCTATGCCTAAGTGTCAACTGCTGAGCAAAGGCCTGTCCTCTTACAAAGATTTGAGAATTAATCGCCATGCTTGCACAAGGCGGATTTGTGATTTCAAACTTATAATAGGTACACTAGAAACATTGTTATAAATTATAATGAGTAATATAATACACTTGGAAAGTACCTCCTTATAGGTACACATATATCTAAAATAAAATAAAAAGTGGTTCCTACCTAATTGCTTGGTTTTGCATCCGCACGAAAAGCGGGCGTCTTACCACGACATTGTCGCCCTTTCTAAAAATAGGATATCAAACAATAACTTTATACGTATATTAAAATTTACTTATAAACTCTCATCACAGATTTAAGAAATCAATAACAGTTAAAATGTTTATTTAATATTAAGTTATTTAAGCAAAAGTTAAGTGATTTATCGTGCAAACAGCCGGTAAACCTATCACTGGCACCGGGTTCGATTATCCAACGCATCTTAAATTATGCGCCGGCGCTTGGTTCTACTTATGTTAGAGTGAATAATGAAAATTAAAATAAAACTAGTTTCCAACCGCGGCTTCGTCCACGTGGTGTGTTGTGAAAAAACGGTATATGAATTAATTCACGTATAACCAATCTATGTGCATACAAAATTTCAACCGAATCGGTCCAGCTGTTTTTGCGTTAAAGAATAACAAATACCTATATATAGTAGTTATTATACCTTCCTCATCATCAATCACTCTATTTATTTAAAAAACCGCGTCAAAATCCATTGCGTAGTTTTATACAGAGTTCAGTTTTATACTAGGGATATATGAACGAATAAAGCTTCTTTGTTTTATATTATATTATGTAGTGATTTATTTATATTTGTTAGAGTGTATACTAATGGACCAATTGACTTAAATATTAGCTTTCAAAAATCAAGTCCTAACTATTGTACAGTTTTTTTTTATTTTTGTAAACTATGATTAGAAATTAGAAAATGCCCTGCAATTTTAGTTTTACCAAAAAAATCATTATTGTTTATTTTCTTGGTTACCTTTCGTATATTACTTTCACTCGTAGATATAAGTGATAACCGGGCGACCTGTGACCGGCTGCTTGGTGAAGGCAGCCTTTATTTATCACCACACACTTTATTTATTGATTCTAAAGTTGTATACATACGGACAAACCAAAGAGAAAATAAAGATTCATTATCTTTGGAAAATAATTGATTGGCTTTTTGCTGTAGTGGTTACAGGCTGTTCTTGGCTGAATAGGATGGGTCTAGGATATAGCCTGACTTTAAAATTTGCTTTCTTGGATGTGGATTTAATTTTTTTTTTTTTTTGTTTAATTGTACAAGGTTTCGTAATGTCAGTTCATTACAATTTTAGTGTATCGCTTAATTTCAAATATGCTAACGAATAGAATCACCGTGACACCATTTTAGATGCAGATATTGTATTGATTTGTATTAGGTACAGGAGTTTCTATGACCGGCAGAATTGTAAGCATTGCCATGCATCAATACTGTCATCGAAACATTTTTATATATCAATATAAGGTCAACATAGCTGCCCAGAATGATTTTACTAGTTGCCATTTCGAACAAAAATCAAGTTGTTACAGAAATATTTTTTTAGAAAAACCGGTTTTACTTTTACTGTTACTTTTTGGGGGGTGCTTTTACTGGTGTATTTAGAAGTAACAACTACCTTTAGTATGAACACAGTCTAAGGAAGCTAAAATATAGTATCTATTTGTCGAGGGCTAAGTGTCTGGAGTAATGATCGAAGATAAGAAAGTGTGCTTTATAACTCTTCTGTTATTTGTGGTACAGGCCTCCAAGGGTCTTTGCCACGTTTAACATTATAATTGTTTTAAGATATAATTATAATTATAATTAGTTTGACGTAATTGAAATTGTAGCGCTAAGTATATAATTTAATTGTAAAATAGAATGTAATACTGCCATCTCTCGGTTGGTACTGGAAACAATTATCGATTACTGTGATTCTGAGAAATATTCTGGAAGCAATGTATGTCTTAGTTTTGTTTATATTTAATAAGCTTCTGCCCGCGTCTTCGCCCGCGTGGAATGTTGATGAAAAGTAGCCTATGTCCTATTCCGAAGTGTATCCAATACCTGTGCCAAATTTCATCCAGATCCGTCCAGCCGTTTTGGCGTGATTGAGTAACAAACATCCAAACATCGTAACTTTCGCATTAATAATATTAGTACGATTAACAACGATACACCATTAAAAAACTGAGTTTACATTATTTGTACGTATGTACAATTTTATAATAATATACCTACTTTAATACTAAATTAAGGAAATAATAAAAACGCCTCTTTTTTTGAAGTCCTACCTACGACCACGGAACAAAATACGTACGTACCTATTAATCCTCCTAATACTATAACTAATAGGGGAAAATTTATACAGTTATTCATATATAAAATAAATAAATTAATGGTTAATTAAATCATGACTCGTTTCAAAGATAAGCTCTTAAACCGCTATGTTTGCCTCTATCAGTTAGGTTTAGGTACAGTTTTGTAGCTGAATCATGAGGGCTAGGCATTGTTCTAGTCTAGGCACCAACTTAGGAACACTAACAATGGGCTTTTTTTGTCAGGGGAAAATCATCCAATGACTTCTCCTGCCCAGGGTAAGGCGAGAGAGAGTGATCCCCCCCGTTCCTTCTGCTGCTCTGGGCCGAGGTCGTGGTGCCTCATTGCGCTTACCCCGCAACCCCGGCTGAACATCAGCTCTATTGGGCCCCGTTTGTGGTGGTCTATTGGCTCTTTGAGACGCCCGCGGAAAGCTACGCGCCGTACGCTCGGGTCTGGGTCTGGTCGGGCGGCGAGCCACCCTTACTCGCCGTCCGCAGACCCGCGCTTAACATCATTATAATCACGCTTGAGGGAGAACCATGCTTCGGCACGAATGGGACGGATCGACCGAGGTTTTACCACGGTCTCAAAGAAAACCGGCGTGAAACAACACGTGCGATTACTGGAAGCCCAATTCTTGTCCCCAATCCCAAAATCTATCTATCTGTCCTGAAATCCTTTAGCCGAAAAGCCAGGAAACTACTTTGACTTTGGTAACTACTTTGACGTTAAGAGTGTCCAAGTTTGTTGCCAGTTGTTTTCCATCGGGTCATTCCAGAGTGTTCGTTTGCCGACTCTATCACATAAAAAATTCTCACACCGACGCATACGTACTGAAGCATGGCTCTCTCACACTTAAAACATAATTATAAAACACCTTCCAAGTCTGACTCACAGCTCACGGTATTTAATTTTTTTACAAATTAATTGTAATTGCTTGCGGTTATTTACCTAAGCCAGAATTAAAAGTCGTCACTGCATTGAACTTGACGAATTTCTACAGAGTTTACGACCATGTAGGTCAGTAAAACGCAACTCATTACATGACACAAATATTCTTATAAAAAAGTAAAGATTTTTAATTAATTTTTAATGTTAGGTACATTAATCCGTTTGTCGTGACGTAGAAAGGATTTTCCTTAACTTACTCATCGTAACAATGTAACTAACTGGAGTCACGTTCGACATTTCAGTTAAAACTTAACCGTTCATTAACGCTGGTCGTTTTGTAATTAAATCGTAAATCTATAACAAAATAATTTAATAAACATATTTGACGAAAAAGCGCCAAGTTGCAATTGAAAATTTTAAAGTGTTTTTTTTTGTTTAAAATTAATTTAAGTGTTAAAACTTTTGATGAACTTGTGTTTAAATATTACATATTAATAAATATTAATTATATTGAGAACTATTACATAAAAAAAAATGGTGACAGCGTCGATCCGGTCTAGTGTTCTAGAAATTAAGAGGATAGCTTCGGTTCACATGAGGAAAGAGGTCAGTGTTTATATTAATATTAAATAAACCTACGTAAATGATATTGCCTGAAATTTCCCTAAGACATAAGAATATTATTTTTCCAGTAGTCCAACTGATATAAGACCTGAAACGAAAACCGCTAAACAACCTAATCCTTAATCCGGCTTTATTATCTTCAATTAATGATAAATATCAGGGAAACCAATCAATCAATTTATTATTCATTGCATAGAATCCCTAATCTACCCCCTTTTTGATACTACTTCGGGTTCTTTAGGAACTTAGTAAAATAACATAACCTGATCATCTTACATAACAGTTCTCTAAAGATCTATAAACTCTTTTTCCAATATTCTACAACTTTACTTATTGTTAAGATACTGACAAATTCGACGAATTTAAACTTTAGGTCTAACTATAGAAAGAAAGAAAAGTATTTATTCGCATCTAGGAGTGTTTAAACACAAAAACAAAAAACAACATGGTAATAAAATATGAAAAAAGAGTAATATAAAGAAAATATGCGATACAAGCACGCGAAATGGCTCTCGCTCAGCATATTTTTTTTTGTGAGGGGAAAGTCATCAAATGACTTCTCCCGCCCAGGGCCGGGCAGGAGGGAGTGTCAGACTCTTACTGACTAAAAACCCCCCTGTTCCTTCTCCTGCTCTGTGCCGAGGTCGCGGTGCCTCATTGCACTTACCCCGTAACCCCGGCTGTAAAAAACTTCATGCTTACGGCGGGACTCGAACTCGGGGGCTCTCTGGTGTAATCCACACGCCTTACCGATTACACCAACTCGTGTTTCGCTCAGCATATGCAGCGACACTATGCGAGACTATACAGTCAACGAATGGAGTCAAACAAAATTTCTTTCGCTAACACCGGCCCATATTACCTCGTACCTAAGCTAGTAAACATAAAATCAATGCCCTTTTCCTTAATAAATATCCAGTTCAAAACAAAATGACACCTTTCAAATACACATTACATTTTGTATTATCGTAGCGTAGGTACATAAATACAGGGATAGTTTACCATCGGGACGGGAATCCCTTGCAAAATGCTTGTAAACAGACGAATGAAGTTTTCTCTATTGCATTACCTACGTAAATAACATTATTATTCACCCTCTTGTTTTGTTGTGTATTATTTCCTATAGAATAGTAAGCAGTAAACACACAAAATAGGGTCCACAGTATGAGATTACCGCAAATGAAATTGTCTGGACTGTTAGAAATTGTTTTCTAAGTATGTTCGGATGAAATGAAAAACAACGACGCTTAGTAGCAAAATTTTGTTTTTTTTTGTCACTGTCTCCCAACTAGGTCGGAGACAATTGAATGCAAATCTTTACCAGTCTAAACCATCACCACCAATTTGACATTGTCGAGGTTGCAGGGGAAGAAACGCAGTGACTTTTAGTCAGTAAGAGTCTGACACTACCTTTCGGTCACACAGGGCGAAAGAAAAATGCCACAAGTCTGTCATTGTTCTTTCGTTAAGTCCATTTTCAATTTGTCGCTTGAAAACGCTTTTCAACTCTTTAAGTCAACTATTTATTTGAGTAAAAATTCACAACTGTCATAAGCTAAACAAGCACTTAATGTATCATAATTATTATTCTAAAATCTTCATTTATTTCTACAAAAAAAGTTATAGGATTGCAAAAAACAATGAAAATCGAATACTATGAGTAATCCTGATGTAATTTCATTACTTATTAAGTTTTATCTTTTATCTTTCAAGTGCATCATGAGTCAGACTCAGTTCTTAGGTAAACACTAAAATGTTATAATCACTATGACAGTTGTTTATACTACAATTTTTATTAAGTACTGACATAAAAATAAATGATTCAATATTTTTATTTGCGGCGGCTGGCGTTCCGCGCTTGCTTCAAAGAGGCAGCACAGACTGGACCCTATAGGGCTGATATTCAAACGGGATTGCGAGGCAAGCGCAACGAGGCACCGCGGCTTCGGCCTTAAGCAGGAGAAGAAATGGGGGCGTTTTTAGTCAGTAAGAGTCTGTCACTCCCTTTCGCCTCACCATGAGCGAGAGACGTCATTTAAAGGTTTGACAAAAATAATACATTTTATTGAATCATATGTTTTTATGATTTTTTAAACGTTTCTCCATTTCCGTGGATGCGTTTACAAACAAACAATTTTACCTATACACATCAAAACCTGAAGACAAAGAATTGTTCCATGCGGGATATAGCCCACGATACATTTCACAGCCGACTATAGTCTAGTCACCGCAAGATAGACAATTAGGTAGTTCAATTTATTGCTTCGTTGAAAGAGTTATATTAAATGGCAATATTGCCAAAAAAGGGGTAATAAGACAGATTACCGACTGAGGTGAAATCAGATTTCATTTTTTCTTAACTATGTTTTACTTCAAACAATAATTATTCGCAGTACATTGAACAATGTAGTGTAGTCCCTTTATCTAAGTAGGTATATTATCATAATAATCTTATCAATTTGCTTTAGATAGGATCGCATCGCACCAGAGTTGTTGATGAAATATTTGCATATTTCAAATCTTAACTTATGAGGTTGATGTCGATTATACGTGGCACATATAAAAGTATAATAATGAATGTCATAAATTCACGCATTTTAATTACCGAATATTTTCCTATAACACAAAAAGTAAATTTGACAGCCATATTTAAGCCCAAATTACTACAATCTCCCCTCTTACTTACAAATCATTATGTTGTCAATACGAATAAGATGTATATTCCAGACTTAAGTGTGCTTATGTTACAAAACCATATCTCATATTTTCAATGGAATACGCAAAAAAATCCGAATTTAAAATCTATAAGAAGCCTTAGAGAAACCGTCTTAAATACATAATTTACATTGACCAACAAATTACTATTTAAGCAAGGTAAATTATGACAATAATTTTGACGTAGGTAACAGTACGACATTGACGTTGCAGTGACGTTCCAATTTCCAGCTTAAGTTTAGTCGTCTATGGTAGAAGGGATTGACCTAGTAGTACATTTATAGTACTTCGTAATTATGACCCACTTCATTAAAAGTAAGGAAATGACGTCACAGTTCGAAGTATAAACTTACTCAAAGTAAGGAGGTTGGTTAGGTCCAAACCTTCGCGTGTCCTTTGGAAATTTCTTCATCAACGTCACAGTTCAGAATCATGGAATAATATTAGCACTATTGCTAATGATAGCCATACTGGTGTATCATTGATTCAAATATTATCAATACTAATATAAGGTAGATTTGTCATTATTTTGAATGCGCACATTTCGAAATAATTAATGTATCTTAGACTATATTTTCAAGCAATCTGAGTCTTTTGGTTTATCTTTAGCGTTTATTTTACAATATGAGTGAGTTTACCGGTGTCTATTCCTTCCTATCCTTATTCCTGCTTAAATCTCTAAAACCTCTTATCCCCAAAAGACAGACAAAACACTTGCAACTCCTCTGAGCGGTGTCAATTGCACCTATATGTATATTACATATACAGTAGCAAACGACCAAACGGGTAACCGTGAGGCCTATTACGGTTTGCTGTCGTATCACATAAGAAACATCATTCAAAATCAATGAAAGAACTGTTAAGTACCAGCTTTTAAAAACAATACAAATCGGATAAATGTTTTTTTAATAATTGTGAGTGCTATGATTTCACCACACGTAACAACGCATCCGAAATCCCGATACATCAAACAAACCATACGTCATGTCTACACTTCAGTTACTTAGAAGGGTCAATTACTCATAAAAACAAATAATAGATAAAAAAAAGAACTTGGCATATTTTTACAAGAGTGTGTTTAAAAAGATAAGCTCTGTATTCGTCGTTAAAATCGGCCTGTATTTGAATTTATTATCAGTCGCGAATATCTAGGTTCGATATGTAAACGTGTGTGATAGTGTATTTCTAATATATAATAATTCGTTTTTATTATTATAATAATCGTGTGTTAAAATTAAAAATTGATTTTTTGTGTTGTGGTTCAGTGTTATTAAGAAATTATGTCAGTGTACAGATGCTACGAATCTGTCGAGGTAAATATTTGAATGCCTTTTAACTGAAGTATATACAAAAACATATTACTTACTCTTATGTAGTATAAAACCAAGTCGCTTTCTCTGTCCCTATATCCCTTTAATTTTGAAAACTATGCCACGGATTTTGATGCGGTTTTTTATATATGGAGTGATTCAATGATATCCAATGCATTGCACCAATGTGCAGACAGACGGGTCGCTAGTTACTAATATATGTATAGATTACTATAAAATGTATCTGCTAAAATACATTGCTTACTGCAATCACTTTAGTATCATGTCAATGTGGTATAAAACAGTACAATCAAAGTTTTTGTATTTTGAGTTCTTTCCTAGGTATTGAAATACTCAAAGGTGATAATAATTCCAAGAATGTGTCATTACTATAATGTATATAGATATTAATGAATACAATTAAGTACTTTTCTTTTAGCTATAGGTACACGTTAAAGTGGTTTGTCACTCATGATAATTATGTATTTGATAAATTTAACATTGTGACATGATTTTAGTATCGTTAAAACATAACCTTAGTATTTTTTTGTAAGGGGAAAATCGAATCGAATCGAATGGCTTATCTCGCCCAGGGTGAAGCGAGAAGCAGTGTCAGACTTTTACTGACTATAACTCTCTTCTGCTTCCATCCCTTCTTCTGCTTAAGGCCGAGGCCGTGGAACCTTTTGCGATTGGTCCGTGAAAATATCCGCGTGTGGCTCCGTGTGTGATAGCCTATTGGCTCTTTAACGCTACAAGCCGCACACTTGCGTGTAGTTCTGGTCAGGCGGCGAGCTACCCTTGCTGATCGACTACAGACGTGATACATGAATGCATGTTAGATACTATTCAATTTCAATATTATTAGGGCTGGGTCTCGACATATACGTAAAATTTGATTGCACAGCTGATGCGGTGGCTTGGCAACCGGCTGCCGTTCAACGTGTTGCGAGTTCCCGCACTGAATAACTCATTGTGTGATTGACAATTGACAAAATTTTTGTCGGGTTGAGTAGCATAGCGGCAATCAAAGAGTGACACTTAAAATTAGACCCAGCTAATAAAGCCTCCGCTGTCCGCTGGCCGTTCTGTTATTTTATGAACAGTAAAATATATCAGTAGATATTATTCAAGGAGAAAAAAATAAGATAATAAGATATGTATTTTTAATTGGCCCTCGGTGTAATTTAATGTAAAAAATAGAATGACTTAAGCGTTAAAGGGTTATAAGAGACTTCACAACTGGAAGGAGCCCACTCATGTAAGCCAAATAATTAATAAAACAAAATTGATCAAACAAATCTTTAACGTAAACAGTTGCACGTCGTCTTTTGTAATCTGTTAATAAAGCCGTGTGAATCTCTACCACGTGTTAATGTTACATCATTCTGCTTAAGTATCGATAGTTTAATTGTTTACGTTCAATTAGTTGACCTCTTTAGCTCGTGGTAAGTTGTTGCCTGTTTGATAAAGTCTGGTGATCTTAGGTTAAACAACTTTTAAACAACCACGATTGCTCTTTGTTTTTATGTGATAGAACCATGCAATCAGCCCGTCCATGGATACTCACAACAACAGGGTTTTTTTTTGTGAGGGGAAAATCATCAAATTACTTTTCCCGCCCAGAGTGGGGCGGGAGGGAATGTCAGACTTTTACTGACTAAAAACCCCCCCTCTTGTCCTGCTCTGGGCCAAGGTCGCGGTGCCACATTGCGCTTACCCTGCAACCCCAGTGTGTTGCCGACCTTTTGGAGATTGGGGGACGCTGTGATTGTTTGACGCCGGTTTTTTGTGAGGCCGTGATATCATTCCGGTCGAGGCGACCCATTCGTGCCGAAGCATGGCTCTCCTATATTTGAAAACAAAAACTTAATATGGATAAGCCTCGTTAACCTATCGAAAGAATTCGTCATACGTATCTGTTATCAATATTATTGTGTGCATAATGTACCAAACTTCGGCACTGATTCATTAACTATAGGTAAATGACGTCATAGAGTTATTCCCGTACTGTACCAAGTACAAATTAAGTACATTTAAATATTTCCGTGGTATAGGAAGTGAATCACAGACGTTGGACTTTGTTGTTGATCGTTTAACCTATTGATCTGTACGGTACCTATAATTTCTTCTTTGACAAACTTTTTGGCTGCACTGTTCTCGTAGTAGCTAGGCCGGCTGCCTTGCAAAGCGTCGCGGGTTTAATTCCTAGATGGAACAACACTTGTGTGATCCACCAAATTGTTCATAGTATATGTTTGCACATACACATCACACCTAGATCTCAAACATTTCTTGTACTTAGAATAAAATCTTAGTGTGAGACAACTTTTAAAAAAGAAACTGAATTTCTCTCAGCACCAGATTACCACCTTTCAACTGTAATGGACTTCATAATTTTTTGCAAGTTTTTATTTAATTACAAAGCAGGTCTAAAATAGGAGAGGATGCGGTGTGGTTTTTTGTCAGTAAGACTCTGACACTTTCTCTCTTACACAGAAAACAGAATGAATATAAGTGTGGGAGAGCCATGCTTCGACACGAATGGGTCGGCTCGACCGAAGTGATACAGACACAGAAAACCGGCATGAAACAACCACAGCGTTGTGTTTCGCCGTGTGAGTGAGGTTACCGGAGGCCCAATCCTTCCCCTCCCCTGATGCCTACCCAATCCCTGAATCCCCAAAACCTTAATCCCTAATAGGTCGGCAACGCACTCGTAACTTCTCCGTTGCGGGTGTCCATGGGCGGCGCTGATTGCTTACCATCAGGAAATCCGCCTTCTCGTTTGCCGACTTATTACATAAAAAAACCATCACTTTTTTCTACATCGCGTTCCTACTTTGATTTTTATCGTAAGCTAGTTTAGTCACTGACAACAAGAGAGTGTCATCCTTCACTTGTAATTCAGGATTAAAGGATTTAACCATTTTCAACCATATTTAGTCATGTATTTAAAGACTTTTTTTACTTTTTGCAATGTCACGGTGCGTTCATGGAGTTCACGGTCGCATTGAAAAGACTGTTATTTAAGCTGAATTTCATACTGTACTACCAAAGAAATTACACCTCTATTTTAAGCTGGGGTAGAGTTGAAATTCCTGGATCAGTGTTTGATAGATTTATTTTGTTATCCAGGTTTAAAATATCTTTCTGTTGTTGGAATGTGCTTCTTATGGCGCTGAAAATAAAGAGTTTTAGCATAAAGTCATGGGTCAAGTTTAGCTGGTATATGTCAAGACTTAAGTATTCACAAAAACGACTTAGGGAATGCTTGAAGACATCTTAAAGCCAGATTAATATACTTAGTACTTACAGATAAGCTGCTATTGTTTGGCGTTGAATCATCTTGTGTTGTAGTCAGGTTTTGAAATCGGGACATTCTAAAAGAGTCAGATTTTTAGTGGATTTTGATAAATATTTAACTATGATATCTTGTTATCATGTCTTTTGGGTAGATTTTTATAGGATAAACGAGTAGACTTACCTGATGGTAAGCAATTGATGCCGCCCATGAACATCTGCAAGACGTTTAAATTAGGTGTTAGGGGTTTTAGGATTAGGGAAATTGGGAAAGGGTCGAAGGTTTGGGCCTCCGGGAAATTCTACGCAACTGTGGTTTCACGCCGGTATTCTGTGAAAGCCTTGGTATCACTGCGGATAAGCCGGCCCATTTATGCCAAAACTTGGTTTGCAACACTTAAATGATAGCAGTCAGTTCTAAGTTAAATTGTAATTTTAATATCCTCAGAGTCCGTGACCATAGACACATTAGTGCTTGACTAATCAATTAACAAGATTCACGTTGTGTGAAAGTAGCAGCAAAAGAAAACACGTAGGTAGGAATAAAACACTCAATAAATAAATAATAATAAAACCTTAATGTTTACAAACAAACAAATTAGTTGACAAATTGATTTACCGCTGTGTCAATTGGAACGTCGATTAGTCAACTTTTAAATATACAACCTGTCAACTTGACAACTGGTTGCTTGTGTCAAATTTGACAGTTTAATGAACGATTAACTAAGATTAGGTTAATGTTGACATTTTATTTATGTATGTTTAGTAACTAGTTATAATAAGGTTAGTAGTTTTGCTTTTTTAATTTACAGTTTGGCTTTTCAAAGTTGAACTTCATTTTAATTTATGATAATCAGGGGAATAGGTAGATAAAACGTTTTATCTTAAATTAATTAGTAATATACATTTTTTGTTCAAAGGCTCATATCTTATTTTAAAAAGAAAACATTGTTTTAAGAAGCAACGTTTGCACTTCGCTGTATTTAAAAGTTAACGCATAATAAGTGCGTTTAGTAGTTTTGTATTTATAAGATTATAACAAACTAAGAGGACATCTAAAAAAATAAACAATACAACTATTTTTATTATGTACCTAAACGGATATATAATGAAATAGTGAGTACCATAGTACCAGCAGAACTGTTTAATAATTATCTCTTTAATAATTTTAATTTTTATAATTTCTAGATATTTTCTCAAATGACTGATATAACATTTGATTTACAACAGCTAGATCGTTACAAAAGTACATCTACCGAGGTGTATTGTGCCCATAATTTTCTAATTTCTTTATTCACATGGATCGTAATCGTAAAGTTCCGGGTTCTACGTCCGGGTGAAGTTCAAGGGTTCTTGGAATCGTTTAAGTAATATTGTTGTGCGTTAGTGTGTATGTATGTTATGATATTATGAGTGGTTGGATGATGAGAAGAGAAAATTTCACTTTTAGGCTTGACTGAAAGAAGTTTTGTGCGTTTAAAAATCAAAACGTTTTTGTATCGCTGATATTGACATTATCTACTTTTTATTCAAATATACCGAGTGTATGTATACATATATATAAGAACGTATCTAGCTTTTTGTAACATAAATCGATTTTCCAAATTGCAAACAAAATGAAAATATAAATAATTAAAAATATAGATAGGTATCAAAATTAACTCAGGATACCACGAATACAAGTCTTGTTGTTTAAAAAAATATTTACAGTGTCAAAAGTCAAAAAGTCAAAATCATTTATTTCAATTAGACCTATACAGGCACTTTTTAACAAAATAGTGCACCGCTTGGCTTCGGTTCAGAGCCGAAGAAGAAACAGTGTGGCTTTTAGTTAGACCTGTACAACTGTGAACAGTAGTTAGACCTGGAGTGGAAGATTTAACGGGGCGGTTTTAATTCAGTAAGAGTCTGTCACTCACATTCACGAAAAAAATATAATAAAAAAATTGAGTTAGACTCAAAGTTACACACAAAGTACACAATAAAAAATATTTCAAAAATATCCCAAAACAACTTACGCAATTCAAATGAGGCTTCTATACAGTACACACTTGTTGACACAGCCTTATACCGCTGAAACTGGAACAATTAAGTGTCCTAGTTTCCCCAAACTGAATTTCAGGTTTAGACAGACCCTGAAGCCCTGAATAAACACATCATGAAAATACATTTAGTTAAATCTGCTGACCAAAATAACATTACAGTATGAAACAAGGTAAATTTTGACATTTTCGCTGTTTACTTTGCTCCTAAATAAATACGGGAACCGCAAATGTAAGCTAAACTGTAGTGTGCAACCTCTTTGTGGGCAACCCTGTGTAAATTCTAGATAGACTGGACGAGTTACAATAAATCTTAGGCACAGAAGTTCCATATCAATCAGCTATATTACGCTGTTGACCTTGCTTCAGTTTTAATTTTGTATTTTTTTTTATTTTGTTTTTTTACAAATCTTTCGTTCGGGTCAAACTCTTGCTTGCGGAACTCGATAATGAGCGTAACGGGACAATATCATCATCTTTTTTATAAATTTTGCCCTTAGTATAGAATTATTAGACGTTGCCACGTCAAGAAAAAACTTACATAAATCTGAAACACATTTAAAAGTACATTAATAGCCCCATTAATAGATTTTACGACATCCAGACTCAATAAACTGGGCCTTCTGTCCGTCAACATTGAGCGCAGGTCACTGTCCTCGCAAATGTTTAAGGACGGCCCTTCGACCTCCGAAGGTCATAGTACCAAGGTCAACTCGACCTTGCGCTAAAAGGCTCTTAGGTAATCCTACTTTTGCACTCGACTTAGTTGGAATTTCGTTTGGGTTTTGTCAACTTAGGGACTCTATTTAGGGACTTAGTCTCGGATTAAGCGTTTTTATTCGTCAGTGACATCTAGGGAAGAATTGTAGCTTTTAGGATTAAGGTAAAAGGTTGATGAGGTTTTTGAGACTTATCTTTCTTCAGGTGCTGAGTTCAGGAGTCTGTTTTTATTTATCTTCCAGTTTTTTAGCAACTAATAAAAATAAACATTTTATTTTAACTATGAATGGAATTACGATCCTGTAGTTCTCATTTGACGTATTTTTTTATGGTTTTGTAAAACTTACCCACATAAAATCTAAAATTACTTAAGCACCCATTTTTTTAAAACACACTGATTACCTATATGTTAACGAGTCGTTGTATTGAAAATTCAAAACAATTTATTTTTTACCTTCGAAACTATCCAGCTTCTGATTTCTATTTGGCATCACAGATGACATAGGTCCCTACATGTATACTACTTAAATATTTAATAAACCAATTTTATTTTTGTTACAGAGAAGAGACGTGGAGTCACAGTCTTCGAAAACTAGTTTCTGCACTCGACATGGCTTGTGGTGGACATTTGGAATTGACATTCCTTTACTCTTAATCTGTAAGTATCTATATGTATGTATATACACAAACATACACACATACTTAGTACCTACCAGTACACTTTTTCTAGAATACGGTATTTTCCAACTAGTCAAATTCAATACTTTTATCCAAATGTCAAAAACAATACTTTTCTATGAAATTTGTATGACACTCCTTTGCGTCAAATAGCTTGTGTTTTTTCTTAAAAGTTAGCTAAAAATGTTGTAAATTTAGTAAATGATGAATAGAAGTAGTAATGATGAGTAAAGTTACTTTTTCAATAACTTATTGAAAAAGTATTGAAACATCGAATTTATTATTTTTCACCTAGGAAACTACCGAATTAATACAAATTCTAATAGGTACCTAGGAAAGTCTCGTGATGCCAAATTTGATATCCGTGATTAATTATTTAAAGACTGCTATCAAAGAGGTTGCAAAGCCAACTATAAAAACATTTCCTAATAATATTTATAAATCACATCGTGTGTGGTACCACACAGAATTAATATCCATTTATGTGCATATTCAGTTCAGTGGGACATTCCTTTTCTAAAACCCATAAGGAAGCCACCGAAACCCTTTATACATCCCAAATTAATGACATAAATAATAAAATTAATTTTTATTAAAATCATCACGGATGCAACTAATTAACGAACACGAATAAAATTAAAATTAACCTTATAACGTTCGAACTTCGAACACCAAAAATGGCGGCTATTTCATTGCAACGAAGACAGATATAATGTTGCCAGTGAAAATAAATCGAGTAGATTTATTTTTGGAGGGAATACGTGTGTGGAATTTTAAACTCTATATTGATTGGAGGAAGTTAGTGAGTATACTTTACTGTTTTATAAACTTAAATGAAATAAAAAAATGAATCTTGTAAATTTATTTTATACACGAATGTGTTTAGTTTATTTTTCTTTTAGTGTAACGTTTAAGAAACATTTTATATTATGTTTTTGCTTTAAATCTGTTTTGTGTGTGTTGAATTTATTTAAATTTATAGGTATGTTCTTGCTTACTGCAAATATCGTAATTGCTTCAGGAAAAACTAAAGGAAATAATAATTATAATCAATGCACACGCTTAGTACTTAGAAATAAATATGCTTATAATATTATATATAATATGCAACGATAGTTACAAATGTAAACAAGTTAGTTACAGAAATTGGTTTACAAACCATAAAATATTTATTTTAAATAAAAGAGCCACTGAGTAATAAATGTGTAGAAACTTAGAATTTTATACACAAATGGCATAGATTAAATAATTGTTCTCTAAGGTAAATAAAAAAAAAATATTATTAATTATTATCTCTCATTATATTGCCAAAAGGGTAAATATTTTTACCCATAGTTATTGAAAACTATTTTTGTTATAACAGCTGTTTAGCTGTCTAGGATTACCATTTTTTTCTAATATGTCAATTATACATAATATTACCTATTATATTCACGACCTACTTATGAGAACAACCATTTATTTGTTTCCAATTACTTTGAATAAACCATTATAAAAAAAAACACGTTTAATCAAAAAGTCGACGTATTCGAACGAAAAGATAATTAAATTTAAATTAACAACATTGACTAAAAACAAAAAAGAGGTAAAAAATATATGTATTTGACAAGAAACACGTGTGGACCCCACACTGACACACAACGAGTTCCCAGTTGTCACAGACATCTGAAACTAAAAAAAAAACTAAGGTATTCTTATTGGAAAGTGCTTTTATTTTTTTGCGCTTTCTCTGTTTTTTCAAAGCATCATTCATTATAATTAGTTAGGTACGTACAGTATTTTGTCGCTTAGGTCCTTGACTGACTGAATTATAATTTACTGACAACAGAATTTATTCATATTCAAAAGGCTCATACTTTAATTAAATTTATAATCCATGTAGGTGCAATATAGGTACTACTAGCCACCCGACCCGGCTTCGGTACAATGCTGATTCTAAATTTCTCCACTATTTAACGGATTTTATTATACGTATACCTCACTCATCACTCTATCTATAAAAAACACAAAATCAAAATTATTTGCGTAGTTATGAAGATTTAAGCATACATTAAGATATAGGGACTGACACCATTGTTTTAATGCTATGTAGTGAAAAAATATGTTTGATTAATAAGCTTTTATTTTTTTCCGCACTAAATATTTTCAAATAGTCTACCTATGAAAGTAAATCTTGACCGCCGATATTTTTACATATTATTGGTCTTATACCAATTGCGAATAAAGCAGCAGGGGGATCCATTAATAATTCGCATTCTAATTATAACTAGGTATAATCTACATATACCAAAACGATATAAAGCTATTGAAAAAACACATACACAGACCGACGTACATAATACCTTCATAAAATACTCCTCAATACATCTAAGACGAGCTATCACTGACGTGTGAGACACTCATAAAGATTCTCATTTATTGACGTCAAATACTTAGTAAAACAATATGGTACTTGATAGGCGCGTACTTGTGACTGTGTTTAGAATTGATTTGCGCATTAAGAAAATGCAGCTGTCATTATGTTAAGACACTTTAGGTTACACCATACGTGAGAAGTGCATAGCTAATAATTATTATGTTTGAGATGATTAGATATTATGGCATTGTATTAGTAGCAAGATAATATTAAAATACAACTGTTTTTCCAAAGAATAAGGTAAACACGATGGGTCAGACAATGCAATTATGAATGTACTAGCTTCCGCCCTCGTTTCCCGCATGGTATGTTGATAAAAAGCCAATGTGTTAATCCAGAGTATGACGTTTCTACATACCAAATCGGTCCGGCCGTTTTTGAGTGAAAGAATAACAAGCATACATCCATACATTTTCACAAACTTCCATATTTATTTAATAAACTTTCATAAATCGAATAAACTTCCATATTTGTATATTAAGTAGGAAAATCATAATTATTATATTATTACCTAAAAGTAACCTATGATTCGTGTTATGAAAAATAATATCCATGCCAGTATGAGTTACTTTTACAGCTGGCAACACTTACCACATATGGCAGAATGCATGCAATCGCAGTAACTGTTTACAAAATATGAAAAAAAAACCGTGTCATCGACCTTTTGACACTAATACGCGCGTTCATTAGAGCGACCAAATAAAATTGGAACATTATTTTAAAAATAGAATTCATCGTGTATAATTTTATTTTAATCGTTTTACCTACGTTTCTTTTTCAAACGTTTAAATAATTTTAGATATAGACCCATTTGATAAATAAAAGTACGTTTCAATAAATTATTGAGACAAATTACATATCTGGTTCCATAATAATAAAAAAAAAAACATTAAATATTAGATGAATAATAAAGCATTTTTTTAACCCAGCCATCGGATTGTATACTTACTCTTTTAAAAAGCATTGATTGCACTGAAATATACCTCCACAGACTAAAAAAATAACTTGTATCATAAAGGCGACATTTTTGGCAAGTTTTAACGATGAGGCATTAAACGCAACGGAATGTTTGGAAGGGACCGAAGACCGACGGTATTGTGTGGTCACGTGTGTTTATTATTTTTTTCATTTAAAAAATCAGTCCGTATTTAATACGTTATCTATAATATAATTTTTTTATCGAAAATCTTTAAGCTCCATTTTTTTGTTTTAATAAATGTTCAGAACTGTCAGATAGATTTTGCTTTGCAAAAGAATCAATAGGTATATAATTTTGCACGTTCTTTAAATATTAATTGCTAATTATCTTTTGTAATTCTTGAATTGTTACTTGATAAAATATAAGTAGGTAATTATTTGTAAAATTACTTGTAAGTAGTTCTTAATGATTTACTTATTGCAGAATGCATCAATGAAACAATAAAAAAAATTAATTTATTTTTGCAATACACAAAATAGCACTTACACGTCAAAATTATGGGTATGTAAAAATACTAGATGAAGCATCGTGATTAGGTACTCATCAAGGAAAAATCCATTTACCTTCATGTTATTACCTATTAAAGATTTATGACAGTAGTAATTAATGTATTGTTGTTTTATCTGAATATGTTTTAAGTAGAATAAATTACCGTAGGTGTATTTTTATGTAATTAATTAGATAAGACTTACCTACCTATCATACTATAAACTTAAAATTTTATTTAATTTAATTATTTGATTGGTTATTACACTGGTCACTGTCGTACCTATATCATAATTATACCTTTCTTAGTAAAATTCTTACAACATTCTATTAAAGTAAACATGTCGTAAAATCGTAGGCAACCATGATTTCGAAACGATTACAAATATGTAGGTAAATTTAAAACAACCACAGTAAAACATAAATGCCTTTAATTCGTATAAAAAAACTTTCTCATCACTTGTGTAATACTTACTTATAAAAGTACTTAGTGTACGTGATCATTAAATTTAATCTTACAAAATATTGTAAACCTTTTTAGCTATAAGCTCGGCACCCTGTTGCGGCACACGCTGTTCCCGCGACGTTTAAGAAGTATTTTAATCGATACCTATTTATGGATATTCAATTTAACGGACATTATTAAAACTCTCAATTAATACTTAATATCGTGATCGTGACCATCGTTATTACAACTTTCGTTATGAATGAACAAAAACGTGCCGACACTATAATTCATGTTAATCTGATTAAAGATAACACTTTATAGTCGAGTTTCACTTAATATAATCAATTTTATGCATCACAAAATCATAATACATCGCGTCATGTTATACACCAGAATGATGTACCTACAACGCCATCTAGTATCGAGTAGCGGAACAAATTCTACAGTTACAGTTTATTTTAAATTACCTATTCTCGTTTTTTATACCATTAGGTCCGCTGCTCAGGCACGAAAATAGCTTCCAAAAAGTATAATTTAATTATAAATGGTAATTAACTCTGAATAACCACTTGAAATTCAAGATGTTGATACGCAATCTTTCAATTACGTTTGTTTCTGTGCGTGTCGTGAGCGTGGCCGGTCTTAGGAACGTGGTAGACCACGCAGCAGGTCCACGTGGGTACCAACGTGGAACCCAACGTGTCGGATGCACCGCAATTGATCTATTATGGCTTGTTACGTAATTATTCGCAATCGACTCCCGTGGTACACGTTATCGAGAAGAGACTTGCACAGGACGAAGAAACTTCGAGTCGCAGCGAATTACGTAACAGTTCTGTGTCCACAGTCATTGATCAACAAACCAGATAGGAATACACATAAGAATAATTCAAAAAAATCAATCATTTAATAAACCTAAACACCGGAATAGGTGCATACAAAAAAAAAGCGAAAAATATTTATGTAAAATAAAATTTAAATTCCACAAAAAGTAGACAAAGTTGGTGTTTACGGCATATTTAGAAACGAACGCCAACAATATTCCACATATTAACTAGCCGTAGATAATTATATCAAAATACCTATAAATAATATGGTACGTATCATAAAAAATCTAAAGTAATCTCAAATCTTCACACACCTCCAAATAACTTAGTACCAAACAATTGAATTACCAGTCATCATGATAACTACCAATAACATAATCGATTATAATCTAAGATAAACTTATCATTAGTAGTATTCGTAGATTACACACGTGAATATGTACAAAATAATATTCAATACATAATATTGATGGTACGTACCTATGTACTAGCTTAAAAGGGCTGACTTTAAACAAAATGTAAAATCAACATTTAATACGATTAACGTTTAAAATTATTATAACACAGAAGAGGCAAGTGCAACTGAACTTGTAAAACTTCGCCAAAGAAGCTTTTCAATCATATCTAATAGATCATTGAATTGAAAATAAAAATTACAAGCAAAACAATCCTTGATGTATCAGTACACACATATTATCATAGACAAACCACTAAACAACGCCAATTTAACAAGAACCGCGGCGAAAATCAGTACTAAAATTTATCCAACCGAATTTGCCAGCCCCTGGTTACAGTAGCAACAGGTAGCGACACTCTAAAGTGTCAGGACAATTTTGGACCTAAACTGTTCCTGGTGTACGACATTGACTTTGAACCATAGTTTGGGGGATTGGCAAATAAATTGGCTAATAGAGTACGACGTCCATTGCAATGTCACGGGGACAGAAATTGCGTGAGTAAGTTAGATAATATTAGAACTAGATTCGGTCTGAATGTTCCGGGTCTTGATGAAGATATCCTACGGAATACGTACCAGGAAGATCATTGAGACAAATCTATTAGAGTTGCAATTTTGACTGTTCAGAGGACGAATATTTGCTAAATTAGCGTAGGTTGGCCTGAGATTGGAAGGAAGCTAGAGGCTACTGCTGCTATGCAATTTCGCAGACGTATATTATTAACCGACTTCAAAAAAAGGAGGAGGTTCTCAATTCGATTGCATATTTTTTTTATGTTTGTTACCTCACCTCTCCGTTGTTTATGGACGGATTTGCAAAATTTTTTTTATGCTTGAAATTCTTTTCAAAATCGAGTTTTTGTTGGTAAAATTGTCGTTAAAAACAAATGAAACTACTATAAAAAAGCTATAAGTTACAAAGCTTTGGACTGATGCAATTTCTTGTGTAGAGGTCCATAGTTGTAGCTTGTATAGGTGGACTACCTACTTTTTGATGATAGATTTATTCAACCAACTTATACTGAAATACAAGTAATGATAGATTTCACACGTAGTCAATAAGGTATTTTCACAAAAGGATTACAGCGAGATAAGACTTCGATCAAATTGCTGGAAACTCAATGCTGAAAAGTAAAAATTCTCAGTATTACAAGCTTGATAACAAATAACACGACTACAATTAATTATAGTTACCTTGAAGAAACACCTATATTAAGAATGATATATGATAAAGAATTATGAAGAGTGCTAAAGATATAAATAAATATTAATTAGTGTGATTAATAGGTAATTTCTATCGTATTTAGGGTTAGAAAAAAGGATGGGATTCGAAACTTCATCCATAAAATTACCTACCATTAAGTCTTATCTACAGCAATTATCCTAACAAAAGCAGTTGGCATCATTACTGTCGTATTTTACATATATCTATTTAAACCATTATTATCTTCATCTTATCCTTCTAATCAAATCATTTCTTCAACAGTACTTGCACTGATCGGCCTCTTCGAGTTGGGAGTGATCCCAAATCACAAAGCAGGCTTCTACTGCAACGATCCAGCTCTCAGCTTTCCTTTCAACGGGGACACAGTCACCACCGAGATACTCATGTCGACTTTACTGGTTGGACCTATAGTATTTGTAAGTATTGTCTTTATGCAAAAATGTGTGAAAGTCTGTAATGTTTTTCACTAATACTTTACAACCTAATGGCTGTTTTTTTCTGAAAATTAGCTATTCTCGCGTGGTTTCATCCGCTACTCTGCTCCTACAGATCGTAGCGTGATGTTTTATAGCAATAGCCTTCCTCGATAAATGGACTAACGAGCAAAAAAAGAATTGTTCAATTTGAACAAGTAGTTCCGGAGATTAGGGCGTTCAAACAAACCAACATTCTCTTCAGCTTTATATTATTAGTAAAGATTACATAAGAGAATAAACCAAATCGTTCTGACTGGTTCAGAAATCATCCTAAAACATTAAACAGTTTTATATAACCTTTAGGTTACTCATGTTTTTAGAGGAAGAGCCAATGATTTTCTGTGAAAGGAATATTATGTGTACGCGCTCCACCTGATGCGTTATAGTGTTTGTCTGTTTACGTTCAGTTCATAAGCACTAGTTTAAGTCGCATGATCCATATTGGTGTTACAACAGAATGTTGTTTACCAGAATTTAAGTCATCATAGGGAGAAGACTGAAATCCCTTCAAATAAAATCATTAAAGAAATAAAAATGCATAACATTAGATTTGTTTTTTTTAACCTCGTGAAAGGTTGAGACAAAATCACAACCCTATAAAGATCGAGAAACTTCTTACAAATTCTTACTTAAAATTTTTACCCTTCATCAAAAGTAAGATTTGCTATTTACGTTTTATCATCAACATTATCTTTCTCTGTTTCCAGTTTTCGATCACAGAATACATCTTCGTCTACGTTGACTACTCCGAGTCCAGGATACGGCAGACTTGTATAAAGACCTTCTACTTATACAGAACATACATCTATGGGCTGATCATCAACCTTAGTATAGTTGAGGTGATGAAGGGAGTTGTCGGCAGCCCTAGACCTACCTTCTTCGATCTATGTGAACCTGATGCTGGGAAGACTTGCAATGGGTAATGATTATTTGTGTTTTTGTATGTTATAGCATGGCAAACGACCACACGGCTAACCTGATGGTAAGCAATCAGCGCTGCCCATGGACATACGCAACAACGGTGGAGTTACGAGTGCATTGCCGTCCTTTTGGGGATTATGTTCAATGCTTTAAAGTGTTTCTGCTCTTTATTAGATAACATCGAGTCTTTTCTCTCCAAATTACTTTATTAAATTTAATCATCATTGAATAACAGCATTCAAGTTTACTCAGGGCATTTTACTACCACTTCCCAATAATAAGTCAGTCAGATCATCTCGGATACCCAGCCCGGTCAGTGACTGGTCATTTTTACGACATCCGCATTTGTATAGAGCAGTGCTTTCCAAAGATTGTTCTGTCATGGCCGGCGCGGTAATTTTTATACTTCGTCTTCTTTACTCACTTGGAGCGTTCTTCAAAGACCCAATAGACCACCACAGACGGTGCATTTATAGGGTAAACATCAGTTTAGCCAGGGTTGCGGATCAAGCGCAATAAGGTGCCGCAACCTCGGCCTAGAGCGACGAAACGGGGGGATTTTAGTCAGTGGAATATGACACTTCCTTTCTCTTCACCCTGGGTGAGAGGAGTCATCAAATTTTTTCTTTTTGTAAGGTTATCCCCTTACAAAAAGAAAAAATTTCACTGACTACTCTCTTTTGAAATATTATGAGTATATAATATATTTCTTGCAAATATTTTGAAAATAGAAGATAATGTTGATCCCCTGTATAATAATATTTTACTATCACGTCTTGCTATTTGGGAAACGCTGGCATAATAGAGCAATATGTTTGCCACATAGAAATAATACATTTGACATTGAGCGATCTTGAAGCACGCATATGCTACTTATCTAATCTCAGGATTGACGTGACCACATCAAAGTGTCAGAGATGGAAATTCATGAGATTATTGACACTGAATTTGTGATCGTAATGTTACTTATTAGGGAGAGAATGTGGAAGTTTGGTTGAAGAAATTCAAACTTTATTGGTTGAGAAATCTTTAGTTATATACGATTTTGATTTCTTTTACATTTGCCTGATATGAAGCTTTACGGCACTATTAGGGATACGCCAATAATTATCATTACTTACTGTATTATTATAATTATGGTTCTGAATTGTAGATGAGCCATTTTTTTCTAATGTTTTTTTTCCTCATAGAATAATCAGAAACAGATTGTTCAACTAAAATATAAAAAAAAATACTGATACAATTTAATTTTTCTTTTACAGTTCAGAGTACGTTAAAGACTTTCGGTGCACATCAATGAAGTACGCGAGTTGGTATCAAATGGACTCCTACAGGAGCTTCCCATCTGGTCACACCTCTCTGTCCGTCTACTGTGGACTCTTTATTGCGGTAAGATAGTTTTATGTTTTTATGTTCCCATTGGAATTTTGGACTATATTTAAGTAGGTGAGAAATGACGCTAATGATGAAAAAGTCTCTTTTTGTATAGTACCTATCGTGAGATACATGTACATAAGTGTATTGAAGCTGACTGTCGGCTGCGACGCACACGCTGCTTATGAATAAGAGTCCCATTGTGACTCGAAACTAATAGAGATTTTCTCACTATGTTTGTTATTTTCAATAAATTTTGTTTGTCTTTCTTCTGTTTTGTTTTTTTCATGTTAAATTCTCCTATTGATTTCATTACCATTATCATTTATATTTTGTCGACTTTTCTTGTACTTTCCTGTCATTCATACATTATTCCTTATATCCTCTTAATTTTTGACTAAATAATTAATTGTCATTCTTTCTCATTTTCAGTGGTACCTCCAACGCCGTGCCTTCGACTGGTCACACCGTTCTATTTTCATGGTCCCTATGCTGCAACTGCTATGCATCTCCTACGCTGCCGTCTGTTCCCTGACCAGAATCACAGACCACAGGCATCACTGGTGGGATGTCCTCGTTGGAAGCTTCATCGGTGTTGTCACTGTTCTTTACGCTGTAAGTAACGCTTATTAAACTAGGTTCTTTGAGTAAAATTCGAGTACCAATATCTTGTTTGAAATCGACTATTCTTTCATTAATTAAAAAATATTTTTATAGGGTTGTCAAAAAGTATTTGATTTATCTGTTCAAAAAAATGTCTCAAAAATAAAGTGATCGCGTCCTAGTCTGTCCCTTTGAAATGGCCATAGGCGTCACTTGCTAATTTAATTTATATCCAAGTCAATTCATCCAAGTCAGTCTTTCCGACATTAATATTGATCATCATGTTCTTTGGCTTCCAGGTAATCATCAGCTCGAACTTTTCGAACGATCATTCAAAAATCAGTGATCTGAAGTCCCAGGAGAGCCGACAAACTGTGAGGACCTTATTATATGACGAGAGAAGACCTGTGACAGTGTCCTAGTGTAAAAAAAGAACAAAAGACTGGTTTAAAATTTAATAGACCGTGGTCTATTTGAAAATCTGGTGCGAAAGGACCAGGATGGTTGACTACGTTGACTCTCCGAAATTAGGAACGAATTTATTTCAAAAATAAAGGCCAGTTTAGCCTTTTGAAGAATAAACACATATCGTTTTTATTTTATAAGTATTTAGAATGTGGTCCTAATTATTTTGTTAAAATTATTATTTAGAACTTAGGACAATGTTTGTTTGAAGTATGTACTAGTAAAAAAATCTCAAGTGTTGGTTTCCAGCTCGAACGACTTTTGAACAAATTAACATCGTATTCGATACATATTTATTTTCTAGATAAAAGTATGACATTATTACTTGTTAAAATGTTTATTTTTAATAGACATTTATTGACACAAAATTTCTCTGACTGGTTTACATTTCGAAAAATAGAATTCTACCAATTTTACACTTGGACAAAAAAAAATATATGAAAATAAATAAAAGCACTAAAAATGTTCAAAAAATAGAAAAAATATGCAACTGATATATCCGCCATATCTTTTTTAGTTTAAATTTTTGTAGTTATGCCATAGTTAGTTTGACTTATGTTAAAACTATATTTATCTTATTGTCACATTGTAATTATATTTAATTTTAGTTATCATGACAATATGAAAAGTATGGCTTCATATGTTGTTTATTTATTTAAACTGCATGCTCAATGGGTACATAGGCGGACTTAATGCCTAAGGTATTTTCTATGTGTATTTAAATAATCTGACAATACGTATGGCATTTTATGTGAACTGTAACATTTGAATCGACAATAAAATCTTGGATATACCTACATTTGCTTGAAAAGTAAATGTTTTAGGACCTTTATACCAGATTTGTAGGAGAGAAATAATCATATTTAAATTGACCAAACCATGCAGGTTTTTATATTATATTTATATGCATGTTAGAGTAAGATTGTCAAAGTGTGTTTGAGAAATATTAATTTTAAATACTTGTTATTTATCCATTATATGCTTTTGTTATTTATTCAACCTTTAAGCATTAAATTGAAATACTAATTGAAATATATTTGTGCCCAACGAATCGTCAACCTGTATACAAATAAAAAAAATATTAATAGAAAAAATGTACTTAAATTGGCAACACCTTTGTATGTTATAAACTTATTTATGAGTTTGTTTTTAATCGTAGAAATAAGTAGGTAGTTAAATTAGTTATATTTAAATTGTAATTTAATAATTGAATTAAGAAATAGCATATCAGTATTATAGAATTGGAGGATGGCTGAAGGATATGTATTTATAAATGACGACGTTGCATTTTGTTAAAATAAAAATTGAATTTAATACAATTGAGGTTTTATTTGCCCTGGTAATATATATACCTACTTGCCTACCAAATTCCGTTTTAGTCTATGATAAAAAAATATCTTTGTTATATCAGATATAACAAGAGTCCCTTAGAAGATTCGTAACTCTTACTGAATTATTATTTAGTAAACCCGAAAAAATCCCATACTTAGTACCTCCTTTGCACAAGATAAAGGTCAGCCGACCCATTCGTGCCGAAGCATGACTCTTGCATTTTTAATTTGAAAGATTGCATAGAACCCGCGTCATGTAAACGCTCTAAAAATTATTTGGTCCTTCTGTCCAACACCAATCACTGACACAAATATGGCCTTCGTACCAAAGGACCGTAGGGCACAGGGACGAAATATAGGTCATAATGATAGCCCTGCAACACAACCACTTATCTGCTATTATCAAAATAAGGATGCTCGTGATAACCGGTTCGATTCCCGTGTGATACACGATGTCGATGTACTTGCAAGTAAATTGTTGTGTATTAAGATGTTTTGAGGCAATGTTGTGGTTTGTGTAAGTATAGTAATCTGTGTCCGTTACCCAGGCCAGATGTTGTCGACAATGGTCATTTGAATCTTATAGATAATTAGTTGTGCGGCTTCTGTAATTGTTGCGCACATTTTTAAATTTGTTGCGCTTATAGTTTTTTAATTATTTCACAAAAACATTTCCTGCTGGCGTAACGTTACCACAGCCAGACCTTTTTATTTCTAATGGGAATATTTAAATAAATATTAGCTATAAAATTAGTTGTCTAGATAAAGTAAATGTTGTGCCTTATTTTGTATTTGTTCTTTCTTCGGTTGCGAAGTTATTCGAGATTTTGCTGCGGTAACGTTTTTGGTTTTGCTAGATCTTTGAAATGGTTAAGCGGATTCTTATCATATTTTGTACACGACTTCCGAGGACTTAGTTTAAATTTGTTGTGCAATAGCAAAACCAAAATAATGCATATTTTAAAGGTTTTTTCATTAAATAGAAAAACACTTCAATTGGCCCCAGCACTCTCAATAAGAAGTCTAAAGACTTACTTTAAACGTAATTTTAAAGCTTGTAACTGTCTTCAAATGTATGTGAAGTTTCATTAGTATCCCGTAAGTATTTAACAAGTTATGATAATATTCAGTTCTTCACGAGCACGGCCTTAATGCACGCAGTGTTATTTGGCCACTGGATTGGATATATGAACTGAATGTTATGTCAATAATTAGTTGTTTAGATCAGTTGTATATCAGTAAAATTTCAGCTCAATACATTGGATAATTAATGAGATAATACTATGAAAGTCATTAGGAAGTGAATGACCGTGGTAAGCCGACCAAGTTTAGGTGGTTACGAAAAAGCGAAAACGCAGAACATTGTACTATCTTTTGAAATCTTTAGTATAATACACCTTACAATTTTGGTACAGACGCGTACACTGTTTAATACCTATATAATAATAATATAAAAGAAAACATTATCTTCCAGTTCCACAAAATTTATCAAAAATCACCGCTGGAGCATGCCGTTCGGTAGGACGCAGGAGGAGTGGGGTGAAGGGGTAATACATTGTTTGCATAACGCACTCAGTCTTGCCAGAAGGTTACTTTTGTAACCTTTTAGATGATTTTTGAACTGCATTTTGAAATAGAAATGACAAGGACGGGTGATGTTTAATCGGTTGCTAAGCAACACAAGTTTTTATAAGTAAGGAAGTAAAAGTTCAATTGAAATGATTATTTTACCTTTCAATAAAAAATCTTGAATAATCATGTAGTTCTTTTTTAAACTTTTGTACATGTCTGTACTAAATTTATAACACTATCCTACATATTTTAGAAGGTACCATAATGTTCTGCGTTTTCGCTTTTTCGTAACCACCTAAACTTGGTCGGCTTACCACGGTCATTCACTTCCTAATGACTTTCATAGTATTATCTCATTAATTATCCAATGTATTGAGCTGAAATTTTACTGATATACAACTGATCTAAACAACTAATTATTGACATAACATTCAGTTCATATATCCAATCCAGTGGCCAAATAACACCGCGTGCATTAAGACCGTGCTCGTCAAGAACTGAATATCATCATAACTTGTTAAATACTTACGGGATACTAATGAAACTTCACATACATTTGAAGGCAGTTACAAGCTTTACAATTACATTTAAAGTAAGTCTTTAGACTTCTTATTGAGAGTGCTGGGGCCAATTGAAGTGTTTTGCTATTTAATGAAAAAACCTATAAAATATGCATTATTTTGGTTTTGTTATTGCACAACAAATTTAAACTAAGTCCTCGGAAGTCGTGTACAAAATATGATAAGAATCCGCTTAACCATTTCAAAGATCTAGCAAAACCAAAAACGTTACCGCAGCAAAATCTCGAATAACTTCGCAACCGAAGAAAGAACAAATACAAAATAAGGCACAACATTTACTTTATCTAGACAACTAATTTTATAGCTAATATTTATTTAAATATTCCCATTAGAAATAAAAAGGTCTGGCTGTGGTAACGTTACGCCAGCAGGAAATGTTTTTGTGAAATAATTAAAAAACTATAAGCGCAACAAATTTAAAAATTTGCGCAACAATTACAGAAGCCGCACAACTAATTATCTATAAGATTCAAATGACCATTGTCGACAACATCTGGCCTGGGTAACGGACACTAGTAATCTGTGTTTATTACGTATAGTATCTTGTCTATTATATTTCTGAGTAATGGGTAGAGTTAGGCATAGGAAATAATTAGAGGAACTAAAGTAATTTAAATAACCAAATCATCTTTTCGGCTAGCAGAGTCCGTGATAGGTCTAACTTCATCTAGATAATTCTTATGGAATGTTGATATCCTATACAGACTAGGTACAGAAAGTAGTAGTAGTATTAAAAAAATTTCGCCATTGTTTTGTCAAATCAAATGTCTTCATCATCAAGTGCCTTTGCACAACGCTGTGGGTTGTTCCACGCCGGTATTCTGTGAGGCCGTGGTATCACTCCGGTCGAGCCGACCCATTCGTGCCGAAACTTGGCTCTCCCACACTTACACGTTGCTCCACATTAGGATATTCTCCTGTGTCATGGGTGCGTTTACAAACATACAATTTCACATATACATCACACCCAGACACGGAACAACAATTTGAGGATCACACAAAAAGTTGTTCCGTGCGGGAATCGAATTGCACGGTAGCCAGTGGATCAGCCACCGCGCTAACCGTGCAGTCAAGTCAGTCAGTGATTTATAATAACAATATAGAATGTAATCTAGCTTCCGCCTTTAGTGATAATAATTTAAGTAGTAAAATTTTTTAGACAATTATCATAATATAAAACAAAATTTTCTAATTTCAAGTAAGCGAAAACAAAGACACACATATTTTCGTTGCCCCAAAAATATGATCTTATTGTTATCGAGAAATTAGCACAGTTCATTAGTTCACCAGTGTACATACACTTTTGATGTACCCGTCAGTTTTATCTCTCAAACTCTTCAAATTATACTAGAAGATTTACTCGATTCACAATAAGTATCACATCCTAAAACAAATTTAGCAAACAGCTGCTGTAAGCGATTTCAAGTCATATTTCAAAGATTTAAGAGTGGTATTGAATGAATAGTTTAGTTTGGTTAACAATAAATTTTCTGCAGTTTTTCTATGACTTATTGTTGATGGCGTAAAAGTGAAAATCGTTTGCAATAAGTGTATGAAAGGTTTGTAAATATAGTGAAGCTATTGTCATTTCTATTGTTAGTAAATTAATTGTCAATATGATGTGTCTTGTTTGGTGTCTGGCTCTTTGACTATGAGTGATAGGTGGTGATTGGCGATTGGTGATTGATAGGTTTTCTCTAGAAATGTTTGTAATAGTGTCAAAGAGTTTAAATTACATGTAAGGATTTGAAATCTTTTTGGTACGAATATAAAATGTTTCAATTAATATGCTTATTTAATAAAATGTCACAACTATTGTAAAGAGGACACATTTGCCAGACTTCGTGGCAAGGTAAATAATGAGACTGTAGATGGTTAAGGTCTGTTTATTACTTTAATTGCTGGTGCTTATATACTAAGAAGATGCGTGAGATTTTCAGATTTAGCTATCCTAACAAACGTGCAACAATTAACATGTATGTCTTATCTCTATCGTATCTAAGTAATGTAGCGACGTGATAGTGCCGCTACATATACTCCCCCCTTTTAAAAATAATTAAAATATAAATTGAAAAAAATTAGTATGTACCTAATTATATAATAACTTAACCTTGCTGATAAATTACATCCTATGCGTAATGTAATGTCATTGTTGCTAATTCGAAGGAAATAAAAACTGCTGCCTTTGTTGTGACGGCGGCGGCAGTCGATGAACTATCCACTGCATTTGTGCTGATTGTTTCTTGCTATTGTTTTCACTCTTCTGTCTAAGGTCTTCAGTATTCCGTAGAGAAGAAGGATGCCAATTGTGATGAGGATTTGTCCAATTGCAATGTTTCTCGTCCACCATAGCTCTTCCAGGATGACTCAGTCCATGCATGACATTAAAAATTTGTCTCCGAAATTTTTCCGGTAAATAGGGGCGATTTTTTTCTGTAGATATGTCACAGGCGATGACTTCAGTAGAACCCGGAACCTTGATATTTGAAAATTTTAAATTCTTGTTATTACGAAGTCGTAATAATTCTTGGTCATCATGCTGACATCTTGCTAAATCAGCATAATTAATCGGTGATGGCACATCAATTTGTTCTATCCGTGACAATGCGTCTGCTACAATATTGTCACGTCCTTCTATATGTTGAATGTTGGTACAATATTGTGAAATAAAATCCAGTTGTCGTATTCGCCGTGGCGTATCATTAGATGACGGTTTTTGGGAAAATGCGTAAGTCAAAGGTCGATGATCTGTAAAGATAGTAAATTCTCTTCCTTCGACTAACCTTTGAAAATGTTTGACTGCCATATATATTCCGAGCAACTCTCTGTCGAATGTCGAGTATTTTTGTTGAGTATCACTTAATTTCTTTGAAAAGAATCCTAATGGTTCCCAATTACGTCCTGACTTCTGCTGCAGAACTGCGCCAACACAGGTCGAACTGGCGTCCGTCATAAGTGCCAAAGGGGCGGTGCGAGAGGGGTGAACTGTTAATACTGCGTTCATTATATTTTCCTTGCATTTATCAAAAGCTTTTTCGGCCTCTGTTGTCCAAGAAATTGGAGAATTATCATTCTTTTTAGAGTCGTGCAGGTAGTTGTTTAAGATAGTTTGATATTCAGCGGCATGAGGGAGATTGTTTCTGTAAAAGTTGATCATTCCTAAAAATCTTCTTAGCTCCTTGATTGTCGTAGGTTTAGGAAATTCCATAATTGCTTTGTACTTTTCCTCCGTTGGTCGTATTCCTCGACGTGTTGTATGATAACCCAGAAAATCTATTTCACTCTTAAGAAAGTCACATTTTTCGAGATTAATTGTTAATCCATTTTCATGTAAACGTTTGAAAACCGTATCCAAATGTTGATAATGTAGAGCCTCGTTTTCAGATGCTATAAGACAATCGTCGACGAATATGAATACGAAATCCAAATCCCTGAATAGCGAGTCCATGAATCGTTGGAATGTTTGCGCCGCATTACGTAAACCGAAAGGCATTTTTGGAAATTCGAAAAGTCCAAAAGGAGTGATAATAGCAGTTTTTTCCACATTTTCTACAGGAATGCAGTGGTACGCCTTTCGAATATCAATTTTGGAAAAGATTTGCTTCCCTTCTAGTATGTAAGTGAAATCAGTTAGTCGTGGAAGTGGATATTTGTCCGGTACAGTCACGCTATTGAGCATTCTATAATCTCCACATGGTCTCCATTCACCGTTCTTTTTCTTAACCATGTGCAAAGGACTAGCCCATGGGCTGTCCGAAGGGCGACAAATGCCAAGCTCCATCATAGTCTGAAATTCTTTCTTTGCTATATGATATTTATCAGGAGGTAATGGTCTTGCACGTGCTGATACCGGTGGTCCTTTAGTGATAATATGATGCTTAATCTTGTGTTTTGGAGTAGTGTGGAGGGAAGCTGGTTTCGTAATATCCTCGTATTCATTTAATAGTTGAGTAATGCGTGGATTCGTCTCAATGTTAATAGTGCGGATTGTTTGCTGCGTCGATTTGATCAGGGTTGCGGGCGTTGTCAGCTCAGTTACCCTATCTATGAGTTTTCGACCAGCTATATCGACTAATAGCTTATAATGCTCTAAAAAATCTGCTCCAATAATCGGTTGTGTTACATCGGCGATGACAAAGTTCCATACAAAGTTTCTTCGTAGCCCGAAGTTTAAAGAGAGTGTTTTTTCACCATATGTCTTAATTTTTGTACCATTGGCGGCATAAAGTATACATTGTTCATCTTTATGTCTTCTGTGACTGCTAGAACCGAAGTCACTGATGGTGGCAGAAGCCTCAACCATAGAAGTTTGATGGTTTCGTCGCTGATATTTCCGTTACTCAGGGTCCGCATCTTGCGCAGAAGATGTGATGGTTTCTGGTCGCCGAGATCCATTTCAGACAATAATTTTTGGAGCTGACGTTGGTCTGATTCCTCATAGCAACTGATTAGGCGTTCTTTGATAGCCTTGTACTTTTCTATTGGCGGTGGGCAAGTAATGAGGTCACTAACCTGTATTATTTCTTCTTTTGGCAGTTTTGCAATGACCGTATAGTACTTGTAATCGTCTCCTTGCTTCTGTGGTGCTACTATGGCTTCTAGTTGCTTAAACCATAATCTGGGTTGGTCCCTCCAAAATTCCGGAATACGGGATAAAATGGCGGTTCCGGCTGATATCTCCCAAGGCTTCTTGTTGGCTGCTGCTTGATTTGCAGGGTGAATGAGTCATGTTGATTGTTCTTCGTCGGGTCACCAATTTGCCAGACTTCGTGGCAAGGTAAATAATGAGACTGTAGATGGTTAAGGTCTGTTTATTACTTTAATTGCTGGTGCTTATATACTAAGAAGATGCGTGAGATTTTCAGATTTAGCTATCCTAACAAACGTGCAACAATTAACATGTATGTCTTATCTCTATCGCACACATTTCAATTTTTGCGTATAGGTTTGTGTTGAATAAACTGAGAAACAACCGAGCCGATTTTGATTTGTTTTAAAGAAAGGGTTTTCTGGTAATGATAATGGGAGAGAAAAGGATTGGGTCTTCGGAACCCCTCTCACGTGGCGAAATAGTATTTAAGTTTTGTTTCACACACGTGTTCTTTGAAGACGTGTGAGTCCCGGCACATTTTTCGCGAATCTTGTCTATTTGAAACATTATCATCATCAGTAGCAGTCTATATGCCCACTGCGGATTGGATAATTAGCAATAAAATGTCCAGATTTTCTTCGCTTGTCGCATGTTCGATTCCCGCGTGGAACTTTTTGTGTGATCCACAAGCTTTTGCTCCGAGTGTGGGTGGGATGTGTATGTGAAATTGTATGTCTGTTAATGCACCCAAGACACATCAGACAACATTAGGATGGGACAAGGCTTCAAATAAAAAGAAATACTAAGTAGTCAGGTTTCGGATCCGCACCGATTCGAATAATAAATAATTAATTCATAAAAAATGGCTGCCTTAACTTCCACCTAGCCACTAGGCCGCCACGTCCTTTTATTTATTACTACGTATTACCAATACTAAGTACGTAAAAACAAATCCCCATGAACCGTATGGACGTCGACGATTTGTTTTTCCGTCGAGTCCGTCGTAGGGGAAGGGACATAGGACAATAAATTACAATCTAACATCGCCCGTACGTCAAACCTGTGACAGTTGATACGGTAAGCGATTATTAGGTATACTTAGGTACTTTGAGTACCTATTCATAGTTTAGTAGTATATTTACATTAGTACTATCCGCCTAATATTGTAAATGTGGAAGTTTGTGAGAAAGGGATGTATAGTATGTAAGTTGTTCTTTCTCGCTTTTTATCAACATAACAAGCGGTCAAAACCGCGGGCGTAAGCTAGTATGTATTCTAAGTACTTATATGGATAAAAACAATAATATCGGACTAATTGAAAGAGTGATGGTATATCGTATATGTGGTTGTAAGCGTAATTTAACAAAGTTCCCATATAATTAGTTAAAATTATAAATAAAATATTTAGGGTTGATTTTTCAATGATTAGATAAAAGTCATCTGGGGAATAATTATGATGTTGTCGCGTCAGGATATTTGTATAAGATAGTGACAGCAACAATTCTATTTCTCAGATAACATTTATCTGACTATTGAAAAATTAGCCCTTAGCGCATTATTTGCAAACAGTTCTAACATAACGCATTAAGGCGGAAAAAGTTTCGATGTCTTTGGATGGAACATAGACTTTTTTTTTCAAACACCTTGGTCCTACGGTACCTACGCGCCATTACAAATTGGCAGCGGACCTATCATCCGTCTTAACATCAAATACCTAGTTAGAATTTCTCCTACACTATAATTAAAACTTACGCAAATACATCAAGTGTATCACCAGGTTATTTTAATTGAAGGGAAACCCTACATGAGTCATGTGGCCGGGACGAGGGTGCCTGCAATTAACTTAACCCGTCCACCGCGACGCCCTAAACAAACCGTTTTTGCAACAACCGGTGCGTTTTGTACCAACGACTTTTGATTGTAATCCTTATTTAGGTTTTGAATCGGTGAACCTTATCAGATGATTGTGTAGTCAAAGTCAAAGTCAATATTGATTTATTCGAACTATACCATTAGTAGGTACTTTTGAAACGTCAAAATAGAATAGTAATCTCTCCGTCTGTTCGTCATTGAACAACTGCTTCAATTATATTTTTATCTAAATTACTACATAAAATCCCTTGAATAGATGAAAAAATGAATTTTGTGATTTTTGAATATGAGTGAATAATAATTTCAAGTATAGGATTCAATTTTACATCTATTAGGTACAACTTTGGACCCAATTTAATAAGTATACTTTTCAAAACATGATTACATAATTTTTGGATAGCCATTCTTGTATGTAAATTTAGAAAAATAACAAATTGTCAATCCTTTTTAGCTATTTGAAATTGTAACTATCGTGAGACGAACAAAACTTATAAAAGCCCTAGTTTTAAGTCACAACAGGAGATAAGCTCTAATAGTTTCAAAATCACAAAGGGACTCTTAATCAGCCAACTGAGCCTTTATATCTAACAGAAAATTAGGTATCGCCGAATAACCGTATAAGTCATTCAATTTCACACAGCATACGTTGTGAACTAAATGACTAGTTCCACAATTAGTAATGTTAATTATAATAATTATTTTAACAGGATTTCGTCGACAGAATAAGGACAATGAACTATGATAGACATCTGTTTTAAACACACGCATTATCAAATTACTTGCGATTTCATTGAAATAGATCATATCTAAAATTAGGAATTTCTATTGGTCCCGTATTGTCTGTTGTCAAATCATATTACTGACAATTCGTTGATAACCTGGTCGAATTGTGTCTAGTGTCCACCTCTAGTTGGACAGATTCTGCCAATTTAATTGGGGTTACAGTGCAGTTTGTTGTAGCTTTGTATGATAAACCTCCTTCAAACTGGATGTGCTACGCTTTAAAACGGATGGCTTGATGGGAAAACACCACGGCCTCACCATTTTTAACGTTACTGGCAACATAATCCTTTACCAATTCCGATATCATCAAAACCCTAAAAACCTTTAAAAGTGTGGCAACCCGCTTCTTACTCCTCTGGTGCTGCGGATGACCATAGACGATTGCTTACCATTAGCTAATCCATCTGATCATTTGCTGTCTTATACCAAAAAAACTTCACGGTAAATAGGTCTCTTCAATATCATTATTATCATGATAGTCAACCAAACGAAGTAATATTACGAGTATGATCTATTCTTGAAAAATGCATCCACATTCGTTCAGAGATTTTAAAGCTGTAAAAATGTACCTACCAAACATACAGAGATAAATAGGTAAAAGATTTCTAAATGAGTGCTCAAAGGGACTTTTGTCCCTTTTTTGATTTTACCGTTGAGTGCTACAAGTGACTATTGTCCCTTTTTCCGTTCCAGTGCGATACGACATCATAATATATTTATTTCTTTCTATCACACGGTGTTTTAATATTTTTTCTCTTTTCTACTCGAATCTTATTAGATTTCTTCATGCTAAAAATACGACGGTAGTACAACACTGGTTCATTCGGAATAAAAAAAATACTGTCAAAGTCAGTTGTTGGTTCTCGCGCGTTTGGCGGGTGTTATCTCGGGCTAATTTTATTACAAATCAATTGTGTTTAAGTAGGTTCTTATTATTTATTCGTGTGTAGATAGAATCCTTCCACCATTACAAGTCATAAATATATATGTTACCGCTTAGCTTTTAAAAATAATCTTTTTTAAAGTTCAAACAATCATTTTCAACTATAGTCATTGTTTACAGCTATAAATAAAAACATTTGAAACTTAATGTCAACAAACACTTGAACGACTTGAAAGAGTCATTCATTAGCTTGAATAAAAACATTACTTGAGGCGACTTAAATTACCGACACGTCACAAAACATAAACATCTTGTGACCTTGGCCGTCTGGCGCGGCGCGGCGCCATTTTTTTTTGCAACGTGAGCACTTGACGTGTTTTTTATGAAATTGTCAAATCACTCAAACGGTTAATTGTAGTATCCATAGATATTACTGTAGGTAGATACTTAAAGTTGTCCAGGTGTCTGTGTGCCATAAAGCTGCAAGTGACAAAGAGGAAATCCGGCGTTTTGTTAGTTGAAGTTCAAATTATACAAACAGTAATAACTTTCATTTAGAAAATTGTCTGAGAAGGGAAATAAGCTTATCATTTTGTTTGGTATTAATTAGCAACTAATTGTATGGGCATACTTTATTACAAGTACATAGGTACGTTACAATGAAAACATGTTTGGAAAGTATTGTCAAATACAAAGCACCAATGTGAGTGTTTCGAAGAAAACAGACACACAGACTAACAAACACTGTTTTAAGAGACCAGATGATACCAGTTATAGATGTGTCCGAATTTTTTCGACGTAGTCAGCCAGAGCGGTGGGTGTTACCGCAAATATGTACCGCAGCCTTTTTCATAATAGTAGAAAAAACTAGATGGTGGCAGTTAGTCGGAATCTGACACACCCTTTTGCAACAGGGCGGGAGAAGACATAGTATGATTATCCCCACTAAATGCATCATAGCTACATTCTCTACCTAAGTAATTTACGAAAAAACCTTTAACTTAAAATACAAGTAAGTAACGATAATTATAAATTCGTTCCTATTAGCAATATTAACAGTATGACTGCATCCAGTCGGTCTCAAAGACCCGGTCAAATATCCATACGACGTTCACATTTTATTACTGGGTAATTAAAGGTAATCTCCTGTCAGATATGCATTAGCTGTAATCCGATGCAGTGAGCAAACCAGTCTAATTATAACCCTGCAAGTAATAGCTAGTTTTATACCAGTACTAAGCGTCCATGTTTACATTTACATGATCACTGTTAAACATATTGTTATTCTATTTCTATGCAGGAGAAGTAAGTATGAACGGGATTATATTATTGCGTAAAGATTTTTTCTCAAGTATTAAAATTGTGATCGCCCTCAGATAAGTACCTACTTTTCATTTTAATTATGAAGTATATCAACATTATTAACCCCAATGTAATCGTCTTACAAATTAATAAATTCTCAATATCAAGACTTTTATTAATTTGCATCGGAACTAAGGCTTTTAGGTCAACAATCACAAATGCTTCGATACATATACCTACCAGTTTTTCTTATAGATTTTTTCATATGATAGGTCGGCAAACGAGCATACAGATTACCTGATGGTAAGCAATCAGCGCCGCCCATGGACACCCACAACGACGGAGGAGTTACGACTGCGTTGCCGACCTTTTGGGGATAAGGGATTTGGAGATTTTGGGAATGAGGAGGAATTGGGGGAGAGGAAGAATTGGCACGGTAACCTTACACGGCGAAACACAATGCTGTGGTTGTTTCACGCCGGTTTTCTGTGAGGCCGTGGTATCAGTCCGGTCGAGCCGACCAATTTGTGCCGAAGCATAACCCTCCCACACTTAGATTATAACAGACACGCTACTACTAAACTTTAAAAATAACTTTAAAATAATGGCCGAACGGACCTCCATTACAGCAACACCTTTTACCATTTTGGTCCTAAGATCCAAAAATACTTTTGACCTGTCAAATCGGACGTGCGCCGCTGACAGGTTGTAAATACTTAATTGGTACAAGTGTCGAGCGATAGATGGCGGTTAGCACTGATTATTTTGTTTGTAACTATTTATAGCTTTGCTAGGATCGTGTAAGTAATTTTGCCTCGACGAACTTTTGGTTGTAAAGCGACCAACTGAGAGTCAGGTCCTGAATAGCTAAAAGTATCCTAATTTTAACAGACTCTACGGTTTGTTTTGGCAAGAAATCATATGTTCCACTCCTGCGCGAGACAAATCGGTAGTACCTATGTGATATAAGACAAATATATTTTCAATAGGTTTTTGTCGACAGAATACATATTTATATTGGTACCTACGACTCCTAATAGGGATTTCAAGTGCAAAATTTATAAATGTAATTAGGTAGAAATGTACATTATTTCTTATAACACGAATTAAATAAAGCGATACCTAAGCTAGAACATAATGTATTAATTAAACAATAAAGATTAACATAGTGATTACCCAACACATATTTCAATGCAAATTAATTATAGACTCCTACACGTAAGTCTAGGGTTTCGGTACTAATTAAAATTACCTACAACGAATTAATAGTAGCGCTATTATTAAACTCAGCCGACAGGGGGCGGCACGAGTGCTCGTGCGAGCACGTGCTATTTATTTTATACAGTATTTACGTTACTTTAGAAGCTGGTCCTTTTGTACGGGCGCCAATGAGATGGTCCTGAATTTCGTTCCAGTGTAAGGAAAACTGTGGAGTTTGTCTACATAAGTTGCATTGTTATTTTAATTAGTTACTATAGCAACTCCCGCGCGGTTTCACTCGCTGCTCGGCTCAATTTGATTGTAGCCTGATGTTTCATAGTCTATAGCACTCGAGAATATTGTAGCTATCTAACAGTGAAAAAATTTTGGCAATCCGACCAGCGGTTTCAAAGATTATCCCCTACATACAAACTTACAAATTTTACCACTTCATAATATTATAGTAGAAGTATAGATGAATTGTGTAATTCATTCATTTTGTTAGCAAACCACTACACCTAAAAGCTAGCTAGGTTTTTCATCAAAACTTTTGTAAAAAAAAATATATTGTGACAGAAAACTCTTTGACATCATGACGTCAATGGATGGTTGTCAAACGTTGCCTAGAGATTGTAAATTTCGTCGTGAATTGTCAACACGAGTTGGTGTAATTGGTAAGGCGTGTGGATTACACCACAGAGACCCCGAGTTCGAGTCCCGCCGTAAACATGAAGTTTTTTAGTTGATGGAAGTTTTGTCGAACTTTCTGGAATATATGAGTGAAAGTAATGAAAAATTAAGGAGCGAGAAGGAGAATAAATAAAAATGAATAACGAAATTATTGGAAGGTTCTGGAGGCATGACGATCAAAAAGAATAACGAAATTGAATGTTCTAGAACCTGACCGGGGGTATATAAGCGGAACTGCGGCTCACCGCTGGCAGTTGAGTTCTAAGTCCAAAGCGATTCGGAAGAAAAGGAAGAAGTGAAAAGAAGAAAAGTGAGTGAAATAGTGAAGTACAGTGAAATAGTGAAGTGCAGTCAGTTAAGTGAGTTAAGTCAGCGTGAACAGTGAACGGCAAAGTTGTGTCAGTCGGCCGGACTCTGCTGGAGAGGAACGCCGATAACTTATCCGTATCCGTGGACGCTGTCTCTTAAGTGCAATAGAAAGTCTGAAAACCGGTATTAGTGTTTAATTTCATCCAATCCTGTAACCCAAGCCCGCATAGTTAGGAACGTGACGTCAGGCACGTAACATTTGGTGTCAGAAGTGGGATTGGAGAAAAATGCCGCTAGTGCCGCAGGACGTAAGAGGAGTGAGTACCCGTGCTATGTCAGAAGCGCAGCGTGTGAGGGAAGAGGGTGCTGCAGCTCAGACCAGCGATGCAGAAGCCAAGTCTGTGCAGATGGATCTTCTGCTACAGCTGCGGCAAATGATGGCAGAACAGCTGCGTGAGCTGAAAGAAGATCAAGCGCGCCGCCAAGAAGAGCAAGCGCGCCGCCTAGAACAGCAAGCACGCTGTCAGGCAGAACAGCTGCGGGAGCTAAAAGAAGATCAAGCTCGCCGCCAAGAAGAGCAAGCGCGCCGCCAAGAAGAGCAAGCACGCTGTCAGGCAGAACAGCTGCGGGAGCTGAAAGAAGATCAAGCTCGTCGCCAAGAGGAGCAAGTGCGTCGCTTGGAAGACATGCATAAAGATTTCACGAAGGGACTGCAAAAGGCTGTTGAACGGGTACAAGAAGTGGAGGAAGGTTTAGGCAAGTTGGAACATCGCGTCATGGCGATAGAGGAGAGAGTGGAAAAAGAGATCTCCAAAATCAAGCAGGAAGTGACAAACCCAAGCCCTTTGAAGAGCCGAAGCCGTCTTGCAGCCGTTTTTGACGCCCCAAATGCGGCTTTAAGCGCAACAAAAGGGCTTAAGATTCCCCATTACGACGGAACAACATCCTGGACCGCGTTCAAGCTACAGTTTGAGACACTTATGGAGGCTTATGGTTGGACTCAGAAGGAAGCACAGTCAGCCCTCACCCTGGCCCTCCGTGATCAAGCGCTGTCAGTGCTGGAAGCTATCGGCGCAAGTGGGGATCTCAGCTTTCGTGCCCTCCTCGACGCACTTGAAGCACGTTTTGGAGACAGCCACCTCGAGCACGTGTACAGAGCGCAATTAAAAGAGCGTACTCAGCGTGCTAATGAGAGCCTACAGCAATGGTCCGTGGAAATCGAGAAACTTGTGCGTCGAGCTTTCCGGTCGACTCCGTCAATGATTGAAGGCACGCTTCTCCAAGCGTTCATTGACGGTATTCGGGACCCAGAAGTACGAGCTGCTGTTCATCTGGGCCATCACAAGAACATGAAAGAAGCTCTGGCCCATGCATTGGAAGTGGAAGCCGTGCGTGGCAACTCCCGTACCTTACGTCTGCGGGAAATGACGACAACGGAGCAGGTACCTCCACGCCGTCGGAACTTCATGTGCTATGGATGTGGAGAGCGTGGGCACATACGGAGCGACTGCCCGAAGAAGATGAACCGCCAGGACGCGGCGGTCTCAACTTCTGACCAGCAGGTGAACTTAAATCCAGCCAGGGCTGCGGGGTGGGCGCTGGCTGGTAGTGGAACAACCCCAACAATTTACATCAAGCAAACCAACGACGGAAATACTCTGGTGATAGACGGTCAAGTAAATGGGAAAAACAGTCAGCTAACATTAGATACTGGAGCTTCAAGGACGGTGATAAATGTTCGGCTGCTCGAGCAAAACATCAGGAAACACCTTAAACCAATTGTTGGCCTACAAATGAAATCAGCTACCGGCCAGTGCATACCGATAAGTGGAAAACTGCATGTAACAATCAAAATTGGGGAACGTGTTTATCGACATGAGGTTATTGTGGCCAGAATTCTGGATGACTGCATCCTGGGACTTGACTTCCTGCAAGGGCACCAGTGTAACATCGACTTAAAATCTGGAGTATTACTATGTGGAACTGAGGAAATTCCGATGAAGGGTGGAACCCTGGGAAAAGTTTGCTGTTTAAGAAGAACTGTTCTTGCACCAAAATCACAGACTCTCGTACCAATCGCATTACCTAGGAGGAGGGAAGGAAGTTTACCTCGAAGGTGCGCTGTGATTGATAAATCGGAACATGTAAACTCATGGCTACCGGCAAGAACTGTCGTGGGGTCATCTGATGTTAACCGCATTCCGGTATTCAACTTCAGTGATTCAGAAATTACGATTGAAGAAGGAGAGCCTGTAAGCGTATTGGAAGAAGTGGCCTGGATAAGAAAATGCTCGGAAAATCTTGTGAAGAAGGACAGTACGGGAATAGACTTTGTAACGAAAATCTTAGACGAAAACAAAAGTCTGACAAAAGTGGAGACTATGAAAGCTAGAAATTTACTTCTTCGATTCTCTGATGTGTTTTCAAGAAGCGATGGTGATATTGGCCGAACTGGTTTGGTGAAGCATAAAATAAACACAGGTGATACAATGCCAATTCGTCAAAGGCCCAGACGCATACCATTCGCTCGTGAGAAAGAGGTTGAAGAAATGATTGACGATATGAGGAAAAATGACGTGATAGAGCCCTCTTCTAGCCCTTGGTGTTCACCTGTCGTGCTTGTCAAGAAGAAAGATGGTTCAACGAGGTTTTGCGTAGACTATCGACGATTGAATGATGTAACCAAGAAGGATAGCTACCCGTTACCAAGAATCGATGACACACTTGACACACTGAGTGGCATGAAATGGTTTTCAACGCTCGATCTGAAAAGCGGCTATTGGCAGGTGGATTTGGATCCCAAGGACAAGGAAAAGACCGCATTCTCAACTGGGAAGGGACTCTGGCAATTTAAGGTGATGCCATTTGGATTATGCAATGCACCGGCAACCTTTGAGCGTTTGATGGAACAGGTGCTGGCGGGACTGCTGGGCGAAACCTGCCTAGTTTACCTCGATGACATCATCATTGTTGGACGGGATTTTGACGATCATCTAAGGAAATTGGAAAAGGTACTCGATAAGCTGCGTGGAGCAAATTTAAAGTTGAGTCCAAAGAAATGCTCTTTCTTCAAGCGCGAAGTGAATTATCTAGGACATGTTATTTCTGAGAGAGGAATTGAGACTGATCCAGCCAAGACTGCCGCTGTTAAGGAATGGCCAACACCTAAAGACAAAACGCAAGTTCGGGCATTTCTTGGATTGTGCTCGTATTATCGGCGGTTTGTGAAAAGATTCTCGGACATTGCCAAGCCTTTGCATCGATTGACAGAGGAGAAACGTGCCTTTATCTGGGACGAGGATTGTGAGCAAGCCTTTCGAGAACTAAAAGAACGGCTTTGTAACACACCAATTCTCGGATACCCCAGCGCGAAAGGAATATTCGTAGTTGATACGGATGCCAGCAATATTGGAATAGGAGGTGTCCTTTCACAACGCGATGGTGAGTAGGAGAAGGTTATTGCTTACTTCAGCAAGTCACTATCCAAGCCGGAGAAGAATTATTGCGTGACCAGGAGGGAATTGCTGGCCGTAGTCAAAACTCTGCACCATTTCAAGAAGTATTTACTGGGACGGAAATTTTTGATCAGAACTGATCACGCTGCTTTGAAATGGCTGCTTCAGTTTAAGGATCCCGAAGGCCAAGTAGCCAGATGGTTGGAACAACTTCAGGAATTTGACTTTGAAATCGAACATCGCGGCGGAAGAATTCATGGCAACGCAGATGCATTATCGAGACGCCCATGCGTGGAAGATTGCAAGCATTGTGCCAAGAAGGAAACTGCTTTTCTAAAGGTGATAAGGACTGATACTGTTGACGAGGCATGGGGAGATGATGCGATGAAGTTAGAACAGGAAAGAGATGCAGATATCAAACCAATACTGGAGTGGCTACGAAGTGGTAACAAGCCAAGTTGGAGTGACGTCGCCCAATATAGCGCGGTAACGAAAGGTTTATGGGCACAGTGGAAAAGCCTTACGCTGCATAACGGACTTCTGTGCAGGAAATGGGAATCAACAAACGGCAAGGACGAGCATTTGCAATTGGTGGTGCCTCGTTCAAAAATAAGGGATGTATTAAAAGCGTTCCATGATGGATCTTCTGGAGGACATTTGGGAATTAGGAGGACTTTGATGAAGATCAAGGAGAGGTTTTATTGGTTGCATTGCAAATATGACGTCGAAGATTGGTGCCGGAAATGCACTAGTTGTGCAGCTGTCAAGGGTCCACAAACAAGAAGCAGAGGGGCGATGAAAATCTACAATGTTGGTATGCCTTGGGAGAGAATAGCCTTAGACATCGCTGGACCATTTCCAATCACTGATTCGGGCAATCGCTACGTTTTAGTGGTTATGGATTATTTTACAAAATGGCCGGAGGTCTTTGCCATACCGAATCAAGAGGCAGTAACTATAGCCACGAAGTTGGTAAACGAGGTATTCACCCGATTCGGAGTGCCCTTGGAGATGCACAGTGATCAAGGACGGAACTTTGAATCCCAAGTTTTCCAGGAAACTTGTAAACTTTTGGGAATCCATAAGACTCGAACGACCCCTTATCATCCACAGTCAGATGGAATGGTCGAACGCTTCAACCAAACATTGGAGCGACACTTAGCAAAGGTGGTTGACAGCCATCAGAGAGATTGGGACACTTACATACCTCTCTTCTTGCTTGCCTATCGGACTGCTGTACATGAAAGTACCGCAAAGACGCCTGCATTTGCAAATTTTGGAAGGGAATTGAGATTACCGGCAGATCTTGTATCGGGCTGTCCACCTGGTGACTCTCGCACCGAGTTTAGCGATTACATAAGCGAGTTAAGGGCAAAAATGTTGGACATTTTTGAGCAGATCAGGGAGGCCGGTCTTCAAGCTAGTGATCGCGCAAAGACGCGCTATGATCGACGAGCCAATTCTGCTGGGTTTGAAGAGGGGTCATTGGTCTGGCTTCATAATCCAGTCAGAAGGAAGGGAAAATCTCCAAAGCTGCAACCGAGTTGGGAAGGTCCTTACGAGATAGTCACGAAGATCAATGACATTACTTACAGAATTCGGAAGTCTTCAAGGAGCCCTTTGAAAGTTGTCCATATAGACAGGTTGGCGAGGTATTACGGCAGCAACGATGCTCGGGACGAGCGAATCTAAGAGGGGGGCAGTGTGACAGAAAACTCTTTGACATCATGACGTCAATGGATGGTTGTCAAACGTTGCCTAGAGATTGTAAATTTCGTCGTGAATTGTCAACACGAGTTGGTGTAATTGGTAAGGCGTGTGGATTACACCACAGAGACCCCGAGTTCGAGTCCCGCCGTAAACATGAAGTTTTTTAGTTGATGGAAGTTTTGTCGAACTTTCTGGAATATATGAGTGAAAGTAATGAAAAATTAAGGAGCGAGAAGGAGAATAAATAAAAATGAATAACGAAATTATTGGAAGGTTCTGGAGGCATGACGATCAAAAAGAATAACGAAATTGAATGTTCTAGAACCTGACCGGGGGTATATAAGCGGAACTGCGGCTCACCGCTGGCAGTTGAGTTCTAAGTCCAAAGCGATTCGGAAGAAAAGGAAGAAGTGAAAAGAAGAAAAGTGAGTGAAATAGTGAAGTACAGTGAAATAGTGAAGTGCAGTCAGTTAAGTGAGTTAAGTCAGCGTGAACAGTGAACGGCAAAGTTGTGTCAGTCGGCCGGACTCTGCTGGAGAGGAACGCCGATAACTTATCCGTATCCGTGGACGCTGTCTCTTAAGTGCAATAGAAAGTCTGAAAACCGGTATTAGTGTTTAATTTCATCCAATCCTGTAACCCAAGCCCGCATAGTTAGGAACGTGACGTCAGGCACGTAACAATATGAGATGAGATTTCCGCCCCGGTCTTTGCTATTACAGCATTTACTTACTGATTCTCTGAATGTGTCAAACAAGCAGGTGATTAGATATTTTTTTTATATATTATGTATAAAAAGCATTTCGGTTTTATGTCGGTATGTTTCAGTTAAACTAACAAAACCTTATTTAGCTCTGAATAAAAAAAAATCTCACAGGCAACTATCGGTACTTACATTTTTATAATAAACTTTAACTCTTCTCCATTAGCTTTCTGTGTCATCACCATATTATTGCTAGGAAATATAAATATCGATTTATCTCTACTCCATTCTATATTCGCCTATATTTAAGAGAACAGACTCGATGCTCGTCCTAGACAAACAAACAAACCGACACGCACACAACTAGGCGCAAGTAGATTCTTTTTATAGCCTCTCCTTAATTAGACACGCCCTGTATACACCCTTATTGAAATTGTGTGTATAGGGTGCTCTTTTGTTAAGAGATAGTTGAAAGAGTTGTTTCGAGGGTGCGTGAAAGAAAAACAATATTTATTCCTCACTGGCGCCGACAGAGGGTTCTGGTGAAACACATTACACCAATGAAAATTGCAATGGTAAACTTTAGTGAACCAACAATGACCGACAATGTTTATAAAAATAGCAGAATTGAGGCTCAGTCCCTGGACATTGTCAGAAAATTTTGAATCTAAAAAATAAAATAAAATAAATATGGAAGTTATAATAGCCAATATTTCTTGATACCATACTCACTTTCATTAAAACCTAGGTACTATTATATTTGCAATTCAAAAATCGAATCCGGAAACTCAGTGTCCGATTCTACGAAGTAACAGTCAAACCTCATCGTTTTCATATTATATTCTGTATACTTTTTTTTTCGATTATTTATGTATAATTTTTGTGACTGATTAATTGATTGATTTAAGAATGTGAAAATAATTTATTTTTGACTCATACCTATATTGACTGAGTTTGTTAAATTACAATATGCTGAAACATACCCAATATTTGCATGCCCAATGGGTAGAATCAAAGAGATATGTAACTCAGATAAATAACATCTTAGTCACTAATTATGTCACTAATTATGTACTACACCTTTGTTCGGCAAATAAAGCTATTTGATTTTGATTTGATTTGAAACCTCAGAATACAGAACAATCTGTATTCTGAGAGTCAAACCAAGAAATAGCTTGTTAAATTCTCAAAGACGATGGGGTTGCAAACTCAGTGCAAATCAAATAGAAAAGTACTAGGCGTTCATAACGCACGAACAAGTCTAGTGGTCCTCAATACCGTTAAGGACTTTTGACATTCATTCAATGCCAAAACCCAAGAGATTTTACACTTTATTACTCGAGAAATAGGGTTGTGTTTTAAAAGATTATTACATGTATCGGTTGTATGCTTGAACAAGCTGACTGCATTGTTTTTTCTTTGTGAGGACAACGCTGATGTTGAGGGTACTTCATGTCGCCTATTTCCTATGTAGGCAATGAATGTGTGTGTCCATTGTTAGACGTGGACTCAGTCCAATGATATAAATATGTATATTTGAAACATAACGGCCTTTCATAATGAGACTAAAGTTTACGCCTAAATTACTTATACCTAATATTATAAGTAAAATGCGAAAGTTACGATGGTTGTATCTTTGTTACTCAATCACGCCAAAACGGCTGAAGGGATCTGGTTGAAATTTGGTACAAGCATAGGATACACTCTACTTTTTATCAACATACCTACCACGCGGGCGAAGCCGCAGGCGGAAGCTAGTATATAAGAAACATGTAAATAAAATTAGTATGCGTGGTGACTCCCACCAATGCCGCGTTAGGACATCAAACCTTGAGAGCAATCCAACATCACGGATTATAATGACCCCTGACTGGAGCGTAGAATCACCTGACTTCTGCGTCACTCGCAGGGGACCTCTGGGGCAGTGGGCACATAAATGCAGATGTCAGTGAAAGTTCGGTGTTTTATAATGACTTATATTGCAATTCAAGTGTGATGTTTTTCACATGTCTTGAGGTAATAGGTAACCAGACAAAAGAAAAGATTACTTAGAAATTAATATATTCTAATCTTCGGTTAACCTAAAATGTTTTTTTGGTGAGACAAACAAACAAGCAGTTCTTGATGAAAAATGAATGTCAATTCAAAATACTGGACTAAAATCGATTATTGACATAGTGCATTAGTTTTATATTTTCCAAGAAAAGAGAAATCGGTCTCGGATTGGAAGGTACTTTGATTAAAGATTGGTTATCGATGATGAGCACTCACCGCCTCCCACAGGCGCCCCCAACTCCAGACGATCGAAAAGTGCATTACCAGCTTTTTACTATATTGTAGTCCCTAATCATAACAGTTCTAAAAACTTCCACAACTATCCTGAAACTTACACTTACTAGACTATCATTTCACAGGGATAAACTAAAGCCCGAGAATTTTTAGATACAGTCATTAAAAAATAAATCATTTTCACGTGTCCCATAAAACTATGGACACGCACTAGAAAGTTGTTCATGTTGTGAGCACGGAAGCGAGCCTGCATCGAAGAGTTGAAGTAGTCTCGACATGGCACGAGCAGTGACGGCCACTTCGCATAATGAAATACAAAAGAAGGACTTACTGTGGACAAAGGCAGCAGGCCGTACGCCTACTACCCACGCTGTTATGCAAACTGCAACCCATTAGTTGCTGAAGTTATTAGTCATGAATTTAGTTTGGAATTTCTAAGTATTGTGTCTAAATGAATGTGTCGTGTTGTCACAAGTTTTCACCTTGATTGATACTTGGTCTGATATTTTTTTATGTTGGGAAGCTCTCGATAACAGCTATGTTATGGTTATTTCATTGATGCATGACTGCATGCTTTACAATATCTCTTTTATCACCGCCTACCATCTTCGCTTGGGCACATGCGGACAAGCATTACCAACGAAAAAATTGCCCTAATTTCTATAAAGTTCAGTTTTCAGATTTATATGCGTAATAGCTTTAAGTGTGCCTATAAACAAGAGCATCAACTTCAAGACCTCATCATTCTTCAAGCCTCATAAATAACCCAACTGACTGCAATTGTTTGGACAGGCCCCTTAAGTCCATAAATTCCGAATCGCCGTCCACAACAACAGTAAAGTTCTCCAAACAAAGAAACTGGCGAAATAACTGCGTCAATCCATTTATCATTTTATAATGCTGACACAAAGAACGAAGGATGTGACAATTTGGTGGGTAGTTAGTCAATCAGGACCCTCGGTTTTGGCATATCCTCGCTCTTGAACGCTGGTACAAGTTCAAGGTCAAGAGCAAAAGGACACGGGCTCAGGATGTTCTGGTTTGATCGAGGGGGTAACATATAGATGTCTGGGTATGTCTGTCTGTTTGTCTGGCACGTGTAACTGGGAAGTAACAGATTAATGGGCCCAAGTAATTGAATTGTAAACAGGGGATTAGGTTTTCAGGTTGTCGTTTAGGAAAAGAAGGAAGTTTACGTGTATGCGTTTGCTGTATTTTTTGTACGGGGCATATAGATTAGAAGTGTCTGAACAACTAAATAGTAGGTAGTCAATACCGACCGTAAACATCCTCATCCTCAATACCAGAAAAGATACAAGTGCTTTAGCAGAAATTGGAAATATTGGGGCAGTACCTTATTCTGAAACACAAGGCAAACAATGTTGTATATAGGTTTTCTTCGTTGTTACATTAAAAATATCAATGATATACACATGAGTGTGTTTGTATTCGTAAGTATGAACTTACGAGTCGGAGCGTATCTCCCCCAACTGTAAAGTCAACAACAACGTAATTTTTTTACTTGATATAAACGAGTGCTTGACTGCGATCCCACCTGATGGTAAGCAGTGATGCAATCATTGATAATAAGGCGCACTAGCTTATTAAGAGCCTATTCACTCTAGCCTTGAAGACGCCTAAATTATATTTGGACGGAAAGACTGCAGCCGGCAAACTGTTCCAATCTCTTGATGTACGCGGTATAAATGATGAAGCAAAACGCTTAGTCCGGGCCGCAGGTGTCTCAACAACGTAAGGGTGGAAATTTGCCGTACGCCAGGATGTCCGAAGCTGAAATGGGGATGGCGGAATCAAATCGTGCAATTCCTGCGCACACTCCCCAAAATGCATTCTGTAGAACACCGCAAGGCTGGCTACTCTGCGCCTGTGCTTGAAACTTTTAAGATTGGACCCAACCAAATCCGGATCACCAATCAGCCTCTTTGCACGCCTTTCCACTGAATCCAAACCCGCTAGGTGGCATTTTGCAGCACCAGCCCATGTGGCTGCAGTACTCCACACACGATCGGGCCTGTGCTTTGTACAACATTAGAAGCTGACTCGGTGTGGAGTACCGTCGGACTTTTGCAAGAACGCCGAGTTTTCTAGCAGCTACCCCGGCCTTGGACTTAATGAACGGCCCAAAGTTGAGGTCTGAAGCAATGTCTATTCGCAAAAGCTGAAGGCGGTCGGTGCATTCCAGGGATACATCCCGAAAAACAGGAGCCAAGGTGAACGGGCTCCTTTTGGCGGTGAATAGACACGCCTGTGTTTTGGTGGCGTCGAATGCTACCAGATTAGCTCTGCCCCACTTGGAAACTGTCTGAAGTGAGACATTCGTACGCTCTACCATACCTAGCCTCCCTTTCAGACTGGATTAGCTCCTTAGTGGCCCGAGCACTGGGCAGGTAGGTATCTCTCTACAACTGTGCTATCATCTGCATACCCAAAGATACCAGGCACTAGCAGATCGTTAATGTGGAGCAGGAATAAAGTTGCAGAGAGAACAGACCCTACATTTTCTAATAACAATGCTATAATAAAAAACAGCGGTTTTAAAAACGTCAAGTGTTTCAAATTATAAAATACCTGATGTAGTAAACAGTAAAGTAGATAAATAAACCTTCCGATTAAACTAATAAAACTCAAAAATATGTAAACAGAAAATACGGTCAAAAACTCTTCACCTTATTATTAACTATTTATGTAAAAAAATAAAACCTTTGCAGATAACGTCACATTAATGATATTGTGATGTAAGTACCTGTGCTGGCTACTTAGGTAGGTACCTACTTATTTCTATTATCTTGTCCAAATGTTATAAATTGGTAAATTGTAAAGACTGATTGGTAAATTGTATAGAAATATTGAATATATTTATGAAATATCATATATTTCGTAAACGTGAGACGCTATAGTAGTATTGAATATACTTATGAAAATATGACATTTCATAAATACCTATATTCAATATTAGCGTGGCGTTTCATGTCATCAGAAGCCTATTGGTTTCATAAACTAGGTAACTATTTTAAAGACGAAATTGTATGGAACATTTTTTTCCGAACGCGACACATTCGTCGGACTCATCGCTTTCTTGTTGATATTCCGTATTGTTATAACTATGGCAACGGGTGAGTTGGGCTATTAGTGGTTCCGTTTTTGATAGAGTCTTGCAGTGTGCTGTCAAATATTTGAAACGGAGTGTGAATGTTTTGTCGCGACAGGGCACATCAATTTACACCACAGATTTATTATAAACTTGTTATTTATTATGTTAAACAAATGTAATTTAAGCTATCTCTGTAAACGCTTTGCTTGTGTGTTGCAAAAATTAAAATATAAAGTGAATATAATAAACATAAAGTTAAATTTCAAATATGTTTGCATTTTTGCAAGACAAGCGTCAACCTAATTTATAATTTCCATTTAGAGTAGATTTAAACTCATTAATAATGCATTTGTGAAATATTTATTTTACTAAATTTTGATTTTTTCTGGTAGTAAAGAATAAGAAAACAGTGGCAACACTAAAATCCAAAACGTCAAAATAAATTGTTTTGATTTTTCGAAAACATTAACGGCTTATGAATGTTTAATATTCAATTTAAGTGTAAAACATAAAATAAATAACACAATGAATTCTTTAAATGAAATGAGTGACGAAGAATTCGTCCCATTCTTGCATAGTTTGGGCGTTGACACTTATAAGAAGTCATTTGAGTGGATGTTAAATGATCGAGATTTTGCAGGAGTTTTACGTTGGCTTCATAATAATTTGGATCATAATAATGCACTGAGTTCTCGTGAAGAATGTCGGTAAGTACAACATTATGCTATATTTACAATTTGGAAACATTTTACCTTAAACAGGTATTGGAAAACGCTACTCACTTGGAACTCGTGTTCTGATAGAATTTGTTGTATTATTCGAATTTTAAACTGTTAATAACATCTAATAAGTTTTATTTGCTCCACTATATAGCACAAGGAACCGCACTAGGAACAAAGATCTTCCTTTAATAAAATAAATATCAACACACTAACACAATTAATGTAATATACCATTAATTTTGCTCTCATTACTTACAGCTACATAGAATTGGAAAAGAAAGGTCTTCTCCTATCCACAGAAGATCTAGAATCTTCCATTATGGCCATACAAGACCAGTATGAAGGTATTTGTCTACCAGGAGATAAGGACTCAAAAGAAGATGTAGAATTGGAAATCAAAATGTTACAAGAAAGGTTGCATATGTTACAAAAACAGGAAACCATACTCAGTGACTTGAAGAGACAGAATGGGTATGTTTCTAAGTAAATATTTTATGTAAAAAGTAGTATGTAGCATGTAGAAAATTTTTATGTTGTTATCTGAGAGAAATGTTCATTTTATTATTTGCTTGTTCCTCTCCATTGAAATTACTGAATAATCAGGTTTTTTGTAAAATATTGTTTATTATGATATGATGATAAATATATAGTTTATTATGTATTGATGTTGTATACTTACTGATGTTGTTTTATATATGTTTGTACGGCAGTACATAATATCCATGTGTGCATTCACTTCAATTAGTATCATAAACTCTAAAATCCTTTACTAGCAAGAAATATAAAAATGAAAATATTGTTATGGATTGTAAACACCAAATAAATTATATCCTTTCCAGACTAACAAAAGAAGAAGTGACACTAGAAGTATCGAAGCTGAATTCCTCATACCATCAATGGAAGGATGATGAGAGTGCCGCAGCGGATGAGTGTCTGTCCCTCGCTCAGGAGGTGGAAAATATCACCAGTGGTGTGATAGATGTCATCGCTGATACTCTGGATGTGTATAGTAGCTGTCATTGTGATAAGGTAATTTTTTTCTTAAAAAATCATTGTTCAATTTTTAATAATTAATTATTCAAATTCATAATTTAACATTTAATCATTAGGATTTCCTCCTGAGGCCTGGGTGCGGTTACAAACATACAATTTCACATACACATCACACCCAGACACAGAACAACAATTTGTGGATCACACAAAGAGTTGTTTCGCGCGGTAATCAACCCGCGACCACCGCATCCACCGTGCAGTTAATTGTTATTTATACAGAAATATTATGAATTCTGTTATAACCATAGTATTAAAAATAGTAGTAGTGCAAAAAATCTGATATTGGCATGCAAATCTTTCGTGAAAACTGTGTGGCCAATTTTTTGTATAAAGAACATGTGTGAGAGATAATTAGGTTGCTTTGGGCAACTCGCTTTTCTCCTGTGTTGTTGGTGCATTTGAAATGATACAAATTCACATACATATCACATCCAGACTTAAAACAATAATTTGTTGATCACTAGTAGAGTAGTTCTGTTTGGGCATAGAACCTACAATGTGTTGCATGACTTCCGGTTGTCCAGCTACAATGTGAACATCTGAACATCGAGCTCAGTGGCGTGCAATTGGGGAGGCCTATGTCCAGCAGTGGACGACAACAGGCTGATGATGATGAAGGGAGGCTCTTTATTATGTAGAGTCACGGGTCAAAAATGCAATTACACTCTACCAATATTAAAATGACTAAAATTTCTTTGTAGTAAAAGGTCAATGGTTTACAGCCAGTTTATTCAATAATTTATAAATTAAAGCAGTCCTCAACCATTGACTCGTGCAAAGATATTTTGGTCATCTTAAAATTGGTAGAGTGCAATTGCATATTTGACCCCTGACTGTACTTTTAAAATTGAAATACTTGCTTAGATACTATTTCACATACGGGAACTAATAAACAAAAATTTTTTGTACAGTTTGGATAGCTCATTAGACATATTAAATTAATAACATATTAGACTTACTTATGATGTGTGATTTGACCGAGAAAATCTCTACTCATTTCAAGTCACAAACTCACAACTGTTGTGAGCTCTTCATGAGTAAGAGTACTGTTACAGTACTCTTACTCATGAAGAGTGAGTGTTATTGATGTGAACAGTAATGATTTTCAATGAATTTAGTTAGGTAAACCTCACAATTTTTAATTAGAATTATATTAACACATACATGTATCAGTTTTGATCCAACTGACAAAACTTAATTTTTTTTTTCAGGAGAATGCAAGAAAATTCTTCACTTTCGGTCCATTTGAAACTTACAGACAGTCACAGGCGTTATTCCGATCGCACTTTGATCTGTACACCACTAAGAAGTTCGTGAAGCGAGCAAATGAAACTTCTTCGGACGAAGAACTGAGGTCTGCTTTGGCTGAGGCTAAGAGTATGGAGGATAGGTGAGAAATCTCTCAATATACTGTAAGATATTTTAGAGAGAAATTCATTGAAATTTTAGTTTTAAAACATTGAGTCTGCCATGACTTGTATGAGTAAAGAGTGATATGATTCTGTAATATCAATATACTTTTGTGTACGGCAAATGATCATACGGATATACGAACATACACTGTTCTCACATCATTGAACCAACTGTTTGTAAAATAATCTGTATGTGAAACTGATTTAAAAAGAGTAACCATGGAGTTTCTTGCTTGTTCTTCTCCACCAGAATATACACTTTGGAACCAGCAAATAGCTTCACTAAGAGACTGACCGACAGACTGACACCTTATATCTTCAAAATTTTGTTTGAAGTTCAAAAGTGCCTGTAATGTTCTAATTGGAATAAATGATTTTTCATTTTTTTTTAATTACCTAACGGTGAGCAATCGGCGCCGACCGATAGACACCAACGAAGGAGGTACGAGTGCGTTGCCGACCTTTATGGATTTGGAGAATTTGGGGTTGGTTTGGTTTGGGGTGGTGAAGGATTGGGCCTCCCGTAACCTCACTCACAGGGCGTAACACAATGCTGTGTTGTATCCTGTAGTAATACTAATTTGGAGGAACCTAAAGTCCATTTTTAAGTGGTCAGTAATCCGAAATGTTTATTATTTTACTTTGCCTAACTATATACAATAAATATTGTTATTCTGTTCCAGGTTGAGTGATGCAATGTGCTCATACATTGAATCCAAAGCTGAACTGTGTGGAGAACAAGCCAAGGTCGCGTTGGTAGCCAACTACAAAGATGTACATCCTAGTCAAATAACGTAAGTAATATTTTTAAACAGTAAAGGAAACTGATCCATAGTTTATTGTGTATGTATTGATGTACTCCATTAAGAGTTAAATAATACTTTATGTACTTTATTTTTGTTGATATTACATCAACATAAAATATCAAAGATTCCTGAACGCAATTAGTTTAAGCAAATTTAAGCACTAGTGACATCGAACATGCATCATATGATTCTAAATATAACAATTGGTTCAACTCTAAAAATCTAATCCTAACTGAAAAATATTATTTTTTATATATTTATATACATACAACCACGCATGAATAGTAAAAAAGAGGATTTAAAACCCATTAAACCTTTTAAGGATTATTGTATTGATTTACATGCAGATTTTAAACGAGGGTGTTGGTTGGACATTAAAAGATACTGACTTCTGTGCTTGTTTCTCCATTTCTTCTCAGTGTAGTTTGATATCAAATGCTGACTACATCTACATTTTTTTGTTAAGTAATTCTTGTCAACTGTATCTTGTATTTTAATAAAATAAATTCCTTTTCTTAAATTCGAATAAAAAATGTGTATGTAAGTATATAAAAGAGAGCATAAATATGTTTTTAGTAATTTCATAAACAGCATAAATATGTTTTTATACACAACAGCTTTAAATATGATCCCGGTAGTGTGTTACTTCTGTAATTGAATGTCTATTAAATATCATAAAGTCTCTATAAATATCTCCCTGCATATCTCTAGGTCCTGTCTAATGGAAGCTCAAAGCGCAGTGGAGTTACTAGAACAGGAAGAATCCATATTGTACCAACAACTGCACAACGCAGTGAAACAGCTGGTAGAGTCGCGCACCACCCTAGCGGTTGAGACGACTGCTTGCTGCGCCTTAGCAGTGAGACAGTAAGTATAACTTAATTCTTACTGCCAGTGTAAATTTGAGAGTGGGGTAACTAAGATTTTTTAAAAAGTTTGGATTTTTGGAGACATATTCTTCAAGACCTATAACTTCTTTGTTCTTTTTTCAAAAAAATGTCCTGTGTGTGTGTTTTCCTATGTCGTGGGTGCGTTTATAAACATACAATGTCACATACCTACACATCACACCTGGACCCGGAACAACAATTTGTGGATCACACAAAGAGTTGTTCCGCGCGTCAATCGAACTCGCAACACTGCGTAGCAGCCAGTTGCCCAGCCACGGAAAAGTGGCCTGAAACGACGCTTCCATCTCTAATCCGAAAAGGTCCCGATCCTCAAATCAATGCATGCGTACTATTCCATTGGTGAATTTTTAACAGAGGGAATAAACAAAAAGTAATTGTTAGAAATTCCGTTACATAAGGTGTCCGATTTGTTTATGATATACTCTATTTGACTGTGTTTATAATTAAATTTTTGTAAAAATAATAATATTGTATTCCTTATAAATATAATTAAATTTGTACGCCTATAAGGTTAAACATAGCGATCCTAACATTGTAATTACATCTTATCTTTACCTATGTTCCCCAAATAAATAATTTGAATTTGAATTTGTTTATAAAAGGTAGGTAACCATAAATCGGCTAGTGCTGCAGGCTCCATGGGCGGTGCTTACCATCAGGTAAACAAGTGCTCGTTAGCCATAATAATAGAAGTGTAACCATTACAGTTGCATTGCAAACGCCTCCAGGGTCCCCGGTGCAATCGCCATAAGCACAGAACAGAAAATTAAGTAGAAGTGCCCCTACAATCTTTCAAAAGGAAAACCAGTGTCGCCAAAATCACACATTCGCAAATCAAATTGTCCATTACACACATTAAAAACAGCTATATAATTGGGTAAAAAGATGAAACGCAACTTTAGCAAATCATCTTCTAAATGTTGTTAAAAATTGAGTCTTATAACAATGAGCGAAAGTTGTTATCATTTCACATGTAACAATCAATAAAGGCGTCTATCGTGTAAGAAACTTAAATAAAACAATTTACAAACGGGTTCAGCCACTCAACGCTAGATGGCGCTGTAACAAATTCATTCTATTCAAAACGCTAACTTCTTTGAAATAGATGTCATATTTGTATGCACTTGTACCAATAGACATTACTATTTTGCTACTCAGATAGGGCAGGGTATCCCAATATATCGATGTTATTTATTGTATTCGTGTGAGCAATATATGTAATTTATCGACACGATATACCTACAAATAATCAGTAATGGAAAAAGGTTCTAATAGCAAAAAATATTAACAACTTTTGAAGATTTAATATTTTTTGGAAATGGTCAAGTTATTATTAAAGATTTCGATTTTAACATATAAAAGCACTACGCGCTCCTACAAGTTTTATCTCCTTTCCAACAACAATATAATTATTAAAATCGGTTCATAAATAACGGAGACGAACGAACAAAAACAAAACATGTACGGTCGAATTGAAAGTCACTCTCCTTTTTGTAACTCTGTTAAAAATCATGTACAACATTATAAAATAAAAATGGTGATTAACCACCCGCACCTACCACAGACGAATGCACGCTGTGTGTGGTTAAAACGTTGATGTGTCTATGCAATCTTAGTTAAACATTTATGAATTACACACAAAAATTGTCAAAAATAAATTTTCTGAACGATGATGATGAAAAATTCTCGATACGAACCTAATTTACGAATGTGTCCCATCCCTAAATGAGTAGCGTCGAAACTACTGGAATATATTGTATATAACGTCACATAACGAACAAGTAGATTTAAACTTAATTGTAATGAAAATAAGGCCCTTTATAGTTTGCATTGAAGTAATGAAATGTGATATTTACATTAAAATCAAATATATTTAAAATTAACAAAGGTTAATACTCAAAGATGATACGATACACCACCACAAGACTCATCTTTTTTTCTGCTTACTTTTTTGCAGTTGAAAACCGCACAACAAGGCATAATTTCTAATATATTTCGTGTTTCTTAGAGACAACCATGACAACCAATCATGACAACGGATCGAACGATTCTGACAACAAATGTGCCAAAATGTTGTATATCTATTCATCATGTTGGTTAGCGCGCGATGTCTGAGCGGCACTTCCACTGTATTTTCTATTCCGTGGCCATAAGGTTTGCGGCCCTGGCCCGGTAATCAGAAAGAGTTTAAGTGATGAAGATTTTAAGTGTGGGAGAGCTAAGCTTCGGCACGAATGGGCCGGCTCGACCAGAGTGATACCACGGCCTCACAAAAAACCGACGTGAAACAACCACAGCGTTGTGTTTCGCCGTGTGAGTGAGGTTACCGGAGGCCCAATCCTTCCCCACCCCCAATCCCTCCTCACGCCCTAAATCTCCAAATCCCTAATCCCTAAAAGGTCGGGAACGTACTCGTAACTCCTCCGTTGCGTTTTAAAAACAAATTACATAACAAGCATAATTATGTTGGCTTTACTCTTTCTTCCCAGACAAATCCACGCAGATCTAACGCATCTCCTAGAGACGACGCACCGCGCTGTGTGCCTCGACCGCGTCGTGTACAGCGCGCTCCGACACGAGCTGCGCAATGTTGAGGAGTTCCTGCAACTAGCTTCACAACTGAGGCAATACGTTGTAGCTGATAATAGTGCTGTTATTAGTCGGATTGTAAGTACATGATTGAACATGAAACTGAGTTCTCAATTTCTCAATTTACGCAGCCCTGGGATAGCCACGATTTTGTATATATATGTATCCTCTCGTCGTCAAGCCGCAACGTACTTCGCAAAAATGTTGAGTAGCTCCACCCTACGTACTACTTCACTGCGTAGAAACAGACCCCTAGTACCTAGTTAATTTAACTGTAAGATTTCCATGTTTCGGCACAAATAGGTCGGCTCGACCACATTGATACCGCGGCCTTACAGAAAACCGGCGTTGTTTTACCGTGTGTGTGAGGTTACTCTTGTACCGATGCTTCTCCCCCATGCCTCCTCAATCTCTAACTCTCCGAAACTGTCCCCTATATGGGCAGCAATGCACTATAGTCAGAATTTTAATTCGATTCCTGATTTGACATGACCTACTGTCATTTTGTGAAATAATGATACCACATAATAACAGTGTAGTGATGAACACAAAAATCGATAAACAATCAGTGAATCAGTTTCAGGAAGGCATTCAAAAAATTGCGGCTACCGAATGGTCTAAATGCGTATCCCATGTTGTCAAAGAAGAGGAAAAAATGAGTAAGCTAGATATGTTAATTGACAATAAAAATCTGTGATTTTTGAATACACAATTCATAACAAATGTTACAGAAAGTAACAGCGACAGCGATAGCGATGACGGTGACAATTTATAAAATTTCTGTTTTATTTGTCATGTTCCTTCATGATCAAATTTTTTATTAATTTCACACACAGTTACAAAAGAAAAGTCTCAGATCGTTAATTAATTGTCAAAACTAAATTATCGGTTCAGAAATATTTTATTTCCTGATAAATTTAGTTTACGAGATTAAATTTATAAACGAGAGGAATCGATTCAGAAATATTCGATTTCCATATCGAATAATTTCGCAACGTCACTATTTTGTACGTGTCATAAAGTTGCAACACTGAATTTGTCAAATCTGGAATGGAATTAAAATTCCGAGTATAGTAACTCTTCTGGTGTTACCAATGACAATGGAGGTGGCGCCGGTAGCTTGAAGGAACCTTATCCTGATTTTTGTAAATAAATCATAAATATTATTTTTTAATTAGCCTTCCTGAATAAATGGTCCATTAAACACAAAAATAGTTTTTCAATTCGAACCAGTCGTTTCTGAGATAAGCACGTTCAAACAAACTGTTCAGCTTAAAAATATGAGTATAGATAAAAAAGTTCAGAAAAGAAGCTTTCGGCGAAAAAGAGGGATGGAGCCATACACCTTTTATAACCATCCCTCTTTCTCGCCCGAAAGATTCACGCTTTAACACTTCATCGTAGGCCCTCTGAGATCCGTTTCTGAACTTCGTTATCTATACTAATATTATAAAGCCGAAGAGTTTGGTTGTTTGTTTGAACGCGCTAATCTCAGGAACTACTGATTCGAATTGAACAAATATTTTTGTGTTAAATAGACCAATTTTATTAAGGAAGGCTTTAGGCTATAAAACATCACGCTACGATCTGTAGGAGCCGAGGCCGCTATAGGATAAACATATTTGCTCTGTTTGCAGATTTCAATGAACGAAATATGTTCCGAACAAGATTCCTGTGAGCTCAAGCTTCAGTCTTCGGATATGCTCCTTCAAGCATTACTGCACATTTTAGGCGCGCAGTCGGGTGACGCCGGGGTTTTAGTGAAGGCGTATAATGAAATGCTGCAACAAGTTAAGGAGTTGAAGGATAACGTCGAAGATGGGTATAGGAAAAAAGAGAATATGGCTGTAGCTATGTAAGTAAAACTAATTTATTTTTTTCTTTACATTGCTCAACGTTAAGTTTGTCTTCTGTGTCTTCGGTGTATTTATACGAGTAAACATAGAAAATCAAATGCATATCCAAAAAAATGTGAATCACACAAATAGTTGTTCCGTGCTTGAATTGAACACGCGGCACGTTGCACAGCAGTTGATTGACTAGCCTTCGCGTCAAGTCCGAAATCTGGCAAGTACTTATGTAACTTTTTCCAAGATACGTGTACTTTTTAAGTTTATTTATATACACCTAAGTGATGGAGAAGCAATCATCGTGAGGAAACATGGACTTATAATACGTTTCTCCACATTAATGCTTAATGTAAGAAGAGGTATTTGCTCAGCAGTGGGCACTCATAGGCTGATGACGGCCTGATATTATTTCAATATAACGGAACCTCATACGTATGTATATTACCTTACCTTATACGTTCGTTATACATAATTCAGTATCGTGTTACAGAGATGTGCTATTTCACAATATCTCGCCGTGTATTAATAGCAAAAAGATTTTACGTCAGAAACCCATGCTTCAGTTGCCACGGTTGCCACGGTCTGACAGACGTGAAACAAGGCTTGCATCCGTAGCAAGGGTATCATCGTTTAAGTGAGGTTACAGTAAGTTCAAACTCTTCCCCAAAAGGAGGGCAAACTATTTGTAACTCCTTTGGCATTGAAGGTTTAGACGAACAGCATTGATGGCTTACTATCAGGTGATCCGTCTGCAAGTTTCTCGTTCTATTCTATAAAAATGTGTGGTTTCAACCTATCTTTTGAAAGAAGGTAGAAAATTGAAGTTATTATATTGTGTATTCTTTCATTCATTCCAGCAACGAATCGACGTCGTCTCTCCGTTCGTCAGTCTGGTCTGGTTGCACTCGGCAGCCGGGGCGCGGGGACCGCGGCGTCGCTGCGCTAGCGCATACTCTGCGACAACAAATGGAACTAGTCGACAAGAGAGTACTGGATGCTAGTAATATGTTTACCAATGTTAAGGTATGTGTGTTACTTTTTCCTTTCGTTATCTTTATTATCATGGTCGTAAAGACGATAGTGCCATGCCGAATATTTTGTCAATTTCGGACTAATGGCTTATGCACCATCTTCTGGAGTTTTATATTACATAGGAAAGTGAAAGTACCTTCTCCTTAGAATTCTCGCCTAATATACCCATAAATAGATGAATGGATTAACCAATGAATGAAGAAAATGAAGAATGAATGAACAAATAGATGAATGATCTAATAGATTTAAAAACGAATGATTGGATGAATGAATGATTGAATGTATGAATAATCTGTAATAATAAAAGTACACGCCTGAAAATCATAAAATTATGCCATTCCTATGTAAGCTAGATAATGCTCGATATTTGAGTAGTGGACTATAAGAAATTGTTGATACCAATAGTAGTGCTGTGTTTTGGTGCGTGCGACTTTGCTTAAGTATAGCTCCTTTGTCTCGTCTAAATAAATAGAAAAGAAAGTCAAATTTGCAAACTAACTAAAATTACTGACATGCTATTTGCCATGTCTCAGCGGATTAGCTCGTAGACTCGACGGAAAACAGCGTTATTTGCGACTTTATCTAAAAAGAATTTCTATTGATTCCAGAATGGTGACAAAAACAATATCCGAAAGCTATGGCAATGGTTCCTAACGGACCCTGCAAGACTTCTGCATGCCTTGAAGAACGCGAACAACAAGATTTACTAGTAAATGAAAATGTCCAAGTAATACGGTAGTTTCCAACTAGTCAAATTCAATAGTTTCACCCAAATAATAAAAATGATAAATTTGTAGTGAACAGGAAATTGTGACGAATTCTTTAACGTCAAATATCATACTTATTTCTTTAAATAATAAAAAAAAACAATATTTACATCATAAAATCTTTTTTACTATTGATATTATGGGTTTATAAGTAGAAATATTTTTTTACTGACTTAGGAAACTACCCAACATATTTTAATTATTCTACTTCATAACGTTGTTTGTTATCTCATGTTCTACAAATGCATTTATAACACACATTATATTATAACATAAAGCATTCGTGTAATCGTGTTCCTAAATAAATAAAAAAGAAACTGGTTAGGAAATACGACATGGAATTTGCACGCAATTGTATTTGTTGCACAAATTGTCGTTCAAGAATCATGCCGGGAGCCATACTAAAAAAGGATTTTTTTAGTAGTAACTCTATCGTGAGACATACTGAATGTATTAAAAACAACGCTATACGTAAATTAACCGAGGAAAGTTCAACTAGTTTCGAGTCACAACGGGACTCTTATTCGTGAGCAGCGTGCGCGTTGCGGCGCCGTCTCGCAGCTAAATCATAATAATAAATAAAAGAATGAATAAATAACTTCTACTAAGTAGTAGTTTTCCGTAGATAATTTACGCGGGTAAAACCCGTTTTTTGAAATTCTTGTCAACGCTGAAATTAACTAATCTCTTCTTAAATCTCTTGCCAAGTCATCTGATTGGTTGTTGATAATTCAGTCAACCAATCAGATGACTTGACAAGAGATTAAATTGATTTTAACATTGATCGGCCATCCGGAAACCGGATGTAAGTCATTTAAAAAAAAGGTATTCATTATATACACCAACAACTAATATGTGCTATTTTGTATGTGTATTTGTATGTACAGTTCTCAAAAATAACTCGGCTTCAAATGATAAGTGCCTTTGAAAATAAAACTTCGTAAGTTGTATAAAATATCTTTTTATTTCACTTAAGTCTACTTAGTAACAATGGTATAAAAGTCTATAAGATATAAATAAATAACTAAAATTTCATCACAATAATTATTGTTGACAAGTATTTACAAAAATATGTTAAAACTATAATTTGTTAATTTAATTAACAATGTCTTAGTGGCGGTAAATTACAAATAAAACGCACCTTGGTTACATTTTGTTAAAGTTGAAATTCTAACAAACGATATTAGGAGCAACTACAGCACTGAATTGTTGGAATTTCAAATTTAAACTTTTGTAGTTAAGGTGTATTTTTCTTTGTCCTTTCGGCCGGTATTATTATTTTAATCCTAAAATTGCACCACAGGAACAAAATTCATAGAGAGGTATATTGTACAAATTTTGTTCTTTAACAGTACTGGAAAATAATGCCTTGGAATAAAAACTTCAAGTTTCTATAATATTTTGGCTTTGATTCAGGGCTTTTTATTTTGTTTTCTAATTCTATACAACAGATAATAATGTACACAAAGATATTATATTATTTCAGTTATAGGACGAAATTCGATTTTATTCCGTACAAGTCTACTTTGTATTTCCACTCTGATTGGTATAGTCTTTACAAATTACGTATAAGTTCTTCTCACAACCAATGGCGCCACTATCGTTTTAAAGGCTATAGTTTTATATATAAATTGCAATTTGTAATAGAAACGGGAAAGTCTCTAAGATGGATTTGTTTAATGCGATAGGTCGGCAAACAAGCAGACGGATTACCTGATGGTAAGCAATCAGTGCCGCCCATGGAGACCCGCAACAATGGAGGAGTTACGAGTGAGTTGACGACCTAAAGGATTAGGGTTTTGGAGATTTCAAAATGGATTTATTGATTGATATTTGTCACCTTTTCACGTTAAATATATTATTGAACGAAATTGAATGGTAATTGCTATAGCGATAGATTATGGTCTGGAATGATACATGGGCAAATTTTTAGTCCGATACTACGCACAAAGTCGCAGGAAATTACCTTCTTCAATAGCTTTAAGTCACATTTCGCAGTTCCCTATAAGATGAGATATCCGTTACATAAAGTTTGTTAAACAGCGCCAATATTTTGTTCTTTCTTCAGTCCCACGTTGGCCTAGGGGCTTTCCTAAGCAGTGTGTCTTCAGGCGCAATGTGTATTGGGTTGTTGAAGTCCAGCTCAATATGCTCTGGAACTGTGTCGAAGTAGGTTATGTGGTCGTTCAGGTTGTCTGCAAAGAAATGTTTATAAAGATTTAAGTATTTTTATTATAACTTTCGTGAGACATTCTAGATTAATTATTGTGTTTTCGGCTTACGCACGTAATAATTTTACGAGATACTCGACTAGTTTCAAGCCGTCCAAGCTCATGAATATGGGTAAGCATGGCTTGAAACTAGTCGTGTAGGTATTTTTAAGTAAAATAATTTTGGTCGATTAAGATATTGGAATATTGTTGATTTATGGCAACTTTTGCTTTTTTAATGCAACTAGTTCACGTTTATTCTATCGGTTAGAGATACGAAAGTCTCTGTTACAAAACTCTGTCCGAAAGGGCCGGCTTTTGAGAAACAACGCTTACGTGGCTTTTTTACGAGGTTTTGGAAGACTTCAACTTTAAAGAAATCTCACCCCCCGCCATCACACACATCTGGTTGCGGGTGGCCATAAGGAGCACTGATTGATTACCATCAGAGAATTATCGTTTTCATTAGTCCACATATCCTTCAAATGCTTCGTTGCACCCCACTTTTGTTTTGTAAGGGGCAATCATCACATGTCGCGTCGGGCGAGCGAGTGTCAGACTCTTTCTGACTAAAATAGTACTCCACTTACGTGTCAAATTGAGCCTAGCAATGATATCATCGAGATGCGTCTGGTCGAGCGTGGCCTTGACAGTGATCCGCTGGGCGCGCAGAGAGCGACGCCGTCGATGCCGCGAGGAGCGCGCCGAGCTCCACGACACGCTGGCGTTGGCGCCGCGGCCCAGCAGGGGCAGCGTGAACACCATCTCCGATACTGGAGTGTTGTCCGGACCGAATTCCTGGGGATAAGGGTTAAATTAGCTGTGTTTGGAGGTAATTGTTTCTTTCTGTACAAAACTGTCAATAAGGGGATGCTAGATATTATATTTCCGCATTCAGAGAATACGCACCTGGCAGTTTGGTACTAGTGACTCGCCCCGGCTTCGCGTAGGCGCTGTTATTACTATTATTTTCCCCCTTCAATCAGTCTATCTAGGTATTAAATAACCTCATCAAAATCCGCTGCATAGTGTTAAAGATTTAAATCACATAAGGGATATAAGGACAGAGAAAACTACTGTGTTTTATACTTTGTGGGTTGAAATTGTGAACTTTTGCCTATTTTCATCATTGCAAGTTTTTAGAGCTAAGTAATCATCCCCCTAAGATTAATAACAGGGGAAAAGTAGTTTGTATTTAATACAATTATTCGGTTTATGTAGGTATGTGACCAGTAAAACTGAGACGTATGTAAAACTTATCATTTTTTTATTCTCAAAACCAATTTATTCATTGTTAAATTGTTGAAAACAGTTCTTTACACTTATTATTTTCTTGTATGCTTTATTATGATAAGTATATATGCAGTTAATGATATAATCCATATAAAATTCTTACCAAACATTTTCCACTGACACAGTAAGAAGCATTTCTCTTGCCACAAGATGTGCCAAGCGGGAACCAGCCTTCGTGTCCATTGACCAGGTAGAACCGATGGGAGACACGCTCGTCCTGGCACGCTATACGACAAGGACGGTCCGGATCCTCTGCAGCATAAGATAACAGGCAAGATATAGATTACCTACTCAATGTAGTCAATGTAGGTCTTCACCAGGTTAATATATCCGAAATTTTGTTTTTCTCCTGGATTTGAACAGAAATGGTTTGGTGCAAGAAACTGTAGAATTGCTAAAGGTTTATTGACAAAGTATGTAATATTTTATATCTACATACACATTTCCAGTTATTGGTCAATCCCAATGTGACAACTGAACTGTTTGGATTAATAAAATTAATAGAACCTTACGTCTCATTAGCGCCATCTCGTGACTGAAATCGAAAACCGCTCTAACTTATAGTGAGCGAGTGAAACATTTGTATTGATTTTTATAAATCAATCAGTTTTATCAATTACAATAGATGTTAGTTGTTTTATTTACCTAAAGCTGGTGATATCTGCATTCCCAATCCAGACAATCGCCTTACTCTATCCTTGTACTTGGTGCAAACCATGGTCGCATATTGGTATGGGGATTTCCTTTGTGTACAACCCTGTAACAAAATCGACATTAAAGTTGTTAGGGTGCACACTTTTATAAGGAAACACGGATCAAACGTAATTATTTCGCTTAAAGTAGGTCATAATATCACGAATAAAAAAAAAGATTTGTTGTAATATTTCTGGGCTTCATTTCATTTAAACTCATTCTACAAATATTTCGCTATATAAAGTCTTTTTACAAAATGAAATTTATAGGTACGCGTTAATCTTCGGAACTACTGGAACTATAGACTATAGGTAGGTACTTCTAATTGAACAAATCTTTTTTTTTGTTGGATACAGATGAGTACATTTATGAGGAAGGCGTTAGGCTATAAAACATCACGTTAGGACCCATAGCAGATGAGGAAAGATTAAAACCGCGCGGGAGAAGCTAGTTAAAAATATACTGATCAATATGATGAAGGTGGCGAGTTCTTGTTCGTCGTGGTAGACAAAGGTCCCCCTTGGTCTTTGTTCAGCTGCGGACGTCTTTCGGTTGATGATGATCATGTAGATCAATAAATTCACAAGAATACAGAATACTTACAGAATCAGGTCTACTATCAGGGGAGCATAGCTGAATGCTAGTCAAAGGTCGGTCTCTGCTGGTAGCGGTGACAAGTCTGACTCCAGCGCCTGGGGAGATGCAGTGGTAGTGGCAGCCTGACGCGGGACGCCATTGACCACCTACTGCACGACGCCATGTGCCTGATGTCTTTGTCCTGTAAAGGTTTATTTGGTAGAGCATTAGGAATACGAAGATTTGATGTTTATATAATTGATTAATTGAGTAACGAAAAGTGTATGTGTAAAGTTGAAAACTGTCTTGTCCACAGAATTCGTGCTTAATGCTAAATGTTAAGGTTTGTATATAATGTCGTTTAGACAAGTAGCGGAACTTACGGAGTTGTTGGTGGCGTGGCAGTTCTCAACGCTTCCCATTCGCAGTCACTTGGCTTTAATGAAAATTCTGTGTCAGGGCTTGATGAACATGTGAATTTCTGAAAGATTACCATACTTAAAATAAATGTTCTGTCAAGAGAGGATCTGAGAATAACTGACATTTAGTAAAAAATATCAATGACTCGAAACTCGTGCAGAGATCTTAACGCAATGCAGATTCATAAATTATTTATTAAACGCATGGGTACAGAAAGAAATTTATAAATAAGATCATCTCCAGCGTATCACAACCTGTAGATACGTAGGAAGAAGAACAGAAAATAAAAACAATACCTCTACCTTTTTGCTAATCTTATAACTAAAATTCTCGTGTCACAATGTTAGTTAACTTACTCCTCCGAAACGGTTTTACTTATTTTTACAAATGCATATTCAGTAGGTTTGGGAATCGGCTACTGGCTATTTTTCATACCCCAATGTGATAAATAATTTACCTATATGGCAAAACAACGTTTGCCGTGTCAGCTAGCTAGAAGATAATAAGCTTCAATACCGTACCTGACAGATACCGCTGATACAAAACATGGGTGAGACGTTAGAGCACGCGGTACCATCGGGCAGGCTCCAGCCGCGGGACTTGTACCCTCCGCCGCGGGTGTCACACCATACTGCACATGCACTGCTCACATCTGCGATATGGTTGCAAAATAGCTTTAGCTTTTCTTTATTTAAAACAGGTTTTATTTGGCGTTTGGTTATGAGATATGATATGTTTGGAAATCAGAGAGAAAGAAAAAAAAATGCGCTTATTCGATTATACAATTATGCTTATACAAAAATGACAGCCGGTAACAAAAAAACTATAACATAAAAAAAACAATAAACAGATTAAAAAAACGAATAATAAGCAAAATAGGAATACATGGTTAAACAGAATAACAATAGGAGTAAAATAAACTACTCAGAATGGGTCGCCATTTTGCCAACTCGGCAAAAGCAGGGCACAATGAGCACTCAACACAGATTTTCAGTTGGAACCCGAAACCGAAATTTGTGTCACTCATATTCAGGCTACTTCTTAGTAGCCAAGGGTCATGAACCATCTCAATTGTTGCTTGTACTTTAAGCCAGAGGAAACATTCCATAAAAGACTTGGGAAGAGGCACAGGTACCGGACACGTATACAAAAATAAGTTATTTGTAAATGCACTAATGCCATTTCAAAAACTTACCATCAGAATCGATTCTCTGCAGCCCAGTTCCAATAAGATCAGGGTCTACATCTCGTGCCCTCAAGCAGATCTGGTCAGCAAACTCTCGGACTGTCATTCTAGGAACATTGCTGCACTGTAATAGTAATTACTTCTTTAGTAACTTCGCTTTTCTTCTCTTCTTTTAAGCTAAAAGACTAGAGAACCTACCTGTTGAGCATGACACGATTGATACTTCTTATCGTGACCCACGCAGTGATTCTTTCCATTTTCATGTCTGTAAGGGAATTTGATTATTAAGTGGATTTTAACGCCATAAGTAAGCGTAGTCGGGTTATAAGCAAGTCGTACCACGTTTTAACATTCTTATAGCATTTGCTTTGAGCAGCCTTTTGTTGTTTTCATAGTAGTTTCGAAGTTTTATTTAAGTATATAAATTGACGTGAGTAGGTGATCACCTATGTCGTATACACAAACCTATTTCAACATTTTGGAGCCCGCAAATATTCTAAACAAAGAAGAACCATGCTTTGACACGAATCGGTTGGTTTGACTGGATTGGTACCATGGTCCTTTGTTATCGCTGCGTGCACCGGCCTCACAGAAAATCGATGTGAAACAATCACAGTTGTGTTTAGCAATGTGAGTGAGGGTACCGGTAGCCTTATCCTTCCCGTCCCACATTCCTCTCCAATCCCTAAAAATCCAAAAGTCCAGCAAATCACGTCGTAATAATTCTGGTGTACATGGCTGGCGCCAATACTTTACCATCAGGTAATCCGTTTGCTCATTTGCTGCTGCCGTGATATGCTGATGTCGAAATGAAATATTCTTGACACATACCTTGCTCTATTGCATCGTCTAGTAGCAACAGCGACTCCTGCAGCAGCGGGGGCATGCGTATCGTCTACGAGACAGGCTGAAGCGCACTCTGACCAGCTAGACCAGCGACCCCACGCGCCTCTGACTACAGTAGACCCTTCACGTTCCACGCATTCGCCTCCTCTGCAGTACTGTAGGGGATAGTGGGCAGAAAGTAGAATTAAATTTCTGTTTGGGAAAGTTTTTGGTGACCATAACGCCGAGGGTGTTTTAAGTAAAACTACTTGCCTTATTTATCTAGAAGATACATGTATCATTTAGGGTCTTTTCACAACGTTTAGTACGCCTCTTACCAGATAAATTTGGATATAAATGTAATTTGCATGAACAATCTGCTAGAGATGTTTATTAGGTACTTAGATGAAAATGGAGGAACAGCCCCTTAGTCTTCCTGCGTCTTTAATATCTTTTTTGTAGTATCTTTATCATAATTTACGTAATATCAACATGGAATGATTTTTAACGCAAAAATTCAACAGAATTTTTAATATTTCTCACATTTTTTCAATACATGTTTTACTCACCATATCCTCACCACATCGTGTGCCTTCTAAAGCAGGATGGGAGGTCCAAGTATACCTCTCACGTTGACAGTGGAGGTCCCTGCAAATGTCTTCGAGGCTCTGAGCTCCTGAGTGTCGACTGCCTCGTCCATATTTTAGCATACCTGGAATTATAGTGTCTCGATTAATTGGTGTATCTTTAACCAGCTTTTCAGATAGCATATCAAAATAGTTTCGCTTGTGAAGTTCGAGTCAACAATTCCTATGAAAATTAGCACTGTAATAGCGAAACTAAAGCTGGAATTCTGATACCCATTTTCACATTTTGAAGTTATTTGGGAGTTTTCCTAATACTTACATTGTTGGTCAGCGTCAAATCGTTCTCCAGGTAGAATGCCTTCAGCGCTGTGGTCCAGTTGACCGGCTGAGTTTCCATGGTCTAGGAGACACCGTGATTGTACGGTGCTGTAAGAAACATATTTATTTCAGAAAACCAGCCACAACATAATTAGGGTCCTTAACAGGTTTTTGATTTTCTAATTTGGAATAGAATGGATTTTTGAAACTGTTTGGGTGTTTTATTAAGTACTTACTCTAAAAACTTCTGAAGATAATTCTTGCTACATTGTGACCAGGTGATCTTACCACTACCAAGGGTAGGGCTCATGATATATGCGCTGGGGTCACAGCCGTTGTCAGCTAAGGGTCCATCGTGACGCATACCAAGACTGGGAAAAAATACGAAGATTTTGTTGATTATTGCTGGAAAATAGAAGCACGTTTAAACTAAATCATAAGAAAGGGCTAGTGAAATCCGCAAAGGTGTTTATGGTGAAAGACAGATGAGAACGAAAAGAAATACGTATTGTCGGTAGTGGTAATTTTTCCTAGCAGAAAAACGATGTGAATTACGAGAAAAAAGTCGTTTAATAAAATATAAATATTTTTCTAACTAATCATATTTATAACAATAAACTAGCACAAGTAAATTAATTGTCACAAATGAATGCCTATGTAGAGGTTAACAAAACTTCAAGCTTTTTACTGACGTAAACAAGTCGTAAAATCAAAGATCGGATTACTTAATCGATGCTTGATTGCTTGATATTACTTCTTTTTTGTCTTTTGTTGTGTTGCTTGTTCTTTTCACGTCTTAATTGTTTGCATAATCTGTACAATATTATAATCTACACTAATCCAAATCCAAACTAATATTATAAATGCTAAAGTAACTCTATCTGTCTGTCTATCTTTTTTTTACGCCTAAACTACTGAACCTATTTTTGTGAAATTTGATACAGACATAATTTGGAACTGGAGAAAGGGTATAGGATAGTTTTTTTAACTAAAATCTGCAGGAAGTCACTATTCCACGCGAACAAAGTCGCGGGCAAAAGCTAGTAATATTATAAAGCTGAAAAGTTTGTTTGTTTGAACGTGCTAATCTCCGGAACTACGTAGGTACTGGTTCAAATTAAACAATTCTTTTTTTGTTTGTTAGTGCATTTATCGAGGAAGGCTGTAAAATATCACGTTACGATCTGTAGGAGCCCAGCAGTGGGTGAAACCGCGCGAGAATAGCTAGTTCGTAATGTAGTTGATATTTATTCTTTCTTTGTTTCCTTTCCGAAAAATGTTACAGAGACCGTTAGGGTTATGTAGTCTAGCCCGTTTAGATCGATAATAGTTTCTAACTAGACAATCTTTTCTTCTTTAATATGTTATAATGGGAGCCTATCTCATCTACAAAATCTATTCTAAATTATTAAACAAATTAAATTCTTATTACTAAAATACATATAAGAAACTAAATAGTTATTTATAATTGCAATGTTTTAGACATTATAATTGTTTGAAAGAGAAGCGAAGTAAGTAATTATTGCCGGCAATTTAAATTTCTAAATTTAGTTTTCTTTATCCTAAGTTTAAGCCAATTTGTGGCTAGGGTATGTACCCATTCAGTGTTAAGCATTCTACATTACATCTAAATAGAACATCTTTGTTTTTGCTAATTATTTTTGCAATATGTCTAACGACTTTTGCTAATTGAAATAACTTCTGTTCTTACCAGATGGGAACATCTGCAAAAGTACTTTTGTGAACTGTTTGTCATTGAGTAGGTTAATTCAATGACAGATTTCGTTTTGTACCAGATTATTTTCCGCCCAGATATGGACATCGTCTCGGCCCTGGTAGTTGATTGTTGTGTGTGTTGACTTCTAAACAATCTGCATAGATCCTACATCATCATCATCATCACCAACATCTTAGCAATCATCATTATCCACAAGGTGTCCACTGATATATTATTATATTTATATCTAACAGTAGAGTGGATACAACGTCACTGGGCCTAGCCTGTGTTCAGAAGTGGGAAGAAAGTAACGAAAAGCGAAAAATAAAAAAGGGTTTTGGTGAATGAAGAAATTGACCTTGTATTGTATCGTTTTTGCAAACGTCTCATCAAAGCCTCGTATGTTAACGCAATTTTTAAAAAAGGTTTTTTTTTAATGGGAAATAAATAAAATCTCACTTGTGTCCAATTTCGTGGGCAACAACGTAGACGCTTTCAAAGTGCCGTCCTTCGTTGACAGTGCAGCTGCTAGTGACAGTGCACATTCCAGCTACTGGCGCTAGTCCTGAAAATAATAGTAGAAATGTTAAAATCCTTTATTAAAGAATCAATAAGCCGGACTATTTCTTACGTTCAGATTATAATACTATTATCATCCAACCAATGTATGCAAAAACGTAACATATTTTTGTTGTTACATTGGTTTCGTCCAAATTTTTATTTCTGTCTAGGTTCTCGGAGTTGGAGTGAGTAACAAGCTTAATCCAACAAAGAGGTACTACTGTCCTAAATTATTTTTCTTTCAGCGACAATGCTCACAATCATTGTCGTGATCATAATCTTTATTAACATTGCTGAAAAAATTATATGTATAGGTCATAATTTTTTGTAGTTACTGAACTACAAGAACATTCCGGTTGATATGACGATAGAACTGAGGAAGTACGGTATTACGAAAAGAAATTGACAAAAAATGTAACGACTAAATCACATACAATTTAAGTAAATTGCTACTTCAGAAAACGGTTCTTAAACACTTATTTATGAAGAAAATTCATTTCTAACAGTAACGTTTCGTGACAAAAGCATTAGTTATTATAATAATACTGACTAACCATGTAATGACTGTAATACGTCTCTGGTCTATTACGTTGCCACATCAATTTGATGTGGAGCGTCACTTGACGAAAGCCTCACGAATTGTAATGGCAAAACTTATAGGCGTACTATTGAGTCGTTATAAACTACTTATAATCCAATTTCATATAATAGGAGGTAATATTGATGGTTTACTTTAAGAAAATAATTTTGTTATTAGTCTTGTTGTCATGCTTATCATCAGAAGGTGCTACGGGATTTTTTTCATGTCTTTTCCGATTTAGGTGCTATTAGGGTCAGAAATAGATCCCAGTGTGTAATGCTTCAAATGATATTCTTTAAAACATGTTTGTATCTTATAGATAAGTAAAAGCACGTGTTTTTACTTACCAACAACCTGACTGCTGACTTTTCCATTCTTGTTCACTACGTACAGGTCTAATCCAGTCAGTATCAACGCATGATCCCAATGTAACGGATCATTATCTCCAGGAGGATTCTCCAGTCTTTGCCACGTGCAAAAGTTACTAAGAAACCTATCTATATCATGCGGTCTTTTCAAATTAGCTGGGTCTTCGTGCAATATCTCCAGTCTTTTCAGTATGAAATTTACCGGTCTTCCCAAAGAAGGATCGTGGTATATCAATTGTACAGCGTTTATCATTGCTAGCACGAATCTCACTAATTCCCTTTCTGTGTCTTTTGGGAAATTTATTGTCATATGTTTGTATAAATCTCTATCTACAAATACTGCTGTTTCCACGAAAACAGCTGGCAGTATCGCCCTTCGTTGTCTTGGCGGTCCATTCGATAGTTTTTGTATAAAATCAGTAATAGTTTTATTCCTATGTGCTAAATTAACTTTGAATGCTTCTAAATTATTATTTACATTGCTTAGTACTTCACGTTTTCTCCTATGTTTCTTCCATGTGTTTGGTGGTTGTGGGTCATCGATTATATTATCTCTCTCTATACATGAGTCGTCATCATCTTTGTTTTCATTCATTTGTTTTTTCACGATCACATGTGCTTTTGCATGGTCATCGTGAAATCTATCTGGCAGTGGATGTATGAAATAGTAAGTATCGTTGGATCTGACGAATCCTCTCTGCAAAAGAATATGTAATTAGACGAAAGTTGAATTAAAATTTCTCATGATTGTACCTAGAATAAAATGTCAGCTATTAAAATTTCTTTGGCCTAGATGTCTCAGACGCTGGAGATGACGACGTTAAACAACGGATGTAAGTGATAAAAGCTTTTACTACTAAGTGATTGTCTAGAGATTTTTATTATTTTCTTCATAAAATTTCTTACAATGTCGTTTGGTTACCCCGTCACAGGCATACTCACATTTCGAGTTCTGAACTGAGCACGTGCTTTTGATTCTAATTTCATTGGCATTTTTAGTTTTGATTTATATCGTACTAGGCATTGGAAATAATTAAGTAAATGACCAAAAGTGCCTTACTTCCAATACGACAGTCTCATTAAGGCTTTAAAAAAGGCTTTTTTCTGTTACAAATAACTATAACAAAGAGAAACTCACCACATCATTACAAACGTACAACGCTGCATTATCCCCCCTATAATAACACAAGTCTACTTCTTCATCAGCATGCTGATCCAATACCACCTCAGTGTTATTGGACCACCTTCTCATCAACAGGAACTGAGGGTCCAGGAAACTGTTCCTGGGACTTAGTTTGATGTCCAGGTGCTTCTTCAGCCCGACTAGATCCTGGTCGTCGTATAGTAATGAGCGCTTACGACGTTTTGGCTGCTTGAGATGTGCAACTTCGAATTGTGCTTCTGTGGAAGAAGAATGTATGTGTTCGAATAACTTGTATTCTAAGTGTGGGAGAGCCAAATGACCCCTGCGTTGCGTTTTGCCGTATGAATCAGATTACTGGCCCAATTTTAACCACATTCCTAAGCTCCGAATGTTCCATTATTAAATCTTTTACCCTTAATATATCGGTAACGCATTTGTAAATCATCGCTATTGTAGGTGTCGATGGGCAGCTCCACGCAGTAAGAATAAAGACTTACTCCGTAGGCGGCATCGGTTGCTTGCCAAACCAACGAATGAATAATTCACTAATGTACTTAGTATGTAATGCATTGTAATGTTATATTTAGCAATAGTTTCACTATAAGGCGCGTCGTGTTTTGCGCTCGCCTTAAAGAGGCATTAGACGGCCACAGATGGACCCAATAGGGCCAGCCAGGTTGGCAGGTGAAAGCTCATTAACGGACCCGCGCCCCTGGACCGGAGCAGAAGAAAAAAGGGGTGGTTATCAGTCAGTAAGAGTGACACTCTCACTGAAGTCATCCAGGGCGGAAGATTTTTTCTCTTACTATTTGACATAGATCCTAATAACTGGCAAAAATTTGCTCTGCATAAAACACATCGAAAGAGAGTTTTACAATAAGTTTTATTTTTTTATAAACAACTTGCTCATTAGATCCATTAGAAATTTTAACTTTATTACCCTTGATTTTAAATCTAATGTTGAATGACTTATGTCTTGAATGCATCCAATGGCAGCTGCAAGTATAATAAATATCCAGTCTCAATGACTTATAAGGCTTTCTGAAAAAGTAGTTTCTCTCACGGCTTGTCGACACCTTTAATTTACCTTATTGGAGTGGCAGCTTTCGCGGTATCAACTAGCAACATGCTTTTCTGCATGCGAATCATAATTACTTTCCATTTTAATTATTGGTGTCTAACTATAGCATGATTCTTAAGAAGACTGTTAGTCAGAAGTGGTTTTATAATGATACTGGCAGTTTATGATATGTAGGAATGTACGCGACAAAAACTTAAGGAACTATAATTTAATACTATCTACTATAATACCATTTAAACCTAATTGTACCTACGTAAGTGATATATGTTAATTAAAGGTGATACTTTTCTTCAGTTCCTCAAAAGTGTAGAAGTTAGTTTAAAAGCTTTATTTTGTTAGTAATGTTTAAGATTATAAAGTTGTTACCTAGACTAAAGCAAAGTTACGTATGTGCTCTACATAGGAAGGTCAATAATTCTACAAAAAAAAGACATGCCCTTGACAAATTTAGGTTATAACAAGCACTAGATAGATAAGACTAATATTCAGTCTAGTTTTAAATTAATTGTATTAGTGCTAATTGTGGGAAATTATCATAATCCGTACTCACCGCTAGGGTTGGCACCAAATAGGAATATTTTTTCTGATTCAGTCAGGTGCTCTAGGAGCTGCTTCGAGTGATCCTGTAACAATTGAAAGATTTTGTTAATTTTTGTGTATCATTTTTTTATTGAATGAAAGTTTAAATGCGTCCGATAAACTTAAATATAAATTTGTTAGAAATTGCAAATTTTGGTAACTATAATGGTTACAATCTAAATTAAAATTCTAAGAAAAACCTCGATAAAATGAAAACCTTCTTCAAAAGATTTAGTACCGAAATCATGACCTTCTAGATATCAGATAATATCGACCTCTTATACTACACATTATAAAGTTTTTGAATTATTTTTCTTCGCCTAACCGTATATTAACGGTCACAGTTCAAACTTACCATTGAAAAGATACTTGTCTTGACGTAAAAATGTACATGTCTACTTGTACACGTGTCATTAGAAAAGTTGTACTAGAAAAGTTGACCTATGAAAACCGGGTGCTAGGATTCCTTGCTATTACTATCTTTATAAGCCGTGTATTGCCTGCATACCTTAAAGAAAAGTACTAGTACCAAGTAGTAGTACTACTTTTTTTATTGAGGATAGAGACTAAGGTTTTTTTATGAGGGAAAAATCATCAAAGGACTTCTCCCGCTCATAGTGTCAGAATCTTAGTGACTAAAATAACTCCCGTTCCTTCTCCTGCTCAGTGCCTAGGCCGCGGTGCCACATTGCGCTTACCCCGCAACCCAGGCTAGTGGAGACTATTGTGAGGATCACCTGGAGGACACGGTGGAGCATACAGTGGCGGAGTGCCCTGCTTGGGCTGAGCACCGCCGTGTTCTCAGGGAAGTGATCGGCGGCGGCGACCTCTCGCACCCGGCCTTAATCGAGGCCATGGTGCAGCGTGAGAGGAACTGGGAAGCTATCTCCTCCTTCTGCGAAGCAGTTATGCTCGCAAAGGAGGAGGCGGAGCGCGTGAGGGAACTATCCTCCTCGCGCCCCAGCCGCCGCAGAAGGCGACATTCCGGACGTCGGGGATCGAGAGATGATCTCCGGCCACCGTAAGCGCGGGTCTGCGGACGGCGAGTAAGGGTAGCTCGCCGCCCGACCAGAACCGGACCCGAGCGTACGGCGCGTAGCGTTCCGCGCGCGCCTCAAAGAGCCAATAGACCACCACAGTCGGGGCCCTAAAGGGCTGATGTTTAGCCGGGGCTGCGGGGTAAGCGCAATGAGGCACCGCGACCTCGGCCCAGAGCAGGAGAAGGAACGGGGGGGTTTTTAGTCAGTAAGAGTCTGACACTCTCTCTCGCCTTACCCTGGGCGGGAGAAGTTATTGGATGATTTTCCCTTGACAAAAAAAAAAAAAAAAAAAAAGGCTAGTGGAGACTAGGTTAGCAGTGATTTTTGATAAACATTTAAGCTGTAATAGTAAAGGTGCCTTCCAAGAAGGATATCATGACGAAACGTCTTATGTGGACGACACCAACAGTTTTGTAGTAGGTAGTGTGGAGAAAATACTTAAAGAAACAAAAAATCTAATAAAGGTGGAAGGAAGTGTGAATTATCCACACAGTGGTGTTTCATTATAAATAATATTAGTTAAGCGCTATTGTGTCCACCTCCGCAGCCTCGACACGTTATTTTTGACAATAGATGCTTTTCGCACGAAGTTTTGTGATTAAACGGATCTTAATTACAATTCAAGTTACAAGCGGTGGCGGATATTAAAGTTGTATTAGCACACTTTAGTATTTGATGTGGGAAATATTAAGGACGGTTTGTCATGCTAATGATGTTTTGGGAACCATGGTATATCATAATGGGTATAGAATATTGTATCAGATCTTTATCATCATCATCATCATCGCCGCAGCAACCACAATAAAGGCCCTCCTAAAGACTTCCAGGTGGATTGTAGGAAGAAAATATTCATCTAACACTTAAGTGCCACCTAATAGTAGTAGCTTAATAAGACTTAATTCGCGACAAAACTACATATCTTGAACTGTCTTCAACGTAACCCATCACGATATATGTTGTATAATTATTTTATTTATGGTAACCTATCTTTTACCTCATGGTAAGCAATCGGCGCCGCCCATGGACACCCGCAACACCAAAGGAGTGGACGAGTGCGTTGCCGGCATTTTGGGGATAGGGGTTATTGGATATAAGCGTGTTGTTATTATTTATTTATTGTTTTTAATTCGACTTTCGCTTCTATTTTAGACCAAACACTGAATAGTATTGTGTATTATGCGATTAGATACTGTTTCTTTCGATGGGTGAGCCGCAAGACGTTTTTATAACTTTTGTTTACATTATTATTAGCAAATTATTCTTCATTATTTTGCCAACTTTGTAGGTGATTACGGGGGGATAAGGGATTTCTGAAAGGCTTGTCAACGCTAAAATTAACTAATCTCCTGTTAAAGTCTTTCCGTCCGAATACAATTTAGGTGTCTTCAAGGCTAGAGTGAATAGGCTCTTAATAAACTAGTGCGCCTTACCATCAACGATTGCATCCTTACCATCAGGTAGGATCGCAGTCAAGCACTAGTTTATTGCAATTAAAGGCCGTTCAATGTTAAAATCAATTTAATCTCTTGTCAAGTCATCTGATTGGTTGGTTCTTCGGAAACTGGTTGTAAGAGAATCAGCACAGTATTTTCGATCTTCAATAATGTCTGTAACCATCTAATTGACTTTGACTAAATAATTCAAAATCCGGTTTCCACCGTTCAGCTTTTACGCGTCCGTTCAGAAATTTAGATCACTTTCCTTGCTAATTAACTAATTCATCTCATCTTGTTTCCATTCCGTTAATTTTGAGCGTGAAAGTGTGTAATTAAGTATTGAATCGTCAGATTTGTTGGTACTTTTAAAAACAACATGGTTGCCGTCATGGATCGGCTGTTACGTTTTTCTTTTTATTACGTAATGAGTGAATTGGTTATTGATTGTCTGTGCTGTGTTAGGTTGAGAAGGACATGGGTATGAGTTTGTTTTGATCACGTAAGTAATTTTTAGTAGCTTACTTCTTTGTTTTATATTTTTTTACGTATTTGATTGCCCATGCTCCGAGTTGTCGATGAAAGTTTTCTATCCAAACTATCAAAACATATAAATGCGAAAGTAACTCTGTCTGTCTGTCTGAACCGATTTCTGTGAAATTTGGTACAGACATATTTTAGAACTTGAGAAAGGACATAGGATAGTTTTTATACCAAAAAAACTGTAGGTAGTCACTATTCCACACGAACGGAGTCGCGGGCAAAAGCTAGTTAATAATCATTAAATATAATACGCTGTTCTTAGAACGAGTTCTCCAATGAGGACATACCTGTACCCTTCGAACCAATATAAAATCCTGGTCAAACAATTTTATTAAAACCTATCGATGAGATCACGGATACCGGTGCGCCATTTTATTATATAAATGAAACTTTTCATTGACATTATCCCTAACACAATCGTTTTGGTAGTCTTCCAAGGATATAGTCAGGCCCATTCACGATTCGTCACGCCTTAACGTGATAGTCGGCGACGTCTGTTCGACACGACAAAACAGGAATGTGAAACAAGGTCTGATTTAGGAGCTGCGATTTTCGGCACGACTGTGTCGGTCGTGAATAGGTTGCATGTAGATGTCAAAATTTTGGTTCTTGCTTGTTTTTTTTTCGCTAGGCAAAAAAGATAACCTTAATAATTATAGTTTCCAATTAACACGATAAGAAAAAAAAATTCGTTGTAGGTTTAAATTTTAAACTTGGTGCTTATCGATGCAGTAAAAAATAAACCCAAAACCCAATATTATTGGTATTTAGGTAATATCAAAAATACATCTATCACTATAGTCGTAGTTTAGTTAATTTTTTTGAGGAATGAAAATCATCAAATGACTTTACCCGCCCAGAGTGGCGCGAGAGGGTATCAATCTCTTACTGACTAAAATATATGCGTAACGTTATATTGTTGCGCTTGCACATACTAACCTGAACAACTGTATCTGAGCTGGTCTTAGCTGTTTGAGACGGATGCGGAACGCAACGCACCGTGCACCTTATGCGCGGGTCTGGTTCTGGTCGGGCAACGAGCTACCCTTGTTCGCCGCAGACTCGCGCCTACGGTAGCTAGATCGTTGCGCAATATCTTTAAATATGATTATGAAGACCGTTGAGACTCTAGTTGTACTATCTCTTGAGACTTGTATTGAAGTGTCTGGTAACCTTTTAGTCTTAGGTCATGACACGAAGACACTAAATATCACGGTCATAAATCTAAAAAGTTACAACAAATACCTAGACAAGTACCCTCCCTACTTTATATTGTATAAAGAACTTTTTTGTTTATTTGTGCAGTTTGTGGAGTGTATAGATTAATATAGTTCAATGATAATACCTATTTTATTCACATTTATTAGAAATATTTGTTATACCGTATTTTTAATTGCGATGTTTTGTATTGGGTTACTCAATATTGCACTTACTCTTTACGGCAATTAGGACATAAATTGACGATATTTCTACAAAATAGCTTAACTTAAACAAGAAAATAATTACTAGTTGTAATGCAGAAATCACTTGTTCAAAATAACATAGACATTTGAGGAATGCTTTTTTACTGTCCGTTCAACCGATTTTGACTTTTATTACGTTGGTGAAATGGCAAATACGGATTTCAATAGAAAGTTGGTATTGTTACAACTTCTTTACTTTAAATGCCATCTTTATTCTTACGGAATAGACATTAAAATCGGTTGAACTAACAGTAATAAGGGTATATTTTACCGTACTGATCTTAACGCGATAAGATTTAAGGTAAATTCAAAGAAAATCGCCATAATGCCACTCAACCACCTTTGTTAGTTCAAATACTGCAATTAAAAGGCTGAGTGCCGATGCGAAACGAAAAATCCGAGACGTTTCGCACACAATACGTGAAACAAAGACGTACAGACAGACAGACAAGTCTTAAAGTTAAAGTTCCGGGTTTTTATTGTAATTTTAGCCTTTTGAGGATAAATTTATCATTGCTGGACTGTGTAGATCATCGTTTAGATAGAGACGAATGTTTTACCGTTTTTTACTTTTTTGGTAGATGGTGGGAATTCACTGATTAGTCAGAGAGAATATGCTGATTTGTTTCCTGAAAAGACGTGTCCGTCAAACATTATTGTGCTGTTAGATTTATAAAAATTCCTGAAAAATAAATTAGGTTATTGACCCAGCGACGTCAATTTAATGTTGTTATTAGTATTTTACAACCATTCTTTTTATTTTTAACTGTCATTTTAATCCGTTTAAATCTTCCCTGGACTGGACTTAGCCAAATCAGTCCAGCCGTGCTTGATTTTAGTGTGACTACTGAAAAACTACTATAATATAAGTAGAAGAATATTGTTGGAATCCTATGATTTTAAAATATCACCTTTATATTTACATATTTAAAACTAGCAACACCTTATTAATTGTCACCACAGAGAACAAAAATACAGAAAAAAATCTGAATCAAAAAGTTCTGGTCGCCGTAACATTTTTAACCTATATATTTTCACAAAACCCACATTTTATTGGCAGTTACCTTAAAAGACAATCTAATATTAAGTTATCATCAATCATAAAACAGGAGTTTTGTTTCATAATAAATCACTTGCGTTGCGCTTGCGTCCACGACTGTAGCAATTTGTCGGCAATATTAGCTGGATAATATCTTAAACAGCCTTGCAATTCTTTGCGAACTTTACAATTACTACAGTTGTACGATCAACAAAGGATTTAGGGTAACTTTTCTATATTCTGACATAAGTAGAAGTTGAAAGTTAGAAAAGATTCAGAATTGTCCAGAAAGTAAAAATGATTGTTATGATGAGTTTTTTTTATTGTTATTGTCATTGTTTAGGTGGACAAACAGATTTATTCCCAATTGGAGATGCAATCTTAACAGACTATGCTGTAACTGGGAATTTTGAAATTGCAATATCTATTTTATTTTAGCCGATATCGAAAAGCTCATAGCTGTTGTCGCAGGGAAAACTTAGGTAACAATATAAATCAATTCATATGATTATGTAAATGATTTTATAAATTTAATTTTTACGTTTGCATCGTAATCTATTCAGGAAAATCTTTACATAATTTGGGGAAGTGATATACTACAATGCTGAATACATTACTAGGCTGGCAGGCTTAGCTGAGCTTGATGTCGGCATTTGTCATACAATAGATTTAGATTTTTAAGTTTAAAAATATAAATATTTAATTAATTTCTTTATACTAACTGGACTATCACATAGCAAAATTAGTTATGTCCCTTGTTTTAACTAACACACACACTACGTAGAGTGTGGTATAACAATTCTAACCTATTCAAAATAATATGAAATATAATGGTTAAAGGAAATATTTTTTAATCACTTTGGTAAAATCCTTCTTAAACGGTATAATGTTACCATTGTAATATGGCACCAAAAAAAACTGCATTACAAGTCAAAATAAAAACAAAATGATACAAAACAAAAAAATAATAATATTAAAAACAACGATAAAATCATTTCAATTGTTTTTAAACTAATCATTTCTTAAGTCTTAATGCACGGCTGCACACAAGCACAGCCTATAATGTTCAACTACGTACATAGGTTATGTCCGGGGTAGTCACAAATGCACATACGAAAAACTAGATTAATTACTAGCTTTTGCCCGCGACTCCGTTCGCGTGTGAAAGTGACTTCCTGCAAATTTTTGGTACCTATAAAAACTATCCTTTTCTTCACGCCTAATCTATTGAACCGATTTCTGTGAAATTTGGTACAGACATAGTTTGGAACTCGAGAAAGGACATGGGATAGTTTTATACCAAAAATCTGCAGGAAGTCGCTATTCCACGCGATCGGAGTCGCGGGCAAAGCTAATGTTAAGTACTTAAGTTAAGTTAAACTACTTAAAAATATCATTGTTTCTCAACGACCTTTGTAAAGGTTGAAGATTGTTATAGAATAATTTAGGAGGAAACCGCGCGTACCAAGGTGTTCGATGCTTCCTAATCTTATGTTTAAGTATTGTGCAGTTGATCCGGAATCAACTGTTTACTGAGAAGGTTGTAAGAAACTAATTTGAAAATTATATGTTCTTCTATTTATCATAATAACGAAGCAGTACCTACCTTTGGAGATTTGTTTGTACGATTATCTTGATGTAGTGTTTTGTATGTAGATAATTTTTCCATAGCTTTTATTGGTTGTGATGTGCGAGATAATTTTTTCCATAGCTTTTATCGGATGTAGCATTACTTAGACATATTTGTAGTTTCTTTTTATTTAGATCTTTTTTTTATTATTTAAGATGATCTGAGGGCCTACCATGGCGTGTTAAAGCGTCAATCTTCCTGATGAGAAAGCGAAATGGAGCTATCAAAGGTGTAAAGTGCCTGTCTACTGTTGTTGCGAATTTGAACAATAGACAAACTCAATAGCACTTCAATACTTCAATACCACAACTGTGGAAATTTAAAAATGAAAACCCTCCTACATTTTGGTCAACCTTCATTGCAGTCAACTTAATCATCAAAACAGTCCACCAGTTGTTTAAAAAAATTAAATTGTCATTTTAATGCGCCCGCGCTGACAGATGCGCGTACGTCGTGCGGTTTTCATGATCCGACATCCAATTACATGAATTACAGCGATTATGATACTTACAATGACATAGAATTTGTTAAATTGCAGCTAACCTTACAGTTTTTCTTAGATTTTGTAGATATGCATAACTATGTAACTGCAGTAGGAACACGCAGATTTGATATGGCTGTGTTTGAATAATGCCTTTTTATTTTAGACATGACATTTTGCTTATGGGGTAGATCGGCAATCGAGCTGACGGATTACCTGATGGTAAGTCTTCGGCGCCGCCCATGGTCACCTCTAACACCAAAGAAGTTACGAGGGCGATGTCGGTCTTTTGGGAATAAGAGTTTCGGATATTAAAGATATCATTAAAGATTAAAGATGTCATTCCGGTCGGGCCATCATCATCGCTAGTTTTACGACCAGTGCCCACTACTAAGCAAAGCTTCGTTTTGATCATTCATTACCATGTTTGTTCAAGAAAGATTGACGAATTCAAGTTTATAATTATAAATTGCTGGTCCAAGTTTTCCCAATAATACATATTTTTGAATAATAGATAACAACCGTGAGACTTATTAAATTTATCTAAAATAACAACTTACTCGTCTGAATTAACTGAGAAAAGCTCTACAAGTTTCAAGTCCCAACGAGACTCTTATGTATGAGCTGTTCACGTCACGATGACGTTGCGAAGTCGACAAATTAAATGTAGGCAACATTTAATTTGACATATTATATGTGCAGTGTCGATCGAATACTTTAATTTTTCTATTTTATCAATCAATTATCGCTTAAACGTGACTAAGATAATAATCCTAGCACTGATTTCGTAAACATTTCTACAATAGAGTCCTGTCTAACAAGATTCCAAAATTAAATTCCTAAAATTCATATCGCCTACTAGTTGTAACCATAGTTCACGCTATTGCAATAATTATTTTCTGAATCTAGGACAGGTTTTGACAATAAACGCAGGTTTGTACCTAGGCTAGAGTGACTAGATTACCTACACCAAGAATTTGGCTTGCGTAATATTTGCCTGTGTCTGACTAGACGTATAAACGTTTCTATACAGAAGTACCATCCTCAAGTATTTTCAAAGGGCTATTGACGATGGCCCATCGTTTTTTGTTTTCTACAAATTAATTTGTTAAATGTACCTACACATCTAAGTATTGTCTATTTTACTAACGACTAACGTCCTATTTCACTACTGTATTGAGTTTGTGTCTTTTCTCTTAGTACCAGGGCTGCATAGTAAACAGTAATAATAATTTCGAGTAATAATAATTATACATATTTCGGTGAGTGAGTGAAGTTATTGGAGATCCCACTTCTTTCCTCCAATCTCCAATCCCGAAATCCTTTAACCCCCAAATGCCCAGCAATATACCTAATTGTAACTTCTTGATATCCGTGTGTCTTTGCTTAGCATCAATAGTTTCGTCTGCTCTTCTTGTGTTCAATGCAATACTAAAATGTTAAAACGTGAAAGGTATATTAAACCTTCTAATACTTATCTATAAGGTGTTCCAAAGCTCTGAATTCGCTCCACCTCTCCCAAACCACTTATTACACATTATAAGAAACTGGATACGCAGTACTTGACTTGGATTTTACAAGTTTTAGCTTAACCTCGATTCAGTAAACTTATGTGTTAGTACTAAATGGGAACGGTACAATAAATTCAGTTGATTGGACTTGTTGCTCTAATTGGTATAGGTAACCTATGAATTGGTTTTCGTTTTGGTCCTTGAACGAGTTTGAAATAAGGTTGAAAATTATTTCTGTGGTTTATGAATACATTATAGCTTTATGAGCATTAAGTATTGGTAGCTATTTTAAATTTTAATTTCTTGTCTATGATTAGTACTTGAATGTGAATTGCACACAGATATACAAATCTACAGGCTGTAATAACTATAGACTACAATGAGCGGTGTTGGCACCCAGGGTGATTTCTTCCAAACAACAATTTTAATTAATTTAAAAGAAATGGGTGGTCTAGTGCTGGCTGTTTTTCAAGTCCACGTCTGTTCCTTAAGCGCTTGTCCGCGTAGCGAAAAGGTCATCATAGATACGTCCCCAAAATATAACAAGGGGTGAGTTGCAAAAGTTAATGAACTGTATTTTTGCTTTAATTCTTGAATAAGTGGCGCGTTTTTGTTGGTGTGAAACATGTTTGTTTTTGTTTTCTTAGCTCTTCGTTTGTAATAAACGTATTGTGTCCAGGTATGTTATCTGTTCGAAGTTCACTGTAGTGTATTATTCATGAAATCAGATGGGGAAAGCCCTTTGCTTGCGCTATCTGCAGGATTTTGCTACCACCAGCCTAATAAGCAGTTCGTATTTTTTGTTAATGTGTAACAGATTTATAGATAAATTAATCAGTGCAAATTATATTTTGCGGTTCGGAAATGCACTAGCCGTTAGATCAAGAGGAAATAACGATAGAAATTTACAAACTATGCAATATTTTACAAGTTACTAGGTATATCATTTTATTGTTTGTTCAAATTTTTTAATGTTGTTCTATAGAAAGATCGGAGTCTTAAATATGTAGATATCGAGCGTACGGCGCGTAGCGTTCCGTGCGCGCCTCAAAGAGCCAATAGACCACCACAGACGGGGCCCTATAGGGCTGATGTTTAGCCGGGGTTGCGGGGTAAGCGCAATGAGGCACTATGTATGACCTCGGCCCAGAGCAGGAGAAGGAACAGGGGGTTTTTAGTCAGTAAGAGTCTGACACTCCCTCCCGCCCGGCCCTGGGCGGGAGAAGTCATTTGATGATTTTCCCCTCACAAAAAAAAATGTAGATAGGTATGGTTCAGAGACAGCATAGAAAAGAGGTTATGGCTGAACATCTATTTTCTTCTCATTTAACGTTTCCATTTTTAAGTTTATTGATAAACTGTGAAATTGTTTTACGATGATGTAACTAAGTATATAAAGACCAAATTCAGTTTTTATGCAATTATAATCACGATTATAGGTAAAGAGCTTTTTAGACAAAACATTAACAACTAGACAATTTGCTTATCAGATCATTTATCATGATCTGTAAAGGTCTGTCATCATCAATCTTCCGCCATTTAAAGATCAGCAGATAAAGACGTATCTTAAGAATAATCTTAACTTTTTATATTAATTAACAAAACAATGCAGCCGTGTCTGACTTTCGCGAAATTGTCTAAAACCAAGCACTTTTACTGAGAAAGTTGCTTGTGTTGTTTTGTTTTTTTAATTTTTTTATGTGACATATCTGCAAAACAGCAGACGGATTACCTGATGGTAATCAATCAGCGCCGCCCATGGACTAGCGCAACAAAGGAGTTACGAGTGCATTGCCGACCTTTTGGGGATTAGGGATTTGGGAGATTTAAGGATTTGGGGAAGGGAAGAATTTGGCCTCCGGCACCCTCACTCACACGGCGAAACACAACGCTGTAGTTGATTCACGCCGGTTTTCTGTGAGGCCGTTAGTATCGCTTCGGTCTAGCCGACACTTAAAGAATAATATTAGGGAATGGGTTTAAAACTGCTATTTGTGTAAGTAATTAAGTAGATGTATATGTATTTATTTATTTCGATGTTGGGATATCTACCTGGAAGATGGACAGGCGAACTATTGAATATAGATTATGGTGTGTATTTGGCGCCGAAAACGTGGACGTCTTACGGCTAATATGACGAAGAACCTCGCCCGCCTCAAAGAGCCAATAGACCACCACAGACGGGGCTCTATAAGACTTATGTTCAGCCGGGGTTGCGGGTATTTTTTACGCAATAAGTCGGCAAACTACTAACTGTCGTGGTGGCCCGGAGGTTAAGGAGCCCGCTTCTCATGCATGAGACCGTGGGTTCGAACCTGGCAAGTACCAATGTGACTTTTTCCGAGTTATATGTACTTTCTATGATTATTTAGACACCTCTGACATACGGTGAAGGTAAACATCGTGAGGAAACCTGGACTTATAATTTCTAATTATAAGTTTGAAATCGCCAACCCGCATTGAGCAAGCGTGGTGATTAATGCTCAATCCTTCTCCATGTGAGAAGAGGCCTTCGCTCAGCAGTGGGCACTTATAAGCTGATGATTTTTTTTTTTTTTTATGTGATAGGACGGCAAACGAGCAGACGGATTACCTGATGGTAAGCAATCGGCGTCGCCCATGGACACCCGCAACAAAGAAGGAGTTACCAGTGCGTTGCCGACCTTTTAAGGATTGGGATTTTGGGGATTTTGGGACTGGGAAGGGATTGGGGTAGGGGAAGGATTGGGCCTCCGGTAACCTCACTCACACGGCGAAACACAACGTTGTGGTTGTTTCACGCCGGTTTTCTGTGAGGCCGTGGTATCACTCCGGCCGAGCCGACCCATTCGTGCCGAAGCATGGCTCTCCCACACTTAAAGACACTAAGGCTCCATGGCCTCGGCTTAGAGCAGGAGAAAAAACGGGGGTTTTTAGTCAGTAAGAAAGAGCCTGACATTCTCTCTCGCCTCACCCTGGGCGGAGAAGTCATTTTGATGAGTTTCCTAACTAGGCACCTATTTAGTTTCTTTTATGTCAAGTATTTTTTTTAATAAAACAGTACCTATCAAAGTATCGATGTCAAGACTATTATTAAGTAATCGTCTCTTAAGAAGTACTAACATAACTTACGCACAAAACCACAGTGCAAAATTAGTTCCTACAACAAACACCAGTTCTTGCAATATTGCAATGCTACTAAAAATGATAAGCATCTTCAAAATGACCCTTGTAATTAAGGGTAGTAAAGCTCAATTTAACATGTAGGACATGACGGCGTCATTACATCATGCGTTGCTTAATAACATAATTAGTTTGTTTTTAATTATAGGGCTTGTGACATGTAAGAAGGAATAACTAGTCTTATTATGTTTGAGATCGTGATGTTTGATTCTACGGAAAAGTAAAAAGTTCTGTTAACTTATCATACTTGAAAAGCCATTTATCTAGAGCCTAATGGAACTAACTGAAGCGATTTTCGATGAGTCAAAGTAATAGTACAAAATTTGGCATTGTGTTCATTATAAGTAAAGCAAAAGACTCAAAAAGAAAATTGTAAAAAAATTGTATTGTATATGAACACCACTGCCTACGCTATCTGATAATTAAAGCTATGATTATTATAATTTATAGTGATGAGCGATGCATATTAGATGTTCTTTATAATTTTTATTCGTTATTAACGTAAAATAAGTAAAGTTAGTTACATTAAAGGGTAAAAGATGTTGGATGCGGATCGGTTTTAGCTGGTCACTATAAGTTCATCATCATAATCATCATCAGCCTATAAGTGTCTACTGCTGAAGCAAATATCTCTTCTGACACGGAGAAGTTTTGAGCATTAATTGCCACGCTTGTTCAAGGCTTAGATTGGCTATTTCAAACTTATAATTAGAAATTATAAGTCCAGGTTTCCTCACGATGTTTTCCTTCACCGTTTGTTAATGATGTCTTAAAATAGAAAGAAAAATACAGATAACTCGGAAAATTCACAATGATAGTTGCCAGGTTTCAACCCTCATGTATGAGTAGCGGGTGGCTTAATCTCCGGGCCACCATGACGTATTACTCTATAAGTTCTTTACTGGAAATTTAATTAAATGGAAAAATATCGATCTGTAATAATTATAGACAGGATTATAATGAAATTTGAACTCGATATTTCGGTTTTATTACTCTGATTGGACACAATATTATGTGCCTACATTAAGATTGGAATCGACAAAAACCTTTACACTAATAGAAACATGTATATGAGAGCTCGTAAGTTTATAATAATATATTATGTTGAAAGTGAAATGTTAGAAAACATCGTTAAGTAAGTAATAATCTCTTTGGAACCAGTTGTAAGTAAAAGCTCTTTTAATACTTATAAGTATTAGGTAGATACATGCAAGAGTACAATCAATGCCATAAAATAATTATATGAAGACTATCTTACGACAACGGTTTCGCCCGCATTATACAGTTAAAACTTGACTTGTACAACAGTCAGGGAATAACAACAAAGACAGGTCAGACGGTAACGTTCAGCGCGCGCCTCAAAGAACCAGTACTCGTATAAGGATTATTTTTGTGTAACGGTTGCAGCGCTCGACGCGACGCGGTACAAAATATTTATAATATAATATAATAAGTTTTATGAAATATTTGTAATACTTGCCTAGCGGAGACTTAGTAAGTAATAGGGTTAGAGATGTGTAGTTGTGTAAACTATTACAGATGGGGCCCTATATGGCCCATGTTTAACTAGGGGTGTAGGTTAAGCGCAATAAGGTATCGAGGGCGAGCCCTCCTGTTTCTGTTCCTCCTCGGATGGTTTTTAGTCAGTAAATGACCGACTCTACGACCTCGATGTATATAATTTGATGAGTTTCACCCCACAAAAGTCATTTCAAAAAAGAACCTTCTTTTTGAAATGACTTCTCCAGGGAGTGTCAGACTCTTACTGACTGAAAACCTGTTCCTTCTCCTGCTCTGGGCCGAGGTCGCGGTGCTTCATTGCGCTTACTCCGCAACCCCGGCTGAACATCAGCTCTATAGGGCCCCGTCTGCTCAAAAGAGGGTGAGGTCTCTGGTTTAATATCATAAATATTACAAAAATAAATATTTATTGATTGTTTGAATTTTTGAATTAAATACGTTCCAAAATTATTTGATTCATTTGAAATTATCTTTCAATGTTGCGAAGCTACACTACCCCGATGAACATAATATAACCTATAAAAAGCGGGTGACACCACGAATGCATATCTAGCTGAATATAATTTCGACATTAGTCATAATAGCCAGTGACCTGTAGCTAACTTCATTCATAATTACGATTGCAAGATCGATGTGAAGTTGCTTCAAACAGTAAAGGACCACACCTACTAAATAGATATGTTTGTACGTATAAATCATTGAAAGGGCATTAAGCTTCGGGCTAGTTGAGGATTTATGGCTTTTGTACTACTCCTTGATTGTTTGTTATAAATTGCAGGTTTCTGTATTCGGTTCTATTAATCAGAATACCTGGTAGGTAAGTAATCTAACTTTAGATCCATGTGCGAGGTTTTGGTTTTTAAGTAAGGTTGTAATGTACCCCGGCTTCTGATCGGAGTAGGAGAAAGAACAAGGCGATTTTTAGTCAGTAAGAGTCTTTTTCTCTCACTCGCCACATCCAAGGCAGGAGACGTTTTTGACGATGTTACCTTTCAATAAAGGAATTTAATTTCACCTGTTTTATTCTTTGTTTTTTTTTCAACAATTTAAAAATTAACAGACTGTTTTGTTGGTATAGCACTCGCTAATTATAAACATGAACTAAGATATTTCAGACTTCGTTCTAGTACTTGTCTACTTAAATATAATTTATTTAGTGAACCAGCTTATCATTTGGATTTTTTTTTAACTCAATGTATACAGCTTTTTTAACTCAATATATACATAACTCGTCCGTGGCGCGGTGGGGACGTCAAACGTCTCCACCTCGCCAACCAAACAATAGAACGAAATCATATACCAAGTTGACTCGCAAATAGAAATATAATAAACCAAATTCCTCACTGACTGACTCGAACGCAACAACTCATCACAAAAAGCAACCCAACCATAAATAGCCTCAAAAAGCAACTCAACCATAAACAACCTTAGGGGTTGCGATAACCATTAACAATTGCAGACCGCCATGCTTTGATAACCACGTGTAATTGCTCGAATGCGCATGCGCAACTGCTTTCTTCAATTAGCCTTAGTATGCATTGCGCAGCCAATTAAAAAAGTCGGTCAAACTTGCGTAGCGCTATGACAAAGATATATTTATTAATTTTGTTGTATAAATTTTTCGTTCATTTGAATGATAAATTTTTTGCTACTGTAATTGCAAGGGTTATTGTCATTAAAAATTTTGTCCAATAAATAAAAGTGTTGTGGTTTTCCAATAAACTGGCATGTGCTTGGTATTAATAGAGAGCCATAGAATTATCTGTATTTTTCTGTGTTAAGAATAATAGTTAATGACGAGGAGAAAAAAACCATATTAACAAGTTCATTACTACTTCATTCACCCAAATGATAATATTTGTATTATATCTTTAAAACTATAACAAACCATGAAAGTAAAAAAACAACTTAAAACCAAAAAGAGCTTATCTTCCGTCTAGACTGCACCATGTAACATAGCTAATCTGTTCCAATCTTTAGCTGAACAAAACGTAACACTGGCAACACTCGCATTAGCAACATCATGAATATTAACAATGTTCCAGTGTTGCCACACTTTCCTCCACGCTCGCTATGCCATGGTGCCCGATTGTGTTACGTCGATGTAATGAAATTAATCGTTGTAATGTTGTTGTGTCTTGTAAAATGCGTGCATTTTTTTATTAAGTCCGGAGTGAAATTAGTTTATTTATTTATTTATTAAGCTTTATGCACACAAACTTCTGTACATAGGCGGACTTAATGTCGTAGGCATTATCTACCAGTCTGACCTTTGGGTGATGCAGAGATGAGTAAAAACGGTGAGCGCAAGCAGCAAACCTTTTAAAGAATAAAGACCAAAACAAAGACTCAATACAATAATGTATAAGTTTAAACAAATACAATAACAATAGAATCTCACATACAAATTATGTATAAATAAATATAGAACACTAATATAAATAAATAGATACTACATACTTATATTTGGTCATTGTGATGATTCAGCCAATTTCTTCAAAAAATGCTCACGTACTTTCTGCTTGAAAGTCTGTCTTGAAAGAAGTTTACTGACTTAGTAATAGTAATCTTTTCTTTTTTTAAAGTAGCATTGCCTGACATATTTCTCCTGTGTCGCGGGGGCACTTACAAACATACAATTTAACGTACACATCACATACCTGACCTAGAACAACAAATTGTGGACCCAGCCACCACGCCAACCGTGAAGTCATATCTCAATCTTATGATTCCTAATTAAATTAAAATAATTTAGCTAAATAAATTTCCATATAATATTACTACGTAGTATTATAATAGTATAAAACAAAAGTCGATTTCTCTGTCCCTATATCCCTATGTTCACTTAAATCTTTGAAACTACGCAATGGATTTTGATGCGTTTTTTTATAGATAGCATTGCGCGGTATTCAGTAGCTCAGCCACCACACCAACCGTGCAGCCAAACTTAATATAAACACAAAATATGGAAAATCGTGTGTTAGTCCTGACTCTATCCTTATTTTACGTGAAAAAAAATCAACAAACAAAAATACTCTATCTACTAGTTTTTAAAGGACTCTTTTTTGAGGAAAAATCATCAAATACCATCTTTGGCTCTGGTTGAGGCGAGAGTGTCAGACTCTTACTGACTAAAACCACCCCGTTCCTTCAGGTTCCTTCCGTTTCCTCCAGGCCGGGGCTGTGGTTCATAATTGCGCTTGCTTTGCAATCCCGGTTGAAAATGATGTACAGTAAGCAAAATTTTAAATACATCAGAATCTGTTCTCAACAGAAACGGTTCATACTAATATACAATTGACATTTGACCTTGCCTCTTGTTTCCCAAACATATCACAGAAATAATACATCAATGAATTATAACAATAAAGTGTAGCATAACTCCTTAGTACCTTTGACCTTACTGCCGAGGTCTTATTAGCCGCATTTTGAACATATCAATTATAATTAACTGCGCGATAATTAAAATCGTGATACACTGTAGTTTGATGTGTTGCAGGGTAATATAAGGATGTTGTGTAGAAAATGTGTCTTTATATATATTTTTAACACTGGAGATGTTTGAGTTGAAATAAAAGAAAAGATTGAGGAAGCATGGTGGAGGGGAAGGTTTGAGGCTCCGGTAATCTCACTCTCACGGCGAAACTCAATGCAACGGTTGGATCACGCCATTTTTTTTTTGTAAGGCCCTGGTATCACTCCAGTCAGGTTGACCCATTCGTGCCGAACAATGGCTCTCCTACATTTGTTATTTAGTTCCACAGTTAGGTAGAGGTAAGGTTGTTGGAAAGTTAAAGTGTGGGAGAGCCATGTTTCGGCACGAATGGGTCGGCTCGACCGGAGTGATACCACGGCCTCACAGAATACCGGCGTGAAACAACCACAGCGTTGTGTTTCGCCGTGTCAGTGAGGTTACCGGAGGCCCAATCCTTCCCCGGCAATTCCTCCTCAATCCCTAAATCTCCAAATCTCTAATCCCTTAAAGGTCGGCAACGCACTCGTAACTCCTCCTTTGCGGGTGTCCATGGGCAGCGCTGTTTGCTTACCATCAGATAATCCGTCTGCTCGTTTGCCGACCAATTACATAAAAACCTTTTACAAACCTTGATTCATGAAGTCTACTAGCTTTTGGCCAGTAGAAACTAATTAGGCACGTAAGGCATATCTGGAGGTAGATTTCAAAATAATCTAACGCAAGATGATAGCAATCCCTTTCTTTGTTTTTGTTACACAGCATGTATAAACCACATCAAACAGTCCCAAAAACTAAAGAATCTTTGTTGAAATTTCAACTTTGTTCAAAAGATATAAGAATCAGCCTCTCTTGCATGGTGTACAGAACCAAATAATCTCTCTTATTGCGTTGTTGTAAATCCATTGTTTGTGTTAACGACTCCTTACGTTACTGTTTCTTACGTAATGTATTCAGTTTTTAGTTAGCTGTAATAATCAAAATAGTGGCTGTCGATGAAGCTTTGGATTTATCTTCATAAGTTCAAAAGAATTAGGAGAATACCGCGTTGATTTTTGTAAGAATGTGTTAAAGTGTGGAAGAGCCATGATCTGGCTAGAATGGTCGACTAAAGTGATACCAAGGCTTTACGTAAAACCAGCGTGAAACAGCACTTTTGTTGTGGCCCAGTTTTTTCCCGAATCCTGAAATTCCTAACCACACTCTGGCCGGTGATATACATTTCGATGTCTGTCTTCTGATGTTGCCTGTATTTATAGGTAGCGTCGATTGCTATCCACAAGGTATTCTATCTGCTTGGTGGCTGTCTAAAACTATAAATAGCGCGGCTTTTTTTAAGAGGGTTTCCAAGGGTCGGTTCTTGGGTCCAGAAATTTTTGCTATAGAAATTTCCAAATACCTCAAGGTCTGTGTAGTTAAGTGTTTCACTTACGTAGTTTAATTACAAGCCAAAAAAGCTTTCCTATTAATCACTTAAGTGCGCCTATACCTTCGACGCTGAATATAATAATATCTATAATGTTTTTCTTTTGGAGAATGGATAATCTTTTAATGACCTTTCTCGCCATGGGTAGAACAAAAATTAAGTTTCAAAATCTTACTGACTAAATCCACCCAGTTCCTTCTCCTGATCTGGGCCGGGGATGTGGCTCATTACTACGCTTGCACCCATTACCTCAGATCAATAATGTTACGTTATGTTTGTTTATGCTGTCAATTACCACATTGTTATAAATAATTAACTAGCATGGCAATTAACCATAACATTGACATGTCAAAATGGTCAGTTCAACTTGAAATGTAACTCTTACAAATAGTTCTGACACGTTTTCCATTTCAAAATTAATTGCCGATGCATGGCAATTAATATAAATTTGAATTGCTCAGTCCCTTTTTATTCATTGCGTTATTCTATTTATTTTGATCGAATACGATTATGTAAACATGACTGTGTTTAATTATTTATTTTTGTTTGTTTAGGCAAAGCTGGCTGTTTTAATGCTGGCTGTAATAGGTTGGCATACGAGCAGACGGATTACCTGATGGTAAGCAATCAGCGCCGTCCATGGACACTCGCAATGAGGAGTTACGAGTGAGTTGCCGAACTTTTGGGGATTAGGGATTTGGAGATTTAGGGATTTAGGAGGGATTGGGGGAGGGAAAGTATTGGGCCTCCGGTAACCTCACTCACACGGCGAAACACAACGCTGTGGTTGTTTCACGCCGGTTTTCTGTGAGGCCGTGGTATCACTCTGGTCGAGCCGACCCTTTCGTGCCGAAGCATGGCTCTCCCACACTTAAAACTAACTTGTTCATGAGTATCTAACTGCGATCTCCAATTCGATTGATATTTGTTGAGATTGCGACAAATGTAATATTATAATTGTTGCTAATGTAAAGCGGCGTTTATCATAGCAGTATAGATACAGTAACTAGTATTTAAGTGATATTGACAGACTGACACCCAATCCTAATTTCCTTACTTCGTTAACACCACCTAATTGACAGGTAATTGAGTGTGAAATTAAAACCACAACAGAACGGTTACCTCAGATCAGCTCTATTTAACATGGATAAGGTTTAATTTAACTTATTCTTTAAATTTTTTATCAAACTTTAGTAGACAGATCATTTTTTTTGTAGTCATTTGTCATTTTATTGTTGAAAAAATGTCTTTCAATACCTTTGAAAGACCTACATTGGGAATATAAATTTTTATTTGTAAATGTTTGGGCCAAACTTAGTCACACGTTCTCTGATAAACTTGAAGTGTTTGAATGAAGTTCTTTAGCCACCTTTCAAAGCTTTGAGTTTACAGCTTATATTGAGGAGGCCTACAATCTATGAAAACAGGCTCCTGACCATAATATATTATGCCAATGTAGTGTTCATACTTCTATGGGTCTCATTTATTATTGTAAAGACTCTGTCTTCTTCATCATTTATTAATCTCTATTTAAATCTAATCTTAATTTTCCTCAAATTATTTATCTGTAAAATCTTTACACTTCTGCATTTTATTTTCTTGTTGCAAACGAAATTGTTCGTTCGTACATATAATTATTTCAAGCACGATTACTAAATGAAAGCAATTCTATTTGTAATTTATTTACGAAAGATATTTGTAAAGGTAATATTAATTGGTAAATGTTTTTTTATGACATACATACCTACTAAATTACTTCCTCGTATGGACTATATTCCACAAGTTTCAACTCACACTGGGAATCTTATTCGTGAAAATCGAGCGCGGCACGACCAGGCTAAGTCATGACTCTGTGCCGACTCCTAAAATCTAGTTAGAAAAATGCCAGAAGAAATACCTAGACAATAAATTGAAAAGACGACACTAGACCATAGTCATAGATCCTTGATCGCATACCACGCTAAAATAGCAGTCACGAATCAGAACAGTATTACGACATCAATATTTTTGTAGTACGGCAGATCTATTGCTTATACCCATTGTCATTCGCAGTAGGTGTGACTCTTACAACAATGATTGCGGGTAGCCATTTTGTTTTTTAAAAGTTCAAAGTATCTATTAAGTCTGCTATTGTAATGAGTAAGCTGAAAGTCTAATTAGTTTTAATAGATTTCATTGTAGTTTCAGATTGTTGTTTAGTAAATGTTAAGGTTAAAAATAAAATACTTGAATTATTGTTTGTACGTGACAAGAAGTTGGAGATATTTATATATTTTTGTATATTGTGTGATAACACATATTTTGACTATTTTAAAAAGGTTGTGTCACAAGAACGTTATTTTTCTAAGTAGGTTTTTTTACTTTTTTTTATTTTTGCAGCGATTGTCATGAAAATTGTTAGTATATTTGGAGCGTATTTTAATAGGATTCTTTTTTTCTCAGGGAGAAACCCCGTCAATTGACTTCTTCCATAGACAGGGCGACTGAGAGTGTCAAGTTACTCTTAATGACTTTAATATAAAAACCACTCGGTTTCTTTTCAGCGGGGTAAGCGCAATGAGGCACCGCGACTTCGGCCCAGAGCAGGAGAAGGAACGGGGGGTTTTTAGTCAGTAAGTGTCCGACACTCCCTTCCGCCCGGCCCTGGGCGGGAGAAGTCATTTGATGATCTTCCCCTCACAAAAAAACCCCGGTGCCTTCTCCTACCCCGAGCCTGAGTTACGTTAGGCGGTTACAATTAAATACTACACTTTGAAGTGTTTGCTAAAACAAGCGAATAACGGCTTTATGTAAAAAAATAAAAAATGAGAGTCTCTACAAACATGTTATTAAGGCGTTATTTTCAGTTCATCGCCAATACCTAGACTTTTCGCTATCAAGGAATTCTGTCTGTGTAAATCCTACTCGCCTACTATCAAATTACAAATTTAAAGTTTGTGAAATGTATGGATATGGCTGGACCGAAATAAAAAAAAAACCGAAAAAACGGAAAGTTGTAGATAGGTGTTGCTTTTTATCAACATACCACGCAGGTACAGCTGCGGGCGGAAGCATGTGCATCAAGAATACTGTTATCCTACACTTTATGGAAGCACTCAACTAATACAGCAGATAGTGGCAATAAACCATAATGCTACAATCAGGCTAGATGGACTAATTAATCAATTTACTTGCTTAGAATGTTATGCTAATGAGTTAGATAAGATCAAGCACTTTCACAGTATCCCATGCACCGGAAAAATGCCGTCATTTACCCTATGATTAACCACCACAAATCCATTTCCCCGATAATATTTGCGAGCGACATTAGGAAAATATAACAGAAGGCCCATTTAATCTGAAAATATGGAAGCATAGTAAAAAAAGCGAAAGAAGATAGTTTTCAGTATGAAATTGATTTATTACGAGCTTAGTACATGTAAAATAATGTAAAATGTTTTCATGGCTCTATAGGTTTATCTATTAACCTTTTTACTTATTCTCATTTTATTTGATTAAGAACGTGAAGATACAATTAAGCTACATTGCTTGGCTGTACTAGTTAAGAACTTGATTTTTTACATATTGTAGACAGTGATATATTTTAAGACCGAAACATAAAAAAGAGATATTCATAATTCACCCAAAAATATATAATGTTTAATCAAGTTAATTTCAACCTAACCTTCTTCTAACCGCGTGCATAGTGACAGAGTTGCGTGTGCGAATATTTGCAAGTATGTCCGGTGTTCCGCGACGCGCGCCAGTCCAGTGGCAAGATGGCCAGCATTCCACTATGATGCAGACAATGCTCTGCTGAGCACGAGACACTGAACTCCAAGGTATGCTGTATACATACATATGTATACATAATTAGTATAATGAGTACTTTCATTAACCTTACTGTTGAGTTTTCTAATAGGAGAATACAATTGTAATGTGCAATTTACAATTTCTACATAATGTAGTTGGCCGAAGATAATTTTTCTGGAGATCCTGAGTTACTAATTGTGTTTGTAGCATGTGTTTACTCAATTTTAAAAATAATAAAATATATTTATATTCTTGATCTAAATCATCGGATTATCGAGAAGAAACCAAAGCTCAGGGAATATTTAAACTTAGTATGGTAACTCAGTGACTTTACTTTTTTTAAATATTGGGGAGAAGGTTTTATAACATAACAAATATCTGACACTGAAGTAAGCAGAAGGACCCACATGCGAAGTAGGGATAGGGCTCTAGTCACTTTTTATTTAACAGGATGGCAGGCGATCATTTGGATTATCTGATGGTAAGCAATCGGAATTGCACATGGGCACTCGCAACAACATAGGAATTGTGAGTGCACTGACGAACTTTTGGAGATTAGGGATTCGGAGATTTTTACGGATCGGGAAAGGATTAGGCCTCCTAGGCCTCTAACTCACACGGCGAAACGCAACGCATTTTGAATTTTTATACATATAACATTAGAATTGACCAAAAGTAAAACACTACAAGGATGGTATTAGGTACCAAAATAGAGAAAAAGCTTTTTGGTAACTGTCTCATACTGTGATTTCAGAACCAGACGTGTCGTGTAGCGGTATTACGAAACAATCATAATGAAACAATAGTTTGATAGTTTAATAGTTACCTGTTAAACTTGACCCCTGCGTGCTCCAGTTTATTACATTGTTTTTGCTTATCTACAATTTTAATATCACATTGACATTTTCTCAAGGTTTCATCGTACATTGTAAAGTGGTTTCTGTGATTATTTGAGTAAGATTCTTATTTGATTAAAGTTTTAGTGGATATTGCGAATTCAAGAGATTAGGTTATGTGCATCAACTTAGATTAAAGAATTACTACCTTGATTAAAAGAGTTACCATGGAGTTTCTTGCTCATTCTACTCCATAGGATTGGACAGACTGACACGCACGAAGTTGAACTTCTCGATTTTTTTACCATTAAAATTGTATGTTAAATAAATGATTTGACTTTGACTTAGACTCATGATAAACATATCTTTCAGGCCTAAAAGAGCTTTTACAAAATTTTTGGATTAGCCACTATCTACCAGATAAATTAAAATTTAGAACATAATACACGTCTACATAAATAGGTGGTATGCGTGTGACAGGCTGTAAACATTTTCTCTTCTATTTAGTACTTTAATTGAACTTCTGAAAATAAAAAAAATCCCACTTTTATCTATTGATTTTACGATATGATGAAAAAATAAATATAATAACTGAATAAAAAAAAACATTACCTAAAAACAAACAACCTACGAACAAAATTTAAAAAAAAATACGATTTGACAATTTGAAAAAAGAACATTGAATTTTAAAAGTTGTCCAGTACCTACCAAATTTTAAATATCCCTTCAACAAATAATAATTAAGCATATTTTTTATTCACACCTTCATCCTTACCAAAAATGAATGAGTATGACCCATCGATCAAGAATCCGCTCTCTTTAAACCACGCGTGCTATAGATATTCTTTTGCTTTACGTAACTCTTGACTTCATCACAAGATCAGAACAGGTTTCCTTTGCTAGGAGGCATTGGCATTGTGTGGGCATTGCATCAGGACGATGAACTCTGATGTGCATATGTGCATGTGTATATTATGCAGATTGTGCTACACCTATTTGCTTGTCCTTTTAAAGATATAGGTAGTGGTTCGGTATAAAATAGGCGATTGTTTTTGCTTTATGTCAATAATATAGAAAATAAAGTTCTAATTTGCAAGTTTTTAAATTATTATAATGGGTTAGGTCGAACTTGGTGATAAAACTTCCTGATATTTATAAGATATTAAGTTATATAGTGGATACAAGCGCAAAGATGTCTTTTGATTGGGAGAAGAAGAGTAGGAACGGAATGGTTTTAGTCACTAAGAGTCTGACACTCTCTCCCATACAGGGCAGAAGAAGACAATGCTTGCAAAATCACCCCTCAAAAAGTTTAAAAAAGGGTAAAACTTTAAGTAATTTTGTGCAATTAATAATTAGTTTCCCACTCAGTTTTGATAGATGATGTTTGGATCTTAATCTTTTAAGCAAGCCAAAGATCCAGAAAAAAGAAACTATTTAAATAACTATATTTTTCGAATTGTAAACAAAACTTATGACCAAAAAAAAATGGCTGACATCGCAGCTCTGATAAAAACCGCAAACGTAACTAACAGTTAACAAATAAACCGAAGTTATACAAGAGTTATTACAGTTCAGTTCAATTCAGTGACTAATAGAAAAAACGTTCACACCTATTAGCTTCCGAGATCAAGATACTTGGTGAAAATAAAAAGAAATTCCTATTACCAGAATCGTGGACAACAGCATTTGAAAGTACACTTTTTTCTTTATTAAATATTCAATGTTATTTGAGAAGTACTAAGATTGAAAATCGATTGAAGTTTGACAGATTGCGGGTAGCTTGACGTGCTGGCGTTTGTGCTAAATGTAGTCGAGTTTTATTTTTATGTAATCGTTGTGGTAAGTTGTACGTGTTGATAAATGTTTGGTTTGTTTAGTTCCTTATTTTAAAGAAGTTGGTAATTTACTAGTTTTTATACGAGGTTTACAATTACGCACTGCATTACTAAATAGTACCTCTTTTTTTGATATCCGCTGGGTGGCTGGCAGTGGTTGGATGAGAAGAGCTGAACATCGAGCTCAATGGCGTGCAATTGGGGAGGCCTATGTCCAGCAGTGGAAGGATGAACTTGTACCCGCGACCCCGACTGTATAAATGGTTATCTAGCAATTATTTTGTGCGTCATTTGGAGACGGAACTCGGGTATATTTTTGATCAATTTTCTGATTCAGAGGTAAGAGTGCCTAGAGCGAGTTTGCTTCAGGTACCTGCGTATACGCTAGAATATAAATACGAAGATTGGTAACTTTAGATAAAGAAAATATTTACAAATAAATATCTATTATACCTATATATAATATATAATCAGGACTCGTAAAATGAGTTGGTAAGTGCGTAACTCAACAATGCCTGAACCAATTTTAGCCATTTATTTTTGTTAAGACCACCTTTTCTCAGAAGTAACTTCTTTTCAAATAAAATTTTAGAATAGTAGAGGGGAAAATTGGGAATAAGGAATCCTATTAATGTCATGGGGATAACAAAACAAATTACTGAAACCGAAGTCGTTGAACGCCCGTGCGAAGCAGAGATGGGGCACTAGTTATGTATAAAAACATCAGCAAAATATTTCACAAACATGTTCATGTCCAATACATAAAAGGACGTAAAAATTACAATTTTCCATTTCTAACACGAAGCAAATCCGTTCCGGTTGAATCTATACAAAATATGGCTTAATGATGGCTATATTATTATTGTGTGGGCAAAATAATTACCGGCCATTTGCTCACCATGTATAAAAGAAAGCATTAAATAAACATTGTTGTCATGGTTACATAAGGAAGGGTTAATGAACTTCATATTTTGGCTTTATGATGCGCAAAGTGGAATCCACCAATTGTGCTGTTTGTGGAGTGATCGAAGTGCATTATCTTCAGCGAGTGCAGCCGTATTGTCGCACAAAGACGTTGCGCTTTTAATGTCGACCATTATATAGTATCTATCGGCTATTGACTCGCTCTATATATCGGATTCTGACTTGCCCGTTATCGGATGGGCCCTGAATTCTTATTAATATGTATGTTCTTTCACATTAAAAATATATAATAAGTATATATAATAAGTAAATAAAATCTAGTAAATTAATAACAGATAATGAACAAACAACAATATCTAATTAGCATATGAATTAAACACATAGATAATGATAATATCTTGCATTTTACGGAGAGATATCACAAAGATGGGTATGTGCAAACTTTCTACAATCATCGCGTATCAAGAGGAAAGGAGGGAAGTAAATGTACATTATCGCCTCATCTCGTCAGTGTGAGTAACCGTTGCATATCGACGAAAGTAGCGTAAGTGCCATTTCTCATCAAGTTATTTATTTTTAGTAATGTGTTTTGAGAAAGCGATTGTCCTTTCAATATGGCCTCTGGGGACCCGCTTCTAGTTCATGATGGTGCGAGTCCAAAACCTGGCAATAACCAATGTGTAATTTTTTTGAGTTACGTTTTATGTCCTTTTTGAGTTTATTTAGACATCACTGAACTGGCACAAGGTGAAGAAAAACATCGACTTCTGACAACATGGTTTTGTTAACTTGCCTTAAGCATGCTTGGTGATTGGGTGAGTTGGAATAACAGAAATAAATCAACTTACTATGTATGTGCTCATGATGTGATGTCATTGTCCTATACCACACAGGTTAACAGCAGACTATCATAATAGCTTAGAGGCTACGGTTCATTTCTGAAGAGAATATCAATCTAGGCTTAAAACTCAGCAAGCACCAAAGATACTTTTTTCCTTCAAAATTATCATTACGGATAAAAATAAAACAACTTGCAAGCGAATACATAAAAAGCGCTGCTAAAAATATGATAAATACATAACATTTTGTTTTTTGTTTGTTATATTTTTGCATATATTTTTGATTTTAGAATAGCTCATGTCCTTCTTTAAAACGAAAGTCATTGGAAACGAATTCAGGACAGAGTTGTCATAAATTTTAACAAAAAGTAAAAATAATAAGTACTAAATTATTTTTTAGGTATTGTCAATGCTAAAAAGGCATATGGTACTGGAAATTGTAGGTAATACTTTATAAATCTCCGTGGTTCCTCAATTACTTTCTCTGTAAGGTTGTTAAGTTCATCTTCATAGAATGCAAGGATCGTGATAACGGAGAAGGTAGAACGCTGACCACATTATCTGTAAATCTTCAAACGACTGACCTATTGACCGAACCGTTATTTCATTGGATCTGTCTTTTTAATATTTCACTTATTGGCATTTTTTTCGAAATGTATCGCTTCTACTTTACTGGCGTCAAAATAACAATGTAAGTATAACAAACTTTAAAGATGCCATCTGCTTGATAATTGATCAAAATTTGTTCAGTAATTTAGGTGTTCACTTTTTTATGGACTAAAAAACTGTATTGCCTTTACAACAAAACTTATCGTTGGTTAGTTTACGCGTGTTAGTAGCAATATTTGTCTTTGTAAATTGGTAGAAAATATTTCTTTTATTATGCTTGTAGTACAAGAAGATAGGGCTATCCTAAGCTATAAAGTTAGCCCTGATTTTGCAAAGGATATCTAAAGTTTATTGTTACTATTGAAGTCTTGCTGTGTGTTGAGTTTATAGGCTATCTTTCTCTACAATCTTGGTTTATTACTATACAGAGCCAATAAAATATAGATAGATAATTGTAAGACTTGTTGTTTTACGATTGGAAGTTGTCAGTTCTACTTGCATATTTATTTCTACGTCAGCTTTTGATAGGTACTTGAATGACTATAGCGGGTGAATCTGGATTGATAATTATGATGATGAATAATGATATCAAATTTATTGTAAATATCAATTTAGTCACGTGAATTAAAAGAGAAAAGCTCTGTTAGTTTCGTCACCGTTCTCTCATTCATTGCTCATGAATAAGAGTCCCGTTGTGACTTGAAACTAGTAGAGTTTTCTCAGTTACTTCACAAGATTAAATCGTGAGTATGTGTCAAGATACTCAAAAAAAGAAGTTTCAATTCAAAAAGGGTTATATTAAAAGTCATGTTAGTTGGACGTCATGGGGGACAACCGGACAACATACGGGCCACGCTGTAGGAGAATTTGCCTCAATAGTAATCCGTCGGCAGCCAATAAATTAAGCAGAAATTGTCCAAAACATCTGCATTGCCGCTACCATTTATCGCCCCGCTCATCATTGCCCGCGGTGGCCCCTAGCATGCGCCGGCGCTGCTGACAATTAGTCACAGGTTTGCGGGCGTGCATTGACATTGAGCGCAAAGCGTGCACAATTAGTGCTGGTGCCATCTAGGGCGACACGGTCTGGTTTGAGCTTACAAGAACTAGTCCCGACTTTGTCCCAGTTGACCTTGGCGACAATAGTCTTATGACACGTTCCATTTTTGGCAGTGCATTGTTTGGAAATAACCGCTTTGTTGATTGAGTGGTGCTTGTAAATGTGAATAGTAAACTAGATGGTTTAGGATGTTAAGTTCTGAAAAGTGTTTACAATTTCATTGTGACTGATCTGATACTAATATTATAATGCTGTATAGATTGGTTCGAATTGAGCAATGCTTTTTTGTTTGTTAGTCTATTTATCAAGGAAAGATATAGGAGAGATACGAAACATCACGCTATGATTTGATAGATAGATGACAGAGATGTGTCGACTCAATAACTTGATAAAAAAACTGTTGTATTTGCTTATCTTAGTAGCGTTGATAATTGACGAAAACTGGCTGTCAATTATTAAATACACATTTGCCAACCTCTTTGGATATATTTAATATAAAAGTTATCATCTGCTACAAGACTTATTAGGTACTAAACAAAGGTCTTATAGGTTATACTTAACGTATTATTGTACTTTGCTCCATTCGATATTCCGGTACTAGATGGTTGGAGCAAGATTGACAAATAAATATAGACACCGGTAGCTGTCAAACACTCGTTATTGCCTCACAAACCTGTCTGTCACAATTTATGTTGTAGGTGCAAGTCGTAGAATGGAATAGGGATTTCCTTACTTCCATTTCCTCAATTGGTTAAAAGGGACAAAAACTGGACTATGTTAATAGGTGTTGATGTAGTGAAATAAACATATCAAATTCAAATGTTATAACATTTCGGGGATATAGACTTCTGCACGGTATCGTAGAAAACTACTGTGAAAACGCTCAGAAGGATGGGGTTCTTGAGATAAAACACAAACTTTTACTAAGTATTATATTTAATTGTACTACAGAAATACAATCGACGGACCTCTCAAAAATCTCCGAATTCAAATCTGAATGGCGGACCGGGACAGTGTTGCAACGTTCGAAAACTGAATCGATTTATGAATCGATTCAAAATTATGATAATTAAATATCTTCGGGTTTTAAGGGATATTACTATTCAATAGATTAATGTTTGAAGTGAATAATATTAATAATTAGTAATATGGTAAGTGATAAAATTAATGACTGTTACACTACCGTAAAATAACGCTTAGGTATATTTATTTTGCTGTGTGAGCCACGTTGCTGGTGTATCAAACCCCAACTTCTAATCGAAAATCTTCAAATCCTTGACCCTCAAGAAGCTGGCAACGCATTGGTGACGGCCCTGATTGCTTACCATCAGGTTATCTGTCTGCTTGATTGCCAGCTTGTACAAGTAATTTAGAGATCAATTCTGTCCTCTCTAATACCTCTATGACAAGATGAACCTGTATGTATATTTACATCTTACTTCAAGTTCCAACTCTGAAGTTTAGAAGCTATCCCTAGCCATTGATAAGCATATATCTTTAAATATTTAGATATTTTTGCTTCTCATTATCACAATATAGTTTTAATTGCGGTGAGAGAAGTGACCTCACTAAATCACGATTAATAAAAAAAAATTGTGAACGCATACGCCTGCACTAGGTACCTATACAGAAAACATCAATAGCTTTGACACGAACAAGGCCAAAAAAGTCAAAATAACGAACCATGTCTTATTGTATAATAGTTCAAATAAAAATAATAGGTACTCAGATCAAGTACTCGAAGCCTTAGATCTGAGGTAATATTTATATTATATTTTCAAATTCAAACACGAGCTTTTATTTGCATTCCAAACTAAAATGATTATGATATTTACATTTGAATATGATTTCATTAAGCCAGGCTTCGATGGGAATGGACCGGCTTGATCTGAGTGATACCAAGACCACATACAAACCCGGTGTGAAACAACACACACAGCGTTGTGGTTTGCTATGTAAGTGATGTTATAGGAGGCCTAATTCATATTTTAAATGAAGATAATAATTGGCGTTGTGATTGCAAAAATACCAGTCGTGAAAAATGAAAAAAGTTATAAGTTTGATCAGAAGATATATAATTCCATGATATTTATGACCATAAAATCTAAAATAAAACAAATATTTTCTCAAACAAAACAGATCGATAAAATGTATGCTAACTTTACAATAGAAAAAAAAATAAAACAAAATAATCACCTTGACATTCGCGAATGCAAACATGACCTCCAATGTCATGTATGGTTTGTTTTATTTGCAGATTTAAATAAATCTCTTTACAATTTAATAATCCTGTTGTTTACAATACAATCAAGACTTTAAGTCATTATCAATACGACTGATCGCCTTCATGAGTATCGAGGGTGATCTTGGAATCGATTTTTAAATCTGGGTAAGTTAATTCTCAATGAGGTTTGCTTTGTTTTTGAGGAGGCTAAGTCAAATCTATTCCTTGGGTAGGTTGGTTAGGTGGTGAGATAGGGAGTGTCAAAATTTTACTTAATAAAAACCACCACGTTTCTTCTCCCATTTCGAGCCATCGCTCGATGTACAGCCGTGTACCTTATTTTTGGTCGTTTAATGTTTTTTTGAGATTCAAAATCGTATCCTCCGGTAATTTACATGCATACTAAATAAGCAGCATAATTATAATATTATATAATTTAAAATTTGAATGAAAACAAAAATTTGTTTGGACTCAAAATTAAGGCCAGAATACCGCATGAAGTCAAAGCGACAGTTAGCTAAAATCGATACTAGCGCCATTACTACTATTACAAAAAAGCAATTTGCAACGAAATTTGCTCCAATTCGCTCTCAATAGATCTTGTATTTGCGTGACAATGCAATACTTTGTGTAACACAATCCGATTTCAATACTGAAACTATTTCAGTTTGGTTCTAAATTATGTAACTAAGACTTGACTAAATTTTGGGGTTTATTTAAACTACCTAGGAGAGAACAGATCTAGGTTTTTTAATTCAAAACTGCCGAGCAAGCGATTTAGTTTGGAAGAATTATTAAGGACTAGCTTTAGCCCCCGACTTTCTGCAGATATTTGGTATAAAATCTATCCTATGTCCTTTCTCGAGTTCCAAACTATGTCTGTACCAAATTTCACATAAATTAATTCAGTAGTTTAGGCGTGAAGAAAAGACAGACAGACAGACAGAGTTACTTTCGCATTTACAATATTAGTATAGATGTAGATTAAAGAAATATGGTCTGGATTTGTATGGTGCGTGGAAAGCTTTGTTATCAAGTAGATTACTTTACATTGTTGTTTATCTCTTTCCCACTTATCAATTTCCGGGCTGTAGATCAGAGACAAAGAATCCAAAGGTACCTTTTCCCTTTTTTTTACGAAATTGCGAGCAACCAACGAGGCGTTCAACATAAACATAATTATTTTACATTCGTGACAATTCGCTCTATATTTTGGGTCGTAGTTTAGCACAATGTCAAATATCAGTAAACAGCCATTGTTTGCGTGATAATTCGAGGGTTACATGCTCCGGTTGCCATGTGGGTTCTGGCTTATGAGTCGTGAGGTGTTAAAACGAGGAGGCAGTAGACGGGCGTTTTCAGAAAGTAAAGGAATACGAAGTTTTTTTGCTATAGTAGATTTTTCTTTTTCGCTTTTTTATATAACGCATATTTTTGCTTTTTGATTACAATATGGTGGTTTCCCAATATGCGGATTACGTGACGGTAAGCAATCAGCGCCGCCTATGGACACTCGCAACAACAGAGGAGTTACCTAGTGTGTTGCTGACCCTTTGGGGATTGGGGGAGGGGAAGTATTGGGCCTCCAGTATCCTCACTCACACGGTGAAACCCAACGCTGTTGTTGACGGACGCAAGTTTTCTATAAGGCCGTGGTATCACTCTGCTCGAGCCGACCTATTCGTGCCGAAACATGGCTCTTCTATACTTAATCGAGTAACAAAACGCACTTTTTTGGTCAGTTGTTTTTGAACTTTTATAATATGGGTGGCATGCGTGCATTTATTTGTATGTATTGAATAGCGTTTGGCCGGAGGATCGACGACGACAAATACCGCTTTCGAAGTGAGTTTATCGGTACATAAAAAATTTCATGTTAATAAAATAGTCAAAACATAAAATTTTGTTTCTTGTAAACTGCCATTTTTAGTTACATTTGCCAATCAGACTTACATTATCCAGTTTTATGACTACAAATAGCTCAAAAAACGTAATGCAGCGATGACTAATTTAAAAACTTTAATCATATAGGTGAGTATGAATCTAAAATAACATCAAAAATGTAAGTGCTTATAAAATTATTCGTTTCCCTCATTCGACCCTTTACGCCTTGCGTGACGATAACAATCTCATTCATACAGTTTTTTCTCAGATTACCTGACTAATTATGTTTGGATAGTATGATATGTTATCTACATAATTACACACATATTGTTGTATTTTTAACTTATGCGGTAGTATGTTTACATGCACATATATTTGAGGCCTTGAAATTTATTTGTTTATACTTTAATACATACATGATAGACTAAGCTACATTCGATAATTTTCGATTCGATTAGGTATCTCCAGTCAACTATACTTCTCTGCAAGCCAGGGAAAGAAATGCTTAGCTAGCTGGCCAGATTACGAACGTAATCTGGCCAGCGAGTATAGTTTGACTTGCGCCATCTTCATTTAAAGATATCATTTTAAGAGATAAAAGTGAAAAATGAGTACCAAAAGGTTTACCTGTTTACCTATGTTGGAACTTGGCTTTATAAGTGATTTTAGCAGTACTGCGGTTGCAAGCGGCCTCGACCCAGAGTAGAAGAAGAAATGGGGTGGTTTTTAGTCAGTAAGAGTGTAACATTCCATCTCGCTCCACCCCTGGCGTGAGAAGTTCTTAGATGATTTCTGTCTCTCCAACAAGAATGCAATTTAGCGTAGTCACAGAATATGATTTTCACAATAAATAATAAGAAAGAATACATATATCACCTCGTCGAAAAATCGGGTATGACACGTCATTCAATAATGTCCTAACATTTTCTAAAATTAAATTAAATAAAGATTTTAATTTTAAGGGAATTTATTTCAAATTAACAGTACTTAACGGTAAAACGGAAAAAATAAGAAAATTCGCCAACATCTATTCACCTCTTACTGTATCTATTCGCCGGGGTTGCGGGGTAAGCGCAATGAGGCACCGCGACCTCGGCCCAGAGCAGAAGAAGGAACGGGGGGCTTTTTAAGTCAGTAAGAGTCTGACACTCCCTCTCGGCCGGCCCTTGGGCGGGAGATGTCATTTGATGATTTTCCCCTCTCAAAAAAAAACTGTATCTATTCACCCCGTTTTACGGTACAATAAATTAAATATTATCAGCGTCCAATCTTTTGTAGTAAGTTTAGTGCATCAAAATTGTATTTAGATTACAAATCGCAGCATTTATTCCGCTCGTCTATCCAAACGCTTACAGTTGTACATCAACAAAGTAGCTAGTTACTTACTATCGTGATTCTCTAAGGCATGCCGTGATAACTTCGCAATTTTGAACCGTTTTGTGACATCTCAAGTCTTCGAGGTATTCGTGACAGTACCATGAACATGATAATTAATTTGAACTCCAATTTTTGAGTGCAACGACACGAATTTATAAAACGTTTTGTGTAATTTTTGTTTGTTTTTCGGCACAAAGGAAATGGTGGGGTCCAATTTTCTTAAGGTTTCTTAAGAAACTGCTGTGAGAGTAATCTTTTGATTGTATGTCGTTTGGGAAGCATTTTATGCGTGGTTTGCTTGCTACAGACTACTATTTAACATGACGTAAGTACTTGTAATTTAGTCACAAAGTGTCTATTTTATCCGAAATAATTTCAAGCATCTGCACCATCTTCTTTTTTTTACTCTTTGGATGCTGATAATGATGATAATCGGATAGAAAACGTTGGCGAACCAATGAATCTTTCGAGCCCTACAGTATAAAGAAAACAAGCCCCTATCCCCAAAATGCCGGCAACCCACTCATAACTCCTCTGTTGTTGCGGGTGTCCATGGGTAAGAACGTGTATGGCTGTAAACCACAGGTATCAGAAAATACAAGTTTTGGTACCACATATTTATAAATATTAGGTATAATGTATGTCTTTTATCCTTCTTTATCTCTTTATCTACTGCCATCATCAGTCTCTTGAACTCACAACGGGGAAAAATACCACGTTAAAATGCCTACGCACCTGTTTTTTTTACCTAAACAGTTATTTTTTCATTACTTAAGGCCGTAACCGTGACTGATATATTGGCATTTCTAATTGCAACTAAAAAACTTTTAACAAAAAAAGCGAAAAAAGATACAAGTGGCTGCGAATCAAGCTCATCTTCATCTTATTTGCGAAATATTTTTAAAGGAATCTCAGTTTTAAAAACAAAGCAATAAGGTTCTTATTAAAACGTGGAATATATAGCTTGATGTGCATGTGTTCGCAAAGTGAGATTTACATAAAATAAACATTTTGAGCATTTGACGCCACATTTATTTAGTTGTCGTAGTGTTAATAGCCTTATATTAAAGTTTAGCGGTCATATACTTCATTTAAAATAGCTAAGGCTTGTTTACCTACTAGATAAATACTTTGTGATGATAGGTTTACATAGACATATAAAATCAGAATCACTTAACTTCAGTTATATACCTATTCGTTGGTATATAATAAATAATAAATATGCCCATTAATTAGAAATACACAATAGGGATGCTTGCTAGAGCTGTTTAGATTTTACATTGAGAACAACATTGCATAACTAGGATTTTCTTATCTGCTGTGGGTGTCTCACACGCTCAGATCCGGACTAATTTGTTGATCGGACAAAGAGTGGTTCAGTATAGGAACAGAAACTCAGTTTTTTGGTATTCCAGATGTACTAACATTCGAAAATAAGTCGCTTATATAGCTTAGGTACTCTTTTATTATAACTTGTGTTTTTTATTGGAATTAATTGTATTTATGTAAGACTATGGTCTCACATATAACAACTTCACAATTTAAATGTATGACTCCTGGGGTTGTGAGGCACGCACTGTAAGGTACTGTGGACTCGGCTTAGAGCAGGAGAAGCAACGGGCTGGTTTTTAGTCAGTAAGAGTCTGACAAACTCTTTCACCTCACCCTCGGCGAGTAATTTATTGATTTTCCTCCAAAAAAGAATGTAGGAATGTAAAACAATAAGAGTTAAATAAGTAACTAAAACTGAAATGCTTTCACTGAAAAAAAAGGACTTTACGATGAACCTGTGTAATACCTTACTCTATTAAAAAATAAGGGATTATTATTTTAATAGTATAAACAAATCTTAAGTAAAATAATTGGAATAAAATATCCATAAAGCCACTGGGTCGCGACCGTGAACGCGTCCAACATTCTAAGTTTATGGTTCAATGTATTTTGCACTGGACACTTAGTTAAACACGTGACACTACTCGCATACCTCTTGATTATATTATCTCTTATTTATATTTTAATTTGTATCACATACAATTTTTGATTATCGTGGTAATTCAGTTTTAGGTGCGACAGAGGCTGTGAGCAAAGTGTAATAGGGGATTCTCGGCTTTTTAAAAGTCCAGTAATGCCAGATTGTTTTTTTATGCAATAGGTTGGAAAACGAGCATACGAATTACCTGATGGTAAGCAATCAGCGCCGCACATGGACGCCCGCAACGAAGGAGTTACGAGTACGTTGCCGACCTTTAAGAAATTAGGGTTTTGGAGATTTAGGGATTGGGGAGGGGAAGGATTGGGCCTCCGGTAATCTCACTCGCACAGCAAAACACAACGTTGTGGCTGTTTCACGCCAGTTTTCTGTGAGGCCGTGGTATAACTCTGTTCTAGTCAACCCATTCGTGCCGATAAGCATGGCTCTCCCACACATAATGATAGCTAAGTCCAACGGCATTAAGTCCACCCATGTATGAAAGCTTCAATAAATAAAGAATGCGATCGCGAACGCACTCAGAAGATGAGATTTTACTTTAATCCTAAGACCTATTATGTGATTTGATTAATGAAAAAATAATATTAGAATAATAATATGTTCATATATTTTTAGCTTTTATTTATAAACGCGAAATTTTTATATATTTCTACATTTGTCAGTCTTTCAAATAATGTTTTTTTATCGGATCTAAATGAGAACCAAGATACACAGATAGATTATAGTCTAAAATAATAAATAGGATACGTTTTAACCTTACTACTGGGGATTTCGCCTCTATCGAAAGTTAGTAGGTATGTTATAAAACTATGAAAATATATTCAGACTTACAAAAGGCTACCAAGACTTCGTTTTATGTACGTACAGTATCAATCTTAGAAATGGTCACGTCACGATGCATAGTAATTTGTAAATGTAAGAGGCCTAATCAGACCTTCAACTTTGCTATACCACTTAAATAAGTTAGCATAGTGGTTTAATTATAATCATTGTAATTAAGTATCTATTAAGGATGCATAGAAGTAAATAGCAATCGGAGACAATTTTATGACCAACTTTACAGCCAATTAAATAAAGAGGGTCGGCTGTTACCTTAAAAATCTGTTTTAGAAAATACATACAAATTTAAGTGTGGGAGAGCCATGTCTCGGCACGAATGGGTCGTCTCGACCGAAGTGTTACCACGGCCTCACAGAAAACCGGCGTGAAACCACCACAGCATTTTGTTTCGCCATGTGAGTTAAGTTAACGTTGCCCAATCATTCCCCTTCCCTAAATCTCCAAATCCCTAATCCATAAAAGGTCAGCAACGCACTCGTAACTCCTCCATTGCGGGTGTCCATGGGTGGCGCTGATAGCTTACCATCAGGTAATCCGTCTGCTCGTTTGCCGAACTTTTAGTTAAAAAATATATAACAAAGTAAAAATACAACATTTTGTAGGGGCGATATTTGTTGTTACGAGGTCCACAATAACTACTCTGCTTTAGGCGAGTCGTGGCATCCGTAAAACTTTGTAAATTGCTTTTAATAAAGTGTTGTCCTGACAACCACTACCACAAGATTTCTGAATCGATCAACTCATTCTTGGTTGTCCTAGTCGATTGCATTTTTGAGTCAAACAACAAAATATTTATTTATACTTCTCACGAATGGCCACGGGTCATTAGAATGATATAACTTTTCTTGCAGTTTTACAATTTACTTAGCCTTCAATTATCGTGTTACTTGCGTATTAAACGGATGTCCATTAACAGTTATATAAGTTTAGGATTTTTTATAGTTATTACTTGTTTCCTTTCGCTTGTAGTTCTCTGGAGGGATAAGAAGTACTTACTATATTACATGAATGTCCAGCTGAATTGAGCCAATACAAATGGCTGAAGTTCGATAAATTTGATTAGTGTTCGAATTTTTTAACCGTTGTTAGGTACGTATTCGATTTACATTCTTCAACAGTTCCACATTCAACTTTTAAATTCTATTAATGATGGAAATCTAACTAGTTCTTTAAGGAGAAGGAGTGATGTTGTTTTATTTTATGACTATTTTAATCACCTGCCCATATTAGTTTATTTTAGATAGAATATTAAAAACACAATTTTAGTAGCATTAAAGTATTGAAATAAAATAAAATTAAAATAGTAATAAAGTATTTACTATCTAGAAATCGCTTTAGTCGTTTAAGGGAAGTTGACAAAGACGCACTTATTGATTATGTTTTTATTAAAAATATTTACTGATTCCAATATTAATAATTTAGTTTTATCTTTTCCCAATTGATTTTCCTGTCGTGCATTTAAATCCTTAATTGTGACCTTTGATCTACCTTTACAATACCCAAAGTACCTACTTATTTGTTTATAAAAACAATAGAGTAGCGAATCCACTGGCAAAAATTAGTTTCGGTTTGACATTTCTGTCAGTCAATACCTACGGCAGACTTCTCAAGGTAAAGAAAGCTAACTGGTACTAATCGATTCAATTTGACATATTGGTAAAAAAGTACAGCGATTAGTTTTTTTTCTTTTTGTTATTCAAACAGCACTCGAACATTGTAAGTTATGGGCGGATGTGCCTATCTAAAGGACCCCGCTAAAAACCAATGAAAATTTTCAAATATTTTATCGAAAACAAGGATGAGAAAGTTGATTTTCGAAAAGAGCCAAGCTGTTCTTAAACCAAATAGTTTAGCTTGATGCTGATTATTTTTTTTTTAGTAAAATATACAGAGCCTTAGTGTAAATATTTGTAAACGCAACAAATTAAAAGACTTCGCACTTATACTGCAACACTTTTTATACCAGCCAAAATTTTGACCACCTAAATTCTAGTCCTTTGTAAATTACCATCTACCTATGTACAGCTTTTTGATCAAACGCTTTTTAGTCTACTATAAAAATATAAGCCATCAATTAAATCCTAGTTAAGAAATTATATGACACTGGGATTCCATGAAATAGAGAAAACAAACTCCATCCCAATATGTCGAAAGAACCCATCACTGACCAAGTTAAGGCAACTTACAACTCTACCTACTGGCTTAGCGTATCAGAATGTCGTTGGTATGAACTGGTGTCAAGGTTACAACAGTGTTTTCTAACTAGCCTATCTAATGCGTTTTATTATAGTTTGGCTGACGAACTTTTTAGTTTATGAAAGTATTTTTTTTTTCTTGCGTTTAATTGTGGTCTTTCGGTTTTACTTTATTTTTTTTTTTTTATTTTTTTTTTTATTTAATTACCATTTAGAAAACAAAAAAAAAACATGAACAGGTATACATAGCATTCATAAACTACTGAAGTTTGTAATTAATGCTACTACTAGTTTACATCAGATTGTTAGATATAGGTTTAATTCTATTAACAAGGAATGTTTACTTATTCACATATGTAGGTACATTACATTTAGGATATTGGTAACTATATTCCCAATCTAATATCAGCATTCCAAAAGCTGCAGAAAGTAAGACTTTAGTTTAATTTTTATATTACTTTTTGTTATAGCATTTTAAATTGTAAATTTTTTCGAAGTTCTATTTCTCTTTTCAGATTTTTTCGACATTAAAACTTTCAGTTACAAAACGCAATGATGATGATTGTGATGTTTCCAAATACAATAATGTTTGATTGACAAAACTCTATAATGACCCAGGGAGAAAATAACATTCTCGGGAACTCGTGTAATTTATGCCCGCTGCTTGGTATATAGTTGAATGAGTTGACCTCCTTCTAGAGAAACCAAATGTTATATCACTCTATATGTAGGTACTACAATCATGATACCAATAGAAAGAAAGAAAGAAAGAACAATTAAGAAAAAAAGCAACGATATGTAGGTACAATAATTAGGAAATAATAATAATAATACAACAATAAAAAAGGTACCAAAAAATAAATAAAAAACAAAATAATACAACAATGTTAAATTTAGAAACTTAAATAATTCTTAACGTATAAAATAATATAAATAAAATAATATAAACAAGTGCTTATAATAATATAAAATATATTAAACATAACAAGAAAACAGCATACCCATGCCAAAAGGGTTGCCATCTCAGTATAAGTTGGGCTCAATAAGAACCCAACACTGGTTTTCAGTTGGCCTACCCTTACAGTGACGTACGTAAAATAGCCCAATTGCCCTTTGCTATCAAAAACGCACGGAATATATCAGATCAGGCGACCACTTGCTCCGTTCAACTTTTAACCTAAGGCTATTAACTATCATGTCAAGGTTGTCACCATCAAATTCTAAACGAATTCCTCTCATTGTTCTTAGACCGTGACCCCCGGAATGGGCTACTTTACCCGGCATTATTGCTACCGGTTCTGATTTAAGACCAACAGACCAACCTACATGCGATTAGTACTTTAAATTGTAATAGTAGTTATTTATCTCGTACGAGTCACCAAGCGCTGCCCACATGAGTTTTTTGACATCTGTTTGCGCAATTATAGTTTATATCGGGCTTGTATCTAGGCACATAATAGGAATGTTAAAAAGTACGTATCTAGGTACATTAAATATTTTTAAAAGGAAATAGTACTTTATGATTAAAAAACTTTTAGTATGTTTGTTTGTTTGCATTCGTTAAGCTCCAGAAGTAACGGACGGATTTAAATGAAATTGTTTGTTGTACATACTAGCATTATTAAGAAGCCTGTATATACAGTGTAGCATTTGTTTTTGAAAATTTAAAGAAATTGTTGATCGTAGCGTTGTGGCCTTTACTCGATAGATTGGACTATCCGACAAATAATTTCAGCCGGGTTTGTGGGTTAATCAGGAGCAGGAGAAGGAACGGAGTGGTGTTAGTCTGTAAAAGTCTGACACTAGGAAGAGAGGACTTCTTATCCAGGGTAACAGAAAGAAAATGGAGGCTATTAGCCTCAAAAAAAAAAAAGAAAAATGAATTGTTTAATTCGAACCAGTAGCTCTGAAGATTAATTCAAACCAGCAAAATTTTCGGCTCTATAGACAACCTAACTGCTTAGCAGTTTAACGAAATTATACATACACATTAAGCAAGATCACAATAAATTATTGTACCCACACAATTGGGCATGTTTCTGTATAAAGTACGGGCAAGAGGTAAAGGTCTCATGTAGACATTATGTAATCCTTGTCAAACGTGACTCGAGTACATAATGAAAGTTTTGCACATTGTGAGAAAGTCCCGGGTTCTAGCGGTTATTGTGTAAGGGACGTGTTTAGGATTAAATTCGGTGCTAATAGAGATTTTACTTAGGCATTCGTATTTCTAGGAATTTTGTTTGTGTGTGTGTCACATGTATTGTGATTTTCTGAAAGTGTTTTATTGTATGTAATTATTATTTTACTAGGCCTTCAAATGTTATGTATGGATTTGAGTTATGTAGTTAATATTGTAAGCCTTTAGTCAGTAAGCCTTTAAATATTTTGGCGAGCTGCCTAAGTGTTTTCCCAAGTGCTGAAGATGATTTTTTGTTTAAGCGAGAAAATCATCGTTGTGCTCCTCCCACCCTAGGTGGGTCGTCTCGTGCTAGAAAGGCTATGACAAAAAACTATCACTTTAACTCCTGCTCCGAGTTAGACAGGGGTATGCCATTCCACATGCACCGCAACCACGGAAGTTCTAAAGTAAAACTTTGGTTATTTTTTGTTTAAGAGCATTTTTTTTTACTGACCAAAAAACCTTACTAGGATCTAACCTGTGTTTCAGGTGCTTTAGAAAAATATTTTTTTCACACCCGTCACGCCCAGACATGAAACAGTAAATTATGGATTGACAAAGAGTCGTTCCGTGCAGGAATCAAAAACGCGACACGTTGATCTGCACTGCTACCTAGCCGCGGCGTAAACTGTGCAGTCTTATTTGTTTGGCAAATATGTTTTAAAAGTAATTTAAATATTAGTTATTTCAATTTAAATAGATGCAAATGGTGACATGATTAGTGAAACTTAGTAAGTAGTTAAATAGAAAAATGAAACCTCACACAATCCTTTTGCGTGGAAAATCAATGAAAAATTCTAGCATTTATTACGTAAATAAGTTTCAACCATCCTTATATGTTAATGTCTAACGAATTTTACCTGATAGAATCAACAATTGAGCTTCAAGACGGCTACGGAATATTAAACGCCATACTTAAGGATGTAGTCAAATAAAAGTCTTCAAATAGGGTCTTTGAACTGAGTTTTTTTGTCTTTTTCTTTACATAAGGTAAGGTACAGGTCGTCGTTGGAGTTTTAAGCCCACGTAAGTAATTCTTTGGCAAATGTTTAATGTCATTGAAAATCGATAGAAGCATTTTTTAGTTTAATAAGGATTAGGGTATGACCAATGAAATTAATTAAATTTTCAAATTTTCCATTTCTACTATATGTTTATATAAGGATAATACCTATATAAATTTAATAATAAGGAGAGAAAAAGCAAAAAGGGAGACATATGTCATGCCAAAGTCTCTTGTACTGAGATTTATAAGAAATCATCTAAGAGTGACCATGGAGTTTCTTGCTCGTTCTTCTCCATCGGAATCTACACTTTGGAACGAGCTTCACTAACAGGACTGACCAACAGACTGACACTATACTTATCTTCAAAATTTTATTTGACGTTCAAAAGTGCCTGTAGGGTTCTAATATTGGAATAAATGATTTCTGATTTTTTTTATTTTAACTCTAAAAAAAATTAAATAGCTCCAGGTTATGTGCTACTGCAGACAATTTTAGTAGTTTTATAAGTTTTTTTTAACTGGTAATGTTGTTGTTTGATGTGGTTATCGAATGTTAATTTTGAGGATTGTTTAGTATTGTTACAAAATAAAACAAACCTTCGCATATTACACAAGTAGGTAAGATTGTTTAAAAAAAAAACAATCCCAAAGTACAAACGACCACACCATGGTACACCATGAAAGTTTTGTTAAGTTACACACTAACATATTCGGATTATATCTGTGAGATTTTACAAGACTAAGGTCTGATTTTTCAAGAGTCAGATAAATGTTATCTGAGGAATAAAATTGTTGCTGTCTTATTACTGTCTTATACAAACATTCTGATGCGACAGCATCATAATAATTATTCTCCAGATTCTTAGATGCTGTCGCATTAAAATGTTTGTTGATCTCCAGAACTTTTTATCTAGCCATTGAAAAATCAGCCCTTTTATGCTAATACAATACGACTAATGAGAATGCTTGAGTTTGTGAGTCTTTGACCGTGACCTTGTAGATAAAAAATTCTTTGGTATTCATTGAATTTTGGGCTTCTAATAAATTGTTTAGGTAATCGTATATTTTTGTTCGTACATATATAGGATTTATGTAAAGAATTTTTTAGAAAGAAGTTTGTTTTCAATTTTGTTTAACTAAAAAATTTTTCAATTCACAACTTTAGAGATATGTAAGTGGCGTATTTTGAAATGTCTATAAGCTAAAAAACCATATCTATACAATGCTTATTACAATTTGTAACAACAAACAAACCGAACTATTCAGTCATATCGACATAAAAAACTAGATAGCAGAATAAGATAAACAAAATTGTAATTACATGAGTTTATGGTCTATTCCGGACTATGAAATGGCGTAATATGCTAAGTGTACCAACGGTTATTTTCTTTAATGTACCGCAAAAATTGTAGCAAAAATTGTTTTATATACGTACCACAAAAAATGTGAGTAAGAATAAAAAAATACGGCTTATTATGATCAAGAATAGCTGCAAAAAGACCTTTTTAAATTTCATGATAAAAAATTATTAATATTTTAATTTTTATGTGAGTAAATGGCACACTAACTCATAATTAAGTATTTATATATTAATATATTGTGTATGCATTCCAAGTTTTCGAGATTTTTTACTTTAAAGTTTGCATGTTTAAGGTTCAAGCACAATAATGTCCCGTAGCTCCGGCCTGGAGCAGGAGAAGGAACTGGATGATTTTAAGTCAGTTAGAGACTGACACTCTCGCAGAACGTAGGACGAGAAGAAATTTAACGATATTTCACCGTCAAAAAAGGTGAGCTATCGTTCGTACGCAATTACTACCGTCGTCGCCTTCTCATAATTGGGTAGTTTCCTAGGTCAATAATAAATTAGGTAATTCGACATTTCTATACAATAAAATGTTGAATAATAACTACCTATACTTTTATTCATCGATCGATCAATACACTAAATTTAAGTTAATTTTTAGTTAATTTTTAAGAAATAAGTAAGCTATTTGACGCATAAATACTATGACATCATAACTCAGTGTTTCATACAAAATTTCATAGAAAAGTATCGTTTTTGACATTGGATAAAAGTATTGAATTTGACTAGTTGAAACTACAGTATTAGGTACTACCGTTGTCTCCTTGTCATAATTGAGACCCTATTTTATAACATGCTTTGAAATTATAAGGAAATAAATTCTATAACAGGAAAATAAAAAAGAAAGAAACCGAAGCGTTTCTATTGCTATTGATAACAGAATTAAAACTAAATAACGATCGAGAAAAGTAAATGATGATCTAATGAATAGGGTTATTTTTCTTATTTTGCTTATCACGCATTCAAACAGGTTATATTATAAAAAATAACAAATAAAAGAAAAAACAAGAAACAGACTTCAATGTTACTGAATGTGAACTGGGCTAAAATTGTAAACAAATTTTGGTAAACGTGTATTTTCAATTATAAATAAAGAAATCATAATTTGCAAACTAGTTAAGCAACGTAAATTAAGATTACAGTAAAATAAAAAGTAAATATTTTTAAAATGATAAAACTTACGTCACTTCCAAATTGTTCACTGCTGACATCCAAAATAGACGACAAGGCAGCCGCCAAAATCACTTTCCTCCAGTACATCACCATATTTAAATAAACACATTAACTAACAATCAAAAAGAGCTTCACATCTTAAATTAAATAAATACAAACTTAAAACTTTAACAATTTCCTAAAAAAATCGCCATTTTTTTTTAATTTTCCCGCGCTTTAATGACAGATTCAGTTACTTAAGTATTTAGGCAAAAGTTTACATGCTTACAGCCTATTTGAAAGAAGTTTTTATTAGAACGATAAAAGTATCGTATTATTATTTACGGCGGTTACCGCGTAGTAGCGAGCGGCAGTTCGCGTGGTTTCGCGGCATGCGACTGCGCGGATTAGTGCAACAGATACAGAACAAAGTGTTAGATAGTGCTGGGGGTTTATCGATGTTGTTAGGCTTTTTTGGTGCGTTTGTTATTGCTGCAGCATAATTCTATTTTCGTTTGGTTTATAATGATTAAACTTTTTTTTCTGCAACTGTTTTTTTTGTTATTCTGTTATCATAGTTATTATAAAATGGCATGCAGAAATAATAATTTTGTAAGTTAAGCTTTATGGGGTTGACTATTAAGGTTAGGTAAATCTCAACAATTTTAGTATTTTTACAACCTATTTACCAAAAGACCAAAAAACTAAACTGAAAAGTTAATATAATATATCATGATATAATACTAAATAATTTTAATATCAACACACATCATTAATCCCCAACTAAGAAAAAAATATAATTAAACTTAGACGAACGCCTACGTTCCGTAACTTCCAACATGAAATCATCGACACATACCCAGCACTAGTCCATTGCAATTCGGAATTGTAAAAACTATTTTCCCAAACTGTGTCAGCTGTTTGTTATAGCAACGGATTTTACTTTCATTTCAATTAAAATGTTAATGTTGTACTAAATAAAAACTGTCTGTATGTTTGTCTCGTGGGATCGGGTACGTGTATCCTGCAATGTTAGTTTTTAGTAACTAGTATTACTACTCGTTGTAGTGTCTGATGCTAATTGATGGGTTTTGCTCATTGTGAGAACAAGTCCTATCCTTTAAGCTTTCTTTAGTGGAGTATTTGTTGTATTCCAAACTATTGAAATAAGTTTTGTTTCTTAGGTATCTTTTTTGGAAGTGTAGGAAATCATCCAAGGATTTCTCCCGCTCCAAGTGGGACGAGATATAGATCCCTAATTCAAACTATATTTTATATTGTTTAATATCATCAATTATCGCGGTAATTATTGGCATTATCCGTTAGTGTGGCAAAGCATTAGTAAGGTGAGAATAAGATAATTTATATTTGTATCTGGCAAAATGGGTACAATTTTTATTCGAGTGCCTAAAAAAACGAGTGTTATGTTTTAGTGCCTTTCCTCCTTAAAGGGAACTGTATGCGACCTCGTAATTTCATTACTTTTAAAAGTAAAAGGGTCACCTCTATCTTCAAGTCTTGCAAATATTATTGGTCCCTATTTTAAAGAAAATTTCACATTATTATCAAAATCATATGAACCGAAACATTTCTTTTTGTGATCTTTTTTTATCAACCGTATTTCTTATTATATATAGGTATAAAATTAGTTTCTAAGTTCAGTCGTGTTCGAAGTCACTAAAATGGGTTCAGCTTACATTACCATATTTGGTCATGATAGACTTTAAAATGGTTTTACACCCGCAAGAAATGTATCGTCGTCGTGGGAAGAAGGCCTATATTAAAGCCTATAATAGGTCAGACCTCTTTTAAACAGGGCAATTGAAATCGATTTTTATTCTTAAATCTAGACAGCGGATCTAATTTATACTTGGTATTCGATAACGATTACATCATTTGGCTGTAACTACACCAGAATAGCTTATCGTCAGGTATCCAGCGTGGTGTCCCAGTAGTTAAGGCTTGTAAAAATCTCATTGGCAAGTACCAATGTGATCTTTTTCGAGTTACATGTTCCTCAAACATCTTCAGGAAACCTGAACTTATACTGTGGGGAATAATGTTTAATAGTTAAAGTTTTTGCTCGACAGTAGACAGCTTCTTCTAAAGGTAAAAAACTATTATCATTATAAGATATTATTGCTAGATGGAAGTAACTACAAATGAATGCCGTAAATCATAGGCGACTACAGTTAGCTTGTCACTCGATAGGTACTTATCGTGACAGAGACGTTTCTCAACTGATGTCAGATGGTAAGGTCTTCTTCAAAGTTCAATTCGTAATAATATCGTGATACTAGATACGTTACATTATCTTGAGATGAGCCAAAATTGTATATCTTTTCTCCCATTTAGCCTCCACAGTAGCCGGTTTCCTAGTCACCGCGACCACCTTACAGCTAAATTCAATTTATTAAATGACTTCCTTCGCCCTAGATGTAGCGAGAGGGAGTGTCAGACCACCCCGTTCTTTTTCCAAGTCCAGGCCGAGGCCGCGGTACGTTATTGCTCTTGATTTACAACCCCAGCTGAACATCAGCCCTGTTAGGCTAGTTCTGAGTCTATTGGTTCCCTGAAGCAAGCAGAATTAATATACTGTATGTTGCATGTGTTACTAAAGCAATATATATGGGATCATCATCATCATCATCATCAGCCTATAAGTGCCCACTGCTGAGCAAAGGCCTCTTCTCATACGGAGAAAGTTAGAGCATTAATCACCACGCTTGCTCAATGCGGCTTGGCGATTTTAAACTTATAATTAGAAATTATAAGTCCAGCTTTCCTCACGATGTTTTCCTTCACCGTATGTCAGTGGTGTCTAAATAATTATAGAAAGTACATTTAACTCGGAAAAAGTCACATTGGTATGTACTTGTCAGGTTTCGATTCCCTCATGCATGAGAAGCGGGATGCTAAACCTCCGGGCCACCACCGCATAAAATTTTGTATATTGCGTGGTTAATAAAGCAACATATATTGTATATGTAACACGAACACAATCCTTTTACTGATATATTACAATAAATAATCTCAATAGCGGAATAGTGAAAATGTGTTCGCTATGAGGCAACAGTTCCGCATCGGTTCGCGCCGCTCTGTGCAGATCGGAACAGATGAACAATGGCGGTGTGGAGTCGAGTAACATGTAAATATTTTTCTTTTAAGAGTAAATGCCAACTGAACATAGTTTTGGCTTGAGGATAGTTCGTTACTTGATTTATAAAAATGTGTATTTTTTTTTTTTTCCCTTTATTTGTCCCTTACATCCCCTGTATGCTTAAATCTTTAAAACTATTATTAATTTTGTTGCTGTTTTATTATAGATGGAGTGATTGGAGAGGAAGATTTATATGTATAGTAACATTTAAGTGCGTTGCCGGTCTATTGGCATGGCTCTGCCAAACTTAACTAAAATAACTAAATGAAACAAACTCGACTCAGATTATATATGTGTTTAAATCGTCATATTATAAAAAAAACTGATCTATCTAATCTTATTGGTAATCAATCAGCGCCACCCGTGGACGCCCGAAACAGTGTAGGAGTTATGAGTGCTTTCTCGACCTTCGACGTCTCGACCGGGATTAGGAATTGGGGACTTGGCGATTTTTGGGTTGAGATGATAGTTGAGGAGAATCAATCCCGGGTTGGGCCTCTGGTTACCTCACTCACATGGCAAATTACACCGCTGTGGTTCTTTTACGCCGGTTTTTTGTGTATATATTTTGAATATTATCTATGAATTCTATGTAGCTGGTCGTTCATATATATTTTTAAACAGATTATTTGTTTCCAGAAAAGAATATTGTAACGCTAAATTTCCCTTATCAAGCCTGTTTTACCCATTCATACAATATGTGAATGATGTGGTTGCCTATAATTTAAAGTGCATGCTAGTATTAATAACTTAAATTGTGTGTGTGTGTCGGCTGGCAATCCAAAAAAATAATAATAAAAATCTTTATACCTCACAGCAACTCCATTCCTCAACCCATCGTGCGTTACAGATTGGTTTCGATATGTCACCTCGCACGCCATTGTTGTGGGCTTTCTCCGACTGTAGGCACACGTCTATGGGACTATTGTACACCACGGAAATTAAAAGAGAAAGGGTTAAGTTATTGCTGTACTCTACAGATAGAAGGCTTAGACTGGATCTCTTGGGAAATAGTATTACATTGTATGCGGTTTGCGAATGCAGATGTGAAGCATTTGCATGATTTTCGAATTGTAAATTATGTTGGGTGGTTGGCGTGTAAGTTATGTTGGCTTTTTGAGTTTGATTTCGTATTCTTGTCCAGATATAACGTGACTGTCTTATTTATGAAGGGTAGTGTTTTTATTCTGGTTGGAAAATCTTCAAATGAGAGGGACTTTCAGGCTCTTTCTGACTAAAAATCACCCCTTTTTCTTCTTCTGCTTTAAGCCAGGGCCGCGTATTATTATTGCTTGCGTCCGGCTAGTATGTACCGAGATGACTTTTAGTTACTAGATACATTTCAAATAAACAAATAAGTAGTGCATATTTTGGTATGATACCAACCAACTAAAATATGGATGTACCATTTCTGCTCACTTTTGGGCATTATAAATTACAAAATATCAATACCAAAGCTAGGCGAATACTAGATACTTTTTGAGAAAATATAAGCAATTTCTTTCTTAAAACACCCGTATGTAGTACGGCTACACATCAAGCGGAATAAAACCAGTATAAATTGACCGTTGAATATTGAGAAAAGTCGTGGAGAATGAGATCAGGAAAAACTGGTTGCATGTGGTTTATATGTTAGCCGTAGGTACATGGAAAATCCGAATTTATCATTTAATTTATAATTTTTAGTACAAGCTTTTAAAATTATGAGTATTTTAGAAACTATGTACTACTAAACTGCCATAAAACCAGTGAGGCAGTCTGAACCATTATCAACACTGTACCGAGTTTTCGCTGGACCGTGACAGCCTACCGTTGGTCCTTTGTCTCACGTTATCGGAGTAAAAGGCACATGTTAATGAATTAATGTGTTTATAAATAACTGTTGTGTTCGTCTGTATGTCAGTGGGCCACTGCGAACAAAAGGATTGTATAATATTCAGCTTTTATATGTTTTTGGGGCAGATCTGGCGTGGAAATGTGGTCCTTCTGTTTTGGTCCTTTGGTCCGAAAAGACAAAGAGAGTTTAGATGCTATCGTTATTCCTTATAAATTGTAGAAAGTATGCATACTTATCCTTATTATATTATATTATACTTACCTTTTTAAATATTTGGTTAAATACACTTAAGTCTCTAGATTGTGGCTTTGGTGGGTGAGACTAAATGTTCGTGGTCTAATAGTTTTACGTTTTAATTTTTATAAAATAAATCTTGTTTTATTTGTAATAGTTTGGCCCCAGACCAGTATTTTTTGCCTTAGTATGATGGGTGCATTTTGAACAAATAACGCTGGACTAATACTTACAGTCAGTATATAAATTGAAAGTTTGATGTATATTTCATCTATTTTTGTAATTGAGCTTTTGTGGGATATAATTATACACAGTGTTGCCTAATTGACTGATTTATTTATGAAGGGTTTCTCGGGGTTCTCCGCGTTGTGCGTCGCGACATGCTGATTTTTTCCAATTGTTAAATTATTCAACATTTTCTTATAAAACTGGATAATTTTTAAGCAATAATATTTAAAGACGGGCAAAGAGAGTATCTGTAAGTTCATTGCTTCCAGTAATTACACCTATCAACTCGAAGGTGGCACTCTTAGTATAAACATAACACAAGTTTAGCATACGTAATACTTAGACATGAGTCATCTGTCAGACTATAAGTGACCGAGTGACCGTCGAGAAATGGAAATTATTATGAAATATTGACAGTTCATTGACCTTATTGTCACTTTTATTTTGTTGTGGTTGTAAAATTACGTAATTGCATATTCGGTGGTCATTCTAGTATCGAATAAGATAGAAAAAGATTGTACAGTAGAAAGTCATCGATAAGGGTGGTCACGACCCCCAACAATAGGCATACAATGCCAAAAGGGATTAAGAGGTTGATTCCTTCCTTCCTTATTGCGTGATAGGACCAACTTATCTCTAATAACTTTCGATCAAATATAAGTGTGTTTGCAATGTTTTGAACCTTCATGGAAACACACCTAAGTGATCGATTGGCTATAATTAATGTCGATTAAAGGTATTAATCCGTTAATCAATGATTCATCCAAAAATCATCTCAATACAGTACATCAACAAACACAACATTAAACCCAAGTTTACATTATTCGAGTTTCTCTCATACTCACTTACTTTCGCTAAAAAGTGTAACTTTCAGTTTCAACTATACACGGAATACTAATATTGCGTTTTCGAGATCGCTTTGTGAAGGACGTGGGCTGAATTTATATAGCATTAAGTTTTGAAAGCATTCTTCTATCGGGGATTGGAAAGGAATTGGCTTAATTTGAATGATAGACGTGTTTTGTTTGTGGAATAATCGCAAGTGTGAACGTCGAACTTAAGGTTTTGGGTTCAAACCAATTTTGTAAGTGGGTAATGGATTGTAGCAATTGCTATTAAAGGGTCGATCTGAATAAATGGTCAGTTCAGCTAAAGTGTTTAGTTTAAATTTTTTTTGTTAATGCGGTCAGTTATTCTTGGTGACAATGTAGGGACATTAAATATGGAACTTTTGACAGACCTACGAAACTTGGTGTTACGGTTACTCGTTCTTAATGTCATTTTTCAAAACGATTAACTATTGAGTTTCATGTTAGTTCTTCTTTATTGAAATCTAAAATTTGGAACGAGATAAAAGCTTTAGGTACTAAGAAGACTGGCCGACAGACTTACAGACTTCATCATAAAATCTTTGGTTTGACGTTCAAAGGTGGTCCTGAGACCCATAATGGTCTAATTTAAATAAATGATTTCATTTTGTTTCTATCCCAGTATTAGATTGCGAATGCAAGTTAAACATAAATATTTAGCGGACGGCCAGTTCGGCTTCCGCAGAAGGCGCTCCACGGTAGACGCCATCATGCGCGTGAGGGACCTCACGACGGGGACTGCGTTGGCCAGGGGGCGAGTCGTCGTGGCGGTGTCTCTGGACATCGCCAACGCCTTCAATTCGTTGCCCTGGAGCTGCATTCTGGAGGCACTCCGGTACCACCGGGTGCCTGCCTATCTCCGTCGTGTAGTCGAGGCTTACTTGACGGACAGATGTGTCATCTACCCCGGTCACCGGGGCGTGTGGAATCGGCGAGAGGTGTCGCGCGGTGTTCCACAGGGATCGGTCCTGGGACCTCTCCTGTGGAACATCGGGTACGATTGGGTGCTACGCACCGACCTCCCGAGCGGCGTCAACATTGTTTGTTATGCTGACGACACGCTGTTGCTGGCGAATGGGAGGTCACATCAGGCGGTGGCCGACCTGATGTCGCAAGCGGTCGCGACAGTCGTTGCAAGGATCCGGCAGTTGGGACTCGAGGTGGCGCTCCACAAGTCCGAGGCCATGTGCTTCTATGGCCGTCGGAGCGCGCCACCTCCAGGTGGGTCCCAAGTAACGGCAGGAGGAGTTACCATCGGCGTCGAGTCGGCGATGAAGTACCTGGGTCTCGTCCTCGACAGCCGATGGAACTTCACGGAGCATTTTCGTCGTTTGGCTCCTAAGTTGGAACGGTCTGGGGCCGCGCTCAAGCGGCTCCTTCCCAACCTCGGGGGGCCAAACGCCTCCTGCCGGAGGTTGTACATGGGGATTGTGCGATCAATGGCCCTCTACGGTGCCCCTGTGTGGGCGCCGGATTTGAAGCGGCGGCCGGCTCGTACGCTGGTCGCGTCCCAGAGGGTCATGGCTATCCGAATAATCCGCGGATATCGCACGATCTCCGGGGAGGCGGCGAACCTCCTTGCCGGATCACCGCCATGGGATCTGGAAGCGAAGGCGCTCGCGCGCGTCTACAGTTTGCGCGCAGACGCGCGTCGCCGGGGCGAGGAACCTCTGCCGCGCCAAATTAGTGCGTGGCGGAATGAGCTCCGGCGAGATCTCATGGCTGAGTGGAAGCAGCGACTGTCGCAACCGAGGGCCGGGCACGCTACTATAGCAGCGATAAGACCCCTCTTTGAGGAGTGGCTTGAGAGACGCCACGGCGTCCTCACCTTCCGCCTGACGCAGGTGCTTACCGGGCACGGCAGCTTTGGTAGGTTCCTGTTTCGGATCCAGCGGGAGGAAACGCCCGAGTGTCGTCATTGTGAGGATCACCTGGAGGACACGGTGGAGCATACAGTGGCGGAGTGCCCTGCTTGGGCTGAGCACCGCCGTGTTCTCAGGGAAGTGATCGGCGGCGGCGACCTCTCGCGCCCGGCCTTAATCGAGGCCATGGTGCAGCGTGAGAGGAACTGGGAAGCTATCTCCTCCTTCTGCGAAGCAGTTATGCTCGCAAAGGAGGAGGCGGAGCGCGTGAGGGAACTTTCCTCCTCGCGCCCCAGCCGCCGCAGAAGGCGACATTCCGGACGTCGGGGATCGAGAGATGATCTCCGGCCACCGTAAGCGCGGGTCTGCGGACGGCGAGTAAGGGTAGCTCGCCGCCCGACCAGAACCGGACCCGAGCGTACGGCGCGTAGCGTTCCGCGCGCGCCTCAAAGAGCCAATAGACCACCACAGTCGGGGCCCTAAAGGGCTGATGTTTAGCCGGGGCTGCGGGGTAAGCGCAATGAGGCACCGCGACCTCGGCCCAGAGCAGGAGAAGGAACGGGGGGGTTTTTAGTCAGTAAGAGTCTGACACTCTCTCTCGCCTTACCCTGGGCGGGAGAAGTCATTGGATGATTTTCCCCTGACAAAAAAAAAAAAAAAAAAGTTAAACATAAATACACACATACCTCCACAAACAATACATAATTTAATAGACTGAACCAAACAGAAAGTTACGCAGTAAACAGGTTCGAATGAATTGAGACAATGCCAAAATGCAGAGCATCTTACGTTGAGTGAAAGTTTTGCTTGCAAATGATTCGTAATAAAGTAATTTTTATTGACGCTAGGTAAAAGAAGGTATAATGGGGTCAAAAACCCGCTATTGTTCTGGCCATAAAATACGCCATAACTTTGATGTGCTCTTGTTACGTTTTATGTTTTTTTAGTGTTTATTAATTTAGAGTTCTTGGTCGTGTACGGATCTTAGGACCAAGATTTTTGAAGTCATTTACAAGTAATAATATGATTTATTTAGGTGTCTTTTTAACATTAACCATAGAAAAAAATATATTAATAAAACCTTGTTATTTTATAAAACACATCCATGGTAGACATTCTAGAAACAAATGAGGTGTTTTTTTATTTCATTGGTCGGCAAACAAGCAGACAGATTACCTGATGGTAAGCAATCAGCGCCGCCTATGGACAACCGCCGTAACAGAAACATGGATCTGCCACTCTTTATTACAGGCAAATTAGAACCTCTTTATTACAGGGAAATTAGGAAAAGAAGAACTGTTAATTGTGAACCTCTGCTATCACGAACACCGTCTCTTCAAAAAGCATTGTGTTTTCTAAAACATTATTTATAAATATAGAAACAGTCTAAACACAAACTCTTTATTTAATTGCCTGTTAATCTGGTCATTAAATTGTCTCCAATTTACTTTTATTTACACTTAAATACGTTTTTGATTGATTGTTATTTTTGTAACATCATTATTTCTTTTGTAAATAAATCGAGGCGGTTTATCATTTTGTTCTATGCAGCCCATTATTATATACAGAACCCACGTCACTCAAATTAGTCTCTTTCTTAAAAAGAAAATGTTCAACATCAGTGTCATTTTCGTTTCATCTCGTTTGATATGCTAAGCCTTACTAAATCTTATAACATTACAGTGAAAAGTGGCTTTCTCTAAGTTAATAATGACATTTTGATATCAAAGTTTCTTTTGTTACATATTATAGTTCTTCTAAGTCATTAAACTATAAGTACGTATGTGTATTAAAGTACTTATAGTATACAAGACATGCGCTGTAGTGGCTAATAATTTTGTGGAAAGAGAAGAAAAGAAAGAAAAAACATTTATTTGAGACTCGCACAGAAAACAAATACAATTACAAAAACATTCTATACATACAAAAAGAAGAAAAAGAAAAAATAAACAAAACAACAAAAAATGATTAAAAAATAAAATAAAAGACCTGTGCGAGGTCAAAAAGGCCACTATCTCAGCATATGCTGCGATAATTCACCAGTAGGTAAAAATACCGCAGCGCTGGTAGTATATTTTATTTGTATTTACTAGCTGGAAGTGAGTGTTATTTGTATTTACTAGCTGAAGTGTCGTGGTGGCCTGGAGGTTAAGGAGCCCGCTTCTCATGCATGAGAGTGTGGGTTCGAAACCTGGCAAGTACCAATGTGACTTTTTCCGAGTTATATGTACTTTCTATGATTATTTAGACACCACTGACATACGGTGAAGGTAAACATCGTGAGGAAACCTGGACTTATAATTTCTAATTGTAAGTTTGAAATCGCCAACCCGCATTGAGCAAGCGTGGTGATTAATGCTCAAACCTTCTCCGTGTGAGAAGAGGCCTTTGCTCAGCAGTGGGCACTTATAGGCTGATGATGATGATGATTTACTAGCTGGTAACACAACATTATTAACGGATTTTCTTTGTTTTTATAATAACTATCGTGAGACATACTAAATTAACTAAAATTCGCGGGTTACTCACGTGTAAATGTTGAGAAAAGCTCTACTAGTTTCGAACCACAGAGGGGTTCTTCCTCATGAGCAGCGTGCGCGGACGCGGCGACGTCGCTCAGCCTACTGACTCAACATTTACACGTGAGTAACCCGCGAATTTTAGTTAATTCGGATTTTCTTTCTTAGTTTCTTCTTTGTATATTCTTTTATTATGTAATAGGATTACAAACGAGAAGACAGATCACCCATAGTCAGCATTCAGCGCCGTCCATGAACACCCGCAACAGTAGAGGACTTACGAGTGCGTTGCTTACCTTTTGGGGATGAAGGTTATTTTAGGGATTGGGACAGGAGAAAGATTCGGCCTCCGGTAACCTAACTCATACTGTGAAACAAAACAGAAAATCGGCGCCAAACAACCATAGTATTGCTATGGTTGTTTCGAGCCGATCTTCGGTAAGGCCGTGATATCACTTCGATCCGATCCATTCGGGCCGTGGCATGGCTCTCCCACAATTAAAATATATGCTTGTGGTCTTAAGCTAGTTTTTATATTAGAAAGGTTTTATTAACCTGGTCCTTATGGTGTAAGGTCCTTGAGGTGAAGACAGTCGCATGGGACCTTAAAATACCTTTCGTCAATACTTCTTGGCGCTTTCTTACGTTGCGCGTGTCAAGAAACGGATAAGTCACTAGGAACTACGCATTTGTCAGAGATTGAGTGCTGTCTGATAAATCCAAACATTTTTAAAACAGCGATCTCCAACCCACCTGCAATGCATAGTGATATGGAAAATGTAATACATTTGGTGGGAGTATAATGGCTTCGGAACTCATAGACTGCTATCTTTCATAACTCTTCATTGGGCTTCATGATGTGCTGCGTTTTTATTCAGTAAGATGTTGACACTCCCTTTCAAGAGAAGACAAAGGATGATTTGCCCCATTCAAAAAAAAAAAAACAATTTTAGAGTTAACAAATAAACTCGTTAATATTTTTTTTTCTATCTTTTAAATAATTCAACTAATCAGTTGACATAGATTGCTATCGACATGTTTTTTACCAACCTAATTATCCAAGTTACGTTGGCAACCCTACCCCGTTCTAGTTTTTGAGCGTCGTGCGTGAGAAACATTGGACTGCGCAATGGCAACATTGATTGCTCGTGTTTAGATAAAAAATGAATTCATACGAACTTAGGTTAAGTTATTGCTAATTTTATGTAACTTACCGGATACTGTGTTATTACAGTTGTAGGTTGATAAAAAATATTATTTGTGATTAGTTAGTATTTCTTTAGAGCTAGGCCAGTTATTAATATTATCTATACTAGTATTACAGAGAGGTAAAATTCGTAAGTTTGTATGTAGGGGGGGTAATCTTTGGAACCGCTGGTCGGAGTGCCAAAATTCTTTCACTGATAGATAGCTACAATGTTCCTTAGCGCTATAGGCTAAAACATCACGCTATGATCAAATGAAGCTGAGCAGCGGGTGAAACCGCGTGAGAGTAGCTAGTCGTCTATAAGGACCTTGATAACTAACTAGTTCGATGCTGTTTATTGACCGCCCATGGACCCATGGCAACGTTAGAGGAGTTAGGAATGCCCTGAACGCCTTATATTTTTGAGGATTGAGTGTCGGAGATTTATGGATTGGGCTGCTGGTACACTTAAATTACACGGCGAAACACAACGCTGAGTATGTTTCACGCCGGTTTTTAAATAGCATCATCTTCTTTTATTGCAGACTGGGTAAAAAAACATAATGCGTAATGCCACATACAAAATGTGCACTCTATCATATGGAAGTGCTGTTGCCACTTCTGTATACCAGAAGGTTTTACTCAAAATGGAAGTGGAAACCGAGAGAAGGTATTTGATGATTATTCTCTAAAAAGGCGACATAGAGGCGCATCTTTTTCTTGTTTATTCATCTTTCTTTTTTAAAACCATCAGAACCAAATCCCATACATTACTTAAGTAAATTAATAAACAAACAACTTTTAAAATACGGAGAATGTGCTTTTAATGTATGCCAATGATATTATCTTCACTCAGATTCTGTGATCTCATCTCAATTAATGACGACTAACAGTGAAAATGTATACAGAAAGTGATCTGTATACTTTTTGTGGTGAAAATATTCTAGTTAGATAAACAAGGGCTTATTGTTATTATGTAAGAAATTATTCGATGAGAAGATTTTTTGTTATATGTATACGTTGCCCCACACTAAGATTTTTCCTGTGTCGTGGGTGCGGTTATAAACATACGATTTTACATACACAAGCCACCCAGACCCGAAACAACAATTTGTGGATCAAACAAACAGTTGTTCCGTACGGGAATCAAACCCGCGACACGTTGGACGGCAGCCAGTTGTTTGTAGTCAGTAAGAGTCTGATATTCCCTCCTCACCGAGGGCGAGAGAAATCATTGGATGATTTTCAATCATTATCAAAAAAAAACTCAATTACTTTCATTTTTATAGGTACAGGTACATATTTTTTTTTTGTTTTTCAGTGAAACTAAAGATACTTATATATTTTTTAAACGTGAGCCCCACGCTAATTTTTTCCCTGTCTCGAGGGATGTGTTTACAAACATAAAATTTTACATAAACAATACACTCAAACCAAGATTTGAGGATAAGTTAAAGAGTTGTTCCGTGTGGGAATCAAGTCTGCAACACGTGAAAAAGCAGCCATTTGCCCTGTCATTGCCTTAACTATTTTAAGGAATGTAAACATATTAAGGTTCCGGACGTAACCGATTAACTGGACATAGGCCAGCTTTATAGCTACGGAAATTCCAGAAATACAAAATCTAATGTAATGTTTAAATAAATAATATGCACGACCTTTGTTAATAAATAGTATAATTATACTCTAACCAGTATCTGATATTAGCGGGAATAAATTTAATTAAGTAGATGATTTGATTTTAATTAAAAGTAAAAATATGGAATAATCTACCCACATAAGTCTAGTTGTTTCAACAATCACTGTCTTCTGAGTCTGAGCACGAGTTTCTACTCAGCACAAAATTACTTTACTTTTTGGTACCTGTAGAGTTAGGGCACCATTCAGTCACTGCGACCGTGGCTTGGAGTAGGTGAAAGAACGAAGTGGTTTTGAGTCAGTAAAAGTCTGACACCTTCTCACCCAACAACGGCCAGAGAAGAAATTCGGTGGTTTTCCTCTCTCAAAAAAGAAAGGGCACCATTAAGATAAAAAGCCAAGTGTGATTTAAAAGTTTATTTATGTTAAAATCAGTCAATACTTTCTTGCTTAATTACTATCTTTCTAATTAAAATGACATAAAGCCTCGATCGGCAAAAATGACTCATAGTTCCTACATAATTTAAAGAGCAACATTTCTCTTTGAGAGTTGCTCAAATAATTTTAATAGGCGCATCAATAACACAAGTTTCTTCCATTGGTTTACTAACCATTCCTCCTAGACTTTTTATTAGTATTTGTTACACATAAATTAATACTTATTAGTCTTGTTGTTGTATTAGTTATATTGTGTTTGGTTCCCGCCTTAGACACCATGCCTTTTTGCTTCTGAAACAAATAAACACGAATATTTATAAAATTAATGTACTTACTTTTAAATAATAAATTATATGTTGTAAAAATTATTGTTACTGAATTTGTGTCGTGGTACCTAGATTAAAGATTAAAGGGGTTCAAAGTGTTGCTTATACCTACATATATGACTTTTCCAATTTCTATTATCTACTTTCTCATATTATTTAGACAATAAAAACAAAAAATAAAAGATTTGTGAACATGAATTTATAATGTCCAATAAAAATTTATGCACTAAAAACTTCTCCAAGCGAGCAAAAAGTCTTTTCTGGACAGTGGGCACTTATATAACTGAATTCAGAGCAATTTACAAAACATGATTTATTGGTATTCAATTTAGCAGGCGCTATAGTGTAAAATTTCGTTATACTGAAGAAATTAAAACTAGGTCTCTATTTAAATAAGCCATAAAAACAGGTTATTGTTGAGGCTATTTGTGATGCCTTTATTTTTGGAGAGAAATCATTCAATCATTCAATTCTTGCTTTGAGTCGGGCAGGATTGAATGACAGTATCATAGAAATTATGCCGTTACTTCTTCTGCTAGGGGCCGGATAAGATACCACCATATAAATATATATAATAAATATACCTACATATATATGGCCACCGTAAGTAAAAAAAAACAAAACAGACCTTAATTTAAAATATAAAATATGTTTTTAATTAACGTCTGTTTTGTTGTATTTGTGCCGAATAAATGCATTTTAAATTTTTTCTTTCTTGTTTTTTTTTAAATTATTTGTATGAACTTACTTCAAATACTGGTTCAGTTCCCTCTTGTTGCAAGATGACCAGGTTTTCGCTGGGTTCTTGGGGTTGTACTTGGCATCCATGATGTATCTTTGGCCTCTACACTCGTTGTGGGGCGGCCCATCGTGGGATATACCCAAACTGGAATAAAAATACAAACTTAGATCAGAATCATTTCGTAATATTTAAGGTGCCGTGGTGGTCCGGAGGTAAAGGCGCCTGCATTTCATGCAGAGGGTACGAGTTCAAAACCTGGCGAGTACCAAAAGGACTTTTCCGAGTAATATTATGTACTTTCTTTGATTATTTCTGACATACGGTGAAGGAAAAAATCTACTTATATATATTTTTTATAAGTTTGAAATCACCAATCCGCCTTGAGCAAGCGTGGTAATTAATGCCCAAACCTTTCCGTGTGAAAAGAGCTCGCTCAGCAGTGGGCATACTGATGATGATAGTGAATACTTAGTACCGAATTTTGCAGGGGTTACGAGTGTACAAACTCTTTTATAGTAAGCGGTTAATGACCGCTAGGGCAACGCTAGGGGTCTCGGTTTGGGTAAAAGTAAACCCCTTTTTTGAGAGTAGAAAATCATCAATTGACTTCTCCTGCCCGCGTGGGGCGAGACGGATTGTCAGACTGTGTCTTAACTGAAAAAAATCACCCCGTTCCTTCACCTGCCTCAGGCCGAGGCCATGCAACATTATTGTGCTTGAACCGTATATTTATAAGATTTTGATAATATGACATAATTTATGATTTTTTTTTTTTGTATAAAGGAAATTAATCTATATCTATATTATTAATAATATAAATGCGTAACTCTGTCTGTTTTTTCTTTAAACCTAAACTACTGAAGCGATTTCTGTGAAATTTGGTACAGACTTAGTTTGTAACTCGAGAAAGGACATAGGATAGTTTTTACACACAAAATCTGCAGGATGTCACGCGGGCAATAGCTAGCGCGAAATAAAAATGGTACATTTCAGTACAATGGTACATGATTCTGATTATGAATACCGTTAGCATACTAATATGCTAATTATCTTCACTACTCAATGACCTAGACTAGAACAATTTAGGCTTCATAAAACACAATTAGATTTTAGAGAGCATCACTTAAAAATACCAATTACACCAATATCTACCTATAGTAGACGGTATTTTCGCACTTAACCCAATGTAAACAAAGCACAAATTCACACTTGCGGATATTTCGCACTTGATATTAGGATTCTTAGAATGCTATTAACTGACTGAGGAGTTTTGACAACGGCAGCTGAAGTTACACCAATATGTTCAATATCTTTAAATAACTATGAACTGTATTCTTTTCATGATAAAGACGAAAGTTAATTGGATATAATTGACGAATTGGGGTAGGTTGATGTGCTGCTTGCGACCTAGTGACAGGTCGATGTCTTTATTAGCTTAAACAGAACATTTCAAGATATATTATATATATGTACATCTTGAGTGACGTGAAGACACGGCTTGTGTCCTATTATTAGTAATTGATAATAATGCTGTCTTGATTTTTATCGCAGTCTACAAACAGAGGGCAATGTCTTGTAGTTGTTTTTAAGTCCTTCTTCTTTCTTTGAAGACATGGGATTGTAATACACACTTATGAATTCATTTTTTACGACTTACATACTACGTGTAAGGAAAGTAAAGACAAGACATTGTAGTCAATATTTCCTTAACCCTCTAGTCTAAAATAACAAATTATTTTAAGTGGATTAAAAACACGAAGTGTCTCATTTAATCAGGTGTTTTATGAGACCTAAATCCGATATGTATCAGATACATTTGAATATAGAACATCATTTTTATGGATTATGAACCATGTAACTGTTAGAGGGTCATGCTTCGGTACCAAGACCTCACAGAAAACCGTAACTCAGATTACTTAACGCCTAGTTCTTTCCCTCTCCTTTCCGTATCATGTAATCCCTAACGAACCGCAAAATTGGGGCATCATGGTGGTAACTCTTGTGTGTATAGCGCGCAGCCCCAACCTGGAGCAGGAGAAGGAAAGAAGCTTTTTATTCAATTAGGGTCTGACACTCCCTTTAGTCATTTGATGATTTTCCCCGGAAAAAATAAAAAAAAACCTCTTCTGGTGTTGGAGGTGTCTATAACATTGTCTACCGACAAATGATTCGTAAGCTAATTTGCCTATTAATCTGACGAAAATATGTTTATTAGGTATTTGTGAAGATGTGAAAACAACAATATCAAAATAATAGCTGTTCTTAAAATTAATCAAGTACCTGATTACTAAATATACAGACAGCCATGTACATGGAACAATTCCATTCATTACTATAGAACTTAATTTAAATTTTTGCTTTAAATTAATAAAGCGATTTCTAGAACAAAATCAAATAAATTGTCAGACACTAGTGTCTAAAATTAGCGAATGACTATAAACTGCTAGTCATAAATGTTTTAGGAGTCATGCATCATTATTCAATCACTGATAGAGCAACCGATGAGCAGATCTTTGGTTCGATATCTGGATTGGCAAAGTATAAAGAAGACAAATATTGAATGTTGTGGGACTCTTAATGTAACTTACTTATATGACTTAGAAGAAACAGAATTGTGCGTTTGGAAATGTAGGAAATTATAGAAAAAATATTTTAAGTGATGAGTGACATGCTTCGGACTGAATGAATGTCCTCGACCGAACTGTTGAATCAACTAAAGCGTTGTAATTGAGAATGAGGTTTCAAAGGGCCCAATTCTCGCTTTCTCCCACTCAAGTCCTCAACTCTCAAATCCTTTATTTTCAAAAAGCCAGCAAAAGCGTGCGTTACTTCTTTAGTGATGTGGCTGTCCGAATGCGGAAAAGATTGCTTACCATCAGCTGCTAAATCAGCTCGTATGCTGAAGTGTATCAAGTGAAGATAAATATTCACCTGTGTGCTATTTCATGTGTAAGTACGTAGGCGATATGCTTAGGATGCCACTCCAGCAGGGTGCAGCTGTTTCTGATGCTGCACATACTCTTCATGTAGCCTCGACCTGGAATATTCATGGAAAGACGATACTTAATCGTGTCATCTATATACACATTCATTATATCTCCCATCTTTTCTTCAATTTTGGGGCCGTAACAAGATTTTAACGAAGATTAGTATCGATGGAATAATTGAAATCGCTTTAAATAACCCCTCTTTTTTCTCCCTTTAAACTACCACTCTATTCTGACAAATGCTTAAGGTTCCATGACTAGACTATTAAAATAAAAATAAAACATCAATAAACCTCAAAGTTTTTTCACAAATTTTTTATATTTTTACGTTCATTGTCATCATTTAAATTTAGCTACAACTATACAAAAATAGCGGATGGACTACAAAATTAACACTTAAACTCCAATAGAATGAGCAGCTTCGAATGCAGCCGATAGTGTGCGAAATATTTCTGCATTTCCTAGCATTGGGTCCCCATCTATGTTCATTTCCATAATTGGCTCTGACTTTTATTGCTAGGAGGGAAACAGGTTGTACTGTGAGCTGTTTATTATGTTTTTAGATAAGGTGTGTTTTACTGAAGAAATAGTGAGATGAAATTTGCTTTACAGTTAATACTGTTGGGAATTTCACAAGGCTGCTTTAACAGACTTGTTTTGTTACTTTGTTGGCGAATTTTATGATTGGAGTGGTACGAGTATGTTCTTGAAAGGTTTTAATTGTAATTTATGAATAAGTGCCGAAGCATAGCTCTCCTAGTTTGGCTTCGGCACAAATGGGTCGGTTCGACGGGAGTGATACCACTGGCTCACAGAAAAACGGCGTGAAATAACCACAACGGTGTGTTTTGCCGTGTAAGTGAGGTTACCAGAGGCCCAATCTTTTCCCTCTCCCGATCCCGCCCCAATCCCTATATCCTCCGTTACGGGTGACCATGGGCGGCACTGATTGCTTACCACCAGGTAATCTGTCAGCTCGTTTGCCGAACTATTACATGAAAAAAATAAACTACTATCGATGAAGAAATGTAATAAAACAATAATTAATTCCTACCTAGTAAAAAGTTTAACCAAAAATGTTATCAAAACCTAAACTTCCTCATAGATTTTCAATGAATTTAGCTCCTAATAAATTGCTTTACATACCTGTACTACTCCTAACTTCAGATCCGTACTGATCTAAGTAGAACAGATCCAATCCAGTAAACAGCACAGAATAGAACCACTTCTGCTTGGCTAGCTTCTTCTCCCCTTGCCATCTACAATAGCTCTTCAGATATTTCGAAACATTTTCATCCATCACAACCTTCTTAGTATTGTTCTTTAGGATCTTTACGTCTATTAATTCCATCTTTACCTTCTGCTGTAGGTTTGGATGTGAAAATAATTCTTCCACGTCTCTTAATATGTCTATTGCCAGTAGTTTGAACTTTTCTCTTATTTTGTGCTTTGATTCTTTTGATAGTGTTCTTGTTAATGCTTTGTCTAAATGCATCATTACTGGTATTGTTATGTCCGTCTGTTTTGTGTAGTACTTTATTGATGCCTTGTTCTGTAGTTTTGAGTTGGTTAAAGTGTTCTGTAAATAAAATTAAATTATTATTATTACTTATTCAGTGACTTTTTTTTAGACTAAGTTGCTTCTCTGCTCACATGAATGGAAGCGTGACTGTGAGAAAGTCTCGGATTCTATCGCATTATGTGTTATTTGAATTTTTATTTTCGAAACTAGTTCAGAACATGGAGTCTGGACTTGCAATTGCCACGTTTATACAGAATTAAAGACGTGAAAAATCGATGCTGATTTATTAAGACTTGTGTACCTCTATTTTTTATTTTGTAGCCATGTGATATGTATTGATTTTGCTGAAATGTTGCTTTTAATTGAGTATGAAAAAGTATTCTTACCTCTTCATTATTTTCTAATTACATGGAAGAAATAAAATAGTGTCTAGTTTCTAACAATAGTTTAACTTCCGAATAAATATAATATTTATAACGTGAAGTGTTGTTAACTTTTCGTGATGTAAATACTGTATATTTTACAATCGCATGATCTATGTGGTTTTATGACTGGATTGGTAATTATGAAAGGAAGGTAGGGTATAGTTTCGTCATCTCAGATCAATGTTATGTCCTGCCCACGTTTAGAACAGTTTAGAGATCGGTTGAAACAAATAACATAGGTATGATAATTTTTCGCAGAAATTAATAATTCTGATACTAGAAAGAAAGAAAGAAAGAAAGAAAATATACTACTGTTTTAATTCTCTCGATAAATATATTTAAGTAAGAATGAATAGATGTTAAAGTTATGACCCTGATCGTATGCTAAAAGAGCTTTTATTGGTGTTTGTGGCAAAATTATCAAATGACTTCTTCCGCCCCGGCTTCCAACATCGGCCCCATTGAGCCCGATCTGTGGTAGTCTAATGGCTCTTTGAAGTATGGTGCGTCGACTCTCATGTAGGTATACAAATGTAATATTGCACTAAAGTTGAATCAAGATTTGTGCAATTGACTTACATATTTAGTCGAAAATAAATAACTAAAGGTAGGTATATAACATATTAGGTATAACTAATACAACCATGTTTTCAGAGTTCAAATTAGTTTTTAATATGTAGTAGCCGAGGTAGTTGTAGAGTAGTCAATAAAAATTAAATACTGTTATTGTTCTAAATGGCTATTCTGGGAGAAGCAAATTTATTTAGCATCAATTCCTTACAGTGACAAATTGAGGTCGCAGACATGTAAAAAAACTATGCAACACATGTTCAGTCATAGTCTTTTAGTATTTAGACAACATTTGGTGCTTTTAATTGAGATCTTAGGAATATCAAAGTGAATTATTTGTTGTCAGGATATCACATCACTGCCTCGAAATACAATAGGAATTAATGATATAGCTTTTGCCCGCAAATTCGATCGCGTGGTATAGCGACTTCCTGCAGAATTTTGGTTTAAAAATTATTCTATATCCTTACTCAAGATCCAAACTAGTTCTAGGTTCTAGGTTCAGTAGTTTAGGCGTGAAGAAAAGACTGATAGACAGAGTTATTTTCGCATTTGTAATATTAGCTTTGATATACCGTAGTTAAATTAATTGTTCATTTTTGTGTTTGTTTGTCAATTTTTCGAGGAAAGCTATAACATATCATGCTACGGGTCCGAGTAGAGGGTGAAACCGCGCAAGAGTAACTAGTTTTTTTTAAATATTTTAATGCATTAAAAAGTCGCAATTGTGTATTTTTAATTCAGTCTAGTATTCAAATAAAGCTTTTTATTATTGTATAATTATATTTTGGATACATGATTACATGCGCCTAAAAAACAGATTCAGAATCAAAGTGATTGTAAGTATGTGGGTACCTACCTACAATCATTCGGTGAAGGTAAACATCGTTAGGAAACCTAACCAACCCGCAGTGAGCAAGCGTGGTGATTAATGCTCTAACCTTCTCCGTATGAGAAGAGGTCTTTGCTCAAGAGTGGGCACTTATAGGCTGATGATGATATTTTTGATACTTACATAATTATATGTGTCTAAGAAACAGATTCAGAATCAAAGTGATTTTAATTGGTAATTTGATCATTTATGAATAATAGCTACGTAAGTAAGTCTATATTTTACTAGTCATGAGGTAATTAGGGACGACCATATTACCAAACACCGGGCTCTCGACTTAGATAAACAAAGTACAGTCAAGCGCAAAACATGTATGTGTTCTAAGAACAACGACCCACAATTATTACGTTGTTTAGTGGACCTTTTCTCAGAAACACTGATTTGCAAATGACACGCGTTTTCAGGAACGTGTAAGTGACGTGTAAAACAAATATCACCGTTAACGAGCAAAGCATTGAACCCGGGACCTTTCAGAATGGTGTAACGTAACAAGTCTGAATGTAGTTTATTGATAGTTTTAATTGGCAAGTTTGGAGATCATGGCTATTTGCAACCATGTAGATATTAGGTGTAGAGTTGTGAATCAGCTCCTTTATTACGTATTGTAGGTTTATAGCCGTGCACTACATTTTGGAGCAATCTATACTAATTGATAAACGGGATAAAATTTGTAAGTTTGTAGGTTATGTTTGGGGGTAATCTTTGGAACCGCTGGTCGGATTGCTGAAATTCACTAATAGATAGCTACAATGTGCCTGAGTGCTATAGGCTATAAAACATCACGCTACGATTAAAAGGAGTCGAGCAGCGGGTGAAACCGCAAGAGAGTAGCGAGTAGGTTATATTTGGAATAGAGTTTCTTTTTTGACTTTGACTTTGATAAAGTTTAATCTTTTTATGTGGTATATTATTGACTGACAGGTAAAGCATGTGTTTGGGCATCAAGTCCGCCTAAAATATGATTTCTTTTAAATTAAGTCAAAACATCAGACTTTTTTCATACGGTTTTAAAGACTTTCAACGATACTTTACTGATTAAAATATCTTGTGACGTCATAACGTAGGACCTATATTTTTCATGAAATTAAATAATGATATCAGTTTCTTACTAAGCAGAGAAATAAGAAATGTCATGGATATTTTCCTCCTTAAAAGGGTGTTGTTTTTTATTACTATAGCTTCCATCTATTTATCCATTATATTTCCAACATTCGTAGTGATCTTTCACTTCTAAACTTAAATTTATCTAAGTACATACCTGCAATTTTCTTCTTCTTCTAAAAAAAATATTCTATTATAAATGTGAAAGGACGTTTGATTTTACCCGCGCAAAAAACGTCTGGATTTATACGTAGGCTGGATTTTATCAACATACCACGCGGGCGAAAGCTGGTGTTTATTATTATGTCAGATTGAATAGATTTCTTATTTTTATAACCTGTCACCATCCTCATTCCCGGGTTTTCTTCGGAGAACTTCTAATTTTAAATGTTAAAAACATTTACAAGTTCTCGTAACATATAAGGAAAATCTAATGTTGACTCTACCTACCTTTTCAATTTTAGACATTGTTAGTGTCTAATGTACATTACGTCATAAAAATATTATTATTGTGATTTATTAAGTCGTAAACCTTAGTTAAAATTTACCTAATATTAATTCTATTACTTTTTTACCTCATGGTAAGCAATCAGCAATCCGCACCCGCAAGGAGGAGTTACGAGTTATATCATTATAGGGATTACGGATTTGGAGATTTAGGGATTGAGGAAGGATTGGGGGAGAGGGAGGATTGGGCCTCCGGTAACCTCACTCAAACGGCGAACTATAAAGCTGTGGTTGTGAATTAGTAAGACCTATAATAATTTATCTATTCGTAGACAATTAATATGTGTCTATATATTTAAGTTAAAATTAGCCTTAATATTATGAGCTAGACTACAACAGGTAAATCAATGTTGCCCATTATTGAGCATGACCAACTATTTTGAAATAAATATAGCAAAATAATTTAATACCGAAAATAATGATGAATAATTGTTTTACAAAATTAATGTTATAACTTAAGTTAAACCTATCATTGGATGACGTCACGCCTTAAAACCCCCAAAGGGGTAAGCAGAGTCGTATGTATCTACTATAACATCCACTTTTAAAATGTTGTTGTCATAATGACTCGACTTACAGACTAAATGTAAATTTTATTTCACATTTTGATTTTCTTTTATGTCATAAGTGCGTTTACAAACATACAAATTTACATACACAAGTCACCCAAACCCGAAACAACAATTTGTAAATCACACAAAGTATTTTTCTGTGTGAGAATCGTACCTGCGACACGTTGCCCAGCCACTGACATAACAAGTATAGTCAAATAGTTAAAATATTAACTAATATATTCATAAAATGAATCAACTCAACGCTACGAGAACATATTAATTGACAGGTCAGCCACAACCTCTCAACATTGATGCATCTCCGAAAATATTATGACGACTATCTCGTCTCAGTATCATACAATATGACTGTCTTGGATCTCGTAACGAAGTCAATCAGTTGATATTATAGGAGAAGGAAGGATTAAAAATGTTTCCACTTCTCTCAAAGAATATAATGCAAGAAGCAAAATGACTTAAGACTCAACGTCAAAAAGAGATACCACGGAAAAGTGAGTCTTATGTGTGAGTTGTTACAGTTTTCAGTATGGCAACAACGCCTGAATGCACGAAGTTATAGGTCCATATAAAAAGAACTTCTGAGGGTTTACCGTGACGTGTTAAAGCGCGAATCTTCCGGGCGAGAAAAAGGGATGGAGCTATAAGGTGTATAGCTCCATCCCTCTTTCTTAATTAATTGAACTTTTAAAAATAGTATTATGATCATATTGGCACACTAAGTTTCCAAGGCCTATGGTTGCGGGTCAACCGCAATTAAAACACCGCGGCTCAGAAACCTCACCCTGGCCCGCCGCAGGAAAATAAAAGGAGTGACTATTATACAGTAAATGTTTGACTCTCCCTCTCGCCTAGATTGTTGATTTTCCATCCTCCAAAAAAAAGTTGGTATGGTCTGTAAGAAATTGGGTAACCCAGACTCCCAGACCTTACGCAGACTCTACCCTATTATGTATAGGGTAGGGTACAATATAATAAACAAACAGCTTGGATTGATTAATGAAATGGTTTCACACGAATTGCAAATACGATTTACATTAATTATAAGATTAACGTTAAACATAGGTTGATAAAATATTTGAGTATAACGATCCACGTTCGTATTCCTTCTAAACATACCATGAAAGCCTTTTTTCAGTATAAATCTTCACCAAAACAAATATGGTTTTAAGTTAAAATATTAAACACACAGAAAGAACGGTAAGTTATCACTTATTTCCTGTTTAAATAAAGGGTTATTTAGGTAGAGTTTTCTAAATGTACCTACGTTTCAACTGACTACTAGATCAAATTGGACAATGATTTATTATTAGAATAAATATTTTAAGAAAGTAAAGCAATAGTATACAAAAACAACAAGCTTACACAATAAGTTATAAAATCAATTTAAAGTTGTAAAAATCTATAAATAGGTACGCTTATTATCACATGTTCTCATCATCAGAAAAAATAGACATGTCTGAATGAATGAATCCAAACTCTTTCAAATCCATTTTACTTGAAGACTAAAGATTATTGCTTCAGCAACCTTTTAGTTCCAACATCAGGCATAATACAATTATACCATATTATTGTATGGTTATTCTACATATAAGTATGTAAGTACGTAGCTTCCGACAGCCGCTTAGCACGCGTTTAAAAGTAAAGTATCCCAGGATTTATAAAAAAACAGTGTTTAAAGCGATAGTTCAACTAAAGTTCCAAGTATTAACTTACAGCCTATAACACTCAGGAATATTGTAGCTATCTACCAGTAAAAGAATTTTGGAAATCCGACAGCGGTACCTAAAATAACCACACACATACAAACTTAAAAATTATGCCTCTTTATAATAATAGTATAATTTTGGCAGTCTCATCATAATAAAGAAAGTGTGTTTAATTTCATTTCACATTCGATTCGTCCTAATAAAAGCGAACAAACAAACAATAACTCACCAATTTGCAAAAACTTCCATCCAAAATGGCGAACACAATTAAAAACACACAAAAACACTTCATTTTTATAGTGACGTAGTTACCAATGTAAATTGTGACCGTATGTCCAGAATGCCTAAGCTGTACTAAGCTTTGCAACAAGTCCTAACCATCAGAATACATACGACAGACAAATCAGAAGGTTCATTGCATGAAGAGGAAAAAATATGTTTGATCACGACTCATTAATAAATACTTACATTTCATCGCCAATTGTTAGCGATTATAGTATGCAAATACGTCGATTCGTTTGGAGTGATACCACGACTTAGCAGAAAACCGGCGTTAAATAACGCTTGCGTTTTGTTGTGTCATTTGGGTGTATGTTCATCGCAGGCCCAATCCACACATCACACCAAACTTTGTACCACGACCCGATCTTGAAATCTCTTGCCTTCAAAAAGCCAAAAGCGTACCTGTAACTTCTCTTGTATTTACAGGTTCTATAAGCCCATTTGCTGACTTTTACCAAAATAAAATTGTAAGTAGTTAATAACGAAAATAAAAAATATATTTATGTGAGTTTCTAATGATAACAGCCTTTCTCGTTTTTCGAATATTCGATAGTCAACTGTAAAATGCATGACGAAAAAGTATTTATGATTTTTCAATCCTGAAATTTTGTCTGTTATATATTTAATGGTATGTAAAACAATCAAAAGTTTCCAATACACGAAGTAAAATAAAATAGCGCATTCAAATAAAATAATGTAGGTAAGTATTTGTAAAATGGGGATAATTTTCGTTGTACCTAATAAGTAACAGATTAACAATGTATCACTTAAATAAACATTTCCCTTTACCTGCACAGATTTTATTGCAGCTTTTTCCCAATTAAATATTCTATGATTTTAAAACTATGCATTAGAAACGGTGTTGAATTTTAAATTTTGCAAATATCACCTCGACGGTGATTTCTTATGCATAACACCGCTGTCATACCGTGAAGGAAAATATCGTGAGAAAACCTGAACTTATATAATTGTAATATAAGTTTTAAATCTGGAATCTCTTCTATTATAAATCTGGAATCGTTGCTGAGCAAGGTCAATGAGGAATTTTATTTTGTGGAAAATTATCCAATGACTTCTCCCGCCTTCGACGGGAGAATGGTTCTGGTCTTACGATAACTGACAAAAAACTATCCTGCTCCACCACTGAATCTGAGCAGGCCGGGGCTGTGATATATAATTGTGCTTACACCCGCTACCACGGGGCACTGGCACACACAAGCATGATGTGCCTTCGATCTGACTCGTGCCTTCGTGCTCTTTTGCCTTTTGCGCTGCGACGCACTATGGGTTTTTTGTGTGTGTGTACCTGTATTCTTGTTATATGTCGTGGCGTAATAAATGGTTTTTCTTTCTTGGTTTTCTTTCTATGTGGTATAACGTGGGTGATAATGATGGGCGAGATCTTAGAAAAAAAAATTCAAATAAGGATTTGAAAAAAGAATTGAAAAGGTACAAAATGAAACTTCTGTATTTATGTACACAATGTAAAATTCATGTGGGCCATATAACAGTATTATGTATTATTACTTAGTAAATTATCGGCCGTTACATGAAACTAACAATTAAAGTCTTACAATATTGTTTATTTATAGATATTTACAATGGTTCATTTTTTGTGAGGGTAGATCCATCAAATGATTTCTATGAGCCAGGGGGAGACGAAGTTTTCAGTAATGGCATTATCTTTATATAGGTAGACACACAGCAACATACTAGCTTACATGAAAAATAAAAGCATAAATTGGACAAAAAGATTTTTATGTAACATTTGATTCAGATATGTTCAGCACTTTTTACATTAAGTTCAATCGTTTATACATCCATTTATCTATAGTAATACATATTTTCCAACTTTCGCTATTATATTAAGTGTGGGAGAGCCATGCTTAGGCACGAATTGGTCGGCTCGACCGGAGTGATACCACGGCCTCACAGAAGACCGGCGTGAAACAATCACAGCGTTGTGTTTCGCCGCGTGAGTGAGGTTACCGGAGGCCCAATACTTCCCTGCTCCCGATCCCTCCTCAATCCCTAAATCTCCAAATCCCTAATGCCTAAAAGGTCAGCAACGCACTCGTAACTACTCCGTTGCGGGTGTCCATGGGCGGCACTGATTGCTTACCATCAGGTAATCAGTCTGCTCGTTTGCCGACCAATTAAATATAAATAAACATAAAAAAATATGATATTAGTAAAACAATTGTGTTGCGTGGGAGAGCCATGCTTCGGCACGAATGGGTCGGCTCGATCGTTGTGATACTACGACCTTACAGAAAACTGGCGTGAAACAACCACAACTTTGTTTTTTGTGAGTTACTTTGCTTTGCTACTGGAGGCCCAATCCTTTCAGTCCCCCAATCGCAAAATTTCCAAGTCCCTAATCCCCAACAGGCCGGCAACGCACTCGTAACTCCTCCGTTGTTACCATTAGGTAATTCGTCCGTTCGTTTATCGACCTAACATAACTTCTATTCGTTCGACAAGAATAATTCTGCATAATTCTATTCACGCAAAACTATTGACTTTTATTCCGACTTAAGAAATACACATATGTGCCCAAGTAAGCAACTTTTTGTCAGATAAACTTACGACCTTGAGAAAGATTAGGATTTTATAAAAATAACAGTAACCGTTTGTTTATCGTACTGATGTATTTTTAAGGATTATATATGTTTCGGAGTGTTCTAACGAAGTGAATGCTTTAACCTTCTCCGTATCAGAAGAGGCATTTGATTAGCAGTGAGCACTTATAGGCTGATGATGATGATGATCTTTCGGAGTGATAAATAAATAAAATCTCCAAATCCCTAATCCCTAAAAGGTAGGCAAAGCACTCGTAACTCCTCCGTTGCGGGTGTCCATGGGCGGTGCTGATTGCTTACCATCAGGTAATCCGTCTGCTCGTTTGCCGACCTATTAGGTACATAAAAAAAAGTCAAGCAAAAACGGCTTGACCAATTTAATTAAAATTTGTTATGTAGATGTAGATAGGTGATACCCTGAATTTACGCATACGGTACCTTTTGTTACCATCCCACGTAAGCGAAGACACGGGCGGAGGCTAGTATGTTATAAATCAAATTTTGTACTTATTACATAGATTTTTTATACGTGGTAGTGCGGCAAAAGAACACACGGATTACCTGATGGTAAGCAATCGCCGCTCATGGACTTCCTTTTGGGAATTAAAGAGTTGGATATTTAAGGATTGAAGAAGAATGGAGGATTGGGAGGCTTGGGTCCACGGTGACCTCAGTACCTTGAATTTGGTTCAGTAGTTATCTATTATATTTTTTTACTTAATACTTGAAAAAACTGAGGTTTAAAATGGCAAATCGATGTAAAAATTTCTTATTTCTATTTCAGGTGCACTTAACTCTCTTCTTTTAACCACACTACGTGACAAAGAATGCACTCTTAAATAAGCAAATGATTAAGAAATGACGACAAATAAAGTTAAATCAATTGCATGATGACTTAATATTTCATAGAAATACTGAATCGGCTTCTTGACATCATTCACAATAAAACGTGATCTTAAAATCTGATACATGATTAATTGATTCTACTAAATACGAGTATTACAAAGTCTATCATAGTTTGTATAGACCAGAGCAATGACGTGGTTAATCTTAAGCTGATAGCAGAAAAGGTAAACTTGTAATCACTCTTATTTTCAAGAGCAGAAGCGCTGTGCTTCGTCCTGTCAGTGTGGGTAACGGAGAATCAAGCTTGGACGTGAGTAGCTTGGCTCGGAGTGATACCACGGCCTCCCAGAAAACCGGTGAAAAAAGAACATAGCATTGTGTTTTATCGTGTGAGTAAGGCTACCGGCGGCCAAATTGTTCTACTCTCTCCATCTCTCCCAAATCCTTTAATACCCAAAACCCTAATATCTAAAAGGCTGGAAACGCATTCGTAACTGCTTTGGTGTTTCCTCACCATTAAATTTTAAATCCCTTATCGTCTCCAACATGGCACTCACATTACGCATATTGACAATCCAAAAGAATGCCTCTATATAAACTCTATGTAATGTATGTATGTAAAAGTAATAAAAAAAGATTTGATGGTTCAATTTGGGATTCATTCTGTGTTCTGAGAATTTTAGTAACTGCCGACTATTTTTGAGTACCTATTGTCTAGTGAGACGAAAAATAAAATTAAAAATTGAGACTTCTGCATATATAATTATTATTTGAAACCAGATACAGAATCAAAAAAGACGTAAGTACCTACATAAATGAGAATAGCCGTCCAGTTCTCCAGGGAAAGTATAAAGAATATCTTTGTCCTTTGTAGGGGAGAATGAAACCGTTAATAAGACAAGACGTCTAGAACTATTTTCTGAGTTGCAGTTAATAACTTGAATATATAATGTGTAGGGATGTATAGATGGAGAATGAGTCATTGACCTTCGAGCGTTCGACTTTCAATTATAGCAATAGTTCTTTTGTCAAAGATTTAGATATTAGCTACCCGCCTCGGCTTTGCACGGGTGCCATGCTAATACAAATTTTCTCTTTGATTCAATGGATGTTGTTATACTTACATATAAACTTTTTTTCCGTGGAGTGAAAGTCGTCAAATGACTTTTCTCGCCTAGGGTATGACGATAGGGAGTGTCAGATTCTTTCTTACTGACTCAACCCCCGTTCTTTCTTCTCTCCAAGCCGAAGCCGCGGTACCTAATAATAATTGTGCTTGACTCGCGGATACATATAAATCAACCTCTTCAATCACTCTATCTATAAAAGACAGCTGCATAATACGTTGCGTATTTTTAAAGATTTAAGCATAACTACATAGGGACAGAAAAAACGACTATGTTTTGTGCTATGCAGTGATTTATACCTAATATTACTAAGAAAAGTTGTGTCACATCGTGTAGATACCTTGTGTAAACATAATTACAATACCATATAAAAATGTTTTATTTATTAATGTAATCTCTTGTGATTTTAGGAACGTTTTGTTAACACTAAAATAATCCAGCTAATCTAAATTAGGCCAAACACAACTTCCAGGAAATGTGTTATCGTATTAAAAGTTAGTTTTTTTTATGATTTTGTTTAAATTCAAATATCAATCCAGTAACTAAAACTGACTTATCTGGCTTCCTTTAATCCATAATAGTTTAAGGTATTGTATGAACATTTTGATAGCACTATTAAATTTTGCTTTTTTTGTCGTGGTGGCCTCATGAATGAGACATGTACTAATGTGGCTTTTTCCGAGTGATATGTACTTTCTATGATTATTTAGACACCACTGGCATACGGTGAAGGAAAACATCGTGAGGAAACCTGGACTTATGAAGTTTGAAATCGCCAATCCGCCTTGAGCAGGCGTGGTGATTAAAGCTTAAACCTTCTCCGTGTAAGAAGAGGCTCTTACTCAACAGTGGGCACTTATAGCCTGATGATGATAAAATTTTCTAAAATAAAGTAGCATCGCCGCGAATGTGGCAATTACTGCTCATCCTTCTAAATACACAAAGGTTTGATTGGTGCTGCAATCAAACCCACGATACGTTACACGGCAGCCGTTTACTCAGCCACCACGCCAAATTAATTAACGTGTAAGCCTATAGTTTAAAATTCTGTCGTACACTGAACAAATGAAATATATGAGAAATATTTTAGCATAATCATTATTGACCTACCTACTTAATAGTTTTTATAGATAATTATAAACATAGACAACGTCAATACATTGTAACTTTTTGTCTATGTTTATAGTTCATGTGTGATTTACAACTAGGTATGACATAACGATTTTGCGAGAATAATGTATTGTGGGTATTCGTTACTTGGAAATTATTTGCTTTAGGTACTAAGGTATGTACTCGTATCACATGACGTAATATTCAATTTATGGTTTTATGTTTGTCATATTTATAATAAGCTGCAGGTAAATCAAAACAATATAATTTTGTGTAACAATAGCTACGGTCTATGAGTCGACATTTATTTATTTACCCGCATACTAAATTACTTTACAGACTATTCGTTCGACTGTTCGGCAAGGATTAGGCATCCGATAACTTCAGTGACGTGCCGAAACACAACGTTAGTTAACGTTAACGGCGAAACATAGCCCATTCGTGGTCGTATATATACTATATACATATAATAAGCTTGTAGTATCATCACTACATAGTATACCGTGTCTCTGCAAATTAACATTTAATTTAATTTAATTTTAAAACAAAGTCTGGTTTTTCTGTCCTATAACCTATCCCTATGTGTGCTTAAATCTTTAAAAAATCGCAACAGATTTCGATTTAAAGTATTGAATAGGAAACTTTGTGTGTAAAAACATCCATTAAATAGTGGAAAAATATAGTAAGTATCAGAATTGCACCCGTGCAAAGCCAGAGCGGGTTGTATCTAATACTTATAGGAAATTATTTGTTCTATACATCTTATACCATAAATGAAGCAGAACTTTATAATAATATATGACCCGTATAAACGTGTATAAATGTGAAATCACTGGTCATACGATTACAATGTACGTAGTTATAGTTCAAATGTTTTTAGCTACTGGTTGCTACGTTTTGCTGGTTTTATTCCCGCACGGAACAACGCTTTGTGTGATCAAAACGTTTTTGAATAGTTTAAGTGTGATAGTCGTGAGACATACTCAATTTATTGAAACCTAGCTTTTGCCCGCGACTCCGTTCGCGTGGAATAGTGACTTTCTGCAGATTTTGGTGTTAAAACTATTTTATGTCCTTTTTCAAGTTCCAAACTATGTCTGTACCAAATTTCACAGACATCGGTTCAGCAGTTTAGGCGTGAAGAAAAGACAGACAGACAGACAGAGTTAATTTCGCATTTATAATATTAGTTTGGATTACTCACGCAAAATTAACTGAGGAAAGCTCTACTAGTTTCAAGTCAATTCACGAAAGTAATTCGTTATTTCCATTAGATCGACAAATTGTTGTTGCGAGTCTGAGTGTGGTGTGTAAGTATGTGAATATTGTATATTTGTTGTAACGTGCTCACGACAAAGTTCGAAGAATCGAGTACTTTTTTTTGTTTCTGTCTGGGGAAAATCATCAAATGACTTCTCCCGCCCAGGGTGAGGTAAAATCGAGTTCTTTTTTTTTTCTCAAGTACCAGTCGTTTCTCAAGTACCAGTCGTTTGATACTAACAATCGTGCAATAATCACTCGACGGTCGCTATCGTAAGTTGTATTCTAAAACTATTCACTAACTTCCTTAGTACTCAGAAGAACTTTACAAGATTAACTGTGTCGAATTATTAACTGACGCAGTTAAAATAACTGTAATTCACAAGCTCAGTTATACCTTGAGGTGATGCCATGAATCATAGTTATGTTGTGTTGGTTGATCGATGGGAAGAAAAGATCTAGGTTATAATTGGCGATAACGTTACTGCGGGATCTTTTTTGCTTAAGTTCCTACTAATGTCGTAGTAATCTGGTAAGTACCAATGTAACTTTTGCCAAGTTTTATATACTTTCTATGATTATTTAGACAAGACTGACTTACGGTGAAGGATAACATAGTGAGAAAATCTTGACTTGTAATTTTTAATTATAAGTTTGAAATCGCTAATTCGCTTTCAGCAAGCGTGGTGATTAATGCTCAAACCTTTTTCGTGTGAAAAGAGGCTTTTGCTCAGCAATGGGTACTTATAGGTTTTTTTCAGGGGATATTCATCAAATTACCTCTCCCGCTCAGGGTAAGGCGAGAGAGACTGACAGACTCTTACTGACAAAAAAAACCCCGTACCTTCTCCTGCTCTGGGCCGAGGCCGCGGTGACTTATTGCGCTTAATCCTGGCAGAAAGCCTGGACTCGTATTTTTTTAAATGATAAGTTTAAAAACTCTAATCCACCTAGTTGATTCATGCTCATTATTTTTTATTCCTATTTGCCTTAAACAAATTATATTATGAAACAAATTAAAGAGAAAAAAGTATGAGATTGAACATTTCTGACCACTAAGTACTAAAAAGGAGTCGAGTCAAGTTATTGAAAAGTAAAATAGTTACCGTAATTGGAGTGCCAAATTTGAGACAGACCAACACACATTTTTGCTTTTTTTATCAATCAAAAATATTTTTTATAGGGAATGGAAATATAATACACTGTTTTAGAATTTTAGAGGATTCAAAAAAAATGTATGAAATGATTAAGTAGAATGACGCCTGCGCGTCGCAAAGTTAATTAGTATCTTGTATTAACATTGCTAAGAATGCTTTTACAGGCGTCTTAACGTAACTTAACAGCTCGTGAGAGCTCATTGCTAAATAAAAGCTGCCCTGTCTTCTCTGTCTTCGTAAGTTAATTTATTCACGAATCATCTGATGCTAAGCCATCGATGCCTCCAATGGACAACGCTCTTTTAGGGTTTTTATGAATTTAACGATTGGTTAAGGGCGATGAAAGAACTGGGCCTAAACATTTCACGCCAGTTTATCTGGTATCTCTCCGATCGAGCAGGTCCATACTTGTCGAAGCATGGCTCTCCATCACCTTTATAAGTTTCGCCATAAGATCTTGAGACTGAGCCAGTACGTTTATTGGGTTCGTTACAAATAGTTTAGTTGGTAGTGACTATATTTACGATTCGAAAAGTAAAATAAACAAGAATTACCTCTTATTTATTATATATGGATTCAGCTATAAAAACACACAAACGAGACAAAACAATTTGGCTAAATCAGCTATTTGGAAAAGCAAAGGAAAATATTACTTATCAACTAAGTATATTCCAATTTTTTCATGACATCAGACCTCAGACGTCATCTGAGGGGTACCTTTGTGAAGATGGAGTAATTTGACTGTTATTTATGTTGTGGAAAAGCAATATACATATACATACTTAAAAGTTGACAGCTTTGAAAATCTAAACAACAAATAATAAATTAATGTTTGCAGCGTGGCTAATAAAATAATACCAGTAGGGTACATATATACGCAATTTTACTAGAGATCGTTGCTCAGCCTTCATAGTTCTTTTGTTCTTGCAAAACTTGTGAAAAGAAAGTTAAAAAGTGGTGGTATAGTGTGCCGTCTTTGTCACCATACCTACAGATTAGGAAAATGCAAAAATAAAAGACAAAAATATTTACAAAAGAAGTTTTTAATATAAAAATAATAACTTTAACGACTACTAAACACAGGTACTGGCCACATCGTCCAATCGCTCGGGGACTAAAAAATAACTTATCGCTTAGAATTTTGTTGCTCACTGTACTAGGGTGATGTACAGTCGACGACTTATGTCGTTAGTGATGCTTACTATTAGTTTTAGTTTGCTAGGGAGGTTTTTAATTTTACTTTAGGCTTAGTTTTAGTAACCTGCGTCTGCATCGTAACTGCTTTTTCTGCTTTGGTATGTGCCTGTGGAAAAAGGGGTTAAAATAAATAAAAAATAAAATATAGGTAGTTCACGCTGGCAGAATGAGGATTAGACTATTTTCTATTTATATTCTAAATTATAGACTTCCTCTACACCAAATATATAAGACTGTTGAAATATGTTTAACGATTTTTACGAAAAACCGTGCAAATAATAATGAAACCGAGAGTATATTCTTATCCTTAGTAAAATATAAGCTAAATATAAATTAATATCATTAGTTCCTTATTCGAATTTACGCTGCTGTTTGACGAAATAATTTCTCTGACAATTCGTCGCGATATTACAGGCTATTAAGAATATTGTTATAGAAGTTATAAAAATGCATTTGCTAATTTTAGTTTGAAAATTAAATTAATAGCAAAGTTAAGATAAAGTTATTATAAAGCATAAATAAAGATACAACAATGCTGTAGATATACGATGTACTAATTTCAGTCAAAAAATTTAATAAACATCAATTTAAGAAACGTTCAGAAACTTATTATTTACTAGCTACTCCCACGCGGTTACACTCGCTGCTCTGCCCCATTTGATTGTAGCGTGATGTTGTATAGCCTATAGCACTCGGGAACATTGTAGCTATCAAAAAGTGGAAGAATTTTGGGAATTCGACCAGTGGTTCCAAAGATTACTCCCTACATACAAACTTAAAAATTTAATTAACCTCTTTATAATATTAGTATAGATATCAGATACCTTGAGTACTGTCAATGAGTTGCAAACTCTTCAAGATCTCAGCAGGTATGGGCGGTGGGGTGGGGAGATGAGCTCCTTCAGCGCGGTAACCATTCTCATCAGCTGTGTAGGTGACGGTGTACGTCTGGCCATCATCACCAACATAGGAGTAAGACCCTGAGACTGTGAGGGAACCTTCTTCGGGCTGGGCACCGGGGTACACACGACCTGGAATTAAATAAGCAGTATTGTTGTTTATTTATGTGTGGAAGAGCAATGCTTCGGCACGAATTTTACGGCTACCGGAGTGATACCACAGCCTCACAAAAAACCGGCGTGAAACAACGTTGTGTTTCGCCGTGTGACTGACGTTACCGGAGGCCCAATCCTTTCCCCTCTAAATCCCTTATCCCCGAAAGGCCGGAAAAGTACTCGAAACTTTTCCATCGTTGTAGGTGTCCATGGACGGCGCTGATTGCTTACCATCAGGTAATGCGCTGGCTCGTTTGCCGACCTATCATATAAAAAAAGTTCTGCCAAATCAGTCATAATTTATGCATTTCTTGACTTACGTTCAATCGAACTTAAGCAGACGTGATTTAAAAAACAGCAGCGTTTAAAGCGATAGTCCGACTAAATAGATAATTATAAGTAGAAGGTATAATTTATAACTCAGGAACATTATAGCTTTGTATCAGTGTTAGAATTAAGGAAATTCGACTAGTGGTTCCAAAGATACATACAATCTTACAAATGTTACCTCTTTATAAAATTAGAATATGTAGATTGGCAAACGACAGACATCCATTTGGTATCATTACACCGTTGTACTATACTACTAATCCATAGCTTTTACTAATTTTGAACTTCAAACTTTAATAAGGTTATCCTTTATTAAAAATCAAAACATTTATTAAAACTCAACCATAGAGGTATAGGTTTTTGATACGTTAAAAAAAGATGGACTTAATACGTCAGGCGGCCCGTCAATGAAGCTGAGTGCTCGTTCCAAATTGTAGATTCGTATGGAGAATAACGAGCAAGAAACTCCATCCTTGATTTTATATAATTATTATGACTAAGATATAGTTATTATAAACATATTCAAAATTAATATTAAATGACCAGACAGCGTGTAAAACTAACGGATTCTAGGACACAACAATATCAATAATAAAGATGACTTATGTACAAAGAACAAACAACAAATCAAAAACCCCTTTTACTTATCCAAGTTACACATACTTGTACATTTCGACACACAAAACTATTCACTTTGATTGGGTAAAACAAACAATAATATGTTATGTTACGTTGTCATGTCAAATGTCAAATGTTCAGAGTGTAAGAACAAAAGGCAATTTGTTATTTTAGATCTGGTTACTAATGGTCATTAACATTTGACTGAGAGTGTATGATATTATAACCTAAATTACACGCGTGTTACTAAGTAATTTGCTGAAGACTTTAAAGATGGTTTTCCGTTTTTTTTAAGTTTTTTTGAGGGACTAAAATTAGGCAATGATTTCACCCACCCTGTGTGGTGCGAGTCTGACACTCTCGTGTCAGACAATTACTGGCTGGGCCACCGCGTTTCTTTTTAGACTCCGGAGCCGTGGTAATATAGTTCTATGTACTTTATGTATGTTTATATAAACCTATGTTATACTATTCTATTTCGGTTGCTTCTTGCATCTACTACTGGATTCTCTGCATCACCCAAAGGTCGACTGGTAGAGAATGATCAATGCATTAAGTCCGCCTTATGTACATACAAATTGTGCATGAAGTATAAATAAATAAATAATATAGGTATATTTGAGTTGCTTTCTCGATAATGAGTTCCTTTTTTATTTATCAGGGAAACCAACAGATATTGTATTTAGGGAAAATTTATACTTGTAAAAAGTTACAAGCTAAATGAAAAACTAATTACTGGCACACACCATGACTTTAAACTACTTAAATACATATTTCTAAAATTAAATATAACATGTAGAACCATCTATAGAATTGTAGGTAATATTTGATAAAGGAGTTATTGTGTAGATGCGTCGATTTATCCACTGCATTGATTATATTGCCAATACAAATAATCGATATGGGAAAATTTTGGCCGAACACAGTCCTTCGTGCGGGAAAATAGGCTAATGGCATATCGACGATTCCGACTTGGTACTCTAAATCGTATTCTGTTAAGAACTTTAGGGCAATGGGCACTTGGTGGTAAAAATTTTGTAAAAAAAAATAACAAGTTTTCTCTGTAAGAAGTCCAAATGAATAAATAAACAAATAAGAAATGAGCTACTAATTTAAAAAAAAACGGTGTAAGCACGAAGTGAATAAATAGGTAACTAGTAAAATCTATATCATTCTGTTGATTTTCTGCTTACTTCTTGGAGTAAAGAAACATTGAATTTTATTACTAGTACTTAAGGTTTACATCACTGCTGTACATGGTTTAAGTTGGTGCGACTAATTCTATTTTATTGAAATCGAGCGTAGGTATATATCGACCTTCGTTCTAAAAAGTTGTAAATAGTAAGTACCTACTTCTAATAAATCCTGTAAATAATTTTACGACCTACGCTTGAGAATCTTTCGAATGTTAATAGTAACTCAGTTGTTAATTATTTTGTATATGTTTAGTTAGTTACCAATAGGTATATATCTGATATACTGTATTTCTTTTTGTAGAGAGATTCAAAAACAGAAAAGATAACGACTTATTCAAGAAAATAACTGATAGTAACTAAATTTTCAATATCAAACAATAATAAGAACAACGGAAAAGGTCAAACGCAACTGAACCAAGTCACAGAGGAAACCTATGCTAATTTTTTTTTTTTTGTAGTCCCTGATTATATTAGGATGAGATATCCTTAATTAAATATTGAAAATAAGGAATTAGTGACGTGTATTACCTCTAAAAAGCTGTACTAGTTTCAAATGAGGATCACAACGGGACTATTATAGAAACTAGTAGAATTTTTCTTGGAGTAAAACGTATAGGTAGGAAACATTCAATTTTGTTACTAGTATTTAAACTAAGGTGAGAAAGTCGTTTTCTTCAATAAAAAAGTAACCCACCTTGCTGTTCGGCCTTGGTACCATCACTGGTCTCAAAAGCATAATGGTACCCTTCCTCGTTGATCTCATTTTCGTACTTCAGTATTTCGGCCTGGTTTCCACCATTTGCCTGTCCTCCACTATAGGCTGATCCTCCGTAAGGAGTTTGGAGACCAGCGCTAGCACCACTTGAAGATCTTGCGTTGGGAGGCAGGATGACATTGTCGAGGCGAGCTGATGATGCTGCCGAGACCAAGGCTAATACGATGAACTGGAATTGAAATTTAGTAATTATTTTTAGTACGTGTCTCAGAAGTATACTGGAATATTAATGGGATCAATCTATTAATCCCATCTCAAAAAAATCTGCAATGATACTCCCTGATTTACATAAAAGTTTAACACACTTTGAGAAAAAAAACCGATATCATTAAGAATTAATAAGTGTATCAAAGTGTTTTAATGTGGCTTAGTCTAACTTAAGCCTAGTCTATAAATGGTTTAGTTATATCGACGTGAAGATTTAGTTTCGAATTTAGTTATATCGTCATAAATAAACAACATTGTAATCCCAATTAAACATCGTTATCAGTGTTTTTTTTATCATTTTGCATTTATGTAGCTTGTTATTGCTAGCTTTGACAATATCTCAATGTATATCTTTAACTTCCAAGAACAAAATGTCTTCCAGTAAAACTAACCTATAAAATCCACGAGTACCCATCCTAACTTAGTTTTATGGTAAACGTCAGCTGATTGAGGTGAAGGTGAGGTCGGGGGAACGGCTAAGGTTTTGAATGTGACCCTAAAGCACTTCGGTCACGATCACAGGCTGGTATGCCTAACCTTATAGAAAAGTATGGAAGCTAGTTAGAATTTTAATAGGGCTTAAATAATGTCGAGGATAGCAAATTGTTAGATATACAAATTGTAAAGATTTTTGTGATCAATAGTAAAAAAAAATAGAATAGAACATTCTATATTTATTATAAGGAACCTTTATGGAGAAAATGTTGCTGCTAGATATAATTCATAAAGATAAAAAAAATACATTTTAGCTTGAAGGTTTTAACTGAGAGAGCTTTTGGCTATTTACATTATCACGTACATTGCAAGAATACAGGGTAAATTTGATTTTTGTCCCAAGAATCAAACGCTTTCAACGATTCTGGGAATTGCAATCGCGAGAATTAAAAACTTCGTCAAAGTAAATTAACAATTGAAGTTGTCCTATATATTGAAAATTTAAAGGCAAATAGGATCATTTGGATCGTTTTCTAACCAAAGCAATTTAGTAATTTGTAGGGATTGCTTCATTTTTGGATGAGAATGATCCTGCCTTCCGTCTGTTGTCTGCGGTCACCGTGTCATAACGTAATAAAGAATCGTCACACCAACAATATTGTGGTGCGTCAGTGCGGTTGCGTTTAGAAGCTTTGATGAGGAAGCTTGGGGAGTTGGGGCATTTTCGAAATTTAGCGGTCTGTGATGCATTACGCCTTTTTTAACCCAAAAAGAAATAAACTTAAGGAGTATTATCATGAATTAATTCGCTTAAGTCATTCTATCTCCTGCACTAAATTTAACAAAGGGAAGAGGAAACTATGTAGTTTGTTTTTCTCCTCAAATAAAATCTTCCGATTTATTTGGTTGTTTGGGATCAAAGACTGTCATTCCGAACTTTAGTGCCTCGATTTTTAACCGACTTCCAAAAAGGAGGATGGTTCTCAATTTGACCCTATATATATGTTTTTTTTATGTTTGTTCGCCGATATGTCCGTTATTCATGAACCGATTTTGATAATTCTTTTTCAATGCTATTATCCAATGCTGTTTGATTGATTCTGTGGTTTTCGAGTTGCACAAATTTTTATCTTATGATTTTTCAATTTCACATACCTACCTACAATAGGGGTGTATATTTCTATTAAGAAATTATAAGACAGGTGTTTTAGTAGCAATCTGTTAAAAAAAATCTACATTTATAATACACTAGCTACTCTCGCGCGGTTTCACCCGCTGCTCAGCTCCATTTGATCGTAGCGTGATGTTTTATAGCCTATAGCACTAAGGAACCTTGTAGCTATCTATCAGTGAAGAATTTTGGCAATCCAACCAGCGGTTCCAAAGATTATCCCCTACATACAAACAATTTTACCTCTTTATAATATTCGTATAGATAGAATGCTGAATAAGGTAAAATATGTATTGCATGATATGTTTGGAAGAAGTTATTTCAAATAAATAAAATGGAGCTTGCAAATAACGACATTGTGAAAAGTGACAACACAAATCATTCAATTTAATGCCTTCTAACCTTGTCAATTAAATACATATTTGTACAACAAATTGTCTAACGGAGCTAATCGTAGATGAGATTAAATCTTCTCTTATGTAAATATAATGTAAGCGTTCGCTAACATGTGAACTTATGATGATGATTACATTAAAATACTTGTTATATACATCTTCAGTCAAAACATTTGAACCAGAAAGGTCATACGAAGATCTTTAGCAAGATCTGTCGCATCTTTATTTTTTTTACACAATAATACTGAGCTTTTATTAAGTTATGAACCAGAGTGTAGTCGACAGGCTGCCGAGGCTTTCTGTTATTTTTGAGGGGGGAAATCATCACATGACTTCTCCCTTCTTGGATGGGGAACCAACGGAACGGGTTGGTTCCCCATTAGTTGGTTCTTTGTATATGGAATGGATCGGAACGAGCTGATGGATTAGCTGATGGTAAGCACTCAGCGCTGCCCATGGACATGTAATCTCAAAGGAGTTACGAGTGCGTTGTCGGCCTTTTAGGGATTAGGGTTTCAGATATTATATAAGGATTGGCAACGTGGTAGTGGCCCAGGGGTTAAGGAGCCCGCTTCTCATGCATGAGGGTGTGGGTTCGAAACCTGGTAAGTACCAATGTGACTTTTTCCGAGTTATATGTACTTTCTATGATTATTTAGACACCACTGCCATACGGTGAAGGTAGACATCGTGAGGAAACCTGGTCTTATAATCTCTAATTATAAGTTTGAAATCGCCAACCCGCATCGAGCAAGCGTGGTGATTAATGCTCTAACCTTCTTCGTATGAGAAGAGGCCTTTGCTCAGCAGTGGGCACTTATAGGCTGATGATGATGATGATGAAGGGATGGGAGAGGGGAGGGTTGGGCCTCCAGTAACCTCACTCACACGGCGAAACACAACGCTGTGGTTGTTTCACGCCGGTTTTCTGTGGTATCATTCCGGTCGTGCCGAAGCTTGGCTCTCCCACACTTAAACCCTTCTCCTGCTTAACATCAACTCTATTGGGCCCTCTCTCTGTGGTGGTACTAAAGCCTGCGAGTTAAAAACGCGTCCCAGGCCTGGAGCAGGAAGGGAAGTGATCGGCGGCGGCGACCTCTCGCGCCCGGCCTTAATCGAGGCCATGGTGCAGCGTGAGAGGAACTGGGAAGCTATCTCCTCCTTCTGCGAAGCAGTTATGCTCGCAAAGGAGGAGGCGGAGCGCGTGAGGGAACTATCCTCCTCGCGCCCCAGCCGCCGCAGAAGGCGACATTCCGGACGTCGGGGATCGAGGGATGATCTCCGGCCACCGTAAGCGCGGGTCTGCGGACGGCGAGTAAGGGTAGCTCGCCGCCCGACCAGAACTGGACCCGAGCGTACGGCGCGTAGCGTTCCGCGCGCGCCTCAAAGAGCCAATAGACCACCACAGTCGGGGCCCTAAAGGGCTGATGTTTAGCCGGGGCTGCGGGGTAAGCGCAATGAGGCACCGCGACCTCGGCCCAGAGCAGGAGAAGGAACGGGGGGGTTTTTAGTCAGTAAGAGTCTGACACTCTCTCTCGCCTTACCCTGGGCGGGAGAAGTCATTGGATGATTTTCCCCTGACAAAAAAAAAAAAAAAAAAAAGGCCTGGAGCAGGAGTAACGGATTTTTTTAGTTTTACCCTCAGGATAATATTTTCCATGTTTAGAGTTTACAGCTAAACAGCATAGTGTATAGTATAAATGTGTAGACAATTTCGTGATGAATACAGATCGGCTGTAATACATAAAGGGTCGATACGCGAGTGTTTTTATTAAACATGCTTAATATGCATTGCAAAAATTGACTGAATTACACAAAAAAGAAATGAAAAATGACCTATGTAAAAAATAAGGCTTGATTAGAATTTGACCTAAATTAAGTTAGATATATAAACACTAAAATATCGAATGATTATTATTGATGTTAAATAGAGTGGAAACTGTAATAAAAACGCCTAGCAATATCTTTCAATACAAACAAGTCGATGAAAAAGTTACAAAAGAGTATCGATTATTCGCAACACGACTTGTCATGAGTTTGTGAAGCGATAATTTGTTTCAGTTAGTTTTTTTTTTAAATCTGTGACTGGTCCTGAAGACCTAGTCAACCAAGTAACTTTATTTGAATTTCTTTTAACCGAAGTAAAAAAAAATTTTCATGGAAATACAAAATATTGAAACATTTAATAGGCCGTTAAAATATATGGTTAGTTTTTATGAGCATTTGCCATTATATCTTTTCATAAAGAATTTGAACACTACATTTTTTTGTCAACTTAAATAGTTGTCAAATTTTAATAAATCTTTAAATGTCAGTACTTACAGTTTTTTGTAAGTTAGAGATAAAATTTGTATTGTACCTTATTTTTATAAAAAAAACTTTTGTTTTACATCTTGAATTATATTTTACTTATTGGTAACGCAAATTATTATTATGAAAAAAAAACCTATTTTTTAAATCGGTTGAATTTTTTACATAATAACTTTGCCCTAATTGAATAAAAATTAAAATTGCCACAAAATAAAATGACAATAACGATCGAAACAAAAAAAAAAACAATGCAAAAAATAAATAAAAATCGACGATAAAGCAACGAAATAAAATAAAATTGAAATTGTAAAATTAGACCATCATTCCCTTCACACAGAACTCCCGAAAGGCACAGATTGCGAAAACACTGATAACGTTGTACCAACACTCACTCAAACGACACTTGAAATAGAAAGGTTTGCACTGATATTATTGCTAAATATAAACAAATATGTACAAGAGGTACTAACGAATTTCATAGCTGATGTGTCCTCTAAAGAAGTTACCAGTAAAATGTGTCGGCTAAGTGAATCTGCCGCATTTTATACTCGTCTCAATATTTTGAATGATATACATTCCGAATTGCATTCATAGACAGACTCTTAAACGGAGTCCTTTCAAAACAATTTACGCTTTATGCTCTTCAAGTTTAAGTTCGATTATTCTTTGAGTTATAATGGGGAATTTCTTCGCTAACAGGAACACGTACTTCTGTATGACCTTGGAAGGCATTTGAAGTCATGTTTTGGTACACATATATTTTTTTCGATGATTCCTTCAAAGCAATCTATGCCTTACACTCCGAAAGAAATGGCTTATTTTTTATTGTTCCAGTTTCTGGTCTCAGTGAAATATTTCCATTTTAAACAGGAACAAATAAGTAATATGAAACGACCTTGGGATTCGAAAATTGAAGTCTATGCTTTCCAAGACCTTATAGGCCTAAAGCTGCTGATATTTTTTGGTGTTATTTGGATGTAACTTTCAAAATTATTTATATCAAAATGTTACGTACAGATAATAAGATTTCTTTTAAATAATATTTTTATGTGGTATAAATTTTGTTTTAAATGGTTTTTAAATAACGCATAAATTATTTAGTACATACGGATTGGTTGGTAATAAGCTTAATAAAACTCGTAGAAAACAATTTTATTCAATATTAATATACTTAACTTCTTTAGGTTTCCCAAGGCTTATCCGTTTAAGTACAGTAAAAATATTTAATATTACAAAAAATGAAACGTTCTAAAAACTTATTCTGCTCTATGAACTACTAGAACCTTGATGTTATTTTACTTAAGTATTTTAATGAATAGCATTTTACAGTAAACACTGTAATAATACACTTTTACAGCTAAAGGTTATATTCCATAATAGCTTAAACACTGTTATGAAGTTTGGCTCAACCACTGTTATTTAAAAAGAACATAATTGCAAGGAAGTTCTGAAGATAATTGCATTACAAAAGCTTTTAACGGAGACGTTTAATATCACAACACTTAATAATAAGATGATTCACGATCTTTATCTTCTAACAAAAAATCTGAACAATAGGGATGTTGACTCAAAATGCTATTTTCTGTCCATCAGGTAGACGGATAAATTAAGAATATAGGCCATGTTTTTTTACGGAGAATTGAGTGTCGAAATCGATGTCTTTAGGTTAGGTCAAGTGTATTCATTTAGCTAAAGGAATCAAGTAATCTTCGGATCTTCTTAAAATCATTCGAGGATTTCGTTATCGTCATCATTATGACATCTAGTTGTCAAACTAGTTGTTCACTACTGAAGATGTATACCTAGCCCAATGATCTTTCAGATCGGCTGGTTGGAAGTTACCTGGTTCCAGTCACTCCCTGTGAATTTTTCTAAAGCGTATGATTATCTTGGTAGGTAGATGTTCTGTATTACATTGATATGCTTTTTGGAATTTTACGGCCAGATTTACTCTTATTTTTCTATTTTCTTAGTCAGTTTTCTCAGGTGAAAAGAATTTCTGATTATATTTTTACCCTCCTATATTTTTTGTTTTATATTATGGGACATCCTCCCTAAACTGTTGCAACTCCTGTAAGCCAGGATTTAAATCACACATACAAATATTATCACTTGATTTTTTTCGTTGCGGGATCAAAAACTTTTGTGTTTTGGATTTTTCATTGTTGTATTTAACAACTTATAAATATTTGAGGAGCATAAAAAACGAAAATAAATTCTGATATTTCGGTCAATTTAATGCAGGAGACTGAATGACTTAAGCCTTAAAGACATAAAATAGACTATACCAAAAACCGGATGAATAAGGACCTTTTCCTTATTTATTTTCTTTTACTATACGCCCATATCATCCAACAGCAAATATTCGATTATAGCCACTAAAATACATGCATATGGTTCATTTAAAGCACCCCTCAACATCTTCGAACGACCTTAACTCGATACGAATGCACATCCTTTAGCGTTTATTACCTAAATAACTATTTGTATACACAAGTATTATATAGTTATTGAGTTAAATGCTAGTGCACGCTATTTAGTGGCCCTATTTCCATCAAGCGACATTTTGTGGTACTCGATGCATAAACATGAGAATCGGAGACGGAATCAATGTCATTTCGTGTGTTGTATCGATTAATTCTAAATTTGAATTATTAATACATATTTGAATTAAATGTAATTATGTACTATTTTTTGTATCATTGGTCATCAACAATGGAAATAGTCTTTAAGTCTCGGATCTTAGATTCTTGGAGTTTAATGCAAGTAAAAAAAAATGGATTTGCTTTAAAAAATTGAGGTTTTTTTTTAGGGAAGAAGATCTCCTTGTGACCAACTAAATCTCGGTCGGCCGGAGATGGATTTGACATAAAACTTACAAAATGTGTCAGATTTTTATGTTATTGTATACATATTGATAGGTTTTAGTCAAACAGCTGCTGAATTACGAGTGATCAAATAAAAAACGTAGACTTTCTTGGAACTGGTCGGAATTTTATAAATAAAATACTATATTATAAAATACATTTTTTTAAAAGATAATCCTAATTTCCCAAGTAATAAATCATAATTTATTTTAAAAAGCCATCAATCATTTTGATCCTAAGATTAAATCTTTAGAATTACTAGGTCCAGTAGCAATTACTAAGATCACGAAGTTATTAAGCGTTGCATGAGTAAAGTTCAATTAAGTAATTAATATTGAACATTTTAAGAATACTAAGTAATAAAATTATCAAGTGAGCTTAACTATTACGAATATATTATTTAATGGGTGCTAATGAAAATTGTATAAATATGGTGGCCAGTCCCTGCTTCATACTGGTGTCTTACTACCTCGATAGACCATTAAAAAAGGGGTCCAACAAGGCCAAATGTTCAGGTGGGGTTGCGGAGCAAGTGCAATAAAAAGAAGGAAAGAAAATAAGGTACCGCAGCCTCGGCCTGGAGCAGGAGAAGGAGCGGGCGTTTTTAGTCAGTAAGAGCTTAAAACAACCGCTCGCCTCAAAGAGCCAATAGACCACCACAGACGGGGCCCTATAGGGCTGAAATTTGGCCGGGGTTGCGGGGTAAGCGCAATGAGGCAGCGCGGCATGTCAGAGTCTTATACTGACTTAAACCCACCCCGCTCCTTCTTCTGCTCCAAGCACCCGCAACTCCCTATAATCAACACCTGGGTTCAAACGGGACATATAATAGAGTATAGCGTCAATATGATATGATACAACTTTTTTTTTATTTATATTACATATTTCAACGGTAAATCTAGTTTGAGAGAACAAAACAAGAGATTAGGTATGAATTGTTAATGAATTTTGTAGTTATTTTTACACTTGACCTTTGTAATCGAAAGCTTCCTTATTAAATATATTAATACCAACATACTAGCAATATAAGAAATGAATCTTATTTATAATTCAAATAAAAATATTTATGTTATGTATCCCGAATCGGTCCGATGTCAGGACTTTTAGTAGTATTTTACCTCTATCCAGCCAGTGTTTATTTATAATCCAAACAAAGTAATTTTAGGCCTTGCGTAGTCTTTTTTTGGGTTAAGCAGTTCAAATCGACCACCATAGTTCAAAAAACAAGCGTTTCGCGATCACCTATTATACTTGTAACCACAAGAACAGTAAATAACTACAGACGGGGTCCTATAGGGCTGATGTTTAGCCGGGGTTGCGGGATAAGCCCAATGAGGCACCGCGACAGCAGGAGAAAGAACTGGGTGGTTTATAGTCAGTAAAAGTCTGACACTCACATTCCCCTCACCCAGAGCGGGAGAAGTCATATCATGATTTTCCCCTCACAAAAATAGGCCTGTTAAGGCAGCCGTGTGCGCCTCAGTGAGCTAGCACATGTAGGATCTACGCTTGCTTACGGCCGATCTAGGATAGGTTTTTTATCAGTAAGAGACTGAATAATAATCTATGATTATACCCTCTTCAAAAAATAGTCTATCGATCATCTATTACACTTGAAACCACAAGAATAGTAAAGAACAAGGGCCCATTAACCACTAACGCTATCGCTGCAATTCGTTCTCCATAAAAAAATCTCAATTACACCGATACATGAAACAAATTGGTTGAACTTGACATTTCGCTATGAATATGTATTTATGTATTCTAAGCAATTGGTATGTATGTATAAAATACTCTAATACATTTAATGCTAAGCTTCCGTTCGTTACAAATATTAGTTTTTTTAATTATTTATTCATGTTATTTACCTAACGTAATTGATGATAGTACTTCTTTATTGATCATGTTTCAGTGCTAACTGGTTTTGCTCGTACACATCTAATGTACTAAGTTATTTCGATGACTTTGTATGCTTATTAAATGCTCGTAGGCGTCTATAAATATAAAATTTTACAAAATATGTCACACAGACAAAATACGACAAATAAAAATTTGAGGAATATGCAAAGAGTTGTTCCGATTTTATACCATCTCTATTCTTCCCGTAAGAACTGATTAATTGCAATGTAAACGCAATTATGAACTGCAGCCTTGGCTTGACGTAAAAAAAGGACGGATTTTTTTTGTGAGGGGAAAATCATCAAATGACTTGTGTAGTGTTCTTAGTTCTTGTTCTGTAGTGGTCTATTGGCTATATGAGCCGCGCGCGGGGAACGCTTCGCGTCGTACGCTCGGGTCTGGTTCTGGTCGGGCGGAGAGCTACCCTTACTAGCCGTGGTGGCCTTACGGTGGCCGGAGATCGTCTCTTGATACCCGACGCCCGTAGTGTCGCCTGCTGCGGCGGCTGGGGCGTGAGGAGGAGGATTGCTACCTCACGCGGGCTGCCTCCTTCTTTGCGAGCATAAGTGCTTCACAGAAGGAGGAGGGCGAGAGAAGTGATTTAATAATTTTCGCCCTCATAAAAGAAAAGCAAAAACACTCCTTCATAAAACTAAACCTTCTATGCTTTGATGGCCTATCTGATATTTAAATGTTATTATTCAAGAAGTCCATAAATGCCTCTGCACTTGATCTGTTGTTATGCGTGACCATAACTTCCAATGTTTCACATAAGCTACGGGTGATTTTCCTATTTCGTTGACCTTTGAAATAAAAATAAGCGTAACGTATTGTTATGATTTACAACAAGCAATTGTTATAACAGTATATATTTTTGAATTTAAAAGTTTAATCATATTATTCCTTTAAATACTTATAAGAGTAGGCAGTTAGGGAGATGTTCTAATAAGTATTCCGATCATGCTTCGGTTATCGATAATTCGAAAAAGGGCCTTTATTTAAGTCAGTAATTAAAAAAATGACACTTAAAAATAGTGAGTTTCGTTTTGGATGACTGTGCAGTTCGAAACGTGTCAGATTGCGCTGAGCCTTACCGAATGTGTAATTTTTAAGTAAAATGTTATGTAGGTACTTGGAAGTATTATTGATCTTATTATGGACTAGCTTCTGCCAGCGACTTCGTCCGCGTGGAATGAAGGTTCTGGCAGATTTTTGGTTTTACTCACATAGTTCCCGATCTCATAGGATTTTTGGGAAGTTCTCCTTTTGAATTCCCAGGATAAAAACTATCCTATGTCCTTTCTCGAGTTTCAAACTATGTCTGTACAAAATTTTATCCAAATCGATTCAATAGTTTAGTGGTGAAAGACAGACAGACAGATAGACAGAGTTACTTACACATTGATAGCATTGGATTAAAATAAATAAACACAGTATTTTTCGGAAAACTTACAGCAACACATTGAAACAACTCAAAAACCGACTAATTACGGAAGTTTAGCGCGCCCCAAAACAGTATAGATTTCGAACAAAAAAAACACCATTGTATGTCATGTATGTTTATTTGCAATGATAGGCAAAACGCTGGCATATTGGAAAACAATATGACGTTTGTGACGTTTTTAGGACAAAATAAACATAATTCGTGCATATCTGTTTTGACAGGACCTAACGCTACAGAGCTGCCATCTCGCGGTGAACATTTCAGAAAATCCTCAATGTCTTTTGGGTCTGAATAAGTGTGAATTCTATGCTTGTAAGTACATCCACACTGGACAGGATCAAAATAATCGTGTAAAAAACATAGACCGTTTTAAAAATATATTAAACAGAAGTTGTTGCACTCCTCTACCACAGATGCACAGACACAAAAAACAAGTTTTTTTGAATTAAACAGGGAAAATTACAACGTATGTATATCTCGGCATATCGTTAGCATAATTATAATATTTCGTCCATTAAAACTAAATTGCAAGGATAACTGGCTCATAGATATGTTTGATCATAATGTCCGAAATGACCGTTAGAGTACAGAATCATTATAAAAAAAACTAATGCATATTGTGACCCAGGAAGTAACTTATATATCTCTGTTCTTGGTGTACATGATAAAGTTAAGGATTAGATTGATAGGGTGGATAAGGTGCATTATTACATCATCAGGTAATAAGTGCATATAATATTGCTGAGCAAAGGCCTTTGCTCACACGGAAAAGTTTTGAACTTTGATCACCACGCTTCTCTTCTTGGACACCTTTTATTTAGACTTCAATTAGAAATTACAAGTCCAGGTTTCCTCACTATGCTTTCTTTCGCCATTTTTCAGTGGTGGCTGAATTAAGTTCGAAAGTACATATAACTTGGATAAAGTTACCTTCGTGACCCCCTTAGACTCCAGGACACAACGACTACAGTCCTCCGGGGTATAGCACTGATAATGGCGTTAGCTTTTTTTGTGTCTGTGTTCTTAAAACAAGACACTATTAATCACTTGCATAAAGTTTATCCAACAATGACGTGGACAGGTTTGGTACTGATCATAAGACCTCACGTTCAATTTAAGAATAAACTGTTCGTTACAAGATTTTAACTATCTGGGCCATCTAAGTCACAAAGCAAATAATAATTGTATTCGTGTCTAATAAACATTTTACTATTATTAAGTAGTTGAGTTACTTATTTAAGCTAATCTTCTGGGAAGGCCATGAAAGTATTATCTTTTCTTATATTTTAATCCTTGGTATGATTTCGAAAATGAGAGAAAATTGGCTCTATTTGGAGCAATTTGATGTAACGTTTTGAGCAAATGAAAATGAAAATAATTGCATTCGATTTGTCTTTAATCTCCGCAAGTACGATCATGTAACAGCGTATCGAACGCAACTAAAATGGCTACCGATAAGACAGCGACGTGAGATGAGGGCATTAACTACTCTTTTTTCTATTCTCCATACACCCTCTTCACCTTCCTATTTAACTTCACACTTTCAGTATGTTTACTCGCAACACAACAAAAATCTGCGTTCTTCTAATAATCGCCTTCTGCACTGCCCTGCCCACCGTTCAGATACTATGCACTCTTCCTTTTTCGTTAAACCCATTCTTCTCTGGAATGAGCTACCTTTGGAGGTCAGGATGGTAGATAGTAGCAACGCTTTCAAATTGAAACTACGAGATCACATTCGGAAGAAATTGGCGGATTCTCCACAATAGTTTATTATCGACACTTTTTTCCCGTGGAATATGATAATATGTATTGTATAATATTATGTATACGTATAGTCTGTGCTATATATATATATATATATATAAAACATATTTATTGTATTAATATAATGTATATGTATGCCTACATATATTTATATTTATTGATATATGTATGAATAATTTTGTAGCATTTGTTTTTTTTTCCTTGTTTTTATCAAGAAGATGCACCTACCACTCCTATTTCTCCACCACCCAAAGGTAGACTGGCAGAGAACGCCTAAGGCGTTAAGTCCGCCATTGTACGTTGTGCAAGAAGTGTAAAATAAATAAATAAAATAAAGGAAAGTAAATTCTTCCGTTCTGCTTATTTAGATTTATTAAACAATTTCTGAAATGGACTTTCATAATTTTTTGTGGAGGTAGGATAGAGACACAGTTAATTTATATGAGTATGTCGCTTTTTATAAGTTTTAATTTTTTTTCCGACACAAACTTCTCTTCTGCTCGCTTGAAAGGCTATCTTTTTGATTCATCTTATTGTTATCTAAACCTTTTATAGTATAACTCAAAAGATTCTTAAATTCACACGATAATTAGCAACCCAAAACCATGCAACCAATCCAAACCACCCAATTCGAAGCTTACAGCATAGGTCAAACTTACTTCAAATTAATCCGCAGAAGTACCTACCTACTTTAGGAACATGATAAATGATGTTCGATCTAAATGACTTTCGTCAATCGTCACGATTGGTTTTTAAAGTCATCACATCAATATATCATGATCTAATTATTTGCTAACAACTAAAATAATCGTACCATCCATCATTATAATGTGGTTGTTTGATTTCGTTATGTAATTCATAATGTACTACAAATCACAATCTACGGTCACTGTTAATACAAATGTTAATATGTGTAGAGATAGAAAAGAATATGTTATGTTTTTTTTCCAGATGATAATATTAAAACCTCTTTTTTAGTTCAAAAATATGTGAGTTTATTTTTTAGAATAGATTAAAATTAAATTTGAATTTTGAATGGAATCTTATTGCCTATTTCTTTTTAAAATTGGTTGTTAGGTTTTTGACGCTTAGCGATGACATAATGTACTTATAATATGGTGAACCTATCGAAATCTTGGATTTTTTAACAGAAAAATAAACCTTGAATCAGAGTTAAATAATAAAACTTTACTTGGTATCTGAACTTAAAAGATATGAGTTAACGGGGCAATATTAAAAATGAAAGTATTTTGAATTTCTATTCTTTTGATCATTTTTTTTTTTGCTGACTGTGCCCAAAAGCTGATCAGCAGCATCAATGGAATATGTATTATGTATCATTGTCTTCGAAAATGCTATTGGAATGATTGATGACTCTTTTCTCAGTTTGTTATAGGGACATAGGTCATCAGGTCAGGGTGATGGAGAACTCCTTGATGTAACGCGGATGACAGACAAGGTTGTGGATATGGTCATCATCAGGGTGCCATCTTCAAGGTTCATCAAATGAGATTCTGCCTGGTTGCTTAATACTGACAACATATTTTAGAAAACCGTATAAGATTTTGCAGAGATCACAAGAAACATCTACATAGCGGTTCCGAATTTCCTTGGTTGCTTCACCAATTAAATTCTGATGAATTTTGGTTACTAATTCAAACTACTAAACCACTCATGATAGTATTTTTTTTCTTGACTTCTCCCGCCCAGGGCCGGGTGGAAGGGGGTGTCAGACTCTTACTGACTAAAAACCCTGTTCCTTCTCCTGCTCTGGGCCGAGGTCCCGGCACTCATGATAGTATTAACGTAGCAAGTAAGCTAAGCCTCTAATATTTTTTTTAAGTATTATAATAATGATAATGATATTTTGAATGAATAAATATCAAACTGATACACTGATTGTTACAAGACTTATATATCAAGTAACAAATCAATAAGTAAATAAATTAAGTAAAACAAAACGATTTACAAAGAAAATACACGTAATACTCGTATATCGTGTGTGCGCGTGCGCCGACCACAAATTGAGATTGATGCATCTTTATATGGTACAAGGTTGAACATTTGTTTGACTCGAAGAATTTCAAAAATAATTGCTATTGTAATAAATTGGTGCAAAAGCACCAAGGTTCAGGTTCTGACAACGTAATGAGGTATCATAATAATGTGTACTGTATTTTTTATGGTGTTCCTTATTTAAATGAACGAAGATTTTTCAGTGACAAAAGAAAAGCTTCCTTTGTGTGGTTTTAAAGACCTATATTCCATGATCACATAAATTAAGCCCTTCATTTTTAGGACTCCTATGAAGTACTGGCTTGAACAATATACTGTTGGCGTCAATGATATTACAAGTAAAAAGGTATAGATAGTTCATAAGCTCTCAACAAGTGATACATTAAAATTTGGCTAACTAGCAACACTTTTTCATATTTCTCTATTTTTTACTCGCGATTATTGAATCATGCCATCCTACTTTGACGTCTAGTCATACGAATTATTCATGTGTGCATCAGTGTGCCGTTTTTGAAAATCGAATGTTGTTTATGTAACCTATATACACAATTTTAATAATAATATCATTGGTTAGCGCAGTATATGGGTGCGCTGAGTAAAATTTCACTTTTCTATAGGATATGACGGCTAAGGATCTAGACTGATTTCCTGATTGTAAGCAATTGGTGCCGCCCATAGACTACAACATCGAGGAGTTGCAAATGCACTGCTTTGAGGCTGAAGTTATTACGGATTTGAGGATAGGGGTTTTGGGGAGAGTAAAGATTGAGCCTCCAGTAAAGTCCCTAACGCAGCAAATCATAATGAAAGCTTTGATTCATCCTGATTTTCTGTGAGGTTTTCTGTGCTATCACTCCAACCGAGCCGTTCAGTATTATATACTAATATTATAAAGCTGAAGCTCCGGAACTAGTGGTTCAAAATTATTAGTAACAATTCCTGTATGTGAAATTGTGTTTGTAATCGCACCCACGACACAGGAGAAAATACTAGCGTGGGGCAACGTTTAATTAAAAAAAGAAAAAATCTTTTTGTGTTTCTTAGTCCATTTATTTAGGAAGGCTGCAGGCTTTTTTTGTGAGGGGAAAATCATCTAATGACTTCTCCCGCCCAGGGCCGGGCGGGAGGGAGTGTCAGACTCTTGACTAACTAAAAACCCCCCCGTTCCTTCTCCTGCTCTGGGCCGAGGTCGCGGTGCCTCATTGCAAGGCTACAGGCTGAAATATCACACCATATTACTTCTATAGGAACCGAGCAGCCAGTAAGACTGCGCGAGAGTAACTAGTAAAATATTCAAATAACTCAAATCCGCTACTCAGTCATGCTCAGCACGTCGATTCTATAAAATTTGTTCGATTTTGAATCTTGGTCGAGCGTGGAGTGACCGTCGAAGTGACGGGAAAATTACATTATAGAATGCCACTTTTAACGTCATCTCATACTTTATCTATCAAAATGTTGCGGTCAATTTAGTTCAACTCGCAAGTGTAGCGCTAGTGTACTACTACTCACAGCGGATTCAGATTCGAAGTTTAGAATGAAGTCTTACATAATCACACTGAAGCAACACAACTCAAGAATTCAAGGCAGTATGAATATGACGGAATCAAATTCCTCAGTCTTTCCTACTGAACAAAGCATATGTCATCGCGATGTTTACTTGATGATTATTGTGAATTATTTATTACTGACAGCGATGCATCAGTCCAATGCGCAAGCGCCGTGATATGTGAAAGGTGACAACTTATGTAAATATATAAGGAATTTGTGAATTTGCTTGTGCGATAAGGGAGCTTCGTGATTGGTTATTTGCTTTATAAACTTTATACATATTTAGTATAACGATAAGAATCTATGGAGATCGGTACTAAAGCTGTATACCAACAGCTGGTTCAGTAGCCAAAAATTCTTAGAACGGTTAGAAAAGAGACGACAGAAATAGGTCCGCAAACGAGCAGACGGATTACCCGATGGTAAGCAATCAGCGCCGTTTGGACATTCCCAACGGAATAACGAGTGCGTTGCTAGCCTTTTGGGGATTAGGGTTTCGGATATTTAAGGATAGAGGAGGGATTTGAGGAAGGGAAGGATTGGGCCTACGGTAACTTGACTTACACGGCGAATCACAACGCTGTGGTTGTTTCACGCCTGTTGTCTGTGAGGCCGTGGTATCGCTCCGGTCGAGCTGTCCTATTCGTGCCGAACCTTGGCTCTCCCACACTTTCTCTGTGTTGGGCGCCAAACAAGCTGGGTGTGATAGGTACGTCTTTACGCAGATGGCTTACCATCTGAAGATGGTATAATTACCTATTCACCCAGGAACACTCAAATCACCGAGGAGTTACAATTTTTTAATGGTGGTATATCTTATATTTTTCTCAACTAAACAATGTTGACAACTTTTTGGCGAACAACCGAAAGAACGCCTATGTGATAATGATACTTTTTCAGCGTGCAAATACGGGAAATTTATTTACATTACGAGCTCCTAATATGTATCTAATTAATTAGATAATACTGCTGAATGCAGGAACCGGCCTATCCATCCAAATCTAGAAATAATTAGGAAGCGTATTTTCAGCTGAAAACGTCTTCAAGTTGATGATGAACTATCTATACTATGCTATGGTTTCTATTACACATCACATCATTAGCCTAGTAAGTATGTGGTGTCTATGTGATCATAGAGAGTACATATAACGCGGAAATAGTACTTGGCAGGTTTCTAACCCGCACCCTCATGCATGAAAAGCGGGCGCCGAGAACCTTCGGCCCAGCACGACATTAACGAAATCGGTTTCTATTAAGTATGGGAGACTATTTAAGTGTGGGAGAGCCATGCTTCGGCACGAATGGGTCGGCTCGACCGGAGTGATACCACGGCCTCACAGAAAACTGGCGTGAAACAACCACAGCGTTGTGTTTCGCCGTGTGAGTGAGGTTACCGGAGGCCCAATCCTTCCCCTTCCCGGACCCTTCCCCAATCTCTAAATCTCCAAATCCCTAATCCCCAAAAGTCGGCAATGCACTCGTAACTCCTCCTTTGTGGGTGTCCATGGGCAGCGCTGATTGCTTACCATCAGGTAATCCGTCTGCTAGTTTGCCGACTTATTACATAAAAAAAAAGTATTGAATAACTTGTACAAATTAAACTAATGTTCTGACTTTTCAATGATCAAAAATGTCACCTCACAATCATAGCAGTGGCACTCGCATTCAATAGTTAAACAATTACCACGATAAATCCTTTTACAACACCTCTCACTATTCTGAATCCAACCCTACATTCAGGGGCATAAGAAACCAAATCCTTTGCACACTACATTCTAAAATCCCATTTGTAAAGTGGATGATAGAAATTGAACTATGATGTTACGAAGTTAAGGTTTATTTTTAAGTGTTGTGTATTTTGATGAACTTTAGATACGATATGGAGCACATACCGATATAAGGTTGGTCCGGAACACGGATTGCCTGTTGAAAACTTTATTAAACCTTGGAATTTAATGATATTTGTGAGGTATTTCTATGATGGTTCTGTGACTGAAGGTGCTTGGGGAAAGGATGGTAGTAAAACGGATGTTTTTAAGTACTTATGACTTCATGGCGAATAGTTTGGATCGGATATACGAGATAAACGAATTTAAGCTCTACAGATAAATGGCAACTATATCTGTGTGGAAGAGCCTTGCTTCGGCACGTATGGGTACGCTCGACCGGACTGATATCACCACGACATAAAACCGGCGTGAAACTACCACAGCGTTGTGTTTCATCGTGTGATTGAGGTTACCGGAGGCCAAATCCTTCTCCTCTTCTATCTTTTCCCAATCCCCAAATCTCCAAATCCCTAATCCCCAAACGGTCGGCAACGCACTCGTAAATTTTCTGTTGTTTCGGGTGTCTATGGGCGGCACTGATTGCTTACTACCGGATAATCCGTCTGACGTCCTAATCACATAAAAAATGTGATAATTTTACAAGGGACAGACCAATCTAAGTAATACACTAGTTATCTCTAAATTCCAAGCCACGTTCGTAAAACTAGGAAAGCTCAAACAAAATCTGACTCCTGAAACCAGAATTCCTTGTACAGCATTTACATTCGCAGCCACTCGATCAACAAGCCCATCATCATAATCTTCAAATCAATCAAAGCAAAAAAAAAACAAAACTAATTTAATAAAATAAAATCTCTCATCAAATTGACAGCTTACTATAGATTACGTAACAATTACGCAAAGCATAATGGGTGCCGTTACCTAGCAACCAGCAAATGGTTAATCTATTGCGCTTATGCCATGGTGGTATTAAAAAAATAACATGGTCTGTTCAGCAAGTGATATTATTAATGTTACCAAATGCATACGGATTAGTACAAGTTTGTTAATTGTAGTGTATTCAATATTCGACCTTTGACATATGAAGTTGGTCTAAGTTAAGAGCGATATGGCTTATGAATAGAAGTATGACGTTTTGAATTCAGAGGCAGAAAATTTATTGAGATTTTAACTATCAAAGTTTCATTATGTAGATAACATAGTATAGTAGTAGTAGATGTAAAATAGTGTAGTTTGAAAGCCAAATGACTGTTTATTGCTATTAAAAATAGATGAAACGATTTTTTTTTGCTCTCATATTATAGCTAACTAGCTTTTGCCCGCGACTTTGTTCGCGTGTAATAGTGTCTTCCTGCAGAATCTCGGTTTAAAAACTATCCTATGTCCTTTCTCGAGTTCCAAAGTATGTCTGTACTAAATTTCAAACAAATGGGTGCAGTAGTTTAGGCGTGAAGAAAAGACAAACAGAGTTACTTTCGCATTTATAATATTAGTTTGGATATTGACACCTTCAGATGTAAAGAACTGACAAAACAGAACAGAAAGGTCTATTTAGGAAACAAATGTGTTATATTCCTATTACTTATATGCTATCTGAACTCCCGATTGAAATATAATAAACTTCTCTAAAAACACATTCAGACATTTGACGGCACATGCGTCAATATCAAACACTTTTGGATGTCAAAGTTAGCCTAGCGAAGCGTCATGGTCGAGGGTTGTGAGGACGATCTGAACACACTTCTGGTGCCAATCGCTTTGCATCCAAGTGATTACTGTCATTATAACGAGGTCTTGTGATTCTTTTGCTCACGCTCACTTGCCTAACTACCTACTCACATACGTTATAAGATAAGTTCTGAGGAGGGCCCTCCTGCTCTTACATATTAAACGGTTTTATTTTTTTATAAAACAGTCTATTTTTCGTCTAACACTCAGCTTGTAACTTGGAACACACATCATAAATATAACAAGACCACATAATTAAAACCACCTGCTGAATTCTATTACGTTGCTGTACCTGTCGGCTTGTGGTCATTCTATTATTATTTTATTTGTATTTGGTAAGATTTTACCTATTTGTGTAGGTACAGTCAGGTTATAAATGATGTATGTGTTTATTTATACATTTTAATTGTTGCATTGTAATAAAAAACTTACAAAACAATACACCAGCAGCGCGTTATTACCTACATTTACACTTTACACCACCATTAAACAAATCTGTTCATCATTATTATTTATTTATTTTTAAGTAATTAATTAACTTATTTAATTTTAATTTATTCATTTGTGTATTTATTTATTTATTTGTTTATTTATTGATTTATTTATATATTTATTATTATTTATTTATCACTTTATGTACATATAAATACAAAGGCGGACTATTATAGAGTTTCATGTTCGTTGTTCTCCATTCGAAACTACAATTTGGAACGAGCACCTAGCTTCACTGACGAACAGACTGACAGACTACTTACTATTCTATTTTGACGTTTCAAAAGTACCTATTTATGGTTTAGTTGGAATAAATGATTTTGATTTGATTTGATTATATTATCAGTAACGAAATAAATGGTTCATTTATAACTAAACATAGAAAATAGCTTCCCTAGCTAGACTTTTATACACCTTGGCAGCTGGAAGTCACTAATAAATAAAACAGAATCTTATTAGGTCTGAAATGACTACGCTTTATGTATTTATTTAAGTAACTTTGTTCATTCAATAGCAGTTGCTATCATCAACAAAGTTTTCAAAATGACCAAAAGTAGTCAGAATTTTACCATTCACATTTTCACTCGATTGCTTAAATTTTTACAACTGACTGTACTTAGTTTTCAAATGTTCATCAAGCAATGCCTTAGGGCTTTCCGATTGATTAGATTTTAATTTCGCCACAATCCTCTGTCAATGATGCCCACTGGGGACTTTGAATACCTTGTATTCATCTGCTTGCACAGTGGGCGTTATTGTCACAAATTCATTGGTCATTAGCGAATTTTCGCAAGGATATTCATTAATGATTGACTTAATACTCATTATGAAATGATGACTTAACTGTTATTCAATTAGATTTTAATTTGGTATTCTTAATTTTATCAGCAGCATGTCCTTAATAAGTTGCTCAATTTTATCTGACGACTTGTGCTTCCGAAGACGTACTAACTTTACAAACCCTGTCTGTTATTTCTTACTACTTTTTTACCATAGATTATATTGGTTAAATTGTTCGAACAGATCTAACGCCAATTGAGTAGTGCAATGAGTCTTTATGTACACGGAAAAGCAGAAAGGATTGGTCCTTCTTGTTCTTAAACCTTAGATTGAACCTCACACATACGGCAATTCACAACGCTGTGGTTGTATCACGCTGATTTTCTGGAGGTCGTCGTATCACTCCAACTGAGCTGACCCATTCGTGCCGAAACGTCGCTGTCTGACCGCCCTTATTCTCAAATCCTGTAAATTCAGCAATCCCAAAAGACCATCACTGCATTTTTCTAAATGCCAATTATAAGTCTGAAATCGCCAATCCGCCTTGAGCAAGTGGGCTTAAATGCTCAAAACTTCTCCGGGTGAGAAGAAGCCTTTGCTTAGCATTTGGCACTTATAGGCAGGTGATGATTATGAGTATATTGTTCCACTTCACCGTACACCAAGTTCAAGGTCATCTTAACACATCTTGTTTTATTAACTGTAATTATATTTTCAAGTATTTTAGATACAACATTAAGAATCCATTCAACTTTATATGGAATGACCTTGATTAAACTGTAATCGAACATGTTGTAAGTCACAGCCATTTTGTGTACAGAAGTATTTTGATTTGATTCCAAATACCAGGATGGGTATTCAACTTTAAGGTTTTGGAGACAAGGTTAAAATTCCATTGAAGAAGTTTAACAGATTGGTATACGTTGATGTGCAACTGAACATAAAGTTGCGTTACATTTGAGTACTCTTGAGAATCTCTCATTTGTTCTGTCAATTGATAGATTTTAGTTGCTAAATGCCTATGTTTATTTAAAAGCAAGGTGAAATTGAAGAGTTTTCGTTTTAATTAAGTGGATCTCCCTGACCGGGTTATGTGATGCGTCATACGCGACTCTAGAGGGATAAAAAGGCCTACAGAGTTGTGATGAAATGGCGCATCGTTTTTTTTTGTGAAAATTAATGAATTATTTTTTTGGTTACTATGTAAAATATGCCTATTGATATGAGCTGTGATAAGCGAACATAAAATTGGGATTGAAAAACATTTACTAGATCCGTTTTATGTTTACTTATACCTAACCGAGCTAAACAAATAATTCAAAACAAGTTTTTTTTTTTTTTTTATATTTATTAACAAAATAGTTTTACATTACTAACTTACATCAAAAATCGCCAAACTGTAAGACAGTTTGTTGGCGATAGTGGCGCTCTTATGTTTTACAATATTGTTAATTATTACTATTAAAGGTACATAAAAGATATCTTTAATTTATTTATTTTTATATCTAAGACAATACAGTTAATTTTAATACTTATGTGTTTAGCATATTTAAAAATTCCGTTTTCAGTCTTTTCTTTAGGGTTAATGTGCTTAGGGTATCACTGTTATTTCTTATGAACGCTATTTTATTATAAATTATTGGGGTCAAATACTGCCTAGTTCTTTTTCCATAATAATTTTTAACCTTTGGTATTACAAATTTACCCTGTGCAGCTCTCCTGGTTTGATAACTATGTGTTACAGACTCTTTGTATTTACTTGTACTGTACTGTTCTATAGCTATAAGGTATTCTACTTTGGTATGTACTGGTAATATTTTACAAATGTTGTACAATCTCTCATAGTTCGGTTTACATTTCAATCTTACTCTTTTGCTTACAAGATATTTTATTAGTCTAGTTTGCAATTGTTTTATGTAATCAAGTTGAGTTTTGAATGTGAGTCCGTAACTACTTAGTCCATATCCAATTAGCGAGTCTGCGAGTGCATAATATAATACAAACAATATTTTTCTATTTACAAATCTATTAAGATGAAAGAATTTACCCAAAATTGATTGGAGCTTACTACATACATCTTTAACGTGTGATTTCCAGTTAAAATGATTGTCCACTGTTAAACCCAAGTACCGGTATTTGACTACTATTTCTATGTCCTGGCACCGACAGCTGGCTTTGTTATTGTGTAAACAATCATATGTGTGCCCTGTTATGTGCAAGCTTATATTACTTTTCCTTATATAGGTATTATACGGCGAGCTTATACACATAAGTTTTGTCTTTGCGAAATTTAAAATGATGCCATTGTCATGGGCCCATTTTATTATGTTCTCAAAGTCATTCTGCATGCAGGTTTGAGCCTCAGACATATTGTTTGATGAGTACAGTAGGCACATGTCATCCGCATACATAAAGGTCTTACAATATTTTATAACATTGATGACACTGTTGACATGCATTATGTATCCGACTGGTCCATATACTGAACCAGTTGGCACTCCAAGAGTAACACTTACCTCATCTCCAAATGTTTTGTTGACCATTGTACACAGGGTTCGATTTTTTAAGTAGCTTTGAAACCACATGTTAATCGGACCTCTGATGCCACATTCATCCATGGCACGCAATAGCACCTCATGATCCAAAGTGTCAAAGGCCTTTTTATAGTCAATAAATAAAGCGACCACAAACTTACCCTGGTTGAGACTGTTGTTCACATAATCGGTGAATTGCGCAAGCGCGGTGGTTGTGCTACGCCCTCGCCTGAACCCATGCTGTGCGTCTGATATTATGTTATGGTGCTTTAAATAACTACTCACTTGGTTTACAATTACTTTTTCTACTATTTTGTTTATCACAGATAAAATCGCAACTGGCCTGTAATTACTGTAATCTGTGTGACTACCTTGTTTGTATATGGGTCTTATTATAGATTTTTTTAACAAGTCTGGGTAAATTCCTTCACTCACACACATGTTTATAAATTTTGCTAACAATGGACTTATTTCATTTTTTACTTTACATTCGAATGAATACTTATAATTAAGTATATCGATCTCTTAAAAATTGAAAAACTAGTGCTATTTTTTTGTGAAGAAGGAATAAATTATTGCTTTCAATTTCGTTCAAACTGATCACCACAGATAGGCTCTAGGTGATATGTATGTTCGTTTGCTTTCGTATTCCATAAAGTAAAGTAATTCGAGGATTTCATCCCTTTCCATTCAAATTAAATTTACCACTTTATTATTAAATAAATTACCCATACTTTTAAAGAAACAGTAGTTAATTAAAGTGCATTACCAACTTAAGAAGAAGCTGTCAATTAGATGTACTTGAAATAAATTGTATAATTCGGTTAACATTGTAAAAGTATTAGATTAAAGTTTGTGAGGTCGATTTTAAGTGCATCAGTATTATATGGATTGAATCAATTACGATTACGATTGGTGTACAGGGTGTTAAAAGAGCATTTAAAAATAATATTGATTTATTTTATGATGTACCAATAGTTCCAGTATACAATGTTAATAGATAGAGAAACAGAAGATTCAGAAAAATACTGACAAAATAGGTACCTATTAGGCAATACTACTAATACCTATTTTGCTAGTATATATAACTACTAAATTACTTATTACTAGTAATCAAGGCTAAAAATTCAAATAATCAAGGCTAGAACTATTCCGTCGGGGGGTTGCGACCGTCGGGGGGTTGCGACGAATGCTTCGGCGATACCCGCCCCTCCGACACATGGGTTATTTGAGGAACACCGGGTTGGTTTTTAGTCAGTAAGAGTCTGACAGTACCTTCGCCCTTACCCGAGGGCGGTGGGTCAAAAAAAGGCTAGAACTATTGGTATATTCTTGATTATAAAAACTTAAACTTTCGGGTTTCATATTTACAACACCATCAAGCCTACCAAAGTATTGAAATAATACTTTTCGCGTTAATACCTATTTTATAATATGTAACTCTTAATAAACGGGTATTATATATTATATAATTATAATCAGACATGACAGCGTGAATGTAAATTATATATTATTCTCTCTACCGATTCGTGGTCGACATTATTACTTTAACTTAGGAATAAATTGCCGTAATAACATTCTTTTCCTTATTGTTCTACCACAAAATCCAAATATTTTCATACAACCTGTTTATTTGCAATATTGAAACCACGATTAAAAGGTAGCTTTCAAACTTTCGAGTTTCATGATAACTAGATGTTGTTAAACACCAAAGCAGACTGGTTCCACATGCACATGTCTGTTTGCGACCACGACCTGTGCAAACGAAACGTCAAGCCTTCCAAGGTATTTAAATAATTACTTTTCGCTATAATACCCATTTAATAAAATGTTGTTAATATTAAAACACCCTAGGTATAAGAATTCCATCGATATCTTCGGAATGCACTGTGCAGACAGCTGATGAGTGCCGTGTCTATGGATCACGATGATAGATCACGCGCCGATCTAGATTCTATAGTAAATCATCAACGAATGTCATCATGATCGGCTCGATTGATGCGCTCGCCAGAAAGTTTGGCTGTTATGAAATTGTTTTTTTATTGATTTTGCTATAAGTAATGTTTCGCAATAAGTCTTTTGTAAGGGTAAGGTATTAGAGAGACAAACCACAAAAAAAAATTGTAGGTATTTTTATATAATAAAAAGTATGGTTTGCACATTTAACTCATAAATAAAATATAAATAATGTTTTTTACTAAATAAATTTTACATTAACTTAACACAATTAGGTACGGTAGTTTAATTTTTTAGGAAAGGTCGGCAAACGACCCGATCGTGAGTCTTATGACGGTAAGCAAATGACGCCGCTCATGGATACTTCGTAACACTAAAAGACCACATTTGCGTTGCCGGCCTTTTTTGGGTGTAAGGGACTAAACTATATTGCTCCCTTAACTCCTCCGGAAAGATTTGGCCTCTGGTAAAAGACAATGTTAGAACAAGTGTTTTTGTATCACTCCCGTCGAGCTTCTTCTCTGTATACACGCGTTACACTGTTCTCACATATTCAAACCAACTAAATAATGTATCAAAGAATCTTTATGTGACACTGATTTTAAAAGAGTAACCATGGAGTTTCTTGCTCATTCTTCTCCATCGGAATCTACACTTTGGAACGAGCGAATAGCTTCACTAAGAGGACTGACCGACAGACTGACACTTTATATGTTTAAAATTTTGTTTGACGTTCAAAAGTGCCTGTATGGGTCTAATTGAAATAAATTATTTTGACTTTGACTTTGAGCCAAAACATGGCTATCGCACACTTAAACCAAAGTATCCGAAACAGAAATCCTCAAAAATATACAAATAGGCGGATCGATCAAGACCCCCATGTAAAAAGTAGTGCTCCTTGAAACAGGATTGTTAGGAGGTTGTTCTGTATCAGGAGTCCTAGCCACCGCGCACCCTTAGATTGGACCTTGCTCCCGCTACCAACTACCTCCTATTTTTATATTTTTCAATATTATTTTATTAATCATAATATTTTATAGCCATTAAAAATGTGCTTTTTAAAGTTATTTAAATAAAACATGGGGATAATACATTTAGTAATCATTACAAGTTTGGACTGGAAGAGGTCGCTCATTACGATTCAAAAGATTTTAATCCGAAATCAATCGTTATACTTACAATGGAAAAGGTTTGAATTTTAACTGTAGATATTATTTGAATAGAACTTAAACAGTTTAAGATTACATGGTCAAGTTGAGATGTGTTCATGGTTAACTGATTAGTTAACATTATGTTTTTGACTGGTTTGATTAAGTAACAACTATTTACTGAAGTATTTGTAGACTGCGAGTGGTATAAAAGATTTGTTAATCTCGACTTAATTGTCAGATCCGTTTTATTAATTAGGTATAGGCTTTTGATTCTTTGTGTATCTCTCGATTAGGACTACCGGAGTGATACCACGGCCTCACAGAAAACCAGCGTGAAACAACCACAGCCTTGTGTTTCGCCGTGGGAATGAGGTTACCGGAATCTTAATCCTTCCGCTCCCCCGATCCCTGCCCAATACCTAAATCTCCGAAACAAAAATCCCTAAGAGGTCGGCATCGGACTCATAACTAACGTCATATGATATATATCATACGACGTTTAAAATTAAGTAAATAAAAGAGAAAACGACACCAGAGACAGAGACAGAGACAGAGACAGAGACAGAGACAGAGACAGAGACAGAGACAGAGACAGAGACAGAGACAGAGACAGAGACAGAGACAGAGACAGAGACAGAGACAGAGACAGAGACAGAGACAGAGACAGAGACAGAGACAGAGACAGAGACAGAGACAGAGACAGAGACAGAGACAGAGACAGAGACAGAGACAGAGACAGAGACAGAGACAGAGACAGAGACAGAGACAGAGACAGAGACAGAGACAGAGACAGAGACAGAGACAGAGACAGAGACAGAGACAGAGACAGAGACAGAGACAGAGACAGAGACAGAGACAGAGACAGAGACAGAGACAGAGACAGAGACAGAGACAGAGACAGAGACAGAGACAGAGACAGAGACAGAGACAGAGACAGAGACAGAGACAGAGACAGAGACAGAGACAGAGACAGAGACAGAGACAGAGACAGAGACAGAGACAGAGACAGAGACAGAGACAGAGACAGAGACAGAGACAGAGACAGAGACAGAGACAGAGACAGAGACAGAGACAGAGACAGAGACAGAGACAGAGACAGAGACAGAGACAGGCCCTGGAAATCATTTGACAAAAGTCCGCGACTCCTTTTACGACGTGGTAAAGTGACTTCCACTAGATTTTTGGTATAAAAACTTCGAGTTCCAAATTATGTATATCTGTAACTAATTTCACAGAAATCGGTTTAGTAGCTTAGGCGTGATGAAAAGACAGAGTTACTTTCGCGTTTATAATATTAGTACCTTATAGATATAGATAATTATAAGTTTGAAATCGCCAATCCGCCTTGATGCGTAATGCTGAAATCACTATGCTTGATCTTGTATGAGGGAGAAGAGGTCTTTACTCAGCAGTGGTCGCTTATACGCTGATGATATGATTGTATTGTTGAAGTCACTGTTTGATTTGCAACCGATTGACACTTGAGTATTTAAACAGTGACAGGTCATTAGCACGTCACTATGACGTGCTAATGACCTGTCACTGTTTGACTCGACTCGACTCGACATGTCTGATATTGAGTGGTGACAGTCATTGTGAAATCAACTTATACCAAGTTGCATAGGCAGTGTCTACTATGGTCGGGAGCGAGTCAGGGTGGAGTGCCGTCGCTATCTTTTGCGAGGCCGTGATACTCGCAAAGGAGGCGGCGGAAAGGGAGTGAGAGGCTGCCTCCTCTTCCTCCCCCCCGCAGCAGACGCACTAGACGTCGTAGAGTGGCCGACCTGCGGCCACCGTAGGGCGCGGCCTGCGGACGACAGACTCGGGGCGTCTAGTCGTCCGACCAGCAGCAGGCCTCGAGGCAGCGGTGCCGTGTTCCGTGCGCGCCTCATAGTGGAGTCCTGCGGTCGGGGTGACGGCCGCAGTGGGTGACGGGGCCCCTTTCCATAGTAATACCCGTCGGGGGGTTGCGACGAATGCTTCGGCGATATCCGCCCCTCCGACACATGGGTTATTGGAGGAACACCGGGTTGGTTTTTAGACAGTAGTCAGTAAGAGTCTGACAGTACCCTTCGCCCTTACCCGAGGGCGGTGGGTCTCCATCAGGATATTCCAACTCGACACCAAAAAAAAAAAAAAAAGTTGCATAGGCAAGCTGAGTGATTCTAATTCATGATTTCGTTTTTGGTGTATGTTAATTTTGACCTAAGGGCGATGACGTAAACAGAAAATTGTTTGAAAAATAATAGAATTTTCATTAATGATTGATTTTATGATAATTAACTTTCGTATTGATTTTACTTATTTTTAAGCCTGAACTTTAATTATGGGTAATTTACGAAAAAAATAACACGAATTACGGACTTTAAATTTTATAAAAAGCTTTCTGCCCCTACACCTAAACTTTGGAATGATCGGCGGCGGTATTCCCGGACCGATACGACCTTCAAACCTTCAAGAAACGAGCGTACACCTTCTGAAAAGGCCAGCAACGCGCCTACGACTCCTTTGGTGTTGCGGGTGTCCATGAGCGGCGCCAATCACTTCCCATCAGGTGATCCGTCTGCTCGTTTGCCGATGTATTACATAAAAAAATAATGTAAGGAAATAACTTTTTTTAATTAAAATCTTTTTAACTACAGGCACCTAGCTAAAAGTTTGATTGAACTATGAAATGAAACTTCGCGTCCCACATGTTTAGACAAAATAATACCAAATACAAAATTATATTTATTTTTTTACCTGATGGTAAGCAATCGGCGCCGCCCATGGACACCCGCAACGGATGATTTACGAGTGCGTTGCCGATCTTTTATGGATTAGGGATTTGGAGATTTAGGGACTGAGGAGGGATTGGGGGAGGGGAAGGATTGGGCCTCCGGTAACTTCACTCACACGGCGAAACACAATGACGATGCGAAACACAACGCTTTGGTCGTTTCGCGCCGGTTTTCTGTGAGGCCGTGGTGTCACTCCGGTTGAGCCGACCCATTCGTGCCGAAACATGGCTCTCCAATATTTCGCATCGCATCATCACTTCATCAGCTTATAGGTAGAACAGGCCTTTGCTCAGCATCAGTGGGCGCCTCTTCTCACACGGAGAAGGTTTGAGCATTAATCATTAATCTTGCTCGAAGCGGATTGTCTATTTCAAACTTATAAATTGAAATTAACATTTTGAGGTACCTATACCTACGTGTTTCATGCATGAGGAGCCTTTACACCCGACAACAATTATATTAAGAACGCCATCTATCGGTTGTCGTAGTAACTTCTGAATGTCTGCTTATAAACTTTATAGATGTTCTACAACAATATAGCAAGGCAGACCAAAGAGAATGTATACCAACTTGTTGACTGAGTGTTCGGTAGATGGCGCTGTTTGTATGGTAAATAAATTGATATTATTGTGCTCAATCTTGCCCAAAAAAGTACCTAACCGTATAAAGTCTGCCAAACCTCTAAATAAAAGAACAATAAAATGTCTAGGTAATCGCTTTTTCATGATTCGGCTTTAAGTAGCAAAAAATCCTTTTTAATTACGTAGTCAGTTATAAAATTGTAATCATCTTGCTTATTATAACCAAAATAGTATCTATTTGAAACTACCATGTTAACAATCTATTCTCGATTTATAATACATACCTATGTATAATATGAAAGTGTCAGACATGCTGCCGGGACGGGTTCGACTCAACCAAAGTGATATCACAGAATTTAACGAAATTCTCCATAATCCGAATTTTACTGAATGATAATATGTTGTCGATTCGAAATGAATATTTTTTCATGTTTTGTTATCCATATAAAATCAAAGAATCCAGGTTATTATTGACAGTGACTAATAAACTCTTCACAGTGCCACAAATTAAAAATACGAGCCTAAATTGTAACTCCTTAGATATATCGATCGATGGTAATGGTGATACGTATAGGTACTCGTATACCGGCCGACTCATCCCATAAAAACATCAATCGGAATCAAACGAGAATCGACCTTGAGACTTCGTGTTATAATAAATCAACGTACCTTATTAGATTATTTAGAATTATCCGGGTTATTATGCGGGTCAAACGCAGTGATGTACCGTGGGCCCGGCCTTTAGTAAGAAAATGAATCGGATGGTTTTTAGTAAGTAAGAGAATGACACTAACTCTGGTCCAACCCTGGCCTAGAGAAGGTATCTAATTATAAAGTCTCTGATAGCATGATAAAAAAATGTTGTAAAGAGGACGAGTCTTCAAAAATTTAGGTGCCAAAGAAACTACTTAGTTCATTTAACTTGAATTTTTAACACGTAATAAAGTCTATTATTTCGTGTATACCTTTGTTCTTACTCCGAGGTGATACTGCCTTGAATATTGCGGCACTCCTCAAATATGTAGCATTTTATTAATGATTTATTATAAAAAGTGTCTCTTAAAAGTTCAAATTTATAATTAATGCAGACTGAGGTGAGTATGATAATGTATTTAAGTAAGGTTATCAGGTGGCCCAATCCTTCCCCCCAATTCAAAATCCCTAAAAGGTCAGCAACGCACTCGTAACTCCTCTGTTGCGGGTGTCCCCCAAAAGGCGGTTTTCTATGAAGTCCAAGGTCAAAGCATGGTTTGCCTGCATTATAATTCTTATTTGCTTGCTTTTAATCACTGACATTCATTTGAATTTTTACAATCTTAAATCTAGATCAATTACAAAATCTATTTGGACTTTGACTTTTTCATGAACTTGACACATACCTTGGCAACTTAAAATAAATCAAAACCGATATCAAATCGATAAAGTGATGAAATGAATTAAATAATTGTGAATATTTCGATGCTAACTTCAATTGATTTTATGAGAACTCGATTAAAATATTTTAATTGAAATTATTTTGATCATCGATTTTATAGTACTGCTTTTAATTTGTCTGGTGTTCAATTCTAGGATTATTTATAGCCGTTACTAAGAGTTTAGAATTTTAAGATTTATTAATTTCCGGTTAGTTATGAAAGAATGACTTTTTAAAAGTATTTGATATTTTGTAATATGTAAGTTTAATAGTATACAAATAGGCTCAACGTTAGATTTCTGTAATAAAATATGTGTCTAAGAAAGATTAGAAGATGCAATGAAACTAAAAATCAAGGTCTTATATTGTTCAAATAAGTTTTTTTTTATATTCTTTATTGGGGCAGGTATTCGTTTCATGTGTATATAGACACAAAAATTGCCTACTCCCGTAATTTCTTTCTTCGAAACTGCTCTTACATTATTTTTAGAAGATTAACTTAATTTAGATTTTCCTGATGATATCATGTGTAGTCTGTACCATGTTTAAATTAAAATCGGGCCAGCAGTTTTCGTGTTTTAAGACTTTAAAGTTCGTTGAAATGAAAAGGAAGGAGAATAGATTGTCAGGGATTTTTTACTTCAGCTTGCTTTTGGCAGCTTTAGAACATTGCCTGGACGACCTAGGCGTGGACAGTACTTCTGCTAGATAGACTAGTTGCAGTCGCGAGCAGCCAATCAATACTAATGACGAGCTTTCTTTCAATGTAAGCACAGTAAAAAGAAGAAGGCCCTTGCTCTTTTGTTCAACAGCAGACCCTCAACCTGTTGATGATAATAATAAACTTATTCTCTGTCATTACTGGATTTCAGTATCTGTCTAAAAGCAGTTAGCAAACCTTTTAAGTATGGGAGAGAAAAGCTTCGGCATGAATGGGTTGGCTCGACCGGAGTATCACTCCACGGTCCCACAAAAAACCGGCGTGAAACAACCACACCGTTGTGTTGCGCCGTGTAAGTGAGGTTACTTTAGGCCCAATCCCTGCCCCTCCCCATCCCTTCCCAATCCTTATCCGAAACCCTTATCCCTTAAAGGCCCGCAACGCACTCGTAACTCCTTTATCTATGGGTGGCGCTGATTCCTTACCATCAGGTTATCTGTCTGCTCGTTTGCCGACCTATAAAAAAAACCACCGAGTTGTTCTATCGTCATCTAACCTTTTGTTTTCAGGAGAATATCATTCCACTATGTTGAATATTATACTAACCTAGGTACCTACAGCATAAAGTACTAATTAATACATTGTTATGTACCCATTATCTTCCTCAACAATGAGTCACAACCTAAACCTCTGCTTACATCCGAAACAAGCGTGGGATGGCAAATCAACATCACACTCATTACCATGATAACTTGAACTTCGTTTATGAATACATCTTAAACAATGCAAGGTCAAATTATACTGGTAATAATCTGAACGTCTAATATAACTTGACCTATCATTGCGAGGGTTTCCTAAGCAATGTAAGGTTAAGTTATGTTGGACATTGCTGTGGTTCTGTACGTTTACAATCTAGGTATAGATCTCACGAATGTACTCTAAAATCTGCATTGTTGTGTCATGTTGTAACTTGTTGCAGGTTATCCATTCTTCTTGCTTGTTTCGGTTTTGGGACATAGATTAAGTAAGGTCGACAGTAGGTAGAATATTTTAATTATTGTACCTACGAATTTTTTGACTCTTAGAGGCAAGTTCAAGTGTGATTTACGGACTCTGTTTAATGGATGATGTGTGTAAAGTTTGCTACAGCTGATTGATATCTTTGGAGAAGTTCATTCAGTACCTAATCATGGGAATTGTTTTTCAAAATCATCAAAGGACTTTTCCCGCTCTGGGTGGGACGAGAAGGAATGTCAGACTCCTAATGATTAAACATCACCCTGTTCCTTCTTCGGTTCTGGGCTGCTTCTGGTAAGATACACAATAAAGGACTGAGTCCCGGAGGTTCTCAGCCTAGGCTTCGGTGCATTATAATACATTAACAATATAAGATTACACGTTGCCAATATGTTCGCAGTATGTAAAGGTTAAATTTGCGCTCATCTTATGATATAAATTAACGTAAGTGTAACATATCTAATTTTCTTGGCTCCTCTCTATAGCATATCCAAGGCACTCGCTTGAAATAAAATTACATTCTCACTTTAATATCCATACAAAATTTCACAAATTACCCACACTAATCAAACTTTTTGTCTTACCTACATAGTTAAGAAATATTCTAAATTCTAATAACAAAATGTCAACAACGCAAAGCGCCGGCTCCTTTCATTCGATCAATCAATGTTTATCTCGATTACTCTAACCTAATCTAATCAAAATAATGTCACTTCGTTGTCTGTCCTCAATCATTATGTTAATGTTCTTGAACATTCCACTTTAATAACTACCCTTTCGCAAACATCATCATAATCTTGCCAAATCAGCAATGTCAAACGTGGTCTCTCAAGGGAGTCATCAAGTTATCTTCATCAGCCTGTAAACTTACCCACCCACCATCCTGTAAGTTGCTGCTGAGCAAAGGACTCTTCTCATATAGTGAAGGTTTGAGCATTAATAACTACGCTTACTTAAGGCATATGGGCGATTTCAAATTTATGAATAGATTTTACTATAATTATACTGTACAGTTGGCACAGTGTCTGGGCAGTTGGTTGCTGTGCAATGTATTATGTACCGCGGTTTCGATCCCCGCCCGGAACAACACTTTGTGTGATCACCTTATTGTTTCTTCAAGTTTGGGTGGCTTGTGTATGTGAATTTGTATCCACGACACAGGAAAAAACTTACTGCGGGGTAACGTTTTAAGAAAATACTTTTGCATTTTTTTCTAGATCCGTATTCCTTCTCCAGACAGTTAGACATGTGCGCATACCATTTGGATCATAGCACAGAATCGCTATAAACGTGATCACGTTTGAAGTGTGGGAGAGCCAAGCTTCGGCACGAATGGGTCGGCTCGACTGGAGAGATACCACGGCCTCACAGAAAACCTGAAACAACCACAGCGTTGTGTTTCGTTCCCCTCCCCCGATGCCTCCCAATCCCTAAATCTCCAAAACCCTAATTCCTAAAAGATCGGCAACGCACTCGTATCTTCTCCGTTGCGGGTGTCCATGGGCGGCGCTGATTACTTACCATAAGGTAATCCGTCTGCTAGTTTGCCGATCTATTACATAAAAAAAAAACGTACCACAGAAACGTCATATCTACTTTTATACTCTTTGACAGGGTGAAGGCCGCCTATTCATTTCGTGAGGTCACCTGCAACATGTCTGCTGATACCATCACAGTTACTAGGGAAATGTTATGATCAGAAAACAATTGAGACGTTAAGACATTGTTTGATATATTTATGTGTAGGGATTCGAACCGAGATTGTTATGATAGCCTTGCCTTGTGAAGCTGGGTGTAATTAATGATATTTCCTCGTGAAATGTTTTAGGTTCTGTACTTAAAAGGAGTTTCTAATTATTTAAGGCTCAATCTATACTAATATTATAAAGAGGTAAAATTTGTAAGTTTGTATGTAGGAGATAACCTTTAGAACCACTGGTCGGATTCCTAAAATTCTTTCACTTATGATAGCTACAATGTTCCCGAGTACTAAGGCTATACAATATCACGCCACGATCAAATGGAGCCGAGCAGCGGGTTAAACCGCGCAGGAGTAGGTAGGTAGTAATTTATAATGGCATTACAATATCTATCCTTTGACAGAGCAGCTGCAACTGCCTTTTTTGAAATGGAAAAACCATCTTATGTCTTTTCCTAATCTCGTTGGGGCGAGGGATAGGTCTATAAACCACCAAAAATCTTCTCTTGTTTCGAGTCGCGGCCGCGATACATATTTGCGCAATCCCTTAGCCGGAATTGCGGGTCAATTTGATACTTGATTTTTTCTCCTTAAATAACACAATCGCGGTAGGATACTTTCAAAATTCTTATAGTACTGAGTCTGGTGTTGTGTCCAATATGGCGTTTAGCTTAACCTCTCTTAGATGGGTCTTATGCCTGTGTGAAAAACGTAGAAAGTGCACCTAATTATGGATCCTTCGCTACCTTCGTACCTATGCAGTATGTGGCGCGGTCACATCTTTGGCCTATTCCTAGGCTCAGATTACCTAAAACTTGTAATTTTAAAATATAGATTCGAGATTGTAGCACATTATACAGCATAATTTAACCCAGCCTATAATGATGTCATAACAAATTTCCAATAATGCAAAATCTAGAATATATTATTAATAACTTCACAATCTGATCTTATTCATAATCCATTGAAGCGTCATTAGTTCCGGTTTGAAGACGCATTAAGCCTTGACGACCTTTGTATAATAACTTGTGAATAATAATTACAAATTACATTATAATTGCGATTGTAAGTAATTTAATTAAAGTATTGAAATTATGCGTGCCTCAGGCTGGATGGTGTGTATTAATTTGGCGAGTTCTTTGTGATAGGAGGTGGCGGAGAGCGATTTTCCTTTTTTATGTGATAGGGTTAGGATTAGATCAGGATTACCTGATAGAAAGCAATCGGTGCTACCCATGGACAACCACAACACCTTACAAGTGCGCTAGAGGTCTTTTGGGGATGAGGGTTTCGGAGATTTAGAGATTGGGGAAGAGGGGATTGGGACTCCGGTAACCTAAATCACACGGCTAAATAGAACGCTTTGGGGGTTTCTCGCCGGTTTTCTGTGAGACCGTAGTATGATTCCGGTCGAGCTGGCTCATTCGTGCCCAAGTATGGATCCTTATCCCTTTAGTAAATTTAATAAAACTGATTTTTCTGAAGCTGAGTATAGTGACAGTAGAGTAGAAAAATATTCAAATTCAAATTCAAATTCTTTATTTGCATGTTAAGGTGGGTACAAGGATCTTAAATTAAAATAGCAGGCACAGCTTAACGGCCTTTTTCAGGCGTTGCAAAGAGGGTTATTACTAGCTTATAAAATAATATTAAATTACTTAATTTACATCACATTGTATATAAGAGAAAAAAAAACAAAAAAGTTAAGAATTAGATAAATAAAAAAAAAAAAAAAAATAAGTTGTTAGTTGAGTTAGTAGGTAGGTGTTTGTGTGTATATGAGGTGGGTTTTTACATTAATGTTGGTGTTCTATTTTCCTTCGAAGAATTCTTTGGTTGAGTAGAAACATTTTTGTATTAAGAATTTTTTTAATTTCCTCTCAAATATTATTTCCTTCCTTTCTAAGGTAAGGTATTTCTAGTTATTTGATTATTTGTACTATGTGGGTAAACATTTTATTTTAATAAATTAGTCAGCTACCCAACTCGGTGTTTGATTGACGCTCTAATTAGATAGGGGATTTGGGGATTGATGAAGCTAGGTACGAATGGGGTGATTGCAAAAAAAATATATATTTTTTCCTACTTATAGCTTAATTTGTGTAGCTCAACCAGAACTAAGCATTGATGGTAATAAAATAGTTTCGCTCCGTCCATCATTATACTCACAGCCTAATCATCAGAAACAAGTGGATCAATTCGAGCCCATCTCCTAAATGTCATGGCCTTGCTACCAATTCCTTATGACTAGTAATTCTACATGTCATTTTGTTACTGCATAATAAAACACATGCAATTCATGATTTTCTAATTATACGACGTAATATAAAAAGTAAACCATTGTGAACATTTTCAATATAATACCAAGACTGACTGTGCCCAATTTGGTGACTACTGACACTTCTGCCGTAGGGTAGACTGGGTACGGTTGAAACAATTTGGCATATTTGGTTTATAATTTTGTCATTTATTAACCAAATGCTCATTATGATACATGAAATTCAAATATGAAGTTTTAGCTACGATATGGAAGTGTCATTGTGGTTCTCAAATTACTATTTTTGGAAATATGTGAAATTAAGAAATATTTATAATTTGTTTCAACCGTCCCCGTGCCAGGGGCGGTTGAAACAGCGATTGGGGTCAATTGAAACACATAAAAATAAAACAATAAATACTAATTAAATATATTTTATTTATAATTAATACTAATTATATGAATAATTATCACAACATTAATCAGTATTCAAGATTTTAATACTTCTCAAACGTTTATCAGCCTTTGACTAATACCTAGTAAAGATTTAGAGTAATTACAAAAACGGTTGCATCAGAATTAAGGTATCAGAATAAACTTTAAAAACAAATAGACTTTGAAAAAAATTGTGAAAAACTAAACGAAAATATTTTTAAATCAAATAAACTAATAAAGAAACCCCTGTTTAGATCAAATAGACATGGAGAATTAACTTAGAGAAAACATTTAGCTTAGGCATTAATCGGAGTATTCAGAGTCGGAATTATAACAAACGTAGCTACCCAAGTAACAATAGCTTCTATAACCAAGGCGTTTTGTCACCAATCAGTGTTATAGTAGGCCTGTAATGGTAACCATTATGACTGCCCGTACTATAAAGGTTTTTAACAAAGCGATTTGATTCTATAAGATAAAGAGCATTTAAGTTCTATAATTAAGCTCTTAGAACGCTTACAGGACCATACAAAAGAATCGTTAAAGTTTTGCACTATAATACATATGAATAAAGTGATTATGGTACTATTTAGTACTATTGAAGACCTTACCGACACTTTCATGTATCTATTTTGCACTAATGATGCGTCAAAATTACTTTTGTAGTACTAGTTTTGTAGTAGTATCAAAAACATAATTACAGGATTAATCGGCACTACGAAAGCACCTTGCACAACTATTATGTAACCATTTAGCTTTTTAAAAGCTCCCTCGGTATTGTTATGGGGCTAGTTCTGTAAAAGTCATGAAAACTCTTCTATAGTATTAAATAATACATAACCATTATAAATAGCACTATAAGTGAGTCTGTGTTACTCATACGACACTAAAGCGTGACATAAAAGGATTAAAATGAATAATTAATAGACTAATTACATCTATACTAGCTTCGATATACACAAGCACTATCGTCGATACAACAAGCAAATGTCAATACTAGTCAAGCGGATCCAGAAAATATAGGACATGGTTCTGTACAAAATATTTTTTTTGTACCACAACAGGGCTGTAGCAACGTTTCTTTTACTCTAGCCAGGAATAAGGATGAAGAATATGAGAGGGAGAGCACCTGTGTTCAAAGTTCCCCAACATCGGAATGCTCAGATGAGGAGAGCAAAAAAGATGAACAATTATGCAGTGACAGTGTACTTGCACATCACATGTGCCCTTTATGATAAAGAAAACTAGTTCCGTGTTTAAAAAAAAAGACTTAATGTTTCTTATTTGTTTATTAATTATAAACATGGTCTATGGCAAAATGTGTTTTAATATGTATATTCTAAACCTAGAAAAATAGAGGCACTAACGGTCGACATCACAATAAGTAATATTTAAAAAAAAACATAACAATTATAGAAATAATACACTTCGGCGGGCATAATCTCGCCTTCTTGAGAATAACTATCAACAAAAAGATGCATACGCTAATGTCGCAATAATTGTGACATTAGCGTTAGTATGCATCTTTTTGTTTAACAACATTATAATCATATCTTTTTTATAAATAAAAAAATAAACATTAAAATCTGTACTACAAAAAAATCAAATCAAAACCTGTATTAAAATCTGTAAATTCATCACACTCAGTAATCAACTGAATACCTATCTAATCAACAAGGCACGTTAGTTATCTCTCTCTCCGTGATCATATAAAAAATTAGAACCTACCCTTTGGTACAAAATTATCATAATTAAAAAATCTTACAATCTAAACTCAATAATCAAAATGAGTGCCTAATCAACCAGGCACATTCCTTGTGTATGTGTGTTTCTTGCCACGGCCATTCGAATATATTATAATTTAAAAATAAACAATCATATCTGCTCAGGAAACAATCCACATTCATTATATATGCCATCGTTAATTTGCCAAATACGACGCAGATCAAGCACATGACAAAAAAAGGTTTATTTTATATTTGGACAACGAACCCTAATTCGTTTTCGCTAAAAATATGGCTGCTGTTTTCGGCCATGATAGCACATTAGCAGCACGGCTGAAGCCAATGTATACTATAGCAGCCATATTCGGGACCAGTCCTTATTTTATTAATTTTAATTTAATTAAAACACGTAAATTATAAGAGCGCATTGTCAAATTTGAAATTAGCATAATGGTTTTATCGATACAATAATTTTCGCAAGAGCAAGTTAAGTAAGACCATATCGGTCCATGCATGTTTTATAGTATGTTATGTTAAGCAACAATGGCAAACGACATAAACCATAACTTACCGATATATTTTGTTTTCTCGAAGAAAACTCACGACTCGCGATCACAACACAAAAAAAATAGTCACCAGTGTGATAAAAAAGATCACTGGAATCGTTTACGGTGCAAAATAGCACTTTAAACATGTTTTGGTGGCTATTTCAATACTAAAGATTGCGTTTCTCGACACTTTTACATTTCAACTAAAGAGCTGACTTATCACAGTGAGAGCCTTTATGTAATGTCTATACAATGAATCAGTGATAATACTAGGGCCTAATTGGGGTTTTGTAAATGTTTACAACACCATTATAGTACTAATCATGAACACTAATTAGCACGTTCTAAAATGTTCTCAGGACCTTTATAGTACCAAATTTTGTTTCTTGGGTAAGACCACCTTCTGTGCATTCTTCATGTGCCCACTGTTTACACAAAGTACATTGAATCCACTTTTCATATATAGCCCAAATCGTCACCACCGGTCGCATCTCGCTTTCGAATGTATCAGGGAACATAGTGTATACCATGCTTTTCCGCCGCTTTCCGAAAGGTTTCTCCAGCTTTTACCTCCTCATATGCATTACTATAACTCGATAAGTCAATGTTCCCTCTGGAAGTCTTCCTCATCCGAACTCTCGGCATCTACAAAAAAAAAAATGATAATACATTAAAAATAGTCACTATTCCTTATTCTACAAGCATCGTAATAATCGCAAACACACACCTTAATACATTCACTTAAAAATAACAGATAATAAAATCGTTAATGTCAGAAGAAAAATACTTACTTTTGCGTAATAATATATATAAAATATGGCGTCCTGCACACAACCTCAACGCGCGGGATGTGGAGCGGCACTGTATTCGGGTTCGGACCTGTCGTCCGCTTATTCTTCCCCTTAAACCCCATATTCCCCGCGTAACCATTTACGAGATATTTACTCTGTTTCAACCGTCCTTTGTTTCAATCGTACCCAGTCTACCCTACCTATATTATTATGTAAGATTACGTGCATATAAAAACAGTAGATATTGTCAGGAATATTTATTGTGGATTGATTTTGTCTACAGCAAATATTGATGATGAAACTTAGCTCATAGTCGACATTCTGTCGTCAGTTTTCACCCTATGTTGGTTTGGCTAATAACCACACACAAGGTCCCCAAGGCGGTCTCATGTTTCTACGTACTGCGCGAGTCAGACCTCTTAGTGAAGCTATTTGCTTATGCTTCTCGCTCGTTCCTGCCGTAACGTAACGTAACGGAACAAAGACGTCATCTTTTTCGTGCGTGGAGCCCGTATTAACCCGTTATTAGACGTTGTCACATTACAAATATAAATAATGCACTGCTGAGCAAAGGCCTCTTCTCACACGGAGAAGGTTTGAGCATTCATCACCACGCTTGCTCAATGCGGGTTGGCGATTTCAAACTTATAATTAGAAATTATAACTTTATAAGAGTCCAGGTTTCCTCACGATGTTTACCTTCACCGTATGTCAGTGTGTCAAAATAATCATAGAAAGTACATATAACTTGGGAAGATTATATTTTTTAATTAATCTCAACTGTCAACATAGTTATAGCATTAAAACTATTATTAAATTTCACAGAGAGATACTAACATTACCTATAAGTATACTTACATTTATATGAAATCCCATTTCCACTAACCCTTTGACCATTAAAGATGTTATAGCAATGACACCGATCCTTTCAATATCACATTTATAAGCATTGTAAGGTGACAATTACCACTAACAATTAATCTACAAATAAAAATAATATATCTTGTATACAATAGTCATAATTACATTCCGTCGATACATAATACTATTGTATGGTGTCGCTTTGATGTGTTATTCATGATTTATTGCTTGCATCGGAATAAATCAATGATTTATAGGAATGAAGTATTGTAAATGTTGATTTAATCTCAGATTAACAGAAATTATATTTGTTATAGAAGAAAATATGTACTTATTACATAATTATGTAACGGTCTATCGTTTCTGAACATCGCAATGGGAAAATTATGTGTATAATAGCTTTTGCCCACGACTTCGTTCATGTGGAAAAGTGACTTCCTGCTGATTTTTGGTATAAAAACTATCCTATGTCCTTTCTCAAGTTCCAAAACTATGTCTGTACCAAATTTCACAGAAATCGGTTCAGTAGTTTAGGCGCGAAGAAAAGTCAGACAGACAGACAAAGTTAATTTCGAATTTATAATATTTAGTTTGGATTAACAGAAATTATATTTGCTAAAGAATAATAATAAATTATATGTATTACATATATGTTTCTGATCATCGCAATGGGAAAAATATGAGTATTTTTACCATTTTTGCTTCACATTTCTCAGTGTCAGTTTTTTTATGAATCATCAAATAACTTCTCCCGACCAGGGTAAGGCGAGAGAAAGTGTCAGACTCTTACTGACTAAAAAACACCCCGTTCCTTCTGCTCTGAGCCTAGGTCGCGGTGCCTCATTGCGCTTACCCCGCTACCCCAGCTGATATTACTCAGTGCTGACTTAAAATCACCACTGTTGGTACGGGCTGATTTTTAGTCAAAGCTCATCAGCTAATACCGCCGCGAAACCATAAGTAAAGTATCCATAAGAATTCAATCAAAGATAATAAATATTGTTTTATTTGACTTTATTACAATTTTCCTGTACATAATGCTTAAAAAATATTCCAATCTTAATCGATAGTTAATATAACATGTTTTGTACATCCTCGGGCCATGTAGTAATAAATAATCCTATTTAATGTACAATCGTAATTATACGGCTGTTTCAAAAAATATGCTTAGATCCAAAACTACCAGTATATATTAAGATACTCGTCTTTATAGTCAAGTCATTAGGTTGAAAATGCTCCAGCAATTTGAAAAGTTCAAGGACACACATCGAGATTTATATGGTCCATGAGACAATGTGATCCTTATTGTTTTTTGACTGACAAATTTTATAAATATTGTTGAAGGTTATGTTCTTTGATCCATGATGGGTAATGAATTTGTCGACAGCAGACTCAACATACATATATTGGACTTTAGCGTAATGTATTAAAGTTGAATGTCCTTTGTCGTGTTAAACAGCTTTTAAATTAGAACTAGATAAAAAGTACCGACGTGAAACTGATTTCGACTATTTTTGACACGGGTCAGTATTTTTTATTGTATACCTTAAATCCTATTAAAAACCTTGTGCAGATTCTCTATTACCAATAAAAATACCTGTTTTATTTTTTATATCCTCTGCCTATCTCTGCCCTTGAAACTCCCAGATTCATTAAAAAATTCCATCTCTTATCGGAAAGACGTACGACGTCTACTGTTAGCGAAATAAAATAATATTCTGATCCAAGTTCTAGATCAGGGAATTGTGCTATCCGTATAAAATACAACTGAGAATGTTCTACCATAGGATCAGATACAAAATTTTGCTCGACATTTATCATAACAGCTGTTCAATTAACATATTGAAAGCAAGACCAATATTTTGCCATCCCAGTGACGTGAAGTTGCAAATTCAAAATAGGCAGATGTTAATAAATAATATTTGAAGGTAGATAACCAAATACCTTTCAAAACCCTTTTAAATTTAAGTCTCATGTATCTCAATTATCATTCATATTATTTCCAGATTAGTAGATGCAGGAGTAACCGACATTTTGGTTGTTTGTTAGTGATTGGTTTAGGATTTTTTTGTCATGGGAAGGCGAGTGAGAAGAATGAGAGAGTGTCAGACTCTTACTGACTAAACACCCCCCGTTCCTTCTCCTATTTTGGGCCAAGGCCGGGGTGCCACATTGCGCTTACCCCCCCAAGCTCCCTACCTCAGAAGGATAAAGTTTGTTTCTTATTAAATAAGGCATGTGTGAGAATGAGGGTGATGCGTTTGAGTGAGGAGGAAAGGAAAGGGACGAGAGAGTGTCAGACTAAAAACTACCCCGTTTTTTCTCCTGCTCTAGCCGAGACCACGGTACGCTATCACGCTGAATCTGCAAATCTGGCTGTACATCAGCCCTGTTGACCGGTGGTAAACTATCGTCTCCATGAATCGCGCTCGGAACGCAAAGCACCGTGTGTTTGGAACGCAAAGCACCGTATGCTCGGGTCTAGTTCTGGTCGGGCAGTGAGCTACTCTGTTCACTCTCTCTTTATTGATGAAGTAGCAATTATAACTACATAGGTGATGTCGATTTTGAGCTTTGAGTTGCAATTCTCTACAATCTTATGGAGACCCTTCTTGCAGCCTATCGTATCAAATCATACCAAACTCCTGTCATATCTGTTCAGATATCTGTACTAATACCGAATTACGAATTCTATTCTAAGTACAATTCATATCTTAATAGGTATCTAAAACTAAATTTTGAAATATACTTAATCTTTTCTGCATATTTACTGTGGCCAGCGATAGATGATATGAATACCTACGCATAAAATAATATCTTAGAGATAATATAAATAACAGCATCAGTAGCAGAACTCATAATTCTTTGATGTCATATAAATCTTTGGTATTGATACTATGACATTTTACAAATTATATCCATATGTTATGGTAAGCGTCTATTCAGTGAATACGCAATTGATTCCTGATTAAGGTTACGCTTTGCTGGTGCCTAATAATAAATTTAGGATGTCAATTTTGAAAGCGTCCCTGATAGAACTCCTCGCCCTGCTCTAAAGTGAAGTCATTTGATGATCCATCACCCTCAAGATTAGTCCATTTACTTAACAACTTTATCATCATCATCCTAAAAGTGCCCACTGATCCGATCCGGACATATAAGGATTAATTAATAAGCTAGCTTATGGCGATTTAAAATTTATTTTATAAACTAGCCACCCGCCATGGTTAGCATGTATGCAATGCTGATGTGAAATGTCTCCAACTACTCAATGTATGCTCTTACACATTGCCGTCCTCTTCAACCACTCTAAAAAAATGCATCAAATACCATTGAGTAGTTTTAAAGATTTAAGCGTACACAGCGACTTTAACTTTAACTTTGTTTTATGCTATGTTATGATGTCTAGGGTTCTCTAGGATTTTCTCCTGTGTCCTGGGTGCGTTTACAAACATACAATTTCATATGCACAAGACTCGGAACAACGATTCGTGGATTACACAGAGAGTTGTTCCGCGCGGGAATCGAACCTGCTACAAGTTGCGCGGCAGCCAGTTGCCCAGCCACCGCGCCAACCGTACAATTAAAACTAACTTCTTACTATGCTCTTGTTGATCATAATAATGTAATACGTTTATTTGTTAGAATACATATTGTTACAAAAGGTGATACAAATAAATCGATGATCCGAATATACTGCTGTTTCCAGCGTACAAATATTTAAAATTAAAATTTAAAGAAAACAAGTCGACATATGAAGTAAGATATTTTCACGATATGATTATAATATAATTTAGCATGGGCATGTTGTAGCACCTATTTTCTGTTTCATCTGTTTTAATCTTTAACTCATGTTTATCTGACTGCTACTGTCACACTTTTATTGTCTTTTTTATATTTTATATATGTTGAATCGTGCCTGGTGTTCTTCTTTCTTTCATTACCACCAATAGTACAACTGTCAAATATCAAGAGAGATATTTACCAGATAAATGACGAAACCTTAACGCATCTCAAAATGAAACTATCCAAACCAGCTCAAATCTAAAAGTAGATGTCATAAATTATAAGAAGCTTCCTTTGCCTCGTTTAATATAAAACCCATTTTAAGTGTGTAGCAATAAGCAGTCAGATAGGCTTTTGAGCCAATTCAAAAGCAAAGACCTAATGCTAAATTATTCATTATGCTTGCATTTGAAATGGTATTAAATTGTGAAGCTATTATAGTGGTAATCTTCAACGACCTTTGAATATTTAGGCACTAGATTTTAGAAGAGGTTTTGCTTGTGTTGTTTCAAGTAATGTATGGTAGGATACCGGGTATGTGGTTTTGAAGTTGCATTAAAATTGGTTTTGTTGTTATATCGATGTGTTAAAAGAAAAAAGTTAAAAAAATAAACAATAAAAATAAAACATGCTTAATTGACTTACAAATTATTTAAAAGTTGATTTTCGTGAATGGTGGGTACAAATTCTGCATTTGAACACAATTCAAATGACCACTTACTCCAAAACTAGGCCAAGCCTGTACCTTAGGTGTTAGTTTTGCTTCCCATGTGACTCTCTACAGACGTTTACATAGTAAATAGTAAGCATTTCTTAACTTCAGCAAACATAACGTAATTTGGCAAATGAAACATTTTTTTAAGTCACGCCATCGGCCATCTTGGTAACTGCTAGTGGTTTGTAGCTTATTTAATTATTTTAAGTACTTAAAAGTCCTACTGTGGCGACCAAGGACCGGCAATCGTAGTGTGGGCAGGCCTCCCGCGAGACCGACGACATCGTCAGAGTCGCGGGGAGCCAATGGATTCAGGTGGCAACTTGTCGTTCGACGTGGAGAGCTAAGGGGGAGGCCTTTATCCAGCAGTCATCATCATCATCATCATCAGTCTTCCGGCTGATGATGATGATGATGATGATGATGAAGTACTTAAGATGTCAACCTCATTACTTGAAGTTACAATCACAAAGAAATTGAAACCAGACTCAGATCATCACAAATAACTGATAAACGAACAGACAGAATTGCCAATTATATTGTGTTCTGCATAAATTGTATTGTAACAAGCACGCAATTATTATAATAAGGGGTGCGGAATTTCTATAATACGTTATTAGGCCTGTTATTAAGACATCAAAAGAACCATAGATTATGATTTATGTTCACAAATCCAAATGGCATATGTGTACGTGTTTAACACACAATAACTTCAAAAGATACTGTGTGCTATAATTTACTATAATTAGAATTATATTCTACGGTATTTTGAAGACTAAAATAATCGCGTTAGACCTTTCAATCGTGGTAATTCGGGACACAGAAGAAGAACAATGCGTGCGCGAACGTCTGCGTTCGTTAAAGGATTTGATGAATAAAAATGCCAAATCAATTAGACTGCTATGTCTCGCTAAAAAACAAGGATTGACATAAGTTGCAAAATATTTGTTCCATGTTCTAAGGAATTTCAGGTAACAAACACCACCAGGTGTTCATTGAAGGTTCTTCCTAATGTCGCAAAGTCTGCAATGGATTTTCTGGTTTATTATGACTGGATAAGTATCAGTAGACCATGAGCCTGTTAGATTGATGATGGTTGTTAGTTGCTTGAGGAATATTTCGGTCTTTTTTATGTGATTGTTCAGCACACGAGCAAACGGATTGCCTGATGAAAAGCAAACAGCGCCGCCCATGGAGGTCGTCCATGGGCGACGCTGAACAACGCTCTGCAACAACGGAGAGTTACTCCTCCAGAGTCAGACTCAGAGATCCAGAGAGCGTTGCCGACCTCTTGTGGATAAGGAATTTGGAGTGTTTGGGATTGGGGAAAGGAAGGATTTGGCCTCCGGTAATCTCACTCACACGGCTAAACACAACGCTGCTGTAGTTTTTTTTCACCCCGGTTTTCTGTGTCTACGGGTACACATATCACTCCGGTCGAGCCGACTCATTCGTGCCGAAGCTTGGCTTTCCCACCGTTGTAAAACCTGACAAATACTGAACTATGTTGTATTGTACTGAGGGTTTGGAAACATATACATATATTTGGGCTCTAAATAATAATGCAGAGGATTTTGGCTTTGAACACTATAGGAAATACGTAATTAATTTATCGTCAACCTACTCATTGACTGCCATAGGTAAAAATGATCATTAAGATTAATTAGCATAGCCTTCAACATACTGTTTTGTACTCGTTACTCACTTAATCATAATTAAGATAAAAGATTAGCAAAAATTAATAAACAATTCATCAACAATGGACACGTAGGATGATTGACAAAAATGGAGACTTCTGTTCATCTGTTGCTTTTGAGACAAAAAAATAATTCTCAAACTATTTTGGAAAGATTAAATGTGGTATATATATTTGTTTAATGGCTTAAAGCGTCCAACGATTTTGTAACTAGTCATATGATGCTATGCAATCAGCGCCGCCCATGGGCATCAGCAGCATCAGAGGAGTTCTTTTTTGAGGCAGGAAAATCCTGTGACCTGTGTGAAGTAAAAAATCTACCCCATTCCTTCTCCTGATTTAGTCTGAGACAGCGGTACTTTATTCTACTTGATCTGCAACCCATAGGTGTGGTTTTGGGCTTTCGTGGATTGGGATTTAAGAATGGAGATTTGGGGTTGGTTGCTGGTAGTTGGTAGTTGGTTGGGGAAGATCTGACGCGGAAAAATACGATGCAACCACCAGTTTTGTTTCACCATTTTTCTTTGAGACTCTAGTAAAACAGCGCTATAGTAAAATAATTTTAATTATGTTTTAAATGTTTCTAAAAACTTGGCTGAAAACAACAGCTCTTGATAATCCAGTCTTGACTAAACTGGACTTGTCAAAACCTTGGCTTGGCCTCCAACGATAAGCTTCACGTGTATCAGAGAATGCCCTTGGTCCCTACCAAACGTCATTGTGTAGACTGTACATTTTGCCTAACTCTGCCCACCAATTGAATTACATTTTAAGAAATAATGAGGCATTAATCCACTTTTAAATTAACCAAATAATTTCGCAAAGCCATTTTGTAGTCAAGGTCGCATCTTTTACAACCGCTGACGATCACGCCATTTTGGGAATAGAAGGACTTGTAAACAGAAATTAAATTACTGTAATAAATATTTGCCGAACTTTGTGAATTGTCAAAGAAAAACAACGATATTGTTTCGTATCCAAACTAATATTATAAATGCGAAGGTAACTCTGTCTGTCTGTCTGTCTTTTCTTCATGCCTAAACTACTGAACTGATTTCTGTGCAATTTGGTTCAGACACAGTTTAGAACTCGAGAAAGGACTTAGGAAAGGACATTTATACCAGAAAATCTGCACGAAGTCACTAATCCACGCCAACGGAGTTGCAGTCAAAAGCTAGTAAAATATAAAATTCATTGATTATTTTTTTTTAATTTATGGCGTAACGAGTCGATCTTTTGTCATTAATCTTTAGCGTTCTAATTTTGGATTCATGGTTTACGTTCCTTTTCTTTCCACACTATGATTTTTTCCTGTGTCGTGGATGCGTTTACTAACATACAATGTCACATACACATGACACTCAGACCCGAAACAACAAATTGTGGATCACATCAAGAGTTGTTCCGTGCTGGAATCGAATCCTCTCCCACACTTAGCATGTTACTACATTTCTATATAAAAACCTAGATAACAGTTCAGTTGTATGACCAGCCATCATAGTTAAGGTATCTTACAAGAGTGATGCAATAATACGATCTTGACAGCGATAAGAATCTCACCACGGCATACAAAGATGGTTTTAAAGTACCTACAACATAATATAAATAAAAATTATTCTAAGCAGAATATAATTTAATAAAACATTTTACTCTAACAACTGTTGCGTAAGCGTCACGCTAGGCCTAATTGGGTCTCGCTAGAAAGCCAGTATTGTTTAAATAAAGTAATTATTTTTTTGTACCTCTAGACATTTGTTTTATAATTGCATTTTTTGAGCCGAAACTATGTAAGCCTAGTAAAAGTGAATTTGTATACATACTTTAACAGTATGTGTAAGTTTGTTTTTATTTCGGCTTCTCTATGAATAAACACGTATCTATCTATCTATATGTATACCTATAATAAATTTGTAGAGGGGTCAATTCTGTACATTAAATATATTTTCAAAGTAACTACCAGGGGATGATAAGTGATCGATACTGATGCCAAAAATGCAATCCGTAAAATTTTTGTCTGTCTGTATGTTCCTTATAGAAACAAAAACTACTCAAAGGATTTTAATAAAACTTGGTACAATTATTCTTTATACTCCTGGGCCGGATATAGGATACTTTTCATCACTCTAAAAGTAAGAGCAGCAAAGCAGTGAAGGGAAATGTGGGAAAACGGGAGAAGTTACTCCCTTTTGTAACTTTTCGTCGCGTGTGTAACCTTAATGGTTAAAGTTACTATTCGCGCCGAAAAGCTTGATTTACTCTTTCAAAACAGCCCAGTACGCGATATTTTCAGGCAACTTTTTGGTGGACGTTGGAGTCGGTAGTACTCCAGGTATACTGTGTATATATTTATATAGTGTACTTTGCCATAAGTACTAAATTGCTGTATTTATAATTACCTACTAAGAGATTAACAAAATAATAGTGGGTTGAAACAAATTAATGACATTACCTACACGACGCTATTTTAAATTAATCGCAGATGGTAATCATTGCCTATTGAACACCAATTACAGCGAATTGTTTACTCAAAACAATAGAGTTTGTTTGTTTGTATCTGAACTGATTGGAGTATGTACATAGAAACTTTCACACTAAGGAGAGTAGTTGTTATAATTCCGTTACTATTACTTTTGTAAGATTTTAATGACCGCTCCTAATACCTGACTGCATGACCGTATCTTACTTGGGCAGTTTTATTTTATTTTATGGAATAGGGCAGCTAACAAGTAGACGCGTCACCAGAAATAAGCAATAAGCGCCGTCTATGGTCACCCAACGGTGTTGTAAATGCGTTGCCGATCTTTACTGGTAGGGGATTTGGAGACAAAGGGAATTTGGGATTGCTTGGGGTGAAGTTTCGGCCTCTGGTAACGTCAAACATACGGCGAAACAACGTGAGTTGTGTCTTTGGTACTGCGAATGTCCATGGGTAGCGCCGATTGCTTACTACCAGGTGATCCGTCTGCTCGTTTGCCAAACTATGACCTGAAAAAACACCCTGTTGTTTTAGAGCTTTTCGTGGCTTTCGTGCCGAATCATGGCTGTGCTATTGTAACTACCATTAAGATACTAACAAAAGTATGCACTGTATTTTTCGAGTCTGAAATAAAGTTTACTTTAATGTATCCCTTAGATTTATAAGATCTACGTTTTGAAATTGTAATAGAAAAATGTTTTTTTTTTTTGTGTTAATTGGCAATTTAAAGGTGGAACATTTTCCTTAATTCAGTTATTTTTTTAAATTTTCGTGAATGTATAAAGGTGAGCTATATGTCTAGTGTTAATACTAATCTGGGAAATTCACGATTCATTCTGCGGCGCATAGATAATCCCAATAAACATTTGTATGGAAATGATCTTGTAATTGATGGATTCACATAAGGTTTAATGGTATTTATATTACAATCAGATGGCGGAGTCATATATTAACGTATAATTACTTTACCCCCAAGACTTGTAGTAAAACGTTATAACATATCGATAGTTAATTTCATGAAATATAGATAAATGTCATTAGGATGTTGGTGTAATTGTATTGTTTACTACTCGTACTACAGAAACTTTATTGGAAATTGACGTAAAAAGTTTAGACCTTGACGGTTAGGTTAGGATAAGGTTAGGTCTGCAAGGCCAACTAAGCCAAAACTATGTGTACGGAGTCTTGTGTCAACATGGATCTATTTAGTAACAATGCGGGGCAGCCATGTTTTGGCAGCACGAAAGGGCTTGTGCCATGTTGTGACACGTTGTGTTGAGTTGCGTAGTGAAGAGGGTTACAGAATGCCCAGCTCTTTTCCTTTTCTTCTCCAATAACTATTTCCCAATTACACAATCTTCAATACCTAAACAACCTCTAGGTGATCCCACTGCTACTTAGCCGTTTTAGACAAAACAAAGCCGGGCCATCAGATTAATTTTTAAATACTTGTCTAGATGAAGGGATTACATCTTCTTCAAAAGCAGCACGTCTTGCCACCTATGCAAAAGTTATGAAAAAAAGCAGTTATGTGACAATCTCTTTAGAAGTGTATTTCTTAAGAACCAAAAATCCTTTATCAAAATTTATCACGATCAGATCTTTTGCCGTGAACACACACTGCATTCCCACATGTAGCCAATCCATTGATTCAATCAACAAATCAATTAATGAGTAAGCAAGATCATAACCGCTCATCACAGATCCTAATCATCTTTATCATGGCAACATTCCCATCCTCAATAACATTTATTGTACACTGGCAACACTTACACCAACGCAGGCGCATCCATGAAGCCTCTTGCACAATTATGACGTCATTTCTGTTCTGATCATAGAAAATGTATACTAGCTAATGTATAGAGATAAATTAATTAATAATCGTTTGTATTCTGAGATAGGACAGTTTAATCACACTATCAATCACTATAAGATATAAACGCGATTTGTCTGTCTGTCTGCTTTATGCGTTATGGGATTTGTGACCATATTGTGTGGGGTTTAGTGGATATTATTCTTTAAGCTGCAGGCAATGAGAAGCGCTGAACATCGAGCTCAGTGACGTGCAATTGGAAAGGCCTATGTCGAGGTATATGACGGGAACAGGCTGATGATGATGATTCTCTATTTAAAATCACGAAAAGTTCTGACTATGAAAAAAAAAAATCATTTATAAAAAAACTTATAGCGCACCGTAAGTTAGTAACAAATATTATCTGTGGCAGCAATTTGGTACTGGTACGTAAGTTTGGAGGTCTGGAATTAATCCAATCTGGTCGTTTCCCGCTTAAAAAATGTCGCGTTCGGCCCAATTATTACCAAAAGGTCATATATATCCATCAGTTATACCATTGTTCTGTTACAAAATTAAACATTCTCACAAATTTCCAAAAATCTGGTCACCATAACATCAAGACAGGAAGGTGTAGTTACAAGATGTTGCGCCTACGCACATATTTACATAGAGGCGGAGTTTATAATAATAATTATTTAACACAATATTATGCGGACGAAAGTGAAGATTTTGGAAAGTGCCGTTACGCTTACTACCTTGTTAGTTAGCTAATTGTTGGTATAATTGTTGTAAAAGATAATAAATATTATTATTTTCATGTTGATTATGTCAATTTTTAAGTGTATATTTTAAACAATGCCTGTGAAGGTAGATAAACCCAATTTTCAATCCCCCTCATTCTCCATCCTCAAACCCCTAATAACCCTGAAGAGGCCGGCGGCACATTTGTTTTAACTCCTTTGGTACTACGAGTGTTCATGGGCGGCACTGATTGCTTACCATTAGGTAATCCGTCTTCTCGTTTGACGACTTAATATGACAAAAAAAATGGGAATAAAAGAAGAACATACTAATATGAGTAGTGGCCAACTAATCATATTCAATACTTCTGTACTTAGAACCGTCACGTTAATACGCCATTTTTTGCGTCATATACGACATTTCTACTAAACCAGCATCCGCACGCGGCTCCGCCCGCGTTGATGACAATTTACACTGCATTAAATTACACTATTCAACATTTTTTTTTAATATTCTCTACGTACTAACCTTTTCTGGACTTTCACGAACAATTCAAGACCAAAATTAGCCAAAACGGTAAAATTATTGTTGAGTTTTTACATTATTTCGAAAATTGGCATTGATTTATATAATAATATATAATGTATTAGCTAGAATAACATGAATTTGAGTAATAAAAGTGATAATTCAGAACTATTAAATTCAGGCACTTTTTGAAGTGTCAGTCAGTATGTCGGTCTGTCCTCTAGAGAAGCTATTTGCTCTTTCCCAAAATGTAGATTCCTATGGACATCCCATAATTTAAGATACACAAACGTTGAACGTGTGAGGCTTAAACATCAAAATGAGGAAACAATAAAGACTTACTCATCCGAAACTACATAATAACACAGTAACATTAGTCTACCAAGCTATTTACATACATAATACGTGCGATTGTCTGTCAGTCTGCATCGCACCTTGACACGTGTGTGGGAGTTACAATAGATGCCGGGCGTATCATGGCTGGAAGGATTTTTGTAGGCAGAAGCTGAAGTTTAAGGCTGATGCTATTTTTATTTGTATTCATAATTGTTAATTAAATAGTCATTCAGGAAGGAGAAAGAGAGAAAAGTACAGGGATGTTAAGGAAAAGGTGGATAGATCGTGTAGAAAAATGTGAATGAAAATGAAGTTCCACTCAGATTGTAAGGCGAAAAAAATGAAGCTATGTCATGAAACTGAACACTTTTATTTGAAGACAGGGAGAAACCTTCAAACATTGTCTAGGTTTCTGGAGAGCACACATTTCCAACTATGGGTCGATAGTACCTAGTACCTACATTATACAACCAAAATACATAGGTAGGTGCTAAAGAAAAACAAAATTGTCGGTAAGACGTCATAAAAAATCCAGAGAGCTCGCATTTATTAAAATGCTTATAGAGAGAGAGAGATTATATTATATTCACACGAGTGTCGTCACATGACATCACCAGCTTGTAAGGGACTACTGCTGAGCAGAAGAAGGGTCCTTCCCTTCTAGCACCGAGAAAAAATGAGCACTACGGCGAAAAATTCATTTTGATATTTACCAGGGTTTGAACATGTAGCCTCATGCAAGAGAAGCGTGTGCTTAACCAGAACACCACGATGAATGAGCGATTTTTATTTAACCTGGTTCAGAACAAGGTTGATCTGACCAAGATAAAAGGGTTTATTAAAGAAAACTGTAACACAAATTTATTATATTTAAAGACTTAATAACCCAAAGCTATTGGGCTGAAAAACAGTAATTAAAATCATATAAAGAAATAAAATCAGTAATAATTGAAAATTATGCAAGATCTTTATCTTAAACTTATATAAAATCAGGAAATATTAAAAAATCAATTTGTCTGCAATCAAAGCAACATAAAATTCTATATTATAGGTAATTGACATTTTAAAATAACTCAAGTTCATTTGCTTAAGTTAATGATCTCAAAAAAGAAATAATTATTCGATTTTTGTTTATACTCTTATCTAAATCTGAATTAATATTATAATTTTATACATTTGAGAAGCATAATTGTTTAGTTAATCAATATTTATCGAAAATATGATTGATTTCTTATAATTTTATTGATTTAAAAGCTGATTAATATGATATTTGTATGTATTATAATTTTTTACACTGTGCTGCATACTTGTATTCGTGGACCGACGACATCTTCAGATTCGCTGGGAGGCAATGGATGCAGATGGCAACATGTCGTTCGACGTGGAGGGCTAAGGGGAGGCCTTTGTCCAGTAGTGGTTGTCTTCCGGCTGATGATTATGATGATGATGTTGGATGATCGTAGACAGAATCCTCGTCATATTTTTTCTGGTAGACTGGTTGATTTCTCTGCACTACCACATTTGGATATTAATGAATGCCTTAAGGCATTAAGTCCGCCATTTACTAAGAATATTGTGTGAATAAACAATAAAAACGATTAGATGCTTTTATATAGTAACAATACAAGGAGCCGATAATGAAGCCTTAGGTGTTACAGAGACTCATCATCATCATAAGCCTATAAATGCTAAGTATCGGGATCTCATCACATCATCACATCAACAGCCTATAAGTACCTACTGCTGAGCAAAGGCTTCTTCTCACACGGAGAAGGTTTTGAGCATTAATCACCACGCTTGCTCAATGCGGGTTGGCGATTTCAAACTTATAATTAGTAATTATAAGTCCAGGTTTCCTCACGATGTTTTCCTTCACCGTATGTCAGTGGTGTCTAAATAATCATAGAAAGTACATATAACTCGGAAAAAGTCACATTGGTACTTGACAGCTTTCGAACCCGCACCCTCATGCACGAGAAGCGGGCGCCTTAACCTCCAGGCCGCCACGACGTCGAGATCTCATACGGAGAAGGTTTAGGGCATTTATCAGCAGGCTTGCTCAATGTGGATGGCAGATACCAAACTTCATATTTAAATTGTGAGTACTAGTTTCCTCATCGTGTTTTCATTCACCGTATGTTAGTGGTATCTAAATAATTTTAGGAACATACGTATAAGTAGAAACATACATATAATTCGGAAAAAAGGTACTTTTGCACTTGCCAGCTTTCGGCTCCTCATGCATGAGATGCGGACGCCTTAACGTCCGGGCCACTAACATGTGTGAAGCCTCGCCACATAAAATATTCGATTCCTGCCTCCGAAGTGTGGGGAAGCCATGCTTCGGCACGAATGGGTCAGCTCGACCGGAGTGATACCACCTCCTCACAGAAAACCGGCGTGAAACAACCACAGCGTTGTGTTTCGCCATGTGAGTGAGGTTACCGGAGGCCCAATCCTTCCCCTCCCTCTCCACACCTAACCTCACTCACACGGCGAAACACAACGCAGTGGTTATTTCGAGCCGGTTTTCTGTGAGGTCGTCTGCTCGTTTGCCGGGCTATTACATAAAAAAAATCCTGGATCAATTCAAATCGCTACTACAGTTTTTACTTAAATCCTTCTAGCGTATCTTAAAACCAATAAATATACATAATTATTGTTTTATGTGTGTTTTTATCAAGACTTTATAATAAGCGAACGTGATTTTAAAATGGTAGAATACAAATTAATGTTTTTTTTAGATCAACGCAACCTCTTTTGTTTCTTGATTATACCCTCATAGCTCTTAGTCATGGCTGGTGTACCATTTAATTACTTGAAGGAAAATGAAAAAACATACTATTTACGACTTTATCTACCCGAAAAATTGGTTAACTGTTGTTTGTTCAATAATCATTGTATTAACTTTGAGTTGAAGAATGAGTGAGCCGTACTTCGGTATGAATGGGTCGACTTGGGAGGGGGGTATAAATGTACCTATATACCATGACCTACAAAAATTCGGCGCAAAACAAACGATTGTCATCAATGAGTTTTTAGGCAATCGAGCAGGTGGATTACCTGATGGTAAGCAATCAGCGCCGCCCAGGGACTCTACCTTTGGGGATTAGGGATTTAGAGATTTAGGGGAGGGGGAGGGGAAGGATTGTGGCCCCAGTAACCTCACTCACACGGCGAGACACAACGCTGTGGTTGTTTCACGCCTGTTTTCTGTGAGGCCGTGGTATTGCTCCGGTCGAGCCGACCCATTCGTGCCGAAGCATGATGGCTCTCGAATACTTGAGTTTACTTACTTTAAGGCCTTAAATCCTTCGCCATCAATACCCTAATCCTCCCAGGTTTACCAATCCCCAAAAGAGCGGCAAGTAATTTTAACTCCTCCGGTGTTGTAGGAGTCCATGGGCGACACCGATTGCTTACCATTAGGTGACCCGTCAGCTTTTTTGCACTAGAATGACATTCTTTTTATGAAAATACTTAGACTTATTTCAAAAAACGGCGTTGTCTTATATATTAGGCCTCCGGTAACTTCACCCAGACGGTGAAACACAACGATGTAGTTGTTTGACGCCGGTTTTCGGTCAAGCCATCCATTCGTGCCGAATCATGGCTATCTCCGTGTAAATGAAATAGCAGGAGGCCCTATTGGGCCTCCTGCAATTTCCCCCCATCCTATCCTAATCCTAAAATAACCGCTGTTAAACCCGCGATGGTTTGTGCTGGTATGTATATACAAGTTAATATTAGTTGTTGTTTAATAATCTCATCATTATCTCCTTAAAACGCCGGCAACGCACTCGTAACTCCTTTGATGCTGCGAGTGTCCATGGGCGGCGCTGATTGCTTACCATTAGGTCTGCTCGTTTGCCAGCTTATAGGTACTTACCATAAAAAAATCTGACAGATAAAGTGTCCCTTGATTCTGGCAGATAATTCAAAATCCATAATCACTACAGTATCAACTAGATTAAAGATAATATTGTCTGCTTCATCAATGCTATGAAAGCATTTGGTTAAAGAGTCCATTCACAGTGCCCTTGCGTAGGTCGTGGTATAAATTACCCATCAATAACTATTAGCATTGTGTTTACATACAAACGCCTAATTAATAGTACATTCTAAAAAGTCTACATAGCGGGCTACACATTAGTAATGGACAATTATACCCTTTTGTGGAAATGCTCAACCTTGTTCAGTATTAGTTTTAAGGTTTAATTTTATTTGTATTGTAATAATAGTGTTTTAATCGTATTGTTTTTACATGTGTCCTTTTTATTTAGAACATTTTGGTTAAATTTTTAACGTAAGGTACTCTTTTTTCACTAATTTACTAAGTTATCGGTAGCTATACCCTTTTTGAATAGAATTGATTTGACGTTTGTAATATTTAAATCCAAATTCATCCGCAAGGCAGCTCGTGGCGAGCTGTTGGGCAGTGGCGACCCCCGGACCTGACTCCCGGGGGATGTCTTGTTCTTCATCTCCGGATAGTCGTCGTGACGAGCTGGAGTTAACACTGATGAAGAACAAGCCCTCCTACTTCATTCTTGCCTTAATTGGCTGGCTTGAGCGGAGATCAGCAAGAGTAGGAGTTGAAGGAGACTCGGGGGAAGGACGTATCTCAGTAAGGTACTGGTAGGGGTCTTGACTGTACTTCCGGCCGGTTGCTCTTATAGCCGTGGGATGCCTCTCCTTCCCCAAGCGGCTCAACGTATGTAGCCCCCGCGGCCCCGTGTCGCTACATGCTAGCGGCCGTTTTCAGGGGCCCATTAATTGAGTTTGCCAGTCACCCCCTGCCTGTTCTTCCGTATGTATCAATATTGGTCAGGGACAGGGACCATAGTATTTCCATAGTTATCATATCCATAAGCCCATAGCACCCTATATACCCATACCCTATACTTAAGGGTAAACCTTTCAATTATTACCGCATTTCGCAAAAGTCCTATATCAACCGGTAAATATCCTTGGGTGCACTTTCATAGTGCATACTGAGTGGATCCTGTGATTCTGTGAAAGGAAACGAACACACATAATCCAAATTCTCAGTAATACAATATCGAAATATCGCATTCTTAGGTTACAAAAGCGTAAAGTAGGTAGTATTTCTTGAAAATATGTTTTTACAGACTTCAAGAAAAGGAAAATTATTGCAGCTTATTAAATAAGTTTAATACCTGTATTAAACTTTTATAACAAAAGCGTCAACAATAATTGCAATACCTTTAATATAATATTTGTATCTATAAACATAATATGTACCATTATTAATAAGAATTACTTCATTATTTTTCCATTATCGATATTGCGGAAGGTATTTTATTATGAAGGGCATGGTGATATTATTGATTAACATCTTTAAGCGTCAGATATTATATTTTCTTGACGAAAAAATAGGTGACATATTTAAGCTATCATAGGATGCACGTGGAATAAGAAATTTGTACACAGCTGCAGAATGTGCACCGTGGTATCCTGGAGATTAAGGCACCCGCTTCTCATGCATTGGAAACCTGGCAAGTCTTAATGTGACTTTTTCTTAGTAAGTAAGTAGCAGAGGATTAGGAAGTACTCTGTCGTCATGAAACTGCTGTGTGCATTTTACTTATTTCTTGTTACGTAATAGATCGGCGAATGACCAAACGGATTTACTAAATACGTATTTTTGTCACACTTACTTTTAAAACTTTCGCATTTCTTATTTACAACATATAAATACGCGGGTATTAACGCGAAAAGTATTTATCTAAATACCTTGGCAGGCTTGACCTTTCGACCTCTTTTCACAGGTCGTGGTAACAAGCAGACTAAAGATGCGATGTCACAGCTCCCTGCATTCGGGCGATGAATCTTCATCTACCCTCTCATTTTCATTTTCTACCATATTAGGGCGTCTACATTCTACCTACTCTGACCGTATCCACAGATGTGTTAACCGACTTTGAAGGAAAGCGAGGTTGTGTTTTTCAAATCACTGGTTTCCACGTCGACGACAATTTAAAGCTGTCGTCCCAATTGAAACTATTTGGGCGTTTTTCAAGCCAACCAAGGTATTTCAATAAATACCTACTTTTCGCGTTAATTCTCGCGTAAATAGTATATGTTGTATTTTTGTCACGAAAAAAGATGAATTTTAGAAAAATCCAATAGAAGCTTAAGAGTACAGCTACCGTTTTTAAATAATTTAGACAGTCATCATAATTTTATTTTCAGACTAGTTTTTTTCGGATTATTATTTCAATGGTAGCATTTTATGATCGTTTCTTATCAACCTTTTAGTTTTAGTTTTTATAAATCAGTTTTAGTTTTTATAAATCTTTTTAGTTTGTATAAATCCAGTAGGATACTAAAAAGTAACAATATTTATCTCAAGTCTTTGATCTTCAAGGAACCGAGTAGATGTTCCTGATTTCGAATCTCGATTGTCTATGCCAAATGGCTTCTGTCTTTTATTGCTTTAGGTTATTCTTTAAAGAAATTATTAGGATCTGTGCCTTGCAACTAGGAACCAGTTTTCTCTAGAAATCCTGTTCTGAAGTTGTGAGTCATAAAATTATAATATGTAGGTACAAATCGTGTCAGAACTTTGGAAATGATAAAAGGGAATATACAGTATTTGTCCAGTATACTTAACCGGGTTGGAATAATCTTTTCCTACCAAGAGTTCATCAGAATAAAATTACGTGAAGTATACAAATATTATTAATGAATAATGTCTCAAATTGTCGTTTGAATTAAAAAATAATTAAAAAGAAATTACTATGTCTTAAACTATACTATATTTTGTGTTGAGTAAAGATTCAAGACAGGCGTCTGAGCAATAAGGTTAGGCCTTCTTACGCCTGTCAAACGGGAGCCTTGTAAATCCTTGAATGGAAAATATATTTAACAATTCGTAATAAATCAGTTTATTCATACTAAAACTTACAAAAGAATAAAATATAAAATAATGTCGCATAACATTTAGATGATTTTTTTCCTAAATATCAATAAATAGTATCAACATTTTACGTAATGTTGACAATTTTATTGTTTTTTAAAACAGCCACACATCAATCTATGGCAACGGACTTACCACACAAGCTGCCAACATCAGCATACCTAACTGAGAATAATAACAAAACAGAATTAACATATAAATGCTCCAAAAACTCCCTTCTGAATCGATTATTGCGTAGTTCTCGATAAAATTTATTCGATATAAATCATCGATATTCGTTTCGATCTACTCCGAATATGTCAAATTAATGTATCGGTATAATAAATGGGGCCAAGTTCTTTTTTATAGAAATACCAAATTAACTTTACAGTTGATCACGTCACTAGCGTCCTTGTAACATCATCGTTTTGTATATGTTTTTTATAGTTCAAATTTTGTCCACCCGCATTGATAACTTGGTTGGTGTTAACACAACAATTTTCTCAACGCGCAGTTCCAAAAGTTTATAGTTGTAATCTTGAATTTTTATAGTAGTGTTTCGTAGTTAATATCACAGATAAGCGATTAAAAAAGGGCCCCTAATGAAATGACCACAAGATGGCGAATACTGAATATGTATGAATAGTGATGTACCTATATATTGATGAGCGAAAGACATAACAATTCAAAGTGAATATTAATAAGTCGTTCAAAGTTTCTTAGTGAAATAGAAAAAAAATACTCCAAAAATAATTACATATTGTTTGGGAAATCTACTAGGCATAAAGAATTGTACGCTCTAGATTCTGCTCTTTCTAGACAAGTAAATTGATTATTGATTAACCACTAAAGCCAACAAGATTATCAGCATGTTGACACTAACTTGATCGTATAGTTCCTACAAATGTATACAAAGCTGCAGCGCCGCAATCCACAAAAAAAAAGATTTTCGACTACAATCTTTTCATAACTTGATGACGATGCCCATGATCTAAAAAATATTAATTTCTGTGAAACGAAGAAACTTAAAATCAAAGAATCATAGTTTTAGCTTTACAGTCCTACTAAGATTATAAACGCAAATTTCTGTGAATATTATATGGATAGAAGATAATATAAATAGAATTATATAGATAGAATGATGTATGGATGCGTGTAGAGATAGATGAATATATGGATGTATGTATGTATGTATGTTACTTTTTCACAAAAGAACTACTAAATGGAACTGAGATAATGATATTTACATAGGTTTTTGTCCTGATACTGCGTGTAGTACTGCGGGCAGACACCTTTTAAGGCAAACAAGTGAATATTCCCACGGCAACACATTTGTGTTAAACAATTTTAAACTCTATAAAACATAAATAATGATAAATTACACTAGTTCAAAGCTCGGCTGATTAATAAAACTAATTAGAGACAATAAAAATCTCGTAAACACGTCTTTTGTACATAAGGAGCGGATTTTATTATTAAAATTTATTAATAATATTTTTCATGTAGAAGGGATTGTCAACATTTTGCAATTTTGTTAAATAAATATTACCTTTTAAATTCGTCCTTCACTGAATATTTTTTCAAGATTTTAACGTTATATTATTATCTACATTTTAATATTCTGGTTAGGTCAATATTGTCTACTTCAGCAGCAGCAGCAAGATCAGGAGCTCGGAGCAGAAAGAGGAACGAGGATAGTCAGTAAGAGTCTGACATTCCCCGCCCCACCGTGGGCAAGAGAAGTCACTTGATGAAATTGGCTCCTCAAAAAAAGCTCTTCGTCAACGTTGATTTTAGGGAATCGAATCCCGCGACATCTTGCACAGCAGCCTGCTTTACTACACGACTCAGTCAAAATAATTGTTTTTTTAATATTGAAATGATAAATAGAAACGAATGTCTCCTGTTGGAGAGACTCCTTGCATTGATTAGACCACTTAACTAATTTGATGAATGATGAACAGAAAAATGACTTTATAATTTTCACTTTTGATTATTTTACAAGTTCAGGGAGACTTATCTAAAGGTTTTTCAAAGCGACGTATAAACGATAAAAGGTTGAAAATTCCTGTCCTAAGCAGCTTTACTTTTGAACGATTTTGTGAACAAAGTAACTCAGTCGATCAATCAAATGTTTTAAAACCAGGATGTTGGAACCGTAACAGCGACATTATCGGATTGATCTTAATTTTTATGTAAATACTTGATTAACGTTGTGATGATGATCGATTTCTTGATTTTGGTTATATTAACGTTTATTTAAAAATATATCTTAGTTTGTTATTTTTTTTTTTAATATATTTTTATGAATATTTTTGTAATTAATCAATTGAAATGAATTCTCTGTAAAATAAATATAGTTTTCGCTCTTGCTTCTTTTCTATTTTTGGATACGAGTCTCGGTATAAATTATTATTGTGATCATTTCTCAAAATACTCACAAGCTAAAGCTAAATAGGGAAATATACTACTGTGTTATTGCACACCAGAAGTTTCGGTAGCATACATTCGCTATTGTTATTTGTAAAAGTATCCTTAACTTATTGTCTCTAATCTTAAATGATTGCCACATTTTTATGGTTTTAGAGTATTGTCGATGTAGGAAAGACGTGATTCAGCACGAATGAGTAGGGTCAACCCGAATAATGTGATTCGGTCAAAGTGTTGTGTTTCGCCGAGTAAAGTTACCGGAGGCCAAATCCTTGTTTTCGTCACCCAATACTTCTTTCCCTTTCTCAATTGCTTCCCAATCCTTAAGTCACTGAAATCGTAATCCTCAAAAGCAACCCCGCTGGTGTTGCGAGCGTCTATAGGTGTCTGTCTGATGACATTGTATGGAGGATGTATTTTATCTCTTATAATAACTTAGATGTTTATCTAGCCCTGATTAAATTGAGTATAATTTTTGGTACAAGGATTTAATATTATTATCATAGTCATTATTGTAATTATGATCAAATGTAAGACTTCTACTATTGAGTATAAATAGTTCATATTTATAGGTTATACCCAATGAGCTCCAGACTACTGGTTAAACCCGACATCGTACGACTTTTATTACGATAGCTATATACCAAAAATATATATATAGAGAAAGGATGAAAATTAAATCAGAACAGTTAAAATATCATAATTTAAAGAAATAAAAGTTCAAGTTCTAGATCATTTACAAAAAAATAAAGCCATAGGGTAGCGGCGGAATAGAATACTTCTATAATACCAATTTCACACCAAACTCTTACTGGGGGGTGTGTTTTTTTAGAAGATATCTGATCTTCAATAGTAAGCAATCAGACTTTTGATCATGTAAGGATCAACTCCTATGATAGACAACTCTATATATCATAATTAACGCATTCATGTATTAAAAATACTATGGTTTAAATTTAGAATGTGGCTCTGTATATTTTTTGGCATGCCAGTGTTCTCCCATAAATATAATAAGTATTATAGTTAATGGTCCAAAAATGATTCTGTAATAAATATATTTTTAATGCAGCAATAGTACGTCGTAAAATGGCGTGGTGACCCGGAGGTTAAGCGGCCCGCTTCTCATGCATGAGTGTGTGGGTTCGAAACCTGGGAAGTACCAATGTGACTTTTTCCGAGTTATATGTACTTTCTATGACTATTTAGACGGTGAAGGTAAACATTGTGAGGAAACCTGGACTTATAATTTCTAATTATAAGTTTGAAATTGCCAACCCGCATTGAGCAAGCGTGGTGATTAATGCTCTCTAACCTTCTCCGTATGAGAAGAGGCCTTTGCTCAGCAGTGGGCGCTTATAGGCTGATGATGATGATGATGAATATTACAGGATGTACTGCCAAGCTTTTTTAAGTTAAATCGTGTTCTAATAAAAAAAAAATACAGTAAAATTTACGAGCTCAGAAATACGCAAATCATATCAGCCGTCATAAAACAATCATATTCTATGACTTTAAAATGCTAATATAAATGTCTAGTTTTTTGGCGTCTCAATTACAATACCTGCCAAAAAGGAATTCGCAAATGCTATTGTGCTTACAAATCTAATCATTTCTGAACGGTTATTAATTAATTTTCAATCACCACCTTCGTGAATCTACAGTAAAAATTACATAATAATTGATTCGAATGATATCCAGTATCCAGTCATTCATATCAATAACCAATAAAAATAAATTGAACATCAAAATTCTTCGCATAATAAATTAAATCATAATTAAATTTATTAGATTAATAACTTTTTGTACGCGTAACATCAAAATGAAATCGAAATAATACGAAATTCCCTTTCAAATACCAGAAAGACCTAATTACATGATCCTCCGCCTAGTTGTGAATCAGAAGTTCTATGCAACTTTTGCCCATGACCTTCGTTCAGGATATCAGATCGCCACCTATATATAGTGAGACGAGGATCAACACCAACATTCTTCTGCCAACCTCAGACCAGATAACATCATGAAGTTGGTAGGTGTATCAAAAGCTTTAGACGAATCTAAAAAACAAATTGTGACAATAGATTCCGTTTTTACAAATTGATCGTGATGTTTCGTTATAGTTTTTCGTGATTTGTGTAACTGTTTTGTTATGGGGTCCGATTGCAGTGTATTTTATAATTTTACTGTTTGTACGGTTATAACATTTTGGCAACGATTACCGTAATCGGTTAACAAGTGTTCGACATGGTGTTTTATAAAATTTTGATAATGTTGTAACAGTACCGTATAAATTGTGTGTGTAAAAGTATTACTTAATCAATTTTTATCATATTTTTCAATAATTTCCACATCATTAAGAAGTGTAATATTGATGTCGGTGAAAACCACAACATTTGCTGAAACTACGGTTAAATCTGAATTCGTTGCAAAAAGCCTATGACAAATTTGAAATTCGCAATTAATAATAGTTTGACTGTAACTAGACATTAATTATATAAAGGTAATAGATTTTGAATAGGTATTTTTTGTGAGGGGAACATCATCAAATATTTTTTCCACCCAGGGTGGGGCGGGATTGAGTTTCAGACTCTTACTGACTAAAAACCCCCTGTTCCTTCTCCTGCTCTAGGCTTAGACCGCGGTGCCTCAATGACGCGCAACCCCGGCCCGGAATAGCCTTACAAAAAAACATTCCTTTCAAAGTTCAATTCCGTTTACACAATTCCCTCTGATTCATATTTTCTTTCATATCATTATGTAGCTAAAATTAGGACAACTTGTAAATTGCTATTTTGAAAGACTCAGGAAATCAATCAAGGTCAAAATAGCTGTACATCTTTCTGTTCTTCAATATTTTTAAATCGTCTTCTATCGTTTCTTTTAATATCAGATCGTACTCGCCGCCCTGATCGGAGCCTGCGCTGCCGCAAGCCTGCCTGGCTATGTTGCCCCTCAATATCGCTACCCCTACAATTATAACTACTATGATACAAGGGCTAGAGCCGCTCTCGACAGGAGCGCCGCCATCTTGAGGTCTGATTCCGAAGTCAACGAAAAAGGATTCCGTTACGCTTTCGACACTGAAAATGGTGAGTTGTTTATCTTTATTTATTTTATTAATTGTGCTTCTGGATCCCACGATCCTACTTCTGGATCTCAAGTAAAGCTAAGTAATGATTATAAGATAAAAATGTAGAAAGGACGAGACTGTAATCTAATAAAACTGTAAAATCCATTGTTATAGTGCTAGGTAAAAACACACTAAACATAAAAAGAAATTTTGATTTTATAGATTCCAATTTATATTTGCATCTGGTACAATATACAACAAATTCTGATTACCCAACAAGTGTAAGCGCGATGATACGCATTCACATCATTAACTTAATCAAGTTGCGGGTGACGTGGGTGCGACTGCGCTTTACACAACTTTGCATAGAGGATCTAATTTGAAATCTTTAGTCTAGAAACTCTAGTAGGATGCAAGGTACAAATTGTAGGCGTGTGTAAAATTCATGCATAAACACGTACTTCTTTCTTAACAGAACTAAATTTTTATCGTAGCTCAGATGACTTCTCTAAAATTACGGAGTAGAAATGGTTTTCAGTTTTTACTTTTGGATTACACAAAATGTGTTCGAGTAAAACTTCAGATGCTTTGGACCTCTACAGAGAAATACTAGTTAATTCCCGTTCAAGTATTATGTCTAAAATAGAATAGATCCTTATCTGTCGTGGTCTGTAACAATAAATTATCTATTATAATATATTATATTAATCAGATATTACAGTATTAAAACAGTGAATGTTGAAGTAAAGACTGAAATTCCAACTATCGACACATTTAAGAAACCTTCGATGACCAAAAATAGCCTTACGCACCCATAACAGTATTTCTAATAAAGAAGAACAATTTAAGAAGAATGCTTTTAAATTACACCTACGATACGTCCTTCAAAAGTCAGACCAGATAAAGCAACGATGCATATTTAACCATCTTACACATAATTGCAAATTACACTCGAGTTCTAAGTAGGCAGATCTTATCAAACACATGTATTGCTATTTTACAGTTAGCTTGATTTAGGTAAACATGTGCTAAGTTTGCCAATAACTGGCTTGGTCTGGGTACAATTTCATTTCATTCGACATCAAATTTTATGTGATTTGTTTGTGTTCACGATCTATGAAAATTAATGTGTTTTTTCACAACATTTTTTCCAAGCAGTAAAAACGATTCTTGTTCTAATCATATTCACATGCTATTGAGTTCAATGCAATGAAATATCTCCTGCTAACCAAACTTCATTATCTTTTCAGGCATCCACGCAGACGAAACTGGAGTTGAAGCCAATGGAATCCAAGCAGCTGGAAGCTACTCCTACACTGGTGATGATGGCCAGGTTTATAGTGTGACTTACACTGCTGATGCCAACGGCTACCAGCCTCAGGGATCTCATCTCCCTACTCCACCTCCTATCCCTGCTGCCATCGCCAGGTCCCTTGAGGAGAACGCGAGGGATGAAGCTGCTGGAATCTTTGATGATGGTGAGTTTAAAATGTTCATGTTCATAGTATAGTTCGATAAATTAGATTTTTTATATGGTTAAGATAGAGACGTCCTCAATTTCAACGATTAATGACAGGATTCCGAATTAAGATTATGAATAAACACTTCGTCTCATTTGTAATTATGAACTGTTTGAGACTTTTTAACGTAATGTTTAAACTTGCTGTTTATTTAATGTTTATAAAAATATTGGTAATTAAATAATAGTCACAACTGACTCTACTAGAATAATTAGGAGAATTATTAAAAGTTTTAATCAGATACATAATTATAAAACTTTCATGTATGAGTAGTTTAAAATACGCAATTAAATTCTATTTTATCTGTTAATGATCAGTAAACGATTGCTTTTAAAGATAATCACGCCTATACACGCCTCTTCCTTTTATTTATTTGATATTGAATAATAAAGTTAATGAATTACCAATACATTTGAATTACGTAAATTCATTTCGAGATAAGCAATTCAGCAAAGCAAAAGAAACTAGGAAAATAACTGACAAAACCAATTTCGGTTAGCAATTCTCTTAAAAAAAAATAGAGCTACATTTTCAACCATCCAGGTACAGTTAAGAATTAGATAACTTGGCTTAGAAAATAGTTTCATTTTTTATCGAGTATTTAATATGAATGATCATCTCTCTATTCTAATTTACAGGTAGCTACCACGACACCAAATACACCCCAGGCGTTGTTCTAGCTCGCAAGCAGTACAGATACAACCCATTTTACCCATACCGTCGTTACTGATCGACTGAGAACGTCTAACCAGTAAGGAAGCAAACAGCAACAGAATTTGTACAGTGCCATTTGATATAGGTTAAGATTATATATATTTACAAAGAATAGAAAATTCACAGAAGATCAACATCCACGAAAATTTGACGAAGAAATGGTAAATCCGGAATGAAATTTCTGTATTTTTTTTTCGTCGAATGTTCCATTGAAGTTGGCCTTCTGTAATTAATTGTGTATATTGAAGCAATAAAGTTAATTAATATTTTTAATTGTTGTTTTATTTTATATTTCTATTACTTTTGCCATCTCGTTGAATCGTATTAGGAGCATCGTTATTACGTAACACTGCTCTTATTATCTTTTCACATAAATTATATAATATTCAGTTCAAATAATTTACATTCTGGTTTGTCCTTCTCTATCACTATCACGGGATTTCGTCTAGCATCTTTTGTCACACTCTATCTTTTTTGACCTTATTTGATCCCTTCAAACTTTGTCATATGATAATTTAAATCTCGAACCGAACAAAGACATTTTCACAAATATTTTAAAAAATTAAATGTAATAAATCTTCTTTTGGCTCAGTCGGATATAAATGCAATAAATATAAAAAAAAAAAAATATTAAATAATTGGTCCTCTACATCAGATAATTCGCCATAATATCCAAGCAAACTTGGCAAGCAGGAATATAGTAAAAAGGTGTCCATTGGTGGCGCCGATCACTTTCGATCGATCGCTCGTTTGCCTCCTATAACTTCTCCTGCTTCAGATGGAGCGAGAAGAAGAATCAGACAAGTACTAAAAACCATCCCATTGCTTCTAGTGCTTCGAGCCGAACCGTGGTATCTACAACATAACGCGTTCACCCTCAACCAATGCAAGTCCGCTGCGTTGAGTAACTATACATATGCCTCCGAAGAATAAAAATTGTGTCATCTAGCTGTACCATATTGAATACATGGGGCTCAATAATTTGAAGATTCTTGATCTTGCCTTTATTATTGCGATAAAGCAATTAAATCTAACGAACTTCTTTAATTCTTGTACAACATCAAACGTGTTAATAAAATTAATTTTATTACCGTTTTTATAATCTGAGCTAACCATTATTACATTAATATTTGTAGGTTATAACTCAATGTTTAAATTGCTCTTAAAATGGTACTTATATTTTTTTAAAGGTGGTTAGCCTTGGGTTTGTGTTGAAGGATGGTTTTGGAATTCAGTGCTACTTTTACAAGTGCTCATTTTGATGAGCAAAACAACTTATTTTCTTTCATAAAGACTTTAGATGCTGATGCTGATGATGATAATATGTGTTAATAGGGTCTTTAATACATAACATACACATGCATACATAACTATGTTCAATGATACCTATATTCATTTTTTATTGCATTCTAATCTTACTGAATTAGTTTTATATTATTTCATTTGGTATGAAAACACTGAATTTTAAGTAAGTTCATAGATCTTAGACCATGTTACAGTACTTAACTTATAAAATCATTAACATAAAAATGAACAAAACTATGTAAATATTTTATTTTTTATATGTAAATATTTTGATTGCACGGTTAGAATGGCTGCCGTGCAACGTGTAGCGGGCTTCGAATCCCGCATAGAAAAGCTTTTTGTGTGATCCACAAAATTAGTTGTTTCGGGTCTGGGTGTGATGTGTATATAAAATGGATATACGTTGCGCTTTATTAGATTAATGAGGTATAGTTTTTTCATATTGTGTAGGAAAACAGCACGTGGAAACCTGAACTTTAAATTATAAGTCTGAAATTTCTAATCCACATTGAGTAAGCGAGGTAATACGATCAAACCGTGTGAGAAGAGGCTGTGCCCATTATTAGCCAATTATAGGCGGATGATGATGACGATAAGGCACACCAAACACGATACATATTCTTAAAAGTTTTTGCCCTTTTACTTGATAGATACCATCGCCCATTAACGAAATGGGTAAGATCGTATTTCATCACATTTAATATCACCCTCAATTACATATCTAATTCAAGTCTAATCAGCATCCATTCATCTTAGTCGATACAATCTTGTCTTATTATTGATCCTGTTGGCACCCGCTGCACTTTACTATACACATTAATCATGCTTTGATATGTCACAGTGTGCTTCATAAATCTTGTGAATTGAAGGATCATTGATGATTTAAGGAAAAGTCATCTAGGCTTTTTACTAAATAATCTCTAATAGACTTTGGTTTAGTTATGATGCTTGAGATAATCTCAAAAAAAAGAGGTGGTTAAAGAGAATATTTTTTTTACTACGAAGAAAATATTTGAAAATAGAATTTTTTAATTTGTTCAAAGAGAGTAGTTCTTTTTTTGAAATAAAAACAAAAGATTCAAAAATGGAACTCTTAATATTATGTTATTGGTGGAGAAATAAATGAATGTAAACAAAAAGATCTTTTGAATCTTCTGTTTCGATTTTTGATGTTAGAAAAATTGGTCGATCGAATACTTGAGTCACTAAAACTCTCTATTACAGCAGTAGCTCACGTTGACAGATTTTTCTTTGTGGTAACAAATTTGTCCGTTTATAGGAAAATTGATTTTTTGTAGCAAGAATTTTTTTACTTTTAATATTTTTTTAATGACTTTTGTTGCTATTGTTCCACAAAGTAAATCAAAAAAGCTTAATATCTATCTGTTTGCCAACGACCTAACCTTAAAATTAAAAATGTGAAAAAAATCAATATTCTCATAAAGTGACAGCGAAACGTTTAAATATTTCGGTATAATTTTGCAGTTGATAGGCAGGTTGGAAATTGTGATGAACAGAATCAGAATATTAATTTGTTTTGCAGATTGCAGATGCAAATTGCAGAAACACTGTTAGGCGATCGAGGATCAATTTTATCAAGTTTTTAGGGAAAATAATATTCTTCCATATCGAAACTGAAATATAATCATTAAAAGGTATAAATCAAATAAGCAATTGATTCTGACATTTTAAATCGTTCTATATCATAAATAAAGCTTAAATTTAAACAACAAGGATACATATTAAAAATAATTATTTATGAGACTTGTTATTGTTTTAAAACTGAAAGAAGTTGATATGATATTAATTGTTAATTTGAATTAATTTCCTTTACACGCATCTTGCATCCGTACTTTAAAAGGTTACGACATTTCTTTGGCAAGACAATGAAAGCGTTCTTATTGTATGTCAATTTACTCAACACCAAACCCCAACCGAACGCTGGCGTTCGCGCACATATGTTTTATTCTTCTATTGTGTCTCGAATTATCACCATTGAAAGGTTAAGGATGATACAGCCTGGGTTGCCAACCCATTTTATTGGGCCAACTTTTAGGAAAGAAAGACTTTTTAAGAGTTGGTCTGCCAGCAGAAATCTGATGAGGCCAATTCCTCTGCTAGTTGGCCACTAGTTGTCCTGTCCTATTTTATATCAAGTGCAAGCCCAATCATTAATCGCCGCCTCCAACCTGGAACAGGAGAAGGAACGAGGTGGCTTTTAGTTATAGAGAGTGTTCCATTGTCCATCTACGACGGGAATCAACTGGTGACAAAAATAATAATAGTTTTTTGAGGAATCTAAACAAGTCCTCAAAAAAAAACTCTTAAACTAAACAGGTTTGAGCATCTGGGTTCATTAAAATCAGTTCAGTATTTAAATGGTTCTTAGTTGAAAGCTTGAATGAATAACCGAAGGGCACAATTAAAAAAGGTCTATAAACTAAGAACCTACCATTACGCAACGCTTAAACCTTATTGACGCTGATAGCAGAATTATAATAAAAAAATTGCAAAGTTAAGATTTAATCAAGAGCGCGTATTAGAAAGGAAAATCACAAAATAATCAGTGTGTAGTTAAAATAAAAATGAGTCGTTATCCCGCCTTCTTATAGCCGCCATTGTTAATTGACTTAATCACCGCGTTAGGTACTTAAAAGTAAATTGATAAATATTCATGAATTCGTCTGCTGTGTGTAATAAAAGTAAGTTTCGTTGTTATTTGCCTATCATAAATAGTTCTAACGAAATCATGTATTACATTCTAAGTGTGGGAGAGCTATGCTTCGGCACGAATGGGTCGGCTCGTCCGGAGTGATATCACGGCTGCACAGAAAACTGGCGTGAAATAACCACAACGTTGTGTTTCGCCGTATGAGTAAGGTTACCGGAGGCCCAATCCTTCCCCACCTTCAATCCCTCCCCAATCCTTAAATCTCCAAATCCGTCCCAAAAGGTTGCCAACGCACTCGTTATTCCTGCGTTGCGGGTGTCCATGGGCGGCGCTGATGGCTTATCATCAGGTAATCCGTGTGCTCGTTTGCCGACCTATTACATAAAACAACACATATTTAGTTAAAAATCTTAAACTGGAGTATAAACGTATAGATTTACAGACAAATTTTATTATTTGTTTTGCGTTCAAAATGAATTATTAGACTTTTTGACTTTGGAATATATGATGCTGTTTCAACTCGTATTAATATAGACCCGATAAAGTTATGTGACGGATATTTCCTATCAATAATGTTCTAAATTGTTCAAATATTGTAACCAAGCCCTTAACCAAGCACAAAGACTGTTTCACTAGCAGCACTGATCAAAATTTTTTGACGATATTCAAATCGAATCTAAAAAAGCCGCTTCTATAAGCAAAGCAACCAATCATTCAAATCTACGTCTACTGCCACATACATTCCTCTTTCGTTACAATAAGATATAATTAATAGGCAAAATATCGATTAGGCGTCCGTATTCGAATCAAATTATTACATAAACACCAAATCATAACCCTATTTCTTTATCATTATATGTTATGTAAGGTATTACAGAGTAATAATTACATTAGCTAATACTAATCATGTATAGTCATTTATTATTACAGTAACTAGAACCTATTGGAATATAACTAGGTATGAAATTTCGTAATATTAAAATAAAGTGCTAAGATTTTTGTAATATGTCATGGTGGCCCGGAGGTTAAAGCGCCCGCTTCTCATTCATGATGCATGAGGGTGTGGGTTCGTGAGTACCAATGTAACTTTTCCGAGTTATATGCACTTTCTATGATTATTTAGACACCACTGACATACGGTGAAGGCAAACATCGTGAGGAAACCTGGACTTATAATTTCTAATTATAAGTTTGAAATCGCCAACCCGCATTGAGCAAGCGTGGTGATTAATGCTCTAACCTTCTCCGTATGAGAAGAGGCCTTTGCTCAGCAGTAGGCACTTATAGGCTGATGATGATGATGATTTTTGTAGCGGAAAACCATCCATCAACTTTTCTCTACTTGGGTGGGGTAAGTGAGAGGGAGGGTCAGACTCTCACTGACTAAAAACCATTTCGTTCCTTATCCTTCTTCTGGAAGGAGCCGCGTTTGGGTTTACATCTGAAACAGTGGTGAATTATGAGGTATCTACTATTTATCCTATACTTCCTTGTAAAGTAACTAGACATACTTGTAAATTTAATTTTTTTAAGGTGTTGCCAGCTTCTAATGCTTGTTGTCAAATACCAATGTGACTTTGTTCCCTTTGTCCCCAGTTCGTCGGTATTTTTTTTTTTTTTTTAGAAAACGTTGCTCCGCACTAGGTCTTTTTCCTGTGTCGTGTGTCCTTTTACAAACAGACAATTCCAAATGCACATCACACCCACATTACACAAAGAGTAGTTTCGTGCGGGAATCGAACCCGCGACACGTTGCGCGGCAGCCAGTTGCCCAGCCACTGCGCCAACTGTGCAGTTCAAACTCACAGAAACCTTGTGAAGAAAACTAGCAAATTCGTTTAAAGTAAGCGTGGTGATGAACGCTCAGTCCTTCTCCATGTTAGGTTAAATAAGGATTCAATAGGTCTTTTACTTGCATTAGCAGTCTTCCAAATTACCCCCCAAAACGAGATCCTGTATCGAAATGAGTTGCCAATCATCTTAAGTCCAAAAAACTTTATGTAACATCTCATTATAAACCATTGTTTCAATCAGTTGATTAATTTATCTAATGTTCCAATCTTGATCTGTTTGTAATTAATGTACATTTTGAAAGTTTCATTTAATTCCCCTCTCCCTCCCCGATAAAGCAATCGTGAATAATTAAAATTCTGATCGAGATTGAAACAATGCAACAGATTAAAGATACTTTTTTTTTGGTTTGGCATAAAGCGGCAGCGGCTATCGAGCGTACAGATGACCTGGTGGTAAGCATTCGACGCCATCTATGGATACCAGAGAAGTAAAATTTTGGTTATCAGCCTTTGTGGGATTTGAGGATTGGAGAATTGGGTTGGGGAATGGGTATGGTTTTGGCCTCCGGTGACATCACACGGCGAAACACAATGTAAGCCCCATATTCTGTGGAGTTGCTCCGGTCGAGCTGGCCCATTGGCATGGCTCACCAAAACTTGTTACTCTTACCATTTAGCATAACTGCCAATTACTTACAATTATAGACTGATGAGAAATATATATATAGGAAAACATCTTCCAGGAAAAAATACCTTAAGGAATATGTAACACCATTGTACCTTTTGTTAATGTATCGACTATAAATATGTATTATTTTGTGTTCTATGTTATAAATAAATAAAAATAATATTATATCATATTATATTTATCATTTTCCTATAACACACAATTGAGGTTGAATCAAGAATTGCTATACAAAACGTTCACAATAGTAATCATACATTTTTATAACAAGAAAACTATGTATGTACACACATTCAATACAAATAAATGATTTCTAGATCTGTAACTCAAAGTTAAGAGTAAAAAGAAATATACTTAATATATTGTATTCTACTATGGTATTGTTACGTGCCTGACGTCACGTTCCTGACTATGCGGGCTTGGGTTACGGGATTGGATGAAATGAAACACTAATACCGGTTTTCAGAACTTCTATTGTACCTAAGTTACAGCGTCCACGGAGTTAAGTTATCGGCGTTCCTCTCCAGCAGAGTCCGGCCGACTGTCACGCTGACTTAACTCACTTAACTGACCGCACTTCACTATTTCACTGCACTTCACTATTTCACTCACTTTTCTTCTTTTTCACTTCTTCCTTTTCTTCCGAATCGCTTTGGACTTAGAACTCAACTGCCAGCGGTGAGCCGCAGTTCCGCTTATATACCCCCGGTTCAGGTTCTGGAACATTCAATTTCGTTATTCTTTTTGATCGTCATGACTCCAGAACCTTCCAATAATTTCGTTACTCATTTTTATTTATTCTCCTTCTCGCTCTTTAATTTTTCATTTCTTTCACACAAATAATTCCAGAAAATTCCACAAAACTTCTATCAACTAAAAAACTTCATGTTCACGGCGGGACTCGAACTCGGGGTCACTGTGGTGTAATCCACACGCCTTGCCGATTACACCAGCTCGTGTTGACAATTCACGACGAAATTTACAATCTCTAGGCAACGTTTGACAACCATCCATTGACGTCATGATGTCAAAGAGTTTGAACCACTTTTCCGTCACACTGCCCCCCTCTTAGATTCGCTCGTCCCGAGCATCGTTGCTGCCGTAATACCTCGCCAACCTGTCTATATGGACAACTTTCAAAGGGCTCCTTGAAGTCTTCCGAATTCTGTAAGTAATGTCATTGATCTTCGTGACTATCTCATAAGGACCTTCCCAACTCGGTTGCAGCTTCGGAGATTTTCCCTTCCTTCTGACTGGATTATGAAGCCAGACCAATGACCCTTCTTCAAACCCAACAGAATTGGCTCGTCGATCATAGCGCGTCTTTGCGCGATCACTAGCTTGAAGACCGGCCTCCCTGATCTGCTCATAAATGTCCAACATTTTTGCCCTTAACTCGCTTATGTAATCGCTAAATTCGGTGCGAGAGTCGCCAGGTGGACAGCCCGATACAAGATCTGCCGGTAATCTCAATTCCCTTCCAAAATTTGCAAATGCAGGCGTCTTTGCGGTACTTTCATGTACAGCAGTCCGATAGGCAAGCAAGAAGAGAGGTATGTAAGTGTCCCAATCTCTCTGATGGCTGTCAACCACCTTTGCTAAGTGTCGTTCCAATGTTTGGTTGAAACGTTCGACCATTCCATCTGACTGTGGATGATAAGGAGTCGTTCGAGTCTTATGGATTCCCAAAAGTTTACAAGTTTCCTGAAAAACTTGGGACTCAAAGTTCCGTCCTTGATCACTGTGCATCTCCAAGGGCACTCCGAATCGGGTGAATACCTCGTTTACCAACTTCGTGGCTACAGTTACTGCCTCTTGATTCGGTATGGCAAAGACCTCCGGCCATTTTGTAAAATATTCCATAACCACTAAAACGTAGCGATTGCCCGAATCAGTGATTGGAAATGGTCCAGCGATGTCTAAGGCTATTCTCTCCCAAGGCATACCAACATTGTAGATTTTCATCGCCCCTCTGCTTCTTGTTTGTGGACCCTTGACAGCTGCACAACTAGTGCATTTCCGGCACCAATCTTCGACGTCATATTTGCAATGCAACCAATAAAACCTCTCCTTGATCTTCACCAAAGTCCTCCTAATTCCCAAATGTCCTCCAGAAGATCCATCATGGAACGCTTTTAATACATCCCTTATTTTTGAACGAGGCACCACCAATTGCAAATGCTCGTCCTTGCCGTTTGTTGATTCCCATTTCCTGCACAGAAGTCCATTATGCAGCGTAAGGCTTTTCCACTGTGCCCATAAACCTTTCGTTACCGCGCTATATTGGGCGACGTCACTCCAACTTGGCTTGTTACCACTTCGTAGCCACTCCAGTATTGGTTTGATATCCGCATCTCTTTCCTGTTCTAATTTCATCGCATCATCTCCCCATGCCTCGTCAACAGTATCAGTCCTTATCACCTTAAGAAAAGCAATTTCCTTCTTGGCACAATGCTTGCAATCTTCCATGCATGGGCGTCTCGATAATGAATCTGCGTTGCCATGAATTCTTCCGCCGCGATGTTCGATTTCAAAGTCAAATTCCTGAAGTTGTTCCAACCATCTGGCTACTTGGCCTTCAGGATCCTTAAACTGAAGCAGCCATTTCAAAGCAGCGTGATCAGTTCTGATTAAAAATTTCCGTCCCAGTAAATACTTCTTGAAATGGTGCAGAGTTTTGACTACGGCCAGTAATTCCCTCCTGGTCACGCAATAATTCCTCTCCGGCTTGGATAGTGACTTGCTGAAGTAAGCAATAACCTTCTCCTGCTCACCATCGCGTTGTGAAAGGACACCTCCAATTCCGATATTACTGGCGTCCGTATCAACTACGAATATTCCTTTCGCGCTGGGGTATCCGAGAATTGGCGTTTTACAAAGCCGTTCTTTTAGTTCGCGAAAGGCTTGCTCACAATCCTCGTCCCATATAAAGGCACGTTTCTCCTCTGTCAATCGATGCAATGGCTTGGCAATGTCCGAGAATCCCTTCACAAACCGCCGATAATACGAGCATAATCCAAGAAATGCCCGAACTTGCGTTTTGTCTTTAGGTGTTGGCCATTCCTTAACAGCGGCAGTCTTGGCTGGATCAGTCTCAATTCCTCTCTCAGAAATAACATGTCCTAGATAATTCACTTCGCGCTTAAAGAAAGAGCATTTCTTCGGACTCAACTTTAAATTTGCTCCACGCAGCTTTTCGAGTACCCTTTCCAATTTTCTTAGATGATCGTCAAAATCCCGTCCAACGATGATGATGTCATCGAGGTAAACTAAGCAGGTTTCGCCCAGCAGTCCCGCCAGCACCTGTTCCATCAAACGCTCAAAGGTTGCCGGTGCATTGCATAATCCAAATGGCATCACCTTAAATTGCCAGAGTCCCTTCCCAGTTGAGAATGCGGTCTTTTCCTTGTCCTTGGGATCCAAATCCACCTGCCAATAGCCGCTTTTCAGATCGAGCGTTGAAAACCATTTCATGCCACTCAGTGTGTCAAGTGTGTCATCGATTCTTGGTAACGGGTAGCTATCCTTCTTGGTTACATCATTCAATCGTCGATAGTCTACGCAAAACCTCGTTGAACCATCTTTCTTCTTGACAAGCACGACAGGTGAACACCAAGGGCTAGAAGAGGGCTCTATCACGTCATTTCTCCTCATATCGTCAATCATTTGTTCAACCTCTTTCTCACGAGCGAATGGTATACGTCTGGGCCTTTGACGAATTGGCATTGTATCACCTGTATTTATTTTATGCTTCACCAAACCAGTTCGGCCAATATCACCATCGCTTCTTGAAAACACATCAGAGAATCGAAGGAGTAAATTTCTAGCTTTCATAGTCTCCACTTTTGTCAAACTTTTGTTTTCGTCTAAGATTTTCGTTACAAAGTCTATTCCCGTACTGTCCTTCTTCACAAGATTTTCCGAGCATTTTCTTATCCAGGCCACTTCTTCCAAAACGCCCACAGGCTCTCCTTCTTCAATCGTAATTTTTGAATCACTGAAGTTGAATACCGGAATGCGGTTGACATCAGATGACCCCACGACAGTCCTTGCCGGTAGCCATGAGTTTACGTGTTCCGATTTATCAATCACAGCGCACCTTCGAGGTAAACTTCCTTCACTCCTCCTAGGTAATGCGATTGGTACGAGAGTCTGTGATTTTGGTTCAAGAACAGTTCTTCTTAAACAGCAAACTTTTCCCAGGGTTCCACCCTTCATCGGAATTTCCTCAGTTCCACATAGTAATACTCCAGATTTTAAGTCGATGTTACACTGGTGCCCTTGCAGGAAGTCAAGTCCCAGGATGCAGTCATCCAGAATTTTGGCCACAATAACCTCATGTCGATAAACACGTTCCCCAATTTTGATTGTTACGTGCAGTTTTCCACTTATCGGTATCCACTGGCCGGTAGCTGATTTCATTCGTAGGCCAACAATTGGTTTAACGTGTTTCCTGATGTTTTGCCCGAGCAGCCGAACATTTATCACCGTCCTTGAAGCTCCAGTATCTAATGTTAGCTGACTGTTTTTCCCATTTACTTGACCGTCTACCACCAGAGTATTTCCATCGTTAGTTTGCTTGATGTAGATCGTTGGGGTTATTCCACTACCGGCCAGCGCCCACCCCGCGGCCCTGGCTGGATTTAGTTTCCCTGCTGGTCAGAAGTTGAGACCGCCGCGTCCTGGCGGTTCATCTTCTTCGGGCAGTTGCTCCGCATGTGCCCACGCTCTCCGCATCCATAGCACATGAAGTTCCGACGGAGTGGAGGTACCTGTTCCGTTGTCGTCATTTCCCGCAGACGTAAGGTACGGGAGTTACCACGCACGGCTTCCACTTCCAATGCATGGGCCAGAGCTTCTTTCATGTTCTTGTGATGGCCCAGATGAACAGCAGCTCGTACTTCGGGGTCCCGGATACCGTCAATGAACCCTTGGAGAAGCGTGCCTTCAATCATTGACGGAGTCGACCGGAAAGCTCGACGCACAAGTTTCTCGATTTCCACGGACCATTGCTGTAGGCTCTCATTAGCACGCTGAGTACGCTCTTTTAATTGCGCTCTGTACACGTGCTCGAGGTGGCTGTCTCCAAAACGTGCCTCAAGTGCGTCGAGGAGGGTACTAAAGCTGAGATCCCCACTTGCGCCGATAGCTTCCAGCACTGAGAGCGCTTGATCACGGAGGGCCAGGGTGAGGGCTGACTGTGCTTCCTTCTGGGTCCAACCATAAGCCTCCATAAGTGTCTCAAACTGTAGCTTGAACGCGGTCCAGGATGTTGTTCCGTCGTAATGGGGAATCTTGAGCCCTTTCGTTGCGCTTGAGGCCACATTTGGGGCGTCGGAAACGGCTGCAAGACGGCTTCGGCTCTTCAAAGGGCTTGGGCTTGTCACTTCCTGCTTGATTTTGGAGATCTCTTCTTCCAGTCTCTCCTCTATCGCCATGACGCGATGTTCCAACTTGCCTAACCCTTCCTCCACTTCTTGTACCCGTTCGACAGCCTTTTGCAGTCCCTTCGTGAAATCCTTATGCATCTCTTCCAAGCGACGCGCTTGCTCCTCTTGGCGGCGAGCTTGATCCTCTTGGCGACGAGCTTGATCTTCTTTCAGCTCCCGTAGCCGTTCCGCCTGACAGCGTGCTTGCTCTTCTTGGCGGCGCGCTTGCTCTTCTTGGCGGCGCGCTTGCTCTTCTTGGCGGCGCGCTTGCTCTTCTTGGCGGCGCGCTTGCTCTTCTTGGCGGCGCGCTTGCTCTGCCATCATTTGCTGCAGCTGTAGCAGAAGATCCACCTGCACAGGCTTGGCTTCTGCATCGCTGGTTTGAGCTGCAGCACCCTCTTCCCTCACACGCTGCGCTTCTGACATTGCACGGGTACTCACTCTTCTTACGTCCTGCGGCACTAGCGGCATTTTTCTCCAATCCCACTTCTGACACCAAATGTTACGTGCCTGACGTCACGTTCCTGACTATGCGGGCTTGGGTTACGGGATTGGATGAAATGAAACACTAATACCGGTTTTCAGAACTTCTATTGTACCTAAGTTACAGCGTCCACGGAGTTAAGTTATCGGCGTTCCTCTCCAGCAGAGTCCGGCCGACTGTCACGCTGACTTAACTCACTTAACTGACCGCACTTCACTATTTCACTGCACTTCACTATTTCACTCACTTTTCTTCTTTTTCACTTCTTCCTTTTCTTCCGAATCGCTTTGGACTTAGAACTCAACTGCCAGCGGTGAGCCGCAGTTCCGCTTATATACCCCCGGTTCAGGTTCTGGAACATTCAATTTCGTTATTCTTTTTGATCGTCATGACTCCAGAACCTTCCAATAATTTCGTTACTCATTTTTATTTATTCTCCTTCTCGCTCTTTAATTTTTCATTTCTTTCACACAAATAATTCCAGAAAATTCCACAAAACTTCTATCAACTAAAAAACTTCATGTTCACGGCGGGACTCGAACTCGGGGTCACTGTGGTGTAATCCACACGCCTTGCCGATTACACCAGCTCGTGTTGACAATTCACGACGAAATTTACAATCTCTAGGCAACGTTTGACAACCATCCATTGACGTCATGATGTCAAAGAGTTTGAACCACTTTTCCGTCACAGTATGTTACTCAAACGAAAATAAAATAACAAATTTATTTAAAGGTAATCAATGAACGTAAAAATGAAATTAACCTGTCTGACAGGAATTGTGTGACAGTCTCTCTCGCCACAGTCAAAACTCAGGGTGTGATTTGAGAATATCCGCTCGTCAAACAAAAAGTAAAAAAATATTGACGATACCCAGTAAAGTTAAGTGTGGGAGAGCCATGCTTCGGCACTAATGGGTCGGCTCGACCGGAGTGATACCACGGCCTCACAGAAAACCGGCGTGAACAACCACAGCGATGTGTTTCGCCGTGTGAGTGAGGTTACCGGAAGCCCAAGTCCTTCCCCTCCCCCAATCCCTCCTCAATCCCTAAATCTCCAAATCCCTAATCCCTAAAAGGTCGGCAACGCACTCGTAACTCCTCCGTTGCGGGTGTCCATGGGCGGCGCTGATAGCTTACCATCAGGTAATCGGTATGCTGGTTTGCCGACCCTTTACATAAAAAAAAACAAATCAGCACTATAAAACATTATTTTCCAATCTCATTAGCTATAGTATGTTCTTAAAATTATATGTAGTTATTTATCGCCAATGTTTGGAATGTGTTTGACCTAGTAATCCAGTTGTCAATCATTACCAACATAGTGTGAAGTTACAGTTAAGTTATATTTACGTAACTTAACTATTGTATATCAGTTATTATTGATAGTAATACTATCGACTGTTTGGACACAGCGCGCGACTCATTTTGTTGCTTAGTGAGTGTAGAGTTAGGAATGTTTTAGAGGGACAACGCAATTTTTTTATTCAAGTTTATTTTCTGAAAAAGAATCAGTAAGCAATATTGTTATGAAAAGAAATTTCTATTTGTCGTTTAAAGTTTATATTTTAGTTTCTATCTATAAAAATGTCTTGAAATAATGCAGTAATAATTGCTTTTTAGGAAACTGGAAAATGTGATTAAAATTATATTTATACAAAAAAGTTTAATTGCAAAAAAATATTGTTTAAATCGACTATGTCCTTTTTTGTGAGTGGAAAATCATCAAACAATTTCTCTCGTCGAGAGTGTGGCTAGGCCGAGGCCTTGGTGCTTTATTGCGCTAGCCCCGCAACCCGGGTTCTTAATACTTATATTTACGGGAAGCACGTAAATATTTTGGAAATTACTTTCGATAGCTGTGTATTTTTTAGAACAAAAAAATGCTGTAAAACGGAAAGATGACATTTTATCAAGACCCCGTCTGATCATACTTCTAAATCCCATTTTTTTTTCAGAAATCTTGATTCCTACTGTATAGTTTAATAAATAGGTACACAAGTTTCTTTTGTACTTTTGCATATCTTATATATCACAACCAGACAGAATTGTCAACTCACTGGCCATGTCTATCCATTCTTGGTTCTATGGCAATGCTCCAGTTGTTCAGCCGGCGGGCGCATCTCGTTACTACTGTTACCTAACAATACTCTCGTACTTGAATCAGATTCCGATGTAACTGATATAAGTGTGGAGTTCAGACAATATTTTTGTTTGTTGCTGTGTTGCAAATTTTTTAAAGAAATTGTCGTCAAGTAAACGTAATATCGTCTTTTCAGGTGTAGTTTTGTTTGATAAATTATTATAATGTGAGGCAATTTTTATTTTTCATAAAAAACCCATGTAGAAATAATGGGTAACATCTACATGTAAAGCCGAATTGAATAATCAAACATTCCTATAAATGTTATGTTTGATTCGTAATACATAACATTATTAGCAAAACATAAGAAATAAACGACTTATTTGGAGGACCTACACCATTTTTTCCGACGCTAAAATTGTCTCAAGTTTACACTTTATATGGTCATTTCTATCACAAGTGTGAGTTCATACATCTATGCGTACTAGGAATTTTTTTGCTATATAAACGTAAGTAAGAAATTACAAAGTCATTCGCTGTCCAACTGTCTCACACTCCAGTTTTATCCTAACACCATGAAGCTGGTAATAATCAAAGTTTAATTACATTCAAACGTTATAATTAAGAGTCTAGAACTAGATCTAAGTTTTAAAATAGAAAGTGAACGTCAAATTCAGTGATTTAATTAGAGAATTCGTTTTTTTTTCAAGAACGGCTTTATGGCTTTTTCGTGCGGTTTTAAGGACTGTGTTTCATTTTCAAATTTGAATTATTTTAATGAAATATTCTTTTATTGTGTGCTCAAAAACCAGTTGAAGTGTTGTCGGATTTTTCTTTCAGGAGTGTTTTAACAACTCTTGAATGACATCCTGTCAGTATTAGTCATAGTTGTATCCAAAGTTTAAAGTCAGTGTATATCACCAATTAAATATGTCGCAGGTTACTGAGCCTTCGATAAGATATAAAAACTTTTAATTTAAATTAATCTACGCTAACTTTAGGATTGGTGTCTAACATTCAGTGAAACAACTGCAGTAGTAGTCTGCAGCTAAAGAAGCAGCTAATATATTTCGCTAATTGATCTCTTTACCATGTTCAAGATCGCCCCAATTGCCGCCTTCATTGCCGCCGCCTCAGCCGGCCAGATCTACCCCGGCCAATCAGTGGAGAAATACGCACAGTCAGCGGAGCAGTACCAATCAGGGCTCGAGTTCCAACAACGCGGCTTGTATTCTGACCACGCACAGGCGCCGCAGAGCTTCGATCATGAAACTGTGCACTCCAGCAGACCAGCTGGGGAGAAAACCGCAAGGATCCTCGGTTTCGAAGTGGAGAACAAGGGACACGAATATAAGTACTCTTTTGAGACTGAAAATGGTGAGTGGATACACTTTATGTTATATCTAACAGGCATACTCTATAGCGTGCAATGAAGAGCGAAACGAAGGTTGACTTGCTGATTAAACACACAGCATCACGCGGATTCACTCGCTGCCCTGCTCCTTCATATCGCAGCGGGATGTTTTATAGCCTATAGCCGTCCTCGATAAATAGACTAACCAATAAAAAAATATAAATTTATAAGTACCAGTAGTTCCCGAGATAAGCGCGTTCAAACAAACAAACTATACAGTATTTTATATAAGTAAAGATTACTAAATAAAGTAAAAAGTTGGGCGTGTATGTGACCTAAAATTATAACAAAGTCATTTCTCGCAAGCTATGTTTAAATATATATTAATCTAACAATTTGAGAAATAGAAAAATAAATTAAAGTTGTTATTTTCTACTTCTTAAATATTCTTATACTCTTTCATACTATGTTCGTTTTACCAGGGAATCAGAGAAAATCAAGTTTTATTTAATAGTTACTAAATGAAATAATTTAATTCATACCAATTTCTCAAAAAATACCCTCTCAAATACCTTCTTCCGAAAATTCCAGGGATCAAGGCCGAGGAAGCTGGCCAGACCTCAGAGCATGGTACCGTAGCTCACGGTGCCTACTCCTACAAGGGTGATGATGGCCAAACCTACACTGTCACTTACACTGCTGATGAGCATGGCTTCCACCCTCAAGGACAGCACCTACCCACACCACCACCAGTGCCTGAGGAGATACTGAAGAGCTTGGAACTGAATGCTAAGGATGAAGCCGCTGGTATTTTTGATGACGGTACGTGTTAAATAGTGATTACATTTCTTTGGAGAATGATGATAAATATTTGGCTAACATGCCAAATATTATTTTGTAAGAATGTTAATAGTAGCGCCATCTGTGATGTTTAGATCGAACCATCAACACGTTCATCGATGAACGTGAAGCTTATGAATGAACTTGATGCAATCATCTTATAAATTGTAGTCACAGTTGTAGTGTACAATGTTACAAAGCCTAAGTATTTGTTTACTGCATTCTTATAATATAAGTATCCGAAAAACGTATGTGGCACATAGCTCATAAGGGCTCTCATGTGAATACAAACACGACATTGTACAATAACATATAATACCTTCTCGTTTTGGGTCAAACTATGAAATATGTTGATTGTTAATGATGCCTCTAAAGCCATCCTAATATTGTGAAAGAGGCCCTTAAAGAAACCAAATAAATAAAAATATATAATATTTAGACCAAAACGATTTAGTAACCAAAAAACTTTGAAAGTTAATTAATTTGAAAGAAAATTAATGTATTTACTATGCAATTACAAAAAATAATCTGCTATCATTCTACATTCCAGGAAAATACAAGGAGCAATCTGGCCATGGTCCCGCTAGTGGTCACCAGCAGCACGAAGCCACTTACCAATCTATTGGCTACCAGGTCCCATCAGGACATGGATCTGGCGCTAACCTGGCGTTCCATGGTCAATCAAATCATCTCTCTGGCGCCGACTTAGCTTACCACGCTCATGCAGCCAATGCATTGTCCAGCCAAGGTTTTCAAGGCCACTCTTCTGGTACCCAATTGGGACATCAGGCCTCTGCAAACGAGGGCATTCAGTTTACATTTCATGCTCCCTCAGGCCATGCTTCTGGCGCTCAAGCATCGTACAACGCCCCATCTCATAGCTCAAACCCTCAATTAGCCTACCATGCTCAAGCAGCACAATCTTCAGGACCGCAACTAACTTTTCAACTACCATCAGAACATAGCAATGGTCAATTGGCTTTCCACGCTCCTTCAGGTCATGGGTCTGGTGCCCAGTTGGCGTTTCAAGCTCCTACAGGCCATGCATCTGGCTCTCAAATGATGTATAATGGATATGCTGGCAATGCCAATTCAGGCTATGCTACCATTCCTGAATTTGCTTATAATCATTAAAAAAAAATGTGAAATTGAAAGATGGAGTAGATAACATGAAAAAAAAATAAACAATACCCTTCCCAGACGACACTATTTTATAATTAGGAATCATTGCCATGGTTAAAGTTTACTATTACGTAGGCGTAAAGTGCTTAGAATATCAAGTATAAAAAGTTGGGAAATACAAATACTTTGACACAAAGCTCTCAATAATATGATATTCTTTTAATATGCAATGTAATGACAAGTGATATGGAATTAAAAGTAAAATTTATTCATTTATGGCATCACAATCAAAAGATTACTTAAAGTGATTCGTCAAACGTCAATCTTAGCTACCAAAATGGCGGCTTGACACATGTCAATGTCAAACTGCCATAACGGCAAGACGATGTTATAATAAATTGTTAGAACTGCTTACATAATTTGCATCCGTTGAAGGTTTATTTAATGGTGTAGTAACTGGTTTATATATAAAAACAGCAATGGAGGCTTTACAAAATGATGATTGATTTTTGTTACCTATTTCAAAATTGTTACTAAAAACTAGTCAATGGATTTGCAATGCCGATGCCAGAAGTTTTTGCTTTTAAAATGGCTGACATTTTGATCCGTGACTAATATTTAAAACCTAGTAATAGTCAATTTGGTATCGTAGGCACTGTGTAGTTTAATATTGAAGTATCTAAATTATATTGTTATGTTTTACTTTGTTTTGTAATAAATGTTTTTATTGATATTGAGAAGTTTATTTCTTGTATCATGCCTTTAAAATTAATTTTTATTTATAGCATATTTAGTTGTCCTGGGCAAGACTATCAAGTTAAAGGTGTTGAGACGAGAGGGAGATCAGACTCTTGCTGACTTAAACTAAGTACCCCGTTCCTTCTCCTGCTGCAAGCCAAGGCCACGGTACTTTATTTCACTTGCCACGCAATCCCAGCTGAACCAAGATGGCCGAGGCCCACTAATACTGTAAATGAACTACTATTATACAAGTATATAATGTGTTTACATTAGTAATATCACTTCTTTGATAAGAATTTTATTTATCGTCTTTTGAATCATCGTTAGAAAAAAATTGGAAATGCTTAGTTATTGTGTCTTATTATATAGGGATAAAAGTCCCAAAATTTTAAAACAATCACCAAGAAAACAGCTGATATCTACACAGAGAATTGCTAACACCAATAAAATTAGCGCCTTATTGAGGCACTGACAAGCTACATCCTTTTAAACAGACGCGTGTTGTAACTTTTACCCATGTAATACAATCACTTTCAGTTTTTCTAAGATTTAGGCTCAGTAGAATTTATTGCCTATCTTCAATAACCTTGAGGGTAGAGAGGAATGTGTTAGCTCATCAGTTCAGTCAGTAAAGGTGTTATAGTGATGATGACAGCCTCTTTGGTAGTAGTACTTTCATAACCGATTTTCGTCGAATAAAATTTTATTTGGTCTCTAGATTATCAATGATTTTCTTCGAATCTTTACTAGGTATCTACTTGAATGCAAATTCAATATAATTTATATGTTCATTATTTGTTCTCATTTTGTTTTTCATTTTGTTAACTTATAATTTCTTCTGTCAAAAAGAAGTAAGCAATAATCAGTAGACTCACACCACTATCCTTGGCTGAAGAGAACTGGTACAAACTCGTAGTACTGAGCGTCAATGACCGCAAGGAGGTATGGAGTAGCAAGGAGCTTCACGGACGCTTCTTCCGGGTCCTCCACGGGCCCGATGTAGATTTTCTAGCGTCCGTATCTTGGCTGCGATTCAGTAACCTCTTCGGAGAAACTGAAGGATTTGTATGTGCAATTATGGACGAAGTTATCCTTAGGAATAACTGCCGGAAATATATTATGAAGGATGGGACAGTTGACATAATTATGTCGGGCATGTCATAGCCCTGGTGAATCCATCAGACATATTATTTCCGGCTGTAGTCGTTTGGCTAATGGCGAATACTTGCACAGACATAATCAGGTGGCCAAAATCATTCATCAGAAACTTGCTTTGAAATACCGGCTTGTTGAGTCTGAGGTACCGTTCTACAGGTATGTGCCCGACCCAGTTCTTGAAAAAGACCATATCACCTTGTACTGGGATCGGTCTATCATCACTGACAGGACTATTGTGGCCAATAAGCCTGACATAGTGGTGATAGACCGACTGGCGCTTCATACGATGATTATCGATTTTGCCATTCCCCATGACGAGAACCCCGTGAAAGCTGAGAAATATAAACAATTGAAATATCTTGACTTGGATCACGAGGTTGGTGACATGTGGAGTGTGGACTCGGCTATCATTGTGCCGATATTTGTGTCGGCAAATGGGTTAGTCCAGAAAAGCCTCGACAACCACCTTAAGAGACTGACGTTAGGCGGATGGATCAAGGGCCTCATACAGAAGGCAGTCCTCCTTATTTTATTGTTTTTTTAGTAATATTTAAAAATGTAATTATAGAGTTATTAAAATAAATATATGTAAATGAGTAGTATTTTTTACTTTCTTTGGTTATTATCAAACCATAGGTAATAATATTTTTTCGAAATACATTTACGTACTACTCTAGGTATTATTTTTAATATACTGAAATATATTTCACCTTACAATACCCGCTGAAGGAAGAACATTACTAAATCAAAACAATACCTATGACGTAATTCTATTACGCACAATTACAGCCATTTTACAACCTACGCGTTCCTGTTGCATCTTTTCTTAGCTGTGTTCCACTATGATCCAAGTATCATCTATGTCAGGCATACATCATCAGACTTATACATCATCTGACTTGACTTTGACTTTCATCATCACCTCCAGCCTATAGAGGGCACTAATGAATAAAGGAATCTTCTCCCAAGTAGAAGGTGATTACCATGCTTGGTGAAGGCGTGCTGGCGATTCAAAACTTAATTAGAAATAAGTGCAGGTTTTCTCACGATGTTTATTATTTGCTGCATGCCAAAAATATCTAAAAAAAACTTAGAAATGACATATGCCCTGGAAAAATACGAAATCGTATTTGCTAGGTTTCGAACGAATGATTGAGGATAGGTTAAAAGGCTTAAAATTAAAAAAAAAAGGTTTTACCTTGTACTGCTCTTATCGTTTTTGAATAGATGGATACAGGATCGCTTCTTATTTGTCCATATGAGAGAGGCCGATGTACCTAGCAGGGAACATATTTTGCCTGTTAAGTCCTAGTCTCTCCCTAAGCGAAACTTTCATTTAGTCCACCAGACCGGAACGTCAATTCACCACCAAAAACCAATGGTTAATCGCAAACCTGTCATCAGTCCCCTTAAAGCGGTACCTTGTGATTTAAACACAAAATAGTATACTCTTAATATAGATTAACAAACCCCGAACTAAAAAAATGAAAAGAATTTTCTCCACAAATATACTGGAAGGAACTTTTTTCACTTTGACCTATGACGTATGACATTCAAACAATGACCTCGACTTAAAATCTATTACGCTGCAAAAATAAAACGCAGTTGATTTATTTGAAGCGTAACATTTAGGTAATAGTTTTAATCGGGTATTTAAATATGGCCGCCAGTTATTTGTAGGTATTTAGTTATGGTTAAACGCGATTACGTTTTTAAGGTACCTAACTGGACTTGGATTTTTGTTTGTGATGTCGTAAACGTTACATTGTTTTATTTAAGTTTACTTGTAATATATGAATCAATGGATTATTTAGTATTTGTCCGATTTTAAAAATCTTAGGTCGGACAATTGCAACAATTAGCACCATAAATATTAAAATAGAACCACAACACACACGATATGACAAATAGACGATGAATCTGTATTAAGGTTAAGACTTTAATACGTCTGTTAAACGGATATTGCCACCTAAATTTCTAGGAATAGAAATAATTTGTTCTTTCACGTAACATTATTGGGTGCTACTATTAATTTATAGTTTATTAATTCCTTCTTTGTGAGTAACTACACAATACGCATGATCGTATAAATCAACCAAAAAAAAGAAAAAGTTTTAAAGTTAGTACCTACATAAATATTAATTGAATAGGAGCGAATCCCAAAGTTCATATTGGAATAAACTTAATATGCTTTACAAGGACACAATTACAGGTCTATTAGAGGAGCCGTGTTGGAAGCTGCGTGGATCACAGATTAGTCACTGATCCATTGTTATTAAGGCATTCATTATTGTTGCTGTCTCAACTTGACAAATGAAATGCATTTGAACTATGTTAGACCTTATCTACAGATTGTATGCGATCTTATGTTCAATTCCTACATTTGGTCGTATCATTCGGAGAAGGATTGAACAGATGCAATGCTTATATTAAATTTATCAACTATTAACCTTTCTCTTTAATTCTTTAACCATTCTATCCATTTTAAAAAAAATGGCGTCATAAACCGTAGTTTTAAATATTTACACATATTTGTTTATTTAAGTTCCTATACTACATAATTATTTTGTGATATGGATGTGTATATTAATGATTTATATTTCTTTTAAATAAAGATATGCAATTTTAATGAAGAATTCTCCAACTCAATATATGTATGTAACCACACAACTACATATATCGAGATATAGTTCTGTGTATGTAACATACATTATTATACCAATTATCTTCAAACTTCTCAATACCTAATTACAATCATTAACAAATAAAATTTGTAAACATTAAAGTCTAGTATAGGTTCAGCAATTACATTCTAACGGATCAAATTATGTAAGTCTTATAACAGACGATGTGCATAGTCGAATAAATAAAAATCGAGTGACTCGATCAAGGTAATCGGTAAGTGTTAGCAGATCGTGAATAGAGCTATCGATAATCGTCTATCTCATTGTTTTAGAAGAATGCATTCTTCTTCAATGATATGTTTATAACACAGGTTAAAAAATTTTTTGTCTTTGGTATGACCTACTCGTATATTTCCGAAACATTCTTTAATCAAGCAGTTATTCGTGATTTCATGTTTGTATAGAAACTAAGGATTGCCTCATCATCTCTCTACTCGTATAAACTTTTTTCGAAAATGTACTTTATTAAAGTTTTAAGACGATACAAAATCGAACCCAACGCTATGCTAATGTCTAGATTTGTCGGTCGATAGTTCACATTAGTAACTTCAGTTTTGGTTTTCAGTTTTTTTTTCCTATTTTGTACTTATTAATTTAATCGAGCCTGGAATGTGTTTCTTCAGTTAACCATAGGTTGTTTTAGACTTTGGCTAATTTACAAGTGCCAATTGAGTTGGTAGAAAAGAGATTTGCAGGTGAAGGTACGGGATGGTTTTTAGTCAGTAAAAGATGCCACTCTTTTTAGCCCCACACAGTTCGAGAGAAAGAAAGAAGAAAGAAAGAAAAACCATTTATTTCACACACAATATAAGGACAAAACAAACAATGAACTTAAAAAAAAAGAAAAGTACTGCAATTGCGTCACTCATGCGCGAAAAAGGGGCAGCGCTCAGCATAAATGCTGTGTCTCGCGCACGCAGGCACGAAACAACAGCTCTGGTTTTCAGCGCTGACCCACCGAAGAAGATATTCAATGATGTTTCCTTACACAAAAAAATGAATACTTTTATGACTGTCGTTTTTTCTCCAAATAATTTAAAGTCATAATTACTGTGATAAATAATTATAAAATATCGGATCCAATGTATTTATTAATGTTAACGAAAAATTATGAAATTTCCATGATATCTTCGATCAAACTGTGCACATTAATTATTTATTACTGCGTCGTAGGTAATTATTAAATTGTATACCATATAAGTTTAAAATTACATGTCAGTTAAATATAATTTTCATCACATTTTATTACACCGGGGGCCCATAATCCTTCTCCTCCCCCAATCCCTGCCCAATCGCAATCCCTAATCCCCAAAACGTTAGTGACGCAACCGTAACTCCTCAGTTATTGCGGGTGTCCATTAACAACTCCGGGTGGAGATTAATTGCTTACCATCAGGTAATCTGTCCGCTCCTTTGCCGTCTTATCACACAAAAAACACAATACATGGATATTCTAAGAGCTTTGAATCACTTACTAAGTGTCATCTAATGTGGTCTCAGTCTCATTTAAGTGTGGGAGAACCATGCCATGCCATCGGTACGAATGGGTCGGCTCGACCGGAGTAATACCACGGCCTTACAGAAAACCGGCGTGAAACAACCAACAAAAAACAGCATTGTGTTTCCCCGTGTGAGTGAGGTTTCCGGAGGCCCAATACTTCCCCTCCCCGGACCCTTCCCCAATCCCTAAATCTTCAAATCCCTAATCCCTAATCCCTAAAAGGTCGGCAATGCACTCGTAACTCCTCCGTTGCGGGTGTTCATGGGCGGCGCTGATTACTTACCATCAGGTAATCAGTCTGCTCGTTTACCGACTTATTACTTAAAAAGAATCTAATGTTTGAAATACTTATGTATATTTGTAGATCATAAGATCTGAAATAAGATTTTTGTAAATTTGGTTTTCTAAAATCCAGATCCAGACTAATATTATAAATTCGAATTCTGTCTGTCTATCCGTCTTTTCTTCATGCCAAAACTACTGAACCGATTTCTGTAAAATTTGGCAAAGACATAGTTTGGAACACGAGAAAGGACATACTTTGGATAGTTTTTATACCAAAAATCTGCAGGAAGTAATCCGAGCGAACGTAGTCGCGGGCAAAAGCTCATGTATTGATAAGAATTATCAAAAAGTTGTGAATTGTGTAAAAGGGGATCGCGTTAGACATTGTCATTCAGCGGCAACAATTTTAGGTCCTGGCTGGATTATTATAAAACTGAATGAACCTCAATAGTGCTTAGCCAGTTTATTGAACTGGGCTCCTTGCAAAGCTGTTCTACGCAACCGACAAACATAAAAACGGAACTTTATATTACAAGCCCAATAGGTCTTAAAGGTCGTACGCAAAGATACGGTGCAAAGAACCCATAAATTGAACCTAAGTATTCGAGTAAATTGTTTGATTAAACTAGTCAGATGTTATCTTTAACTAGATATCTTAGTGCCTTCTTCTTACTGTGTAGTAATTTATATCTTAACTACATATTGAATGGATATTGAAAACAGTGGTTTTAGTTAGAATCGTGTTTTCATGTAGAGATACAAGATTTCTAGTTTTAGATAAAATATATTTAATTAACACAATCATTCGTAAGATTTTCTTTTTTATGGGATGCTATGCACTATCCAGCGGATGGATCACCTGGCGGTAAGCAATCGGGACTGCCCATGGATCCGCACTCCAGAGGCATTGCAAATGCGTTGCCAGCTTTTTGGGGCTGGGGGTTTTGTTGTAGGGGCTAGGATTGGGGGAATTAAGAATGGGACCCTTATCTTCTCAATTTCCCTAATCCGATTAAAGTTCACAATGTAAGCATTGTTTTATGCCTGCTGTCTATGAAACTGTGGTTTCTCTCCCGTTGAGTTGGCCCATTTTTGTAGCACCATTTTTGTGCTTCCACCGAGAAATGATCTCCGGCCACCGTAAGCGCGGGACGCGCGCGGACGGCGAGTAAGGGAAGCTCGCCGCCCGACCTAGCCAGACCCGAGCGAACGGCGTGTAGCGTACCGCGCGCGCCTCAAAGAGCTAATGGACAATAAATGGCCAACACTAGATTACTAAAGGGACTCATTCATCCAACAAAAACTTGTAGAAACAATTAAATTTCTTGTCTATATATTATAAACTACGTAGACACACCTCCCATAATTTGCCAATCAACATACAATAAGAATATTTTTTTATTTTTGCATAAAAATAAAGAGTATTTCAATTTCTAAATGCAAAATTTTATTTGTATGTCGTGTTGTGACCTAGTCGTCCGTATTTTGTTTTCAAACACCGTTTTGATGCAGAAACTAAGTCTTACAATGTTGAACCAATTTTTTTTAGTTCTCACAGTAACTCTGACTGAAACAATAAGTTTGAGGTGCAATATTTTATCTTACAGTAACCGGAGAGCATTGTAATGCAAACAAGATACTTAATACAGTCGGTTCTCATGAAAAAAGTTGAGAAAAATAAGTTGAAAACTTAAATTTTAACTCATATTTTTTTTATAATATTCAAGTTTCAAAATTGTTAATATACAAAAAAAAAGAAAAATTACGTAATCCCTAATTGCCCTTGGCCCGATCCTAAGACACCAATTTTCTGAGGGGTATAATCATCCTAACTTGTGGTAGAGCCAGAGAGAAGGAGTGTCAGACTCTTATTTTTTTATAAATAAAAACGTTGCCCCACATTAGGATTTTCTCCTGTGTCGTGGGTGCGTTTAAACATACAATTTCACATACACATGACACCCAGACCCGGAACAACAATTTGTGGATCACACAAAGAGTTGTTTCGTGCGGGAATCGGACCCGTGACACGTTGCACGGCAGCCAGTTGCCCAGCCACCGCACTAACCGTGCAGTCACTGTCTTACTGACTTACTGACTATAAATCACCCCGATTTTCCGTCACCCGTAACCTCTTCCGAGAGACCCCTTGCTTAGTACTCACACTTTTAACAACATGACCACGCTATAAAAACCAAGTTGGATTTTGGATGTCCTGATTCCAACACCTGATATTAATTGATTCGTCCCTTTGACCTTTGATGAATAGATTATAAGCTGTGATACACTTAAGTGTAACCTTTGAAGTCCCTTCAAGCCCTTGATCTTCGACAGACCTTTAGCAAGAAGACCAGTATCTTAGATTAAGTGTTATTACTGACCTCGGTTTTGCATTCTGCGTTTCTCGTTGTTGGCGATTTTGAGTATTGTATTTGCACACTGGTGCACTTTAAATTATGTATATAAGATCGATATACGAAAGGGTTTTTGAGGGCGGGTGGAATGAAAGAAATCTCAGACGTTTCCTGACTAAATTCTGTCACGTTCCTTATGCTGTTCCGCCGGGCCGTGGTAACTACATTACCCCATCTGATAAACCGAGTTAGGTAATAAAAATCTTAACCATTTCTAACAGGTACAAATAATCTAATATGGAAAGTGTAATTCGTTAAATGTGTGTAGATAAAAAAATGAGCCATCATTATCTTTCGAAAAATTAAAACTTGTTTGAGATTTTCACTATTCTTCATCTAAATATACATCTTTTCATTTCATTAAATGTTATTTCTTTCAATCATTGTATTAATAATTTTATGTCCATTGAAAAATAAATGGATCCTAATCCCTTAAAGGTCGGCAACGCACTCGTAACTCCTCCGTTGCGGGTGTCCGTGGGCGGCGCTGATTGCTTACCATCAGGTAATCCGTCTACTAGTTTGCCGACCTATCTCATAAAAAATGGGAAAAAATATTTATGGAATAAATTATAGTTTGAATATCGAACGAAATTAACTATGTTTGTATTAACTATTTTTGTGTGTAAATTAACAAGTTTTGTATTAATGGAACAAGAATAATCATAGAAGAAACAATGAAAATAGCAAGGTTAGCACTTTAGCTTTATTTTGCAAGTACACGTACAGACGAACATCCAGGCTAAAATATTAGTAAGTGCGAACTGAGCTATGTCTTAACGTTGTGAAGGAATGTGACCTTTCACAAGCTATTACTTGCAAACGTTATTGTTATATGCCTCATCGCTTTGTCTCAATCCAAGGCTATGCCTTTTTTAGCTAATACTCGATAGAAATTTTATGATTCAGCCTTTTCGCTATTTCCGATGCGAATTTTATTGATCGACCTTTTTGCATTTTATAGTTTTGTTTCAATTGCAACGGATACCTATGTTGTGGTCAATTGACGACCAGAATAAGGGCCTGGGTTCGTGTAGGCTTTTTGGATTTGGAATAGGTATTTGGCAGTTGTGTCTACGCATTATTCATTGATATAAATCATTTTATAGTTATAAGGCATACATAATCCGTTCCGTCAATATTAACATTTTTGTAATTATTGCTATCGCTGTTCATGATATACGTGCAACACAAGTGTTTTGCAGGTACTTGTTTCGGAACAAAAATAATATGAAACAATAGCCATATTTTCCAAATATTCAAATATTGTTTTTCAAACTGTTTGTCTACTTACGACACATCAGACTTTACCGAAAATTTGACAATTATTTTATTTTTATTGTGTTTGTCAGAAAAAGTTTTAGAAAAGAAAAACGAAGAGGAAAATTGTAGAATGACGACCTTTTCGTGCAGAAAAGTAGGATAGGGCCACTAGTCTAGTATATAAAAACGAATCCTAATTTTCCTTGACCATGGTGTCACGTGGGAATGGCTGAAACAATTCTGATATTTTTCTTTAACCTCTCGCCGCAATAGAAATACACATTGTGTCTCGCTAATATACATTCCCGCTTACCGCGGTTTAAATGTTTGTCAAGACGTCCTTTTATCTTCTTACACGAAGAAGGTTTGGAGCATTATTCACCAAACTTGCTAAAATCGAATAAGCGATTTAAATCCCAGTTTCCTTACTATGTTTTTCTACACCGTATGGGTGAATGAGTAGTGTCTAAATAAAGTAAGGAAGTAAATATATCTTGGAAAAAGTCACATTGGCATTTTCTAGATTTAAAACCCTGATGCATTAGGAACGAACATCGTAACTTCTGGGACACCACGACTCGGAAACTCACTATTCAAATTTCATTGTCGTGTGGGAAAGCTATTTATTTTTATTGTTCATTATATTTACGGAAGCCCTACTATTAGGTATTCCATGTTTATATCAGCTATTTAATTAAGCGTTCAGTGACATGCGTTGCGGAGTTGCTCTTTAAACTAACCCCCGGTTTCTGAAAGGCCGATCAATGTTAAAATCAATTTAATCTCATGTCAAGTCATCTGATTGGTTGACTGAATTATCAACAGCCAATCAGATGACTTGAAAAGAGATTTAACAGGAGATTAGTTAATTTTAGCGTTGACAAGCCTTTCAGAAACCGGGTGTAAGTAAGCATTCGTATCTGAATTGAAATAGAAGGACGTTACAGGTTCAAATGAAGTATTAGAAAAATGTATTCCGTATCTATATCTATATTATAAATACGATAGTAACTCTGTCTGTCTGTCTTTTCTTCACGCCTAAACTACTGAAGCTATTTGTGTGAAATTTGGTACAGTTTGGAACTCGAGAAAGGACATAGGGTAGTTTTTATACCAAAAATCTGCAGGATAGTGACTACTATACAACGCGAACGGAGTCGCGGGCAACAGCCAATAGAAAAATAAATAATCCAAATAGTTATATTAAGATTTTTTGCGGTGTAAAAATCTTCAAATGGGAAGGGCGAGGGTCGAGAGGAGGAGGCAGACTTTAACTACGTCATTGCCTTTACTTGCAACCACTCGCAATCCCGGCTGATTTTTGCTTAACCTGCAAATCTACAAAAAAAAACTAGGAAGGGATCGTTGACAAAACACTTCTATACATTAATCTGATATTTATACTTACTTATATTTATTATAATCCATAATGACATTTATTATAATGGAATAGAGTCCAATATATATTTGAAGGTCATTATTGAATGGAATTCGCATTGAACCATTATGATTGAACTTATCATTATTAAAGTTGTGTTTTTTTTTACATCTTATCTGAAAAGATTGTTGAGTGTGGCAGAGTCACGCTATGGCACAAATTGGCCTCACAGAAAACTGGCGTGAAATAATGCTGGTGTTGTGTTTTATAGTGGGAGTGAAGTTATCAGAGGCTCAATCCTTTTCTCCCAATTTCGAATCCTTAAATCCCTATAATCCACGAATGCCCGGCAAGGCACTTAATTCTTTTGTCGTTGCAGATGTCCATGGCCAGTAAAAATGATTATATTTTACACATTACTCACAGAATGGTTCAATTTCAGTATTTAATCTAATTACGTTGTTTTATATGAAAAAAAATAATCGATGATATTTTTTTTATGTAATATGTCGGCAAACGATCAGACGGATTACCTGATGGTAAGCAATCAGCGCAGCCCATGGACACCCGCAACAGAGGAATTACGAGTGCTTGTGCTCATTTAGAGATTGAGGAGGGATTAGGGGAGGGGAAGGATTGGGCCTCCGGTAACCTCACTCACACGCGAAACGCAACGCTGTGGTTACTTCACGCCGGTTTTCTGTGAGGCCGTGGTATCACTCCGGTCGAGCCGACCCATTCGTGTCGAAGCATGGCCCTCTTACACTTAATTATGAGAAATGTCATTTGTACAAATTATGACTGATTTAAGAATGCGGTAAACGATGCTGCCAATCTTGGAAGCTTTAATATTTATTAGGATTTCGACTGATAATGCGTTGTCGAATTATCATCGCGACGACAAAAAATGATCCCACTGCATCCCATCACACGCCGACTGATTTTTTTTTCTAGGCTAATGACAATGTGTTGTTATGGTCAAAATATCAATTTAATATTTGCTATGCCATTGTTATTATGAATGTTAGGAAGTTTCGCGAATAAAACCCTAGACAACACTGGCAGGAAATATTTTAGACATTGAAATGGTCCTAAAGGTTATTGCGGAAAAGCAGGACTCGAACATCCTGAATGCATTTTTACGTGCTCAAATCTTTTTCTTTTGCAGATGTGAAGACTTTTAATAATCTTAATTATTTTGAAATTACGTATGGACATTGATCTGAAATAAAAACTATTATTTTTATTATTATTGAAGTGTTACATTATTTAATATTTGTAGATATTTTAGGCTCTATGGTGAATTAATATGAGTATTTTGTCACTGTACCAAATTGATTGATTCTTTGTTGCTCTACTTTAAGAGTATGAGCCTGATGCTAATTCATTCTTGCTTTTTTGACACGATCCTATTGAATAATATAGGATTTAAAGGGATAATTAGATAGACAATTTACAACTTCTAAACTTACTTGTTAGATTAAGATTTAGGATTATAACTTGTTTCAGATTAAATTTATTCAAAATAATTACTTACGTGAATTACTTTTTTTAATAACTCGTTGCGATTCTGTTCATGAACTAAAGTTTTGTTAGGACTTGAATGTAGTAGAACTTTTTCAGTTAATGCAGGTAAGTCGTTTTAGCAATATTTTTTGTATGATTCACGACAGTTAGGTACTATTCAAAAATGTTTCAGAGTACTTCTGAAGACCTTCATAAATTATTATAATTATTTTACCACAATGTAACCTTGTGCTGGTCATCCAAATATACTCGTACATAGTCAATTATACATATATGTGTAAACTTTTGTTTCTTACTTATTATAAACCTCCTAATATTATAGTTTGTAGGTAGAGATGGCTTTTGCGTATTTTCTGTTCTACTTAAAAACTATTGAACGGTTAATAATGAAATTTTGCATTGAAATAGATTATAATGTCAAATAACACAATGTAAAAGTTGTGCCGTTTTCTTCTTGAAATAGTATGACAGTTCAATTCATAATCAGTTCTATTTTACTTATTTATTTTGAAGAAATTCTAGAAGGAAGCTAAATGAAAATTATACGTTTGACTATTTATAATATTTGAGGATAACTTAGATGTTATAATAAAACTGCCCGATTCTGAATTTTCTTTCTTTACTAAATCAGACCACAATTTTTTTTTATGGCTAAGCGTATTCAATAGTATGTTATTTGTTGTCCAGTTACTTGGGATCAAGGCCAATTTGTTTCCCTGAAAAGCTTGTTTGGAAAATGGATCCTGTAGTTTAATTTAATTTCATACCACTAAGTTTCTTTAGAAATAGAACACGGAACTCCAATTTATAGTGCATTGCTGTAGGCCAGAATTAATTCTGTTTTTTTTTTAAACACAGAGGTTCTATATGACCTTGAACTAATGATCCAAAAACAAGCATAGCACATGTTCCAATCATTTTACCAAAATGTCATTACTTACGCAAAAAAATATATCCGTACAGATGTTTGTCAGTGGCATCATTATGAACTAGAATGAATTTTGTAACGTTCCTATCATCCGATGTGTATATATATGCAGGTTCGGTCCCCGTTTGTTACATTCGAGTGTTCACCTCCGACCTGACAATATGAAACTGGTGAGTTACGATATTACTACGAGATTCGATTCGTTAGTCGATTAATCGAGTGGGCGGGTATCGATTTGGGAATCGGTTTAGTGATGTGTTCTTGGATTTTTATATTTTTTTTAATTTCATTTATTGTGTTATAAAGTGATTTTGAGTTTTATTGCTTTTTTATAAGTGGTTAAAATATTATTTATGTGCGGCTAATAATGGTGCATTGAAAATTTTTATTATATATCATTATCGTTCGCGAAAATCTCGTTTATTTTTACGGGTTTATACAAATATTTATTAAAAATTTTAATTCGTAAAAAAACTCTAAATTTCGAATTACGGTAACGGTCACACCATTGTCTGTATTTTATAATTTTTATCAACAATTCTCCTAATAATATATAACCTTTATAGCAGGCAGCTTAAAATTAAATAACAGAAACCAATAATAAGTTATACCTGGATATTTACTTAAATATAAATTACCATGATTAAATGTGAACAAAACTATGGTCATCAATTTCTACAACATCTTGTGCAAACGATTGCACACGAATTTCGCACGGGCAGAGCTGAAAACATAATAAGTCTATTTAAAACTTTTTATTTTGCCATTCGCTTAAAAAATCAACTGCTGCTAATGGTTCAAATTTTATGATTGTTTTATCAGAAAAAAATATATTTAAAATACTCTTCAATACAAAAAAAATAAAATAAAAAAAAACATAATACAATTACAAACAAAAGAAAAAGAAACCGTTGGCTCATTCTAAAACCAAAAAGCAAATGTCAAATTTGGCGCGTAAAACAAAAAAAAAAACGAGCTATGCAAATTCGTAATTTGAACTGGGAACTGCGCTAACACTTGTTTTAGAATAGTTAGCGTTCTTGAAGTGATGTCAAAATGTAAGACAATGGTCGGAGCGATGATAATATCTGATCTATTGCATCGTTTCGCAAGATTCTCACTTGTGCAATGTTAAGTACAGTCATCTATCAAAGTTCGGGGCAAATTGCAACATGTCGTAATGGGCCCGTATCATCTTCTTTTTTCTCCTCCCAAGTAAAAAACAATATGTTGGTCAAATAAAAAAAAAGGGTTTTCATTTAATAATCCGAATGAAATGTCATTTTGACATGTTTGATATGACCAACAGGTTCAGATGTAAAAATAAATTTAATTTTGTGTTAAAAATTTTAATACTCAATGCTATAATCAAAGATAACGAAAATAAAAAAAAAATCAGAGACAAAGTTCTCTCAATAAAAATAAAAATGCGGACATGAAGGTTTCAAAAAAATGTATCTACGGAACGCTATTTCTCATAAAATTAATTCATGGCCTAAAGGCAGTTTACACTAATTACACTTATATAATTTATTCCATTGTCTTACTTATATACAATGTATTGGATATTGTTACGCGTGTTATAAAGGCAATGCAAGTAAATTAATAGGTTTGGGAAACAAGGCTAATGACATATTATTATGTAGGTCTTTTTTCTTACAATAGACCACTTGTTTTCTGATTAAATTTCTTGTTATGGGTAAATAGATAATTATAATGCAAGATTAATTAAAGAACCATGTTATTATTACAAAAAAACATGAGCATTATTACTAATAAGCTATTGTACAACAATGGATTAATAAATAGAATAGAATGTCATTTAGGTAAGTATTCCTTGTTGAAAAGCAACAACCGATATTTCAATTTTACTGTACATGGCTGTTCAAATGTAATGATACTATAGATCAATACTTATAAGAATAAAATTGTTGTATGAAACGCCTGATGATAACAATGGGCCACTTTCCGACAATTACGACAACCTACCGATCATCAACATTATCATAATTACTGATGAAAAGTACATAAGGATCTATCCAACTTTAAGATCACCAAGAATATCCTCATTATAATATTTAACAATACTCTTCTCACCCTCAGATCCTGATCTCCGCTCTCTTCGGCTTCGCCGCCGCGGCGTACGCCCCGCCAGCCTACCCTGAGCAGTCCAACCGCCCCCAAGCTTCCTTCGAGAAGAATGCCAGAATCATCGCTCTGGACTCTGACGTGAAGGAAGATTCCTTCAGATACAACTACGAAACTGAGAATGGAATCAAGGCTGAGGAACAGGGTCGTGAGGTAAGTGGAACATCAGATACAAATATGTGCCTTTAAGCTACATACTCCAAAATACTTACTGGGTCAAGTTAATTACTTTTAGGATAGTCCATTTTAAAATGAGATTTCACTTCCAGAGTTAAGTAATAGCTTTAAATTTAGCAGATTTAAAAAAAAAAATAGCACAACTGGATGATGTGAGAGTACATTATTATAAAAATCATTGTGAAGTTAGAAGGGTAACATTAACATCTTTAAAAAAAAAACGTTGCCCCACACTAATATTTTCTCCTGTGTCGTGGGTGCGTTAACAAACATACAATTTCACATGCACATCACACCCAGACCCGGAACAACAATCTGTGGATCACACAAAGAGTTGTTCCGTGCGGGAATCGAACCCGCGACACGTTGCACGGCAGCCAGTTGCCCAGCCACTGTGCCAACCGTGCAGTCAATTATTAAAAGTGAAGATAAGTCAACGTGTAACAGCATTTCATACCTTGAAAGAAAATTACACAAAATAAGTATAAATTGCTAAAGTAATGGCTAGGCTAGACTAGGCTGGTGATAAAAACCTAATGTTATTAGCACAAAAGTGAATGTTAGTCATCCTTTCAATTTTATATATAGTTACAACACTTAATTTACCATGGGTGGTCTAATATGAACTTGCTATGGACTTAATGAAATAAATTAGCAACATGAAGATTTGATTGCTTAAGGCGTTATGACGGTTAAACAATGACGGAGTTTCGTGCTCGTTGTTCTCAATTCAAATTTAAATTTCAGAACAAGCACCTAGTTCTGTTCTTATCTGAAGAACAGATACAGAACAGACTGACGGACTGTTATTCTAGTTTGATATTCGAAAAACACTTCAATATTTTTTCACTTTCGAAATCTTTCAAATGTTTTTAATCGAAACAAATATTACTTGACAAGAATATTTATATTTTCAAACAAATGTTTATGAGATTGCGTGTCATAAATTCTTTACGATAGTTGAGAAAATACTTAAGATTTTTCACCTCATCTCCTATACAAAACAAAACAGCAATCCGCGTTTATGTGTGTTTGAAACTACGAAACAGCTTGGCGGTTTGTCATACGGTTTTCACACCTTTCCAATAATTTTTCTCATGATTTGTGGCTTGCGGTTTGAAGACCACAATCGTCTAATTATAACTAGATAATTCAATATTTTTTAAAGTGAAAAGAGTTAATAAAATAAAGCGTAGAATTATAAAACACGGTGACGGAAATAGTAATGATTATATGGTGAATGAAGAAATATATACACAGAGAAATACAAATGGATTAACTAGATTGACAAACGAACAAACGGACCTAATAACTTTGAAACCGCAGGTATTTGCATAATACTGACCTTTCGCCGGCCATTGCCCTTTAGACCAGCCTCTTAGACTCATATGGGCGAGCCATTCGGAAAAAGATTACTAGGTCATCTGCTGCTGATAAATCATTCTAAAATGCCCGAAGTTCTGGGAAGTGACGTGCTAATTTATAATCTAAATAACTAATGTTAAGGTCGTGATTTAATTTAATTTTATCTATCTACATATAGTCCAATACTAATTTCGTATAGTTCTTATAATAAAATAAATTAAAATTCGAAATTATCAATAACCAAATATAAATATTTTAAACCCAATAAAGATTTAATTGATAAGGATTTCGTAATCACATAAGTAGGTAATAATTGTGCTCACTATTCAAACATTAAATCTAGAAACATGCTTTAGAACATACATAGAATCAATTTGAACTTTAACTGTTACAAGATAAAACTAATTTTGGTCTATGAAGACTTCTATGATAAACGAAACTATTAACTAAGTACGCCTACTTATGTATATATGACTAATATGTTGAGTCTGTAGGCAGTTATTACATAAAAATGAAAGTAAATACTTCAGCTTGTATGAGTCAATCACCCATAATATTATTTCATTATAAATATATTTATTATCATCACTGTCAAGTTTATTAAAATTTAATACTTGTACTTTCAACACGTTCAAGTGCCGTTTCAGAATGGTAATGACAGCATAGCTAGATACGACACTTCAACATGGCATTCCTTTTTCAAACTGGAAAATAAAAAAAAAGTAATGAACAGAGGGCTACAATATCACCAGCTAAATACTTTTTACTGACAGTGAAGAAAAGCTGTATTTTCTTCCCCTCTTTAGAGTATTATTTGTAAGCCTTATTTTGAACTTCGAATTATTATATTAAAGATTTTAATTATAAAAAAAGAATGAAATATTTTTATAACATAACTTTAGAATTAAAAATGTACTTACTGATCTAGTTTTTGTGTAAACAGTAAACACATGAACGAAAAAAAGTAAAAAAAGAAAGGTATATTTCTTGTACTTTAAACTTGAAAGTTTTATTAGTTTCCGGTTGGAAAGCTAGTTAGTTATACTAGTTGAAAGCAAGATGACATAAAGAGTTCTTTATATGCGAACATGAAAATAACTGCATCATTGCATTTTCATAATATTATTATTACCGTCTTAAGTATTTCTAAGATGCTTACTAAGATTTTCTTGCAAACACTTCGATAACATTTATTCAGTAATAAATTGACGTCTCATGTTTAAGCCTCTGATTCAAATGTATACAGAAGAAAAGTTTTTCATAGTTTTTCATTCCGAAGAACTCAAGAGACTTTTAAGTGAACCACTAACAAATACTATCTATTAAAACGAATTTGAAATATTTTTTGTTTCATAAACTACATCTTGAACAGTACTCGAGCAGAAGTTCATATCAATTTGTCAAATTAAAACAAACGATTGTAAGGTCAAAAATTTGACCTTCCAGAAATACCACAAAATGCCAGGGTCATTACTTAATAGCAAATTGTAATTCATTCTATTAACCTCGTTACTCGAATAACGTAATGGTATAATTTACTGGGCATCCATTATTGCAATGTAATAATGACATTTAGATAATCATGATTAAGAACATCCATCTTGTAAGATCAATGTTAAATGTGATGTAGATAATCGGTTAGTTTATTGCAATATTACATTTTTTTATGTGATCGTACTGCAGACATGTACTCTGTTTTCCTGATGGTAAACCATCGGCACCGTCTATAGACACTCACAACATAAAATGATTCCTGACCTAGACCTGTTGGGGATTAGGGATAAGGAGATTTAAGAATTTAACAATCAAGATGAATCCATTTTTCTCGAGAAAGGCAAAAATGTTCAACACATGACCTTAATGATAAATGGCTTTTTGTTCTATCATTTATACTTTTAAATCTTACAATGATCTTGGTTTTGAACTGATTGGGACTTTGAATATTTACATTTGTACTTAACCTGATAATATTACTATAAAATAAGCATCAATTTGTTAAAGTTTCTTGGTCTTTAAGGCGAACAATAGATTCAGTAATCCACATAGATTCTATAATTCTACTTACATTGACGGTCACAGATGGTGATGATCCTTATAGCCCTAAAAAGATCGTCCTACTTAACAACCACCCTTAATTTTTTCAGGCTGACGGTATCGAGGCTCAGGGTGGCTTCCAGTACACTGGGGATGATGGCCAAGTCTACTCCATCAGCTACGCTGCCGGTCAGGGCGGTTTCCAACCCCAGGGTGCCCACATCCCCACTCCTCCTCCAGTACCTGAAGAGATCCTGAAGGCTCTAGAGCAGAACGCCCGTGATGAGGCTGCTGGCATCATTGATGATGGTAAGTTCCACTTTTTTGAAGAGGCTACCATTTACTAGAAAAGAAAAAAAGCTAAGTTCAAAAGGATCAAAATGGCTGTTTTAAAAACGAATGCTTCAAATCAGAAGATCCAACTGCTGATAAAGTCAGAGTTAGAAGTACGGATCAATTTTTAAAACACAATAATATGTTGTTTTCATTAAATCCTCACTTAGGAACACAGAAGCATAGATTGGATAAAACCCAGAGAACAATAGCCAAAACTTTACCCTTTACAATTTGCCATGAAAATATGATAACAGTAACTACAATCTTCGCCATCAAGAGTACTCATCCAACAGATGTGATATCCCACAAAGCTGCTCTTGACAACTTAATTCCACCTTACGAAATGCAACAATGAATTTTGTAATAATTCTCTAACTAGCAAATTGTTTTAGAAGGCACTCAGACACACAGACTAATGGCGGCTATTAGTCCTATGATAGTGCGCTGTATCTGTGGGAAATGTCACTCAATTACAGTACATTGGGTGGTGTGTTAAATGTCTTTACAAACACGTTGTACGATGTAATTGTAGCTGATTTATTTGTAACTACAGATAATATGGTCTTCGTTGATTTGTGTCTAATACTCATTTCAAACGTAGACGCTAAAATTTATTGTTTGCATGGTAAAGGATAAAGGAAACTCAACACGTCAGGTTGAGTTTGATATCACTTTATTAGGTTATTTAAGACAAGGTTATTGTGCCGTGGTGGCCCGAAACCTGACAAGTACCAATGTGACTTTTTCCGAGTTATAAGTACTTTCTATGATTATTTAGGCACCACTGGTATACGGTGAAGGAAAACATCGTGAGGAAACCTGGACAATCCACATTGAGCTAGCGTAGCGATCAATTAAACATTCTCCGTGTGAGAAGAGGCATTTGCTAAACAATGGGCACTTATAGGCATATGATGTGTTATGAGGTTAAAATTCGATATCCTGGTATTCTGTCGGCAATGGAGTCTTAATAAAATAAATCTTAATATAATCAGAATAAGATACCAAATCAATTATTCATAAATAATATAAAGGCCTAATAAAATAGGCTCTTATCGATACTCATAATGCAATAACAAATTCACCTGTAAGCACTTGCACTAGTACACTGACCTTTCAAATATTACTCAATGACCCCTTACTATGACCATCTGCATTTACTTCACCTTAACACCTAATCATAAGACATAAAGTCCAATTTCCCTTAACAACCGTACTTTAATACAATTCTTCGTCTGAACAATTTTAAATTATAGTAGTGTTAGGTCTTATATCTTACAGTACAAGGTTTAGTTTAGCTTGAATTGTTGTTTTATTAAAGTTGTTATCGATAATCTACGGGAACATAAGTTCGTTGAGGATAATAGCTACTGTGTTACTGAACAATAGGTCAGTGCAGTGAAGGGATTGTCTCACGGAGATTTTAAGGTCATGTACACTTGAGCTGATTCGCGACGGACGGTCGGCGCCTTTGAAATTCGCGAGTTGTAGTCGAGTTGCGTTTTGTAGGCGGATGTGTTGAAACAGTTAAACAATGTGATATTTTCGCTTAAATTTTATTTGAAATTAAACTAAATTATGTTTACAGTAATAAATGATTATAGTCCAAGAGTTGTTAAAAACAAAACTATGAACTTAATTGTACCTAAGCTTATCTATTTTTCGAAAATAATGCTCTTATACGCAATGACCAACAAATTTGATTCATAATAATATAAACCTTTGAAATTCTTTTCTTCATTTCTTTTTCTTCGCAGTATATTAATATGCATGTATGCAATCTCTTCAATTAATCCTAAACCTTTTTCTTTATTAACTTTAACTCAAATGTCAACTTAACTATTGCTAATTCCAAGAGAATGTTCGGCACATTTATTTGGCAAGGCAGTGATGTTATATTGCCTTGTTGCAATCTTTTAACATTTACGAAGCTAGTAATCGATCAAATGAACGAAAGCTTTGAACTTAAGTTTACTACACTCATAATGTTTAAATATATTATTTGAGACTTATCAACATGTTTTACTTTTATTGAGAAATGTGGTTTAAAATACTTTGTTAGGTAATTTTTAATGAAATTATAATTGTAACTTACTTCATGATTATTCTGTTAAATAGTTTCGAACTGTTTAGCTCATTATTCAGGACGACAAAATATGTTAAATATTTTTTTAGTAATTTGTTTAAGAGTTATCTTCATTTGTATTTTTTTAATTTCCAGGTCAATACAACCCCGGCAAATACGGTGACGCTGCCAGCGCTGGTGCCGCCTATCAACAGCCCCAGTTCGCGAGAGCACAGGCTGGATACAGACAAACTTACAAATACTAAACACGACCATAACATATCAGTATTTAGCTATATTACATTTTATAAAAACAAAAAAATATAAGTAGAGCAATTTTCGTGTCATTTGCGTTAAACGCACACTTGAAACACAACGACCTAATTGGTGTTCGCATTTCAAAAAAGTGAAGGTCAAACGAGCACACTTGTAACGCAGTGTTGTAATTCGAAGATGGAACACGTGCAAATTGCGATGACACGAAATATGCTCCACTTCATTTTCATGAGGCTTTTCTGTAAGTAAATTTTGTGAATATTTTTAATTGTGATATTTGAATTAAAATGTTTTTTTTTTACATTATATTAAGCTTTGTACTTTTCGTTGAACAAAATATGCTTACAGATTCTTTAAAATTTAAATGGATATCAGTTAAAATCGAATATGATAATAGGAAAGTGTCGTAGTGTGTGTAATCTGATATAGTCATAATGATTACCTGACCGACTTGTGAGTTGTGAAGGATGCGACTTATTTATTCTATGAATAAAACTTAAACTTTTTTTCTATAATTAACTGTCTTGTTTCCGTTGAAATAAAACCCTTAACCTTATTTATGACTTTCGAGTCAAAGTTAAAATAAGTGAAAAAAAGATTAAGAAAATCCCAAACGATCCAATTAAAACAAGCTTTATAGTTGGCGACGTTAATTTATTGCCATTGAAAGAAATAATCAATATTTAACTTAAAAAAATATCAGTCACACAATGATTGTTTACATACCTAATGTAAAAAATTAATAAAAAAATCAAATCAAAAAAATTTTTTGACAAAAGATGGCAGTATGCCCAAATATGCCAAACAAGTTGCCAACTCAGTTGAGCTGAACGTATTTAGCGCCCAACACTGATATTACATAGTTAACACACCTACGCAAGGACAAATCAACGTAAGATCATCAAGTGACATACAAGAACCTTCAATACTATTTAAATAGGTTGGCAAACGAGCAGACGGGTTACCTGATGGTAAGCAATCAGCGCTACCCCTGGGCCTCCGGAGGAGTTTCGAGTGCGTTGCTAACCTTTTTTATTAGGGATTTAGAGATCCCTTAGATTTGGAGATTAAGGAATTAGAGGAGGGGAAAGATTGGGCTTCTGGTAAACTCACTTACATGGCGAAACACAACGATGTGGTTGTTTTGCGACGATTTTCTGTTAGGCCGTGGTATCTATCACTCAGGTCAAGCTGAAATATTAACCGCTTATGACTCTCCCACTAAATAGAACTAAATTTAACAGAATATTTTGAATTCTGTTAACGATGCATTGTTACTTATGTATAATATTTGCAACGCGTATAAAGTCAATTTCGTCATTAGTATTAATATTTTCTTTAAAGTCAATTTAGTATTTAAATTCTGTAGTCGCCAGTTCAATATGCCGAAAATATAAATATAATAAAGAGCTTAACAGCTAAAAATTATAATTTTTGCACCGATTATATGCGATAACTCTCACAAACTGTGCCATATTTTACGCGGTTTTCTTTCAAAAATGTAAAGGGTAAATAAAGGAGCTATCTCTGTTTACTGTCGGTGATAAGCTTCTCCGCGACATTGCCTTCCATATTCAACTCTGTAAACAATCTGCCACTGCCTATTTTATTATTATTGGCCTATACAGCTAGATGCAGTCTCCATTTCAACCGTCTACTGCAAATGAGGAGTACCATCCTTAAAACTTGCTCATATTGTTGTACTATTTAAAATTAAAAATTTTGTTGCCGCTTTTTTAGAAGAAAAATCATCTTATCCTGTGCGGGGCGAGATCGTAAGGAAGACTCTCAAAGTCAAAGTCAAAATTAATAATTCCAACGAAATTCATATTTATTTTGAACATAAATGACTTACCAAAATGTATTAAACAACCAGTAACATTGTTTGCAGACGATAGCACCATAACAATACCTTGTGAAAATATATGACGGCGCGTCGATTATTTAAATTGAATTTTGAAGGAGGTTTTATTACAATTTATCGGACGAGGGTGCAATGAATTGTACTCTGGCGGAACGTCAAACTGACAGTTCTCCGTGCGCATTATGGTGGAGAGCCAGCGCTGTGACTGTCATTGGAGACGGATCGCCGACGTCCGTTATTTTTGTAATTTATTCGGTCTGATTATAAAATCCTACGCCCTGCGATGGCCAACCCCCTGAAAGCTGTACATTTCAGACAGCGTACTCCTAGCATTGATAATAACATTCAGCACGGTACTAATATAATAGAAGAAGTAAATACTAAATTCGTGGGACTCATAAAAGATCAAAACCTAAATTGGGAATCGCACATTGACTCTAATTTATGTAAAAAAAAAAATAGTAAGTCCGCATACGCTTTGCACACACTATCATCAGTAGTATATATAGGTATAGATGCGCTTCTCACGGCTTATTATGGCCTAGTGGAATCGCACCTACGGTACCGTATTATTTTTTGGGGTAACTCTTCGGGAACAGAAACAGCATTTAAAGCACAAAAAAGATGTAGGTATAAGAGCTATCTTTAAACTGCAAACCACCGATAGTTGCCATATTTCAAAAAACATACTTAACATTTTACCCGTACCCTGCCTGTACATACTAGAAGTAGCGTTGTCAAATCAAATCCGAATAAAATTCAACTCCTTTCTGATAACTTCCCACGGTATAAGCGCAACAATAGTTTACTGTGTACCAAGATGCCTGTTATTATTATAACTATTTATTTAATTTGTTAATTATTTTTCGAATAAATTTATCTCTATCTCTATCTCTATCTCTATCTCTATCTCTATCTCTATCTCTGTCTCTGTCTCTGTCTCTGTCTCTGTCTCTGTCTCTGTCTCTGTCTCTGTCTCTGTCTCTGTCTCTGTCTCTGTCTCTATCTCTATCTCTATCTCTATCTCTATCTCTATCTCTATCTCTATCTCTATCTCTATCTCTATCTCTATCTCTATCTCTATCTCTATCTCTATCTCTATCTCTATCTCTATCTCTATCTCTATCTCTATCTCTATCTCTATCTCTATCTCTATCTCTATCTCTATCTCTATCTCTATCTCTATCTCTATCTCTATCTCTATCTCTATCTCTATCTCTATCTCTATCTCTATCTCTATCTCTATCTCTATCTCTATCTCTATCTCTATCTCTATCTCTATATCTATCTCTATCTCTATCTCTATCCCTATCTCTATCGCTATCTCTATGTACAGATAGCTTTATCTCGTAAACAGTAAAAATAGAAAACAGTCTGTCAGTCAGTTTGTTACTGAGGCTAAGTTGGGTGCGCGCTCCAAAGCGTAGATTCGAATGGAAAAGAATGAGCAAGAATCTCATTCGCTCTTATATAATAATACGTATTTATGAATAACACATCACCCGAGTTCTATTATTCTTTTTCTGGTCTGGTATTCAACTCTTGGCACAACCACTAATCATTATGTTATGTTGTTCAAAACTCCTACAAAATTGTACTGTAAAATGCGAGACATTAAAAACAATTATACATTCAGTCAACAAAGTATCGGGAATGAATGTTTTTTTATGGTTCCAAATTCGAATTTTTTTTTTTTTGTTGTTGTTAGATTGGCATAACTGTTTTCCATTTTGGCGCGGAGTTTGAGTTGCATCTGTTATTTATATTAAAAACAGTGCTATTTTTAGTTTTATAATATCTAGTGTGTATTGCGAATTTCATAATGGACAAAAATATCGAACAAAGAGTTTGTCTTAAATTTTGCATCGCCAATGAAATTTCGTGTTCGGAGGCACTCAAAATGTTACAGAAGGCTTACGGTGAATCGACTTTATCAAAAACACGTGCTTATGAGTGGTACAAAGCGTTCAAAAGCGGTCGAGATGTGATGGAAGATTTGCCTCGTTCTGGTAGGCCATCAACGTCTGCAACTGAAGTTAACATCGCAAAAGTGAAGGAAATAGTGACTGAAAATCCTCATTCAAGTTTGAGAGAGATGGCCGCCGAACTTTCTGTATTTCACAAGTCGATCCGTACCATTTTAACAAATAATTTGGGTACGAAACGTGTTGCCGCTCGGCTAGTCCCAAAAGACCTGAATTTTCTTCAAAAACTAAATCGCATGAAAGTCGCTGAGGACATGCTAGAACGAGTCAATAGCGACCCCACATTCATGAAACGCATTGTTACTGGTGACGAGACGTAGGTTTACGAGTTTGACATGCAAACTAGTCAACAAGCTTCGGAATGGTGCCTTCCAACTGAACCAAAACCGAAAAAACCACGTCAAAGTCGATCAAAAGTCAAAGACATGTTGACTGTTTTCTTTGACTATCGCGGTGTTATGCACTCAGAATTCTTGCCCGAAGGTCAAACGGTAAATAAAGCTTTATAAATATTTGAGCGTTATGCGGCGTTTAAGAGAACAAATTCGACGAAAAAGGCCAGAAATGTGGAAAGAAAATTCTTGGATTTTGCATAACTATAATGCGCCTTCGCACAAGGCCATCATTGTAAACGATTTTTTGTCCAAACACTCAACAAACACCATCGAGCAGCCACCATATTCACCAGATATGGCTCCAGCCGACTTCTTTCTTTTTCCCACACTCAAATTACCCCTTCGTGGCACCCGTTTTCAATCGTTAGAAGACATAAAGGAGAAGTCGCGGCGAGCACTAAACTCAATTCCGGAAACAGCGTATAAAAAAGTTTCGATGATTGGATTATTCGTTGGCGTAAGTGTATCGTTTCTGAAGGAGCATACTTTGAAGGTGATAAAATAAATTTAGATGAATAACAAACATTTTGTGTATTATTGACTTTTTCCCGGTACTTTCTTGATAGAGTAGTATTTAGAAGATTTTGAAAGAGGTAGCACAAAAATTGAGCTATTTCTACAACCTATGTGAGCATGCGTAACCTTGACATGACGGATTAAATCTGCAATCTAAGAAATATTATACATAATCATCTCATTTCTTTTTATACTTACAAGTATTTTAGTTGCACAGTGAACTGCGACACGTAGCATAGGCTACTGTAAAATAAGGCACAGGTTTAGGCTCAGATAGATAGTTCAAGAATGTGGTATTTTTGATAACTTTGTGTCCGCAAATGGTGGAGAAAGTCTAAATGAAGAGCAAATTTCAATAAACTAAAGTTATATTGAAATGGCTATGGAAGAAAACGGACTGATTATTATAATAAAATATAATATCCTGTTATTAGACATCTATTAAAATGAACATGAATCAATCATTTTTTCGACTGATCCTTGGAAATGGACAAAGATATGGTGGTTTAGGTACTTGCAAAAGCGCTACAGATGTGGCAGGGCCAGGGTTGCGGGACCAACGCAATAAGGTACCGCGGAATTGACCTGGAGCAGGAGATGGAAAGGAAAGTTTTCAGTCAGTAAGAGTCTGACACCCCCTTTCGTGCTTGATTGGATGTTTCATATGATTTTTTAATTTTTTTTGGTAGACTTCTTTAATTGATATTTCAAGTTTTTTATGAATGATATTTTGTATGAATTGTTTAGTCGTAGTTTAACCAAACCGAAACCTATTCGAAAAATACGTTTCGTGTTGTGGTACGTATTTTTTTTTTACTGGTCGCTTCTTACCTTAAGAAATTAAGCTTAAGGGTATAGAATGCGGCTGTGTTTTGTGGTGGGGTACGTTTTGTTATTGCACTGGATGCAATGTAGGGTGTTTTTACACTGAATATTATTGTTTTAATTTTTTTTCTTTGTTCTACCCCATCTGGACTAAACAACTTCAACTCATTAATTATTATTTTTTTTGGATTTTGGAACCAATCTTTAACACCTTTTGTGGCTACTAGTACCTATAATTGTTACATGTTTTAATTTGATATTTGTTAAGTAAATAAGCCTACACGTTTTGGGATTTTTGGTTGTTCCTTTACCTGGTTATAGGTGGGAAGTTTTTTTTTGCCTTGTTACCTCTTTGTAGGTCAAGGACTTTTTTGTATAACGTCCCTAGCTGTTTGTTAGAGCGGTTTGACAACTCTCAAAATAAGCCTTTTGTCACGAGCGGTTTGAAACTCGTTAAATAAGCCATATTCGTTTTTGAGCTATGGGATTGTTTGGTTGTGCGTTTTGCGCATTAAGAGCGGGTCGTGACTCTGAAACTTAACAAGTGTCTATTGCTACATTTTCAATTTTAGGTCATTCTCTATACCACATGTTAGATATCCTTCCCTCCGGTACATATAATCATCTTAGTTTCTGTTTGAGTGCAGCATGTTATTGTTATGTCTGTATCTCTATTGTTGTTAGGTTGTCTTTTGATTTTTAATTTATATTTCATTAGACTCGTTTGATTGGTATTTTGAAAGGAGAAGTATGAAAGTTGAGCAGTTACTATCGCTTATTTAGAGCCTTCGCGCGGATTTTACTACGTAAAATCCTTTCCTCGGGAAGGGGGGTATTTGTAACGTTGTAAACCTTAGACTTGGGACCTACCTTAATTCAGTTGATATTCATTCCGTTTTGCATTCCAAATAACATAATTGGATGTAATTTTAATTGTTTAAATTCACAATAATGTTGTGTTTGTTGTTTTTGCAAAGTGCCAAACCTCACATCAAAGTGACGTTACGCTTGTCGTGAAATGTCAACGTCAGTTGTCATTTCACAGATTATAGATTCACCCAATCGATAATAAAATCAATGTGCGGTAGATGAAATAATTTTGTCAATAATAGCGGGTAATTGTTTTAATTTTATTTATTAATGGATAATCGCCCGCGGATTGTTAGCCTTGAGGTCAGATAATTAAAAAGAAGTAGATATGTGTCTCTGCCTCCTACACTTGTCTATGAAATGCAATTTTCTTATAAGGCGGGTTCGAGTAGAATCTTTCCTTTCTTCTGGAATCCTGATCGCCGACCTACAACGTACTGTGTTGCATAATTTTCGCAGAAGCCAATTTTGGGCTTAATAATTTAAATTCAGTGTTTCCGTGGTTCCCTGCAAAGGGTAAGTGTTGTTGCACAGACTTATATTTAAATTCGTAAGTCGAGCATAGTGACTGTAAAATCATGTATTCGTAATTGTACTTTGAATTGGTCCGTTAGTAACGGTTACATTTACATATCATGGGGTTTCTCGTTAAATCTATTTGTTAAATGAGTTATTAGTACCGTGTTCATGATAAAGAAACGAGTATAATTTTCAATTATTAAAACTTATAATTTTCGTGTGAGGGTATATTAATATAATTTTATTCTAGTTCTCGTTCTTATCATGACACGAATCCTGTACCTATTAATTCGGGTTTAATTCCTGTTTATTATTATTATTGTTTTATCATTTTAATTTTCCACCCTTGTAAAAGACCAACCGACCGTAGGGACCTGTGATAGGATTTGGTCGGTGGTCACCAGGACATTCTGGGACAACGGTGGACTACACCCTACCTGTTTGGCGGTTTCAGGAACCACGGACGGAGTTGAAAGGCTCTGTCGAATTTAAGAGCCATGAACGGAGTTGAGAAACCCCGTGTGTAGTGGAAACCTGGAGATGGCGAGCGTCAAAGGCCTGGCCCCGTGCCAGTGCGCTGTAGCCGCCGCGTTGTCCCCGGGCTGGGATAGCGGCACCGGCATGCATCTTACCCTCATGCCATAGTTAAGTGGCCACCACCAACACCGCCAACCACGTCTCGTTTCTACCCACAATTTTTATTAGTGTAAACGCTCATCAGTGACATTGCCACCAAGTAGGCGTAGAACCCACGCCTTGTTTTTTGTTGCATAGTTTTAACAATAAATTGATATTGTTTTAAACGTGTGTTGTTTAATTTCTAATTTTAGTTTTTTATTTTTTTTGCTCGGGTTTATCCCGTAGCACCTTATTCTGGCCCAGAGAAGTCATTTGAAGATTTTTCCTCAACAAAAAAAAACAGCCTACCAGAACCAGATACTTACGAGCTTACGGTGCATCGCAATCAGCGCACGTTGCAAAAAACCATCGGGTCACTTCGTAATCATTCACTAAAAGTCTTAACCTTCTAACTAACTTCCCCTCCCGCCTCAATTAGAGCAACCGTCATTGGATGGTTTTCCATCCTTAAAAAAGATTGCTACTGATGTATTTTGTCAATAACTAAAGACCAATATAGTTGTTTCACATCCTTCTTGAATCACACAAAATATACTATATTGTTATCTAAAACGTGCATTACAATTATTATGCATTTGAGCCGCACTCTATAAGCGACATCTATTAAAATTAGAAGGTAGCTTTTAAGCAACACACTTCGCTTATTTACAAATTCCATGTTTGAACTTTGCTAAGCTAGCGACCTCTAGTCAGATTAGATGGCAGCCACGAATTAAATCGATTTATTGTTTAAAACATAGATGGCGTTATTAATTCTTGCGCTTATACATTTTTTTAATAGTAATTTAAATGCCACTTTATTAATGTCGTTTCATCTTTAAGCTGAAATTACATTTTCTAAACTCTAATTCCGATTCTTTTCGAAACTCTAATTAAAATTTGTCTCCGAAATTTTTCTGGTAAATAGGGGCGATTTTTTCCTGTAGATATGTCACAGGCGATGACTTCAGTAGAACCCGGAACCTTGATATTTGAAAATTTTAAATTCTTGTTATTACGAAGTCGTAATAATTCTTGGTCATCATGCTGACATCTTGCTAAATCAGCATAATTAATCGGTGATGGCACATCAATTTGTTCTATCCGTGACAATGCGTCTGCTACAATATTGTCACGTCCTTCTATATGTTGAATCATCATCATCTTCCTGCCCTTGTCCCGTTTTATTTGGGGTCGGCGCAATATGTTTTTTTCTTCCATTCTGTCCTGTCACTCGTCACGCTATCGCTAACTCCTCTGTCTTCCATATCACTTCTCACACAATCCATCCATATTTTCTTTGGTCTCCCCCTGCCTCTCCATCCATCCACATTTATACACATGACTTTTTTTGTTACATGCTTTTCATCCCTCCTTTTCACATGGCCATACCAAGACAAACGGTTCCCTTTCAACTTTTCAGTCACTGGCGCCACTTTCAAACTTCCTCTAATATACTCATTTCTCACTTTATCCAATCTCGTCACACCACACATCCATCTCAGCATTCTCATCTCTGCTACATGCAATCGCTTTTCATCCGTCTTTTTCAGAGCCCAACATTCTGACCCATACAGTAGGACATATAGTCCTTCTATATGTTGAATGTTGGTACAATATTGTGAAATAAAATCCAGTTGTCGTATTCGCCGTGGCGTATCATTAGATGACGGTTTTTGGGAAAATGCGTAAGTCAAAGGTCGATGATCTGTAAAGATAGTAAATTCTCTTCCTTCGACTAACCTTTGAAAATGTTTGACTGCCATATATATTCCGAGCAACTCTCTGTCGAATGTCGAGTATTTTTGTTGAGTATCACTTAATTTCTTTGAAAAGAATCCTAATGGTTCCCAATTACGTCCTGACTTCTGCTGCAGAACTGCGCCAACACAGGTCGAACTGGCGTCCGTCATAAGTGCCAAAGGGGCGGTGCGAGAGGGGTGAACTGTTAATACTGCGTTCATTATATTTTCCTTGCATTTATCAAAAGCTTTTTCGGCCTCTGTACGTGTTGAATTTATTAATATCTTGTCCGCGATCTGGCTCATCTTGTTCACATCTATGTCTTCTGTGACTGCTAGAACCGAAGTCACTGATGGTGGCAGAAGCCTCAACCATAGAAGTTTGATGGTTTCGTCGCTGATATTTCCGTTACTCAGGGTCCGCATCTTGCGCAGAAGATGTGATGGTTTCTGGTCGCCGAGATCCATTTCAGACAATAATTTTTGGAGCTGACGTTGGTCTGATTCCTCATAGCAACTGATTAGGCGTTCTTTGATAGCCTTGTACTTTTCTATTGGCGGTGGGCAAGTAATGAGGTCACTAACCTGTATTATTTCTTCTTTTGGCAGTTTTGCAATGACCGTATAGTACTTGTAATCGTCTCCTTGCTTCTGTGGTGCTACTATGGCTTCTAGTTGCTTAAACCATAATCTGGGTTGGTCCCTCCAAAATTCCGGAATACGGGATAAAATGGCGGTTCCGGCTGATATCTCCAAGGCTTCTTGTTGGCTGCTGCTTGATTTGCAGGGTGAATGAGTCATGTTGATTGTTCTTCGTCGGGGTCACCAATTTGCCAGACTTCGTGGCAAGGTAAATAATGAGACTGTAGATGGTTAAGGTCTGTTTATTACTTTAATTGCTGGTGCTTATATACTAAGAAGATGCGTGAGATTTTCAGATTTAGCTATCCTAACAAACGTGCAACAATTAACATGTATGTCTTATCTCTATCGTATCTAAGTAATGTAGCGACGTGATAGTGCCGCTACACAAGTGAATATAGGTACGTCTTGCAATAAGTTTTAACCATATTTATTCGTTGTTGTTGGTTTGAATTTTTTAATGTTTAACTACATATAGTGTCGTTGTTAACGTAAAGGTAAACTTATGAATGATACGAGGAAACGACACTTTGTGTGATCTACAAATGTTATTTCGGGTCTGGGAAGCTTGTATGTACCTAAATTTGTATGTTTGTAAACGCACCCACGAGACAAAAGAAAATTGGAAAAGGCAAAAAAAAAAAGACTGAACCTATTCTGTCTGCATGATAAAAATATAGGTTATGGTTTTAATACTACCAACCTCTGCCACGTCGATAGTTCTTTGTTGAATTAGTAAATGACAAAACTACAATTGCTGTGACCTTCTTTATAAACTCATTCTTACATTTTTATTCACAATTTCTTTAGATTAACATCGCAAAACTACTTACTTTTAAACCTTAAACACTATATACAGTCAGAAATCAGTTTTGTTAATATTTCATTGTATTTATCAATATATTGGTAATTAGGTATAAAAAAAACTAATTTTATTTTTGAATAGATTTATAGATCTCAATTTCCAATCATTGATAAATACAATGAATGCGATTATTAAAATCAGTATTGATAACCATTGTTGGCATTGAAGCCTCCCTGGTGATTAGCAGATCCAAATCCATTGCGTTGACCACCTCCATGTTGTTCAGGGTGGTATTTACCTGGAAATTATAAAAATATTTTATATTATTTTTGAAAGAGGACATTCTTCTTATACCTTCTTGAGTCCTGGGTAGGCCAAGGGGAAGTGTCAGACTCTTACTGACTAAAAAACTTCTCTACTGCTCCGGGCCGGAGCTGTGGTACATTAGTGTCTTGCACCTTATGAATGAAATACATTTGCGAAAATCACTACTCTTCCCATGACGGGTGTCGTTAGAACCGAATTTAGATTGTAGTCCTTAGATTACAATCTAGCTTTACTGACAGACCACCTAGAGCCACGAATCACGAACCCTTAGCTATTAGGCTAGATATCCTGTTTCTTGGGCGTAATTAGGTACCTGTGAATAGTTGAGTTAAAAAAATGTTTACTAATGAAATTTGACAAAGAACGGGCAGCAATACTCTCTGACCTTAGATTTTTAGCGTATAGTATCCAAACCAAGCGTGGGGCGTTTGGAAAGTCATATTGTGTAGAAAACTGTCACGGTTCAGTTCAGAACCTGTTTATAAGTATAACCAAAATATTGTTTAAAAGACAATGTTATGGAGATTAAAATCCTTTATGTAATATGATAAATGTAGTACTAATCTTACCTAAGCCTTTGGTAGGTACTTAAGACTTAATACATTCAATAGTAAAGAAAAGAAAAATCTACCGCACCTTAATAAAATATGACTCTTCTACTACTACTCACCATCATCAAAAATTCCGGCAGCTTCATCCTGTTCATTCTTCCTCAATGCCTCCAGGATTGCTTCAGGTGTAGGAGGTGGAACTGGCAAGTGCTCGCCTTGAGGTCTGAAACCACCTTCTCCTGAGGTATAAGTGACGGTGTACGTGTGACCATCGTCACCCTTGTAGGAGAATCCACCCTGGGCTTGAACTGGGTTGCCTGCTTCTTCAGCTCGAATGCCATTTGAAGTTTCAAAGCCGAAGTGGTAGCCTATGGAATAAGATGATCGTAAATTTAGTAGGTTAAGCAGTGATGCACTACTTTGCTTGTAAGACTAACATTGTTAATCCTATGGTGACGGGATGACATTATCGGTTATTGTAAAAAAAAAAATGATGTAGATAATAAAATTTAAGTGAAAGATAGAGTAGAAACAGAAACCATTATGCAAGGCTTGTTTGAATTTGTCATTGCCCCTTGTAGACCGTTCGTTTTTTTTTCTTTAGTCATACTAAAAAAAAAATCAATCCATTACAAAAGATACTTTATCAGAAAACGATATAGCACTGTTTACATTAAGCCCTTCACAGAACAATAAATATTAATTGCAGCTTTTGTGGCATAACAAGTAAACGTAAATGAACTAATTTAGAATACTCACGTATGAGAAGTCAAAACCTTGACATATGAAGATCACAAGGGCACTTTCATTATTGTTTCGTGAACTACAAACGAGGCACGAATTCAAAATAATACCTTCATTCTTGTGGCTTTGGGCGATCACAATATTGAAGTAAACAATAAGAATTAATTCGATGAGTTTCCAATGGGAATATTTATGGTTATTTTATGCCTTCAAATCCGTTCACATTTTGATGATGTGCTTAATAGCGTCGGTTTACAAACACGAATTTTATATGATGCCTGTACTAAGTTGATAACTAGCCATCTTTAGTTATATTAATTAGATACACTACTATGATTATGATAATATGAATTATACTGCTACTATTTAATTTTGAAATGAACTAATACTTTGAGCTGCAAGCTATAAACTATACCATATCCAAAAAAACATAATTAACATGATTTATTTTTATTTAAAAACTACAGTTATCCAGATTCCGACACCGGTGTTCAGATCATCCATTTGGCTATTAGGCTTTTATCAAATTTATTAACCCTAAACTTTAAAGCTAAGCCTGCCGCCTAATAGGCGTGTAGAGTATAAAAACTAGCCGACCCGGAAAACTTCGTTTCGCAAGAAAATAACTAGGTAATAAACCTTCCCTGGATTTCGACAAATTCAATAATGAAATTTGCCCAAACTGGACCAACCGCTCTTGAGAGTTTCATTTTTGTATATCAGAAGATATGCAATTAATTTTTTTACTTACTTCCATCTTCACCGATATCCTGATCTTGTTTCAAAGTAGCGGCATTCTTTTCAGCATCCTGTTGAGGTCTTCGGTTTCCATTACCAGCTCCTCCAAGATTGAATCCCGGATCTATTTGGGAGCCATGGTAAGTTTGGAAGCCACCTTGCCCTCCATGACCTTGGTTTTGTGGGATGTAGTTTCTTGATGGGATTTGAGCCGCTCCCAAAGTGAAGAGAACGCTGATAATTAACTGCAAAATGTACATAAAATTGTAGATATATTTCTAGTTACATTTACTTTTTTTTTATTGTGCTCATTTTAAAGTTCATAAGTTAGGCGTGTCATTCTAGTCGGAGTTAGTGAAACTGTCTTTATTATGCTCTAATATTCAGAGGAACGAAAAGATCGCTACTTATTAATTCTATTATTAAAAAATATAAATATTATATAGTTTTTTTTTGCACTTTTTCTTGGTTACAAAATACACACCAGTTTCATATTTTTGTCTTCAAGTTTTCACTACAAAAAGCAAACTGTGTCTCTTCCAACAATTCCTTCCACTTTTATATGTGAACGTATAAAGTTAAAGCTCATTAAGAGTAATAAAATCGGGTGACATCGCATCGAAGCCTTGTAGTTTTACTTGAAAAAACATAATGTCAAAAACTAGAATTTTACTTTCTGTTTTGGTGCGCAACGGATGAAAGGGAGCGATCAGAATTGTTATAAGATGTCTTGAAGGACGTTTTACATATGGAGTTTGAAATAAATTTGTGATAAACGTATTCAATTACAAAAATGTACCTAAAAGGATACATAGAAACATACCGACCATACTCGGCAATAGAAGTAGACAACCATATTTTGAGCTGCTTTGTAAAATCCATTCCAAATTGTTGAATTTAGTTCTAAACTCCAAACTGAAATCAACCTCATTATTCATACTACGTGACTACGTGTTGCATGGTTCCGTCAATTGAGCATTTTATTATCATTTTTTATCCTATGTAACTCCTTTTTAAGCGGGAGATATCAACCTAAGATTCGATTTATCTTGGGCGGAGCAAGAAGGAATATCGAACCTTCAATAATTAAGATAAGATTTTCAAGAGAGAAAAATTACTTATCAAATACTTTCTGTTACTAAGGGTGAGGCAAAGGAGAGTGTCCGACTCCTATTTGCTGAAGACCACCCCGTTCCATCTCTTCATTCGAGTCAGGTCACGATTCTTCATTGCGCCTTGCCCATGTACCAGGGATGGCTGGAAAGTTATCTACCTAACATAGAAAGAAAAGACATAGGAAGCTCATTTTTTTTTATTTTTCAATATAGTCCCCTGGTACCGTAATGCACTTATTACATTTGTCAATAAGCGACATTAAACCGTCAAAATAATATTTCTTTGATTGGTCGTCAAAATGGCCATTCACAGCGGCCTTTATTTCTTCATCGGTCGGAAATCGCCTCCCTCTTAGGCTTTTCTTCAAATTTCTAAATAGAAAATAGTCACAGGAGCCAAATCTGGGGGTATGGTTATGGTATTATAGGGTGGATGGTTTAGTTCCGTGAAGCAATTCTTGCTTAAGACTGACCTTGCATGTAAAGCTGTGTGGACCGGAGCATTGTCTTGCAAAATTAAAACTCCTTTGCCGAGTTTGCCTCTTCGTTTTTCTTTTATGGCTTCTCGCAGTTGGTCAAGTAAGCTGGCGTAGTAAATTGCGTTCATCGTAGTATTTTTTTGTTTGTAATCTATCAAAAGAATCCCCTCGACATCCCAAAAAATTGTTGCCATAAGCTTGCCTGCCGATGGCCGAACCTTAAACTTGCGCGGTGGCTTCTCCCCTTTAAATTTCCACTGTAAAGACTCCTGTTTGCTTTCGGTGTCCCATTGGCGAATCCAGGTTTCGTCGCAGGTTACTATTCTAGAGATAATTTCTTCTTCTCTGTCTTTTACTAGGTCCAAAAATGCCTCACAACATTCGACGCGTCGTTGTTTATCAAAGGGCGTCAGCATTCTCGGTACCCATATCGTGCGCTTACCTTTATCATCCCTAAATGTTCGTGAATAATAACGTGAATACGTTCCTTACTAATCCTGACATCCCTAGCGATTTCCCACTGCTTGACTCTCCGATCTGCGAGTATAATTTTTTTCACTCGAGCCACCGTGTCTACTGTGACTGCAGAAAGCGGCCGTCCGCTACGGGGATCGTCTTCCAGACTCACACGGCCATGTCTAAATTGTTTTGACCAAAAATTAATAACAAAATTGGAAGGACATGAATCGCCAAACACATTAGACATTAGTTGTTTTATTTGCGAAGGAGTATTTCCTTCTTTAGTTAGGACTTTAATCACGGCACGCTGCTCAATTTTAAGCATTTTATTATTTTCATCCGACATGTTTACTATGTTAGTGGACTATTCGTAATGAAAACAATTAAAACAAATGAATGCTATTATTTTCAAATAAGGAATCCATAAGTATTAAAGCTTCATAGTGGCCAGTATCATTTTTGTAACTTTATTGAACAAAGTAGATTATATATCAGCCACCCCTCGTACCTACATATACTCTATATTTGTGATCTAAAGGTGACCTTAGATCTTATAGCGAAAAATTATATGTTTTAGCTTTAGTCCCTTTATCGTATTCCATATGTAGCACCTTCGCAAGAACAGCAGCTACAATTATATATTACACAATATAATTATGAATTACAATGTTTAAAAATAATTTATGTACGTTTTATTGTTAAGCTGCCCTTGTTTCAATCGCATCAAGGTTGCACTCGTACATCAGTACGTGGAGATGAGCTTGATGCGATAACCAATGATTCAGATTTACTAGAAAACTGTACATGTTTCGTACATTCAATTACAATAATACAAGTACACAATGGAACCAATAAATTGCCCACTTTTGAAGTGGTAGTTAAAAACATGTACCTAAATTCTCTAAATGAGTGAGATCACGGTTCATATAAAACCAATGCGAAACACCGCTAGCAAGATTTCAGTGTGGAAGAGCCATGCTTTGACACGAATGGGTCGACTCGACCGGAGTGATACCACGGCCTCACAGATAACCACACAACCATGCGTTGTGTTTCGCCGTATGAGTGAGGTTACCGGAGGTCCACTCCTTCCTATCCCCCGATACCTCCCCAAAACCCTAATCCCTAAAAGGTCGGCAATGCACTCGTAACTCCTCCGCTGCGGGTGTCCATGGGAGGCGCTGTTTGCTTTATCATCAGGTAATCGGTCTGGTCATTTGCCGAACGATTAAATAAAAAAAATATCACCAAAAGACCAGCACATGTGGCGTAGGTCCTTCTGGTGTTGCGAAAGTCCTCCTTAGTTACCCCAATTAGTTCTCATCAGGTGTTCGTTTTCATCTCTCTCATGCGAATGAAAAAACCACCGGCAAACTGGGAAAAATTAACAAGCCGCATAATAAGGCAGATGTGAAATATAGCCATAAACGAGACTGACTTCTAGAGTAAATTGTATTGATGTTATACAGCAATTAATTGCCAAGTCGAGTCTAGAGAAGGGTAAAATTTGCAGAATCGTTTCGCAAATCCATTCCGCTTACTTTGCAGCTAGTATTGTTTAATTTGTCGAATCAATTCGGATTTTGAAACGAGTTTATGATCTGTTAATCGTGTCTTCATTAATACTATTTTATCTGTTTATTATCTAGTATCTGTAATAATTGAAGAGTTGAAGAGAATTGAAAACTATTACGTGAAGACAGAAGAGCAGTTATGTCCAATTAATATTTCTGAGTGTGTTGCTAAGCGCCAAACTCAATAATAGCTGAATTAATTAAACCTTCATAATGACCTTTCTTAAATGTAAAGACACATTTTAGTTACATATGAATGTATATAAAATATGTCAAAATATGTATTATTCAAATAGTAGGTGGCACTTCTTGCCGAGTCTGTGGACGACAAGAACCAGACCCAAGCACCAGGCTCAAAGATCCGTCATCAGACCACCACGCTGCCATTCTGTCTCAAAAAGTACCTTCTTCTTACCGTACTCAAACGACTTTTCTCGCCTAGGTTAAGGCGAGAGGGAGTATCAGACTCAGACTTTTACTGGCTAAACCTCCCCCCCCCGCTCCTTCTCCTGCTCTAAGCCGAGGTCGCAGTACCTTATTACCCCGCAACCCAGGAAAATAACTTTAAAAACTACCCAGTAATATCTAATACAAAATATTAACTGGACAAAAAGCCACCTAGCTACATATAGTTGTAATGCTATACAACTAGTAAATGTATTATATATATTTCGCATATATACAAAGGAACCGATTGATGAATCAATACGTACTTTGGAATTTGATTGGAACTACGTCATAAATGAATTAAATAAAAAAAAGCGTACGGCAAGTTTGATTTTTATTCAAGCACTAAAGATTCCGTAGGCCGTAGCCTGTTTGTTATACTCTCTTATTGCAGCGGTAAGACCCCTTTTAGGGGTGGCTAGGGAGATGCCATGTCATCCTTACTTTCCACTTGGTGCAGTTACTTACAGGACACGGTAGTTTCGGAAGCTTTCTGTTTCGGATCCGGCAGAACGAAAAGCCCGAGTGTCGCCATTGTGAGGACCATCCAGACGACATGGCGGTTGCGGTGTGTCCTGCCTGTCTGTGAGCATCGCAATATCCTCCAGGAAATAATCGACGGCCGCGAATTCTTGCATCCAGCCTTGGTCGAGGCCATGGTGCGGATCGAGAGGAATTGGGAAGCCGTCTTCTCTTTCCGCAAAGCAGTGATGCTAACAAAGGAGGAGGCGAGCAAGGATAGTTCGACGAACGACCAGATCTAGACAAAACAGGACCCAGGGTCGTGGGTCAAGCTATTGATTCCGCAGCGTCGCCGGCCTAGAGCTGGAGAAGGAATGTGACTTCATTATTTAACTAAAATTTAATTACAGAACCCTACAAACCATTTACAACCAAACTACAAAGTAAGTATAAGAATTAAAAAGAAAAAAAAAACACCAGAAAAGATGGCCAACGATTAAAAGGCAGGTGTTTATTTGTATAAAAAAACTTACAATAAAAACGTAATATTTTGTTTGATACGAACCGTATCTAAATATTAATGACTGTGGTGAATGAAAATCAATTAGCTGTAGCTCTTTTACATACTGTTCGATCAACGGAGTAGAATATTTTTGTGGATACAATATACTTGTAAAGTACAGGCAGGGATAAATATGAATGGCTATGTAACGAATATTGTATTCACTCGAAGAGAGTAAACAAAATTATCTTCTTACTTAGGATAAAAAATTATGCAAATTTAAAATACACTTTTCACATTCGCTCTTATTTAATCTTACTAATATTATAAATGCAAAAGTTACGATGTTTGGATGTTTGTAATCAAACATGCCAAAACGGCTGGACGGATCTGAATGAAATTTGGCACATGCATAGGATTCTCTCCAGAACAAAGGCAATTTTATATCAACAAACCACGCGGGCGAAACCACGTGCGGTAACTAGTGATTTTATATTTATTAGAAATGTTTCTCAACTAAATTAAATACTTATTATATTTTCTGAACATCGAAAAATAGCATTGGAACAAAATTTTATTTAAGAAGAAATCTAAAAAAGAAATTTAGTATTATTTTAAAATCTACTAATTTCTGTTTTTTAGGACATAAAAATTACCAGAATATTGTATTCTATTCAAATCTCTCAAGCGCTACAATATTTTTAGTCTGACTGTACCTACTCGCAGAACTAAATAACATAAGAATAAAATGTTTTACCATTCATCTCATTAAACAATTATAATGAACGTGCAATCAAAATAAGATATCTTGAGTGATTAGGAAATTATGATTATTCTCCAGAAAATAATAATTATCAAAAAAAAAGAATTTTGAATAATGGTTACATGTATTTTTTAATGGATTCAATATTCCTCAATGATGAACTAAAGAAAAGAAAATTAGTATTAATTATTGCTTGGATGACTGTAATATTATGACAATTTAGCAATTATCCAAAATGCATGATACTGGTAGGGATTGGCCATGTTGTTAGCCGGGGGGTTGCGAGTGCAAATGCATTCCGTTCCCCCTTCTGGTGTGCCCAATTTTTAGTTCGTAAGAGTCTGCAGCCCTACTTGAGACAGGAAACGTTATTAAACATCTTCTCTGCATCAAAAAAAGCTAGTACTAATAATAAGCAACTTGCAAATCCCAAACCTCGTGCTAATCAATCGAACTAATCTCATCTTTTTGTACAGATTAATTAAATACAAATAATTTATTATAACTCTAAGTAAATAGACGTGGGCTCATCACCTACATTAGGTTCACGACTGCTGTTTACATCCTCGTGTATAAACAATAAAATCCTTGATTTACAGAGAAATTTTGACATACGAGGTCGATCACGTTTGGTAGCAATAAAATGCCTCAATTTAATTACATGAGGTATCATAGCTATGGTTTATTATTTGAGCTATAAAATGACGTCAGACGCGTGTGTTCAGGATCAACAGCAAATGGTATATAATGGGTCAGTCGAGTCGCAGCATCACAGTCCAATCTGAGCTTTATCCATTTTGCTTCGAGTGAACCTACCTAGATCAACAAGAAACATGAAACTGGTAATTATTCGTTTGATTGTTTATAATTATTTTTTATTAAATTTCTGTGAATTTCTGTGTGTATTTTATAAAATATGATTTAACTTATGTTTGAAAATTAATTTGGTTTTTCGTGGTGTTATTATATGTATACTCGACACACAAAAGCTACCAATTTTTCAATCAAATTTCAATCTCGAGAAAATACTTTAGTGAGTAATTCACCTAAGTGTAATATAACTTGAAGACTTGCATTATCGTCATTCCATTGAAGACTTATGTTTTTCTCTAAGACATGGCCTTATATTTTTATTCTTTCTACAGTTCGTGATCGCCACCCTTATCGCCGTAGCTGCTGGAGCTCGCTTGGAGCACCTGGAACGCGCCTACCTCCCTCCTTTCCAAGGAGGGGTTGGTGGACAAGGCGCTCAGGGTTCATTCGGAAGTAACTCTGGATTTGGTGGAGCTGGAGCTGGTCTAGACTCCAACGTTGGCAACGCTTTCCCTGGTGCCACCTCCAACCAATACCTGCCTCCTGACCATGGACCTTCTGGATCTAATGGTAAACTTTAATTTGGAAATTCGTCTGTAAATAATCTTACCATAAGATGTGTAATAAATAAATCTGATCATTTAGATAGTTAATGATTGTCAGTTTAACAACATATACGTAGTCAACGTTTACTACCATATCAGTAGAAAAATAGTTTAATAAGTGAGTTTTTGTTTCTTTTCTTTTTTATTTCTCTCAAACACTTTATTTTCCTTTTGTGAATATGTCAAAAAGACGTTGAATTTTTTTAAGAATATGTACAATTTCATTTCTTGTCCCTTTTTCAGGATTCGGTGCCCAAAACTACCGCAGCCAGCAGTACAACGGTTTCCAAGCACCTCAACAGTACCAAGCTCCTAACTCCTTCGGTGCCAACTACCAGGGCCAGTACTCACAGCAGTCTGCCGCCACCAACCGTCAATACCTGGCTCCCAACACCGGCTCCTACCAGAACCCTCCCCAGCAACCCTTTGACGAACAAACTGGATACCTCTACTAAGAAGCATCATGTCCCTTATTATTTTAGTCAAATAGTTGTGATAAAGTGATGTAAATAATTAAGACATATTTTCTGATGAAAATTATAAAGAAATTAATTTGATAACAACTCAAATTCAACTTTTAACGTATAATTTTAAAACTAATAAAGTAAGTTCAAAATATGTTTCTTTCATTGGTTAATAATACAGTTAATAAATATTTATAAGGTTAATAAAAATATGAACTGAATATACCTATTTAAGAGCAAATGACTATGTTAATCAACAATTTGCATCGCACAATCATAGTTTTCTATTGAATTTAATAATAACATGCATTTGATTCAGCGTGTTTCTGAACTACATTGAGGAATAACCAAAACTCCAGTGAGCCTATGGCAATGAAACCTTATTCCTAATATAATTGAGCTCATTAAAAAGTAAATACGATACCCTGTATCGTTTTTCTACATATATATTGGCTAAATTATAGGTATTAAATAATCTTACTGACTATAATATTTCTTCCTTTGACTTAGTTGTTGAAACAAAATCAGGCTGCTAAAAGCTTTTTAAAATTTATTGTAATTATTCAGTTATTATTAAGAAACAGTTTTGCAGTTTCAAATGAATCTGAATGTTATCTTGACATCGCTTTGAAATGCCCTGCTTTAAACTATATGTATAATGGTTTCTTATCATGAGTTTTACTTACATATTTACGTTTGATATAAATAGAATAGAAATCTTATAATAGATCTATCCTATCCTATCCTACTTATCTTATATTTAAAATAGAAAAATGATAAAAACATAAAAACTTGGATGTTATGAACAAAATATAGACGTGTTTTACACATCAAAAATAAAAAGTCCGTTAATCTATCCGTCAATGAAGCTTGATGCTAGTTCCTAAATGTATATTTCTCATAAGAAATATCTTTATTAAAATTATATGTATATAGTGTACACACGGATAAGCATAGCCATACAAACTGGTTTTCCTACCATTCAACGATCAAATTATTCCAATTTTGCATAACTCAATACGCAGCCGCATGTACACTTGGGCAAATATAAAGTCCTCTTCAGACGTTACTGAAACAAAGCCTGTGGTCACTATGGGCATCATCAGCAACAAAGTCCCACTGTGCAATTCTTATTGTGGGACCTTAAAGACAACCAAGAAAATAATAATGACATATGCGATGTACGACTAACCTGCGTCAAAAAAATGTAATATTTTTAATTTTAAAAGCCAAAACCGTCATGATGGCCCTGGGATTAAAGCGCCCTCTTCTCATACATTATGGTGTGGGTTCAAAACCTGGAAAGTACCTACCAATGTGACTCTTTTCGAGAAATAAATAATTATGTATTTTCTATAATTATTACTGACTTAGACTTAAACTTAGTTATTACTGACATACGGTAACCTAAAACATCGTGAGGAATCCTAAACTCACAATTTGGAATAATATGTTTGGGATCCTTAATCAGTCTTAAGAAATCCTGGTGATGATGCTCTAACCTTATCCATGTGAAAAGAGGCCTTTGCTCAGCAGTAAGCAATATAGGCTGATGCTGATGATGACGATGAAAAGTCAAATAAGACAGATACGACGTCAAGTACATAAATATGAAGTGGAATTCTTTAGACAGGACACTTATATACTTATACATGGTAGGTGGAGTAGAATTTCGACCGAATGGCCAATAATGAAAAGGGGCGTCAAGATCTTCCAAAAATGAGTTGGGTAGATGAGAATTGTAAATCAAGAAGTATTATAGAATAACGAGGCGAGACTAACAATCGGTAAAATTGGATTAATATAATGATAATGATGGATGCATACTTTCAAACGATTCGCTCAAAAATCCCAAATGAAATTGGAGCGCATATTGCGAAATTTTCTTCAAAATATAATTGCAAAAGCGGATAGATATTAGTACGTCTGCTTTATTGCAATTGTATCATATTCAAGATCTATTGATACGTATCAATTTATTTGATCGTCTTGCTTCAATATTTTCAATCTTATTCACACAATCAATATTACATAATAGACTTAGTGGAAATGTGAAGTTGTTACTAAATACAAAGAACATATTCGATTTCTTATGCATGTGTGTGTATTTGCAAGGCTTGGATTAGTTTCAATCCCCAATTAGAATGGCGTCAACAAATAGTCTTTTAAGGTTGAAAATGATTTGATCTTCCTGCCCTAAGAAAGGGAGTGTCAGCGCTGTACTATTACGCACCCGTTATACTAAAAAAGACAAGAAATCATTATTATATCTCTGAATTTGCTATTTTTGATTATGTTTCACAACACATTCAAAATTGCTAGCTGATCTCGGGCGGTTTCACTTGCTGCTCGGCCCCTATAGATCGTAGCGTGATATTTAAAAGGCTATGGTATTCATAAAAATTGTATCTATCAATCAGTTCAAGAGTTTTGGAAAATTTCGATTTCTTATGAATGTGTGTGTATTTGCAAGGCTTGGATAAGTTTCAATCCCCAATTAGAATGGCGTCAACCAATAGTCTTTTAAGGTTGAAAATGATTTGACTTTCCTGCCCTAAGAAAGGGAGTGTCAGCGCTGTACTATTACGCGCCCGTAATACTAAAAAAGACAAGTAATCATTATTATGTCTCTGAATTTGCTATTTGAATATGTTTCACTACACATGTTATATTGCTACCTAATCTCGGGCGGTTTCACTTGCTGCTTGGCTCCTACAGGTTGTAGCGTGATGTTTTATAGCCTGTACTCAGGAAGATTGCAGCTATAAATCAGTAAAAGATTTTTGGAACTCCGACCAGTGATTTAAAAAAATACCCCAGACATACAAATAACAAATTTAACCTCTTTATTATATAGGTATTAGTGTAGATAATAAATGAAAAGAACAAAATATTAAGAAGAAGTTCTATGTCATACTTAGTACAGTAAGCACCGAAATATCCGAAAACGTGACATGACACTTTAGGATAACATCGTGACATCGTATAGTCGACTTATCACAGTCATGACTTGCACCGCTAGTTTGACGAAAAAAAAGTAGCGAACGGTTCTATCAATGAAGTACGGACGAACCAAACCCCTCCCTATCTATTTAACGTACCAAAAGACCACTTTACTTGGTCCTTTGTCCAACCAAATTACTAGAAATCCTTGGGAATGATGATCACAGTGAAATTTGACAGTCGAGGTCAATCACGTTCGGTAGCTCAAAATGTTTAAAACTAATTACTTAGCCTATCATTTAGTTTTGTTTATGAGGTGACGTCAGCTGATTCAGGATCGGTGGTCGGTATATAATGGATCAGTCGAGATGCAGTATCACAGTACAATCTCAGCATCTTTCATTGCTACTCCACTGCACTCACCCACCCAATCAATACAACATGAAGCTGGTAACTAAATTTTGTTTAATACATTGTTGTGTTTAAAGTTTTATATTATTGCAATAAATATTGTTGAGACTATATATCGTGATCAAAAGTTATTTTAAAATAAAATCGATTTAATAATAATCAATTTCAAAAATTCACAATATTCATAGTGCCTAAATATTAAGCAATATTTTTTGAAGTAAAGACTACACTCAATGAATAGTAAAATGGAGTTTCTTGCTTGTTCTTATCCATTCGAATCAATTTTGGAACGAGCACCTATGTTCACTGACGAACAGACTGACAGACTACTATTCTATTTTGACTTTGACTTAGTATTTGACTGCACCATCAATGTAAACATTGCAGTTCGTGATCGCCGCCCTCGTCGCCGTGGCTGCTGCCGGTCGTCTGGAGCACCTGGAACGCTCCTACCTTCCTCCCGACAACTCCGTCGGAGTCGCCAGGTCCTCCTTCGGTTCCAACGGAGGCTTCGGCTCCGGCTCTCACGGATCCTTCGGGTCCAACTCTGGTGCCTTCGGTGCCGCTGGAGCAGGTCTGCAGGGCAACAACGCTGGAGCTCGCTTCTCTGGTGCTACCTCCAACCAGTACCTGCCTCCTAACCATGGACCTTCTGGTGCCCAGGGTGCTCCTCAGTTCGCTGGCTCTCTGAATGGTGAGATTTAATAAGTCCAAATAATTTTAATCATATAAAATGCTTAAAAATGTATTCCAAGTACTCTTTGTAGCCGATATTTTACTCATCATCATTATCCGCAATCGAAGGTATGTAATAGCATACTAATGAACTCATAATTTAAACCACTACTATCCAATTTATGGATACTGTAATATTCGCAAGATTTGTAACAAATGCCAGAAACGCGTTTTAAACTAACACTGTTTTCCTATAAATATTGAAGGCTTTAAAATAATCTTAATGTGCATGTCCAATACAGGTTTCAGTGGCCAGAACTTCCGTAGCCAGCAGCAGTACAACGGTAACGGTGCTGCCCACGGTGCTGGTCATGGTGCGGCTCATGGCATCGCTCAGCAATACTCTTCCCCCAGCTCTCAGTTCGGATCCCAGGGTTCCAACTCCTTTGGATCTCACTCTTTCGGATCTCAGGGATCTCACTCCTTTGGATCTCAGGGCGCCAACTCCTTCGGATCTCACCAAGGCCAGTACTCCCAGCAGTCTGCCGCCACTAGCCGTCAGTACCTGGCTCCCAAGACCTACCAGAGCTCTCCCCAACAAGCTTTCGACGAGAAAACTGGATACCAGTACTAAGCCCTTTTTCTTAGTTATTTGAGTATCTTTGTAGCAAATGTATATATGTATGCAAATAAATAGCTGTGTATAATATTATGAGAGACTATTATTTCCAAATAACAAACCGAATTAATAATTATATTATTGATGCATGATTCTTCAACACATATTGTATATCTTATGCGTATTCATATAAGTAGTAAAATGGTTTGAATTTGAGCTAATGGTTACAAAGTCGTACCAAAATTAGAATCTTAAAAAAATTAAACCCAGTACCTAATGATAACGAAAAAACTAAAAAAATATAGGTACTTAAACTAATTTTATTTGAATACTTAAATACCTACCTTTTCAAATTTAAAAAGTCGGTGCTACGCCACTAAATAAATTTAATCATGAAACGTCCTAAGAAGTTAAAATTAAATTTTGTTAATGTGTGGCAACGACTTCTTTTTTTTTCTTTAATATGTTTAGATACCGCGTATATGTCAGTACCATCGTACCTTATTGTCTATTTAAACCTATTAAATTTACTTATCAAAACGTTATTTACTTATCCGACTTCTTTATGATAAAATAATAGCCTACAAACCGTTTTCCGTACATAGAAAAAAACATGAACTGATAACTTTTTTTTTTGCCCACCTGATAGTAAGCAGTGATGCAGTCGTTGATGGTAAGGCGCACTTGTTTATTTAGGAAGTCAGTTTAAAATATCAAAACATCTGATTTCTATGCGGTTGGTGTTTATAAATAGCTTATATAAGATTTTTAAACAAAAAACAAAGATTCAGAGATAAGTAGACCAAAATTTTATGCCCAACTCTTAAGTGATTATTATTAATTTGGTAATCTAAGGTTGATCTTATACAAAAGATACTTAAATAATAGTTTTAATCTATTTAAGGTTGAAAGACGCCTTGTACTCCGTTATTAAGTATTATTAACTTGTTAGCATTCATAGTTTTTTCTTCATAAAATCGTTTAATGAAAACTGTTTAAAACTATTCAGATCCTAATCAATATAATAATAAACTGCCAATCACGAATTTTGGGAAAAAAACTATAATGTGTTTGGTAAGCATATTAATCAGATATTTAGAGTTTTTAAAGCAGCCTTTACGTGGATGATTAAATTTATGGCAGGTTTTAAGGTCATCAATGTATGCTTTATACAAAAATGTAAAAAAATATAAATTAAATCTAAAGTTGGCAAGACTACAAACGTTGCATGGGGATCAAGGGCGATCTCCGGCCACCGTAAGTGTGGGCCTGCGGACGACGAGTAATAGTAACTCGCCGCCCGATTAGAACCAGACCAGTGTAGTGTTCCGCGCACGCCGTAAGAGCCAACAGACACAGACTTCCACAGAGACTTAAGAGAAGTCCCTCTAGCCTCTTCTTGGGCGAGAGAAGCCATTTGATAATTGTCTCTTAATTTTTTTGTATATGATAGTACGGCCAACGGTCTGACGGAATACTTGATGGTAAGCAATCAGCGCCGCCCATGGACACTCGCAACAACAGAGAAGCTACGAGTGCATTGTTGACCATTTTGGGATTAGGTATTTGGAGATGTAGGAATTGAGGGAAGGGAAGGATTGGTCCTTCGGTAACCTCAATCATACGGTAAAACACAACGCTGCAGTTGTTTAAGGCCGTGGAATTACTCCGGTTGAGCCGACCCATTTGTGCCAAAGCACAGCTCTCCCACACTTATAGCCAGCGTAATTAATTTTATTGTGGCTGCAAACATTTTTGCCCATTTACTACTGGGATCAATTGGTGTGCATGATTTATTAATTTCAAAGATTGTCCATGACAGTACAGAGTCCGGAGTTTTGCATAATTCCATAAGTGTGTACTGTGACAAAGTACGACGCCTAAAGAGTTGTTATCAGATCTTTAAGAAGAGGATCAGGGCCGATGCCCAAGTTCGACCGTGTTGATGTTTTGTCAGAAGAGTTTGACGCTCTCTCTATCCTTCTCCGGAATGGGGAAATGAGAAATCCGATGATAAAATCCACAAAAATATTCTTCAAATTCGGAGATGTGCTTGTTGAAAATGCTTATAAAATTACAATTTAAAAGTACAAAATACAGAACTAAGCACATACGAGATCTGTCTAGTAGAATAGATTAATGATAATTACACTAATGCCTTAAACCATAAATCACTTTTTCCCTCGTACAGTGCGGCTTCACACATTGCGTTATTCGAATATTCACATATTGCAATTAAAATGTTCAAGATCATGACCCAGACACTGAACTTCGCTTTCCATTGAATATAATCGATTAGCAGTTTGGCAATGTTGCGTAACGAAAGCGAATAGGCTTTAAGAGTTTTTTCTCTCGATTTTTTTTCTTTGTAATCGATTTGTTGCTATGCCACCTAATTACATTTGTATGACGTGGGCCAGAAACTTATGAATGGATAACTACGCATCTTGTAATTTGATGTACGTAGGTTGTAATTATTTTGTAGTTATGGGTGAATTAAAATTAAATGGTAGTGATTGTATGTTATTGAAGTTACACTTTTAATTTTGTAAGACTGCCTCTTTGTCGAGGTTGAAAGTGCAAATGCGTGTGTTTCGTGTCCGATTCTGATCGAAATTCTCTGAAGGGACTATCATTAAATGCCTTCTCTCGCCCAGGGCATAGCGAAAGGAAGTGTCAGACTCTTATTGACTAAAAACCCCCCGTTTCTTCTCCTGCTCTGAGCCGAGGTCCCGGTGCCTCATTGCGCTAGCCCCGCAACTTCGGCAGGTTAAATCCTTCCTTAAGGGCAATGCAACTTTTGCATCAGGCCTTTTGTCTGCCACGTACTTGTAACTCCTTAGGTGTTATTTATGATCTAGGGCGGTGCGTATTGCTTACTATCCGGCAATCCGTATGCTCGTTAAATGGCCTACCCAATAATTTTTTTTTGAAGTTAATTAAAACTTTTTTGATTAAAAAACATTAGTGCTGAGTTGAATGTTCGCTTAAGTGACAGCTTTAGAGTGACCATTCGTATTTTGTACTACTCTAATGACACAGATATTTTTTTGTAGGTCACATATTAACTTAACATTAAAATAGTACCGGGTCATTGGTCATTTAATGCAAAGATGAAAATGTTAGACACATCAGTACCTATTAAAGAATCAAAGGACCAAAAAAATGTAACTTATTTTCGATGAATTATTTGTTTTTGGTAAACGATTTTTTTTAGGTTGCCACATATTTTGAAACTTATATTAGTATTTTATAATATATTAAGTTTATTACTATATATTGTTCTTTAATTTTATATATATTGTTCTTTTTTTAATAGAAGAACAATATTTAGCGAATAGAATATATAAATTAGTTGACACGATTTTCAGTAGTAGTGCATTGCCTGAAAAATACTTATCTCGTTTGTTTCTAAATTAAATTCTATTACCATAAATTTAATTTTGTTCCCTTTGAATTAGATGTCGCCTAGCACCAAAACATAGAAATCCATGAAGAAAATGTTAAAAATAAAATCTCCAAATTAATATATACAGTCATTTATTAATTATACATACAGAAATTTCAATTGACTAAAATATCATGACGCTTCTTAGTAGTGGTATCCAGTTTGTTCGTCGAAGGCCTGCTGGGGAGGGTTCTGGTAGGAGCCGGTGTTGGGAGCCAGGTACTGACGGCTGGTGGCGGCAGACTGCTGGGAGTACTGACCCTGGTAGTTGGCACCGAAGGAGTTGGATCCCTGGTGAGATCCAAAAGCGTTGGATCCTTGGTGAGATCCAAAGGCGTTGGATCCCTGAGATCCGAATTGGGAGCTAGGAGCAGAGTATTGCTGAGCGATACCATGGGCGGCGCCATGACCAGCACCGTGACCGCTGTATTGCTGCTGGCTACGGAAGTTCTGGCCACCGAAACCTGTAATCATAAAATTTGTTTACAAATACACTGATATGCGATATGGATAAGTTAGAAAATGTATTTGATTTAGAAATCAATCTCAAATGTCGAATACTCATCATAATATTTTGAAGTAAGCAAATGTATGCAGTCATAATATATGTAAGAGATCTCTATCTCGTTGTACAATATAACATAAGTACTGCTCAAGTCAGTCAATCAAACCGCAATCGAAATACCTAAAACAGTTAATTGAAAACATATTTTTTTGAACATAAACCAAATAATATAAGCGTTATAATATAATACAAACTATGATTTACGATATATTAAATAATACAAATAGTCAAAAAAAAATCATCATATTATTGGTTTATTCATAATTAATGTCAAAATATTTTATTATATTAATTGATATCTCGGTCGTTGCAAATGATTTTATTGCTTTTGACTGTCGAGAATAATTAATTTAAATTAAATTGTATTTGTCTTATTTTGATTTATGTTTTTGAGAACAAATTATGTTCTACTGAATCATTTTGGTTAGTGATATTTTATATATAGTTTTAAAAGTATTACCGGTTAAAGAGCCAGCGAACTGAGGAGCACCCTGAGCACCAGAAGGTCCATGGTCAGGAGGCAGGTACTGGTTGGAGGTGGCGCCAGAGTAACGAGCTCCAGCATTGCGGCCCTGCAGACCTGCTCCAGCGGCACCGAAGGCACCAGAGTTAGATCCGAAGGATCCGTGAGAGCCGGAGCCGAAGCCTCCGTTGGAACCGAAGGAGGACCTGGCGACTCCGACGGAGTTGTCGGGAGGAAGGTAGGAGCGTTCCAGGTGTTCCAGACGACCGGCAGCGGCCACGGCGACGAGGGCGGCGATCACGAACTGAAGGAAATTATAAGTCGTCAAAAAGATCGTCTCGAAGATGATATTCTTTGCCAAATCTATTCATTTAAGAATTTTTATCAATATTGAAACGAGTACTCATGATTATAAAAATAATAAATAGTTAATTTTGCACAAATGAATTTTTAAAAGATTTAAATGAAAACGATCGTAAAATTTTGAAAGCATTAATCTTCATGAATAAATTGTTACGACGATATAAAATTAACACTACAATTGATTACAATCATATTATTATCAGAACTTTAAACACTTAACAAAACATTATTTACCAATTTCATTTTTATATTTTGTTCTTGGAACACTTCAAACCTAAGATGGTTGATGCTCAGATTGGACTGTGATGCTGCTAGTCGACTGACCCATTATATACCATTTGCACTCGATCCTGATCACACGCGCGTGACGTCATTTTATAGCTCAAATAATAAACCAGAGCTGTGATACCTCATGTAATTAGTTGGTAGCTTTTTTGAACTACCGAACGTGATCGACCTCGGATGTCAAGTCAAATCTTTCTGTTTTTTTTCAAGGATTCCATTAATACGTTATGGGAAGAAGGACCGTTGGTTTTCGGTTTTTTGGTACAGTAGGTAATATTTTTTTAGTTCCTTTACAGGCGTTAGAGATATGAAGGTTTTTTTTTTGTAAAAATAAAAACATAAAATATCTTCTGGGTAGAATATTGCCTGTAATATGTTCAAACATAAAAAACCCATTTAGTGAAGAAAAATTAACCTCCTAGAGTATTTGTTTTATATCAAAGAGGCACTTAGGGCTATGAATAAATTCGCGTGTATTGGTAATCTACAGAGTAGAGTGAATAGGCTCTTAATAAACTAGTGCGCCTTACCATCAACGATTGCATCACTGCTTAACATCAGGTGGGTCGCATCGCAGTCAAGCACTGGTTTATTGCAAGTAAAAAAAAAAAAAATCTCTTACAATATTGGAAATCTTTTATCAATGGCAAATACTAAATTAATAATATAATTCAATAAAGCAGTGGTAAATTCAAGGAGCATTAAAATAAAACATCAATATTCCGTAAATCGATTTTAAACGAAAGTATCGATACATCGATTGATATCAGTTCACTGTCTGGGTCGTGATCTTGAATGTTTATTGGATTGCGTGAATCGAGATCATTACATCGTGTCGTAACAATATCTGTAGCTCATAATCATATCTGTACATATGGGAGGTGTTTTATGGCAATATTTTACACGTTACTGAGACATCGGAAGTGACCCTAATATTTTGAGTATCATCTCGGTCCCATTCTTTATAATTCTGAGTAGGGTTAGAGCTATATATGTAGGTCATGTGCAATGCCATATCCTGGCCCGCGTCGGAGGAAGCCCCCACTCTTGCCTTATTCTTGTCTCGCACACAGAATGGACATTATCGATGATTTTACCTCCCCAAAAAGACCCAATCCTTCCCCTCCCCCGATCCCTCCCAATCCCTAAATCTCCAAAACCCTAATCCCTATAAGGTCGGCAACGCACTCGTTACTCCTCCGTTACGGGTGTCCATAGGCGGCACTGATTACTTACCATCAGGTTATCGGTCTGCTCGTTTGCCGACCTATTCAATAAAAAAAAAATAGTATATGGAGTGATTATTAAAGCTGCTTGTTTCATTCCTAGACATCCATGCTCATTTGGTACTAAGTACAATAATCGTGAATATCATTTCATGTAAAGTAAAAATTAATTAGGTACTAATAAATACCAAAAGTCGTCCGATCATAAATTGGTTTTGTAACAAAATGAAATCTTTAAGTTGAATGTTAAACAAAAGATTACTTATTTAATATAAAAAGGTGAAATGTTGGCTGTCAAAAAATATGAAAGAAGGCTTTATCATTGTAAAGATGGCGACTGATAAATATATATGTATTTGAAAGTGCTCTAGATTTGTACAACGTTCCTAAATCTTAATTAATATTAGGTATAAAGTAATAGCATATTAGTTGGTTGGTTCGCTACGGCATATTTTTAGGGAGAAACCCATCAAATGACTACTTTCGACTGGGTAGACCAAGAGGGAGTGTCAGACTCTTACTGACTAAAAAAAGCTTTATCCGCAAGACCGCGTTTACTTCCAAAGCGCGGTAGATCGTGCTTTTGTCGTACGTTGAAGCAGTAGACCGCGTCATCGTCCGCGCAAATACAATTATATGAACATTCTGAGCAATGTAAACCGAGCCACATGACGTGCGAAATTGTTTTCTGAACTTCATCACTCATTAACTGAAACAGGTATCTATACAATTTAAAAGATACCATTAAAGATTATGAGGTACCGCGACCTCGGCACAGAGCAGGAGAAGGAACAGGGGGGTTTTTAGTCAGTAAGAGTCTGACACTCCCTCCTGCCCGGCCCTGGGCGGGAGAAGTCATTTGATGATTTTCCCCTCACAAAAAAAAACCATTAAAGATTACTAGATACTCTCGCGCAGTTTCATAAAATGCTCGGCTCAATTTGATCATAGCGTGATACTAAGTATATAGTTTTTCTCAATAAATGGATTAACGAGAACAAAAACAATTGTTCAATTCGAACCAGTAATTTTGGAGATGAGCGCGTTCAAACCAGCAACCAAACAAACTCTTTACAAACAAATGAAACAATGAAACAATGAATTTATTTTTGCAAATAGGCCTTAAAACGGCACTTTTACACGTCAAATTATATGTGAAAAACTAGATGAAGCCGGCATTTCCTATCTGACTACTCTGAGAAGAAATGCCGAAACAAACTCAGAGGTCAGTCTCTTTTCAAGTCCAGACAATATAAAATAACATAATGTGAGAGAACCGTGCAAGTTCATTCTGTAGTGGTCTTTTGAGGAAAGAACCACACCAGTTTAAGTGGACCCGTTCTGAAGACAGGCACGCAAGTGTCAGTTTGCAACCATATAGCTAGTGCTGTTGAGTTGTCCGACGAACAATACCGATCAAAAGAACATTTGGGTGGGTCGCGCAAGTACTCAAACTGTCAGAACGCAGATGACTGGTGATAAAAAAGCACGACAAGTCTCACACGGTCCTTACACTAACAATAATATAAAATAATAAAAATGTCAACAAATAAATAAAAAAAAAATGTCAAATAAAAAATAAAAATGTCACAATAGGTGATCATGTCATTGTATAAAAAAAAATAAAAAAAAATAAACGTAATGTCAAATTGTATATAAAAGTGTAACTTATGTTACAAACATGTCAACATGACCTGTGCAGACATTACAGCGGCTCATTCCCAAGCCTGACTATCCTCTAAGTAGTCTTTTATTTTATAAAATGCTTTACAGCAAAGTTTAGCCTTTATTACACTTTTAAATTTATTGAGGCTCAAATTTTGAATGTCGCTAGGAATTTTATTGTAAAAGCGTATACATTGACACCTAAACGAACTACTTATTTTCTGAAGCCTGGAGGCAGGCACAACATATTTGTTTTTCCCCCTCGTGTTGATATTATGTATATCACTATATTTCTTAAATAAGCTTTTGTTTTTATGAGCGTGTATTACATTTTCATAAATATATTGAGAGGCAACTGTCATTATTTTAGATTCCTTAAATAATTCTCTGAGCGAATGCCTCGGACTAAGATTATAGATTGATCGAATAGCCCTTTTCTGCAGAACAAAAATAGACTGGATGTCAGCAGCATTCCCCCACAACAAAATACCGTATGACATGATGCTGTGGAAATAACCAAAATAAACTAACCGCGCTGTATCTATATCTGTTAAATTTCTAATTTTTTTAACGGCATATGCTGCAGAACTGAGCTTCTTCGACAAGCCATCTATATGTGGGCCCCACTGGAGCTTAGCGTCCAGGGTTATACCTAAAAAGACAGTTGTATCTACAGGACTCAACTCCTCGCCCTTGACAAGCACACTGGTTTTTATCTGTTTAACATTTGGTGTTGTGAATTTAATACATTTAGTTTTAGTTTCGTTTAGTAATAAGTTATTCACACCAAACCAGTGAACTATTTCTGAGAGAGCACTGTTTACATTGTCAATTAATGATTGTCGTAGTCTGAGTTTGAATAATAGTGAGGTATCATCAGCAAACAGCACTATCTCGTGTTTATCCCTTACAAGGTAAGGCAAGTCATTAATATAGATAAGAAATAAAAACGGGCCGAGAATAGAACCCTGCGGAACACCCATCTTCACAACAGACCCGGCAGAAACCATTCCGTTTACTTCGACTCTCTGAACCCTATTACTCAGGTATGAGGTAAGAAGGTCCAGAGATGCACCTCTAATTCCGTAATGGGAAAGCTTCCTGATCAGTGTATCATGAAGCACACAATCGAACGCCTTGGATAAATCACAAAATATTCCCAAAGCGTCGCTTGAGTCCTCCCATGCGTCGTAAATATGATTAAGAAGTTCAACACCGGCATCAGTTGTTGAACGACCCCTTGTAAATCCGAATTGCTTCGCATGTAATAATTTATTTCTATTAAAAAATCTTTGCATTTGATCTAAAATGATTTTTTCAAAAATTTTACTGAACGTAGGTAGTACTGAAATAGGTCTAAAGTTAGTGGGGTCAGAAGTACTACCTGATTTAAATAATGGAATTATTTTACTACATTTCATAAGATCAGGAAACACACCACAGTCAATACAGTTATTAAAGATTTGAGCCAATACAGGTGCTACAATAGTTATTACAGAGCTTGTAATGTACACAGAATTACCCCATAGATCTGCAGTCTTTTTGTTATTCAAAGTATTAAAGATTTTAACAATGTCTTTGTTATTTATGTGTTTGAAGGAAAACCCTGAATCGCAAGCTACAACATGTTCTTTGAGTAAAGACTCTGCAACAGTGGGAGATGAATTCAGTGACTTTGTAGTGGATACAGGAATGTCGGAAAAGAAATGTTCAAAAGCAGTTGCAATTTCTACATCCGCTTTTATTAACTTATTATCAATTACTAGACTATGTTGACTAATTCTTTTTTTAGACCTTCCTGCCTCACTGTTGATAATGTTCCAAGTGTCTTTGATAACATTGGTACTGTTCTTTATCTTAGAGCTTAAGAATAGAGATTTTGCAATAGAGCAAACTTTTTTAAATAATTTAGAATAGTTTTTTACATATTCACTGAATTCAACAGTATTAATATATGTCCGCTCATTATAGAGCTCATAGAGGCGATTTCTACTCTTATAGATACCAGTGGTTGCCCAATCACCAAAAGACACATTGCTATTAGCTGGAATAGTTTTATCTGTAAAAGTAGACTTAAACTCTGTTAGGTACATTTTAAAAAACTTATCATATAAAGTGTTAGAATTCTTATAATTCAACAACAAAGGCAATTTGTTGCTGAGTTTAGCTTTGAAAAATTCAATGCGTCTTTTAGTCTTCGGATTAACTGTGATAAATTGTTTTGACACTATATTTATTTCATTTGTTAAAGAAATTAACTGACCACAGTGATCGGAATCAAGTACTGAAATTATTTCTTTGTTAACTGGCACAATGTCAGTATAAATATTGTCCAGGCAAGTGGCACTAGTGGGTGTTATCCTAGTTGGCTCCAGAAACAAATTCGCAAGGTTGTATGAAGAAAATAAACTTACAATTTTTGTGCTTAAACTACATTTTTCTAATAAATTTATATTAAAATCACCACATGTAATGATGGATTTCTTTGAATTTGTAAGTTTACTTAATACTTCATCCATTACTGTTTCAAAACCGTCATACAAACCTGAAGGTGGTCTATACACGCTTAATACAATAAACCGCTCCAATTCCACACAGGCTATTTCAACAGTACGCTCAACAGAGTAACTAACTTTATCTTTGCGATCTTTGAATTTAAGCTGATTACTTATCAGTATAAATGAGCCACCATGTATAGCGTTTACTCTGCTGAACGAGCTACCAATCTGGTGCTTACCAAAATTGAACATGAGCTGATGAGGTGTTAGCCAATGTTCAGTTATACACAAAATGTCCACATTATTACAATTTAAAAAAAAAGTCCCACGGGATAAAGACATAATAATATTTTTTCTAAATTTCCCTTTAAAAAAATATGTATGCGGTAACATTAGATTCATTTCAATCACGGGAGTAATTAATATAGGATACGTTTTTTCTCAAAATTCCCACGGGAACAAGCTAAAAAGTTATAAATAAAAAAATTATTATTAAAAAAACAAAATACCCGACTGCACACTAAAAAAAGAGTAAAACAAGCCCCACAATACAAATTTACTGAATATAATTTATAAATGTTGATGGAAAGCATCGCAGGCGGGGACCAACAGAGGCTTATTTATAGTCATTTCTGTTGTGCACCATTTAGCAGAATTTTCGTTGGTGGCGGTCAAGGTGGTCCCCGCCTGCGATGCTTTCCATCAACATTTATAAATTATATTCAGTAAATTTGTATTGTGGGGCTTGTTTTACTCTTTTTTTAGTGTGCAGTCGGGTATTTTGTTTTTTTAATAATAATTTTTTTATTTATAACTTTTTAGCTTGTTCCCGTGGGAATTTTGAGAAAAAACGTATCCTATATTAATTACTCCCGTGATTGAAATGAATCTAATGTTACCGCATACATATTTTTTTAAAGGGAAATTTAGAAAAAATATTATTATGTCTTTATCCCGTGGGACTTTTAGGATAAAATGTATCCTATGACACTCCCGTAATCAAGACAAATCTAACGATACCTCATACATCAAAATCCATCAAGCCGTTTAGGCTACAGGAGGTCACAAAGGAAAAGACATACATACATACTTACATACACTCGAAAAACATTACCCTCCTTCTTTGGCAGTCGGGTAATAACTCAATTTCTAATTCTTTGCTCATAAAGCCTTGAATATTTTGGTGAACCAGATTAATAACCTTATTACTGTTTAATTTGCAAGAGGTTGTCTCTATTGTCTTATTTAATAATTTAAATTATTATGAATGTCAGTATTAGGTGAATTATTATGAATGTCAATATTTTTTGGTTGCTCAATAGGAGTAACCTGTTTAGCCAAGTTATTGGCTGATATATTAAAAAAATATGATAGCGATATTGCTATTTGTCTTAAATAATATTTTGAAAGATAGTACCTATCTTTTGTCTTATATATATTAAGACCAACATAATTGTTGGTGTCTATAAAGTGAATATTAGAATAGTTGCTTAGGTTATACAATGTAGTGTTAATTTTATATCTAATATTGTTTTCTTCCTGTGGCAACGTTTTAATATAAGGTAAAGCAAATATAATGATCTGTTTTAAATTAAGTTTGGCAAGTGAATTGTGGAAATTAATTAAACTTTTTTTATTTAGACTACCTCTGTTACCACACATAATAATGAGGGTAGAATTTTGATGAAAACTATAATTATTAATTTTATCCAAGATATTAACAAAATTACAGCCGGGCATACAGTGATTAAATATTGACTGTCCAGGTAATTCATCTGTCAAATGCTATATAATATTATATTATGGTACTTATAGTATATTCAAAGCTTTTAAGAAATTTAATTATGAATATAATTTCACTCGCTGCTTGGCACCTAAAGATCATAGCGTGATGTTTTAGAGTTTAAAGAACTTACGAACATTGTAGCTATCTATCAGGGAAAGAATGTTGGAATCCGACCACAGGTTTCAAAGATACCCCTACATACAAATTTAAAATTTTACCTCTTTATAATATTAGTAAAGAAATGTACTAAGTAGTATAATGAATATAACTATATTTTACGAAGTATTAAATACAAGTATACTTTTTTGTTTCAAATCTTTTCAACATCTGCCGTGTCAAGCTATACCGGAAATATTGATCAATGTTTGGACTGTTACTTAGTGCAAGGACAGAATTCTAAAAGTATATCAAAATTCGTGTTGTTGATAAAAATCTATTAAGTAATCAATTATGATTAGCAGTAAAGTAATTTAAGTAAGTTAAGTAATTTATCTCCTCATCGATTCCGGTTTACGCAAATAAAGTGACTGGTGATCGGAAGCTACAAATTAGTAATTATAGGATGTTAAGTATATAAATAATAAACATATTATGTTGTAATTCTCTTATAATTATTGGAAATGTTTTTAATTTTTTAGGGTTTATTTATCAATTTATTGAAAAACTTAATACAATAAAATGTACAGGCGGACTTAGTGCCTAAGGCGTTGTCTTACAGTCGATCTTTAGGTGATGGAGAGATGAGAGTAACAGTTGACATAATTAAATATAACAGTAAATAGATTCATAATTAATTAACTCTGCATAAAATATATAATAAGATATACATATTACCAGTCTTTAAATAAACATCAGGTATCAATAATAAATATACATATCAAATATATAGATAGTGCATAAAATAAGTATTTACGTATAATTGACAAAACTACACATAAAAAACAAGTGGTAAAGATAGATATGAATTCGCATTTTTTTAAACTTTTCAACCAAGGTTGTTTTCCGGGAGTACGGACGACGGACTTCTCAGGCCCTGCATCAGGGGAGAGAGAATATTAGACTCTTACTGACTAAAAACTACCCGTTTTACCTATTGCTTCACCAGGACGGGGCCGCGAGACTTTACATATACCTTCCACCTAAGTTTAAATTCTGGAAAGCAATAAACGTATTGAGTTATGTTTATTGAAAACTGCAGTTGCAATGCTTCAAATATATGTAAATACTATCCTTTGCCCGCAGCTTCGCTCGTGTTAAGAAATATTATTATTAATTAGGTATAGTTATTGCGGCTTTACTTTTTTTAGCGTGTGTTGAAAATTAAGGCCTCATCTTCATCAATCTTTAATTTCAGCTCAATTAGTTGAAAATCTAAGAAGATTCATACAAACATTCATCCCCTTATAGGTGGAATTTATCAAAATCCTTTCTCAGGGGATCTAGGCATACCGTAGGCGTACCATAGGTACGCACATCGTAGGCGTTATATTAGCTTTATACATGCAAGGTCTCAGCCCAATCAGTATAAGACTGACAAAGTTTTATACAAACTTTCATCCCCTTTTTTATCCCCTTGGGGGTAAAATTAATCGAAATCCTTTCTTAACGGATGCCATAACATCTACCTATATGCCAAATTTCAGTCCGATCCGTCCAGTGGTTTGGGCTGTGCGTTGATAGATCACTATATCAGTCACCTTTGAGATTTATATATTTAGATTACAAACCTATCTGTAATAGACCTTAAACTTTCAAGATATTATATAGCTTCCATTAGCATCTTCGAATCTACATGTAAATAGTTACAGAACTAACGATCTAGATTCTAGATTAGGTGATTGATTTGATTGTTTGCAAAGTTCGTATGTAATAGGATTACCTGGACTTAGACGTGGTCGTGATGTTATGAAGGTTGTAGAAGGCTTGTATTTGGGTGCTGATGATATTACAGTTAGTTCCTAATATGTTTAACGTATGATATTTTACGATTACAAATATGCTAAATTCGTGTGACAGGTCTACACATAATCGCCAAAATATTGTTTTGGATGCCAAAAATAAAATAACCTTTTTCTTTTGGTATGCTTACCTGATGTTACGCAATCGGCATATCGGTCGAGTAGTTACGAGTTCTTTGCCCCCTTTTGGGGATACCTAAGGTTTTAGAAGGTTTATTGATTAAGGAAGAATAGGGGTTGGGGAAGGATTAGGCGTTTGGTAACCTCACTCACATGGCGTTTCGGCTCAACCGGAGTGATGACGGCGTAAAACCACGCCGTCATCACTCCGGTTGAACCGAACCAATCGTGTTATCCCACACTTTTTGGCCTGTTCCTACTCGGGCTTCTTCTGTGATGGTCTGATGGCTCTATGATGTGCTTACCAGGCGAGACGGAGATCAGACGCCATTAGATTTAATAAATTAAAAATATTAATAAGAAATTGAGGATTCTAGATTAGATTTAGAAAGATACCTTTTTGTCCTTTTGAAATCTTCAATCTCGAGATTTTGGGTTATTTGTATAAAATTGTGTATTTTTTTTTTCAATATTATTGACAATAAATTCACTTACTACACATTCGTACCAAGAAGTTTAAATAATATTCGTATTTTTATCTCGTTAATGTGGAAAAAATAATTACAAACAAGATCCTGATTGAAAGTCGTCTAGTAATATAATTTTAACCTTTTGAACGTGCTTTACTTTATAAATTGGGTTTTCCAATACAATTAAAAGGCAGATTCATTTAAAAAAAACTCAATTTAATACGTCAAGTAACTACTAGTAACATTTTTATATTTATCCTTTAAAGTTTACGTAAAACTTATCAGACTAATCAAGATAATTTGTGGTGTATATAGTATATATCTTGTCATCGCTAAGCTGTCATTATGCTGTTCAAAAATCAATTTTGTCTTAATTTCACACATATACGAACATAGTAGGTATATCCGTAAAAGACTAAAAATGAACTTCATACAAACTATCTATATGTTACCAAAATTGGTATCCTTTTTTTAACGACAAGGTCTGCAAACGAGCAGCACTTACCAAAGAAGTTACGGGTTTTAGGGATGAGGTTTCAGATAATAAGAATATTTAAAGGGTTTGCGAAATTTCTTTGCCTTTTTCCTGTATCTCTCCAATCGAGCCGACCCATACGTACCGAAGCTTGGCTCTCCTACACTTAATCTTTTATTCTAATCGCAATGCAGACAGTAGCTATTGTTACGCTCAATTATGTGTTCGTTCGTTGGAGATCGTCCCTTGATCCCCGACGCCCGTAGTGTCACCTGCTGCGGCGGCTGGGGCGTGAGGAGGAGGATTGCTCCATCACGCGGGCCATCTCGCTCTTTTCGGCATAACTGCCTCACAGAAGGAAGAGACGGCGACCTAGTTCCTCTCGCTCTGCACCATGGCCTCGACTAAGGCGGGGCGCGAGATTGTGTGTTTTTAATAAAGACACCTCTTATAACTACTATCCACCTCAGTTAGTCAAAGCTTAACAGAGGAACTGTTTCAGTACTGGGTCCTCTTTATTTTGTTACCTGCATACCAAACAACTGTACAGTAAGAAATAAATACAATAATTTTATAACAGGATTAACCGTCACCTCAAAACACCTTATTAAACCGGAACCCATTAATATTAATTCCAGCCAATTCTTCTTCGTGACCGACTAAGTATTATCTTGCATTGCAGAAGGCACCTTGCCAGCAAAAAACCATTAAATATTGCTTTAAAAATAAAAACCCTCATTGATTAACTAGACACGATTTAAACACGAGCTTTTGATAATAATTATTAATCTCCTTGAATGTAAAATTACGGCAGTGGCGAAGAATGTCTGGAGTTTTATTAGGATTATTGGCCACTTTTTGGTTAATATTAGTCTGCCATAATTATAATTCAAAGTTGTGCAATTGTGGACTTAAACAGGCGAAGAAATAGGGTGGTTCTTAGTCTGTTAAAGAGTACGACACTAGAGGGCGGGAAATATAATTTGATAATATTCCGGACTAAAATAAAGTAATTTAATATGAGTAGATATCATTAAGATATGTTAGCGACTTTATTTTATAAATAGAATAAAATATATACGAAAAATCATTCAGCAAAATAAAGGATAAGTTAGGAAATTATGTGTGCCATCTAGGCACACAAAATTTTGTATAATGAAAAAGAAAGATGTTATTGCATACTTGTTTTCTTTTAACAGGGTCTTAACCTTGTTACGAACTCAAAAGAACTTTCAGTATTTCAAAGCTGTTTTGTAGGTTATGGCGGCAAACAATCAGTCGGATCACCTGATGATAAACAATCGTTACTGTCCATGGACACCAGATATGCTACTATTGCGCTGCCTAGCTTTTGGGAGTAAGGAATTTGAGGATTATTAAAAAGTATTGGAGGAACCCCAAACGGGTTCCAGTAACCTCAATTATGGTGAAACAAAACGCAGGAATTATTTCACGCCAGTTTTCTGTGAGGATCGATCACCTTAGTCGATTTAGCAAATATTATCTGGCAAGCAGAAGCAGCGTACTTTTAGGCAGTGTCACTTAAAGAAGTGACACTAAGTATGATCTTGCATTGCAGCATTTATTTCTGAAGACTTCTCTCGAATGGAAAGCCATTCGAGAGAAGTCTTCAGAAATAAATGTGGATGAAGCCACGATGTACTAGCCGAAAAGGTACACACATTCTTTTTGAAAAAATCGTGACTATACTTTAATTAATTTTGGTACGGTTTCCAAGCAATTGTTTTTATTTATTTAATATTTCAACCAATTATACGGTTTCTCAAATTGCATTCATTGTTTAAGGTTTTTTTTCTGTAACATACTACTACAATATCAATTAGTTATGTCTGTAATATTTGGTACGCATGTTATTCCTCTGTTTGTTTCCTTACTTACTGTAGATAAAAATGGTTAGTCAGTATTTACATTTCAGTAGGGGGGCTTTTTTAGAGAGAATGTCAGACTCTTACTGAATAAGCCCCCTCCCCCCCCCGTTCCTTCTCCTGCTCTGGACCGAAGTCGCGGTGCCTCATTGCGCATACCCCGCAGCCCCGGCTTAACATCAGCCCTATTGGGCCCCGACTGTGGTCTATTGGCTTTTTGAGGCGCGCGCGGAACCGCTCGGGTCGGTTGGGCGGCGAGCTACCCTTACTCGCCGTCCGCAGACCCGCGCTTACGGTGCCCGGAGATCATCTCTCGATCCCCGACGTCCGAAATGTCGCCTTCTGCGTTGGCTGGGGCGCGAGGAGGATAGTTCCCTCACGCGCTCCGCCTCCTCCTTTGCGAGCATAACCGCTTAGCAGAAGGAGGAGATAGCTTCCCAGTTCCTCTCACGCTGCACCATGGCCTCGATTAAGGCCGGGCGCGAGAGCGCCACCGTATGCTGCCTGGTCTGAGTACCGCCGTAAGTAGGTTTCAGTAGGGGGGCTGCGGGTGCAAATTTAATGATACACCCCTAATAGGTTTCCGACTCTGACCAGGAGAAGGAACTTGGTCGTAGGTGAAGTCCAGCCTGGTCCCGCAGAGGATTTTAAATTCAGACTGCACGCTTAGCGCCGTGGCTGGGCAATTGGCTGCTGTGCAATGTGTAGCGGGTTCCTGCCGAACAGAACAAAACTTTGTGTGATCCACAAATTGTTGTTTTGGGTCTAGGTGGCCTGTGTACGTGGATTTGTATGTTTGTAAGCGCACCCACGACATAGGAGAAAATCCTAGTGTGCGACAACGTTTTATTAACGAAAAAAAACCTACCTCTACACTCCACATGTCTCACTATTATCCACACCCTGAAAATACATTTGCATTTAGAGTTCTCACTATTAATGGAGCTACAGCTAATCATGTATTACATGTTTGCCAATATAGTTAAAATTTAGTAATTTTCATTATAATAGACATTTCATCAATATTTTATTCGACTTCTTCAGAACTATAACACTTTACTAAAATATGTACATTAATAGACGTTGATATATACTTTTATGGTCATATTAAATATGCAGAACTATGTCTGGGATTGAATATACGACCATTATTTGCTCAATATGATACCCTAGTGATTTTTACAGTATGTTTATACTGTTAACAAAATTCTGTGCTTATAGAATCTGGAATAGAGCCTGGTGCGTGGAAATAGGCTTACACCTATATGGACTAGTAAAATAACTGATTAATGTTATGGAGGCCTTAAGTACACAGTAAGAATTTGGTTACAATAGAATTGTTTTAAAACTTTCTATGGGTAGATAAATGGAATACACCAAATTATATCCTACAAATAGTTTCATGTATAATTTATAACTACCTAATAAAACTAGTACTACATACAAAATTTTTCAGAAGCAATAACAGTTATCGTAATTTTGTATTTAAAAGATGATGCCACTAAAAAGGTACTCATATATTTCTGTACCAAAATGTTCTATTTATAAATATTACGATCACCAATTTATCGATAAAGCTTTATAAATAATCGATTACGAACAAAAAACGATTATTGATTCGTTAAAAAAAAACTAATTAATTGATCAATAGAATTACATTATTACATTGCAATATAAAACCAATAGAGTTTTTCAATGAATTATTAATTCATCTTCTATTTTATAACTCTTCTGTCAACAGTATCTACCGATTTTTTTATTCGATTCTTCAAATATTGTAAATCGAATCGATTTCCGCGTACGTAATGATCCCACGCTTTAATTAAGACCTCTTGATGGGGATCAATTAACGATTTTTTATCGATCAATCGGTTCATGTTCGGTTGTTTATGATGATGTCGTGAACATCTGAAGGCTCCGAAGACTTTAACGGAACTGACTCGTAATATATAATCACGGGTCAATGAGTTATAAAATAAAGTCGGCTGTCATAGGTCTCGTGGTACCTGCCTCGTTGGTCAACAAAGTCACCACTAAAATAACGAAGGCATTTTGTTCAAAAAATTTAGAGCAATTGCAGATATTGGTAAAACCGAATATTGTTATTCGTTAATACAACTTTTGGAGGCTTTAACCATTTTTAGTGGCAATATAACTGCTGTATTATATGTCGCACAAACAATTTTTTCTAAACTATTTCCGATTAGCTACCACGGTTTGAAATCGTGGCATGAGCAGGCTTCTGTTGTGCTAATACGGCAAATGAGCAGACGGGTTACCTATTGGGCCACCGGTAACTTCCCACACAAGCACAACGCTGTGATAGTTTTTCACCGTTTTTCTATGAGGCCGCGATACTCCAATCTTCATGTAGTAACAAACATTCTCTCTGTCCTACTTGTCTCTTAAATTTATATAATTTTATCTAGATTAAAAGTGCCACGATCAACAGTAAAATAAACATCAGATTTTTCAAACGATTGTAATTTAACAAATACAAAATTCAAAGATAAAAAACATAATTGGTCGACTGTTAGACAATGCCTAAGGCATTAAGTCCACCTTTACATGTTTTGTATAAAGTGTATAAATAAATAAATAAATAATGACAACCATTAAATGTATCTTTTGATGAGGTTCAATTTTATTAATAATTGGCCTACCGGTACTTTTTAGATAAGTCATTTTAGGCCAATGATTTCGAAAATTATCTCTCTAAAATTTTATTTGCCTGAATTCAAAAGCAAATACGCGGCTGCCTTTAGAATAAAGTTTTCTGTTGGAGCGTTGGGTTCTAAGGTGACAGAAGATTATTATTTTATATGTGCTGACTTTGGATTCAAAAAGAAATTTCGAGAGTACAGGTCTATCAAAGTCGCTGGTTAAACGCAATCAGGTACAGCGGCCTCAGCCCGGAGCAAGAGAAGGAACGGGGTTTTTTTAGTCAGTAAGAGTCTGACACTCCCTTTTAGTCGTACCCTGAACGATAGAAGTCATTTTAAGATTTTTCCTCCACAGAAAAGGTGTTATGTCATGGAAGAAGACTCATATCTTTTTGACCTTTTTAGCCTGACTAAAGCAAACATTTGGTAATACACTGAAAATTTAAATAAGAAACATTCCCACACAGCTCATCTACGTGCAGAATTTGAGCTACGTGCAAATCTTAGGACCAAAAAGTAGATCTCAAACCTTGAAGGTAAACGTGATACAATGAATTTATTTACTAAGCTATAACATACTCATATTACATGGTCCTATCAGATTCGCAATAATAGTTGTCAACTATACCAAGTTGCAAAAACTGCGTACCCAAAGAACTTGACCTAGTTTCTTTTGTTTCGTTCCAATGATAATGATCATGATGCTTTAGGGTCTTTTGATACACATCAATGTTGTTAGATCAGGTAGTGATTGTGAGCATATATGATTCATCTTGACTGTTTTTGAGATTAAGTTAGGCTCAGTTTGAATTGGCATGATGCTAATTTGCTTAAAGTAAGCATTAGATTGCGTTTTTCTTTCTTTTAAACCAAAAAGTTTTGGTGATATATTAATTTGGAATATTGCGTGACGACACTACTATGATTTTTTTTATTTGTCGTAATAAAGTAATTGTGCTGACGAATGTGCTGCTCACCTCGTGGTAAGTGATCAGCGCTGCCTATAAACACTTGCCACACCAGAGGAGTCACAGGCGGATTGCTGGCCTTTTAAAAAGGAATATTTGCAAAGCGTTAGGGTTCGGAAATACCGCCGTCGGGAGATCATTTGAAAGTTTTGCTCAAACTAGGCAGAATAGTTCGCGAAAGTTAAGTTATTCATTGATAGATAATATAGGTAAGGCAATATAGGTAAACGCTTTATGTCTATCCATCTGTTGTATCCATGCTATATTTCTATTGTTATACTTGATTTTCATACTCTATCATCAACCCTATTAGTTGTTTTGCTTTTTTTGGAAAGGAATCATAACCGGTCTTGTATTGTTTCGCTGCAATAATATTACTAATACTGGAAAACTGTTTTTAACAACTAGAATTTATGGTTTGATTTTCTGCCTAAACCTAAATAGTATATATTTAGTTTTTAGTTTCAGTAGTTAAGAACAAATACATAGTTTTTATAATAACTATCGTGAGACATACTAAATTAACTAAAAATCGCGGGTAACTCACGTGTATAAATTGAGAAAAGCTCTACTAGTTTCGAACCACAGAGGGGTTCCCACTGTAGTAGTTAGTTGAGTAGGCTGCGCGACGTCGCCGCGTCCGCGCACGCTGCCCATGAGGAAGAACCCCTCTGTTTCGAAACTAGTAGAGCTTTTCTCAATGTATACACGTGAGTAACCCGCAATTTTTAGTTAAAATACATAGTTAGAAAACCTAAATAAATTTGTCTGAGATGTTACAATTACGTCTTGGCCTGGGGATTAAGGCTCCTGCTCGTCACGCATGAGGGTGCTGATTCAAATCTTGGCAAGTACCAATGTGACTTTTTCTGAATTATATTACATATTTTCTAAAATTATCTAGACACAACTAAAAGACAGTGAAAGAAATTATCTTGACTACTTCTATCAAAAGTTTAAAATCATAAATCCACCTTGAGGAATTTTCGTGGTTATCTCAAATTAACATGGTTTTAGAAAAGGCCTTTGATCAGCAGTAAGATCTCAAAGTTTGATGATGGAAAATGTGCCTGCTGTAAGTACATACATAAATGAAATAAATATGCAAATATGTCAAGTTTAATTTCAAAAGGAACAAACATCTATCCTTCATTTCAATCACATCCTTTTTGAAAGGGAAAACGTGATTTCAAAACAATTAAAATGTATCCTAATTGGTTCTCTGAAGATTGGACGAAAGAGAGAGATAGATTACAAAATCGTGAACACAGACATGATATCTGATAAGCATTAATGAAGCTTGTATTGTTCATTTGGCAAATTGATGTTATACAGACCTTCGTAGATGACCTACATTTTAAAGCAGACCAATTTATTTGAGATCATGATGACTCTGATGTTACCTTAGAGTAATGTAGTAATTATATACATAGTATTGATAGTTTACTTTTAAATGTAGATCTAATTGCAACGTTTTATCGGTAATTGGATTTCTAAAGAAGTTCTGTAATCGATTTTTTTATTTATTAAGGTGATGGTAATATTTAAATTTATAGTTGATGCCGTTTGATTTTAAAGTCTTTGGAATTTTACTGTTACATCAGGTATTAGGTCATGCTCAAATACCTCATATTTATCATTAAGTGCAATCTAAAATGTATGTATGTATAATATCACCCCAAGGATGTCATGTGTATTTTTTATTTTTGTGGGAGTAAAGTCATCAAAACCACTCCGGCTCATAATCCCTGGCAACCCGCAGTAACTACTTACTGAGTAAAAACTGCGCTTACATCCGCAACCCTGGTTCTCGAGTCGATAATTATTATTTGTAATATAAATTTCATTCTTAGAGTAAGTGTGATAAACCAGAGTAAAATATACACTAAATATAACTCGATTGAGCTAAAAATTAGTGGTGACACCAAATCAGATGCTTACAGAATGGTACCAAAAACTCCTTATAATAGATTATTTAGACATGGTTTAAGTATATAAAGCTGAAATATTATAACTAACGAGTCATCTCTTAACCTTAGTTGGTAACGATATAGATCACGCATCTTCCAAGTAATTACAACTTGTATGATGACCATGAGTTTCAAATAACTCAAATCAATCATCTCAAAAAACATTAATAAAAACGTGTTAAGATTATTACTACTGAGTTACGAACCACATCTACGATATTATATAATAATATAATGTACTAATAAAATGGTACACTAGCGCTCCAACGAAGACCAAATAAGTAACAACAATCATTTTAAACGAAGTTTATTCTATAAGTACAGCGCTTGCGCCCACACTTGCGCCAATCTATACGAGCTTACAAAGCTCGCTATGTTTGTAGTTCGGGCTTAGAAATATAGATGGCGTTGAAAATATATAGTGTAGGCGTAGACGTTTTTCGTAAATGAAATCTTGATTTTTGGTATTCGATTTGTAGGATTTTGTTATTAGGTATATTTAAGACTGTTTTTTAATAGTTGATTTTATTTATATCTGAAAGAATTTCTGCAGTCTACTTGTTTAATTTTTTATTCTCTCAGATATGTAACCTACACTTAAGCCATGCGGAGTTTACCTGTAAGTAATTGTTACACTATTGTAATCTATTTCAGGTATACTACAATATACATTCGATTTTATTAAATTTCATTTACTGCTTTTGATATAAGTAAGACTTGATCCCATAATAAACAAATTACTGTTACCGATATCAAAATACAATAGAAATTTGAATGTTTCATAATTTTAAGTATTTTTTTTAAAGTTGAGTTTAAGTGTAGGAGAGCCTAGCTTCGGCGCGAATGGATTAGCTCGACCGGAGTGATACCACGGCCTTACAGAAAACCAGCTTGAAACAACCACAGCGTTGTGTTTTGCCGTGTGAGTTACCGGCAGCCCAATTCCTCCCCCTTTTTACAAATCCTTCACAATTATTATTCTCATTTAAACTATGACTTATATCATCACGATCAGCAGGTCCGTTCCATCAAATGCTGGTCATGGACCTTTGCGAAACTGAGTTCAATATAAAACTATTCAGAATAAAAGTTTAAAAGGGCATCAGACTCTTGCTGGCTAAAAAGCATTCCGTTCCTGCTTCTGCTTCGCATATTGCTTGTACCAGCTACCCCGGCTAGCATATTACCCTAAATCTTTATAACTGAGCCGAACACTAAATACATAGGGACTTATGTACGGTAAAACGGGGTGAATAGACACGGAAGAGGGGTGAATAGATACTAGGAAATACGCCAACATCTATTCACCCCTTTCGTGTATCTATTCACCACTCAAATTCTATTCACCCCGTTTTACGGTAAGTAAAGTAGGTAGGTAAGGTTAAAAGTTAAGGGAACGCCATCTTCGGCACGAATGGGTCGACTTGACCAGAGCGATACCACGGCCTCAGAAAGAAGAAAACCAGCGTGAAATGACCACAGTATTGTGTTTCACCGTGTCAGTCGGGTTATTGCAGGGCCCAATCCTTCCCTTCCCAAAATCCCTTCTCAATCCAAAAATCTCCAAATCCCTAATCCCCAAAAGTTTGGTAACGCACTCGTGACTCCTCTGTTTTTGCAAGTGATCCTTTTACTTGTTTGCCTGACATATCACATAGAAAAAATAACATCTTTTATAATTTGTGCAATTACTCACAACTTTACATTAACAAATCTATCTATGTGCATATTTGTCCGTCGATCACAACTCATATAAATTACCATCAGGTTGTTACTTAGGATCTATCCATACATAGAGTTGATGAGCCTTGGAGACACAACCAGTTTTTTTTTAAGAAGCTCAATTTAAATTTTCCTATTTAAGGATGTAGATGCATTAGATTTGTCGGTACTTTTTTGCCCTTTGATTTAAGAACATGGGGATTCCATTTTATTATTCATGGACCTGTCTGAAGCGTTTAGAAGTTTGAAGTCTTTAAGGTGTTAGGAATTTTATGTTAAATTAATTGCTATGGTTTGCAATTTATATATAGTTGCACACGTTACAGATTGCCGTCTAAGTTTCAGTCAAAAAATGTATTTTATTTTTATCAACTATATTAAGTATTTTAGTCTTCAACTTAAGATGACTAACTTTGGAGAATTTTTTTTCCAAACCTTAGTTACTACATGAATGCAAGCTTTTAATTTAGGTGCAACAAATGGCAACTATTTGATATAATGGCATGACCAGGTGTTCCTTGTAGGTGCTGAAGATGACTCTCGGGGAGGTCTCAGTGAGGTTAAAATTCCACACTTCTTCGTATTTTTCCCCAAAACGGCATTAAGGTTACACTCGTAAAAAATACTTATAAATTTTTGCATAAAAAGCCTCCTTTTTCTTTCATCATAGTCGGGTAAAGAATGTAGATAATTATAATTGTGTCCATGGTTTGATTATATAAGAATCGTGAGAGTACTATCACTTTCGTAACATCCTTATTGCCTCTAATATGTAAAAATGCAATTTTATTTTAATGAGTAGTAATAGGATGTCGTGAAGGAAGAGTTTAATAGAAGAATGATTTATTTTATATTTGAAGTACATTTACTAAGGACTTCAATCAGAGTTAAATAGGGTTCAATATAGGAAACCACAAAATATTTCTTGCATTAAGTCGTATATTCGTTGCTTCATTTTATATTTACAATTCTTAATAACTAAACGTAACTTTTTTTATACATTTTCCGTACTAACTCTATACTGTCCTTGCTTTGCTGTATAAAAACTTATAACTATCATTTTTAACAGAATGAAAATAATTTGTTTCAAGAAAAAGTAGAGATTTTTACAAAGGTTTGAGATCACATTACAAAAGATAAGAGAGACAGGACTATTCTATATGAACAAAGTAACAAATATATTAAAAATAATAATCACATGTATGGAGTCACAGCAAAATAATCGTTATTTATACATCATACAGTGAATGATGGTGGAGGGCTTCAAGATAAAATAGTGCGAAAGAAAAATGAAGTTAATAAATACGATGTTCAATAACAAACGATGAACGAAAATTGTTCCAACGACTGTGCAAATCAAAACATTCAAATCATTTTTTTATTATGAGCTACACTAAAAATAAAGAACAATCGACATACTTTAACTTTTATAAAAAGTCAACTTACGTAATAATTCTTACATTTTTTCTGGCTTTGATGGTATTTTTTTTTCATATTATGATTTTTATTTAGCTTATTGAATATTTTCTGTTCTACATTTGCACAGCCATCACCTCCATGCACCATCACGAGTATTTCCATCTTAGTATCGGTATCCAGTCTGAGAGTTGAAGTTGCCCGATCCAGAGCCACGGCCTCCAGCGTTGGGAGCGAGGTATTGACGGGAGGCAGCACCTCCGAAACCACCAGCTCCAGCGCCACGACCAGCACCAGCACCTCCGAAACCAGATCCAGCACCACCAGCGCCAAAACCGGATCCAGCACCACCAGCGCCGAAACCAGATGCAGCACCACCAGCTCCAGCACCACCGAAACCACCAGCACCAGCGCCGGAGTAACCACCAGCAGGTCCAGATGAGTAACCGTTGCCAGCGCCCGCACCTTCACCGCGGTAGGTACCTGAAATGACATATTAAACTGTAAGTAAAAGTCATTCTTGTAAATTTTCCGAATTATAAAATAAGGTGTGATTATTACAAAATCTGCTCTTAATATATCAGCATCAACATCAAGGCAGTGTAATTTATGTGCAATCTGACGTTCTCAGGGCATTTCACGCACCGAGTTCACGAGACTAATGACTAAAAGATTGGCTGCCAACATCGACCAACATTCCAATGTTCCACTTAGCAACAAATTCATTAGAAATGGAGCATTAGCTGAGGATTGTTGGCGTTGGTCGGTAATGGTCAAATGTTGGGGTTTGCATAAAGGTCAAAGCAGGTTAACCACATTAAATGTGTCTTCGAGGTTTGTGGTTTACTCTGCAGTATATTATTAGGCTTCACAAAATACTCTGATCGGCAAGCCATGTCAATATAGTCTGTACATTCTAAAAGTTGAGACTCAAATTTGCCTAATTTATATTACCTACAATTAAAACAAAGAGGATCATCATTATCATAACTAGCTATTGGTACATAAACTGTATGATTAAAATGATGTGTATTTTAACTGACCTTTTGTAATACTAAAACAAGTGGGCCATATAATTTTCTGTTTATTTTCAATTTACGAAATAATTCTGTAATTTCGATCACGCACATAATATTACTGTATTGTTTGTTATAGAGGCCATGAAGTGAGCGTTTGTGTCACGAGGAAATTGCAAAATTGTGGATACGTTTATTTTAATTTGTTGTATGTCCCTCATTGTCAGAGTAATTTAGTAGTATTTAGCTTTAAGTTATTTGCGTATGTTATTGTTAAAATATTTGTCATTTAATTAGCTTTTATGACGTTGTAATTCTAAATTTCTTACATTTCTATTTTATATGCCTTAGTGGCAAAAGGTATTCTTTAGTATAACACTTTAATTTTGAAATTCAGAAAGTACCTATTAGATGTATCCCTTCACAGTTTGATTTTAAATTTCGTTTTCATCAATGACGAAACATGGAAAAGCAATGTTCTTATGTACACTTGGAACACACAAAATTTAAACGCTGACTTCTTAGCTACACACGATGACACGACTCATCGAAAGCCTCCAAGGTTGACTATGAACGGTCTGGTTAACGTTCGCTCGAATTATTTAAATTGTATCAAGTTATTTAGAATGCGAAGATGACCGAGGTGCATGGGTATGCAGTTTCTAGGTTAAACACAGGTCTGTCTAATGACTGATTGGCTTCACCTGAGGGTTTTAATGCACCTGTATCTGTTACATGTTGCGTCATTTCTGTATGAACTGAGATATATGTATAACTACTAAACATATCATCTGTTCTGAATAACTTCAAAGTGCACTGCTGTTATTTCTTAGCCAGGCCTTACATGACTTTGTCAAATTGAAGAACTATCCTTTTTATCAAAAACCTAATATAATTTCTTGAGTAATCTTTCAAAGCACGCATCGCAAAGTTCCCATAGCAAAAAAGCCTTAGTCTTACTTAAGTTTAACTATGATGCAATGATTAATCTAATAACCTAAGAAATAAAGTTTATAATCGGTAAATATCTTGTTAACTAGCTCATCGTTGACCTGTTATGTAAGTGATTCAACATGTAGACCGCTAATCTGGCTGTCAGTTTGACAAGTTACGAAAAGATTAGTCGCCGTGTTCTCTTCAGAACCTACTCGCTCTTTGCGTAAATGTAATGTTTTGAAGATAAGAAGAACATTAGTCGATCATGTATCATGTTTATGAGCTAGTTTCATTTGGTGATCGAACTGTCACAACGTTGTGTAGTAAGGATAATGGGCGTTCAGAAGATGTGGTTTAGGGAAGGCATATTAATACCGTTTCTTTTTATGGTAGTTTATAAAAAATGTTACTCTTTGATCCACTGGATTTACTTGTGCATCAATTGATATGGAGTTAAAAGTTATAATTAAGCTACTTATCAAAAATTGAATGGAAGAAGTAATTCGTAACTTTACAATTGTAACTTTGTTAGTTTTATTAATTTTAATACAGCAATGAACAAGACTATTCTAATTACTGTCAAAACCAATCTAAATTGAATCATTTAAAAACATTAGATAATTATCTAAAGCATCAACGAAATCTTCACGCTGTTTAACCGATTTCAGATCTTAACAATCTGGTTTCCCAGCACGTTGTAAATTTTAAAGTAATTAATATAGTTCAGAATATCTTAAGATCTAATGTTCCCACATTTTGTAACTATGAGAATTGCGAACAAAGAGCCATAACACCTAACACACATCTTAAGTTCTTAGAAATACTTTATTCCGTTTTGATAATGTTGATAATATTAGTATTTGTGACATTAGACCTCCTTTGTTGGATCTCAATGCTTAAGAGCAAAGAACATAGTATATGATTGAGGTTTTAGAGGCAAAAAAACCCCATGAAACATCTCAAAGGAAACCCCATGACGGAATAGCATTAGCTAATGATAATAAAAGTACTAATATAGCAGGCTTCACTTTCATTTCCACTGCAACTAAATAACCCACGAACACTTTCGCTAAACTTAGCAAAAGTTACAAAATGTAAAGCTCAGTGCACATCGGTGTTGCAACACGTCATTATTTAGATGAAGCCTTTATTACTGTAGCAGCAGTCATTAATATACGCGATTACCGCCCATCTCTGGTAAATGCACTCATTATGGTCCGTTTGCATTTGAGTAATTTGGTAATGCAAGCGTTAGGACATGTTTTGTTAGTCTTTTATAAGAAACTAGATGATATGCTAAATTAATTGGTACTTCTAAAGCATCTTTGTAATGAAGAAAGAAAAAGGATTGTGTGTCTAATATGAAGAGAAGATTAGTATCAGTAATTATTGCATGATCAAGTGATTCAACATTTCTTAGAAATGTGTGAACAAGATTGTTAGAATGGCATTTTCTTGAGTACAAAACAGAACTTCGTCTGTAGATGTCAGTCTCCAAGCTCAATAGGCAGACTGCACTTGTCTGACCTTTCGATTATCTGTAGTCTGGATCATGTGCACCACGCCTTACGGTGAGTGGTGTACTGGTGCGGTCACGTCGTGACCGAGTGCAACCGGGGCGAAGCATTAGTATCGTCCCATATTGTTGAGAAATTGGTCATTCCTCGAACTTTGTGTGAATCGTGATTGGTACACTGATTGCAATGACTCGACTGTTTATTGAATCTTTATGGTATTTTACTATGGATCTATTTTTAAGTGAATAAGCTTTGTTTAATTACCTAAATAATTTGGTAGAAGAAGTCAGTATAGTTGTCTGACCAAAATCAGGATTGTGATGGAAGCTGAAGAAGTAACTCAGCAGGTGACTGCGTAAGGTTTGCTTATCCCATGGGTCAAAGACGTGAGCTCATTAATACTTGTAGGCAAAGACAAAGGCATAGATACAAAAGACTCAATAAGGATAATCGCAAAACACTTCAATTACGTTTAACCACTGCCCCTGTTTTGACACTGTTGGGCAATCGTTTATTCCGCGAAGAAACTGAGTGTGAATCGGGTTAATTGTAGCAAGATACTAGACTAACCTTTGAACTACTATAGTTTATGTGAACTGAGACATTAATATAGTCCTGTGTTATTGAGAAATTGGTCATTTCGAACTAACCCGGTGTGAATTACAATGATTTGAACATAATGTTTATGATCTTCTGAGAACCCCCACTTGTGGTGTATTTGTATTAAGTGTATTACGAAATTATTCAAATGTGTAAATACGAAATTATTCAAAATATATCAAAATGAGACGACAGAAATGATGTCCCATTTAAAGTTGTTTAACGGGCCTCTACGAGTTGGCTTCGGCCTCTCGTACGGCCTTCCAAAGGTCCGGGATCCTGTGACCCAGTGCAAGGAAACGAACATAAAAAGAAAACAGAATTTTACTAGAAACAGATTCGTTAATATAATCGCGATGATAAATCCATCTAACACAGGAGATAAATAGATCTGATCAAGCCTACAGATAGTGAATTTGTGAACGTTGTCTTATTCATCTGTGCGTTCACTGATCGATATCTACACAAGCTTGTCATGTAATTTACACAATGCGTAAATAATTTGTTATTGTCTTGATTTCGGCTACAAATTTTGTGCTTAAAACAACCAAATAACAATATTGGTTGTAAATGGACCCAAATCTGTCCCTTGTAGTAGTGTCTTTGAAATCTGGTTTTATAAAAGTGTTTTTTAAAATAATACTTTCTAAAGAGTTTCGTACTTTACATTTTAGCAGTTAAAAATCCTTTCAGAAAAAAAAAATATGTTGCAAGTCAACAGAAGAAATACTAGTATAAAACTGAAACTGTGTGAATACATAAATTAATTAACTTTTCGTGATAAATGCAATTATCGTTAATCTTTGAGTTCCCAATTACGATCGAAGAGTTCCCAATTACGATCGAAGAATTACACACCATTAATAAATTTATGAATGGTTACCCAAGATCGATGATGATGCCTGGATGAGCAGATTAAGTATCGACGCTAGGAGCATGATCGATTTGCTTTCAAACTGCTGCTTGATCGCTCGTTAAACATCGATAAACTTTAATCGAATACACTATAGCAACAACACTGTCAATCTAAAATGAATTCTGAAGTATCATTGATGCAACAAATTCGTCAGGATCTTAGCCTTTGAGGGTTTTTGTTGCTAACATATTTGAAACAATGGAATGTTTTGTTCAAATGTCTGAGTGCACTTACACAACGCATGCTATATCTATACCTAAAATCATAACACAATTTATTTCTAAATCTATATTTCTCTCGGAAACAGGAATTTATTGCTAGACTAAAATGAAAATCCTATCAATATTTATTGGACTGACCATTCCAATAAAGTATGCAATGTGGGATAGCCGAGAATCCTCATTTCGCAAGGCTGTGAAGATCTGCCTTCAAATATGGCTGCCGACTTTATGAGTGCGTTCTAACCCAGTAATTTACATTTTAAAGTCTATCTATGGTCAATCAAAGGCAAATAGTTTGTATTAATTAGTGAATCTGCTTTTAATTTGTAGGATCTTGACTCCATAGGATCGACAAGGTTCTTGCTTTATGTAATGCTAATTTAAGTAGGTTTAAAAAAGGAATACTAAGTAGCTTTTATTCGATTCGATCATGAATTAATGGTCCTTTTGTATAATGTATTATAGTCCTTTTATCGCGCTTTTTGTGAGATACATTTAGCTTCTTTATATTAAATTCATAAATATTTTGCAAACAAGCTCTCAATCTGTAATGTTCAACCAGTATTACTGTGAAATCAATTAAACGACCTATGCGGTACCTTAATTTGCTCCTACAGAGATCACGATGCGTGATGCAACGATACCACGTCATTTTGTAACTCATCAATTACTCAGGGAACAAATTATGAGCTCAGAACTTAGTTTTGTTTTCTTTATTCTTGGATCTTTGCACATGTACTTACATGCATTGAAACAATTAACAATAGTTTAATAGAATGTAACAGAGGAATCAAGTGCATTGCCGGCCTTTTGGAGATAAGGGGTTTAGAAGGGATTGAGAAGAAATAGGGGATTCCACGGAAACGACAAAAACGCGGGTGAAACCGCGGGGCACAGCTAGTAATATATATATATAAAGAAAGCTGTGCTTTTCATATTTTGAAAATTTTGTCTCAATGGATAATACCTATTCGTAATTGGGCTGAAAATCGGGCGTGGCTCACTGATAGCGTTTTATGATTTTTATGAGGGAATATAGTTGTGAATGCCCGTTTGTTAAGAAACTGTATTTTTTATAACTCATCAATTAACGTATGTTAAGGATGTTAATGAGTTTTATGGCAAGACACATACAGTACTCGAATCCTATATTCTATTTTATTCGCTATTCTGAAATAGCGTGGTACATAGGTTTCGAGTTCTTCCTTGGTAAATAATTTCGGATTCAAGTAACCGAGATAATGTCTAGACAAGTTTTGTTAGGAAATTGTAATGGATTTGTAAGCTCCTGTCTTTCTACTGATGGGATTAGATTATTTTGTTTCGTGTATGCTTTTTGACGGACATTTATTTTTCAACAAAATTCTGCTGGTGGCACTAAAATTATATTTTGTTAATTTTTTATTTGAATTTATAATATTTTTGGGTATTAAAGGATTTACTACAAGACTTCATCTCTTTTTATTACATGGCTCGATTATTGTGTATTAGGAGCTGCTTCAAAGATTATTTAAGTAACTACTTTAATGTTATGTTTTTTTTAAGTCTAACCCTTTAAAAGTTTTTGTCTCGACCCAAATATTTTATACGGTTACATAATATAACGATCGCGATGATTCTATTTTTTACTAGTTAAGAGAATTGAACTCGCGTGAATTACCGTAAAAAAATGGACATTAGTCTTCTTAAAATTAAATTAATCTATCAATCAATTTGGTTTAAACTTTTTTAGATGTACTAATCTTACTATTTGCTCTAAGTTTCCGGTAAAAAATAGATTATCTTTGTAACTGCACGATGTAAGTTAATTATACACTGAGATTCTAAATTTTGTGTGTGGTTTTTAGAGGTAACAATGGTCTTTTCGATTAGGCTTCTAGTAATTAAATTGCTTTACTCACCATCGTCAACGATGCCAGCAGCTTCATCGCGGGCGTTCTGCTCCAGAGACTTCAAGATCTCCTCTGGGATCGGGGGAGGAGTGGGCAGATGAGCACCCTGGGGCTGGTAGCCGTTCTCATCAGCGGTGTATGTGATGCTGTAGTCTTGACCATCATCACCCTTGTACGCGAAGCTTCCCTGAGATTGGACTCCGTTGGTAGCAACACCACGAGCGTCAGCACGGATACCGTTTGAGGTTTCGAAGTCGTAAGAGAATCCTTCAGCGGTCACTTCGCTGTTCAGTTTGAGGATCTGAGCGCTGGCATCAGCGGAGTTACCACCGCGAGCGTTGAACTGTCCACCGGCAGGAGCATTGTATGCGTTTCCAGAGTATTGGGTGCCGCCGAATCCAGGTCCAGCACCGCCTAATCCTGCTCCAGCACCTCCGAAACCAGATCCAGCACCACTGTAGCCTCCAGCACCACCGGCTCCACGACCACCAGCACCAAATCCACCGGCACCACCAGAGCCGAAACCTCCTGCGCCACCAGCTCCGCCGAAACCACCACCGGCTTTACCAAAGCCGGGGGCACCAGCAGCGCCGAAGCCAGGGCCGAAACCGCCGGCACCAGCGTTTCCTCTGGGAGGGAGGTATTTGTTGTCAAGACGGTCTGCTAAGCAGACACCGAGGACAGCGGCTACCACGAACTGTGGAAATAATAACAAGTTATAGTATAATAGAATCTTTATTATACTTGTAATGCATGACCATGGTGTACGAACACATGGCAGAAATAAGTTGACAATTCACCCTGCCCCAATTCCAATATAACCTAGTTTTGATGCCGTAAATGGACATTACCTCATTGAAATTCAAATCAATGATGAGCATGTTTTAATTGTAGACATTTTGTTTAATTGCTCGCCTAAGTTTGTGTACATTCGCAGTTATACTTCGAAATGTCGATTTTATGTTGCTAATGAAAGATATACGACCAGAATTTTAAATGCAGCTAATTTTTTTGTACGTGATTATATGTTTATAACTTTGTGCAATTCTAAGCAACTAAGCCTTTTTGAAATACTCATTATATGACTGGAGTATTGAGGAGACGATCTGATCTTAACTACAATGAAAACTAATAAAACTACCCGCAATAAAAAGTTGTATTACTACGTATAATCCGCTGAAACGGCTTTCGAAATTCACGATTAATCATATTATTATTTAGGGTTTTGTCATTTAACATTAAAATTTAAGCGAAATTTTTATATAGGGCGCTGATTTATACCTAAAATTTAGTTGACTAACAAAATGAAGTAAGGAAAAACTTGAAAATAAAATTAATGTTTTCTCAACTAATGAGAAGTATCCATAAATCAGATGACATGAACACCTGACAAAGCGATCTGATAAGCAAGTGATCCCGTACGACTCGCGTTTTTAGGGTAGCGCGAGCGTTTAACCCCCAAACTGCACCACGGATCCCGATAAACGAAATCGACTTACCAATTTCATTATTTTATTTATTAAAATATATTTTCTAAGGAAGACTACTTGTGTGCTGAGCGATGTTGCGTTGACTGTGATGTGCACCAACGCTCCGACCAATATATACCTCTCTAGATGAGTGAGAATGATTCTGAAAATGATATCAGGGCCGCTGCAGCGTCGTAAGAAGGTTGATCTTCCTTTATTATTGAGAGAATGTGTTCGATAGTAAAGTTGATATACATTTTTTTGTGATGACATCCGCGTCCGATGAAGGGCTGATTTCTGATATTTTGTTTGTTACATTACAATCGTTTGTGTGTTGATGCGTGATACATTCGCTGTGACAGGTGACGTGTTTAGTGATATGCAAAGTTACTTATGTAATCATACGTAATAAAGTATCTTATTAAAGTTTTTGGTGTTAATTTAATATTGTAAGGGTAATATCAATATGTTGAACATATTTTTCTATGTGTAAACAATTTAATTCATTTAATTCATTTTTTACATCAGCATTTTCCTATCACCCTCGGGTTTATTCAAAATGTATTGGCTCCCCTTAATAACTTGAAGTCAGCCGGTTAGGAGCATTGCGGATGAATAATTTTAACTGCACAGTTGACGCGGTGACTTGGCTTCCAGGCAAGGTACCGCGGGTTCGCGGGAACATCTCGTTGTGTGATCCACTAGTTCTAGTTCCGGGTCTGGGTGTGAATGTAAATTTATATGTTTGTTAACTTGGTTGAGGTGTTTTTTTCACCTTGGTCTCGGCCCGGAGCATAAGATGGAGTAGGGTGGTTTTAGTTCAGGTCCTATATTTTCAAAGATAAATAACATTCAAAACTCAGTTAAACAGATCACTCTTATAAAAAGTCATAATTGCTTGAATATTAAAATTAATTATACCCAATTATTCAATATTAAGTTGGAGTTTTTCATTTTATCTCCTTTGTACTGTTTCATCACTTTCATTGAAGTGTTATGTGACACTTCATACAAGTTAAGATTTATATTAAAATTTACCTGATACATAATTGTTATTTGGACTATTCAAACAGGCCCTTAAATCTATACTTTTTTTATAGGCTAGTCCAATATTGCCTAGTAGTGTTTGTTATCGAAATAAAGGTGTGTTATAGGTCTACCTTTGAATGTCTTCTGAAGGAAAAGCTGGCGTTATATTATACCTTTGTTGTCTAATAAAGAACTGCAATAAATATGCTAAATTATATTGATACAAATTCTATTGTTTTGGCACACCTTTTTGGCGAATGTCATTCTGTTGTGGTTAAGTTTCTAAAATATTTTCATAAATAAAATATATAATAAAATCAAATTTCAATAAAATGGTTTTTTTTTTCATTAAAATGGTATTAAGGATTTTCTTATCAGGAATTCACAGCAAACAATAATCGACCATATGAACAACAAACAATACTCGTCTTTAGATCATATTCCTGTATATACAAATTTATGAAAGTACTTAAGCATAGTTAGTAAGTTATTGCAACTATTTAGAAGCTAAGATGATCACGTTTTGAAACTCAGGTTAAACAAAGTTCTGTGTAATATTTTACAGTGATGTTGTAAAGGCAATAGTTGAGAGTGTGAAATAGAGCAATGAACACAGAACGCGCTTGTTCAGGAAAGACGGACTTTTATCATATGTATGAACGTGAAATTTTCCTAAAGAAATGCTTTTCAAAGTCATTTGTAGGTGTGCCTTCAAATAATTTTGACTTTTTACTAGACTGATCTGTTTAACTGAGTGTTGAATGTTATTTATCTTTGAAAATATAGAACTAAATTATGTGGTCAGTGATGTGTTCTAAATATATATAATATATGGCATGTATAGATGCCAATGATTCGCCATCCCTGCTTTAGTATATTTTGTTGTAAAACTCCTTGCTGACAGCAAGAAGTTTTGGTGGGAGCAGGAGTAGCAGCACAGTTATTTTTAGTGGTCTCGCCATGGTATCACTCCTCTGGATCAGATATTCATGTTGTTCCGAATACGTAATTTATGTTCTTCAGTGTCGTAACTTCACATTTTTTCTAATGACTGAAAAATGTAACATAATTATTGATAAATTTTAATATAAAATTCAACATCAGGTGTGAAACATCACAAAAACTTCACTGCGATATTTTTATGTCTATATTTTTTTCTATTTTATTTTAATAAAAGAACTTACGTGGTTGCTTTATAAACACCATGTTTGCCAAGCTGAACGCAGCTCGTAGTTAAAAAAAATTAGGTTTATCAACCGATAGTTGGTAAATGACCAAACAGATCACCTGTTGGAAATGATCCAGCGCCACCCTTTGGCACCATAACACTAGTAGAGATAATTATAAGTACGTTGCGTTATGTTGGGAGTTGTTTAATATCTAAGGATTGGGGGTTTGGGGATTGGGTCACCTCAGTCACATGGCGAAACACAATGCGAGTGTTGTTCTTCGCCGGTTTTCTGTGAGGCTGTAGTATCACTACAGTCGTACCATTCCCGCATGGCTTTCCCACACTTAAATACAGATGAAACTAAATGCAGCAGACGAAAATATGGTTTTGCCCATAAATCAATGTTCAAGTATGATACCCAAATTAGGCAAACCTATTAGCTATCAATTGTTGCTTAACGCCAAAGAACGTTTCTGCGTGTGAGTGAGGTTACCGGAGGCTTGATCCTTCCTAGTCACTCCCTCCATTCCCAATTCCCCAAACCTCAAATTTCTAAAACATATGTAGAATAGCCTGTAGGCCTTTCTCTTGCGCACTTGTAACTTCTTTGGCATTGTCAGTATCCATGGACGGTCGCTTACCATCAAGTCATATAGCTGCTCGTTTGTCAATGCAATCTATAAAAAGTTTGTCCACAAAACCTATTTATCACCTTTCGTCACTCTCATAATCATAATCGCCAAAGCAAACATCATTATCATCATCACCACCATAATCATCGTCATCATAAACATCATCATTTATAACACGTGGACAAAAGTCATAGTAGTTTATGTTAAAGTACTATATGTTGGTAGGTATGTATAAAAATATCCCAAAATTATTGAATTCTTACGACACATTTTGATAGAGAAGGGGTGGTGACCAAAATTATTCTAGTATTTTTTACTCTTTTTTTTAATCGTTGCTCCCTTATATAGGACTTACTCCTGTGTTGTGGATGTGTAAAATCACGCAACTTCACATACACATCACACACAGACCCGGAACAACAATTTGATGTTTGTATATTTTTTTATTTCGTGCAAATATCGAACCTAAGACACGTTGCGCGACAGCCAGTTGCCCCGCCGCCGCATCTACAGAGTAGTCACAAGGTTTAAGCCCTTAGGTACCTTTTAAAAGATCATTTCAGGTCAAGTGCAAGAAATTGCAATCAATCTACATTATATGAAGGTTGAGACATTAGAATCATTTTTGTGAATGCTTCCATTCTAAGAAGTAGATCGATAAGTTGATAAAATGTGACTTTTTTGAACTTTTGACCTTGTACTAAAAGAATGCTTATGTTAGTCTTGCCCTTTCAGAAATAAAATGTTGGAAAGGTACTCTATTTAGTTAAGAATGTTTGATTTGTCATGTATTTAAGTGTGGGAGAGCCATGCTTCGGCACGAATGCGTCGGCTCGACCGGAGTGATACCACGGCCTCACAGAAAAAAGGCGTGAAACAACCACAGCGTTGTGTTTTTTCGCCGTGTGAGTGAGGTTACCGGAGGCCCAATCCTTCCCCAACCCCAATCCCTCCTCAATCCCTAAATCTCCAAAACCCTTATCCCTAAAAGGTCGGCAACACACTCGTAACTCCTCCGTTGCGGGTGTCCATGGGCGGCGCTGATTACTTACCATCAGGTAATCCGTCTGCTCGTTTGCCGATCTATTACATAAAAAAAAAGTATAATGGACTTCGTTGTTGTATTTGTGGTTGCGAATGTTTCGACCTATTAGCATATTGAAGGGGGTTGTTCAAAGCTTAAGGATTTGGTTTGGTTTTTCGAAAATATCTTAATAATTTAAGGTGTTTTAGATTGCATGTTCCCTATTCTATGTTAACATACTTATTTTTGCGACATGTATACAATTGTCTCAATGTCGGTGGTCGTCGACTCCTCTGGTGCAGCGAGTGATGAAAGGCGAACTGGCGTGTCCTCCTATTTCTTAAAAAATATAATTTGGAGTGTATTAAAATTGTATGATAAGGGATTTAAAATGATTTTTAAGTACAGACATTTTCTTTCATGTCGATATATTCGAAGCATATTTTCTTTTTTAGTGTTGATTAGATTAAGCTGATCATCTTGGCCATGATGCAGAGCGAGACGAGAAAGGAGAAATAGAAATGGTACTCCTCATACCGCATGGAACAGGCGACGGGAATCGCTCATACTAAATTCCGAGATCGTCGCCAGAACCACATGATGATTGAGATTGTCACAGACTCTAGCGCACGTAAACAGTCATCAGTTAAGTTGTGGCAGGTGTGTGACCCTAGTTTGGACCTGGATGATATATAGATAGTAAGTAAGAGTCTAACACTCCCTCTTACCCCACCAAGGGCGGGAGAATTTATTAGATGATTATTAGATAATTCTCCATAAATCTGCAGTAGCGAACCGCGGCCCATTGCAAGAGAAGGAACGGTGTTTAGTCTACAAGCATCTGACTCTCCTCGCGCCTTTCAGTGCAGGAGAAGTTATTGGATGATACAAAATAAATCTAGCACCTACCACATAAGTCACAACTCATACAGGAACAATATTCGAACTCAGACAAGCAACGAAGAATAACAACAATAAATCATCAATGGTAATATTTTGTGGAATGCTGTCAAAAGTATTTAGCGGTACCATTAATCAAAACGGTTGTTCAAAAACAAATAGTAACATACATGAGAATTAAATAACAATGACGTGTTATGTCATTTTTTTATTATAAAATGGTTGTGTGAAATAGCATCACATGAAATGTGAATAGGTAATTCAACAAGCATTTTATCGAATGGATGAAGCGGACTAACAGTTTGTAAATGTGGATTGATAGATGAATTAACAGGTCGGATGTTTGTTAGTCTTTCATGTAAATATAAATTGTACTTATCTAAGTCTTACTTATAATTTATGGAGCAGCCAATATCATCAAATGCTTAAGTTTCGGCAATAAAGAAAAAGAATAGAATGACCGAGCTAATGTGATTGGGGTTGTAGACCTTTGACCTTGTCGGGGATCGAGGGACGATCTCCGGCCACCGTAAGCACGGGCCTGCGGTCGGCGAGTAAGGGCAGCTTACGGCCCGAACAGAACCAGGCCCGAGCGTACGGCGCTTAGCGTTCCGCGCGCGCCTCAAAGAGCCAATAGACCACCACAGACGGGGCCCTAAAGGGCTGATGTTCAGCCGGGGTTGCAGGGTAAGCGCAATGAGGCACCGCGACCTCGGCCCAGAGCAGGAGAAGGAACAGGGGGGTTTTTAGTCAGTAAGAGTCTGACTCCCTCCTGCCCGGCCCTGGGCGGGAGAAGTGATTTGATGATTTTCCCCTCACAAAAAAAAAAGACTTTTGACCTTGATACGGAGCAGAAGTTTGAACAATGTGGTTTTGAGAAAATTCAATATTGGGGCATCATTAAAATGGTATTCCATATTGGGTTCTTTCCTCTATAAATTTCCCTCTCACTGCATATGGTTCACTTTTTTCAGCCCTACAAGAAATTGACTTTATATGAAATTTTGTAACTACATTAATTTTTACAGTGACTATTTTAATAAGTTTACACTCAGATTTCATCCTGCATAGAACACTATCATTTCGGGCCATGTTTGTTATTACCAGTGCACGAGTATAAAATACTAGCTACTCGCACGCGGTTCCACCCGCTGTTCGGCTCCATTTAATCGTAGCGTGATGTTTTATAGACTATAGCACTCAGGAACATTGTAGCTATATATCAGTGAAAGAATTTCGGCAATTCGACCAGCGGTTCCAAAGATTACCCGCTACATACAAACTTACAAATTTTACATCTTTATAATATTAGTATAGATTATTATGTTGTGTGAGTTTTTATGAAGAAAATTAGGTATCCAATTCTCAGTCATATCATGACTACACACTAAAGTACAATTCAGCCGGGGCTGCGGGGTAAGCGCAATAAGGTACCGCGACCTCGGCACAGAGCAGGAGAAGGAACAGGGGGGTTTTTAGTCAGTAAGAGTCTGACACTCCCTCCTGCCCGGCCCTGGGCGGGAGAAGTCATTTGATGATTTTCCCCTCACATAAAAAAAAAAAACACTAAAGTACAAAACACTAAAGTAATTACGATAAATCGAATTTAGGACCTTCTGATACGTTGCTGCCACTAGATCAAAGCGTAACTTGGTGTACAAATAAATCTTAATGGATTAGACCTGTGACCCCAACGCAACAATCATACAATCTCCACCACTGAGCTGCTGTTTCAATTGAATTATGTGTTTGAGTTAGAGATGAAATCTTTGAGAACTAAAAGGGTTTTATGTAAGCTATAATAAGTAATATTTCGGAGGCTTTTTATGCACAATTGCACACCATAAAAGGGTAGGTGTATGACCTGATGGTTAGCGATGCCCTTGGATATCTTCAAAAACGAGGAGTTATAGGTGCGTTGCCGACACCTGCAGCAATGAACAGTTTTGAGCGCGTTGCTCGTTTTTTGGAGATTTAGAATTTGTAGATGGGGAATGGGCATTCGTTTTGCATGCCTTAAAATAATGCTCAACTATGTTCAGCGCTTGTTTATATTGATTGTGGATTGTGAAGCTTTGTCTTCAATCTTGATGTACCTATTAATATGTGTCCGAAATGTCCAAAAGTAAATACTAAGTTTTTAATAAAATTAAAAGAAAAAGTTGCTTATTGACAAGGATTCTCCTTGTACTTATAAAATCAAAACACACCACAGTGCATAGAAACTTCTGCTCCTGCTGTCGTTATTGAGACCAAATTTTAAATGCCCAATAGTTTTGAAGACGATTCAAGATGTTTTATGATCGGAGAGTCAGGTTGGTAGTGCACTGACGAAATGATCAACTCATATCATAATTAGGTCAATTATTTTGATATACGTACATACATAGGTAGTACTAGTATATATATACACATTCACATTTTCTACATAGCCTAAGTGACATGGGGCGTTTAAGGTTAATGGCCATTATAATTGGTTGTCACCGACTAAATAGACCGATAAAGGACGCAAGAATGTCGTATTTCGGCTAGTGAATACATGTGTGAAGGATATCTTGTAAAGAGCATTCTAAAAGCAAAGAGGTTTAATACCTATCCAAATATGAATATAAAAAATTGTTATATTTTTAACTGAATATTTTATTATTTTTTCAATTAAATTCTTAACTAAACTGTGAGACAACGCTTTACCCAATCTTATAGCATATCACCCATCCAAAATCTCTGTATCCCCTTATCCCCAAGGCCTCATTTCCCAACTTCAAAAGACCTCAATGCTATAAGAAGTCTAGCGTTTTTGTATCTAAACTCTATTCAGCGTGAAACTAAAAGAATTCATTCCAAAGCAGTTAAAGAGTTGGTAATACATTCTTTAGAAAAAGCACTTACTCCTGTCGATCCTCAAAAGTTAATTATCTAACATCGTCCTTTATTTTCCTTAGATGAAGAAGAAAACAGAACAGAATATTCAATTCCCTTGGGAAAGGCACAAGTAACAAATTCCCACCCTAATAGTCGTACCTCCATTGCCACACGAACTTAAGATAAAATTAAACGTTACAAAATCCTAGAAACACATGCTGATTTGAATCAGTGGGTCAGTTTATTATTGCTCATTTTTTGCCCACTGTCCATCATAGTGCAAACCACTTATGTCAGTATATGAAGCGATACTCTGCTTTTATTTTATTTAAGGTTCCGTAGAGATTTTTATGGCAATATAATTTTCTTATTAAACGTGTCTAGTTTATGTGTATTTCCCTGCTTTTTATGAATGAGTTCGAAACCTGGCAGAGTACCAATGTAATTTTTCCCAGAATTAACCAGCGTGGTGATCAATGCCCAAAGCTTCTCCATGTGAGAAAAAGGGTGCATTTATAGACTGATAATGTGATGTGTCGTGTGATATATAGCCACAGCAAAATTTTCTTAGTCTCTAAATCCAATTTTCTTTCCATTTCACAAATATTTGCGCAAACTAAACATAAGTAAGATATCGACACATAAATTACTTGTAGAAGGAATGTTACATTATGTAACACGCTTAGATTTGTACCTGTGACCTTTCATTTGCCGGTCGACCGCTGTCTGCGGGTAGTCGATATAAATCAATATTGGACGAGAACCTATATGTTATGTTAGATTAACTAAGTACAGTATAATTTCTCGATGAAATTGTTAATTAAGGTCTTCTGTGCATTTTATTTTATTTTATATTCGTGTCTTAATTGTTTTGTTTTTTTCTGCTCTGATTCGTCGTGTGAGTGATGATAGCTGAGGCTTAATCCTCCCTAATTTACTTATCCCCGATTTCTTAATTACCCAATACTCAAATCCCTAACCTCAAAAGGTCGACAAAGCATTTGCAACAGGTATCTATCGCTCCCAAAAAACAAAAAAATATATAAAAAAAAGCTTTAAGTTCAGAAAAATTATTGTGGGTTTGACAGTGACGTTAGATAATTATAAACAATCATTTGACTAAGGTTTGTAAATCTAGGTCTAGGATATAAAGCCCATATTTCTTTAACTATTTCTATATGTTTTGATATTTATATCACATTTCAAGTCCAGTGTCAAACAGTGGACATTATCTCTTTACTAGTTTCATGTATCAACGGGACTCTTTTTCATGAGCAGCGTGCGTGTGTGGCGACGTCGCGCAGCCGAATTTGCATGCTATGCTTTCCTGAATTAAATCACGTGAGTAAGCCGTTATTTTTGATAAGTTGAATATGTTTCACAAGAGTTAATTAAAAAAAAAGTGAGCATAACCAAACTTCTTACTACTATTAATATGAAACTTGTAAGTGCCAATACCATTACGGCCATTACCATTCATCCACGGCGATTAAGCCTTAACATTACGCAATGAAATCATATTTACAAACATATTAACGTAAATCCAACAACAATGGCGTCAAATCTGACAGTTCATAAAATTAGTTTGTTCAAGATAAAGTCGAAGCGTTTTGATGGCTTTCGCACGGAACCCTATTAATAAGCGCCCATTACAGTCACGTTAGTATACATATAGAAGAGATGCGAACTTGTGCTATCTATTAAGTTATTGTGACGACAATAATTATATTATGTTTGTTTTTGTTATACACGGACAGCTTTTGTGGCGAGCTCTGTGCAAACGCTGATTAGTGTTGATAACATAACATCACGTTCGCAAGGGTTTCAAAGAAATGTGTCTCCAATTATCTACATACCTACTAACACATCCACTGGGTTTTTTATATATACCAACTTGTTTAGCCATGTCTACATTGTAAGTCAACTGATATTGACAATTTGGGTCTCCAAATTAATATTGAGCTTTTAGAAAATTTCTCAACGCACCGTATTTGAATAGAGAAGGCGAGTTTTGATCTCATGATCATACTAGGAATTAATTGCTGCAGTAAATTCTGTCCTCTTTTCAGGGAAATATTAAGGTTGACTGTTATAACACTAATATAATTTTAATTCTTAACAGGCCGAAAATTGTAATAACATTGTCAAAGTTGACTGCATAGTTGATACAGTGGTTGGCACTCAAATGCCGCACAACGTGTCCGATTCCCACACGTAACAACTCCTTGTGTGCGATCCACAAACTGTTGTTTCAAGTCTGGAAGTGATGAATATCATATGCGAAATTGTATGTCTGTAAACGCACCCACGACATAGGAGAAAAAACGAGCCTGGGGCAACGCTTAATAAAAAAGGCAAAAATATCTTTTTATCAATCAAATCGATTCCTAAAACTAATTTGAATGATTCCAAATGCAATAACAGTAACATGATTCTGAATAGCAAATCGTCATTACAACTTAAATGACTTACGTCATCACGAGAAATAGGCACAAACTATTACATTATTACATTCCAAGAAGGAACTATTTGAAATTTTTCTAGATTAAGATCTAACCTCGAGTGAGATCATTGTAATGATCTCAGATCTCAGATTCACTTTATCATCAGTGGATATCCGTTAAGATTCATAATCCTTATTTGTTAAGTGTCATTTCTCATTAAAATTGTAATTAGCAAGTATTAAATTCCTTGTTGGTTGGAGTAAATGGCGACGTTTAGTATTGCCAAGATAGCGGGATTAGGTTCAATTCTCAAATTAAGTATTATTATTTATTAGGTCGTCATTAGAATTAGAACTATAAATAATACATATTTTTTGGTAGCTAATAATATTGCATTGGACATACAAATACTACCTGTGGGAGAGCCATGCTTTGGCACTAATCGTTCAATTCGACCGAAGTGATACCACGACCTCACAGAAAAACAACGGCGTGTTTTTTTTTTAGCCGTGTTGGTGAGGTTACCGTTGGCCCAAACTCCAAATCTTCCCCTTCTCCAATCCCCAAATCTGCAAAACCCTAATCCCTAGCAACGCACTGGCAACTCCTTTGGTGTTCGCAGACGGATTTATTGACTGATTGTAAGCAGTCGGCGCCCCCAATGGACAGTGAGTTCACACCGAAAATTTGACAAAATGTCAGTAATATAAAGATATAAGATTTTTTGTTTTATTGTATAAGGTGGATGAGCAGACGCATACACTGATGGCAATAGGTATCAGGGGAGTATCCTTGTTGGCATTTTAGAAGGCAAGAATTTGAGGATTTGGGATTGGGATAGTGGGAGCATAGGGCCTCAACAAAATGTTGTTTGTGGCACCACTAACCGCCATGGGTAAGCCGGACCATTCGAGCTAAAGTATAGCTCCACATTGAATTGCCCATTCACAGCTCTGCAATACCCTTTTAGGAAACACAGGTGTAACTTTGTTATAATGTATCATTATACTGGGATTTTAATGAAGTACTCATTATAGATATCCCCATAAAGGGTTATTGAGAAGATATTTCTCATAATATGAGCTTTTATGATATCGTATATTAATGTAGGTAATTGAGAATTATAGGTATGAAAGACTTAACTAGGTTGAAAGGTAAATGTTACAAAGAATGATTACAAATAGAACTAATTTAATATATGTATTTTATAGTTTAAGACTTCGATTTAGAAGATGAGGAATATAATAAAACAGCGTTTTTACAAGAACGATCAAATTTTATTTCGACATCAGTCTGGATATTTTTACACTGTTGAGAAATGCCACTTCTTATACGGAGAAGGAATGAGCGTTAATTATCACGCTTGTTTAAAGCAGCTTGGCAATTGACAATTTCGAATTTTTTTTATGGGATTGTCAGGCAAACTAGTGGTCGGGTTAACTGACGATAAGCAGTCAGCTTAGCACGGTTGGCGCGTTGGCTGGGTAACCGGCTGCCACGCAACGTGTCGTAGGTTCAATTCCCGCGCGGACTCTTTGTGTGATCCACAAATCGTTGTTCCGGGTCTGGGTGTTGTGTGTATGAGAAATTGTATGTGTGTAAACACATATACGACAACGACAATACGACACAGGAGAAAATCCTAATGTGTGCCAAGGTTTTCTTTAAAAGAAAAAAAGAAAAAGAATCGGCGTCATCCATGGACCCGCAGAAAAGTTACAGGTACGTTACCGGTCTTTTGGAGTTGTTTGAGATTTGAGGATTACGGAGTGAGGGTGAGGGGAAAGCATTGGGAGTCCAGTAATCTCACTAACACTTACATTTAGTAATTATAAATCGATATTTTCCAGTTTCTCGGTGGTATCTAAATATTCTTAGAAATCGCATACATTAGAAAAAGTAACATTCATACTTGCCCAGGTTTTTAACTCACACCCTAAGTTATGTGTAAGCACCTTAACCTCCGGTTTCACACTACTGTATCTTCTATACACATAACATGCACAAAACAAAAGAAAAATATAATTTTCCAGCTTGCAACAGCAGACGCTCGTGTGTTTCCGAGAATCCACAACGTCGTGAGAACGAAAAAGATTTTGAAACATTTTTAGTTGTAATTCATCAACTAGTTAATGATAACCATTGTAGATAGCTCTCTCACAATCATTGATTGGCTTACAATACCAATTGTCCAAAATTCCATTTAATTTAAGGGGTCAGGCCAATAATTCCTTTACTTTTTTACGTCTCTTGAAAATTCTCAGAAATATTTTTAATACTGCCCTGTTTATATGTGTGTGTACACAGTGTTCTGTATGTGGCACTAGACTCGCCTACCATTACTTGGATCTGGATCACTATCTATAGAAATAGACTCATCGATCATCATCGATTCAGATTGTGGACGTTGGACTCTTTTTGGAATATAGCGACAAACAAGCCACGGATCGTTAAATGGACATTCCCAACATCTAAGAGATCTAAGTGTACTGAGGCATTTTTTATTAAAATATATTAGTTTAGGGATTTAAGGATTAGTGGATTAAGAAATCTCATAATCTCACTCAAACATTGAAACTCAAACAAGCCTCGTCTCGTAATATCACTCCGATTATTTAGACCATTATAAGCACTTTTGAACGTCAAACAAAGATTTAAGGTTGAAAAATGAGTCTGTGTGTTAGTCCTCTTAGAGAAGGCTCGTTCCATAGTATAGATTCCGATGGAGAAGAAAAAGCAAGAATTGCCATCTTACTCTTTTTGAATAAGTTTCACATTTATTTGGACCGAAGCATTGTTCTACAGCACTTAAAGTAAAATGTTGCAGAAAAAAAAAATTAAAGACCTCTACACCTTTAGAAGACTAACTATATGTATATAAGTTTTCTAACGTATTTAAATTTTCTTATACATTGTTAGATTATAAATTTTTATTCCTCTAAATATTGGCTACGAATTCAAATTTTTTGCTAACATCAATCATAATAAGTTATGAAAGCCTTAACTTTTTTGAGGTATTTAGTATGATGTAGTCGGTACTTATTATGTTATTAAATATCATTCCACCACCATCAGGTAAAATCTGTCTGCTCGTCTGCCGACCTATCTATGTAACCGATGGTCTACTCCTGCGCAGAGACGAAAGTGCTAAGCATAAACTTTAATTCATCACCACCTAAGGACCCTACCTGTCGGAAGGTTGGCAAGCCCAACATCACAATTATTTACTGTTTTTGTATGTGCCCATGTTTATATAGCTTCAGATCACTTATAATTACAATTAATACACCTGTAATTAAATTTGGCTTTGCCTTTTCTACTTCGTCTACGCAACTTGACTTGACTGCACGGTTGGCGCGGTGGCTGGGCAACTGGCTGCCGCGCAACGTGTCGCGGGTTCGATTCCCGCACGGAACAACTCTTTGTGTGATCCACAGATTGTTGTTCCGGGTCTGGGTGTGATGTGCATGTGAAAATTGTATGTTTGTAAACGCACCCACGACACAGGAGAAAATCCTAGGGTGGGGCAACGTTTTTTTAAAAAAAAAAAAATCACTAAGTTCCTAAAGTCGTATCAAGTATTAACTACCACTTCAACATAACAAAAATAAAATATTTGAACCAAAAATTTAAGTTTAATAAACAAAAACAGATGACCATTAGAACTCAGCAAAAGCTCCTCATCGTTGTATTGGCGTAGGATGATATGATATTCATCCTTCTTTGAATTTGTTAATAGTGTCGTTACACGCCGGTATTCTATGAGACCGTCATATCATTCCGGCCAAGCCAGCTTATACTTACCGAAGCATGGCAATACCACACTTAAAGAGAAATTATGCAAAGGTGTGCGTTTACCAATAAAATTCCTAACAAATTAACAAATCAAAGCTTGTCATAAAATTAACATAATCATTAACGTACTTAGCAGTACAAGTTATTAAGATAGAGCCAATAAAAGGTGAATACATAAACAATAATTCTCTAAATAGGGCTACACATAAAGGTATACAAAACCAATGTAAGCTGACCGTTAAATGTGCGAAAACATCTTACAAAGCGATGCCACGATAAACTGGATTTAAGCTGTATATGTTTGAGGTGTGTATGATTTTGAACTAATACAGTAATGGCTCATCGTTGGCAAAGATTACAAAATTTACAGCCACTTAAAATGTCTAATGATAGTGAAATGGTGGAGTAACCTCTTGAACTTAAATAATTGAACTAGTATTGCCCTGCGGGTTCACTCATGATAGTTATGGTTTTAAACACAGTGGGGAGTCCAGCTTGCGAAGTAAAGTCAAATATCGGATTAATATTATCTGGGTTAACGTTTATTAAAACGCTAGTTAGTTTAGTAAATATGTATCATATTATGTATTGTAATTTACGAATAAAGTAAATAAAATAATTTTGTTCATTTACAAAAATAGTGTGACATGAAAATGATAATTTTCCTTTGTTGTTTTTCTTGTTAAAAAAGCTTTTTGGAAGAGTTATATGATCCAATTACTTATTATTATTAGGAAAAGCAAGTCTCAGACTCTTACTGACTAAAAGCCACCCCGTTCCTTCGCCTGCTGTGATCCGTTCTAAGATATATCACAGGGCTTTTATCCATGACCCTGGTTGGACGTTGGTCCATCTCTGGTGGTCTAATGTTAAACATGCACACACCGTACATTCGGGTATACTTTTAGGTGGGTGTCAATCAACCTTTTTTTTGAAAAACCTCTGTCATTTCATTTCCTCTACGCAGTGCACATACACGGGAACAGGCCAACCAAAAATACCAACCGTCAAATTAACATTATTAAGATAAAGCTGTATAATTAAATAATTAGGATTACTAGCTTCTCACTTAATGGCTGCATACTGGGCAATTATTTCATTAATATTTCAACGATTTCGAATTAGCTATTGCCATAATTTCGACATTGTAAATTGATGTTTTAGCAAAACTTTAATGCATTATGTAATTGATTTGTAATTATTTCGAAGTATTACTGTAGTCTATTTTTATGAAGTACTAGCTACTCTCGCGCGGTTTCACCCATCAACTCCTCAAATCCCGCTGCTCAACTCCATTTAATCGAAGCGTGATGTTTTATAGCCTATAGCACTCTAGAACATTGTAGCTATCTATCAGTGAAAGAACTTTGTCTAAGGTTACGTTATCTTTCCCCATGTGAGTGACAGTGAGATTACCGGAGGCCCAATCCTTCTCCTCCAATCCTTAATCCTCAAATCATCTATCCTTAAATCCCAAATAACCCACAAGAGGCCGGCAACGCACTTGTAGTTATTCCTTTGATATTACTATTGTCCATAGACTAGCGCCGATTGCTTACCATTTGGTAATTCGTCAGCTCGTTTGCCGACCTATATGGGCTAATATTTATTTTTTGTTGTGATTTTTTTTTTTGTAATTTTAAATGAAGTAGGGATTTGGAGGTCAACGCTTCTGCAGCATGAGGGTTGATGGTCTTATAAAGTTGATTACCATCTGAAAAGTACCAGTGTGATTTAATCCAAATTGAATCTGCTTTCTAAGGTTCTTTAAACACTACTGATAGTTATAAAGTAAAGAAGAATATGGTGAAACTTAGGTTTATAAATTTATAGGTAATAGCCAGCCCAACTTTATAATGAATGCTTATTTGTGCTATGTGTGAAAAGAGGTCGTATCTCAACAGTTATAATCTGATGATGATAATTTTATCTTTGTCTTCGCGGTTCAAACGAGGGCTGGGCAACCGGCTACCTAGCAAAGCAAAGTGTCGCGTGTTTGATTCTCTCTCAACTCTTTTTATGATTTACAAATTGTTGATACGGGTCAGAGAATGATGTGTTGTCTATGTAAATAAGTGTATTTGTAAACGCAACCACGACACAGATGAAAATAGTGTATAAAAATAAAATAACTTGACAACGTTACTTGCAGAATTCTGCGCCATTATGAAAATGTAAATAACAATTAAACAATAAAAATTTAAAACAGATTTGCTGTGAATAAAATTATATTTATTAGCACATCAAGCTGTGAGCCCCGTAAAATTTACATAATAAACTTTCAGTTTTATCGTAAATGAAATGCAGTTAAAAATATCTTTAATATAGCTTTCAGATTTTTTAGTTTGCCCTGCTATTCTGACACCCGGTTTCTGAAAGGCTTGTCAACGCTAAAATTAACTAATCTCCTGTTAAATCCCTTGTCAAGTCAAATGATTGGTTGTTGATAATTCAGTCAACCAATCAGATGACTTGAGAAGAGATTAAATTGATTTTAACATTGATCGGCCTTTCGGAAACCGGGTGTGAGTGTAGTATTTTTATGGTATAGGTCGGCAAACGAGCATTATACGGATAACCTGATGGAAAGCAATCAGCACCGTCAATGAACACTCGCAATACTAAAGGAGTTCGAGTGCGTTCATCATCATCAGCCTATAAGTGCCCACTGCTAAGCTAAGGCCGCTTCTCACACAGAGAAGTTTTGCGAGCGTGTGCTCGCAAACCTGTGAGTGCGTTACCGGCCTTTTAAGGATAAGGGTTTCGGATTTAAGGACTGGAAAGGGATAGCATTGGGCCTCCGGTAACCTAACTCACACGGCAAAACACAATGCTGTGGTTGTTACACGCCGGTTTTCTGTAAGGCCGTGGTATCACTCCGATCAAGCCGACCCATTTGTTCCGAAGCTTGGCTCTCCTACACTTAAATATATGTAGGTATTAATTATTAAATTGTGAGTGGACGGCCTCTAGTTAATTGACTTTAACTAATTGACTTCGATTTTAGTGCTGACCGTAGTACATTCACATTGATCTTAAATATATTTTATCTAGATTTTTTGTTAGTTTATCTATGTATTTGATGAGTTTGTTCTGTATAAATTTAGTGTCATAAATATTAATACGAAACGCTTTTAATTCCACGAAGAGATTGTAGGACACATCATATGAGATTGACGTTTAAAAAATCTGTTTTATTTTGTACTATTTGTGGTATAATGCTAATAGCTTTAAATGAGATGTAAAAGTGCAAAGACTTTAAAAAGTCGTTGCCACACACTAGTATTTTCTCCTGTATCATGGGGCGTTATGTAGGTATGTAACATACGATTTCACATACACATTACATCCAAATCCGGAACGACAATTTTTGAACAACACAAATAGCTGTTTTGTGCGGGAATCGCTTCGCGGCAGCCAGTTGCCCGGCTTTTGCGCCAACCGTGCAGTCATTTTGAAAATTCACATTTAGTGATTACCTTATCTATGGGAAAGGGCCTCAAACGGTTGATCTGATGTATGAATTGACATGAACGATTTACTCTCTCTTTCTTTCTTCTGAATGGACTAACAGTTATATTTTTAGCACGAAAATAATTATTTTTTCATGTTATATCATTACTTCAATTTTATCACGAAAGTGTTGGTGTTGTAGCGGACATATCATCCTCACAGATAATATAGCATGTAGGGCATATGAACAATTTTGAGTTTTAACTAATTTTTACATGTACCCACTGTAAACTTTTTTTCTAACAGATTTTGTATAAAAGACACGACATTTTTCAAAATACATTCATTCCAAATTTACCCTTCACATGAGTCTCAATTCTATAACCTGTGTATCCTGACAGTGTCATTGGTTACTTCATATCGGTCTCGTGTAAGTTTCATTGATCAACAATTTCAGATAATTAATCTGAGAACACAAAAAAATCTCATTGAGGATCCGGAGCTAGAGTTAAAACATTAGCCCCAGCAGCCGCTGCATATACAACTGCAATAATGTGTCTCTGCTCAGAGCTGAAGCTAATCGAGTAAAGGAACGAGGTGTTTTAGTTAGTAAGAGTCTGTCACTCCCTTTTTTTTTCAACCAGGCTGGCAGTCGGATCACCTGATGGTAAGCGATCGGAGCCGCCCTCTGCCCATGGACAACAGCAACACCAGAAGAGTCACTGGTGCGTTTAACAAGGATTACGCTCAGTGCTTTAAGGTGAATATTTAATAATAAATTCACAAAAAAACCTGGTACCCTAATATCTTTAGTTCATTATTCTGCTCTGGCATCTGAACTAACCATAACCTTTGCGATAACTAGACAATCGTTGTCCAGATCAAATCATTCCAGTAAATGTCAAACCCCATTATACGTCAATGCACACCATATTACCATATTCGAGTCATGTTTATGTCAGAACACTTCTTCAGATAATCACGTATATGGCCAGCAGACTAGATTATTATGGACATGTACTAGAAAGATTAAAGCTTGAGTAAGAATAAAACATAATTCTATGAATTGTGTTGAAATGTAGCCGTTTTATTGTAATGACAGTTCATTTTTTTTATATTTTTATGAAGAGTTTTAATCAGTTTAAGATTTAAGAAGTTAGGTAAAAAAAGAATATAATTTCAAAAAAAGATAAAGTGTCTAGCAGAATTTTCTTGTTGAGTCAAATAAGTCAATAAAAAAATTATGTTATGTTCTTACCTTATTTACCTACTAATATTATACTAATATTATAAACGAGAAATTGTGTATGAAAGAACGTTCATTAATAATTTACGCAAAAACTACATAACGGATTCTGATGAAAATTGGCATGAAGATAGACTAAAAACATATGTAGTTTAAAAATTTGTTGTCTGCCACATTATAACCTCCAAAAAATATCCCTAGTACGAGATAGTTCTTTAGCCATCGGAAAGCTTACTTTTAATCGAGTAACATAATCTCTACGAGTCCCAATATTTATTCCAGCACTCATATAGTGGAATAAGCACAAAATTATATGAATACATCCCCTTAAGGAATAAAAACAACCAATAAAGAAATTTTCTCAAACCGTTTTCTGTTGCTAACCATCCAAACACTGACCTTCGCAACACGGATAATCCTTTACCATCAACATCTTGATCATCATATGCATAATATGCAAATAATTAACATTAGTCATAATGTCGAGTATAAGTAGCCCTTTAGTAGGCACTAGTGATCTAGTGGGTGTTTCTGTAATTATAATAATTTATAGCTTTGTATTAACCACTGGCTTGTAACCGTTTCATCTTGGATACGGACCTCTTTTTACATTGTAATTTTATTCACATACAATAAGACTTATGTTATAATTAATTATGTACATTGTTTGTACGTGCAAAGGGCGAGGTTTTTAATAAGTAGAATATGAAGACCCACTTTACATATTTAATATCAAGTGTGGGAGAGCCAAGTTTCGGCACGAATGGGTCGGCTCAACCGGAGTGACACCACGGCCTCACAGAATACTGGTGTGAAACAATTACAGCGTTGTGTTTGCCGACTTATATCATAAAAATAAACGACGGCAAACAAACTTATTAAGAGTGGGAGAGCCACGCTGCGGCACAAATAAGTCGGTTTGACCGGAGTGACACCTTCACAAAATACCAGCGTGAAACAATACTAAACTTACACTGTGTTTCGCTTTATGAGTTAGGTTACCAGAAGCCGAATTCTTACCACCATCTGCATTCTCAATCTCCTAAATGCCCCGTTACCTTACATCCCTATCAACCTCGAAAAAGGCAGACACCCCCTTTTTTTACCGAGTGTTCATGGACGGTTGCTTGTTATCTGGTTATTCGTATAATATCCTTTAAAACCAGAAATAAAAAATAGTAATAAACATCACCCATAGCATAAAACGAAATAACTAATAAAAAAAAATATTAACCACCCACACTAAACACCCACTTACACCACAGTCATTTATTGCTCATAACCACCCTAACCTTTAGCAACTGTTTTCGGAACAAAATAATTTCTAAAGAATAATTTCAGTCATAGTCAAATGTCTTCGAGGACGGTAGTTAGTCACTTATCTTCTCAATCCCACAACCTGTGAACATCCGGATTCAGCCAGGATCTAAACAAATGAACGTCACAATCATAACGACTGTGAATAACTTCATTTCCTAAACAAAATGTCAGAGGTTAGGTGCCTGATGTAAAAACATTAAAGGTCTTTTCGATTGTTTAGCACCAGTAAAGAACTTTTATGGATCATTGCATTTCGAATTATTTATTAAACTTAATTACTTCGTCGGTTGAGTGTCCTCAAGAGCGAGGGAGAACGAAATAGTTTTAGGCTTTAGCCAACAGTTTAGTCAACTTATTGAAATGAACGTTTTTTTTCTTCCATCGATCAAGGAAAAATATTCTAATGACATCTGCCGCTTTGGGTGAAGCCAGAAGCTTAGTCAGATTCTTACGCCACTAAGAGCCTGAAAAACCACCCCTTCTTCTCCTGCTCCGAACCTGGCCGATACATCACTGCATTTGTTCACCACCAGAACCAGGCCCGAGCGTATGGCGCGTAGCGTTCCTCGCGCGCCTCAAAGAGCCAATAGACCACCACAAACGGGGCCCTATAGGGCTGATGTTCAGCTGGGGTTGCGGGGTAAGCGCAATGAGGCACCGCGACCTCAGCCCAGAGCAGGAGAAGCATCAGGGGGGATTTTTAGTCAGTAAGAGTCTGACACTCCCTCTCGCCCGGCCCTGGGTGGGAGAAGTCATTTGATGATTTTTCCCTCACAAAAATACTCAAATATAATAAATCCTATTAATTTAAATATTTTTCAGTTGATACTACTGACACTACTTTCATGTTCATCAATGAAAAAAGTTTTGAACTTCACAATAAATTACCAAACCAAAATAATTTAGGTACCTACCTAAACTTAATTTTTTTTTTCTCTTTACCGAAGTTAATTTTGAGAAACGCTGCTTTCTAATAATTAATTAAAACGTATTCTAATTAATAGTGATGTTATGTACTTTATGAGTTTATTTATATTGATTTATTGGGTTTAGCATCTTACTTAACTAGGGCCTTTGACCCGGCTGTCTAATTACTCGTTGGGTAACAGTTAAGATGTATGAGTTGCTTTAGTAATACGTGTTACACATAATTGTAACATATTATTTTTTACTAATTTGCGCTCACTGCTTCGCCGTTGTAGAAAATAAAAAGCCTATGTGTAAATCCAAGGTATCACCTGTCTACATACCAAATTTCAACCAAATCGGTCCATCAGTTTCTGCCTGCAAGAATAACAAACTTACATCCATACATATCTAAACTTTCACATTTATAATAATAGTAAGATTTCTTTTAAAGACATGGCAAAGAAATTATTTAAATTGATAAAGACATTTTTATAAGACAATAGTTATATTGTTCCTCAGCAGGAGCTAGGTGCTTCTTCCAAGATCCACATGTCGAGAAGACTGTGGATGCTCTGTACGTACTGCTGTCAAACATTGGGGATCTCGAGGAGAAGTTTGCCGCCTGTGTTTGGATGTCGTGCAGTCGACAATCTTGAATGAAAATATAACACTGACAAATGGCCATCTGTATCGCATGAGGTTGCGAGTCTCCTTCAGACTCTCTTAGGTGCTGACCAGAATTAGTCCCTTCAGTATCCATTGAACAAGATCAGGCAAGAGGCTGCGGCAAACCAGTTGCTTGCGGTCGCAGCAAAAAAACCTATATGTGTACATAGGTACGAGACTAAAATCTATCTCTGTGCCGATTTTTATCGGTTCCATGTAGTATGTAATTGTTTACTTAACACAACCCAGTCCCAGAGGGACAGGCCTGAGTCTGGTAGATAATACTTACACGCTTAAGTCCTTCCTTAAATTTAATAACAAAAGTATAAAGACTATGAGTTAATCTTGGTTAACACTGCGTTTAGAGTTACGTGCCAAATTGACCGAATGACGTGTTAAGCTCAGAGTCTGGTAGACGTTTACTGATTTACCTTATAATGCACGTTGACCAACCATAACGTATTAATAACGAGACGTTAACAATTTGTATTAGGAGCTGTACAGTTGTGTTCACAGTTTCGTGCTTCATTTGTTTTAATGTGCTAATGAGAAATCTATTTTTTCTAGTTGGTATTGTAAGCTCAGTGCTCTTCCTACCTCCCACAATTGTTTAAGATTGATGAAGGATGAAGGATTTCCTGATGGTAAGCAATCAGCCCTACCCATGGACACTCGCAACACCAGATGAGATACGAGTTTGGTGACCTTACGGGGATTAGGGTTTAGGGATTGGAGAGGGATGGGAAGGGCCTCCGGTAACCTCAAACACGGCGAAAGAACGCTGTTGTTGTTTCACGAACGGTGTTCTAAGTAGCAGTTATATTGCCTCGATCGAGCCGGTCCATTCGAGTCGAAGTATGACTGTCGTGTACTCAAACATTGTTGAATATTAACTTTTGATTGCATCTGATCTACAACATTGGTGCAGGTTAGCAACAAAAAAGTCGTGAAATTCTCAAAAACACGACTACTGAGCGACTACATTGGCCGATTTGCTTCTAGTTAAACTTAGATCACATTATAATAGTTTTACAGTGCACCTTCTTCGTCAGGAGTTAATAGGCACTACAGTGTGTTGATGTGTAATAATACGTTTCATCTTTGAAATCATGTTTTGCGAAATATTTTATAATCACAACGAGTTTACTCTGTTTTCTTGCTAACGGTACATGTATGTGTACATAGAAAATATATGGAGCGTATAATTTTATGTGGAGCTGTAATTCAGTTCCTATTGCCTTACAGATGGGGTCAAAAGATCTAGCGATGGACGTTTTGTGTTGCAAGTTACTTTATGGTCAATTCCAGAATAATTATATGAATCGTATAATCATAATAAAAGTACCTATTTTATCCTCATGTTTGAAAATCCAGGGCGAATTTATATTAAATGATTTACGTTAAATTATTTCTGCATTTTTTTTATTCGAATGTCAAATAAAAGTTGCTCACAAACAAAACAAAAAGTTAACCAACAAGTCAAATTCAATACCAGTATTGTAATGTTAAAAAACTGTACATTCTCTAGGAACTTAAAAACAATCTATCGCAAAAAATACGTCATATTTTTATTATTATTTTTTAATTATTCGAATGAATTAATGAAAGATTTTTTATCGCAAAAAAATACGTCATAAAGCATGATAAAAGAGAAAAATAATTTATGTTTACCCAGGATATTTCCTTATTACATAAAGTCGAAACTACTACTCTCCTCTTTTCTCCGAATACAATTTAGGTGTCTTCAAGGCTAGAGTGAATAGGCTCTTAATAAACTAGTGCGCCTTACCATCAACGATTGCATCACTGCTTACCATCAAGTGGTATGGCAGTCAAGCACTAATTTAAAAAAAAAACTACACTTGAAAAGTGCAGCTACTTCTGGGCTAGATAAAAAAACAGTTTCATCATCTATACTTAGATTTATCTAGTCCAAACACACTTAGTCTACAACATTACCTAATATTCTCCTTTCCTCTCCTCCTGACCTCTGACTCATTACATTAGTAAACTAATACAATTTTAACCTAAAGAACACATTGCGTGATTCAATTGTGTTTCGGCCTCTGAAGGAAACAATGAAACCTAATGATGACTCTTCAGCTTATAATCGAGAGAATTTGCAATAACTCATTTAAGTAAATCGATTTTTATCTGAACTATAAGGCCAATGTAATAATGTTGCGAATCTTCATTTTACTTTTAATGCGTAATAAAACACAACTAGACAATAATATCGTATGTTGAAATTTTCGATGGATGAGGTATTCCACCATTCAACTTTTACGTGTCCTTTTTATTGTCAATACTATTCTCAGACGTCTTAGAAGGCGTGTAGTGTGTAACTCTGGAAAAATATTGCGTTCAATTTACGTAGGTACAGTGAATTGTGTCCATGCCCTTGTCATAGAATTGCTATTTTACAATACATAGTCAAAAATATACATGCCGTTAATACCTGTAACACTTGATATTTTTAAATTGGCCCCACCTACTTCAGCAGTCACGCATTCATGAACGTAACGCATGAGTTAAACGGCGTGTCAAATATCATGTTATACTAGATCAAAAAGTCCGAATTCGTCTGAATTCCAGTATCGAAGAGAATTTTATAAGATTTTTGGAATAAATTTATTTATTTTTATTTATTAAAACTTCATGCACAATGGGTACATAGGCGGACTTAATGCCTCAGGCATTTTCTACCAGTCGAGCCTTGGTAAATTTAGTGATTGTTTACAGTATACATATGCTCACGTGCGTCTGCCGATGGGGCAATAGCACCTTTCTGATGTATCTTTCGCTTCTTCAACATTTTTAATCAAAACTTTTCACACATGCTCTTTTCAAAATAAGTCAATCAAATCAATAAAATTTTCATTTAAGATCTTTTCAAAATTAGTCATTGGTTTATTTAACTTTTGTAAAGTTGAGTCACGAACGAAAGCTGTTTTATGATTAACTGCAAACCTCAACCATTGATCATCCAATTTCAAGGTTGAATATTCATTGTATGCTGTTAAAATACCATTCCCTTCCAGTAGCAGCCGCGAGCTATAATCCGCGCGAAGATGTCTAATTTTATTAAACCATACTAATTTATCGAACCTTTAATCTGACGGTTCTTTGATTTATTTAGGTCGTAGTATTTTGAATTGCATTTTAACTTTTTTTAAGGGGGAAAAATCATGAATAGCCTTCTCTCGACCTGTCTGGCTCTCGAGGGGGTGTGTCAGTCAGATCTCGAGAAGGTGATTTTTAGTCAGTAAGAATTTGATACTACCTGTCGCCTTACCCAGGGCTACAGAACCCACTTGAAGATTTTGTCCCTAAATCAAAAAACAAAAAACAGATGTCTAAAAGCAAAAATTGATCGGGTTATTTAATACCCCGCGTTCCCAGGATAAAAATCATGGGAACGCGGTTTGGCTGTAACTTTATTTATTAAAAATTCTTTAATTTTTACTTAGTAATGTTAAGGCTATGAAGTATTACAAAAACACTCCAAACTTAGGTCAATTTAATTAAACACTCAACGAAATCTAGAACAATAAGGCCTAAAGCTCTATTCTTGACCTGTAACCTGATACAAAATTTGGCCTGAGTCAACACTTACCGAACAATAATTGTCCATTGCCGATAGCTATACTTGTAAGTTATTATCAAGAGATTTATATCTTCAATCCATCAATATTACACTTCCATCTCTTTGTTGCTTGAAGGTAAATTGGGTAAGCGCAAAAATTTATTATTTGAACTAATTTATAAAAAACTAGCTAACTATCTTTCGCGCGATTTCACTGCTCGGCTCCATTTGATCGTAAGAGTAGCGTGATGTTTCATAGCCTATAGCACTCAGGAAAATTGTAGCTATCTACCTGTAAAATAATTTTGGAAATCCAACTAGCGGCTCCAAGGATTACCCGCTACATGCAAACTTACAAATTTTACCTCTTTATAGATAAAATTACCTAGTATAGATTAGCTAACAATTAGATTGTAGTAATACATATCATACTTTATGTTATAATGACAATTCTTTGAAGTAGTAGAAGGTATGCTTGTAGTATGTAAGTCTATCTACTCTTCACCACTTTATCATCATCATCATCACTAGTCTATAAGTATCTATTGCTAAACAATTGCCATTTCTCAAATCTAAAGGACTTTCTTCTATTCAGATCGGAGTGAAAGGGAGTATCGAGTTGTTACTCATCAAAAACAACCATACAGGTACATTATCACGTTTTTATCCCGGCTGGGTTAGAAGGCGGCTGGGTATTGACGAATATTTTGTGGTGTTTTGTTTTTTCAGGGGTGGGAAACCACCACGGCCGGGAAAGTCACTAAATGACTTTCCCCGCCGTGGGTTGCATGAAAGAGAGTGTCAGACTCTTACTGACTAAAATCCCCCTGTTCCTTATGAAATCCTCTGCCGTGGGTAGGACGAGAGAGAATCTAAGACTCTTACTGACTAAAATCGCCATGTTCCTTTTTCTGCTCCAGGGCCGGTACATAATTGTGTTTGACCCTAAACCCTGTTTACTAATAACCCACAACCTCGTTGTAATATTCTGATGGCTCTCAGAAGGCGCGTCGCGTTCGTACACGTTAGTTCTGGTCGAACAGGAAGCTATCCTTGCTCGCCGTCTATAGATCTACGTTTACAAACTACATATCAATTCGTTTTCCTAAATAAAGAAACCTAACTGTATCATCTAGACCAGATAACCTTTATCCGAAAAGAAGGGAGTTCTCAAGGATACTGGCCACACAGAATACTAATGTGCACTAATTATTTATCGGCCGTAAACGAGCTTATGTATTACATGAAGTAATTTATATAACCGGTTTGTTTTATATTAAAAGTATCTTCTGTTAAAGCTTTAATATGAATAAAAATAATATAGTAATATCTTAAATATTACATATTTAAAAATTATCACACTTTAATTAATTCAAGAAATAAGTATGTAAGTTTACTTTAAACAAATACGACTAACACCCGGTTTCCGAAAGGCCGATCAATGTTAAAATCAATTTAATCTCTTGTCAAGTCATCTGATTGGTTAACTGAATTATCAACAACCAATCAGATGACTTGACAAAAGATTTAACAGGAGATTAGTTAATTTTAGCGTTGACAAGCCTTTCAGAAACCGGGTGTAAGTGTGTCATGTAACTGTTTAACGAGGAATGGGTCGGCTCGACCGGAGTGATACCACGGCCTCACAGAATACCGACGTGAAACAACTACAGCGTTGTATTTCGCCGTGTGAGTGAGGTTACCGGAGACCCAATCCCTAAATCTCCAAAACCTTAATCCCTAAAAGGTCTGCAACGCACTCGTAACTCCTCCGTTGCGGCTGTCCATGGGCGGCGCTGATTACTTACCATCAGGTAATCCGTCGGCTCGTTTGCCCACCTATTCCATAAAAAAAACCAAGCTAGGGACTCATATTCATTACGCGACATAAGACATGTCTAACGTCCCGCAGATAATTCGAGCCATATAAAAATCAATAACAATAAGGAAATTAAGTATAAAAACTTCGTCGACGTATAAATGACTTCCAAGTTAAAGAATCATGCTGCTTGACCTGAAAATAGGTGATATTTTAAAGCCCTGCTACAACAGTAGTATCGAAGAACGACCAATAAGGCAGACTATTACTTAAATTGGAATGGGCAATTAGTAATTGAAACCTTTTAAATATTCCAAAGATTTATGTGTTTGAGGTAATATTTATTAATTGGCGGTGTTCAATTAACGTCGGATATTTTATCGTTATTCCACTGAAGTCTTAAAGTATTTGAGAGGGGACATATATATATATTGTATGTATCTATAAGTTCTATATAAATATTATTAAACCTATATCTTTTGGAATAATCCAAAGATAATATTCAAATAGGTACTTTATAGGCCTGGCCCAAAGCAGGAGAAAGAACCCGGGGTTTTTAGTCAGTAAGAGTCTGACACTCTCTAGCCTTGCCTTGTGCGGAAGAGGTCATTTGATAATTTTCCCCTGATATAAAAAAGGGTATCTCGTTGCCCTAACCAGAACCAGACACGAGCGTGTGGTGAGTAGAGTTCCGCACGAGCCAATAGACCACAGATGGGGCTCAACCTGGCCAATGCTTGGCCGGGGTCGTGAGATAAGCGCAATAAGGTACCATGGTCTCGACCTGGAGCAGAAGGAACGGGGGGTTTTAGTCAGTAAGTTACTTTATTTTTATATTTGAATAAATATTAGTGTTACACTGTTCTCACATAATTGAACCAACTGTTTGTAAAAGGAATCTGTATGTGAAACTGATTTAAAAAGAGTAACCATGGAGTTTCTTGCTCGTTCTTCTCCATCGGAATCTACACTTTGGAACGAGCAAATAGCTTCACTAAGAGGACTGACCGACAGACTGACACTATATATTCAAAATTTTGTTTGACGTTCAAAAGTGCCTGTAAAGGTCTAATTGGAATAAATGATTTTTGACACTACACTTTGCCTCACACTGCTCAAGAGAAGTAATTTGATGATGTTCCCCACACAAGAAAAGTATCATATAAATAGAAAAATCTTCAATGAACAAACTTCAAACATACGTCCTAGCATATATTAGGTATATACATATGGGTCAGCCAAATATATATGTAGTTTACGAGTAGGTACAATCTTTTCCGAAGGCTCGCGTGATGACATTCATTTTAATAGATCTAGAATTATTATAGCTCTTAAGTTTTAAAAGCAGAACTAATAACAGATTATATGGAATATTAATTTATTATTATTAATGCGAGTAATTTGTTGTTGTTATCCTTGTGTAAATAGATTTATTGATAGCAGTGACTAATTAGAAATACATAATTAACATTACGATTTTTTGATTTCAAAAAAGTTTAGTTATAAGTACACATAATAATAGTATTACACTGATGTTTTTCTGAAAGTTTAATATACTTAAAAAGTACGTAACTTACAATAGAAAATAAAGTGATATAGAAAAGACACTTCATAAATATACACGACTAGCTATTCTCGCTCGCGCGGTTTCACCCGCTGCTCAGCTCCATTTAATCTTAGTGTGACGTTTTATAGACTCAGAAACATTGTAGCTATCTATCAGTGACAGAATTTTGGAAATCCCACTAGCGGTTCTAAAGATTACCCCCTACATACAAACTTACAAACTTACAAACATAGAAACTTACAAACATACAACCATACAAACTTACAAATTTTACTTCTTTTTAGTATAGATTACCGACTGACATTTTGTGGAGGAAATTCATCAGTAAACTCGTTGAGGGTACGGAGACTAGGGAAGCATTAGATTTTTACTAACTAAAAACCGCTTTATTGCTTCTTCTGCTTCGAGCTGGCTCATCGAACGTCATTGCTCTTGTACTCGAAATATACATTGCAAATTACATAAGACCTTGTAAAAATATAATTAAAAATGTAACAAACTCAAATACATAGGTCAAAGGTAAAACTTAAACGAACCGAATAAGGAAACCAATTACTTTGCAAATAACCATTTAATTGTAACAACTTTAAAATAAAAATTAATGCTAATGTTTAACAGTTAACCTTTACTTAGTAATCTTACAATTACCGACAGGACGCAGTTAATTAGCTTTGCTTTAATTATTTTATGATAATTAGGTTTAAAAGTTTATACTTATTTAGTTCTATATGGTAGATACGGAATGCTATTTTCTTCCTGACTGACGTCCTTATGTGACTCATGATGTAAAGTATATCCTTCTGTTTTGAGAAGGGAAATATTCAAATGGCTTCTCACGCCTAGGGTATAGCTACAGGAGTGCTAGACGTTTACTGACTAAAAAACCCCGTTCCTTTTCCTGCTCTAGGGTCGGCCTAGCCGCAGAATTTGATTGAGTTTACCCCGCAACCCCGGCTGAATTTATATACTGGCTTCAAGTCCAAATAGATAGTTAGGTTGTTCTTATCCATTTAAAAATAAACGCCAAATTAATAAATTAAATATTAAGTATTCATACCAAATATTATTCTAATGTCTATCAATCTAACAAAGATGCATAGGCAAAGTCTAACTGCCGTTCAGGGTGGGGCGGGAGTAGTGTACGATTCTAACTGACGACATACTAGGGATGCGGTGGATTATGGCACTTGCACCTGCAACCCCAACTGAATAATTTTATAATGAGCGCCATTCCAAAAAACTTCCAACATCTTGTATTTTAAGACACCTAAACCTCCTATAGCCTAGTTATTTGTACGACTTTACTAGTCATACTTTATGACTCAAAATACTAGTACAACAAAGAATTTTTCGCACGAGTTTTCAGCCAATTTGAAGATTTGGTTTCTATTGTATTGGTTATTATTTCACATTAGAAAATCCTTAGAAAAAATACGTGATATTTCGCAAAGTGAATCTAATTTAATACTTACTTGATAGTACTTTTTACCTAAATGATTAATTGGTTAAATATGACAAAATAGCTTCGTATATTGGCAGTATAATATATATATATCCTATAACAATTACATAGGTCTTTAAAACTTTATCGAAAAAATAACTAAATCGCGTGCTTTTATTTGCTACTCAGCTCCTATTGATCGCACCATGAAGTCTCATAACCTATTCCAATAGTATAGGTTATGAAACTTCTGTGTTGAAACTTCTTCTTCTCTAAAAAAAGAATAATTCAATTCGAACCATCCGTTCCGAAGATTAGCACCTTCAAGCAAACAACCTCTTTACATATGAGTAGGTACAGATAAGTACGAATACTAACATAAATCTATTTTTACATAAAAATAAATGATTACATTGTGGTATGCACAAGGATCTAAGCTCTGTGTATCCTAGTAGATCACGCAATGGTAGCGTTTAATAGCCTATGCGTCGGATTAAGAACAGTTTGTTAATAGCTCATAATGTGATCGCTTACTATAAATGCTGGTTGTGTAGCAAGAGGTTAGCTATACGAGCGAAGCTATTTTTAAATTATTTTATAAATATTATTTCCATTTTCTGTTTTATTTATTTTGATTGTGTTTTTTTTTTTGTTATTATTCATAATATTTGGTATTTTGTGCGGCACGTCTTTAGCGTAACCATGGAGTTTCTTGCTCGTTCTTCTCCATCGGAATCTACACTTTGGAACGAGCAAATAGCTTCACTAAGAGGACTGACCGATATAGTGACATTTTATATCTTAAAAATTTTGTTTAACGTTCAAAATTGTCTGTAAGGGTCTAATTCAATAAATGATTTAGACTTATAGCAAAAAAAATATTCCTATAGTAAGAGAGAGGCGACGTTTCTTCTTCATGAGAGTTATATGTACTTTCTATAATTATATAGACACCACTAACATGCCGTGAAGAAACCTGGACTTTATAATTTGTAATTATATGTAAGTTGCCTAAAGCAAACCTGGTGACTACTGCTCAAGCCTTCTCCGTGTGAGAAGAGGCCTTTTCTCAGTTTTTGATCATCATCAAAAGCTGAGGAAAGGCCTCTGAACTGAACTACATCTAATTCAAAGCAGCATGTAAGCATCGCTACCTCATATAAGAATCGCTATCTTATATCTTGTATTTTGTACTATACCAACTTAACATTGCCACAGGAGATCGTGGAGACCTTGTATGCTATTGCCGGAACACATCACCGTGCGATCATACTTGTAATAACATCGCTATTAAACGGATCCTTAGTCCAGCAATATTTATTTATAACTGTTAGTAGCCTCGGGGGCTTTAAGATAAAAATATAAATAAATAAACTATGAAGCTTGTTGTCAGGTAAAAATAAAAGATGGCTTCTCTCATGTCAACTTTAATATTACTAGCTTAGCTCCACCCGCAGTTTCACCCGCGTGTTATGTTGATAAAAAGTAGCCTATGTCCTATTCCAGACTTCATACTATGCCTGTGCCAAATTTCATCTAGATCCATCCAGCCGTTTTGGCGTGATTGAGTAAGAAACATCCAAACGTCGTAACTTTTGCATTTATTATTTAAGACTAGGATTTTATCCTGTGTCGTGGGTGCTTTTACAAACATACGATTTCACATACACAGACCCGTAACAACCATTTGTATAGCACTCAAATGTTGTTCCGCGCGGGAATCGAATGAGTATGTTTAATTATATTATGCAGGCTAAACTGTAGATGAAATGCTAGTCCAATTAAATAGAGGATAACCACGCTGAAGCACGAGTAAGCCTAGACTGGAATGACTGGACACGGAACACCGTCGCGAAACAACACAAGCATTGTATTACACTGAGTGAGCAAAGGTACTTGATTATATTTCTCTTAAACTCCAAAATCCGCAATGCCTCGAATTCCCCAAATAGACATAAACAGGGTCAGTGCTAATAGCTTACCCTCAGGTGATCCGTCTGTTCGTATGCCGCTCTTTCCCATAAAAACTTACCATACAATATTCAGCTTGTGATCTTAATCTGCAATAAAATACCTACTTAATATAAATATACTCTAAGTCTGTCCATCAAAAGAGAAACTAATAAAGTTTGAATGAAGATATTACCATCTTATTGGAAGTGTAAAAACGACCTTACATAGTTATGCAAAGTTGGTAAAAAGAGGTACTGCGTATTGTATTTTAATGCTTGCATAAAATTATTATGGTAAATACTGAGTCTAATTTATTTATGGTGTTTCATTAATATGGGTGTATTTAGAGAAGGTTTTGTTTGCTACTAAAATTGTGGCTACTATTTTGCAACAAAGTGTTCGGTTGTTTTTTTTCCTAACTATCGTATTTGAAGTAAATATAGCAAAAGAGTTGAACATGATTTCTTGAAAATAATAACAATTAAAGTCGAGTGTGAGCTAGGTGACGTCGCCGCGACGCGCACCCTTATTTCTTTAGCTTTTCTCGATTAATTCATGATATTATTTTGTGGGTCATATTAACGAAAGCAGACAGTAGGCAGCGCCAAAATGATTTTTTCTGTTAATTTGAAAAAAGAAACCCTATTCAATTTTAATCACGACTTGACTGAAATTCACCCCCACCCCACTGACTTGAATATGGCAATATTAGAATATGTAAATATTTTTTCAGTATACACCTGAGTAATTTTCTTTTTTATGAGCAATTTTTAATAAATTTATACAGTCTCACGATAGTTAATACAACAAAAAATTTTGTTAAGAACCACAAAATCACATGTGGCGGCAAGAGCGAACCCACTTAGACGACCATTTTTGTAACTATTTGCGAAAGTCCTAACATACCCAATTAGTTCCTACAGATACCACCTAATAATAATTTCTTATAAATCATAATTGCAATTACTTAGTTCAATTACGTAATCAACAAAATAGAGGCACATAGGTCGTGGGACGATCGATATTTCGAACATAATTGAGTAACCGAATTGCACAAAATTTCATCATGACTGACCGAAGGAATATAGGAGAAAAAAAATGTAGTAGATTCGTGATACAGTAATTAAGCAGTGAATTTTAGTTGAAGAAGCTGTGCTATTACTTTCATAGTGCAATACTAGTCTAGAGTGCTAGAGTAATCATTAAAATTCGTGATGAAAACTTTTAAGTATTGTAGGATTACAGCATCATACCTAAGCATATTTCGGCGGCACCGTAAGCGTGGATATGCAGAGAACGGGCAAGGGTACGAAGCGTAGTGTTTCGATTGCGCTGCAACGAGCCGACAGATCACCACAGATGGGACCCAATAGGGCTGATGTTCAGCTGGGGTTGCGAGTCAATCACAGTAATGTATCGTATCCACACAGCTCCCTCTCGCCCCATCCAGGACAAGAAGACCCAGGTAATGATTTTTGACCTTCAAAGAAAAAGTATAGGTACCTACTTAATCACTGTTATAACATAACTTTTTATAACAAAACTATAAATCTTTATATATACCCAATTCTTGAAACTAGAACTGTTTTCCCACCCTTTAAGTACCTAAGTATAACCGCAACACCAAAAAGAGTTACAAGAGAGTGCGTTGATGACCCTTTGGGGGTTTTGATTTGTGTAAAGGGGGATTCAGGAACTAGAAGATGAGGGAGGCGGATAGAGCTTCTTATAACCTCACTCACACAGCATAACACAATAAAAGTATTCTTTTATATTTCCCTTGTAATAACAATACGGTACATATACGACAATTTGACTAGTCTAACCCTAAAGGAGAATTGCTATTTTAGCATTAAATTTAGGCAAATAACTACTTTACTTGGATACATTAAAGTCTAAAGTGTAATGATAAAACCTGAAAAAACAAGTGACAGACTCGCAACTAGTTTCAAATGATACCAATTTGATCTAAGTGCAAGCTATAAGACTATAAATGGTAAATGATGAGCGGTTGACTACAAAATGAACATGTTACACTTAAAAAGAATCGATTCAAATGTACAGCTTTAGGTAGAAGTGATCTTTAACTTTACATACATTTATGGATATTACTCCAAAAAGGGATGTCAAGGAGTAAACTTATAGTCTGTCTGTTTTTGTTACAGGTGAAAACCTTCAAACCTTCAAAAAACGGGCGTAATCCTTCTTAAAAGGCTGGCAACGCACCTGTGTCTGTGTCATGGGCGGCGCCGATTGCTTACCATCAGGTGATCCGTCTGCTCGTTTGCCTCCTATTCTATAAAAACTTAACACAAAAAAAACCTTAATAAAATGGTTACACATAAATAATATTGAATTTGCATTCAGGTTCTACATACATAGTTATTTGAAGGTTTGGAGAAAGCGATGGATAATCTAGAAACTGAATAAAATTTTATTCGACGAAAATTGATTGAGTGAATGACCATGGAATTCTTACCTTACTAAAATTACTCTTGTGGTCATCATCATCACCTTAAGGGTCTGGGTTCTCTTATAGACTAGTTCAACCACACGTGACGGCGGTTACGACACATTCCTAGTGAGAACCTTGCTGAACAAAACTGCTCGTGACCACCAAGCCATCGTCTTACTTAATGTCAATGCAAATGTTCTTAAAAAACCAGCTTTCAGTCCCAACGTCTGTCTACTGATAGTAAGGAAAAGAACATATAACGTATCTACAAATTTTCTGTTATCATATTAACATTTTGCTATAGTCTTCACTCTTGGCTAGAGGTAGAAGATTAGGTACAGTTTATAAGGTTAGACTTATTGATCGCCGATCACCGCATGTGCGGTTCTGCAGACGCCGAATAAGGGCAGCTCGTCGCCCGATCAAAAAGCGCGTCATGCGCCTGAAATGTCACAAGACGGCTATGATTATTGGACCCAGTAGAACGGATGTCCAGCCAGGGTTACGAGTGAGAGCCCTATGATGTTCATGACGACTGGAGAAGGAACGGGTTTGCTTTTAGTCCAAAGGAGTCTGAGACGGCGCCCCCGATTAGGTTGGAAAACATCAATTGGATGATTATTAAACTTATCAGAGAGCTCCCTTACCGATATCATTTGTGCAGTTCCATAGTTGGCTCTTAATTATTAGGTAAGAATGTGTTTTCATTTATATTTTACCTTCCGTATTCCTTCAGTGCTTTAAATTACTTGGTAGGTATATGTAATTATGATAATTACATGGTGAATCTTTAAGATGATACTTACTTCCTTATAAGTACTGATGCCATTAAATTATTAATAAGTATCGATGTTTTACTTCCGTAAAGTAGTAAACGAAAATACACTTTTAAGATAATTAGCCTTTTAATTTACAATATTTAGTATTCAAGGTCAAATACTTAATTTACAAAGAAAGTCTCATTGATTTGTACATCTATAATATAAACAGTAAGTCATATTTGTAAGTTTGTATGTTGGGGGTAATCTATGGAACCGCTGGTCGGATTTCCAAAAATTTTTCACTAATAGATAGCTATTATGTTTCTGAATGCTATAGGCTATGAAACATCGGCAACACCCTACGATTAAATGGAGCTGAGCGGGTGAAACAGCGTGAGACCAAACAATTTTACAAAAAAATTGAAAATTGACCTGACAAAAAATTACCTGATATTTTTTTTATGTTTCTTTCTTTCATCTGCAATACCATTTCGTCCCACCCAAAGCGGGAGAAGAAAATTCACGATTTTACCCTACCAAAGAAAAAAAACTTCTTCATCACTGAGCTTAAACTATTTCTGCCATTAATTTTGGAAATCAATGAAGCGTTTAAACATGTGATGTGTAATGTTACAGATATAGTAAAATGGAATAGATACAAGGTTGCAAGTTCGCACCTGTGACCTCTGTTCGCAAATATAGGTATACTGTACATCATACTTCGGACTATGTAAAATTTGGATAAGGTTATTGACATTATTAACTATTATATTTTTTTTATCGAATAGGAGGCAAACGAGTGGATGGATCATATGATTGTAAGTGATCAGCGCCGCCCATGTACACCTGCAACACCAGAGGAGTAACAGGCGCGTTGCCGGCCTTTTAAAAAGGAGTAGGCACGTTTCTTGAAGGTTTGAAGGTCGTATCGGTTCGGAAATACCGCCGCCGGAAGATCATTCTAAAGTTTTTTGTATGCAAAGCAGAAAGTTAATAGTTATTCATCATCATAAAAAATAGCCCTGCTTCCTTTCTTGTTAGAGTGTGTTTCCTAGCCTATCTACTTGCAGCCGGGGTTGTGGGGTAAGCGCAATGAGGCACCGCGACCTCGGCCCAAAGCAGGAGAAGGACAGGGGGGTTTTTAGCGAGTAAGAGTCTGACACTCCCTCCCGCCCGGTCCTGGGCGGGAGAAGTTATTTAATGAATTTCCCCTAACAAAAAAAAGCCTATCTACTTGACGGCCAGAAAGCCTGGTATTAAACTCTTGACAACGAACCCTTGTCATCCAACCAGTACTAGTAACTTTGTAGCCATCTTTACTGTTCTTTGATAAATACAATTTTAAGAATTCTATGTTTTGAAAGTAATAATAATCATCAATAAATCCGCCAATAAAAAAACTATAAACATTATTTTAATATTATTCATGTCCAATTCAATATAATCCAAGTCACATACGAACCAGATTCGTAACATACGATCAAAGAAATTTATTACCTTTCTGCACTTGTTGATTAAGGTCAATTCTCTTAGTCAAAATACAGCGAAAAAGGCAGAAGGACAACATCGTATTAATATTTAAGCTTCCAAAACTTTTTTTAAAAATTTAATAATTATAGAATTTTGATATTCCTTTGTAATTATTTTCAATTTGAAAACTCTTATCAATGTAGGAAAATCAAATTCACATATTGTGCATACATGCAAATGATTTAATTTATAAAAAATGATTTATTGAATACCAAAACGAATAAAACATTATTTTGTTGCATTGGTACCAGATCTAACACCGAGCTCGGCATACAAACTCAACATATTTGATATTATTAAAACACCTGTACCACTGAACCTTCTGTCGTTCGCTCTTTAGTGAATAAACAGATACATTACCAAATATACGAAATAAAAACACTCAATATGGGTTTAGGATGAACTTTATAACAGATTATAAGTAAAGCAATCGTAATTGATGCGTGATTATTCATATATAATCCAATTGGCATAAAGGTCATGTGGACTTCACTTTGTATTTGTTAATTTTCGCTGATGAATTGCTTATTGATTGCTATTATTATTGATAGGCAAATTGTATGGTGTTTGTCTGTCCTGTCTTAAAGGGCGTAGGTGTAATTGGAGTATAAGATGATACTTGATTAGGTGTTACAATCTCGACAATTTATGAGGATGATTACATCTACTAGTTGAACTTTTAGGCGATGCCGATATGACCTAAAACGCCTTAATAGCTCCCATTGGGGGTCTTTTAAAAATTTGATTCACATCACATCATATCATCAGCCTATAAGTAACCACTGCTGAGCAAAGGCCTCTTCTCACACGGAGAAGGTATGAATATTAATCGCCACGCTTGCTCGTGGCGGATTGGCGATTTCAAACTTATAATTGAATTCCAGGTTTCCTCGCGATGTTTTCCTTAACCTTTTGCCAGTGGTGTCTGAATAATCATATTTTTGAAAAAGTCACATTGGTACTTGCCAGATTTCGAATCTACATCCTCATGCATGAGAAGCGGGCGCCTTATCCTCCGGGTCACCACGACAACTACACTAAAACAAACGTGATACAAAAAATGTGATTGCTCGGAGGTTATTCTTCTAGCATCATGCTTTTTTTGAGGTAGACAAAATATTCAAATGTGCGTCAGAATCTTACTGATTAAAAACCACCCCGTTTCTTCTCCTGCCCTAGGTGACCTGCAAACTTCGCTTGACCTGCAAACCTCTTTTCACGTCTGTGTGTGTGGATTACAAAATGTGGATTTGAAACTAAGAACTATGGCATTTTCAATGATGACTTTGTTGAGTTTACTAACTTAGACTACTATCTACTGGGTCAGGCTCACACCTTTTGTGGGATAGGAAAATCATTCCGTTCGCTCTCCTACACCTATTCGGAACAAAGTAAACCATTACGTTATAACAGCGACACCAGTAATCTGTATTTATTATTTATCTATTAGGTCTAGTCTATAAATAATGTGGTCCATAACAACGTATGACATTTACAGGCAAAGAGAAATATGCCTATGAGACAGTGGAGTGATAAAATAGCTATAAAATAATAATAATTACTTTATTAATTGATTTATTCAGAAACTTAAAACAAAATATAAAACATATTTACCAAATTCATACATTTTACGAGATTCCTCAATACCTTGTAGATACAAGTAGCATAATATTGTACCTATAATTTGAACAGTCCACCATTTTGAAATAGTTGTAAATAGTTTGGGACGAGACTTGTGTATGATTGACAACACTAGTCACTTGCGTTGCAATAGTAGCTTGTGTTTCGACTTTTGAGTATCAGTTGCGGGATAGTGATGGGGCTTTAGTTTAAAAAAAACTATTATTTTAGATTTGAACCCATTTTAAAAATCTACATTTAAGTTTGACTTATTTTAGCATTCATCTGTGTATTAATTATTAATTAAATAGCAAACATGTATTTTACTCTCTAAACTATTACTTATTATTAACACAAGTAGTGTATCAAAGATTCTACCACACACGTAAACAACAAAATACAAACAAATTTCAATAAGCGATTCCGAAACATCAACACTAAATAACCTTTCTTACCTATCATACCCTTATGTAGATCCATGCATTCTTAGACTTCGTGTTTCTCTCACCCTTTTACAAAAACGTGATACACTGTATTGGCAAAGTATTCGCAACCGAAACAATAACAGAGGATCAATACTACAGCCTGTGGCATCAAATAACGAAACAATTGTTCCATTATAACCTCAAAATATAAAATAACAGCTATTCAATATGGCCGCCGGCGTTTCTTTAATGGTATGTACAAAATTTTACTTAATACCCTATATTAGTGTAACTATAATTTAATTTTACGACAGTCTGAAGTTGAGAGTGTGAATTAAGTCGATGCTATGTGTAACTGTTTGTTATTTAGTTTTGTTGTATTCATTGACGATTGCCTGTGAATGTACATTGTATATTATGAGCCTGCCAGTACTTTGTCTTCTATGACTTTCTTTAATTCCATTTCTCATTGGCAAATGAGCAAGATATTAATCCCATTGCAAATTTTCTATGAAGTTTATCCAGGATTGCGCTGTGCCATCAGGATTTATTTTAAAATGAACCTCATTTATTGAAACTTTGCAAATCAATAAATGAAATTGGGTTAATAATCTTCACAAAGGCGATTCATAAACACTTGTGCACAGTTTGACCCACTATACGTCTCATATTTTAATAATCTGTTATAGGTATTTATACTATGATTATGTCATTTAAAAATTGTATTTAATTTATTTTTGACCAAATTTATACCATTTTTTTTATTTACTTAAATATTTAGTACCCCATCTCTAATAATAACATTGAGTCAACATCGCGACGTCAAAAGTTCCCACACGTTATAACTAAAACTAAATTCAACTCCACAATTTTAGCTGCACTATTTTGACGGCATTTGGACACTAAGTTATGGCACAAGAGCAAAGATTTATTGTGATGTTTGTACTAAATAATTGGAGTTTATTAGTTTTGTGTTCCGAAATATGAGCTCATATCATTATAGCTTATAGTTATGTATTGTAAAATATATTCTGAGGTGGCTTTAAATAAAATAATTGCTTTGTATTTCTGAGATACTCATTCTTTGTATTGAAAATCATCTTTGTTTATGGAAAGAGAAATAAAACATTAGTTTAAAAAAAGAGAGCCATAAAATGATATGACTTAGTCAAACTTGACTGCACGGTTGGTGCGGTGGCTGGGCAACTGGCTGCCGTGCAACGTGTCGCGGGTTCGATTCCCGCACGGAACAACACTTTGTGTGATCCACATATTGTTGTTTCGGGTCTGGGTGTGATGTATATGTGACATTGTATGTTTGTAAACGCACCCACAACACAGGAGAAAATCCTAAAGTGGGGCAACGTTTTAAAAAAAAAATAAAAAAAAACTCATTTTTGCTGCTGCATAGTTCTAACGGAAACAAATATGCTTTGGCATTCGAATTATGAATAATTTTGGCACTAATATTATGTAATAAAAGTATCATAAAGTTTGTAAGGTTTTATTTAAATCTTTTTTTTATAAGGGGAGAAGGAGAACTTTAACTGACTAAAAACCACCCCGTTCCTTATTATCCAGTTGGATCTGGAAGCACACGCATTCGTCTCACACTCGTAACGGCTACTAATCATACAAGGTTTAAAATCATATTTAAATTGCAATTAATATGATTTTTTTACCATTGCCCTTACACCTTATTCTCTCTTTTAGAAACATACAATTTCATATAAACGACACCCAGATCCGGAACAACAATTTGTAGATAACCTCATAAAAAGTTATACCGTGTGGGAATCAAAAACGCGACGCGTTGCTCGACAGATAGACAGTCTCATTATGAACCTAATTAATAAAACACATTTGTCTGACCTCCCTAGAACATCTTATACGGCGTGAATGTATGAATTGTTGGGCTCGAGCTAATCATATACAATTGGGCCGCAAGATGTATGTAATACTTACATTTTAATGGAGACATCTCCATCCAAGGGAATTGTGGAAAAAAGATTCGCAATCGAAAGGTCAGGTCATGTCAGTCGCTGTTCTTGAACGGATCCATTTTTGTTAAAATATACTGATTTATTATTTCGTCTTATATGGGTCTTTTTATTTTTTTAATAACATTGCCCTTTTTTATGAGTTGGTCCTGTGTCGTGGGTGCGTTCCCAAACAAGCAATTAGCAAGCAGATCTGGAACAATAATTTATGGATTACACAAAGAGTTGCTCCGTGCAGGAATCAAATCCTCGGCACGTTGCACAGCCGCTGGTTGCCAAGCCACCGCGTCAATTTTGATAGTCATCATGTTCTCATTGTGCAATGAAATAGTTTAACCAGTACCATCTTTTTTGGATTGAAATTTCTGTCAAAATTCAAAAACAAAAGACGTTTTAATCTTGTCATAAACTCAGTCTTACCACATGACTCTTTACATAACCTGACTATGTCTACAATCTAGACCAAAAACCAAGAACATCCTACACAAAAGAAAACAATTGCAAAAGATCAAAATAAGGTCAAGCTATGGTTCAATTAAGATCACCTGTCAATACACGACCATGGATTTGACATAAGCATATTTACGTGGGTTGGTAGTGAACCATATTGGAAACCCTGGGGCAGTTCTTCACCTTAAATAACATGTAATTAAGAAAGTATGCAGATGGTCCACTTAAATGTTTACTACCTCATTGGTTTTATGTAACATCTGCGTTGAGACGAGTGACCTTGAAAACCACGTAATGCTGTTTGTTCTTGAGTTCATGTAGTCAATAGTGAATTATAGTTGCACAAAGGTATGCAGTAACCATTCAAACTATTGTCAGTTTTTGTTATTTAACGTCGTCCTACACTAAAATATTCCTGTGTCGCGGGTGTGTTTACAAACATACAGTGTCACATACACATCACACCTAGACCAGGAACAAAAAATTATAGATCACACAAAGAGTTGTTCCGTTATGGAAAGCCGCAACACGTAGCCTGTTGCCCAGCCACTGCGCCAACCGTGCAGTCAATGGTATTCTATCACAAGAGTGACTTCGACGATTAATATTCTAAGTTCTGAGAAAAGAAAAATGAAAAAAAAGAACTATAAAATCAAAATTGCATTTTGTACTCTTTACGTATATCAGACACTGAATCTAACCACATTTTGTATATTACCTAGATTTTCATTCAAATTTAATGCTGAAAAAATACCAAGGCTCATCGTATAAATGTGGCCCTTGGCAGAGCTTGTTGCTTAGATAAAAATAGGCTCAAAGGTCAAAGCACTAAACACTAGATTCGGGCAATTGATGCAACTCATAATGCGGTGTGTATCGTACATCGTAATACTTCGTGCTCTAGCGTTTAGCCTGCGGTTGTGCGCGTGCGACGATCTGAGCACACGGGACACTTAGAAGAAGCTGGTATTAATAATAAAATCTTTGTTTTGAGGGAAAATCACCTGACATCAAAATACTAAATACTTTCTTCGTTTGTTTTTTAAATAATAGTTCGGCAAATGAGTAGGCGGATTACCTGATGATAAGCAATCAGCGCCGCCCATGGACACCCGCAGCGGTGGAGTTACGAGTGCGTTGCCGACCTCTTAGGGATTAGGGTTTTGGAGATTAAGGGATTGGGGAGGGATCGGGGGAGGGGAAAGATTAGGCCTCCGGTAACCTCATTCAAACGGCGAAACATAACGCTGTCATCTTTTCACGCCGGTTTTATCTTGGCTCGCTTTTTTACATAAGCATCAAAAATTGTACCAACAAACCAATCTAACTATCCGTTGTTGCATTAAAATCCCAACATAAAACGCATAACCATTTAGAACCATCTAATAAGATTAAACATTCCATTTTAAACTGTATTTGATTAAAATCAATTTACATATTATTATTGCAACAAATTTTATTGATCTGACTGACTAATGGTGGAATCCTAATTATTTTGTCAGTAAAGTAGGTACTTGTTTATTTGTATGTATCTCTGTTGGAGTCTGCACCCAAACTGGTCGTTATTATTTATGGCTTATGATACAAGCTTGAATTGAATACGGACGCCCACTGGGAATTTTCTTCAGGGTGATAAATAAGCTGTATATAATGTATACAATATGTAAGTTTGAAATGGCTATTCCGCCTTGAGTCAGCGTGGTGATTAATTTTCAAACCTTCTGCGTGTGGGAACAGGCCTCTGCTCAGCAGTGGGCACTTGGGGATAACATAATGAAGTAAGCTGTGTCTAACTTAACAAAAAAAGTTGACTTCTGAGATCAATGAGAATTAGAATTCGGGTTCAGTCATGAAGATGGTATGTTTAAATGGAGGATCGTCAACAATTGTACATTTTATTGTTGCCGTATTCATAGCCCAAAAGACAATTTTAAAATATTATTATTAGCATCCACATCTAGCGTTTTTTTTTTTCAGTTCTAACTGTAATCAGCAGTATTGCTAAAATGAGAACCCAAACAGCTTACGTCAACAAATCGATTTCCTAAACAAACTTTCTTATAAAATATTTATTAGGAAATTATATTAAGGTACTAATCTTTCATTATCTCCTTACAAGTTATTTAGGTACAAAATTCCACTAGTATCACTATGACACATCAATTCTTACAATCAGTACAACTATCTAATTTATAACATTTGTAAGATAACATTAAAATAAGATGAAGTTGCGTCGTGGAATTCTGCCTAAAGCTTCGGTGGCAAGCCCTTATTGAGAAATGAATCAGCATTTGAACTATTACTAATACTAATATAACTTCTATTTCAATGACCAAGCTTTGTCGCTGTTCAATTACGTAATTGCTATTTCCATAAGAGTTAGAATATGTATTTCGTTTCTTATATAAATGTGGATGGATGGAGAGGGAGAGGGAGACCAAAGAAAATATGGATGGATTGTGTGAGAAATGATATGGAAGACAGAGGAGTCAGTATTAGCGTGACGAGTGACATGACAGAATGGAAGAAAAAAACATATTGCGCCGACCCCAAATAAAACGGGACAAGGGCAGGAAGATGATGACGATGATATAAATGTATATTAACTGTAGCAAATAGTCTGAACTTCTTTTTCTTGAATTCCGTGCAAAAATCATGAAAAACTTTAAACTAAGCTAAGCATGAAAAAAAACTATTATTTCAATTCAATTTTTAAACTTTATTATTTAACAAAGATTTAATAATTCACATTATGCCATATCACTATTCAAGCAATATAATTACATTATCAAAATTAAAATACATAAAGTGAATATAAAATTACGTTTCGGCATTTCTTCTCAGAGTAGTCAGTTGACGTGTAAATGTGCTATGACGAAAATAAAAGCTTAGTTTACTTGGAGAAAAAAGTCGTACGTCTACATCTTTATCGAACCGATTACTAGATCGAGGGATCTTTAGTAAAGTTGCGACATGCTATGTAGATCATCGTTGTTTTGGCTATCATTATGCGCCGGCGAACCTTAATTGGTAGTAGGTGTTGCTTGGAATGTACGAAACACTGTCTTGATCGTTCGCTGCTAATTTCAGTGTTATACGACGTATAAATTGTTATGTGCAACATTATATTCTTCTTGGGTGGGTGACTTTGATCTTGAGAGTAAATATTTTTATATGAGGGTTAACAAGCTGAGAATGAGCTGATAGAAAGAATACTGTTCTATACATGGACATTAACACAAATAAAAAGTTATAAATACAGCCTTTTTTGATATTTATTGTAGGCGTGAGTTGAGTTGACTTGACTTGAGTTTAGGAGGCAGGATTTATTCGATCCTCCTCCCTACCACTTCAATCGCTATATCCTTATCTCAAACTCTCCAGTCCTCAATCCGCATTTTACAACCTCCAATGTTTCAAAGCCTCATATTCTAGTTTTTGCTGATGTCCTTGAGCAACGCCGATCGCTTACCATCAGAGAATTCGTCTAGTCATATATCGCCCAGTGATAAAAAATCTGACCGGAAAACTCTTTCTTTTTGGAATTTTGGAAGATCTCTAAGGCAGGAAGGATTTAAAAGAAATTTGTTGTTTTATTTGTTCAAGATCATTTGCATCTCTTTACTAAAAGTTTGAACCTTTGTTCTGCATCTACTAATGAATAATGAAGCCCTTGTTTTCCTCCAGCTTAGCGTTGAGATTGTAAAGCCCACTGGAAGACTAGACAAAGTTTATTATCCATAAAATATGTATGCTGCAAAATATAGAACGCATTAGCACTACCATAACTTAAATTCTCATCGGCAATAATTACTTTATCAAATCAAACAAAAAATACGCATGTATGCCTTGTAAAGATGGTATACAATTTTAAAATACGTAGGTGCGGCAACATAAGTAAGGAATCTAGTCCTGTTTAAGATGGCCATTTGATGTAGACGTGATGTGCATCGAACAATCTAGAACCTTAGATGAAAGGACCGTCAAGGTGAGGGTAGCTCCTAAAATAGACAGCAATTACGCACCTATAGAAGTTTTATGTCTAGTGTGTGTTCATCCTAATGATATCGTTTGGGTAGTTTGGCAATGAAATAAGTAGACAACCAGACATGATGATTAATATGAGAAATGGCAATTTATTGAAAATAAGTGCAGAGCATTGCCGCGAAGCCCACGCAGCTCCTGAATGAAACCGCTGTAACTTAAAAGTAGTAGAGCTTTTCTCAATTTATTCACGTGACTAAGCCATTTTTAGTTTTTTTCAAAAAGAGTTAACGGTTTATTTCTACCAATCCCCGCAAAAATCTCATCTCAAATCAAAATATTGACAAGGAAAGATCAACCACAAAAATTCCAACGATGACGCATTCTAAAGTTCTACGTACAAATTTTAAAATAGGAACCTGCCGATATCTGTCAAACCTCCATTTCAAATAAAATATCAAGGTTGCCAGTAACAAAAGAGTTTTCGCAATCAGGTTGCATTGTGGCGAGTTCATTTTTCGAGGACTTGACCCCTGAGAACCAATGAATGGATATAGATCGAATGCCAACTTACTATGGCAATGACCGCATAGGTAACGATTCACGATTCTTAGATTGATTGTTTTTCTCCCAACAATAGGATGTACTTTTACATTTAAAGTTTATTTCTTTGTTATTTTGTAATATTTAATGGTTGTAATGTCTCAATTTGTCGGTTGCATTGCCAAAGATGAATGGATTTCATCAATAATAATAAATATAGGTCGGTATGTTTTATAGACATTTTAAACGCCATCCATCAATCTTTTTGATATGAAGTGAAAACTTATGTTAGTTTTGGTTTGCTTCTGCGAATTGTATAGTTTTCATTGATGTTATTCTTTTCTAATTATTTAGTCTAGCGAGTCGATTTGCCTACGTTGCATTATGTAGAAAGCCCATACCTTGACTGACGGCAATTGTGGACCAACTGTGATTCCAGACTTGAATTAAGCAGCCAGACTTTCCGATGGCAAAAAGTTAAAAAAATATTTAAACATGAAAAAGTTCAAATACGGTCAGGAGGCTAGAATTATTTTTGGTCTTTAGCAACAACATACATTCTAATTATAAAGGACGCTAAATCTAGGGTTAGCTAGAGAATTCGCTGGTTTTTATTTCCGTACGTACGTCAACCAATGTTGAGGGTGCCAGAACGATAAAGTACAGCGGCTTCGACTCAGATATGGAGAAGGAACGAGTTAGTTTTTAGTCAGTTAAAGACAGACGGTCTATCTCGCACCACCCTGGATGAGAAGTTATTGAATTATGTACTTGTTTGATCTACATATACCACAACCAAAGTACTACATTATATTATAAATCTTACAAGGAATAAAAAGGATGATCTCATATTTACAATAATTACGAAATGATTACAACAAACGATCAAACCGATTTGACAGACGTAATCTTTCCACAGATCTAAAGAAGCCACGCACGATGTGTCAATAATGTTTGCTAGTGCGTACACGGACAGTGGGGTACACTAATAGCCATGTCTGATGAAGAGTACTTCAGAGCAGGGTGCGGCCACACGGAATCAAAATTAAATGCTTCACGCGTACACGTGATGCGCGTCAACAGAGATGAAAGGGCCGCCAAGGTGATGGCTCAGTCTAAAATAGTGCATAGTATTTAACTTCTAATTCAAGTTTCAACCTTATGCATGCTTATTTGGTGAGCGAAGAATATTCATGATGGCACAATGTTTAGTGAATCGTGTTTAATTGGCAGTTCTAGAATTTATTTTGTATATCTTTGAATGAACTGACGGGTCATTTGCACTGGTTTGAAGCTTTACTGCTGATTAAATTAGGTTTTTTTATTTCTACTGGAGCGGTATAAGGACAGAGAATGACACGGCATTTTTGATTTAGTAACTAAAAACAGCACAACTTATAGCATAGGTATGAAAACCATTACATATACAACTCCACAAGCTAATGAAAAATAAAGCTAATGAAAATAAGCGTCACCTATATTTTTATAATCCCTTGCTATTATGGGATGAGCCTATATTATACACACTAAAATACACTTGGCATTATTCTCAGCTTTTTCCAAGTGTGGTATAAGAGTCAACGAGTGGGATACTCATTTGACAGAGCTCTAAGTCAAACCTTGAACCATTTAAAAAGTGATCTTAAAACTACCGGCTTATAATACAGATTTACCGGTCATCCTCAACATCACACTATCGATCTATAAAAAAGAGGGTGTGGGGTAACTAGTCATTGACTTACAAATTAATATATCCTTCAAAATTTTGTGTGATCCACCACCTCACCCACATGTTCTAACTGCAGTGTACACTAATTGATGTCGTAGGCGCACCAACAAACCTGTCACCATTCCGCCTTTATATTATAACCTTCACGTTATTATGGTTGTTCATTTAATTTGTGACTAATTGGAACAGGAGATGATCAGTGTTATTAACTTTTTTTTTTTTTGTGAGGGGAAAATCATCGTATGGCTTCCCCCGCCCAGGGTCAGGCGAGAGGGAGTGTCAGACTCTTACTGACTAAAAACCCCCCTGTTCCTTCTCCTGCTCTGTGCCGAGGTCGCGGTGCCTCATTGCGCTTACCCCGCAACCCCGGCTGAACATCAGCCCTATAGGGCCCCGTCTGTGGTGGTCTATTGGCTCTTCGAGGCGCGTGCGGAACGCTACGCGCCGTACGCTCGGGTCTGGTTCTGGTCGAGCGGCGAGCTACCCTTACTCGTCGTCCGCAGACCCGCGCTTACGGTGGCCGGAGATCATCTCTCGAGTGTTATTTATTTGCAGTTACTATTTATCGGTCATTATTTTATTAAAACAAGGATGTATTCTGAAAATGGATTGGTTTAGAAATACTAGAGTAATTTTGTAAGAATATTATTTCTGTGTGTAGTCGATTTTAATTGTAACTGACTGATTGAGTACCACCGTTGAGCTTTTGAAGCTCTTGAGTTGAGGCCTTGAAACAAAAATTTATGTAGAATCTGTAATTTTATACTCGCTTTCTATTTTAAAATATAGGTGATAGAAATATCTATAAGGGAATCTGAAACTAAATGATCTCTACTAGTCACAACAAGATTCTTATACATGAGCAACTTGTGCGGCGTGGCACCTTTGTAAAGAAGTATTCCGTTATTTTAATTCAATTTAATTAAGGGCACAATAATAATAATTTTTAATTTCTTTAATATATTTACGTCCTACGATCTAATAGGAGAAGTTATAACAAATAGCAGTTACTAAAATGCCTTAACACGGCTGCGAGCCGACCCTTTAATAAAAAACAAAGAATACTATCCTTAACCTTGGTAAGAACATTAAAAGGAACCGGATCTTCACTGACCCGTAGCCATTAGCCGAAGCTCGAACAAAAAGTCAGACAAAAAAAATATAACTTATGTAGGTACAATAATTTTAAAGAATTATTTTGTTCAAATTAAAGATGCGTGCTCGTTAAATCTATATGTAACGTTATACTAAATATGTTTGTATGTATGTATATATGTGGTCGCATTACACAAATTCGGCTTCGAGGATTTAAGTTATGATTTTTCAATGGTTAGATAAAAGTTATCTGCGGAATAACTATGATGCTATCGCGTCAGAATGTTTTAATGAGACAGTGACAGCAACAATTTTATTCTTCAGATAACATTTATCTGATTATTGAAAAATCAGCCCTAATTGTAAAGACAGGTTATAGTCTGGAACAGTAGAAGTAGAACAGACAGAAGTATGTACTTAAAATTTTATTAATAGGACAATGAGTAGTATGCGTCCAGTCGTTATGTTTCGCCTATTTTTCTATGATAGGTCGACAAACGAGTTGGTTGATTACCTGATGGTAAGCAATCGGCGCCGCCCATGGACACTTGTTTTGTCTTTGCATGTTATTGAGAAGTGCCTAGTTAATTGCTGATGTTCTAACAATTAGCTAAAAAAACACATTTCTACTTTTCTGATATATATTTAAATGACACACTACTAGACGTCGAACTACTAATACTACTAATGGATGTCGTGGTGGCCCGGAGGTTAAGGAGCCCGCTTCTCATACATTAGGGTATGTTTTCGAAACCTGGCAAGTACCAATGTGACTTTTCCGAGTTATATGTACTTTCTATGATTATTTAGACACCACTGACATAGACGGTGAAGGTAACCATCATAAGTTTGTTTGATTAATGCCCTAACCTTCTCCGTATGAGAAGAGGCCTTTGTTCAGCAGTGGGCACTTATAGGCTGATGATGATGATGATGATGATACTACTAGACAGATCACTAGTTAATAAGCGATGCAACACCAGAGGAGCTACAAGATTAGTGTCGTTAAAAGTAATCAACAATTTACTTTTAAACTTTTATTTAATAAAAATCCGAGGCGGATAAAGTCGCGTACACTTCTAGTATTGATATAATTTGTAAATTTTGAACATTCTTAGTCATTAAGTAATAGTTATTTTAATCGGCTTCAATTTCTTAAACGTTTCTTAGTGAATCGTTACTACAATTTATCAGTAGCGTGTTTTTATGTATATTTTATTCAAAATTACTGAACAAACAGAACCTTGAAGTAGAAAAAAAAACAACTTTTTAGAAAAAAGATGGACTAAATTATAATAGTATTTTTTAAATATACTTTTAGTGCAGATATTATATGCAAAGGTACACAATATAATGTTATTCTTCCAGTCAACTTAGGGTTTAGTGCAAATTCATCAAAACTAGGCTTGTGTAAAGTTAATAAATATAAATTATTATGTATTTCAAAAGAGATTTTTGTCCTAGGTGTCGGCAACCAAGCAGACGGATTACCTGATGGTAAGCAATCAGTACCGCCAATAGACACTTGTAATACCAAAGGACTGCATGGACATGCATTACTGGCCTCCTATGGCCTATTAGGGATTTGAGGAGTGAAGATGGAGGGCAGGGACAGATTGGGCTTCCAATAACCTTAACCACACTTTACACACAACTTTAAGTTATTACTGAATTTTCAAAAGTCTCAAAAATTGTCCGTTGTTAATGTGAAATATTTACTATTACAATTTAACTATAGTTTCCGTTTATTGCCTTCTTGTAACCTGGAAATCCACACGAATCACAAATTTGCTGTAAAACTTTACATTCAAATGGTGGCGAGTATACACTTGGTGTAATAGGTTCCAATATTACGGGTGCAAGTATATAAAGATGTCCCGTACCCTCAGTTCAGAGCAGAAGAAGAAACCAGGTGGTATTCATTCAGTTACAGTAACACTTCCTCTCGCCTTCTCTAGAGTAGTCTAGAGGGAGAGAAATCTGTTGATGAGTTTTCTCAAAAAAAGGGTAAGTATAATAGATTAGTAAAATTTTTCCATAAAAAGATTATTTATAATTGACAAGACTGTGTGTGTGATTGTGTAAAGTTTACACAATCACACACACACAACCAAAACGGACGTCTTTTATGCCTTTGACAATCACAAATACAAAGGATGACTGAAACCTAAAACGGCTAACTACAGGATACAGTGAAAGGCTAAACGTGGGATACAAAGTCACGCCCAGGCTCACAGGTGGCGCCGCAATCATTCTCACACACGACCGCTATTTATAATAAACGTGTAGGTTTTCTCACGATAACACATCAGTAATGTGACGATCAATTTATTGTTTGCTTTATTTAGAACAATAGATATGTTGCTAAATGTTCTAGTGTATCATTTTGTAGCAATATCCGTTGGCCTAACGTGTGTTTTTTGTTAATATTCATATGCGGTCGCTACGGAGGAGTTTCGCACGCAATTTCCAAGCTTTGTTTGTGTATTATAATGATGATTAGCCTGTATGAATATGGAGAAGGACAAAATAAAAGATAAAAAATGATATTTGTATCATCTCAATTACTAACAAATAACACACAATAAAAATGGAAAAAATTTTAATCAAACATTATCAAGTTCCATGTTTCCAGACAGATACTTTACTTATAAAATCAAGAAGGTTGCGTTGCGTAGTCTTTCCGAAATTCCTGTGACGCATTTATAACTTCTCTGATGCTGCCGTTGTCCATAGCGTGGCGCTGAACTCCAATTATCAAAAACCGCCTGACGGTCTGCTCGTTAACAGCGTCTGTAGTGTCAGTAGAGTAGTGGTAAAAAACTTATGAACATTTTTTATTTTTATCATGAGCAGACGGATTACCTGATGTAAGCATCAGCACCATGGACACTCATAATATCGCGGTTTCTCCCGCTGCTCGGCTCCTTTTGATCGTAGCGTGATGTTTTATAGCCTATAGCACTCAAAAACATTGTAGCTATCTATCAGTGAAAAAATTTAGGAAATCCGACCAGTGGTTCCAAAGATAATCATACGAAATACTATTTGTATTTCTTACCCTAAGAAAAGGTTTTTCGTTAAAGATACAACGAATCGCGCCATCTGTCTTTCGGTTGTAACACAAATCTGCTTCGTTTATTTGTAAGGCAAGCTAACAGCGAGCACTCGCTTAACTTATTCAAGTGTAGATGGAGCTTTTAACCCTTCACAAGGTTGGTTCGAGAAGTCCAAGTTTCGGTGACAAATTTATATTTCTGTTTTCAGTTGCTTCCCCCATATACATATGTTACACAAAATTGTATCATGTTGGTACATAGGTGTATGCATTAAACAGAAAAATTGCACCATCTAACTTGATATAAGAATCTTCATTATCGCATTTAAAAAAGATCCATTTTATTTATAAATCGTGACTAGATTTCAGTTCAATACTTTAACTTATGTAATTTGAATGTTCTGTTTATGTAAATTGAATTCATTTTTAAATGTATGCAGTAGGTATGTTTTTATGTACCGGTGTATGGGTAAAAGGTTTGTTGATCTAGATAATTTTGGTCTTGACATTTATGATAGAGTAATTACATACTTACTCATATGTGAAGCAACTGTAATAATATAGGAAACTGTAAGACGATCCCCTTGAATAAGCTTAGTGATTAATGTACTAATTTAAATTCAGTTTGGACTAATTTGCAAATATTTGGATGACCTTTTTATTGCCCTGGAGGTACTCTTTGGCATTAATTGTTGAAGTTGGTTGATTTTTACGAAACCTTTTACTATATGTGTATATACATGTGTCTCTATGCGTATTATAAAAAGAGCTCATAATATAAAACATTAGAAACCAGATGAAAACAGATTTACAGAGTAAATTTAAATGCCATTTTCTCTTCAAGTAGTAGTCATTGAATGTATGTCTGTTACAGAAGTTGACTAAACGAAAAATTGCGATAAAACCATGAAAACCAAATAAAATGAAATAAAACTCTTTATTAATTTTCAACATTGCTCATTATAGAATAACAGAATAAATATTATCAGCTTTTATCATTCATTTGTAATGGTAACCAGTTTTAGGGTCAAACCTCTGGGGCTGTTTGGGACCACTAAAATCTTCACCGATGACCCTCGGTTGTTCTCCAGGGCTTACGGTAGACTGTTGATTACCACTAAAATAGGGTCCATTGTTCGATCCTTGAGTTGCGTAATTAAATCCAGGTCCAGTTCCCTGATTGGATGGTATTGGTCTTCCAAATCCATCAACAGGTCCACCTACATATAAGTTTTCTGTTTTCTGGAATCCGGGACGATAAGTGGTTGTTCCCTGTGATGGAATAGTAACTTCAGTTGGGTTGTAAGGACCAGGGGTAGTACCTATGGTTGATGGTGAGTATGTTGTTGAATAAGTAGGCCTGGAAGGTTCATTTTCATATCTAGTTGTCCCTTTGTGAGTGTTGGGCAATCCTGAGAAATCATAAGTAGCAGGAGTTCCTTGAGTGGAAGAGGTAATAGTAGAGGAGTAATCAGAAGTAGACGGTTGGTTACGGAAATTTCCTTGCGGATCTACAACCGGTGATTGGTTAGATGTGGTAGAGCCATAGTAAGATGGAATAAAGTTATCTTGTCTTCCTCCAACGGAAGGTCCTAATGTAGTACTGGGGAATCCACCGGAACCCTGATAAGTAGTCTGATATGGACCCGTCGGTGAAGTCGACGACCTGGAGTTGTCAGTTGGAGTGAAAAATCCGGCATCGGGACCATATGAAGGATTGCCAGATTTAGGTGGTCCATAGTGATAACCAGCATGGAACGCACTATCTTGGGTAGATACAGGAGATCCAGTTGGACCAACAGGGAAACCAGATGGCCCAACAGGGGAACCAGTTGGTCCAACAGGCAATCCAGCAGGTGTAACAGGGAATCGAACATCAGATCCTGGCTGGTATCCAGAAACTGAAGGTGACGTTGTAGAGGAGATCTGAGAAGGTCTAAAAGTAGATGTGTAATAATTCTGAGGTGTTGACACGCCAGGGTTGCCTGCTTTTGTACCAAGGTTGGAGGTATATCCAGATGTAGGGTAACCAGATACAACATTACTGTCAAAGTATTTGGAATTAGGGTCAGTTGATTGATAGCTATTATTTGCAGGGTCTGGCCTAGTTTGACCCAAAGATGACTGCGATACAGGCGTACCAACGGCTGTTGTGGACTCGAAACTAGGACTGGGCGGTCTAAAATCATCTGATTTTGTATTTTGAGGGGCTTTCGTTGTTCCAAATCGCGAGTTGTGCAATGGTACAGAAGAAGTTGGTCCGTACGGATATCTTGGAGCTACAGATTTTGTATTTTCAAAATTCTCTCTGTGACCAGGCTTTGAAGGTAGTTTTTGACTTATTTCTGTTTCTCGATCTTCTACAGCATATTGAGGCCTTGATTCTTTTTGAGTTATTTGGTAAAGTGAGGTGATACCAGATTTTTCAATTGGACTTTTGGTCGAACTGGTTCTTTCATCGTCAACATCTTGATCAGTTGCATAGTCATCATCTTTATAAGTGTATGCATTTTCTGAAAGTGATGTCACTTCTTTAGTCATAAAAGGTCTTCTAGTCGATGAAGGACTGACTTTTTTATTTTGTTCATATATGTTTGGGGTGATAAAGGGTTTTCGAGTGGTTCCTTCAACATTTTCAATATTACGCTGATCAGGTTTCATTGTAGTTGGTATTTCTTGAGTCCTGAAACGAGTTGGGAATGTATTTTGTTCGAATTTCGTACTCGGTTGCTGATACTGATAGCCATCTTTGTCTTGGTGAGTTGTCTGTTGGTGTAGAGTTGGCTGCTTAGCAGCGTTTTCGATGTAATCTGAAATTGTTGATAAATTAGTATTTCCCTGTTTATCGTTTCGTCTTGGGAACTTTTGATTTTCACTTTGGTTGTTTAAGCCTGGTTGACGGTTACCGTTAATACGCTTTCTCGGATTTTGTTTTGTGTTTTCAACTTTGGGAGCTCCTATGACACTATCGTATTCCAAATCTTTATTTTCATCAAATTCATCAAATGAGTTAGGTTTACCAGAAACTATTTTTTTACCGTACTTGTCTTCGAAATCGACACTTTCAGTTTTTGGGTAGCTTGTAGAAGTGATATCAACGTTAGCTCCAGGGTATTTAGCTACTAAAGTATCTTTATCATTATCAGATGTTGGGCGACGTCTTAAAGAACCTTGATTGTTAGCCTTTGAACCTTTGTTATTGATTCCATCTTTAGCATCACCATAAGGTATATTTTTTCCATTTGACATAGGGTTGCCACTTGTAGTTCCTTGATCATTTTGGTTATTTACGCGATTGATTGTTCTTTGTTCTTCAACGAGCCTGCTGTTCCCATCAAAATCTTGTATCGGTTTACGAGAATTTTCTGTAATCCTTACGATGCCTTGATTTTCACCACTGTTTGTAGCAATAACTTTGTTAGATGGACCTTTCATTGTCAAGTTATTATCAGAACTTTTCTTAGTTCCACTCACTGGAATATCGAATTGATTCTGGGAACCTTCATCGTACTCTGTGTCTTTTATTCCAGTTATAGGCTTTATCAAATCATCGTTAGGTCCGTAAATTTTTTTGGTAATTGTTTTCTGGCTCTGGTTTTGTTGTCGACGATGTGTTGATGTTCCTTGGTATTTATCGTCACCATACTTTGTTTCATCGTATGAACCTGTAAATAAATCAGCGCACATTTAACTTTATATTTATAAACATAAAATGTAAATAAAATGATGCATGATAGAACATTATTTCGCTATTAAATGCAAACTAGAATACTAACATAAAAGTAACGTGCATAATAGTTTATTAGGTAGGCATTCATAATGATTGTATAAGTATTGACTGCCTAATATCTACGATAACACGTTTGTATTACAATTAATCCATAACACTTTCCTAGTATTTTTCTTAAAAGTTACTCTACACTTACCGTCATCAACTATTCCAGCTGCTTCATCTTTCGCCGCTTGCTCGATAACCCTCTGGATAGCTTCAGGTATGGGTGGCGGAGTTGGTAAATGATCACCACGAGGTTGGAAACCGTTTTCATCAGCAGTATAATAGACGCTGTATAACTTTCCATCATCACCAATGTAAGAATACGACCCTTGAGCCTTGGTGCCATTGTCAATAATAGCACTTTCATCAGCATGAATTCCGTTAGAAGTATCAAAGCTATAGGAGTAACCGTTTGGAGAACGAACATTTTCATAGTTAAGAATTACTGCGTTTCTATCAGCTTCAGCTTGAGGCCTTTCTGGGCGGTATACTGGCTTGACAGACGAATATCCAGACTTAGAAGATGGAACAGTTGGGAGTGGAGTAGTACTGGCAATACCGTTGTAATAAGATGGGGTAGATGTTGGCCTTGTGTGTCCAGATACGGCAGGAAGTTCAGAAGAGTACTGCGATACTTCACCATTATTAAAAGGTCCCTGATTTTGATACGAGGTTTGAGTAGGTTGAGGTTCTCCTACATTTATTGGTTGACCAGTGTAAGTTCCCTGGGGAAGTGGCCCTTGAGATTCATCATACTGAACGCCATTAATACTTGGTTGAAGATTGTTTGGAGAAACAGTTGATGGTACCAATCCTTGATTAGTTGGACCTTGAATAGGATACTGCACAAAGCCTTGGTTACCACCAGGGATGGATGAAACGCCTCCATTATTGTCCAAGTTTTGTACTGGATATTGATTGAATGGTTGGTTAGTGGGTCCAATAGGAAGTAAACTCTGTTGTGCATTACCTTGTCCAATAGGTAATGGGGCTTGGTTTTGGACAGGCAATGTAATTGATCCGGGTATTTGTACACCTCCAGGGTTAACCAAATTTTGGCCTTGATATTGGCCTGAAATTTGTTTTGTAGGTTGATTGAAACCTGGCGGTTGGTCGTAGTTGATGGAATTCGATCCTTGGGGAGTTACTCCAGTTTGTACATTAGTCCCATAATCTGGTTTATTACTTTGATTCGGACCTGGAAACTGCTGAACATTTTGCTGATCTTGGGTAAATCCAAAAGGAACATTTCCTTGATCCAACTGGAATGGAAGTCCAGTAGCAGGATTTATAGGTAAGTTACCAGGCTTGAAACCTTCAGTAGGTGGAAAGGTCGTTGTCTGGGAAAATGCATATGAAGTGGTAGTAGTTGGAAGATTTTCCTGAATGAAATTGAAAGGTACTTTTGGTATCTTATCACCGAAATTCACAGGTTCTCCATTTACTCCCAAACTTGTGTGGTATTGTTCGTTTCCTGGGATGGTTTGACCTATTCCTGATTGAGTATGATGGGGAGGTTCCAATGGAGCATCTTGATTTCCAAGAATACCTCCAGCAAATTGAGCACCTGGTGGTGGAAGGTAGGTATGATCCAGTTTATCGGAGGCTGCTAGGCCTATGGCCAGCGTAACCTGAAACAAGGGTAAAAAAAAACTTACTAAAAGTAGATAAATACTTGCTTTCCACAGTATTTATAATTCACAAGTCATAAACTGAAAATGTCACAGTAACTGCACTACAACTAATATATGCGCAACCGCCTACAAGTCTATAATTATTTTGCACTAAAACTGAACTTCAAAATTATGCACTACAAAGTCACTTTAAAACACTTTTTCAAGTCAAGTATTAAAATATATATTTTTATTATTGGACACCTACCAATAACCACTTCATCTCCATTGTTGTATCCTCACCAGGACTCACTTGAGATGTGTGATGATCCCAAAAAAACAAATGATATTTATACCACCCATAAACCTATAATAACTATTAAGATGTTCGTGGCTACGTGATGGACAGACAGCGTGACAATACCCTAATTGTTGCTGTCACTGCGTACAAACTTTTAAACGTATTTATTTTATTATTACATCACATGTCCAAATTATAGAGCCTTGGCATTTCTATAGGTAACACTATAATTTGTTGGTGACAAACGTTTTCTTAATGTCTGAATGTAACTTGATAGGTTTATTTGATTTCCAAGCACTGTGCCTGAGTTTTCTTAGCACAAAATTAGTCTTAAGTAGTCAAGAAATAAAAAAAATATTTTACAACATCACGTGGTTTTCAAGTAAAATGTATTTATTTTTTACTTAAAAAAAGACGAGGAACTACTTTTTGTAAAATAAGTTGCTGTTTGTCTTCGTATCGTATAGTTATAAATTAGCTTTACTTTCCGTGATCACATTCAGAAACAGAACTGATTTTGAATATAGCATTCCTGAATATCTCCAGACACAAAAGTCATATCACTAATTCACTTTTAAATTTTGGGGGATTAAAATCATCAAATGAGTTTTCACACCCAAGGTGATTCTCTCTTACTCACTAAAACCGTTCCGTTCCTCCTCCTGCTCCAAGCTAGGGCCACGGTACATGATTGGATATTAAACCGCAATCCCGGTTCAACATGAGCCTTGTTGGGCTCCATATGTGGTAGTCTGCAAGCGATTTATTCTTGCTTGTCGTGTCAGAAAGACAGAAAAATACAGAATTGTCTTTTCCACAATCAAATTAAACAACTTATATTTTGGCTCAAAAAAGTTGCCTTCACCTTCCAGCTATGTATCAGAGACTTCAAAATAGCTTCAATAATTTTTAATTAGAACAGCATATTAGTTAGGATTTGAATAGAGGTTGAATTAAGATACATTCATTGTGATTCGCTGTCACATCATGAAAATGCTTGATTACACGATATATAATGAATGATGGTTTTAATCACGATGTTAATATGTGTTTCATCATCTTCTAACTATTAAAAGAAGTTGATACGAGTCTCGTCATTATGATATTACTACATGAATTTTATTTTACACTAGATATTAATCTACTTATAGTCTGCCCCGTTGACCAAGCAAGCGATAATTCTTTCCAAAGGAAATTTCCAAAGGACCAGATTTCTTCCTGATGTTTTCCTTTACGTTTGCTATACTTTGAAAGAAAATATAACTTAGAAAATGTCACACTAGTACATTCCACATTTATTTACAGTTTTCAAAGACTCTATTTATCCTATCATTATTTTGTGAATGTTGGTTAACCTATAATTGGCAACTGTGTAAGTCCTAGTAATGAAAAAAAATTACTTTAAGTGTTATCTACACAGAAGCTATTGGTAAACCTTTTTATTAAATAAATAAATAAAAAGACTCTACAGTAATAGGTTTTCTGATAAATTGTTGATTTCCGCGGCTTTGCTCATGTAATCAGAGGAAGGGAGCCTACATCACTCTTCAGCCTCCTAACTATGTTCAGGAATCAAAACACCATTCTGACGTGAAAGGAAAACAAACAAATTAATTAAAGCACTTATGTCATTAGTAGTATATTAATGATGAACGAAAAAGTCATTAGTATTCACATACACATTATACACATAATTATAATAATTTGTATCGTAATAATTACCTATTGTCTTGGGAGGCGTGTAAACTAGAAGTAGATGGTCAAAGCAGTCATCAATCATAATGCAATGATTGGAGTAGTTTAGTGTATTACATTTCTAACATACTAACTATATTACTTTATGAATCATATACATACATAATTTATAAGGTAGTATTAGATATATGGAATACTAGCTTTAACCCGCGACTCCTTTCGCGTGGAAAAGTGACTTCCTGCAGATTTTTGGTATAAAAACTATCCTATATCCTTTTTCGAGTTCCAATTTATGTCTGTACCAAATTTAACATCACAGAAATTGGTTCAGTAGCTTAAGCGTGAAGAAAAGACAGACAGACAGACAGCTGAGTTACTTTCGCATTTATAATATTCGTTAGGATAGTTAGGATTAAAATTGCTATTCTTATAAATAAGTGCCTTAAACTGAGTTTGAATAGTAGTTGTTCTGCGAAATCTGGAATTTTATTGAGTGTAAAAAGAATACAGATATCATTTATATATCATACGCTACTCGTAAAAATATAGGAAATACACATTCAAAGAATTCTCACAGAATAATTTGATGTTAAATAAACCAATTTTTTTTATGAAACATTGCGCTACTCTAGGATTTTCTCCTGCATTGCATGTGTGTTTACAAATATACAATTCTACATACACATACCACCCAAACCCGAAACAACAACTTGTAAATCACACAAAGTGTTGTTACGTGCGAAAACCAACCCTGCAGTTATGCACTTTAGTCCATTACTCGAACAACAAGACCGCTAAAAGCTATAAAAAAAATCTTCTTTACTCGAAACATAATTGAATACAAAACCTTTCACTTATAAATTCAAACATCCGTATAAAATTTTCATCCGTCATCGTCTCATTCAAAAACTAAAAGGTCAGTAGAGGTCACTGGACACACGATCGGACATCGTATTGAAGATAATCGTTATTGTCTTTATAATTACTGCGCTGGCCGTGAACTGTGAACTTGCTTTTGAACGTATATAAGGTCTTGGATGGACTAGACACGCTGACATGAAGAGTCGTTTGACAGTCAATTGTTTGTCTGTGTTAATGAATGAAGTTTAAAGTAAATTTTTGTTCGAAGTGCAGCACAACCATGTCCATTCATGAGAGAGATACTATGGCTCACACAAGACTTGCATAAAGAAACGCTTGCGTTGTATTTTCCTGTGTGAGTGAGATGATCAGAGGCTCGATTTTCCCCAACCCCTATTTCCAAACATCCAATCGTAAAACCCTTAATCTCCAAGTGGCTTGCACCGCCCAAGTTACTCCTCTGATGGTACCATCAGAGGAGTAACAGTAACTGTGTCCATGGGGAATGCCGATTGCTAATCATCAATTAATTTATGAATTACTTACGTGTCTTTTTAGCGAGTGTGTATTAGTGTATAAGATATTTCGTTGTTAAGCCCCAACACTTTAGGTACGCAGCGGTGGACAGGTCGGCGGGGATAAACGGATAGAATGGACGAAAACTTTAAGTAGTTTATTATGATGTACACGAAAGGGGCATAGGTGGTTTTAGGACACGTCAGAGTACGGAAAACGAGCAAACGGACTACCTGATGGTAAGCAATTAGCGCCGCCCATGGACACCCACCCACAACACCAAAGAGGTGACGAGTGCGTTGCCGGTCTTTAAGGGGTAAATAAAGGTTTCGGATATTTAAGGATTGGGGGAGGAGCAGGAAGCTCCGCTTCCGGTATTCTCATTCACACGCCGAAACACAACGCTGTGGTTGTTTCATGCCGATTTTTTTTTGAGGCCGCGGTATCACTCCGGTTAAGCCGACCTATTCGTGTAGAAGCTTGGCTGACCCACTACTTTAAAAAAAAAGATGAAAACAATAAAATTATTGATGGCAATTCGTTAAAACTTTAGGCATTAGTAAATCTAGATTCTATCTATACTTACAATAAGTCTGTAGAGAGGTTAATTCTGTGCATGAAATGTATTTTCAAAATAACTATCAGTGGGTGATAAGTGATCAATACTGATGCCAAAAATGTAATATGTAAAATAATGGAAACACCATACTTATACATGAAATACGCTAAGAATGCGTGCACCTTTGCGACGCCATGCAGCAAGATAATCAGACTGTAAGGGCCGTTTAGTTATTTTACCCTCTCATATTGGGGTGCGTGCCAGAAGACCTCCCCGTGGTGCACCCTGGGTGCGGGCGACAGTCTCCCTAACGGGCTGGTGGCAGGGTTGGTTTGACTGTCGCCCGCAGCGAGTTGCAAGTGGTAACGAGAGCCAAGGTGGCACTCGGACCCGTGGGGAGGCGCTGGTCCCGTCCAGCAAGTCCCGGGCAAGGGCACAGGGAAGGAAGGAGTCGGATTCTGAGTCCGACTCATCATTGTCTGGCGTCAGCATTGCGCTGCGCCACAAAAAAGACCGGGGCGTTTTCAAACGTCCCAGGCTGGAGGATGGCCGAGAGCCGACCTCCATCGAGCAGGAGGCCCCAGCCCCCAAAATCCCCACGGCAGCGCGGGGTAGGGGAAAGGGGAAGGGCTCCACAAGGGCGGCTGGGAGCCGCACTGAGCCGGCAGAGCGGCTGGCAGCGGAGGGGAGCGCCCTGGGAAAGGCTGCCCCCTCAGACTCCTCGGAGATGGAGATGTCCTGTGGTGAGGGCTCGGTAGGCGGCACTGAGAGCCTCCGCCTGCAGGTAAAGGAAGCACTCCGTATGCTGGCTGGCCAGAAGACCCAGGCTGGCAGAAACGGAGTGCTCCAGCATGCGGAAGCTGCTATCATGGCAGCGGCAAGCCAGCAGGGCTCAGCAGGGTGGCAGATGACCGCTCTGCAAAAAGAGATGGCCGCGATGAGGCGCGAGCTGGCCCAATTAGCAGCTGCTAACTCTGCCCTGGAGGCGGAACTCCGGGCGGCAAAGGCGGAGCTCGCCGCTACTCGTGCGGGTCGTCCCCAACCAGCGCAGCCAGCGGAGGCCGATCTTCTTGGCCTCATGCGGCGGGAGATGGCTGCCTTCCAGCAGCGTTTCGACGCCCTGGAGGGTAGGCTCCTCCGACCTCCGCTCACAGCTGGCACTTACGCAGCCGTGACGGCGAAGAAAAGGGCAAAAGCGTCCCCTGCGCTGCCGACGAGGGGCCCTATAGCTGAACCGGCAGTGGGTCCTGCTGCCCCTCTGGCACCGATTGGCCGCAAGCGAAGGGGCGCAGCAGCTGAAGTTCCAGCCGTGGCAGCCCCAACCGCGCTATCAGAGTTGCGCACCGATGGCGGCGAGTGGCAAGTGGCCGGGCAAGCGAGGAGAGTCGCCAAAGAGGCGAGAAAGCGCCGCAAGAAGGAGCAGCGTCAGCGGCGGCAGCAGCGGCGCAAGGAGAAGCGCGCTGCGGCAATGCTCCTCACCCCTAAATCTTCGGCTGTAGTAATAACACTACAGCCGGACGCGGCTAAGAAGGGGGTGACGTACGGCGACGTCCTCGCTAAATTAAAGGGGACGGTTACCCCCGCGGAGTTCGATGCCCCCAACGGGTTCGCGATAAGGGTCACCGCGACCGGAGCCCGTCTCTTGGAGGTCCCCGGCGCGGCCAGCGGCCCGTCTGCTGACGCCCTTGCCGAGAGGCTCAGGACGTGCCTTGCGGCAGACGAGGCTCGCGTGTCCAGGCCCACCAAATGCCTCGAGCTACGCATCATGGGCCTGGACGACTCCGTGACGGAGAATGAGGTGGCGGCCGCTGTCGCCAGGACGGGAGGGTGCCCTGCTGATCAGGTGAAGGCAGGCACCATCCACCCGGACAATACGGGGCTGCGGACTGTGGTAGTCAGCTGCCCTGTCACAGCGGCCAAAAAACTGTCAGAGGGCAAAAGGCTCTTGGTGGGCTGGGTTTCAGCGCAGGTGAAGCTGCTGGAACCCCGACCTTTGAGGTGCTTCCGGTGCCTCGTTGGTCACCATGTCGGTGCCAAATGCACCTCGGAGGTGGACCGCAGCGACCGCTGCTTTCGCTGCGGTCAGCCCGGGCACAGGGCCGGTGCTTGTACCGCCCCACCGCACTGCGTAGTATGTGCGGCGGCTGGCAAGCCGGCCGATCACCGGGTTGGGGGCAAAGCCTGCTCCCCCCCCACCAAGCCCAGGGGTAATGGTAGGCCCTCTGCCACCTCCTCCGCCCCCGCCGTTCCCGTCGCAGTCGCCACCGCCTCCGCGAGTGCTGCTGTCGCTGCTGCCAGAGAGGAGGTCGTGATGGACTGTCAGTAATGGCTTCATTACGCCTCCTCCAAGCGAACATCAACCACTGCGTCGCTGCTCAGGATCTCCTGCTCCAGAGCATGGCGCAGTGGTCGATCAATGTTGCTGTGGTCTCCGAGCCGTACTTCGTTCCACCCAGGGAACACTGGTTGTCAGACCTGGACGGCTCGGTGACCATCATCTCGTCGGCCGCCACCGGTACCCCAGCCCCCGAGGGGCCTCAGCGAGGCAGGGGTTGCGTCGCGGCTCGGTTCGGAGAGATCGCTGTGGTGGGCGTGTACTTCTCTCCGAACCGAACTCTCGTCGAGTTCTACAACTCCCTCAGGGAGTTAGTCACCATCGTCGTCGGGTTCCGTCCCCTCCCCGTGCTGGTCCTCGGGGACTTCAATGCTAAGAATTTGGCTTGGGGTTCCCGGATCACTGACACCCGGGGTAGGATGGTCGAAGACTGGGCTCTGGAGACAGGCCTAGTCGTGCTGAACCGGGGTTCTGTCCCCACGTGCATACGGACGCGGGGCGAGTCAGTGGTGGACATTTCGTTTGCTAGCCCCGCTCTGTCATCGCGCGTTGTCGACTGGCGCGTCATGGAGGAGGTGGAGACGTTCTCGGACCACCGGTATATACGGTTCGACGTTTCCGCCGAGTCCGCAGACCCGCCGGTCAGACAGGCCCCGTGTGGCCCGCGTTGGGCGCTTAGGCAACTGGACCGGGAGCTTTTCCTGGAAGCCGCAGTCGTGCAGGCCTGGGTGATACCACCGGTCAGGCCTGCCAACGTTAACGAGGAGGCGAGATGGCTCCAGGACGCCATGTCTCGGATGTGCGACGTGGCGATGCCCCGGATCCGGGCGTGCCAACGCAAGCGCCAGGTGTATTGGTGGTCGCAGGAATTGGCAGACCTGCGCGGTGAGTGCACCGCGGCGCGACGCCGATACACCAGGCACCGCAGGCTCCGTATCCGCCCTCTGGACGCTGAAACCAGAGAGGCGGAACTATACGAGGAATACAGGGCGGCGAAGGCAACCCTCAGGGTGGAGATCCGGCGGGCCAAAGATCGGGCCCGCGAGGAGATGTTGGAGACTCTGAACAGAGACCCGTGGGGACGCCCCTACCGCATGGTGCGTGATAAGCTCCGCACCTGGGCGCCCCCACTGACTCAGAGTCTCCGGCCGGAGGTCGTGGACGAAGTGGTTGGGGCACTATTCCCCCGACCACAGATGGGTTACACGCCTCCCACTATGTCTCCACCCCCTGCGGTGCCCAACGCGGGCTACAATGACGACGACGGTGAATCTGCTCCGGAAGTGACCGAGGTAGATTTGAGGGTGGCGGTGCGCCGGCTGAGTGGCAAGAACACCGCCCCAGGACCTGACGGGCTGCATGCCAAGGTTTGGGTCCTGGCCTCGGAGGCTCTCAGGCCTCGACTAATTGGTCTTTTCAGCGCATGCTTGGAGAGGGGCCAGTTTCCGCTGTCGTGGAGGACGGGTAAACTGGTCCTCGTGAAGAAGCCGGGGCGTCCTGCGGACTCTCCGTCCGCGTACCGGCCCATTGTGCTGCTCGACGAGGTGGGAAAACTGTTCGAGAGGATAATATCAGACCGCCTCGTCGGGCACCTGTCTGGAAGGGGGCCGGATTTAGCGGACGGCCAGTTCGGCTTCCGCAGAGGGCGCTCCACGGTGGACGCCATCATGCGCGTGAGGGACCTCACGACGGGGACTGCGTTGGCTAGGGGGCGAGTCGTGGTGGCGGTGTCTCTGGACATCGCCAACGCCTTCAATTCGTTGCCCTGGAGCTGCATTCTGGAGGCACTCCGGTATCACCGGGTGCCTGCCTATCTCCGTCGTGTAGTCGAGGCTTACTTGACGGACAGATGCGTCATCTACCCCGGTCACCGGGGCGTGTGGAATCGGCGAGAGGTGTCGCGCGGTGTCCCACAGGGATCGGTCCTGGGACCTCTCCTGTGGAACATCGGGTACGATTGGGTGCTACGCACCGACCTCCCGAGCGGCGTCAGCATTGTCTGTTATGCTGACGACACGCTGGTGCTGGCGAACGGGAGGTCGCATCAGGCGGCGGCCGACCTGATGTCACAAGCGGTTGCGACAGTCGTTGCAAGGATCCGGCAGTTGGGACTCGAGGTGGCGCTCCACAAGTCCGAGGCCATGTGTTTCTATGGCCGTCGGAACGCGCCACCTCCAGATGGGTCCCAAATAACGGCAGGAGGAGTTACCATCGGCGTCGAGTCGGCGATGAAGTACCTGGGTCTCGTCCTCGACAGCCGATGGAACTTCACGGAGCATTTTCGTCGTTTGGCCGCTAAGTTGGAACGGTCTGGGGCCGCGCTCAAGCGGCTCCTTCCCAACCTCGGGGGGCCAAACGCCTCCTGCCGGAGGTTGTATATGGGGATTGTGCGATCCATGGCCCTCTACGGTGCCCCTGTGTGGGCGCCGGACTTGAAGCGGCGGCCGGCACGTACGCTGGTCGCGTCCCAGAGGGTCATGGCCATCCGAATAATCCGCGGATATCGCACGATCTCCGGGAAGGCGGCGATCCTTGCCGGATCACCGCCGTGGGATCTAGAAGCGAAGGCGCTTGCGCGCGTCTACAGTTTGCGCGCAGACGCGCGTCGCCGGGGCGAAGATCCTCTGCCGCGCCAAATTTGTGCGTGGCGGAATGAGCTCCGGCGAGATCTCATGGCAGAGTGGAAACAACGACTGTCGCAACCGAGGGCCGGGCACGCTACCATAGCAGCAGTAAGACCCCTCTTTGAGGAGTGGCTTGAGAGACGCCACGGCGTCCTCACCTTCCGTCTGACGCAGGTGCTTACCGGGCACGGCAGCTTCGGTAGGTTCCTGTTTCGGATCCAGCGGGAGGAAACGCCCGAGTGTCGTCATTGTGAGGATCACCTAGAGGATACGGTGGAGCATACGGTAGCGGTATGCCCTGCCTGGGCTGAGCACCGCCGTATCCTCAGGGAAGTGATCGGCGGCGGCGACCTCTCGCGCCCGGCCTTAGTCGAGGCCATGGTGCGGAGTGAGAGGAACTGGGACGCCGTCTCCTCCTTTTGTGAAGCAGTCATGCTCGCAAAGAGAGAGGCGGCCCGCGTGAGGGAGCAATCCTCCTCCTCACGCCCCAGCAGCCGCAACTGGCGACACTACGGGCGTCGGGGATCAAGGGACGATCACCGTAAGCAAGGGCCTGCGGTCGGCGAGTAAGGGCAGCTCGCCGCCCGACCAGAACCAGGCCCGAGCGTACGGCGCGTAGCGATCCGCGCGCGCCTCAAAGAGCCATTAGACCACCACAGATGGGGCCCTAAAGGGCTGATGTTCAGCCGGGATTGCGGGGTAAGCGCAATGAGGCACCGCGACCTCGGCACAGAGCAGGAGAAGGAACAGGGGGGTTTTTAGTCAGTAAGAGTCTGACACTCCCTCCTGCCCGGCCCTGGGCGGGAGAAGTCATTTGATGATTTCCCCTCACAAAAAAAAAAAAAAAAAAACCCTCTCATATTACAGGTGGTATACACTACATGCACAAACATACTAAAAAGTATAATAACATCCATAAAATAGTGGAGAAATTCAGTGTCAGTGTGTGGGGCGGTCGCTTGTAATACATTAAAATAAAGGCATTCATTCTCTAATTTTGTACACTTCTCAAATTCACAACTTTTCCATTTTTCATATTTCACACGTCAATTTACTGTATGTTTTGTTAAGAGAGGTTTTTCAGCGACTGTTTTCCATACCGTTGATGATAACTATTTAAGTCGGAAGACGATAAATCCTATTTTTGATGAACTTGTTCCTGTAATAGTTAATTTTCTTATTTTCCCCTTTTTAATGGACTGTTTCACCTTTAAAGCTGGATGGAACCCCATGTTGTCGATCTAACCAAATCTTAATAAAGTTTTTTTTGTCTTCGAAGCCCCCATCATTCTTACAAACCAAGAAACCAACCAACAGGCAATGAGTGAGTTCATAATCACGACCTTATGACTCACTACAAAAATATGAAAGCTAAATACACATCGATAGCGAACGCCATCTGTGATTACACTTCGAAACTAAGAGAACATTCAACGACCTTCACCCCACTGACTTACTCTGCTTACATCAATGGACGCGTGATGATACCGCAACGGTAATGACTACGAATGCTCTCAAAAGATCGATGTTGTAATACTTCAATAGTTTTAGTAAAAGTAATGTTCAAATTTATAATTGGGTATGATATTAGGCTTGATAGACAGATGGATGGGTGCATTTTTGTATTGCAACTGAATTTTTATTATTATGGCCTACTTAATGCAGTCCATCCTGACTAGATAAAATATTATTAATGACGTTTAGTGTTGGATGTCGATTATTTATTTTAAGATCTTGATTTTACAATAAGTTAGTCTCAACTGTTACTAGAAATAGTTCCCAATAGCGTCTTTTTTTGTCAGGGGAAAATCATATAATATCTTCTCCCGCCCAGGATAAGGCGAGAGAGAGTGTTAGACTCCCCGTTCCTTCTCCTGCTTTGGGCCGAGGTCGCGGTGCCTCATTGCGCTTACCCCGCAACCCCGGCTCCCAATAGCTTCCTGAGAGGAAAATTGAATTTCAAAACAACCCTTATTGTCACATGCTAATGTAGTATTAATACACAAAGTATTCAAAATATCCAGTTCTATGAAATATGTATGAAGGAAAAAAAAAAAACAATAAACGGCAAACAAGCAGATGGATCACCAATGTAATGAAGATAATAAAGATCGGCGTCGCGCATGTACAATCGCAACATTTAAAGAGTTACAAATGTGTTGCCGGCCTGTTCTCTGTTGTCCGGGCTTAAGGATTGGGAATGGGAGGAATGGGAAATTATTGAACCGCTGGTACCAGACGAGGCGAAATTTCTTTCGATGTCCTTACGTGTCGAAGTATGGCTGACTTACAAATTCTTGAAAATAGGTAGTTACGAATATTTTTTTTACGGTTCGGATCTTTAACAGATTCTGCATAGTATGTGTAAAATGTTGCATATCCAATAGGCAGTTAAAAAAATATGACGTTTACAATTTATGTAGTTGTTATGAACTAGATGTTTGAGGAATGCGAGATTAAAAGTAAGGAAATGCATTGTGTTGGATATTATTAATACGACATAAAGTCATAAACGATTAATATTTTTTATTCTGAATAAAATCGCACACTATAATATCTCCTGAGATGATTGTTAGCAGATATTGTGTCTTTTATGCGTCCCAGACGCGAATAAATACTTTTTGTTTGTTTTGTTTGTTATATTGAGGGCATAGCTGCACAGACAGGTAACATTAACATTAACACAGAAGAAGGTATCTTCTTTTACTTTTATCTTTTTTTTCTTTTAAATGAAAAACGTTGCCCCACACTAGGATTTTCTCCTGTGTCGTGGGCGCGTTTACAAACATACAATTTCACTTGCACATCACACCCAGACCCGAAACAAACAATTTGTGGATCACACTAACTGTTCAGTTCAGTGCGGGAATCGAATCCGGGACACGTTGCACGGCAGCCAGTTGCCCAGCCACCGCACCAATCGTGCAGTCGAAGGTATGCACATCCCTATAATCAAATCCTCAATAAATTAGTTGACAACGAATCTTCAGATCAGGCTGATAGATATATACTATTCCAAATATAAAACCAACTCATCTTCAAGGGGATGACATTTTACAGATTTGGAATTGTGGTTTTATCCGATAGCATTACCATGTACGTACTGAACATGACAATCTTATTTTGATTCACTACATTATTAAAAGCTCTTCAAATGAAACGTGCGTTTCCTGGCCTCTATGACCTACAAGGAAACCAGATCATTATTAAACTTATTATCTTGATTACGCCTTTTAAAATCAAAACTATTTCAAACAGACGTTTCTCTGAGGTCATCTACAATTGGACTAGCCCATCCTCGTACATGAATCGCGATGATGAAATATTGAACGCTACTAGCAAAGAAGTAGATCGACGCGCACCCAACTATATATAGTGTACTGATATTGTAAGGTTATCAGTTGCATCCACTGCTTCATAGTAGCAAGTACATCAGAATAACAAAAATGAAATTGGTGAGCAATTGTAAAAAAGTATAACATAGAGTTCAGAAAAAAGAGCGAGGAAATAGGTCAATGGAAGATGTGTTTGAATCATATTTCGAAGTAATTTTTATGGTGTCATGTATTAAAAGAGAAAAATACTTTTTATTTTTTTGTTTTTCTGTCCGAAACTGCAAAATATTGAGCCTTCTACGATCCAACTCATATTAAACAGTTAGATAACGACTTTTTGAAAGCAATACTGTTAAGAAAAAAAATGCCCTATAAAACATCTTTTGTGTTTCAGTTCATCGTCTTAGCTGCAGTCACTTTGGCGCAGGCCGCCAAACTGGACAGGACCTACCTTCCTCCCAACGCCCAAGCTTCTTCAGGATCTGCCTTCCTTGATGCTCCTCGCCAGTCCAACGGATTCCAGCAACATTCTGGTTCTTACTCCAATGGATTCTCTCAATCAAACAACTTTGCTCAAACTGGAGCTTACTCAGGCTTCGAAGCCCGTCCCGTAGAGCGCGCACAGGCTGCCTTCGAGAGGAACGCTGCTATCCTTCGTCAGGACAACTCTAATGATGGCGAGACTTACGCGTATGCTTATGAGACTGAGAACGGTATCTCCGCCGAGGAGAACGGAGTAGCGACCAACGGAGTGCAGGCTCAGGGCGGATACTCCTACACAGGGGATGATGGCAAGGTCTACTCTGTGAGGTGAGTATCTAAACTGTACTAAAAATTTAATCTTTATTGTAGAATTTTAAAAATAACATATCAATAATTTCAGGTACACCGCTGATGAGAACGGTTTCCAGCCACAGGGTGACCATCTCCCCACTCCTCCTCCGATCCCAGCTGAGATCCTAAAGGCTCTGGAACAGAACGCTCGCGATGAGGCCGCTGGTATCTACGACGATGGTGAGTAGCATGATGCATTCATGCGAAATTCAGGCCTAAAACCAAATTCATGTAATATCTTAATAACTTTGCCTTTCATCCTTTGTTTAGGAACCTACCGTGAAGCCTCCTTCTCAAGCAACAACCAACAACAGTACTACAACAACAACGCTCAGAGCTCTGTCGCTGAAGTCCAGAAAGCCTACCTTCCTCCCTTCGCTCAGCGTAACAACCAGGGAACCGGAGTCCAGCCACCCGCTTTCAACAACAATGCCTTTGCTCGCAACAACGCTGCCCAAAGCACTAACTCAGCCGCTGGAATCCAAAAATCGTACCTTCCTCCCTTCGCTCAGCGTAGCAACCAAAGGGCTGCTGTCCGTCAACCCACCGTCAACAACAACTCTTTTGCCAGGAACAACGCTGGCTTCAACTCTGGAGTTCAGAAATCGTACCTTCCCCCCTTCCAGAGAAATGGAGCGGGACAATCCTTCAACGCTAGAGATGGCTACCGTTACTAGAAAATTTTAGACTGTTTTTGTTACTGTGATTTTGAATTATTTAATATATAGAAATGCCATATCTGTATTTGTGATTTATTTATTTTTATTATTACATTAACGAAGTTACTTTATCAACCTCCTCCAAAAAAAGAACAAAAACAATATCACATAATAATTGATGCTAGGAATTGTTTGTGCTTGGATTAATATCATGTACGTTGGTTTTCGATAATTCCCTGGTGTTCAAGTTAATTTTAAATTAAATGACAATGAATATCATAAAGCTGGGTAAGCGCAATAAGTCACCGCAGCTTCGGCTTAGAGCAGGACTTCTCCAGTCTCCTGCTCTAAGCCGAAGCCGAACAGGGGGTTTTTAGTCAGTAAGAGGCTAACACTTCCTCCCGTTATCCTATAAGTATCTCCTTACAAAAAAAACTATTTCATAATATAAAAGTTGCAAGAGAAATTAAAAAATACCATAATCATAATTATTATGCCATCAAATCATCACACAATAAAATCTTATATCAGCTAATTTGTTAAAACAGAAAACGCATCAGATAAACTAATAATAATTAATTCCCATCCCACGGTTGTCGTGGGACTAAATAAAATAATTATCACAAATAGTCCACTTGTAATTAATGACAATTAAAGCACGAAATCTTGGACGGTGTGATTTATTTCCAACTGAAATTATTTTAACGACTTTAAGTTCTGGTCACATAAAGGTACTCGATGTCTGCGCTTACGCCACTAAAGTAGTAACATGTGAAATTGCTGTGACAAAAAAACAAGGCCGATATTCGCCTTGATAATTTGATAATAAATAGTTTTTACAAATTACACACTACAATTTTTTGGTAAGAATTTAAAATCGTGACGTCATATAATGAAATGAAGTAATTTTAAGTAACTTAAAACCATCCCCTTGCAACTCTTGCCCTGTGTCAACATTTCGTTATATGCCAAGTCACGTCTACATCATCAGCCTATAAGTACCCACTGTTGAGCAAAAGCTTCTTTTAACACAGAGAAGGTTTGAGAATTAATCACCACGCTTGCTCAAGGATAGATTATTTCAGGCTTATCATTAGAAATTATTCAATCAAATCAAATCAAAATCATTTATTCCAACTAAACCATAAATAGGTACTTTTAAACGTCAAAATAGTTCAATTAATAATTAGTTCAGTTTTCCTCGTGATGTTTTCCTTCACCATTTATCAGCGATGTCAAAATACTACTCTGTCAAGAAAGTACCGGGAAAAAGTCAATAATACACAAAATGTTTGTTATTCATCTAAATTTATTTTATCACCTTCAAAGTATGCTCCTTCAGAAACGATACACCCACGCCAACGAATAATCCAATCATCGAAACTTTTTTTAAACGCTGTTTCCGGAATTGAGTTCAGTGCTCGCCGCGAATTCTCCTTTAAGGCTTCTAACGATTGAAAACGGGTGCCACGAAGGGGTAATTTGAGTGTGGGAAAAAGAAAGAAGTCGGCTGGAGCCATATCTGGCGAATATGGTGGCTGCTCGATGGTGTTTGTTGAGTGTTTGGACAAAAAATCGTTTACAATGATGGCCTTGTGCGAAGGCGCATTATCGTGATGCAAAATCCAAGAATTTTCTTTCCACATTTCTGGCCTTTTTCGTCGAATTTGTTCTCTTAAACGCCGCATAACGCTCAAATAATATTCTTTATTTACCGTTTGACCTTCGGGCAAGAATTCTGAGTGCACAACACCACGATAGTCAAAGAAAACAGTCAACATGACTTTGACTTTTGATCGACTTTGACGTGGCTTTTTGGTTTTGGTTCAGTTGGAAGGCGCCATTCCGAAGCTTGTTGACTAGTTTGCATGTCAAACTCGTAAACCCACGTCTCGTCACCAGTAACAATGCGTTTCATGAATGTTGGGTCGGTATTGACTCGTTCTAGCATGTCCTCAGCGACTTTCATGCGATTTAGTTTTTGAAGAAATTCAGGTCTTTTGGGACTAGCCGAGCGGCAACACGTTTCATACCCAAATTATTTGTTAAAATAGTACGGATCGACTCGTGAGATACAGAAAGTTCGGCGGCCATCTCTCTCAAACTTGAATGAGGATTTTCAGTCACTATTTCCTTCACTTTTGCGATGTTAACTTCAGTTGCAGACGTTGATGGCCTACCAGAACGAGGCAAATCTTCCATCGCATCTCGACCGCTTTTGAACGCTTTGTACCACTCATAAGCACGTGTTTTTGATAAAGTCGTAGTCGTCGTCGTCTTCACCGTAAGCCTTCTGTAACATTTTGAGTGCCTCCGAACACGAAATTTCATTGGCGATGCAAAATTTAAGACAAACTCTTTGTTCGATGTTTTTGTCCATTATGAAATTCGCAATACACACTAGATATTATAAAACTAAAAATAGCACTGTTTTTAATATAAATAACAGATGTAACTCAAATTCCGCGCCAAAATGGAAAACAGTTATGCCAATCTAACAACAACAAAAAAAATTAAAATTCGAATTTGGAACCTTAAAAAAAACATTCATTCCCGATACTTTGTTGACTGAATGTATTATCTAAGAAAATAATTTAAATAGAAATAGTAACATTGTTAGGTACTTTCCAGGTTTTAAACCCGCGCCCTGATTCATGAAAAGTAGGTGGCTTACCACAAGGTAGGTGCAGTACTAAAGGAATCAAACAGACATTTTTTAAACAGGACCGTCTTTATATACCGTTGTAAAAAAATATGTTTTGCAGTCTGCATGAAGAATGATCTACATTTATTGCAATCTGGCAGTGACATCGAGGTATGTTATGTGTTTTCACACAGACATAGATCTATACTAATATTATTAAGAGGTAAAATTTGTATGTTTGTAAGTTTGTATGTAGGGGGTATTCTTTGGAAACGCTGGTCGGATTGCCAAAATTCTTTCACTGATAGATAGCTACAATGTTCCTGAGTGCTATGGGCTATAAAACATCACGTTACGATCAAATGGAGCCGAGCAGCGGGTGATAATACGAGAGTAGCTAGTATTATACAATTGGCGAAATAAATACACGTAATTTACATTTTACATATGAATCCTTGTACATAACAATTATTACGCATAACATAGTATAAAGTATGACATCAAAAACTATAATTTTAAAATATGTTACCTATGTTATCGTCATACAGAAAATAGAAATGTCTCACATAATACAATATATGTATATTATCTCACACACACACACACAGATACACAAACACACAAAAAATACAGAGAGAGAGAGAGAGAAAAAGAACAGCTGTGAAACAACGACAGATATGTGTTTCGCCTTATATAATTATATATTCCCATCCCACAGAGCCAGAATGGACACGGTTGTATGAAATACTTAAGGCAATTTATCAGCTATCACTTGCTAAAGTAATAGATAACGTTTTAAAATGGAGGACAGCTATGCTACAGTACAAATTGACCTTACCGGAAACTGGCCTAAAACAATGCCACTTAATATTTCCACACATTACATTTAATTAAACCTTGTTTTGTCATCCCATTTTCCTAACTCTTTGCAATTTATTTTTTATGTCCCATCCTAGGATTTTCTCCTGTGTCATGTGCGTTAACAAGCATGCAATTTCACCCTGACCCGGTATAAAGGTTTGGGGATCACCAGGTGAAAATTAAGCCACACCTAAAAATTTTAAATATATATGTAATATGGAAAAAATACTTCCACGTCTTTAATAGTTCAGCTATTTCGTCAATGAAGCGTCAATTTAGGAATGGCAATGAAACAATTAGTGTATTCATTTTCTAGTATGTTAAATTTCAATCTATTTCATTTGCATTTCGTAGGTTATGCTCTATTTTATTATAATTCGATCATAGCTTTCTTGCAATGTGACCACACCTAAGGTCAGCCACAAATAAACAAGTTCATCCTCGAGCATCATACGCTCATTAAGAAACATTGGCCGCTACTTACGATGTAATTGATGGATTCGCACCTCACTATAAATACTGTGATAACGATCGTGGGTTATCAGTTGCACTCACAGCTTCTGGGTAGCAAGTTCTGTACAACACAAGAACACAAAATGAAATTGGTGAGATTTTATATAGAGCAATTGAGTTTTTTAATTGTTAATAAAATATTAAGTTCATCATTAAATTACTTGACCGTATTTTTCATTTTTAGTTCATCGTCTTAGCCGCTGTTGCTTTGGCTCAGGCCGCCAAATTGGACAGGACTTACCTCCCACCAAACGCGGAAGCCTCTGCAGGATCTGCGTTCCTCCAAACTCCTCGTCAGTCTAACGGATTCCAAGGACAAACTGGTGCCTTCTCATCCAACTCCAACGCCCAGAGTGGAGCTTACTCAGGCTTGGAAGCCCGTCCCGTAGAGCGCGCTCAGGCTGCCTTCGAGAGGAACGCTGCTATCCTTCGTCAGGACAACTCTAATGATGGAGAGACTTACGCGTATGCTTATGAGACTGAGAACGGTATCTCCGCCGAGGAAAACGGAGTGGCGACCAACGGAGTGCAGGCTCAGGGCGGATACTCCTACACTGGGGATGATGGCAAGGTCTACTCTGTGAGGTAAGCATTAATTCTAAAATTGGACTTTAATTTTGTTATGTCAATAATACAAACTAACATCATTTGTCACGTTACAGGTACACCGCTGATGAGAACGGTTTCCAACCTCAAGGTGACCATCTCCCCACTCCTCACCCCATCCCAGAAGAGATTCTGAAGGCTCTGGAACAGAACGCTCGCGATGAAGCTGCTGGCATCTTTGACGATGGTTAGCATTTCTGAAAATTGCTCACTCCTTGTTGCAAATTTAATTTACAGTAAATAAATAGGTAATATATTTTTATTTTCAGGATCCTACAGCGAAGCCAAATACGACAGCAGCGCTCGTAGTGATGCTGCTGCTGGAGTCCAGAAAGCGTACCTCCCCCCCTTCGCGCAGAAGGCTGGAGCGAGACAATCCTCCTTCGACGCTAGAGCCGGCTACCGTTACTAGAGACTGGTGTAAATTATTGTACATATCGGATCGTTATTCAATAAAGTATTTATTTAAACACAAACTCTTTATTATGATTTAAGGCTGATTTTTCAATAGTCAGTTATCCGACAATTAAAATTGTTGCTGTCACTGTCTTAAACAATCATTCTGACACGACAGCATCATACTTACTTCTCAGATACCAAACTATTGAAAAATCAGCCCTCAGTATTTGAAAACAAACACTCCTTTATAATTATTGTAAAAGTAAACTTAATTGTTAAGTTCGAGTTAATAGAAAACTGTTATAAAATTAGTTATTCTTTTGTGGTGAACTTTTTAACATTGTGTCCCACTTTCTATTAAAATCACGTCCATCTCAATTAAAATCCTATTTTCTTATTCTTTGGGATGTCTTGTCATCATCATCATCATCATTATCAGCCACTATTGGTTATCAGCTACTTCAATGACACAGGCTCAATGTCCAGTACTTCGCATCGGACTTAAATTGTACTATGTATTCCAAATATGAAGTACTAGCTACTCTCGCGCGGTTTCACCCGCTGCTCGGCTCCATTTGATCGTAGCGTGATGTTTTATAGCCTACAGCACTCAGGAACATTGTAGCTATCTACCAGTGAAAGAATTTTGGAAATCCGACCATCGGTTCCAAAGATTACCCCCTACATACAAACTTACAAATTTTACCTCTTTATAATATTAGTACAGTTGTTGGACGACCCTGACATCAAGCTTGGGATCCTAAGCTTAGCAGTCACGCTTACAGCCACTTCTCTAATGAGGTTTACGCTCACGATCTTAGAAAATACTCAGCAATGATTAAGACTACCAACAAACAGTTGAAACAATACAATTTTGAGTTATAATCATATTTCAAAATTCTTTATGAGTAATTAGCAAGGAAGGAATCTCCTGGTTGATGTCTTTATCGATAAGGTAGTACCGAGTTGTCCTGTTTTTATATTGTGTCTGATGTATAAGTTCCTTTAACAATGGAAATAAAATTTCAACTCCTTAGTTTGGTATAATAAAGATTATAATAAAAAGTATAAAAAGAGAAAAAAATAAAATAAAAAAAAATGTGATTGGATACCTACTTCACAACTAGTCTAATAAATTATTATAAACTGTCAAAATTGTACTGTGAACGTTGTATTGAAGGTATTTAGTTTTGAAAAAAAAATACATACTTAGAAAATATTAAAATATATGATTATGAGGGTATACATATAGTTATGTGTCAAAAAATCTTCAATCACCCTGCTACACTTTGATCTATGTCGTAAGCAGACAAGTAAGTGGTAGTCTTCTTTTATAAAACTTGCATAAGTAACTGATAAAGACAGATCGAGTAATCTACTCATCACTTGCGCAATGAACTTCGCGAACTTAAACTTCAAATTAAGATTAAAAATAAAACGTAACCTCAATTACTAAACAAGCCGTGCTTATCTCAATTTCGCTTAGATAAAAACTCCGTGCAATATTTTTTATTTAGGTCACATTTAGTGTCGAATATATTAAAATGAATAACTAAAATCTTCTTTACTATCTCTACTATCTAATCAGTTGGCTGCCATCTTAATGATGATAGATGATTTTGTTCCTTAACAGGTAAAAAAAGAATAAGTGTGGGAGAGTCATGCTTCAGTACGAATGGGCCGGCTCGACCAGTGTGATACTAGGTCCTTTCAATAAACTGGCGCGAAATAACCTGGTTTTGCCGTGTAAGTAGGGTCACTGGAGGCCCGATTGTTCATTCTTCTTCACGAATCTCTAAATCCCTAATACCGGAATTCTTAAAAAGGCCGGCAACGCAACTCCTATGATATTGCAGGTGTCTATGGGTGGCGGCCAATTGCTTACAATCTGCTAGTCGTCCTATCACATAAAAAGGGATAAAACATTAGAAGCTAAATGAAGCTCAGTTTAGTTTTGGAGAAGCATATCGTTTATAGTATTAAGGTAGATAGTGGTAAAACACATAATAATTATATGTGCTTTTATTCTTACATTAAAGATTGGTGGTTCTACGAGTATATAAAGTAGCTTTGTGCACGTATTTCTTCTCAACCAAACATCTGTTTACTGTTAGTATTTCCAAAGTTTCATAATTCTGACTTTTTAACATAATATTTCTCGCACAGTAAATTATGATTTTTTTAAGCGTCTACTCTAATACTTTTTCTGCAATCTATCGAAAAATTCCATCTCTATAATTATCTTAGCAATGTGCATTACCAGAGCATCTGCATACATTTCGTAACTGATCTAGCATCAGCCATTCTGTGTCAGTCTGTAAGATTTATCAGACCAATTTGTTTTGACATTACTGACATGTCTAGTTAAAGATTTCAATAGATCATTACTCATTCGATTCTAGATACACTCGATGGACAGGCAGAAACGATCACATTTCAATTTCAATCATGAGAAAATAGTTACATATGGGAATATTTATTTAAAATAGTGTACCACTGTATATTTACACAACTGTTAAGTATAATTCTGAGAAGAGGACGAAAGAAGAAACGTTTTTAGAAACAAGGTACAGTACAAATTAACTAAAAATTGCGGGTTACTCACGTGTATATATTGAGAAAAGCTCTAAGTAGGCTGCGCGACGTCGCCGCGTCCGCGCACGCTGCTCATGAGGAAGAATCTCTCTGTGGTTCGAAACTAGTAGAGCTTTTCTCAATGTAAACACGTGAGTAACACGCGATTTTTAGTTAATTTAGTATGTCTCACGATAGTTACTGTTATTATAAAAATATAGTACAAGTGTTTATCAAAAATAATCATTCGTTTAAATAAATACTTTATTGAATAACAATCCGATATGTACAATAATTTACATCAGTCTCTAGTAACGGTAGCCGGCTCTAGCGTCGAAGGAGGATTGTCTCGCTCCAGCCTTCTGTGCGAAGGGGGGGAGGTACGCTTTCTGGACTCCAGCAGCAGCATCACTACGAGCGTTGCTGTCGTATTTGGCTTCACTGTAGGATCCTGACAATATAAATAAATTACCTGTTTATTTACTGTAAAGAAAATTCGCACCAAGAAGCGAGTAATTTTCTGAAATGCTTACCATCGTCAAAGATGCCAGCAGCTTCATCGCGAGCGTTCTGTTCCAGAGCCTTCAGGATCTCTTCAGGGATGGGGTGAGGAGTAGGGAGATGGTCCCCTTGAGGTTGGAAACCGTTTTCATCAGCGGTGTACCTGCAAAGTGACAAATGATGTTTGTATTATTGAGATAACAAAATTGTTTGATAGTTCAATTTTAGAATTAATGCTTACCTCACAGAGTAGACCTTGCCATCATCCCCAGTGTAGGAGTATCCTCCCTGAGCCTGCACTCCGTTGGTCGCCACTCCGTTCTCCTCGGCGGAGATACCGTTCTCAGTCTCATAAGCATACGCGTAAGTCTCTCCATCGTTGGAGTTGTCCTGACGAAGGATAGCAGCGTTCCTCTCGAAGGCAGCCTGAGCGCGCTCTACGGGACGGGCTTCAAAGCCTGAGTAAGCTCCACTCTGGGCGTTGGAGTTAGGTAAGATGGCACCGGTTTGTCCCTGGAATCCGTTAGATTGACGAGGAGTTTGGAGAAAGGTAGATCCTGCAGAGGCTTCCGCGTTTGGTGGGAGGTAAGTCCTGTCCAATTTTGCGGCCTGAGCCAAAGCAACAGCGGCTAAGACGATGAACTGAAAATGAAAAATACGGTCAAGTTATTTAATGATGAACTTAATAATTAATTAAAACTCAATTGCTCCAGATAAAACCTCACCAATTTCATTTTTTGTTCTTGTGTTGTACAGAACTTGCTACCCAGAAGCTGTGAGTGTAACTGATAACCCACGATCGTTATCACAGTATTTATAGTGAGGTGCGAATCCATCAATTACATCGTAAGTAGCGGCCAATGTTACTTAATGAGCGTATGATGCTCGAGGATGAACTTGTTTATTTGTGGCTGACCTTAGGAGTGGTCACATTGTAAGAAAGTATATTAGCAATAGGAAGGTGGTATTGATTTTAAAGTAGAGCTGATATTTATGTAATGTAATGTGTGATAAATAATTATAACATAATGCACTTTTATTGTATTTTATATTAGTAAAGTCTCGTTATCGATTTCAACCATAATGGCTAGTCTGTTTTAAAAATCAATTCTCCAAAAGGAAATATTAAAATTCACAAATTTATACTTTTTTCGTCGAGTATAAACTAAAAATTAGACTAGAAACATCAATGAAAACACAGAAACACTGAAGTTCCAGTTTAGTTTCGTTTATTTTGAAAATTTTTACGAAATTAATCGGTGAATACTGTTAGAGTTAGTTAAGTGTGGGAGAGCCTTGAAGTGTGGGAGAGCCATGCTTCGGCACGAATGGGTCGGCTCGACCGGAGTGGTGATAACCGGCGTGAAACAACCAGTGTTGTGTTTCGCCGTGTGAGTGAGGTTACCGGAGGCCTAATCCTTCCCCTTCCCTAATCCCTCCCCAGTTCCTAAATCTCCAAATCTCTAATCCCTAAAAGGTCGGCAACGCACTCGTAACTCCTCCGTTGCGGGTGTCCATGAGCGGCGCTGATTGCGTACCATCAGGTAATCCGTCTGCTCGTTTGCCGACCTATTACATTCAAAAAAAAAAGACTAGAAGACAACTGACTTCAAAAATAAGTGGATAAATGGGATGCACGATGGTGTGAGTCAGCTCCTAAGTACCAGACGGTGTGTGTCGGTTTGCAGTTTAATAAGTGTGACAATCGACCATCTTACGAGGACATCTAAGAACGGTAACATCCCTTCTCTCTCTTCTGAACTGTTCCTTGTTGTGCACTGATTTCAAGTTTCCAAGAATTCTGCCACAAGTTTCTGGTTGATGATAGCGAATATACCATCAACGTATCTTCATCAAATTGCGGTTGTACTGGGCAGAGGCTCATGCTTGACGCTCAAATCAAGCCATGTATATATTTGCCACCACTAGGGCTAGAGGCGATCCCAATGCGACCCCTGTCACCCCTTATAATAGTTACCTCTCCACAGGAAATAACCCGAATTGAGGCAATTATGGACACAGTCAGTGTAACCAGAGCCTTTGCCTCATTTACTGGAACATTGCTGAATAGCGATGTGTTGTCCTAACTTTTAATCATCTTTGTTTTCCTGGAGGTGAACATCCTCCTTATTTGCGGATGCAGACGTGTATATTTCATATAAAATGAAGCTAAGTAAGTACGTATGATGTGTTATACCATAATATCTGCATATAATAATATGGTATTTTAGATATGTGTGATGATAATGTGGGCTGGAGGCGTAATAAAGACCGGAATAAATATAAATCTTCTATCGAGCCATTCTTCTGGCTAAAGTATAAGACCTACTGACTGTGGAGACTGTAGGGACTGAGACTGCACCTATAACGAATACTTCTAACGTATTTGTATACATACGCTGTGAGCCTACCTTGTCATAATAAATAAATAAATAATTTATAAGCTTGTATCCTCAACTTGGTCGGCTTCGAAAAGCAGCACATATTTTTTTCCAATTCCTAAACCTCCCGTATTTCTAAAAGACATGATATTAATAAAATAGTAATCAGTTTTTTTGCGGGAGATAGGATTCCTCAAGCTATAAAGGCACAGAAAAACTGCACAACTGGATGCATCTTAGTCACCAAGCACCATGGAAGTTTGAATTAAAACTAAGTGGGTGGGTTCCTTCCTACATAGGATCTATAACGAGATCCCTAGATCAATTAAAGAAAAAAGTGATGTTCATGGTTTTAAACAAGCCTTACTTAAACTTTTATTTGTAAAATCATATTATACTGTTAACAAATACCTATATGCATTGTAATTTATTTATTTTGGATCATTTTAAAATTAATAGATTTTTGGAGGTTCACGCAATTTTAAATTTTATTTGGTATTTAAGTGCGTATTTTGTTTGAAAAAAAAACATTTGTATGCCGGTGATGGCTTGGCATAGCGTTCAATTAAGGGTACCAACATTATCTGTAACTAAAAAGTACCTACCTACCTATGATCAACAAAATTAAATCATTTTCATTCATCTGTTTTTTATTTTTTTATTATACTAAAAGATTTGTAGGTGACCGTGTCATTAATTTTAGCGATACAAAAACAATAACAGCAAATTAGACGCCATATTATAGGGTAATTTTCAGTTCCTATGATATAGAAATGATTTCAGAAATGGGCTCTGTTCAACATTACACTGAAATGTACTTTATTGACTGCACGGTTGGTGCGGTGGCTGGGCAACTGGCTGCCGTGCAACGTGTCGCGGGTTCGATTCCCGCACGGGACAACACTTTGAGTGATCCACAAATTGTTGTTTCGGGTCTGGGTGTCATGTGTATGTGACATTGTATGTTTGTAAACGCACCCACAACACAGGAGAAAATCCTAAAGTGGGGCAACGTTCTTTTTTAACGCGAATATGTAAATGTCGCAATTAAACCGGGTATACGAAATAAATTCGGAATGAAAAATCTTTGTTTGCTCCAATAGCATTGCCGCACTCAGAGACATTCGACACTATACACTACATACACACTACACTATACACTATACACTATTCCTTATTTTCAGTTTAAAACAATTGCTAATGACTGGTTTAATCTTTGACAGCCGGAGCGCAGATATAGGTGAGACACAGTGTTTTCTGTCCACATTGTGTCTCACATACCGGCAGACAAGAGGTTAAGTAACTATTTAAAGACTTTGAGTTTGGCGGTTACACAGTAACTGTTACTCTATTGTGATGAGGGATAAAATCATACTAAAAATATTTTTGTCATTCGGAAAATCAGTAGTCTTAGAGAGTTTTTTGCTTTACTATGGAGTTTCCCAAGGTAAAGATAACCATTTCAAGAGTTATCAAACTCTTTATTATTACTATCTTTTTTTATTAAAATGACAGTTGTGTTTTCCACCATGAACCCAAAGCGGCAAAAGGAAAGGACGAAATGAATCAGCAGACATTGTGTTCAATTAAATACTTTATTGAGTAACAATGATTGTGATATGTACAATAATTTACATCAGTCTCTAGTAACGGTAGCCGGCTCTAGCGTCGAAGGAGGATTGTCTCGCTCCAGCCTTCTGCGCGAAGGGGGGGAGGTACGCTTTCTGGACTCCAGCAGCAGAGATGGAAATTTGGGCAGCACTACGAGCGTTGTTGTTGAATGCGGGTTGTTGCGCACCACTCCTCTGGCTGTTGACAACAACAGCGTCAGTGTTGTCGAAGTTGATAGCTTGGGCGTTGTTGTCGTAGTAAGTTTGCTGAGAGTCGCGATTGTATTTAGCCTCGTTGTAAGATCCTGCAAAACAATAAAAAGTTATTACATATACCATCAAAAGTATTTACTTTTAATGTCAAGTCATTTGAATAGTGATATTTTTGTTACAATTATTTACCGTCGTCAAATATGCCAGCAGCTTCATCGCGAGCGTTCTGTTCCAGAGCCTTCAGAATCTCTTCAGGGATGGGGTGAGGAGTGGGGAGATGGTCACCTTGAGGTTGGAAACCGTTCTCATCAGCGGTGTACCTGTAACGCGACAAATGATGTTAGTTTGTATTATTTTGATAACGGGAATGTTGAAAGTCCAATTTTGGATAATGCTTACCTCACAGAGTAGACCTTGCCATCATCCCCAGTGTAGGAGTATCCGCCCTGAGCCTGCACTCCGTTGGTCGCCACTCCGTTCTCCTCGGCGGAGATACCATTCTCAGTCTCATAAGCATACGCGTAAGTCTCGCCATCATTGGAGTTGTCCTGACGAAGGATAGCAGCGTTCCTCTCGAAGGCAGCCTGAGCGCGCTCTACGGGACGGGCTTCAAAGCCTGAGTAAGCTCCACTCTGGGCGTTGGAGTTAGGTAAGATGGCACCGGTTTGTCCCTGGAATCCGTTAGATTGACGAGGAGTTTGGAGAAAGGTAGATCCTGCAGAGGCTTCCGCGTTTGGTGGGAGGTAAGTCCTGTCCAATTTTGCGGCCTGAGCCAAAGCAACAGCGGCTAAGACAATGAACTGAAAATGAAAAATACGGTCAAGTTATTTAATGATGAACTTAATAATTAATTAAAACTCAATTGCTCCAGATAAAACCTCACCAATTTCATTTTGTGTTCTTGTGTTGTACAGAACTTGCTACCCAGAAGCTGTGAGTGCAACTGATAACCCACGATCGTTATCACAGTATTTATAGTGAGGTGCGAATCCATCAATTACATCGTAAGTAGCGGCCAATGTTTCTTAATGAGCGTATGATGCTCGAGGATGAACTTGTTTATTTGTAGCTGACCTTAGGTGTGGTCACATTGTAAGAAAGTATATTAGCAATAGGAAGGTGGTATTGATTTTAAAGTAGAGCTGATATTTATGTAATGTAATGTGTGATAAATAATTATAACATAATGTACTTTTATTATATTTTATATTAGTAAAGTCTCGTTATCGATTTCAACCATAATGGCTAGTCTGTTTTAAAAATCAATTCTCCAAAAGGAAATATTAAAATTCACAAATTTATACTTTTTTCGTCGAGTATAAACTAAAAATTAGACTAGAAACATCAATGAAAACACAGAAACACTGAAGTTCCAGTTTAATTTCGTTTATTTTGAAAATTTTTACGAAATTAATCGGTGAATACTGTTAGAGTTAGTTAAGTGTGGGAGAGCCTTGAAGTGTGGGAGAGCCATGCTTCGGCACGAATGGGTCGGCTCGACCGGAGTGGTGATAACCGGCGTGAAACAACCAGTGTTGTGTTTCGCCGTGTGAGTGAGGTTACCGGAGGCCTAATCCTTCCCCTTCCCTAATCCCTCCCCAGTTCCTAAATCTCCAAATCTCTAATCCCTAAAAGGTCGGCAACGCACTCGTAACTCCTCCGTTGCGGGTGTCCATGAGCGGCGCTGATTGCGTACCATCAGGTAATCCGTCTGCTCGTTTGCCGACCTATTACATTAAAAAAAAAGACTAGAAGACAACTGACTTCAAAAATAAGTGGATAAATGGGATGCACGATGGTGTGAGTCAGCTCCTAAGTACCAGACGGTGTGTGTCGGTTTGCAGTTTAATAAGTGTGACAATCGACCATCTTACGAGGACATCTAAGAACGGTAACATCCCTTCTCTCTCTTCTGAACTGTTCCTTGTTGTGCACTGATTTCAAGTTTCCACGAATTCTGCCACAAGTTTCTGGTTGATGATAGCGAATATACCATCAACGTATCTTCATCAAATTGCGGTTGTACTGGGCAGAGGCTCATGCTTGACGCTCAAATCAAGCCATGTATATATTTGCCACCACTAGGGCTAGAGGCGATCCCAATGCGACCCCTGTCACCCCTTATAATAGTTACCTCTCCACAGGAAATAACCCGAATTGAGGCAATTATGGACACAGTCAGTGTAACCAGTAGATAAATCAATGTCCTTCAGAATGTTGGTTATTTTGGCCTTTGCCTCATTTACTGGAAACATTGCTGAATAGCGATGTGTTGTCCTAACTTTTAATCATCTCTGTTTTCCTGGAGGTGAACATCCTCCTTATTTGCGGATGCAGACGTGTATATTTCGTACAAAGTGACGCTTACGATATGATGTATTATACCATAATATCTGCATAGAATAATATGGTATTTTAGATATGTGTGTGTGTGTAATAAAGACCAGAATAAACATAAATCTTCTATCGAGTCATTCTTCTGGCTAAAGTATAAGACCTACTGACTGTAGAGACTGTAGGGACTGAGACTGTAACTATAACGAATACTTCTAACGTCTTTGTATACATACGCTGTGAGCCTCCCTTGTCATAATAACTAAATTAATAATTTATTAACTATAATCCTTGACTTTGACCTTGTCGGCTTCAAAAAGCAGCACGATGTTTTTTTTCCAATTCCTAAACCTCCCGTATTTCTAAAAGACTAGATATTAACGAAATAGTAATCAGTTATGTTTTTTTTTTGCTGGAGACAGGATTCCTCAAGCTATAAAGGCACAAAGAAACTGCACAACTGGATGCATCTTAGTCACCGTGCACTATGGAAGTTTGACTTAAAACTAAGTGTGTGGGTTCCTTCCTACCTAGGATCTATAATGAGATCCCTAGATCAATTAAAGAAAAAAGTGATGCTCATAGTTTTAAACTTACTTAAGCCTTACTTAAACTTTTATTTGTAAAATCATATTATACTGTTAACAAATACCTATATGCATTGTAATTTTTTTTATTTTGGATTATTTTACAATTAATAGATTTTTTGAGGTTCCTCGCAATTTTAATTTTATTTGGTATTTAAGTGCGTATTTTGTTTGAAAAAAAAACATTTGTATGCCGGTGATGGCTTGACATAGCGTTCAATTAAGGGTACCAACATTATCTGTAACTAAAAAGTACCTACCTACCTATGATCAACAAAATTAAATCATTTTCATTCATCTGTTTTTTATTTTTTTATTATACTAAAAGATTTGTAGGTGACCGTGTCATTAATTTTAGCGATACAAAAACAATAACAGCAAATTAGACGCCATATTATAGGGTAATTTTCAGTTCCTATGATATAGAAATGATTTCAGAAATGGGCTCTGTTCAACATTACACTGAAATGTACTTTATTGACTGCACGGTTGGTGCGGTGGCTGGGCAACTGGCTGCCGTGCAACGTGTCGCGGGTTCGATTCCCGCACGGGACAACACTTTGAGTGATCCACAAATTGTTGTTTCGGGTCTGGGTGTCATGTGTATGTGACATTGTATGTTTGTAAACGCACCCACAACACAGGAGAAAATCCTAAAGTGGGGCAACGTTCTTTTTTAACGCGAATATGTAAATGTCGCAATTAAACCGGGTATACGAAATAAATTCGGAATGAAAAATCTTTGTTTGCTCCAATAGCATTGCCGCACTCAGAGACATTCGACACTATACACTACATACACACTACACTATACACTATACACTATTCCTTATTTTCAGTTTTTCTAAAACAATTGCTAATGACTGGTTTAATCTTTGACAGCCGGAGCGCAGATATAGGTGAGACACAGTGTTTTCTGTCCACATTGTGTCTCACATACCGGCAGACAAGAGGTTAAGTAACTATTTAAAGACTTTGAGTTTGGCGGTTACACAGTAACTGTTACTCTATTGTGATGAGGGATAAAATCATACTAAAAATATTTTTGTCATTCGGAAAATCAGTAGTCTGAGAGAGTTTTTTGCTTTACTATGGAGTTTCCCAAGGTAAAGATAACCATTTCAAGAGTTATCAAACTCTTTATTATTATTATCTTTTTTTATTAAAATGACAGTTGTGTTTTCCACCATGAACCCAAAGCGGCAAAAGGAAAGGACGAAATGAATCAGCAGACATTGTGTTCAAATAAATACTTTATTGAGTAACAATGATTGTGATATGTACAATAATTTACATCAGTCTCTAGTAACGGTAGCCGGGTCTAGCATCGAAGGAGGATTGTCTCGCTGCAGCCTTCTGCGCGAAGGGGGGGAGGTACGCTTTCTGGACTCCAGCAGCAGAGCTGGAAATTTGGGCAGCACTAAGAGCATTACTGTTGAATGCGGGTTGTTGCACACCACTCCTCTGATTGTTGACAACAACAGCGTCAGTGTTGTCGAAGTTGATGGCTTGGGCGTTGTTATCGTAGTAAGTTTGCTGAGAGTCGCGACTGTATTTAGCCTCGTTGTAAGATCCTGTAAAACAATGATATAAAAAGTTATTATATATACCATCAAAAGTATTTACTTTTAATGTCATGTCATTTGAATAGTGATATTTTTGTTACAATTACTTACCGTCGTCAAAGATACCAGCAGCTTCATCGCGAGCGTTCTGTTCAAGAGCCTTCAGGATCTCTTCAGGGATGGGGTGAGGAGTGGGGAGATGGTCACCTTGAGGTTGGAAACCGTTCTCATCAGCGGTGTATCTGTAACGTGACAAATGATGATAGTTTGTATAATTAAGATAACGGGAGTGTTGAAAGTCCAATTTTGGATAATGCTTACCTCACAGAGTAGACCTTGCCATCATCCCCGGTGTAGGAGTATCCACCCTGAGCCTGCACTCCGTTGGTCGCCACTCCGTTCTCCTCTGCGGAGATACCGTTCTCAGTCTCATAAGCATACGCGTAACTCTCGCCATCATTGGAATTGTCCTGACGAAGGATAGCAGCGTTCCTCTCGAAGGCAGCCTGAGCGCGCTCTACGGGACGGGCTTCAAAGCCTGAGTAAGCTCCACTCTGGGCGTTGGAGTTGGATGAGAAGGCACCAGTTTGACCCTGGAATCCGTGAGACTGACGAGGAGTTTGAAGGAAGGCAGATCCATCAGAGGCATCTGCGTTAGGTGGGAGGTAGGTCCTGTCCAATTTGGCGGCTTGAGCCAAAGCAACAGCGGCTAAGATGATAAACTGAAAATGAAAAATACGGTCAAGTTATTTAATGATGAACTTAATATTCAATTCACACTTATTTACTCCAGATAAAACCTCACCAATTTCATTTTGTGTTCTTGTGTTGTACAGAACTTGCTACCCAGAAGCTGTGAGTGCAACTGATAACCCACGATCGTTATCACAGTATTTATAGTGAGGTGCGAATCCATCAATTACATCGTAAGTAGCGGCCAATGTTTCTTAATGAGCGTATGATGCTCGAGGATGAACTTGTTTATTTGTGGCTGACCTTAGGTGTGGTCACATTGTAAGAAAGTGTTAGCATTAGGAAGGTAGAATTTATTATAAAGTGGAGCTTTTGATAAGATGTATTATGTCATAATATCTGCATAAAAGGTATGTTAGATAATATTATGTATAATGATAATTTGCAAGGAAGACGTAATTCAGACTAAAACAAACATAAATCTTCTGCTATCTCATGTGATGGATTGATTCCGACGAGATCTGTTACATTTTATGTATCAAACATTTGTTTCGGACCATATTTCTATTTCTATTTTTTATAGCAAGTTCTTAGAAGCCCCCTTCTACCTTTATAATAGTTACCTGTTGCTGACAACACCAATTTATGTTATTTATTTGTTTGTACTCGCAACTTCCTTACCGACATGATGTTTTCTTTCCATCTATACTTAATATTATAAAGAGATAAAATTTGTAAGTTTGTATGTAGAGGGTAATCTCTGGAACCGCTGGTCGGATTGTCAAAATCCTTTGACTGATAGATAGCTAAAATGTTCATGAGTGCTATAGGCTATAAAACATCACGCTACGATTAAATGTAGCCGAGCAGCGGGTAAAACCGCGCGAGAGTAGCTAGTTATTCATAAAACAATTATTTTTTATATGATGCCCCTGTTTATTGCTATTATAAAATCTAAACCTACTTTTGTCAAAAGTCTGGCACAAATTTACATCCCCTATTTTAGTCCTATCTGTAAACATTTTAAATTGCACTTCAGGAGGATTGAATAAAAGAAGCCGGTTATTTTTTGTTGAAAATTAAGAGTATTGAGTTTCAAATACTATATTGTGTATTTTGAGCTCTCTACCCTGTAAAGTGTCAATAAAATTTTAAACCCCTCTTTTAAGTGGTTGTAGGAAAATTTTTACACCGTTAATATACCATACTTACAAAAATGTTACTGGACTGCTCTGCTGAACTTACATACCCTACGTATTTTAGGCATGAAGGGCTATTAGGAGGAGACAATTTTGTAGCCTATATCATATATAATTCTTTCAACAAACTAAATGTAAAAAAATCACACTGTTGCGTTGCTTCCTTTTGGCGTAAATTGCAGACAAGAAACAAACGGATATTCATTCCCATTTAAGTAAATAAGAAAAGATTTTTCTTATTAATCGAAATCAAACATTTCTAACTGCACATCGTGACTACACCGATAAATTCTTCAACTAATCGATCGGATTTCTCCATACTCCATTCGAGTCCTTCAAGAAAGTATTTGTGGGACCCAATAAAAATATATGTGCCTTGCCTAATGTTCATAAGGTTTTTAATTTCCAAGTCGTGATGCGCGCAAAAAGCAGATGGGTCAATAACTGTAACGCAATTGCCGGAAACATTAGTTCACCTTGACCAGCTCACTGGCGTGGACGTGTATCAGTACCATGAAATAGGCGGTAGCAAGGTCATTCGAAGAACTTTTCAAAAATGATTGTTGATGTGATAGTAGGACTGATTGAGGATAGCTTCCTTTGGACTCTTTGTTGTATTTGATAAACATTATAACACTTATATTTTTTGCACGTATTATTTGTTTTTTTTTTGTGTAATAGGAACAAATTTTTAGGATATAAATCTTAATGTTTTTTTGGCAATTTAAAATATTCTTAAAACTTATAAAAAAATATTCTAAAAACTTAAAATATTCTTTGACCAAAGACTATAAATTTTCAAATTTGAACTTTTTATACTTTTTTCCCTAAAGAAACGATGTCCCCTACTATTCTTTTGCTCCCATGTTTTGTTTGCCATTATTTATTTATTTATAACTCAGCAACAATTGATTACAATGAAACAATTATTATGGATTACGTTTATTCAAATCGGATCAAGTGTAGTTATCTCTTACAGGTCAGTACCTAACTATGTATATCATGCACTAAATACTGAATTAAATGTATAAAAACTTGTTAAAATTACGGGATACTGAATTCACCCAGAAAAAAACATGCAATTTTACATACACATCACACCCAGACCCGGAACAGCAAAATTGTTGTTCTCGGTTGATACTTCAACCGAGAATTCAAATGAATTTTGAGTAGGTGAAATGAATTATTATTCCATGCAAGAACTGAAGCCCCAACACGTTACTCGACAACTAGTTGCCCAGTTGCTGCGACTGTCGTGTTGTCCACTACTTTTTGATTATGCCTAACGCATTTTTACATAATTATATTATGTGTATTCAATTTATCAAAATTAATTTATTAAAAATATTCTGTGTTTTTTTCCATTCACTGGAAATTTCTAAGGTGTACGAGGTCCCGAAAGAAGATGGACTAGTCGACATAATAACTGTGGTCCCTGTTCCTGATCATTAGTGATATATACGGATTAAAAGGCAGGGAGTGACTGGCTCCCGCTCTAGAGGAGTGGCTCAACAGTAACCACGGTGCTCTCAGCTTCCGACTAACACCTTCTTCGAACTTACCAGATATAGGTGTTTCGGGAAGAACCTGTGTCGCATACGCCGGGAGTCGACTTCTAAATGCCACCAATGTGGTGATTGCCACAACGATATGGCGCTGCATACATTAGTGAAGTGCCCAGCTTGAGCAGTCTCTTTTAAAGCCAAGACAATATAAAAAATAATAAATAAAATTATCATTAACATCAGCTAGCTTTAAGCAGAGCATTTATACATAACAATTGAATATATTTTTTATTAAGTGTAAAATGATATGCACTCATATTTTAAATAAAAATCTCCGTGTGTTTTATAGTTTGATATCCTTCTACAATTTTTCCACGAAATTTCGATTAGATCCGTTTCAGTAACAAATTGCCTCTTAAATATAAAATTCTTGTATCACAATGATGTTAGTTACCATACTTCTCTGAAACCGCATATTCAGGAGGTCTTGGAATTGGGTACTGGCTATTTGTCATGGCCATAAAAGTTAAATAATTTACCATTAACGTATGTATTTGATAAAACTTTTCTAGTAGTATCTAGTGCAAGATGCTTATCAGTTACACAATAATAGTTTTTAATACCACTATATTATGTTTTTTTATATTTTACTGCTTTTTACCCAACCTCAAAGAAAGTCTACTTCAATTATAAAAGAAAAACAAAACACAAAGTATAATTATCTCATAGAATTTACTTTTTACTAGAATCATTGTTTCTCTCAGATACTTGTAAAAGATATTGAATGGGTACCGAAGGAAGCCAAAAATATGATAACTATCAAATAAAAGCCAAAAAATATTTGTTATAAATACATTATTTTAATAAGTCGTTTATATTTATCGATAATAGCCTCTAGTAACGGTAGCCGTCTCTAGCGTTGAAGGATGGCCTCGCACCATTCCTCTGACGCTGGGCAACGGGTGGGAGGTATGCTCTCTGGAATCCTGAAACGGAGGAACTGCTGCTTCCAACTGCATCATTGCGGAGAAGAGCATTGTTGGTTACAATAGCGTCAGTGTTAGCCTGAGCGAAGGGTAGAAGGTAAGCCTTCTGGACTGCATTAGCATTGTTGCTGCTTCCTGAAGCATCGTTGCGAATTAGGGCGCTGGTAGTGTCAGCATTATTGTAGTTGGATTGAGCGTTGAATTTGGCTTGAGCGTTGTAGTCGGACTGAGCAGTGTTGTAATTGGACTGAGCATTGTAGTTGTTTGACTGAGCTCTGTTGTAGTTTTTGCGCTGAGCATTGTAGTCGTTGGATTGGGCGTTGTTGTAATTGTTGGACTCAGCGTTGTAGTTGTTAGACTCAGCGTTGTAGTTGTTGGACTGGGCGTTGTTGTAGTTGTTGGACTGAGCGTTGTTGTAGTTATTGGACTGAGCGTTGTTGTAGTTGTTAGACTCAGAGTTGTAGTTGCTGGACTGGGCGCTGTTGTAGTTGTTGGACTGAGCGTTGTTGTAGTTGTTAGACTCAGCGTTGTAGTTGCTGGACTGGGCACTGTTGTAGTTGTTGGACTGAGCGTTGTAGTTGTTGGACTGGGCGCTGTTATAGTTGATGGCTTGGGCGTTGCTGTCGTAGTACTGTTGTTGGCTGTCGGCAGCGTATTTATTTTCGGTGTAAGAACCTGTGAAATAATGAAAATAGTTTATGTCCGTATCTAATCTGTTTTAAAAATACGACTTTTGCTAAAAATATTCTAATTTATCCCACCGTCGTCATAGATGCCAGCAGCCTCATCGCGAGCGTTCTGTTCCAAGGCTTTCAGGATTTCAGCGGGGACTGGAGGAGATGTAGGAAGATGGTCACCTTGGGGCTGGAATCCGTTCTCGTCAGCGGTGTATCTAGAAAGGTTTAAAACGAGTTTATTATAAACATTTAGTGAAACTCCTATCACTTTTCTAAATACAAAGTCTACTGTAAATATTAAATGCTCCGAGAAACGTTACATAAAACACTTGGATTGTTATTTGAACACTATTCATAAATTTCATTGGTCTCTATACTACGACTAAGCTCTCGATACAAAACGCACTAACTAATTAATCACCATAGACTACTTATTTGGATTATCTCACCTCACAGAGTAGACCTTGCCATCATCCCCAGTGTAGGAGTATCCGCCCTGAGCCTGCACTCCGTTGGTCGCCACTCCGTTCTCCTCGGCGGAGATACCGTTCTCAGTCTCATAAGCATACGCGTAGGTTTCTCCATCATTGGAGTTGTCCTGGCGAAGGATAGCAGCGTTCCTCTCGAAGGCAGCCTGTGCGCGCTCTACGGGACGGGCTTCGAAACTTGAGTAAGCGTCGCTCTGAGCATCGGGGTTAGCGAATCCATTGCTAGAGAAAGCACCGTTTTGGTTGTTAGAGAAGGCACCATTTTGTTCCTGGAATCCATTGGATTGACGAGGAGCTTCGAGGAAGGCAGATCCTGCTGATGCCTGGGCGTTGGGAGGGAGGTAAGTCCTGTCCAGTTTGGCGGCCTGGGCTAAGGCCACTGCAGCTAATACGATGAACTGAAAAGTAAATATTGTAATCTTGAGAGAATTTAGCTATTTGTTCAATTTACATATGTAACTTTGTGGTGCACAATAATGTATACAGTAAAAGTAGTCATTTAAAAATAATTTAATAAAATCTTGCATTTTAAAAACATTAAAAGAAAACAGTAGCTTTTAATTATAAATCTTAGTTATTTATAAAATATATCAAAATATAATTTAATAATGTTATATTTAATACAATTAACAAATTATTTAAACCATAATTTCAAAGGTAATCCCCTGTAATTTTTTATTCCTTACCAATTTCATTTTAGTTTTTATTGTTGTTCTTTATTAATTTTTTTGTTTTAATAAGTGAACTTGCTACCCAGAAGTTGTGGTTGCAACTGATAACCTCTGAGTACCAGTACAGTATATATAGGTGGGTGTGGGTCGATCTACTTCATCGTTAGGTCGTGGTCGATATTTCATAATAACAATATTATGTTATATACTCATGGATGGATTTGTCTAATTGTTGAGGATGGCTTTATGTAGTGTGTCTTGTTAGGTAATGTTGTTATAGACAGCGTAGATTTTCTGGTAGTGGAATATTGCATCAATGTTTTCTTTTTTGCATTTTCATACTTATATTATGAAAGCTTTGAAGTTATAAATGAATAGTCCATCGGATAATACTACTATTTCTTATTTTTAAAGTATTGAAATGGATGTAATATGATAGGTTTTTTATTTTTAATCTTGCTCGTACTACTTGTTTTTATTGTGGTTGTGTTTACGTATCCAAGACCTTCATTCCTTTTAATACTCAGATTTAAACTATTAAAAGCGAGCGGTTTTTACATGAGGATCTTTTCCTTTCTCACAAGTGGGAACTTTCTTGAAACTTTGACCTATGGTCAAACGTTACAAAAATATATTAATAAATAATAATCCGTCAGTGAAGCTTTAAATTTAAAATTGTCAATATCTTGGGTAGGCTATAATTATTGAAGATGGTAAGAAAACGAATAAAATTTAGCAAAAAAGACCAGAGGTAGAATAACTCGGCAAATTCCCCAGTGATCATCATCATCATTATCAGCACATCTGTAACAGATACAAGTTTCTGTAAAAAGGCTACCTCTGAAGCACCCTCGGGGCTAAGGTAGCTAAAATATACGATTCTTTTTTAATGTTTTTTTGTGATAGGGATCTAACGAGCAGCCAAATTACCTGAAGATATACAAACAGCGCCGCCCATGGACACCCGCAACAACAGAGGAATTATGAGTCCGTTGCCGACCTATTGGGGATTAGGGATTTGGGATTGGGAAAAGGGAAGTATTGGGCCTTCGGATACCTCACTTACACGGCGAAACACAACGCTATGGTTGTTTCACGCCGGTTTTCCATGAGGGTGACCCATTTGTGCCAAAGCTTGGCTCTCCCACACTTCAATTTTTTCTGTACTATATTAAAATGTTTAATAGATATTATTAATGTTTTAAAATCTCACGTTTGGTTCCCTCTCACATATTGAGCTTGACATACAAATCCTATTTGAATGGCCGTATTACTGCATGTACATACGGACACTTAGTCTCGATCGCGCATCAATACTCGACCTTGCCCGCAAACGAATTCCAACGAGAGCTTCTCTTGTAGGGTGTATATGATTTGTAGTTCTCAAATTTATTAGTTTATTCATTTCCACTCAATTACAGAACGGGACAAGAAATATAAAAATAGATTTAGTACTACATGTGCTACTATTGATATTGATTCCTGCAGACCTTTATGTAAATATGTACATTAGGAAAAAAAATAATACTCGATACAGTGTGTGATAAAATATAATGGGATAACATTTAGGTATATTTTTTAATAAATAACAAACAAAAAAATTTTTTATGAATATTTCCTGATATTGTCTTAACGTTTTGTTACTCAAAAGAAATTATATATAAAGGTAAAAGAATACTATATAGGTAAAAGAATACTCCTGAAAAGCTTGTTAGTCTGCTTAAACGCGCTCATCACTGGAACTACTAGATTGAATAATAATTAAACAATTTCTCTTGTCAATTTCTTTACTTGATAATCAATTTATTGAGTAAGGCATTCAGTAAAACTGCATTATACTAGATAGTAATTATGTATTTAATGTATATATACACTACGTTTTTGGAAATAAACTGATAAAACATATGAGAAGTACCTTACTCATATAGCCGTGACTAGCTTCCGCCTACGGCTTCGCCCGAGTGGTATGTTGATAAAAAGTAGCCTATATTTTATTCCGGAGTGTATGCCTGTGCCATATTTCATCCAAATCCGACCAGCAGCTGTTGTGGCATGATTGAGTAACAAGCATCCAAACATCGTAACTTTCGCATTTATAATATTAGTAAGGAGTAAGAGAAGTAATAATGTGTGTGATCACTTGATCTATCTACCTTAAAGTCAAAGACGAGTCATTCAAATAAATGAAAATTAATATTTATTTAACAAATTAATGTATCAATTTAAATATGTTACAGCCAGTTAAATTAAGTAGTACCTAAGTGTAGGCGTAATTTTGTTACGTTTTTTTTATGTAATAGGTCGGCAAACGAGCAGACGGATGACCTGATGGTAAGCAATCGGCGCCGCCCATGGACACCCGCAACGGAGGTACTACGAGTGCGTTGCCGACCTTTTAGGGATTAGGGATTTGGAGATTTAGGGATTGAGGAGGGATTGGGGGAGGGGAAGGATTGGGCCTCCGGTAACCTCACTCACACGGCGAAATACAATGCTGTGGTTGTTTCACGCCGGTTTTCTGTGAGGCCGTGGTATCACTACGGTCGAGCCGACCCATTCGTGCCGAAGCATGGCTCTTCCACACAAGTACGTATGAATAATAGTCCAAGAAAACACTGCGATTATCACATTTAATTTGGAGGACAAAGTTATTAATTATTATCAGGCGTTTATAAATCAAGTTCAAAACGCATAATAAAAATATAATAATTTTGTTATATAATTGAAATATGATATATTATGTCTTTTATATAAATTACGCAGTAATTACATAATGGTGAAGTGAATAATGGTAATTGTTTAATAATTATGGGGTTTATAAATAAAATAATATTTTGATTGTTATGGTGTTAAACTGTTTTGTGAGCATTATCAAGGCTATCAAGTGTTAGTAAGAATGTCATGATTTTGATGATACAAAGTTGTGTAATAAAGGCTGACTTGTCGGATTCGTGCACGACAAATTCCGTACCAAAAATTACGTCTCTACTATAATATGCAGTACGGGAACCCTCCTTTTTAAATAGCAACTATCGTAAGATGTATACACCTAAAATAAATTAAAAACAACGACGTACTCACGTGAATTAACTAAGAAAAGCTCTATTAGGTTTAAGACACAACGGTTACACTCTTTACGTGTCTCTTTACGTCGTGGCAACGACACGCAAGCGACGCAGTTTCCCTCAATTAATTTACGTTACTAAGACACTATTTTCAACCGGAGTTTTTCGGCACGACCGGAGTGATACCACGGCGTCACAGAAAACTGGCGTGAAACAACCACAACGTTGTGTTTCGCAGTGTGACTAACGTTACCGGAAGCTCAATCTTTCTTCTCCCCCGATCCCTAAATCTCCAAAACGTTAATCCTTAAAAGATCGGTAACGTATCCATGATAGCCAGAGAATTGAATGAATTATTAGATACAACTTGGTGTCAGACAGACAGATGGATGGACAATAGAACCTTAGTCGTAGTATTCCGATTTTGACCCGTTGGGTTCTTATAATAATAAAAAGACAGAAGAAAAGCATCGTTTAATTCCTCAGATTGAATTAATTTTCAAAACTCGATATCGTTAGGTCATATGATCTACCATTATAATAAACATAGTGTATTGTTACCATTGTAAATGTATATTATATCAAAAGATTCTATATCATATCGAATTGTACAATAAAAGAATGGAATAATGTAACATGTAATTGTAGATCGACCGTTACGTTTGTCAAGGGCAAAATTTCCAAATTTAATGCAATATTATTTATATGATATAAGATGATACCAGTTTGATACTGTAGACTTATTCATACTATACTGTTTCAAATAGAAAAAAAATACATGAAGGCTTCAGCCTTCGGCTTCGGCAAATCAGATCAGTTAATCCAGACAGATTGACGCTGATGGTAAGCAATCAGCGCCGCCCATGGACAATATGTATTAAGGGGAGTTAGGGATTGGGGAGGGATTAGAGGAGCGGAAGGATTGTGACTCCGGCAACCTTACTCAGACAGCGAAACACAACGCTGTATTTGTTTCACTCCGGTTTTATATGAGGCCTTTATATCACGCCCGATAAGCAAAACCATTCGTGGCAAAAACAAACAAAAGGAAAAAACAGCTGAAAGGGGGGCGCTTACACGGAATAATAAATAAATTGATTAAAATAAAATAAAATACATTTTCATTTCAAGTTCTTTAAATAAAAACCAATCGCACAGTCACCCTACACTAACATGACCTTACAATATGGATCGGCTTCCGATGATCGCAGTGATAGTGAACCGAATCGTGATTAATTAAGTTTTGCCAAATATTATCGACTAAATAATAAACGTATTTATCGATTTATAATCGTATTTAATATTCCTCAAAGTGAACTTGTACACACAAGCTATAAAACCAGTACAAACTGACCTTTGAATGTAGGGAAAGATCCTACATCGAAAGACCACGATAAATTGTTTTGAGTTTATAAGCTTGATATGCAGCTGTATACAGTACGAAGTAATTGGTTTTTACGAAATGTATCGATTTTTTTTAGATCATACTCTAAAGGTTAATTTGGTTCAAGTTTTACTTCGAATTCAATTAAAGTAATCAATAATGTGGTTTGATATTTAAGTACTAAATGTAATGTAAATTAATAATCAGTAGTTTTATCTTAATATACGTAATTACAATTTGTTTGCATATTTATTTATAATACATAAATATTAATACTACAAGATCAGACTAGATGCGGTAAAAAAATATTGTTTGAAGGTGCACAGCTGTTTAATATCCTACTTAACGGCATTAATATCTATATATCTTATATATAAAAATGGATCGCAAAATGTGTTGGTAAGCGCATAACTCAACAACGCCTGGACCAATTTTGCTAATTCTTTTTTTGTTGTGTTTGTTATTATCAAGAGAAGGTTCTTATCAAAGAAAATATTAGAAAAGTAGAGGGGAAGATTAGGAAAAAGTGACCCTTTGATAGCGAGATAGTTAGACACATGCGAAGCAGGGGCGGGCCGCTAGTTAACTAATAAAAATAAAAACTAAAGAAATACATGTTTACAAATTAAATATCAGCTGAGTTTGCAGTTAACACAAGGAGTGTCAGACTTACTGACTAAAAAACATCTCATTATTTTCCTGATTCGAGAAATGGCCGCGGTACTCAGTCGCGGATAATGTTAAATTTTCTTTTCATGTCCGTCTGGTAGATTTCACAACACCAAAGCCCTTTTTTTTTCAACATCAAAATCTGTCGACGATAAGTTAATTGGAAGTATCATTGCACTTAGGTTAAAATAAACTTATCTATGTATTGATTGTGTATACGCCAAAAAGGCAAATATACAAGTCTTGTTTTCTTATTGACGATTTAAGACTTTTGTTTTTTTTTATATCTGTTGTCATCAGCCTGTCTGTCAGAAGTCTTGCAGTGGTAATATTATGTCTCAATCTCAAAAACATGACGCATGGGATGCTGGAACATATTATAAAGACTGAACAACGGGCTGCCAAGCAACGTGTCGCGAATGGGATTCTTGCACATAACAACTCTTTTTCATCATCATTAACCTGTTGTCGTCCACTGCTGGACATAGGCCTCCCCAATTGCACGCCACTGAGCCCGATGTTCAGCTCATCTCATTCAACCACTGCCAACCACCCTGCGGATGTCGTCAGTCCACCTAGCTAGAGGGCGCCCTGCACTAGTATGCCTAGACGTGGTCTCCACTCTAGAACACGTTTACCCCAGCGGTCATCGGTTCTTCGACAGATGTGACCTGCCCACAACACTGCCACTTCAGTTTGCTAATCCTTTGGGCTATGTCGATAACTTTAGTTCTCTGTCGGACCACCTCGTTTCGAATACGATCATTCAGTGAGACTCCAAGTATAGCCCTTTCCATAGCTCGCTGCGCGACTTTAAATTGGTGTAAGTGTCCACATCTCGGCTCCACTCATTAACAACTCTTTTTGTGATCCACAAATTGCTTTTCCAGGTCTGGGTGTGCTATGTACTATTGTGAAATCACAATTATTGAAATTAAACATATTAATAATTAAAGATATTTAAGATAGTTTAAAACTTAGCCCTAATACTGACTAAAAACTAGCTAAGCATTCTGAAATTCTACATATATGTATATCTTCTAGTTTTAAGAAACTACCGAATCTAAGTAAAACTTGTTGTTTCTATTCAAAAATTACAATTAATAAACTTTTAACTTTGTATTTTAATTAGAAGTTATGCTTTAATTATGTATGTATCCTTAGGTAAGCATCTGTAGATACAAATCTGGTAAACGCGGTAACCTAAATAGTGGGTTCACATCCGTTTTCAGAGATCACGGTCGCGGTTTCAATACCCGCGTCGCGACATTAATCTGTGTGACCTATAAACACTGGATTTGAGACTGTTTATAGCTTAAGATAGTCTTAAAATTTTAAACAATAAAATTAAGATTAAAGTTTCACCTTTTTAATAAATATGTACACCGCTGATATACATACGGTTTTTTTTTGTGTGATAAGTCGGCTAACTAACAGGCGGATTACCTGCATGGTAAGCAATCAGCGGACATGGACAACCGCAACAACAGAGGAATTACGAGTGCATTGCCGACCTTTTGGGGATTAGGGATTAGGGAGGGATTTCGGAAGGGGAAGAATTGGGCCTTTGGTATCCTCTCTCACACGGCGAAACACAACGCTGTGGTTGTTTCTCACCGGTTTTCTGTGAGGCCGTGGTATCTATCACTCCAGTCGAGCCGACCCATTCGTGCCGGAGCATGGCTCTCCCACACTTGACGGCGAAGGGAAAACATAATGTAGAATACTAGAATTATAATTTTTAATTATTGTAAGTTTTATTTCTGCCAGTCATCGTTGTAATAAAGCACAATTATCGAGAATTTTGTATATATAATTAAGTACCTACATTATGAGTAAAAAGATAATAAATTAAAATATCTAAAAAAAAATAAAAAATATAATTTATTATTTTTTTAATTAAAATTGTTATTTTGTTTTATCATTTTAATATCTTCATTGAAAGCAGAAGCTCATCCTAGCGGAGATACCCCAAAGCTAAACGTGATAGGTCTGTATTGCGTGAGTGACGGATGGGACCGCCCAGAGGCAGCGTTTCCTAATACCGACCTAATGATTTCATCTTCGCTAGATAAATAGAGATCACACCATAATGAGAGTCTGTCAGTTCGAGGGCTATTTGTTATGATTAGGTTGTGGGTAGCTTTTATTTGAGATTTTGATTGTTTTAGATTAGTATCTACATACATATAAGTAGTCGGTAGTAAAGGAGTTATAGCGCTTCGCTGGCTTTTTGGGGGTTAGCGTTATGGAGATTTAAGAATTGCGGTGACTCCACCGCAATCCTTAAATCTCCAAAACCCTACTCCTCCACTCGGGATATTAAGAATTTGATGATGATTAAAGGCCTCGGGTAACCTCACTTAAACGGTAAAACACAGCGCTGTAGTTGTTTCACGCCAGTTTTTATAGGGCTGGCGTATCGAGACACAGACTTGTTACATGTTAAAAGTCTATAAGATAATATTAAATAGCTGGAGAGTTTGTTTGTTTATTTGAACGCCCTAATCTCAGGAACTACTGGTTCGATTTGAATTTTTGTATTCGGAAGTCCATTTATCTAGGGAGGTTTTAAGCTATAAATTATCACGCTACCATCTGTAGAAGCCGAGCTTCGGGTGGCGGTGGAGGCGAAGCGCAAGAAAAGTATAATATAAAAAAAATATTTATCATAATTTCGCGACGCCACTTGTATTTAAAAAAATATGTTATTAGGTTTGACAAAGGAAAACAAAACAATATCCTCGAGTTACCCAATCGATTGGCTATTGTTTCGTTGACAAATATCTAGATTTTTATTAACAAGTCAGAAGTTTCACCAAATTTCATGACGTCGCCGTGAAGTTTATTTTTAAGTTTAATTAGCAAAGACAATCTTCTACACACGTGACGCTTTATTTATCCTTGCGGAGGAATGCACGCGCGTAATGATGTAACGACTTTGGAATAACTTTCGTAATACTAAGAGATGGTATATAAATAACTGCAGCGGACAATGAAATCACTCTTAAACTTGATATGCCCGCTACAACAGCTAGTGTGTAGATTTTTATTACACTACACAGAGCATACCGTTAGAATCCTTAAATTATCCCGACCTATATAGCCTATGTTGTGTCTTAAAAAAACCAAATTATGGTTAGGTTAGGTTAGATAATTTAAAAAAACTCAACATGTTTATGATAATTGTTTAGAGTTTGAAGTGTATATGTAAAAATATATTTCATTAGGGATTCTAATTTGAGACATTTTCAAGAAAAACTAATATTTATTATGAGATTAATTTATTTCTTCGACGAGTACTTAGGTATATACTTTGACATTATATCACTTAAATAAGATGAATAATAAAAAAATAAATAAAAACACGCCTGCTATATTAGCATCCTATTAGCGACATTTTTATAGCAGTTACTGGAATAATAGCAGTTAATAGAGTCTGTAGGTTTAGATGGTGTTAAATAAAGGTAAGCAATTTTGGTACCTATGTCTATGTAAGTATGAATTATTTAAATCTAGTTTATTAGCTTGCATCAATTTAGGTAAATACCTAATTCAAAACATATAACATAAAAGTTTTAGACAATTTTTAGATAAAAAAACTATGAAGAGTAATCAGTCAAAATTATTTTCCTAATAACTATTTTTTTTTAACATTAAAATTACCTTAACCGTTAGACCATAGTGCGTAGATGCGTCATACATTTTATATGTGTAGTGCTTAATAGAAATGTAAGTAAAAGAAGTTGAATTTGTAAAGAATGAGTCATGGGAGAATTTGTTCTATATGAATGAGTGTGTGTATTTCAGAGTGTATACCTAAGTATGGTAGGTATAATTCTAAGACCATGATACAGGAAGAAGTTCTAGTGTGGAAATGAATCTATATTTATTAAAAAATCGTACTAAGTTTTATTTTTATGACAAAATAAAAGTCTTTCATCTTTAAACTCTCTGATATAAGGTACATCTGTATTATCTACATAGATAACAAAGGCAGAGGTATGAAAACAAAATGTCACTCATTGTTATATAAAGAAATAAAATCAATAAATGTAATTTTACTTCTGATGACCACAATAAACAGCGAGTCACCCAGTTGCTGACGTCGACTTCTGAGACAAACTTCATAGATACATCTGTATAATCTACATAGATAACTAAAGCAGAGGCATGAAAACTAAATGTGATCCATTGTTACACACATGCCCAACAAAATAATACAATATAGCATTTCACACAAACACTATACACATCCACGTTTAACCCTCCACGACCCCAATTGAATGTATCACACCACGCATGCGTGGTACTCTCACTATAACATGTTCAAAGCTTAGAGCACAGGTTTTGTGTTCGTGTATTATTATCATTGGATGTGGCGTGTGATGTATGGTGTAGGTCTGTTAGGGCGCGGATATACTGAGCTAATGTAGTGATTGATGTGACGTTATATTAATATTCTTTTTACAAGCTTTTTTTTTCTTTTCTTATAAATTTCCTTTTTTCTATGAGTGTTCTCAATGTGTGGATATTATTGTGGATTATAGTCGAGGTGTTCCGGCTATGGCGGAGTTTTTCATGCATGAGGATGCAAGATTTAAATCTGAAAAGTACCGCTTTTCAGACTTAAATCTGTATTTTCTACGATTGATTAAGACACCACTCGCAAGTGGTATAGGAAAATATCTTGTCATAACGCCTTGAGAAAATGTGTGAGTAATTCTCCTTCCATCTGTGGGAAAAGATACGTTTGTTCAGCAATGGACACTCATAGGCTGATGATGATGATTTATACTGAAATTTTATATAGCTTAAAAGAAACACACCTTTTTGTCGGGGAAAAATAAAATATTTTGGTATAAGAATTACAAATATTTTTACAATCACACAATTAACCACAACGAAATCAGATTCTTAAAAATACTTTTATGGAATAAAAGTAAAGTCGCATATAAATTCAAATCACTATTTGACCAATATCCCGGTGTGTCCCGGCCCTAACAGTGTTCATATCTGTGCAATCAACGTCACAGTCGATAGCGTGATCACTGTTATTAGTGCGCCTTTACACAATTACCATTTAAGTTTTAACTATATAATATGTTTCGTTGAGATTGGCCATTTACTTATTTTCTTCTTTAATTAATGAAATCAAGTAATTGGATACCTTTTTAGAGTTCCGTAGTAAACTAGGAACCCACAAACTTAACATCATATATCACCCGTCTAGTTTGTATTCAGATTCCCTGAATTGCGGTTTTAAGATTTACAATAACTCTTAAGTAAGTTATTGTGACAAACGAGAAACTACGAAACCCTACACTGATAGTAGCCAAATACGTGAGACTCTACTAAAATGTATTGAAAAAATAGGTAACGACTTACGCGAATTAACTGAGCAAAATGCTTAATGTATTTAGTTTCAAGTCACAACGGGACTTTAGATGTGGTCGCCCGATAAGCACGCTACTCATGAATAAGAGTACAACTTATGATATTCTGAACATTAGAACCAAAAAAACTATTTAAGTATGCTTAATGAACATACAAACTATATAATCGATACATTATGCTGTTTTAGTTAAAGCTAAATCAAGTTAGCAGTATAAAATCTCATTCTAGGCATATTTCAGAAAAAAATAATTTTAAATAAATAATTTAAAGGATAATTTAATTTTATTTTAAATTAAATTAGAAATATTATTAAATTGTTATTTATTATATTGGAAATAATATAGGTGTAAATTAAATCACAGAAAATTTTAAATAGTCTAAAATTTCTTACTTCTACTATCAGTAATTAAAAAAGAAATTTGATACAACTTACGAATTTGCAGGGGAAGATAATTTTTATGAGCCGTAATGGGCTCAGGCCAGGCCATCGTGACGGCACTATATTTTTATTAGAGACCGGCTAAAGAGGCTGAGCAACAGACGAAATCCTGTAGCAGCTAGTTATAAAAAAAATAGCGCGACGCCAATCCTCGCCATCGTCACTACAGTGCAACATCTCCGCACGACTTAAGCTGTACTCCACGAGTCCACGAGTGACGCAACCGAACTGTTTCTAAACGAACAAACGTTCACAGTTCACACATTATTTTACTTTAATTTATTTTAGTACCAATTATAAAGAGGTCTTTTTAGTTTTTATTTATTTCCTATGTTTTTGTATAGTACTAGTAGTTGAGTAGGCAACAAATTTGTAGAAGTATGTAACTTGCTTGGAATGAGAAGAAAATATGCCCTAAAATATTTGAATTAGGAATGGAGTGCGTTTTAAGACAGGTTATAGATTTTATTGGGAAGTTCAGCAAACAAATTTTTTTTTGTTTCTTCTGACTCTCACACATTCGTTTTATCCATATGCGTAACCTCCCGGTTTTTGCTTAGGTTTTATTCTACTACTATTTATAACTTTTGAAGTAAAATATTACATAAATTTACAATGTAATAAATACATCTAATAGTGTTTAGTGTAGTGTTGTGAATATTTTCTTAGCGATAGTATGTTTGTCTTTTGTGATAATTTTCTTATGTATTGTGATAAGAAGATGTGTTGTGTAGATTTTGTAGCGCATGTTTATGTGATGTGTGAATATGTGGCTCCATTTTGAGGCTGGTATATTGGTACGACTGGCTACTTTTATTTCACCATTTCATATTCACAATGGAAATGTAAGTATATCATAATAAAACCCGAAGTGTTAAGTTTTGCATAGTTTATTTAATTTACATTTAGATCACATAGTGACTCCATTATATTCTATACATTTCTTATAAATATGTACAAAATATTTTAAGCGTAATGCGTAGTTTTTTTTTCGATTTTATCTATTTGCTTGTTTACTTATCATAAATTAATTAATCTATCCTTGGTTTAGTATCTGTATCCTTCTTCAGGGCTGAAGCTTGGGGGCTGGCGAGGTCCTCCGAAAGCCTGTCCAGGTTTGTCCTGTCCAGAAGGCCCGAAGCTAGACTGAGGGCCGGCCTGTCCAGGCCTGTTTTGACCTAAGGCACCGAAGCTAGGTTGAGACGCAGAAATTCCAGGCCTGTTCTGTCCAACAGGACCAAAACTGCCTTGGGCACCCTGAGCAGGACCAGCCTGAGGTCTTGACTCAGGGCGGTTGTATTCGTAACCTTCGTCGGACATAGCAGAGCTTGGTCGTTGAGATCCAAATGGTCCCTGGGCGTTCAATCCGGATACTGGACCGGCCACATTGTTGGGCTTAGGAATCCCGAAAGAGTTGGCACTAGGTGTGTATTGGTTAGCAGAGTCAGTTGGCCTGAAAGAAGAGCCTTGGCCATTGAAACTAGGAGCTGCGTTAGATGGGGCGTTACCAGAAAGTGATCCAACTGGCCCTCTGGGATATCCTTGGTCATTAGATGATACAGGGAACCTTGCGTTTTGAGAAGAGGAAGGTGCAGAAGTAGGGCCAGCTGAGCCAGATGATGGTCCAAAACCTGACGTAGGGGCTTTATCAAAAGAGGAAGACTGGCCAGTTTGTGCAGAACCTGCAGGTCTGGATGGTCCAAATCCTTGAGGAGTAGGTCTAGAGTAAGCTGGACCCTGAGCTGGCGCTGATTGACCAAATTGTCCAGGTCGGCCAGATCCGCCGAATTGAGCCTGAGGTCTGTTGTATTGATATCCATCATCTCCACCTTGAGCTGACTGTCCTTGTGGTCTCGCAGCAGGTCCATTGTTTCCTAATTGTCCAATAGCAGCGACGGGCGAACCTTGGTTTCCGACTGGTTGAGATGAGAAACCTTGGGGTCTGGACGGTCTGGTAGAACCTAAAGGAGAAGAGGCAGGGGCACCAAACCCGGGGATAGGAGCTTGGCTACCTTTGGAAGGATAACCTTGGGACACGTTGGATTCAGGAGAAGCAGGTGCATTATATTGGTTAACTGGAGTTCGCTGGGATTGGAAACCTTGGGAACCAGAAGGTAAAGAAGATCCTGAGGTAGCAGGGGCACCATATTGGTTGGATTGGGCTTGGCTACCTTGAACTCCAGGAGTAGCTGAAGATCCGAATTGAGAAGCGGCGTTCTGGTTGCTCTGAGAAGCAAAACCTTGGGATCCAGTTGGTCTGCTTGATCCGAAGGGAGTTCGGTCTGCGGGGGCATTGTATTGGTTAACTGGTGCCTGACTTCCTTGAGATGGGAATCCTTGAGCTCCGGATGGAGTCGCACTAGGAGCTTTGTACGAATAACCTGAATCACGACCACTTTGGAAAGCTCCAGCAGAACCAGAAGCAGATGCACCGAATGGAGAAGAATCTTTAGCTCCGGACGAGGAAAGAGCAGGAGCTTGTCCGCGCTGAGATTGGAATCCAGATTCAGAAGAACCAGCAAGTCCAGACTGGGCAGAGCCATTGTATTGAGAAGGTCTCTGACTGGCTTGACCACGTGGAGCTGAGAAGCCTTGAGGACCTGATGCTACAGGAGTAGATTGAGAAGGAGCATCATATTGGGAAGCAGACGACGGAGCATTTTGGGATGAGAAACCAGAGGCAGGAGTTGATCCACTTGGAGCAGATTGGGCTGGGGCACCATACTGAGAGGCAGGTCCTTGTCCACGTTGAGAAGAGAAATCTTGAGAAGCAGAGGAACCAGTTGGTCCGGATTGATCAGGAGCGCCATATTGAGAAGAAGACTGACCAGGTTGACCTTGAGCCTGGTATGCAGGAGAAGCACCACCGTAGTATTGCTGGGATGAAGGTCCAGAGTCTTCTTCAGGGTTGTAAGCACCTGTAAAGTATAAAAATAAATAAATTATCGTTTGAAAAAAAAACCATTATAAGAAAAAGGCATCATACGATACTAGTGAACGTCTACATACGAGTATGAAGACACATTTTTAATTAAAAAATTAAATGATTATAGCAACATTAATTCGTTTCAATAAACTATTGCTTGTATCATCACCATAATCAAAGTTATTACAAAATAACATTACAACTATATGTATTAGCTTTTCAACTATAATATCATCGCAGTCTAAGGGGACAAGTGGCCTGTATCATTTTTAAGCTTATTACAAAAGTATTTATAATTATAAAGACTAATTAAGTAAACACAAACGAAATAGGAAATATTTTCCAACTTAGTTGTTTTTAAAAAAATCTTTCATCTATATATTAGATGAAAAAAGGAGTGCTACATAACAAAACATACATTGGCATTTATAATGTAAATAGACATCTATATACCAAAGTTTAAAAAAAAAACTGATAAAAAAATTTCAACGTGTTATATTGTTTAAAACAATACTATCAAAAATGGTGACCCAATAAATAATATTATTATTTCATCACGTGTACTCTTGTGTACTCTTCAAACGATGAGCAATAACCATAATGTACTAAAAATACAGTTCAAAGGTGCGTTATTGCTATTAAAAGTTAATGGCAGTAATTAAATTCGTTACTTAACATTAAATGAAGCAAATTGGTTGGTATTCAATGTCAGTCATGTACCACATGACACGACCATCTAAATAAATTGTAATATGTCTCACGAAAACTTTTTAATAATTGAAGTTCATTTTCATCATTATATACATTTTTAGTTGCGACACGTTTCTTGTTACTCAATAGGCTATTGATCATTAACTTTATGGCAGGGTAATAGAGTCGAAAGTCTTTTATTGCAATCGCTTTTTTGAGGTAGCTTGATGAGCTGCTGTCTGGGCCGTCTTGCGTGATTTTTTTTCCTTAGGCAATGACGTACTAATGCCGGATATGTTATTAGTGATATGGATAGGCCTATTACTTTGTTTTTTTTTTAATAAGCCCTTCGGCATTGTTTGTTTGTTTGGTTGTAGCCGCGGCTGTCGATTAGTCTTGTTTTAGTATATTAGAACGAGAGAGAACCTTTGTTATAGACAACTGACAGACTATTTTATTTTTGACGGTCTAAAAGGACTTATAATAATTTCTTTTGACTATTAATTGATTTTGACTCGGATTCAGACTACAGTCAGGAAATTAGAGAAGCAACTGAACCAATTGTTTCAGATTGAGCAGGAGTACCCTTTTGAATAGGAGACTGACCAGATTGACCTTGAGCCTGGTATGTAGACAAAACTGAAGAGATTGAGATATTTATCTTAGAAATTGCCATTTGGTTTTATGAAAATCAGAAAAATCGAGCATACTCTACAATTATCTAACGAGGTTTTTTGGAAACCAGCTTGAATTGAATGTAATTATGTTTAAGAAAAAAAATGATTGGATTAAATAACTTCCTGAGTAGCTACGAATAGTTTTTTGATAGTTCTTCTAGTCCTAATATAAGTTAGTAGTAGTAGTTATATCCAACTATTGTATCTGAATACATCCGTTTTAAGTTTCCACAAGAATGAACGAGTAAAAAGCTGTCAATATGACATCTATTATGCAAGTGTATGCAAAACTACAATAGGTACAATGGCACCCACGAAGTTCACAATAGCTGCGGTTGCTACAAGAAATATATTCGAGGCTTTTATCAAAGCGCAATAAATTATATTATCACTCAATCACTTGTTAGGACAACAATGAAAAATTCTCACAAATGTGACCACATAGCCTTTGATTATAATTATTTCATAGCTATATTTTATCAGAACTAATTTATATTGCTAATTTTATGACGCTTTACTCAGAAATGTGTCCACTAAAATGCTAATCGTCTTTTCTAATTTTATTTGGTTAGGATAAGAAATCAAGTTCCACCTCTCAGAAAGTAAAGTAAGGACGTTTGAAAAATAATCACAAAATCTTACCTTCTTGCGTGCCAGCAGCAGCAGCCCTTGCGTTTTCTTCGATGGACTTCAGGATCTCTTCAGGAATGGGGTGAGGAGTAGGCAGGTGGTCTCCCTGAGGCTGATAACCGTTCTCGTCAGCAGTGTAAGTAATTCTGTACTCCTGGCCATCGTCACCAGTGTAAGCGAAAGCTCCCTGAGCCTGGACACCGTTTGTAGCAACACCAGATTCTTCAGCAGAAATTCCGTTCGAAGTCTCGAAGCTGTACGAGAAGGTTTCTCCGTCATTTTGGTTTTCGTATTTTAATATTTCGGCATTCCTGTCAATCGAAGCACGTTCGCGTTCAGGTTGGGCCTGACCAGTGTACGCATTCACATCTTGAGCTCCGAAGCCCAATCCCGCGTCCTGTCCAGCAACTGGGCTGCCAATGGCTGCTCCGAACTGAGTAGACTGTTGAGCGGCGTTTGCTGAGGGTCCAAATCCAGAGGAACCTTGGCCAGGTGCTGAGCCAGATCCAGAAGGAGCACCATATTGTGAAGCTGGTTGGTCAAACCCAGACGAGCCTTGGGCAAGCGATGAGCCAGATCCAGAAGAAGCACCAAATTGGGAGGCAGGCTGGCTAAATCCAGAAGGACCTTGGGCAGGCGATGAACCTGAACCAGAGGGAGCACCAAATTGAGAGGCAGGCTGGCTAAATCCAGAAGGACCTTGGCTAGGCTTAGCAGCACCACCAGTAGGAGCACCGTACTGTGGAGCGGGCTGACCAAATCCAGACTGTCCAGCGTTAGGCAGGCCGAATCCAGCAGATCCAGAGGAAGTAGGCTGGCCAAATGAAGAAGGACCTTTAGGAAGGTCAAATCCAGGCTCGCTAGGGGCAGTTAAAGCCCCAGGACTTCCGCCAGCAGTTCCAGCACTTGCAGGAGGCAAGTAGGTCCTGTCCAACTTGTCAGCATAGCTGCACGCCAGTACCGATAGAATGATTAGCTGAAAGCACAAAATTAATATAATTAGACTCGTTAGACGTAGGTAATGGGAGGTTATGAGTTCAAGTAAAACGGTTTGAAGCCACAGATTTGTCATAAATTGTATAATATTGAGTCACAGTTAGAAAGGGAGGCCCTTGATGGAGAAACGGGCCATCTAGTTTACAAAACACAAGTTGATGATTGAGGTCAAAGTTTAATTTTTTTAAATAAGTTCAACTAAACCTATCAGTCTTTTGTCACTATTAAAGATTAGGTAAGTCCAAAAACTTTCACTGCAATCCACATTTATATGATTGTAAAAACGAAATCACAAAAAATATTTTAATTTATTTTTAAGATGTATTTTATTAATTGTTGTAATTTTATTTATTTTAAAATTAATATTATTTTTTAAAAACGTATTTATTATTTGTAATGTAAAAATAAAATTTTAATTATTCGAATGTATTACCAGCTTCATGTCAAAAGCTGTTGTGTTGCCACGGGATGTTCACTGAATGTGCATATCGGAGTAACTGCATCCTATTTATATGAAGTTAATTCGTTCACCATGCTAAGTTACTCAAAATTGTACTCACGGAGCTAACCTTTGACAGTACTAATAGTGAAGATTCCACACAAAGTATGTCTGTGTGTGTATCCTCAATATTACTCAATAACTCGATCAATATTACTGATACTCTAATTACTGTGAGCGTGTGTGCATGTGTGTGTGGACCCATGTATGGACGGATTTAGTTTGTTTATTTCGAATTGGAGATCCGTGGTAATATGTTGGGAGGTTGTCGTGTGGGCGGAAGTGTTAGGGTTCTTTATAACAAAAATGTTTTTTTTATAAAATATTATGAATCAAATTTTTGTTTTCCAATTATATATATTTTTAATTTTAAATTTGTACAAGTAAACCAATAGAACGTAACCATGTTTAATCCCACGGCAATAAAGATGAGACAGACAGTTTATTTTCTGGTGTTTACAATACAATAACATTAATACAATAAGTTTTTTAGTTTTGTTTATTAGCGGCTTCGCACAGACTGTAACTAAAACAGCTGAAAATAATTTTCATCACTATTTAATTGATGCAAACATACATACTTATAAAACTTCGTCTTCAATCCATCTTTATGTACCTATTAAAAAAATCGCATCAAAATCCGTTGCGTAGTTTTAAAGTTTTACGCACATGTACACAGGGATATATAGGGACAGAGAACTTTGTTTTATACCTACTATGTAGTGGGATTGGATAACTTTATATACTAAAATATCAATTTAGCATTTGAGAAAGGCTCCGGTGTGTCTGCTGAAACTCGATTTGTAGCCTAGGGGTTTAATATCTAGTCAACAACATTATTATTCAGTAAGCTCCATGTTCAACACTAATTAGTATTGTTCCTAAACAGCAACTTAACGTGCAATGGTGTAGTAATTTATATTTCGTCAACAATGACCAACTTTTAAAATGATGTTGATTTTGTCAATATAATTTGTAAACACAAGAAAATGATACTATAGAATAGTTTTAAATCTGAAGATATTTACTAGATATCTCGATTATTTAAAAAACTCTTCTTTTTATTAATCTGGTATACAAAATATATTGATATAATCAAATTAAAACAGTTCGTGGATGGTGGAGTCTTTTAATATCTTTCACCCTTTTTTTGCTACGCCCAGGGTGAGGCGAGAGAAAGTGTCAGACTCTTATTGACTAAAAGCCGTTCCTTCTCCTGCTCTAGACCGAAGTCGCGATACCATTCCATCATCAAGTTAAGTCACAATAAGTTAACTCTTTCTTATAAATGTAATTAGGTTAAAACTTATTATTCCTTAAAACAATTGAGCTAGGTGTATAAAGTGTGATCTTTGTTTTTCTATTTATTTATTTATTTATCCTTACGCCGGCTAATATTTATCACCCTGGATGCAAAATTTTGGAAAATCGTTGAAGCCGTCTACGAGTTTCACAATTGATACACAAGATTTGCTCATTTTAAAGTTTTAGATAATATAATACAAGTATAATTTTATAAGGAACCATATTGTTCATTTAGGCAGTACTTGAACAATTTTCACGGACAAATTTAATTCTATTGAATTAAAATTAAACGTGGTGCGTCCCTTCAATTATATTTATATGTAAAAATAATCAATGACACGTCATCGTACTTGTAATAAAACAATTACGAATATTAACTTTTAATAGTTTAATAATGTACAACACACTATTTTTAGTAAATAACATAACAGATTTTTATAATTATTCGATGCTGTACTTACTATGCGTGTGTACTGTGCATACTTGATAGACTTTTATTTTTAATTAAATATATTTATAATTGTTTTTCTTAGTCACTGTTTGTCCGGGTTCAATATACTGAGGATCACGTTTATATTTGCATCCTTGTCCTAAAAATATGCTATTTTATGAAAAAAAATAATTACTTAAGTACATTTTTTAAATTAATTTTCTAGCTAAGAGTTAAATGTCTGCCTTTTTAATCAAAAATGCTATAAAAAACATGTAGTAAAGAAGTTATACTCAATTAGGTACTCGATACAACAATGCAAAAAAATATATATAAAATCATATCATTTTCACTTATGATTTTAAGTTATAGATACATTTTCCTCTTATTATTAAACAAGAAGTAATTTGTTTGACGCAAAATAATGTAACGTCACATCACACAATGTCGTGAACATACCAAGAAAATTAAGGCTTTGACCGGCTGTTGTTGATTTGCCACATAAATTATTTATCACCTAGGGGTATGAAACATGACACGCTAAACAGACGGTGGTACAGTGGTCACGTACCGCCGTACTCAGCGAGGCTCGTGCTCGAGGGATGTGCCGTCACATGCGTTTCACCGTGGGGGTTCCGGAGTAGGTCTCTTGTAGAGGACCCGGGGCCCCTTACAGGTGATGAGGGTGGCCACCGGGGTGGTTTTAGTGAGGTAAAAATCCCACACTCCCTAGTCTTTCTCCCCAAAAAGCTAGGCGCCTTTTGAAGGTTTCCCCCGATACAAAAAGAAAGGGGTATGAAACATAGCCAGTAGCCGATTTTCAGAACTACTGAATATGAACTATACCTTATTTGGTAAAAATCAGTCAAGCCCTTTCGGAGCATCAGCATGTCACAATGACACAAGAATTTTGTATATTATGTCCATAAAAGATTGTTCAAGTACATTTACGTTTTTACCACATATTTAGTATGTGCCACGGAATAAGTAGGTAAGTAATGTAGGTAAAATCTAGGCTTTAGGAAACTGTATTATTTTTTATGAAATAGCTTCTGGTTCGGACTACAAATGGAACATCAACAAGCTTTTTTTAAATGTGTGGAAAATCATCAAAAGCCTTCTCCCGCCCTAGGTGGGGCCTGAGGGAGTGTCAGACTCTTAACGACTGATCCGAACCGGGGCCGGGGCCGAAGTACCCTGACAACTGATAACAATCTTAGACTGGAAGAGCTATTACATGCTTTTCTCGATAGTTATTTTATTCTCTACATTATGTACAAGATAGTAGCCGCAGCGTTGTGGTGGCCAGGGGGTTAAGGCGCCCGCTTCTGTCTTGGTGATTCATGCTCAAACCTTTTTCGTCTGTGAAGAAGTCTTTGCTTAACAATGGACTCTTACAGGCTTATGATGAAGATAGTAACGACTCATTGATGGAAGTCTATATTTAGTTGAAGACATTTTGTCTCTTATGTGATGATGGTATTTAATTGACAACATAAAAGACAAGTTAATAGATTTTAAACGAACCATGACATGACTTCCTTTAATTAATTAGAGTATCCATATGCTTATATCGTCTGACGAGATAAAAAAAAATAAGAGGAAATCAATCGAAATTGAATCGTATTTACTTTGAAATAAAAATAAAATTACGAGTCAATTTCACGGCATCTAGACGATTCAGAAACAATTCCCAATCAGAAATCATTCCTTTACTTATTTATTATAATTGAGGTATTCCATTTTGTTAAAACTGGAATTGAACAAGAGTCTATAGGCCTATTACAATCAGTTACATCTTTCTTTGATTAAATACACCGCACATTATTTCGTTAACGAAGTTCAAAAACTTGAAAATAAATAAACTGAGTTCAAAGTATAGTTCATTGGTTACTGTAGTTCAAATTTTAAGTTCATCGTCCAAATTCTTTACGCAGCTTACATAACACAAGCTTTGCCCTGCGGCTTTGTTTGCGTCATATGATGTTATGATGTAGCGTGCCCATAATAAGCTTCTTCAAAAATAATAATTTAAGTTTCAATTATGAAAATTAATAGTTCAATTGTTTTTAATTTGGTCTCCAGTTTCATCACATGGAGGATTAATTCTTAATAACTCATAATGTCGTGGTGGCCCGGAGGTTAAGCAGCCCGCTTCTCATGCATGAAGGTGCGGGTTCGAAACCTGGCAAGTACCAATGTGACTTTTTCCGAGTTATATGTACTTTCTATGATTATTTAGACACCACTGACATACGGTGAAGGTAAACATCGTAAGGAAACCTGGACTTAAAATTTATAATTATAAGTTTGAAATCGCCAACCCGCATTGAGCAAGCGTGGTGATTAATGCTCTAACCTTCTCCGTATGAGAAGAGGCCTTTGCTCAGCAGTGGGCATTTAAAGGCTGATGATGGAACTCATAACGTAATACACTTAAACCAGGTGCGGAACAGCTTAGACTGATGTGCTTCTGTAAGGGTGTCCTTATTGAGGGATGGAACATCATTGAATGACCTCTTACGCTCTGCCGGGTTAAAGTAAGAGATTATTTTTTCTCCTGTTTCGAGCCAGGCGATAGTATATTATTGAGCGACGAAATTAATTGTTTCAGTGTCGTCATGGGTTTGACTAGACTCGGCTTATCTCAAACAAAAATACCCTTATAAGGGTCTAAAATGGTCTTATGGCCATTTCAGGTGCGCGCCGATCACGACTGTTTGTAATATTTATGACCAAGCTAACAGAAAAATATCCCAATACCCATACGTAGTACGTATCCCTATCCCAAATGAAATTAGTTTATATAATATATGTAATTGTATGTACTGCCCAATTGACTGTGCCTAGCTAAATAAAATATATAGCAATCCATTACTCAGAAAAAATAGCCAGAGGAGTTAAAACTACTTTGCCGTCCAGGCCGTCCTATTAGGGATTAGGAATATGAGGATTGGCTTTCTTGAAGTACACATAACTCGGAAAAAGTCAGATTGGTACTTGACAGGTTTCGAACCAACACCCTCATACATCAGAAGCGGGCTCCTTAACCTCCGGGCCACCACGACACGAAAGCGTTGTGATGCCCGTTTTCTGTGAGAACGTGGCATCACTCCGGTCGAGCTGGAAAGATGAACAGACAGACAGTCAAGTAGTTTTAACATTAGTGTAGTCTTCTCAAACACATGTGCTTAACGAAAAGCAAATTATTTGATATCTCATTACATTTGAAATCATCAACCTACAATTTTCTACATTGGGACATTTCCGCAGTTTATCGTATTTATAATAATAATGATATCAAAACTCCGAGTAATTGGGAGGACCATGAGAGAATTTGTTTCTTAATTCTTAGGTCACTTTTTGAATTGCGATTTTTTTTTGTAGTACTTATGTAACTTGCCGAAAATATGTTTTATTGGTTATATAACAGGGCTGATACTGAACTGAACTGATATTGACATTACATAAACATGACAATGTCAGTTCTGGCGATGTCTTTTAAATGTTTGAAACACCTGTAAAGAGAAGTTATATTATAATTATTTTTAAGCCTCGTGGTATCAGCAGAATGGTCAGTGGAGCTTTAAAACAGATTCCTGGATCCAAAGCCTGAGTGTGGTATGTTCTCGAGCGAAATAAGACTATGTTTATCGGAATGTTTGAAGTTTTCTGAGAGGTATGAGTGAATAATATTGTGTATGTAGTGAACAGCAATAATATTGTGTTGTGTGTTTTTTTCTTTTACATGCGTGGCTTTATTAAGTGTGGGAGAGCCATGCTTCGGCACGAACAAGTCGGCTCGACCGAAGTGATACCACGGCCTCACAGAAATCCGTCGTGAAACAACCACAGCGTTGTGTTTCGCCGTGTGAGTGAGGTTACCGGAGGCCCAATCCTTCCCCTCCCGCAATCCTTCCTCAATCCCTAAATCTCCAAATCCCTAATCCTTAAAAGGTCCGCAACGCACTCGTAACTCCTCCATGGGCGGCGCTGATTGCTTACCATCAGGTAATCCGTCTGCTCGTTTACTAACCTATAAAATTAAAATAAATAAAAAAAGTTCCTATTTTTAAGAATTAATTAAGTACGTCCTGTACCATATTATTCAAATAATAAAATACAGAAAATATTCTGCTCAAGAAATTCTACACAAACAAAGTCACGAGCAGAAACTAGTTGCACATATTTCACAAAACCACTACACATACATCCAGTACTATTGAATCGACGTTCAATAACGACGCGTGATGAGTGCTCGGTCAAAATCAGTATGATGATCGATACGGCAGTCCAGGTCGTTTACGACACGACTCGGATACATCGTGACCTCATACCCATTTATTTACTATACATATTTTTTTTCTTTCTTTATCAAAAACCCTGATTATGTTTATAGCATCCTGTCTCCCGATTATAATCGAGTTTTAATTACATTTAGAAGGTTGTACTGTTTTGTTTTGTGAGCGAAGATTCGTTCATGTGAGTACAATACATCATTAGTCTTGTATCGATTATCTTCGTTGACTATACGAGTATAACATTGTTAGTTTTTCGAAGCGAATTGTGAACATCTTGTCTTTGGTCAAGTGTTCAAAATCAGGAATGCAATTACTAAAAAAAACTCTATTACATGTTTTTATGTTACACACTCGGCAAACGGGCCGACATATTACCTGATAGTTAGCAATCAGCGCGCTTATGGATACCCGCAACGTCAAAGGAGTTATGGTTATGTGACCGGCCTTTTAAAGATAAGGGTTTGAGAAGGGGTGAGGAAGGGGAAGTCTTGGGATTGCAAATAAACAAATCAAGCCCTTGACACTCAATATAAACGAAACGGAATTTTATTCTGCATATCCTTAATGGTTGCAGGCCAAGCGGCCTCGAGCCGGAGAAGAAACGGGGAGGTTATTAGTCAACAAGAGTCTTACACTCCATCTCGACTCACCCTGGGTGAATGAAAACAATTGACCCCTTCGCTAAACTATACATACCCATTCAAGTCACATATGGTGCCGTCTTACTCCTCTTGATTTTGCATTCGTAGTCGGTTCATAACTATTTACTTATCGTCTGCCCACAAAACAGTCTACAGCCATCCATACAGAATAGTACAGAGAAATCTAGCGATTGGTGCGAAGCACCATAAGATACTATCCTTATGACGTCATCATATTGTCAATCAATACAATCAGTAGCACTCTCATCAGTCAAGGATATTGAAATGACATACAAATGATATGCTCCATCTATCAGTTTGAGTGGCAGACCATTATATTGGGGATTTGTTTGGTCTAGTCTAGTACTGTGTACTTTAACAGTTAGGTAATGGGTACGGTGGTACCGATTAATTGTTTTGCTTTGTGTTTCAGTTTCATGATAGGTAGGTATAAAGATCTGTAGTAACGTAATGTTTAGAAATGAAAATAATGATTTTATCTAAGATTTAGATCTTAATATACGTATTTACTTTGTGTAGTGTAATTTTAATTAACGCCTGTCTTTGTTTTTCCTACGAGTGCCGATGCGAATTGAAACGTTATCCAAACAACGTGTCAAACTATCGTGACATATATTTTACTTACTCAATTAATTGAAAGTAAACTACTTTTTAATTCAAGTTTTTTATTTAGGGGCTTTTGTCCAAAAGTGTATGTCAGCCCCATCGTACCTTATAACAATTACTTCACATTTTTTTTTTACTTGCTATAAACTAGTGCTTGACTGCGATCCTACCTGATGTTAAGCAGTGATGCAATCGTTGATGGTAAGGCGCACTAGTTTATTAAGAGCCTATTCACTCTAGCCTTGAAGACACCTAAATTATATTTGGACGGAAAGACTGCAGCCGGCAACCTGTTCCAATCATACATACCATATATTTAATTTATATACTTATAAAAATAGTAAATATTTTTTCCAGTTGATTTTAACTTAAAAAAAGAATTAAATGATTACAAAGTTATAACACGCGAAAAATACAGATGTTTTTATAATACCTCAAAATTAAAATAAGTACGTATTTGTTGCACTGTGATTTCAAAATAGGCATAATTTGAAAACAAGCTATCGTTGTATCTGGACCTAATATTTGGTCTGATTTGATTACCATCGAGAGAAAGATGATCACGTTTTGTCATTGAGAAAAGGTTACTGTCATCAATGATGAGGCAATTTGAATTCAAGGACTTAGACAATAAAGACTAAGATTGTGTTTTAAAAATAATATCAACAATCTAGATAAAAAGTGCGTAAGAATTGAAGAATGTTTATTGTAGAATCATAAGCAAATAATAAGCTAAAGATTTAAAGGTGAACACAATAAATAGTCGTAAAAAACTTACAAGATCTCGTTCAAACCCACTTTCGGCGCCGGTTTGTAATATTATAATATGTATTTTATATTGTCTTTAAGTATAAAATTAAAGACAATATTAACACAAGATACTACTGATAACAGTACCTTGTGTTGAAAATTACATTTTTAGAAATTATACTTGTTTTATCACTCCGGAATTGTTCCACGCGTAAATTAGTCAGTCCCGCCATATTTTTGGAACAGACTACAGCTAATTCCTACTTGTGAGCGATAAATTTGTTGTTGTAATAGGTTTCGCAGAATGCATATACCTACTTACAAAGTTCAAAAGTATAGTTCTCATAGTTTCTGGAAAAACTAGCTCATACATACGTACGGACAAACAGACAAACACGGTCAATCGTAAAAGGTCTAAACATTTGGCTAAGGAATTAAAAAACGACATCTGTTTTGTATCAAGCTGAATTAAAAGCAAAGGCTATTTCAAATTAATGTATGCCCCGGAACCATACGAACCTCTTCATTTTAAAGTACGAAATTAATCTATGAATACACCAAGCAAAATCGATTAAAAATTCAATTAACTCTGTCAAAAGCAATTTAAATCGATAATTTTATTTTATGAAGTTCTACGAAACGATTTCAAAAGATTATACATAGTTATACGCTTTAAAGTGAACTATTATACTAAACAGTATATGTATTTACAAATTATTAACTAAGCTTCTATGGAAAATTTGATATGAAAAGCACATAATATATTTATATAAAAAGGCAAATCATTTATATAATTATATTATATTATGGACTGAATGAAGTCAAACAAAATAATTAAATACAAAAAGTTAAAAAATGTCAGCATGGTAGATAGTCTTCGAAGCGGTTAGCTCGTTTCAAAGCTTAAATTCCTATGGAGAAGAACGAGCAACTTATCTATATCCCTGAAATGCCTACCATTGGTTAAACATACTTTTAATGGTAATTAATTATTATGTTTTCATACCAGAGGCCCATATTTATGAGCAGCATTCCGCGACACGGGACGCGGCGACTGTCGCGCTGCTACACAAATTATTACGTGAGTAAGCCGAAATCATAATAAATAATACTTTTAATGGGTATTTTTTTTAAAGCTTGCTTGCTTGTTTGCTTGCCATTCACGTTGTGTATTATTTTTTTATTAAAAAATTCGTTGCCCCACTCCCACGCCCAGACCTGGAACAACAATTTGTAGATCGAACCCATGATACGTTGCAGTGTATCCAGTTGCCCAACCACCGCGCCAATCGTGCAGTCGGCAATTGTTTCATTTGTTTGAGAACCCATAAAGTGAAAATAAACAAACAGATAACTTTTTTATTAGTTTAGTAAATATTGTTCTTGAAACATAGAAATTTTACTTGTAAGTATTTTTATGATTATACAATGATTTAGTCATGTGATAGTGATAAATATTGAATTTATTTTGCATTTAATAATACTTGTTAATTAAAATAACCTTAGTCATTGGCTTTATTATATTATATTAATGTTTTTTTTTTCAAAAAAGTCAGTCGCTGCATCTTTGAGATAAGGCTAGCTCTCCATTCACAAAAAGGTTCACCCACAGCACATAATAATATATATAAACATCTGTAAATACAACTAATATTAGGTTACAAATGTATATGCCTATTATGGGCAAACACAAAACTGACAAGCTCTTCAAATAAACATGTGTGGTCAACGTGGTGGCTGGGAAGTCGCCGCTTCTTTCTTCACCTTCATACGTAAGATCCGAAACATGGCAAACCTTAATATGTATATTTAGACACCATTTACATACGTTGAAAGCATCGTGAAGAAACCTGGACTTATTATTTCTAATTATCTGTTGAGGAACTGATTTGTGATAAATGGAAAGTAAGAATATTAGATAAGCAGGATCGAAGTATATTTAAATTATTTTTAAATGACAAATTTATTTTTAATTTTATTTCAACTCTTGTTGTTACTGACCCACAATAGTACTGTTTAGAATACTTGATCGCTGTTACAAAATAAAATTAGATAAAGACAACGTCATGCTCTTTATTTAGCTCCATACAAGAATGGAACTCTCGACCCGCAGTTCAAAAGACTTCAACGCGCTTACTCAATCACCACGAATCGTGATCTTCGAAAAAAGGTATTAAAATTCGAGTGAAATCGTGTTAAAAGCAAGTGTAAATTAATAACTTTATACATAGTTTGGGTAATATTTAATGCAAATATTAATTTAACCTCTGATCATGCGCCAATTACACGACATAAGCATGTCATGTCATGTATCATCCTTGAGATGTGTGTGAAATGGTTTTATGTGGCCTTTAGGGTACCGTAGTAAACGGTATTAGCTTATGACTTTTTAGACAGACTGACGGACGTACTAAAAGTAGAATTTTTGGTTTTTTTCTTTATTTGACCATTTATTTCAGGCTACGTTGGCCCATATCAAATGCCAAAAACTAAACTGTACTAATATTATAAAGTGGTAAAATTTGTAAGTTTGTATGTAGGGGGTAATGTTTGGAAGCGCTGGTCGGATTGCCAAAATTATTTCACTTGTAGATATGTAGATACAATGTTCCTTTTTGCAATAGGCTATAAAACATCACGCTACGATTAAATACAGCCGAGCAATATACAAAAATACAGCGAAGCTAGTAAGAAGAAAGAAAAAAGAAAGAAAAGACATTTATTCAGCACCAGGCACGATGCAGTATATATAAAATAAATAAAAAAGACAATAAAAGTGTGACAGTAGAAGTAAGATAAACATGAGTTAAAGATTAACAGATGAGACAGAAAATAGACGAGTAAAAAGAATAGTACATTATAATATATAAGCACTATCTAACATAGAATAGTATAAATCGAAATAATATAGGTACTTAACAACTAGACCACTGGAAGTTTAAACTTAACTTAAACTATTTATTTATACATTATCCATTTTTTAAAATATTACAAACAGCTAAAATATTAAGGATCAAAAATTACATCCATAGACGTTTTTTCAAAAGGTGATTTAAAAATTAAAATCTATCATACGGAACCAAAACGATTTCATAGATCCGTACGTTCTTTTTTTATGTAACATTTATTATAAAGTTGCTAAAATAAAAATCGCAATTCCATCCATCATAATTAAAGTGTGTTCGTTACTATAAGTAACTCATCTCGTGATTTACTGACAGCATATGCTTTCATAGCTTCTAGGCAGACAGACTCGTTCTGAGCTCAAGTAAATATTTACATTCAAATTAAGATTTGTGTTTATACTAACAACGTTTAAATTTGTTATTTAAGGTTAATTTTTTATTAAAAAACAACTTTGAAATAAAAAAGAGAATTTTCTCTGTTTGTTTTGGCGTTGTCAAAAGTATCCTCATCAGCCTATAAGTGCCCACTGCTGAGCAAAGGCCTCTTCTCATACGGAGAAGGTTAGAGCATTAATCACCACGCTTACTCAATGCGAGTTGACGATTTCATTATATAACTTATCATTAGAGATTATAAGTCCAGTTTTCCTCCCGATGTTTCCTACACCGTATATCAATGGTGTCTGTCAAATGTATGATTTTAGTTAATTCCATTCCTATGATCTTTTTAACAAGACAGTTGAAGACGTGACTACATACTTTTGTTTTCATTTATAATTCGTAATTTTTCTGTTAATTTCTTTAACTACCGTAAACCGAAAAAGATATTGGTAAATTTTCCTAGTATCTCTTCACCCCGTATTACCGTAACCTTTAAGTATTATTTGTCTAGGGAATTGTTAACGTAAAAAATACTGAATATAATAAAATTGGTCAGTTCTATAATGTATAATAAATAACCTAACATGATTGGATTACAATGGATTCTTTTCTATTTCACATCATCAAATAAGTGCCCACTGCTAAGCAAAGGCCTCTTCCTACACGGAGAAGGTTTGAGCATTAATCAATACGCTTACTCAAGGCGGATTGGCGATTTCAAACTTATAATTAGAAATTATAAGTCCAGGTTTCCTCACGGTGTTTACCTTCACCGTATGTCAGTGGTGTCTAAATAATCATAGAAAGTACATATAACTTGGATAAAGTCACTTGCCAGGTTTCGAACCCACATTCTCATGCATGAGAAGCGGGCTCCTTCACCTCTGGGCCACCACGACTTTTGTGGATTACTCGCTTACAAAATTTTAGATTTCTTACTAATGTGTTATCATTATTATTAGTAGCCTGTTTTCGTCTAACTCCAATTGCACGTTTTATTTATCTCTTCTCATCCAACCATGGCCAGCTACTTTACGAATATCGTCACTCCACCTAAAGCCACTCCAACGGTCATCTACAAATGTGACCTACTACTTCACTTTAATAATCCAGGAGTCGATGTTGATCCTTTAATTCTTTGTCAGATCACATCATTTTGAACTCGATCCTTCAGATAGACTGTGAGCATAGCTCGCTGCAATGTTCTTGATTAATTTACCTAAACTGAGGGTTCAGTCACACGACAATGCGGAGCAAACTACCAAAATAAATACAGCTAATTCCGAAGCATTTTATTTTTTATGAAAGCAAAAATAAAATATATGACAAAAACATAGAACCTTGCTTCTATGAAATCCAGTTTAAATGATAAATATAAAACAATCGAGTTCTATCAATTCCAAGTCAAAGTAACACTATACAGAATGTCGAATTATATAACCATTTTTGAAATCGTTGAGTAGCTTAAAAGCGTTTTTAGTGCAAGCGAACAAACAATCAAATCTTTACACCAGTCAATGCAGTATTAGCATTTAGGTGTCAGATAATATTACTCACATAACACATAAAATATACAGTGCATTATAAATAACGATGCATTTTAAATTGAACATAACACGATCGCATTATATCAAACACAAAATACACACACAATAACTACAATCAAATATTTCGTAACGTTTAAACTGACTGATACATTAACATCTACTAAATCTTTCTAAATCTAGGTTAAACGAGTAATACTTTTTCAAATGTTAATGCAGTCTAATGCAGATTGTATAAAAAATCATATAAATATCCTTCGATGAAATAGGCAAGTCGTGGTGGGCTGGAGGTTAAGGCGCCCGCTTCTCGAGCATGAGGGTGCAGTTTTGAAACCTGGCAAGTACCAATGTGACTTTTTCCGAGTTATATGTACTTTCTGTGATTTAGACACTACTGACATACTGTGAAGGTAAACATCGTGAGGAAACCTGGACTTATAATTTTTAATTATAAGTTTGAAATCGCCAACCCGCATTGAGCAAGCGTGGTGATTAATCCTCTAACCTTCTCCGTATGAGAAGAGGCCTTTGCTCGGCAGTGGGCTCTTATAGGCTGATGATGATGATGAATCCAAAAAAATAAACTAGTATTGTAAAACGTGATCTGAGTCTAGGTATACTGTTTAGAATGTTTTCAAATAAATAAGCAAACGATAGCTTTGCATAAAGTTATGAAATATTTTAAAACAAAAATAAAAAACAAACTAGAATCCATACGGACGGTTCAAACCAGTTCATGGTCATTACAAAGATGTGTCTACAAACAGTTTCGGTACATAACTTTTTTTTTCATATCGTTGTCCTACATTGGTGTTTTCTCATGTGTCGTGAGTTCATTTACAAAGTCTCACATGCACATACTTTTATTTACACCATCAAACAAAAAATCGTCTTTTTACCATACCAGCCTCGAAGTATGGTAATCGATTTCAATTTCATAATTAGAAATTCTATAAGTTCAGGGTTTCAAATGTACGATAAGAACACCCCACAGAAAGGGTCCATTAGGGATAAGGTCCATCTAGGGTTGTGGGTTGATAATGTACCGCACTCCTGGCTAACTATCACCGCGTCATGTCGTTGTATGAAATCCCTAACTAATGTTATTAATGCGAAAGTAACTCTGTCTGTCTGTCTTTTCTTCACGGATAAACTTCTGAACCTTTTTGAAATTTGGTACAGACATAGTTTGGAACTCGAGAAAGCACATAGGATAGTTTTTAAACCAAAAATCTGCATGAAAATTAGGAAACAAAGTCGCGGGCAAAAGCTAGTCTCAAAATATTGCGGCGGTTCGATTTACATTTTAGTCAGTAATAGTCTTAGACTATTTCGGCAACCCCGGATGAGAAATCCATCTGATCATTTTCCCCCTCGAGCAAATAAATCTAAGCATTAAATTATTACAAATAATCGCAACAATACTACAATATTTACTTAAAGTACTTTAAACATTAATAGAGAAAAATATTCTTTAGTCATGTATTACAAAAAGCCCTCCAAGGTTTCTCAAACAACATTTCTTCTCAACAAAAACATCAGGCTCTGCTTACATCAGCCTTTCCCTATGTTACATTGACACTGTTCCATTGTATTGTACTGAGATCTAGTTACATTTAGCAAACACTAGGTACAATACAAGTCTAGACTTTATTGTAGAAACAGGCACAGGCACAGGCAGGTCAACCTACACCTTTCTGACAAATTAGATTTTCAACTGTATAATTAAGTTCTAAGGTCGAAAATCCAATGAAAAGATTCTCATACTGTAGTAGGTTGATTCGCTGTCATGTATACTTAGCTATTGTGAACACGATAATGCGAATTGTGGTTTATTGTACTCTCTCTTAAAGGTAATTTGTAAATAAAGACTTTGATGTCAAAACGATTCGTTACTGATTTGAATTAGTCATATGTAATCTGGATGCGAATTTGTGTCAAGCTAATTAGGTTATTGGGTTAGACATTTTTATGTTATACGGAATCAAACAATTACGCAACACCAGAAGAGATGCAAGTTGGTCTTTTGGATAACGGCTTTGGAGATTAAGGGGTTTTTTTTTGTGAGGGAAAATTGATCAAATGCCTTCTCCCACCCAGGGCCGGGCGAGAGGGAGTGTCAGACTCTTACTGACTAAAAACCCCCCTGTTCCTTCTCCTGGTCTGGGCCGAGGTCGCGGTGCCTCATTGCGCTTACCCCGCAACCCCGGCTGAAGATATTTAGGAATTGGGATAGGATAGAAGGACGTGAAGGATTGGGTCTCCAGATAGGTTAGTTTAGTAGTAGTAATTTCTTAATTTACTAAAGTGTAGCAATTCTAAAATAGGTACCATCAATGATATTATATTAAGACAGATATATAATATTATACCCTCACAAAACGCACGAAAAATGTGTTCCACGCCAAGCGTCAACACACTCACATACCTTTCATTAATTTTATTGCACATGTCACTACAAGTTAAAATTGTAAAAAAAAGGAGAGTATGATAAATAAAACAAGAAAAAACGAGTTAGCTATTGTTATCAATTACGTACTCAACGTAAACAAACCTTATTCTAAGAGAGAATAATTGCACTTGCATACAATTGTATCCTCTTCGAGTCTTTACTTTTGCGCGCTTATAACATATCTGTTAATATATATGTATATGTAATATCATTGGATACCATAATTAAATAAAACAAACACATAATAATAATAAAATTCTCTAGTCTGAAAAATGTTTTAGTCTGCTGGTAGAGGTTTTAGAAGAAATAAGCAGTGCTTTTGTATCAAATTGTTTTATTATTATTCTTGTCTCACTAGCTGTGTACGTAAACTGTTAAATAAATAAATAATAAAAAATCCAATTGCATTATAAAGTTAACTTTTGAACTAAATACAAAACCAATCTAAACACGTCTTTACTTTTGGTCCATTCAAGTTCAAGGTTTAACGAGTTTTACTTAAAAGTGTGCGTTTTTTTATTAATATTTTTATTTAAATAGCTTTTCGTGAATACATACTTTCGTATGCTGACGTTAAACGCTTTTAAATAATATACAAACATGTTTAATGAGTGGTAACGCTATAAATTATTTGGAATATTTTTATAGAAATCTCTCATTTATTTAGTTATTAAAAGTAAGAAGCCTTTTTTTCTTTTATTATGTTTGTACGTTTCCTTACACGGGATCACAGGATCCCAGACCTTTGGAAGGCGTACGAGGAGCCGAAGCCAACTCGCAGAGGCCCGTTGAACAGTTTTAATAAAATGTGATTGGACATCAGCCGGCAATTATCCCTGTATGCACTATAAAAGTGCACCCAAGGACAATCCCCGGTTGATGCAGGACTATTGTGAAATGTGGTGAAAATTGATAGGGTTATGGGTATGGGTTGCTATGCACTAGTGGATGAAAACTATGGAAATACTATGGCCCCTGCCCCTGACCAATATTGATACATACGGATAAACAGGCAGGGGGTGACTGGCAAACTCAATTAATGGGCCCCCGGAAACGGCCGCTAGCATGTAGCGGCACGGGGGCAACAAACGTTGAGCTGCTTGGGGAAGGAGAGGCATCCCACGGCTATCAGAGCAATCCCGGAAGTACGGTCAAGACCCCTACCAGCATCGTACTGAGATACATCCTTCCCCGAGTCTGCTTCAACTCCTAATATTACTCCTACTTCTTTTATTAATTATTAAATTTAAAGTCAGTTCCATCATAACTTAAACTTAGATAAGCATCAATCCATGAATTATTCTAATAGAAAAACTATAGAAAAGAGAAATAAATAAAGAAAATGCATGCAGGCATGTAGCAACGCTTACGTTGTATTTTGCCGTGTGAGTGAGGTGATCAGAGGCCCAATCCTCCCTCCCCATCCTCAATCCTCAAATTTCCTATTCTTAAAATCTTAATAACACACAAAGGGCCGGCAAGGTACTTGTTGTAACTCCTATGGTATCACGAGTGTCCGTTGGTGGCGCTGATTGCTTACCATCAGGAAATCCGTCCGCTCGTTTGTAAAAAACACACTGAATATAAAAACAAAACACTCTTTATGTACAGACCAATTCATCGAAAATTTTAGCGTAACAGGGTTGCGGGGTAAGGCTGGACCTGCGGGGTAAGAGCGGCCTAGAGCAGGAGAAGGAACAGGGGGAGTCTGACGACTCTTACTGACTTCTTCTTGCCTCACCGTGGGTGGGAGAAGTCATCTGATGATTTTTCTCTGACAAAAAAAAAAGATGCACCTTTCAAAGCATGAAATAGTTACCATGATTACAATATTTTGTTAAATATTTTACCTGATTCTGTGTTATTATAATCTATAAAAATAATAGACATCTGAATTCATTTCCCATGTTTCCGCATTATCGAATGTCAATAGCCAGTACGTTCCGCCCAAACAACGCCCAGAAACTATTAGTTTTTCTTTTTGTTTTGCTTTTTTATTTGTAGTCTTACTTAATTTATGGACGTAAATAACATATTCTATGTTTTTATTTTTATTTTACTATCCAGTTTTAACAACACATCATTTATTGTTTTTTTTTTTATATAACAAACTTGTTGCCAAGTGATTTTTTTTTTTTACTAAGACAGAATTTTTTTCTTGATACTAGTTTGGATTGAATCGCATCGATTAGCTTACCGTGTGAATTTAAGACTTTTTTTATCATCCATGTAAAACCAAAAGATTTATTTTATCTGTTCCATCTAACAAGATGTTGAATAAAATTGAGAATAAATCTTAAATTAAATGTTTTTTAAAAAACACACTAAATTCAAGCTAATTATATGTGTACGAAAGTGTCCAAATGCAAATTCAAACTCAACTTTTATGACAAAATTTTGTAAATTAGCTCATAACCTAAAACCTAGGTTAGGACATAGATCTTAATAAGAGCTTTTAAAAAGCCACTGTCATACACACATACCTGTCTAATTAACCCTTCAGACAATAAAAGTTGAAATATCATGTCATAAAACGTACTACAATATTCAAATAATAATAACAACAATGACATTGAATTATAGCATAGCAATTTACCTCAATTATATTAAACGAAGAAAATAAAGATCATTTATTGTATATTCACGTAACAAATTGTACGATTTTAATTTTATTAAAAACGTGAATCTAGATTTATTACCCTGTACTTGGGGTTACGCACTGCTCTTAATCTTTACTTAAAAACCTTACCGTAGGTATACACAAAATAATTTAATTACAATACAAAATGTATTAATAATGTAGTAATTATTAATATTCCATTTCGTTTTCATTCATTCATTCATTCAAATCCCTCCTCTTCTCCCCCCATCCCTTCTCAATCCTAAAATATTCAAAACCCTTAATCCCAAAAGGTCGGCAACGTACTCGTAACTCTTTTGGTGTTGCGAGTGTCCATGGGAGGCGCTGCTTGCTTACCATCGGGTAATCCGTATGCTCATTCGCCGACCATTAAAAATAGACAATACAAAAAGGAGCTGCATATGTCAGATTGGAGTTGTAATGCTCACTTAAAGGTTTCATTGGCACGGGCACTGGATCGCTCGATTCCCTATACTTAATATTGTTGAGATAGGCGACGCTGGTGATCGTGTCATATTCGTGAACGGGCGCCGTCAATGTCACTGATAAGCTTTAAAAAGTCTAAATATAATGTTTTTTTTGGTCTGGGTGGCTTGTGCATTAAATTTCTATGTTTGTAAACGCACCCATGACACAGGCGAAAATCCTGGGGGCACCGTGACTAATATTTGGAAATACTCTTTAACTAAGAAGTTATCCTCGATTTCATGTTGGGAAACTTAAAATAGCTCCTCCCTGTGTTGTTAAACTCTATTTCGAAATTTATTGAATCAACATTTTAGACCTTGGTAATTAATATAAATACATTGTTGTTTATAAGTCTGACTGCACGGTTGGTGCGGTGGCTGGGCAACTGGCTGCCGTGCAACGTGTCGCGGGTTCGATTCCCGCACGGAACAACACTTTGTGAGATCCACAAATTGTTGTTTCGGGTCTGGGTGTGATGTGTATGTGAAATTGTATGTTTGTAAACGCACCCACAACACGGGAAAACATCCTAAAGTAAGACAACGTTTTTTTTAAAAGAAAAAAAAGTACATACTCAGTTTCATTAAAATTTATTTAATTGCCCATATCTTTTTAATTGAAAGTTTATATATGTATATGTAGAAACCTCCTCTGAGTATACGCTCCTTAAATCCAAACTTTCAAACTAATATTATAAATGCGAAAGTAAGTCTGCCTGTCTATCCATCTGTCTTTTCTCCACGCCTAAACTACGGAACCGATTTCTGTCAAATTTGGTAAAGACATATTTGGAACTTTAGCAAGGACATCGAATAGTTCTTTAACCAAAAATCTGCAGAAAGACACTATTCCACGCAAACAAAGTCGCGGGCTAAAGCTAGAACATTATAAACCTATTTAATTTCTATACTAACTGTACCATAAATAGGCGTGATCACACCTAATCCCAAACCCAATTATAGTAATGGGAGATGATTATCAAAGATCGAAATAATTTGTCTGAATTACTTCTGATTAATTACTTTGTTGATATTATCTTAATGTAGACATGGTGTTATTAACCTCGTACAAACATTATTTATTATTTCCAATCGACACTTGAACTTCATTACAGTTCACCTTTTTAATTAATGTTATCGAATTATCATTTCGATTCTCGAAGGGATAAAAATATTTTAGTTTTATTTTAATTTTGGTTGCTTTGCTAGAAGCAGATCGCTTGCCTGTTGAATGTAAGTTGATATCAACCGTTTGATCTATAAGTCTTTGAAGTATCAGTGGCAAACGTTTTGTGGCTCATGTTGTAATGATTATGATAAAACAAAAGTTTTTTCAAGCGATTCGTAAACCTTTTTTATGTGATAGGTCAACAAAAGGACGGACCTTTTGGTAAGCAATCACGTCGCCCATAGACATTTGTAACGCCAGAGGATTTTCGAGTGCGTTACCGATCTTTTGGAGACTAGACCTTCAGATATTTAGGGAATTTGGGAAGGCCGAATGGAATGGCGGATAGTGGTAGAGGAAGGATTGGCCCTCACATGGGGAAACACAACGCTGTAGCTGTCACGCCGGTTTTCTGTGAGGCCGAGTTACTTTTTTTTCATGCGACAGCATTGTTCTCTCACACACACTTCAAATCTTGCATTGTATCAAGTAGTTTATTGTGTAGTTTATTACATTTTTCACAAAAAATTCTGTCACCAAAATGTAATCCAGCTTAGCACTTTGATCGGCAATACTGTTATAGCAGCGGTAAGACCCTTCTTTGAGTGACCAAAGATACGTCATGGCGTTCTCACCTTCAACCTGTAGAAGGTTCTTACCGGACACGGACAGTTTTGGAGGTACCTGTTTTGAATCCAGCAGGAGAAAACGCCTTAATGTCGTCACTGAGATGACAACCTAGAGGATATTTTTCCCCATAAAAAGTCAAATTTTATAGGTCGGCAAACGATTCGATTACAGCGGATTACCTGATGGTAAGCAATCAGCGTCGCCCATAGACACCCGCAACGACGGATGAGTTACGAGTGCGTTGTCGACCTTTTAGGCATTAGGGATTTGGAGATTTTGGGAAAGGAAACGGATTGGGGTAGGGGAAAGATTGGGCCTCCGGTAACCTCACTCATACGGGGAAACATAACTCTTTGGTTATTTCACGCCGGTTTTCTGTGAGGTATGGAAAGCAAATTGTTTTAAATGAGAATAACAAATAGTATTATAATTTTACATAACACATTATAATTAAGTATAATATTATAATATAATACTATAAATATTATAATTTAATATCATCAAAAAATTCGTTCATAATTACCATGCTAATCACGTGGCAAACTGGATTTTTTATGTCATATCATGTGAACAACTAAATTGGATAATCTAGTCTTTATTATTAGTCTAATATAAAATATATTTATTAAATGATTTAGTCTGATACGAGTTCTAATTAATTTTTGCAGCCGTCAAATGTCATTTTAAAAAGTAATGGACAAGCGAAATGCAGTTTTATGTTCTGTCAAATACATTTAATTTTATATTTGTCACTGCAAGGTACGAACGTATTTACAACATAACGCGGGTATTGTCGCGGTAAATAATTATTCAAATCATCGTCAGGCTATAAGTGCCCACTGCTGAGCAAAGGTCTCTTTTCACACGGAGAAGGCTAGAGCATTAATCACCACGCTTGCTCAATGCGGGTTGGGGATTTCAGACTTACAATTATAAATTATAAGTCCATGTTACCTCACGATGTTTACCTTCACCGTATGTCAGTGGTGTCTAAATAAGCATGGAAAGTACATATAACTCGGAAAAAATCACATTGGTACTTGCCAGGTTTCGAACCCACACCCTCATGCATGAGAAGCGGGCGCCTTAACCTCCGGGCCACCACGACACGACGACACGACGACACGACGACACGACGACGACGACGACGTTTCGACTTGGTTGCACAAAGGTATTTGAATAATACCTTTCTAGCCTACCAAGATATTTAAATTATTTTTCGCGTTAATACCCGCGTAATTATATGTTCTAAACACGGAACGCGAAAATAAAAGTTAGTACAGAAACAGTAGTTTTTGGTACTTAAAGATATTTTAATAAAACCAAACCTTTTATTGGTTCAATGGCCATACAGTAGTTACTGTCTCCATACTGAATCAATCTAGATTTTTGTATTTTTATTAATCGTTCTATTTTTATTTCTTCTGGATAATTTCTTCTAAGTTTATTCTGCTTGCTTTCATCATATTTGTAATGACATAATATTTGTCTATTGTATTTATTGTAGTGGAGATTTTCTAAAATAAAAAACCAATAAATTATATTTACAATTTAATAATTTATTTTAACATTTCTTTCACATTTTAAATGCTTCACATTTTAATTCATTTAATAACAACGTTTTACATTTCACAGAATAGATCTTATATATAGGTAATTAAAATTATGATCTTCTAAAAACTACCAAATAACAAAAACTTAAACAATTCCATTTTTGTTTTGACTTTTATAATAATTCTTTAATATTTTGTACTGTATATTATCTACTTGAAAATTATTTTTGACAGTAGTAGTAGTTCATTTACATTTTAGCCATAAATCCTATGGCACTATTCAATAATAATATCCAGTTTTGTCATCAAACCTGGGAGGGTCTCTAGGACCTCCGAATTCTTCAAGCCCTACAAATCCATTAGAACCAGTGTGTATCTCATAGCCTGGAACTGGAATGATTGGGTTCTGAACAGAAGATACACTAAAACCAGACTGGCCTACGTTAGAACTTAATCTAGATGGGAAGCTGGGAATTTCGTTCGAGCTAAAAATACTTTGCTTATTGCCCTCAATGGTGAATTGACTAGGAATTTGGGAGCTAATAAGAACACCTTGGGAAGGTGTAATGGTGTACAGTGGGACAGATCCAGCAACCGCTTGGCTTCCAAAACTGGACCCCTGGGACGATCCTGACTGGAAGGGCTGTCCACTAAAATAGTTAACTGTAGCTGGTTTCGTAGGCTGGGCTACAAACTGAGAAGTTGAAACCGCTGAGTTCTGGCTTTGAACAATCGAACCCTGAGTGGATGCTGGTTTAAATGATTGTCCACTCAACTGGTTATAAGATGTTTGAACAATTGGACCACTTATTTCAGCTGCTTTAGTAGGTTGAACAAAGAATTGAGAAGATCCTACGTTTGTCTGTGACGATTCCTGTGTTGAGACACTGTTAACATTGAATGATTCGCCACTGATTGGAGTCTGCACAGTAGAGACAACTGAGTTAAAGTTAGTTTGTGCTTCCTGTACTTTTTGCCCTTGTTCACCACCAAATAAGGCAGTCACAACAGATTGTGGTTTCTGATAGTTGTAGCTGCCAGACTGAGTATTGCCAAGGGAACCTTGGGTAGACTGACCAGATACGCCCTGTATCGTCTGTACAGTCGTTTTAACAGGCTTGTTCACAATAGCCTGATCAACTTGGTATGATGAACTTTGAGAAACGTCAACAGGCTTTTGACCCTGAAGGGATTGATAAGTTTTTTGAGTTAATTGAGAACCGAAAGGTTTCTGTGTTAATCCAAATTGTCCACTTCCGATGTTAGATTGAACAGTTTGACCAAACTGACTTCCTGAGTAGTCAGCGTTCTGTGAAAATGAACTTATAAATGGTTTCTGGGTAGTTATAGCTGCCTGACCAAATTGAGAAGTTTGTTGATATTTAGAAACTTGTCCTACTTGTGAGATGCCGAATGGCGCAACGTTTCCACTAGAAGCTGAAGCAAATGCACTCGACTGAGAGCTCTCACCAAAACGAGATTGAGTAGAACTCAATTGAGAACTGCCGACAGGCTTTATTCCAATTTGAATATTCTGTATCGGTTGAGTCTGAGAAACTGAACCTTGGCTTGTTTGAGACGACTGTCCAAATTGAGCTCCAGAAGAGACTGAACTTTGAGTTTGCTGGTAGTTAAAACCTGAACCTGATGACGAATCAGACTTTTTGTTTGATTCTGAACCTGCGCTTAAACCGACGGTACCTTGCTGAGTATATTGCGAAACACTTATTGATCCTACTGGGGTGGTGGTTCCTACTTTTTGATTTGATAAACCATATTGTGATGTTTGCACAGCTTGACCCTGAAGCGACTGTGGTTTCACACTAACTTGAGATCCAGATTCTGATTTTTGGTAGAAAGAACCACTTTGAGTTAAAACAGAAGGAATCGCAGTTGAAACTACAGTTTCTGGCTTCTCACCAAACCGAGAATCAGTAGATTCAATTTGTGACAGTTGGAATGTTGAACCAGTCTGTGTATTGCCGGTGGGTTTCTGGATGAACTGAGTTTGTTGAGAAGATCCAACTATTGGCTTGGAAGTAGTTGAGACCACCGCGGAATTTTTATTCTGTTGGGAACTGAAACCATATTGTGTACCAGTGGATCCAAAAGATGTTTGAACGAATGCTGGTTTTGATACTGAAGATGCTAGATCTGAACCTTTACTTACTTGTGAGTTTTGACCAAATTGGAAGCCAGATGATCCGATTTGACTATTTTGAGGAGTTGATACTTGGGTTAGCGTTGGTTTGGATACAGTTGAAATCACGTAAGATCCTTTGTTCGCTTGAGAACCAAGGCCAGTTTGTGAACCAGTTGATTCAAACTGTTGAGATGTGGAACCGAAAGATGCCTGGCTAATAATTGGTTTCGATGTTATCGAGACCACATTAGAATCTTTATTTAACTGAGAACCAACTCCGGACTGAGAACCACTGGATACAAACGATTGAGATGAGGAACCGAACGACGTTTGGCTAAATGTCGGTTTGTATGCAGACGAAACTACACTTGACCCTTTGTTTACCTGCGAACCGACACCAAATTGAGAACCACTTGATCCAAATTGTTGAGATCCAGAACCGAAAGATATCTGACTTAATGACGGCTTGTACGTAGAAGAAACCACATTTGACCCTTTGTTCAACTGAGAACCACTTGATCCAAACAGAGTTTGTTGAGAAGAAGAACCGAAGGAAGTTTGAGCTGTTACAGGTTTGGAGGTGGTAGATACGACACCTTTGTTGAGTTGAGAGCCAGAACTAAATTGAGAACCACTTGATCCTAATTGTTGAGATCCAAAACCGAAAGATGTTTGGCTAAATATTGGTTTGTACGAAGAAGAAACCACATTTGAACCTTTGTTTACCTGCGAACCTATTCCGAATTGAGAACCACTTGATCCCGATTGTGTTTGTTGGGAGCTAGAACCAAAAGAAGTTTGACTTACTATCGGTTTAAAGGTTGTAGATACGACACCGTTGTTGAATTGAGAACCCGATGACCCGAACTGTTGAGATGAAGAACCAAATGTTGTCTGGCCAATTGTCGGTTTGTACGCAGACGAAATTACACTTGAACCTTTGTTTTGTTGAGAACCACTATTGAATTGAGAACCACTGGATCCTAATTGTTGAGATCCCGAACCGAAAGATGTCTGGCTAAAAATTGGTTTATACGTAGAAGAAACCACATTTGAACCTTTGTTGATCTGCGAACCGACACTTGATCCCAATTGAGTTTTTTGGGAACTAGAACCGAAAGAAGTTTGACTAACTATTGGTTTAGTTGTGGTAGATACGACACCTTTGTTAAGTTGAGAACCAGATGATCCAAATTGCTGAGAAGTGGCACCGAAAGAAGTCTGGCTAACTATAGGTTTGTATGTTGTAGAACTTGAACCTTTGTTTAACTGAGAACCAGCCCCAAACTGAGAACCACTTGATCCAAGTTGTGTTTGTTGAGAAGAAGAACCGAATGAAGTTTGACTAACTATCGGTTTAGTGGTGGTAGACACGACACCATTGTTAAGTTGAGAACCAGATGATCCGAATTGCTGAGAGGTGGCACCGAAGGAAGTCTGGCTAACTATAGGTTTGTATGTTGTAGAAACTACACTTGAACCTTTGTTTAACTGAGAACCAACTCCAAACTGAGAACCACTTGATCCAAATTGTGTTTGTTGAGAAGAAGAACTAAAGGAAGTTTGAACGACTATCGGTTTAGAGGTGGTAGATACGACACCTTTGTTGAATTGAGAAACAGATGATCCAAATTGCGGAGTCGAGGAACCGAACGATGTCTGGCTAAATGTCGGTTTGTATGCAGTAGAAACTACACTCGAACCTTTGTTTAACTGAGAACCAGCCCCAAACTGAGAACCAGTTGATCCAAATTGTGTTTGTTGAGAAGAAGAACCAAAGGAAGTTTGAACAACTATCGGTTTAGAGGTGGTAGATACGACACCATTGTTAAGTTGAGAACCAGATGATCCAAATTGCTGAGATGAGGAACCGAACGATGTCTGGCTAAACGTCGGTTTGTATGCAGACGAAACTACATTTGAACCTTTGTTAATCTGCGAGCCGGTACCAAACTGAGAACCACTGGATCCAAATTGTTGAGAACCAGAACCGAAGGACGTTTGACCAAATACTGGTTTAGCTGTAGTCGAAACTACGCCTTTATTGTATTGTGAATTTTGTCCAAATTGAAAGCTCGTGGATCCAGATTGGATTTTTTGTGTATTTGAACCGAACGATGTTTGGCCAAATACAGGTTTTGCTGTAGTTGATACAACATTTGAACCTTTGTTCAATTGAGAACCGATACCGTACTGAGAACCACTTGATCCAAACTGTTGAGTTGTGACACCAAAAGATGCCTGTCCAAATATTGGTTTAGATGTTGAAGAAACAATATTTGAACCTTTATTATCTTTGGTATTCTGTCCAAATTGGAAACCACTTGATCCAGACTGGCTCTGTTGAGAAGATAGACCAAAAGAAGTTTGGCTAAACACCGGTTTAGAGGTCGTAGAAACCACATTACCTTTGTTGGACTGGCTTTGAGTGAACTGGGAACCGAATTGTGTTTGTTGAAATGTAGATCCAAAAGGTTTTTGACTCAAAGAAGGTTTAGCAGTAGTTGAAGATATCGCGGAATCCTTATTTTGACCAAACTGAGATTGCTGGAATGTTGCTTGCACTGAGCTACTTGGCTTCTTTCCAAACTGAGACGATTGACTTTGAGTGTACGTATTAGAAGTAAAACTTGAACCTTGAGTGACTTGTGGCTTAGCACCGAATTGTGTACCAGAAGAAGCAAACTGAACATGTTGATATGATGAACTAAAGGGTTTTTGCGAGGAAGGCTTTGCAGTAGTTGAAACCAAACCGGAACCTTGAGTGTTCTGTGCAAATTGGGAAATGGATGATCCAAATTGAGTGCTGACAGGTTTACTGCCAAACTGAGTTTGCCCCAGTGAGGACTGAGATCCAAATTGAGCTTGTTGATAGGTACCTTCGTTTTTCTGAGAATTCTGACCAAATTGAGTACCAAAAGTATAAGAAGGTTTTTTACTAGACACCTGGCTTTGGGAATAAGTAAAACTCGATCCCTTAGTTGTTTGTGGTTTTAAAGTAAATTGAGATCCAGATGAGCCAAACTGAATTTGTTGATACGTAGAACCGAAGGGTTTAGCGGTTGTAGAACTAACGCCCACGCTGCTGCCTAAGTTAGACTGGGAACTCTGCCCGAATCGAGATTCAGTTGATCCAAATTGCGTTTGAATTGAACCAGCCGGAGACTTGCTTGGTGTTGTTCCAAATACAGAGTAAGTATTTGATGTAAAACTGGAACCCTGGCTTGTTTGGGGCTTTGAAGCAACTGAGCTTACTTGTGAACTATCAATCGGTTTCTGGACAAAAGAAGTTTGACTTATACTTGGTACTGTTTGTTGGGTGTAGGTAATAGATTGAGTAATACTGGTTGGTTTTTTTCCGAATTCTAATTGTGGGTTTTGCGTGTTTGAAGAAAAGCTGGATCCTTGCGTAGTTTGTACCTTTTGACCAAACTGTGTACTTAATCCTAATTGCGATTGTTGGTAATTAGAACCAGATAGTTGCGATTCTCCGCTTGGTTTTTGCCCTATTATTTGTCCAGATGAAGATTGACTGCCTGATTGGTATGAGATCTGTTGGGAACCAAATTTGTAATCGGTTGAAATTTGGCTTGGCTTGGTTTGAGATAAAGTAGCCTGTCCAACACTAGAAGAAACTTTATTGTCTTGTGCAGATAAAGATACAGCTGGCTTGTTGTATTGGTAAATTGTACCTTGATATTGTTGGGTTGGTGACAGCGTGCTATCAGAAGTTTGACCAATAAATGATTGACCGTATTGTGTCTGACTTTGTACAGTTGGTTTCTGAACAAGGTTGGACCCAAATTTAATAGAGTTTTGCTGACCAGATAAAGAAGAACTAACTGACGGTTTGGAATCGACCAGACTAGATTGAGTACCAAATCGAGTAGATGTTGAAGTAGAACCGGAAGTGAAAGGAGATATAGCTGCCTGGGTAATACCACTGTAAGACGAAGAGCTGTGGCTGTCAGTTAATACGCTAACAGGGATCGCCTGACCAAAACTAGTACTTTTAGGTGGGATAATAAAAGGCTTCGAAGGTTGCTTGTAGAAGTATGAGTAGTCAACTCCTTGTTCTTGTGTGATTGTGGGATCAATGGGCCCAACTTGAGAAGAAACAGTGGGAGTCGGTAGCGCCTGGTTTGATGATTGATAGTGGATATCAAAATTACCACTTGATTCTAATGGTGTAGACAATTCAGTATCTGGTACTTTAGTTGGACCTTGGCTACTTAAAAATGCTACGGTAGGTTGAGTTGGCTGGACACTAGAAACAAATGCCTCATTTGATGTGGATGGAATTTTACCAATGCTCTGTGATTGGAATCCAGATTGTTGAGCAGAAATTCCAAAACTAGAAGATCCAGAAAGCTGATTTGATTGTTGGACATTAGCAGAAGATTCTGCATATGACGAACCCAAAGTACCTGGTTTCGAACTTTGGCTGAATTTGTCAGACGATGTAATGCCAGACTGTTGGCCTTCGCCAAATCTATTTAAGAAGGAATCGGATTCAGATTTCTCCCCGTTTTGCACACTTGATTGAGTTAAGCTAAATTGACTTCCAGAGGCAGATGCCGTAGCGCTTGATGGTTGATTATTTGTTTCTAAGTCAATAGTAGAGATTGGTATAGGAGAACTTGGTTTATGAGAAATTGCAGCCGATTCATGAGTTGGGTGTAAGTGGGCCGAAGTTTCAGAGCCTACTGAAGTGCCACCATTCTGAGAGATGCTTTGTTCTTCTTTCTGAATACCTGATACAGAGGCTGATGCTGAAGCAGTAGCAGGAGCAGAAAATGACGATCCAATGGTGGAATCAGATTTTGAACCATGTGTGTGCTGGCTAGCTAACCCAAAGTTCGCTGATGGAAGGTTTTCATTCTTCAGTCCAAAGCTTGAAGAACCAGTTGATGCAAAAGCGCTAGCACTTCCCGATCCAGTCACAATGGCTGAACTATAAGCTGAGTTTCCATTTGATGAATCAGACAAGCCAGTGAAGCTAGGTGTTTTGATTAGAGGGCCACTTCCAAAACTAGTATGAGAGTAAGAACCTTCAGACTTTGAACCTTCACCAAACCTATTTTGTGTAGATTGGGGAGAAACTACTTTAGTACCTTGAGAACTAACCGAACCCTGACTATGTTGAGCAGAACCAGTTTGACTGGAGAGACTTCCAAAAGGCAGATTGCTTCCTAAAATTCCTAGATTGTGAACTCCATTGTGTTCATTATTAACACTGTGAGAAGAGTTTCCTGCATCAGAAGCTGCGTTGTAAGTTCCCACAAGTATACCAGAGGTTGGTCTTTGCGCCTGGTTACCTTGACTGGCGAAAATTCCACTGGATGTGGCGACTCCATTTTGTTTGAGATTGTCATTAGTTGCTCCACCGCTTGAAACGCCTGTCTCGTATGTCTTAGCGTCGTATGAGCCTGTAAATAAAAAATGAAAGTTGTGAGCAATTTGTCAATGATACCTGTGTCAAAGACTTTTGTTAATCATACAAAAGCCTTTGAAGTGGTGTAGGTACCGATATTGTGAATGAGAGGTGACTTAGTAAGCTTCATTGACAGTTAGATTGATGTTCCGTCTTGTAATTAGAGCAAAGTGTGTGAAGTATATTTTGACACTCGTTATAAACGTATGAGAGTGGGTTATTACTCAATACCATTACAAATGACTGTACCCAGTCGGACTGTTACCTAAATATCATTATTTTATATGTTTCTACCGTAACAATGTATTTCGATAAAAAAAATTAACGTTGCGGTGAGCTAAGCGATGCACTATGTAATATCGTGAAGTGAATAAATTGATAGTTGCAGTGTTAAAGCAAAATTTCCATACAGTTTCACCGATTGCTTACGCATAACCAGGAAAACCTTCTTTTATCTAATACCTTTAAACGAGAGTTTCTTGTATAATATTATGTATTCAAAGAATCTTGGAAACGACTTAAACGATTTCGATGAAATTTTGTATGTAAAAGTTTTTAATCAATCAAGTTAGTTTTCATTTTCAGAAGAGATGCCGAGATATGCTTGGATATGTAAGTATTGTTGGTTTATATAAAGACATTACCCAAAACCATAGTTTCAAAACACCAAATTACATTCATTATTTGCGCATCACATCCTTTTTTTATCAGGGGAAAATCATCAAATGACTTCTCCCGCCCAGTCTATTACTGACTAAAAACCCGCCGTTCCTTCTCCTGTCAATCAAACTAACTTGCCAAGATAAATAGCAATGATGATACCTAGTATTGATTTTCAAAAAGCAATCAACATAATAAAGTTTTATCTTTCGGCTACACCAAGTTAAAACTGGCACAAAACCAGACCTCCTATAAAATTAAAAAACCTGATCAAAGATGTTTTCAACAAAAATACTTAAAATTAGAATCCCAATGATTAAGTAACACGAGTGTTAAATCGGTAATGGTCTAGACTTGATTTTATTGGTAAGTCACGATATTTTTATCAATTTAATGAATTCTGAATTATGATCACTATAATTATGATTTTATTTGATAGTTTTAATGTTAATTATTTATTGTTATTATCGCTTATTGAATTATGAAATGGTGTCATACTTTAAGAATATAGAGTGCGTTCGGAATAACTGGTTTTAGATAGATTGGGTTTACAAAAAGTTGTGAAATAATACTGATTCTTTTCGTTTATTTTTAAAATATGGATAGATCGTTGCTTAGTGTAATTTGATTTTGTATTAAAAGTATTGTCAGGTTTTCTCAATTAAATATTCCTATTATCTAATAGATGATTTCAAAATATTTTCTATTAAAACTTGTGTAAAATATTTTCATAAAGAAATAACACTCACCATCGTGAATACGGCTGGCAGCTCCTTCTTTCGCTTTGTTTTCCAAAGATATCAAGGTTCCACCGGAAGTCGCTGGTCCTGTTGCCTTGTATCCATCTTTGCCAGCAGTGTACGATACACTGTATGTTTTAGCATAATTTTCTTTGTAGAAGGAACCTCCTTCAGCCTTGACACCGTCCTTAGCAATACCATTCGCACCAACAGCTATTCCATTATCAGACTCAAATCCTAAATTGTCGTTATCCAAACCAACATTAGCAATCTTCAATGTATTGCCACTAACTTTCTCAGAATCATCTAATCCTACAATGGAGCCAAATCCAGGTGCTATTCTTGTAAGAGGTCCTGTGACAGATCCTGTGAACGCAGCCTCTCCAACTTTAGAGTTCAGTGAACCGTATGAGGTTCGTGGGCCTCCTAAGCCAGTTGGTTCAGCACCTGATGTTCTGGTTCCAGGATTGGCTGCATCAACCACCACTCCTTGGGCGTCATTTGTGAAGCTGCCAGTGGGTAGTCCAGTAGCACCTTGGACGGATCCATCGAGAGAAGCTTGCAAGCTACCAGAGCTACTTGCACTGAATTTAGCTGATATTGGCGACAGGTGATTTGCATCTAGCTTTGCTGCCCCACATACCGCTACAAAGGCGGTTAATATTACCTGGAATTCAAATTATGTTGGATTTAGATGACTAGTATTTTCAAGTTTATAAGTTACTAAAAAAATCCACAGACGTGTGGAAAAATAAACAGTATAAAATGTTCCAAGTTAGCCTCGAAGTGTTCAGTTTTTAAGATCTACTATCTCATGGACAGGATACGCAGAGCCTTCAAGCTAGATGTCAAAAGTTCAAAATATTATCTTCGCGTAATAAAATGCAAATTAACTTAAAATCCGGTCCTGTTTTTTCCGTTTTTTTTTTCTTTAGGCAGCTGTTTATCGATTTAGGCGGTGGTATATGACTTTTAACCTTAATTAGCGTTTCGTCTCAATTTATCAATAAATAATGAATAGAGAAATAATGGTTTTTTTTGTAATCAACCTTGTTTTTTCAAAAAGTATATTATCAAAAATCTAGATTAATTTTGCATAACATTAGTAGCATTTAGATTGATGGTATATTACGCTGATGTTAAACTGTTCTTTTTGTAATAAATTTTATTAAAATAAATTGAGGAAGACTTTTCTAAAAGTGAATGAAATCGTTTTGGATAGTTCGGTCCTAGATTATTTATTTCTTAAAATCCAGTTTCATTATAAATTCCTTTCGATAGTTGGCATTTGTGGGTTTGATACAAGTTTTCATACTTTCTTTGAACATGCCTAGATTTGGCATGCTAGAAAAAAAATTCTAAATTCAAAAAAATGATTTAATACTATAAATAGGTAGCCCAAAAAGTTTTAACTGTACCCTGTTTTATTAATTTTAATAATTTATTGGCATTTTAGCTTTATTTCTCCTTTTATCAAACTGTAACAAATTGCCTTGCCCTTTTAAAATTCAATCAAGGAAAATTATAATTAAATAGTAAACAAAAAAAAAGATTCATTTCACAGATAAAAAAGAAAAATCATAAATTGATGACAGCACGTTAAATATGAATTTCTTTTCTTTAATCACCATAGAAATAGAATTGTCCACTAAAACAAGTTTGAAGTTATGATTGTTTAGATAAAAATAAATATCGACGTAAAATCGGTGACATTTTTAAATAATAAAATTGTTTAGCTAGGACAGGTTTTATTAATAGAGTCGATATGATTTTTTATTAATATTAATTGAGTGATTGAATTCAAACATGACCTTTTTAACTGGCTTAGATCAGTTTTGATTCTAGTCTAGACTACAGCTAAATATTTGCCATTTTATTGTATACGCCTAGCCTGAATTAATTAGGTATATTGACAAAATATTAATTTAGGTATCTGGTAAGACCAAGGGTCTGTTCTACGAAGTTTGAAAAGACGTTCTATGTTTAAACTATCCTTAGCGACAACGACGACGATTAATTTAAATATAGAACACAATCTGAATAAAATCTATGCCACAAAAGATTATCGAGATCTTATATGAAGATGGCGTAAAATACGTTTTAGTCTTTTTCGAAAATTTTACAGAGATCTTCGTCACTGTCATGATAAATACAATTGCATATTTAGCTAAGTATTAAAGGAAAAAATATTTATATACATATACTTTTTAAATAATTGTATGTTACAACTAACACATGTCTGGGCAGTCTTTTTATAGAATTTTAAGAAATTTAAAGTCTTCTTACTTGAACTTTATGTTACAATAATTTTGTTAAATATGAATCTTAAACCGTTAGAAAATTGGGTCCAATTAAAACAACAACAAACAAAATGATTTTGCCTTTTATAGCTATTTGTGTTTTTGTTTCTTATAGGTATACATATAAGTATAGGTAAGTATATTACTTTTAGATTTAGATTTAAAATATTTATAAGCAACAAAAAATAAATATAATAAAAACAAAAAACGACAATCCAAAGGGATGAACAGAACGGATACCACCAAAAGAAAATACCGGCGCAAACATTTCGTAATTCGAACTCCAATTACAAATGACTCTTGCGCAACGAAACGACACTATTCACATCACAATGACACAAAAGAAATTATTACCAATATCATCGTCCTTATTTATCCCTCTCAGGGATCTGTATACTCTGCTTATCCCACTTAAACTGGTGGTACAATGAAGCAACTTTTGCTTTTTATAGCGTTTGAAAAGTCTTCTAAAAAACACGCTTATATCATCCTGCCAAGTTTTATTTGCAGCTGTCTGACAACTTACAGACCAAACCTACTCTTTCATTCACATTATTAAGGATCAAATTTCGTTCTTCTGTTTTTTTGCGGAGTGTATTGATAAGTTTGTGAAGATGTGCGTATAAGCGCTCGCTGTGGTTTACTCGTTTGAATTATTGTTTTAATTTCTTATGGGCAATAAACTAGAGTTTTTGGGCGTTTGCAATATTTTTTATCACTCCTAGGGATTTGGCTTTGAAAATGACCTCCATTTTTTGATTTTTATTGAGTATTTATTTAATATAGACATCAGGGGTAATCTTGTTTCTGATATGTTTTATTTTTCATATTTCCCGTCAAAAATAATGATTAATTATTTTAAGTAAATTTAAATTTTCCGCCATATTTTTGCAACATGTCTATGATAACATTAATTGTTTTTAATTAATTCCGCATTCGATTTATTTTAATTTTTATTTGTTAAAACTTCTAACATTTAAAATATTCGACATCTCATCTTCAAATTTAAAGTCAATAATTTAATATTATGAAATTAAATTCAATATCTCTTAAAATTAAAATTTATACACACAAAAAGTTCTTCCTATTTGTTTATACATTATTCTAAACAATACTGTCTGTATAGCTGAATAATTTTGTGCTTATTTAAACAGTATTAAAACTGCCTAGACTTCAACAAGAGATGTTATTGCCAAGGTTTGTACCAAAAATCTATCCATGTTTCACTGCCAATATCATTCAAAACGTCAATAAATCCGTCAATATCCTCTAGGTAATAATTATTTTAGCAGAATTGGATACAGAATGCATAAAATTTTATGTTCATCAAATACCACAACGGCAAAATGAGATCATATTCACACCAGTCTAACTATGCAAGATAATTGACATTTATGTGAACTATCAAAGAAACCAGTTATAAATAGATTTAGTTTTGGCATTTTCTTTTTGTGAGGGGAATATTATCAAATGACTTCTCCCGCCCAGGGCCGGGCGGGAGGGAGTGTCAGACTCTTATTGACTAAAAACCCCCCTGTTCCTTCTCCTGCTCTGGGCGCGGTGGTCGCGGTGCCCGGCTGAACATCAGCCCTATAGGGCCCCGTTTGTGGTGGTCTATTAAATTGGCTCTTTGAGGCGCGCGCGGAACGCTACGCGCCGTACGCTCAGGAGTTTTGGCATGATTTTGCCTTTTTTACTTCGTATTTCTCACAAGATATGTGGATAAGTGTAGAAGAGGCATGCTTGCATAACATACGGCCGACGTAATACCACCACCTCACACAATACCAGCGAAAAACACAAACTTTGCGTTGTATTTTATTATACATAAAGGTTTCCGAAAACTCATTCCTTCCTCCTTGTTCCCAATCCTCAAATCCCTTAAAAATGTAGGTACGAAAGGCCAATTATAGCGCACTTACAAATTCCTTGGTGTTGCCGACTACATACCATCAGAAGATCCGTCAGCTTTTTTGCCAATCTGCCCATATGAAGTATAAGAACAATCACTCAAAATGGGTACCCTTAGTTTATTTTATTTTATTGTTGGCATTATTATACAGTTGTTAACTCCTGTAGAAATTGTCACGGAGCTATAGTAGTTTCAGTCAGAAATGCTCTGACACTCTTGCTCCAGTCCTAGCGGGAGAACTACAAGATGATTCCCCTCTCAAAAAAGGTGTTTAGATCGAAGTGATTGAGGTTCACTTGCCAATTATTATCGGGCTTTTTGTGGTGGGACAGTCATCAAATTGCTTCTTCTCCCCTAGGATTCGACAGTCTACACTCTTTCTCGAATCCTAGGAAGGGTTAGGTCCTATTCCTTCTCGTGCTCCAAGCTGAGAGCGCGGTACATTAATGTCGTTGCACTCGCCCCCGGGGCTAAACTAGAAAAACAATTCGTCTTGGATAGCAAAAATATTTCTCAAAACATGTTGTGTGAGTGTCATCCCATTATGATGTGTCAAAAGGATGTTCAAAACAATACTATAAAGTGACACTTTTACAATAAATAGCACTCACTCAAGAGTAGGTATGGATGTTATTCATCATCCAATGGTGTAATATTTCCAAGTGAATACAGTTGAGACAATAATCTCGATATTCTGTGAATAGGACAGAAATTTATTGTTTTTTAAAGTTACATTTCGAGTCGTTCCTGAGTACCTACGTTAGTCGAGTAAAATATTTTAAATGAGAACAATGGATTGATGGATCATATGAAAAACGATATGGTCAAAAAGTCATTCGATATTACAAAAAAAATTGCTAGTTTATAAAAACATAAGAATAAATGATTTTGTTGTTAATAGCTATAGAAAAAATACATTCAATCAAATAGATAAAATATTCAGTAGAGATTTTATCATCATTATCATTAGCCTATTAGTGCCCACTGCTGAGCAAATGCTTCTTCTTATACGGACCAGGTTTGATCGTTAGTCACCACGCTTTCTCAATGCGGATTAGCGATTTCAAACTTATAATTAGAAATTATAGGTACAATGTTTTTCTTCACCGTGTGTCAATGGTGTCTAAATAATCACAGAAAGTACGTATCACTCGGAAGATATTGTAAGGTTCCTAGTATTTATTATGTTATACATACAAAAATCGACTATATCAATAATCGATTTTTGTACCGATCTTTTGAAATAATCGAAATGAGCGGGAACGGCGAGTGAAGGCATTCTTGTCTGGGCAACCGAGCCGAAAGATTGTGAAGAGTAATACTGAATAAGAGTAATAGTCTTGTAACCTGAATATTAAAGGATTATTGTGTATTATACGACGAGTTTTATTACAATATCAAGTTTTCCAACTCACATTAATAGGTATTACTTTGAAGTCGTAGATAATGTAATACAATATGAACTCAAGTAAACCCGTCGTCGCGCACGTCACGAATTCGAGATTTAATTATTTTGTTTTAAAGTTTACTTAATTTTTTTTTATTACCATGCACTACTTGAATACTTGTCACTTGTGTTGACAACAAACTTGATTCCGGACATATTTGGCCTTAAATATCACGAATGCATAAATAAATTATGACGGTCGTGCATTCAAGGACTGCAGGAAACTGATTGCATAGTTTTTAAAGTATTTATAGCTAGGGGCTGATACTTTTATTGTTTTAGGGTTCAATTACTTGCGTTGCGTTGCCGAGTTTTGGGGATTGGGGATTTAGAGATTAAAGGATTGGGGGAGGAGAAGCATTGCGGCCTCAGGTGACCTCACTCACACATGTCTTGTTTCACGCCGGTTTTCTCACAGACCGTGGTATCACTCCGGTCTAGCTGACCCATTCGTGCCGAAACATGGCACACTTAAATAACTATTAATGTATAGAATGTTTATTTTAATCTCAATAAATACAAAAAAAAAATTAAAAAAAAAATAAACATCAGTTAATGGTTCCTCCATTTCTGAGCGCATCATATCAGCTCAAATCTTTATTTACTAACATGACCACACTACGTATATATGTACATAATATACTCATTCATAATATTACCAAGACAAGTTATTTTCAAGATATTAAGAACAAAACTAAACTTGAAAAGATATGCGAATGAAAGCACAGTTATGCCGTTGCCGCGGACTCGGATCAGGAGCAGGAAAAGGATGGCTTTGAACCAGTAAGAATCTCCGGGGTAGCGGGGTAAGCGCAATGAGGCACCGCGACCTCGACCCAGAGCAGGAGAAGGAACGGGGGGTTTTTAGTCAGTAAGAGTCTGACACTCTTTCTCCCCTTACCCTCGGCGGGAGAAGAAATTAGATGATTTTCCGCTGACAATAAAAAAAGCCGCTAAGAATCTTCGCAGCTTTTTTCTCTAGGGTCACCTAGCGCTAGAAAAGTCATAAGACGATTTCCCCACCTAAAAAATAAAAAAACGAATACTTAAAATAATGTATTTCTTTTAAAAACCTAAATTCATTCATTCTCCTCTGAAATTAAATTAAATTTTATTCATCATTGTTGCAAAAAAATTAATTAAAATTAAAATAGATGGCGACAGTTACGTCATATAGAATTTCTGTGTTCATATTATTATATGAATGATTCGATACTAAGTTTACATCATACCTTTTGTGTCAATCCTTTTGACAGATATATTACGGTTTTAGGGTAAAGATCATGGGGTTTTTGGGTTTCTAGCTTAAAATTTGGTTAAGAAAATCTGCTGCAGTTTTGAAATCATGACGCAATATACTAAAACAATATTAAAATTGGGGTCCGTTTCTATTCAGGAACTCAGTGGTTGGGGTAGGACTGTTTTAAATACACCAAGGTTTTATGTTAGTTATATAATAACATAAAATTATGTATCGATGTGTATGAAGCAAAAGCTAATGTCTGTACTACTGGAGGTGGTCTATAGACACGCGTATGCTGTGGATACTTTAAAATCTGGAACAGCAATGATCCGGTTCAGTATACTGCGCTTACCTGGACTGCATGTATAGTTTTTTTTTGTCAGGGGAAAATCATCAAATGACTTCTCCCGCCCATGGTTAGGCGAGAGAGAGTGTCAGACTCTTACTGACTAAAAACCCCCCGGTTCCTTCTCCTGCCCTGGGCCGAGGCCGGTGACTCATTGCGCTTAACCCGCAACCCCGGTTGTGCATGTATAGTTGAGGCAGAATAATGGCGTGTTAGGCGCCAAGGCGATTGCTTTCTCGACGCCTTCTTTAAACGGGATCGGCCCTCTCACGATTCCGCTGAGCAGCCTACTTTTGGGACATTATAATCTATCAAAAGGAAACCACTAGTCAATATCATTGTGATTATTTAACAATTTAACAACATTTTGTTACGACTACCATTTATAACTATTTTTAAACCGAGCACTAAAATTATGTTAAGTATCCGCAATTTTGATAGTTCTTTTAGAAGTCCCGTTTTTTTTTATTATAATATAGTCATAATATTAACAAAAACTTTCCCACGTAAGTACCTAATATGTGGGTATATTTGTTACTATAGAATGCACCAAAGATCATCCTGAGCCAACCAATGACTTCGTAATAAGCTAAAAGTGCTAAGAAAGGTAGAATATATAAACTTACCTCCACCTACCACAATTATTATCATGAACAATTATCATCGGTTCTTTGACTGTCGATAGAAAACTGGTGACGGCAAATAATCCGCTACCGTAGGTCAAAGGTGACCCACGCGGCAAATTATGAACCCCTGGTATGACGAACGTATATGAAGTGTGGAAGAGCCAAGCTTCGACGTGAAACAACCCCAGCGTTATTTCACTGTCGTGTGTGTGAGGTTACCGGATGCCCAATGCATCCTATTCCCCCCATCCCTTCCCAATCATTAAAAATCCGAAACCCTTATCCCTTAAAAGCTGGCAACGCTCCTGTAACTCCTTTGTTGTCGCGGATGTCCATGAGCGGTGCCGATTGCTTGTAATCCGACTGCTTGTTTGCCGACCTATCCCTTAAAAAAACTACGATCTAAGTAAGTACGACACGATCTATTCTTTACATGTGTCTCATACGTATACTAACAGAAAAAAAGGTAATAATAAAAAGAAAAAGATCCATGTAATAATAAAAAAAACATAAAAAGAAAAAAACGACAAATAATTTCGCCTCGAACCAAAAGCTTTTACTGATTCCAAAAAAAAAGTCTGTCATAAATAACTAATTTACGATAGTGTAATATTATCGCGGTAACATATGACAATCGGGTGAACTAATCATTTGGCGGTCATTAACCTTAGCGACAGAACCGGTCGGTGAAATAAATATTCATAGAAATCATTATTATATCTTCACGCATAATCGTTGGATTTACTTAAGACTTGTTTGAACTAGGATTTGTTTAAACTATCTTTTAATAAACGACGTTGCGATTAAATAAATTGAAAAATCCAAATTGACGGTAATCATTCTTGATGATTTTTTTAAGGAATATGAGTGTTTTTGTATTTTCTGTTTAACGATTTTATCATCATCATCATCATCAAATCTCGCCACTTGTATCTTAGCTCCCCGCGACTCTGACGACGTGGTCATTCCACCTAGCTGAAGGGAGGCCTGTCCTTGCTACATTTTTCAGTTTTCGGTCCATGGTCGTCACTTGATGCCTTTCCGGGCACAACAGCCGTCAGTAGTTCGTTGAGTTAAATGTTTAAAGATAAAGATAAATGAAGATCGTTTCGAAATAACATCGATAGTCTAATAGTCATAATTCAACGGCCAAGCAATATTCATTTCTCTCTGATTAAGACATAGTACTCAATTATTACAAGTAGTATGTGGAGTTTTTTGTTCTGAAAACACCTATAACAATAATCTTACCCCTTTATAGGTATAGTATAGAGGTAACACTATTGAAACATAGACGGGTAAAAATCAATTTATCAAATCCAACATAACGAAACTATATTATGCCCACTGTCCGCCAGATATGAATACCTTGGCTTGTCCGGAAATCATCCTTTTCCAATATTAAAATTCTTTATTCTATGCTTCTTAAAGTACTCTTTACATAACCAATTACAGTGGGTGTAGCTGTTAATGTTCCCACTAGAACATTAACAGCCCTACCCCTTTCGGGATTAAAAGATACACCTTTCTGGCCGGAGCGTACGGCGCGTAGCGTTCCGCGCGCGCCTCAAAGAGCCAACAGACCACCACAGACGGGGCCCTATAGAGCTGATGTTCAGCCGGGGTTGCGGGGTAAGCGCAATGAGGGACCGCGACTTCGGCCCAGAGTAGGAGAAGGAAGGGGGGTTTTACACCTGGTTTCCGAAAGGCCGATCAATGTTAAAATCAATTTAATCTCTTGTCTCTTGTCTCTTGACAAGGGATTTAACAAGAGATTCGTTAATTTTAGCGTTGACAAGCCTTTCAGAAACCGGGTGTAAAACCCCCCTTCCTTCTCCTACTCTGGGCCGAAGCCGCAGTGCCTGTCGGGACAGGTCGCCCGGCCCTGGGCGAGAGAAGTAATTTGATGATTTTCTTCTCACAAAAACACCTTTACATATCACAACTAAAATGTTCTGCCTCAAAATGTCTTTTACTGCTTCAAAAATGCACTTAATTTTCTATTTTTTTATGTAGTACATTAAACACCACTTTAGTGCATTCTGACGCGATGTCGTGATTTTATAGACAAGAAAGGTTACTCGTTAACCATTTAAATATATTTAGAAGGTTTCTGTTGAACGAAAACTTGCTCTATTAGCAGGTGTTAAGGATCGTTATAAGTTCAAGAAATAACAAAGCGTTTATTGATCACGTGGACGCTGGCTAATTTGATTTAAATTAATTACAATTGGACTTTTTCGATATTACCAAAATTATTGGTTTATCAAGATTGACTACACACTAGACGCTTTAGCTAAGCAACCAGCTGCCCTACAACGTGTCGCAATTTCGATTATCGCACGAAATAATACTGAGCGACATACAACTGTTCAGGTTGTGATTTTTATATCAAACATGTGACATAAGTGTGAGAGAGCCATGCTTCAGCACGAATGGGTCGGCTCGATCAGAATAATACCACGGCCTCACAGAAAACCGGTGTGAAACAACCACAGCGTTGTGTTTCGCCTTGTGAGTGAGGCTACCGGAGGCTCAATCCTTCCCCTCCGCCAATCCCTAAATCTCCAAATCCCTATATTGTTGATGGGCGACGCTGGTTGCTTACCATCAAGTAATTCGTCGGCTCCTTTGCTTGCGCTTTATTTTTTTATGTGAGAGATGTCTCTCACATAAAAAAATAAATAGTATGTTTTTAAACGCACCCACGACACATGAGAAAATGTCAGTCAGAGACAATGTTGTGTGTAAAAATGAATTATGATACTGGCATAGACACAGATACAATACTTTGACAATGCAATGTAACGCCCAGTGTCTTGTATGGCGGAAAAAGATAAAATGAATTTCATGCACGAAAAAGGGCACACTTCCAAACCATGCAATTTGAGATGCAAAATTCATTTTTTATTTTAAGTTTTTAAAATCCTGCAATCCTGCGTGGGAATTGGATAACACAGTAGCAGTATTTGCGCACGGCAATACTGAGAGCTAATGGCTTTTTGAGCTAAGTCAATGAGCCATTAGACTACTGCACATGGGCCCATCAGGGCCAAGGTTCAGCCGGGGTTATGGAGAAAGCAGAAGAAAGAACGGGGGGTTTTATTAAGTGAGAGCCTGGCACTCCCTCTCTTCTCACACTCGGCGAGAGAAGACATTTGCAGTTGCATTTTGTAATATTACAGAAACTTAAAAATACAGTATTTTTGTCTAAGTTCGGAGCCGTAGACTAGCTTATTTGTTTAGGTATCATAGTATCATCACCTATCTTAAAAGACATTGATATTTTTTCGTGTTTGAATTTATGACCGCCATATATCAATCTGCAATTCTTTGCATTATACCACAAATCATGTTATTTATTGTCGTTAAAGGTCAAAGGTCACGATAAAGTGTACAAAAATTGGCACCTAATAAAGAATTACATGTTTTTTGCTACCATTGTAATTTGCTATTGTAACTACTTCAATATTTTATTGCTATTTTTTAAAAAGATGAATTGTCGCTGAATTGATCTTGTCTGCAATTTATTAACTTTTTCCTATCATAATTATGACATCAGCCCTCCCGAGCGTGCCGCGCGTAGCGTTCCTCGCTAGACTACCACAGGCGGGGCTGATACATCACCCTATTGGACTGATGTTCAGCCAGGGTTGCAGGTTAAGCGCAATAAGTCACCGCGGCCTCGGCCCAGAGCAGGAGAAGGGACGGGGGGTTTTAATCAGTAAGACTCTGACACTCTCTCTCGCCTTACCCTAGGTGGGAGAAGTCGTTTGATGTTTTCTCCTGACAAAACAAAACTCTTAGACTGCTTTTATGGAACACAGGTCTCCCTCATTGACTAGATCGACCAGTTTTATGCGACCTTCATCTCTCGCCTCAAAAAACAAGACCCATAACTTCTAATAGCTATTTAGTACAAAAATGTGACATAAAATAGCGTTTGACCACGCTTAATTTGCATAATCAATGTCTTTACTTAGTTAGACAATAACCGGTACAAAAAATATTTTGAAAAAACAGATAAAAGTTGTCCTGTTTTTAAAAAAATACCTCATCATCAACTTATAAATGCCCACTGACAATTTAAGTGTGGGAGAGCCCAGCTTCGGCACGAATGGGTCGGCTCGAACGGAGTGATACCACGGCCTCACAGAATACCGGCGTGAAACAACCACAGCGTTGTCATGTCACAGGCCTATTCTCGCCCCTTCCCCCATTCCTTCCCAATCCTTATATCCGCAACCCCTATCCCCAAAAGGCAAAGCACTCGTAACTCTTTTGGTGTTGCCTATTAGGTAATCCGTCTGTTCGTTTACCGACATAAACCTTAAAAAAATAACTGGTAAACTAAATCCTGTAAGTGCCCACTACTGGGAGAAGATTCGAGCATGAATCAGCACGATTGCTCGGTGTGGATTTCCAAATTCAGACTTAGGTTTTATTATGTGATGACAAAAAACAGACCTGATGGTGAGCCATCGGCGCAAAACCAGAATAGGTGTCCAATGCGTTACCAACCTTTTTAATTAGAAATTATGAGTCTAGGTCTAGGTAATATGTCAGTTCAGGGTTGCGCAATAATGTACTGCGATCTTGGCTCGGAGCAGGAAAAGGGTGGTTTTAGTTAGTAAGAGTCTTACTTTCCCTCTTGCCCCCAGAATGAGAAAAGTCATATGATAACTTTCCTTTCTCAAGTCTAAAAAATCTTCATCATCATCATCATTATCAGCCCAGAAGTGCCCACTGCTGAGCAAAGGCCTCTTCTCACACGGAAAAGGTTTGAGCATTAATCACCACGCTTGCTCAATGCGGGTTGGCGATTTCAAACTTATAATTAGAAATTACAATTCCAGGTTTCCTCGCGATGTTTACCTTAACCGTATGCCAGTGGTGTCTAAATAATCATAGGAAGTATATAGAACTCAGAAAAAATTACATTGGTACTTGCCAGGTTTCGAACGCCCTCATGCATGAGAAGCGGGCTCCTTAACCTCCGGGTCACCACGACTTACAAATAATCTTAACAAGTACATAGTAACTCCAAAAAAATAGTATTTGCTGACTTCCTAGCGCCTTCATACGTGATAAGCAAAGCACTTAAACCTCTAAGCCTAAATAATAGCCTAAGTGTGGAAGAGCCAAGTTTCGCCACAAATCCGTTCGTAGTAAATCACATCAATGCATATGAACATGGAACATGACCATCTCAACATTAAATGCCACGAACAATATAATCAATCAAATTAATTTAATCGAACATTAATCAGAACAATCATTCGATTCATCACATTAAATAATGTGTTGGTAGCATGGGAATAAAAATTTATTCTCATCACTAATACATATAAAGAAGTATCACGCTATTGTAGCAACTTTATCTTTAACTATACTTATAATAAATATGTAGAGAGGTCTTATATTCCTTGGCACCGACATTAAGATTATAAAATAGTAATTAAATATTATTTTCTATTTAACTAAATAAAAATATGTATTACTTTGAACAAAGTAAATTTATTTTTTGCTTTTTAGTTTACTTTTTGAAGTCGGTTTTTTTTTGTTAAAAATTGTTTTATTGATATGTCAAAAACTATACAGATTTTGTGACGACGTATCACAAAATCTTAGGTATATACTTTGCTAATTCCCGTACCAAAAAATCATAGAACAGTTTCTTTTCTGACAATTCAATAAAAATATTGAATTTGAATAATTGTCAAATACTGTGTTGCTGATAAATAATTATAAGCGATATTCAGTAACTACTTTTATATGAAATAACAATCTTATGAACCTAATGACCGATTGATTGTGTTGATTGTAAAATAAATGTTATCAGCGACTGATTAATGACTTTGTGCAATGATTTTAACATTGTATCTGAGCATTGTTTTTGCTACTGTTACAGTGTAGCTCAGACTATATGTTACAAGAAATACAAGCAAGACCTTGAATCAATTAAAAAGAAATATGCTACTCTTCCGTATTTGTAAGTTTCATGTGAGTAATGTTACAACATTTTATTGTTATCAACTGCTATTTCATCATCACCATCATCATTGGCAGCTTACAAGTGCAGAGGCTTGCCACGGGCTAAAGCCTTTTGAGTAGTCTCACACGGAGATGATTCGAACATTCATCACCACGCCTGCTCAAGACAGATTAGCGATTTGAAACTCAACTAACCCCTTTGTCTTCCACCTTGAATGACAGATCGCTACTCGAAACCAATTGCTGCCCGCAACTTTCAAAACTGTGGAGAGGTGCCACAAAAAAAATGTTGTTGAAACTCCATGGAACATTTTTGAAGAGCTTCATTCTACTTAATTATTTTGCACGTAATCAAAGCACACACTGTGTTTTACCTTCACATAATCAAATTCGCATTTGCCTTCCCACGCGTAACTTTCAAAATAACTATTAAATAACTATTGGTGTCATCCCTAACATTTCCCAAGCAGTGACGTAACGCAAAGCATGTTACATATACCATACCATTGATTTTATTGGCTAAATTTTATGTCGCATCCGTGACAGTTGTATATTATCCAATGAAAGTGGGACTAATAAAATGGTGCGGCAATTTTAGGAGTTATAGAACTTTAATTGTACAGCCCTATTCTGTTCTTAGGGATTTATGAGATCGTAGATGTACATATTTGAAACTTTATTCTATGCACTTTTAGACGCCTACTGAAGTCGCGGGACACGTGTAACAATAAACTAAAAAACACCCAGTTCCTTCACCAGCTCGAGATAATTGTAACGGTACATTAATAAGCTTGTACTTGCAAGCCAGACTGGGGGATTAAGTACGGGAGAGCCAGGCTTCTGCACGTATGGGTCGTCTCGGCCGGAGTGATACGACGGCCTCAGAGTCAACAACAGTATTCTGATTTCCCTCCCCCAATTCCTAAATCTCCGAAACCCTAATTCCTAAATGTCCGGAAATATTCCTCATCTGGTCTTGCAATTTTTGGTCTGGTCAAAATTCGTCAGCTCGTTTACGGTGCTGTCACATAAAAAATACCATGAGTTCATAATTTTTTTTAACGTTTCAATTTACTTCATATAGAAGTAAGTCTTAAAAAAATGTCTAAATCTTCGTACAAATAACCAAATCTTTATAAACAATACAGATAGTACACCTACTTGAAATTTAATTTACCTTGAGAACATAAGCGAATACAAACAAATTATGTCAAGTGTTCATCGAATTGTGATGAAGAATGACAGGTTCTGAGTGGCGTGGCATCATAATTATCAATGTTGGTTTCCTAGGGTCATCCCGGGCTAAAGCGTCCGTTACTGTGTTTTTATTATTTGTGTACAAAAAAACATAACATGGAAAACGAAAAACGGTTATTACGGAAATGCGCAGTTTTTTTGTCCTAATATTCTATGTCCTAGTCTTGCTTGCAAGATTTGTGTTGCAATAGAAGTAGAAAAATATAATGGCTATCACATTTACGGGGCATAGGACGATGAAAAGGGATGACTGGTAGAGGATGCCATGTGCATTAAGTCCAACTTAGGCACTAATTTATTTTAATTTTGTGAACATTTACACCTATATATTATAATTAAATGGAAAGAAAGAACTCAATCGCCCGTTGTAATTGTATAACATAGAAAATTGTGGGATTTTATTTCTAAAAGAGCGATATTCTGTTTTTATGTGATACGGCGGCAATGTCCAGGGTCTGCACATAATGGTTAGCAATCAACGCCGCTAATGGACAACCGCAACACCAGAGGAAATGCAAGTGCGTTATAGGCCTTTCAGGGATAAGGGGTTTTGGTGATTAATTGATATGATTATTTCGTCAATAATTACTTTCTTGAAAAATCTAAATAGCAGCACAAATTCTGACAATTCCAGACTGACACCTCGGTGTTAAGTAATAGTGTCACCTCTCATACATAGGACTTGCAACAAAAATGTGTAAAACATATTTTTATTCTAATGATGTTATTTGCAAAATTCAGATGTATATATAATCTCAATTACGTATTACAACAACCACTAAACCAATCAGGCAATATTTAGCCAACCATAATAATTAACTTGTTACATTTTTTTTGCTAGAACCAACCGTTCGAACCTGTAATTACAAGGCAAAAGAGGTTGGACTTAATTAGCATAATAATAGAGATGGTTATCGCTTTGTCAGGTATCAATTTCAACAGTTATAATTAATGGGCGGGTAGTCAGTAAGTAACGGGAATAGATATTGTCAAATTGAGTAATATGTTAATACCTCTTTTGTATTTTTTTATTTTTATTGTGACATGACTGTGTTTTGCTTTGAAGTCATTGTCCGATTCTTTCTTTTGTGCTTATTTTGTGTAAGGTGGTTAGTTCTCAAAGCAGATTTTCTACTAATGCTTGGGCCAAAGGGAAATGCCATTCATTAAAGAAATAATGGACGAAAATCGTAGGTGTAATTTGATCACTAAACAAATGATTTAAGGTATATTTGTTTATTGTTAAATATCATCAATTATCGCGTTAATTATTAGCATTTCCCGTCAGTATGGGCCCCATCAGAAGACAATTTGTTCTACAGGTTATAAGGAGCATCAATTTGGTTCAATAATGGCAAGCACGACACAAGATGTTTGAAGATCAACTTCCCTGGAAAAATAGAGTAGCTAAATGTCATTTTTTATTGGGTTTATGTTGGCAAACTACGAGTCGCAGATGGAAACCTTTTATGAATTAGGGTTTTGAGAATAGAGTAGGAACTGGGCTTCCGGTAACCTCACTTACACGTTGAAATATATTTTTTTATGGTATGAGTCGGCAAACGAGCAGACGGATTACCTGATGGTAAGCAATCGGCGCCGCCCATCACACCCGCAATACCAAAGGAGTTAAGAATACGTTGCCGGCCTTTTGGGGATAGGGGTTGGGGATATAAGGATCGGGAAGGGATAGGGGAGAGGGAGGGATTGGGCCTCCGGTAACCTCACTCACACGGCGAAACACAACGCTGTGGGTTGTTTCACGCCGGTATTCTGTGAGGCCCTGGTATCACTCCGATCGAGCCGACCCATTCGTGCCGAAGCTTGGCTCTCTCACACTTAAATTACATTATGTTGTTTCATGCCTAAGTTCTATTAAGCGTTAGTATCAGTCCGGTCGAGGCGACCCAACCCCTTCATGACGATTCATCGACCGGCGAACTCGTCCATCCCGCAATTAAAAACTATCACGCCTTTTACTTGATTAACTGTTTCCTGCCTGCATGCCTATGTATGACGAAGTTGCGAGCAATTATATGTATATGCAGGTGTAGAAGCTCTCGCTCAATTTGCAACCAAGCAGCACCTAGACAGCAACCAAATTAAGCCTACTAGGTATTATAATTATTATTTAACATCTGCAACAGTACTCCAACCAACTAATTGTTGGCTGGTGTATATTATGTATTTTTCGGAACTCATTTGTTATATCATGGAGCATATTTCTTTAAGGAATTAATATTATTTTCACTGGGTAGGGCTGGATCTCTAGTGAGCTTAGTCCTTTCTCCCCCACCTTTCCATCATACATGCAGTAACTCCTTTGATATTACTACATAGTTTCAATGGATGGCGTCGATTGCCTTTAGGCGGGTGAAGTCATTTGATGATTTTCCCAGAAAAAGTAATCCGCCTGCTCATTAGCTGACCAATCCCATTAAAAAATGCGATCTGACACTAAGCGAGTCAGTTTAAAATATTCGTTTTAATTTGCCCAAGTTAATCTCAAGAATAAGTACGCGAACTTTACACTCCATAACTAAACGAACTAACTTGGTAAACTAGTTACTTATTTATAACGTGAACTAGTGCTAGAACAGTTAATTATTTTAACTGCTTTATTAACGACGGCACCTTATCTTACATGTATGGTGACATTTTGGGGCCAGGATGGTACTAGAACGAGAGCGATGCAGGTAATTGGCAACGTTTAAAATTAAGTTATTTCAGAGCATTTATGCCTCGCGCGAGTCTACAGATTTAAGACATTTTGGGCGTTGCCGACTCATTTGTTTTTGCGAAATTCGATTCCTATTGCTTTAGTTTAGGGTTGAGTGTCATTTATATTTTGTTGAGCTATTAGGTTGATTTTGTTTTATCATCATAATTGAAACGCTTAATTCTGTAAAATTATATTAAATTGTATGACAAATACGATGTCAGATTCGTATTTTATTTACAATATAAAATAAAATTAGCTAAATTTTAAAATGGAAAATAACAAAACCGTATTCTAAAAAAAAAAAAAATTAAAGCAAAAACGCGACCTTGTATAGAAGCCCCGGCTCTAAGTAGGAGAAAGTACGGGACACTTTTTAGTCTAGACTTGACTGCACAGTTGGCGTAAGTAGTTGAGCAACTGGCTGATGAAATGTGGTGCGGCTTCGATTCTCGCACGAAACTATTCTTTGTGTGATCCACAAATTGTTATTCCGGGTCTGGGTGTGATGTGAAATTGTATGTTTGTATCACAGCTACAATACAGGAGAAAATCCTAGAGTGATGGATGATGACGTGATGATATTCCCCAATCAATTCCTGGGCAACTGGCTGCCGTGCAACGTGTCGCAGGTTCGATTCCCGCCCGAAGCAACTGTTTGTGTGATCCACAAATTGTTGTTCCGGGTCTGGGTGTCATGTGTATGTAAAATTGAATGTTTGTAACCGCACCCACGACACAGGAGAAAACCCTAAGGTTTAAAGGGGCAACATTTCTTTTTTTTTTTAAAAAAAAAGAAAAAAAATATATAACACACCAACGGCATGTCCAAAAATACAGAGGTATAATAATTAAAAATATCAAATTTATAATCCTAAAAAAAATATTTGCACACAAATAAAAGTTGCTGGCAAAACCTACAATAACTTTATAAGTTCTTATTCTGTAACTGCGTGCTCGTCGCGGGTCAGAGTTCATTGACATCACCTTGACTGCGCGTAATCGTAACTTCCGTAATCCATGGTAACTGGTAAGCAGTGATTACGAATTACCTTATGGTTGGCGCCTACTGCGTAATGCGTAATGAACTGGTGTAACTTGTAATCTTCATCAATTGAATCTACGATTTTTTATATTTCTGACATAAGTCCTCTATCTGTACGTCGTGGTAGTCCGGAGGTTAAGGCGCCTGCTTCTCATGCATGAGGGCGCGGGTTCGAAACCTAGCATGTACCAATGCGAATTTTTCCGAGTTAGATATCATCATCATCATCAGCCTATAAGTGCCCACTGCTGATTGCAAGCGTGGTGATTGATGGTCAAACCTTCTCCGTGTGGGAAGAGGCTTTTGCTCAGATGTGGGCACTTAAAGGCTAATGATGTGATGTGAAGTCCGCTATCGAGCAGATCACCTGTTGAATAGCAATCTGCGCCGTCCTTGGACTCCTGCAAATTCAAAAGAGTTACTAGTACATTGCTGGCCTTTTGAGGTTTGTTAGGATTTGAAGATTAGGGGAGGATTGGGCTGGTAACCTCAATTGTACGGCGAAACACAAAGTGAGTATTATTTAACCAAGCATGGTTCTCCCAGACTCTATGAGTCTGCTGGGCGAAATGTCAGTACAGGCCACCTGATTAAATAAATCTGTTAAATATGAGTTTAATTGATCCCATAACAGATTGGTTAATAGGTTACCTATTCTTTTTTTTTGATTTGCCAATTATAGCGTACTGCGTATGGAAAATTGTGATTGGTGAAAAGGACCTACCTAATGATGCATAATTTGTATGCACCTCAGTCTGTCATCATATTGGTACTTTTAAAGTTAAATCCTTCTTTTTTCAAACGTTTTCATCACGTTTATATATCGAGACCTAAAAGAGAATCTAACCTTGAATCAAACTGTGAGAACATAATACTACAATTTCACGCTAAGTCACTCAAAAGACTTCGAAAACAAACTTTTATCAAACGACCTTCAAATGTTTACAGACCATGCGAAACGGCTTATCAAGTTACCCTTATTCAAACAATTCTCTATCTAATTTCAAAAAGTGTAGGGATGTGAATTGCTTGAAGTATGTTGATATTTTGGGGTAGGTTGTCTTGCTTTTGTGCTACATAAGGCAATGACACGACATAGTTCGCTAGATTGGAATCACGTACACTAAGCTCATTATATTTATAACTAAAGATTGTTTGTATGTTTGTGTATGCAAATTTTAATCGTGGGAACGTCGACGTGGTCTGTGTACCTTCTTTTTAAGGACAGGACCCTTGGGTAAAAATGAAACCTATTACTAAATCTGTGCTCTCCGTCCGTTCGTTATATTGATTCAAATAATAACAACAGATAATAAAACATTTTTTAAAGCCTCCTATACATAAATGGGATTTAAAACATCATTGATTTTTTTTAAACAAGTAAATGAAGGATTAATGAAGGAATGGAATAAACTTGATACTATGGACTAATAAACTTTTGGAATCAAAGAATAGAAGTCGAAGTTTGACCTCAAGTCTTTTTGCCTCGGGTTTTATAAAGCAATCCTTAAAGATTATAATCTTATTGTGTCATCTTTAGTAGTATAAGTAATCTAAGAAAACGTTGTTTTAATAATATTGCTTTATGCAAAGAACCTGTTACGTTATCTAGTTATATAAGTATATGGCAAAAAGTTTACGTATTGTTCATTCAAAATGTGTTAGACCTTGTGAAATAAGCCCATTTTACTATATTTTTAATGGTTGCAAAATCCTTTAATGACTTTTCCCGCCCTGGATTCCTGTTCCTACTCCTGCTTCAAACTGGGTCCCGCGACCCATCGCTACTCTGGCTAGACATCGGCCCCTGTGGGCCTCATCCGTTAATCTTCCAAAATAGGCATTAAGTCCTAAAAAATAAAATCTAAAATACCCATTGGCATACTAACATCCTAGCGTTAAGCTGTTTTTATCTAAATCTGTCTAGTTTTATAATAAATATTACAAGGACAGCGAATATAGCTAATGTTTTTTGTCGTAACCTATCATTCAATATCGAAATATTAAAATGATATCTGCTAAATTGATAATCAGGATATGGACTCGTTTAGAGATCCTTCTGAAGACTATGGAAGCCTTTTTAATGTCTAAGTTATATTTGTGCTTATTTAATATTACTGGGATAAGGTATCTATCCTATTTGAAGTTACGTGTAAATTATTACGTCAAGTCTTTTAGGATAGCACAAACTTTTATAATTATTGTAGCACAAAATTACTTATCATCACACATAAAGAATGTGACGTTACAAATTCAACATCGCACCCGCCGTGAAGTATGAGTGTGGTTGGTTTGTTTATACTTAGATAGAAAGCACCAATGTCCAACTAAGGAAAGTCGCGTGCCTCAAACAGATGAGGCTTACTAGCGACGATGCTTAACTAAGGTTGCGGTTGCAGGTGCAATTACATGCCGCGGTATCACTCGGAACAGAAGAAGGATAGGGGCGGTTTTTAGTCAGTAATAATCCGATATTTCCTCTCACCTTACCCAGAGCAAACAAATCAAGAGATAATTTACCTCTCAAAAAACTAACAGAACCTTATGTTACCTATCTAATAATCTCAGTTCTTAACTTATTATACAAAAAAAACTATCTACTACAGTCACACACTCCGACCTTTAAAAATAAGTATTCTAATAACAAAGTAATTAGCTCATTTATAAACCAAAAAAAGTACTAAAACCTAGGCTAACAACCTAGTTCTAGTCTATGAACTGATTAATGATACTTACTCCGAATGTTACTTATATGAAAAGTTCAAGATCAGACAATATGTTGTTGCTCGATGCAATCGCTAATTTGTAGTATGCTACTTAGGTAATTAAATATAAGACTTTCAGATATAAATGTAAGTACCTATATGTGTTTTTTTTTCATTTTGAATAACCGTAAATTATTATTAAATTTAGTTTCGGTAATTATAACATATTACAAATTTACAGTCTGAAGAAACCAACGAATGTAGAAAGAACTGCGTGTGTTGCCGTCGCGACGCGCACGCGGCTCATGAATAAGAGTCCCGTCGGGACTTGAAATTAGTATAGCTTTTCTCAGTAAATTCACGTGAATAAGTCGTTATTTTCAATAATTGTCGCTATTTTAGAAACATGCCTATAACTTTTTTGTAGGTGATGAATGAACAACCTCCCAAAACAATGACTTTGGTTCTATGTGGGGATTTTTATAACTCACCAGATTTAAGGCAATTTGATAATAATATTTTGTATAACATAGTTAACAAACGAGCACATGGATTACATACATGATGGTAAGCAATCAGCGCAACCCATGCACACTTTTAATATCAAAAGAGTTGGCAGCCTTTCGTAGTTGTTTATATGTTATAGGACGGCAAATGAGCATACCGATTGCCTAATGATGAGCCGACCCGCAAGAACGGAGAAGTTACGATTGCGCTGCCAACATTTTAGGGATTAGGGATTGGGGAGGGACTGGGAAAGGGGAAGAATTGGGCCTTCAGTAACCTCACTCACACGTCGCACAACGCTCTTGTTTAACGCCGGTTTTCTGTGAGATCCGTGGTTTCATGCCGGTCCATTCGTGCCGAAGCATGAGTCTCCCAAGCTTAAAACATAATAATATTGTGATAAAAAAGAAAAAATCCTGTGAGGTTACTATAATTTTAAAATCAACAACTTGTAACTATCGATAGGTAAGTACGTAGGACCCTACCCTGGCTTATTCAGTCGCTCAAAGTCACGTTTTACCAACATTAGGAGTAGTAAAGTATTGCAAACCAATTTTGTTAGTTTTTAATTACCTAATCAATTAGACTTTGATAAAATCGTGCGTGATCTGCTTAATTGTTTACTTTCTGTTCTGAATTGGTCAAGAGGTCGGTAGAATAACGCAAACTTTTTAATGGCCATCAGATTATTTGTATTCGGAGTCATTTATAGGTACCGAACGCTAGAAAAGCGTGTCCCATACGTACTCAATAGCTTACCAGACGACATCAGAGACGAAAATAGGAAAAATAAATTTAAGATAAAACAAAAAAACACCTACTCAGTACACTGCCTTAACTTTTTATTGTATTACTATCCTAACTACTACTACTACCTAACTACCGACTACTTTTCTTACTTATGCTATATCTATACTCCGATTATATCTATCCAATCTTTGATTTTCATACTTACGTACTTAATATTAACCTGCTAATACTACTTATATAACTTAACATATAATATATAATACTAATATATTACCTATACTACACACATATACATATATAATACTATCTAATATATTAATTTTATTTTTCGAGTCAATAGTTTAGAAATCTGATCCAACAGACAAACTGTGTATACAGTTTTGTTGGACATTTTATACTTTTTATAATGAAAAATGTACCTTCTAAGCAATAATAAATAAATAAATAAATAAATAAATAATAAATTTATTTAATACACGCTTAAGCTCTTCTTTGTTTGTAATGATTTTGTTGAGGCCTGGGGTATGAATACAAATAATATTATTGTTATTCAGTTTGGGTAGGGCCGTAATTAGTCCAAAATGTATCATCCTGATTTATGGGCCCATTTTCTTTTTATGAAATAGAGCTGCTACTAACTAGGGGATTATCTGATGGTAAGCAGTCGGCACCGCCCATGGACACATGTCATGTAAAACCAGAAGAGTTATGAAAGCGTTGCCGGCCTTTTTTGACATGAGGGTTTTAGGCTTTAGAGATAAGGATGGAAATATAGGGAGAGGAAAGAATGGGCCTCCGTAAACTCAACCAGTTTTCTGTGCAGCCGCGGTATCACTTCGGTCGAGCCGTCCCATCGTGTCAAAGCATGGCTCTCTGAATTAAACTCAGTAACACATAACATCTACTTAACATAACTGTATGTATATTCCAAAGTAAGTAAGTACGTATGTATAGTAAACTTTTCACGAAAGAATCCTCGCTCAAAATACTTGAATAGGTATAATCCACGCAACTTAATAACCTACGGAACCTTGTAACATTTCGTGATATACGGTGTTCAAAAAGTACTGTTTTTTCATTAATTTGTTAACAAGCTACAGTTTTTTTTATACAACAACAATAATAACAAATTACCTAACAAATCGATTATGATTAGAATATGGCATGTTGTAGGTACGTACGTACCTGATGTCAAAATATCCTTGTTACATTCAAAAGCTAAGATTAAAAAAACAATTACTTACATAATATTGGATATCAGACACTAATCAATTATTGTCTCAGTGTTTTAGGTATATTTTTTAATATGTGGTAGAATGGTAAACAAACAGACGCATTGCCTGGGATGGTTTAAGCAATCAGCGCCGCACTTATGAGGAGTTACGAGTGCGCTGCCGACCTTTTTGGGATTAGGGATTTAGAGAATTTGAGATTGGGCAGGGATCGGAGGAGGGGAAGGATTGGGTCTCCGGTAACCTCACTCACATGGCGAAACACAACGCTTAGGTTGTTCCACCCCGGAGTTCTGTGAGGCCGTGGTATCGCTCCGATCGAGTCGAGCCATTCGAGCCGAAGCATAGCTCACTTACTCTTAAAATATGTACTTAGTTAAGTAGATTCCCAAACGTTGAGCGTGGGTAGTTCGCCAGAACCAGAACCAGGCAGATGGCCATCCGGGGTTGTCTACTAGCTGCGGTTCCAATTCATAGCAAGAGAAAGAACGTTTAATCTCCTGCCCAAGTAGGTAACAGACTGTTATACACCCTGTCGCGATGGGAGACGAGCAATAGAATTCATTGGATGATTTTTGTCAATGCTGTTCGTCCTAGGTCGAGAAAGGTGTTTCAGACTCGATTCTCAATAGTGTTTTTGCACAATGTGCTTAAATATCCAAAGCTCTTATCCCTAAAAGGCCGGCAACGCACTCCTAACTCCTTTGGTGTTGCGGGTGTGGGTGTCCATGGGCGGCGTCTATTGCTAACCATCAGGTAATCTGTCTGCTCGTTGTTAAAAACCGCATTGTAACCCGTTGCGTACTTATATTAAAAGATCTAAGATTAAGTCACAAACATCCGAACAACGTAACTTTCGCATTTATAATAACGCCAAAATTTTTTGGGCTGCTATAGTCGCCCGGACGTTTGAGTGGGTAAGATAGAATAATCTTCCTACTAAGATTAGGAGAATCCAGATAAGAGAATTGAGAAGGATATACATAGGTAGGTCTATAAGTTTGAATGATAATTTCACATGGACAAGGCCGAATGTAAAAGCTAATAGCTACACAGTTAGTATAATATTACTCAGAAGTTCAACTACGTAAGTAACCTTGACATGATGAACTAAATCAAGTCTTTGAAAGCACGCATTCGTTATAAAAATGTTCTTAATTGGTTTACTGGCTTACCGCGTTACTCTGTGACGAGTAACGAATTAATTTATTAGTTTATGAAAATTGTGTTTTATTTGTTGATCGGTACGGTGCAACCTTGAGTGAAGGTCTGATTGGTAGCTATCGATTGTTTTTACGATAATATTTTTGTAAGGGGCAAATCATACTTCTCTCGCCCAGGGTTAGAGAGAGAGAATTCAGACTCTTACTGACCAAAAATCCTACCGTTACTTCACTTGCTCTAGACTCAGGCAGCGACTTGACACAACCTATCGATAAGTAACGAGGTGAGTGTGTTTTAGGCACCGCTTCTCGATGCTGCCAATTCCCAACAAAAAGATTTAGGTAAATGTCGTCATAAGGTGTCATTTGTTTTGGTGGTTGGCGTTCCGGACATGTCGTGGTTAGAGCGCCCGCTTCTCATGCATCAGGGTGCTGGTTTCATACTATCAATGTTTTTTTTTCTAAGTGATGTGGTATATAAAGGTACTTACCTACTTTCTATGATTATTTAGACATAACTGACATACGGTGAAGGAAAACCTGGAAACCTGAGCTTAAAATAATTTCTAACTACAATCAGTAGTGGTTAATGCTCAAACCTTCTCTGTGTTGGGTTATAAAAAACCCGAGAACTCCGAAATTACAGAAAATTTTCTTTTTAACAGCTTTTCCTCGACATCTTAAAATGTTATTAATTAACTCCGAACCCTAAAAAAAATTGCAGCAAAGAGTATGTAACCACTACGTTTAAATTGCAGGAACAAGACTAACAAGATGTTAAAGTTTTTCATCTAATTGGAGGTTGAGGTTGCAATCCTTGAGTCCTTTCAAGCAAAGGAATAATAGATAATTTATCCGATCAGCGGTTTCAAAGATTACCCCCCTAGATACCTATACAAAAATACAAATGTTATGTCTTTTTAATGCTACATACTCTGTATACTCAAAAAAATGCATAGACACTTTCTTACTTAAATAAATACCTAAGTACCTATCTATTCGCAATTTTATTTATTTTAGAAATAGTAAAATCCATAAATAAACTTTGCTTTGTTATAATTTACTTCCGACTACTTTCCCTCAAAAAATACTTTTTTTTTTTTTTTTGTCAGGGGAAAATCATCCAATGACTTCTCCCGCCCAGGGTAAGGCGAGAGAGAGTGTCAGACTCTTACTGACTAAAAACCCCCCCGTTCCTTCTCCTGCTCTGGGCCGAGGTCGCGGTGCCTCATTGCGCTTACCCCGCAGCCCCGGCGAAATGCCATTAGAGTTTTCTTTTTCTTTATTTTTCTTTTTTCGTTGGGTAATGGCGATAGTACTAAAATTTTTATCAGAAGTTGCCCATATTCGAATTAAAAATTGTGTATGAAATAATTTTATTTACATGATTGTTGTCTATTTCGATCACGGTACTGGGTAACTTTCATATTTATTAATAATTAGTTTCTTTTGGCAAAAAATTGAAATATTTCCGAACGCACTTCGTTAAAAGCCCGCCATGATAAAATTACCATGACAATCACAATTTTGTTTGACAAGTTTACGTTGTCGTTGATGTGCAACTGAAAATAATTATTGATCTAACAGGTAATCGTAAAGACGTATTTATTGTGCTACCTACCATTAGAATCATGGATAAAGTTTTTCAAATTCAGAATCAAGCTCGAAATAATGTAAAAGAGTTACAAACTTACATGACAGACTTGCAGAATTGGGAAGCAGAGATGAAAAGAAAAGAGGCTGCTTTGAACGGTGCTTTCGAACAGGTTTAGACCTATTCCCGTTTTTAACTTGTGTATTGAGTGTACATTTTAAAAATAACACTTAATTCTGTATGTATTAGTCTTAAAATTGGTTGATAATGTGGAAGTAAAAGTTGTCATGTATTTAGTGAGGTTATGTTAGTTTTATTGTAATAAAAAAAGGAGTAATAATGTCTTACCAGTAGAGTATATGTAGTCTTCGTCATAAATGTACGGGGGTTGATGTGAAATTGATTTCTGGAGATGTTTCAAAGGTTTTCATATTTGTTTTTGTTTACTTTCGAGGTTAGGATTTGCCTCCAGTTCGTAGCAAGATAAAGAAAGAAAAACCTGTGGTTCCGAAAAAGAAACCTGAGCAGAAGATCAAGGGTTCTGATTATTCAGCATGGGACAAGTATGATGTTGTAAGTTAAAAACCTTTGTTTGTTTTTCTAACAAAAAAAGTCTACCTGTGTTCATCCCTTCTTAAGAATGGAAGACAATAGATTTATACTCTATGGTCTCATTGAAGAGAGAGTTTATTGTACTGTATTGTTGCCTCAGTCATTAAGTTTGTAATTTGTCTGTGTATTTGCAAATAAAGTTTTTTAAAAAATATAAGAAAATATAGTGATCCAGCAACTAGTGATACTCAGTAGCCAATCAAGGTGGATTTAATAACCATAAGTCAGACACATTATTCAAATTAATTACAAAAAAATTGAATTGTCCATTACTGAATCTAAGTGTTTGTTAGAAGAACTACAGAACTGGCAATAGTTACGTTGTTCTTTAATAAAATTCACACCTTATATTATTTTTAGGATAAAGCTTGCGAGGATATAGACATGGAAGACGTAGGCCCAACTTCTTTGGACGGCAAGAAGAGTCAGCAAGCTAAGCTGGAGAAACTCAAGGAAGAAGCCCAATATGAGAAGGAAAGGGTAATTACTTCTTATTTAACCTTCTAATATTGTTAATTCGGGATACTTAGAAGAAGAATAGGTGTGTGAATGCCTGTGTTTGCTTGGGGATTGATGAATTAATCAAACTTAGTCTTACACTGCATAGAATTTTGAGTGAGTTTGCTATAAAACAGAATATAGTTGGCAAAGTCAAAGATAAAATTCACAATCATTTATTCCAATAAAGTAAACCATAAACGGGTTAAAATAGAATCTCTCAGTTTATCAATGTGTTCTTTTCTAAGTGTATATTGGTTTTGCTCTAACAATTGCCATGGTTGAAGATAAAGTATGTAGATATCTGCTTATCCATAGAAACAATACTTTGTTTATAATGCCAGGTTATTAAGTGTGCCTCTTCAATATGGTATTTATTGAGCTGTAACTTAAATTAGGAATAAATACATCTCATTCTGAGCTTCCCCGAAAAAAATATTTAAGTATAGGTAACACAAAATCAATAGACATAAAAAACTAAGCAAAGCTTAAAAATATTTTGGAATAACATAACATAAAAAGTTTAAATTAACAAGAAATACACAGTAAACTATTTGTTTGCCATTACTTTTACTGAGTATTACATGTATTATATTCAACATTTGAAGTGACAATGAAGCTGACCTTTCTTTATACCCTGAAAAGAAACTCCATAACAAACTCAGAGGTCACCATCTCTTCAATATTAAATTATGACATGGATGTCAATTTTACACTTATTCAAGTTTTTTTTTTAACAATCTCTGCGTACAAACCTTTTCTGGATTTCCACAAATAATTCAAAACCAATCAAAAGAGGCATTGTTGAGTTATAACATTGCAACGAAAAGTAGCATTGATTTTTATATAAATACATACAAGATATTTTATCCCATCTTAGCAAGAGACAGATAAGATGGCTTATGTCCTTTATTCTAAAACTAATAATATGATAAATTATTCTTAGACTTTAAGTAAACAGGTTATCCTGTTTTCAACATACTTTGTAAGCAGCAACTGTTTTCTTTGGTTTCCAGGGCAACACATTTGTGAAGCAAGAGAAATGGGATGAGGCAATATCCTGCTACAACAGAGCTATAGAACTGGTCAAAGATGACGCCATTTATTATGCTAACAGAGGACTGTGCTACCTAAAGAAAGATAGGTAATCTCAAAACATATTATTCAATTAGTTATTGTGATAATTGTAATATCTTATTATGTATTAGAAAACATAAGAGGTATTTCACAAAGGAATTTGTCAAAGCACTTGATTTGAAAATGTTTGCTGGTTGTTAATTAGATTAACCAAATAGTATTGTGCTCTATAGACACTAGAGTGACTGGGTAAAAGGTTACTGTACCATTTGCTGCAGGTCCCATTAAATCAAATCAAATCAAATTCATTTATTCCAAATAATCCATAAATAGGTACTTTTGAAACATCAAAATAGAAGACTAGACTGTCAGTTTGTTCGTCATTGAAGGTAGGTGCTCATTCCAAATTGTAGTTTCGAATGGAGAAGAATGAGCAAGTAACTCCCCATTCCCGCACAGTTCTGTGTGATCCAGAAAATGTTGTTTAAGCCTGGGTGTGATTTATATGTGATCTTGTATGTCTGATACAACACAGGAGAAGATACCAGAAAGGACTTGAATATAAGGAATTAAAACACAACTAAGTCAGAAGTACTAAACCATTTTCTCAAGTCCTGTTACATTGATTGATTATCTTCCCAACCTTTACTTAATCTTGTTGTTTTATTAATTTTGCATAATTATGCAACTACCTATTTGTTTCATTTTTTTAAAGATAAACAATGCTGGATACTGTTTATTTGTCAACTTTTCCTTAATTTTTCATTCCTTAAACATTTTATCTAATTCTGTTTTCAGTCTTCACCAAGCTGAATCTGACTGCTCAGAGGCGTTGCGCCTCGACCCAACCTATGTAAAAGCTCTTCAACGGAGAGCCACTGCCCGGGAACGGCTCGGTTCACTCCGGGCTGCCTCTCATGATCTCAATGAAGTGCTCAAACTGGAACCACATAATACTGCAGCTAGGAAACAATTAGAAGCCATTAAGACTAGAATGGGGACGAAAGGGGTGAGTGCGCAAAATTCTAATATTTTTTACTGGTTTTATCACTATCATAATTATATTGACTTCCTTGATGCTCTAATATACAAAAGAAGTCCTTTTGGAAATTAAAGTTCGATGAGGGCTTGCGTTTTTAACATATTTAATCAATTTTGTGTGTTATATATTTATGTAGTACGGCTTCTCTCGCGACTTTAATGTTTTGTCAGAATATTTAAACTACTACGTGCTCTATAATCGTGATCTGCACAGGATGAGATGTTTTTTGTGTATTGTAGCAACTTACAGTCATCCTTGCCGCATGTATCCCATGCGAACACTTACCTCAATGGGGAAATTCTGCAAGATTCCTTCTTTTATATTGTTTTTTACTTGACATATGTATGTATACATCTACACTAGGCTTCCTCTACTAACATTTTGCATAGTTGACGCAGTAGCTGGTCTATCGACTTCCGTGCACAAATGTGTGATGCTTAAATAGTTTTTCCGGATGTGGGTACGATGCGAAAATAAAATTCTTTGTAGGTATGTAAACGCACTCAAGACGCAGAAAATATTACCGTAAGACAACGCTGAAGAAAAATATCAAAGACTGTCGGTTTCATAATATGACTTGCAATTACAGGCTAAATCAAAATCGTCACCGGTTACGACGCCTACGCCTGAGAACAAACCTATAGTGAAACCTAAAATGCAGCCAAAGATAGTAGAATTACCTTCAGAGCCGGCCGTGGCTGGCCAGCTCATCGCCGACGACTGGAGAACGGGGGTCGGAGAGAACATCATGGTCATCAAACCCGTAAAGAAACCACCACATTTAAGATCTAAGGTGAGTTAAACTTGCTAATTTTTATGTTGTACGTCAAACGGGCATTATAGGGACGTCAAACAGGCAGACGTAGCCAGTAAGCAATCGGCGCCGAACATTTAAGTGTGGGAGAGCCATGCTTCGGCACGAATGGGCTCGACCGGAGTGATACCACGGCCTCACAGAAAACCGGCGTGAAACGACCACAGCGTTGTGTTTCGCTGTGTGAGTGAGGTTACCGGAGGCCCAATCCTTCCCCTCCCCCAATCCCTCCTCAATCCCTAAATCTCCAAATCCCTAATCCCTAAAAGGTCGGCAACGCACTTGTAACTCCTCCGTTGCGGGTGTCCATGGGCGGCGCTGATTGCTTACCATCAGGCTTGCTTGCTTAATCCGCGTCTGCTTGTTTGCCGAACTATCACATAAAAAAAATATGGAAATCTGCAACACCAGAGGGTTAATGAGTGTGTTTCCGGGCCTTTGGGGTTTCGGAGATTTATTGTTGATGAGTGATTATTTGTTGTGTCCAATAATGTCATTACCTCATCTTTGTGCATCCATATTTGTTTGTGGCAATTGAGTGAATTGTATTTCTACTGAGCTTTAAGGCATGTTTCAAATTTCTGATAAGTTAATACCTGGTTCTGGTTTGAAAATTGAATTTAATGTGTGCAGACTAGTGTATAAGTGCTACGTAAGTTTATCAGGTGGTTATAATGGAGGTGTAGACCTCCATAATAAGTTTATGAAGCTTATTAAATTCCTGACAAATATTACTGTTATAAAATGGTCCTTAATAGTACAAGTGTTTTGTTCATAATGTTCTCTTACAAAATTATGTTTATTTAAAAATTTTCAGTTGACTATCAATTCTTACTTTTGAACTTACATTATCATATTTCGTTTACAGAGACCTCTAAAGTCCATACCAATCCAAGAAGTATTACTAGGAGAGAAAACACCAGAAAAGCCGCCGACTCGGCTTAAAATTGTTGATATTGAGGACAATCTCTCCCAGGGAGACTCTAACAACAATGACTCCAACAAAAAAGACTCTCATGGTAAAATAGATGCCTGCGGTGAAGGGGAGAAGAAGGTTGCTAGTCCGGAGTCAGTGAAGCTGGTCTCCGAAGCTATAGTTACGGAGAAAATAAAGAACTTTGTACCACCAATAAATAGTGTTCAATTTATGTCGGAATGGAAGTACATGAAGGGACAGTGGGATGCCATGGCTGAATATTGGAGTGTAAGTACCTATTTTATAATATTTGTTTGGATTTTATTATGTGGTAGGATGGCAAAACGAGGAGGCGGATTACCTGATGGTAAGCAATAGGCGCTCATAGATACCCGCAACATCAAAGGAGTTGTGAGTGCGTTGCCGGCCTTTTAGAGATAATGGTGAATAGAAAAAAGAGTGAAATATGCGAAATATTTAAGTTTGGGAAGGGATGGGGAGAGGGGAATGGATTGGGTTTGCAACCTCACTCACACAATGAAATACAACGGTGGTTTCACGCCGGTTTTCTGTGAGGCCGTGGTATCACTCCGGTCGAGCCTTGGTTCTCCCACACTTAGAACTTGGTGGTAAATGTTGTTTTATCAGTTGCGTGTTTATAAGAGATTTACATTAATATTAGTATCCTTAAATGTTAAGATTTTAGGTAAATAAACAAAAGCTTGTGAGTTTGCTGCATTTGCATTGCACAGTTTTAAGTGTGGGAGAGCCATGCTTCAGCACGAATGCGTCGGCTCGACCGGAGTGATACCACGGCCTCACAGAAAACCGGCGTGAAACAACCACAGCGTTGTGTTTCGCCGTGTGAGTGAGGTTACCGGAGGCCCAATCCTTCCCCTTCCCGGACCCTTCCCCAATCCCTAAATCTCCAAATCCCTAATCCCTAAAAGGTCGGCAACGCACTCGTAACTCCTCCGTTGCGAGTGTCCATGGGCGGCGTTAATTGCTTACCATCAGGTAATCCGTCTGCTCGTTTGCCGACTTATTACATTAAAAAAAAAACAGTAGTTCCCACACTTATGTACTGGCGAAACCCTTAAAAATTCTTCCTTTAATAGTGCCACTGCATTCTTGATTGGGCTACAACCTATTGAATTCGCTTTTGTCAAAGTTAAATCGTTTATTTCCAACAGACCACTATAGGCACTTTTAAACATCAAACAAAAAATTAATATGAAAAAGTTTGTTTGTCAGTCTGTCGAGCTGTCCTCTAGTGAAGCTTTTTGCTCGTTCGAAAGTGTAGAGTCTTGTATGTATTGTTTATTATTATTAATACGGAAAAATTTTAAGTGTGGCAGAGCCATGCTTCGGCACGAATGGGTCGGCTCGACCGGAGTGATACCACGGTCTCACAGAAGACCGACGTGAAACAACCACAGCGTTGTGTTTCGCGTTGTGAGTGAGGTTACCGGAGGCCCAATCCTTCCCCGCCCCCAATCTATCCTCAATCCCTAAATCTCCAAATCCCTAATCCCTAAAAGGTCGGCAACGCACTCGTAACTCCACCGTTGCGGGTGTCCATGGGCGGCGCTGATTGCTTACCATCAGGTAATCCGTCTGCTCTGAAAAGTTAGTAGTTTCAACTAGTTTAATTTAATTCTTTTTTTGAAATGTCATCAAAAAATATGTTGTATGAATGTTTGTTTGAACGCGCTAATCGCCGGCACTAATAGCTCGAATTCAACAATTTTTTTCGTGTTTGTTAGTCCATTTATTGAGGAAGGCTATAGGCTATAAAACATTACGCTACGAAACGTAGGAGCCGAGCAGCTGCTGAAAAAGCGGGACAGTAGCTAGTTAAAAATTAATAATAAAAACTTATCTGTCCCACAGCTAATAGAACCGTCAAAGATACCGTCCATATTCGCGAACGCGCTGGAGAGCTCCGTCGTGTCCGATGTGATACAGGTGCTACACTCCTGCCGAGACAAGTTCCGCGGCCGCACCGCCGCGTACCTCGCCGGCATCGCCAACGTACCACGCTTCTCTGCCCTCGCAATGTTCCTCTCACATACTGATAAACAGAGTAAGTATTTCATATACCTTTACTTATAAGATTAGTTTATGGTATAGAGCGGTAAATAAGGTTTCGGATCACTTGATGGTAAGCAATCGCCTATGGACATCCGTAACACCTGAGGTTGAGTTGCCGGCCTTTTGGGGTTGGGGGTTTGAGAATTGGAGGGGGGTAAGTTGAGTTGGCGAGTTTCGGCAACTTCACTAAAACAGTGAACTACCTACGCATCTGAAGGGCTGTTTCGCGGATTTATGTGGAGCCGTGGTGCTACATCCGTCGAGCCGACCATCCCTAGTAAAACATGGCTCTCCCACACTAAAATAATTTTATTTTTGAAATTGTCTCAAAAATTAATGTAGATAACATTAACAACAAGATTTGTCTTACTCTCTAATCAGGCTTTAAAAGGCATAGATTCATCTTATACCAAGCAAATTGATTATTGGTCAAACCTCTGTATGAGAAGAGTCCTTTGTTCAGCAGTGGGGCACATACCTACTGCTGATAATGTGATAGATTTTAACACATAATTTCTCATTTCCAGTGTTAACGACCCTTCTCGAGGATTGTAAGCAGTCTGAAAACTGTACCGACGAAGTCATAGCTGATCTTAAGAACAAATATGAACTGTGAACTAAGCACTCCTTGTTAATATTAACTTCTTAGTTCTACGCAGAATGTATTGTGGGTAATTATTTACGAAATTACATATTTTATCGAATAACTTACTAAATCAAGTTTGACATCTAGCTCTACAATTTTCGAGTTAACCTGTCTACTTTCGAATCATATCGGGGCCTCAATTTTACTGTAAGCTCAGTTACGTAATGTGACTTATTAAACAAATTGATACAATGTGTTGTTTCACTTGAAATAAAAGAGAACAATATTGTTTTTAGAATCATGGTGACTACCGTTCTTGGGTTTTCATCCTTTACTTTTTCTGCTATAAGCTAACTAACGGGCTTTATATTCTAGTCAATTATCATGGTCATCCATCACATTAACAAATCATCAACACTTATTTAAAGTAATAAATTGTTTTATTTAAGGACAAAAAAGTGTCTGTAATATGTTTCCACTGACTAATTGAGAACTAAAGATCTTCATACTTTTGAACAGGTTTGTATGTAGATCAGGTGTTTTTGTATGTAGATCAGATGAAAAAGACCGGTGAATAGTTTTGAAATTATTGCTTAAAGAATAAAATATTGCGAAACTTGGTTTAGTTATTTGAATAAAATATGTAATTTCGTAATGTTAATAGTGGCGAGTAAAAATATGTATGCAAATCTGTGGAGTAGGGCTTCAAAAAGCCTTCGAGGTTTATCTACAGACTTAGATCGCAGTTTAAAAGGTTCATGTTTATCAGACAAAATTGTTGCCTCTGTCAAATTTGTAATCGGTTCAGACGACAACGACGAAAAGAGTTGGGGTGGCGATAAATCTATTATTTCTATAAAACAGAACTGTCATGGCGCCAGTTTGGATCTCTTGACGTTTTGTCCAAAAGGGAATTAGTTGGATACGATTGGACGCTCGATTTTTGTAACCTACAGTGATTGGTCAAACTGACCTCTTACAGATTAGCGCCATCTGTTGAGAAAAGAAAGAGACTATTAAAACGAATATTAAAATTATTTGCATACATACATTTGCTCATCTCTACACGGTTTGTACAACAAAAGCTTGGTGCTAGAAACAAGTGGAACTAAAATTTTTACTACTCTATAAACATCTTTCGGATTACACTTTTTTAAGTATTTGTTTTTTTTTATATTAATTTTGCAGTTTCAAAAAGTAATATTATGTCCTAAATGTTTTATTTTGTGCCCACAAGATGGCGCTTTTGCAGCGTAAGGTTCTGCCACAAGTTTAGCGGTAATTGAGTCGACGTTAGCAAAATATTATTGGTCAATAGAACTAAAGCTATAACAGTTGTCCATATGGCGCAAAACCTTCATAATTTAAAATTTTCAGCTATTGAATATTAGTGTTTTTCATGCTCATATTTTGATATTATTTGGAATAACGACTAACTCACGTGAATTTTTCAAGAAAAACTACTAATACAGTCGGCTGCGCGACGTCGCCGTGGCGCGCAATCTTCTCATGAATAAGAGTCCCGTTGTGACTTGAAACTAGTTGAGCTTTTCTTGGTTAATTGACGTATAAGTCGTTATTTGTTAATAAATTTTGTATCTATATCTCACGAGTTGTTATTCAAAAATATCATATTATGACAAAAATGATGATTTATGAATTATATAATAAAAAAAATGTATTATTTATATTAAAATTTTAAATGCATTTCTTACCAGCAGTTTCTCTTTACACATCAAATTTATATGGGGTTAGCACAGCCTACAATAATTATACATAAATTAAACAGAACAAACTTTGATTTGAATTAATATTAGTTTCGTCTGTATTTATGAGCTCAAGATCAAAAACAGCTGGCCTGATTATGATAAGATTTACCTTTGATATGCCCGTCAATTCATTGTATGTAGATTAGCATGATCAGGGTATACATATTATGTAATTTGTGTATTAATTTCAAACTAAAAAGACGAGAGAATGAAACAAATACGTACTCTATTTCTCAGTAATAAAGTGAAATTTTGATTGAAAATATTCTCATGTTTTCATCAAAGAAAATTAGTCTTTATTATACGTGTTTTTAAAGTTCTCCATAGCATTTCTTGTCTTGTTAGTCCAATAATGCTTGTGCAGTTATATTTATATAATATTTAAAAAGTTTAATTATATTATATGTATTAATTTTAAGTTTATTCAAGTTTATTCACATTTTCTCCACTTATTTCTAGTATCTGTTCTGAATATTTAATCCCACGAATGGGGATATTTTATGGAGATGTTACAGACAAAATGACAATGGGTTTGGATATTCAGAAAGTAATTTTCCTCGGCTTTTAGGTCTACAGAATTTGGCAAAAAATATAGAGTGGCTTTTATGAGCTCATGAAAGAATTTCAAATCAAATCGTTTATTTGTGATTTCAAGTGTTATTCAAGACTAGTATGAGAAATTAAGAACTAGCGCATATATACAAATATTTAATTGAATTAACTATTTATTTGACCTTTGTCTTCAATTCAATTCAACATCATTCAACACGAGACTGGACCGTCGTGCATCGATATTTCGATAAATCTAATGCACTTCTGTACATTAAAATATAAAATTAATACGTGTAAATAAGTAGGTAGTAATGGCAATAGTAAAAATTACCCTCTTTAAACGGCAGCTCACCCGTGGTTTTAAAAACAGCACTTACCTAATTGTTGTTTTAAAAGGAAATAAACTAATAAAAATCAAACGTTATAATTTTGGCTGACTGTTGATCCATTTGTATAAATAAAACAAAAAAGAAACAATTTTTTTTTTCATTTTATTAAAGAATTTTTTTCTTATTTTATCAATTTAAAAAAAAAACGTCGCCCCACTCTAGGATTTGTCCGGTGTCGTGGGTGCGTTTACAAACACAATTTCACATACACATCACACCCAGACCCGAAACAACAATTTGTGGATCACACAAAGTGTTGTTTCGTGCGGCAATCGAGCCCGCAACACGTTGCATGGCAGTCAGTTGCCAAGCCACCGCATCAATCGTGCAGTCAAATAGTTCTAAGCAATTAACTGAAAATCGCGGGTTACTCACGTGTCGTGCGTCCGCGCACGCTGCTCATGAGGAAGAACCCCTCTGTAGCTCGAAAATAGTAGAGCTTTTCTCAATGTAAACACGTGAGTAACCCGCGATTTTCAGTTAGTTTAGTATGTCTCACGATAGGTATTATAAAAACAGTTCTAAGCAATGTCCATAATAATAAGTTGGCGCTCTGGATTTTTCTTACATACCTATTTGTTTTGTCTAGGTTTAGTAGATGGTGTACGTTTTTTTGCCAAATTCTGTGACTGAAAAGCAACGAGGAGTTTTAGATGATTTATTTGTCATTATGTTTAAAAGTCATTTATTGTGACGTAATTATGTTTTTTCATTTTATGATTATGGTGCAAAGGAGCGTTTGTGTTCTGTGATTGATTTTAAGCCCCAATAAATATTATTAATTTTTAATCTGGTTGTTTCTTTTAAATTGATGGAATGAGATGGTGCTCGCAAACTGCACGATATTGTTTCCCTGACAGGAATTGTTTCAGCCAATGACATTAGGTATCAGGTATTTACGGTCAATATACACAGAGTACCTAACATATCATAATGTTAGTCGTTTCTTATCCATTAAAAACTTGGAGAAAAAACTTAAATGAATAACTGCGAAGACACCATACTAATTTGCTATTGGAATATAGTCTCTAAGGTGCTCTAATTTGTACGTAACAACGCTTAATAATTATAATACTCTATGAACCATTTTACAATTTACAGACTGAAACAAAATAACTTTAATGACCTAAAATGTACCTAATGCAAGTCATTAGGCTTACTTACTTTAAATACGATCGATTTAATACCGATACGATCTATAAAATTGTCGATGTTTTATTTAATTAGTAAAAGATAGGTTATTTCAACCACCTTTCCTTCAAGCTCTCAAATTTAAAGGTGGGAAAATCTGGCGTGATTCAACCACAGCGTTGTGTTTCGCCTTGTGAGTACCAGATTTTCAATCCCTCTCCTTGATCTGCTCTCCCCGACCCCTAAACCCCAAAAAGAGGGTTAACACACTTGCAACACCTGTGTCCATGGGCGGAGTTGATTGCTTACCATTAGTTAGCGAGAGGAACTAGGAAGCCGTCTCCTTTTTCTGCGAAGCAAAGGAGGGGGCGGAGCGTGTGAGGTAACTATCCTCCTAGCGCCCCAGCCGCCGCAGTAGGCGACATTCCGGGCGTCGGGGATCGAAAGATCTCTTGCCACCGTAAGCGCGGGTCTGCAGAGAGTAAGGGTAGCTCGCCGCCCAACTAGAACCAGACCCGAGCGTACAGTACGTAGCGTTCCGGGGGTTAAGCGCAATGAGTCACCTTGGCCTCGGAGCAGAGCAGGATAAGGAACGGGGGGTTTTCAGTCAGTAAAAGTCTGACACTCTCTCTCGCCTTAAAAAAAGACCAAAAACCATCAGTTAATCCGTCTGCTAGTTTGCAGTCGAATCTTATAAAATACTTATATTTTAATTACTACTACGAGACTACATATAAATATCTGCATATTTCCTTTTGTGCAATCTTACATCTATCTTTCTTACATAAAATTAATATCACAGACAACATTTACTTAATAGTTTTCCTCCGTAAACATAAGTGATAGTCAACAGATCCATAATTAGTTCAACCCTTTCACATCGCATGATCGAGGATGTGAGATGCTCCTTATATAAAAGACCAAATTGATCTTTGTAAGTATGAAGAAGGCTGGCAGTAATTATGTTGGGTTGTGCTTCCTGAAATAATCGCTGATTTTCCTTGAAGAAATAGTGTTACATAGTTCCAGTTTTTTTAGGTACGGTACGTTGTTAGGTCATAGGAGATGTACTACGTTTTGCTCTCTGATTGGTGGTGTGCCTCATTGCGCTTACCCCGCAACCCCGGCTGAACATAAGCCCTATAGGGCCCCGTCTGTGGTGGTCTATTGGCTCTTCGAGGCGCGTGCGGAACGCTACGCGCCGTACGCTCGGGTCTGGTTCTGGTCGGGCGGCGAGCTACCCTTACTCGTCGTCCGCAGACCCGCGCTTACGGTGGCCGGAGATCATCTCTCGATCTCCGACGCCCGGAATGTCGCCTTCTGCGGCGGCTGGGGCGCGAGGAGGATAGTTCCCTCGCGCGCTCCGCCTCCTCCTTTGCAAGCATAACTGCTTCGCAGAAGGAGGAGATAGCTTCCCAGTTCCTCTCACGCTGCACCATGGCCTCGATTAAGGCCGGGCGCGAGAGGTCGCCGCCGCCGATCGCTTCCCTCAGAACACGGCGGTGCTCAGCCCAAGCAGGTCACTCCGCCACCGTATGCTCCACCGTGTCCTCTAGGTGATCCTCACAATGACGACACTCGGGCGTTTCCTTCCGCTGGATCCGAAACAGGAACCTACCGAAGCTGCCGTGCCCGGTAAGCACCTGCGTCAGGCGGAAGGTGAGGACGCCGTGGCGTCTCTCAAGCCACTCCTCAAAGAGGGGTCTTACCGCTACTATAATAGCGTGCCCGAGGTAATCCGTCTGCTCGTTTGCCGACTTATAACATAAAAAAAGAAAAAAAAAACCCTACCCAATCTCTAAATGCCAAAACCTCTTACCCCAAAAGGCCCGGAACGCACTTGCAAACCCTCTGTTGTTCGGTGTCCATGGCCGTGGCTAATTGCTTACTTGCGTCTAGGCGTTTGCTGCCGTATCAAATAAAAAAACTTTCAGATGGCAAATAGATACCCATATATTTTTTTCCAACTTATACCTATGTACTTTTTTAGTTTATTTAATCACCACAGACAAATGGTGAAAGAAAACCTGGTGAGTGAAGATTGACTAATCTAGTCTAATATACCTATACATATAAAATTCTCGCATCACAGTTTTCGTTGCGATACTCCTCCGAAACGTGTTGTCCGATTTCGATGAAATTTTTGTGCTTAACCGGTGACTATGAGAATCGGCCAACATCTATTTTTCATGTTCCCTAAATGTTAGGTGTAATCCACCCCTAAAAAAATTGAATTTCTAATTTTTTTATGATACAACATACAAAATTACATACAATCCTCAATTTTTACCATTCTACGATCAACCCTTATTTCTTAATAGCCAAAAACGGGTCAGATTATAATTTATAATTATTATACATTTAAATTCGCCAATCCGAAGTGAAGAGACCTTTGCTCAGCAGTGGGCTCATGATGATTCTTAAAATTGTCCACCCAATAGCAGTAGGTACACATTAACAAACCTATACTAAATTCCTAACCCTGTCTACTCTTCAAACGTGGTCATAACGTGGACATTCTCATATTCCAGTAACGTGAACACTTCTCCTAAGAGCCTCCACTAATTGATTCCAAGCGTCTTCATTATGTGGGCTACGAACGTGTTCTAAGGGTCTACTCATAGTAAGGTTTGAAATTATTGGTACGTGCTCTTGGAAGTAGATTTTCAACCTTATTGCATTGTGATAGATTTGGAAATTCTATTGAAGGAGTTTAAAGGTGTTGCGCTGGCTGTCTAGATTTTAAACTCGGGTAGGTACCTACTATCTGTTCTAAGAATGACGATCAATTAATATTTATCATTATCGTCTCCTATTTTTCGAAAATTATTCATCAGCTCAAAGTAAAACAAAGATATTTTTTTATAATTATGTCGAAAAATTCCATGGTCTGGGCATATATATATGGGCTGAAGCATAATTCCTGGTTTCGAAATGATTTTTATAAAATATCTCATTGTAATTATTATCCAGATGTAACTGTAATATCAAAACTGACTTCAGATGAAAAAAGTAACAGGTGAAACAACGCCACACACATTTTTTGTACCTACCTTATAATTTGTTTCTCACTCACTTTGTCTTGATAATTATCTTGTTATAGGTTCGTATATATTTTTTATTATGTAGGTAAATGTATCTTGGATAACATATGGACGCTGTCTTAACTTACTTTCCCAAGTGTAAACACACCCTAACTCCAAAAGTAAAGGAGGAAAATTGTGCTAGACGATTATGGTTCCATATTAGGAGACAACCTCGCTTTGTGGATTATAATAATTGCGATAATTGGACAAGTGTCCGTAATGAATTCTGTTTAATTACGTGTTTTATTGCACCATGAAAGTAAACCTACGCGAACATTTACGTAAACCTTCTTAATTCTGTTGTTCTTGATGTTTTGACCAAGTTGACTAATGCAGTGAATTTCTTTGTTCATTTTATTTGGATCCCCAACAGAGAGTACACATCACATGCACAATATTAATGACTAGCTTCTGTCGCACGGTTTCACTCGCTGTTAGCCTACAAATCGACTAAGTACAGATTAGCGCGCTCAAACAAACAAACTCTCCATCTTTATAATAATAAATAAGTATAGATAATAACAAAAATAGTATGCTTTTCCAGTCCAGGAGACCACACCAAATAAAATAAATAAAAAAGTCCTTTTAATTCTTGCTAAAAAAAAATTCATTTAAATTATTTTTTCAATTATTTTTTACATTTAATTCATTTTGTTTTAGTATTTGAGTTTGGGTACATTATTTTTTCAAGAACCCCTCTCTTGGAAGGCAAAGGCCTCTTCCAGAGATAGCCAGGGATTTCGAACTTCTGCAACTCGCATCCAGTTTTTTCGTGCATTTTTTGTCGTCGATGAAGATGTAGATGTCGTCTGTCCATTGTGCATTTTGTTTACCCTTTCTTCTTTGACCTGAAGGTCACCAGGAGATCTTTCAAATAATAATTAATATACAACATGACATTAATATAAAATGAAATTGTGTAAAAAATAAATTTAAATATAAATATAAAATTCAATATCATATTTTACATAAATATGAAATTAATTAAAATTATACAAATACTTGAAAGTTGTGAAACAGATTAAGTAATAAAGATTAATGGATCAACTTTAAATTCAATTTGTAGTTTGTCAAATTTTTTATTAAGTAATTTTATAAATGGAATGAATAACAAAATATAATTGAAACTAATAAAAATTAAACATCATACAGCAATGTGCAGTTCAACACGCGGCCTCCTCCTGAATCAGAGGGAACAGGGCGGTATTCAGTCAGTAAGAGTCTGAAACTCAGACTCTCGCCCCACTCAGAACAAAAGAAATAATTTGATGGTTTTCGCCTCTCAAAAATGCACCTGTGTATGTATGAGTAAGTAGTGCATGGCGCAGGGATTTATATTTCCTAATTTTATTGGAAAAAATATCAATATCCGTTATCCGTGGAGGCACCAAGCTGGCATGACACTGGTGAAGCATTCTACCGCCCACTGGCGAATTATTTCCAACAAATATAATGGTGTTCAGAAGAATTGCTGGCCGCTCTAAAAATAAAATAAAAGAAACATGAATTAAACTTTGTGATTCTTTTAACCGTTAATCGTCTTTCTTATTATTACATCAGTTCATAGAGTGTTTTGAAAATACTACACATACCTAAAAAGCAACCGAAATCCGCCAATTGTTTCGAAGCCTGTATTTAACGCAATCTTCTTAATAATCTGTAGAACTGTTTTTAATTTGAACCAAGCATTCCTTGCATGTCTCAAATACCTAGTAAAAATAAAAATAAAAATCAAATCTTCAATCAAAATTGTAACAACAAAATTTAATATAGACACTACCAATATCGAAATACTAAATCAAATTGCTTACAAAATATTACATTCTCACAAAATAAAACCCTTGGTCGTCTGTTCAGCGCAATCGGCAATATCATAATGACATGAACATATGTCTTAGAGCAGGAGGAGGAACAAAGGACTGACCGGGCAAGACAATACAATTTGTTATACGATGAATTACGTCAGGCTGACTGGAATCAATTAGAGATGCCCCCATAATGAGATGAGATAGACATAGGCCGGGAGCTGACAACATAAAAAATATTGGTACACACATTTTTCTAAACAATGTGATGTATAGAAACAATTAGTTTCAAAACTAAGAGATTAGTTAGTCAGGGTCTAATTAGACCATGGTCTTTATAAAAAAATGTCATTTGATATTAGCCTTTCGAATTGATTCTCTTGTAAGCTATTTTCGATATTAAAAATAACAGTATGGTTGGTAGCATATTTATTGTAATACACTATAGGTACATTATTTAAAAAAATTGGTACATTATCTAAAATATGATCTTTTAATTTTAGAGATTTTTTAAAACTTATTCTACAATGAATATTGTGGTGGCTCAGAGGTCAAAGTGTCAGTTTGTCATGCATGAGGTTATGAAGTAACCTTGCAAATATCAATGTGACTTTTTCTGTGGTGCCGAAATATTATTATGTATTTTTCTATTTCACTGACAACAAGAGAAGAAATTCATTGAGAAGAAACCTGGACTTACAATTTTTATAATTTTAATCTGTCTGGAGCGTTATTTATTAATGCTCAAACCTTCTGCGTGTGAAAAGAGGCCTTTGCCCAGCAGAGGGCAGCAGACTTATAGGCTGGTGATGTAGGATGATGTTTCAAAAATTATTTTTCCCTGCTCTTTAGCCAGGCAGTTCCAAGTTATACCAACACAAAAGTTACAGTTCAACAAAGCAATTAAAAAATATTTCAAATTATTAAAACCTAAGCTTATATTTCCGCAATAATAAAATACTTGACCTTTCAGAGTTCGTTGGTCTACCTCTTTGAGGGCCTCCCCACGCTGACGTCTGACACCGTGTAGGCGCCCTCACGCTAATTGAACTCGTTTTTAATTTCTTGCAAAGGAAAAATACATAAATTAATTACTTTGTGTATCCAGCTCTTGGGCTAAGAGCGGCCGAGTGGAAGAAAAGTCTGAAATAATAAGGAAAAACTTATGTTTCGTATGATAACGGATTATTGAGACTGTTTGCATTGTTGTTATGAAATTTTCCTCTTTATTGTACAGGTAAAAGGTTTGGTGCTGTTTTGATTTTCTGTAATAATGTTGTGATACGTTTTCTTTTTGGGTGATTGAGATTAAGCTTGAGTTTTTTATTTATTTTTTCTTTGAGTCGGGCAATTTATCTAGTGACTTTGCAAAGGAGGTAGTCTAAAACTCTTACTGACTATAATCAACCTGGTATTTCTTCAGCTCGAAGCATGGCGACGATAACTTATTACGTTTTTCCCGCCACCCCTAGTATACACAGGTAAAATCTCAAAGAATACTTGGATTATGGTACCTACCTTCAAACGCTAGTAAGTCGAGCCACACTACTACAGCTTAATAAAACACCATTTGTCAGTGGTGTTTAACAGGAAGTACCAACACTTAACTTGGAAAGTCACATTGTCACTTGCCAGGTATCCAACATCAGGCATGAGGCCACCACGACACATCTAAAAAGAATACATAATACAACATGTCCTCTTCCTCAGAGATCAATCAGAATTAGGAACACAGTCGATGGTGTTAACAAAATATTCTTATGTTTGTCTTGTTCTATCTTCAAGCAAGCTTTAAGTGTGAGTTTTAAGAGTGGAGAGCCAAGCTTTATGGTTCGACTCGACCGGAGTGGTACCACGGCTTCGTAGAAAACCAATCGGCGTGAAACAACCACAGAGTTTGTCTTTCGCCGTGTGAGTGAGGTTACCGGAGGCCCAAACCCTCCTCCTCCCTATCCGTTCCCAATCCTTAAATATCCGAACTCTTATTCCTAAATGTTCTCGTAACTCCTTTGGTTTTGCGGGTGTTCATGGGCGGCGCCGATAGCTTACCATCAGGTAATCTGTATGGTTATTTGCTCACTTAGCCCATAAAAAGCAGTATTGCCATTATCCAGGGCTTATACAAAAATAATAAATCAATAGTAAGTTAAAAGTTAAAAAAAAATCCCAACTCTAAATCCGAATTTTCCAAGAGCTGACTCTTGCGCTATTATTTTTCGAAGTATTCCAGCTGCACTTGCAAATCAACTGACCGATTTCTACCTAGCCGTTTTGAGATTCGATTTGTGAATCCAAAATTTCTTCTAAAAATGGATTACTTATCTGAGTATTCTAGACTGTAGTATGCAGTTTGCAAAAAAAGATTTTTGATCTTTCGTCAGTATTAATGTAAGTTCAAACACGGTGATAATTTTCTCAATAATTTTAGCATTGAGCTAGATAGAATTTTAACATGTTTCATTTCGAAAAAACTAAACTATACAGAGGATATTAAATTTTTATTTAAACGTTAGTTTGGAAGAGGCAAGCTTCAGCACGAATGCGGTCGGCTCGACCGGAGTGGTACCACGGCTTCGAAGAAAACCAATCGGCGTGAAACAACCACAACGTTTCGTGTCGCTGTGTGAGTGCGGTTACAGGAGGCCCAAACCTTACCCTCCTCCCATCGGATATTTCTTCCCCAAATACCCAAAGGCCGGCAACGCACTCGTTATTCCTTAAGTGTTGCGGGTGTCTATGGGCGGGTTGCTTACCATCAGGTAATCCATCTGTTCGTTTGACAACGTAAAAAAAATATTCATTAATAGATTTGAATCTTTTGTCTTCAGATACATTAATCTTAGTTCTAAGTTATCCGACGTTCACGAGAATTTTCTCAATAATGAGAAAATTGTCAGTTCCGAGTTCCAACTGGCAAGTTAGAACAAACTTAATTTATCAGAAGTCCACTGAAATGAATACTGAGATCAGATCGCAGTGTGCAGTGTGGGGCGCAATTTTTCAGCCCCGCGACGACCGCTTGCTAATTAAAGTGCCATTAGCAACCCCATAAAATATAATTAATTAGTGAAGTTCGTCGGTGGACTCAATAGAATTATTTTATGAATGAATAAACAGGTATTAAATTATTTATTTGTAGGGTGTTCGCGGATTTGTAAAGGTGTGACGAGATCTTTTTGCGTGATTAGATTTTGTTTCGGACGGTTTTCGTCTGTGTAAAAGGGTTTATAGAGATTAAAGATTTAATTAAATTCTAAACGAAAATATTAAAATATTTCGTTCATATTATTTTCTAGTTGTTAAGATTTTCTGCTTAATTGCATCACGTGGTTTGTCTCTAAACCAGAGACAAAAAATACTTTATTATAATAAAACTCCTTGCGTACATCAAAGTTGCCACACTCCAATAAGAAATTATTGTCTTCTTGGCATTTTTCATAATCATTCATTTGTTTTAAAAAGTATAGGTACAAAATAATGACAAGTAATTTTAGTCCAATAAACGTAGATCACCGAATAATTGATTATTCATTTGTAATTATACTTATTTTTATTCGTTTTGGCATAACAACTTATTTTTATGCAAAGAGTAAAATGCAATACAGTATACGCAATGTCTCTGCTAAGTGCACACTGCTCGGAAATAAGTATCGTTGTTACTTGAAACTCGTAAAGATTTTATCAGCAAATTCTCGTGAGTAAATCGTCACTTTCAATAAATATAGGATGCCCAAAGATAGTTGCTATTAAAAAAACACAGAATTTATACATCGACTTAAATAAATATAACTTTTTACTATAAAAATACCTTCTGTTTAGCGGCCAATCGAATTTGGTTACCAGATAAACTCAAGACGTATCCTAAGAAAATATTGAACTATGGTCTCTCTACTTTATTTCTGCGCTCTAGTTTTTAAGACAAACAAGAGAATGAATTATTAGTTATACTTTGTTTTGATGGCTCCATTGTAGTTCCAACTTAATTCGATTGTATTAATGATAAAATATATTGGTTCTTTGCAAACTAACTAGATTTCAATGTTTTGCTTATTTTTATTTTTATTACGCTTTTTTTTCTATTTGGAGATGTATAAAATACCTATCTTTCTTTTTATAAATATTTATTTCATAGTTTATAACAACATAGACTAACAGTATGTCACATGCTAATTATATCTAAAATTCTAAGGAATTCAATAAAAATATTAGCAATTTGATCATAATTTTATTATTATCTTAATAATTATGATCTGATTGCAGTTAACTAAAAAGTAATAATATCATAACATGAAATAATTTTGAAACAAACTAAACTAAAATTAAAAATAAATCATAGTACCTACTGCTTACTTTTTAAAGCTGAGCATAATCTTTTTCTTTCTTTTTTTTTGTAAGGGGAAAATCATCAAATGACTTCTCCCGCCCAGGGTGGGGCGGGAGGGAGTGTCAGACTCTTATTACTAACTAAAAACCGCCTGTTCCTAATCCTGCTCTAGGCCGAGGTCGCGGTGCCTAATTGCGCTTACCCCGCAACACCGGCTGTCTTTTTCTTACTTAAGCTGCAAATTATCTAAAATCTATACTTAATATTCGTATACTATTTTTATTTTTATATATTTATTCACCAACTTACATTTACGGCTTACACCACACATATAAGTTATAGGCTAATATTAACATATTACAAACTATGTATACCTACAGAAAACTTACAAACATGACATATTATGACAAAATTATATAAAGTTTTATTATTAATTAATACATACAAGTTACACAAAAGAAAACAAAAAGTAAAAGAAAAAGCTATACTTAATTAATTGTAAGAGATGGTGCTGGCAGATGACTCCAGGTAGCGAGTAGCGCTACTCAAGATTAGTATTATAAAATCAGTATTATAAAGCTGATGAGTTTGTTTGAATGCGCTGATCTTCGGTTCGATTTGAACAATTTTTTCCTTATTGGATAGTCCAATTATTAAGTAAGGTAATAAAGTATCACGCTACGAACAATAGGATTTCAGCGGTGGGTGAAACCGATCAGCTACTAATCTGATATACCAGAATTATTATTATTTCTTGTTTAATCTTATATTTCTTTCAGTTTTGTGTGGTCCTAAAGAGACACAATCATTATTTTATGTGATACGATGTAGATGAATTATTTGATGTTAAGAAATTGACACTGCCCAGGGATAACCGTAACACCTTTTTTAAAAAAAACGTGAATTTAGAGGTTGGTTAGGAATGGGCCTCCGGTAACCTAATCCATACGGCAAAACACAACGCAGTGGTTGTTTCACGCAGGTTTTCTGTAAGGCCGTGGTATCACTCCAGTCGAGTCGGCCCATTCGTGCCGAAGCTTGGCTTAAGCAGACCTTCACTAAATACAACCTTCATATCTAGAATAGGCTTGGAATAACTACGCTTTTAATACTGACCCCCGATGACGTCACTGATATATTCAATACAAGGAACGCATCCCATTCCACCTTTGTCAAATCAATATCCTTTTGAACTGTATGAGTAAAATTGGTTTAAAAGGCTTTAGCTAGAAGTCGATGTTATCTGGATGGAGTTAGGAATATACTTCGAATTCCGAATGTTAATGGAGTTTTGCGAAGGAATATTTAATTTAGATTCATTGAAAATAATTACTCTATAATAAATGTTAAAGTATTAATTGCAAGCGACCCGCCCCCGCTTCGCACAGGTGCAATGCCGATACAATTTGTTTCCACTATTTAATAGATGTGTACATTATACCTACATAATTAAAAAACTTTTACTTCAATTACTCTATTTATAATATTAAAAAACACATCAAAATCTAGGTATTGTTTGGTTTTAAGATTTTATGACTAGATAAAGACATACGGCGAATGAAAGCGACTTTGCTTTATACTATGTAGTGATTATATCAAAAACAAATATACATTCAGTCAACAAAGTATCGGGAATGAATGTTTTTTTTTATGGTTCCAAATTCGAAATTTAATTTTTTTTTTGTTGTTGTTAGATTGGCATAACTGTTTTCCATTTTGGCGCGGAATTTGAGTTGCATCTGTTATTTATATTAAAAACAGTGCTGTTTTTAGTTTTATAATATCTAGTGTGTTTTCCAGTTTGGCCTACGGTGAATCGACTTTATCAAAAACACGTGCTTATGAGTGGTACAAAGCGTTCAAAAGCGGTCGAGATGTGATGGAAGATTTGCCTCGTTCTGGTAGGCCATCAACGTCTGCAACTGAAGTTAACATCGCAAAAGTGAAGGAAATAGTGACTGAAAATCCTCATTCAAGTTTGAGAGAGATGGCCGCCGAATAGCCGATGGCCGCCATTTTAACAAATAATTTGGGTATGAAACGTGTTGCCGCTCTGCTAGTCCCAAAAGACCTGAATTTTCTTCAAAAACTAAATCGCATGAAAGTCGCTGAGGACATGCTAGAACGAGTCAATACCGACCCAACATTCATGAAACGCATTGTTATTGGTGACGAGACGTGGGTTTAGTCAAAGTCATGTTGACTGTTTTCTTTGACTATCGCGGTGTTGTGCACTCAGAATTCTTGCCCGAAGGTCAAACAGTAAATAAAGAATATTATTTGAGCGTTATGTGGCGTTTAAGAGAACAAATTCGACGAAAAAGGCCAGAAATGTGGAAAGAAAATTCTTGGATTTTGCATCACGATAATGCGCCTTCGCACAAGGCCATCATTGTAAACGATTTTTTGTCCAAACACCATCGAGCAGCCACCATATTCACCAGATATGGCTCCAGCCGACTTCTTTCTTTTTCCCACACTCAAATTACCCCTTCGTGGCACCCGTTTTCAATCGTTAGAAGACATAAAGGAGAATTCGCGGCGAGCACTGAACTCAATTCCGGAAACAGCGTTTAAAAAAAGTTTCGATGATTGGATTATTCGTTGGCGTAAGTGTATCGTTTCTGAAGGTGAATACTTTGAAGGTGATTAAATAAATTTAGATGAATAACAAACATTTTGTGTATTATTGACTCTTTCCCGGTACTTTCTTGACAGAGTAGTATATTTAAATTAAAACAGAATATAAAGTCATAAATGTATAATAAGTTTAATTTCCAGTGTCAAAATATGAAACAAAATGTTAAAAATCTAATAGCATAAAATACTGGTCACAATGTGAAAAATTTTGTTTTAAAAACACATTAACAGATTAACAACACAAGTCTAAAAACCAATAAAATATTTTACACTTGAATTAATAATTTGTTTTATTGTCACACAATCCAAACTATCTAAACTATTTTTTTAAATGCGAAAGTAACTCTGTCTGTCTGTCTGTATTTTCTTCACATCTAAGCTGAACCGATTTCTGTAAAATTTTGTACAGAAATTTGGAACTCAAGAAAGGACATAGGATAGTTTTTAGTCAAAAAATCTGCAGAAAGTTACTATATTCCACGCGGACGGAGTCGCGGACAAAAGCTCACAATATGGAGTACTGTCATTTAAAATACACGACAATTCCAATTTAGTTCATTATAAAAATGCATATTCCATATATATATATATGGTTACTTTCCTCTAATATCTATTTACACAGAAGCAAAGCTGTGGGCAAAAGCGAGCGTGTAATATAATAACTTGACCTCCACTCTTTCAAATCCTAATCAAACAGATTGCCAGTTGACATTAGAGGATCACATCATACGAAAGCCATTGTATTTTATGTACCAAAGAGGCTTCACTTAATTACTTTGCCTTGTACAATATGTTCCATGATTACAACCAGTCTATCCGAGGGTCATATTGAAGCCACATTCTTCCTTGTACCTACTTGAATATTTTTCGTGGAATTTCTTTGGGGTCCGATCTGTCAATTTCAATTTGTTCATGCGAGATATTTTTAGTGTGGGTATATTAGTTTTGTATTGTTTTTTTTTCTAGTACTAGAAGTTAAATAATATTGTGAGTATAAATTGAGATGTAAGCTATTCTATCTTCCAAGTTGAATCAAAATGCACACGGAACGCAAATCAAATTTAAAATAAGTTTAGTAGTTTAGGAGTCCATCGCGGACGAACACGTGACACGAACGACATATAAAGATATTGTTTTAACATAGATGAATGCGAAGGAAAATATCATGAAGAAACCTAAGCTTATCATTTCTTATTTAAATTTTGAAATCACCAATATAGGAGGAGGATCCGTAAAAATAATATTTAACAAAAAAAAAAAACCGACTTCAAAAGTAAACTAAAAAGCAAAAAATAAATTTACTTTGTTCAAAGTAATACACACTTTCATTTAGTTAAATAGAAAACAATAATTAATAACTATTTTATAATCTTAAAGTCGGTGCCAAGTAAAACTATAACAGTGTAAAGATATTACTTACATACCTCTTGCTAATTTGATGATTAGTAGGTACCGATCAATATATTTTTCTAATACTGTTGTTGTTTGGTATATAGCATTTACTTGGCACCGACTTCAAAATTATAAAATAGTTAATTAATATTGTTTTCTATTTAACTAAATGAAAGTGTGTATTACTTTGAACAAAGTAAATTTATTTTTTGCTTTTTAGTTTACTTTTGAAGTCGGTTTTTTTTTGTTAAAAATTATTTTATTTCACCATTTTAAGTGATAGGCAGAGAAAGCTAGGATGCTTCTTAAAAGAGAAGACGACGGCTACTTGAGACCGAAAATCACAGTAATGGTAGTCCTGAGTTAGACAGCTTTCAGTGCCGTAAATCGTTGAGGAATTCCCGCGAATGTCAATGACCTCCATTATCAGGTATACTGCAGACCTTCATTATACATAATCCATATAGGTGCAAAGTTCTCATCAATATAAATGAATTAGGTCCAAACACGAGGTAGTTACTGTAAACCGTTCAGGAGTTCCCTGAGCTGTCCATCGTTCTCAACAACAGACCCTTAATGACAGTAACGACCAATCTTGGTGCAAAGTGCTCACCAATACGAATCATTCAAGCCTAAACACAAGGCAACTACTCCAAATAATCAAGGAGATCCCTCGACTGCCTCCCGGCTCCATCATCACAATTTACTGCATAACTTCATTGTAATCCATAGAGGTGCAAAGTTTTCATCGATATAAATGAATTAAGTCCAAACACGAGGTAGTTACTGTAAACCGTTCAGGAGTTCCCTGAGCTGTCCATCGTTCTCATCATCAGACCCTTTATGACAGTCACGATCAATCTTGGTGCAAAGTACTCACCAATACGAATCATTCAAGCCCAAACACAAGGCAACTACTGCAAATAGTCAAGGAGATCCCTCGACTGTCTTCCGGCTCCATCATCAGGTCGGGTTCGAACGTCGGCAAGTTGTAAATTTGTCAAAAGCCTCATCATCATCATCATCAGCCTATAAGTGCCCACTGCTGAGCAAAGGCCTCTTCTCACACGGAGAAGGTTTGAGCATTAATCTGCCGTCATAATGAAAAAAGGCACAACTAACATTTTACAAATGTGGAGAAAATCGACTTTAAAATTTTTATTGGTTTTTGACGAAAAAAATTACTTACACATTATTTTTCGAAAATAGATGAATTAAAATAAATTCATTATCACGATTCTTATACAACTAATGAAATGGAAGTTATTATTTTATTACTATTTATTAAATAATCAACATTTTCCCTTTCAAAGTAACAACAAAAATTAACTAAAGTTATTAATATTACGAATAAAGGGCATAATTAACCAATTGCGACTTTTCATTCTGACATTTTGGGAAAAAATATGAAATATTACAATGAACAGGCATATTTATTAAAATGTGCCTTTTCTTTTTAATAATTATACAAAAAGAAACAGGTAATAAAACAATTAGGAAATAATTTCAATTTTTTTATTTTAAAAAGGTAACAAAAATTATCGTCTCATAACTTTAAAAAATTAACATTTATTAACTGAAATTAGCAGTCTTCAAGAAACTTATTTGTTTCTTTTTAAATCACAGTCAGATTATTAAATCAACTTCTAAAAGTCTTATAAGAATGTTTGTTAAATATGGCACTTTTAAGGTTATCACAATTACAATCACTCTGGCCATGCCATGCCTACAAACTACATTAAAATTATCAAAATAGGAATAAACGCAAATTCAAAAATTAAAGGACAAACCTTCATCAAGGAACTTAGGTATTAGCTTCTTATTTTTTTATAAAAAAAAGGATATTTAATCAGCCACCTTTTTGAACAATTCTAGAATAAACAAAAAAAAACTATTTAAAAAATAAAAAAAACCCTAGGTACATTATTAAGTAATTAAAGTTATCACAATCATCAAGGCACTTATAACTAGTCATTCAAAATGAGTAATTTAATAAAACAATCAGTCTTCATGAATATGAGTTAGATCAGCTGAGCCGTCATTTACGGGTAAGCTTTCCCAAAAATGCCTTCGATTAGCAGGCATAAGTGGTCCAAGTTTAGTAAGTATAGCAGATTTCCTTTCGCTCGTGATGCCCCTCGGAGTATGTTTTTGGCGTGGTGCTGGAATACCTTGTTTAAGATCTTTCAACCTAAGGAAATCCAATTCAAAATACTCATCAGTTCCATGGCTATTTTTGTAAAATAATAAATGGCCACCCCTGCGAAAATTAGCCTCGACAATATCATTCAAATAAGCTCGAGGGTTGGAATTTTTCAATTTGAATGTTGAGGAGCAGTCTTCAAAATCAAAAAAATCTTGAATAATCATCTTCTTTACTATTGTGCGAGAGCCAGTATCAGATACAGCTTTGCAGAAATCCTCAAAGTCGTAAACACGTTTCTTTGTTTTAAGAGATCGTTCCACTCTGTGGTGGAATTCATCAGCAGCCATGAATGTATGACCAACTTCTAAATACCGCAAAGTAATACTTTCAAAACTAACTTCGGCAGAGTTTATCAGATATATCAAATAAGAATAAAGCGTCCAATTTTTATTTTGTGCTGCACAGTTATCAAGCCACAAAATTACGTGCTTTAGGTCTCGGTTTTCTATAAAAAAAGCTCTGAAGCAACTTACAATGTCCTCTTTTTTTCTGCCAGACGTTCCTTCGTGCCATAAAACAGCAAAAGTGTGACCAACTTCGTGTATTTTTTTGTCTCCTAACGGCACAAAACTCTGGTTGAAAACAATAAGCCGCGGGCAGAACATCACGGTTTTGAATTCATCCATGCGGGGTAACATAATAACTTTTTCCAGGTCTACAGCAAAAATAATAGTATCAGCATTATTCTTTTTCTGAGTCTGATTATCAGCATCTTCTTCATACTTCTTACGAGCTAAAATGTACTTTTCGTGATGTTTTTCATAACTTTTACATGCTTGACAACCTCTGTGCCTAATTTCTGAGTTAGGGTTATGAATTGTAAATTTTTCGCACTGCTCACACTCTTCGTGGCCTAATTTGGCAAATGAGATATTAAGTTCCTTCACAAGTTTTCTGTAAAAACCGTACGATACTTTCGTTTCAGGCTCATTTTCACAGTAGTGGTCATACATGATTCGAATACTGAGATCAGAAGGCAAATACTTTTTGTTAGGGGCATGTTCTCGCCTGTAATGGGACACAGCAGGACGGAATGACATTATATGCTCAATGATTTTAGTATTATCTAATTTCCTTGGATTTGGGTTGTGTCCGCGGCCATCAATGAGGGATTCTGGGTACGATGTATTATTCTTATTATCAAGAACATTTCTTACAGCCTTACAATTATTTTGGTTATAGCCTAGGGTGGTTAAGAAAAATGTTTTGCATACTGGAATTTTATCACCATTTTCGTCTGCCAAAAAATATGATATGGTTTTAGATCGTATGTAATGTTTACCATTTTTGTCATTATTTCGTATGTCCTTTGGCCTATCCGGTTTTCTTTGACTAGTATGACACAAAAAGAAGTATTTTTGTTCCATCCATGACATTTTTCGAAAATTGTTATTCACTACTTTGCGATACTCTTCTGAAAAGTGTGCTGAACATTTTTTTTTTGCAGACATCCTCGCGGCAGCCTGGTTTTACAAAATATTTATTTCTTATTTTTTCCTCCGCCTTCAGTCTCTTCCGATCCTTTATGCTAACGTTATAAGTTTTGCGCTTTCTAATAGTTCCTTTCTTAGTCAGCTGAACATGGTTGGTTTCTTCATCTTCTGATTCTGCCGGTGACTCTAAAATTGTTTTTGCTGGTAATGGCTGCGAGCATGGTATAAAGTCTTCTGAGTCAGTCCCATCTGTATCGCTGTTTTTTTCCCGTACTTTTGGTAATTCATAATTTTTATCCAATACTGAGTCATCAGAATCAAAATCAGATTCTGTATCTAACACAGATAGCGGTGCCACAACATGTTCCGAGCTTGATGCTTGCACTGAGTGTTGAACGCCACCACTGGTTGACGGCTCGGGAGACCATTCGCCTACACCTTTATCGTTGCGTAAAGCAGCACTAACTAATCTTGCGCTTCGTGATTGCATATTGCTGAAAAAAGAATGAAGACTTTGGTAAAAATGACCTGGTAGTATAAATCCAGTAACAATTATTATTGCGCGTATTCTAAATTATTTACGACTAGTGACCCGCCCCGGCTTCGCACAGGTGCAATGCCCACTACTTAATGGATGTTATTATACACCTTACACTTCAATCACTCTATCTATTAAAAAAAACCCCATCAAAATCCGTTGCGTAGTTTTAAAGATTTAGCGTTTTATACTATGTAGTGATTAGGTAGATACCTACTAAAAATTTCGTTATATTTTTTTACTAAATTGCAATTAATCACTCAAAAATGTAGCCAATAAATACGAATACATTATTATATTCATATTAATGTGTCACAAAAGAAGTTTAATTTAATAAAAACACGCAAATATGTAACAAAAAATCTTACCAGCGCAGCACAGACAAACGTGGACTCGTCGTGACACGTTGGGCACAACTGGCGCGTTTCAATCAAACCCTGCCCTCCTTTCCTCACCCCTGATCGTAAAAAAATTAAAGAAAAGGCACAACTGGTTATTTGTGCCTTTTATACGTAAATTAATTCAGCCATGCATGGATAATTAATTAAGTAGACAGGGCACATCTGGTATTTGAGCCTTTTCTTTATGTTATGCTGTAAGTGTGCCTTTTCAAAGTAGTTTATAGTAATAATCTGTATGAAGTAATAGTCACATCTACGTATTTGTGCCTTTTCAATATAATGGTAAATAAATGTGCCTTTTCATTGTATAAAACATGAATATTAGTCTCATTTGTGCCTTCTGAACCTACTGTATCTCCGAATTCACTGAAGATAAAATTCTATAAAAAATTGAGTAAATGTGCCTTTTTTTTCTGATTCTAAATATGTATATAACTCAATTTTGTCAAAAATGTTAGTTGTGCCCTTTTTTCTTACGACGGCAGTAATCACCACGCTTGCTCAATGCGGGTTGGCGATTTCAAACTTACAATTAGAAATTATAAGTCCAGGTTTCCTCACGATGTTTACCTTCACCGTATGTCAGTGGTGTCTAAATAATCATAGAAAGTACATATAACTCGGAAAAAGTCACATTGGTACTTGCCAGGTTTCGAACCCACACTCTCATGCATGAGAAGCGGGCTCCTTAACCTCCAGGCCACCACGACATATATAGTAAAGTTGAAAGTTCCCCTCGATTTCTCTGGTCTTCCATCATCAGATCCTGATTTCCTTATCATGTGACCATTCTGGGACTATCTCCTTTCCAATAAAAAAAGAATTATCAAAATCGGTTCATAAATAACGGAGATATCGGCGAACAAACTTAAAAAAAAAAAAGCATAAGCAAGCTCCTCCTTTTTTGGAAGTCGGTTAAAAAGAGGTCTTTGCTCAATATCGTAGTGGACTAATAGCCTGCTGATAATGACTATATTGATTGTTTTTTAGTTGCTTTCTTCTGACTATTTTGGCGTAAGATTGTGAGCGTGAAGGTCGAAAGTAGGCTTTGAGCTCAATTCTCAAGTGATGCAAAGTATAAGGTTTTTTGAACTTGTCAATAGACTCAATTTCCCAAGAAATTCTGATAGTCAACCACGCCTATACTCATTTACATATTAAGGAAAAAAACGTGTGGTAAGAAAAACATTATTCTACATTTATATTACTTATCTAACTAAATTATTTGTCTGAATTTAGTTACACAGTTTAGTAACCAAAAAGCAAAATCTGACTGCTTCTGATAGGGAAAACCTTGAAAAAACACTTTGAAGTTAAGCGACTTAAGAACATAGTTTTCTGGCAAAAGAATGGCAGACGAAGCACCTGATGGTAAACAATCAGTGTCGCCCAGGGAGATCTGCAATACCTGAAAAACTGCAAGTGCGATCCGGCCTTTGGGGGTTAGGGATTTGAGGAATGCTAAATTTGAGGATACTATTCTTAATAAGGTCAAAGTACCATTCGAATCAAGCCGGCCTATTAGTTGAGAAGCATGTGCACTCTCACACTTAACACTACAAAGCTAAAATTCCAACTGAACACACATAAAACGCAGACAACAGAGAATCAACCAATCATTTCCTCTTGTTAATATCACATTATTTGCTAGAACATTGCTTTTGTTTGAGCCCACGTTACACGTGTTTGTTGCTTTGTTTAATGAGCGATACACTTCCAAATACGTACGTATATATAGCTTCCCCTTATCATAATAGCATGTATGTAGCAGGGAACAATAGGTTATGTGCCTCTCAAATTCTTATAGGAAGACATAGAGGGATACATACAACACATATATGTATATACAACGGGTTTCGGATTCTTGTTTCAAAAAGAGGAGTCTTTGTTCTACAAATTTTAATATTAACAGTCCAGATTAGGCGTTTTTCTCTGATTTAGGCCCGCCGGTGTGTCTTGTTTATCACCATGACTTTTTACTATTAAGTTGAGTGCAATGAATGACTGCATGGTTGGTGCGGTGGCTGGGCAAACGGCTGCCTTGCAACGTGTCGCGGGTTCGATTCCCGCATGGAACAACACTTTGTGTGAACCAGAAATTGTTGTTCCAGGTCTGGGTGTCATCGAGAGACTATCTCTGGCCACCATAAGCGCGGGTCGGCGGACGGCGAGTAAAGGTAGCTCGCCGCCCGACCAGAACCAGAACCGATGAGCGTACGGCGCGTAGCGTCTCACGCGCGCCTCAAAGAGCCAATAGATCACCACAGACAATAAGGGGTAAGCGCAATGAGGCATCGCGGCCATGGCCCAGAGCAGGAGAAGTAACGGGGGGTTTTTAGTCAGTAAGAGTCTGACACTCCCTCTACCGCCCTCTCCGCCCTAAGCTGGGCGGAAGAAGTAATTTGATGCTTTCCCCTCACAAAAAAAGGTCTAGGTGTCATGTGTATGTGCAATTGAGTGTTTGCAAACGCACTCGTGACTAATCGTGAAAATCTAGGATTTTCTCCTGTGTGTGTGGGGTATATTAAAAACAAATGAAGATATAGGAGAATGCGCTTACTACAGTAATACAGTGACTACATGGTGACTAATATTTGCAGTGTGATTGTCGTCCGACCTGCGCATTACTATCGAAGTCTGCTTACTGGTGATTTTTTTATAGTATTTTCTGCTGATAACATTTGATTGTGACGTCATACGCTGCGATTCTCATACAAAATTCGCAGAAAAGTATCGTTTGTGAAATTTCAATGAAAGTATTGAATTTGAATACTTGGAAACTTCTGTATTATGAAGCTGCAGGTGAAACTCGGGTACGGGGCACTGAATAAGAAAAATCAAGAGAGCCAAAAATTTTCAATTAAAAATTATTTTTATTTCTTTGCCAAAGTGCTACTATAGATTCATTTCTAAAGTATTTCCAATTTATCATTGTGTTAAACCTTACTAAGTTAAATTAAATACAATATCTTATCATTTTGTTGTACTTTATTCTAATTAGGTAATATCAAGCTCACCAAGGCCGGTTCACCCTACGTGTAGTAGGCTGATTAAGTGCCTAGAGCAGCTGACAATTGATGTTAAAACAAAAATTAAATTACGTTACATAAGTATTCTTGTAGAATGTAAATGTAACTTACAGGTTTTATATATTTGTCATTAGTTGTAGTATCATCATCAGCCTATAAGTGCCCACTGCTGAGCAAAGACCTCTTCTCACACGGAGAAGGTTAGAGCATTAATCACCACGCTTGCTCAATGCGGGTTGGCGATTTCAAACTTATAATTAGAAATTATAAGTCCAGGTTTCCTCACGATGTTTACCTTCACCGTATGTCAGTAGTGTCTAAATAATCATAGAAAGTACATATAACTCGGAAAAAGTCACATTGGTACTTGCCAGGTTTCGAACCCGCACCCTCATGCATGAGAAGCGGGCGCCTTAACCTCCGGGCCACCACGACATCACATACAGACATAGTTGTAGTATAAAACATAATTGTATTTTATAAATATTTAGGTAATTTATTTACGAGAGAATTTTTTCAAATATTAATATTATCATCCAAACTAATATTAAAAATGCGAAAGTAATTCTGTCTGTCTGTCTGTTGTTTCTTGATGCCTAAACTACTGAACCGATTTCTGCGAAAATGGACATAAGATAGTTTTTATACCAAAAATCAGCAGGAAGTCACCGGTGTAAAAGTATGTCATGAAAAGCATAGGAAATTATACTTAAACAAACATAATTTCAGTTAATTTTTATCCATCATTTATTCTACCAAAATAGTTACTTCATGTTATTTTAGGAAAATATATTACATTATTAAATTTTACGAGGATATCAGGAAGGCAAATGTACAAGCTATATCGTACATTGACCTTAGTAATACATATACCTATGTCATTTGCGTCAATACTGCAATTGGGCAAAACATTATAATAACATTATTTACTTTAATGGCAATAAATTTATTAGAAGTTATGGACATCTAAGCATTTCTAACCAACATTTAATATTTCGGACAGTGTTTTTTTTGTGACAATGTGACATATTATGTCGGCAAACGAGCAGACGAATTACCTGATGGAAAGCAATCAGCGCCGCCCATGGACACCCGCAACAACGGAGGAGTTACGAGTGAGTTTCCAACCTTTTGGGAATTAGGGATTTGTTGATTTTGGGATTGGGCCTCTGGTAACCTAATTCACACGGCGAACTACAAAGGCACGTGACATCACTCCGGTCGAGCCGGCCCATTCGTGCCGAAGCATCACTCCTACACTTAAAATCCCGCACTTGTTCGAACTAACAAACAATTTCAATATCAACTCAAAACGTGACGATAGGTGTGAAGATGTAGAACTGGAGTAATTAATACATTCTGTAGCTAACTAAACAATACATTGATGTTGGATAACGACCAGCAACAGAACTGTAGATCTCGCATCGCATTATGATCCGATGTGCGCCCTCCTAATGTAATATTAATGAGTATTGCACTTTGTGTGAGAGTGACGATGCATTGACCAAATGAGGGCTAGATTATCGGCACTCCGATGTGGTATTTAAATTGTTTCAATTGTTTACATGTTACATCACCTACCTAAGCAAAGCAAAGGCCTCTTACATGGAGAAGATTTGAACATCAACGTTCGCCACGCTAGCTAAAGGCGGATTGGTGATTCCAACCTTAAAATTAGAAATTATAAGCTCAGATTTCCTGACGATGTTTTCCTTCGCCGTATGTCAATGGTCTCTATTAATAATCATAGAAAGTACATCATCATTATCATCAGCCTATAAGTGCGTACTGCTGAGCAAAGACCTCTTCTCAGACGGAGAAGGTTTGAGCATTAATCGCCACGCTTGCTCAAGACGGATTGGCCATTCCAAACCTAGAATTAGATTTTATAAAAACAGGTTTCCTCACGATGTTTTCCTGCACTGTACCTCAGTGAATGTCCTAAATAATCATAGAAAGTACATATAATTCGGAAAATGTCACACTGGTCCTTGCCAAGTTTCGGATCCGCACCCTCATGCATGAGAAGTGGGCGCCTTGACCTCTTCACAACGGACTGATGTAATGTTATAGTCATAAAATAACCTGACATCTGCATAGCCTGAAGCGATATTCAGAGTCATATTGCTTGGTGCTCTGTTTAATTAACATTAAGTTATTGGTAATTAGGTCACGCCGTGTCGCATGTTTCCAGCACGCCTCGTAGTTAAGATGTTGGAGGTTCTTGTTCTAGAACAGGTACAGTGGACAGAGAAGATTGCTTATCATCAGGTGATATGGATGCTCGTTTGCCACAGCACCCCTTAAATATGACAGTTTTTTTTTAAAAGAAACCTTGCGCTATCCTATTGTTTTGCACCACGCGAACCATGCAGTCAAAAATATTGCATACAGTTCGAATTCTTAGTTACTCTTGGTACTTTTTTGTTTTGATATTATTTTCATTCTCATTGGCCGGGAACGATGGCTGCTGTTATTAGACGGGAAACAAAATGTTAATTAAGTAATTATAATGTATAACTCGAGTAATTGTTTGACGAGGAACTCGACTGACACTGCGTTACTTTCGCCATGTCATATGATGCGCAATGATGCTCATGAATATGAGATCCTGGCGTAACTTGGAACCAGTTGAGCTCGTCCTCAAACAGAGACGTAAGTAAGCTATAATTAAAGTGTGGGAGAGCCATGCTTCAGCACGAATGGGTCGGCTCGACCGGAGTGATACCATGGCCTCACAGAAAACCGGCGTGAAACAACCACAGCGTTGTGTTTCGCCGTGTAAATGAGGTTACCGGAGGCCCAATCCTTCCCCTTCCTGGACCCTTCCCCAATCCCTAAATCTCCAAATCCCTAATTCCTAAAAGGTCGTCAACGCACTCGTAACTCCTCCGTTGCGGGTGTCCATGGGCGGCGTTGATTGCTTACCATCAGGTAATCCGTCTGCTCGTTTGCCGACTTATTACATAAAAAAAATTATTAATTTATTATATTATTTATATTTTAAGCGTGGGAGAGCACTGCTTCGGCACGAATGAGTGAGGTGAGGGAGGTGAGTGAGTGAGGTTACCGGAGGGCCAATCCTTCCCCTCCCCCAATCCCTCCTCAATCCCTAAACCTAGAAATCCCTAATCCCTAAAAGGTCGGCAACGCACTCGTAACTCCTCCGTTGCGGGTATCCATGGGCGGTGCTGATTGCTTACCATCAGGTAATCCAGCAGCATCATAAACGAGCAGACTAGTTTGCCGAAATATTATATAAAAAAATATATTACACATGATTTAAGTTGTGTAAATTGATGCTTTAAGAAATATGTTCATGTTAAGTATATTTAGTAAATACCTGTTTAGTGCGTAAGCATGACGTCATGAAATTGTATATTTAATCAAATTCTGACGTCAAATAATGCATTCATAATGTTATGGCGCCAATTATTGTCAGGCGTTAACCACGTCCTTACAATTTACTTACAACATTTTTCGTTAATTTGTGTTTCAATAGACATTTTAATTGACTTTTATTTAAAAAGAAATTATGATATTCAATTTCAAATTTTTTTATGGTATTCCATTATTAGTGACTTTTTTTGAAAAAATCCTTTTTAAAATTGATTTTTATTCGTTGTCTACTGACTGTGATCTTGTAATACTCGGTTTAATTTCATATAAGATTGTACAAACTATCAGCTTCAGAGATAGTGTAAAATATTAAAAGTTGTTATCGCAAATAATATATTTTATTCAAAAGTTTATTTAGTCGAGTTTTCGAAAAATTTAAATAATTATAAAAAAAACATCCTATGAAATATAAAATTTTAGTAAATTCATAATGGCATGTCAATCATAAATACCTAGGTTATATGGAATTATTTTAAAATATTCGCTCTGATTACCAAAGCGTTCCAACATGATTTGCAAATAAATTTCCACTTTACGGGGAAAGGAAAACAATTTCATAGGTATTTGGATTGCAGGAAACAAAGTAGGCGCGTGTGGAATATTAAAATAATGATTATTAATATTAAATGTGTTATTTTGTTAGTGATAAATAATTTATTTTGGTATTTACCGAGGCAGGAACAGAAGGAGATGGCGGGACAAACTTGATGTCTCCGACAAGGATTGGCCACAGAAAGTTTTTTGCAAAGAGTGGAAGAAAGGTAGGGAGGCCTTTACCCTGGGTGGGATTATATCGGCTGATAAAAAAATACTAAAGATAAAAACATTAAAAAAACATTATGATATAGATTTTTCGGTAGGTATTACTTATTATTGCTCTTTCGACTTTTGACATTTCGCCATCAGTAGTGGTGAAAACACAAGTAAAAAAAGTGTAAATAATTACTTTCATTTGTAATGTTAATTAAACGAAATCAACATTGCTGCTGCGAAATGTTGATAGCGTTAGGGCCTCCGATAAAAATCCTAATTTCCTGTAAGTTTTCTAAAACAATAACCTTCCTAAAATTTATTTATAATACGATTATTCAGTGTTAAATTAATGAAAAATTTATTTTTATATTTATTTCCGCCTTTATTGATAAATTACAATTGAAGTGGCACTTAATTAACATGGCAAAGCTAGACACAATTTTCAAAAAAATAAAAGCTATCAAATCTTCACTTTATGCTCTGCAGCATGATAATAGTATATGTCACAGCTGACGAGATGACGGACACCAGTAGAGGGTACCGAACGGTGAAGAAGTGGGATGCGTGGAACTTGATGGGCCTGGTGAGGAGGAGATTCCTGAAGTTCATGAGGGTTTCAGTCAAAGTGCTAGCTGTAACAAATAAAAAACTAGATATCCAAACTAATAGTATAAATGCGAAAGTAACTCTGTCTGTCTGTTTTTTCTTCACGCCTACACTATTGGACCGATTTCTGTGGAATTTGGTACAGACATAGTTTGAAACTCGAGGAAGAACATAGGATAGTTTTTAAACCAAAAATGTGCAGTAAGTGACCATTCCGCGCGAACTTATTCGCAAACAAAAGCTAGTAAGTATATATTTGTTTGACTTACTTATATAAGTCCTAAATCAAATTTAAATACGAATTCAATTATTTGGATTTTCTTCATTAGCATGTTGTTTTAAGAAGGTGTACGCTCCTATATTCAATTTATGAAAGTCGTATCAAAATCGTTAGAGCTAAACTTTATTGTTCGAAGGAAATAAATAATACAAGAAGTTTAGTACTAAAGTAAAAAAAAAAAAACTTTTAAGAATAAAAGTAAATAAAACAGAAAAAAGAATAAAAATAAAAGTTGTCAAATAAAAACTCCTATGACTCATAACATTGCATAATATACTAGTTATACTCACAATTAACTTTATTGACTAGGATAAGGTCAATGACTTCCACAATTTTCTCTTCCTCCCTGTACACCTTCTCACAGTGGAGTACCATGGATATTCCCACCATGGACCAGTTCATAAACCTTAGTAAGCTGGAGAATGTTGGTAAATGACTGATTCCTTTGGGTGATACCTAGAGAGCATATAGTGTCATTTTAATTAAGTATAGCTTTATTAAAAATAACGACATAGGGCTTATTTTTCAATTTTCAGATAAATGTTATCTGAGGAATAAAATTGTTGCCGTCACTGTCTTATACAAACATTCTGACGCGACAGCATCAAAATGATTACCCAGATAACTTTTATGTAACCATTGAAAAATCAGCCCTAACTCGCGTAAGAAAAGCTCTACTGGTTTCAAGTCACATCGGGACTCTTATTCATGAGCAGCGTGCATGTCGTAGTGACGTCACGCTGCCGGTTGGTTTGTCATCTAAAATTCAAGTAAGTAAGTCGCTTATTTAAAATGCATTTATTATGTTTTAGTTGCAAAATTCCACTTGATAAACATATCTGCCGTGTTACCGAAAAAGGGCACAACTAACATTTTTTGTCAAAATGAGTTATATATACAGGGTGTAAGGGACAGCCCTCCACAAATTAACAGGGTGCATTCAGCTCCTTATTCTGAATCATATTCCAGTGAAAATTCTTTCAGGAAAATTTTCAATTTTTTTTTCGTTTTTTCAGTTCCTACACCTCTATTTCAATGTATAATTACATTCTATGTATGAAGAATAACATTAATGTAAATAACACAGCTAAAACAAAAAAATACGCAATGGTTGTGTGAATTCTCTAAAGAACTACGCATGAAATCAGCTGTTCAATTTCTACCTAGCGCGAGTCGTTTGAACTCACCGCACCGCGGTCACGGCGCAGCGGCTCGGCGCCCCACCGCGCCGATCGCCGCGCCGCCGTAGGTATACCTACGATCCCGTCCAACGTACAGAATAGCTGCGTCCCTTTCTGTCGATTGAACCAGTGTTGCCAACTTTTAACTTTTGTTACCTCTTCTACCTTTCTCTCTTTCTACCTTTGTAAACGAAAATGTTAGAACTATCGAAATTTATCTAAAACTTGAGAACTCCTTTGCATTCATAATCACATTGATGAGATTTTCATTAATCAATTAATGAAAATCTTGTCGCGCACATAAATTGAATAAAAATAAATAAAGATTAGTCTAGTTTTAATTTTAAAGCATTTACAAATACTACCTAATTTATTGTTCTTTTTAAGCGATTACTGGCTAGTTTTTAAACTACTTACAGATTTACATGGCTTCACAATAGCCATGAATTGATAGTCGAGCCAGAAATTAAACACAATCTCCCTGGAATGAAAGCACAGCTTTCTATTACACTGCACTTTTATTATTCTAAATTAACTAAACAATGAAATTAGAATTAAATTGATTTAATCAATTCATTTCTCTACAAAAAATAACAGAATGATAAATTACGACCATGCATATTTTTTTATTTTTTACCCCGAAATTTTGTACCTAATTTTCGTGTAATTGGCAACAACAGATTTATGTTTGTGTGTGTCTCATCACATGCAGTCGCCATTTCGCCTTGCTTCGATGTTACTGTTTGTGTACCGCGAGCGTGCGTTGGTACGGATCGCGCGCGCATTCGGCTTAAAAGTTTTGTTATAAGTAGTGTTGTTAAGTTTTATTAGTTATGTAGTGTGTGAAGTGTAGTGAAGTTTTGTTGTAGAAATTGTGCGAAAATACTACCTAGGTACGTTTGGCGCGCGTGATTATGTGGAGATGATAATTTGTTGTAGTAGTGTAGGTATCCTGACCGTCGGCATCCATCAGACTCCAGGATAATTACTGGTGACTATCAACGCTTGCTAGAAAACCACCAGCCCATTGTTCCCAGACAAAAAGGCGCCGGAAGACCAATACCTACGTGGATTTTGGAATTGGTTCGCTAACGTAACGAGACGCTACCACTTACCAGTGCTTTCCTATTTAAACGTAGTTTAGGTAGGTTTGGACCGCAACCGTGGCCAGCACGATCCCCAGACCTAACCCATTTGGACCCCTTTTTGTGGGGTTACGTAAAAAAAAAGTGTTTGTGAGTGCGTGTGCAAGTGAGTACGAAATGCGAGACCGCATCACAAATGCTTTCCAGAGCCGGAAACCGGAGCGATTCTAAGGTACCTACGCATTTTTCTTTTTTTATCATTTATCAGTTACCATGTTATGATTGTTAGATTTTCTTTTGTTAGTAATGCGGCTATCTTTTAAATAATAATTTATTGTTATTAAAACGTGGCGCGAGCGCGATTATTAAATTGTCTTTTGTAAGTAATGCGGCTATCTTTTAAATAATAATTTATTGTTATTAAAACGCGGCGCGAGCGCGACCGTTTGTCCGAAAGGTAAGGTCGCGGCGCTGCCCATAGTGTAAAGTAATAATACTAAAAGCGCTGCCGTTCGCTGCGTGCGTTTGCGGTGGTAGCGATACATTGCGTGTAAGGTAATGAAACAAATCGGTTTAATTGGATTCCCATAACGTTCCTGAAATAATTTCATGTACCGGTCAACTTAAGACGATATACTGAATCCACCCTATCAGTTTGCGGAAGGCTGTCCCTTACACCCTGTATATATTCGGAATCAGGAAAAAAGGCCTATTTGCCTGATTTTTTGTGGATTTTTAGCTGCAAAATAATCAGAGATAGCATGAGCTTAAAGGGCACAACTGCATCATTTTTTAAGTTTTATTAGAACAAAAAGGCAAATTGTATGATGTGACTTGTATTTTACCTTTTTACTATCGATATACTATATTTAATGGAAAGAGCATAAATGACGTGCGTTAAATATAAAAGGCTTATGCGGCAATTGTGCTTATTTTTTATACGAACATTTTGGCAATTAATTTAAAAAGAAAAGTCACAACTGGCAGTTGTGCCCTTTCTATTTACCCCTACGCTTATAAATGTTATATAAAAAAGGCACATCGGCGTTTGTGCCTTTACTTCTAAATCATTTCTGAACGGAGATGAGGTGAGCGGGTCAATTTACGCAGAGAATGCCGTCAGTTGTGCCTGATGTGTCGAGGCGAGTCCAAGCTTGTGTGCAACGCACTGGTTAATATTTTATGGTAAAATCGTGACAGTTTAAACATATTAACGTTTGTTTTTTAATAGATAAACACATAGCGTTTTTTACCATTATTTAGCGATTGAATCCACGCTAGGAATAAATAATTATAGGTACTTAATTTTTTCAGCAATTATGTCATCACGAAGTGCAAAATCAGTAAAAGCTGCGTTACGCAACGCAGGCTCTGTAGACGAACAATTTTCTGTCCCATCAACAAGTGGCATTCAAAACTCGTTACAAGAATCAAGTGAGGAAGTTTGGTCAGATTTTGATTCTGATGATTCAGTGTTAGACAAAGACTACGAAGTCCCCAGATCATTCAATTAAAATATTAATAACAGTGATAGTGATTCCGATGCTGACTTCATACCATATTCACAGGAAATTCAACACAAAATAGTTTTAAGAACACCGAAACATTCAGATGGCGAAATAATTTTGATAACAAAAAGTTCATACTTATTTTGATATCTTGTCAAGTTAGTGATAGAGAGATGCCTAGTGCCATTTTTAGCAATAAGAAGTTAATTCCATTCGTTGGCTTCTGATAAAATATAACAAATATTGTTTTTGTAAACTTCGTTTTCTTTTTTTCATAAATATATTGTAGTTCCTAACTGGCTGTGTTACCAAATTGTTTACTAAGAAAGATTTTGGACTGTAATTTTTAATAAACAGTAAGTACTATTTTTGTTTTTTTTTTATCCTTCAATTATTGATGTAATTAATTCAATTATTGATGTATTTAATAATTGATAGTACTTTTGAAAATTTGTGTGTCTAAACTTTTTGAAAGAAATGTTTTATTTTCTTGCGATGACACAACTTAGAAAATATGCCTTTTCGTCGTAAAATGTTAAAATGTTTACTAAAAATTTTACATTGAAAAGGCATATGTGACTTTTCAACATAATATTGCTCCATTTTTGTTATTTTTTATGTTAAGTTAAAAATAATTGTGCTAATTATTAAATATATCCATTTAGATTAAAAATATCATATTGCTATCGTTGTGTACATACCAAAAAAAAAACACAGTTTTTTATATTTTTACAATTTTGAAAAACACATTTTAAAGGTGTTTTTTTTAACAAAATTCAAAAAATATTTTAAACTCGATTTACTCAACATTTGTAAAATGTTAGTTGAGCCTTTTTTAATAACGACGGCAGATATATACTCTTAACATGAAAACACAAAGATATTAATGAATAAACATTATTTTTAAGCAATCAAAAGCGCGCGAAAACAGTTTTTCTCTCTGACAGCTTCGACCTAGAGCCAGTGCGCGCGTTAAAATGGCGTAGGACTAGGTGTGGCCCGCCCTCGCTTAGTAGGATTTTAGTCCTATCAATACATAAAAGCATTCAGGGGAGATTTTTATATAACACGACTGTAAACGAGCAGACGGCACCTATGAGAATATAACCAATGGTTATATACATAGGTTATATTGATAACCAATGGTTATATTGTCTTTGGACGGCACAAACGAGTTGACCAAGAGTAGAGGCTTGTTAAAAGCAGGGTATTATTTCTGTTTGATTACATGTACCTCCAAAAGCGTCCCAAAGAAAAAAAAAATATTGGTAAGTGCTAAGAAGAGAACCGCAAATTTCACAAGAGCATCACTCACCATTGATCCAGTAGCGAATCTGATAGAAACATTCAATAAGTTGATCATGTTTGCAAGAAGGTTTACACAAAATATTAATACCTGCAAAATAATTGTTTCATGTTACACGATGATGTGTGCTATTTCAATTTTCTCTTAATCCACCATGTTTTGTTGCCAATTATGGGTAAGTAAACTGATATTTGACTTGGCATTCTCATTTGATTATAATTATAATTACAAATTATACTTAAGTATTTCATTATGTTGAAATTTTAAGTTTCGTGTCTACCGTGGCTGCATGGTTATACTGTTGGTTTTTCGATTCTGAAATTCTCATTAATAGCATTGAGAAAAAAACACGCTTTACGTGAAATAAGACATTGTCGTTATAAAAATATTCGGGGAACAGATAGTGCAGTTCCCTAATATTGGAACTGGGATTTTCTATGCAGGCGAGAGGACCTCGCCTATCGCTGAAGGGTTACTTGTCCTACATATTTGTTACGCAAGTTGCTTGCTTGCGTGATGTAGGAGTTGTGACATTAACTGAGAATTTCGTTCGTCGATCCTCTGTGCACCACAAATATAATGTTTTATGCAATTAAGAGAGGGACCTGGCATTATGAAATTGCAAAATGAGAAATGTCTTACCCGAACACCAAACTTGGAGTTTATGTAATGAGTCTGATCTAGCAGCAGGAGGTAACAACGATTGAATCCAATAGCTTCGATGAACCGGCCGTGGCTCAGTGTCTTCAAAGACTCCAGCTGAACATTTCCTACGTCATTCCTCACCGCCCATACTTTGTTCGGATTAGGTACTGTTTTTGTACTTAACGGATTGTAATAACCCTGTGGAGAAATATTAATTATGAGTGCAGCAAAAAAATATCCTCCAACTAGTTAGGTACTGTTCCATGTAACGCCGGTTAAATTCAACTCAAAAAATTCAATTCAATAGTTTTAAACGAATAAAATGTAAATATTAGTTCAAAGTAATCATAGAGTGTATAAATGAACATTAGTCGAAAAACAAAACACTTAAACGTTTGCAAAATTTCAAACCTGAAGTAGTTCTTTAATCAATTTCAATCGATACTCCATTTGCACAATGTGAGACGCGCCATCAATAGCCATAAGTGTACTCAGAAAGAAATAAAAATAATCCAAAGAGTACAAAGTAGGAGCGATCCAGCCGAAACCGTCAACCCAGCACATGTAGTCAACAGCGGAACTCGTGATGAAAAATAAAATACACATTCCCAGAATCCTGACAATAATTTTCCGAATAGCATCGTAGTAAGTCATGCCAAGGATCTGATCAATGTGGTCGAAGGTCTTGAAGTATTTTAGGAAACCATCTCTGCCGTACTTGTAGACGTAGAACAAGTCGACAGTATACGCGAAGTACCCGATGAGGTAAGTCATCTGGATCATATCGGAGAATGTAACGAGAAACGTGTTGCTTCTGATCACGTCCAACCTTTGGATCTTGTTGAGCAAGAAAAAGAAATTAAAGAAACCAAAGACAAAAACGTAAATAACACTTTTCATCATTGACCAGGAAATCATCAACTGATTGTTTTTGCGATGGATACATGATAAATTAAATATCCTTAGTACACAATTTAGAGGGGCTAATGTATAAAAGGTGTCCCTAGAACTTCTATCAACCGCTCTCGCGTGCATGTCGTGTCACTTTGATGAATTACAGTCGAATGGCGTATGAGCTCTTAAAACTATTAGTTTTTTTTGTCCTGACGTTATTGGCACCACTTCCACTTATTAAACTAATGTCATGTACTCTGTCTTAATTATTACTTCCACCCTATAAGTCGAGGTTATTATAATTTCTGGGTTTCAAGCAATATTGGCTAAATTTCTTGTGTAAAATGTTATGGGTAAGAACCAATTTTGTGTGCGCGTGTTTTAATGTATGAATTGACATTGATATTTATTAAGTCGTGGTGTAATGAATAAGAGTAAAGCGTTGGAAGAATTTCGATGCCAGAGGATGAGGAATATTACAAAATTTGTTTGTAATATTGAAAAATGTGTGTTTGGAAATTTATACTAAAATTTGTTTTTCAAAAACGGTACTACCGCCAGTATTCCTACATTAGACCGGGTAGCAGAACTTTCTAATTGAACCTGACCTACAGTTATTTACGTAGTCTTTTTTCACCGCATTGCACCTCCTCGACTTACCATAAAGACAGTCATCAATCTATTTTACTCGTATAATTGTACATGGAATTACCAGTACAATAATGTGTACGTTCATTATATCGTAAATGACTTCGTGTGGGAGGAAGGGCCATTTCCCAATTTTTTGAAACAAATGGGCTAGCTCTACCAGCCTAATGCAAAGGCCTAATACGACAAACGAAAAGGCCTCTCTCTGTATAAACATTTAGAAATAAAAGTGAGATTGGAAACGTTCTAGGACCTTCCTCTTAGTTCGTATTGTCACTTAGTTTTATTGTAACTAACTTTCTTTATAAGTATACTAGCTACTCTCACGCGGTTTCACCCGCTGCTTGGCTCCATATGATCGTAGATGTTTTATAGCCTATAGCACTCAAGTAAAATTGTAGCTATCTATCATTGAAAGAATTTTGGCAATCCGACCTTTGCGTTTTCATTGTATGAGTGTAGATACTGGAGACCCAGCTTCTTCAATCTCCTACTACCTAATTGTCAAATCTCCAACCATCCCCAAGAGGGCGACATTGTACTTATAGCTCTTTTGGTATTGCGAGTTTCCATGGTTGGCGCCTTATCACCAGGTGATCTATACAACCATTAAAACATTAATCCTCAAAATATCTTTCCAGATATACATATACAAAACAATATCATTAAAAGCTGTTTTCTGTACCAAAATTAAACGAAAGCGAATTAAAAAGCGGTGTAATTAAACCATTATTTGTCGTATTATTATATCATGGTGTCAAAGAGGTTTAGGCGCTTTCTCATGCACGAGGCAACGTATTCAAAACCTGTAATCAATATGAATTTTCCGAGTGATATGTACTGTCTTAGTTTATTTCGTTACCATTATTATATTACTATCTTTCGCCCTCGGCTTCGCATATATGTACATATAAAACTAATGTATACCGGGATTTAAAAAAAAAGCAGCTTTTCAGCGGTAGCTTGTATAAGTATAAGTATAATATTATGGTAGTTTCCAACTAGTCAAATTCAATACTTTTATCTGAATGTCAAAAACGATACTTTTCTGTGAAATTTGTATGAAAGACTGAGTTATGACGTTATAGTATTTTTGCGTCAAATAGCCTACTTATTTCTTAAAAAATGGCTAAAAAATATCTAAAATGTTGTGTATCGATCGATCGATGAATAAAAGTATAGTTATTTTTCAATATTTTATTGTATTGAAACGTCGAATTAACCTTTTGTATGTTTTAAACGTGGATCCACGCGAGACCATGTATTTTCTATTGTGTCTTATAAACCGACATTCAAAGGGTTAATTTAGTTTTGACATAGGAAACTACCCAATTTATAGCTTATAGCACTCAGGAACATTGTAGCTATCTATCAGTGAAAGAAATTTGGAAATCCGACCAGCACCCAACGGTTTCGAAGATTACTCCTTGCGTACAAGCTTACAAATTTTACCTTTTACCTCTTAATAAATATAGATAACATTTGATGAAGTCAGTTTAATAATATTGTGTTGAAAAATGAAATTATAAATTATAAGTTTGATTTATAGACTGAGTTGAGATTTGCCAGTCTGTATGTTCGTATGTGTATCATATAAAACGGTATTTAGTAAAATATACTTACTCCAAATAAACTCAAAGGTACAACCATTATTACTATCAATAATTAGTTCAATTACTATTTTAATAAAGTTAACAGACTGTTATTGTATGATCTTAATTTAAAACTACACTGTTCTATTTATTTTTATCGTCTACGTAATTCATATAACCGTTTCGTTGCTTTATAAAAGCAATTACAATGAATTTACTAGTATGACTTGTATTTTTTTTATATTGATGTAGTTTTTTGTAGTTGTTTACTATATTAGTATTACTTTCAAAATTAATAAACAAATTAATAGTTTCTGGGTTTATTCCGAGGGTTGAAAAAGAATGAGCAAGGACATTTAAATATAGCATCGAGAATTGAGTGTTTTTATTTTGTTCTATTGTATTGTTAGGTATATTTTTATTGTACTGTAATGTTTAGGTAATAAAGGGTAGTGGCTTTCGCAAATTAAAGTCAGACAAATAAAGCTACAATAACAGGTATAGTACAGTTTCCATACTTAGATAATTATTTTTAGGAGATAGGCCAATATCGGTCAACTCTCGGGAATCGGCTTCTTCGGTGCCAAGAATTTGAGAGTTAGGATTGGGGCCTCCAAAAACCTCACTTACACATAAAACAAGGGCTGTCATCACCTCAGTTACCCTTGAGGCCGTGGTATAATTCCATTTGAGCAGGCCCATTCGTACTAAAGCATAGCTGTTTTGTGTATCTGTTCATAGTTATACTATCTCTATAGCACTATCAGTTTCCAGTTCACCGCTAAGTAACTGACCGTTTAGACCGTAAGTCTGGATATTATACAGCTTTATGGCTTTACTTAGCTAGGAGTTACTCCAAGTTGTGAACATGATATAGCCATTGTAGAACACTTGAACCAGAAGTTGCTATGTTGCGATATCATAAACCATTTGTTCTGATTAACACACGTACTCGTATATGCATACATAAACTCTGCATTTATGATAAACAGTTTTTATGCAAACGATTCGTCGTATTACCTGATGGTAAGCAATTAGCGCCACTCAAGGATACTCGCAACTACAAAGAACTTGCAAGTTGCCTGCCCTATAAGGGGTTTGAGGATTTAGGTATATAGATTAGGGAGAGTTGGGAAAGGGCAGGGATTATAGCTCCGGTATCTACGAGCTCTTGTTTTTTTGAAACTATAGTGTGCTATGTTCCCTTCATTGCCGAAACCTACTGAAACTTGAAAGATGAAGCTACTAGCTATTACTCTTGCTCCTTCTTCTTCTACTTCTTACGAACTTCAATATCGGAACGAGCAGCTAACTTCACTGATACGCGGATAGACAATTAAGAATTAATTGGAAAATAAAATACTTTGATTTTGACATGAACAGGTATGTTCCTTAGATAAGCATTAAAAGAAAATTTCTTTAAATTGAATATTCTTTGGCATTCACCCCTCAAAAGTCGCAATATATTAGAAAATGTTGAAGATCGGCATATCATCACGTCATTAGCCTGTGCCCACTAATGAGCAAAGGCCTCTTTTCACATGGACAAGATTCGAGCATTAATTACTACGGTTGCTCAAGGTGGATTGGCGATTTCAATTAGAAATTATAAGTCCAGGTTTTCTTACGATGTTTTCCTTCACCGTTTGCCAGTGGTGTCTAAATAATCATAAAAAGTACTTATAACTCGGAAAAAATCATATATATATTTAACAGGTCTCGAACCTCCACCTTCATGCATGATAAGCGGGCGCTTTACCCTTTGAGCTACCACGACTAATCTTGAAGGTCGTATCATTATGATTTTGTATAACATGGTTATATTAAAGCATACATTTTGTTATATATAAGTACATACATGGTGATTTCTGCCCCTTAAAATTATGGGATGCTTGTTTTTTCGCCGGAGGCAATATATATATTATCTATTCCTCCTTATTATAACAAATAACTATTACCTACTCATATCAATTTAAGTATTATGTTTCTTTCATATAAATTTCGATCATTTCGATCATTAAGAGTTCCATTGACTGAATTCTGGCATTCATTATTATATTTCAAGTTTTAATCAAAGATTTTATAGAAACTTTTTGTTCAATGATAATGATTTGTACGATAAGTTCACTGCGCTAAGTCTACTAAGACAGTCCGTGTAAGTGATTATTATTATATATAGGACAATAATACTTATTATGAAACTATTTTCTATATCAAAACATTTTGTGCCACGACCGGGATTACAACATAATATTTTTATACCTGTTAAAAAAGATAAACTTCCAAGAAATTTTGTCACAAAAAAGAAGATAGACAGGACCATCTCGTCAACCCAAGTTCGTTATAAAATTAAAACAAATATCCTTACAAAACTCAAGAGACAGTATAAACCGGAGATTACCAGTGAGAACCGCCGAAAACCGGCGGAATCCGGTTAATATAATTACGCAGCAAGTTGGAGATCAGGACGGCTTATGTGATGTAAGTTAGTGAAAGTATTCCATCGGGCGTTCTGAATATTGTAAAGGACAAACTTCGTGGTGTACTCTGACGAAATATTTATCGACAATTTTCTTTTAAGATTTTCAGTGTATGTAGGACCTACCTGTAATGCAATTTATAGTGTATAAGTGTGGGAGAGCCATGATTCGGCACGAATGGGTCGGCTCGACCGGAGTGATACCACGGCCTCACAGAAAATCGGTGAGGTTACCGGAGGCCCAATCCTTCCCCTCCCCCAATCCACCTCAATCCCTAAATCTCCAAATCCCTAATCAACAACGCACTCGTAACTCCTCCGTTACGGGTGTCCATGGGCAGCGCTGATTGCTTACCACCAGGTAATCCGTCCGCTCGTTTGCCGATATATTACATAAAAAAACTTGAAAGTTAAGAATAAGGGTCACTCTCAACAGGCCTGAGTGAATGTCACACAGAGGTTTTACTATGCCCAGCAGTGATTGTCTTACAAGTGGTTGATGATGATGATTGTCATCATCATCAGCGGATGATCAGTGATAATGGTGATGATGAAAATAAAATGAAGAGATTTTGATACCACATCCTCACAGAATACTAACACAGAACTGCGCTTGTATTGAGTTTCGTCATGCGAATGAGGGTACCGGAGAGAATCCTACATTTTGCAAAAGGTCGGCAACGCACTTGTAAGTTCTCCGACATTGTGGGTATTCATGTATGTACAATCAGAGGTCAAAAATGCAATTACACTCTACCAATTTTAAAATGACTAAAATTTCTTTGTAGTAAAAGTTCAATGGTTCACAGCCAGTTTATTCAATAATTTAGATTCTATGCTATAAATTAAAGCAGTCCTCAACCATTGACTCTATTCTACAAAGATATTTTGGTCATTTTAAAATTGGTATAGTGCAATTGCATTTTTGACCCCTGACTGTACCTACAACACTGATTGCAGTTACGTACGTCACAGCAACCGTAGTCTTACTGTCTTCTTTTCCTTTAATTTTGTAACTTATTCGTAACTGGATACTATGATCAAACTCGTCGCCTACAATGATCATAATTGTAAATCCACTGTTTTTACTATTTATGGTGTCTTGGTAGCAAGGAGGATATCGCACATGCTTCTCATGCATGATGGCGCGGCGAGTTCGAAACATTTTTTTTATGTAATAGGGCGACAAACGACCTGACGGATTACCGGTTGTTTCACGCCGGTTTTCTGTGAGGCCGTGGTATCACTCTGGTCGAGTCGACCCATTGGTGTCGAAGCATGACTCTCCCACACTTCCTACACACATGGAAAGTACTAAAGTGATTTTTTTCAAGTTATATTTAGGTACATTTTTTCTAAGTTAATTAAGACAAGTCTACGAGAAAGGAAAATTTTGTAAGGTAACCAAGACTTATAATTTCATTATACAAGTTTGTGTAGCCAAGAGCATACGAGGTCATTAATGCTCAAACCTTCGTTGTGTGAGAAGAGACCTTGCTCAGAAGTGGGCAACTAGAGGCTAATAATAACGATATAAATACCTTCGTTTATAAACGGTTTGAGTACCACAGTAACTTTTTCACTTAGGTTATGAAAGTTCTTCCTCAAGTAAAGTAGGATCTGATATAATATGCATAATAACACGGTTTACGTAGTACAGAAGTTGCGATGCAGCCCCACAAACACCGGGCGATGTGCCAGTCCATATAAATACGAGATAAAATCATACTCGTTTTGCATAGCGGGCTAGAGAAACAGCGACTTGGTAATGAGCATTAAACACAGCTCCATTATTTGCACAAAAAATACTATGTAGCATAGATTTTCTTGCCATTGTTTATATGATTGTTGTTTACTTTTTATTATTTATTAGGTTTCCTTGCTACCTATGTAAAACAAGCCTTCATCATTATTTCACTGGCCAGTCCCACACGGCTTCACCTGGTTCACAGCCAGTATTTTTTTTATTACGAAATTGAACAAGTATTTGGCCACTATCACGCCTGGTTGTAAGCGTGATGTAGTTATCTATTGAATGATCGGCAGTGCTTAAGCAGTGAAACAAATTCAAACTACAAATTTAAACATAAATTAAAGTTACGTTATTGAGAAATATTTTAAATTTAATTTAAATTTTATGTAAAAATATCTGTAGAATACTTAGGTAATTATAATTTCGTAGTTTTAGTGTTGTTAAGGGATTCGTTGACCCCACAGTCAACACAAATAAATAATGTCGTGTAGCTATGTTGTTTTCGCACGAATGAGCCATCTTGACTTGGCCACGGCCTGGCAGAAAGACTGCGTGAAACTACGCCAATTTTGTGTTTCTCTGTACTGGAAATCCAATCTTTCTGGTATGTACATTCTCCGTATTATTCTCAAAAAAATTCAAACAAAATAAATCTCAATAACGCTAGCTTATTTAATGGCCCGAGCACGAATAACTCCTTACATTGTAATCTCTATTTCGAAATCGTTTTTCCTTTTTAAGTCTCATTTTTCGCGTATAAACTTACAATTGGAGCAAATTTTATTCATGCTGTTTTCTGTGATACTCAGCGTGTTCAGGAATGTGTTTTTTCAGGCTACACGAATGGAGATAGAGCAGGAAGTGGAATTTCAGTTACCACAACGTTAATTTATGTTTCAGTGTGGTTTCAGAATGTTTTCATACGTTTACTAAATATTGAAGGGAAGGGGATTGGTAATCGTTTTATTTTACGTGTATTGAAAACTGGTCTAGTGTGAAGTGTGATAATGATTGTACGTCACGAGGTCCTGTATTCGATCTGGAGATCGAGATCGAGTCATGAAAAATGATAAAGGGTGTTTTGTGAGTTTTAATTAAAAGGTTAAATAAGATCATTTTTATTTATTTAAAAATCTTACCTAGTACTACCATTACAGTATTTTCCAATGCGATAGCTTAGGCCTATAACTAAATCTAAGTAACTGATTATTTCCTAATTTAAACCAACAAAACAAAATCAAAAAGAAACCATACAGCACCTTAATTATAAAAAAAAAATACTATAAAAATATCCACGTTGTAAGCACACTACAGGAAACCTTAAAACTTTGTTAGTTAGCATTTATAACTTATAATCTATTAGCCACGAATCAAATGTTCTAATGCTTCAATTTACTTACTTTATGGGTACTTTCTTCTTTATCAGTAACTCCCTTCAGTTAGAGATTGGCGTTGCCTCTCATTCTCATCATCAGCAATGCTATCCTTCTTCTAATGATAACTCGAAAACCAGTTTTTTTACTTCTAGTATTAATTAAATGATTTGATTAATTTGACTGCACGGTTGACGCGGTGGCTGGGCAACTCGCTGCCGCGCAACCTTCCGCGGATTCAATTCCTGCACGGAATAACTACTTGTCTGATCCACAAATTGTTGTTTCGGGTCTGGGTGTGACGTGTATGTGAAATTGTACGTGTGAGAGGCAACGAGTAAATAAACATCATTTGTCATAACATACTTTGTCTATCTCCAAGATCAAAGCCTTTACAGTATTTTATTCCATCTGCAGTCACATCCACAACACAGCTTTTAGTATTAATATCTTTATTCACTCCACGCCGATACCCAAGAGCAATACTTAAATTACTTAAATCATGGAGGCTGTCCATTAGTGACGTCATCATTCCACGACTCGCCCTTGGGAAATTACAATGTGGTGTTATCACTGAAGTTTGAGTGATAAAATATATGAGTGTTTGTATGACGTGGGGAAAGAAATAAATGAATTAATGTTTATTTCTATAGGGTTTGTGACTGTTGTGTAATAGACTTGAATGAAGGACTATAAGGAGGACTATTCTACAAAGATATTTTGGTCATTTTAAAATTGGTAGAGTGCAATTGCATTTTTGACCCCTGACTGTACCTACAACACTGATTGCAGTTACGTACGTCACAGCAACCGTAGTCTTACTGTCTTCTTTTCTTTTAGCTTTGTAACTTATCCCTACCCGGATACTATGGTCAAACTTATCAGGAGGCCTACACCGATTATATGTAATTGTTAATCCACTGTAAACTATTTATGATGTCTTGGTAGAAAGGAAGATAACGCACACGCTTTTCATGCATGAGGGCGCTAGTTCGAAACATTTTTTTTGATGTAATAGGGCGACAAACGAGGAGTTACAAGTGCGTTGCCGACCTTTTGGGGATTAGGGATTTGGAGATTTAAGGATTTGGGAGGGATTGGGGGAGCGGAAGGTTAGGACCTCCGGTAACCTCACTCACACGGCGAAACACGTTTTCACGGTTGTTTCGCGCCGTTTTTCTGTGATGCCGTGGTCATCATTCTGGTCGAGCCGACGCATTGGTGTCGAAGCATGACTCTCCCACACTTCCCGCACACATGGAAAGTACTAAAGTGTTTTTTTTTTCAAGTTATATTTATGTATTTTTTTTTCTAAGTTAATTAAGACAAGAAGAAAGAGTAGGGGTCTACGGGAAAGGAAAATGTTGTAAGGTAACCAAGACTTATAATTTCATAATACAAGTTTGTGTCGCCAAGAGCATACGTGGTGATTAAATGCTCAAACCTTCGTTGTGTGAGAAGAGACCTTGCTCAGAAGTGGGCAACTTTAGGCTAATAATAACGATATAAATACCTTTGTTTATAAACGGTTTAAATACCACAGTAACTTTTTCACTTAGGTTATGAAAGTTCTTCCTCAAGTAAAGTAGGATCTGATATAATATGCATGATAACACGGTTTACGTAGTACAGAAGTTGCGATGCAGCCCCACAAACACCGGGCGATGTGCCAGTCCATATAAATACGAGATAAAATCATACTCGTTTTGCATAGCGGGCTGGAGAAACAGCGAATTGGTAATGAGCATTAAACCCAGCTCCATTATTTGTACAAAAAATACTATGAAGCATAGATATTCTTGTCATTATTTATATCATTGTTGTTCACTTCTTATTATTTATTAGGTTTCCTTGCTACCTATGTAAAACAAGCCTTCATCATTATTTCACTGGCCAGTCCCACACGGCTTCACCCGGTTCACAGCCAGTATTTTTTTGATATTTCTGTATAAGCGATGATGCGGTTATCTATTGAATAGTCTGCCGGCAGTCACCAGGAGAATAAAGAATTCAAATTGTTTTAAACGTAAATTAAAATTACGTTATTTAGAGATATTTCAAGCTTAATATATTTTTTTTATCATTCTCACAGGAGGCTTACAGAATAATAGTACTTAAATCTTGTAACTGAAACTAGATAATAAAATTGCTATATTTCCAAGCCATCACATATAATTGTTACAACTACTGATATTAAGATTAGATTTGTTTTATAAAACAAGGAATAAAAACCAGATCAATCTCAATAATACTTTGAGAGCCGCTACTGATAATCAAATAATGAAATATAAATTTAAGTAAATACTTAATTATAATTTCATTTAATTATATTGTTAAGGGGTTCGTTGACCCCACAGTCAAATCATTAAATCAATAATGTCGTATAGCCATGCTTTCGCACAAATGAGCCATCTTGACGACTGCGTGAAACTACGCCAATGTTGTGTTTCTCTGTACTGGAAGTCCAATCTTTCTCGTATGCACATTCTCCGTATTATTCTACGAAAAATTCAAACAAAATAAATCTCAACAACGCTAGCTTATTTAATGGCCCGAGCACGAATAACTCCTTACATTGTAATCTCTATTTCGAAATCGTTTTTCCTTTTTAAGTCTCATTTTTCGCGTATAAACTTACAATTGGAGCAAATTTTATTCATGCTGTTTTCAGTGATACTCAGCGTGTTCAGGAATGTGTTTTTTCAGGCTACACGAATGGAGATATAACAGGAAGTGGAATTTCAGTTACCACAACGTTAATTTATGTTTCAGGGTGGTTTCAGAATGTTTTCATAGGTTTACTAAATATTGAAGAGGAGGAGATTGGTAATTGTTTTTTTTATGTGTATTGACAACTAGTGTAGTATAGTGTGATAATGATTATACGTCACGAGGTCCTGTATTCGATCTGGAGATCGAGATCGAGTCATGAAAAATGATAAAGGGTGTTTTGTGAGTTTTAATTAAAAGGTTAAATAAGATTAGGCCTATAATTAAATTTAAGTAACTACTTATTTCCTAATTTAAACCAACAAAACAAAATCAAAAAGAAATCATTCAACAACTTAATTATAAAAAAACCAGGGAACCTTAAAACTTTGTTAGTTAGCATTTATAACTTATAATCCATTAGCCACGTATCAAATGTTCTAATGCTTCAATTTACTTACTTTATGGGTACTTTCTTCTTTATCAGTAACTCCCTTCAGTTAGAGATTGGCGTTGCCTCTCATTCTCATCATCAGCAATGCCATCCTTCTAATGATGACTTGGAAACCAGTTTTTTTACTACTACTATAAATTGATTAATGCTTGCCTGATCCATAAATTGTTGTTTCGGGTCTGGGTGTGATGTGTATGTGAAATTGTATGTGTGAGGGGCAACGTTTGAAAAAAAAAATACTTTGTCTATCTCCAAGATCGAAATCAAAGCCTTTACAGAATTTTATTCTGTCTGGAGTCGAGATATTAATACTAAAAGCTGTGTTGTGGATACACAGCTTTTAGTATTAATATCTTTATTCACTCCACACCGATACCCAAGAGCAATACTTAAATTACTTAAATCATGGAGGCTGTCCATTAGTGACGTCATCATTCCACGACTCGCCCTTGGGAAATTACAATGTAGTGTTATCACTGAAGTTTGAGTGATAAAAAATACGAGTGTTTGTATGACGTGGGGGAAGAAAATAAATGAATTAATGTTTTTTTTTTCCATAGGGTTTGTGACTGTTGTGTAATAGACTTGAATGAAGGACATAAGTGATTGAAGTATTTTGAAAGTTCACAAAATACTTTGATTTTTTTTATCAAAAACTTGCTCCACACTGTGATTTTGCCCTGTGTCGTGGATGCGTTTACAAACATATAATTTTACATACACATCACATCCAGTACCGGAACAACAATTTGGGACCACACAAAGAGTTTATCCGTGCGGGAATCGCATCTGCGGCAGCCACCGCGCCAACCGTGCAGTCCTTTTTTTATTGTTCTTTAAGTGGGTTGAAGACAAGGAAAAAGGTATACTGATGGTTCAATCAGAGGGATATGACAAAGAAAACGTATAAAATTTTAAAATTTTGTAAGCGAGGCATTTTATGATCACACAATTAGTACATCCATTGTCATACATTTTCTCAAAAAGCCCCCTAATTCGTAATACCATACAGTTAAAACTAACAAATGACTGATCGATATTGTTGACTTGATAGTCGGATCAAACATTGAGTTCAGCCGGGCTTGGTGGTGGTGGTAACAAATGGCAGGAGAAAGAAGTGGGTAGTTTTTAGTCAGTAAGAGTATCACACTCCTTTTTGTCTCGCCAAAGCCGGGAAAAGACATTAGATGATTTTCCTTTAAAAAAAAAGGCTTCCGGTGATTCTGTTTGCAGTGACTAAAATAAACTTTAAAATTCTTATTACAGAAATCCTCTTTACTGATGCGACGTCTAAGAATAATTAACTAGGTGTTATGAGACTATAAATAACAAAGCCATATACATACAAAACCAGGTGTTATACTACTATAAGAAAATCATAAACTTGTCCAAGACCAACATAAACAACTCAAGGAACCTTAACGTGCGACGGTGACAGTTGACTGGCTAAATTTTGGAAGGACTAAAACATCCCTTTGTCTTGAAAGTTGTGCTACAGTGCGGGGCATAATTGTCGCTCTGTCTTCGTGATAGTTTACACGACTCTGCTCTTGTGTAGTTTAGAATGGAGTATTGTGTCTGAATATGTATGTAGGTACTAATGTGGGTTGTTAGAGCTGTTTTATGTGAACTTGTTCGGTAGCGAAATTCTGTTTTAGGATTATTACTCAAAATTTTAAACATGTAGTTCAGTTCTCATTTTTGAAATTGATCGATTTTTTAATAAGTGTATTTGATATATTATCAGCTAATTAATAAGAAATCTGTGTAGTCTTAACTTAAGAGGATAAAAAGATAAATTATTGAGTTTATTTAAATGCTTATTTACTTTAATTTTTTTCATAAATTCTTATTATACTTATGTTATAAAAAAAAACAATTCAAATCCTTAAAACGGCAACTTATTTTGGGATTTCCTCCCTTCAAGTTAATCCAAGTATGTAATTACTTTGTCATTGTTACGTCTATAAACAGATTTGACAAAAAGTTGCGGAGTCGAGTCTTCGAAAAAAATTATATAATTATTTGTGTAGAATTTATTTATAGACACGTTGCTAGGAGACTTTTCAAGGTTGAGTTTATTAAGATGTATGTTTACGTTGTATTAAACAACTTTAATTTGTCAGTGATGGACAAGCTCGATAACGGATCACCGAAAGATAATTTAAATAAATCATAATGATATGGATTTAAAACAAAGTTTGCTATAGTTCAATTTGCAAAGGAGAATAAAGGATTCATCCTGCATATACAACAATTCTATAACCTTGTAACTTCAACGAAAATGTAGGACAGACAGTGCTATTTGATCGAAATTCCTAAAATTAGACTTAAGGTCATTTTTTATTTATTTAAACTTTATGCACCTTAACGTTACAGACAGACTTGCTGCTTGAAATGCTATACGATTTCTCACCAGCCAACCTTTAGTGTGATGCAGAGAGAAAGGAACAAAGAGGGAACTTTAAGACAGATAATTTTAGATTCCAAAATACAACAACAATCTAAGCTAATATTATAAATGCGAAAGTAACTCTGTCTGTCTGTCTTTTCTTCACCATGCCTAAACAACTGAAGCGATTTCTGTGAAATTTGATACAGGCATAGTTTGTAACTCGAGAAAGGACATAGGATAGTTTTGGTACCAAAAATCTGCAGGAAGTCACTATTCCACGCGAACGGAGTTGCAGGCAAAAGCTAGTAAACAATGTAAACTACCTTTCCAAAGTTTAAAAAAAAAACATCTACTACAACTCAAAGTCTTAACACAAATTCTAAAGTTTGGACAAGGTTTTAAGTAAGAGAACCTAAGGTTGTTTAAGCAAGTACTTAGGCGTCCTTTCCCCGTTCAAATAAAGTGTTACTTTGAAACTGGTAAATAATAAATGTACCAAGTAAAGCAGGGTGCGCGACTTGTTTTTGACTTAAGAGACTTACAATGTCAAATACTGAAAGTTTTTAGGATAAAACATTATGTTTTGTCACCTGCCTTATATATTTAGGTTTTTTTAAGCAATGAGTTTTTAAACGTGGATTTAATTAGAACATCCATTATTACTTGTAAAAATCTCTTATTATATGGGTATTATGTCGTATTGAGATAGATTCATAGAAACTGAATATAAAAAAATAACAAAAAAAAAAAATTTAATTATTTTTCCAATGCGGTGAATTGGTTTGTACTTTACCTCTAAAAAACATTTTCTGTAAGTACTATCCTCTTTTCTATTTAGCCATAGAAGAAGAAAGAAAAAAAGAAAAAGTATTTATTCTCGTTTAGAACGCACATAAGAAACAGGAACAAAAAAGTGTTTCAAAAAAAACAAAAAGAACATGGTATTACAACATAAGAAAAGATACCTATAGTAATACAATTTAAGAAAAGATATAGTAATACAATATATAAGGAAAAATATGCGTCCCAAGCACGCGAAATGGCCCTCGCTCAGCATATGCAGCGACACTATGCGAGACAGTGTCGCAGGCCGACAACTAACATCCGACATATCAATTCACAAACCTTTTTCTTGATTATTGAATTTAAAGTTAGTTACTTAAGCTTATTATCTCCTATTTAATTGGATACATTTGTTATTTCATCAGTATTTATTTATTCTAAACTCAATATGATGTCCTTATTTTAGACACCATCTTATTACGAATTTTCAAAATTCTCCATACATTTAATTAAGTTTTTATGCAATAACAATTATAAAACTAAACTTGACTAGGGGTGCAGTATCCTACAAATGCGTTTTCCATATTACGGTTTTCTTTATTTACTAAATTGGCCATTGGCCCAATCCTTCTCCTCCCGCGACCCCTCCCCAATCCCTTAATCTCCAAAACCCTAATCCCTAAGAGTTCGGTAACGCACTCGTAACTCCTCCGTGGCGGGTGTCCATGGGCGGCGCTGATTGCTTACCATCAGGTAATCCGTCTGCTCGCTTGCCGATCTATTACATAAAAAAAAATTGGAAAGTGCAATACATTTGTTTCGTGTCCAAAGCGATAACAATACCTACTGAACGAACTTGGCTAAGGAGCCAGGTGTGTTGGCCCACAGTCTTTGTCTACATTTGTGTTTGACTTGAAACTGTTTGTCTTATAATCATGTTAGGGTACAAACTAAGTATTGTACTCTTAATATTTGTGTAGCTACTTTACTATTGTGCACCTTCAAGTAGGTGGTTTTATAACACCAGATAATTTATAATTCTTTCTCGCAATAATACTAAAATGGTGTTGTATGTCTTTATTTATAATTATTTTAACATCTATACAGATTAATCGGCACACGAGCATGCAGATTACCTTATGGTAAGCAATCAGCGCCGCCCATGGACACCCGCAACAACAGAAGAGTTATGAGTGCGTTTTTGCCATTTGGGGATTTGGGAAATCTTCAAATCCCTAAGGATTTGGAGATTTATTTAGGGATTAGGGAAGGGGAAGCATGGGGCCTCCGGTTACCACAGTCACACGGCGAAACACGCTGTGGTAGTTTCACGCCACATTCTGTGAGGCCGCGGTATCAGTCCGGTCGGGTCGAAGCATGGCTCTCCCACACTTAGCATGAAAACAGACAAAAAACAATGATAAAATCACCCATACCTCAATTTTTTAAGGTTTTATTACCGACAAACGTAGTAACCTAGACGTTTAACATTCACATCAACAACTCAACAAAAAAAAAAAACACACGTTTTTCCCAATGTACGCCTTAGGCACGATTCAAAATCGCACTAGAGAACAGAACAAATATTAAATATCGAGAACCAAACTCTGAACCATGTAGTTGAAGCGAAACATCATAAATTGGACTACACTATAAAACAAATTCTCTGTCCGTATCGTGGTTTTGCGCCCACAACTGAATTTTAACAGTTCTGCTGGAGTTTTTTTTTTGTTTTTTTTTTGCCCAATCGATGGATGACTATCGATCATTTGATTTGATTTTATTGGATATTGAAATATTTGTAGGAAATTTTATTAGGTACAACTAATAATGTATATCTGTAAGGGCTCTCACAATGATTTTTATTATTTTGTGAGAGGAAAATCATCCCATGACTTCTCCTGCTCAGGGTAGGGCGGCAAGGAGTGTCAGAGTCTTACTTACTTACTAAAACCCCCCCGTTCCTTTTTCAATGATATATTATGATCTGTTAAGATCAAATGGAAAGAAATCGGTGCCTTCTATGGACATTTGGACATGCCAGTTTTATGCGGTTTTTGTGTTTCGATTATAATTTACCTCATAAGTGTGGTTACTGGTGGCCCAATCCACAAGTCCCATGTACTTAAATCACTAAATCCTTCCCCTACCCCAATCTCTCCCCATTCCCGAAACCTCCAAATCCCTAACCCCCAAAAGGTTGGCAACGCACTCGTAACTCCTCCATCGTTTTCACCAGCGTCGTCATTTCATGGGCGACGCTGATTGTTTAACATCAAGTAATCCGTTTGCTCGTTTGCCGACCTATCATGTAAAAAAAAGCCAAAATACATATAACTCTTTTGATGTTACCAGGGTCCATGGGCAGTGCCGATTGATGACAATCAGGTGATCTGTTTGTTAGTTTGAAAACGTATCCCTATCAAGAAAAGTATTAGGAATCAAGTTTTCTTTTCAAAATAACTGAAAGTTCCTTGGATTCAGAAACCGGATCCGCACTCAGACCTCCTTATTCTGCAGGTCCACGAACTCAGTCGCTTAAAAACTACATGTTCTAGTAAAAAACAAATTGAAAGGCATTTTTTGATCAAAAATCCCCAAATTCCATCTATAATCTAGGAACTATAGTGTCATTGAAGCATTAATGTTTTATAGTGTGCTATTTGTGAGCATGTACTGCGGACATATGTGAGATTTATGATGGTACAAAACCGTTCAAAATGTTCCCTAGCTGGTACGGTAGCAATAAAAACTTTTCACTAAATTGTTGTTTCACATTACCAGTGAATGTGGTAGAGAAAATAGGTATTTTATTGAAGGGGGGAAAGTCATTAAATTCTCTCTCTCTTTCATCTTTCTCTCCCGTCCTTTTCTTATTTTTGTGAGGGGATACTCATTGAATAACTTCTCCCACTAGGGATGAGACGTGATGGGTTGCCCGACTTTTAGACATTATGAATGTCGGTATGTGATACAGAAGATAGGCCTTTTTTGAGTGAAGAAAATTACCGAATTACTTCTCCAATACCTTTTTTATTCCTGTAAGGGGAAAATCATCAAGTACCTTCTTTCACTAAGGATGAGACGTGAGAGTTTATCGACTAAAACCATCCTGTTCTTTCTCTTGCTCCGAGAAGGCTGCGGTACCTTATAGCGTTTGCACGCTACTCAGGCTTGTAAAAATAAGTAACTTCAGTTCAACTTACAAACCTAAACTACTGCAAGAAGGATGTTCTTGTATGTAAGTACCATCTAGTATATTCTTTGTCAGATGTAATATCAGTAGGCAGATTATAAAACAAACTTATTGTCATACTTTCCGCATGAAGATACGTTTTTACTTATATAAAATATCAAAGGACTTGCTTCTGATAAACCTAATCTGTTTATTGAAATAAAAAATCTTAAAATGTCAATAAGCAGTCAAACAAGCACGTTCTTCATATACGACTTCCTAGAAACCTTAATACTTATGACATGTTCATCTCCTTTTAATATTGGTAACGCGATTATTTCCAAGCGTCGATCAAAGCATGCTTTTTCTCCATTCCAACGGCCATTTTCGAAGCTAATGAAGCGGCTTGAGCGTTACGTCACGCGGTGTCGTTTAGAAAAAAAGGAATTGCTATGTAGGCACACTCTACCGCTTCGCTCCTGCAACTCGCGCTTGACCGTTTTTTGTTCTCATATATCCGCCGAAGTAAATGGCACGGAAAAATGTTTGTGTAATTGAATACCGGTCGAATATATTTTTGTTCGTGTTTTTATTCCCTTTTTTGCCTTTTCGTACGCTCTGACGTTGTGGCCGCGGATTTTTTGTGTTCGTAAAATTTTTTTCATCTTTCATTGGTGCGAAGAGTTGAAAAAAAAACTTCTGTCAGAGCACTTTGATGGGCGCTGTCGAGCTTTGTGTTGTGGTAGGTGCTATTAATCAAATATAATCTTTATGCGAAAGTAAAATGGCTGCGAACATGTTGATTGATTGTGAAAAATACTTTTTGTGGTTGAAATTTCTGTATTTCAATATTTATACGATTTTAAATCAAGATGAATAAAGTTTGAGTGTGGCATTGTAGTCGTAACAAGCTTTTAAAAGTGAAATGTATTGAGAATGTCTGTAAATATTTTTAGTGCTAGACATATATATATGTATATATATTTATATGCAACATGCAAGTCCAACTCGCAGGATCAGAATTTCCACCCAAATTATTTTACTAGAAATCTTATAAAAATCGCACACAACCGCATAATTCTTAGCGTTAAACCTTTTTACACTTTCTTTATCCCTTTAGAGGTATTATTCCGTCTAATGGCCTCTAATGATACCCAAGGGAAAAGCGAAGCGTTTTATCCTCCCACTGACCAGTTACAATCTACAATTCTTAATTCCCACAGCGATCCAACAAAATTGTATAGAGCTTAAAAATATATTTTTTGCGAATAGCACTAACGATGCTGACCGTACATCGCTTTTAGTGCTAAAAAAGACGTTAGTACAAACACATTACCGCTTTTTGTTTTTCGCTGCAGCGGATTTTTTGAAGATCTTTTGGATTGACTCTTGATATAGAAGTGTAGTATCTTTTGTTATGAGAGGTCTAACACCCGGTTTCCGAAAGGCCGATTAATGTTAAAATCAATTTAATCTCTTGTCAAGTCATCTGATTGGTTGACTGAATTATCAACAACCAATCAGATGACTCGACAAGAGATTTAACAGGAGATTAGTTCATTTTAGCGTTGACAAGCCTTTCATAAACGAATAGTAAGAATTTTCGAATAGTCAAACTTATTTTATTACAGCACGGCGTTGACAAATCCTTTTTGGATATATAGAAGGCAGCAATTGGTCAGACATGTCAGTTGATACGTCACCACTACATTCTTGACAAGATCAATTCTGGGGACATCTACATTAAGTATATACCTACAAGTTTGATGCGGGCCGACTGTATGACCAAAGCCCTGGCGAAACCGAAGCATCTTCAATTCCTCGTCGGCATGGGTCTACGTTCAAGAGAGGATGTAGAAAATATAAACGCGACCGGTTTGTCGAGTAATTTTGTATAATACGAACGCATCCAAATTAATTAAAAATGTCGCCACCTTGTTCTATTTCCTCCATTTTTGTAATTAAAAAGCTCAGTCGTCGTCGCACGTGTCTATTTTTATAGTCCTAGATAATTAATATCTTATCACACTAATTACCAAACCAGTTTTCATCAGTAAGCAATTGGAGCCGCCAAATGACTATGCAATACCAAAGCAGTTATTAGTGATTGCTGGCTTTTTGGAGGATGGAGAGGGTAAGATTAGACCTCTTTCACGGAGCAAAACATAAAGCAGACTTTGTTCGTTTCAGAATTTCTGTAAAGCTATGGTGTATACACTCAGGTTTAGCTGGCTCATTAATCTGCATTCTTCCATGCCTAATGATTGTTCAGTCTGGCTTGGTGACCGTTTAGCAAAGTGTTGAAAAATATTTTATTGCTTAACTCCATAGCTAATTGAATTACTTGTCAAACATTCGATTATGGAATAAAATACTGCTATAAACTGCTAAAAACGCTAGGAAGGCGATTATCACTTATTTCTCCAACTCCAGAACATTCTGCTAACCGTTTGATTACAGTTTAGCACTAATTAAACCCAAATTGCGCACATGACTATCGAAGTACTAATTTGTAACTGGGGAATTGGAAACTATTTTACCTATCTGTCTTGAGTTACTAAGTTAAACTATTGAATACGCTAAAATACTTTTCCAGTAAAAAGTTTGGTATTACTTGAATATTTTAAACAACTTGGGATTACTGGTTGCTGTGCTGATTTATGTCATTGCGTATTGGGTACACTTAAGGCTCGATTAGACTGGATGTGTACTCGTAAATATGTACTAGGATTGCAGGTGCAAGCGTTATAATGTACTGCGGCCCCGACCCAGAATCTAATTCCATTTTGTGATATGGGATGTGTATAAGTGCACATCCTCGTATACGCCTCCGATCTGCTTAAACCTTTTTGGAAGGAGAACTTAGCGGCAAATGTTTTCATATGAAGTTTGAATGTTATGGTGATTACAAGAAACCCCTTAAAACAAAGGCCTTTGTTCAACATGTACACATATTGACTTATAATGATGATGACTACACAGAAGGAATTGAATTTTTATCCGACGTGCAAGTTGCAAGCCATAACGAAAATGGAAAGACACCACAAAACTAGATTTCACAATAAGAGCTGAGAGCCAAACTATTCCCAAGAGTATGCTAGTTAGAGCACCCAGCGAAAATTAACCACTACTACCTTCCATGAATAATTCAGACATTTCAAAATGGTTCGATCAATTCTTGTACAATCAAATTGATGTTCAAAGTATGACAGGGAGGTGTGGTCTTGATTTAAAGGGTCCGATGACCTCTTTGGAAATAGGTTAGGGTTTGAATCTGTAACAGATTTTACTGATCGTGTTTTGCAAGGGTTGACGCCAGGAGTTGTCAGTGGTCCTCTGTGATGTCTACAAATCGTAGTGCTTTTGTTTTTGTCGAAAATAAATATTGAATAATTTTAGATAATTTTATGACGAAGACTTCGTAGTCTCGACCGTCACGATGAATCAAATTTACTTTATACATTTTTTTATTTGACAGGTTCAGGACTGATCAGGGATATGTTGACTGGTTGGCGCGGTGGATGGGCAACTGGCAGCCTCACAACATGTGACGCGTTTGATGTCCATACGTAACAAGCTTATTGCGTGATCTTTACGTAAAAGTAAATGCTTTGCTACAAGCTTTTTGCACTTCGAGGGGTTCTAAATTTGAACCTACTTTGATATAAAAATCAACAAACAATGATAAATGTATAGTGAGCTACACTATTGAGCCAGCTCATTCGGAGTAACTTGCGTTGTGTTTCGCGGAATAAGTGACGTTTCCGAAGGCTCTTTTTTTTGTTTTTATTTGATAGGTCGGCAAACGAGCAAACGGATTACTAGATGGCAAACAATTAGCGTCGCCTATAGACACCCGCAAAGCTGGAGGAGTTACGAGTGCGTTGCCGATCTTTTGGGGATTAGGGATTTGGTGATTTTGGAATTGAGGAGGGCTTGAAGTAGGGAAACGATTGGGCTTCCGGTAACTTCACTCACATGGCGAAACACAACGCTGTGGTTGTTTTCTGTGAGGTCGTGGTATCACTCCGGTCGAGCCGAACCATTCGTGCCGAAGCATACTTAAATCATTATTGGGGAATCATTAACATAAATCGCAAATTCCCTATCCTAAAATCTTACGCCTCTAAAATACTGTCAACACATACTGCCATTTTTCTGGCGTTGGCGCCATGAGTAGCTCCGATCTCTCACTATTGGGCGTTCGATCTACACGTTTGTATCTCTACTACATAATAGAATAACATCAGCCAGAACTAGGGCTTGAAACGAGACTACAGAATTATTGAATGTTTTGATACATTTTGTACTCTTATGAAAAAACATGTTCGCAATGTGAACAAATGCTCTTTACCAAATAAATAAAGGAATTAAAAACATCTCACTAAGTAAAACGTAAAAAATGTTTGATGCGCTTTTTGAACGAGACTGATCAAAGAAATCCAGGTAAAGTACACAACCGTCTATTTTCTCAGTCAGCCTGAGTTTCTAACTTAATCATTGGCTCAGCAGTTCTAGATTTATCTGGTGAAATATAATCAGCTAAGAGTCTTTACGTATTTTATGATGGCCAGTTTGTACTTCATTATTTTACTTTCAGATATCATTTTGATTAGAAAAAGAATTGCTTGTAGTGATGCAAGAGCTAGTACGTCAAACGCATTTCACACATCTCCAGATGTTGTCACTTCATCAAAAATTAATTGGGAAAGGTAAAGAGCAATAAAGTAGGCATTCTACTATACATAAAAAAAATCTCTTAACTTTATTGTGAATTCTATAGAACCGTAACAGTCAAGACCAAGTTTGTAAGTATGGATGTTTGCTACTCTGAATGATATTTGGCATAGGCATATTTTCTGCAATATTAAATAGGCTACTTTCTAGTATGGTACTGCGAGCGAAGCCGTGGACGGAACGTGTACGAGGTTATTTAATTCGGACATTTTTGTGACAAAAAGGTGTAATACGTATTTCTATTCAATTAGTTAGAAAAATACTAAAACCAAGCTAAAACTATCGTTTTCTTTAAATTTATTTGTAAGAATAATTTATTTTTCGAATACTCAACTCCACAGACGTCTAAATTCGACCTTTCCATATCATCCCAAAAATAAATTTCAATATAATTTTAAAAACACAGATCCATGAACTCGGAGCAATCACAAATATTTTAATGAATTAAAGTTTTAAGCCTCTTTTGTAAATAGTGATGCACTTCATACTATTTCCTTCAAGGCAGTAAACTAACCGAGTTGCTATTTAAAATGCTGAACCAGCTGTGACTTGAGTCACGAGCTGTCTCTTTGAAATTTATAGTATTTTTACTAAATGCTCTTTCCATACTATCCTTGCCTTTTCTATACTATCTTTTCTTTATTTGTTTATTTTGCTGTCTATATTTATTTTTGTTTTCTCTTAAGTAACACCATGTGGTTTTCTTTAGCTTGATTCTTGGTATTTAGTTTAAGACTTTTTTTTTATCTTTCTACCTAAAAATCCGTCTTAAAGATAAGGTATTATTAACTTTTGCAATCTGAAATTTTATATTTTAATTATTTTTAGTCACAAGAGATTTTAGAATACCTCTTACGTCAAAAAACTGTGTGTGCAGTTTGGCGTTGTTGTTTTATCGTAACAGAATGTTGTTTGAAGAATTAAATAAATGGTCAACTCCTTGACAGCATGTTGTCCCCCCCAGACATTCAATATATTGATCGACTACAAAACATGTGTAAGTTACTCGATACCATCCTACATAAACGGAAACCAAACAAAAATTGTCATTAAATCTTTAATACAACAGTTTAAGGCCAATTTTCCATTGCAGAATTTGCGAACATGTGAGTGGTAAATAAAACCAAGAAGTCTCACGCTCATAACTTGGACTGTAAAAATCCAGCCCATCCAAGTTGGAAGCTGATAAACGAATAGTTTTGTCTTAGTTTTGCATACTTAACTGCCGTCTACGTCCTTTAAACGGCGGATGAGTTTAAATAAACTTCCATCTACTTATTTATTTCTGAATAAAACATGAGTGGGATCTTATGAATTTGTAACGCCATCTCGTATTCAACATGTGAAGTATAAGTCCGAAGTTTGGAACACAGATGGCGGTAAATAAATTTGAATTTCTTATTTTCGATTCGGCTGGATGAGGTCGAGGTTTCACGGGTTTCAGTTTCATGATTGATAGTCAACTGCTAATGTAACGAAAACATATTGCTTTGTAAATATCAAAAGAAATTGAATAGAAATGTGAATTTGAATTCTAAGCTTTCTCATTGTGTTTTTTTAAACCGATTCATAGTAACAATATGATAGCGATAATTGATATATGTAAAAGACATTTGATTTTGGTTCTTGAATTATAAGTACAATGCTGAAACAATTGAATAGGGTTATATGGAATAGTATTGCTAAGGAACAAAGGAAGAAAATAGGTATAATTTTTGTTGCTATAATCTCTTTGTCAGACAGGTTTTGCTTTTTTTTGGGGTATGGCAGCAAACAAGCCGTGAAAAGTAGAGCCGCCCATGGACATTCGGAACAGCGTAGCGAGTGCATTGCCGGCCTTTTAGGAATTTGAGGGTGAAGATCATAGGATATAGTTCGGGATTTGAATGTCAAATGGGTTGTGGGTTCAAGTGCAATAATGTACTTTGGCCGCAGCCTGGAGCAAAAGAAGAAACGAAATGGTTATAAGTCAGGACGAGCCTGACACTCCTCGCCTTACCCGGTGGGTGAGGTTATTCGATGTTCTCCCCACAAAAAATAATATAAAAAGTAGAATAGTGGTTTTGATTATGTTAAACCTATTTATTTTCTCTGTTCTGTTTATTCATAGTTGAAAGATGAGAGCAATATTTTACACATATTTTGCTACATATAGGCTACTGGTATGTCTCATGTCAACAACATCGTCAGGTAACAAAAGGTAATATTTGTCTTAGATCGAGGTCAAACCTAGACCTCAAGACCAATATATAGGGTACCTAGGTATGTCGCTAAGACCGCAAGTTTGAATACTTGAATAGATCTTGTAGTTAGAGCATGTTGTTCTAAGGTTGCCAACAGCCTATATGTAAAGCCTGTTAGACAATATAAGTGATTAGTTATAGGCTGTTCTGAAATATGTTTAGGAATTAAGTCATCTACAGAAGCAGATGCCGCCGCTTATAGACACGTGTAAAGACAAAGTGCATCGATGCCATTTTATTCATATATTTGGGATTAGAGAATTAAGAATTTGGGAATTGGAGATACGGGGGAAAGACTTAGGCTTCCGGTAACCTCATTCAGATAGCGAAACAAGTTGTTTAAACTGGATTTCTATGAGTCCGTGGTATAACCCTTTTTTGTAAGGGAAAAAATCATCAAATGCCTTCTCCCGCCCAGGGTAAGGCGAGGTAGAGTGTCAGACTCTTATTGACTAAAAACTCCCCCGTCCCTTCTCCTGCTCTGGGCCGAGGCCGCGGTAACTCATTGTGCTTATGCCCTTTTGCCATTTTGAGCCCTATAGGGCCCCATCTGTGATGGTCTATTGGCTCATTGAGGCGCGGCGCGCACGGAACGCTACGCGCCGTACGCTCGGGTGTGGAATAACCCAGATTGAACAAGACAGCCAGTTAGTTAGGATAAAGTTAGGGTTTCTTAAAAAAATTGTGTCATCGTGAAAGCTTGAACTGTACTTCAGTTAACAGTTTTTAAATATAGAATAAACCGAGTAAAAAGTTTATGGCACTTATAAACTTTCGTTATGTTACAACATTGTAGTGAAACATAAAAAAATCTAACCTCAAAATAACCATCAACATTCTTTACCGCATTTCAGATTCTCAGAAACACTCTGTATATCTAAATATATATACAGGGCGTGTATATAGATAGTAAAACCATCGGTCCATTGTGGCTGCATATCCTTTGATCCTTTAGACGTAGAACTAAATATTTGTGTCTGCAACTGACACCATAATTTGACCGTAACAAAGGCGGTTTGGTACCGAACTATGTTGCCATCCATAGTTCGTAACCGTCTTGGGATTGAGCCAGCAATAAAACAATGATTTATTTTTGGAAATAGGCCATGAAATAGCACTTTCATACGTCATTATTGATACAAAAAGATCTAGTTTTTTTTTATAGAAAATGTTGTCCCACAACAGATTTTTTCCTGTGTCGTGGGTGCGTTTACAAACGCATAAATTCACATACACTCAGACCCGAAACAACAATTTGTGGATCACACATAGTATTGTTCCGTGCGGGAATCGAACCCGCAACATGTTGCTCAGTTCCGCGCGCGCCTCAAAGAGCCAATAGACCACCACAGATGGGGCCCCATAGGGCTGATGTTCAGCCGGGGTTGCGGGGTAAGCGTAATGAGCCACCGCGACCTCGGCCCAGAGCAGGAGAAAGAACAGGGGGGTTTTTAGTCAGTAAGAGTCTGACACTCCCACCCGCCCGGCCATAGGCGGGAGAAGTCATGTGATGATATTCACCGCACAAAAAAAAATTTTGCTCAGTGACCAGTTGCCCAAACACTACGCCAACCGTGCAGCCAAACCTGAAGACGCCACGTCGAAGAGGAAAGCACGAGGAAGCATGTCCTATCGGACTACTCTAAAAAGAAATACCATGCAAGAAATATCTATATAGATTACTTTATTATATAAATGCGATTGATGCAATAGAAATGAGAATTAAAGGGCTTTCTCAAAAATCTATCACTTTTCGTTCATTAGTCGATCTTGTTACCATTAGACTTTAACCAGATAAGTAAATAGGTACAAACCACGACCTAATGTAGATTCAGTTAAAATCATAGGTATGTATGTGTGTATGTGGGTAGTGTTAAATTATTCAGTAGGTGGAACACACCCGGGCGTGTTTCGGTAACATTTTCCACCGCTCTTTAGTTTTCAACTTGGTTTCATTAACAAAATTGTTATAATTGCGAATGTTTTGAAACGGGAATGGTTTTGTCAGATTTATACTACGAATTTACATTATTAATGTTTATTTATCTTTCTATAATAGTAGGTAATTGAGGGATTTTCGTCTTCTTGGAATTTTAAGATATTCAGTTTTTGTTAAAGCTTATTCCTGGTATTTATAAATCTTATAACCTACTTATTACAGTACAATTAAAATAAGTGTTTATAGGATTATTTACTTAAATATAGCGTCTGTTGTTATTATTTACCGAATTTCATTATTTTCGTGGTGAACCAGAGGTCTCACGCATTTCATGCGTGTGCGTTCGAAGCCTGGAAAGTTCCAGTGTGACTTTTTCCTTCATGATTTGTCTATGAATATTTAGACATCACCGACATACGGTAAAGGAAAACATTGTAAGGAAACCTGGACTTATAATTTATAGTTATACACGGGTTAGGAGAAGGTTTTTATGAAAGAAAATTTACGGAAAGTAGCGCAAATTACTTAATAAATATCTACTTGCAACATAGTTTGATACCCGTGCGAAGAGGAGCGGGCCGCAAGATTTAAATAATTATAATGAGAGTAGGCACTTTTACTTGTCAAACACCGCCACATAATATATTATTACTCAAAGTAGGTAATTGCTTGTATGCACATTGTCTTAATAGGTCTGGGTAAGTTTAAAACAAAAAAAGATTATAATTAAAATATTGGTACAGGAAAATACTTTGTTTAGCAGTGGATTACCTACTTCTAATTTATTTTGATGATGATTGATGGTGTCATTTTTGACCAACTTATATCAATATGAGCTTATCATAATATAATATAAACTTATCTACAAGTGTGGAAGAGCCATGCTTCGGCACGAATGGGTCGGCTCGACCGGAGTGATACCACGGCCTCACAGAAGAACGGCGTGAAACAACCACAGCGTTGTGTTTCGCCGAGTGAGTGAGGTTACCGGAGGCACACTCCTTCCCCGCCCCCAATCCCTAAATATCCAAATCCCTAATCACTAAAAGGTCAGCAACGCACTCGTAACTCCTCCGTTGCGGGTATCCATGGGCGGCGCTATTTGCTTACCATCAGGTAATCCGTCTGCTCGTTTGCCGACCTATTACATAAAAAAAAAATGAGCAATAATAAAAATGTTGTATTATGATATTTCAGATTTAAAAAGCCCGAAATGAAACACTACAGTGATTTTCTGTCTTTACATGTAATTTGTAACTGGATAATACAAAACATGGCTTCATAGAAACCATATTGTTATACTTTTTTCATTTACTTTGAACATGTATGTATGTAAAGCATTACACACGCCTTTGATTTTTTTCTATTGAGTAAAATAATGTTATGTATATTGACAACAACTCAGACTCGAAAGTTTAATTCGTATTTCTTAGTAAAATATAATGTTTTTCATTTACAACTAAATTTAAATTCATATTTTTTTAAACTTAAAATCTAAATAACTTTTTTAAGAATTGCTATATATAATCTTTATGGTACTCAGACGATTAACATTTTAATATATATTTGAACATTAATTTCGAAAGCTAAGTACTAAGTCTGAGTACGTAATCCGGCTTCATTCAAAGGTTATATTAAAAAGGCATTTTCTTTAAGTCTCACAGCGATCAGAATTTCCAAAAGCCGTAGCTATTTTAACATAATTCATAGGGCTATAGATCATGAAAAATCCCAGCTAACAAGCTCTAAATTTAATGAAGTGCTCCCTAAGGAATAAGTTCGTGGAACGCTGGCACTCACTATAATTTTAGTGCGAAGATATTGTCGAAAAGATTCGCTTCAAATTCACATTGGAATGTTTTATAAAATAGGCTGGAAATAGCAGTTTGCTGCTGTCATGAACACCCACAGCACGAAAAAAGTTTGGGGTTTAAAAATTTGGTGATTGGGGATTAGGGTTTTGACAGATTTGCATATTAACCTCGCTCACAACGCTGTGGTTCTTTCACGCCAGTTTTCTGTGAGGCCATTGTATCACTCAGGTCAAGCCGTTTCAGCCTATTTGTGCTGAAGCATGGCTCCCTCATACATAGTGAGTGGTAAAGTTTTTGTTTTATTTTGGATATTGTAGATGCATGAGTATGTAGCCGAATGTGACTGCCTGGGAATAGACATCGAGTTCGATTTCTGAATCGTATGATGTACCTTTTTGGTTCTCAGATATTCAAATTATCAGTAATTCTATAAAGTTTGGTTTTTAATTGACGTATATAGGTAAATTCAATTCGTTTTATGAGGTCAAAATAAACGAAATGTAACTTATAACTCAATTTTATTTTAAGAGCGCAAAATATCAGTAATTTGGAATCTAAGTATGTTTTAATAAAAATCTTTTAAATTAAATTATTCTTTACCATTGTGTCTACATTTCTAGTAAAAGGTAATTAAAAAAATCATTGTAAGTAATAAAAATAATACTAACTTTTTCTAAATATTATTTTATTTCGAAATAATAAAATTCATTATTAAGTGACCTTTTTTAGTCTGTACTTTGAAATTATTCTAGGATTTAAAATAATAATGTCTGGCTTATTTCTAGCTCTTAGCAAATCTATGAATTTTCATTGTAGGTAATATATTTTGTTAAAACCTTACATAACTGATTACAGAGCTTTTAGTCTAGTTCATGAAGATTTTATGACTTATTAACTAACTGTAAAGCAGTGGTTTTTAGATTCTATTTTATAGATATGTTTTTTAAGATTAAAGATAAGAGTGAACTGGTAAACAAAACGATGTGTTTTTAAGAAGTGCTAATGCGAAGTAGGAAGTCTTCGAAATCGGTTGTTTTTGTGGATTACTTTACAGGAAAAAAAAAATTAAAATTTTGCGGTTTTCGGAAAACTCCAATTTTATCACGGAGCTTATTTATGCCTGTGGTATAGCAATAGGCGCAGTCCCTTATACATGGAAATAATAAGATAATTGGTAAGAATTAGATGTTGCAAATGGAATTATTACGAAAAGCCTGAAGCTGTATTATTTTATACAAAATAGATAATTTATAGAATCAGGCGTTACTTTGCGGAAACCCATGACATTAAATGTTAGGAAAAATATTTAATTTTAATTCCGCGACAAAAATCCAGGTTTGTTGCAGGATGCAATCCCACTCCTATGCAATCATGCATGTGCACATGCAGCAAAGGTGAAAAACATGCATATACACCAGTCCAAATAACAGAAAAACATGCCACGCAATCAAATCTATACTTGATACGTGTTTTGCCCCTCCACATCTTCAGGAGATGCACATCTCCTGAGGATCCTACAACAGGCCTGGATTTCTGTCGCGAAATTAATACTAAATATTTTTCATTACATCTACACAAAGTAGTCAAAACGTAAAAAGAAACAAATTAATCAAAAAAATGTAAAGAAAATATAAAAAAAAAATAACAAAATTTCAAGAAAATTCCTTATCAATACCTAATTTTTTTCGCGTGGAAAATTTTTTGACGAGAAATCTTTTCATGTTGTCAAGAAAGAGTAATTAATTTAATCTCGGGGCTTTATCTTAGGGCACAGATGCTGCTGTGAATGGGACCCCCGTTTTAGTAATTAGAAGAGCGTGAATGAGATTTGGTTATGAATGGCCAACGAGTCGCGATATCTAAGTATTTTGTTTTACAGTAAAATCTTTGCTGTATTCATTATCCGGTTGAAATTATTTGAAAATATTTTTTTCATATTTTTGCGCCGTCATGCTGTTCCTCTATTAAGTTTCGATTGAAGTATTGATTAGCTTAGTTAATGAAATTCTGGATATAGTGCTGGTATCATAGTTTTTAAGCACTGTCTCGTTTTGAGATTACCCCTGTGTTGTGAGGGCTTAAACAAACATACATTTTCACACAACACACCACACCCAGACCATGAACAACAATTTGTGGATTATAAAAGAGTTGTTCTGTCCAGAAATCGAATCAAGCCCGCCAGGCGTTTACCTAATCACCGCGTAAACTACACTATCTTAAATCATACTTTGGCACCAAATTAGCAACCCCGGCTAGACATCGCCCCTGTCAGGCCCCAACTTTGGTAGTCTATTGGCACTTTTAGGCATTCTTCTCCACCCATTTTTTTGTTTTTTTTTTGTCAGGCAAAAATCATCAAATGCCTCGTCCCTAGGGAGTGTCAGATCCTTGACTGACTAAACCAACTCCCGTTCCTTCTCCTGCTTTAGGCCGAAGGCGGTGCCTCATTGTGCTTACCCCGCATCCTCGCTAAACGTCAGCCCTGTAGGGTCCCGTTTGTAGTGGTCTATTGGCTCTTTGCGGTATCCTCCCCCACCCTGATAGCCTTATTATTGATTTAAAGTCAACTCCTCTAGTCTTGTGCAACAGTAGAAAAGCGGGTCGCTTTTTAGAATATTTTATTTTATTATTCTTATGGCTAAAAATAGCTAAAAATACTATAATATTAAAGTTTTTATGTAAATCACAGGTACGAACGTAGCACAATTTGTTGTCATCGTATCGCATCTAGGCTTGTGCATACAAATGAATATTCGTTGTAAATAGAGAGACAGTAAATTTGTGACAATGCTTACAAATTGTAACAATACTAGCAAATTAACAATAACGTTGTGTCGCGACGTATCTTTCTACTTTATTTAGTGGGCGCACGTGATAGGAATTGTTAAGTAACAATTTATTTGTTATTTCTATGGAATGGGATTTAGATGGTAATGTAAGGTAAACGTGATCATTTTGACATTTTTGGTTAACGATTTATTTATTTATATATTGGTTGTTTGTTTGTTTTAGGTGACCAAATAAATGATGTGACAAAGTAATTAATTGTGAAACTAATTGAAAAAGAGTAAAAATGGTTTTGTTATCTACACTTTATAACGAGAGAAAATTCACTAGAGGACAGACCGACACACTCAGCTTTTTGATTTTTTTTTTGTTTGACGGTCAAAAATGTCTAACAATCCCTTTCCTTCTCCTGCTTCGAGCCCAGGTCACAGTTCATTATTCCATTTAGAATTACAATCCTGGTTGAAAATATTAACGCTAAAACCTTGTTACGTAGGTGCACATGGAATAGCGAAAAAACAGGACACGCATCACAACTCAAATTCATAGTTAAACAAAACTAGTGATATCCAGTTTTAACCGGTTAAAACTGGTACACTTTGCGTTGTTAAAATACATGAACGTAAACGAATGGGTCAATTGTCATTCCGACTTAAATGTGAAACATAAAAATGAAGCTTCGAAAGGAAAAAAATACAATTGGAAAGTTTTTTTTTGTGGGATTTGTCGTTAAACGATCATATGGATTACTTGATGGTAAGCAATCGGTGCCGCCGATGGACACCTGCAACAACGGAAGAGTTACGATTGCGTTGCCTTTTGAGTATTAGGGAATTGGAGATTTTTGGATTGGGTGACGATAAGGACTGGGCCTCCGGTAACCTCACTCGCACAGCGAACAACAACGCGGTGATTGTTTCACGCCGGTTTTCTTTGAGGCCATGGTATCCCTGCGGCCGAGCCGACCCATTTGTGCCGAAGCATGGCTCTCCACACTTTAAGACCTACTGATAAAGCCTTTCTAAATTAATATATTCCATTATGTTATTCGTAACACTGAAGTCTAATCTACACAAATAGTTAACCTCATAACAATAAAACGTAGAAGTTAGAGTGCGGAACCCAAATATTCATTTAAATGCACTTCAGAATGCAACAAGTAGCTTTGTACCAATAACACTATTTTATTTAAATTGTCCTATTCGTTGGAAATTACTGTTTTCAGCAATACGTATGACTGTGAAAGAATTTCCGCACTTTTTGAACAAATTCAACAAAAGCCACAACTAAATATATTTATATAAATTTGGATTTTTGTTAATAAAATCACTATTTTCATGAACAGAATTTTATATGCTGGCGATGTCAATATTACAATCAATATTTACAGTATTGTTTAAATAGTTTTTTTTTAAATAGTGCAGCATAGTCTGTTTCAAAAAAAATGTAGCCTTTACGATTCTTCAGTCAAACTACATTTTTCAATACCTACCTATTTTTATTATTATGTTGTACCTACGTACATAATAATAAAAAAATAGTATTACGTCTACTTGTGTATTGTGTATTAAAAAAATCACAAATCATTTCAGTTAGACCATATAGGCACTTTCGTCAAACAAAGTTTCAGAGATAAAAAGTCTCAGATGTTTTTCATCTCCGTAATATCAGTGGTGTAAATAACATAACAGAAATCAAAGCAAATATTAGTACATATTTAAAAACTGAACTAAGCATACGAACTGAGCATAAGAACCGGAGTGATACCACGGCCTCACAGAAAACCGGCGTGAAATAACCACTGCGTTGTGTTTCGCCGTGTGAGTGAGGTTACCGGAGGCCCAATCCTTCCCCTTCCCCAATCCCTCCTCAATCCCTAAATCTCCAAATCCCTAATCCCTAAAAGGTCGGCAACGCACTCGTAACTCCTCCGTTGCGAGTGTCCATGGGCGGCGCTGATTGCTTACTATCAGGTAATCCGTCTGCTCGTTTGCCGACCTATTATATAAAAAAAACCGGCCACTTGAATCTCAAGGTCACCACGGACTAACAGCTACACATTCTTCAATCCATACTATTATATCGACCTAGTTAGTTAATTTCTTTACCCTATAATAATCTATATATAAAATGACTACGGCACACATAATATATAATAATATATAGCCAGAAGTATGTAGGTGAGTTCCCTTGCTCTATCGAAGGTGAGGTATGTCGAAGGAATTCCGTGTATTTCAATCCACTTCGGTCGAATTATTGTGGCTTCTATACTGAGGTGTAGGAGTGAACTATGTAGGAATTATTTTATACTAGCGTTCGCCTGTGAGTATTCTTTCGTCGAAAAATAACTTTTTTATTTGAGGGTGAAAATCATCAAATGACCTTTCTTGGATGGTCGAAAGGGAGTGTCAGACACTTACTGACTAAGAACCACCTCGTTCCTTATGACGATGAGGCCCCATGACCCTAATACCGCCTCGGAATATTAATTTTAGGCAGACTTTGGGTTTTAAAGTAAGCGTTCTTTCCGCTTTTTTTATGTAATAGATCGGCAAACGAGCAGACAATCCGTCTGCTCGTTTGATGCACAGTGACCTGATGGTAAGTAATCAGCGCCGCCCATGGACACCCGCAACGGAGGAGTTACGAGTGCGTTGCCGACCTTTTAGGGATTAGGGATTGAGGAGGGATTGAGGGTGGGGAAGGATTGGGCCTCCGACTACGACTTTCAGTTACTTCCGCATCGAATATCGTCAGAATTGAATTAGTAATTTAGTTTTCTATTATTGTGTGATTTTCACTGATTGATAGAACTAATCTAAGAACTCTTCTTAACAGACCTTCAGTTAAGAGTTCTTTTGTTAAGATTTGAGGAAGAGACAAACAGACAATGTTTCTGTCGCATTAATATGTATTAAGTGAGTTTATATTGACAAAGTTATTAATTCGTTACATTAATCTATTTCTAGAAATTTCGAAGACAAAGTTTGTGTAAACAACTTTACATAACATGCTGCTGATGTTGATATATTGAAAAGTAATAGACGTAAAGTCAAGATAATAATCATCCTTTGTTGAGAATATTTATCTGTTGAAATACTATGTGTATTATAGAGGGACGAATTATTTATTTATTTCTTCTTCACACAAAACAGTCTGAAAGGCGGACTTAATGCCTTAAGTCATTCTCTAACAGTCAACCATAGGGCAGTGCAGAGAATTCTTGCGGTTGGTGCGAAGCAAGGACACAGAGTCCTAGAACAAAATGAAAGGGGAAAGAAAAAAGGAAGAAACAAACACGATTCGAATTATCGCTCAATACCAAGTATTAACCCTTATCTCCATCCCCAAACTGTGATCTTGGATAGGTAATCGCGAATTACCGATCTAAGATCTTCTACCTCCAAATCTTCAGGAACGCTGAACTCCTGTAGTATCGTGCGTGTCAGCCAACCATCAGGCGATCCGTCGTCTTAAATACAACTTCAGTCACTAAGCTACTTCTGGCTAGGTACCATTTTATTAAACAAAACATTTTTCTCTTGCCCTATTTACCAACCCGATTTAGATCTAAAGTCAACAAAGTTTGTGTGGGTCGGTTAAATAATTTTAAGTTTCCACAGGAAACTATTTTAGTCGGCCAGTAAACAGGAAAGATTAATAAACCAATTTACAGAGGTTAACAAAGACCTGGTTTGAGTGAATTGTAAGAGGAATTAACAGCAAGTTACGTTGACTGCTAATATTTGAGTTTGAAACCGGTTGAAGGCAGGGCCAAGAAAATGTGGTCTTACAAATAATAGTAACTTTTCTTTTTCGATTGAGGTCGGTTAAGATTTTCTTGTTGTCAATTAAGTTGAAACTAAACCAGTTGAGCCCAGTCACATCATCGGAAAACCGATGACAGATGGAGAGAACATATTTTGCATAGAGTAGGGATTCTTCTTCAGATAAATAACACAGGTATGTGAGAATCAGACGCGCTGTTATAGCAGCGGTGACACCCTTTTTGCAGAGTGGCTTGAGAGATGCCACGGCGTCCTCACCTTCCGCCTGACTCAGGTAGCTATAACCATAACTCGCCATCCGACCAGAACCAGTCCCAAGCGTACGGGGCAATTTGCACGCGCCTCCAACAGTCAATAGACCACCACAGACGGGGCCATACGAGTATAGAGCTGATGTTCAGCCAAGATTACGTTGCGAGCGCAATTGGGTACAGCAGCCTCGGCCTAGAGCAGACGAAGAAACGGGGGCTTTTAGTCCATAAGAGTGGCATTCTTGCCCCTAGGCAAGAGAAGTCGTATGATGATGTTCTCTCCAAAAAAGGCATGTGACGATCTTGGCTAGCTGTCTGTCAGTAGCTGAATGCAAAGAGTTGAAGATCGAGCTAGCACGCTATATTGGAGAGATTGAAATGTGCTGATAATGATGAAGTATTTTTTGCCAAAATAAAATATGGTAATTAATCTACTGACACGTTGCATGTTATCAGCTATTCGCCAGTCAAGAAGATGACTTCTCACAAGCAACGTTACAATCGTACTTAACCAGACTTGGATGTATCAAACCCGTGATACAACCTAACCGAAGAAAATTAAGGATACATTGTCAGGAAAATTGTATAGAGCCTGAATAGGGTCGAAACATGGCAGGTACGTGTATCTGGCAGTGCGCCAGGTTATTGAACGTCTTACATAAACGTATTATGGAGGAAATTGCAAATTGGCTCAAAAACGTCGTGGGTTTCTGTACAAACAATTGAAGGTACAATTTGAATGATTACTATGTTTTTCGTTGCATAAGGTAAAATTGGGGAATCTATTGAAGATAAAGATCGACTTACTCACGTTAATTTCAAGTATCAAGTGACAACGGGATCATAAGCAGCTTGCGCGTCGTGGCGACGGACGTTACATAGCCGTACCGAGTTCTGACTTAAAATTAGTACAGATTTTTACAGTTAATTCACGTAAAAAATATGGGGAATATGTACATACTTTTTTATAGAATTATAATGGATAATACGATACATTGATTTGTACGTTCTTATGATATAAATCCCCTACTTTATTATCGAGTGATTACCTCGCCACATACTTTTGCTCGTCGAAACGTCGACGTAACGCCACATCGCATTTTTCATCCTTGCCAACCTTAGGGTCAAACATTATAGGAGAAAGCATTGAATCTAGGCTAGTGTAAATGTTATAGTTCCGTGTGATCCCGGGACATGTTACATAGTACCCAATTACTTAACTACTGCGCTAACAGTGCTGTTATGTGAAGTGACTGATTGAAAATGTTTCTACACAATTATTATATAATTTAGGAGTAAGCGTATACTAGGATTTCGTACTTAACATAATAATTACGTATGTTATAAACTATTTCCCATTAAACGTAATTTATCAAAGCTAGTAAATGTCGAATATTTAGTAATAAACTTATAATAGAATAGTTATTATAATATCAAAGTTATATTATATCCTGTAACGTTCCGGGAAATTAATTAAGGTAATCATCGACTATAAGTTCTAACTGCTGAGCAAAGGCCTCTTCTTACACTGAAATGGTTTGAGCATTAATCACCATGCTCTCAAGGCGGGTTAGCGATTTCAAACTTATAATTAGAAACTATACGTCCAGGTTTTCTCATGATGTTTTCCTTCACCGTATGTCAAATTTAGTATTGTCTAAATAATTTCGGAAGTAAATTGAGTTGAAAGTAGACACGGAAATGTCACATTGATACTTCTCATGATCCGAACAGCTAGGCAGGCAGGTACTAATATGATTACCATACCTTTTATTATTTGAAAATATTGATTTACTGTACAGATAGAGTGATTGAAGAGGAACGTGTTTAAGTATAATAAAAACCACCAACTAGTGGAGTAAATTAGGTTCAGCATTGCACCCATGCAAAGCCGAGGTGGGTCACTCTTTTTCATAAATTTATCATTATCTCACAAAAGTTACTATTCAAAAACAATATATCATTGTCTTACGCATCAGAAACTTTAACCTTCACTACTTCCCACTAAATTTACTTTATAATTAGTTGTTACTAAAAACCAAATATTTTTCATAACATTTGATGTCATGTCCGAAAAGTAACGGATGATTCCATAAAAAAAAAGTTACCTACATTATTAAGTATTCTAACTAAAATTCTGAAGAGTTAGGTAGAAATTCTAATAACGTATAGTGATACTAATTATTTACCACTTGCGTAATTATTTCTATCTAATATTGTATGAGCTTAATGCACTATGTCGGGCAAAATTCCAGATTTTATGCTATAATTATGAATTCTCGAAATACCATTCATTATAAAATTAAGTAATTATTTCGGTATTAGGGAGAAAGAGAAACGATGTTTTTTCTTGCTCTCTCTTCTCCATACGAACCTACATTTTATACTTCACTGAAGGACAGATCAATTTTGACGTTTCAAACGTATCTGTTCCAATATGGCCATGGACATTCTTTATACTAAAGGAGTAACTACATCCACGTTGCCAGGTTCTTGTGTGTCTAAGGGATTTAAGGATAGGAGATTTGAGGATTGAGGATGAAGGAGAAAAAAGGTTGGGCCTCCGGTAACTCATACAAGGGAGGTATCACTTATAGGGTGAAACAGAACGTAAGTGTTACTTCTTGCGTGTATTCTGTGAGACTGTGGTGTCACTGCGGTCGAGCCGGTCCACATTTGTGCCGAAATATGGCTATCTCACACATAAACTTTGAATGCCGTCCGCCAAGCATGATCCCCTTTCTAAATCTTACACAAAACAAGGGAATCTTGTGTTTCGCCGTCTAGGTGAGGTGAACCCAATTCATTCCCTTCCCCATTCTGTCGCCCATCCCTGAATCTCACAACAACACCCCAATCTCCATAAGGTTGGCAATGCACTCGTAATTCCTCCGTTGGTTCCAATAATCCAAATAAATCTAATCCTAAACATAAAATAATCCATCACTTTCCATGACTAATTAATTATCCTATAAAAGAGTTCTTTAACAAACAGAATCAGAAATGGTAGGTACGCGGAATGACGAACGACGCAACGTAATCACAGAGTTCCCTGTAATTAAATTAATCTATTTAATTAAGAGACTTGTGATTGACAATAATTGTCGGTATAACATTACAATTAAGGTTTAATGTTAACTGTATCGGTTTTGTATAAAACACCTTTTGTTTAATCGTAACTTAATTAAATTGATTTATTTTTGGTTATGTTTTTATTTTATTTTTAGTCTGATCAGAGTGGTTCGCTGTTAACGTGAGTGAGTTACACCCAACAGGCCCCGGTTCAACTTTCGGGTCGTGCGAAGTATTGTTAGAGTTCTATCAGTTTAATCTACAGTTATATTCTTATGTAAGTATACAACTGTAGATTAAAACCGCAGCGACCTATGTGCCCGGCCTTAGTCGAGGCTATAGTGCGGTGCGAGAGGAACTGAGAAGCTGTCTCCTCTTTCTGGAAGCAGTGATGATTGCAAAGGAGGAGGCAGAGCGCGTGAGGGAGCTATCCTTCTCGTCGGTCCAGCTGAGCGACGGCCATTGTAAGCACGGACCTACAGACGGCGAGTAACGGTAGCTCACGAGCATACGGCGTGTTGCGTTCTGAGCGCGCCTCAAAGAGCCAATAGACCAGACGGACAAGGGCTGATGTTCAGCCCAGGGTTGCGGGGCAAGCGCAATAAGGCACCTTGACTTAGAGCAGGAGAGGGAACGGGGGATTTAGTCTCCTCAAGCCCCGGCCGTTCCAAACAGGAGACATTCACTCTGCAAACACCAGCCATCGTAACCGTGGACGGCTAGCAAAGGTAGGTAGGCTGCCTCCGGACAAAACCACACTCGAGTGTAAGGCGTGGACTGCCAACAGACCACTACAGATGGGGCCCAACAGAGGTTATAGGCGCTGCGGACCAAGCGTAATAAGGTTCTGCAGTCACGGCCTGAAAGGAACAGAGTGGTTTTTAGTCAGTAAGAGTCGGACACTTTCACTTAACCCAGAGCAAGAGAAGTAATTTAATGATTTTTCACCCTTAAAACACAACCCAAAACTTAGTACCTAGTTCATAAAGTAAATTTCTATTTGTCCACTAATTAAAAATGCTATAAAGGAAACAGTGCTTTCACCTCTAGCTTGAAGGCTGAAGAGGAACTCCAGACGAACTTTAAGAACGTTTTATAGCGTCTAAGGAACAAAAGAAGCTCATCTAGTGTCAATGAAACAATGAAACAATGAATTTATTTTTGCAAATAGGCCATAAAACGGCACTTTTACACGTCAAATTATATGTGAAAAACTAGATGAAGCCGGCATTTCCTATCTGACTACTCTGAGAAGAAATGCCGAAACAAACTCAGAGGTCAGTCTCTTTTCAAGTCCAGACAATATAAAATAACATAATGTGAGAGAACCGTGCAAGTTCATTCTGTAGTGGTCTTTTGAGGAAAGAACCACACCAGTTTAAGTGGAGAGTCAAGATGCGGATTCGAAATTCGCGAAAGCTGGTTGCCCAACCACAGCGTCAATCGTGCAGTCTAAGCACAAATCTTTTTTAATTCAACTCAGTAGTTCTCCCACCATTCTAAGCCTTAGTGTTCTAAATAATCCCTAGAAAATCCTACTTAAGGCCAATGATTTTTGAAGACCAATAAAAGTAAATTTTTCATAATAAAATGAATATTGAATATGTCGATCAAAAGCAAGGGATCCTTGGGTCTCATACACAATACATGGGCTATAATTTATATTTGAAAAATTTAGCGGCATTCCTAATTATTAAAGAGTTAAAATTTTAAAGCAAAGTTCTTATATATTCTTGAAAGACATGATGGAAGATCAGACAGACAAACATAATAAATTTAGCCACCTAACATCAAATTAGGTATTTATTTCAAATCTAAAAAAAAAATATGACGATTATATAAAATGAAAATTGTGTTTCTTTTTTTGTAAAATATTGTATAAATCTTTTTACAGTAATGTTACAAAAATAATAAATCAAAGTAAACAACAAATTTTAATCCCACAATAAGACTATCAGTACATTCTTAACCGTATACTTTAAAAGACTTTTTCCTTAATTCTCACATTAAGATTCAGGCTACCGAGAGCTTGTTCACGGGATCCGAACACGGTACTGAGCATAGTAATTGCCTACCTCATTGTAATCGAACCTGAGACTATCTGATACAAGGATCCTTATCTAAGACAGTAACGATGGAATTTCCAAATTGACTCTACTCTTACCGCGGTTAGGGAATCGATAGGTACAGTGAATTACAGTTAGTGGGTGTCGTTCCATTTTGAAATTAATTTTGCTAATTTTTTTTCGTTTTTCTTTTTTTATTAAAAAAACGTTGCTGTGGAGCTACTACGATTTATTCCTGCGTCGTGGGTGCCTTTACACATGGACAATTTCACATACACGTTTTTTATGCGTTTCATAACGTTTTGGGAGCACATTTATTATGCGTACAGCCAAGGAGTGGAATTCCTTGCCGGAGTCGGTGTTTCCTGATAGTTACAATCTGGGTATCTTTAAGTCAAGAGTGAATAGGTTACTTCTAGGTAAGCGCGCTCCATCGTCGACCGCATCATCGCTTTCCATCAAGTGAGATAGCGGTCAAGCGCGAACCTATAATAAATAATAAAAAAAACACACATCACACATAGACCCGGAACAACCATTTGTGGTTCACACAAAGAGTTGTTCCGCGCGGGAATCAAACCCACGACACGTTGCGCGTCAGCCAATTGCTCAGCCACCGTGCTAACCGTGCAGTTTTAAGTTTTTGTAGGTTATAGTTGTAGTAAGTAGTAGTAGTAGCTGCTGTGAAGGATTCAATTCTGAGGGAAATTATTTGATCTGATGTTTTATAAAGATAAATTCTAGATGACAAACATGTGACCGTAGATATTTTTTGGTTACAAAAAGAAATTAATATTATTTTTGTTTTATTTTATCAAAAAATATTTATATTTATATAGATTTTTCATAATGAAAACTATACAAAAAAATCTATCAAGTTAAAAATGTACTGAAATAATAACAGATACACAAATATGTATGTTAAAACTAGTCATTATTCAGCACTGTTTTTCCCAAGTAAGTAGCAATTCAGTAAGAAAAATATTTTATCTACAAAAAGGCAAAGCTGTGTTTTGCTTAAGGGACTACACATAACAGGACCCACCTCTGGGACACTAGCGCTTGAGCTGTAAACCTAGCACAAGAATTTATTTACTTGACAAACGTGTGTTTTCTTTTACTACCAACAAATGGACAACATATTAGTTCGGTACAGTACAGTATCCAGTTCATTTAAAGATTTTAAAGTACTAGTCATTACAACGTAATACAAATTATGAGATATACCTAAAAAAAAACAAATTAAATATTTATTTATTCATGTAGAAATCCATATTTTCAGGTACATCACCTAATGCAATAATGTTGCTTTACATATAATTAGTTAAAAATACATTGTAAAAATTGTAAATAAAATATAAATACAAAAAATAAGTAAAAGTTAGATACCTAAAAATCAAAATATATCCCTTTTATATATTATCTTGTAATTTTAATGAGAAGATATTATAATTTTAAACATCACATGGCTTTCGCAAAAGCGTTCCCTTTTATTTAAATTTGGAAAATTAAAAATGAATGCAGTATTCTTAATTTAAATCACAAAGTACTTCTCCGAATTTTTTAAAGTTATCATCATTCACATTGTTTTGTCTTCGACTGTACAAAATTGTCTGTAATCTAAAATTAGTCTCGTAGACGTGTACCTGAATTAGATTATCTAGTCTTAAGTCATTTGGGTATTGTAGTTTCAAGTTTTTAAAGTATCTGCTTTTAGGAGTAGGTCTACTTTTCAGACTTTGTTTTTGGGACAAACCCGTTGCAACCCCAAATTGCAAGTCCAATAAGCCAGGATGTACAGTATATAAAAACATGAAAACACCGAAACTAAAAACTGGTGTGTCTCAGGGACATGTATGACTCTCATGAGTCCCGCAATGATATAAACTAGAAGATATTATTCATCATCATCATCATCAGCCTGTTGTCGTCCACTGCTGGACATAGACCTCCCCAATTGCACGCCACTGAGCTCGATGTTCTGCTCTTCTCATCCAACCACTGCCTGCCATGGAGCTGCCAGCCACCTTGCGGATGTCGTCAGTCCACCTAGCTGGAGGGCGCCCTACACTACGTTTGCCGATATTATTGGTGGAGAATAAAAAACTAAATAGTTAGTTTCCACTTCCCTCGGCGAATTTAATGCAGGAGACAGAATGATAACGGTCTTGAAGGCATAAAAGAGACTGTACACTAAGGAGAAGCCCGGGCACCAAACACCACGGAAAATTTACTGTTTTATTGGGTCCTATGTGTGAGCTTTTCCTCTTTTTCCTTCAAATTCAGCTTTTCATGTATGTACATATAAAAATCATTAAATAATTGTTTTAGATTGTTGTTATGATTTAATTTGCTGTATTTTTTCTAATATTGAACATTGCCACACACAGAGTTGTTCCGTGCGTAAATCGTCCCTGCAATACCTTCTTATTAGGCTTACCGTGCAGTTGTGATGTGATGTGTGTCCAACTACGATGTCACTCATTAGTTTTTTTAGCAAATGGCTGCAATATCACAAGATTAACTATGTCCCGATTTTCGCATCTACTTTTCCAAAATTTTCTTTCATTCAACCTCCCACTGTAAATAAAAAACACAACAACAAACAAAAAGATTAGCGAAACACATTTAGTTTAAATTTTTTAGTTTTATAGAATTTGCTTTAAGTGGGAGAGTCAAGCTTCGGCACGAATAGGTCGGCTCGACCGGTGTGATACCACGGCCTCACAGAAAACCAGCGTAAAACAATTACAGCATTGTGTTTCGCCATGTGAGTGAGGTTACCGGAGGCCCAATTCCCCTCCCTTCGCCTCCGAATCCCTAAATCTCTAAAACCCTACTCCCTAAAAGTTTCGCAACGCACTCGTAACTCCTCCGTTGCGGGTATCCATGGGTGGCGCTGATTGCTTACCTTCAGGTAATGCGTCTGCTTGTTTGCCGACTTATTACATAAAAAGAAACCTAGAATTTGCTAGAGACACTAACCTACCACTATACCTCTAACATGGCAAAAGAAACAAACACAGGTAACCCCGTTATCAAGAGTTACGTTAACAAGCGAAAAGATATAATGGAGAGAAATAATTCTCGCGGGCACTCGTTAAGTGTCATGAAGAGTTCGTCGACGCGTGAACATCGATTGTGGTGAAATGTCGGGCTTAAGCGATTATATGCTCAAATTGTTTAGCTAACTGTGCATTTGAATTTGATAGCATTTGTTTTATTTTCACTATAATGTGAAATAAAACAAATATTTATTGAAAAAGAAGACGTACATATGTAGGTAAGTAGTTTTTTTTTGGTGTAATAATAAATCTTCAATACTACGACTTAACGACGTCGTAGTATTTAAGATGACGTGCATTCTGCTCATGAATAACAGTGCTGTTGTGATTTCAAAGTAGAACAGTTTTTCTGAATTATTTCACATGAGTATCTCTCCTTTTTTTCAATATATTTTGTATGTTTCACGATAGATACCATACAAAAGCATTTTCAGTCTTTCGAATTAGTTTTTAGAACGACTTTATAGTTGACTAATGCTTCGGGCAAGTGATGTATCATAATTTTGACTGTTGAAAAAGTGGTCACAGGGTAGATTGACGTAGCATTAGTAATATATATTATTAGTCCTACATTATGTAGTGGGGGCTAGTTTACTGCTAAACACAATATTAGCACAGACTCCGTGCTCTTAACAAGAAATTTCTTCGTTTTAAATAGCCCGTTGAAAAAGCTCGACCAATGAGACGCTCATAATATTATATTATATCAGACAAATCTCCAAACAAGAAAAAAAAAACAGAAAAAATAAAAATGCATTAAGCCACATGGATTTGCCATTAATATCCTGACCGTCTAACAGCAGGAATAGTGAGAAATAGTGACCATTAATCTCGTTAAATAAGGTATGCAAATCGAGAATCCAACTTTAGAACCCAGCTTTATATACAGAATATATTATTAGAAAATAATTGAGCTCGTATTGGCAAGTTTTTATTGTATTTCTGTGATTGTTAAAGATTTCCGATACCGAGACTTAATCCTTCCCTATTCTTCGTTTATTCCTAAATCTTATTCCCAAAACGCCGGCAATGTACAACATGTTACAACTCCTTGGCTGTTGCGGGTATCCAAGATTTCGATTGAACATGATGACTTAATACGCAATACACAGGAAATAATCTGTTTCATAATTATACGACCTGTCCGTTCAAATATATTTTGTCATACATCCTTTTAATGGGGCGTATATATAGCAAATAAAAAATAACAATACCATAACGCAAGCATTAACGATATAGCGCAAATTTTTCATCTCTTATGAATGTCAAAATATTTATTTAGTTATTTGAGACTTCATGCACAAAACACTGTACATAGGCGGACTTAATGCAATGAGCATTCTTTACCAGTCTACGTTTGTCCACTCTTTAAATGTTTATGATCGAAACAGTGCTCTAACCTTTAGACTGAAGGCTTAAGAGGCTTAGGTCCAGACGAAGTTCTATAGTGACTAAGGAACAAAAGAAGTTTTCCTAGTATTAAGATGCGGGTTCGAAATACGCGATAGCTGGTTGCCCAACCACAGCGTCAATCGTGCAGTCTAAGCAGAAATTTTTAATTCAACTCAGAAGTTCTCCCTTCGTTCTACATTAAAGTATTTAACTTTAAAGCCTTAGTCTTCTAAATACAGCCTAGAAAATCCTACTTAAGACCAATGAAAGTACATTTTTCATAATAATAAACAATAATATGAATATGTCGATCAAAAGCAAGGGACCCTTGGGTCTCATACACAATACATGGGCTATACTTTATATTTGAGAAATTTAGCGGCATTTCTAATTATTACAGAGTGAAAATTTTAAAGCCAAGTTCCTATATATTCTTGAAAGACATGATGGAAGATCAGACAGACAAACATAATAAATTTAGCCACCTAACATAAAATTAGGTATTTATTTCAAATCTAAAAAAAATATGACGATTATATTAAATGAAAATTGTGTTTCTTTTTTTGTAAAATATTGTATAAAACTTTTTACAGTAATGTGACAACAATTATAAATCTAAGTAAACAACAAATTTAAATCCCACAATGAGACTATCAGTACATTCTTAACCGTATACTTTAGAAGACTTTTTCCTTAATTCTCACATTAAGATTCAGGCTACCGAGAGCTTGTTCACGGGATCCGAACACGGTACTGAGCATAGTAATTGCCTACCTCATTGTAATCGAACCTGGGACTATCTGATACAAGGATCCTTATCTGAGACAGTAACGATGGAATTTCCAAATTGACTCTACTCTTACCGCGGTTAAGGAATCGATAGGTACAGTCAATTACAGTTGGTTGGTGTCGTTCCATTTTTAAATTAATATTGCTATTTTTTTTTTCGTTGCTCGACCCGACCCAAACATGCGTCACCCACACTCAGCTAATCTGGAAATTGATACCGAAACTCCTTAGTCGACAGTTTCACTCGCAACCACTTGAACAAAGACCGACTAAAGTAACCGTAGAGTTAAAATTAAAAACTTTTCTTTTACTATTCATTCTGAGAGCTATTTCTTAGAGTGGGGACTACAAAAGACTGCTCTCTGTAATCGTCCTACTTAAACTGATTAGGTAATAAACTTGAAGGAATAAGTCTACTTGGAGTTACAACTGGATGGAGCAAGGTTTGCCGTCTTAGAACACAGTTAGCAGTTTCTATTCTATTCGCTGATTTATTTGTTTTAGGGGGCTGAAACAGCTATTTTTATGTTGGAAGCTTCAGTTTACCTAGTTAGTTGAGATCTAAATCGGTCTAAATTATAATCGATAGAAGTGACTGCCTGGTTCGTGTAATGTCTGGGCTTATGGCTGCTGAGCAATGTGTCGCGCGTTTGATTCCCGTATGTTCCACCTGTTGTTGCTCAACAAGACACACACACAAGGCAACAGATCACATTCTGTGTGATTGACCAATTGCAGTTTTGAGTCTTTGTGTAGGTATGTAAATTTGTACGTTTGTAAACACATCCACTTCAGCGGAGGAAATACTAAAAAGTCGATCATTGCATGGGAAACCTCGACCTCGATAAACGAGCAGATCAGACGGAAAACGGATCACCTGATAAGTAATTGGCGACGCCCGTAGCTATACGCATCACAAGAGGAGTGGTAAAAGTATTGTCGGCGTTTTGGAAGTCTTTGGGCATTGTTGATAGGTGTGTTTTTTCACGCCGTTTTTTTTGTGAGTCCGTGGTGAAACATGGCTCTCATAGACTTACTCAAAATTTGATTTTGAGTCGTGTGCAACATTGTATTGCGGTCCAGACCTGGATCAGGAGAAGGATTAAATTTGTTTTTAGTTAGTAAATGTTTACTTGGGCGATAGAAGTAATTTAAAATTTTTTTCTTCTTTAGAATGTAACCTGAAAAATCTGGATCTATCTAAGTTTTTAACACGAATCTGCTACAACAATATATTGTTTGCCACAAATTGTTGCCAGCTTTGCCTAACATTTGTTAAAGCCTGTAAAGATTTCTGCAAACTTTTAAACTAGTGGAGTATTAATGCACAATTAGATTAGAAAAATTACTAGATAAGCAAAAACCATTGACAATGTCTTTTAGTACTATAATGAAAAGATCAACTATTAAAAAGCGTGGGTAAGACGTTATGAATGGCACTTAGAAAAATCTGAAGGACCAGAGTCTCTGTCCTAAGCAATTAAGTATTGTCTGAGACGATACCCTCCCTTTGTAACTTTCTAAATTATTGCTTTTAAAATTAATCTTTAAAATAAATCTATGTTGATTGATACAGACATTTTTTAATTAGCGAATATTAACTTTTTTCAGAACCATTCTTTGTCTATTCCCTTTCTAAGGATTGGGCCTTCTGTTACCTATTGTCACTCACATGGTGAAACACGAAACTAGTGTAGTTGTTTCAAACTGTTTTTTGGCGAGGACGTGATATCACTCCAGGCAAACCTTATTCGTGCCAAAGTATGGCTTTCCCACACTTGCAGTTAAGACAAAACATTTATTTTCATTTAAATCTAACAGACGACAAATGCATCCAAACACTGCATAGACTTCCAAATGAGCTTACTCATGCTATATGCACAATAATATATCTTTGTTGTCCTGTGTCTAAAACTCTCCACTTAGATTCCCCAAGCGAAATTTTAGCATCAAATTTGCTTCTCTGACCTATTTTCTTCAAAAGACTTTAATATAATTTAATACATTGTTGCTTATATGCAAAAATATGCAATAAGTTTATATATTAAGCCCGGTTCTAACGTTGGATACTCAATTTGCATTCAGCGAGCGAGTCGCTACGGAATTTTGTTTTTATTGTCAAGATAAGATACTGTGACTTTTTGTTGTAGTTTGTGTGGGTATGGTTACTGCATTAGGTGCTATAAATAAAACAGTAATTGAATAACAGTAAAAAAGAAGTGTGAAGTTATAAATGAAGCGTAGGCTCAGACAACACAGCTTAGTAATCCTTATATAATACGATTCAGAATCTGATACAAATCCAATCATTTTCTTACAAAAGTATACTTTCGTTGGATTTGTTTTCCATAAAAATTATAGTTCGAAATATAAAATTGATTTTTTTACAACAAACCAGTATCTAAAACACCATCGTTAACGCGAAAATGGACCTCATTTTCAACGTTGTTGTAATGAAATTGCAACGACATTGGCCCATTTAATCTAGACATGACAGGGCTCCTAGATAGCGCTATATTTTAAGTTCTTCCTACAACGACTCAAGTTTTTATCCTTGAGCTGCGTGGATAATATTTTCGTATCTTTTGCGGTGAAATTGAGGAGAGCGGCTGACAATATTATGACCTTGGTAGTAATACATTTTTTTTTAATCTTTATTTTTTAATTAGGGCTTTTTTCCAAACTGAAGATTTCGGCCCTATTATTGTAAACAAAATTCAGTACTTACTTATCTACATACTTATTAAGCAGCTAAACCATTCATAGGTTTAACTAGCCCTTAAGTTTAAAATAATTAGACGATACAATTTTTTGGCCTTAGATGATAATGGTGACGCTAACACACTATGATAAAAACCAATATCATAACTCTTAAAACTAAAACCTGATATCACTGAGACTCAATACGACGACACTCATACAAAATATGTTGCACGTCCTCTACGACACCACACACAGCACAATTGGGTGATTCGACTTTAAGCATCATGAAGTAGTTATACTAATGAATATAGTTTTGTAAGATGTGTGGCTACATGAATTGAAGGTACATTGAAGTAATGTGGATTAATCATTTTCACAATGTTTACTGTATTCGCACTTTGCTATGTTACTACAGTTCTACAGTAAGAATTTTTAAAGAGCAACGCTGGAGTTAACGGACCTTTCTTCTCCATTCGATTTCACTAATGTTCAGACTAACTTTTAGTCAGTTTTTTCAGTTTATGGTATAGTTTGAGTAAATGATTTTAACTACAGTCACTAACACTAACAGAACTCAGCCCGCCTTCCATCTTTTTTTTAACAATAACACTTTGTTTGACACTAGATCTTCTCCTGTGTCGTGGGTGCATTTACAAACATTCAATTTCACATACACATGACACCCGGACCGGAAACAACAATTTGTGGATCACACAAATTGTTGTTCCGTGCGGGAATCGAACCCGCGACACGTTGCACGGCAGTTACCCAGCCACCACACCAACCGTGCAGTCAAATCATAATCATCGTCATCAAAATGATACCTACTAAAAATAACTAAGACAAGAAATTTTGTAACAAGTGAATACTCAACTTGAAGAAAACTAGTCGATATTGAACATAGGTTTATTATAGTAGTCCCCTCATACTCACTCATGTACTCTCAAAACTGATCATCATTCATCAATTCCTTTTAACTACAATCCTGCATCACATATTTCCATCCACCGAAAAGACAGTTGGAAATTCCTCTCCATCATTTACGAATTCAACTTCTATCACAAACAAAACAATACATAAAAATTCGTCAACAAAAACTACAATACATCATGGCTGTCAGTACGGAAATAGTTTGCATACAAACTTAATACCAACAGGAAAATGTATTAAAACCTTCTTCCTCGTATTTTGCTCGCTTCCCTCCTTAACTGTTTCGTTTACCATTTTATAAAAAGTTTAATTTATTTTATTGTAAATGGAATCTACATTAATACAAAGCTGTAGTTTTGATTTTCCTGAAAGAGGTAAAACAGTTAAAAATCGTATGGGTTTAATTATTATTATTTTGCATCGAAATTCCTTTCGATTTGGAAGCCGAAACGAAAAAGTCAGATTTTTGCCTTATCTCTGACTGTCTAACTAGTGTTGTCCTAAAACGTAAAGTGTAGAATGTATTTAAATATTTAGTCTGTTTTCTTTTTTCTTACATATTCGTTTCACATAGTGCTGAGTTTTTTTTTCATTTGTTAATGAGCTGGCGCTTAGTAACTATCACGCCTGGTGGCAAGCGATGATGTAACCTACGATTGAGTACGCCTACCCGAACCTAAGCGACCTATTCACTCAGGCCTTGAAGGCGTTCAGGTTATCGGGGAACACAAACTCTGGTAAAAAAATCCCAACTTTTGCGGATCTGATAATAAAAGTAGGCGAGGCGACCGCTTCGTGTATGTGGGTGGTCCACTTATATCTAGTGGTACGATGGTGGCAAAAATCTGGTGTCGATATCTGTTATGGTATCGATTAATATGTGGTCAAAAATGAAATTAAAATTGACATACATTTGTACCCTTCCTAAACCGATAAGGATTATAGATGCCAATCAAGTTCAGTATCGATTTAAAACTCGAATCGTTCCAGGCATTTTGGATTAAGTGAATCAAATATATTTTTTTTATTTTCTTCAAACAAACATCATAACCCATACAAGTCATAACTAGTAAATAAAAACCATTTTCGACAATGTATTCGTTCCATCGTATTTATGAGTAACCACTATTTGGCAGAGCACCATCGACCTTGGCCCAATATTTGCTTCAGTGCAGTTTGGTGAATACATTCGTAAACATATTCCTTTTGATAGTTCGAATATGGTTTAGGATCTACGTAGATTGCGCGGGTTTTTGCGAATATAATTTTAGTACAGACGTAGCTACTGTTACCGTCGTAAGAAATTCCATATTTTATTTATCACTAAGAAACAGAGTTGTCAAAGGGGTTTCTGTTGAATATTTTGAAATTTTCCATATAATAACAGTTACTATAAAAATATATTTATTGTATTCATGTCTATTTTTCTTATGCATTAATTAAGTGATAAAGAATAATCACGATATTTGTTTCTTTTATGTATTTTTAAATTTTTTACTACATCATACTCATAAAGTAACTAATTAAAATTGAGTTTTAAATTGTTTACGTGCAATGTGCTTATATCTACCCAAACTTAACGTTTTACTTCCATTACTTTAAATACAAATATTTCCCAAAGGTATTAAAAATAAAAAACTAGAGCCAGACATCAAAAAAGTCAAGCAAAGCGTGTCGGCTGGACAGACGTTTTTCGGCACTCCAGACTATGTTGGACAAAAAATTTGTGATGTGCGTCGCCCTTGAAGAACTCAGTTTCTTGTTTTTATTTCTTTCCTTCATTTTGTTGCTTTTATTATGAGATGGAATGAATTTATGAATGGAAGTTCTTACATCAGCCTAAGCGGATAAAAGTTTCTATTTGATTTAGCATATAAAGAATAATGAAGGATGATCCGTTCTTTGCAATGGGCTGTGAGGGCTGCAGTTGAAAAATCTTATTAAAGATTAAAATTTTCCTTAGTTTACAGGACCACGGGACGTTTCCACCGGTTTGAAGATTTATAAACTTTTCTTAGTTTCTTTTTTAAGTTTTGAGTTTTATGTAACACTACCAGATTTCAGATTCGTTTGACTTCTATTTTCTGATGTTCCTGGTGAATGTGTCGAATTTTTCTTCTGTACTCGTATAAACTTTGTCCTAACGACAAAGCACAATTGACTGTAGTCATTGATAGTTGTGTAAAATATATGTACCTACATTTTAGTGGTCAACTTTTATTTATTTAGATTTCCATAGTGCATGTAGGGTATCAACCGTGATTAATAAGGCCCCAGCCTGGAACAGAAAGAACGACTTGGTTTTTAGCCCGTAAGAGTCTGACACTCCTTTTCGCCAAACCCTGGATGAGCGAAGACATTTGAAGAATTTCTTCTCGAGAAAGAAGGCCAATCCCATATGTATCTATGATTCTTGTTATTAGATACTTGCGTGATATGAATTTAATATAGCAGAAGACAAGGCAAATTAGACTTTAACAGTGCGAGAATAAAAGAAACAATAAGATAAAAAGTGCTTTATAAATACTATATTTTGTTCTATAAAACAAAAACTCTGAGCTCTTGAGGAATAATGAGTATTGTACACACAGCTCTGTTCAAAATCTTCCGCATTGTCCTGATGACGCATTATCCTCAAAGTGAACAGACATCGCATAAATCCCAATCGGCGTATTATTGCGGCCTCTTTCCCATAACTAGACGAACAGACGCCGCTCATAAAGGCCCCATGCAAACAACATTGGATTAATGTGTCTGGGCAACGTATGGACCCGGCTTGTAGATGTATATGAAATGTTGAATGGAACGGTATTGTTCTCTGTCCGATCTCTGGATTATAATTATAAAGTTCTACCGGAATTTCGGGTTTAGAACTGGTCAATGATTTTGGTATCTAGGGTTTGTATTCTCACATCTCTGGCCTATAAGCTTCCACTACTTAACAAGGCCTCTTCTCAAATCAATCAGGGGGAGTGTCAGACTTTTACTGACTAAAACCCCCCTTGTTCCTTCTTCTGCTCTGGGCCGAGGTAACGGTGCCTCATTGTTACCCCGCAACTCCAGCTGATTTCCAGATGTCCTGGTGATGTTTTTTTACCATTTCATACCTAGCATGTTTTAGGATATTTTAAATCCACAGCCATGAGAAGCGGGCGCCTTAATCTTTGGGCCATCACGACCCTCCGGCTACCAGGATTTGTGTCTAAAATGTGTTTTGGATATGTAAAGTGAATGTATGACTAAGAGTTTAGAGCTTCATCTATTTTGAGCATGAGAAAAAGCGATTGAATGCGTAAAAGAGTATTTTTCTTATTATTATCTATATTTTGCTGATATAAAAGCGTCCTTAACGATCTAAACTTAGTGACATAGTTGAAAATCAACAACAGATTTTGAGCAAAATAAAATCTATTTTACCTCTTTCACTCGTTCACATAAAATCTCATGCAGAAAAATTACCAGCACTTCCAGCCTATAAACAGTCAAGGCAAACAACGTCGGCGATAATATAATGTAGCCATAAAAGGCTGATATTAATTTTCATTTTAGTTTTTGTCCCCAAATTGCGAGGATAAATCACTAAAATTTTGCCAATAGAGCAACAAAATAATTATCAAGTGTGTGCGGTGTTGCCAATAAAGGGTTTTATATAAAATCATGTTTTTTTTTATAATAAAATCATATCAGCCTCATCGTTAGCCCGTGACAGACGATATCAGGACTATAGTCTCGTCTACATAAGAAAATTTGCCATAAATTTAATATGCTTAGAATTAGATTGCTTATATTTTTGGTTTAGAGAAATCAAATTAAAAGATTTTCTTCAATCTTTATCAATTATATAGTCTCTTAGTTGGCTTTTACGGTAGCCATAGAAAGTGTAAGGGGTCTTTGTTTGTATCATCATTTTAATACTTTCTCACAAAATGTGTCTTGTTGTCGTCCAGTCTACCTTAGGTGATACAGATACTCTTTATAGTTGCAAGAGCAAAATAAGTAAAGAATAAATAAATGTCGTAAAAATATCGTTACATAAAATATAAATTGTACATAATATAAAAAAAATCTATACAAAAAGATTAAGATATTTATAAAATATTCTACGCTGTGTATTTAAATCACAGTAAATCTACAGACGAGACAAGACGCTGACACAATTTAGCTCTGAATGATATTCAGACAGACAAATACATATAAGTGATCAATGTATTTTACCTTACCGTCACAAAAATTAAAATATCAACCGCAAAATTACCTCCCAAGCCACAAACAACAAACCACAGAACTATCAAACGAAGACCAGTAAATGAGCAAATTGTACGAATGCATTGCAAATGTCACCACGAACTAGGTATAATGAGTCACGGTAATTCGAAAGCAATTGTGGCCGGTCAGACGTCGAGTGGCAAATTAATTAATAACCTCATCGCTGGTTGGTGGGTTCCGTATGGGACTTTTGGTATGTGACCTGGCAACTAAGGGCCTGTTTGACTTTACCCTTAGGACAGAATGCAACATTTTTATTAGCTTAATATTGCGAAATAAGTTATTACCAGATTTAAACCACCACATCTGATGTTTAGTCCGTTTTTTAGTTTTTTTTTATTTTACTTAGTAAAATCCTTTTGGTTTTGCCGTGGTCTTCTCAAACAGAACAGGTTTGAGAAATAATCACAAGGCTTGCTCAAGGCAGATTGGCGATTTCAAACTTATAATAAAATTAGAAATTATAAGTCCAGGTTATCTCACGGTCTTTTTCCGTCACCGTATTAGTAGTGTTTAAATAATCATAGAAAGTACATAATATGACTCGAAAAAGTCACATTGGTAGTTGCCATGCATGAGAAGTTCAGGAAGCAACGAGAGACGATCTCCGGTCACGGTAAGCGCGAGGCTGCGGACGGCGAGTAAGGGTAGCTCGCCGCCCGAACAGATCCAGACTCAAGTGTACGGCGCGTTGCGTTCCGCGCGCGCCTCATAGAGCCTATAGACCACCACAGACGTAGTCCTATTATATAGGGCTTATGTTCAGCCGGGGTTGCGGGGTAAGTGCAATGAGCCTCCGCGGCCTCGGTCCAGGGCAGAAGAAGGAAAGGGGTTTTTTAGTCAGTAAGAGTCTGAAACTCCCTCTCGCCTAACCCTGGGCGGGAGGAGTCATTTGATGGTTTTCCCCTCCCCAAAAAATAACCTCCGGGCCACCAAACTATACTATGTACATTCGGCTTGAATCGGAACAAACCAGTAACAATCGAAATGTACGAGATTGAATCGAGAGTGTGGAGTGTGTTCCAATGATTTTCGATACTAATGAAAATTCGATTCGACACACATTATACCTGCGTACAGTCACGCACGAAATGATTCATTTAATTATTATCGCGTTTGTGTGAGTTAGTGTGTGTTGTTTGTGAACGTGTCTATCAAGCCGTTTGGTGTATTGTCCATACGAGTGGTTCTACCTACCTAACTATGTATTAGTAAATATGAATTGAAATGTATGATGATATTAGGCATCTTAACTTAAACTAAACTCCTTTTTTCATATAAGCTGATGGATCACTTAATGGTAAGCAATCGGCGTAAAAGTGCATCTTCAGCTTTTTGAGGGTTGTATTTGAGGATTGAGATATAGGGTATGGAGATGAGAGGAATATGTGATATTATCACTCCGGCTGAACCGTGAATCACCGATTCGTTCTGAAGCTCTGTGACACAGAAACATATTTCATTACAATCTATTTTTTCACAAAAATATTACTATCTACAAGAAATATTATAGGGTATAAGAGTCAGACAGCTTAAATATTGTGGAAGAATGGTAGGTGACTGAAACGTACCAAGAGCATTAAAATTTTTACACAAGTATTATTGTGTACAAAAAAAATATTTATTTATATTATATTCTTTATTCTACACAACATTACAAATTAAGACACAAAGAGCAGGCTTACAACCACAGAGTGTACAATGGGTGGTAACACGCACGGTGATTTCTTCCAGATAACTTTGGATGGAAATAAAAAAAAATATATAAGTAATTTTTTTTATAAAATTTTATATTAGTTTTTAATAAGATCAGAAACTACTACCACTTGTGTCAACGACAACTGTAATAAAGATCATCTGCGAATTAAAAACCATCCGAAAAACACTCGCCAATTTTTCAGACACTAAAAGAAATACTTTTCACCGAGCATTCAGATCGTATATTTTCAGAGGTAAATAATTATACTGCTAATTACGAAGAGCGCAGTGTACTGGAAACCGTTGATAAGACGACTAAATAGGGTAGGTACTAAATGGGGGTTGGTTCGGTATTCGTGAGTAAAAATCTTCGCAGAAACGGTATTTTTGGGCAGATTAAAGTAATCTTTACACGCTACACTTAGTGGCAAATTTTGCTTAGATATCTAAGTGTTTGGGACCTTTGGGTTATTGGACTAAAAGATAATGGTATGGAAGTGATTTTATTATTTTTTCGCGTAGGATGTATGTGGGGGTTTGCTTCACCAATAGAATGCCATAAAATACTTCTATATCTATATATATAAAAGAAAGTCGTGTTAGTTTCACCATTTATAACTCAAGAACGGCTGAACCGATTTGGCTGAAGATTCGTAGGGAGGTAGCTACGAAGGATAGAGTAGGTAGTGTAGGTTAGATAGAGTAGGGTAGGTAGAGTAGGAAGGATAGAGTAGGGTAGGTAGAGTAGGTTAGGTATTCAAAAGACGGGAGCAACACCGCGGGTAAAAGCTAGTAATAATATAAAGGTTAAAGATGTAGTAAAATGTCAGGGTGCAAAAGCAGTAAATACTTAAAATACTGGTTTGAGTAGATGTTGGTATTTTTGCTAAGCTCCTTTTTAATATGAGTCTTCTTTATAAACGCGAAAGTTTTTCAGTATATGCATGTGCGTTTTTCTTTCTCTTCCTCCTTCGTACGACAACTACGAATGGAATTTGACAAAAGTAGTACCAGTCAATTTATTTTTCTACGTCAGTTTGCTGAATGTTAAAAATTATATGTAATTTTCCAATTTGATTGAATGTTTTTTTTGCCCCAAGGTGGAATTAATTCTCATGGAGCTCCTTCGCTTGGGTGGATGAAGGGGACTGTCAGACTTTTACTGACTAAAAGCTGGTATCAAAAAATTCACCCGCAGCACCCACTCGTGACGGCCTATCTTCATAGGTCCCACCTCAAGATGCACAGGGTAGCGAGGTGTGAATCTTCCACGTGAATCACCGCGAGGCGCGCGTGGACACAACGCGCGCCACTATCTCGGATCCTATTTAACGGGACGACGGAGTCTCCCACCAGTCCTCCGTCTCACGTAGGGGGTTCGGAAGAAAGCAGCTTCTGCCCTGCTTCTACGCTTAGTGTGTCTGCTGCAGATGGGAAGAGGATTTGTGGTCATATTTTGTATTGACTTAAATACATAATAATATACACAATAACATGAATGTGGTAGTAGGTATTCCTTTATTTAATAACAGCTCAGAAATTAAACAGTCTTATAATCCAAATTCTTAAATCAAATAACAGATTCATTCTTTTAACAAATTAATAAATAATTTAATCTATCCTCTTAACGAATGACCTTGACTGTACATGAAGCTAGAGTAATTTCGCTAAGTGCCACCTACTCAAGATGTATCACTCAATATATAATAATCCACATAATATATTATATATGTATTTGTAATAAATGAAGGCCATTTACAGTCCAAAAGTACTATTCAATACACATTAAGAGGTAACAAAGATAAATTACTATTTATTTTTATACAAAAAGAGTATTTTTTCCAATACTAATAAGGTTCAATAAAAAAGTTCTGTGATGGAGTAACATCGTAAGAAGGCCAAGTTTTTTGTAGATGTCTTTTCTCTCTCTATGGATGATTCCGTATTTATTACTGTTTTATTTATTTTATTTCAAGTGTAATCGTTTCCATTCACGGGACTACAGGGTTCCAGACATTTGAATGCCGTACGTTGAAGTCAATTCGCAGAGTTGAGCAACTTGAATATTAGTGAAATGGGACATCAGCCGGTAATAATCACTTTATTTTTTTTTTATAATAGGACTAATACACAAACATATGGACAGGCGAACCTTATACCTAAGGCATTATCTGACAGTCGACGTTTAGGTGACGACAGAGACTTGATACTATTAGTTTTATTATGTATAAAATAGGTACCATCTTCGATCAACAACACTAACTGCTGGTATTGTTGATCGAAGGGTACCATAAATAGTGTGGTTTTTAAATCCCTACCATAACCAGCTGGACAGGAGAATGCTCTATTAGTTTCAAGTTACACCGCAACTCTTATTTAAGAGCAGAGTGCGTGAGAAAAGACATCACACGGTAAAGAGATTCTGACTTTACTATCTCTCTGATATTTATAATCATGCCTTTTTTGAGGGGTATATCATGACATGACTTCTCCCACCCTGAATAGGACGAGACGGAGTGTCAGACTCTTACTGACTAAAAGCCATGCCATTCCTTCTCCTGCTCCTGGCTGGGACCTCGATATATTATTGCGTTTGCACCAGCAATGCCGAATAGATATCGGCGTTAATAAGTTCTATCCACGTTTAGGCAAACGTAGTGTAGGGCGCCCTCCAGCTAGGTGGACTGACGATATCCGCAGGGTTTTTTTTTTTTTTTTTTTTTTGTGAGGGGAAAATCATCAAATGACTTCTCCCGCCCAGGGCCGGGCAGGAGGGAGTGTCAGACTCTTACTGACTAAAAACCCCCCTGTTCCTTCTCCTGCTCTGTGCCGAGGTCGCGGTACCTTATTGCGCTTACCCCGCAACCCCGGCTGAACATCAGCCCTTTAGGGCCCCGTCTGTGGTGGTCTATTGGCTCTTTGAGGCGCGCGCGGAACGCTACGCGCCGTACGCTCGGGCCTGGTTCTGGTCGGGCGGCGAGCTGCCCTTACTCGCCGACCGCAGGCCCGTACTTACGGTGGCCGGAGATCGTCCCTCGATCCCCGACGCCCGTAGTGTCGCCAGTTGCGGCTGCTGGGGCGTGAGGAGGAGGATTGCTCCCTCACGCGGGCCGCCTCTCTCTTTGCGAGCATGACTGCTTCACAAAAGGAGGAGACGGCGTCCCAGTTCCTCTCACTCCGCACCATGGCCTCGACTAAGGCCGGGCGCGAGAGGTCGCCGCCGCCGATCACTTCCCTGAGGATACGGCGGTGCTCAGCCCAGGCAGGGCATACCGCTACCGTATGCTCCACCGTATCCTCTAGGTGGTCCTCACAATGACGACACTCGGGCGTTTCCTCCCGCTGAATCCGAAACAGGAACCTACCGAAGCTGCCGTGCCCGGTAAGCACCTGCGTCAGACGGAAGGTGAGGACGCCGTGGCGTCTCTCAAGCCACTCCTCAAAGAGGGGTCTTACCGATATCCGCAGGGTGACGGGCAGTGGTTGGATGAGAAGAGCTCAGAAGCGTGCAATTGGGGAGGCGTATGTCTAGCAGTAGACGAAATCAGGCTGTTGATGATGATGATGATGATGATGAGCTCCATCTGTAGTGGTCTGATTCTAGTACCTTTTCTCGCCGTCTGCAAGCCTGCGATAATCATACCTAGCCTTCTGTTTCTCCTCTGTCTTGTACTGTTCTCATTAACAATACTAGTAATTACTACAAAAAAGATACAGAATATCGTTAGATTCAGGATTTTGACCTCTTCAATGACCTACGGAGTCTGACCTTGAGCTTCGGTGTCATGTACCTATAAGACAGTTGACTTAATTCGGAATGATAGTGATCAGACGATTGTAGATATTTCAGTGAAATGGAGTGGTTTATCTTTCAAGTTTTATATAAAAGTTGTTTATTTATTTTTATGACTTGAATTCTCCATGGTTTAGATGTTGAAAAGTTGGCAGAATGAGAGGTGTAGATAATTTTGATGGAGATTTGCGTAGGGAATTAAGTAAATAGGTAAGATATTATTTTTTTAATTTTTTAGAGGGGGATCATCAAATGACTTCTCCCACCCAGGGTCGGGTGGGAGGGAGTGTCAGACTCTTACTGACTAATAACCCCCTTCCTTCTCCTGCTCTGGGCCGAGGTCGCGGTTATTAATGATAATTTGAAAATGGAATATACAGTATTAAGTAATAGACAGATGATATGGTGCGTTTAGTTTAAATTATTATAGTGAATTTAAATAGATATTTAACTGTAATGTTTTACAAAAATGAACTTTTTTTTGATAAAATCATAATTGTTTTATTGCATTGTGTTAGAAATGAAACACACACTCTTTACAAAACTAAATGCAGGAAGCAAGTAAGTACGAGAAAGTGTCGGGAAAATATCTTTGTTGGAAAAAATACCGAATACATAACTTATTTTTAGTAGGTATAATATTTGGAGGCGCGAAAAAAAAGAATGGTTGTAAAAAATAAAAAGGATATTTTATGAGCAATTCGGGCTCTGTTTTTTAGGTTATGCTAATGATAATAAACTTTAATTTCAGCCCAAATGGAGAGTGCTTTTTGTGAATAAAGGGGAATGAATACATAACTGTGGTTTTCATACCTATGTAGGTAGGTATGTATTGTTATGTGTACAGGTATATTGTATTTCATTGTTTAACTTAGAGTGGTTTAAGAGTTAAATTGGAATGCTTCGATAGATTAAGATTTTGAATGATAATATGTAGTAATCTGTAAAGATATATGAGGTCAAAGTTGTTAATGACGATGCATTTTAACTTTTATTGTCTAGGCATGAAACTCCTTAATAAAAATCAGTCGTAGAAAGAACGAAAAAAAAATAACTGTAAAAAATAAGGTAGTTATTTATTTGACGATTTTGCATTTAGTATATGCAGTGGTGGACTTAATGCTGAAAGTATTCTCTACCAATCAACAGCAAGGATGATACAGAAATGTGTAATAATAAGTTTTAAACAAGCGTCAAACACTTTTATAATTAACATAGGTACAAAATTAAAACATAAATGATTAAGTAAATACAAACGCACGCCATAGATATATTATCATAGTTATTAATACAGAAAGATATACCTAAAAGAATAAAGAGAAAAATGTACATACAGAACAGACCTGCAACTTGCCTATCCCGAATGGGCTTGCTAACTAAGCACAAGCTGGACTATCTTGATAGGGTCATTTTGTTACCAAAACCTTAAAAGTATATTTATTTAAAAATATTTTATTATTTAAAAAAGGCTATCCGCCGCCTTCCTTATCGCTAAGCATTTACCCATTTATTTATATAAAATCCTGACTCAACTTGTTAGTTTTCCCAACAGAATTTTGTGCTCAACAAGGCATTTTCATCGTATTTAAGAACTAGATAATGCAGCGATTACAAAATGCATTTATTGGTAAATTATTCGAAAATGATGTTTCCTGCATTGTGATAGAGATTAAGTTGAGTGCTTGAATAAGTTGGCAAGTGTTTAGTAGAGCATTGCAAACTTAGTACTAGGTTTCAAGGGAAGAGATCGAGCGGAAAATACTTTGCATTTTCCTAAATAATTTGCATAAAGATTAGATATTTAACAATAAATATAAGTTTAGTTACTTCCATTATTATCTTTCCCTAATAATACGTTTTAAAAAATATAGTAGTCTACCCTAAATTAAATAATAAGTGTTGCATCTAAAATTTGACCATAATTACTTCTCGGAATTAGAAAAAGTACTGATTTTTTATAAACAAGAGTCATACCCTTCTCGTCTAACTCGGGACTGAAGAGGTTTAAAAAAAAGTAACGATGGAGTTTCTTGCTCGTTCTTCTCCATTCGAATTTACTCTTTGGAACGAGAACCTAGCTTCAATGACGAAAATTATGGTTTAGTTGGATTAAATAATTTTGACTTTAACTTTGAGTGATTTTTCCCTACAAAGAAACGTCCGTAAAATCTATATATAACTCGCTGAGTTCTTACAAATTGCACCATATTCAGGAATACAGACAGATCCGTACACGCGAGCGCCTCCACTCACAATCCATTAGACACGACACTGAACGAATGAACTAAAACGATTCAGACCTCACAAAAATACAACGCTTTTGTAGCTGACTATACTCGCCTACTAGCGAGCGATTTTGTTCTAAGCTCCTCAACTGTACTGCCAAACGCGACAGTTTAGTTGCACTAGAAAATCTTTGAAAGTTTTATTTTGTCTTTTAATCGTCGAGTCCGTTGCTTTTAGAGTTACTATTGAAATAGTGATGTCACTAAGTATTTCGGTATCCGCGTTAACTGTTTGTTGCTCTCTCTCTCTCTCTCTGTCTAGTCTATAGGGGCGAACATTAGCTGCGCGATCTTTGCCGTGTCGTGTGTCGAATATAAACTTGAGCCCCTAGCGTGGCTGGAAACTAGTCTAGTTCCTTGTCAAAAACTTACGCGAGTAAGACGTTCAACATAATAATGTAAAGGGGACCTATCCTATCAAAAGGCCGGTAACGAACTTGGAACTCCTCCGGTGTTGCGAGTATCTTTAGGCGATGGCGCTATTTCACAAACAAAATTTAATATAAGTAGTGCTAATGCTGCTTCTCCGATAATCGTTCTTTAAAATATCGTATAAGCAGTCCTAATTTTTGAATGTGAATGATTTTAATTAATGTTGATAAACCTTTTTCATGCTAGAATAGTGCAAGGAAAATAATATAACAAAATATCTCAGCAATACCTAGATGTAGGAATACATAACGACACATAGTGTAACAGCCGACCATTCAACCAAAACTCCAACGATGTAGTAGGAATTGATTAAATTCTACATCATCCTCTATAAATCCAGTTGGCATTAACAGCGTCTCCATTCCAATCTACTATTCCCCAAGGCTAATATTATCCAAACTTAATCTAACAAGTCCGTATTTTTCCTTTAAAACAAAAAGTCTGTGTTAAAATTTACGGTATCAATTTCTGCAGCCGTCAGTTGAACTGTTAACGCTTAAGGAATTAGGGGACGTCTCAATTCCATTTTACTGTAGATTATTGTCCGAGATTCTCTTTTACATCACGCTCGTTTTGTCTTATGGGATGAAACAGAAATGGTGGTTGTTTTCATCAAGTGATTTTAAGTTTTATTTGAGGCTGTGATTTTTTTGGGTAGACCTTGGAAATAATGGTCTATTATTATTAATATTGTTGTGGAAAATAGGAGGAGGTTTCGAAACATGATATCAAAGTGTTGTACAGTTACTCCGAAAATAAATCGATTTACGAACTAAGTATTCCAAACCTAGTTAGGACATTTAGCACTCACAATCAAATTTCAATGCAACATCTACTAAGTCAGACATAATTTAAAATAACAACACTCTCCTTTAAATCTACAATGATGAGCACTGATCATAATAAAGTAGAAGATAAACTTGTATCTCCGGATTGTTTTCAAAATCCCAATCGGCATGAAGTCGTACAAAAGTCAGAATGTCTCAATTTTATGTTAGGGGCGCGCATTGTCACCGTTCGTTCGCGGACTATAGGCCGCCATCTTACTTTTTACTGCGTAACATTTCATTTTTATTCCGACGGCTCAATGTTTTGAAGAAACTGGCCTGTGTTTTGAGAGGGAAGCGATTCTGTAGGTATATTTATTTTTTCTAATGTTAGAATTTTTTGGCAGTTTTTACCTTTAGGAATTATACTATCAATACTTTCTTTTAAACATTTAAAGGACAAAAAAGTATATGTAGTATACGAATCAGTTAGGAAATTTGGAAATTTTACATGGGTGGTAATTTTAACAGTTTGAATTGGCTTGTTGCGAAAAGACCTTTTATATCTTTTTGGCACGCCTAAAACTTTTATTGCAGAACTTAATGGCTAAATCATCATCACCAATTAACCATCATCATTATGTATTACCGTTATTAAAATGACAACAGATGTTCTCTTCGCCCGCCTTCGTCTTATCAACGAACCCCACCCTAATTTCTAGATCTCGGAATGTTCGTAATGTGAGCCGTTCCTTAAATTGGATTGATGTAATTCCCTCATGTTGGTACCATGGAGGTCATCCGAAATGATGGACGCCCACATAAAGTAAACGTATGCCGTTATTTTGTTGTTATTTTATTACATGTGGTAACTGTCTGTTTGTTCTTTTGTCTTATAATGAAGGCTTTAGCCTCGACTTTCGTTGAAATCAGCTTTTGGAGTTTGGAAAGTGTCACTTTGTAAGTTACTCTGAAGTTCTCAGTGCTTCATAGAACTCATAGTAGTAATCCCCATGCTACAAATCTGTTAGTGTTGATAAATCTGAGTTCATTTAAATCAAATAGCATTAAAAACCCTTTTGATGTAGGAATTACAGATTTGAAGAGAATAATTTTTTTCATAATATTTCATTTTTTTAAATTGGTTTAGTATCTGCGTGTAACTTACATATTATTATTATATTTGACTGCAATAGCAGGGCAAACCAGATGCAGAGCAATGTTCTGCAGGTTCAAATCCCCCCTCACAAAACAATACGTAAGTGATCTACAAAACCTTTTTTTATTGGAATGCTATGGTTTGGTATACCCCTTCTTGGTATGTATGTGAATTTGTATGTTTATAAAAGCACACTCGACAAAGGCATCCATGTGTAGGACAACCTTTGATAAAATTCAACAAAAAAGAATATCATGTTCGTCCTTGTTTAATTCTGACTCGCTCCCATCACAACACTACAGACTCAATTATGCTCAATACTACTTCTAGACTTGTTAGGACTGTCAACTGTCATGGACTATGAGTGTCAATTATTTATTTATTTATTTAACCTTTATGCACAACGTACATAGGTGGGCTTAATGCCAACAAGCATTCTTGCTAGCCAACCTTTGGGTGATGCAGTAAGAATATGGTCGGTGCAAAAAAGTACAAGAGCTAACTTAAAAAAAAAAGTAATTAATTAAAATGCATAATACAATGAATATAATATAATAATATAAATACAAACATAATAATATGCATGAATACACATATAATACATAAGTAATACATAATACATATAAAATACATAAGTAAAATAATATATATTATATAACCATATACTACATACATAAGTATAGGATATTCACATAAAGTAGGATAGTTTATAATAAAGAAGATTTTGCCAACTTTCCCTCCAAGATACACTTGCGAACTCCAGCTTTGAAAGACTGCTTGTTCTTTGCTTTCCTGATTTCCAAGGGCAGGCCATTCCATAAAAGGATAGATTGGATGTGAAATGATGAGTGAACAGTGTCAGAGCTATGAGAAGGACAGTGAAGAAGAAGATTGTTAGAAGAACGAAGATTTCTAGAATGTCCCAAGTATCGGTACTGAAAATAAGGTGTTAGGTACAAAGGAGGAGTAGGAGAGTTAAGGATAGAGTAAAGGGTTGTTAATACGCGAAGATCTCTTCTCTGTCGGATGGACATCCACTTCAACTCAGACCTGTGCCCAGAAACATGATCGTACTTACGCAAGTTGAAGACAAATCTTATGCAGTTGTTCATAAGACGATCAAGCCTATTAAGCAAGTCCGAATTGAGATCGCAATAGCACACGTCACCATAGTCGATTATGGGGAAAATTAGGGACTGCACAAGCATTGCCTTGGTCCTGGATGGAAGGAAATTTCGCAATCGATTTAAATGACGCAAGGTGTTAGTAACACGTTGGCAAACGCTGGAGACCTGTGACTGCCAGCCTAGCGTAGCATCAAGGTGCAGACCAAGGTTCTTGATACTGGGACTGATGGTAATAACAGTGCCGTCCATTATTATTGGGGGAAGATGTGCGACCACCACCCTACTCATCATACGTGGACCACCAACAACAATGGCCTGGCATTTTGTGGGATTTACTGCCACACCAAACTGGTTAGACCAACGGCTTACAGCTTCCAGATCTTTATTAAGTTTTTCGATTGCCGAGGACAAGTCCTCGGGTCGAGCTTGAGTGTAAATCTGAAGGTCATCAGCATAAAGATGATACGTACACTGAAGATTGTGAGTAATAAGGTTAATAAAGATAGAAAATAGTAGGGGAGAGAGAATACCGCCTTGAGGTACACCAGCTGCAAGCTCACGCCAATTCGACAGAGTCTCATCATTGCGAACAGCCTGCTGGCGCCCACGAAGATAAGACTGGAACCATTCCAGTGTCCCAGGCGAAATCATAAGATGGGAAAGGATGGATTCAAGGATGTCATGACTGACGGCATTGAAAGCATTGGAGAAGTCTATAAGGACCATGGCAGTAACTTTGGTATCCCGAATTCCCTCTCTAATGTCGCCAGTCACTTTTAAAAGTGCTGTAGCAGTGCTGTGCCCAGGCCTAAACCCAGATTGCAGGGGACTTATGAGGTTATAGCGGTGAATGAAACCAGATAGTTGCTTATGGGCACAAGCTTCCAGCACTTTGGAGAGGAAAGGAAGAATTGAGATTGGTCGAAAGTGTGAAGGGAGAGAAGGATTAGTAATCTTAGGAAGGGGGCGGACGTAAGCGTAACGCCATAAGGAAGGGAACTGTCCTGAGTATAACGAAAAGTTTATGATGTGGGTAATCGATGGTAGGATATACTCAAGGATCGGGATGACCATACTTCGACTAATATCGTCGTAGCCAACAGCCTTGGATTTTATTGATAGGATAATCTTTTTGACATCGCCCGGGGAGACTGGAGAAAACTTAAAGGAGCCAGTATTGCCACGCGGAAGACCAGCGATGAAGTCTACCGTCTGACGAATGGTTTGACAATCCAAACTGGCAATAGTGGTGAAATGGGTATTGATATCATCCAAACCAATCGTGTTAGGCAGCTCCACATAATCTTGTTTACCGATACCCAGCGTTCCGAGGAACTTCCAGATATCGGCCGCAGAGCAAGCTGTAATATTTTCAAGAATGTGCCGGCGTTTAGCGTTCCGTATCATCTGGTTACACCGATTTCGGGCCGATTTGTAAAGCATCCAATTCTCCTCAGACCGATCACGCTTATATTTTCTAAAAGCCCGGTTTCTTCGTCTCATGGCCATACGCACAATTCTCGACATCCATGGAGCTGGTGGACGCTTGACTTTTATAGACTTGATTGGCGCGTGTATGTCATAAAGGTCTTTTAGCATTCGGTTAAAAATTGTTACTTTGTCATCGATAGAGGAGGCATTAGAAATCTGAGACTCCCACTCAAGCCCGGCAGCATCACCTCGCAATCCTTCGACATCCATTTTAGCAAAACAACGCATGCGCAGAACCCTTGGAGTAGGCTTTGGAGGTTTAAGACGATAGGACAAATAAATTAAGTCGTGGTGAGAAAAACAAGGAGCAGGATATTGGCCATGAGAGGCGGTGTGAGATGGACTAGAGGTAAGGATCAAGTCAAGCCAAGTATCTTCACCTGAAGAGTTGCAGTGAGTTGCCTGGAGTGGTAGGATATGAAGACTGACAGACTCGAGGATGCTACGAAGTTGACGGGAACGATGGGTACAATTCAAAAGGTTTGTGTTGAAATCGCCCATGATGACGTGATGCTCATACTCAGATCCAATAGATTCCAAAACCGACTCAAGATCGGAGAAGTAATCCACTGCAGGTGGACAGTAGACTACACCAATAAGCGTTCTGACTCCAGTTATACATACCTCGAGAAAAAGATATTCGGCAGATGCACAGTACTCAGAAGGTGATGTAGCTAGAATTTTATAGGGAAAATTACTGCGCAAATAAATAGCAACACCGCCACCACCCTTTCCGAGCCTATCGTTTCTAATTAGTACGAACCCTGGGAGAGAGTAACTTGTGGAAGGAAGATGAGGTTTCAACCAACTCTCGGAAACCAGGACCGCATGAACATTGCCGTCAGAGAAAGCTTCATATAGGTCATTATAGTGGCTGGGCACACTCTGGGCATTAATATGGCAAATATTTATCAAGTGTCGATTTGAGTTACCGAACGTACGACGCAAGCAATCACCGAGTGTCTCAGTGCAAGAGGAGAAGCTTGCGTTCGATAAGTCAGTGGAATTGTTAGCAGAAAGAAATGATTCTTCATCTGAATGCATTAAAACATATGAATATATAGATAAACAAAGTAAATATATATTTATAGATATAATAAAAAAATAGATATATTATAATATTTATGAATATAGTTATTAAGTGGTGCAGTACTTACTCAACTATTAGTACCTCACTGCACCACCCGCCAGCAGCACCAGTTCACAATTAAATTAAAAATGAAGAAAAAAAAAATAAAAAAAACATAAACAATCTTAAACAACACAAAATGGTAAATAATATAAAAATTACAAAAAAAAAAATTACGTGCAACGGAACGACAAAAAAAAAAAAAAAAAACGCGCAACAATCAAGAATTGAAAATGTCACATATTATCACGATATGCAAATTGCTGTCACTGTCACGCATGATTAATAAACAGTGTGACATGACAGCAAAAACAAACGAGTTATAACACTTGAATACCGCACATTCCATTCAGATTTCTATTAAATTAATTAATATTACCCACATAAGTTTAATTTTGACGTAAGGAATTGTGAGTGATTAAATAAACAATATGAAAGACTTAAGTACTACCTATAAAATGTAAAGTGGGTCAACGTGAATAAAATTGAAAGAAAAATAAGAAATAAGATTAACAAAGTAAAAGATGTGAAAAATTATAGCAAGTACCTACATACCATTTATCAATGGTTGTGTGAGTGGTGATCCATAAAAATCTGCTTATGTAAAGTAAAGTAAGTATTTACTACCACAAATCCGTGCATTAATTGTGAGTTTAATGGCGATGGACACAACAATAAATGTTCATTATTTGTGGGCTTTCCCCCTAGCTGCAACTGTTGATTCTCTGGCCACCTTAGGGTACCTTACTAGAAGTGGGTCAAGCTCGTCACTAGAAGAAATTCTATGCCGGCTGCCATCCGAGGTCCTTATCACTATGACCCCATCCTGTGTCCAGCATGCCCGCATTCCGAAATGCAGCCGTGCTTTGCTGAACACTGACTGCCTGGTTCTAGTCAGGAACTCTTTAATGGCTATTGAAGAGCCCTTAAGTCCTTGCTTAGCCCTCCATACGGCAGATTTTTGATCCACTTTCATAAATCTCACCAAAATAGGCCGTGCTCGGTCCTTGCTGGGTGCACCAAGTCGATGGCACTGAGTAATGTGGTCCATTGTGATGTCTTTCAAGGCTAATTTGGAATGAAGTTTCTCCACAATAAATGCTTTACAGTCTACTTCATTTTCAGAAATGCCAGTAAAGATTAATGCCTTACGACGACTTCTCATGTCGAGGCTATCCACTATTTTGGAGAAATCCTGGATTTGGCTCCGCAGAAGACTCAGCATACCAAACACCAGCTCTCGGAAGCAGCGAAATTCCTCTGCGAGCTTGGCAATAGTGTTTGCCTTAGGAAGACTTGCTGTCTGGAGCTGGGACTCCATCTCACCCATCTTGTTCAAGATTAGCTCCTCCAAGTTCTTCTGGCTGGCTTGTACATCAGCAAGTTGCGAAAGTGACATTATTGCAGTGTTTTTTTAAAAAAAATACAGTAGTGTTTCTAGTGCAAGTGGCTGGCAGGTGGTGATGTAAAAGTGCTAGTGCTACATAAACACTTACACGATCAACAAATAATAATCTTATAAATTACTGCACTTTTTAAATTCCTAATTTGTTAATTATTAATAAATACTTTTTAATATTTTGGAGCTACGTAAAACGCGTCGTAACTGTCGCGAACTGTTTTATACGTCGAACTGTCAAATTATAATGAACGAGAAAGTGTAACTCTCTCACTAAGGCGAGGACTTGTCAGGTCTTATTTGCTTTGACACTCTACTCCACTGTTGTTCGTATAGTTTTTCCAAAAAAATCTAGAAGCATTCTTTATCGGAGGATTTTCCTTGTTGGGACTTGGTACCGACATTTGGAATGGTTTTTAGCATTTTGAATTTTCGAAATTCTTGGTAACACCATGCAGTCTGTGCTGTGCTTAGTGTATAGCTTAACTTTTGATTTTTTTTTTATGTATTTCATAAAATAAAAGAACACACCAATTTCCAGTGCTTTTTAGAAAATTTTCAAATCTTACTAACTAAAAACTGATGCATTCCTTCTTATGTTCCTAGCAATAAACACAATAAATACATCATTGCAATTTTATTCACAACCGCGGTACTACAGAAAACAGAATATATTAAAGGATTCACAGTGCTGCTTGGCCTAATGTATAGATTTCGATTTGATTACCACAACCATGAGAAGAATAGTACATGTTCTTTCTTCATTATAATGAAACAATGAAGTAATGAATTTATTTTTGCAAACAGGCCATAAAATGGCACTTTTACACGTCAATTTATATGTAAAAACTAGACGAAGCCGGCATTTCGTATCTGACTACTCTGATTAGAAATGCAAAAACAAAAACGCAGAGGTCAGTCTTTTTTTAAGTCCAGACAATGTTAAAATAATATAAGGTGAGACATAATCATAATCATCATCGTTATGATCAGCTGATTCCGTCCACTGCCACCGAGTTTTATGTTCATGTCTTCTCAACCAAGCACTGCCACCTTATGGATATCATTCCACCTAGCTGGAGAACCATACACTAGGTTCATCTGGACGCGGATTCCACTCCAAAACAGGTATACACCAAAAGTCATCGATTCTTAGACAAAATATTACCCATTGCGGTTAATAGTGCGATTTCATTTTGATAATCCTGCATTCTTTACTCCAAAATAAAAGCGTTTATCACATTTTAATAAATGTAAATGCAAGATCTACTGTACGAACGACATACTAGTCCAAAAACCCACTTTTAAATGTATTGGGAGCAAACATATTTGCGTATGTATGGAGGCAGTTCTCATAAAATTATTATACGGTGATGCTTTTATACAAATCCTTCACGAAGTACGTGGACTGTCGCCAAGTGTATTGTTTAATTCTAGTTTAATGATTATAGTTTTCGTGTGTAGTTTTACTGCCTTTGTTTTGTTTATTGTTTCATTAGTATTACTGCATTTTGGTTTGTGTACTTGTACTTTGTAGTTGGGTAGAATGGCTATTTGATTTTTATTTGCTTTGCTAACGTGGTTTGAGGTTTGTGGTAGATAGTTTTCTTAAATGTTTATTATTAAAAAGCAGGCAACTTGCCTGTTTATTGATAATCAATACATAGTATAAAATAAAGTTGCTTTTTCTGTCCCTTTTTTGTGTTTAAAACTTTAAAACCACGCCGCGGTTTTTTGAAGCCATTTTTTTTTAGATAGGGTGGTTGAAGAGAAAGGTTTATTATGAAATTTAGTATCAGCATTGAATCAGTCGGGGTTACTAATTATTCACAATTCCTATTTATAATTTGCTCTTATGAAACACATATTAAACTGCACATTTACATCACTCATTGAGTCAGAACTACAATTAATTATAAGTAAATCAAAGAATGAGTAGTTGCTGAATCGTCAAGTTTTGTTACGTCGTTTATTTTATTTTATTTAATAACAAGAAGTAAATCACGAATATCCAAGGTAACACCTTGAGCATAAATTGTAGTTTCATATAACCCAATGGGAGAACGACAGAAAGAGAGCTGAAAAAAAGAATGAGGGAACACACCTTAAGTATACATATACATACAACACAAAATATAATACCAAAATCTCAATAGCATAAAATACAAAATCCGAAAACAAAAAACATTATATTGCAATATTTGTATACTAATGCACATTCAAAATTGAAACCAAACCATTACATAGCAGGGTCTAAAGCCGTATGTACATAACATATCACCTACATAATTTAGCAGGCTCCTATAACAGAGGTACTGTAATTGTGTGAATACTTTGAATTCCTGGACCTCTGGTACCTGACCTCTGTCGGGCACATAGTGCGGGACCTTAGTTTAACACCTTCTGTTTAATTTACTTGAAACAAGGCTTATTAATAACGTTGGAATGTAGTTTATAGTTTGTTCTTCAAATCATATGTTTGTGAGTAATTAACAGTGTAAGGAAATATTGTAAACATACTAACGATGTGGTATGAAATTGTATTTTTGTAAACGCATTCAAGATACATACGAAATACATTTTTTGTAGAAGGAAAATCATCCAATGACTTCTCATGCCCAAAGTGTAACGAGAGTGTGTGTGAGAGAGAGAGATACCAGACTCTTACGGAATAAAAACCCAAGTTCCTCCTATCCTTTCTAAATCAAGCTACCGAACTACAAAAAAAAATAAACTTTTTTGTTTAGCCTCTTGTTTCGATACCCCATGTTACACGTTATATTGTAGATATCTGTTATTGTTTATATACGTGTGGAGGATGGAAAAAAATTAATAATGGTAAGCCGTCCATGGATCCACGACGCCAGAGGAGTTAGGTATTAGGGTTTTGGAAATTTTGGGTTTGGGGAGGAATTTGGGAGGAGAAGGGTTATGGCTCCAGTAACAACTCACATGGCGATACACAAAGCTGTGGTTGTTTCACGCCGGTTTTCTATTTAACGGTGGTATCAGTCAGTCGAGTCGACCCATTCGTGCCGAAGCTTAGCTCTCCCATATTAGAAATCGTCTTGCTATTCATTGCAAATATATTTCCATTGTTAATCATATATAAATAACCAAGCAAGTAACATAAGGGTTCGCTATCCTTTGTAAACGCTCGTTCTGAGTAGTATGACTATGAATCTTTATAATGTTCAGGATTGGTCTTCTCAGGCTAGATGTTACAAGTCTTTGTCGAGTGCCAACACACTTGAACAAAAACGTTTAAATCGACTTTTATTAAACGTGGAAATTATTTTAGTTCATAATATTTTTGTGACGTAGTGGCCCGGATGGTTCCCCTCATATCATTAATGAGGCTAGGTGTTCGAAACCTCGCATCTTCTAATGAGATTTTTTCTAATTGTATTTAGATACCAGTGACTAATGGCGAAAGAAAACATCGTGAAGACTTCTTTACAATATACATTTCTAATTATGAGCAGGTTCGAGTGTTGATCTATTCATCAGTTTCGTTAGACAATAAATGAATTCGGACACATTTTCAAGCACAAAAGTGACATACATAAGTAACATTTTACCAGCATAACCTGTATTTGCGTATTAAAAACCCAGTTTTGAACATCAACCTGATGGATCTGACAGCTTAGCATCTGTAATTTCAGTACTGAAATTAATATCAATATAAAAAAAGAATTAGAAAATTCGCATCAAACTTTTCCTGGTCACCCTATCCACCCTACTTCACTACACGACTATGATATTGTTACCCTCACTATATTTACCCGGTTCAACCGGCTAATTGGTTGCTTCTTTGTCAACTGGGTAATCGAACTGGGTAATCTACTCACAATCTTGTCGCGACCTCTTATAAACTGAATGTGTTTAGTTTATAAGTTTGCAGACGAGATAATTTGTGTATTGTATTGTATTATATAAAGGAAGGTACATATTTATTCAAAATCATATTAAGCCTTTGTCAGTCATCAATAGCCTTGACACAAATAAGTCAACTCGACTGGAGTGCTAACACGGCCTCACAGAAAACCGGTGTGAAACAACCAAAGCGTTGTGTTACGCCGTGTGAGAACGAAGGCCCAATCCTCCCCTCCATCCCAGCTCAATCTTTATCGCATCTGAAACCCTTATCCCTAAAAGGCCCGCAATATACCCGTTACTCCTGTGGTGTTGTGGGTGTCCATGAACGATGCTGATTACTTACCATCAGGAATCCGTCTGCTCGTTTGCAAACATATACCATAAAAAAGGCAGAACGTTGTGTTTCGCAGTGTGAGTACCAAATGTTCAATCTTTTTCCTCCTCCAAAACTCCTGAATTCTTAAATATCCAATACCCCTTTCCCTAAAGGGCCGGGAAAGCACTCGTAACTCCTTTGGTGTAGCGGCTGTCTATGGAAGAATCGATTGCTTGGCATCAAGTAAGAAGACTGCCCGTTTGTCGATCTATTTAAGACAAAGACAAAGTGTCAGTCTCCTACTAACTTAAGCACGCCTTCCGCCTTCCTTCTCGTGGTCCAAGCCAAATATATAAGAGAGAACAAAAAATACAAATAAAATTAACAACGCCTATAAAATACTCCAAAAAATATTCAACCAAACAAAGAACCAAAATAAGTCTATCAACAAACTAGCCCCATATAACAAAAACAAAAGTAAATTCAGCTAGTACAGACAGGAATTGGAGTCCCAATCGGAAGGTCGTGGTTCCGATCTATTTGACCACAGCGTTGTGGTCAGATAATCCCAGTGAATTTGGAATAGTTAGGCTTATAGTCCCGTTAATGCGTTCACCTCGTCATAAGCCTAATGGAATCGAACCGGCCAATGTTGGCTTAACATTAGCTATTATTTGAACAAGATACGAATAATTGTTGGCTATTTTTTTATTGTTTATTGATGGTATTTATAATCTGTAGGTAAACTACCCAGGCCTCATAGATCTATTTCCAAATGTATAGTTTGAAACAAAGAACTGACATACAAAACAGGTGGTAAACGCTGACTTGATGAAAGGAGTGTGGGAGAGCCATGCTTCGGCACGAATGGGTCGGTTCGACGGGAGTTGTACCACGGTTTCACAGAAAACCGGCGTGAAACAACCACAGCGTTGTGTTTCGCCGTGTGAGTGTGGTTACCGGAGGCACAATCCTTCCCCTCCCCCAATCCGTAAATCTCCAAATCCCCAATCCCAAAAGGTCGGCCACGCACTCGTAACTGCTCTGTTGTTGCGGGTGTCCATAGGCGGCGTTTTGCTTACCATCACGTGCCAGTCATGTTTCAACACGAATGTGTCGGCTCTCCAACCAGCGTCAAACAACCACAGTGTTGTGAGTGCAATCATTGGAGGTCAATCCTTCCCCTCCCTCCATTCCACCCCAATCTCCAAATCCCCAAAACTCCTTATCCCAAAAAGGCCGGCAACGCTTTTGCAACTGTTCTGCAGCACCGATTACATACCATCAGGTAATACGCCTGAGTCTTATCCTAAATATTTGTAATATTTTACTATTTTACACATAAAATATATATAATTCAATCATCGAAACTAATACTACTATAATCCTTGAACTTATTTAATCACAACTGCCTGGTTCTGTACCCTCTGTACTATATTATGTTATGACTGTATTGGTAACGTATTTTAAAATTTTCCAGAAAAATACTGCTCTGTATGTTGGTTCCCATGTTGTTATATTATTTTGTTCCTTACATCGATCATTTAAGGTGTAAAATAAACAGAAACAAATGTATTCCCTCCAATTAAAAAAAAGAGTTTTCGACAGCTTTCACCGGCAGTGGCGCAAATGCAAAATGTATCTTTGACGTTATGTGAAGACAGAGTATCAATATTTGTCTTTTGGAACATTCTCTTTTATACATTAGAAGAGTGAGAGAAAAGACATTAGAAAATTGACAGAGAGAAACAACACACCTCCCCCAACCTAAAAATTATGGCAACTCTCAAAATTATACTACTAGTTAGGCCAGCAAGGTTAGGTTAACAAGGCCTACAGTCTTTGCACGGTTGGCGCGGTGTCTGGGCAACTGGCTGCCGCGCAACTTGTCGTGGGTTCGATTCCCGCACGGAACAACTCTTTGTGTGATCCACAGATTGTTGTTCAGGGTCTGGATGTGATGTGCATGTGAAATTGTATGTTTGTAAACGCACCCACGACACAGGTGAAAATCCTAGTGTGGAGCAACGTTTTTAAAAAAACAAAAGAAAAATAGTGTCAGATAAAACTGACTTAGACTTCAAAAATTGTATCTAAAATTTGTAAAGGGTAAGAAGCCCTAACCATGTCTTATAACTTTTTCGTGTTTTTGATAAGTTTTCTACTTGTTTATATTTCACAGAAGTTTGGGCACTTTGGTATATAGACTTTTTTTATTGTATTGAAATAACTTTACTCGGGTGGGTTGTTTAAGTATCTTGACGAATTTTTCTTTCGGTTTGGTTTTGAACTGTTCTTGAATTTAGCATAACATTAGAAAGTAGATGGCATTTTTTATTTATTATAATAACTTTATGCACAAAATACGTAGGTGGGCTTAATGTGAACTAGCGTTCTTCATCTTTGGGTGTCTATTTATTCGGTCGACTCTGATGAAAAAGGGACATCTAAAATTAACATAAATAAAACATCTTCTAAAATATAAAATAGAATTTTGCACTAACACCCTCATAACTCAGTGCAGTTAAACAATCCGCTAATTAATCAAACCTGTCATCAGTTTCCACAGCACACTCGAAAAAAAGAACTTTAAAAAAATTCTCTTGGTCATCCCCACATTTCAAACAGTGGGCAGGTGATTAATTATTTGTATCCCTTTTTAACAAACACTCCAAACAAATGCTAGGGGCTCGGAAGATCGTAATTAAGGGCTCCCGAGGAACACCTCGAAATTTTGTTTCGGGTATTAACATGGTGGTATGTTTTCGGGTATTTTTCATGAGACTGTCTTTTGGGGATTAAGAGGGTCATAAACATGTATTGTTTTGACCTTTGTTCGTATTATTGTGTTTTATAGCAGGGTTAGATTAAACGTGTTATTGTGGTTAAATAATACTCATTATGTTATTGTGTGCACAGTCTTGACAAAACTTGATAACAATTTTAAATACAAAATTCGTCTAATAGGTCCGGATTCAAATAGCCCTATCTGCTAGTACGTACATATTACGTACATATATTTCTGAAATAGCAATAGGATAACTGGTGACAATTAACAAACATTTTGGACATTAAATAAAATTGCTAAATAAGCACTGGAGTCAGGGAGAAAATATTAGTATAACTAACGAATTCTAATTATGCTTTGAAATCCAGCGTAAACAGGAACAACCTTTTAGGGACAGTTCAGGTAAAATAGTAGGAAATTGTACACTCAAACTAAAAATACTCCCCTGAATAAGAGAACACACGAGTTTGAAACTTTCATTTGTAATGGGTAAATGTCAAATAGTTTTGTTGACAACACACACGGGACTGGTTCACAACTTTTAATAATGTGACGTTATATTTTTAGCGTCGAGCGTAGGTACATCGTTATTTTCGAAACTGATGAACTATTTCGCTTAGTTATGTACAACTAATACAATATGAAAGAGGAAAAAAATTGAATATGTGTTTTTATATAGGTACGTTTTGAATACAGTCAGAAAAAAAAATCTTTCATCGTTGCAAAGCTACATTACTTGTTTTGCCTTCGGCACATAGGCTTTATTTAATTAAATGTAAAATAAATCTTATCTCTACTCCCGAGACACCGACTTTATTAGAACCAGACTCAAGTTTAAGCTGACTAAGTGCTGGGTTTGAAGGTGCATGTCACTGTGTAATAATCTACCACGTGCCCCGCAGAAAAAGAGTTATCGGTTGGTTTTCATCCAGAAAGAGACTGATATTGCTTTTCGATCTACCGAGGGAAAAAGTGATGTCATGTGGTTCCCACCTCGAAGAAGGAACAGAATCTGTCCGTCTATCTTACTAATATTATAAATGCGAAAGTTACGATGTGTGGATGTTTGGATGTTTGTTACTCAATCACCATCAGCCAAGACGGCTGATGAAATTTGGCACAAGCATAGGTTACACTTAATTTTTATCAACATAACATGCGGGCGAAGCCGAGGGCGGAAGCTAGTTATCTTATATTATTAATTTAAATATCGTATTTGTCACTAGGCGGTTATGAAAAAAATGGTTTTTATATCCTGTATTGGTTGGATATAGTCAACAAGCACTTGAAGCTAATCCTTTTAATCCATAATCTGTTTGTATTACTTACATAATTATTATACCTGTTATATTTCTAAATGGGAGCCATCTAGAAACTCTAGGTAGGATTTAATTATATTGCTCACAGAACTGTGCGATTAAATTTTAAATGTGATATTCAAGAGCATTCCAATTTCTTAGTTTTTCGCTCATTTCGGATTAAAACGTTATTCTTATTCAGTGGAGAATTTAAAAACTGCTTAATTTATGAATAAGACTTTCGTTTCGTAAGATTAAGGTTAAGGAAAGTAGAAGTAGATTCTAGAGTTTTAGGAACAGAGTTTTTATTCGTTCGGCTTTATTATTTTTCTAGATTTTCTGGAGACATTTTTATGCTTTAATTTTCTTTGTTTACGTAATTTAGGAGAGTTTATAGTAAGGGGTTTAAAGTTTCATGTCTTTTGATGCTGGGAACTGGAATTATTGTTTTATTATTTAATTCATTGTAAACATGTTAACCAAAATAATGAGCCTTGTCTGAAACAACCTTTTTTTAGGAGGAAAAATCATCAAATGCCTTCTTTTGATGATTTTCTTAGGGTACGGCGAGAGAGAGCATCGGACTTTTACTGACTTAACACCCTCTCCCCACCTTACTCCATTCCTTCTCTTGCCTAGAGGTCAAGGCCGTGGTACCATAATGCGCTTGACCCGCAACTCCGGCTTTGATTGGGACACCTAACAAACTCTTTAGATCGGTGCTCAATTTCAAAATGTTTTTTTTTTATCAAATCGTCGTTACTAGTAAGATACCATTCATAAAGATTTAAAAAAAAGAAAGTTATATAAACTTTTTTTGAATGTAAAAAGAAACAGCTTTTACCAGGAAACCTTTTACCTGTACCGCTCTAATACCCTGAATCTCAAAAATATTAAATTCTAGCCTTTATTCAATATACGAGATATTGTACAATATTTTTAAATTTAAAAAAAGGTTAAAAGCTACTTCGCAGTAACTTAACTTTTCAATGTATAAGGATAGTAGTGAAAACGTTTTTTACTTTTTTTCGAAAACCCTTTAAGAAAAATTTTCTGTAAAAAAGTATCTAGAATGAAATAAAACTCCCTTCCCAATAGTATTTGACGGGATTATGTATAAATATATTTCTATATTCGTATTATACGTAAAATTTTCATATGAAATATGTTGGAAATTTTGCCAAGAATGTAATGTATGTAGGATTGTAGGATCTTTTGTTCGACGTTCCTTATGAAGTACCTGAGTTCGTGTAGCTACTTCGTGTGTTCATTGTTGACAATATTTAAGATATGAGTATTGGAAGTTTAATAATAATCTTGTAAATTATTAGGGAAATTGCTTTCTGTAATTTGAAGCGTGACTGTTATGAATATTTTCGTCAGAACATTAAACTTTTGTGAATCGTGTGGCATGTAAATAAATTTCAGTTTAACTGTGGGAAAGCTTCGCTTAAGCACGAATGGACTGGATCGACAGAAGTAATACCACAGAAAAAAACACAGCCTTGTGTTTCATCTTGTGAGTGAGGTTACCGGAGGCCCAACTCCCTCAATCCCTCCCTAATACGTAAATCTCCAAAACCGTAATCCAGTCGGCAACGCACTTAATATCCTATTGTCTTGTAGTGAGTATTTATAGGCGGCGCGATTGTTTACCTTCAGGTATAACACCGGCTGGTTTGCTGACCTGCAATAAAAAAAGAATTGGTAATAGTATGGTATTTTGTAATTTTTATAGGACATGTATTAAGATTGAATAAACTAGATGGATCATAGTACTTACGTACTATGATTGTGTATATAACTTTTAAACTGGTTCGTTTAGAAAATTGTGCGTATTTAGACTGGTTTGGCCCTGGTAAAGAATATGTGCCAATAATGAAACAAAGAGAGACTCAATTTGTTTCCCAGATAATGGAGGAGGTCAATATCTCTATTGACCTTCTCCATGTCTTAAGACAGCAATGCAATAAGGGGTCAGGGATTTCTGGATCTGGGAGGAGCGGGGACAATTAAAACAAGGCCACACTTCACAGCAAAATTCAACGAAAGCGTTGACACGCTGGTTTTTTGTGAGACCATGGAGTCACTCCGGTCGGCCCCTTCACGCTGAAGCACACGTGGCCTCCTCACAATGTTATTATTTTCTAGATTTGACACAATTCATTTACTTACCAACATTCTGATAACTAAGAGAAATATTTTCCTCATTAACGAAATATAATGCAAAGATAAGCGGAATCCTAATTAAACAAAGGACATTCTGGTTCGAAAGCGATTAGAACAAATTACAAATATATTATACTTATTCAAAAATATTACGTTTAAGTATTTTTAATAGTTATTGGTACCGAACTTGTGGTATTCGTTTCGACTACTAGATAGCGTTTGGCTGATGGTGATATTTGTTCAGAAAATGGACTAGATAATCTAATTTTTACATGGTTATTGTATAAAAACTAAAACATGTTCTAAATGAATACTTGATAAAGACTCCTCTGAGTGGTAACTCAATAAACACTAATTAGTAAAGAGTCAGACCCAGAGAGGGAGTGTTAGACTTTTACTAACTAAAACCCACCCTATTCCTACTCGGCGTCCAAACCAGGGCCGCGATACAAAATTCCACTTGCACCTACATCCCTGGCTGGTATTTTGTAGAACTCAGGAATCGTATGATAATAATATGTAAAATCATAAACATAATTTTGTCGTCACCAGTACCAATTGTATGCAAATAAACTTAAACATAATAAGTAATAAATTTATCCCAACCTCTGTCAGCTTAAGCACCTAATTATTTCCCTTCGCTGACTCTTATATTATGCAGACCAAGATAAGCATTACCCTCCATATTTTTTAAGAGGGTGTACAATTAAAATTTATTGGACATCGATAAGCATTATAATTTTATAAGGTACGTGTGTGAGATATAATTTATAATATTTTTACTAATTTAAAATGCCATGAAGAAGTAGCATTCAGTTCTTTTTACTGATAATGAATCCTAAATTACGGTCAAGGTCAGTGAACTGATCAAAGTAATGCAAATTGGATATGATCAGCACTGGTTTTTGGTGTACAAGCGGGACTCTAAATATTTATTTAATACATATACAGTACGTTTTTTAATAAGACCATACCTTGTTTGGCTTTAAGCGGTTCCGTAGCCAAATAATGACAAATGTCTCTGTAGTAAATCAGTTTTACATTTGTACCTATTTTCTACGGGAAAATAAATATCAAATGACTGCTTTCGACATGGAAGTCTGGTCATATTGACTAAAAACCCGGGGTGGTGTTTAGCCAGTATTATTCCTTTACCCGCTCTAAACTGGGGCAGCGGTGTTATAGTAATTGCACTATAATATACCGCAATTCCGGATGCATACCAAATCGCCATCTCTGTGCAGAATCTACAAACTTAACTGAACCTTCTGAAATTACTTAGATAATATTAATCGAATCAAAGATTAAGAAAACATTGCCCCACAATACGAATTTCTCCTTTGTCATGGGTACAAACACTCAATTTCACATACACATGACACCCAGAACCGAAAAAAAAATTTGTGGATCACACAAAATGGTGTTCCATGCGCGAACCCACGACACGTTGCACGGCAGCCAGTTGTCCAGCTACTGCAAAAACCATGCAGAGAATACACTTCATAAAATTATCAAAATAAATCTACCATATACATCTCTGTAGTAAACATCAATTACAATACAAAACAACAACACATATAAACAGCAAGATAACACTTACTTTAACTTTATCCCAGTCAAGTAAAATTGTATCGTCGAACAATAAACGTAGACCCCATTGCTCTTGGTGAAACACTTATAAGCTGGAGTTTCCTTTACAATCTATAATTGTTCCCGTCTAAGAACCGTCTCGTCCCCGCATCGTGTAAGCACTCCTATTGGAAATTCCATTATGTGCCATACAATGGTGAAGCTTTTATTTCTCAAACATACACATTATGTTTTACGCCTTCCAACATGCACTGAGGATTGTTATTTTAAAAACTCTTTTCTTGAGAATTTTCTATTATTGGGTTCAGTATGAAATGTATGGACTGGGATTAATGTTTTGAGGATCTACCTTTTAAGTGAATTGAATACTTTGGAATATTTAGTATATTTTTAGTATCTAATTTTACTACTAGTTAGTAGCTAGTTTTACCGATCTATACCGACAAAAAATATAATATTTCGATAACAATAAATATTGTAATGCCACAATGCGTGATTAAAATTAAATAAAAAATTGCCTTCGACTTTCCAGTCTTCTAATTATCTCCAGGGATATTTTAATGTCCTCACACCTCACATAATAGATTGTATGTGATTTTAATTCGATTTTTGTTAAGACTTGTGTTTTAGGAATTTAGACGGTAACCTACATACAATTAAAACTAATGATTCTAGAGGAAGTTAGTTGCTGAAGTACGTAAAATATTAATAAAAAGATTCCTTTCAGATTAAGGTAATTCTCACTCAGTATATTTTTTCATGAAGCCTGCGTCGATAAAATGAAAGGTTAAAACAAAAAATATCATATTTTAAGATCAAATTTATTTCTTGTTTTTCTATAATTTATTTTTTCTAAATTATATTTCGACGCTGATTAAGCCTGATAAGTATATTAATTTAAAGCTTAATACAGAATCGAAGGCATGAATGATAACAATCTTATATTTAAAAGGTTTACTCCAAGATTGAATAATTCACAGTCATAAATATACATATATAAATTTAATTCGGTCTAGCAAAAAAGTTAGATAAGATCAAATATCTACTCAAACCCTAGAAATAAAGCACGATTAAACTAATTTTATGTATTTTATTTAATATCAAAGTAATAAAGAATACTTTAAATAGCGCGCGAAGGCTGTTTTCAAAGGTCAACCTCGAACTATTGGTCTGAAATAATTGTAATTCTATAATCGTATCTTTTGATATCTAAATCTACGTGGGAAGAGACTTCTATTCTCGGAAATCACGACTTGGGTACAAATTGAACAATGTTTAACGTCTGAATTCACAACAGGGGAAATCTCATTAGTATTCATACTACGAATATTTTTCATACAAACGTCGTAGCGAAATCGTAGCATTCCGCTACGGCGTAGACGTGCTACGACAGGATATTAACCTGTCCGACTTTAGTTCAGAAGCTTTTATTTCATCCGTTAAGCTTTTAAGCACGAATTTTTAACGTGAAATTCCTGTATTACAATGTTCTGTGAGGAATAACTTAAAATTGAAGCTAAGTGTTTTTGAGGTGCAACTTGGGACATCGTTAGTTTAATGGCTTAAGTGTTTCTACTTAACCGACATGTTGTTAGGTGCACTCTCTTAGTCTTGTTAAGACTTTAATGAATTTAGTCTAGCGTTTACTGTAATTTTATTTTAGTATCAACTTTGGTTTGGTGGCGAGATTTTAATAATCTATGAAGGCTTAAAATCGTTTTACTTTTTTATTTAAATAATTATGATTTGAATCAGGGTGTGGTTGCTACTCATAACACGGAACTAGTGAACAAGTAATTTGTTATTATTGATTAGATTTTCTCTACATGTTATCTAAGACCGCACAAAGGGACTGGTTAAAAAGCCATTTCAAATAAACTAAGAAGTAAATTTTTAATTTCATCAGACAATCAGTGGAATATGTATATTGCAGAACATAAAAAACAAAACCCCAACGCTTCAATGAGCACGAATTAATAAGTACCTGCGTTAGAACTGGTTGTTAATTAAAACGCAGAAAACAATGAGAACCAAAACATAATTTAAATACCAAAAACATGGCCCAAGATGGCGTCCTATTATGTAAGTTTCGAAAGTTCCAGAAGCACTTAAAATATAAAACGTAAAGTATTATAAAATGAACAACGGTTGAACGAGCCGAAATTCGTTTTATACCGACGTACTATATAATACTATATCTATATCAGCCGCTAACTTTTATTATATTACTTGAATAGAAAGTGGACTAAAGAAGAAATATGGAGGTTTAGTTCTTGGAAATTAAAAGTAATTTTTATGTTAAAATGTTTTAAGTGAACCGTTTTGTATTTATGAGATTATAGGGTAAAACGATTAGCTTTATGGAACATTAATTAATTCTGTTAATCGTTTGTAAAAAAAATGATTAGTGGCTGGGAGATTAATGCGACCCCCATTTCTCAGGCATAGGTGTGTTCGGAGGGCTCAATAATGTACCGCATCTCCGATCTGGAGTAGAAGAAAGAACAGGTGTTTTTTTGTCAGTAAGAGACACTCCCTTTTGCCTTATTTTTTTATTTATTTATTTATTTATTATAGGCTTCTCAACAATGAGTACACTATACTATATAATTTGTACATTTCAAACTTAATTCTAAGTGCCCCATTACTTATAGAGAAGCACAGCATGCACTATAATATTATGCGCGGGTATTAAAATAATTAATCGATTTTGAATAAATAATACATTATCAGAAAAGTTAAATTGAAGCTGAATTGATTACAAAAAATAAATCGAAATTAGATACTTAACACACAAAATTAAATTAAAATTAAGTAAAATAGATTAGATTTTAAAAATTAAATTAAATTAAATTTGATTTGAAACAATTAAATTTGACTATTTGATTAGAGGTACCCATTAGATAGCAAGCGTGGATCTTTTAATAGCATGTACAGAAGAGGTGAACAAGTCAATATCTGCTTCGTGCTCTTTGTAAGCAGTATACATTCGTGATAGTGGACAGTGTTGTCTCAAATTGGTGCGACATCTCGGCATGCAAAAAAGTTTCCTGTTAGAGCTTCTCGGCAGAATACGTGGCACATGGAATAAGACCCTACTGAGCAAGTCGGGACAGTTAAGAGAGCCCGTTACTAACTTCTTAAGAAAAACCAAATCGAGCATAACCCTGCGTCTCTCCAGCGACACCATCCCAAAATGCTTCAGTCGCTCATGGTACGATTTAAGCCTCTCTCTCATTACAAAACCAAGCATCTTGATGGATTTTAAAATATTTTCGTCAATATGTTCGACAAAACTTAGCTTTTTATTGAACTGTACACCTAGATCTCGTATTGTTTCAACATCAATAAGTCGCTCACCATTAATTTCGTATGCTGACTGCAAGATATTTTTATTTTTTGAAAATTTTATGTGTTGACATTTTCTAACATTTAGTGACATTTTGTTGTGTTCACACCACTCTGTCAACCGGTCCAAGTCGCTTTGCAATAATGCCGGATCCGCAGGGCTTCTTATAGACCTCATGACTTTTAGATCATCATCATCATCATTTATTCAGAGCTAGAGAAGTAATAAAATATTTTCCATCCCTAAAATAAAATAAAAAAACATAGGACTGAAATGTCCCTGACTGTTTAAGAGCTAAGTGTAATTTCTGAGTTGCATAAGGCAAAGGTTAGTTTTGTGAAAGAACCTTAACTTCTAATTTCAAACTATTCTATGTAATAAGAAACGGTCTTTGCCCAGCAGAACTAAACGGCTTATGTTTATTGCCGTGTCTCTAAAACTATATCCAAACCATTTGTCTAATAAATATTACCCGAAATTATTTCAATCTTTCTTGTTTATATTGGTACTACGAAATCTATTTTTACTCTTCCTGTTTACAGTCACGAAAATAGATCTTTTTTATAACTTAAATTAAAATCGGAATTGCAAATACAAATTGAGTTTAATAACATGATAGGAGGAAACTTGGATGTCATAGAAAAACTTCAACATTCACATCGCAAAAACAGTAGTATGTTTGTTGCAAGTCTATGCTTGGGCCTTTGGTGACAGCACTTACATAACGAAACATAATATATTTTGTTTGTAACGTTATTTGATCATCAAACTACCACAAAAAGGTTTTACCAGTGACAATACCGATTGGAATTCGATGAAATGGATTGGCTCGGACAAGGAAAGGGTAGTGTTTAGGCAATATAAGTCTGTAAATTTCTCACTTCCCAACCCCCTGGGAGACGATTGTTTCTTAGTAAAAATGTTGTTATATCACATCGGTTTTCTATGAGGCCGCGGCATCAACTCAGTTGAGCCGGCCTACTCCTGACGAAAAATTACATATTGCTTACTTTTGTGCCTCAAGTATAAATCACGTCCAATATAGTGTAAAATAGTAGGCGCCACTTGCCCTTAAGAAAAAAAACATGAAATGAATAAATGAATGAACTTACTGAAATTTGGGATGGGATGGGATGTAAGGGGGCGAACTTCCATCTTTCGCCCCAAGCCAACCTCACCTGCACGCGGTGCATCCTGCTGGTCAACGAACGAGGCTCTGGCGACCGACCGACGGCGGTATATCCGTCCCTTACAAACAGGCGAAATTAAGTACCGCAGGCCGGTGACGGGCAGCAGCGTTACCGGTGCGAAAAGTTTCGCCCTGCGATCGCCAACCCGCCTGCCCAGCGTGGCGATTATGGGCAATACCTCCTATGGGCAAAAAACGAAGGCCACGGCCCCCAGTTCCCGGCAGCCCCACTATTCCTGGTCATGGTGGCGACCATGGTAACGGTGGGGTAGGGGGTGCTAAGAATCTCCGGGCTACGGGAGGCCACCACAACAGACTGACCCTGGCGACGTACAACGGACGCACGCTACGGCTTGACTCGCATCTAGCGCAACTAGAGGTGGAACTTGGGAAGATCAGGTGGCACATACTAGGGTTATGTGAAGTCCGAAGAGAGGGGGAGGACACGATAACTCTCAAATCAGGCCACCTGATGTACTTCCGTGAGGGAGACCAAAAATCCCAAGGTGGCGTTGGGTTTCTGGTTGACAAGTCCCTATCTAACAATGTTGTGGAAATGTCGAGTGTGTCGAACAGGGTGGCGTACCTCATTATAAAGCTCACCGAGAGGTATAGCCTTAAGGTGGTCCAAGTGTACGCACCGACCTCGGCACACTCCGATGATGAGGTGGAGGAGATGTTCGATGATATATCGAGGGCCCTCCACTCCACCACTAGGACTCACTTCAGCATTGTTATGGGGGACTTTAACGCCAAAGTGGGAGTACAAAATTGCAGTGAATCGGTAGTAGGATCCCATGGGTATGGAAACAGGAATCATAGGGGGCAAATGCTCGTCAATTTCCTCGAACGGGAGGGGATGTTCTTAATGAATTCATTCTTTAAGAAGCAGCCCCAAAGGAAGTGGACGTGGCAAAGCCCCGACACTATGACAAAGAACGAGATCGACTTCATCATGGCGGACAAAAGGCACATATTCAGAGACGTCTCCGTGATTAATAGGTTTAATACCGGTAGCGATCACCGACTCGTCCGAGGCTCTCTGAATATCGACTTCAGAGCCGAACGAGTCCGCTTGATGAAGGCCAGGCTCCGACCAACCCTGTTTCAAATCAAAATGGGATCTGAAGCGTTTCAGTTAAACCTGGAGAACCGATTTGCTGCCCTGGAAACCACAACCGACGTTAACCGGAACCTTGAAAACGTGGTTCGAGTTCTCAGGGAAGAAGGTACGAGATTTTGTGAAATGCAGCGTAAGGGCAAGAAGTCGAAGCTTTCGGAAGAGACTTTAGGGCTTATGAAGAGACGACGTGAAAACCCACCCGTCACTTCGTCAGAGAAGCGGGCTCTAAACCGAGAGATTAGCAAACACGTGCGACACGATCTCCGGTGCTCGAATACCCTTGCAATCGAGAGAGCGATCGAGCAAAACCGGGGGCCAAAAGTGTTCGTACAATCTCTTGGAAGAAGCCACCTGACGAAGTTGACCACAGCAAGTGGAGAAGTCGTTGTCTCGAAGCCGGCAGTTCTTTCGGAAGTAGAAAACTTCTACGGCCGGTTATACGCTTCGCATGCATCTCGACCTGACCCCGGAAATGAGGACTCTAGAGCCACTTTAATACGCCATTACACCGAAGACCTGCCAGAAGTCAGCATTGACGAAATCGAGATCGCTCTTGGACAGCTTAAAAATGGAAAAGCCCCTGGAGAGGATGGCGTTACGACAGAGCTTCTAAAAGCAGGCAGCAAACCGGTACTCAGGGAGCTGCAAAAGCTATTTAACGCTGTCCTGTTTGAAGGGAGAACTCCAGAGGCGTGGAGTCGGAGTGTGGTCGTCTTGTTCTTCAAAAAGGGTGACAAAACCCTACTGAAGAATTATCGACCCATTTCCCTTTTAAGCCACGTCTATAAGCTGTTCTCGAGAGTGATCACGAACCGCCTTGCGCGAAGACTTGACGAATTCCAACCACCGGAGCAGGCTGGGTTTCGGAGCGGATACGGCACCATAGACCACATCCACACAGTGCGGCAGATTATACAGAAGACTGAGGAGTATAATCAGCCCCTGTGCCTAGCATTTGTGGACTATGAGAAAGCCTTTGACTCGGTCGAAATCTGGGCTGTTCTGGAGTCCCTGCAGCGATGCCAAGTAGATTGGCGATACATCCAAGTGATGAGATGTCTCTACGAGGCCGCCACCATGTCCGTCCAAGTACAGGATCAGCAAACAAGGCCGATACCGTTGCATCGAGGTGTGAGACAAGGGGATGTTATCTCCCCGAAATTGTTCACAAATGCAATGGAGGATATGTTCAAGACGCTGAACTGGAAAGGACGCGGCATCAACATAAATGGCGAGTACATCTCTCACTTGCGATTTGCAGACGACATCGTCATCGTAGCAGAAACGCTGCAGGACCTACAACGGATGCTGAATGACCTGGCTGACTCTTCTATACGCATCGGCCTACGGATGAACTTGGATAAAACCAAGGTCATGTTCAATGAACATGTACTACCGGAACCGATTGCAGTACACGGCGCTGTTCTCGAAGTCGTTCAAAAATATGTATACCTCGGGCAGACATTGCAGATGGGTAGAAACAACTTCGAGAACGAGGTGAATAGAAGAATTCAGCTAGGTTGGGCAGCATATGGAAAGCTGCGTCAAGTCTTCACGTCGTCGATCCCACAGTGCCTAAAGACGAAAGTCTTCAATCAGTGCGTCCTACCTGTCATGACATACGGAGCCGAAACGTGGACACTGACGGTGCGGCTGGTTCACAAGCTAAAAGTCACTCAGCGAGCTATGGAGAGGGCTATGCTCGGCGTTTCTCTGCGAGATCGAATCAGAAACGAGGTGATCCGGCAGAGAACCAAGGTAATCGACATAGCCCACCGGATTAGCAAGCTGAAATGGCAGTGGGCTGGCCATATTAGCCGAAGAACCGATGACCGTTGGAGTAGACGAGTTCTTGAGTGGAGACCGCGTCTCGGCAAACGTAATGTAGGACGTCCTCAGGCAAGGTGGAGTGATGATTTGCGCAAGATGGCTGGCAGGAGCTGGATGCGAGTGGCCGAAGATCGATCCCAGTGGCGTGCAATAGGAGAGGCCTATGTCCAGCAGTGGACTGAAAAGGGCTGATGATGATGATGATGATGACTGAAATTTACTATGGAAATCTTACAATATTCTTAGCTTGCAGAAAAGTTCTAATCCCTAACAGACAACGTACTTCTGGCTTTTTTTGCGTTGCGAGTGTCCATTGGGCAGCGTCGAATACTTCTCATCATCATAATCATCATCATCTATCATATTCAGGTGATCAGTAAGCTCTATTAAAGAAAAATATAGTAATAATTTTACCAACAAACACTTTTGTAAAGTAGATTTTTGGTAAAGTTGTAACGTAGTATATTTAACTCAACGCTCCTGTCAAAATTTTAATACCAAATTTACACACACGCACACTTATTGTCAATGTATGTACAGGCGTACATTTTAAATATTAACTAAACATAACTTATATACAATAGTACATACAAAAAACAATAGCACTAAATAAACAATAAAGTGAACAATACTTATTACTATGTTAAGTAAAGGCATTGAAGGCAAATCGTCACGTCATTGCATTTTGGTTCCAACTCGCTAACCTGTTCCCCGTTTGTGTCGGTAGTCATACTATCGAAAAATAAAAAAATAAATTGTTAAGATCACCCTCACATGATCAAATTAAATTTGCCAGTCATATTTATTTTTTTTGTCTTTGCCGTGACACCGGCCAGGGACAGACGGCACCACGACGGCACACATCAACTGTAACGTACACACGTTTACGCGCTCCTTAAAAGTACCGAAGATAGTTTTAATAACTTAGCGTGTCATCCATACGTGGTTGTTATTCCTCTAATATATAAATTCAGTGTTAACCCCATATTGGGTAAGTGTTGACAATTATTTAATTTCTGCTTAATCATGCTGGTTGCGGCCATTACGTGAATAGATTTTTTTTCCTTCCTATTAGAATTTCCTTCTATAGTGTTTGTTCATTTCTTGTAATGTGTTTTAGTACCTTCTATTAATATGTTTTAAAGTAGTATTCATTTATATCAATGTACAACTGTAAAAATTCTTCTGTAGTTTGCTCCGATTCTGACTGTGACTTGCACACATTCGCTTTAATTGCAATAGTACATCTTCTGCCTCACGCTTACGCTGTCGCGGTCACAGTCAGACAAGGATAAGTCGGAAGACCCTAAACTCATTCCGCGTCTGGATCATTCCAGGGTCCGAAGTTCGGGTTCGAACAAGTACATCTTCTCTTTCTGCTGCACTTCGCCTCTCCATCATCTACGACCCTGCAGGACGACTTCCAGTGGGCGCTTATTCTCCGGTCTCCGTGACGACGTGACCGCTAAAGTTGCGTCAGGCCAGGAGAGTACCTAGCGCGTCTACCTCCATATACAAAAATATTAGGACCGGCAATTTTTTTTACCTACCTACGACCCCCAATAAAAAATAAAAAAAAAACTTAAATGTTGTTAGCGCTGCGTTTCAATTATCTCTAACTTATAGATAACCCTAAACGCACCCTAAACGCGACAAAGTTAATGCAAAATAGTTTTATCTTTATCTTACAACTAACATGCAGAAAGAGCCAGCCATACGAGAACCATACTTACTGCAATACTGGACCCCCGAGACTTCCATTCTGATTATTATTATCATCATTATCCTGAATAGCTCATTTCATTGCATTTATTTCTATGCATTTTATAGGTTTTTTTATTTATTTATTTATGGCCAGCCTACAATTTTTAACACAATACATTTTTATTAAATATTACAGCGTGCGTTTGTAAGTGAAAAAATTACTTACAGGCAAACACCACATGCGTAAAATAATATAAAAATAGGTTTCTCTAATAATATCAATTTCAATGTTACATTACCCTTAATGTGCCGGTTCAAACCTGGCAATAAACAAGTAAACTTTTTCCAAGTTATTAATACTTCAAAAACCAGTTCAGATGAAACCAAAATTTTTGGACCATTTATAACAATATTTGGAAATAATAGACCACTAAAGCAGTCAACTATTAAGCCTTATCTATCTTCTAACAAATTGTTTTGCAGACTGGAAAACTTAGCGATGAAGAAAAAGGCTTTAGTTCGAGTGACGTGTTAATTGATCGAAGTTTTTCCTTTAAAAGTAAGTTATCGAGCAATGAGATGAAACGTGGAGGTTCTTCTTGTGCGGAAAATGCCCTCAGAGCAACAAGTTCGTACTGGTACGACAAAACTTTGGATACTTCTGCGTATGACACAAAGGAAGAGACGCGGCGAGATGGTGGAGATTAAAATCAGTAATACGAGTATCTAGATAAAGATATACGAAATTCCTTTATAGACCACAATCATGTGGTTAAGTTGAGTTTGATCAAGTTAAGCTACTGTTATTTGAATCAGTCAAGTTTAAAATTTAATTTATTTACGTTGTTGAGACACCTGCTGCCTGGACTTTTTGCCTCGTCATTTATACCGCGTATATCGAGGGATCGGAACAGTTTGCCGGCTGCAGTCTTTCCGTCCAAATATAATTTAGGTGTCTTCAAGGCTAGAGTGAATAGGCTCTTAATAAACTAGTGCGCCTTACCATCAACGATTGCATCACTGCTTACCACCAGGTGGGATCGCAATCAAGCACCAGTTTATAGCAAGTAAAAAAAAATCTTTAAATAGCTAAATAAAAACTTATTTGCCTTTTACGAAATACCAACAAGATAAAGCAATATTGTACTAAGAAATAATCTTTAGAAAATTTATTACTTAACAAAAATCACCAGCTTAATAATATGTAACTTCAGCTGGAAACCGTTTAAGAATATGATCATACTTCCTCAAAGCAGATTAGTAATAAAAGACTTATAATTAGAAGTTATACACATACCCAAGTTTTCTAGCGATATTTTCCTTTGTATGCTAACGGTGTCTGTATGTACATCACCCAGCTTGCAATTAATTTTCTGAAATTCGCTGCCATCCTATGGCTTAAAATCTAATCTCTATGACGTCAGTTCAGGAGCGCACAATCTGAACATCCATCAGTTTCAGCAACGCGTTCAGCGAACAGTTCTCTCACAGCGATAACGTATAGTTTCACCTCTTCCTTCTTCAGACAAAGAGGAAGTCTCACAAGTTTTTGTAACTATAACAATTATAGAATAAAAGTGTCTATTTTAAGACCGTCTTGAGAGAAGTTTTAACAACTTCTAGTATTTGTAGGTACACAATATAATGGTCTTACAAATATTTCAGACAAAAATGTCATTGACATGGCTTTGTATTGTGAAGAAAATCAATATAATTTTATCCCTACAAGAAAGTACATATTGGTAGAAAAACCCATTCAAGCGAAACCTTTAAAAAATTCGTACACGTAGAAAATTTACTACGAAAGCGAAGGTGTCGTAGTCGGTGACTGCTACGTCGTAGCAATAATCAATCTATGATGGGTCCGTACAAAATAAAATAATTAATTATGTCACACTAAATATGTGAACGATAGTTTGATTTTTCACCGTTTAAAATATTTTTGCGTAGCTATTTCGCCAAATTATTTGACAACACGTAAACACGGTTTTGCTAGTTTTTTTGAAAAAAGAAACTAATAAATTGATATTTTTATATATGTATTTTTTTACCCCTTAATTAAACTGTTAGATGACACTACTATCGACATTTTATTGCCGAAGAACTTCTCGTAAATTTAAGTCAAAGTATTTTGAGTTTTGTTTGTAAGGGATAAGGTTTACAAATACCATACAAACCGGTTATGAGAGCGGTGGGAATCATTCGCAGCGGTGTCATTCCATGATTGACGATGAACCGACAATGCCATTATACTCCAGTGGATTGATACCCTATTGTCTTTCACCATAATAGGACACTGGCAACAGTTTGCAGGCTTGATATACTGTAATTTGTTAGCTATGCTGTTTTATTTAAAAAACAATTAGAAAGTTTGACAGTTTTACTGGATACGCAATGCTATAAAATAGGATGAGCACAGGTGTTATTGTCGTAAACGCGCCAAAAATTTTAGTTTAAAGAACAGACCCGCCTAAAACAGTCATCTTTTTTTAAATAAAAATTAGATGTTTTTCTGAGACAACAGAGTTGAAGACCAATTTTAAGAAAGAAAATAATTCAAAACGCTGATCAATTATGTTTTGTTTGTCACAAGGCATCAAATCGTTTCGACGACATGCTGATTTGACGTCCGGGTCCCCATGTCACTATTCAGTTCATTTTGTACTGATGCCTGGTGACGTTGGGAATTTCCACTCAGGCATCAAACATTCACAGCCCGCCATCCTTCACCAATCCCTAAATTTCTTAAACCCAAATCCCCAAACAGCAAAACCGATCCGATCACTTACCATAAGGTAATAAGTATGCTCCTTTCCCATCCCATGCCATAAAAAAGTATCAAGTCATCTAAATCAATATCATTTTAGCAGCCAGCAATATTTCTTCATTGTGTGTTCATCTCGCGACACACCACGCTCAGGGTCTCACGTTACACGCTGCGCGCTGGACAGGGTTGTCCCAGAATGATTGACGAGACAAAAGATCGATTCAACTCGCTGCTGCACTGACAGCCTCGCCGTAGAAGGGAAACAATTAGCTTGTCAATACTTTCTATGAAGTTTGTTTATCTTTTTATATCGTAGTGAGGGACACTATTATGTAGCCCTGTGACGTGAGCACATTATTTACAAACATACAAATCCACTTGTTTGTTACTTTACTTATACTTTTATACTCTTTTTTATCTATCTTATGAAGAATTTGAACAAAATTTTATTTAGACAAGTCTAAAAAAAATGTCTGATGATACAGTTTTCTGACCTGGAAAATACCTACAAATTTTCAGCATTCGTACCCTTTTTACAATAACTCGAGGTATAGGAAAAAATCGTGGGATAATTTAAACTTATTACAATTTTTATTAATAATTTTGAAAAAGTGAATACTTGTTATTCGTCGTCAGAATTTAATAATAATATAACAGTGATTCAGTAAACATATTATGTTGTCTTGTTGTTAAAACATTCATAATTATTACTTAAATTTTTTTCATACATTTAGATCAGCAACCAAAATAAGTTACAGTTAAAACGCTTCGCTGAAAGTAGTCGCGTTCGGTTAAACAATTAAAACTCAAAACTAACCAATTAGTAAGTTTTACGTTAACAACAGTTAATTAAAATTTTCCGTTTTATGAAGTGAGTATGTTAATGTGAGCGTAAAATGTTTATACGTATTATTTTGTGACATTTTTAGGTTGCGGTCTGTGTGGTGAATTGGAGCGTTTCATTTTCAGGAGCAGCTGCCATAATCGGCTTTGCGTTTGTTAAAACTTTTTGATATTTAGATAATAATTGCAGCTTATATATTTTTTTATTTATCACTAGCTTTTGCCCGCAATCCTTTCGCCTGAAATAGCGACTTCCTGCTGTTTTTTGGTATAAAAACTATCTTATATCCTTTCTCGAGTTTCAAACTACATCTGTACCAAATTTTACAGAAATCGGTTCAGTAGTTTAGGCGTGAAGAAAAGACAGATAGACAGACAGACACAGTTACTTTCGCATTTATAATATTAAGTTGGGATTTGGATAGTTTGGATGATATTTTTTTAATAGTACAGAGAGCGAAACGAGCAGACGGATCACCATACACACACATGAGCAATCGCCACACATGGTCACTTACAACATCAGAATTGCAAGTGTAATGGCTTTTTGAAGGTTGCGTGATTAAGAGATCGGGAATTTGGAGGGGAAGATCAGGCCGCAATTTAAATGGAGATACACAACGTTATTTCACGTCGGTTATTTTTGAGGCCGTGGGAAGCAGCAATTACTTTTTTTAAAGACCATATTATAATGAAAAATGATTGTCTAAGAAACATAATAATATGTACAATGGTCACGGTATTCGTAATAAATAAATTTTAGGGTGTTATATTGAAAATAACGAAGTGAATTAAGTGCTCTGTTCATGAGCAGCTTGAATGCTCCTAAACATTCATTCACGATCAAGAGTCCTGTTTCAATTTAAAACTAGGAAAACTTTTCTTCGTTAAGCTACGTGATTAAGTCGTTATCCAAACTTCCCAACTAATATTATAAATGCGAAAGTAACTCTGTCTGTTTATCTGTCAGTCTGTCTTTTCTTCACGCCTAAACTACTGAACCTATGGCCTATATTATGTGAAATTTGGTACAGACATAGTTTGGAACACAATAAAGTACATAGGATAGTAGATTTAAAACAAAAAACTGGAAGTCACTATTCCACGCGAACAAAGTCGCGGGCAAAAGCTAGTTTCCAATAATAAAAATATATAAAAAAAAGTCTGTTCCCGTATTCAAATATTTAAAAAACAAACTCAATCACCGCTATCGCTCTATGTGATCCTTAAGAACACTACCTTCAAACATTCTTGAATACAAACAAATGAATGGATTTACTAAAACCTACATAGATCGGCCATTAACGCTAAGTTGAACCTTGTTGATGAACCAAGTCTAATTAATCAGAGCTCAAGTTACAGTGGCAAGTACATCGCGTGCTTTCTTTGAATAATCTTTATTTCCTCTAACCTTATCGGTTTTCTATGTGACTGTATCACGGTTTATAGTAACCATATAATTTTATGTCTTAACAAGAACCATTTACAGTTGAATTTGCGCTGCGCATGTTTCTTATTTTATGAAATTAATTTTGAATTTTGGATACAAGAAAGTTTTTACCTTATGTGGTTTGGCTGAAGATCCATTTTTGTTCGTAGGATTTTATGGTGTAGGCCAACGAACTGATGGTGTTATGCAAAGGCAAGATAACGGCCAGCAAAACATTTTAATGCCTCTTACTGTAATAGTTTTGTGGACTTTTGGTATATTGCCCTACAGTTACAAGTAAGTACATTTGCAAAGTAGAACACTAAACTGTATAAATAATTGTGTAAATTAAACCTCACTATAAAGCCTACTAAACTATAAACACGAATGTTTGTGAGTATGGATGGAACTTTGTTACTCTTAAATGTAAAAACTACTGAAATTATCTAAATAAAATTTTCTACAGGTATAGAAGTAGATTATATTCTGTAATGACATATAAACTACTATTTAAACTAGTAATACGGGCAAAGTCGTTGGCAGAAACAAGAAATACATTTGGTTAAAAGTCGCGTATGCTACGAGCGTATTAAGGGTCAAAATGTTTGGCAGAAATCAATCAGCATTACTTCAAAATTAACTTAACATAAGTTCAAGTTTAAACTACGACCTTCAATTTGCACCTGTTGAAGTGCAATAATAGACCGTACCGACCGACCCAGCTCGGAGCAGAAGAAGTAACGAGGTGGTTCTTAATCAGTAAAAGTCTGACACTCATCCTCGCCCATTAAATAATTTATAACCTAAAAAAATACAATCCAGCTTTGGATTATAATGATCACGAGAAAAAAACTAGTTGATTTTAAATTTTCTTTTAGAACGCATTTTCGAATTACAGTGCTATTTTCGAGTTCATACAACTGTACAACCGAATGAATTTTGCAATTAAATGAAATCACTACAATCGAATTAATTAAAGACTATCGCAAATAAATCGAAATCAGAATCGACCGAACATTTATCAATTTAATATTGAATTAATTTAATGGATAGCATTATTCTGTTGGGTTCCAAGCGCGACTGTTGGGTCCAAGGTCGTTAATGGATTAATATAAATTGTAGGTAATTATCGTCATAATGTTTGATCCATAATATTCAGTAGCAATATTGAGTCTTTAAAATAAGCCCAGACTTCGTATTACTAAGCTCGGAGATTATAGTTAACCTTCTTATTTGGAGAGGCATGTACCACCAGTACCACAGACATTCGGTAGACTGAAATCATAATAAAGTTATAAGAATATAATTATAAGTTTCATAAATAAATACGCGAAATACGTTTAAGAATGCAGTGTTCGTCGTGGGCTAGACGTTAACAACTCTAATCATCAACAGCCCATTAAAACACGCCTCTTTTCACACGAAGAAGGTTTGAGCATTTATCACCACACTTTCTCAAGGTTTCAGTATAAGTTATAAGGCCAGGTTTCTTCACATTGTATGTCAAAATATTTCTAGAAATATAACTCTGAAAAAATTACTTTTAGTACATGCCAAGTTTTGAAACCACACTCTTATCCATGAGAACTGGTGTCTCAAGTCACCAGACGTAAGTCACTAGTTCTCATGCATAAGAGAGTGGTATTAGATTTGTTATAAGGATGTCACTATTCCGACCTGATTTTTATGAATTGTGTTAGAACCATCTTAAATGAGTGAACGTATTATAGTATAAATAGCTGATAATAAGTTGAGAGTCTTTCGAGAGCCTGGTAAAGTCAAAATTTATATAAATAAACGCATGGACATTCCTTTTTGTAGAAAATATTATGAAATCTATGACGTATATTCTTATTTAAACTGCACTTGTATTTTTATTTCATGTTTTCAATATGAGAGAATTGACGGTAAATTTTAATAATAATGACTTTGTATGCCATAAATTGGTTACTGATGCTCGTATATCAGTGAGATTGATCAATACATCAGCAGCTGCAGTTTAACAGGCCTAGATTAAACAAAATAATTAGTGGGTGCACCTTGCTCATAAAAACTGTATTTTCATTGTAACTTTTTTTGCAACAATAAAAAAATTCTCAGCGTTATATTTAGAATTATCTACTGGTATACTAATATTATAAAGAGGTAAAATTTGTGAGTTTGTATATAGGGTGTTATCTTTGGAACCGCTGGTCGGATTGCCAAAATTCTTTCACTGATCGATAGCTACAATGTTCCTGAGTGCTATAGGCTATAAAACATCACGCTACGATTAAATGGAGCAGCGGGTGAAACTGCGCAAGAGTACCTAGTCTCGAATAGATTCAAACATAATCGTTTCTTTTTATATGGAATTGACACCCAGAGTTCAAATTAGATTTATCTTCGAGTAAATTCAATAATATTTTTATTATATTAAAAAAAAGCTTTTCGATATTATTTTTTTATCCGTCATCTACTCTTTTAGTTAACTTTTTTGATTAGTAACTATTACGGTGGGCGCGTATTTTATTTTTTGAAAATATTGACTTACTCACGTGAATGAACTAAGAAAAGATGAGCGTCAGCGCTGCGACACTGCTTATGAATAAGAGTCCCGTTGTGACTTGAAATTAGTAGAGCTTTTCTCAGTTCAGTCACGTCAAGTGATTATGTTGTTATTTTATATTAATTTATTATTTCAGTTGTAAATATGACACTCATTGGTGACCAACAAATAAGTAAGAAATAAAGTATTACATTGTAATCTAGCGAAATACCTAATGATTTTCCCATTAAAAAACTTAACAAAACCATTTTAAGTGACTAAAAAGAAGTTGGTTCGTAAATTTCGTACAATCCGCGGCGAGATACAACCGAGATAATCTCAAGACACTCTCATTAGGAAGACTTTAAAACGAATTAAGTTGCCAAATAAATCTCTTTGTAATTAGTCTAATTGTATTAGTTCTTTATGCGCCGCTAGATGGCGCTAAGTGCAAATTATTTTAGTATTTTTACAGATATGGAAAAGTATGATTGTCGGAGACGGCTATTTTGTGAAAAAGATGACTGGCGTATTGTACTGCATAGGTATAATTAATTAAAAACTCACGAAACCGCCTTAAGCAAGATCGGTGCTCAATGCTCATACATTTTTACGTGTGAGAATCGATATTTGTCGAGCAGTGGGAATGTCAACAAGATGATATTATTATCAATAAACATAAAAAAATATGAAGTTGTTCGTGGCGACTTCCAAGTCTTGGGTTCGATTCTCGGGTCGAATTAAGAATATAGTTTTATTTTTAAAATCTTAGTAAGTAATAGCACGGACTTTGCTATTGTGTATTCCATATTATATGGGACTCATAACCTAGCTGATAAAAAGTCAGTTTGTGGGTGTAAATTATTATGTAAACGTGGGAGAGCAATACTTCGACACGAATAGGTCGGCTCGACCGAAGTGATACCACGGCCTCACAGAACAAACGGCGTGAAACAACCAGCACATTGTGTTTCGCCGTGGAAGTGAGGTTGTCTCAATCCATTGTCCCCTCGCCAATATCCAAATTTTCGAATCCCAACAGGCCAGATTGCTTACCATCAGGTAATCCATATGTTCTGTGCTGTCCTATCTTAAAAAATCTCAAAACCTCTTCAAGCCCAATCGAATATACGCGAAAACGTGTGACGGTACTCAATTACAAATGTTTAATGACATTTTAAAATTTCGTCTCAAACAAATTACAATCTTAAAAGATACGCAGTGTTTTAGCGTACCTGCTAATTAACTTAATGGATTTCTAGATTTAATGTAGGTACTCGTTACTTGGAACTTCGGAGTTAGAAACGAGGCGAGACAGTGTACGCACATATTTATTTTAATTTTATTACTATGTATACACGTATTTGGCAGCCATTTAAATATTTGCTCAAATGGAACCGTTTATAATTAAGTAAAACTTTATATTATGCTGAGCATAAGCAAAAATAAATAGTTTCGCTTACCAACTTAATTAAGAATCTTATTAAATCTATATCATCAGTTATTTTTGCAGTCGCTCAAGCCAGCGACCTCGCTCGGAGTACAAGGGTAAAAAAATGAATAAGTATGTGTTTATCCAGACTGTATATACTGTATCTCTAAGTCAAACTTCATTCTTATCTGTTCAGTAGTTTTTGCGTGAAAGTGTAACAAATCATTTGATTAACTTTGTCCCACACTTGAAGTTTTTCTTTGTCGTGGTTTTTTACAAATATATGTACAATTTGCAATACGTAGGTATCACATCACTGCCCGACTTGGTACAACAACGGAGTATCATTCACACCAACTTTTGCGTATATTGTAATTATTAGTAGAGTAAAATAATTTAATTTAGCTATGTAATGTCGGTTAGTCAGAGATTTAAGTGTGGGAGAGCCATGCTTCGGCACGAATGGGTAGGCTCGACCGGAGTGATACCACGGCCTCACAGAAAACTGGCGTGAAACAACCACAGCGTTATGTTTCGTGTGAGTGAGGTTACCGGAGGCCCAATCCTTCTTCAATCCCTAAATCTCCAAATCCCTAATCCTTAAACGGTCGGCAACTCACTCGTAACTCCTCTGTTGCGGGTGTCCATGGGCGGCGCTGATTGCTTACCATCAGGTAATGCGTCTGCTCGTTTGCCGACATATAAATAAATAATACAAATCGTTTATTTGCAAACCAGGTTTTTGTGCTTACAATATTGTGATTGAAGCCTCCTTTTAAGCAAGATGTGCCTGTGTTAGGAGACTTCGCTCTTTTACATAAAAAAGGTGTTTGTGTCTAGTAGTGATAATCACTTTTCATTGGTCTTTATATGCCAGTTCTCATAGCAAATTTACTGAAAAAAGCAAGGATCATTTAAATTTCTTTTTCAACGTAAAATTCATTAGAGGTCACTTTCTTATGATGTGAAACTAAATCAAAATAATGCAGATGACTTTCACAAGACAAAATATTATTAGATCGTCAACCCTTATCTAAAATTCCAATCAGCCTCGACTCGGTCAGTTTTAAGCAATTATTTTCCGAATAATATCATCGGTTTAGTTTCCCTTAAACCACAAAACGTAACCATAAACCAATAAAACTGAATTTCTCTAGAACTTTGTTGAAAATTTAGTTCGTCGTAACATTCGACGTTTTAATGGAGTTATCGGTGTGCAGAATTTATCGAACATAGAAAAATAGAAAAGTATTCGATATTTAAATACCGGAAATGTTTAACAAAAAATAAATAAATTTTACTTTAGGATTAACGTCATGACTTTTCGAGTCAATAAATACACAAAAATATTTTTATGTTCGGTTAGAAAAGAGAAAAACAAGTGTTCAATATTTCAAATTAATCTCCGAGATGGATTTTAACAAATAATTGGACCCGATAAGGTAATCGAGAAAATCCTGTCGCAAAATTAAAAACTAGGACTGATAGTATTCCTAGGCTTTAGTTTTATAAGTTAAGCAATAAAGTTACTTGCCAGAATCTGTGGTTAGTCGTAGGTCGGTATCCACCCATTGGAGACAGAGCGAGCTTTCTACCCATAATGGTATATGTACAAAACCTAGTAAGTATCAATCTTTCCGAGTTTTGCGAGTGTATACATAATAATAACACTTTTACACATCAAAGGGTATAAAAAAACATTGTAAAGAGACGTAGACTTATAATTTAAAAGTCATAAGTTTGTTCTTCACCTTGGGCGAGCTTAGTCTTCAATATCTTCGAAAGTGCTGCACTTTTTACCACCAAGACGCCTTGGTGCTAGAACATAAATATATTAAGTATAATTATCGAAAAAAAGTTCATGACAACAATATATACTCATATACAAAATAAAAATACATTTACAATATTTATTTTGTCCAACAGCACTCCTAGTTTTATTGGAGACGACACAAAAACTCTTAGGCAAAAATTATTGTGACAATATTTGCTTAGGATGAGTGCCTAAATAAATAGAGGAAGTATGGGGTTGGGAGACAAATATACTTGGTTAGAAGTTTCTAGTTTACCTCGACCAAGTGGTCAGTGGGTCGTTCCGTCTAAAGGCTTACTTGACGACAATAGGTAGCAAACAGATTATAAAAACTACTTTTCATATTAACGGATACTTAACTTGTCTATTTTCTTTTTATGTAATAGATCGGCAAACGAGCAGACGGATTACCTGATGGTAAGTAATCAGCGCCACCCATGGAAACCCGCAACAGAGGAGTTACGAGTGCGTTGCCGACCTTTTAGGGATTAGGGATTTGGAGATTTAGGGATTGAGGAGGGATTGGGGGTGGGGAAGTATTGGGCCTCCGGTAACCTCACTCACACGCTGAAACACAACGCTGTGGTTGTTTCACGCCGGTCTATACGTGGTAAAAAAAAACTTACAATGAAAGCCTGAATAATAGCTGATACCTAGAAGAAAACAGCCAGAAAATGGGGTCACAGATATAATTATCGAACGGTATCGGTTATTTTTTCAGATTTTTTTGGTAGCACTGTTTATGAAATTTTGGTCGATATAAAATATGTCAGTAAGCTCCTTCTTCATTGTATAATTCTGAAATCCCTTATCACCATATCGACATTCTCAAATTTACATTCCATAAAGTTGGAAACGCACCTGTACAACTCCTGGTGTTGCGAGTGTCATATCAGGTGATTTATGCTTCAAAAAAACTGATTAAATTACAAGTGAAGTTTTAGCATGTAAAGAGATTGACGATTGTAAAAGAAGCGAAAATGATGTAGAGGAATCGTGTCATTTGGCATCCAGTTGTCTATGCATATCCCAATGAGCGACGAGCGTGACGTATGTACATATTTTACCTTCATCATCACCAGCTTATAAGTGCCTACTGCTTAGCAGAGGCCTCTTCACACACGGGAAACGTTTGAGCTTTGATCACCACGCTTGCTCAAGGTGGATTGGCGATTTCAAACTGACAATTAGAAATTATAAGTCCAGGTTTTCTCACGTTCGGGCACGCTACTATAGCATCGGTAAGACCCCTCTTTGAGGAGTGGCTTGAGAGACGCCACGGCGTCCTCACCTTCCGCCTGACGCAGGTGCTTACCGAGCACGGCAGCACCTTTGGTAGGTTCCTGTTTCGGATCCAGCGGGAGGAAACGCCCGAGTGTCGTCATTGTGAGGATCACCTGGAGGACACGGTGGAGCATACGGTGGCGGAGTGCCCTGCGTGGGCTGAGCACCGCCGTGTTCTCAGGGAAGTGATCGGCGGCGGCGACCTCTCTCGCCCGGCCTTAATCGAGGCCATCTGGGAAGCTATCTCCTCCTTCTGCGAAGCAGTTATGCTCGCAAAGGAGGAGGCGGAGCGCGTGAAGGAACTATCCTCCTCGCGCCCCAGCCGCCGCAGAAGGCGACATTCCGGACGTCGGGGATCGAGAGATGATCTCCAGCTACCGTAAGCGCGGGTCTGCGGACGGCGAGTAAGGGTAGCTCGCCGCCCGACCAGAACCGGACCCGAGCGTACGGCGCGTAGCGTTCCGCGCGCGCCTCGAAGAGCAAATAGACCACCACAGTCGGGGCCCTAAAGGGCTGATGTTTAGCCGGGGCTGCGGGGTAAGCGCAATGAGGCACCGCGACCTCGGCCCAGAGCAGGAGAAGGAACGTGGGGGTCTCTCGCCTTACCCTGGGCGGGAAAAGTCATTGGATGATATAACCCCGAAAAAAAAAAAAAAGGTTTCCTCACGCTGTTTTGCTTCACCTTATGTTAGTGGTGTCTAAATAATTATAGAAAGTATATGTCTATAACTCGAAAAATATCACATTGGTACTTGCCAAGTTTCGAACCCGCACCCTCATGCATGAGAAGCGAGCGCCTGAACCTTCGGACCACTACAAGTTGTATAGTATACGTATGTTATTTATTATAATATTATCTCCAAATTAGCTAATTCATAAACCTAATTAAAATTTTCTTTCAACCTTGTTCGTTTCTAATTTTAAACTTATATCATATTAATAATTCCTTCTAGCTTCAAAGTAGCATAAAATTAAAATAACTTCGTACGTACTAAGGTGTCGGCTTAAGTAAGGGCGTGAAACCATTACGTATTAATTAATCCTGCCAACAAAAAGAGGCAAATTGTACCACAAATAGGTACAAAAAAGGTTTAAAATGCTTTTACAAAACAATTCGAATTGCTATCTACTTAGACGTGGGAGAATTTGGGAGATTTCTAAAGCCTTTTTTGAGGTCGGTCCACAAGTGAATTGTTGGATCACCTGGTGGTAAGCAATCGGTACTGCATGCTTCAGGGAAAGGGTTTTGAATATTAGAACATTAGGGAAATTGTTTATTGAGGATGAGATGAAGAGTGGGTAGAGAGGGAGAGGTAACTCAACTCACAAATCAGTTGTTATTTTTCGCCTGTTTTCTTTATGACCGTGGTTTCACTTAATGAACGTACTTGTAGATGTTTTGAAATAGGAATCGTGTCGTTTAGCGTCCTTAAGGTTACTTTATTTTTATATTTCAATAAATATTAAGTAGTGTTACACTGTTCTCACATAATTGAACCAACTGTTTGTAAAAGGAATATGTATGTGAAACTGATTTAAAAAGAGTAACCATGGAGTTTCTTGCTCGTTCTTCTCCATCGGAATTTACACTTTAGAACGAGCAAATAGCATCACTAAGAGGACTGACTGTCCGACTGACACTTTATATCTTTAAAATTTTGTTTGGCGTTCAAAAGTACCTGTAAATGTCTAATTGGAATAAATGATTTTTGACTTTTTTTGAGCGCTATTCCTATCGAAAACAAGCATGATGATTATGTATTTTATTATACTAGTTTCCGCCAGAAGCTTTGCTTTGCTATAATACATTTATACATCAACCAGCTGACTCGTTTTTAGCTATTAAAAAATAAGGGTTGATCGAAGAAGGATGAAAATTGAGTATTGTATGTATTTTTGTATGTTGTATCAAAAACAAAACAGTAGCGGTGGACTACCCCTAACATTTAGGGGCATAAAAATAGGTGTTGGCCGATTCTCCTAGATATTACAAGATATTTTTTTGTGCTTATCTCCTAGATAAGCACAAAAAAATTCATCAAAATCGGTCAAACCGTTTCGGAGGAGTATGGCAACGAAAACGGTGACACGAGAGTTTTATATATTAAGATAAAATATATGTAGATATGTAAGTACGTTTATAACTTTTCTAAGCCATCTTGGAATGTTTGACAACCGTAACCTTCCCGCCTTTGCTACGCTTCCGTGGTTTTCATGGCTGCAAACAAAGGTTTACCGTCAACGCCTCGGGAAATTCCGTATGTTTGATGTAAGAGTACATAAAACATTTTTGCTTTATTCTCCGCTCGAGTTCTATAAAACACGTATGTGGGCATTCCCAAGATCAAGGTTAAATAAAAAGATTATTTACTACTACACTATCACTCGTAACTTCAATTGCATGATAATAATTATGATGATGATGAACTTAATTTAAAACTAGGGTACTAATTGCTTTCTATTTAATGTATGTTATTATACATATGAACCTTTCTGTTTAATCACTCTATCTATAAAAAACCGCATCAACATCCATTGCGTAGTTAAAATGATTTGAGCATACATCTCGTTGATCTACAAAGGATTATATGTCTGAAAAAGCGACTGGGCAACTGGTTGTAGCGTAATTTTTTGCAGTTTTGATTCTCGTACTTAATAAAAAATCCACTCAGATTCCATATTAAGTCAATTCCAAATGTATAATGTATACAATGCGACCATATATTAAACACACTTACACCCGGTTTCCGAAAGGCCGATCAATGTTAAAATAAATTTAATCTCTTGTCAAGTCATCTGATTGGTTGACTGAATTATCACCAACCAATCAGATGACTTGACAAGAGATTTAACAGCAGATTAGTTAATTTTTGCGTTGACAAGCCTTTCAGAAACCGGGTGTTAGACTCACAATTACAGAAGACGATAAAAGCCACTCGATTCGAAACCCAAATGCAGAATAAGAAAAGCACGGAGATTACACTTGCACGCATAACTTATACGTTTAAGGGCTGATTTTCCAATGGTTAGATAAAAGTTACCTGGGCAATAATAATGATGCTGTCGCGACAGAATGTTTGTATAAGACAGTGACAGCAACAATTTTCGTCCTTAGATAACATTTATCTGACTATTAATCATCTATCAGAAAATCAGGCCTAAATGGGATAATATCCGAAATATCCGAAACGAGAAAGTAGGCAAATCACCTGATAGTCAACAATTAAAAAGGTATACAGGTAACGCCTTTTGGAGTTTGGGTATTGGAGGATTAGATATGAGAAATCGATGTGGATGCTAGAGCCTCCAGTAACTTCACTTACTAACCCATCGCAAGCAATACTCAATACTCAATATATTTATTGCATTCTAGCATTATCGTGTCCGTTTTCTGTGAAGTCATTGTAAGTGTGGGAGAGCCATGCTTCGGCACGAATGGGACGGCTCGACCGGATTGATACCAAGGCCTCACAGAAAACCAGCGTGAAATAACCACAGCGTTGTTTCGCAGTGCGAGTGAGCCTTTACCCCTTTCCCTACCCCAAAAGGTCGGCAACGCACTCGTTACTGCTCCGTCGTTGCAGGTGTCCATGGACGACGCTAAAATTGCTTATCATCAGGTTATATTTTTGTTTGTTTGCCCACCTATTATATAAAAACTAAAATCACTCGACTTAACAGACCCATTTGCGTCAAAAAATCTGTATAATATATCCTTTCAATAATAAATTACGAAATAGTAAAAAAAAATACATAAGTTATTTACATAATTAATATTCTCTTTATCATAATCTAACAAACTTTATTTAATAACCAAATACCGGTTAACTAGTCTTTTGATCATGATTACACGAGTTATTAATAAGTCTTTTGATTTCATAGTTAATTTAACCCTCAAAATACGCCGGTACCCTTATCTAAAAATATCGACGTTTACGGTACCAAGGTATACGTGGATCAGTTTTAAAATAAATTTCTTGTGTTGTGTATGAAGATCAATATAGAAAACTTGTTATTTCCTCAAGGGCTAAGCGAAAAATGATACAAACGTGTATTTTTTATATTAAACTTTCCATCACATTATTTGCAGCCATGCATCTGTCGTTTTGTGTCTTGCTTAAAAATAAATGCTTTAAATTTTTAATGCAATATTTAACTAAAAAAACTTTTCTACCTTTTCTTACAATGCGTTTACGACAGGTACATGCAGTTTTCATTCTTATCTACATACAGCTTATTTGCTAATTGGTAAAAAATACGATGTCACATGAAATTACAAAATTCACACAATTTTCGATTTTGATTTTTGTATTGAATATGACGAATTGTTACTAGACCACCGTTAAGAATATTTGACCATATTGCGAATCCAATACAAATCACTGTTCCAAACGAAAGTTTATAAGCACCCGTAGAAAACCTAATGATATAGCCAAAACAAACAACAATAGAAAAGTTACCCATAAAATTATTAGTCTTAAATAATTTAAAAGCAAACAAGGTCGCGTGGCACAGTTACATTAATAGCTTAATAAGTTAATTTAGTTAGAAATACCTTATTTTGTTTGAAAAACATTTTGTAAAAAATGGCGACATGCCTGATAAATGATTCTAAGTGGTTGTCGACACGTTTGAAACTATAATTTGTTATATTTAATCGGACGGTAGGTAATTACAAAATTGTTCAGTTAATTACGATATTGAAAGGAAGTTATTATTTAATGTTTTTTTAATTAGGTGATAACAATTATAGGTATGGTTTAAAGAGGAAAAGGTAGGATTTAGCGGTATGGATATTTTTTGGTTACTTGCATTCGATATTCGGGTTGGAATTTCTTTGTTTGGGATTATAACAGTTATAAAAGCTTTTCTCATTACACATCATCGGCCCAGCCATAAGTGGACGAATAAGGTTTTTGAAAATTAAGTACTATGACTACTCGAGCCGAATAGATAATTATAACTAGAATATTATAAGTCCTGATCTCCTTGCGATATTTTCCTACGCCTAGGAAAAAGAAAGTTCATGTAACTTTTACTTTTGCAAGGTATATGTATTTTTGTAGTTGCCAAATTTGGAAACCGCCCCCTCATGCATAAGAAACTAGAACCTTAACCTCTGAGCCACCATGATCGCCACTATAAAATAATTTAGGCCTTCATATTTACGAAGTTACGTCAATACACAGTTTGTACCCAAGCTAAACTCTTGACGAATAGTTCTTGATGAGAAAATGCAGTGACATCCACATATTACTATTAACGAATGGTAAATCATTGCGAACAATTGGTATGTGAAATAAACAGAAAGTTCCAAATACTATCTACTCGTATTAATATTCCATAGCTCTGACTTAGAGCAGGAGAAGGAACAGGGTTTTCAGTCAGAGAGACTTTTCGCTCAAGACATTTAATGATGTTTCCCTAAAGTAAACCCTAAACTATATAACAGTGTAGCCCATTTCTAAAATGCATGCTTAAAATTAAAAGTAATTAACTCCGTAATAAATTTGAAGTCACAATCACGTTAGCGCACAAAATTATGAGCAAGTAACACATGCACTGCATATATTTTGTGAATTCTTGTTCGTGTTCCAACACTTTTAGCATGCTACATAATAATATAATTACAATTGTTATGAGCAAAACGACTTCTTTACTTCATTCTGTATTTCTTAAACATGAATAATTTTATGCTTAAAATTAGCAAAAAATGGTAAAGGAAATAAGCAGAGTTCCACGCATCCAATCAATTCTAATCAACGCGACATCAATTTTTCACCGTTTATGAACGACACCAAAGTGTGGGAGAGCCAAGCTTTGGCAGAATGACCCGCTCAACCGGAGTGAAACCACGACCTCACAAAAAACCGGCATCAAACAACGCCTGCGGTGTGTTTCGCCGAGTGAGTGCACCGGAGACCCATACCTTCCACTGTTATCCCAGATTTCCCCAAAAAGATGCTACTTTTTTTATTGAAATGATGGAAAGCGACGATGCGGTCGACGATGGATCGCGCTTACCTAGAAGTAACCTATTCACTCTTGACTTATGATAGTTACAATCTGGGTATCTTCCCAGATTGTAACTATCATGAAACACCGACTCCGGCAAGGAATTCCACTCCTTGGCTGTACGCATAATGAATGTGCTCCCAAAACGTGTTGTACGTATATGTGGGACATCCACTATGTACCGGTGGCGCAATGCCGTACGTCTGGTGATCCAATGATGGAACGGGCTAGGCGGAATTAAATTATGTAATTCCAACGCACATTCCCCGGAATGCAACCGGTAGAAAACCGACAGGCTAGCAACTCGGCGTCGATGCTCAAGACTTTGAAGTCTCGACTCGACAAGTGCATCATCTACTTGCCATGGTAGTGCTAATTGCTTACCCTCAGGTGTTCCGACATAATTATCTGGACGACAAATTAGGTTATTAGGAAACCTATTTTTCTTCTTGGGACGGCCCTTGCTTGTCAGCCATACTTGTGACCAATGAACCAATGATACAGTGGAGTCCAGCAAAGCACTTACTACACTATCAAATAAATCCTTACCTTAAACAATTAAAACAGAGAATGGAAAAGGAAATAAATAATGTTACCTCTATTTGACTTCATAAAGAAAAGTAACAGTTTCAAACAAGTTTTGTTTAAAAATGGCGTCAGTAAACGCGAAGTTCCGTGTAATAAATAACATCTAGAAACAATGAAATAAAATACAAAAAACAAACGCAAACACGGGTAAACAAACTAGCTAGTGGTACGTACTGAAACGTATTTTTAAATTGAGGCTTTGAAATAAGCGATTTTGAATCAATCGGATAGTTAGTTAGTTAGTTATTTCATCATCATCACCTTTGATCCACAAATTGTTGTTCCGAGTCCGCGTGTGGTGTGTATGTGAATTTTGCATGTTTGTAAACGCACCCACAACACAGAAGAAAATCATAGAGTTTATCAGGTTATTAGGGCCCACTGCTAAGCAAAGATCTCTTTTCACACTGAGATGGTTTGAAAATTAATCTCTGTGCTTATTCAAACCAGTTTGGCGGCTTCAAATTTGTGATTAGAAAAAACAAATGATTACTAAATAATCATATAGGTAAAGTAATGAACTTTAAATGATTTGGAAAAGGTCACTGATCACTTGAATTGTTTTGACCTCGGTACGAGTTCACGTATAGTATAAAACAAAGTCACTTTCTCTGTCTTTATATGTATGTGTATGTATGTTTAAATCTCTAAAACTACACAACGATTTTGATGCGGTTTTTTAATAGATAGATGGAAGTTTATATGTATAATAAACACTCAATAAATCGCAGAGAAATTTAATATCAGCCTCGCACATTTGCAAAGCCCGGGTCGCTATCGAAACTTAATATTATAAATGCGAAAGTAACTCTGTCTGTCTCTTCTTCACGCCAAAACTACTGAACGGATTTTTGTGAAATTTGGTACAGACATAGTTTGAAACTCGAGAAAGGACATTTAGGTTAGATTTTTATACCAAAAATCTGCAGGAAGTCACTATTCCAAGCGAACGGAGTCGCGAGCATAAGCTAGCTAGAATATAAAATAAAGATAAATAAATAAAATAAAAATCGCTGTTTTCACAGCCCCAGTGACGGAGTAAGCTGTAATATTTCGTTTCAACATCTGGCGTCGGTAAGGAAATTCCCAAGCTGAACACTCAAGTTTCAGAGGGATTCTTTTTTCATAGTTGCCTTGTTCTGAAAAGTTCAGCTGTCAGTTTTGTGTTTAAGAAAAATTGTTAAATAAAAGGATGCGATGGTTAGATGCTGTAAACTAAGAAGGATAAACTGTGAGATAGGATTATGTTGTGTTTTCTTAACTTTGTGGTATGAAAAATATGTTTAATGCTACTCGGAATGTTGTTGGAAACTTCCAACTGTGTGTACTCAGTGAACTGATTAAGGCTTTAGACGTTTTCGTTTTAATGTAAGTTGAAATTGTAAATTATGTTTATTCTACTATACTATAAATCTTAACTTAACATTTTGATGTCGTCATTATTAAGCCTGCTTTAAGAAGAAACATTTCGGTAAACTAAGGAACTGTTGGTCGGAAAATGGTATTGAATATTGCAAAAAAACTCTTTTAATAATGGTCTAAGGAAAACATCATTGAATTTATAATTTCTATATATCAGTTTGAAATCGCCAATTGGCCTTGGACAAGCGTTGTGGTTAATACTCGAACGTTCTCCGTGTAAGGTCTATGCTCAGAAGAGAGCATTTATTGGCTGATGATGATGACTTAAAAAGACTTTTATATCTAAAACAAATGTTATATGAAAGAGTTTAATATTAATTCGGAAAAATAAAATGTTCTCCTATACTTTTCATCTTCACAACTACGTACAGACAAGAAGTGAAACAATATATTTTATAATATTTTATTTTCTGAACAGTTACCAGGAATTTTGCTATTGTGTAAAGTCACGTCTGTGATTCCCAGAAGGGGTGGGAGTGGAGGTCCATACAATATACACCTGCTTTTCATCAGCTCTGTTCTCTGAAATGACTTAGTGGCTACTATTGCGAAACTTAAAATGGAAATATACGTTTTTAAGTATTTGGACAATTCCATATGTGAGTTGATGATGTCCACCATTTACCTGTGGAATGTGAAAAGAACAGGATAGAAAGAGAGATAGTGATGCGAGAGCTATGGGTTAATAAGTACGACATTGGGGCTTTTATTAAGATAATATTATCTTCACTAAATTCAAAAAAAGCGGGACTGATCTTTGAAGTGGTTGCTACATCATTATTTAGTTACGTTTCGAAGCCAGTTATTTTAGGTTATGAGGCTGGCATACCTTAAAGGTATAACTAAACTAACTATAACAAACATAAAGGTTTAGCTAAAACTAAAATAAAGAAACTAGTAAGTCAAAAGCTTATAAATACATAAAGATAAAAAAGTATTTAGCCAATTTCACCAACCAAAAAACCACTCTTAATGGCTACAAACGAGTAGATGGATAAGTTGCTGATGAGCCATCGGTCTGTCCACAGCTGCCTATAACATAAAAGGTGATTCCAACCTTAGTAGTGTTAGGGATTTGGGGATTAGGCGTTCGGTAACCTTACTCATACAGGGAAACACAATGAAATGAATTAAAATCTTTATTTGTGATACGTATGTTCATTTGGTTGATTATTTTGAAATTAGAGTACGCTATGATCAGCCTATTTAAGGCATACAAATAATGGTTTAGTAATCATTTGTGTTTTTTAAATAATCAAGGAACTAGTTAGGTTTGTAAGTATGAATTATTGAATTACATATCAATATTGTTCGTCAAAAAGTCAGATGAGGATACAAACATTGTTTCACGATGGTTTTCTGTCAGGCCTTGGTATCACTCCGGTTAAACTTAATAAGATCGATTTTTAAAAAAGCGTACTCTCTTACATATATTATTTCAATATAGTATACATTAAAGTGAATGATAAATTCAAAAAAAGATAATTGATACGAATCGCCTATAGGTTGCAAATTGACATCACAACAAATTCTTTAAACCAATATTTGTATTCCCTGTTTGTCCACTATAAAATCATCGAACCTAGAACATAAAATGACATACTAAATAATAAAACATTACTAATACTGCTTTCAACCCTTTCCAAGCAGCTTAACTTGAAATAAAAATGTGGGTCCACTTCTCAGAGACCTAAAACAACATACGATAGTCAGAAATATGAATAAGTTAGTACTCAACGAACTTTGTAAATAGAAATATGAAAATTGAACTTTAATAGTCTGTCAAGAGGAATGAGAATTGTATTTTTATTAAACGAATTTTAAGAGAATATCAAATAGGTTGGTCCGTATTCCATCATCAGCTATGTAATGTTATTATACTCTATTTTATTAACCTTAAATAATGAATTTTAGTTTCATGATTATCTTTCAAGGGTCGTGGTGGCCCCGAGGTTACGGCACCCGCTTCTCAAGGATGAGTTGTTTGGTTTCGAAACCTGGCAAGTACCAATGTGACTTTTTCCGAGTTATACATACTTTCTATGATTATTTAGACACCACTGCTAAACGGTGAAGGAAAACATCGCGAGGAAACTTGGACTTATAATTTCTAATTATAAGTTTCGCATTGAGCAAGCGTGGTGATTAATGCTTAAATCTTCTCCACGTGCGAAGAAGCCTTTGCTCAGCAGTGGGCACTTATAAGCTGATGATGATGATTATCTTTCAAACGAATGTAAATTGGATATGGAAAAGTACTTGGTTGTTATATAAGCAGGCAGCAGGAATATCGTGGTGGCTCGGAGGTTAGGGCTGCTTCTGCCCGCTTCTCTTGCATGAAGGTGCGGGTTCGAAACATGGCACGTACCAATATTTATATACTTTCTATAATTATTATAGACACCACTGACATACGGTTAAGGTAAACATCGCGAGGAAACTTGGACTTATGATTTCTAATTATAAGTTTGAAATCGCCCACCTGCATTGAGCAAGCGTGGTGATTAATGCTTAACCCTTCCCCGCGTGAGAACTTTGCTCAGCAGTGGGCACTTATAGGATAAAGATGTGATGTGTGTGATAAGCAGCTTGCTTCTTCTTTGATTGCGTCTTTGTTTATCGCTAACATTTAATACCCAAAGCTAATTCATTAAAAATATTTATAGACCAAGATTAAAAAATATATTCATATTAAAAGACTATGTTTGAGCGCCTTATGCAAGGAGAGTCTGACACTCCCTCTCCCCTCGGAGAAAGTCATTTGAAGATTTTCCTGAAGACTTATTGGAAATTTTCTGTCTCTGAAGCCCTTACCGTTGGCAACTCAGACCATGCTCCTGATACCAGTTGGCGTCATAGATTTCTTTTATGTGACTGGACGGCAAACGGGCTCACGGATAACCTGATGGTAAGCAGCGCCACCGATAGACAAACGTAAAAATGGAGGAGATAGAGTGCGTTGCCGACCTTTTTGGGATTAGGGTTGTGAGGAGTTTTGGGCCTTCTCAACCTAACTCACATGGCGAAACATATCGCTGTGGTTGTTTCGCGCTGGTTTACTGTGAGGCCGTGATATCACTCCGGTCGAGCATGGCTCTACCACACCTAAGTCTTACAACTTTTTGATTCTTGTATTCAAAACTATACATTCTACAACAGCATTTATTAATATTTCGAGTTTTTTAAACAAAACATGTGTTTTATAATAATAGCCGTATACTGGTACCTAGTATTATAAATTGCATATGTCTTGCCTTCACTTATCGTGCTGTGTAATGCGTGCCTCGTGCAATACAGCTCAACTATTTGTCATGTCCGCCGCTTGACCCATTTACATATCTTTTAGCGTTCCTAAAGGTTCAGTTTAAGTGGCAGCGGTACTTAGCCTACCTTATAAAAGCGATAAGCTATAATTCTGTGTTTTAAATAAAAGTGGTGGTAGCCCGAAGGTTATAGCGCCCTCTTTTTAAATAAACATGGGATTTCGAAACCTGACATGTACCAATGTGACAATTTCGAGTTATAATGTACTTTCTAAGATAATTTAGACATTTGGTGAACGAAAACCTTGCGAAGATGTTGCCATTCCATCCTGAGTCATAATTACCTTCTCCTTGAGAGAAGAAGCAATTGCTCAGCAGAGGGCTGTTGTAGGTCGGCTGTAGTATTTCAAATATGAAATTTTAATAGTTTCATTGCCTGCCAGCCTTAAACAAATTACTACCAAAGTCGTCTTTTCTTTGTTTTTATAATAACTATCGTGAGACATACTAAATTAACTAAAATTCGCGGGTTACTCACGTGCAAATGTTGAGAAAAGCTCTACTAGTTTCGAACCACAGAGGGGTTCTTCCTCATGAGCAGCGTGCGCGGACGCGGCGACGTCGCGCAGCCTACGTCGTCTCGTCTTTTCTTTGGCTAGAAATAAATCCATTCATTCATTTAACAAAAATCCAGCGTTGGAGGACACAGATTAATCCAAGATTAAAAAAAATTGCTAATACTACGTAAAAAGAGACAGAAAATAGTTTATCGCTGTAACTGGAACCATACACTATAGAGGTCACTTTAGAGGTAAATGTTCAGCTAAGAGTGGCATAAAATGCTATCACAAATTGATTTTTTAAACAATAATGTTCTTATTTATTAGCATTTTTATTTTAGTTTTCATCTATTTTAAGTACATTTATAATTAAACCGAAAATAAAAGTTTTAAATTTATGTTATTCCTGGTAAGAATAACTCTATACTTTCTATCGTCTGATTCTGTTTTTATGTCCCTTGGGTGCTTGTTACAAATTTTCTTGAAATTGTTAGCAAAAAGCTTATAATTTAATATTAACCCAACAATTTATGGTATCATGTCATTTTTCAGTCTTAAATTGCAATTTAAGTTGCTAAATAAATTTTTTGCTTCAAAATACCACCAAGAGGTCACATTACCCCTTATTTAAATAAACACAATCTGTTAAAAATGAAGTCACGTCGTAAGCTTCATCTAGCCTGTCTCCTCTTTGGTGTCATAAGAAGTAAATGCCCGTCATACCTCTACTCGAAGCTCTCGTGGGTGAATGCACATCGCCAGCGAGAGGGTAGGCGTTGTGCGCAGCAGCTGGCTATACCGCAGCATAAAACCGCTGCGTTTAGAGGTAGTTTCAGATATGCGGCGTCAAAGTGCTGGAACAATATCCCCCCGCCTATTAGGAATTTGCAAAGTATAGGTACTTTCAGAAGAAAGCTCAAAGAGTTTGTGCTAACTTCTCAAATCAATAGCGCCGAAATAAATATTGACCTGTCTTTTATTTAATGTTTACTTTTGTATTATTTATTAACACTATCATTAATTTACAATTAAATATCTGCAATCACATATTACTAAAAAATATTTTTTCTATACCTACTCCTCACTATTATATTCACATAATTATATTTATTTAATAAATAAAGGACTCACCGTCACCGCTCGAGTTTTGTTGCGAGAGTTGATCGCCGATTATCATAGCATTTGTTCAGTTTCACGTCACGCAAAATTCTGGTTTTTCCCTCAATAGTAACTCAATACCATCGTAGTGATGGTGCGCGTAGTTATGGTGCAAATGAGCGTTAAACTGTGCAGCAGTATTTAAGTAACAATGCGACACCCTGCTCACCCGCAACTTCCAAGATTATTGTTGCGATTTTATGGTGTATTATTTTTCAAGTACCAACATTAAATTATGACATATATTTACCTATATTAAAAAAATATATATACTATTGAACATGTAAAAAGTAATCTTAAAAAATAATTTATATTTAACATATCACTATTTAATTATATTTTAGTATTATAATATTCTTATCTATCTCGTTTCTTTTATTTTCCCCTGGACTGATCACTAGAGCCCGCAAGTCTTAAAACTAAGATATTTTGTCATAATGCAGATTAAGATGCTCTAATTACTAGTAACTAGTAGATAGTATGTGTTGCATTCGTCCGTGCGTCACTGCAGGGGTGCCAACTGAAAATCAGTGTTGGGTGCTCCGTGCCCAGCTTTTGCTGAGTTGGCGACCCATTCGGATTGGGCATGTCCGCCAACCCAGGGTTGTATTAATGTATTTTTTAGGCTGTTTTCACGTTATTGTTTTGATTAATTTTATTTTTACTTTATTTTGTTGTCCTGTTACTTTAAACTTTTATTGTTTTGTTTTTTTTTATTGTTGTATTTTTTTGTTTGTTCTTGGCCTTCATGTCTCGGTCCGAATAAAAACAGTTTTCTTTCTTTCTTTCTTCTTCTTTCTAAATCGTACTGTTCGATAATAGACACATTCTGTATAATCTATATATTAATTTAGGATTAGAAGTAAGCGTAACGCACATTTTGAATACACATGACAATATAAAACACTTAAAAATAAAAACTCCCATCGAAATTGGGTTAAATGTAAAAAAAATCCATCAGTTTGTCTAGCAAGGAAATCAAACGAAAACTCGAAAGACGGGCCACTGACGGCGGAAATTGATAATTTCCATGCACTTTGACGTGTAGAGTGGTGGCTCACCCATATTTACGGGTTCGTTCCATTCACTTTGATGGCTTTATTGGTCTTCCAGTTTATGTACTAACGCTGATGATATTTGAAGAAGTGCAATGGGGTGTTTTAACTATTTTCGCTCGTAATTTGGTATAAATAAAAACCTTAAATAATAATTTGAATTGGGCTGCGGTGCGACCGCAATAAGGCAACGCGACCTCGGCCCAGAGCAGAAGAAGGAACTGTTTCTAGTCAGTAAGAGTCTGTCACTCCGACGCTGGGCAGGAGAAGTCGAGTCGGTTAGGCGAGAGAGAGTGTCAGACTCTTACAGTCTTACAGTCAGTATCCTCGACCTTAAAATTCGTAATTTGGTATAAATGAAAAACGTTAAACAATAATTTGAATTGAGTCGCGGCGCGACCGCAATAAGGCACCGTGACCTCGGCCCAGGGCAGAAGAAGGAACGGTTTCTAGTCAGTAAGAGTCTGACACTCCGACGCTGGGCAGGAGAAGTCGAGTCGGTTAGGCGAGAGAGAGTGTCAGACTCTTACAGTCTTACAGTCAGTACCCTCGACCGTAAAAAATTTAATGTATTTTAAACATTTTTCTAAGCAAACATTGACGTTAAAACTTATTTATCAAACAGTACAAGCAATTCCTTTACTCCTTTGAACTAACATACAGAAACGATGAGGGAAGACTGATTACGTCACGCAGACATTCAAGTTGTAGATAAAATGTATTCTAGAGAACATTAGCACTATCAGAGCAATGGCGGCAATATGAGAGCGTGTTGTGAAACGAGAATCGTCTTTGCGTCTACTGTATAATGATCTTTGTGTTAATTCCAAGCTCACTTAGCTGGGAGATACAATCTGTATCACTTCTGTATGTTTATCAAGAGGTTACAAATCACCAACTACCCTTATTCTGGTGATTAATTTGATGGAAATAGTTGCTTAAGATATACATATGTCACATAGGATGTCGCATGTTACTCACAACTACGTAACTTGAAATGACAAACGGACGTTCTCTTGTTGAATATAAAGGTAAGGAATCGAAAAACTCCATAAATATTTTTGGATGGAAGATCAGATTTAAACTTTAATAAAACAAAATGTTTCTCAGATAAACTGTCAAGAATAAAAAAAATCGAAATTCAATAAAAATCCACGCTAAATAACGTTGTGTTCGTATTTATAATGCGTTGTATTTTGTCGTGTTAGTGAAGTTACCGGAGGCCCAGTATTGTTCCAATCCCCTTTTCCTCAATCTTCAAATCACTTACAACCTCTAGAGGGAGTAATGATGTACATATATGGTAGAGCAATTAGAATTGAGACGAATGTCTTTTTGACAAACATAAAAAAAACCTTAAAGAAGGTTACCTACGAACGTGTGCTCAAAAACGCAACTATGACAATATAAAACACTGCTTCTTTACAAATCATACATAATATTATAACTACTGCCAAAAGCAACTGACTTCAACACACCATACACAAAACTATAGTTTATAACTGACATTAAATAAACCAGAGTTTGTTAATTATATTCATATACTGGCGAACATAGCGTGAACATGCTACAGCATTATTTTTAATCCTTTGATTTATCGCTCAAATATGGCGGTGGGTAATAAATCAGGGAGCATGGTACTTGCAGATTAAATTCTGACCTGATTTTGAACATAATTTGTGACAAGTCATGTTGGTGTATAAGTTTTTGACCTCTAATTATGGAATTTATTATTTTAGTGATGTTAAAGTGATCTCGATTTTCGGATGGTAAAAAAACATATCGACATATAATACTTATTTTTTTTAATACTCTTGATATTTGCTAGGTTTGAGTCGACTATATATGTTTTTTTATATATATAATTAGTTTTTCATCATAATACTATATAAAGAGGAAATAATAATTTGTTTAAATTGAATTGGCTCCGAAACTTCTTGATCGGTCAAGTAGTTTTTAATTTTACAAACCGATTTGCCACAACCACGGTTCGAAATATTAGAAACAAAAAAGACACGTTTTTTGGTCACCAAAAAACGTGTAGTTAGTTTATGCCACTCACTTGTGGGGCGAGGCCCTCGAGAGGAATGGGGAAGCTATTGCCGTTTTCTTAGAAGTGTCGAAGGCCTTCGATAGGGTATGGCACGATGGCCTTTTGTCTCAGCTTCCAGCGTACGGCATTTCTCCCGGTCTGATAAACTGGGTAAAAGACTTCCTGAGTGAACGGTCACTCCGAGTTGTTATCGATGGATGCTCATCAGAGCCTATGTCGACTAATGCCGGTGTTCCTTAGGGGTCTGTTCTCTCTGGAACTCTATTCCTGCTCCACATTAATGATTTGCTAGTGCCTGGTATCCTTGGGTTTGCAGATGATAGCACAGTTGTAGAGAGATACCTGCCCAGTGCTCGGGCTAGTAAGGAGCTAATCCAGTCTGAAAGGGAGGCTATGGTAGAGCGTACGAATGTCTCACTTCAGGTAGTTTAGTTATGGCAAAACTAATCTGGTAACATTTAACGCCACCAAAACACAGGCATGTTTATTCACCGCCAAAAGGAGCCCGTTCACCTTGGGTCCTGCTTTTCGGGATGTATCCCTGGAGTGCACCGACCGCCTTCAGCTCTTGGGAATGGACATTGCGTCAGACCTCAACTTTGGGCGGTTCATTGAATCAAGAGCCAAGGTAGCTGCTAGAAAACTCGGCGTTCTTGCAAAAGTCCGACGGTACTTCACACCGAGTCAGCTTCTAATGTTGTATAAAGCTCAGGTCAGATCGTGTGTGGAGTACTGCAGCCACATATGGGCTGGTGCTGCAAAATGCCACCTAGTGGCTTTGAATTCGGTGGAAAGGCGTGCAAAGAGGCTGATTGGAGATCCAGATTTAGTTGGGTCCAATCTTCAAAGTCTCGAGCACAGGCGCAGAATAGCCAGCCTTGCGGTTTTCTACAGGATGCATTTTGGAGAGTGTGCCCAGGAATTGCACGATTTGATTCCGCCATCCCAATTTCACCTTCGGACATCCAGGCGTACGGCAAATATCCACCCCTACGTTGTTGAGACACCTGCGGCCCGGACTAAGCGTTTTGCTTCGTCATTTATACCGCCTACATCAAGGGATTGGAACAGTTTGCCGGCTGCAGTCTTTCCGTCCGAATACAATTTAGGTGTCTTCAAGGCTAGAGTGAATAGGCTCTTAATAAACTAGTGCGACTTACCATCAACGATTGCATCACTGCTTACCATCAGGTGGGATCGCAGTCAAGCACTAGTTTATTGCAAGTAAAAAAAAAACAAATTTTTAATCTGTTCGATGCTATTTCAAGAAACATGTTTTATTTTTATAATAATTAATTTAAAATAATTCACGACGAGTCTTAAAATATTATTCAAATTGTGTACTTACATCAAACAAGAATTATATTTAGAAAAATATGTTTTTCCAATACTGAACGAGCAGTCGGGTAGGGCTACAGAGTCAAGTTTACAAAATGTTAATAGACGTCACGGCGGGTCCAAAACAAGATGGCCGGATACACTTGACGCGTTGCAGAAGAACGCTTTGTGGAGAGAGCCACAGCAGTGAGAAAATGGTTGATCATGGCTGAACATAAATAAAATCTTATAGAGATATAGAATATATAAACTTAGCAACTACAAGCAAATAATTTCACCATTATTCGATTGTGCATAAAAACAATTGGAAGGCTTTTCCAACAGGGTTTACTCAGCTGAACTTCAGTTTTTATCCCAAATGAAACTCAATAAAGCCTTTTGAAGTTACGGATTTGCGAATTCCAATCATTTTTATGCAGTTTTAGCCAATTTTGTTTTTCGGACGGACGATAGGAAAATTCGTTACCTGTGGATTTCTGTTTGTTGTATTGTATTACGCTTTCTATCTTTGATCTCTATTCTTTGTGTTTTGCTAATTGATTTTTTTATTCACTTATGTAGTTTTTTTCAGGATTGGAAGATTATTTTTCTGATGTGATATTGATGTGAAGGGTTTAATATGACAACTGCGCGTTTAACGCTGTGCCTTGGCGACAGTACCTAAAATGTGACAAGAATTTCATGCCCACACAGAACATTGTATAATCTTTGTAATATGCAATCACACTCAAGAGTAAGTAAGTTAATGTATCCACGACATAAGAAACTGTCGTAGTGTGGAAATGAAATCTAACAAAGTATATCAAATTTAGCCATAGAAATTATATATTGTATCTAACTATAGTAATCGCACTGAATGACGGGTATTCTGAGACGAGTAAAATGAATGACGGGTATTCTGAGAGAAGTAAAATATGCAATAAAAATTTACTGCATTTTCCTCTTAAAAAAAAGAATATATTTTCACAGAAAAAATAACCATTTTATTGTTTTAATAAAATATATTAACAAATTTATACTTCAAATTAATTAAAACAATACCGACTGACGTGTCATCACTTTTATTTTGGATTGCAATTGTTCAACGAACTAGTAATCAATATGTAAATATTTCATGTTTAATGTGGGGTGTCTGGGGGTGCCAAATTAGCAGGCAGTTAATTTAATGGTAAGTGAGGTAAGGTGCTCGTGGTCATCTACAACACATGAGGAGATTCAAGTGTATTGCCAATCTTTGGAGGAAATGGAAGGGTTGCCCAGGCCCTTCCTCGAAATCTCTTCAGTTGCCTAAGCATTAGCTGTAGCTCTATGTTTTGCCTTGAACAAACCAGAAAACCGTTGTGTGATGATGATGTGATACGAAATTCGCATATCTGTACTACAAAAAGTAAAAACATTCAAATAGCTAAAACCGAACATCAGGACTTTCAACTCATTATTCAAACTCATGTCCACCAGACCAGCAAAGTACTGCAGTCAATTACTAAACAGTTGTCAGTTTATCTCCAAAATCTCCCAAAATATAAAGCAACTGCGTCAGTTAGGAGGTGCAGCGGCGCCGTCCGTCACGCTGCCCGCTGATATATCGACGAGCTCTGTGCTGTACCGCGCTACTCGTAATGTGGGGTAAGGTGTAAGTGGAAGGCGGATTGAATGTCCTGCTAATCTGTGGATGACTTGTAGTTCTGGTGGCGGTTGTGGTAATTGGTTAAAACCAAAAGGAAACGTAAACAAATGAATAAAAAAAGACTTTTTTCGAGATAACTCGACGAGTTTCAAGCCGGTTTGAGGTTTATATTCAAAACAGCATTGGATCGTCGCGCAGCCTACAGACTGTTGATACAACATCAATTTTTGTATAAGTAATTATAGCAAAATCTATGTAGCACGACTGTACACTAGTCGCTTCATTAAATTATACAGACAACAAAAATGTCACTCAGAAATTTCTAAAGCAAATAACTCAATACTGTCTACGCGTATATTTTGTTTTGCAGCGTTCTTGTAAAGATCCTTTTTTTTCTACAACTCTACGATAGTTTAAAATACGCCTTCACTGGAATATCCAATTTTCTCTTACCTGGTCCGTGAACAAACTCTTCAAATTAAAAAAAAAACACAAATAACACATATTAATTCGACAACAAGTCAAATTTAATACTTTTATTAGAATGTCAAAAACCTAACTGTTCTATGAATTTGGTAAGGAAACAGAAATCTGATATCCTCATATTTTTTAAATTAACTTTATATGGTCTATCCATCATTCATTGGTGTAAGCAAGCAAGAAAGAAAGAAAAGACATTTATTTGAGACTGTTTACGACTATTTTGAATAATTAATTGTATTAAAGTCTTGAAGGAATTTATGAAGTTGGCATTAAACAATTCTTTAACGCAGGAGGTCCCTCCGCTCGCTTACAATTCACACCACACAACAGAAAACATTAGTAAGACTAGTTTACGACAACTAACGCGAAACTGAGCACTGTTCTCTCATGGTAAACTGGTGCGGTTAATGTTCTGCCCATTTATGCAAAACACACTCACTATTTACGTTGCTGTACCTACTTTGTACTGTTTTACATGTCGACGCTGTACTTCCCTTTAAAATCTTGTTGCGTTACCCTCGTGAGTTAAACCTATTTGATTTTATACTTGCCTGGTACGTCTGTTTAGAAAGACATGACCAATGCACAACAGTTCCATTTTTATTGAGTATTTTATTTTTAGTCGTGGTGGCCCGGAGATTGAGGAGCCCGCATCTCATGAATAAGAGTGTGGGCTCGAAACCTGGCAAGTACCAATGTGAGTTTTTTCGAGTTATATGTAATTGCTATGATTATTTAGACACCACAGACATACGGTGAAGGTAAACATCGCGAGGAAACCTGGACTTATAGATTCTAATTTTAAGTTTGAAATCGCCAACCCGCATTGAGCAAGCGTGGCGATTAATGCTCTAAACTTCTCCGTATGAGAAGAGGCCTTTGCTCAGTAGTAGGCACTTATAGGCTGATAATAATGATGATGATGATGATTTTATTTTTAAATTGTGTTTGGTGTGCAACATTAATTTTAAGATAACTTTTGCTCCATTTAAAGAAAGGTTTCAATCCTATCAGAAATTTTCAAGTAGGATGTCTTTTTTTCTATGGAATACGTCAACAAACGAAAAGATGACGGATTATCTCTAATGTTAAACAATCGGCGCCACGGGTGGCGCCTCGCATCACCAAGAATTACAAGTGCGTTGCCTTTTGGGGGCTGTTAGGGATTTAAGAATTCTTGATCCAGGGTTGAGGATGAAAGCAGATGGGTGGAGGAGGGTTATAATCGAGCCTCTGGTAGCCTTACTTAGACGGTGAAATAATGCAAGTGCTATTTTACGTTTTTATTATATAAGGCCGATTGATATCAGTCAAGTCGAGCAAGCTCGTTGGTACCAAAGCTTGGCTTTTCCATAATTCATTTACAAGATCATGTGGTTATTGCTGTGTTTCAGTAAAATATTAACTTGTCAAATGGTGTACTTAATGCAACAATTTATTTATTTTTGCAAATATACTACCATCGCACAACATTTTACACGTCAAAATTATAATAGCGATCACTTTTAATTATTAGGAGAGTAATAGCTAAATGCTATTACTTATAAATAAAGTCTCTAAGCTGGTCTAGCTCTAAACTTAATTTTTGTCCTTGTTTCTGTCCTAAAGATTATTTTCTTTTCCTTATTCTTTTTCATTGGTTATGATATTGCCTCTGCGCAAAGTTTTCAGACATCGTGGTGGCCTGGAGGTTAAGGCGCCCGTTTCTCATGCATGAGGGTGTGGGTTCGAAACCTGGCAAGTACCAATGTGACTTTTTCCGAGTTATATGTATTTTCTATGATTATCTAGACACCACTGATATACGGTGAAGGTAAACATCGTGAAGAAACTTGGACTTATAATTTCTAATTGTAAGTTAGAAATCGCCAATCCTCATTGAGTAAGCGTGATGATTAATGTTCAAACCTTCTCCGTGTAAGAAGAGGCCTTTCTTCAGCAGTGGGCACTTATGGGCTGATGATGATGATGATTCTTTTGCAGTGTTATTATAAAACCAAAACAACATTATGAAACAAAACCAAACCTTATGTAACAAACATATGTAATTGGATTGTGATTGAAAATGAGTAAGCATGGAGGTTTTTTCTTGTTCTTCTTCATTTGAATTTACAGTTTGGAATGAGCGAATAGCTTCACTAAGGAACAGACACTGACATTTATCGTCTTTAAATATCAAGTTTTATCTTACAAAGATGTCCTGCCTTGGTCTAATTGTAAAATTTAATTTATCTTTGGCTTTGACACTCGGAAAAACTATGTTCTAGGTCTTAGGAAAACGTCTCTTTAATTAAGGTCTGTGACATTTATTTTTCGTTGTTGAAAAAAGTATACACGGGTACACTTTTACGTGATTGTTCATCAACAAAAGATTGTAGAACTACAAAGGTTTTTTTTAACAATCACCTGTTCTTCTATAACAACAAAAAGGTTGATGTGAACAAATTGTTTTCGAATCGAATACACATGTTTTGTGTTTAGTTACTGGTCATTCTCTAATATATTTTCTTATTATTTCACCCTCATCTTTCATGTTTCGTATTAAAGTTATTAATATAATGTAATCAGATGAAAATATCAGAGTTTAAATTATCTTCATTTATAAAAAAGTATCGTGTATAAGAGGAGGCGAGGAGATGGGCTGGGCATGTGGCAAGAATTAACGACAATCGCTGGACTAAAATAGCAACATCATGGTTAGGACCATCGGGCCACAGAAAAAGGGGTAGACCAAATACACGCTGGACACATGACATCACAAAAGTAGCAGGTGAAAAAAAAACCCTTTTAACTGTTTTTATTTTATAACTATATATTTTTTTATGATACTTTTTTTGTTTTTTCTTAATTATAAGTGTACATTTACTGTGTGTAGCAAGAAATAAAAGGCTTTTTTACTTTTATTTTATTTATTTATCGTGTATAAGCAATATCATATTTAACAAGCAATCTTCACAATTCTTAGTACGGTCAAAATATTGTTCTTCGACAGCAAATCGCATGAGGAGCGTGGCTTACAAAAATTACAACTTGTTCCTAAATATATTTATTATACTTAAATCCTCAAAAATATTTGTTTTTATATTCTAAGCACACTTAATAACTTGCCTTAAACAATCTTGTCTATATCGTACTGCTAATATTATTAAAACCAGATTTTAAAATCATCTAGCTATTTCTTGGACCAGCTTCCAACAGCGGAAATGTTTACAAAATTAATATTTAAAACAGTTCAGAGTTAACTGCTGTATAATGAACCTTGTAATAGAATTAGTTATTTCATTAACTATTACTGAATGTTTAGTTAAAACCAAAGTTTAAAGAGTCATATTATAATTTTTGGTACTGACTTTACTTATACTAGCTTATTGATGATAGCTTGTAAAGCTAATTTTGGTTTTAATGATTAATTTCAAGTGAAGATTATAATCTTCTTTGTAGTCTAGTCCATAAAGGTTTTTGGTTTTTGTCGATTCTAGTCTATTGCCAGATTACGAATTGTTTTGTTTCATAGAACACTCTCAAATTTTTGCTGGATCCGTTGGTTGGTTGGTCCTAAACAATTTTCAGATAGCACAGATTATTATCGAACGTATCATTTTTAATAAGATTTTACGCATTTGAAGTATGATTGATTTTATCCTGGTTTACGGCTAAGGGAATTTCGCATAGTTCGACAAGACTGAGTAAAAAAGAGTACCTATTCGTGACACACATTGGCATTTTGGAAAGCAATATTCTATTTGTAACTGATTTTAAAGTAAATAAACCAAATACATTTCCGAAATGCAACAATGGGGTATCTTTTAGTTACAATAATTCCTTTAATTCGATCATCATAACTTAACAGCCTGTAGTAACAGGAGTTCCATGAACTATACGCTATATGGATTATAGAGCCTAATTATAAGTCTGAATATTCTCAATTAATTGAATGTGTTACGCAAGCAACTGTAATGACACATCCTAATGATACTAATTGAGCAGTCGCTGTCCAATCACATTAATGTCGCAGTAGATATTATTAGACCGATATAGTTAGTAAATTAGAACTATTTTGAATATTAAAGGCCTATTTACATTGTCTGAATTGTCACTACGTACCAGTAAATTTGAATTTCGAACAAAATGTGTATGAACAAGAGTATATCTGGTGCTTATAACTGGTTGGTGGTAAAACCATGCAGTAAGTGTGGGAGAGCCATGCTTTGGCATGAGTGGACTAGCTCGACCAAAGTGGTATCACAGTCTCGCAGAATACTGGTGTAAAATAACGCTTGCGTTGTATTTTGCAATGTGATTAAGGTCATTGGAGACCAAATCCTACTGCTCTTTTGCCGTTTTCAAACCCTCAAAGCCACCATTTTCTCAATTCCCTAACCAATTAAAAGCCCTTAACGCACTTGTTATTCTTCTGATGAAGCGACTGTAAGGAATCTGTATATGAAACTTATTTAAAATGAGTAACCATGGAGTTCTTGCTCGTTCTTCTCCATCGGAATCTACACTTTGGAACGAGCAAATAGCTTCACTAAGAGGACTGACCGACAGACTGACACTATATTTTCAAAATTTTGTTTGACGTTCAAGTGCCTGTAATGCTCTAATTGAAAGATATAATTTTTACTTTTGACTTTAGTGTCCATTTACGGCGCCGATGGTTTGTATGAGGATAAGTAAGCTTGTAAAACAGTACATAATTTGTATATGCTATGTAGTGGTGGCAGTTTTATTTTTGTCACTACCTACATACATATAACTAAGGGATTAAAAATTTTACAGGTATCAGGCAACAATGCACTTAGTTACGTATATCTTTTCTCATATATTTTAACCTTGTAAACCTATCACCATCTACCCTCAGTGAGGAGGATTTATTCCATTCTAATACCAAAAACTAATACCACTGGTATTTGATTCAACTCTTATTTTTTTCTATTCCGAACGGATACCACTTTTTAAATAATTTAATTTAATGTACAAACGAATACCAACAACTTGAATTTGGTACAGTCAGCGCAGTCAAACCTAATCAAAGTAAATTTGTTTTTCGATATTTTTATGTAATCGTAATATAATGCTTAAAATTCTCCAAATTCACTTCACTCCAATATTTTTACAAAGGTAAGCATAGGTAAGAGTAGTTTTAGTGAATCATCTTGCTATTTTTTTTACCTGCGAGAAAGGGTGAGTTTGCTCTATTGTTCCAAAATTCGTATGAAGGTGATGAATGACTGATTAGATTATACAAAAAGTTGATTTTCTGTGATATTTTACAATTGTTAGATAAAAAGTGATTTATTTTTGTTAAAAATTTACCTGACATAGTTGTTATGAGATAGGTAGACGTGAATAATTACGTACCTATGTAATAATAAATATGTCAGATACATTTCAATATAAATTAAGAGTTAATTTTTTGAGATATTTTGTAATTTTTAGATTGTAAATATATTCTTCCAGTTTGATGTTTTTGCAAAAAAAAATAATTATTTATTTATTTATTTAATTTCTTTATGCACAAAACAAATGTACAAAGGTGGGCTTAATGCCATGGGCATTCTCTGACAGCCAAACCTTTGGATGATGCAGAGATAAATATAAAGGTGCACAAAACAAGCATCATCGGAGACGTTATAAATACATATTATACTGTAAATATACATACATATACTTATATATATATATACATACTATATCTTATATATACAGCAATAATATAATTACATATACTACTTAAAATTATACATATTTTGCTATTTGATGTCATGATCACGATACCTCTGCCAACCTCTTCAATAGCAACTCCCGAACCTTTTGCTTGAACGCCCAACGATTCGACACCATCCTGACATCGAGGGGGAGCGCATTCCACAGAAAAATAGATTGAATAAAAAAAGAAGAATGAAGAAATTTGTGTGATGAGTTGGACATTGAAAAAGGCCGTTATTAGAAGAACGGAGATACTTGCTGTGGTTTGCGCATGTGTACTGGAAGTGAGGGGGTAGAGAAGATGGCGAAGAGAGAGAATCAAGGAAAGAGAACAGAGTGGTTAGCGCCCTTTGCTCCCTGCGTTGGCGTATGGGCAACCACTTTAATTGCAGCCGATGTGCAGAAACATGATCATATTTACGCAGGTTGAAGACGAAACGAATGCAGTTATTCAGAAGTCGGTCAAGTTTATTGAGGAGATCTGAATTCAGGTCATAATAACACACATCAGCATAATCAATTTTGGGAAACAACAAGGCCTGCACCAGCATTGACTTGGCGATGGACGGGAGCAAGCTTTTGTCAGGAAGAGTCGGACTGGAGACCTTTGGGAGCGGGCGAACAAAAGCTCTTCGCCAAAGGGAATGGAAGGAGCAGGAAAAAGGGGAAAAATTAATGATGAGGGTTATAGCTGGTAGGAGGTGATCAAGAATAGTCACAATCATGTTTCGAGAAATGTTGTCACAACCTACCGCTTTGGATTTGATGGAAAGGATAATCTTACCAACCTCTGCCGAATCAACCGGAGCTAAGTGGAAAGGATTAGCAATATCAGGACGCGTCAGACCAGAGATGAATCTTAGCGTGTTCTGTTTCACTAGACGGTCCATGATTGGTACTGTAGCGAAATGCTTGTTGAGATCGTCTAAACACATTGTACTGCTAAGATCTGAATATTGCGTTTTGCCGATGCCTAGAGTTCTGAGGAACTTCCAGATATCGTCTGAAGAAGAGGAAGAAATGTTTTCGAGAACGTGGCGGCGTTTAGCATTACACACCATCTGGTTACACCTATTTCTCGCAAGTTTGAAGGCCGCCCAGTTTTCGTCAGTGCGATCCCTCCTGTGTTTGCGAAACGCCCGGTCCCTGCGGCTCATAGCCATCCTTATCCCAGGAGTCATCCATGGCGCCGGTGGCCGTTTCACCTCCAAATATTATACCTGTATAATATTTTTTTTTGCAAAACATAGAGGAACTAAAATTATATTAAAGTTGATTATTTAAGTGATATTTTATCATTGAACAAGACGTTTGAAAACAAAATTTGATTTTTTTGGAGTTATCTTTTTTTTTTCAATTAAAGGAGATATTTACATACAAAGAATTTTTACTGACTGTACCTTATATCTTTGAACTTGTTTTGGTATTAGTTTAAACAATGGTATCGGTTCGGAATAGAAAAAAAATATGAGTTCAAACAAATACCAGTGGTATTAGTTTTTGGTATTAGAATGGAATAAATCGTGAGGAGTTAATGGCAAACCACTTTAAAATAAAAATGGCCCATAATAGTAATAGTAAGTTGTCTGAAGAATTGATGCAGTCACATCCTTATATAAAAAAAACAAAAGATATTTATAAAAAAACCACATCGTTTCACAGGTCTTCACACAACTTTTATCTAAAACAAAGCACGTTAAACTCAGCTGCATGCCTGCACCGCAGTATCACAATGGAGGTTGATTCCGTTGTAATTTTTAAATAAAAAAAAATGCCAACGTATAAAAGGAGCAACTTGTATTGTGCGCGGTGTCAAGCGCAGCGTATAATGTAGTGATGTACCAGCTAGTTCTACATTGATGGTGACTCGTGTTGCTATAGACATTGCTCGATAGAAATTGCGTTTGTCAACAATGTCAAATCACTAAATAGTGTAAAAGAAAGTCGCTTTCTCTGACCCTATATCACTATGTGAACTTAAATGAATAAAACTACTCAACGGATTTTAGTGATATGAACGGATAAAGTGATTGAAGGGGACTGTTTATATGTATAATAACATCCATAAAATAGTGGACAAATTTAGTATCAGTATTGGGGCCGAGCGGATCTAGTAAATAAATTAATTTTGCTTTTGCAACTAGTGTGAGTATGAATTTGAAGTGAAGTTTAGTGTCTTAGTTTATTATCCCTATTCAGTATACTGAAATAAGTTATGCAGGTAATATCTACTAATCTGCTATAAGTAGATATTACCTGCATGACTCACACTATGCAGCAATGTCATTAAAAATAATTTCAAAACATCAAAATACTTTAATGACAGAATCATTTAGGTAAAAATTAATGCAGAAAATGCTGCAATAATAAATAAAAATAGTCACTCCATTTCAATTAAAAAAAAACACTAAAACAGAGAACGCTATCAAAAACTCGATAACTAATTCCATCAACCTTAAATAAACAAACGAACGAATTCACATAATCTACTCTCGATTTCACGGAACCTCTATTACGATATGTTTACCTATATCCATTGGTAGAGTAATCATCGGATTGTTCAATATTTACAGTTATACACCGTTTAGCGATCTTTGAATCTAAAGCAAAACAAATATCATTTCAAATTGACATGGGATAGGAATCGATTCCCTTTGAACCGGTTACGTAATAGGGCAATTAAAATGTGTACTGCACGGAACACGTTTCCTAGATTAAAATGGTGATCGCTGACAGTTGATACATGAGGGAAAATAATACAGAAGGCTCACTTTGAACAATTTGACTGCACGGTTGGCGCGGTGGCTGGGCAACTGCCTGCTTTGTGTGATCCACAGATTGTTGTTCCGGGTCTGGGTGTGATGTGCATGTGAAATTGTATGTTTGTAAACGCACCCACGACACAGGAGAAACATTTTTTTTTTTAAATTACTGAACTCTTCAGAAATCAATGCCTATTGAACAGTTGTCTGCTTCTATTCTTGATAAATAGGGTTATGAGTAGGTAACATAATTATCAATTGCTCGATATATCGAAGTAAAGTTTTACTTTAAGCTCAAAAAATATTTTAATTAATAATCTTCTATTACAAAAAAAACTTGCTAAATATGTATGTTAATAAACGCCAATGTCAAAATAGACTGAATTGATTTCGATTATTACATAAGAACTTATATCATTCCGATGACATCTTTCCTTTAACAAAACAAATGACTGGTACTGAGCGAGGCATTCGAAACTAACCAGATAGGCGGATACCTAGGCAGTAGAAAATGTAATTATCCAAACTATAATATTATAAATGCGAAACTAACTATGTCTGTCTGTCTTTTCTTCACGCCTCAACTACTGAAACGATTTCTGTGATATTTGATACAGACATAGTTTGGAACTCCAGAAAGGACATAGGAAGTCACTATTACAAGCGAACGAAGTCGCGGGCAAAAGCTACTTAAAAAAAAATTTTTTTATCTGGAAGACGCTTAGGTAAACCTTTTGTACCTACCTGGCATGTTGCACAGTATTATATGTATGTAGTTTTTAATTTGTTCATGTAGTGTGTAGGTACAATTGTAGTGTTTTATGGGTCGTGTGTTCTGATGTCTGGACAGGATCACCTACAGGTTATGTGACTGTGCATTGATGTTAGTTAGTGTTTACTACCACCAGCACGTGTAATAATGTTCCGTTACGTTTGTCATACACTATGACCTATGTTACAAAGTAATTTATTGGTCTTGTACACGTGATTTTAATTGGACTAGCTGTTGTTTTTTATGGAATAGGAGGCAAACAGACGCATCACCACCGCCGATCACCACCTGATGGTAAGTGATCGGCGCCGCCCATGGACACCTGCAGCACCAGAGAAGTCACAGGTGCGTTGCCGGCCTTTTTAGAAGGAGTACGCTCGTTTCTCGAAGATTTGAAGGTTTGTTATTTTCTAGATTTTCAAATTAGTTTTTTCTAGTGGCGTCGCCCGCTGTTTTATGGTATAAAGTAGATTGTTCTAATTGTATTTTCTAACAATTATCTTTAAGCAGCAGAATGAACAACGGGGTGAGCTGGAGAATCAGTATTTTTTTTTATGTAGTAGGTCGGCAAACGAGCAGACGGATTACCTGATGGTAAGCAATCAGCGCCGTTCATGGACACCCGCAACGGAGGAGTTACGAGTGCGTTGCCGACCTTTTAGGGATTAGGGATTTGGAGATTTAGGAACTGGGGAGGGATTAGGGAAGACGAAGGAGTGGGCCTCCGGTAACCTCACTCACACGGCGAAACACAACACTGTGGTTGTTTCATGTCGGTTGTCTGTGAGGCCGTGGTATAACTCCGGTCGAGTCGACCATTCGTGCCGAAGCATGGCTCTCCCACACTTAAAAATTAATTAGTAATTATGAGTAATTGTCTGACACTGCGGACGGATCTTACAACACCTAGACCGGGACAAGTTCAATAAGACCATATGCAATGGAAGCCGAGCCGCTATCAAAACCCATGAATGGCTATTCAAAACTTTAGTCATATGAAATTAAATATATAATTATCTTATGATACTAAGTATTAAACGTTTGACATAAAACTTTATTTAAAACCTAGCAACATTGTGGCTATAAATTTATAGCCATAATATAAACATAATCACCAATTTACTGCAGAATACGGCACCCGATGGACTGATCAATGACCGCACTGATTAATGAATCATTTTGGTTAATGACCATAACCATAGTTTTATGGTTTAATAATGAATGATTAAATTATTTAGTTTTTATGTTGTTTCAGAACATGACTTTTATGTCCTGAAAAAATAACTCTGTAGTATTATTTTGTAATACTACCAACTAATATTTAGACAGCTTTTGTAAATCGATCAGTTTCGAATAATATTTCAAAAAAGGTATTAAAATATTTTTTTAATGGCGCAAAAAAGCATGCAGTTCAGATGGATACGGATAATTGGCGCCACCAATAGATGCCTGCAAATTTTGTGATTGGTGATTAAGGATGAAAGTGACGACTGGATCTCCTGTAACCTCTCTACGACTCCATTTGTGTCGATGCATGACTATCCTACAATAAAATATAAGCAAACAAATCACTCTACAATGAACTCTTAAATTGTCACGTTACAATTCAAATTCAAAAAACCTAAACGTTAATGAATAAACCAAAACACTAGCTTCTAAAATTGGTTGTAGATTACAAGCAACAAACAAGCACATTAGGGTCCAGTTTTAGTTGGACTCCCGCACCTCTTTGTAATATAAAGGCTGATGGCGCAGCAGACGCGGGGGTAGTCAGGTGTGAAGACCTGGTTACACTGGTCGGTGGCATACTAAAGGCTGGGTGAATCCTATTAGAGAATCAGAGAGAACTAATGGCTTGCGATGTTAAAGATGTTTTGTAGTTACAATGGAGTTTCAATGGGGTATAGATATTAGGTTTCAACGTGGGTAAATCATCATTCTCACATCACAATCTTCACATCACTGTCGACACTATGGTCACGAGATTAGCAGTGCAATTACTTACTATAGAACAGTAATTAAAAAAGAAATATTTAGATTTTATAAAATAATACTAATATAACATTTTCATTGAATTCGCGGGTTGGATTAGCAAGTGAGAACACGTATTTTTTGTTGATAATTAAAATTTAAATTCGCAACGTATTTTAATTTAGTTGGCTTTAAATCTTCATAAGTACTTAGTCACAAAATAAAAGTGTCTGTCACAACCCTGAGTAAATAAAAGTCACTCGGCACACCACCTGCCAGCACATCAACACAATTTTATTTAAAAATCTACATTTTGGGCACACACATCACTATGTCACAAATTGCGGAAGTCCTCTCTAACCAGAAATCCTTGGAGGAGAGGTTCACACCCTTAGAGGCGATGTTCACGCAGAAGATGGAAGCAGTTCAGGCTCAGATCCAGGCAGCCGGTCCCGCCAAGGACACCATTGCTAAGGTGGCAGAGGAGTTCCGAACATTTAGGGAACTAATGTTCGGCTTGCTGGGGCTTCTTCGTCATCAGATCACCGAGTGCTCCCGGCAAATAGATGAAATGGAGACAAGGAGTCGCCGAAAAGCACTAATTATTCAAGGTGTACCTGAAAAAGATGGTGAAGATTGTAGAGATGTCATATTAGATGTTGTTAAAACAAAACTGGGCCTTAATCTCACCACATCTTCCATAAAAGCCTGTCACAGACTGGGACAGACAAGTGCTGACCATCACCGGCCTCTTCTCATCAGGTTTGCAAGTATAGACAATAAATTGTCAGTTTGGCGGGCCAAAACCAAATTGAAAGGAACCAAGATTGCAATCAGGGAGTTTTTGACAAGAGAAAGGCAGAATGCCTTCTTGAAGGCGCGTCAGCACTTCGGTTTGCGGTCTTGCTGGACTCAGGATGGCGTTATACACATCAAGGCATCTGATGGAAGCAGGTACAGGGTGACATCAATTGTTGAGCTGAATCCTGTTCTGGCCAAATACCCGAAGATGCAAGGTGCGTCTTCATCCGGTGCCAGAAGGGATGCAGAGGAGACCGTTGGGAACCTGAAAAGCACGCGCAGATAAGTACCTTCCTACTAGCAGTATTAGACGCACTGCTAACGTAAATACCGCTCAATTTTCTACTTATGTACTTACCTGTGCGTTTGTCCCATCACTTATCTAATAATTTTGAACTTTTAATTATCTCCATTAATATATTTGTAACCTCTGATCTTAAATATCAATTTCTTTCACTTGGCTTAAGGGTAGTTATATGTTTTAAAGTTCATTTATTTCGTTTTACCTCCTGTATATAATTTTGATATCTCACAACAACTTCTTTTGTTACTCTTAAATTTGTAAGTTATTTAAATTGTTTATAAACCGTCATTTTATAATTTATTAATTTTATTTTTTACTAATCTAAGTCAGTCGTCACGTTTTATTTTTGTTACTGATGACAGATTGACAATTGACGTTTCTCTTTAGCAAAGCAGCCTGTTTTCTATTACATTTTTTTTTGCGTTTAGTTAAGTCTTATGAAATTTGTATTTGTTTTTGTTGCTTGTTACTTTTTATCTTATCTCTTAAATCTTTGCCAATTTATTTTTACTACATTATTGTGTTTAGTATGCAACTTTTACTGTTTGTTAAAGTTTCTTTCAGAATAATGTCTCTTGCTTGTTAGTGACGACTGCAGTTTGGTTTATTTTTCTTTGTTTTTTTTTTATTATTTTGAGTACGTTTTGATGCAACCGAGGTATAACTTTTTATCTTCTCTGTGTTTATGTAGATCGATGTTTTTTTTTTTTTTTTGTACCTATTGTTTTGACTTTTTATATCAACATGCTATGTTTCGTTCATATTTTTTTTCTGTGTTGATGTCGGCTGGTGGGTGGTGCAGGGTTGTACAACCTTTTTTAGGTCAAGCAAACTATTTTCGCGATATTTATAAATTCTTAGTTTCTAATAATTATTTATTCGCATACCTATATTATACCTATTTATATATTTGTTTATACATACATATATATATATATATATATTGGTGTCCATGTCTGATGACGATTCATTTTTAACAGCCAATTTATCTTCAGAAAACGATAGCTTTTGCTCGATTAGCGACTCCTTGACTGATTTTATTCACAATACTTTTGTCGATAAAAATAACCGCCTGTTCAATGTCTGTCATATAAATGCACAAAGCATTCCAAGCCACCACAGCGAACTATTTGATACATTCAAAAACAGCAATGTCCACGCCATCCTGATATCCGAAACTTGGCTAAAACCAGCACTGCCGTCCACAACTTATGCTCTACCAGGTTACGTCCTTATAAGGAATGACCGGACTGTTAGGAGAGGGGGTGGTGTGGGTATATACCTGCGCAGCGAGTTCACGTATAAGGTCCTCTTCGCTTCTCCTTCTGACTGTCCTGCGGAGTACCTTTTCCTTGAAGTTGGTAGCCAAGGGGGGAAAATTGTATTGGGTGTTACTTACTGTCCTCCTACCGTGGATTATTTCACCGACTTCGAATCGGTTCTTGAATCTTTGGGTTCTGAGTACACTCATCACATAATCATGGGCGATTTTAACACCAATCTCCTATCCCATGAATCCCATCGGTCCCGTAAACTCCTTCACATTATAGAATCAGCCAATCTCCATGTATTAGCTCTAAATCCCACCCACCACAACATCATGGGTGATGATTCTTGGCTGGATCTAATCCTTACCTCTAATCCTGCCCTTGTATCCTATCATGGTCAACATGACGCTCCAGGATTTTCTCACCATGACCTCATCTTCCTATCCTACATCCTAAAACCGCCCAGGGTCAGGCCTAAGGTTGTGTACAGGCGTTGTTTTGCGCGGGTGGATGAAGCAAAGTTGCAAAGGGATGCATCATTGATAGACTGGGAGCCTCTAATGGAGGCGACTGGGATCGATGAGAAAGTTACAATTTTTAACACAACTGTGACTAATTTGTATGACCACCACGCTCCCCTCAGGAAAGTAAGAATAAAGCGGCCGCCTGCCCCATGGATGACGCGGGGGATAAGGATGGCAATGCGGCGCCGAGACCGTGCTTTTCGTATGCATCGAAGGGATCGTACAGAAGAAAATTGGGCAGCTTATAAGATTGCAAGAAATAGGTGTAACCAGATGGTGCGCAACGCTAAGCGCCGCCATGTTCTCGAAAATATCTCTAATTCCTCCTCCGCTGATATCTGGAAATTCCTTGGAACTCTAGGTATCGGCAAAGCGCAATATCCAGGCCTTCCCAACTCGATTGACTTAGATGATCTCAACAAACATTTCTCCACAGTCCCTCTTATGGATCATCTAGTCAAAAAACGCACCGTGGACTTTATTTCTGGTCTGATGCGTCCCAACATCTCTCATCCTTTTCTCTTCGTACCAGTTGAGTCGTCGGAGGTCCGTAAGATAATCCTATCCATCAAGTCCAAAGCGGTAGGTTGTGATAACATTTCTCGCCATATGATCTCTAATATCTTGGACCACCTCCTGCCAGCTTTAACTCACATCATAAATTATTCCCTCTTTTCCGGAACCTTCCCATCCCTGTGGCGTAATGCCTATGTCCGTCCTCTTCCGAAAGTCTCTGTCCCTACTATTCCCTCTCATTTTCGGCCTATATCTATACTCCCGTTCCTATCCAAAGTCCTTGAAGCCTGTGTACATAAGCAGCTATCCAGATTCATTTACATGAATGGGCTTATCAGCCCTCTACAATCTGGATTCAGGCCTGGGCATAGCACGGTTTCCGCTCTCCTTAAAGTGACTGGCGATATTAGAGCGGGCCTTGAGGACTCCAAGGCCACTATTCTGGTTTTGGTTGATTTTTCGAACGCTTTCAATATGGTCAGTCACGATATCCTTTTAGCAATCTTATCCCATCTTGCGATCTCTGGCAAATCACTGGAATGGTTCTCTTCCTATCTTCAGGAGCGTCAACAGTCCATTAAGCTTGATGAGGTTTCATCTAATTGGTGCAAATTGGAAACTGGCGTTCCTCAAGGCGGTATACTATCTCCTCTTTTATTTTCCATCTTCATTAATTTTATAACTTCCCAACTTCAGTGTGCGTACCATCTGTATGCCGATGACTTGCAGCTATACTGTCATGCTAATATTGATAGGCTGTCCGATGCAATAACGATGATCAATAATGACTTGGGTACCATTAAGGACTGGTCTGAAACGTTTGGCATAGCGGTGAATCCTCTTAAATGCCAAGCAATCGTCATAGGCAGCCCTCGTACTTTGAGCGGAATGGACCCAAATTTACCGAATATTGTCTTTGACAGTGCCACAATCCCACTTAGTAGTGAAGTTAAGGATCTGGGCCTGTACATTGACAGTCATTTGAAGTGGCATACTCATGTCGCTAGTGTATGTAAAAGGGTCACCGGAACCCTGCGGACACTGTATCGCCTGAAGAATTTGCTTCCGTCTGCTACGAAAGCAATGCTGGTGCAGGCCTTGGTTTTTCCTATTATAGATTATGCTGATGTTTGTTACTACGACCTGAATGCTGATCTACTCAATAAACTCGACCGACTTCTTAACAACTGCATTCGATTCGTTTTCAACCTGCGTAAATATGATCATGTTTCTGCACATCGGTTGCAATTGAAGTGGTTGCCCATACGCCAGCGCAGGGAGCAAAGGGCGCTAACCACTCTGTTCTCTTTCCTCAACTCACCTTGTTCGCCTAGCTATCTATCCTCTTACTTTCAATACTTGTGCGCAAACCACAGCAAAAATCTTCGTTCTTCCCATAACCGTCTTCTCCAATGTCCCACTCACCGCACTGATTTCCTCCACTCCTCCTTTTTTGTCCAGTCTGTCTTGCTGTGGAATGCGCTCCCCCCGGATGTCAGGATGGTGTCTAGTCGCTTGACTTTTAAACAAAAGGTTCGTGAGCTTTTATTGAAAGGTTTGGCTAAATCGTGACCACCATACATTATTATTAATAAGTATTAGTATATGTATGTATATAGTATATGTATGTATGTAGTATACTTATGTATGTATATAGTATATATATGTAGCAGTTATTTATTATTATATAATATAATTTGAGTATGAATGTAGGTATATATTAAGGATATAGTAACTTGTACGTTAATAATACGCACATATATCCATCTCCTATGTCTTATCAGATTTAAAGTTAAGCCGTTTGCTTGCTTCTTGCACCGACCATTGGCTCATCTCTGCATCACCCAAGGTTTGACTGGTAGAAAATGCCTTAGGCATTAAGTCCGCCTATGTACCCATTGTGCATGAAGTTTAAATAAATAAATAAATAAATAAATCATTTATCGTCAAGACCACTTCTCATACGCAGAAGGCTTGAGTTTTGTTTGCTATCCTTGCTCATGGCTGATTAGCGACTTCAAATTGTTACCTTATTTTGATGTCGCCTACAGGGCCCATAGTTGATGTCACACAAATTCTTAGCACATTTTTATGTTCTAGTTTATGGTAAAACAATAAAGATAAAGATAAATAAAGATATTGAGTATTGAATATTGACAAATGTGCATTTAGAAATTACAAGTCTAGTTTTCCTCATGAGGTTAGGCTTTGAGAGTGTTGAGACAGAATTTCTTCAAATGTTTACGTCATTAAATTACTTAGTTTAGTGTAATATGCCTGATTTCGTTGTAAGCATAGACAGGAACAAAAAAGGTTTGAATTAATAACATATTCCATATTTAAACCTCCATCCAAATGTTGTCTGTAAAAGATCGCCTTGTAGTAAGACCGTCCACTGCACTCTCTGTCTTATAATTGTGTCCAAAAAGGTTTTTATGTGAAGTAGGTGCAAAAAATGTTTAGTAAATAATAAAGAAAAACAAATGAGAATCTTTTAAAAACTACAAGTATTATGCTTAGACCGCAAATTACGACTTTCGTTGAAACCATCCGCTCTCGCACGCTCCAGTGAGCCACAGAGCGGCATGTTCCGTCAATTTCGAAATTTCTGTCCGAAAACATGATTTGACATAGCCGGGAACACAGCACAGGCGAACGTGTGAGCCACGCTGTAGTTAGTGCTCCTATTTCTAAAACACTTCACAGCTTTCAAATTGGATTTTTTCCGCTTGTAGAGCGTGTAGAAAAATTTACACAAATTGTGTGCTATAAAATTCCCTAAGATAAAAACACAATACGCGTATTTCGGGAAAATGCTTCGATTTAATTTTCAGTATATCTACATATATTTATATATACCAACATACACACACATGTAAATTTCCACTACCAGTAGACGGGAGGCGTGCCAGAGTAGCTCGTCGCCAGACCAGAACCAGACCCAAGCGTCGCAATCCATCCACGTCTCGGAGGCCCATTAGACATGGGAACTTACTAAGGAATATTTCCAGCCAGGTTTAAAGGTGGAAACGTACTAATGAAGCGATGCCGCAGCAGAAGCAGTAGAAAACTCGAGGTGGTTGTTATTTTGAGCTATCATATATGGCAGAAATGTCCCGGTCAAAATACGTATCGCTCATTCAAATTCCAGGTTTAAAATAATGAGGCGTAAAATTGCATTTCGAATATAGAAGAAGCAAAAAATTGTACTTAAAATAGCGCATAATATAACTATGCAGATTATATATCAATACAGAAAAGAAAACAACTACAAGTCACATAATATATTTTGAATAAAAATCTGATAGATTGTAAACAAGAGTCTCTGCAAATTCAAAGGCTCTGCGAGTAAGCGTTTTAAAATAAAATTGTGTTCAAAAAGAGCTTTATTTAAATCTAGGTAACCTGTCTACAAGCTGAGAACAGGTATCATCAAGATTTCCTACAGTTTTACTTTGTAGTAAATAGCTTTAAAAACTTCACTTTTTCCTTTTAATCCTTATTTTTTACTGTATTATATAGTGAAAAATACTTAGAACTTAAGCAGTAGTTTCGACGTGACTTTTGGAATGAAAACATTTGTAGGTATGTTAATATGTTAGCTGATTCCATTGAAAACATGGATTTATTAATATAATTTCACTATAAAACTATTTAATTTAAAATAAAACTGAAAATTGTTATCAACGTTCCATCCAACAATAATTTTTCCGCATCGATGTTAATGACGATAATGCCAAAAAGGCTGGCAGAATTTCCACGTTGTTATGTGACAGTGCTGAAGAAATAACAAGATGTCTGGTCAGGAGTTGCATCAAACAGCTGTTATCGTTAAACGTATTTATTTTTGTATGAAAGTTTCAACTTCTTTATTAAGTAGCACTATACAAAACAATATTTAATTGTAGGCATTACAATATTATTGTTCTGGTCCAGATGAAGGAACAAATGAACTCATGTGAGTCTCTATGCAAAATTGTACACTTGACGACCCTCATTTCAAAATCCTTTTATAGCTTCATCCAAAAGTGGTCTGCAAGACATCGCCTTGTGCGATAAGACCACCTATTGTACACTCAATTTTTGTAAGCTATCCTTTATAACTACGTGGTGTACAATAAAGTATATAATAAATAAATACTTTATATAAATTCATCATAATCATCATCACCAGCCTATAAGTAGTGTTTATTGCTAAGCAAGGGTTCTTCTCTTACGGAAAAGGTTTGAGCATTAATTACAACGCTAGCTTAAGATGAATTGGCGATTTCAAACTTATAATTAGAACCGTTTGTCAATGGTGTTTAAATACAGTTTAACATATGACTTAAAAATAATAATATCATATAGGTAATTGCCACGTTTCGAAACATGGCAATACATGATAAGCCTTAACCTTCGGGCCACTTTAGCAAATGTAAAATATAATTATAATTTGAAAATAAAGTTCTTATTAATACTTTTATCACGATTTCAACTCTGTATGTATAAATCATTGTTATATTATTTTTTTTATTTATTACATTTTTCTCAATTGAATTTCATGTTTCAAGTATCGTTTTTATGTTGCCATCTAAAATATTAAAAATGTACTCAAAAATAACACAGCGTTTGTGTATTATTTTGCGAATTTTGAACTTTATATTTATAAAGAAAAAGTTATCAAAATATTTGGGAACACAATCTAACATGAGACGGCGGCGGGGCAATGACCTGAGGGTCGCATTATGGGGATATGTCTACTCGCGTAAAATAAGTTTTTATTTTTCTTCTTTTTTTTGTACATCCAATAATAAACTTGGATGCATAGAGTTTTAGCTCTCAGTTAAATTCAATTCATATATTCTTTTATTAATTTTCATTGAATAGTTTTCATTACATTAGTTTCGTATTCAGATTTAAAAAACAATTTCCAATTGCATAGTTTACTTTTATCTTACCGGAGGCCCATTCCTTACCTACCAGAATCCGTTCCCTTTCCCAAAATCTCCAAATCCCTAATCCCCAAAAGGTCGACAATGCACTCGTAACTCCTCCGCGGGTGTCCATGGGCGACGCTGAATGCTTACCATCAAGAAACCTGGCTAAGTGATTTTTCCTAATATTTGCACCTACTTTCTAAGTTTATTTAATTTTTTTTTTTACTTGCAATAAACTAGTGCTTCACTGCGATCCCACCTGATGGTAAGCAGTGATGCAATCGTTGATGGTAAGGCGCTCTAGTTTATTAAGAGCCTATTCACTCTAGCCTTGAAGACACCTAAATTGTATTCGGACGGAAAGACTGCAGCCGGCAAACTGTTCCAATCCCTCGATGTACGCGGTATAAATGACGAGGCAAAACGCTTAGTCCGGGCCGCAGGTGTCTCAACAACGTAGGGGTGGATATTCGCCGTACGCCCGGATGTCCGAAGGTGAAATTGGGATGGCGGAATCAAATCGTGCAATTCCTGGGCACACTCTCCAAAATGCATCCTGTAGAAAACCGCAAGGCTGGCTACTCTGCGCCTGTGCTCGAGACTTTGAACATTGGACCCAACCAAATCTGGATCACCAATCAGCCTCTTTGCACGCCTTTCCACTGAATCCAAAGCCTCTAGGTGGCATTTTGCAGCACCAGCTCATATGTGGCTGCAGTACTCCACACATGATCGGACCTGTGCTTTATACAACGTTACAAGCTGACTCAAGTACCGTCGGACTTTTGCAAGAACGCCGAATTTTCTAGCAGCTACTTTGGCTCTGGACTCAATGAACCGCCCAAAGTTGAAGTCTGAAGCAATGTCCATTCCCAAAAGCTGAAGGCGGTCGGTGCACTCCAGGGATACATCCCGAAAAGCCAATGTAGTGAGTGAGTGAGTGAAACCTTGAAACCAAATGTAGTGTTCAATGCACCCTTCTCCATGTGAAAAGAGGCCTTGCTTAACAAGGGTATTTTCTAAGTCTAGTGATGTGATATGCATGATTTTTTATCCCGATATCACAACAAGATCGTTACCAATACGTACTCGATAAAAAAATTTACCTCCAAATCCAAACTTCAAATGGAAAACTAGTTATAAATTATTCACAAAATAAAGACAGAATACACGCGAGCATTTTTATACCCTAATTCTTTAATAATAAAACATTTTTTACTTTATTTCACACCTGAGCCCTTTATAATGGAAGCCTTTAATATTAAACCAACGTATAGCGTGTGTGAATCTGGAACCGCATCTATAACAGCATGTGATCGCGATAACGTACACTTTACCTATATTTATGTTGGGTACAGTCATAATACAGGTGATTGCAGAAGGTCAAAATGAGGGAGAAATTATGGAGGATATAATAAATTATGTAGACAGTCGCGCGACGTTGCCGCAACGCACAATGTTAATGAAAAAGTTAAGTCCTATTCCTTAAAACTAGTAAAGCGTTCTCAATTTTTTCACGTGAGTCTGTAAGCGCAGGTCTGCGGAAGAAGACTAGCTCACTGCCCGCCTACCATAGACGCAACCAGACCTGAGCGTTCGGCGCGTAGCATGCGACCACTACAGACAAGGCCTTACAGGACTACATTATTTTGATGATTATCCCCTGACAAAATTAACATTTAGTACTATGTCACATTTTTATTTATTTAAAAGCATTAAATAACAAACATTAAAGCTTTGTGTAATCTAACTAAATATAGATAAATAATTCTATTTAACGTGTATATGTGATAATTTGCGACATAACTCGAATAGTTGCAAGCCACTTTTACTTAATAATTCAAACATAATTTAACATCTTTAACGAAAATTATAATGTATAATACATATATATATATAACATATATATATAATACATAATATAAGTGAACCTTTTCCATATTCCACTGTGATGGGTGTATTTATCGAAATCTGCATAATCTCTCGACCTGTGGAGGGGTGCCCGAGTATTACTTCGCCCCTGTCACCATATCGTTTAGGGGATCAGAAAGTATTGGGGGAAGCACATCATTATCCTGGATAATGTGGTGATTAGGGAACATTTGTATCCGTAGATGTTGATTTTAAAGTTAAAGATATTTGCTGGTTATAAATCTTCGGTCACATAATGTTATTTATACACCTACGTTTCTTAAGTTAAGATATAATGTATTAGGTATTATTACTGTATTGATATTTATCAATAGGCAATTTAACTAAAAATCGCGGGTTACTCACGTGTAAATATTGAGAAAAGCTCTACTAGTTTCGAACCACAGAGGGGTTCATCCTCATGAGCAGCGTGCGCGGACGCGGCGACGTCGCGCAGCCTACTGTTTTTTTTAGTTAATTTAGTATGTCTCACGATAGTTATTATAAAAACAATAGGCAATTTCATGATTATGTACAAAGGCGTGAAGGTAAAATCTATTGTTCAATATATTTATTGAGCCGTCAATTATATCTGAAAGGTAAAAGAATTTTGAAACAGGAAAAGAAGAGAAACGCTAAGATTTCAAATTAATATATAATTATAAGAAAGTAAAGTTTAAGTGTGGTATAGCCATGCTTCTGCACCTAAATAATGGCTGGACTTGAGTGATATAAAAAACAGGCGTGAAGCAAAGATGCGTTGTGTTTAGAATATGTTTACGGAGGCCCCATTGTCTCCCCATTTCCATATGGGAGTACTCCCAATCATCAAATACCTAACTAGCAAAAGTTCTGCAACGCACCTTTAACTAATCTGGTGTAATGGTCTTGGGCAACAGCGATTGCTTAACTTCAGGTGTGTCGTTCGTTTGCCGACATATCGAATATTGAGAACAACATGTTTTATAGCTATAAGTATGTATGTGGGAAAGCCATGCTTCACGCAACACTTAAGTTGTGTTTCGTCGTGTAAGTGAGGTTACTGGAGGCCCAATATTTTCTTCCCAATCTCAATCCTCAAATCTCCAATCCTTAAACCCCTAATAACCAAAACACACTTAAGTGTGGGAGAGCCAAGCTTCGGCACGGATGGGTCGACTCGACCTAACCGACCGGAGTGATACCACGGCCTCACAGAATACAGGAAACAACCCACAGCGTTGTGTTTCGCCGTGTGAGTGAGGTTACCGGAGGCCCAATTTCTACCCCTCCCCTATCCCTTCCCGATCCTTACATCCCCAAACCCTAACCCCAAAAGGCCGGCAACGCACTCGTAACTCCTTTGGTCGCACTCGTAACTCCTTTGGTGTTTGTTGCTTACCATCAGGTAATCCGTCTGCTCGTTTGCCGACTTATACCATAAAAAAAATAACCTACGAGAGGCCGCGATGCACTTGTTACTACTTTGAGTACTCAATCCGTGAGCTCGTTTGCCAACCTTAAAAAATAAAAATGTAGCAAGAATAGAGTTACAATACAGAATAGGATTTTACATAGTCTCCTGATCTAGATTCTGATACCTGAAATTCAAAACGTGGTTTGTTGAAAATGGTGCAGCTTACTTGCAACAACAAATAATACGCGGTACCGAGTCTAACCCTGTCTATATTAATCTTTACCTAAGTACAGATCGGCGCATGACACAAACCTGCGTTCAAGGATTACATCCTAGTCCCGCTTTATTACTGGTTTTTGGGGTCCCGCGATGCAAATTTAAATTATATATTTTACACAAGAAGTTTCTCAATCAGATCCATGGATCACCAGCATTGTTGCAGAAACAAAGTCGCCAAACGTCGCGCGGTCAACGGCTCGACTGCTGTGTAAATTGTCAAATTGTTTGTTTCATAGAAATTTCATTCAGTTTTAATTTTGAATTAGAGAATTTCTGATGATGTATCTCTAATTAATTTTAAATTAGAGATACATACAATAAACCTTTATGTTCAATCTACTACACATTAGGTATCTATTAAAACCAAACGCACCAAATTCCGTTACGTAGTTTCAAAGATTTAAGCGTACATAGGAATATAGGTAAAAATGAATTGCAGTTCATAAGTCTTACTAAAACTCGCGAACGGCTGGACCGATTTGGTTAAGTTTGGTCTTGAAATATTTGATGAAGACCAGGGAATGATTTTACTACATACACTTAATATTTTTATTATTCGTGTCACTTGTCAAAAAAACGAGGATGCTTCGACATCCTCGTACAAAACAATCCCGTACAGGTTCACGGAAAATTGTAAATTTTAACAATTTCAAAAAGTATTGCATTTGATTAGTTGTTAAATACACACAGAAATGTAGTCAGGTTCACTCATATTGTAACAAAAGAGCAATCAGAAACGCTTATAATATTTTCGTTATATTTTAAATCTATTTTTCTGTGAAATATTCAAATTTGGAGAACATACTTCCACAGAAGCTTATGCAAACGCTAATACAAGTGCATTCTCAATTCGCTTATTTGTTAAGAGGACTATCCAGCATGGCTTTAAAGAGAGACCCGAGAGTATTATAATGACGTGTACAGAACCAAAACAATGCATTTTCGTCCGTATCTTAGCCTCATTGTTTTTATTAAATACACTGCTTTTCATATTAAAATTATGTCCGGGTTAGATGAACGTGTTCCGTTGTTAGAAACGGGGTTTAGTTCAGATTTATTACTGGCTAGTTTTTGTTCTGTTATCCAAGTATAGTGCAAATTAACTTTAGAGGGAGGATGTTTTGATAAATTAATGATGCTGTACGAATGCGCAAATGGGAGGGTGTTCGTTGGTAGGTACCATCTATGAAATGAATGCATTTATATGATATTATTAGCGCGTGGGTGTGACAACTTTGCACTTTTTCAAGATTATTTTTAAAATTTCTCTACGTACAACTACAAACCTTCTCTGGACATCCACGAATAATTAAAGACCAAAATTAAATCCAAACCAAATCGGTAAAGGCATTGTTGAGTTATAACATTACAAAGATAAGTGGCATTGATTTTTATAAAGATAGATATCATTGTTTTTATAATAACTATCGTGAGACATACTAAATTAACTAAAAATCGCGGGTTACTCACGTGTCTATCTTGAGAAAAGCTCTACTAGCAAGCATTTTTAGTTAATATAGATATCATTTGTAAAAGTTAAGTCCGTCTAATTAAGATTTGAAATTCCATTGAGTAACTTGAAATTCTTGACTGCATTCATGAGATAAAACATCGTACTTATGATTAACAGGTACTTTGCAAGCTTGGTGAATAATGCTGAAATCTCGATTTGAGAAAAGGTCTTCGTTCAGCCGTGGGTTTATGGATAAACATATATGATGATATTGGGCATGACGCTACATATTGCATTCAAATTTGTAATTAGAAACGGTTTTATAAGTATGGTAGGTAAAGCGTAGGAGAGCCATGCTTCGACACGAGTGGGCTGTTTTATTTGCCGTGTGAGTGGCTACCAGGAGGTCCAATCCCCCCCCCCCCCCTCCACATCATAACCTACAAGAGGCCGGTAATGCAAGATAGTAACGCCTTTGCTATGACTATGAGTGTTCATGGGTGGAGCCGAATGCTTACCATTAGGTAACTCGTCAGATTATTATTTTTCAATTATTTTCTCACATGACTATATTCCAGGGATTCGATATAAGCAAGTTCCATTAAATACAACTAGATCATATTTTAATGTCAGACTTAACAAACGAGGCTTCTTATATATAGTAGCTATCTATTTAACGTAAGTATTTCATAAATAAATCTTAAATAAATTTCTTTCTGTTACAAATAATGAGACATAATATGCTAAAAAGTTCATAATAAAAATAATGTATAGTATTGTCATCTATAAAAATGGAGAAATAAAGGGGAAACTTTTTACTATTTGCGAAGTTGAAAAGATTTTTTATAGTTATTGTAAAAGGAGTTGTTTGAATTAAGGTTTTATATCAAAAGATATACGTCGGTTTGCTTGTAAAAAGCATATATATTATTATTTGTACAAATTGAAAAACTTTACAGTTTTTTGAAAATAAAATAGATATTTTTTTTATTGGTTAGGTCGGTAAACGACCATAGGGATTACCTGATGGTAAGTAATCAGCGCCGCCCATGGACACCCGCAACACTAAAAGGAGTTACGAGTGTGTTGCCAGCCCTTTAGAGATAAGGGCCTCAGATTTTAGTGGATTGGGAAGGGGTGGAGGTAGGGGTAGAGATTGAGCCTCCAGTAATCTTACTTAAACGGCGAAACACAACATGTTGGTTGTTTCACCCCGGTTTTCTGTGAGGCCATGTTATAACTCCGGGCGAGCCGACCCATTCGTGCCGAAGCTTGGCTCTCCCACACTATGATATTCTTGTCATTGTGCTTATGATGGTAGATTATAGGTAGTACTAAATTTAGATCAATGAGTAGGTGGACTATTTGGTTAAGTAAAGGATAAAAATATATTCTATAACTTGTATATCTACATCAAGCAAAATATTTTGATACACCTGACTGGCTTTTCAAAGTTTTTATACAAAAGTATGGAAGAGCAAAGTGATACCATGGCCTCACAGAAAACCGGCGTAAAACAACCACAGCATTGTATTTGGGCGAGTGAGTCTTTTCTAATCCTTTACTACTTCCTAATCCCTAAATCTCCGAAATCCTAATGCCCAAAAGGTCAGCAGCGCACTTGCAACTCCTGGTGTTCATGAGCGGCGTTTATTGCTTATCATTAAGTTATACGTCAGTCATTAAATAAATCATAATAATATTTTGAGACGACTTGACGAATTTCAAGCCTCTTTTGGGCCTCATAATCATAAGCGTCGTCCATCATGTTACGGATAAAGCGACTGTACGCAAACTGCTTGAATATCCTCTATTAGTCTAGAAATAATTTCAAACGAATGTTAGGTCATTTATAAATAAAACCTAGAAATATAACAGTTTGTATGTGAAAAAAGTTTATTGTTTGCTCCACAAAGGTATGCGATATTAATGTCAGAAAGGTCGGCCGGTATTGCCAGAGTCACCGAATTCTAGAAATAGATGAATGTTAGTACGTAGGAAAATATTTTTGCTTTTATTTTTTTGCTACGTTAGGAAATATATTCCGTTATTAGTTTTTATTTTATTAATATCTAATTTGATGTCCACATTCTCTCGAAAATAAGTTCTGATTTGCTGAAATCAAAGTTGAATTTCAATTGAAAACTAGGTACTCGTATAACTACCCAGTATGGGGAATGGGCGGATGTCTTCGATTCCATATGAGACCAATTTATTGACATTCTGCAGTTAAAAAAAATATACGAAGGACAATAACGATAAAAAAAAATCCGCCAGTAATGATTTAATTTTAAGCTTGGATGTTTTCTAGGTATTTTTAAAATAAATGTGGTGCTATACAATAAGTGATGCTATACAAAATATTTATCCAAATAGCAATGCTATTTTGTTACGTCAAATAGTATTCTTTATTGAAATCACAAAAAAAGAAGGTTATTGTGAAATCAATAAATAAATTCTGATTAATAATAAACACTATTAATTTTATTGAGAAGTTTTTACTAAAAATCATTTATTTTTGTTCAAGTAATATACACAATTTAGTCGACACTTTCGAAAAACGAACACTCCCACCTAGTACCTCTAATGCGATATTCAACTCCTTTAAATTCCCCCTCACATAACCAAGTCAGGTCCCTAGTAATAAATAAACTCCCCCGTGTCCCTAACAAAGCATTTAAACCCAGGATACACTTCGTAACAATGCCATGAAATTGCACTAGCGTGTACAAATATAATGTTTGACTTACTACTGAGAACGTGTTAAGGAAACTGATGGTATTTCGCCTAGTTGTACAAATTTGATTACAGCATCAATATTTGCTGGTCTAAACTGTATTTGTGTTCCGATGTTATTGGTGTTTATGATGCACATGGTCGTCACATTTTGATTATGTTTTTCATTCATTTCAATTTTTGAGCAGTGACGTAAATGTGTTTATGCAGAAGGACTCGTCTTTAAGTGTGGGGGAACTAAGCTTACCGGCATGGAGTGATACCACAAAAAAAACTGGCGTGAAACAACCAAAGCGTTGTGTCTCGCCGTGTGAGTGACGTTACCGGAGGCGTTCTCCTCCCCCATCCTCAAATCCTTAAATATCCGAAACATCAATCCCCAAAAGATCGGATCCGCATTTTGGTGTTGTCAATCAGGTAATTGGTCTGCTTATTTTCCGACTTTTTCTATAAAAATACAGGAAAAAAGTTTTTTCATTTAACTGACGGACTAGAATTTATAAATTTTAATATCCTGTTATCATTCCTATTACACAAACAACGACAAATTTTCAAGAATTTTCATTAAAAATGGTCGGTTTAAATCCAAATTGAAAAATAACATTGCCTATGTTTTCCTGGAAGAGCTAAGCTTTTTCGTATATGTCTAATACACTTTGCAATAACATGTTTTACCAGGTAAAGTGGCTAACTCCCATTGAGGACGTAAAAGGGACGTCCAATTATTGAAAAATAAAAAAGCCAAAGCTTGTTTTTGCTGTTTTTCATATTAAAAAGGATACACAGAACACTATATTTTTATGTCAGTGATAAATATCCCATTAAAATATCTCTCTAACCTTCCTATTACTTCAAGACACTGACTTCAAGATTATATAAATAGTTATTAATATTTTTTTATATAACTTAATGAAAATACGTATTTCTTTGTACAAACCAAGTTTATTTTTTGATTTTTAGTTTAATTTTTGAAGCCGGTTTATTTTTTGTTAAAAATGATTTTGTTTCACCATTTTAAGTGATAGACAGAGACAAGGATGCTTCTCGAATGAGAGGACGACGGCTACTTGAGATCGAAAAACACGGTATCTAATTGTAGTCCTGAGCTAGTCAGAATACAGTGCTTTAAATCGTTGAAGAATTCCCTCGACTGTCAATGGACTCCATCATCAGGTAATCTGCAGTAAATGCTACTGTAAACCGTTCAGGAGTTCCCTGAGCTGTCCTACGTTTCCATCATCAGACCCTTAATGACAGTTACGACCAATACTAGTGCAAAGTGCTCGCCAATACAAATTATTCAAGCCCCAACACAAGGCAATTACTCCAAATAGTCAAGGAGATCCCTTGACTGTCTTCCAGCTTCAACATCAGCACGTCGATTCTATAAAATTTGTTTGATTTTGAATCTTGTTCGAGTGCGAAGTGAGTGTCGAAGTGACGGGGTAATTAAATTTTAGAAAGCCACTTATAACGACATCTCATACTTTATCTATCAATATGTTGCTGTCAATTTAGTTCAACTCGCAAGTGTAGCGCTAGTGTACTACTACTCACAGCGGATTCAGATTCGAAGTTTAGAATGAAGTCTTACAGAATCACACCCCAGGTCGACTTCGACCTTCGTCAAGTTGTAGTACTGTAAAAGATCTTCAATTTTTGAAAGTTCCTCTCGATTTCTCCAGGATTCCATCATCAGATCCTGACCTCCTGACAATGGGACCAAACAGCAAGTATATCCTATCATATAAAAAAAGAATTTTGCAAATCGGCCCAGGCGTCTGCGAGTAATCGGTGAACAAACAAAAAAAACGCATCGAATTGAGAACCTCCTCCTTTTTTGAAGTCGGTTAAAAAAGTGTAACTGACACGACTTTCTTTTATAAAATAAGACATTGAAAACAAAAAGTAAATAAAAAAATAAACAAACGAAATCCAATAAGGTCCCTTTAGAAGTGTTAACAATAGTTGTTTATGACAAGTTACACACACAAAATGTAATTTTCTCTTGAAATGAGGCAACCCTGACGTGAGAATGACGTGTGATTGGCGGACGTTTATATTTTCATGTAAATCACTTTGTTTATTCGGGTAGGGTTGGTAAAGGGAAGTTTGAAGATTTTTGGTGAGAAAGCGGAAATCAAAGTATGTGGTTATATTTTGATGGGGATATGAATAAGTTATGTGCTAGTGACAGAAGTTGGCAGTTGTTTTTGGTGATATTTCATTATTTTCATTTATTTGCGAGTTGCAAGTGCAATGAATAATAGAAGTCCAGGTCATTATCAGATGGGGCGCAACAGGGGCGATGTTTAGCTGGGGTTGCATGGAAAGGGCAATAAGGTACCGTGGCGACGGCCTAGAGCAGGAGAAAAATCAGGGTGTTTTTTAGTTAATAAGAGTCTGTCACTGACCTCTTGCCTTACCTTGGGCTAAGAAAGCAATCGTTTGATGATTTTCCCACCTGAAAAAAGGGTCCTGCTCTGTAGACCATCGTAATTGTCAGGGTCACGGGGAGCGAATGGATGCAGATTGCAACTTGCCGTTCCGAGGTGGAGGACTAAAGGGAAGGCTTTTGTCCAGCAGTGGACGTCTTCGGGCTAATGATGATGATTGTTGATTAAAAAAAGGTAATATCAACATCAAAAACGTGTTTTTGTTAACCTTCGAAAATAATTCGTCTTTTTTGTAATTTGGAAACACTACATTTCAATCGAATTTTGTTACGAAATAAGGAGAAGAAATTTTCCGTAAATAATCCATTAAATGGGAGGTTTTAATTTAACATCTTTTATTCGAATATTATTTTACTTTTTTTATTCTAGCTTGTGTAGATTTTCTTGCTTTTTACCATGAAAGACTGACCACTGAGTTTGTTTCGGCATTTCTTCTCAGAGTAGTCAGATAGGAAATGCCATCTAGTTTGCCATCTAGTCATCTAGTTTTTCACATATAATTTGACGTGTAAAAGTGCCGTTTTATTGCCTATTTGCAAAAATAAATTGATTGTTTCATTGTTTCGTTGTTTCATAGGCCTCCCCTAAACACAACTAAAGATGTATATTTATAACTCTTATACTCTTTCATGTGATAAATGAAATTTGTCACAGACATATAGTCTCCAATACTATACAAGCAACTTTTCAACCCAACAACTCGGGTGAAATCGTTGGCAGAAGCAAATACTAACATTTATACAATACATTATCTTTGCAACGAAATTGCAGTTCAGATATCATGTTTGGAGTTCACAAGCTGCGTGCAAAACGTACGTGGTAAGAAAACCAACGTCTAGTTCGAATTCAGGGTGAGCGCCGTGTTTCTACTCAATTTGTGGGGTCGTGTTGCGAAACGGAGGCTTGAGATTCTGTGATGAATATTTACACAACGCCTTGTAAAATGTAGATTCTCGCTTGATTGTATTGTGTACTTTGAATTGATTTTTAGATATAGCTGTTGAGGTTGCAATTTGAACTTTAAAGCAATATACATAAACTTGCTTTCTACCCTTTAAAGGCGGGTCTGTTTTGGTGAATATAAATGTTGATTATAACTCTAGCTGCCACTCGGCTTTACCTATCCTCTTTCTTTTCTAGATAAATGGACTATCCAATTAAATGTTAGGGAAAATATTTAGTTTTAATTACTTGACAAAAATCCAGGCTTATTGCAGGCTGTGATTTTTGTCGCGGAATAAAAACTAAATATTTTTCCTAACATTTAATGTCATGGATTTCCGAAAAGTAACGCCTAATTCTATAAATGGACTATCCAACACAAATACATTTTTCATTTCAAATCAGTAGGTAGTTCCAGAGATTACATTCGAGAAAATATACAAACAAAAAAACTACAAAAAAACAGGTTTTATGTATTACTTGTATAGGTCTGTATATAATTGTATATTATTGTGCATTATAATTACTCGAACTAAATGTTTTTTTTTGGAATTGTCAAAATCGTCAGTTTTCTATGAATATTTAACGAAATAAAATATATAACGCTAAATTTAATAACTATTTATTTAAAAATAGCTAGTAAAATACGTATATCCAGGTGGATGATTCAAGCTGCATCTGCAGGAAACGATAGCTCACCACACGACCAGAACCAGATCCGACGGTGTTGCTCGTTTTTGACCACGCACGCTATAAATTGCTTTCAGTCGCCAATTCACCTTGAGTAAGCGTGATTGTTAATGCTCTAACTCTCTCCATCTAAGAAGAGGCCTTTGCTCAGCAGTGCGCACTTATGGACTAATAATGTGATGTTATGTGTGAAATAAGGCTTTATCCAAGTAGTAATAAAGCTCAGTGTTAATTACGTATTTCAAACATTTTTTCTGCCATTTTCATGTCCTCCCAAGTCTACAAGTATTGCGAAAATTTAATTAAATTCAGATAAAAATCTGTCGCTTGCAGAAAATTCTCTTTCATTTTATTAATGAATTTTCTGTTATCGTGTTTTTATTTTTATTAAAATATATTGTTGATGCAGAATGCAATAAAATATTACAAAACTGCAGTTTTAATTTTTCTTTATTTTGATTTTATTGGACTTAACTAAAAACTTTGGAATGAATTTTCGCCGGCTATATTTTGGAACCGAACGACCTACAAACCTTTATGAAACGCGCTTACTCTTTCTTAAATAGCTGGCAACACACCTGTGACTCCTCTGGCGTTGCGGATGTCCATGGGCGGCACTGATAACTTACCATCACGTCATATCCACCTGATTGTTTGCCTCTTTATACAAAAAAAAAAACAGACTTCAACAAAGTATGCAGCAAGTCTAGTTAGCAGTAAAAATAGGTAAAGTGGTAACATTTTCCCGAATAAAATGTTACACAAAAACGTCCAACTAGTACGTAATCGTAATCCTAATGAAATCTACTTAACTAAAGCTCGCCTATTGTGTACATAAGCCAAACGTACAAAGAAAAAGTATATTACCCACATCCTACGCATTAGACTGTATAGCAATTCTACCTTTGCCATACCTCATTCAAGTTAATAAAATTGTTCTGTCAAAAAATCCAACATGGCAGCGTAATGAAATGTCAGAATTTTCTAGCCAACAATTTTTTTATATTAAAAAATTGTTGAAATTTTTCAATTGGAAATAGAATTAAGAGTATTTTTTTCATAAATTCGGACGTCATAATAATCATTGTGACGTTCAAATTTAGAAAGGTTATTTAAATTCTCATTCTCAACATCAAGTGGGCGTGCACAGAAAAAATATATTTACCAACTTTTTCAATAAACTTTATTGAAGAATAGAAAGTTAATTCTCGACAATATAGATGGAGAGTTCATATAGATTTTTATATTTATACCTCGTTAGTTTGCCTTTTATAACTTTTATTTGTGTTTGTGAAAGTTAGCTTATTCTGATAAAATAGTTTGTTTGAAAATGTGACCAGCTTAGTTAAGAAGTTTTAATGTTTCATTTTAGTTCATAATGGTACATTAAGGGTGAGGTAGAATGAAAAATGATTATTTTCAATAATGTGTTTGAAAGTCTATGTAAGTCAAGTGAAATTGTTGAAGTTGGTCGTCACAGAATTCACATTATATTTTGTACATGGTGTTGTTATTTTGTGTCATAGATAACAAAAATTAAGCAACTACTACAAATCTTACCCAGTCTACCTACAATTTTGATCAATAAATAGATAACTATAATTTAATTTAAACAGAGCTATTGCGTCAAAATATCTTCTAAGGGCTGATTTTTCAATAGACAGATAAATATTATCTGAGGAATTAAATTATTGCTGTCACTGTCTTAAACAAACATTCTGATGCGACAGCATCATAATTTTACTATTCCACAGTTAACTTTTATCAAACCATTGAAAAGTCATCCCTAAACGTAAGTAACCGTCAAAATAAGTAAATGGTCAGTTTGGAAACACTATAGGTATATGTATGTATATACGAAAACAAACTGGTTAAACAGCTTAACGTCCCACACGTGACCCGAGAACAATCGGGCGGCTTACAGAGAAAAATATCGTATTTGTTTCTTTTTATTTTAACTGTTGTTCCGTCTGGCTTTGTCCGTAGACCTACATATGATTTATGAGGTCCTTGTTGAATTAGTAGTGTGTGTTCGAGGTCCCTTGTTCGGAGAACTGTAAGGGAACTCTGTGAGGTATGATATGGTGACGTTTGTATTGTTACAAAGTTTCTGACGATGATAATTCAGTTTGGAAAATTTTACCCATACTATTTCAGAAGTTTAGTGTGGGAGAGCCAAGCTTTGGCACGAATGGGTCGGTTCGACCGGAGTGATACCACGGTTTCGTAGATTACTGGCGTGAAACAACTCACAGCGTTGTGTTTCGCCGTGTGAGTGGGGTTACCGGAGATCCTTATATCCGCAACCCCTATCCCCAAAAGGTCAGAAACGCACTCGTAACTTCTTTGGTGTTGCGGGTGTCCATGGGCGATGCCGATTGCTTACCATCAGGTAATCCGTCTGCTCGTTTGCCGACTCATACCATAAAAAAATACTACAACACCGTATATGCATTAGGTTGCCAAGAAAAAAAAAGGATAGAGGAAAATAATGTTACACATTTTTGGATTTGGAAACTCTAGTCGTTGTACTATAAGTTTCCGTTTCTCATGCATGCATGTAAGCTCGAAACCAGTTCCAATATGATGTTCTAAGTTGTATGTGTGGGAGAGCCATGCTTCGGCACGAATGGGTCGGCTGGTCGAGTGATACCATGGCCTCACAGAAAACCGGCGTGAAACAATCACAGCATTCTGTTTCGCCGTGTAAATAAGGTTAAAGAAGGACAAATCCTTCCCCTTCCCCAATCTCAAAATTTTCAAATCCCTTATCCTCAAAAGGTCAGAAACGCACTCGTAACTTCTTTGGTGTTGCGGGTGTCCATGGGCGGTGCCGATTGCTCACCATCAGGTAATCCTTCTGATCGTTTGCCGACCTATCGCACGAAAAAATGTACTTTCTGAAGTTTATTTACAAATACATAAAATAAATTACATATCCCTCAGCGCAATAGTATATAGCAACACAGAATAGGAAAAGGAACGAAGTAGTTACTAGCCAGTAAGCATCTGACACTCTTCTCTCCTTCCTTCTAACACTACCCAGGAAGGAAGAAAGAATTTGGTGTTTTTACGCCCTCAAAACTTTAAAATTTTACGATCTTTATGATCAAACTTTTAAAATACTTTAATTTTATTTTAATATTTAAGTACGACTTCGCCGTGGTCGGTCTCGACGGCGACGATCAACAAACATCAGTGACGCGGGGCAAACTTGGCCGAAGATCGCTCTAGACAGAGAAATTCGGAAGGGAAAAGGGGAGGCCTTTGCCCAGCGGTGGGACACACGATAGGCAATAACAAAAATGTACGACTTGGAGGCTTCACTACACTACACAAGTACTTCTGTTTATCCCTTTTAGAGTGATATACGTGAGAAACAAAATCATTTTAACTCACTATCGCCCTCAATTCTTCTTATTTTAAAACTCTCGCCTAATCTTACGACTATTCTATTACGTCATTGGATCCTTCATCCCGGAGATTATCGCCGCACTATTCCCGGGATTTTTCCCGGGCCCCGGGGAAGGAACCGCCGAGATTTATTAGAATAGGGGGCAGGATGCGCTGATACGTAATTTATGAGCCAAAAACTGTTGGTAGAGGATTTCTTTAATGATAAGATCCGGTAGTCTACCATTCGGTAGGTTTATGTACACGAACGTTTTAGGGTTAAACTGGTTGTGTGAATTTGTAGTCTTTATCTTAACCTATTATTTCTTTATCTTCCATTATTTGCTGTGTTGGAATCATTTGCCTATTTAGAGCATTGATAGGCGTATCTATTTGCAGGTTTTTATTCTTACAAAACGTCTCCCCATACTAGGATTTTCTTCCGACAATGATGGATGCGTTTAAAACATACGATTTGACATACAAATCACAATCCAGACCCTGACTAACTGACGCAGGTGCTTACCGGACACGGGTGTTTCGGGAAGTACCTGTGTCGCATAGGTCGGGAGCCGACGTCTCAGTGCCACCATTGTGGTGATTGCCGCGACGATACGGCGCTGCATACCTTGGCGGAGTGCCCAGCTTGGGCCGAGCAGCGTCGTGACCTGGTCGCGGCCGTAGGTGCTGCGGGAAATCTCTCGCTTCCGGCTGTAGTGTCTACTATGGTCGGGAGCGAATCAGGGTGGAGTGCCGTCGCTACCTTCTGCGAGGCCGTGATGCTCGCAAAGGAGGCGGCGGAAAGGGAGAGAGAGGCTGCCTCCTCTCTTCCCTCCCGCAGCAGACGCACAAGACGTCGTAGGGTGGCCGACCTGCGGCCACCGTAGGGCGCGGCCTGCGGACGACAGACTCGGGGCGTCTTGTCGTCCGACCAGCAGCAGGCCTCGAGGCGGCGGCGCCGTGTTCCGCGCGCGCCTCATAGCTGAGTCCCGCGGTCGGGGTGACGGCCGCAGTGGGTGACGGGGCCCGCCTTACCATCTGGCGGGCCAACACCCGTCGGGGGGTTGCGACGAATGCTTCGGCGATACCCGCCCCTCCGACACATGGGTAAGTGGAGGAACACCGGGTTGGTTTTTAGTCAGTAAGAGTCTGACAGTACCCTTCGCCCTTCCCCGAGGGGATGGGTCTCGGGTCTCCATGAGGATTTTCCAACCCGACACCAAAAAAAAAAAAAAAAAAACCTGACTAACAATTAGTGGATTACACAAATAGTTGTACCAAGCGCGAATCGAACTCGTCAGACGTGACACAGCAGGCAGTTGCCCAGCCTCTACATGAACAGTGCATTTAATCTCGGACCTTTTACCTTGTCTCTTTATTATTCCGATGCTCATATATAGGTAAAGGATTTACAGGTATACAAATATCCCATAACACACTCCTCTGGTGCAGCGCCAATTGCTTAAGATCGGGTGATCCGTCTGCTCGCTTGCCGAGTTTGCCGAATTATTAGTTAACAAAGCAATTACAAAGCAACACCAAACTATTACTGCAAACCCCAATTACGCGAAAACCGTCTTAATAAACAGGTACATAGCGTCCTTATTTATATAAATCATTCCCTTTGAGACCATAGTTCAATAAATTTAAGCTGAGCACACACTACGCGTTCATAGAAGCCTTTTAGTCAGGTTTAGCGGTAATCCTCAAACGGTTTCATACAAGTGGCTTTGAGGTCCCATCGCTCTTAGAACGTATTGACAAGGAGCGTTACTTGTGTTACTAGCTTTATGCTCTCGAATGTGGTGCATGAACCTGGATCTCGTATGGATCATTGGTTGCTTATAACAAGAGGGTATTTTTATCTACGAGCTGATTTGGACGATTTGATTTGAAGTTTAAAAACGTTTCTTTTTTATGCTATCAATAAAATCTATTTAAATGACGATTGGTGCTTTTAGTAATCAAACTGAAATTATAAAGGAACCATGCTTATTTGGAAATAATAGAATTTCGCGTAGAAAATTATTTTTAAGTTTCGTTCTTCACTTTGTCGCTCAGCAGATCTTGCATACAATATAAAATATTATACTTGAATGTATAAAGAAGGACGTAAATAATTAATTATAATGCTACGATTTAAATGCGCCAAAGGCGTGAGTATAAGCTAAAATCTAGTGGACTCGAGGTGGCGCTCCACAAGTCCGAGCTATGTGCTTCTATGGCCGTCGGAGCGCGCCACCTCCAGGTGGGTCCCAAGTAACGGCAGGAGGAGTTACCATCGGCGTCGAGTCGGCGATGAAGTACCTGGGTCTCGTCCTCGACAGCCGATGGAACTTCACGGAGCATTTTCGTCGTTTGGCCCCTAAGTTGGAACGGTCTGGGGCCGCGCTCAAGCGACTCCTTCCCAACCTCGGGGGGCCAAACGCCTCCTGCCGGAGGTTGTATATGGGGATTGTGCGATCCATGGCCCTCTACGGTGCCCCTGTGTGGGCGCCGGACTTGAAGCGGCGGCCGGCTCGTACGCTGGTCGCGTCCCAGAGGGTCATGGCTATACGAGTAATCCGCGGGTATCGCACGATCTCCGGGGAGGCGGCGAACCTCCTTGCCGGATCACCGCCGTGGGATCTAGAAGCGAAGGCGCTCGCGCGCGTCTACAGTTTGCGCGCAGACGCGCGTAGCCGGGGCGAAGATCCTTTGCCGCGCCAAATAAGTGCGTGGCGGAATGAGCTCCGGCGAGATCTCATGGCAGAGTGGAGACAGCGACTGTCGCAACCGAGGGCCGGGCACGCTACCATAGCAGCGGTAAGACCCCTCTTTGAGGAGTGGCTTGAGAGACGCCACGGCGTCCTTACCTTCCGTCTGACGCAGTTGCTTACCGGGCACGGCAGCTTCGGTAGGTTCCTGTTTCGGATTCAGCGGGAGGAAACGCCCGAGTGTCGTCATTGTGAGGACCACCTAGAGGATACGGTGGAGCATACGGTAGTGGTATGCCCTGCCTGGGCTGAGCACCGCCGTATCCTCAGGGAAGTGATCGGCGGCGGCGACCTCTCGCGCCCGGCCTTAGTCGAGGCCATGGTGCGGAGTGAGAGGAACTGGGACGCCGTCTCCTCCTTTTGTGAAGCAGTCATGCTCGCAAAGAGAGAGGCGGCCCGCGTGAGGGAGCAATCCTCCTCCTCACGCCCCAGCAGCCGCAACTGGCGACACTACGGGCGTCGGGGATCGAGGGACGATCTCCGGCCACCGTAAGTACGGGCCTGCGGTCGGCGAGTAAGGGCAGCTCGCCGCCCGACCAGAACCAGGCCCGAGCGTACGGCGCGTAGCGTTCCGCGCGCGCCTCAAAGAGCCAATAGACCACCACAGACGGGGCCCTAAAGGGCTGATGTTCAGCCGGGGTTGCGGGGTAAGCGCAATAAGGTACCGCGACCTCGGCACAGAGCAGGAGAAGGAACAGGGGGGTTTTTAGTCAGTAAGAGTCTGACACTCCCTCCTGCCCGGCCCTGGGCGGGAGAAGTCATTTGATGATTTTCCCCTCACAAAAAAAAAAAAAAAAAAAGCTAAAATCTAGTACACACATGATGACCAATAAAGAGGCATTGAACAAAAGTACGCAGCAATTGTCACAAACTGGTCTTTACCGACCTGCACAACCAAAAACCCTGAAACATACACTACTGACCTATTTGACAAAACTGTTCTAGAAAATTCCAACCAAGGAACAATATTCTATGTATTCTAGAAATATGTCAAGTATGCGTCGCAAGGAATCTGTTGCCAGCCATACAGCGCGTACTTGCGACGTATTTTAATAAGAGCTTTAAAGACTTGCGTCGAAGGCATTGTAGAGATTTTTGCATATCGCATAGAACCGTATTGGTGTGCTATTTCCTGTACTGTCCCGAATTCCTCAGTTTGTTTGTGGTATAAGTCATAAGAGTCTTCGTGTCTGCTACCTTTTTTTGTCTTGGAGTGTATTTGGAGTTAGGTTTTCCAATGATTGACACAAGACTGCACGGTTGGGACGGTGGCTGGTCAACTAGCTGCTGCGCAACGTGTCCCAGGTTTGTCTCCCGCACAAAAACACTCTTTGTGTGATCCACGAATTGTTGATCTGGATCTTGGTGCAATGTACATATTATATATGTATATGTTTGTAAACGCATCGACGACACAGGATAAAATCCTAGTATGGAGCAACGTATTTCAATTTGGGATGGTGTTATTAGATAAAAATATATTTTAGGGGGGGTAAAATCATTCCTTGTTTTTTCCTATACTGGATGGGGTGTCAAACAAACCAAAGTGTGTAATACAATGCAGTCAAAAAGTCACATTGAAGTCGTTTTCCAAGATTTTTTTATTATTATTATTATTGTGTATATGTTTGTGTTTCTTTAGATTGATTAGATACCATTAGCATATTGAAAGAAAAAACAGCGGTAACCTGACCTCTAATTTCTTAGTTCTTTTCTTGTCTTCTCAAGTTGGCATAGTAGTTTTATTTTAATCTCTCAGCGTTTAAAAAGAGACCTTTGCTCAGCAGAAGCATCACGTATAGGCTATATCTTTTAAGTGTGGGAGAGCCATGCTTCGGCACGAATGGGTCGGCTCACAGAAAACCGGCGTGAATCAATCACAGCATTGTGTTCCACCGTGTGAGTGAGGTAACCGGAGGCCCAATCCAATAAATCGCAAAATCCCTAACTCATAACGTAGCGAACGCACTCGTAACTCCTCCGTTGCGGGTTTCCATGGGCGGCGCTGATTGCTTACCATCAGGTAATCCGTCTGCTCGTTTGCCAACCTATTTAAAAAAAAATATAGCTGTGTACTTATATACATCAGCCATGTTTTAAGATTATCTAAATAAACATAAATTTACATTAATTTTCAGATAAGTATAAAGTCATTTTAAAATCAATTAACAAAGTGTTTTTCAATAATTACCCTTTCATAGAGGAGTAAAGCCTTAATTATTTCGTGTTTTCTTTGATTAATTTAATATTGGAATAACCAAGCGGTGCCTTTCGAAAATTTTATTCCGGCTGTCTTAATATTGATATAATAAAGAAGTACTTTATGTGATTAAACTCTTTGAATTTAAATAGATTTTTTAAATTCAAATTCTTTATTTGCATGTTATGGTAGTTACAAGGATCTTAAAATAATAGGCACAGCTTAACGCCTTTTTTCAGGCGTTGCAAAGATGAAAAAAAACAAAAAAGTTAGTAATAAGTAAAAGTAAAAAAGAAAGTTAATATTTGAGTTGGTAGGTGTGTGTGTGAGGAGTTATACATATATGAGGTGGGTTTGAACATTAATGTTGGTTTTATTTTTCCTTCGAAGAATTCTATTGTTGAGTAGAAACATTTTTGTATTAAGAAACAAACAGTATTTATTTTTTATGTTATAAGACGGCAAACGACCAAAGGATAACCTGATGTTAAGCATTCGGCGCTGTGCCCATGAACTCCTGTAACACCAAAGGAGTTGGTATATATCAACGGAGGAGGTGATAAATGCTTTTAAAGGATTTTTAAGAATAGGGTTCGGGGGATTTATGGATTGGGTTGACTGCAGCGTGGCTCTGACACATTTACAGGGTATAAGGGTTTTTACTTCTGTATGTGATAATTTTTGGTCAACCTGAACTTTTAAATGATAAATATATATATTTGAAATTGCTAACTATACAGCACGAAAGAGTTGACTCGCCGGGAGAAATTGACGGTGAAAAATTATCTCAAATCCTCTGCAAGGTTTTGCAAAAATTCTACCAATATGGCAAATGATACTACTTAATTTACAACCTCCCCGATTCACACTTTCACCAATTCCCACCTAATTATATAATATTAGCTACTCTTCTCGGCTCCATTTAATCGTAGCGTGATGTTTGTAGCCTATAGCACTCAGGACCATTGTAGCTATCTATCAGTGAATTGGACATAGAATTTTGGCAATCCGATCAGCGGTTCCAAAGATTATCCCCTACATACAAACTTACAAATTTTTGTAAACAAATTTTACCTCTTTATGATATTAGTGAAGATATAGTAATGTTTTATTATGAACTCTAAAGCTTATAACTTAAAGCCTCTAGTAAAACGCATACAGCGAAATAGGAATATGCAATATTCATACGACTATGAATATTGGATATTCCACGAATTGTCATATATAGAATAATTAAAGATCAATTCATGTTCTATTCAACATTATGATCGGTGCCATTAATGACAAATAAGGGATTAATATGACATTAGAATTGTTAATATTTGCCTAGCTTACGTCAGGTTTCATGTAACTCTGGCAGTGAATATGGCTTTTCGCTACTTCGTTCGCGTAGAATAGTGACTTTCTGCAGATTTTTGGTTTAAAAACTATCCTATGTCCTTTCTCGAGTTCCAGACTATGTCTGTAGGTACCAAATTTTACACAAATCGGTTCAGTAGTTTAGGTGTGAAGAAAAAACAGACAATCAGAGTTACTTTCGCATTTATATTAAGTTTTAAAGTTTGGATGACAAAGCAGTCTAGATTTTTTTTAAATGATGGTGGAGATTTATTTAAGATGAGTTGAACATTGAAACATCATACAATAAGTACTAGTTCCGCCCTAATACAATTATTGTCAGTGACCTTTCCTGCAGATGTCTGAGGAATCACGCAAGTATTTGACGCAGAATAGGAGCAAGTAAGGTTTCCGGACGCCTAATTCGTTCCCTACCCTATCCTTTCCCGATTCCTAAATACACAAAGTTTGGCTTTATGCATTTGTAACTCCTTGGGTGTTGCTAGTAGCCGTATGCTCGTTTTTTACATATACTACGTATACTTATCACGTTGAAATAAGATTAGCACAATAAATCTGACTTTATAGTAGGCGTAATGTATAAGTGACAGGCTACTTAAAAATATTTTTCATGATTCAGTAATGGTTTGTACGGGTCAATTAAGTGCTTTTTTTATACCTAAAATTTTTTTCAACAGGGTGTTTGCGTTTCTTTTCAAAATCCTAAAGCGCGACTATACGCAGACAGTCAGTAAAAGCGACAATTAGAAATGAAAAAATATAAATATACCTACACCTAAATAGAAAAAAAAAGAAAACGTCCTGGTCTCCTCCAATTAATAATGGCCGTGATTTGAGTGCTTTTCATTGAAAAAGAAGTCGTTTGTGATACTTAAAAGGCTTTCTTTTTAATTGTTTGCTTTCGAGTACCGAACACCAATTACTTAGCACCTTATAGGACATAGAAAATTTATTTATTTCTCAGAATTTTTTAGTATCGTTATTTTTTATATTCATATTTTTCTTGTATTTTTATGTTACGGAAAACATTATTATTAATGCTTTTTTAAATACATATGTTATGTCTCTCAAAATGGTTCGTTGAAATTTGATAAATTTGATTGCAAATTTATCAAAACATTTTTAAGAGTGGGAGAGCTATGCTTCGGCCCTAATGAGTCAGCTATTCGTTGAGTCCTGAGTGCGGTTACAGAAGTCCCTCATCCTCAATCCTTAAATCCGCCACCTTAAAATCGAATAACCCATACGAGGCTCGGCAATGTCCTTGTAGTAACTCCTTTAGTATTGCGAGTGTTCATGGGCGGCGTCGATTATTTAGGTATCCAGGTTTAAGTTCCATCAATTAATCCGGTCGCTCTTTGACGCTAACTGGACAGGGTAAAGCAGTAACCCCCAATATATAGGTATTTAAAAACTAAGTAAGTGAATATGAAAATGTGAGTGAAGTAACTGGAGGCCCAATCCCGTCCCTTCCCCTATCCCTTCCCGATCCTTATATCCGCAAACCCTATCACCAAAAGGCCGGCAACGCACTCGTATCTCCTTTGGTGTTCCGGGTGTTCATGGGCGGCGCCGATTGCTTACCATCAGGTTATCCGTCTGCTCGTTTGCCCACTTATATCATAAAAAATGTAATTTCCAAGAACAAAATAATAAACTGTACAGTGTACATATCTAGTTCAGTTGCTATTACACCTTACTTATCCCGCAATGGATCGTTGGCACGCTCTAACTGTGTTCGGTGATTTCACTTAGTTTTCACTTTCAAAGTATGTTAGAAGTATTGTTTAAGAACTGTAAGACACTCCGCTATGGACTTTTGAAGTGAATTTTTAATTTTCAACTTTCTTTCTTTCCCTTCACGTGCTGGTACTAATATATGTATATTTCACTCAAATAATCAATGTAAAGAAAGAGCCACATTAATATAACGATTTACAAGTATATCTTAAAAAAAGTACACGTACGTATTTAGATATATGTATAACCAAGTTCAATAGTCAGTTCTGACTAACATAATATATCATTTCATCCCATAACTTTTATGTGAGGGGAAATTAACGAATTTCTTCTGATTTCTGACGCTACTGACTAAAACCCCGTTCCTTCTCCTTTTCTAGGCTAAAGCCAAAGTACCGTTGTTGCGCTAGCCCCGCAACACCAGCTGAACATCTTCCCTGTAAAGCTTCGTATCCTCAAACTTCAAATAATAAGGAGCGGGCTGGTTTTTTATCAGTGACAGTCTGATAATCCATTTTACCTCAGGAGAAGTCATTTGACCAGTTTTCATATTCGAATGATTTTGCAAAATGCGATATATTATTATTATATTTTTTAATTTATATACATATATGGAGACAAAATGAGAATCGACGAGTTACAAGGTTTAGAATTTCCGAAGGTATAATTTTACACGTTTATTAGAAATGATTTTTTAGTTATGAGAAGTGGTCAAAAAAGAGTCGTCTTCAACTTGTGTGACTTGCCAATTTTGCCATGAACTTGGCTTATTATTTTTATATAATTATGTACATTGTATTTAGCACAAGTTATTTAAAGGTTTGAAGAATCATTTGGAGATTACCGAACATTTTGATGTTACAACACTCTGCGTTTGTACAAATCTAGAAACAACTCACAAAAAGCGTGTTAAAAATCAGATCCCGTTATGGTGAAAAAACAACTGAACCAAATCACGATGTCAAAGTCAAAGTCAAAGTCAAAATAATTTATTTCAATTAGACCCATACAGGCACTTTTGAACGTCAACACAACTTTAAAGATATAAAGTGTCAGTCTGTCGGTCAGTCCTCTTAGTTAATATATAATATAAAATATATAATGTAAACGATAACAGACACGTTTCAATAAACAGCAAAAATCAAATGATATCATTTTGAAATTTAAAATCCCCAGCTGTGACGTAAGACATCAAAACGAATCACAGGAAAATACTTCTCATTTCCATCCTACAAATTCTCACTACGGACGTAAATGCACATTTAAAATATCAAAATGAGATTTGGTCTCAAAACTTTCTGTGAATCTAAAATTGAATTTCGCCGCGTCCCGTAGTGCCATTGTTCTTTGGATCCAAACTAAAGTGTTAAAATGACAGTTGAATGCAACAAACAATTAAGCACCCTGCGAAAGGCCGATAAAGTTCATATTTGAATGTATTTTTACTACGCTAGTTGGGCGCTTTTTAATCGGATTGCAGTTTGAAGACGCAGAGCAGGTATTTATAGAACATCTGAGTACTGTCTTTATTTTTAAGGTCTCCGTAATAGCTCTGAAGTGTCTCTGCTGTTTCTTGCATTCGTCTTGCTTTAAATACGGGAACTGTTTCCAGAATATATACGTCTGTGGAGCATCAGGCATTATTTCAGTAAGTATCTTTAAATTCGCTCTGTTTTTAAGATTTATTCATAAAGGTAACAAAGAGAAACATCACTGCTGAATATATCAAGATATCTAACGTTGAAAACCTCAACCTATCTATCAGTTAAGTATGGGAGAGCCACAATTCGGTACGAATGACTCGGCTCGGCAGAAAACCGACGTAAAACTACCACAACGTTGTGTACTTATGTGAAGAGTGTGTGGTTACTGGTCTCTGACTTAATCTTTCCTCTCCTCCTATCCCTTACCAATCCCCAAATCTCCGGAACCCTTGTCCACAAAAAGCCGATACGGATGACCTTGTAACTTCAATGTTATTGCCTATAGACAACCCGAGTCTATGGGTGGGCTGATTATTTACCAAGATGTAATCCATCTGCACGTTTGCTGACGCTCTTAGCCTCACAACGTTCATTATATTAATGACAGTGTACACCACGCGTTGTGTTTTTCTGTATGAATGGATTATACAAGGCCATAACCTATCACTCCCTTTTTTTAAGGGGAGAAAATCATCAAATCATTCCTCGCGCCCAGGGTAAAGCGAGAGGAGTGTCAGGATCTTACTGACTAAAAACCCCCGTTTCTTCTCCTGCTCTAGACTGAGGCTTTTTTTATGTAATAGATCGGCAAACGAGCAGACGGATTACCGAGATTAACGAGCAACGGAGGAATTACGAGTGCCTTGCCAACCTTTTAGGTATAGGGATTTGGAGATTTAGGGATTGAGGAGAGATTGGGGGAGGAGAATGATTTGGCTTCCGATAACCTCACTCACACAGCGAAACACAACGTGGTTGTTTCAAGCCGACCCATTCGTGCCGAAGCATGGCTCTCCCACTCTTAAACGCTACTACCCCCCGGGCCCCGTCTGTGGTGGTGTGTTCGCTCTTTGAAATGCGCGCAAAACGCAACGCGCCGTACGCAGGACTGTGGTCTGGACTCTTTGGTCGGGTAGCGAGCTACCTCTACTCGCCGTGTCCTCCACCTCTTAAAAGGCTGGTAAAGCAGCTATAGATCCAATAGCGTCCCGTGTTTTATGGTCAGCATTTATTGCTTACCAGCACCTATTTTCCTTCGTTACCTAGCTAACACAATGTCATTGAAGCCTTCCAGTATAATACTTTGTATCAAAGTGTTAGTAATTTAGTTATAAAATATTCAATATAAAGCAATCACCATAATTAATTTGTTCGTAGAAACTGCCTAGAGTAAATAAAATAGAAAGCTTTATTTGCATTTTGCTTTATTGATATTTAATAGGTAGGGGCGCAGCTGCAAACGTTTTTAATAATAAAAATTGTTGAAAGAAAAATGTATTATAGTTGATGTCAAGCGTTTTTTTTTTTATATTATTACTAAGCTAAGCTTATAAAAGTCTATAGCCTATTGAATATATTTTTTATGATGGTATTTTTTGTAATGGGACAAGCCTGCCGCAACCTCTCAACCGCTGCAACTCCTGTAAGCCAGGATCTACTGTAGATACAAGCATGAAAACTCCGGAACACTGAAGTCCGGCGCATCCCAGGGACATGAATGACTGTCTTGGATCCCGCAACGAAATAAATCAGAAGATATTATTTGTTGAGAAGAAAAAACGAGACAGAATGAATTAGGCCTTAAAGGCACAGAAGAGACTGTACGACTGGGAGAAGCCCAGTCACCAAACACCACGGAGTATTTTGTATTGTTATTGTAATATGACCTATGTGTGTTTATGATGGTATATTATACCAGAAAACTACTTTTCCCGCTTTGGATGAGGTTAGAGGCACTCCCTCTCAAACTCAGGCCTCGACGGCAGGACTTAAAACCACCCTTCCTGCTCCTGCTTAAAGCCGTCGTGACTGCAGTACATTATTCCATTTGAACGAAGCAATAGAGCGCTTCTGCCGAGCCGTATAAATCGTAATAAACATGATGTATTCGAATAGATGAAAAACTAGCACCAATATTCTCTGTGTACATCAGTCTGCATTCATTACTTTGGTACCACACAAACATCAATAGCCATCTAACAGAACCATCCTAAAAATAACGACTTGATAGATTCAGCGCACAGCGTGAACTTATAAAAAGTTTTATTAATTAAGTAAGGCTAAGTATAAAATGCGGCTTGAATCTGAACACAGCCTTCCCGTAGAACTTTGACAAACTTGAGGAACTTCTGTTTAAACGTTTATTAAGAATTCATCGTTACTTGGTATTTTACGGTTTTAAATTATAGGCGATGGTTTTCTTGCTTCTTGTTTGGCGTCGGATCGATATTGGAGGCACCACCGTGTCGTGTTCTTTGATCTAGTTTAGAAATTGTTCTATTTGCTTATTTCACAAAACACGTCTTTAACTGGCCGATGTTTACTTTTATTTGTACTATACTAGTATGATAGAGAGGTCGTGGTGACCCAGAGGATAAGGCGTCTACTGCCTCATACATGAGGGCGCGAGTTCGAAACCTGGCAAGTACCAATACGACTTTTTCGACATCACCATTTAGATACCACTGGCATATTGCGAAGGAAAACATCGTAAGTAAACCTAGATTTATATTTTTTCGCCTTTAGCAAGCGTGGTAAGTTTGTCAATAGTTCTCCGTGTCAAAAGAGGCCTTTGCTCAGCAGTGGGCACTTATAGGCTGATGATGATAATGACAATGAGAGCGGAAAACGAGAAGATGGACCACCTGATGGTAAGCAATCAATGCAACCCATTTATATCCATAACACCAGAAAAGTTTCGACGGCGTTGCCAATTTTTTTTGGGGATAGGATTGAGCCTCCGGTAACCTCATTCACACGGCGAAACACAATGCTGTGGCTGTTTTTCTATGAGGCCCAATTCTGAGTGGTTTCACTCTGGTCAAACTAGCCCATTCGGGCCAACGTATGGCTCTCTCACAAACAAAAATACTTCTTTAACATATTTTTTTGTTTTAGATGTACCTAGATCTATTAATAATTTATGACCAAACTTGTATTTCACAGTTTCAAATATTCATGGTTCATCTAAAATTATCTGTTTACAAAAACACTTTTTAGTAACTTTATTTTTTTATCTTAGATGATTTGAAGAAACTGTGGTATTTAATTTCCAGTATAATATTTGTTGAAACATTTTGTTGATAACGAATAATGTTTTAAAGTTATCGATATTACTTGGTTTTAATATAGTTGAAGTATCAACCTCTAAAATGTGGTTTACCCCCAGCATGATGTATTAAAGTGAAAGTCAAAATATTTGTTCCAAGTATACAAACTGTATTATTTTATTTATGTTTGTGTTGTGACATGACATGATTTTGCAAAGAAAATAAAATGTAAGTGTTTTATAAATAAAAAAATAAAAAAGTACCTGTACACTGTACTGTAAAGTACCTGTATATATACAGGTATAAGTATATATACTTCTGAAATGTCTAAATATACTCGTAATAATAGTCAGTCTGTTCGTCAGTGAACCTACATAGGTGCTTGTTCCAAATTGTAGATTCGAATGTGGTTATAGCCTATAATAGTTAGCTTATCTCAATAAATGTACCATCTAATGTAAAGATAACTTTTAAATTCAAATCAGTGATTTTAGAGAACCAGTAGTTAGATCACACAAAAAAACAAAAGCGTTTCATAATTTTTGATTGATTTACCTTCAAAATTCTTTTCCAAATCATTTACATTGCCTGTAATGTTAAAACTTTACTCTCAATAAGCAATATAATAAAAACTCATCAGGTACACGACAACATTAAAAAGTCAATCTAGATGCAGCGGAAATTTTTATCTGATTATTAAAAGTCAAAAAAGTCAAAAATCATTTATTCCAATTAGCCACATACAGGCACTTTTGAACGTCAAACAAAATTTTGAAGATATTATTATAGTGTCAATCTGTCGATATGTCCTCTTAATGAAGCTATTTGCTCGTTCCAAAGTGTAGATTCCGATGGAGAAGATCGAGCAAGAAATTCCATGGTTACTCTTTTTAAATCAGTTTCACATACAGATTCCTTTTACAAACAGTTGGTTCAACTACGTTTGTACAATAGAAAAAACATAAAAACCAACTCAAACATGAGGTCACAGTCGCTTTAAAACTTCACTTAGACACTAACCTATTCTTAAATAGAAGAATAACTTAAAACCACCATAAATTACACTTCCAGTTCGTTGAGACGGCGATTTAATGATGTTCGAAGGTAATAAGTTAGTACTTACCTAGCAAGCAGGTAAAATTCCACGTCTTTAAATGGTTAAATAACTTACATACATTGTGTAGGTAGGCATTGCGTAAGTAATTATGTGTCACAATGTATTATTTTATTTTCGTTCCCCCCCCCCCCATTCCTACCCTCCTACCCTAAATCAAGAAGACCAACGACATGAGACCGGCATCGCACTTGTAGTGACTTCTTTGGTATTACGAGTGCTCACGGGTGGTGCTGATTGCTTTCCAATAGGTAATCCGCATGCTCGTATTTTTTTTATGTAATAAGTCGGCAAACGAGTATACGGATTACCTGATGGTAAGCAATCAGCGCCGCCCATGGACAACTGCAACGGACGAGTAAAGAGTGGGTTTTAGGGATTAGGGATTTGGATATTTAAGGATTGGGGGAGGGGAAGGATTTGGCCTCCGCTAACCTTACTCACACGGCGAAACACAACGCCGTGTGAGTAAGGTTGTGGTTGTTTCACGCTGGTTTTCTGTGAGGCCGTGGTATCACTCGGGCCGAGCCGACCCATTCGTGCCGAAGCATGACTCTCCCACACTATGTTTGCCGACCTATACATATGTATGTAACAGAAAAAGTTAGGAGATCATTACCGGCCTTTTTACTACCGTTATTTTATAGGTACTCACTAGGTACTATTTAAAAACATACAAGAACTAAACACAGAATAGAATTTATTGGATTGCTTCCCAAAAACCAAATGGTGATCTAAAAATAAAAAGTAATAAATACATAAGGTATAACTATAGCTAAAATTAGATTTGGTACGAATAGAGCCTAATTTTCAACATGAAGCTAACTGGAATGAATGGAATCGTTACTTCAATAACCCGAAAATAGTCCTCAAAAGATCCAATTACCAGATAATCCCAAATCCAATTTCAGTTTAGTAATACCAAACCTCATCAGGTGAATATAACAAATCTTAGCAAAAGAAAAAAGAAATCAAGTCCTAAATTCTTCCACCTGGTCAAAAAAGGGTCGCGGATGGTTCCCTGTTCCACCACCGTAGCTAAAACTTCTCGATAGAAATTTATGTAATTTCCTGTGTACCTTGCTTGCTTACTAATTTGGACCTTTGTCAGAACAAAAAACCTTCAGATCGCAGTCCTGTTCGAAAACTAATTAAAATTTTAGCGTTGTCTTAATTTGACGGTGGAATTCGCGCACCTTGAGTTCAAGTTATTTCGAAGGGAACCTTCCTACCCGAGTATTTTATCTCAAAAGAGTTCGTAGACGAAATAAGAAAAATTGGAATTAATGGAAACGTAATAAAAAATGTTGTTAGCAAAATTGTTTTTAGATTTTAAGGAATTAGTAACGAAGGATGTAGATTTAATCTGATTATGAATTTGGACTTACGTTTATAAGCATTAATGCATGTTGTTTGGTGTTTGAATGTATTATCAGCTAGTAATGATGATTGCTTTCCCACAGCTGTGCAACAGCCTCTTCTCACACGGAGAAGGCTTGGGGATTAATCATCACGTCTGCTCTGTGCGGATTTGCGATTTCAATCCATATTAATTTATTGTAAGTTCAGGTTTCCTTACTATGTTCTCTTTCACTGTATGCCAGTATTTCCAGAGGTATCTAAATTTAAAGTTACGTTGGTACTTGCCATGTTTTTAACCCTTATACTTGGGATACGACCTGCGAGTCACCAGACGCCATCAAACTGTATACATGTATGGTGACGATTAATGAAACTATTGAGCGTTAGGATCTCGGAAACACACACCGGTGTTACACACATTCTTAGTTCATGGTCTTCATTGCCAGTTGCAAGTATTACTTGTACTAGGGAATCCGGTAAATTGTGGATATCATTCTAATCTATACTTCATAGGGTTATATATACTATTGAAAAAAAATAGTAACGTCTGAAAAAAATATTACTGTTAAAATTCATCAACAATTTATTAATCCACGAACCATAATCCACTTCAAAATATAGCAATTAACTTTACAAGACAAATGGAAACAAAAAACTTTACTATAACGCGATCGACTACAAACTCGGTCAAACTTGTCCCGCTCAGAGACGCTATCGTGTTCAAATAAACACTAATTACAGCGCAGAACACAAAAGATACACAAACCAAAGTACACATAAATTTTGACTATCGACACTGAAGTTATCTACAGAACTATCATAAAGTATCATTGGCCAGCTTCAAGTCAAACCCTGGGAACGACCAGTAAATCAGTTTGAGAAATCTCTAGTAATCCACCCGTTTGTTAGACCACGATAAAACTCAATATATATGGAATCTTCTAAAATTGTGGCTTTATTAAACTGTGGCTTGGTTCGTTCAAGATTTATGAGGGAAACGATTCAATTAAGTAGACTGATAATTTTCATATATTTCGTCATGTTATTCGGTGCTTTTTGGAGTGTTTGATGTAGTTTTAGGATAATTTGGCTAAAAATTAGTTACTGTATAGGTATGTACGATTATTATGTGGTATTGTACATATTAATGTGTACTGACTGCACGGTTAATACGGTGGCTGGGCAACTGGCTGCGTGTCGCAGGTTCGATTTCCGCACAGAACAAAACTTTGTGTGATCCACAAATTGTTGTTTCGGGTCTGGGTGTGATGTGTATGTGAAATTTTATTGAATGTTTGTAAACGCACCCACGACACAGGAGAAAATACTAGTGTGTGGCAACGATTAAAAAAAAAATACACTTAACGCCCCTTCATTAGTTGTGTTATTATGTTGTGCTTTGTGTATTTGTCATGTGCTTTATCATCATCTACATCATCGTAGTATTTGCTTGGTTAAGAGCAGGAGAAGAAACGGTGTGGTTTTAGTCAGTAAGAGTCTGACTTTCCCTCTTACTGCTTCTAGGAAGAGAAAAGTCATTGGCCGATTTTCCCCCACAAAATGAAACCCTGATAATATTTTTTTTAATATTATATTTCATACTGAATGCTTAAGACTTTTAACTGCGCCCACGAAACATGTAAAATATTAATCTATTAATAATCATTTTCTTATTTGTTTATAATATTTTTCAATCTCAGCATAATAATAATACCTTTAGCTGTTGAAAACATGTTAAAATCCGAACATTATTTGTTTACTTTGATGAGATAAGCTGATGGACTCCGTATTATAAAATTTGTGTAAAAATGTATTTTCACTACAGGTAAGCCGTCTCAACCAAGTCTGAAAGATTGTAATTGCTACAAAACACTTAGAAATGAAAGTTATTTGTTGTGTTAAAAGCAAAATGATTGTTTTAGTTCATCATCAAAATTCAGAATATCACTGCATATTTGGGTATTTATAATTAATTAACATAAAGCATTTGTAGCTAAACATAGTATGTAATTATATACCCTAATGACCCGGACATTAAGGTTTCAAAGCCTGGTGAGTGCCAATGTGACCATTTCTGAGTTACGTGATGTATTTTCTTATTTTTTAACCCCCGACGCAAAAAGAGGGGTGTTATAAGTTTGACGTGTCTGTTTGTCTGTCTGAACGGGTGAAGCGATTTCAATTTAGTTTTTTTTGTATTAAAGGTGAATGACGTGTGAGTATTCTTAGACATGTTTGACAAAAATCGGTTGAGCCGTTTAGAAGTTATGGGGTTAAGTGGGGAAGGGTAACCGAAGGTCTGCAAATATACTCGAGTGGGGTCAAATGAAAGCACACTGAAAGGAAATGTTGATGACTTAATCGATAGGATCGGTCCCCAACGCCACGTTTTCTTTTAATTATTACTTTTTAAAGAAATATTAGTATTATCGTCGGGGGTTTTCTAAATTTTAAATTTATTATCAATATAATTTTGGATACCACTGACATACGGTGAAGAAAAAACACCAACAACTCTTATTGATCAATGCTGAATCCTTTTCCAGTGGATACTTATAATTTGTTCTTTGTTTGTAGCAACTATAACTATATTCATAAAAGATATAATGCGACAATACTGAATAGTTAAAAATAAATTTCTGAGATAAAAATAAAATATCAGCCTTGAGAGCATTTAAGTACTATAACCAGAACAAATAACTAGACTTTTGAAAGGTCAGGGATTTTTAACCGACTTCAAAAAAGGAGGAGGTTCTCAATTCGACGCGTATTTTTTTTTTTTTTTTTTTTATGTATGTACACCGATTACTCGAAGACGCCTGGACCGATTTGCAACATTCTTTTTTTATTCGATAGGGTATACTTGCCATTTGGTCCCATTGTCATGAGGTCAGGATCTGATGATGGAATCCTGGAGAAACCGAGGGGAACTTTCGAAAATTGTAGGGGCGAGTAGTGTTTTTGTATGATGTTTAAGTAGGCCTTTATCAACACTACAACTTGACGAAGGTCGAAGTCGACCAGATGTTGGAGCTGGAAGACAGTCGAGGGATCTCCTTGACTATTTGAAGTAGTTGCCTTGTGTTTGGGCTTGAATGATTCGTATTGACGAGCACTTTGCAGCAGGCTTGGTTGTAACTGTCATTAAGGGTCTGATGATGAGAACGAAGGACAGCTCAAGGAACTCCTGAACGGTTTACAGTAACTACTTCGTATTTGAACTTAATTCATTTATATTGATGAAAACTTTGTACCTGTATGTATTATAACAACTGAAGGTTTGCAGTTTACCTGATGATGGAGACCATTGACCGACGAGGGAATTCCGGATGGAACCGAGAGATAGTCGAGAGAACTCCTCAACGATTCATAGCAGCTTCCTTGTGTTTGAGCTTAATTAATTCGTTTTGATAAGAACTTTACATCTAGATGGATTGTGACTGTCATCAGGGATCTGATGATGAAGACGAAGGACAGTCTAGGGAACTCCTCAACGGTTTACAGTAGCTACCTCGTGTTTGGACTTAATTTATATTGTTAAGAACTTTCCTGGAGAGATGGCCTGTGTTCCAGTAGTGGGAACATTAAAATGGCTGATAATGATGATGATGATGATGAGAACTTTCCCATTTCTTGAGATCTATTTTTTTAACGAGCGGCTCCTCGTTGGCCTAGGTACACAAAGCTACTTAAAAAGTAAATACTATTCAATATGTTAATTTATATTTAAAATGTTACTGTAGTTTACAGAAGAACTTGTAACAGATACTAAAAAGCAAAAAATAAAAAAACTACGTTTAAAAAAACCGACTTCAAAAACAAAAAAGTGTCAAATAAGTAATTAAAATTGATATTCTAATAGCACTCTTACGTACGCGAAGCTAATACTTTTAATATTAATAATAATTAGCCCTTAAATTTTAATTGTTAAAAAAGGAGTTTGAATATCACCGCTTTAATACTGGTCGAAAATGTACATCAGCTAAGTGGTACGCAATGACTACTTCACCAAGTCTTTGGGAATATTCTATGTAAACTAGTTTATATAAGAATTAAATATCCCTTTGTTGGGCAAAAAGGTTGATATCTAGGCTATAATAGTATATACTTATTTTTTCTTCTACTTCCCCTGCCTTAAATGGGGCGACAGTGAGTGTCAAACGTCAGACTCTTCCTGTCTAAAAATCGCGTTCCTTCTTCTGCTCCAGGCCGAGGACACGGTACATTTTTAGGTAACTCTGCTTTGCGCGGATGTGTAACTACATACTTCTCCTTTGTCCTCGTTTTACATTTTTTATGGAACACTCCTCTAGTGTTCGTTAACAAAGCATAGACAAAAAAAATATCGGGATCGGTCTAGCCATTGATGCGTGATGGATGACACGGGAAGGGAATTTGGGAGTAATACTTGTACTCAGGTGTATGTCACAGTCAACTAGCACAATTAGTCATTGATTCAATTACTATAAAATAGCCTTTTTTGTCAGGGGAAAATCATCAAATGACTTCTCCCGCCCAGGGTAAGGCTAGGCAGAGTGTCAGACTGTTACTGACTTAAATTAAAACCCCCGCATTTTTTCACCTGCTCTGGGCCGAGCCCGCTGTGACTCATTGCGCTAACTCCGGCTGAACATCAGCCCTATAGGGCCTGGCTCTTTAGGCGCGCGCGGCACGCTACGCGCCGTACGCTCGGTTCTGGTTCTGGTCGGGCGGCGAGCTACTCTTATGCGGATAGTGGAGTGAAGATAACACTAGTGGTGGTTAAGTCACCTGCCTGAGTTATATGTACTTTGTAAGATCATTTAAGACACCCCCGACACACGGCGAAACACGCCATATGTCATATGGCGTGTTTCGCCGTGTGGGTGAGGTTACCGGATATCCTAATCCCCAAAAGGTCAGCTGTTGTTGCGGGTGTTCATGGGCGGCGCTGATTTTTACCACCAGTTGATCAATATGCTCGTGTGCCGACCTTATGACGTAAAGAAAATACGGTGAAGGAAAACGTCGTGAAGAAACCTGAACCTAAAATTTTCCTGATTCGCCAATTCGCCTTGAACTCTTCTCCGTGTGAGAGAACTTTGCTCAGAAGTGTGCACTTACAGGCTGATGATGATGATTATGATGATAGATATTGGAATATTACTAATATAATGATAATTTTAATGATATATATTGGTTTAATAATATTGTTACATCCATGTCTACAGTAATGTACATGTGTGTAGTAATATTAGATTTATGTACCTACATTATATACAAGACATGATGTGATGTTAGGATTTGTGTATCTGCATGTAAATTGGACAGCAGTTTATTATGTAAATTGTTATTGTTATGTTAAGACAAGCAATATTAGACTATTTTACATTAAAGAGTAGATAGATATTGCATCAAAATTAATTAGTTTTTCAGACCCAAAATTACTAGGAAGCATTTATTTAGCACGTCAGTTATCTAATAAAAAAACCCTCTTTCCATTTGTAACTCCTTTGGTGTTACAGAGTCGACTGCACGGTTGGTGCGAGGGCTGGGCAACTGGCTGCCGTGCAACGCGTCGCGGGTTCGACTCCCGCACGGAACAACACTTTGTGTGATCCACAAATTGAAATCGAATGTTTTTAAAAGCACCCACGACATAGGTGAAAATCCTAGTGTGGGGCAACGTTTTATTAAAAAAGAAAAGAAAAGAAAGAGTTCTATGGATTTCTCCAATCATTCATTGTTGACCTTTACCAGAAAAATACCGCTATAAGTTTGAACTTGAAACTTCGTGTGTCGGTAATTTTGGAGGTATAACTCAAGGTTTTAATTAAACCGTGTTCGTAGAATGTATATAATTAGAATAATAATTTGCTTCCCCATTCTAGCATCGACAAATCTTACAATACAGCGTTGTAAACGTCTAGTGTAATGTTTAAACAAATTAAGCATAATATTTTAACTAAAATATTTATTGAATTGTTTTCTTTTCCTGGTTTTGTTAAAGAAACAAATTTAAATGCAGAAACGTTTTAAAAATTCTCATTAATGATTTCTATTATCTTTCCAATTTGTGATTATTTTAGGTTTTATGCATGGTCTTCTAAGTAACGTATTCCTTATGAATAAGACTACTTTATTTATTTTAAACAATGCTTGTATTTTGTTTCGTCGCGTGTATGACGTTACCGGGCCCTATTACTTAAAAAATCGACTGAAATCCCCCAAAAACCCGGCAATGCACTTGCAACTCCGTAAATGTTGCGTATGTATGTCGGCGCGTCAATTTCTTGCGCTTCCATCCGATTATCGTTCTGGTCGTCTTATCCCATAAAAGTCTATTAATTCATCCGTTACTCGATGTTAAAAAACCAATGTTTGCTTCTAATGATGACCTTGGATTGTGAAATACAAGAAGACTAAGAATGCATTTGCATCACTCTTACCATCATCTTCATTACCAAATCTTTTCCGTTCACTGCTGAAAATGGGCATCTCCAATTGGACGCCACTATGCACTGTATTCAATCTTCGGCTCTATTCATGCAACCCCACTACCATCTACTTTTTTTAATGGGATAGGTCACCAAACGAATATACGGATTACCTGGTTGTAAGCGATTGGCGACGCTAATGGACGCTCGCAACGCCTGAGGAGGTACGACCGGGTTGCCGACATACAATTCCACATGCACATCACACCCAGACCCGGAACAACAATTTGTGTATCACACAAAGAGTTGTTCCGTGCGGGAATCGAACACGCGGCACGTTGCGCGGCAGCCAGTTGCCCAACCACCGCGCCAACCGTGCAGTCACTTTGGCCAAGTTCATCCATTCGTACCGAAGCTTGCTTACTTACGAATACCGTCTCTCCACCCAGATGGAGGGCACCCTATAATATATTTCTGCAAAAAAAAAAAACAGAAAAAATGCACACATTTATAAAATTTTAAACAGTTCTCTGTTTGAATGAAACCAATGCACAGTCTTTCACGTTTGTAACAGCAAGTTGGTTATTGTTGATATTGCCTGTACTACTTCTCAACATTTATTTCCTTGTGAAGAAATTCACGTGTACATTTTACTGGCTTCCTATAAACACGTGCATATTTTGCATGCATTTATTCAATTGCTTTGTGTAAGGAATGTATTTTATTATTTTTGAAATGTGTTTCTTAATGTCGTGGTTAAAAAAGTATAGTTGATATTTCATTATCGTCATTATCATCATAAACAACAGCGGCATCTTGTGATAGTTTGTAGATATCTCTATAAAAAAGTAGTTGATAATATTATTATCATCAGATATCATCATATCATCAGCCTATAAGTGCCCAAAGCTGAGAAAAAGCCTTTTCTAACACGGAAAAGGTTTGGGTATTAATCACCACGCTCCTCCAAGGTGTATTGGTGACTTCAAACTTATAATTGGAAAATATAAGTCCCGGTTTCTCCTCGATGTTTTCGTTTTTAACTAGACTCTAAATCAACGTAGAAGGTAGGTATATATATTTAACTCGGAAAAATCACATTGGGACTTGCCATTAGTGTGCCAATATTTTTTGCTGAAATTGTTTATTTTTAGGTTATAAATATTTGATCAGATATAAATGTATTTTTGACATCAATCGTATATCAATCAAAAGGTCGCTTTAGTTCTCAGTAATCCAACAAAATAATTACAGCTGAATATATTACAAATTACGAACAAAATAATGTGGTTTCTACAACGGTTGCGTGCGGGTGTACGCCCCCCACAATACCCGCAGAATATCCAAATAAAATCAAAAGCGAATTTTTGGTTTAAAATTTTAAGTATTTGAGATAACTTTTAAAATGCATTTTAATAAACTAGAGGGAAATGTATAGCATAGATTTTTTTTCATATATATTTCTATTTTTATTTACCTATTTATTTTATAATGGGCTGCTGATTTGTAGACGCTCTAGAAACAGTATTATGAGATTCAGTTGTCTTTAATGTTATCAAATCATCATGATCATCATCATTGTGTCAGCCACAACACGTCTATTGCTTAATCAAATCAACTTTCAATGACTTATGATGACTTAACTAAAAAGCAAGCAAATTCAAAAACCCAGTAAAAATGTAATTGAATCAAAAACGACTTCGTAACTCACCCCAATACCAACCATCAGTCGAACTTAATCAACATAGATCAAAGAGTTTGGAACCAACACCGCTACCCACTAACTACTCTAGAACATGTACATAAGATAGTGTGGATTCACGTATAGGAATATAGACAGAATTTCCACAACCAATGTTTATAAAAATGCCAAAGAAACATACGTAGGTAAAGACGATAAAAGTGCAACAATAATTAAATAAATCGGAAATTTTCACCTTTAAATAAATAATTTTTAACAAAAATATTCCGACTTCAAAAAGTAAACTAAAAAGCAAAAAATATATTTTCTTTTCAGAAATTAATACATGTTTTCGTTTATTTAAATAGAAAATAATATTAATAACCATTTTATAATCTTAAATTCGGTGCCAATAAAAAAAAACAATCAGCCGAACATAGTACCTCTTCCTTTTTTTGAAGTCGGTAAAAATAAACTTGCCTCACAATCGTATTTTCTCTTGTGTTGTGTGTGTGTGTGGGTGGATACCACTTTTGTCGGTTATGTCTTATGAAAATAATTTCAAAATCCAATTAAAGCACAGAATGAAAAATAGCTCTAAAGTAACATCAGCATATCTTCTTCAGGTCAATATTTTTTGTCAGTTTTAGGTTATTCGAAATACTATCTTTATTATATCCCACAGTCATACTTCTGACTCATCTTATTTAATTTAAACGTTAAACGCATGCTTTAAACAGAAAATAGATGTAACTGTGCTTTACCTATGAAAATGCCGTTTTGCAGTACTGGCCATTTCAAATCAAAATAGTTTTTGTTAGGCTAAGGCTAATTAATTTTGTTTTAAAACATGGGATTCTTTTTCCAAAAGTAGTCATTTGTTTATTGATTAATGTTACATTTTCATTGTATTTCAAATTAAAAAATTCGTTAAAATTTTTTCATGCAAAACGGCAATTTCATAGGTAAAAACCTATTATAAATACTATTCCATTTCAAGGTCAGTAAATTCAAAACCCGTTCAAAGTCTAACTTCTGCACATATGATGTCTCACAAAATGGATTGTGGATGGAAAACTTTTGATTAAAATAATATTGTGCGCCTACCTACTTTAACTTAGACCAAGATTATCTTAGATAAAGACCACAGTGAGGATTCGATCGCTGGAAATATTAACCTGGTAAAGAGTTAACTGTTTTACTCTCATAATACTTTTGTTTTGTGTAATTACCATCATCATCATCATCATCATCCTATAAGTGCCTACTGCTGAGCAAAGGCCTCTTCTCATACGGAGAAGGTTAGAGCATAAATCACCACGCTTGTTCAATGCGAATTGGCGATTTCAAACTTATAATTTGAAATTATAAGTCCAGGTTTCCTCACGATGTTTACCTTCACCGTATGTCAGTGGTGTCTAAATAATCATAGAAGGTACATATAACTTGGAAAAAGTCACATTGGTACTTGCCAGGTTTCGAACTAACACCCTCATGCATGAGAAGCGGGCTCCTTAACCTCCGGGCCACCACGACTGTTACTGTTGTTTTGTATAATGAATGGGAGTAAATATTTTTAAGATTGTGTTGGTTAACTCTACTTGTTCTGACGCAGAATTGCCTATTTATTTCTCGATTCTCTAGACCATGAAATCTTATAGAATTCATCACATATCCAATAAAATTTTACACAGTAAACATTTAGTGATTTTAACCAAAGATGAGACGACGCGACTCAGTGAAACTAGCGCGATTTTCAATCGCTATGCGGAAAAAAAGCATAGATGTAGAAACTATGATGTTTTACACATAGTATTTATTTTATTTTAAAATCTGAAAATAGTTCAAAAACAAATAAAGTATAACAGAAATCTTTTAAAATTTCAGACCAGAACCCGGATTGGACAGGATTTTACAAGTGGGTCTTTACAATACTTGATACATATTATTACGCCAATTGGTTCCATATCTAAAGACCTTGAAATACCAACCTTTGAGCCATGCATCAGTTTAAGGTACCTACTTAAAGTTCAAAAGAGCAAGATATCACTTGAACATAAACGTTCTCTCAAGTTGCTCTTAAAACTACTTAGAGTTTAAGAACCCTTTGATCTTAGACCAAAAACTTTCAATATCTTTAACTGTCTAGTTTCAAGAACTTACTTAATTTTTGTTTAAGTAGGCCATCTGGTAAGTCTTTGCGATTCTATTTTGATCGGAGCAAATGATACATAATGAAAGGATTATAAACAGCAAAAAAAAAAACAGAATACTCTGTCTTATAAAGGAAATCCCAAGGTAAATTAAGTAGAAATGATGACAATTAGCTTATGAATGGGACATAATTTTAGAAGAATTACCATTTGCAATATCATAAAAAAGCAATTCGACCTGAAACACTTTATCAACATAGAACTAATATGAAAAACTATATGAAGCCTTGAACCGTGACAAAACAGTGACTGTGTTATTAATTGTTATCTTATTTCTTATTACAAGTTACACAATTCTCACGTTAACAAAACCTGGTTCGAATAACATATGTGAATTAATACAACATCTACGAAAACGTACTTTATAAGATGGTACTACAACGCTACGGTGCTACGACGTAGTCGATATTGCTACGTCAACTATGCTGTCGTAGCCAGTAACCAATTTACTTCGCCAAGATATTTATTCTAGTCTGTTGTTTTTGTTTTAGGAAACACCTTTCCTTACGCAAGATTATCTCCTGTGCCACGGGATCAAAATATCGGCCGTCGGGTGCATTTAAAAACATAAAATTTCACATGCATATCAAACCCAAACTTAGAACAACGATTTGTGGATCACAAAAAGAGAGATCTCATAAGAGAACTCAAACCCGCTATACTTTCCGCCGTAGAAAAAGGCCAGTGTCATTTACACAATGTGACAAATAAGCAATAAGTTTTTGTTATATATTATTATTAAAAAAGATATAAGTAATTGATATTTTTTTTATGTAATAGGTCGGCAAACGAGCAGACGGATTACCTGATGGTAAGAAATCAGCGCCGCCCATGGACACCCGCAACGGAGGAGTTACGAGTGCGTTGCCGACCTTTTAGGGATTAGGGATTTGGAGATTTAGGAACTGGGGAGGGATTAGGGTAGGGGAAGGATTGGGCATCCGGTAACCTCACTCACACAGCGAAACACAACACTGTGGTTGTTTCACGCCGGTTTTCTGTGAGGCCGTGGTATCACTCCGGTCGAGCCGACCCATTCGTGCCGAAGCATGGCTCTCTCACACTTGATATAGTGTTTTTTTGTACGAAGATAACCTAAATTTTGGTTTTTGACCTTGATATGAAAACAGTTATTACTTTTTAGAGCAACTCTTACAAAAACACTAATCTTGCTTATCTGAAACACATAAACAAAAGTATTTCCTAATCTATACTCCAGAATCATTTTCCACCGCTTCCTTTTCCTTTAAATTATTCCTGTAAAACATTTGAAATGGGATCATTTAAAATGGTATAATTATCATCGTCTTCTATATAAAGGTATCGTTGGGCGCTAATCCGGCCATTGTCGTCAATTACGGCATTATCCCCAAAAGACGATGAATTTTATTGAGGAGGCCTATAAAACGTGACCAACCTGATATATTGGGATATTCCCAAAATTATAGCCTATTTTATGGACTGCTTTGGTCAAGTACTCATGATCATTAAGTCTCCAATTTAATTCGACTGCATTTATTTTGAAACTGACCTGGGAGCTGGGCAACTAGCTGTCGTGCAATGTGTCGATCTACTGATTGTTGTTCCGGATCTGCGTGTGATGTGTATGTGAAGTAATGTTTGTGAACGCACCAACAACATAGGCAAAAAATCTAGTGTGGGATAAAAATATAAATTAAAACAATCTTCAAAAATGTATATCAAAAATATCATATTTTTTAGATCACTTCATAAGTTAAGAGATCTCAATGAGGATGACCTTGAGAGAAAAAAAAAATAATCCAACTATTATATTAACACGTAAATTTAATAAAAAATCTCAAACTATGTACTTCTCTCTGACTACCACAAAAACTTTTTTGTATTTGGAATTCAGTTATCTAATCAAAAAGAAATAAGCTCAAAAATAGTTTGCAGACGTATAAAGTAAAGTACGTACAATCTGCTTGAAGCGCTGCGCTGGGCCGATGCATAAAACATTTTGAGGTCTCGTAGACGCGCTACCAATATGGCGACTAGTCTACATAACATTCTAATGCGTTGGACTTATGCCGAGGAACGATGAATTTTGGGATTTTATTTTTACTATGGCTAGGAAAATGAGATGAAAGTTTTTAAGATACGTTGCGTTTAGTAAATTAGTCTAATATAATATATATTACGAATGCACTCGGATAGATGGGCGAAGGTTGTCACTCACTGGACACCAGAAGGAGGTTGACGCCGTCGAGGTCGACCACGGCGAAGGTGGTGTGACGATCTGATCATGTTCGAGGGGCAAACTTGGCCGGAGATCGCTCTAGACAGAGGAATTTGGAAGGAAAAAGGGGAGGCCTTTGCCCAGCAGTGGGACCCACGATAGGCTGTAAAAAAAAATATATATTATATGAAAATGGGTTGAATATTTTGCACTAAAATATTTTGGGTAGATTATAATTATTAAGATCTGATGTCATTAGGTTACGTCATGATCTCAGCTCATGTATTAGAACACTTAGGAATTGCTAAGTTTATTACATTCTCGGCACATCTTACTTCCATGAATTTACAAAAAAAAAACTGTTTAACGCCAAAACCTCCATTAAAAATACGGTATCTATCTTATAAAGATGACCCATCAGTTAATTAACAACAACTGAGCTACGGAGCAAAATCAGAACAATCGTTCATCTGAATCCCACAAGCAGGTAGCACTTAGTCCATCCACATCTGCACTCAAATAAAACAGTTTTCAACGTGAAATGTTCTGAAAAGTTACAGAATGAAACCGCAGGAAACCGCACGAGTCCGGACTAGTACTACCTAGCAAAACGTAGCTAATGACTCTTCTCTAGAACACTGTTTGTGCTAGTCTGTGTACCTAGCCGTTAATGTACAGTCAGATTAGATACATAAATAAAACTGTAAGTAAAAGCTCATTTTAGTCACAGGTAATTTACTTGGTATTTTTCTGGGGTAAATCTTTTTATTTCTTCTATGACGAATTTCCGGTAAGGGTGTATATCTACATATATATAGTTGAATTAGAAGCGTAAGGAAAAGTTGAGGTAGTCACAATACGTGTAAGCCAGGTTGGTACGCGGTTAGCGTTACCCTTGCCCAATCATTGCTTTCCATTGCTCTAACTACAAATTGCTAAGAATCAACAAAAAAATTGCAACGCACTTGTGATCTGTTTCATTTATTTATTGTTTAATTCTTTATTGTACACAATGAATTGAAGTTGGTAAAAAGAGCCAACTTCAATGCCATATGGCATTCTCTGCCAGTCAAACTTTATTCGATTGCCTACCGTAAGGTTGAGTATTATATATATTTTTCTATTCGGCAACTTAAATTACGATCTTTCATCAGGGTACTGTAGATTATTTATAGCAGTATGTTGAGGATACCAATATTCCAACCGTAAGTTATCAGGGGCATTTGATGTTAAAGTGACTTAAGAAAAATTTTCCCTATAAAAGTATGGTTAGAGATTAGAGATAAAGATTTTATATAACTCCAATTGATATGTGTAAAAGTGTAAAGACACGTTACCTTATATAAACTATACACACAATACGTATTTTCAATAGCACCTGGCTTCCTACTATTTTATATTCAATCTCTCCCAGTACAATTTTAAAATACGTAAAAATTTTTACTTATTTCTTTAACACTAGTTTAATTGCAGCATAAACTAGCACAGCCTTAAATAACTGAACTAACGTTTAAACGTTAGTTCAGTTTCAGTTCGCTTTAATGTATTTGTAAACGAAGTAATAAATCTTATAAGCAACGCAATAAGCTAGCAACTTGTCACCAACACAACTTCGAACCGATAGTAGTATTGCTATTAATAGCTTGCCAAGCCACAAGGTACATTGGTCGGCTATAGAACCACAGGGGAATTCTTTGAAAGGGAAAAAGTGTTTGCAATTTATATTCATTGCACAACTTTACAAGAGGAGTTAAGTTTTATATCGTTTTCGAATTTCAAATCCTGACGGTTGCTATTCTGTATACTTACTTAATAATAATTACTATATTTTTTCACTCAAATCTGATGCATTTTCGAATATTAAGATCGCTCTTCGATTTTTTAAAAAGCAAAATAGCATTTAAACTTGGGAACGAAAATAAAAACCATTCGATTTTTTCTATTGAAAAGTACTTCTAATTTATTATTGATAATTTTCATTACTTCACTGGATCATGTTTTTTAAATCTAATTGTAAAATTAAATACGTTTCGCAGTTCATGCAGAAATGATACGGGTCGATAGAAATCCAAACATCACCCTGTACCTTAGACGGCAATGCCCTTTCGTAAACGTGTTAGCAACCACAGCGCTTTACCGACGAATCTGATAGTGATTTTAGCACAGGACCGGCTTCACCAACATTTACTGTATTTATCAAAAGCTCCTGACAATTTATAGCTAGCCTGTCTTCTTCTACATATATCTATATCCCTTCTTCTTCTTTGACCGTGGATGGACCATCAAACTCTTGTTGATTAAATAACCCCGTGAGTATTATTTTGATAGCTCAAACTGGGAAACTCGAAATAGAATAATTTTATATACTACGAGTAATTCTCGCGCAGTTTCACCCGCACACCGCTCCATTTGATAGTAGCGTGATGTTTTATAGCCTATAGCACTCAGGAACATTGTAGCTATCTATTCGTGAAAGAATTTTAGCACTCCGACCAGTGGTTTCAACGATTACCCCCTACATACAAACTAACAAATTTTACCTCTTTATAATATTAGTATAGATGACACATAGATGAAATGAGGCCATATTAACGCATGTAAACACTATATTCTAGTAATAACATTTAATTTTTTCCTGTCTGTTTGGAGTGTGTACGTTTAGTTACTATCTGCCTAGTTTTCCTGTTACTCCTAGTTTAGACTAGATTTCGCTTTAGCCCGCAAACCTTAATAAATTAATACACCTAAACATTACTCTTGAAACACCCTTTTTGGTTTTTACTAGCTTGTTATGTTCCACTGCTGGGCAAAGGCCTCCCCATCTAGCTTTCACAACTCCCGATCTTTCGACCGTGTCCAGCCTCGATACGCGTTTAGATTGTCACGCCATCTTTTCCGGGGCCTACCCCGCTGTTGGGTTCCCCCCGAGGTGTCCATTGGATGATAACATGAAACATTCTATCTGTCTGTGTCTGTTGTGTAAAAAGTACATCAAAGTCTGTCACGTAGTTTTAAAGATCTTTAAAGACTTGACTATCTCTATGTAGGATGATACATAGCGATAGGAAGAGGGCGAAAAGCGACTTTGTATAATACGATATAGTGATTAATATTAATATAATTTATTCGTGGTGGCACCAGTATCACCAAAGTATGGGAGAGCCATGATTCGGCATGAAATAACAAAAGTGTTGCGTTTTTCCGTGTGAATTAGGTTGACAGAGCCCAACATACAGCATACAAAAATTCCCAAATCTCTCTTCCCAAATTTCCAAACAGTTCGGAACGCACTTGTAATACCTCTGGGGTTATGGATGTCTATGGACGGCGCCGATTGCTTACCACCAGGTGATTTATCTGCTTGTTCGCTTGTCTGCATAATAATATGGTATGACGAACGGCTTATAATAAAATTCACACATTCGATTTTTTTTCATTTAAGTAATTTTTTTTATCACCATAGATACATACCACTGGTAGTAACAGAAACATTAATTAAATTTTAATACATATAACACTGGCGACCCACGCCGGTTTCACAATGGTGCAATGCTGATCCTAAATTACTCCACTATTCAATGGATGTTATTATGCATACATTGTTCTTCAATCACTATAGCTATTAAAAAGCCGCATCTAAATCCGTTGTTCACAGTATATTGTCAAATCCTAACTCTAATGCAGCAAAAAAACTTTACGATATTTATAGAAAATCTGTAAAAACGTAATATTTAATTATATAAAATTGTTTTTTAATGTAAATTTTTATTGTAATTTCTCAGTCTGCTTTACTTTGGTTGTTCATATTAGGCTATAATCTTTAGTTAATTTCGTTATCTTTTTTATTTCATTGTTAACTTTTAGTTAGTTTTAACTGTTATTGCCGCGGGGCCTTATTGCGACCTCAACCATAGTATGAACATTTTCGTCGTTTGGCCCCTAAGTTAGAACGGTCTGGGGCCGCGCTCGAGCGGCTCCTTCCCAACCTCGGGGGACCAAACGCCTCCTGCCGGAGGTTGTATATGGGGATTGTGCGATCCATGGCCCTCTACGGTGCCCCTGTGTGGGCGCCGGCCTTGAAGCGGCGGCCGGCTCGTACGCTGGTCGCTTCCCAGAGGGTCATGGCTATTCGAGTAATCCACGGGTATCGCACGATCTCCGGGGAGGCGGCGAACCTCCTTGCCGGATCACCGCCGTGGGATCTAGAAGCGAAGGCGCTCGCGCGCGTCTACAGTTTGCGCGCAGACGCGCGTCGCCGGGGCGAAGATCCTCTGCCGCGCCAAATTAGTGCGTGGCGGAATGAGCTCCGGCGAGATCTCATGGCAGAGTGGAAACAACGACTGTCGCAACCGAGGGCCGGGCACGCTACCATAGCAGCGGTAAGACCCCTCTTTGAGGAGTGGCTTGAGAGACGCCACGGCGTCCTCACCTTCCGTCTGACGCAGGTGCTTACCGGGCACGGCAGCTTCGGTAGGTTCCTGTTTCGGATTCAGCGGGAGGAAACGCCCGAGTGTCATCATTGTGAGGACCACCTAGAGGATACGATGGAGCATACGGTAGCGGTATGCCCTGCCTGGGCTGAGCACCGCCGTATCCTCAGGGAAGTGATCGGCGGCGGCGACCTCTCGCGCCCGGCCTTAGTCGAGGCCATGGTGCGGAGTGAGAGGAACTGGGACGCCGTCTCCTCCTTTTGTGAAGCAGTCATGCTCGCAAAGAGAGAGGCGGCCCGCGTGAGGGAGCAATCCTCCTCCTCACGCCCCAGCAGCCGCAACTGGCGACACTACGGGCGTCGGGGATCGAGGGACGATCTCCGGCCACCGTAAGTACGGGCCTGCGGTCGGCGAGTAAGGACAGCTCGCCGCCCGACCAGAACCAGGCCCGAGCGTACGGCGCGTAGCGTTCCGCGCGCGCCTCAAAGAGCCAATAGACCACCACAGACGGGGCCCTAAAGGGCTGATGTTCAGCCGGGGTTGCGGGGTAAGCGCAATGAGGTACTGCGACCTCGGCACAGAGCAGGAGAAGGAACAGGGGGGTTTTTAGTCAGTAAGAGTCTGACACTCCCTCCTGCCCGGCCCTGGGCGGGAGAAGTCATTTGATGATTTTCCCCTCACAAAAAAAAAAAAAAAAACCGTAGTATGAAGTGATGTACTGCGATCTTTCCTTATTTAAAATTGTATGTTCATCTAATCGATTTATACCTATTTTATTTATTTACCTGTTTTTACAAGTTATGAAAACTATTGGAAACATTGAATTTGAAGTTAATAAAATTTTACAAACGTGAACAATAGTATTTATATAATCGTGATTACGTCATGCACGACCATGTAGAGAAGCAAAGTCAAGAGACAGTATTGGTGGGTATTTGCGAGTACTGGTTTATTATATACGAAATATGACGATGGGAGTAATTCTTAATACTTGGAAAAATTGTTGTGATCTAGGTAACGGCTGGGATAAAGTTTGGGTTACCTTGCTCCTACTAACTTAACCAGATATTTAATTAAATATAATACATATTATTTTTTCAAAGGATAATCTAGCCCGGTGGAGACGGAGCCTCTGATATAAAACCGGCAGATGGATTTAAATTAGAAGCTATCATGGGGATCCAGTCTATGTACATATCTTTGGTGCTTCATGTGGCATGTCAAGTGCCAAATGAATGCTTCTTCTTTCTTTCCAGTTAAGCTCAAACAGGAGGCATAAAAGTGATGGCAGCCTTACCACAATTTCAGCCGGGGTTGCGGGGTAAGCGCAATGAGGCACCGCGACCTCGGCCTAGAGCAGCAGAAGGAACAGGGGGGTTTTTAGTCAGGGCGAGAGAAGTCATTTGATGATTTTCCCCTCACAAAAAAAGACTTACCATAATTTGAACTCCTGTCAAAACCTACAGGAATTCAAATTGGTGTAGTCATTTACCACCAGATAACCCTGGATTTAAAAAATGTAGCAAGTAGTTAGATTTATAGATAGATAGAATATTCTTAATCGTAGTGGTGATGAAAAAAACACCATTATTACCGAATATAATTTTCTGTTTCGTCTTACGCATATTTGCCAGTAATTTTACACGCATACATTGACATATTAATTTGATTTAATATTCATGATAAATTACATATTTATTATAATTTAGTACCAATTGATTTTTCCTTAATACAATTTTTATAAATAACAACTACACCCTGCTTTGTATTTATGTATTAAGTTATCCGTTTACGACAATCGAATATTTTATTTATACATTTACAATAATACATAATCAAGTTTCCCTGTTATTCATTGGTTTTAAATAGAGTAATGATATTAGTGAAACTAGAGGTATTATTATAACAATAGATTTCCTAAATTGTAATGAAAAATATGAAATTAATTTAAATCTATGCAATAATGTAATAAACTAATCAATTGTGGACGTCTTTTACCTGATCTCTGGCTGATACTGATAATGATGATAGCTTATATCAAACCTTTTTATATTATTATTATTATAAAAGGTGTGATACCGTTACTGTACTATTACTATATCACATTCTTATTATTTGAATATTTAGTAATGGCTGAAAAAATATCATGCTAAGCATTTCTCACAAACGATCAGGTAGTTTAAAATACTGAGACATACTATTTATCTTACTTACAATGAAAATAGCGAAATAGTTTTGATGGGGAAAAATCATTAAATGTCGCTCTTTTTCGCTCAGAGTGGGGCGAAAGAGAATCGTACCGAACCCCTCCGTTTCTTCTCCTGCCGTCCGATGAAACAATGAAACAATGAAACAATGAATCTATTTTTGCTAATAGACCATAAAACGGCACTTATACACGTCAATTTATGTGAAAAACTAGATGAAGCCGGCATTTCTTATCTGACTACTCTGAGAAGAAATGCCGAAACAAACTCAGAGGTCAGTCTCAGGTCTGTCGTCGTCAGGATGCTACGATGCATTTGCACTGGCCTCGCAACCTCAGTTAATTGTTCAATTGATGATGATCAGTCCCAATGAGTTCTATCTGTGGTGATCTATTCGCTTTCTTTGCAAGCAGTTATCGCAGTCTTTGCAGTTCTGCTCAACTTGCTCCACACTATAGCTTCGATCCACGCCGGACGTGAGTAGTCACTTCCCTGAGGACAGGGCGGTGTTCAGACTCAGCAGGGCACACCGCCACCGTTTGTATGCCGTGTCTTCCGGGGAATCTGCAACGTTTCCTTCCGCTGAAAATATACCTACATGGGGCATGTAATAATAAAAATAAATATATATTAAATTAATAATAATTGTATTGCCATATTTATCATATCCACGAGTCAGTTCAAAAACAAGTAACGATGGAGTTTCTTTCTCGTTTTTCTCCATTCGAATCTACAATTTGGAACAAGCACCGAGCTTCTCTGACGAACAGACTGACAGAGTACTATTCTATTTTGGCGTTTCAAAAGTACTTTTTTCTGACTTAGTTGTATTAAATGATTTAATTTGACTATAAGTGCATAGCAACCCATATTCATAACCTTATCAAGTTTTACCACATTTCACAATAGTCCTGCATCAACCGGTGATATCCTTGGGCGCACTTCTTTAGTGCATTCAAGAATAAATGTCGGTCAACGTGACATCAAATTTAAAATAAAATTGTTCAATAGGCCCCTGCGAGTTGGCTTCGGCCTTCTAAAGGTACGGGATCCTGTGGTCCCTTGAAAGGAAAATAACTATAATTAACATAATAATAAAATAGCTAAAATCCGCACCGCATGAAGGATAATCCAGAAACATTTTATCAGGTAGCGTTATTTTTGTAACAGACATGTAACAATGACGATTCAGGAGCCTATATAAAGCGGAACGTCCAGAGCAGACCATACAGATCATAGTTGTTAGCAGTTCAAGCTTGACTGTTATTTTAAAATAATAAAATGATTAAATTAATTTACTTGATGCTTTTACCCGTGGTTCTGGCTAAAAGCTATGAGAGAAAAGAATTTGTCCAAAAGTTTACATTCCACCGCATCCCAGCAACGTTTGACGAAGCTAAACGCATATGTAAACATGAAGGTGGAAATCTTGCTGTTGTAACCTCCAGGGAGGCAGAGAATGTGAGTATTTATTACTTATGGAGCATTTTATTCGGAATAAAATGTGTGAAACTAAGTTAAAAATATTTAATTTTTCTAAGTTTCCATAAGTTAAGGAGAAGCTTAGACGGAACAATTATTGTTGTATTTTATTACACCGGTTGCATATGAGTGTTAATAGCTAGTGATAGTTGCTACGATCAGAACAATCTAGCGTTCAGAGTTACTCCGCCCCTACTTACATTGTCAAAAACTGATATTTTACAAAATTTACTGTAAGTAGACGTCGTCGTGGCCTGGATGTTAAGGCATGCATTTCATGCATAAGAGTGTGGGTTTGACATATGACAAGTACCAATGTCAATTCTTCTGAGTTATATGTACTTTCAATGATTAATTAGACACCAGTGACATACGGTGAAGGAAATATCGTTAGGAAACCTGGACTTATAATTTCTAATTAGAAGTTAGAAACCGCTAATCCGCCTTGAGCAAGCGTAGTGATTAATGCTCACACCTTTTCCGTTGTGAGAAGAGGCCTTTGCTCAGCTATGGGCACTTATATGTGATGCTGTGATGTGACTTTATGTGTCGTTTTTCCCAAGGAAATGCTGGCCCTGTGGAAGCGTTCAGGCCCTGTCGTGAACCCGTCACATGGATTGAATGCTCAAGCTTTCATCGGAATCCAGTTAACCTCAAAAGGGTGGCAAACCACTTTTGGTGACCGTCCACCATACCTTAACTGGAGCTTAAACTGGTGGGGAAGGCGACAACCCGATAGCCCTACCATTCAAAAGTGTGGTAGTTTGTTGAAACAAGGAGGAATGGATGATGTGCATTGTTACTACAAACTTGCTTTCTTCTGTGAAAAACTGGAAAGCCCAAAATACTGATAGGCGTAATTTCAGTAATAAATATAGTCTGCATTCTGTCTTTTGTGGTTTTCTGAAGGATTTTTTTAGTAACAACATCAACTTTTTTTGTTTCATACATTGTTTTTCATGAGTTTTGTTGATTAAAGTCAAAGCAAATATTTATAATGTAATTAATTTATTTAGACACATGTATTGTCATTGAACGTAACATAATAATCAGAAAAATAGAAATATATATGTTTATATTTATATTCAATAAAATTATTTACTCTTAACCACAGTCTTTGATTTTTATCTATTATTATAATTTTTGTTTCATTCGTGCTTACAGCACCATTTCACATGCAAGAGTTATGCTTCAGTATAAGTTGGTCGGATTGACAAGAGTGACACTAACAACCACGCAGAAAACTGCTGTGAAACAATGCTTTTTTAACGCGTTATTTAACTATCAAAGACCGCCTATTCAGAATCACTAAATCTTGTACTCTCAAATGCACTTACTACTCCTCAAGTGTTGTGGACTGTTGAGATTGCTTCCCGTTAGAAGATAGATAAACTTGCTGCCTATAAAAAACGTGTTTTTATTAGACGTGACAATTACAGATGTCTTTTCCTTTTGTGGGTTCGGCGAGATTGAATGTCAGGCCCTTAGTTGATTTAACTACTCCGTCCCTTTTGCTCTGGACTGCTGTACACTCGCAATCCCTGCTGAAAATACGTCGTAGTGGGCCCCAATTGTCAAATTAGTACACACTAAAAAAAAAGGTTTGGCAGCTTTTATAGGAAGGCGCAGACGAGACGCGCCGAACGCTTTAGCCTGGTTCTGGGAGCGAGGTATCCTTGCTCGTTTTTCACAGACACTCCCTTTTATTAGCGGCTGGAGCTTTCCAAGCGATCAGCAAATATGCCAGTTTGGACGTTGCAAAGTCCTTCGATTGAGTCTGGCATAAAAGGCGCCAAGGCGTTTGAAGAATTTCCTATGAAAATTCCGAGAAAATGTGTTAGTGGGTATTCAGTTTCCTTGCAGACAGAAGCATAAAGCTCACGCTCGACGGCGAATGCTCTGATTGCTTGCCTCTGCCTCTTGAACTCTGGTTTTGTTGTGTCTCTTGGACTTTGTTCCTTCTCCATATCAATGATATGTTGCGAATCAGTGAAATTGATTGTTATGCGGATGACAGCACGGGTGATGCCTTTTACACACGCTTGTAATTTTCAAATCGAGGGTTTTTTTAAGAATCTCAGATTAATGTAGGCCTAAACTAGTCAAATTTAACCCCACAAAGACACTGGACTGCGTGTCTACCATTAAAAAGCTGCCGATGCTTGGTCGTATCAGCTCTTTCATGCCAGACTCGATCGAAAGCCTTTGCAACGTCCAAACTGACATATTTGGTAATCATCATCTAGAGTAATGCCAAGTAAGCCTCGAAGAAGCTAGGTGTACTCAAAAGATCGATGCGTTCAGCTATCATGGGTTCCTATCTGGTTTCTTTTTTTTTCAGTTAAGCTCTAACAATTGTCATTGGAACCTTAGCTTTAAAAATGTATCAGGCAGTCAGAGGCTACGTAAGGCGTGGGCGACGTGGCCTACCGCCCACGGCCTCGCGGTACAAGGGGACCTTCGCCTCTTCGTCTTCAGGTCGCCACAGAAAAGGGCTTCGCAAAATCTGTCTTGTCCACATTGAAATTAGGTCTTGCCCCGCTACTGCAGGCAGTTAAAGTAAGAGGAATGGACAATGTCTAATGTGACAACAGGTTCGCTTTCTTTTGCAAAAAAACTGGAATAGTAAAACTGGAAGTAAGTAGAAACCCGACTACTTACGTTACGTTACGTTAGCGAAAATGCATCTATTCAGCATCAGGCATGAGAGCATTACTTTGAAATTTACAGTGTTACCGCGTCCGCATACTCATACGGTTAAGAAACAGCCGTTTAACATTTTGGTCACTGCATTACAATATTTTCGGTATGTTAAATATTTTTACTATACTACTATAAATTTACCCATTATTAAATTGCTTGTTTAATAGATATTATTAAAATCAATGATAAAACAGCATAGGTCCAAACACAGATCCCTGAGGTACACCAAAATTATATTGTTATGTGATAACTTTCTGTGACACGATTGTAAGTTAAATCTGGAAAAACCAGTGGTTTACCTCTAATACATATAACCAATAAGTTTAAATGCGTACAATTACATATTTGATTTATTTTAATGGTTCATCTACATATATTTATGATAAATAACATTTATTATTATTTACTACCTATATAATTTTCCTTAATTTTGATTTGGGTAAAATAATTTATTATCATGCATATTTTCCTTAATACTTACAATTTTTATAAATAATAGCTACACTCTACTTCGTATTGGTATTGTGTTAACTGTTTACGACAGCCAAATATTTTATTTATAAATTTGCAATCATCCGCCATCATTTTCATCTGTTTGTTCTGAATAGAGTAATGGTGTCAGTAAAAGGTATTAAAATAAAATAAACACGTCAAATAATAAAAGAAATAATAAATTTTGATTTTATATATGAATGTAATTTTAAACTCTGCAATAATTTTGATATGATTGATCACTTTTGAATGCTGTATTTAGAAGTGAACGTTTTGGACTTGATAGTCTAGTTGATACTGATGATGATAGTCGCTGAAATTAAACTTTTTAATATTTTTTTTTTTTTTTTTTTTTTTTGTGAGGGGAAAATCATCAAATGACTTCTCCCGCCCAGGGCCGGGCAGGAGGGAGTGTCAGACTCTTACTGACTAAAAACCCCCCTGTTCCTTCTCCTGCTCTGTGCCGAGGTCGCGGTACCTTATTGCGCTTACCCCGCAACCCCGGCTGAACATCAGCCCTTTAGGGCCCCGTCTGTGGTGGTCTATTGGCTCTTTGAGGCGCGCGCGGAACGCTACGCGCCGTACGCTCGGGCCTGGTTCTGGTCGGGCGGCGAGCTGCCCTTACTCGCCGACCGCAGGCCCGTACTTACGGTGGCCGGAGATCGTCCCTCGATCCCCGACGCCCGTAGTGTCGCCAGTTGCGGCTGCTGGGGCGTGAGGAGGAGGATTGCTCCCTCACGCGGGCCGCCTCTCTCTTTGCGAGCATGACTGCTTCACAAAAGGAGGAGACGGCGTCCCAGTTCCTCTCACTCCGCACCATGGCCTCGACTAAGGCCGGGCGCGAGAGGTCGCCGCCGCCGATCACTTCCCTGAGGATACGGCGGTGCTCAGCCCAGGCAGGGCATACCGCTACCGTATGCTCCACCGTATCCTCTAGGTGGTCCTCACAATGACGACACTCGGGCGTTTCCTCCCGCTGAATCCGAAACAGGAACCTACCGAAGCTGCCGTGCCCGGTAAGCACCTGCGTCAGACGGAAGGTGAGGACGCCGTGGCGTCTCTCAAGCCACTCCTCAAAGAGGGGTCTTACCGCTGCTATGGTAGCGTGCCCGGCCCTCGGTTGCGACAGTCGTTGTCTCCACTCTGCCATGAGATCTCGCCGGAGCTCATTCCGCCACGCACTTATTTGGCGCGGCAGAGGATCTTCGCCCCGGCGACGCGCGTCTGCGCGCAAACTGTAGACGCGCGCGAGCGCCTTCGCTTCTAGATCCCATGGCGGTGATCCGGCAAGGAGGTTCGCCGCCTCCCCGGAGATCGTGCGATACCCGCGGATTACTCGTATAGCCATGACCCTCTGGGACGCGACCAGCGTACGAGCCGGCCGCCGCTTCAAGTCCGGCGCCCACACAGGGGCACCGTAGAGGGCCATGGATCGCACAATCCCCATATACAACCTCCGGCAGGAGGCGTTTGGCCCCCGGAGGTTGGGAAGCAGCCGCTTGAGCGCGGCCCCAGACCGTTCCAACTTAGGGGCCAAACGACGAAAATGCTCCGTGAAGTTCCATCGGCTGTCGAGGACGAGACCCAGGTACTTCATCGCCGACTCGACGCCGATGGTAACTCCTCCTGCCGTTACTTGGGACCCACCTGGAGGTGGCGCGCTCCGACGGCCATAGAAGCACATGGCCTCGGACTTGTGGAGCGCCACCTCGAGTCCCAACTGCCGGATCCTTGCAACGACTGTCGCAACCGCTTGTGACATCAGGTCGGCCGCCGCCTGATGCGACCTCCCGTTCGCCAGCACCAGCGTGTCGTCAGCATAGCAGACAATGCTGACGCCGCTCGGGAGGTCGGTGCGTAGCACCCAATCGTACCCGATGTTCCACAGGAGAGGTCCCAGGACCGATCCCTGTGGGACACCGCGCGACACCTCTCGCCGATTCCACACGCCCCGGTGACCGGGGTAGATGACACATCTGTCCGTCAAGTAAGCCTCGACTACACGACGGAGATAGGCAGGCACCCGGTGGTACCGGAGTGCCTCCAAAATGCAGCTCCAGGGCAGCGAGTTAAAGGCGTTGGCGATGTCCAGAGACACCGCCACGACGACTCGCCTCCCGGCCAACGCTGTCCCCGTCGTGAGGTCCCTCACGCGCATGATGGCGTCCACCGTGGAGCGCCCTCTGCGGAAGCCGAACTGGCCGTCCGCTAAATCCGGCCCCCTTCCAGACAGGTGCCCGACGAGGCGGTCTGAGATTATCCTCTCGAACAGCTTTCCCACCTCGTCGAGCAGCACAATGGGCCGGTACGCGGACGGAGAGTCCGCAGGACGCCCCGGCTTCTTCACGAGGACCAGTTTACCCGTCTTCCACGACAGCGGAAACTGGCCTCTCTCCAAACATGCGCTGAACAGACCAAGTAGTCGAGGCCTGAGAGCCTCCGAGGCCAGGACCCAGACCTTGGCATGCAGCCCGTCAGGTCCTGGGGCGGTATTCTTGCCGCTCAGCCGGCGCACCGCCACTCTCAAATCTACCTCGGTCACTTCCGGAGCGGATTCGTCGTCGTCGTCGATGTAGCCCGCATTGGGCACCGCAGGGGGCGGGGGCATAGCCGGAGGCGTGTAACCCATCTGTGGTCGGGGGAATAGCGCCCCAACCACTTCGTCCACGACCTCCGGCCGGAGACTCTGAGTCAGTGGGGGCGCCCAGGTGCGGAGCTTATCACGCACCATCCGATAGGGGCGTCCCCACGGGTCTCTGTTCAGAGTCTCCAACATCTCCTCGCGGGCCCGATCTTTGGCCCGCCGGATCTCCACCCTGAGGGTGGCCTTCGCCGCCCTGTACTCCTCGTATAGCTCCGCCTCTCTGGTTTCGGCGTCCAGAGGGCGGAGACGGAGCCTGCGGTGCCTGGTGTATCGGCGTCGCGCTGCGGTGCACTCACCGCGCAGGTCTGCCAATTCCTGCGACCACCAATACACCTGGCGCTTGCGTTGGCACGGTCGGATCCGGGGCATCGCCACGTCGCACATCTTTGACATGGCGTCCTGGAGCCATCTCGCCTCCTCGTTAATGTCGGCTGGCCTGACCGGTGGTATCACCCAGGCCTGCACGACTGCGGCTTCCAGGAAAAGCTCCCGGTCCAGTTGCCTAAGCGCCCAACGCGGGCCACACGGGGCCTGTCTGACTGGCGGGTCTGCGGACTCGGCGGAGACGTCGAACCGTATATACCGGTGGTCCGAAAACGTCTCCACCTCCTCCATGACGCGCCAGTCAACAACGCGCGATGACAGAGCGGGGCTAGCAAACGAAATGTCCACCACTGACTCGCCCCGCATCCGTACGCACGTGGGGACAGAACCCCGGTTCAGCACGACTAGGCCTGTCTCCAGAGCCCAGTCTTCGACCATCCTTCCCCGGACATCAGTGAGCCGGGAACCCCAAGCCAAATTCTTGGCATTGAAGTCCCCGAGGACCAACACGGGGAGGGGACGGAACCCGACGACGACGGTGACTAACTCCCTGAGGGAGTTGTGGAACTCGACGAGAGTTCGGTTCGGAGAGAAGTACACGCCCACCACGGCGATCTCTCCGAACCGAGCCGCGACGCAACCCCTGCCTCGCTGAGGCCCTTCGGGGGTTGGGGTACCGGCGGCGGCCGACGAGATGATGGTCACCGAGCCGTCCAGGTCTGACACCCAGTGTTCCCTGGCTGGAACGAAGTACGGCTCGGAGACCACAGCAACATTGATAGACCACTGCGCCATGCTCTGGAGCAGGAGATCCTGAGCAGCGACGCAGTGGTTGATGTTCGCCTGGAGGAGGCGTAATGGAGCCATTATTGGGTATCCATCACGACCTCCTCTCTGACGGCAGCGGCGACAGCAGCAGTCGCAGGGGTGTTGGCGACTGCGGCGGCAGCGGGAGCGACGGTGGGAGCGGTGGAGGTGGCTAAGGGCCTACCTTTGCTCCTGGGCTTGGTGGGGGGGGAGCAGGTTTTGCCCCCAGCCCGGTGATCGGCCGGCTTGCCAGCCGCCGCACATACTACGCAGTGCGGCGGGGCGGTACAAGCGCCGGCCCTGTGACCGGGCTGACCGCAGCGGAAGCAGCGGTCGCTGCGGTCCACCTCTGAGGTGCATTTGGCACCCACATGATGGCCAATGAGGCAGCGGAAGCACCTCAAAGGTCGGGGTTCCAGCAGCTTCACCTGCGCCGAAACCCAGCCCACCAGGAGCCTTTTGCCCTCTGCCAGCTTTTTGGCCGCTGTGACGGGGCAGCTGACTACCACAGTCCGCAGCCCCGTATTGTCCGGGCGGATAGTGCCTGCCTTGACCTGGTCAGCAGGGCACCCCCCCGTCCTGGCGACAGCGGCCGCCACCTCATTCTCCGTCACGGAGTCGTCCAGGCCCATGATGCGTAGCTCCAGGCATTTGGTGGGCCTGGACACGCGAGCTTCGTCCGCCGCAATGCACGCCCTGAGCCTCTCGGCAAGGGCGTCAGCGGACGGGCCGCTGGCCGCGCCGGGGACCTCCAAGAGACGGGCTCCAGTGGCAGTGACCCTCACTGCGAACCCGTCGGGTGCCCCAAACTCCGCGGGAGTTACCGCCCCCTTTAATTTGGCGAGGACCTCGCCATACGTCACCCCCTTTTTCGCCGCGTCCGGCTGTAGTGTGATAACTACAGCCGAAGATTTTGGGGCGAGGAGCATTGCCGCAGCGCGCTTCTCCTTGCGCCGCTGCTGTCGCCGCTGCCGCTGCTCCTTCTTCCGGAGCTTCCTCCTCTCTTTGGCGACCTTCCTCACCTCCCCCGCCACTTGCCACTCGCTACCAGCACGCGACTCAGACGGCGGAGTAGGTGCCGATGCGGCTGGGGCTCCAGCCGCTGCTCCTCTTCGTCTGCGGCTCATCGGCGCAGGAGCCAGCGCCGAGGGAGACTCGGGCGCCCTCGTCGGTGACAAGGCTGGCGGCGCTTTCGCCCCCTTCTTCACCGGTGCGCTGGCTTGTGCCCCACGGCTGGTTGGCGGCTTGGGCTTAGCCGCTGCGGCAGCATACGACCCGGCTGCGAGTGGAGGTCGCAGGAGCCTACCCTCCAGCACGTCGAAACGCTGCTGGAAGGCGGCCATCTCCCGCCGCATAAGGCCGAGAAGGTCGGCCTCCGCTGGCTGCGCAGGTTGGGATCGGACTCCCCGAGCTGCGGCGAGCTCTGTTTTGGCTGCCCGAAGCTCAGCCTCCAGGGCAGTATTGGCAGCCACCAAGCGGGATAGCTCCCGCCGCATTCCAGCCAGCTCTTTTTGCATAGCGGCCATCTGCCGCTCAGCTGAGCCCGGCTGGGATACCGCCGACATAATAGCGGCTTCCGCATGTTTAAGCACTCCATTTCTGCCAGCCTGGGTTTTTTGCCCAGCCAGCATGCGGAGTGCTTCCTTTACTTGTAGGCGGAGGCTCTCAGCGCCGCCTACAGAACCCTCACCACCGGAGGTCTCCATCTCCGAGGAGTCCGAGGGGGCAGCCTTTCCCAGGGCGCTCCCCTCCGCTGCCAGCCGCTCTGCCGGCTCGGATCGGCTCCCAGCCGCCCTTGTGGAGCCCTTCCCCTTGCCCCTACCCCGCGCAGCCGTGGGGATTTTGGGGGCTGGGGCCTCCTGCTCGTTGGAAGACGGCTCCAACCTGGGACGTTTAAAAACGCCCCGGTCTTTCTTGTGGCGAAACTTTTTAATATTAGAGGTGGAATACTTACACTGTGCTAACAGTATTACACTCTTAATTTTTCAATATACTGGCTGAAAAATTTCGAGCATCCCACACAACTTTTCGGTTAATTGAGTGGTAGTTTACACACACTGAGACAAACTCTTTATTCCACTTAACATGAAATAGCGGGCCTTTTTTCATGCGGAAAATCATTAAATGACGCTCTTGTTTAGGGTGAGACTAATAACCACTCTGGTCCATCTGCTGCTCCAGGCCTTTCCCTGCAACCCCAGCTGACCATGAGCCCTGTTGGGTCCTCACTTTGATATTTGTGTGTGCATGCCTGCTATGCAGAAAGAAAAGAAGGTTGCCCAGCTCAACTCACTCCATACTTAAGCTTCGACCAATGCCAGACGTGAGATGCCATCGCTGCCATTCAGTTCTTCGAGGACATGGCGGCGCTCAGGTTCATACCGTGTCCTCCTCAGGAATCTCCAAAATAATGACACCCTAGCGTTTTCTCTCCCTGGCAAAATACAAATGGAATATAATAAAATTTTTAAAAAATACCGGAAGTGTAATCGATCGAGCGACCGCTTGAAGGATAATCCAGACACACTTTATTGGGTACCTACCATAATTTTTGTGGCGGAAATGTAACAATGATGATTCAGAAGCCATCGCACGTCCTATATATAGCGAAGCGTTCAGATCAGATAACACAGATCATAGTTGTTAACGGTTCAAGATTGACTGTTACTTTATAATAATATAATGAATAAATTAATTTACTTGATGCTTTTACCCGTGGTTCTGGGTGAAAGCTATGAGAGAAAAGAATTTGTCCAAAAGTTTACATTTCACCACATTCCAGCAACGTTTGATGAAGCTAACCAGATATGTAAACAAGAAGGTGGAAATCTTGCCGTCGTTACCTCCAGGGAGGCAGAGAATGTGAGTATTTATTATTTTTAGAGTATTTAAGTCAAAAATAAATGAGTGAAACTAAGATAAAATATACTTGCTAAGACGAATCAATTATTGTAGGTATCTGTATTATGGTCAATTAATGTATATATTTGTGTACATCAGTATCATATGAATTGTGTGAAGTACTATAATAATATGATTGCAGCGACCAGGACAACCTAGCGTTCAGGGTTTACCTTACAACGTTGTCAAAAACAGTGATTTTTTACAAAATTTACTACTTAATTTACATTTTATGCATGATTATATTACATTTTCCGGGTCATATGTACTATCTATGATTATTTAAACACGGCTGACATACGGTGAAGGAAAACATCCTGGACTTATAATTTCAAACCTTTTCCGTGTCAGAAGAGGCCTTTGCTCAGCAGTGGGCACTTATAGGCTTATGAGTGGTGAAGTGATGTGACTATGTATCGTTTTCCCCAGGAAATGCTGGCCCTGTGGAAGCGTTCAGGACCTGTTGTAAACCCGACGCAAGGATTGAATGCTCAAGCTTTCATCGGGATCCAGTTAACCTCAAAAGGGTGGCAAACCTATTTTGGTGAAAATCCTCCATACTTTAACTGGAGCTCAACCTGGTGTGGACATCAACAACCAGATAACCCTGCCATGCAAAAGTGTGGTAGTTTGTTGAAACAAGGAGGAATGGATGATGTGGAGTGTCACTACAAACTTGCTTTCTTCTGTGAAAAACTGGAAAGTCCAAAATACTGATAGGCATAATCTCAGTAATAAATGTAGTACATATGACTAAATCGCAGGTGGTTTTCTGTTCCAATTATTAAGATAATGTTTGGTACCAACATCACCGTACCGTCGTCGCATTTTACTAATCTTGTTTTGCAGGTGTAATGCTGATTAATTTCATTTGTTTAATATATCTCATTTATGTATTAGACATCTATGTAACAAGTATTTTTTCAAAATTATGTTTATTTATATTCAATTATTTACTCTTAACGTTTTATTTTTTATATATCCAAACTAATATTATAAATTTAATGCAAAAGTAACTCTGTCTGTCTGTCTTCTCTTCACGCGTAATCTACTGAACCTTAATTTTATCTGTGGCTAGAGATTGTCATGCGATCAAATATCCTGCCTGATGAACAGGACATTTTCCTGAAAGTTATTAATCGAATATTCAATTTAATAACAGTAACAAATAGAATCGTTGACAATAATACGTATAAACTAACAACAGTCAAAGCCTTATCAACAAAACGAAAATCCTTCCTGTTAATAATGCTCGCTGCGTCAACCATAGATCACTTGGCCAGCGACAAATAAAGATGGATTATGTTACAATATTGCCAAGTTGTTGTGTTTTCAGCTCTGTTAGGGTGAACTCTGTTGTCTATCATAAATATGCATCTTACAAATTGTTATAGATTTTTTAGATTTTATCGAAGAAGCTAGCATCTGGATGACATATTATGTTAGAATTTTTATTGCTTTTCGTTTTTAAACAAATATCATGTTTAAAGCTTCACTGAAAAATAACTTCACTTCACTGTTACCATGTGTGTAACTGATTATCCATTTTTTCTATGTTTGGCATCAATATGTCAAACATAAAAATAATTATATTAAGTGAAATAATTAAATATAGGTAAAAATTATAGGTATTTATTGCGATGACATAAAATATAAATAGGCGTAAAAACCACGCTTTGTACGATCCACAGCTTGTTGTCCCAAGTCTGTGTGTGATTTGAAGGGAAAATCCTAATGGGACGATATTCAATATAATACTGCTTTGAAGATGCTGTTGGGACTGCCTGGTGTAAGCTTGTCTAGAATGTTTGCGGAAGCTAGAGTAGACGACTTCTATGCGATAATACGCAAGCGATGTGCATCCATGATGCAGATTAAGGGACAGTCCTAACAGTAGACTAGCTACACTGGCAGACAAAATTGATGGGCCGTTTATTAGACACTGGGCAAGAAGACAATTAGATATGATCCTCATGGCAATAATGACATGATGTTCTACTGCACGGTTGGTGCGGTGGCTGGGCAACTGGCTGCCGTGCAACGTGTCGCGGTTTCGACTCCCGCACGGAACAACTCTTTGTGTAGTCCACAAATTGTTGTTCCAGGTCTGGGTGCATGACACCCACCTTGTATGTGAAATTGTATGTTTGTAACCGACCCACGACACAGGAGAAAATCCTAATGTGGGGCTAAGTTTAAAAAAAAAATTGATAAATATTATTAACTACTGTTTAACTGTTTTCTACTAAAATGAGGATAATAAATTACACTTTTGTATCACTATCACTATATACCTAAATAAAGAACTAAATTTAATATTAAAAATAACCTCCTTTTAGCAGCCCCCTTCTATACGAAGCGAAAATATATGTATATGTTTTAGTTATACATGTGTTTGATTACGTAAGGGCATTTTATTTGAGGAAAATGGCAGTTCTTTGAGTTGAAAAGAAATCAACTTTGTAAGTGGCAAGTTTGGTGACCGTTGGATACAAAAAACATAGATACATACATACATTCAGCTGCCAATAGTTCAACCATTTATATACCTATTATACATATGTATATTAACATACTTTAGCATCTGTCGTTGGTTTTTGATATATAAGTGAATGTTTGTTACTTTTAAACGCAAAACGTACTGCATAGATTTAAATGTTTTGTAAGTCGGCAAACGAGCAGACGGATTACCTGGTGGTAAGCAATCAGCGCTGCCCATGGACACCGGCAACGGAGGAGTTACGAGTGCGTTGCCGACCTTTTAGAGATTAGGGTTTTGGAGATTAAGGGATTGGGGATGGATCGGAGTTTCAACAAAATATCAGCTAAGTAACTTAGTTTTAATACAACGTAATAAATAAAGATGTGTGCTGTATTTTATTCTCACTGCGCAATATAACTCTCAACTCCGTATAAACTTTGAACGAAGATTGAATGATATTTATTTAGTGGTTCGTTCACACAAATATTCGGTTGTTTATTATACAAACAAATGTCGGGCAAAGGACCGCATTTTATGTATTATTTGAAAATCCTGGTTTATAGTATTTTTAGATAAATGCACTAAATATATCATCGTAGAGTAATTGTCTTCAAACGTAACATAATATCTGGTTTATTATACAGTTCTATCTTTTAACAGTAAACATAAAATTATTTTATAGTTTTTATTTTTATGAAAAACGTTGCCTCACATTTGCATTTGTGCATTGACAAATATACAATTTCACATACACAAAACGTCCAGACCCGGAACAACACACGCATTTGGGGATTGTACAACGAGTTGTCGCGTGCGGGAATCGAACAAGCGACACGTTGCACGGCAGCCCACCAGCCACCGCGCCAATCGAGCACTCGAGTGTGTTAAGTTAGGTATAGTCGTAGTGGCGCGGAAGTCGGGTTCAAACCCTGGCAAATACCATTTATCTAGGTAATTAATTACATGTGTATTATATGTATTTTCTACTATTATATAGACATGACTGACCTTCGTTGAAAAAAAAATCGTCCTAAGAAAACCTGAACCTATCATTTCTAATTACCTATACGGACAATTTTTTAAGTCTGTTATGGTTTAGGTCGATAAAGGTGCAGACAGGTGGCTTGTCAAAACATCACACCGCCCTTGGAGATTCGTATCATTGAAGACTTTTAAGTGCGTCACGAACCTGTTAGGGTGATTTGACGATTGGGTATTTAGGGATCAAGGATGAAGTGGAGGGAAAAAAGTGACATCTTTGTTCGTAGACACATAAAAAAAGGTTTTATATATATCAGAAACAACGTGAAGCAGCTAAACACATGGTTATTGAAATAGCTCTTACAACACTCACGTTAAGTACTGTATTAGCTAAGCAGCCTTGAAGATCACTATTAGGTCACTGACAGGTTACAGGATGTTTTTTCTGGAGTACGAGACAAACTAGCAGATTGGTCATCTAGTGACGCCCGCAACACCAGAGGAGTTACAGACGCATTGCTTAGCTTCGAAGACGCTTATACCTTCAGCTTTGAAGGTCTTGTAATGGAATACTGCTTGCTGTTGTGTGCGACCTTCAGCTTGACGGCGCGTCGATTATTTAAATTGAATTTTAAAGGAGGTTTTATCACAATTCATCGGACGAAGGTACAATGAATCGTACTCTGCACGTCAAACAGACAGTTCTGCGTGCGCATTATGGTGGAGAGCGAGCGCTGGGACTGTCATAGGAGACGGATCGCCGACCCCGGTTATTTTTGTAATTTATTCGGTCTGATTATAAAATCCTACGGGAGTGTCAGACTCTTACTGACTAAAAACCCCCCTGTTCCTACTCCTCCTCTAGGCCGAGGTCGCGGTGCCTCATTGCGCTTACCCTGCAACCCCGGCTGAACATCAGCCCTATAGGGCCCCGTCTGTGGTGGTCTATTGGCTCATCGAGGCGCGCGCGGAACGCTACGCGCCGTACGCTCGGGTCTGGTTCTAGTCGGGCGGCGAGCTACCCTTACTCGTCGTCCGCAGACCAAAATCCTACGCCCTGCGATGAACTGTGAAGACGATGATTGGGATGTCGATGTGATATGATTCACTTTAGAATTAAAAAAAAAACATTAGACAGATCATATTGAATCAGCCTACAAGTGCTCACTGCTGAGTAGGTGCTTCTTCAAATACGAGTTTTTAAACTTTTATTATTATAAGTTAAAAGTCCAGGTTTTCTCGTGAGCTTTTTTTTTCGATGTAAGTCAGAGGTGTTTTCATAATTTTACAAGTAGAAGGTACATTACTCGAAAAAGTCACAAGTACTTGCAAGGTTTCGAACCTGCATCCATATACATGTCAAACCGGCCTTTTAATCTTGTGTTACAGAAATACAATATACTCCTTTTACCGCATTGCCTATTTGCTTTGTGTATTCACCATTGAGATCCCATTTCAGCTAACCGAAGAGAAAAAAAGAAAAAGTGTGTCACAGCAAAAAAAAAACATAATTTATTGAATCAGATTGCACGCAAAATATCAAAAAGGAACTGGATTTTTTCCTGTTTATTTTATAAGAGGTTATAATGTTGTATTTAGTTTGGTGCTGGTAGGGTAGAGGTGATTCAATAAGGACACAAGTTGACAGTTACATGTCGGTTTATTGAATGAATAATTATACTCTAAAATCTTACATTATAACAAACTTACATACTAAGCAAAACGTGATCAATACATTTAACAATTGATTTTCTGCGAATATTATTTCTCAATACCTTACAGCTCCCCTGAAAAGTAAAGGGCTACTACCCCTTCCCCTTAGGGAAAAAAAAAATCATATACAAAAACACAAAGTATACGACGGCAACGGAGGCGCAGACGACGATGGTGATTAACAAAATTAATTCGGTACTCGTACTTTTGGGCATATGCTGCGTTGTGGATGCCGAAGCTTCGCCGTTTCCGTTTTGTGCGATTACAACTTCTTCTTTGGAGTAGGTTTTACCCATAGTAATTTCTTCTAGATTCTTGATTTTCGTTTCTGAATCTTTATTCTTGCTATTAACTCTTATTTCTTGATATTGGTCGAAGATGGCAGGGTCGCCATATAATGTTGTATTTAGTTTGGTGCTGGTAGGGTAGAGGTGATTCAATAAGGACACAAGTTGACAGTTACATGTCGGTTTATTGAATGAATAATTATACTCTAAAATCTTACATTATAACAAACTTACATACTAAGCAAAACGTGATCAATACATTTAACAATTGATTTTCTGCGAATATTATTTCTCAATACCTTACAAGGTTGTTTCAACAGCGGGAGCTTTTAATTTGAATTTTGTTTATATTGGATCAGTTTCGTTTTTTTTTTTATTGAGGTCATTAAATATATCAAATAATGGAGATTTATATAAAACTTTTACATGCTAGCTTTTACTTTATTTTCTACCTTTAAAGGGTAAAATTTAATTGGGCAGCTTATAATATTTTTTTCAACTTATAAAAACTATAAAAAAATATTTTTAAGTAATCAGACCTACATTGAAGATTTAATACTCGCATTTTTTAATTTCATTTAAAACTATGAGTAGAATATTGGACGTAAAAAATAGAACGTCACAGCGTACTATTTAGACTTTTGATTTATTTTTCCAAAATGTTTCTGATGTTTAAGATATTTTCTGTTTTCCTGACAATTCAATGTTATAGAACAATACGAATGATTTTATCTATCAACAAAAAGACCCGGATTTAAATTCAAAATTACTATTAAGATATCAAAAATTAGTCGGGCCTATTTGAATAAATATTGTACTATTTGTAATAAAACACTAAACTATAATGATATCTTAATAATTAAACAATGAATTTATTTTAGCAAATATGCCATAAAACGGCACTTTTACACGTCAATTTATATGTGAAAAACTAAATGCAGCCGAAAGTTTATTAGATTGTTAAAGTAATACTTACTAAATCTTACAATAAAATAATCATAAAGAATCTATTGAAGTGTTAAATAACTTCAATAATTTTGAGTTGAATTGAATTTGTACATAGCACAGTACACTATCAACAATAACATTTATTTTCATCTTTAACATTAGTCATACTCGTCATCATCAACAGCGTCGTCATCACACCATTTGACTGCATTGACGCGGTGACTGTGGCGTTTGTCGCGGGTTCGGCTCTCGCACGGAACAACTGTTTGTGTCTACAAATTGTTTTTCCAGGTCTAAATGTCATATGTACGTTAATAAATGCACTCACGACATAGGAGAAAGCCTGATGTAGAACAATGATTTTAAAAACAAAGAAATAATACAATATCCTATCTTTCATATGACGTCCGCAGCTTATCAACGGCCTCCCCTATGTCTCTTAAATAGACCTTTTATATGTCATATATTGGAAAGTACCTGATGGTAAGCAATCAGCGCCGCCTATAGATCAGAGTAGTTTGTTCCATACCAAAAGATTTACTATAAGTGCGTTTCCAGCCTCATGTTGGCTAGGAAGATGGGGAGAGGGGAGAAGAGTTGGGCCTCCGGCAACCTCATTCACACGGCGATTAAAAACATAGGAACAATTCCTCATCATTATATTAAACCTATTGTTATTTGTTTCGTTTAGTTCATTTAAGTAGGCCTGTTTTATTTTCCCGATATTCATTACTTGATTTAGATGTTCTGGGGCTATGAATAATCGACATATTGTCAATGTATAAATAAATTATTTGATTGTCATAAACAGAGTAAATATAGGAAGTTATTAAGTAAGGATAAATTCAAATATTTTAACTATTTTTTTTAAGATGAATGTTTATAACTATGTACATGTTATTGTCGTGGTAGCCGGGAGGTTAAGCAGCCCGCTTCTTATGCATGAGGGCGTGGGGTCGAACCTGGCAAGTACCAATGTTACTTTTTCCGAGTATATGTACTTTCTATGATTATTTAGACGCCTCTGACATACGGTGAGGGTAAACATCGTGAGGAAACCTGGTCTTATAACTTCTAATTATAAGTTTGAAATCGCCAACCCGCATTGAGTAAGCGTGGTGATTGCGGTGAATGCTCAAATCTTCTCTGTGTGAGAAGAGGCCTTTGCTCAGCAGTGGGCACTTATGGGCTGATGATGATGACATGTTATTGTATTTAAATAGGATAAACACAGTGAAATATTTAATATTTGTTATTTATATTAATATAAATTATATTATTTGGTTAATATAATGATTTAAATGATTTTTAAATATCCATGCTTTGATTTACCTGTTTACTGTTTGTAACTTTATCTAAAACGATTGGCAAACAGGAAAATATTGTGTTGATCTGGTAATACTTATTTCTATTATTTTAGTTTTGTTACAATAGATACTAAGCCGGCTTAACAAGGATAAGGTCTGAAAGAAAATAAATTATATAAAAAGTAATAGTACTGTCAATTTGTTTAAAACATAAAAACACTGTAAATGTTGATGTCAATATTTGAATGATGCTAGTAGTGAAGTAATCTATACTTATAATAAATCTGTAGAGAGATCAATTCTGTACATTAAATATATTTTCAAAATAACTATTAGGGGGTGATAAGTGATCGATACTTATGCCAAAAAATTTTATCTGTAAAATTTTTGTCTGTCTGTCTGTCTGTATGTACCTTATACAAACAAAAACTACTCTACAGATTTTAACGAAACTTGGTACAAATATTTTTTATATTCCTGGGCAGGTTATAGGATACTTTTCATCACGCTACAATTAATAGGAGCAGTGCAGTGAAGGGAAATGTTGGGAAAGGGAGAAGTTACTCCATTTTTTTAGTTTCCGTCTCATGTGCAGCCTTAATGGTTAAAGTTAAAAAAGAAATCATGTATCTGGGAATATTCAACACAAAAATATCTACAAAATATCCTACAGTAGCATAATATGTCTATCTTTTATGGTTGACTCACAATAACAAGTGTAACTTCTGATAGATTGCTAGGAACTTATTGTAGTTCGCTAAAAATAAAAATATCTGTTTTTGGAGATGTATTGAAACAACTGTTGCTGTGGCTATAAGTTTTCTTCAAAATTCGATGTTTATTTTATTTCAATCAACTCTGTCTATCTGTCTGTCTCTGCTTTATACTTAAAATACTGAACCGATTTGGATAAAATTTTAGGATAGTTTTTATTATATTAGGATATAATATATTATATTCCCGTTCCCTCCGAGATCGGGAACTATGTGGGTAAACCAAAAATCTCCCAGAAATCACTATTTCACACGGACGAAGTTGCTGGCAGAAGCTAGTACAGAATAAGAAAGAAAAGGGGATGATGTATGTATGTCATTTCAGTCATTACCGATCGACGGTGGACCGACGACCTCGTCAGGGTCACGAACAAACAATGCATGGATGCAACCGGATGTTCAACGTAGATAACTCATAGAAAGGTCTTTATCCAGCAGTAAATGTGAATGAAAATTGAATAGAACAATTACCTACACGGATGCAATGGAATACAATATAATTATAGGTCGGACTAGTAGATAATGCCCACGGCATTAAGTCCGCCTATGTACAGAAGTTTGTATGTAGCTTAATAAATAAATTTTTCATGTTCGAATCTTACAATTCTGGTCAAAAGTGGAGGTGAGTTTATTTTTTATGGTATAAGTCTGCAAACAAGCAGACGGATTACCTGATGGTAAGCAATCGGCGCAACCCATGAACACCCGCAACACCAAAGGAGTTACGAGTGCGTTTCTGGCCTTTTGGGGATAGGGGTTGCGGATGTAAGGATCGGGAAGTGTTGGGGAAAGGGCGGGATTGGGCCTCCGGTAACCTCACTCACACGGCGAAACACAACGCTGGGGTTGTTTCACGCCGGTATTCTGCGAGGCCGTGCTATCACTCCGGTTGAGCCGATCCATTCGTGCCGAAGCTTGGCTCTCCCACTTTTAGGTTATTATTATTTATACCAAATTTTAAAGTATATTTTTAAATATACAATTCAATAAGTGGGTGCTTAGGGTTTACTTAGTACAATAATGTAGGCACAACACTCAAACAAATCCTCAGTTGTACTAAGCAAAAAAGCCATTTCAAATGTCCTTTATGGTGAATGCGTGCGTAAGTTTTGTACGCACAACACGTTTTTTATAGTATAAGTCGGCAAACGTGCAGACGCATGACCCGATGGTAAGCAAACAGCGCCGCCCATGGACATCCGCAACACCAAAGGAGTTACGAGTGCGTTGCCGGCCTTTTAGGGATAAGGGTTTCAGATATTTAAGGATTGGGAAAAGCTACAGGGATTGGGCTTCTTAACCTCACTCACACGACGAAACACAACACTGTGGTTGTTTCACGCCGATTTTCTGTGAGGTCGTGGTAACACTACGGTTGAGCCGACCCATTTGTGCCGAAGCTTGACTCTGCCACACTTAAATGTTACTATAATTCGATGATAAGTAATTTGTAGCGGTAATTCAATTCACGAAAAGTACCGCTATACGAGATTGTAGTCACTCAAACACTGAACTTAGAATTGAATGCTGTAAACCGATATCTTTTACTGATAAATATCCAAAAACACTTTTTCTGAACTAAAATCAGTCCTAAGGCTTCATGCTTACGATCACAGTCTCGATTCTGAACTTTTTCAATGAAATAAATAAATCAATGAATTTCTTATAAGTAAGTCAGCACCGATATTTTCGGAACCCAGATAAAATTGAGATATACTCGTAGACATGCTAAAATAAAACGTGATCCCATTTCGACGCAATGAGACGATATTTTAGCAGTGTTACAAATACATTGCATGTTTTCCACTGACTTCTTTACTCCGGTTCTTTTGTGACTACGCAATGGATGTTGAGTTATGAGAGTTATACTTAAGTGATTTCAAATGGCCTAAAAAGAAATGTATCGTTTAGTATTCAGTTCGTTCGACTGAAATACTCAGTGCTTATAATATTCGACGAAGAGAAATCGTCCATTACATCTTTATTTATTAGTGTCACAAAGTATGAAATAATTGCGTATAAAATAAATATGCTGTCATTTTTTTAGTTAGTTTAGTTCATCATACATTGCCCGCTGAGATGCCTTGTCTCTTGATTGCAATTCTTGTGTTTCAAAATGTTGTATTGTATGTATGTTGTGTTTATTTTCAGGCATAGTAATTTAGTTCAGGTATGAGAAGTTAAGAGCCTCAATCCTTCTCAACCTCCCCTATCCTTTAATCTCTAACAAACCACAAGTGGTCGGCTATAATCCTGTAAGGAGTTACTCTTTTGGAATCACGAGACTCCAGGGCGGCGACAATTGCATTTAATCAGGTTATCCGTCTGCTCTTTTGCCAAAATCTTACATAAAAATATTGTAAAATTTTTATACCGCAACGAAAGCAGAGATGCATATCATGGCACATGATGCCAAAATGTACACGTAATTTTTATCTACTTTCTTATTCCTATTAGTTCCATCAACAGGCAAGACTATACTCAATACTTCATTAGCCTATCTATATAGGCACTGGGGCCAACTCGAAAAACCCCAATTGATTCCCAGCAATATTTGCAAGACCCGGTAATCGAACCCGAGTTCTTTAGTCCTGTAGTCGCAATTGTTGTTTTTTAATTTTAATAATATTGAACATTGTTTTTGAAGATAACGATTTACTCATATAAATGACCTGAAAAAATAGTTTCCAGTACTTAACAATTTTGAAGAAGACTCCCGTCGTGACTTGATACAGCGGTTTTGCCTGTCGTTTTTAGTAAACATATTATTGGCAAAATACCTATGTATGTTAAACTTGCACAGTTCGGTTTTCCTGCCTAAGGAAATGTTAAGTCATTTTTAGCCGTTTTTATCTTCGGCAAATTTTTATTAAATCTAGATTTCTCCCTACAACCTCTTTCCTAATTTTGCTGCACAGAAATTTGAACTTTATCAAAACTCCACGCTAGAATTTTCCCCTATGTAGATTATCATACTCAGATCTGGAAAAACTCTTTGTATGATGAACAAAGATTCGTTCTACTATGGGTGTCTTAACTGCTACACGTAGCACGATAGGCGGTTTCCCAGCCACTCCACCAAGCACACAGTAATCAGAAGTACACTTTTATCACTTGAACCAAACCCAACACCAACCTTACCTTTCAACCTAAAACTAAATAAATAATAAAATAACAAATATTTCGTAGTTAAAGCCTCGCATTTGCAATCAAACTTGAGGATCAGCGTCCAAAATCCACTAAAAAAGTACTTGTTACTTCGTTTTTATAAAAACAAACTTAAATATACAGCCACCAAACCCAATATTCCCTTCGAAACCTTCGTGCTACAATTTAGTTTAACTGCAAATGGATTTGTAAGTTGTTTACGATTGACAAACTTGCATTTATCACTGAGTTGAACAAAAACCAACCATAAAATTATAGACAGAAAGATTTTGAGAGAAGCATTAAAAAAATTGTATATCTGGATGACAATAGTACCAATCGAGACAATTCATGAATAAATGTATGAATAGATTTAGAATAGTTTTTGAATAAGAACGTCCGAGTGGCCTTTTTTCGCTATGAATATTGTTTGTAAAGTGATTTATGAATTCTTTCATTGATGCTTTTGGGTGCCCATTTTTATTTGGCATGTGGGGTATGTGGGATCGGGGCGTTGGTGCAAGATTGATGTGGGGGCCTCCAAACGCCTGAGTAACTGTCAGTATAGTAATCATAGGGATTTTATTGTGTGTAATGGTGAGGCTGGCGTTAAGGATATGCTACGGTTATACGATTGCGATTCGGTGAAATGGAAATGCTCTCTGAACTCCCATTTTTTGAACAATGATTGTATGCTTTCTGTTTTGTTTAGGTATGTTTTTGATTGTGTTGGTAAATGGGTATAAAATGTTGAAAGTTCTTTACTAGATTTTTGGGTAATATAAAATGATTTTTGTATCCTGTATTAATCTGTTTCTTTGCTTGAACGTGATTATGTCCAAAATTACAGGTACAAATTGGACAAATATTTTTGTGTTGGGTAGGTGCTTAAAGAAGCCAGGCAGTGAGCTAAACTCCGTGGGTGTAGTGACATATAAAAAAATAATAATATGGCAAAATAGTAATTATCATATTAGTTTGCAAGTTCCTTAATTATTACTCTTATACATTTTCTATGAGTAGGTACGGTACCGTTGACAAATACAATAATATATTTGAACTCAACTTTAATTTAAAAGTGTTTAAAATATTTACATGTACAATCTAAGTGTAAATTAAAATATGAAACCTCAGACGTTAACGTTATGAGCTGACAACCACATGCCTATAATTGTTCAAATTATCAAAAAGAAATATCTTCAATACAATTGAAATAAACTTTTGAAAAGTTAGTAACTATGCCAGAACATCAGACACATAGGCCAAACGTGTTAGCACTTATTTTCAACTTGAGAAAACTTCTTAATGAGAAAAGTATGATAAAGAGTTCTTTTTAAAGGAATGTTGCTTCGTTATAATATATTTTCAAAATTCTCGTGTAGTTACGTTGTTAATAACTTTAGCTGCTATTTTTGATATATTCTGGACTTCTTCCCATCTCTTTCTTTCGCTATATCTCTCTCTCTTTCTAATTTAATTGAAGTTACTTGTGAATTAAAACTTGTGTTTTTATTTGTCGTATGTCTTTATTTACGTAAACTGGCGTGAAATAACCACAGCGTTGTGTTTCGCCGAGTGAGTGAGGTTACCGGAGGCCCAATCCTTCTCCTCCCCCAATCCCTCCTCAATCCCTAAATCTTCAAATCCCTAGTCCCTAAATCGGCAACGCACTCGTAACTCCTCCGTTGCAAGTGTCCATGGGCGGCGCTGATTGCTTACCATCAGGTAATCCGTCTGCTCGTTTGCCGAACTATTACATAAAAAAAGATTTATGGGCAAGAGCCTTGTATACAGATAACTTGATGTTAAGCAATCAGTACCACCCATGTAGACAGCATCATAAGAGTTACAAGTGAATTACTAGTCTTTTGTAAGATTTAAGGGATGGGGTTTGTAATAACCTCACATACACTGTGAAACACAATTTAAGGTTTGACTCACGCTGGTTTCCTAATATGCCATATTATCAATATCAGTCGAGACAGCCCAACAGTCAAGCATAGCTATCCCAAACTTATTTTATGAATAAATAATTATCAAAATAAAAGGTTTTAAAATTTAATTAATAAACAAAAGAAAGTGAACGAGTATCTGAAAATGAATAATTATTTTATTTACAATAAAATATCAATTAAAATACAAATCTCTTTACTTCGTAATTACAAGTTATTTTAATGAAATTTTCGTTCTTATATCAATTTAAAATTAAGTCAGAGTCGAAACAAGATCGGGACTGTTCTGTTCATCAAAAACATGTACATACTTAAGTTGACATAGTCGAAAACTTTGAGAACACGTAATGAGGTGACATGTTGCTGAAAAATATGAAAATCAGTGCTTTTGCGTTGGAACTTACACTAACACCCGGTTTCTGAAAGGCTTATCAACGCTAAAATTAACTAATCTCCTGTTAAATCTCTTGTCAAGTCATCTGATTGGTTGTTGATAATTCAGTCAACCAATCAGATGACTTGACAAGAGATTAAATTGATTTTAACATTGAGCGGCCTTTCGGAAACCGGGTGTTGGTCATTCAACAATAATATAACGGTTACATAACCCAGTTCTTAATCATTGCATTCAAAAAGCGTTATTAAAATCTGTTATATTTTGAGGGTAGAAAGTTGTCAAGTTAAAATCCCGTCTTGGATGAGGGGGCAAAGAGAGAGATATATATATCGTCGGACTTCCTACTCCTGCTAAAATAGATTGTTTTTTTTATTTAATACTGCCTAAGATAGGTCAACATTTTTTTTTATACGTTGCCCCACAATATGATTTTTTCCTGTGTCGTGGGTGCGGTTACAGACATACAATTTCACATACACATGACACCTAGACCCGGAACAACAATTTGTGGATCACATAAAGAGTAAGTCCGTGCGGGAAATGAACCCGCGACACGTTGTACGGCAGCCAGTAGCCCAACCACCGCACCAACCGTGCAGTATATGTTATGTTTTTTTACTTAAACAAGTAGAAGTGTATAATTATTACTATCAAGAATGTTAGTTCTTGATAGTAATAATTATATTATTGTCAGTGATTGATTTTCATTAAATCTAATACTGGCTGTTTTATTTTAAAAAACACTACTATTTCAATTCTGCTTCATATTCTGATAGATCATAATAATTTTAGAACATGCTTACAAAATAAGAACCATCGCCTGGTTATTCAATGGATTTCGCTAAATTATTCTAGTCGCTTAAGTAAAACACAGATTTTGTAATGATACCGTGACACAGGTATATTTCGTGTGATAATATCGTACCTACAGAGAAGTTATAACAGCTGGCTAGGGATGGCCTATATTCCACTTTAAATTTACAAATGTACGTAATTTAAAACTCTTTGGGGATCCATGAATAGTGTTGAAACTATTGCTAAAATGCATAGTTGGTATAAGATGAAAATTGTGACCTTCATATATAAGAATGTATATACATATGTATAGTGACTCGCTTCTCTCTGGTATTAGGGTAATCATTTTAGATCTGGCAAGTATTATTGTGTGTTTATCCGTGCAGTAAGTTAGGATCTTAGTTTTTAAGATTATTCAGTTTATTTAGTTACCACTGATATACGATGAAGGAAAACATCGTAAGGAAATCTGGACTTATTATAATTCCTAATTATAAGTTTGAAATCGCCAATCCATTTGGAGCAAGCGTCGTTATTTTAATTCTTATTAATTGTCTCCGTGCAAGAATTATTAAGACATATTGTTTATATACTCATAATATTTGTGAGCAAATTATAAAACGTGTTATGTTTGTGCAAAGGTGCTTCTCTATATAACACCAAAGGCGTGTCGATGGAAAAAAGTCGCAGTTGGCAACCCTACCACCGTTGGATGCCGTTATAAAACTTCAATACGTAATGAAATTTTCGCTCGCTGCGTAGGTACATACAGCCAGCCTTTAATATTGTTGTTCTTCGATTAAAAATAATATGCGAGCGCTTCATGCCAAAGCTTTTGGTTAAAACATTAGTGGTATTTTTATGGAACTTGGTTTATTTAACCGGGCGCTTTCATTTTTTACTTATTTTTAGACGTAAAATTTAAAACGTTAATATGTTTGTAAGAAACTTATGTAATATTATCCTTTCCGTAATTTAATTTTAAATGACAATTTAACTACAATAAATTTATACTTATAATAAATCTGTAGAGAGGTCAATTCTGAACATGAAACATATTTTCAAAATAACTATCAGGGGGTGATAAGTGATCGATATTGATGCCAAAAATGTAATTTGTAATAATTTAGTATGTTTGTCTGTATGTATGTGTATAGCCTTAATGGTTAAAGTTACATAGAAATCATGTATCACGGGAATGTTCAACATAAAATTATCTACAAACCTACAACCGTATCTGTCTATCGTTTATGGTTGACTCACAATATCACGTGTAACTCCTGATAGCTCAGCCGTTCGGAGCATTCTGATTATATTTATTTACTCTTACATTTATAACACTCTCACTTATTCCTTATTAAAAAGTTAACATTATTATCTATTTACATACACTCAATGCCTGTGGCATTAGATTGACCTTGAACAAAAATATCTGGCAATAACTTATAAACTAAGTAATATTAACCCGTAAAAGCGTCGAGGATCTGTTTTAACAAATTCCATCTAATACATCTCGTTATATTTATGTGGCACGTTGTTAATTTTTTTCTGGTACCCGGTAGCTGTATATCGTAAAAAGGTTCCTTAACAAAAGTAACAGTTGACAGCTTACAAAATATAAACAACAATTCATAAACGAAGGCAAACGGAATATTTCACCTGTGATGCAAAAGGCTGAATGTAACTGTTGAACAAACAAGCGGCCAAACAAATTCTGGGCTATTTGTTCGCCTGGGGCGATGCCAACTTGGCTTGATCTAGCTGAAGATTCCCAAAATTTATGTCCACACACATTTCTTCTGGATCCAGGCTAAAAGTTCACCATCTAAGTAATAAAATGATAAAACTGTCGCTACCAACTTTTATTTGGGGAGTATCAAATTGGTCTGCGAAGTATAATTTTTTTATGTTCTTATTAAGAGTTTAAGGGATATAAAAATGTTTGACTTTATTACCGATTCTCGTCTGTTATGAAAATGTTATGCGGATCGATCTTTTTATGGTGGAATTTATTTCATCTTCTGCACTTTTAAATGGTGACGACGTTTTAGTGCTTATGTATTTTAAAGTTACAATATTTTTATATTGTTATTTTTTAACGACAGGCTTTGCGGATGGTAAGCAGTTGGCATCACCAATAGACAGCCACAAAACTGGAGGAGTTACAAGTGTGTTGCAAATCTATTGGGGTTTTAGGATTAGGGAATTAAGAATTTATTATTAATTTAACAAGTTTAAAGATTTTAGGGATACCGGAAAACACACAAGGCGGTCCACTTTGAATGTCATTACGGTCGAGCCGATGTTGAATATAGACGCTTTCACATTTTATCACATCTTTTTGGGAAAAATCATAAATTGACTTCTTTCGCCCAGGGCCGCGCGGGATAATGTCAGATTCTTACTGACTTAAACCTCTCCCTTCCATCTCCTGCTCTGGGCTGAGGTCGCAGTACCTGATTGCCCTTACCCCGCAATCCCGGCTATTTTATCTCATCTAAGTTATTATCTAATAATGGTAACTGTTTATTTTATTACACTCTAGCTTACCGCTCAACTAGAACTTGACCCAAGCGTGGGACACGGAGCGTCCTCAAACTAAAGAGCCAACATACCACCTAAGCTAGTTAGCCGGAATGCGACCTCAGCCTGAAACAGGAGAGTGAGAAGGAGTGATGGTCTTCCCTCCTCAAGAAAAAACGTAACTATATGACTCGTAGAAGTGTACACTGCAGACAGGACATAAAAGTGTGGTAAATAAAAAATATCATATCAGAGAATTAAATCTGCTTCAATGAATATTTATCAATGAAAACTAATCCCTGTTCGTATAAAATTGCTAAAATAATGTATTTTTATTACGACGAAATAAGATTATTTTGGTCCAATATCCAAATTAAAATTCTCGTTGACCTTGAACAATAAAGATATAAACCACAATCTGATTGTTTGAAAAAATAAATCTTCAAATTAACTCCGATGCGAAATTTTCTGTGAAAACTATTTTCATTTCTAAGATTTATGGTTCAATCTCTTGTGGCTAAGTTTGCTAACGGCTTTCTTACATTTTCTATTTATTTTTGTCAAGATTATTTTTATACTTCAAGGATTTCTAGATTCTTTGAAAAAAAATACATTAACTTTGTCAAAGCAACTATTAATAGGTGGTTGATTCTCGAAAAACCTTATCAATGAGTCGATTCGACTGGAGCGATACAACGGCTTCACAGAAAATCAGCGTGTAACCACAACAGCGCTTTGTTTTCCGTGCCGTGTAGTGCGGCTACCGGAGGCTCAATACTTTCCGTACCCCCATCCCTCCCAATCCTTAAATATCGGAAACCCTAATCCCAAAAGGCTGGCAACGCACTTGAAACTACTTTAATTTTTACCACCAGGTAATCCATCAGGTCGTTTGCTGACCTGAACCATTGTGAAACATCGTGAGGAAACCTGGACTTATAAATTTCTAATTATAAGTTTGTAATCGCCAACCCGCATTGGGCAAGCGTGGTGATTATTGCTCAAACCCTCTCCTTTGCTCAGCAGTGGGCACTTATAGGCTGATGATGATGATGCTGATGATGAGTAAAAATAAATAATAAATCAAATTAAAGAAACAGATGGAACAATGAAAATTTAATTTTATATTCTCTAAGTTCAATTTTAGTAACCGAAGTTAAGAAAGTTAGATTTCCACATGAAGTAAATCACTTAAATCTTGAAAAAGAAAAATGAATTAAGAAAAAATTCGACACAAAAAGTTAATTCGCTAAACTTTGTCAAGCTAATATTTGATAACTTAACAATAAGTTGGAAAAATTCGACATTTTAGAACTCGATCGACTTAATTTCGTAGCGCTAAGAATTTCGTAGAGCCTCTACGAAGTTGCTACGGTACATCGTAGCTCTTAATTTCTTTTGGGTTCGAAATGGAATTGTTTAGGTTAGATAATAATTGATTGACGTCTTCTGCTCTGGGTGTGGTAATAGTGGTGTCAGGCTCTTACTGACTTAAGACCAGCCCATTCCTCCTCTAGGCACAGGTCGGGGCCACGTTACATTTGTACAACACCATATGATTTCTGGGATAGACAAATGAACAACTCAGTAAGTGTTGTCTCTCGTATAAATAATTACGTTTAGTGTAGCTTTAGGTTTACTAACAATTTTTATGTCAGTATGTGCATATGGCTGAGCAACCGACTGTCACGCAACGTGCCATGTGTTCGATTCATACATGGAAAGTCTTTAATTCTTGACGTGATCTACAAGCAGTTGTTCCGGGTCTAGGTGTGATATGGATGTGAAATTGTATGTTTGTCCATGACACATGAAAAAATTCAATTGAGGGATAATGGATAATGTACAAAAAAATTTTTTTTTTTGTATAAATGTTAGAAATGTAACGTGTTTGTCAAATACTTCAAGGCATATCACCAACACGTCTTTTTTATGTGTAAAATATAACCACGTAGTGGTCCACAAGAAAAAACTAAATGATTGAACTTTTATACCAGTAATATTTTCCTGTATGTATCGCATATTTTAACGGAATAAATTTTGAATTACGAAATATCTTGTAGCTTGTAAATATTTGGGATACAGCGAGTGTGTACGACAGGGACTTAGCTACGTACATTCCATAGCCACATTGTGTACCTAGGACTTCAGGGGTGGTAAGAATTTGTCGATTTAGTTCTAGACTTCTAGCAGGGTCTATTTTATAAGAAATATCTCTACAAATGCTCCCGTTTGTTATTTTTATTTAAAGTTTAGATAACCCCATCAAATTTTATTTTAATATTCCGATTACTATTGAGAAGAATGCTCACTAGTACCTAGTTGTTGTTGAAAGAAGAATGTTCACAGACTAATCTGTACGATATTTGTACACAACCCAATTGCTCTAAAACTATCAATAAGTCTGTTAACAATACTAACAAACAAACAAGATTTTTGAAGCAGCAGCATTGTGAACACAATTGTCATATTTTAATATTTGACATATGATTTGATTTGATTAAAATATGACAATTGTAATGTAATGTAATGTAATTGTAAAACTTTGTATTGTACTTGTACTGTATTTTCCATGATTCATTCCTTTGAGAGCAGTAACGCTGTGTTATGTTTTTTTTATGGAATAAGAGGCAAACTAGTGGACGGATCACCTGGTGGTACGTGATCAGCGCCGCCCACGGCACCTGCAACAACACAAGAATAACAGGCGCGTTGCCGACCTCCTTTTTTAAGTTACGTTCGTAAATCCTATAAACAAAAAAAGATAATTAAAAATAAAACAAAAGAAAATAAATTATATATTTTATCGGTCGATAATATTATCTACAGCTTGAACAAAAACAAATTTTAATATTATATTCTCTACGAGGACAATATGAAAATATTTTTATTATAGAAACATTCCAAACGAGTTTTAAGTGCAGAGTATGTAAGAGCAAAAAATACGTTCCGAGCACAGCTTATACATATTTAATACTTCATAAAAGATACCGAACAAAGAATGTTTAAGTACGAATTTACACAAATTACGTTTAATGCCTTTTATATGTAAAATGTTGTTCATCAATATAATTTTCCGAAGCAAGAACGAAGATAATGTGTTTCATTTCCATCAGCTATTTTGGGTTAACGAAAACGTTTTACTTTGTATAATCTTTTTACTTGTTTTTTAAATAAAAAGCTTGCGTTTTGTAGAGGGAAACATCAAAGACTGCACGGTTGGTGCGGTGGCTGGACAACTGGCTGCCGAGCAACGTGTCGTGGGTTGGATTCCCGCACGGAACTTTTTGTATGATCCACGAATTGTTTGTCCGGGTCTGGGTGTCTTGTGAATGTGAAATTGTATGTTTGTAACAGCACCCACGACACAGGAGAAAATACTAATGTGGGGCAACGTTTAAAAAAAAGAAAAAAATTGTTTATTGTTATTCCCTTTCATTTGAAACAGGGAAAATCATCATATGATTCGTCTCCGTTCTCCTGCTTCAGGCGGAGGCCGGAGTACATTATTATGTGATCGCGATAAACGCTTTGCTTCTTTAGGTATGTAAGTTTGCAATTCTAAACTTATAATTTGTAAATATCTTATAGTTTTGGAATCGTCAATCTGCCTTGAACAAGCTCGGTGATTTTTGCGTATGAGAAGAGTCCATTGCTCAGCAATGGATGCTTATAGACGTTGACGAAGAAGAAACATATATCAAATTTGAAGTATTATACGGTCCAGAGCTTATTTTAGTTACCCATCTTCCTTCACAGCTTTTTTTCTTTTTGTTGGTATATGGAACGCCGTTATCACAAGTATTAACATTAAATTAAACTTGCTAAAGTTAAATATAAATAACAATTTAAAAAAATATCCAATTTCAACCCTTTTTTGTGCCCAATATGTAACCCAGGAATCTCTGTTACACCACAAAAAGTATCAAATAAAATATTATAAAAATATTTTTTTATTACTTTTCATCATCGTCCTATATTTTACTGAAAAATATTTTATGTACCTACAGATTTATATGAAACAAAAGAACAATGTAAGGGAAATATTTCCACAGTATTGTAAATTATTTTTATTCAATTTATGAGTATATTTTATTATTTATATTCCATTTATATCTATGCCAACCCTGCGCAGCACGCATGAGGATTCCATTCGTAATATAAATGCAGCGATTGTGAACTCTCTCAAGTCGGCTGAATGCAATAAAACATGGCGTATGCTCCGTAACTGAGTTCGTATCGACTACGATATTAGTATTTTGCTATGCCAAGTTAGCTATGTATTTTAGATTGCACGGTTGGTGCGGTGGCTGGGCAACTGGTTGCCGCGCGACGTGTCGCGGGTTCGTTTCCCGCACGGAACAACTCTTTGTGTGACCCACAAATTGTTGTTCCGGGTCTGGGTGTCATGTGCATGTAAAATTGTATGTTTGTAAAAATCTGACCTCTACCTCTACCTATCCAATAAAATCCTAATGTGGGGCAACGTTTTTTAAAGAAAAAAAAACATTTTTGTTATGATTAAATAAATTTGTTAAAACATTTAGACAGTTAGATGAGGAGAAAAAGTGGTAAGGAAACCTAGAGTCTTAATCTGTAATTATAAATTACACATTATTTACAACGATCCTCAAGCATCATGAATAATAGTTTAATCTTCTCCGTGTGAGAAGAGGCCTACGCTCAGCAGATGCCATATATTTTATGGCCGATGATGTTACTCGTATATTAAAATAATTTGCCTTGTATTATTGGCGGAACAGAATAAATCGAGTAGCAATAGAGTTCTTCCTGGGGTAATCGTAAGGACTGACTATATGGACTGCAGGACGCACTGATAAACATCTAATTTTAAACTGCGTTTTCAATCCACTACCTGACCACACTGTCGAAAAGCGAAGCACTTAACATTCTGAAAAAAAAAATTAAAGAATTATACGATTAAAATTTCGTAGAAAAAATATTTTACTAAAGAAACATGATAAAAAAAATGTATTTACACATTTTCTTTCATTACCTATCCTTGTACTAACCCTTTTTTATTTTCTGCTTAACAGAGCTTATTTTGCAATAACACTTTAGATCCTAAAACCACTTAAACACAGCCTATTAAGAGTTTCACAATTTTTCTTTAAGAAACGCTTACAAAAGCATCTTGTATGCAAATTAAATACTTAGACGTCATAGTTGGTCCTTCTTCTAAAAAGTTATTATATTTTGTATTAAAAACTTTATTTTCTTTAGCTTGCTTTATTAAAACTGAAACAATGAGTCTCTTTAATAATGAGGTGAGCAGAACAAAGCTATTGAATGGAACCTTTTCTTTTAGACTTCTTTGCTAAACTGCCTTCTAGATTGCGCTGGCGTTTAATTTACTTTGAATTATTTCATGGTGTTATTTTCTACATAAAGTTTAGTTTTTATTTACTAAAACAAATATGTTGTGAAAGCGTTTTCGGTCTGTGACACTTATTTTTCTAAGCTTTGTAATTGGGATCGATTCATTTTATAATAAAATTTTATTTTTATTCTTTTCCTTTCATGGGACCACGGGATTTAATGTTAACAATTATGTGCATATAACATCCTAAAAATACTGAAAATTTTAATTAAATCTCAGGAAAAGAAACGAAGCTTGGATACAAGCATTTAAAAAAAATAAGAACTCAGTTTCAAACCTTGGCAATAAATCAACTGCCCGATCAAAAATTTCAACCGTCGCCTTACCAAATGATGATTTTATAAAAAAAATACCCCATAAAATTTACATCCTAAGTTTTTCCAACCTCTTGAATACTTCATGTCTCTATACATACGAAAGATCGCCTCTTTATTACTCGTCGCTGAGAGGTTTAAGATAACGATCAATCGAGGTTAAGCTGCTGTTGTACGGGATTGGAATTGGATGGGTCACTGCGTTTTGTAATCCCGATGTTGTAATAAGGCTTGTTCTATTCAAATTCTTTGGAAATGTATTTCTCTGTAAGGTATTTTCATTTTATATGGTACTAGCTTGCGCCCGCGGCTTGGCTTGCATGGTATAATAAAATGCACTAGCCTAGGTGTTAATCCAACCTATCTACATAACGAATTTTAAACGAGCGGCAAAAAAATAACAAATATACATTCATACATTCTTACAAACTTTTATATTTAGGTAGGACTTTATATTATAGCTCGTAATCTTTAATTTCATTTTTAAATGTGTGTTATTATTTGTGTGTAAATAGCATGTCGGACTCGTAACCAGGGATTGAAGCGATGGAGAAAGGGGATAGATTGGGCCTCCAGTAATGAGTGAGTCATTAGGATTTTTTTATGGGATAATTGATGGTAAGCAATCGGCGCCGCCCATGAACTCCGGCCACACCAAAGGAGTAACGAGTGTGTTATCGGTCATTTGAGGATAAGGATTTGGAATATTTGAAGTTTGGGAAGGGATGAGGGTAGTTGAGGGATTGTGCCTAATCTCATTTTCTAGGCGCAAGACACAAAGCTGTGGTTGTTTTACGCCAGCTTTCTCTGAGGCCGCGGTACCCTTCAGTCGAGCGGACACAGACGTGCCGAAGCATGGAATTTTCACCCTTTTTTTTTCTTGTTTTTTTTTCCTTAAAATTAACAAATATTAATACTTTTTTGACTCAAAAACAAAGGCACATACATATAAACATGTTTGTTTACTAACATAATTTCCAAGCAATACATATTTTACAGTACAAATGTTACAGTGAACATTTTTCAGTTCATCCTCTGTTGTTAGCCACTGGACAAAGGGGCTGCCTAGCTATAAATCAGATAGCATGCCACGGCCACTTTAGATAATCCGTCATTTAGATTAATGTCTCCTGAGAGGAGTTTTGTTATCTTTTATGTGAATACAATGTTTATGTTATGTAATATTGTAGTTTGTTTTCCTTAAGGGGTAAGCGGAGTAGTCTTTGTAACTGCTACTTGTGACCGTTATGAAAAAAACTTGTATTTCAATAGTATTGATTAATTGTGTGAACAAATGTTAGATTTTTGTCAGTGTTCTTTTATAATACTGACAAAAATGTACTGTAAACACTGTAAGTGACCCTTTACTTAATATACATAGGTCAACCTTTTACTGAAGAACGGAGCCTCCTGACACAAGCATTTTACATGCGTATAATGTGATTCTAGAAACTTATTTATATTGATAAAATGTTGTTAAAAAATAAAATTACTTGTATTTTGTATTGTCTTTGTCACAGATCGTTTTTCAAGTAAAGATTGGTATGTGATATTAATAGTAAACTGAGCTACTTTTAAACTGAGAGAGACAAAAAATTATCTAGTAATAAATAAAAAAGAAAAAAAATTAATAATACTTTTTCTAGACAAGTTTACAAGTTTCTTTGTACGATGGTTTCATTTATTATATCTTGTTAATTAACATTCAGAATGAATTTCATTTAAACAAATTACAAAATATATAAAAGTATCCATAGAAAATCTTATAATGACGTGTTTTATTCAAAATAATACACACCTAATATTATTAAATCCATCAAAATGGTATTTACTAAAAAAACTATCTACCTATATGACTTCTTTTCAATAAAATATCAAAAGGGCTTCGTAATTGAATTCTCAAAAAAGATATGATGAAAAGAAAAGTTTTAATTAAAAGCAATAGTACTTTTTTTTGTGAGGGGAGAATCATCAAATTACTTCTCCCGCACAGGGCCGGGCGGGAGGGAGTGTCAGACTCTTACTGACTAAAAACCCACCCGTTCCTTCTCCTGCTCTGGGCCGAGGTCACGGTGCCTCATTGCGCTTACCCCGTAACCCCGGCTAAAATCAATAGTACTTAAGTTGTAACTCACATGTTAATATAATTATATAAACACGAGACGAAATTTTACGAATAACTCTGTGGGCACAATAAAGATTTAATATTATGATAAACAGAATGTTTTAATTGGCTCAGTTAATTTTTTTTTAAAGTCAAATTTGAAATCCAAATAATTGAATAAGGTATTATTATAGTTTATAAAATAAATATTTGTTGTAAAAATATGTAACATGTTCTTTCAATATACAAAAACATAGAAATACATAGTCTGGCCATAAATACTGTTACAATTAAAAATAAACAAAATATTACATTTGAATTTGGAATCTGTCATTTTTATATAATTTTTCATTGTGTTTTCTTATTTTAGCGCCAATAAATTGTTCAATATTTTGCGATATTAAAATGGAGTGGGGTGATAAAGAGAACCGAATCGCTGTAATTGCATAACACAAAGTGGGTATGGAGCCAAATGCAATTTTTAAAACTCTCCACACGCTTGGCATTAGTCAAATGTTTGTGTAACGGGCTATTAATAGGTACGATGAGACCTCCTCTGTTTGTGACAGAAAAAGATCTGGCCGTCCAAGTAGTGTTCGTAAGAAAAAGGTGGTCAAAGCAGTAAGGGAAAGAATAAAAATCCAATTTCTCGATTCAGGGATCGAGAGATGATCTCCGGCCACCGTAAGCGCGGGTCTGCGGACGGCGAGTAAGGGTAGCTAGCCGTCCGACCAGAACCAGACCCGAGCGTACGGCGCATAGCGTTCCGCGCGCGCCTCAAAGAGCCAATAGACCACCACAGACGGGGCCCAATAGGGCTGATGTTCAGCTGGGGTGGCGGGGTAATCGCAATGAGGCACCGCGATCTCGGCCCAGAGCAGGAGAAGGAACGGGGGGTTTTTAGTCAGTAAGAGTCTGACACTCCCTCCCGCCCCCCGGGCCGGGCGGGAGAAGTCATTGGATGATTTTCCCATGACAAAAAAAAGGGGTGTTTGCTATAAAATGTACTACGTGGCATCAGTCACGATTTAGTACAATTAAATCTATTATAGTAGAATCTTTGATTATGTAAGTAAAGAAAAATACAAGTCTAATGTTTGAAATTAATTTACTAGAAAGCATCTATTACGAACGCTACCGGATTTTTCATACAAAACTAACCGGGCAAGAAGGTTTTCTAGGCTACTCATCCTTCATGGAAGTTTAGCCGATACTAACGTCCTCTGGCCTTTTACTACAACAGAACAATGTCAGGATGGTATCAGGTTAAGGTTAATTGGTGGTTTCACCAGTGACTATCATGGCTGGAAAGAAACTTTTTTGAATAAAAATCCTTTTTTATTTCTGTTGAACGTGTTAATATTGATAAATCTTCACCAAATTTTAATCAAAACGTTTCAAAGTCAAAGTCAAAATCATTTATTCCAACTAAACCATAAATAGGTATGTACTTTTGAAATGTCAAAATAGAATAGTCTGTCATCAGTAAAGCTAGGTGCTCATTCCAAATTATAGATTCGAATGGAGAAGAATGAGCAAGAAACTCCATAAAATCAACATCAAAAATCTATTTTAATAAAATCATTAACAAAAATGTTTTCCTTACTATGATTAAGAACAAAAGATGTAGTCAAAGAGATAGCTTCTAAACAGTATTAAATTTAATGAAAACACCAAGTTTTGGCCCCGCCCACCCTATTGTTCAGTCAGGTGCAAGTTTGTGAGCACGCCGAGTTCCGTATACCGTTGTATTAATTGTTTGTTCTTTGTTATCTAGTTAGGTTTGATTTATGTTTAGGGTAATATTGTTTGATATGCCATATTGTGTTTTGATTCTGCGTAGTTCTTGCTTATGGAACCCAGTTACTTAAGCTGTTGAATATGTTTTAATATTACTAGCTTTTTCACGCGGCTTTACCAGCACAACTATTGTAAAATGTGCTAGCCTATGTGTTATTGCACATTGTAATTCATCTCATTGAATTCCGTACAGCAGTTTTTACGTTACGTAAAGAGTAACAAAGATGGATGTTCCATCTTTACCTATAGACATTCGTGAAAATTGTATTTTTTTTAAGCTTTTTATTTAACTTTGTAATCATTATACATACAATTTAAGAGCTCTTAATTTTTTATGTAATTTTTATTTACGTTAGTATTAACGTATTTATTTATGAGTGAAACGTATCAATATTTACTTTTATTATAAACTTTATATCAACGTTATAAGAGTTCTTTTCACATCGTCCAATCACAATATCCTTATTATATTATACTATGTCAGACATTATCTCTTCATCTTCCATATCATAAGCATTTGTTTAAAATTAATGCCAAGATGAAGAGGTAGGTTAGAAATACAGACTAAATTTTTTCGTCGCTCTGGACCTATCCTCTTACGAACCCAAAAAACAAGACAAGCTCCTCAACTTCCATCAATGCGGTACTTTTTCGGGAAATTCGTGTAAAACGGGGCCGGGACTCGGAGGAAACTTTGTTACGAGTTCAAAAGGTGTTCGCTATGTCTTAATACCCCAGGATTTTAAGGTATTTTAAACGCACATTTAGAAACTCGAGTGATTTTTAATGAAAACCACCATCCGATGTACTAAATTGTATCCTTTGTAAAGAAAAGTTGCTGTTTTGTTCTAGCGTTTTGTTTCTTTTTCGTAATTAATTATTTTGAGGGCAGATTTTTCTAATACATTAAAGGTTACATACATAAATATTTTCTTAAAGAGTGAAATCGATAAAGTCACATTCCTATCGATAAGCTATGATCGGTAATACTTTTGTTACAATAATATTAGAATAGTGGAACCTAATAGTTTTATTAGTAAATCTTTCCTATTTGTACGATTTTTTTCAGAAGTTTCATTACACATTAACATGTCTAACATTTCTTAACAAGACAAGTTCACTTGTAAAAGACTAACGCAGTAAAGTCCTCATATAAACATACAGCTCATAATTTAATTCAAAAAAATATAAAAATAATAATAATTGAGGAAATCAAAACAATACACATCAAACAAATCACACACAAACACATCAAAACAAAACAATACACAACATGGAATCCCGACCTTCAACCGTTCTCCAATTCCATCCAACATAATTGGGGAAATATTGTTCTAGTCTCTAGGTTAATCAAAAAAGCCCGACCAATGAGCAATAGCTCTCAACACGGAGCTATGGGCGAGTCCATTGACGTAGCAATTTTATTGCGGATTGTGATTGGCATTACAAGTCGTTCTGTTTATGAGTGAACCCTCACTAAGCTTCTAGTTCGACCCTCCCATTCTGCTTAACGTAAAACTGTTGGTGTCGCTTGTAAGATTGATTGGGCTGCGTTTATCTATATGAGGGGATTGTGGATGAGTTACAGTATGACCTTTTGATTAAACTACGCTTTCCTTAGTCCCAATCAACTACAGACATGTATTGTACATCTCAATGTACCGGGGTGAGCTTATCAAAATTAAACAAAATCTGAATTAATTCTGCCACTAAATTCTTCAGGACTACTCGTAAAATCTTAATTCAAACGGTGTTCAAAGCATGCACATAAAACTCTAACAGGGTCCACAACTGTACTTTAGCTCTAAGCCTAATAACATCTTTTATACACACATTATGGTAAGGAAATAAATAAATAAAATGAAACCTCATTTTTGATAGTTGAATTGAAGCTAACATTTCAAACTGCTGAACGCTGCGAAACGAAAACAAAACATTACCGGAATCCAAATGAATAAAACAACGTAAAATCAGAGAAGAACCCACATCCTATCACTTATCAGACACTAAATCCAATTAACCCAGTCCTTCAAAGGTACATATAGACTCGAGAGTGTTATCATTCTGCAAGTCACCTTTTGAACTGAAATTCAGCCGAGTTCGTCCCTACCCAGATAGTAGCCCGCATCTTGTCCCAACTTGTCTTGATTTATTGTTCAGTTACGGCCTAGCTATTAATTTTGTCTACCTATTATCCTTATTTGACGCTCCCGATAGAGTTTGTTGAACATTTCCCGAAAAATAGCTTTTGGACTTTTGAAGTTTTTGTGTAGTTTCTGAAAAATGATTTGAGACCAGAGTTGGTTTAGGTTGATAGAAGTAGGACATGGTCGGTGAAATAAAATTTTAGATTTTAGGTACTTTTAAGTAAAACACCACACTCTCAAATATTTAAGTTTAATTGAAAACTAATTCTTATAAGAAACTTATTTCTATCCTCGTCAAACTTCCCACCAGAATCCCCGTTGCACTCTTTGCGCGGGAAAACTTTATTCATCTGTCTCAGTTGACAGACGACAGCGTCACCACGGCAGCCAGTGTTGCCGAGACCACAGATTATATTAGTGACGTTCATTTAATTGATTTTCGTCGTCTAACAGTACATATAGAATCTTTGAGGTAGCGTTAAGTTTTTTTTCGTAATGATGCACGCCATCCGCTATCATGACTGGTGGTAAGCTATGATGCGGCTACGATGGAGCACTCCTACCCATAAGCAACATATACACTTGAACCTTGATAAGACCTTGCTAATATAGTTTATACCCTTCAGGTGCCACAGACTCGGGCAAAGAATTCCACTTCCTAAGTAAGGTCTCCTCCTCTAAGTTTAACAAGGTATGTATTTGGATTTTTTTTTTTTGTCTTTTTTTTTGAATAAAATACATAGCCCCTTATTATGATTTTCTCCTGAGTCATGGGTGCGTTTACAAACATACAAATTGACATACACAAGCCACCTAGACCCGAAACGACAATTTGTAAATATCACAAAGTGTTGTTCCGTGCTTGAATCGAACCCGTTGCACAGCAGCCAGTTGCCCAGCCACTACGTCAACCGTGCAGTCAATCATCCAATCTTTATCTATGTTTTTTTTTAAACAACAGCACTGATGTATTGCCAGTTTTTTTGCGAAATTCAAAACAAAAAAAGCCTCATCTCTTTTCTGAACTGGCATGATATTTGCTGTGAGCAAAGGAGTGACGCTTTGCACGCAAAATATATTTAGGTCGCGCCATGCGTGCGGCACTGATGTCATAAATTTGAGCATCTGTGCGTATATTGCGTGTCCTATTATATAAAGAGGAATAATATCGCATCATCATTATAAGACTATAAAAATCGGACTGAATACAAAAGTTTTATGGAGACCCCATTTAGGAGTTGAAAGGTCAAGGGAAAATTTTGGAAGGGATGAAAGGAAGAGCTGGTAAAAAAGACTCTTTTATAGTAGGTAAATTGAAGCTTTTACAAGGCTGCTAAATAATTTGTTTTGTAAAAAATCTTAATGTATTTGCGTGGGTGATCACTAATGTAACGGTACGACTGAAGTAATGCCACAGCTTCGCAGACACGAAACTAAAAAAACGCTGGTCGTAGTTAGTCATAACAAAGGATTATATCATTGTAAAAAAAATCTAAATCTTAACATCGTCATGAATATTAAACTCGGTAGCCTCAAAGCGTGGAGCCTTTTTAGGTGTGGTACACTGGGCCAGCTCGACCAGAGTGACATCACGACTTCACAAAAAACCAGCTTTGAACAATGTTTGGACAGATTTTCGCTGTGTGATTAAGATTACTGAAGGCAAACCCTTTTCCCCCTATTAAAATTCCCCAATATTCAAATTCCTAAGCACTAAAAGGCTGACAACGCACTGGCAAGTCCTTGTTGTTTCTCTGCTATCTTGCTCATCCTACAAAAAAGCATATTTTCAAGTGGTAACTAGACAATTTTGCTGTACCTACTTCAAATAGGAACAATGAAATACTGAATTCCGCACCACAAAATACTGCATACCGCTTTTGCGTTTTCTATATGCATCAATCTTTTCAGGCATACGCTTCGCCATGTAGTTGTGACGTATGTTCGTTCGGTTGGGTTAATTTTTTTAAAAGTACTCCATACTGCATAATAATGTCAAACATGAATAGGTTGCTTGTTTGAGCTTGGTGTACAATGCATATAACTCTATGCTGTTCTTTATTTACAATAAAGTTTTCGTCAATATTTTCGAATCTTTGGTGGAAGCTCTCGTTGATGGTAAGCAGAATTCTTTCATAATCCACTGACTGTACGGTTGACGTAGTAGTTGAGTAACTGATTATCGCGCAGCGTGGCATGTGCGTGTGTGTGATCCACAAATTGTTGTTTCAGATCTTGGTGTGTTGTGAATGTGAAGCTGTATGCTTGTAAACTTACTCACGAGACAGGAGAAAATTCTAATGTGGGGCAACCATTTTTTTTAAAGGTAAGAAAAGATTTCATCAATAATGTAACGAAGCTATACGGAATGATTACGATACCAAACACAAGCTACGGAATAAAAAAAAACAACATAAATTCCTACACAATACAAAATACATAAAGGTGCTCTTAATATCAAGAGAGCAAAAGCTACATAAATCGAGTCCATTACGTCCGAACCTCCATTTCACTTAATTTTAATAAATAATCTTACCTACCCCTAACCAGGGTGTATAAACAGGCAACAAACCACGATCTTCTCCAATCCCATACAGCGGGACCATGAATTTAATAATAATAATAAATCCTCACTTGTATGCAAATTACACCTCGTTACAAAATGGACGCTAAACATGTTAAAATAATTAAATTCACAAAACACAAACTCGTTAACGTGTTTCCGCTATAGTTTGAACATGATGTATTTATTAAAATTGTATCACCAACGTTGAATACTTTTAACGACTTCTTTTGTTTTGTTTTGTTATTTTGACGTCATATTTTATGATTGTATTTTTTTGTTATAGAGCGACTGACGAGTTTTCGGTATACCTGATAGTAAGCAATCGGCGCCGGCCATGGGGGTGTTTAACACCACAGGAGTTATTATCGCATTGCTGGCGTTTTTGGGTTTAGGGAAGGAAAAGGTTGGAGCTCCGGTAACCTGACTCACACGGCGTTGTTTTTTTCTGAGGTCGTGGTATCAGCCACTTGTTTCAGTTATATACCACGATTGTAAACTTTGCTATTTAAATGTAAATACAAATAAAGCAATTTTTATATAATATAGAGTAATGACCTCTGTATTTTTCTGGAATTTTTGTTCCATCATAATAGTACCTGCATTTAGCCGAATGCAGAAAAATTGACTTAAAAAAAAACAAAAATTTTTGCTAACTTTTCCTATTCAGTTATATTTTGTGATTCGACTAGAACACTGTTACAGTTTCAGTGGCATAATCATTAGTTGTACACGCGGTGCCTTGGCCAATCGCTTTTAGAAATTAGGTGTGTAAAATTTATAGTCAGTTTATATTCACGTAAAGCCAAACTTCTTATTTTTATATTTTTTATGTAATAGGTCGACAAACGAGCAGATGGATTACCTGATGGTAAGCAATCAGCGCCGCCCATGGACACGCGGAGGAGTCACGACCTTTTAGGGATTAGGGATTTGGAGATTTAGGGATTGAGGAGGGATTGGGGGAGGGGAAGGTTTGGGCCTCCGGTAACCTCACTCACACGGCGAAACACAACGCTGTGGTTATTTTACGCCGATTTTCTGTGAGGCCGTGGTATCACTCCGGTCGAGCCGACCCATTCGTGCCGAAGCATGACTCTCCCACACATATACTTGTACTTTACTGCAAATGGGTCATTTCTACCGGAGTGATACTACGGCCTTACAGCAGACTGGAGTGAAACAACTACAGCATTGTGTTTTGTCGTGTAGGTTCGGTTACTGAAAGCTCAATCCTTCTCCTCCTCCCATTCCTCCCCAATCCTTAAATCGCGGAAACGATAATCCTAAAAAAAAAGGCCGGAACCGCACTCGAAACTTCTCTGGTGTTGCCAGTAGGTATCCATAGGCGAAATAAACAGTCGGATGACCTGATGGTAACATCAGACTGTTTATTTACAGATCTATTACATAAAAAAAACTGCCTAATCCCTAAAAATTAAATGTTTCTAATTATATTAAAAAAAAATCCAAATTTATAAATTAATTTTATTACAAAAATAAATCCGAAATTACACAGTATATTAAGCAATTCATAAGAAATGACCCGTATTTACATACAGACTGGTTTTTACAGTGATTTCAGTCGACTGAAACCGAAGCATACCACACAGCATTTCATTAAAACAAGGACTTATTGGTGCAATAAACAATTTTAATTTTAATAAATTTAACTATCAATGCTTTAGTGGTTTCGATTCGATGTGAAATTATAATTAAAGCAAATTATTAATTTTATCTTTGTCAGTTGATAAATTTGTGATTGAATTCGAGTTGTAATTGAGTTATGTGAGGTGGGTGCATTTAGGAAGTTGAGTAATCAAGTGTGAGAGAGTCATGCTTTGGGATGATTGCTCGACCGGAGTGATACCATGGTCTTTGTTAATGTCGCTCACTTATCCACTTAAGTACGTAAAGTTGCCCTGTGTAAGTACATATATTTTATTATTTTTTAATTAATCCCTAAATAGCGACAAAATTACGGCAATACACATATTAATCCTTTGGACTTACGAATGTCCATGGGTTTTTTTTTTTTTTTGTGAGGGGAAAATCATCAAATGACTTCTCCCGCCCAGGGCCGGGCAGGAGGGAGTGTCAGACTCTTACTGACTAAAAACCCCCCTGTTCCTTCTCCTGCTCTGTGCCGAGGTCGCGGTACCTTATTGCGCTTACCCCGCAACCCCGGCTGAACATCAGCCCTTTAGGGCCCCGTCTGTGGTGGTCTATTGGCTCTTTGAGGCGCGCGCGGAACGCTACGCGCCGTACGCTCGGGCCTGGTTCTGGTCGGGCGGCGAGCTGCCCTTACTCGCCGACCGCAGGCCCGTACTTACGGTGGCCGGAGATCGTCCCTCGATCCCCGACGCCCGTAGTGTCGCCAGTTGCGGCTGCTGGGGCGTGAGGAGGAGGATTGCTCCCTCACGCGGGCCGCCTCTCTCTTTGCGAGCATGACTGCTTCACAAAAGGAGGAGACGGCGTCCCAGTTCCTCTCACTCCGCACCATGGCCTCGACTAAGGCCGGGCGCGAGAGGTCGCCGCCGCCGATCACTTCCCTGAGGATACGGCGGTGCTCAGCCCAGGCAGGGCATACCGCTACCGTATGCTCCACCGTATCCTCTAGGTGGTCCTCACAATGACGACACTCGGGCGTTTCCTCCCGCTGAATCCGAAACAGGAACCTACCGAAGCTGCCGTGCCCGGTAAGCACCTGCGTCAGACGGAAGGTGAGGACGCCGTGGCGTCTCTCAAGCCACTCCTCAAAGAGGGGTCTTACCGCTGCTATGGTAGCGTGCCCGGCCCTCGGTTGCGACAGTCGCTGTCTCCACTCTGCCATGAGATCTCGCCGGAGCTCATTCCGCCACGCACTTATTTGGCGCGGCAAAGGATCTTCGCCCCGGCTACGCGCGTCTGCGCGCAAACTGTAGACGCGCGCGAGCGCCTTCGCTTCTAGATCCCACGGCGGTGATCCGGCAAGGAGGTTCGCCGCCTCCCCGGAGATCGTGCGATACCCGCGGATTACTCGTATAGCCATGACCGACGCGACCAGCGTACGAGCCGGCCGCCGCTTCAAGTCCGGCGCCCACACAGGGGCACCGTAGAAGGCCATGGATCGCACAATCCCCATATACAACCTCCGGCAGGAGGCGTTTGGCCCCCCGAGGTTGGGAAGGAGCCGCTTGAGCGCGGCCCCAGACCGTTCCAACTTAGGGGCCAAACGACGAAAATGCTCCGTGAAGTTCCATCGGCTGTCGAGGACGAGACCCAGGTACTTCATCGCCGACTCGACGCCGATGGTAACTCCTCCTGCCGTTACTTGGGACCCACCTGGAGGTGGCGCGCTCCGACTGCCATAGAAGCACATGGCCTCGGACTTGTGGAGCGCCACCTCGAGTCCCAACTGCCGGATCCTTGCAACGACTGTCGCAACCGCTTGTGACATCAGGTCGGCCGCCGCCTGATGCGACCTCCCGTTCGCCAGCACCAGCGTGTCGTCAGCATAGCAGACAATGCTGACGCCGCTCGGGAGGTCGGTGCGTAGCACCCAATCGTACCCGATGTTCCACAGGAGAGGTCCCAGGACCGATCCCTGTGGGACACCGCGCGACACCTCTCGCCGATTCCACACGCCCCGGTGACCGGGGTAGATGACACATCTGTCCGTCAAGTAAGCCTCGACTACACGACGGAGATAGGCAGGCACCCGGTGGTACCGGAGTGCCTCCAAAATGCAGCTCCAGGGCAGCGAGTTAAAGGCGTTGGCGATGTCCAGAGACACCGCCACGACGACTCACCTCCCGGCCAACGCTGTCCCCGTCGTGAGGTCCCTCACGCGCATGATGGCGTCCACCGTGGAGCGCCCTCTGCGGAAGCCGAACTGGCCGTCCGCTAAATCCGGCCCCCTTCCAGACAGGTGCCCGACGAGGCGGTCTGAGATTATCCTCTCGAATGTCCATGGGTGGCGCCAATTGCTCAGGTGATCCATGTTGTATTGTAAGTCAAGTAGCAATTAAAAAAAAGAGGTACTTTATATTCCTTAAAAGTTTAAAAATTCTAAACAACTGTGAATTGGTACAAACTTATTTTGATATGATCACAGTCATACATAATTATTCTCTTAAGAAATTGTATAAAAATCTTTTTCACCTTCATCTGTTTTTAGAGTCAATAATGTTAGTTATACCTTACATCTAACTGTCTATGGAACAATCAAAGCCGGCATCATATTATTAAAAAAGTTAATAAATAAATAAAACTCAAAAATTGTAAAAAAAAAATAATAAAATTTAATACACATAGGAGCTCAACTTTGAGCTAAAATATCTAGCTCAGCTTAGTAATATGGGTGCAAAATAAGAAATGCATTTGCACTATTACGGAGAACGTGTGCACCAGTAATTTTCGCGGAGAAAACTCTTATGGAAATTGCTTCTCTAATACTTAGTAGCAATTTCATACAGATGCAATATAAGATCAGGCTTATAACGCTAGAAGGAAATATTAAGCAAATACTTAAAACATGGCTAGTGCTTCACACGCCACGGTTCTTTTTATGTAATAAGTCGGCAAAAGAGCAGACGTATTACCTGATGGTAAACAATCAGCGCCGTTCATGGACTACCGCAACGGAGGAGTTACGAGTGCGTTGCCGACCTTTTAGGGATTTGGGATTTGGAGATTTTGGGGATTGAGTAGGGATTGGGGGAGGGGAAAGATTGGGCCTCCGGTAACCTCACTCACACGGCACTGTGGTTGTTTCCCGCCGGTTTTCTGTGACGCCGTGGTATCACTCCGGTCGAGCCGACCCATTTGTGCCGAAGCATGGCCCTCCCACACTTACTCATGCCACGGTCCTGAGTTTTACGGATAGCAAAAAAACAATACGATATTTTTTTCTTTTAGTTTGAACTAGTAGAGCTTTTCTCATCATTTACACGTGAGTAACCCGCGAATTTTAGTTAATTTAGTATGTCTCACGATAGTTATTATAAAAACATTTTTTTCTTTTGTTTAATTAAAACTTAAATATTCCAATGACGAAAAAACAATCATAAAGTTATGTTATATAAAGATTATTTTCAATAAACGATCCTCTATAAATCATTTTACTTACCAGAAAAAACAAGCATAAATATTTTTCTTTATTCATTACCGAAGTCTGATGACTTATTGAACAGGCCAGTTATTGCAACGCTGAAACCAATCAAGCTGCATTGAATGGCATTCAGATAATGTATGGATCTTCAACTGTATGAATATTACATGCAACGCAAGCCTTCCTTGTGTTAATAAAATGAAAAATATTGCTCTATACGAAGCCAGAGTAGGAAAAAAGTCATAAAAATATCTCGCGTTGTCATTTTTATTTGGTTGATGGAAATATTGCTTCCTCGTTAGTGTTTGAATTGCATATTTCTATAAACAAGAAGTTTTGGTATCAATCAGTTCCTATAACGCGTACCTAATTCATTCGAATTTAGAATTTCATAGTTTTGGGAGTAGGGTTTACAGCTATGTTTCGGACATAATGTAAACATTGCTTTAATACTTCTATATGCTTTTGGTCTTAAGGTTAAGTGCAATGAAGATGTACATAGGAATTTGCACTTAATGCGGTGACGACTAAATATGTTGACTAGTATAAATTGGCAGCAGGTCTGTCAGCCGATATTACTGTTGTTTTTTCTGCTTAATTAATTTGGAAAACCATCACATTGTCAGCCGTGAATAGGTTTGCTGAGGACATCGTGACTAGCAATAGCTAGAAAAAGTCACAATTACTGGCAGTCCTTTTTTTTTTTTTTTTTTTTTTTTTTTTTGTCAGGGGAAAATCATCCAATGACTTCTCCCGCCCAGGGTAAGGCGAGAGAGAGTGTCAGACTCTTACTGACTAAAAACCCCCCCGTTCCTTCTCCTGCTCTGGGCCGAGGTCGCGGTGCCTCATTGCGCTTACCCCGCAGCCCCGGCTAAACATCAGCCCTTTAGGGCCCCGACTGTGGTGGTCTATTGGCTCTTTGAGGCGCGTGCGGAACGCTACGCGCCGTACGCTCGGGTCCAGTTCTGGTCGGGCGGCGAGCTACCCTTACTCGCCGTCCGCAGACCCGCGCTTACGGTGGCCGGAGATCATCCCTCGATCCCCGACGTCCGGAATGTCGCCTTCTGCGGCGGCTGGGGCGCGAGGAGGATAGTTCCCTCACGCGCTCCGCCTCCTCCTTTGCGAGCATTACTGCTTCGCAGAAGGAGGAGATAGCTTCCCAGTTCCTCTCACGCTGCACCATGGCCTCGATTAAGGCCGGGCGCGAGAGGTCGCTGCCGCCGATCACTTCCCTGAGAACACGGCGGTGCTCAGCCCAAGCAGGGCACTCCGCCACCGTATGCTCCACCGTGTCCTCCAGGTGATCCTCACAATGACGACACTCGGGCGTTTCCTCCCGCTGGATCCGAAACAGGAACCTACCAAAGCTGCCGTGCCCGGTAAGCACCTGCGTCAGGCGGAAGGTGAGGACGCCGTGGCGTCTCTCAAGCCACTCCTCAAAGAGGGGTCTTACCGCTGCTATAGTAGCGTGCCCGGCCCTCGGTTGCGACAGTCGCTGCTTCCACTCAGCCATGAGATCTCGCCGGAGCTCATTCCGCCACGCACTAATTTGGCGCGGCAGAGGATCCTCGCCCCGGCGACGCGCGTCTGCGCGCAAACTGTAGACGCGCGCGAGCACCTTCGCTTCCAGATCCCATGGCGGTGATCCGGCAAGGAGGTTCGCCGCCTCCCCGGAGATTGTGCGATATCCGCGGATTATTCGGATAGCCATGACCCTCTGGGACGCGGCCAGCGTACGAGCCGGCCGCCGCTTCAAATCCGGCGCCCACACAGGGGCACCGTAGAGGGCCATGGATCGCACAATCCCCATGTACAACCTCCGGCAGGAGGCGTTTGGCCCCCCGAGGTTGGGAAGGAGCCGCTTGAGCGCGGCCCCAGACCGTTCCAACTTAGGAGCCAAACGACGAAAATGCTCCGTGAAATTCCATCGGCTGTCGAGGACGAGACCCAGGTACTTCATCGCCGACTCGACGCCGATGGTAACTCCTCCTGCCATTATTTGGGACCCATCTGGAGGTGGCGCGTTCCGACGGCCATAAAAACACATGGCCTCGGATTTGTGAAGCGCCACCTCGAGTCCCAACTGCCGGATCCTTGCAACGACTGTCGCGACCGCTTGCGACATCAGGTCGGCCGCCGCCTGATGTGACCTCCCATTCGCCAGCACCAGCGTGTCGTCAGCATAACAAACAATGCTGACGCCGCTCGGGAGGTCGGTGCGTAGCACCCAATCGTACCCGATGTTCCACAGGAGAGGTCCCAGGACCGATCCCTGTGGAACACCGCGCGACACCTCTCGCCGATTCCACACACCCGGTGACCGGGGTAGATGACGCATCTGTCCGTCAAGTAAGCCTCGACTACACGACAGAGATAGGCAGGCACCCGGTGATACCGGAGTGCCTCCAGAATGCAGCTCCAGGGCAACGAATTGAAGGCGTTGGCGATGTCCAGAGACACCGCCACGACGACTCGCCCCCTGGCCAACGCAGTCCCCGTCGTGAGGTCCCTCACGCGCATGATGGCGTCCACCGTGGAGCGCCCTCTGCGGAAGCCGAACTGGCCGTCCGCTAAATCCGGCCCCCTTCCAGACAGGTGCCCGACGAGGCGGTCTGATATTATCCTCTCGAACAGTTTTCCCACCTCGTCGAGCAGCACAATGGGCCGGTACGCGGACGGAGAGTCCGCAGGACGCCCCGGCTTCTTCACGAGGACCAGTTTACCCGTCTTCCACGACAGCGGAAACTGGCCCCTCTCCAAGCATGCGCTGAAAAGACCAATTAGTCGAGGCCTGAGAGCCTCCGAGGCCAGGACCCAAACCTTGGCATGCAGCCCGTCAGGTCCTGGGGCGGTGTTCTTGCCGCTCAGCCGGCGCACCGCCACCCTCAAATCTACCTCGGTCACTTCCGGAGCGGATTCACCGTCGTCGTCGTTGTAGCCCGCATTGGGCACCGCAGGGGGCGGAGACATAGTGGGAGGCATGTAACCTATCTGTGGTCGGGGGAATAGCGCCCCAACCACTTCGTCCACGACCTCCGGCCGGAGACTCTGAGTCAGTGGGGGCGCCCAGGTGCGGAGCTTATCACGCACCATGCGGTAGGGGCGTCCCCACGGGTCTCTGTTCAGAGTCTCCAACATCTCCTCGCGGGCCCGATCTTTGGCCCGCCGGATCTCCACCCTTAGGGTGGCCTTCGCCGCCCTGTACTCCTCGTACAGCTCCGCCTCTCTGGTTTCAGCGTCCAGAGGGCGGATACGGAGCCTGCGGTGCCTGGTGTATCGGCGTCGCGCTGCGGTGCACTCACCACGCAGAGCAGCCAGCTCCTGCGACCACCAATACACCTGGCGCTTGCGTTGGCACGCCCGGATCCGGGGCATCGCCACGTCGCACATCCTGGACATGGCGTCCTGGAGCCATCTCGCCTCCTCGTTAACGTCGGCAGGCCTGACCGGTGGTATCACCCAGGCCTGCACGACTGCGGCTTCCAGGAAAAGCTCCCGGTCCAGTTGCCTAAGCGCCCAACGCGGGCCACACGGGGCCTGTCTGACTGGCGGGTCTGCGGACTCGGCGGAAACGTCGAACCGTATATAGCGGTGGTCCGAAAACGTCTCCACCTCCTCCATGACGCGCCAGTCGCCAACGCGCGATGACAGAGCGGGGCTAGCAAACGAAATGTCCACCACTGACTCGCCCCGCATCCGTATGCACGTGGGGACAGAACCCCGGTTCAGCACGACCAGGCCTGTCTCCAGAGCCCAGTCTTCGACCATCCTTCCCCGGACATCAGTGAGCCGGGAACCCCAAGCCAAATTCTTGGCATTGAAGTCCCCGAGGACCAGCACGGGGAGGGGACGGAACCCGACGACGACGGTGACTAATTCCCTGAGGGAGTTGTGGAACTCGACGAGAGTTCGGTTCGGAGAGAAGTACACGCCCACCACGGCGATCTCTCCGAACCGAGCCGCGACGCAACCCCTGCCTCGCTGAGGCCCTTCGGGGGTTGGGGTACCGGCGGCGGCCGACGAGATGATGGTCACCGAGCCGTCCAGGTCTGACAACCAGTGTTCCCTGGGTGGAACGAAGTACGGCTCGGAGACCACAGCAACATTGATCGACCACTGCGCCATGCTCTGGAGCAGGAGATCCTGAGCAGCGGCGCAGTGGTTGATGTTCGCCTGGAGGAGGCGTAATGGAGCCATTATTGGCAGTCCATCACGACCTCCTCTCTGGCACCGGCGACAGCAGCAGTCGCGGAGGCGGTGGCGACTGTGTCTGTATCGACGGGAACGGCGGGGGCGGTAGAGGCGGCAGAGGGCCTAACTTTACCCCTGGGATTGGCGGGGGGGGAGCAGGTTTTGCCCCCAACCCGGTGATCGGCCGGCTTACCAGCCGCCGCACATACCACGCAGTGCAGCGGTGCGGTGCAAGTGCCGGCCCTGTGACCGGGCTGACCGCAGCGGAAGCAGCGGTCGCTACGGTCTACCTCCGAGGTGCATTTGGCACCCACATGGTGACCAATAAGGCAACGATAGCACCTCAGAGGCCGGGGCTCAAGCAGCTTCACCTGCGCCGAGACCCAGCCCACCAGGAGTCTTTTGCCCTCCGACAATTTTTTTGCCGCTGTGACGGGGCAGCTGACTACCACAGTCCGCAGCCCCGTGCTGTCCGGGCGGATGGTGCCTGCCTTCACCTGGTCCACAGGACACTCCCCCATCCTGGCGACAGCGGCCGCCACCTCATTCTCCGTCACAGAGTCGTCCAGGCCCATAATACGTAGCTCCAGGCATTTAGTGGGCCTGGACACGCGAGCCTCGTCCGCTGCAAGGCACGTCCTGAGCCTCTCGGCTAGGGCGTCAGCGGACGACCCGCTGGCCGCGCCGGGGACCTCTAAGAGACGGGCTCCAGTGGCAGTGACCCTCACTGCGAACCCGTCGGGTGCCCCGAACTCCGCAGGAGATACCGCCCCCTTCAACTTTTTGAGTACGTCCCCGTACGTCACCCCCCTTTTTAGCCGCATCCGGCTGTAGTGTAATCACTACAGCCGAAGATTTGGGGGCGAGGAGCATTGCCGCGGCGCGCTTCTCCTTGCGCCGCTGCTGCCGCCGTTGCCGCTGCTCTTTCTTGCGGCGCTTCCTCGCCTCCTTAGCGACCCTCCTCGCTTCCCCGGCCACCTGCCACTCGCCATCGGCACACAACTCCGATGGGGTGGGCGCCGCTCTGGCTGGAGCTCTAGCGGCTGCACCCCTGCGCCTGCGACTCATCGGCGCCGAAGCTGAAGTTGGAGCTTGCGCTGTCAGAGCCGCAGGTGCCGCCTTCGGCGCTTTCGCCGGCGTAGGCGCTTTTGCCCCCTTCTTCGCCGGTGCCTCAGCCCGAGCGCCGCAGCTGGTTGAAGGCTTTGCTGCTGCTGTTGCGTAAGAGCCAGCTGCAAGCGGGGGTCGGAGGAGCCTAGCCTCCAGAGCGTCAAAACGCTGTTGAAAGGCGGCCATCTCTCGCCGCATCAGGCCGAGAAAGTCGGCCTCCGTTGGCTGCGCCGGTTGGGGACGGCCTCCGCGAGCAGTGGCGAGCTCTGCCTTAGCTGCTCGGAGTTCAGCCTCCAAGGCCGAGTTCGCAGCCACCAATCGGGACAGTTCCCGTCGCATCCCGGCTAGCTCCTTATGCAGAGCAGCCATTTGCCGCCCCGTTGACCTCTGCTGGGCTACCGCCGACATAATGGCGGCTTCGGCGTGTTGAAGCACTCCGTATCTGCCAGCCTGGGTTTTCTGGCCAGCCACCGTACGAAGTGCTTCCTTCACTTCATTGCGAAGGCTCTCAGCGCCGCCTTCGCTTACAGAGCCCTCGCCGCCGGACACTTCAATCTCGGACGAGTCCGAGGGGGCGGCCCTTCCCAGGGCGCTCCCCTCCGCCGCTAGCCGCTCAACTGGCTCAGTGCGACTAACTACTGCCCTAGTGGAGCCCTTTCCTTTACCCCTTCCCCTCGCAGCCGTGGGGATTTTAGGGGCTGGGGCCTCCGGCTCGTTGGAGGACGGCTCTCGGCCATCCTCTAACCTAGGACGTTTAAAAACGCCCCGCTCTTTATGATGGCGCAGCGCGATGCCGACACCAGACAATGATGAGTCGGACTCCGAATCCGACTCCTTCCTCCCCGGGGCCCGTAACCGGGATTTGCTGGGCACTTCTCCACGAGCCCGGGAGCCATTTCGGCCCTCACTGTCACATGCAAGCGAGCTGTGCTCGCTTGCCTTCTCCTGCACGTCTAATTTTTTATTTTTTTTAATATTTGTGTCTTCCATATCGGTCCCACGAGTATGGGGGAAATAAAAGGTCCACCCAGGGAGAGCCCCCTGTCCCTGGGTAAGTGTACATTTGTGTCCCAACCAGGGGGTCCACCGGTCCCCTAGCTGGGGGTGCGCTCACGACTGATGCTACTCCTCAGCCATACATACCATCGCCGCGCACCAGAACTTAGTATTGGAGGAATTTTTTATAGAGGTTGTCTTCCTCGCGGTCCGGGCGGTTAAGCCAAGACCCTCGTCCCGGTCCGAGTCATAAAACATGACCATGATCTCTTCCCGGATTACGATATCGACGGGTGCAGTCGGGCGCAACTAGTGCCCCGATGCTACTCGTTGGCAGGGTGAGTGCGCAACGAGCGCCGCCCTTGCTCCTCCGCCACGTTCTCTGCTAGGTCCAGAGGATCGTGCGGATGAACGCCCCCACAGAGGCGCAGGCCCTATGCCAGCACAGAGCAAGTCGCCTCTAGAACCCGACCGGGTTCTCCGCCCGGCCAGAAGTTCGCTGCGGGCGACAGTCAATCCAACCCTGTCTCCATCCCGTTAGGGAGACTGTCGCCCGCACCCAGGGTGCACCACGGGGAGGTCTTCTGGCACGCACCCCAATTACTGGCAGTCCTAAAAGATTTCGAAAGGATACTTAGGGACAGTGCAAAACTAACTAAACTAACTTTTTGAGTCCCAAGTAAATCTAAGTAAGCACTTACATAGCATACGTACAGTACATTTTTAACCACTATGCCTCTGTGGTTTGCTATTTAATGCTAATATATATAGTAATTGTATACGTTGTGGAGATCATTAACATAATTGTATTCATGTCAATTGTGGTCACCCCAGGCTAATTTTGGTCTGACGCTAAATTAGATCATAATATTTTATTATCCGTTATCTGTTACAAATCTGACTGTTTTTGGAATTTACGCTCTGTGCTTACCGCTTATGATTTATTATATCATTTATTTACTTAATTTAATTTTGGTCGTTTATTAAAATACGTGTTATTGTATTAATGTTGGTAAATGTTATCGTTTCTATCTATATAATAACATATGTATAGATGGAATCTTTATTGAAGTGATTGTTGGGTTGGGCGATCTTTGAAAGTTTCTTATCTTCTCTTTTTATAACATACAAATTAAGGATTGTGATTGGCTCGAAGTGGGAGAACGAACGAGTGGATTTTTGTCAGTAAGAGTCCAGTAATAAAAAATCTGAACTGATTATTTGTAGCCTTTATACCCTTGTACCTAATGTCCTTGAAGGTACCATAATCTCCGGGTATGCCTATGGATTACCTAATAATGTACCATGGCACTGCCCTGGACACTGGAGCAGGAGAAGAAATGAAGTGGTTTTGAGTCTCTAAGAGTCTGTCTAAGAGTCTCATTCTCGGCCTAGACAGGGCGGTACAAGTAATTTGATGATTATTCCGCGTCAAAAGGTTTTTTTGATGGTAAGTAATCGATGACACTCATACATTCAAGAATTGCAGGCAGGTTTAAGTAATCAAAAAGTATTCAGCATAACATGGTGAAAGGATGGGTGTATATTTTTCACAGAATGTTTTTACATTGAATATGTGTTCGATACTTTCAGTCGATTCAGGACTCGATCCAATACTCCATTTCTTCAAGAATCTAGAAATCTTCGATTTTTTTTTATGTAATTAGACGGCAACCTAGCAGACGAATTACCTGATGGTAAGCAATCAGCAACGCCCTAAACACCCACAACAATGGAGTTACGAGTGCGTTGCCGATATTTAGGAGATAAGGGATTTTGTGATTTACGGATAGGGGAGGGTAAAGATTTGGCCTCCAGTAACCTCACTCACACGGCGAAATTCAACGCTATTATTTATTTCCAGGAATATTCATTATAGAATTTTATTCATGGAAATAAAAGTCTTCATTGAATAATAAGTAAATAAAATCTATAAAAAAGAACTTTCATGATAAAATTATTTGTTCACTTTCCTGAGAAAAAAATCACGACTACCTAGCTGATCACTTTGCTTGCAGTACATTTTAATTAGAATTCCAATTAATCTCGATTTCTTTGCTCCTTGCACTTCTAGTCAAGCAAGAAAGCAAATAAATTAGTTTCTGATAGTGCCGCTACAAGTTTTATTTTATAAAAATACTAGGTTATTCAAGGCTTTGCTGGGATCGCTTTATTTTCAGCGTTATTTGTATGACACCATCACCTCTCATACGGAGAAGGTTTGAGCATTAGTCACTACGCTTGCTCAATGCGGGTTGGCGATTTCAAACTTATAATTAGAACCTATAAGTCCAGTATTCCTTACGATGTACCTTCACCGTATGTCAGTGGTGTCTAAATAATCAAGTCACATCGGTACTTCCAGGTTGCCAGGTTTCGAAACAACACCCTCTTGCACGAGGAGCGGGCTTTTTAACCTTTTTGTATGTATCTAAATTATTTAACATATAAAATATGATAGTGCCTTATACTCTTATAATATATAAGAATTTTAATCATGATGCAAACACGTCAAGCCATCATAGTTACTTGAAAGAATTAGTGATTTCCAACAATCACAAAGGCCGGTTTATTGCTTATACACATGGCTTGACGTGGCAAAGATTTAATTTGAAATCAAGTTATTTTAAATTTAATTCCAATGAATTTAGAGTTCATGTTAGTTTTATGTGGATACCAGGATGATTTTATGTGGATACCAGGATGAGGCGACACGTGTAGCAATTGGTTTTGGTGTGACGAGACATGGCATATTATTCTACAGCTATCACCGTTTTTTTTTAAACTGCCCTACACTAAGGTTTTCTCCTGTGCCGTGGTTGCGTTTACAAACATACAATTTCACATACACATCACATTCAGACCCTGAACAACAATTTTTGGATCATACAAAGATTTGTTCCGTGCGGGAATCCAACCACCGCGCCAACCGCGCAGTCAAACAGTATTATATCGCGAGGTTTATGGGTGACTATGTGTCAAGGAGTTATGATTGGTAACCTTTATGATTGGTTATAATAAGGGTGTAATTTGCATGCATCGGTAATTTCAGTACAACATTAAAAACGGTAGGGTCGGTGCCGAAGCATAACCTGTCATGTCAACCTGGGGTGCTAAAACGCAACTGTGGACAATTCTGCTACCTGTAACAGATTTTTATATTAGCACTAGGTCTAGATTTTATGGCTGTTATATCGGTAAACAAACACACTTTTACACGTAAAACTAAATAACATAAATAATTGAAAAACATACGTACATCTGCTAGTCTCATTCGATAAGAAAAAAGCCATAACAAAGCAAACATATTCATTGTTTAAACCATTTTTATATTTCAAGACACTGTTATCTACATAGCCGGGGTGTTCATATCATTTTATGTTCTTGGATTTAAATAAACATGTTAGTTTTACGATATATTCTCGCACACCTGTACAGTTGTAGAACTGGTGTAAGTACTTCATAATATAAATGTTATGTAGGTCGTGAGTGTGTACAATGATAATACTTTTGTATGAACGATTCTATGGGAGATCCTTGCTTCGGCACGAATGGGTCAGCTTGAATGGAATGTTACCACGGCCTCACAGAAAACCTCAATTTCTCCCTTCACTCTCCCCCATCACCAATCCCCAAGTCTCCAATAATCATAGAAAGTACATATAATTCGGAAAAAGTCACATTGGTTCTTGTCAGGTAGCGTGATGTTTTATAACCTATAGCACTCAGGAACATTGTAGCTATCTATCAGTGAAAGAATTTTGTCAATCCGACCAGCGGTTCCAAAGATTACCCCATACATAGAAACTTACAAATTTTACCTCTTTATAATATTAGTATGGACACAATAAGAGGTAAAAATTACAAGGACAACTTCCACCCATTATGCTTACCATTGCAATCTGATGGTAAGCAAAATGATCATCAACGTTGGATCATCTGATTCGTCTGTTATTATATTAAACAAATTAGTCTGTATTTCTAATTATTGTATTTGGAACAGATAATTTAATTATTATAACCTTATACTAATATTATAAAGAGGTAAAAATTGTTATCTATATGTAAGTTTGTTCGTAGGGGGTAATATTTGAAACTATGGCCGGATTTCCAAAATTCTTTTCTCTGATAGATAGCTACAATGCTCCTGAGTGTAACCGCCCGAGAAAAGAAAAGCTTGTACTTAATATAATATAATATTACATTAAGTAACTTAAAATAAATTACATTTTATTGAACAGTACTTCTCGCTCTGCTACAAAAAACTTCAATATTACCCAAAAAGAAGAAACAGGGATTGTGTCTCAATAAATCAAACGCGATGAACTTATCGTTCTGCTTATACCGTGCCACCAAAGCGTGATGAGTAACAAAAGCCGTGGCGGCGTGTACGTGACTTGAGTATTAATGGGAGCACCCTTGAGCGAAGGTCAAAGGGTTGCACCTAACATTTCTATTTCGGGTAGGGGTACGGATGGAAGAAAAACATTTAATTGTCAAAGAATAATGTTTTTTCAGTAGGTACAGGATGTGTTTGATTTTCAACCTAAAGGGTAGGGTACATTTTTGATGCATAAGGATCTATAGTAACATCATTATACTAAGGTTAATTTACACGATGCTATTTTCTTAAACATACAAGAACTATTTACTTAATAGAAATCAATAAATTTAAGACTTGTTTACATAATATCATTGTTATTATTGAATCGTAAACAAATCAATATGCAAAACATTTACATTATGAAAAAGAGGATTTAAGAAGTGTTTCACAGTATATGAACAGATAGTATGTAGCAGATTTTGAGTGTAAAACATTACTTGATTGAACTTAGATAAATGAAGACGATGAAATAAGTGGTATAATGAGTTAGACCCGAGCGGACGTCGCGCAGCGTTCCGCGCGCGCTTCAAGAGTTAATAGACCACCACCACAGACGGGCCCTATAGGGCTGATCTTCAACCGGGGTTTCGGGTTAAGCGCAATGAGTCATCGACGCCTCGGCCCAGAGCAAGAGAGGGAAAGGGAAAGAGAGGGGGGGGGGGTTAGTCAGTCAGAGTCTGACACTCTCTCTCGCCTTCCCTGGGCGGGAGAGGTATACACTTTTTTTAATCATCATTATGGATGATTAAAAAAAGTGTATAAAGAGTTATATAGCCACACAATTACTACCTCGTACTTTGTATATTTTTCTACATACTATAAAAAAATTTAAAAAATTTCAGATTGTAATGTTTACCATTTCACTAAACTAAGTAAAAATAAAAACAAAACATATACATATAACATCAATCTAAACAATTCTGTCGCATCTCAGGATATCAATATAATCTTTGGCGCAATATTAAGTGCTTTTTGTGTGGTATTGTTACAACCATATGTTTGGCGTTCTCTTTTGTTGGTTTAACAAAAAGGAGTTGTGTGTTACACGTGCAATTTCAGTACGTACAGGAATTCAATGAGAAATTTTCCTATTTTAAAACGTCGAAGTAAATTTTATTTTATTGTTACTACCTACTGTATTGTTGGTATTTTATTTTATTCAGTAACGTTGATTGTAAAATCTTTTCTGGAATATGAAATATATATTTTTGATTTCTGAGTTTAATAAATGTGTAATGTGAATACCTGTATGGATGCTATACTCTGAGTGTGTGGATGAATGTAGTAAATCGTCATTTGATAAGGACTCAGGCCTTTTTTTAGCAGTAGTCTTCCGACTAAAGAGATGAGATAGATGGTTTTATAATAACTATCGTGAGACATACTATATTAACTAAAAATCGCGGGTTACTCACGTATGTAAATTGAGTACATAAAAAAAATCACGCACAACTTATACACCAAAAAGTTACTAACTAAGAAATCCTACAACAGTCTTTGCTTGCTGAACATACGCACAAAAGGTTGTAGTTTCCAATAAAATTTGTACATAAAACGACATACACTTGCGTTCTCTGCATTAATAAAAGTAAATAAAGCATTTAGCTTCGCTACATCGCTGTTTTCAGCAGCTTTATGTTATGGACTAAGTTAAAAGCGCAAGATTTTTTTTTACAATAGAAACTTTTATTGGATTTTTGTATATCATCAAATGACTACCTCCGCCCTCAGTGGGGCTAGGGGTGTGTCAGACTCTTTATGACTAAAAACTATTCTGTTCTTTTTTCTACTCCGAAGCCGGGGCCACGGTACATTAACGAGCTTCCACCTGCAACCACAGCTAAACAATTGAGAGCCTATAGCGCTACCATATGTATTAACAGTATTTAGTACCAGTGATTAATGCTTCTCTAAAAACCTTCTTCGTGTCAGAAGAGGCCTTAAAAGTGGAAACATCAAAAAAATGCGTAATAATGTTTTTTTTTAAATAGATCCTTTAAAGTTGTAATACTCCGTGTACGCATACCTTGAGTTGCACGCAGCGCGACGTGCTTGCGTCGTACATTGCAGCAGCAACGCCTGTCCTTGCAAGTGCAAAAACAAACTGATGAATATAACGAGTAATGTATGAGGAACACGTCTTAATTGTACAGTGGTTGATACTTTTACCTAGTATCGATTTTGTCATTAACCCTATTGTGTATTAAATATTTAAGGGAGTACTAGTTGTCAAGTTTAAAAGGTAGGTACATCCAATCGACCGGAGTGATACCATGGCCTCATAGAAAACCAGCGAAACAACCATAGCGATGTGTTTTGCCGTGTGAGTGAGGTGACCAGAGGCCGAGGTTACGAGAGGTCGGCAACGCATTCGTAACTCCTCTGTTGTTGTGGGTGTCCATCGGCGGTGCGGATTGCTTACCATCAGGTAATCTGTTGGGAATCAAACCCAACATACCCTCGGCAGACGCGATAGCGGCCGCCTACCTTCTTATGAGTCGTCGTAGCGAGCTACGCGGCAGAGCGCGGTGCGCTGAGGGGGCGACGGAGCGAGAGGGGCAGAGACTTTTTTTTCTCTTCGCGCTTGGACATCACGGATGACGGTCGACATAATTATTCGCTATAATTTAAATTAATTGTTTGTCCGCGATATCTCTAAATTTGTAATTAGAAAGGCAATAAACCGCGCCTATCAAATCCATACAGTCCACTTATTTACCATCCCCTAGTGGTGCGAATATAATCCGTCTGCTCGTTTGCCGACCTATCCCATAAAATTATATGGAATATATTTAAAAATATACTTCTAACATTAACAAAAATGGAACAAACAATTAATTTAAATAAAAAACGCTCTCCTCTTATATTTAGTCCACAACATTGGTATGCAAGGCAATGAAGAAATCAAGGCTTTTGTTGCTTCGAATACAAAAATAGAAAAAAAAAACAAAACAAGAAAAGTAGAGAACGAAGCAATAATGAGAACCCTAATTTATTTCAAGTTCTTTGCAAAGAAACGACGGAATCCCAATAATTAGTTTTAGATTTCAATCTTGTCTGATTGATATTTATTGCTGTGTTAAGTGCTGGTATGTTTTTGAAGGCCACCTTGACCTTTTAAATATGTTTCATTTTTTTCTTGAGGTGGGAAATAATCCTATGCCTTCCCTCACCCTAGGTAGGCCTAGATAGGCCAGGTAGGATGAGTGTCAGACTCTTACTGACTTAACACAATCCTATTTCTTCTTCTGCGCTGGGCAGGGGTTGCGATACATGCTTGTTCTTGCACCCCGTAATATAGGATATTAGTATAACCAAATGAATATTTAATTTTTATAGTTAAACTAGTTTCTGATTGGTAAATATGAAGAAGGTAATCATTCAGTACAATGCAAACGTTGTTAAAAGTATTTTTTTCGAAAAAAAAACAAAACAGAAATTGCCATCTCGTAAGATGGCTACAAAAATATGGCCAAGGACAATACTGGAATTACAACTGTATTACTAAAGCATTAAAGTTTATTTCAACAGCCACGCCCTGCACCACATTGAACAAACACCGCTCTACATAAGATAGCACAGCGCCGTTTGCAATAACAGTTCCAAGGCACGGACCGCAAGACAGACAAACATACCTATGCCTACCCGGTCAAATTAGTGGTGTTCAGCCGTCATCCGAGTAGCCCACGGTTAATTGCATCCGCTTAGATCCGGACAGAACCGGACAGATCCACACATTCGTGATTAAAGTCCGTTTACATACCGCAACCCGTAATTACGGGATCCGTGGCGTGTCAACTTAGTTGAAAGATGTTTGCGTTAGTTTTCAACGTTGGTTGAGATGCTGTTGTAATTGGAGTCTTGAAATAAAGGTGTTAAGATATGTTTAGGAGTGCGTAGGTAATCGACTTCAATAATGACTGGCGTACTTATGGTTCAGGTATAGGTAAACTTGCTTAATTCGTACCTGCGCCTAAATCGTACCTCGTCTATATCTCAGCATGGGTAATAGTTACCATCGTCGATGGTGGCATAAAATGTCAATAATAATTATTGACATTTTATATATTTATATATATGCATTACGTACGTACGTACATAACTATTATGTACGTACGTACGTAATGCATTTAGAATTGTAGAATTATGTATATTTTTTTTATGAGTTACGAAGACAAACGCTCTGACGGATCACGCTTGCAAGCAATCGGCGCGATCATTACATACCCTTAATATCAAAAGAGGTACAATAACGTTGCCCCCTTTTTAGAATTAAGGTTGTGGAGTTAGGGGTTGTGAGATTTGGTGTGGGGGGAGGAGAGAAACAATTGTTGTTACTCTTTGAACTTTGAACATGCTCTATTCTTAAGCATTTGGAAAAGCCAGCGTCGACACTGTTCCATAGTTTTACTGTGCGAGGCAGAAACTTTCGTAAAAAACATATATTTCAGATTTTTGTAAAGAACGGATAATGATAGTATACGTAAAAAATAATATATACCGGGATAATTTCACTCGGAATGGTGAAAAAAAATTATACCACTATTTCAGAACGAAATTATTATGTTATTGTAAAGTTGTTTTCTGCGAATTAATAATTTTACAATGAAACATTAAATACTTTATAATTATCGTATTACGAACAATACTATCACCCCAATAACTGTGGATACTGAAATAACATTACCTAATACAAATAAAGATAATGAACATATATTTAAATTACGTTAGGAATTATTAAATGTATAGGTATCAAAATGTTGCCTAGCTCAATAACCAACGTTTACACATACAATTTGTTTTGTTCATTATAATTCAACAAGAAAAAAAATTTAAATTTAAGTGTACTAATTTATTCAAAATTGTTGATATATTTCACATCATCATCATCAGCCCAAAAGGGCCCACTGCTGAGCAATGGCCTCTTCTCACACGGAGAAGGTTTGAGCTTTAATCATAACGCTTGCTCAATGCGGGTTGACAATTTCAAATTTATAATTAGAGATTATAAGTCCGGCTTACCTCACGATGTTTACCTTCACCGTATACCGTTCACATTGGTACTTGCCAGGTTTCGAACCCACGCTCTCATGCATGAGAACGAGCTCCTTAACCTCCGGGCCACCACGACTTACAAATCCTATTAATTAAAGCCATTATAATTTTACTGACTTAATACCAATTTTGAGAAGAGCCATACTTAGGTGCTGTGTCGTGGTAGCCCGGATATATTTACTTTTAACAAAATTATCATACCTGAAAGATCCTTGACAATTCTGAAAATCCATTAGTTAAAGTACCCAACGTTATAAGCAGAACCGAAAAATAATAAAACTTACAAAAAGCAAAGAAACTCTCAGAATCTATTCCTTATTTATTACAAGAACTACCTAATCACAAAGTTTGTTACAATCCCAATATAGAAGCATAAGATAAACTAACAAAAAAAACTATGAACACAATCAAGATGGATGGATTTCCAATTACTACACATCGAAAAACTCATCAATACTAGTTGTGATTGCCATTTCCTCATGTCATTTCTATATCTGCTTATATTCTTTGAAAATTACTCTCGAGACCTGTGTGGGACGAGGAAGCTTCAGACTTTCACTGACTAACAACCACCTCGTTCCTTGTCTAGCTCCAGGCCAAGGCCGCGGTACCTTATCGCGGTTGCTCAGTCTTCTTGTCCTGTAAGTACCTGTATCAAGTAGATAGTGAAGACGCCATGTCACCTCTCTACTGGGGTTGCGGGGTAAGCGCAATGAGGCACCGTAGCCTCAGCCCAAAGCAGGAGAAGGAACGGGGGAGTTTTAGTCAGTAAGAGTCTGACACTCCCTCCCAACCCTGGGCGAGAATGTTGGAAGATTATCCGTCACAAAAAAATGTCATTTCTCTCGCCACTATTCAAAGAAGGGGTTGTATCACTGCTACGACAAAATGTCATTATAATTATATACGTCGGAACATCAAAATTTTCAATCAATTCTTTTAAAGCAGAAAATCTTGTTTCGATAAAAACAAAATAAAAATCAATGTATTTCCATCTACCAGTTTCTACAGGCTGTTATTATTTATTTTATAGGTTGAAAACAAAATAATGAAGCGCTATTCTTCGTTGGACGTGACAAATTAACTGCGGACCGCGCGGCCTTTTATGGCGGCTGGCAGATTTTTCATCATTCTGTACGAGTGAGGTATCAATATTAAAAAGAGAACTCTTTTGGGCCTTGTAAAGGCTTTCAACAATAATTATTTGCTGCTGTTTTTGTGTGACATGGTTGAAAATAGTGACTAGTTTGTAATTGTCTATTTGGTAGACTACTTATATTGTGAATCTTTTTTATGAGATTGTGTGGCAACGAGTTAGATCATTGTAATGGTAAGAAATCGGTGTTACACCGTGTGAATGAGGTTGTCGTAGGTGGAATTGAAAGGGCCAGCAACGCACTCGAGACTATTCGGTTGCAGGTGTGTCCATGGGCGGAGCTGATCGTTTACCATCAAGTAATCAAACTGCTAGTTTGCAGACCCATCTTATAAAAAAATTAGAATCAAAGGAGTAACAGTGCGTTGCGGAAGTGAGGATTTAATCATTGATTATAAGGGTATTTTTTGGCCCGGTGGGCTTAGTTTCAAGGCAGTTTTCTGCGAGGCCGTACTCTGGTCAAGCCGGCCTGTGATTTTAATAAATAACATAATATAATAATATTACATTTAAATTAGGAATTCTTATCTGTTCTGATGATGGCCAAATTCTGTTCTTATACTTTTAATTTAACAAATACATCTTCCTCAATACAAAAAGTAACTAATCGATCACTGCTACATTGTTTTAAGATATTAAGTTTGTAGCAAAGTTTACTTACAATTAGCGAAGAACATCGCTGAATCATTTGATTTCGTTTTTGCAAAGAAATTAAATTAGAAATTGAATTCCACGAGTGTTGGAGTTTCTTTGGGAAGTCATTCAGTGAATTGTGTGTGGGTTGATGTGACGGAAGACTTGGATTAGTTACAAAGCAATCTTCTAATTGATCTGGTTTCATTATGGATATTAACAAGTTATATTTGTAAGATGTTACCGCTGTTCTTTCTGATTCAGTTTTAAAATAATAACCTTGTTTAATAAATACTGTATTAATAAAGCAAACGATGAAAATAACGATTATTAAGAAGAATACAGATATTATTCCGTTTATTTATCCAACAAAATACAAATAAAAAAAAAATTTCATCTGAACGCAAACTCATTGGTATAACAGTTCAAGGTGGCAAATTTTTGGATTGAGACATCATTGACAATTTGATATTTTAGAATCTCCATATACGGCCGCGGGTACAAGATGAAAATTAGTAGCTTATAATTTTTTTACGGGATAAGTCAGCAAAAGCGCTTGCGTTGATGGTAAGCAATCGGACATAGACACCCTCAACACCAAAGATGCGTAGCAACAAGCAAACAAGTGCGTAGCCGGCCTTTTGGATATTGCGAATATTTACGGATTGGGAAGGGATAGGGGAGGGAAAAGGATTGGGCCATCCGGTAACCTCACTTACACGGCGAAACACAACACGGTGGTTTTCTGTGAGGCCTTGGTATCACCCCGGTTGAGCCGACTCATTCGTACTGAAGCTTGGCTCGCCCAAAATTTTTTATACATGCTCAGGGTTATCAAAGATAGAGAAGATATAATTGATAAATTAATTGACTTTTAAAACAGTCGCGAAAAAGAAGGTAAACTATTTACCACTAAACTGCTTCTGCAGAAGAATAATCGTGATATTAAATTATTATAAAGACCATCTTCCTCGTTGAATAGTGTCAAGATCGATCTCAAAAGGGTTTGGATATCGCAAACAAAGAGCATAAACTAAATAAATTTCAACGAAACAAAGCCTCTAAAGGGTCTCAAGCTGAAAACATAATTTTAATATCAACCCTTCAATGTTTAATTCAAGTTTTGTATTCTATTTTGGTGACAAATTATTCCTTTAGCAACTCAATATTCTTGGAAACGACGATCTCAATCTAAATCCTATTCAAACACACCGACATAAAGTGGGTTTTTGATAGAAGTTTTTAAATTTATGGGAACCTTCTGAACGTCAAGACGTTGTCAAGCGACAGAGGACTGAAATAACTAATAATAAGTTTAAATATATCATACCTGTAAGGTAAATTAATATGAATATAAATAATAGATAGAATTTGTACTTCTAAAAATACTATAACAAAGTACTCAGTGCACGATTGAGAGAGCTATAGTTTAGAAACGCTTTGCACAAAAAAATAATAACACATCATTTTTCCATTTTCCAACATTACTTGTAATCTGCAAGGTAAAGTGGCAACGGTAGACCAGAACAAAGTTCTTACGGCCGATGGGCTCGAAAATACTAGAGGCTATGGACTCGAAGAAGTAGTGTAAATACATATGTTGTTCGCCCACGCAAATACGGCTAGACCGATTTGGTTGAAATTTGATAAGTAAATGGGTGATATCCTTTTTTCTTCATACCACGCTTTTGATTTACATAACAAGCAGGCGAAGCCGCGGGCGGAAGTATGTTATACCTAGTCCTGTACAACATGTATCGGTATTAAGCTACTTTTGACCCTGGTACTATGAGCGAAGTCACCTGCAGAAGCAACTTATAAAATCTACACAATATAGTATCGGTAGCTGTCTAACATAATATGTGATAGTTTTGAAGCATTATCGATGCTTCGTCAAACGTACGTCTCAGTCAAACTGTGTTATAGAATTTGTCAATTCCTCAGTAGCAAACTAAAGTTCTGTTGTATGCCAAAGTTTTCACTCACCGAGAGGAGACTTACGTCGTAAATTATTGCAGTATTCCAATAATTTATTAGTATTCGCTATACATGTCAATACGATACTGTAATCCTTTTGAAATTTCCTAGAATTTGCTTGGAGAGAAAACCAATACATACGACTTGTTGACGTGACATTCAAGTTTGATTTTTAATCAAACTACATTATAAATTATTTTTACGTGCACAGTTACCATGAAGTTAACCATGAATCTCGCATCGTCAAATTTTCCTCACTTTTGGGAAAAGATGTAGACATAGATATTTTGAAATAATACTTTAAATAATAATTTTATTGTACTTACTATTACACACCGATTTACGTATTCATTTAAACTTTCGCGTTTCATATTTACAACATATAGGTATAATTACGCGGATATTAACGCGAAAAATAATTATTCAAATACCTTGGTAGCCTATACCTTCAAGTTGCAAATAACAGCTTACTCGTGTAAATTAATGGATTTCAAATCACTATGGGACTGTGTACTAGAGCTTTTTTCATTAAACTCACTTCTCTATATTTTACACCAAATAACAATCATGGCGGATTCGCAATGGTTTTTTTTATGTAATAAGTCGGCAAACGAGCAGACGGATTACCTGATGGTAAGCAATCAGCGCCGCCCATGGACACCCGCAACGGAGGAGTTACGAGTGCGTTGCCGACCTTTTAGGAATTAGGGATTTGGAGATTTAGGGATTGAGGAGGGATTGGGGGCGGGGAAGGATTGGGCCTCCGGTAACCTCACCCACACGGCGAAACACCGCTGTGATATAGATTACAACACAATTTAAGATTACTGATCACGGCAACACAATATTAGAGAGTAATTAGAAAGCCATCGTTCAGAACAGATGCTACAGATGTTACAATTTCTATCTGTTATTTGTAATTAACAGATACGCTTGTAAATTTGATTAATTACTATTATATCGAATGTGTTATGATGTTAGATGGCAGAGAAACAGTTTGTTAGTAGGTAGAAGATTTGTCATGATTTCCCATTGTGATATTTTGGTTAATAAATAAAATACGAATTTAATAAACAATAATAATATGAATAAGTCTTAGTAAATGTTAAGTATTATTGCCTGTAATGAAATTGTTGAAGTAAAAAAAATACATTTCTTTTGCCGCCTGAGGCAAACGGCGGTTGACTAATAGCAAATATCTTTGTATAACACGATGGTTTCCGGATTATATTTTTTTCAAGAACCTTTTAAGAACAGATGATAAGCAGTAAATAAATAAAGATTTTTTAGAAGGAACAAGAAGCAAAAGCACAACGTATTACTTACCGTGTAAAAAAATTAAAGGCATAAAACCAAAATCAGTAAATAAATACATACACACAGGTATTTCAATCGTTCAAACAAACCCGTTCAGGATAATAGGTACTACAACAATAAAAAACCATTTTATAATTCCACCAAATCTCTCAATAATGTATGAAACGACTCTACACAAATGCCCCGATATTCAACGACCGAGGCTTAAAACGTATCAAACGTAAATATACCCTTATCAAAGGCTACAAAATATTAAAACGAATACCTGACATGACCGGCTTATCGATAAAAGTGTTTGTAAAATACAATAAAGTCTTTGACCGCCCCGTTGGGCTGGGAATAAAACGATTATAAATATATCTGGATATTGGGTTGACTCTTAGTACGAGAGTATTTTGGATTATTCAAAGGTAGATACGAACAGAACATGTAATTTTGTTTGGCTTTAAATACTTTTAGTAAAAAAAAAATTGTTTTTTATTTGCTAGTCAACCTTTTTGTGGTGCAGAGAAAGAAGGACGGTGCAATAAACCAAAGAAAAAGAAGGAATCTTTTTCTTGTCGTATAATTCATTTATTTATTTTTATGTAAATAATAAAAATAAATAAATGAATTATAACTTATAAATAAAAACAATACAATTCATGATTAAACAGCAATTTATTAAACTTTTATCTGATTTGAAATTTATATAAAAAATCACATCATTAAAATTAAAACAGTACATAGCAGGATTAATGAAACGTGCAAACTGACCTAAATACTCTGTAATAAGGAACGAAATCCAACCCATTATAAAACACCGAATCTACAAAGGTACTATTTGGTGACCATAATATGTCATCCGATATTAAAATATAGGTCAAAATGAAAAATGGCAAAGCAAAATGTCGAACCACGCCAGAATCCGTGCAATAAAATCTCAGTGCCTCGTTGACGTCATAATGGAAAGAGAAGATCAGAGAAAATAAAATATCATTGTAATAAATTGCTAAATAGAATTACTTACTGACAAAATCGTCATAGATTGCAAAAATTACGCAGGTATAATTGAATAATGTCGAGCCGTGACGTGGGTCTAGTCTCGTTAAAAAAGGGACAAGTTGTGACTTGTTCGTGCAGAATTAATCGGCTTGACGGGAAAAGTCTGTGGGTCCCTGTGGGGCCCACAATTTACAGGCCCCTAGCAGCTCAGATTGAATATAGGGATAGAAATTCTGAGCTACTTTCATACTTGTATTGGAATAATGAAATTGAGAATGAATTTTGCTGAAGCCTTAAGACAATCGTAAATTAAGACTGTAATGTGTTTAAGGTTGTAGCAGTTTAGTATTTCTGTAGGTACTAAAAGAAATATTCCTTGTCCATACTATCTTTTAGGAGCTATTTAAATGTTAATCAGTGATTTTAGCTTTTCCGTGTTATTAGTAAAGTTATATTGAATAAATTATGCGAGCTTCAGATCAGAATCTCAATTCAGAACACTTAATTTTTTGACTCTGCTAAACTTTTCCCCATAGATACAAGTACTTTTCGGGTGACGTTAATACATTAAATGGAATACACAAGTTGATCCGTGGGGGAATCGAACATGGGACACGTTGAACGGCAACCGGTTAGCCAAAGTTTAAAGTTATAAAACCTCATTAAAAGAATACACCACAGGAAAGTAATTTTAGTATTAAAAATTAGTACCTAGCAACCAATGTATAATAATCAAGAAAGTCCCTGTAATCAAGCATATGAAATATATAACATATCCAGCTAAAACTGGGTGTCATATTTTAACAATGTGCACTTAATATTCACAAAATAAATCACAAAGTTCCATCAACCATTACCAAACAATTACATTATAAATTAGAACAATCTAACACGAGTATTACAACTCAAAGTCCCCGTAGTTTTAACTGAACGGCTGAACGAAGACAAATGCCCCAATTTCGAAGTCAGTCTGAATGACGATTTATTAGACAAGGAGCCGGACATTACTTGCCGGTGGCCTCTCAATACGTCTCGATTTACAAGGCCGGTTACCTATGCATCAATTGTGTACAACCAACGATTTATTGAGTCTCAATAAAGATTTTAATTGCTACACAAATGTGCTCATATAATAAAAGAGGAATCTCTTGAATATCTATTAACATTCTACTTAGTTTTTTTTTAAATATACCATTCCACTATTACCGATAAAATTATTACTGAAAATTCTACATTTACTTGTAGTACCAAAACTAGTATTGCATGGCATTTGAAATTTAGTGTTACGACAATAGCAACAGTCATTACTCTCTATCTATATAATATGGTAATCTTAACAAATATAGCCACGTAATTTACAATGCAGGAACCTCACTATTAAAGGTTACAGGCACCCATAAAGTGAATGAAAGGGGTGCATTAGGTCGCTACAACCAAATAACATAAGATACGAAACGTTCTCCGAATATCATCCTACGGGTTTTTATCCTTGTTGTATATAGTAAGGGGATGACCCTCACACCGTTATTTCTTGCCATTTTTGACAAAACACTTATAAGGTATGTTTATCACATTACTCATATTAAAAAGAATCATCGTTTCTTTCCAGGTGGATGAAGAGGATCGAAATGGATGTATATTATTTATGGTATAAGTCGGCAAACGAGCAGACGGATTACCTGATGGTAAGCAATCGGCGCCGCCCATGGACGCCCGCAACACCAAAGGAAAGGAGGAGGAGAAAAGGAGTTACGAGTGCGTTGTCGACCTTTTTGGGATAGGAGTTGCGGATGTAAGGATCGGGAAGTGATAGGGGAAGGGGCGGTATTAGGCCTCCGGTAACCTCACTCACACGGCGAAACATAACGCTTTGGGTGTTTCACGCCGTTATTCTGTGAGGCCGTGGTATCACTAGGGTCGACCCATTCGTGTCGAAGTTTGGCTCTCCCACACTTTGATTTTTTTTATTGTTGCTATGCCGTTATATAGCACTCATGTTCGTCCAAGAGAAAGATATGAATGTAATAATAAATAGTAGAAGTGTAATGAAAACTGTCCGATCCATGCTAACCAGTAACTTAATTTAGTTAACGTAAAAAAATTGTCTTGTAAGGTTGATTACTAATTTAGTTATAAGTAACGCTTGTGGTGTTTACCTTTAAGTCAGTGTTGCACTATTGCTTTTATGTCAATTTTAAGTATAATATTAGTGTTAACATTCATTGGTGAACTTAATAAATAAATAAAAAATAAGTGTTTAAAATATACATTTTATTAAAAAAATAAATTTTAAGTTGTGTTTTATAAACGAATCAGAATCTAAAACTCACGACTTTTTGTGCTCTGTAACCTAGAAATAAGATTGTCCATTATCTTATATCTATAATTTACTAAAACAAACACGGATCATCAATCAATATTAATCATCACACTTATAAGCTGACAACTATAATAATTTGATGACACAAATGGGCCCAATATTGAACCCTGTGGCACTCTTCCATCATTCTATTGCAATAAACGCTACCATCATTAATAACTCATACACATAAGTGTTAACATTGTTACCGATCAGTAGAACTATTAGTTTATACACGAGCGTTCACGCACCGAGTGATAAATGGTAAATGTACATATGCTGTGTTAATAGAACGCCTAACTAAATTCAGTGAATAGGTCATTCGTCCAATATGTGTTATTAATATTTCAGCCTAGTTCTTGATAATTATTATTTTACTGGTAACAAAAATACTAATTTAGCATTTTACGGATAGGTACATATTATATGGATGGAAGCTTGTTACAGATTGTTTTAGCACAGAGATAGATTTCACTGTAGTCTGTCTAGCTGATACTAGTGTATAAATTATTATCAAAATTTTGAAACCGTTGATTAATACCAAACGTGTCATTTACTATGTTAAAATACAGTTTTAGACTTTGTTTCCTTTTATATACAGCAAAAGGCATTGTATGTAGTTCGTTTTAATTATTGAAGAGTTATACATATTCAATTATGTGTTCCAGTAAACGAAGACATCAAAGATAATCTTTACTTGGAAATTTATTATACTGCAAAGTATATTAAATAAAAAAATTAAACTAACGTTTTATGAAAAAAAAAACTGAATCTCAGTTGGTAAGTTGCTGCCATCACTGCTTTGATGTTTAAATATTTATTCATTAAAATTATAACTTCATTCAAATTAATTGGTATTAAAATTAATTGGTCGCACAAATTTGACTTTTACTTCTTAAGATTATTCTAAAATAACAGAAAAACCCAAAAATAAAAGTAAATCTGGATTTAAAATAAACATACAGTAATTGTGCGTAATCTTGAGTTTAACGTTTGTTAGTATTTAAATGAAAATTATTATGAAAAGAAATTATTTATTTCTACGTGTGCCATGACATGTCCTTAAATTATGGCAAAAGATTCACTTTCACTGGGCTTTTAAAGAGACTGCATTTTGTTGTCACCGTTTATTAAATATAACTGATAATGCATCTAGACAAAGAGGAATGTTAAAAGTATATTTATAAATGAATTCCGTTTATCGTTCATAAAAAAGTATGCTACTAGTGTCTGTTACTGATATATTTTTACCTCATGAAGTTACACAACTGTGTAATAGTCTCCGTGGGTCTGAACTCTCGACCGAAGCCGACAGGAAATTACCCCTCGCATCGCACGGTGCGGGAAAAATTTAACGATTGGTTTATCGTTCAGGCACTTGCTGAGTATTAGCAATTCTAAAGGTCAAGGGAACTAGGAAAGAAGGAACGATAATGTTTGTCTGGAACATTGAATTGTGAACCGATCGTTGGCACAGTTTTCTAGATACAGCAATCTTCAGTATGTTTTAATGCATTTGTCAATATTTATTGTAAATTATTTTTTTAGGTATAAGGTGAGAAATACGCTCACTATTATATTCGAACTATCTTAGTATTCCATTTTTGAAATTTTTCAATTTTATCGATCCAGATTCAAATGAGGTCTCTATAGATTCCAAAATCAGATGAAAACTCATAGGTTTGTAAATAAGTAATCTCAATCCTTCCATTGCCCACATCTCTTTTCAATTCTTGAACTTCTGTCAAAGTCAAAATAATTTATTCCAACTGAACCATAAATAAGTACTTTTGAAACGTCAAAATAGAGAAGTAGTCTGTCAGTCTGTTCGTCAGTGAAGCTAGGTGCTCATTCCAAATTGTAGATTCGAATGGAGAAGAATGAGCAAGAAACTGCATTCGTTACTCTTTAAAAAAAATTGTTTTACAATTTCAATAATATAACATTTATAGTATATACATTTATGTTATTGTACCCTTATGTGAGAACAATGCAGAGACAAGTTGTTAAAAAAAAGAACAAATGAGGGGACCTATCATAAAATTTTACTCCTTTGTCGTCTCGAACATGCTCTGAAATCTTAATCCCAAAAAGCCGTCAATGAGCTCGTAATTGCCTTGGTCTTATGGTTGTCCATGGGCATCGCGGCTTGCTTAACGTCAGGTAACCCGTAAAAAGTAAATAGCTTGAAAATATAACTAAACATTTTATTACATTAGTATGAAAAATAGCTAAGCCATTTTCACGTTTGATGTCAATATCGCGAAATTAATAAATCGCAAATCCAAATAAATATGAGTAACGTAAAACAAAAATGCTTCTCGATTCCTACATTTATTACTAAGGCTGGTATTCCAACAAAATCCTTTAGTTTATTGCCGAATGAGTTCAGGGTTCTCACCTAAATTTGATTATTTAGTAGGGATCGGTTCGATAGTAAGGAATTAACGAACTAGCGCGCAAAACTCGATGTTACTCGGTGGTTGAAGAGTAAATTATTAGACATTAATTTGATTCTGATCGAATGTTCTTGGAGGTTTTAATCTATTTGTTACAATTTATTGTGTTAAATAACACTTGCTCGTAATAATGTATTTTGATTCAACAATTTTTGGTGCAGTTTTTTAAAAGACCACGGTTCTCACAATTATTTATCTAATTGCGTATATGTAGATGAAAAAAGTAAGCCAATAATAACGGAATCAAATAATAAATTATAAGTAAGGGTTTCAAACTAAACTAAGCTAAAACCTATACCAAGAAGGAAAACTGTCAGAAAATCTCACACCAAAACCAGTTTTAAGTAACTAAAACAATAACTTTTCCATTTCCAATCCAGGCTTTCTTTGGCCAGAATTTTTCCATTCCATTAGTCCCGTAATAAGCCCAAGACTTTCCCAAAGCCAAGGTCTCGACCCACTCTTTAATGGGATTTATATTAAACAACCCTGCTATTTGGGGTTAAATGAGAATTTAGCCCCGTTCTTACTCGTTACGCACCCAATTTGCGTAATTTCACCGGAGATTAAGTTTAGTTTATTGCTTTTAATTGTGTAAATATGTATAAGGATTGCACCTTTTATCAGCGCTGATCTGGTACGTGTATGGTTTAAGATCCAGGAAATTTCCTTGCGCTGTGTAAAAACAATTTTATTGGACGTGTTTATAGGATAAATAAATTTTGATCTATATAAAGCTGCATCGAAATTTAAAAGGTTCAAACATAAAATTGTTAATTGGATAACATTGTTACATAGAAACACTCAAACACCCAGCCAGCTAGAAAAATATTGAGTACTATTAACAAAATACTCAATATTTTTGCTTGAACTATAAAACATTTTGTACCAGAATAGAAAATATTGACATACCTACTGGTATAATAATAAAACAGCAATAAAAAAAATAGGAACCGATGCATCGCACAACAAAAATGACTCCTCCCATCCCAATCAAGAGATAGTGGCCTTTACTTAAAAGGATTTTTCAAATCCGATATACAGCATGATCCTAAGTCGACGAAAGCTTTCAACACACAAGATACCGCTATCTTTAACACTCGCCCCTTCCGTTAATCTTAATTCCGGGTTAAGTAAACTACGGTTAACAGTATGGTGCAATCCTTGATTACACTTTAACTATAAAGCCGGGTTATGTTTTACTATAAACCGAAAGGTGAACGCAGTGATTCGATTTTATAGTTATTGTGAATAGATTAATACTGTTTTATTGTACTGCGTTGGTGTTTGTTTTGAAAACTTTGAATAGTTCGGTTTACTTTTTTGTTGGGAACAATTAACATGCATTTTGAGCTTCAAAAATTGCATTGTTATAGCAAAATACGGCCAAAACAAAAAGTGAAATTGATCAAATTAGTTTGAAAGTCACCCACCATTCTCGAGCCACTCAAAAGCGTTGATGAAAGAACCCATTAGGGTAAATATATCTTATTATATAATATGAAAGCTTTAAGCCCACTGACAATCTCAGTTCCCATTCATACAAAACAACATAATCTGTGTTTCGGTAAATAGCGCTCTCAACACGATTGTGGGCAAGCCATTCGTTACGCCCGTCCCTCCAGTTAATCTTAATCAAGGATTAAATAAACTGCAGTTAATATTACGGTGGAATCGATCGTTTTATGAGTTTGGCTTACAGTGAATTGCTCTTTATATTTTGTTGATACTGTTTTGTACAATCATTAGTGTTAATGATTAAAATCGTTAGTTTCTATGATATAAAACATACCTATTAGTAAATTTAACTATTTTGATTCTATCAGATGCAAAAGGAAAACCAATATATTGTATATTGGTTTTCCTTAGATAGATATAGTAGTGAAATAAGGTTTTAATGTATAAATTAGTTATTTCTTCAATTTAAAACTTTAATCTCTGATTTAAATATAAATAGCAGTATTCCACTACTGGAGAGGTCTAAGCTACCAGTGATCACGGTTCTAGAGGAAGAAAGTTGTCTAAAAATACGACTTTCTGCACCAGGACCTCGGCCCAACCATTAACGCAAATACACTCGATTGATGAAATTCACATTCTGAGAATCACATGAGCCAAATTCAGATATTTTGTTTTCTTTGTCTTTTCCGGTTTTATGACAATTACCATTTTGCGACGGCTTGATTGATCTGCCATTAAATCCGCTGATTTGTTAGCTACAATACCACTATTAACAATTTTATTATTGTCCTATCAGTGACGATAGTTCGATCGTTCGTCATTTAAATAAATAAATGAATTTATGATTCATTTATTTATTTAAATGGAAATGAAATTATGAAATTTATAAATAATAAATAAATATTATTATTACTTTACTTTCAAGTTTTCGGGCTAAGCAAACAGCAAATTGCACCTACCGATCTCACCGTTACTACAATATGGTATCTTAGATACATAACCCATACCTTGAATATAGTTAGGTAGACACTAAACCGTCTATTCACAGCGTTATCAATATACCCCGATCATTTAGTACAGGGCTCTATTGAAGCGTCAGAGAATAGGCGTCTTCAGCCATCTAGATTAGGTCATGTTTGTCACTGAATAGGGGCAAGTTAAGGTTCTTTTTTTTTGTTAATTTGGTCAATGTATTTTCTAATTTTTTTTTTGCTTTCGATGGAATTTGTAGTTTTTTGTCTAGCTTCGATATCCCAAATGAATTAGAGAATTTTGAAAATGTTGTTTTTAAGTGAAGAGACACAAGAGTGGCCTCTTTGTCCTTATAAGAAAAAGGAATTTGAACTTAACCTTTGTAAATGTGTCCTGTGTGCTGACTGTGTAAAAAAAATAATGAAAAGCAATACATAAGTAAATCATATTATAAAATAAATGTCATAATCATCATCATCATATCAGCCACAGGATGTCCACTGCTGAACATCGGCCTCCCCCATTGACTTCCAGACAGGCCGGTTGGAAGCAACCTGCATCCAGCGGCTTCCTGCGACCTTAATCAGGTTGTCTGTCCACCTTACGGGTGGACGTCCTACGCTACGCTTGCCGGTACGTGGCCTCCACTCGGATGGCCAGCGTTCAGGAAACTACACAACATCTTCTCGTCCAACATACCTCAGTGCCTTAAGACGAAAGTCTATAATCAATGTGTGTTACCAGCGATGATCTATGGAACTGAAACGTGGTCTCTTACTGTGGGCCTTATAAAATAAATGTACATAAATAAATTTATTGGAGATCAAATACCTATCCAGGACGATGTTTGGGTCTCCGGTAACTGCAGTCACACAGCGCAATACAACGAAAGCGTTGTTTCACGAGATTTATCCGTAATGCCGTACTGTCAATTCGAATTGATCTACTCAACCGGAAAAACTCTCCCGCACTTGTTAGTTTTTTTTAACTATGCAAACTAGGATTTTCTCATGTGTTTTGATTGCTTAAGTTCCACACGATTTCGACAGATGGATTGAGACCGGTGTTTATTAAAAAGCACAAATTCTTTTTATCAAAAAGATGATAGTTATATATATAGTTCATCCATAGTTCCTGTAATATTTTAGGTGTTGATAGAAGTGTACTGAAAAAATAATAATAGCCGTTTCCGGGGGCCCATTAATTGAGTTTGCGTCCGTCTGTATCAATATTGGTTAGGGGCATAGTATATAGTATTTCCATAGTTATCATATCCACCAGTCCATAGCAACCCATACCTATAACCCTATACATTTTTGCCACATTTCACAATAGTTCTGCATCAGCCGGGGATTGTCCTTGGGTGCACTTATATAGTGCATACAGGGATATTTGCTGGCTGATGTCACCTCACATTTAGATTAAAACTGTTCAACGGACCTCTGCGATTTGGCTTTGGCTCCTCGTAAGCCTTCCAAAGGTCCGAGACCCTGTGGTCTCGTGAAAGAAGAAGAAGAACAAACAAATAATAATAACAAATGTTTTATCTATCTCCACAAATTCGCTTGACGTACAAGGACACTCTTAAAGTAAAATATACAAGTTGACAGTAACGAAATGTAATTTGTGGGAGATCTGAAGCCTAAACCAATTATAGGCCTGCACGTCGAATATATAAAATTTGTTTGATTTTGAATTTTGTTCGAGTCCGAAGTGAGCGTCGAAGTGACGGGGAAATAAAATTTTAGAATGTCACTTTTAACTTCATCTCATACTTTATCTATCAAAATGTTGCTGTCAATTTAGTTCAACTCGCAAGTGTAGCGCTAGTGTACTACTACTCACGGCGGATTCAGATTCGGAGTTTAGAATGAAGTCTTACAGAATCACACTACTGTACTATAAAAAAAATATCAAAGCATGAATTAGAAGAAGAACTCAACTAGTGTCTTTCTTGGCTCTTATGTATATACTTAGTCGGGTCATAAGTTCTGTCAAAACCTTATATTTTTAATTTTCGATTACTGGCCAGAAATTCTTCGACTTATTTTAAAAATAGAACTTTCGCGCTTGTAGAAAATAAAAAAGAAATTATTTTTTATTCATTTTTAAATATGGAGTGGTCGAATAAAGAAGACAGAATCGCGGTTATCGCGTTGCACCGCTGTGGTTACGCGCCAAAAGACATTTTCAATATTCTTCAAAATTTGAAAATAACGTTACGGTTTGTTTATCGTACTATCAAACGATACACCGAAGAGTCAAGCTTCGAAGATCGTAAGAGAAGCGGCCGACCTCGCACAGTTCGGACACATAAGGTCATCAAAGCAGTGAAGGCGCGAATCGAACGAAATCCCGTACGTAAACAAAAAATCCTAGCTCTGCAGATGGGGCTAAGCAGAACCACTGTTAAAAGAGTACTAAATGAAGACCTGGGACTACGAGCTTATCGTAAAAAGACAGGACATTTTTTGAACGAGCGTTTAAAAAAAATTAGGCTAGACAGATCCCGCGCTTTGCTACGACGGTACGCGGGAAAAAAATACCGCGAAATTCTTTTTTCGGATGAAAAAATTTTTACTATTGAAGAAAGTTTTAACAAACAAAATGATAAGGTGTATGCCCACAGCAGTGAAGAAGCAAGCGCGCGTATTGCGAGGGTCCAGCGTGGGCATTACCCTTCCTCATTCATGGTTTGGCTTGGAGTCTCATATTCAGGCGTAACTGAGGTGTTTTTCTGTGAAAAAGGTGTGAGAACTAGTGCCGAAGTTTATCAAAATACTGTCCTAACAAACATAGTGGAACCTCTTTCTCAGACAATGTTCAGGAACAGGCATTGGATATTCCAACAGGACTCTGCACCGGCTCATAAGGCACGAAGTACGCAAGACTGGTTGATCGCTCGTGGAATTGACTTCATCCGGCATGAAGACTGGCCCTCTTCTAGTCCAGATTTAAACCCACTGGACTACAAGATATGGCAATATTTGGAGGAAAAAGTCTGTGCTAAACCTCACCCGAATTTGGAGTCTCTCCGAGCATCTCTGGTTAAAGCAGCGGCAGACATAGATATGAATGTGGTGCGTGCAGCGATCGATGACTGGCCGCGTAGATTAAGGGCATGTGTTCAAAATGGGGGAGGGCATTTCGAATAATGTAAATAAAATTATATTGTACATTTAATGACCTTTCATTTCATATATAATTTTTAAATAATTGTCAAAAGGCGTATAAGTTATTACATCAAAAGTTTGTGACAGAACTTATGACCCGACTAAGTATATCGCGTCGTGTATCTTGCAATGCTTCTTTTAGATTTAAACTAGTCATGTTTCTCATCAAATAATTTACCACCTATTTTAGAGTTAAAAGTCAAAATAGAAAATCAGTTCTTAACTGAAATGAAAGCTAGGAACGTCAACTATAACCATATTTCACGTATATGAGAAAGCATTTAGTTCTAACAGTAGGCCGAAATTTTGCCCAAGTAATAACCAGGAAACAACACGTTCAGTCATGTTTTGTTCCAACCTAGAGTGGATGATGATTCATTGAAAATCATATTATGCCTAAGTCGTTCAAACCTCACAGAGGGGTCGTAAAATCAGAAACGTGGTTTGTCATAGTCACCACACTTGGCAAACGGCTTAGGAATTAAAATAGAATAGCTCGAGGTAACAACGACCTTACCAGTCAGATCATATGTTGCGATGAGCCATTAAGTGCCCACTGCTGAGCAAAACCTCTTTTTTTGAATGCTCAAAACTTTCATGTGTGAGAACACCAAAAAGGTTTGAGCATTAATCACCACGTTTGCTCAAGACGGATTGAGGATTTCAAACTCCACGAATGTACGGGGTTGCCTCACAATTTTTTTGTTCACCTTTTGTCTGTGGTGTCTAAACGCACATAGAAATTCCATTGGTTAGTACCAATGGAATTTCTATGTGCAACCCTTAAGTATGTACAAATAATCGTGGTGGCCCGGAGGATGAGCCCGCTTCTCATGCATGAAGGTGTGGGTTGGAAACCTAGCAAGTACCAATATGACTTTTTCCGAGTTATATGTACTTTCTACAATTATTTAGACACCACTGACGGTGAAGGTAAACATCGTGAGGAAACCTGGACTTAAATTAATATAATTTCTAATAATAAGTTTGAAATTGCCAACCCGCATTGAGCAAGCGTGGTGATTAATGCTCAAACCTTCTCCGTGTGGAGAGGCGTTTGCTCAGCAGTTGGCACTTATGGGCTGATGATGATGAACCCTGAAGTATGAAACACGTCTCTTAACCACCAGAAAACCACGAAATGCTAGCAGACAGTGTATGTGTGAGAAAAATATAGACAGATACAATTCTAAATTCTGCAACTACATTAAAACCTTATTTCACGTGGTATCGGCAAAAAAATATATTTATATAATATGGACAGTGGACAAAAATAAATCACTTTAGTAATATATCTGTATTAGGTCTAATAACTCAATAAGATTGATTAGGAGATCGCATTGGAAGCTGTGCTCATGTTACAATATTTACCTCGAGTCTTACATTACGATCAATCACGTGTAATTAATTGTTTTCTCTCACAAAATTGTGAAATTCAACAAAATAAGTTGAGAATAAAAATGAAAGTGCGAAATTAGAAACGATGCCATGATTTATTGAACTAATTTTGTGAGTGTTGAAATAGAAAATTAGGGTTGAATTTTTTGTGGCAGTTTGTGGCTAAGTTACAGTTGTAATCGATCTTCTGAAGGTTTAAATACCTTTTATTAGTTTGGTTTCTACCAACTACAAAGACACGAATGACGTCATTATTTTTCTGGAAAAATGGCATAATATTAATTTTATCACAGATATTTCTCACTTACTTTTACTATAGTACTTATTAGTTAAAGTATAGGTGAGCTCAGCTTTTGGCACGAATGGTTTGGCTCAACTGATGTGATACCATAGCGTTGTATTTTGCCGTGTAACTGAAGTTATCCGAGACCCCATCTTTCTCCCTCATCCCAAACAAAATCTCCGAAATCATAATCCCTAAAAGACTGGCAACGTACTCCTAGCTCCACTTGTGTTGCGAGTGTTTATAGGTTGGACCGACTACTTACAAGCAGGTAATTCGTCTTCTCGTTTGCTGTCCTGTTACATAGCTAATACCTTTATTTACCTTTTTTGTTACCTGTTTTATGGTAGTTTACCCAACTTAGAAAATTAACTCAGTCTAAGAAAAGCCGAAATCTACTGATTTGACTTTTCAATTAAGTAGCTAATAATAGACAATATAAATTTTCTCTATGATACTTGCTGTGTTAACCCTAGCTCCATAATGATTAATATATTTTATCCATTTTATACCTATCTGTAGTTCTATTTTTGATTAACATACTCTGTGGCAAGCGTGTCGTGCGAATGACGTCGACCATTGCGTTCGTGTGAATGAATGATTGTAATAATATTCAGTGAGGCCTTAGAACCGCACGGGTTGAATACCGCCTGTAGGCATAATATACAATGTTAATCTCTTGGTTGGTTTGTCGTATCTGTTATTATGGTAATTTTCGTATCTTGGTTCAGTTTAATTGCTGAAAAATATACATTCCATTTGTTGCTGGATAAGGAATCGTGTTTTTGTGATGTTATATTATTCAGTTGGTTTTTCTTTCTTCTTGAACTTTGGAAAAATCCTGGATAGGAAAAATTAAATTGACCATTGCATAAACTTTACACAAAAATTTTGTGGATAAAAAAACAGAGGCAAACCAAAAGAAAACCAAACCTTTTACACTTTTTTTCATAAATTTTAAATGGAAAATGATTTGTACAGACATTTCTGAAATTTCCATAAACGATATTACCTAGACACTAGTCTAGTATCAACAACGTATATAGTACGTATACGTACGTATATAGTACGTCAACGTATACACGATTGATTTGTTGCCTGGGTGACTGATAATGTTTACTCTTATAAAGGTTTTTATCGTTTTCAATAACCACTCCATCTAGCATCTACAACCCGATTTAGGACCATCCAACTAAGAAGAAAATATGAAGATAAACATATTAAAATGTTCAAGAAACAAGCATATCTTGGTTATATTAATACCAGATACCAGTAAACTAATCTGCAACAATTGTTCACAAACTTTCACAACCTTAAGGCAAAATTTATAGGGGCTGTTTATAAATCAACAAAGGCACTATAGGATGTTCTAATGTGGACATTACATTAGCATAAGCACTTGGATGTACTGGCGTTGTTTATTGTAATAAACTTATTTATATATAGACTTACCTGAGAGGATTGTGGAAACGAATTAGTCAGCAGAAGTAATGGTAATAATATATATTGCGGTTTTGGGAGATATAAAGAATTGTTTTGGTGCCAAAATGAGGTTGAATCGCTTGGTGAGTAAAAAAGTGTTGAAGATAATATAAGCATTATAAAAACTGAAAAGAAACTAGCAAATGCTAATGACCTTAAAGTCCAATAAGGTTGTGATGATGGTTTTTCGAAAAGTCTGTTTAATTTCTCATATTTTGAAATTGCTCAAATTACATAAAGATAGAGTTCCTTAATCCGTGGGAGTTACATTTTATAAGTGGCCTTTCAGGAACAAAAGATTTTATTTATCATAGGCATTTATTTCTCCTCAAAGCAGTCGACACACTAGTTGACTACGGCTACTAAAAACAAAAATTTTTTGACGGGCAAAAGTGAAACTTTATGGCCTATTAAAAAAGACAGTATTCCATTATTCGAAACCATTCTAAAAAAAATTGTCAGAAACGATATTTCCTCTTCAAAACTATCTCAGAGCACTTTATCACATAAACTGACAAGGAAATTCAGCGTATCTTGCAGTAGGCAGCCTCATTTGCCATATAAAAGGGATTATTAAACCGAACAGTTTTGGCATCGGCTGATATTAATTATAATTGTTGAACAATGATCTCGAGCTGTGTATTAGACGCGTGTTACACAAATGCAAATAAATTGTAGTTGCTCGAACGATCAGAAAATGAAGGGTGGATTATTATACCAATTTGTGTTAAAGTTTGGTTTTACGTTTATGAGGTGGAGGTGTATGATCTAAATAGTTTATTTAATTAAGAATTCCTTACTATAAAAGCTTTAATGTGTCATATTTTTTAAGATAGGTATCTAGATATTTTTTTTACGTAAATATTTCACATGGGACCAAAATTTGTAAAACACACAAAGAATGACTACATTGCCTATTTTAAGAAAGATAATTAGGTATCTACTTGTGATTTTCTTATTGCAAGTTTATTAACAAACTGGTATAATTCCGAATTCATTAGAAAATGCAATCCCTGAACTAATATAAATATGTATGCAAAAATAAATAATATATTTATTACCTCCTTACCTTAATGCCTCATATTTTTTTATCTTAATCTATGTATTTTTATGTAATTTTCCGTACATTTGTTTTATATAAATTACAAAGATTTTCATACAGGCAAAGTCGTAGAGAGTAAAATGAAAATTAATTTTGACGTATTTAAATATCTTTTATATAAAAAAAATATTATTTAATACTTCTTCAGTATTCGTCTGTTGACAAAACAATTAAAACAGCAAAAACCTACTTTACGACGTACATATATTTCGTTCGTCAGTTCAAAGACAACGCTGGCTTGGAGCCAACACATAATTTAATAATGGCAATTAATTAATAACGCGTAATTAACAACGCAAGCAACGTAATCGAGATCTATTTGCAAGAAAATATATTTTCCTTATGTCGAGAGAAAGAAATAAAATATTTTTTCTCCTCTTTCTCTTTCATTTCGCACAATAAGATTTATTGTATGAATTAATTTTCAGAATGTTAACAAAACTGGTTTATTGAGAAACATTTATTATTATTAGCGCATTGGGTTTTGAATGGAAATTAAATAAAAATGTAAATAGTGAACGAACCCTCATTATACTTAGAGTCACTGTAATGTTTTCAGAACAAGAGAAATCATAGCAATGACTACTGTTCTCCCAAGATGGGTGAGGGAGAGTCCAAACTATGACTGACTACAACCTTCTGCTGCTGCGGGCTGGGGCCTCAGTATATCAAGGCGCTAACACTTGTAAACCCAGCTGGACTTTAGCCCTAGTGGATCCCATCTAGAAATCGTTACTTAAGGAATAGTTTGAGTAATCATAAAAAAGTGTCTTGGTAAAACAGTAAGTGTGGTTATTGCACATTATATTAATTTGCATATGCATCAAATAGGCACTTGGCAACTCGTCAAATTCAATAGGTATTCATTTCAAATTGTATAACAGTTTTCTATAGTTGTTTACATCTCAGCAACCATTCTATTGTCAATTGTTTCTTAAAAATATCTAGATACAATAAGGAAATAAATGAATATACATATTAAATTAATTGCATTTAAAATTGGAATCAATTGGTTTCCACCTAAGGTTCATAGGAACTCAATAGCATATGTATAGTAACCAAACTAATACAGCGCTTGGGCTTTAGTACATCGACCCATAAAAACCCATAATGAAAAACACAAAAGTCTTTGAAACACGATCATTCATTCATAACTAAAACCATTTTGAAATACGACTGCAAATAGGCTCATTTTCGCGCAGACTCGGATATTGGGTGCCAAGGGAACGCTTTCAAAGTCAATATATAAAATATCTTCTCCCTTTTTATATATTTCGGGAAAATTGAGGAGCGACTGAATGATGGCTGAGTGGTTTGGGCGTTGCTTAGTCAGTTGTCACCTTGCATCTATCTCTTTTATATTTTCACAAACGCAGTTTTGAAAGTTTAATTCTGTTTTTGCTAACGGTTCGGCTTTCACAGAGCTTTGTGTAGTTTTTAAGTGATTTCGGTATTCTCTGTCAGGTTTCTGTGAATTTGGATAAAAACTAAAGCTGGCTTCTGTGAAACAAAAAATTTGTACAGGCATTCAGTTCTTTGAATTTTTTACTTTGATATCACAAAAGTGGAAGGATAGTCACTTTGGGCCTAGCTAACATTTAAAAATACTTTAAAGGTGACTACGTATCTACGATTTGGTTTAGTAGATTGTGTAGTATTACAGTTTATTAAACAATCTTAAAATAACTTGTGCAAATTCCACAGATAACTTAATAACCGTCCAAAAAGGCTCGAAAATATAACTAACAGAAAATTATTCAAGACTCTATAGATTTTATTCTCAAACAATAAATAAACTGGATAGTACATAACATAACAACGAAACCACACCTTAAATTGGTTCGCTCCAAAATTTAGTCAAGCATAAACATCCTTTAACTCTGTCGCTAATCCTGATATAGTGTAATTAGAAGACCCCTAACCCGGGAGATCCAAGTGGTTTCCCTTGTATGCCTAATGAGGTTCGGACGTACCGGATATATCTACCCGGTTGACTTAGATCGGATAAGGCCTTTTTTGATACCCTATTCATAGTTCAAGTAGGTCCTAATGTAATTAAAACAAAGTTAGCTCGTTGACAAAGCTGAAATAGATAGGATCTGTTGAAATTTGGAGCCTTTCCACTGGACCTAATCTTCGTAGGGTTAATAGAAACTGACGACAAATTTTATGTCTCAAAATTATGTATATTACGAAAGTTGTTCGTAGTTTTGTTCCTCACATTTTTTTGTAGGAGGCTAATGTTAATGTTATGATTGTGTATAGTAAGCAATTTAATAAGTTTGAATTTTATTTTTTTATTAAGGATGAGGAGCCAAGCTTCGTCACGTACGGGTCGGCTCGACCGAAATGAACCACGGCTTCACAGAAAAACGGCGTAAAATAACGACAATGTTGTGTTTCGCCATGTGACTAAGGTTACCGGTTGCCCAATACTTTCCCGTCTCCATCCCTCCCAAATCCCTAAATTTCCATATCTGCATATCCGTGGGCGAAGCAAATTGCTTACCATCAGGTAAACCGTTGGCTCCTTTGTCGCATTATCACATAAAAAGTTTTATCGATGACTATGTTTTACTACGGACCATATCAAGAAGGTAAATAGCATACATATTTTAATCGGATACGTTGGCAAACGAGGTCACGTATGACCCGATAATAGCAGTGCAGCTCCGTCTAACGTCAATACTGGAAGATTTGCAATGCATTGCCAGCCTTTCAAGATTTTCTTAAGGGTTCAGAAATAAAACCGACCACATAATTTCATTCCGCCATCTTGCCGCACGAAACAGATAGTTTCGCAAAAATTGAAACGCGCAATTGTACGCCCAAAATATTACAATATTTTATCTTTTGGTGGTATTTCTGAATCGACACGAAATAAAATTACAACGATTGTTCAGCATAACCCGTATTATAAAATGAGAAAATATGAGTTCTTTTTTGACCCCTATTCGTAATCTGTCTCTGAGTTACTTTCGTCTTAAATAAAACAAATCAAACTTGACGATCAATAGATTTATTTTCTTAAATAACTTCTTATACCATACTGTATTTACACAACCGTATTACATTGATAGACTATAAAAAAATCAATATTCATAAAACTTATACTAGACTTAAACTAAGTCATCGATGCAAATGACTTGAAACTTACACTAAATCGTTACAATAACATTATATCTAATATTTTCATACCTTTTCAAAGTATTAATTTATTTATAAATATCCATTTGTTATTAAATTATAACATAGATACCTAATCTAGTAGTTATATTAGTTATTTGAACATAATAACAATAAAATAATAATTGTGGTTCCATATGACTACGTTATGAATATTTTATTTACAAACGGTATTTTAGTCTCAATTAATTTGATGCATTATTTCTTTTTGAGTTCAATAAAATTTCAATAAATCCAATCTCGAATACGTACAAAAGTTAATGTAATCGAATTATGGTATTAAATTATGTGTAAAGCACTCACTTTGATTTCTCATTCTCTTAGTAATATCTGTAAAAGATTATGATGTTGAATTTACATTGTAATTACTATTTGATTTATTCCAAATTCATAAATTTGATGATGCTATCATAAAATAAATTGCTGTCAGCAAACTTCAACGAACAACGAACTTTATTTTGAGAACATTTAGATATCAAAGTAAGGAGTACAACATGGTTGAAATAAATAATTTTATAACCTATTTGTCAGACAGAAGCTGCTAGTTAATTATTCGATGTAAATAATGCACCAAACATCTGTTTACAATAACTACATTAATGTGAACTTACAACGTGTACTTCGTAACAATTATATTTACATCGGCCTTGCAACTGCAAAGCAAGTCAACAAATCATGGCAGAATTATAATACATTCAATGTTGATTTTGATTGAACTGGCAAACGCATATCATTTGCCTTACATAGTAATTATTTTCTTCAAGACTCAAACATTTATACACAATCTCAGAGATATTGCGAAATATTTTCAATTAGATTATAATTTTTTGTAGGGCCTAGGTAAAATCCCTGGGGAACGCCTATAGGTCAATTCGAACTATAACCTCTGTATGTCCAAAACTGAGTTAGATGTGTTATCCAACGAATTACATAGCGTAGACTGTGTCTGAATTTGTTACTAAAGTATGCAGATTATGTACACACGCTGTAAACTCGAGAATCTAAGTTCAGTTCACAGACTCAAAAGCCAACTTAAAATTAATCAACATGAACAATCTATTAGTACTTGGTTCGCGTCAAGGGTTGTTTAACAAATAATTTATTACAAGCCTGTTTCACCCTTCAGTGATAAATTAAGATGTACGCTTTGAAGTAACTTGTCTTGAAAACGATGTGTCTTCGAGTGAAACTCTTGAATAAATAATTTCTGAGCGACAATTTTCAAGTTGAATTGCTTTTACATACTTTTTCTTTGTAACTTCCATTACATGTATTTTGAGATGCTTGGTTAGGTAGCGTATATGGTCTTACCAAAGATGTGCTTACATGATCATTCGTCAACCTTTTAGAAAACTACTCAAAATCATGACAAACTATATTTTGATAGTTTTATGTCTTTGAATGCAAGATTTAATGTTAGTGATTCAGAAGAACTTGCTACTATACTTGTAAAAAAGTCTTAATCTTGTATAAGATAGTTATAAAACAAAATGTATTTTTGTTGAGCCGTGAGGGAAAGTAATAAAACTTTGATATGACAAAACTTTAAACGGCCAGCTAAACTAATAAAAAAAGAAGTTAACAAAACGCTGGGAACTTACAAAAGTAGTGAGTCAGTTAAATATTAAAAACTTTTTGTTAGTAGCTGAGAAGAATAACTTTTTACCGCGTTTAGTAACAGTAAGAGGTCTATTTATGGTCTATTTTAAAGATCCGTGGAAAACCATAACTTTAAGTAACAAAATGGGATCGAAGTTTTGGATTTTATTAAATTGGCCAGATTTATTCCAAATGATCGAATGGTATGACCATAGGTACCGTCCGTAAAATAAAAATAAATTTATTGAAAAAGAAAATCAGTCTAGAGGCAAGAACAGAATATAACCATTAAGTAACTAAAGATTTCAATTCCGTAAACACAATCTCTAATATGAAATAACAAGTAAAGAATATAAAAAACCGTAATGGCTTGTTATAACAACGTATTCATGTTTTTTCCAAACCAGCCGAAGTTAGGCCTCTGCCAAAAATAAACTAACAGGAGGGCAGGGAGGGAGAATACGTTCACGCCCTCGTGAATATTATAGAGTTTACGGCAATTTCGTCGATTTAATCACCAAACCTAAATTTAGAAAATCGGAAACTCTCTTTGGTATTTACTTTAAGATGTTTTATTTTACCATTTTCCTACAGTTTCTGTTCATTGGTTATGAAATGTTTGATAGAGTTTTTACTTTTCAAAAATGTTGCCTATCGATGTACTATTTAACACCAGACGTTGCTAACAATGGCATTCAATTGGCAAAAAATATACAAATTTATTTGTCCATATGTATTCCCTTTATTTCTCTTGCTTTGTTGCACTGGCCATGTTCTCCCTGCATCACCTAAATAATAGCTATCAAGAATACTTGTGGCATTAAGCACATCCTTTTATATTTAATTGCACAAAAATAAATTATTAACGTGTCTGATTAAGAAAACATGCGACACGAGCAATTTAATTAACTTCTTTCTGTTGCCTTGACAACATTAACGAGGAAATGAAAACGTTCTTCTGTTGCCGTCACAACATTAACAAGGAAAAGAAACGGTTCTAAACATCAATTCAAACACGTTTCGTTTTAATGATTATAGTAATAGTGTAGTAGAAATGTGAAAAAAACCCAACTATAATCAAATTACACGAAAGCATCGCTAAACATGGTCATCATTTTGCCTCGTAATTATATCACGCTCCATAATATCAGTGTGACAGTTTGACAAATCTGCTCAAATTACACGTCCTACTTGATAAACCACTGGCGAAAACACACCTCATTTCAGCTAATTAATACGAAATATAAATGAACATACATTCACAATGATATTTTCGTATTTTGCCCCCCTAGTTTTATGAGAAGCGTTTGATAGGATGGTAGCTTGTCATGGCTAAGATGATGTCTTAAGGTTTGATACAGTTTCCTTGTAGCTTTATCTGTGTATTTTTGTACTGAAACTTGATTTTTTTGTGGACGTTTTAAACAAGGTATTTAATTGGGTTCTTCATTAACGTTGGTAGACTTCTCAAGTTAAAGATTATTATTAAATTACGATATATTCAGGAACAATATTAGAAAAATAAAAGGTTAAGACCAATTTAAAATTTTAAACCTAACATATGTACATTACGAGAGCTGTATTCGTATGACCATGTGACCCGTGTTCATATAAGAGGCCTTATTCTCACTTCCAAACGATTTATACAATTTAGAAACTTAAAATATTACTGACCACTATAACACACGGTTGATTGAACAAGTAAAAAGAAAATTACCTACCATTTAATATTTGCGTTTGACGTCTTAAACGTGGGTAACATCGTCAATTGATTATTTATGAAACAAGCTCGTTCAGTGAGCCTGACAAGAATACATAGAGATTATTGGAAGAATTCCGAAACCTATGAAAATTTAATCATTGTGATGAACGGTTGCGTAATCGGGTTCTCCGTTAGACTCTGTTATTTATTGAATGTGGACCTCCGGCTGATTACTTCTGCGCGATTCGGTTTTCGGGTAATATGTATTACAAAATCTACCTGTGATTCACGATTTTCTTTTCGCTCCATAGCATCTAGTCTATATCTGACTACCATATTTCTTCTTTGTGGCCAATAAAATCCCTATTTTAATATACCAACATCCAGACCCATTCATATTTATTATTGTTTTATAGTTGTTACGTAGTCAGAAGCTCTCACTCGTGAGTACTTCACTAAATCTTCAGCGTAGAAAGTCGAAAACGTAAATAGAACCGTAAAACAACAATAAATAAAGTTCGTTTTTATTTTCTCATATAAGTTTAGGAATGACTGGTGAAAGTTAAGTACTTACATTGCCTGTGATATAAAACTTTGAAGAATAGATAAAGAACAAATGGCTAGTAAGTTTAAACATAGCACTAATTTACTTTGAGATATTACAGATGATGACGATATTGTTACAATCAATGATATCATACATAGTAATGCGACACATCAAACGTCATACGCTATAAGTGATTATTTTACAAAATGTTCAATTTACGTAAGTGTTCCAAATTTGAAGACGTCTAAAGGATTTAAGATGAACTTTGACAAGTTCCAAAAGTAGAGAGTTAAGGTAGTCTGAATTAATATAAACATATTCTTAAAAAAAACCAAATGATTGGTATAAGAATAATTGAAGTTTTTAGAAGAATAACATTTTTAAAGTTTTTATATAAGCAATGATAAAAGATTTCTCATCATCAATGGTACCATATTATGAAAGAGTTATTGAACTTAAATGTTCAATATGAATTGAAACTCCTCGCTTTCTAAGCTATAGTAAAAATGATCCGTATGACACTTACTCAAGGTATATAATACAAAATTGTTAAGCGTTTGATACTAGCAGCCCATGAGGGTCACAATGACGCTGAGGAGGGCTGCTGATAGAGGGTACTGAAGACGGAGCTGGCCACCGTGCTGCATGGCAGCTGGGTGCTCACCTAAGAAAAATATTTCCACTTTAATTACACAGTAGACGGTAATAGCATTTCAAGGAGAAATTAAAAGAAGATTAGAGACATAACAGAAATTCAATTGCAGCAGATACTTTTCTGGTATGAAACATATATCTGGTATAATTATTTATAAGCAGGATTATACCTCGCTGTCACAATAAAGTAGAAATAAAATAACTATCCAAATCTTGATGAGCTAATGTATTTCTTCCTAAAGTAGAATAACATTTTAATATCACTACTTTGTTCCGAAATCTCACGTCAATAAAAAAACATTCTTATAACAACAGCTTTAGGGATCTAAATATTATAATCTACTTACCGCTCAGAACATGGACGAGTACAGATCTCGGATTAGCATTGGCAGGGGCGCAGGTGTACCTGCCAGAGTCAGGGGCTTTGGCTCTTTGTACCAGTAGGTGCGACGTGGTCGTCTCCCCTTTCTCAGTAATGACTGAGACCCCTCCGCGGGGTGAGTCGTAATTGATCTCCTGTGAACAATTTAAAAAATAGTTTCTTTAGTGTAAGAACTTAAACGATATACATTTTTTGTATTAACCATACGCTTTGCGATGTAAAACCAAAACACATAGGTCAATTGAAATACAAAGAAGAATCTATAGTCGACAAAAATTACTAAACAATACACAAATTACTAAACAAAACACAGAAGGAAAACCAGAACTAAATGTTATCCTAAAAATGTTTCATCTTCTGCAGTGGGGTAGAAAATGCTTTAAATCACATTGTTTTTAACAGTGAAAGAAACTGTTAGCTTCAAATGTGAGACTAAAAATATGCTGCGTTTTGTAGGATATAAATATTCAAGCACTGAACTTATTGAACAAGAGACCACGGACTATTCTTCTATTTGGTCGTTTCAAAAGTACCTGTGTATTCTTTAGTTAGAATAATGGTTTTTGACTTTTTTTTATGTAATTGGTCGGCAAACGAGCAGACGGATGATCTGATGGTAAGCAATCAGCGCCGCCCATGGACACCCGCAACGGAGGTGTTACGAGTGCGTTGCCGACCTTTTAGGGATAAGGGATTTGGAGGGTCAGGGATTGAGGAGGGATTGGGGGCGGGGAAGGATTGGGCCTCCGGTTACCTCACTCACACGGCGAAACACAACGCTGTGGTTGTTTCACGTCGGTCTTCTGTGAGGCCGTGAGACTTTGATTTTAATGGCAATTTGTATCCACTATTGATTCTTCTTTGTATTTCAATTGACCTATGTGTTTTGGTTTTACATCGCAAAGCGTATGGTTAATACAAAAAATGTATATCGTTTTATTTTTTGACCACGAAATGAAAACTCAAAAGCGAATACACGAGCCATCTCGCAAGTATTATAACCGTTTCAATTCATCCATCAAAACGTGCCTGAAATTCACCGAAATAATTTTTTGGATGTGAATTCTGAAAAAAAGAAGTTAAAAAGCGCGAGTTCAAATTTCACGATGCTTGGAATTTGAGAAATAGAACAACTAGGTATAAACGGTTTCAGGGTAAAATGAAATGTGAAAAATAGCTTAGTAACGTGTAAGGTTTTTTTTCAGGAAATATCCACTGTTTTTAATCTTCCTTTTTATTGCATGAATATTATATTTTGCTTACTAGAAAGCTTATTGTTAATAATACTATATGACGCTTTTTTAAGAATTGGTACTCATAAACGTAATACACGAAAATCATACTGAACTGAAACAAAATCAGAAGTACATACACTTAAGTGTGAGGAACAAGTATCTAGCATTATTGATGAACAGACTAACGGGCTGTTATTCTATTATGACGTTTCAAAAGTACTAGTTTTTTGGTTTACCTGGAATAAATACTTGGCCTTTAATTTGGGGATTTGTGGAATTGGGATTAAGTATTAAGGTTGGCATTTTTACCTGAAATATTTCTAATACGATAGTTTCTGATTAGTCGACCTAACCTTTTAACACTAAGAGTGAAAACTAGTTAATAACTTACTCATTTAGCTATTCCATTATAAACGTTATAAAAGTATTGTCAATTTATATGAGAAATGTGGGTATTAGAGTAGTGGGTATTAAAAAAATCAAGTGAGTTACTTTATTAACACGTTTTACGTGTTATAATTCAAGTTAGATTAACGAGTATCAATTTCACAAAATTCATTAGTTTTACATTTTAATAGGTTGATATGAATACCGACTAGGTATAAAAGTTTAACATTTATTTTGTCCATCAGCTGGATAAAGAAAAAACAAAAGACACGTATGTTTTCCTTTACCGTACGTAACGTCTACGTACATAATGTCTAATTAAAAGTTTGAAATCGCCAATTTACCTTGGGCACGCGCAGTGATTAATGTGGGCTTGTAGGCTGATGATGTGATAATGAAATAATTGAAGATAACAACAACTGAAGCTTTCATACAGTAATTTCAACAGTAATCGCTCTTACGATCACCCTACTATTGAAGTAGCTGCTATAGATTTTCCGCCTGCTGTTGCTATCTTCTTCTTCTTCTTCTTCGTATCTTGGGCCTCCAGCAATCTGATTTTTTATGTGACAGGGTGGCAAACGAGCGTAATTATTAACTGATGGTAAGCAATCAGCGCCATGGGCATCCGCAGCACTCGAAGTATTAAGAGTGCATTACTGGCCTTTTGGGAATTAGGGTTTCGGAGATTTAGGGAATGAGGATGGATGTTAGGAGGTGGAAGATTGGCACAAGGTTTCTGAAAGGCTTGTCAGCGCTAAAATTAACTAATCTCCTGTCAAATCTCTTGTCAAGTCATCTGATTGGTTGTTGATAATTCAGTCAACCAATCAGATGACTTGACAAGAGATTAAATTGATTTTAACATTGATCGGCCTTTCGGAAACAGGGTGTGGGTCTCCCTTACTGCCTGTTAACTTTATCTTACTCACACACGGCGATACACAACGATATGCTTGTTTCAAGTCGGTTTTCTGTAAGATCGTGGTATTACTCCGGTCGAGCATGCTCATTTGTGCCGATAGTTCTCTCAGAACGATAGTATATCATTCTATATTTTAAAACATCGAGTGTAACTGTGGCGTTTTAACGTTATACGTTACAATGGCTACAGCAAATTGGAACTCATTTAGAGAAAGTGCACTGCATTTGACATCAATGCTACAGTTTTCGTTTTCAACGTTATTGCAAAACAATAAGGTTGAAATTCTATTAGAGAAATGTAACAACTAAGGGTAGTTTGACGTGCTGGCTTCTGTGTTCAAACAATTCTTTTGAAATAAGAAATGGAGTAACTAGCTCCCATTGTTATAGATTTTCCTTTATTTGTTAAACTGATGTATCTTTTGTTGTAATTTATTTGAGTTTGTACTGTACTAGCGACCCGCCCCGGCTTCTCGCAGATACAATGGTGATACTAAACTTCTCCGCTATCTAATGGATGCTATAATACATTTTAATATTCCTATTCAAACTCTATAAATATACTTATATCAAAAAAAGTTGTATCAAAATCCATTGACCCCGGACGTTCTCTTATGGAGCAAGAGAAAATCCAGGCTGTTTTTTCGTCGTGTGTATCGCGTAGAAAATCATTAAATATCTTCTTTCACCTTGGGCTGACTGGATAGAGGGAGTGTCAGACTTCTTCTTTCTTCTTCGTTTCTTCTTCTTCCCCAGGCCGAGGCCGCAGGTGCAGATCAAACCCGTTTGAATACGATTCGTGATTGACTCGAAAATAGTAGAACTTTTCTCAATTAATTCTACTGTGCCATAATAATTTTGTCCCGAATTAGTTAAAATGTTATAATTCATAATTATTCAATTAAAGTAATTAATGCTTCATCTTAGTAAAATACAATCTCTATCAACTCCAAGAAATCATTTATTTAATTAATTAATCAAATTAATTTGTACGTCACAATCAGTGCTCCCTTACGGTCTTTTAATTTTTGGACGATAGCCAAATGAATCGGATTCTAGTTTCATAGGATATGGTATAAGTTTATTTATTATAATAGCTCAAACTATTTTGATTTTTGAAGACGCTTATTAATATTTAACGAAATACTCTTATACAACTACTATTGAAGACGTTTGGCGCCTTGCTTGATTAGACGTTTTGAATAAAAAACCCAAAAATATCTCAAATCTTTAAAATTGTATGTTGCAACATTTAAAACGACTTCAGAATAAGTTCGCATTAAAAAAGATAAGTTTCTGAGACATTCTGTCTTGGACCTTTTAAAGCTAATTACATAATTTTCTCAAGCATCGTCTTAAAGTAAATATTGTTGTGACGTCACAAGACGTTCCCGGTCTCAAAAGGAAAGATAGTAATAAAATATTCAGAGATACAAACGTACATCCTTACTAATAGTATAAATGCGACGGTACGTTTGTGTGGAACATTTTTGTCCGAAAAGCATTGAATTAGAATTTCGTATAAAGAATTATATTATTATAGACGAGGATGGGATCTTGTAAATAGCTTTTAATTCAGATGAGCCTAAGTCGCGCGTAAGCGAAAATAGAAAACTCAAAATGTGTCACGTGTCAATCGCATGACATATGTCAAAATGTGTCATGTGTCAATCGCATGACATATTTTGACACAATACATGTCAGTGACTGTGTCACTCCCGTGCATAGAGTAACTAATAAAGGATACTTTTGAGTAAATCAAAAAGCATCCTTAATCCTACCAATATTATATATGTGAAATTATAAGAATGTAGGTATGGATTTATGTTTCTTACTCTTTCACGCAAAAGAGCCTACCGACCGATTTCGTTGAAATTTTGTTTATATATAATATATGTAGGTGATTCCTTGGATTTACACATAGTCTTCTTATTATCAACATACGTGGCAAAACCGCAGGCGGAAGCTGGTAAAATATAATAACGCTTAAAAACTGAACTGTCATTATTGGCATTTTATGTTATTGTTACGTGCCTGACGTCACGTTCCTGACTATGCGGGCTTGGGTTACGGGATTGGATGAAATGAAACACTAATACCAGATTTCAGACTTTCTATTGCCCTTAAGTTACAGCGTCCACGGAGTTAAGTTATCGGCGTTCCTCTCCAGCAGAGTCCGGCCGACTGACACAACTTTGCCGTTCACGCTGACTTAACTCACTTAACTGACTGCACTTCACTATTTCACTGCACTTCACTATTTCACTCACTTTTCTTCTTTTTCACTTCTTCCTTTTCTTCCGAATCGCTTTAGACTTAGAACTCAACTGCCAGCGGTGAGCCGCAGTTCTGCTTATATACCCCCGGTCAGGTTCTGGAACATTCAATTTCGTTATTCTTTTTGATCGTCATGCCTCCAGAACCTTCCAATAATTTCGCTATTCATTTTTATTTATTCTCCTTCTCACTTTTTAATTTTTCATCTCTTTCACACAAATAATTCCAGAAAGTTCGACAAAACTTCCATCAACTAAAAAACTTCATGTTTACGGCGGGACTCGAACTCGGGGTCTCTGTGGTGTAATCCACACGCCTTACCAATTACACCAACTCGTATTGACAATTCACGACGAAATTTACAATCTCTAGGCAACGTTTGACAACCATCCATTGACGTCATGATGTCAAAGAGTTTGAACCACGTTTCCGTCACACTGCCCTCCTCTTAGATTTGCTCGTCCCGAGCATCGTTGCTGCCGTAATACCTCGCCAACCTGTCTATATGGACAACTTTCAAAGGGCTCCTCAAAGTCTTCCGAATTCTGTAAGTAATGTCATTGATCTTCGTGACTATCTCATAAGGACCTTCCCAACTCGGTTGCAGCTTCGGAGATTTTCCCTTCCTTCTGACTGGATTATGAAGCCAGACCAATGACCCCTCTTCAAACCCAACAGAATTGGCTCGTCGATCATAGCGCGTCTTTGCGCGATCACTAGCTTGAAGACCGGCCTCCCTGATCTGCTCATAAATGTCCAACATTTTTGCCCTTAACTCGCTTATGTAATCGCTAAATTCGGTGCGAGAGTCGCCAGGTGGACAGCCCGATACAAGATTTGCCGGTAATCTCAATTCCCTTCCAAAATTTGCAAATGCAGGCGTCTTTGCGGTACTTTCATGTACAGCAGTCCGATAGGCAAGCAAGAAGAGAGGTATGTAAGTGTCCCAATCTCTCTGATGGCTGTCAACCACCTTTGCTAAGTGTCGTTCCAATGTTTGGTTGAAACGTTCGACCATTCCATCTGACTGTGGATGATAAGGGGTCGTTCGAGTCTTATGGATTCCCAAAAGTTTACAAGTTTCCTGAAAAACTTGGGACTCAAAGTTCCGTCCTTGATCACTGTGCATCTCCAAGGGCACTCCGAATCGGGTGAATACCTCGTTTACCAACTTCGTGGCTACAGTTACTGCCTCTTGATTCGGTATGGCAAAGACCTCCGGCCATTTTGTAAAATAATCCATAACCACTAAAACGTAGCGATTGCCCGAATCAGTGATTGGAAATGGTCCAGCGATGTCTAAGGCTATTCTCTCCCAAGGCATACCCACATTGTAGATTTTCATCGCCCCCCTGCTCCTTGTTTGTGGACCCTTGACAGCTGCACAACTAGTGCATTTCCGGCACCAATCTTCGACGTCATATTTGCAATGCAACCAATAAAACCTCTCCTTGATCTTCACCAAAGTCCTCCTAATTCCCAAATGTCCTCCAGAAGATCCATCATGGAACGCTTTTAATACATCCCTTATTTTTGAACGAGGCACCACCAATTGCAAATGCTCGTCCTTGCCGTTTGTTGATTCCCATTTCCTGCACAGAAGTCCGTTATGCAGCGTAAGGCTTTTCCACTGTGCCCATAAACCTTTCGTTACCGCGCTATATTGGGCGACGTCACTCCAACTTGGCTTGTTACCACTTCGTAGCCACTCCAGTATTGGTTTAATATCTGCATCTCTTTCCTGTTCTAATTTCATCGCATCATTTCCCCATGCCTCGTCAACAGTATCAGTCCTTATCACCTTAAGAAAAGCAGTTTCCTTCTTAGCACAATGTTTGCAATCTTCCACGCATGGGCGTCTCGATAATGCATCTGCGTTGCCATGAATTCTTCCGCCGCGATGTTCGATTTCAAAGTCAAATTCCTGAAGTTGTTCCAGCCATCTGGCTACTTGGCCTTCGGGATCCTTAAACTGAAGCAGCCATTTCAAAGCAGCGTGATCAGTTCTGATCAAAAATTTCCGTCCCAGTAAATACTTCTTGAAATGGTGCAGGGTTTTGACTACGGCCAGCAATTCCCTCCTGGTCACGCAATAATTCCTCTCTGGCTTGGATAGTGACTTGCTGAAGTAAGCAATAACCTTCTCCTGCTCACCATCGCGTTGTGAAAGGACACCTCCTATTCCAATATTGCTGGCATCCGTATCAACTACGAATATTCCTTTCGCGCTGGGATATCCGAGAATTGGTGTGTTACAAAGCCGTTCTTTTAGTTCTCGAAAGGCTTGCTCACAATCCTCGTCCCAAACAAAGGCACGTTTATCCTCTGTCAATCGATGCAATGGCTTGGCAATGTCCGAGAATCCTTTCACAAACCGCCGATAATACGAGCACAATCCAAGAAATGCCCGAACTTGCGTTTTGTCTTTAGGTGTTGGCCATTCCTTGACAGCGACAGTCTTGGCTGGATCAGTCTCAATTCCTCTCTCAGAAATAACATGACCTAGATAATTCACTTCGCGCTTGAAGAAAGAGCATTTCTTTGGACTCAACTTTAAATTTGCTCCACGCAGCTTGTCGAGTACCTTTTCCAATTTCCTTAGATGATCGTCAAAATCCCGTCCAACAATGATGATGTCATCGAGGTAAACTAGGCAGGTTTCGCCCAGCAGTCCCGCCAGCACCTGTTCCATCAAACGCTCAAAAGTTGCCGGTGCATTGCATAATCCAAATGGCATCACCTTAAATTGCCAGAGTCCCTTCCCAGTTGAGAATGCGGTCTTTTCCTTGTCCTTGGGATCCAAATCCACCTGCCAATAGCCGCTTTTCAGATCGAGCGTTGAAAACCATTTCATGCCACTCAATGTGTCAAGTGTGTCATCGATTCTTGGTAACGGGTAGCTATCCTTCTTGGTTACATCATTCAATCGTCGATAGTCTACGCAAAACCTCGTTGAACCATCTTTCTTCTTGACAAGCACGACAGGTGAACACCAAGGGCTAGAAGAGGGCTCTATCACGTCATTTTTCCTCATATCGTCAATCATTTCTTCAACCTCTTTCTCACGAGCGAATGGTATGCGTCTGGGCCTTTGACGAATTGGCATTGTATCACCTGTGTTTATTTTATGCTTCACCAAACCAGTTCGGCCAATATCACCATCGCTTCTTGAAAACACATCAGAGAATCGAAGAAGTAAATTTCTAGCTTTCATAGTCTCCACTTTTGTCAGACTTTTGTTTTCGTCTAAGATTTTCGTTACAAAGTCAATTCCCGTACTGTCCTTCTTCACAAGATTCTCCGAGCATTTTCTTATCCAGGCCACTTCTTCCAATACGCCCACAGGCTCTCCTTCTTCAATCGTAATTTTTGAATCACTGAAGTTGAATACCGGAATGCGGTTGACATCAGATGACCCCACGACAGTTCTTGCCGGTAGCCATGAGCTTACGTGTTCCGATTTATCAATCACAGCGCACCTTCGAGGTAAACTTCCTTCCTTCCTCCTAGGTAATGCGATTGGTACGAGAGTCTGTGATTTTGGTGCAAGAACAGTTCTTCTTAAACAGCAAACTTTTCCCAGGGTTCCACCCTTCATCGGAATTTCCTCAGTTCCACATAGTAAAACTCCAGATTTTAGGTCGATGTTACACTGGTGCCCTTGCAGGAAGTCAAGTCCCAGGATGCAGTCATCCAGAATTTTGGCCACAATAACCTCATGTCGATAAACACGTTCCCCAATTTTGATTGTTACATGCAGTTTTCCACTTATCGGTATGCACTGGCCGGTAGCTGATTTCATTTGTAGGCCAACAATTGGTTTAAAGGTGTTTCCTGATGTTTTGCTCGAGCAGCCGAACATTTATCACCGTCCTTGAAGCTCCAGTATCTAATGTTAGCTGACTGTTTTTCCCATTTACTTGACCGTCTATCACCAGAGTATTTCCATCGTTGGTTTGCTTGATGTAGATTGTTGGGGTTGTTCCACTACCAGCCAGCGCCCACCCCGCAGCCCTGGCTGGATTTAAGTTTCCCTGCTGGTCAGAAGTTGAGACCGCCGCGTCCTGGCGGTTCATCTTCTTCGGGCAGTCGCTCCGTATGTGCCCACGCTCTCCACATCCATAGCACATGAAGTTCCGACGGCGTGGAGGTACCTGCTCCGTTGTCGTCATTTCCCGCAGACGTAAGGTACGGGAGTTACCACGCACGGCTTCCACTTCCAATGCATGGGCCAGAGCTTCTTTCATGTTCTTGTGATGGCCCAGATGAACAGCGGCTCGTACTTCGGGGTCCCGAATACCGTCAATGAACGCTTGGAGAAGCGTGCCTTCAATCATTGACGGAGTCGACCGGAAAGCTCGACGCACAAGTTTCTCGATTTCCACGGACCATTGCTGTAGGCCCTCATTAGCACACTGAGTACGCTCTTTTAATTGCGCTCTGTACACGTGCTCGAGGTGGCTGTCTCCAAAACGTGCCTCAAGTGCGTCGAGGAGGGCACTAAAGCTGAGATCCCCACTTGCGCCGATAGCTTCCAGCACTGAGAGCGCTTGATCACGGAGGGCCAGGATAAGGGCTGACTGTGCTTCCTTCTGAGTCCAACCATAAGCCTCCATAAGTGTCTCAAACTGTAGCTTGAACGCGGTCCAGGATGTTGTTCCGTCGTAATGGGGAATCTTAAGCCCTTTCGTTGCACTTGAAGCCGCATTCGGGGCTTCAAAAACGGCTGCAAGACGGCTTCGGCTCTTCAAAGGGCTTGGGCTTGTCACTTCCTGCTTGATTTTGGAGATCTCTTCTTCCACTCTCTCCTCTATCGCCTTGACGCGATGTTCCAACTTGCCTAACCCTTCCTCCACTTCTTGTACCCGTTCGACAGCCTTTTGCAGTCCCTTCGTGAAATCCTTATGCATGTCTTCCAAGCGACGCGCTTGCTCCTCTTGGCGGCGAGCTTGATCCTCTTTCAGCTCCCGTAGCTGCTCCGCCTGACAGCGTGCATGCTCCTCTTGGCGACGAGCTTGATCTTCTTTCAGCTCCCGTAGCTGTTCTTCTTGGCGGCGCGCTTGCTCTACCATCATTTTCTGCAGCTGTAGCAGTAGATCCACCTGCACAGGCTTGGCTTCTGCATCGCTGGTTTGAGCTGCAGCACTCTCTTCCCTCACACGCTGCGCTTCTGCCATTGCACGGGTACTCACTCCTCTTACGTCCTGCGGCACTAGCGGCATTTTTCTCCAATCCCACTTCTGACACCAAATGTTACGTGCCTGACGTCACGTTCCTGACTTTGCGGGCTTGGGTTACGGGATTGGATGAAATGAAACACTAATACCAGATTTCAGACTTTCTATTGCCCTTAAGTTACAGCGTCCACGGAGTTAAGTTATCGGCGTTCCTCTCCAGCAGAGTCCGGCCGACTGACACAACTTTGCCGTTCACGCTGACTTAACTCACTTAACTGACTGCACTTCACTATTTCACTGCACTTCACTATTTCACTCACTTTTCTTCTTTTTCACTTCTTCCTTTTCTTCCGAATCGCTTTAGACTTAGAACTCAACTGCCAGCGGTGAGCCGCAGTTCTGCTTATATACCCCCGGTCAGGTTCTGGAACATTCAATTTCGTTATTCTTTTTGATCGTCATGCCTCCAGAACCTTCCAATAATTTCGCTATTCATTTTTATTTATTCTCCTTCTCACTTTTTAATTTTTCATCTCTTTCACACAAATAATTCCAGAAAGTTCGACAAAACTTCCATCAACTAAAAAACTTCATGTTTACGGCGGGACTCGAACTCGGGGTCTCTGTGGTGTAATCCACACGCCTTACCAATTACACCAACTCGTATTGACAATTCACGACGAAATTTACAATCTCTAGGCAACGTTTGACAACCATCCATTGACGTCATGATGTCAAAGAGTTTGAACCACGTTTCCGTCACATTATAAAGACATGAGAAACTGCAGATTGAGAGTTTTTGACTCTAGTTCTTTTTCAAAGTAGACGTTTTTTTTTCACCTTGGAACTACAAGTATAAAAATATTAGAGTAAAATTACGAGCTGTTTTAAAGTAATATGACAGACAAAGGCAAGAGGAAAGGCAAGTATAAATCCCTGTAAATGGGTTGAAATGTTTTGCAAATGTACTGTGAAACCAGATGTTGTTTAAATAGATTGTTTAAACATTTTATAAACGGTACGACTTAATCCGTTTTTGCGCATCACGTATTTTCTCTTTGTAAACTGTTTGTGTTTACAGAGCAATTTACGTTTGACTGACTCGTTCGTCTAGTGGCGTTCGATGTTGGCCTTGGATTTTCCTTCGTTCAATTAGAGTCGAGTTTATTGGACTTGTAAATGTGGTAAGATTTTAAGTGCAAGAAGGGTTTAATGAGTATTAAACTAACTTTATCCACAATGTTCCTAAATTAGGAAAATTACTATTAAAAATTCCATGGCCATCTAATCATGGCCATTCAATGGTAAGAACAAGAAGAACAATTATAAAGGAAATCACTGATTGCAGTTTGCTTCTAATTAGACGATCAAGAAGTATTTGACAAGACCTTTTTTGCGGATAATTCAAGAATGATTATTGAATTTGCGATTCCTACATTTTCAATAAGTGTTTTGTGGGATATGGGTCATCGAGCAGACTTTTAACCTGATAATAAACAATTGGTGTTCTCACCAGCGAAATTGCAATTAGGTTGCTGGCTTTTTAAAAGTTAGGGTTTATTGAGGATTTGGGGATGATTGATTTCGAAAAATTGACCATGTTCCACAGTAAAGACGAGAAACCAATAATAAACAAATATCGAAGATACCTATTACAATCCTGGAATTCAATACAGAAATATTATATAAATTCAGAACTTAAACAAGTCATACAAGATGGCGGCACAAGTTCAACGACCTTTATACAGAAGTTGATTTGAATTCTTGCCAGTGTCGTGAAAAGGATTGCCAAGTAATCAGATGTCATTTGTTTCTATTGCTGCTGCGCTGCGGTTTGAGAACATGGAAGTATTTTGCTCAATTTACTGTAAATTGAGTATTGAATTGGATCTAGGTATGTTCTTATGCTGACAAGCTAAGCGACAGATGTGCAAAAACACCCTCTAAATTTTGATCATGACGTTGGAGCATTTGAATATAATTATATACCTAGTTCTGTTATTTTATGTTTTGTATATGATAGGACGGCATACGGACTGCTTGATGGTAATCAGCGCCACTCATGGACACCCGCAACAACGAATGAGTTAGGGGTACATTACCGACTTTCTGCGAATAAGGGTTTGGAGATTATGGGATTGGCGTAGGATAAGGGAGGGAAAAGATGGCGCCAAAAATATCGACAGAGTCGAAAGGAGGCAATGGATGCTAGTGGCAAGTTGTCGTTTGACATGGAAGACTAAAGCATTGTTTCAACAATGAACGTTTTCCAGTCAATGCTGCTGCTGCTGCTGATGATGATGATGATGATATCACGCCTAGGGGTTTTAAGGTCGCTAGCCCGATGATCATAATAGCATCCTAGGGATCAATGTATGAAATTCGGAGCTCGTACTGTTCAACCTTAATGTCTCTTATTTCGTATCACAACAATCAAAATATACCAAATTATATGATACACCATCTCAAGGCATAAAAAATAAACCAAACAGAGCTGAACCTCATAAAACCTACTAACGGTCCTTTTATATCAACTTTAAAGTACCAGGGCATCATCGCTTAAGCTACACTTAAATTTAAACGTCTCTTTTGAAATAACAGCACCAAAGTGGCGTGGCGTACGATCGCTCAATTTCGTACAAACTCGACGCACATTTGTACTGTGCCCCTACTGAATACTAATAAAGAGGTTATCCGATGAAGGATTTACTGTGTTATATCAAATGGTAAGCTTTAGATTTAGTTTTGCTCTCATATTTGTATTAATCAGAATAAGAAGAGTAAATAGAATTGGGAATGTAGATCAAGATGGAATTGGGAGATGGATTGATTTTGATTTTGTAAGAGGATTTTTTCTTATGTATTGTGAACAAATTCTATGATTGAAATATAGTACGTACTATTATACATGGTACTAATATTATAAATGTTAAAGTTTGTGAGAATGTATATGTAGGTCCGTTTCTTATTCTTTCACACAAAAATGGATATATCTTGGATTGATAAATAGGTTCCTCTTTATTAATTCGTGGGCGGAAGCGAAACATATTTATAACATGATTTAGCAAGTATTTAAGTACTTGATAGATAAAATTACTCTGTTTCTCAAATAGTATCTATATACCACGAAAAACTATGGATAAACGCATTTCTTTTTCAGGAAACTCTGGCATATTTTATGTGGTCAACCAAAATTGTGCTTGTGTGTGTAAAAAAGTGTAACACAACAATATAGAACACTTATTTTTCCAGATCTGCAGAAAACCTATACGATTTCCAATTCACAGTTGGAAAAAAGCCAAGAAAAAGGTCAGATAGCCTTAACAACAAAGCAAATAGTTTAATATAGTTAGAATTTACACTCAAAGCTTGTGGAAATAGAGAAGCGACGTTTAAATAAGGCGACAGAGAGGCGTCGATCCCTCAATTTGGTGCGCAAAGCTAAATTTGTTATGCTGCCGTCGCAAACCGTTGGATTTTTTATATAAAACATACGATGTATTTGTTGTATATTTAGTATTGATTGTGGACCTTATTTTATGTTTCAATAAGGTCATTTTAATGAACCCTATGTTTGTTTTCTTATGAGGTTGGGCAAAGTACAAATAGTGACAGAGTGTTGTGTGTTCTCCTTGGATTAAATGAGAAATGTGAACTGGTAAGTAATATAAAACTTATAATTGTGTCACGAAAAAATTTTTGCAACTATTTTAATAAAACTCTGTTGAATTTAAGATCACGTAGCAATATTAATTTTAACTTACTTTCAAGTATTTGAGTATTTGTAAAAGGTTTTTACCAACCTAAAAGTCTACCATGAGAAATACAACAGACTCGTTTTTTCAACAAAATCTTCGGCTGCACCATTTTTTCTATGAACTACGTTATTTATCTTTTTGAAATGTTGACAGTCGAGATCATTTTCCCCTGGCTCGCGGTGCTAAAAATCACGGAATTTTAAGGACCACCATTATAATGGCTTGTTTGATGTTGGTTTGAAAAATGTTATAGTTATTATATACTTGGTTTTAACTCAAGAATTTTGTTTTCAAGAGCAAAGGTATTGAAATTTTAAAACCTAATTTGGATACAAAGACGTGACAACACCTGGGTAAACGGGTAATAACAGTCATTTAAAAATCTAAAACAAAAAACAATTAGTACCTACCTAAGGTTATAAAATTCACAATTAAAAAGTATCCCATAAACCAGAAGCAACCAAAAAGCTATACTTTTCCTTTTTTGGGGTCGCTTAACAACGAAACTATGTCCACAATAACTTTACCAAAAATATCGTCAAATTTGTCCAGTGGTACCAAAAATCGTATTTCACAGGTGTCTGTGGAATTTTAGCTAGAATTCAGCGTTTAATTGGCCTAACTACCACTAGATGCAATTACTGACACCTTTGTCATTGGAACTGGCTCAAATAATTCGGTATACGTAACGACACGACACCGACGTGAAATTTGAATGGCACGTGATATTTTTGAAAGATCAAGTACATAGATCTGGCTTCCAATTTTAGCCACCTATTTATTAAATACGAGGTGTGAAACGTTAACTTTACACTGTGTATAATCGCAGAGTCATTGACTGGTCATAGTCTTTAAGAAATATTGCTGGAAAAATCGTTACTAAGGAATTTAAATGTGGGACAGCCATGTTTCAGTATGAATGGATCGCCTCGAATGGAGTGATACTACGACCTCACACAAAACTGGCGTGAAATAACCATAGCGTTGTGTTTTGCCGCGTGAGCAAGGTTACCGGAGACAAAATCCTCCTTGATCCCAATGAAAAACTATTTATAAGTATCTAATCATTAAATTCCTATAACTACGACACGACATCCGACGCTAAAAGATTTTGAAAGAGGAAATGTTTTAGTTGCATGTTTAATTGAAAACAGAACTTATAAAAGAGAGTATTTCAAAATTAAACCTTATTATTGAAATATAAAATTTAAGATTCAAATTAGTACCTTCTATTTTGAGTTAGGCCACTTTTCTATAGAGCATATTATAAGATGCATGTATTTTTTATATTTTATAAATATCAATGAAGTAGCAAAAAGTTCCACTGCAATGAAGTAGTAAGCTCAAATGGAAAACGCTCAAAGGCCAGCGTTCCTATAGTTTCAATAGCTACTAATTTATTTGCTGGTTCCAAACTGCCTGATTTAATCAACTGATATCGTACAACTGAATTTATGCTAATTGGGAACAGATGTAAACTGTTCGTGTATTATTAATATATGTTATAAACAAAATTTGTACTATAAATAAAATTCTATTGGATAACACCGGCAAGCGACTGGATCGAGTTGTTATGTATGCAGTGAAATAATTTTTGCGTGCAACTGATAATTGGGTGATATTAAATTAGGTACCTAATGAAATATTTTAATATTCTATTATATTTTGCGGGTGATAGAAACAAACAAAAAGTACTCATAAAATAACAAAAGATAAAGCAATATTAGTAAATATATATGTAGAAATCTGATTGCACGGTTGGTGCGGTGGCTGGGCAACTGGCCGACGCGCAACGTGTCGCGGGTTCGACTCCCGCACAACGGAACAACTCTTTGTGTGATCCACAAATTGTTATTCCGGGTCTGGGTGTCATGTGTATGTGAAATTGTATGTTTGTAACAGCACCCACGACACAGGAGAAAATCCTAGTGTGGGGGAACGTTAAAAAAAGCCCAAGACAATCTACAGATATGTTCTTATGTTTTAAAGTCAGCAAACAAGTAGACGTATTACCTGATTTGACTTGAAATTACATGTCTCTACTTTCTAAATGTATTTAGACACATAATGACAAAAGGGTGAAGGAAAAAATCGTGAGGAGATCTAAACTTATACTTTCTGATTATTAGTTTGACATCACCGACCCTCCTTAAGGAAGCGTGGTGATTAAAACTCTAACCTTCTCTGTGTGAGGTGATGGTGATGGACAGTTATTGCTAAAACTAAGTCAAGTTCATAATAATTTAAATAATCAAAGTCCTTAACATTCTACATACAATAAAATATACTTAAAAATTGTTTGTTATATTCGCTATGTTGCTGGTGAAAACAGTCTTTGTATAACTTTTTATCTTCTTTGTTTACCCCTATGGAATCACTGGTCCCCAAGTCACAGGCCATAACCTAATTTGGGAGCCAGGATATAATACCCAATGCACTTTTTGCTGTACCATACTGTTGTACTTGTAATGTATGTACTAATTTTTACTGGAATAAACATAAACATATATTTATTAAAATCACTCTAAAATTACATTTTTAAATATTACTATAAAATAAAATAAAATAACATTTAAAAATATAAAAGTAAGAGTCAGCCGGCAGCGGGAGCAAGGTCCAAGCTACCGGTGGTTAGGGCTCCAGAAATAGGAACCTCCTCACAATACGTGCCATTTCAAGGAGGACTGCCTTCTTTATGAGGCCCTTGATCCATCCGCCTAACGTCAGCCTCTTAAGGTGGTTGTCGAGGCTTTTGGGGACTAACCCGTTTGCCGACACAACTATCGGCACGACGATAGCCGAGTCCACATTCCACATGTCAACAACCTCGTGAGCTAAGTCAAGATATTTCAATTGGAATAAACATTATTATTATTATTACCTCATCATTATGAGTCCACCGTATGGCTGGAGGTGGCTCCGGCGAGTGCTGCACGACACACGTCAGGTTGATTGTGCTACCCGTGTTGATGAACAGCTCCGGCCCACCCAGGATTGTTGTCAGTGGCTCTGCTTGAAGAAATCATTTGTTATTTCAAGGACCATATTATAATTATGAAATTCTATATTAAATATTTGTTATTGTCATCGTGGTCTGGTGGTCTGATGGCGTCCTCGTGAATGAGGAGGCGGGTACGAAATGTAGGCAAGTGCCAATATGCCATTTACCGCGTTTTAAGTATGTATTTTCTAAGTCTGTTTTGACACAAATGATCTACCGTAAAAGAAAAACATCATTTGGGAACGTGGAATTAACTTTGAAATCAATTAATTATAATCATAATACTCAAGCCTTTATTTGGCATTGGGCTCTTTTGCCCCGGTGATGTGATATGTAATCTCGAATTTGGTAAAATACTTTTCTAGTAGTTTCTATGGTTAACTTAGTGATTTAAAAGCCCCTCTTGGGCTTTGAAACAAGTTGAGTACTCTCGTTTAAAATTTCAGCATTTCTCATGATATTTATTAGATAAAGCTTTATAAATTTATAAGTACTAAGTGTTTTATAAAGGCTTGTACTAAAATTGGAGAGGTAGTTTAAACAGTTTTCGACTTTATTGTTTCTCTGAAAAACATATTGTGACAACCAGGGACAAGAAGATAATAAATAACAAAATACCCTGAGGGTATTAGTATAGTTACGCCCTTCTTAACTCTCTATAGATGGGTTATTGTGTTTCTATACCTTTATTAATATTAAATAGCTTACTACAATTGGAACAAAATTTTATTGCGATTATAATAGTAAGGTAACAGTATTTTTTTCTTAAAAATAACATTCTAAGCCTTTATTATACCTATTGCAATTCGACATGATGTTCATGGTGGTTGCCCGATTGGCAATTTTAAAGAACTAGCTGGTAAGGATTTCTATAGACACAAGGAACAATTATCTGCGTGATCTACAAATTGTTGTTTGAATGGTATTGGAAGTATTTGTATGTTTTCACAATTAAATTGAAATTCCTAGTGTGGGGTATGGTCCAAACATAAAATAATACTATATATTTTTGGAACACCACTATACTTTAATTAAATCCTTGCTCTGACCCAATGATTAAGCATTCATTATTCTCAGTTTTTACTTTAAAAGCGAGTTTTGCAAGTATTTGTCCTTTTCCCGGTATCGTAATCAAAAGGCGGGCAATTCTAACTTCTTAATAAGGACAAACGCTTTAATATCAATCTTGAAACGTAAAGGGAATTATTTGTTTATGGTAAACAAGAACTTGAGAAAACGCTGAGCTACTTTAGGCTTTTGAGGGGGCTCAAAGATGAAACTTTTTCCTACTTTAGAATAGAAATGTTAATATTTGATTATGTTTTCCTAATTTCACTGTGATTTAAGTTACATGGCTAATCTCAAGGTCTCTGGGTTTGTATCAGATTCAGGCAAAAAGTTTTCAAAATTGTTTACCAAGTCATCGAGAACGAGTATTATCAATATACTCCACGGTTGGTGCGGTGGCTGGTCAACTGGCTGCCGCACAACGCGTCACGGGATCGATTCCCGCACGGAACAACTCTTTATGTGATCCACAAATTTTTGTTCCGGGTCTGTGTGTCATGTGTATCTGAAATTGTATGTTTGTAACCGCACCCATGACACAAGAACGGCAACATGCAACATGAATTGACATGAACATGAATGATTTAAAAACGTTTCAAAAGTCTGACACCGATAAAAATGGTCTGCTTCACATATTATCGATATGCACACGACCAACCCCAACGGTACGTCAACTCCGCACGTATTTTGGTCCATCACAAAAGGTTCGTTAGATTAAGGTCCGCACAGACCGTCCGACGCAACTTAGCGTACAGTGACGCCATTTCATATTCATAAGCTCTGAGAAAATATTGAGCTACAAAATCCAGTCATTGGTTTTTGGTAGCTGTAAAGGTGCTTTATACTTTATGTCGTTGGTTATAAGTGCCTTTTTTAATAAAATGCACCAAGGAAAAGTTTTGGTTATCCTTTTCGTAGGTGTAATTATTGTTAAATCGGGATGATTTGTAAGCAGCAGATCCAAACTGTGGTACGAATATGTCGGCTTGACCGAAGCCATACCACAGTCACAAAGGAACCTACTATATAAAATATATTGGCGATAAAACAGTTTGTAAATTACGCAGCATTAAAGTGATTTGAATATACACTGTGTCAGAAATTTTACAACACGCCATTACGAGCAATATAACACTTTATATATTTTGAATAGCATAAAAACAAAGGTCAAAAAAAATAAAATACCCTTTAATTTTGATCAAAATCATAACGAAAGAGCTGAAATATAAAAGTCACTACGTAAATGTAAGGCTACGCTAAATCAGCCTGTCATTTCTCAAACGGTTTTTCTTCAATTAAGCCATTACAAGCAGTTTCGAATGCGAAGAAAATTTCAAGAAAAAAAATCTAAAAAGGAATTTAGCATTTTAGTCTTTTATTCCATTAATTGCTTTAGAATTTCCGTGTTTTTAAGATTCATTTTAGTATAATGAGTGATTTTTATTTCATAATGGCCGCGGTTTCGTGTTATTGTTAAGTTGTTATTAATAGAAGTGTATTCAACCTGTTTTTTCGCTATGATTGATAATCTACTAAAATTGTTCTGTTGGATTTTCATTTGGCATTTGGCAGTAATGTTTTTCAAGGTCATCCGCGTTAGGAATACGTATTTTCTAACAAGAACGAAGCATTACATTGACTTAATCAGCTTTAAAAGTAAAACATTAAGCATTCTATTCATAAAAATACTGTTTTGAATTCCTACAGAGAAAACATCATGGAAGACATATATTATATACTAACCAGTATTAAAATTCATCAAATGTTGTCCTACACAAACAACTTCAAATATGACACGTATAACAACTCCAATACGTCACCAATTTCATAAACATGTTCGAATTTCTTCCAACGAGAATGTTCTAGAATTTTCTGGCTCAGCTCCATTGGGAACGGTTTGACAGGTTCCCGAAAATGTTCCGTTCAAATCGACTGTTTTATGCTGTATGCATATTTCTACAATTCCTTTCAAAGCTTTGGGATAATGGTAAAATGTTTTCGTGTACAGACTGATGAAAATTGAAAGCGTTTCTAAAATGATTCTTATGTGTATACGATGTAGGTCTACATTTAAACGATAACTTTAAAACATGTAGTTATGTTGTTGCCAACATTTTTGTCATGTTAAGCGGAATTGTCGGAAAGTGTAAATAATAGCAGTCAATACTATTTAATGTAAATTAATCCGGAAAAACCGTTAAAACAATGCTCTAGGAACGAGTCGTTTCGTGTCGCCATTATTGTGACTAGCCCTGTCACTCGCACTTACAAAATATGTATTGTCTCGCTCACACCGTAGGTTCCATTGCATTCCCACATGATATTTAATTTCACTTATTTAACAGCCTAGACCCTACGACACAAGTTATCCCACGGGGTAATCCTTTCACTAGGATTATTTCTAAGGAACGCACTACCGTATAAAATTATAGTATTAAGTTATTATCATAATATCGTGAACAGTGATAACACTGGACTACCATACTGCTAGGATTACTTTGATTATGGTTTAAAGTGGGTTCTATAGTACCTACACATCAGCTGACCCAGTTTTTGTAGGACGGGTATGGTGTTATTAATACTTATCTGTAACCTTATTTATTTTTATTTTAAGAAGAGAATTTTAAAGGGGATTTAAAAAAAATGGTTAACGTAAAAATGTAGCTGTTAATATAATATTTTATAACCATCCTTTGACGACTGAAGATTAAAATTATTTTCCAAGTTTAGTACTTATGTTACGATCTTTTTCTTTATTCCAAAGATTTGTAAGTAAATCTGACGATACGAAATAATACCAATTGATATTATAAGCATACTATCATCAATATTTTCAGATTTTGATTAGGGGATTTAGGGTTTGGCGATGAGAGGATTGGATCTCCAATAACTCTCACACGGTGTATCACAACTCAACGTTGTATCTCCTCTATCAAGACTATTCGCGCTTAAAAATGCCACACCCTATAAACGTCGCGTCGTTGGTTAAAAATTTATCAGTCTTAGCAATCACAAAGTTTTGTAAATATACTCGTACTTATTATTTGTATTTTTCTATTGTCCAACTGGGAGTATGTAAGTCTGACCTGTCCTTACGTATAAAAGTTAATAGACATATCCGAAAATTTTAGCTTCTCACCTAAACTAAAATTTTAAAATCAAAACGACTTCAGGCATCAACGGTATTTCTAAAAAAAATATACAATAAAATCCCTTCTTGACTTTAAGCAGTAGCCCTTGTAACCACTCAGTAAGTCAGTTATAATTTAATGACATTCTTATCCGACAAAAACATTTTTAAAAGATCATCTTCCAACTTAAGATTCATTAACGTTAATGAATGTCAACAGAAACGTGTATAAACAAAGAATTAAGAAATATTTACGTTCTATCCTCAATGGGATCAGAAAATAAAAACAAGGAAAGATAATGTATATTCTGTCGCTTTTAAAATTAAGAATTTTTCGTGTCGTCTTAATATCGGCTCCCGCGATAGAATAAGCTTATCAACAATTTTATGTTAGTAATGAATTCAGTTTTTTCCTTCCGTGAAATACTTTGACACTAAATAAACAAGGTACCCTTAGATTTTTACGTGGCAAAGGAATTTATCTTATTTTTTTAAAAGCTAAGCCTGGAGGTCCTCATAAATAATGTCCTAATCCGCCGTCGCTAGAAATTCCCTTATTTTTATTTTGAATTCGTGATTTTTATTCGTATCCCTTTAGGCGAATGCTTAGGCGTTCTGCAAATTAGAAAACAAATGTTCTTTTTTGTTGTTACTTTGCTTTTTTGTGTTTTCTTTTTCTGCTGGATATTTTCCAAGTAAATTAGGGTCAGTGCTGGATTTAAGTCGCTTGTTTCATATGATCTCGGTCGCTATCATAGTATGCATAGCTTTGCCAAATTATTGTCGATGAAATATAACCTCGCCCCCACCCACCCATTTTTTGTGCTATGGTTATTCTATTCCATATTTTTATTTCCTCAAATGCAAGCTTTGGTTTTTATTCAATTAGTAAAAATGTTTCTGAGATGATTAATTTAAACTTCTTATTTTATTTAATGTGAAGTCTTCGAAAACACGACAGACTACTGCATGCAAAGCTTTCGCACTTTAATTTTAATGAGGTGACGTGAAGTATGCTTGAGAATTATAACTTTGCATCAATGTTTATTCATGTCGTATATAAAATGTATACGAAATTAAAATTAAATAATGAATTTATTTTAGTAAATAGGCTTTAAGGACAGTATATATATTTACAAGTCAATATTACATAATTTATGAATATTTAGAACAGGCCAGATACTTTTATCAATAGAATTTTAATTACATATGAATATTTAGAACAGGCCAGACACTTTTATCAATGTTATTTAGAAATTGAAGAAGGTTTTAAATGAGTTCTATAAGTAGAATATTTTATGTAGTAAATCATGCTTTGAGGGTTGAAGTTTGAGTATCGTGATATTTTAACTAAATTATGTCTAGTTCATTTCCAAAAGGTTAAGTTAAGCAATTAACCACGGACATGAGTTGAAAGATATTTTTTAGCCTATACCTATAGATTTTCCCAGATATTCAGATTCAGATTCTTTTTGTGTTCGATTTGACATTATCCAACAAAAAGAATTTTATAATTCAAACCAGTAGTTCTGTAAATTAGCGTGTTCAATAAAACAAAATAAACTGTTTAGCTTTCTAATATAACTATCAGAACCCCCACCAGAACATCGTCCAACGATAAAAAGTCAAGAATTATTTTCCCTAATAAATGTCAGAGAAGAGAGATATACAATAAAAAGAAAATTAGCATAGTTATCAAGGAAAGTTTTAGTTCAGTAATTAAACTACAAGTGGCGGCATAAAAACGAAACTTAATCTTATACTTACCGACGACTGAGAGATACATCCTGTGCCCGATAGGTGGCGTTGTACCGACTTGGCACTCGTAAATGCCTGAGTCGCGCCGTTGTGGAAACCTTATCTGTAAAAATATGAGTTTCAGTTACCAAGATAAGCGTTTTCAGTTAGGTCGTTCGGCTGAACATTTTAATTGTAAAAGCCAAGGAGTGTTGTGTAATAAGTTTCCTGCTTTATTGCTGATTTTTATAAAAATACCTGATTCATGTCAGCTGAATCTTTGTTCCTTTTTACGAGGGTAAGTTATCAAATGACTTCTCTGGACTGCTACTGGAGATGAGAGGGAGTGTCAGACTTTTACTGAGGCTAAAAACTACTCTGAACCTGCTCTTGCTCCTATTTTCTCTGGGCCGAGACCTCGCTACATTATTGCGCTTCCATACATTTTATGTAATTATAAGACGCGACGATATTGATTAACGAATGATCATTTTAAGCTTTGAACCTTATTTAAACACATGTTTTTTCATGATTATAATTATCGTCGTGGTGGCCCGGGAACTTAGGCGTCTTCTTCATATTTATGTAGTAGGTAAGGCTCAAAACTTGGCAGGTAATTTGTGTGTGTTTGATGCCTTTTCCAAGTTAAATGTACTAAAGATGAAGAAAAAATATAAACTAAACTGGAATTTTTATATTAACTTAATTTACTGAGACACAAATAGGTACCTAAAAATACTATCTGTTACCTTTAAACAATTTCTAAATGCCAAATTATTGTCACTAAGCTATTGAAGCGTAAGACCAAAAGTCAAAAGTCAAAAGTCAAAAATCATTTATTTCAATTAGACCACAGTAGGCACTTTTGAACGTCAAGTTTCCCCTCAACCCTTCTTTTAGTAAAAGTTCAAGGTCGAAAATAATACGAAACACGAGTAGTTTACAAGAAACTAAGAGACAAAGAACTAAATCATAATTACCAACAACATAATTAATGGTCTTATAGAGATAATATTATCTTATGATCACAGGGTCGTTAGAGAATAAATATTGTTGTGTTCAAGGTCAAATGACGTCATATACGAAGAGACATACAAAAGGGTACACTACAAATTATAGTTTGCCCTTGTAAATAATAATTATAAAAACATCAAGTGTGTATGGCAGCGCCATTCTTCCACGCATAATGCTTTTTTGTGAGGAGAAAGTCGTCAAATTACTTCTCTCGCCCTATGTGTCAGACTCTTATTGACTAAAAACCCTCGTTCCTTCTCCTGCTCTGGACCAAGGTCGCAGTGCCTCATTGCTCTTACGCCGCAACCCCGGCTAAACATCAGCCCTATAGGGCCCCGCCTGTGGTCGTCTATTGGCTCTTTGTGGCGTGCGCGGAATGCTACGCGCCTTACGCTCGAGTACAAAATGCTAGCTTGACCATTGTGATAGAGACCAGGGTTGATTTTCTCTATTAGAATCTACACTTTGGAATGAGTACCTAGCTTCTCTGACGAACTGTTAGAGTATTATTCTATTTTGACGTTACAGCAGGTCCTGTTTATGACTTAGCTGGAATAAATGACTTTGAATTTGACTATGGTCTTACAGAAAACTGGCTTGAAACTACGCTTGTAGTGTTTGTTTTTCAGAGGCCCAAAACCTCCCCAATACAGTCAGTGGAGCTTAAACTTATAATAAATAAGTTAGATAAAACAACTGACATAAAGTAAATATACTTTGAACCACCGTTAAAATAACCCAACATCAACCTCTTTTTACATCACGTAAAATTGCTTGAAATTTAACCACAAAAAATACACTTCGTAAAATATTAAAAACGTGAGTGTGCGATCATCCTTACTCGACGCGCCATTCGCATTACACACTCCATATCTCATGGATTGTGGCTACGGAATATCACATCTTATATAACAATGTTGTTCAAACATTGACTAAGTATAAAGACAGACGGTAGTTCCTTAGCAATTTTGTGAGAATATCCATAAACCGATTCAATAAGAGCAAAATATATTTCCTGTAAATTTATGCATGACAATTTCACTTGAAATGTGAACCCATTATGTAGGATTTAATATATATTTTAAGTTTATACTATACTAGCTACTCTCGCGCGGTTTCACCGGCTGCTCAGCTCCATTTAATCGTAGCCTGATGTTTTATAGCCTATAGCACTCAGGAACATTGTAGCTAACTATCAGTGAAAGAATTTTGGAAATCCGACCAGCGGTTCCAAAGATTACCCCCTACCTACAAACTTACAAACATACAAATTGTGCGTGCGGGATACACAGTTGTGTTACATTTAACTCAAAATTTCAATTTCTTCAAGTGTTGTCTCATTGGAAGAATTAGAACAATCGAAATAAAAAAATCGGTATGAAACTTAGTTAACACGGACAATTTAGTTATTTGGACAACTATATCCATCTTTTTATACATTGAACGCATTCTAAAAATAAGAAATTGTTTGGACACAAAATATACTATTACACTGGTCTGGCACGCTTCATTTATTTTATCTACTTTTGAAAACAATTTTTTACCCTAATAATGAGCGATAAGCAGATAGGACCAGAACTAATATTACTATTGTTATATTTTTCCACATACCTTCAGTATCCAATCCTCAGTGTGAGGGTTGTGAACACTGATGAACCTCTGGTCAGAGGTATACGTCATTCTGCCTGACGTCAGCAAGTGAATGTCGCGATGTCGAATCCATGACACCTAGAAACAAATATTTGAGTATAAGGCAACAATCTTGTTTTCATTGATCGAAATGATGCCACGGTAATATAGCCTTCCCAAGATCCCACTTAACCCATTGATCAACTGTGGCTATGAGTATGTTTTTTTTTTTTAAGGAGGGAAAATCATCAAAATTTGATGGTGTCTCTCGCCCAGGATGAGGTGGAAGGGAGTGTCAGACTTTTATTTACTGAAAACCACCCTCTCCCACCAGGGCCTCTTTTGTGGTGGTGTAATCTTTAGAATGGATAGGCGAGATAGAAACTTTACCTGAAAGTTTCAGAGACTAGTTTATCTTTGGCAAAAGTGGAAAGCTTGACCTCAGTGGGTTAAGTAGACAGGAAGATTGTCAATAACTGAATTGTACTCTGTCATCACTATAAAATTTCGCCTTGTATTTAAAAACGCTACCTGAATAACATTAGGTACTGAACCATTAAAGTACTATGTCAACATATTATCAGACAATAAGTCCCAGAGATCGACATTTGTGTCAAACATACTACAAGTACTCACCGTTCTATTCCCAAGATCGTGGACCCTGCAGTTCAGCTGTGCAGTCTTCCCAACTAGGGCTGTCACATTTTTAGAGTGAGGCACATCGAATCGAGGTCCCCTTTGTGTCAATCCTAAATCTACGTCAGTGTAGTCCAACTCTTGCACGGCATCTGAGTTCAGGCCATTTGTGTTGTCTGTACACCCTGTGGACAAAAATTATTTTAAATTATCTTCATCATCAATTCAATTTTAACTTAGGATCTTTGGATTTACCTCATAATTACTACAGGGTTCTCGACGGATTGTTAGGGTAATCCACAAATGCTTTTCCGCGTCTGGTTGTCATGTGTATGAGAACTTGTAAACCCACCCACGACACGACACGAAAAAATCCTACTATGCCAACGTTTTTTTTTTCGAATCAAAATAAACGTGTGAATTACAAATAGTTGTTCTGGGTCTGGGTGTAATGTTTTTCATACATACAATTTCACATAATTGTATGTTTGAAAACGCATCCACGATACAGGAGGAAATTCTAGCGTGGGGCATTCTTTTTAAAGAAAACAGGAATACCAAATTATGCCTTCAAAGCAATGTCTAATGCGCATAACCAATGAAATTAATTTGTAAAATCACGTTTCACGATGACATTTAAAACGTAACGTTTATGTACTTGCAAAGTAGAGCAAAATGTTAACAGCGCATCGCTTATAAAAACTCATCACGTGGAGAACAGAAAGTCAAGTTGGGGCCACTTAAGTTACGAGGACGAGTCGAACTTGCTCACTCTTTGCAAACTTCACTACGTAAGTACTTGTTGTTTTAGTGATGTGGCAGTGTGAGGCAAGTTTTTTGTCGATATTATTTAGGGTTACAATATAACAGCCAATTTCCACTAGTTACTGCAAGAGTTGTTAGTATTAAGGCAATAAATATTTTGCTTTAAACTGAACACAATTTCAAAATCCAGAAATTATCGAAAAAAAATCCATCTTGTGGATACATCGCAACGCATGTGCTTCCATTAATCAGATCAATATGTCGATAATTAAAACATATTACTTGACGTCCTTACAAAAAATAACGAATGATTACTTAAGCTTTCTTAGTAAAGAAAATGTTTTGATACTTGCTACAATTTAATTTAGTTGAGAGTTTTTTTATTTGTGATATTGCGGAGGAGTAACTGAGTTACAGGCGGTTTGGGGAATTCAGGTTTGGGCTGCGACGCGGCGCCACATTGGGCCTCCACTAGCCTCAATCACGCGGCAACTCACAACGCTGTAGTTGTTACACGCCGGTTTTCTGTAAGCCTGTTATACCACTTTGGTTGAGTCATCCCATTCGTCTCGAAGCATGGATCTCTCGCTTTTAATGACAAGCTTAATTCTAAACACAACCATCCTATTTTTCACAATCTAACCTAAATAATAATATTCAAAGCACACCACCGAAGTCGGAACAGCTCTGACAAAATTTTTCGAACTCGGTAGGTAGAGGTACCTAATTATTTGATTTCGTTCACGTTCCCGCTCTAAATCTTAGCTCCTTACACAAAGAAATTTGAATTTAGTATGTAAATGACATTTTAATGAAAGAACGCAAGCAGCGCTCTCAGATAGTGTACCCAGTAGTACTTTGTCAACCTCTTTCACTAACTGCTAGTGAAGAGCTAATTAGGCGTCTCAGTTATTAGGGAACGAATGACAAGGAATTTTAAACTTTAAGTTGTTTGAATAAAGTATTTTGTACATTTATTTCGGACAATTATTTAATAAGTGTCGTTATTGAACTGGTTTTTGATTTAAGAATGTAAATAATGCGTTCAAGTCGATGATTAGGTAGTAGGTTATATAGGAGTTTAGTTAAGTTATTCTATTTGGGAAACCTAAATTCATAATCACTGGTGTGTGCTCACTGTGTTTTCGGGAACCAATGACATTTCGTCGTCATCGTGTAAAGTTTTCAAGTTATCCTACGAAAATAAAATGCGTACGATAACTTGAAAAAATCAAGCGTGTACATCGCTATTATTTTAATCATTTTACTCGTTTATGAAGACGTATGCATGAAATGTATATTTATTAGTCCTTTACGGAAATACTAATGAACGGATCTGGATGATATTATTGTAAGATTTTTTAATTGAGAATAACGACTTACTATCGTGTAAACCTCTCGTCTGCCGGTATATGAGATACGATAGAAGAATAGAAAAATAAACATTGTGTCTCGCTTATACACCTACTAGCTTCTGCCCGCGGCCTCGCCCGCGTGGTATATTGATAAAAAGTAGCCTATGTCCTATTCTAAAGTATATTCTGTGCCTGTCCTAAATTTCATCCAGATCCGTCTAGCGGTTTTGACGTGATTAAGTAACAAACATCCAAACATCGTATCACGTAAAAATATAGTATATGTCACGGTAGTTACTATTCGCAGAGATTATGATCAAAATCTAAAAAAATATATATATACACATAGGCAAGTTTTTTCCTGAAACTCAAGTGGGCCCAGGCAGAAACTAAATATATATTAATATATAATAATATAAATATATAATAATTAATGATTACATAACCCTCAATGTAAGTACAGAATTATACACATTGTACCTACTCTCAGAAATTGGATCGTGTCTTATTATCAGGTCTAATAACGTCACTGATAAGAAATGAGAATTCTAGACGCATCACATGTATTCCTAAGAGAAATCAATCGGGATGTTATAACATTGGATGGTATTTGATTGTTAGAATGTATGCTTATCTTTTGGCAATGGACTAGGATAATATGGTGAATGATAATAGCAATCGATGTGGCACGGACCCCTGTAACTTTAAAAGATTTAAAAACAAACAACAAACAAACGTTGCCAGCCACCCGACTAGAACCAGACCAGTTCCGCGCGCGACTCTAAGAGCCAAATAGCCCACCACAGATGGGTCCTGACATGGCCGACGCTCAGACGTGGTCGCTGGTGAAGCGCAATAAGATACCGCGATCGCGGTCTGGAGCAGGAGAAGGAGCGGAGGGGTTTTTAGTCAGTAAGATTCCGACACTACCTCTTGCCGCATCCTCGGCTAGAGAAGACATTTGATTATTTTCTTCCCAAACAAAGGGGTAAGAAATATCTGAAGTATCGAGCCTCCGACAAACATTACACGATCTAAAATACGGGAGTTTTTTTTTCAATTTGCCTCGATTCTTTTTAATAATACAATATGTTATCAAAATAAATTTAACTCAGTTTTTTTATAATGTTTAAATTACGACTGAGTGTTTCTTTGTCGATAACCAAAAAAATATATCACATTAACTTTTATAAAAGCATTCGGAATATTATGTTTGCACAACAATACATAAAGCATCAAATCAATAAGAAATATTACGTTCAATATACGTTCTATTCAATTTCCTTCGAACATTTCAAAATTCTATTCTATTCGGTGAATAAAACAAGAATTCGGTGCTTCAGGGTGCCAACGTAACAAACTAAAAATACAATAGGAACCAACATTGTCAGGACGTCGCGATAAATATCGTGTACAAAGTTTAATATCGAAGACAGTGCTGCTATCTAGCGAACAGTTTTGTCTTCGTAACATTATGACATTATGGCTGGCAAAGACAACTATTGTTTGCTTTGAGTTATGGAAGTAATTTCTACGAAGTTTTCGAGTTGGGTTTCAGTTGATGTTTTTTTCATAGTGTCTATTATGCACGCTGTGATTAGTTTTGTGTGACGACGATGTGTTGCCAGGATATTTTCATTATAACATGCTATTTTTAGCAAAAACTCAACCACAACAAACAATTTACTTCCATTTTACAAAATGATTTCTTGGTATAATGTAATAAAAGTCCATAGTATTACATTACCTAAGATAAAAAGATGTTTAAACACTGAATTATCTTAAGACAACTACCTACTACATATTTAACTTACTTCAACTCAGTTCACTATCAAAACGATAAAGTTTGCGAGTTCTAAAAAATCATAAGACAGAGAGCACGTAGTAATCCAAAATTATTCGGAAGACTCAAACGACATAATGCCATGATCCATTTTAATCAGGACCCGGTCAAATTAACGGTCGTTTCCGAAAATCTCGTTTTAGATTTGATGAAAAAAATACAAAATGGCGGTCGACAAGATGGCGTCGGGACTTAAGTAAATGTACTGGAGTTTGTGCTTCTGTTCCTTCGATTCTTTCGGAAGGATCAAGGTTAAGGATAGCCTTGTGTGATGAGAAAGTTAATTAAGAGAATTGTTATAGACGGCTCATAAGCAATGGATATAACGTTGGCCCTGCTAATTGGAAGTCGGACCTTTGGGAAGTGACCATACTAAGTATGAGTAAAAGGATCAATATTTTTGTACGAGTAGTTTTCGAGATGTTTAACAATTAATTATTGATAAAATTAATAATGAATCTACTTTATTATAATTATTAAAAATTTATATTATTTTTCACGATGTAACGAATTATTGAATTTTTAATATCTAACTACAAATTCTCAGTAACAAAATTTAAGTCTTACAGTCTATCAATGTATAAATGTGGGAGATCCATGATTGAGCACGAATGGAGCGGCGTGAAACATCCTCAACGTTGCGTTTGCCGTGTGAGTAAGGTAAACGAAGACCCAAATTCTCCTTTGCATGCCTCCCTAATCCATAAACCACCAAAACACAGCCCAATAGGCTGGCAACGAACTTGCAACTGCTTTGTTGTCCTGTTGTGCTCTGGATGTCCATGTGATAGGAAAAGCTTGTTTCGAATAGTGGATGTGATATAGTTGAATGTGGTCTTATTCTCTGTTAAGGACACTGATCTTTCGAGTTTCACTTTCTAGAAACATAATTATCAAGTAAACATTTAACGGCCTATTTAACTCGACCTGTTTGACTCGACTAGTTTTAGCTTTTATAATATTTCATTTTGATAATACATGGAACTCTTTTATAATGTATACTGTAAGTACATAATATTATTTCATCTCACTCTTATCCTTCCTTCTTTCTCCCTCTTTCATCACGAAAATATAAATATATATACACATACACATACATCAAAGCATATTTAGAACAAATAAAAATAACGATGAAAAATATGCATGTAAAAAATGTCTTCAAATTCACATTACCAGTAGTAAATAAAAATCTTAAATATAAGGATATAGGTGTCATTTGCGTAACCCTCAGGCTAATCGCTCCCCTCCTCAAGTGAGCGCCCTAAATGCTCACTGCCTTTGCTCCGGAAACCGTGTTGAGACCCCTTGCTAACCTACCGTGTATTTATGTATATATTGTACCTCTGAATGTATAAGTAGGTTTATAGTATGACTTGCTTCTCCTTGTTTACGTGAATTCGGATTCTTTCGGACGTGATTAGAATATTTTTTGGATTATTTCGTGTTTCTTATTTGTAATGTAATAGTCATGATTTTGTTGTTTCTGTTACGTATTACCTATGGGTCATACTTAACCGGGTAACTTTGTAGTCGTCATTTAAGTTTTTTATTTATTTTAAAACTTGATTTTTACATTTTTAAATATTTTCATAAAACAAAAAAAAAACACTTAAAAATATAAAAAGCAGTATCCCACCGGTTACGGGAGGGTTCCAAACAACCGGTGGTCAGGGTTCCAGAGAAAGGAATCCCCGGACAATGCGCGCCGTGTCTAGAAGTACAGCTTTCTGCATCAGATTCTTGACCCAACCATCTAACGTAAGCCTGCTTAGGTGTTTATCAAGGCTTTTAGCCATGAGACCATTGGCAGACACGACTATCGGCACAATGATTGCTGAGTCTACATCCCACATGTCGACAATCTCATGAGCTAAATCAAGATATTTACTTGCTTTATCTTTTTCAGCTTTCACAAGATTCTCGTCATGTGGGATTGTTATATCAATTATCATTGTGCGACGGCTAGATCGATCTATCATCACAATGTCAGGTTTGTTGGCTACAATTGTCCTATCAGTGATGATAGTTCGATCCCAATACAGTGTGACATCTCCATTCTCGAGAACTGGGTCAGGCAGATACTTATAGTACGGCACTTCAGATTCAACAAGTTTGTATTTTAAAGCAAGTTGCTGGTGGATAATCCTGGCCACGAGGTTGTGTCTATGCAAGTACTCTCCATTAGCTAGGTGAGAACAACCCGAAATTATATGTCGGATGGATTCCCCTGGGCGATGACATGCCCGACAAATGTCAGCCGTACCATCTTTTATAATATATTTTCGATAATTGTTCGTCAGCATATAAGTTTTTTTATTATTACATTATTAATAAAATTGATAGTTAATAAAATAGATAGTTTTATTCTGTTTAGGGCTTGGCACCGACTTCAAACCTATGAATAGGTAGCACATAGAATTGATAGTGTTTTATTATTAATATTAAAAGTATTAGCTTCGCGTACGTAAGAGTGGTATTAAAATATCAATTTTAATTACTTATTTGACACTTTTTTGTTTTTGAAGTCGGTTTTTTTTAAACGTAGTTTTTTTTTATTTTTTACTTTGTAGTGTCTGTTACAAGTTCTTCTGTAAACTACAGTAACATTTTAAATATAAATTAACATATTGAATAGTATATATTTTTAAGTAGCTATGTGTAGGCCTACGAAAGGAGCCGCTCTATTAAAAAATATATATCCCAAGAAATGGGAAAGTTCTCATCATCATCATCATTATCAGCCATTTTAATTTTCCCACTACTGGGACACAGGTCATCTCTCTAGGAGAGGGAAAGTTCTTAACAATATAAATAAATTAAGTCCAAACACGAGATAGCTACTGTAAACCGTTGAGGAGTTCCCTAGACTGTCCTTCGTCTTCATCATCAGATCCCTAGTGACAGTCACAATCCATCTAGGTGTAAAGTTCATATCAAAACGAATTTATTAAGCTCAAGCACAAGGAAGCTGCTATGAATCGTTGAGGAGTTCTCTCGACTGTCTCTCGGTTCCATCCGGAATTCCCTCGACGGTCAATGGTCGCCATCATCAGGTAAACTGCAGACCTTCAGTTGTTATAATACATACAGGTACGAAGTTTTCATCAATATAAATGAATTAAGTTTAAACACGAAGTAGTTACTGTAGACCGTTCAGGAGTTCCCTGAGCTGTCCTTCGTTCTCATCATCAGACCCTTAATGACAGTTACAACTAAGCCTGCTGCAAAGTGCTCGCCAATACGAATCATTCAAGCCCAAACACAACGCAACTACTCCAAATAGTCAAGGAGATCCCTCGACTATCTTCCAGCTCCATCATCTGGTCGACTTCGACTTTCGTCAAGTTGTAGTGTTGTTAAAGGCCTGCTTAAACATCATACAAAAAAACTACTCGCCCCTACAATTTTCGAAAGTTCCCCTCGGTTTCTCCAGGATTCCATCATCAGATCCTGACCTCATGACAATGGGACCAAATGGCAAGTATACACTATCGAATAAAAAAAGAATTTCGCAAATCGGTCCAGGCGTCTTCGAGTACTCGGTGTACATACATAAAAAAAAATACTCGGCGAATTGAGAACCTCCTCCTTTTTTGAAGTCGGTTAACAAAGAACATCAATTCTTTGTTTAATTTGACTTCATCTAGATTACTTTTACTTCAAATAATTATATTATACAAAATACATACCAATAATTCTGGTTTATTTCATCCGCAACTTGGCAACGTCCTTCTGTTTACATTTTACTTCATATTTTAGGTATTCTTATAATAAATCTGGTATGAGTAACATCAAATCAGTTAAAAATATATAAAAATAGAAGACAGTCACAGTAATCTACTAAGAATAAAAATTCACTTATTAATGAGTACTTGCCACAAAAATCTCTCAAACACATAAAGAACTCTTCTTTCCATTAGGCTCAGGAATACAATGAAATCAATCTCACAAGAAGACTAGTATCGATAAAACATAATCAGTAAAAACGAAATTTCAATTCCTTAATACGTTTAGATATTTCATCCGTTCAACTGACGAGCCGAGAGCTAAATCAAAAACATTATCTATCGAGTCGTTTATCTTGAAAGACTTTCATTCATCACTTGATCAGTGATCATTTACTTATCTTAGTCAACTTAAGACCCTCCTTTTCATATTAACAAACTAGCTTGTGCCCGCGACTCCGTTCGCGTGGAATAGCGACTTCCTGCAGATTTTTGGTATAAAACTATCCTATGTCCTTTCTCGATCGAGTTCCAAACTATGTCGGTACCAAATTTCATAGAAATCGGTTCAGTAGTTTAGGCGTGGAGAAAAGATAATACAGAGTTACTTTCGCATTTATAATATAAGTTTGGATGTCCTTGTTTAATGAAACACCTTTGAGAATTGAAAACGATTTTCAAGATGAAAAATATGTCAGTTTTCCGGGAAATAATGTCGTCTCAATAACAGAAGCTCGCTTATTGAAGGCTTCAAACGAGGTCAGGCAGAGAACAGCTTAAGTAAACGACAATTTCATGCTGCCAACCGACTAACAAAGAATTTGGGTGGGCTTATGGCATATTACGTCACAAGTCCCTTAAAGCTGCGTTTTAGACGCTCGCGTAATCAACTAAATGCTTCATTTTAATATTCTGACGATGCTACATAACGCTTTTCCAATCTGATCTTCATTTAGCTATTTGTAGTTTTATTGCTTTTGGTTTTAAGTTGAAAATCAATTAAAGTGTGAGATAGTTTGACATCTTAGCATCCTGGCTTGGTACCGCTGCTGTTAATTTTTTCCTATGTTATTGCTTGAATTTTTTTAATGTAGAAATATTTTATTTTCGATGTAGTAATAAAAATTGACCGATTTGTACAGAATGTTTAATTTCACAAATTTTTGGCGCACGAAAAATTTATTTACTTCAATTTAGTAACAACTTTACTATTTGTATTAAGAATAGACAGATAAGAAAAAGGCTTTCGAAATACTACAACCAGTTAAAAACAAGTCTTCAAAAGCAAAGTTAATTTAAGTGTGGGAGAGCCATGCTTCGGCACGAATGGGTCGGCTCGACCGGAGTGATACCACGGCCTCACAGAAAACCGGCGTGAAACAAACACAGCGTTGTGTTTCGCCGTGTGAGTGAGGTTACCGGAGGCCCAAACCTTCCCCTTCCCGTACCCTTCCCCAATCCCTAAATCTCCAAATCCCTAAAAGGTCGGCAACGCACTCGTAACTTCTCCGTTGCGGGTGTCCATGGGCGGCGTTGATTGCTTACCATCAGGTAATCCGTCTGCTCGTTTGCCGACTTATTATATAAAAAAAAATTGAGTACGTAAGTAAATATAGGTATACAAACACTACGAATAGATTTCGAAACATTTTTATCAAGATAGAAGCGAATATTTTGTATAGGTAAAGGTCAAGCCGAATATTTATTTGTGCGTGTCACGGTCCATTTGCGTAAAATATTCTATGTGATTATTTCATTCAGTTTGTTTGTATTTTGTAATTCATTTTATCATCCTCAATTCCTTATCTGTCTAAGGTAGAAAGTCGCAGTACAAGTAGATACAGATTTACGTTTAAATATAAATAAAGTCTGCCTCGATTGTCACATACACGACAAAAGATTAAAGACCCAATCCTTTCCCCCATCCAAATTCACACACAAAAAGCTGGCAACGTATATGTCATTACTTAGGATGTATGAGTGTACCTGGACGGTGCTGATACCATAAAACAAGAACTTGGAGGCAAGTTTTCGATAAAAAAAGTTTTGGTAAGGATATAATATTGTTGTTTTTGGGTATTGTTAGAAGAAGTGTGCAGACATCGGCCGCAGTACTATATTGAGCTGGTCCCGCAAACACAGCTGAACATCGGCTCTTTTGGGCCCCGTCAGTGGTGGTCTATTGCGAGTGCGGCTACCCTTGCTCGCTCAATACTCGACACTCGGAGTGTCACCTACTGGGGCAGCTGGGGCATGAGGAAGATAGCTCCCTCATACTCTCCTGTCTTCTTTGCGAATATCACTGCACCTCAGAAAGACGAGACGGCTTTCCAGTTTTTCTCGCTTTACACCACCCATGTCCTAGACTAAAGTCGGACGCGAGAGGTTGTCGTCGCCGATCATTTGCCTAAAAAGCAGGGCACACAACCGACGTATACTCCACCATGTCCTCTAGTTGGAGACATATTGGTGTAAGTGCATGTCTTAATTTCGCGTGAAAATGGGCATCAGTTCAGCCAGACGAGACTGAACCTTGGACTGGTACTCTACTGACTCTTCGTGCGAATCGCGGATGACAATCAGTCAAAGACAAGATCAAACAGTAGTTGTAATATATAAAAACGTAACATACAAATAACATAAAATACAGAAATATGAAAAAAGAAATAAGAACGATTATAAGTTAGAAAACAAAAATAGACTGCACATTTAAAAGTAACGGAACAATATGGCTTCCAGCGACTTAACTATCCGTCCTAATACTTCGTGGTTCCACATAAATAAAGACCCCTTCTCACCTGTGCGGCTGACGAGTGCCAAAGCGCCAAGCGCCGCGAAGAGGAAAGCCGCAGACATCGCTAGTTCACGTGTCCATGCATAATCCCACTTTCACGGCTCAAAACACCCTGCATACACGGCAACCTGCGAACAAAAATGAACCTTATAAGCATACATTCAAAGTCAATTTCCAGCTTTCTACGTAACGGGAACATTCGCGATACATTTTGTACGCTGTAGTTAAGAAGTGAAGGTTGATATTTCAGTGTGTTAGTTGGGTGTAGTGTGACTATGCGTGTGTTAAAGGTAGGATACTGTTTTGAGGACGACATGAATAGAATATGCGAGTCATGCTATTATCTTTTTAGTTCGTAAATAGGTTTTGTACATGTATATCACGCGATATGGGTTTTTTGAAAACGTTGCGGGGATTTTTCCCTTACACTCTGGTCATATAATGGATATCTTTAGTCGGTTAGTCTTTAGCTGTACAGGTAACGCGGCCTTGGTATTTGAATTGATGTAAGTTACCAACTAAAAACATGTTCCTGGTTTTGGTTTCCTAATCTGTTAAAATGTATGGAGAACCTGCTCATGAAAACGTATGGAAGTAATTAGAAGTGATTAAAGTCAAAGTCAGTGCATTTATTTTAATGAATTATAAACCAGTTTTGAACGTCGAACTTAAATTTAATAATAAAATGTTGTGTGATTGTACAGTGTCTTGTGTTTTTATTTATTGTTTCTATCAGAGGTCTGCAGAAAGAAAATCGTCTAGGAATATGCAGTATCTTCGTACCCTCTATGTTTTTCTATTAAAATGTTAAGTGTTTTGTGTGCCCAAACTAATAAATAAATAATAAATAAATAAAATAAAAATAAAGTTTCTAATGAGTTTTCAATTTGCTCATTACAAGGTTTGGTTGGTTATAAGGAAGGGCTAGAAACTCCATGTTCCTCTTTTTCAATCAGTTTCATAATCAATTTTTCAGTTACATAATTAAGTTGGTTTTATCATGTCATAATCATCAGCCTAGTGCCCACTGTTGAGCACTTTCACTCTTCTCACACGGAGAAGGTTTGAGCATTAACCACCACGCTTGCTCAAGGCGGATTGGCGATTTCAAACTTATAATTAGAAATTATAAGTCCAGGTTTCCTCACGATGTTTTCCTTCACCGTATATCAGTGGTGTCTATATAATCATAGAAAGTACATATGACGCGGAACAAGTCACATTGGTTCTTGCTAGGTTTCTTTGCACCCTCATGCATGAAAAGTGAGCGCCTTAACCTCCGGACCACCACGACTTCTATCATGTAAGATTTCATAATTATTGCTTCCAATCCGATGTACCAAATGTTCTTTTTTCAGAGAAAAACTGTAAGTAACAGCCTAGTTAACAATTTAAATCAAATTTAAAACCGTACAGAGTAAATATGAATTCATAAAATTGAGTGCTATTGAAATAAATTTATTCGACGTACGTTAAAATTTTAAACAATCGACGGATTTTAATTAATAAAATGATGATTTGCATTCGAAAATATGGAAGAACTCATATAATTTGCTATGTGTTTTCACTATTCCTGATAATTTTTGCAATTAAGATTTATAGCTTAATTTTGCTGAAATGCTTCTTCCTGCAGATTAAGGCCTCTAGTTCCAAATTATGGCTGTACCAAATTTAACACAAATAAGTTCAGTAGTTTAGGCGTAAAGAAAAGACAGACAGACAGAGTTACTTTCGCATATATAATATTAGGTTGGATTTTTTGGATTCAAAGACACTGACCTACCCTAGGTATTTCTCCTGTGTGTAGTGCGTTTACAGATACAATTTGAAACACACATGATACAAGGACCCGGTATAACAATTTGTGGATCACCCAAAGAGTTATTTCTTGTGAGAAACGAAAAACATATAAAGACAAAACGTAAATAAAATTAATGAAAATAATCGTGGCCATCAAAAGGACAATTATTTACAAAAAAACACCCTATACAATTTTCAATTAAGTTGACGAAGAAATAAAAAAGGTAATATTCCCGCAAAATGTTTACCACTCTCCTTTTACTGCGAATATTACCACTAGTTTTGGTCCCTTCGTAAAAAGAACCATCGATCCCACCATGTATTGAAACCATTGAATATGGACTTGTCCGGGGAACCACGGGTGAATGGGGACCCTAATGAGTTTATTCAATAGGAATAGTCTTCAATGTGCGTAAAGCGAGGTCATTATGTAAAGAGGGATATAAACCAACCAAATGTTTGGGTCGAGTCTCTGAAATTGAGATTTTAATGGTCACCATACTGATATTGACGTCAAATGTACGGCTTATTAGGATTGGTGGCAGAATTTGGTTCTGAATGCCTGTCTATGTATATGTTTTGATTGCCAATCATGTTTTTTAAAGACATAGAAAATAATGTTCGTAAAGGATGCTAAGAAATATAACCTGGCATAAAAAAATGCAATGCTATATTACCAGATATATTAATAATTAGTCGTTATTATTATTATTTTGTTTTCTTCCACTCCTATAAATCAACCTTTTTACTTTATCCATAACGAAAAAATTCAATTTTCGAACATGTTTAAAACTCCATTATCACGAAGTTACACCACAAAACAAAAATTGACATTGTTTGTTGTTTCATACTCAATAATTATAAAATTAAGTCACTTTTTAAAAGAAAATGGCCAACTAAAGTTGGTGGCGCTTTGACCGACTTTGAGGCGAAGTTTTTTTGTTCGTTACTGTCCGAAGTTGGGAGGTAGCCAAGGGGGCTAGAATGGTCCGAGTTAGTTCATTAAGTGAACTATAAGTAAAATAGAAGTGGTCTTTGAGCTATCGATCAGGGAAACTATTCCAAGATTTCACTTTACTTTTTTGTATGAAAACTTTTATTCCAAAAGTACATCGGAGATAAAAGAGAAACTTAAAATATATTTTTTATTCTATTTCTATTATAGGTCATGACATTGCAAAAGCAAGCATGCCAAATACACGGTTTCAAGTCTTGAAATCTGTATGATAAATGTTAATGAAAATTTCATCGAGGCCTGAACTAATGACCATTAAAATACCCCAGTAATCGTGAAAATCGTTAATCATTTATGTAGTTTTTGCCTTATACAGAAAATTATCTCCCTAAAACTCACATTCAATCATAATCAATCAAATAAGGCGTCCACCGCTAGACACAATCAGCCCTTATTACAAAACAACAAAACAACCCCAACCGGATTCCGACCAAATATAAATCATATGCAAATGTAATTAAGATCCCTATTTCGTATTTCTATCTTTGTAATACCGACGGATCTAATACGAAAATATTTACAAAATATTTCTTGGTCATATACCCAAAGTTATCTCCGTTTGGGTCCAACTTAATAAAGGGTTGACGATACCATATGTAAGGTTGAATCCCAAGTATGTACTAGGACCCTTTATTTGTACTAAAACATGTAGATCAGTTTTTTTGTAATGCTGGGCATTATTTTTCTCCTTACATCATAGTAGTACTCTCTATAATAACCAATGTTAACTGACCTCTTTCTTTATGAAAGGCCTGGGTACAAAAAGGTCAAGTTTTTCTGGAAGTTTTGGCTGTCGTCATATGAAGGCACTTCGTATTTAAAAGACCGGCAGCACATGTTTCAACCTAAATTAAAGCCAAGACCGCAATTACGTAGGCATCAAGCTAATAAATGGCTTCCAAGAACTGAATAATTGGTTTTTTCCATACCGATTTTGGGATCAAAGCGCTGGAAAATGTAGCAGCTGCTTCTATTTTTATGCACGGTTGAAGTTAATTTAGTTTCCTCTTTAGAGTGAAGGGAATAGAGTTCTTTATCCATTGACATCCAGATGTTTAATATTATTTTTGTTTTACTTTATTAATAGCAAAAAATAAAGATGTATACCACACAATAAAACACGTCGTATTTGTTAAGATCCACCTCTTCAAATTCTAAACATTTTTTAAAAAAGAACCAGGCTAAATGGTAATTGCAGTAGTTAAATCTTAACAAGCAAGGTAGCATAAATCGTTTTTCTCATTACATTACAAACTAGCATCCAGCCCCTGCTTTGCATGGATGTCCAGGTACCTCACCAAGTAACAACAAAAGGATCTCCATTTCCCTATTTTTGCCTCTACTTTTATAAAAGCCTTTTCTTGGCAATGACAAATAAAACAAAATGCGGCCCAGGCTTGAAGCAGGAGAAGGAACAGGGCGGTTTTTCGCAGTAAGAGTCTACCACTCCTCCTCGCCAAACTCAAAGCTGTATATACAAGTAAAAAAATCTCTTTCAGGAGGAAGATCTGATGATTTAAGATTATTACTAAAAGAAAAACATGTTCTTAATCCAAAACAACCATAATCTACGTAAATGGAGCGCTCATACATAAAACAGTAACGCCTACTCACAAGAAATACGCCACAAAACCGCACGTCTTTTCAATGGGTCCCAAAATAACTGGGACTACAAACTTCTAGCTGTCCCACTTCTATCTTGGAGAACAGATCTAACTTGGCTGCAGTTCTTTACAACTGAAGTTTGCAATTGAGAAGTTCGTCACAAAAGGCTTGAAAAAGATATTTGGGCCAATGTTTGTGACAAAAAAAGTTTGTCACACAACGTCCTGAATATGTCAGGTCGATGTTTGGACCAAGATGTTCGTCCAATATTTGAAGCAGTAACTGAAGTAGTAAGTATTGAAATAGTTTATACCTAATTTCGATGTATAGGAAATAATTTCCTGTTAGATTTTCATTTGTTTTCTTCATGCTACAGTTTTATTCAGAATTTTTGAAATTCTGAACTTACGTTTCGGATTATGATTGACTTAATATATTCTACGCGTAATATAGAAGAAAAAACAAAACTTAAGTTTAATAATAAACACATTTTATTTTCTATTTCACATTCTTAATACGTATATTATGCCAAATACGTACCTACACTGACTTTAAAATGTCATCTTTATCTATAAAATATTATTATGTATATATTCATAGGTATATTATAACCACTGAAGTTGTAACATTGCTATCGGATTCTCCGGTAGGTATATACGAAACCGCAAATACTACTACGCCTTTGCTACGAAACAGCTACGGCGTAGATGACGTCATGGCTACACTGCTACGCGATCGTATCAATTGATTTTGTGCTGCTTCACTTGTGTTTACTTTCCGCTAGTAGCGAAATTCGATTATTTCTGATATAGAGATACTCATATTTGATATAAAAACATATATTTACCTTTCATTCTTACATAATAATATGTATATATAGCTAAATTATGTTTGTCAGGCTAATATTTTAAGATCGGATTTTGAGATGCGTAACGGGACATATTTAAATATTTTTTTTCCGAGAAACGTTTATGTACATTTCAATATTTAAAGATGACCATAAAAAAACGAATAGATTTTCTTTTTCTGTTACGTTGTAGCAGAAGCAAACTGTTTATTTCCATTATATTACTTATAGATTTTAGATTCAATATCAACAACTGCAAATTTTGGTTAATCGATAAGTCTGAATACCTACTAATAAAAAAAAATCTTTATTACACTAATTATAGTTACAGTGTATGGGCTTAATATAAGTTTGCAACGCTGCAAAATTTAATTTATCGAACAATTTTTCTAAACAGTTACATTATGCAATCCCTGCAAAACTAATAAACATACAAAGCACAAAAATATACAAGACAACATCTTAAAGTACCCAGTCTCAATATCGTTATGTTCCCACAGAATTTTGGCAACAACTAGCCTTTCAGAGAACTCATACGATATTAAAATATCTTTCTTTGTATTTGCCAAAGGCCCATTGTCCTCGTTACAAGGGAAAACTGTAACATAAATATGGAATTGTATGTTTGTACACAATGGTGAAATAGTTCAGTATGTATGTATGTGAAGGCTGAGTGACTTCTTTGAGCAAATTAGGCTGTGTACACTATAGTGAATGCAAATAGTCTGGTTGAATAATAAAATAATGTAGGCACATTTTGGTATCTTATGTAACATTTTTCCAGTGAATAAATAGAAAATTAGAGTCTTTGGTTGAATTCAATAAAGTTAAAATTGCCATTACCGAGAATGGTTAAATTCCCATATTCGAAGGGTCATATTTCAGCCTTGTTTGCTTTAAGGCCCATTTTTCTACCATCCCATACCAAACGCAACACCAAAGGCCTTACAAGTTCGTTGCTGGCTTTTTAGAGATTAGGGTTTTGGAGATTTAGGGAGGAGGGAGGTTAGGGAAGGATTGTGTCTTCTATAACCTCACTCATACGCCAAAACACAACGCTGTGGTTGTTTCACGCCGGTTTTATGAGTGGTCATGGTATAACCCCGGTCGAGCCGGCCCATTCATCCTGAATCTTGGCTCTCCCACACTTGAATTTATATTAAACCTTTCTAGAAATGTGAGTGACACAAAATTTCGGTTTCTATTGATAAGAACATACTCAGAGTTGATTATATTTGTACATTGGTTCCTGGGGGTGTTTGTCGTTCTAGACGTTATTGGATCGGTATGCCTACACAAGGAAAGATATCATCAGTACTCGACTATTTAAATGTCATACGTATTTGTATAACCTACTCGTGTTGATAATTTCGTTCGTTTAGTAGTTGTAAAAAGGGTCTCGAATATTATGTTAAATTTATTTTACTTGGTTAAAGCGATTGACATGGTGACCTGGACTCTATTTTTATACATAATATGAATTCTTTATTCAACATGTAAACATATTATTTACATATTTAAACATTTCTTCAAAATGTTTAATTAAAAAAACATTTAAAAATATAAAAAATAGTGTCCCACCTGTTTCGGGAACAGAGTCCTAGCTACCGGTGGTAAGGGCTCCAGAGAAAGGAACCTCCTGACAATACGAGCCGTGTCCAGGAGTACCACTTTCTGAATCAAGCCCTTAATCCAGCCACCTAACGAGAGCCTCCTAAGATGTTGGTCGAGGCTCTTGGCTATTAAGCCGTTGGCTGATTAATTAATATACATAATATTATTATTAAAAATAAAAAAATTGAGATCTTATTTCACGATAAAAATGTTGTTACAACGACACAATTTTTTTAAACAGTCCCGCAGCCGTTATTGCCCCTCCGGTCAAAACAATCAACTGTACCAAACTTATTGAACTTGCGTAGGTATTTATAAAATACTAGCCTTGTTGATTGATTTTTACCACATCACATGCTTCTTCCTTAAAAGGCCACGGGGTAAAAGGTTAGCACAATTTCAATCTCATCTGTGTAGTAACACGTTTTCGATAAATATACAGAAAATAAAATGTGGCAGTCACCTACTTTTAAAAATGTCAACTCTAAAGACAGTATTACATTTGACTTATTTATTTATTTTATATCACAAAGGTAGCCATCTTATGTGCTAAGCCCCACAAAACCGTTGTAATGGTTTGACTGTGGGGTCAGTGAGTATCTTTAATAACAAATAAATTTACTTGTAACTTAATGACAAAGAACTTGCAATAACATATATAAAACTTTACCTAATTTTTATCGAAATCTAGCTAGAATCAGAATAATCAGCTCGAGGTCAAAACACAAGAACTTCAAAACTCCTAACTAGGCAAGAAGCAAGCGATCGACAAATGAAGCGCCATCTAAAATATCAAACGGTTTAAAAGCTATCGTACTATTGGAAAATTCAAGTAGTTTAGGACTTCATTGAAATTGGACGTTCAAACGAGAAGCTTAAGCTTGTAAGATACAAAAGAGCTATAACTCTGTGTTAACAGCTGTGTGGGAGAGCCAAGATTCAGAACGAATAGGTCGGCTCGTCTAGAGTGATACCACGGCCTCATAGACAACCGGTTTGAAACAACCACAGTGTTGTGTTTCGTCGTTTGATTAAGGTTACCGGAGACCCAATCCTTTCCTCTCTCCCTATATCTCTCCAATCCTTAAATATTCAAAACCAACTGGGTGGGATGATATGGAATTCAAAAAGAAATGTTACTTTTTTTTCAACCTGAACTGCCTGTATCAAATAACGGACTTCGAACTGCTTGATCTCATTTCAATAAATCATATTTGACGTCATTAGAATCTATTCAAAGATGCAGTAAGAGGTAAAGACAGTATACAATATTTCAAGTGTGTTTTTATGTAAGGGAAAGCCAAGTTTCTGTACAAATGGACCAGCTCGACTAGATTGGACACTACGGTCTGTGTTTTGTGTTTTACCTTTGAATGAGGATAACTAAGGCCCGACTATCCCCCACCCCATTTCTCCCCAAGTGATGATCATGGGAAGCGCTGATCACTTACTCGTGAGCCCATTTGCCGTCGTATCAGATAAAAAATCAAAAGAACAAAAATTTCAAATCCAATTTAAAAACGATTTACTAAAAACTTTTTCTATTTACAAATTGAAAGATTAATCCATGTTATACAGAGAGCACAAATTGGCGGATAAAATTAAATTCCCCTTTTGCTTTCCTATTGCGATTCAAGTGCCTGAATGCAATCACAGGGTACCGAGATTCGATTCCCGGAACAGACAAGCGGAATCTTTATCTCCGAGGAAATAAATTAGTTTTAGTTGTTGTGGTTCTCTCCGATGGAATGAAATGTCAATGGTATTAAGAACTATGTTTTCTTTCTTTCTTTTCTATTCCATTTCCGATAAGAAGCCTGAAGGATAACGTGGATTGGATTCCTTTGTGTTGGGGCAAATCTCGGATTAGTTGATGAGGTATAGTTAGCCTAATAGGTACAGTATGCAGATCTGAGGGATGTTTTGTAAACTTTTGGAATAATTTGCTTCGGCTAGTTGTATTTATGTGGTTGATTGTTTGTTTAGTGGTTTTGTGAAAACTATGCTCTTTTGTTTCTTTACCAAAAACGAATATTAGGTATTTATTTTACTTCTGTTTCAAACTAGTCTTATATCTCAAGTGCGTTTACCAATATACAATTTCGCATATACATTACACTAAGGCTCAGAGTTACACAAACAGTTGATAAGAGAACATTTCTAAAACCAAACAAACCATATAACATTGATTAATTATCTAGGAAATATTTCGAACTTAACTTGATTGATAGGCTATTTCTCGAAAAGTACAAAAACACTACCATCTAATATTAATATAACTACATGCTGCTAAATCTGATCTCTGAAAGATTTTAAATGATTACTTAAACATAACTATTCCTTCTTAACGATTTTTCTCCGAAAATATTTGCTTAAAACAGGGTTATGTAACCATTAAATGATTCTGAATATGGCAGTTTAAAGATATATTCATTATGCTTTTTCCTTTACATACATATTTAATAAGACCAATCTTAAAGAAATAAGCTGTTTTCTGAGCAAGGGATAAAAATATTGGATTTTAAAATGGAATCAAATTAGTCGGGTTTATTCACAAAGTCGGTTAGCTCTCGATGTTTTGAAGAGATTCTCGAGTGCATTGCGGGCGAGCTCTTGAATCATGTTATGCTGATTCCACTTATTCCAATAAAAAAAATGTTTTTCTTTATGTAAAAACCGGACTTTTTCCCACCTGATTAAGATTTATTAAGGTCAATTGCAAAGTAATTTGGGCCAAGAAATCACTCAAAACTCTCCCTCTTTACATTCGTTTCATAATTCTAAATGAAATGTTCAAAAATTTTATACAAATTTTTATTTATAAAAAAGTAACCTTTGAACATAAATTTACATCTTTCTTACAATGTCAATGAACTTATATGACTTTCAAACTAATTCGAAAAAAGTTCCAACCACCGAATTTACATACACGCCAAAGAATTTTCACTCTTAAAAGGGAATATTCTGGAACCAAATTACTTTACATTTGTATATTGAATATGCGGCTTCGGACCTCCAATATTTACTTAGAGGAGACGTTTTAGACCCTACAAAGGGACAAGGCTACAGAACCTTTGTAGAAGAAATGTCAAATTAAGTCTGGGAAGAATTTTCACACCGCTCAGGAGCCTATGCAAACATAGAATTAATTTATTTTTGTTGAATATGTATGTACAGTACGGTGGTTTTACGTTTACAGGAAAGAGAACTTTAGGTCTGAAATTCGGTGGTTTGTAAAATTTTCTAGTTCGTTGAATAATGAAAATGAAATTGTTTTTATTTAGAAAAATATTCTTGGAAAAATCAGTTTCATTTAAGTCAATTACGAAATAACGGAGATGGAATGAATTTATAGGCATGTTTGGTAGCATATAATAACGTATGTTTTTCTGTTAAGCGTGTGTGTTTATAAAAAATCAAATTGTCGATACTTACTTACATTTTTTTGTAATTTAACGTGACGTCGTGAGATGAACGCTCGGTTCGTCATTTTTACACTTCAACATAATTAATGAACGATTTATTTTAAGGCTCGGCAAACGAGCTTACTTATTACTTAGCTGATTACTCGATGGTATGTCTTAATGTCGCAACACAGGGATGGGGGGAGGGAAAGAATAAGGCCTCGGGTAACCTGACTGACACAGCGAAACACAACCGGTGAGGCCGTGGCATCAACCAGTTAAAACGAACAAAAAAAAAAATTCGCACCGAAGCATGGCTCTCCCACATTTAAAAAAGTTGTATTAGAAATAAAATAATGATATAACACACAAATAGCAATACATGCTATATTTCACTTTATTTTACAGCGGACAAAAATGGACGAAATCGTATATCTTGAACTGAATTTCTTTGTAAGTTTAGAACTGCTTAGATATGTAACAAAAATTTAGGGCACACAAATCAAATGGTCCACAGTCGAAACGCAAGAGAACTGCCAGAAATATTCCATATCATAATAGACTATAAATTTTATTGTCCCACTTTCTTATCATATTCATATTATATAGCATAGTTACTGTCATAAACCTACACTTAGATATATATGTCGCGATAGTAACGCTCTTTGCGGAGGAGGCTGAGTAAAACAAAGGGCTTCATTATTTATAGGAAAGATTGCCAAATAAGCTGACCAGAGGCTTTGCAAGTGCGTTGCTGGTTTTAAGGAATTTGGGGATGGGAGATGCAGCATTTTTTCACGCTGGTATTCTGTAGATGGTGCGCAATTAGCGCCGCAAATGGAAACCCGTAACAACAGAGGAGTTACGAGTGCGTTGCTGAAAGATTGGAGAGGGATTAGGGGAGGGGAAGGGATTGAACCTCACGCTGGTTTTCTGTGGAGCCGTAGTAGATATTATTATCACTAGGCTCACTAGACTCTCCCACATTTGATGTCGTAGTATCACTCCAATTGAGCTGGCACCCCATTTGTGCCGAAAGATGGCCCTTAATGTCTGGATGCATATCCAATCAGTTTTTGTATTAATTAGTATTATGTTTAATTATCACAATCAAGCTCTCAATCGTATAAATCCAGCCAAAGAACATCCGTGTGCCATTTTACAGAACTCAATGATAAAGTGAATCAATTTTCCTGTGACAACTGTTAAAATCAACTTTCCTATAATTGATGTTAATCCTGTTTCAATACGACGGCCGGCTTGCACGGGGTACATCCAATGAGATTCACATTCATTCATTAATCCTCGAATCAACATGAAAATCCGATTTAAAACTTAACGTCATTATACGGAAATTTTGAGCCGTGTGTACTTTTTTATTGTGCTCTATTTAAAATCTTTAGAATGAAATGTAATGGTACCACTAACAAAATAATAACTAAACTGTGAAACTGCCTTATTGCTCGTATTATGTGTATCGATAGCAATTGGCCCAGACCTCGATACAATAATATAAGTTTACTCAAGGTCTAAAATTATATCTAGTGAGGCAGTAGACTCAATCACTATTACGCATAACTTACAACTGTTAGTAAAAATGTGCCAAATTGTATATTCATTTACATACCTCTTCGTTACGTCCGTGAATCCTACAGGAATAGTACTACAGGTTCCAAGAAAACGAGTAAGGTTACCAGTAACCATATCTCCTCTTTCCTCATGCCCTATCCCCAAATATCAAATTTCAAATCTCTAAAGTGTCTTTTTTTTTAAATTGGATTTTTAAGTGTGGGAGAGCCATGCTTTGGCACGAATGGGTCGGCTCGACCGGAGTGATACCACGGCCTCACAGAAGACCGGCGTGAAACAACCACAGCGTTGTGTTTCGCCGTGTGAGTGAGGTTACCGGAGGCCCAATCCTTCCCCGCCCCCAATCCCTCCTCAATCCCTAAATCTCCAAATCCCTAATCCCTAAAAGGTCGGCAACGCACTCGTAACTCCTCCGTTGCGGGTGTTCATGGGCGGCGCTGATTGCTTACCATCAGGTAATCCGTCTGCTCGTTTGCTGACCAATTAAATAAAAAAAAAAAAAAAATTGGAACCTCATTAACTTTTTCCGTCTGCGTAGATTTTTTTATCAGGGGAAAATCATCAAATTACTTCTCCTGTCCGGGGAAAGCAAGAGAGAGTTTCAGACTCTTACTGCCTAAAAACCCCCCAGTTCCTTGCGCTAAATTGCGCTTACCACGCAACCCTGCATGGATGGGGTGAGAGCTATAACTGTTAAACTGTTACTGACAAGAAACCACCCCGTTATTATTCTTACTCCAGACCAGGGAACCGTTAATTATTGCAAGCAACGGTTAGGCCAAAAGGCAGTGCAATGCTGTGACAATTATGTGAAAGAAATAACATCAACGTTCTGCTAAAGAGACAGCGAATAAATAACCTAGAGAATAATTACCAAATATAGTTTCGAGCTGACCAGGTCATTACGACCAGTTCAGGGTAGGAAAATCATCGGACATTTTTCCCATATAAAAAACCTCGTCCAGAAAATAACAATTGACAGCCAACATCAATAACATTGACATAGAATCATAAGTTAATACAAATACAGCGTCTTCAATTCATAAGTAATCCGGTGTTCCATTCAGTGAAACATCGTTTATCATAATACGACAATAAACGGAACAAAGAGGGAAGTTTCGGATTTATTTCTCCGTTTGTTTAGTGGCTCCATTCCTTAGATTAAAAGCACCAAGATATGGATACTCGAGTTCATCTGTTTGCACCAATTTTTGTGATGTTGTGTCAATAAGATATGACCTTTGTTGCTTTTCGTTTTGGCTCGTGTTTTCATTACTCGAATGTGACAACTTACTTGCTACTTTGTCAAGGAAATAGATACTTATTTGATAATTGTTAATTTTTTTTTAACATCATGATATCTTTGTGTTCTTACAAATGACTCCATGGTAAACAGCTAACTAATTAAGATTCCAAGTACTGATCCTATATTTAATATGAAAAGCGCAATCAAAATTTTCAAAACTTGGTCAAGCCTTATTTTGATATGCTCTTACATTTTTTTCTTACATTTATATTGTACCAATATCTAGGGTTTCTACATAATGTCTAGATTTGCGCTATGTACCTAACATCAACAGGCAATTTTCAACATTCAACAAAAAAACATAATCTAACGGACTTACACGAGTTTAGAACATACATAATTGAAAGTGGTCAAACAGTTTTTTTACGTTGTAATAACTAAGACGACTCGGTGTCATAAAATTTCTATGTAAAATATTATTTAAAATTTAAATAAAATGCCAGTCCAAATAGCGAGGAGGAAATTACGACCGTCGATCATAAACAACAGTGTAACTTAATCTATCAACAGAGGATTTTAAGAATAAACAAAATTACATTGTTGTTCTCAAGATTACTCGACTATGTGCTAGAATCTTCTTCTTAGTAAACAATTTTATTTTTCCAAGTAAGTATTAGTAGTGTGCACATACAGTACTTTTATTAAGTGACAAAGGTGTCAATCGCATGTAGATAGCGCGGCTCTAGCCTGGAACAGAAGAAGGGCCGAAGTGGTTTTTAGCCAGTAAGAGTCTTACACTCCCTTTTAGAGAAGACATTTGATGAATTTCCTCCCTCAAAAAGAAAAGTGACAAAATCTAAAAACTTAAAATTATTTTTTTCTATCCTTAATTCAGTCCGAGGTCAAACTCACTACCGTCAGAATATCTATAGTGACTCATGGAGAAAATTGTTTAATGCTATGTCAAGAAGGAAACATTAAAGTTTGCTAGTGTCTTGAAGTTCGCCACGTTTTTCTAATAATAATTACGAAAGAACAAAAACTAGAAAGCACACATTGCTAAAGTAAGAGAAATAAAACCTAATTTCGAGTGCCAAACACAAGGCCCTTTGGTTTTTTATTTAAATATACACAAGGCAAAAGTAGCGTAATTTTGTGGGTAAGTACGAAAAGCGAAAAAAAGAAAATTTACGGCGACATAAAATCTAGGCGTAAAAAAGATAAACTGCAGATGGCAAATACGACGAAGATTAGCAAAATGTTGCTATTTTTTGACAAAAGGAAACATTATTCTTGTACTTACTTTCTGTTCAAGGTACATTTTCTGTTGCTTTGATTAAAATGTACGATATAGAGGCTATTTTAATTTATCAAGAGTACGTGTGTTCTAGTTTTAAAATATGAGCTATTGTCTGGCTTCCATATTCTCTTGTAGAGGATTAGTTTTATTATGCATAGTTCATATTTCTTTGCATGAACTAATTATTATTTCTCTCTAAATGAAATATTTTTATTTATCTTTTTCACATGTACTTCTTTAGGTTTTTGTTGGTATCAAAGGAAGCTTATCTAATTTTTCCTATATTCTATTTTTTGAATTATTAATTAGATAAACTTTTTTGTTAATTAAATTAGACGTTTTCTGAAATGGCTCATAATAAAGAACTTTATGATCAGTGATCGGTTCCTTGTCCTATGAAGAGCTTGAAATTTTAGTAAAAACCTAATTAAAAATAGAAAATTTATACCTTTTATTCTTTCTTCCTACTTAAACACACAAACACGCAAAAATACATCACATGCCTACACTTTCACTTACGGACATACACATCTACAGATGCATGAGTAATATAAATTAGTGCTTAAGATTTTTATTATTAGGTTTTAAACATGGACGCTGTTGTCTCCCCTCTTGGAGATGGGCACTAATGGCTGCGTCACAGTATATTTTACTAATGCGGCTGTTAATGAACATATGTTTTTCTGTAGACGTGCTTTTGTTCCATTAAATATTTTTGTTTGTTTGTTATTGGCTTGGTAATGGGTCGCTCTGATCGGTCGCCTTATTAACCGTATAGCTGTTTTTTTCTAAATGTACGTGTCATATAAAAAAAAGCAATTAAGGTAATATTGCACAAATAGCACAGTCACTCTGTTTGACTTTCACAAAGGCAGAGTGAGGAAGATACTTTGGAAGTTTCTGGTCCTTAGTTCCAGCTCTGATACGGACCTTCCCAAACTATCTCAATCGGTCTATATTAATAACTGAACTCGCCAGTTTCTGAGACGAATCTAAATTATGCACTTCTGTGGGAGGAACTTCAACGGACTTGTCAGACACAATACACCAATAATTGGATCCATGGTGAGATTGGACGTGGATGGTTCGCGAACTACTTGATTGATTCGACTAACCTTATTTGTACGTGAGTATATTAGCTATTGTGGAACATAAAATAGATGTGATCCTTGTTGTAATTAATATTTTTTTAATAGACCCTTTAGTGATCTAGATATCAATGAGCCTTATTTGAGTTTAAGATTATGTAGGCACACCCGATGGAAAACATCGTAAGGAAATCTGGACATATAATTTCAGTATCTTAATAAGCTGATGATGATGGCGGATCTGTGTTTTCATAAACGTTATTATCTTTACAATATGACTAGAGTTGAACTAGAGAAGTGTGGGAGAGTCTAGCTTCGGCACGAATGGGTTGGCTCGACCGGAGTGATACCACGGCCTCACAGAAAACCGGCGTGAAACAATCACAGCGTTGTGTTTTACCCGTGTGAGTGAGGTTACCGGAGGCTCAATCCCTCCCCCTCCCCTGATCTCTTCCCAATCCTTAAATATCCAAAACCAATTTCATAAAACAAATTGCAGAATAATTTTACCATAAGCAGTTCGTGGTCAATATTTTGAACTACTTATTCAAGTCGTGACTTTATAAAAAAAAAAACAATACAGTGAATTCTTAGAAGTATTCTTTTATGTTGGCTTAATTTAGTGTTAGAAATAGACAACCTTATTTTTAAAGAGTGACCCGGGAAATATTCATCATTAATTTAAAAACTGCGATTTTCATTTACTGCAGCGACCTACGTAGGTAATTATTAACGCCTTACATAAAATAAGGTTTATCAATCAAATTACAAAGATGATGACCTGGAAAAATGTCAGAGGAACCAAAGTTCCTTTTAAATTTTCAGCTTATAAAATCTTCGAAAAGATAAAAAAATGTCACACATACTTCTTTCGATCCTCGCACATTTTGGCACTCCACGATTCATTAATCATGTTTAATAAGCTCGATAAACTTTTTATCCATTAACTGTCGGTCCAGTCTAGACAAGATAGACTCAACAGAATTCTATGAAAGAAAAAAATAAAAAGTAGGTTTAAAGTGAATAAAGTTTATTGCTGTTGAAATTACTACCGAGACAATGAATTTACTTCAATGAATGAGTTTTTATATCGGTTAACATCTTGTATTCGCAATTTTCTAAATTTGAACTTTAAAAAAGTAAAAATAAAATAACGTTTTTTCTTTTTTATAATTTCGGGAATATTTGTCGATAATAACAACTCAAGGTCCCAACTGACAACTGGTAGACGCAACACGGGCGTTTGCCATGAAAAGGAGGTGAGCCGCAAACCTTACTCGGATGGAAAAGGCATACAAACATATTTAGGGTTTCTGTATAAGATCGAGTTAGATACGAACAGATCCGTAAAATTTGAGAGGTTATTGGATGAAGGCCACATACCGGCAAAGCTTATAAATTCCCTCCATAAAGTGGACGGACGCAAAGACCACAGGAAGCCGCGGAATTCAGATTGCTTCTGACCAGCCGATCTGGAAGTCCCTGGGAATGGCATATAATCAGCAGTGGACCTCTTGCATTTGACGCGATTCGGATGATGACAGTCTGGCTAATACTAAGATTTCTTTTATCATGGACGGTTTACGAACAAAAAATTCCACGCATAGGTACATTACATCTAGACGTAGAATAATTGTCGTGGTTGCCCGGGGGTTAAGGCTCAAGCATCTCATGCATGAGGATGCAACTGTTCGATACCTGGCACTTACCAATGTGACTTTTTGTTAGTTATATGTATCTACTCTCTAATCTATGATTATTGAAATGAGAAAAAGCGTTTGCTCAGCAGTGCTCACTAATATGTAGGCCGATGATGTGTATGAAAGAACAGCTTGTGATTCACAAAGAATTGTAACTCATTTTCCGAAAATAAACAGCCTATCCAAAACAGTTCATTTTATATTATTATCAGTGTCTGTATCTCCTCTTTAGCTGAAGTGGCGGTAACAAGTAAACCACAAGAGTATCGTAGGACCTAATTAAAAGTTTGTGTAAACAGGAGCTGCTGCTATAGGGTTTCAGTACCAAACTCCCGAATTACTTAATAGCAATATTGATGTAGGGTCGCTAACTCCTAATGAATACTATGTGGTTGTAGAACTTTCAATTTATTTATTTTGTTCTAGGAACTGAACTAGGATAATTTTAAATAAATACTTCTAAAATTATATTCAATGGTATTTAAATTTTATATTTAATAACATTATTTGTTATTATTGCGATCACTGTTTGTTTGTATTGTCATGTTTTATTTGATCTCCGGTTCAACTCTAAAGTTTAATAAATTAGAATACTTTTTGATATTTTAGGAAAAACTGATGATAATAAGAAAATATATGTAACGACAAGAACAATATTAGGAAAAATTGAAAATTCTAAATGATGCTGTCTGATTTGTGGATCAAAAGTAGAATGAACAAACATAATAAAGATATTAATTTAATTTGAAGAAATTGACAAATAAACATACTTAAACCACAATTACAAATTTTAATATTTTACTTTACCTAATCTCACATCACTAAAGATATTCCCTCAATTCCAACGCCGAACGAAGCTAAGTTTTCAAAGAAAGAGATTGAATTCCACAATTTCTTTATAAGTGAAAGAAACAAACAAGAAGATATCGAATGAAGCAGGAACCGAGTCACTCACGGAGCTCACGATCAATTGAAGTGAATATCGAATATACTACGTACAATACAAGAGTGCACCTGCACATTCTAGTTTTAAGTGGATTATTGTCCGGGCGTAGTTACGAGTTCGGATATTTGTATTATCCATCTTTATTTTTCGAAAAAATAGAAAAAAAAATCGATCAAAAGTAGAATCCCTTCATCGCTATGACTTTTTCACATACATATGTTATAAGTAACCATCATGCCATAGCATAGCAAACCCGAAGGCCTAAACCTTGCCCCTTCCATTTTTTTATGTAAATGATAAGACAGCAAACGAGCAGACGGATTACCTGATGGTAAACAAATCAGTTCCTCCCTAAGGCTCCCGCAACAACAGAGGAGTTACAAGTGCATTGCTGGCCTTTTGGTGATTAGGGTAGTGGGATTGAGTGTCGGTAGCTCACAAGGTAAAACACAACGCTAAGGGTTCTTCACGAATACCTGATTCCCCACAATCTTCAAATTCCTAATCCCCACAAAGCAAACACTTGCAACCGTCTGTTTTGGTGTTGCGGTCGACCTAGCAACTACTTCGAGTTAAGTAAAAAAACAATAATAACTCATACATAACCTTTTTCCTTCTTAATTTCAAGTCTTTGTCACGGTTGGTGCGGTGGGTGGGTAATTGGCTGCCGTACAACGTGTCGCGGGTTCGATTCCCGCACGGAACAACACTTTGTGTGATCCACAAATTGTTGTTTTGGGTCTGAACGCGGTTAAGACGTGAAATTGAATGTTTGTAAACGCCCACCCACGACGCAGGAGAAAATCCTAGTGTGAGGCAACGTTTTTATAAAAATAAATAAAATAATAAATACTTTTAACCTTCTTAATTTCAAGTCTTTATCACAAATTATAAACGAAACCACATTCAGAAACTTACGTTCAAATATCAGATATGAAAGTTAGGAAACCACTTCGAAACACACTGTTCTCCGTATGTACTTACTTTTGGTGGCGTAAATAACAAGTGAAGCTTAGTTTAGATTAATGTATGTATTATTTTGATTAGTTTCTTGTTTCCTAACTAGTTTGGTTTGAACTTGTTAGGACAGCTGTTTTCAATTAGAAGACAGAAATACAATTAGGTATTCGAACTCGGGTTATTGACCTTGTGGTTGGATGTTTTCTTTTGTATTTTTTTTATGTGACAGGTCGGCAAACGAGCATACGGAAAACCGGATGGTGAGCAATCAGCGTCGCCCATGGACATCCGCAATGACGGAGGAGTAACGAGTGCGTTGTCGAGCCTTTGGGGAGTAGTGATTTGGAGATTTTGGAAAAGGGAACGGATTGGGGTTGGGGAAGGATTGGGCCGGTCACTTCATTCGCACGGCGAAACACAACTCTTTGGTTATTGCACGCCGGTTTTTTGTGAGGCCGTGGTATCACTCCGGTCGAGCCGACCCATTCGTGCCGAAGCATGGTTCTCCCACACTTGTCTATATTGTATAAATAAAATGTACTGGTTTCGTTTAAGGCAACATTATATTCTGCCTTTTGATACTTTAAAGGTTCCTTATCCCTGTTTTGCGCGCGCCTTAAAGAGTCAATTGACCGCCACAAATGGAGCCCGCGAGGGCCGATGTTTAGCCGGGATGCAGGTCAAGCGCAATAAAGCGGCCTAAAGCAAGAGAAGGACCGGAGGGTTTTTAGTCAGTAAAAGTCTGACAGTCCCTATCGCGATACGCGAGAGATGTTTTTCCTCCTTCTAAAACAACAAAAATAGGGATTCCGTATCCAAAGAAAAAGAATGAAACCTTATTACGCTCCGTCCGTCACCGTCACAGGGCTGTATTTCAACAAACGTGATAGCTAGACAATTGAATTTTGGTAGCATTATATAGTTTTATTGCCGCTATAACGAAATATATAGAAAAAATATATAAGGGGTGCTCCTACATACAACAAACGTGATATTTGTACGAAGCCTCTCATGCGCTAGGCCGATTCCCGACTATTGGTATTGGTACCGATTAAAAGGATTCCAAATTGTTTCTAGATGATCTGGCATAAAAACAATAGATATATATGTATGGTGAATAATTATGTTTTCATGTGAAGAAATAATAATAATATGTTTAAAATTCTCTTGAATATTCAATACACCATTCTATCGACCCTTTAAAGGTCACGAAATAGATATAATTAAAAAGGTACAGAAGTTTAGATTAAAAATAAATTTATATTAGCATACAAAACATTGAAAGCAAATGTTAGTTTTTTGTAGGATTCCCATTATATTCGTATCAAACAATGAAAAAGCAATTTGTGTTAGAAAGAAGCTTGAAGCTTTTCAGTTAAAATTTTAAGGTCATTCACTTTAAGGAGTATACCATGACATTTTGACCTTTGTACAATACAAAATTAATATTATTATGTTTTTATTTGTATATACATGTACTTTTAAACCGTTTATACATTTATAACGAAAACAGACATTGTATACATCTACAAAGTATTAATAAAAGTGTAGGAGAGGCATTTATTAATCTATACTAATATTATAAAGAGGTAAAATTTGTATGTTTGTAAGTTTGTATGTAGGGGGTAATCTTTGGAACCGCTGGTCGGATTGCCAAAATTCTTTCACTGATAAATAGCTATAATATTTCTGAGTGATATAGGCTATAAAACATCATGCTCCGATTAAATGGAGCTGAGCAGCGGGTGAAACCGCGCGAGACTAGCTAGTTTATTATACTAATGTAATATATAGGTCCGCAAAACTGTTCTAAACAGTTTGTCTGTGGACTCAGGTGATTTCAGGTCTTTTATGTTTTAAGTTCGGAATTTAATAATACAGTGTATACATATAGGTTTCAGTATGAACGTTCTCGCCTCCTGTTTGACATAATGGTGACGTTGTTTTTGCTTTGTGAGATAGTGATTGGAAGTCTAATCCGTGTCTTCCTCCTATCCCCGTTTCTCAAATCTCCAAAATACTGGCAGTAATACTCCATACGTGCTGGTATATGTTGGGGTAGGTTCATCTTTAATGATACCCGTACGATATTTAATTCGACAAACGATCTCTGGCCTCTGTTAGCGCGGGTCCAGCGACCTGAAGCAGACCCGAGCACACGCATGTACGTACGTACGTACAGCGTTTAGTTTAGATTTCCGCGCGCCCCGCGAAAGCCCCCACTACAGATAGGATCTTATAGGACTGATGTTCAGCCGGATTTGCAGGGCAAGCACAATGAGGCAACGCGGCCCCAGCAGCGGCAGAGGAATTGGGAGGCTGGATAGTCGGTAAGAGTCTGACACTTCCTCCCGCCCCAACCTGGGCGGGAGAAGTCATATGATGATTTACCTTTCGCAAAAAAGATGTTCAATTGTTCACCCGTCATTTAAGCGACTGATCAAGGTCAAGTGTCTAGAGTAGGTTAATCTTACTATGAATAGGTATGTAGTTATACTTCCCAACTTAAGTTTAACTTATAAATAGACTTTGTGATCATCTCAGAATGGTTCAGTAAATTCCATCTGATAAAGTTCTGAAGTATTCAATAATCCAATCAATGTAAATTATACCTTATACTTAAGTTAAGAGGTTGAAATTGATATGGCGCTAAGATAAAATGTAGAGTGTTATAATAAAGACGAAGTTATGAAAATAGCAAATTAGAGGCAATGATATCATTAAATAACTACAAGTCTTGAAAAGATTCAACAAAGAATTCATTCAAAGACTCATTAGAATAATTTATTTAGATTTCTTTCATCTTGAAAAGACTTCATTAAAATAAATTAAAACATCTAGAATAAATCTACCATCTGATAGTAATAGTTTTAATGATAACTAGGCTGATTACATTGTGGGTAAACAAGACGGGTAAAGTAAGCAAAAGAGAGGCATATCTTCCCAGATTTGTCAGACAGGCGATAGTCTTTTCACCTAGATTAAAATTAAATAATTTGACGTGTAAAAGTGTAATTCACTGTTAATTCAAACTTCATTTATTTTTGTTTTAACATCCAGCCAAAATCAGTTGCCCCATCACTTGTGAACCAGACCCTATTTACCATTCAATCAACAGAATCAGAAATGACGAAATCCACAAACGAAGAAAAGTCTCTTTTAGGCTTAAGGCTCAAGCCTAAATTAGTGACTTTTGTCCACACCAGCTCAAGCCTTGGGGATATCCAAGCTGATGTGGCAGTGGGCGTGGACCTCACTACTTATGTACCAGAAATATCTCAATACACTCTTAAAAGCTTTTTATCATCGCAAAATAATTTTTTTGTTGGGGTTTAATCTCCAAATGACTTGGGTTAGGCTAAAGGTCAGACTTTTATTGACTAAAAACCACCGCGTTGCTTCTTTTGCTCCAAATTGAGGGTACGATACATTATTGGGCTTGCATCCGTCTTCTAGAAATGGATATGAAGGAGTTATAAAAGGTCATTTACTTGTCTTCTCTCTAGTCTTTCGTCGCTCGCCATCGCTTACCATCGGGTAATTAGTTCAACTGTTGACTTTTTACAGGCTGCATTAAATAAATCACAAAATAATGATAATTCCTACAGATAATTTATCCTAAAACGTCCCTTTTGTTACTGCAAAAGACTAATAAGTCATCTAAAATGTTGTATGACATATAAGCGCTTTGCAAAACCTTGATTTATTTAACATTAAACATTCCCTTACACAACTTAGAAATGCTAGTAATGTATAGCTATTAGGTCTAGGACTGACTGAGGTTCTCAAAGTTTCGTTTACTAAGTAACCTATTTAAATGACGTCATAATTTTAACAAAATTTAGACTTGATAACGTAACACTTATTCCTTGTTTGTTCTCCTCCAAAATCTACACTTTTCAAGGGCAAATTATTTCATGTAAAGACTGACTGATAGACTGCCTCTTTTTACTATGACTGTCGCCCCAAACGGTCGTATATTGGATTGCAATAAATTAAATTTGATTTTGATACTTTAAGACTGTTATAATTATCACATAATTATGAAAAAGGGAGTTTGTTTAGTAAAAAACAAATCCCAAGCAGTAATATGTTATTACCTAAACAATTCTGTAGAAGATAAAAACCCACTGATTTCAATTGAATTAATATGTAATAGTAATAGATATAACCATTTAAATGTACCTTAGCGTTTCATTTCTAAAAAAACTGTGTGACACCAAATAATTTGTACCTACATTCTTTGCAAATAAAGAATTCTGTTCTATTAAATTTCAATTGTGTCGTAGCGGCCCGGAGATTAATGTGCCCGCTTTTCAATCATAAAGGCGCGGGTTCAAAACCTGGAACTACTGGTTACACACTGGTGGTCCACTAGTTATAAATACTTTCTATGATAATTTGGACTTATAATTTCTAATTATAACTTTGAAATCGCTCAAACCTTCTCCGTATGAGAAGAGATTTTTGCTCAGCAGTGGGCACTTATAGCCAGATGATGTGATGTGATAATGTTTCATTTGAATGATTAACTGTTTTAACCAATATGAAAGTAAAATCTAACTTGTAACTTGGTACCTACACTAAGATTTAAGTATACTTGAGAACCACTGGCGTTGGTTATAAATAACACGGATCTAGACAACGTATTACTTGTAAATACCGACTTGTAATAATACAATGTACATTCTTAGTAACAAATGTACTGAAATTGTCCGTTTCATATTATTCTTATTATCTTTTAGAAGCCACTTTTTTATTAATGAGATTGTATTGTTTCCTTTGTGAGGTGTTTTTTTTTTATGAGGGGAAAATCATCAAATGACTTCTCAGAGTGAGTGTCAGACTCTTACTGACTAAAAACCCCCCTGTTCCTTCTCCTGCTCTGTGCCGAGGTCGCGGTACCTCATTGCGCTTACCCCGCAACCCCGGCTGAACATCAGCCCTTTAGGGCCCCGTCTGTGGTGGTCGAATGGCTCTTTGAGGCGCGCGCGGAACGCTACGCGCCGTACGCTCGGGCCTGGTTCTGGTCGGGCGGCGAGCTGCCCTTACTCGCCGACCGCAGGCCCGTGCTTTGTGAGGTGTGTCGTAGTAATTTAAGAATAATTAGCGTGTAAATATACTTAATGCCAACAACTTGGAGACGTGAAACTGCGTTTTCGGCTTTTTGGGGATGAAAAGTTTGAGAATTGAGCAATTTCGGGGATAAGTCAAGGTTATAAAAATTTCGCTTCAGATATGTTGACTAAAATATTAATACCCTTAATGAATGACTTGCCCCCGTTTCACACACGTGGGCAATGATGATACTAAATGTCTCCAGTACTTGATGGGTGTGTACCATTTTCACCATTTCCATATAGAACAAGGCCTTTGATCAGTTGATTCAATATACTCTAAAATATTCAAATAGGTATCTAAACAAAAAATCAAATCGCCCTACATAAAAACATAAATCCTTTAATAATTCATAAAAAAAAGAACGCAATGCTAGTAAAAGCCACGGCTTTAAAACTAAACTCCGTGCAACTGATTTGAATAAAACGCATTGTTGCCGCGATCGAGGTATGAGTGACGTCACTAGTAAAATGGAAATCAAATATGGCCGACTTTAAAATAAAATGTAAAACGAACCGATTTGAACAAACATTGCCGTTGGATTTTGTGCCGCTAAAAATGTAGGACAGTTTAAATTTTGATGGGTGAGTGTTGGTACAAAGTAAAGCTCACGTTTCTTTTTTTTGCAGGAGATCATCGATAGGAGAATCATCTAATATCATCCCTCTCGCCTGTGTATGTAGAGATATAGTGTAAGACTCTTACTGACTTAAAAACCAACCAAGAGAGAGAAGGAACTTCTCTCGATCCGGGCCGCGGCCCCGGAACATTACTGTGTTTGCAACCCGTAATCTAGGCTGAACATCAGCCCCATAGGGTCCCATTTATGGTGGTCTAAAGGCAAATTGTTCTTATTAAGGTATTAAAGATTAGTTTTGTTGAGTTTTTTTTTTAAGTAGTAGACCGGCAAACGAGCAGACGGATTACCTGATGGTAAGGAATCAGCGCCGCCCATAGAAACCCATAACAGAGGAGTTACGAGTGCGTTGCCAACCACTTGGGGATTAGGGAATATGGAGATTGGGGTGGGATTGGGGGAGGGGAAAGATTGAGCATCCGGTAACCTCACTCACATGGCGAAACACGACGCTGTGGATGTTTCACGACAGTTTTCTGTGAGGCCGTGGCCATCACTCCGGTTGAGACGACCCATTCGAGCCGAAGCATGGCTCTCCCACAGAGTATAATTACAAAGCTCAAATATGAAGCAATAAATAAAAAAATAAAATGATTTAGATATTATCTACACTAATAGTACAAAACTAAAGTTTGATTGTTTGTTTCAACGCATTTATGGTTCGAAATGAACAACTATTTTTGTATTGCATAGTTTATTTATCGAAGTGTTTTCTAAAATATCACTCAGTGCCCAATAGGAGCTGAGCAGAGGATGAATCTACGCACGAGTAAATAATATTTATTAGTGATTAAATCATAGCATCGCCATCGCCTTTGTCGAAACCAAAAGAATAATTATATTAAATTATATATTAAACTAAATAATATATAAATTATATTTACAGGTAAGTGAACAAGACCTTCAGTTAATCATTAAGTTTTATAGCAAACTACTTCAAAAATTTTATGATATGTCGGCAAACGAGTTGACCGATTACCTGATGGTAAGCAACCAGATGAGGAGAGGTCGTGGTGGCGCGGAGGTTAAGGAGCCCGCTTCTCATGCATGAGGGTGTGGGTTCTTTTTCCGAGTTATATGTACATACTTTCTATGATTATTTAGACACCACTGACATACGGTGAAGGTAAACATCGTGAGGAAACCTAGACTTTATAATTTTAATTATAAGTTTGAAATCGCCAACCCGCATTGAGCAAGCGTGGTGATTAATGCAACACTAGAAGCGAAACAATTGCGTTACCGGCTTTTAGGGTTTCGGAAAATTAGGGATTGGGGAAGGACCTTACTCCCACGACGACACATAACTCTGTGGTTGTTTCACGCTGGTTCTCTGTGTAGCCGTAATATCACTTTGTTCGAGCTGATCCATTCGAACCGAAGCTTGGCTTTCATAGTCAGATATATTCAAGAAAGGTTATCTCGTAACTCTTGTGGAGCTACTCAATATTATTTTTAAAGTTCAATTAACAGTAGTCCAATTAGTTAGTTTTAGTAAATCGCTTTGGCGTAGAATAATCTAGAAAATTCTATCTAAATACAAAACGAGCTAATATCCAGCTAGCATAAACTGACCGTTGAATTTGCGGATATGTTATACAAAATAATAGCTAAATATATTGGTTATTCTTGATGTTATGTCGTGTGTATATCGATATTGTAATTTGTAATGGAAATACATATATACACGAACTATATATACCTATATTGGTAACATGAATTTCGTTGAAGCCTTTGTTTGAAATCCTGGTCAATCCTGAGCAAGCCTGGTCATTAATCCTCAAACCGTGTGAGATGCGACTTTTGCTCAGTATAATGTATAATGGTTTTTATATGCTGCTTATATATATAGCTATAGCTTTTCATAGAGACTGAAATTGGATACTGGTAGGTATATAAGTAGATGTGTTCATCAATTGGTTATGTTTGTTTCTCATTCAATAACTGTTGAATTATTTGATGACGATTATTATAATTTGACTTTGCAAAAGGAATCTTATTGAGTATCTTAAAAAAGTAGTAGATAGATCTTTTTGCCCCACACTAAGATTGTGGACACACACAATTGTACGACACAAGAGAAAACCTTATTGAAAGTCAGTGCTTCGGCACTAATGGGTCGGCTCGACCGGAGTGATACCACGGCCTCACAGAAAACCGGCGAGAAATAACCACTGCGTTGTGTTTCGCCGTGTGAGTGAGGTTACCGGAGGCCCAATCCTTCCCCTTCCCCAATCCCTCCTCAATCCCTAAATCTCCAAATCCCTAATCCCTAAAAGGTCGGCAACGCACTCGTAACTCCTCCGTTGCGAGTGTCCATGGGCGGCGCTGATTGCTTACCATCAGGTAATCCGTCTGCTCGTTTGCCGACATATTACATAAAAAAAAAATAAAAAAAATCTGCAATATATTCAAATCCACAACCTAAAAGATATTAAAATTCTTCAATCATCATTTAGTACGAAAACCAAAAAAAAACTGACAATTGTATTACGAAAATATTTTATTACTGTCAATCAATATTTTTCACTGTCTAGTTTTTTAGAGTAATCTATGAGTCATAAGCTATCAATAAATGTCTTTCAATACCTTTGTTTTTTCATTTAAAAATCAAAGGCTTATAGCCCATGAATTTCAAAACATAACGTGACAAGCATAACGTGGTAAAATCAATAAAAAAAATGAAATTGAATTCAAACTGCTGTAGTGTTCTCAATTTAAATTCCATTATTCTGTCAATCCTCTGCTGTTTTGCTTATCACTACATTTTGTTTAGATGTGGGTGTCATAAAATGCGTAAATTATGTTCCGAGCCTGGGGCATCGACGGTACTATCTTGGCGCTAGGCCCCCAACCCTGGCTGAAATCAGCCTTACTGATAACCGTGACAGATGACTTAGTTATAGCCACTAATGGCCGAACTGAGCAAATGTGAATATAATATTCCAATCATCTTTACTTTTCCAATGAATAATATAGCTTTGGTAGAATGTATTATGATAGACCACAGATACTGAATTTCAAATCAATCTAAATTGAAACTGAGAAGAAAAACAATGAATTTATCAATAAAGAATCAAATAACATAGTACCAGAGCTCAGTGGATTCATAGCAAATGTTTGTGTGGTCTGCTAACAAAATATTTATTTAAAATCTGGGTATATCTGCATTTGACTCGTATTTGAACGAGCACTCAAATATTTAGCTATACAAGACTATTAAAGTATTTGAGTGTATGTAGTTTTTAATTGGGTTTTTTTAAACATTTATTTTGAAATACTTTGTTCGAATATTTGTTTATACATGAAGTACCATTAAATAATAGGTCTTTACCTATGAAATTCCCGTTCTGCAGTACTGGCCATTTCAGATCAAAAAAGTTTTTCAAATACTTTTTGTTAGGCTAAGGCTAATTAATTTTGTTTTAAAAACATGGGATTCTTTTTCCAAAAGTAGTCATTTGTTTATTGATTAGTGTTACAATTTTCATCGCATTTCAAATCAAAAAATTCGTTTCAATTTTTTCATGCAATATGGCAATTTCATAGGTAGGTACCTATTATATCAGTACGCGTGATGCTTTTTTTAGGTAGGTAAGTGATTAAGTTATTTTAGTCATATAAAATCATGCCAATTCATGACTTTCATGACTAAATGAAAATTTTACAGACGAAAGATTTATGATAAAATGTAAATAAAGAATAAAAAAATGTCGTTAATTTCAATCCATTTATTATTATTATTTTTGACAGGGCGATCGGAATGTTCTCATAATCTGCAACAGACAGGACTAGTTTCGAGTGCAAGCGTTATAATGTATCGTAGCCCTAGCTCGGAGCAGCAAAGGGCACGGGGTAGTTTTTAGTGACTAACACCCGGTTTCTGAAAGGCTTGTCAACGCTAAAATTGACTAATCTCCTGTTAAATCTCTTGTCAAGTCATCTGATTGGTTGACTGAATTATCAACAAACAATCAGATGACTTGACAAGAGATTAAATTGATTTTAATATTGATTGGTCTTTTGGAAACCGGGTGTAAGAGTCAGACATTCACTCTAGCCCCATTTAGGGCGATAAAACTTAATAATATTGATATCAAATTAACTAAAATTCGCGGGTTACTCACGTGTAAATGTTGAGAAAAGCTCTACTAGTTTCGAACCACAGAGGGGTTCTTCCTCATGAGCAGCGTGCGCGGACGCGGCGACGTCGCGTAGCCTACTGGTTAGCGTTGGCGCCTGCATCGCTGTTGATGGTTGCGCTGCGGCGAGTCCAACGCGCCATTTTAGTTAATTTAGTATGTCTCACGATAGTTATTATAAAAATATTGATATCACACTTCAAAGGAATAACATTAAAAAAAATTAAAAAAAAAATGTTTCCATGATTTTTGATTTGATGCAAAATGAAAACTGTGCTTCGGGTTCACTTTTAATACAACAAAGTTGTACACCAATAAATTAATGATGTGCTTAGTTTAGCCAACTTGCCAACCTCATCAAGTTTGTATGAACAAGTTATTAAAGGTTTACACCTGTTCCGGCATCAAGCTAGAAGTATGATGAAGTGAAGGCTTTGTAATATGGTCGTAAAATTTTTACTCCCCTGCTGATGTAGTCGTGAAGTTTGAATATTAAAATGTCTTTTATAATGAGCTTGATATAAAGTGCATTGAAGTTTCTTTTTTGTCATATTAACATTCTCAAACAAATCAACCATCATCTTCCTGCCCTTGTCCCGTTTTATTTGGGGTCGGCGCAATATGTTTTTTTCTTCCATTCTGTCCTGTCAACCGTCACGCTATCACTGACTTCTCTGTCTTCCATATCATTTCTCACACAATCCATCCATATTTTCTTTGATCTCCCTCTCCCTCTTCACCCATCCACATTATCAAGCAAATCAATATATTAATTATTTTACTGAACATGAATCTTGCAGGTTTCATAGCAAATGTAACTCGTACAATTTAACCACCTTTTGACGCACTTAATTTTAATTCCCACGTTTACAATTTTTATTAAAAAAAGACACCATGTAATAACAGAACAATATACGAAAAATACTCCACAGAATATTTCTCAAACACTCTCGCACAAGAGGAATACGAATAAATATATACCGAGTACATTAAAGCCTTACTAGAGAATTTTCTCCTGCAAAATTCACATATCTTTGGCCCACAAACGTATGCTTTTGCGTCATAGAGAATACTTTACAGTCGCGAAACTTTCAGTGAAGAAATATATATCAGCTATATTCAAATTAAATAAGCTATAATTTTCAAAAGTCTCCAGTTATACAGTAACTTTTGGTATAACAAGCATTCGCATAATACGATGAAGCTATGTGTAACTTAGTTTTACAATTGTGAAGGTTTTTTTCAGACGATATTCATATAATGTGAATTTAAAGGGTAAGTTAGTGTGAAAACTTTGTGTAATACTATTCTTTCCAAGTTTTAAATGTCGTTTATTCTGATATAGAAATGCATTTTCTTGAAAATGTAATTCAGTTTTCTCAGTATTCATATTATCAGATTCTAAGTAACCACTGCAGAGCATAGGCTTCTCCCCACTTTTTACATGATAGGACGGCAAACCAGCAGAATAATTACCTCGACACCCGCAATAACAGCGGAGGAGTTACGAGTACGTTTGCGAAATTTTGAGGATAAGGGTTTTGGAGATTTAGAGATGGGGGAGGGGAACGATTGGCCTTCGAGTGACCTTACTCACACGGTGAAAAGCAGCGCCGTGGTTGTTTCACGCCGGTATTCTATGAGGCCGTGGTACACTCCTAATCTTAAAAGAATATTCTGATTAGTGTTAATTGATATAATTCAAGCGCAGTTCTAGGTATCACGCTATCACTGCGACGACTGAAGCTCTTTGCGCCCGACCTCTCTTTTCAATGTATTTTTCATTACTTTGAGCAGCTTATTTCAATAGCTCGCTACACGAATAGCGTGAGATGCCACAAAAGTTTTAAAAGTAAAATAAAGGAAATAACTGAGTCATATTTCACTTAAATGGCAACATCTGTTGCTATTTATGCACCCGTATAACATTATTACTTTTAGTAAATGTACTTGAACTAAAAACATCATACACAGCGACTTTTTACTTTGGGGCTGTAAAGGCGTTGGCAGAAACAAATAACCAATAAAAATCACAGACAAGAATATTAAACTTATGTGTAATTCAACGTCTGAGAGTTAGTGAGACGTGAAAATTGCTGTGAAAAACCATTTTCTAAACTACTGCAATTTGGTGACACATCAAAATTAAATGTTGATGGCACTTGAAGAATATTTATTTGATGTTGGGACATTGACACTGTGATTATGTCTCGAGAACTATTGCCATTTGTGGCAAGAGTAAACATTAAAAACAATAGTTACTTTTCTGAAACTTATTGGATTTATAACGAAAGAAATAATGATGGTCATAATAATATACTAGTGAGTTGAGGGCAAATACGGATTGCATTTGCAAAACCTATGGAGAGTTTACCTTCTTTAAAATATTGCTCAACAATAATTTTCGTACTCACAGTCATTTAATGACTACTTAACCCAGTACTTAGCATTATTTTAATACTAGCTTCCACCCGCGGCTTTTTCCACGTGATATAGTGATAAAAAGTAGCCCATGTCTTATTCCGGAATATATCCCATACCGGTGACAAATTTCAACCAGATCCATCCAGCCGTTTAGGCGTGATTGAGTAACAAACATCCAAACATCGTAACTTTCGCATTTATAATGTTAGTAAGATTCGGACAGAAGAATCGTTACTAAGGAATAGCTTATTTAATTAATTACTTGCACATTTAATTATTCCAAATACCACTAATGGTTACGTTATCTCAACTAGAAGTCCACATTAATGTTACGTTTACGCTTCAACGTCGATCAAACTATTAGAGTATATATTTTTGCAATATCACTCTCGTTTAATATTTAATGGCTTCCTCACGTAACTCTTTGACGAGACCCTTGACAAGTTTCAAGTGAAATTGGGAACTCATAAATATGGCTACACAACGTTTTCTGGGTCATGCAAGATAATAAGACCATAGCGTGGGTTGAAATTATTCATTTGTTCCTTGCAAATAGTTGGTTTAAAAATATTACTGATGTTATTTTTTTATAGCATGGAGTTTAAAATACATGCGTATGCTTCCAATAACAGCTTAACTAATGACGTGTGTACTACACAAACTTTCAAGAAATAACAAGCATAACTTATGAACGCAAACTCTGTAATATAAAATCGAACTCAGTTACAAATTTTAGTCTGAATTCTACATATACACAAAATGTTTCAAATCAAGTTTTATGCGGAGTTCGATATTTAAATCGTTAAGTTTGCAAAGTACCCATAGAGATGGGCATCCAGCATTTGGTAACTTGTGAACCAAGTTCATAAAGTTCCACATTCGTTATACATCACAGTGCAAGTTCGGTCGTAGTTAATTGAAAGTTTCACTGAACAAGCAATGTATAACAAAGTCGACGTTTTAGGAACTACTAGTTCATTTTTGCAACGTTCACTATTTAAGTAAGGTTTGAAATGTGCTTTAAATTAGTTAAAATTAGCTAGTTATATGGTTCTCTTATGTTATACACGTTAAAAAAAACCGTTCTCCAAAATTTTCATATTACTATAATTTATGTGGTATTTTAAAAATTGGCTGTTACCAACACGTGTATATATATAATTTATACAATAATATACTAATTGTATAAATATACAATTTATAAAAAAATACCTAAAGATTTCTTTCACAAAGCTAAGAACCACAAAACGTTAGTTTACCTTAGAAGTCTATAACGGTAACCTAAATTTACTAAATATAGGTTATTTTTAAAAAATAACTTCAATTCTATTTCATCTCAAAATGAAAGTGCCAAGTTAAATTTAAGTTTCTTAAGTATTATTATAACTTAAAATCTTAGAAACTTAACGAGACACAATTGAAGTTAAAGTATTATGACTGTCTCTGTTCTTATTGTCCTAGAAAATAAATTAAATGACCTGATTTTAAGATAAAATGTGTCAGAGGACTTGGTATTAAACGTACTTAGACATTTAATAACTAAAAAGGCTTCTTAAATTCATCGTCTTTTCATTGATTGCAGCGACAGTCTGATTAAAATAAAAATAAAATAAATTAGCTAGTTTTAAATTTTCGAGCTTGGTTCTCAGGTTCAGCAATTAACTTGCTACTCATGTTGCAACAAAAACTGTGATTCAGCAAATTTTTATCCACCCATTTAAAGCTATTTTTGCCACTTATGTCACTCATATGATTGGTATCGTTAAAACCAATTTATGAATAACTGATTATTTACATGATACGTTTGACCTCAATGTAAAATACCCTAATATCCAACCTTCCATGAAAAGACCTTCAAATTAAATCCGATACATGGTCGTACTCTGTATATCTCTGAACGTGTATCGTATAACATGATCAAAGCAAATAATATTTCAGGACAAAATTTCCATACGTCTAATGTAAGTGATACACATGAAGGGTCCAAGGATGGTTCCTTGTGGGACCCTTTTAGTGGGCACCGATAAATCAAACCCTAATGGACTGAGTAAGTGTGTAAGCCTCTCGCAGGGTCTGGACGCATAATATTTTCGAATTTTACAGTAGTCGGGGATGGGTTGGTCCGAATATTGATGGGACCCCGTGTTGACATTGTAGTAAGCATTAGATAGAATGATTGGGTGAAAGTGTGAAAGTATTCCCTTGTTCGCTTCTTGCTTATTCATTGAGTCCTTTTTTATTGATTTAGTGTGTGACTTTGTCATAAGAAATGTATTTTGAAATATGTGTAACAATATTACATAATTTTGTTATATGTTTGTTTGCTTATTTATATTATAATAATCAAAAATTTAAACATGATTTGAAGTTATCTCGTAATTAATTCCTCTGTATAGATATAAAAATAATATTGTACTAATTACTGCTATGTTACCTGATACTTTCTGAAGTGTGGCTTACCTGCAAACAAGAAAATATATCATAAGCATTAAAAATGTCATAATCGGAATTATAAATAGTGCTACCAAGTTTTGTTTCAAAATTAGTCAAAATGAATCTCATGCAAAATCTAATCCAATCATACGGCTCAAATTCCCATAAATGAAAAGTAAATGCATGTGAATTATTTCATTGCCTATTTGAAATCAATTATGTATGCCATACACGCAAACAATTTTTACGCCAATATCCGAATCCCAAATATATTCAAAACACGTCATATTGTAATCAAATTCGACACGTACTAAAAGCTAAAAAAATCATCATTCATTCAGCCTGTCTTAATAATGCATGCAAACCTGTCCAACCTGCCAACGAGTAATAGACTTAATGCTTGTCACTACAGGATTCATAATCATATGGATACATGCAGCTTCCAGAACATGAATCCCGAGAAGTTTTGTTTTACATTCAGCGCTAATTAATGGCACTTCACGCAATTTACGTTCGTTCACATTTAATATTGAAAAGGATTTGGGACCCAGTTGTTTTGAGGAGGGCAAAAGAAAAACTTTCCATAAGGTCTACCCCTTAAACGAGACTCGGGTTTAAGTGGATGTTCCACGTAATATGAAAAGTTTGACAGTTAACGACGAAAGTGGAATAAAAATTGCCCGTAAAAACTATGTAATGGTGTTAAAAAAATACTGGGACATTGCTGTTGTAATGTTAGATAGAGTTTTCGAATTGTTATTTGAAATTTGTGTTTATGAGGACATCCTAAAACCTATTAAATTTTACTTTTATATGAATTGCTTTGATGAGAATTTATTGTTTTTTCGTAATGTATATTGTGTGAGTAACATTAGATGATGAAGGTAATAGAATTGATAATGATGAAGGTAATAGAGTGGCTTATAGGATACCGGTATGAATCTTAATTACGATCCGCCGTCTCCATGCGACCGTCTCTCTCTCAATCCTCAAATCCGCTATCTTTAAATTCTTTGTAACCCACAAAAGGCCGACAATGCACTTAAAAGCTGGCCAAGTCCTTTCCTATTACGAGTGTCAACGGGCGGCGCTAATTGCTTACCATCAGGTAACATGTTTGCACATACCGATCTATGCCAAAAAAACATGATAACAACTAATTATTAATGAAAGAACGGTTTTTGGACTTGATGACTTAAAATAAAATGCCGGAATTTTGCAAAACAAATAAAGCAGAATTATTCCATTGTCGAAAAATTTTTTTTTGAAGTTGTTCAGCAAGTCATTTACATAACAATTAGCTCTTGTCTTAGAAATAAAGAATAGAATAATAATAATAATCACCGTAACTCAAAAATAAAACAATACATTTTTAATTAAAATACAAAAGCAACAACAACGAAATAAAACTTGTAAACATGACCCAATTATAAAACAATGACCCTCAAAAAACCTTCCTTTGTCCTTTAAGCTGAATTTGATTAAATCATTTATACCCTTAAATAACTTAATATTTTACTGAACCAAAATAGCATAAAAGGGTCTCCACGACAAAATTAGGTAAAGTTTTCGTTGTAGCCACTTTCTACCCCGTTGGGGGTTGAATGCGCAAAACGGCATTTATTTTAAGTAGGTTTCAATACAAGGAATGACCAAGCTCCAGTTTTTGGGTACATAGATACTACTTTGCTGATCTATAGGTCATTAATATGTACCGTCATTATAGTAATAATTATGTCTCTTAACGTATCTATATTGTTAAGATTACTAATTAATCTTCTTAGTAGTATTTTCCAAATTCACGTAGAAGGAGTTACGAGAGGGTTGCTGGCCTTTTGGGTTTATGGATTGGAAAGAGATAGGGGAAGGGGAAAGGATTATGCTTCTGGTAACCTCACTCACACGAAACAACGCTGTGGGCCGGTTTTCTGTGAGGCCGTGGTTAACACTCTGGTCGAACCGACCGATTCGTGCCAAAGCATGACTCTTCCACACAAAAAACCTTTCTCACTTAAAACTTTTATGTATTCCTTAACAAAATTTGGCGAACTCATTTTCAATTAAAAATTTTAACAACACAAGACTTTTTAATCTAGACCCTTAAAAATTTCATCTAATCCGGTCAAATTCTAACCTCATTCGCAAAAGCACTAAACATACGTATCCCAAACTTTCGCTCATTAAATGGAACGTTCTAGTCTACGGTAATATCATAAGCTATTAGAAAAGATTGCGCCACCGTCGTTACATCCGAGTACTTGATGGCCCACTGGGGTGGGATCTAGTGAATGTTTTCTGCAAATACAACATGATGCCTGTCTTCCCTTAAGGGTTCAACAGTTTCACGTTGTAAATGAAAAAAAGAATACAAAAATATATCAAACACTGTTTTTTACTAGCAGCTTTTCTTGTAGGGGATAATGTTTTTTTTTATTGTGTGATAGGACAGCAAACGAGCAGACTGATTACCTGATGGTAAGCAATCAGCACCCCCAGGGACCCCCGCAACAATGAGGAGTTACGAGTGCGTCACCGACCTTTTTGGGATTAGGAATTTGGAGATTTTGTGATTGGAGAGGCATTGGTGGATGGGAAGGATTGGACATCCGGTGACCTTACTGGTTTTCTGTAAGGCCGTGGTATCACTTGAGTCTTGCCTACCCATTCGTGCCAAAGTGGGGCTCATGATCAATCATTGATGATTTCTTGCGCTCTGTGCGGAGTGAGAGTGATTGCGAGACAAACTGATTTAAAACCACCTTTTTTCTTTTTTTGCTCCAGGATGGGGCCATGGTACATTATTGCGCTTGAACCCGAAATCAATAAATGCATACCTATATATGCATATATACTTAGAAAATCAAAATCAACATTTGACCTTGACTAGTACTTCTCAATGGTAATATTGTTGAAATTTATTGTAGACAATAAAAAATATGAAGCGCTATTCACTCCTTCCTACTCGTTGTCATCACTATAAAAGCCAGTAACTCCTATTTGAGAAAACGATTCAAAACACTTCATTCCGTCGAATGACCCATCAAGTGACATTGTGGTAGAAGACACAGTAACTAAAGTAAATGAGGGTGCTTATAGAACATTGTTTACATTGTATGCACATAACAATGTATATAGACATTAATTGCATATATACTGTTTGTTTATCATAGCAGGGTTGAACGAAGAGGTTGGCAATATCACCTATCTTGCGTATAACATGTCAGTATTATCATCGCTGACGCTCAAATTGAATAGGTGCAGTCATAACTTTCTTAAAATAAATTTGATTAATTTTTTGTGTTTGATAGAACGGCAAAGGAGCAGATGGACTACCTGAAGGTAAGCAATTGGCGCCACCCACGCACGGACGAACAGCAGAGGAGTTACGAGTACGTTGCCGATCTTTTGGGCATTAGGGGTTTGGAGATTTTGGGGCTGGGAGGGAACGATGGGGCCTCCGTTAACCGGGCCGGAATTAATTAAACTGGACAGTTATTATTATTGATATCGATTTGTATAAATAAATGCTGTAAAGAAACCACTTTAAGATCATAAAATATTATAATTCTCTGTATAATATTTAGCTGCATAAAAACATTCTGAACACAAAAACATTTATACAATCTGCACATTAAAGACACATTATTGGTAAACGATTTTAAACTTTAATCATGTCTGGTTGTGCAATAACTTCTGTTACATTGTGACAACAAAAGTGTATTATTACTTTTATGTAACCACTCAATACTTCATAACCATGCAGCAATTTATAACATCATCGGGAAGTGTTGTACTCTATTTCTGAGACTACAAAGAATTGATGTCAAAAGTAAAAAACCGTTTCATAGAACAAACAAAATTTGAATAATAAAACCAATATGATTCACTAAAAACACAGACAAGATGCTACATGTCTACCCAACTTTTATTTGAACTTAGGTAAATTACTGTCGGTAGTAATTTACCTAAGTTCAAATAAAAGTTGGGTAGACATGTAGCATTTCGTGTAATCCGTATGTCTCTGAACCTTCCCAGACATTGAAATTACTGTCTGGAATATTCCAGATTTAGCTGCGACGTCTGACAACGCTGTTCCATAATTGTTTTCGTTACACGGAGAATTCTTTTTATTAAAATTTTTATTTGATATTACAACAAGATATTTATGGTGACAATATAAGTAAATAAAAAAGTAATATAAAATGATACTGAAATTGTATTCATAATCAAAGCAATTGAACGATGTTTTTATAATGTATATATTTTACATATAATTTTATCCACCTACCAATCCTTATATCCTTAACCCTCATCCCTAAAAGGTGGGCAACGCACTCGTAACTCCTTTAGTGTTGCGAGTGCCCGTGGGTGGCGCCGATTGCTTACCATCAGGTAACTCGTCTACTCGTTTGCCGACTTATTCCATAAAAATAAAACCATAAATCAGTCGCTCGGCCATTTGGCTAAAAAACCAGATTTTTCACCGAGCTAAACTAATCAAAGAAAAACAGAAAGAAATTGCAATGCATAGACCCATCCGTCTTCATCAATAAGTTGAATTTCTTAAGCAATGTTCCGAATAAACTATGCAAATCAATCTACATGGAACTTAGTTCAGCTCCACTTGGAACAAAGGGGAACTGTTACCAGTCAAGTTGAAGTTGAACTATTATTTAAACTTAATTGTTAGTTGGGATACGGTTTCTTTTGAATCTCATGTATTAATCTGGACGGTAAAGTTAAATACCTCAACCTAATATGATTACATTTGGTAGAAGAGAGTAGCATATGTAGCTTTAAATTTAAGAATATTCCTTAATTCTATATTATCGTTTTTTTTAATATAACATCTGCTCTGATCGGCCATGTCTCTTTGAGGCGCGCGAAAACGCGATTTGCCGGGCCTGGCTCTGGTCAGGCGGTGACTTATCCTTACTCACGCCGCGCAACTTTTTCCTTATATGCGTGATCACTTTAAGTCAGATACGATACATGTATGTATATATATAGATAGTAGTTTTAGTGCCTAACCATTCCCAAACAAGACTTATTTGTTTTAATTGTTCTAATGACGGTATTGTGGCTTTTTAGCAGTTATTATTTACTGGTCACTGCTTATAAAGAGTCCCCTCGGTTTCCAACGTTTAAAATTAACCTTTTGAATGGCAAACAAAATTGCTTTCTGTACTGTCCAAATGTTGACAAGGAGTGTCCATTATTTGTATTGTCCATCAGCTTCCGTGGTTAGAAACTAGGGTTAGATTAATAAGTAAAAATTTCAAGGGTAGGTTTTTTTTTGTGAGGGAAATATCATCAAATGACTTCTCCCGCCCTGGGTGGGACTAAAAACCCCCTCGTGCCTTCTCCTGCTCTGAGCCGAGCTCGCGGTGCCTCATTGCGCTTACCCCGCAGCCCCGGCTGAACATCAGCCCTATAGGGCCCCGTCTGTGGTGGTCTATTGGTTCTTTGAGGCGTGCGCAGAACGCTACGCGCTGTACGCAGGAGTCTAATTCTGGTCGTTCGGCGAGCTACCCTTACTCGCCGTCCGCAGACCCGCGCTTACGGTGGCCAGAGATCGTCTCTTGAAATTAAGGGTAAGCTTGCATTCCGGATAACTAGATTTGATATGATATTTCTGTTTTCGGCTTCTTGTCACGAAATTATTTCGTGTCGTGATAATATGTATGTAATACATTATAAGTATCGCATTCCATGGAACGTGAGATCTACCTATGTACCAAAGAACAAAATATTGAACATTCCTAATCTAAATGGCGTAAGTAATTTAACGCGTACCAGCATCATCAATTGACCAATCAATGTTCTAATTAATAGCTCCATTCACTCGTTAATTGTTAACATTGGAAACAAATTAAACACTTAAAGCGCTACTGATCGTAACAAACGAATATGAAACTTTTGTAATACAAATATTGATTAGAATTCCCTTTGTAAACGTACTTCCATTAGAGTCCAATTTGCATTGCATTAAGCTTTGTGTTGGATGTTTTTGAAATACTAGTATTTGCTTCCGACTTTGTATTTGATATTTTAAATTTTTCATTCTATAGTATTTTTTATGTGTTTGGTACCTATACAAGCAGGTGCACGGTAGGGTTGCCTAATGATAAACAATCGGCAGCGCCCGAGTGTCCATCTCGTAACGCCAGAAGAGTCAGAAATGCGTTGTCCGCCTTTTGGGGATTAGGGTTTCGGTGATTTAGGAATTAGGGAGGATTGGCAGAAAGAAACGTCCGCTAGCCTCACACGACAAAACACAACGCAAATTTGAAAAGCCACCGAATTCATTAATAAGTATGAAAGTAAGTAATACTCCAAAAAAACAATAAATTTATTACCTACAATTTCCAACCGTTTTGCCACTACGACCTTAAAACTTAAAATAAAATAATATTTTTTTATAACAAAACTAGTCCCTCATAAAATATTTTAGGCGAAAATGAGTATATAAATTGTTTAAACATAGAGAAACTTTCGCCGCCATTTTGAGTCTAAATGAAGGGCAATTTCATTATAAAAACATGAAATTTATTTTAGAACAAGAGAAATTCAGATGGCCCGTAAATGTGTTGGGAAAGAATATTAAGTTCTTAGTGAGTGTCCTCTCAAATACGACAATGTTAAAATTTTAATGGACCCAATTCTAAATTCTAATTCAGTAGTAAATGCTAATATTTGGCGTGAGTTTATAATTGTAAGGGCTCATAAGTTTAGACTACTCGTAGAATACATTAAGTCAAAATAGAATACTACATGCCACGGTGGCTTAAGCGCGGTTGAGGCTCCCGTTTCTCGTGCACGAGGTTGCGGATTCGAAACCTGGCAAGTACCAATATGACTTTTACCAAGTTATATGTACTTTCTATGATTTTTTAGACACCATTGACATACCGTGAAGGGAATCATCGTGAGGAACCTGGACTTATAATTTGACCAACTTGGAGCAAGCGTGGTGTAGTACTCAAGTCTTCTCCATGTGAGAATAAAGCCCTTGCTCAGCAGTGATCTGAAGTGTGTGAATATAATTTCTGCATATTATTTGTCGTTTACCTTTATATAAGTATCCCGTTGACGGCTGACACGAAAGTAGTTAAATCACCGTGCTAGTTCATAGGTCATTATGATTAGAAATCATACGATGATTTCCTCACAACGTTTCCATTCATCTAATGCATGCACGAATGCCTATACCGTATGTAATAATCTTACAAAACACAAGTGAGTTGAAAAAACTCAGATTGGTAATTGCCAGGTTTGCTGATTTGCACGAAAAGCGGCCGCCTTGACCCGAGGGCCATTTTTCAAAAACTCTTGTTCAAGAGAATACAGAAATATCTTTTTAACCTTTAAATCGTGATAATTCAACTCTGTCACAATGGAAGAATAATAGGTGCGTGAACGCCAGCGTCCGCTGGCGGTATAATGAATTTAAATCTAATGTAGGTAAAACAAGTTTTAGTTCCTAAAAAAAGTTTGACGAAAATGCTCACATTTTATTTATTATATTACAATATGTTCAGTGTTAAAATAGGTCTGTTTTAAGCATTCGCTGGATTTTTTCAGGTCCCCTGAAAATGGGAGCACTGCTGGCAAATAACATTGGCGATCATTTAAAAATACAGCACAAAAACTATATAAGTTAAGTCCAATAATTTGGGTCGGCTCGCTTTTGTATTAAGGTTTCTTCGAAACGCGTCAATTCTCAAAATTTTGTTTGTTAAATTATTCTAGAATTGTAATTCACCACCCCTATCCCTGAAATCACACACAGGTGCGACACTAACAAACTCAAATGAGAAGTGATTACACAACCCTCACGTATCACACCCACCTCACGAAACCACAATAAAAACCAAACATCACTCACGAACTCCATGAAAACTTAATTACAAGAATTCGTACCCCGCAATTCAGTGTAAATGTAACCTTTTGTTTCAAAAAACAAGGTCCAAATACCTGTGTACATTAAAGCATGATACCACAAAAATAACCGACTGCAAATTATGTGGGACAGTGTTATATTTGACAAAAGATTTTGCTGTGAGGTGTGACGTAATTTCTGCCACTATTTTACGTGTTTTGTGACGAAATGATATGCGCAGTTGAACACGTTGTAGTTAGTTTCGTTTTTGTCTTATTTTGATGAAGAATTAAGCTCTAAATTTTCCGAATAGTTGAGTTATTAATGTTTACCTTTAATTTTTGTAAATTAAACATTAACTGAAATTCGTTTTAATTAAGGTATATATAGTTTCTGAATCTAGTTTCATCAACCCTTAGCTTATCGTTACCCACTGCTGAGCATTTGTCTCTTTACATAAAGAGGAACTTTTATGCTATTTAATTAAAATAAAAAAATGTTAGTAAAACACTAGTCATTCAGTCATTCGCTAGTCACAAAACATAATTCCTTGAATACTTTAATAATATTTATTCGACAAAATCAAAAGAAAAATAATAAAAGATCAACACAATAATTTTATTCAAATAAATCCTGATGGATAAACATTTTCCCGAAGGATATATAATACAAATTTTATTTGAATAGGACTAAGAAAATAATACAAGTACCGTACCGTACTGTACGCAAAAGAAATCGAATAAATATTTTGTAAAGAAATATTTGTAAAGGTAAATAATTTAATATGTAACAAATATTTAAGATTCGAAGCTGATAGAAGAAACGGTTGTAGAAAATCTTGTTGAGACTTTTATAGCATAAAAAATGCGATTTGATTCCCTAAAGGACTTAAAATTAAATATAGGTTTAGTTTTAGGTATACCCACTACAAACTACAAGCCAATATGATTTTCAGAACTGGAACAATAAATCTCAACTTAGTATACATATACTGTGATTTTATATATTTTATATTTTGTCGGTCTGCCCTAACTTACATCACCTGAAACCAGTCAAAGTCAAAGTCAAAGTAATTTATTTTTTATTTATACTTTTAAAACATCCAAATAGAACGATAGTTTGTCAGTCAGTTCGTTATAGACGCGCCATTTTGTATTAAAAGTAGAAAAAGGATAATTTTCTCTGTATAAAGTGGTAAGATATGACGTCCAGCTTACAATGGACTACGCCATCTTAAGTAATCAATTCACTCGGGCATTGAGGACACTTAAGTCAAAGCCTCGACGATACACATTAATTTGCAATTTCAATCCTTTCTACCTTCCACGAATCTATCATTCAATGAAAAGCCAATATTGTTATTTTCCTAAGTAAGTATAACACTAAACGTTCACGTCTTGGAATCTTGTATAATCGAATTGTGTATGCTTAGAGCTGAACACTCAGAGACGCTACAACGAGCGATCCCCAAGGAGACCATCGTAATTATCTCACTAAGACTTGGTAAGTGGGTTACAAATCGTATTAGAGTTATGTTTCCAATACTTGGAATATGGAAAGTCTCTTTAAATGGCTTTTGAATTTTCAATGCTCGAAATAAATTTTCTAAGTACTGAGAAAGCAACGCAAGTAGGTAAAAAAAGTCTATTCAGTTCTCCAGTTGAGTTTTCAAGTCTTGGTATTAAAATTGAATTTATAAAACCTAGACTGTTCATAACGCTTTTTGTTTCAATGAGAAAAATATCTAGACGACCATGTCACCTAAGATAAATACCATAGATTTGTCAAGAGTTATTTGTTGATAGCAAAAGCCAAAAAATATCAAATCCCAAAAAGATACCAATCAGAACGCTCCAAAGGAATGACTTTATCAATACCAATAAACGGAACCATTGATAGTTAACGAAGAAATTTTCTGAACAATAAAAGATGAAATTGTGTTGTTTTTCTTGGTCCTAGACTCCATTCAATATATTTGAGTGATACATTGTCTGGAAAAATAGATAGGTATTATAAGAAATTGGATTGCGGTCAACGTGATTCCGTTCTGTGACTAGTTTTGGAGATATTTCTGGAAGAATAAGCATTCATATGTTTCTGGTGAACGTTATACAATTAATGATAATAACATGGTACCACCACAAGAAGATAAGGGACCAGAAGAAAGAACCAGTGAGATCAAAATGTTAATAAATAACTCAAAATCAAATCACTGTCCAATCAAATCCAATATTTAGACCATTATTTATTAAGTTTAAAAAAAAAAGTAAATGCTTAGTGAAAGATATTGAAATATTTCTCTATCCATTTTTAAATACAGAACATTCAAATTGAGACCTTTGAAATTACCTACCAAGGAAAGGAATAAAATGTAATTAATAATGAATTCAAAAATAAGTCAACTAAACGAAACGTAGCTACAAAGCAAAAACGTCTGAATGTAATACCATTTAGAAAGAGTTTATTTAAGCAGAAAATTGACAACCAATGACAAAATTTCTCGTTACGATAAGAATAATAACCGTTCGCTCCAGTGAAAATGAAATATTTATTATTACCCAATTTAGAGCCTCGGGTTTCATTGAAATTATTTTCAAACTTGTCATGGTAAATATTGAGGACTCAATAGTCATTGACGAAAAAAAGCAAAATAGTAAATTTTGGGGAACAAAATTAATGCAGATGCGGTAATAAATAAAGATTAAATAATTAAAAATGATACAAAAAAATTGAGAATATCTTTTATATGTATTCACTTATTATTTGAATGCTAACTAATGACCTCATTTTATAAAGAATACAATAAATAAATATAAAGCATGAACAAAAAGGTACCTAAAGGTGGTCACAAACAAAAGCATTAAGCTGTAAAATACTTAAAAAGTCCAACCTAATACAATACCCATACAACCGATAGGTCCCGTAAACATTCTTATTTAAATTTTCACAACAGCTGACGGTTTCGACGTCAGCAATTCCAAACTGACTACGTCGCAAGTCCACCACATGAGCACATTATATGTTAATCAAGGCAGAGTCCCGGTTGGAATTAGTTGGCGGCCCTTGGGACAAACATTGGACACCGCATTAACATGTTTATAGTGTCTACACCGGGGACCTTTCAACGGCCAAGCCACATGGGCACGGCCGAACAAGTGAGGATTAAGGATGTCATTCCTCGCATCGTTCCACTCGACTTGCCCGAAGACAAGAATAATTTAGAAGTGCCCTTTGTTTCTGTGATAAAGCGAGCAAGGGATAATGCTAAGTAAATAATTGAAGCAACAAAGAATTCTGCTTTAGGAATCGTTGAAGCTCGTTTAATATTTAGAGATTTGCTAATGAAATGGTTTCTGAAGGTCTGTTTATGATAAATGCACAGATAATTATTTGTTTTAAAATTTAATTATATGTTCAAGTATTATATCTGTTCGACGTTAATGCTTCCAATGGAGCCTTTTCAAGTTTCAACAGCAAATTAAAGTCAATTTTTGTGCATCAAATAAGACACATGTACTTAGTGAAACCAAACGATGTTGTTTAAAAATGTTGTTATCAATGTTCATCTCAATAAAGACCAGGTAAAGTATAGCACGTATTTACCTCTCAAACTAACTCATTTAATAATTAACCAATAAACTGGTTAAGACATTCACACAAACAAGCAAATAAAACTTCCCTCACTTCATTTGGAACAGAGTAAAAATAGCGCCAATTCATAAACAAAACGTGATTGGTATTGCCGCAATAGGTACCTGGTGAAAGCCTTTAGTAAACTCCGGTGCTATTGCTTGGCTCCAGCCCCTCGTTTAACTTTTAGCGTCTCACCTCCTTGGAAACCAGCCAAGAGATTATAGTTTGCCATCCTGGGAAATTTAGGACGTCGCTAAAGAAATTTGCAGAGTAAATAATGTCGAGTTTCGGAAGTGAGCGGATTTCTGTTGGATGGTGGAGTCTTCTTTTATTTGTAACTTGATACGTTGATTGTTAGTGTTTTTAATGGAATTCGTTTCGTGTCCTGACTGACGTGAAAAAGATTAGACGTTATCGTTTAAATGAAGAAAATAATGAGTATCATTATCTCATGATGGAAGCTTTCGGTAACAAAACTAAGCGAGAGAGCTGAGCTGTTAAGCAAAATATGTTTTTGTAGCACCAAGTTCGTTTTAATAGATTATACCAATTAATAGAAACACGATTTCTCGGCGAAGACAGAACCGTAAAGGACAATTAGTCCAATTTAGGAAATATGGATTCTTCGCTGTCATTACAGTCTTTGTCAGCGAAATTTAAAAAAAAATCAAACGTTGGAAAAACAGAACGCGAATGACGTTCATTGGAATATCGTGAAATTTTGCTGTGAGTGAAATTTTCGACGATGGGGTGTATAGCTAGTTAAACTCAGAGATTTTTCGCAAATTGCCGATTTTTTTAAATCTTCTTTAGTTGTTATGTTGAAAACATTATGCATCTAACATCTACGAGTAAAATAGTAGTATTGGTTTTTTTATGTAATTGCTTTATGATTTGATGATTTGAAAATTGCAGAGTTTAAAATTGCAAACAATCTGTTAAAATTATGAGAAAATAACGTCTAAATTAGATTTCGTTTTAATAACACCAATTATCTTAAAGACAAAATGACAACATAACCAAAAATGCGACCAAACTTCAACAGAAGGCTTGTCCAAGTTGAGGTTTGAAAAAAAACTAATTTGTGGAGGGACACGAGTTGGGTTTGTATTGGACGCGGTCAGTTGAAGAGGTCATTTAACTTGTAATAACTTTGTTGAAAGTCAGTCAAATGGTATTATGTCAGTTGTCCCTTTAATTTTGTTTTGACAATAATATCCAAGGGGTGGAACGGGTTTGTGGTTGTTTAAAAGGATTCATCGATCTGGGAATTGAGGCTTGTCTAGATATGAAACGCAAATGCATTTCAGTACCTAAATTGATGTTTATGTTTAATTGGGTACAATGCAGAAGACGAGTAGTTGAGTAACGATTTTTTTAAGATTGCATTTTTTTGTTTTGGAGATCCATCTCTGACCTAATTAAAAATTATTCTGAGATATTGCGACTGGTGGTTGATTCAATTAAGAAAATGAACTTAATAAAACTTCAGCTGTCCGTAAACTCTTTCTGTGTATTAAAGCTTGATACACATGGATATCGTCTATGGAACAAAGAACTACTTATATTATGATGTTTTGTTGTATAGATATTGAAATTGTGCCTGATATTTTTCATATATTTTTCTGCTAGAACATTAGATCTTCCAGTACGATTGGTGAAAAATATACCGATACTCATGATGACCTTGGAATCACAGAAGTTGTAATGAATAATAACCTTTTTTTACGAAACCTAGAGAAGAAACAGTGAAATGGCTAAACCTTTTTGATAAAATTTGCATAGAGCTGGTGTTTTTAATATAAGCTCATAAAGAAATTAACAACGTCATCATAATTACCTCTGACTCTGAAGATACACTAACGCGCCATTCTATCGCACTGTCATTAGTTATCTTTTATTATACGGGTTTTATAGCTAGAAAGAGAAATCTTTATTATAATAAAAAAGTGTAAGTGTAAAAAAAACGTTTTTAATAATAGTTATTATCATAGATCTCGTAACACAAGCATTATTCTCCAATAAGTTCCAATGTGGTCCAAATCACAATTTATTGTTAAAAAAATTTAGTTCTTGAATTAAGTTACTTATGTAACATTTTCTCTTATTGTATCAGGAGAAATGTATATGTCTATAAGGCTGAAATGGTTATACCTAAGCCAGTAGCTCAAGGTTTCAAAGGCGACCTTCAAATATAACAAGCGCAAAGTAATCTGCAAAATAATCTGTGACCATCTTATCCAAGTTTCATGACGATACAAGAAAAAGAAAGGTGTTGTTTTTTGTTTTTAAAAAAGGCGTTACGCCTCCCTTGTATTTCCTCCTGTGTCGTAGGTGCATTTACAGACATATAAATTCACAAACACATGCCACCTAGACTGGAAACAACAATTTGTGGATCACATAAAATGTTGTTTGTTGTTTCAACGACACATTGCACAGCAGCCAGCGCCAGTGGGCGCTTAAACCGCCAAGCGTCTAGACCAGGAGAAGGAACGGTGGGGTCTTTAGTCAGTAAGAGTCTGACACTCTATCTCACCGTGCCCTGGGCGAGAGAAGCCATTCCATGATTTACCCTCCACAAAAAAACCAGTTCTACAGGTATGTAATTCAGATTCTTAGGTTTAATTTCACAGTTCGTTACAGCTAGATTTAAGAAAGCGTGTGAAAAGCGTGGAACAAATTCAGAATAATAATAAACTAAACTGTAACCGTCTCATTAAAATGTAACATCAAAGACAAATATTCACATGCCCTAATGTAACAGAATTTTACACACTACACAATTTCTAAGAAGGTGAGCTACATAAACCGTACAAATACAGAATGTCTCGGTGACACTTGAAACAGTGCGCGGTTTAGTGCCAGTTAATCCAGCCGTATTATACTCCTAAGCGTAGAAATGTTAGCTCTTAGACCCGCTAGTTCATGACACACGAGAAATTAATATTAGGTACCACAAGTTAGTTCTTGACTAGGCAAAGAGAATTTTAATAAAACTGTGTCCATTTTTTTATTGAAGTGTTTGTAATTAAAACTTTTACATCTTAGTTATTTAGCTAACACGCCAGGTCTTTGAGTTCAATTTGGATAAAATGGTTGCCTGTTTTTTGGAGAAGATTTAAGAATATAATTAAGTTTTGAATATACTTAATTCTGTTAGTTATAAAAATGCTTAAGTAACTATTCGTTTAAAAAATTAAATAAGCTCAGCCCTATATTACGATTTATTCCGTGTCATGGTTGCTTTTAACACCCAAACCTACAACACGTTTTGGATCACACAAATAGTTATTCCGTGCTGGAATCGTACCACGCAATGTACCAAAGTCGGCCCAGCCATCGAATCACCTTGATTTATACTTAATGACTGCAGATTTTTGGTATAAAAACTATCCTATGTCCTTTCTGGTGTTCCAAACTATGTCTGTAGGTACCAAATTTCACAGAAATCGGTGCAGTATTTAAGGCGTGACAAAAAGACAGACAGACTGACAGACAGAGTTACTTTCGCATTTATAATATATGTTTGGATAGAACACAACAGGCACTTTTAACATACACAAAACATCAAACGAAATACTGTCTGTTTCTATTGCAAACTACAATCGCGTTAACAGTAGATAGATTATTTCAAAAGAACCTTTTGAATGTACCACGTACTTTTGGGAATTACAATTTTAAACATAACAAACCGAACTAAGATTAACAAACTCTTTCTGAGCAGTGGAAAGTAATTAAAATGTCTTGGGTCTCAGTAACAAGTTAGTGAACAAGCTAAGTTTCTTCTTGTTTTATTATAATATTGGTTTTATTAAAGAACATTTTCGAGAAATATGTAAGTTGAATTTAGTTTAAAAATACCAATTAATTAAGTTAACCTTCGTTCAGGTTTACCTGTCCCAAGTTTTGAGGGTTATAGAACTTGTTTTTGGTATAAATTAAAGGCAAACTAGTTACACTAGGAAGACCGAAATTTTGAACTAGGTACCTATAAAGACCAGGTGGGGTCAAATGACCCATTCATGGGTTATAATGTTTTATTCATGTATTATGGTTTTAAGTTTTATTGATTAACATCTTAAAGTAAATAAAAGAACTTAATAGTAATTAAACATACATTACGTAATAAAAGCATTAAAATATTAGGCACATTTTTGACATTTAATTGTTTACATTACAAGAGCCACACAAAAGCTTTTTACAACGAATTTATACGTTTTTTACGATTTATTGGTTTTATTTTTGCATTTTTGCAAGCGGGTATGCTATTATCAGGCTGTGAAGTAGATGGTGTCATCAGGGAGTGGGAATCTTGGCCGACTAACTCCCTGGCCAGTCAAGAATGAACTTTTTTCTACTGATTTTTTTCTCGATAGTTTTTTGTACAAAATCCAGGAATTATTTGCTGTCAAATTCAAAATATTATTATAAAACACTTGTCCTGTGTTACAATTAGGTTTTTTGCCATATTTACACTGGTGAAAAAAATATCAGTAGTTACATTTCGACCAGTGGGTCCATTGGTCGCAATACGACCCACTCGCCTGAACTTTGATTTTGTCGACGGCTTTCATTTCTTTCTAAACATATGGGACCTCGACCTCGACCTCGACCTCGACCTCTTCTTAGGTTTTACACTACGTAAAGTCGAGAGCTACTGAATCTGAAACAGTGGAGTAAACGCTAATAAAATGTTTCCTTTTCTCTCAATGTAAAAAAATATTATTTGATTTATATCAATATACAAAATAATATACACTTACTATCAGAATCGGAATATGAGTGGGATCACCATCCCTAAAAGAATCACTATTTTGTGTAATATTGTAAACACTTGCTTGACTTTCTGAATCTAAATGCAAAATGTGCCTCACTTCTTCAGTCGATTTACAGTCTGATTGATCGTCCGGTAAATTTTGCGACACTTCCAGTATTTTTGAAGGGCAAAGGGTGATAATGAGGCATCATATTATTATGGCGAGCCATGATATGTCTTTGTTTTGACAAGAATAAAACAAGAAAAAAATATTTTATTTCAACTACCCATAACACAAGTACATTCCACGAAATGTAACTAGCAAGCACGCTGTCGTGTCAAATGACCACTGCGGTCTCTCTAGGTAGGTGATATTTTTTTAATTAGTATTTATCTTGCTATCGGTATACCCATATCAGAATAATGTAAACAATGACAAAATATGAAAAGTCATGAAACGACAATGAATTCAGTGCTATGGTTTTGATAATATGATTGATCAAAAATTTCATTGGGGTCATTTGACCACTCTGGTCTTTCTAGTGTTAAAGGTTTCTCTTCAGATAAATTTAGAGGACTAAGTTGCTATGTCGTATAACAAAACGAGAATGGCAGATGTATCACACGAAGCGAGCGTGGGAGAGCTAAGCTTCGGCACGAATGGGTTGGCTCGACCGGAGTGATACCACGGCCTCGCAGAATACCGGTGTGAAACAACCACATCGTTGTGTTTCGTCGCCGCCTTCCTATCCCCAAAAGGCCGGCAACGCACTCGTAACTCCTTTGGTGTTGCGGGTGTCCATGGGCGGTGCCGATTGTTTACCATCAGGTTATCCGTCTGCTCGTTTGCCGACCTATACCATAAAAAATCACACGAAGGTGAGCAATCGGCGCCCCTTATGACTATCTGTGTTTACTGGAGAAGTTACAAATACAATTTTAGCCATTTTGAGGGTGAAGATAATAATTTGGAGATGGGATCTCACAGAAAGAGCGCAAGCATTATTTCCTTCGTATTTTACATGACACCGTGGTATACGAAATGGAGTCAAGCAGCGGGTAAAACCGCGAGCGAATAGCTAGTAATTAATGTATGTCTTATTTCCAAATACTATACAAAAATAAGTAGTTAAAAGGGTGAAGACATTAATTTTAAAAGTTATTGACAAAAAAATAAAGACATAGCAAACGAAATTAAAAAAGAATAATGTAAAGTATCAACAATAAATATTGGAAAATAATAACAAAGAAGTAAGTTTTAAATAATAAATAGAAAGCTTTAAAATAATTATTTCAATTTAAAACTTGAAATTATGGAAAGCACTTGAGAACTCTTAGTGGAACACTTAGTACCTATACAAGAAACACCTGAATACCTTAAATATTTCATGAACAAAAAATTCGAATTCTACAAACAGAAAGTTTTTAAGTTCGAAACAACCTTTTTGGACCAAAAGAAGAAAATAGACGGAAAACTTCTAAGTGGCTGAATTCTTTAATAAACCGAGTTGGTCTTACAAAGGTTGCATTTTCATAAAATCGTGCACAACTTGTAATGAAATCTACATTGCGTATTACGTGGGTCGTCTTGGTCCAACGCTTGTTGCATGCTAAGCAGACGATTATTTTTGTAATTATTTCTAATATCTCCTTTACTAAGTTGATGAAGAAACTTAGCTCACTTATTGGATATTATGTATGCAAGATGGCGATCCCTAGAGTTTAATAAGCAAGTAACGTTGAGATTAATAATGCTTTCAAGTTTTTTATGGTTCAAGTAAATGATGATGGTAATTTTGTTTTGTTTAGGAGGCACATTAATTTTTATGATCGCTTTGAGGAGTAAGAGTACTTGTAGTATGAAAAATGGGAGATGTTTGTTTTTGTTTTATTTAATACTTAAGTAGAGTTTCGAAATACCAGTACAAATTTCAACACGCCTATATTCCCCAAAGATGTCGGACAGATGTTTTGCTTTATACATTATTTATTTTAATACATTTATTAAAAGTTTGTTAAGTTATCTTACTAATCGAATATTCAGTTTTTACTTTTGGAAAACTTAGACTTTTGATCGCACTAATACACTAAATTCACTATTAAAATGTCATGCTCATCAAAACTCAACTCCAATCATTTAACCTTGAAGAATCCTATTCTAAAATTTAGTCACAAAGTTTGAAGTTACAAACTAACAATTTCCAAACTTTAATAATATAATCATCTCATTTTCCTTCAGCATAGACGTGACTAGAATTTGCATGTGAAACTATCCATCTATCTCTTTCATTTGCTCTTATATTTACTTGTGCTACATACATTTTACTGGCAGCATGTTCATAAATCTGTGTACCTAATTCGCATAGCAAGTATCCCAGAATGAGCCAATTGTGTATATCATAAATTACACTAGAAATATTCATGGTTTTTGTTGAAGTCATTTGCATATAATTTTAGCTGTACTTTTGAAAATTATAGTGATTCGTTTATCTTTTGAGCTTTGTATTATTATTATCATTTATGTAATTTTATTAAACTAAGAACGGAAGATTCTTGATTCGGAAGATTCATTTAAAGTTAATGCGAAGTCGTAAGCTTGAAACTTAACCACACCACTTATTTTATGACTATGCTCAGCGCTGACGGACTTTTATTACTTAGGAGGTGATACTTGCTACATTCAGTGTATAACACCTTGATAATTATCTGACGATCGCAAAATTTATAGCTTTTATTTATTACCTGCAAGTCACCAATCTTGTGATTTTATTCCCGAACTGTCAGCAGAATTTTAATATTTGATCCATCCCAGTCAGCCAGTACGTAGTGAAAATTTCAACATTATTTATGTTTTGTCATCTGTAAAAATAACGCAATTGTTCCATTCCCAAAACCTGAACATCTAAATATTTCAGCTCCCAGTAATAGTAAAATTTCTCTAACTTAACATAATCATCTCATTTTTTGCCAAAACGTGACTAGAATACACAAGTAGAACTACCCTTGTCTAAAACATCTATCGTAAGCATTCGACTGTTTCTAACATAGAAAAACAAGTCGACACAACATTTTCTGCCCCCACCAGAGGGCGCTCACTTTGTTCAGCCGTTTTCTGATTACCTCTAAGTGTATTCTAGGTTGAAAAAAACGTGACTGTCATTAGGGCTTGATTTATTGCGACGACACTAAAAGGGTTCCTCAAGGGTCCTTCTTGGGCCCTTCGTCCTTCAAGACACTCGTACACATGTTTTGGGTAAGATCTGGACTGACACGTATTAATGTGTTTTGGTTTCACTTACAATGTATTAAAGTTGTGGTATTCATAGTAACCACGGATAATACATTTGTTTTTACAGTTTTATTTCTGTAAAAGTTTAAACAAGTTGAATTTACTTGCAATTTTTTCGGTTTCTTGAAAAAGTAGAGTCCTACGATAATCGTGATTCGTCTCTTAGCGGAAACCTGGCTGTATTAAAACTACAACTGCACAATCGTTTAGTTTTGTGTACCTATCATTGTGTTGCTACAATGGAAAGTAACTTATTAACGTTTTACTATGTAATCGACTTACATGAGTAGTATTTGTTTAATCATAGAGACAAGAGCTGATTTTTTTTAGAATATTTTTTTTATATTGCCATCATCGATGATTTTAACTGATAACTTTAGACTCATTTTAACCTATGCACTCATCGATGTTTTTAATTGATTACTTTAGACTAATTCTAACTTATGCACTGCTTTGTCCTAAAGTAAGACAGTATATTATACAGACAGTAGACATAAAATTACACTACTATAAACACGCCAAGTAAAAGTTTCAAACCCATTTCAGAGAATATAATTGCAAGCATATTACAAATCTTCCAAAATTACCCAAACAGGAGTAGTGCTTGAGAACAGTTTCTGCACTTAGCGTTTATACTTTTAGCGCGACCGGAAACGAGGCATGTCGGGGCATGTCGAGCACGGTACGTTTAACATGAACAGCTAACGTTTAAGAGATTTTTCTTCAATGGACTTCTGTAAGGAATTTGGAACGTCTAAAAGTTTTTAAATGTAAGTACAGTTTTTGTTGCACGTGTTTGGCATGTATTTTTTTTGCACGCAAGGTTAATTTTGTGTCTGGAAAAGTGTTGGCACCAAAGTTCTTTTGAGAAGAAAAATGTTCTGTATTATTCATTCGGTTTAGTATCCTGGTTCTATCGATCTTGGTTCTAACATCAGTCTAATTAAATACAATTGAAAAACATAACCTAAGTAGGAGAAATGCGTATTGTACTTTTCGCGTTTTATGAACGTATAATAATTTAGCCATTGCCGTTCGCTACACAACCTTAGCTGTGCTACTTGTAGACCTGTAGGTAAATGTAGACATGGTTTGTTGGTGGTACAATATGATGCAGTTTCTACTTACAAGTTCTTGAAAAACTCACTATCTTGAGTTTTTTCATTTTATGTAGGTTCATTTCATTTTATGAAATAAAAGCCTTATAGTTTCTGCATTTATCATCACATTTTTATAACGAGTGACTGTTTCATTTATTGACGATTCTCACTTATGAATTGATCTCTGAGCTGTTAATTAACTGTTATTGTTTCAATCTTCATAAAAATATAACTTGTTATAAAACAATCGGTTCTGGATAACTGTTAATGACTACCTCCTGTATCTCCTACGAAACACAGATAAATGTATGCAAGGCAATTCAGTATTAATAACAGTCCAATCAGGTGTTCTCGATCATAAACTAGGAAACGCCCACCTCTCTGTAGTAGTATAATATCGTGCTCTGATGATGATGCGTATCACGTTCGCTGTGTGTCATGCAACATTATTGGCCAGGGATATGCTAATTCGGGCGCTCGTTGCAACGGATTATCAAAAGCCAACATAGAAATAGTAGAGTTAGAATTTGAAAGGATTATGCTATGGGATGTTTGGATGCAGTACGCTACTATTTAGGGTATAAAGGTCAAATCCATTTTTAATGTGGTTTTTCTGGAATCGTTAGAGTTTTATGGGTAGTGTTTTACATGGTCTCATTATTTTTTTAAATTATGCTTCAATATTGATACACTTTATGAGAGTGAAGGTAAATAATTTTATATGCCGTATATCTCTGGGTTTTAATGATTTAATTATTGATGTGGTTTCAATATTCGAAAATATTGATGATGATGTAACAAACAATTAACACATGAACATTTCATTGCTAATTATTTCGAAAGCTTACATCAAAGGAGGAAATTACGTCAAGATTAAATTCCAATCTTTCGTTGAATTTCTAATTTATCATACAACAGTTATATCGAAGGTGTTATGTGATAACACTCATAGCACCGTTGGTTTTGAAAAGCTTTCAATATTATTAATTGGTATTAATTTTGTAAATAAGTAAACATTTTATGTTTTCAGTGCCTATGGATTTACTTTGACTTGGGATTTTTTTTGTGGTAGGTCGTCATACGACGAGACGGATTACCTGATGGTAAGCAATCAGCGCCGCCCATGGACACTCGCAACAACAGAGCAGTTACGTTGCCGACTTTTTGAGGATTGGTAGATTTAGGGATCGGGGAGGGATTGAGGGAATATAATGTTTATGCGACTTTGGAAACAGAAAATCAGCCCTACAGTTAAGTTTCGTGTCGATAATAGATATCGCTTCAGAAAGGTAAAATACACAAAAAAGATACAATACATATTTTACCCTTGTTACCGATAAGTCACGTGGTCCACAAATAAATTTCCGCACATTTGTTTGGTTTCAGAAGCGATAACGATTATCGATACTGAACTTGGCTAGGGCTAGAGAGCAGAACTCGTTTTCATTCCTAAGATGAGTAAAATATTTTTTATTTTAAATATAAAAGTTCTTAATGCCATCGCGAAGTATTATTTACAGTGTCAGTTTTAACTTCTTTTTGCAATATGGAACCACTAGTATACCCAAATCACAATTTCTTAAGCTTACCTTACAACACTGTATTTTACATTAAGTACCTATAATTATGTAATACTATCTAATCTCGCGCGGTTTCACCCGCTGCTTGGTTCCATTTGATCGTGATGTTTTATATCTTAAAGCACTCAGGAACATTGCAACTATCTATCAGTGAAATAATTTTGGAAATTCGACCAAAGGTTAAAGAGATACATACATAATTACAAATTACAATTTTTACCTCTATATTAGTATACTATATATTTAATTGTAACCATGGTATATACCTAAGAGACCCGTCGCGCGTCGGTCCTATAGTCAAACTTTTACAATGGGATTTTGGGCCTCAGCTTATAAAATACTTAACTTTGTGGAATAAATATATATTTATGTAAACAAAAAAATAATAATATTAATATCGGGTGTAGCAATAGTGAAGTCCAATCAAAGTTGACTTCGTCAAACATCAAGTTGAATGTTCATAGCTACCCCGTTATTAAGAGGACCACTAACGACGTATGTGCGTGTGAGTGCCCCGTAGCCCTATGGAGTGCCCTCAACTCAATGATCCTCGATATTTGGAGATGGAAAGCGCAAATAATGAGTTCGGCAACACACATATCAATATTGTAGGGGTCTGTTCTATAGGGTCGTTGATTTTTGGTATAAGTATGAATTGGAGTTGTTGAAGTATTTTGTCGCGGTTAGTTATGAAGTCAATAACTGATTTATTGTTAAATAATTTTGTTTTGTATATTGAAGCAAATAATACGCTTGCTTTAACGAATTCCTAAGCAACGGCTGATAGTGTTTCCCTTTCTTCCGAGTTGGATCACCCAACCACTTATCACCAGTAATGTTGTGAATTCTATGTAATTAGGCATGAGTTTTTTTTATATATCGCTCATTATATCAGACTTCGTGGTATGAGCGAAAACAAAATCGAAATACGTAGGTAATTTATACAATCTGGGAATTGAAACTAAGATCCCTTAGTCAGCAATCGCGCTTTCGACCATTCGACGAACGAAACAGCTAGTTCTTTGATTTCCAATTGTAAAAGCGATGATATTATTTAAACCACTTCATTGCCCAAGTCATCGAAAAAAAGATGTCACACACGAGATGTATCATTATTAAACAAAAGCAACATGACTTAAAATTGTTTTGTTCCTTTTTGTTACGTAAATTCAATCTTCCTGTCATTCTGTTCATTCATGTTAAGACAGACTTTAATATCAAATCAGTGCCACAGTAAAGCACTTGACAACAGCACTACACTTAAATGATAACCTTTTGTTTGTCAGGTGTTATGGCATGTATTATGCAAACAAGACAATTGAGTTAATTCACCAGCACTCGATCAATTATGCAGCTACAGAGGTCATCCAGTCATCATTCAATGTTCACAACCAAATGTCAGTTGGGAATGAAAGTTAGCTGTTTTGATTTACAAATTGTCCTACATGTCTGTTTAGTATTATATGGATTGGATTAATATAAAGACACTTTTACTTTAAATCAATTAAACTAAGCTACGTAAAACAATTATAGTATTATCGGAGTTCCAATCCTTCCCCTTCCCAGATCTTTCCAATCCGAATCTCCAAAACTGTTGTTCCCAAAACGGCCGGCAACGCACTTTCAACTCCGTTTGAGTTGCGGGTGTCTATGGTCGACGCTGATTTTTTACCATTAAGTACTTCGTAAGATATTACAGGTTGACCGACGCACTTATCACAATAAAAATAGAATGGTAGAATGTACTTTTTGAATATCAAAATTATAAAATACGTACCTAATATAAACTGTCACTTTTTAGTTCTTAAAGGGTTAGGCAAAAATAACACCCTCTTTTTATCGGGTACTTAAGAATGACATCACACGTAAAGTATTATAACTGCGACCTACTTACCTTCGTGTCTCATCAAATAATCTTCGTGCTTTTGATATTACTTTACATAATAACGAACATGAAAGATGCCTCGCAGTATTGATCATTGACACAAACAATACGCGTATATTTTACCAAAACAACACAAAGAAATATACATTTCTTCAAAACAGTGGACATGGATACTCCACCCACATCTAACTAACATAAAATATACAAAAGAAATAGTAATATTACAGGAAAAATCAAGTTCAGTAGATCTTAAGATAAAAATAAATAAACAAGTGGATTTGGTCGTCCATTATTTATAAGAAAAAGGTCACTGGTGAGTTACTAAATATTTTAAATCAACGATAAAATGTGCTTGGTTAGAGTCGATTGGAGCGTGGAAACCCAAGTCGTTTGGGGCCTAATCGAAGGCCAATACATTGGGACTAGATTTACCAATTCCCTTGTTTTATTCATCCGTTAAAGTAGAAACAATTTTGATGTTTCAAGTTGATTATTCTGGAATTAAAAATAGAACACCGACTTTTTTAAATATAACCTGTTCAGTGATCATTTCAATTATGACCTACATACTCTTGAACTTTTCTAACATTCTTTTTTTTATTATACTTTTTTTTATTGAATCGAATCCGTCCTTTGTTTTATTGATTGGTGGTTTCTTCTACATATCAGAATTGAAACTTAAATGCTTATCACTTACAAACAATTTTAATATCACTTCCAAATATATCGTCGTTTACACAAACATTCCACTCGCAAGGGTATATCAAATGACAATACAAGACTTATATCCGTTTGTAATTCCATTCTATAGAACATGATCTGATGGAGACGGAGATTCAATTTGATCCGAACGCTGCACCGACATTGTAAACTACGCTTGCTATTCTAACCCGCCTGTATTCAGATATTAATTGACTATTCGTACTCAAAATCCGTTTTCCTAGACATGTTACATTTGTCTAAGAAGCTGTAAGTTGTACTAGCTTCAAATGCCTTCACCCGCCGAATTTTTTGTTATGATATAAGTCGGCAAACGAGCCGACGGATGACCTGATGGTAAGCCATCGGCACCGCCCATGGACACCCGCAACTCCAAAGGAGTTACGAGTGCGTTAACGAACTTTTGGCTATGTCCAAAAGTCCTTCCCGATCCTTATATCCGCAACCCGGAGTTAACGCACTCGTAACTCCTTTGGAGTTGCGGGTGTCCATGGGCGGTGCCGATGGCTAAGATAAGGGAAGGGGCGGGATTGGGCCTCCGGTAACCTCACTCACTCAGCGAAACACAACGCTGTAGTTATTTTACGCCGGTATTATGTGAGGCTGTGGTGTCACTCTGGTCGAGCCGACCCATTCGTGCCGAAGCTGGGCTCTCCCACACTTATACACTACAAGTGGGGCTAGAAGGTATGTTAGACTTACTGACTTAAGACCACCAGATTCCTTCTCCTGCAGGCTCCTGGACTCGGTCGCAATAGATGATTTAGATTGTACCTGCAACCCTGGCTCTAGCTTCAGGTATCATCATAATCGTCATTTGCATCAGCTCGAAGACTTCTACTGCAGAATGCTGAATATCTTCACTAATGACTTCCAAAATGACAAATGGCAGTGACCTACTACTATCTAGAGCACATAGATATACTTCTATTAAGTGATGTTGTCTGTCACATCTGTTCGTCACATACAACTACCAGGGGTTCAACAAAAAAATATTCATCTCGTACTTGATAATACAACTCTACAATTAGTAAACCCATCTCAAAACATGACACAATTAATCAGCTTGACAGTTTTCCTTGTAAACGTCTGGACATTTAATAGTTTTTTGATTTGAGAGGTATTACGCATATGTATAACTAAGTTAGCACCGAAAGAAGCAAAATTGATCAAACCCTTCTTTCAACATACCAACCGAAACACTTGGAGAAAGTTATGAATAAATTTACACGTCTATCAAAAATGTGCATTCATTATAATTAATGCACACTTTTGATAGACGTGTAATGTATGTATGTACAATAATTATTGTACATGAAAACCTCAGTGATATTCTCTACAATATAACTGCATATACAGAGCACCACTACATAAACAATAACACGTTTATTGTTATTATTTCACAAACATAAATATGACAAAGAAAAACACCAGACATCCAAATAAACATAACATTTATTTTTATACCGCAAAAGAAGACAAAATATATACACGAAGCCAAAAAAAAGTAGCGAATCGCAGCCACGACTTTGACAAATCAGATCGTCGTAAATAGTTTACCTCATAATGTGGTTATAGGAAACCTTCCTCAAGTCTATTGGATTTGCCGATGGCACGGAAGTATACTATGGCTACAGATAATGTAGGGAGCAGATGTGTTCTTCGGAGATATTATTCGATTTGTTAACAAAGATGTCTGTTTTCAAATAAATGTGAGGGTAAGTATTGTTCGCCTAACATTTTGGGAGTGACAAACGCAATTTTTAGGGTTACCTATCTCTAAAAAATTCTTTTATAAATAGTTACAAATGATTCCAGAAGTAAATAAAACTACAACACGTATTTCTAAAAACAAACTTCTCGTTAAACGTAAAAACAAAATTAACCATTAAGAAAAACTAACAGGAAAGTAACAATATTCTAAATGGCACTTTCAAAATGGTTCCTAAGAGAACATTTAAAGCATATTGTTAAAGAAAATAGAGATTAAAAAAAAAACTTTAACACTATTAACGCGAAATAAATCCTACTAAGTACTCTACTCGACTTTAGAAATCCTTTTCTAGAATTCTTGAGTTCTCACGAAGCTAAAATTGAACAAAGGAATATAGAAATGTTTAAGAAAGATAGAAGACGAAGTATAAGTTCAGAATTAAATAAAAGACACGGAAAATGTGCAGGACAAAATATTTGCACGTATTCGTACGTACATACATACTAGGTATTTGACTTATTATTTATATATTATTATATTTAAAAACACTAGCAGCTGAAAAAGACGAAGTGTATATGTTAATGGCTTTGGATATTTTTTCAAGTCTGTTTTTAAAAGTTAATTGTGGGCGCTTAATTTTATCACATTTTTGGGGAGTTTATTCTATTCCGTGACCATCCTATTCGGTAATCACGGTGTCAGTGGATTCAGTTTTGTGGATTTTCTGTGTTGTTTAAATGAGTGTTCTCTCCATATATTATATACCTATATACTCTTTCCTGGTACATATATATGTATCTGTATCAGCTGATTTTAAAGGTGAAAGCATTTATCTTGGTCCGAAATAAGGCTTTTAACAGTGTTATTATAGATTTTGGCATTTCAAAAATAAATCTTATGTTAGGTTCTTCATTTACGTTTCAGAGTTAATTCTTGGAACTAGGCTTACAGCATTGTTCGATTCATCAACATTAGCTCGTGACAGGCTGAGGTCTTGCCGTGAATTGTTATAAATTACTGGCAATTCGATTTAAACATCGCGTCGCTTGCAGAATTTGCTTAAACATTTTCTCTAAGATTTAGTTTGACTACTGCAATCTATATCTTAGTCTTGAAGTCTAGTCTAATTTTACGTATTTCATAAATTTTTTATTTATGTTCTTATGAATATCTCCATTGGTTTGATAAGAGAATTGAGAACTATAATAAATAAATTGACAGAATTAAATGGTCTGAAAAAAGTAATGAATATTTAATTTCTGTGATTAAATGTTCATTACTTTTTTCAGACCATTTAATTTATTAAGTGTGGGAGAGCCATGGTTCGGCACGAATAGGTCGGTTCGACCGTAGTGATACCAAGGCCTCACTGAAAACCGGCGTGAAACAACCACAGCGTTGTGTTTCGCCGTGTGATTGAGTTTACCGGAGGCTCAATTCTTCCCCTCCCCCAATCCCGCCCCAATCTTTAAATCTCCAAAACCTTAATCCCTAAAAGGTCGGCAACACACTTGTACCTCCTCTGTTGCGGGTGTCCATGGGCGGCGCTGATTGCTTACCATCAGGTAATCCGTCTGCTCGTTTGCCAAACTATTACATAAAAAAAGCAAAAATGCAAACGTCGTTAAACATGGTCACTCGTAATACAACAGGAATTACAAGTGCGTTGCTGGCCTTTCTTTGGTTTTTTTTTTATGTAATAGGTCGGCAAACGAGCAGACGAATTACCCGATGGCAAGCAATCATCGCGGCCCTCCACCTGCAATGGAGGGGTTACGAGTGCGTTGCAGACCTTTTAGGGATAAGGGATTGAGGAGGGATTGAGAGAGGGGCAGGATTGGGCCTCCGGTAACCTCACTCACACGACGAAACACAACGCTGTGGTTGATATTAGCAGTTTATGAATAGGTGACTTAGGGATTGAGGATAGAAGGCAGGGGGCGATCCTTCTTCCGGCCTCACTTACATTTGTTTCCCACCGGTATTCAAGAACACTTACTTACTTGATAGTAACATCTAGTACATTGTCCAAAGAGACTTACACCCGGTTTCTGAAAGGCTTGTCAACGCTAAAGTTAACTAATCACCTGTTAAATCTCTTGTCAAATCATCTGATTGGTTGTTGATAATTCGTTCAACCAATCAAATGACTTGACAAGAGATTAAATTGATTTTACCATTGGTCGGCCTTTCAGCAACCGGGGGTTAGTCACTTATTTCCACCTGACCAAAGTAATTACATTAGTTTCTCGCGGTGACGTTAAATTATCAAAATTCCAATCAATAAAACGTATTACTATTCCGACTTTTTATTTCGTTTATAAAATAGTTATATTACATTAAATGTTTCTTCAGTGTCTTTTTGTCAATACACTATTACCCGAATGCTTCTATATCTACATAAGTATATATGAATGTAAGATGTATGGGTAAACCTATAATTCAAAAACACCTGAATCATTTGGGAAAATATTTGGATATCCCAGTTTCAGGTGAAGTTAAATTATTGAGGTTTTTTGACTTTAGCAAGTGATGTTTGAATTTATTAAAATCCTCTTTCCCTTATTTTATTTATTAATTCCTGGTAGTGTCTTGTCTTGTATGGAGCAACCATGGCGTCGCTACACAAACTTCCACAAATTGATTTCGTCAACGGGGAAATAAAGTAACCAATACACCGTTTAGGAAATTGTCCTCCAAACAAGGAAATGTCAATAGAAAATGCGCAATATTTTGATCACGTAATAAAATCAAGTTTCGTATCTCCCTAAAATATATAAAATGAGATTTTCGTTCGAAAAGAAAACATAGGGTTGTGAGCCCATAACGCTGAAAATAAAATGTCCTTACCAAACCGTTTGACGCGAATTTCTCTTTGCATTATACATAAAGAAAATATACGCTTATGTACTTAAGTTGACGTATTTACATGGTATGTTTTCCTTTTCAAATAATTTTCCAGTGTTTGTTTTTCTAGCTGAGTCCAATGAGAGAAGTGGCAGCTTGAGCACTTGTTTGAACATGTTAATTATGAACAGAGTTTGAACTTGTTCTTGAAGAAATGTTGAGTCGTGTGTTACTGAGAAGAATTTTCTTGATACGGCTTTTTCGAGTGTTTACCGATGTTCATGTAAGGAGTTTGTTGTCTTGTACTCAGAAGTTCATGAATGCGCTTTTCTTTATGTCGTGATAAATTTGTTATTTGTTATTACTGTTCGATACTTAGTTTTATCGATGGATATTGTTTGATGATTTTGTAGTCACTGAATGACCATGATAAATTTAAGATTTATTTGTTTAATCAATCTTAATGGAGTGTATCTGTAAAATGAAATATTCATTGTTCAATACTGTACTAAAGTTTTTAAAAATATTTAAATAAATTTATTTATTATTTCAATTAAAACATTGCCCGGTTGCCAAGAACGTCCTCGAATATGAACAATAGCCAGTCAGTACAGAGCATAAAACAAGCATTCTTAAAAATGCAACAGCAATTTCCCCCAAGGGTATAACTCATGAATCTGAAATATTATCCAACTACAAAACAGATGAAAATTACGTCACAGCTCGATGTCTGTCGTGGAAATCAGTTTTTGCAGTAATCGCCATAATTCTCCTGCCTGCAGATTGAAATTTAATTAAAATTTTCATGCTTAAGCTTTTGTAGGCGATTCCTGGAACCTTACCGAGGTATATTGATTATGGTTTTAAATTTAATTGATAGAATCATGTTTTGTAACTAACGATATACATAGATAAGTGTTATTATTTATGTACATGTATTTAGGTACTATTTGATTTTACTTAGTATGTAGGAGAGCCATGCTTAGGCTTGGATATGTCGGTTCTACCGGAGTTGCTACACGGCCTCACATAAAAAGGCGTAAAAAAACCACATCATTGTGTTTCACCGAGTGAATGAAACTCCTATAGGCTCAATTCTTCTTCCCCTCCCCCAATCCCTAAATCTCCGAAACTCGAATATCTAAAAGCCGGTTACGCACAAGTAATTCCTCCGGTGTTGCGTGTACGTACGCTGTGTTACCGGCACCATTCATAGAATATGAACAATGCCGGTTACTTAACACTAGGTAATCCGTAAACTATACACAATATTGCCAAAATTCAATGTGCACTTGAAACACCGACTTTTGTAGAGAGAGAGAACCTTAGGCCATAATATTTAAATGCATAATACGAACTTTTATCAATTCACATTCTTACTTAACCCGAGTACAAGGCCAGGTACCTTATAATAATGTATAATCCTGTAAAACTTCAGTATTACTGAACCATCACGTACAAACACCAGCAAGAAAATCGCTTACAACTAACAAAACAAATATTAAATAAATATTTGTACCAAAGCTATACGTTTCGTTTAACAATCTTCGCACGTCGTGACCTGAACTAACTAGTTTAGTTGTTTATGTATTAGGTACGTCGATTTCTAAGTATAAGATTTGGGTTCACTCAGCTGTAGGGTAAGTCAAGAGCAAGGGTAGCAGGTGAGACGTATGGGCTCTCGGGTCAATACTCAACTCTGACTTCATTTGTAGGTCACTTATAAATCATTGGACGTAAGCATTTATTGCTTTTTGATGAGTCGTTATTGAGATCTTGAGACGTGCACTGTATGTAAGAGGTTTTAAATTGAGAGTCAAGTCTTGTTTCGTGTGACGGTTATGAGCAACGAAGTGAAAAAAGGTTTTCTTATGAGAATCCCAAAAAGTCTTCAAGCATTACGAACCGCTTACAATTTTTGCCATCGAGCAAAAACGCCCAAAAATAGCCTTTACAGCTCATAAAACTGCTCAACCGAAAAATTACATAATCGCGTTGAAAAAGAAAATAACTTGAAATAAATCTTATAAGATACAATTTTAGATAGCCAATGCTCTCTCCGTGGGCGCATGAAGCCCAAAATTGTTTCAGGCCAAAAATGCCTGAACCAATTACACGTGAACTTATTTCTCGAGCCATTAAAGCTTTAGAACATAGTTCAAGGATCGTTGAGCCTTCGTTAATGGTAGATCATGGACTTCGAACTGAGCCTAAAGACGAAAGGAATGAGGAAAGTTTTTTGAAGAATTTAGACTGCATGGATTTGCGAAGATGAGCTAAGTTTTGAATAGAAGCCATACTCGGATATTATAATAAGATGGGAAATATTATACTTGTTTAAGTGCTTATGCTAAAGATATGACTTAGATAAAAAGGAATAAAATTGATCATTGAAAAAGAAATTGCCAAAAAAATCTGCCCTTATTTATGCGAGGCCACAAAGTTTGGCATAGCTACTGGATGAGACGAAAGGGTTTAACTTAATAAACAACAAAACATGACACAAGACAAGTATGTAAGGAATCACCAATCTCCATGGCAATATAATTATATTAAGAGAGACAATGTAGTAAGGAAAACAAAAAAAGTAAGTACATCAGAAACAAGGCAAAATAAAGCAGGAAGGAAGGAAGTTTATGAGGCACTGAGACACTCAATTGAGATATATGGTGAACATACTACAAAAGCCAGGAAAACAGAATCTTGATCATTGTGATCTTGCATTAAAATAATTACTTAAGCTTACCTTCTATGGTGTCTTTTGGTTAGTTTTGTTTCCAACCTGTAAAGAAGCAAAATGATCTAATTATTGAATATTATTGTGTACCTGTATTTGAATATATTTTTAATGGGATAGGGGTAAACGAGCCGATTGATCACCAGATGGCTAAGCAATCGGTTCCACCCAAGGTCACAATCGCAAGGAGGAGTGCCCTAGAGAAGTTAAAGTACGTTACCGGGCCCATAAAAGTTGTCAGGGGTTGGGGATTCGGAATGGGTGAAAAAGTCTCACTGCTCATTTGACGAGATATTTTTGTTAAAACAATAAATAGTTATTTATACAGTACTAATTGTAACATCGGTTTTAAGCGTGTTATTGAGTTCGTAGGATCATAATCAGCGGCAACAAAGAAATAGCAAACAGATGAATATACATATTGTTACAATAATTATATCTAATTGGCCATTACGGCAATCTTAGGAAGTGCAGGCATGGCGAAACATAAAGGAAAACAAAAAAAGAGTCTAAAGAAATAATTAAAGATCAAAATGATCATTGCACGTCAGGAAATAGAAATTCAACTAACGTTAAACACAATAAGTTAACTCAACACTATAAAGAAAACAATTATGTTTGTGAATCACAGTTAATTATTACTGTAGTTATAGTAATTACTAAAGCTATAAACCAATCTAGTAATAACATTTCTCTAACGTTTATTATGCAGTTAGTTATTGTTATAACCGTAATATAATTGTTTCAATCGTCGAGGTGGTATTAGCCTCTGAAGACATTATCGGGCTTCAGTGTAACTTCTTAGTATTACGGGAATTGATGGAACTTTGAAAACTTGATAGTGAAATTATCCCCATTATGCTGATCATTTGATTGTACATAATCATTTTTCCTACAGTTTTCCAAAAAAGATAAAAGGTTTTCTTTTTGTATCATACTGATTACCATATTATTTAAAACCAGACTGTTTAATGCTGTTTTGGGCATACGACTTTAAATTTTATTTTTATTATAACTTTCGTAAGACATTCTAAATTAATTATTATGTTTTCGGCTTACTCACGTAATAATTTGACGAGATACTCGACTAGTTTCAAGCCATGCTAGAGGCCCGTATTCATGAGTAGCATTCCGCGACACGCGATAATAATTAGTCTAATAATTAATTTAAATTTTATGTCAGTTAAATTAATATTAAACCTATTCTTTCGCTTCATAGAATACAAAATCGAGCGACATTTTCTAAGACAGAAATTAAATATCCCAACAAAGAATATCGTTCAGTAAATTTATCCCATAACAAAAAACGAGTGCAAGATAAGCCGTAACGTCTTCTTAAACTTTTTTACCAAAAATATTTAGTTTGGACAAACTTCCTTGTGTCCTTATTAATCCCTAGAGCTAAGCCTTGATCTTCCAAACTCCGTTCCCTTTTGAGAATGACTCTTAAGCGGATATCTACAACTTTATGTTTCGAATAACTGGAAAATCGATACTCAATCTATATGACATAAAAAAGCATATAATTCTATTCGTAGTAGAACAATGTGAAGAATAGTATTCTTAGCACCTTCTGTTTCACCATTGAGATAATGGCCGTAATGTAATTTGTATGAACTAAGTGCCAAATTAGTTTATGGGGTACTTATAATATGAATCTAGTGAAACTGGCTTTTGTTTTATTTCGTGGAGGTTCTACGAGAAAGGACCATTCCTTCTTTAAAAGGGTCAAAACAGATGACAATAGTTAAAACAGAAGTAGTTATCTCGCCAGAGAATGGCTTTGAATTCTTAAAACACACTTCAGAGAATTTTGGTTTTAAAAGTTCTTAAGACGTAATCAATTAATTATTATAATTACGTAACGGCTATGCTAGAATTTTGACGTTCGCCGCATCCACATTATGAGTTCATAGCGTCGTTTGAAATAAGTCAAGTTATTTCGCTAAATCATTTACGTGTGAAAAGCGCTAAATGTAACAACATTTTTTAAATCCTAAAAGTAAAACGTAAATATATTTTATAATATTCACCTCCAGGGACACAAAATCCCACGCAGACAAAGTCACAGACAAAAAGCTATCCCATTATAGGTACCTATATAAATTGCATCACTGAAATTCGTGTTAGCGGAAAGTGCCGTATAAGGCCCGGTCCGGCACGCCGTTGTGGAAATCTCTTAAAATAATAAGGAATGGAAAGATGGCGGACCGGCTTGGGGAACGGTTTGGGCTTGCATTATTCATTGTAATAAATTGGAGTTTCCCAGCTACAAGGCATGGGGTTTGTTGCTAGCTTATAGGATCTTTGTATGGGGTTTTTGGATAACTTATAAACTACATTTATGAAGGTTGTGTCCGTGTTTTTTACTTGATGGTAAGTAATTTCTCTTGTTGATGTTGTGCATTTTCATAAGATGTTTTGTAACCAAAAGAAAATATTGAGAGTTTAAACAGTTTTTTTTTTATGCAATTGACGATGCCCATAGACACCCGCAACATTGGAGGAGTAATGAGTATGTTCCCGACATTTTGGGCATTTTAAGCCCGGATTGTGCCTTAGGTAACTGCACTCACATGGCGAAACACAACTCCGCAGTTGACAGAAAGCCAGCATTAAATGCTGGCTTTCTGTGAAATTGTGGTATCCCCCCGGTCGAGCCAACCCATTCGTACCGAAACTTGGCTCTCAAACACAAATAATTCTAATAATTCTAGCTATAGTGAGTAATATAGAACATGAAATCAATGTTCTTTTCTCAATCGATTATTATTCTTGACTCTGTGATGTGAAAATTCATTCAAGTTAATTCAAGACAAGGTATAAGAAACCAACGTTGGTTATACTAAAATTCTCTGTACGCTCGAAAATTTTTAAATGAAAAGCGTTCACAACCTTCACGGAACATTTGCCTCTTACTTAAAACAAAGCTTACAAGATCAATAAAATAGTAATCAACAATCAATTACAGAGAATAATTAAATATACATTGATTGCTACTAGTCAAACTAGTCGCTCTTTCATTTGCTTTTAATTGAAACAAGATCCTATAAGGAAAACTTCTTCAGTAGTGATCCAATTGGAGATCCAAAACTTTCCACTACAAATAAGTTTTTATAGCACCAAATTATATTCACAATCTTTTCCTTTATTTCCCCGATAACTTAGATAATATTTTGATACTTTATGGATCGTTTATTTCGAAGTGCGACCGTTCTGGGTGACTAACCGAATGATTTGTATGAAAATCCCAATTGAAATTGAAATTCTACATAAAATAACGTTGGAATTTCGTCCGCTCATATTTCTTGGGTTGCGATTTGGAAAGGTTACTTTCATTCCTTCTCCCGATTCTTTTTATCGATAAGATATTTCCAGCTTCAAGGATTTTCGATATACGGTCGTTGGTTTTGTTATATTTCCCTATTTTTGTACCGAAATCTAAAGATCCTTAGGAAAAAGATAGTACTTATTTGTCCAAGCATTTGTATTTATTTGATTAGTAACCTTTTTCCAATAAATTTCATCTCTTGTCTTAATACAAAATATTTATTTCAAATGTTATTGTTAAATGTTAAATTATATTCTTATCGTGTAATAATAGTAACTTTAAAACCTAATGTTAGATTTAAAAAAAAGAAGAAAGAGGAAAAAGCTAGAATTTGAAAGAGTTAGAAAGTCACAATAAAGTATTTTCAGATATGTAAAAACCAAATGTATTTCTGTCATACTTGTATTACTCAGAATTATTTATTTATTTTTGGCAAAAATATATTACTATTTATAAACTTTAATTTCTTATAACTATACTTATTAAATGTCCTTGAGTACCACCAAAAATGTGAGGTTGATCTATATTAAAAATAGTTAAAGATAAATCTTATCGAAGAAAACGCCTTCTACGTTTTAACCATTAACAACAACACACAAATCCATACAAACATTATAAGACCACCAAAAATATAAGGCCTTCGTCTCTTTTGACAACATTCCAACACTCAAAACGCTTTGAACATAGCAAATATTAGGAATCCTTTGGTTATGACCGTTTTTGAAAAGTTCCACGATTTATGGGGTTGAAATAAATCGTATTGTTACACAGATATTGATAGGGTTTCTATAGAAATGGCCTCTTTTTTGGTGTCGGCTATTCGGTCTTTCCCATCTGGTGTGACAGAGTTTTTGTATTCACAGATAAAAGGGATCATATCATATTGTTGTTTGATATGGATTTTACACGTGTTCTGATGAAAGTCGTAAAGTTTTTAAAGGTTTCTGTGATTGAACTGTGATATGCAACTTAAGTATGTGTGTTTCACAGCCAACTCGTTGAAGTTGCTGTTTAATTAATCAGCTAGCCTGATAGATCGTCGTACAATAATTTGAGTAGCTGTTTATTCTTATATCTATGGCGATTCGATTTCTGTGATTCACACGTTCAATCTAACCTTACCTACCATACTAGAAGCAACTCAGTCCCCTTCACCCTTCAATTTGCAGCCTGAATTTGAATTTTAGTCATTCAATCGAATGGCAGTCATTCGGGCCTGGTTTCATGGCTAATTCAAATATTTTGATGCGGCAACATATGCATATTGAGGCAGTGGAAGTCGCTGTTATGTCGGTTTTCTAAAATCTACCTTCTGTCTCAATCAAGGAATGTTATGTTCTAGGTTATATCCATACAATGATGGTATTTGTTATGGTTTTATGTATTCACTTCAAGACACAAGATAAAGAAGTAATACGTAGACGTACATTAACAGTCACGACACAAAAGTCAAAACAAAAAGCATTCTATCACTAAAACGATAAAGTCAAAATTTTATTATCAAACTTCAAACGTTTCCGAACTATAAAATACAATGTATCAAAGACCTAGAAGCGACTGTCGTGAGTGCACTTGTTTCTAAGAATTTAAATTAAATGCTGTCTCAATACTCATACAAATTAGACGTCTGAACTGTTTCCATCCATCCTTGTATCCGTGTTAAATGAAGTCACTTCCAGTACTTTGATACTTCGTGTGATTTAAATAGCTATTCGTGGAAAACATTGAGAGTTACCGGTCGGCTGCCATATTGATATCAACATCAATAGTAAGCTGTGTGGATTTTGAGAGTTTTATACATACAAGGTTTTTGCCATAATCTCCTCAATTGGCAGGCTGGTTGAAAATCCAATTAAAAATGTTCAAAGTTTTATCTGAAACCGCTCGCTGCTATCCGATCTGTGATAAAGTGCATTTTTTGTCATGAAATACGATACCTTTAATCTGTGAGAGGAAAAATCATCATATGGCTTCTTTCGCCTAGGAGCAGTGACAGACGTTTACTGACTATTTTTAGTCAGTAAGAGTCTTCCCTGTTCTTTACCTATTAAGTATGGGAGAGTTATGCTTCGACACGAATGGTCCGGTTGGATCAGAGTGATTCCACAGCCTCACAGAAAACCAGCGTGAAAGACGCTTACATTGCATTTTGGTGAGTGAGTGTAGTTTCCGGGGACCAAATTTTTGCCTCTCCCCCATCTCCAATACTCAAATCTCAAGAACTCCACATAGCCACAAACTTGTAACTCAACAATCTTGAGGTAATCCATCAGCTCGTTTGCAAATCAATGCTATAATCATCAACAAGGAAGAAGAAGGGTCAAATTTATTCTACTCTAGTATCACAGCTTTGATACGTAATGATTATTTAAATAGCTTCTACTAAAACATCGACGGCCGCCATATTGAAATAAGTACTGCAAATCAAGTTAAATTAGCCATGAAATGTTTTCGGCTCGTTACTGATGTGTCTTTGAAATTGTTGCTTATTTTATTATGTAACCTTCTTTTTAAGTGCCTTTTTTATCCACTCGGGGCCATTTAAGATTACTGTTACTAAAGTATTTTCTTATGTTACCGTTTTTAAGAAAAATACAACAGAAAGGGAGGTTCTTAATTTAGATAGAATTATGTTAGAAGAATGATGTTTAGAAGTAGAGATTAGATTAATGGCATTGTTTTATTTGCTTTAAAGTAAATATATATGTATATAGGATAGTTTTGTGACACATATAAGGATACAGGCCCCAACATATCAAGTACGATCTTGAAGAGACATCGTCAAATGAGTGAATTTGTATATTTGTAAACGGATATGTATTTACGCATTTATTTTTTTATCTAACTTCGTTGACGAGCATAATAAGTTATCAAACCTTATTAGACATGAATTTTAGACATATGCTAATATTATAAAGATGGAAAGTTTATTCTGATTAAATCGCTCAGGATTCACCGATTCGAATTGAAAATAATATTTTTGTGTAGTATAGTCCATTAGCCAAAAAGCTATTAAACTAGATATGATCAGTAAAAGACAAATAAATAGCGCATAGGATGCGTTATTTAACAAATTGTTCTTGTATTCGAAACTGATAAAAACATTCCAAAGACAAACTATCCTCCTCAAAATTTGCTTTAGCGATTATTTCATTATTAGAAAAACTAGTTTTATAAAACAAAAAACATGTCAACCTTTACCTACATTTTTTAATACACATCAAGCAAACACACTTGCCTCTTTTTACGATCTGCGTAACAAAAAAGACACGCATTGAGACAAAGATGTTTTTCATTGTTTTCTCCCATCTGGGGACCTTAAAAAACATGAATATAAAATATATTTTTATATCTTCCGCTTCGTTTTAGTGACGCCTGGTGTGTAGTTAAAGGTTTTACGTGTAGGTACTGACGAACTGGATTGAGAAAATGTGTTGGGTTTTTGTTGTGTTTTTTTCTAGGGGAGAGATATTCATCATATGTCTTCCCTCGCCCTACGTAGGGCGAAAGGGTGTGCCAGGCTGTTATTGACTCAAGAGATGATCTCCGGCCACCGTAAGCGCTGGTCTGCGGAAGTCGAGTAAGGGTAGCTTGCCCCCTGACCAGAACCAGACCGGAGCGCACGGCGCGTTGCATTCCGCGCGCGCTACAAAGAGCCAATGGACCACCACAGACGGGGCCCTATAGGGCTGTTGTTTGTTAAGCGCAATGAGGAGAAGGAACGGGGGGGCGTTGTTAGTCCGTAAGAGTCTGACACTCTCTCTCGCCTAACCCTGGACGGGAGAAGTCATTTGATGATTTTTCCCTGACAAAAAAGGCTGTTATTGGTTAAAAACCAAGTAATTTCTTTTCTTGCTCTTGGTCGGGACAGCTGTATATGAGTGCGCTTGCGAACATCGGTTGTTTTGGTGGGACCCCATCTGAGATGGTCTAATATATAATATTGTTATTAGTATTACACCAACGAAATAAATACTATAAATAAAATATTTTTCGGAGATTTCATGGCGTAAAATTATAAAGGAAAGGAAAGGAAAAGAACGAAAGAAAAATAAGAAACGTGTATCACGCAGTGTATTATATTTTTTCTCAAAGTGATTGCATTTTTCCTTGGGAGGTTTTGTATAATAAAGCATGGGCCCTTATAACGGTGGCCTTATAACGAGGATAATAGGGTTGGACATACTCGTAAAATAATATTGACAATATTTGCAATAATCCTACCAATATTATAAACGTGAAAGTTTATAAGTATAAGAAGGGATGTTTGTTACTCTTTTACATAAAATAATGATGGATTTTCATTGAAGTTGGCACAGAGAAATTAGTCTCCTTTGTGAAGGAAAAATCATCAAGTTTCTTCTCTCGCCCAAGATATGGCCAGAGGGAGTGTCAAACTTTTACTGACTATAACATCCCCTCTTCTCCAGCTCTAGCCCCAGGCCGCGATACCACAATTATTGCGCTTGATCCGCAACCCTGGCTAAACACCGGCCCTATTATAATATCCTGTCCTGTCATTGTGCTTGGCCCTTAGCCCCGGCTAAGAGATTATAGTCTTGAGTAACCCATCATAAGCTACTTTTCATTTGGATAACACGGGCGATACCAGAATCTGGTTATATCATATATGTTTAAATGAAGAGTAATAATAGTCGGTATTTTTATTTATATGTATAAATCCGCTGTCTGTAATATTAGGAAACACCTAAACGAGATGCTTAATGAATTTGTGGGTGATGGATTAGATGTGAGCTCGTCGGCTGATGGTACGCCCACTTGATTGAATCGGACACACGTGCTACGTAACGTTCCTGTTAATTTGTTCCGAATCCAGCAAACGAAGTATTTTCTGGAATGTTCCTATTTTTTTTATGTAATATATATCGGCAAACGAGCAGACAGATTACCTGATGGTAAGTAATCAGCGCCGCCCATGGACACCCGCACCGGAGGAGTTACGAGTGCGTTGCCGACCTTTTAGGGATTAGGGATTTAGAGATTTAGGGATTGAGGAGGGATTGGGGGTGGGAAAGGATTGGGCCTCTGGTAACCTCACTCACACGGCGAAACACAACGCTGTGGTTGTTTCACGCCGGTTTTCTGTGAGGCCGTGGTATCACTCCGGTCGAGCCGACCCATTCGTGCCGAAGCATGGCTCTCCCACACTTGATATTAAAGGGAGGAATTCTGTTATTTTTTAATTTATTCTACTAATAAAACATATTCGTGTCTGTTGGATTGGTTGGTATCTGCTGTAGAAGCTCCAAGCTTTGTGGGTCTTTGCCGAAACGATGCATTACCTTATAGCAAGCAATTGGCGCCGCCCATGGACACCCTCTACAGCAGAAAAGTGCGTTGCGGGCCTTTTATGATTAAGAGGACTTTAGCGATTTAAAGATTGCGCAGAAAAAAGGTTGGGCCTTCAGTAAGCTCATTTACAAGGCGAAACACAACGTTTTGGTTTTCACGCTGGTATTCTTTGAGGGTGTGGTTTCCTATACTCCGGTTCACGCTTTGTGGTATCAAACCGGCCCATTCTAGCCAAAGCACTCGTCCACACTTAAAAATGTTGATTCTTAGAAGATCGTAACAAAAATATTTTTCATCTTAGCAGCTTTTAACCAAGAATATTTCTCGAGCAGCATCGTTAGTTACCGCTGGTAGAGAAACTTTATATTTGTTAGTCGCAACTTAAGCAAAACCTACCTGCAGGTAATTTTATATAGGAACTCCAAGCGACTAATACAAATGAAGCAAGTTCTTCTTTAAAATTTTACAGAACTTAAGTTGCAAGTTAGTCTTAAGGAAAACCCATCTAAATATTAATACTGACTGAGAAATATGCATAAACAAGATGCAGGTTACGTTTTTTTTTTGAGATTTTTTTTAAACATTGTTTTATTTCTTAATGGGTTAAAAAGTGAAAAAAAAAGTATGATACGTACGTATGGTAAGTTTTTTTGTTGTGCGAATTTGTATTTTGGATTCGGAGTAGTTAGTCATGATATTGACTTTGAGATAGTCAGTTGTTCGATCAACAACATGTAAGTAATAATTTACAAGAAGGAAACATTTATAAAAGAAATCAAATCTTTATCATAACGGCTATTATATTATCATTACTTCCTTGAATTGTAAAACAACAAGAGAGTCCTTACATAAATATATTGTATTTTTATAGATATTTTAATAACTCCAAAACATCTGCTGTATCAAACCATTAGTCAAGAATTATTAAAATATATAATATTTGGAAAACTATTGTAGCCCGTTCATTTGACAGTTACCAAGGCAACATAAAAACAAAGGAAACAATAAATACATTGTGACATTAAATTCGTTATTCAGAATGTCACATTCGCCAAAGCCTTTACCGAAACGTTTCAAGTAAGCAAAAAGGAGAAAGTTTAGGGAATTCGTGATGTTTTCCTTCAATAACCTTTAGCGTACGTGAGAGGAATGAATGCTCCTATGTTATTATGGGAGCCTGGTGGGATTACAGTCCATAACTGTTTAAGCCAAATGTCCTTACTATTTTCGTTGGTATTAATTTTACTTGTGGATTTAGTCAGACAGTTATAAACGTGAACAAAAATTTAGAACGGTGTTTTTACTACAGATATCTTTTTGGTGAATTAAAAGATATAAATCGATTGAAATATCACGTATAAAACCTTTAGCAAATCATAGTAATTGTAGTAGGTAATCATATGTGGTTCATAGCGTACCTAATTGTCGAAAATTTGAATAAAATTGTTATGTTGCATACAGTAGAGGTTCACATTTCAATATAAAATTCATTAATATGAAGAGCTTCGAGGAAATATAGACACTAATGAAATATAATTTGTTACATAATGCACTGCAAAATTATATTCTAAATGTTAGAATTAGGGTTATTACCTACTGAGAAATATAGGTTACACTTTTAACGACAGAGAGGACTGGGTGGAAAGTTCCTCATCCTCAATTAAAAAGGGAGGATCCTCCTACCAGACGGGTGTTATGTCTGGTGGACTACTGCCCGACGGTTGTGGTCGGGATTTTGTATCGGTTCTAGTTGCGTTGAGAACTCATATACCGCAATGTAGAATCTTGCACGTGATTGGTGCTGTTGTTGCATGTTATGCGATAGATGTTGCTACAGACATATCATCTATCCTCTTTTCCCGCCCTGGTGAGGCGAGGGGGAGGGTCAGACTCTTACTGACTACTCGTAAAAGCCACATTATTACACAAGCCGGGCCGAGGGACATCTCTAGTAAGCCCCATCAGTAAGGGTGATATAATACATGTACGTGCAGAACAGACGTCACGGTTGACGCGGGAGTAATCGTATATAAATCAGACATTGATTTTAATAACATATTTTGAAAATACAATTGGGTTTTTTACCAACATCATAAAAAGGCAGACCTTCTAAATTCATACTCGTACCGAATAGTTTTTTTTATGTTGTGTCATAAACACTACATAAGAAGCATATAGTAAATATTTTAAAATAATAAATGTAGCGCGCGGTCGTTGAGAGGGTTTGCGGAGCGTGTACAATGTACAGGCGCGGCCGCACGGTTAGAAACGGCTGCGCGCGCAACGCGCCAGCGCCGGCCGCCGCTGGTCATGTAGGTGCGCAACGCTGACTAGTCGCGCCGACGCCGCAGGGCGCAGCACAAGTAATAATATACGTCTGTCGCGGCTCTCGCTCGCTCCCAGTTTTCGTGTTGTGTTTAGTTGTATTAATCTTATATTCACCAAACTTTACTCTATTTGCTTTTACTTTATTATACAAACTTTCGTAACAATAGATTCGTTTCCTTCCATCTCCGATCCATCGAAAACCCACGCATTATACCTAAACCTGAGAATAGTGACTCTACTACCTATTACAGTGGCTCCCAACTCGTGGCCTTGGACTCAGTGTGCGAACGGACCCAACAATTAATTGTTACGTACGTTACAAATACGTAAAGTTTTGGTGCTTGTTCATCCAGTGACTATAATATACGCGTCAGTGTTCGTTTAGTGACTATACCTACGAAACGCAATACAATGCCGCGAACAACACGATCGGCGCAGCGAAGCGCTAGGTCTTCGGACGACGACGATACAGTGGTGGAGTCGCGCACCCATGCCGGGGCCGCCCACACTCACGTCGCGTGCGACGGAGACGCACCCGAGACGCGCGCCCAGGGAGGTGCCGCTCAAGAACCCGACTACATGTTCGACGGAGGCTGCAGCGGAGCACCCGCTCACCCCGCTTTGAGCACCGAGCGGCTCCTGACTACCATGATGGAGTCGTTCGCCAGAGCACAGGCGGATACCAACCGCATACTAGTGGAGACGTTAAGATCCCTCCATCATAACGGTAACCAGTGGAATCCAGTCCCGTCAACCCCGACAGCGTCGCCTACCGCGAACACATTTACGACATTTGGCGGGAACTTTTCAAAGTGCACCGCGAGATTCGACGGGCAATCACGCAACGCCGAGGTACTGGAGGAGTTCGTAGATGCGGTGGAGGTGTACAAGGAGTGCGCCGGCGTGTCAGACGAGCACGCGGTACGCGGCCTCTCCATGTTGCTGACCGGCGACGCGGCGGTGTGGTGGCGCGGCGCGCGCCCCAGCGTCGGCACGTGGCCCGACGCGCTCGCGCGCCTGCGTGCCACCTACGGCGTGCAGAAGCCTGCGCACCGTCTACTCCGTGAGGTATACGCGTGTGAGCATAGTGAGTGTAAACGTGCAGAGGTATTCGTGTCAAAGGTACGATCTTTATTAGTTAAATTACCGTATGTAGTGCCTACTGTAATGCAAGTAGATATAATTTACGGACTACTTCATCGTCGTATACGTAAACGATTGCCACGTGATACCGTTTGTAATATTGATGAATTGTTAGAGAGAGCGAGACTCGTGGAAGACAGTATGTCGGAGTTAGAAATCTCGAAAATTCCCGCGAAATCATCGAATATACCTACGGTACCCGACCGCGGCGCTACTACGAGTTCGAGCGTAACCATCGGCTCGAAACTCACCCCTAGCTCGAACGAAAATTTGAAACGTATTCGTACTAGATGTTCTTATTGCAAAGCATTTGGCCACACGATAGATGATTGTCGCAAAGCTAGTAATAATAAAATAGATAACAATAGTGAGAATACTCACCCGGTTCGATGCTATGGATGCGGTCAGCCGGGGGTTGTTAGATCTAAATGTGAGACTTGTTCTAATAAGTCGGTGCGCGCCGAGTCATCCGACTTCAATATCGTAAAAGGGGATTTCTTCTCTACTTCGTCGCACCCCTTAATTAATATAGGTGTAGTAGGTAAAGTAGGGGTCGCGATAGTAGATACAGGGGCTACGCATAGCGTCGCTAGCCCATTATTGCACTCGCTATTAGCGAGCAGTGGCGTTCAATTTAAGGACGCTGTTAGGTACATTGGACTCGCCGACGGGTCACGTCACCGGAAGGTGATTAAGATCGCGACAGTACCTGTCCAGGAGACCGGTTCCCGTTTGAACGGTCTTACGTTTTGAAAAACGAGAAGACTGAGCACACTCTTATTAAAGCCAACGTCGTCGTTGCCGATAAGCTGTCGAGACCCGCATGCACCGCCGACGAAGCCGACTGTGACTTATGTTGCAGTTCAGCTGAGGCCGACATGCCTACACGCGGTGCTAAGGACCTGCGCAAAAACCAATTGAAGGACCCGGGGGTGAGTGAGATTGTCGAAGCCCCGGAATCCGACGATCCCTTTAGGGGGAGGGCTCGGGCCGACAAAGGTTACGTGCTCACCGAAGGGGTACGATATAGGTATTGTGCCGAAAAAGTGGTGGTACCAGAGCACGAACGTGCCAAGATATTGGCTGAACACCATGATGCACCCACTGCTGGTCACATGGGTGCAGAGCGTACAATGCAACGGTTAGTCGGCAAGTATTATTGGCCTGGAATCCGTTCAGACGTAACGCAAAACGTTAAAAATTGTGTACCATGCCAGCGTAACGTCCACGAGAAGGCTCAGAAGGTACGGAAGAGGTATGCCGACGAGAACCGTCGGCCAGCTCCCGACTATAAAGTCGGTGATCTAGTTTTGTTAAAAACCCAAGGGCCAGACAACACAGGCAAAGGACAGACCCCTAAGTTTATTCCCCGCCGCGATGGGCCTTATAGGATCAAGGCTGCAGTAGGTCCAGTAACGTACGTGCTTGAGCGGCTTAGCGACGGAATAGAGCTTGGGAAGTATCATGCTTCAGTTTTGACACCCTTTGTTGGCCGCATCCAGGCTCCAGTTCAGCAGAAACGTAGGTGGGGTAGGCCTCGTAAGTGCTAACCCGATCGCGAGGACGTTCGTTCGGGTTAGAGGGGGAGACTGTAGCGCGCGGTCGTTGAGAGGGTTTGCGGAGCGTGTACAATGTACAGGCGCGGCCGCACGGTTAGAAACGGCTGCGCGCGCAACGCGCCAGCGCCGGCCGCCGCTGGTCATGTAGGTGCGCAACGCTGACTAGTCGCGCCGACGCCGCAGGGCGCAGCACAAGTAATAATATACGTCTGTCGCGGCTCTCGCTCGCTCCCAGTTTTCGTGTTGTGTTTAGTTGTATTAATCTTATATTCACCAAACTTTACTCTATTTGCTTTTACTTTATTATACAAACTTTCGTAACAATAGATTCGTTTCCTTCCATCTCCGATCCATCGAAAACCCACGCATTATACCTAAACCTGAGAATAGTGACTCTACTACCTATTACATAAATTAAAATATTTCTAGCTTATTAATGTTTTTTTTTGTTTAAAATCGTTTTTGAGTAACTATGGTGAGACATACTTAATTTATACAGTCTACATGCAGTCGGCTGCACAACTTTACTGCTCAAGAATAAGAGTTTTGACTTGAACTTTACTGATAGAAGTTATCTAATTTAATTTTGTAGATTTTTTTTTTTTTTGTAATTTTCTGACGATACAACCGAGCATGCTGTCTTCCAATTGACGTGTCACGATAAGGCTCACCATGAACAAGAACCCATTGAACTTATATTTCCTCAATGAATTTTGATAAATTAAAGCAGTCATTTTCATAGGCATTGTTTAAAATAAACGGCCGTAAAGTGACTTGCGAAAAAAATAATTCAAATTGAATAATAATAATAGATGAAAATCCATTTTCCAAATTGTGCGACAATATTCCCCCGCAGTGTTTTTCTTTTACCAATTCTCGTTGCCATCGGGTGTTATTAGGACGTATTTCGAAAATATATTTTGCAGTTTTATTATTTTTTATAACAATGGTTTGATACAAAGAATTCGTGGAAAGCGAAGAAAAAATTCAATGAAATTTTCGAACTTCCTCGTTTTATCGCTAACAAAAGATAAACAAAAAGAAAATAAGCCATAGAGGTTGAGCGTCCCTTTTTAAGGAGGGAAAATCAACGAATTATTGCTCTCAGGGTATTAGTTGGGGTTTAAGATGGCGCTCCACAAGTCTGAGGAACGCAACACATCCAGATGGGTCCCAAATAACGGCGGAAGGGGCTACCATCGGTGTCTAGTCGACAGCCAGTAGAACTTCTGGACTGGGGCTGCGCTTAAGCGCTTTCTTTCCAACTTGGGGGGGCCAGACGCCTCCTGCCGGAAGTTTTATCTGGGCATAGTGCTATCCATGGCCCTCTACGGGGCCTCTGTAAGGGCGCTGGACGTGAGGCGGCGCCCAGTTCGTACGCTGGTCGCGACCCAGAGGGTCATAGCCTAATCGGACAATCTCCGGGGAGGCGGCGAACCTACTTGCCGGATCAATGCCATGAGATCTGGAGGTAAAGGTGATATACACGTGCGTCGCCGGGGTCTCTTTCAGTAATTTTAGTAAGTTACTTCGTTTTTTTCTCAAGATACGATAAATAGAAGGAATTAGATGAAGTTTTTATGTACAATATTTTTTTTTTTTATGTAAAACGTTGCCCCACACTAGGATATCCTCCTGTGTCGTGGGTGCGTATACAAACATACAATTTCACATGCACATCACACCTAGATCCGGAACAACAATTTATGGATCACACAAAGAGTCGTTCAGAGCGGGAATCGAACCCGAGACACGTTACGCGGCAGCCAGTTGCCCAGCCACCGCGCCAACCGTGCAGTCGAATTAAGTATTTTATAAGGAACAGCACAAAATATTTTGAAATAAACACATGAAAACTATAAACTAACCTAATTAAATAGTCTACTAATGAAATATTAACACACTTTTATCGTGGAATAAAAGGCTTTATTATTATTTTAGGTTTTAAGAAAAATTTAAGTCTTTTTTTCGTTATTTATTTTCGAATGTACTAACATTATAATACGGTAGTTTCCAACTAGTCAAATTCAATACTTTTATCCAAACGTCAAAAACTATTCTTTTCTATGAAGAATGTAAAACTGAGCGATAACGTCATAACTTTTTTGCGTCAAATAGCTTATTTATTTCTTAAAAATTAGCAAAAAAAAAAAACTAAAAGTTATCGATCGATCGATGAATAAAAGTATAGTTACTTTTCAGTATTTTATTGTATTGAAACGTCGAAATAATTTATTTTTGACCTAGGAAACTACCCAATTACCCAATATTTTTACTATACTTTAATAACTTTGTTTTTGTATCTATACGCCAAAATGAATTTACGCAGACAATTTTAATTGGTTAGCGTTACATAAGTTTTTTTAACCCAATTTGTGACATCATGACGATCTTTCATTCAGAGATAAGTAGTATATTTTAATTTGCTTAAACGCAAATTAAAATATTCTTCTTATCTCTATCTCACAAGGTAAATGAATTTTATTTTATCTCTTCCAAAATAATTGCTGCGAGGCAGTCATAAACGAGTTTAATTTTCTTTTTATAACACTTATAGTAAGGACTGCATGGATTCTTTTTAAATGAACATAATATATCAATAAGTCACCTTCTTGGTTGGATATTGAATTTCGGTCCGATGAGGAAGTTATAATTTTTATTCTAAATACAAAATATAATCTCTCTTACCACTTACCATAGATTGTAATTTTGTGTTAGATTTTTTATGGGGAGTGAAAATTATCAATCCTTAAATTCTAATTATAAGTTGTGTCTAGTTATTAAGCAAAACCAATAACTGTTTTGAATGTGAGTAACCTTTAATTTGGTCTTTATATTATTTATTTAAGTGTGGGAGAGCCAATCTTCGGCACGAATGGGTCGGCTCGACCGGAGTGATACCACGGCCTCACAGAATACCGGCGTGAAACAACCCACAGCGTTGTGTTTCGCCGTGTGAGTGAGGTTACCGGAGGCCCAATCCCTCCCCTTCCCCTATCCCTTCCCAATCCTTATATCCGCAACCCCCATCCCCAAAAGGCCGGCAACGTACTCGTGACTCCTTTGGTATTGCGGGTGTCCATGGGCGGCGCCGATTACTTACCATCAGGTAATCCTTCTGCTCGTTTGCCGACTTATACTATAAAAAAATCTTAGTGTGTATCTATACCTACCCAATTCTAATAAAAAACGCAATATTTTAAGTTTTACGTAATTAAAAACCGAATAAATGACGCAAGCACAATGACTAAGCATAATTTGTGTTGCAAAAAAAGTATCGTGTAAATTAAATATGAATTAACGAAAAAGGTAGATAAAAAGTTTATAACTAAATATTTAATTAGCTACCTATTCTTATTATCAAGACTTTGATAAATTGTTACTAATGTATTCAAGAAGTTGTACTTACATACATCTTTGTGTACCTACTTATTCTTGCGATAATTACTATTGCAGTGACGTAGTTTTGCTTAAAGAAAATATTCAAAACATTTTATTTATTTATTTATTTATAACTTTAACAAAATAGACTTACAGTACGAGACCAAGTCGTCTAAATGTTATCTTAAATTAAATTACAAACATTTATGAAAATCTAGTATATCTACTTTAGTTATACAAATTTATGAGATTATTATCCTTGTCCATATTGTCCTTGACATCATTTTCTCTTTCTTATTCTTTGGCTTAAAATTAGTGTTACACTGTGGTCAAATGTGGGAGAGCCAAGCCAAAATGGGTCAGCTCGACCGGAGTGATACCCCGGCCTCAGAAAATCGGCGTGAAACAACCACAGCGTTGGGTTTCGCCGCGTGAGTGAGGTTACCGGAGGCCCAATCCTTCCCCTCCCCCGATCCCTCCCCAATCCTTAAATCTCCAAAACTTTAATCCCTAAAAGGTCGGCAACGCATTCGTAACTCCTCGCCTATACCTTCCCAGTCCTTAAATAACTGCAACCCTTATCCCTAACAGGCCGGAAAAACATTCGTAACTCCTTCGGTTTTGCGAGTGTCCATGGGCGGCGCGGATTGCTTACCATCGGGTAATCCGTCTGCTCGTTTGCCAAGACGGCAACATAAAAAAAAATACATAATGGACCAGAGTGAAAAAAAATATTATTTTTATTCACAACCTTGCTCATTCTTCGGGTTCAGGTGTACCTTATAATATTATCTCATCTAATATATCTTATAAATGATAACAATAAATCTAGAAAGTCTTGGAAAAAGTCATCTGAATATTCATGGAAAATAATTATTTCGACTGCACGGTTGGTGCGGCGGCTGGGCAACTGGCTGCCGTGCAACGTGTCGCGGGTTCGATTCCCGTACGGAACAACTCTTTGTGTGATCCACAAATTGTTGTTCCGGGTCTGGGTGTCTTGTCTATGTGAAATTGTATGTTTGTAAAAGCACCCACGATACAAGAGAAAATCCTAAAGTGAGGCAACGTTTTATTAAAAAAAAATTAAAAAGGTTATATTGTGTTGAAAATTAGTTTTAATTTCGAAAAGTATTATATACATTTTTTATTCTGAAAGTAATAATTGCTGAATTGAAATCTTAGTTTTTTGACATAGGTAAAAACACCTTATTGTAATATTTCCCTGCATAAATACAACTATAATACGTAGGTATTATAGTTATAGTGTAGTAAATACTTACGTCCTTGTAGGAACACGTAAGTATAATAATTGTTTATACGTACAAGCTGTGAGAAATTTAATTAAATGGATTTCAAAACTAGCAACTACATACGTAGCTTTATAACAATGCGACATTATTTATAATTTATTGTATGAAAACAACATTTTTGATATCATTGTATCTGCTAGTATGTATAATTTTTTGTATAGTTGTGAACATAGTTTGTGGCATTGTTAATTAAAATACAAATACGTTTGAAATAAATATTTTTACTATAAAAAATTAACATATAAATCATAACTTTTAGAAAGTATATTTTTGTGTTTAAATTTTACACATGTTTTTTTTTTTGTTAGGGTAAAAATCATTAAACGTCTTCTCCCACTCAGAGTAAGGCGAGAGGAAGTGTCAGACTCTTCCTGACTAAAACACCTCCTGTTCCTTCTCTTGCTCTAGGCCGCAGCCGCAGTGCCCTTACCACGCAACCTCATCCAAACCCCTGATCACTGATTTTAAGTGTGGAAAAGCCATGCTTTGGCACGAATGAGTCGGCTCGACCCGATCATATGAAATCGTAGATGGACTATCTAGTGGATCCAACAGCGTGTTCGAAATTTTATCAATTAACAATTAACAACAAATACAGTAGTTTATACCTATCCCATTTGATTTAATTAAATTATATCATCATCAGTAGCCAGTAATTTTATCAGTAAATCAATGGAAATAATATTATTGTATAAAGAATTTAAATTTAATTTATCTGACTATTATACCTACTATGTGAGCTGATGATTAGTCATTCGTGAAATATTTAACAATTTACGACAAATAAATAAATTTACATATAAATAACGTTAATGCAAATTAAATAGTAATGTTTTATTTAAATAATACTCTAACGCTTAATAACGTAAACGAAATAAAAAAGATGTTAAGAAATTAGTTTTACACAACTCCCAAATAGGTGAGTGATCCAATCTGAAAATCCAGAGTGTAAATATTGGTACTAATTCCCAAAACCAGTCTACAGGGCTTTTTTTATGTGATAGCTCGGTAAACGAGCCAATGGATTACCTGATGGTAAGCAATCAGCGCCGATCATGAACACCCGCAACGATTTAGGGATTGAGGAAAGATTGAGGGAGGGGAAGGATTGGACTTTTCTGGACCATTACCCCTTAAGCTTTGTAACCCATGCCCGGTTCAACTTCCGGATTCTAAAGTGGAGTTGGAAAATCTGGTTGGTAATAGTGGTTCTTTTTCGAATTTACAGATTTTCGGTTTGATATCGAAACTCCAAGCATTTTTCTATTTGTCACTCGTTTACAAATGTAGTTTCAAATTTTAAGAAGTCAAGGTCGTGACGGTTTTAATGACTGGATTATCAGGACCTTATGCAACAATGTAAACCTGTCCGTGACTGTAATTTATATTATTTACATTTTGACAATATAATCACTTGTTCGACCTTTATGTCTGGTTTTATAAAAAAATGATTTTTTTCTATTCATTACACATACAATAACCTCTTTTACGAGACAATATTTTTTGTATCAAACAAAGAATTGGTCCGCACGAAAGTCATATATCACGATAGCTCGACAGGAGTGATACCGCAGCCTCGTAGAAAACCAGCGTGATACAACGCATACCTTGTGTTTAGCTGAATGATTGAAGTTATCATAGTGTAACCGGATAGTTACCGGAGGCCTCCTTCCCCCCTTTCCTGATCCCATCCACAAATTCCGTAATCTTCCAACCCTTATACCCTACAGACCTGCAACATGAAAGTCGCTATATAAAACAAAATAGCTTTCCCTTTCCAACATCCTTATGTAAGCTTAAATCTTTAAGACTAAGCAACGGATTTCGTTGTGTACTTTTCCATACTAATATTATAAAGAGGTAAAATTTTTAAGTTTGTATGTAGGGGGTAATCTTTGGAACCGCTGGTCGGATTGCCAAAATTTGTTTATTTATTTAGACTTTTGCACATACATCTGTGTACAAAGTGGACTTAATGCCACAGGCATTCTCTGTCAATCAAATCTTTGGGCGATGTAGAGATAACAGTGCAAGCAGCAAGCAAAATCGAGATATTACTGATAAATATATTTTCACTGATATATAGTTTAGTAGATAAATGTTTCTGAGTTCTATAGGCTATAAAACATCACGCTACGATGAAATGAAGCCGAGCAGTGGGTGAAAGCGCGCGAGAGTAGCTAGTAATAGATAGAGCGATTGAAGAGCAAGGAATGATAGGTTATATGTTCAATAAGATTCATTAAATAATGGAGCAATTTAGCTTTTATTACCTTTGCAAGTGTGCGAAGCTGGGGGGGGAGGTCGGAAGGAAATTTTAAATTTTTGGGCTTAGAACTAGAGACAGAAGTTAAAAACAAATTTACACCAGAATTTACCTCCGTTGTACTCTAAGTTACTCATACTTAACCTAACCCCGTTTTGAGCAATGCAGTAATAGTCCGTTTCATATAATTTAATCAGAATGTACGGCAAAAAAATGACTGCACGGTTGGTGCGGTGGCTGGGCAACTGGCTGCCGTGCAACGTGTCGCGGTTTCGATTCCCGCACGGGACAACACTTTGTGTGATCCACAAATTGTTGCTTCGGGTTTGGGTGTCATGTGTATGTGACTTTGTATGTTTGTAAACGCACCCACAACACAGGAGAAAATCCTAAAGTAGGGCAACGTTTTTTTGTTATAACGATAACGAAAAAAAATGAATGAATATAAAAAGACGTAATAAAAATTTAATTTGACACAAGCAAATCCACATGGCGAACCAGTTAAAAATGCTTGGTATAAATAATGTCATTCATTCAAGTTTTGGTCCAGTTGCGTGCGTCTCTTGTGATACAAGTTCTGTATTTTGTTTTTTAATTATTAAAAATATTTTGTGGAAAAAAAATAGTTATGAAAATATATACAAATTGAAATATTTTGGCGATTTCAAGGTAAGTTAGTGTGTGAAAGTTGATTATGTTTGCGATAGCTTTTTTTATTGTATAGGTAGGGAAACGAGCCGACGTTATTACCTGATGTTGAGCAATCCGCGCCACCCATGGCCACCCGCAACACCGAAGGAGTTACGAGTGCGTTACCGGGCTTTTAGGGATAAGGGTTTCGTATATATAAGGATTAGGAGGGGATGGGGAGAGGTGGAGGGTTTGGATCTCCGGTAACCTCACTTACACGGCAAAACACAACGCTACCATTGTTTCCCGCCGGTTTTCTGTGAGGCCGTGGTATCATTCCGGTCGAGCTGATCCATTCGTACCGAAGATTGGCTCTCCCACATTTATAATCCACCACTTTTGTAATAGTTATTAAATTAGGACCTAATGTTTATTTTACAGGGGCAATGGAAAAGTTCAATAGCAATAATTTATAAAATAAAACCAAAAAAATGAATGCCACAACAGCTGTGCTGGGAATAAAAAAAATTCAAGCAGCATTGAAAATATTGGCTGCATTGCAGTTGACTGCATATTTGTGGCCACAACAGGCTCAAGTTCAAGGTACACTTTCTTTTTCATAATAATAATTTAAAAAATAACAATCATGGCAGCCTTATTTACATTATCATGTACTTTTTTTAACTTTGCCCACAAAAAATTGTTTTTCTGAATCGTGCGTGCATTTACTAACAATTTCCCATACCTACACTTGCGACCCGACCGTACGGCGCGTAGTGTTCCGCGCGCGTCTCAAAGAGCCATTAGACCACCACAGACGGGGCTCCATAGGGCTGATGTTCAGCCGGGGTTGCGGGGTAAACGCAATGAGGCACCGCGACCTCGGCATAGACCAGGAGAAGGAACAGGGGGGTTTTTAGTCAGTAAGAGTCTGACACTCCTGCCGGCCCTGGGCGGGAGAATAAGTCATTTGCTGATTTTCCCCTCACAAAAAAAAACCTTCACTTGCGGGAATCGACTTCTCGATACACAGCTACCGTATCATTTGTGAAGCTACAATAATTTTATCAATTTTATACGAAAAACGTTTGCTACTTCATTGTTAAGTTATTTAAGACAAAAATGTAAGCCAAATGCTTCCTTTGTTTAGTAAAACCATCGAAGTACTTAAATTGTACCTGCGCACCTTTCAAACGATTACGCCATATTTGATATTGTTTTATTGTCATGGTTGTTATTGTCACACCACTTGGTTTTAACAATAGCGCGCTAAAAATTCGAGAAAGAACTGGTAACCTTACAATCGCCTCAAACTCCACATACAAATTAACCAATTTAAGTGAATAGTGATTCTAGAAAATAAGGTTGAATGTTTTAGAAGGTTTAAGGAAACAAAAAAAAATATGTAGGTATTAGGAATAATTCAATAATTATTTTGGTCAACAGATGGCGCTTGTTTCGACTACATTATTGTCGGCGCTGGATCAGCTGGCAGTGTTATAGCCAACAGATTGACTGAGATTGATAACGCTAAAGTTTTGTTGATTGAAGCTGGTGGTGACCCTCCCGTTGAATCTGTGGTAAGTAGCTCAGAGTAATCAGCTCATTAATATCACCTTTGAAAATGGATTGGACTTTTAAATATCACACTACGTTGTTAATCACAATTTGACTGTACGGTTGGTGCGGTGGCTGGACAACTGGCTGACATGCAACGTGCCGCGTGTTTGAATTCCGCACGAAGCAACTCTTGTGTGGTCCACAAATTGTTGTTCCCACGACACAGGAAACTATCCTTGAGTGAGGCAACGTTTTTTTTAAACGAAATAAAATGAAAAACAATAAAGAACAAACAGAGAGACGCATTTACTTACACGAATTGAAGTAATTAATTGGGCAATCGATCTTGTTACTACACTAACGGCTGCGGCAAATAACATGGCATCACAGAATTAACTGCTATCTATCAATATGTTTATACATGCATTTAGTTATGCATACATACATGGATGTATGTAGATAATCGTCGGAGGTCAATCTATATTAATTAATGCAAAGCAACCACAAAACATGTACAAGTAGGTCAAATTTGAAACACTCATTTGTGTCCTGGTGTTATAGAATAAACGTATTGTACGTATTGTTTACATAAAAATGAAGAGCTCAATTAAAGAAAAAAATATACTTGATACGTAACATATTTTTCATTCCACAAATACGTGTATAGGTAAAGGTTACGATCTTCGTTTAATATGGCATGAAACCCATGTTTGGCGGCAAACTAATTACTAGACACCGGGCAAATTCCAATATCTATTAATAGTATCAATAAGAATTTAGAAATCGAAACTCCCAATTAATTTTTACCCATCCAAGGATCTAAGCCAACAACTTGTTTAAAAATACAGATTGTGTTTACCATTAATTACTTCAAATTCTATTTCAGATACCAGGATTACTACCATTTATGAAAAATACAGAAGTTGATTGGAATTACGAAACAGAAAACGATGGGTACAGCCAACAATATCACAAAAATTACGGAGTAGAACTGACGAGAGGGAAAATGCTGGGAGGATCCAGTTCTATCAATTTTTTAGCTTACACGAGAGGAAATTTTCATGATTTTAATAATTGGGCCGAGATAACTGGTGATGAATCCTGGAGTTGGGCAAACGTCCTTCCGTATTTTAAAAAAAGTGAACGACTAGTTGACTCTGTCATGCTCCATTCGAGTGCTAGTAGTTTTCATGGTACTGAAGGTTATTTGGGGACGACCAGAAAATATAATGAAGAGGTTCTAAGGTATTTCGAAGCTTTTGAAGAAGTTGGGAACAGAATTGTTCTGGACACGAATGGTAACACCCCTCTTGGTATTACTGAATGCATGTTCAATGTTGCTAATGGTGTCAGGCAGAGCACGGCTCAATCATTCTTACATCCAATAAAAGATCGGCCAAATTTATTTGTTCTCAAAAACACATTGGTGTCAAAAATCCTCTTCGATGAAAACAAGAATGCTATCGGCGTGGAAGCCATATTAGAAAATAATGAAGTTGTACAGTTTAAAGCTAATAAAGAAGTTATAATATCAGGTGGGGCTATTAACACACCACAATTATTAATGCTTTCCGGTATAGGACCAAGAGAACACTTGGAAAGTCACGATATACCAGTTATTTCTGATCTTCCTGTGGGTCAAAGTTTACAAGACCATGTCATGGTTATGATGGCCCATAAAATGGGCAATTCTCCTCCACCCAAACCAGTAGATCCTTTATATATTCAAAGTCCATTAATGATGGGATACACGAGTTTGAACCGAAGTAAAAATTATCCAGACTATCAATCCATTAACTTCATAATGAATGAACCAACACCTATGTTGCAATTTTGTTCTTTTTACTACTCTTATATCGATGAAATATGCCAAGCCTTGTATGATGGTAGTATTGGAAAAGAAGTATTATTTAGTTTAGTCATATTATTATACCCAGAGTCTAGAGGAAAAATCTTATTGCGAAGCGCAGACCCAAAAGAGAAACCTATAATTTACACTGGATATTATTCTGACCCAGTTGATTTGAAAAGGCACGCCTCATATGTGGAAGATTTTGCTAAGATTCAACACACAGAATTTTTCGAAAGTGTAAATGCTGAAAGAGTTGTGCCAGAAGTGTGTGGGTGTGAGAACAAGTATTCTACTGAAGAATATTGGCAATGCTACGCGCTATGTATGATGGTATCTGGGTACCATTACTCAGGGTCAGCGGCTATGGGAGTTGTTGTTGATTCTCGTCTTAATGTCTTCGGGGTACAGAAACTTAGAGTTGCAGACGCTAGTGTAATGCCAAAGATTACTGGAGCCAATACAAATGCTGCGACGATTATGATTGGTGAACGAGCAGCTGATATTATCAAAGAAGACCATTTCTTAAGGTCTAGATGTTAGAATAAACTAATTATTTAATTTTATATCTCAATTGAACCTACTTATTTGACACTGGTGTGTCAGCAGGTGGTAAACAATCGGTGCGTTGGCTATATACATGGGTTTAAAAATCAGAGAGAGAGAGAGACGAGAGAGAAAAACGAGAGAGAGAGGGAGAGAGAGAGAGAGAGAGATTACAACGTAAACGTATAACGTTGTTTTTTTGTTAGGCTGAGGTATCACTTCTATGGTGCCAGCTTATGTCGAAGCAAAAATAAAAAGGCGTATAGATCAATATGTAGTAGTTGTTTAGTCAATATTAACGTTATAATAAATGATATTATATTATTGTTTTGTCTTTTTCTTTCTTATAATGTAAATTGTGTTTATGATTTTTATAAAGCTGCGTGAATGTGTTTTAGCATCCACGACAGAATGAGAAAATACTAGTATTGGTCAAAATTTTTTTCAAGCTAAAGATGAGATGAAAAAATGCTTGAAAGTAAAACTGATGTTCAAACGATACACAACACCTGATGCGATATTGCGATGTGTGTTGTGCTTAAGAATTTCGAAAAGAGTTCTTAAGGCGAACTCATTCCACTAACCTTACCTAACTGCTCAACTACTCTGGTAGTCAGTAATGCCATAAAAGTAATTAACCACATTTATTTAATGTGTTTTCAGTCAAACGCTTGTTTGCTGATAATAATGTATATAAATTGCTCGATAAATGGTCGAAGCAAATTGTTATTTATACTCTTTTTATATATGTAATTACCTAGAAATGACGTAATTGTTTTACGACTTTTTCAATTATAGGGGTTTTTTACATTACTCAATTTTGTACTGTAGTAACTAATAAGGTGTACTTAAGACAATGATAGGTAAAATAACATTAGTTATTGATGTACTCTAATTTGTATAGAGCTGGACTTCATCGTTATCAGCCTTTATGTGTCCACTGCTAAGCAAAGGCTTCTTATCACACAGAGAAGTATTGAGAATCAATCGTCATCCTTTCACAATGATTCAAGCTTATTAGAAATTATAAGCTTAGTTTTCCTCACGATGATTTCCTTCGCTGTCTGAACACCATCTGGCCTCATCTGTGGTGATCTAATGGCTATTTGAGGCGCGCACCGTACACTCGTTGTTATAATTACTATAAATAAGAAATATGCTTACTATATCATTATAACATATTATAGGCTAAAGATTATTCCCGCGCCACTAGGTACTAAAGCGCAAAGAAGATATTATGATAAAACAATTGATAGATGACGTCACATATCTTACATCGCGCAAGTGAAATTTGCACGCGATAAAACACGGATTGTTAATCCTTATATGGCCCACTAGGTATCATCCATCACCTCGCCTAGTCCGAGGATTCTCCTTTTCCAATTTAAGGGAACTTAACTCTCTATTCTCTAAACTTTCAATGATACTTTAAAAATACAACAAATACTTAATTGGGTACACCAAGGTGAGAATTGACAAATAAGTGATTAATTTCAAATACTCCTTTTTTCCCCGAGTCACCTACACCGAGATATTTTACTTTTACTTACAAGAATATTACAAGTAATAAAGTTAGTTTGTAAAAAGAAAGGTCATTTTAAGGTAAAAATATAAAACATAAAGTGCAGTTAATAAAAAACAGGTTTCTTGAATCATGCATATTTTGAGATCATGTTTCGTCCAGGCTGAAGTACCTATCTACATACATTTCTTGGTCCAGTTTTAACTAAGTAACGAAACAGATACAAAGACGTAATGTGAGAGGTTTTGTGGTTCTATAAAAAGTAATCATCAAGACCTAGTATTCTCTGCAAGACCGTACAATTTCGATCACAAAACAATGAGATATTAGGATATGCATCATCAAGAATTTTCTAATTATACTGTTAACGAGTAAATACACTGTTTTATGGCATTTTTACAAATAAATTCAATGTTAAATATAATAAATGCCGACTATAATAGTAACCTAAGGATATTTTTACAACCATAGGTACCAGTAGCCAAACAATGGTAACTAAAAACCAAATTACTATGGAAATTGTAAAAAAATCTTTTTTTCTCATAATGTAAAATTACTTCACGTTTTTAGTGTACTTTATTTTAATATGAATAAAATGTCTAATACACTTTTAGAATAAGAAAAAATACCTGTTAATTTCATCATCATCAGACTGATTCCGTCCAATGCTGGACATAGTAATCTCATATTGCACGGCACTGAGCTCAATGTTCAGGTCTTCTCATCCATGCAGATATCGAGACCACCTAGTTAGTTTAGCACTGACAAAAAGTCCTGACGCCTTTCCCGTACTAGAGGAAGGCCTTTGAACCGTTGGTGCAGTGTTCTGGAGTGGAGACTGCGTCTAGGCAAACGTAGTGTATAGTGTGAACCCCTTCAGCTAGATGTAGTAAAGATATCAGCTAGACGGCTGGTAGTGGCTGGATGCATGAAGTTTTTTTTTGTGAGTGGAAAATCATCAAATGACTTCTCCCGCCCGGGGCCGGACGGGAGGGAGTGTCAGACTCTTACTGACTAAAAACCCCCAATCCTTCTCCTGCTCTGGGCCGAGGTCGCGGTGCCTCATTGCGCTTACCCCGCAACCCCGGTGGATGCACAAAGCTGCCGATTGAATTTAGTGGCATGCCATAGAAAATACCTATGTTCAGCAGTGTTCGGTAACAGGATCATAAGTGGTGATGTAAGTGCAACGACGCATAAGGTCAGTTGTTACGTAAAACACAGAAATTACAGATTATATCTTGCTCGTGTTGGAGTAGGTGCATTTGTGCGAATGTACTTGTAATCTTAATCTTTATGAGAATTAAGTTACCACAAAAGAAACAAACAGTTTCACACACAGGTTGTAAATATTAATTCACGTAAATGATTGTATATTACTATAAAAACTTTTTGCTAAAATAATAAAAGATATAAATCTTGCATTCTGAAAAATAAAATAAAGAATTATTTTTAAAGCAAATTAAAGATTACATCTTAATTTAAATACGCTTACATGGGTAGCAGATTATTTTAACAGTAACTTGTAACTTTTTTGTCCAGAAACACACGTGTTATTTCGAAATGTTCTTAAAGGGTGTTATAAAAACTTAAAGGTACAAATATAAAATGCACGATAACAAAGTCATCGACCCTAATTTATGCACAATAAAAATAAATAAATATAAAACTTGATAAAGGTGTTACCAAACCTATAAATCGATGTGTAGGTACATAAAACAAGTCACGTACTAATTCATGTTATGTGGGGACTAGAAGTACATATGTTTTGTCTATCTAACAATATTATATAGGTACTAGTGACCCATCCGGCTTTGCGTGAATGCCATGCTGATACTAAATATCTCCACTATTTAATAAATGTTATTATACGTTTAAAACGTTACTCTTCCATCACTTTCTCTGTTAAAAACCGCATCAAAATCAGTTGCGTAGTTTTAAACATTTAAGCATTCAAAGGGATATAGGGACAGAGAAAGCAACTTAGTTTTATACTATGTACACTACGTAATATTAAACATTTATTCGCTTCGCTTTCTTTGCTTTCTTAAACTGCAACCTTAATTAAGTTTTGTTACTCAAGTAGTCGATATGAATTATCGTGCATGCATACGTCAAACTGTAAACGTATCCCAGGGCGCTACCGCACTTAGGTCTCGTTCACGGAAGAGCGGTCAGTGTCGGGCATTGCGAAACGCATCGCTTCTTTCTCAATTCTGATGTGTGGTGAAACACAGACAGATATTACGTGATGTACAGATTTACCGGAGGCACAATCCACCACCTCCTCCGTTCCACAGCTCCAATCTTCATAACCCCTAACCATCAAATCTCACCGGCAACGCACTTGTTACTCCTTGTTCCTCAATGATTCTCACATTGTGTTTCATCATATCATTGTAATTTATAGGTTTACCGGAGGCACAATCCTCCTAATCCTCGCCGGTAGCGCACTTATAACTCCTTGGGGATTGCGGGTGTTCATGTGCGGTGAAGATTGGCATTAGGATAGTGTGTGGGAGAGCCATGCTTCGGCATGAATGGTCAAAGTCAAAGTCAAAGTCAAAATCATTTATTCCAATTAAACCATCAATAGGTACTTTTGAAACGTCAAAATAGAAAAGTAGTCTGTCAGTCTGTTCGTCAGTGAAGCTAGGTGCTCATTCCAAATTGTAGATTCTAATGGAGAAGAACGAGCAAGAAACTCCATTCGTTACTCTTTTTTTTAAAAAAAATTGTTTTACAATTTCAATAATATAACATTTATAGTATACATTAGTGTACCCTTATGTGAGAACAATGCAGAGACAAGTTGTTAAAAAAAAGAACAAATGAGGGGACCTATCATAAAATTTTACTCCTTTGTCGTCTCGAACATGGCGCTCACATATGCGTACTCACAATCTTTAAGAGTGCTTCTATATAAACTTTTTGGATATATAAATTAAGGATGCATTATTTTTGAGAATTTTACCTAACTGCTGACTATATTTGAGTATTGTCCAGTGGAGCCGAATCAACACGCTGCCAGGCATTCTTATCCTCAATATAATCTGAAAGTTTGTAGTATGCCTGTCTACACAATTCACGTTTAATATAAGTTTTAAATTTTCGTTCGTTAAGATTCAATACAGTACTTGGAATTTTATTGTAACAATTTACACAGAACCCCATAAAGGATTTCTGTACCTTGGACAGACGGAATCGTGGCACAGCCAGCCTATCTTTGCCTCTTGTATTAAAATTATGTCTATCGCTTCTTTTTTCAAATAATTGCAAATTTTTCCTTACATACATAATATTTTCATATATAAACTGACAAGGCACCGTCAGGATATTTATCGTTTTAAATAGTTCTCTCAGAGATTCGCGACGGGGCAAGTTATATATCGCTCGGATAGCCCGCTTTTGTAGAATAAATATTGATTCTACTTCCGCAGCTCGACCAGAGCTATACCACGGCCTAACAGAAAACCGGTCTGAAACCACTACAGCGTTGTGTTTCGCCGTATGAGTGAGGTTACCGGAGGCCCAATCCTTCCCCTTCCCCAGTCCCTAAATCACCAAATCCCTTATCCCTAAAAGGTAGACAACGCGCTCGTAACTCCTCCGTTGCGGGTGTCCATGGCAGCGCTGATTGCTAACCATCAGGTAATCCGTCTGCATCTTTGCTATGACATAAAAAAATGTAAAAAAAAACAAATTTCATCTCGCCACGCTACCGCTTCTACTTCATTAAACGCTTTTCTTATCATTAACAACAATACCTGACATTTTATTGCTATCTACTCAATTACTATCCAATTAACTGTTTATCACCTTTATTTAAGTTTATCTGTATATAAACCAGGAAAAGCAGTACACAGTATTACTGAAAGTATTGGCTGCTAAGTAGTTGGCGGTAAGTCTTCAACAGAATTTTTTAATTCTTCAAAATAGATTTTAAATTTTAACTATTAAAAGCTGCATGGACTTTTAGAGACTCTATTTCTAGTTTGAAAGGACTTTTGGAAATAAAGGTCTCATTTAAACATTAAGTTTTTGTGTAAAGTAATTTTACTATGTTTGCAATATGCCTAAAACAATTTAGTACATAGTTTTCACTATGTCGCAAAAACTGATATTTGATTCGATGTTGACCTGCAGTTTTGTATTTTTTTCCCTATAACACTGTTTTTTCCTCAGCTTTTTTTCTTTTTTTATGTATATCCTTACTGATAATTAATTAATTAATTTTGAACTGTGATTTTATAAGTTGAATTTGTGGCAAGTGCATATTTTTTTTCTAGTATGAACACGACGTAATGTGTTGTACTGACTTGTAATTAACCTTAGATCAATTTTATTTCAATTAATACTTCATAAGTTTTCAGGTCATACCGACAGTTTTTCCTGTATCACATGATAGAGTACAAACTTGATCATGGAGGCGATATCACAAGCAATCGCAAGATTTACAAAGGTTCAGAATATCCTGAACTTGTTGACATATTTGAACCTGGCTACCTACTTATGGCCGCAACCAGCTAACATGGATATCAAAGGTTAGTTAAATTTTATTCGTTTTTCTTTAATTTTTTACCACCGACAACTAAGGTAGCCTTTCACTTGTACGGTACAAGGAGTACATTATCATTTATTTGGTTTCCATAGGTATTTGTAATGGTATTTTTGGCAATCAATATTTATGCTTCATATGCTACGTTTTTCATAAAGAAAATAAATATTAAATACTGTTCTATTTAAAAAAATAGATGTATTTGTTTCCGGACGCCATTTTTTTATTTTGATAAAATATAGTCGAATAATTATAAAACAAATGTGCTAAAATATTTAGTAACCAGACAAAGAAATTTAAGTGTTTTCACCAAAAATGTTTTCATTAATTATATTTTTTATTGGAATCAGAAAAAATCTCACTCAGAACATCGGATGTCCTAGAAATCCAATGTTCTTAGTCTGATTTGCTATTCACCTGGTTGTTAGCGTTTCAATTTGGCTTATTAAGCACGCTAGAAATGGTTATCAAACCAAAGTTGGTAATAGTGATTCAATCATTAAAAAGCATCATTGTCTAGCACAGAACAGACATGATGAAAACCGTAATTAAAATAATATATATCATGCTCATGTTCTTGATTAAAACTAAGGCTCAGCTCAAAGCAAAACATTTATTTCAATAAACCCATGTACAGGAATACTCACTTCGTTATGTTAGGAGCTCGGCCTCATTAGAAACTCCACGGCGATGTTGCTAGAGGCACAGTTTCGGCTACTTGTGAACTTCTGGCATCTGAGCGTCGCCAAGTTGGGAAGCTATGGCATCTTGTCAAGTTTAGTGATAGTCAATGCAAAAAACGTCAAAAATACCAATGGAATTGTGATTGTATGAGGAGAAAGCAATTTATTCGTGTAGTTCATGGCCACGCTTTCAACAGCAACCCGGCGACGTCATTATCTTTGTAACCATCGTTTCGTCCCTCTCATTTCAAAGTGTGGATTTATAGGAAAAAAGAAAAAACGAATAAGTTTTTTTTTTATGTAATTTGTCGGCAAACGAGCAGACGGATTACCTGATGGTAAGCAATCAGCGTCGCCCATGGACACCCGCAACAGAGGAGTTACGAGTGCGTTGCATATCTTTTAGGGATAAGGGATTTGGAGATTTAGGTATTGAGGAGGGATTGGGGGCGGGGAAGGATTGGGCCTCCGGTAACCTCACTCACATGGCGAAACACAACGCTGTGGTTGTTTCACGCCGGTCTTCTGTGAGGCCGTGATATCTCTCCGGTCGAGCCGACCCATTCGTGCCGAAGCATGGCTCTCCCACACTTAAACTTATCCTTACTCTTTTTAAATAATCATCATTCTATTTAGCTTTTATAATTATCTTGAAGAGTTTGACGTTTTGTCCAGGTGGTGAATCGTTTGACTTTCTAATCGTGGGAGGTGGGACAGCTGGATGCATTGTTGCGAGTAATCTGGCGCAGATGAATGCCACCGTACTCATTATAGAAGCTGGCTGTCAACCGACCATTGATACTGAGGTAAATATCTCTTGAAAACTGAAGACAATGGCCTTGTTTTAACCAGTTATAGGTCACATGTATATAGATATGTGTATGGTGAAAAGATAACTGCAATGTTGACGCAATGGCTGGACAATTTTTAGCTGCCGGGCAACGCGTCACGGGTTTGATCCTTGCACAGAAGAAATACTGTTTTGTAATTCACAGATTGTTTTTCCGGGTCTCGGCGCTATATGTACCTATGTAAAATTGTATATTACAGACATAACGCCCAGAAAACATAAGGCGTTTCAATTAGAAAAAGAGAAGTGAATGTGTAATTATTAATTATATTCGTGACATAATATTTAATTAAGTAAACCTTTGCCAACCCTATTGGGCATACAGGAGTCACGATGTCAAAATAAATTAAGAAATAATATAATAGAAAAAAAATAAAGTAAAAATATACTTGTATATATCATTGCATACAGAAGATAGTACAAATCTTAATTGAGATAGATTAAATTAATTTAAACAATATATTTCGTATGCATTACAGATCGCAGCATTATTCCCGTTCTCAAAAAACCGTGGCTTTGATTGGAACTTCACAACAGTGCAAGATCCTACTAAGATATACCATCGAGGAGGAGTAACAGAAGTCGAACAAGGAAAAGTACTTGGTGGTTCATCTATACTTAACTACATGATCTATGGCACCGGTAACTGCAAAGACTATAAAGATTGGGCAACCATATCTAATGACTCTAGTTGGACTTACGACAGCATTTTCCCACTAATTAAAAGAACCGAAAAAGTAACTGATAGACGTGTCCTTCATTCACCTGATGTAGCCTATCACGGAACACAAGGAAAAATTGCACTGAAAAAGTACCACACCAGCACAAACGAAGGACTCTACGAGTCCTACAAGGAGATGGGATATAAAGTTTTAAACGATATCAACGCAAAGAATCCTATCGGATTTACTCCTGCATATTTCACTATTAGTGATTCCATCAGGCAGAGTACAGCTTACGGATTTATACGTCCTGAGAAAGATAACCCTAATTTGAAAGTTATGTACAAATCTTTGGTAAAAAAAGTCTTGTTTGACGATAACAAACGTGCTATTGGAGTGGAAGTACTAACAAAAGACAAGAAGACAATCACTTTGTACGCAAATAAAGAAGTTATTGTTACCGCTGGACCAATGAAATCCCCTCAATTGCTTATGCTTTCTGGTATCGGACCACAGGATCATCTGGAAAGCAATCAAATCAAAGTGATTTCCAACTTGCCTGTAGGACAAAATCTTCAAGATCATCCTACAAATATCATAATACACAAAATGGGAATGGTAGAACCTGAACCACCAAGAGACCCACACCAGTTTCCAGTTAATGTTATAGATGGCAGGGTAGCCATTAGTAAGTGCCAAAACCATCCAGACTATCAAGTTTTGTCTGGACTTATGACAAACTCAACATTTTTCTTAGATATCTGTCTCTTCACTTTTACATTTACGGAAGAAGTTTGCGCCAGTATTTTGGAACAAGTGTCTGATCATCAAGTCCACTTTATCACGCATAGACTTATGTACCCTGAATCTAGGGGAGAAGTGAGACTTAATTCTACTAATCCTGAAGACAATCCTATTATTGATCTTAAATACTATGCAAATGAAAATGACTTAAACAGACACGCGGAATACATTGCTCATTATAATAAGATTGTTGACACAACTTATTACAAAAGTCTCAATGCTTCCTTTGTGGACCCTAAACTGAAGTCGTGCGATGGTTTAGAAGTGGGATCGAAAGCGTACTGGAAGTGCTACACTATTGGTATGTCCACTACTTTACACGACTATGTCGGAACCTGCGCTATGGGTTCCGTAGTAGATTCCAATCTTCGAGTAAATGGTGTTAAGAATTTAAGAGTTGCTGATTCTAGTGTCATACCAAAACTAATTGGATCTACTGTCGAAGGAGCTGTCATGATAGTTGCGCAAAAAGTAAGTGATTTGTTGCAAACAGAATACAGTTTGTAGATTCAATAAACGTTGATATAAAAAGTATTATTTGTTTAAATTTTACTCATTTGTTTCCTTCTTTGATTTAATTCTCATACTTACTTTTATTTATTTTGACGAAAACCAGGAATTTAAGAACATCGAGACCGGTGTCGATCATAAAAAAACATTGTTAAGGCAGAAACCGAGGAGACATAGGTACCTATTTTTTTCACATTATTAATTATATTTCAAAAAAATCACTTTCTTATTGGATAAGAATCAAATTTACATAAACAATAGGAAAGAACCGAGTGTAAGGTTCTTTCCTATTGTTTATGTAAGTTTTGAAATCTTCAAGTCTTGAAATCTTCTAACATATCACAAGGCAGGTCGTGTGAGTAAATCAAATGTACAGATTGACTATCTTGCAGTATGATAAAAAGTAAGGCTACGTTATGAGAGATTATTTCTCAAAAAAAAAAAAAAACGGTCAGGTTATTGAATTAACTCCCTACAGTCGCAAATTTCCTCTGTCTTTGTAAATGTACATGGAGTTAGGTCACTATTTACTTAAAGACCTAAAAACTATCTTGCTACTGCTAAAAATAAAATACAAAAATCAATGAACTAAAATCTGCTTCAGCACTAGCACTATTAATATTGTTGTGATCATTCTTTGTGTAGACGAGCGAGAGCAATATCGTTCAATTGGTTGCAGCCATATTAAGCCAAAGTGCTCTTCCCATACTAACCTTTTATTGGTACTTTGCGACTGCTCTACAAATGAAATTAAAAAGTTTAAAGTTACTATGTGTTTGTGTTTGGTGTGGAATTTACACTAAAGGCATAATTACGTATATGTAATAAGGACGACTGCACTAAAGATTTTAACAGTCGTCAATGAAGTTTTATTATCACTAAGCCAGAAAGAAGTTACATAAAGGCTTAAACCATTTTAAAAAGTCAAGTACAATAAACCCGTTGCTGGGTGTAATTGTTATTTTGTTTAACTATGTACATTAAGATTATAGTTACAGCTATTAAATCAACGACCCAATAGCTTATTTGAAAAATAAATAGTGACTGTGTTCGGCTCGACCGGAGTGATACCACGGCCTCACACAATACCGGTGTGAAACAACCGCAGCGTTGTGTTTCGTCGTGTGAGTGAGGTTACCGGAGGCCCAATCCTTCCCCTTCCCTATCTCTTCCTAATCCTTATATCCGCAACCCTTATCCCCAAAAGGCCGGCAACGCACTCGTAACTGCTTTGGCATTGCGGGTGTCCATGGACAGCGCTGATTGCTTACCATCAGGTAACCCGTCTGCTCGCTCAAAAAAATACACTTTTCCTTGAAGAACTGTTCTCAAAGGTCTAGTTTCATCATCATCAGCCTCCAATTTCTCAATACTGAGAAAACACTTCTTCCACTAAAAAGAAATGAGCATAAGTCTCATGCTTGGCGAAGGTGTAGTATCAGCTCGCCCCCTGGATCTTGCCCCTTCCGATTAAAATGTTCCACTCGCCCCGTTTTTATTAATTTGGAGTTGTGGTTCGCCCCTTACGAAAACCCTTACGGGGCGAGTGAAAAATTTAACAATTAAATAATTATTTTGATGCATCGACTCGCCCTTTGCGGCATTCCCTTTGAAATTTAACTAAAAAAGGTTTATTCAGAAAAATGTACAGTAAACAAAACTGGTAAGTAATTTAACCACTTGTGATAGTTTTATTACCTGGCTTACCTACTGTAACAAAAGGGACCTTTTATGGGACCATTATTGAAGTTTTAAGAAAAAATATTCATTTAAATATTTTATAAACTTAGAGTTCTCACAGTACTTTTAACTAACCAACAATCGGGGGCGAGTTGGAGTATTAGATCTAATAATTTAAGGGGCGAGTTGATGCACTGAGGCAATCAGGGGCGAGATCCAAGGGGCGAGCTGAGCCTACACCTTGGCGAAGATGGGTTGGCGATTTTAAACTTACAAATCGAATTCTCAAGATCATTCCAGACATTCTCAAGATTCCTTCCTTCCCACAACATGTTAGTTGTGTCTAAATAATCTTAGATAGTAGGTACTTACAACTACGTACATAGTCGCACATGGTTCCCATGTTACTGAGAAATCTAATACATAGACAATTCTCACTTGAACGGTTGCATAACCATAACTACTAGACCTTTGCATATAAACCAAGTAAATTGAACATAACTTTCCATAATTCAGTACAGAACAATATCATACCTCTACAATATTGTCCTCTTACGAGGTATATACAGGAGGTACCTATTTCCTCTGTTATAACTCTGTTATTCCTCACTTTATTTCATTAACCGTTGCCCGCAAAGCTCCGGTATTAAGCGACATGTATAGGAATTTCTCCTCCATTCCGCTTCTAAGGTATTTGTTTTAGTTAGCTATAGAATGGTTTCTTAACGTTTATGGGTTAAAATATTCAGTCAACATAATATTCCACAAAGATTCCATTAATTATTATAAAGACACAATTAGGTAGATTATTTTTGGAGCAGATGATTCCAATTTTCTTTTTAGTGTTCGTCTACTGATTCGATAGATTATGTCATGATAATAATGCTGCATTCATTCTTTGTTAAAACTACAGATATAAGGTTTGATTCAATACTCAATATATTTATTGCATTTGATTGTTTAGTATTTAAACATTGTAGCTTTGTATACAGTTGAAGCAGTGATATATTTTTGAGGACTGGAAGACATTTTTATAAGGTTTTCGTAATCATTAGCTTGACGATATATGGGTATTACTGAATTTAAAAACATATATTTATTTGGCAAACGGCAAGAAATAAAAGACTTTTTTATTATTATTTATATATTTATTTGGAACAAGAAAAATATACAAATACAAACAAGTTGAAACTATGATAACAGCAATAGCATAAAACTGTGTCACAATTATCAGCAACCCTTCTCAGGTAAGAAAATAAATTGTTCCACTTACTAAAACCAAAGATGTTACATGTAATTAAGAATCTATTTTGTTTTAAATTACTTAATTTATTTTTAGCTGCCATTAGATGTCAGATATGGTCTGATTTCTCATATTTCATACTTTCTTTACAAGGATTACTTAGTAACTATAGATTATTTCATGATATACTTATTTACTTATTAACTTTTCTGAAATATATTTTAAAATGTACAAAACATTTCGCTTTATACATATCGTTCATCATTTGTTGTTATCAAATGCAAAAATTTAAAATAAAAAAATGTAATGACGATTGAATTCTCCCCAGAAACGGTAGGAGGCGACTGACGTCATATCGCTATACTTCCCAACATAGCCACTATGAATACCACCGTAACCATGGCAACCATGTAACAGATTTTAAGGCCGATCGACCGTTGCCGACCCGTCTCGATTTCCGTAAACCGAGATTAAACTAGGGAAACTTGTTTATCTTAACAATACAAAATATAAGTTTTTACAAAAAAAAAACTGAAAATATTTTACTGACTATAAAGAACTTCAGGTTTATTATATGACTATAAAGAAATATAAGTCACCAAACGAGCAGACGGATTACCTGATGGAAAGCAATCAGCGCCGCCGATGGACACCCGCAACACCAAAGGAAGTATGAGTACGTTGTCGGCCTTTTACGGAAGCGGGTTTCAGATATTTAAGGATTGGAAAGGGATGGGGGGGGAGGAGGGGTTAGGCATTCGGCGATCTTCCTCACACGGCGAAACACAATGCTGTGGTGGTTTACACGCCGGTTTTCTGTGAGGCCGTGGTATCACTCTGGTCGAGCCGACCCATTCGTTCCGAAGCTGGCTCCTACACTTGCGTATTTTTAATATTAAGATAAGTATTGCAATTAATTTCCATCAGTTATAATAATTATAAGGAACGTACGTAATAATTACATATTCCGAGAGCAAATCTGTCAAATTCAATATACTTTTACTAATATGTTAAAAACGATTCTTTCCTACAACCTTTGTATGTAATCACAACATAATTATGACGTCATATTTTTTTTATGTCAAATAACATAAATATTTCGTTATTAAAAATCAGTTAGAAAAAACATAAAAAATTACTTATATAATTTATGAATAAAAGTATGTAAAATGGTTTAAAAATTTATTGTAGGTTCTGAAAAAAAAACCTAGAAAACTACCCAATCGCAACATATTCAGCTTATGTGCATTGTCCACGGTACAATCAAGAAATTTAAAATGCATATAATATACGAGGGGTGGCTGATATATAATCTACTTTGTTCAATAAAGTTACAAAAATGATACTGGCCACTATGAAGCTTTAATACTTATGTATTCCTTATTTGAAAATAATAGCATTCATTTGTTTTAATTGTTTTCATTACGAAAAGTCCACTAACATAGTAAACATGTCGAATGAAAATAATAAAATGCTTAAAATTGAGCAGCGTGCCGTGATTAAAGTCCTAGCTTAAGAAGGAAATATTCCTTCGCAAATAAAAGAACGAATGTCCAATATGCTTGGCGACTCATGTCCTTCCGATTTTGTTATTAAGTTTTGTTCTAAACAATCTAAACATGGCCGTGTGAGTCTGGAAGACGATCCCCGTAGCGGACGGCCGGTTTCTGCACTCACAGTAGACACGGTGGCTCGAGTGAAAAAAATAATACTCGCAGATCGGAGAGTCAAGCAGTGGAAAATCGCTAGGGATGTCAATATTAGTAAGGAACCTATTCACGTTATTATTCACGAAAACTTAGGGATGATAAAGGTAAGCGCACGATGGGTACCGAGAATGCTGACGCCCTTTGATAAACAACGACGCGTCGAATGTTGTGAGGCATTTTTGGACCTAGTAAAAGACAGAGAAGAAGAAATTATCTATAGAATAGTAACCTGCGACGAAACCTGGATTCGCCAATGGGACACCGAAAGCAAACAGTAGTCTGTACAGTGGAAATTTAAAGGGGAGAAGCCACCGCGCAAGTTTACGGTTCGGCCATCAGCAAGCAAGCTTATGGCAACAATTTTTTGGGATGTCGAGGGGATTCTTTTGATAGATTACCTGCCAAAAAATACTACGATGAACGCAGCTTACTACGCCAGCTTACTTGACCAACTGCGAGAAGCCATTAAAGAAAAACGAAAAGGCAAACTCGGCAAAGGAGTTTTAATTTTGCACGACAGTGCTCCGGTCAACACAGCTTTACATGCAAGGTCAGTCTTAAGCAAGAATGGCTTCACGGAACTAAACCATCCACCCTATGGTCCAGATTTGGCCCCCTGTGACTATTTTCTATTTAGAAATTTGAAGAAAAGCCTAAGAGGGGGGCGATTTTCGACCTATGAAGAAATGAAGGCCGCTGTGGATGACCATTTTGACGACCAATCCAAGAAATATTTTTTTGACTTTTTAATGTCGCTTATTGACAAATGTAATAAGTGCATTACGGTAACAGGGGACTATATTGAAAAATATAAAAAAATGAGCTTCCTATGTCTTTTCTTTCTATGTTAGGTAGATAACTTTCCAGCCATCCCTGGTATATACAATATTCGAAGAACACAGTGTGTTATTTTATAAAAAAACTAGTTTATCATTGAATTAATTTGATTAGCTGAAACCATGTTTCTCTATTTCATTATCGTCTACAGCTAAATATAGGACATACAATTGTCTACTTGCTTACAAAAAAATGCATACTTTTCCTTTATATAAAAGACGACTGAAAATTTTGTTACCAGTCTTGTTCTGAATACATTTAACCTGTCTTAACATGTCTTAGAACGAATTTTTCAAGTAGAAATTTTAATAATGAAGAATTTGATCAAGTGAGTGTTTAGTAAAACGTAATATACAATAATAACAAAAAAGATTTTGTTCGTGGTTCAAAAACTATGAATTCGTCAAGTGCAGTTACTTACTTCAAACAAGTTGAGAATGTCTTCAGATTGCTTTCTCTACTCAATCTTACTGCATACGAGTGGCCGAAGCAAGCATGCGTTAAAGGTATGGTAATTTTTATTATATAATTTATGTGCGTATACCTGTGTTTCATTTCAACACACTATATTAATTGAAAGCCATACATATATCCCAAAGTATATGTATTCACTTAGAGTTAATACTGAACGTAGTGTAACTTAATGAACTGGGTTTACCCGAGACGTCATTTTGGTGGTTCAAAATGTTTTATACAATACGGCTAATATTGTTCCTTTATGAGCCATTTTGCGGAATCTGATGTAACAAATATTTTTTTCGACTTCTGTAAAAGTACCAAAAGTCATAAGAAACATTCTTCGTATCATGGTTGTTTTGATCGTAAATAAATGTATTTTCTTACTTTCTGATGCAAAAATTCTTAGAAAGATAGCCTGGGCAGCAAATAAACACAGTGAATAATAAATTATCCTTTTTTCAGATGGATCTGAGTTTGATTTCGTAGTTGTAGGCGGTGGAATGGCAGGATGTCTGCTAGCTAGTAGGCTTGTGGAGACAGGACAAGCTAGTGTATTACTTATAGAAGCTGGACCATATCCACCCTTGGAGTCAGATGTAAGTATTTAATGTACATTTTGATTTCGAAAAAACAAAATATTTACTCAATGAGCATAAAGAAGTCTCACGTTGAAATTGCGACTTAAGAGATTTTGTTTTAGTGCTAGTTCTAACAATACCGTGTCATTATAACAAACAATCCATATTTTTACTATTTCAGATGTCAGGATTATTTCCTTTCCTTAAAGACAGTAGATATGACTGGAATTTCACCTCAACTAAAGATGGCATATCTGAAGAATATCACAAAGGCAATGTAATCCACATGTCACAAGGAAAAATGCTTGGTGGTTCTGGTTCTTTAGGCTTCGGATGCTATGGACGAGGATATCCACATGATTTCAATAACTGGGCAAAGATCACGAACGATCTTACCTGGTCCTACAAATCTGTCTCGAAATCATTCAAAAAGATTGAAAAACTTATTGATAAAAGAATCCTTAAAATCAAGAATTATTACGGAACTAAAGGAAGAATTGAAATAACAAAACAGTATTACAAAAGAAATCGTCCATATTTCGATGCTCTTGAAGAAATGGGTTATGAGTATCACCTAGATATAAATCCAGATCATCCCACTGGATTCACAAATGTTATGTTTAGCATAGGTGATGAATTGCGACAAACAACAGCTCAAAAGTACTTAAGACCTCTAAAACATAACAAAAAATTGCACCTCCTTATAAACACTTTAGCTACCAAAATTATCTTCAATGACAATAAAACTGCAGTTGGCGTAGAAATATTGACTGAAAATAATGATAAAATTACAGTCCGAGCAAGAAAAGAAATTGTAGTCACAGCTGGTACTATCAAGTCACCGCATCTACTGATGCTTTCAGGCATTGGACCGAAAAAGGAATTAGAAGCTAAAAACATCACAGTAATATCCGATTTGCCAGTAGGAAAAAATTTCCAAGACCACGTCAACAGTATGTTAGTTTACAAAATGACGAAAAGTTCTCATGCACAAAGTCTTGGTGATCCTAACAAATATCCGTATGTAGTGTTTGTTGGCTATCCGGCTCTCAACAAGTCACAATGCTTCCCAGACTATCAAACAATTAACGCACATTTTGGAGACAGCATGACATTTTTAGCCATATGTGCGTTTTTCTTTAGTTTCGATAACTCATTTTGCGATTCATTCAACGAAGGCACTGATGGTAAAGAAATATTTTTAACATTTATAACTTATTTAAATCCTAAATCGAGAGGAGAAATTCTCTTGAACAGTGCTGACCCTCAGGACTATCCTTTGATAATCCCAGGTTATTATTCAAATACGATAGATATAGAGAAACACGCATCTTATTTGGCTGATTTTAATCGTATAGTGAATACTGAGTATTTTAAGGCGGTTGATGGAGAATTTGTCGATCCTAAGTTAAAGGCTTGTGATGGTTTAAAGAGAGGCACTATGGAATACTGGAAATGTCATGCTGTAGAAACATCAGACACAGCACATTACTTTGTTGGTACTTGTGCAATGGGAACTGTTTTAGATTCAAAGCTTCGAGTGCATGGTGTAAAGAAATTGCGTGTTTGTGACGCTAGCGTTATGCCAAACAATGTCAGAGATTTCACTCAGGCGTCAGTAATGATGATAGCTTATAAAGCTGCCGATATGATTATTGAAGAATATAACCTAACATAATATTTCATTTGACGTATTAAATAAATACTTTTGCAATCTCTTTTAGTTTTATTGCAATTAGCTAATTGAAACCTTTTTTTATCATTAACGAATTCTATAATTATCTTTTGTTCTTTTTGAGCTAAATTGTCAAATACAATGTTGTTACGTTTCTACTTCTAATGCCAAACACGTTCTGCTGGACGAGTTCTTTATAGATTATTTAAAAATTAACATAGTTATCTTCTTTAACTATACAACTACTACAGTGTCATTCCTATTCTATCTATAATATGAAAAGTCGTAGATAAATTCTATAATATGAAGTTCAAAGTAAGCTATAGCTTCATTTGACGTAAACGAGAGACGACAATATCTAATGTGTGAGACAAAAAAAAGAGGCAATTAATCTCAATTTTGTGTTGTAGAAATAACAAGAAAAAATTAAGTAAAATAAAATGATTGAAAACCACGTCGTTTTAGCATGCTTAATTAATTCCACGTCACAAATGAATTGTCAAAAGATAACAGAAGCAGTAACGTTTTTATTATAGTTCTTTATGAAAATTTAATTTGAATAACGTCTCGAAAATGTTATTAAAATACGGGCCATTGTCTCATCTTGAACGAACATTAAAATTCCAAAGCTGAGCCTTTATAATTTATTACCGAACCACCAAATATTGAAGATGGCACTTCATTTACGAACAAAAGAAGCGAAACTTTCGCAAAATTATAACACAAAGACGTAAATCTCTGTAGAAATCATAAACAAGTCATCATTTATGGTGATCCGCGGGTATCAGATATCATTTTTCTCAAAGACCTTTAGACTTTTGGTCGATAACTTTTTCCTTGAGAAACGCAAATTTGATATTATTAGAAATGGGAGATGCTTGTTAACGGGCCATCGCATAATTACTTCGCCACGGGAATAACGAAGCCTGGATTTGCGCCCTTGTATAATTGTGATCTTCAGAAATAAGAATCGAGCCATTCCTTTTGTATAACGCTGATATATTTCTGATTTAGTTGGGACGTTTGTTTTATTTATAAGTTATTTTCTTTTCCTCGCAAGCCGAGATATTCCCGGCGGTATCGATACTTTTATTGATACCGTTTGAAAGAAACATAGCTTGTGCATTCTCGTGGAAGTAGTGACCGGCTCTAGCCTGGAAACTATAAGGAAATAGTTGCTCGTTCCCAGGGAAGCTGAGTTTTGATATTTATAGTTTGTGAAATTCGTTTGGTATTTGTGAAGTTTTATTTGAAATACTTTAACATTGCTAACTTGATGTTGAGTTCTTGCAGATTGGAAAAGAAAATAAAAATGATTGGTTTACGAATTCACTTGAGACATACCTAAAAGTGCTCGAAAAAACAATATGATAATGGTCCCCGGAAATACCAACAATGCACTTGGACACTTTTGGTGTTTCGCATTTCCATGGAAGACACATTTCGGTTAGAATCTGGAGATCCGTGTGCTTATAAAGGTTTTCAAAATAAGCAAAGATTACAAATATTCCTTTCAGATTCTACCCGTAGCAATAATAATAGCCATCACGACATTACTTTGAAACTGATGTAATAATAAGTACTCTTAACCCAATTTCCACTTCAGAATCCCATCACCAAAGATCCATTAAATTTAATTCAATGTATAAAATCCTAACAAACTTGTTTTAGCAAATTAAAATAAACGTTAAGGGGAGCACATTTAATTAAGGATCGTAGAGTAAGATATTAAAATTCACTTCTAAATTGTGTTAAAGATTGAACGAGATTGATCGAGAAAAAGGAAAAACAACAAGGCAGGGAAATCCAAGCAATTTGGACTTTGATTAAAATTTATTTGTTTGTTTAAGGACCTACTCTATTTTTGTCGCCCGATGGGACTTTCAATCGGCGACTAGTTTTAAAAACAATAAAGGAAGGCATGGCTTAAGCCCGGATTTAATTAAACCATAGTTATGTAGGGTCACGCTTCGGTGTTATTTGAGATATTTGAATTATAAATGGAATTTGAGAGGTATTTATTAGAGCTGGAAAGGACTTGTTAAATTTTTTATAGCTAGATGATTTTTCATGCTAGTATTTTTACTATGCAAGCTCAGGTATGACAATATAACCAAATCAAATAGAAATATTAAGCAAATGGAAAAAAATAAAAAATTAAACACCTAGCAATGCTCGCATTCATTCGCGCTCGCACGTAGTTGTTATGATGATTTTAAAAATAACGCAGCAGTTGCCTATATTTATAGTAGAAGCGACTAACGAGGTGGAGATGATGGATCACTTCAAGAAGCAGTGAAGAATACGATTGGATAAGAATAAAACAAGTCGTAAAAGCAAATAGCAATGTTACCTTACAAAAGAGTAATTATGGAAATTAAATAGAAATATCATTTCAACGGCTTATACCTTTACTTATTACAAACAGCACTCCGTTATCAATTAGCATAATTACACTAAAGGAAGAAATAAAGGTGTATTCACTTTCAGTTTAAACAAACACGATAGAAAACAGACATCTAATGTTATAACAGCAAAACACAAGGTAGATGAGAAACAAACCTAAAAAGATTAAAAAGAAACAAGAGTAACTAAATAACCACGTAAAAAGATTGAAAAAGAAAAATTCTGTGCAAACAAAATGGTCATAATAACACACAAATGGCTGACTATACCATTAACAACCTATGAAAACTCTCTAGATTATAAATACTAAAAGCTGTTAAAGGATAATAGTATTTACTTACATTTATACATAATGTAATTTGAGATGAAATAAGGTTCTGCGTAAAGATGATTAATGATAAAAAGAAGAATTGTTGAAATAATATCTTTTGTAGGAGATTAACAGTATTTTTTCCATTATGAGATTTTTATGATACTTCATATGATTTTTTACGTTTTCAAATTACATATTCTAAGTACACCTAAACCTAAAAGAAAAAGGTCCATTTAGAATCCATCGCAATTTATGGGTCAGAATTAATAATCTACAAACTATGCCAATCTTAACGTAACACATCGTTAAACCTTCAAATACTATAAGATTCACCTATTATATTACAAGTCCCATGTAAAAGAGCTTTTCTGTTTGGGGAAACAATATCAAATAATTTCTCGCACTCAGGGCAAAGTGAGCGGGAGTAACAGACTCTTTCTTGGTCGAGGTCGAGCCCGTGAAATTTCACTTACACAGAGGGACACAACTCTGTGGTTGTTTGAAGCTTGTTTTCTGTAAGGTCGTGGTATTACTCCTATTGTATCTTTTTTGTGGAGAGGAGAGAGAGAGTGAGACTCTAACTAAAAACCCTAAACATGGAACCTGTTGCTTCTCCTGCGCTAGGCCGAGGCTGTGATACCTTACGCACCTGCGACCCCGGTTAAGCATTGGCCATGTTGGACCCCATCTGTGGTTGTTGTCTGTTTCATTGTTGTTGCACCTACCATAATGTCTTGCCTTACCTTCATTCATATTGTCATTTCATGTTGCATAAAGATTAAATAATGAAATAAATATTAATATTTACAGTACTTAGATAGCTTCTATCTTATGCATGTGATAGTACAAACGCTTTAAAGAGATCCTATATTTTTACGTTAACAACAAAACTAAACATATCTCCTTCGTTCTTTTTTAAAGATCTTGAGACCTTTTCCTCAATTCAGTATTAGTATAATAGAATGGGTAGGCTGTGGAATCTTGTGGATCAATCTTTGTCCATGCCGCAATCTAAGAGACGTAGGCCATACATCACTACTTGCACCCTTGTTTCCCCAAACAGATCTCTTACATAACATACAATTCGCTCACGTTCTTCTTTAAGGAATAAATTTGATTTTATTTAAGTGGTATGCAATATTATGTTTTTAGTAAATCCTTGAAATAAAGTTAGCTAGGAGACACTTGCTCGTTGCTATTTATAAGGAATCTATATTTTATTTAGGGGTCATTATTTTGTTTGTGTATTTTCAGGATTAGGAGTGCAGGAAGATATTCCGTGTGTGGTCAGTTAATTTTGAACTTTAATGATGTTCATTCAATACTGAATCTACCTTGTTAAGTGATTTATGGCTGATATAGTGTACCGGGGTTTTGAAAATCTGAATGTGTGCAACGACTTTTGATGCTGACTGTACCACTGTGAGTTTTATCTGTGAATGTTTCGTATTGTTAAATACTGTGTATTGAGCATAAAATAATAAATAAATTTTGAAACGGGCAAATTGATTCATTAAGGGACTATCAGACAGAGAAACAGACGCTTTTATCTTATAATCCTTTTTATAACGTGAAGTCGTAGTGACGCGCACACTGCTCCTTAATAAAAGTTTTTATAGGATTTGAAACTAATAGAGGTATTCTCAGAAAATTCGCATTATAAAATTTTATTTTGAACAAAATATAAATTACTTTTGGTTTTTCTTTTTTTAATTAATATATAAATGATTAGATTTTATTTTGATTTTGTGATCTCAGTAAGTAATATAGGTAGGTAAAATTGACTATTGTGAATACTGAATGATATTAATTTATATTGTTAGCGTTATTGTGAACAAATGTGTGCAATAAAATCGTTATGAAAGGAATGCTTATAATGTTGCGTTTCAGTTAGTCATTTTACGTTTGCCGGAGTTTGTGTTCCCCGAAGGGTATAACCAGGGTGTCTCCAAGACCGGAGTGAATACGTTACTTTTGGATAGACGTAGTCCATGGTAGGTCGCATTATCGCTTCCCACCAGGCGACATAGCGGCCAAATGCATGCCCATTAAGAAATGTAAAAAGAACTGAGTATAGAAGAAATAATCAGAACCTTACCTAAATCATGACGTTTCATCAGCCTGTTAATACCTGGAAAAAAGAAATAGAATTAATAATTTACAAAAAAATATTCTGTACATTATAATATTTATTTGCAATTTACAATTGAGATCGTGCTGGCCCGGCAGTTAAGACGCCTGCTTCTGATGCATCACGGTGTGTGTTCCAAACCTGACAAGCACTAATGACTTTTCCTGGTGATATACTTTCAGTCAAAAAAGTATCGGGAATGAATGTTTTTTTTATGGTTCCAAATTCGAATTTTTTTTTTGTTCTTGTTATATTGGCATAACTGTTTTCCATTTTGGCGCGGAATTTGAGTTGCATCTGTTATTTATATTAAAAACAGTGCTGTTTTTAGTTTTATAATATCTAGTGTGTATTGCGAATTTCATAATGGACAAAAACATCGAACAAAGAGTTTGTCTTAAATTTTGCATCGCCAATGAAATTTCGTGTTCGGAGGCACTCAAAATGTTACAGAAGGCTTACGGTGAATCGACTTTATCAAAAACACGTGCTTATGAGTGGTACAAAGCGTTCAAAAGCGGTCGAGATGTGATGGAAGACTGAAGAATGCCTCGTTCTGGTAGGCCATCAACGTCTGCAACTGAAGTTAAGATCGCAAAAGTGAAGGAAATAGTGACTGAAAATCCTCATTCAAGTTTGAGAGAGACAACATTCATGAAACGCATTGTTACTGGTGACGAGACGTGGGTTTACGAGTTTGACATGCGAACTAGTCAACAAGCTTCGGAATGGCGCCTTCCAACTGAACCAAAACCGAAAAAACCACGTCAAAGTCGATCAAAAGTCAAAGTCATGTTGACTGTTTTCGTTGACTATCGCGGTGTTGTGCACTCAGAATTCTTGCCCGAAGGTCAAACGGTAAATAAAGAATATTATTTGAGCGTTATGCGGCGTTTAAGAGAACAAGTTCGACGAAAAAGGCCAGAAATGTGGAAAGAAAATTCTTGGATTTTGCATCACGATAATGCGCCTTCGCACAAGGCCATCATTGTAAACGATTTTTTGTACAAACACTCAACAAACACCATCGAGCAGCCACCATATTCACCAGATATGGCTCCAGCCGACTTCTTTCTTTTTCCCACACTCAAATTACCCCTTCGTGGCACCCGTTTTCAATCGTTAGAAGACATAAAGGAGAATTCGCGGCGAGCACTGAACTCAATTCCGGAAACAGCGTTTAAAAAAAGTTTCGATGATTGGATTATTCGTTGGCGTAAGTGTATCGTTTCTGAAGGAGCATACTTTAAAGGTGATAAAATAAATTTAGATGAATAAGAAACATTTTGTGTATTATTGACTTTTTCCCGGTACTTTCTTGACAGAGTAGTATACTTTTAATGATTATTTAGACACCACAGTCATACGGCGAAGGAAAACTTCGTGAGGAAACCTGGACTTAGAATTTCTAATTATATGAGTAAGTTTGAAATCGTCAATTCGCCTTGTGCAAGCATGGTGATGAATGTTCAAACCTTTTCTGTGTGGGAAGTGGTCTTTGCTCAGCAGTGGGCGCTTATAGGCTGATAATTTGATGTGATGTGAAAAATGTTTTGCAGATATATGTAAATAAATTAGATGGTAGTATCCACACGGATATCCAAGCGGATTATACCCAATTTCCAATAATCGAATACGTTTATAATGTGACGGAAAAGTGGTTCAAACTCTTTGACATTATGACGTCAATGAATGGTTGTCAAGCGTTGCCTAGAGATTGTAAATTTCGTCGTGAATTGTCAATACGAGTTGGTGTAATTGGTAAGGCGTGTGGATTACACCACAGAGACCCCGAGTTCGAGTCCCGCCGTAAACATGAAGTTTTTTAGTTGATGGAAGTTTTGTCGAACTTTCTGGAATTATTTGTGTGAAAGAAATGAAAAATTAAAGAGCGAGAAGGAGAATAAATACAAATGAATAACGAAATTATTGGAAGGTTCTGGAGGCATGACGATCAAAAAGAATAACGAAATTGAATGTTCCAGAACTTGACCGGGGGTATATAAGCGGAACTGCGGCTCACCGCTGGCAGTTGAGTTCTAAGTCTAAAGCGATTCGGAAGAAAAGGAAGAAGTGAAAAAGAAGAAAAGTGAGTGAAATAGTGAAGTGCAGTCAGTTAAGTGAGTTAAGTCAGCGTGAACGGCAAAGTTGTGTCAGTCGGCCGGACTCTGCTGGAGAGGAACGCCGATAACTTAACTCCGTGGATGCTGTAACTTAAGTGCAAAAGAAAGTCTGAAAACCGGTATTAGTGTTTCATTTCATCCAATCCCGTAACCCAAGCCCGCATAGTCAGGAACGTGGCGAGGCACGTACATTTGGTGTCAGAAGTGGGATTGGAGAAAAATGCCGCTAGTGCCGCAGGACGTAAGAGGAGTGAGTACCCGTTCAATGTCAGAAGCGCAGCGTGTGAGGGAAGAGGGTGCTGCAGCTCAAACCAGCGATGCAGAAGCCAAGCCTGTGCAGGTGGATCTTCTGCTACAGCTGCAGCAAATGATGGCAGAGCAAGCGCGCCGCCAAGAAGAGCAAGCGCGCCGCCAAGAAGAGCAAGCGCGCCGCCAAGAAGAGCAAGCGCGCCGCCAAGAAGAGCAAGCGCGCCGCCAAGAAGAGCAAGCGCGCTGTCAGGCAGAACAGCTGCGGGAGCTGAAAGAAGAGCAAGCGCGCCGCCAAGAAGAGCAAGCGCGCCGCCAAGAAGAGCAAGCACGCTGTCAGGCAGAACAATTTCGGGAGCAAGCACGCTGTCAGGCGGAACAGCTACGGGAGCTGAAAGAAGATCAAGCTCGCCGCCAAGAGGAGCAAGCGCGTCGCTTGGAAGAGATGCATAAGGATTTCACGAAGGGACTGCAAAAGGCTGTCGAACGGGTACAAGAAGTGGAGGAAGGGTTAGTAGGCAAGTTGGAACATCGCGTCATGGCCATAGAGGAGAGAGTGGAAGAAGTGATCTCCAAAATCAAGCAGGAAGTGGCAAGCCCCAGCCCTTTGAAGAGCCGAAGCCGTCTTGCAGCCGTTTTTGACACCCCAAATGTGGCCTCAAGCGCAACGAAAGGGCTCAAGATTCCCCATTACGACGGAACAACATCCTGGACCGCGTTCAAGCTACAGTTTGAGACACTTATGGAGGCTTATGGTTGGACTCAGAAGGAAGCACAGTCAGCCCTCACCCTGGCCCTCCGTGATCAAGCGCTCTCAGTGCTGGAAGCTATCGGCGCAAGTGGGGATCTCAGCTTTAGTGCCCTCCTCGACGCACTTGAGGCACGTTTTGGAGACAGCCACCTCGAGCACGTGTACAGAGCGCAATTAAAAGAGCGTACTCAGCGTGCTAATGAGAGTCTACAGCAATGGTCCGTGGAAATCGAGAAACTTGTGCGTCGAGCTTTCCGGTCGACTCCGTCAATGATTGAAGGCACGCTTCTCCAAGCATTCATTGACGGTGTTCGGGACCCCGAAGTACGAGCTGCTGTTCATCTGGGCCATCACAAGAACATGAAAGAAGCTCTGGCCCATGCATTGGAAGTGGAAGCCGTGCGTGGTAACTCCCGTACCTTACGTCTGCAGGAAATGACGACAACGGAGCAGGTACCTCCACGCCGTCGGAACTTCATGTGCTATGGATGCGGAGAGCGTGGGCACATGCGGAGCGACTGCTCGAAGAAGGTGAACCGCCAGGACGCGGCGGTCTCAACTTCTGACCAGCAGGAAAACTAAATCCAGCCAGGGCTGCGGGGTGGGCGCTGGCCGGTAGTGGAATAACCCCAACAATCTACATCAAGCAAACTAACGATGGAAATACTCTGGTGATAGACGGTCAAGTAAATGGGAAAAATAGTCAGCTAACGTTAGATACTGGAGCTTCAAGGACGGTGATGAATGTTCGGCTGCTCGGGCAAATCATCAGGAAACACCTTAAACCAATTGTTGGCCTACAAATGAAATCAGCTACCGGCCAGTGCATACCGATAAGTGGAAAACTGCATGTAACAATCAAAATTGGGGAACGTGTTTATCGACATGAGGTTATTGTGGCCAAAATTCTGGATGACTGCATCCTGGGACTTGACTTCCTGCAAGGGCACCAGTGTAACATCGACCTAAAATCTGGAGTTTTACTATGTGGAACTGAGGAAATTCCGATGAAGGGTGGAACCCTGGGAAAAGTTTGCTGTTTAAGAAGAACTGTTCTTGAACCAAAATCACAGACTCTCGTACCAATTGCATTACCTAAGAGGAGGGAAGGAAGTTTACCTCGAAGGTGCGCTGTGATTAATAAATTGGAACACGTAAACTCATGGCTACCGGCAAGAACTGTCGTGGGGTCATCTGATGTCAACCGCATCCCGGTATTCAACTTCAGTGATTCAAAAATTACGATTGAAGAAGGAGAGCCTGTGGGCGTATTGGAAGAGGTGGCCTGGATAAGAAAATGCTCGGAAAATCTTGTGAAGAAGGACAGTACGGGAATAGACTTTGTAACGAAAATCTTAGACGAAAACAGAAGTCTGACAAAAGTGGAGACTATGAAAGCTAGAAATTTACTTCTTCGATTCTCTGATGTGTTTTCAAGAAGCGATGGTGATATTGGCCGAACTGGTTTGGTGAAGCATAAAATAAACACAGGTGATACAATGCCAATTCGTCAAAGGCCCAGACGTATACTTTGCCAGACTTCGTGGCAAGGTAAATAATGAGACTGTAGATGGTTAAGGTCTGTTTATTACTTTAATTGCTGGTGCTTATATACTAAGAAGATGCGTGAGATTTTCAGATTTAGCTATCCTAACAAACGTGCAACAATTAACATGTATGTCTTATCTCTATCGTATCTAAGTAATGTAGCGACGTGATAGTGCCGCTACATATACTCCCCCCTTTTAAAAATAATTAACATATAAATTGAAAAAAATTAGTATGTACCTAATTATATAATAACTTAACCTTGCTGATAAATTACATCCTATGCGTAATGTAATGTCATTGTTGCTAATTCGAAGGAAATAAAAACTGCTGCCTTTGTTGTGACGGCGGCGGCAGTCGATGAACTATCCACTTTTACTTGTGTCAGCAAGTGACGAATCGTACTGTCGGCTTAACCGCCCGTCCTGACTTCGTGATGTACGTGTTCCGCCCGTTGTGATTATTTTCTGAATTTGGCACGTTCGTTCCACTATTGAAGACAAATGCAGGTTTTAATCGGTCTTGCACGTGCTGATACCGGTGGTCCTTTAGTGATAATATGATGCTTAATCTTGTGTTTTGGAGTAGTGCGGAGGGAGGCTGGTTTCGTAATATCCTCGTATTCATTTAATAGTTGAGTAATGCGTGGATTCGTCTCAATGTTAATAATGCGGATTGTTTGCTGCGTCGATTTGATCAGGGTTGCGGGCGTTGTCAGCTCAGTTACCCTATCTATGAGTTTTCGACCAGCTATATCGACTAATAGCTTATAATGCTCTAAAAAAAATCTGCTCCAATAATCGGTTGTGTTACATCGGCGATGACAAAGTTCCATACAAAGTTTCTTCGTAGCCCGAAGTTTAAAGAGAGTGTTTTTTCACCATATGTCTTAATTTTTGTACCATTGGCGGCATAAAGTATACATTGTTCATCTTGTATTAGTGAATGTCTCTGTGGCTTGCTAATAACTGAAATATTTGCTCCCGTGTCAATCAAAAATCTCATACCACTTTTTCGGTCGGTAATAGTGAGGCGGTTGGACGGGTGAATAGCACAGAGTTCCGCCGTTGTCCGTGCTTCAATTAGTTTCCCTGTTTCCTTGAGTTGAGATCCTGTTTCCAATCACAAGGTTGAACACACTTTTGTGCATATTTTTTAAATCTTCCATGGTAAAAACAAAAGTGCCTTCTTTCTCTTGAACTTGACTGTGGTAGGAAATGCCGACGATTGGAATAACTTTGAGTGCTGCGTCGATAGTTTTTTTTTTTGACCTTGCTGAATTGCATTTAGTTCCAATTGCATTTCTGCTAACTGTGCTAGTATGCATGACATTGTATCGTCGCCAGATTTGTTTCCGTTTACAGCTGACACCTCTGTACGTGTTGAATTTATTAATATCTTGTCCGCGATCTGGCTCATCTTGTTCACATCTATGTCTTCTGTGACTGCTAGAACCGAAGTCACTGATGGTGGCAGAAGCCTCAACCATAGAAGTTTGATGGTTTCGTCGCTGATATTTCCGTTACTCAGGGTCCGCATCTTGCGCAGAAGATGTGATGGTTTCTGGTCGCCGAGATCCATTTCAGACAATAATTTTTGGAGCTGACGTTGGTCTGATTCCTCATAGCAACTGATTAGGCGTTCTTTGATAGCCTTGTACTTTTCTATTGGCGGTGGGCAAGTAATGAGGTCACTAACCTGTATTATTTCTTCTTTTGGCAGTTTTGCAATGACCGTATAGTACTTGTAATCGTCTCCTTGCTTCTGTGGTGCTACTATGGCTTCTAGTTGCTTAAACCATAATCTGGGTTGGTCCCTCCAAAATTCCGGCTGATATCTCCAAGGCTTCTTGTTGGCTGCTGCTTGATTTGCAGGGTGAATGAGTCATGTTGATTGTTCTTCGTCGGGTCACCAATTTGCCAGACTTCGTGGCAAGGTAAATAATGAGACTGTAGATGGTTAAGGTCTGTTTATTACTTTAATTGCTGGTGCTTATATACTAAGAAGATGCGTGAGATTTTCAGATTTAGCTATCCTAACAAACGTGCAACAATTAACATGTATGTCTTATCTCTATCGTATCTAAGTAATGTAGCGACGTGATAGTGCCGCTACATATACCATTCGCTCGTGAGAAAGAGGTTGAACAAATGATTGACGATATGAGGAAAAATGACGTGAAAGAACCCTCTTCTAGCCCTTGGTGTTCACCTGTCGTGCTTGTCAAGAAGAAAGATGGTTCAACGAGGTTTTGCGTAGACTATCGACGATTGAATGATGTAACCAAGAAGGATAGCTACCCGTTACCAAGAATCGATGACACACTTGACCCACTGAGTGGCATGAAATGGTTTTCAACGCTCGATCTGAAAAGTGGCTATTGGCAGGTGGATTTGGATCCCAAGGACAAGGAAAAGACCGCATTCTCAACTGGGAAGGGACTCTGGCAAATTAAGGTAATGCCATTTGGATTATGCAATGCACCGGCAACCTTTGAGCGTTTGATGGAACAGGTGCTGGCTGACTGCTGGGCGAAACCTGCCTAATTTACCTCGATGACATCATCATTGTTGGACAGGATTTTGACGATCATCTACGAAAATTGGAAATTGTACTCGAAAAGCTGCGTGGAGCAAATTTAAAGTTGAGTCCAAAGAAATGCTCTTTCTTTAAGCGCGAAGTGAATTATCTAGGACATGTTATTTCTGAGAGAGGAATTGAGACTGATTCAGCCAAGACTGCCGCTGTTAAGGAATGGCCAACACCTAAAGACAAAACGCAAGTTCGGGCATTTCTTGGATTATGCTCGTATTATCGGCGGTTTGTGAAAGGATTCTCGGACATTGCCAAGCCATTGCATCGATTGACAGAGGAGAAACGTGCCTTTATATGGGACGAGGATTGTGAGCAAGCCTTTCGAGAACTAAAAAAACGGCTTTGTAAAACGCCAATTCTCGGATACCCCAGCGCGAAAGGAATATTCGTAGTTGATACGGACGCCAGTAATATCGGAATAGGAGGTGTCCTTTCACAACGCGATGGTGAGCAGGAGAAGGTTATTGCTTACTTCAGCAAGTCACTATCCAAGCCGGAGAGGAATTATTGCGTGACCAGGAGGGAATTGCTGGCCGTAGTCAAAACTCTGCACCATTTCAAGAAGTATTTACTGGGACGGAAATTTTTAATCAGAACTGATCACGCTGCTTTGAAATGGCTGCTTCAGTTTAAGGATCCTGAAGGCCAAGTAGCCAGATGGTTGGAACAACTTCAGGAATTTGACTTTGAAATCGAACATCGCGGCGGAAGAATTCATGGCAACGCAGATGCATTATCGAGACGCCCATGCGTGGAAGATTGCAAGCATTGTGCCAAGAAGGAAATTGCTTTTCTTAAGGTGATAAGGACTGATACTGTTGACGAGGCATGGGGAGATGATGCGATGAAATTAGAACAGGAAAGAGATGCGGATATCAAACCAATACTGGAGTGGCTACGAAGTGGTAACAAGCCAAGGACGAACATTTGCAATTGGTGGTGCCTCGTTCAAAAATAAGGGATGTATTAAAAGCGTTCCATGATGGATCTTCTGGAGGACATTTGGGAATTAGGAGGACTTTGGTGAAGATCAAGGAGAGGTTTTATTGGTTGCATTGCAAATATGACGTCGAAGATTGGTGCCGGAAATGCACTAGTTGTGCAGCTGTCAAGGGTCCACAAACAAGAAGCAGGGGGGCGATGAAAATCTACAATGTTGGTATGCCTTGGGAGAGAATAGCCTTAGACATCGCTGGACCATTTCCAATCACTGATTCGGGCAATCGCTACGTTTTAGTGGTTATGGATTATTTTACAAAATGGCCGGAGGTCTTTGCCATACCGAATCAAGAGGCAGTAACTGTAGCCACGAAGTTGGTAAATGAGGTATTCACCCGATTCGGAGTGCCCTTGGAGATGCACAGTGATCAAGGGCGGAACTTTGAATCCCAAGTTTTTCAGGAAACTTGTAAACTTTTGGGAATCCATAAGACTCGAACGACCCCTTATCATCCACAGTCAGATGGAATGGTCGAGCGTTAAACCAAACATTGGAGCGACACTTAGCAAAGGTGGTTGACAGCTATCAGAGAGATTGGGACACTTACATACCTCTCTTCTTGCTTGCTTATCGGACTGCTGTACATGAAAGTACCGCAAAGACGCCTGCATTTGCAAATTTTGGAAGGGAATTGAGATTACCGGCAGATCTTGTATCGGGCTGTCCACCTGGCGACACTCGCACCGAGTTTAGCGATTACATAAGCGAGTTAAGGGCAAAAATGTTGGACATTTACGAGCAGATCAGGGAGGCCGGTCTTCAAGCTAGTGATCGCGCAAAAACGCGCTATGATCGACGAGCCAATTCTGTTGGGTTTGAAGAGGGGTCATTGGTCTGGCTTCATAATCCAGTCAGAAGGAAGGGAAAATCTCCGAAGCTGCAACCGAGTTGGGAAGGTCCTTATGAGATAGTCACGAAGATCAATGACATTACTTACAGAATTCGGAAGACTTCAAGGAGCCCTTTGAAAGTTGTCCACATAGACAGGTTGGCGAGGTATTACGGCAGCAACGATGCTCGGGACGAGCGAATCTAAGAGGGGGGCAGTGTGACGGAAAAGTGGTTCAAACTCTTTGACATCATGACGTCAATGGATGGTTGTCAAACGTTGCCTAGAGATTGTAAATTTCGTCGTGAATTGTCAATACGAGTTGGTGTAATTGGTAAGGCGTGTGGATTACACCACAGAGACCCCGAGTTCGAGTCCCGCCGTAAACATGAAGTTTTTTAGTTGATGGAAGTTTTGTCGAACTTTCTGGAATTATTTGTGTGAAAGAAATGAAAAATTAAAGAGCGAGAAGGAGAATAAATAAAAATGAATAACGAAATTATTGGAAGGTTCTGGAGGCATGACGATCAAAAAGAATAACGAAATTGAATGTTCCAGAACTTGACCGGGGGTATATAAGCGGAACTGCGGCTCACCGCTGGCAGTTGAGTTCTAAGTCTAAAGCGATTCGGAAGAAAAGGAAGAAGTGGAAAAGAAGAAAAGTGAGTGAAATAGTGAAGTGCAGTGAAATAGTGAAGTGCAGTCAGTTAAGTGAGTTAAGTCAGCGTGAACGGCAAAGTTGTGTCAGTCGGCCGGACTCTGCTAGAGAGGAACGCCGATAACTTAACTCCGTGGACGCTGTAACTTAAGTGCAAAAGAAAGTCTGAAAACCGGTATTAGTGTTTCATTTCATCCAATCCCGTAACCCAAGCCCGCATAGTCAGGAACGTGGCGAGGCACGTAACAATAATCTATCCAATAACTAATTTATAATTCCAACCATTAATTGATTTAAGTATTAACTCGACAACAGTTATTTCATAATTGCAATGTAAACATCGTTTTACTGGTATTTTAGTTACATAATAAATATTAACAGAACATGTTATTAATTATAATATATGTAATATATAGAATCATACCTATTTTCAAAAGTTCTATGAAATTGCCACGAGCGATTACGTCATAATCCAAAAACCATAAAATTTATTAACATATCATCGGTCAAAGGTAATTTTCTCGCACGGAGAAGATTTGAGCATTAATCACCATGCTTGCTCAAGGTGGTGATTTAACCTTTTTTTCATCATCAGTCTGGTGTCGACCGCTGCTAGACATATGTCACCCTAACTGCACGCCACTAAGCTCGATGTTTCAGCTCTTCTCATCCAACCACTGCCAACCTACGAATATCGTCAGTCCACCTAGCTGGAGCGCGCCCTGCACTACGTTTGCCTACCATTTTAACTAATTTGACACTTAAACTAAATTTTAGTGCACTAATAACTGGTACAAGATTGGAACTTAGATATTACTATACATATATTATGTAGGTATATATGTATATCAAATAAGATAATTCATTGATGTAATTCCCAACTCAAAATTGGATAACATAACACGTCAAGCGGTTTAAAGCTCATTTAATATCTCAATTATGCGGATTCAGTTCCGGTAGTTTTGATATAAATAAGTAATTAAGGATTACAAGATTATGTTCCTGTGGTTTCTATGTGAAACTTGATTTAATAGATTTGTGTAATTTATGGGGAAACTAATAAACATATAACACATGGTATACGTTATATGTCGGCAATTGAGGAGACGAATCTACAATTTGGAACGAGCACCACTGACGAACAGACTGACAGACTACTATTATGTTTTGACGTTTCAAAAGTAATTATTTATGGTTTAGTTGGAATAATGATTTTGACTTTGACTTTGAGGAAGATACCTGATGGTAAGCAATTAGCGTTCGCCCAAATAGATACTCTTAATATGTATCAACGGGTTTACTAACTGTGCGTTGCAAGCATCTTTTGGTTTATATTTGCGTATATGTGCTTTTAAGGGTAAGGCATTTAAGGACGTTAGGATAGGGTCTCTGGTAACCTCACTCTAACGGCAAAACACAACGCTGTGGTTGTTTTACGCCGATTTTCTGTGAGACCTTGGTATCAGTACGGTCGAGCCGATCAATTGGTGCCGAAACATGGCTCTCACACATTAGTTGGTATTTGCTAAAAACAGAAGTAAATTACCATGGTAAAATTGGCAATATATTGTTCTAAACTATTATTTTCACTGATTGTAAAAGTCAACCTTCGAGGTCAAAGTCAAAGTCTAAATCGTTGATTCCAACTAAACTATAAACAGGTACTTTTTTATGACAAAACATAAAAAAAAAATCTTTTTCGTCTTTTGAAATATTACAGTATTTGCGCTTTCGTGTCAAGGAAAATCTAATCTAATTTTATAGTTTAATAAACATATTTATTGTTTCAAAATCGTATTTATTCGTATTCTTGGAACATAAATAAGGATTGATAATAAAGGACTTATTAATAAATACAATCTAAGACCGCAGAGACTTAGTCCACCTACTCGTACGTCAACCTACGACAATCATAAATTTAGAGTTCTGAAAATAGATGCGCAAATTTTGATTAAGCTTCTATTTCTGTTATATCTTTTATTTGAACTGTATTTTCAAGGACCGCTGGCAAAGATAAGTTCAAAAGTTATCCGATTAAGAAATATGCATTTTGATATTTGTAGTTATTTTGAATGGCTTATCGAGGGCTTTGATTTGAAATTAGCTTTACAAACAACTCAATTTTTTTTTTATATAGCTGTCACACAATCTAATTCTTCTTCTTCTATGCTATCCGTAACTGTGTTACCAAAACATTAAAGTAACCAACCGCCAGTAAGTAATATATGACACATATTCCAAAACGCTACTGACACACAATTGCACTAAATCAAAATTTACGTGAAATTCGTACAAAATACTTATATGTATTTATATTTTTAGTGGGAGAATAATATAAAAGAGAATAGAGGTCGTCATAGTATCATAATAAACTCCTTTTTCATAATTTCTGTGATCGTTATCATCATTTCCATGTTGCCAAAATTGATGCACGCTCTTTATACAAAATTTTGAAAAATCTATACTTTTTTTAGTTTAGGAAAGTACTAGTTTGACTGTAGTCGGTTGCCCAGCCACCGCATCGCGGGTTCAATTCCCGCACGGAATAACTCTTTGTGTGATCCACAAATTGTTTTTCCGTGTCTAGGTGGCTTGTGTGTGTGAAATTTTTTGTTTGTAATTGCACCTACGATGCATGAGAAAATCCTAGTGAGGGGCAACATTATTGAAAAAGATGAAAGATGAGAGCTGCATTGTATTACAGTGTCTTAAATACTTAGAAAAACAACCATGCCAGTAGGTACTTTTAAATTGTTGAACCGGGAAAAAACGTTAGTATATATAGCTACTGAACTACAATTAGCAGTAGACCTCTTATTAAGCAAAAACAAGACCGATATTATCTTCTATTACTACCAAACCTTTTCGCCCCACACCAAAAATATCTTATGTACATTTGAGTGCAACAGTGATGTACTGTATGTCCATTACTTATGAGACCATTATCCCTTTCCACTTGGCTGGTCTTTACGACTTTATGGGTCCCGAGACGGTCTTAACGACCGCTGAAGATAAAGCGATATACATCTTTATGCTGTTTACTCTTATGATCTTGTGTATCAGCTAATAGCTTGGGGTCTGTATAGATTTTATATGGTAGCTCCTTACTTTGTAAACAAAATGATCTCTTTAGAGCGATTACGTAATTCAGAAGGAATTCTTGATGGAATAAAAGGGAAGGAAATTAGAATTGTGGCTGTAATAGCGGATACTACCGACCACTCTATTAATATCGTCCAGTAAACTCTTGTTTCAAAAGTTCTTTGAATATCTAGTTCGCGTCGGTACAGTGTTTTAAATAGTGCATGCATTTTTAATAGGCTTGCTTTTTGGCAAATTCTAAAGAGGTTTTAATAGAGAGATCCATCCATTAAACGGAAGGGCATATGTTGTGCTATGGAAAACAAAATTAAAAAATAATTTAGAGATGTAGTTTCTTCTCTGTTCTGTTTTTAAAAGTCTTCTTTGTTAAAATATAGCACGTAGGTAAGTGGGTAGATACTCTCGCGCGGTCTCACCCGCTGCTCGGCTCCTATAGATTGAAGCTTGATGTTTTTTAGCATTGCCTCAAGAATATTAATAATTTCGCCTCTTTGCCTCAAGAATAGAAATAATTTTCACTGGTGGATAGCTACATCAGACCAGCGGTTCCAAAGATTACCCCAAACATACACACTTACAAATTACAATTGTTTACCTCTATTATAATACTAGCTGACACTATTTTTTATTTTAAATTTTGTTTGACGTTCAAAAGTGCCTGTAAAGGTCTAATTGGAATAAATGATTTTTGACTTTTTAGCGGTCGCCCGCCACTCCGCCCACGTGGATATAGATTTTACACTTTTTAATTTTTTTTTAATTTTCTCTAATTACAAACCTTCTTTGAATAATTCAAGACCAAAATTAGCTAAATCGGCAACGAAAACTGCCATTGATTTTTATAATATATAGATTTGTATGGATAAATAAATAAAAAAACTTTTACATGACAATGACCGCCCATCTTTAAAAATTATCATAATAAATATTTCGCTCGATACTTCTCTGTACCGGCGTTGTTTCAAACGGATAGCATTAACATAACGCTTTGAAGTGGAAACGAACCGATGAGCGAGGAGCTCGTTGCTAAATAACATTGCAAGGTCGATAAATTGCTACATCCTGTACTTTTATAATGGTGAGGTTTTTATACCTATAAATTTTCTTCATAATAAAAACGTTGAAACCGCTGCTGAACAAAGGCTTTGGCCAATGACGTCCAAATCTGCGAATTTGATTTTGATTGAGTGTAGTGTACGCTGATAATAATATGTTGATTATTATAAATCATTCATTAACACACATTTATAGAAAGTACCAATAATTCAGAAAAAGTCACATTGGTACTTGCCAGGTCTCCTCATGCATTACAAGCGAGCGCCTCACCACGACGTTATATATTTGACGTGAGGATTTGTTATGATGTGCGATTTTTTACCATAAGTCTGTACTGATCCACTTTCAGACCACTTTACATTTTACATTATTAAACTTAACCAAAGCATTTCACGATTCCGTAACGTGCATTCATAAAACAGAATACAAACGTACTTACATTGCGACATCGTTTAATATGATAAACCGCATCCGAGGAGCGAGGGAGTGCATTGTCGAGTGTAAGATTTGCATCACAGCATTATGTGAGTTTATTGTACGAGAATTTGTATTATTGTCTGGCAATACTGTTATAATACGGGTACGAAGGAAGATTTAAGTTTCATATCAAAATATGTTTCATTGAAATCATATTTTTTAGAAGTTAAAGGCATCGGCGTCATATTTTTAAATGCAAGTACCAATGTGTAACTTTCTCCAGATAATAAAATAATTATGTAGGTACTTTCTATGATAACCTATTTAGACTTTTCTTTGTGAGGGGAAAACATTAACTAAGTTGTCTCCTGGGTAAGGTGGGAGAGAGTGTCAGGCTCTTAGTGACCAAAAACCCCCCGTTCTGCTCTAGGCCGACGCCGCGATGCCTCATGGCGCTTGCTCTACAACCCCGGCTAAGGTTAATATTTAGACATTTTGGACTAAAAGCCTTCGGCGCATTCCACCAATCCATATAGGGGATGCAGTGACAAACTAATGGTTGGTGTAAAAAGTAAACAAACAGACATTATTTGTGTGTTTTTTTTAAGTGTGGGAGAGACATGCTTCGCCAAGAATGGGTCGGCTCGACCGAAGCGATACCACGGCCTCACAGAAAACCGGCGTGAAACAACCACAGCGTTGTGTTTCCCCGTGTGAATGAGGTTACTGGAGGCCCAATCTTTCCCCTTCCCCAATCCCTCCCCAGTCTCTAAATCTACAAATCCCTAATCCCTAAAAGGTCAGCAGCGCACTCGTAATTTCTCTGTTGTGGGTGACCATGGGCGACGCTGATTGCTTACCATCAAGATAAGGTAATAAAAAAAATATTATTAGACATTTCATTCATAAGACGATTATTCAGAATTTTTACGCTTACGATTCAAGAGAAACATTCGGGTTTATTAGAAGCGTGTTGTGAGTTTATGAGTTTTCTAACCCATACTTAAAACCTTGACTAAACAATGCCCTAAATCCAAAAAAAAATGTAGGTATAAACAAAAAATACATTCAGTGTTTTTAAAAACAGAACACTCCGAATTGTTTTCGCTTTTGGTCAACAAAAGTTAAATGTAAGCGGATGCGTTTTGTGGGGTTACAAGGTTGAAAACAATGGAAATTTTCATGGCACATTTACATTGGATTATGGCATCGATAATGGCTGTGTTACGTTTATATTAAATCGAGTCTTTAAAGCTTATTTAATTTAGCAGAGAACATTAGGGTTATTCAGAATTATTGTGCTTTTATTTTTAATTGATTTAAAGGAATAATTTTGCTCCCCTCTTTTGTTCAATCCACATTTTATTTTATAAGCACACACACATACATCCTTGGTCCATGAATTTTACCTACTACATACTTTGATACCGCAAGATGTTTTTTGTTTTTGTTTAAAACTGTTGCCCTACGATAGGATTTTCTCCCGCTATAAGCAGAAATGACCTTCTACGATAACTTATACGAACTGTTGAATCAAAATCCCACCTCTTTTTTTCCTACACATCGAAAAAAAACTAACGCTATGTATACTTCCACCCATGGATTCCCAGCGACTCTAAATTTTCCACATCAGTTCAAATACTGATCGAACAACGTTACTAAAAAAAGATTTTAGTATGAATAAACACATTACGATAGCACTTTTATTAGATATGTTATTATGTTCGTACAATTAAAACAGCTATCATTTACAGAAACATACTTCAAAAACACAAATAAATAAGTTATTCAGTAAATAAATACAGATAAATACGAATATGATATTGTTTGAAAATATCATAGTAACAACAAGACTCAGTGTTCTGTGCAAATAAAGTTTAAATTTAGCAAAATTAAATACTACACAATATACCTAATAACGGACGAGCGAAACGTACAAAGCTATGATTTTCCTAACTAAAATTATGTGTGATAGTTTTTAACCAGTTGAGCTGTGAATGTGGTGAAAAAAAGATTATTTAATTTTGTTAATTGGGGTTAATTTTGTTTATTATTATGGTACTACATACATTTTCTTTTCTAATGTTTTTCATAAACTTTTCGTTCCTGGATAGTAATGAAATTTGATATTGAACTAGCTAATCTAAGTAATAATGAAATGGCAATATTCTAAACAGTATATACTAGTACTGTAATGTCGTTCTTTTCCATACGAATTCACATTTTGTAACGAATACCACGCTTCACTGACGAACTATTCGAGTTTTTGATGTTTCAAATATGTCACTGGTCTGGTTTAGTTGAATTAAAAGTTTAGAATTGAGTTTTAGTACTCTCATACAAATTTGTACTCATAAAATATTTATTTATTTAATAATTTTTGTACACACAGTAAGTTGGACAAGAAAAATAATACAAAAATTAGGTACAAAGGCAATAATATATTTGGTATAATAATACAGTTTAAATTCCCTTTTACATGCCTGTTTTTTTTTTCAAGGTCTGTGAAAAGTCATATGACTGTGATTTCGAAAGATACAAAAACTTTGCGTTTCAATCTTTACGTTCATATGACCAACAAAACTCAACTCTTGATCTTGTTGGTTTTCCGTTTTATCTATTTTGCGGTTATCCTATACAAAAAGCAATAGAAAAGAAAATAAGTGGGCTTAAGAGTTATCAAACTAGTACAAAACAAAACACAACAAAAAATATTTCGAAAACCAAAAGAGGGATCTTCTTCGACTAAAAACACATTTTGTGTGAACCTTTTTTCGTAAAAAATAATGCTCTAATATATCCCTAAAAGACGAATCAAGCCTACACTATTTTTTGTCGGGTGACCATCGTTTTTCATTTGGGAAAAACGGGACAGTTTTTATTGAACATTTTATTTATTTATAGCATTAATTTACATAACATAATGTTGTTACTTTTTCAACGTAAACGTAAGTACCTATACAATTTTCTGCCCACGGTTTTTTAGAAGGGTAAAAAGTAGCTTATGTTATTACAGAGTGTAATCTATGTCTGTGTGCGAAAATTCACTCAGATCCTTCTTATTACGTGAAGGAGTAACAAACATCTATCCGTACTTACAAACTATTGCGTTTATAATAGGATTCTAAACTTCGATAGGTGACCTTGAAAATATTGTTTGCGAATAGCAGTTATCATTTCGATCAATGTATACTTATGATAACGTGCCGCAGAAGTCTTTTAGAGAAGTTGCATCAAAACCCCAAGTCGATTCTGAAAAATACAAGGAAATAATAATTCGATATAAAATTCCATCTTTCACAAAATTGCTAAAATTGCAAAACAAAATCCAAGCTCTATTTTATACGTAACAAACCAGATAATCTTTCTTCGCTCCAAATAAGAATACGATACTTTTCTTTGAACAAAACTTCAAGTTGTTTTACGAGTAATTATGAGAAGATACCTGTAGCTATAATGAAAACACAAAATAACACTGTTTCTTGTTTGTATATAAAGTTTAATAAATAGTAAAAGGCGTCGTACCGTCAGACCATTGCCAATTAAGACGTGATGAGGCTGTGACCAGACATTACTGAGCGTTATTACAGCGGCAATCTAATATATTGCCAAGCTAGGTATTACTGCTGTCCTTGTTTAGGCCTTAATATATTCAGTAGGTGTAATACCTAAGTCGATGTAATGATTACCTGGAATTTGAGGTTTTTGTTTTTTTTTTTTCTATAAACATATAATAGGTTGGCAAGCGAGCAGTCGGATCACCTGATGGTAAGCAATCAGCGCCGCCCATAGACACCCGCAACGGAGTGCGTTGCCGACCTTTTAGGGATTAGGGATTTGGAGATTTAGGGATTGAGGAGGGATTGGGGGAGGGGGAGGATTGGGCCTTCGGTAACCTCAATCACACGGCAAAACAAAACGCTGTGGTTGTTTCACGCCGGTTTTCTGTGAGGCCTTGGTATCACTCCGGTCGAGCCGACCCATTCGTGCCGAAACATGACTCTCCCACACTTAAAAGGTTTGAAGATGATAAAAAATGTTAGGAGAAAAATGGTGAATTAATATATAGTTTTCCATGTATTGTTAGTTTTGCTAGTCATACTTTCATGTCGAATTATAATTGACATATTTTGGCACCGGTAAGAATCTGATAAATCCTGACGCCACCCATGGAAATGTCATTGGATGACCTTGCCCTCTCAAAAAATAGGTATACCTATATTATCTATCATCGATTTCACATTTTATTCAGAGTCTCACATAAGCTTTTGTTTAAAAGAGTGCCAAACACACTCACGCGGAAAACGATACTCACATACTTTCAGATTTGTAATATTATTGAAGAATGTTAAGATTATTTAATAATTTAATATCCGCAGCAGTAAGTTAATCATTAGTAAGTTATCCGTCGATATTTTCCTTCAAAGATTTTATTTCCTATCTTATTACATAGTAGCCTTAGGTGGTCTTAAAATAAACCCTATTTGGTTACCAGGATATTAAATTTTTCTATTTTAAGCTCTGAGCTAGAGCACTTAAGTCTAAATTAGGAAAAAAAAACATAAAAGTAATAGTATGTTCTCTGTATTTATTATAATAATTTTTAATACCAAACACGTGCCAGCCTACGCTTGAAGCTGGAATTAGAAAACAAACAGGGTTGATTACACTAATCTGAGTAATACCTTGGAAAAGTATTTACATAGGTAATTGGAAACTGTAACTCTTTATTATACTGGAACTTGTAATCAAGTAAGCATTTTTCCAATCTACTTCAAGCAGATGTGATTAATGATTAGTAACGCTATTTCGTTGCATGTTGTATGCTGATGCTGATATTGATGATGATCATGATGGTCATAAAGATCACGATGTATTTGTTGTTTAATACAGAAATTGCGATTAAACTCGCATTTCAGTCAATTTGGCACATTTATAAAAAAACAGTAGGTAACATAAAAGCCGAAAATGGTAATGAAATCCCTTAAAAACGGCAGTTACAAAACCAGCCCACAAAAAAAAAACAACGAAATAAATCATCTTGAAGACTGTCCCGCGTTTGTTTTAAATATGGCCACCCTCCCGACATCTCGCATAAGGCCGCGACGTTTTTTTTTCCAAATGACAAACGGCCTGGATCCCTCAACCATTTGTCGTGGGTCCATCCTCATTGGACATACAGATACCTTTATTGTGAGCGATTTTTCAAAAAACAAAATATATTTCATCTCTTATTTCCTATCCTACCCAGGATTTATGCTTTGGGTTATACTTTTTGGCGTAACCCTGAACGTGGTGGATTGAAAAGATCCCGCTAAGGTCCGCAAATGTATGTATTCTGTGCACAGCTGCCTGGGAAATCGATTCGTAAGAGTGATGTCGGTAATCCCGTATTTTACGCCCTCGATGTATCGAAACATTTGCGATTTCATCGGACCGGTTAAGTGTTGGATGTTACGACCGGTATGTATAATGTTTTTGAATATTTTATATCGTACATAACATCGTGCAATCCCAGAAGTGTAGTTGTAACACTCTGTTGTTTTATTACAGTGTTACAAATTTTATTATTGTGTTTAATATTTTGACATCATGTCTAGTGTCTAAAAGCAGGGTAATAATAGTTACGTAACCATACCATTTAAGTGGGTTCCAAAATCTACCATTTATAAAAAGTCGAATATGTCAAACATAATTTATTTTGATAAGCGATAAATGTAAAAGTACGAACAAAATCAGTTAAGCACAAAACGGAATTAATAATGAAATCGGTTTAAAAATAACATGATATCACACACTGGCAACCAGTGGATCTGCATAAAGCAAGCAAAACATGATCTGAAACGTTCACGGATGATCGATCCTACAGATTTTCCAAATCAGTGATTGTTCTATCTCAGAATGTTAAGTTGATTTTATTTTTATCTGAGTGAAATAACTGTCCATATCAAACTTGAATGGCTTGTAGATGTTATTCAAGATATTATTCTGGCATAAAAATGTATAGAACTGGCCTTTTGACCTTTGCTTTGCTCAGAGCATTTATACTTATCTCCTGTTGAGTAGATTTTAGCATTTATCATAACGCTTGCTCAAGCCGTATTGGTGTTTCAAACTTATAGATAATTAGAAACTATAACGTCTTTGATCGTAAGAAAGCACAAATAACTTACAATCAAAGACAAAAAAGTTACATTGATGCTTACCAGCTTTCGAACCCACACCTCCGGGTCACGTTAGGTGACGTAATCTTCGGGCCACCAAGACAACTTACGTCATTTAAGTCACCAAATGAAAACGTTACGAGTCGGCAATTTACTGACCAATAAAATAAACAAAAATAGACCTAAAAATGCTGCTAATAACAATAAAACATAACCTTCCCTCTGACGCACTGGGGTCATAATAAACAGTGAAGACAAACAAAGAAATCGCTTGTCAGAAACAGTCGTCACGGTAATCAGAAAGTCTGACAACGGATTTAACGAAGAATGTCTTCTCACCCCCTTCGAAGGAGGGTGTCACTCACCAAAGCGTAAAATGACATCGACATTCAGAAGAATCTGGTTTAGACTTAGTGTCGACTCCACACTAGTTGGAATTCGGATTGATGAGAGAAAAAAACTTGGAATGACAATAAAAAAATACAATATCAGAGAATCTATCTAGATTGTGGTATTTGTTAAGGTTTCAAGGAATGAATCATTTTTATTTTAATTTCGACCGTTTGATTTTTTGGTTTGAGATATGGATTTAGAATCGGTGAATGACCTTGGCGTAAATTAGTTGTAGCCCAAAGACGATGGCGCTACTCATGCATGAGAGTGTGAGTACTAATGTGACATTTTTTTCGAGTTATATGTACTTTCTAAGATTACTTTGATACCACTGATATTCGGTGATGGAAAACATCGTAATAAAACCTACATTTATTATTCTAATTATAAGTTCCTAATCCGCATTGAGCAAGCGTGGGGAGTGCTCAAAATGCTTTTCCTTTGCTCAACAGTGGGCACTTATAGGCTGATGATGTGTCCTATATAACTTGTTATTCATAAGTCATGAACATCTACTACCTTTAGGGGTCCAGGTAACACACCTAAACCCTAAACGTCACATTATATTCATAAGCGTATCTAAGGTAAATATTTCATCCCGAATAATTTCAGTGTATTCGAGAATTTGATATTTCGCAAACCTTTGTGCCATGTGACAAGGGTGCTAGACTGAATGTTTGACGAGCTATGAATATGTATTGCTACCATTATGTCACTTGTAATAAAGGCTTTCATCTTCTATTTTCCAGGGATCACTTTGAAAGGCTTAGATGCGGATTTTGGCTCAGAATTTGATATGTTTTTGTTTCCTCGTTTGTTGTTTTTGTCTTGGAGAATCCTGTGTCTTGTTGACTAGATAGTTTAGCTAGAGGCTTGCTTGTACGGCTGCTAAAATGGAAAATAAGGTATTAATTCGCCGTGTGAATGAGGTTGAACCCAGAAGCCTTCCTCTTGTCCCATCCTACCTGAATCTCTGAATCCCCAAAAACCCTTATCCCATAAGGTAAGCAACGTATTAACTCCTCTGTTGTTGCGGATGTCCATGGGTGGCGCTAGCTTACTATTAGGTAATCCGCTGGCCCGTTTGTCACAATACCACAATAAAAGGAATATATAAGTATATATATTTTAAGTATACTTCTCAGATGACCTTGAAAACACAAAGCATTGTTATAAGCAAAAATCTGCCCACATCCTCAAGGGAAAACAAGAGTGATATTTTTATGTTTTTGCGTATAGATAGGCAGCGACCACTGACCCCTCAGGTGGGGGTCTTACTTGTTTGCTATCCAATAAAAATAAATCAAGATCGCGCCCTGATTCCCCCGAGGCGCATGTATATTTTGCCTGTTATGTTAGCCCCGTGTAATGGAGAACGAGCTTCTACATTAACCGATTTTTGTGATAAAAATCTGTTTTGATCATCGAGAATGCTTTTTCGAACATTTTGTTTATGTGATGTAAAAAAACTGGTGGGCTGGTTGGTAAATTACTCAAATGCTGTTGGTCCTGTAGTGTTTTTTGATGTGAGAAAATTATCAAAATGACTTAACTTTCTCCCTGTGTGCTGCGAAGGGATTGTCAGATTCTTACTATCAAAATCTACTCCATTCTCACTTAGACTTGTGGGTCGGACCGTATTGCGCTTAAACCCGCAACTCCAGCTGAACGTTATACTTTTACGGATTTGTTATAATTGGCTCTGATTGCTGATGATGAATGATGGATGATTCGAAAATAACTCTGTCTGTCTGTCTGTCTTTTTTTCACGCCTAAACTACTCAACCGATTTTTGTGCAATTTGGTACAGGCATAGTTTGGAACGCGAGAAAGAGCATAGGATAGTTTTTATACCAAAAATCCACGCGAACGAAGTCGCGGACAAAAGCTAGTACTAAATAGACATGAGACATAAATATACAAATAAATTGAAGCACCAGCAATTTTGAGGAAAACCTTACCAATTTAGTAAGAAAATGTTAAATCTTAACCATCCATAATACGAAAAAGGCACCGAAAATTCAACATCCCACACAATGAATGCTCATATCGCTTTCAGTTCTTTAAGAAAACAAAGAGGAAATCGAATAAAGTTCCCTTCTTACAATAAAGGAAGTTCTAGTTAGAGAGATTTTGGGGTTAAGGCAAGCACAAGTTAATGTCTGAAACTTTAACCAGTAGTTAGAACTTTCCTACTGGTATTTAAGATCGTAGTAACAGATGCATTAGGCATGACTGAGTTCTTACTCAGGACTTTTGTTTATAATTTTATCAAAGGAATAAAATTGACGCTGATTTTATAACTAGAAGAGGTAGGTTGAAGCAAGAGTGCGTTTTTTGACTATCAAAAGTGCCTAAAGTGGTCTATTTGATATTAATGATTTCAATTTGGCATTATATATTTTAGGACCGATGGTAAAAGCCCAAAGTTATCAGCATATAGTGTAATCCTTTTTTTTCTCTGGTCTTTTTCTGGTTGTGCGGCGAGCTACCATTACTCGCCGTCCGCAGACCTGCGCTTATGGTGGCCGGAGATCATCTCTCGACAAAGTGTAATCCTGGAATAATGGTTTGTGCTTCTTTTTGTAATTATAACAGTTCAATAAACTGAAGTCTATGTTAATGATTAATTTATCGAAATGACTAACCAGATAACTTAAGCGTATCCGATCCAAGAGCTAGACTATCCCTAAAAACGGTCGTGCGGCGAGCTACCCTTACTCGCTGTCCGCAGACCTGCGCTTATGGTGGCCGGAGATCATCTCTCGACAAAATGAAAATAGTTTGTGCTTCTTTTTGTAATTATAACAGTTCAATAAACTCAAGTCTATGTTAATGATTAATTTATCGAAATGACTAACCAGATAGCTTAAGCGTAACTGATCCAAGAGCTAGACTATCCCTAAAAACGTTGCTGCCAAAACAACTTAAAACTACTTTTATAACTAAAACTGTTATTGTAACTTCCTCCTCAGCAGTACCACTTCAGGTTTTTGGAACAGCGGAGTACTTTACCAAGAATTTTCCTTAATCCATTACCCAGGCCTTTATCAAGTAAAATAATAGGCTATTTGAGCCCACAATCATCTAAGCAAACAAACAGTTTTGCAGGATATAAACCCATGTTTGAACAAAGAGCGAAGCGTTTATGTCTGAAACCATTAACACAGTTACATAAAGTTAACTAAAGGTCAGTTGTTACGTGGTACAGTTAGATGCTATAAGTGATGTCAGGGTTTTAATTTAAATGCCTTTATTTTGTTGGCTGTAAACTAACGTCGCCTCAACGATTAGGAGTTTTATAGTTTTTCTACTGCCCTCTTCTGGTATAATATTGACGATTTCCACGATGTGGGAACTGATTAAGTATTAGGAGCAAAGCTGTTTATATTTTTGTATTTCTGGTTTATTTAGAATTTTTTGGAGTCGTAAAATACCCTAATGTTTTCATATTTGACATGTTAATACATGCATTCTCATATTACAACATACGGAGAAAACATGTACATACCTACATGTATAATAATTTCTCAACATAAGAATAAAAGTGTTACGAAGATATTTCAAAGAACTGGGTACGATATCCATGACAATGAGTCATTATGAAACCTTGTTTTACAGCTTGTCATAAATAAATAGTTTTAGATAGGTAACATTAATGAAACATACTTTAATTTATTGATAATGAGTTTCGTTCTGACTTGCAACTACTAGAGCTTATCTAACTTGACTGCACGGTTGGCGCGGTGGCTGAGCAACTGACTGCCGCGCAACGTGTCGTGGTTTCGATTCCTTCACGGAACAACTCTTTGCGTGATCCACAGATTGTTTTTCCGGTTCAGGTGTGATGTGTATGTGAATTTGTATGTAATGTATTGTAAACGTACCCTCGACACAGGAGAAAATCCTAAGGTAGGGCAACTAAAAAACAAAAAGAAAATCACGTTAGTCGTTATTTTGAATCATTTTTACTACACAAAAACAATTTAGTACATCTGTAACCAAGTAAGGAATAGTGTGTTAAACGTAATTACAAAAAAAAAACTATATGATATCTACCAGATTCTCTATAAAGAACAAAAAGAGCAAGCATTATAACCAAGAGTACTAAAAGGACATTGCATTATTGAACAACGGATAATATGTACTTAGCTACACAAACTTCATATCATGTTATCTAAACTCGTAAATATACAAGTATAACAATAAAAATGGCTTCCAAGGCTATTCCAAGAAGAATGTTCTATTAGAAAATTATTATTAGCTGTGGAATTTGCAAACGCGTGGGAATATTGCTTGGCTTACTATAATAATGCTTGCTTATTACGTATACATAGGTTTAATAGGCAAAACACGATATTCCAGTTACGTAAAGATTTAGCCAACACACACATTAAACTATCAGTTCTTTTTATATCATACTAGCTACTCCCGCGCGGTTTCACTCTCTGCTCGCCTCCATTTGATTGCAGCGTGATGTTTTGTAGCCTCGATGCCGACTCGGGAACATTGTAGCTATCAATTAGTGAAAGAATTTTGGAAATCTGACCAGCGTTTCCGAAGATTACCCCCTACATACAAACTTACAAATTTTACCTCTTTAAAATAAACGAGCTCACGTGACGACGCTGTGGTTGTTTCACTCTGGTTATCTGTGAGGCTGTGGTATCACTATCGTGTATCACTCTGGTCGAGCCGACCCATTCGTACTGAAGCTTAGCTCTCCCACACTAAGGTAACACCCATTTCATATCAGTTATATTTTCACTTCGAAAACTAAACCATGCCTGTTCTCATGCATGTATCAAAACACGTACCCGTGACAACACACAATGCTGAATATGCCTCTTTCATAAAAAGAAAGACCCGCATTTCTAATTTGTTAAAAATGCTGGAAACTGATTACCTGTCTACCTACATATCTGCTTAACTCTGCAGGGAATAACAGTTATACTATTAAGTTATATGAAGTAACTAGATCACTTTCTATTATGAATTTTTAACGTAACTTCCGTAATGCACCGCGTGCCAAGTCCTCTGGGAGAAACACGCCGCACCGTTTGGTTGGAAAAAGGTTATAAGATAAACTAAGCCTCTGGTTTTTCACAAAAATAAAGACTGAAGTCATTAAAACATAGACAAATCATTAATTTAGAAATTTAAAAATATGTATATAAGTTTTCGAGTAATCATCATCATCATCATCAGCCAGAAGACATCTACTGCTGAACAAAGGTCTCCTCTTAGTCCTCCACGTCGAACGATAAGTTGCCACCTGTATCCATTGGCGCGCGACTCTGACAATGTCGTCGGTCCACCTTGCGGGAGGCATGCCCATGCTACGTTTTCCGGTCCTCGGTCGCCACTCGAGTACTTTTCTGGCCCATCGCATCAGCTGTCCGTCCTTCGAGAGACGTTCACTTTAGCCCGCAGATTGTACGAGCTATGTCGGTGACATTGGTTCTTTGGCGAATGTCCACTTTTTTTTTATGTAATAAGTCGGCAAACGAGCAGGCGGGTTACCTGATGGTAAGCAATCAACGCCCATGGACACCCGCAACGGAGGAGTTACGAGTGCGTTGCCGACCTTTTAGGGATTAGAGATTTGGAGATTTAGGGATTGGGGAAGGGTCCAGGAAGGGGAAGGATTGGGCCTCCGGTAACCTCACTCACACGGCGAAACACAACGCTGTGATTGTTTCACGCCGGTTTTCTGTGAGGCCGTGGTATCACGCCGGTCGAACCGACCCATTCGTGCCGAAGCATGGCTTTCCCACACTTAAACTCCACTGTCCACTTTTCGGATTTTGCCGCACAAAGAGACCATACATACCAGGCTTCACCGATCGATGGGTCGAAAAAGAAAGAAAGGGAGAAAATATTCTTTTTGGGACCAAACTCGTTGCCTTAAAATATTTATAAAAACAAAAATATTATACATATAATATCTAATCAAGGATTTTCTTTAAGGTCGATCATGATTTGGAGGATATCCACTACAGACCCCTTTCAAGAGGAGATTTGCCATAACCTCAAGCTAGACAGACAAAATAACTATCATTTCTAGAGTACCAAGCAAAGTCCATTTTAGAAGTTTTTAGGATTAAAGTTTTCATAAGGATATAGGGACAGAGAAAGGGACTTTGTTTTATATCTACTATGTAGTGGTGATATACTTATAAAGCAAACTTATCACCCTTTTCATATACACAAACTAATAAAGAATTTAATGTGTCACAAGCAAAATGTCGTGACATCTATGGATCATGAAACCTACATCGATCGCAGCTGACTCACTGAGCCAAAGATAGTTTATTGCTTAAAACAGAATTACGTAATGAAAGGACAGTAAACTTTAGATAGATTTAGTTGTTTTTATTGATATTATATACAAAACATGGCTCCTGTAGTATTTGAAACAGATAAAATTTAATTTCATCTCACCTCATCAATGCACCAAGACTATAATTTAAGTACAACTTTAAAAAAAAAATAATAAGCATTAGGCCGATAGCTGGTTTCTACGTATTACAAGCTTAAGATGTCTGAAATTAAGGTTGCTAATGATAGTCTTATATATAAAAATGGATCGCAAAATGTGTTGGTAAGCGCATAACTCAACAACGCCTGGACCAATTTTGCTAATTCTTTTTTTTTATGTTTCTTATTGTCAGGAGAAGGTTTTTATAAAAGAAAATATTAGAAAAGTAGAGGGCAAAATTGGGAAAAAGTGACCCTTTGATACCGAGATAGTTAGACCCGTGTGAAGCAGGGGCGGGCCGCTAGTTTACAATAAATAAAACATAATATATTTCTATCATGAAACACACAAAATTGGTTAAATTGTGAATATTTACGTGAACGATTTGGGCAACAAGCGAAAGACACGATTCCTATCAGATGATTCTGCCCTCCGAAAAATAGACCATAGTAACCCACGTATCATGTATTCCAAAAAAAAAACTGCCATATCCACGCAAAGATTTCTAAAAATTGTAATATGAAATCTCATATTTAGTCATAGTCATCGGTGATAAGAACCCGATATTAACCCGTAGTATGTCCGAGCAGAGATCCAAGCATGGTACCTACAACATTTTTTTCTATTGTGTCTCATATTTCAGATGAGAGATAAATAACACACAAATGACATGATGTGACATCTTTTTATAATTGATAATTATAAATGACAATTACAAAAAGATGTCACATGAAAATGACATTTGTGCCTCATTACAATTATAATTATAATTAATTACTTCCAGCACCATCGAGTTGAATTACACGAGAAACCAATTATTGCCCAATTAAGGAAACCAGTCGAACACTCAATAAAAAAAATACAAAGCAACGCAATGTTTATCTTTTATCTCCACCCCATAAAACCCCATAAATAGCTCGCCATGAATCAATAAACACAACGAATCAGTACAACCGCCATATTGGGAAGAAAAACAGAATACTTTTCCTTGTATCCCTTTTTTATTTCTCCAATTTAGTGCTCTTAAATTATCTCTTTCCAATCAATAACTTGAGTATTGCCAATAAACGCGAGCTAACGAACAATGAGAAAGGTCAATAAAAATCGGTAAGGTCTTATAAAATTGATCGGGACCAACCCTAGTCCCTTATTAGAGTACCGTAGAAGGAAAATTGTGATAGAGGAACGTTGACTGATTTCGGTAATCATTTTTGTTCTTGTTTTTCACGGTATGTTGAGATTTATGGCCATGAGTTTGTAGGGAAAAGGAGGATACAATATTTCGTGTTCTTTTTAGATAACTGTTTAATTTGATAACGTTTTTAGAAAGAATAATCGTATATGTTAAAAATATTTTAATACTACATCTAAGTATTTTGTTATCGCACTATCTAAAAAAAATAATTCAACTAAAGAAATATGAAAGCCAGACTTACCAATAATGTAAAACTTTTTTGTGTGATAGAACGAACAATGAGCAGACGAATTCATACGTGGTGGTGTCCTAACCGGGAATTTACCCTGAGAACCACTGAGTAAGATAAATAAAACTAAAACAGTAGTTATAAAACCAAATATAAACTGTACTGAACCAAGCCTTCCACGGCTATATCTCCGTCGCTAAAAGTCCCAAATTGGGTCGACATAAAATGTTGGTATCAGTCAAATTTATGGTGTTTCGATGAGAGACGTAGAGATAAAAATGATGTCTGAGACAAAAGGCTCCTTGTTTACGATAAAAAGAAGAACACGGGTGATTGGGTACTAAATAGACAGCTATAGAGCTATAGTGCGTATAGATCGCCCAAGATCCCAAAACGATAAATTAGTTTTTGGCGTAGTAGGATTATTAGGAAAAATATTACACCATGTTTTTTGATCCTTGTGAATAGTGTGAATACTTAATTTTCAACAGTTTTTTTTTTAAGTAATAGCATATGAGGCAAACGAGTAGACGCTTTACCTGATGGTCGAGCGATCAGTGCCGCTAATGGACATCTAAAGCAACCGGTGCTCTTTTCCTTAAAGTTTAAAGGTCTTATTTCGACAGTTAATTCCACGGTTTTGTTGCGAGGAATAGTTAGTTTTGCAAAAAAATGCATATTAGTTTTCGACAAATCATTAAGAAATGAAGTTACAACAACTCCTAATATAACGAGGCCTTCAATTCTTTAGACTTGCATGTTTACTTTGATATTATAATAATAATTGTCTTTGACAGTTTACTTTTTAGTCGGTTGTGTATTTCAAAAATCAGGACTAATCTTCAATCTAGATACAAATCTTAATCTCTTAGTTACCAAAACCTAAATTCCAGGTACTTATAATATTCCTTTCAATATCTGTTTGTGATAGACGAATATAATCAAGATCTAACTGAAATCATTCTTTCAGAAATATTGCTTGTTCGCTTGTAAATAATCTAGAAAATCTTAGTTATTACTTTGAAAGAGCAAATAAAAATAGCTTAGTCATCAAATACCAAAAATTTTTAAGTTCTCACACATAATAAAAACATATTTTGTTTTTTTATAATAAATTTCTACCATAGTTTGCTGTAAAAATATTATGTTAAACTAGGGAGCGATATTTTGAAACTTTTTGTGCCAGGGTCATATTAGTGAAGTGTCGGACTCTTACCAACTAAAAATCTCCCCGTACCTTTTCCGACTTAAGTCGAGACGCCTCATTCGGCTTACCCCGCAACGCCAGCTGAACAGCAGCCCTAACAGGTCTCCCTTCTATGGCGGTATATTGGATCTACGAGGCGCTCGCGGAACGCTACGCGCCATATGCTCGAGTCTAGTTCAGATCGGGCTGCAAGCTACCCTTAGCAGCGCTTACGTTGGCGGAGATCATCTTTCAATATTTTGAAACTTAGCAGACTCATTTGGCATTTCCGCCGTGGGAAAGCCATGATTGGGCTCAAATAAACCTGCTCGACCAAAATTCGCTGTGTTATTGAGATTTTTCGAAGCACAATCCCACTGCTCTCAGCCCCATATCCGGCAAAGCACTTGTAAGACCTCCAGTGTTGCGAATGTAGATATGACATTCCTGGAGCCGATTTATTACTATTAAGTGATCGGTCTGCTTGTTTGCGACCCAACATTAAATATCAACACTGTGTTTTTAGGAATTTACAAAAAAAAACATACAGACGTACTTTTATCCACTAGACTATTGTTGAATTAAGTGAGAGGGTTCGATCGGTTATTGGAACCCAATTTACCAGGATGCGATCTGTCGAAGGAACAATTTGATGAAAAAGTGATTTCAATCAGCGACTCGTCTTCTTGACATGGAGTGTAATTGGCAAATTGTGTTGTTAACCTCTGTGCCTGTGGCGATTCACTGTTCGTTGGTTTTCACTTATTTTTGATGTATTCGAGCGAAAGCGAACAATTCAGTGAGAATTTATCGTTGATTCGTAATCATTTTTCACATCTCGCATTCAATGGTAATAGGCATGTCAATGGTAATCTGGAAGATTATATTTTTCGTGCGGTTGCGTAGCAATTAAACTTAACAATTGGACTTCAAATATAATCAAAAAGGTATAGGGTTTGATCGTATCATGGTCTTTTTGTAAGGTCACACAAATATTGCGTCTTTTAACCTATAATATCATAATTATACAGATTACTAAAGCAAACTCTTTTGCTGCCAGTTTTCTAACCATAAAAGACATAACGAGTAAACAAATTATGGTTAAAAGGGACTCAAAATCTATAGTATAATCTGTTATGAACACTCTAAGGTCTTCATCTAAATGAGACTCCAGGATTAAACCCAAGATCGCATACTAGATAGCCTCAATCACAGTACATTGCAACCAAAAGATTCAACACTGTGAATCAGATTCAGCTGACGCTGCAACGCGACCAAGTTTTAGTTCCACCAAAGCGAGAGAGAACAGATTCTAACATAGCGTTCAATTTGCTTTTTCTACAAAAAAAACCACATCTAATCCACCCACGTTCTCAAATAAAATGAAATAAAGCTAATTTTCACCGAATTTCCAGTTAAAAGGGGAGCAATAAATCTTATGGAGAATTGTCTACGTTCGTAGTTCAATGTTTTGCTCCGATATCACTTTTGGGTAACGAGCTAAATAAACTTTGAACATGCTGTATTAAGGGCACTGTTATCGACAGTATTGAAAGTTAGTTTCTGCTCACAACTTTGCTCATGTCAGTGTAATGATTTTTGAATTTCGAATCATTTATAGGTTCGTAGGATGAAAGACGGGCGTGGCACTCCTATTATTATATTTCATGTTGTACAGAAAATCTATTAGGGTTTTTCTTCAATATTTTTCCAACCACAGTGTATGCCTACGAATCCACAAAAACACTTCTTCATAATCCCAAAAACCCTTCAAAGGTTTCCACAGATTTATTGAAATGAAATTCATATTTTCTTAAATTAGTTTCTAGGTATTTCAGACCTTTCAGCCTCATGAAACTTGATATTGTTCAGTCTATTACCACTGAAATTGGTTTTAGACCTATTTTTACACGAAAAGTAATTTGATATAACTTTGCCAATACTTCAAAAGTCAAGATCGACTGAAAGGCGTATTTCAGTTATGTTTAACAGTTTCAAAGTGGTTACGTTATTTTCTTTATTTTTACTTTTTTACATTTCAGGCTTTTGTAAAAGATAAAATGGGATTTGTTCGCAAATTTATTGTTACATTTCAGAACTGATTTTCGAAGATATAATTTTATCTGATATTTAAATATATTTAATTTATATTGAAGTAATTTTCCATTTATTTTTACTTCTTATTATTTACTTCTATATAACATTTGACTTGAAAATTTCATATTATATTTATAAAATTAATTATTGAAGTTGAGTCCGCTGTGATACTGATATTGCATAAGTATGTATGTAAGAAAGTGTATACATATAACAATAAAAAACTACTTTTTTCGTTTTTACAATCCAAATATAAAACATTCAAGGTCAGATTAAAATGTTTATCACCTTTTTCGTAAATGACCTTTAAACACATTTATGATTATGAAATCTAAACCAAATCATTTTAAAGGCTTACTTTATCCAATTTCGTGACTGAATGTTCGACCTCTTAGTTTCGGTGACCAATTACCGTGCCCGCTGCTAGTGACAGCCTAATTTAATCTTGGCGTCCTTTTCAATCAGCCCACCTGAAGTTACGACCTTCGGCAAACGATTTAAAAGGTCTGAAGTCTGAAGTACTGGTGAAATATGTTCATATTTTCATTCAAAGAAATGAACGTTTTTATTGGCTTATTGATGTGGTTACATAACGTTACTTGTAGGGGTTGGTTTTTCTTCAAAGAGTAAAGGTAAGGTAGGTAAAGGTCGTCTGAAATTAACTCGCTTTTGTTAAAGAAACTAAATGTTCCACCCCTATCGTCTTCTGTATCGCGATAAAGCGAAGATTAAAGTACCACATGAAATAGAAATCTGACTTGTATCAGTGTTTACTTCGACAACCCTAGTAATAGTAAAAGAAAACATACTAGTGACGAAACGTGAACTTTTAATTTTAAGTTTGAAATACTGATTCGCCTTGATTCGCGTAATAATGCGCAAATCTTTGTGTGAATTTATTCAGTAGTGGGCACTTATAAACTAATGATGTGTTATTAGTAATGTTTCACCTCTATATAACATTGTTTGTAAAAAATATTTAATGGAAAACTTGCTTATAGTGTGAGTGACACAGAGAAAAAAATCAGGTGCGTTTTAATGTTTTATTTTCATATCATACCTGAATCCTAAATAACGCATTTCTATATCAAAAATGTAATTTGTACTGCAAGTATTTTAGTGCAAAAGGGCATTTAAAAGAAAAATACTAAAGTACATAAAGACAAAGTGCTTATTACATTGACCTTTGGCAATAGACATTAAAATTCTTGGTTTTGACAGTTGTGATACTCTGCTAATTAAAATGAGCCGTTATGGTGATTAAATAATTTTCCACTGTCAACGTTAATTGAAAATTATAATCGAATTGAGAAACCAGATGATTGCTGTAGAAATGAACGACCTTTTTTCTGTCTAGTCTATGAAAAGCGTTTTGACAAAACTGCACCTTCACTAGATTAGATCAATTATTAGTATCTGCACCTATAGTCCAGTCATTAGTAGTTATTATATTACTTAGAATATTTCCACGGAATTGTTAAAATTGACAATTATTTTAATTCTGACTAAACAATGAAAATTCGGAAGAAGTGCCTTTCTTCCAAATTTCAGTTTCTTTCCATTTTGCCACCTAGTTAGTGCCACCACTACCACCATCTTGAAAAAATAGTAGCTAATACTAGCTTTTTTTATCAATATCTCCATTTGGACTCATATTGCCAAGTAATTTACTGGGTACCTTTTTTTTTGTCAGGGGAAAATCATCCAATGACTTCTCCCGCCCAGGGTAAGGCGAGAGAGAGTGTCAGACTCTTACTCTCTTACTCCCCGTTCCTTCTCCTGCTCTGGGCCGAGGTCGCGGTGCCTCATTGCGCTTACCCCGCAGCCCCGGCTAAACATCAGCCCTTTAGGGCCCCGACTGTGGTGGTCTATTGGCTCTTTGAGGCGCGCGTGGAACGCTATGCGCCGTACGCTCGGGTCCGGTTCTGGTCGGGCGGCGAGCTACCCTTACTCGCCGTCCGCAGACCCGCGCTTACGATGGCCGGAGATCATCTCTCAATCCCCGACGTCCGGAATGTCGCCTTCTGCGGCGGCTGGGGCGCGAGCTCCAGCCGCCGCAGAAGGCCTCCTCCTTTGCGAGCATAACTGCTTCGCAGAAGGAGGAGATAGCTTCCCAGTTCCTCTCACGCTGCACCATGGCCTCGATTAAGGCCGGGCGCGAGAGGTCGCCGCCGCCGATCACTTCCCTGAGAACACGGCGGTGCTCAGCCCAAGCAGGTCACTCCGACACCGTATGCTCCACCGTGTCCTCCAGGTGATCCTCACAATGACGACACTCCAGCGTTTCCTCCCGCTGGATCCGAAACAGGAACCTACCAAAGCTGCCGTGCCCGGTAAGCACCTGCGTCAGGCGGAAGGTGAGGACGCCGTGGCGTCTCTCAAGCCACTCCTCAAAGAGGGGTCTTACCGCTGCTATAGTAGCGTGCCCGGCCTACCTCAATTTTTTCGGACCAAATGTTTGGACTCATACTAGCTAGACACTGCAATTAACAACTTCTTTTGAAGTATGTCAATGTATGCAATTCCATGTATTTGGCTATTTAATGACCAAATTCTACAAGGAAAATGAATACATAAATGTTATTTAAACTCAAAAATCTGTCACGTTAAATATTGTATGACACATTTCCTTATCCTTCCCTATTTGATGTGTCAACCAATGTAAACAGGAAATTATTATTTAATTAGGTAAATTTCCCAAATCAACAATCGACGTTAGCAGCATTCGAGTTGCCATGGTAACCTTTTCCCTTATTCTATTACCATAATTTCATTTCAGTGTAAACTTGGTAATTGGCATGTTCCAGATATAGACAAAATGGTTCCTATTCTCGGTCGTAACAATTTTTTTTTATTTTTCCCTTGAGATTCCCCTCCCTCAATTCTTAAAATAGTTTTTATTGTGGTAATAAAATAATGTCTTTGAAACCTGAGATTTATCTCAAGGTCAAGGTCAACTTCTAAAATATAACCTATCACGTATTTCTACATTTAATGTAATTGATGATTATAATGATACTCATATTTTTCACGTTAACTTGAGAAAAAGCACATATGGAAAATTGGCTAAAACACCACAAAAGTTGGTCCTTTTGCAACACAATAGCATTCCTTTGCTCTCTCCATACAAATTAAGAATTTACAAAATCACTTACTCAGGGTGCCAGCCGTTGCGGCTAAAAAGGGGGTGACGTACGGGGACGTACTCAAAAAGTTGAAGGGGGCGGTATCTCCTGCGGAGTTCGGGGCACCCGACGGGTTCGCAGTGAGGGTCACTGCCACTGGAGCCCGTCTCTTAGAGGTCCCCGGCGCGGCCAGCGGGTCGTCCGCTGACGCCCTAGCCGAGAGGCTCAGGACGTGCCTTGCAGCGGACGAGGCTCGCGTGTCCAGGCCCACTAAATGCCTGGAGCTACGTATTATGGGCCTGGACGACTCTGTGACGGAGAATGAGGTGGCGGCCGCTGTCGCCAGGATGGGGGAGTGTCCTGTGGACCAGGTGAAGGCAGGCACCATCCGCCCGGACAGCACGGGGCTGCGGACTGTGGTAGTCAGCTGCCCCGTCACAGCGGCAAAAAAATTGTCGGAGGGCAAAAGACTCCTGGTGGGCTGGGTCTCGGCGCAGGTGAAGCTGCTTGAGCCCCGGCCTCTGAGGTGCTATCGTTGCCTTATTGGTCACCATGTGGGTGCCAAATGCACCTCGGAGGTAGACCGTAGCGACCGCTGCTTCCGCTGCGGTCAGCCCGGTCACAGGGCCGGCACTTGCACCGCTCCGCTACACTGCGTAGTATGTGCGGCGGCTGGTAAGCCGGCCGATCACCGGGTTGGGGGCAAAACCTGCTCCCCCCCCGCCAATCCCAGGGGTAAAGTTAGGCCCTCTGCCGCCTCTACCGCCCCCGCCGTTCCCGTCGATACAGACACAGTCGCCACCGCCTCCGCGACTGCTGCTGTCGCCGGTGCCAGAGAGGAGGTCGTGATGGACTGCCAATAATGGCTCCATTACGCCTCCTCCAGGCGAACATCAACCACTGCGCCGCTGCTCAGGATCTCCTGCTCCAGAGCATGGCGCAGTGGTCGATCAATGTTGCTGTGGTCTCCGAGCCGTACTTCGTTCCACCCAGGGAACACTGGTTGTCAGACCTGGACGGCTCGGTGACCATCATCTCGTCGGCCGCCGCCGGTACCCCAACCCCCGAAGGGCCTCAGCGAGGCAGGGGTTGCGTCGCGGCTCGGTTCGGAGAGATCGCCGTGGTGGGCGTGTACTTCTCTCCGAACCGAACTCTCGTCGAGTTCCACAACTCCCTCAGGGAATTAGTCACCGTCGTCGTCGGGTTCCGTCCCCTCCCCGTGCTGGTCCTCGGGGACTTCAATGCCAAGAATTTGGCTTGGGGTTCCCGGCTCACTGATGTCCGGGGAAGGATGGTCGAAGACTGGGCTCTGGAGACAGGCCTGGTCGTGCTGAACCGGGGTTCTGTCCCCACGTGCATACGGATGCGGGGCGAGTCAGTGGTGGACATTTCGTTTGCTAGCCCCGCTCTGTCATCGCGCGTTGGCGACTGGCGCGTCATGGAGGAGGTGGAGACGTTTTCGGACCACCGCTATATACGGTTCGACGTTTCCGCCGAGTCCGCAGACCCGCCAGTCAGACAGGCCCCGTGTGGCCCGCGTTGGGCGCTTAGGCAACTGGACCGGGAGCTTTTCCTGGAAGCCGCAGTCGTGCAGGCCTGGGTGATACCACCGGTCAGGCCTGCCGACGTTAACGAGGAGGCGAGATGGCTCCAGGACGCCATGTCAAGGATGTGCGACGTGGCGATGCCCCGGATCCGGGCGTGCCAACGCAAGCGCCAGGTGTATTGGTGGTCGCAGGAGCTGGCTGCTCTGCGTGGTGAGTGCACCGCAGCGCGACGCCGATACACCAGGCACCGCAGGCTCCGTATCCGCCCTCTGGACGCTGAAACCAGAGAGGCGGAGCTGTACGAGGAGTACAGGGCGGCGAAGGCCACCCTAAGGGTGGAGATCCGGCGGGCCAAAGATCGGGCCCGCGAGGAGATGTTGGAGACTCTGAACAGAGACCCGTGGGGACGCCCCTACCGCATGGTGCGTGATAAGCTCCGCACCTGGGCGCCCCCACTGACTCAGAGTCTCCGGCCGGAGGTCGTGGACGAAGTGGTTGGGGCGCTATTCCCCCGACCACAGATAGGTTACACGCCTCCCACTATGTCTCCGCCCCCTGCGGTGCCCAATGCGGGCTACAACGACGACGACGGTGAATCCGCTCCGGAAGTGACCGAGGTAGATTTGAGGGTGGCGGTGCGCCGGCTGAGCGGCAAGAACACCGCCCCAGGACCTGACGGGCTGCATGCCAAGGTTTGGGTCCTGGCCTCGGAGGCTCTCAGGCCTCGACTAATTGGTCTTTTCAGCGCATGCTTGGAGAGGGGCCAGTTTCCGCTGTCGTGGAAGACGGGTAAACTGGTCCTCGTGAAGAAGCCGGGGCGTCCTGCGGACTCTCCGTCCGCGTACCGGCCCATTGTGCTGCTCGACGAGGTGGGAAAACTGTTCGAGAGGATAATATCAGACCGCCTCGTCGGGCACCTGTCTGGAAGGGGGCCGGATTTAGCGGACGGCCAGTTCGGCTTCCGCAGAGGGCGCTCCACGGTGGACGCCATCATGCGCGTGAGGGACCTCACGACGGGGACTGCGTTGGCCAGGGGGCGAGTCGTCGTGGCGGTGTCTCTGGACATCGCCAACGCCTTCAATTCGTTGCCCTGGAGCTGCATTCTGGAGGCACTCCGGTATCACCGGGTGCCTGCCTATCTCCGTCGTGTAGTCGAGGCTTACTTGACGGACAGATGCGTCATCTACCCCGGTCACCGGGGCGTGTGGAATCGGCGAGAGGTGTCGCGCGGTGTTCCACAGGGATCGGTCCTGGGACCTCTCCTGTGGAACATCGGGTACGATTGGGTGCTACGCACCGACCTCCCGAGCGGCGTCAGCATTGTTTGTTATGCTGACGACATGCTGGTGCTGGCGAATGGGAGGTCACATCAGGCGGCGGCCGACCTGATGTCGCAAGCGGTCGCGACAGTCGTTGCAAGGATCCGGCAGTTGGGACTCGAGGTGGCGCTTCACAAATCCGAGGCCATGTGTTTTTATGGCCGTCGGAACGCGCCACCTCCAGATGGGTCCCAAATAATGGCAGGAGGAGTTACCATCGGCGTCGAGTCGGCGATGAAGTACCTGGGTCTCGTCCTCGACAGCCGATGGAATTTCACGGAGCATTTTCGTCGTTTGGCTCCTAAGTTGGAACGGTCTGGGGCCGCGCTCAAGCGGCTCCTTCCCAACCTCGGGGGGCCAAACGCCTCCTGCCGGAGGTTGTACATGGGGATTGTGCGATCCATGGCCCTCTACGGTGCCCCTGTGTGGGCGCCGGATTTGAAGCGGCGGCCGGCTCGTACGCTGGCCGCGTCCCAGAGGGTCATGGCTATCCGAATAATCCGCGGATATCGCACAATCTCCGGGGAGGCGGCGAACCTCCTTGCCGGATCACCGCCATGGGATCTGGAAGCGAAGGCGCTCGCGCGCGTCTACAGTTTGCGCGCAGACGCGCGTCGCCGGGGCGAGGATCCTCTGCCGCGCCAAATTAGTGCGTGGCGGAATGAGCTCCGGCGAGATCTCATGGCTGAGTGGAAGCAGCGACTGTCGCAACCGAGGGCCGGGCACGCTACTATAGCAGCGGTAAGACCCCTCTTTGAGGAGTGGCTTGAGAGACGCCACGGCGTCCTCACCTTCCGCCTGACGCAGGTGCTTACCGGGCACGGCAGCTTTGGTAGGTTCCTGTTTCGGATCCAGCGGGAGGAAACGCCCGAGTGTCGTCATTGTGAGGATCACCTGGAGGACACGGTGGAGCATACGGTGGCGGAGTGCCCTGCTTGGGCTGAGCACCGCCGTGTTCTCAGGGAAGTGATCGGCGGCAGCGACCTCTCGCGCCCGGCCTTAATCGAGGCCATGGTGCAGCGTGAGAGGAACTGGGAAGCTATCTCCTCCTTCTGCGAAGCAGTAATGCTCGCAAAGGAGGAGGCGGAGCGCGTGAGGGAACTATCCTCCTCGCGCCCCAGCCGCCGCAGAAGGCGACATTCCGGACGTCGGGGATCGAGGGATGATCTCCGGCCACCGTAAGCGCGGGTCTGCGGACGGCGAGTAAGGGTAGCTCGCCGCCCGACCAGAACTGGACCCGAGCGTACGGCGCGTAGCGTTCCGCGCGCGCCTCAAAGAGCCAATAGACCACCACAGTCGGGGCCCTAAAGGGCTGATGTTTAGCCGGGGCTGCGGGGTAAGCGCAATGAGGCACCGCGACCTCGGCCCAGAGCAGGAGAAGGAACGGGGGGGTTTTTAGTCAGTAAGAGTCTGACACTCTCTCTCGCCTTACCCTGGGCGGGAGAAGTCATTGGATGATTTTCCCCTGACAAAAAAAAAAAAAAAAAAAAAAAAGGGTGCCAGCCGTGCCAAACACTCACATTCAATAAAATATGTATGCTTTTACACGAGTTTTCGTCAAATTTCGCTTTTTTTTTGCATTACGACGGATTGAAAAACTTAAGTGCTCTTACGAATTATTTTATGTAAAGATTTCGCAATGAGAAATGACGGTTACATTGTAAACAAGCCAAGTGCTTCAATTTCCTAAGTGGAATAATCCCAGCTCGTTTTTGTACAAAAGGAACATTTATATTTTCCTTTTTTCTTTTCCATTTCGGGAAATTTGACCTTGAATATTTGGAGGTCTTGGTCGACAAAGATATTAATATGTTTGGTCTATAGAATGTTTTAGCTTATTTGTACCAGCACAATTTGGAACTTTGATCTTAAATACAATATGACAATACCTTTGTCTTTACCGAGGTAACGATAATCCTGTTTAAACGAATTACTATTTTTTTTTTCTTTAAAAAATCGTAGTCCCACATTAGGATATTGTTTGAATAATATTTATCGAAAGACAAACAACATTTACTGAAAATAATGACTTATGTGAATTTTGTGAGAACCTAAAGCTCTACTAGAGTCAAGTCGCCACGGGACTTTTCATGAGCAGCGTGCGTCTCATCATCATCATCAGCCTTTTTTCGTCCACTGCTGGACATAGGCCTCCCCAATTGCGCGCCACTGAGCTCGATGTTCAGCTCTTCTCATCCAACCACTGCCAGCCACCCTGCGGATGTCGTCAGTCCACCTAGCACGTAGCGTGCGTCTACGGATGGAAAACTCAGGTGCTTAAGAATGAGTAAAAGATTTTCAATTAATCCAACGCAATTTTGAAATATATCTTTTTGAGCCTGAACAAATAAGACGAGAGCACCAAGCAAATATATTCGTTTAAAATAAAATTATTCAATAATAATTAATAATTTTAACTCTTAACTTAACAAGTAAATAAATAGCGCAATATTTTTTATTTACAGGCAATAAATAATTCGTAGTGTCAACGAGTACGAAAATTCATTTTATAAAATAAAACTTTTACGTTCAAACGGAACCTTCTTTATGCAATAGTGACTTAAAACAACAATTACTCGGAGGGAAGGTTACAGACATAAATCAGCAGCAATATCTCGTTTTTATGTGTGCAATAATGATCGTATGCATTCGTGGCTCTGTGGGGCATTAATTTTCATTGCTCCGCTGTTTGGACCGTTAATATGAAATACTGCTTCGTATTGTCCCAGGGTCTTGCTAGTAAAAACTTCACTAAATTCTAGGTACTGCGCTGTGGAGTCTTTCACGTGGGATAGCAATGTTTATCATGTTCTTTTGATGTAGTGACTGCGAATTGGGAGTTTGCTGTGGTTCGAGAAACGGAGCGTGTGTCAACATGGTTTCCTGTTTGTTTGGACCAAATATTTCTAACAAAACAGAAGCTTGGTGCTGGTTTGTTTTAAAAATATTTGAATTTACTGTAATTTTATACGGTATGCTAGAAAAATTATAGTGATGATGAAAATCTATCGTGTTTAATAGAAATAATTATTCTATTTATTCCGGGTCGATTAATCTTGTGCAACTTAACGAGCAATCCAAACTAATATTATAAATGCGAAAGTAACTCTGTCTGTCTGTCTATTCTTTACGCCTTAACATGTTTGTGTGAAATTTGGTACAGACATAGTTTGGAGCTAGAGAAAGAACACAGGATAGTTTTTATGTACCAAAAATCTGCAGGAAGTCACTATTCCACGCGAATTTTGTAGCGGGCAAAATATAGTTTTAAATAGGTACAATATAGGTATATAATGGCTTCAACATTACCTATACCGGAGTTTTTGGGGGCGATAAAACGATCTCGCTAGGTTTCATAATTTTAAAGAAAATATTAAAATATAATCATCTACTTGTTTATACATTGCGACATATGTATATATCCAAGCAAGACAGAATACGTATTTACATCTCAACTAGTGTGTGGCTCATGTATTATCACATTGACCATAACGTTTTATATGACGTCGTGTTAGGGCACACGACGTCATAGAATATTAACATACATATTTCATGCAATATTTTGTAACTACAAAATTGCAAAATGTCCATACCACGTCAAGTCAAACGTTGTCACAGGTTTTGAAATATTTAAAGTGGGAACTGGTTCATCACCGCAGATTTGGGCTTAGCCACTCTATCGCCCGTGGTTGCGGTAAGCTCACTTTACGTTCAGCTGGTAACAGTTCTAACGCAATCTAACCAATCAATTTAAACTTTTCCATTCGAATTCCACATTTAAAAAATGACTTTATTAAACGAAATTTTATAGAATATTTAAATAATCAAAGTGAGGAATGAATGTGAAACAAAATGAGAATGTAAAAGAAAATTCTTCGAGACTCATTTTTTTTCGAGGAGCCCCAAAATATTTTTCGTGGAACACAGGAAGATGGAATGTCAAATCGACAAATTCTGTGTTATTTTCCGTTACGTTTTTGTGACATAAAAGCTTTGACAAAACGAATGTCCGAAATATGCTGCGTCTTAAAAATGGGCACAGGCTGGTTTCCCTATTTTTTTTTACCAATCGATAAAGGCAAGAAAATGATCACTTAAAAATAAATTGCAAGCAGAGCTTCTATTTTATAAAACACAAGCACCAGTGTATAGGCGCCCACAGCTAAGCAAAGGCCTCTTCTAATACGGAGAACGTTTGAGCACTAATTACAATACATGAATAGCGGTGGACACAATTGGTTGATTGGTGATTGGACAGTGGAGACTTAGGAATTGGGGGAAGGGAAAGAAGGGACCTTCCTTAACTTCTAACACACTCGCACGGCGAAACACAACGCTATGGTTGTAGCATGCTGGTTTTCTATGAGATCGTAGTATCATTTCAGTCAAGCAGATCCATTCGAGCCGAAGCATGGAAAACCTCTCGCATCACAAATCCATTACAATTAATATACCTAGGCTTTTATTACTTGGTACACTTGTAATGTCTCCGAGAATTTATCTGGCTACGAGTAAATTAAAACCTTTTCGTCTTGGTCATTAGATTGTTAATGTAGATACATTGCTCAGTTCGAAGGAAATTGCTTCGGGAAGATTCGATCGTGTAGGACAAATAATTTGTTGGAGTTCTAGGTTTGTGCTGCTCTGCTTTGTGTTAAATAGTGTTCATTTTATGTGTAAGTCCCGAGTAAAAAGACGCTTGAAAACGATCATGATCTTTTTATAAAGGACTCAGTACTCCCGCTCCATTTGATCAGAGCATGTTTTATAGCCTATTATAGCACTCAAGAACAACTGTAGCTACTTGTGACTAGTGAAAGAATTTTGCTAATCCGATCAGCGGTTCCAAAGATTACCCCCTACATACAAACTTACAAATTTACCTCTTTATAATACTGTGACGAAAAAGTGATTCAAACTCTTTGACATCATGACGTCAATGGATGGTTGTCAAACGTTGCCTAGAGATTGTAAATTTCGTCGTGAATTGTCAACACGAGTTGGTGTAATCGGTAAGGCGTGTGGATTACACCACAGAGACCCCGAGTTCGAGTCCCGCCGTAAGCATGAAGTTTTTTAGTTGATGGATGTTTTTGTCGAACTTTTTGGAATTATTTGTGTGAAAGAAATGAAAAATTAAAGAGCGAGAAGGAGAATAAATAAAAATGAATAACGAAATTATTGGAAGGTTCTGGAGGCATGACGATCAAAAAGAATAACGAAATTGAATGTTCCAGAACCTGACCGGGGGTATATAAGCGGAACTGCGGCTCACCGCTGGCAGTTGAGTTCTAAGTCCAAAGCGATTCGGAAGAAAAGGAAGAAGTGAAAAAGAAGAAAAGGAAGTGAAAAAGAAGAAAAGTGAGTGAAATAGTGAAGTGCAGGGTGTTAAGTGAAAGTCTGCGTGAACTGTGAGTGGCAAACGGAAGTTTGTGTCAGTCGCCCGGACTCTGCTGGAGAGGAACGCCGAAAACTTAACTCGGTGGACGCTGTCATTTAAGTGCAATAGAAAGTCTGAAAACCGGTATTAGTGTTTAATTTCATCCAATCCCGTAACCCAAGCCCGCATAGTCAGGAACGTGACGTCAGGTACGTAACAATACTTATTAGTATACATAGATAGGACGGCAAAATAGACGGGTCACCTCATGGCAAGCAATTGGCACCGCCCATTGTCACCCTTAACAACGAGGAGTTACAAATGCGTGACCAGCGCTCGTGAATTTGAGCATTCAGGGGTTTTTAGCATAGATAGGTTATGGATTGAATCTCAAACAACAAAAATAAGCATTCAATTTTCTTCTATAATTTTAAGTAAAAATTTTTAAGTAGGGTTAGATATTGGATACATATCAATAAGAAGCAAACGCTGTTTTAGGCAGAATTTTAGTATGATTTCTGGTAAAATGTTTCGCATACTGTCTGTAGCAAATATGATCAAGATATAACAACAATACCGAGAATGCAAAATTCGACTTAATAATGTTTTACCTAGAATTCTAAATACAACAATATGAGATTTGATCTATTCGTAAATTGATACGATTTAAAACTGATTTCCGCGAATCTGAAGGTAAATCAAACATCAAAAATGTGTGCTCAGAGAATTTTCTCTTTGAGTAACTTTCGCCGAAAAACAACCTTCCTTATACGTACTCTAAATGTATATGAAAATTAGTTAGCAGTTCTCAGAAACTGATTGTGTGAGTGAGTGTTCAAAAACGTTAAATCCTAAACATTTATTTTGAATTCAGATGAATACGATCAACAAAACTACATGTAAGTTCTCACTACTGAGCAAAAACCTCACACCATCAACCTATAAGTGCCCACTGCTGACCAACAGGCCGTCTAACAAGGAGAAGGTTTGAGCATGCTTGCTCAAGCCAAGTCGTATTGGCGATTTCAAACCTATAAGTAGGAATTATATTCACCGTTTGCTAGTGGTGTCTAAATAAACATTGAACGTACTTATTTCTCAGAAAAAAGTCTCATTAGTACAGTTTTAAACCAGCGCCCTCATACATGAGAAGCGAGCGCCTTAACCTCTAGGCTAGCATGGGCAGGAGCAAGGGCATATAAGGCTTATGATATTAAGATACGGTAAACACACACGGAAAAGAAAAGATAATGTTTAACATGCCCCAGTTTTTTTTTGCAAAATTATCTCAGTTCTTTAAAGCAAAAAAAGAGAATCGCTTTCATATTTACATATACCATTAAGAGAAAAGTCATAATGGCTTCCCTCGTTCTTTTCATCCTTTCAACTTTCCACAATCTTGAATTTATTACTCGCTTCTAAATCTCCTATTAATAATCACAACAAATAAAATTTTGCGTTACGACTTCATTTTCATAGCTTTTATCATTCCCCCTGGCATGTGTGTCGTTCCTCAGGGTAGTATGATCTTGCCTTTGTATTTTTTGTGTACAAAATTCATTCGTTTGCTCTCGTTTTCATTATAAATCTGTAAATAATCATATTTGCTTGAGTATTTTATTTCTTGAGTAATCGAGATTCGTCTTTTTAGAAAGTGGACACGTTATTTTTATTTTTAAATGAATAATTTAATAGTAATTGTAAATAATTTTATATTTATCGAATGTTGTTTAGCTCAATTTAAAATCATAAATTTGTTTGTACCAAACCTTCCTATAACAGGTATTGATTAAGAAGTTTTAAAACAACTTTCATACATATATAATAAAGGTTACTAAATTTATTGATGATTTCTCTGGCTTAACCCTCTTGAAGAGGGAATGTTGGACTGTCACTGGCTGAAAACCAACCCGTTTTTTCTTCTGACCCTTTTTAGGACTAGGTTGAAATGTTGATCCTAATGCATAACAATTTATTTATACCCTATAACATCTGACTTTAGTTTTGCATTACACGAGGCTATCAATACAATATGAATATCTCATCATTTTAGTATAATAACAAAATTATATTTAGGTCAATCGTAATTTTGTAAAAATACATATTGCTTAGACAGAATTGTTCCCAAAATTTCCATAATCAGGGACGAACTAAAACGTACGTAACTCAAATATTTTTAAAGGATTATAATATATTCAAACTTTATGTAGGTAGTTTTAAAGTGTACAAACCCACATTTTGACAGCTCGTAAAGTTGTCAGGCACAATTTAGGATAGCTGGTTTTGAACCTTCAATACGTAGGTACAAAGTACTTGTGTTTTTAATTTTCTCTATGCCAAATTTTACATATATTTTAGGAACAGTCCGAAACGTCAGAATACAATTCAATTAACTATGTTTAAAGACGTTTTCATGAAATTCTCTCAGTGGTGTGAAGAAAACAATTATTATTATTTCTATCACTTTAATAAGGTTTACGTTGGAAATGTAGTTATTTATCTACAAAAAAGTACGTCCTCTACCAGTCAAATCTTTAGGCATTGCAAAGACTCAAATGACAGAAGCAAGAAACAAGCAAAACTATGGTATAAAATCTGCACTTAATTTAAGAACTCCCAAAGAATCCCTCAATTTGTACAGATTTACCCGAAAAATACTACCCGACGAGCACGTTATGTAAAATGCGGGATACCACGGAGAGTGGCCAGGTTCCCGGATAATTGTTCTTTCACGCACTTTACCGCAGTTCCGGGGTAGACCTCTTGTGGAGAGGATGTGGGGTAAGGCCACAATGCACAGACGGACGGCCATTGATGGCAATAGAGGAGGGAATGTAAGGGATGTATTTACAGTTGTGGGATTTTGTTGTAAAAGGTTGTTGGAGTATGAATGTGAAATTTAAATGTTATAGACAATTTTGAAGATAACTTAATAAAGAATTCCATTTTATTAAACCTCTATTGTGGTTTATGTAAGCGTTTGAAAAGCAGACCACCTTCATTTATATATTGCCCATTTTGTTCGTTTATTTTTGCAGTATTAACAGTAACATTTTATAAATAAAATTAAAATTATGCCATTTCATCATCATCTCTAGAGGTCCGGTCTGTACTTGCTTACCGTTGAGCAAAGACCTCTTTTCTCGTGGATTCAAGAGCATTATTTACCACGCTTGCTTAAGGTGGATTGGCAATTACAAACTTATAACTTAAAATTGATTTCCTTAAGATGTATTCCTGTACCGTATATCAGAGGTGTCTAAATAATCTTAGAATTGGAAATTATTATATACACAGAGATACAGAGAGATAGGAAATTATTATAGCAGATTCTTGCACGAATGTATACTTTAGCGTATTACATAATAATTATTAAACATTAATACAAAATTTTACAAAAGTACAATTTTAAAGTTCAACCCGTCTGCGTACTTTGAGAGAAGAATAAATTAATTTAATAACTAGACATTAAGAGCTCTTGAGAAAACGTTACCGCTCCGAAATGTATGAATAACATTATAATAAGTAAAGTTTGAATACTTGTTAGTACAAGTAAGTACTGTCAAGTGGGTGTCAACCGGTAAGAAATTAATGTATGGTAAATATGCTTTGCTTTAACGCAAACAAAAAGTTTTTACTTGAGAAAAGATTATGTGGGATTTATGTTGATTTGTGTAACGTCTAATATTTATAAGTTACTAAGATCGAAGAAAAGAAACTTCAATATTACGTATGCACTTAAACATGTCGGTTGTCAGAAAAAACCAACGTGAAACAACCACAGCGTTATGTTGCGCCGTGTGAGTGAAGTTACCTGAGGCCCAATCTTTACCCTCCCTTAATCCCTCTCTAATCCCGAATTGCAAAAAGGTAAGCAACATACTCGTAACTCCTCCATTGTTGCGGGTATAGGCGGCGCTGATTGCTTACTATTAGGTAATCCACTTGCTTGTTTGCCATCTTATCGGCCTCTACGCCCTCACAGAAAACCGGCGTGAAATAACCACAGCGTTGTGTTTCGCCGTGTGAGTGAGGTTACCGGAGGCCCAATCCTTCCCCTTCCCAATCCCTCCTAAATCCCTAAATCTCCAAATCCCTTAAAGGTCGGCAACGCACTCGTAACTCCTCCGTTGCGAGTGTCCATGGGCGGCGCTGATTGCTTACCATCAGGTAATCCGTCTGCTCGTTTGCCGACCTATTAAATAAAAAAAAATCTTATCACACAAACAAACTCAAATCAGAGCTAAACAGCCACTTCTGAAATCATTAATCCATTGTTTATCGGAACATATCACGTTTTTAAACAAACTCTACAAATTAATCGCCAGAAAGGTCTTTCAACAAACGTAGCATAGAATACAATAATAACGAAAGTTCAATAAAAATCAACACAAATTCATAATTTTACGTCAGTTTACACGCTAAGACGCCTATAGGGGTCTGATGTAGACATTCTGTGTGTGACGGAGGAGCTCGTCTTTTGTTCGAGCGCCTTCCGCAAGCTCCATTGTTTGAGATCGACCGCCATGATGAAAAATAAAACATGTCTTCATTTGTTTTAGGTATATACAGTTTTTGTCTGGAATAATAGGCAAACGAGCAGTTCGATCTGATTGGACCTGCTAGGTGATCAGCGTTGCCCATGGACGCTCGGAACACCAAAGGTGTTAAAGACACATTTTAGGAAGGATGAAGTTTCTTGAGGGTTTAAAGGTCGTATCGGTTCAATCTATCAAAAGTATTGATGCAATTTTCTTTTATACTATGTATGTACTGATTAACATAAAAACAAGTATGTGAATCACCTAATGGTAAATAATGGCGTGGTGGTGTTGCCTATAGACAACCGTAAATCCAGAAGAATTGCAAATGCGTTGAAGACTTTTTAGAGTTAAGGGATTTGGGCAACGGGGCTTTGAAGCTTGGCCGCCGGTAAACCCATCAACAATGCTTTTATGAATGGGGAAATTATCAAAGTCAAATTCAAATCATTTATCACGACTAAACCAGAAGCACGTACTTTTGAAATGTCTTAATAGAATTGAGTAATTTCCTAGGTCAAAAATAAATTAAGTCCACGTTTCAGTACAATAAAATATAGAAAAATAACTATGCTTTTATTCATCGGTCGATCGATACACTGAATTTTAGATATTTTTACCTAATTTCTAAATAATTAAACTATTTGACGCCAAAAGTCATAACTCAGTTTTTCATACAAATTTCATAGAAAGGTATCGTTTTTGACATTTGGATAAAAGTATTGAATTTGACTAGTTGGAAACTATCGTATTGTAATCTGTCATTTGTTTCGCCAGCGAAGCAAGGTGCTCGTTCCAAACTGCAAATTCGAATGGAGAACAACGAGCAAGACACTTCATTGTTGCTTGGCAAGCAACAACTTAAGCGTTGTTTCATTCTGGTTTCCTGTGAATGGTATTCGTGGCAATGCATTACTCTCTTTTCCCATTATTTCTCTCGATATCAAATGTTTAATACCTATTGATTTTGTAAATTACACTATTTCTAGAATAGTGTTTCATAATTATTTACACAGAATTTGAACAAGCGTACAAAACCTTGTGAACATTAAATTCTCCGAAAACTATTCAGTACCTACGGTAAATATTCAAAACAGCATTTTGATACCCTCCTATGTATCTGACTTCTAAGTATAGAATAACATTTTTTATTCATATATTTTGACTTCATTCTAAGAAAAGTGTCGCTTTAAAAAATCATGAACTTATTATATGTAAAAAGGTAAACACTGTTTATACAAAACACGTTATTTTAAATAAAGTATCTATTTAGATTTAAGAATAAAAATTAATTGATCAAGATAATAAAATTGCAAAGGTACAGTAGGTACCTACTCAATTTAAATAGCCAAGGTAATTTCTCTTTTATTTTTGACTTAATATAAAATAAACTACCTTGACTGTTCAATATATTAAAATAAAAAAATACAATTTTATCTACAGATTGTATCATATCCTTGTTATTACAGCAAAATATAAACAAATATAACTGCAGGTACTATTTGACACAAAAATAACAATGTGACACGTGACACATTACACAATCCCGTATGAAATAAATAATTGAACTGTAAATTAATTGATTTCAACAATTCCAATAAAGTGTTCAATTTTACTAATTATCATGAGCCCACTTTCGAATTTTACTCAATACCAAATGCGAAGCAATACCCTACCATGACTAAACTATCTTACCGACCCTACCCACCCTACCCTACGTACTCTACTCTATCCTATGTCCTTATCTTAGTCCATCCTACCAATTTTCAGAAAAATCGTTTCAGAAAAAGCTGTTCCTGAGCTATAAATAGTGTAACTAACACGACTTTCTGTTATATAAAATAAATATATATATATTTATTTTATATTTATTATGTTATGTTATGTTATGTTATATTATATATTTATTTTATATAACAGAAAGTCGATTATACGTATAAGTAGAATCCGACCATAAGAAATTAAATGTCAATATTGTCAAAAAACACCATAAAACCATAATAGAAAGGTCCTCCGTCCTTATCCGCCATTTTGAGGAAAATAGTAAACAGTGACTCATCCCATCGTTTTACTTAATATAAGTCAACTATGAAATTCCAGCCTTTTAAATAAGAAGGCCCGTAAAAACCCCATGTTTTATTAAATTCCATGGCTAAGAGAAAGTATTCACTTGGGCCTTTTTTTATTTAGGCTCAATAAGGTCTAAAGGCCAAAGGGAATAGGCCCTCAAAATATTTTGGGTGAGGTTTTTTTTATGTAATAGGTTGGCAAACTAGCAGACGGATTACCTGATGGTAAGCAAACAGCGCCGCCCATGGACACTCGCCAACGGAGGACTTACGAGTGCGTTGCCGACCTTTTAGGGATTAGGGATTTGGAGATTTAGGGATTGAGGAGGGATTGGGGGAGGGGAAGGATTGGTTACAAAGATATTTGTGAAACATCCAAGCACAGTTCTATATTACTAATTTGTTAGTGCAATGGTGATTAGCGTTAACTATATACACAAATGCGCTAACTTTTTCTTCTTTTTTTTGGGAGGGCAAAATCATCAAATGACTTCTCTCGAGGCGAGAGGGAGTGTCAGACTCTTACTGACTAAAAAGCCCCGTTCCTTTTTCTACTCTAGGCCGAAGCTTCGGTGCAACACCGGATAAAGTGATATTAGCACCTAAAACAACAAGTTACGTTTGAATACTAAACCAAATTACCTTTCGATAAAACATCCATCCTACACTCGGACCAAAAAGGTTTGTCCAAAAATTTCACGAAAGAAAAACACTAGGAAAAAAAGATATTCAATCAAACATTATTTTTATGAAAAATACACGGAAAGGCGAAACCTTTTTACGGGCGTGTACATTTCACTTCATTTTTTATTTAAGCAATAGATAGAAACCTTTTACGCGATTGTCCGTTTAAAAAAAAACTACCGTATTGGTATTATTTTATTCTGTCCAATGTATTTTTTATAACTTTCTATTTTAATGTTTCTGTTTTTCATTTGGATGTCGGTTTGCTTTCTGCCTTTTATAAATAAACTAGCTCTTACCCGCGGCGTCGCTCCCGTCATTTGACTACCTACCCTACTCTACTTACTCTACCTATCCTACTCTACCTACCCTACTCTACCTACACTACTCTACCTACCCTAGTCTACCTACCCTACTCAACCTACCCTACTCTATCTACCCTACTCTACCTACCCTACTCTACCTACCCTACTCTATCTTCCCTACTCTACCTACCCTACTCTACCTACCCTACTCTACCTACCCTACTCTTCCTACCCTACTCTACCTACCCTACTCTACATACCCTACTCTACCTAACCTACTCTACCTAACCTACTCTACCTAACCTACTCTACCTACTCTATCCTATCATATGTCCTTCTCCTGGCTCTAAACTACCTCCCTGCCAATTTTCAGCTAAATCGGTTCAGCCGTTCTTGAGTTATAAGCGGAGTAACTAACACAGCTTTCTTTTATATATATATATAGATTCTACGGTAGACGTGTGCCTCAATTGCGTTCATTAAAGACATCAATAATTTTCATTGCTCAAGTGACTAACAATTGACTTTACTAGAACGAGCAAATAGCTTCAATAGTTTGACTACCGTGCACAAAATTGCCGCAACCCGTCAATAAGAAAATAATAATTTGATTTTGACATTGTCCTCGCATCCCAATCACAACTTGCCTGTAAATATTCAAAAAAGAACCTATTTTTGTCATCAAAGGGATTTGAAAAAAAAAAACTATCAAAAACTGGTTATCCTAGAGTATCCCGAAGTGAGGTTCTCAGTTTCTTACCCCATTCAGTGAAACCCTTTTTGTTTTACAGTCGTTTTGGTTTTAATACATAATAATAGCGATGGTACGAGCTCAGAAAATATTTAAATGCCAACAGAAGAAAAGTAAGCATGTGATATTATGAGTATGTACTTTCGAGGATAAATAGGAGAACAAAATATATGGAGACTAGATCTATTTCAAATACTAAAAAAAAAATTACACTAGAAAAGTATTTGATATTATTGGTACTATACATACATTGGAAAATAAATGAAGACTTATGGAGATCTATTCCTAATACTCAAAAGAAGAAATGGACGTAAAATACACTGATGATCATGAAAAATATCTCGACAATATTGTGATCTATATGCCGTAAAAGACCAATGAATGAGTTTCGTTGTAATAAATTACTTTTAATGTTCTGCACGAGTCTCGGCGACGCGCCAATACTAATATTAATGACATTTCATAAAGCCGGCTGGATTCATGGACGACCAACTACTGGTGGGAATAGGGACTTCTGTTTACAATTATTATAATTATAAACATTGTAACTATATATATAAGTACAGTGCACATTATTTATGTAAACATTACATCATTCGCCTATTAGTGACCACTGATGAACTAAGGCCTCTTGGAGGTTTGAGCATTAATCACCACACTTTCCTAAAGCAGATTGGCGATTTCAAAGATAGAAATAATGAGTTCAGGTTTCCTCACGATGTTTTCCGTCACCGTGCGTCAGTGGTGTCTAAATAATCTTAAAAAGTGCATACAACTCGGAAAATGTCCCATTGGTACTCGTCAGGTTTCGAAACCTTCGGGCCACACGATTTCTACTTCTGTTTATAATTATAATATAAAAAATTTACAATTTACATTATTTATTACGTACATGGTAAGTAAAAGTATAATCTTGTTGATATAGTGATTAGAGATGTGGTGTTACAGCTTACAAAGGTGCAATAACTGTTCCTTTACTTTCTGAATCTAAAGAGATGGTAGATAAACACGACTGGAAAGAGGTCTGGACAGAGAAAACGAGTTCTGCGTTTGGAATGGTCATGTTAATCAGAAAAAGCTATTCTCTTTTTTCCCGTCAAAGGAGGTCGCCCCGCGACACGTTGAACAGCAGTTACTACACCAAGGAAAGAGAATCAAGTGCTATGAACAAGGGCCTGATTGCCGAGTTAGGTAGGTAAAATGTCAGTGTTATAACCGCAGCATTACCAGGTTCCTTGTACCAGTATATTGCTACAGGCTAGCTCGGTAAAAGTCACATTGGTACTTGTCAAATTTAGAACACTCACCATCGTTTATGAGAAGCGTGCGTCTAAGCCTCCGGGTAACCATGATATAAATATATGTATTGAGACATAGTAATATTACTCTCCACCTATATTTTCTCTTGCATCACCATAACATCACCCACAATTTGTAGGGCATACAAATATTTGCAAGAAGATTGAACCAACCAACAGTGCAATCCATCCAACCACTATGTCACACATATTGAGGAATATATAATACTGATGTTACAGAAATTGGATCAATGTTATCGTAACAATATTATTGTAACGCTTGTCATTCGCCCAAAGTGTAGGCAGGCAAACTTGTTTTTGATGCAGGTAGATAAATGTTTTGTTAGGGGAAAAAAATTTGGACATTACAAAAATTTTGCTTCTACTAAAACTTTATAAAATGCGTAACAATAATAGATAACCTGTAGTATGAATTTAAAAAAGTATTATTATTTACCGATATAGTTAATTCGGATAAAAATTGCTTACATATAATTTATTTTATAGTTAGTTTGGGTTGGTGAAATAGCCGCCTTATTGCCTGATGGTAAGCAATGCCCAACGCTCATGGGCACCCGTAATGTCAAGAAAGAATTTGAGAAAATACTAAAATACCTTCCTGTTTTTTGAGAGCCTGGGGTACCACTCCGGATAACCCGGCCAATTTGTGCCAAAGCATGTGTCGCCCCCTTACTTAAATTGAATAAAATTAAATGTATTCTGTAAAAGTTACTAGAAATATTTATGTTTTTTATAAACAAATGAAATGGTTCCGTGAATCAGAATAAACAAACAAGTAAATAAAAAGCTAAAGGAGATCGAAAATTATTTCAAGGAAATTATTCAAATCTACCAAACGACCTAATTTTTTTCACTTAAGCTAAATAAAATAATTTTGCAAAATAATCACGTAGCTTTCATTCCAGACATAATTGAAAACATAAATCAATTCGCTAAATAAAGTACAACACAAGCAAATAAAAAAATATGACCTTTTAGTATACTGCAGTGAAAAACAATTAAATAAACCGCCGAACTCCGATTCTTTTGACACCCCTACGATAAAGCCGCAAAAAAGCAATTACAAGCAGCCCTAAATCTAAATACAGTGGAACATATGAAACATTTTTTGATACATGGCTGTAATAAATATATTACGTAAAAACGTTACAGGCATGAAACTGAAAAAGGCGAAATCGCCTGTTTCATTATGTAAGTAAAAGAAAAATCGTTTGTCCGTCGTTTGGTTCGTATATTAGAAAAGTTAGTAAAATGTTGTGCTAGACGTTTAGGGTTGGTCCAAGAAAATGATTGTTTTTTATTATTTATAAATGATTATGTATATTTATTTCTTTTATATTATGAATTTAAAATTAATTAAGAATTTATTTTTATAAATAAAATAAGAGAATGAAAATTGAGTTAGGAAATATTGGATGTGTACTTTAATAAAATAGACCCCATATAGGTCTACTAAAACGATATATCTACACACGAGATCAATCTCTCTCAATTTCCCTGCATTGATTTAAAGATATAAGTAATTTATTAACTTTCTTGATTCTTTTTCTATAAAATTATTTATAATTATGTCTCAACACTTTTAATCTCTTGCAAAATTTAAAGAGAAATGTTGAAGTCGCTAATTCGATGAAAAATGTATGTCAAGTACGAAAAAGTAAAAAATATTCCATATCGCTTTTGAGCCTTCTTACAACTCTTAGGCTATAAAATAATACCACTTACAAACAGTTGTCATTCTAAAATGTGAAACAAAATGAAATTTTTTTTTTTATAATATTACGAATGTGAGTTTCTGAACCAATATCCTTTCTCGCCTCAACCCTAGAAAAAAGCAACAAATAATACACTTCCTTAAAATAAAAAAAACACCTATATAATATACTGCGTTTATGTGTCACCGAATAAAAACACATTCCAAAAATAAAATTTTATCGAAACAAATCACATTACACGTTCATCTATACAAATATTGAGCAAAAACAAAAAAGTACTCTATGTAGGTATCGTTAAAAGTTAAATTCCGTTTTCATATTACACTTTTTTTCACAGCAAACACGTGTCGCTTTTCGTTTACAAATGACCTCGACAGGGAGTACCCCTGATTGTGTTCATTTCATTTCCACGGGTGCCTAAAACAAAGTGGCAAACGAAAATTGACATTATTTATACGATTCTCGATTTATAGAATCGCAATCGAATTTTACATTTTGTATAAAATTTTCGTTGATATTTTGTGTAATATAAAAACCTTTTTCGATAAAGGGTTGAAGTTGTGTACGTACCTGCCTATAAATATACATATATTATATTTATACGAGTACCTGTAACTTGACTGTTCGAATTTCCAATTTAGAACGAAAAGTCGTGAACGTGTTTTGTTCTATTTCGAAAAAACCAAAAAGTTTTTAATACAAATTCTGAGAACCTTTGTTGTCAACTTTTGCTCTCAAAACGCGATGACTTTGTAGCTTATTATTTTAACCTTGAAAAAAATATATTCTAATAACAATTCATTCGTATTTTAATAAACAACTTTATACAGATCTTAATTTTTATTTTTTTATGTAGGTATGACGTAAAGTAAATTCAAATGCATGTCAAAATTTACGTGTGAGAGACCCATGCTTCGGCACGAATGGGCCGGCCTGACAGGATTGGGACCACGGCTCACAGAAAACGTGTGAGTGAGGTTATCACAGGTTCTATGCTCCCCCCTTCCCCATTCTTAATCCTCAAATCCTCTTTCCGTAAATCTTTTACAACAACAAGAGGCCAGCAACGCACTCATATCATGGCTTACCATCAAGTAATCTGTCTCCTAGTTTGCCGACCAATCACGTGAAGAAAACGTATGTATCCAGAATTAAATACCAATTGCGAAATTGTTTAAAGAAAATCTTACAGTTAAATATTTTTTTATTTATCTCCAATCTTAGAAATGTCCTTAATGGCGGCTCAAAACGGACGGTTAACGAATCGAGAGATCTTCAAAGCGATTCACGGGTAAGTAGTAGCTGCCTACAAATTGATTGGCTTCGCACAAAAAGGTTTGAGGAACTACGAAAAGGAATCAAAAGATTCGCTTATGTTCCGACGAGAAGGTCTTTTTAAATGCGAATGTGGTGGTGAAATATAATCAAGACTTCGCCCGTGTGTTACGTTGATAAAAAGCATGTGTTAATAATACCTAGGTATCTACATACAAAATTTTAACCCAATCATTCCATTCGTTTTTGGCTAAAATAATAACAGAAACATACATCTATACATTCTCATAAACTTTCACGTTTAAATTATTAGAAGGATCGAAGGATTTTTTTAAATGTATGTGTATTAAATTAAGTTTGATTAGTAAGTTATTTATACGTAAGTACATATAACAAGAAAAAGACACATTGGTACTTGCCAGATTTCATGCAATAAAATGTAGATAAAAAATATACATATTTCTTCACAGTTTTGAACGAGTTTTTAGCTAAGCGTGGCTCAAGATTTATTTACGAAACTTAATGAAAGTAAAATGAATGAAGTTTTAGTAATAATTGTTTTAATTATGTATAGTAATTTCACTAATTGAGTAGAGTCAAGTTATAATTATGTTAGTAAGAAAATATTATATAGATATAACAAGTAACTTAATTATTTTTAACGTAAACATGTTAATTAATATTTTAGTAATGTTTGTTTAAAATTAGCGAGAGTGTTTGTTGTTATTTGTTATATATCAAATAATAATATAAACAAATTAAAAAGTTCATATCGTTTAAATTGCTTAAGCAAAGTTTTCGACAAAAATATAAATATAATACATATATAGTATGTTACAGCTAAATTTTATGATACCTAATTGAAAAAGTGTGTTCGTAATTCACACGAAAATCTTTAACGTTATATTCTTTTATTAAAAATAAAAGTATAATTTTCCATTCTATTTAATTCCCTTTTCAATAAAACATCAAACTCAAAAACGATTCGACAAAAAACTTGAACCGATTTCAGTCTTTACAAGATTGAATCTTAAACGTGGAACCCCTTGCTCAATGTCAAACGACCCACGTAATTCCAACAAACTACAAACTCGGTCCAAACAACGTCCATTACGTAGTCGGAAGTAATGAACGAGTTGTAATCGGTTGGGAACCAGCAATGGATGCGGCACATAGCGATGGAATGGTTCTTACAAGTTTCGAAGTAAAGAGAGACGTTTGTACCAGCCGGTCGTCGGGGATATTTTTCACAGTACTTTTAGTTAGGGCTTTAAAAATGGCGATTTCAGATAAAGCGATTATATCGTTCTCGCTTCATCAATTTCGTAAGTCCGTCTACAATTGATGAGTCGAGTTTTGAGTTTGTTTCGTAATGGGATCGTTTGAGTTCTTCTTTGGAAATGGGTTGTCAGGTTTTTTTGTAGAAATTGTTTGTATATGACTGTGCAGTTTTGGAAAATAGTCAAATGTATAACGAGAATTTTGTGCAGCGAAAGGGTCGAATGAAAGGATTTTGTGGGACAGTGACGACTCTATTTGATTGGAGTGGTATATTTTAGTTCAATACAGTCATATGGCCTTATTATCTGCGTAATTTAAGGTTTCTTTAAAAGCTTGTTTAGTTCGGGAATGGTATTTTATTTAGGTTTCTTTTTTATTGCAGTCGACATTGGTCTCTGTTTCGCCTGATGATAAGCTATGATCCTGCCTAAGATAGAGCACGCATTTAGCAACATTATTCTTTCTGCTTTGCATTTAATTTCGATTGGACTATAATTGCATTTAGTTTTCGCTAAATACCTTATTCTAATAAAATAAAAGTAATATAGTCTACCTAACCGTAGAATGGTACATTCATTTGTCGACATGACACCAATTCAAGCAAAAAAATGAAGGTTGAAAGAATATACGAAAACTTACTTATGTTCCAACACTAACAGAATTTGATCTCTAGTTTCCAAGCCTCCAGCAACAAAAGATTTCTATCTGTGACGGGTGCAGATGACGTAACACCGCTTTTTGTGATGAAATAAAAAAATATGACGACGTCGTCTAGAGAATGGAATGTTCCTAACGTAATTTTACTAGCAATATGAAAATATTTCCACTGGGTCAATCAAAAGTCACGATGGCGTTGCAGGGTTAATAGGGCACGAAACACGAAATGGTCCATGATTTTCTTCTTCTTATTAATCGTTTTGAATGATTAACTACCCCAGACACATTTTGGTAGAAGATTTTATTTGGTACTGATGGTTAACGACTCGAGAGAATAAAAGTGCCTTAAAGGGTTTTTGGGATGATTGTCGACCGTATTTTTGCCATGTATGTGACACTAGTTTCTTCCAGCGGTTGAGAAATAAGTAGCCTATGTGTTATTTCAAACTATAATCTATAGCCGTGGTAAATTTCATTCAGATCTGCGCACTAGTTTGAGATGAAAGAAACACAAATACTTATACTTAAATATATTTGCGGTTATTATATTAGTGGGACAAAACTTTCCATTGTTCTCTTAGCCGATATAATCATTTAATTTATCTTATCACAAATTGTAGACATAATTTAACCCTTTGTTATTTAAATCTGAAGTACAAACTTTTTTGTTTAAACATAATTACACATTTTTGTTAAGATCTTGCATGCTCAAATCGGGTGTAAATGCATTTAATCTATGAAAAGAATAAGAATAAGATATGAAAAATAAATGATCATTTTCAAAAAAGATCGAAAACTAATGAAATTCATACAAATAGATAAATATCTGAATTATAAGAGTCATAATTTGTGTATGTATAAGTGTTAGCTAAACTAGCAAACAAAAAAATATGGATCAAAAATGCACTAGATCAACTTTCATATTCGTAAACCCTACACAAAAATTGATCAGATCACATTATACCTATGCGAAATTGGATCTAACCTAACAAATTCAATTCCTATATTTTTCGCAAACAAAACAACATCAGAATTCACTCTAGATCCTTTGGTAATACCTAGTTTCCATCCACCATTTCTTTTCCTGCAAAAAAGGAAAAGAAAGCAATTTCCCTAACCAAAAACTGCGCATTGCTTCATGACTTGGGCATACAAAGTGACAAATATTCCTTTTTCCACATTTACAATTCAAAATGGTGGGTTTACAGTCTTTTAGCTTGATTTACGCGGCAAAATGTTAATGTTATGTGTCTGATTCGGAACATACATCTATAAGGCTTGGCTTGTTAACGTTACTTTGTTTGTTTGCCAAGATTATGTAGATAAGGACTTTTAATGTTGTTGCGGTTTTTAAATAAAGAATGCTCTTTGTTAAGGTTTTGTGATTAAAGGGCAAGGAGGCTCAGTTTGAATTCCCTGATAGAGGTTTTAAGTTTAGGTAATTCTAAACAATATTTTTTGTATCGGAGAGCCATGCTTAGGCATATATGGGTCAGTTTGACCGGAGTGATTAGCGGTGTTAATAAGGTTAGCTGAGGCCAAACCGTTTTCCTCCCCTAACAGTTCCCCAATCCCTAAATCTCTGACACTCTTATCCCCAAAAGTACGGCAACGCATTTGTTACTCCTCTGATGTCTCTTGTGTCTACAGGCGGCGCAAGTCGCTTACCATGAGGTAGTTATCATAGCCAGTTGTCTTGAGATAAAAGGGAAAAAAAATGTGACTCTATTTTCGTCCTTTTCACAACTAGACTTAGAAAACACTTTACTTAAACATTCTGTTACACATAACAATAATAATATAACGGATGGAAACATCTAAATGGTTACGTAACACAATCGCTAGAATATTCTTAACTAAGTAAAGTTAAGTTTTAATATTTCAGATACAAAAATAGCATATTTTCAAAATATAACTCCGTTTTATATAAATCGAACATCAAGTTACTGTAAAGGGTACAAAAAGAGAAAAGAAAGACTCGGACCGGTCATCGACCAGTACACTCCAAAAGAAGGTTTCACATTGAGTCACGTGTCGCACTTACACAAATGTATGAATGGATCTAGACACTTTTATCTAAGGTCGGTAACTTCAGGTACTAAATGCCCTTTTTCAGATGGAAAATATGCAACATATTCACTACACAGTAAAAAACTAAGTCACTTTCTCTGTCCCTATATCCCTACATATGCTTAAATCTTTAAAACTAAGCAACGGATTTTCATGGGGTTTTTATCAGATAGTATGATTAAAGATGAAGTTTTATTCCATCGAAATAGTGGAGAAAATTTGTATCTGTATTGGACTCATGCATGTCTGAGACGGGTAGTTATTTAAGTATAATTAATTAATTATAGCTTTTTTGTCATTAAATGACTTCTCCCATCTAGGGTAAAGCGAGAAATATTGTCAGACTCTTACTGACTAAAGACCTCCGTTCCTTCTCCTGCTTTAGGCCGAGGTCGCGGTGCCTCATTGCGCTTATCCAGCAACCCCGAAAGTATAATTAAAACTTAACAACTGATTATAAGTCAGTCCTATGAGCTATAGGGTATACATTTTAAGACTATCCTTAATAATTATGTTCTAGCCACATTAGAAATGCTTACGGTGTATAGAACTATGAACTCGCTTGCTATTACGTGGGGTCAATGAAGTGGAGTTATAATACATTATATTTTTTAGAGGGATAGTATAGAATCCTTTGGGCCTGGTAAGCAATCAGTGACACAAATGCTTACAACTCCAGATTAGTTGCAAGTGCTTTGCCGGCTTTTTGGGGATAAGGGGTTTTAAGGATTTAGCGATTGGAGAGGTATAGGGGAAGAGAAGGCTCAACCTTCCGGTAACATCACTCACACGGCCCAACACAATGCTGTGATTGTTTCTGTGGTGTTTTCTGTGAGATCGTGCCAACTGGCGTTTACTGTACAACGGTTTTTAATTTAAAAACTTACCTATTTCTTCTCTTAATCAATTAGCTGGCATTTGGCCATTATCTCGCCTGGTGGAAAGCAAAGATGCGGCCAATGATGGAGTACACCTGCCTGTAACAATAAAAAATATTGTGAATATAACTAACTCGTTGTATTTTATAGGACATGAAGACTTACAATTAGATATAATATTAGATGACATTTTAAATAAAATTTAATTAAATAATTTCTAAAAAAAATCACGAATTAATACGATAAGTAGTTTGTTATAAGAAATCAGACAATTACACGTGTACAGCGTGATAATAGCCTTACGCTAAGATCGCGCTGTACAGGACTAAATACCTAATCCTAAGTACTACTAGCTAACGTTATCCTACACTATCCTAGATAATCTAACACTTACAATATCCTATCCTAGATCCCCTAAGCCCAATAACCTATGTAGTCTAAGTTTTATCCTATATTTGCCTAGCGTACAATGCGTATAGGCTTGGTACTCTGTGGTATACTGTGATACAGACCAGCACTTCTACGCACCTACTACCAAGCCCTTAACCTAAGGCACGTACTATAGTGGTACACTGTGGTATGCTGTGATACAGACCTACTCTTCGTACGCGCCTAATGCCCTAGCCCTACAGTCCCTAGACCCTAGCCCTACTATACGTATTTATATATACTTATATAGATAGGTGCAGGATATCTGCCAACTGAGACCTATGATGGCAGACGGAATGTGGGTAGGAATGGGGTATGGTGGTGATGGTTTTCTCACTGCCTGTCGAGCAGACTCACACGACAGATCGGTTGATGGCTAAAGGTGTCTTGGCCACAGTGAGAGGTGGAGGAAGGGTAGTGAGTCAAAGTCGGAATCAACTTAATGACTGGTTTATTGCTTAATCTACATGATCTTATATACTAAACTTATCCTATGTACACACATACCACATTATGATTGTGTGCTATGCGTGTAATGTACCATCTCAGTGCTATATACCTTACGTGATTACGTGATGTTTTATTAGTTTTATATATTTAATAAGTAATATGTTTTCCTTATTTTAATCACGTAGGATTATCTCGCTGAAATGGCACGTTCATGTGTGAACATTCTGCCCTCTCCGAGGAACAGGCAACTCCATTTGATATAGTTCTATGGAGTCATCCTTGGCTGCGTCCTGGTTCTCCGGCTGCTTCCTGGGAGGCTTCAGTAGTTGGTTCGGCTGGCTGTAGATGGCGTTCCATGTAGATGGCTGGTTGTTGCCTTGATCTGGTGCACGTTGTGGGTGTGGCGGATCAGCTTTTGATGATTTAGGGTGTTGTCGAAGTCGATGTGTTCCTGTTTTCGTACACGTAACTATCCTGGGACCATAACAAACAACTATAATTATAATTGTCATCAATATTATTGATGATACGCAGCTCACTAAGTATGTGTGAGATTGAATGTCCTTCCATATGTTATCGTTAAGTTCTATTTCCAATCCAGACTCTTCATTTATTAAGTGCTGATAAAAGTCATTGGAACTTTCTATTACAGCCTCCTTAGATATATTTAGTTTTTTACTTCGATTTGATATATATGTGTATATACTAAAATTTAGTTGTTTTGAAAAGGACTCTGCTACCTGAATTGATAACGTTCTCTTAGCAGCGAGTCTGTTGTTAACGGATTTTATGATACAATTGTCAGCGATTTTTATTACTCCTACGTCTTGAATGGTTATTTCTTCTCGCTTACTATCACAAACTATGGATATAGTGCTACTAGTTTTTGTTATAAACAACCATGAGTTTTGCATGCATAGCTGTTTCCAAATTATATTACTTGACATTTCAAAGATATGGGTAGGACATTTAGTGTTAGTTTGATTTTTGAATAATTGGTCAACGATGCAATTTTCATTTAATTGCATGTTTTTCACCACTCCAGGGAAGCAAAGAAACTGTTCGTGCCTTTGTATACACTCTTTGAATTCTTCGTGGTCCAGTTCGAAGTATAATTCATTATTGTAATCAATTGCTAAAAATGCTCTCGATACTTCTATGCTTTCGAACGTATTGTTCATATTCTTCTTAGGTACTGGTGTAACATGAATTAAAGTATACTTTGTAATATCTTTAATTGGAAAATAAGCGTGTACTTGTATATGAGTCATATTCTCGACTATCCTTGTATCTAATAATAGTTCTTGGACTATTCTAATGTTGGATGGCATCTTCCTATTTGCGGAAAATATTAATTCACTAACATTTTTGGGTGGCAAGACACTATACACGCTAGCCTTTGTTAAGTATACTTCTAATAACCCATTGTAGTAGTTTAAAATTTCGTCAATGTAATTATTGGCTACTTGGAACGTTTGCAAAATCTGAATCTTTATATCATTGTGATTAGTTTTAATGTACCAATAGTCATAGCTATTTATGCGCTCTATTACTTGTGACAGTTTTGTTTGAAATCCTTCTAGTTTATGTCTTATTCTTTCTTCAGTACCATTTACTTGGGAAATAGCCGATATCATGATTTTAGTTTGGTGACTAGATGCTTCAATCAATTTTTGTTGGTTTGAGTTTAACGAATCTATGTCTCTGTATATCTCGTCATTTACACCAAACACTGAGGTTAAAAAATTCCCCAGCAAACCCCTTCTCCTTCGCGTTTCATGAAACTCTGTAAAATATTCTTTGATGCGTTCATATTTTGTCTTTTGCTCCAGTAAATGATGATAAAATTGATTACAATGTGTATCCGTCGTTGCAACGTCCGCCTTGTCACAAAGTTGCTTAAACTTGGATAATGCACTTTCTATCCTAATGTAATCCTCATTCAGTCGCTCTTTCTTATATACCGTCTCTATACGAAACATGCCTCGATCTATGTTTGCGGTTCCTATGTTTTCAACATAAAATCCTGGAGACAAATTCTTCACGGTATATGTCTGTGTAGCAATCATAGTACCGAACAATTGTAACATTATTAGTAAGCATAATAGCCATTTTGACGTGCCTCTACAAGACCTCGGACTCTTATTACTATAGCATGTAGTAATATTCGTATTAACTTTGGTTTGCGATTGATGACTCAGGTCCGCATTTATAGGCAACGGAATGAGCGTGTGTATCGACCGTTTCTGAATGGCGCCTGATGATTTTTTAAGAGTAACTACTCTAACTAAACCATCATTGCCTTTATGTATTTCCTTGACTTTCGCAAGTGGCCAATTGCTAGGATTAATATTATCTTCTTTCATAAGTACTAACGTTCCAATTGATATATTATTCTCCGTTGTTTTCCATTTGTATCTTTGTTGTAACTGTTGTAAATAATCACGAGTCCAACTTTTCCAGAAGTCTCTTTTCATTTTTTGAATATTTTTCCATCTATTTAACAATTCCGTATTAATGTTAGACAGTGGATCAGGTATTCCTACTGCTTCTCGTCCAATCAAAAAATGACTTGGTGTTAGCACTACATTATCATTTATGTCTTCACTTTGTGCACACAATGGTCTAGAATTTAAACAGGCTTCCGTTTGATATAAAAATGTAGATAATTCTTCGTAAGTTAATGTTTGGTCTCCTATTACCCTGTGTAAGTGGTGTTTCATTGATTTTACTCCTGCTTCCCAAATACCGCCGAAATGTGGCGACGATGGGGGAATAAAATGCCATTGCGTTCCCATAGCTGTCACACTGCTTTGAAATGTGTCTGATTGGGTTATTTCTAACAGCTCCTTGTATAAGAAATTAGCTGCTCCCACAAAGTTTGTAGCGTTATCGCTGTATATATGTGATACTGGGCCTCTTCTTGCCATAAACCGCCGTAATGCCGCTATGAAACTTTCTGTGGACAAGTCTCCTACTAATTCAAGGTGTATAGCTTTTGTCGCCAGACACACAAAAACTGCAATATATCCTTTGTACGATTTATGCCCTCTTCCTTTCATTGTTCTCACTTTTATGGGTCCTGCATAATCGACCCCAGTATGAGTAAACGGAAATGACTCTGTTACTCGGGCTCTCGGTAGTATCCCCATTTTTTGTTTACTTGCCGATGCTGTATATCGAATACATTTTACACATTTTCTTATGTAGCTCTTTACTACACGTTTCCCGCCAAGCACCCAATATTTTTGTCTTATATAGGCCAATGTTAACGTATTACCTCCATGTAATGTTGTCAAGTGAGCGTCATGAATTATAATTGAAGTCACGTGATGCTTCTGCGGTAACAAAATAGGATGTTTTTGATCGTAAGGTAGGTTTGATCTTTGGAGCCTACCTCCCACTCTTAATAAGCCGTCATTATCGATAAATGGGTCTAAGCAAGCCAGTTTATTGCCTTTCTTTAGCGACAACCCGTCACTAATCGCGCGATATTCTTCCGAGAACACTTCCTTTTGTACCAACTTTAAAATATGATTGGCAGTATTATTGATTTCCATACAACTTAATTGGCCATAGTTCCTTCCTTGTCTTATAAATCTATAACAATACGATAAGACTCGTACCATCTTTTTGAAGCTTGAGAATCTTTCCCATATTGATTCCTTTGGTTCAGTGCTTACGTAAAAACTGCGTTTTATTTCTTCGCATATTTCTGGAATAGTTTTCGTACTTGGTATTGAATTATTTTTTAGCCACTCTGGGCCATTCCACCACAGATCTAATTGTTGTAATTTACTTGGCGCGATACCTCTTGAGATTACATCGGCAGGGTTCTGACACGTATTAACATAGTTCCACTTGGCCTTGGGTAATAATGTTTGAATTTCAGACACCCTGTTAGCGACGAAAGTTTTCCAACGATCTGCTTCTCCCTTGATCCATCCAAGCGTGATCATTGAGTCCGTCCAGCAATATATATCTATGTTAACCATTTGCATGTCCTTAATAACGTTTTTCATTAATTTTGCGAGTAATAACGCTGCACACAATTCGAGTTTAGGTAAAGTTATTTTACGTTTCTTTGGCGCTACTTTGGACTTGGCTTGTAATAAAGTGACGTCAGCCGAGTTATCACTTTTTATTACTCGACAATAGACCACTGCGCCGTACGCTTTTTCGGAACTATCGCTGAATCCGTGAAGTTCAATCTGCGCATTAGGTGTATAATGACACCATCTCGGAATTGATATACTTTCCAGTGCTTTCAATTGGCTTTGTATCTCTTCCCACCTTTTCTTTATAGAGTCCTCTACAGGCTGATCCCATTCACTTCCATTTGCCCAAAGATCTTGGATGATTAGTTTCATATTAATAATAACTGGTGCCAACCACCCAAGTGGGTCAAATAATTTGGAAACTTCTGACAGAATGAACCGTTTTGTTGGACTTTGGTTTTTATTAACTATGATTTCATATGAAAAGCTATCTTTATCCGGTGTCCACCAAATTCCTAATGACTTCCTGGCTTCGTCTATTGGCAATCTAAACATTTTGTTATCTTGATTATCATTTGGTATGCTCTCCAATAATTCCGCACTATTCGATGACCACTTTCTGAGGTTAAATCCACCGGTCTGTAACATACATGTTAATTCTTTTTGTAACTGCTTTGCGGCCTTGATTTCATTTTCCCCTGATAATATATCGTCGACATAGAAATCTTGAAGTGCTATACGACTGGCAATAGGATAATTCCTTTTTTCGTCATTTGCCAGTTGCTGTAACGTCCTTACTGCCAAATAAGGTGCAGATGCTGTACCGTACGTAACGGTTGTTAATTCGTATTCCGCAATTGGATACTTTATTGACTCCCTCCATAATATTCTCTGATATTTCCAGTCTTGTTCATTTACTTTTATAAATCTGTACATCTTCTCTATATCTGCCATGAATACTATTCTATGTTTACACCACCGTAGTAATATAGACGCCAAGTCTTGTTGTAACCTAGGTCCCGTGTACATATTAGAGTTTAAGCTTGTGTGTGATTTAGCCTTGCTTGACGCATCAAATACTACCCGTAATTTGGTGGTTAATGAGTCTTCTTTAATCACCGGTTGGTGAGGTATATAATATTTTCCCTGGTAGTAATCTGATTGTGGCACTTTTCTCATGTGACCCATTCTAAGGTATTCGTCTAGGAATTCTTTGTATTGGTTTTTCAGTGTTTTGTTTCCTTCAAACTTTCGTTCTAATTGAAACAGTCTTGCAGCGGCCCTTTGGCGCGTATTTCCATAAACCACGTCAGAGTTTTTAATTGGAAGTCGAACAGTATAAGTGCCATCTCGATTTCTTTCTGTGGTTTGTTGATACAAATGTTCACATAATTGGTCTTCGTTAGATAGATTATCTCCCTCAGGTATCTCTTCTAATTCCCAGAATTTTGTTAACTGGTGCATTTCAACTGAGCGAGTTATCATACTAGTGATTCGTATGTTGTTTGTGGAAGGATTACTGCTTATTCCGGATAATATCCACCCAAACTCGGTGTCCTGGGCAATAATACCGCTTTCTATTTTGTGTAGGCCTTGCAACAATATTCTGCTATATTCTTGAGCGCCCAATATTATGTCTATTGGACCTCGTTTGTAATAAGTCGGATCTGCAATTAAAGTGTTTACTAAGCACTCCGCTTGTATTGGTTGTATAGTTTTATTTGGTAATGAACCCGTTAACTTTGGTAAGATAATGAGTTTTACGGGTAACTTAAATTCGCTTGGAAATCTCGGTTGTAAGTTCACTTCAATACTGTAGTTTGAAGTCTTCGGTGTCTCGTCACCGATACCTACTACCTCACATTTTATTTTTCTGCGAGGGTAGGATAGTAATTGGGCTACTTCTTCTGTGCAGAATGAAGCCTGGGAACCTTGATCACACAGCACTCTTAGTAGGTGTGACGTACCATCTTTGGTGTATGTATGCACAAGGGCCGTCGCTAAAAGCGTTGTATCCTGTGTGTCCGGTCCTGTTGTGGACGACATGTTTGACTTGGTTTTTGTCCAAGTTGTACTTGTAGTAGGGTTTTCAATGGTTTTCCGATCCTTTGACCCTTTATTGTTGTCATCTTTAGTGACGTAATTGTTGACATTACCCTTCTTTTGAATGTCAAGGTGTAATAATGAATGGTGACCTAGTTTGCCACAATGTTTACACTTTTCATTACTATGACATTGAACGGATGAGTCATGTATTATGCACTGTTTGCATTTTCGATTCTCCTTCACTTTATTGTTACGCTGTTCTGCTGACAATGCTTTAAATTGTGCGCACATGTATATGTTATGATTGTAACTATTACATAGCCAGCACTTGTAGCTATTTATAGATTTAGGAATATAATGTTGTTTATAATCGGATTTTCCTTCACAGATGGTATTTTCGAGACACATAAACCGTTTTTCCAGAAATGACATCATTGATGAAAATGTTTGAGGTTTGTTCGGCGTTACGAGTTGTTGTTCGTATTTTTCGTCAGTTTCCGAATCCCAAATACGACTCAGTATTCTTGTTAACATAGGATCCCATGACGAGATATCAATTTTCTGATTTTTAATCGCCTCTAGGTTCTCCTTAATTGTATCATGCAGAAACTTCAAACTATTCGCAGAGCCCACCTTCAGTTTTTGTATGTTGAGAATGTTGTCAATGTGCTTAGTGATAATCATTCTCTCGTTTTCGTAGCGATTCTTAAGCAATGTCCACGCAGTCGCATAGTTAGATTCGCAAACTGTCAAATGCCTAATGAGTCTGGCTGCATCACCTTTCACGTGCGTCTTTAAATACTGCATCTTTTCTGTATCTGTGAGTGAGTTATCTTCATGAATGATTTTTAAAAATAAGTCATAGAACGAGCTCCACGACTCATAACTTCCCATAAACATTGGAATGACTATTCTTGGTAGTTTCACGGATGGTTTGTGATCAGTTTGATGTTGTTGTAGCTTTTCATATAGTCGTTCAATTATGTTATCGTAGTCTGATTTCAGTTTTTCAAACACTTCATCCTGAAAATAACTATGTTCTAAGATGTTTTCTTCCTCACAGATATTGAAGTGGCCTTCTTCAACTTTATCACACTGTTTTTGCAAGGCTTCTAGCAATGTTTTATAGTGATAGCTGGATCTGTCGTCTTCAATCGCCAAGGCTGCTTTCTCGAGGTTTTGACGCAACTGATTGATGCGGTACAATTGCAAATTCATTTTTGCTGAATTGTTACTGTTGGTTCTGACTTCTTCTGGGTCCCGAACACAAGGTTGCTGACAAATTGAAAGTTTTGCCTCACATTGTTCCAAATAATCCATAGCATCTTTATACAGCTCTTTGATGATCCCGAAGTAATTAGACTTCATATAGGTATGTTCTTCTAAGATCTCCTGGTCTTCAATTAGTGAATGGTTTGCCGATGCTTTGGTGAAGACTTCTGTGAGTCGCGATCTTCTTTCTGCGATGTACTTCTCTGTTTTTCTTGATGTCGAATCCTTTTTGATGTTGTTGAATATGCGTCCGATTTCTTTGTAGTGGCTCTCCTGACTTTTCACAATTTCGTTGATTTGTTGTATTTCCATCTTGCTGCCCTATCCTATCCTAACCAACCTAACAATGATATAAGGGGGTAGAACAATTACACTTAGTTGCGATCTATATCCTCGTTACGGTATGTGCGACTTCTCGAGCACCGGGGCGACCCTGTTCAGGGAGACCGATACCTGATCCGCTACCGAACGACGCAAACTAAGTTAGTCAGTCACTTGATATACAACGAAACAAGCGCTAGGTTTATGCGCAAGTCTGCTGTATACCAATTGTCTGTCAGTCAATTAGTCAATTTAAGGGACAAGATGATTCTCTACCGATGACTCGAAGGACCAAAATGTACAGCGTGATAATAGCCTTACGCTAAGATCGCGCTGTACAGGACTAAATACCTAATCCTAAGTACTACTAGCTAACGTTATCCTACACTATCCTAGATAATCTAACACTTACAATATCCTATCCTAGATCCCCTAAGCCCAATAACCTATGTAGTCTAAGTTTTATCCTATATTTGCCTAGCGTACAATGCGTATAGGCTTGGTACTCTGTGGTATACTGTGATACAGACCAGCACTTCTACGCACCTACTACCAAGCCCTTAACCTAAGGCACGTACTATAGTGGTACACTGTGGTATGCTGTGATACAGACCTACTCTTCGTACGCGCCTAATGCCCTAGCCCTACAGTCCCTAGACCCTAGCCCTACTATACGTATTTATATATACTTATATAGATAGGTGCAGGATATCTGCCAACTGAGACCTATGATGGCAGACGGAATGTGGGTAGGAATGGGGTATGGTGGTGATGGTTTTCTCACTGCCTGTCGAGCAGACTCACACGACAGATCGGTTGATGGCTAAAGGTGTCTTGGCCACAGTGAGAGGTGGAGGAAGGGTAGTGAGTCAAAGTCGGAATCAACTTAATGACTGGTTTATTGCTTAATCTACATGATCTTATATACTAAACTTATCCTATGTACACACATACCACATTATGATTGTGTGCTATGCGTGTAATGTACCATCTCAGTGCTATATACCTTACGTGATTACGTGATGTTTTATTAGTTTTATATATTTAATAAGTAATATGTTTTCCTTATTTTAATCACGTAGGATTATCTCGCTGAAATGGCACGTTCATGTGTGAACAACACGTATATTCTTTAGGTATAACAAAATCCTTAATACTGGAATCTTAAAGTTGTAAATTAACTTTATAAAATACTCTATTATTGTTTTTCGATTATTAGCTTATACGTCTGCGAAAGTTGTGTTATAATCAATTTATATATGATTTTATGTAATAAGACGTCAAACGAGTAAACGGATTACCTGATGGGGTCATCAACAAAGAAGATACGGGTGCGTTGCAGACCTTTTGGGGGTTAGGCTTGGGGATTTAGGGATTGAGAAAAATTGGGCTTCCGGTAACCTCCCTCACACGGCGAAACGCTATGCTGTGGTATTTGCATATGAAAACTGATATTCTATAACAGTAGTTACCGATTCTGTAAAAAATATTTTTTTTAGTATCTAATCAGCATACCAAATAACTATGCAGCCTACATGTTATTTTAAGTAAACGGCCAGTTTCTATAATCAGGTATGTAGGTATACAATTTTATATTGATCAAGTGTCTTATTTTCAATTTGGTCGAATGTTTTTGCTGGTCCCAGTAATCATTTGTTGAATTTATCGACATATCATATCGTTTCTGTCTACCGTGATATTTTTCGGAACATAATGGCTTCTAGCGGCTTAGTTTTTTGTCGATTGGATAGTCAGTTTTGTGGGCATTATTTAAGCTATCTTATTGAGTGGTATATAGGAGGCAATATATATTTTCTAGGAAAATCATCAAATAACTACTCCCGCCCAGGGCAAGGCGAGAGAGAGTGTCAGCCTCTTACTGACTGAACCTCCCCCCTCTCCCCCCCTCCCGATTCTTCTCCTTCTCTGGGGCGAGGCTGCGGTGACTCATTGCGCTTAACTCACAACCCCGGCTGAACATCAGCCCCGTCTGTGGTGGTCTGTTAGGGCTTTGAGGCGTACGCGGAGCGCTACGCGCCCGGCTTGTAAAGATTTAGAACAGGGTCCTTTTAGTTAGTCTGGCACTCCCTATCAAACATTGTCAACATCCCTCCAAGAAGGGGGTGATCCTTGTTGGGCCTGGATATTTGATTATTTCCCCTTTTTTTGACACCAGCGTGAAACAACCGGTATCACTCCGGTCAAGCCGACCCATTTGTGCCGAAGCTTTACTCTCCGACACTAATTATTCGGCATTTTTTGCTAACCACGATTCTAATAAAACAGATTTTTTTTATTGTCTAGAACATTTAACAGGCCACCTTAATACTAAGTGCATGCATGTGCTAGGAGTTACGAGTGTATTACCAACGTATGGGGAATTGCAACAATTAGCTTTGGCTATTATTTTCTCAAGGCACTCAAAACCATCCCAATCACAATAAACAGAATCTAACCAAATAAGAATATCAATAAAAACTAATTATATACTTTATTGTAACATTATTTATGGTCCATATTGTTATGATTACGGTATTGGATTTTACGATAAGAAGCCATTAGTATATTGTGTAGTGTCATTATCCAAATTTTCGATAAGATATTATTAAGCTTTGTTATAAATACATTAAGTTTATACAATTTACATACTTGAGTATAATAAAGGTGAAATTATGAAAGATATTATAATATATAATAACATGTACCTACTTACGAGTGGATATGGTTATTAAATTATTCAAAGTATTTGTATTTAGTTTTATGATTATCTGTCTGTATAATTATCTGTCCTCAGCATATAGTGTCCACTGCTGAACAAAGAAAGACCTCTTTTAACAAAAAAGATTTAAAAGCATAAATATAAAGCATTATTCACTACACTTGCTCATGGCAGATTCTCGATTTCAAACTTATATTTAGCAATTTTATTCTGTTGTCCTTCACACGCATGCCAGTTTTGTCTCAATAATCTAAGAACCTCCGAGTTACCACGACAAGAAAATAAATCATATTATTTTTTATTTCCAAATGCAAATTTAATTACTTACTTATAAGTTGAAACGTACTTAAATATAATTCACCATTGAAAAGATTTGTAATAAGACTTAAATTAATTGACAAAATAACAAATTTGTATTAAAAGTGCGTGAGTTTTGAAATCGAACGGAATAGGAGCAGCCAATAATATTTTATTTGAATAGGAATCCGATAAGGTAAATACAATTCAATTGTTATTTAGAGAGAATTGAAATTTGACTATCGATAAAGTCATCGTCTGTATACATAATTGTTTTTTTTTTCATTTAATTTCACCTGTATCACGTTTTGTTTTTTTTTTGTGGTTTTCAACTACAAGTTCAGATTTCTGTATTTTTTTTTTAATTGAGGTTGTACAATAAAACTTTATAGCTATCATTGAATTGTTTGATAACACGAGACGACAGCGCGTTTCGCGTTACTGAATTTTAGTGCGGCACGGTTCAACCAAGCTCAATGCTGATAAATTTATATACGGAAATACGTAAATTTATATTTCTAGGACTATTTCACGATGTACGCTGAAAGACGAAACTTAGGAGTCGATATGTGTAACTTAGGTTATTGATAAAATATTATTAAGCTACACATAATTGTATAATGCTTGTTATTTGGCAATTATGCGTTGCACCATACGAGGATTTTAAAGGGGTTATTTACGTCAAGCACATTGCAAGAATTATCTCTAGTTTCTTTTATAGTTTTGGTGATGAATTGACTGAAAAAAGTTGTATTAGTTTCAAGTCATAACGGAACTGTTATTCAAGAGTAACGTGCGCGTTGCGGCGACGTTCCATCGCTCCGCCGACGGCTGTAGGGAGAGTACAGTATGAATTATTTTGCGTTTTTTTTATTTACAGATTTTTATTTGTCACATCAAAAATAGCGTAGATATATTCAGCCTAAAGTTTAATTACTCGGTAATCATTACCTACATAAAGAGGGCGCTAGAAGAAAACCACTCCTGCAAATCTAAAATAAAAGTTTCTAATTTTGTATGGAAAGTATAGAGGTAACCCAGCTAATGGGTCATTTGATGGTAAGCAATCGGTGTCGTCCATGAACCCCCACTTCACAAGAGGAGGAGGAACCTTTTGGAGGTTAGTGATGGAAAAAGAGGAAGAATTGGGCCTCCAGTAACCTCACTCACACAATGAAACATTACACGAGTACATGTCATGAAGATTTTCCGCGAGGCCGTGGCACGAATTCAGTCAAGCCGGTTCATTTGTGCAGAACACTTTTAGATTAATTACAAAATTAATAGAAATAAACATTTAGCTACTAAAATCATTTTCAAAAAGAAAAAACTAGCTATAAAACTTCCAATCGCGATATCAATAGATTAGGCGAATTTAAAATAATATCGAGTACCTCGGTGTAACGTTGAGGCAATTTCACTATTTTCATTGAAACAGAATTCAGTTTGAAACTGTAAAATAGTTGGCGTCGTTCCCAAATCGTTGGTGTGTGACACACTTTATTTTAAACTGATAATTCCTTTACGTTGGCATTTAATCAGGTTAGTTTTTTTTTTCGAGGTTTAATAATAATTATAAAAAGATCAATCATGATTGATCTAGGATTTTGTCCTGTGTCGTTACAAACTACAATTTCACATACACATGACACCCAGACCCGGAACAACAATTTGTGGTTCACACAAAGAGCTGTTCCGTGCGGGAATCGAACCCGCGACACGTTGCACGGCAGCCAGTTGTCCAGCCACCACACCAACCGTGCAGACAATTGATGATGAATAATTATGTTTTAGATAACCATGTGTGCGGAGTCGTGATTGAAAGGAGGCAAGGCATTTGATGCATGAATATATGGGATGCAAACCTAAAAACCAATATGGCTGTGATGTTTTTGTTTGGTGATAATCATCAAAGAGACGTCTCTCGTTGGCAGACTCTAGTGTCTAGGATCACATTTACATCACATCCAAACACAAAACAATAATTTGTTGATCCCACACAATCTTGTTTCAATCGGGAACGTAATACTAATGTAGTACGTATGAACGTAATACATATTTTGTGACAAATAAATGTATCGATCTATCTATCTAAGAGACAACACGCTGCACGGCAGCTCGTTGGCCAGCTGCCGCTTTAACTCTACACTCACAGTATTTAGCGTTTATTGTAACTTATCTCATAACTGACTTGATGTTTGTGATAAATTCTTTATTATAGATATGAATACTTCCTCGAAAAGTAATATTAATTTAATTTTCAACATTACCTTTAAACTCACTTTCGACGACCTTTCGGCTTTCATATAGTAATCATATCCAACAAAATAAAAAACTCTGTGAAAATTTCAGACGAAAATAATAGGTATTTGTTGGATGTTGTCAGAAGACAAAAAATTTGGTTTAGTTTTTGATGTTTTTAGATATATACCGAGAATAATCTTGTTTATAATATTAAATCTTGTTATTTTATAAAAATAATATATTTAATTAATAATAATATACTTTCATTTAAATTGTAAATATTGATGACGCCTCGCGCAATAAAATTGTTTAACCGGTGCGTATTGACTTCGACCCCACGTACGCTTTCCAAAGGTCCGGGATCGTTTAGTTCCGTGAAATGAAATAAATAAAAAAACTCGCATTATTAAAACTAACATGGTTCTTTTTTATGTAATAGGAGAGCAAACGAGCAATCGGATTACCTGATGGTAAGGAATCAGCGCCGCTTACTGCTTATAATATTTTATGCACGAAACTAACTTAGGTCACTTTAATAATAAAATTTCGTGTCGCCTTTCCAAAAATGTTTCGTTATCTAGAAGATTAGTAATATTTAAAACAAAGACCATTTTCTATCTGTTCTTATTAAAAATAAAATTTTAAAATCTATACTCGCTACGTGGGCCTAAAATGGTCGTAGTCCTTCCTAATACAGTAATTAAGGTTAGCTACAATATTCATAATTTATTATAGCTATCACAGAACGGACATCAAAAACACATAAAAGTCACATCTACAGTGAAAGAAAAAGAGAAATAAACAACATCCTTTATCAAGGTTTATAATATATGTATATAGGTAGGTATCCATAAAACAAAATCTGTTCTAAAAAAAACACACACTGTAGCTACAATACATAACATCAAATACGGATGAAAATATCTTACATTCAATTGAGCTCCAAATTTTGTCCCGGAATTTACAGCTTTTCTAACTTTTTTTACGGGATCCGTGATGGTTAAATCCGTTTAGGGATCCGTGGCGGTGTTCGGGAAACGGATGTCAATCTGTCAGTACGTTTGACTTAACGTTAGTTTGTTGTATGAAGGTAGAAATTAATCCTTTGAAATTTTCATTCTTGCAAAAATATTCCTTTTTCCATTGCTACAGAGTTGGATTTTGTGTAAATCAATATTTTATCTTTGAGTCAAATTTCTTGGAAATTTGAAATTGTTTCATAAGGATAACATAGTGTACACTTTGATGTCTCTCAACTCTTTATATCAATTCGAAAGGAGTTACTAAGATTCAAAATGGTTTGTCAGATTAATTATAATGATTAAAAAATATTTTCACTAGGTATAGCTAGTAGCCTACGTCGCTAAAGGTTGCTATTTTACAATCTTCCCCTGTACTTGTTTAAATTTTCTTTCATAAGACTCTAACAATAAAAAACGCAGCAAAAAATAATTTGCTAAATAGATACAGGCGTTTCTGAGTTATGCGCTAACCAACACATTTTACAAAACATTAATAGATATAAAGATTAATATATTAAAAAAGGTATTATAGTTTTTTTTTACTTAACTACGGCGTTGTGTTTCCTCATGTGAGGAGCTTACCAGAGGTTCAATCCTTCCCCTCCCCCATCCCTCCCCAGTCCTTCTTAAACCTTCGAAACACTAATCCTCAAAAGGCCGGCAACGCACTCGTAACTCTCCTAGTGTTTTGGGTGTCAAAAGTTCGCGCCAATGCTTACCATCAGGTAATCCGTTTAAGCGCTTACCGACCTATCACATACAAAAACTATTGAAAATACGTACATTTTAAAGATTAAGAAAGAACACTTCGAATCCTAAAAACAAAGTTGTGACTTGTAAACAAAGAAATGAAATTATTCTAGCATTTAATATGTACAAATTAATATGAAGGCACCGGGGGTTTGGTACAAACATCAAAATCCCGATCATCGTCTTCACAGTCCATCGCAGGGCGTAAGATTTTATAATAAGACCGAATAAAAATATGACAGTCACAGCGCTCGCTCTCCACCATAATGCTTACGAAGAACTCTCTGTTTGACGTTCCGCCAGAGTACAATTCATTGTACCCTCGTCGATGAATAGTGACAAAACCTCCTTCAAAATTCAATTTAAATAATCGATGTGCAGTCAAATATTTACAAAAAATCAAACTTTAATATTATGTTAATAGAAAAACGTGTGTCCCGTAAGAAATCGTAGCAACATAGTATCTATTAATATTATTTGCAGACATGAGCTTGTAATTACAACCTATAACTAATTCAGTTTGTCGATTCAATATAATTATAGACGTGTACACGAACAGGTGATCAACCCGCGGTTTGCGGATAATCCCAACACCAATACAATACATTAATAATTTGTCTTACTGCGTTCTATTGAGGGTTCGATGACCTTGAACTTTATGACAGGATAATAGAATATGTAATTACATATCATGTCGAACTAAAATCTGGTTTCTGGTTTCTGTAGATTTTCGAAATGAGTACCTGAAGGGTTTCAGCCTGGGCAGTGGTGTAACAATGCTAGGGCAATTTTAGCTTAGAGCAGAAGACAGCATACCTTCTCACCCCATCCAGAAAAAAAACCCACCTCATAGCTGACGGATTACCTCATGGTAAGCAGTCAGCGCCGCCCATGGACATTGTTGAGGGTGTCTAGAAGAGTTACGGGTGCGTTGTCGACATTTTGAGGATAAGGGATTTGGAGATTTAGGAATTGGGGGAGGGAAAGTATTGGGCCTTCGATAACCTCACCTGCACAGAGAAACACAACGCTATGGATGTTTCACGCCGGTTTTCTGTTAGGCCGTGGTACCACTCTAATCAAGCCGACCTATTCGTGCCGAAGCATGGCTCTCCCACACTTGCAATTGGTAGTGCAATAAGGTATTATTAAGGCATTATCACCTCGCCTGGTTGAAAGACCTTCCTATTCTATTTTTTCCTCTGTTCCTTTAATAATCATCAGCCCAACAGAGAAAGCAAAATCCAGTTTTTTTCCATTGCCCCTCTTTCATAAGCTTATACAAAGACGCGAACTCATAAATAAATAGCTTACAGAACGCATAAAGCAAGCCCCTCTCACACTTGACCTATTTTTATTTCCGTATAAATAAGCATGGTGAATAGGATGTATAAGTCTGTACAGATTTGCCCATAAAACTAGATAGATGGCGCCATTTTATCCCTTCCTAAGCTACTTTGTATACGCAGTGGGTAGCTCGCATTCAATTCCTGAACGAGTTTGTGTTATTTGGGTTAATAAATTAAGATCCTAATGTTGTATAAATAATTAAGTTTCGTACCTGAATAGTTAGACACATAAAGACCACATATACCTAAAAACTTTTTTCTACTTCAAAGAAATGTTATGGCCAAGTCTGAAGCCACACGGATATCTTATCATTTCATTTTTAGTGTGAAAGAACCAAATTTCGTCACGAGTGGTCTAGACTGGACTGATACACGACCTCACAGAAAACCGGCGTGAAACAACGACAGCGTTGTATTTCGTCGCGTTACTGGAGACCGGACGGCACTCCCCTGTGCCACCCCCATCTCTAAATCTAATCACCAAAAGGCCAGGGACGTATTCGTAAGTCCTCTGGCGTCACGGATGTTCAATTCAGCATAAAATCTCTTAAACATCCGATCAATATAATGTATAAGTCTATCCGATCTGTGACAGTTTAATCAACTAACTAACAAAATGAATTAGCAAAAAAATTTCAATTTCCCAAAAAAAATTATTAAGAAATGGAAATACATAGCCAAGCTACTCCTTGGTACTTCAATCACAAAAACCACGAAACAAAAAAAAATGGAAGCGACAAGCACAATCTATCAACCGTCAGCAAAACAGTCACGCGAAAAAGACACGAACAAATTAGGTACAGAACCCGCACATTGTCGGCTTTGTTTGCCACGACACTTGAGACACGACAGTTTATACTCAATCATTCATCAGAATTAAAAATAGGATTCTATTACTGAAATTGTAGAATGCTTGAAGACAATAAAGTCCATTTTTGTTTAACTCACCACATATTGTTCTTGTAGGAAAGTATTTATGTATAAGACCTGTAATTTAACAGACCCTCTTTTGAACGTCGAACTATATCGCTACTCGTATATGTACAACAAAGTCGCTTTCTCGGCCCCTATGTATGCTTAAATCTTCAAAACTACGCAATGCATATTGATGCGGCTTTTTTAAAAAGATAAGGGGATTAGAGAAGGTTTATAATAATAATGTATAATAACATCCATTAAATAGTTTAGAAATTTAGTATCGCCATTGCACTAGTCAGTCTGTCGGTCAGTCCCCTAGTAGAGCTATTTGCTCGTTCCCAAGTGTAGTTTTCTATAAAGAGGAAAAAGCAAGAAACTTCAAGGAACAGTAATAAACATCCATCCATACTAACAAACTTTATATTATTAGTAAAATGACTGTCCTACATTTTGCCGCCTAGACTAGACAACGCACGAAACAAGATCAAACGCTTTTCTTAACCTAGTTCTAAACTAAACATCTGTAGTTCACTTCGATCGATTAGCAATGACGGCCTTCGCTCGAAAGTACTTCCAGTAATTTGATACTCAGATGCCCATTTACGCTTACATCGCGAAGTAATCCTGAATATAATGGCTATAATGAAATGAATTGACATTTTCTACCGAAGCAGCTGTTAACTGTTCAAATTGTGACGCTTTCTAATTCTGCATGGTTAGATGAAAAAGTTATTTAACGTTGAAACGATATTTTATATACAATTATAGGTAGGTAGAAGCTAGCTAGTAAGGAGTTTGTGAACTGTATTGAGTTTTGTGGAATCTGTATCCATCCATAGTCTATGTATGTTATGTTTACACCAACGAGACGAAAAAGTATATTACTGTTTCTTAGTTTGGAACATAATGAGAAAGTATTATTAACAAAAATGTTCATAACTCAATATCATAATGATATCTCGTGCCCTAACTGACGTTAGATAGAGTGTCAGACTCTTACTGACTGAAAATCGCTTCGTTCTTTCATCTGCTCTGAGCCGGAGCTGCGGTACATTATTCCGCTTACAATTGAAATCCTGGACGAGCAACAGACATATTGGGCTACATCTGTGGTGGTCTAATGGCGCCATGTAACGTGTCACTGGTAAGAAAATCCTTATGTAAAGAATTCAGTTTAAGTGAAGTGGCGATTAAAAATAAAAAAGAATTTCGTCTGACGTAATTGTGACATTGATTGTGTATGTATAGTTTTTTGTTACGAACTAGTTATAGGACTTACAATGATATTAAAATTTAAAAGGTGTAGATAGGTCATTAGCGTTCAGCAAGTGATACATTAAAATGTGGCTAACTTGCCACATTTTTTTCGTATTTGTCCCTTTTTCACTCGCGATTATTGAATCATGCCATCTCACTTTGACGTCTAATCATACGAATTATTCTTGTGTGCATTAGTGTGCCGTTTTTGAAAATCGAATGTTGTTTATGTAACCTATCTACACTATTTTACTTATAATATAATTGGGTATAAAGTTGTAAATGACAAAAGAAATACAATTGGCCTATTGTAATTTTGCTCAACTGCAGTTTGCGTTGTTCACAAATTAATGCAAAGCTGTAGGACTAATTAATCGTATTATATGTCATGTCCTTGTCACGACCAACTGGTTTAAAGGCCAATAACTCGGCACGAAGTCACAGAGGAATATATTACAAACTATGAGGATTAAACTGTTATGTTCAGGTGTAAATTGATTACATTAGTGCTAGTTATAGTTATAAGTGTGGGAGAGCCATGCTTCGGCACGAATGGGTCGGCTCGACCGGAGTGATACCACGGCCTCACAGAAGACCGGCGTGAAACAACCACAGCGTTGTTATTCGCCGTGTGAGTGAGGTTACCGGAGGCCCAATCCTTCCCCGCCCCCAATCCCTCCTCAATTCCTAAATCTCCAAATCCCTAATCCCTAAAAGGTCGGCAACGCACTCGTAAATCCTCCGTTGCGGGTGTCAATGGGCGGCACTGATTGCTTACCATCAGGTAATCCGTCTGCTCGTTTGCCAACCAATTACATAAAAATAAAAAATAAAAAAATAGTTATCTTACTAATACTGTAAATATACATTTTGTATGCTTTTTTCAAACAAATATATAGTTAATTTTTCTTCTTATTGTTATTCCTTTACAGTCCTGGGTGGGACTAGAAGTCTAGTCCTTAAGAGTGCTCTTTAATTCAAACTTCAGCATGAATGGATCAAGGCCTTGAAGAAAATCAGCGAGAAAACCACGGCGTGGTGATTACACCTTGTGAGTGAGGTTTCCGGAGACCCAATCCTTTCCTATCTCCAATGCCTAAATCTCAGAAACCCTAATCCCTATAAGGCCGGCAACGAATTTGTTTCTCCTCTAGTGTTGTGGGCGTTCATGGGCGGTGTCGATTGCTTGCCATCTGGTAATATGTGTAGGTACTAGTTTGCCACCCTATCTCATAAAAAATTCTTACTTGTATATTCTACCCGTTTTTTTCGATTCGTGTTGGGCTGCGGTATATTATGGCGCTTGCACCCGTAACTGGGTGTTTGTTACTCGTTTACATGAAAACTCCACTAAATGTGCAGTCTTTTATTTTATACTAGCTTCGCCCGTTCTTTGCTCGTGAAATATGTTCATAAAACCAACCTGTGTGTTAATCCAGAACATCACCTACCAATGTTCGAAAATTCAACCAAATCAGTCCAGCTGTTTTAGCGTGAAAGAATAACAAAAATACATCAATACTGATGCACATCAAGACTGCACGGTTGGTGCGGTGGCCGGGCAACTGGCTGCCGTCCAACGTGTCGCGGCTTCGATTCCCGCACGGTACAACTCTTTGTGTGATCCACAAATTGCTGTTCCGGGTCTGGGTGTCATGTGCACGTGAAATTGTATGTTTGTAACCGCACCCACGACACAGGAGAAAATCCTACTGTGAGACAAGGTTTTTTTTTTAAAAAAAAGAAAAAATATATTCTTAGAATATCTGTAGGATAGCAGGGCAAGAAAGATTTCGTTTAATTATTACCTCCCTACATTACGTTGTAAGTCGTAAAACTTATAAAAGTTTACGTAAAACCATAAATCCCCATTTAGGCTAACGACTTGTAAGTAGGCTACCGACCCCATGATGGCACAGCATCCACAAACGAGATAGACCCAAAAAGATCTAATTTCCTCCCCTTTGAAACGTTTTCTCGGCAACTGGGTGAAAAAACGCAAGTGTTCGTTACGACCTAATTACAGAACAAAAGTTTGATGTAGCAAAGTTTAATTAACATTGCTTGGTACCTAAATCATTGGAAAGGAGGATTTTATCAAACTTGTTCGTAATACGGGTAAATAAGACGCTTCAAGGGCTTTCACTAAAGAGGTTTTAAAGACGCTGGCTGGACAGAATTGGTTTAGAAAAAAAATTATTACAGTTCAAGGAAGTAGTTAGATTTTTCATATTAATATTATATAGGTACATGCGTACTCTGTGTGTAACTCTTTCAAGATAAACATGAATAGATTTGAAATAAAACTTGTCTCCTTTATAAACTAACCAGGAATAGCCATATTACTTAAGCTTCATAATAGACTAAACTATCATACTTCGGTGTATTATAAAGCTTACTCTGTCTCTTTTTTTTATAGTAACTATCGTGAGACATAATATATTTATTGAAAATAAAAACTAACCCACGTGAATTAACTGAGATATGCTCTAATATTTTCAAGTCTCAATAAACAATATAGGTGTGTTTAAGTGTGGGAGAGCCATGCTTCGGCTCGAATGGGTCGGCTCGACCGGAGTGATACGACGGCCTCACAGAAAACCGGCGTGAAACAACCAGAGCGTTGTGTTAGTGAGGTTACCGGAGGCCTAATCCTTCCCCTCCCCCAATTCCTCCTCAATCTCTAAATCTCCAAATCCCTAATCCCTAAAAGATCGGCAACGCACTCGTTACACCTCCGTTGCGGGTGTTCATGGGCAGCGCTTTGCTTACCATCAGATAATCCGTCTGCTCGTTTGCCGACCTATTACATAAAAAAATACCCATCTATAATTAATAAAAAAAAGTTACGATATGAAATTAGAAACATACTTTTGTTATAATACACTTAGCAATACTAGCATCCTTTTACAATACTAGCATCAAAACTAGCAAAAATCTTCAACCATCCTTTCCTACTTACAGCGTACGTCAAACAAACATTTTGTATTCCATCCAAGTGTACGCTAACAGCTTGGATAGCTTTTATCTTGGCTGAAGGCTCTCTTTTACGCCAACTAGTTGCCAAATAGTGCAACATTATTGCTAATTCGTTGGGGCTTTAGACAGCATGCCTAAGTTGATGTATTCAGGGCAAAACTATACAACAACGCCTTGTTTCTGGAATTGTGGAAAAGGATTTGATCCCTAGACACATTGCAGGAGGATGAAGTCTCTTGCTCGTTCATTTTTTTTTGTATTCATATATCATTTATTGTGTATAAGTGTGTGAGTGCCAAGCTTTGGCACGAATGGGTCGGCTCTACCGGAGTGATACCACGGCCTCACAAAAAACCGGCGTGAAACAACCACAGCGTTGTGTTTCGCCGTGTGAATTTGGTTACCGGAGGCCCAATCCTTCCCCTCTCTAAATCTCCAAATTATAAAAAGGTTGGTAATGCACTCGTAACTGCTCTGTTGTTGCGGGTGTCCATGGGCGGCGTTGATTGCTTACCATCAGGTATTCACTCGTTTGCCGAATTATCAAATAAAAAAAATGTATGCTAAAATACTTAAAACTGCGCAACTGCGTAGTCTACCTCTCTAATAAATAGTACATGTTTTGTAATTTTTCAAATTGTAATTTTTTTTTTTTGACATTATGTTATAATTTTCATATTATTTTGCTATTTTATTCTCATCCAATGTTTTTAATTTTAAATTGTGAACGCTAAAGTCGTCGAAATTTATTAAATAAATACCAAATAGATCTCTATTTATTTTTTCAAATAAATAATTTATTCATATACAAAGTTTAAATATGGTAAATGCTACAAATAAGTAGAATTTTTACAATTATTTAAGTTTAATATATTTTTATTAAAACCTACTTTTGTAATATAAAATTATTAGAATCACTTCTTTGATATCTCTATTGAAATATTACTAAAGCAATTGATAATAAAGTGACTTATTCTTAGAACACAATAAAACGAATATTTCTTTGTAGAAATATAAAAAAAAACTTTGTAATTGTTTTCCTTTACTCTCCCGTATTTATTGTACAAAGTGGCCAGTAACAATATTACCATTTAAGTGTACCTTCAATTGTTTATTAATTAAAAAAAAAATAAGAAAAATCTTATTTATTCTATACATTTGAGTTACCAATTCAGATGTAAGCCTGCTAAAAAAATAAATGTTTTGTAACACTTTTCAAGAACAATTTTAGTAAGAGTTATCGCACATAAGGTTCAAAATAGATCTAAGTAATTATACTATTTGTGTTTTCTTTTAAATTGAATCAGACATCGATCTTAGGACCTCACGAAAAGCAGTCACTAACAAAATTACACCAACAACACGATAGCACTCAGTCATTATTACAATCCTAAGATAAATCTTACTAACAAAAAAGTAATAAAAAAGTATGAGAAATTACTTTGAAAAACTAATTTGTTCTTAGTTAATTATCATAAGAAAAGAAATTAATGTTGTATACAGGAAAAATTAAAAAAAAAACTTCGCCCTTTAGAACGGATTCTGTGATTAATCGCGTTCCCGCTGAATCTGATGAGATTTTGAATATTTATTCAGTCGCCTCCGCATTTCTATTGGGGGCCCCTAATGGTATTATTTCTTTATTTTTCTGTGGCTTCAAAATTAGGTTGGAATTGAGTACCTGACTTGAATTTTATATTGATTAACATCAGTCGGCAGCGCGACGTGCACGCTGTTTATGAGCAAAACTTCCCTAACGTTGTGACTTAAAATAAAAAGTATAAAAACTAAAACCCAACTATGACAAAAACCGATGCTGAAAAAGTATAAAACAAGATTTTCAGAATACTCAAAGGCGTAGTCACACGTTATTAAAGTGCAGGTTTGGTAAGTAAATGTAACGTGTGACTACGCTTTTGCCAAACATGGTATAATTATCTTAACTTTATTTTCTTTAATTGCTAAACTTTATTTTATTAACTTTTATTGTCTAGAGGACGCCACATTAGATTTTGTGATACCCCATATAGCCTATAACCAGCGAACAATTAAGACGTTTCTAATGATATGTCATTTGTCGAATTCTGATAAGTAGTTTAGAAGTTACGAGGGAACAGATGAATAAACATACACACATACATAGCCTGTCAAAATCATAACCCTCCTTTTGCTTTGCCGTAGTCGGGTAACTAGTAAAGATTTTCTCAGTTGATGTCCATGAATAAATTGCAACTTTCAACAAATTTTAGTACGTCTTAAAATATTTGCTGTTCAAAAATCGGTTACAAAGACGTCTTTGATTTCAAGTTGATAATAAACTACCATCCGTACATAAAACTCTCCTCCATGTTAAACGAAAATCTTTGATCGAAAATTCTCAACCTGAACACTATTGAAACACACAAGTTAAACAATATCAACAAATAACAAAACCATATAAATATCCTTGTTTGTCAAAAAACTCCGCTTCCAAAATTATCCATTTTGTCCTTTCACAAAAACACTTACATGACCTAAGGGTCTTATTCAGCTCAAAACGACTCGACCCCTAAATGTAGGGGATTCGCCAGTCTAATCCTTATTGTTTATCTAATATCCAGAATAATTATTATCCTGTACTAAGCACTCTGGGCACAATTATTGCCTGATAGTTTGGGTCTAAATTATTAGCCAGAAACAACCCCTAATACTAGATACATATTTTATTGTTCTATGCGTAAGGTTCATTTCAGCATGCATGATAGTTTGCTGTATTAGCACAAATGGCTTTGGATTTGATAGGAATGTTTGCTAATAAGGTTCAAAATAGATCGCGGTTTAATATTGGTCTTTTGAAGTTATTAATACCTGTTAGATTATTGGGGTCGCCGATTTCAATTTTGATAATATTCTAATCAACTGTTTTGGTGTCTTTAGGACCCATTGCAATGGCTACAGGACCTACATGGCCCACTTCATATAGGTCAATTTTGATAAAATGTACCTAGGCTAAATGCTGAGGAAACATATTTTGAGGTCGTTGAAGAAATTAACTGATTAAAAAAGCTCTCTGCTTTGGAAAGAGAAAATAGCTGTACTAAGAGGACTACACAACAGACTGACACTTTTTAAAAGTGCCTGTAAGTCTAGGTTACGTAGATTCTAATTGCAATAAATGATTTTGTTTTGATTTTGAAGAATATAATGAAATAAACTGTTCACAGAACTCATTCGAAATTAAAGAAATAGAAGCAGAATAGATTTAAATCAACACCGAGCCCTAACAACATAGCTTACAAAAACGCCACAAAACAGAATTTGGAAAAAAATATGAAATTATATGACCAACCGGTCCCACAGTTCGCAGAGGACTAAAGATTCTAATCTCTCATTGAAAATCTACATAAAAAGCACCATTAATCTACCTTAGTATAAGGAAAACAGTTTAAGGCATTAGAGAAAAAAAAAACAAAAGACGTCTTTTCGATCATTAATAAAACAGCATCATGCCATTTTATTCCTTGACAGGATAGATAGAAGACCACATTTTCCATGCAGCTTTCATTTTCACCTTCCTTATTCAATTTACTGCTGAACTTTTAAATATTTTAAAATAATACAGCTTTACAACTTTTAATTTCTGAAATGAGCAGGAGTACACTGTTTTGATCCATTTTCACAATTGTTAGGGGGCTATCCATTACCATTATATCATGTACTACAAACTTTATAATTATAAATATACAAGGATACAAAATCCGCAACACATTTGATACCATCAAACGAGGTCTGCATACTATCAGGTATAATCGTTGTATCTATGTAACTAATCCAAAACTATCAATGAAATTCGGAAACCGCAAAAAAGCTCTAAGTTCCATGAGGACCAAGTCCCAAAGCCAGGTTACAAAAAAGGCCACCACAGACGGGGCCCTATAGGGCTGATGCTTAGCCGGGGTTGCGGACTAAGCGTATTAAGGGACCGCAGCCTCGGCCTAGACCAGAAGAAGGAACAGAGCGTTTGTTAGTCAGTATGATTCTAAAACTCCCACAAACTCCCTCACGCCTCACCCTCAGCGAGACATGTCTTTGACGGTTTTCCATTCAGTTACTAAATAGGCAGCTTAAGATGAGCAATAAAAAAGTGCAGAAAATTAAACACCGTTGATCATTAATAACATCCTACAATTCGAAGTTTCCAGAACAATCTCGATTTGTCGACGCGAATTCATTAGTTTAGCTTTAATACTAAGACATACATTAGGCGTAGTCAAATGAGCCATCTGTGTTGTGTGTCAGTTTCACTCAGTGAAATGTTAGGTTTTAGACGGATTACGAACTGGGATTTAGAATAGATGTCAATGTCAAATTGTAATTGTCTAAATTACAGTGTCTATAGGCACTTTTGAATGTCTACATTGCTTGAATGAATAATAATAGTAATTTATGTTGTAAGATAAATTATGTGGTCAGTTTCCGATTCACATTCATCATCAACATCAGCTAATATTTCGGATTCATCATCATCATCTTCAGCCTATAAGTCCCCATCGCTGGTTAAAGGGCCCTATTTTCGCGGAGGTTTGATTATAACGCACCACGCTTGCTCAAGACGGATTGATTTTAAACTTATGATTAGAAATCATAAATCTATGTTCCCTTACGAGGTTTCCTGAACACACTGAGGACAATCTTCTCCCCCTCTTTTTCTTATTGGGGCATGCCCGTCACAACCTTCCGAAACCGTTGCAACTAAGAGTAGACCGACTATGGATAAGCTACTGCAGGTCTTACAGGATATTCACACAATGCTTGCTAACCCCTTTGACGATATCGTTAATTTGAGTTCTTTGTCAAACGAAACATCTTATTTTCATTATCTTTCATTTTCTATTTCTGTCTCACACACCTACATCGCATGAGTACGAAAGAGCGTTTATGAATTCTTAATTTGTACAGGACCAATCACAGATCTTCTAACAAACAATTAACTTGGATTAGCCGCTTCGTCTAATGTCTTATTACTTCATACAGTTAGATATTGACGCACTCACTTGGTATTTGAAATTGGAATAAAAGAGAATATGGAGGATGTCTCAGCCAAAATTATTTCGAATAATTAATATATTAAAGTATTAAAATAATATTAAACAATACTTAAGACGCAAAGAAACTCAAACTTCAATCTAAGATTAAGAAAAATTAAAAACTAAAGTAATCTAAGTCAAAGCCAAAATCATTTTTATTCCAACTTAAGCATAAACGTGTACTTTTGAAACGTCAAGAACAGATTAATAGTCTGATAGTCAGTTTCAGTTCAGTTCAGTGAAGCTAAATTCTCGATTATGAATCTGGAAATGCATTAGCAATTTTTCGATGATAAAAAGACATACCTATATATTTTTCACATCAAGACGTAATTCTTAATGTTGCTGCAAAGTTTACAGGAAGCAATCATACAATTGTAAACTCGTTCTTCTACTTAAAAACCACCATGCCAAGTCACAACCAAACTCGAAAACAAAAGAAAAGCAATCAGTAATCACGTTCAAGATAAAAATGAAACACCAGACTCTTATGATGAATACTTAACACGCAACCATTGCTTCACAAAATTCTGTTTATCCATCTCTGAGGTTTACTGGCACGAAATTTTCAATTAGGAAAATAGTAGTGTCACACACACAGGGCCCAGGAAAGCACGTAAAGCCGTTTGGTGTGCGTTCGTGTCGGATTCCCGTCCCCACGGGCGTCAGCGAAATGCATGTGTTTATTTACACAGTTCACATGTTTCGTGGTATCTTTCACAGTAAATGAGAAATGGTGAGAAAGTCAAATGCATTACAAGTTATAAATTATTAGTTCAGCCAACAACATTGCCCATAGTATTAAGATGAAAATTCTGCGTGCATTTCCATACTATAATCTATGTATTTGCGTAGTTTCATTCGGACCCGTTCAGTAGTTTTGCCGCAAAAAAATAACAAACCTCTATACTTACTAACTATCGCGTTTGTAATATTAGAACGACTGTTCGTTACTCCATTTGACATCAACACTTACGGCCTTCTTACAAACCAAGGGTTTTCTTTAGCCTAGTTCTACCCATTCAGCCGTTTTTTTTTTTGTATTTCGAATTGAAAGTAGGTGAGAATAAGATTCAAAATACAAAAGATAACTGAAGATAAGTCTTGTTGTGTAATAAGGAGAGCTGAAGTCTAGGCTGAATTGTCCGGCGATTTTTACATAAAAAGGTTTGTTTATAATCTCCTTGCTGAAATCCATATGAATTTCAAAGTCTACACCTTTAAATAAAATAATACTATTTACTTGGTTACTGTAATATTATAAAAACTTAGTCAGATCTTTAAAAAACTACGAGAAGGTGAAGGAATCTAGCAAAACGTATTCTATTCCGCCGGTATTGCTCGGCTCATTGGGTTAGTCGATTGGTTTCTATAAATACTAAGATCACTTTAAAACACTTACTGGCCTATTACTTTATATAGTTAACTTAAAAAGAAAGTTGACTGAATTTATTTTTCAATTATCAAGAAAATACTATATTTTTTTTATGAATTATTTAAATTCCATTGTCATTGGACGACTTTTAGATCAGCTATCCATTTTCAAAAAGAATACTAACATCTTCAAATGAAATTAGCAAAACATTTGCTAGTTATAAATAACTTTAATCACTACACAGTATAAAGTAAAGTCGCTTTCTTTATCCCTATAGCCCTATGTATGCTTACATCTGTAAAACTACGCAACGGATTTTGATGCGATTTTTTTAAGCTTAAGTGATTAATATATAAGTTCGTATATAATGATGTATAATAACATCCAATAAATAGTAGAGAAATTAAGTATCAGCAATGTTATGTACCCGTGCGAAGTCCGGGCAAATCGCTAGTACCATATAAAAAACATTCTATATAAAGTATCGTAAAAACTTTTCACGCACGACATCGAATCAAGGAAACGAAACTTCTAGAAATTCTTTCTGATCGAAAGCCTGTTAAGCTTTACCGCAGTTTATCAGTACCATAAATCTTTAAGATCATTGAGATAATACTGGTATTCGATGTTAAATATTTACGTTACACATAGAACTTATAAGATTATCTCAGACCCGATAAATATTGTATTAGGAGCATGCCTTTTAAGTCGTTTTCAGATATCGGATTTGTAACAAATATCAATCGGATTTGAAACATACTATAAATATACCATCCTACTTATAAACGCGAAAGTTTCTAATCTTTTTTTTTATTGAGAGAGTAATAAAATATAATTATATTACGAATATAACGAATTGTACAGTCAATCAAATAATAGTGTATCAATACTGTTAACCTGTACAGTTGACTCATAATCGTTTTAATAATGAAATAGTTTTCGAATCAACCAAAACTTAAATGTTCAATATTAGAACGAATGACGTAGGTACTTTAATTAAATATCACACGAGTACTCATGTCATAGGCACTAAAATATTCACGTTATTATAATAACGTTAAATTAATTGCAAAGCCAAAATATCGACTGCAGTATTATTATTAAATAACATAACATTAATTCGTAAAGAACCTATCACTTTTAATGTAATTCGATATTTAAATTAAGTGAATCGTGTGAATCGTGGATTAAAATAATTTAAATTTTAAAGTAATAAAAAGTTTAATATTAAAATGATAATAAGAATTATTTTAATGTTTAAGTAACAGATGTACCAATACTTAAAGTCTGGTCGATTGTAACGTTTGATTATCGCAATAATATCGCGAGAAAGAGACGATTAAAAGTTATAACGATCGTCAATTTCGCGAAACGAGTCACAAACCTACTACATGATTGTTTTCGCACCCCATTACATATATCGGCCGACGAATTATATTTCGTAACTTTCCTCATTTAAATCGATTACAACTGTGCCATTATTCGATATTATTTGACGTAATTCGAACGCTACCAATTTATCCGAATATTTACGAAAACTACAACTACATTTAAACGCGAATTGACATCGATTCGATCCGATATTAGTAGATTTACAACACTTCGTTAGCTATTTAAAGTTTATATTTAATAAACAGCACTATTTTTTAATAATTCAAATTGATATTTATAAAAATGCCTTTAGAAAAACCGGTGCGTCGGAAAAATCTAGAAAAAAAATTGATAAATTATTAAAAAAACACTTTTACTTACATTATTGTCATCCAATATTTTTTGCACACACACAGACACTCACACACACAACACAAGCACTATAAAAATCGATGTTCGGTTTTTTTTGGGCGCGCTTCGGGCGGGCGGCGTGCGTCGGCAGGGCGGGCGGGTAGAGACTGCGGCGGAATCGTGAATTGGCGCTAGCGTCGGCTGTCCGATCTCCCGGGGAATCAAAGGCGATTTTCTTTTAATAATAATTCATTTTTCTACCTCCTCCGCATAAATATGGCTTTGAAACGACGTGGATTAGCGAATTCATTCTAAAGAACTCTAAATCAAGCGTTTCACTAAAGAGTTTTAATAATTTGATGGTACAGTTAACGCCATCTATTGATTGAATTTGGAAGTTGTCAGCGGATATAACTGTCAAGCTTTTCCCGCTTGATTAGGTATTTGTGTTTACTCCCATAGGAAATACGAACGTGGCGATACATTTCAAAATAAAAATGAAAAATGTACTCATCTTGCCGAGTCCGTTGACAAGTGTGGATAAAATTCCATTCTGTTTTTATTGCTTTCATTGGAAACGAATATCCTTATTATGATTTCTGAATTCAAAGGTTTCTCTTAGAATATTAACGTTATATTGATGTGAAGCAACTAATAATCCACTAAATTAATGACAAAACATTGAACACAATTTAACAGTACGGGACACGGGTAAGTTTTTTTTTATGCAATAAGTTGTCAAACGAGCAGACGGATTACGTGGTGGTAAGCAATCAGCGCCGCCCATGGACACCCATGCAACGGAGGAGTTACGAGTGCGTTGCCGACCTTTTAGGGATTAGGGATTTGGAGATTTTGGGATTGGGGAAGGGTCAGGGGAGGGGAAGGATTGCGCCTCCGGTAACCTCACTCACACGGCAAAACACAACACTGTGGTTGCATCACGCCGGTTTTCTATGAGGCCGTGGTATCAGTCCGGTCGAGCCGACCCATTCGTGCCGAAGCATGGCTCTCCCACACTTAAGTTAAAAGGTAAAACCCTTTATTACTAAAACTCTTATGTCGGTCCGGCTATCTGTAACCAGGCTGTAGTCTCGTGAAGCGTGATAACGAGACAGTTGAACTTTTAACAGGCTTTTTTATGTGATAGGTCGGCAAACGAGCAGGCGGATTGAAAGCAATCAGCGCCTCCCATGGATACTTGTAATACATATGAATCAGTTACTACAAGTACGCTGCCGGGCCTTTTGTCGGATTCGGCCTCCAGTTACCTCATTCACACGACGAAACGCAACGTAAATGTTGCTTCACGCCGGTTTTCTGTGAGGCCGTGGTATCACTCTGGTCGATCCGGCCCATTCGTGCCGAAGCATGGCTCTCTCACACTTGGATAAATTAGTCATTGAGTAAACGTGATAACATTTTAAAGCGATTCCGAATCTATTAAACATTACATTAAGATGCATTTTAAGTTTGTTTACCTAAAATAAATGTCTAGTCTAAAATGTGTTGCGCTGTACAATTCCACGTAGCGACGATAGATCAACGTCATGACAGGTGATCCTTATCTCTATCTAGTTAAGTAGGAAAATGGCTTGATACTATGCAAACGTATATTGAAAACTAATAGGTATTCAAATTAAATGGCTTGTTTTTTCAAACATTTTTATTAAATACTTAATATAGCTTTTTCCGTGCGCGTGGAATAGTGACTTTCTTCAGATTTTTAATACAAAAATTATCTTATGTCCTTTTTCGAGTTCCAAACTATGCCTGTACCAAATTTCACAGAAATCGGTTCAGTAGTTAAGGCGTGAAGAAAAGACAGACAGACATACAGACAGAGTTACTTTCGCATTTATAATATTAGTATAGATAGTATAAATATAGATATAGATATAGATGCCTGTGATAAGGCAGATAATAACACATAACCGGACACCACAAATTCTCCCAAAGAGATAAGCCACATTATTATGGCATAGGTTGGCGAAACGAGCGTGAGCAAAAGGAACACCTGATCGTAAGGAATCAGCGATCCGATCTGAATAGACAGCTGCAACACCATAGAAGTTGGAAGTCCGATATTTTGGGAGTTAGGGAAATGAGCATTTTTGGAGTAAGGATTAGTAAAAAAGTGACATTAGATGTGTGTGAGTACCACAGGCTTAAACCAAGAGTAGTATACAACACGTCATAAATAATATTCAAAATAAATAATGTTTAATGTAACAGAAATGCTTATCTACTGGTTGATTTATCAGTCCTCTCTGTAACAGAGGATGATCCTCAATTTCGGGATCCGAATTGAAAAAAGCATGAAATACTCGTAGACTGATTCAAAAAAATATTATTTCCTTATCATTCTGTCATTTTATAATCTGTCTCTGAGCTGATTTTTAACAAAATCCTTTCAGTGAAACAATGAATTTATTTTTGCAAATACGCCATAAAACGCCACTTTTACATGTCAATAATTTATATGTGAAAAACTAAATGAAACCGGCATTTCCTATCTGACTACTCTGACAAGAAATGCCGAAACAAACTGAGAGGTCGGTCTCTTTTCAACTAAAGACAATGTAAAAATAACATAATGTGAGAGAACCGTGCTTTTAGCATGAAAGATTAACAAAATCCATCTATCTATACTTAAAAACTTTCACGTTTATAATATTAGTAGGGTTTGGATTGTATCACATCGATGCATGGACAAAAAAGTTTATAAGTTAGGACATCAGTTATGGTCATATTGGTAACATGCGTCGTGGATCGAGGGTAATGTTGTCATAAGTTTTTGGGACAGATATAGGAATGGGCTGAGATATAATAGAAGTATATTATGGATCGATTGTGTTATGGGCATGCTTATAAAAAGTGGGTTAACGATATCTCTATAATTAATGGGTAATAATAGTACTTCAGTTTAATAAAAAAAATCGAATAAGAATCAAGATTTCTTCTTCGACTGCACGGTTGGCCCAGTGCGGTGGCTGGGTAAAGGGCTGCAGCGCACCGTGTCGCGGGTTTTATTCACGCACGGAACAAATCTTTGTGTGATCCACAATGTGTTTTTTAGTGTCTGGGTGTCAAGTGCAATTGAAGTTGTATGTTTATAAACACCGCATCTACGACACCTGAGAAAATAACAGCGTAGGACGACGTTTTTAAAAGAAATAAAAAAAAACTAGTTTTTAACTAAAAATCGCGGGATACTCAAGTGTATGAACCACAGAGGGGTTCTTCCTCATGAAGCTCATGAGGAAGAACTGTGGTTCGAAACTAGTAGAGCTTTTCTCAATATACACGTGAGGAACCCGCGATGTTTAGTTAATTTAGACATACTAAATTCTAAACTCACGATAGATAATATAAAAATGAAACTAAATATTTCACACCAGTGTGCACACACGAATGAGTTGCCACAGATAAAAACAATTAATACAAAAAATCCCATTTTATTACAGACCAGACTCCCAACAAGAAATTAATGTTTACATTACTATTATTCTTTATTTATTTATTTTTAAATAAAGAATTAGATTACTATTCTTATTATTTTTAATACTTCTTCTTCAGTTACTTAGATGGTAGGAAATCATATATTCAATTCTCTTTGGACTAAACTTGAATTCAGAAATTGATTCCCCATTGAATTGAACTTTGGTAGTGTCGGTTCCTTTCATCTCAAGTCTTGGGATATACTAAGTCGTTTTGTTCATGATTTTGTTATGAGTTTTGTACGACCTCCTTTTTAATTTATTTCTTGTAATATTATATACAAGTCTTGTTTATTTTATTGTCGAGTATTTGGATTATTATTATTGTGTGGTGTTGGTCCAAGGTTAAGAGTGTGGCTTCGAAACCTGACAAATAAAAATGATACTTTTTGGAAGTTATATGTAGTTTCTAGAATTGACATTAGACATTCGGCTTGGATGGGTCGGGTCCATCAGAGTGATAACACAAGCTCATAGAAAACCACTGTGAAGCAATCGCTTATATGTGTATCGTGATTTGTGCCTGGAAGCCCAAATCTTCCGCTCCCCATAACCCTGCCTAATCTCTAAATCTCCAAAACCCTTATCCCTTATCCATAAGACCATTTACGCACTTATAACTCTTTTAGTGTTGTAAAATTGCGGGTGTCCATGGGCGGCGCCCATTGCTTACCATCAGCTAATCTGTTGGATCGTTTTCCGACCAAACAATACTATTTGAAAACCCGAAAGTGAGTAACTGAATCTAAAACCTAAGATTGTGCACTCAACAGTGACAATAACAATTACTAGATAAGACAGTTGAAAATGAAATGATCATAACAATATCTCTTAATGATTTTTCCATGGGCTATAAAAAGTTACAATAATCCCGGATATGACAAATGGTTGCCTAAATTTCGGCCGCCATGATTAATCTTTTAGATAAACGTTTTTGTGATACACACAGGAGATGAGAATTAACGATATTCCGGTATAAGGTTAAGGCTAGAATTTTTTCTTTAACTTTCTTGGTCAAGTGTTATAAAGAACATAATTGGTATTAAATTGTATTGTGTCATGAATCACATTCTGTCACACTACATATCACATCACATCATTAGCCTATAAGTGCTTACTGCTAAGCAAAGGCCTCTTCTCACACGTAGAAGGTTTGAGCATTAATCACCACGCTTGAACTAGGCGATTACAAACTTATAATTAGAAATTTTAAGTCCAGGTTTCCTGACAAAGTTTTTCTTCACCGTATGTCAGTTGCGTCTAGACCATAACGATGTCATAATACCTTGATGTCATACCTAAAATAAGAAATATGTCTAAAATTTGAAGATTCGGATATCTAAAACCGTCATGTATACAATAACCTCTACTCAGAATTCGAGCACACAACACAGTAGTCGAGAAAATAATTGCCAGTCACCAAAGACCAAATTGGTCCTTTGGTACTCAAAACCAAAGTAAAGACCAAACACACGCTTTTGGTCCTTCGACCCAGTGTGTGAACTAAGACTATATAAAAACATAAAACAATCGTCACTAACCGACTTCGGCAAGTATAATTAATGTGCGATAAAGTTCCAACGAGCGTGCCTATTAAAAGGACCATTAAAACTGAGGCATTCCCAGATATTTAAGGGACCGAGAGATTTCGGGATTACAAGGCTAAATTACGAAACATCTGGAAAAATTATTATCTAGATTTTCAGTTTGTGTCTGAAAGTAATTTTGCTTTTTGTTAAAAGATAATAAGAGTTATTTGTCTCACGGAGATTTGCGATATTTAAGTGTTTTTGCTGAGAATTTGTATTTAGGTGACAGCCGCTAATACTTAAGTGGTAGGTGAATTGTACCTTAGGGGTGGGTGGGTGAGGGGATTTAGACTATGAACAAACGGCTACACGAAAGTATTTAAACCAGTATAATCTGGGCATTAAATGTATGAAAAGATCATTCAAAGCAAGACCATGATAAATTGGTTGTGTATAGCAAAAAGCGTACCAGGAAATCAGGTGATTTCAGGAAGCAAAGTTACACTATAACTTTAAATTGCTAATAAGTCGTACAAAAAACTCAACCTGGGGTTGCAAGCGCTATAATATATTGCCTGGCTTGGAGCAGGAGAAGGAACGGGTTGTAATAGTTAGTAAGAGTTTGACACTCCCTCTTGACATACGTAGACGGAAGATGGGTGATTATCTCTCAAAGAAAAAGTACAGTCTCAAACTCCACACATAATCTAATAATTGTTTAGTAGTCGCTCATAAGACACTAGTAAGCTATAGCTATTTTTAACAAAAATATGTAAGTATTATTCTTTCAAATAAAAAATCTCATTTCCTTATATTTATTTATAGCCAATTGATAAACGAATCTCATCAAATCCTAATATGCTTACGTCCAAGAAAGTAACTAATTCCAGATTTTTTATTCTAGCTTCGGATTAATCCGTCTCTAGGTAGCCTAAAAATAACAAAATTCTAGCTCGATTTTCCGACTAAATAAACTTAGTTAAGTCTGGATTTACTAGGATTTATTTTAATTTGTTTTGCTAGCTTGCGCGCCGTGGTGTTGCTTGACTTTGTTCTAAAGAAACCGTTATTAAAGTACCAGATCAAAGGTCATCAAATCATAAAGTACAAATAATATATATGCTAGTTCAAATCAGGTCTTAATTAAAAACTTCAGACCCTCTTTAATTTTATCAGAGCATTCAAGTGTGGGAGCCAAGCTTCGGCACGAATGGATCGGCTTAACCAGAGTGATGCCACGGCATCACACAAAACCGGCGTGAAACAACCTCAGCATAGTATTTCGTCGCGTAAATGAGGTTACCGGAGGCCCAACGCCTACCCCTTCCCAATCCTTAAATATCCAAAACCTTTATCTACCTAAAACGCCGCCAACAACTCGTATCTCCTTTGGTATCCATGGGCGGCACCAATTGCTTACCATCAGGTAATCCGTCTGCTCGTTTGCCGACCTATACTATAATAAAAAATCCCCATTATCAATACAATTTATTAAACAAGCCCCGTTTAGCAGTTCTGTCTGATGATGGTAATAGGTATCTTTATTAATTTTCTCTACAAAACCCAAAATTTACATTTCTATTAACGGACAATAATACTCTAAAGAACTCGAACAAAACCACTCAGCTGATCATCAAACAATGTCACAGTGAGCCCAAAAGTTGTTGGAAAATTACAAATTGTCAACAAAATACTAAAATCCCTCAGCATCACATGTTAAGCCCGGTCAATTTACCATCCCAGGAGTCGGATAAAAGCATGCATCCGATTCTCAAATCCTTACAAAATCAGGGGAGAGCCCGAAAAGTTGTTCCCTGTCTTTGAATTCAAATTGGCCTTTTCCCACTTGTCCTTGTCACTTGTCCTTCAACCACTCGTTTAACCTACTCTAATTATCCAAACTAATATTATAAATGCGAAAGTAACTCTGTCTGTCTGTCTGTTTGTCTTTTCTTCACGCTTAAACTACTGAAAAGATTTCTGTGAATTTGGTACAGACATGTTTTGGAACTCGAAAAAGGACATAGGATAGATTTTATACCAAAAATCTGCAGAAAGACACTATTCCACGTGAACGAAGTTGCAGGCAAAAGCTAGTTATTAATAAATGAGACTCGTGTGTTCCATATTTTGATTTTCATAACGTTATATGGATGATTTAATATACAAAATGGCTCGTTGACTACGAAAAGGTCGCTTTAGTCTCCTATGAGTTTCTCAAAGTAATAATTAAATTAGAAACATTTACTTTAGTTTTAAATTGGTTGTGGTTTCTTAAAGACTTGCTTAGAGATTTTTCATATTGATTTTGGTGTTAGTACCGAATAAAACTTACAGTTGGAATAAATCTATATTTAATTAATTTTGATTAAGTTGTCGATATGCCTTTTACTCTAATATACTGATAAATAAGTATGTAACGTCTCAAATTTTTTCTCCTCAAAAGAGAGAAAATATCAACATTGGCTGATGTGATGGTAATGCTACGTAATTGATCAATATGGCATTTTATGACATGTCAAATTGCAATAGGTACTAGTCTCGAACTTTCAAAAACGATGATTGTCAATGAATTTCGTATGATACCTATTTAGCTTTGTGTGTCATCCTATTTAACATCAAAAAGCTTAATAATTTTGATGATATATATATAGGTATGACATATCGCTCTTAAATATATAAATATTGAAAAAACAAAAAAATACGTCTTGTCATCTTACGTCTTCCGTCTTATCTCTTTCTTTAGTCATTCCCCTTCACCTTTTATTGATCATAGTAGTTCATACAGTCCATCCTGCTCACTTATACGTTCCCTCGCACTCAATAATTATTTACTCCACAATATCTTTCTAATATATAAAAATGAATCGCAAAATGTGTAGGTAAGCGCATAACTCAAGAACCTATTTTGCCAATTCTTTTTTTGTTGTATTTATTATTGCCAGGAGAAGGTTCTTATCAAAGAAAATTTTCAAAATATCGAAGGGAAAGTTGAGCAAATGTGACCCTTTCATTGTTTAAGAGATAGTTAGACCCGTGCGAAGCGGGGGCGGCCCGCTTGTTATACAATATACATATACAATTTTTATTACGTTTTTGCCATTAATGAAGCTAGTAGCTACTCGTAATCCTATGCACTTAAAAGAAAATAAAAACTCGTCACAAATCATTTCTCACACATTTCACATAATGTAATTGTATTCATGAAAATGGATTATGTAACCTCAATTCTAAAATCTTTGCAATTAAAATAATTGAATTACTAAGTAAAACGTGGTTTTCAATTTAATTTACATGTTAATCGTATGAAATAAGTTCTCTTTGATATAACATAATATTGATGAATATATTTGAACACTTTGTACAAGAAATTTGATAATTCCTAGAAGTTATTGAGTGGTTATTTCGTTGATGAGGTAAAAATAATACTTAAAATGTAGATTAATAATTTATTAACTCCTCTGGTGTTGCAAGTGGCCATGGAAGGCGCCGATTGCTTACCATCAGAGTTTATTTATTTATCTTATTTTATTTATTTATGTTAATACGGATTTGATCCAGCTAATAATATTAATTTATCAACAAATACATCACAGTCGGGATAGGCCTCCACGAGACTATTAAGGGCGGACAGCGCTCTGGGAATAGGGGATGATGCACGGGCTACGGTACGGTATGCGGGCACGGCTAGTAGACGGTGCCGACGAGCACGAAGGTAGTTCTGTGGCGCATATAATCGGATCACTTCATTGTGGAGGTCGGGAGCATCTATGATACCTCTGCAGATTTTGAGCATGATGTACATCTGACTAAAGGCTCGTCTAGTATCCAACATATTATATTCTAAACATCCAGTCAGGTACTTGGTTGGATACATGCCATACATGGATAGTAGCCTAAAGATGATTTATAGAGGAATTTATAGAGTTTGCTCGTCCGATGTCCTATCCTCTAAAAAACCCTTAAATAGTTGCGATTCCTACACAGACTTTATGTTCTAAATATACCTTCGTGCCATTTGAAATTTTGTGTAAGAAAATCCTAAACCAAAAAAAAAAGAAAACGATGCTGAAATATTATAAAACAAGATTTTCAGAATACTGAAAGGTGTACTATGGTAGGTAGGTATATGTAACGTGTGACTACGCCTTTCATTATTCCGAAAATCTTGTTTTATATTTTTTCAGCTTCGTTTTCTTGTCGTAGTTGGATTTTAGTTTATGTACTTTTTACCAATATCGAAATTATAATAATCTTTGGACATACATATTTACCTACATATATTTAAGTTGATAAAATCTAATGTAACCTCTTTTCCTTAATACCGACAACGTAAGGAAATTGAAAAATATAAAAAAGATAATTTAATAAAAATAAATTCTTTGCAACTTTCTCTTATCTTTACCACATACCTATGTGCATTCTCAGACATACGTGCAGACCCTATATGTAACACAATTTAAACCTTATCACAACATTATAAGATATATAATACGAAGCACGAACCTTGAATACAAGAGCATCTTATAAATTTCTTGAAGCAAGTGTAACAACAATTACAGTTTGCTGTTTTAGTGAACTTTACGATTTAGAAAATAAGAGTGGTTTTTCGAAGTTTCGCAACCAGTATTCGTGGTCGTAGTTAGACAAAGTTTCTCAATAATGGAGTCGGTGGCTGCTGCATAAGCAACCTGAATGTAGAGTTTAGTTAATGATTTACCGAGTAAATTTGTTTATAACAATTAGTATGGGATTTGTATTTGATACCGCAACATATGCAGTGGTGTCTATACATTTACTGTTAATTAATCTGAGCAAACAATATGAAATGGGTTCATAATAATGCTAACTATTTAATAGTTGCCGCACTTTTGTATGATCATAATATTTTATTATAATCCTCTTTAATAATAATTAATCTACACAAATATGTATATCACAGTATATGCTAACCTCATTCAATATTTGTACATACTTACTTTATAATGTATCTAGCTACTCTCATGCGGTTTCGCCCGCTGCTCCATTTGATCGTAGCGTGATGTTTTATAGCTTTTAGCACTCAGGAACATCGTAGCTATCTATAAGTGAAAGAATTTGGCAATCCGACAAGCGGTTCCAAAGATTTTCCAAAATTTTCATTATTCTCCACCTGTTGGATTAACTATTAGTAAGTATTTTTTTTTTCTTTTGAAATCTAAAATTTACCTCGCTCTTCTAAACAACGATTTGTTTTATCTAAGTATAGTTTTCTTATGACTGGCGCCAAAATCTCATCACGGCTTAACATTGTGTGTGAACCTACATAGTACATATATAACTAAACTGCATAATATGCACATTAACAACCCAGCCAATAAAACCTCCTTCCCCATAACACTTATTGTTACTCTCCCAACCACTTATAAAACTGTATCTCATCCCGGATTACATGGATATTAAATCTCATGCCACAATAGCTCTTTAAGACGTTCCCAGAGCTAGTTGGGGTCATCCATTTTCCTTTTATGCAAAAACCTCTTCGCACCAAGAGATCTGATAAGGGGTCTTGCATTTTTATGCAGAAAACATAGATTTTATCTGGTACATTAGTCGAGGAGGTTACTTAAAATATCTTGGAGTGTGTTAATGGTTTGTATATTTTTACTGTGCTAGTCATATCCTAGATACTAAGTAAAATTTCACACATAAACAACTCTATAAATGTTTGCCTGTCTTATATATACTTTGCAGACTCTAATACCCACGGTCATTGAATCAATAAAGCAGTAACAGACTTTTTACAAGGTCATAATAGCCACTATTTATCAGATTAATATGCAAATCGCATTGTTTATGAACTAAATGCCACATCAATTTATTGTATACTTTTAGTGTAGTGATAAAGGCGTTTAATACACCGAAAACGCGTATCACTTGGCTCCACAAACTCTTTACAATCAAGAAGAAATCCAAATCAAAAACACCACTCAGATTTAGTATCAAATTTAAAGCGATTAAAAACTGCAATGCATTCCATTTATGACCCAACCCTACGCTACGCTGATTTCCTGCCGCCCCAACGTATTATATTTAGCCAACCCTACTACGGGTCGTCGTGATTCTCTTTCTTTTTGGATGTTAAGGAAATTAAAATTGTAAGCTCTTGAAATGGAAATCTGTTTTACGACACAGTTTTCAAATCTTATTCAAGCCTCGCGTTGGATTTATGAGTTTCTCTTCTAGCTTAAAATTCATCCAGTTGTGGATTTCTATTGAATTTTAAGTAGGCACTTTAATTATTTGGATTTGACTGATCTCCTGTGTTTGGATAGATACTTTGAATAATGTAATATAAGTCGTCTCTGCTGTTACTTCAATAGTTCTCTACAGTTAGTTCAGTATTGTTCAAAATCTTGGTAAAACTGTTGTAAAGGTAAATGACCTATCTGTCATTGAATCAGTAAGACTAACACATTGTTTGTCCCAAAGGAAATAGAGACTAAATCAAATACAAACAAAATCCAGACTCCATTAGAATAACTAGAAACACATCAATATCCAGTACTATCCAAGTCTAGTCATTCAAGGTCACAAGACAAATAGCATATTTATAGCTAAAATCCTGTCTCCGCTATATAAACAAGACACCAAACTTATTTACTTTCGTCCATAAACATTTTTACTCTAATAATATCAATCGAAAATCAATAGTAACGGTTGGAGCTGGAACAGTTTCATGCAGGAAATAAGGCGAGGATACATCGTGTGCTGGTTGGGAGATAGTCATGTCGTGTGGAGGTTTTGCTTCTGAAAGATATCACTGTGTTGACTAAAACCGTTGAGCTTTGGAAATTCGAAAACTGCATCAAAGTCAAAGTCGAAATCATTTATTCCAACTAAACCATTTACTCAATTTTAATAGAATGTAGTCTTTTAGACAGTCAGTTTGTCAGTGAAGCTCTGGATGTTCGTTCTAAAGTGTACTAAGGGTGACAAAAATGCATGGAGACCTTAAGGTCGACTATTGACTGACAGGTTTTGCATAACGCTACCATTGATAAATAGATGGCGCTGCTTTTAAATGAAAATAACCCTTCAAAGCTTGAATACTTTACACTGCAGAGGCACACAATAAGGTTTTTAATGGTTAAAATAATAATTAAGAAACAATAATATATTTATATTCAAATACACATGAGTTATGTTAATTTTCTCATTTCCGAGGACTTAATATAGCGCCATCTAAGTCAAGTCAAGCAAAACAATTAAAAGATGGCGTCAATAATTAATAATAGACAATAATAAAAGTTATAAACTAACCCGCATTTTCGATATCATCAAAAATGCGATCGGTAGCTCGGATAAATAAGAATGATAGAATAATGAAGTCAAAGCGCACTGGTTCAATTCCGGGTTATCATTTTTAAATTCAGGTTTTTTAACAATGGTTTTTTTATATTTTTTTATATAAAATCAATAATAATAATATATAAATAAAATATTTGACGTTTAATATTTATAAAAGATAATAAAAATAAATATATACATATATTATTTTAGAATAAAATTATATTAATAAATATATATAAATAACTTTTATAATATGTGCTAACTATTAATGTAAAAGTAACATATTTTTCTTACAGATTAAGACTAATACTAAGTTTAATTCTCATAAAGGATAACAAATAAAACTATTTTAGTGACATTATAATTTCAGACATTTATTTCTCAAAACATAATATTTATTTCTTTCTTATATAGTGTATACCCTAACCTAATGACTTTTCAGCTAACTGACACATTATTTATTACACTTTTTATAAGATTAATAAGTATTTTAAATCAAAAAAGTCATTTATTAGTTAGTTTTAAACACAATGTTATAATACGATTCTATATGATATGCAACCTTACTTCTGCAACTATTTTACCTCCCCATAAAATTTAATTAAAGTATTGATTAAAGTGATTCATTTTGTGCATCATGTTATGACAAAGGCTCATAGCTTAAGTATTCGTTCCAGAACAAGGAAGAAATTGAAGCTAGACCTTAAATCAATAACATTTCTAATACCAGGATATAGCATTCACTAGATATGGGACGAATTGTTTATAGTAATTAATAAATAAATAATTTATTATTTAGCAATCAATAGCATCTGTAGATATTAATATTGCTTTTATTTTTATTTCTCATATTAAGTAAAACATTAAAATCATTACTGTATAACAGTTGCTGGTTATAAAGTAGTCAATAAATTTATCCTACTAACATTAAGTTTGAACATTTATCCATTAAATAAATTATAGCTACCCCGGTCTTGTAATTGCTTAATCCTATAGTCAACAATATCTTTTCTTTTAAGAACTAGTGTAGCCGCCATTTTTATCGATCCTATTTCTCCTATCTCGCTGGGCGAGGAATAATCCGTATGTCTGATTGCTGACTAAACACTTGCACAATTATGGAACATTACACATAAGACAATTGTCTTGCACGAACGTTATCACTAGCACATCTTCATGACGTCTTTCAGGACATCTATGTAGTTTTCACTGTTTGCATCACTGAAGATGACAATTCTCCAGTAATTTCCCTCATAACCTTGCCCCATAAGTTGAAGCTGGTCTGAGTCAATATCACGTCTTCGGCCAGATCCACTACGGTGCTCCAATGAACCCTCTTCTTGAAACAGCTTTAGATATCCATAAAGTGGCAGTCTTTACCTGTAAGGGACATGTATTATTTATTATTTTCATGTATTGATAACCATGGATAATAAAATAAATAACAAACGGTCATTTTAGAAGAATACTTACGTTTAAGCCAGTTTCTCTAGAAATTCCAGTATAATTTAAGCTTTGATTATGCAATGCTATTATTTGGGCCCTCGTAGCCATATCAATATTTGAACGCACTCATAATAAAAATAAATATTAAAAACTTGTTAAACAAATCGTGACTGAACTCACTCAAAGATAGTAAAGAATGTTATGATTGAACCTCAGAATACAGAACAAGATTGAACAAAAAGGTTTAATTTTTAACTAGTTAATATTAAATTACCCTCAACTGTTTTGAGATTTATGATCGGGTTAAAGTTGCTAAACAACTTCAATATAATAAACAGTAGGATAATTTCAATATATTTCAAGGTTACGCAATGGCCTAATGGCTAGTCGATCGGTTAATTTTATGCTACCGAGTTCGAATCCTGGTTATTGCGTGCTTTGCTTTAAAAAGGTTTGGAATATCGTAGTATTAATTTGTATAAAAAATTATTAAGTTAATAACTTTGTATCTGATAAAAACTATAAATGTATATTTTTCAATACCACTAGTATACTAGCGCCATCTATGTCATCCATGGTATATAATTAAGGCGATGAAACGCCGTACAAACGATTTTGATTTGGAATCATCCATGCACTTATGACACTGATAGCATGCACTTATGACATTGATTGTTCTTCTCTATTCGAATCTATGTACATAGAATGTACAAAATATACAAAGAGTAACAATGACGTGTTTTGATTGTTCTTCTCTATTCGAATCTATGTACATAGATTCGAATAGAGAAGAACAATCAAAACACGTCATTGTTACTCTTTTAATCACCGTACGTGTTTTAATGAAATAGTTGAACAAGCAGATTGATCACCTGATGGTAGTCAATTGACGATGCTCGTTGGCAGCTGCAGGATCAAAGGAGTTACAAAATGGCCTCCTGGTGGGGAGGGGAAGGATTGCTTAGATAATCTCACTCACAATTCGGAAACCAATGCATTATTGTTTCACGTCACCTTCCTGCGATAAAGTGGTACTATTTCGGTTGAATCTACCCATGTGTGGCAAAGCATGGTTATATGCACTACAAGTATAACGTTATTTTTAATACTAGTCGTTTTGGGATAAAAATTCACGTGAAATTATCCAATGACATCTTTGACCACGTTTTACATAGTGTACTAAATAACTGGAAGTTAAGCAATGTAACTCCAAAATTTTTAATAAACAAATGCAAGTCACTTAACTAGCTTACTCGACACAGTCTCAAAACAGAATCATGTTAAAAGGGAGTGCACATAAATTTACAGTGGAACCTCGTATAGCCGTATCTAGAATGTAATAACTGTCATATTATATGTCTAGTACCCGTCAGGAGCGTTAGATAACGTCACTCGAACACCGTGGCGTGTTGACAGCGCCCATTCGCCTGCTTTGTACCTTCGCATGACATTTTTGTTGTACCTAGCTTAATAATGTTTTGTCTAGATTACAAATTAGCATCGTTCATTGCTTGTTGTTTTACAATTTTATGTTGTATGTTGGTGGTAATTAAGTTCCTAATTGTGATGTACATACAATAATCGTGTAATGCTTTGAATGGTAGTTTAGAATTATGCTTAAAATGTTGCCTAATGATCATGAGTTTCTTGAGTTAAGTAATGTAATTATCGTTTGTTTTGTGGTATTCATGGATGCCTACTTTTCATGGACTCATATTACATTTTTAATTTGTTTATTGTTTAATTTTAATAATGTATGAACATTTCTTGAAACATACTAGGTACGTTTGATTTTGCACAGTATCGAGATGCATGCTACTCAAGATCGAAGGAATCACATTTTAACTTTAAAAAAGAAAAACACGGAAAACGAGAAAGACATTGAGAGTAATCCGTCCGCTTAATTACCGACTATTTCAATTTAAAAAATGTATAGGTAAGTGGAGATAATAGACAAATAAGATCAATACTTTGTTCAATAATAAAAATATCTTTATAACACAAACTAAAAGTCTAACTCTAAAAACCCTATTCAATAATGAAAACAAACAACAAATGGACACTAAAAGCAAACTTCTTAAAATCGTCACAACCTAGCCTTGTCTGTCACTTAGCTTATGAATAATTTTATTATTCATGGTTACTCCATGGAAGCACGGGGTCCACATGCTCACAGTGCTATGACAGTACAACCTGACAGGTTGACAAGTCACGTGGTAACATAACCTATTTTTCCCTTAATACAACGTGTTTATACTGCCAGTATATTGAGCACGTTTCCCAATAACAGCGTTGTTGAGAACTTTTAATATGTTTCTTTTGTAATTGCTTTGTTATAGTTAACTTACTGCGAAAGACGGCTAGCAAGGATAGTCCGCAATCCGACCAGACCCATTTCTGTTCTGTACGCATTCAATCAGCCATCCTATGTCCAGTCGGTGTTATGAGTTCAAGTGCAATGTACCGGCCTAGTGTGGAGTATCATAATGAACGGCGGTGTAGTTTTTAATTAGTAAGAGTCTGACACTTCCACTCGCATTATCTAGGGCAAGAAAAGGAACTTTATGATTTTCCACCAAATTAAAAACTTCGACGCACTTCATTGCGTAGTGGGTCACTTAAAAATACAGTTTTTTTTAAGTGGAGTGTATAGCATAAAGAAAAGATTATAATTGTCTAGAAATTTCAAGATCTAAAAAAAATCACGAATAGTCGACTAAGACCACTATTATTGAAAAAAGTAATAAGATAAATTATGCGATCTCTTAAAAAAAGAAAGTCAACAAAAGATCACCATTTTTAAATCCATACCTACGTAAAAAAGAACTGTTGTGAGATAAATACTATACAATAAGGGTAAAAATTAAAAAAGTGTAAGAGAGGGTTAACATATCGAAGTAGAAGTCAAATACCAAATACAATTTTCACTTGTCTATCTTTGGATTTTTATAATCAGACTAAACTAAATAACTACGTAAACACAACTATTTATAACAATACAAAGACCTGACTAACTTACTATTACTTTTCGACAAAATTAATATCATTTTAATATTTAACTACAATACTAACAACACCTATAACCAAAAATGAACTTACGAACTATCATACTTACAGATCATTATCAAATGACGTTAATACGCCTAGATTTACAAATTTAATCAGCTAAGACTAATTTTATGCTAGACTTTAAGTAGTTTCGATTTAAGTTGGAAACAAAACTAATCTAAATGACTTCTTGAAAGCCTTAAGTAAAATAAAATTGGACTTCTTGAGTCAAAAGATTTGAAAAAGGTTTGTTTAGTTACCTAGGAAGAGTTTTTCGAAAGGTGAACGACCTTTGCATTTGTTTTATTGTTGATTCTTGATTATACCTGATATGTGTGTTAAAGTGTAAGACCTCTTTTTTATGTTGGCTCAGTTACTGGCTGCTTTGCAACGTGTTACGGGCTCGACTCAGTGTCCTTCCATGGAACAACAGCTGTTAATTTGATACAAAAAGTGAAAAAAGTAAAAAAAAAAAATACATGGACATGCGTTATGTTCTAGCTTGATATTTTAATAAATAATAATGTTAACTAAAAATCTCGGGTTACCACTGAAACGTTCTTCCCCCGAACATCTCTATGGTTCGAAACTAGTAAATTTCTCAATATTATACACGTGAGTAACCCGTGATTTTAGTTAATTTAGTATGTCTCACGATAGTTATTATAAAAACAATTATTATGTTCATGGGCGAGCACCACACTCCGGTTTCAGTAGTTTTTGTTAAGTAGCATGAGACTTACAAACATACTTCAACATCGATAACAGTTCAGCAAACCAATATGTAGATTAATTTCTCACTAGCCACGTTTAATCATGTGCCATGATCTTTGACGCTACAATACATTTTAAAACTTCCTTCAAATATCACCAAAACATTGTCAAAATTTTAACGTTCTGACAAGGATCACTAACAAAACCCATCTCATTCGAAACATAATAGATACGAATATATACATGAGTACGAATACTATCTCAAAGATTCTCAACAAAACCCAAGAACAGATATAACTTAAAAAAATAAATACCTAACTCGCAAAGAAAATCTCTTGAAGAAATCAACATAAGATTTCTTTCTGAAAATTCAACTGTAATGGCGACGTAAAACTAATACAAAGCGGTATAATAAAATTCAATACATGCGTTAAAGGTGAGAGAGAAAAAAAATGGAATGGGAAATACTGGTAAATCATGGAAGATATTAGCCATAAATCAACGATTATCCTTAGCTCCGGGTAAGGTGAGCGGAGTGTGTGGCCACGAAGATGGAGATAGAAAAGGTTCATGAAATTCCAAAGCTAAAATCGAAGCACCTATTTCAATGAATCCTTAAACAGGATCTTTTTAAACATCAAAAGAAAATTAACTAAAAATCATGGGTTACTCACGTGTTATAATAGGGGTTCTTCCTCATGAGCAGCGTGCGCGGACGCGGCGACGTCGCGCAGCCTACTAGTAGAGCTTTTCTCAATATTTACACGTGAGTAACCACGATGTTTAGTTAATTCAGTATGTCTCACGATAGTTATTATAAAAACATCAAAAGGAAAATTGTGAGTTTGTGATGCTAAGTGTTCGTGTTATAATATACATATAGATTGGCTTGGAGAAGAACAGGAAATTAATACATCGTTACAAACTAAATTGTATAATTATTCTCATATCACCTAATACTTTTTTTCTTTCTTAAAAAATGTTAATCTGTATGATGACAAAGACGGACAGCCCGTTCTGTGATTAATATGACTATTACTAGTTTTTACAATCTCCGGCTAACTATTTCTTCAAGTGCACATAACACATTTTCAACATTTTATTATAGGTGCTACACATTCCTATTGGAATTGGAACTATGAAAGGTAAATTTGGATACACGACACGATGTAATTTAATTCAAAAAATAAAATCAACACAAGAAAAGGAACATAAATGCTGCAAATTTTCCACTCTCAAACTTGTCTTCCACACATTGCGTGGTGGAGTTGATCTCAAAATTTTCAAGTTTCTCGCTTCGTGGCCCAGACAACACACATTAACGTTTTGTATGTCGGACGCATACGAATCACAGAGAACAACAGATAAGCCTTGTAAATATACGTGTTGACTAGCAACATTTATATAAATACATAAATATAGTCTGAGAACAGTAAAAACTTTGGAAACGGCCCGCTAACGTCTTTATGTTGATAGCTCTCGTTCTTTTTTGTTTATTCTCATGAAGATTACGGTGTAACGCTGTTATTTCCCTGTGTGAGGGAGTGGAGTTGTGTGCCGTGTAAAGTTTTTTGATGTGAGGGTTATATTATCTGAATTATTTTCATCCTAAACTAGGAGTGTTTGAAGTAGAAAGTGGTATTGGATATTATTTATTGTTATCGTCTTTTACTTTATCTTTTTCTTCGTGTAATCTAAACAATATCTAGTATCCAGATACTAGATATTGTTTAGATTAGTTATTATATATTGTCTAGATCAGTAGTCGATTCTGGAACTCTATTTCCAGAAATAGAGTTCCAGAATCGACTATCATTTATGCCGAAAATCTCATTTTAATAAGAGGGCCCAGGTACCGGATTAGCAAATAATAAAGTTTTTTTTTACAGAGAATCAACAGCCAATGTAATGATAGTCGATTGGAAATATCCTGTGTCTAAAAAACTACGACGGTCTGTTTTTATGGGATACTTAGGTCGGGAAATGAACAGACAAATTACCTGCTGGTAAGCAGTCTACACACCGTAGTTACTACAAGGGCGTTGCAAACCTTTTGTGTGGATAATTAGGGATTTACGGGTAGGGGATTTGGGCATCGAGCATGAGCGGACAGATAGGGTCTCCAGTAAATCCACTCACATGGGGATACACACCGTAAGTGTTGTTTCACGTCAGTATTCAGTAAGGCCGTGGTATCACTTCGGTCGAGCCGGCCCATTCGCGCCGAAGAATGGCTCTCCCACGCTTTTTTTCCAGAAAATATAAATTAAGTAACAATAAATAATACCTAAAAGTACTTTAGCAAACTACTTCAATTATGTATAAAGCCTTAAAGTAATCTAGTATATCAATATTGACCTAAATATTTCTTTACTATTTATATTTTAAATGACTTTAATAAAAAATCTGTCATGGCATTGACATGTTCTCAATCGAAAAATTGTAATATAATATTTATTATTTAAGAAATAAGATGCTTTTTGCTTTAGTAATCTAAATATTTAGATAAACAGTATTTTATTGAATACACAATAGATAATGTGTAGTGGCGGTGGTTTTGACGTTCAATGTCATGACGAAATTATGTAATGTTACAAGTCAACAATGAAATTGGAGTTTTGGAAAACTTACTGGGTATTTATGTTAAAATAAAAGTTGTATTAATATAAATAAAGTCGTATGTGTTTGTGTTTAATTCTCGTAAAATAAAGGTTTTAAAAATAAACCCTCCCATTAATTATTGGCTTTTATTCAGAAATAGATATAGATACTGAAAGGGTAATACACTCGTAACTTTCTGGTCAACAAGAACATTTAACAAAGGATAAAGTCAAACTAGTCAAAAAGCCGATCTTTTGATGATGTAATAGACATCACACCATCAGCCACCCGAGCCCATCGCTGAGTTAAGAGCAACACGCTTACTCGGGACGTATTTAGAAATTCTAAGTCCATTTCATAACGATGTCTCCCTTCACCGTTTGTCAGTGGTGTTTTAAAACACATAGAAAAGGCATTTATGTGAAAAAATGCATATTGGTACTTGTAACGTCTCGAATTCTCGAAACCCCATGCATGAGGTACGAGAGCCTTAACCTCCAAGCCACCATGGTCTCTTTGATTTAACATATCTAGATCTACGATTTCACAAAGTCGTATTGCGAGAAGGCAATAGTAAAAAATATCAGTGACAAAACAGCTAAAACATACTTATAATTGAATATGTTTAGTTTTGTAATTAGTTAACTTAGATGGAGTTGTCTGTCAGTTTGTTTGATTGCCGCTAGGTTTGCAGCCAGGCAAATTGAACTGTGGCTAATTATATTTCGAACTGGTTTCCTACAAGTTTGTTGTGAAAGCTGTAATTAGACTTTGAATGCGACATACACGCTTGTTCGGGAGTTTAAATTACTTCCATTTTGCGTGCATTTTGATTTAGTTATATGTTTAAAAAAATACTTTGTTAAGAGTCAAATGAGTGAGAGTCATGTTTTGTTACAATTGGGCTGCTTCGACCGGAGTGATACCACGTTCTTACAGAAAACCAGCGTGAATCCTCTTCATATGGCGTTGTATTTTGCTATGTGAGTGAGGTTATCGGAGGCCCAATCCTACCCCCATCCTCAATCACCAAATTACCTATTCTTAAATCCCCAATAACCTACCAAAGGCCGGCAACGCACTTGTATTACCTAACTCCTTTGGTAATACAAGCGTCCATGGGCGGCGTTGATTGCTTACCACGTAATCCGTCTGCTCGTTTGCCGACCAATGACACAAAAAGACAGATTCAGAATAATTTGATGCCATTTATTATGCACTGTAATGTTTTTTTTAGACAAACAAACAAATATAATACACAAACACTACTCCCAGACAAACTAGTCGAGATATCAACATCGTAATCCAGAATTAATTAAATGTTAATTGATGTACTTAACGGCACTAGGTATTGTAATCCATTGGGGAGCGCTCTAAACATCTAATGCCAAGTGTACACGTTGTCACCTACATTAGTTTATATACAACTATTATTGTTACCGGCGTCAACAAACATGGATCTTTAGGCTAGCTGTACAGTGTACGCGTTGAATTATATTGTGCAAAGTTCGTTGAGTAATGGTTTGTTAAACTGTCTTATTAGTGGAATGTTGAGTATTCTGGGGTACACTTTTCTTCTGATTGGGATTTTGGGTAGGTACGAGATTGAAAACTTAAGAAGATTCTGTCAGAAGTTATAAGAAAAGTGTACAAGAAAATATATTTTTGTTGGAAAAATATATTTTCTTGTACACTTTAATTAATCCTCGCCATGGATTCAAAAATAAAGTTTCACATACCCAACACACCCAAACCTAGAACTATAATTTGTGGATCAAAAAACGGTCACGCGATACGCAGCCTAAACTTTGCAATCTGTACTCTTCGACTGCACAGTTTACACGATGGCTAGTAAAAAAAAGCTGGTGCTTATGACAATACACTCACTCTTTGTCATATCAGGGGCCCGAGTCTACTGTTTTCAAAGTGTTGTCATTCCAAAACAATTCCATTGTCATTTTGCTAAAAGTTCGTAATCTGTTAATTCAAAATGGCTGATCATTGGCTTTCGGCGATGTCGTAATATAATTATAGTATGAGATGTCTTGTAACGAATTATAAACAATAACTGTACATTAATATTCTAAACGTAAATCATTGAATAAAGGAACTGACATTTATTTATTAATTTACCGCATTATGTCAAATATTCATTTATCATTATGTACGAGATTACCGTTCTAAAGAATTATTTCAATGAAGTGGCATTGGGAGGTCATAATGATTCCATCGTGTTAGTAGATTACCAAAACTTGTCAAAATCAACAATTTTGCAACCAATGATCTACTATCCTGACACTATTCTAATAGCAGACTCGACGCCCAGGTCACACTTAACAAACTCCGTTTTTGTTAAAAGCCATCGGAAATTTACTGTCAGACTCCATAATCCTAATGCAGAGAATTTTCGGAAACTGATAGTCATTACTTTATTAATACATAATGGTCACATTCTCTATATATATTATAGTATTGTAAACAATGATTGTCGCTCATGGACAGTGTTGAGGAAACAGCATAAAGCTGCCAACAAACCTAACTCACTTGCCGAAACACAAGGAAAATGTTACTTTATCCCAGTCTTCATTTTGGTCAAAGCAGCCCATGTGTGCCGAAGTATGGTCTCCCACACTTAAAATAAAACACAATCATAAACATTCCTTAACATCGTCACATATAGCTGTATGAGTCACCTTAGCACATCATGTAGACATTTCCTTAGTAATTTAGAAGGTGTACAACATCGGATTATGTTGTCATCTGTGAGATCCACTGTTTAAGGAATCGTTTCCATTGTACTACGGTACGTGATGTTGCTATTTCGTGACATGAACGTTTTGGCGTGACGTGTAATGTTTCAAATGTCGGAACTGGTTTATGCGGTACGTCGTGTAATACCTTGTGTCTACGTCAGCCGGGTTTGTTGTTAAATGGTACTTATAACACGTGGCAGGTTGCAAATGAAAACGTTTAGTCTTCACTATAAGGTCTTCTTTATCAGAGTGCCTTATAGTCTGTTAGTCTGACAGTCTCCGTGTCTATGAGCAACGGAACTGCATGTATAAAAATCCACGTTGGAATCAAAAGTTTCATTTTATCGTTTATTTAGTTTTGTATGTTGGTGGTAGTGTGTGATTAGGTACAGGAGATTTTAGGGCTAACACAGATGATTTGATTTTGGATGCATTCAATTGTTACTTTATTACGTTTATTTGTTAATACACCAAAAATATAAAAGACGAACTTAACTCAGAGAGCCAATCCCTCCCCCTCTCCCATCCCTTTCCAATCCTTAAATGTCCTAAACCTTTATCCTTAAAAGGCCGGCAACGCACTCGACAACAACTCCTTTGATGTTGCGGGTGTCCATTGGGGTGCTGATTGCTTACCATCAGGTAATCCGACCGCTCGTTTGTCGACCTACACCATAAAAAAATGTATGGCTTAATTACTTATAGACAACCTTTAGATAGAGCCAATGATCAGGATTCGTGAAACGGGCATCTTTCATATTCCAAGTGTCCATAGGCGGCGGTGATTGCTTACCATCAGGTAATTATTTTTTATGACATATATCGTTCGGTCGGCTCGTTTGCTGATCATAAATGATAATACGTTGAGTCAGAAGTAAATTGATGGCGACCGATGCTAAAGAAATGCCTTGAACAGTTCGGTCAAATTCTTGACCGCCATGAAATATTTATACAACTAATTAATTAATCACAAATATCTGAACACAAATATTTGAACACCTTCGATACTGCATTCTATGTGATTCCACCATAAAGAGAACAAAACCTTTCAATTTTTAAAACGCATCATCTATCCTTAAAGCCCGTAGGAACGTTAGATCGCATGCTCCGTGGCTATAAAGCATGTTGCTGCAACATGCTCCCCAGGGGAGTGCGCTGTAACATTGTACTAACTCGACGACTGATACTGTCGGTAGCTTGTTACTGTAACAGAGTGTAGAACATTGATACTAAACATTTCGCTGCTATTTGAAAATAAACCTGTTTTAAGTTTTACTTCCATAAAATTGAGTATTTTAGTTGATTTAGCGGTTAAAAATGCAGGTCCTAAACAAGAGGTCCAAAGATTTAAATTTAATAATTACAATGGAATAAAGTAAATCATATACATACATACATGAACCCATAAAAACATAACATTGCTTTTTTAAGCAGTCGTGTAAAAAAGTAACTATACCAAAATCTATGTATTTTATTTCACAGACGTTTGAAAAAATGACAGATTTTATTGTCAACAGCAACTTATCCTGTTTAATATTAATCAAATTGACTTAATGACGAATAATTATTCTTAACGAATAATTTATATGACAGGCTTATTTATACAAAATATAAATATCAGAATAACTAGAAAATTAAAATGGTAAATATTGTCTTTCGGGTCTGCGGTCGGCGAGTAAGGGCAGCTCGCCGCCCGACCAGAAGCAGACCCGTGCGTACGGCGCGTAGCGTTCCGCGCGCATCTTAAAGAGCCAATAGACCACCACAGACGGGGTCCTATAGGGTTTGATGTTCAGTCGGGGTTACGGGGTAAGCGTAATGAGGCACCGCGACTTCGGCCCAGAGTAGGAGAAGGAACAGGGGGGTTTTTAGTCAGTAAGAGTCTGACACTCCCTCCCGCCCGGCCCTGGGCGGGAGAAGTCATTTAATGATTTTACAGTCCCCCCAAAAAAAAAAAAAAAATTGTCTTTAGAGTTTCTTACTGAGCTCTTTGTTCGAACAGAACCAGAACCGAGCGTGCGGTGCATCGAATTCTGCAAATACCCTAGACAGCCATCAGAATACAGATGGGACCCAAGCAAGTTCGTGATTTAATGCACAATAATGTACGTGAGGCCTAGCTCAGAGTAGGAAAAGGGAGTGTCAGATTCTTACTGACTTAAAACTATGGTGGTCTGATCACGCTCGAGGCGCGCGAAGAACTCAACCTGCCGTATGCCGGGGATCGTGAGATAACCTGGACTTCTTAATTCCAATATTGGCCGAGTATAATATATTATGTACTTTCTGGATATAATATTTAGACATCACTGTCAAATGCAAATGATCTTGAGGAAACCTGGACTTATAATTTCTAACCATACCTGGAACGTGCTGGAACGAACATACCTGGAACGTACTGGAACGACTGCACGTTTGGCGCAGTGGCTGGACAACTGGCTGCCGCGCAACGTGTCGGGGTTTCGATTCCCGCACGGAACAACTCTTTGTTTTGTCACGGACCCAGAAAAACAACCCACAAATTGTTGTTCTGGGTCTGGATGTGAGGTGTATGTAAAATATTGTTTGTAAACATACCCACGACATAGGAGAAAAACCTACTGTGTGGCGATGTTTTTTAAAAGACTAAGTCAAAGAAGACGTGGTGATTAATGCTTAAACCTTCTCTGTGTGAGAAGAAGCTCTTGCTCAGTAGACATGACTTATAGGCAGATGCTGATGAAGTAACAAAAGACGTGTAAGTTCAGAAACTTTAATGTTACCTGTAATTTTGTTCATAGTTCACTGCTCATACTAATAATGAAAGCAAATGAAACAGGTTTTAAGCCAAAAGTATGCGTAAACACTCACACACACACACATGTACCACATTCGGATAAGTTTACCAAGTCACATCTGCTGCTGTTGACTTTTAGGCTGAAATTCCACCTCCAAGTACTATTGGAACTGAAGAAAATGAGTTGAAAGTGACATTGGTATGAGTTTTTGCATAATTGCTAATATGCATCAATAAACCTAGTAAAATCATTTTTTGGTTTATTATCCAATTGTTTAGATACATGGTCTGAACAATATGATTTTACATCTCCTTATTTAAAATTAATTTATAGGTTATAAAATCTAAATGTATTATTAATTAATTTTATTACTAGCTCTGACACGCGGCTTCTCTCCCGTAATTTGCCTATCTACACTACCCTACCTAGTTACCTACACTACTCACCCTACTACTATTTGCCCTACCTTCCTACCCTTTTTTACCCTATCCTTCTCCTAATTCTTAGCTTACCAATAATAACCCCTACAAATTTTGAGCAAAATCGCTTCAGCCGTTCTTATAGGACGCTACAATAGATAAAGATGTAGCATGGGCAGATCACTAGGTGGACTGACGACATCGTCAGAGTCGCAGGGAGTCAATGGATGCAAGTGACGAATATTCGATCTACGTGGAGGGAATAAGTAGTCTTGAAGCTGATGATGATAGTGAATAAATCATTTTATTAACAGTAACAGAACACTCAGTAAAGTATTAAACTTTCATTGTAGCTGGAAAAGCCTATTGAGTTATTTGCTACCGCTATCCCCGAAAATTGGGCCTGCGGTCGGCGAGTAAGGGCAGCTCGCCGCCCGACCAGAACCAGGCCCGAGCGTACGGCGCGTAGCGTTCGCCTCAAAGAGCCATTCGACCACCACAGACGGGGCCCTAAAGGGCTGATGTTCATCCGGGGTTGCGGGGTAAGCGCAATGAGGTACCGTGACCTCGGCACAGAGCAGGAGAAGGAACAGGGTGGTTTTTAGTCAGTAAGAGTCTGACACTCCCTCCTGCCCGGCCCTGGGCGGGAGAAGTCATTTAATGATTTTCCCCTCACAAAAAAAAAAAAAAATCTTCGAAAATTCAGCTCTAAAAATGCAATAATAGGACTAACGAAGCAATATAAATACATGGAGTAATTAATACATATTGTGATTCTGATGCCAATTACACAAGATATACTTAGTTTATGAATAAGAAAACTGAATGATTTTATGAACCAGAGTCACTTTTAACTAAATTGTAATTACCATTTATGACGAATATTGTGCAAGTCGGGTACAACAATTCTTTAAATTATATGTAGTATGTAGTATATGATTACATCATAAGTATTTTAACATCAAGAATAATAATTAAATTGTTTATTTTATTTTTTGACAAATTAAATTTTATTATTCTTTTTTTTGCAAAAACACTATCATTTACTGCATCATAATATCATACCATACAACCTAAAGTATTATCTAACATAAATAAAATATCTATTTTAAATTCGAAACAAGCCATAAAAATGTGAAAGTTAAGTATTTTAAAATTATAATTGAATTATTTAAACAACAAGTACCAACAGGCGAGAACCATTTTAGTTTACGACTGAAACAAAATCTAAATAACGTAACTGAAACGTAATGAACAAACCAGAACAAATGGTAATGTTTTAAAGTGACAATCTGTTCTGTCAACATGACCCTTGCGATGGTACCCGTGTCAGTGGCAGGTGTACTGCTAACGGAACCACTGCATAAATATGACAATATTAGCTTTCGCCCGCAGCTTCGGCCCGTGTGGTATTGATAAAAAGCAACCTATGTGTTAACCAGGGCATTACCAAACCGTATCACATTTCAATCAAATCGGTCTAGTCGTTTTTGTGTTATAGAATAACAAACAAACATCAATATTTCCTCAGAAAATTTTACATATTTAATATTAATAGGATATAAAGTCGTTAAATTACTCAGTGAGTTTAGAATAGCATTTTAAAAGGAGAAGGAAATATGACTTTGACCTCTCTTTCCATCACGCACGCGACTTAAAGAGTTTGACTGTAAGACAATGCCTTAAGATATGCCATTAAACTCATAAAGTATAATAAAATATACAGACATCATCAACGATAAGTGTTCACTACTGGGCCTCTTCTCACACGGAGAAGGTTTGAACATTAATCACCATGCTTGCTCAAGGCGGATTGGCGATTTCAAACTTATAATTAGAAATTAAAAGTCCAGGTTTCTTCGTGATGTTTTCCCTCATCGTTTGTCAGTGCTGTCAAAATAATTCTAGAACGTATATATAACTCAGAAAAAGTCGAATTGGTACTTGCCAGGTATCGAACCCGCATCCCATTCATCGATGGGGGCGCCCTTACCTCCGGGCCACAACGCATGCTATTCACTATCATTTACTTGCAAACAAGTAAATGAAATTTTACATTAAAAAATAGCACTCACGTATTACAATATATTTTTTTTATGAATAAAGCTACTTAAATTTTTCCTTCACATCATTATATTGTGTGGGGTGGGTGGGTGTCCATTACCTTTCACAGTACCTTTGACATAATTAATAATCTAACACAAAAATAATAATATCAGTTTGTTTGCTGTTCTAAGACTAACTAAAACTTAGGCTTAGCACTATGGGATGCAAAATATTACTTTTAAAGTACTGAATCAAAGTGTTGGGTTTGTAAAAGCCATCAACTATAAATAATGCGACCATACATAAATCCCGTTGTGATTCGACATAAGACGAGTATGTACGAATCATTGTATTCAGATCAACGAATGAAGTACCGGAGTGATACCACGGCCCTACAGAAAACCGACATAAAACAACCACAACGTTGTGTTTCCCTTTGTGAAGTTACCGGAGGCCCAATCCTTTTCCTCCCCCAATCCCTAATCCCGCACTATATGCCGCCTGATATTAAAAAACAATAAAAAATGTAATAAGTATGTTAAAGAACAATAAAAAATAACACTTTAAAAATGAATTGTTTCACTAATAAAACTGATGAATAATAAAAATATAATTCGTACTAAAATTTCAGTAATATAACGAAATAAATCTACCAACACAGAATATTTATTAACTTATCGTACAAAGGCAGTCTATTATAAAACGGGTGCAACAACTGCATAGCAATAGATATCATTTGGACACGTGCCTAACATGGCACGCCTTGCACCAGAGCCTGCCAAACACGACACATCTTTGTCTTGTACTTAAGAGGGTCTTGTGCGAGCCTTGTATAGGCTATAGCTAGCTTTATTAAGATTGAAAGATTCTACAAAACTGTTAGGATCATGCTATAAAAAAATTCAGGCGGCTCGGGGATTCAGATATCTTAATTTCGCCAAGTTGCCTGGCAAGTACTCATGTGACTTTTCATAAGTTATATGGATTTTGGAAGTCTATCAAAACTGATAATAACGGCAAAGGAAAACGTTGAAGGAACTTAACCTTACTATAACTTTGAAATCGCCAATTCTCCCTTAGCAAGCTTGATGAGGAATGTTTAATTCTTTATTTGAGTGAGAAGAGGCTTTTCTTTGGCAGCGGGCCGATTATATTTGAGTGTGGAAGAGCCATGCTTCGGCACGAAAGTATTGGCTTGACCTGAGTGATACCATGGTCTCTGAGAAAACCGGTGTAAACTACTACTACTACTTCTCCCAAATTTTCAAATTCCTAAATTACACGTGCAGCATTCGACAGATGAACAGTACGTACACTCATTGGCCGCAGAAGTCCTGAAAAAATGGCTGTATAGAATGTGTGTGGATTTGTTTAGTTAACTAAATCAGTATGAAGACTGCAATGTTGGCGTGGTGGTGGTTGGGTAACTAGCTGCTGTGCAACGTGTCGCAGGTTCGATTCCCGAACAGAACAACATATATACGGCTGGCTTCAAGGCTAGAGTGAATAGGCTCTTAATAAACTAGTGCGCCTTACCATCAATGATTGCATCACTGCTTACCATCAGGTGGGATCGCAGTCAAGCACCAGTTTATATCAAGTAAAAAAAAATTATTTTGTGTGATGATTTTATGTTTTGAAACGCACCCGACACAGGAGAAGATCCTAGTATGGAGCAAAATCCAGTTATGAAGACTGTACGTCTGTATTATTTCCCTACATGCGTAACACAAGACATGATTTACCGCAAAACTTTCTAACCTAACTCGGATGATATAGCGCGCCCTATATACGTTATGTACGCATGTCAGTATTTTTCTTAACTTTTGCAAGTGATGACACGACGAAACGAGTCCATATTTTGTAACAACTCTTTTATTTTATTTGTGCTTTCATAATACAAGTTATGTTGCTTATTGGATAGTCGGGTTCTTATGGGATTGAGGTGGCTAATGAGTAGATGGATCACGGATCATTTGATGGTAAACTTATTGGGTCTTCACTTTAGCTCTGTAACACAAGGGGGGGGGGGGCAACAAGGGAATCGAGAGTCAGAGATTTGAGGTATTGGAAGTAGGACTGAGTGTTATAAGATTTTAGTTGTTTTAAAAGAGGCTAGTTTGGTTAGATAATTATATTGTCAATTAGCAAATTATCAATATTTATGCCATAAATGAAATAAAATTGCTAACTTTGAATTTCTGAACACTTACTCTTCATTACCATCTTTTAATAACATACATCTAATGAAGAAAATAAGACAATATTTTCTAATAGTGAAACACTATTTCATACCTAATGTTATACTTGCATATAAAAATGAATATCAATTTTTAATTATCGGATTCGGCTTACAAACAAGAATGTTTTAATTAAAGACAATTTAAAAAGTAAAAGGTCCAATTGAGGAAATGCTGCCCTTTTAGACCTGTTAAACAAATGACTGACACAGAGCTATCTAGATATTCATATAAAGCAGAAGCGAGCCGCTAGTCCAAACTTAATATTATAAATGCGAAAATAACTCTGTATGTCTGTCTGTCTTTTCTTCACGTCTAAACTACTGAACCGATTTCTGTGAAATTTGGCACAGACATAGTTTGGAACTCGAGAAAGGACATAGGATAGTTTTTATTCCAAAAATCAGCAGGAAGTCACTATTCCACGCAAACGGAGTCGCGGTCAAAAGCAAGTTAATAATAAAACAAGTAATACATCAAAATAATCAGGAAGAGGATGGCTAAGTTCGCGCCGCTAGTTTGGGCCGTGGCGTACTTTAATTATAATATTTTCCACAGGGAACGTGCCCGCCCAGTGATTTATATAGCAATTTCCCTATTGTTAGCAGAATAAAACGTGTAATGTAACTACTCAATGCCACAGTGTAGAATGATATTGTTGAGACAATATGGGAAGGTAGCTTTTTAATAGATTACTAGAACGCACTATCGCCAAATAAGTCTTGACACAGTCTAATTTCGTTCGTGTCATTCTAGAGTGATTATTGACTGACATTGGATTGTCTGAACTATCTGTTATGACAGAGGTATGACCTCTCTTTGATGAATAGCTCTTAGATGACTCGGCGTCCGCACCTTCCATGCATTCCATGGTTTTGAGAGAGAGGAACTGGAAGGCCGTTTTCTCCTTCTGGTCAAGGAAGCCATAATCGCAAAGAAGGAACTAGTGTATGAGGCCGCAATCCTCATACGCCGTCTTAGAGCAAATATGTACGAGCAGATATGCAGTCTAAGTATGGAGTAGAGACTACCGCGTAAGTAAAAGTCCGACACTCCCTTCTGCTCTATCCAGCGTGGGTGAAATCATGGATATTATTTTAACCATGAAAGCATGAAGAAATTTAATACAATAAAATTAAAGTTCAAATATATTTAACAGTTTTGTAGTCATGTAAGCTGACAGCAATGTGATATGTCTTAAGTATGGATGAGCCATGCTTCGGCATGAATGAACCAGCTCGACCGGAGTGATACTACGGCCCTAAAGAATATCGCCACGAAGCGACATTTACATTATGTATCGTGAGGTTACCGGAGATTTATGCTACTCCATCGTCAATCTTCAAATCCTCTCCTTAAATCTCTTATAACAAACAAATGGCCGCCACCACACCTGTTCGAACTCCTTTGGTATTACGAGTGTCCATGGGCGGCGCTGATTACATACCATCAGGTAATCTGGCAGCTCGTTTGCCAACCCATACTATAAAAAAATTTCTTTGCCAACATCAAAATATTGACTAGCTAAATACTTTTACACTGTGGCTGCCTAAGTTATGATGTTAACTGCTTTATTGAAGGCTCTAACACCAGCTGTATTATTTGGCAAGACTTGATGAAATATGGCGCATAACTGCTTAATTTTATTCACCATTTTATGTCCGAACCGTTAAATACTATTCTCTGAGCGTTCTATTTTTGATAATTAAATGCCAGTATTACGAACGGATTTTAAGTTCTGCAAATAGCAATTTATTTAGTTCGTGGTATTAGTGAAGATATCAAAATATAAAATTTTCATTAAAGCTCAATTTTTTCATTCAGCTGACTAAACAAAGCAGATTCAGAATGTAAACGAAGAAGAATTAAAAGAACTTTACAATTAACAATGGCATTGAAGAAAACCTCTGATCTTTACAAAAAATATGTATCATTATATTAGACCACGGTCTATATATTTTGGATAACAGGAAAAAAAATAAACCTTTCTCATAAACAAAAATTTAAGTGACCAAAAATAAACCAACCAATGTAATAACAAAAAAAAAATATATCCGAAAACTATTTTACACTACATTCTGTCATTTTCGTGACAAAGCCATGATTAAAATGTCATCGGGCTTTTCGAAATTAAAAAATATATCACGTTCCGAACGACTTATGGGCAATTTTCATCCATTGGTTATTTTTTAAATTGAATTTTATGGTGCGTGTGAGTAAAATAAATAGTACGACACATATAAAATAATAACGTCGTCGATGGACCGCAAAAAATACGTTGGGAATTTGTTTTTAGAGCAGCGATACCTAAATGAATTTGTAGTGGTTGGATTGGACGTTTAAACCTGGAAAATTAGTGTGATAAAAAACTTTTTTGACAATTTCACGGAATATTCACACTGGTGTGTATCATGACAATGACTTTGATTTAAGTTGGGAAAGTAATACGATTTTAGTTACAAAATAGCACTTAATTTAAAGTAAGGTTTATGCCAACACTTTGTTTATAAGACTTATTCTCTATCCTATTGTTTTTAATGGAAAAATATTATCCAAGGCCTTCTCCTGGCCTAGGTTTTTTTTTGTTGGGGGTAAATCATTATATGCCTTCTCCCGCCCAGGGTAAGGCGAGAGAGAGTGTCAGACTCGTCGACTAAAATCCCCACCAACCCTTCTCCTGTTTTGGGCCGAGGCCGCGGTGCCACATTGCGCTTATCCCGCAACCCCGGCCTGATCTGATGTTTCAGACTGAACAGAAAACTATCCCGTATCTTCTCCTACTCAGAGACCAGCCAGGGTACATCATTGCGCTTGAAACCGCCACCCCAGCTGAATATCGGCCCTAATGGGCTGGTCGGGTGGCGAGCTAGCCTGGATCTAGAGTCTGGTCGGTCTTGGCAGCAAACGAATGCTAACCATCATGGGTTCATTAACCGATCTATCCTTAAATAAATAACAATGCCTACGTATTTTTATATCATACCTTCAGTCTGCGTACATTAATAATTCCATTCTTAATATATTCACTATAGATTGATTGTTATAAAAAATCTAATAACTAGAACGCATACTGCTATCTAATAAATATCACTCAAAACCAAACCTAATACAAGAATAAATAAAATTCTAAATAGCTAAATGCTTTCAAGGCACTGAAAAGTTCATGCATTAATAATGTTAAAAGCATAGAAATAGATTTTTTTATTTTTATTTTATTTTATTAGATTTTACATATCGCACCTGCGACTCGCATATAATGCAATGAGTTTTTTAATAATATTGCTAGTACTCACACACACATACATGAGTTGCCAAGTTCGTAAGAATATTAAAAATATTAAAGTTAATCTGTTTGTTTCTTACAAATATTATATTTTTTTGTGAGGCGAAATTTATCGTGTGGCTTCTCTACCCAGGCTAGTCGACTGTCAGACTGTTACTGACTAAAAACCTCCGTTTCTTCTCCTGTTTATAGGATGACGCCACGGTGCCGATACCGCGGTGCCTTATTGCGCTGGTCCCGCAACCCCGGCTAAACGAATTTTATGGTTAAGTCCGTACTAAAACACATTACACACAAAATAACCTTAAACTATACAATTTTGTTTTAAAAACCATGGCTAAATACTGTGTTAAGTAACCATCAGTAATCAAGCGCGGGACGACAAGCAAGGGTAGCTCGAAGCCCGACCAGAACCAGACCTGACAGCGCGTAGCATTTCGCCTATGCCTCAATAATTAATCAGGCCACCATAAGTGGGGCTCCACTTATGGTGGCCTGAGGCTGAGACTAGGGCTGATCTCCTGGTGAAGTATATGTACCGCAACCTGGAGTAGAAGGAGCTATGGGTTGAGTTTCAGTCCCTGACTAAAAGCCAGACGCACTCTCGCCCCACCTTAGGCAGTAGAGGGCATTTGACGATGTTGATGATGTTGAACAAAAAACAAATTACATTCTTGGTTCATTAAAGTGTGGGAGAGCCGCATGTTTCGGCACGAAAGGGTCGGCTCGACCGGAGTGATACCACGGCCTCACAGAAAACCGGCGTGAAATAACCACAGCGTTGTGTTTTGCCGTGTGACTAAGGTTACCGGAGGCCCAATCCTTCCCCCCCCCCCTCCTCAATCCGTAAATCTCCAAATCCCTAAAAGGTCGGCAACGCACTCGTAACTCCTCCACTGTGGGTGTCCATGGGCGGCGCTGATTGCTTACCATCAGGTAATCCGTCAGCTCGTTTGCCGGCCTATGACATAAAAATAATAAAATATGAAGTCGTTTCCACCGCTTTCAAAATATCCAATAATTTTTGTTTTATCACAGTTCTCGTTCCATAATCTATCAGAATAGTAATGATAGTAGTAATAGTATCATAGTAATCTATATCAGAATTAACTTTTGGGATAAAACCGAGAGTAAAAACTAGTTTGCTGTAAAAATGACGAATATACTGTAAAAAAGATATTTCATAGAAATATTTTATTTCAATATAAAGTAAACTTATGTCTCATTTGAGGTTATGAATGTGAATTTTATTTAAGAGTTTTGCTTGATATGTGAAAGGTGACTTTGGTAAACATTGCTTATAGATGCGGTTTCAAATAAATATTACTATATATTTAAAAAAAATCTTTTAGGTTTGTTAGTTCTTATGAATGATATTTAATAATTTGTTACGAACGTCAATGTTATTTGAAATTATTAATAATGACGTTAGTATTACTATTAGTTACAATAAAATTTTAAAAAAGTTTCTATACAAGACAAAAGCAAAGATTCCGTCTTTGCAGCAGTCAACTGTTATCTTTTCATAAATATCAATATTAGAGAAGATGATATTATAAGGAATAGGTGTTCAAACAAAAATGAACTTTAATAGTTTTAATAACGAAGAAACTATGATTAGAGTTGCTTGAAAGCATTTGTTATCAATCCTAATAGAATTATTATTTCTCATTTTGATGCATTAATCCATTTCTTTATTTTATATCTTAACTATTTTTTTATTTATAATACAAATTCTGTTTATTTTATTTCGCATAGATGTCATATTTCGTTATTGGGAGTATGCAAGTTGTCAATTCTACAAGTTTATTGCGTAGAGTATTATCCGAATGGAAATTTAATAGAATATTTACGAAAATATTTAATTTTCTTGAAGAGAACTTAAGTTAGAGTTATACATACTGAAATTGACACAAAAAAATTAAAATTTAGTCAATTAATTATTTAAATCATAATTTATAATTCGAGATTATTTTCATTTTGAAAAACAAATAAAAGCTTACTTCACCACGTGTACATACATTTTTCCGAACGTTACATCCACAAGAAATAAGTCCTTACACGAAAATCTTAATATCACCTACTAGTAAAATAACCTCTTTAAGTAGCAGGCTATAAAAGGCCATTCTGTCAACCTTAGCATCGTATTTCACTCCTATCTTAAACAGCTATAAAATGGCTCAGACAGGTAAACGTCTTCAGACTGGACTACACCTACCTAATTCTATTACAATTCCCATCACGAACATCTATACTCGACACTTTTCCAGGGCCGCAAATAACTACATTCACCCCACATTAAAGCCTCGATAACTTTCCTTTACCCTCATTTTTATATCCATTGCCAATTTTGTTCCCACCTTTTGTAATTAAGATAGTGATCACGAAGCAATGGTCAGCGTTTTAAGCGAAGTTTTGCTTAGGGTGGAAGCCACTGTTTCGTAACCGACTCACGTTTGCTGATTCAAATGTATTACTTGTACACTTCTGTAGAGGGGGGTTTATTAAAAATCTTCAGTTTGTTTGGACTGTCTTATTGGTTTGGTCGTCGTTCGTGTGAATGCCAAATAGAAGCGCGAGGTTCGATGATTAGGTGTTCTGTTTTCGTAATTCTGATTATATCTGTCTGTAAGCTTCAAAAATGTATTATGATTTATAAGTAATGGAACCGTAAATAACCAAAATACTTGTGGAAGTTTGGTTAAGTAACTTATATATTATAACTTATATATTACATTTCGTGTTTACGATTTTCACATGAAACAACCATTTGTATGATCCTCAAATTGTTGTTACTGGTTTAGGTGTCATGTCAGTTTATTCCATATACCTATATATACCCATATCACAGGAAAAATCCTATTTGGAGGTCACGTTTTAGAACAGACAAAAAAGAGATCAGTTTTTAATTCCATAATTACAAATAAAAAACTTTGACATTGAAATAGAAATGATTTACCATTAACCCTAAAAACCACTACAAATAACATGATCTATAAGTGTAGGAAAGCCAAGCTTCGGCACTAATGGGTCGTATCAACCGGAGTTATAACACGGTCTCACTGAAAACCGGCGTGAAACAACCACAGCGTTGTGTTTCCCCGTGTGAATGAGGTTACCTGAGGCCCAATCCCTTCCCCCATCCCTTTCCGATCCCTAAATATCTGAAACCCAAAAGGCCGACAACGCACGCGTAACTCGTTTAGTGTCGCGGGTGTTCATACGCGGCGCCGATTGCTTACCATCAGGTAATCCGTCTGCACGCTTGCTGATCTATTCCATAAAAAAGGCTGAAAGCGTTAAAGTGTGTTGACAAAAATTAATTTTCTAAATAACCCGTTTTACTAACTGTACGGTTAAACGATATAAAAATTAACGTTAAACTTTACGATAGAAACCGAAGGAAACGTTATTAAATTTACAATTAACTCCATCGCGTCTGAGTTAACATCCTCTAACTTAAACCCAAGTTAAGTTAGTTCTTGTTGCCCAGTTAATTTTATAACCTAGTTGTTAGAAAACTGGTTTATTTAATCATTTTTCAAGATTCCAATTGAATCTTTTAGTAAAAACTAAAATAAGATTTTTTACCATTTCGATCACCGGATGGTTATATTATTATCAGAGTCTCACATGGACACTAGCAAAAATAGGCTTTCAAGTACGGTAAAAGCCATTTGTAAAAAAATGGAGATTTGGGGATAAAAGGATGGGTTGGAGTAAGGAGACGGCATTATTATAGATGACCTACGGTAACCTCATTAACGTAACAAAATATATTGCAAACGCCAGCTTCTTTTGAGGCCATGGTATCACTCGGGTTGGCCTAGTCGATCCGAAGCATGATTAACCCACACATAAACATCCACTCTTAAAAATGACTTGACAGTGTAATGATAATACGCTCATTGTGTAATCAAGTTTTAGATGTACATACATAGTTTTAAATCTAGTTAATTACTTCGCATTCGCAAGATGATGGACATAAATGTATGATGTAAATGTAACGGGTTATTCACGTTATTGGACGTGGAGAATACTTGATAAGTTTCAAGCAATACTACAGGCATATTCGAATAATTTGACGCGCTTGTTGATTGATAATTTAAAATTAATTAATGGCTGGCATTGGTAGGATATTGTGTTATTTTAGCAGCAGCATATTGGTGTTCTGTGGGGAGGCCATATCCAATCGTTGACTAAAACAGTCTTGTGATGATGATGATGATGATGATAATCATTATATTAAAATCCATATGTAATCTATAACCATATACTTAGCATATGATACCGAAATCTATACTCATCCTGAAAAATTAGAAATCGCAAAATCTTCAGCTTTATTTGTGCTGATGACCAAATATAGACGCTCCATCTATTCGCCTTAGGCAAAGTTATATACATACTTTATATATACGTAGACACATACAATATATACATGTATATAATTCAATTTCGAACCGTAGCTGGCTTTTGAACTCCCGAGGGAGCAATTCATCAATAAAAAGGTGCTAACTTTTAGACGTATCTATTTGAAGAAAGTGTTAAGAAAATTTCGAAACAACTAATGCTTAGATAATGTTGTTCGAATCCAGAAAGACATCAATCGTGAAATCGTGTACAAAAACGCCTTGACAACAGGGGTGTGATTCTGTAAGACTTCATTCTAAACTTCGAATCTGAATCCGCTGTGAGTGGTAGTACACTAGCGCTACACTTGCGAGTTGAACTAAATTGACAGCAACATTTTGATAGATAAAGTATGAGATGACGTTAAAAGTGGCATTATAAAATTTAATTACCCCGTCACTTCGACACTCACTTCGCACTCGAACAAGATTCATAATGAAACAAATTTTATAGAATCGACGTGCAGCTCTGTTATTACGAAACATGAAACTCCACTTGTCATTGCAAAATCTATTTATGGTATTACTATAATAAACAGCTTATAACTGCTATTAAGGTATTGGCACGAAAATCCGTGAGGATGTTTCTGGACGCATAAAATAATAATATTACTATCACAGTGACAATAGTATTGTCAGTCGCTAAAAAAATCTCAGTTATATCTAGCCGCACATTTAGCAATTTTCATCAATAATTTTATGCCCTTATATAACCACGCTCTGTTAAAAAGTGCCTACTGCTAGGCAAAGGCCTCTTCTGACACGGACACGAAAAGAGCATTATTATTGTAAATTCAGCTTTCCTCAAAACTATCTTTTCGTGTCTAATTTATCTTAGAAAGTACATTTGACTCTGAGATGTCATATTTGCACTTGCTAGGTTTCTAATCCTTATATATAAGAAGCATGCTTTAACCGTGCATCAATGATATGATCGACAGCTTTGTTATGATAAACTTTCATAGGGTTCATGGGTTAGTGGTATACAATATTGGTATATATATATATATATTTTATGTAAGCAATCGGCGTCGCCCATGGACACCCGCAACAAAGAAGGAGTTACGAGTGCGTTGCCGACCTTTTAAGAATTAGGATTTTGGGGATTTTGGGACTGGGAAGGGATTGGAGTAGGGGAAGGATTGGGCCTCCGGTAACCTCACTCACACGGCGAAACACAACACACGGTTTTCTGTGAGGTAAGATTGGTATATATTAAAAAAATCCTTGCTATAATATCTGACATTCACTCAAATATCTATACAAATATTTGAACAACCAACATCCCAAACATTTGGACACACAACTGAGATTCTAGGAAAACATATTTTATACGACCATATTAACCAAAATTCAACGCGTAAATCCTCTTATATGTGAAATTCAACAGCTTTCAGATGCAATTTTGTAAAAATGCAGGACCATGCCTCGGCTCGACACAAGCGAGGCGAACGAAGCGAGCGCGGGAACGCCTCGAGACGTTATGGAAATTTAGAAATTACGCTTTATTTTTATTAGTCTACCTTTGAATGGGTGTAATATTTTTTTTATTGACTCTTTAATAATGGTAACTTTTAGTGAACATGGATAGTCTTTGAATGTTTACAGGACAATTAACTCCTTGACTGACGCTTAACTTTGAATGGATATTTACTATGTGGTAAAAGATTTAGTGTTAGGTACCTACTCCAAAGAATCTCTATTTTACTACAGGTTACGTTTTTATAACGTTAGAATATTGAGTTTCACTTTGAATAATAGACGAAAGATACACCCATTCATGAGTTCTCCTTATTCCAGAATAAGTCATTGAACGCTGGTCAATTTATTTATATACGTCTTCATATGAATATAATTGAAGAAATTTGGTCGGCAAACGAACAGACGGATTACCTGATGGTAAGCAATCAGCGCCGCCCATGGACACCCGCAACGGAGGAGTTACGAGTGCGTTGGCGACCTTTTAGGGATTAGGGATTGAGGAGGGATTGGGGACGGGGTAGGATTGGGCCTCCGGTAACCTCACTCACACGGTGAAACACAACGCTGTGTTTGTTTCACGCCGGTCTTCTGTGAAGCCGTGGTACCACTCCGGTCGAGCCGACCCATTAGTGCCGAAGCATGGCTCTCCCACATTTGTATTGTCTAATTGGCCGCCTGAATGATTGAATATTTGCAACTGCTGATTTAAAAGAAATGAAATATTATGTTAATTAAGTAATTTTATGTTAATTAAGTAATTTTATGTTAATTAAGTAGTATCTGTAATATGTTTCAAGTAGTACTTGTGACATCCAGGCTAGGAGCAGTAGTAAACGTGTCACCACTGAGTGTGATAGCAGTTTTTAGAATATAGGCGAGACACGCATGGGGAGTATTATTACCATCATGTTAAGGAAAAATTGTAAGGTGTTTTCTTCTTAGAGATCTTGTTCAATTAACAAATATGTAAAGTATATGATTGCCTACCGCTCTTATCTTGATGTGATATTTTAAGTATAAATCTGCCCTACTTAAAGGATAGTTATTTCTGAAAATGGACGTTCGTACTTCTACACTAAGTTCAAGTCTACGCCCGTATCGCTTTAACTTTATTCCTTAGAATAATAGAAGTAGAGGTTTGGTTGTAGTGACAGCTAAAATAGGACAGCGATGTCTAGTTGAGATTTTTTTTATTAATGGAAAATAATCTAATGGCTTCTCCCGCCCTGCCTACAACTACAGATAAAGTATGGAGAAGTGTTTTCTAGCTACTATTAAAGTATGGACAAATCGGTGAAAGAAAAAAAGAAAACTATACGAACCTCAAAATTTTTAAAAACAGATCATGATCCATGATCCTTTTAAAAGTGGTTATGAGCGGCGCTGACCTATGCATCTTCTACATACATCCTACTAGTATAATAAAATTAAATATTTTAAAGTTTGCGAGTACGCTTGTTATTCTGTCATGCAAATACGGTTGAACTGATTTGGTAACACCTACACTAGTCCGATATGAAATTGATATATATATATATATATATAATATCGTGCAGAAATTTGGAAATTAAGTTTTTATATAATAGGAGGCAAAGAAGCTGGTGGAAGATCTGACGGTAAGCAATCGAAACCAATTAAGTTGCAACTGCTTTGGCAGTCTTCTGGAGGCTAGGGTTTTGAGTATTCGGTGATTTAGGAATAGGAAATGGGATTTGGATTTCGAAAACCTTATTTTTGCCGAAACTCCCGGCTCAATCCATTACTTCCAAGATGTGGTGCACTCTTAATGACTAAATACCAACTCGTTCATTGTACCGCACCAAAGAAGACAGCGGTATATCAATGAATAACTGGTATTCGCAACAGCGAACGTGAGATCAAAAATCTTCTACTGAAAAATGAACAGAAATATGAATACATATAAAATATGCTACGTATATATATATATATAAGCGATATTATAATATATATAATCGATCACTGTGACCCAATCGATCACTGTGACCCAATCCCACGTGAAGCGCAGAGAATATTTTCAAAGTGTGTGTCTAATAGATTTACTTGACGTAAACACAGATGGAACACTTCAACACTGCTCAGCGTTGCGTTATACATCGCCGCTTTTGTTTTAACAAGTAGTCTTTAGCTCTGAGAACATTATTGTTAGTGTACATTAAATTTCATATTCTTTTTCAAGTTTTCTTTGTTTTTGAGGTTAAGTACATTCATTAAGTACATATTACTACTTAGTAAGTTGTTGGAGCATAATTGTATAAGTAACTTTTTTTAAAGTTTAAGACTATGTAGATGAAGTTTAGCAGTAAACTTTGTAAAAAAAATTCAATCAACAAAGTGGATCATTTTATGAAATAATATACTTATACTGTTTATTCTTAAAAGCGCAAAACATTAAATTACAAAATACAACTTCTAAGAAGAATCAATTATTTTACATTTTCGGCAACAATAATTTCCACTCAAAATTATTCTGAGTATCAACACTAATACTTAATAATTTTAGGAACGATAATAAAATTATAATTCGGATTTCAGTATACATATATCAATATCAATTTAGGATTATTTACTCAACTCGACGAACGAACCCCAACTTTCACACTCAGCAGTCACAGTCATAGTTGACCATCAATGCTAGAATGATTATATTAACAAAAATAAATATTCGGCACACACAAAAAAAAATGTTGGTCATCCATCTGCCCTGGCCTCAAAAACCTGTGTGGCACAACGCTTCCACCACGTTTCGCTTCGTGAGTAACTTTATCGAAAGCCTCCCTCTCCATCCCTAAACGTCAAATTTCTTACCTCCCACTGGGCTGGCACAGCAAATCCTCTGATAAGGGGAAAATTAGAGAAACAGTACCACGTTTGCCGCCATATCCCTTAAGGAAATGCGTTCTAAACCCCAATAACAAGTCGCCAAATTAAAAAAAACGAACAACACTGACTTAAATTGAGATTTTGTAACGGAACATAACCCTACCAAGGCAATCATTCCTCGTCATTCAGATGAGGGGAAAAATGACACGAGTCTAATAATCGCTTCCTCAAAAGATGTTATCGATGGCTTTGAGAGTAATCTTGACAGTTGTAAGTGGTTGGACCCATGTCAAAGTACCACCGCCACAGAGATGGATATTAGGTGGAACTTGTCAAGATCTTAAGATGGCCACGATGTTCAGGTCCCGAGTGGGTGATTTGTCTTTTGTCTGATGACGATCTGGGGTGGATATTTCTTTTGGTTGATATTACATGGCCATGTCTACAAACAGAATGCATTTAGTATTTGTTTAAATTTCTGAACTTACGACAAACTCTGAAGTTTTTTTGTTTTTTAATATTTGTGAGTGAGTTTGTTAGTAATTTCGTGCCCTGTATTTTACCAGGAGATAAAAATGATACAACGAAGAACCAATCTTGCCTAAAAGCAACTTATCCAATCAAGACATAGACTTATTATATACACTCTATACAAACTAACTGGGCATAACCAAATATAAGGAGCATATTTTTTTTTTGTTTCCACAATATTGATTCCCAAATACTTCGGAAAGTAGCCAAAGTTGGTACATATTACATACTTCCAAAACATTCTTGCTTACTCTTTGAGAAGTATACAATGACGTCAAGTAATACAACAAAAGATAAAATGTTTTGTAGAACATAAAATTGAATTTCGAAGACAATATACCTTTGTACCTGAAATCCAGGCACTTGTAAGTCATGAACCGTAAATAAACACCAGTTCGATCAAGTCAACAAATAAGTTCTTATCGTCTCACTTCTCTCGAACAATAAAACTCAGTGAAAGCCTACAATTGTACCTATCTCCTTAATAATCTGTATTAAGTCCCAAATGTGCCGGTCTCTTTTCACGCGATTTCCTTAAGGGCACTCTGAAAAAGGTACTATTTAAATTTACCCCCCAAAAAGGGAAATGTCTGAAAGAATTCTTTAATTAAAGACGTTTTCACGCTTGACATTTTTTTCTCCTTTGACCCTAAATCCCTTTTAAGCCATTGAGCCCTTAGCTAGATCGAGTTACTTCAATTCATTTTTTCAAGGGTCTACTTTGTTAAAAGACCACACGACGACCGACAAATTCGTCTTAACTAGTCGATAGGGTCATTATAGGGATTTTGGAACCTTAAAGCTTAGATTTTGAAGTATAATAATTAACGTGGCAGGGCAACTGGCTGCCTAGCATTACAGGTTCAATACCCGCACGGAATAACTCTTTATGTGACCCAAACAATTTTCTTCCGATTTGGGGTGTATCCTTAAAATCATAGAGTGAAGAAAAAAAATAGAATAAATCTGCTTGTATGTCATAAATAGCGAACTATGGACCTATAAAAGTTTGAAGGGATAGATGTTACCTAAAGCTAAGTTATAATGCAATTGACATAAACTGTCTACAAAAGTCCCAAATGAATAAACGGAAGAACTAAAAAATAATTATAATACTGGCTGTAATAATACTACAAATCCTTTATAATTTCTCAATTATAAAATAACATTTAAAAAATATTTTGTTGTCGTTGTTGAAGATTTTTATTAATTATTATCAGGACAATTTAAAATCCTTTTATTGTAGCGGCTCACTTTTACGCCATCTAGTGATTAAACGAAGCAAATTCATGTCATGTACTATTGTGACGTTAATTCGCGCTGGCGACTGACTCACGCTACTTGAGTAAGTTGTATTCTCAATTTTATTATGCCATAATATGTTATTAAATCAAAATCACGTCTTTTTATTTTCCTGAATAACTACAAAGGCTAGTAAAATCATTTTTACCAGCCTTTTATAGGTCAAACTTCGCGATATATCGCAAAGTGCCACGGATAGCACTCGCTCGGGCCATGCAAAACTGCACTGAGTCAGCATTCTTAGGTAAGTCCGGTATTATGCGGACCACGCTCTTATTTTATTTTTGCAAAAATATTGTTGTGCCATCCTATTTTATATAAATTAAGAACATTTTAAGAAAAAAACAATATCTAGTAGTGTAGGTAGTGTAAGTATATTTTTATTTTGTTATGAGCAGGCGGATATTCTGACGGTAAGCAATTGGCCTCCTACAAAACATATCAACACATTGATCTTATTGGGCCCTATCTGTGGTGGCCTACAATAAATTTTCCCTAAAATTGTATAGAAGGTACCTACCCTTAAAGATTATCCGTCTCAAAATAAGGGACATTATATTATAGAACGTTATTTTAAACTAAACTGCCACCTGCCGTCCTCAACATCAACAATACGGATGAGCTAAGTTTGAACCGGTTGTCTAAACTTTCCGGTAGCCGGTTACGCTAAAGGTTATGTTGGATATAGCGGTAAGGGTATAGCGGTTTAACCTGTTCGAAAGTGTTATATTATAGGTATCTATGGCTGCTATTAATAGATTTTATACAATATTTATTATTTTTAACATAATATGGATAAATATTTAGCCTTACAGCTTTCCAAATTGAATATGTTTCTATACAAATACACATCTACAAACCTTGTATGATTTTTCATAGAACAAAAAGTTTGTACCTATGTACCTATATAGCATAAATACTCAAATAATCAATCAACAATATAAACTTAATTTATTTAACACTTAATATGACAAAACGTTTATTTTGAGATTTGGGGATGGAGAATCGAGCCTCCAATAATCTTACTCATACGACTAAAGAAAAAGCAAGATTTGATTCAAGCAGGTTTTCTGCGGGATCGTGGTACCACTCTGGTCAGCACGGTTGCTTTTTTTTATTTGATAGATCTGCAAACTCGCAAACGGATTACCGCAACAATGGAGGAGTTACGAGTACGTTGCCGACCTTTTGGGGTTTAGGGATATCGACATTTTGGGATTGGGGAGGGATTGGGAGATGGGAAGGTTTGGACCTCCGGTAACTTCACTCACATGGCGAAACATACATATTGTTTCACGCCGGTCGAACTGACCCATTTCTGACGAAACATGGCTCCCGTACACTTAAAACAATAAACAAGAATAATTTCATTAAAATTATTCTTATCATTATTTTATCATTTCAATTTCATTAAAATAAAAAAACATTTTAAAACATAAAATTAAATACCTATCTAATTTTCAACAAACAAAAAGACACACTAGATGCAAAAATCTTATCTCTACACAGTTGAAACCATAAAAATGGAATCGTTCAGAACCATCGCAGCTTATAGTGTAACTCGCCGTTCGGATATCGACACATCAATAGTGCTTTGATCATAAATCCTATCAACTTGGCAATGCGATGGCTATTGTGAACCAAACGAGTTGTGTTCAGCGTTTGATATCAAACAATGCATCTATTCTGATGATAACTTATCAGTTTTAAAGTTCTCCTGAGTAACTGTCGTAAAAAGCCATGTTAGACGGTGGATTATCAGGCATGCTGTTATAGAGTAAGTACGACCCCGGTCATTTGATGATTTTTCCCTCACAAAAAAAGATGGTGGTTTATCGTCATGGTAGGCGCCTATCCAACATTCATGAGGTTTCAAAACCTGGGAAGTAAGTGATTACCTGATGGTCAGCAATTAGTGCCACAACCAGAAGAGTTTCGATTGCGTTGCGTTTCGGATATTTAAAGATTGGGAAGGGGTTGGGGAAACCACACTAACATGCCGAAATACAACGCTGTGGTTGTGCTACGTCGGTTTTCTGTGAAGCCTTGGTATCACTATAGTCGAGTCGACCCTTTCATGGCGCAACTGAAGTTAAAACTTTTTCTTTTTCCAAGTTATATATATTCTTTTAGTAAGATATTGACAAGGAAATTTGGTTGGATTCTCGTGAAAACTACTACAAAATTTTTTTTCCTTAGGTTTTTCTAAAATCACCCAGTCAAAGCACGAGGCCTGAAATAATACTCGGTAAATGATACTAGTAATAGGCTCGACCTCTTTAAATAGTTTAATTTATTTTCAACACAAAGTATGATTCGATGCAAAGGTCTCTTCGAAAATTACATTCAGTAATAAAGTCACACAGAACTCTTGGTTTAATACATTTGCCTCGGTGTCTCAAGCAGAACTCGTCTGAATGTAGCAAACGGAAAATTTAATTTTGTTTCTTTGTGTTTCTTCAACTATTGAGTTGGTTCTTCGTCTCTTAAGTTGGTGAGATGAAGGAAATTAAGTTTGCTTCACCTAAAGCCGGCCTCAATGCGAAACATTTCGCCATGTAACCGCGACCTGACAAATGGCGTTCTCCTATTTCCGTCCTCTACTAGTTGTTGTCGAATCAGACTCACTACTTTATACTGCTATGACAATAGTTATTTTTATTTCAATAGGTTTTGAACCTGAGTGATAAATTATTTATTAATTATTGTATGACCGTCTAGCATATGAAATAAAACAATAGTTACGTATATTTATTTTTCTTACGATAACAAACAGTTCATCGATTTTAAACATTGATTTATTTATTTCTTTTTCTCATAAAATAGTCTGAATCTTGGACAGAATGCCTTAAAGCATTCTCTAACAGTTAACCGGGCAGTGCAGAGAAATCAAGAGGTTGGTGTGAAGCAATGACACAGAAAAATGACGTAGAACAATCATAGAGTTGTGTTTCGTCATGTAAGTGCGGCCCCTCGTCCAATCCCTAAATCTCCGTAACCCTAATCCTGAAAATTTCAACAAGGCTTTCGTAACTCCTCTGATGTTGCTGCTGTCCATGGGCGGCGCCGATTGCCTACCACGAGGCATTCAGTCTGCCTGTAACGCGTCCTATCACATCACACAAAAAAAAATTGAAGCATAGTTGTAAGTACAGACGCCAGCAATTCAATCTCCACCCTGTCCAAAAATTAGATTTTCGACTTTACATCAAAACAATAAAGTTTAAAATTTAATAATAAAAGGAGTACGTTGACCTGCAGCTTCTGGGGTCTAACCAGCCAGGATTTTATTTACCATCACTCCATCTTCATACGACCTAAATCTTCTTCCATGCGAAAATAATATGTTCCAGTTAGAAGCGAATAAGTTTCCCTCGGATTGAGGCACCTGATACCATTTCACTTTGATTTTAACATTTGGGAATTCTTTATCTTTGAAATGTGTGTTACACTTTTCCTGAATTTTCTTTTAATATTGGTTTTGTTAATTTATATTTTGCGGAGCAACTCGAAGCAACCTATTTAACAAAACAGATATAACAGAACAAACATTTTTGTATAATGTTGGATAGCCTGAAACTTTGCTTAAGCACTATGCTATTTCTGTAACCTTTAATAAATACATTTTTTATGGAATATATTGGCAAACGAGCAGACGGATTACGTGATGGTAAGCAATCAGTGCCGCCTATGGACACATGCAAAGGAGTTGCTGGCCTTTTAGAGATAAACGTTTTAGATATTTAAGGATTGGGAAGGGATGGGGGAGGGGAGAGATTAGGCCTCCAGTAACCTCACTCACACGGCGAAACACAACGCTGTGGTTGTTTCACGCCGGTTTTCTGTGAGGCCGTGGTATCACTCCGGTTGAGGTCAGCCATTCATGCCAAAGCTCTCCCACATTTACACACATTTGTTACAAACAACATTTTTATTCATTTTTATTACATAAATACGAACAGTAGAGCAATAATTTTATAACACAATAAGCTCTCCTAAAATATAATTATATCCTTTGGAAAAAATTCAACCCCACTATATAATCTTGATCAGTCGGAAGACGTTAACCGCTAATCAATCAGTCACCTCTTCACCGGTCCATCGATCGTCAAGATGTACAACTTTATTTATAAAAGAATCGTGTCACGTGTTTGTCCACGATGGACTCCTAAACTACTAAACCGATTTTAAATTTGATTTGCATTGCATGTGCATTTTGGTCCAACTTGAAAGATAGGATAGCTTACATCTCAATTTATAGTCTCAATATTATTTATCTTAGTTACAGCAACGCGTGGCTGGGTCTGCTAGTACTCTTATGAAGTTTAAGAGTTTGTATATTTTTTTGTTTACTTGAAAGCGTCAATCTCCTAGACTACTGGTTCGAATTAAACAATAACTTTGTGTTAGATATCTCTTTCATCAAGGACTGACCAATAGAAGCCAAGCAGCGGGTGGAACTACGGAGCGATAGCTCACAAACGATATGGCTATAAGTGCGATAAATTCTAGTTAAGTATAGTAGAGATATGCTTCGGAACGAATATGTCAACTTGACCAAAGTGATACCACAGCTTCACAGAAAACTGGCATGAACGGTCACCGCCAACCCAATTGTTACCCAAAATCCCTAATCCCTATTTTTCAAATCCCAAAGATTAATAACGCAGAGAAGTCTTCTCTTGTGTTTCGAATGTCTCTGATCGGCACTGAACATCTACCATCAGTTCGGTTGAACCGGTTCATTCGAGCTTAAGTAAGTCTCTTCCACACTTAAAGAGAGACTAAGTAGTTGATACGGATGATGGACTCAACATTTTTGATTTAATTAGATTTCGGAAAACGTTGTTTTGTGCTGTGCATACATGTCTATATTGCGTCTTCACCTGGCATATTGATCTCATTTTAATACGTTTGTACGTACGTACGTCGGAGTTGTGTGTCTTATAATGTATCTTTGACTCAGATTGAATTTCTATACTAACTTTAATATTAAAAGTATTTACCAAAACGAATTTCTGTTGGTTCATTCGTGAAATAAACGGGTGATATTAAATAATAAATAATGTACTATGACCTACAAAGGAAGATCTTTCACCGAAATTATTACGATGTTACAAACAACATTCCTAGATTAAATTTCAACACACTTTGTCAGCTTCAAAGATATTCTACCGCAGTAGGATTGATAAGACAAGGTTCTCGTGTGGTCAGACCGAGGACACACCCAAATTTCAACCTTAATTTTATTACATTACGATGCACTTTGCTGCGGAATTGGGAAGACATAAACGTTGATAATATACCACGTTAAATTTGTTGTTCGAAGTGATTGTTTTAAGCGATTTTCGACTTTATTGTTTTAAGTATTGGGTATGGCTGTGGTTTTTGGAGATGTAGAGATAAATTGGTCTGGGTAGGTAGTGTCTAGTTACCCTAATGGAAGAGTTAAGTTAGGTGTCAGAATACAAACGTTTGATAGAAGTTATATTTCGAGAAACAAATTAATGTCAAACGTTATTGACATTAATTTGTTTCTCTGTTTGATTTTGTAAATCCGCTAATTTATACCAGTGAAGGCTTGAGGTATTGAAACTAAAATTATATAATTGTTTTATTTTTTATGTGAAAACGTACTAACATGTCTATTCATGCCGGTATCAGCTATCATTCATCCTTGATAGTTGTTTTGGACCATGAGATTATGGGATAGTCCCCAAAAGCCCAAAAGCCTCAACACCCGTGTAAGTGTGGGAGCCATGCTTCGGCACGAATGGGTCGGCTCGACCGGAGTTATACCACGGCCTCACAGTAAACCGGTGAAACAACCACAACGTTGTGTTTCGCCGTGTGAGTGAGGTTACCGGAGGCCCAATCTTTCCCCTACCCCAATCCCTTCCCAACCCGTAAATCCCCAAAATCCCAATCCCTAAAAGGTCGGCAACGCACTCGTAACTCCTTCTTTTTTGCGGATGTCCATGGGCGACGCTGATTGCTTACCATCAGGTAATCCGTTTTTTTTAAATAACGTTGCCACGACACAGGAGAAAATCCTCGTGTGCGGGTGCGGTTACAAACATACAAAATCACATACACATCACACCCAGACCCGGAACAATAATTTGTGGATCACACAAATAGTTGTTCTGTGCGGGAATCGCACCCGCGACACGTTGCACGGCAGCCAGTTTCCCAGCCAATGCACCAACGTCAACGTGGTTAGATAAATGGCCTGATAGGCTGAGAGTCCTTTTAAACAACACGGCAAGTATTGTAAGGATATTTCTGTTTTTGAGGCCTTGCATTTCTATAACTTGGGCCATGTGTCCCCTGCCAGGTGATTCGTATTTTTATGTATAGGCCGGCTCAACCGGAGTGATGCCACAGCTTTACAGAAAACCAACACTAACGTCGTGTTTCGTCGTGTGAGTGAGGTTACTGGAGACCCAATCTTTCCCTTTCCCCATCCTCAACCCTCAAATCCCCTATCCTTAAATCCGTTATAACATACAATAGGCTGGCAACGCACTTGCAAATAGTAAGTAACTCCTTTGGTATTGCGAGTGTCAATGGCCAGCTTGAGTGCTTATATGCAATCATTAAAATTATTCAGAATAAATCAAGTAAGTTGTTAAAGTTCAAGTTATTTTATATGATTATAAAAGTGGACCGAAAGTTGACCTGCTTCTCATGCATGAGGGCGCCAACCAATGTGACTTTTTCGGAGTTATTTGTACTTTTTTATATTATTTAGACACTACTGTTAAAGTGTTAAGGATAACTTTCTGAGAAGACAAAGACTTGAAATTCCCAGTTATAAGTTTTAAATTGCTAATCCATCCTCAGCAAGCAGCGTCATTAATCCTGATTCCTTCTCCGTGTAAGAAGAGACAGCAGCTTTGCTTAGCAGTAAGCACTTAGGCTTATAATATAGGCTTATAATGACGACAATAAAGACAAAAAACATATTTTTTTTATTATTAAAACAATACATTATCATCAAAAATAAATAAAATTGTCACAACAAATTTGTACATATTTAATTTTAAATAAAGTTTTAAATAACAGACGAAATTCAAAACTACAAAAGCCATGTAAATGAATTTAAATGAAAGCCAAATTAATCCATAAATATTTTAACTTTTAAAAATTAATATGCATTTAATTTATTTGTAATATAAATATTTCGTTCACCGATCCCCACGGGCCGTTTGAATTTAGAAATTTATCAAGAGCCAATATTTGCATCTATCATAATAAATATTTTCTGTTTTTAGTAAAAAAAAACATTTGAAATGATATAAGTTGCCAGTTAACGTGTAAGTTTGCAATAAAAAGTTTTAAAATGAATATTATTTTAATAAAACTGTATTTAAATAAACTAGACTGACATACGACTGACTGACTGACACACAGAGATGAAGGAAAACATTGTAACGAAACCTCGACTTATAATTTCTAATTACGAAACTTATTAGTGAAATTAGCAATCTTCCCGGAATAAACGTATTTGTACAATATTGTACTATAATATGCATTTCGATTCTAATGAATCGTGGCCTGGCACGGAGCAGGAGAAGAAACGAGGTTGTTTTTAGTCAGTAACAATTACTTTTTTTATGTGCAACGTCAGTAAACGAACTAAGCGGCGACTTATATAAGACTAATACAAGTGTGGGAGAGCCATGCTTCGGCTCGAATGGGTCGGCTCGACCGGAGTGATACCACGGCCTCACAGAAAACCTAAAAATATATACGTATAAAGAAGAATGAACAACCACTTTCTTTTCTTTTTATTATAACCAACCTTAAAAATTAACCATTAATGTCCCTTTCACTTTTTTGAGTCTAATGGGCGAGATTAAGAAAACATTTCTTAATCAGAATAACCTTGGCCTAGGTCAAAATTAGGTGCGCTTACAACAAAAAGTGTAAAATGTCTAGCCAGACGAATTTACTATCAGATAAAGCAAAGTAATTTGGTATGGTGAAATTCAGAAAATGTAAGTACCTACAAAAGCTACGCCTCTAGGAATAGTTACCAGTATATCTTGGTCTTGTTTTGTATGATCTTTTATAACATTTGCCCTGGTTGGGGCGACAGCGAAAGAGGCTTCGGCAGAAATGGGTCGGTCGGAGTGATACCACAGCCTCACCGAAAACCGGCGACGAGGCAGACGAGGAGTTACGAGTGCGTTGCCAATCTTTTAGGGATTAGGGTTTGAAGATTAAGAGATTGAGGAGGGATGGATTGGGGGATGGGAAGGATTGGGCCTCCGGTAACCTCACTTACACGGCGAAACACAACGCTATGGTTGTTTCACGCCGGTTTTCTGTGAGGCTGTGGTATCACTCCGACCGACCCATTTCTGCCGAAGCCCCTTTCGCTGTCGCCCCAACCAGGGCAAATGTTATAAAAGAGTTTATTATTATAAAACATTGCCCCACACTAGGATTTTTTCCTGTGTCGTGGGTGCGTTCACAAACATACAATTTCACATGCACATCACACCCAGACCCGGAACAACAATCTGTGGATCACACGAACCCGCGACACGTTGCGCGGCAGCCCAGCCACCGCGCCAACCGTGCAGTCGAAGAAACAAATTAAGATGACATGGTAATTTTTGAGTTTGACATTCACTTAATAATTTTTGATATTGTTTGTATTACTAACATTCTTCTAAACTACTAAATAATACTTTACTCTAAGCTTCCAATCTTACAATGCATATAAATCTCAGACATATAGTCTTAAATGTAAGGTACAAATTTAAACAAAGTTCTGATATACATCTGTATGTTACCGAGGCAAATAGAGTTTAATCTATGGTTTCATACGTTGTGCCGTTACGTTGGTGTTGAAAACATACTGAGCTTACGTTAAGGAGAGGAAAATGTTTGAAAATTTCAGTTGAATTGTTTAGTTTATTGTTCTACGTACGTGGTGCAAGAATACCTGCAAGTTTTGTTTTAGATATATGGTTTTTAACGCTTTAATATGCACGCATATTTTTCTTTAAGTATCTTCTAGGTATCAAACGCGAAAGTATTTGGCAGATCTTTTTAAAAGAATTTAAAGTCGTTATGATTAGTTTGTTAATATTTCAACTGCTTAATATGATATTTAAAGTCAAAATCAATTATACAACAAACCACCACAAGTGGTTTTTTTTTCTGAGCGTCAAAATAGTTGTCAGTCTGCTCGTCAGTAAAGCTAGATGCTCGTCCCAAAGTGTAGATTCGAACGAGCCAAAAACGCTATCGTTGCTCTCTTTTAAAAAATAAAGTTTATTTTACAAGTTCTCAAATACATTATTTAATGCTATTATGTAAAAAATATATTTAATATTTAAAAACAAATTTAAATCTCGATTGCAAACGTCAAACGGTTAACACTCAACTGTCAAAATTCCCACCAATCCCGTCAACCGAAACAAGTGACGTCACAAAACACGACATGGCGTAATGTAATAATGTTTTCCTTTAATAATTCACACGCGGTCCGTTGTTACCTTTATAATGTCGGTTTGTTTAGTAACAAAGTGTATATTATTGTTGTTTTTCAAATGAATTTCGACGTGGTTCTTGTGTGCCGCCATTTTGGGCGAGACTAAACATTTTACTTGCATATTCAGCGTACTAACTCATTATTTGCATGTTCTGCGTATAAAGAGATTGTGTTTTGTTTTTTTTTTTGCTGTAATGTGATTGGCGTTGTGTTTATGCTTGATTTATTTGTCTAGATTTGACTTTAATTATTTTTATGATCTCTCTGGTTACGAACCAGGATTTATAGCCTGTAAAAGTTTTACCACCAGACAGGTCAATTTTATAAACAAATATTTATTTGCATAAAAAACAAGCAAGAAGGAAATTTATCTATGATATCTCAGTTTATTGTTATACCATGAAATTTAAATTACCAATCGATGTAGAAAATTACGTATTCTTGATGTGTGATAATAGGCTACGTGCCTTTTAGAACGGCAAAAATTTTAAAAGTCAGTGTGCCATTATATCGTATTAACATACAATCCTTTCATTTAATATTAATATTGTCATATTATAAAGTGACTGTCAGTATATTGAGTTTAGAACACCACTGACACAGATCCGAGACTATAAAGCTGCGAATTATCAAAAGCCTACAAAATATAGACCCTGCAAACGTCACGTTCGCATACCACAAACATGTCACGATTCACCACACACTCACCATTATTTTAATTCATGTTTCAAGCATAAATCCGAAGCACAAAATAAAATATGTTCTGACTCAGTCGTCGAGTGTATAAAACGTAGTACTTTTATGACACTACACTTTATAACATTTATGTTTCTAAACAATTACGCTAGAATTGTGCCGTTTTATATTTAGGATTGATACGATTTTGTAAAATAGGGATTAAAATTAATAGATATAATATTTTTTGTATAAGTATAAAGTTGTAATTTGCTCATAATTGAGCAACCATATAGAATAAGGATTCTGATGAAAAGAATATGCCAGTAAAAAATATTGAAATTATCTAAACTGAAATATCTTTAGCTGTTTTTGAACAGTAATGATAATTAAGCATATTTAAAAATACTTATCGCTCACGGTGAAAAAAATAAGTAAGTACATATTTTTTTTTTATAAGAATTATAAATTTAAAATTTAAAAAACCCGCGACCACATTATCTTATATTCCTTTAAAAAGTAATAAACTTTAGAAAACATGGCGTTGGGGGACGAAATAGTAAAAAAAAAGTATTTGTTCCAGGATGCCACAGACAGACAGACAGACGTTTTATAGTTCTTTTCTTTTTAATACTCAAGTCAAAAATATCCATCCTTTGAGGTTTTCACAAAGAGTTTGGTAAACTTAAACAGAAGAATAACGACTACTTTAAAATCAACCATCACAACAAACAAACTCTTTATATGACAACCCTGTACTAAATTTGGGCACAAAGTAGTGGTCGTATTTAGTGTGAGACAAAATTATACATTTTTGGAACACACATCGCGAAACCAAATAGTGGAGTGGAATGTCTCGTGTTGAAAACTGTTGGGTTTGCACCTCGAAGTGATAAGAAAGAATTTAATGTGCTTTTAACAACATTATATTTACGCGGGTATTAACGCGGAAAATTATAATTTGAATACCTTGGTAGGCTTGACGTTTCGACCCGGTTGCACAGGTCGTGGTCACAAGCAGACTGACCGGGTCGAAACGTCAAGCCTACCAAGGTATTCAAATTATAATTTTCCGCGTTAATACCCGCGTAAATATAATGTTGTTAAGATAAAACGCGAAAGTTTAAAAGTTAATGTGCTTTTGTTTATATGCTTCTAGTATTTCATTAGGATGATACATTTTTGTATCGGTGTTAAGTACAACTTCATTATTTCTTATTACCTTTAGTCAACGGTGTCTAGATGAAAAGTTGCCTGGATATACTTCCCGACTAAAATATATTTATGGAACCAATCATCAGAATCCATACAGTAGTTTTACGTGAAAGCTTTACAAAATATGATTGAGATCTGAGTGCGAAACTAAAAATACCAAAACCTTTGATTTAATTTTTCAAAAGGACCGTTTATTTTTTTATATTACCAAACTTCAAGAACAAATCTAAATGCATTTTTTTTTGTTTTAAAATATTATTCATTTATGTTGAATTTCTCGACTTAGAAGAAGTTTAACAATAAATTAATGAGATCATACAATAAGATATTTTTGGTTAAAACTGACACAGATAGGAAGCACTACATTATTATAAAACAAAGTAGCTTTCTATGTCCTGTATCCTTAAAGACGCTTAAATTTTCAAAACAAGTCAACGTATTTAGATGCCTATTATTTTGAAATTAATAAAGCGATTGAAGAGGAAGATTTATAATTATGTATAATTATATCCATTAAATAGTGGATAAATTTAGTAACAGCATTGCTACTCAAGCGAAGCCTGGTTGGCTCGCTAGTACAAAATATAACAAGGTTATAATTAATCTGCACAACAAATAGTGTACACTTCTATAACAGATAGAGTTGACCATTATCCCCGGGGCCTCGTTAGAGGAGATTACAGGATTATATCAAGGAGATGCAGAGCTAACATGGTGATTAAGGTATTCCCCGGGATAGTTTCCTTGTGGCCATCTGTTTTAACTGGTACTTGGCTGCCACATAATTGTAAATTAACTTGAACTAACAAAAGTTTGTGGAGATACTAAGATGCTCGGTCTGAATAATTTTAACGAGTATTGTATTTAAATATAGGTTGACTACCTTATTGACAGCTTTACTACATAGCCCTGATCCGATTATTTTTTTAGTTATTTACCAATACATGTATAATTTTACAGCTTACGCCAATATATATTACAGTCAATAAAGATAGTATGTTATTTAATAAGATTTGATAATAAAAGTGATACAATAGTATTATAAAATGTGGATTAAGAAAAACATCCATACAGTTAATTATAAATAATTAGTCAATTAATCCCTCCTTTCAATTTAAATTAAATATACCTAAAGTCAATAATTACTTCGGTGATAGAACTTACTTGATTGAATTATAAAAATATGTTGAAACCAAAAAATAAAAAATCTAACAACTCCAACTAACAACCAACCTTAAAATAGTTAAGTCTAAAATATCACTTGACGCTTAGTCAAGGGCAACCTCCAACGCCACAGGACGAATTGAACAAGACAATCTACATAAAGCAGTTACCACTAAATATTAACTATTAACGTTAACAATGAGATACCCACACATTATTTCTGTGATACGACTCTCCGGGGCGTGTTTGTGAAAAAATTGAACGCCATTTTTTTCACAAACACAAAAGCAATTGTTTAATAATGAGACAGATCTGTAATTGAGATGTTTAAGCTTTAACACCCGCTGCTTAGCGCATTTTTTTCTAGATGTGTTTTATATGTAATCCAAACTAAAATTATAAATGAGAAAGTAACTCTGTCTGCCTGTCTTTTTTTTCACGTCTAAACTACTAAACCGATTTGTATAAAATTTGGTACAGACATAGTTTGGAACTCGAAAAAGGACATAGGGTAGTTTTGAAATCAAAAATCTGCAGAAAGTCACTATTCCACACGAACGAAGTCGCGGACAAAAGCTAGTAAAACTATATATTCATGACTGTCCTACTAGCTTAATCTTTTAATAAGTCAATTCATACCTTGACGCGACGATACTGAGAGAAAGAGAGGCCAGTGAAGTGGTTTTTTTATGTCCTATGTCGGAAAACGAGCAGACGTATTACCTGGTGGTAAGCAATCAGCGCCGCCCGACCGTGAGTGCTTGTCGACCTCTTTTGGGTTCTTAGGGATGTAAGAACAGGGGATTTGTAAGATTGAGTATTGGGCCTCCTGTAACCTTACGCATACGGCGAGGCACAAAGTAAGTGTTATTTCACGCCTGTTTTCTGTGAGGCCATAGTATCACGCCGAGGCAGCCTATTTGTGCCGTTCTTTGCATGGCTCTCAAGTTAACGTGAGCTGCCACTAGACATTTCACACTGAATGTTTATTTGTGGTTCAGAAAATAAGAGTTGCTTTTTAGTTGCTCTATGGAACGCACAGAGCGTCTAGTCTTGTCACGTCTTGATATAAACTGACCCTTAAAATGTTCGGGTAGTATCACAAAATAGGTGCGTTTTTTTTTAATTCTAGGACTAACTCTAATGTCCACCTTCCAACCACATGAGGACAATAGGCTACCGTGCAAAGTGTTGCGGGTTAGATTCCTGCGATCAACCCTTTGTGTGATATACCTACAAAAAGTGGTTCCGATTCTAATTATGATGAAATTATCTATACTATCTATACCAATATTATAAACAGATAAAATTTGTAAATTTGTATGAAGGGGGTAATTCTCCGGAATCACTGGTCAGATTCCCAAAATTCTTTCATTTATTGATAGCTACAATGTTATAGCTACAATGGTATATAAAACATCACGCTACAATTAGATGGAGCCGAGCAGCGAGTGGAACAGCGGGGGAGTAGCTAGTATGTTTATAAATGCATCCATGACACTAAAGAAAATCCTAATGAAAAGAAAAGCTTAAACATTTAAACAAGATATATATTTATAGTTCAGTCCATAAATAATCTCTAGGAACAAGTAAAATAGATTAATTCATTCATTGTAGCCTTACTCCTATATACCTAATATAAACATCAGCGAAACTCAATTCTAAATCTACGATAAACTTGAAAGAGCTATAAAATTTTCACTTTATATAATAATATTTTCTTAGTATTATGCTTTGCCATAAAACATGATAATCTCGGAACATAACCAGATTTTAGATATAAATATAAACCTGATGCCTGTTCCTTGAAGTAGTCAATTAAAATGTTATAGTTGATCTACTTTTCCCTTGTAGTTAATTCCCTTTGACGAGAATAAACTTTATGCCAAAGCATTATGTGAAACGATTTCGTGAATTAATAGTTTCTATTTTATTTTGTTTTTAGCAGAAACTTTCACTTAGTAAGTTTATCATATATTTCATTTAGCTACGAATGCGGACTACCTAACAAGATTAAATTTAAATCCTTGAATAAAGACATTACAAGACAAATTTTGTAAATTTACAGAAAACCGTGTCGAGCCCCGTCGTTATTAGAAACAAGTAGAGCTTTTATCACTTAATAATATCTGAATATTCGAGTTAAAATGCGTTATAATGATGACGTCTATTTTTTATAACCGTAATTAAAAACTTCAACCATGTCATTATTTCTTGTTTCATGCACACACAAACATACATTTCTGTCTTAAAACCTATTTTTTATTTCAGTCTGTCGGTCCTAATCAAATTCGAAATACTTACACAAAAATAAAAAAAAACATATTTAAAAATAACAGCAGTAGAACCCCTCATACCCAAAAACTAAACTAGCGCCCTCTACACAGATATTTCGATAAAAAATAATGTCATAAAGTATTTTATGTTAGTCTTCGGGTGAGCTCTCGGAATCATTTAAGAATCTCTTCATCGCCAAACGTCTCTGGAGCCCCGTCGCTTTTTATGAGATAAACAGGTTACGACAGGCGTGTTCTGAATTCCTAAATAGTTCCCTGTATTAAAATAAAGGACCTTCTCTCCGTTGTATAAGGACAAACAATGTTTTTTTACAAGTCAATTATATTGGAACGGTATTTATACATAACATCGTTGTTATTTTTTTCTCCAAGTGGTAAGTGGAGATATTACTTTAAGTCATATTGTAATGTTTTAGTTTTTACAGATAAGTCACTTTTTCAACTTATAAGTAGGTATTTTAAATGTTTATCTAGATACCACTAACCAACTGTTTAAAGTTTTTACCTGCGAATTCACGTTGAAAAAGCTTTGTAATTTATACTTCGTGTGCGAAGAAGCCTTTGGTCACTAGTGGGCAGTTCAGCAGTTTTAGCAGAAGATACACTCATTACCTTTCTATGGCACCGTGATACTTTTTTGAGAGAGGAAAATCATCAAAAAGACTTCCATTGCCCTGGGTGAGGAAATTAGGTCTATGAAACTGGCTGATAAAAAAGCTGCAAAAAGCTATACTAAACCTGATTAAACATCACAATGAAGTTCCTTAAGATTAATCTAGAATCAAGTAAAAAAATTTGAACTGTCTACAATCAACATTTTTATCTAACTAGACAAACAAAACCACAAAAAAATAAAAATGAAGTACTAATAAATTATTTCTCAATAACCAATTCTTGAATAAATACATTAGTATCAGATATAAATAAATTGTCCCATATTCATAGATATGACGCCATTAAGGGCCTAACAACCATCGTTTTGAACACCTCATACGATTTTATGTGACTATTGATTTTGATTTAATCACCTTAACTGGATGCCTATAGCTGATACTTTAGACTTATTTTGGTGGTTTGTTGTTGATAAAATGGCTATCAAATCTTATTTTCAATGGACTCTAAAAAGGGTCGTTAGTTTGTTTTTAAGTGTATTATCATAATGCCCCCTACATTTATGTGTATAGTTAGATTTAAAAAAAGTTATTCTGGTTTATCTGCAGACAGACAAAAAGATATGGCGAAACTAAGTGTTCCTAGTTTACTAGTGCATCCCGAAAAGGCAGTTGTCAATAAGAACGTAACTTTTTTTAAGTGTATGACCTCAACCTTATTTATACATATTTTACACGTATGTATAGTTAGATTTGAAAAATATTCATTTTTACGGAATAATATATGTGTTCATGGTGTTCCATAGACTTTGTCAGGTGTAGGCAACTCATCAGAAACACAGATGCAGTATTCATTGTCTCAGAAATTAATATGACGATAAGTTAGGTTTTTTTGGGAAAGAAAATCATTTATTTTATTCTCCCAACCTGGGTGGGTCTGGTGGGAGTGTTTGAGTCTCACTCCTTTTCTTCTCTTGCTTCAGGCCAAAACTGCTGTACATTATTTTTCAACAACGCTGAACGATAGCTATATTGCATAAAATTGTATTTTAAACATCTATAAGAAGCAACAATTCGTACGGTTTTTTGTTTTTTGTGAAGCTAAGAAGGAACAATTCGTACGATTTTTTGATTTTTGTGAGGGTAAAATCATCAAATGACTTCTTCCGCCCAGGGTGGGGCGGGAGGGAGTGTCAGACTCTTACTGACTAATAACTCCCCCGTTCGTTCTCCGGCTCTGACCACATCTGACGCAACCCCGGCTAAACATCAGCCCTATAGGGGGCCGTCTGTAGTGGTCTATTGGCTCTTAGAGGCGCGTGCGGAACGCTACGCGACGTATGCTCGGGAACATACGGTACGGTAACGATTCCGTAGGAAGGAAGCAAACCAGCAGTGCATTACGCTATAGTTTCTTTCCAGGACACCATACTAACGGTGCAGTTTATTGGATTATATATACTTTTATAGGCACCTAAAATTCAATATCATGGGACTTCTTTGACGCCCGTTTACCAAAATAAACCTCAACATAAGCCTTAAAGATATCATGAGCCTACCAGTAACTAATGAATACTTTAATCCACACAAATAAACAAAAACTCCAGAACAAGCTTAGTTCAAGAGTCTATAATTTATATGTACTGAAACTAAATACATTGTAATACGACTTTGTAACACTTGTATTTTTCTTTTGCTACACGAACTTCGTAAATCAGAACACCCTGTGTTTTTAGACGTTTAACTTGACGAGACTTCGCAGTAATTAAAACTTAGTCTTGAACTTCAGTGGCTTCCGTTACGAACATAACGTATAGATACCTGTGTACATTATCTTATAATTTTAACAGTCCGATATTTCACGGATTTTCAGGAAATCTGCCTTTAATGAGCTAAAAAACATGTAATAGATATCTGAAATTTCAACTTTCTGCAATATACAGTTTAGTATCTCACAGTATCTTCAGAACTCAATCTCGCAATTCCTAGAACGAGTTTTGTTTAAAATAATATTATTATTCATATTTAATTTTCATAATCTTCTGTCCTTATCTAACCTGAAGACAAAGGTTCTCTGTCACAGTAAAAGGTAACAAAGAAGAGGAATTAAATACCCATTGTGTCATAGGAATCTATACCATTTCTCAATAGAGATAACGGTGAGATTACAAAATAATGCGAATACATTTTTAAGTCCTCACTTCTCAAACAGCTGCATGAATAGTTTTGCACTAAGAGTCACGCTTTTCATTTCCTCTCGGTACAAGTATTTATATGGGCCACAGACTGCTATATGTAATTGATAGATTTATGTGAGAGCGTTGACCGTAACCCGAGAGATGTTGAAGAAAATAAAGAGGACACTGTATTTATTTATACTAATATTATAAAGAGACAAAATATGTAAGTTTATAAGCTTGTAAGTTTGTATGTAGGGGGTAATCTTTGGAACCACCGATCGGATTCCCAAAATTTTTTCACTTTTTGATAGCTACAATGTTTTCGAGTGCTATAGGCTATAAAACATCACGCTACAATCAAAGGGAGCCGAGCAGCGAGTGAAACCGCGCGGGAGTAGCTAGTATAATATACCTATATAGAGATATATGTGAGAAGGGCAATGTTATTATGAAACAGTGTTATTGAAATTGTAATATTAACTAAAATTCGCGGGTTACTCACGTGTAAATGTTGAGAAAAGCTCTACTAGTTTCGAACCACAGAGGGGTTCTTCCTCATGAGCAGCGTGCGCGGACGCGGCGACGTCGCGCGTCCGCGCTTTTCTCAACATTTACACGTGAGTAACCCGCGAATTTTAGTTAATTTAGTATGTCTCACGATAGTTATTATAAAAACAATTGTAATATTGTTTACCGGAGGACCAATTCTTCCCCTCCCTCAATCCCGAAATCTCCAAATCAAGGATTTTCTCCTGTATGCAAGTGCAATAATACAATTTCATATACACACGACACCCAGACCCGGAACAAAAGCTTGAGCACAACACAAAGAGTTGTTCCGTGTGGAATGCGAACCAACGATACGTTGCACGGCAGCCAGTTACCCAGTCTGATAAAAATAATCAAATCAAATCATTTATTCATCCCATTTTGGGTAAATAAGATCACATTACTGAGTTAGTACTACCAAAATCTGTCCTCACAGGCGTATGAAATATGGTTAGGTTAAGTCAATAAAGATAGAAAAAAATAAAAACAAAATAAAAACGTCAGTGTTTAAATAATTAAAGTAATATGTCAAGTTAACCATTATATTCCATGAATATTATTGAATGATGATATGATCATTGAATAATGATCAATCAATAATGAACAATGATGTTATGTAGTTTTTATTCTATTTATTTCAAAATACTTAGCATGTTTTTCTAACAATGCTCAAGAAATTCTAAGTCTGGCTTTTAGTATATGTATACACTACTACATCACCGTGCTTATACCAATAAAGAACCACTTCTGGACTCGCCCAGAGAATTGCACATAAACAGGTTAGACCGAACAGTTCCCACAAACTCGTGACCTGATTAACTTCAGCACTAAAACAAGCGCTAAGCGGTTTAGTGAAATTCCAAACTGTTAGGAAACACACACGAAAAAAACTTATGCGAACGTGATTTTTTTTTACTTTTTTTACCCTTTTAATGGTTTTCGCTTAATTAAACGCTGTGTAATAGGGCCAAAGCTTTTCCGAATTTAGATGAGAATATCAAAATTGGGTGTCTATGGTGTAATGGCAGCATTTGCAAAATAAGATGGCGATTTTTTAAGGTTTTGTACCCAAAGGGTAGAAATAAGAATCGTATGAATAAGACTCTGCTGTCCATCGATCTGTCTGTCTGTCTGTCTGTCATCTTATAATCTGTGACGGCGTGAATGCTGGCAACTCATTTGTGACTCCTCTGGTAATGCGGACCTTGGACACCCGTGTGGCCTCGATTGCTTACCATCAGATAATCTGGTCTGCTCGCTGACCATTGCATCACATAAAATAAAGATTATATCTCACTTTTGTATTTCTTTTAGGAAAGGAAGAATACGGATGCTTGTGTGTAATGTAAAAATATAATTGCTATTAGGTTAAGTATTTTCTTCAAAATATAAAAGACACAAATATTCTTGATTCCATGGTCTTTCTTACTTACCGACTCACCCCGCACGTACAAGACAAAATTCAATACCAATTATGCACAGATTATAATTACAACCTTACCACCAACCAAACAAAATTTGGGCACATACACCATTTTGGAAGTTGCTGTACAGTTCAAAATTCTTAACACATAACTGTAAACCAATCAACATCAACATGATCAAAATTTAACTGTTATTTAGTAGCTCAAAATCATCCCTCAGTAATTGGCTTAACGATTTAACAAACATTTACTGCTAAATTCACAAATACCACATCACTTCCCCGACCTACAAATCAAATTAAACAAGGATTCCTAACAGTGAGCTATCAATTGCGAACATTCTAATGATACCACCTGATTTCTGCAACTCTTCAAATTGTTATACTCCATATTAATTATAGACTTAAAGCATTGAACGTGGTTAATGAATTGGAACTCTATTAGCAAGTCTTAATGTTGAATTTCAAGATATCTTTTCCAATCCTGTAGGCAATTCATTTGCAACTATTTGCCCACCACAACGAGATACATTAATACGATGTTGCTATACTATTCTGCTGATTACATTGAGTAGCTTTGAATGCGGTTTTGCTTACATTGTTCGTATACTTTCCTTTATATCGACGATGTGTAAATTAACTTAAAAGTATTCATTCATTTATGTTTAGACAATTGTATCATTAAATTGTAAAACTCACTACTTAATCATTTTTACTACTTGAGCTGAGTGTGCTACGCCGTAGCCGAGCTACGAGTTACAAACTACGAAGCCTACGGCGTAGCTCTAACCGGAATATGTATGCTGCCTTATTTGATTTAGTGTTGCTTGCTTTAATTTATTGAACTACATAGTTATGTACAAAGTTTATTAGGAATAATAAAAATTATAAAAAGTATAACCCAACTACGACAAAAAACGATTCGGAAAAAGTATAAAACGAGATTTTCAGAATACTGAAAAGCGTAGACACACGTTGTCAAAGTGTTATGGTAGGTAGGCATAATTATGTATCTTAACTTGAACTTACTTTGAATGTTTTGTCCATTAGAGGACGCCACATTAGATTTTTGATACCCCATATAGCCTTTAGCCGGCGGACAATTAAGACGTTTCTAATGATATGTCATTTGTCGAATTCTGACAAGTAGTTTAGACGTTACGAAGGAACAAATGAACATACATACATAGCCGCTTTTTACTTTGCCGTAGTCGGGTAAAAATATAATCTAAGTTACCTAAGTTAAAGTCCATTTTAAATTACATGTAAACTAGTATTGTAAACACGAATAATTTGATTCTAAAACCTAATCGATTTCCATAATTATCACAAACACGTCATACTTCGTACGTTATAAGTTCAAAAGCAGTCCAGATATTTTTTAATAAAGTAAAGATTATTCCAGCAAAGCTTTAATTGAAACATTAACAGTATAAGTTCTACTGAGTAAGTAACAAGAGTATCTCAGTAATTTTAACTGGTAAACAGTGACGGTTAAGTGCAGTCAGCAACTACTGTGTGTTCAGTGTTTAGGCCGGTCAAATTGCCGGTCATAATTCAACCGAACAGTGCGGTCGTCAGATATTGCCCAGTGTTGCCAGCGTCGAAAATACGAATAAAATTGGAAGTAAATTCACATTTTTAAAAACGAAGCCTGTTTTTTAGTGCTTTAGCTTTAGTAGCTTTTTAAATGGGTTTCATTGTATTTAAATTTTAGTTATCTTTTTTAGAAAAACTATTTGAGTTGTCGTTTTCCTCGAAGGCAATTAAATATAAGTTGTTTTTTTCAAGTACGAAAAATATAAAATTATTGGTGATATATTTATGTTTAAGGAAACAGAAAATTAATGCTATAGTTTTCCTTCAATCTTTTTATGTTTTTGTGAAATTACCTTATAATAATTCGAACCAACAAAATCATTCTTTATTTCAATGTTTTATTTAGATATTTTATGGAATAGGAAGCAAACGAGTATACAGATAACCTGATAGTAAGTTATTAGCGTCCCATTGTCATCTGATATACCAGAGAAGTCAAACTAGCCGGCCTTTTAAAAAGGAGTGCGCACTTTTTTTGAATGTTTGAAGGTCGTTGCAATTCGGATTTCTTTTTGCTGTTAATAAAGTACACAATCAATATTATGTTTATGTAAATATAATAATGACAATGAAAAATTGAAATTTAAAAATGGAAATGGAATTGGTATCCTAGCAACCCTGAGGTTATATAACTCGTGGTAGTTTGGCGTAATGTTCGTATTATCGCCCAATGAACATGGCTCCGTGAACGTTGGCTGTATAGCCTAGTATTGTGTGTTTGTAAGGTTCAGGTTAAATACGTATTTGCAAACGATTCTGCAGTTCTGATTGGGTGTTTTGGTTTTTATTGATTTAAATGCAGAAGGATTGGTAGTTTGAATGTAAAATCACATTATTATTAATTACTAGAATTGTCTCCTAAATCGTAGGTGCGTTGATGAATGTACGTACATACATAATTTCATATGCATAATATTATATTCAGATCAAGAACAATAATGGTTTAAACAAAAAGTTGTTCAGTAATTTGGATACCGTAGAGAATGTAACCTATTACATTTTATAATGTGTATGTAAAATAATATAACTATTTCTCAACGCCACCTACGATATAGGACACAATTATTTTCTCAAGAGGGAGTGTCAGGCCTGCTCCTGCTTCAAGTCAGGATCGTGGTATCCACAATCGCAGCCGAGCATACAAATTCAATATTCCATTGACTTTGAATTGACGGTTGGTGAGGCGGCTGGGCAACTTACTATCCTTAAAAATGCGATTTCAAAGTTATTATTAAGCATTCTAATCCACGAAATTTTGAAGCCGATAACTTTGAATAGTTCCATAAGCACTCTATCATCGCAGGAGGAGCAGGCGCCTTAACCTCCAGAACCAACAATCACAACAACAACAACGTAAATAGGTAGAAATTCTTAGTAATCTACTGAGGATTTCACAACTATCACTTTAGACCTGGTGTTGGTACACTACTCAATAACACATGATTTGATGTTGATTCACCTAATCAACGTCAAACTCTATTAAATCATTCGGGGAAGAATGGACGGATATCGGAATGTGACCCACTACGTAAGTGTTACTCTCACAACACTTATGTAACCCAAACTTTAGACGAGTTTCATTTATTTATTTATTTATTTAAGGCACATTAACAACACAAACACAAACATGGTTATTTTACATTTTGTAGGTCTTATTCCAGTGTTATTGCCAATAATAGATGTGCACAACATTAGCATAAAACGAAACTTACAAAAAAAAAAATACTTAATTTACGAAGTGAAAACAAGATAAGTATATACAATAAAAATAAACTAAATATTGGATGTCAAATAATATTCAATTAGATTTAAAGTTAGTCAATAATTGAGGACTATAAATATTAATTAATTCACAGTGAGTTCATTCCTTCACTTATAAATTATTGTTCTCAACCTATACAACTATTATTATGTAGTTTGATAATTTCTCACTTGATAATTTGATAAGACATAGGTACGTGCCATATTTATAAACTAAAAAACCTTCTCAAATTCTTTTGAGCCAATGGCAGATAAATATACTTACTTAAACAGTGAAACTGAGAACCTCCCTTATTTTGTAAGTCGGCTTATATACTAAAACATACTCCTAAATGTAACAAATACTTTTCTGAGAACCGCATCAAAATTGGTTCTGCACATCGCAGTTAATCGCAGTCCAACAAACATATGTACATGCAGGTAAAGCTGAGAAACGTCTTTTTAATTTCATTAAATCAAACTATAAAAATTGTTATAGAACAGATCACTTAATATTTGTAACGGAACCCCAAATCTCAGTGAGTTATAAGCATTACGCGATCTACATTTAGCACCACGCTGTTACGCCGAAACACGCATAATTAATATAAATAATGATACTAATTAACTACTGCCTAAATTAATTAATATTTCCGTTAATATCACGTTGTTGTTATAATCGGTCCTAGTTTCTCTTCGAGCCCCGGCTTCTCTTTAATATTTTGTTAAATATAATTAACTTGCAATTCCCGAACGGTCTTACCGGCTGCTCAGCTCGTATCGGGATGTGTTATAGCCTAAGACCTTCTTAGACAAATGGACTAAGCAACACAAATACAACTTTTACGTAATATATAAGTAAGTATGACATTTCGCTATTTTAAAAATATACTTTACTTTTGTAAAGAAAAAAGGAACAAATCAAATATACAGATACTATTATTACTAAATCTGTACATATCTTTTATATTTGACAATACACAATGAAGCACAGAAAAATTAAACTCTGAAATGGCTTTCAACTCATATGTATAAACAATACACCCATAATTTTGAACAGTCGTATTCAAGCTTTACTTACATCAGGCCCTTAAGGGCAAAACAAAAGGCCAACCGTCTTAAACGACCCTAAGTCTTGTTCGGACTTGTCGTGGTAAAATATTGCCGCTGTCTTGTCTAACCGTGTTTCCCTGTTTCATAGTTAATTCTAAGATCACTTTTGATGTGCAAATGTTTTGTAATGGAGCTTACATTTAATTAATTGAGGTACGCTGCATTTGGTTGTAATTATGTGAGTTTGGTTTTTGGATTGTTGTGAGTGGAAAGTTACTTCTACCGCTCAGCGACCTTTCCCCCTCATAATGCCAAAAAAAGGGTCCAAGAACGGCTTCACTTCCTCTCCTGAAAAGAGTACATCTCGAAAATCCGATGTCAGCACTCTAATCTCAATTTCAGTCCATCGCCACCTCAAGGCTAAGGGAAAATCATTTTTTGTGAAGGGTAAATCATTGAATGTTTCTCCTGCCAAGGATGGCATGGGAGGGAATGTCAGTTCCTTCTTCTGCGCTAGGCCAAGATCGCGGTGCTCTATTGCGCCTGTCCCGCAACACCGGCAAGTATAATTTCAATTTATCAGAAACTTAGTTATTGTGTCTGAGATCGTGGCGTACGTACGTAACCTATTAAAATTACTTACAATTTTATTGTAAATAAATTAGTTTAAAACAAATAGCCCTTCCTCTGAAACGTGTTACAGCAATTTCGACTTTATCAACCACACCCTGTGTCCAGTTCGCACAAAATATTCCCAAATTACACCTTCTTTTATGACCTTTGGGTTTTCAATAATATTTTCTGTCTTATCTCCAAAGGTTTGTGCTATGTAATATTAGCCAAGTCATCCTTACTACATACTTATCGTTTCAGGGGTCATGAGCAGAGATCATTGACCTCTCAATGTGGCCATTGAGCTACGAAGCATCGTTATGTGTTATAAGGGGAGATTATCCGAATAGTTTAAGATTTATTTTATGCCTGTAATATTCACAGAATTCGATTTTTAAGCTGAGCTGTGTATTACTAGGTACTTAGTAGTTCGATTTAGTAACAAAGTTATTTTGATCGTCTAGCAATTTACACACTTGTCTAGCAACCATTCCCGGGGGCCCGGTCGGTGAGTTGGCGAGTCTCCACCTGCCATTTTTACGTGTATTTATATTTATTACATTGTTTCGGCAGGTGCCATAGTCCTTCCATAGTTCCCATCATACCAGACCATAACAACCCACACCCATAGTCTTATCCCTTGTTTCCATTATCCGCAATAGTCCTACACTAACCGGAGACTGCCCTTGGGTGCATTTCCATAGTGCATACAGGGATAGTCGCCGTTTAGTGTCCCATTTCATTTAGATTAAAGTTGTCTAAAGGGCCTCTGCGCAGTTGGCTCCGGCCCCTCGTACGCCTTCCAAATGACCGGGCCCCTGTGGTCCCGTGATTGGTAAAGACATACAAATAATAATAATAATAATTTTCTCACTGTTCATAATGTAGAAAGTATTTACATATTTTTTTTTTAACTCACTTGATATTAGTCACACACAATTTATACCTGGACAATTTTATAAAGAATTGAGGACAAAAACCATTTCAAAACCTTTATTTTATGAAACGAACAGACACAGATTAACTTCTATAACAGAAACATAGGTAGCTTATAAACTATACAATAGAATATGAATTTATACAGCCACTTTGATATAAGCTCATCACAAACCACTATATCAAATTCAGCTCCCGTTTCACTTCCAGAATTCGGTCAGAAACATATTGCTAGTTTACGTGTCTCAAATATCCCAAAGCATTTGATAGCAAACTGAACCGATAACCTAAGTTTACCATCTCGATTGTCAAGAATCGATACTCGTATGATCCTATTCATTCGAGATATCGATTCGATATTAAATATCCAGGAACAATGACCTCTTTGTCGCATCGCTACCTTTGATTTTGGAACCCATATTGTGCTGAAGACAGTGTGTAACGGACAGGCTTATTATAAGCCTTTAGAAGGATCCTGTGTGGTTTTGAGCATATTATCAAAGGGATATGACGTAATATTTGTTTTAAATATTATATTTAGACGGACAATGGACAGATTTGACTGTAGACATATTATTGTCACTGGCAGAAGGTACCTACTGGATGTCGTTTTGCTTTTTTAATATTATGCATATTAAAAAAGCAAAACGACATCCAGTATATAGAATAAGAGCAGTAACTGACTGACTGACTGACTGAGATGACTAATGAAAGATTATCTTTAATATTATATCAAAGTCAAAATCATTTATTCAAAATATACCACAAACATTAACCATACCATAAATTTTGAAACGTAAAAATGGAATAGTCTGTCTTCAGTTCGTTAGTGAAGCTAGGTGCCCGTTCCAAAAAAGACTTCTTTCTCACTTCCTTGACTTGAAAAGAGATGGACCTCTGAGTTTGTTTCGGCCTTTCTCCTCAGAGTAGTCAGATAGGAAATACCGGCTTCATCTAGTTTTTTACATTTAATTTTGACGTGTATGTGAAAAGTGCTGTTTTATGACCTTTTTACAAAATAAATTAATTGTTTTATTGCATCATTTTTTCATTGTTTGTTTCAAAATGTACATTTAAAAGAGAAGAGCGGGCAAAAAACTCAATAGTTACTATTTTTAAAAATCATTAAAAACAAGCACTAACTGTATAAACTCAATGGCAAAGAGACAGTATATAGGTACCTATATAATACTTATAAAAAAACTGTCATGCAACACAAACACAATAAAACTCTTGATTGCCATTTTCCCAGAAAAGGCAGCACGTTCCGCTGCAGTCAATTTACGGGAGAAATTGAATCTTAAAGCTTCATAAATAAATAGCTGTTCATTATCATTGTATGCCCAACAAAGTGATGAGTTCCAGCTGTATTAAAATGGAATTAACATAAAATCAATATGGCCGCTGCACGTCCGGTCAGCTGACGTGTGGACGACGCAATATATTAGCAATTATCCAACCGTTGATTAGCATTGGATGTTTTGTCATGGCGATCTATATCTAAGTAGCTACTTTTAGCATTTAGACTATCAATTTTGTTTTAATTGGCTACGTATTTGGTAAGATGGTCGCAAAAAACGAGGCGGATCGCGTTGTAAAAGCACTATCCACCTCATTGCCCAGCTACCGCGGAAATACCCCACATATCGAGCAACAATCTTCAGCCACTATAAGCACGAGTAGATCTAATATGCTGTCTCTCTGTCGACCAATGACTCAAAGAGCCACATCATCTTAGTGAGGCCAAATAGGACCCGTTTTAAAAAACAAGGTAGATTAAAGTCAGAAAGAGTCAGACAATCCGTTTTGCTCTACCCAGGAAGGGTGAAGTAATTTGATGATTTTCCTTAAAAATATGGTGTGGGTACGGTGTGATTGCGAAACTGTATCTTCTTGGACGTATGCAACAAAAAAGTAGTACATATATGCTTATTTAGAGTCTATGATTTTCTCTTGTATTGTGGGTGCGTTTACAAACATACAATTTCACGTACACATCACACCCAGTACAGGAACAACAATTTGTGAATCACACAAAGAGTGGTTCCGTGCAGGAATCGAAACCGCGACACGCTGCGCGGCAACCAGTTGCCCAGCCACCGCACCAACCGTGCAGTCAATTTTCGAGTCAATTCTCGAAGAGTCTTGATTCATGTCAGGTATTTTGTTATTTTCCATTAAAAATGTTCTATAATAATGTAGCACTCCATCATTCACACAGGTTTACTAAAACTCATTATAACAAAGTACTTTTGAATTCTTTAAAAAAGTGATCTAAGAGTGAACATAAATCAAAAATTTACATCGCTGAACCAATTTATGTTTAAAAACTTATATTAATGCAAAAGTTTTTATTCACTTTTTAATTAGTTTTATTAGGTACTTTAGCGTAGTACAGTATTATTTAAGTAAACATTATTGAATCAAATATATTTCTATAATTAGACAATCGTAAAAAAACAACATCATATTATTTCCGACATTAATGACATAAAACACTATAATTAAAAACAAGAAGTTTATACAATTACAAACAATTACAAGGAAAAGCAAGTATAACATTAAAAACATGTCATAATGTTATCTATCATTGACAAGAAAGAACAAAGAAAAAAGATTTTATTATCTTATTTTATAGCTTACCACCTGTTAATACAGGAGCTCGTTTGCCTACTTATCACGTAAAACAAAATTAGCCACTCATCATCATCATATCAGCCACAGGACGTCCACTGCTGAACATAGGCCTCCCCCATTGACTTCCAGATAGGCCGGTTGGAAGCGACCTGCATCCAGTGGCTTCCTGCGACCTTAATCAGGTCGTCTGTCCACCTTGCGGGTGGACGTCCTACGCTGCGCTTGCCGGTACGTGGCCGCCACTCGAGAACCTTTCTGCCCCAGCGGCCGTCGGTTCTACGCGCTATGTGCCCTGCCCATTGCCACTTCAACTTACTAATCCGCTGGGCTATGTCGGAAACCTTTGTTCGTTTGCGGACATCCTCGTTTTTTATACGGTCTCGCAAAGAAACTCCGAGCATAGCCCTCTCCATAGCGCGCTGAGCAACCTTGAGCTTCTTTATAAGGCCCACAGTAAGAGACCACGTTTCAGTTCCATAGGTCATCGCTGGTAACACACATTGATTATAGACTTTCGTCTTAAGGCACTGAGGTAAGTTGGACGAGAAGATGTTGCGTAGTTTCCCGAACGCTGCCCATCCAAGTTGGATTCGACGATTGACCTCCTTCTCGAAATTGGACCTACCTAGCTGGATCACTTGTCCCAGGTATACATATTCGTCAACAATTTCGAGGTTAGAACTCCCAACTGATATCGGATAGGGCGTGACATGGGCGTTTGCCATGACTTTCGTCTTGTCCATGTTCATTCGGAGCCCTACCTGTTGAGAAACTCTACAGAGGTCATCGAGCATTGTGCTCAGATCCTCCAGCGATTCTGCCATGAATACAATGTCGTCGGCAAACCGGAGGTGAGTGATGTACTCGCCGTTGATGTTGATGCCAGATCCTTTCCATTCCAAGAGCTTGAAAGCGTCTTCCAATGCAGCGGTAAACAGTTTCGGAGATATGACGTCTCCTTGCCTTACACCTCGCTGCAGAGGAATATTCTTCGTGCTCTGGTTTTGTACTTGGACCGACATAGTGGCGTTTGTGTATAAGCACTTCAAAACCTCGATGTACCGAAAGTCAATATGGCACCGCTGGAGAGATCTTAACACAGCCCAAGTCTCGATTGAATCGAAAGCCTTCTCATAGTCCACAAACGCCAAGCATAATGGCAAGTTATACTCCTCGGTCTTCTGTATAACTTGCCGCAGCGTATGGATGTGGTCTATGGTACTATAGCCTTTCCGGAAACCGGCTTGTTCGGGAGGCTGGAAGTCATCGAACCTACGTGTGAGACGATTTGTGATGACCCTCGAGAATAGCTTGTAGACATGGCTCAGAAGTGAGATGGGTCTATAATTTTTCAGTAGAGTATTATCTCCCTTCTTGAAGAATAGTACCACCACACTTCTGCTCCATGCCGCCGGCGTTGCTCCTTCGAATATGACGGAGTTGAAGAGCTTCTGAAGGACTCTCAGTACCGGCGTTCCGCCCGCTTTCAGAAGCTCTGATGTGATTCCGTCCTCGCCCGGCGCTTTGTTGTTCTTGAGCTGCTTGAGGGCCATCCTAATCTCGTATAGGCTGATGTCCGGGATATCCTCGGTATAGTGTCGGGTGAGTTTAGCTCTTGGATCGGCGACTGAGCTAACAGGTTTAGTGACCGATGTGTATAGCTGTCCATAAAACCTCTCGATCTCACCCAAAACTTCGGCCTTCGTCGACGCCACACTGCCATCCTCCGCCTTCAGCTTCCTAGAAGCTTCATAGACATGTCCCTAGCGAACACTTTGGAGCCTTGGGTCCGCTCTATCGCTTCTTTAACCCTATTGGCGTTAAAGTTGCGGATATCGTGTCGCATGGACTTCCATATTTGTCTATTGAGCTGCCGATGTGCTTTAGCATCGGCAGAGGTCTGGAGTACCATAGCACGTCGTTCTGCCATGAGTTTGAGGGTGCGATCGGTAAGCTTCTGCGGTCTGTCTTTTCGGCGGGGTCTAAAAAACTTCGACCCGATCGCATGGACAGTTTCTACAAACCTGTTGCTAATCTCGTCCACTGACTCGCAATTCTCCAGGGACTCAAAACGATTCGATAGCTCGATCTGAAAGCTCTCGGGACAACCGATATGTGCATTTGAAGGTCGGAGCGTAGACTTCATCAGACGGGATCTTTCCAGCTTTATATTGATATTCAATGTGCCTCTGACCAGTCGGTGATCGCTGCCGGTTTTTACTTTATGGATCACAGAGACATCATTGAACATCTGTCGCTTTGTTGTCATGATGAAGTCGATCTCATTTTTTGTGAAACCGTCCGGGCTCATCCAGGTCCATTTCCTGTGAGACGGCTTCTGGAAAAAGGAGTTCATCGCAAAGAGGTCCTCCTTTTCCAGGAACTCAGCCAGTCTCTGTCCCCTGTGGTTCCGTTGCCCATACCCGAATTGCCCCACTCTCAGCTCGTTATCGCCTCGAGTTCCCAGTTTCGCGTTGAAGTCCCCCATAACAACATTGAAGTAGGTTTTATTAGTATGTATGGCCCTACTTATGTCCTCATACATAGCCTCTACTTCCTCGTCTGGGTGTGTCGAGGTCGGTGCATAAACCTGGATAACCTTCAACGAGTATCTATTGGATACCCTGAGTATCAGGTACGCCACCCTGCTCGACACACTTTCGATGGTAAGAATGTTGTTGACGAGGGACCTGTGGACGAGGAACCCGACACCACCTTGGGACAGTTGTTCGCCCTCCCGGTAGTAGAATAGGTTGCCGGATCTTAGGGTTATCGTGTCCTCGCCCTCTCGTCGGACTTCTGACAACCCCACAATACTCCAGTGCAACCTACCCAATGCCTCTTCCAGCTCAATAATCTTCTCGTCTGTCCTCAAAGTGCGAACATTGTGTGTTACCAGGGCCAGTCGTCGTCGGGGGTGGTAGCCTTTTCTCCACCTCCGGGGATTCTTAGCACCCCGTGTCCCGCCGTTACCCTGACCGCTAAATTAGCCACTGCACTACGAAATTTAAGTTCTACATCGCCATATAGTGAGATTGTTACAAACACAAATGCTACTTTCTTGTCCTTGTGGTCCACAGATTATAAAAAATACACGCGACATCACGCATGATGTTATACTCTGTGGACCATAGATAAAAGGTTTTGTTTTTTTTTTTGTTATGTTGTTATTAATTTTTTAAGTCTTTTAATTTTTATTTGTACCATTTAGTTTAGATTTTTAGTAATATTTTATTTTCTTCTTTTTTTTTGTATTTTTGTTTTGTTTTGTGTGTGTGCGCTTGCGCGAAAATAAATGTTTTTCTTTCTTCATATAGCGCAGTGAGCATCGACATTCGGTTATAAGTACTACTATCGGTTCGGAGTCTTGAGCTTTGCGCTTCACTTCCTACCACGTAATACCGATCCTCCCCTCTCCCATCGTCATAGAACGACGTTAGGTTTCCTGAGAACGGTCATGGTTCCCTTTCCCTTGGTGATCTCGAGATTGAAGGTTGATTGGGATTAGAGAAATATATTTTTTACATACAGCTTTACACAGTTTATTATAGAATGAGAACAATTTTAAATCCTCTATGAACCACTGGTTTTATGAATCCACTGTTATAAATGATCAAAGCAATTTTCTATCTATTGTACTTTTCATTAAATTTTCATTGGAGAAGAAACTAGAACATCTTACTTTACAAAATCAAGAAAAACGGAAAATCCTTTTAATAAAGAACACACACTACTCGAAAAAGCTAAATAAAGTTAAACTGAACGCAAACAGAGTTCTTTTATCGCGGCACATTGCAAACGAGTTAGTCTGAATTTCAGGACATTTTTCACAGACATTTTCACAATGTTTCTAATAAAAAAACCAGTACTGAAACCATACATCCGGAGTCGGGAGACAGCCGCTGAAATATTTCTACTGTGAACTTAATTTTTCTGAAAATGTTTTGTTTAATTTTCATGAAAGTTTTTTCGGTAACTTAAAAAATACTGTGAGATGGCTTTGTTGTGTGACAGCTATATATGTATAGTTGAAAATATTTTGAGTTAAAAATTAATATTTGTTTCTGAAAACTTATTTCACTTTTCCTGTTAATTATTATTATCTTTTGGTTTCAATCCACTAGTTGCTGTTATTAAAAAGTATGGAATTTAAAAAGTGTGCCTGATACTACTAACAACATTTCTGTAATCGGTAATCAGTTAAGCTATGGTTGCGGATCAAGCGTAATAATCTAACTCGGCCCTAGCCTCGAGCAAAAGAACGAACGGGGTGATTTTAGTTCATAAGAGTCTGACACTCCAGGTCACCCCATCCAATTCGTTATTAACTACAAATCATAAAAAGAAATCAAAGAGTCAAAATATTTTATTTCATTTAGAACCTTTTTGGACCAACCATAAAAATGCTATTGATATATATTGAACAGCAAATGATAGGTATCTCCCTGTGAAATATTCCTCACTGGGTACTAGTAACAACTTTATTGAGAAAAGACGAGTAAAGACGAACACATATTTCTATTACAAGCCTTACGTATACACATCTATAATTCAGAGTAATAAAATCCTATACGTCAATCTATTTCACGGGAAAATGGACCGTATCACAATGACAGACAGTGGAGTGACGTCATAAATTTCCATGTTGCCAATTCTGGCACGGAACACTAAAAAAAGGGTAGGCTCATGTAAACTATAGCCAACAGCGAAATTCGAACATCAACTACGAAAAATCGGTCAAGAGTGAGTCGAATCTGTGCCAATTGGGTTTGAAAATCGAATTATTCGATTGGGTTAAAATTGTGAAAGGTTACAATGACAACATAATTATGGCTGTCTCATTGATTGCTTGTCTTAACTGCCGAAGAGTTTCTGATAAAATTTTTCAGTGAAATTATACCAGTGGGTGCTTTTCTCAATAACAGAAAATAGTTTAGATGTATGACATAAGGCTTATCATAGGTATAATAAGTGCAACGTAGCACACGTCTTGTTAATTTAAGTAAGTTAAATGGTGTACATTAGTACACGTATGAGAGAAATATAACATCCAGAAACCCTGAAATCAGAGCTGAAATTACAGTTGAAAACCTCCTTCTTCCAGGGATTCTTAACTAAACGACTTTTTTTCGTATCAAAAGACCGACAAGTAATTTTATAAGGGTCCCAACGTTTTTCTGTGTCCATATTATATTTAAGGGCCCCTGAAACGAAGCTTGGATCACATTTCTTCATTACATTATATTTTATATATGTACATGCGAGTTCCATCGACACAACTTATTTCCTTACGACATAAATTCACGAAATCAAAACGATAGCTCAGCAGTTCTGAACGTTACTTTTAACGGGTCATAATATTTGGGACTCGTAGTGGTAGCCTCGGTTATGGAGAATCTCATGCATTTTTATGGGATAGTTTGGCGAGTAGACCGATTACCTGATGGTAAGCAATCGGCACTACCTATGGGCATTCGTAATTTCATAGGAGTTACTATAAGTGTATTAGGTTCCGACCTTTCGTAGGTTATTAGTGATTTACGGGATTTGGTGATTGAGGATAGGGGGGAAGGATAGGCTCACTCACACGGCGAAAAACAACGTATAGTAGATATAATACAGTAAATGTGGTTTCACACCAGTTTTGCGTGAGGCAGTGGTTCACTCCGTTCGAGCCGACCCATTCGTACCAAAGCTTGGCTCTCCTACACTTAGTATTCAAAAATGATGCAAACTGAATATGCTAAACATATAACTATTGAAATAGGAACATCAAAACACAATACAGTAAATCGCTGATACCAAGGATCGTGGAAACAATTTTAAAACACTTTTGGGTATCAGCAATTTAAGTCGTTCGAACTCCGTGAATAGGAAACTTTTCGCTTTATGGCATGCCGCGTTTACACCGTACTGTATTAAAAATGAAAATAATTTGAAAACACGAATATTTTCAGTCTGCGTGCGACCACGACCTGTGCAACCAGGTCGAAACGTCAGGCCTTCCAAAGGATTTAGAAAAGAAAAGAACACAATAGAATAACATTTATTTCAGACGAATGGCCATATTTGGTTAGTAACAATATTAACTTACTATTTATGTTAGTTGATGACTTTATTACGTAGCAGTTTTGCGAGATTACTCTCAGGGGATTATTTACTCCTACTTCGACGTGTGACTGAGATTACCAATCCCAATCCTTCTTCCCTCCCCATATCCCTAAATCTCCAAAATCCAAATCCCCAAAAATCCGGCAACGCACTCGTAACTCTTTTGATGTTGTGGGCGACGCCGATTACATGCTGTGACGGAAAAGAGTCATCATGACGTCTATGAATGGTTGTCAAACGTTGCCTTGACAAAAAGTTCGAGGTCCGCCGTAAGCATGGAGTTTTTAGTTGATGGAAATTTTGTGTAGAACCTTCTGGAAGCTTTTGTGTGAAAGAAATGAAAAGTTAAAGAGCGAGAAGGAGAATAATAAAATTAATAATGAAAAGACGAATGGAATTGAATGTTCCAGAACCTGACCGGGGGTATATAAGCGGAACTGCGGCTCACCGCTGGCAGTTGAGTTCTAAGTCCAAAGCGATTCGGAAGAAAAGGAAGAAGTGAAACAGAAGAAAAGTGAGTGACATAGTGAAGTGCTGTGAAATAGTGAAGTGCAGTGAAATAGTGAAGTGCAGTTAAGTCAGCGTGAACAGTGAGCAGCAAACGGAAGTTTGTGTCAGTCCGCACTCTGCTAGAGAGGAACTCGGTGGACGCTGTCACTTAAGTTAAATAGAAAGTCTGAAAACCGGTATTAGTGTTTAATTTCATCCAATCCCGTAACCTAAGCCCGCATAGTCAGGAACGTGACGTCAGGCTCGTAACAATACCATCAGGTCATTCGTCTGGCCATTTTTACCCTATCACATAAAAAAGTAAGTAAATAGTGTTACAAACATTTCACTTCGGTGTATAAACAAAACAGTTTTAACACACTCAATTCAATTCCAACGACTGAATACTATCATAAGCTATTGTGTTTGCATTTCAAGCTAAAACTAATAATACGAATGTGGCTCTATTTTGTATTACTATGGGCAATTTGGAGCAATTTTATAAGCTATTCAGTAATGTTGAGTGTTTTTCGCTATGATATTTGATTCGGTATTGCTGATTCAAGGCTGCCATGTTGCGTGCGTGGATTTTTATTGCAGTATCTTTGGTATCTATATATTATATTATACTTTTTGGTAATACCTACTTATTATAATATACGACGATTTTTTAATTGTTTCCCCACACTTGTCTTAAAATTAAGTAAATATTTCTAACTGGATAACGTGACGTATAGTTGTAATAAACGTGCATAATATCACATAATTACGGTTTTACAAATTCGTTTTTCGATTTTTTTTATCTGTAAGATGTCACTCAGGCTAATTTATATGGCCAAAAACATTAAGCTGCTGTTTTTTTTGCTTCATAAACTACAGATTATAACACTAGGAAATAGCTTTATTTGATTGTGCTTCAAAACGTTCCTTCGCATTAATGTTTCACCAATATCGCGCATGTATTTAAAAACATACAATTTGACATACACACTACACCCAGACCCGGAATAACATTTATAAATCGAACAAGAGAAATAAACCCGTGACACGTTCAACAGGAGCTTACGGCCAAGTCAAACAGTAAAATTTGCCATCATAATTATATTTTATCAAATTACTAAAACCAATCTATTTCACCAAACTACACATATTTACTTATACATACTCAAATAAATCTCTTACACCTACATAGTCAATAATAGTCTTAAATTCCGCCTTTAAACGCCTACACTTCTAGTTTACCACCTATTACCTACAATTTACTACAACAATTAACCCCCTCCACCTCTTCCCTTTCCCCAATTCACGCGTCCTTACTGTGACGTCAAGTGTTCTAGAACTGACTTCCTTGCCTAAATTACTGCTATTATTCGTAACCTGGGATTAAGGAACTTTGTTTACAATGTTTTGTATCGATATGAACAAATTGTGGATTGTTTATGATGGAAAAGGAAGCAAACGATCAGACGGGTGACCTAATGGTAAGCGATCAGCGCCGCCTATGGACACCCGCAGCACCAGAAGAGTCACAAATGCCTTGCCGGCCTTTTAAGAAGACCGCACGATGCAGATTGGTGATTTAAACCTTATAATTAAGGATTATATTATGTCCAGGTTTCTTCACTTTGTTTTTCTCCATTGTATCAGGTAGTAGGTCAGTGGTGTCTTAATAAAGTAAGAAAATACATATAACGCGGAAATTTTGCTTTGGTACCTGCGTTCCAGTCACCTCCTTATACCGAATTCCTTTAGTAGATGAGAAGCAAGCGTCTCAACCTCCGGACTACCACGACTGTTTATTTTTTAGTGACTCAACCTACACAACTCCACTGTTTATTAAGTAAGAGTTTTCGAAAATAAATATACCAATCAAAAAACAAGTTAGACTCTGAGATTTGATTGAAAATTTTGAGCTTAACAGTTGCTATCACTCACCCATAATTAACGTACATTCAGCTTACATTTCACTAGCACTCCTTCAATGTAATAACGCACTTAATTTCCATTAGCATAAGGATCGAAATCCTGTACCAGCTACCCTGACATTTAGATATATCAGCTTCTTGCATATGAAGTAGTTGGCGTCTATTTGTACGTAATCAGCTCCATTAGTGTCGATTAGTGGATAATGATGTTTATATGCTAATGACGTCACACTTTGAGCGTATATACAGCGTTCATTTTACATTCAATATTAGCACACCCTGTACAGTTCTACAGATGTAAATTAAAACTATATAGAATAGTGTCATTGACTTGTAATGGCGTGTATGATTAAAACCTTTTTTGACGAGGAAAACTCATAAAATGACTTCTTTCCAGGATATGGCGTGAAGGAGTGTCAGATTCGCCACGGCCAGGGTATCTTGACCCGCGACCCCAGCTAAACATTGGTCCTGTTGGGCCCCATCTGATATGGTGTATTGGCTCTTTGAGGCACGCGCGGAACACTACACTTTAAACGTAGGAAAGCCATGCTTCGGCACGAATAAGTCGGCTCGACCGCAGTGATACCACTGCCTCTCGCAAAATCGGCGTGAAACAAACCCAGCGTCGTGTTTCACTGTGTAAGTGAGATTATCGGAAGCCCAATGCCTCTCCTTCCCCCATTCCTTTCCAATACTTTACAAAATATCCGAAATCATTATCCCCAAACGCCGGCAACGCACTTAATTCCTTGGCTGTTGCCATGGGCGGCGCGGAATGTTTACCATCAGGTCATCTGCTTGCTCGTTTGCCAACATATCATATAAAAAATATGAGAGACAGTCATTAAATAACTTCTCTCGCTCAGAGTCTGTCGAGAGGGATTGTCAGACTCTGATTGAAAATCCCCCGTTCCTTTTACTGCTCCAGGCCGAAGGCACGGAAGCTTATTGTGCTTGACCCGCGACCCTGGCTAAACATTGGCCTGGTTTGGCCCCATTTGTGGTGGTCTACTGGCTTTTTGAGTCGCGCGTGGGTCGCTACGTATCGTCCACTGAAAGAAAACATAGTTAATCTGGACATTTCCAGCCTAGTGTTAATAAGGTTCTATTTCTTATGTCAAAGAATAAATAATTTGAAGGTTTCGTTATGAAATAATATATAATGAAACTAATATTAATTAATTAACCACAGATAATTTGTTGTCATTCGCTCGCCTACGTTCTCACCCACGCAAGAAAACGGGGTACACAAAGGTCATGTTAGCTAGTATGGTTGTGTACGACTTAATTATAAATGTCACTAGATGAACTTCAGTATTTATTATGTGCACAAATAAAAAAGCCATTAAAAACCATCGCAAAATCAGAACTGAAATTAGTGATAACTTTCGTGAGACATTCTAAGTTAAATATTATGTTTTCGGCTTACTCACGTAATAATTTATTGCCAGTAGCGTCGCAAAATGCTGTTCATGAATATGGACCTGTAGCATGGCTTGAAACTAGTCGAGTATCTCGTCAAATTATTACGTGAGTAAGCCGAAAACAATAATTGATTGAAATTAGTGACTATCATCAATTTAACCTTAATCCTTTAAGGAATTTGGTAGGGAGTGGAAAAAGGACCAAAATACAGGTTTTTTTGACCAAGGAAAATCGTCAAGTATTTGCTCTCGCCTGCGATGGGCGAAAGGTAGTCTCAGACTCTCACTGACTGAATCTATTGTTTCTTTAACAACAATTTAAGTCAACATTTGCCTTCTCGACATCGGTTCTTGCGCATTCTGCTCATGATTATGAGCCCTCCTTACGGCTTGAAACTTGTCGAGCGTCTTCGAATAACTTTGTCAATAAAAACATACCAAGAACTTTGTAGATACACGCGAAACCTAGCATACATAATATTACCTTTATATACAGAAACTGACAAACTAGCACGTATTTGAAAATTTCAGGAATAAAAAGGAAATTCCCGCACCATTTGATTCGTAGGAAACGAATGCATTGGAAATAAGACTAGTGCATTCACCCGTGCTCGTTCAAGCACGATTTCGGATCGCAGACGATGTCCTATCTCTTTTGTTTCCCGAGTAGGCAACGACGAATAAATCTGAGTGGTAGACGGCCAAATGTCTGGATGCTATACAGCAGTTTTATATGTATGTTTAAATATACATATACATAATAGGTACTACAATTATTATTCTAAGTTTGATTATGTGACTGCAAGGTTGGCGCCGCAGAATAGAAAATTAAGTATTTTCAATTCCGTGGTTGGCGCAGTGGCTGGGCAACCGGCTGCTGTGCAACCGGGTTAAATTCCCGCACGGTACAACACTTTGTGTGATCCAAAATTGTTTTTTGGGTCTGGTTGGCTTGTGTATTTAAATAAGTATGTTTGTAAAAAAAATTGCCAAGATGGACTAAACTGTCAGTTGGAACTAGTTTTTAAATTAAAAATAAAATTAATAAAAATACTTACATTGAATTTATGCTATGCTTTAGCAAGTACCTCATGCTTTCAAAGAAAAATAGAGAAGACTTAAATACTTACAACAACTCTTTAAATTTACTGTGAATTTCATAAATTCAATATAATTTTTAAACAATGGTAAAAGTAGGTCAACTCGAAGTTCCCAAAACTAAGGATCAGTTTGAAAACTGCAGTACAATAAAATATTAAACACTTCTTTCACAACAACTTAAAACAATGTAAATAATCGGTTTTATATGAAAAATACTGACAGAGCAGAATTATGACACTTAAAACGTGATTTGTTTTCATATAATGTACGAGGCCCACTGACTGTGTAACTTTTGAATAACACAATATTATACTATTAAAAAATAAAGATGATTTTATTTACACACAAGGGTTTGTGTCACAATCGTGACAAAAATAAATCTTTCTCGACTCGGTGATTACTTCCTACTAATATAATAAATGTGATAAAGTATAAAATTTGTGATAAAGTATAAATATAATATGTATATTTGTTATTCTTTCACGCGAAAACGGCTGAACCGATTCGGTTGAGATTTGGTACGTAGAAAAATGAAACCCGGGATTAACACATGGGCTTTTTATATAAACTAGTTAGTTATAATAAGCTTGCACCACTAAAAATCATTAACACAACAATTATCACAACACAAGAAATATCAAATGTCGATTATTTGGTATATATATAATAAATTCGGCTCAAGCAGTTGTTACGAACGGTTGTGTGTCACTCTCGTAATTAAAATAATTAATCTACCCACCTAATTACAATATGGTTTTAAGTAAATGTGCTGTGTGCAAGAAGAATATTACGAAAAAGGCGCCAGGATTAGAGTGCAGTAGATGCAACAAAACAGTCCATGCTGACTCAGCTTGCGCAAAGTTGTCCAACAAGCAGCTGAACATCCTACGCAACTCTACAGGTATAGAATGGAGCTGTGAAGACTGCATGCTAAACTTGTCACGTAGGTCATCTTTTCTCGTTCCCGATGATGAAGGCGAAGAGGATTCTGATTCTGACCACGTCGTTAATGCGAAGGCCACTTTTGACCCTCGCAAACTGGCACAAGACATATCGCGAGAACTAAAGAAAACCTTTCGCGAAGAGATAAGTGGCCTACAGTCCTCACTACAATTCCTAAGTGAGCAAATAGATTCTATGGAAAAGTCCGTCAAACACCAAGACAATCGAATCAAAGAACTTGAAAATAAAAACAAAGACCTTCACAACAAAAACAAGAACTTGGAACTCCGAGTTGCTGTACTAGAACAGGATATAAAACAAATTGAACAGAATACGCTCTCGTTAACACTAGAAGTAGCCGGCTTACCTGAAATTTCACCACCAGATGTTCCTGGTGTACTAGCAACTGTTGGCACAAAACTTGAATTAGATGTTCAAGACATTCAGTTCTCGTATCGAATACCCGGCAACAAAGGCAAACCCTGTACAATCGTCGCCGAAATGAAATCGAAGAACGCACGAAATCAATGGATCGCTGCTAGCAAAAAAAAGAACTTGACGGTGGGACAAATATTCCAAGACGTCGCCGAAGACAGAGCTCATAAACGTATCTACGTTAGAGAAGCACTCTCAAAGCATTTCAAGACTCTTCTATACAATACTAAGCAACAACTACATGAATCATTTCAGTATATATGGTGTAAAGACGGAAAAGTATATGTAAAAAAAAACGATAATAGTAAAACATATGTTATTCAGTCTGTACAAGACATCGACCAAATTAAAAAAGAAAATAAATCGTAAGTAATCATAATAATTAGCCCCATTAGCATTTAAGTTTTCTATATCCCTCCCTTTGCAAACTACATTTTAGTACTCTCTATGGAAGAATTTCATATTAAAGAAATTATTGATTGTAATTCGTTAGACTCTTTTTTTAAACAGTTACCTTCCACAAAAAATCTAAGTTTCTCTTGTATACATGTAAATATCCGGTCATTAATTAAAAACTTTGTAAAACTACTGCAAATCATTCATAACTGCCCAATTCCTATAGATATCATTGTACTCACTGAGGCTGGAATATCTGATAACATTGTTCAGTTGTATAATATACCTACCTACAATACATATTCACAACTTCGAGCGAATAAAAAAGGTGTGTTATTAGAAAAAAGTAGAAACTTATATTATACAAAAAACATAGAACATAATTTTAAAAATACAAAAAAAGTCTACCAAATTGTAAACCAAATGCTTGGCCGGGTAACGTTATCAGTCGATGAAGCTATATTGAAAGCTTTCGATGCACAAGGATTAAGCATTAAGACAATCACAAATGGCTTTGCACGGGGTTTTGATAAAGCAGTTAAAGAAATAATTCCGAATTGTAAGTTGAAATTATTAGTCTCATTGAACGAATGTGAGCCCGTAAATTCATCTATAATGTTTCAGAAAGCCACAACTGATAAAATACAGAAAATTATTAAAAACCTTGACTCCAATAAAGCTCCTGGCGACGACGCTATTAAAGTCTCAGATCTAAAAGTAATTAATAAAGAAATATCAGTAGCAGTAGCGAACCTTGTTAACGTTAGTGTTGGAACAGGTATGTACCCTAAATCTTTGAAAAAGGGTTGTGTCAGACCTATTTTCAAGAAAGGTAAACGCAACGACTTTAACAATTACCGACCAATAACTATTCTGTCAACAATAGATAAAATCGTTGAAAAGTACGTGTGTGAACAAATCCACAAGTTTTATAGTGACCATGGTGTTATACACCGTAATCAGTTTGGCTTTCAACGTGGTAAAGGTACTACTGAATTGCTATCTAGCTTTACCGATCAAGTCAATGAACACATGAATAATAAAAATCACGTGCTAGCCCTATTCATAGATTTTTCTCGCGCGTTTGACACCCTCAACCACACACAACTCCTAAACAAGCTTGAGACTAGTGGTATACGCGGTCCTCTACTAGAATGGTGTAACAGTTACATTAACGACCGTAGCTTTCAAGTCAAAATCGAAAATACACGTAGTGACACTATTATCACTACTGAAGGAACGGCACAGGGATCAGTAATTGGCCCTTTACACTTCTTGACGTACGTAAATGACATGAACAGCTACTTAGAACATTGTACTTGTTATCAGTTTGCTGATGACACATGCTTATTGGTGGCCGACAAAGACCCAAATAAAGCATGCAAGCTACTACAGTCCGACTTCAATACACTAAGTAAGTGGTGTCATGACAATGGTTTAGTGCTTAACCCCAACAAAACGAAACTCATGCATATCAGGTCGCCTTACCTTAAGCAGTCGTTAACCTGTCATATAAAAGCTCACGAACACAGTTGCCTACACACTGTCTCATCTTGTTGTTGCCCTGTTATTGAACTAACTGACTCACATACCTACCTAGGACTTAACATTGATGACAAAATGAATTGGACCAACCATATGGAACATGTCTGTAATAAATTGAGACAGTTCCTTGCAAATATCACCATACTTACCAGACGTATTCCATATAAGGTTAAACTAATGCTATACAACTCATTGGCGGAGTCTCATGTTCAATACTGCCTCAGCAGTTATGGTCGTACCTGTGACACACACCTTAACAAAATTTATAAAATTCAGTTACGAATATTAAAGAGAATAGTGTCACCAAAAACTAAATTACGATACAAAGATAATGAATTAGGCCTTTTTAAACATTGTAATACTTTACCAGTCCACCTCCAATTCAAATTAAATTTATTAAAGGAACAGTTTTTTAATTCATACTTGTACACAAAAAAAGAACATTCTGTATACACAAGAAGCATCGCTCAAAACAAGTTATGTACAGTGCGAGCCGATAATACGTTCGGAGAAAGAACTACTTGCTATATGGTTCCCCGGTTAATTAATCAACTACCCTCTGACTTGCGAAATAAAATAACAAAAAATAATTATAAATCTGTTCTCAAAAAACATCTGTTGGATGGCATGGGGAATTGAACGTGGTGATGTGCTTGTCTATTCAATTCTCACACACTTACTATTGATTGTATTGTAATTCTTTATTGTATAATTCGTCAGCAATTGTATTGAGATCCGATTTCCGTAGCATAAGGACAAACCTCAGTGGTTTATTTGTGCTATTGTAACAGAAAATTGTATGTTTTTATGTTTTGATAATAAAGGAAAAAAAAAAAAAAACAAATCTACTAAAACCTCTGTTATACGATATGTATAATTGTTTATAAGTAGGGCTTTTATTTTATAACGAGAAACTCCACCCGCAGTTGACGGAATCGTTGTACCATTTAAGCCAAACATCAAAGCGTTTACCTTCATTAAGCTGTATCTAAGAATTAACTGGCCATGGCCAAACGAGACCAAGTTAACACTTAACCCGTTTAACTAATTAACATAGAGATAAAGAGATAATTGCGTTTAAAAGGATGCTTTGACTGGTAAGGTTATCTTTAACGAACAACGATTTACCTGATTATCTTAAAAGGCACTTATGTAATATGGTGTAATCAGGCTGCTTAATGATCCATTTCTTCCATTTTGGGAAGTTTTAAAGATATTAAGTGACATCTAGATATGTTCATATAATAATATCTTTGTACAATAAAGTCGTTATGCGCATAGCAACTCATTCATACGACTAAAATTGAGGCGTTGTTTATAAAATATTTTGAAAGAGTAAGCATTTAATCATAATCAATACACTTAAATTTATAATTCGACATCTACTATTTATTCTGAAAAACGTTGAAGCACACTATAATTCTGAACGTACATAATGTACGTAGTACGCAGATCGTAACGTGCCTTTTCGCTACAGATAGGGCTCACTGGTTTCCAACCATGGTTGCGCACTAGTGTACCAAGACAAGCCCAGAATAAGAGAAGGGACAAGGTGGTTTTTGTCAGTAAGAATTTGACACTCCTTCTTGCCTCCCAGATAGGACGTCCGAAGATTATCCATGCTCAAAAAATCACACACAAACTGACTCCTGTACCCTGGGTGATCAAAATACGTAGCCGTGCACTTTTCGTGAAATCAAAATGAATATAATAAGAACCTTATTCTTGGAGATAGCTACTACATTTTCAGCTTAGCAACAAAAAACCATTACAACCCGTACTTAATTCATTAGAAAGACCTCGACTCACTTAACTTACATGGCATCAGCCGGCAATAAAACGTAATAACATTCAAAACCTCCCAAAGTATAATTTCGCGAACGGTGCAAATATAAACTTTCATTATTTCCCCAAAAAACTTTTGTACGTCGTCAAAAAACTTTGGCAACGAACACAAAGTATGCGTTAAGTTCCCTTAAGTATATAAGCGAAAGCCTTGTAACGTTCTTAGTTTGTGTTGTACACAACTTTAAAATAATGTTTGCTCCTAAAATGTTTTGAGAAGGTCTTACCAATTCTCTGATATTGATATTCAGATTTTGTTGTACATTGTATAAAGTATCGCTTAAAGTTGGGCCTATTGAATTATTTTTTGTTAAAATTAATGTGGAATACAATAAGGCTTGTTTGTCCTTGAAACTGCCTAAGATGTATTTCAGCTTCATTACATATTCAGAACCATTCTAGTCTTAATATTTTAGGCTGACGCTACGGGCTTAAAGTACAAACACGACCTATTTACAAAAAAATTGAACTCGTAACTAAGTAGGACACCTCAACTCCTCACCACTGGCAAACATCACATCACATTCATATTAAACACAAACAAATTCAGATCACTAATCCCCAAAAGATCCCAGCGTATAGGCGAAACAGCTAATGTAACGAAATAAAAACGAAAATAAGTTCCCAAGAGTTTTTCTGGTAAACAGTTTGTTTATTAAAACTTGTAACAACGTGGGGGCTGGGGGTAAACAGTACCCCACAATCAATCAAAACATACCAAGTCGCTGTGACATTGATGTATTAAGTTATTTCAATGAAACCTCTAGGGAATTTTTCGGTAACAATAAAATTGTTGATTTAAAAATTGTAGGTGAATATTTCAGATCCTTGATGGATTCAAAATAAATAGTTTATGTGGTAATCGATGACCTTGATAGAATAAGTCAAGTGCAGCGATTTCGATTTACTCTCCTGACCAGGGACGATAATGACGTTTTTCAAAGTACCGTGGCACAATAATCAGTAAAAATGTGTTTGACTGTCAATCCGAATAGTAAAGTTATTTGGTCTTTCTAGACTGACAATTTGAAAGACCTTTTTGTGCCAAACGAGAAGACAGATCGCTTTTTTGAGAGGGACAAACATTAATTGAGTTGTGACGGAGTTTCAGACTCTTACTGACAAAAACCGCCCTGTTCCTTTCTTTCTCAAGTCTCTCTAGGCCAGGGCTGAGGTTTATTGCGCTTGAATCGCAACCCTGACTGAAAACGGATCGCCTGATGGTAAGCTATATTAGCCAATCCATAGGTGTTGCCCAAGGGCACTCTCAACACTAGATTTGCAAGTACATTACCGTCCATTTTGAGTTGAGAAAAAATAGGAATTAGGGTTTCAAGGAATATGGAAATGAGTGTAAGTTTTAAAAAAACATACAGAACTACCTCCCCTTTGTTCAAAATAAACTTCAGAATCGTTCCAAGTCAGCCACAGTCACTTTCAGCAGAAAAGGATTTTTTTATTAATTTTTGGCTAATCTGATGAATTTTTTCAAAACTTCAACAAGCTCAGACAATTTATATAAGTAACAAGATATTCATTGCAACATACAATTTTCATATTATATTAAATTAAAATGATATATTATTGTATTCTACGTATGTGCTATTCCTGGAAAGTTCCCTGTACACATTCTGATTGAAGTTTCAGGGAATTTTTCTTGTTACATTATACTCGAGATTTCATTTGTTTAGACTTATTTTTTTACTATGCTTTGTTAGACAGATTACTTAATATTGTTATAGTTGTCATTAATTTTGCATAAAATTTGTTTAATATTTATCTTTCCTTATTCTCACATTTTGTTTATATACGGTTTATTACTTAAAAAATGCAACTAATTATATTAATTAAATTTGAATAAATTTTATATAAACAAAATTTGTATAAAGTCTTATCTAAAATTTTTATCATCACCGTGAGTCTATAAGTTCTTTCGATTTTTCGTCTCCAATAACATCTTGGTTTCAGTCATTCGTATCCCTGGCACGCGCTGGACTTCATTTTTCATGGTTGTATCTAATGTAAATGCTGGTTGTCGCAGATATAAGCTATAAATACCACTATAACCTATAATATACCACTGACTGCACGGTTGGCGCGGTGGCTGGGCAACTGGCTGCCGGGCAACGTGTTGCGGGTTCGATTCCCGGAAACGAAAGTCCGATTCACGGAACAACTCTTTATGTGATCCACAAATTGTTGTTCCGGGTCTGGGTGTGATGTGTATGTGAAATTGTATGTTTGTAGACGCACCCACAACACAGGAGAAAATCCTAGTGCTGGGTAACGTTTTTTTTTTTTAAAAAAACCTACCTACTATTGTTCAAAATCCACTTCAGATCTTCTCACGCAGATAAGGTTTGTGTATTAATCACTACGCTTGCTTGAGGTGAATAAGCAGTTTTGAATTTATTTTGAAAGTGTGAGTCCGGGTTTTACTCAAGATTTTTCGTTCACAGTCCCAGGTAAGAAAACAACTCAGAAAATGTCACGTCGAAAAGGTGTTAAAAAGACCCTTCAAACTCCAGGCCTTTAGATTTACCAAACCCAAAATTATTGTGGCATTTATTCGTGACGTAAACGTGACTTCAGGAAACAATCTATTATTTCTCTAAAATATTATTGACCCAATGAAATTCAAAATCTTTTTTTTTTTTCTATCCACCGAACAAAACGTCTCAATTCCAGAAATAGGTTAAAACCTACTAAAAATCTGACATTACACTCTAAATCTCATTCCTTAATTAACGCTTTGTCTGTTACAAGTTCGGATTTTATTAACATGACGATTCTGTTCTATGTGCACCCTAAACTGGACTGTAAGCTGTAGGATCAGAGTTCAGAGTTGAATGTGTAACCAGTGTAAAGGCAACGCATACCTTAGGCCGTGAATACACTTTGTCAGGGAGACAAATGTGTCTCTCTCATACATATACAGCGATTGTAAGGAAACTTTATGTTGATGAGATGATGTCGTAAAGACGCAGATGCGACAATGATATTACAATCGTATCTTTGGTGGTAGGTGGCGAAAAATTTACTGAATTATTTGGTTTTTTTTTCGCATCATCGCGCATAATTTATATTGTAATTCTACTTCTACTCTACATGTGAGTCTTTTTACTTTTGTTTTGTTATTCAGGCTAAAAATACGCTTATGGATTGTCTATAAATAACATACAAAATATTAACTGGCTTCTACCAGTGTCTTCGTGCGCGGTCTTAGAGTAAATAATATGTTATTTTTCCAGACTATATTACCTATCTCTATACCATATTTCACTCATTTTCGTTCATTATTTTTTGCGTGAACGTGTTACAAACATGCATCTATCTATAAGTAAAAAAAGCTTTTATTATATATGTATAAATGAGATGTCAATTATTATGAGGTGAACGATTTTTATCATTAATCTATTTGACTATTACACTATTTCACTATTTTATAATTTATCTATTTCACCACTTTTTGATTCATCTAATCCCAAGCAAACGCCGGCGTTCGCGCACATATTGTCTTACTATCGTTTCACTAATAATCTCGATAGAAAGGTTAAAAGTAAATTAACCCTTGAGCTGGTCCAAACGTATAGTTAGCCATTTTAAAACCACTATCAGACATTCTGTTTCCTAACATAATTTCTCACGAAAATACTCAATTATGCCCAGTTTCCACTTGAGACTAGGCTCCTAAATTAATCTTTTTTGCACATATTACCAACCCATAGTTTTGTGGTAACAAAAAAGGGACCCAAAACTGAGTTTTATACAGTTCATGTCCATCAAAATTCAATGAACATCGTGACCTTAATTACTTGAATAATGGTTAGAACCGTACTCTTTAACCTGGACGTCTCTAAATAATGTAAGTGACTAGAAAATGTGTTATCAAGCCTAAGTCACTTTTGAAAATCACACTAAAACTATGTCGAGAAAAATCGTGTCATGATTTTTTAATTATTTTTTATTGACTGATTAACCTGTGATAATGGATTAAATTGGAAAATCGGGTGTCATAGTTTTCTGTTATTTTTTAGTCTCTGATTTACCATATAATATTTTCAGAGGAATACTAATAGCCTCGCACAAAACTATAACACTCCCCCTTTACCCAGTCCTCAAATCCCTGATCCCAATCCCTAAAATCCCAATCTCCAAGTTCCAAAATTCCCATTGCAAGACCAGCAAGAAACTTGTAAGTCCACTGGTATTTTGGATATCGATTGACAGCACTGATTTATTATCAAGCGACTCATCAGCTTCTCAGCTTATCACGACGAGCAAGGTCTTAATCGCCTTAACCGATTAAATAAAAAATACATACTCGTTTAAGATCAATTAGGATTAGGGATTAGGAATTTTCAAGGCAAGAGTCAATGGGTATTTTTTGAATTTGCGTGTTCCACCTTAGACCCCGTCATTGCTTTCCATCAGGCGTGATAGAGGTCAAATGCACTCAAAATACTTATTAAAAAAAGATCTGAAAACATGCCAAAAATACGCATGTTTTATTCAATAGTCAGAGCAACACATCTGCGTCCGAATCTTTGGCCACTATTTCATCTTTGCTACAGTTGACGCCGTCTCCGAAATGAAAATTAAATTGCCACATAATTGACACGAAGTCTTCGTTTCAAACAAGTGAGATGTTTGATCTTGTTTCGTTACACCATTTGCCTTACGTACCTAATATTATATAGTATAAATATATTTATTTATTTAAAAGGGCCTTATTAATTGGGATATGTAGGTAGGTAAATAATTTATTTTATGTTGACAATAGTCCTTATAATCGATTACATTAATGTAAACTATGAAACATAACATTAACATTGTAAAAGGCCAAAGAACCCGAAGAAGGATTATGAAAAACCTGTGTTACAAGTCTCTGGGACCCTGTCTAGGTTTAAACATATATAGATAACTAGCGATCGACCGCGTGGATGTCGATTTTTATTGAAATTTTCTCTACGCTTGTGCGCACCTCCTCTGGACTCCCACGAATAATTCAAGACCAAAATTAATCAAATCGGTAAAGGCATTGTTGAGTTATAACAGTACAACGAAAAGTAGCATTGATTTATATATATACAGATTTATAAAAAAAATCTACATACAGTTTGTTAGGTTAGATATTAAAGGAGCTTATTTGGTACTCAATTATAACAACTTTATCTTTTCTCGGTTTCTCGAATACATCCCTCGTTCAACGTTACACTGTATAATAAATAATTTTGGCATACATAGAGTAAAATCAAATGAATTATCACTTTAAGTGTGCCAGAGCCATGCTTCGGCACAAGTGGGTCGGCTCGACCGGAGTGATACCACGCCCTCACAGAAAACCAGCAATAACCAACCACAGCGTTGTGTTTCGCCGTGTGAGTGAGGCTACCGGAGGCCCAATCCCCCAATCCCTAAGTCGCCAACTCTCTTAATCCCCAAAAGATCGGCAACGCAATCGTAACTCTTCTGTCGTTGGCTGTCCATTGGCGACGCTGATTGTTTGCCATCAGGTAATACGTATGCTCGTTTGCCGATCTATCTTAAAAAAACTAACCAAGGAATAGAAAATTCCATGTAAGTACAATAATGGAGCCGGTATTCATTTCAAACAGAGAACATTATGTTAATCCAAGAGTAAAGGGTTGCGGTTGCAAACGCTGTAATGTACCTCACCCGCGGCATGGAGTGAAAAGTAGTTTTTTGTCAGTAAAATTCTGATCTTCCCTCTTGCTCCAACTAATAGAAGATAGAGCCCCCTTCAAAAAAGTAAAAAAGAACACAAAAAAATATTGTTACCTATATTTATTTGGCTCCGTCGCGTCGCGCACGCTGCTCACAAATAAGAGTTCCGCTGTGACTTGAAACTAGTTGAGCTTCTCAGTTAATTCACGTGAGTAAGTCTGCACAGTTTGATCGCACGGTTGGCGCGATGGCTGGGCAACGGCAACTCTTTTTGTGATCCACAAATTGTTGTTCCGGGTCTGGGCGTGATGTGTATGTGAAATTGTATGTTTGTAAACGCAACCACGACACAGGAGAAAATCCTTATGTGGGGCAACAAATTTTAATAAAAAAATATATATTTTTTAACCCACGATAGTTGCTATTTAAAAAAAATATTGGTATTACAACACGCCAACATGGATAAGGGGCAACATACGCATCGGTTTAATATTTTATTTCCACTCCATATAAAATCATTACCAGAAGCAATTCATCATGCCGGTCGCAGCATGCATCGACGCGTACTTCAAATTCGGTCCCATGCGAGCTATAAAACATAACTTATGGCTATGAAAATAATTTACTTTTTAAGTTATAGTGGCAATAACTTGTAAAAATTATATTTATGAAGGTGTTTGCTCATATTCGTACCGAGTTTTAAGTATTCAAATAACGTATTTAGTACTAACGGTCCGCCTTAACTTCAATATTTTTTTTACAAGTGTAAAAAGTTTCAGTGTTCTAGATAGAAATAAAAAACATGTACCTAAGTCAATTATTTGACATCATAACCGAACGTTAACTATACACGGTTGACGTGGTGGGCAAGGGCGGAATCAATTCCCGCACAGAGTTACTCTTTGAGTGATACAAACAATTTTTTTTGTTTTTAAACGCTCTCACTGTACAGGTGATGAACTCCAAAAGTTAAGCAACGTTTTTTAATTAGAATTAAATAAAAACATTTATAACATTTCGATAAAAGTATCATACAAATTGGAAACTATCGAATTATTTTATTTAATTATAAGAAAAGCTGCTAGTAACACATGCAACAATTCTATCACAGTAATACTATCTACAACATTATCCTCTTCTAACCCATTCATACTTAATTCCAAAAACAACAACATACCCTCAGAATAGAATTCAGATTCCATTAAAATCCAAAACTATTTCCGTGCCATATAAAGTCATTACTGGCCACGATCCGTCAGTGCCATGTTCCCGTCGCACGCACTCTTGCGCATGTCGCCCTGTCACACTAAACTACCTTAATTTATTGGAGCCACTCTTCATTCTTGTGTTTATTTTTCTTTGCCGCCTGATTTGGAACTAATTTTTAATGGTTTCACACAAATGGAACAAAATCTAAGCTTACAAGTGTGGCGTGGTAATGTATTGTTAGTTTGATTGGGTATATTTTTAGTCGGTTCTTCAATGAGGTTTTAGTTTATAATTAGAATGGAATTTTAAATGTAAGTGGTGATAAAATTTGTTTATTGTCCTCTTCGATTTTATTGTTGTATTTCAAAAATAATCCTTGGGTTAAGTTAGGTAATCCTAATAGTATTTAGTATAATGGCGAAAATTTGTTAGGAGGCCGGAGGCCTAATCATTCCCCTCCTCCAATCTCTCCTCAATCCCTAAATTCCACTGCGGTAAAAGTCATCGCCTCCACGTCGAATGACAACTTGCCACCCGTTGGCTCCCCGCGACTCTGATGATGTCGTCGGTTCACCTTTTTTTTTTTTTTTTTTTCCAGCTGAGAAAAATGCCTTACGCATACACACACCGCCCGGGGAGACGGTGAGGTCATGTGGGGCTTGCACCCACTAAAAAACTCAGCTTTCGTGCCGTCTTCTGCCTTTTGGGAGAAGCCACGAGGACCAAAAACGACTTTCGTGACCTCTCGGCAGTGGCTGGTCGCCTCCTTCTATTGGCATTCCATCGCAACAGCAGCTCGTGCAATGCAGGTAGCAATTCCCCGTTCTTCTACCCACAGGCTGTTGCTAGGGCTGCATCTGGGAGGCATAATGCCTCCGACGCCTACCCACCCTCCGGCGACGAATTGAGTCTGCAAGAGCAGCTGCCTCTCGGAATCGCTCCGCCGGCTCCTTCTGCGACATTACTTGTTCACCGAAGGAAGCTACAGATTCCCAGCCGGCTTCGCTGTCGATCATAACCCTCACCAGATTCGGCAGCGAGAAGTCATTTCCTGTATAAGCGGCCAATGCGTGGCGCTGTTCTTCCCAGGTGGGACACAGCTCAATGGTGTGCCGAGCTGTGTCAGGGCCACCACCGCAATGGTGGCACACGGGTGTAGGTTCACGTCTAGCTACTTTGTGCAGGTAGTAACCGAAGCAGCCGTGATCCGTTAAAACCTGCGTGATGTGGAAGGACAGCACACCATGCCGTCTTCCCACCCATTTCTCTAGGATTGGCTGTATCGCTGTTGCGGTCCAGTGTCCAGCAGTAGGAGCCGCCAGTCTTTCCTTCCATTCCGAGAGGATATCTTTTTGTCCCTGCTCGCGCCATCTTCTGACAAGCTCTGGCGGAAGCCGGTCACCATTCGAACGAGCATTAGCTCTCCGGAAATATACCTCGGCAAGCACTTGTGCTTCTAGGTCCCACAGGGGGGTTCCAGCCAGTGCAAATGCAGCCTCCGCAGAAACGGTCTTATATCCGCGTACGACCCTGTTCGCCATGATCCTCTGAGGTTTGCGCAGGAGAGACCTATTTTGGGCACTCCTCAGCGAATCTGCCCACACCGGTGATCCGTAAAGTGCCATCGACCTAACCACCCCCGTGTTTAGCCGCCGACAAATCGCACTAGGTCCGCCCGAATTCGGCAAAAGTCGACCAAGGGAAGATGCAGCGTTGATCAGCTTCGGCTGAAGTTGCAAGAAGTGCTCGCCGAAGTTCCACAGTCGATCTATTACAAGGCCCAAGTATTTCATTTTGGTCTGGACTTTTACCCTTGTAGTACCAAGTGTAAGGTGGGCCCCGGCGTCGTCGGTTCACCTAGCGGAGGCCTGTCCACACTACATTTTCCAGTCCTTGGTTGCCACTCTAGCACTTTTCTGGACCATCATCCGAGCAACATAGCGCACCCATTGCCACTCCAGCTAGCAGATTTTACGACGTTTGTCAGTAACGTCGATTCTTTGTCGAATGTGCACATTTCGGATTATGCCATGCAAAGACACCTCGAGTATAGCCCGTGAAAACGCGCGCTGAGCGTCTGACTAGAAAAAAATACACACACTCTGAAAGTAAAGTAAAGAACAACATTAATATCCCTACATAAGGGGAATGTCCCAAGCCGATAAGTTTGATGCAGGCTCCGAACATCCAGGGTTGGGAACAAACGACGTGTGTAAGGGAATTGCGAAAGTTTTCGGTTTACTTAGCACGTTGGGGCGTGCAATGCGACGTGATGACACGCTGGCAACGTGGTTCATGGGATTATAGCTTCGGAAAGTAGTTAGGACTTCGTATCTTTAAATACAGGTACTGAACTTCGATTTGAACTTGTCTACTTAATTGAGTTCGTTGTAGATAGTTACAATCTAGGTGCGGTACGTACCGTCTTAACGGAATTGTTAAAATGTTAATTTTTATTTCAAAATTTTAAAACAGTTATTTGTATGATTTGTTTTTTTATGGTTACCGTCAAATATTAATAAAATTCTACCCACAACTCATTTTGATCGGGTAAATCCTTATTTAACCGTGTCTTCTTATCGTGACTGCTTCAGAGGTAGTAAACGGATTAAATCTAAAAAAGACAATAAAGTCAGTATCAATACGAGTATCAGTAAAAAACAGCATTCCATCAATAAAATCATAGTAATCAACAAAAAATTAAAAATTCTTTGCAAATAATATTATCACAAAAAAAATAGAATGCAACATTTAAAAATATTCTATCAAAACAAAATGGTGGTCTTTTACACAGAACATAGTAATACAAACAGTAAGAGCATTCTTTTTAATTCGAATGCATTTAAATTGTCGATTTCGGACGCAAATATAACCGATATTAAAATTGATTCGGGCTTCGTTCGGGATAGCAGTAATCGTAAAAGATAATAATCGCCGATAACTACGTCCAATATGGCGCACAAAATGGCGGGCGCGCGCGAAATAATTGGCGGGAATTGTCACACATAAAGGTCAGCGAGAACTATTAATTTTGATTTTGTTGGGATTAATAATGTTGACAATATGGTGGTAGTGTATGCTGCGTGCTTGTAGTAGTTAGTCGCTTTTTTTCTATTTTTTTCAATTTAATGGTGATTCGTACTTGCCATGTTCAGAGATATTAGTTTATTTATAACTTAAACTACTCCTTAGTAAATATTTGTGATTAAGTAAATTACGATAGTTTAAATGTTCTTATTGATATTGTCTTTACACTCAAAATACAACTCTCTCTTGTATTTAATCGTATGGATGAACTTAGATTATCCAAAGCATGATCAAATACTGATAATTTACAACAACACAATTATTGTATTTCGTTTTTATTTTCTTTTATGTATAAAAATATAATGTACGCATTTACCAAATAGCCATCCAATTCAACCTAAAATGAATTTAGAATAAAATAACCCTAAAAACCGTTACAATAAAATTCTATTTTATAGACTGTTATCTAAAAATGTATTGAAAACCAATTTTATATTTGAATGAATAAAGCATTAATTTGCATTAACTGGATTCTGTTTGAACTATCAATCAATGTTTGTCACGACTTGAATGGGATCGGTGCTCGTCTGGTCACTGAAATGTACATTGCTAAAATTGAAATTGTATCAATATTAAACTTTTTATTTAATCACACAGCTGAATAGGTAGATGGATAATTTCTGTATTAAAATACAACAGTATTTATTATTAAAAGAAAAACACGTTAAGGTTATATTATTACACGCTTGGTTTTTGGGAGGGTTATGTCTCGGCACGTGACATTGGTGGCCCGGATGTAAAAGCGCCCGCTTCTCATGCAGTGAGGGAGCGGGTTCGAAACCTGGCAAATACCAATGTGACTTTTTCCGAGTCATATGTACTTTCTATGATAATATAGACACCACTGACATATGCTGAAGGTAAACATCGTGAGGAAACGAAGACTTATAATTTCTAATTATAAGTTTGAAATCGCAAACCCGCATTGAACAAGCGTGGTGATTAATGCTCTAGCCTTCTCCGTGTGAGAAGAGGCCTTTGCTCAGCAGTGGGCACTTATAGGCTGATGATGATGATGTGCTTTCTATGATTATATAGATACCAGTGACATACGGTTATAGAAAACATCATGAGGAAACCTGGACTTATAATTTTTCTAATTATAAGTTTGAAATCGCCAAACCGCCATTAAAGCTTTCTGAAAATAATGAGTGATATTTTTCTATTTCAGGTACTTAACTATGAAAAATCTATTCAATTCATTTTATAACAAGGCCTCGCAATGCTGTCTTTATTACAAATATAAATTTATTCACATTTTGTATTTTATTTTATTTTGTGACATTATAAAAAACATGTTTTATTGCTTGTGTTTTTATCAAACATGTTTACAATTATTAATTCGTTTTAACCATTAATTTTGGTAATTGCTTATAAATATTTTTTCATTTATCAGTTCTGAGTTCAAAATGGTTGAACATTTTATTATTCTTTCTGTGTTAAATTAGTGTAAGTCTTTTCGTTCCCAAACATGGCTCTCACACACTTTGTATTTAGAAGAGCGATACATTCTTTTTTTATTCTTTTAACTCAAATTTAGGTAATAATTTACGTGTTACCATTTCAAATTCCCATTGTAATTTCCAAAGGCAAACTAGTACTATATGCACTTTCTGAGATATATTTTTTTATGTAAATTAAGCAATCAGCGCCGCCCATAGACACCGACAACAGAGGAGTTACGAGTGCGTGGCCGACCTTTTGGGTATTAGGGATTTGGAGATTAAGAGATTGGGGTAGGGGAAGGATTGGGCCTCCGGTAACCACAATCACACGGCGAAACACAACGCTGTGGTTGTTTCACGCCGGTTTTATGTGATGCCGTGGTATCACCCCGGTTGACCCAAACCATTCGTGCCGACGCATGGTTAGATTTATTAGATTAGATTAGATTATTCGGCTCACTAGCAATTGTGTACACTCAACCCGTTATGGGTTACATTGTATCAATATACGTAATTATGCATAACATATTGAATTAAATTTATAAAAGCAAACTTACAGCAAAATTACAGGATATTTAATACACACAGAGCAAACAGTCGCGCCAAATTAAAACTAAAAACATGTAGATAGGACATAATTAAATACATGTGTGCCATGCGGTGGCAGGCGTTTTTTTGCAATGGTCCAAATTTTTCTCTCTGAGTTAGACTACTACAATATTCCATTCCACCGTGTAAAAGGTTAGAACTAGATCTAATATTAGCTGGTATAATAAATTTGCATGAGCGTCAACATGTCACCATCAGAGATAGTTTTGGTTTGTATAACGCAAATTAACTCCACTCAGCTTATGTGACTTTGGGAGCAAATAATAAATGCTTGAATAAATTATTATTATTCGTCAATACTGACTTGAAGTTTGTATTTGAATTGCAAGTGTGTAATGTTTGGTTTGAGGTTAGATGCTGACGGTCTGTGTAACTGACTGACTGAATTGCGATGTCGAATGCTCGCTCTCCTATGAGGACTTAAAACGGATTTTGTACATATTTGTACATCGTCGCGGTGCTAACTTTTAAACTTTCGCGGGATAAATACGCGGGAATTAACGCGAAAAATAATTATTTAAATACCTTGGTACACTGCGGCCGACGTATCTTGGCGAGTCTGAAGTTAGCCGTTTGTCTGCGCAATGGATCTTTTAGGAACAAAATTGTGTACAGCGCAGCGTAGGCTTGACGTTTCGACCTGGTTGCACAGGTCGTAAGATGGTGGTCGTCAGGTGGTCGCAAGCAGTCTGACCTGTGTTTTCCGCATTAATACCCGCATAATTATATCGTCGTGGTGGCCCGAAGGTTAAGGCGTCCACTTCTCACGCATGAGGGTTCAGGTTCTGGACATACCAGTGTGAATTTTTCGAAGATATATTATGTGCTTTCTATGATTATTTAGGCAGAACTGACATACAGTGAAGGAAAACATAGTGAGGAAACCTGGTTTTCACATTACAAAAACACTTGTGTGACAATCGAATGTTAGTACATATACGTACGAGTATGTATAGATTATATATACATACTTGTACGTATAAAAGAAACTCGTGTCAGTTACACTATCTATAACTCAAGGACGGCTGAACCTATTTCGTAGAGATTTTGTGGGGATGGAGATTAAAATCAAAAGAAGAAAACAGGATAATGGAAGACTATGTAGGGAAGAGTGGGTGGAAAGGGTAGGTATGGTTGGAAAGGTAGGTAGAATAGGGAATAGGTAGGGTGGTATACGTAATCAAATGACAAGAGCAAGGCCGCGGGAAAAAGCTAGCGTGATATAAAACAAAAGCGGCAAACAAATAAAAAGTAGTAAAATCATAAATAGAATCTATCAAGGGACAAAGGGCGTGGTATTGAAACAATTAAATAGAAATAACATCAAATTAAAGAATCGTTTAATGCCCAGACTGCGAAAACAAATAATTAATTTGACTTAAATACGTGCGTGCTACGTAACGTAATAATTAAAATAATATTTTGAAATAACATTATTTTAATGTTATTTTAATTAAAGTTTTTAAGAAATGATTTTTAATTAGTATGAAATATATTTCGGTATTTAAATCATGGAAAAAATAAAAACGTCGTAGTTTTGACCAAATTAAATTTGTGTGAGATCTCAAATTTGACTGTTGTTAGACATCAACAGTCAAATTTGAGATCTCATAACATTATGTTACACATAATTTCTGACTACTTTACTTATCAGATCAAAACAGACTGATAGCAGATTATAAATGCGAAAGTAACTATGTCTGTCTGTCTGTCTATCTGTCTTTTCTTCACGCCTAAACTACACCGATTTCTGTGAAATTTGGTACGGACATAGTTTGAAACTCGAGAAAGGACAAAGGATAGTTTTTATGCCAAAAATCTGCAGGAAGTCACTATTCCACGCGAAAGGAGTCGCGGGCAAAAGCTCGATAGTCTATAAAATTAAACTTATTCAAAAACTAAACTCAAGGACAAAGCTTTTGAAATCAAACAAATGGATTACATACACTTTCGTCGACACTTCCAAAAGAAAAACATTTGATTGAAATCTGTGGGAGATCTGTCTTCAAAGTTCCAGAGTTCCATCAATAGTAAAGGATTGAAGGATTGATCACGCAACTCTCACTCAAAGAGAGACTTCTTAAAACCTGATTGATATCCCTTTTAAAATTTATCAATCAATCTAAACTTGATGAGTTTCTTATTCACATATCCGTTTAAATACTTGGAGGAGGAGACTTTAATTGTCATTTGGAGTTTTAATGAACGATTATATTAATTCGGTTACTAGCGACCGGCCCCGGCTTCACATGGGTGCAGTACTAAATTTCTCCACTTTTTGATAGAAGTTATTAACATAGAAGTTATTATTATACATAAAATTTTTTTTCTTCAATCACTCCATCTATTGAAAAACCTGTATCAAAATCCATTGCCTAGAATTAAAGATTCAAATAATTCAATTCAATCGTTCTGATAGGACTATCAAACGAGAGAAAAGAGAGTACATCTGTTTGCAAAACTCCTACGCACAGGGCTAGTCTAGTTAGACAGACTTTTTCATGCAATCGGTTGGCAAACGATCAGACGGATTACCCGATGGTAAGCAATCAGCGCCGCCCATGGACACCCGCAACCACAGAGGAGTTACGAGTACGCTGCCGAGCTTTTGGGGATTAGGGATGATTGGCTTTTATGAATTGGGGGACGGGAAGGATTGGGCCTCCGGTAACCTCACTCACAAGGCGAAAAACAACGCTGTGGTTGTTTCCGGCCTGTTTTCTGCGAGGCCGTGGTATTACTCCGGTCGAGCTGACCCATTCGTGCCGAAGCAATGATCTCCCACACTTAAACTTACTGACCACCATTCCTGAAATCGATCGCTTTAAGTTAGGTTATAGCTAGGTACAAATTAAATAAAGGCAACTTTTTCTTCCACTTCCTAAAACAATAACATGCTTGAAACAAGGAATCTCAATCAACTAGCTATCGGGCTCATAATCTCAAGATTGCCCCATAAAGTGACATCAAAAGTTATTGATCAAACGTATTTACCAGGCAACAGTAATAATATTCCGCTCACGTGGCGAAACCACGGTCCGCCATTTTGTATTCTGCACGACCATTGTCATAGTGTACTGCTTAATTTTGAGTAAGCAGACATCTTGGATATCCAATTTTAGATTTAATGAAGTTATTTATTGGAAATTGAACTGCCTTATTGGTTAGCAGAATAATGTGCCGCAGTCTCGGATTAGAGCAGGAAAAGGAACGGGTTGGTTGTTAGTCAGTAAGAGTCTGACACGTTTCGCCTCACTCTCGGCGTGTGACGTCATTTGATGATTTTCCCCACTCAAAATAAGCTGCTTTCTTGGTGGTGTTTTTTTATGTGATAGGTCGGCAAGCGAGCATATTTAGGAGTACCTGATGGTAAACAAATCAAATCAAATCCAATCAAAATCGTTTATTACAACTAAGCCATAAATAGGTACTTTAAAAACGTCAAAATGGAATAGTAGTCTATCAGTCTGTTCGTCGGTGAAGTTAGGTTAGCAATCAGCATGGCCCATGGACACCCGTAAGAACAAAGGAGATAGCAAGTGTGTTCCCGACCATTTGGGGATTAGGGGTGATTGGAGATTTATGGATTAGGGGAGGGCAAGGATTGGGCCTCCGATAACCTCACTCACACGGCGAAACACAACGCTGAGGTTGTTTCACGCCGGTTTTCTGTGAGGCCGTGGTATCACTCCGGTCGAGCCAAAGCATTCGTGCCGAAGTATGGCTCTCCTACACTTAAAAGTTGTTACAACAACGTCAACTGTCGTGCATAGAGTTTTTAGTCTTCAACTAGGTTAACTAAAAATCGCGGGTTACTCACGTGTATAAATTGAGAAAAGCTCTACTAGTTTAACTTCAACTAGGTCTCAATTTTTGTGGAAGCTATAGAGCTAAATATTTCAACTTTACAATGTAACAAATAATTTATGATTAAAAATCACACTTTCATTCGTTGATTTTTTGACATAATAACGATACGTTAAACCATCATCCGCACCAAATTATCTAGAAAAAAAAATATGCTGAAAAATGATGTAATAACACTTATTCCCGAACAAAATTCAAAGAATTAAATATTGTTAATTTCAAATATTCGAAAAATAGAATTGAATTTAAATAGTTAGTGAAATTACCAATTATGTGATATACTGTAACTGACATATCAGGAAAAAGTTGAAATTATATTCCGGTATAAATTAATTAATAAAAGAAAATCATAAAACATTTGACCATTTCTTATTAAAACAAGTCAAATATGTTTCACACATACATTTGAAGAGATTTAACACAACCAAATTTATTTAGAAATCAAGGAATATCAATCTAACAGCGAAGTAGTTCGGACTAAAAATAAGCCTTGTTTTCTTAAAGCTCATAAATCTTAACTACTCACTAATAAAACAGACAGACAGACAAATGCTAGCTATATATAAAGACTATCACCATTCTCCAGAGATCTTGAGACGCATTCCACATTTTATAGACATTTTCCCAATTGGAATGCACTCAAAAATTGTAGTTAATTTCGATTAAAAATTAAATTGACTGCGCGGTTGGTGCAGTGGCTGGGCAACTCGCTGCCGTGCCACGTGTTGCGGATTCGATTCCCGTACGTAACAACTCTGTGTAATCCACAAATTGTTGTTCTGGGTCTGGGTGTGACGTGTATGCCAATTTGTATGTTTATAAACGCACCAAAGGAAAAATACTAGTGAGGAACAACTTTTTTTAGTAAGTAAATATATATTTTTAAACAGTAATATTAAACATATGTATAGTAAAGAAAATAATTATATAGGTTTACTTTTTTAAATTATCAAATCAAATAATTTTGATTTCAACATTTATCAACGCAAATTACTAAATTATAAGCTGGAAACAAGGTTTCTTTTGGGGGAAAATCTTTAATGCCAGCTTGCAGCAAATTGGTTTGTTATACAAAAAAAAAATATTTCAAGCTTATAAAGAAAAGCAAAAAATAAGCCTTAGTGTTTTATGATAATAAATCTCGACTGACTTGATTTACAATTAATTAAAACTCACGTCTTAATTGGTTTACTGTAGTTAAAACAGTAATTAACGATTTAACGAACAAGTTAACGATATATTTACATTGTCTAGTCTAGACGTTTAACTGCGCTGTTAACATTTAACCTACGCATTCGATTTTTAACTGTAAGGTACGAGCAGATCCTACTGATATATAAACTTATCACGTGATTGTTAGCAATCACGAAAAAAACACAGTCTTTTATTTTTTTATAATAGGTATTTACCTATGAAATTGCCGTTCTGCAGCACAATTAATTTTGTTTTAAAAACATGGGATTCTTTTTCCAAAGGTAGTCATTTGTTTATTGATTAGTGTAACATTTTCATCGCATTTCAAATCAAAAAATTCGTTTAAATTTTTCATGCAAAACGGCAATTTCATAGGTAAAGACCTGTTATATTTACTAGCGAATTGCCCCAGCTTCGCACGGGCGCAATGTTAACACTAAATTTCTCAACTCTTTAATAGATGTTATTATGCAAATAAATCTTTCCCTTAAATCACTCTATTTTTATTAAAAAAACCTCATTTAATTGCGAAGCGCTGGCCTTAAGCAGGAAAGAGAAAATATACATATAGATTCTAGTCAGTAAGAGTTGGATACAAGTTGTATGAAAATATTTAAATTTTGTTGAGGTGGACTTACACTCTTCCTTAGGGAATCTTAATTGTCAAAGGAGTTACATTAGCATTGTCTTTTGGGTTTTAAGATTTGAGGATTGAGGCACTTGGTGCTTGGGGATGAGTAGGAAGTACCTCATCGCCACCTGGCGCCCTAGACACATGCCTGGTTTTCAGCTATATACGGCTCTGGCCCCATTCACACGTTCATTGCTAAAATCTGTGACGGAAAATGTCTTGTGTAAAATGAATTAGTCTGGGTGTAAATCGTGAGGATAATTAAAGTGTAGGTGTAACTTGTACGAATTCAGATGAAGTAATCAATACATTATACTGTTCTATAGGGGTCTTAAACAATTATGTCACCCGATTTTAATATTCCAGATTGTCTTATATGGAACACCATGTTATTCTGAAATAATAAAGCATAAAACAGATACTTGTTGTACAATTACGATGTAAATCCTATATTTTGCCAATGGTCATTTTGCAAATTAAAATCACAATGTCTAATCTTGAAGGTGTCAATTTTGCCAAAAAAAAACAATGTTCAATGGTGTGACATGAACTAATTCTTTATTTGACGAAAAGACTACATGTCTCCACTAGCGCCATCTAGTGAACTAAAATCGATTGCCTAATATAATGAGTCTCGATTAGGAACCGGAATTTATTTGAAGCATATTATATAGAGGAGAAAGAGGGAAATGAACGGAGTTATTTTGTCAGTTTGCATCTTACACTCCCGCTCGCCTTACCTAGGGCGAAAAGCGTAACGACTTTACCCACTCAAAAAAAAATAGCCTAGTAACATCATACACACGAACGGACAAAAGACTATAAGTAACAGCATTCCCGTTTATAATTAAAGTGTGGAACCATTAAAAGGTTATAAAAAAATATGGTCTATACCCAATACAGTGTTCAAAAGATAAAAGTATATTAAATCAGCAATGTCACCGTATACCACGTAACATGATCAACTGAAAACATAGTGTAGCCTATAACCAAGTTACCGGAGCATGTCTTGTGGGTCCCGTAGTTCATGTAATTAGTTTAGTATGGGCATCCGGTGTCAAAGTCTGTACTTACTCAACTTGGCGAGTAGCACATACAGTATATACACGCATGATTAACAGTGTGTCGACACTGGGTGATTTTATGATCTTTATTCATTTATTTTCATTTGTATATCTGAGTCTGCGTAGCTCACCGCCTGACCAAAACCAGCCCCGTATGGCACGTAGCGTTCCACGCGTGCCTCAAAGGGCCAACAGACCCAATAGGGCTGATGTTCAGCTACGTTTTCCGTCAGTTCATTATTATTTGGACTCTAAAACCAGGTTTCCGGTTGTTAATAATTCAGTCAACCAATCAGATGACTTGACAAAAGATTTGACACCTAGTTAGTTGATTTTAACATTGATCGGGCTTTCGGAAACCGGGCATAAAAGTAGGAAGAATGATACTGATTTCAAAATGCAAAATTCGTAAAATATTATATTTTCAATCTAGACTGAAACAAAGAGCATTCAATAAAACCCCAAAACACAAGTCACAAACAAGACAATTGTCCCACTACTAAACAAACGTACGAGGGAACACATTACTCTCGCATACCAGACACACAAACACACAACCCTCACTTTATATAAAAACGTAAAGGAAGGACCATTCGACCGCGCGCCAGTTCATCTACTACCCTTTATTGCATTCCTTGCGTTCCCCTCCGAACATTGCTCCGAAGTTACTGGCTCTTTCCACTGGCGCTGTCGCTGGCTCGTTTTACTAGCTCCGTCTGAACAGGCCATTACAAAATTTCCGTGCCCCGATATTCTTGTTGTAGGATGTTGTCGACGGAAGTCGTTTAGGCGGACATCGTAAGTGAATGGGTGAAGCCTTCGCTAGATGATACGTGGTTTGTGTTAAGGGGGAAATTTGAACGTAGTGGCGCTGTTGTCGCAAATGGGATGAGTTGATATCAGCGTTATTGGTAAACATTTTTTTAAAATATTGGACGCTGGAATGTTCTCTGTGTCATCCATTCTTCAGCTAGTTTTTCGCATGTAAATTGAAGTGTAAAAGTGCCGTTTTATGGCCTATTTGCAAAAATAAATTCATTGTTTCATATGAGAATCATTGAACAGGGAGTACCCACTAGCTGGTTGTTTGAACGTTATAATTCAATCGTCATGATTGGGTTGAATAAAAAGAATTGTGTGTATAGAACACATGTATGGAAAATATAAATGTATAGTATACTAATTTTTTAAAATGCATATTTCTTTACGTCTTTACTGTATGTACAAAAAATATGCGAAATCAAAAACGCATTAATCTTTTTGGTCAATTGCATTCTTTATAATCGGGACACTGGGTCAATGAACTCAAACGGAAAGCGACGGTACTAGGTAATATCATTATTAGAGAAAAATAATTGGTATAATCCCAGCGAAATTTATAATAACTGTCCAATAATCCGTATTTTAAATAAGTGCTATAATTCTTCATTCTATTGTGAGTAGGTACACGCACACGCCAACACTACAATCCTACCAATATTAACTGACCTATAAATGTGCGGAAAGATCATACAAAACAAGACCATGATAAACTGGTTTTTTTTTTAGCCGCGTCGGGTCAATGGTACATTCTACCAACAAAAGTAAATAAAACATTGAAAGAGCAATGGCTTCACGCCGGCCGTTTTCTGTGAGGCCGTGGTATCACTCCGGTCGAGCCGACCCATTCGCCGAAGCATGTTTCTCCGACACTTTAAAACAAGTTGAACTACATTTTTTTCAGTGGCGATAACTTATCTAAATAGACAAAGATTAGAAGGTATCTAACCTAAAATAACCTGTCCAAATGCCAAACCCTCTTTGAGTCTGGTTATGATGTGAAATAATATGTCTGTATTCGCTCACTCACGACACAGAATAAGATTTAAGTGTTAAAGTTCACGTAAAAATATAAACAAAAAACCTGCTAAATACTACTAACCCTACCAACTATCCTAAAAAGTGTGATAGAAAACACAAAACTTCCTTAACTTTTCCTCACCGAAAAACGCAGTTCCTACAAAAATTTTATCTCACCTAAAAATCTTCAGTTAAAAATACGCCCAACAAGACAGATATGGCCATCACTGTTGTACAAGCATTGTTTATCCGGCTGCAGCGCTTCAAAAGCAGACATACAGAAATAAAATCACCCTGTATTTGTTTTATTCATGTTGAGATTTGCTTTAGCCGAAACAGACGGCTAGTGCCTAATTGGACATGATCCACGCTTGCTGATATTTTAAAACAAATAATATAAGAGGCGGCGCCAGCTAAGTTCATTTTGGTATAACACACACTGCCCGTTCGTTCGTCAATTTTGTTTTTTGTGGACGAAACTCGGTGTTATGTCAATGTTTATTCGCGTCCGTGTTTTCGTGTAGCCATTTAATGAAAGGAATATTTGGGCTTTTTTATATTGAATACGATTATGCTACGGCAGGAATGGTTTCGGTTTGCTACCAACTTGTTACGTTGAGTGATTCCTTTCAGGAAATTTGAAATTTAAACCATACATTATTTGGCTAGCGATTCAATAACAAATAAATGCAATCACTGTTACTTTTGTTTGTACACCAATATTTTAGCCTTAACCCTAGAAATCGTGAACTTTCAGACGTGAAATAGTAAAATGCTGGAAACCTAGGCGTTGAAACTTGTAACAAAAGATTGTTGCTGTCACTTTGTTATACAAACAGACACACGCGACAGCATGACAATTATTCCCCAGGTAACTTTTATGTAACCAATGAAAAATCAACCCTAGTACATGGTAAATACTGTAAATAATTACGCCCGTCCCGTACAAATAATACCTAAATTATCTTAGATACATTGTGAAGTCAATTCCTTTACTACTCTCAAACATTCAAAGTGTATTCTATGTATAATATATAACGTCAAAATGCAATCAAAAATATTTTATTGCAATGTACATATCCAGTAATAAATTAACATGAAAAAATCGACAGTCGATATCTACGGAAAAATATTCAAATTTATTTCTGGACCCATTTTGTTTGTCTTTCATCATAACAGTGTGTATAAAAACCCAGTTGACAGACAGACAAATATCGCATTTTGTCTTCGTGTGTGATCCAGAACATTCCTGTTACACTATTTTTGCAAATAATACTCTGACGGAAATAGACGAAATATTTTAATTAAAGAGAAGTGAACAGATGGATACGCGAAGAATTCCTTTGTGGTAAGAAATATATTGTGTTTAGTTAGATATCTAGTAGGTACTTTCGAAATTTTATTTGCGATTGGCGCCGTGGCTGTTTAAATAATTGACTGCTGTGCAATGTGTAGTGGGTCCAATACTTTTTTTATGAGATAGGACGGTAACCGGGTGGTGGACCGGAGGTTAAGGCGCCCATTTCTCATGCATGAGGGTGTGGATTCGAAAGCTGGAAATTAGAATGTGACTTTTTCCGAGTTGTATCTGATGATGATGAAGCAACCTGCGCCGCACCTAGGAAACAAATGCGTTTTTGGCCTCATGTAGGATATTAGCGATTTAAGGATTGAGGATGGGGGAGAACAGAAGAATAGGATCTCCGGTAACCTCACTGCCACGGCGAAACACAACGTAAGTATTGCTTCACGCCGGTTTTCTGCGAGCCGTTGTATCACACCGGTCGGAAGTATGGCTCTCCCACACTTACACTTACATAAAAAATATTTTTGCTCTATGCTCGACTCCTCAACCACACTAAGAAATCTTGCCCGGCACTATTCATTATAATTTAATCTCCCCTGTTTTCAAAATCGGTTCAAACTGCGTAGCTTAAAATAACTCCTTTGTAGTATTAGTTTATTATTAGACACGGACAGACAGACGACTGCATTATAGTACGTCGTGTGCGATCCGTAGTACATTCCGACCGCACTACTATTCTATATATGGATCACAATACAATTACTTCTTGTTATTTCGTCTAGTCATAAATGGTTCTAATTATCTTTTTTGAAGGACAAGTATAGCATTTTACGAATGATAGCACGGTCTTACAGAATATCGAATCACATGAAACAGCACTTATTTTGAGTTTCGCCGAGCAAGTGACCCATCCTCATTTTCCAAAATCGCTATCCTTAAATCCCAAAGATTGTTATTACAAGTGTCTGAAAGTATTCCAAGTATTACAAGGGTGACGCCAATTGCTTACCATCAGGCAATACATACAAGACATCTACTCGTTTTTCGATCTGTCACACATGGCCATGGAGAAGTTAAGACTGTGTTGCCGAACTTTTGGGGATTTGGGGAGACGAGGGCAGGCTGGGCAGGATTTGGCCTTTGGTGTCCTCTCTAACACGGCGAAGCACAACGTTGTGGTTGCTTGTCGCCGGCTTTCTGTGAAGTTGTAGTATCACTCCGGTCGACCCGACCCATTCAGGCTGAAGCTTGAGTCTCCCACACTAATGAGCTTATATTGCTTCAAAAAGATTTCGAATCCGCTATCCGCAAATATACTCAACACTAACCAAATCGGACTAACAGAGTCCGATACAATATACAAACATAATAATATTATGTAACGAACATTCGAAATATTCCCCATACTAATTATACGAGAATTCAGAAACATTGCTGACAATTATGATCATTAATTTACCTACTAACGAAGTGAGAACCCATAGTACCTACGACCACGGCACCTGCCTCAATTAAAACCAAAATTAACATTGTTTTGAATTTCATAATTATGCCCGCACCCGTGCCTATTGGAATCGCTTCGGACTTGGTAACAAATGTTTAATAATTATTTGGCTTTTTATTTTGGTTGATTTTTTATTTCAGTTTTTTTTGTTTTCTATTTTTTTTTAATACACTAGGATTTTCTACTGTTTCGTGGGTGCGGTTACAAGTATAAAATATCACATATACACATTGTTTTAGATTGGTTTGAGTTTTGGTGAACTAGTCGTCAATTGGGTTTTTTACTAATCCTATCGCAAAATACTGGGAAATATTCTAAGCTCTTTATTCGTTATTTTGTGATTAAGTGACTTTTCCAGCTTTGCCATAAATAGGACGGAACGCCAGCATTTTAGTGACTAAAAATCACCTGGTTTTATCTGTTGCTATATGCACACAACTGTAAAGCATAATCTCATCTACAACTAATATTGTATTTAAGCGTTCAAAATTGTTTCCGAAAGGTTCTTGATCTTTCACCACATTTTTACCTACAAGCAAAATAATATTGTCACATTGGATTTATTCAGTCTCGCTGACTGACTAAATGGCTCTGTTCCCAAATTCTAATCCTCTGAATTCCTTCATCGATCAAACTTTGCCACTACATCAAGGAGATAGTTGAACCTTTGACGTTCATGTGATAAAGTTCATTGGACTGTTTGTCTGTTTAGACTTGAGACGTTTCAGTAGTATTGGAAGGAAGCTTTTGGTGATGAAAGGAATATTTTTTGAAAGGTTTCAGTATCCTGCGCCGACATAAAAAAATCTGCGGCGAAAACAAATAAAATCCTAATGAGAAGGTCCGTATGTACTGAAAACAGCTTTGTAATTGTCAAATAATTCACTTAAGTGTGGGACAGCCATGTTTTGCCACGAATGGGTCTGGTGGAGCTATACAAAGGTCTCACAGAAAACCGTAGTGAAAATATTACAGAATGAAGTTACCGAAAGGCCCAATCAGAACCCTCTCCATATCCCCCTTAATTTCTGAATCTCCAAAAGGCTTGTAACGCACTCGTTACTGCTCCGGTTTTGCGTTGATTGCTTACCATCAGGTTAACAATCAACTTACCATACGTACGATGACTTGCCGACCAACCACATAAAAAAACCTAAATGATAGCACCACCAAAAATGTTAGTCTAGACCTATCAACGATTAGTTTCAATTCAGCACCTAAAGCGAACAAAACAAGCAATCAATAGATGTATTATAACCAGATCATTAGCATCAGTAATCCAGCACATTAGTCCGCACGCACACTGGACGCCGCGTTGGGCTCGCCGCACACTGACCACCGTTAATTAATCAATATCTCGCAGCTGATTAATTGGTGCGACCGCGGGAATCGTTGGGATGCTGCCGACGGTATTGAGGGATGCTGGACGTGGTAGATGAGGCATCTATACGTGTGTAGCATATTGGATGTAGCTCTGAAAAGGAAGGGCTGAGGCTGATGATAATGATGTTGGTTTGTTTAATAATTCTATGAGATTTAGAATTAAAGGGAGGGGAGTGGCACGAACGCAAACGAGCAGATGGATTTCCTGATGGTAAGCAATTAGCCGCGGCCATGGACACTCGTAATTCCAGAGGAGTTACTACAAGTGCATTGCCAGCCTCTTGTGGGTTATTAGGGATTTATGGAGAGGGGTATTGAGGATTAGGGTTGAGGGGGAAGGATTAGGTCTGCGGTAACCTCACTCACACGGCGAAACACAACGTAAGTCTTGCTTCACGCAGGTTTTCTGCCAGGTCGAGGTATAACTTCGGTCGGATTGCTGCGAAAGGATTGCTTTCCCACACTTAAATGGATGGAAATTTTGGAAGTATTGGGTTCCGCCAAAGTTAAGCAATAAGGACGTTTTATTTTGAATAATAATACCTGATGTTGACGGACTAACTCCCCAAGCTTCGCCAAACATGATGTAATTCGTTATCCTAGCCAGTGATATGCCACCTCTACCCAATCATACATCCATCAAAGTATTCTCAATAATGGCGGAAATTCCACGCCAGATGCGTACGGAATCCAAAAACTTTGCGCCTATAGCAATGTGGTGCTCTCCGATCGGCGCCGACCTGTCTGCGAATACTTGCTTGATTTACTACCTCTATTTAAATACCAGGAAATAACCGGTGGACACTGTCCTATTGGTTGTTAACATACTAAATAGATATTTACAACATAAGCGGGTATTAACGCGAAAATAATTCTTTAAATACCCTGGTAGGCTTGACGTTTCGACCCGGTTGCACAGGTCGACAGACTGAATTATTATTTTTGCCTTAATACCCGCGTAATTATATGTTGTAAAGGTAAAGTTTAAAATTTACTAAATACATATGCTTGGTTGCAAGTACCAAATTATTACGCGATTAGAGAAAATGTTCATATAAAATGTATTTGACAATAAAAGTGTTCTAGTGAGTGTTGCAATTTATTGGCTGCATAAAAGAGTAATCTCGCAAGCCAATGGTACGATAGTTATATCATAGGATAGGATTGTATTAACTTGTTTTTTCTCGAAGGTTGCACATTAGAAAGTTGTGTGTTAACTAGATTTTTATAAAGAAGTTTCAACTAAAACAAAAAAGCAAAGTAAATTACATCAATCATGAACAAAATAACAATTTTTAGAGAACATGTTATGTAATTCAAATTCTGTAACATTTTCATCCATTTAATATTGTCAGCGAATATTTAAACGAAATATTTATTTATTTATATATTTATGTATGAATTAATAGTATTCGTCAAATTATAATAAAAATAAGTTATGTTATATTAATAATATAAATTATTATAAAAATAAGTATTTTTAGGGTAATTTGTTTTTCTAAGCAACTAGGGAGGTGTAGTATGTGTCTCACCGCCATAAGTACTTTAAGTTTTTATAATAAAAAAATACTGCGGTGAATTCAAGGTAATCAATAGGACAAGCATTACGTACTGTAGACTAATTCAATGATGAGAAAACGTTAAATATTTTAAAAATAAGAATACACAACTTTAATGCAGAATCATAACAAAATATGTTAAACATACGGTAACGGAGACTACATTAAAGTCTTTAAATTATGTTGACAAGGGAACAAAATCAGCATTAATTGGAATCCTCTTTAAAATTAGTCCAGGACATACAACCCTTATTAGCTTCACCCCCGTCTATTTATTTAATATTCTTTACAAAGCAATACTTTATCCACAATTTGTAACCCTACTTTTTTGTTTTTATGGTGGCAACTCTGGGAATTGAAGTTCAATTTTTAATACCTTGTATTATTAGTTCCACTTGTAATAGAAGAAAAAAGTTTGAAATCCACAAGTTTTTAATCGATTTTTATGAAGGAATTGGAAGTTGCTGGGTGATAAAACGTTGGTTCAAACTAATTAACATTATTTGGTATGCACCCAAATAACATTTTCCTGGTGGCTAGCACCTAAAAAAAGTGACTTAAGTTCCTAAAGAAAGAGGATATCCGCAATACTAATAAGCTACAAGGGGAATTAGGGGATTTAGGATATTTAAGATTAGGAAGGGATAGGGGTAGGGGGAGGGATTGATGGGCCTCCAGTAACCTCACTCACACGGCGAAACACAACGGTGTGGTAGTTTCACGTCGGTTTTCTGTGAGGCCGTTGTATCACTCCGGTCGAACCGACCCATTCGTGCCGAAGCTTGGCTCTCCCACATTTAATTTAATTAAATACCCTAATATAGACTATCTTCTATCCTAATTTTATAATGGAAATGTAATTCTAGTTTTACATCATTTGGATAAAATGACGATATAAGCAGAGCTTTGACAAATGACTACAGTACGCCGGTTAATTGGGTCATTTAAAATTTATCATCGGCGTTGATTGTTCAGCGACCAATTTATTTTGAACCCCATTATGTATGAAAATTGTACCTATGTTTGTATTAACAATTAGGTAGGTCTTATTCGTGTAAACTTTAGCTAATTTGAAGTTTTTTAATAAAAGTTTACCTTTCTGACTCAGCAATGGGCAGTTATAGGTTGATGATGATTATGATGGTGATGATAACGGTGAACTGTTTAGGCCACAAAACGTGGTTCTAGTATCGTTCAATATATAAATAAGTAGGTAATAAATGTGTCAATAGCTGAACAAAAAATATTTTTCAGATTAAATGACGTGTAAAAAACCTGCTTACTAGACCTCGTTCAAACCAATTTTCGGTAGAAGTTTGCATGATAATAATGAACAATATATTTTTTTCAGTTTTATCACTACATACATAATTATTTTTTAAAAGCTATCCACTGATAACTAATCTATTCTATCTATTTGTGTGTGAAAATCTTGGAGCGGTTTTTAAAGCTTAAACAAATGGCTGTTTCAGGGACGAACACAGAGACAGCCATGACGAAACTAAAATACAGACATGAAGAATTTATTTGACCCGGAAACCTGAAAAAGATGATCCGATTCGACCACGATGAAATTAAAAACCTTTTCAAACCAAGGTCCAATTGTTATGATTGTGACCGCCCAGGACGAAAATTACTAAAATATAAATCCTATGTATTCAAGCAACTCATCAAACCCAGCTCTTATTTGTGGCTTCCATACCAAGCGAAACGCTATAGAGAAAAATTTGAGCGAACATGTGAGCATCGCGTCCGCATTTGTAATACCCACGCATGCTGGTTAAAACTTTTAACGAGAATCACGTATCCTGACAAAATTGGCTTCAGGCACGATCGTTCACCTTTTCTCAGTACTCGCATATGTACGGGTATACAATTTATTTAGTATGTAGGTAAGAAAATAAAGAAAATTTTTCAACACACATCCTCATAAATCCGCTCTAATGCCATGGCAATCAGGCTTATAATGGCACCTGTAATCAAACTACAACTTTTTCATCACTATTATGCATGAGTTTATTATGGAGTTTAATTTTTATCCTCGGCTCCTTAAGATAATGAGTCAATGATCCTCAGCAATAATCACCAATAATACACACTTGTACCATAATTTACTATTATAGTCATCATCATCATGATCAGCCTATAAGTGCCCACTGCTTAGCAAAGGCTTCTTCTCACACGGAGAAGGTTTGAGCATTAATCACCACGCTTGCTCAATGCGGGTTGGCGATTTCAAACTTATAATTAGAAATTATAAGTCCATGTTTCCTCACGATGTTTACCTTCACCGTATGTCAGTGGTATCTAAATAATCATAGAAAGTACATATAACTCGGAAAGTCACATTGATACTTGCCAGGTTTCGAACCTAAACCCTCATGCTAAGAAGCGGGCTCCTTAACTTCCGGGCCACCACGATCTTGTACTACTAATAAATTGTAATTATAGGCCAGTTAACGAGCAAACGCATTGTCTGATGCTAAACAGTCGGCACTGCCCATGGACGCTCGCAATACCAAAAGAGTTACTACAACTGAAAGCCAGTGTTGGGTTCTTATTGAGCCCAACTTATACTGAGATGGCAACCCTTTTGGCATGGGTATGCTGTTTTCTTGTTATATTCAAATTTTTTGTTGTTTAAGCACTTTTTTATATTATTTTAGTTCCTAAGCTAACTGTGGTATTAGTTTGTTGTTAGCCTTTTTTATTGTAATTATTGTACATATCTTTGCTTTTTTTTCTTAACGGATGGACGGATCTGAATGGAATTTGGCATACAGTTTTTTTACCCCGGTACTGCAGCTTTGCCGCTGATAGTGTTTGGTATATAATACATTAATAATTTAATTGGCAAAAACCCGCTGTGTAAGTTAACCTCGTACCTTCGTAGAAATATCACCGTGATGTTTATTTCTTTTATACTACCCTATACTACACTACTTCTACTAGACAACAGACCGACAGACCGACACAAAAAGATGTTTTTTTTTTGTTTAATTGCCTAACGTGCCTGTACTGGTCTATGAAAAAAACCGTTTCATATAAAGCTTAGGCACATTATCATTGACACTTAACGTTCCATCGTCCTCCAAAATCATAACCATTCTTCTGTGAACACCTGTCATAATCGTATCCTTCGATATTTCTATCCCCATCTTACTAGCGTTCAGCCACAAATGTGTCCGGCACGGAAACCGTTGTCGTGTCGCAAGCGTGAGCCTGTACTTAGGAACTTTATAGCCACTTAAGATTGCCAGAGGCATTATTTAATCTGTTCCTCAGTTCATAATGGTTTCAGAAGCCATGTTTGCGTTATAGAAGACGATTTAAAGGCATTTAATTGTTATGTTAAAATTGCTGTAAATTATTTGTATGCTATTCGGAGAATGCTGTTTTATTGGCTTCGGGTTAGACTCTAACCAAAAAATAAAATAAAAATAAAACAGCATTCTAGGGGACAACTATACACACTTTTATTTCAGGAAGCTACAATCTTTGTCTAACGGTTAGACAGAGATTGTAGCTTCCTGAACTAAAAGTGTGTATAGTCGTGAGACACTTGATAAATTCCCCTCTTTTAAAAGTTTTGTTTCGTCTTCTTTCGTCCTGTGTAGTAGGCAGTGTCAGTCTCTTACTGACTAAAAACCACCCTGTTACTTCTCCTCCTCTGAGCCAAGGCCACGTTACATGCACTCTGCAACACTGGGTCATGAAGTCTTTCAACAATTTTTATTTCTTATGTATTTTTTTTCTCATGTCATGTGGCCTGAGAAGACATGCAGCTGTACAGTGTTTCTTAAATATCTAAATGTATTACAACTTTTAGAGTCTTTGGGTAAAAATGTTGTTTTTATGACCTAAATAGATGAGGAGTTTATATTTATAAAATTGAACAAAACCAAAACAGACTGGATACGTTAAAATTTTACATACCTATGTACAAACGAAGAGTACAAACGAAAAAAATAGTGAATTATTTTATTTCATTTTATTAAACTGGTTAATTTTAAGTGAACAAGTTACACGAGTAGTTAATGATATTACGGTGAAATGATATTTATATATTGTAAAAGGCTACAGAATAAAAATTATACACGTCTAAAATAATCCTAATAATTATATAAATGTGAAAGTTAGTGAGAATGTATGGATGTTTATTTGTGATTATTTCAAGCCAAAACCGGCTAGACTGATTTGGTTGAAATTTGGTAACGAGATAGGTACTTAATACTCTGGGGCTACTCTGAAAATCTACATGTTAGGAGACCAATCACTTTTGGCATTCTTCTAGGTGTTATAATAGAATACATAAAAGTCAAAACGAATTAATCAAATCGGGTTATACTGAATGACCCGACGAATTAAACTGAACAAAAGAACATGTGCTAGTGGCTAGGTCGCAGAAATTATTTAATTCAGCCAAAACTTCAGAAATTCAAAATCACACGATATTTACACTAGAAATTAAATGTAAAAAGAAATCGTAATGAAAAAATTATTATAATATAATATAATTAATTAATTGTTAAAAAAACTGAGAAAAATAACGATGCAAAAGTGGTTTCAAAAATAAATCAATGATGGTCTCACGACATTTAAAAAAAATCTGAATCTGAAAAATAATTAAATCTGATTCTAAACATCGCAATCACAAGGTTGGACTTTTTTCTGTACTTTTTCGCAGAAGAAAGCGAGTTTGACGTCACACTGCACATCGTCCATGGCTCCTTGTAGCAACAAACTACCACAGCGTTGCGCTGTTGGGTTACTGGGTTGTACCCCCATCCAGTTGCGACTCCAGTTCAGGTACGGTGCAGGCTTGCCATCTAGTGTTTGCCATTGCCCACTCTGGCTGTACTGGATCCCAATGAAAGCTTGAAGATTCCACCCATACGACGCGTTTATGACTGGGCCTGAGGTCTTGAATATCTGCACCAGTGCCTTCGGAGAAATAAAACATTTTGCATTTATCAATCAAGTTTTAGAAGGACTACCAGGATTAACTCCTGTGTCGTAGTTACAATGATACAATTTCACATACACGTTAAATAAAAGTGGATCACTTAAAAAGTTGTTCCATATCTGGGCATCTAATCCACAACGCCACGTTGCACGATAGTCGAGGACATTTATTTTAATTAGACCCTTACAGACACTTTTGAACGTCAAACAAAACTTTGAAGATATAAGGTGTCAGTATGTCGGTCATTCCTTTAAGTCCAGCTATTGGCTCGTTCCAAAGAATGGATTCCGATGGAGAAGAACGAGCAAGAAACTCCATGGTTACTCTTTTTTTTTAATCAGTTTCACACAATGATTCCTTATATAAACAGTTGGTTCAAATATGTGAGAACATCGTAACACTAAATATTTATTCAGAGAAAAATTAAAAAAAAAACTATGCCCCACACTATGATTTTCTCCTGTGTCGTGGGTAAACTTACAAATATACAATTTGACATATACCTCACACCTAGACCCGGAACAACAATTTATGGATCACACAAAGAGTTGTTCCGTCGGTGCGGGTATCGGATCCGTGACACGTTGCTCGGCAGCCAGTTGCCCAGCCACCGCGCCAACCGTGTAGTCTAATTCACTTAAATTGAATTGATTGATTCCTTAATAAGATTTGCTAATAATATAAAATACTCACAGCCTCTTGTGCACTAGAGGTAATAACAGCAATTCTTCCACCGTTCTGTTTGCAAATTTTCTGGGCTTCATCAAAAGTTGCAGCATCGCGGTGGAACGTGATAACCTGAGTTTCTGTGTTCTGAGGTCCTGGATTCGGGTAGCTTTTATCGTCTGGAAGGAATGTACCCAGAACTACGGGTAAGAGCATTAAATAAATTGATTTTATCATTTTCTTGATGTTTTTTTTTAATAGCAGACAGGCCTGATCTGTTTATAGCTTACCACTGTATGAGCTGATTTGTTCGCTTCCCTTTATATAGGATATGCTATCACTTTTGAATGACTACTGTTACATACCTCAGTAGGCTACAAAAATTATTGTTACCGATATTAATGTTTGGATTAAACTTGTATATTTATGTGGTACCTATTAACGTATATACATGGTGTCCTTAAGACAACGACAAAATTTGACCATGTCTACTCTGGAGGAAATAAAGAAATATGCATTTCCATTTTTTAACATAGGAATAACCCTCCTCCTGCTTCAAAGAGCCAATAGACCACTACAGACGAGGCCTGATGTTCAGCTGGGATTGCGTCGCAAGCGTAATAAGTCACCGCAACCTCGGCTAAAAGTAGGAGAAGGAACGAGGGGGTTTTTAGTCATTAAGAGTCTGACACTGGATCGTAGGGACCCGTCCCACCCTGGGCGGGAGAAGTCGTTTGATGATATTCCCCTCAAAAAAGGCACCCCGATAAATTGAACCACCTCTAAAAATGATGAAAAGTTAAGACCAAGACCGTCTCAACGTGCAAAAAAAGTAAAGTAATATGCAAAAATGGACGATAAGTAACAAATAAACTTTCTTACGATCCTGTTCAGTTCAATCCATACTTTTACGAACACCATGTGTTGTTAGCAATCAAATTTTTTCCTGTATTCCATTACTTAATTTCATCAGGTAAACAGGTAAAATTAATGTTGTAAAATGAGGCTAATGTTAACTAAGATAGGTATAAATTTTATTTAACCGTCCAATTATCTCGAAAAGGGTTATTTATTTAATAACTAAATACCGAATATGAATGTTTATTATTTTAAATTAATATAAGAGAAAACTAGGTAGGTTCATGACAAACAAAATATATTAATAAATCAATTTATAAAATTACCAAATATTATAATATTGGAATCGACTTTAAAGAAATTCGACACTTTCAATTGGATTATTCAATTCAAATCAAAAAAAGTAATTAACATTCTTCGAAGAATTTTCCTGATCCAGTATAATAATGGATTGGAGCCCAGTACTGAGCAGGAGATTGACGATTTCAAACTTATCATTAGAATTTTACATTTGGTGGGTCCAAGTTTCCTCGTGATGTTTTCTTCACCGTATGCCAATGGTCTCTAAATAATCATAGAAAGTCTATAACTCGAAAAAAGACACATGGGTACTTGCCAGGTTTCGAAACCGCGGCCTGTAAGAAGCGGGCGCCTTAATCTCCAGAGCACAACGAATATTCGGTCTTTTTTTACTCAGAATCATTATATGTACAAGGAAGACAGAAGAGTTAGCGATAGCGTGACGAGTGACAGGACAGAATGGAAGAAAAAAACATATTGCGCCGACCCCAAATAAAACGGGACAAGGGCAGGAAGATGATGAATCATTATACAAGGCTAGAGTGAATAGGCTCTTAATAAACTAGTGTGCCTTACCATCAACGATTGCATCACTGCTTACTTTTAGGTGAAATCGCAGTCAAGCACTATTTTATTGCAATTGAAGGTTTCAGTATTACAGTGTATCAAATGAATCGGCAAGTAAAGAGTTGGGCCGGAAATTGGGTCAGTCGGCATTACACTGATAAATATCATTACTAGTCAACGTGACCGTCAGACCGTATTTTATATCATTGGTTTTACTACATTACGAACTAAAGGGACCGGGTCAAGCTCAGTTTGATTCTGAAGGCTGGATGATGAAAAAGATAAAGAAAAACCAAGACAACCATAAAATTTCTCAAATGTTATGCAACTCACAACTGACATCTTATGCAAGCTTCGAGCCTAGTTCAAGTTTAAAATACGTTTAAGTAATTAAAAAATAAAAGCATGTAATATTTAAAAGTTTTTTTTGTAAGGGAAAAATCATCATCCATGACTACTACTCAGCGTGGGGAGGGCAAGAGGTAGTGTCAATCTTACTGACTAAAAACCTCCCCGTTCCTCTTCCTGCTCTAGGCCAAGACCGCCCGCGGTGCCTTATTGCGCTTGCCCCGCAACCCCGGCAATTGTTGGTTATCCTGATAAGCTTAATAAATAAAATTATCAAGATTGAATTAACATTAAAAAATCTGAACGTGGCCACATGCTAGGAATCTTAATTGATCTTGCCAAAACTTTGTAACTGTGTCTTTTCCACTGCTTCTAAAGAAGCTGGAATGCACAGGTGTCAGAAGCACGCAGCTCAATCTCTTTGCTGATTATCTCGATGACCGATAACAATGTGTTAGAACATAATGTAATGAGTTCATTTTAAAAAAATATATATTAGTTATGGAGTGCCTCAAGGTAGTATACTAGGTCCTACTCTATTCTTAATATATGTCAACGATTTGTGTAATCTCAAAATCTGTAATGGGAAACTAATATCAAACGCCGATCAAACAGCTTTAATTTTTTTATTTACTAATAAATCTGAATTATGCTCAATCGGGCTTTGACTCTCTTAATAGTTGGCTTTGCTCTTATTTACTGACATTTAATGCGGAAAAAACCAAATATATTAAATTTTATATGCGTAAGTTTCCAGATACCACTGTTATACCTGAGTTATTTGGACAAAAATGTACAAATAAACTAGAGGGTACATCTAACTGTCCTCGTAACCTAAAAACTACATTCATCAGATATCTCAGCATCACAATCGATGAAACTCTCTGCTTCAAACAGCACATCAGCATTCTGGTTTCATTAGTCAGAAAGTTGTGATGTAGGTTTTAAGAAGATGTCATATAAGAGTGAGATCTCCAATATATCTATTGGAGACATGAAATTAATCACGCAAGTGTACCAAGCCTTATGTCAGTCCATTATACAGTATTGTATTAATTCTTGGGACGGTACATTAAAAACTGTTATTCTACCTCTAGAACGTGCTCAGAAGACTATCCTTAAGGTAGCGTTTTCTCTTCCTTTTCTTTTGCCTACATCAATTCTATATAAAACCTGCAATGTTGTAACTGTTCGCCAAATTAACATAGTACAACTAATACTTATCTTGTTTTACATTATTAATTATGTTGATATTTTTATTTAAATTTTAATGTACCTATTCGTATTCGCATAAATTCGTCAATTATTTTGTTCCTATTGTAATTCTTAGTTTAATGTTTATGTTTACATACGGTATAAGTGATGTGTACATCTGTTAAAGATACAAGAACTCTGTCTCAGTCATAAAATTAAGAAAATGTATTTTATGTATATTATTGATGTACCTTATTAATTAAAATAAAATAAAAAATACTTAAACAGCACTCATTACTCACCTTCAAAACTAATTTTTTTTCCTGATAAAAGACGGAACGATAAAGTATACAATTCAACTTCAGTGTCAAAACACGCCTTTATTAAAAGATTTTTCAATTTCCTATAGAGAATTAAGTATTTATAGCGACAATGTTGCTGAAGTTGGAACACTACGGCATTCGAGGTGTATCTCTCAATTAATTAAAATCATACCTCCAGGATAGGCAGTTCAAAGTACAAGTAAATAAAGTGAACTCCCAGGGTGCTAGCATAACTATGGGCGTACCACAGGGCTCGATATTAGGTCCTTTCCTGTTTTTAGGGTACATAAATGACTATCATTTATTTCAATGTGAACCGGGAATGGTATTATTTGCTGATGATATATCGTTGATTTTGAAAATAAATAGACCGATAGAGAATTATGACGACGTATTACGAAGGTTCATAATAACAGTTAACAGTTAATAATTTAGTCCTAAACGACAAAAGGACAAAGTGACAAAGTGACACAGTTTGCCAAATGTTAAAAGTAACGAATGTGACATATTATTAAACGGTAAGAAATTGGAATTTGTAAAACAAATTTAAGTGTGGGAGAACCATGCTTTGGCTTAAATGGGTCAGCTCGACCGGAGTGATACCACTGCGTCACAGAAAACCGGCGTGAAACTACCACACCGTTGTGTTTCGCCGTGTGATTGAGGTTACCGGAGGCAAGGCCTGCCCATCCCTTCCCAATCCTTAAATATCCCAACCGTTATACCTAAAAGGCCAGCAACGCACTGCTTTCGTGTTGCAGATGTTCATGGGCGGCGCCGATTGCTTACCATCAGTTAATCCGCCAGATAGTTTGCCGGTCTATTACATAAAAAAACTACTTTTCTGGGTATAACCATAGATGAGAAACTACAATGGGGGCCCCATGACACAACTCTGGCAGGATGGTTGAGCCCTGTAGCATCTCCAAATCCCTAATCCCTAAAAGGGCGGCAATGCACTCGTAACTCCTTTGTTGCGGGTGTCCATGGACGGCGCTGATTGCTTGCCATCAGGTAATCCGTCTGCTCGAGTGCCTATCTATTCCATAAAAAAAGTTAACAAGTTACACAAGTGCTTTATGATATTATGGAGAAATGATATTTATTATATGTAAAAGGCTACGGAATAAAACTTACACACCTCTAAAATTATACTACTAATAATATAAATGTGAAAATTGTGTATGTTTTTATTTCACGCTAAAACCAGTTAGACCGATTTTGGTTAAAATTTGGTAACGAGATAGGTACCTAATACTCTGTGTTTCATTAAATAAGTGGCAGAGGACGACTATATCCTATTTGACTGTGTCTCCTAGATGTGGCTACTCTGTGAAAATCCACAAGTACAAGTTAAGAGACCAATCTTTTTTGGTGTACAGACAAAGTAACGTAAAATGTAGTGAAGGAACCGTGCAAATGTGTGGTGATATTTAGGATTTACACAAGTCGCAGCGGAATCTGACCTGACAGCAGGCATGCGTGTACCAGTTGACAATCAGCTCAACTATCGGGTGATACTAAATAACCCTACGAACTAAACTAAATAAAAGAACATTTGGGTAGTTCACATAAATTGTTTAATTCAGCCAAAACTTCAGAAATTGATTAGAAATAAAAAATAATCAAGACAAGGCTAAATTACACGATCTTTACACAAATAATTAATTGTTAGAAAATTTGAGAAAAAATACGATGCAATAGTGATTTTAGAATCAAATCGACGATAGACATACAAAATTAAAAACTGCAATTACAAGGTATGAGTTTTTCCTCTACTTTTAGACACAGTCAATGTGTCTCCTAGATGTGGCTACTCTGTGAAAATCCACAAGTACAAGTTAAGAGACCAATCTTTTTTGGTGTACAGACAAAGTAACGTAAAATGTAGTGAAGGAACCGTGCAAATGTGTGGTGATATTTAGGATTTACACAAGTCGCAGCGGAATCTGACCTGACAGCAGGCATGCGTGTACCAGTTGACAATCAGCTCAACTATCGGGTGATACTAAATAACCCTACGAACTAAACTAAATAAAAGAACATTTGGGTAGTTCACATAAATTGTTTAATTCAGCCAAAACTTCAGAAATTGATTAGAAATAAAAAATAATCAAGACAAGGCTAAATTACACGATCTTTACACAAATAATTAATTGTTAGAAAATTTGAGAAAAAATACGATGCAATAGTGATTTTAGAATCAAATCGACGATAGACATACAAAATTAAAAACTGCAATTACAAGGTATGAGTTTTTCCTCTACTTTTTCGCAGAAGAAAGCTAGTCGTACGCTACACTGCACGTCGTCCATGGCTCCTTGTAGCAACAAACTACCACAGCGTTGCCTGTCTGGGTTACTGGGTTGTATCCCCCCGCTCCAGTTGCGACTCCAGTTAAGGTACGGCGCAGGCTTGCCATCTAGTGTTTGCCATAGCCCACTTCCGCGGTACTGGATCCCAATGAAAGCCTGACGATTCCACCCGTGCGACGCGTTTATGACTGGGCCTGAGGTCTTGAACATCCTCACCAGTTCCTTCGGAGAAATAAAACATTTTGCATTTATCGATCAAGTTTTAGAAGGTCCACACCAGGATTTACTCCTGTGTCGTGGTTACGATCATACAATTTCACATACCCGTTACATATGTACAAAAGTGGATAACATAAAAAGTTGTTCCGTGTGGGCATCGAATCTACAACACGTTGCACGATGTCGGGGCCTCAGCCACCGTAACAAACAATTATATAGTACAAATTCTTTATCTTTAAACAAAAAACTGCCCAACACTATGATTTTCTCCTGTTTCGTGGGTTGCGCTTACAAATACACAGTTTCACATAAATAATATACAACGCACTCAGACCCGGAACAACCATTTATGGATCACACAAAGAGTTATTTCGTGCGGGTATCGAATCCACGACACGTTTCTCGGAAGCCAGTTGCCCAGCCACCTCGCCAACCGTGCAGTCTAATTCATTGAATTGAATGGACTTACTCCGGAATATAATCTGCTAATAATAAAAAGTACTCACAGGCTCTTGTGCTCTAGAAGTAATAACAGCAATTCGTCCACCATTCTGTTTGCAAATATTCTGGGCTTCATCAAAAGTTGCAGCATGTCGATGGAACGTGTAAATCTGAGTTCCGATGATCTCTTTCCTGAATCCAGGATTCGGATAGTTGTTATCGTTTGGAAGGAGTGTACCCAGAGCAACGGGTAAGAGCATTAAATAAATTGATTTTAGCATTTTGCTTGATTTTTTAATAACAGTCAGGCCTGATCTATTGATGGGTTAGAACTGTATGAGCTGATTTGTTTATTTCCCTTTATATATGATTTTAATCGCTTTTGGATGACTACTGCTACGTACCTCAGTAGGCTAATATTATTGTTACCGATATATTAATTTTTGGATAAAATTTGTAAACGTGGTACGTATTAACGTAATAATTATACAGCATGTCCCAAAGATAACGACAAAATTTGACTATGCGACCTGCTATGGCTACTCGGCGGAAACTAAAAAAAATACCTATTTTATTTTTTTTTACATAGGATTATCCCAACCACCGATATATTTGCCACTTCAAAAATTAATGAAAATTTAAGACTTACATTGTCGCAATTTGCTAAAAAACTAAAGTAAGAAAATAAATTTGGAGATATGCAAAAAAGATGTTAGCTAAGAAATAAAGTTTCTTACGATCCTGTTCAGTTCGATCCATACTTTTACGAACACCATGTGTTGTAGAAACCTAAATTTTCCTGTTTTTCGTGTCTTAATTTCAACAGTAAAATTGTTGTTGTAAAATGAGGCTAATGTTAACCAAAATAGGTATCAATTTTATTTGACCGCCCAATTATTTCCAAATATTTAATGTATATTTCAAATATGAATATGAATTATTTAAATTAATTTAAGAGGTAAACTAGGTACGTTCATGACAAACAAAATATATTATTAAATCTGTACCTAAATAGAATGATAAACAATAGCAGTATTTATACGTCTTAGAACGCGTAAACCTCTGAAACAATTTGTCCAAATTTAATAAAATATCTTGCACCGTTTGCTATTGTTGGGACTCGACTTGTAAAGAACCAAAAAAAGTAATAAAAATATTCGAAAACTTTTCATGTTCCGGTGTTGTCCGATGCAATGATGAATTGAAGCACTGGCGCGGAGCAGGTGAAGGAACGGGTGGCTATTCTACAGTATTTTTGGTGACCTTTTCATAAATAAAAATCATTCTTTATAAATACCTATATATTATGAAAGTTTATTCATAAGACGAATAATAAAACGCACATAGCAATTAAAAAAATGAAAATATTACTAAATAAATTAATTTAAAAAATCTATTGATTTCAGAGTCAACAACAAACATTAAGTAAAAACACGTATACAATAATATTAGCCTTCGATCTCAGCATACGTCCCGTACGTCAGTGGTATCAAAAAAATCATAGAAAGTATATAACTCGGAAAAAGTGGCATTGGCACTTGCCAGATTTCGAAACCGCGGCGCATAAGAAGCGGGCGCCCTAACCTCCAGAGCACAACGAATACTCCGTCGTTTTTTACTCAAAATCATTATACAAGCCTACAGTGAATAGGCTCCTAATAAACTAGTGCGCCTTACTATCAACGATTGCATCACTGCTTACTATTAGATGGGATCGCAGTCAAGCACTAGTTTATTGCAAGTAAAAAAAATACTTGCTAAAAGGAAAATATGAAAATTGAAGGTTTCAGTGTTACAGTGTATCAAATGAATCTGCAAGTAAAGAGTTGGGCCGGAAATTGGGTCACTCGGCATTATACTGATGAATATCATTACTAGTATTATATATCATTGGTTTTGGTCCATTACGAACTCAAGGGACCGGGGCAAGCTCAGTTAGATTCCTGAAGTCTGAATGATGAAAAATAAAGATAAAGAAGGACCAAGACCATTATAATACAACAAACATTTTACTGACATTATAGTACTAGATTCCGACCACGGCCTCGCCCGCGTGGTATGTTGATAAAAAATAGCCCATGTGTTTATTCAGGGTATCGCGGATTTCGGCTTTTCGTCTTGTGTGGATCCTAAATATTACTACAGAATTGCGCGGTAGTCTTACTACATTTTATTTTTCTTTATCTATATTACAAAACAGGTTGATTTTATAACTTGTTTTTGTGGATTTTCTGAGTTTGTTTCGGCATTTCTTCTTAGAGTAGTCAGACAGGAAATTCCGGCTTCATCTAGTTTTTTAAATATTTTTGACGTGTAAAAGTGCTAGTTTATGGCTTATTTACAAAAATAAATTCATTGTTTCATTGGTTTACAGACTTGTTTTAAATACCACAGGGTATCACTAGTAGGATATCACAGGGTAAAAGGTTCTCATTCATCTTATTAGTAGGAAAACGGTTTATATAGTGTTAATTGTGTTAATTAAAAATTCAAACTATACTAACTAAAGATTAAATTTGTAGGTAAAAGATGTAAAACTAAATAATAGTGCATGGTGTGTTAGCATTTAGTTAATTGTTACACTTATAAGTGTTTGTCTTTGTGTAAACTCAAAACAAAAGATTTGTGTAAACAATTGTTGGTTAACCGAATTTAATACATAAAACTATGTACATAGAATTTACATTAAGAATTCTGAACGTGGCTATACCTGGTAAATCTGATGTTATATGGCGACGCATTGTAAAATTCAGGTTGCTACTTGTCGGGTCGCTAAAAGCTGGCTTGTGTCAAGTGAGTCGCACTCGGGCGTTACAAGGGCTCTCCCTGTGACCCCACACCCTGTTTACATCAATCCGCTGTAGTTTCGGAGTTAGAAAGCGAGATCGTCATCAGAGATATGCGGTTATATTATGTTTTTTTCTTTTTGACATCTAACCCATCAAGCAACCCTTTAAGTATGGGAGAGTCAAGCTTCGGCACAAATGGGTCGGCTCGACCGAAGTGATACTATGGCCTCACAGAAAAATGGCGTGATACAACCATAGCGTTGTGTTTCTCCGTGTGAGTGGAGTTACCGGAAGGCTCAATCCCTTCCCCTCCCCCCATTCCTTCCCAATACTTAAATATCAGAAACCTTTATGCCTAAAATGCCAGGCGCTGATTGCTTACCATCAGGTAATCCGTCTGCTCGTTTGCCGACCTATAACATAAAAAAAAAACATTCGGAAGCCTTAGTCTTCTACAAATTATGATCAATGATATTTTTAAATAAAAATCTGGTTCACTTTTTTAAATAAATAAATATAAATATATCCGCAGTAGAACTAATAACAAATAATAATAAAAACCAACTCCATCAACTCCAACGGAACTCCAAGCAAACTCTTGCATAGATATGTTTAGAACTAATGGCATCAATATAAATTTTAAGATATATGATCTTAGTGTCTGCATCCCAAAATTGCTCAAACCCAGCTATCTTAATAGACCAGCTTCTAGGTTATGAGCTCAGCAAAACGCTCTGAGCCAAATGCTAAAATAACAAGAAAACTTTTCTCCCCAAAAGTGCACCGCATTGATTAACGGTAACGATAACATTAACCCCCCAGATACCAATCTGCAGATCCATATACTTAAGAAAAGTACTTTGAAAATTTTTATCTGACCCTCTTAAACTAGAAAACGGGCCATAAAAACAATGAGAACGCCACGATTGTGCCAGAAACAATATTCGACGGACGAATGGCCTGAAAATGTCCGAAAACGCCCGGTAATGTCCCAGAATGCCCCAAAACGGGCCATAGTCGGCCGTAACGCGTTCGTGGACAGGCTGCCATCAGCGCAACATGTCACGACCTACGTAATAAAATGCCCCTGTTCCTCTTGGGATGCACGGACTCAAGATGTGAAAAACACGCTGACCTATTGAGTCATAAAAACGTCATAGTAACAAAAAAATCAAAGCACGATTTATTTATAGCGACAACCATGTCCACGTTAGTGATAAAGTGAAATTCAGCAGTTAGTTTTTAAACTACATACCAAACTATTGCGATAGCGTTAAACTCTGTTTGTACTCCAATAAAAATAAAATGAAAATGCTGAATTACTATTAGCATAAACGTAAATAAGCAGTTACCCTAACAATGACGATGAATCTCAATTCTACGAAAATGTTCATCTCTATATTTCTTTCCATAGTCCTGTCACGGTCGCCAGAGATGATCGATATAAATAAGTAGATCCCTTTGCAGATGTACTTCTTTAATCGCTAATTATAATATAAGTTTACAATAATTGAGTGTGTTTTCGTCGCGACTATTAGAATGGCAGTGGCCGGAAGGCGCGCAGCTCGAACCTCTCGCTCGCGCTACGGATGCGTTCCATACACGACGAAGAATGATGCGTTCCGGCGTAGACATCCTCCGGCCCTTGAAAGTTTAACTTTCAACTTCTTGTGGTAGCCGAACGACATTGTGGATCGCTCGGCGAATAGTGCCTCTGGCGGTGTGAATGTCAACCACTCGACACACGTTGTCTGGTCCCTGGTGCAGACGTGAAATGCGGCCAAGGCGCCAGCGTTGCGGTGGTGAAAAATCTTCTTTAATTACTACCATATCCCCGACCTTAGGATTGGCTTGAGGAGTCGTCCATTTAGTTCTCAATTGCAATTCCGCCAAGAATTCCCTTCGCCATCGCTCCCAGAATTCATCACGAATTTTTGTTATTGCGTGGTATTTCGGTCTGCCGTCGTCTGCTGGATGCGAGGGCAATGACACCAGAGGCCGTCCAATGAGGAAGTGCCCTGGGGTGAGGGGAGTTAGGTCAAAAGGATCGGACGAGATAGGAGAAAGAGGACGGGAGTTTAAGATAGCTTCGATTTGTGAAAATAGCGTAGTCAATTCTTCAAAAGTAAATGATTGATTACCAACAATCCTAACTAAATGATATTTTGCTGCCTTAACACCCGCCTCCCATATACCTCCGAAATGAGGAGAATAAGCTGGACTAAAAACGAAATCTATACCTTCAGAGGTAGCAAAATCTGTGACAGACTCACGACTGGAGCGCAAAATTTTACCAAGTTCATTATTTGCTCCTATAAAATTGGTACCGTTATCGCAATATAAAACTTTAGGTTTACCTCGACGCGCGATGAAACGACGCAAACACAATATAAAAGCATCTGTAGTGAGATCGCTCACTACCTCCAAGTGGACAGCTCTAGTGTTCAAGCACACAAATAAGCAAAGGTAACATTTTGTTTTACGATTACCTCTCCCCCTTTTACTTGATATAAGAAAAGGGCCTGCAAAGTCAGTGCCACTTGAAAAGAAGGGGAAGGTTGCTTCTGTCCTTACTGCGGGTAAATTTCCCATAATAGGTTGAATAGTCTTACCGCGATAGCGAGCACATATTACACAAGATTTTGCGACCTTGCGCGCCAACTGCCTACCTCCGATAGGCCAATAAGAGTCACGTATCGAGGACAGCAGCAGCTGAGGACCTGCGTGAAATAGCCGGCGATGTTCATGTTGCAATAACAAGGATGTAAAGGTATGCCTGCCATCTAAAATAACAGGATGTTTCTTATTATATTCATAGGAGGAGTTCTCCAATCGACCGCCTACTCTCAACAAGCCTTCTGTATCAATAAATGGATTTAACTGTAATAACTTCGATTTTTTATTTAAATGTTGACCAGAAGATAGTGCCTTTATTTCAGTTGTAAAACATTCACCTTGACTAAATTTAATAAGTAGATTTAAAGCCTTGTTTATTTCTACTGTTTGCAACGTACCAGTGCATTTGTTATGTTTATTATGTATATTGCTTATAAATCTTAAAACGTACGCAAAAATTCTCTTCAGTCTGTTAAAATTTGAAAAATCTTTAAAGTTTATGAAATGATTTTCAGGGGCTTCAGCAGCGTTCATATACGCCTTAAGCTCTGGAAGCTCTACTATAGAGTGTGGAGTTTGTGGCCAGGAAGAAGAGCCTTCCTTCAAGAAGGAAGGTCCTTCCCACCACAAGGGCTCCACGAGCAAGCGTTGAGGGACAACCCCCCTAGAGGCCAGATCTGCAGGATTGAAATCAGTGGGAACATGTCGCCATGAACACCCTTTAGTTAATTCTAATACCTCAGCTACACGATTGGCAACAAAGGTTTTCAAAAGTTTAGGCTGAGCCTTAAGCCAACCCAGGACGACAGTTGAATCAGTCCACATAATAGTATTGGTGATAGAAATACGAATTGATTGAAGTACCTTTGCTACCAGTCGAGCACCAAGCAAAGCACTACACAATTCCAAGCGAGGGGTGGTCATGGCCTTCAGGGGCGCAACCCTCGACTTTGCGCACAATAACCTGATGACAATATTATTGCTACTATCCGTAGAACGTAGATAGACGCACGCTCCGTATGCTTCGTGCGATGCGTCTACAAAACAGTGTAATTCAACATTAGTAAAGAAATCATCACATAATGCATATCTTGGTATTTTAATATCTGACAATGTTTTAAGATTTTCTGCTATATCTAACCATTTTTTAGCTATGTGAGATGGCACTGGATCATCCCAGGCTAATTTCTCATTCCATAATAGTTGTAAAATTATTTTTGCTTTTATAACACAAGCACATAAAAGACCTAATGGATCAAATATCTTACAGGTAAGTGAAATTATAGAACGTTTTGTTATCTTATTATTATCACTACTTAAATCTGTACTAAAATGTAAAGTATCTGTATCTGGTGACCAATTCAAACCCAGAACAGACGATTCTTTATTTAATTCTAAAACTGAAGTTGTAGTGTCATTCTGAAATGCTTCAGGACAATTAGTTCTAATTTTATGTAGCGGAAAACCAGCTGAATTTAATACATTTTCTACACTACTATAAATATGCTTTATAGAATCCTTAGATTCGGCGCCTGTAGTCAGGTCGTCGATGTATACATCATGCTCTAAGATGTTAGATATGGTAGTGTCAGGACACTCACGAGCCAATTGAAGAATACATCTCGTGCTTAAGTAGGGCGCTGAGGCCGTGCCATAAGTAACGGTATTTAATTGGAGTACCTTAATTGGCCGTGGATGTCCTGACACAGAACCTGATCCTGCTTCATCATCCCTCCACAATATGAGCTGCAGATGGCGCTGACTGGGATCAATCTCAATTTGTCTGTACATCTTTTGAATGTCTCCAGTAATTACATATCTAAAGCATCGAAAACGAATTAGTATTGAAGTTAAATCATCTTGTAACACAGGTCCAATAAGCTGAATATCATTTAAAGATTTACCAGAAGTGGTTTTGGCTGAGGCATCAAAAACCACTCTGAGTTTTGTAGTTTCACTTTTTTCCTTTAAAACAGCATGATGTGGCAAATAATAACCAAAACTAGGTCTCTGTATTTCAGTTAAATGACCCAAGTCACGATACTCTTTAATAAAATTAAAATATTGTTCTTTTAGATTAGGATTTTTATTTAATTTATTCTCTAAAGATAAAAAACGCTTTTTGGCTAAATAAAAAGAATCTCCAAGAGCTTCTTCAGGAATTTCCTTCAGAGGCATCTTTACTGAAAATCTACCATTACTAAGGCGTTTGACATTTTCTTGAAAATGGGACTCGCACAACCTTTCTTCAGGTGTGCCAATATTAATCTTTAAATTTAATTCTTCAATTTCCCAAAATTTCTGTAAATTATCATTAATATTATGAGTATAATTACAAATAACATGGCCAGGTTTATAAATACCCACTGGCCCACTTACAAGCCAACCTAACTGTGATTCCTGAAGAACTGGTCTACCTACACCTAGAGTTATACGCTTGAACCCTACTAAATCCCAAAATATGTCAGCGCCCAACAGTAAATCAACTTCTGCGGGACAATAAAAATATGGGTCTGCAAGCTCAATATTGGGAGGTAAGTCTAGTTCTAGAATATTAACAGGAGAATTAGGCAAAGTACCTGTTACCTTAGGGACTACTAGACATGTTATCATAGTACTAAAATTTTTATTCCTTGATTCTATCCCTAAGGTGACACGTTCAGATATACTAAATGCAACATTATTAATGCCCGAGACACGGAGCGGTTCAATATTGTGAACAGGTAAGTTTAATTTTCTTTTCAGATTATCAGTCACAAAGGACGATTGGCTACCACTGTCCAACAACGCGCGAACAGGGTAAGTTTCATTATTAATCATATTTTTTACTGATACAACAGCAGTACACAGCAATACTTGACTACTATTAGAGATGCCAGACAGTGTAACTGGAGGCAGTGTCTGTGACTGTGAAGCAACTGTAGAATTAATATTTTCTAAGTGCTTATCATTTTTATTTAAATGCAACAAAGTATTATGACTATATTTACAATGACGACACATGGATTTCAGACGACAATTCTGAAAGTTATGACCTTCACGTAAACAATTATGACATACTTTTAATCGTTTAACTTCCGTTACCCTATGGGGAACATCCATATCTTTAAATTTTGGACAATCATAAATGCGATGTCCTTGTTTATTGCAACATAAACACACAAAGTCACATACAGTCTCACCTGATGCTACAGGACTCGAAATCTTTAAGTTATCAAATGATTTATTATTTTTTGAAACTGAATTATTATTATTCCAAAATTTTTTGTTATGATTATTTGAGTTAGAATTACTCGAACTTTCACTATGATTTGTTGTACGAGATACAGCATTCTCTAAAACATCAGCACGGTTACGGATAAACGTATAAAATTGATCTAAAGTTGGATTGTCAGAACAATTACTTAAATATTCCTCCCATTTCATATTTGTAGTGGCATCTAATTTCATAGTTATGATGAATATAATGTGGACATCCCAATATTCTGTGGGTATACCAAGGGCCTTAAGCGCTCTCATATTTTTATTAACATGATCCAATAAGTTCCGCAATGCTTTATGTGATTCTGTTGTGATGGGATTGATTAAATGTAATGATTTTAAATGACTATTAATGAGAACTCTCTTATTATCATACCTAGCACACAATAAATCCCATGCAATCTTATAATTTATTGATGTAAACTCTAATGACTTTATAACCTCACTAGCACTGCCCTCCAGTGAAGCCCGCAGGTAGTGAAACTTATTGATATCCTGTATTGATGCATTCTCATGAATTAAAGACAAATAAGTATCTCTAAACTCAAGCCACTTCAAATATGAGCCATCAAACACAGGCAATTTAATGGTTGGTAACTTAACTGAACTTTCATTAGATTGTGAGGGTAATTGTGATTTGACATTAACCGGATTTAACTTTTCTAAAATATCTTGTAAGGTTGAAATTGCTGTAATGAACTGATTCTCTATTGTAGATCTAGTATTTATCTGTTCTTGTATTTCAGATTCATCACAAAGTAATTCTATTTTGTCTTGAAAGGTCTCAAAATCTTTATATAAGGTTTCACACTTTTTTAAATGTAATTTAATTTCAATAACTTGTGCATTTGATAAACTAGAGAAATCCACTAACTTGAGAGTGTTTATGTATTGTGTTTGCGTCGTCAAACGACCTCTTATATTTCCACGTTGCCTAACCAATGTACTTAGTTCAGTACTTTTAGAAGTAGACATCTTTAAATTTAATCACTCACAACAAATATTAACAAAGAAATATAATGAACTAGGTAAATAAATTGTGCATCTAACCCAATTATTGTTCCTTACTCCAGTCGCAGTGTGTAGCACAGGAAAGTCACCGCCTTATTGCAGACTGCACGGCGTCCCAGTAGTGCTCAAACCTGGCGCGGCGTAGATGGATACTACATGCAGCACAGGCGCACTTCTCTCATGCAATGCAAAACGGGCTGGATATTTATGCCCACAGCCGCGCCAAGCATACGAATCTGGAAACGTTCGGCAAATCTTATGAAGCAAAGCTAAGCAAAGCAAGCTAGAAAATGGTGCAAATAAGGACGGCTAAAATTTACAGTGAAAACAAAGAAACCCCCATGTGCATAATATGCAAGAAGTAGGCAAACCCATGCCGCGTGTCACACACACCAGAAAATAAGAATGCTCAGCCGAGTGGCATGAAAAATAAATGTAGGAAGAACGGGCGGCAGGGTATCAAGGCAGCAAAATATTAGTTTTAACTAGGTACTAGTGCCTATCACAGTTAAGGCTTAAATTATCGACTTGAAAGTACCCAAGTTAGGCCATATATTAAAATTTTAATAAGAAAAAATTACTTGAAAATGACCAACCTTTCTAATCATGACGAACTAAAATGAAATTTAATTTTATATAGAAACATACAAATGGCGGACGACGAATTTTTAGAAAATTAAATCAAATGAATTGACTACATTACTTTCACCCGATAGCGGACAGTTGGAAAAGAAAGGAGGAGGAAAAACGAGCACTTCCCATGGTGGCTAGGTATCCTTACTAGCAGCTCGCAGGTGGACTTGTCTTCTTTCCAAATAATATATGTATAGTCGTAGTCGTCGTTTGTTTTAGGCGTTCGCGTTGGCCGCCATGTTGCGCTGACACCAAACTCCTTTTGGTTTTTGTAGTTTATCCGAAGATTGCAGTTATTCTTCTTTTTGCACGGTCGCCAGATGATCGATATAAATAAGTAGATCCCTTTGCAGATGTACTTCTTTAATCGCTAATTATAATATAAGTTTACAATAATTGAGTGTGTTTTCGTCGCGACTATTAGAATGGCAGTGGCCGGAAGGCGCGCAGCTCGAACCTCTCGCTCGCGCTACGGATGCGTTCCATACACGACGAAGAATGATGCGTTCCGGCGTAGACATAAGCTTAGTATTCTACATCTCCGTATATCACAGTAGCGTTCTATATATTTTTACGATGTTCACCATCTATTATTAAGGCTGTATCGAGCCGAGTTCATAATAAACAAATAGTAATTCATATCGGATACGCGCTCGACTTGTCGCATCGATTTTATATTGACTCATATTCTGTGTATTGCGTTTTTATTGATCACAAAACAAGAAATTGTTGTAATGTTAATTTTTTTTATATCATTTAGAACAAGAGCATCGAAGATTGTCTACCAAGGCCTAATAGATTAATCGGACTTCTTCTTGTCATCCTCAAAAGTTTCAAGTTCAGTGGATTCTATAAAACAATCCATTAAACTAAACGTAAAGGTCGTTTAGTTTAATGCCACTAACTTCCATAACTTACGGCTTGCTAACAGATCCTCAAATCCCTGATAGCCCCAAAATTCTAACGACGCACTCTTAACCCTTTGGTGTTGGGCATGCAGGAGCAAGTCCTACCATGTCAAACTCACAAACAACCGTATCATTTTTCATTATCATTAACAGCCTCTAAGTGCGCACTGCTGGGCAAGGGCCTCTGCTCACACGGAGAAGGTTTGAGCATTGCGCTAGCTCAAGGCATATTGACGATTTCAAACTTATAATTAGAAATTATAAGTTCCGGATTCTTAACGAGGTTTTTCTCCTCTGTATGTTAGTGGTGTCTAAATAATCATAGAAAATACGAACCAGGAAAAGTAACATTGGTACTTTTTTCCGATTTAGAGCCAGCAGGCGTCTTAACCTCCAAGTCTCCTTGACCTTTAAGAAAGACTTGTTCAAATATTTTCCACAGATTCTCCCGGAAAATATCAACATACATCTTTCAATGCGGTGTTTGGTTCCCAGACTGTCGACGAAGCAGTAAAGAGGTCGCTACTACAGCATACCCTGACCGGGTACCCGATCGTCCGTGTAATGGTAGGAAATGATCCTTTCCAAAAGTTATACTCTTACATCTTTAACCGTAAGTTTCAATGTTCTTCATTTTGAAAGAAATGGCTTTGTGATTTTGACAATCCGTTGGGCCATTTGTGTCTGCAAATTAATTATTATGTTTTCGGCTTACTCACGTAATCGTTTCGATGAGATACTCGACTAGTATAGTATAGTAGCAGCGCGACAGTCGCCGCGTCTCATGTCGCGGAATGCTGCTCATGAATATGGGCCTCTAGCATGGCTTGAAACTAGTCGAGTATCTCGTCAAAACAATTACGTAAGCCGAAAACACAATAAGTAATTAATTGTTAGAAGTAGTACCATATTATCTGATCAATAAAAAAACTTAGTAAACATTTGAGTTCGAAACGTTATTATTAAAATTAAATAAAAGCGATTCACTTTTATTTAGAAATTTATCATAATTGGAAAAAGATAAATATAATAAAGAAAGAAATTTTATTGTTAAGAAAAGTTTAAAAATATAATTTATATAATTTGTTTTCTACTACCACTTATCATCTATTCAATATTTAGTTGTTATTTATTTATTTATAAAAATTGTATGTACTGTGTAAAATGTATGGACGGACTTATACTTTAGGCATTTTCTTACTGTCGACCATTAGGTGTTAAGTAAATATAACATACTGTAATATGGCTCTAAATATTTTAAGTACTGTATATATAAACATATTATTAGAATGAGATGCACAGAACAGCAGTCTATAAATAAATATCAGTATAAAAAAGTATATACGCTATAAACTACATAGTGTAGAACAAATTCGATGTCTCTGTCCCTACTGTTTAAATATTAAATACTGCGCAATAGATTTCGATACGGTTATTTTACCAGATAGAGTGATTGAAGAGGAAGGTCTGTATGTACTATCAGTGTCATAAATGCATGGATGATTCTAAATCAAAATCGTATGTACGGCGTTTCATCGCCTTAATTATATACCATGGACGACATAGATGACGCTAGTATACTAGTGGTATTGAAAAATATACATTTATAGTTTTTATCAGATACAAAGTTATTAACTTAATAAATTTTTATACAAATTAATGCTACGATATTCCAAACCTTTTTAAAGCAAAGCACGCAATAACCAGGATTCGAACTCGGTAGCATAAAATTAACCGATGCCACTAGCCATTAGGCCATTACGTAACCTTGAAATGTATTGAAATTATTCTACTCTTTATTATATTGAAGTTGTTTAGCAACTATAACCCGATCATAAATCTCAAAACAGTTGAGGGTAATTTAAAATTAACTGTATAAAAATTAAACCTTGTGTTCAATCATAACATTCTTTACTATCTTTGAGTGAGTTCAGTCACGATTTGTTTAACAAGTTTTTAATATTTATTTTTAATATGAATTTGCGTTCAAATGTTGATATGGCTACGAGGGCCCAAATAATAGCATTGCAGAATCAAAGCTTAAATTATACTGTAATTACTAGAGAAACTGGCTTAAACGTAAGTATTCTTATAAATGACCGTTTGTTATTTATTTTATTATCCATGGTTATCGATACATGAAAATAATAAATAATACACGTCCCTTACAGGTAAAGACTGCCACTTTATGGATATCTAAAGCTGTTTCAAGAAGAGGGTTCATTGGAGCACCGTAGTGGATCTGGCAGAAGACGTGATATTGACTCAGACCCGTTTCAACTTATGGGGCAAGGTTATGAGGAAAATTACTGGAGCATTGTCATCTTCAGTGATGCAAACTGTGAAAACTACATAGATGTGCTGAAAGACGTCATGAAGATGTGCTAGTGATAACGTTCGTGCAGGACAATTGTCCTATGTGTAATGTTCCATAATTGTGCAAGTGTTTAGTCAGCAATCAGACATACGGATTATTCCTTGGCCAGCGAGATAGGAGAAATAGGATCGATAAAAATGGCGGCTACACTAGTTCTTTAAAGAAAAGACATTGTTGACTATAGGATTAAGCAATTACAAGACCGGGGTAGCTATAATTTATTTAATGGATAAATGTTCAAACTTAGTGTTAGTAGGATAAATTTATTGACTACTTTATAACCAGCGACTGTTATACAGTAATGATTTTAATGTTTTACTAAATATGAGAAATAAAAATAAAAGCAATATTAATATTTACAGATGCTATTGATTGCAAAATAATAAATTATTTATTTATTAATTACTATGAACAATTCGTCCCATATCTAGTGAATGCTATATCCCGGTCTTAGAAATGTTATTGATTTAAGGTCTAACGAACGAATAGACGAAGAACGAATACTTAAGCTATGAGCCTTTGTCATAACATGATGCACAAAATGAATCACTTTAGTCAATACTTTAATTAAATATTATGGGAAGGTAAAATAGTTGCAGAAGTAAGGTTGCATATTATATAGAATCGTATTATAACATTGTGTTTAAAACTAACTAATAAATGACTAGCACAACACAATTTTGATTTAAAATACTTATTAATCTTATAAAAAGTGTAATAAATAATGTGTCAGTTAGCTGAAAAGTTATTAGGTAAGAGTATACACTATATAAGAAAGAAAGAAATATTATGTTTTAAGAAATAAATGTCTGAAATTATAATGTCACTAAAATAGTTTAATTTGTTATTCTTTATGAGAATTAAACTTAGTATTAGTCTTAATCTGTAAGAAAAATATGTTACTTTTACATTAATAGTTAGCAAATATTATAAAAGTTATTTATATATATTTATTAATATAATTTTATTCTAAAATCATATATTTATTTATTTTTGTTATCTTTTATAAATATTAAACGTCAAATATTTTATTTATATATGATTATTATTGATTTTATATAAAAAATATAAAAAAAAACCATTGTTAAAAAACCTGAATTTAAAAATGATAACCCGGAATTGAACCGGTGCCCTTCGACTTCATTATACTATCATTCTTATTTACCCGAGCTACCGATCGCATTTTTAATGACATCGAAAATGCGGGTTAGTTTATAACTTTTATTATTGTCTATTATTAATTATTGACGCCATCTTTTAATTGGTTTGCTTGACTTGACTTAGATGGCGCTTTATGAAGTCCTCGGAAATGTGAAAATTAACATAATTTATGTGTATTTGAATATAAATATATTATTGTTTCTTAATTAATATTTTAACCATTAAAAACCTTATTGTGTGCCTCTGCAGTGTAAAGTATTCAAGCTTTGCAGGGTTATTTTCATTTAAAAGCAGCGCCATCTAGTTATCAATGGTAGCGTTATGCAAAACCTGTCAGTCAATAGTCGACCTTAAGCTCTCCATGCATTTTTGTCACCCTTTTTCTGTGACCTCCCTTTGCGTACCGCTTCAGTAGTTGTTTAGATTTTACCACCCTATTCTTTTATAATTATCATTTAAAAAATGTTCAGTGCGTCTCTTATAGGCTGCAAGTCCTAAGTCGTCTTTTAAAATACGCGACATGGTTCTAGGTGCTATCTTCATCTCCCGAGATAAAATCTTTTGCTTTTGGACAGGATTTCTTCGAATTCTTTCCCTTACTGCTTTGACCACCTTTTCGTACGAACACTACGTGGACGGCCAGATCTTTTTCTGTCACAAACAGAGGAGGTCTCATTGTACCTATTAATAGCCCGGTACACAAACATTTGACTAATGCCAAGCGTGTGGAGAGTTTAAAAATTGCATTTGGCTCCATACCCACTTTGTGTAATGCAATCACAGCGATTCGGTTCTCTTTATCACCCCACTCCATTTTAATATCGCAAAATATTGAACAATTTATTGGCGCCAAAATAAGAAAACACAATAAAAAATTATATAAAAATGACAGATTCCAAATTCAAATGTAATGTTTTGTTTATTTTTAATTGTAACAGTATTTATGGCTAGACTAGGTATATTAATATATACTTATACCCGTGCGGAGCTGAGGAGGGTCGCTAGTGATACATAAAACTATAAAAAAGAAATGCCTAGTCGTAATAAAATTGAATTCGCAAATTTTTTGAAGAGACACTCAAGTGCTTGTATTTTTTAAGATAAACGTCTGTTATTGCTATTTATAGTTTTATTAATAGACTATTAAATCTTAAGACACTATGGTTAAGTGAAACGGAGCTCAGGTGGCACGCCCACAGCGACAAGTGAACAATGCGTTCCCGCCACAAGCGATTAAACGTCAAATTGATGTCCACCATCTTGCTACGTCATCGCTCACGCAGGCAAAGGCGATTACTCATTGTGCCAAGCACCAATTAATATAACCTATTTATTTATTTTATAAATAAAGATTCTGTTAAGGTGTTGATGATTCTAGATATGTTTCCATATTTTCTTTTCATGCCTTGGCATTTTGAGCAAATGTTGGATACCGTTCTTTTGCTCATCAAATGGTAGCAAACTAACCTAATTGTTTATCTTTATAATGCAGCCTATTATTTTGTAGCGTTTTATTTGAAAAAAATCAATTAGCATGTTAGTTGTATTCGTTGATGTCTGAATCGGGTGTTATTTTATTTACTTAGCTTTTTTATGTGCTAGGAGGGCAAACGAGCAGACGGATTTCCTGATGGTAAGCAATCACCCATGGACACCCGCAACAACGGAGGAAGTGCGAGTTCGTTGCCGACCTATTGGCGAATAGCGTTTTGGGATTTAGGGATTGGGTAGGTATTGGGGAAGGAGAAGGATTAGACCTCTGGTAACCTCACTTATACGGCGAGACACAACGCTGTACTTAGTTGTTTCACGCTGGTTAACTATGAGGCCGTGGTATCACTCCAGCCAAGCCGACATATAGATGCCGAAGCTTGGCTTTCCTTCACATCAGCTCCAGAAAGAATTTCCTTACCTATGTACTTTTGTTTCTGTTTTCATATTTACTGTAATATGTGTGTCATGTGCATAATAAATAAATAAATACATACATAAATCGTATTTATTTACATAAAATCCATAATAATGTTTTATTTTATGTAAATACATTTCCTCTTTTCTTAATGGGATGTTAGGGCCTGTTCCATATAATAAAACTCATTGAGTGTTACGACGGCCACTGTAATGGAATGTGGTCACCACGTGAAATTACCGATGACTTATAAATAAATTTAATGGATTCCATTCTGCGTCAAGGTAATTAATTAATCCTGCCTCGTTTATACAATAAGTCTATCCTATAAGTATTTCCTAATTAAAAATATGTGTTTGCAAAGTCGAAGTCAAAGGATGATGACTACATGGTTTTTGCAGTGGCTTCGCAAGGGTAAATCTCACGGGTTCGATTACCGCACGGAACAACATTTTGTGTGTTCCTCTCTGAGTGGCTTGTGTTTGTGAATTTCCATTTTTGCAAACCTGTAGTGAAGTGCAAAGCATTTTGAAAAAATATGTATAATCGTACCTTATAGAATTTTCTGTCCTTCCGTCTATCATCCGTAAATTTTTTCATGTTTTGTTTTGTTGGTGTTATTCACGTATGTAACCAGCGAATTGGGACTTTTAGATTTGACTCCGATAATAAATAGTACGTAGTTTTCTTTGAGATAGTTCTTTCTTTGAGATAAATCTTTACTTTCTACCAAATACTTCTATTATTTAGACTACCTAGAGCGCTTTTAGTCGCAAGTCATGACAATAAATACCGACTTGTAACAACAAGCGTAACTTAATTTTAACAGTAGAATTGTATTAGGAATGGCGCTGAGGTGTTTCTCACACATCGTCATGAGACGAATACTGGAGACAAGGATATCCAACCGTTTCAGGTTGTGTTAGATTTCTTTTAAAATAGAGCTGAAGAAGAAATAAAGTGGTTTTAAGTCACTAAGAGTCTGACACTACTCTCGCTTCACCTGGGTAAAATCTAAATTACTTACGTGTGAGAGAGATGCTTCGGCACGAATGGGTCGGCTTGATTGGAATGATACCACGGCCTCACAGAAAACCGGCGTTCTTTCGGCTTTCGCCGTGAGGTTACCGGAGGCCCAATCCTTGTTTCCTTCCCTCAATCTCCAAAACCCTAATCCCCAAAACGCCACGCACTCGTAACCCCCCTGGTGTTGCAGGTAATCCGTCTGCCAAGTTACCAGCGTGATACATAAAAAGTGAACCTTTTAAACTGCAATGCCTAATTTTCTGACATACCTTCTAAAATTATGGGGAAACTTATACTCCAGAACAAGACTGACGGTTTGTTGTTGAGTTTCAAGAGCACTGGAAACCTTTACGAGTTAAGAAGGGCATGAAATAATATACGTGTGCGTAGTAAGACCATCTACGAAACACGTATTTTCATACAAATTCGTCAGCAGTATTACTTGATAACCGCAGGGTGACTGGCAGTTGTTGGATGAAAAGAGCTGAACATCGATCTCAGTGGCGTGCAATTGGGGAGGCCTATGTCCAGCAGTGGACGACATCAGGCTGATGATGATGATGATGATTACTTATTATTTTTTAGTGGAATAGGTTGGCAAACCTGGCTCATCACCTGATGTTAAGCAATCGATGTCGCCATCTGACACTCACAACACCAAAGAAGTTAGAATTATGTTGCAGGCCTTTAGGCGGTTGTAAGGTATTTTAAAATTTGGGGATTTGGAGAAACTCACCTAAAGTGTTCTTTCACGTTGGTATTCTGTTAGGCTGTTGTATCACTCCGATCAAACCGGCCTTTTCAGGCAGAAGCGTGGCTCCCCCACACCTAAAAAAATATGAACCGTATTTGTTTTTTTTTGTAAATTGTTCAGAATTCTCTTATTTCATCTCTAAGTATTGTCATTAATACTAATATTATAAAGAGATACAATTTGTAAGTTTGTCAGTTTGCATGTAAGGGGTAATCTTTGAAACCACTGAACGGATTCCCAAAATACTTTCACTTATTTATAGCTAAAATGTTCCCGAATGCTATAATAGGCTATAAAACATCACGCTATAATTAAATGGAGCCATGCAGCGGGTGAAACCGCGCGAGAGTAGGTAGTAGTCTATAATAAGTAACTTAGGACAGCTATGTTCGTTTATGGTTCTGGTCGATGAAAACGCGGCGAAACGATGACGTCACAGAGAACATCGGTGTCCGCTTTAGAATTTAAAATTGCTTATCTAATATATCTCTTATTTTTGATTGCATATGAGTTCTAAGTTCAGAAGGATGATGATGATGTTTTTTTTTAACTTGAAAGTTCGTATGAAAATTCCCATAAATGCTTTTAAATTTCGCTGGAGTTTTACAAGTTCGCTCGGCTCCTATTTGCGATGCGAGGCGTTCACGGAGTCTGGCCATGTATGTCCAGACACAGCTTACATATTGCGGCTAGTCTGACACTAAGATGTGCAGACTATAAGACGCTTGTTGTTTTCTGCCAAATTTAATAAAATTTCGGTGCTATGAATAGTAGCTATAATATAAAGGTAAATGTGTTTTTATAGTATACAGTCGACAAAGTTAAATAATTTATTTAATTAGGCACATATTCAAAAATAAAAAGTGTAAGTCAACCTGCATTTACAGATTTGTAAGACATTGTAATTAGTTCTTAAGTTTACTCTGTATTTTTCTAATAAATAAATAATAAATAAATTTCCGGCTGATGTCCCATTTCACTTATATTAAAGTTGTTCAAAAAGGGCCTCTCGTACGCCTTCCAAAAGTCCGGGACCCTCTGGTCCCGTGAGTGGAAAGGAACATACATAATAATAATAAAGTCAGTCGACCAATCCTCTGATGATTCCAAAGTGCGTGTGAGAAGGACGAGCGAGACAATTCATCTTTTCAATTGGTTGCACGTTTTTTTTTATGTAATAGGTCGGCAAACTAACAGACTGATTACCTGATGGTAAGCAATCCGCGCCGCCCATGGACACTTGCAACGGAGGAGTTACGAGTGCGTTGCCGACCTTTTAGGGATTAGGGATTTGGAGATTTAGGTATTGAGGAGGGATTGGGGGAGGGGAAGGATTGGGCCTTCGGTAACCTCACTCACACGGCGAAACACAACGCAGTGGTTATTTCACGCCGGTTTTCTGTGAGGCCGTGGTATCACTCCGGTCGAGCCGACCCATTCGTGCCGAAGCATGGCTCTTCCACATTCAAAGATCAAGACAATCTGATTCTTGTTTACATTTTAAGTGTGTGTTGTGTTTTGCTAGGTGACTGAGGTTACTGGAAACCCAAAACTTGCCCTCTCCCAGTCCCACCCTTACCCTTAAATCTCCAAATCCCTAATCCCTAGAAGATCAGCAACGCACTCGGAACTCCTTTGTTATTGTGGGTGTCCATGGAAGGTGCTGATTGCTTACCATCAAATAATCTCACTAAAAACCCCTCGTGCCTTCTCCTGCTCTTAGCAGAGGTCTGTAAGGCTGTAGTATCAATTCGATCGAGCCGACCCACATGTGTCGAAGCTTGTCTTTCCCATACTTTTGACCTTCAGATAATTCACTGAAACAACGCGAACGTCATTCTAAGCCAATTTTTTTAACACTGAGGTATAACTCTAGTTTATTCTATCCGGTCCAATCCTTTTCTTTTTAAAAAAACGTTGCCCCATTCTAGGATATTCTCCTGTGTCGTAAATGCTTTTACAAGCATACAATTTCACATACACATCACACCCAGACCTGCAACAACAATATGTGGATCACACAAAGAGTTGTTCCGTGCGGGAATCGATACCGCGACACGATGCGCGGCAGCCAGTTGCCCAGCCACCGCGCCAACCGTGCAGTCAAATTCATAACGACGCAAATTTATTACTTGTAAATAATATGTTAAATAATACGAAACCTCTACAAAACAGGAATAGACACAATACTATCATTTGGAGTTCATAGAAAATTCCTCACACAATATCTTTTATGATCACTCTTTATAATATTTAGGTACATGAAAATAAAATATATCGAACGTATGTACATAAACGTACATGGATCAGAATCTCGTTTTAAGATTTATTCCCCTTATAAGCAAACGAAGCGTAGCGGTCTACACACATGTACATACATATATACTTGGTAACTAAATCATGTTCGTACATAGCAAATACTCTGAAATATTGCGAACGAAAATATACCAACAATACAAGGATTTAATGTCCTGAAAATTGCTTGTAATACAATCTCTTTGTGAAATTTGTCTGGTAAGAGATTTCGTTGCTAAGCAACGTTAATGTTGTACAATCTGTTTTATTGAAATAGATTATAATAAAATGGCCGCCTAATTCTCTGGGTTTTGTTATTAATCGAAAATTCTATCAGTCTAGTTAAATCGTAATCTCAATTCAGTTAAGGTTAGCGTTCTCTTCACAGAGCCGACTCTATATTTGCTATAGACATAATATTGATATCTGTTTTTATAAAACAGTATTGGTTAAGTTTTTTTGTTCGTTCTCCTCGATATAAATCATTATTTTGGGACGGCCACTCAGAATACAGAACAAACCAGAAGCCGCGTTCACTCATAATTACATGTCGTCAAATGTGTCCAAAAACAATACGTCAATTCGCCGTCCGCCAGCCGCACTTCCCACCCGCGTAGTGTTGCCAACAATGGAATAATTCCCTTGGTTTGGGTCATTTTACTACAGGAGGGTAAGATATGGGTAAACCCAACAAAATAGATAAACTTACGAAAAATGCAACAGACTAGTTGTTCACACATTTCATAGAGGTATCATAAAAGTTAACGATTTCTGACTGTGTTAATTTTAGTTACACCTACTATACACAACAAATAAAACAAAGCTTCAATAAGTACAAAGGTTTTATTGCGGTTTTTGCTGGTTTAGTTTTTTCATATGTATTGTCATAATTTAAATTAATATTGTCATAAATAATTTGTCATAAATATATGTCTTCAAGGTGAATTGAGCAAACTATGCTCTGGCTAGATATTTTCCGAAATTAATCTAACCGTGCCCTTTGTAAGTTTTTTTTTGTTGGTCGTCAGGGAATCTAATACGACATAGGCTCCATAATGGACAAAAATATAACCCACAACAAATAAATAAGTGGGTAAAATTTTCACCAAAAATGACAACACTCACAAAATGGCCGCATCATTTTCATAGAAAAATAAATCGATAAAAAAAATTCAATAATTAATTAAATATACTATTGCAGTCGATGCTTGCAGATGAAATGTAATCTTATCCACTTTTTTCGTAATTCCAGCCGCATTTTTACTCGTAGTAATAACACAAGACGGCATAATGAAATTAAAATTGATACTCTTAAATACGTCACGATATGCCACGTGCCAAAATTGACTGATCGTAGAAATTTCATACTACTCTAGTTATGAGTGGTTTTAATCACTTCAGTTTGAAGCGCGATGACGCCTTCTGGTTTGTTCTGTATTCTGAGGACGGCCACCAGCTTTACAGAAGGCCCAACTGACAAACTATTCAATTTATTTTGACGTTTCAAAAGTACCTTCTAATGGCTAAACTGATATACAAAATGCTTTGATTTTGACTGTAATGAAAATGTTTAATGAACGTTCAATGTATAAATTGAAAAAGAAAGTTTTGGTACACGTCAATACGATATAGGTGCCGAGGTGAGTGGCGTGCTAGGTACTGCTTATGAGGTCGAAAAATTTTATCATTTTGTTTTTTAAAATTCTAAATACGTATATTAATTTTGGACCACCTAGCTTCACTGACTGACTATGAGATTATCCAAATCCAAATTAATATTATAAATGCGAAAGTAACTCTGTCTGTCTGTCTTTTCTTCACGCCTAAACTGCCGAACCGATTTCTGTGATATTTGGTACAGACATAGTTTGGAACTCCAGAAGAACATAGGATTGTTTTTATGCCAAAAATCTGCAGCAAGTTACTATTCCCCGTGAACGAAGTCGCCGGCAAAAGCTAATTTGATATAATTTCCTCGAAAATACAAAAACTGAGTTGTAGTTTTAATGCATTTTAGGACACTTTTCTTTATTCGGAAATACGTCGAACAAAGCGAAAACTTGTAAACGTTGGCAACATATATCATATGTTGGTATGTAGGTACAACAAAAGGTTTAAAAGTCGATTTCCTATGTAGAATAGGGACGAAGATTCAAGTTGTCATCCTCGAGAAGAAGGACCGACTACATTATTAACGATTTAGCGTTTTTCTTTTATTTAGTTGCCCGTGTTTTTTGTAGTACATTATATAAGTAGTTTTAGAATTATATAAGACAAGTATTTTTTTTCAATCTTCACAATTAAGCCATTTAGAATGATCACTAACGACAATAAACAAAGCAAAATGCCAAATTTTTTTATTAACTAAAATTCAAGTTTAGGAGAGCCATGCTTCGGTACGGAAGGGCCGACTCGAGCGGAGTGATACCACAGTTTTATAGAAAAACGCGTTTAACAACCATTGCTTTTTGTTCCGCCGTGTGATTAAGGTTACCGGAGGCCCAATCCTTTTCCTCCCTCACCTCCTCCTCAATGCCAAAAACCACGACCCTCAAAATTCTGGCATTTCCCTTATACATTGACAGTGCCCTTTATTAGCATCGGGTAATCCGTATACTCTGTTTAAAAATAATAATATACTAAGTACATAATAATTACAATTTATTTTATAATAATTACAATTTTTTATTATATATTAATTACAATTTATTTCACGAATTTCAAACTGTTGATATTCAGTACAGATTTTACCGCAACATGTTAGCTAGTTAGCACGTTATATTTCCTCATTTCCTATTTCCTCATTAAATCGATTTATTTATTTTTATAATTAATCCAAACTATAATAAATTATAAATGTGCAAGTAACTCTGTCTGTCTGTCTGTATTTTCTTAACGCCTAAACCAGTAGTTTAGGCGTTATCCTATTGTATATGATAACGCCTATCTGTGTATATAACCGATTTGTATGAAATTTGTTAGCGACATAATTTGGAACTCGAGAAAGAATATAGGATAGTTTTTATACCACTTATTTGCAGGAAGTCACTATTCCACGCGAACAAAGTCGCGGGCAAATGCTAGTATGGCATAAATTATCTTTATTCTATAATATCATTTTAGATTTATTTTATGGTTATAGGTCGGCAAACGAGCAGACGGATTACCTGGTGGTAAGCAATAGGCGCCGCCCATGGACACCCGCAACACCCAAGGAGTAACGAGTGCGTTGCCGGACTTTTAGGGATAAGGGTTTCAGATATTTAAGGATTGGGCAGATGGGGAGGGATTGGACACACAAGGCGAAAACAGCGCTGTGTTTGATTCACGTTGGTTTTCTGTAAGACCGTGGTATGACTCCGGTCGAGCCGACTCTTTCGTGACTAACCTTGGCTCTCCCACACTTGATTTAGATATCAAAATGATATACAATTATATATAATTAGAATTATCAAATCAAAACAATGGAAAGATTCACACTAAACCTTGTCAAAATCCCTAACGACATTCGACAGAACAAATGCTACCCTCTCCGCTACCGCTCATCACTATACCACAACCACATAATATGTTTAGGGACCTCTCTCGGTAAATGCGTGTGGGAATTTCCTTTTAACATCCAGATGTTTCTAGCTATACATAGTAATACCATATGTCATAATTCTCGTTCCATTCTCTAGTTTTTGTCAGGACGGATCGCCTAAGTTTGAACCTTTTTAGATGTAAGGCGTTATTATCGGGTGTCTTACGTCCAGAAATCGGGGCAAAAAATGTTCAGTTAAGATGGAGGACAGTTGAATGATGTTTGGCGCTAACCTTATTTATGTTGATGGGGATTTCAGAGAAATGTTCCTGTCACTACAAATGGGACAAGAAGGACAATGTTCTAGATTGTTCTATCGTGTTAGTTCATTTTCATTGTGAGACTTAATCTTTATGGGTTTTTTCTGTAAGTCCGAATTGATTCATTCATTTAGACGGACAAACGCAGTGTTCTACCTGACTAAAACTAATGAAATTTTGTAGAATTATGTTTTAGAGAAAGTTGAATTCCTGATCTGAATTATTCGATTTTCTATCTCAACGTATGTCTTCACCCTGGGTGTTTATGATAAATATGGCTGCGGATAAATTTTGATTCCTGCGCCCTCACGCCCACGTGATAGACGGGACACCAAGGTGGTTTTTAGTCAGTAAAAGTCTGACAGTCCCCTTTGTCTCCCCAGGCTAAGGGACTCTATGAGGATTTTCCACTTTGGGGCAAAATAAAAAAACAAACATTATACTGGGCGGCGGAAACTAGTTTTTATAATATTCAAAATGACATAAGATTTCATTCCGTTCGAGAAAAACGGTTCGTAATATTATTCAACCAAAAAATACACAAATATTTAACAAAATCGTATATCCTGCAAGCATATTCGAACTATATAAAATCACCGAATGGAAGTAGGCACCTATATTCGGTAAATATTCATGTATTTTTCCCTTGCCTTGCGACTTTACAGAGCGTAAAGGAAAAATCCGATCCTATTTTTAGATTGCACTGTACGCAAGCGATTTCAATTATATATTGAAAAGCTACGCGTTGAAGAGCATGTCGTAATGTCATGTTACAATGTTATTAGGTAGTACATACAAATACTGGGTGCTAGACAAAGTCCAATTTCTTATAGTGTAAGTCGGTATGTATCACCTGATGGTAAGCGATCGTTGGCGTCCATGGAAACCCGCAACATGAAGAAGTTGCAAGTGGGTTTCCGGCCTTTGTAGGTCAGGTATTTAAGTGAGGGAGAGCCATGTTTCGGCACGAATGGGTCGGCTGTGATACCACGGCCTCAAAGAAAACCGGGGTAAAACAACCACTTACACGGCGAAACACAACGATGTGGTTGTTTCACGCCGTGTGAGTGAGGTTACCGAGGCCTAATCCTTCCCCTTCCCTAATTCCTAAATCACCAAATCCCTAATCCCTAAAAGATCGGCAACGCACTCGTAAATCTTCCGTTGCGGGTGTCCATGTGTTGCGCTGATTGCTTACCAATCCTTCCCCTCCCCCAATTCCTAAATCTCCAGATCCCTAATCCCTAAAAGATCGGCAACGCACTCGTAACTCTTCCATTGCGGGTGTCCATATGTGGCCAGTGTCCGGTGTCCAGGTAATCCGACTGTACGTTTGCCGTTACACAGCTAAAAATAGCGAAATAAAATACTTCTTTTTTTCAATAAAATAGAATATTATAAAATTTGTTATATAGTAAGCTGTGTGACATCACGAGGTCCCAACACAAAATCCCATTAAAATCTGCTGAAAACTGTCGATTTCCACTATCTGAAAAAATATTTAATTTAACTTAATGTTAAAAACATGGTTTTACACCAGACTAGATGAAAAGTAGACTTAACATCAAGCTATTGTACTCAAATTTTAATTATTTCGACAATAGTTCTTCATGATCATAACAAAAAACTCAGTCGATTCACAATGATATATGAAATGTGGGAGAGCCATCTTCATACTCGGCCTCGCCAGTGACCACAGCTTCATAGAAAACCGCCATAAAAACAACGATTACGTTATGTTTCGCTATGTACCTATGAATTTACCAGAGGCCCAATCCTTTACCTCCATCCCCAATCCGAAAATCTACAAGGTAGATAGCAGTTTTACTGTAAATTACTAGTACAAAAAAATTCTCACGAATAACGAGGGATACTCTTTACACGTCTACATGCCCAAAAAAAAATCACCCACATCGTTCACCCCTTTTTAAAAAAATCTGAGTTTTATGTAAAGCCCTCATGCCTACGCGATGGATTTAAAATTAGCACTCCACATAAATACAGAGAGGCTAGCCTACACTTTGAGCGGCACGGTAACCTACTTCACACGACTCTCAGATAAAATGGGTGAAAAGAAACGAATAATAGCATTTGGCATAGAAATTGAGGAATTTATTACTGTACAAGCTAAATACCATCTTATTTCTATAAACTCTATAAGGATATTAGCATGTTCATCATTATCATCATCATCATCAGCCGGAAGACGTCTGAAAAAAGCCCCAACACTGCCTCCCCTTTAGTCCTCCACATCGAACGTTGTCACCTGCATCCATTGGCTCCCCGCGACTCTGACGATGTCGTCGGTCCACCTAGCGGGAAGCCTGCTCACGCTATGTTTTCCGGTCCGTGGTCACCGCTCAAGTACTAAGCACTGGCATGTTATCTTATGAAATTTATCTGACTGAAAAAAGACAGTATAGCTGGCATGGTAGGTGCAAAAATAAAATAGTAGACTATTCATGTCTTGGTGGCCCGCAGCTAAGTAGGATTTTAAAACCTAGCAAATACAAATGTGACTTTATCCAAGTATAAAATACGATATATAACTAAGACACCAATGACAAGCGGTATAAGAAAGATTCGTTCAAAACATATTTTTTCATATTTTAAATTTGAAATCGCTAATCGGCCTAAAGAAAGTGGGAACATAATCGTTAAAGTATGGTGTTTAATGGATGCTGTACTTGAGAAGAAGTCTTTTCTCATCATAAGATATTTAGAGACCTATAACTACATTTACCACCACCAACAACTTAAACAACAGAAGCAGTTTCATAAAGGAGGTGTGACAAAACAAGATATCAAACAGAGGACATTATGACTGTACTGAAATTGTAGTAAACTCGGTCCCTATCCCAGTGGATCGTCACTGCAACAATTATCCAGCATTGTGTCCCACATCGTTCCGACATAATAGTATACATCTGATCCACAAACTAATTCTAGGTTCTTTATAATATTGTATAAGAACTTGAGTGATATATATAAATGCTATCCAATGTATATCTTCTTAATAGGGGTTTGAAAAGAGGGTTTATAATTATAAAATTATCTTGTCGGTCCGATCGACCAACAAGATACGTTAACACAATGATACATATCATTTTTAAAATGGAAAAGTTATTCAGTGTTTTTTTTGACTTGAGTAACACGCGTGACCCTTACTGACTAAAAATCACTCCGTTCCTGAACTAAAACGTGGAACAATACTACTTGCAAATACTTGATGGTCTGAGTATTCAAGAGTACCCATGCAATTTTGAACGTGTTTGTAAAATAACTTTAATAATGCATTTGCAATAAAAAAGTGGTATATAGTAAAAAAGTGGTCCCGAAAACTCGGCTGTTCCTATTCCATCACAAAATTACAAATGCACATTCAATCTAAAAACAGTCACTATTTTGACCAAAATCTCAGTAAACACACCATCTCAAAAACTAAAAGGGAATCGAAAGATCCTCTCACCTTGCCGCACTTGATTTGACTCAAGCCAGCCAAGCTAGGTAATTCAGTGCAAAAATGTCTAGACTTTCCAATCTACTAACGGACTACAAAACCATTACGCTGTCCCGAACAATCCTTAAGAACCGGCCGCATTGTTGAAATTTCCATCGAAAGCCGTCCCACTTTCCGAGTCAAGTAGTGTCACTACCTCTCTGGGTGGGATAAAGTAAGGTGCGTAGTCTACAGGGTACAGGTTAAGTGGAAATACCCTTATAGTATAACCTCTAACAGTATTAAATTTGATACTTTCTCGTATTTATTGACTGCGGAAACTTTTTGTCAACTTGACCTTGAGATTTTAGGATATAAATTTCCTAATGCTATTTCGTTCTGAAAACATATTATGTATAACACTTTTTAAATTTTCTTGTGAAATGGACAAGGCTACAATATTTCAAATTACTTTTATTACATTCTAATGTTAGGTTAAAATATATGAGAGTCATCTATTTAAAACTCAGACGTTCTTTTAAACTATCTAATCTATAATTATTGCTTACTCAAAACGTGTACCTAGAATATGACACTTGTTTACAACTAGAAATCTTGATAAAACATCGAAAAACACGTTGCTTTAACATTGAAGTCCTTGGGATAAAGAAAACATAAAACAAGTTACAATCCATTCCCAAGCTCCCGTTTCCCAAATCACAAAGCAACGGAAGATTTTCGTCCGTAACAGAACTCACACACACATTCACGTCGGCCAAAACAAAAAATCTTACATCAGAAGAGATTCCAACACAAAACGACACTTCGAGCGGGATTATCCAAAAACCGATACTTCTTAACTAGTATCCATAGAAACCTAAACACATGGTGACATGAAAGAAAAGATAGCATTGTATGAAAAATAAATACGTTCCGATTCAAAACCGATATCGGGCTCACAACAAATAAAGTCCGGACAATGGCTGCCAAATAAAGAAAAAAAAGTGTTGAAATAAAAACATGGAGAACTTTAACTCTGGACTTTCCAATCGAACGGCATTGTTGTTGCTGGTGTTACTATTTGTCGCCTTTCATGGACACGCGTTTTCCAAAAATCTTTTTAAATTCTCAGCGTTATTAAACATTGAACCGTGCCAAAAGCTTCAATAAGTACTGACTGACTGCCACTTGTTATCTTAAAACATTTAGTTTGAAGTTCAAGAGTTATATAAATCTAACTGAAATAAGGGTTTTCACTTTGATTCTTTAGACCCTCATTCGAGTGACCCTATGACAGCCACGAAAAGGGCATACGTGCTAAAAATATATTCTACGCTGCCATAACTACTTGACAGAGTAGAATATCGTCATACAATAAAAAAACAACTAAACAGATTTCTCTATAAATTGTCCTTCCTTATTCAGTCGAGTTCCCCTAGTACGTGTTGTCCCAACGGGGATTGAACCGACTGCCTTCGCCGATTTGTCTTCATTTGTCGTTCCGCAATCGTAGCAAACTATGGTCCAGAAATAATTAACTCGCTTTTGTCATTCAGTTTTTATTCGACTCCCAATTTGCATGATGTTTGTGCTAATTTGATAAATTTCTGTCAAATGGGTTTCTATTGAAATTTGATGTTTTTTGGCCCCATTTGGTGTTAATTGTGGGTTCATGTGGGAAAAACTGGAGGTTTTGTGGCTTTGTTTGAATGCATGAATTACTTAAACTGGATCTTCAACAATGTTTTAATGTTCAACTCAACCGTTCATTTAAAACTATAGTAAGCAATTAAAATTCTAATGATTTTGTAGTTTCAATTTATACCTCACAATGAACTTTAAATTTACGTTCTTTTTCCAAATCTAGTCCTCCCTTGAAGGTCTTTTAAACAGAATTTTACATATTATATAGATTATAATCTTCTGTACAAGTTGAGTAGTCATGTTCACACTAGTAGGATGCGCGACGTCGCCGCGTCCGCGCACGCTGCTCATGAGGAAGAACCCCTCTGTGGTTCGAAACTAGTAGAGCTTTTCTCAATATACACACGTGAGTAACCCGCGATTTTTAGTTAATTTAGTATGTCTCACGATAGTTATTATTAAAACATAGTCATGTTCACTGGTGTCAAAATGTATCAAAACACGACTGAAACTATATTTCCAAACATACAATGCGTCAGGACATGTTTCGGCGCAACACATTGAAATAGAAAAAGTAAACTGAATAGTTAGTGCTAGTAGTAAAACGTTATTTCTATTTTTTCTGCCAGATATCAAAGAGCTATAGAAATCTGTGTATAGTTTCGCTATCAAAGATTTTATTTATTTTGCTTTGAATAGCGTTACCCTACTCTGGGCTTTTCTCCCGTATTGTGGATGCGTAAACAAACATTTAAATTCTCATACACATTACACCTAGACCCAAAACAATGCAGTAATTCGACAGTAGCGAAATTTGGAAATCCAGTGTTATTTTGTGGTATTAATAAATTGAACATTTGAGGTGACCCACGCAATAATATAATAATAAACCATAATTATAATATTAAGAAAATAATTTTCCTTATTGATATATATACCTATATACTTATTTAAACATATTTGATATATATAATATTTCCTTATTGATGCGATTGAAGTCTCTTTCAATTTATATTTAAATATTTGCCAAGGGAAAACTGAAATAGTACTATTACTATGTCAATATAAACGGATAAACAGTATTTTGAATGTAATAAGTGTGGAAGAGCCAAGTTTCGGCACGAATGGGTCGGCTCGACCAGAGTGATAGCACGGCCTCACAGAATACCGGCGTGAAACAACCCACAGTGTTGTGTTTCGCCGTGTGAGTGAGGTTACCGGAAGCCCAATCCCTTCCCTTTCCCTATCCCTTCCCGATCCTTATATCCGCAACCCCTATCCCCAAAAAGCCGGCAACGCACTCGTTACTCCTTTGGTGTTGCGGGTGTTCATGGGCGGCGCCGATTGCTTACCATCAGGTAATCCGTCTGCTCGTTTGCCGACTTAAACAATAAAAAAAAATCAGTTTGGAATTCAGTTGACTTTGGTGTCAACAGGAAATTTCACAATCGATACTAGTAGAGATCATTTAAACTGCCAACGGACGGACATGCATATTGTAGTTCTGTAGCCAGCTGGTCAACTTATTTGTCTCTGTCAATTTTTTTTTATTACCTTTTTCACTTACTACAAGTCATTGTTTTGGTATAAGTTAAGTCCACTGAACTTTTGCTCAAGTGGCATGCTTCGTTTTTCCTTATGCACGAATGGAGCAGTTCAACCATAGTGATACCACAACCTCACAGAAAACCACACTTGCATTGTGTTTCGACATGTGAGTGAGGTTATCGAAGGTGCAAACCTTCCCCTAGCTACCACCCTCAATTCCCCCAACCCTTATTTCCCTAAGTTCCAAAAAGCACTTGCAACTTTTTGGTACTGAGGGTGTCCATGGACAGCGCTGAATGCTTACTTTCAGACGATCCATAGGCACTTTTGATGTCATGAAATAAAAATTCTTGGCAGTATTAAAATTGACCAACGCAATAATTCGATAAGGATAATATTTTTTCCTTTTAAGCAACGGAACCCCAATGAAAGTAAAACAGTTCATCAATACTTGTATACTTATCTGGCTTGTCAAGGAAAAAACACATAAAGAAGGTATTGTTAATAAAATAAGCCCATGCAGGAAAACTTTCGGGTATAAATTACCGACAATATTGTTAGTTTGCGCTCTGATTGGAGAGATCGTGGGTTATGTAGCACTTAATTCAAAATTCGGGACTTCGACATCAATTGACCTGAGTTTATTTGACCATGTTTTTATACACATAAAGTGTTGTAGGTGATGTCCATATTTTTCTAGTTGACATTAATACGACTGCTAGAATCATTATCATCATCAGCCTATAAATGCCCACCGCTGAGCAAAAGCCTACACTCACATGGACAAGTTCGAACGCTAATTCGAAATTATAAGTCCAGGTTTCCTTACGATGTTTCCCTTCATCGTATGTCTTAATGAATTTAGAAAGTACATAATATGACTCGAAAAACTTGCCCGGATTCAAGCCCACCTCATTTCTCATGAATGAAAAGCGTATTTCTAGTCAGTCCAAAGAAAAACCGAGTTTTATTATGGTCAACATACCTACTCGGTGATATTTCCTCAAATTAGTTTTGCTTCCCTTTTTAATGCTCCTTATTATATCTGTTATTTATTGTTATTTTTCGCTATTGTTAGTAACGGGTTTTGTGTTTTTGAGTTTGCTTGAGTCTTCGTGTATGTGTATAAGTTCGTGGATTTGGCGGCAAACGAGCAGACTCATTACCTGATGTTGAGCAATCGGCGCCGTCCATGAACACCATTGCGGGCTTATTGGTGATTTAGGGATGGCAGAAGAATGAAGTGAATGGCAGGATTCGTCCTCTTTCGAAGTGTATGCATTAGAAACAGTTGAAAACGGGAACGAGCGTTCAAATATTTTTCAGAAACGGACTTTAATATTAACTTTCTACATTCGTTATCCATATAAAGTCTAACTATGCCATAATGTCACTAACCTGCGCGCAATATTCTAAAAATGGGTGAAAAGTTTTCTCTTTACGCTTTAATATTATGGAACTTGTCGTAACCCCTCCCAGCATCTACTATTTTAAACACCGCTACGTATTTTCCTCCCGTTCTCAACTTGACTGGAGACAGTGCTGAAAAACTCTTAACCTTATTCTGCATCAACGATGTCCATAATTATATATTATACTAAGTCAAATTTGCTCTCCCATTCAGAGACATTATCAACAATCCGTAAGAATGCAAGCTGGACAATGCACCTCTTCCATATCTGCGATTACGTCAGATACAGTCACATAATTGCTCAGCCGGGGTTGCGTACCTAGTGCAATAAGACGCCGGAACGAAGAGGGTAGTTTTGAGTCAGACAAAGCCTGTCGCCTCACCCTGGGAGAGAGAAGGGGACTGATGATTTTTCTCCATAAAAAAAGACACACAACACAAAGCCCACCTCAGCCACTGAACTTTCTTCTGATCTTTCGGTTGTAATGAATCCGCAACTTCCAGTTTTCCATTTTTCTCCCAACAAACTACACTAATCAGAAACTGATATCAAGTATCAAAGAATGTTCGGTACACTCACCAAATAACGAAAGTTTCTGACGAGCGACGCAAAATGTTTTAATCTTGTCTTATTATCATTTATTTTCCTTTGATTGACATCAAAAACAGATCACGGAGGTCCAATGTCGCACCTTCATTAAAACTTCACGAGAGCAACCGAACACGGTGTTGCTACATAAATTTCCCTGGCTACGGGAAAATCTTTTTATTTTTTCCTTTATTAAACTTTATCCTTCTTTGTGATGTTTTTCTGCGTTGTAGATGAGTAGGTAACTAATTTTATCATAATTGCCCAAATTCAAAGTCAAAGTCAAAGTCATTTATTCCAACTAAATACTAAAAAGGTAATTTTGAAACGTTAAAATAGAATAATAGTCTGCTAGTCAGTGAAGCTAGGTGCTGGTTCCGAAGTGTAGATTTGAATGGAAAAAAACGAGCAAGAAACTCGATAGATACTCTTTTAAAAACATATCTAGCGTTTACAAGTTCACCAATACATCATTTTAATGGAAAAAAGCAACATTAAAAATATTTAATATCTATCATCTGGACATATTATAAGTGTAGAAGAGCCATGCTTAGCAATAGTTGGGCTTGACTGGAGTCTTGTAAGGCCCTCAAAGAAGATCCAGAACCATGGTTGAGGATATCAGCGGCCCATTGCCATCGATCTAATCTCAATTTCCTAATATTTTAATGTTTAATCGATAAAAAAAGACATTGTTAATATTAAAAAAGATAAACTTCCTCATTGGTGTTTCAATCGCCGATTTTGTAAAAAAAACTAAATTGTGTATAAACTCATTTACTCCTCGCACAGGTAATTAAGACAAGAACAAACACCAAACACTTTTCATAAACGGAATTTGAGAGCGCATCTTTTGAAATCAAAACCTTTCTTTGAAAGTTATCTCGAAATATTTGCTCCAAAAACAAAAAATGTATGGTGAATCTCAAATATTAGTATTATGCTATTCAAATCCATTCAGAGCGAATGGATCTGTTTAAAATTCCTACAAACAATCTGGAACGTTCGCAGCGCAAGGTAAACATGACTAGATCAGATGATACCAAAGGGTTTCGTGAGCAGATTATAGACGGTGGTTATTTTAGCTCCAAACTTTGAGGCTTCTCAACAAAAGTCCGTAACGTATCTTAGCCTTTGTTTATTTATGAACGCTTTTTGGCCTCCTCTTGTAAGTGATACTCCAAATTTGTTTGTGTAAGTTCAGGTTGAGGATTATCGGGTTTTTGCGCAGTTTAGGTCGGGTTGCGTTACGATGTACCTTGTGACTACACGTGTAATTAGCAATGATATAGTTATTACACATCATGATTTATACATTACTGATTTGGTCTTGATAAAATCTATGAACATATGTTTTCCACAATGGTCATGTCTATTGGTTATACTAAATTCAGGTAGAACGAAAAACTAGCGGCCCGCCCCCGCTTCGCAAGGGTCCAACTATCTCGCTATCAAAGGGTCACTTTTTCCTAATCTTCCCCTCTACATTTCTAATATTTTCTTTGATAAGAACCTTCTCCTGACAATAACAAACACAACAAAAAAAGAATTAGCAAAATTGGTCCAGACGTTGTTGAGTTATGCGCTTACCAACACATTTTGCGATCCATTTTTATGTATAAGATATAACAAGCCTTTGATTAACTTGCAATTCATTTATCCTATGTATGTTTTTTTGGATATATACGATATATGTATATATATGCCAGCATAAATAACAGCTATCCCAGGACCTATTGACACCTGATAAAACCTAGCTTTTCTCATTTTATGTGATAGGACGGCAAACGATTACCTGATGGTGAACAATCAACTCTGTGGATGTTTTATGCCGGTTTTCTGGGAGGCCATGGTATCAATCCGGTCGAGCTGACCCTTTCGTGTCAATGCAGATATTGACATAAAATAGAAATAATCACAGCACACATCCTGCACAGTGCACACGTTCAAAAATCATTCGATTGCTATCAATGGCGACCTAATTCCGAACGTTCGTTATTTTTGCACACGCGTGGCTCCGGGAGTCAGGCCAAAGTTTTAATGAAGGTATAAATGCTAACAATCGGCGTGTAGTGCAACACTTTGCTAGTTTTACCGTAATATTATCAAAGTATGTAAGGGGCGTCTGTGGAACATTGTTTTGATGGCTCACGTTTAAGTTTTGAATTTGGGGGCGCTGATGTTGTTTTTCGGTGAAAAAGTGGATACACAGAATTTTAAATGAATTGGGTTGTTAGACTGTTAACTGCTGAAATGGTTTGCTTATTACAATACCCTATATAATCCCCATCCTGATAGACAGAACTCACAGGAGAAACTCCTTATGAGAAGCAACATAAAAGATAGATATCCAGGCACTATCACTGTTCCTTCATGGACGTTTTTGATTTGCCCGTTCTCCTGACTTCCTATTTCGATCTCATCTCAAATCTCATCTTACTTCTCACACAACAAACTCACTTTTATTTTTTCCCTGTTCATGAACCTACTCTTATATTAATAGGCATCCAATACTTTTCTTCATAAGATGTATCTACAAAACATGTTGTTCATGTTTTCATAGTTATACTTAATTAAAATTATTACTTACTAGCGGCCCGCCCCCGCTTCGCACGGGTCCAACTATCTCGCTATCAAAGGGTCACTTTTTCTACTTTTCTCTCCTTTTCTATTATTTGGTATATTGATGATAAGAACCTTCTCCTGACAAGGAAAAACATAACAAAACAAAATTAGCAAAGTTGGTCCAGGCGTTGTTGAGTTATGCGCTTACCAACACATTTTGCGATCCATTTTTATATACATTCAGTCAACAAAGTATCGGGAATGAATGTTTTTTTTATGGTTCCAAATTCGATTTTTTTTTTTTTTGTTGTTGTTAGATTGGCATAACTGTTTTCCATTTTGGCGCGGAATTTGAGTTGCATCTGTTATTTATATTAAAAACAGTGCTGTTTTTAGTTTTATAATATCTAGTGTGTATTGCGAATTTCATAATGGACAAAAACATCGAACAAAGAGTTTGTCTTAAATTTTGCATCGCCAATGAAATTTCGTGTTCGGAGGCACTCAAAATGTTACAGAAGGCTTACGGTGAATCGACTTTATCAAAAACACGTGCTTATGAGTGGTACAAAGCGTTCAAAAGCGGTCGAGATGTGATAGAAGATTTGCCTCGTTCTGGTAGCCCATCAACGTCTACAACTGAAATTAACATCGCAAAAGTGAAGGAAATAGTGACTGAAAATCCTCATTCAAGTTTGAGAGAGATGGCCGCCGAACTTTCTGTATCTCACGAGTCGATCCGTACCATTTTAACAAATAATTTGGGTATGAAACGTGTTGCCGCTCGGCTAGTCCCAAAAGACCTGAATTTTCTTCAAAAACTAAATCGCATGAAAGTCGCTGAGGACATGCTAGAACGAGTCAATACCGACCCAACATTCATGAAACGCATTGTTACTGGTGACGAGACGTGGGTTTACGAGTTTGACATGCAAACTAGTCAACAAGCTTCGGAATGGCGCCTTCCAACTGAACCAAAACCGAAAAAACCACGTCAAAGTCGATCAAAAGTCAAAGTCATGTTGACTGTTTTCTTTGACTATCGCGGTGTTGTGCACTCAGAATTCTTGCCCGAAGGTCAAACGGTAAATAAAGAATATTATTTGAGCGTTATGCGGCGTTTAAAAGAACAAATTCGACGAAAAAGGCCAGAAATGTGGAAAGAAAATTCTTGGATTTTGCATCACGATAATGCGCCTTCGCACAAGGCCATCATTGTAAACGATTTTTTGTCCAAACACTCAACAAACACCATCGAGCAGCCACCATATTCACCAGATATGGCTCCAGCCCACTTCTTTCTTTTTCCCACACTCAAATTACCCCTTCGTGGCACCCGTTTTCAATCGTTAGAAGACATAAAGGAGAATTCGCGGCGAGCACTGAACTCAATTCAGGAAACAGCGTTTAAAAAAAGTTTCGATGATTGGATTATTCGTTGGCGTAAGTGTATCGTTTCTGAAGGAGCATACTTTGAAGGTGATAAAATAAGTTTAGATGAATAACAAACATTTTGTGTATTATTGACTTTTTCCCGGTACTTTCTTGACAGAGTAGTATATAGATTTCGTTAATCATTTTTGTGGCAGAAAGCCGAAGTAAAGAATATTCATGAATATAATAAAATTCAGTATCTCATTTCAATATATATAACACAGTTTTGTACATATTTTTGCACTGTGGCACTGTGTACAACAAAGAAATAAACAAAGTTAAACTTTAATCATGTCTTTAAAGGAAACAGAAGAGAAGATTGATGACACCAAAGTTGATTCGCCAAAAAACTTTTCATGTTTTACCTCCATCCATTATTATCATGAGCCTATAAACGCCCACTACTGATCAAAGGCCTGGCAGGAACTAGTCAATTTCCTAGTCGAACAGTTTTATCATCAGGACCGCTACGCAGTGGAATTATTTGCCGGAGTCTGTGTTTCACGAAGGCTACCTAGGTGCAGACAAGGCCCGAGTGAATAAGTACCCATAAGGGTAACCGTGCTCGATTGTAGGTCGCATCATCGCTTTACTACCACCAGGCGAGATAGCTTCCAAACGCCAGCCCATTACTAATAGTAGGTAACCATAAAAAATTTTGCGATCGAATTATTGTTTCGGACCTGGGTAGTATGTGTACGTGAATTTGTATGTTTGTAAACCCAGGAGAGTAACCTTACTGCAACGATTAAGCGAGTAAGCCGTTTAACACAATAATAGATTTAAAGGCACACGAAAGTATGTTTGACATTGTACACGCTCCTCAAAATTCAAATTAAAACTTTTGAAGATCCTTGTCTTGCTCCAGAAATTTTATTGATCTTTTCGCACGTGTCTGTTCTGTGCCCACTTTTTTGCATGAACGCTTTTAAACAAGTCGAAAACTCATCAAACAGGCAACTCGTAAGCAACACAATCTTTATACCCGGATACACGTAGGCCCGAGTCTTTACCGGCTCATTAAAACTTATACCCGGCTTCCTTGTACCGGTTATTCCCTGTTATTTGACCGGAAACACCGGATATTTAAGCACATTTAAAGGTTTTGGTTTCATGATGTTCTAAAGGCTTTTTAAAGTGAAGTTAGTATTTGAACATTTATTAAGGATTTTTCTGAATATAGCTTTAATGATTTACTGATTGTGTCACCTTGTTACTTTGGATCTGTATTTTTTGTAGAATAGGTGGCAAACGAACAGAAGGATAACCTGATGATAAGCCACCGGCGCCGCCCATGGACACTTGCAACACCAGAGGAGTCATAGGTGCGTTGCCGACCCTTTAAGAATCTCGGCTCGTTTCTTGAAGGTTTGAAGGTCGTATCGGTTCGTGAATAACGCTGCCGGAATATCATTCCAAACCTTTGTAAATTTTATGTGTTTTTTTCTGAATCTTGAATTTGTATAAATGTTTTCTTGTTCTCATTTTCTTTACAATATTCTATTTATTTCGCACATTACTCTTACATAAAAACTTATTTGAACATAGTGGTGTGATGCTAATCTTATCGTCGAACAGCAAACCAGCTTTTAAAATCGTGTGATGTGCATATTCTTTTATTGAAAATTTAAGTAACAAGCGTGAAATTTCTTTGGTATGAAATGGTTTGTGTAATGGGACTAGAGCTTACATTATCACGTCTCATTAGAAGCTAGTACGAGAACATCAGAATCTTTGGTTTTTCTTGAGAGAGTTTCTAATGTAAGGGTCCCAGGGGTTTAAATGCCCTCTTTCTCATACATGATGATACGCCAATCTTCAGGTTCATGCGCCTTATTCTCATAGGATTCAAAACCTTAGAAATATCAATGTATGTTTTTTGAATTATATGTACCTTCTTAAACAAACAGGAAAATTGAAGTCGTAATTAGTAATTTTAATTTTCAGATCGCCAATCTAAATTGAGCTAGCGATGTCTTTGATGATCAAACCTTTTCCATGCGAATAGAGTCGTTTCTTCAACAGTAAATACTTATAGGCTGCTGATCTGATCTCCATTAAAACATCAAATTTTCTTCGACCACTGTTTATTGTTTATCCTTTTACAAGTCAACATCTGCATTCTTGATAACGATTTACGGCCGTTCTGAGAATTGGTAAATGAAACTTCAGAGTCTTTCGAAACCAAAAACTAATTAAGACACCACTTACAAACTACACTCTTCATTCAAATGTAAACCATATTCCTCTGTTTTACATACGAAAATACTTTGCTAACCTCCTGTTCTAGTTTGACAAAATATACTAGGGATCGTTTTATTTGTGATGGATAGATGGGACACCTCGCTTATCATGTCACAAGTGTATCTGTGGCTGCAGATGGCTTGAAGTTTCTGCGTTCACCCCAGGGAGGGAGTTTCCCCCTTACCCTATCTACCAATAAATATACGTCTACGAGTTACGTTGAACGGTACAGTGAGCGATATAAGTTTGAAAGATGTTTACTTTTTTTATTTTAGACAAAACGCTGTCCCTTCTTTAGTATTTTCTCATGTGTCGTGGGTATGTTTACAAACACAACATGCAGCAACAGCACCAGTCACGATCAAGTTTCTATATCAACCGGCACAACCGTCGGGTAGTAGCCCACCAGGCACGGTCACCTCGCCTGGTCGAAGGATGCTTCTTTTCCGAAATAAGGAAACTTTACTCTCTGTTCCCTAAAAAACTAATTCATTAATATATCACGTCTAGACTCGGAACACCAATTTGTTTATTACAAAGCCTTTCAGGAGCCGGCTGCCCCGAAATGAGGTCAACTATCCCGTCAATTTTAAAAAAAAGGTAGAATAATCGAACAAAGCTTCAAGAAATAAATAAACTTAAATTAACACAGAAAAAAAAAATAAACAAGGTGGCAACATGCCCCCTGCTATAGAGGTGCTAAGTCAGTATAAGTTGGGCCCAGTGAGAACACAACACTGTTTTCAGTTTCTTTATTGTGTACCATGACACAAACATCAATCACTAGTCTCGTTTAAAAATGTTTAGCGTTTATTAACTTAAGATTAGAAAAAGTCTATGCTTGAATTAGGATAGCACGTACATACTCCGAAAAGGTCACATTGCTACGACTAGAGTTTTTCACATCACACAAAATAACACCATATTTTTAAGTACATAAGCGTCATATTTACATTACAATATTGACACATTTCATCACTTTTAGGGAGGTAAAGACAAAAATAGATATTTTATAATCTCCGTGCAATTTTCCCGTTCAATCTGGGTAATATTATCCGGTAGCCATATTGCCTGGGGCCCATGAATTTTAAAACGAAGACGCCATGATGAGTAAATTATGAATTCCAAGACGACAGTTCCTCCGTGACGATTTTTGGGGGCCCGCGAACTGTAATATTCGTAGGCCACGACACTTTGTACCTAGAAGTATATATAATAGGTATATCTATTACTTACACAGCATAATATTTTCTGAAAGAAAAAGACCTGTAATATACAGGTATTTTTAATTAAAGGTCAAATTCAAATAATTTCTGTCAATGCATTTTTCAACGTCTAGACCATAGAAATCAAAGAAAATTTATATAATAAACAATACCAATATGAATATACAGGTATATAGGTTTAAAATTATTGATATTGGTTACTTTTTCTAGGCAAACTATATTATTACATTTAAATGAATTTCTATGTATATTTTGAATAGATCATGCATGGTTTTAATATAAGAGTCTTGTATGATCTTTCATATGATACAAGATCGGAGTCTAAATTTTTTTTATGTTCTCAATGACTCATAATTATGACAAGATTAGTAAAAAGTATGTGCTGCGTTGTCCTGTTTTCCCTTGCTCTACGCCTTTCGCACCTCAACTTACACAACAGTAAGGCTCTACCAATAAATATATAATTGAAGAACACATAACTTTCACAAATAATAGTAAGGCTCCCTAAATTAGGAATTAGGAATTAAAGTAGCTTATGTCACTTACAGTAAATGTAGCTTAAAAATCAGTACAAAAAAATTGTTTTTTTTTATATTGTAACTTTTATAATATAATAATTATTATAGATCACATTGTTTACAAACGTATAAAATTATTATTATTACTTATCACCACAACGGAACCCTTACCAAAAAACTTGAACAACCTTACCGATTTTATTTTCTCAGTAATATTGTTGAAGTGTAAATATGTTTTTACGGGAAATATAACGGTATAGTGAGAAGGGGGATGAACAGTGTGGCAGGTCGTTGGATGAATGTTTGTTTGTCAAATTTGAATATGAACTGACATTATTTATGTACGTTCTGTCATGGAGGGGGAAAATATGATCTGTAAACTGTTTAGTGACAGCTCAGAGTAAGCTGTTATCCTGTACTGGTACCGCATTGAGGTTTACTTTCGTTTTTGACGTTATTTGGTGTGATAAATACTTTATTTTTATAACATAAGTATTTAAGTATGTAGATCGTATGTGTAAATAGAAATGGGTTTTTATTATACATTTTTTTTTCTTTTTTTTTAACGTTGCCCCGTATTAGAATTTTCTCCTGTGTCGTGGATGCGTTTGCAAACATACAATGTCACATACACATCTCACAGAAAGATTGTTCCATACGGGAATCCGCGATACGTTGCATGGCAGCACCGCACCAATACCGTGCAGTCACTGCCTAGTCGCTCAGCTTTAATGGGTGTTTTAAAATCGATAACGCGAATATTATTTCAAATTGCATAACACAAAACACAATATTCTGTTATAATATTAAACTTAATAAGTTTTTTTTTTTGTAATCGCGGGCGTTTGGGCCTTATTATGCCTAGTGATAAGCGATGATGCAACCTACGATGGAGCACGCCTACCGATAAGCAAACTATTTACTCGGTCCTTAAAGACACCTTTCGGAAAACACAGACTTCAGCAAAAGGCACTCTTCGGTAAACTTGTCTTTTTTTCAATTGCTGCATGTTTATAACAAACTAGCGGCCCGCCTCTGCTTCGCACGCGTCTCCCACTATCTCGCTTACGACCAAAGTTTCCCTATTTCCCAGATCTCCCTTCTACTTTTCTAGAAATTTCTTTCATAAGAACCTTCTCCTGACATTAACAAAAACAAAAAAAAAAAATTAGCAAAATTGGTCCAGGCGTTGTTGAGTTATGCGCTTAACAACACATTTTGCGATCCATTTTGATATAAAAGAAATAAAAACATATTTTGTAAATTTTCCTAGGACATACAGAACATTATGTCGTCGCCTGTACCCGTGGCACATGTGTTCCAAGCGTCAGAATTAGATTTGTCTGGATCTAACAACAACCTGCGACCGACGCTGTATTGACATCGCAATTAAACAAAACTACATACGAGTTTTATTTATTTTTCGGTAAAATCTTTATAGTGTTGATTTTTTAATATAGTATTTTTTTGTGAAGATAAAATCATCAAATGACTTCTCTGAAGGAACGTCAGACTCTTACTGACTAAAAATCTCTCGTTCCTTTAGACCGATTTGTTTTTGTTTTTTAAAAACGTTACCCCACACTAGGATAACCTTTATTAAGATTTTATCCAATAATGTTATCACCTCAACTATCGAGACCACTAGGGCTTTATCTACGCCTCAAACTACCAAATAGACCAATAGATGGGGCTCAATAGGGCTGATGTTCCACGGCACTGGCCTGGAGTAGAATAAGCAATGGTGTGGTTTTTTGTAAATAAGTCTTAAAAGGACGGCAACGCGCCTGTGACTCCTCTGGTGCTGCAGGTGTCCATGGGCGGCGCCGATCATCCATGTCGACTATTCCAAAAAAAAAAATAGATGACACTCCCTCTCGCCATACCCAGAGTCATTTGATGGGAAGAGTCAGTCATTTGACGATTTTACACAATAAAAAACAGGTATTTTTCTAAGCGCCCACTTCCACCACGCTTGGCAAACATTGCAACAAACAGTAGTGTGGCACAAAATTATCACGTGAGTGGGGTTACTGAAAGGTTGATATCCTAAGAAAGGCCGTCAACGTACTCTTTAGACGCTGCGGGTATGTCCATGGTTGCTTACCTTCAGGTGACACGTCTGCTCATTTCCTTCCCAAAATAAATAAAAACTTAAAAAAACACAATTTTTTCGTACTCACCAACAAAACAACTCATTCTCATACCCTTTTCGCCAACCTGAAAGTTCAAGGCCACAGCCTACCTTTAATTTAAAAATCACAAATAATGACGTTACATTTTATAACGCCCACGAAAACACTCGACGACTTATTTTACCAAAAACATTTAAAACATAACGTGAGCAAGATAAGAGTTCCCGTCGCAGTACAGTCGTGCACACACGTGTTAATGTAATCTTGATTTTATTTTTTTTGGAATCGACCTTTGCGCTTCTTCTTAAATGGTAAGTTGTAAGTTCTTTTACAAACCATATAAGATTTACGTTCACCAAGAAGTAGGTAAATTATAACTATTGTTAAACATTGTAAATTTTAAACCCAAAATATAATTACCGGTACGGATTATTTGCGATAGCAACAATCGCTACGCTTACCCCGCAACCCCGGCTGAAGGATCTTATTGTTTGTATGTTGTCATACTTCATCAATGTCATTTTGCTATATATGTACTTCCCATATAATTCTAAACAGTGGCTTACGTCTACTTAGCTATCATAAAAATATTTTTTGGTTTAGTTTACAACTACCTCGTTAACGTCGGATGGATTGTTAGTTCCCAATTGTTCCCTTTACTTTATTCAAAACTTTCTTTCGTAAGTAACATAGGTTACACAGTAAAAATAGGATTGACAAAATTTGTCCAGATGTCCAACCGTTGTTGAGTTATACGTTTATCAACACATTTTACGATTAATTTTTTGTAAACACATAAGATCACAAAACATTTCCAATTAAAGTTAATACTAAAAATACTGAACAACACTTATCTCCAACCATCTTCTCAAATAAATGAGTGAACACTTCGCGGTATCTAATTCATTAATATTTTAACGATTGAAGATGTCATCACTTCGACTTGCCAATATTTTGAATGATTTATTAGCTTTTCTTTGACAGATTTCCAATCGTTGTCCTTGAAATTGAAAACCGATTTTCGAAGAAAACGGAGCAATCAAAATAACGTAATAATAATTATAGAGCTTGTCTTAACCTCTTCCTTCTTTGTAAACATAATATGCCACATTTGTTTTATTTTATGTATGGTAGATGGTAAGCAATCAGCGCTGCACATGGATAAGGGATTTGGAGATTTAGGGATTGAAGAGGGATTGGGGGAGGGGAAGGATTGGTCCTCCGGTAACCTCACTCACACGGCGAAACACAACGCTGTGGCTGTTTTACGCCGGTTTTCTGTGAGGCCGTGGTATCACTCCGGTAGAGCCGACCCATTCGTGACGAAGCATGGCTCTCCCACACTTAAATTGTTGAATGTTTTTGCTAAATACTTTTTTTTATGTGTTAGGACGACAAACGACCTTGCATATTACCTGGAGGAATCAATCGACACCCTCATTATTAGAGGACTTGCAAATGCGGTCCAAGTCATTCGGGGTAAAGGATTTGATAATTGGGGATATGGAAATGAATTGGCACAGTGTAATCTCTCAAGTACGGCGAAGTACAATGCTGTCATTATTTCATGCCGGTTTTCTTCGAGCCCGTGGTATCACTCCATCTTAGCTGATGTATTTGTGCGAAAGAATAGCTTTTTTACACTTTGTAAATTCACAGCAATAAAACTAAGGTAATTTTAGTGCTTTTATTTTGTAATCCATCTAGATATATTACAAAATGTGGGAGAGCCATGCTTTGGCACGAACCACGAATGGGTCGGCTCAACCGGAGTTATACCACGGCCTCACAGAAAACCGGAGTGAAACAACCACAGTGTTTTGTTTCGCCGTGTGAGTGAGGTTACCGCAGGCCCAATCCTTCCCCTTCCCTAATCCCTCCCCAGTTCCTAAATCTCCAAATCCCCAATCTCTAAAAGGTCGGCAACGCACTCGTAACTCCTCCGTTGCGGGTGTCCATGAGCGGCGCTGATTTCTTAACATTTTTTATTACATTAAAAAAAAGATATAAAATCTTTTTTTTACAATTTTTCATTTATAAGAAAATAAATGAAAATTAAAAAAGTAAGAAGGTTTAGAAAAGTAAGAAAGTTTAAAAACCAATCAAATTTGAACAAATTTGCACTATTTATATCTATACCAATTTCTCAAATAACATATTCAATACACTAAAACGTATCAATTGGTTCGCGTGCCAAACACGCTGGCGTGTGACACGCTCCGGTACCGTCACGCGTACTCCTACACGCGCATATTTTCACGCATTGTTACTTAAAGTTAATTAAACTACCGGAATGCTACGTTCCTTAAGCTTGGTTAGGCAAACAGTTAATAGAGAATTGTTTGTGGATTGATATAGGTAGATGTGGGTCAGAAATGTGTTGATAGGGCGTAAACGGGTGGGCATATTGTATAATGGAAAACATATTTTAGTACACACATATAAACATAGAGACTTTATTGCCTTGGTGGCCCGGAGGTTAAGGCGCCCACTTCTCATGCATGAGACCTGATGTCAGACCGACCATTTCTGACCAGGTTCAAAATCTAGCAAGTACCGATGTGACGTTTACTGAGTCCAGTAAATGATATTTCTAAGATTATCTAGACACCACTCACATACACTGGGAGGAAACCTGGACCTAAAATTTCAATTATAAGTTTGAAATCGCGAAACGAAGTGATGCTCAAACCATCTCCGCGTGAGAAGAGGCCTTTGCTCAGGACGCTCGCTTATAGGCTGGCGTTGTATACATCGAGGCGTTTACAAATTAAGTTTCAAGTTTTACCTACTTGCAAATAAAGTGCAATATAGTTTTGTGACTATGTGTTTTTTGCAGTCTTGATTTTAACACGTATTGGGCTAATAGCTTTTAGCAGTGTCTTTCTAATTAATCTTCTTAAAAAAGTCACATCGAGAACAAGCAGGTTAATACGAGTATATTATTATTAATTTGTAGCCCCTCAAATAACAAATAAATAATCTGGAAAGTACATACAGAAAGTCTAATGAAAAAGTACCAAGGGGTGCAAAGCTTAGTGTGGGAGAGCCAAGCTTCGGCACGAATGGGTCGGCTCGACCGGAGTGCTACCACGGCCTCACAAAATTCCGGCGTGAAACAGCCACAGCGTTGTATTTCGCCGTGTGAGTGCGGTTACCGGAGGCTCAATCCCGTCCCTTCGCTTATTCATTCCCGATCCTTATATCCGCAACCCCTATCCACAAAAGGCCGGCAACGCACTCATAACTTTTTTAGTGTTACGGGTGTCTATGGGCGGCTCCGATTGCTTACCATCAGGTAATCTGTCTGCTCGTTTGCCGACTCATACTATAAAAAAAAGCAGACACAAATTTTCTCCACTATTTATTAAATGTTAAAGGTACATACTTATAAACGCTCCTCTTCAATCACTCCAGGCATCTATTTTAAAAACCGAAAGAATATCCGTTGCGCAGTTTTAAAAAATTAAGCTTACCTACATAGGGATATAGGGACAGGTAAAGTGACCTTTTCTTTATACAAACGAACCTAGCAAAAGGTTAAAAAAAAATATCAAAACACTTTTGTATCCGATTATACGCTGATGACTTGCGTACGGCATAACGATTTGCATGGTAAAAATAATGGTGGCTGCACGCGCCATGACTGGCTTCAACGTAAATCACGTAAACCACGTAAATCCACGTTAACGATGTTTTGACGAAGCCTTTTATGTACCTTCCGATTACACTTATGTAACTTAGGCATAGGTAGCTGTCGTTATTTTTAGGCAGGTTAGGTCTTTTGTGGGAGGGCTTGCGTAATGCTGTAGTTGGAACCTGGTGTTTGTGTTCTTTTGGCGGCGTGGTTAAAAAACCAATCAACAATACTAACTAAATAATATTATAAGATCAAGATAAATAAAACACCTTTACAACTCACAGCTGTCCAAAAAGCAAGCATTAAAAGTGTGGGAGAGCTAAGCTTCGGCATTTGTCGGTTCGACCGGAGTGATACCACGACGACACAGGAAACCAGCGTGAAACAAACACAGCGTTGGGTTTCGACTTGTGAGTGAGGTTGCCGGAGGCCCAATCCTTCTCGCTCCCGTAATCCCTCCCCAATCCCAAAATCTCCAAATCCCTTATACGCAAAAGGTCGGCACCGCACTCGTAACTCCTCCATTGTTGTGGATGCCCATGGGCGGCGCAGATTGCTTTCTATCAGGCAATGCTTCTGCTCGTTTGCCATTCTATCATAAAAAATAGTACTATTAAAACGCCTTTAAAACCCACAGTTATCTAAAAAGCAAGCATAAAATAATGTTATTCGACAAAACATTCCATTAAAACAAACTCCCGAAAAATGATTTATTCCATTCTAATACCAAAAACTAATACCACTGGTATTTGATTCAACTCTTATTTTTTTTCTATTCCGAACGGATACCACTTTTTAAATAATTTAATTTAATGTACGAACGAATACCAACAACTTGAATTTGGTACAGTCAGCGCAGTCAAACCTAATCAAAGTAAATTTGTTTTTCGATATTTTTATGTAATCGTAATATAATGTTTAAAATTTTCCAAATTAACTTCACTCCAATATTTTTACAAAGGTTAGCATAGGTAAGAGTAGTTTTAGTGAATCATCTTGCTATTTTTTTTACCTGCGAGAAAGGGTGAGTTTGCTTTATTGTTTTAAAATTCGTATGAAGGTGATGAATGACTGATTAGATTATACAAAAAGTTGATTTTCTGTGATATTTTACAATTGTTAGATAAAAAGTGATTTATTTTTGTTAAAAATTTACCTGACATAGTTGTTATGGGACAGACTACCTAAGACGTGAATAATTACGGACCTATCTAATAATAACTATATCAAATACATTTCAATATAAATTAAAAGTTATTTTTTTGAGATATTTTGTAATTTTTAGATTGTAAATAAATATTTCCAGTTTGATGTCCTTGCAAAAAAAAATATTTATTTATTTATTTAATATCTTTATGCACAAAACAAATGTACAAAGGTGGGCTTAATGCCATGGCCCGAGATGACTGCGCTTTGATGGGCATTCTCTGACAGCCAAACCTTTGGATGCAGAGATAAATATAAAGGTGCACATATTATACTGTAAATATACATACATATATATATACTTATATATATACGTACTATATATTATATATACAGCAATAATATAGTTACATATACTACTTAAAATTATACATATTTTGCTATTTGATGTCATGATCACGATACCTCTGCCAACCTCTTCAATAGCAACTCCCGAACCTTTTGCTTGAACGCGATTCGACACCATCCTGACATCGAGGGGGAGCGCATTCCATAGAATAATAGATTGAATAAAAAAAGAAGAATGAAGAAATTTTGTGTGATGAGTTGGACATTGAAGAAGGCGGTTATTAGAAGAACGGAGATACTTGCTGTGGTTTGCGCATGTATACTGGAAGTAAGGGGATAGATATGTTGGCGAAGAAAGAGAATCAAGGAAAGAGAACAGAGTGGTTAGCGCCCTTTGCTCCCTGCGCTGGCGTATAGGCAACCACTTTAATTGCAGCCGATGTGCAGAAACATGATCATATTTACGCAGGTTGAAGACGAAACGAATGCAGTTATTCAGAAGTCGGTCAAGTTTATTGAGGAGATCTGCATTCAGGTCATAATAACACACATCAGCATAATCAATTTTGGGAAACAACAAGGCCTGCACCAGCATTGACTTGGCGATGGACGGGAGCAGGTTTTTGTCAGGAAGAGTCGGACTGGAGACCTTTGGGAGCGGGCGAACAAAAGCTCTTCGCCAAAGGGAGGGGAAGGAGCCGGAAAAAGGGAAAAATTAATGATGTGGGTTATAGCTGGTAGGAGGTGATCAAGAATAGTCACAATCATGTTTCGAGAAATGTTGTCACAACCTACCCCTTTGGATTTGATGGAAAGGATAATCTTACCAACCTCTGCCGAATCAACCGGAGCTAAGTGGAAAGGATTAGCAATATCAGGATGCGTCAGACCAGAGATGAATCTTAGCGTGTTCTGTTTCACTAGACGGTCCATGATTGGTACTGTAGCGAAATGCTTGATGAGATCGTCTAAACACATTGTATTGGGAAGATCTGAATATTGTGTTTTGCCGATGCCTAGAGTTCTGAGGAACTTCCAGATATCGGCTGAAGAAGAGGAAGAAATGTTTTCGAGAACGTGGCGGCGTTTAGCATTACGCACCATCTGGTTACACCTATGTCTCGCAAGTTTGAAGGCCGCCCAGTTTTCGTCAGTGCGATCCCTCCTGTGTTTGCGAAACGCCCGGTCCCTGCGGCTCATAGCCATCCTTATCCCAGGAGTCATCCATGGCGCCGGTGGCCGTTTCACCTCCAAATATTATACCTGTATAATATTTTTTATTTGCAAAACATAGAGGAACTAAAATTATATTAAAGTTGATTATTTAAGTGATATTTTATCATTGAACAAGACGTTTGCAAACAAAATTTGATTTTTTTGGAGTTATCTTTTTTTTTCAATTAAAGGTCTTATATTTATATAGAAAGCATTTTTACTGACTGTACCTTATATCTTTGAACTTGTTTTGGTATTAGTTTAAACAATGGTATCGGTTCGGAATAGAAAAAAATATGAGTTCAAACAAATACCAGTGGTATTAGAATGGAATAAATCCGAAAAATAAACAAAACATATTTCTAAAAACAAACGTTAGGGAGTGCCCAATTAAAAATGTATTCCACGCATCCAATGCGAGGCCGACCGGCAATAAAACCAGCACACAACTTTTACACTTCACCACTTGAAACTTATGGTCATAACTACACGAGCCAATAGCCGGTTAGCCGAACGTTTTAAACCACGATAATGGGTCGCTTAACGGCCTCAAAATGGCTCCAAAATGGTCCCAGAGTGGCCCCAAAGTAGTCCCAAAATGAGCCAGAATCCAGCACATTTAATAAGTCCTGCAAGATTATAGAAGTTGAAATTCAATTTGCTAGAACACCTTCCCAGACTGGGTAGCGATAACGTAAAGTTGGTTGTACACTTCGAGAACTTTCTGAAGCAGTTTTGATTTCTCGAAGATTTATTTGAGATGGTAGAGTATGAGCTGTAGAATGTAGTTTAATATTATTTAAGTGAGATAAATTTATAAATTGAAAATGCATTAACTTCTTTAAAAAGTTTAAAAAATTATGTATGTGGAAGTAATACTTTACGGTTTTCCACTACTGAAGCTATTAGTGAAATACCATCTATTTTATTGACTATGAAAGGATATTTATGGACTGAACTTTTTTCTTTGAACTAAATATTGGCAGTTACCAAACCAACACTGAATATTTAATAGCAGTTTCCAAGGTTAGAAACACCCTATATCATTTTCGAATTGCCAAAGATGATAAACAAAATCAGAGTGCGCAAAATCTCAATAATCTGACTGTGTCACCGTCCGCGATCCGAATCTGCAGCCAGCGATTATCCGCTGAACCAGTTTAACAAGAACTAGTTAAATTAAACTGGAGATTAGTGCAGCGCCAAACTTGAGCACTAACTGTATACGTTAACTTTGAAATATATAATAAACATGGGTTCAAAGTTTCGGAGGGAAACAGCATTGTGTGGAGTGAAGCTTCTTGTTTTTGCTTACTCAGGTTTTCTGATGTATTAAAATCAGATAGAACAGATATACAGCCAAGTTGATATTAAATTAATTTTATTTTTTCATATGTCGTGGTAGCCCGGAAGTTAAGGAGCCCGCTTCTCATGCATGCGTGGGTTCGAAACCTGGCAAGTACCAATGTGACTTTTTCCGAGTTACATGTACTTTCCATGATTATTTAGACTCCTCTGACAAACGGTGAAGGTAAACATCGTGAGGAAACCTAATTATAGGGATATCTAATTATAGGTTTGAAATCGCCAACCCGCATTGAGCAAGCGTGGTGATTAATGCTCAAACCTTCTCCTTGTGAGAAGAAGCCTTTGCTCAGCAGTGGGCACTTATGGGCTGATGATGTGTGATTTTTTCATATACACTCGCGAGCAAAAGTATGGAATCACTTACTTGGAATTGAATCCTCGCATCTTAAGTACTTAATAACTAGTTAAGAATAATAAAAATGGTACCATTTAAAAGGTTAAACTGTTAACTTTAAATTGATACCTATAAATTCATTTAAATCACGCCATAATTTCAGAAGTTATACGGGATTACGTTAAGAAGTAAGGAAAAAGATATGTATCAATTGTTTGATACGTCACGAGTTGCGCCCTATTGACCCCCTATAAAAGCACGTGTTATCGGATTTTCTTTATCAGTCGGCTTTCACACGTTGACCAGTACACATCTCTGCTACTTTAGACCCTTGAACTTGGACGACAATGGATACTACACCTACAGAAGCAGCACAAATCGTCGCCGTATTGCAAGAAGGGCTCAGCCAGCGGGCTGTCGCACGTCAGCTCCACATAAGCCAGTCCTGTGTTTCGAAAGTTTATAAACGGTTTCGGGAGACTGGTGGCTTTATCCCGAGACCAAGATCTGGACGGCGCCGGTGCACATCGGAGAGAGATGACCGTTTCATCGTGTCAACCTCTCTCAGAAATCGACATTTGACTGGTGTCGACGTCCAACAGGAGCTCCGAAATGTTCGTGGGGTAGCTGCCAGTGAGTGGACAGTTCGTCGAAGACTTAAGCAAGCTAATTTGACTCCAAAAAGGCCTGCCACAGGCCCGAAACTGACGGCAGGTCACCGACAAGCACGCCTTCAATTTGCTCGCTCCCATCTTAATTGGGAGGTTGAGCAATGGAGGCGAGTTCTGTTCTCCGACGAGTGCAGAATGTGTTTGCACGGCAGCGACCGAAGGGGTCGGGTCTACAGGCGGCCTGGGGAGCGATTTGCGCAGTGCTGTTTCGCTGAGACAGTGGCTTATGGGGGTGGTTCTTGTATGATGTGGGCCGGCATTTCCTTCGACGGTAAAACTGAGCTTGTTTTCGTGCCTGGCGGGGGACGAGGAGGCGGTCTAACTTCAGACCGCTATATTTCCGATATTCTGCTGGAACATGTCGTTCCTTATGCGGGATATATCGGCGATGACTTCATCCTTATGCACGATAACGCTCGTTGTCACACTTCCCGTGTCGCAACTGAATATCTCGAAGAAGTCGGTATCGCCACAATGAACTGGCCAGCACTCAGCCCGGACTTAAATCCCATTGAGCACGTATGGGATGAACTGAAGAGGAGGGTTCGTTCCAGAAATCCTGCTCCTTCAAGTGTGAATGAGCTGAAATCGGCTTTGATAGGGGAGTGGGAAGGTATCCCGCAAGAATCGATACAGAAGCTGATTAGGTCAATGAAGAACCGCCTTCAAGCAGTTATTAGGGCGAGGGGAGGGAACACAAAATATTAAATCTTAATTTTAAGGCCAAATAAAATTTTTATTAATTAATTTTTGTTGTTTTCTTCATTCATTATTTTTTCCATTATCCTTATGTTTTCCTAACTCCTTCACTCAATCCGGGATAGCTCTTAAATACTGGTGTGATTTAAATGAATTTGGTATCAATTTAAAGTTAACAGTTTAACCTTTTAAATGGTACCATTTTTATTATTCTTAACTAGTTATTAAGAACTTAAGATCGCGAGGATTCAATTCCAAGTAAGTGATTCCATACTTTTGCTCGCGAGTGTAGATGTGTTTTGGTCTAAGTTAGGCGAAGTATTAATGTTGCCTAGTTATAATTCCATAATGTAACAATAGTAGAAGTAAGTGTGGGAGAGTCAAGCTTCGGATTCACGGACAAGTCGTCCTGACTGGAGTGATAGCACGGCCTCAGAGAAAACAGACGTGAAACAACCACAGCGTTGTGTTTCGCCGTGTGAGTGAGGTTACCTAAGGTTGCCATGTATACCGCATGACGCAGGAATTGGAAACGGATGGTTTCTAGTCAGTAAGAGCCCGATATTCCCTTTCATACCACCCTGGACGAAAGAAGGAATGCCATAATTTTGCCTTCTCCAATGAGTATCGAGTGGATGCAGCTCGATAAAAGCCGACCTAGCTGAGAGGTTACGAAGACATTGGAGTTATTTTATTTTTTTTTTTTATGTTATAGCTCGGCAAACGAGCAGATGGATTAACTGATGGTAAACAATCACCGCCGCCCATGGACACTCGCAACGGAGGAGTTGCGAGTGCGTTGCCGACCTTTTAGGGACTAGGGATTTAGAGATTTAGGGATTGAGGAGGGATTGGGGAAGGGGAAGGATTGGGCCTCCGGTAACCTCACTCACACGGCGAAACACAACGCAGTGATTATTTCACGCCGGTATTCTGTGAGGCCGTGGTATCACTCCGGTCGAGCCGACCCATTCGTGCCGAAGCATGGCTCTCCCACACATAATACTCTTAAAAAAAAAGCGAAGAAATATTATTTTTTTAAATAATAAAGAACTTTGAATAATTGAAAACATTCATAAAGTAATAATTTTATTTTATAATTTTACTACGTAAGTGTGAAATAAAAATTATTCAATTGTAAATTCGCAGAAACTTTTCAGCATAATGCCAATTTAAACGCTGCTTTTGAAGAAACAGGAAAACATTTTCTCTGTATGAAGAAAGTAATTTTATTTATATTTGAATGTAACCTACAAGTATATGTTATCAAGTATTTCAGCTCTACTTGATATGAAACTACTTATTGCATACTTTCGGAAGATATTACTGTTTATCGAAATTTACAGAAATCCTAAAATTGTACCCCTATTGGCTACGTGCAAAGCGAGTAGTGGCGGATAGATAACGACCGCAGCGCACAACATGGCAGAAATTGGAAACAAATGCGGATGATCAGCTGTCGGTTTTCATTATTATATTCATTTTACAGTTAAACTATTGAATAAATTGCACTTAAATAATGTCAACAATACTATTTTAATATTTGATTTTATTTATATTTGCAAAGAAAATTATAATGTTTACAATGTTATTATTTGACAGCTTCCGCAAATGTTGTAAGCGCTACGAGTCACCACCGTCGCGCACATAGCCAATGAAAGGGGTACAATTTTAGGATTTCTGTCAAGGGCGAATTTCGATAAACAGTAATATCTTCCGTCTATCATTTTAGCAACACCACTTTTTCATCTCTGTTCCACGGCATTTTTTTTTTGTGTGGGTAACACAAGAAAAAATCCCGGCGCACCACTTATGTAGGTACTTATTTTCTGTTATGTAAATAAAGACAAAAATATTTTTTATGTCATAAGTCGGCTATCGACCAATCCAATTATCTAGGTAAGCAATCAGCGCCGCCCATGGACGCTCTTAATAACAAAAGAATTTCTACAAGTGCGTTGTCGTAAAAAGTCACCAAAAACTAAAATTTCGAGATCTGTGAGTTCTAATCAAAATGAACCCAAACAGATCCGTAGAGGGAAGCTACTACTTGGACGGGAATAAGTAGTGATGTGCCAAGTATCTACTGGGAATCCTTTAGTCCACTGCTTAAGTGCAAAGCAAGATACTAATGTGTTAGCAATGTATGTAGTACTCGCTTGCTCTGTAGAACTTTATCATGTGGATTGTAGCACTTTATGTTCATTAGAGATCCTTCTCCCATGTAATTATATCCTTAGCTCTTAGGAGACTTTAGGTTATGACTTATGAATGTACCTTTTTAAATAATGGTAGGAGGTTCTCATTTTAGAATGTGATTAAGTAAAAGTAGGTTGTTCTGTATCCCATTTATACTTTGTTGATTCTGTCGCGCGGTTTCACTCGCTGCTCGGCTCGTACAAATCGTAGCGTGATGTTTTATAGCCTTCCTCGCTAAGGGCTGATTTTTCAATAGTCAAATAAGTGTTATCTGAGGAATAAAATTGTTGCTCTCACTGTCTTATACAAACATTCTGATGCGACAGCATCATAACTATTCCCCAGGTAACTTTTATCTAATCATTGAAAAATAAGCCCTAAGAAACATAAAAAAAGAATCTCTCTCTTCAGTTTTATAATATTAATAATATGTAGTTAAGTATAGATGTGTGCAGGATTGTGTCTAGTGACGCCATGTTTTATCTAGGTATGTCAAATTTGAAACTTATTTCTTGAATCTTTTAAATAGGTATTTATTTTATTAAATTGAATTTAAAAATCGAAACATTTTTTTTATTTAGCCAAATACCTACCCTATAACGTTTAATTTAGGTATAAAAATTTAACGAAAAGAACTAAAAACAGAATACCTTGATTAATGCGTGTAAATAAAGTGAATCAGTCGGCCATTTTGCAGTGCAGGCTACAATTGTAATTTAGTGGCGTTCGTCTGTCGGTTTGTTAGCGCACCGCAGCCGTCCCGCCGCCGCCACGCTGCCGTCAGGAAATCAAAGTTTACGTTCCAAAGTTAATATTTATGATGAACAGCTCTCTAGTATTCGTTTGCCAGTGTTTTTCTTCGAGTTTTGTGGATTTAAATTAATTTTGAAGATATTGTAATTGATCAAAAGGCCTGCTGGAAGTACAGATGTATCAATGTGTTTTTTTTATTGAAGATATTTTCAATTTTACCTTTTGGTTATAATATGGTCGCAAATTAATCGAAAATGTTAGTTTAACTTTAGATTGATATGCTATTCAAAAAGTCAAAAATCATTTATTCCAATTAGACCTTTACAGGCACTTTTGAACGTCAAACAATTCTATTACCTGACAAGAACTAATAATTTTTGTTTTGTGTTCAGCATTCTTATTTTACATTGATCAAAATGGGCGTGGCGTTGCTTAAAGATTCATTTACCTATTTACAAAAAACTTTAAAAATAAAGTAACAGCTATTTACGTATATGACACAAAGACAAACAAAAATTATAGTAAAAACTGAAAATAAACGACTACCTACAATAAGAAATACAAAACGGAAAGGAAGTACATAACAGCAAATATATTTCATTCGTTATAATTAAGAAAAATATGGTAGAAAAGTAGAGTTTGGAGTATATTTTAGTAATAACATACATTTATTATGTTTTCGGCTTACTCACGTAATAATTTGACGAGATACTCGACTAGTTTCATGAATATGGGCCTCTAGCATGGCTTGAAACTAGTCGAGTATCTCGTCAAATTATTACGTGAGTAACCCGAAAACATAATAAATAATTTAGAATGTCTCACGAAAGTTAGAATAAAAATTACATACATGTATAAGTAATATATATATTTCAGTAAAGATGCAATAAATTGTTGCGTTGGTTATGAAATGTACAACAGCATAGAATATGGCATGGATTGTATACCTAGCTTGACTGACAATATAGCTTAAAATGGATAGAACACTTCCATAAACTAAAAATCTATTTTAATGTATGAATCCATTGTTCTTTATTGAATATTTTGCCTTGACTTTTAACATGTGACAGAAGTAATAGTGTTTGTCAAATATGACGTGATGTTTTCGGATGGCATTCATATGTTTTCAGCGCCTCTAGCGGTCATTTATGGAACTAAACTGACTTAGGAGCTGTTTACTCACATAGAAGTATTAACGAGTGTCAATTAATTATAGGCAAGGTGTCCAGTCGAATTTAGTACCGTTTTTCTTTAAAATAGATCTATAAAATCATTACTATGAAATTTGTCAAAAGTTTTGATTGATGATAACTTGATTGACGTCATATTTCTTACGTCAATTATTATGTTTATATCTCAAAAAAAAAAATCAAGAAAAATACTAAAACTAGATTGAAAATTCAATCAATTAATATGCATAATTTTTATTTTGAAATACTTTAATGTATTCATTTGTTGAAACAATTATTTTTGGCTTCATCATCATCAATGTTGTTCGCGTACAGTAAAGTGACAAGCAGTCAAACCCCATAACAAAATCTTACATCAACATCACAAATACACACCAAAATTCCACCACATCTTGAGGGGTTTATGGTACCACGTTAATATGACAACGCAAAAAATATCAAAACAAACCCTAAGCTACAAAAGACAGAGTCTAGTTTTCTATACTACACTGAAACGTCGACTTTGATGAAATGTGGTCATATCTTGTATCGAACTAATAAAACTATATATCGTTGGGAGGGTCGGCAGAGTTAGAAGGATTGCATCGTATTTCGTTTTATGGTTATTTGAATTTAAACTGTATGGGCGGTATTAACTGTTAGTGTACCCAGTTTAGATGTGAATTTAGATTTTAATGGTTTGGAAGGGTTTATGCTCTTCGGCCGTAAGGTCTAAAATTGCAAGTTGATAAATGTGTTTTAAGGACTTGTCTGTAAGTAAAGAGTTCGTTCGAAAGTTATTCGACCTCTTTATGGGGAGACTCTTGTGATTCATCTATTTTCACACAATACTGCAGTAGTGGACTATCTTAGGATAATACAGAGACAGGTCACGTTAGGTGCTATACACGGGTCAGTGTCAGTCTTTTACTGACCAAAACCCACCTCGGATGATTATTAAGTTTGGATGCTGGTGCAATACTAAGTTTTGGATCGACCCGCAAGCTAGTGTTGATATCTTGCAACCTGCAGTTCATCATTATCATCAGCCCATAAGTGCCTACTGCTGAGCAAAGGCCTTTTCTCACATTTAGAAGGTTTGAGCATTAATCACCACGCTTGCTTTTCCTTACGATGTTTACCTTCAGTGTATGTCAGTGGTGTCTAAATAATCATACAAAAATACAAAAACTCGGAAAAGTCACATTGGTACTTCCCAGGTTTCGAACCCTCATTGGGTAAACGGGCTTCTTAACCTCCGGGCCACCGCGACCAACTGAAGTTATAAATATTGAAAGAATACAACCATCCATGAAATGGCGCTTACTGCTCATAAAATTCGCTCAGCAGTTTTAGAGGATATGACAACACGCCTTTTATTATCATGGCCTTCTTACACAGGACGACACGCAGTGCCGAATTAATTATATTGCAAGAGTAACATTTGTTATGAGCACTTCATTTAAATAAAATAATCCACCATTGATGAGGCGCTCTTCCACTACCTCGAATTAAATTTTACTGAAAAATATATAACCACGTGTTACTGGAAATCGTCTTGAAAGATCTGCACGGTTCACGCGGAGGCTGGGCAACCGAAGTGTGGTGTGTTCAAATTCCCGTTCGGAAAAACACTTTGTGTTATAGACAATTTGTTCCGGATCTGGGTGTCATGGGAGGAGAATATCCGTTAGTAAAACAACGTATTCAAAAAATTTGGGCAAATAATTTACCTATTTTTTAATGAAGATTAATGAGGAATTTATTTTAGCAAGTAGGCCATATAAAACGGCATTTTTAAACGTCAACATTAATTTACATAAATCAAGATGAAGCCGGCCGGTAGCCTTCCATTACTTTCAATCATTCGTCATCGCTACCAAATTTTATTTCATTGCTATCATTCTTATTTAAACAAAAAACATCTCTTACAAAACACCGGTATAGAAAGTCAATAAACCACTAACAAAGTCTGGATCCGACTAACTTAATCCGAATATTAAATCGCGTCTAAAATTCACTACGCATAACCGACGTGATCATTCGCTCGTGTGTCGGCAGCCTATACAATAATCCGCTAGTTGTCTGTAAACGGCAGCGATGCGATTCGCGCGCGATCGTGCGTTAAATCGCTATACGTGGTATGCATTTTGCGATTATCTGCGTCGTGTGTTTAAGGCCTATGTTGGGGGTAGATTAGGGAGTGTCGACTGTCGACTTGTTATTCGATGATTGGAAAAAGTAACCAATTTTTTGAGTTTATTACTGCAGTTGAGAATTTTCTTTGCGAAATTTCGTGTTCAAAGTTTGGACATTAAAACCCAAGTATATAATTAATTAAAAAAACCGACTTCAAAAACAAAAAAGTGTCAAACAAGTAATTAAAATTGATATTTTAATACCACTCTTACGTACGCGAAGCTAATACTTTGATTATTAATAATAAAACACTATCAATTCTATGCGCTACCTATTCATAGGTTTGAATTCGGTGCCAAGCCTAATACATAATATAATAAGCATGATACATGAGTACCTAAACTCGCCGGGAGCGTGTGAATTTATTTGTTAGGATTTAAGAAATTTTGTACCGATTTTCTAACCGATTTTTGTACCGTTTAATTACCGGCGAAACTGTATATAACTTAGAAAGATATTTAGATGAATTATGAATTCTGGAAGTTTTCTCGTACTTGGTTGTTAAAAGTAGTAATAGGTTGCTGCGTTGTTAGTTGTGGAAATTTCGTCTTTTAGCAGTTAAACAGTCTTAATTCTCATTTAGTTTTATTCTGTTTAGGGCTTGGCACCGACTTCAAATCTATGAATAGGTAGCACATAGAATTGATAGTGTTTTATTATCAATAATCAAAGTATTAGCTTCGCGTACGTAAGAGTGGTATTAAAATATCAATTTTAATTACTTGTTTGACACTTTTTTGTTTTTGAAGTCGGTTTTTTTAAACGTAATTTTTTTTATTTTTTACTTTTTAGTGTCTATTACAAGTTCTTCTGTAAACTACAGTAACATTTTAAATATAAATTAACATATTGAATAGTATATATTTTTTTAAGTAGCTACCTATGTGTACGCCTACAAAAGAAGCCGCTCGATTAAAAAATATAGATCCCAAGAAATGGGCAAGTTCTCATCATCATCATCAGCCATTTTAATGTTCCCACTACTGGAACACAGGCAATCTCTCTAGGAAAGGGAACGTTCTTAACAATATAAATAAATTAAGTCCAAACACGAGGTAGCTACTGTATACCGTTGAGGAGTTCCCTAGACTGTCCTTCGTCTTCATCATCAGATCCCTAATGACAGTCACAATCCATCTTGGTGTAAAGATCTTATCAAAACGAATTAATTAAGCTCAAGCACAAGGAAGCTGCTATGAATCGTTGAGGAGTTCTCTCGACTGTCTTTCAGTTCCACCCGGAATTCCCTCGACGGTCAATGGTCTCCATCATCAGGTAAACTGCAGACCTTCAGTTGTTATAATACATACAGGTACAAAGTTTTCATCAATATAAATGAATTAAGTTCAAACACGAAGTAGTTACTGTAAACCGTTCAGGAGTTCCCTGAGCTGTCTTTCGTTCTCATCATCAGACCCTTAATGACAGTTACGACCAAGCCTGCTGCAAAGTGCTCGCCAATACGAATCATTCAAGCCCAAACACAAGGCAGCTACTCCCAATAGTCAAGGAGATCCCTCGACTGTCTTCCAGCTCCAACATCTGGTCGACTTCGACCTTCGTCAAGTTGTAGTGTTGTTAAAGGCCTACTTAAACATCATCCAAAAAAACTACTCGCCCATACAATTTTTGAAAGTTCCCCTCGGTTTCTCCAGGATTCCATCATCAGATCCTGACCTCATGACAATGGGACCAAATGGCAAGTATACCCAATCGAATAAAAAAAGAATTTTGCAAATCGGTCCAGGAGTCTTCGAGTAATCGGTGTACATACATAAAAAAAAAAAAAAAAAAAAATACGCGTCGAATTGAGAACCTCCTCCTTTTTTGAAGTCGGTTAAAAATATTAAATGTTCTTATTAAAGGTAAAGTTGAAATTGTACAACGGTATACATTACATTTGGTCTGAACTCACGCGAATTAATTTTGTGTAAATTACAAAGCATTTTAAAAGATCATTTTTATTTATAATCATTACTTTTCTAACTACTGTACTGTCCTTGGTGTCCCTGGCATTTAATGACTCAGTAGAGGTTATGGAGTAAGAGCAATGAGGAACCGCGGCCTCGGCCTAGAGTAGGACAAGAAACAAGGAGATTTAGTCAGTAAGAGTCTGAAATTCCCTCTAGCCCCATCCTCGGCGGAAGAAGTAATTTGCGATTTTTTAATTTAATTATTACTTAATCTTTACATTCCTAATCGATAATTTCATTCCGCAAAACAATCGCCAAAGAGCATATGAATTAAGTAATAAAATATTTCTGAGTACCGCGTTAACATTTCCATCAATACAACCTCAATAACAACTATCATATCTAAATCTAGACAATACAATTACGCGAGTCCTTTGTTAAATACTGAGTACAATTTCTAGCAACCCTTTGTAGTACCAAATGTTCCTAGAGCTGACATCAATGACCATATAGAGGGCGCCAAAGGCTATTCTCGTTTGCGGCCACTTTGACTCTAATTGAACTGTTGCCCAATATAACACAAATGGGCGAGCTCTCACTTATACCACTTGCTTCACAGAGTACTAGCGTGAAATAACGCTTACGTTTCTTCCTCTGAGTTCCTTTGAGTTTGTTTCGGCGTTCCTTCTCAGAGTAGTCAGACAGAAAATTCTTTATCTAGTTTTTTGCATAATTATTATTTCAACGTGTGCTATTTTTATGTGTTCACAAGTATGTGAAATTTCGGCTATCGATCATTACGAAACACAACGAAACAATTAATTTATTTTTGCAAATAGGCCATAAAACAAGTATGGGAATGTCATGCTTCGGCACGAATGAATTGGTACGACCGGAGTGATGGCCTCACATGGTGCATGGCCTCACAGAAAACCGGCGTAAAACAACCACAGCGTTGTGTTTTGCCGTGTGAGTGTGAGTTTAAGTCCCATGTTACAAGCAATAGCATTTATAATAAGGTATTTATCTTACATTATATTGATATTCATTTGCCGATATACGTACTTTATATTCAAATATTATATTAATATTATATTATTTCGAATTTTTCTAGTGAATTTTTATCAATAATTACATGTAAGTATGTGTGCTATTTGACGGTTAAAATTGAACTATACAAAATTATCTTTTTTGACATTTCGATAAAACTTATGAATGATAGTCAATGTCAAATCGTTTATTTCAATTCAAGACCATCAAACGCACTTTTGGATATCAAACGAAATACTAAGAATTTAAAAAGTGTCAGTCTGTCTTCTAGTCTAGTGATTTGCTCGTTCCAAAGTGTTCTACATTTTCCAATGACGAAACTCCATGGCTACTCTTTTTCAATCAGTTTGTCAATTTTTTGTGATATTTCTGTGTATTGTTTTTATTTTTCAAATTCAATAAATTTTTCGAAACGTCAAAATCAATCAATCAATCAATCAAAGAAATTTGAGCAGGATTCTTTGTAATAGACATCATGTGTAAGGTTTTATCTACATTAGAATAACCATGACGACAATTAGGAAGAAATATTCAAATTATTATTGAAACCTGGACTTAAAATTTCTAATTATAAGTTTGAAATCGTCAACCCGCATTGAGCAAGCGTGGTGATCAATGCTCAAACCTTCTCTGTATGAGAAGAGGCCTTTGCTCAGCAGTGGGCACTTATAGGCTATTATAGGATTATAGGATGATGATGATTCAAATTATTATAATAAAAACCGAGTAATAAAGTCTGGTCGCCATTTGGCTGTGATTACCGGAGGAATAATCCATATAAAGGTAACAATTGTGACATTTCTCTTTAAGAAGTTTAAACTCGATCGATCTCAATTAATACACGCACCCTTTCTTTCTCATAGCCTATTCTAAAATTTTTATGGTTTGGACGAAGAGAGACAACATCCTTTATAAATAAAATAAAGCTAATTTCACATCTCCTTCAAAATAGTTTCATACCACCGAGAAAATAAAAAACAAAAGACGACCCAGCTTTACCAGCAGAAAAAATGGAGCAAAGAATAAAACCTAACTAACACAGCACACATTCTATTTTTTGTTTACTCCACCCACTAAAATAACACAAGTCTGGCAAAACACTTGAGTACACCCCTTAACCTACATCCAGTACAGCAGGCCTAAAACCGGCCGGAATCAAAACATCATTACTGAGAGAAAACGGAACAAACAGCAGTAAGTTAGCATGCAGTTGCCGAAGTTAGGGATTACAGCTTCCCTAGCCAAGTGGCCGTAAGTACTACGGCAAAACGCCTATAACAGAGGTATTAAACCTTTTCTTGAAAGTAGCAAAAGCTGAATATATTCGGCCTTGAATACATGCGAGGTACCTGACCAGAAAAGGAATTAGACTGTTCCCGAGTATAATTTTTTTCGGAGAAGTGAGTACGTTTTGACTACAATGGAAATATCTGCTTTAGATCTACTATTATTTTCATAGTGAGGACTATTTTTCGGAAAGGAGGTCTACATACATATGTATAGGTATATAATTTTATCACACACTGTTTCTCATTTCGTGAAAGAAGTGTGCAGTGGTAGAGAATTAAGGAATATTGTAAAACTATATTTTAATCTTCACCTAAAAATCTACAAGTATCTTAGAGAGTCGTGCTTCTGCACGAATCGGTCGGCTTGACCTGACTGATTCCATTGTCTCATAGAAAACTGGTGTAAAATACGTACAGACTTGTATTTCGCCATGTGAGTGAAGTTACTGCAGACCCAGTCATTTTTTCTTCCCAAAATCTCTGAAAACATCATCCCCAAAAAGTCTGCAATGCACTCGTAATTCTTCTAGTGTTGTGGATGTCAATAGGCAGCATCGATTGCTTGTCATCAAGTAAACCTTCTGCTCATTTTCCGTCCTATTACATAAAAGAAACCTACTTATGCACAATTACTCTGCATCACCAAACAGTCGGTATGAGTCTTTTAATTCAAATAGCAAGCTAGCACAAATAAGAAAATGTAATAATACCAAAATTATACATTAGTGACCAAATGTTCTCCACCCGTGCCTACACGACGTCTCCTCCCTCTTAAATTTCGCCAAGTTTGTCCCGAACTAAAGTTTAGTGCTTAGTCTTTTTAATGATAGTCTCCTAGTTGAGTGTGAGCATAATAAACGTCTAAGGTACCTTTATTATTCAAGTTATATCTGAATAAATGTCGTAAAAGAAAAATAGATGGGAATAGAAAAAACATGGATACCAGGGATCGCAAACTCTTACGTGTCAACGTGCTTTAAACATTTTGTAAGCATTTATTGAGGACACAAAAGACACATAATGATTTGTACTTTCTATACTAACAATTAGCAGAAACGATTATGATTAGTTTGACACTTTCACAGCAGTCCATGTAAAGCTAAAACACTGTACACATCGTTATTGGTAATTGATTGTCTTGTCAGTAACATTCACAGACTATCTTGTTGCGCATCGCCAACGGCTCGCGTGCCCGTCGTTCGCCATCCCTGAACGTACGTAACTTTGGCAGGAAGGTTATGGCATACACTAGGGTGCGTGTTCGAAATCTGGCAAGTGCCAACGTGACTTTTCTAAGTTAAATTAACTCAAAAAATCTACATTGGCTTTTTAAGTGTATTATGACACCACATCGTAAGAAAACTTAGACTTATAATTTCTTATTATAAGTTTCAAATAAGCGATCCGCCTTGAGTAAGTTTAAGCGTAAGCGTGGTGAGAAGACTTCTTTGCTCAGCAGTGGTCACTTGTACACTTGAAGGCATCGTATATAGCAATATATTTTGTATATCTATCCCTAAGAAGGAATCTATAGCCACTTCAGCTTCGCACACACGTCTTGTTAAAAGGTATATAATAAATCCATTCATTTTAAGACATTATTTAACTTACTATCTTTTCTCCTGGTTTATTTTTTATAGGAAGCGGCAAACGAGCATGTATTTAACCAGATGGTAAGCAATATGTTACTATACATGATGGGTGTCCATTCAGCACCACGCACGACAGAAGAATTAGGAGTGTATTGGCAGACTTTAAGAAGAACTGGGCCTCAGGCTTCTGGCTAACGTCAGGTTTTCTTTAAGGCCGTGGTATAACTCCGGTCAAGCTGTCCCATATGAAACCAAGCGAGGTTCTCTCAAGTCTCATAGATAGAACGGTAACATCATGTAAGAAATTGCAATGCTAACAGTAGGACCTCTAACAGAACTTTAAAACTAAAACCAGTAATATCTAAGTAACATAGAGCTTAATGTTGTAAACAACTACCGTTTTGCTGTTGAACAAACAACAATACTGTTGCTAGTTAGAGCAGTTCCGGGCTCCAAATAGTCCGACGGACAGATTGAAGTCAGATTGTGTTATGAATAAATTTACTAACTCTTGTTTATGAGGTTGTGAATGCAAAATGCATAGCGTCGATCGTTACTGTACACGAAGCCGTTGGGGAAAACAACGTTAAAAAAGCGAATGGTTTTTATTGCCCTAAAACCAGAGAATTGGATTCTGAACACGAATTTTTTGAAGGTCCTGTAGATGATACAATACTCAATTTTTTTTTTAAATTATTACTTTCTTAACGGACTCGTGGCCCGTGACCTTGTAATACAATTTTGCATTAAACATCACTATTTTTAAATGTTAGCAAAAACTCAGGAAGCAGTATGAATACAGTGTCGAGTATAGGTTTGATTGCGTGGCATGTTTTTCCGTTGTTTGCACGTGTGCATATGCATGTTACTTTTGCTGCATGTGCATATGCATGATTGCATAGGAGTGGGATTGCATCCTGCAACAAGTCTGGATTTTTGTCGCGGAATAAACACTAAATATATTTCCTAATATTTAATGTTAACTAAAAATCGCGGGTTACTCACGTGTAAATATTGAGAAAAGCTCTACTAGTTTCGAACCACAGAGGGGTTCTGCCGATTTTACCAACAACAATTAATCACAATTTTATGGAAACTATAAGTTACATTTAAATTACTACAAAAATACAACCTAGTTTTATATTTACATTTATCGACAGCTCTATTGAGTCAACTCACCAACACCAGCTGGATGACCCAGCAGTTTTTGGGAGCGGAACAACTCAACCCAGGCTTGCCGACACTTGGATATTTTTGTACGAATTACGACTCAGCCCACATGACAATCAGCCGACTCCAGCAAAGCTCGATACATGTCAAAAGCTAATTGGTTATTGAAATGTTAATTGTTTTTGCTTTTAATTCTTAATGCTCAAATGGTTAGAAGTATAGCTACCTAGATAATTAGAGTCACCTGATCGACAAAACTGGTTCAGGATTACACATAAGTAATATGTTATGATGACGTATGGAAAGCAGAGTTCCCTTTTAAACTTAAAGGCGTCCTTACCTCTTCTTTTAAATGATTATAAAAATACAAAGCTTACCAATGGTAAAATATATAATACCTGTGTATTGTTAATATTTTAAATGAAAATATTTATTAACATTTCTGCGATCATCAGCCTATAAGTACTCACTATTGTGTACGGGCCTATTCTCACACGGAGCATTAATCACCACGCTTACTCCAGGCGGATTGGCGAAATTATAAGTTCAGGTTTCCTCACGATGTTTTCCTTCACTGTGTGTGGTGGTATCTTAGATGTTATGTAATAAAACTCGAAAATAGTGACATTGATACTTGCCAGGTTTACAGGTGCATTAACCTCCAAACCACTAAGACTGAAAATATTTCTGCAATGGAGCGTCCAAATGTCGACATGAGGGCAGACGACAACCAAGCACACGAATAAATCACACACAATCTCATTACAACGAATGAAAGAAATAAGAGAACAGAACTTGTCATTATAAATAAGGAATTTAAATAAACAGATCTACAGCAGTAACGGGCCGGACACGGCACGGAATGTTCGTGCCCAAACTCAATTTCCCGTGACTTCAGCGTGCCCCACCGGATTTATAAGTTTGTTTTTTACGCGTTAACTCCTAAACTGATTTGAAACTTTGTACCGGTTCCCCTCAGTACTCTATATTGGTTTTGTCTTGAAGTTTTTTTGCGTCTGACCTTAACTTTCAGCTTTAGGAAATGGAACAGAGGTGTTTTGAAATAAAGGGCCTTGTTTCGTAAATAGGTTTTTGTATGGGTCAACTCGATTGGGTTGTGGTTGTAATTAGGATTTTTGAGCGCCGTGTTCCGAGTTCCGGGTTTAGTTAAATGTTCTTTGTTGTTTCAATTGCTGCCATGTTTTCCAAACAACTTACTGATAATGATTCTGTTTGCTAGTACGTGGTTAAGGTCATACTGGAGAGTTTTTTTTGTGAGGGGAAAATCATCAAATGACTTCTCCCGGTCGGGCGGGAGGGAGTGTCAGACTCTGGCAGACTAAAAACCCCCTGTTCCTTCTCCTGCTCTGGGCCGAGGTCGCAGTGCCTCATTGCACTTACCCTGGAGAGTTGCTGTTTTTCGTTTAGTCCTCGCATTAATACAAGTTGTTATTCAGTTTTCAAATCTCGAAATTCTCAGAAGGCCTTGGATTTGAATAAAGTGTGTACTTATTGTTACAGTATTCGTCACCTAAATTCGTTAAATGTGTTTCATTCTAAATCCTACTAATATTATAAAAAGGAAAATTCATTTCTCTGTTAGGTAAAAAATATTAAACGGATCTGAATGAAATTTAAGTTAGAGATAGATTTTGGTCTGGAATAACACATAGAGACTATAGAACGGAAACAATTGCTAAAATGAAAAGACACTTAACTTGCTTAACTTAACAATGTGAACTTAGCCAGTAGGGTACATAACTTACTTTATTCTTTCATATGTATCAAAGGTTATTTCCTCTATTGACATTCAAATATGCCTTTAATGCCTGTTTTGTATAAAGAAATTCCAAAAAGAACATGTACCACTTGAATGTAAGTACATACTTAATTTTACAATTCTGTTGTTCTTTGTATGTATATTGTACATCAAGAAAGAAGTAAATACCTTCATGAATAATTCTTCGAATGAGTACAACTTTTTGTTCGGTTTTCAACAATCGAAACTTCCCGAAGGCTTAGAATCCTATTCGTTGCAGATGTGTTCCAGTGTCTTGGTAATATAGTTTAGAAGATACCTGTTTTGAATTCAGCGGGAGCATTGACCCGAGCGTCGTTACAGCGAGGACTACCCTTCGAACATGGTAGAGGGTGGCGGTGTGCCTAACTTGGGATGAGTGCTGCCACATCCTCAGGGAAATTCTTGCTATCGGCCTAATTCCAGATCATGGTGCAGTTGGAGATGAACTGGGAAACCATATCCTCCTTCTACGAAGCAGTCGTGCTAAGAAACGTTATTTTCACTTTTGAAATTGAAAAGTACCTTTTCGTCTCTAGGCCTTTGACTGCCGACAGAAATCATTAAAAAGAATTGGCAAGCTATTGGCAATCATCCGCTACTATAATTTACAGGTGACCTGCGTGGCGACATTTTAAATAAATGTATTAATTACGAGCACGAGAACTAAATTTAATCAAATCCAATTTGTAGAAAAGTATTGAAACTTAAAGAGGAAAACTTAGAATTTTATTCATACCATCGTTTTATATTATACATATATCTTTGACACAGGTAAGGAAAAACAAGTTCAGGAAACGGCGAGTAGGTACGTAGCCCCGAGCCATTCGCCAGTGAGCTATGACTTCGTATAATGGATATACTGCCCCTATTTGTGGACTGTGGCCAATTTTTAAAGTTCCATCGTAAGCGCATTGTGACTTAGTACATGTAAGTGAATGGAGAAGAGAAATTGGGTGATATTTCGCTGGCTTTTAAGTTTGGAAATCGTTTTGTTTTTTATTTTATAATACATGTTATCTATTATAGAATAGATGAAATATAATATATTACATCTATTATATTTCATATATTCTTCCAAATAAAGATAACGCAAGTCAATTACAAAACAAAACAAGCAACAAAACGCAAAAACTTGAAGATTTTGGTGGACTTAGTGAGAGAGCCAAGTTTTGGCGCGGTTGGGCCAGCTCAAACGAAGTGATACCACGGCCTCACAGAAAACTGTCGTGAAGCCACAGTTACAGTAAGGTTACCGAAGGCCCAGTTCCTCCCCCATCCCCATCCTCAATTCTCAAATCCCCTATCCTTAAATCCCTAATAACTCCTTTGGTAATACGAGTGTCCATGGGCGACGCTGATTGCTTACGATCGGATAATCCATCTACTTGTTTTCTGACCTTTGACATAAAATATATTTAAAATCAGTCACTGCGTTAACCGTGCTATTTCAAAGTGACTCTCCAACTGGCTACTGTCAACGTTTTGCGAATTCGATGCACGAAACAGCACTGTGTGATCTACAAATGATTATTCCGGGTCTGGGTGTCTTGTCCGTGCCACAGGAAAAAATCCTAGTTTAGAGCAATGTTAATTTGCACACACAAAAACAAAACACTGCATTGCTTTTATCTATCCTTTGTGTTAAAATATAACCTGTACCAACGTCAATTCAAGTAGTTGCTGCTGTTCGAATGTGAATGTAATAATTATTGTATGCCCTACGGGCGGGACATAGCTGATCAATATTTTCAAATATTTAAAAACTGTACTACACATACCTATGATCCACAATAAATGTTTGATTGATTGATTGATCCTTCCAAAAAAAGAGACTGCCATTACAAAAAAGCTAGCCACAAAACGAATAAAACTCAAATAATTTTGGTAGACTTTGGTAACTCGATTCAGCGTCCATGAACAACTTAATCTCTAGATCATATTCCTATAACCTAAGGACATCAAAATCTCAACAGTAGAAACGACAATCTTCATAAAACATCGCAGCATCCAAAGAGAAAATCTTTTAGCGCCTATAAAAAATGATGTCTTCAAAATAAACGCTCGATCTAACCAGACACGTAGAGCGAAGAAGATTTTTGGATACGTGGTTAAGGTGAATGACTTAAGTATGTACTTTTAAATCATCTACACTATAAAATGGACTCTTAACGATGGCATAGTATATGTATACATATATCTATATATTTTTTGTAACAATGAAACAGATAATTAATTTTTGTTAATCTACATATACTTATCTATACTAAACTATGTTTTTAAAATTTCGCGTTTCATATTAATAACATATATTTTCGTGGGGATTAACGCGGAAAATTATAAATTGAATACCTTGGTAGGCTTGACGTTTCGACCCAGTTGCTCAGGTCGTGGTCACAAGCAGACTGAAGACGCGATATACCTCTCTAAAATAAGGGGGTAGATGAAGATTGATCGCTATAAAACATCACGCTAAGATTAAATGGAGCCGAGCAGCAGGTGAAACCGCGTGGGATTAGTAGTAATATTATAAAGAGGTAAAATTTTGTAAGTTTGTATGTTTGTATGTTGGGGGTAATCTTTGGAACCGCTGGTCGGATTGTCTAAATTCTTTCAAGTAAAACCACACTGACACACACACAAAATCAACACGACCAATTTGCTCATATCAACTAGACGCCTCATCCAACTCTTACAAGATCTTTCACTTTATAATCCACAAGTCACCGTCGACGAACAAGTCTTCACCAAGCCAGAACTTTATTACGAGCCTGAAGACTGTAAAAATAATGAAAACAAGCGTAAAATACTATTTATTACTGCAAAATCATATTGTAGAAAATTGTATAAAGCTATCGCTAGACTGAGAGTGGTTAAACTACGATTCCGTATGTACTTGGTTTGGTAAAAGATCATGAAAGTTTATGTATTAAGAAAACGTTGTTTTGAATGTGTTAGCTTTACTCACGATTTCAGAAATAGATAGATAAGTGCCTACCTCATCCGACAGATATTGTCCACAATTGCATCCTTTCTCCCCTGTTAGTACAGCACACGTGTTTCTGCAAAAACCCTTGGCTGCATGCTGGAAACAAGACGCACAGTCACTACACTCACCTCCTACACGGCACATCCATACACGACACACGCTCTTAGTTTAATCTCTACTCACGCCAATCATTACACCGATTCATATTAATTTGAATAGTCTGTACTCACGCTGCTTTTCGCTTCAGTGTCCAGAAAAATGGTGGGACGCCATTACGTCACCCAAGGATATGCTGAAAATCAGCGCTGTGGCACCAATTCCTTGAGGTTGGGGTCTCAGCAAATGCTGAGCATGTCCTTTTTTTGCGCACGTACCACATTATTTATACATTGATGGAATTCCTAAACTTAATGTAGTTAATAAATGTTTCTGTTATTGTTTGTCACCAAGGGTAATAGTATCAAAAAGATTATAAGCACTGCGTTTATTGTTACAATTACAAATGAATGATGTTAATGTTATATGCAAAGAATATGTAATCACTACGTTTATTATGTTTATTACTTCTAAAATCTAATAAGTTTAATGATGTTATGTTACTTTACTCTTTGGTTACATCCTTGTACTTATGGTCCACAGAGCCACAGATAATAAAAAGTTACAAGCGACCTCGCGCATAATGTCATACTCTGTCGACCATAGATAGATAAAAGTTTACCTACTATTTACTCTTTATTTTTTGTGCTTTTTGTTTATAATTTTATTTTAGTTAACAGTTACATTATTTTATCGTTTTGTTTATATAATTGGTATAGTTTTTCTTTTTCCTTTTTTTTTTGGTATTTTTGATTTTTATGTGTGTGCGCTTGCGCAGAAATAAATGTTTCTTTCTTTCTTTCTTTCTTTCTTTACCTATAACTAGGTCGTATTATATCTAGCAGTGGAACAAAATTTGATGAACGAAATTAAAAATATATCTGTAGTTATTTTGTCAAACTAAAATACCAGTAGCGACATCTCCACATAAATCAATGAATAATAAATAATCTTGTATATTTAGATCATTGTCTATCTTGCTTTAATTTTAAAACGCATAATTGAGCCAATAAATTTAAGAACAAATCCGCACTTCAATAAATTTACACCATGTTTTTTTCACTAACAAACAAACTGATTCGAGACACCTACTCTTACCCAAATCCTAAATCCTCCATCCATCCATCCAAGCCCAGCAACGCACAAGTAACTCGTATGATACTCCGGATGTCCATGGGCGGCGCCGATTGCTTACCATCAGGTAAGCTCGTTTACCAATCTAGAAAATAAAAAAATCGACGACTATAAAACAGACGTAGTATCAGTATTTCTTAACACATTCCTCATTACATTACACGGACCCATTATTTTTGTATTTTAATTTCGTACCCTGCAGCTGACATGAAGGAGGTGACACCCTCGCATTTAATTAAGAAACCTGAAGTTCTTGCAATGTATATAATTAAATTAAATCACAATAAGAACATTTTACAGTGCAGTTGTTACTCGCTAAGTGATATTTTAATGCACATTAAAATGCTTTTAGTTTGGTCTGGAATCAAGGAATTTTAAATTACATATGTAGTTCTAATTTACTCACTGGAATCAAATACAGAAATCTAGCGAAATTAGCCAAAATAGAATTGTTAGCAAGGATTTTAGGATTTTATGGACATCTTGTATTATGTGTCTATTATTGCACCAAAGAAATATGTACTTAATCTATTTTAGTATCCAATGGGATAAGATACGAGTATCCAACGGAAATATCTTATGGAAACACACAACACAATAATAAACAATGAACACTCTCAATGAATATTAAAATCCAGAAAGCTAATTAAACTTTGTTAGACCTCATCCCTATTTAGGACAAAACGCCATCCAATGAGTTATTCCGCCTTGCGTGAGGCGAAATACACTATGCATCTTCACTGAGTACAAATCACCCCGTTTCTTCTTCTACCACGACCCGAACTGTGGTACATGTTTGCTGCCGCAACTCCAGCTGAATATCTGCTCTGGTGGTTCCAATCTGGGCTGATATGGTGGCTCTTTGATGTTCGCATGGAACGAGCTCAAACTTTCAGATCAATTAACTCCAACGTCAAGCAAAAAAACAAATAGAAAGGGTACGTCCACGTTAAATCCCCGTAACAATAATGTATGTACCTCCAAACAAACTAACATTTTCTCTAAAATTATCTCCAATACTTCTGTAATCTGACTGAAAAAAATTACAAACTTTATATTTTATTCAAAAACCGAAAAAAAACCGCACAAAACTTAGACTTCCGACCGACCATTTGACACTCAAAATATAGCCCATAATTTTGGCACAAAATACAACAAATTTACCGCTATTTAACATAATTAAGCAAGAAGCATAAATAAACCACGATGTCACAGCGTTATTCAATACCAACACCTAAGATTCAAGCGATTAGTAGCTTGCATGATGCATGGCTAGATTTGCGACCAGCTGATATACGGAGCTGGCTTTTACATATTCAATTTTCGGTGTCGTTAAATTTATGGGGTGTCTCTACCCTGTTATTTCTCGCTTCATGCCATGCAGTGATAATATAAGCGGGAAATTCTTGGTTAAGGGTTATTTTGAACTCAATATTTAGGTGAATTGGAAAGTTATTTCGTTAAACAAGTCGATGTAAGTGCATCCATCAGGATTGTAAGGTTTCGTCTCTGACATAGATTAATTGCTGTGAATCTTAGAGCTGTGTAATTTTGACAAGTATCGTACTTTAAGATAGTTAGGGTTTGTAACGGCACTTATAACATAGGTTATAACTAAATATAGTCATTCATACAGTACGCCCATTAACATGGATGTTACCGGAGGCCCAATCCTTCCCTCACCCCAATCCGTTCCCTTTCCCAAAATCTCCAAATCCCTAATCCCCAAAAGGTCGACAACGCACTCGTAACTCCTCAGATGTTGCGGGTGTCCATGGGCGATGCTGCTTACTTACCATCAGGTTATCCGTTTGCTCGTTTGCCGACATATAACATAAAAAACTGTAGATATTTTTTTAGTTAGTTAGATGCTGATAATTGTTTAGATAGTTTTATTCACAACTAGTAGTTAAGTAGACAAATTATGTATAATTTTTTGTTTTGATCTTAAAATATTAACAACAAATAAAAAAAACAACTATAAGAGAGATAAAAAGAGAAGAATAAGTTAAGAAAATAAACTGGAATAAATGTCATTATTATCAAATACCGTTCACAAGAACGAAGTCATTGATTGACAGCCCTAAATAAGAAGCAGAAAATTGGCAAAATTTACAACACATCCTTGACACACAAAGGAGATGCGACCTATTTAAAAACCCCATGAAATAATTCACCGTTTCTCAGATAAAGCCACTTTACACGCCTTGCAAATACTATACGGGAAAGCCTATCAGAATAAAAGTTTCGAAGCCTCCAAAACACAATTTCTGTTGGGAAATTATCCTCATGGGTTTCCTCTGTGCACAAGAGAGATCCCCCGGCGTCCATTAAACCTATCGCTTTGTAGATCTCCTGCGACATTAACAGAATATATTTCCAATTGGTTAGAAGGGGCGGAGCTGACAGAAAAGTAGGAGGACCATGGGTTCCTGTTTCACAATTTATGAGGATTTTGCTCAGCGAAAACTTACTTTTTTAGGTTAGTTCGATTATTTTTGTAGAGTTGTAATGCATTGAAATGGATCTGCTAACATACAAGTATCGCTTCTTGTTCCACGGAATTTTAAGAGACTTGAACATATTTTTATCGATGCCTTTATTTCAAGTAACTTCCTAAATCTATTAGGATTTGGAGATATTTTTTTTTTGATAATCATTAACTGATTCAGGGCTGATTTTTTGATGGTTAGATAAAAGTTACCTGGGGAATAATTATGATGCTGTCGCGTCAGAATGTTTGTATAAGACAGTGACAGCACCAATATTATTCCTCAGATAACATTTATCTCACTATTGAAAAATCAACCCCAAACCCAATACGTTCCTTGTCTTGCTACAGGCCGACGCCGTGGACTACACTATCAACGCTTTAACTCGCAACCGAGAAATCACCATTCCTCAAAGTCACAAATCGCATTTGGCCTAAACAATACGAGATAGCAGTGTCGTGATGGCCTGGAGGTTAAGGAGCCCACTTCTCAAAGTGTGAAGTGTGGGTTCGAAACCTGGCAAGTACCAATGTGACTTTTTCCGAGTTATATGTACTTTCACACCACTGACATACGGTAAGGGTAAATATCGTGAGGTAACCTGGACTTATAATTTCTAATAAAAGTTTGAAATCGCCAACCCGCATTGAGCAACCATGGTGATCAATGCTCTAACCTTCTCCGTATGAGAAGAGCCCTTGGATCAGGAGTGGGCACGAATACGAGATAGACAAAAGAAGATAGTGACATGATAGTATTTATCTATAACATAAATTCTTTCTTCTAAAAGTCAACCTCCAAAACCATTGCCAACTTGACAAACTATCTGTCAGCAAATTTGGACATTTTGACAATTACAATAAATATGTAGTGCAAATTTTGCCAACTGACTTTAACCTACTTTCCGTCGCATTATTGTTTTCTCGTACTCAATAAGCATTTAGTAACGTTCGATGACACTATATTTTTATAAGCTTGACCTGATTTCATCTAGGAAGTGTGGGAGAGCCATGCTTCGGCACGAATGGGTCGGCTCGACCGGAGTGATACCACGGCCTCACAGAAAACCGGCGTGAAACAACCACAGCGTTGTGTTTCGCCGTGTGAGTGAGGTTACCGAAGGCCCAATCCTTCCCCTCCCCCAATCCTTAATCTCCAGATCCCTAATCCCTAAAAAGTCGGCAACGCACTCGTAACTCTTCCGTTGCGGGTGTCCATGGGCGGCGCTGATTGCTTACCGTCAGGTAACCCGTCTGCTCGTTTGCCGACCTATTACATAAAAAAAGGAATTGGCTTCAGAAATGAAAAGTCCTCAATGGTGAACTGCATTGCCGTAGCTGTTCATGTATCATATTTTATATTAAAATAGCTCTTATTTTAATCGAGATTGACTACGTTACAGCTTCTGCATCATTATTTTATTTTTCCGTTTCTAATTAAGAGCTAAACATTTAAAATGTTTTTGTGGTTTATTGACAATGACCATGTTATTGTATTGATAATTTCAAAAGGTTGTTCACCTTTTAATACTTCAATATAATTTAGAGCATAATTAAAATTGCCAGAATTTTATTTTATTTCACCACAAAAAAATTGTAGACCAATAAATTAATATTAAAAATATTATCCCCTTTACAAAGAATTTTAAACCTACGTTTTCGTCTCCTAAATTTCGAAGAAACTCTAAAAATTAGCATTAAAATACTTAGATAACATCAATATAGTATTACAATATACTGTTCTAACTATTTTTATGTCTTAAACTTGAAATTAAACTTATAACTTCATAAGCCCCTTAAAAACCATTAAACATTTATAAAACAAGGCTTTTAGTAAATTAACTTTTTATAGCATTCTTCATTATTTAAGGTTGTTAGCACTTGCTACTTAAGTTATTAACTTGTATCTTAAGTTAAAGTTAGTACTGACATTTTTTTCTTAATTGAACTTGATAATTACACTTAGTAAATTATAAAAACATGTTAAACATTAAATTGAATAAAACAATATGTGTATGTATATTACGTGTAGGATTATTTTTAATTAAAATTGTAATGTCAACTTATCAAAAGTTCACATCCCTGTCTGGTCTTGAAGACTAATTTGACAGCACGGTTGGCGACCTGGCTGGGCAACTGGCTGCTGTGCAACGAGTTGCTGGTTCAATTCTCGCAATCGTAAAAGCTTATGTATGTGAATATAGTATATGTGTTTGACGCACTAACAACAAATGAAAAAAAAAGTTAGAATGGAGCAAAGTTAAAAATATTAAAAAAATGGGAGACCTTCGCTTAGCGATGGACGTTTTATGGCTGTTTTAGGGATAAAATCATCCAAGACTCGACCTAGAAGAGAAAGTCAAATGCTCAATGTTATCCTAAGGCCAGGTTGACCCAACAGTCAGAATACCAACGTTTTAAGTAAAACACTTTATCCATTCAAGTATGTGTAAGCATCTAGCAGCTATAGCTGAGAGGTTCTGAACTCTGCAAGCCTAAGGGTCTATTTAAACAGCAGACCTAAATAAAGAAGTAACAAAATGTAGAAAATACAGAAGGTTCAGATAGTGAATATAAAAGTGCTTACATACATATTTTCTTGTTAAGGTTCAATAGTAGAGTAGTATTGATTAGACTACTATTACCGATTTTAGTATGCTTCACATGGTTATATAACACTAAGCTCTTGAGAGAAAGACATTAAAATTCTTCTTCCCCTTCCCTAATTCCTCCTCGTTCCCTGAATCTCCAAAACCATAATCTACAAAAGACAACGCATTCATAACTTCTCTTGTATTGCGGGTTTCGAGTCGATTGCTTACCATCAGGTGCTCAGTTTTGCTCGTTTGACGTCCTATCATATAAAAAGAATGAAATCTTATTCCATTTTTCACCCATTGTGTCCCAATACCCACTTATTAGCCGCAAAAAAAAACTTTACGTGACTGCATACAAAATCACCACCATCATAATATCAGAAGACATTCACTACAACATAAGCCCAGAAACTTTCAAAGTGGTCACAAAACAAGAAAAAATATTACAAACCATTTTGAAATTTTGGGAAAATTTGGTCCTTCTGTCAGGTTTTTTGACGTATCGAAGTTCAAAATCCCTAAAAGTGGATAGTGTTTAGCTACACTCTGTTAAGTGACCTATATTTTTAACGTTACCTAAAAGCGACCTAGATTTTAGATTGCCTACATTTTTTTTTTTCAAAATCCTTTTTTAGCCGCGAAGTTTTTGCGTATACCGTTCCATTTTTTGAGGATAAACAAATAATAATTTTGCGAGCGTTAAAATTTAAATAATGGATGCGGAGTGGGGATATTTATTTTGTAAAAACGTTGCCATTACCTACTTGGATTTATGCCCAATTTTTCTTAATGTCATTTCAGACACGGTCTGATTATTAAACAGGTTTCAGAAGGATATTTCGAACAAGGTTCTTCTAACTTATCCTTATTTCAAGAAAACGTAGGTACTTAGCAATTACTGTAGAAACAGACCTGTTTTTATTAAGATTTCATTTTATTATTGCACAGATGTTTTAAAATGTTAAGAAAAAAAACTGTGAAGAGATTCGAAGTACACTTTGTTTTTACTGTTTAATAGTCTTGGGATTATTATCACTCTAAATAAAGAGTAACATCATTAGCCTGTAAGTGCCCACTGCTAAGCAAAGCAATCTTTTCACAAAGAAAAGTTTGCACATTAATAACCACGCTTGCTCAAGGTTGATTGGCGACTTCAAGTTTATAATTTGAAATTACAAGAAGAGATTTCTTCACAATATTTTATTTATATCGTATGTCAGCAGCGTCTTAACAATCATAGAAAGTACATCTAACTTGGAAAAAACAGATAAGTCTTTGCTAGATTTGAAACCCGCCATGAAACCACAACAATAAATAATGTATGTATATTTATTTTTATTTGAAATCTAAGTTTGTTCTTCAGCAACTTCTTTTATAACCATCTTCATTACGATTTAAAAAAGGAAATATGTGCTTATATTTCCTATATAATACATCTTAAATTAAACCCTATTTACACTTATGACGTAATTGTCAAGGCAATAATTGCGTGGCTCTCAAGCAATTATGGTCTCAATAGCGTTGATCAACCACTTGTCTTGACGCAGCGATTGTGCTAATTACATTGTATTGCTTGCAGGAATTGATTACACATCTATTAGAGGTGAGGAAGAAATTGAAAGAGGTTATTAAGATATACCTAATGATAATATATTATTATTCCTCTAAATGCAGCCTATGTGGTAATCAGCCTATAAGTGCCCACTGCTGAGCAAAGGACTCTTCTCATATGGAGAAGATTAGAGCATTAATCACCACGCATAATTAGAAATTATAAGTCCAGGTTTCCTCACGATGTTTTACCTTCACCGTATGTCAGTGGTGTCTAAATAATCATAGAATTACATATAACTCGGAAAAAGTCACATTGGTACTTGCCAAGTTTCGAATCCACACCCTGAATGCATGAGATGCGGGCTCCTTAACCTCCGGGCCACAACGACATAACAAACATCGAAACATCATAAATTTCGCATTCGCTAATATTATAATATTAGCAAAAGTAAGATAAAAAATATTTGATACCGGGTCTATTTTTTAATTCAAACTTTATGTAGAATTAATCATTGCAACTTCTTTTACCAACAGAGACTTATCCCAAATTCCTCCATTTCCATAGACACAAGACGATCGGATACAACATTTGCAGGAACAATCTCATTAGTCGTGAATTTCGTGGCCCTCCCATCGAGAGATTTATATTGTTATGCCCGAATCTTAAGCCGGTGTAATGTAACGATATTTGCATTTTATCTCCTTTCGATCGATGAGCGATTACTACTTCGATCGCAGTTAGAAGAGATTTTGGATATTTCATTAATTGACTGCACGATTGGCGCGGTGACTGGGCAACTGGCTGCCGTGCAACGTGTCGCGGATTCGATTCCCTCACGGAATAACACTTTGTATTATCCACAAATTGGTGTTTCTGGTGTGGGTGTGATGTGCATGTGAAATTGTATGTTTAAATGTGTAAATGCACCCACGACACAGGAGAAAATACTAGTGTGGGGCAACGTCTTTTTAAAAAAAATGCACTAAATTTCGTGACACAAAAGCCTTTACGGAAAACTTTTCTTAATTGGAAAATTGTGCTGACTTTTTTTATGGTTTAACACGCTGCACGCCCTAAGGGACAACATGTGGGCTACGCTAGCCGTGGATTTGCCCTCAACTGTAATCTATCGGCAGTCAATGATTCTTCTCTCCGAGTGGCTTCACCCACAGCTCATATCGGTCGGAGAGTGATGTTTTATGACCTTCTTTGATAAATGAACTATGCAACATAAAAAGATGTGCATTCCAAATTAGGTACTAGTTCCAGACATTACCGTGTTCAAGCAGCCAAACAACCTTTTGATTTATAATAAATGTTAGGACATAATATTTACTAAGAAAACTTACAGCAATTCGTATATTGCATCACTAATAAAAATAAAACAGTTTAATAAGGCTTTCTTTGAGGTAGAAAATCTTCAAATGAGATGAGATGAGACAAGGTTTATCTGATTAACCATACCATGGAAACGGTCTTTAACAATAATTTTAATCAGATTAACTATGGTGTGTATTCTGTGTATGTGAAATTGTGTGATTGCAAATGCAACCACGATACATGAAAAAATCGTAGTGTAACTAAATTTATACTATGAGGAATTTGCATTTTAAATGCATCCAAAGTTAACGAAAGGAAAGAAAATGTAACAAAATTATTAAATACTGAACACATACTCGAACATGCATAGCAAAGATATCAATTTCTAATTATAGATAGATGTTTTTAATTATTAGTGATAATTATAACATATAAAACCTCATTTGCCTTCGTGCTATAATGAAGACTAATTTGTTTCTTAAAAAAACAACAATAAGTAATAGAATGAAAATTGACAGAAAAAATGTTAATGTTGGAAACAACAGAACACATAGTTAGAAACATTTAAAAGAAAAGAAAAACAGACAAGATTTGCCAATAAAGGTATCTAGAACATCTAGATGCACGTATACCTAAGAAAATTTTATATATTTTGCACTAGCTACTCCCGCGCGGTTTCACTCGCTGCTCGGCGCCATTTGATCGTAGCGTGATGTTTTATAGCACTCAGGAACATTGTAACTATCAATAAGTGAAAGAATTTTGGGAATCCGACCAATGATTCCAAAGATTGTCCCCTACATACAAACTTACAAACATACAAACTTGCAAATTTTACCTCTTTATAATATTAGTATAGATTATCGCAATGGCCCCGAGGTTAAGGCGCCCACTTTTCATACATGGGGTTCGTAACTTAAGAATCAATGGGACTTTTTCTGAATGAAATGTAGTTTCTAAATATATTTAGGCACCACTGTTATACGGTGCAGGAAAACATCGCAGAAAACCTGGACTTATAATTTCTAATTATAAGTTTGAAATCGTCAATCCACTTTGAGCAAGCGTGGTGAATAATGCTCAAAGCTTTTCTGTGACAGAAGAGGCCTTTGCTCAGCAGTGGTTACTTATAGGCTGATAGTGTTATGTAATGTAAAATTAAATTACACACGATACGAGCTTCCCAAAAATCACATTGTTTAGTACAATCTAATTGATCTAACAATTTCCTCAAGTTAAATCAAATTTAATTACATAAAGCGGAGGAAATCACGGGCCGCTTAACGGCATTCTCAAATATCCTTTAAATTATAACATCTTAAGGTTGTAATTCAAACCGTAGGAACGTTTCACTCTGCAATAATCACTGGCTTGGTCGAAATTAAATCGTAGGTCGCTATCAATTACGACCGTCCGCCGTGGAGCCAGGCTTTTTCATAGGCATTATCTCTTTTACTTCTGAGTTAGGGAGCGAGTACAATTGCGGGTTGATGCCTGCCAAGTTTTATTCCCAATGTTTTGATGATTAAAGCATTACTGTGTTGTCACCGAACTATACTTATATAACTGTATATTATATTATCGGAATAGTGTTTAATAAAAGTCGCACTTCTAATAATCTAAGGCAAATGCAAGGGCCACTAAATTGCTTTTGTATATCAGTCCCAGATTACAGTTGCCTTTAACTGGAATCTGGGACTAGGTACGATGAATACGAAAAAAAATTGAATAAAACAACGTTGGCATCATGTGAGTCTAACAACCTAATGGGGGAGGCCTAATCATTCCATCCCTCTTCCATCCTATATAAATTCCCTAACCCAACGGCTGGCAACGCACTTGTAACTTGATCGGTGTTCTTGGCCGATGCTGATTGCTTCCTGCGATCGTTTTACCACATAAATATGACATAAAACAATTTTTCTTTTTTTTGTAAAAATTGGCATGGCTGAAAAGACTCGCCACGTTCAGTGTGACCCCGCCTTAAGCACGACCTTCAGCTCGCGAACTTAGAATGTTTCGTTTAAAGCACCGATTTCACTTTATGGCTATTTAAATGGCAGAGAAATTGATAGGCTATCTAAATTGAGTTAAGATGGATTTGTTTAAACTTTTTTTTACGATTACGTAGACGATCGGGCTTAATAAAATCGCTCTTAAATCTTAGTCGTTATGGATGGTAATGCTATGTAGCTATACTATGTATGTGTGCGAATGTCGAATTTATTCAGTACTCTAACATGTTTACTAAAATGAAGACGCCATTTTTCTTTTGTTCTTTATTTTTACTTAGGCGTTTGACGTTTCGTTCCCGAAGGGTCTAGACAGAACTACATTTTCAGAGGAATACTCATAAAAGTCAATAAAATGTATTAGATTGTCTTAGCCAGACTTGGAGTATAGCTTCTGATCTTTATACAGTCTAGTATGATCATGTGTAAGTGGAAAAGTCTGATGGAATGGCTTTAATTTAAGAACATATTTATGAGTGGCGCGGCTACAAATTTTATGTCCAAAATCATGAAAACTACTTGATTTCAAAGATACTGTACCGATACGGTGTCTGAATTGTCGTGTCCTTTGGTATTACCGAGTTTCCACCGGCGGCGCTGATTGCTTACTATCAGGTAGGTGCTCAACGTATGTTTGTCACCGTAACACAGAAAAGAATGTTCTTTATAATATTCATATAGTGTGTGTGAGTAAAAAATTTTATTAAAATCGAGTCAGCAGTTTTTTTTAGTACCACATTGTGTATTATACATATAATGATGTATTGGTGAACTTTTAACACTTCTTCTTTTTAACCGCCTTAATAATTAAGATGCATAGGTATCTCAATAGACACTTTTAAACGTTTATTCATATTTTTTAGTCAATAGTTGTGTATTTTTAATAAAAAAATAATAATCTTTTCTAAACGTCTTTATTTTTACACTTACTTTTGCCCGCGACTCCGTTCGCGTGGAATAGTGACTTCCTGCAGAGTTTGTATAAAAACTACCTAGGTCCTTCCTCAAGACCCAAACTATGTCTATACCAAATTTTACAGAAATCGGTTCAGTAGTTTAGGAGTGAAGAAAAGACAGACAGACAGAGTTACTTTCGCATTTATAATATTAGTTTGGAAGTTTGGATTTTAACTTAATTGCTAGCCAAAAAAAGCACTTTAACATCGTGTGAAAGTGCAAAAAATAGCGAACTTAAGATCCGTGCAAAATGTAACTGAATATCCATTAAATTCAAAAAAGGGAAAAACAATTTACCGGTAAATAGGGACAAAGGAACCTTTCCAGTATTTGTTCTCGGGTCTAAATAGATTATCCCTATCATTACTCGGGAACGTTTAGTTCACAACTTTGTTATTTAATTGTGAACTTCATCTCAAAGTAGGTAGGTAAAGATTTTCAGTGATACCTCTTTTAGATGACGGCTTACTGAACATTTGTTTCATTAATTAGTTATATTGGACTGGCTTTTGATCCTGGTCTTATTTGCTTTACACTTATTTAAGCGTAGAAATGTATCTTTCTGTTCATGTATCCAAGGTATATTTATGTAATACTAGCTTCCGCCCGCGGCTTCGCCCGCGTGGTATGTTGATAAAAAAGTACCCTATGTCCTATTCCGGAGTGTATCTTATGCTTGTTCCAAATTTGTCCAGATCCGTAAAGCCGTTTTGGCGTCATTAAGTAACAAACATCCAAACATAATAACTTTCGGATTAATACTATTAGTAAGGAGTAGGATAAGATTAATAACTACAAAAAATATTCAGCAGTTTCAAGGTAGTGCTTCAAAGCAGCCCACGACACTTAAATTTGATTTTATGATAATCTTAGGTATATAAAAATATGATTCGCAATATGTGTTAGTACATACCGCGCGCGCCTCAAAGAGGCAATAGTATTTTTTTATTATATTTAAACACCATCGATAAATATCGTGTGAACCAAACCGGAATTGTAATTCTAATAATAAGTTTGAAATTTCCAATCTGCCTTGAGCATGATTGATGCTCATTCCTTATCCGTATGAGAAGAGGGCGTTGTTCAGGTGTGGATACTTACAGGGCGATGTTGTGATGTGTTGTAAATTGCTCTGTGTTTTTTTTGTAATATACCTGTATTTTAATTTTAATAAATTATAAACTCAGTCAAAGAGTACCATTGACCTTGTTTTATGTTAGAAATAAAAGAGACGGCTGTAAATACATATCTAAGTTAGACAAAGACAGAAAGAAAATTTGTATCATAATACTCTCGCTAAGTAATTGGGTTTTCTTTTTGTTTTGAATCCATTGTGTTTTAGTGGATGGATAGAATTTTGTCTACACAAGGATAAAAGACCACATTTCCTTTGTGTTTTGTAAACCTAAGTATACATTTTTTTTAAGTGTGGAGTGCCAGTCACGGTTTTCTCTACGGTCGGCTCGACTGGAGTGATACCACGGCTTCACTGAAAACCGACGTGAAACAACCACGGCGTTGTGTTTTGACGAGTAATCCTCCTCTCTCCCCAATCCCAAAATGTCCGGAACCCTAATTATTTGTTTGTCTTTGACTAGCCATAAAACGTTGCTACCATCCGTGCGTCACTGCAGGGGTGCCCACTGAAAATCAGTGATGGGCGACTTGTACGCCTAGCTTACACTGAGTGGGTAACCCATTTAGCATGGGCATGTTGCAGCGTCTATTTTCTGTTTCATCTGTTTTAATTTTTAAGTCATGTTTTTCTTACTTCTACTGTCGCACTTTTATTGTCTTTTTTATATTTTATATATGCTGCATCGTGCCTGGTACTGAATAAATGTCTTTTCTTTCTTTCTTCTTTCTAACTCCAAAAAGACCAGCTACACTGTACTTTATGTGTCCATGGCCGGCGCCGATTGCTTACCATCAAGTAATTGAAGTGCTTATTCGCTATTCTAATCCATAAAAAATTGTATGGAAACCATCATTTATACCTATTTAAACAAACTGCTTTAAAACAAGTAATTTTCACTTCTAGCTAAAATATCCTGAAGAAAATCGCGATATTAAAGAGATTTGTATCAGCGTAGTTGGGTATGCATGTTAATGTAGCAGGGTGCTCCGGCGGGCGCGGCTAGTGTTATTTTTAACGGCGCTCGGTGCATTCTAGTGCCACTACATTCTCGATGGGCCTGACACACGCAACCTTTACATGAAGTGACTGTGATTCTTGCGGATCGAAGGACCAGGTTTTTTTAGCTTTTTACCTATTGGTGTTTTCTTGATATTTGTTTCTTAAGCTGTTGAACGACTCGACAGGTATATTATCATGGTCTTATTGAAGATCGCCGAGAAAGAAAATTTGTACTTGGCTATGTGAGACAGGTTACCTCAAGCCCAACCTTTGCGTCCAATCCCTAAATCCTTGACATCTCACAATACTCTAGCTTAGCACTTGTTAAATTCTAATCTAAATAAAATTAGGCCACGCAAACGCTCATTTGCCGACTTAAGTGTATCATAAAAAAACTATGTTTGAAAGTGACATTTTGCTTACCGAACACACTGATTTATTTATTCTTAAAAACTTTTTATCTTTGATGTCCACTACTCCCTAAAATATATTCAGCAGGGAGCAAAGACCTCCATCTAAATTATATAAAAAGTCACTTTATCTGTCTGTCACTTAATAAAAACGTTGCAGTCCTACTTTAAAATCAATTTACGAATTTGAAGTCCGACTATCTATCAAGTTCATAAGATAATTGTCTATTTAAGAAATAAAAACTGGCAATTGTTTTGGGAAAAGTATTTGAATAGTAATCATCATGATCATCATATCGCTCCTCGGCCTTTTGGCTAAGATCAAAGTGTAGTATCATGATCATCAGTCTTTAGGTGCCCACTTCCGTGCTAAGGACTGTTCTCACCTGGAGAAGGTTTAAGCTTGAATCACAACGCTTGCTCAAGGCAAATAGGATGCAAACTAAGATTAGCTCTGGTGTCTTAGTCGTGTTTACAAACAAATACACATATCACATAGACATGACGCCCATGCCCGTAACAACTATTTGTGGATCACACAAAGACTTGTTTTGTGCGGAAATCAAACTCTTGACATGTTGCACGGCAGCCGATAGTACAGACACCGCGTAAACTGTGCAGTCAAAATAGCAATAGTAATCCCACATTTCCTCATGCTGCTTTTCTTCATAGTCTATCAATAGTGTCTAAATAACTTTTGATAATTAAGACCTTTTATTGCTTTACATATTTCTATTGTTATTATTATACATAATAGTTTTTTATGGCCGACCTACGGTAAACTAGCTGACAGATCACCTACTGGAAAACAATAAGCTCCACCCATAGGTTCCTAGATGGGTTTCAATTGCGCTGCCGGCCTTTCAGGGTTTACGTATTTAAGGATAGAAGGGTAACCTAGCTCGCATTTCGAATCACAAACGCTGTAATTATTATGGTCTTTGATCTCACCTTAAACCAACACACTATTAGAACTCAACACAGCAGTAAATTGCCTATATGTAATTCTATATCTGCTATCGAAATCTAGGTATAATCTAAGCCTATTTATTGCCTGATTTAATTACCATGGATTCCTCAGGACTCCATGGTGACCGTAACCGTCACAACACATAGGTATAGCTATCTGCTACCACCATCTGTGTAGCATAGATAAAGCAGGTGATAGAGGAAATATATGGGCTGGTATTATGTTAACTCACGCTTGAAAGTAATAGAATTAATTCTGGCTGGTATACTTATCATGCTACTGCAATTTTTCTTTAGTGGAGTCCGGCTTTGTGTTCGTTGTTTGAATTTTGTTTCTGTGGTTTGCAATGGAAAGGATAGTGCTCGTGTTTTGACGTTGGTCCTTTTGAATTGGTATTGTGGTCCTTCGATCCTTATTGATAAAAATACTTTGAATATGATTTTTTTTTTTTTGGCGTTAACAACTGTTTGTTTTTTTTTTATTTTACACGGAAGAGTTTAAAAACCAAAAATCATAAGAATAGTCTTCAATTCAGCACACTTCTTATACATTTCAAAAACCATGACCCAAACACGATGCTTAAATAATAATAATTTGCTAATATGATAGCTACTATATTTTCTGCTATTCAGCACTGCTCCATCTCCACTCCACATGCAAGATAGTTCAGGACACCCGCAATATTGCTTAATATATGTAAAGTAAGGGATATGTATGAAAATAATGGCGACTCCGACATAAAAAATGGACGTCGCTGGCCCGACCAATATGGCATAAACATTTCCTCGAGAAAAGGTAGGTCAAAGAAAATACGTACTAATAATAAAGATGTGAAAGTTTGTGACAATGTATATTTAATTCATTCACGCAAAAATGGATATAGAGATTTGGTTGAAATTTGTAGATAGGTGATAATTATGCTGGATTACCACTTAAGCTACTTTTTATCCACTTTGCAGACGAAGACGCGGACAGAAGCTAGTTCTGGTATAGTTTCGTAGTCTATTTTGTTAATAAATATTAGTTACCCTTATGACCAAACCTTACATAGTCACCAAAGTGACTTTTTAAACGGGTATCATCTAATCTAAGGGATATACATGTGTATATGTACATGTGTGTATATTGTAAGTGTGGGAGAGCCATGCTTCGGCACGAATGTGTCGGCTTGACCGGAGTGATACCACGGCCTCACAGAAACCGGCGTGAAACAACCACAGCGTTGTGTTTCGCCGTGTGAGTGAGGTTACCGGAGGCCCAATCCTTCCCCACCCCCAATCCCTCCTCAATCCCTAAATCTCCAAATCCCTAATCCGTTGCGGGTGTCGTAATCGTGGTGTTGATCACTTACCATCAGGTAATCCGTCTGCGAGTTTGCCGATCTAGCACATAAAAAAAAAACGTTTGACAGAAACGTGTGCGAAGCCCTCTATTAAACGAAAACTTTTTAAACTCTGATATTCAGCTATTTTGTGGTTCGTGGAGATCGTCGAAAACTAGAGCCTACAGCTCAGCAGTAGATTTGTTTTTGTTGATGTTTGACTTTCTTTTCGAGAAGGTAAAATTCATCATCACCATCATCAGGTTACTCTTATGAACCGTTTACCGACCGTAATTTCACCGCATTACCCAAAAGTAGGCTAGCGATGCTGGTTAGAATAAGCCCACATATGCACTTTGTGCATAAAGTTAAATAAATATCCCTTATCGACAAGTGGGGCCTAACTGTGATGGTCTTTTGGATCTTCCAACGCGACACTCCGTAATACTGACCCGTGCGTGTTTTGTTTCATTTCACAATACTGATAACACGGAAATACAGCGTCGAAAATCAATTTATATTCCCGTGTGTTTCTAGCGTAACTCGTTTGACCTACTGCTAAGACAGTCCTGAAGTAGGTATTAACTAAAGTTGTTCCTATTAATGTTACTGCAATCAACCTTATCAGCTCGCTTTTAATTTTGGCACACGGGTAGGCAATGCAAAACCCATGCCTGCATGTATGCGTCGGTTCGACTGGAGTGATACCACGGCCTCACGAAATACCGGATATATAATAATGAATGAAACACAACGTTATACTTCACTGTATTAATGAGATTCCTGGTGACTCAATCCTTTTTTCCCTCCCCAATCCCTAAATCTCCGAAACCCTAATCCCTAACACGCCCGCAACCTACTCGCAACTCCTCCAGTGTTTCGGGTGTCTGTGGGCGGTGCCGATTGCTTAACATCAGGTAATCCGCGTGCTAGTTTGACTCCTATCACATAAAAAACCTACAAACTAGAAACTACGCTTACTAACTCCACCATCGTAGAATTCTAAGAACCAAAACCCTTATAACCTCAATCTGCCCATAAAAACACAATAAATCACAAGTCCATTATAAAATCGTTGAGTATTTAATAAGGCGACGTGTTCATTACTTCGCCATTCGTTTATGACACCGTCGGGACACATAATCGTTAATAGGCTCTCAGAACGTTGACAACACCTTGGTGTTGCCAGTAATAAAATTATACGATCAGTTACACTTTCATAGGGCAAGTTCCTACTACTTTTGCAACCCCATAAACTTTATGGGTTTAAGTAAATATTTGCTAATTTTTTATGGTTGGTCGTGCTGTGAAGCTGAATAGCACTAGTGTTTTAGCTATATCATTCTGTTCTCTACCGACTACATAGTATAAAAAACAAAGTTGTTTTCTTTGTCCCTTTATCTAGCTACGTATGCTTAAATCTTTAAAATCATGCAATGGATTTTGAAGGAGATTTTTTTAATAGATACAGTGTTTGAAGGGGGAGGTTTATGTGTATAATCCAATAGATAGTTTAGAAATTTAGTATCAGCTTTGCACCCGTGCGAAGTCAGAGCCAGTCTAGTCTTCTTATATATAAAAATGGATCGCAAAATGTGTTGGTAAGCGCATAACTCAACAACGCCTGGACAAATTTTGGTAATTCTTTTTTTGTTGTGTTTCTTATTATCAGGAGAAAGTTCTTATTAAAGAAAATATTAGAAAAGTAGAGGGGAAAATGAGGAAAAGTGACCCTTTGATAGCGAGATAGTTGGACCCGTGCGAAGCGGGGGCAGGCCGCAGAGAAAGACGGCTGTTAATCTTTCACGTAAGAACTACTAAATGAACCCGAATGAAATTTGACACAGAGATATAGGTATCATAGGGATTTGGAGATTTTGGGATTTAGGAGGGATTGGAGGAAGGGAAGGATTGGGCTTCCGGTACCCTCACGAACACGGCGAAACACAACGCTGTGGTTGTTTCACGTCGGTTTTCTGGGAAGCCGAAGCACTCCGATTGAGCCGACCCATTAGTGCCGAAGCATAGCTCTCCCACACTTTACTGACCTTCTGAGTAAAAACAATCCCGTTTCAAATCCCGCTCCGAGCCAAACCACGGCAAATCATTGCTATTACAATTGATCTGCAGTCAACCTCTTCGATGGAATGAGAGAAATAATTGCTCTTGTAAAATTTGATTCCTTGCTTAAACTTTAGGTACTTATATTATATATTTATGTGTATAAAAATCTATATTAAAATACCCCAAACTATCAGAGAACTTCCATTAAGATTGTTTAAAGTAAAAATAAAGGAATGGCTGGCACAAAAATGTTACTAAGTATGCAATTAAGGATTTTTTAGAAAATAAGTAATGTGAATGAGGATTTTTTAGATGTCATAAATAATATCAAAACTTCTAATATTTAATAATAACGTTTATGTATTTTTTGTTGTTTACTTGTAATTTTGTTTTAATTAATAATGTACCAGCCCAAATGGGCCTTGATTATTGTATGCCCAAACGGGCTGATTGTTGTACTGTATACCTACCACTATAAATATGTATAACACCTGTAACCAACACAATCAACACAATAAAGATTACTTTACTTTACTTTTACTTTTATAAAGCGAGTTTGTCTCTATGTTTGCTTTAACACGCGAATCTTCAGAAATAAAAAAGAATGTTTAAAATTGCCCATCTATCCTGGAAGGTCATATATCTGTTTAAAGTAAAAATCATCACACTACGGCCACAACCGCAAATGACTTTCTAGTGTTTGATAACTTACATCACATTTTAAACTAATTATAAGCACGAAAGGAGCAGAACTGATGTTCGTACCGGGAGCCTAACCTACCGACAACAATATTACTGGAGCGGCATCCAGACCACATGATTTATGTATTTCCTAAGTAATTGAATCCGTAAGTTTTAGCGACAGTAAATCACGACCGGTTTACATAGCTCATATATTGTCTTCATTAACATTGGGTAGCGGGCTCAAGTCCGGTATTGGAAGTTAATGGAATCTCCCTGTGTGTTTATGGTGTAATTATTGTATTGTTAAGAACATGTTTTTTAATTCAAATCTTTGTGAAGATTGTTTTGAGAAGCTTGCGAGTGCTGATATTAAAGTATCGCGCCCCTAACCTTGGGCAGCAGTGTGATTCTGTAAGACTTCATTCTGAATTTCGAATCTGAATCCGCTATGAGTAGTAGTACACTAGCGCTACACTTGCGAGTTGAACTAAATTGACAGCATAATTTTGATAGATAAAGTATGAGACGACGTTAAAAGTGACATTCTAAAATTTAATTTCCACGTCACTTCGACGCTCACTTCGCACTCGAACACGATTCAAAATCAAACAAATTTTATAGAATCGACGTGCAGGAGAAGGAGCAGGCTGCTTGTTAGTTAGTATGAGTCTGACACTCCTTCTCGCTCCATCCCCGATAACAGAAGAGATGTAATAAATTACAGCCCTCAAAATAAACACTGTTACATATATTATTACTTTGCCTTTACATTAACTTATGTAACCCATGTGATGTAGTGGATGTGCCTACACAGAGCTGATCGGCCGTCGTTCATCCTCCTTAGTACCAAAACTCAATAATTATATAAAATCAAAAATACAAAACATACATTCATTTCGCATCACTAATCTAATAGTAGCTATGGTAAGTAGGTACAAGAAGAGGAGCTTTTCTAATGTAAAGACACAAAAATAATCCATTTTTTCAAGTTCAAATCATCGTAACATTGCGATTACATAGCATTTCATACAAAACAAAACATAAGTAAAAAACTTAACAATGTTTTTATTTAATATTTACAATAAAAACTACAAAATAAAATACAATAATAACACAATACATAAACGCTACACCCTGTGCGCAGCCGGCAATTCTATTTAACATTTAAATTAATATAATACGCCTATTTGGCTGTGCAATCGGCACGCCGCCATTTTGTCGAGAACCTAAAGGAGAATTTACCGGACAAGCGCGAACACGTGGCTTTAAAAAGTTCCGCGTATGTAGGGTAGCTACTGACGCCAGCAGTTCAACCTAATCCTTTCTGCCAATGTTTATGAAATTTTAACTTTATTGTTTTGTACGTAAAGTTCAAAATTTTATGACAAATGACAGATTGCCCTTCTGGATAAAAATGGTCTCATTATAACTTTGGTTGTTGTGGCCGTTTGGATGTTTAAGTACACAACTTCTTTATACGAATAACAACAAGATATCTTTTAGAAAACTCAACGGTTTCGTTTGTTTGTTATGTCAAGTCAAACACTCCTAGATTTTCATATAATGATTACATTTGTCGAAACATAGATTCAAATAAAAAAAAATGTTCTATACAGACTGATTAGCCTCTTGTTTCATTTCCTGTTCGAATTCAAGATCTTAATAAAGCCTTGAACTCATAAAATGTATTATTTAACAGAAAATTAAATGTAGAAGAGCCATATTTCGGCACAAATGACCACATCCCCTATCCCCATCCCCGAAACTGTCAAAAGAACAAAAACAGTCTGTAATGCAATAGTAACTCTTTTGGTAAAGGAGAGAACCTTTTTACCAAATTCTCGCCCAGGGATCTGCAAACGAAAGCGCTTGGACGCATCTTCAGTCCGCGGGCTGAGGCGCATCGCCAATAAGAAACTCCTTCTCCGCACCAGATCACCTCTGGTATTGCCAAACGGTCCAATGGCAATGCTGACCGCTAACCATCAGTACAAATACTCGTCATGTGGTTTGCTATATTCTCACATTAAAACCACGTGCTTGCACCACCAACAATAAGATACATCGGTTAGTTAATACGTAGGTATATCTACAAATCTTCCTCAGCATTAGAAACTTTCAGTGTTAGGAGCCTTCTCTAACGGATAACGTCCCCATTACTCTGGCCATTCAAACTTACTAAGGACTGCACGGCTGGCCAACAACGACTGAGTGCTTACGTGCAGTGAGAACCAAATGTTTGTTTGCTATTTTTCGACTCAATGTCCTTTCGTGTTTTGCCATCTTCATCATTTTAAAGAGCATTCGTCAACAGTTGGTTATTGGCTTCTCCACTAGTATGTCAGTTTGTGTGCTTGATCTTTTGGTATCTCTCTCTTGGTATCCAACTGCTCCACTCCTAAGAAGTCCCATTGCAAAGCGTCTTGCAGCTGTGTAGCAAATTTTGCGTTACGCATTTTGAGGCACGTATTACGCTTAGCGAATAATGCTTTACGTAGTTTATCGTTCCCGAAGTTTTACCGTCCTAGTTTTTTTAGGCAATACATTTACTCAAAAGTCGTCCATATTTCCGTGCTTCTTTCAAATCAATTTTATCTTGACAGAATGTAGCAGACATTAATCAGTTGTCAGATACTGAGATTTTTTCTGTGCCATTAAACATACACATCACACCCGGACCCGGAACAACAATTTGAGGATCACACAAAGAGGCTTCGATAATTCCGCGACACGTTGCAGGATAGCTGGTTGCCTAGCCATCGCTTCAACCGTGCAGTCAACGTGTTCAATACAAGGCCATTTTATCAGTACTTTTTCAAAGCCAACATCATTGATTGAAAAAAAACCAATAATAGCTACTTTTGAAACACCCAAACACCCATATATGAAGAATAATAGTCCATCAGTCAGTTTGTCAGTGAAGCTGCTCGTTCCAAAGTATAGATTCGAATGGAGAAAAACGAGCAAGAAACTCAATTGTCTCTATACATTCTTTCGTATACAATAAAATTTACACAATTTCTCGAACATTCTTGAACAAGGTAGTTTCGTACACGTGCTAAACGAACCCTAAAAAGTGCATTGTCAACGATTGCAATGCAAATTGGCAGCAGTCGTGGCTGCTCATACCGTCAGTGTAGTTTAGTTTTTAATTAACTATGTACGTATAGCAATAACACCATTTTTACGTTTACTACGCTTCCTTTGTAAGTGGATTTAATTTTGTTTATAAAAAACACGTTGACATTTTTAAGCGTCAGCTGTTTATGGAGAGAAGTAAATTTTTAATTTGCTTCTTTCTGTGTTAGTTTAAGTAGCAATTTAACTATACTAACTTCGTGGGTTTATGTGACTTGACGTTCTAAAGCGCCTATAATAGTCTCATTTAAATAAATAATACCGATACGACCTACAAACTTACAAGTAACAAGCGCGTCCTCTTTCTTAAAAGATAATGCGTTTGTGACTCTTCTGGCTATTGCGAGTTTCCACGGCCGGCCCTGATCTACATCGTGGGAAATACAAAACTGCCTTAAATTTTACTGCAATATTGTTAATTACTGTAAAAGATAGACAAAGCTCAGCAACATTTATCTTATTTTTACCCGACTAAAGCGAAGTAACCATTTAAGTTACAGACAATTGGGACAACTCTATGCTATACTAAGAAAAAACAAAAATATAATGATAAAGACGATCACGAATTGAAGACCTGAGAAACGTTCATTTAAAAAACTCTAATGAGACCCTATTCTCCGTATTAGACAAAGGCGTAACTTCATAATGTATTCTTAAATAACAATAAATTGTAATTTCTCGTTCAACGCGTTGCTAAATAGAATTAAATAAACTTTTCTTACTTTCTTCTTTCGAAGTTAATCTCTTTTATAGCGTACGGTTATTGGAAAACTTTTGACATTTCCGCAAAATAATTAACTCTAAAAAAATATAAGAACAGGTCGATCGCGAAAATTGAGCAATTTTTGTGTAACTGCCTGTAATTGTGATGGGGACAAATTTGAAAAAGTAAAATGGCGTTCTTAGGAATCGACATTTTCTAAATTGGCAATTGATAGCTTGATGATGATTGGTTGCGTGCTAATTGCAGTTTAAATACAACTTTGTGTTGATGACTCTGAGTAATTATGCAGGTAGGTACTATGTACATACATTTACCTGTTTGTTTGTGTAGCAAACCTTGGCCAAGTTCGTTGATCAAGTAGGTTTAATAAGCGGGCACAGTGTATTTATGATGAATTGTATGTATGCAATTTTTAGAAAAAATCTCACGCCCAGTCCAATTTGATCAGTCTAATAGTTAATTGGTTATAAACACAAACTAGCGAGGTGCTACTATAATTATAACTATTATTTTTTATAATTTTCTTTACTTATTTTTTGCCTTAACTACGCTTTGTCAAATTCAATATATAATTGCAGTTTTTAATACAAAAAGGTTCCAACAAAATTAATTCAGCCCAGAAATCATTATGAATCATACATTTTTAACTCGTCCCTATCAAGAGAAGAGTACTTGTTATTTAAATTTGGTAATAAACATAATTATGTCATCATCATCAGCCTAATTCCGTCGACTTCTGGACATAGGCCTCATTTTTTACCTTTTCAACCAACCACTGCCAGCTACCCTGCGGATATCGTCAGTCGACCTGGCTGGAGGGTGTCCTACACAACTTATTCCTGAACGTGGTCTCCACTCTAGAACACATCTACCCCAAAGGATATCGTTTCTTCGACAAATGTGTCCTGTCCACTGCCAAATGCTACCAAATCCTTTGGTCTATGTCGAAAATTACATAATTAAGCTTAATTACTTTTGAAACTATTTCCTTGAGGCCTGATTTTTAAATGGTTATATAAAAGTTACCTGTGGAATAATGAATGATGCTGTCGCGTCAGAATGTTTGTATAAGACAGTGACAGCAACAACTTTATGCTCACATATAACATTTATCTGACTATTGTAAAATCAGCCCTAAATAATACAATTTATCATTTACACTATACATTGTTCCCAATCACGTAGAAACACTAAAACCTAATTTTTCAAAAAAAACTCCGGATAAACGGACCATAAAGTGATATAATTTTAAAGTGATTACCGTCCCTTTGACCGGTTGGGCATCCCTTAAAACCGATACCCGGTTACAGTGGCCTATTACGACGGTTACAATCGGTTATGCCCAGTTACACCCGGCTCAACTAGGATGATTTAGCGGTACCCAAAACTTGTCCGATTAATAGGAATTCAATTTAATGTTAAGAGAAGTTTAAAGTATGAACTTCAAGCGATAAAACATGGTCGAATGATAACATATACATACTTACCGTTTTAGTTTCGGGTTTGCATACAATCTTTCAAGTTCAAAATGGCTCTCCTCTCTATACTCTTCTTCGAATAAGTTCCTAATTAGCTTTTAAGATCTTCATAAATTGCGTATGTTTTAATAACGTTTAGTATTGTCCATAATTTTGGACGTGAAAATTCGTCGGAAAACCCGCTCGGGTTATCCTCAGAATGAAAAGAATGAAGTGCAAATATACAAAATTTGCTTTCCACTAGTATTGTTATAGCCCTTCGTAATAGTGGGTAAGACTACTTGATAATTAATACCATTACTGGCTTGCATAACATTTTTTTAAACAATAGTTCCCGCATCAAGGAATCTGATATCTTCTGCAGTTTGCATTTGCAAATGTTCCAAAAACGACACGGTCATTCAGGTAAACGCTTGTCGCTTAGACCATTCTGATCAAGTGAAGCACGGAGAGACTGATGACGCCATAGATTCTTGGCCAGTATAGCTTAAAGATGGCGAACATTAAAGCATAAAAGCGTTTGTTTGTGAAAAATATTATTGATGTCACAAAGGTGTGGGAGAGCCAGAGATTCGAAACAAATGGCTCGGCCGGAGTGATACCTGCGTGAAACAACCATAGCATGGCAACGTTTCGCCTTGTGGGTTAGGTTACCGGAGGTCTAATCATTCTTCCCCTACCCAATCAACAAATCTCCGAAAGCCTACTCCTCAAAAGGCCGGGCAACATCGATTGCTTACCATCAGCAAATTCGCCAGATCGTTTGCCGTCCTATCACATAGAAAGTGCCATTAAATAAATTTGACCTTATACTGCTGCTGTCAGTTCTTAGCAAGTAAACGTATAAGCCATTGATGGTTAGTTGCACCGTAGTTACAATTACACTAAGGGATGCTTTTTTTTATGTAATAGGTCGGCAAACGAGCAGACGGATTACCTGATGGTAAGCAATCAGCGCCGCCCATGGACACTCGCAACGGTGGAGTTACGAGTGCGTTGCCGACCTTTCAGGGATTAGGGATTAGGGATTTGGATCTCCAAATCCCTAATTTATAATAACCTCCTCAATCCCTATATCTATAAAGATTGAGGAGGGATTGCTTATTACATTATTGCTAATTAAAAATTTTGTGACGTGGCTAGAAATAATATAAATACAAAATCCTATAAGTCACATTTTTATACAGCCATAATTACACAAATGGTCTTAAGCATGCATAAAAATTCCACAAACAAAACACGAAACGAAAGTTAGTTAGAAAAAAAAGTTGTAAAACAACTGCGTAACGATTTAACAACATATTCGTGTGCATACAGTTAAAAATACACTTCATAATTTAACGGGTCACAGAGGTCACTACGTGTCCAAGAATGTGAGGATCTGGAAGTGAATGCCATTTTCCTGTCGGTGAACTGACGATCTGTTAGTACTTGCAGATATCTATATTCAGCAGGTCTTATTAATGATACGGTGAAGATGTTGAAGATGATGAACGCTTGTTTACTTTTGAGATAGGGTCCCTGATGGTGTGCATTTGGCAGCAACCATGGCAACACAAGAGTTGAGGCAAGTATATTGCTGGCGTCTTAATTTTGAGGGGTTTGAGGAATATATTTGTGTACTATTTATCTTCTAGGTGTATGTAAAAAGTGTATGTTTATTTTTAATTATCTATATATTTATAGGCAGGGGTATCCATTGAAGATGAAAATGAAAATATCATTTATTTGTCGTTACAAGCTTTTACAGAGAGATTTAAGCATTCAAGATCTAACAAAAAAATAAAACACTTGCATCAAACATTGTTTTCATATTATTTTATTGTCACAGTTTGCTTCTTCATTAAACCAAAATATTGACTGGTCAGAATGCCGATGGCATTAAATCTGCCCAAGTTTGTTACATTAAGATAAAATAAATAATAACAACAATACCCTAATTGCGCTATGAGACTTTCTATTAAGCTAAGCAATATTTTGCCAATCCAGTGAAAAAGATCCCTTTGCATAGCAAAGATTCTTGCGATAAACTAAAAACATCCCTAACTCCCATATCCAGTTTACCCCAATCCTTGCTCAGTTCAGACACCATTCACGTGCTATGAAAAGCTGAGTTATCAAAGGCCCTTTCATCCCGCGATAGGTGAGCTATCTCATGCTAAGAATAATCACCATTTGACAACCATGTTTGTTGACGCTATGTCGCCAGCTTAATGAGTCACTCTAGAAGTCTGGCAACGTCGCGTGTAATACAGGGCGTTTGTACTACCTAGGTAAGTAGGTAGGGTTGATAGGTTTTGCGATTAGTGTTACATTGAGTTAGGGTTGGAAGCAGATAGTTTGTTGGAGGTGTTGGTATTTAACAAGTTAGGGTTTTAAACGATCTGTATTTTGGAATGGAGATAATAAGTGTGGGAGAGCCATGCTTCGGCACGAATGGGTCGGCTCGACCGGATTGATACCACGGCCTCAGAGAAAACCGGCGTGAAACAACCTCAGCGTTGTGTTTCGCCGTGTGAGTGAGGTTACCGGAGGCCCAATCCTTCCCCAACCCCAATCCCTCCTCAATCCCTAAACCTCCAAATCCCTAATCCCTAAAATGTCGGCAACGCACTCGTTACTCGTTGCGGGTGTCCATGAGCGGTGCTGATAATCCGTCTGGTCGTTTGCCGATCTATTACATAAAAAAAATTTTTTTTGAAAGTGATTAAATCCTCGTGTTGGCAAAAAATCTTAATAGACTTTGCTGATTAAATTGACTATTTTTTTTTACATTTATGACACTAGCCTTTGCCTGCGACTCCGTTCGCGTGGAATAGTGACTTCCTGCAGATTTTTGGTATAAAAACCATCCTATGTCCTTTCTCGAGTTCCAAACTATGTGTGTACCAAATTTCACAGAAATCAGTTCAGTAGTTTAGGCGTGAAGAAAAGACAGACAGACAGACAGAGTTGCTTTCACATTTATAATATTAGTTTAGATTATATTTTACTATTACTTAAATGCTTGTGCTTCAACATAATGGGTAACGAGGTATTTGATCGGGTCCTGGTCAGGCAGCGCTGCTTTACGTAGGTAGTAACTGCGTTTAGTAGTTTAGCTCATCTACTCCACTAGCTGACGCATTATATTATACACCTTATTATTTGGTGATTAAGTTGAAAATATCTTAAATATCGAATTACATTTTATACACGTCACAATGTATTCAGAAAATGTAATCCGTCACTCAAGCCATCATTCTCATGTACCTGGCTTCTACAATAATAGGTACAAAGACGGACGAACAGACAGGTGAAAAATCCTGCCAACAATTTGTTTCTTCCGGCCATTTCGTACGTACCTAAGTTTTATGTCCGTCTGCAGTTTTGTTTTAAACAAAGCATACATCACTTGTCTGTATAACATTTTTATAACCAAAATAAATCTGTAGCTCATTACTTGGCCAAAATTAGCTGGCTTGACCGGAGTTATAATACCTCACAGAAACACAAAAAAACAGTGTAAAGCAATAAAAAAGCAATCTTTTACCGTGTGTGTGGAGATCTAGAGGCCCAATCTTTTATTTCCTTCCCAGCCCTAAAATCCTTTACATCAAAAGGCTGGAAACGAATTTGTTACTCCTCTGGTGTTGCGGGTATCCATGGAAGCCGCCAACATCAGATGACCCGTCTGCTCGTTTGCCGAAAAATTACATTAACAGTCCCATTTTAAATCCCATAACACAATAATAGTCCCACTCTTACATTACTACTTGATACTCTTACTGCTTGATATCTTGAAGTTGATTTGTGGGAGAAAGCCATGCATATTCGGCACGGCACCCAGCTGCCGGCTCGGTCGGAGTGATATTAGGATCTCACAGAAACCGGCGTGAAACAAGCACAGCGTTGTGTTTCGCCGTGTAACTGAGGTTATTGAAGACCCAATTCTCACACCATAAAAAACATAGCGCCTTAACATCTGGGTTACCAAAACATTTCACATTGCCCATTTGAAAAATAAGCACGTTTATTATCTACCTACCTTCTTAGAAACATATCAAGATGTAACAGAAATTCACCTGAATTCTGGCTAAAATGTCCACCCCGAGCACATTTATCTGAAAACATTCAGCTTGGCCTGAAGGTGTAATATTTCAGTTGTCACGACCGCCAGTTTACAGGCTAAGTTTAGTAGCCATGTATGTATATGTGTATTCACGTCCAACTCCTGAATAATTATATTACTCGAATTTATTGGTGAAATGTTTTGTATTGTATTGTGTAAGGAAGTTTTACTCATATTGATGCTATATTTTAGATCATCATATTATTATTACAGAAGAAGTAAAGTTTCAATTTGTGATTTAATTATGTGCAATAATTACATAAAAATACAACACAATAGAAATAAAGAAGAAGTTGGAACACATAATAAAACAAAACACAAACAAAAGAGTTGCACCAACAACATCTCACTATAATTTAGGCTCATTGTGAACGCTTAAATCGACCCCCTTAATTAAATGGAATTTAGCACTTAATCTAAGCACCATGTACAGTTTAAAAGGATGCACTATGCTCAAAGCTTTTTTGCGCAACATGAGCCGAAATATGAAAATTCTCCAATGAACCTAACTGACCGATAAGGCTCGTAATTTTTTTATTATAAATGGCATTGGCCACACCACTCTAAGGACTGGATACTGATGGGCTCTAAAAGTGTCTAAGATACAACTACGGACTGGAAGTTGGTAGAGCTTGGTAGACAGACGACATTGTCAGCGTCGTGGGTAGCCGATTGATGCAAGTGGCGAGGACTAAGGGACAGGCTTTTGTTCTGGCTAATGATAACGACGATGATGGGTAAACGTGAATGCCGTGCTCCTGATTAATGATATTGATACTATTTTTTTTTTATGGAATAGAAGGCAAACGAGCAGACGGATCACCTGATGGTAAGCGATCGGCGCCGCCCATGAACACCTGCAGCACCAGAGGAGGCACAGGTGCATTGCCGGCCTTTGATATTAGTACCTGTACGCATGTTTGATGATCATTCATGATATTATTATAATCATATGACCAGCTTCATAACATAGTATGGGCACACAACCCCATTATGTCTCCGTGCCCATAACATTACGTCGAGGGCACATTATCGCGCCCAAGCACAACGCAATCGTGGAACTGCAAACAGTTACTTCATTATTCACTTTACGCTTCAATTAATCGAATTACGATATTAACTATAGGTTATGTTAGGGGCACCATGTAGTTCGATCTAGATGGGAATAGGACACAGCGTTTGTATGTCAGTGTTGATGACTGTTAAATTAATAGCTAAAATTATTTTAAATTGAGAATGGAAATGAAACTGTGTGTTTAGTTGGTTATTCTATTCCTCGGCGACAAATTTGTTACAGCTTGCTTTGCTCGTCAAAATCAACACTTTTTTTTGTAGAATTTTGTATGAAACTGTGTACTATGAAGTTTTTTTTTTATGTTTGTGTATCAAATATGTAGCTATTTGTTTATTTGAAAATTAGCTTATAGAATACTAATCAACAATTTATATAATATCAATTACCGTAAGTTAGGCAATTATTTATTTTATACTAGTTGCAATGAAACAATGAAACAATGAATGCTATGCTCCATAACATGCAATGCTGATACTGAACTATGTAATGGTTGTTATTAACCTTCCTCTTCAATCCCTCTATATATATTAAATAACCGCATCAATATCCGTTCCGTAGTTTTCAACGTTTAAGCATACATAGGGATATAGGGACAGAAAAAGTGACTTTGTGTTATGTTATGTAGCGTCTAATTAAAGTGCCAACCCAGTCAAAATTTTATTTAGGTACTTGCTTATAATAATGATATTTGTACAAAGAATACCAAATTATTTTCGTCACTCTGGACATTGTAGATTTTATGTATGTGTAAGTATATATTATATGTTGTATGTATGTATGTAGGTTTCGATTCGATTTCGATAATTCTACCATTACGATTCGGATGGTTTCAATGACATTTCTTAATGACTTTATTAGCACATGGTTTATCGTATGACACAGGCTAAAATTTAAATGTTATCATAACGAGTATTTTCATGTTTCGTCACGAATGGACTGTATTGGTCGGCCTAGTCCCACGGCGTGACACGAAACCGGCGTGAAACTACACTAGAGTTTGAGTAAGGTTGCCAATGGCTGTTTAAAACTTCTAGCAAAGAACTTATTTAATTAAGACTTTACTGGATGACGCTTTTTTGTGTGGGGAAAAAATGTCTAAATCTATTGACTGTTTTCGCACAGGAAAAGGCGAGAGGGAGTGTCCGTCTCTTACTGACTGAAACCCATCTTTCTCTTGCTCTAAGCCGAGGCCGTGATACCTTAGTGCACTTTCCCCGCAACGCACTCGTAACTCCTCCGTCGCACGGGGTTTGCTTACCATGACATAATCTGCGTAGGTTATCCCTCGACTAAAAACATTTAGGTATTCAAAATCCTGAGTTGAACACAAACGTGTGTTTAACGCGTTCATAATTAACCGAATACTGTAAGTAAATTGGGCACGGATTATATTGATTGTTTGGCGAATTATTTATTATTATTATAAGCTTTGTTTGGTTGCCGTTAATAACTGCGGTGAAATTAGTTTTATCGGTTTTAATATGGCGAGTAAAACCACCATGTTTACTGTACTAAAAGGTATCGTGTTTAACATAATAACTCACTAAATTCTCAAAAGGGTCAAGAAGGATATTCTGTACTTTGTGTTATATACACCTGTTTATGTATAAGCATACTTTATGTATTAATTATACATATTGTCGCACGAGGTTACTTGTTGTGTATGCATTCTGAAACTTCAGATTCCAGAGAAAACTGGTTCCCGGTTTATCTGAGCTGGAACTGTCACGTAAGTTTAATAAAAAAACCATTCTGCATTGTCAATCAATATAATGAACATTCTCCAAATCATTCGTTACATAACTTAACGTAAAAGTTACACCGTTTTTAAATCAAAAGGTTTAGATTTGGCTGGTTCTTGCTCCGGTAGAGGTATCCAAATCTAAACTCATATCTTAGTATTTATAAATCAGAAACATATTTTAGGTTAACTTTAGGTTTCTCTATATTATATGCACGTATTAGTAATGACACGATCTAGATCCGAACAGTGTATTTACGATACGATTATGTTATTGATTTGTAATTTGTTTTGTGCATTTAAATAAATAAAACAGGAGATGACAATGTTATAAAATGTAAACAATGCACAGTGTATCGCTAATCGCTACATATACGCCTATAGATTTGCCCTTTTTTACAAGGGTCTCATAGCACAACAACTTACTGAAAGGTAAGCTAATGAAAAATATCTCCTCGCCATCCGCAATCCTTAACCACCAAAAGGCCAGCAACGTCTTTGTAGCTCCTCTGGTGTTGCTGATCGCGACGGGCGGCGCTGATTGCTTACCATCAGGTGATGAGTCCACACAATGGCCACCAGGCTCATAAAAATGCTGGGTATTCCATAAAATAAATAACGCATCATAAGTGGAATGTAAATCTACTAAAACGACCAAAGTAACAGAAAGCAATAAAAACAGTTGAAAGCTAACATTATTCAGGGAAGCATTTTACGGCGATTACTTAGGTGTTCAAAAGAGTTAATTTCCCCAAGTGGGAAGAGAGGAGGGGTGGGGGGAGCAAGCAAACTTAAATGACGAAAGTTTAATTGTCATTGTGATGGAAATAAAACGGAATGGAAAAATGGCGGACGCTCTCCTGATAATATATTCAAGGAATTACGGTAAGTAATATTTCTTCTGTATTGTAGCTTTTTGTAGCTGTATGAACTGCACTGAATATTGGGTTCGACTCAAGTAAGTAGAAGTATGGGTGAACCATGCATCGGCAGAAATAGGTTAGCTCGACCGAAGTAATACTAAGGCCTTACAGAAAACCAGCGTGAAACAACAGCGCTGTGTTTCACCGTGTGAGGTTACCAGAGGCCAAATCCTTGACCCTTTTCCAATCTCAAAATTTAAAAATTCCTTATCCCCAAAAAGGTTGGCAACGCACTCTTTACTCCTCCGTTGTTGCTGACTATCAGGTAAGCGTCTTCTCGTTTGTCCTCCAATCACTTAAAAAAACATGTTGTGTTTCGCCGCGTGAATGAGGTTATCGGAGACCCAATTCTATAATCTATCTCTGTGCCAAATTTCATTCAAATTTTAATAATAATAATATTTATTTATTATTAAAAAAGTAACAACCATAACTTCCTTTTTTTAATAAAAGTAAAATCTAGTAGGTAAAGCACTGAATAATAATATGTACAAGACATAATGACTGTCTGTGTAATTTTATTTAAAACTCTACCAGCTCTACCTTCACAGAATTCCACAAGAACCTCTCGTTATTACAGCAAAGCATTTCCTCCTACTCTACCTATCTCGTAAAATAGAGCTATAAGATAAGTACTAAAGCTAGATAGAGTCTTTATAGTAAAATAGATATAGTATCGCATTATATGAACATACCTTTCATCGATATCTAACTCTATGTATATTTTGAGTGGGATTTGATTGGTAGAGTTGTGGTGTCTGTAAGCAAAAAAGTTGTGAAACAATGAATTTATTTTTGTAAATAGGCCATAAAACAGCATTTTTACACGTCAAAATTACATCTAATAAAAAGTTAGATGAAACCGGCATTTCCTATCTGACTACTCTGAGAAGAAATGCTGAAACAAATTACATTTTAATATTTGCCTTTTCATAACATATTTATGTTTTACAGAACTGTTCAGGAGTCAATTGTCGATGTTCGACAGTCACTGTCGAACATCGAACAACCCATTTCCAACCCCAAATCCACTATCCTGAAATCCCTAACCCCCAAAATGTTCGCGACGCCCTTGTAACAGCTTAGGTGCTCGGCGCCGATTGCTTACCTTGCTATTGGGTGATACGTCCAGTCATTGGTTGCCTTGAAAAAAGAATTTGTAAAAAGAGGAATCATACCAAATTCGTCTAATCATAATAAGAAGCTAATCTTTTTCCACGCAATGAGCAATTACGTACCTAATACATCTTGACATAAAAAAAAATTATGGACGGAAAATACATTTTTTTTCTATTTTTTCTACTTCATTTAGTGATTGTTCTTTATTGTTAAAAAGTCACCAATGACGAAGAGAGTCCAAATCATCTTAGTCATATAAAACAAACACGTAGCCATAATTCAAAAGGGACCAAAGGACCACTACAGGGACCTCCGTGGTTAATGAATTATCTCCGTAAGTAAATGCCCAAGATTATCAACCAAATAATTCGGTTACACCTTAGTATCTATACGACGATCTCCCAGTTATACAAGGCTGACATTGTGTTTTGTATGTGTGAGGCCAATTCCATTCCATCTGCCCTTCCTTAATCCTCAAATCCCCAATTCTTGAAAGCCAGCAACGCACTTGTAACTCTTGGACGTTACGAGAGCATGGTCAGTGCCGATTTTTCGCCATCACGCGATTCGTCAAATCGTTTGCCGACCTACACCAACACCAACATCGTATATAAAAAGGTGTAAAAACCGGTCGAAACATGTGCCTGTAACGAGATACAGGCTGTATCAATACTAAATTAGCGCCACAAAGGATCATTGCCCCTATTTTCAAGATGGCCGCTTGGCAGTCTGATTTTTGAGGCAGTCGAGGAATTTATAAGGGAGTTAATTATTGTACGTTAAAGCGTATAATTGAAATACATTTTTGTTTACATACATGTCAAATTAAAAAAATAAAACACAAGTGATTTTATGATGTTAGTAAAATGGTCTTGAAAGGTTGTTGATTAATAAAAAAAGTAATTTGGTACACAGAAACTCAAATCTCAAATTTTTTTTTATTTATTTACAATAAGCCAAACGGAAATAGTAAGACTTACATTTGAAATCGGACACTGTCTTATAAAACCAATGCAATGAGTTTCATAAATTTTAATCATCACAAATAAAGTATAACGGTGCTTAAAAACAATAAGTGCCTATCTACAGCTAAACGACCTACTTTGTTACATTTTCTTTTTAATTTAGTACTTTTTTAATTTAAAAGTAGAACACACACCAGCCAGCTAAAATCGTTTTAAACAAAAAGGTTGCGATAAAAGAAGTTTTCATCCGAACATTTTGACCCAAGGCGTCCATGTACCTATAATTGAGACAATCATAAATTAAATAAAAGACCCTCGGACCGTTAGACCTCTAAAACGAATCGAAAATCCATTTTAATTCAACTAATGTACCATTGATATCCTTTGCGATGACATTTTTAATAATAATGTCTCACTTAGCGAACAGTAATCGTTTTAAAAACTCGATAAAACGAAAGTTATCTGTGTTCCCAAGAACTCGTTATTTTTATGGGATTTGATGGGATCCGAGCAATCTTAATGCTTGGCGATTTAAAAATTGAAGGTGAATAGGTCATCGCATTTCTTATCTCGGTTGATGGCTTAAAGTAATATAGAAATGTGGGAACAAGTGTGGGAGAGCCATGCTTCGGCACGAATGGGTCGGCTCGACCGGAGTGATACCACGGCCTCACAGAAAACCGGCGTGAAATAACCACTGCGTTGTGTTTCGCCGTGTGAGTGAGGTTACCGGAGGCCCAATCCTTCCCCTTCCCCAATCCCTCCTCAATCCCTATATCTCCAAATCCCTAATCCCTGAAAGGTCGGCAACGCACTCGTAACTCCACCGTTGCGAGTGTCCATGGGCGGCGCTGATTGCTTACCATCAGGTAATCCGTCTGCTCGTTTGCCGACCTATTACATAAAAAAAAAAAGAAATTACGAATACTTGTGAGGGAAAAATATTAATACAAACTACATTATTCTATATTCTTACATGGAAAAACAAGCTACAAATCATCATCATCATCATCATCGTCATCAGTAGGAAGAAGTCCACTTCTGAACAAAGGTCTGCCCCACGTCATACGACAACTCGCCACCTGCATCAATTAGATCTTCTGACGATGTCATCGGTCCGTCTAGTGATGTGGCCTATCCATTGCCACTTCAGCCCGCAGATTTTTTTGTGTGCTTTTTTTGTACAGTTGTAAACTGTAAAGCACACAAAAAATATTCGAACAAGAATAAACTGTAGCCAATCGCTCTGCAACTATGCTGTTAAAAATCTAAGTTTCAAAATGACCTATTATATACTTTCAAAATGATATATTCCCCAAAATGAAGAATTCAATAATTTGTCGGTATCATTACCTTTTACTGCGTAACTATGTAGGTCGTTTGGAATATGCATTCGAATTTCGCAGAAATTTGGACGTAACCAGAATAGGATATGAAGCATTCAATTATTGTAATCCCAACAATGGACCGCGAATAATTAGCTAATTTCGGGAAACTAATAATATCAAAATATGTTATAATACCTAATAAGCAAAAGTTTATTAAAGTCACAATCATATATTTCAATTAGACAGAGGCACTTTATGAAGATAAAAAGTGTCTGTCTGTCGATCAGTCCTCTTAGTGATTTTTATGTGACATTTCTAAGATGTTTATTTTTAAGTGATAAATATTTTTCGATTTTAATTTCTCTTGGACATGTTTCTTTATTTTCTTTGACTATGTAGTTTAATTTATATGATCTTAATTTTAGGTTGGATTTAATTGTTCATTATTCTCAAATGTTTGACATGTATAACAATATAAAACGCATTGGATGTACACCTGTAAAGATTATATTGTAAACTTTTAAATAAATAAATACATATTTGCCCATTCCAAAGTGTAGATTACAATACAAAAGAACTACCTAGAAAGAAACTCCATCGTTATTCTTTATCAATCAATTTCACTCGTTTTTATAATATTTCTTAATTTCGCTAATAAAGTGAAAGTCTTACAGTTTAAGGGTATTAAACGGAATGGCGATGGTAGGCAATCAGCGTCGCCAATATACGCCTGAAACACCAGAATAAATAAATCTGCATAACCGTTTCATTGCGGATTTAAGGTAAACATTTGAAATCATTTTACTCAAAAATGACAAAGAAGTCTAAAACGAAAAGAGGTTACAATACATAACCAAATGAAAATCACAAAACACAAAATAAATAAACATCGGCCAAAACTACAAACACCTAAATGCAGAGCCATCTAATTTGGAGTCCAAAAGTGGGTTCCCGATTGATCTTGCGACTAAACGCAACTACGAATTTCAGTCGTGTGGCGTTGATAATCAGCATCTAAATCAACGTGGTGCGGCGAGCTCGGTTTTACCAATTAGACTCGTCACTGATTGCAGACACTAGTAAGGGTAATAGACACCGGGATCCGGGTACCGGGGTCCGGGAATTAAAGTTTGCCAAAGTTCCACGTCCGTGTTCACTATTTCGAAATGAATAAAGTCAGCTCTGTGCACGTTGAAAAAGTTTGCTTCGGATGGATATCGAATTATAAAAAGAAGATGGATTGAAATTGAAAGTAGGGTATGGATCTTTAGGATATGTGTAGTTGTAGGGGATGAAAATTGCTGTCCATATTTTATGTATAGAGAGCACAATTGACGCACTCTTTGGATAAAACACAATTTGTTTTTCCATGTCTGGGTGTATGTATATGTCAAACGGTATGTTCGTAAACGCACCCACAACTCAGGAGTAATTCTTAGTGTTAGACTCGAAACTACGAAACTAGTCAAGTCTCCTAGACTTGAAGCTAGTCAAGTTCCTCGGCAAACATATTTGGCAAAAAGGTTTTATATTATACAAGTTTAGGTTATAAAGATCAAAGAAGTTATGAGCTTAGTAACATATTGCCAATCAATTTATATGCGACTTAATTTTTTACGAATTAGATATTTTAAACCTTTCAAAGCAATAATATGTGATAATACAATATAATCGATTTTTTTATATGTTAACCCGTAATCTCAGATGAGTCAAGAGTGCAATGCCAGAATTTTGCGGATTAACGCTTCGGAGACTCAGGGATTAAGGTAGAACGCGGTAGGAGAAGTAATGGGCCTCTAGTCACCTCACGCACACGCCGAAACACGACGCTGTAGCTGTTTCACGCCGGTTTTCTGTGAGGCCGTGGTATCAATCCAGTCGAGCCGACCCCTTCGTGCCAAAACCTGGCTCGACTTCATGTTGTCCAAATCACATTTATATCTCTTATAAATGAAATCAGTAATTTAACATGTATTAATAAATAAGGTACTTACGTTATAGCCCGAAATCCTGCTAATACATAATCAGCAGAGGCTTAAAAGCCTGTCCTAATTAATACACATTTCTGATTGTAGTGACGCTAATTAATAAATTATAGTCTAGAATGTTCCAGATATTGACGGATTTTCGATATTCCGCCTATCCGGACAAATTTTCTGTAATAATCAATCAATATTTAATTACTATGTAGCTAATTAAAATGTATTTGGATTACAGCATATCTATGCTAAAAATAAACATTGTAACCGCTAGTCGGCTTTCCAATATTCTTTCACTGATAGATAGCTAAAATATTCCTGAGTGCTGTAAGGCTATGAATTATACTTGATTTACGCTGACGCTCCTATTTTTAAAATCCATTAATAATTTAATACATTACTTTTATAAGCATGTGAAGTCGAGAGCGGCAACTGGTATATAAATAAATATCAAATAATAAAAAGAATATCACAATCTAGGATGTAAGTTATAACAATAAATAAATTGAAGATGTAGACTTAGCAATCATTGTGCTGTTAGTCGTGTCGGCCACTGGTCTCATGGCTAAAAACCTCGATCAACGACCGGGTAAAGTAACTTACACTTTAGATGGTTGGGTCAATAACCTTATGCAAAAAGCAGTACTTCTGGAAAGGGCGCGTATTGTCCAGAGATATTTTTATCTGGAGGCCTAACCATCGGTGGCTTGAAACCCTCCCAGTGGGATACTGCTTTTTAGACTTTAAAATGTTTTTTTTTTTTTTTGTTGAATATATTTTAAAAATATCGAATGTCTATAACAGTTGTCTGATCCGGCTGAAAACTAAGTTTATTTACAAATCCTTTGGTTTGCAATAACATGTCCTCTATGAGGCTGTGACATAATTGGATCTTAATTAACTCAAAAACTACCATTTTACCTATTATGATTTTTCAGAAAAGGTGGAATCAGGCTCTCATTAAGGATAACCGCGAGGTCCCAAAGCAGGTTTAGTAAAGCACCTGTTGGCATTCAATGGTGGTATGGTAGGAATGGTTTTAGCGAGAGTAGTAAGAATCTCACACGCTTTTCTCTTTCTTAAAGGTTCACCTTGAAACAAAAAAGTGTATACACTTTTTTATGGTTCCAACCACGAGGACAAAGCCGTGAAAGGAAAGCCAGTTATAATAATATTTATGTATCTGCGACAAAAAGGCTTCGTTTCAATTCAAACAAAATTTACAAAGTACGGACAAAGCCCTCAACAAATTGAAAAATGAGCCCAATTTCAACGGTTGTTAAGTAATATAATTTATTATTTAAAGAGAATACGAAAAAAATAAATTATACCTATATTTTTACATCTGCCCAAATTTGTTTTCGACATAACAAAATGGCGATATTGTAATAAAAAATAGTTGTTTGAATAAATTAAATAATATAAAGTTGTTCATTAAATTGATTGACAGATACAAATTACTGTTGAATTGAGCGCTTTTATATTACAAAAGCGTAGCCCAATTTTTTTTTATATAAAAACTAAAAGTGCCAAAATTGTTTACGTTTTATTTAATTTTATTTTTGGACATCAAACTCGGAATCGATTTGTATCATCCACTTATGAGTGTCACTCACTCAGCTGTAGTCCATAGTCTACAATCCAAATCCGATCAAACAAGTGTTATTTCCGAGTAACTGCAATTTGATCCAAATTTCTGAAATTCAAGTACACCTACTACTTTAGAATGTTTACTTTATTGTAATAGAATCTACCTATAAACGAAAAACACACGCCCATTAGAATACAACATTACATAAATAACTAATACTTCATCAAACGAAGAACGTAGCAAAGGGAAGTCTGCTTTAGAAATTAATAAATTTACCAAAATACCATTAGTACCTGTTAACAGGCTGATATACCAGATATTGTTGACATTTTTATGGAACAGTAGCTGTAAGAACAGGTATAGAGTGTGACCTGTTACAAACTAACTATAATAAGTAAAGTAAGTAAAAAGTTGTAGCTCTCGTAACATCCATGTGTCTGTATTGCTTGCTTGCTTCGAGAGAATCGTTACATTAAATTGACAACAGACGGCACTTAGCACCTAGAACTGATCTAGTTATGAACGAACTCAGTATAGATGTAGTAAACATTTGGAGTATATTTTAAAATAATGAGTGTGTGGTGAACAGCTTGGTGACCCGAAGGATAAGGCACCTTCATTTCATGCATGAGGGTACCTTCAAGAGAGTTCGAAACCTGGTAACTATCAATGTGACTTTTGAGTTACATGTACTTTCTATGGCTATTTAGACACCACTGACATACGGTGAAGGAGAACATCGTTTGTAAACCTGGATTTTATAATTTCTAATTATTATAGGCAGATGATCTGTAATGATGTAAAGTACGTGATAGGTGGCTAATGAACTTACGGGTGACTTGATATAATAATAAGATACGATAAGCCGTCCATGGACTCTCCTAACACCAAAGGAGAAACAAGTCCTTTGCCGGTTTTTTCATGGGTGGTTATATTTAATTTGTGTTTGATTATATATGTATATACTGGAAATTGCTACGTTATGTGTATTACTATCGAAATAGCCGTCTAGATTGATTACCAGATTGTAACACTAATTATAATGTGATGTATCATAACAATTTAATAAATAATAGTGTGAGACACCCATATTTCGACAAAAATGGGACAACTTAAACAGAGCGATACCACGGCCTCATAGAAAACTGACCTGAAAATACCACAGCGTTGTGTTTCATAGTGCGAGCGCAGTAACCGGAGGGTTCGGAGGCTCAATCCTTCCCCTTCTCCCATCCCTGCCCAAACCAACCTTGAATCTCCAAAACCTGTTATCCCCATAATGTCTGCAAGGCACTTGCAACTCCTCTGATGTTGCAAGTGTCCTTAGCGCCAACTGCTTACCATCAGGTAATCCGTTTGCTTGTTCGCCGGTATCACATAAAAAACATTACTTAACAAATAGATATTACTCCCGGACTGTTGCAATACAACACTAGCATTCAACTTGATTGGCTACAAGTTAATGTAATAGAGAACTATTCGTCCACAACGTGGCGGTCACACGCGGATCTTAAATCACATTTTATCGGTTTACCAATGATTTGGGTATCACTTATGTATAATTAAACAGTATCGACATTAGGACTGTATATTGAATAGTTTGCTATAAATTTAAATAAGTTGAAAAAAAACCAGCTGGCTTTTTGTTGGTATGTTTTTTTTTTGTTTGCAAACACTTATCTCCGAAATTAACGGACAGATTTAAATGAAACGTTTTTGTGTAAGTATGTGTATAAAGAAATTAATTTTAGAAATAGAAACGAATAATAGTTCACCTTACTATTTATTGTTTACTAACGAAATAACCAGCAAAAGTGTGTATTTTAAATATTATGATTTGACTTAGCATTGCTTCATTGTAGTATGATGTTTTTTTTTTTATTAATAACAGCTGTTAAAACATAATATTGAGTATTTGACTATGCTGGTACGACATAATACCTTGTTTAATTGTAATTCCAATATTCTATTATTCTTTTTTTGTATGTAACTCTTCTATTTCTTTGATTTATTATTATATAAAAGGTTTTCTCGAAACCAACAGTAAACATTTCCACTTAAGTCCTTATAGACAACCGGCCAATACACTCTATTTTAACGAGTGAATAAAAAGTTAATGCATTGGATTGCTGGACTGACATTTGACAAATTAAGTAAAAAACTTATGCAAAGAACATTGAAATTTCTTTTCATTAATTCTTCTGAGAAAGCTAGTCTGTTCTTCGAATTAAAGTTAAGCATTGCCATACTACGGTACAATACTGCCTGCCTTCTGGGCACCTTCATTGGTTTTTGTTGCATGCGGTAGCAAACGACCAGAAATTACGAATACGATTTTTCACACCTGATGGTAAGCATTCAGCGCCGCCCTTGGACAGCAACATCAGAGGACTGACGAGTATGCTGTCGACGTTTTGAAGTTTTAGATTTGAAGATTAGGAAATTGTAAGTATTGGTCAGGATTGGGGGGAGGGTGGGGGGGATGATAGGACTTTTAAAACCTCGTGTTGATATGTGCGATCGTCAACATCTGAAATCCTCGTGCGGATTTTTTTTAACGCAATATACCTTGTCGTTTTTATTTTAGTAAAAAATAATGTTAATTTTTTTAATAACCATTATTTTTGAATTGTTTATATTTTTAGTGTTTATTTTTGTTTTTCTTTTGGTGGCCCGTGACTTTTGCCACGTTACAGACCATCTTTTCTTTATCTGTACTTACACCTTAAAGCATTGAAATACAAATGAGCAAGTGTAGTCACAACCATTAGTGGTCCTGATCTATTCAGTGGTCCATATTCATTAGTGAATAATTAAATATATTTAAGTACCGGAATAGTACTTGAGAGAGCGTCTTGAGAAATGGTTTTCCTAAAGAACTAAAGCAGAAGAATAATCATTGTTGTTGGATGGTCGATTACTAAAACACTGTCTCGCTTCATTAGAAGGGAGTTCTAGGTATGTTGTAAGATGGATTCGAGCTAGTAAAAGCAATTAAATGTTTTTATTTTTTATTTTCCACCCCACTTATTTAGTACAGCAACCAATATAAATAGTATGACGCCGACCCAGGTGGTGATGTTTGGCATGGTACACATTTGTAATATTAGTAAGATCCACAGACATCGAGCACTAAGCACATTGCTCGATAGTACTTTATAGTTTTACATTTGTTTCATGTGCAACGTGGTGCGGCAAGTGTGCATTGATTACTCAGTCATATCTCGGGTTCTGCTGGCGATGAACCAGGGCTCAACGTAAAATGGGGACAGCCTGTTTGTTTGCATAGACTTTCAACTTAACAGCATTTGGCATAGAGGTGGGAATTGTAAAACTTGATTTAAATGGGTTGATGAAGAGGTTGTTAAAAATATTTCATTATATTACAAATTCTATAGGTGCTGTTTTTTATGGAATAGGAGGCCAATGAACTGAACACCCGCTTCTCTGCATGAGAGTTCGAAACCTGGTAAGTACCAATGTGACTTTTTCCGAGTTATATATACTTTTGATGATTATTTAGACACCACTGACATACAGTGAAGGGAAATATTGAGAGGAAACCTAGACTTACAATTTCTAATTATATATTTCTAATTATAAGTTAGAAATCGACAATCCTACTAGAGCAAGCGTGTTGACAAATGCTCAAACCTTCTTCGCGTATGAGAGGTCTTTGCTCATCAGTGGGCACTTATACGCTGATGAATATGACAAGACTCGACAACGGCATAGATGACAAAAAAACAAACTGTTATCACTCCTAGATCACCCTACACATTTTACAGAAGCCCTGCCTGAACCTTTTAAACTAAATCGACTTATATAGAAGCGTTCTTAAGTCCAGTTCTGTAATCTCTCGGTGTATTGTGTTAGGGGTGATAATTGTAAAAAACAAAACCTCTTCAACACGTGAACACAGGGAAGGGATACTAACGACCTTAGCCATCAAAGAAACAGTGGAACGAACTCATTAAAGGCTGTAAAGCTGGTACTATAACTCTTTCTGTCGACAATCGCCCGCTCAGCACGTAATTGTAGCGCGACCACAGACTAATTATTGCGCCGCGAATTTATACTTTACACTCATCACGCAAATATTTATGACAACCAGTTGCAAGCAATCTATACTAATATTATCTTTGGTACCGCTGGTCCGATTTCCAAAATTCTTTCACTGATAGATAGCTACCATGATCCTGAGTGCTATAGGCTATAAAACATCACGCTACGATTAAATGGAGCCGAGCAGGGTGAAACAGCGCGAGAGTAGCTAGTTGTTTAAAAGTTGTAGCCATTTACATGATACAAGTTTCTGACTTGTTGCATATGTTTGAGTAAAAAAATAATTGACTTACATCGTATAAAGAATATCTATGGAAACCTGTAAACAGGCGAGCCTTAGATACATATATTAAATTCAGTTACTTCTCAAGAAAATGTTATCGTATAATGAGTCTTATGTGTTTACCTTAATATTAAAAATGCAACAAATTAATGAATAAGATTTTTATTGTTTTAATAGTGAACTCGAAATTGAAATACTATTGTCAAAGTTTTCATCGATTTATGCAACACGACATAATAATTACATTACATTTATTCATCATAGCATATCAAGATAATTATTATAGAAATAGTCATCAAGTTAAAGAAATAAAAAATCTAATAACCAATTGAACGAAGATGGCGTCAAAAGAAAGCGACAGCTACAAAAATCATCAAAGCAATCGTAACACAATCATCGCACACATCGTTTACACGATACACCCACTGTTACAAAGTGACCCACACGCACGTACAAGTGACGTTATGAATTAAAACTCAGAAAGAGGTGATTAAGTACATTTTAATACGGGCTCAAATGAGATGGGACAACGGAGGTCTAATTCAAAATTTTGTTTGTTTTTGTTTTAACTTTTGTATGAAGCTGTTGAGTTGCAAATTTTGAAATTTTCTAACTGAACGTGTCACGAGGGTGTTTAGAGAAACATTTTGTTTTAAAATGTTGGAGTGCGAGGCGTCAAGGACGGTAACGTGATGGATAAGTTGACAGTACCATTTTATTATTAGTTGTGGCATTTGAGATTAATACATTTTTAACTAGTTTGTCTCTTGTCGCTTTTACCGACTAGAAAAAAGTTGTTCCTGAAGAACTGAGTAAAGTTTTCTTATCTTCTCAATATACGTTTGGCCACTATGACGCCTTTTGGCAAACATAATGCGACTTCCGATGAAGCACGCCTACCCTTAGCAACCTATGTACGTACATGTAAATACCCATATGCATTTAGTCTGGTCTTGAAGACCCCATACTCATACTTTTCTGGACAATACAGACTCCAACGAAGAATTCTATACAAAAAACATTTCAGATCCTTACGTCAATAATGAAATACTTACGGTTTTGTTTCACAATGTTTCTATGGGCACTATGTATGAGATAAATTTGAATATCTATCTATAGGAACTATATGAAAAAGGGAATGACTTGCCAAACAATTTTTCTAACAATATTTTATTTTGCTTAATGTTTGGTCCTGCGGATGACAGCCACTAGGACCATTTACCATTCAAGTCACTCTACTAGCCATATAGTCGACAAAGGCAAATGATATAAAGTTTTTTAAATACCAAACGACCTACCATTACACAGGTTACAGGTTGCCAGAGTTCGAATCCTTCCCCTTCTGGGAATCCCTAAATATAAGAACACCCATATCTTCAAAAGTCCGACAACGCACTCGTAACTCCTTTGGCGTTGCGGATGACCATGGACGGCGCCGATAGCTTGATATCCACCTGCTCGATTGCTAAAATTATCACATAAAAAATAGTTCTGACTTTTGACTGACTTTTTTATTGTCTGCGCGGTTGGTGCGGTGCGGTGGCTGGGCAACTGGGTGTCGTGTGTATGTGAAATTGTATACTTGGGCAAAGTCTTTAAAAAAAAATAGAGACAAGAAATAACGAGAGAACTCAAAATATTCTTTTCTGTACTCTAAATAAAAAACTAAAATTCTAAGACGCACAAGTTTAAGTTCCAAATAGAATTTGAAGCGCTCATTCAGAATTTGAAGCTCTAAACAAAAAACTAAAATAAACGCTTCATTATTAAGTCTAGACTCTTCTTCACTTACTTGCCGCAAACATCTTGTTTCAACTTAAAAAAGTCTTAAATTCCACTCATTCCAAGTTAAAAAACTGCAAGCGTAGAGAGCGCCACCGTCGCTTTCCGTCGCGTCGTACGTTTTGCGGTCAAGTGCTCGGCTATTCTTTAGTGTGGAATTTTGGTCTTAAAAAAGGTTTATTTTTAGTAAGTAGTTTTTACAATGTTTATTCAGTTCTCCGTGGACCTGGTTTAGTTCAATTTTCCAAGGACTTATAGTCCGAGCACTTGTAATACTACTACACACTACTACACTACTACACTTGTATACTTTGAACATTTACTTTCTAGTGTATGTTTATAATGTACCTATATTACATAGTATGTAAAACTAACAACAAGTATATAATTACAATAGCAAATACCTATTGTACTGTAGCTATTATTATTTTTATCTAAAATAACGACTAGCTCACGTGAATTAACATGATGTATGTCGCCGCAACGCGTTGATTATTTAAAAAAAATTACGTTATTTTAATAAAACCTGAGTACATTATACAATTATATATTCTAGTAGAGTTCCGATTGTTAGTCTTTAACTTATTGCTTTATTGAAAATTATAATATATAAAACATAATAATAAAAAGTAATGACTGACTCCTTGATCAAGTAACTCCATATGGAATTCGGTAGTTTCCAACTAGTCAAAATCAATTCTTTTAATGAAAAGTCATAAACGGTACTTTACTGGGAATTTTGTATAAGATTTGAACATAACTATGACATTATAATGTTTTAAAAAAAAGTTAAATTGATAAATATCTAAAATTAATACCTGTGTATGCCTATCGTCTAGTCATTGAATAAAAGTGTGATTGTTAATAAATTGTATTTTAATAATTTATGGTACTGAAAAGGGAAAATTATTTATTTTGACCTAGGAAACTACAAAATTGCTGATCAGGATATGTCATTAACGTTTTGTAATAGGTCTTTACCTATGAAATTGCCGTTCTGGAGTACTGGCCATTTTAAATCAAAATAGTTTTTGTTAGGCTAAGGCTAGTTTTTGTTAGGCTATTTTGTTTTAAAAACATGGGATCCTTTTCCAAAAGTAGTCATTTGTTTATTGATTACTGTTACATTTTCATCGCATTTCAAATCAAAAAATTCGTTTAAATTTTTTCATGCAAAACGGCAATTTCATAGTTAAAGACCGATTATACTATTTTTTAGTAATAGTGAGAATGGGGCTTTTTTACTTAGGTACAAGAAATAAAATAAATCGTCTTGCAAAAAAGAACTCTCAAAAAAAAAAACAGCGAGAACAATTCCTCAAACAAACAAATTACTTTTTAAACCAATTAATCAAAATCAAATTGACCTTTCGGCAATTAACACGACTTTTTTAATTAGTATGATGTTTAAATTGACAGCTTTGAGTTGGTCTAATTGACCGGTGTGCAGGTATAGGAATATAAAGTGGTCCCGGATCCAATAATAATTGACCTATCGCACGAAAATCGATGAGTATCTATTTTCTTTTGCAATTAAAATTAATTACAGCCACTCGATACCGCTGGGCCTGGTAAGGGTTAAAATCTTTAAGCATTTGCCAACGAAGAATATTTTTTAACGCAAAATAAAATTACAAGTTATTATAATGAGGCAGATTGTTGTTTCTTTTGTTTTCTTGCAAATTATATTTTCTTAACGCGTTTGTTACAAGTGGCGTCAAACAAAGGTGTGGCTTTCCGTAGGCAAATATATAATATATCTTTTCTTTATTGTAAACATCGTGAACCATGCAAAAGTTATTTAAAAACAACGACGGTTACCTTAGAAAGCCATGCTTCGGCGAATGCGAATGGGTCAGTTCGAGTGATACCACGGCCTCAGAGAAAAGCGGCGTGAAAAAACTACAGCGTTGTGTTTCGCCGTGTGAGTGAGGTTACCGGAGGCCCAATCCCTACCCCTGCTCTATCCCTCCAATCCTTAAATATCCACAATTCTTATCCCTAAAAGGCCGGCAACGCACTCGTAACTCCTTTGGAGTTGCAAATGTCCATGGGCGGCGCCAATTGCTTACCGTCAGGTAATCTGTCTGCTCATTTGCAGACTTATGCCATAAAAAGATAAAGGCTAGAACTATTCGTCCTTTCTTGATGTTGTAAGTGTCCATAGAAGGTGCTGATTCCTAGCTATCTGGCTGTCTGCTCATATGGTGAAGAATCACATAAAAAATATTAGCCTATGTACGAAGCGAACGAAAAGACTTTAACTCCTACTCCACGCGAACAAAGTCGCGTGTAAAAGCTAGTTTTAAATAAATGTTCATTTCCAACGGATCACTGGCTCAATGCTTAGATTATCCTACTTATATTATAGAAACGATAAATTATTACAGCCTTGAAAATACAAAGTCTACTTTTTAACCGACTTCAAAAAAAGGAGGAGGTTCTCAATTCGATTGTATTTTTTTTTTTTTATTTTTTTTTTATGTTTGTTACCTCAGAACTCCGTCGTTTATGGACGGATTTGCAAAATTTTTTTTATGATTGAAAGGATATGCTTCCAGATTGGTCCCATTCTTTTCAAAATTGAGTTTTGATGATGGGATCCATGAGAAATCGAGGGAACTCCTCAAATATTATAGGCAACTATATAGTAATTTTAATATTTTCATAGAGCACTCAAGCATTTACAGTCAAAAAGTAATATTTGATGGGGTGGAACTGGTGAAGAAGATCAGAAATGGGTGATGAAACTTGACACTCGCATAGATATCACAATCAAGGTAGTTCAGCAACTATGAAAATGCACTGTAAACCAATGATCTTAAATAATTAAGTTGGAAATGTTATCATCGAACTGATTTAATGATGATTATGGAGCTGGAAGGTAGGCACTGGAACTGCGTACCTAATTAATATATCCTAGCCGTGTTTGGGCTTGTTAGAATTGTTATAAGATGCACTTTGGCTGTAAGGTACTATTGAACTGATGTGATGATGAAGCTGGAAGGTTGGCATGGGGCCTAGTATTGTGTAAGCTTATTAGAGCTGTCAAGAGCAATGGAAAGGGCTATGCTCATAGTTTCCGTGCATGTTCGAATCAGAAATGAAGAAATCCGCAGAAGAACCAGCGTCACCGACATAGCCCGAAGAAATGCCAAACTTAAGTGACAGTGGGCACGGCACATTGCTCGTAGAACAGATGGCCGATGGGGCCGAAAGGTTCTAGAGCGGGACCGCACACCTTTGGGGGCGGAGTTTGGCCTAGTATTGGCTATTTTGCATTAGTCCACGTGGACTGCGTTTACACATTAGTGGTGAAATGCGTCATTGTGTTCTTATCGTTTTCCTGGTAATAGGCTAAGAGAATTCATTGGCATTTTTAACAAAACAGTCGTTTTAAATGGGTTACAAAACAATAATTGCGTCGTACAAAACAATAATTGTGTTTCTTTTGTGTGCACATATGTAGATAATACTTACTTAAAAAAGGTTCATACATTGAATGACTCATAAATGTATATTTACAATAGCGATGGTCTTTTGTATTTTTACCAACTTGTCTATATATGAATGTTCTTAGTAATAACAAAATAGTATTCTTCATTTAATGGGTTACAATTGATACAAAACAATAATTGCATCGGTCTTTTTTCTATGTACGAATGTATTTAATCATAGATACTAAATTAGATTGCATTTGGTATCTTTGAACTTTATCTGTCTGTTGATGAAAATATCTAGTTTTTTGTTATTTGGCGAGAACTAATATGAATTTATGATAAGATTATTATTTTTTTTAACTATAAGTCATAAGTATCTCATGCATCATATCATCTCTCCTCGAGATCAAAACGATTACACAGTAACAATGTACTATGATATGTATTTCTACGTATAAGTATGACATTGGTAACTTTTTCAAAAGAAATGTAGGAACGATATTGACTTCTTTGCCATAACACATTATAATAAAAAAAAACACTAAACGGCTACAAATAAAAAAAAATTTTACAAAATAAAAAAACCGCCTTCAAAAAAAGTCAAGCAATAAAAGTTCCTACACTAAAAAGTAAAAAATAACAATTTGAATTACTGTAAAAAAACTTAGTTTATAGGTAAACTTATTTGACATTAATATTTTGCAAATATTCAAAATTTATTACTTATTTTTGGAGTCGGTGCCAGCCCATGCAAGGAAATACAAATGGGCAACAATCCCTTGAAAAACTACCTCTTACTTAATTATAAAACTACTTAATACCTATTTGCATACTCAAATATAGGTATATTAATTAAGACATAAATACAGATTAGACTTCTCTACAAAAAATGTCCGATTTGCACATTTTTTTTAAATAAAAAATATATACTTACAAAAACATTTTAAGTACATTGAAAATGTTTAAGCATTATGTACGAAAAATGGCACCGGATATTAATAAGCTAACTAACATTAAGTTTCAACATTAAAATGCTGGCACCGACTCCAAAAATAAGTAATAAATTTTGAATATTTGCAAAATATTAATGTCAAATAAGTTTACCTATAAACTAAGTTTTTTTACAGTAATTCAAATTGTTATTTTTTACTTTTTAGTGTAGGAACTTTTATTGCTTGACTTTTTTTGAAGGCGGTTTTTTTATTTTGTAAATTTTTTTTTTATTACCCTAGTAGTACGGGCTAAGCCGATAGCAAAAACTGGAATGGCATATATTACTTGTAAAACACCAAACAACCTACAAAAAGTTTACCTCCAAAACGAACTGTCATCTAAAATTAATACTAAAGTTAGTCTGCTTGCTTTTTCATTTTTCACCAAAATTGTCCACTTTTCTAGTGACGAGGCCGCTTTATAGTCACGTGGCTCAATACCCATATCAAGAGCAGATCCTAATGTATTTATAATGACAACATTGCCTACCCCACGCTTTAACAACCATGCAAATAATGGAGTACAATACCGTCAACGTATCTTGGCGAGTCTGAAGTTAGCCGATTAGCTGCGCATTATACAATTTTGTTCCTAAAAGATCCGTTGCGCAGACAAACGGCTAACTTCAGACCCGCCAAGATACGTCGGCCGTACTATATGTAAAGTACTTCTATTTAGTTTGTTCCCGAAAATAGGTTACACAGGCATAACCTATTTTCGGGATTAAGGGTGAACTAGAAGACGAATCGCTGACGGTAAATTATTACCTCATCTTTCAATATAATCCAATAATCCTATTTATGTTTATTTTTTTATCTAAAAGGTGAGCAATCAGCGCCGTCCATGGACACCGAAGGAGTTAGGAGTCTGTTGCCGACCTTTTAGGGATTAGGGTTTTGGGGATTTAAGGATTGAACGAGAGGTAGAATTTTGGCTCCGGTAACCTCACTTAGACGGCAAAACACAACACTGTAATTGTTTCTGTGAAGCCGTTGTATCACTGGTCGTCCAACCCATTCGTGCCGAAGCTAGGCTCTCCCACACTTTTATTAATCCGAAAAAGTTCATTTCGATTTAAACTCATTCACTGTTGAAGGCCGTTCTTTGTATATTTTTATCTGCTGCCTGTATCTGTATCTAATGAAGGAAATAAAATAAATATGATTACAAGATCAGTCTATGTAAGTAAAGTGCAATATAAATGTTATGGATTTCATGAATCTTCACCAACAACCTGAATAAAATATGTACATGGATAGGTTCCTGTTAAGCCATACTGACCCCTTACATAATAACGAAGGAAATAATAATTTCAACTATTTATCTTACAGAACAACATTTTTCAAAAGGTGCAGATTTACTAGATGTCTACCACTTTTCATGCTGTTCGTTAGTGCTGGTTCTAAGCCTAGTAAGTTAGTACTAATGTAACTCATTCCGAGTGGCAAGTACTTTCTAAATAAATTCAGATACTACTAAAAAATTGTGAATGAAAATAACGTTAGGAAATCTGGACTTATAATTTCTAATTATAAGTTTAAAATCGCCAATCTGACTTTAACAAGCGCTGTAGCTATTGAGCAAAAATCACTCAAAGAGGCTTTTGTTCAGCAGTGGACACTTACAGATGATGTTGATGAAATTTACGCTGTAGCTACCTTAATATGTTATGCAATTACCTTGAAACTAAATAATTGTTGACTATACATTTAAGTGTTGTAATAACTACTGGTGGTTCTAATAAATATAAATAAATAAATTTATTAGAAAAAGTTTCTGCCTGTCGAAAGTGTAGTTCTACTGTTAGTTAATAGAGTATCACACAGTACAACAAAGGAAGACTATTTTAAAGAGCTGAAAATACTCATTTAGCTATACAAAACATGTCACAGAAACCTATCAATCGAATCCAGAATGAAAAACGATGCTCCAAAAACATCTATAACTCTTCAACTACTCGAACTAAAGCAGCCATTCAACCAAAATATTCAATACAAATTCCAATGTCGTAGATTCATAATTTGTAGTACTACAACACCGACCACAAATCACCCAGTGCTGCCAGCTTTGAGCTTCGCGAAATATGCCAATATATCCGTTCAAACGATAAATAACAGCGGTGTTACTACACTCAAAAAATAATATTTAGCATTTTGTTAGTAGCTTTTTCATATTTTTTAGTATTAGGCTGAATATATTTTGTTTGTTTTGGGAATGAGATAGAAATATGGTGTTTCAAGTGTTATCGGCGAGTTCAGGCTTTTTGTAAATATTTTGTGTTAACAATACGCACATATTGAACGATAAATAATATTTATTTATTATTTTACTACGAGTACGTACATTAATCATTCTGTTTTTAAAGATTAATAAAATAATAATTCCATTTTTCTTCGCTTGTAGCAGATGTTTGCTGTTGAGGTTATTTTATTAATTTCATACATAAAGCTGAATTTGCAGATTTATCCATATATGTACCTTTGTCTTTATGAAAGAACGATATCATCGAATTATTGGTTCTGGACATCCCTACCTGAATTTCGAAACAACTTGGTTAGCTGTAAGGATTTTACTACTAAAATTACAAGTGAGTAAGTAAGTATTTATGTAAGGAGAAAATCATCAAATGACTTACTGACTGAAAACAACTCCTTTCTTCCTCCTGCTCAGAGCCGGGGTTGCGGTATATTATTGCGTTTGTACCCGCAACCACGAATCCAAAATTCAACCTTAACGCTACGCTACGCTCATAATGCTCAAATTTTAATATACATTAGTTTCAACTGTTTGTTAGTATCAACTAAGAAAAGCGGTGTAAACAAAACGAAATTAATATTTCTGCAAAATCAATACATAGTATAAAACAAAGTCGCTTTCTCTGTCCCTAAATTCTTATGTATGCTGTTTTTGTGAGGAGAAAATCATCAAATGACTTCTCCCGCCCAGGTCCGGTCGGGAGGGAGTGTCAGACTCTTACTGAAAAAACCCCCCTGTTCCTTCTCCTGCTCTAGGCCGAGGTCGCGGTGCCTCATTGCGCTTACCCCGCAACCCCGGGTGAACATCAGCCCTATAGGGCCCCGTCTGTGGTGGTCTATTGGCTTTTTGAGGCGCGCTCGGAACGCTACGCACCGTACGCTCCTTGTATGTATGCTTGAATCTTTAAAACTACGCAACTGACATTGATGCTTTAGGTACAGATTTTTTCATAGATAAAGATAGATATGATTGAATAGAAAGGTTTATAATGTATAATAACATCTATTAAAAAATGGAGACATTTTGTGTTACCATTATACCCGCATGCCGGTGTAAGCCCGGAAAAGATGGCGTGACGATCTAAAAAACGCCTATCGTCGAGACTGTTTGACATGGTCGCAAGATCGGGAGGTGTGGAAACGAAATGAGGAGGCCTTTGCCTAGCAGTGGGACATTATAGGTTACAAAAAAATATATTCCTGTTCAAAGCAGGGCAATATTTTTCAAATAGTGAAACTATGTATATGTCACCGCCGTGGCGCCGTGTATTGAGTGTACAACGAAAATTCTAGATACCTACTTAAAGACTTCCCTCTAGTTTGTAAAGCGCCAAGGGAAAGAATTTAACATCGGAAACTCCTCAGTAAAACAGTCACGAAACTAATTAAAACCCATACAAAACATTCTTACTTAAATTTAATAGGATTATCTTCTATAACTTTAACATAAACTGTTTAATGATCCCTAATGGTTAAAAGGACCGGGTGGTCCTTTGGTACAGAAAGGACCGAGAACCGCAAAAGACCATAATAGAATCATTAAAACAAATAACTATCAATATGTACATTTGAATGTCCTTTATTGATGCAAATGTTTTTTGGAAACGACTAGGTCAGTTGGGAACACTTTTAAAACGTGTATAATACCAAATTCAGTGCTCAATTAATGTCGTCAATTAATAATAATTTAATGTCGTAATGTATTTTAAATAACTATGGATGTATAATGTTTTCAGGGCATATACAGAAACTGAGCTTTTCAAAACAGTCAGCCGGGGTTGCGGGGTAAACGCAATGAGGCACCGCGACCTCGGCCCAGAGCAGGAGAAGGAACAGAGGGGGTTTTAAGTCAGTAAGAGTCTCACACTCCCTGCCGCCCGGCACTGGGTCGGGGAAGTCATTTGATGATTTTCCCCTCCAAAAAAAAAAGCTTTTCAAAGCAGAATCATCCAATTAAAAACAGTCATATAAGTATCATTCAATTCAAAAAAATATATAGCATCTCCCCAACATCATCGTCAACACCATGAGCCTATTAGTGCCACTGCTGAGCATAACCATCTTCCTATATGGAAAAAGTTTAAGTCACCATGCTTGTTCAAGCATCATATCAAATTTAAAATTATAAAAAAGACCAGGTTTCCTCAGAATGTAGAAGAAAACTTCACCGTACATCAATTGTCTCTCAATAAAGGTAAAAAGAAGGTTCTCATAATTAGAAACAATCAGCGGTAGGTACTTTCCACCAAAATCATTTTAACAAACTAATATCTAGGAAAAGTTCAAAATCAAAACAAGTTCCCTCCATACTGGTTATACCGATACATTTTTACAATCTATACGTTGAAAATGATTTCGTATCACTACCTGGCTTTCCGAATAGCTGGCAATAGTATCAAAGAGTAATATTTTTAATGGGCACCGCGTAACCATTAATTAGTAAGATGGGAAGCGAGCCAATTTATCAATCGGTGGGTTGCGTGGCGCCAAACCGTAGGAAATAGACCGCAGCTGTACTTGTATGTGTGTATATAAGTATTATGTACTAGCTCTAGTATATAAATCGAGGATTATGTATAGAGGATTGTGTGCTACATGAAATTGATGAGAGTATTGCCGTGTGTTTGAGCTCCATTGCTTATTTTGATAATTGATCTGTGTTTTGTTTTTATAGTGGATAGTCATCAAGTGAATTTTCTAGACTAGGGTGAGGCGATTGGGAGTGACAGACTCTAACTGACTTAAAACCAACCAGGTCCGAGACCGCAGTGTTTTATTGCTCTTGCCTGTCTGTAATAGTGTATTAGCTCTTTGAGGCCTACGTGCGTAAAACTTAGGAGTCCTCTGCCTCGAATCTCGCAGGCAGTGGGGCGGCAGGATCTTATGCGTATACATAATCTGCGCTACGCGCGTTAAACTTGAGAGTCCTCTGCCTCGAATCTCGCAGGCAGTGGGGCGGCAGGATCTTACGCGTATAATCAAATGGAACGGCCCTCGAATACAGCGGCGCGGGCAGCGAGCGGTGTACTTTAGTCGAGCGGTGACCGCCCGCGTCCACAATAAATCGAGCGTTATGAATAAATTTGAATCAAAAAGATGTTTTCGCCATTGTTCAGACATTTCACAACACAACACTAAGCGGTTACAATGATGCGCGATCCGCCCGCTAGTTTCAAGAACGGGTCTGCGATGTGTTTTCCGCTTCCGCGCCGCCGCTGCCGCCCCGCTGCCCGCAAGATTTGAGGCAGCGGCCGGAGTTTTCCAGGTCGGGCGGCGATCTACCCTTGCTCGTCGACCGCAGACCCGCGCTTACTGTGTATCCAAAATCTTTATCAAAGGCGAGCTTAAAAGCAACCAACACAATATAATACTAACAACCAATACACATATGAAAGTAACAAAAAAAAAACAAATTAGGGAGCCATCAAAAATTCACTAAAAGTATAACGTAATTCGACTGTTCCAGAAACTTCTCCAACTTCAAAGTTAAGAACCTATTAACTAAATTGAGATTACCTACAAGAGCCTTGAATTTATAATGTGATTATTTTATATTAAGTACCCACTAGGTATCCGCCTACGACTTTGCCTGTAACCTTTGTTTTGTTATGTGTTGAGTTACCTGATGGCAAGTAATTAGTGCCACCCATGGGTTACGACTGCGTTGCCGGTCTTTTGGGGATTTAGGGATTGGGGAGGGAGGGCGAAGGGATTGGCGATACCCAACCCTGTGGTTACTTCACTCTGGGCTTCTGTGAGGTCGTGGTATCGCTCCAGTCGAGCTTGAAGCAAGGCCCACTTTTAAAATACTATTGATACCAACTAACAATAAATATTTCCTTAATATAAGTACAGATTACATTACCTAATAGTTTTATATTCCACCTCAAATTTATAAAGTACCACGTGTAAGGTTTGTACGGACAGATTTTTTTTCCATAAAGCCGAAACAGTTTTAGTTAGGTTATTTAATATGATTTTTTTGTAAACATAGATTTCGATCGGGCAATGAGACTTTAGGTAGGTCTGTACCTACTTTTGATGGCTAAACAGTCACAACCATACGACGAATGACACCAAGCTCTAGTTCAGTTCTCTAAGCTAGACCTGATCAGCCGGGTGGCGATTCAAACGCAATAATCCCTCGGCCTAGAGCAGGAGAGGAAACAGGGTGGTTTTAGTTAGAAAGTGACCGACACTCCCTCTTGCCCCCCATTTAATGATCCCCCCCTCATTTCCATCCTCAAAAAAGAAGTATAAGTTGTGACTATAGTAACAACGGTAATCCAATATGTTACTACCCCTTCGGAATAAACAAGGCTTGAAGACATCACATAACGTTTAAATAAAAACTTTTAGGTATTAGATCCAGATCATGAACTATTAATTTTAAACAACTTCAATCCCTAAGTTAAAAAGACTTCCCATATAAATCTCATAACTTTAAAAGTAATAACACTTAACAAAACTACATACAAAGCCTAACTCAATGATATTAAAATATGCGAAAGCCGACGCTCAACATAATGTTGTGAAAACATTCGCGGTAGAATGGCACAACCCTATCGACGCGATGCAGGTTGCGTCGACCGGTCGCTTGGAAAATTCCTGTAATACGCAAAGCGCGAGCCTGACTTACAGAGCACGCTACTGTGGTACCAAATGTACCAATAACCTTCCAGTATTGGTACTCGAAGCGCCCAAGCGTGAGCATAGGTTAGATACACATGAATTCGCTAGCGAAAATTCTAGAAAGTTGTTTAGGGTGATTTTTGGATGCAATATGTATGTTTGTGTATGGTTTACCGAAATTACATATAAAGATATTTCTTTAGTAAAGTGACAGATTGTGAGACAAAGCTTGATTCATCTTTATCCGTATATATTCATACTTAATCGCTTCGTCCGCCTTTTGTAGAAGCCCAAATTTTCCTTAAGAGGTCTTTCTTCATCGTTTATCACTCAAAAAAGTCAAAAGTCAAAAATCATTTATTCCAATTAGACCCTTACAGGCACTTTTAAACGTCAAACAAAATTTTGAAGATATAGTGTCAGTCTGTCGGTCAGTCCTCTTAGTGAAGCTATTTGCTCGTTCCAAAGTGTAGATTCCGATGGAGAAGAACGAGCAAGAAACTCCATGGTTACTCTTTTTAAATCAGTTTCATATACAGATTCCTTTTAGAAAGAGTTAGTTCAATTATGTGAGAACAGTGTAACACTAATATTTATTCAAATATAAAAAGAAAGTAACCTTAAGGACAATAGACACTCTTAAAAAAAGTATTTTATTTTTCATCCAATCAGTCTAGTTATTACCTATTTAGCTTTGTCTCAGACTCTGATTTCATTAATTACACTTAGACAGACAAGACTTGCTGGCAGACTCTAAAACTACTATCGCTTGTTTGGGCGACTCAGGAATCAAACGTCAATTATACCCAGCAGTAATATTTAGTACTGCTACCAACTTAAAACAAAGATCACAAATACATAATTTCATTTAACACAGACGTTTACAAAACATTCGAAAACAGCTTCAGAAGTGAGCGAAATGATTATTTAGTTCGCTATATCCCTTTGAAGATCTGGTTTCCATCACAAAGGGGCATAAACACGGGGTTCTAAGCGACCCCGGTGGGTTTGCGTCGTCGATCATTCGAATAGAGCCGCGGGCGAACACGCGGTTTCCACGATTCAACTCTACTGCTCTCGCTAGTCACGACTCCCGGACTAAGGGGGACGGATTTGGTAAGTTCCAGTTTAGAAAAAAAACATAGGAAATTCATAAGTTTCAATAGACCTGAATAAACCTAAATGACCTAAACGTTATTTTTTGGCAATTTGAAATACAATGAATATTCCAATTAATTCATTTTTATTCGATAGGTGTGCATACGAGATTACTAGACGAATTATGGACTATCGGCGTCGTCCATGGACACCCACAACTCCAGAGGAGATACGAGTGCGTTGCTGCTCTTTTGTGGATTGAAGTTTGAAGATTTAGGGATTGGGAGGAGGGGGTGTGGAAGGATTGGGTTCCAGTAAACTCATTCACGTGGCAAAACACAATGCTATCATTGTTTCAAGCCGGAATTCTGGTCGAGTCTATTCGAGTTGAAGCTTGGCCCTCCCACACTTAATTTGGAGTCACGGTTTAAAACTTAGATGCGCGTAGAACCGCTGAACGAATTTTGATAAATTATGGCAAAGCTCAACTCGAGACAATTGTGATGACAGTAGAACATTTTCACAAAACTAAACAGCACAATTCTCATTCCCAAAAACTATATTCCACAAATCGAACCATCCGAAAAAGTCAGTCAACAGTTTCAAATAACTCTCAAAACTTCAATCTCAAACAAATGGACGCACGAGTTCGTCCCACGAATTTATGGAAAATCTGCCATTTGCCGCTCAAATGGTTCGGTCTCGGAAATTGTTTCACATTTCGTTTCCGTGCGCAAGGTGCATATTGCAAACGATTGTAAACGCTCGCCCGACTACATTACCTGGAGACCTGTGGAAAATCGAATAGCTGACCTTATACCGTGCCGTTCTATTGATACTGCTAGTAAGATTTTGTTACTATTGGACGGTTAGAAAAGAGTTTGAGAGTATATTCGAGCAACTGTGTACTAAATATCTTCTTGCTTTCCGTTAAGAGATTGGTGATTGGAACCCGGTATCTGATAATTGCCACCAGTAAATGCGAGATGGGTAGATACAACCAGTACAACCAGAATTTTTGGCATCAGGCGACTTCAAGACAATGACGTACATTATTTAGACTTTTTGGTAAAGATTGTTCAGTTATAGCAATAATAGCCGGATTGTAATGAAACCACGGGCACGCAGAATATAGGCACAAAATATCTCTTATTAGGTTTTATCGATTGTTGAGTTATGTTACCGAAGGCTATCCCCAATTCCCTAACAACGCTCTTGCCTGTATACCATGTGATACAGCTGCTCGTTATTGACTACTAGGCCATATTTATGTAGGTACACAGTTTTGCACGATTTATGTAGTGGTAAATATTCGTAATATCTAAAATAAAAAATAAACGCAACTTCACCAAAAATGAGAACAGAAATACGTGTCCTACTTAAATGCAAAATTTTCTCCGAACAAATACAGTTATACATGTTAACAAGGTGCAGGACAGTACCAATTAATTAAATTAAACGTACGTGCAGATGGCAGCTTTATCAATGTACCCGAAACTGACAAAAATCTTCAGATGGTTTCCAACTTTATTACTAAATATTAAAGGTGAAAATCTTTTGAAGAAATTCGGTGATGCAGGCATAGCTTTTTGTGTTGGTGTGCGCTGAGTATGAACATCAGAATTGAATATGAAAGTAGGACAGGTGTATCAATTAATGAATGTGATAGATATGGCTTACAGTTGATTCATACGTTAAGTTTTATCTTCACCATTTAGGTTATATATTAGGTATATATGTATATAATCAAATGACATCTCTCCTCTCTACGTAAGGACACGGCAGTGCTCAGCCCAAGCAGGGCACACTGCAACTGTATGCTCCACTATGTTCTACGAGTGGCCCTCACAATGAATACACCCTGCCTCGAATCTCGCGGGCAGCGGGGCAGAAGCGGCGGCGGCGCGGGAGCGGCAGGATCTTACGCGTACAATCAAATGGACCGGCCGTCGAATACAGCGGCGCGGCAGCGGGACGGGCGCGGGCAGCGAGCGGTGTACTTTAGTCGAGCAGTGACCGCCCGCGTCCACAATAAATCGAGCTTTAGGAATAAGTTTGAATCAAAAAGATGTTTTCGCCATTGTTCAGATACTTCGTTCGAGATTAAAAGCAAATATGTTGACGACACAATAATGAACACAACACAAAGCGGTTACAATGACGCACGATCCGCCCGCTAGTTTCGAGAACGGGTCTGCGATGCCCGCAAGATTAGAGGCAGCGGCCTTTAGTCTCTCCGGATCCGAAACAAGTAACTACCGAAGCTTCCGTGCACGTAAACACCTGCGTCGTGCGGATGATGAGAACGCCATGGTGTCTCTCAAGCCACTCCTCAAAGATGGGTTCGGTAGCCTCACTCACACGGCAAAATACATGAAATACAAACTGTGGTAGTTTCACGCCGGTTTTCTGTGCGACCGTTACGCTCCAGTCTAACCAACCTTTTCGTGCCGAAGCATGGCTCTATCACACTTAAAATAGTCCTGCTCCAATAAAACAGTACTGCTGACTATAGTAAATACTACCCTAATAAACACCTAGGTACGCCTACAGCTAGACATGAACGCCTACTCTTTCATATAAAATGTTTCGTACCTAATAGCGTAGGCAGCCATTTACAACCTTCCCGGTCTTGCGGAGCAGGAACAAGGATTTAGGGTACTTTTTAGTCAGTAAGAGTCTGACACACCTCGCTCCACACTGTTCGAGAGATTTGATGATTTTCCGCCCACAAAAAGTCAAAGTCAAAGTCAAAATCATTTATTCCAACTAAACCATAAATAAGTACTTTTGAAACGTCAAAATAGAGAAGTAGTCTGTCAGTCTGTTCGTCAGTGAAGCTAGGTGCTCATTTCAAATTGTAGATTCGAATGGAGAAGAACGAGCAAGAAACTCCATTCAAAATTTAAAAAGTTATTAATTCCTACTTTTGTAAGATAAAACGCAAAAATCTTTCAATCAAACAAGTTATACTCGGGTCAGTTGAGTTTAAGGTAGTTTCAATAGGTTTCAATAATAATATCTTGCTCTCTGTTTTAAAGGACTAATAATATAGTTACTGATAAAATGAGGGTGCACACGTCTGTCTGCCTAGCCCGTAATGACATTATATCGGTACCATTTAAAATGTTATTTCTATCGACCTACAGACGTTTGAACCTAATAATTACCCGCCGCTATCAAATTGATTCTACTTCAGTAACCAAATTATAAAATACTGCAAATAGCCGACCTCGAAAGTAAAACAAAGCTTTTAATTAACATGAAAATGAAAACAGACGCGTAATTAACTCAAGTGTTTTGCCTACCCATTTAAAAATCGATGATTCAATAATAAAATCCATTAAGGACATCAAACGATCATCGTGTACAATTAAAAAAAAATAACAACAAAAGGAAAAAAAACGCGCAGAACCCAACGAAAAATAAATTAAGCATCGCAAACACGCGCGAACTCAATCGCTAAAATGTTGCCACAATTAAAAATTCAGTCGGAATTCCCCACCTGGCAACACTCCAAGCGTTCAACGCTGGGTAGCCCGTCGTCGCCGAAATAAAAATTAATTATTATTGTCCACTTTTCACTTGGCTTTATTTTACAACACTAGCCATTATCCCGGCTCCGCTTGTACTTTTATTTAATTAAAATGCATTTCATTTGTTTATCAACATGATACCCTCGTTCGGGAATGGCGGGTTTGCGAGTAACATTCGTTTGCGCTGTAATAATCAACATGAAGCTGCAATTTAAATTAAAATGAAAACTGCCATTATACTGCAGCTAGACTTCATTGCAACTAACGATGTACGTATTTTTGTTATTTACTTTGTTAGTGCATTAGTAATCTGGTCAACAATATAGGTCCTCGGAATACTACAATCAATATTAAATACTGATTGATTTCCCATTCCTAGGGACGCTGATAAAATCAAACATCTTTCGCAGCAACGAATGGGCCTTTTCGATCGAAGTAGAAATACCACGGTCGCACAGAATATCGGCGTCAACAGTTACGTTGTCACCGTGTGAGTGAGGTTACCAAAGGCTCAATCCTGTCTCCTTCTCATCCTCAACCCTCAAATCGCCTACTCTTAAATACCCAAAAGAGACCAGTAACGCACTTGTAATAACTCCTTTGGTATTGCGATTGGCTACGGACGTGTGCCAACCTAGGTAGGGCGTAATATTTTTTTTCTTTTAATTTTTTTTTATTACCTAAACACACATTTAATTCATATACGTACAACTCGATGAAAATCGGCGTAAGACAACTATAGCGTTGTGTTTCGCCGTGGGATTGAGGTTATCTACCAGAAGCAAAATCTTTCTCCTTCCCCAGTCTCTTAACCTCCTAAACTCCTCCGTTGTTGCGGGTGTCTATGGGGGGCGCTGAGTGCTTACCATCAAATAATCCTTCCGCTCGTTTGCCATCCTATGACATAAAGGAAATACGATTGCTTTCACTACAAACGGGTAATAATTTAATATCTTTCTTTACAGTAATTATATTAACAGATTCCTTAGCTCCGTTTCTTTCTTTAAACAGTGCGCCATCTAAGTACTATCTCCGACAAAACTGATTGCTTTCGATTTACAAACTGCTCCTGGCAATGGACTCGTCCATTTTTCTCTGTAAACTCTAAACTTACTAATTATTTACCAAGTCAAAGTACACTCTTTTGTTTCAATTCAATTGTTTACGTGAGGTTTTGAAAATAACAAACACATTACTTGCGTTGGTTGTACCACGTGTTTAACCCATCACATATGGGTTAAATGATATGATGGTGCGTAACTGGCCCACTATCGCTAAAACTGTTGAGCTAATTTTCATAAATTTCGAACAGCTTTAAATAAAAACTAGGAATATTAAAAATAAGGCTCTTACAAAATTAATATTAGATCTAGATAAAAGTAAAGCCGCAGGGAAAATATTTGATAATACTTTTCGCAAAAGTTCTACTACTTCCTATCAATCACTTTCTATGTATTGTAATTATTTCTTACTTGTAGTAAAAAAAAACTCGATATTGAAAAACAATAACAAAAACAAACACACAAAGTAATGAAACCTATTATTAGGAAGGACATAAAAGCATTTTATTGCGCGATTTAATTCCTTTTTACTGCAAATCGTCGGCGGCCATATTGGAAAGCTAATAATGATCAAAGTTCCACATTCAAAATATAACGGTTGGCGGGCGCCGCGCCGGCCGATCGCTGGCAACTTTTTAATCGAGTTTTCATACCGATTCTCTCAGATTCTGATGCTAATTGGGGATTACGAGTTAGTTTAAATTACCTGCGCAGTTATCTCACTGTATTGAAGGTGAGGCAACTAGAGTTTAAGGGTTCCTTGGCTTATTTTGTGTTAACTTATCAATTCCATAATATCACGACCTTATTATCTACTCAAAAAGTTTTGCTGAGCAACCTGCTGCTACACTGCTACTGATTTTCGCACGGAAATATTTATTTTCCACAGATTGTTGTTCCGGAGTAGGTATGTGAAAAAGTTTGTTTATAAACGCACCCACGACACAGAAGAAAGTTCTCATTTCAAGTAACGTTATACAAAATAAATAAATATCCCACTAATATTATAAACGCTAAAGAATGGTTTATTAGTGTATGTTTGTTACTCTTTCTAATAAACAACTGAATGGATTTTGATGATGAAATTGGCGCAGAGATGGATTATAGTGTGGAATGAATGATGAATACAGTTACTTACTTGCTTACGCTGCCGTGCTGGCTACTTTTCTTCTACGTAATGCGAACGAGAGCCAGGCTGAAACTAAAAGATATTAACTTATACTTACTGAGTTTTCAGTTATGCTATGCACGAATGTACGGTTGGTGCGGCGGCTGGCCAACTGGCTGCCGTGCAACGTGTCGTGGGATCGATTCCCGCACGGAGCAACTGTTTGTGTAATCCACAAATTGTTGTTCCGAGTCTGGGTGTCACGTGTATGTGTGAAAATTTATGTTTGTAACCACACCGACGACACAGGAGAAAATCCTTAGGTGGGGCAACGTTTTTTTAAAAAATAAGTTATGGTAGGTATATGAAATCTTATAGGAGAATTTAGTACCTAATCCCATCATTCCATGACGAGGAGAGTTCCGGACACAATGCTATTTCGTCAAACATTTTCGAAATACTAAAATATCGACCCAAACATTCGAAGTGACAGAATTTTTTTTGTTGTTTATTGTTAATCTGCAAATGAGTTGATGATTTATGTAGGTATGTGTAGTTTAAAAAAAAACTATCAAATGGGTGGTCATATCGCATTGTTTGCGAACTCTTCCTGGCTATCCCCTGGAGCAGTCCCAGGTAAAAGTTAATAATTAACTTGAAGACATAGCTTCTAAAGTAGTTATTTTAACTACCTATCTCGGTGTGTGTAGATTAAGCGCTAAACAGAAGCCTAAACAATCTAGATATTACTCAGTAGACATTTCAAGGTTTATACGCGCAAAAAAATCGATTTGTTGAAATTAATTTGTTTCTAATCTCTCTTTCAACAAGGAGATTATGCATCTGTTATATTTACAAGCTGTTATAATACTTTAAAGTCGGTTAAAAACGGTACAAACAAGAAACTAACAGAAGTTGAAGTTAGCGCCATCTATACATGAGAATAGGAACTAGAATCAGACGGCGCTGAGAAAATCAGCTAACAGTAAGGACGGGGTTTACTTCAAGCTACCAGCATATGAAGACAGATGGCTCTCTCGGTGTAGATACATAAAAAAAATTAAAAAGGAAAATATATAATAAAATGTCCCTAACAATGAGAATAAAATGATATGAAAAAATATTTATAGTATAATTATTAAGCTTTGTATGTTAATTATAACTTATTGATGTTCATCATCATGTTATTGATAAAATGTGTCATAAGTAACTTAAAATTCAACTACTTATCTAAGTATTTAAAATGGCTGAAATAGACTCTTACCAGACTCAGATCGCATAAAGGGATTGAAATTTTTCCTTCCTTCTGACTTCCGGGTCATTGAAGGCTTTTTTTGTGAAGGGAAAATCATCAAATGACTTCTCCCGCCCAGGGCTGGGCGGGAGTGAGTGTCAGACTCTTACTGACTAAGAACCCCCCTGTTCCTTCTCCTGCTCTGGGCCGAGGTCGCTGTGCCTCATTGCGCTTACCCCACAACCCTAGCTGAACATCAGTCCTATAGGGCCCCGTCTGAGGTGGTCCTTTGGCGCTTTGAGGCACGCGCGGAACACGGCACGGCGCTACGTACGCTCGGGCCTGGTTCTGGTCGGGCGGCGAGCTGCCCTTACTCGCCGATCGCCGACCCACGCTTACGGTGACCGGAGATCGTCCCTTGATCTCCGATCATTGGAGGAGGAGGATTGCTCCCTCACGCGGGCCGCCTCCCTCTTTGCGAGCATAACTGCTTCACAGAAGGAGGAGACGGCGTCCCAGTTCTTCTCACTCCGCACCATGGCCTCGACTAAGGCCGGGCGCGAGAGGTCGCTGCCGCCGAACACTTCCCAAAAAAAGCACACGTATCATTACTACTTTACTTAAAACGCGGGGTGGGTACAGATGTACAAATCTGCATAACAATAAAATATGCACCTTTGCTTTAAGTAGAAAAGACATGTAATATTATGAAAACTAAGCTAAAAACACTAAACTACGTACTCACTGCCATACTCAGACACGAAAGATTACTCTAACTATTCCTTGGTAACGATTTTGTCGTCGTCGGGTCGTCTCACCGTCCCCGGCTGGGGGCGTGAGGTCGCGCGATCCAGGCCGATGCCTGTTTTGGCGGTATCGCTCGCTGCCTGCAACAGCAGGCGAGGTCCTTGGAGTAGTCGGGCCTCTTGCGGGGCCCGATGTGGTCGTGTCCTGTAGGTGGCGCCGTCATGAGCTGCGCTCGAGCCAGGGCAGGCCCGGCGAACAGCAAGCTGTTGACGGCGCGCGGTCGTGTCCAGTGGTTGGCGCCGCTGGGAGCCGCGCTCGAGCCTGGGCAAGCCCGGCGAGTAGCTAGCTGTTAGCGGCGCGTAGTCGAGTCCGGTGTGGGCGGAGTCTCTACCAGACGACGACGACGCGGGCGTGCGGGAGACTCACGCGGCGTCAAACGATTTTGTTGGAAAAATAATTTCTATAGAAAGGGTTGACGCGTGCTTCAAGGAGCTAGCAGACCATTTCAGATGGGGCCCAATAGGGCTGATGTTCTGCTCGGGTTGCAAGGCATTCAACGATTTTCTCCCATCGAAAATAAAAAAAAAATAGTCTTATAATTATAATAGGTACACAATTATAGACTAGGTATATTATTTGTAATCTAATGCAAATGATATTACAAATATCGTTGGTTCGTGATCTGAATCCTAATGAGGTTTCACTTTTCATATTGGTTCTTTATGTACACTTTCGATCCCTGTTATGTAAGCTATATCATAGATTCAGTCTGTATTGTATTTATACTATAACCTTCGTCTGCATAAATGATCAAGGGTTTGGAATAAAATATTAAATATTATAATCTTCTTTAGTATAAAAAGAAAAGTTGAAAGGGAACCATTTGTCTTGGTATGGCCATGTGAAAAGGAGGGATGAAACGCATGTTACAAAAAAACCATGAGTATAAATGTGGATGGATGGAGAGGGAGAGGGAGACCAAAGAAAATATGGATGGATTGTGTAAGAAGTGATATGGAAGACAGAGGAGTTAGTGATAGCGTGTTGGCTGACAGGACAGAATGGAAGAAAAAACATATTGCGCCCACCCCAAATATAACGGGACAAGGGCAGGAAGATGATGATGAATCTTCTTTAGTATAAATTACTACTAATAAGTACTAATTATGAGAAAATTGTTTTTTTTTTTTTAAATAGATAGATATATAAATAGTTTCGAACTCAAACATACAATCCTTTATTTGCATAGTTAAAGTGGTCTTCAATGAAATAACAGGCACAACTTAACAGTCTTTTTCAGGCGTTGCAAAGCGGACTGAAGATCACTAATTTATCTTAAATTAAGTTGCTTTACATTTATCTTTTAACATTTGTTCGGAATAAAGAGAAGACTCCACGGTTGGTGCGGTGGCTGGGCAACTGGCTGCTGTGCAACGTATCGCGGGTTCGATTCCCGCACGGAACAACTCTTTGAGTGATTTAAAAATTGTTGTTCCGGGTCTGGGTGTCATTTGTATGTGAAATTGTATGTTTGTAACCGCACCCACGACACAGGAGAAAATCCTAATGTGGGGCAACGTTACGAAGATGAGCATGAAGATTTATCAAAGGATTGCAATACCCAGGTTATTAATCCGGTAAATTTTCTTTGAGTGGGAAATTAATCATTTTGTTTCTGTCTTCCCAGGCATGCGGGTGTGGGTTCGAAACCAAGCAAGTACCAATGTGACATTTTCCGAGTTATATGTACTCTCTATGATTATTTAGACACCACTGACTTTTTTGTGAGAGGAAAATCATCAAATCACTTCTCCCGCCCAGGGTAGGGCGGGAGGGAGTGTCAAACTCTTATTAAGCATGCATGAGAAGCGGGCTCCTTAACCTCCGGGCCACCACGACTTATCTGTGCTGGTAAGCAATCCGTATGGCCCATGATCGCCCTTAACACCATAGGAGTAACGAGTGCGTCCGACCTTTTGGGAATTAGAGGTTCAGGGATTTAAGGATTAGGGGAAGGCAAGTGATTTGGACGGTATACGGTGAAAAACCACGTTGTGGTTGTGTTACGCCGGTTTTCTGTGAGGCCATGGTATCACTCCGGTCAACCCGACCCATTCGTGTCGAAGCATGGCTTACCCACATATTTTTTTTTTCATAGAGCAAATAAACATTGTAACTAATATTAACAAGGAAGGTATGTTGCCCACAGTCCTATCCACAATATATAAGCAAAACCAGTTAATAACGGGCTATCCCAATCAATCTATACTTATATTATTAAGAACTAGCGGCCCGCCCCCGCTTCGCACGGGTCCAACTATCTCGCTATCAAAGGGTCACTTTTTCCTAATCTTCTCTTCTACTTTTCTAATATTTTCTTTAATAAGAAGCTTCTCCTGACAATAACAAACACGACAAAAAAAGAATTAGCAAAATTGGTCCAGGCGTTGTTGAGTTATGTGCTTACCAACACATTTTGCGATCCATTTTTATAATATATTAAGAATATGTTTATATGTAGAATATAATCTTTGGAACCGCTGCGCGCTGGTCGGATTTCCAAAATTCTTTCACTGATAAATAGCTACAATGTTCCTGAGTGTTATATATATATAATATAAATTATACTCCTGATTTGCGTATTTTAGTCCGGCCATCGCTTTAAACGTTATTGTTGTTAAAATCAGTCGATACATTATTTTTATAGGCATACGAAGTCGCGGTCGGAAGCTAGCACTCATATAAAAAGTCGCAAAAGTATTTGTGCGAGACTAAACACTGTATTGATAAATCAAACGTTAAATATAAACTACTAGACATTCCATCAAAGTGTTCAATGTAAAGTGACAAACAATTGAAGCAGAACAATTAATTGTATGGACTCCGGTCGACGGTCGACCTATTAACCTAGCCAGGGGCGCGCAACATTGCATTTTCTTGTACTTAAATTTATTTGCATATTATAATATAGAATGGTGTCAATATTTTATATTGATTGCCATATTTGGGCTTATGACATGCAAATGTATTCAACGATTCCAGGTTTGTATGATATATTGAGATGCATGTAACTATTCAGCTATAGCGATACTTGAACTAAATTAAAAAATCACCACATTATATGGTTAATTCTTGAAAACTACGCAATGAATTTTATGCGATTTCTTTTAACAGATAGAGAGATTGAAGAGGAACGTTTATGTGTATAATTACATCTAATAGTCGAGATATTTGCAGTAGAATCAGCATTGCACACATGTGAAGCCGTGGCGGGTCGCTAGTTAAGTAATAAAAATAAAACCTTTTGTCAATTTGTTATGTATCAGGCTATTGTATATAGGTATACTAATGCTGAGCAAAGACTTCTTCTTAGCCCAATGCGAAGAAATAATGAATATTATGTACTGTAATTTTCAACCACTCACGCACCTGAGTATATACCTGATAAGTAATTATAGTATAATATTAATATCACAGTCATTGAAAAAATACATAGAAACCTCCCAACATGGAATCGTTACGAGAGAAAGATTCCCGCATTCTTTTAGTTTTTTCACCATTGAATTGAAAGCGAAAAAAATGTTGAGCGCTTCTCTCTTTTTCGCGATGCGCGACGACCTTTCGCGCATGCGTACAACAACTAGTCTGCTGCGCGCGCGCACTCTTACGGACGTACCGCGACGGATAACAAAATGGCGTCGCTCGCGATAAACGAATAACCGTTGTTTATCAATAAAAATAGTTTTTATTACTCAGCCGTAGATTAAGATATAAAAATAAAACAGTGTCCCAAAAATATATTGTTGCTATGTGATTCGAAAATTGTGATCGAGTCAAATTTGAAAAAAAAAAACGGATAATAATAAGTTAATTTCTTAATAACGTTAAATAAAAACTGAGTTTAATAACTGAAAATAATGTTTATTTGAATATAATTTACTTACCTATCCATATTTTAAATAACTCTTATTAATAAACAATTATTTCTTTGAATGATTATTAAATCAACAAGTCGAAGAATGTGAAAGAAAAAGTCTTTGATAAAATTCTTTGTGACTGAGATTGTTCGTGGACTATGACAATGTGGTGGCTACTACTGTTAGTACTCCCACTGGAGCTGGTGAGCTGCAGCAGTAATGAGACTGAACATCCCCTTAACATAATAGGGTAAGTTTATCCTAACTTAGCAAAAAGCATGGCTCTCCTATTGTGGAGGAGCCATGCTTCGGCACAAATGGCTCGACCAGACTAATACCACAACCTCACAGAAAACCGGCGTGAAACAACCACAGCGTTGTGTTTCACCCTATGAGTGAGGTTACAGAAGGCCTAGTCCCTCCCCCTCCCCCTTCTCTTCTCAATCCTCAAAACATCCAAAAGCATTATTCCCAGAAGGTCGGAAGCGTTACTCCTTTGGTATTGTGGGTGTCCATTGGCGATTTTGGGACAAGTCCGACACAACCTCTCAAAACTGCTGCGACTCCTGTTAGCTAGGAACTACAGCAGATAAAACTATGAAAACACCGAAACACTGAAGTCCGGCGGGTCGCAACGAAATAAATCAGCAGATATTAATTGACGAGAAGTAAAAACGATAAAGTAAGTCGTTGGTGCGTTTACAGACATACAAATTCACATAGGTATACGATCTGACTTGGAACAGCAATTTTGGATGCCATCACACCTGCAGCAATTCAGCCCGCTGCCGAGCCACTGACAACATAAGTACCATATTTAATTTAATGTGACGGGGTCATGCTTAAGTAAATAGTTATTAAGGACCCTCAGAGCAGGAGTTTAACGGGATGGATTTTAGTTAGAATACAAATACAAAAAATACAATACAAAATCGTTATTCCTGTGCCCAAAAAAGTTTTACATAGGTGGTAATTGCCGCCTCTTTTTAAGCAAGTAACAAGTAGAAAGAGTCTGAATTCATGGGAAAACAGGTCGGGAGGAATGTTACCTCAAAAAAAAAGTAACAAATATTATGTGTGTCAGTAGTTTTCACAAAAAATACTGAACTAATATTAATGAAATTTGGCTAGCTTTATAATATTAGTATAGATTTTGAAATAGCTAGTCACTAACATTGTCGTTATCAACCCATTTTGTGTCTACTGTTATACATAGGTCACTCCAATAGAAGTTAATAGAACACCACTGAGCCTAACATTCATTTCCAAGGAAAATCTTGGACAGGACTCATTCCTTGTGATAATGTGGATAATATTGCAATTTTGTTATTTATACTGATGGAAAGGGAGAAAAGAAAAGCTGTAATCTGTTTATTAACGTTGTAAAAAAATCAATAATCAGTAGATCTAAATTTATGAAAAAACCTTAAATCGCTACATCATACGGCTGGCGCACAGCTTAATGCTGTGGCCCGGCCATAGCAGACTGGAGTCGACGATGCTCATTTTATGATAATAATATAATATGACACTTCTACAAATCTAAGTAGCTAAACCAGTGATGTTACTTTGAATGACATAATTAAACATTAAGGGAAAAAGCCAAAACAAAATTTTAAAACTATTTGATTAACAAATTCATACCTAACAACAATAATAGAAAGGTACGAAAAATATTAAAGACGGAATAAATACATAATAAAACAATAAATGTAGTATTTTTAATATCCTATTCCATTAGTCTCGTTTATAGATAATAGATACATTGTATCAATTCAAGCTCAAGCTGAGAAAATCAACCCCAAAATTCTTGCGTCCATACTCCATATGTCAGTCTGTCTCTTTATTCAAAACATCAAAGTTTAAACATATCAAAGGGACAGTACAATACATCTTAATATATCTGTTTACTAATACTGAGTCCATGACTCACTAGACACAGCCAGAGACTCCACATAAGGACTGTATACGCATCCAACGCTTATGTAGCAACTATAAAACAAGTAATAGTATTTTACGTTAATCTAACAACTTATCCGCACGTTCTAATGCTTAAAAGGACTTAGCTAGACTTTCCATAAAATATAATTTCTAGAAGGGTCAAAGTATATTCAAATGTGGTTGAGCCATGATTCACGGTCAGTGATACTAGGGCCTCAAAGAAAGCTAACGTGAAAAAACGCTATATTTTTTATGGGATAGGATGGCAAACGAGCTGATGAATTACTTGATGGTAAGCAATCAGCACCGCCCATGGACATCTGTAACAATGGAAAGTTACGAGTGCGTTTCCAACCTTTTGGGGATAAGGGTTTTGGGGATTTAGGGATTGCAAAGAAATTGGGGAAGGATTGGGCCTCCGGTTACCTCAGTTACACGGTCAAACACAACGTTGTGGTTAGTTTACGCCGTTTTTCTTTGAGGTCGTGGTATCACTCCGGTCGTAGGTCGTGCCGAAGTATGGCTCTCCCACACTTAATTTAATGATCGGTTACGTTGTGTTTCGCTGTGTGAGTGAGGATATCGGAGGCCAACCCTGAGAACCCTAACTCCAAAGGTCGACACTTCTAACTCTTTGATGTTGCGATTAAACATGGGCGGGGCAGATTGCTTACCATCAGGTCAAAAAAGTACATACCTACATATAACTTGCCTTGTCTGCTTTTAAACACTTATGACTAGACTAGAGCAACTTAACTTAACTAGAGCCATACATCGAAGCAAAAGCTCAACTGGCTGCAAAAAAGTTGGGAGTCCTCGCAAGGGTTAGACAATACTTCACGCCGGAACAGCAGCTTAAACTTTATCAGGCGCAAGTTCGATCGGTTACGGAGTACTGCTCTCATCTTTGGGACGGATCTGATACCAACTTGGTGCGCTTGAGTCTATTGAGAGGCGAGCCAAGAGGATCATTGGCGATGATGCACTTGTCGAGTCGAGACTTCAAAGTCTTGAGCATCGACGCCGAGTTGCTAGCCTGTCGATTTTCTACCGGTTGCATTTCGGGAAATGTGCGTTGGAATTACATAATTTAATTCCGCCTAGCCCGTTCCATCATCGGACCACCAGACGTACGGCATTGCGGCACCGGTACATGGTGGATGACCCACATATACGTACAAAACGTTTTGGGAGCACATTCATTATGCGTACAGCCAACGAGTGGAATTCCTTGCCGGAGTCGGTGTTTCCTGATAGTTACAATCTGGGTATCTTTAAGTCAAGAGTGAATAGGTTACTTTTAGGTAAGCGCGCTCCATCGTCGACCGCATCGTCGCTTTCCATCAGGTGAGATAGCGGTCAAGCGCGAACCTATAATCAATAAATAAAAAAAAACTTAAACTTCGGAACATAACAATATCAACCAAAAATAAATTATTTCAAAATCATTCATGTCTTCATCCAGCCTTTAATTAATTAAGGTGAATGAGCTAATTATTTATTTTTATAAATCACTTATTAAAATTCAAAACACTCTATACACAGACAGCTGCATTCATCTTAATAGCCGTGATCATAAACATCGGCTGCGCGTGCGCCGGTAGCTTGTTTTAATAACAAACAGATGTGCTTCTTAGAACCAGTTAACGAGCAATTCATACTGCGGTCATTATTTGAGACTTGATACTTTAAGTTGCAGCGGAGGGACGGGGTAGGGAATGCTGGTACTAAAGTAAGTGGAAGCAGGGTAGAACAATTTTGTTGGCTAATACCTAAATATTTTTAATTGGGTCCATGTTGAAACTTACTAAATTATTGAGAACTAGCTACATTCGCGTGTTTTCACCGGTGCTCGGCTCTATTTGATCGTAGCAAGCATAATAGCCTATACCAATAACACTCATATCGTAGCTATCTATCAGTGAAAGAATTTTGACAATCCGACCAGCAGCCGTTCCAAAGATTACCCCTCTACATACAAACTAACTAACTTAAAAGTGTTACCTTCTTCTGTCTGTCGACTTCCTGAGTGGACGGTCACTCCGAGTTGTTATCGATGGATGCTCATCAGAGCCTATGTCGACTAATGCCGGTGTTCCTCAGGGGTCTGTTCTCTCTGCAACTCTATTCCTGCTCCACATCAATGATCTGCTAGTGCCTGGTATCCTTGGGTATGCAGATGATAGCACAGTTGTAGAGAGATACCTGCCCAGTGCTCGGGCTAGTAAGGAGCTAATCCAGTCTGAAAGGGAGGCTATGGTAGAGCGTACGAATGTCTCACTTCAGGTAGTTTCAAAGTGGGGCAAAACTAATCTGGTAACATTCAACGCCACCAAAACACAGGCGTGTCTATTCACCGCCAAAAGGAGCCCGTTCACCTTGGCTCCTGCTTTTCGGGATGTATCCCTGGAATGCACCGACCGCCTTCAGCTCTTGGGAATGGACATTGCTTCAGACCTTAACTTTGGGCGGTTCATTGAGTCCAGAGCCAAGGTAGCTGCTAGAAAACTCGGCGTCCTTGCAAAAGTCCGACGGTACTTCACACCGAGTCAGCTTCTAATGTTGTACAAAGCTCAGGTCCGATCGTGTGTGGAGTACTGCAGCCACATATGGGCTGGTGCTGCGAAATGCCACCTAGCGGCTTTGGATTCGGTGGAAAGGCGTGCAAAGAGGCTGATTGGAGATCCAGATTTGGTTGGGTCCAATATTCAAAGTCTCGAGCACAGGCGCAGAGTAGCCAGCCTTGCGGTTTTCTACAGGATGCATTTTGGAGAGTGTGCCCAGGAATTGCACGATTTGATTCCGCCATCCCAATTTCACCTTCGGACATCCCGGCGTACGGCGAATATCCACCCCTACGTTGTTGAGACACCTGCGGCCCGGACTAAGCGTTTTGCCTCGTCATTTATACCGCGTACATTGAGGGATTGGAACAGTTTGCCGGCTGCAGTCTTTCGGTCCGAATACAATTTTGGTGTCTTCAAGGCTAGAGTGAATAGGCTCTTAATAAACTAGTGCGCCTTACCATCAACGATTGCATCACTGCTTAACATCAGGTGGGATCGCAGTCAAGCACTGGTTTATTGCAAGTAAAAAAAAAAAACCTCTTCATAATATTAGTTTAGAAAACGACTTACTGACATGGACTAATTGAGAAAACCCTACTAGTTTCAGCCTACGAGTCGACTGCGTGATCAGTAGCGCAGTGTTCAGCCAAGGTTACGGGAACAAGCGTAACAGTCAGTAAGAATCTAACACTCTCGTATCTCTAACACAGGGCAAGAAAATAAAAGAAAAAGAAAATTTGGTGTATTTCACCCTTCACACAATAAAGTGCGTAATAACACTAGATGGCGGATGCTCCACAGTGTATCGTGGATTCCATTTCAGCATGGAAAAATCTTTAAAAATCTGTTTTACGTATGTGTAGCTAGGTTTTATTTAAAAAAAAACAACTTATTTGTTCTAATAACTTAGAAAATTTTAAAATAAAAGTGTGAAATAACTGTGTGTGTGACTGTGTGAGTGAAAATTTAAAATAAAGGTTGTCTGGAAGAAATCGCCGTGCGTGATAAGACCGCCCAGGCCGCCAACCCCAGTCTGTGGTTGTAGCCTGCTCTTTGTGTTAACATTTTTATTGTTGTGTAAATAAATAAAAATGTGTGTCAACGACCACGTTCTTAAAACACCTATACCTATATTTTAGATGTAGTAGATTTAAAATGTTTTAAGTATAGAACAAGTATGTTTGAACTACTAACTATGTTTTTGGTAATGGAATTTCCTTGTAGTCCTTGTCTTTGCAGAAGAACATACATGTATATCTGACTGTCTAGACATAATATCTACATTCTGATTACAAGATTAGCAAGTATCGTGTAGAATTAATTTAATCACGGATGATGCGGTGGCTGGCCATTTCAACGCTGTGCAAGATATTGCGGGTTTGATTCCCGCACGGAACAACTCTTTGTGTAATCTACAAATTGTTACTCCAGATTTGAGTGTGATCTATTCGTCATTCATACAGAAAGTAATAGAGCTTCCATTGGGTCTCCGGAAACCTCACTCATAAATTATACACAACACAACGTACAGGGTTCTCCCGCGTCAAAAACTCTTTAATCTTGTCGACTTTTTCTGTTTTGTGGAATCAGAGGCAAACAAGCAGACAGATCACCTGATGGTTAGTGATTAGCACCGTCCCTGACATCAGAATAGTCACAGGCACGTTACTGACCTATTAACAAATAGTACTTGAAGGTTTGAAGGTCGTGTCGGTTCGAAAATATCAGGCGAAAAATCACTCCAAAGCATTGCTGATAAAGGCACAAATTAAGGCATAAATCGTACAGTTCTTGACTGAAGAATCTCTATGATAGGAAGAGAAGTGTTGTTGTTGAAAAGTAATTAAAATAATCATTATCATCTTCAGCCTGATGTCGTCCATTGCTGGACAAAGGCCCCCCCAATTGCATGCCACTGAGCTCCATGTTCAGCTCTTCTCATCCAACCATTGCCAGCCGCACTGCGGATGTCGTCAGTCCACCTAGCTGGAGGGCGCCCTACACTACGTTTGCCTAGACGTGGTCTCCAATCTAGAACACGTTTAGCCCCAAAATAATAAGAAACTAAAACTCTTTTTTCTCTTTTTTTTGTCATCTTAACGAACATCACTTACTGAACTCTTTTATTACCTTACAAACACGTCTCACAAACAATAGAAACATAAAATCGTCAACAATTAAAGGTAATCATTAAATCATCAACGTGGTACATATTTGTAACGATGCTCAAGGTCAGTGGGACCTTGATTTTTATGCTCATCATTATAAGGAAACACGTATTCAATTGATTTCATAATTTTTTTGTTCAATAGCAATCATGACTGTTGCCAGGGCCGGACTGCAAATCCTTTGACAATCAAATATGTAATACCAACTATTTTTATACATTAAAAAAATTCATTGCTTTTATGTAAAAAGACGGGAAACTACCAGACGGATAACCTGATGGTAAGCAATTAGCGCCACCCATGGACTCCCCCAACAACGGGACGTTACGAATGCGTTGCTGACCTTTTGGGGTTTAGGGTTTTGGAGGTTCAGGGATTGGAGGATTGGACCTCCGGTAATCTGACTCATACGGCAAAACACAACGCTGTGGTTGTTTCGCGCTGGTTTTCTGGGAGACCGTAAGTAATATTATTCCGGTCGAGCCGTCCCTTTCGTGTCGTCATCTGGCAGATAATGTTTATCATTCATTTTTAGATGAGAAAAAACAGGAAACAGGAAAAAAATACAGGAGTAGGTGCACAAATCAAGCATAATCTAGAACAATTGGGTATAAAAATCATAGACTAACATAAATTTCCACTATATTCCACTGTATTCACATAAATATCACATCAAAGTTCTCAAACTGATTGGTCATACACCTTTGGCTCCCTAGCCGGTACCCAAGCGTTTCCTACCTAAATCCGACTCTGTATGTACTCGGCTTATTGATATGAGACACAGAATAAAAACATAAGTGCTATGTAAGAGTAGGTACTGGCTATTGAAGATGTATTTGAACAAAAGAGTTTTTTTGTTTTTATTATGATTTGTTTTAGTATAATGCCATGAATGTATTTTAAGTAGGTAATATTACAATGACTTGAACAGGTGTTGTTCTAGAAATAAAGATAATAGAAAAAATTTTTCGTCTTTGCACTTTTAACCAAATTGCGTAGAAAGTATTTTTTTAGCTATAGACTCTTTTTAAATATTAGCAGATGTTTTATTAGGTATCATTACAAAAATAAAGAATATGTTTCTTTAAGATTCTATATTTTTTTATATTTGAATTAATATTAGTGTTACACTGTTCTCATATAATTGAACTAACTGTTTGTAAAAGGAATCTGTAAATGAAACTGATTTAAAAAGAGTAACCATGGAATTTCTTGCTCGTTCTTCTCCATCGAAATCTACACTTTGGAACGAGCAAATAGCTTTACTAAGAGGACTGACCGACAGACTGACACTATATCTTCAAAATTTAGTTTGACGTTCAAAAGGGTCAAAGGCCTGTAAGCGTCTAATTGGAATAAATGATTTTTGACTTTTGACTTTGACTTTGTACGTCTATGAATTTCATTGAAAGTATATTCTATTTCAATTTTACAGTAATAGGATGTATACAATCATATTCGGGACTAGTGTAGATTAGGACATCGAAGGAAAGACATCAATCGCAAAATGTTAACCTGAGTAAGAGTTATAACTGCGTCCTTTCTTTTTGATGGAGAGGCATCAATCTTCAAATATAAATCTAACTAAAATTAAAAACGCACCCGTATTTTTTCAAGTTACATTTTATGAGGGCGTAAAAAAAACAAATGACTTTCCTTCTTGGATGGGGTGAGAGAACGACCTGGTTCTTTTCCTTCGTCTACTCCGGGCTGGGACTACAGTAGGCACAATATTGCAGTTGCAGCCGCAATTCAAGTTACATAGCTGCACACCAAAACACGCTAATGTGTGTCCATAAGTTTACACATTATGTGATAAGATCCGTGATGATCTCACTAAAAGGTTAGACTTTACCGTTAAAGGTTTTTAATTAATACTTTACAATTATCAGCGAATCGTTAAAAGATTATATAGCCTTAAAATAACCACACTGTTGAAAATATCACAAAGTTTTAAACGCTCTACAATTATTTATTCAATAATAATATCTCTAGTCACTTAAATTTAGATGCATAAATATTATATTCCCATAACATACCTATGTATATAAAATGTATTTAGTGTCTTTGCCTTTGTCTTTAGTGCGTGGAATATGCCCTAAAAGATATGCTTAGCTTCTCGAAAGAAAAACTAGGTTGCGGCATTCTCACCACACATACCATCAGTACCTATAATGAGGGACCTGGTGTTCCAGCTGTGGATCTATAATGTTTGCTGAGCAAAGGTCGATTGGCGATTTCAAACAGAAAGTAGCAATTTTCAGACTAGATTTCCTCAAGATATTTTGTTTGACTAGATGTCTGTGGTGTCTAGAAAAAACTCAAAAACCTACTTCTTTACGTCAACTTACCGTCCTACAAGCTACTAACTTGAAAAAATTCAAACTACAAATTAGTTGCCAGGTTTCACCCACCACGCTTGAAGCCAGCAGGCGCAGGCGCTTTAACCTCCGCTCTACCTAGGCCTTGCCTTTTATGGCACATTCCTGTATTTTAAGCAACTAAAGATATAATCACAATAAAGAATAACATTAAGATCTTTCTTTCAGAAACCCCTGCACGGACAGGAACCACATGTTCCTGGCTCCAGGAGTGCTGACTGCGGGCAGCATGAACAGGGCTTGCATCTCCCGGTTCTACACTGAGGGGCCAGCTCGCATGACACTCACCTTACTGACAGAAGACAGGCAAACCAACTCAGCTTCTAGAGAACTTGCTGCAGGTAATATTGTTATGATTCTGTTTTAAAATTTCTAAAGCAATTCCTCTGTTTTTCATCAAAGTAGTACATATTATAAGCATAAAATTGCTACCAAGAAATCCTTATCAGGAATTATAATACGCTTTGTTAGACAAATCTATATAAATAAGTCACTAGCTGTTAGTGAGAACCATGTCCTTTAACTAAATCTAAATATTTATCCCCGAATCCCCATACCCAAAATCGAAAGATCTTCAAAACTTAATTAACATAATTTTTTTGCAAAATCCCTCTTCTTTAAATAGTGGACTTTTACATTATGTTCTTTTTTCGCAGGTGATGGTGGATGCCTGGATATCAACGTCCCCTTGCTACCCAATTCTAAAGCAGACTTAGTCGTAAACATCAGGTAAGGAGATCTTTATCCCAGTTGTAACCTGTAAAAGACGAATTCACTGACATAAATTAAGCACAACTACATACGCTAAGTATTTCTGCTGAGGTTGTGTGTGAGGCAAGCGCAATTAGTCACCTCTTCCACGGCCCAGATTAGGAGAAGGAACGGGGGTTTTTAATCAGTTAGAGTCTGACTCTCCCCCGACCCTGGACGGAAGAAGTCTTATGATGATTTTCCCTGCACCAAAAAAAACGTACTTTTAAGTACACGTACACGTAAAGTACTATTCAGAAATATTTTTTTAAAACCGTAAATAAAAAATGCTACCTAGTCAAAGTATAAAGAGAAGGGACCTGGTAATACATATTTTCTCTAACCTGATCTGTAGTTGTACCACAGTTGCGACCACTTCAACAATGATCAGTCCAACCGATCTTTTAATCAATTAATTTGTTAAAAAACAGAATCTTTAGCTATTGCATTTAAAGGTTTTGCCTCAATTGACTCTTCGCCTCGTAGGTACCCTGAAGGTCAATGCGTATGGGAGCGTCGTGTTCCTCTCCGCATCTCCAGCGGGCGCGTTGTGGTTCTCTCCACGGAGCGGGCGCGCTACCGGCCGGGCGAGACTGTGCGCCTGCGCATTCTAGCCCTAAGACAGGACCTTGCGCCTTCCCATGGAAACGTAAGTCGTTTTTAAATTACGTAGTTTTGAGTAAAAGTTTTTACCTAAATACTAGATAACAATTATCAAAGCGGTCCAGGAGTAAGACCATTAAAAACCAAAACAAAATGGTCCATGTTGTGTATAGTAGATATAATAAATAATTTCCAATAGGCATGACAAATTAAAAGTCGCAGCAAATGCATATCAAAAACCATATTTTCTAAAAAAAAACCTAAAATTTTGTACGAGTTCCGAACCTGATCTAATTTGCATGATCGTGTTCACGGCCGACCTTAGACAAGGCCCAATAGTGGCCTTACATCGTCATTAGTCCACAATATAACGTATTGTTAAATAATTTTACGGCACATTCATATAATAATATATTATATTGTTCACACTTTGTCACTATTTCATTGTTATTTGCTTCCTAGATATTGTTTATTTTGTTAGAAAATCAAATATTTATTTGTGCCTTTTCATCTCCCCAGTCCAAATATTCATGTAGGCTACCGGAGACATCTTCCGTTGGCCTTTTTTGACGAAGGAAATCATTAAACGTAAAAATCCCGCAACAGTGTGGGAGAGCTTTGGCACAAATGGGTCGGCTCGTGATGCCACGTCGTCGTCGACCGGAGTGATGCCACGGCCTCACAGAAAACCGGCGTGAAACAACCACAGCGTTGTGTTTCATCGTGTGAGTGAGGTTACCGGAGGCCCAATCTATCCCCTCCCCCGATCCCTCCCTAATCTCTTAATCTTTCAAAACCTAATCCCTAAAAGGTCGGCAACGCACTCGTAGCGCCTCCGTTGCGGGTGTCCATGATTGCTTACCATTAGGCAATCCGTCTGCTCGTTTGCCGAACTATTACTATAAAAAAACCGGCCCTTTGATATCATACCTAGAAACGAAGCAAGCATCCTTAAGTTACCCTGCTACTTGTAGGGCTGGTGTAAACTAGTCCAACCAGTTCAACATTTATGCATAACTGTTTTAGCAGAAAAAACAGGAAAAGTGGCATTTCTCTTGTTTTTGCACTTCTTGCTTAAGATCGTCCTTAGAATTCATCTTAAGATGCCATTGTTAGGGCGGGTCTACCATCCCGTGCTTAGGAAGCAATGTGACGATCGCTAGAGTTGATTACCGAAAAATATAACATCTCTCAAAGTTACGCGTAATAATTCTTATTATAAGTACCTAATCAAGATATCACCCAAATAAAGTATAATAGGTATGCTAAAATTGATCGTCCCTATTTTTTGCTAAGATAGGTGTAAATAAGAGGTGTATTATTAATACTTATATTGATCTTCAAATACCCATCTCGATTAACTTTTTCTGTCAAAATTTTAGAGAAAATCGTCCTTACTTGCCAAATATATATGGACATATCTATAGGTATTTACTTCAGTATGCAAGCAACATCTGCCCATTAAATATATAACATGTATGCTTATAAAATGTACCTGCCTTTAAGGTCAGGGTTGCCAGTTTATGCGATATTCAGAATGGGGTTGCCAAAAAGATAATGTATTTGGGAAAAATATCATTTTCAAAGGTTACTTTACGTGACTGGCATATTGAGTTAATATCGTAAAAGGCTCGATGCTTAGATTAGAAAGAGTAAGTTCACGCATTGTAGCTTATAATTTTATCTTTTTCTGATGAGCCGTGCCGAAGGATTGCTCTCTCACACTTAGAACCGCTTGATTCATGATCGCCGATTGAGGGTGCTGTTAACATTTTTCAAATATCGCCTTTTACACTTTCTATTTATTTCGGCCTTTTTACTTTATTATCTTTCACATCCCTACCCTAGGTATGTTCTTATCGCTGTTCAGTATTTTATATAGTAACGGAGTATGAATACTTAAGTAGTACTACTTTATACCCTAGCTGGATATAAAAAGAAGATATTTTCAAGATCTTCGTTTCATTTTGTTATTGGATTACACTGAGTGCAACATTGAAATTCTTTATTTTTAATAACTAGTTGTAAAAAATATTGCCAATAACTTTGCATATTAATTTTTATTATTATTATTTTCATTCTATTAAGTATGAATTTTACTATTTGATTAACAATTTGTCCATTCTGTACCTGCGTTAATCAAGACGCAACACGCTGCAAAGCAAGCAATATCCGAAATATTATGCCAACTGCAGGGAAATCGATAGAAAAAAATAAGAATCAATTCGAGCTGATTTTTCATTGGTTAGATAAAAGTTATCTGCGGAATCATTATGATGCTGTCGCGTCAGAATGTTTGTATAAGACAGTGACAGCAACAGTTTTATTCCTCTGATAACATTTATCTGACTTGAAAAATCAGCTCCTTATTAAATTATTTTTGAACTGAAATTTAAACCTGTCATTTGCATACTAAACAGTAAATCTTACAACTGTCTAACTAAACGAACAATATAACCTCAATAATTTTCAAATTAAGAATACCAAACATAAAAATCTTGGCAAAAACAAAACACTTCCTCATACAACTTTTAACTTAAACCTGTATAAACATAAGTATCATATTTAAATAAACAAATATTGACATTGCAAAAAGTGCGGCTCTCATCAAAATACGCGGGTAAATTATAACATGGCGGACGCTCCACTGACACAATTCGCCATTTTGAATTAACATACACAGACTCGCGTCAGTGCCTTATTTATTTTTTGCAATTATTTTTACCTCGCGGGAAAACCTGTGTAATACGTATGCAATTACATAGCTTAGTGTAAGTACCTATATTTAGTTACTGTAGAAGTCTCTACTGTTGTAAGGTTAAAAATGCGTACCTAATATTACCTATTTTGCTAGATTTTATTGACTTGACACATTACTACATAGGATAAAACAAAGTCGCTTTCTCTATCTCTATATCCCTATGTATGCTTATAATATCCTTAAAACGACGCATCGGATTTTGATGCAGTTCTTTTTAATAGATAGTGTGATTGAAGAAGAAGGTTTATATGTATAATAACATTCATTAAGTATTGAAGAAATGTATGATCATTCAATCAACATCAGGTCAACATTTTATACATAAGCGTTTTGACTTCGAACATTCCCATCAGATCATTGTCGTCTAAAACTATGTTATTTAAATTGTCCATTGGTAAAAATCCATTCAACTAACAACAAAAAAGAGGTTAACGAGTTCAAAAGATACTTAAAGAGAGCAATCGGTTAAAAGTAAAAGACGATATAAGCCCATATATCTCACCAACCTATCTACAAACATATCAGACGATAAGAATGAACCAAAAAACTCCTCACGAATCCTGCTGCCCCGGTCTCACTGCCGTACATCGACGCAGCTGACACAGTTTACAAAACCTGCTCAAACAACCTGAGAATTTCTCTCGAGACCATAAAAATATTTAAATACTTATATTCTTTCTCGGACAATTTCACTTTTTCGTCGATAATTGTTTTCAATGTAGGTAGTTACGTGCTTATTTAAATAATTATAGCTATCTACTTTCTTTGATGTGTTTATGGGACGATTATAATTAAAATCAGTAAATAAATACTGCCACTTATTTTTTTTTGTGGCGAGAATCGTTTAATGATTTGTGACGTCCTGGGTCAGTCAAGGGACTTTCAGATTCTTACTGACTGACTACTCCCTCGTTACTTCCTGCTGCTGCTGCTGTTTAATATTGTGGTTCTCAATGTTTAAGTAGAATGTTTTTATTTCCGATCTTTAGAGCGGACTGGTCGTGCTAAGACTAAGAATTTACGTTAGATACATCAAGCTAAAAGGCGCATTTTACCCACATATCTGTCTAATACCTTTAATTTTTATATATGAAGATATATTCACAAGTTTTCGAAAACGGCTCCAACGATTTCGATGCATCTAAAGGTTTTGAAATTAAGCTTATTTTATTGTGAGATTGGTCATTTAGATACTGTTATAAATATTATATAGGTAAGCCTTACATACATCGGAGTGATCCTATCGCCTTACACTGGACATGATCCTACGTAGGTCAACCTAAAAGTCAAACTCGAGACCTGTACCAAAGGCCCTACGCCTGGCAAAAACTTGGTCCGCAAGAACAATTTGCTATAAATTACAATCAATGGCTAAACAACTATTTATTATCCAATGATTATAATCAATCGGTTAGTTTGTCACCAAATTCTAATCGATTTCTCGTATCCATAAAATACAGGTATCGATTGTGAAATAATTAAATCGAGTATGGTTGATTTGAAACAATTTCTATGCTAATTATCCTGTGATAGTTGTACCTATTAATTTACTATTTCCTCACTCAAATATCTGGCAGTCCTTAGTCCTTATTGATGGCGCAATGAACCAATCGCTCGCCTTGTTACTGGATATTTCTTCATAATATTAATACCTTCAAATCTACATCAAACAGTCTTAAATTTTAGTAAATGGGGACTAAAGAGTTGTAATTTTTTTTTCAATATATATGTATAAAACGTTGCCCCACATTAAGATTTTGTCCTGTGTCGTGGGTGCGTTTACAAACATACAATTTCACATGCACATCACACCCAGACCCGGAACAACAATCTGTGGATCACACAAAGAGTTGTTCCGTGCGGGAATCGAACCCGCGACACTTTGCGCGGCAGCCATTTGCCCAGCCACCGCGCCAACCGTGCAGACATGAATTGGAAGCATAGTCTTCAAAAAAAATATAAATTAGCATCAAGATGCATGCATATGTAAATATCTCATTAACTGTACTTGTTTGTTTTATTATTGTTTGTAGTTTTATACATAGATACGCACAATAGCGGGTATTCTAATACTGTGTATAATCTATCTCTGTGGCACATTTTAAACAGATCCGTTCAGTGGAGTTTGCTTTAAAGAGTACTCAATTATGATATTAAATTCAAATATTCATGATTGTGCTATGAAACTTTTGCAATGAATAACTAACTGTCATGAACTCTAATTATTTTCGGAACAAAATCAGAACAGTTTAAGTTATTGGTACTTATTTTATTTTTATATGATAGGACGGGCAACGAGCAATCGGATTACCTTATGGTAAACAATCAGCGCCGCCCATGGACACCTGCGACAACGGAAGAGTTGCAATTGCGTTACCGACCTTTTGGGAATTAGGGTTCTGGGGATGCAGGGTTTGGGGGAGGGTTATGACTGGGCCTCCGGTAACCTTACACACACGGCGAAATACAAAGTTGTGGTTGCTTCACGCGGGTCGTATTATTGCCATCGAGCCAACCCATTCGTGCTGAAGCTTGGCTCTCCAACACTTGAACTTGAATGACTTTGCGTACGTTAGGATAGGCTTTTAATCAGTAATAATATACTGACACTACCTCTACGAGAGAAGAAAAGAGGTTATCCCACCTCAAAAAAAAAATGTTTAAGTAATCATTAAATATCTCCAAGAACTGTATTTCCATAAACAAATATGTCAAAAGATAGGCAAACCCACAAACTAATTAGAATCGCCTAACATAATCCAGTCTATCCAATTGACTGTATGGTTGGCGTGGTGGCTGGGCAACTGGCTGGTGCGCAAAGTGTCGCTCCCACAGAAGAAAATCTTAGAGTGTGGCAACGGTTTTTATAAAAAAAAAACAAGAAAGAATCGCCTAGAGATATTGAACTAAAAAGAACTAGTACACTCTATCGTGTCGTTAAAAAATGAATCAATCGCGTGAGTACATATTGTTGTGTACAACAATAGCAAAGGTTTACAGTTACTTCAAGATGAGACCGGTCGACACAATAACACAGATCGATGCAGCCACCGATACTCGTGTAGTTCACGATGCATTTGGTATAGGAACCGGTTGAATCATCCAGCAAACGAGTCATTAATATAGATATCAATGGTGTGTTCTTTCCTCAAAAGACTACTACAGAATGAACTTGCACGGTTCTCACACATTACATGTTTTTTTTTTAATTCTTTCTTTCTTTCTTTCTTTTAAAAAAACGTTGCCCCACATTAGGATTTTCTCACACACACACACACACATGACACCCAGACTCGGAACAACAGTTTGTAGATCACACAAAGAGCTGTTCCGTGCGGGAATCGAACCCGCGACACGTTCGACACCGCACCAACCGTGCAATCAAATTGTCTGGACTTTATAAAATACGGACCTCTGAGTTGGTATCGGCATTTCTTTTCAGAGTAGTCAGATAGGAAATGCCAGCTTCATCTAGTTTTTTACATATAGGTAATGTTGACGTTCAAAAGTGCCGTTTTATTGCCTATTTACAAAAATAATGAATTGTATTTTCTTCAAGAAAAATAGATAAAGTAGCCTCAGAGATATCTGTGCTTGGCTAATATCTGTTAAGATCAAAAAAAAATTAATATCGACTAGCTAAAATATTAAAGAGAACACCAAATTACATACAATAAAATTTAATTTACCAACAAAACAAAATATAACTGTCTTGTCTGGTACATAATCATCGTAGCCTACAATACCTGAGATATCGCTAGTGCGTTGCAGACCATATAGGAAATATGTTTCTTGGATCTAGCCTGGTTGGGCTTTATGATTGATAACAATGGCAAAACGCATTCATCTTCGTTCGTTCAGAATATATGATTTCCTTCAAGTATTTTCTAAATCAAATAATGGTTTTTGAAAATCCTTGTAGGTCTAAATCAAAGAGTGGTGCTTTAGAATTAGATAACTCATTAAAATTATCAACAAAAATACTAATATAATATTTTAAATTTTAAAATCGAACAAATAGCACAATTATGTAACCAATTTTTTTCAATAACTTACTAAAGAATTATACCAAAATTACAATTATGAATTACGATGAATGATAACAAGCAAAAATCACCCACAATGCCATCTGCGCACCGAGCAATACACGTCATTGTTACCCGAAAACTCTGATCACACACCCAACTTTTTGTGCATACAATTTTGCTTAACAAGTACTATTTTCCTTTGAATTGCTATTCAATTGACAAAAGGAACAAGGTGCAGCTGCTTTAAAGTATAAGTATTGTAGGAGTGACCTGGAATTAAATGTGATTGTCGTTTGAGCGTTTATTGAAGATGGACAAAATGGGGAAGTGCATTTATTGGCAACAGATTGAATTTTGTAACACAAAAAAAATATTAGCTACGGCCTGTTATTTAAATCTACACTAATATTATAAAGAGGTAAAATTTGTAAGTTTGTATGTAGGGGGTAATCTTTGGAACCGCTGGTTGGATTGCCAAAATTCTTTCACTGATAGGTGTATATAGCTAGCTACAATGTCCCTGAGTGCTATAGGCTATAAAACATCACCCTATGATTAAATGGAGCTGAGCAGAGGGTGAAACCACGCGAGAGTACCTAGTTTAAAATAAAATACTTCCTTTACCAATTTTAAGTCTAAAGTTATGTGCACCTTACTAAGTTCAGCTCTAAGTTCCAGCTCCAAAAATGTCCTCTTAGTGCAGAATAATTTAAGTCTCACACAAATAATCATCCCGAGTGGCAATTAATTAATTTAGTTTATTAATTCTTTATTGTCTTTATTTTTTCCCATTTCCGTTTACACAGTCACACCCGGTTTCCGAAAGGCCGATCAATGTTAAAATCAATTTAGTCTCTTGTCAAGTCATCTGATTGGTTGACTGAATTATCAACAACCAATCAGATGACTTGACAAGAGATTTGACATCTAGTTAGTTGATTTTAACATTGATCGGGCTTTCGGAAATCTTCATGTCTGCTTATTCTAGCCCTCCCATAACGCGCCTGCTGAGAGAGATTTCTGAAGAAATATGCTGTGCCTTAGTACCTAATTATTGTAATATTGTTCTCGTCAATCTACTGTGAACATAAAACATTAATAAGTAAATAAATAAGAGATCCGTGACCCAGACTTATTAACTAAAGGTACTTTACTTTGAAGGTGCTGCATGTGGCCACAGGAGTTGGTTTCAGTGAGATAAAATTCCACATATCCCAAAAAGCTAAAAAATAAGGCACGCAAAATACTAGACTATCAAGCGAGTCATCTTGATATCATCTTCAATCTTGACCTATGATCATGAGAAAAAACTTCCTCAAAAAAATCACTTCAAATGATCCTTGACCTCCACTATGGGGTCTTAAAACATCACGAACTTAAAGACGGACAGGTTACAGTACCTGGCAAAAAAGAGTGCACATCGATCTTTGGACAAAGACAGATCGAACAAGTAGTCGTGTGTACTTCTCATGATTATGAGCCTCAAAAACAGGTCTAAAATTCTACTTGAATCTAAAAAATATTTTTTTTACTAATATAATATATTTTTAACATTATCTGTTTCTGCATCTGTTATTATTTACGTTGTGTTTTAAATGTCCCATCCGTAATTACCTACAAAGGCAGGCAACACATTGGTAATAACTTCTTTGGTATTAGAAATGTCTATGCCCCTCTCCCTCCACCCCCCCCCCCCCTTCTCTTCAATCTCCAAATCTCCAAACGATACTAACTTTTAAACTATCGCGTTTCATATTTACAATATACAGTTACGCGGGTATTAACGCGGAAAATAATTATTTAAATACCTTGGTAGGCTTGACGTTTCGACCCGGTTATCCTCCTACTACTCCTGTCCTTAAACGGCAATATCGGTAATAACTTAAAAAATGCCGGGAACGCACTTATAGAAACTCCTTTGGGTATTACGAATGTTCATGTTAGGCTGGCGCCAAGAAATCAGCAAACTAGGTGACGGTAATCTATCATCTAGCTTGCCGCCGACCTATCCTATTAAGAAAATAAGAAATTAAGAGTCGATGTGCAATATTTATGGCCAGGTACTGTAGCAGATCAATAATATGGAGATTAAGATGATTCAACGAACCGTTAGAGCCTTCACCTAGTGACCTTCTTCCGAGAGCTTAAGCATAAACTTAAGTAAATATTGAACTTACAATGTCAACAGACGGCAAGGCATTTCCAATCTTTAATAAACGGAAGAAAGTTCGGTTTCGAGTGTTTGCAATCTCATTTTGCGACGTTTTCACCTTGAAATGAGATGTCGTCTGGATGCGAAATGAAAGATACTGGTAACTTGAGTTGGCTTCTTTAAATCGTATTTATATGGTTTTAAATAGTGTGTTTATGAACTACTTCCCCCTTATTACAAAGTGAGTTAGGTTTCGTATTTTGAACCTTATTCTCACCTACCTTCGATTCAATATAAAAACTGGATCAATGGTTTAGACCTAGACTAAAGATAAAATGTTTTGTAATAAGGCCGCTTGTTTTTTAGAGCCGAAATCCACCATTTAATAACAAGACTTTAAGATTTCTTTTATTTTTCTTTAAAGTTAACCTAAATTTCTCGTTCTCGGTTTAGCCCGGTTGAAACTATTTTCTCTACATTGGTCTTATCAAAATTGAAAAGAAATTGTTTAATGTTTTATTATGCTCTGATGTTTATGTTGTTAAGACGCACGTTTTTTTCCTATAAACTATCAATTCAAAAAATCATAGAATCTACCAAACCGATTTTAATGTGACTTTGTAGGTACCTACTCAAGCACAGTACATCAAGTTCAAACATTAATTAAGGGCATTCTCGAAAATATGCCTTAGTAGAGCAAGCTATTATAGGCGATTTTATACTTATTTAAAATTGCCTCTACTTGTCTCACTAAATTCATTTTCAAAAATGTGTTTACTATGCATTTAGATCTATATTTATAGTACGAATTCGAAGTTTTGGTACTTAAAATCGGTTCAGAAGTTTCCATGTTCCGCATCGCTCATAAACAATACATATTTCTAAAACATACAGCTCAAATTATTTTATTATTTATTGTATCAAATAGGTACATTTTGAGTTTTACGACATATAAAAATGTGCGAATAAACTATGTTTGTCTGTCGGATCAAAATTTATTAATTTTAGAATACATGAACAATTTAGCTTTCTATTCCAGATTGAGGAAGTCTGGCTGGAAGGTCCCCGGGGAGCGTGGGAAGGATCTCGAGTGACACAATGGCAGCGAGTGCGCACACGTCTTGGACTGGCGCAGCTTCACTACCAGCTGGATGAACTGGCGCCCACTGGGAGGTGGACGCTCCGGGCTAGACTCTCTGATGGATCACAGGTACGTTACTTACGTAAATAAAGCATATAGCAACAATACAATTGAATTATAATAACGTTATATTTTTTTAAGTTGGTTAAAAAAATCAGTTCTACAAAACATTTTAAAAATAAATGTAAAAAGCACAAACATATGTCTATTTTCTTTAATAATTACAACGAAGAGAGTAAAGGAGACATTAACAAACCTGTAAGTGCCCACGGCTGAATGAAGGCCTCTTCTTACTCGAAGAAGATAATCGTCAATCTCCAAGTCGGATTTGCGATTCCACACTTATAACATACTAGCTGTATGTTGATTCATGGGTTCCTTAGCCTTTAAGCCACTCCAGCTATCATCATCCCTATCGATATATGTTTTGTGACCAGGGTACAACAGCATTTTGGGTGGGCAACTACGAGCTGCCTCCCTTCCAACTGAGCGTCCGCCATGCTCCCAAAGTCTTACGAACCAGCGAGAGATTAGTATGGACTGTTTGTGTCAGGTAAATATCGTAAATTGCTGAAGCTGAAATTCTTACAAGGATAATTCTTATGGCTAGTCAAATTAGAGCTAAAACTAGATAGTACAAATTTGACATGCTACGTATTCTAAAATCTGAAGTTTCATTGCGGAAGCCATCAGACACAACCTGGGATCCAATAGGGCCGATGTCCAGCTGGGATTGCAAGTGATAGCAAAAATGGGATATTCGGATTCAGAAAAAGAAACGGGGAAGTTTTTAGTTAGTAAGAGTCTGATACTTCATCACTCGCCCAGAATGGGAGAAGTAACAGGATGGTTTGAAAATAGAATCGCACAATTTTCTTTTGTAACATACTGCTGCCCGAGACTTGGCACGCGTATAAGAGTAATGTAACCCGGGATTTTAAAAACAGCAGCATTTAAAGCAATCGCTCGCCTAATTACGCAATTCAAGTATAATTTAGCCTATCATTCAGGAACATTGTAGCTATCTATCAGTGAAAGAATTTTGGAAATCCAACCAGCGGTTCCAAAGATTATCCCTGCCAACAAACTTAGAAATACCTCTTTATCGTACTAGTATTCATATTCTTGTTTCTTCAGATACCCATGGTCAGAAGCAGTGGAAGGTATGCTGGTGATCCGTCTCCGAGGAGCTGGGGGTGGTAGCGGTGGCATACGGACTGCCGTCCAACTGAGAGCTCCCAAAGCTTGCCACAGACATGCTGCAGCTGCTAAAAGAGTAGGACTAGACGGCACTGATCCTCCTGATGTTGTTGTTGCTGACTTCTCTTTCCAGGTAGGAAAAAAAATAAAGGAAAAATTTAATAACATAAGTGTGCGAGAGCAATGCTTCGGCACGAATGGACCAGCTTGACCAGAGTGATATCAAGGCCTCAAAGAATGCCGTCGGGACGCTACACTTACTATATGTTTCGCCGTGGGGGTTTTGAAACCGCCGAGGTTTCAAATTCAAATTCTTTATTTGCATGTTAAGGTACAAAGATCTTATTTTAAAATAACAGGCACAGTTTTCTTTCTTTTTCAGGCGTTACAAAGAGAGCTATTACTAGCTTATAAAATAATATAAAATTATTTAGATTCACATTACGAAAAAAAAAACAAAATAGTCAATAATTAGTTAAAGTTAAAAAGACAACAGTTAAAGAAAAAAAACTTTACTGCTTACTGGAGACGCAATCTTTTCCCCATCCATAAATCCCTTATAGCCCACAAGAGGCAAGCAACGTACTTTAAGTAACCTTTTTGGTGTTAAGAGTTTTCATGGGCTCGTTTGTCGATCTATGCCATAAAATACATAGTTTACAGAAAAATACACATTTCATAAAGATATTATCACCCTCAATTACCAATACTTTCATCATCCAACACCAATTCTTCGCTTATTATGAACTTATTTTGCTTTCGCAGGAGGAAGGCACGAGGATCTGGCAAAACACGACAGTGGTCTCCCAAGTGGTGGACAAGCCGATATCTTTGGAGTTCCTGACCAAACATCGAGCAGTTATATCTCCTGGACTACCGTACAGGCTAAAAGTGAGTCTAGCTCAATACGAGCTGTCTTTGATAAAACATTCAGGAAAAGATCGTACTCTTTTTTAAAACTCTAGGCACTTGCAGTATCTTATAAGTAACAAAAGTTCTTTGATGCTGCGAGTATCCAATAGCGGATTCTTCCACAATCATGGATGCATACAAGATTAAAAAAAAACAGCCATCCAGCTGAACAGGATTTCAACTTAATAAAATTAAGAACCTACAATTAATATTCTAACAATAAAATATCGTGGGAACTTGACATATTTATCATTGTAATTTTTTTTCTGAATAGCATTAACGTCGTTTGTGTATAAATAAATCTGATTTTCAGTTTTTTTTATATCTCTCCGTAAATTACAAGTTGGGTTATTGTATTGAATTTTTTTTAAATGTTTGATAGAAATCGCACTTGCTCTCCCATTAATACATTTATTATACGCAAATATACATTCAAACTCAGTGTCACCAGGGTTTGATACATTCTCCTTATTTGAGTTGTATTATGTCCAAAATAACTATCTGTAAGCGAACGAACTTTGCTAAATAGAATTCATGATAATTATAGTAATAATGATAAAATACCTTTATATAAATTCAGGTGAAAGCAACACGTTGGGATGACAAGCCAGCAGCCAAAGAGCTCATCCGAGTTTGCCGACACCAAGCAAATTTCCCTGACAAGCAGCAGCTGATCAAGAAACGAGAGACCATGTGTGCCGAGGGCGCCACTGACGATAATGGCATAGCTAGGCTACTATTCTCTGCAGGAGAAGATGCTACTCCTTTTTATAGATTTGAGGTAAATCAATTGTTTATGTCATAGGTCCGCGAACGAGCAGAACTGGTGGTAAGCAATTAGCATCCCCCATGAACACTAGCGATATCACAGGAGGATTTAAGGGTAGGGGATTTTGGGATTGAGGATGAGAAGGAAAAATTGGGCATCCGGTAACCTAACTCACATGGTGAAACACAACTGAAGAGTTGCTTCCCGCCGGATTTTCTGTGAGGATAAATTATAATGCAGTCCATTTAAGTCTATAGAAAAATATCAAGGTCATATCTACTTCAGGACCTTCGACTTCAAAAAATGATTGAAATTTTTCATAGAATCTTCACAAGAACCAACCATCCAAATTGGACATCAACACTAAAGTCTACTAAACATTTGTCTCCGCAGGCCCAGCTATCAAACGACACGAGTATTGTAGCAGCTCCGCTTACCCTCCCAGTGCGTCGTTCATCCTCCGTCCACGCAGCCCTCGGCCCTCTGAAAGCAGAGTCACGGCAAGCTCGGACATTCGTACCTCTGTACCTCAACACTAACAACACCTCTAAGCCTTTCACTGTACATTTTGTGGTAAGTCTTACTCTTCTCATCAGCCAAGAATGTAAAACGTTCCTTCTTGTCAACCTGTCACTGATAGCAAATAAACAATGGCAAACCTTTTTTTGTGAGCGGAAAATTATCAAATGACTTCTCCCGCCCAGGTTGGGGCGAAGGGGAATGTCCTTCGTCTGTTCTAGACCAAAGGCTTGCCTCGCAACCCTGGCTGAACATCAGCCCTCAGATGCCCCGTCCATGGTGGTCTAACCGTCTAATGGCGCGCGCGAAACTCAACGCGATGGACTGAGAACGAAATTAAATGAGATCTTTAATTTTTTTATTTACTATATATCATTTCGCCATACTTATTTTCATTGTATAAGAAGATAATATTAAACCTAATTTAATAAAACACTATGTTAAGAATGGAGGAAATCTTTGCACACATGTTCTCTCTTGCCAAAAATTCATGTAACTTGATATAAAAAGGAATACTTCTTCACAGGTCATAACGCGGGGAGGCATCATATACCGATGGGGAGCTACTACCCAATGTCCAACTTCTAACTCTGGAGACCAGATTCGCACAGCAGCGCGCAATACGAAATGCCCCGACCTTGTTCAACGTGACGTCGTCATGACGCAACGCGACCATTCAGAACCACAAACAAATACCCTGACTATCCAGGCCAACAACCAGAAAAGACAATATCGCAATACTGGCCAACTTACTCCAAGAAACCCAAGGTTCCAAATACCTGAACACCACCAAGATGTGCTGATGAAGGATTCTTCGACCTTCAACATCAGTACCGATGTGTCTGATGCTTTACTGGATAGACATCAGCTGAGGGTGATGCTGCCAATCAAAGTATCTCACCAGATGTGCCCTGATAGTCATTTAATTGCTTACTTCTATCACGAGGGAGAGCTCGTGAGTGCAAGCAAGCATTTCGAGATGGAGGAGTGTTTTATCAACAAGGTACGTTGAACTAGAATGTGGATAATATGTATTATATAATTCTGCATTCTGTGGTAGCTTTCTTAAGCCTACCTCTAACTCTCAATTTTTCCGATGGCAACTATTAAAACAAAATCTGAAACAACAGTACCTATTTAAATTATTCTAAAACATTTACAACATTCACAACAGATCGAAACTTTAATTGTCTGGTCTCAATATGGAAAATTCTGCAGGTGGAAGCAACGTGGCTCAACCGTCAAGCTCAACCAGGATCAACAGTGACCCTTCAGATTTCTACTCCTGGACCAGCTCTTTGTGCGCTCACAGTCCTAGATACAGCAGCCAAATGGACACAACCTCCTCAGCCACCAAAGGAACAACTCATGAACTCACTGAGAAGGCTGATTGACAGTCACAGGAACCTCACGGAGTTTGATGCAGCTGGAGTCTGCTTCCTAAGTAAGTGGTTGTAGTTTCTTCAGTAATTACCTTTCTGTCATTATTTGTTACGACATCTTCACTAAAATATACACTGTATCTAAAGCAATAAGAATGTACGTAAAATCTCCATCGAATATACATTCAAAAAGAACAAAGATATAAATTCACTTCTTTGGGGTTATCCGATGTTCTGAGAATTTAAAAAACCTTGAAACTCGTTGTCGGTAATGGTTTTTTTTAACAGTAACTATCGTGTGACTGTCTTTGTCACGTGAATTAACGAGAAACGACGCGCAAGCGACACATCAATAAGAGTTCCGTTGTGTCTTAACACAAGTAGAACTTTTCTTAAGTAATTCACGTTAGGACGTTATTTTCAATAAATCATATTATATAAGTAAGATGTCTAACTGCAATGCCTCTTCCTCAACCAATGAGATAGAAAAACTATAGTATATTTGCCAAAACTACATTAAACATAAAAAAATACCATCTACTAATTATTTGACTTATCTTTCAGACTCAGATACCCTTGAGCTTCCTTCGAGTAGCATAGACCTCACAGCATCATGGCTGGCTGCAGCAGGCGTTCGACTGATTGGAGGAGACGCGCCCAGCAGACAACATTGCATCCCTCGCCCACCAGCTTTACTGGTGGCTGAAGAGACGAATGCTCCTAGATCTGACTTCTCTGAGGTAAGGAACTGGTTTCTTAGAAACATAATATGAGGACATCGTTTAACAAAAGCAATACGAAAACATTTTTATGATATTTTTGTTCTTGTATTTAAAGATTAGGATGTAAATATTTCTTTTCTAACTCTGTTTTAAAATGATTATTTTGCAATGCCAAAATTAAACGTGTAAGATTATTTTGTAGATAGATGTGTAGGTGTGCCAAGCTTCGGCACATACTCGTATGGATCAGCTCGAAAACTTAGATATAACTTTCCATATTGTTCCACAGCTTCATCCAATACACTTTCTTTGAATACCTAATAACCTTGCTACTAACAGTTATATAATTCACGGATTCTCTACTGTTCTGTTCTCAGGCTTGGCTCTGGCGCCTGCTAGGTATCGGCTCTAACGGCACTGGTGCTGCAACGGCACATGCACCCGATTCCATCACCAAGTATGAAGCCGGAGCCATCTGCGTGTCACGGAATGGAGTGGCCATATCACCACCAGCTGTTTTACAAGTAAGTTTAATTGCAATACCTCTTTACAGGTTCAGTGATCTTACACCTTATTTTATATGGGTTGAGGGTCAAGCACAACACAAGGAATCACAGCTCCCGTCAAGGAATCACAGTTTCTGGAGCAGCAGAAGGAACAGGGGGATTTTAGTCAGTAAGAGTCTGACACTTCGTCTCGCCCCCCTTAGGGCGTGGGCCGATTTATAATATTTATCCCCCTTTAAAAAATATCTTATAATACGTTTATAAATAAATAAATTGCGCTTGCGTTAAGTGAAGTTTTATCCAGGTATTGCATGCGCAATTCATACGATTTTATTTATGTGATAAGACGCAAAGTAACACAATACATGGACTCGTTCGAACGACAGCGGAGTTACAAATATGTAACCGCTGTTGTTACAAATATGTTTTGGGGATTTGTGGATTGGAGATGGGATGAATAGATCGGTTTCCTGATAATGTTTGTTGTTAGAACGCTCACATTCCAACTATTGACTTTTCGTGTATAAAATTTAATATTATTTTGCATGGACCTAGCACAATTCTAGATTTTACGGGTATATATGTTTCACCTTCAAATAAAATAATGTAATTATCATTGCACAAATTATTTATGTACTCATCTTTTTATTCTATCGAAAAATATTATTTAATTTTCATTTTCTAAAGGCATCAACCGCAAAAGTTTATCCAAGTCGAAAGAACAAGAATTTAATTAACAAACAACGGGATCTCAAATAGATCCTTTGTTTTATCATAATGAAGGTTCCAGATACTTAACATACTTAAAGACTCAGACTCTTAAACCGCACGGTTGGCGCAATGGCTGGGCAACTGGCTTCTGTGCAACGTGTCATAGGGTCAATTGCCGCATAGAACAACACTTTGTGTGATCCATAAATTGTTATTTCGGGTCTGGGTGGCTTGTGTAAGTAATTTTGTATGTTTGTAAACACACCCACAACACAGGAGAAAATCCGAATGCCCCAAATCTGGATTCGCAACGTTTACTATAAAAAAAATAAACTCAAAGTTTGAAAAAAAATTTTTTAATTGTACCCTTCCACGTCCAGGTTTTCCGAGAATTCTTCATCCACGCAGACAGTCCCAAGCGTCTACGCCGCGGAGACTCCACCATCATCCGATACAGAATCTTCAACTACCTGTATGAGCCGCTTAGTGTAAGTTTCGAAAGTAATTAATAAGGCTGATGTGTCTTGATCATGTCCAAAAATATCACCGAAGAACTCCGTTAAAGAATTTACTGTATGTAAATCAAAATTCGAAAACCTTCAAAGATCATAACAGTTTGAAATATTGACTGCACGGTTGGCATAGTGATTGGGCAACTGGTTGTTGTGCAACGTGTCGCGGGTTCGATTTCCGCACGGAGCAACACTTTTTGTTATCCATAAATTGTTGTTTCGGGTGTAGGTAGATTTGTATAAACGCATCCACGACACAGGAGAAAGTAATAAAGTGGGACTTCATTAAAAAAAGAACGCTCTAAAGCCAAATAAAAAATATGCAAGTTAATTTTATCATCACTGCAGATCTATCTGTCTGGTCCCTAATGGTCATTGCAACTACAAAAAACAATAAAGAAAGTGAAAAATTAATGTACAATTTAATAAATTAAATAATTTCACCCTTCACACATCACACCGGGCTTAATGCATTATCTTTTAACGATAGCACTTTGCGACTACTTCAAAAGCTTTCAGTCCCATTTTTAATAATGTGTAGGTAACCGTTTTCCGTTTTCCGTTTTTCGTTTAATCATCACCATTATAAAATAAAATGGCTGACTCGTTGATTCTGGGACAGACACAAATTGTATTAGTTTTGTCATCAAACATCTTTTATTATGTAATAGGCCGGCGAATAAGCTGTCCGATTACCTGATGGTAAATAATCGGTGCCCATAGAGACCCGTAAGACTAAAGGAGTTATAATGTCCATGAGTATTAAGGTTGGGCCTCCGGTAACCTCACTCATACGACTAAACAAAGCTGTAGTTGTTTCAAAGAGAGGCCAAGGTATCACTCCGTTCTAACCAGCCCATTCGATTCAACGCATGGCTCAGTGGCTCTTTCACATATAAATTCTCCTCTTTATAACCAACAGGTCCAAATTCAAATACTGACAGATCCCCACGTGGAAGGACCCAAAGAGCTGGTGGAGTCAGCTTGTGTGAAGGCCCGGTCTTCGATCGCCCGTCGTGTAGAGATTCGCGCACGAGTGGCTGCACCTGCACGAATAAGTATACGAGCTAAAGCCGTCAGTGATGGGAACTGTGGAAATGTCACCAGTGGAAGGACTGGAGTCAGGTAATAATCTAAAAAGGCTAACATCTTCTTGGATAAAGATTTCAGAGAAAAGTCTCCCAGTTCCAAGTCACAAGGGGTCACTTATTTATGAGCAACTGAGTGTTGGATGAGCGAACGTTGCCACTCAGCTTTTCTCACTTGATTCACGATAGCAGTTTTCAAATTTTTCGTATTCAATCAAGTATTCTTCCAAAATCCTATAGATCCTTTTCCCCAAAATGTACCATGACATACCCTAAAAAGCTTTCAAACTAAAGAGATTTTTCCCTCAGTGACGAAGTGATCATCCGCATTGCTGTCGAGCCTGAAGGAGTTCCTGTTCACGAACAAAAATCAATTCTTCTGTGTGGAAATAGTAAGTTATCACCTACCACCCTGTGTCATAGCGGCAACTCCTCGCGATGTTATCTTTCACCTTATGTCAGTAGTGTATCCATAATCTATATCTATAACAATAGAAAGCACATAATAGTTAGGCAAAAGTCGCATTGATACATGCCAAAAGTTGCCAAGTTAGAAGCGGGTGCCTACAACTATATACTAAAATTCAATTTTGTTTCTGCATCAGAAACTTCCGAGGCAGGTCCCTCTGAAGTGTTATGGACGTGGACTCCAGTGAAGGCTGTGCCCGGTACTGAGACATTGACAATGTGGGCAGTTGGTGACGTGACTGGACCTCTACTAGCTGTAAGTATTCTTTCCTTTAAACAAATGAAAAAATGGAAAACAAATATTAACTAAGCCTGGAATGCAAAAGAGTGGAAAAAATCTAGCAAACATTAAAGATTTCCGTTAGCTTAAGACCGAGTCCAAAATACAAAGTCTAAAGCCGCTGCTCAATTAATACATTTTGTCACTATCCCTCTTCAAACAGGAGGCAGATTCCCTCCTGCAGATACCCCGAGGCTGTGGAGAGCAGAATATGGCGCAGCTAGCCACGAACCTGTTGGCTTTGAAGCAACTAGACCCCACCTCCATTGCCGCGGCCACCGCTAAGGAATATATTGCTAGAGGTACGTCTTTATCTTTTTAAACCTCTTCTTCTTATGTCAAACGTCTAAACCGGTCCTAATTTGGATTTATTGGTTTCTATTGTTACAAAACTGATCTGGAGGCAAAATCAGCCTCTTAACTAAAAGGCGCTAGCATCAACGTATTAGTGATATGGACACTTAGTAAAGCTATTTTAAGTGTAGAAAAGCCATGCTTCAAAACGAATGGCTAGGCTCGTCCACGGCCTCAGTGAAAACCGCCTTTAAGTAACAGTTACGTTGTGTTTAACGTGTGAGTGAGGTTACTGGAGGCCCAATTCTTAACCCAACCTCAATCTTGAAATCCCTTATCCTTAATTCCCTAATAAAGCACAAGAGTCAACGCACTTGTAATAACTCATTTGGTATTACGACTATCCATGTGCACCTGCCTACTCGTTTGCGGACCAATGACATAATAAATTAAGATCTTAAATATCTTGACCGCAATACCCTGGATCTGATGATTAAACCCGTTCTTTCCTCAGGATTTACTCGGCAGCTCCAGTACGTTCACCCGTCGGGCGGATTCAGTGCGTTCGGACCTTCTGATGCCACTTCCTCAACTTGGCTCACAGCATTCGTTGTTAAACACATGCGACGAGCTCATAAAGTAAGTTCAGGAAATAGTCAAAGTCAAATCATTTATTCCAACTTAACCATAAATTGCTACTTTTGGAACGTCAAAATAGAATAGTAGTCTGTCAGTCTGTTCGTCACTGAAGCTAAGTCTTTAATCAAAAGTATTCTAAGGTTACATTCGCATCATACATCATAAATCTATAAATTCCTACTGCTGACCCTTTGCCCAAAAGGCCGTTGTTTTCTCACTCGGAGAAGTATTGATTAATCACAATAATCACCAAGCCTGTTAGTGATTGCAAGCTTAAAAATAAATTATGAGTTCTTACTCTCTAACTTATACAAGTCTAGTTCGTACTTGAAAGGTTTCAAACCGGCATCATAGAACATGAGAATCGGGAGAAATCCCAGGAATTTATAAAATGTTTTAAAAAAACCATGAGTGTTATTTACTACTCAATGTGTTTTTTATTTGCAGCTCTTATGGCCAAATCTGCAAGTGCCCACAGCAATTATTAGAGCGGAACGCTGGCTCCTAAACCAGCAGATGGAGAATGGATGCTTCAGAAATGAAGGACAAGTCTTCCATAGAGAACTTAAAGTAAGAACAAAATCTAAAGTTAAATTTATTTACTAAATACCAATTTATAAACCTCACTTAAAACTACATGCAGTACACACAGACAGATATCTGTCAAATTATTTTTCTTAATTTTACCCATAAGGTTCGTCCAATAATACCAAACGCAAGTTGTTTTAATTATTTCGTGGATCAATAAATAAATTATATTAATTATGTCAGTCTAGAAAGCACACCTAGAATCTGTGAAAACCCCCATCAATTTCATATCAATCAAAAGGATTTTATTCCGATATAATCCTTAACGTTTATCATTCATTTTCCTTTCAAGGGAGGCCTCAACGACGAAGGAGAGGTCGCGAACGTGGCCCTCACAGCCTACGTCATAACTGCTCTCATAGAGAGTGCTTCTCCATTCCCTCACCGCGTTATCCGAAACACCCTCTCCTGTCTCCGTGCTCTACCTCCTATGAAGGCCAAAACTCCCACTAGAGTATATGCCAATGCCCTTTTAGCCTACGCTTACATGAAATTGGATCGTTATGAAGAGGAACTAAGGTATACTAATGAGGCTAGCTTGAGGAGAATGGTAGGAGGACTGGAGCAGGACGAAGGAATAAAGCACGTACTGAATCTGATGAAGATGGCCAAGAAAAATGGAGAATACGTGTGGTGGGAAACTAGTAAGTTGGACTATTTATTGTAACCAATCAGTCTCGCTTAAAGGTATTGCACAGTTACGAACTTATTCTTTTATTTCTTACGCAAATCGGGAACACCAAAATGTAAAGGCAAAATTTTATTGTAAGTTTTGACAATATCAATTTTAATTGCCTGATTGTGATTAAATTTTGAGCAATAATCTAATAGAAGAGATATTATGGTATACTAAGAATATTATAATAGTATTTAAAGTTTTCAGTATGTGTAAAATGGTTTCTTTGACCGCTCAACCCTCAGATAATGAAAGATTTATAAGATAAAAATAATATAAGAAAGTCAAATGGCTTTCTGGCAATGATGGTAACGTCTAATAAAAAATATACTATTATTCCCTAGGCAGCCTATCAACCTCAATTGAGGCAACTTCGTACACGCTGTTGGCGCTGCAGACGGCGCGCGCGCTGCCCACCGCGGCGCGTGCGCTCGCCCCGCCCGCTGCACGCTGGCTCAACTCTCACCGCACCGCTAGTGGAGGGTTTATATCCACACAGGTATGCGAATCATCCTCAAAGTAAAAGTAAAATCATTTATTTCAAATAGACAACAGTGGGCTCCTTTGAAATTCAAGAAAAAATAGAAAAATAAAATATTTCAAGCGGTTTAACTTTATGCGTGTCAGTCTGTCCGTCTGTCCTTTAGTGAAGCTATTTGCTCATTCCAAAGTATAGATTCCTATGGAGAAGAACGAGAAAGAAACTCCATGGTAGCTGCTTTTCAATCAGTTTTACAATTCATTAATTTCTTTGTTACAACCTTTAGTCGGTTCTGATATGTGAGAACAGTGTAATACTAATTTTTAGGCAAATAATCTGAAAAATAATTTAACCTCAAGGACAAAACACTAATGCCCGGTTTCCGAAAGCCCGATCAACGTTAATATCAACTAACTAGGTATCAAATCTCTTGTCAAGTCATCTGATTGGTTGCTGATAAATTATGATAATTCAGTTAACCAATTGCTTGACTTGACAAGAGATTAAATTGATTTTAACATTAACATTGAAAACCGGCAATGCGCCTGTGACTCCTCGGGTGCCTTATCACTTACCTTCAGGTGATCGGTTTGCCTTCTATTCCATAAAATAGATTTAAAATCATTGACCTCCATAAATCATAATAACAAAAAATAAAAATTTTGAGAATTTTATTCATCACACCTAATTTCAAGATACCCACTTCTTTAGCAGTGAAAGAAAAAACTGACTTACAATATGAACAATTTTTCCCCCTTTAGGACACTCTAGTAGCCCTGGAAGCACTGTCGGTCTGGTCTTCTCAGACCGTGGAAACCAACCTCAATGTGACAGCGCGCTGCAGCAGGCTGGACCATCGAGCTACGCTGCAGCCAGGAGTCAAGATACCTGATGTCATTAAAATGAGACCAGGGGAACGGCTTACTGTATCTGTAGAAGGTAGTAAACTACTAGTTTACTAGCGTAAACTTAATAATTTTCGTCTGAAATCTAACCGTTACAGAATCGACTATCCGCGTTTTTTTTCGAATCAGAATCGACTATCGTTTAAAAAGTCATTGATCCTCGTTTCAACTTTTTTGAATCGGGTCGAAAACCATTTCAAACAAATCTGTACCCCGGTAATACTGTATTGATAGTAATACTCTGTCCTGCCTGCACTCTATTATCTTTTGGATCGGATGGCTACTAAGATCTACTTCTTTCGTGTAGAAGTTTTTTTGAGGGGATATAATCAAAAGACCAAGATGGCTACTTAAGACTTGTTCTAGATGACAAACTATTACCACCCAGCTCCTTCTCTGCTTCGAACCGCGGCCGCCGTACAATCTGAGGTATAGCCTACCATGAATAGCGGTGAATTGAGAATTTGGAAGATCCTTTTCTTAACAAATCCTATTCCGTCCATATCCGTTGAGTCTGTCTACTCATAGTAACTATGAGTAATATTTTTCCAGGAACGGGTTGCGCTCTGATCCAGGCAACGAGAGCCTACCACGTGATGTCCACTGATACGACGCCGCGAGACAAACAGTTGTCAGTGCAAGTCTCTGTGCATACTGATGGACCCTTCGACTGTGACAACAATGGTACCAGTTGCTACTGTGCTGCTGTTATTGAAGTAAGTGGATTGTTGTTTAGCATATTTTTATACAGGGTGTCCGGCAAAAAATGGATAACCTTGCAACACCTTTAAGTATATCTTATGACCATTCAAAAAATATACAAAACAAATTTATAAAAAACTTGCAAATTAATTTATTATTAGACAAATCGTGCAAAATTTATTTTTAAAGTAATCATCGTGGTTATGCAGTAATGTAATGAACGTAAATGTTAAAGGATCATTTTGTATTACCTCTAGCTCCAGTTCTGTTACTTCAAGACATAATAATTAGGTACTACGTATGATACTTTCCTTTTCGTTGTTTTTTCTGAATGGCCAAAGGATATACTAAAAGGCATTTCAAGGTTATCCATTCTTTACCGGACACCCTGTATATACTGCAGCTCCGCCCAAAGCAGAAAAAGAAACTGAGACTCTGTCGTATTAATACTCGCCACAAGCTCAAAAAAAATAATTGTTTTAAGGAAACGTTTAAGCTTGCTGCAAAGGCTACTCAATAAAAACAGCATCCTATAATAAAAATCGAGTAGAACAAGGAATAATTCTAGCAGTGAATGACTTCTGCTAACGATTGTTATGATGATTCAGATAAATAGTAAAATGGGAATACCTTTATAGTAACCTTTGATGAAAGTTCGAGTATACGTAAACTAACCCTGGTTTATTCAGCAGTTCTGTTCACTGAGCAATTAATCAATTGTAATTTCTCCAGGCGTGCGTTCTATGGACTGGCAGTTTCCCAGAGATGGCTCTAATGGAAGTCACCCTCCCCGGAGGCTTCGGAGCAGACGCACAGCTTCTTTACTCACAACTCGGCAAAACTTCTTCCTGTAAGTAAATTAATTTACCAATTCATGAAGCTACCTTTTTTGTACCAATCTCTGAATGATTTGTAGAAGAGTAAACCGACTTATATTGGCAATATTGTGAATTTTCCACCAAACCCTCATAATTTTAACCAACATTTTCCATTGTAAACATAAAACACATTTCTCCACAGTACTTCGTCGCATAGAGTTAACGCCATCAAACTCCAGAGCGACCTTCTATTTAGGAACACGCGACGGTAGTGACACGAGTGACCATGTGGGACATCAATGCTACAAAATTCACGCCACGGGGCCCAGGGTCAAGACACGACCAGCGTACGCCAGGGTCCAGGACTATTACGTGCCAGCCATCAATGATACACAGGTATTTAAAGTTTTTTAGTTTGTCAACCGATGGTAAACTCTCATCGCCACCCAAAGACTCGCATCTCCTGAGGGTTGCCAAGCCAGCGTCCTAGGGTACGGGCACGATTTTTTAGATCAGGTCATTAAAGACATTCACAAACAAGACAAAGACACAACGGCAGAATTACATAAAAGACATTTGAAATAAAAAATCTTATAAAATCTCACAAACACTGTTTCTTTTTAGGTATACACTATACCCGAAGAATGTCCACCACGCATTGTACATGAGGCTGACGATTATCGAACATCAGACAACTTGTACTCCAAAGCAAGAGCCACTGACAGTGACGATATTGTCATCACGCATGAATTCTCTTTTGATGATATCCCAGAAGGCATACCTCTTGAGGATCCACTTCTCTATGATCACTTAACTGAGAACGAAAACTATAGAACACCGGAAAATCAACAGGAAGTTGCTAAATTAGAATTGAACAACATGAACGCCCAAAACGACGGACCCAGTCAAAAAGTGGCAAACATCCATACACCACCTGAAAATATGAAAGCTTTGCAGCCGACAGAACAAGTTTACAGCAATTTTGACAACGTTGTAAACGGATATTTCTGCGAAAACGATGCGACAACAATTTCTAACATTAACGATATTATTAACAAGGGTACGGGAAAAGCTAATAATTTCGCCAATGCTGCGACTAGTGTTGTTAAACCCGGACATCATCAATCAGTTAGTCCTCCTGTTAGCGCGCAGTATACATCAAATGACCGTAACTTCGATAAAGTTATTAATGAAAATCTTCGCAGTGATGATAGTTTACCAAATAATGAAAAGACAGACAATATGGAATCATTTCTAGAAAAAATTGATGATATTACAAGATTAAGTGAAGAAATTGATACAATACACAGACAGTTTCATTCAGGAGAAACTCATGATCACTTTGCTAATATTGTTAGAGGAAATACTGATGTAACTAAAACCACAGTTACAGCTATGCACCATACGCTTAGCACTTCTCCTGATCATAAGATCAGTGAAAGTGCTACCAATGATACCACCAGTCGCAATATAGAATTAGTTACAGGATTAAATGAAACATTAAATTACCAGAGTAATTTAGATAAAAAGTTAATTGAGAGTTTAGCTTCAAATAAGCCCATGAACAAAGACAGTCATACGAGTAACGAAAATTTAATGACACTGGAGAATAGTGAAGGAGATCAACAGAATTCAGACGCAATCGACAGTGAAAATATAACAACCGAACTTAAAAATAAAGCAACAAAAGATAAAAACCATGAATCACAACTGGATACAAAGAACAATTTAGTGCACGAAATAGATAATTTGAATAAAATCGCACATAGACAACTTGACGAAACACGAGCGAAATTTGACGTGCATCAAATAGACTATACACAAATGTATGCACTAAATGCAGATGTGGACTTTATAAGCAACAAGAACTATAACAATGCTGTGGACAACTACTTCGAACAAGCTAACAGAGATAATGAAATTAAAAGATCTTTCAAAGAACACACACCTGACGTACAAATGTCAGAGCAAATGGTTTCTAATAGTAACGAATTTAAAGATCAAAATGATAAAATAATAAATAATCCAAGTTTTACGGATTTCCATGTTATAGATACGGATAAAGATTTAGAGGTTCCACCGGGGATTGAAGGGCCTGTGCCAGTTTCGGTGCTTCCACCTCCAGGCTTCGTAGCACCAGCTGGAGACTCACGGAGAATGAATTACCAGCGCATACCATTTGAAGATCCTAATCGTGCTGAAGTTTCACTGCCTCGCAATTTCGGGAGACAGCAAAGCCAACGAATAGACCCTAAATTGTCTTTGGACATGGATTTACCATTTGGACACGATACGTCAGGAGGTTTTGAATCGTTTCCAGCATTCCACCAACCATTAACATTTCCCGGGTATAGAAGAATGCTCTCCCTGTATCCAGGATACTCTCAATATCCCAAAGAAAGAGTGTTAAGATCATCAAGAATAATGGGGAGCACAAAACGTAAGATTCGAGAGAGGGATTTGACGTCAAACGGACCGTACTTTTATGTCAAACCGGATGCGATTGAGAAGTTTTTCATACCTATGCGTTAGTGTATTTTTAAGTTTGTGTGTTTTAACTGAGTTTATGCATTTATTCAGTGTTGTTAGGTGTCGAAGTGTGTATACGTCTAATTTGACTGATTTTAGATTCTATTTTTATGAAATACAAAGGATTTTGGTCTGTATGTAACACAATGTAAGATCGTTTTTAAGATAATTTCTGTCGCATATTTCGCTGTGACCTTTGTCAGTACACTAAAATAAATATCGGATATGACTGTATGATGTAAAAGGTTAACAGTTCGTCTGTATAGGAACGGTTATTTTGAATGTATGTGTTTATTAATTAAATTAATAATTAGTAAAGTAAGTAGGTATATAAGTATATACCACACAAGATATTTCAAATCGTCTACAAAATTCTTAAAAAAATTAATCTTATTAGTTCTTTAATACAAAATGAAAACGAAACAGACTTAAAATAATGAAAAAAAAATTTTTTTAATATTGCTATTCATATTCGTCATAATAAATGAAATAAAAATTTAAGACTGCATCCAATGACAATAAAATTACATTAAGATAATATAATTAGTGTAGAATATAATTATTATGCTATAAAATAATTATTTATAAATGGAACACAGAACGTGCTTCGTCACTTAAAAACAATATGACATCACTAAGGAGTTTTTATCATCTAATTAGTTATTGTAATGAAACCTCTTTGTCAAAAACTTGCATTGTATGCAAAATTATGCGAATGATTGCTTCAGACAAGACTTGCCAACTAATGCAGATTCATTTTTTACTTATAACAAAAGTATGTATAGTATTTAGGTGTCAATTTAGTTTATAAAGTTATTACATCAGTGTTACATTTTCCTTATTTGTTTTTCGAAAAAAATCAACATAACTTCATAATAGACTTATCCCATTTTTAAAATGTATGTAGGTTTATAGATAATGATTCTCATGATCGCGTCGTCAGTCGTAAAATCAGAAATTTTATCATAAGTATATTTTTTTATAACAATAAGATAGTGTTTAAGATCGATAAAAGAAAACGACTTTGATAAATTACCTATTTAAACGACTGCACTTCAAAAAAGATGGCTGCTGTTCTATTTTTGAAATATTTACTAATATGTTTACAAAAATAATTTAGGTAGGATGGTACTTAATATAAGTAAAAATTATTTCTCTGTTATGTCTTAATTGCTAAGATAAATAAAACAGATTGTACAGTAATATTAATTAATAACTATGAATAATTTTTCGAGCTTATGATTATTCTGTGTAATATAATTGAAAGAAAAACTACAAACTATTTACAAAATAATTCACTACTTAGATATAAGTACCTTCAGTAGAACCATCAAAAACCGATATCACATTATGTCATGGCTTAGTTAGTTTCAACTATGACGTAAAATAAACTCGAAAACTTTTTATTTTTATTACATTTTATAAAAAAATAAAAATAAAATATATTTTTTTTTGCCATCATCCATATCATTGCTATTAAGAAAATAAAATAAATCTATTCTAAGATTTAAAAAAATAATAATAATCATTTACAATTGAAATGTAACTTATTTAAAGTAGTGATTATTTATTTTTATTATTGTATAACACGTAGTTGGTCTGTAATGTTATTTAGGCTGTGAATAAAGTATATGAATTTTATTGTATTTGTATATTATTTTCCTTGAGGAAATATTTATTAATAGTATGTACCTACTTCGTGTATCCATTACTGCTTCTATAACAAGTTTATAAGGTGTGGGAGAGCCATGCTTTACACGAATGTGTCGGCTCGACCGTGACCTAACGCTAGCGTATGTTTTGTCGTGTGAGTGAAGTTACCACTATGCCCAATCCCTTAATCCTAAAATTCCTAACTCCTAATAGGCCGATAACACAATACAGCGCCCCCTTTGATGTTATGGGTATTCATGGGCGCACCATTTGCATGCATGACGAGATGACACTTCTGTTCGTCTACAGCTTGATTCCAAAATAAGTGGCCCGAGCCTTCAGGAGAGGGTCTTGAGAAGCCGCGGAAGATAATCAATAATCATCAATTCACACGTGTATCATATGACGTTTTCAACACACTTCTGAATAAAATAATACTTAAATATAAAACCATAATTAAAAGTTTCGTAATGGCGGGAAAAATTTATCCATAGATAAAAAACGAAGTTTCTTTTTTTGGGCTTTTCGGCTTTTAATGATATAAAAAACTCTATTACTCACTTGTAAATAATTGTAATGTAAAAGTCACAGTTTGATTATGTCCCTAATTGCCATGGGATAAGAGCCACTTTATTCGGAAGTGTGTTGAAAAACGTCGCATGGTACACGTGTATATTGATGATTACGGTCCTCGGCTCCTTAAGACCCAAAGCTAAAACTATACACTCAGCTAGAAATTTTAAATCGGTCGCTACCTATATTGAGCTATGTATTCAACAAACATGTATGTACATATCTAGCTAAAACAAAGGCATTTTATCATAAGGAAATCTTTTAATTACCATAATGAACGTTACTCACCGCGTATGCACGTAGTCAACATAATATTCCAAAGTCCGTGCCATTATGACGTCAGGGGATGACGTCACCTCTGACCTTTCCATCCCTTGCAGCTCACGTACAATGTACTCTCGACTTTATCATCAAAGTGTAGAGTTTAAAGTCTTTTATAAAGTCGGTATGATGTGCTACCTGTTCATCTAGTGGCCATTTCGAAGCTCATTTATCTGGTGGATCAAAATTAGTTGGCCTTTTTCAATTGTGAAGTGTCATAGTGTTTTTGTTAGAAATGGTTTTTAATTAGCAGTAGCAATGATCACAACTTATTCATACTAATCCAACGAAATGGTACTTAAAGTAAGAATGAATGGTTGTTACTCTATCAAGTAACGATGAAATTTGGCACAGAAATGTATCATCAGTCATTTACATCAGTCAAATACGTCAGTTACGAACGAACAGCATACAGCGCATTTGCTTCCTTCTTAGTTTTCTGAGTGGAAAAACCAAATGGTTCTTTTTTCACTGGATAATGTGAAGAGGAGTTGCAGACTCTTACTAAAAACCACCCCACCGGCCGCGGTATCTTATTACGCTTGACCCCTAAACCCATCACCACTGCACCAGCGACCATATGGTGGATATGTCCGTCTTGTCCGTAGACGTTCTACGCTGTGTTTACCAGATTAACACCCAGTTTCAAGTTCCCAGTTATGATTTTATCAATGTTAAAATCAATTTAATCTCTTGTCAAGTCATCTGATTGGTTGACTGAATTATCAACAACCAATCAGATGACTTGACAAGAGATTTAACAGGTGATTAGTTAATTTTAGCATTGACAAGCCTTTCAGAACCGGGTGTTAATCTTAGTAATTCACTATGACTACAATAGTGATAGTGAATTACAAGTATAAAACATATCGTTGACGCTGTCTGTGTCTATGTATGCTTAGGTCTTTAAAACTACGTAACAGATTCTGATGCGTTTCTTTCAATAGATAGAATGATTCAAGAAGAGGCGTTAGGAGTACAATTTATTAAGGTTTGTGGACGAACACGCTTAGAAAACTAGTATACTTAACATAATATATTGGTACTACTTTGTTCTGTAAACAGAAACGTTGCGTTGCCCATACGATACAAAACAACGTTATCAATACAAAGTACTCTGGCTTCCTCAAAACTGCAAATATTTTATCAGTGAGTAGGTACATTACATTATCTCCGTACATTGAGTGGACGTCCGATAATAACATACAATTTGCCGTTACTGTACTGTTTCTTATATTAAATATTTAGAAGAACTTTTGACTGACTATAACTGTAGTGTAGGAGAGCCATGCTTCCGTACCATTAGGTAGACTCGACTAGATTGATACCACGGCCTCACAGAAAACCGGCGTGCAAAAATACACCTTTGTGTTTCGCGTTGTGTGTGAGGTTACCGGATTCCCAATTCTTCCTCTCTCGCAATCACTAAATCTCTGAATCTACAAAAGATGGACAACGCATTCATAGCTCCTCCTCCGTTGTTGTAAGTGTCCATAAGCAGCGCCAAATAGATCCTGGTTTGTCACAAAGCCATTCTTCAGTCTCTGTTACATCTGCTGCTGGTAATGTCGTCCTCAAATTATGTTTTAAAATAAGTTTAAATCTAGACCTGAATTAATGATGAATACTCAATGACCATTGAGTTACACCCTCCATAGAGGAACTTTTTAAGAGTGATGAATACAGTTGTAGTGAAATTCACAGGAGTAGGGGAGCACTTTAAAAACTTTCAAAAATCTTGGATCTTACGGTGGAGTTGGATCAAACTTAAATAATAAGTTCAATATCAAAGTTACAACAAGAATAAACAAAGTGATGATAATGAAGATTTGCTATCAGATTATTGAGTATTTTATCGTTAAATCTGTTATAGGTACTTTCACGAATATATATTTTAGTAAGGACATTACCTACAGTTTATATTGAATGCTTATAACATGATGCACCGGTTTGCTGTTTAATTATGAACTGCTTTATAAATCGAAAGGCTTGAAAAAGGTTTGAAAACAACATTCGTTTCGAACGAAACTCCTACTCACCATGAAGTGGTAAAGTGCACTTTGATTCCATACAGTATTTGCTACTTAGGTATTTTTATTTAATTACTATAATAAGTTATATGGAGGTAGGGTTACCGGAATGTGGAGCAATCTACAGTCGCCCAGTGTTTTCGGAAAATAAGTACAAGTGTGGGAGAGCCATGCTTCGGCACGAATGGGTCGGCTCGACCGGAGTGACACCACTGCCTCACAGAAAAACCGGCGTAAAACAAAGATAGCGTTGTGTTTCGCCGTGTGAGTGAGGTTACCAGAGACCCAATCCTTCCCCTCCCCCAATCCCTTCTCAATCCCTAAATCTCCAAATCCCTAATCCCTAAAAGGTTGGTAACGCACTCGTAACTCATCCGTTGCGAGTGTCCATCTGCTCGTTTGTTGAACTATTACATCAAAAAATGCTATCAGAAAAAAACATAAAGACGTATAAGCAGGTGCACTAGTCCCCGTGCAAAAACAAGCGACGGACACTTATCTTGGCGTGAATGATATTGCCTGAATTGTCGTCCGGTGTTATCACTAAAAGTCCAAAATTTTGAACAACTCTTCCCAGACAATAGTTTTTTTTTAAAGAGATTCCACGTACCTATTCCTTTGGTAAATAGACAACAGGTGACCACGGAAAGGCGACACCCGTTTATAAATTTCAAATAAGTATATGACAAAGAACCGCTACCTACATGTACAGAATATCCATTATAGAACAAGCAAATCGCTTCAGGAAAGGACTGAACTACAGACCGTCACTTTTTAAAACAGACAGACAGACAAGGCGAACTCTTATACTTTCGCCATGTCTGTTTGTCTATCCGTCCGTCGTCCGCTGATAATCTTAGTGACAGCACTAGAAAATTGAAATTGTGCAGCAATATTATGTATATCAATCACGATGACAAAGTGGTAAAATAAAACATGGAAAAAATAATTTATGAGCCAACACGTAAATTTGGGTTCGAAATTTTCCATTTATCAATAGCAATACGTATTTATAAAGGGTGCTTACTTCACTTTAGCATCAACAAGGATCTAAAATTATACAAATGCTGAACTATTATAAACGAACTTCAATGGATTCGTATCTAAAGGAACTTCGAAATAACTAATAGAGATCTCTATAAATTGTTGGTAATACCACTAGAAAGTTCATAACCACCATTTGACTAGTTTTCAACTAGATTAGAACGACTTTGAGATTTGAAGCGACTTATAACTAGATTTTATCTAGATCACCTACATCGAGACACCGATAGATTTTCTAAAATAAACCGTAATCTTTTATATATTTATATGCAATTCGTATAGGCTTTTGTTACCAAGCAATTTAAACGTTATTTAAAATTTGTATTTTATATGTATTTAATTGACTGCATAGTTGGCGCCTTGGGCCTACCCAACTAGCTACTGTGCAACGTATCGCAGGTTCAACTGCCACACGGGAGAACCACAATTTGTTGTTCCGGGTCTAGATGTGTCTATATAAACCCACAAAAAACATAAATTATTGTGTGGCAATGTTTAGAAAAAGTTTTATTAACAGCTATAAAATATTTATTTAGGTAGGTCGAGAAGTGTCAATTGCGGTTGATATTGAAAAAAAAATCTGAGCCATAAAATATCTTATTTACTATATTGATTGTAAATTTTATTGCAAATTAGGTAATATTTTTTAAGCGCCATAAAGTACAGACATTGCTCTACATAACAGCTGGATTTGTTGAATTGATTCTACTAATTCTACCTTCAGAAACTATCATCCTAAAGTTACGTATATAGTTGATCAATCACTTTAGTTAAGTGGATTACGAGACGAGCCGGAGGGGAACTCACTCGAGGTGTGACCCTCCCTGCCTCCCGTCTGCTATTTATATTCCAATAACGTTCCTCTGGGAACTGAACCTTGAAACTCCTGGTACGCAATCGCACTTAGGTAAATATTGATGGTGGATGGAAAAGGAAAAAACGGATACTTTACATAATGATGTAGATTCTTATGGCATTCTTAAATGCTTTAATTTAACATGCAATGTATGTTTTTTTATGGATATATCGTTAAACGACCTGACGGATTGCCTGATGGTAAGTAATTAGCACCGCCCATAGACACTCGCTTCAAAAGAGGAGATACGAGTACGTCGCCGACTTTTTGGGAATTAGGGTTTTGAGATTTAGGGATTAGGGAAGGGGAATGATTAGGCCTCCAGCTCCAGGAACCTAACTCACAACCACAACGATATGGTTGTATCACGCCGGTTTTCTGTGAGGCCGAGGTATATCACTAAGGTTGATTCGACCAATTTGTGTTATGTTCATACTTATGTGTTATGTTTGTTTGTAAATTTGAATTATGCAACTACTATGACAAATATTACTCACTAAATATGGAATACCTAAAGCAGTAGACGTGTATTAAAATTATAAGTACCTAGGTACAATTTAAATACGAACCTATCACTAAGATTGTCTGAAATTGCAAACACTACTAAAATAAGTATTTTTGCTGCTCAAAGAATTGAAGCCGATGTTCCAGGCTTGGTAGTCGCTCTTGCAACAGCCAAATTAATGAGACCATTATTTTTCCAAAGCTACCTTCATATAATCTTACAGCCGGTAGAAGTTTATGAGCGATGAGTCTAATGCCTCGTGGAGTTTTTATAGGCTTTTCGCCTATGAATCAGGAAACTGGAAGTCGTAAAGTGTGTAGGTATATTTATATGTATTTAAGCAGCAGGTATATAAACTGTTGTAGTGGCCCGGAGGTTTTTTTTGTGAGGGGAAAATCATCAAATGACTTCTCCCGCCCAGGGCCGGGCGGGAGGGAGTGTCAGACTCTTACTGACTAAAAAACCCCCTGTTCCTTCTTCTGCTCTGGGCCGAGGTCGCGGTGCCTCATTGCGCTTACCCCGCAACCCCGGCTGAACATCAGCCCTTTAGGGCCCCGTCTGTGGTGGTCTATTAGCTGTTTGAGACGCGCGTACGCGCCGTACGCTCGGGCCTGGTTCTGGTCGGGCGGCGAGCTGCCCTTACTCGCCGGCCGTAGACCCGCGCTTACGGTGGCCGGAGATCATCTCTCGATCCCCGACGGCCGGAATGTCGCCTATTGCGGCGGCTGGGGCGTGAGGAGGAGGATTGCTCCCTCACGCGGGCCGCCTCCCTCTTTGCGAGCATAACTGCTTCACATCGGTCGGATTCCGCTTCGCATGCTTAGAGTGCGGGCTGCAATCTAACAAGCACCAATGACCAAGACTTTTGTCAAGTTATATGTAGGTACCTACTTTCTAATATAACACCACTGATATAATATGAAGAAAAATATTGGGAGCAAACCTGGAAAAATTATGAGTTTGAAAAAACCTTAAGCTTGATGATTAGATACCTAATGCGCATATCAACTTTCTCCGTGTGCGAGTGGCTTTTACTCAGCGGTGAGTTCTAAGAGTAGGCTGATGATGATGATGAACATTTTGTGCGTAAGCATCTCACGAACATAATAAGAGATATTGTAATTTAGTTTTTATAACTCCGGCTGAACATCAGCCCCATAGGGTCCCGTCAGTGGTGGTCTATTGGCTCTTTCAGGCGCGCGCCGAACGCTACGCGCCGTACGCCCGGGTCTGGTCCTGATCTGGCAATCCTTATTCGCCGTCTGCAGACACGCGCTTACGGTGGCCGAAGATCGTCTCTCGTGCACATCGGCCCTGGATTTTAAAAATCCAGGGCCTACTTACCTAACAGCACATCTTCAGACTTGCTCCCGTCAGACTAAGATACGAGTTACATTTCTTTGCTGATAATAGTTTGTTCTAGCAATACGAGTAAAGATGGTTGATATATACATAGTACCTACGCACTTACCTTTAAATTTTATTTCTACGTTACCAGTTAAGCAGCCATATAGGTCACTTATATAATTATGTTAGCACAAAAAAGGTAGACAAACAAGGTTAATGTCCTACGAAATTTGATACTACCTACACTTTCCCAGCAAGTATTTTAGCGATACCTACATTACCTATAGGTAGGTATTATACTACTTACTTTGGTATCGTCGCGTTTTGTTCGTAATTGTACCCGACCACTAATTAGGAACGCATTGCAGTAAGTTGGTACGCAATAGCGTACTTTAGCCATTTTTATTATCTTTATAAAAAGTGTACCTATGCCCCATCTTTAGGATTTTCTCCTGTGTTAACCAACATTCGATTTGCATGCACTTCACCCCCAGACCCAGAACAACAATTGGACAATTCTATATAGTTATTCCGCACGGGAATGGCTCCCGCAACAAGTTGCACGACAGCCACTTGAATGTCAGGCTCTTCCTGACTAAAAACCAACGTGACCCGCTTCGAGCTGCACCTCAATGCATTATTTGGCTCTCACTACCAACCCGGCTGGACATCAACCTTGTAGGGCCCTATCTTTGGTGATTTGATGGCCTTTAACTCGCCTGTCTAGGATGATGAGAGAGATTACGACACACCAAGTCTTTTATAAAAGCTTGCTTTACGTTTACCTAATGCTCAGTTTCCTCTTGATCTTTTTCCTTGAGTAGATATGGTCAGCAGCAAAGCTCAGGTAGGTACAGGTCTATAAGAGGATCTCTAGCCTAACTATAAGGTGCCTTAAGAAGCCCAAAAACTATGCAACTTTTAAACGATTTCCCCAATCATAGGTAAATACCTAATTTATTATTATCATTATTTCATCAAACTCGGCAACAAGCGACCGCCAGCGTTCGCGCACCTATTGGTCTTCTATTGTGGCTCGAATTACCTACCACGATTGAAAGGTTAATCAAATAAACCTCCCTATTACCCATCAGTATATGTATAGTAGACAGAGGAAATACAAAAAGAGACTAGAATTCCTTAATTCGTGTTCCTCATTCTTACCTACATGCAACCACAACGCGTGACCGAGTTTTAAAGTATTCGCGTACATTTTGACCCGACATTGACCTCTATAACCTACAATAATAAAGCAGAAACACTGTATAATCGTTTACCATTTCTACATTCTGTGTCATACAAACGTCACAAGTTCTTTAACTTCCTTGAGTTTTGACATACTGACACGATTCCCTGCGAAGCAAACTAAAGCGACCGGTCTATTGCCAAGTGTGCATTGTACAGATGTCGCTTTTGATGCAAAAATCTTGCTGAGTGCCTTGTGTGTTTGCTCGTAGTTGCTAGACGTTAATGCCATCGATATGTTTATGACGTTTGGCTTTTTGATGGGCCTCCTCCGAGATAACTAAACAATCAGAGAGCTAAATGATTTTTAATATTTAATAATATTTCATAACAAAGTTTTTGTTTACTGTTGTACGCGGCGGCTGGGCAACTGGCTGCCATTAAACGAGTCGCGGTTTCAATTCCGGCACGCATAACTCTAGGTGATCCTCAAATTGTTGTTCCTGGGCTGGGCGTGGTGTATATGTCAAGTTGTATGTTTGAAAAAGCAAAGACAAAATATGTTGAAATAAAAGTGCACGTTATACTGACACAGGAGAATAAAATTTTAGCCTAACCAAAAATCTTTCTCAAAAAAAGCAAGTCTTAATTTCTATACCTACCTACTCTTATACAAGAATGCTTAGTGAATAAGATCGTAAGTGCCTAAAATTACAGTGCCCTCCGAGCATTGTTGTTTACAATAGATCACGCCTAGTAAATGTTATCTTCAATTCGCTTCCGTCGGACACTAAAGCCGATCTCAGTTATCAATACTAATGTCAACGACAATAGTTATAGCTATTCAGGATTCAGACAAGACGTGCCATCTATAGAGGATTATAGACGGCTTTTGGCAGCCTTACCTCGAGGCTATTGGAGTATTTGAGATTTCATGTTTAAACTAAGGGCCCAACGAGAATTTGGCTAATTTCCTCAGTCAAAAATAAAATAACTAATTAACCTTACAATGCCATAAAAAGATTCAAATATAATGTCACCTTCATTCATTAATTTTACGATAGTCGTATTTTTATTGTTAATTCAAGAGACATACTGTATCTCGTTAAAATGTTATGACGTCACGTGACGTAGAAAAATTTTAAGTAGTTAGTAAAGTTTTGATAAAAATGTTGAATTGGACTAGTGGAAACTACCGTACATTTTTCCCCATCATCTCTGCATTCCAAATTTGATTCCCATCATAATAAAAGCGTGGTGCGTGTACGACTTGAAGCTATTTCTTACGATTACACGGTCGCTCCACCGTTCATACTGTGCGCTTCAAGCGACATGGCAATTTGTTGCTTAAGCATTAGAACACAAATTCCTCTACGTGCGTGTCATAACTGCCTATCATTTGACACAAAAAGGTTATATTCTTTTTTTATTTAAAGAAACTCTTAATAATTCTCGTGTGTCCCTAGTATGAACATGAAATTCTAACTCTATAAATATAATTTGAACTGGTTTACTTTAAGTTCGTAAACATACGGAGTGATTTACCTGATTGTTGCAAATATGTAGGTACCTTTAAATTAAAAAAATACGTTAGTGAATCCGCTAACAACACAGGCATAACTACTTTCAGATAAATTAAACGTTTTAATATGACGTATATAAATAAAGCATCTACTAAAATACTGTTAAAGGTAAAATTACTTGCAACTAATTCAGATGTATTTTATAAAAGAGGTACCTACTCGTTAATTCCTACATTGGGGTAATGAGAGAAAAAACAAAAGTTCGTGACACAAACAAAACAGTTACTTTACAGATAAAACGCGTTCTATATTCAACATTATCTCATGGCTTCCTGCTCTTTACAACCCGAAAATGCCAAATAACGATACGAGTTTCATAGCACGAGCAAATTGAAGTCTGAAGGGGTCATTATGACAGAGCTATTTCGACTAGCTTTCAGTACGACTGGAGCTTAGCCAAAAATATGAAAGCGATTGAATTATCGCGTTACATACATAAATAATATAATATTAAGTAATTATTTATTTTCAGTTAGCTGCTGGTTTAATAAAATGTATGAAGTTTTATATTAAAATCTAGTGATTTTTAGTGTATTTTTGGTACTAGATTCTGCCAGGAGCTTCGTCCGCGTTACCCGGTCCGGATAGCAGTAGCCTATGTGTTATTCCAGACTATATCTGTACCTATGTGCCAATTTTTTCAAAATCTAAAATCGTCTAAAAGTAAACAAATATCCAATACAATATTAGTAGGATTGTGGTACCACTGCGGTAACTGTTATTTACTAAAACTTCTAACGACATCGGCGCTAGTAACAATGAGTAATTGTTACGTTAAGGTAATAAAATAATAGTCATTCATTATGTGTCAACGTTACTCGCGATACTTGACTTCATTGTACAATTACGACATCGTTCAAATCAAAACAGGGTCAACAGAACGTTTGCGAGCGTGTGTAAAATTAGTGAATGCATGCAATATTGGCGGGCCGCCACACCGTCACCGGCGATCCCAATAAAGCCATGAGTCACCAGTTTATCACTCGCGGATATCTTGTGATATCACCAAATACATCTTTACCTGTTTACCTAACTGTACTTTACACAAATCAAGATGGCGACGTAAATAAAAAGGAAACAGATGTTAGCAACATTTTAATATATATTTTTATTGAAATGAATCCAATCATACATTATCTTGGATTTTTAATGTACGTTCTTTATTAAAATAATAATTATAATAATTACAAAATAATCCTTATTGGCGTTACAATTATTACACATTATATAAAAAAAAAGTTACGCATCATTCGCACTCTCAAAGCCATAATATGGACAATAATTCTCTAATCTTCTTTTTATCTTCACTGCATTAGTTACCATTTGAGCAACACTCCAATTTTATTTATTGTAAATTGAAAAATATTGAATATCTTGTGCTCTATGCTCATAGACGCTGCTTTAAAGCTACGTGGACATTTTGTTAAATTAACTACAATTAAATGCACCATTGGAGACCTTCTATGTACCTTTCCTGAACAATTTAGTCATATAATACTCTGTTATGCAAGCAATATCAAAGAAATAATACTGTTTATACAACAAATACAGAAGTGGATGGATTACAAGTTTCAAAATACATGCATGAGTTTATTATTAACATCCATAACTAGGTATTATGGTAATTTAATATTTAATCTTATTGTAATTGACATGCGTCTTTTAAATCATCACAAAAAGCAAAAACAATGATTGAACAGTCATCATATTGCTTACACAACAATTAATCATCCCCGAGGAGCAAATAAATTAGTGGATCAAGTTTGACGTCCAGTCCAGTTCTACAGATCTAGTTGGGTGTAAACTTTGCCCACACCTAAGTACAATGTTACTCCATATAGTCTCTTGCTACCAACAAAATGGACACAAACTCGTTGAATCAACCTCTCAAGATAAATGAGAGAACTGTCCCAAAGTAAGCCGCATTCAGAGACTTCGCTATTTAATAATCATTCCGTACTGAGTGTAACAAAATGCAATAAAATTTAACAGTTAAGATAGCGATTTCTCTATATATTCATAGATAAATACGCGCCGGGGCCCGCCGCGACGACACCCCGGCGCCCGTAAACATTTGAACAAGATTTACTCTTACGCGAATATGTACAGGCGTGGAGCGGCCGCTGCGGCTCAGAGCGCAGCGGCGGGACATCATTGGCTCTTGAGCTCCTTACCGATCGTGTAAGAGACGAGCCGCGCCCAGTCCACCTTGGTGCGCATCACCGGCAGCTGTCGCCGCAACGCCTTGAACGTGGTATCACTCATGGTCTTGTAGTTATCCGAGATGGCAGTCTGGTACGCGTTCTCCGCGTCACAGACCAGCCGCACGAACTCTTTGGCAGTGGCGGCTTCGCCGGTTACCGTCACTGGCGCACGCACCTCCTTGGAGCTCACCAACTGAACGTTCCCATCCTCGTAATAATGCACTTGAACACGTAGCATACCGCGTAACTCTGCTGCTCCTGCACCCACCGTCAATGACCATACAGAACGCCATCGCCCATTCCAGTAGTTCTTCGGCTGGAATTGGTGATCTTCGATGCAGGCCACCAGTTGTATAGCACCTGCGTCCAATGTACGTCCTACAACTAAGCTCGCGCCGTGTTTAAAATGCGCGGCCACGTACGCCGTCAGCTCCTCGTCCAGTGCCGCCCGCCAGGGTTCCGCCACTCGGTCTGGCTCATAGGGTTCATACTCCGAGGCTTCTTTACGTAAGTGGTCAAACTTGAAGGAACGTTTGGAACGGGGGTCGAAGAATCTCCCACCGCCGAGCTCATTGTGGTCAGTGATGAGCGTGTGGAGTTCCGAACCTTCAAGGCGCACGGGCGTTAGTTGATCCTTATTGTATTGCGCGAACGCTCCGCTTGCGCCCTCTTTCAGAAGAGTATCATTATTTAATAGGACTCTTACATCGTTGAACACTTCATTGAATTCTCCTGGAGGCGAATGTAATATGAAATCTGAAACGATTCTAACTTTTTCTTGATCACTAATCACTTCGTCACCGTCCGCCGCCATTTTTGATACTTTTGACACTAATGACGGATTGTCGGATATGCAAGAGTTATCGCATTTGATGCGTTCAAAACCAACTTAAAAAAATATATAATTTACGACAAAAAGTACTATTTACTTTAAAGTAAAATTAGCTGACCTTTACTTGACTTCCACTTTACGTTTGAATGAGTCTCGACAATTCAATAATTAAGTTTATTTCACATCAACCCTAACGAGTAGTTATCATTATTTAATTAAATCATTAAAATACACCGTTAATATAAAAAATATAACCAAAAGATTTCAATTGAGACTAAAACTATTAAATTAATAATTAATTTTAGCATACATTTTACAAAACGACTAAAATCCTTCGTAAAAATCAAAAATGAATATATCACTACTCTAATTCTTTATTTGACTTTGACATTTCACACACTGTGTTCTGTGTTGTGTAACTACTTTGCGCTAAAGCATAAAAGTTGGAAAGATGAGCCAGCTACTTAAATACAAATACTACGATACGCCCGAGGGGCAGGATATCTTTATGAAGACATTCGCCGTATCTAAATATGCTGCAATAGCTGGCACGGCTTTGGCATCAATGGATGTCCTAATGTATTCTCATCCCAAGGGTTTTTTGGGTACAGCGGGCAGGTTTGCTTGGTTTATAGGCCCAATGGTGGGAATGGCTGCTGGATTCGCTGTGACCGCCAACACAGTACAGAACATTAGAGGAAAGAACGATAAGTTGAACTATTTCTTGGGTGGTTTAGTGTCAGGCAGTATCTTCAGTGCCTGGCAAAGAGCAGGTATCATTGCCGTGCCTGCAGCCTTGATCCTGGGTGCCGCGGCTGTAGTAAAGAAGACTTCAGTTGAAGAAGGCTGGTCATTCTTCCCACCTGTAGAACGTGCCACTCAGTCAGTCAGATCAGTCAAATATGACTGGACCATGGTCAAAGACATAGAGGAACTTAAGAACTTCACTACAGGTATTTAATTACTTTATATTTATCGCACTATTTATTTATTATTTTATAAAAAAATATTGCACATAAAGTGTAAATGTGCCATTATTAAATGACATAGGTATTCTTTTACATCCAACCATGAGGTGACACTGTAAGATAAGAATTACTAATTGGTGTATTGTTTCTCAATATAGTTATTCTACTGACTCAATCTAAACACAGTCAAATAATTCCCTATAACTTTGTGGCACATTGTTCAGACAGTGTGGAACTGAAGCTGCAGTTTAACGAGTTTAAATATGTTGTTATAAACTTATAAAGGAAATATATAGGTTCATGTTAAAAGAAATGTCTGAAAAGGCTCAATTTGTAATTAACACCTGGCACACATTTATGAATTTATGATATTAAGATTTATTCAAATTTACTTTGCTTTTAAATTTATCAATAGGTCAACAATCTCTATATGCTAGTTTTATTTTAAGTCTTGAATTCTCCAAATCCTAAACAATATACAATTCCTAACCCAGCTACTATTGAATTAACCAATAAATTAATTTATTTCCCACCGCAGTAATGATAGTATCACATCTCTATGTTTGCCTCGGCATTTCTTCTAAGAGTAGTCGGATAGAAAATGCCGACTTCATCTATTTTTTTTAAGTATAATTTTGACATGTAAAAGTGCTGTTTTGTATAGCCTATTTGCAAAAAAAAAACATTGTGTCATACCTTAAACTCATTACTTTGAAGTTGCACTAGCAACTGGTCAATGACACAGGCAAAATAGAATGTGTACCTACTTTGTTTCTAAAACTGTTTATAGAAAAAATATGTTGGTTCTCTTACTCCTCACACCACCATATCTTTACTGCACTACTGTTTTACAAAAAATATATAATATTATTTTATTTCCATTTCAGGTTCTAACTAAGGATTCAACCATCTCAAGTCAGCTCCAAGATAGTAGAATGTAAATACAATCAATATATTTGTTATTTAATTATTTAAGAACAACAATAAAACTGGTGAATATAATAATTTTACTCTTTTTTTGCTAATAATAGGTCTAGCTCTAATAATAGGTTGCTGCCGTTTTGCATGAACAAATTTAAACAATTTTTTTGATTTGAAATGTGATGAAAATGTAACACTAATCGGTAAACAAATGACTACTTTTGGAAAAAGAATCCCATGTTTTTAAAACAAAATTATTTAGCCTTAGCCTAACAAAAACTATTTTGATTTGGAATGGCCAGTACTGCAGAACGTCAATTTCATAGGTAAAGACCTATTACTAAGTGCCCATTAGCTAGTCTATTAGGAGACAACTTTGAACTTTAAATACTTCTTAGATGTAATTGTTGTTCCAAAAACAATTGATAAGGACTGGATTGTTTATATATAACTGGCCCAAATCTAAATTTGGTCTTCAAAATATTTGGGAGTGTAATTACCTAGTTAATAATTTTGGTGAGTATTATTTTTAGGCTGTGTGTGCACTCAAACAAGTTTTTGACAATCATGTCAAATGTTTTATTCATTTTAAAATGTTATGATTGGTGCTTATGCTGTGAGAGTAAAAACACAGGAAAAAAGTGTAATAGGTATTTGAAACCAGCATTATCTCATTGGACTCTACCTCGTTATATTCAGTGGGGACGAATGGGAAAAGGTTTTTGCCTATCATTTCAATGTAGATAAACAGTCTTTCTTTTATTCTGAATTTAAAAATAGATACTGATTGTAAAAAAAGATTTCCTACATTGATCCTCAATGGCTGTCAACACCTGAATAAGATTTTCCTTACTCTGTTGTAAAGTTTTACGTAACTTTTAAGGAAAGAGGGATGAGGGAGAGGGATTAAAAAATAAAACAAAAACATTTTTGAGTTATTTTTATTGTATTAACCAGGAGTGTAATCAAAAGTAGTGTTACAAATTGTAACCACAATAATAATAAGATGGCAACACTTTAATGTCATTTTTCATCGCCATTTTTGTTGGGAATAGGTCGGCACAGATGATACAATAACTACACTATAGATGAGCTACCCTCCCGGCTACATCTTTGCTTACAAACTAAAAAACAGTTTAAGCATAACATAACAAAATGCTACATTCAATGTTAAAATATATTATAGTTCTGATTGTAATACTGAAATTACTAATGCTGTTAAAATATTATACACATAATTAGTGTAACTGGCCACTTATATGGAAAATGTTAAACCTCCTTCATTCAAAATTCAAATATTTAAATTGTAAAATTGAATGCCTGTACTAACTCACAAACTATTATCAACAACTTCTACTCATATTAAATAAACAAAAAAAAGTTTTAATAAAAAAATAAAAATAAAACTGTCACAATATAATATCTTAAATGCATAATTATATCTAGTATAATGTTCACACTGGTGCAAAATTTTCATTTATTTATTTTATTACGCTAATAACCCATTACTTATGAGACGTTAAACATTAATTGGGGCGTCAATACTAGTAAGTTACTGGCAAAAAAACTGCACAGTATATTGAGCGTCAATATTTAATTTCATTATAACACTAAACAATCATTGAGCCAATAGGACATCAATTAATTTTGAAAAATAAAACTTATAATTAATGTCATGAATTTCACTACAATAATTTACAAGTAAAATATAAAATTTCAATATTCTAAAGAACTTTGGCTACACTTTCGTTACGACTTGATGCAGTTTTTTTGCACGGCTGTGTGTATAATTTTAAAGAGTATATTAATAATACGTAGATTGATTAATTTACCTAAAGATTTCAATTAAAATTTGGCTAATTTACAGACTTTGGAAGGACATGACGAACGTATGACGTCGAGTAAACAAATGGAAGAAGCCTGAAGGAACATTTGGCACAAATCATTGAATACTCATCAAGTATATTAATAATTATAAATTCGTATTACATTTATAATAATAACCAATGATAACATTAGTGTGATTAGATACTCCTTTAGAATTGCATTGAAGATTTTTTAGGCTGGTAACGAACATGATTGTTTTTCGTACATTTTGTAAGCCCTAACTGAAGTACTAGATTTCTATTGACTCTAAAGTTATAAGAAAAAGTCAAGGGATGTTATTTTGTCTATGCAACATTTAACACTATGTTTATACAATACTTCAACGGCTTAGACAAAATCTCTGACACAATTCAATTCTAAGTAGATACATCTAATCACACTATCAAAAACTATTATACAGAATAACAGTAATAAAACGCAGAAAGCATAAAACAACGCGGTAATAGATCAACGGAACAAAATTTACATCCTCAACAACATAGACTAGGAAGAGAAGCATAGACAATAAATACACAGATAATAATCAATTGCATACCATAAACAAAATAGTTTTACTTTATTTAAAATGATGTTATATTTTGTGATCTGTAACAAACCAGTATATTATTTTCTAAATGTCAAATCAATAATAAACTTTAATTCTAACAGTATAAGGATATTAATGGCTTATACACGATCACAAAATATAACTCAGGGTACGATTATATTTATCAATGTATATCTATCAGTACTTCACTCTGTCTTCTTGTCCTTTTGGTCTCCTTCTTCTTCCTCCTCCTCCTCTTCTTCAACTTCTTCCCCTATCTCTTCTATTTCAATTTCTTCTTCAATCTCTTCCTCTGACTCGTCTTCTTTCTGTAATATTGTTAAAATAATATGGATTGAAATGTGAGGCGTCTTTACGTCGTTAGTGTAGCTTATTTATATTTAACCTAGGCCATACAATGACAAAAAATCTCCCCATTGCTTTTCCTAAATTAATGAATAGCAAAGTAATCATTAAATATCTCTGAGTACGGCATTAATTTGTGTATGTGTGGAGTAAAGTGGAGCTAGCAAAGCAAGCCTGGTTTTGCTTCGAAGTTTATCATAATAGAAGAAAAATAACTCTTTGTTGCTACCTGATTCTAAGCAATGTTTAATGAAAAGGATACTACACTTTTAGCACGCCACTACAGTAAATATAAAAAGTATAAATCATGCTTTTATTTTTTTTGCTTGACGTTCAAGTGCCTAGTGTCCATGATATTATAAGTAAAAAGGTGTGGTCTCAGCAAGTGATACATTACAATGTGGCTAGCTAGCCACACTTTTTTCATATTTGTCTCTTTTCACTCGTCTAAACATACGAATTGTTTATGTGTGGATCAGTGTCTCGTTTTTGAAAATCGAATTTTACTTATAAATATCATTGCCAAATGTGGTCTATTTGAAATAAATGATTTTGACTTTGTTTATGTGATTATTTAATAAATGTGAAAGTTACATGATACGCAAAATCGACTGGACCGATTTGGTTGGAATTCTGTATGTAGAGAGATGATTTATTTATTATTTATTTATTTTTATTTATTTATTTATGTTAAAACGGTTTACAAACCAATTACATTAACACAGAGAGATAAAAGAACATGATATAAAAAAGAAAATACTAATAAAATTGATACCCTGGATTAACGCTTTTAGAGGTATGAGAAACAGGGTGGAAAGTTTCTCATCCTCCATTGAAAAGGGAGGATCCTCCGACCAGGCGAGGTGTTCGTGCCTGGTGGGCTACTGCCCTAGAATGTAGGCAGGATATGTATGACGCTATACGCTATTTAACATACCACGCGGACAGAACGTAGTGTTATATAAATATAGGTACATTACCTCAGCATTCTGTGTGACAGCACTAGCCGTTGTGAAATCGTCGACTGTCGATTCTGAAATTATATAATTTATATTGTTAATTGCCTATTTAGGAAGAGCAATTATTTTATATCTTAAAGTGTGGCAATCAACGATACGGTTCACTAGACAGACAGTAAGCGATCGCCCAGGGACCATGATGGCATTCCCAGAGATTTTTATTTTTTTGAGGCAGAAAGTCATCGAATACATATTTTTTTTAGCCAGGATCAGACTCTTACTAACTAAAAACCACCTCGTTCTATTATTCCAAGCCGAGACCGCGGCACATTATTGTGCTTGCCGCGCAACCAGGCATTAAACTTTTTGGGATTCACTGATCTTGTGATGTGAGGCCCTGGTATCATTCCAATCCGGGCCAGTAAATTCGTGCCGAAGAATACTCTCGCAATTAAAGCTATTCGCTCAATCGGGTCTTTTAAAAAGTAACTCCTTTTCGCACAAAAACAAAGCTCTCGCACTTCAATTTGGTTGTGAATACTACAGATTCAAGTAGTAAGTATACTATAAATACCTTGGTCCCTCTCAGGCGTGTCCCGCGGCGCGTCTTGTATCAGGGACAGCGTCATCTTGCCACTCACCACCATCTGTGAATTGCAACACTATCTATTAATACACTACAAGGTAACATATTAACATACACAAAACAAATTAAGCGAGAAAAGCTCCACTTTACTGTATAGGCGTACAAGTACTTAGTATTGAATACACCGGGGATTGTACTACTTAATCCTAACCTCCGTGTTTATTATACACAACAATTATGTATCTCCTATTACGTAAGCTTCTAAACAGTTTAAGACTGGTAGTCAAGCATTTCAGTAAATATACACTTATTTATATTCTGCTCTACTTAAATAAAGTTTGTGAGAATATACGGATGCAGGTTTGTCATTCTTTCATGCAACAACTGCTGCACAGATTTCGTTGAAATTTGATGAAGCCACGGGCGGAAGCTTGTAATATTATAAAGCTGAAGAGTTTGTTAGTATGTTTGTACCCGCTAATAAACGGAACTACTGGTTGGAATTGAATAATTATTTTTCTGCCTGTTAGTCCATTTACTTAGGGAGGCTATAGGGTATAAAACATGACGATATGTAGGAGTATCCTATGCCTGTGCCAAATTACATCCACATCCGTCTAGCCGTTTTAGCGTCATTGAGTAACACACATCCAAACATCCAAACATCGTAACTTTCGCATTTTATAATATTAGTAAGAAGTAAGAAATACCGGTGAATGTTTAGTAGGGGCTGGCCTGTCGGTCCTCTTCTCCGCGAAGTCAGTGACGAGGACTCGCGACTGCTGCGGGATCTCCGTCTCCAAGTATATGGACTGCACCTGCTCTGCCTCGTGCTGCAAACAGACACGTCATGCTGTGTTGCTATGCGGGTTTTGTAAGGCGATGTGTATTTGTTTCTTTATTTATATAACAGGAGCAAAACGAGACGGATCTCCTGATGGTAACTGATCATGGACACCTGCAACACTGCTCTGGAGTCACAGGTGCGTTGCCGGCCTTCTTGGCGATTTGTAGGTCGTATCGGTTCGAAAGTATTCGTTATGCTATTTGTTATTGTGTAACTTGCAAACGGGGAACTAAATATACATCCGCTTCTGTGTTGGTTTTTTTAGAGCTTAAATAATAGATTTAATATAAATAGATAGCTTTAATATAGATCAAAGACCACCTCAATATAATATGTTTAAGTGTTAGTTGTATCAGGTTTATTTTTAAACTATTAACCTGTAGTAATACATTTTCAACTTTATTATTATTAGGCATTAAAGTCAAAAATCTATTTAATCCTGAGTTTAATTGGTCTTGAGTGATAAATGTGAACTTGTGAAAATAATATAAATACTTACCAGGAATTTCTGGAAAATATTAGTACTATGGGTATTAAAATAAAACTGCTTTTCGTATGAAATAAAATTATTTATTAAAATAGAAAATGTAACAAAATATAAAAAACCAAATGCAAGCAGTTTTATTCTATGTAAACAATTTATGGGTATCAGATATATATTCCTTTTACTTTTAAAACTTTTAAATGGTCTATAATATCTTTTTCAAGTTAAATTTTTATGTACCCTCTGTATGTATGCTCTGAGGCAAAACAGATGGATTTGCTATATTACACATTATTTTTTATTTATTCACAATAGCTTTTAAATGGCAAAGTTTAGAAATAAATGTTTTTTTTTTCATTTTCATTTTCAGTCATGTCTTCAAATTATGCATATAGCTTGGAATGCTGTAAGTTCATATTTTCGTCACCGAACAATGACATTGAAAGGCATAATAAACCTTCAGGAAAAATGTAATATATATCTGATACCCACAAAGATATAATTAAGTATTTTGAGCAAACAATTCTGAGCTACACAAAATGCTAAGCTGGAATGTGATGCAACAGACTAACTACCATACTCTAACTACGGGACGAACAAGATACATATTATAACATTTTAATAATGTTAAAAATACATACAAACATATTATAATAAATACATAAAAGATAGAATAATAACTAAATAAATATGCAATAATGTAAATAAATATTATAAATAGAAGGGAGAGTGGTGGAGTTTCTTTTGAGGAAATTTTAACAATTATTTAATTATTTTATATTATAGGTAATGAATATTCATTAGAACGATAAACATGAGCTCAACGTAGTTTTAAACTCATCCAGATATCTCGCCACTTTGTTATATGATTATAAAAACATCCTTCTAATATGATAAACGATATATGATAAAAAATATTTCACGCAAAATCGTCTGGACCATTTTGGTTGTAATTTAGTGTACGGATAGTTGATAGCCTGGATTAACACATAGGTTGTTTTTTATAAACATAGCACGGAGCTGAAGCCGCGGGCGGCTAGTATTTAATTGGCCCATAAAGTAAGAAGTTGTATCAAAAACTTATCAAAAGGTTATATAAAAATTTCTTTGTCGTGATGATTCTGAGAAGAGCCTAAAATGACAAAAAAATTACAACAAGCGCGAGGCTAAAATGTGTCAATTTAATAAAACCTTGTAGCTCAAAAAGAACATCCACCACTAATCAGAATCATATATGGTCTGAACAATATGAACTGTAACATGCGGCCTCACCGCTCGCTGAGGGACGGGTGCGGCCACCGGGATCGGGGGTGGAGTCTCCGTGGGGCGCTTCGCCCTCCACGCTCCACCGTCCGCCGGGTGCGCCCTCACCTCCATGCCTACCACCTAGAGGACGAGGCGACATGATATGCGTGCTCTAATGTGTGTTAAGTGTTGGAGATCTGTGGATTTTGGTCGGTCAATTTGTACATAATGCAACATGATTGGTTTCATACAGAAACTAGCTGAAATAGCAAACTTCGTTCCGCCTCAAAAATAACTTAAGTTTTTTGGAGAAGGTTTATTCTCTGGACTTCCATGAATAATTCAAGACCTAAATTAGCCAAATCGATAAAGGCACTGTTGACATTACAACGAATCGCATTAGTTAGATGCATCAGTTTTATTTTTGACGTTACAAAATTGCCTGTATTAATGAGTCGATTACTTCAATTTCATTATTATATTCTTCTGTAGTTAAACTACATCCTAGTGTTGTCTGGAAGACATTGGTTTTTAGCGATAAGTACTGTCTTTTGTGTTTATTGTTTCCTGTATAATTAATTATGGTGTACAATATTCTATCTATATACTGCTTGTGACCATGGCAGGTGTAACCCTGGCGAAACTGCGGTAGTCTTTATCTATAAAAAAATCGTGTCACATCTTTGTCCGCGATGGACTCCTAAACTACTAAACCGATTTTAATTTGCAATCCGTGTGCATTTCGATCCAACTTGAAAGATTAGTATTATTATTTACCTTAGCCACAGCAACGCGAGGCTGGGTCTGCTAGTTACCTATATATATATATTTTTAAAGTTACGTTTTCTAACTAAATCCACGTATCTCTATATTATGTAAAGTGTGAGCTACGAATGTGGTGTTTGTATTAGCGTAAGTGTTTTATATGGAGCATAAAATGCATTAAAAACAAAAGCATTTGTCCATGCTTCCCTTGTGCGCTATATTGTCAACACACACAGATTATATTATTAACACGAGCTAGGTGGCTAGAACCTTCATGCTTGAACCGTCATAAAGATTACTCTTTAGAAAAATGTAAGTCATACTTTTTTTATGAGTTTTTTTTTTGTGATTGGCCAGCAAACGAGCAGACGCTTTATTTGATGGTAAGCAATGCGCGGCGCCAAGAACACCCGTGTTACTAGAAGGGTGTTACGAGTGCGTTGCCGACTTTTTAGGGATTAGGATTTAGGAGGCTTAGGGGTTGGGAAGGATTTGGGGGAGCGCAAAAAGGATTGGGCCTCAAAGTAATTTAATTTTACCGACTTTGGTCTTTCTTCAAAAAAATATTTTATCTCGATTGTGTAATGTCAAGTTTATGGAAAAATATCTTATACTCATTTTTATAAAATAGAAAATCACAAAACTCACCTTAACGCTAGCATTCTCCTGTTCATCATCATCTTTGATAGCTTCCTCTAATAGTTCAGGTGTCGACTGCTTCTCCTTCTGCGCCTCAGAAGACTTCGCTTCCTCTTTGATGAACTCTTCTGTGTGTTTCACATCTCCATTCCTCTCCACTTTAACATCATCAACCAGTTTGATCAATTCGTCTGTGTCATCTGTTTGTTTTACTACTTTTTCTGGGCTTTCTTCTTTTAATTCTTTTTCTTCTTCTTTTTGATCTTTTAATTCTGGAGTAGATTCTTTTGGTTCGGGACTTGGTTCTCTTTCTGGACTTGAATCTTTTTGGAGTAAAGATTCTTCTTTAGCGGGTTCCTTGTCAATCGATTCAGAATGTTCTTCAGTTTTTTCAGGCTGTTGTTTTTCTTCTACAGTTTCCTTCTTTTCTGGTTCGGGTGAAGGTTCCTTATCTTGTTCAGGTACTGTTTTAGTTTCTTCTGGTGCGGGAGATGGTTCTTTCTGTGTTTCCAAGTTCCCTTTAGTAGGCTCATTGTACTCGCTAGCGACTATGTGTACCGGCCCACTGTTGTGCAGAATTGTCCCATTCGTGTATGGGCGAGCGTTGTTATCCTGAGCTTCCTGTAATATTTAAAAACTTTATAAGATTATTGTACCTTTCTTCTTTCATCAAAACTCTAGTTAACTCTCTACAAGAAACACATGCGGCTCTAAATCTATTTATGTCTAAGCATTGCTTCTAGACGGAAGCTGCAAAAAAACACAATTAAAACAAATTAGTCTAGATCAAGCTTAACCAAAAAACACAGAACTACAACACACAAAGGATACGGTGAAATCAGTTTATAGAAATGTCTAGGTATTTATTTATTCATGTACAGGATTCATTTATGTATCTATTTAAATTTTAAATCATGGCGCAGTATCTATTTATGAAAAAAAAGCGTACGACCGTAGACTACAGAAATTTCTGTATAAAAAAAACATGGAAAGAGTATAAAACAAAAACTTATTAAAAAAAAGGTTACATACAGTTAGAAATATAAAATATTTTTTTTTAAATGCCTAAAAACTTTTTAAACAATCATCATAATATAATGATGACGGTCTGACTTTATACTTTAGTCGTAGTAGACGGATGGAAGATAAAATAATTATCACTGGCTAGAAGTCAACCTAGACAAAAAAAAAGTAGTCTACGGTCCTTGTACCAATGAAATTCGATGTCAGGAACAAATTTTACACAAATCCATAACTATACATTAGTCAAAATAACCTTTTAAAAACGTATCATCTATTTCAATGGTAAGTAAATACATAACAAGTCTCTAAAAAGCGAAAACACAAAAAAACATGTGCATATATGCTTCTAACTTCCTTACTAAAGTGAAAATACCTAAATTAAATATGTACTTTACACGACCTAACACAGAAACTACAATGATTAATTATTAAATAATAATTATTATTGAAAATTATGTAATGTTTTTATTTGTTATTTAAATTATTAATCTGTTAGTCATCGGACAACTGGTGCAGGCAGACATAGGCGAAAACGGACATTAACAGCACATACGACTTTTTAAACATGCGACTAGGCCATGGAAGTGAAAAAATGTAATATGGATAGAAATAAAAAGTGAATGAAAATAACATTAAAGAATTTGTTCTTTCCTTGAAAGAGAAACAGAGATGTGAATAACTGATTAACAACAACTAATTTATATCTGTGTTGACAAAATTAAATAAATGAAGTGCATGTTTCAATGATATTGTGTTGATGGTGGAAAAATTACGAAAAGTTTAAACATTTTACTAGGTATTGAAATATTTAATGAATTTCTTAACCTATTTTGTGTAACTCTTTTTTAAATGTAAATTATATTTAAAAAGGTAATTAACGATTTCTATGTTAGTAGCGATAGATAATTTATTTCTTACACAATAGATAATTTTTTTCTTACACAATTTCAATTATTTTTAGTGTTAATATACAACACTATTATACTCATCACAGAAAGTGCCAAATAGTCTTTAAAACCATTCACAAGAAAATCGCTTTAAATATACAGTTTAAACATCGTTTAAGTGTGTGAATGTGCCAAGTTTGTATAAATTGCCATTCTTTGGCACGAGCTGGCAATACTGGCCAGAGCCATAAACTAACTAGATCTCCTAAGAACAGAAATAAACAGATAATTTGAGGAATTAATGTAAGAGTTCAAATAAACAATATGCTGTTAGAAATAGAATTTAACTACATAATATTAGAACTTGTTTTCTTTTACCCCTAAACAACACCATACTTTTTTCCATTCCGTTGAGTGATTTAAAGGGCTTAAGGTCCTTTAAAAATCTAGTTAAAAATAGCTTAAAAAAATTAAGAATTCGTAAGACAACTCTGCGACAAGGAATGTTCTTTTTTTAATTTGGAAATTGTTTTGTTTTTTTATCAATCCCGCTTATACCCTACTGTATAATGGAAATATATTAGTAAAATTATGCTAGAGCCCAGAGAGAAAATTAAATGAAGTTATTTAAGCTCCACTTAAGCCAAGTATCCTTTTAAAATTTAGAGGATCAAATTCTAAAGGCAAAAAAGAATAGAATAGAATATTTTTATTCGTAAAACTAAATGATATATTGCCAAGTTGCAAGCTGAACTGCAGAAAAGCGATAGCAAGTCAAATGTTTATTGCCATGAAATATTATTGTAATGAAGACGGGGCGCTCTACATTATAAGCTTTATTACTGCTTTGTGTATTTAAAGACATACATTCGCTGTTTGGGACCAGATAAATGTGATCTGTTTTATAATGGAGAGTAAGTTCAAAATGTTTTGTGTTATTTTCAGTCAGTTGTTGTTAAATAAAAACCGATTTACCTAAAAAACTAAATGTGTTTTATGTTATGTTGAGCTCGTAAACGGATGAACTGATTTTGATTCAATTTTAATGAAGATCTGTTTTTAGGTTATAATAATCCACTTTTCAATTAAGTACCATTATTTGTATGACATGATGTTTATGATGATGAAAAACATAAACAGAATCGGCAAACAAGATAAAAAATACGACATAAAAAAACCGACAGATAGCAAGACAGGACGATGGAAAAGGGTTGCAAGGTTAAAATAATAAGTAGCTAGGCCAGACAAGAAAACCTTGTCCAACCTTAATGGAATCTAGGACTATAGGACCAGATAGCCATAACAAGGACACTTGATACAATAGAAACATTTTTTTAAAGTCTATGATATGTGGATTTTTAAAAGATATTACGACCAATATGGAATATTCGAACTATCCAAAGAAAATAAGAATAATGCTGGAGTTGTAAAACTGTCAATCAGATGGATCCGATAGGTACATATATTAAATCTTTAAGGTCCATTTTTAAATTAAATATTAGGTAACTTCATACTTTAGTGCAACGTCATAACATTTTTTTTTAATAATATGTATTTTATTCTTTAACATATCCTTATTTAAATAAAGATATGATTTGTGTGTCATTTTTATTTATTTATTAGGATATGATTTCTAGATTTTTTTTATTCAAATGGATGGATTATATGCATTAGATGATAGATCACTTCAGTTCCACAAACATTATAGACTTTTAACATGGTCCTATTGTACAAATGACATTGTTAGGCAGCAGGGCTGCATGCATTGACCTGTCGTTGCTGATTCTGCGCGTAGCTCGCCTCCATCTGCTGCTGCACCTCGGCTACCAGCCCTGATATGGCGGTAACAACTGTGCCCGACAACATTCATATTAGTTTAGTATTTAAAATTATTTATTTGGCTAGACTTGAGTTTGTAGGTCTGTCTAGCCTCATTAGTATTTCATTAATTATTTATTTAGATATAATTTTGAATATGACTTGATTTATTCCCTACGGCGAGAAAATCATAAAACATTTACATAAAGCAAAAATCTCGTCAAAATCTCACAAAAAAGCAAGCCGTATCAAATACGGTTTATATTTGTTCGAATTAAATTATCGTTTCGAAATTCATGAATGGGTAAATCAAATAATTTTAGCATAAAACTGATATTATGAACGTAAAGATAAAAATAGACATAAAAACAAACAACGAAGGACGCTGACGAAAATAAACGGGATGCATCAGACGATTGGGCATGCTCCCCACTGCTGGACGTGGGCCAACTCACACTTAACTATCTCGGGTGGTAAAACTTAGCTCCGTTCGAACGGATTTATAAAGTGAATTTTTGACAACCGAACTTTCTCAGACTGCAAAGATCAAAAATTATCTCTTTTTTATCGTTCTCTTGGTGTTTCCAATTAGTTAATTGTTGTATTTAACATTATTTGAATTGCTTTTTATAAAAGTGCAAAAGCTTAGTTGGGTACAGCCATCTTTAAAATAATGTCATTCAATTCACATTATTTCTTCAACAATAAACACAGGTAGAGAGACAGTCACAAATGATTACAAAAATGGAACCATCATAATAAACATTTAATATAATAAAAACACACATTATTGTTATAGGGACCCATAGACGTTTACAATGTTAAAACGGGAGACATATTAGAAAATTATCTACCACCAAAAATCCACTCTATAAACTAAATTCTAACTATATGCCTAAGATATTAGATTCCACAATCGTTTGGATGCATCACAGTCGTAATTGCAAGTTAAAATTACAACCCGAACAACTATAAAAGGGCTCAACCGTCACCATGCCGCAAGCTGCTAGGTACACATCTAAATAATACGGTTCATAACGAAGAAACACGGCAGATGTGATAAACTGGCTTATAAAGGACCACATCTATATTTAACCACGTTATTTGGACGATATTTTGGTTAAGGAAAACCAAACATTTCGCTGATTATAGAAACAGAATTTTGACATATTATAACCAAATCTACCGAAAGATTAGATTATCGCAATACAACATTGGTCCTTATTGTAATTAAAGGTAAAATCGTCTGAAATAACGCAGACATAGTCTTGAAGCCAGTCCACCAGTCCGCCATTAATACCGCGTCGCGCTGAGCCAGCTGGCTGACGATCCTTTGCATCGCGCGCTCTGTCTCAGCCAGGCGAGCCCTCAGCGCTTCCAACTCCACGTCCCCTAAGCATCAGGTCATTTGTATTGGTCAAACGCGCATTTAACAAACTTGGTCTTTTCAGTCACACTTGGTCCTTTTGCCCACCACTTTATCTTTACTTTTTAATTGCATAAAAACAATAAAATTAAGAAATTAATATGATTTGTAACTTCGAAATGACAGTATCTTGGCAAAATAAGGACCATTTAAATTTCTTAGACATAAAACACGGTGTTAACAAATAACCACTATACTAAGTGTTAAACACGACCTAATTGATGGATCATTTCAAATACGCAATTCGTTTATATTTACTGTGTTTGTACTTCTATCTACGTAACGCTCCGTGGTGATGCCAACCCATTAGCATCTCTCTATGTGTAGGTACACTACATAACGTAAGTGATTTCTTTCAAAACACGTAGGTATTTATTTCGATTGACGGATGAGCGAAATTTTGGTATGAATTCTCTAAGTGCTACGTGCCAATCCGTTGCATCTAATTCATAAACATTTGCAAGTGTTATTCGTGTCCAACGATAATAAACTGTACATAAATATTAAAGCCAATTGGTAATATTCAGTTTTTTGTGTTCAACTAATTCATATTCTACAAGCTTGAGTTTGGTTATCGTGGCCGACCTGTTTTATCATTGCCGTAGTATTATTATTTCACTAATTAACTGCCACCGATAGTATCGATATTTTCCTGTTTACACAGAAATGTACGTAAAACAACATATGTATTACTTACTTGTGTCCCGCTCTTTAGGTCCTGCATGCGCAAGAGTTTTTTTGATTAGAAATGTTCTATTAAACATAACCTAGGTAACTACAAACATTACGCGTTCGTGTAATAATTAAATGAAGCTATTAATAGTAAGGGAAGATAAAGTAACTAGTATCAGTCAACGATAATGTTTGTTTTAATATTTCTTGAAACTTTTTTCAGAGTCAATGGATCAAGATTAAACATGACACTATTCATTTTTCGGTTTATTGAAAATAAATCATTTTGCACCCTCTTCTAAAATTAAAACTTAAATAAAAACTTCTAGGCATCATTGATTACGCCTGTAACATCATTAAAGTAACAGCTTGCGTTATACCATGTTGGAAACTTACCCAATTTGTCAGGTGTACTTCTGGAATCGTCCCTGAATACTCGTCTTCTGAACTGAGGGTCTGGTGGTAGGGTTTCGTATGGCGACGAACTTGCGGTACGCCTGAACAGAATCTGTAGAATTACATAAGAACCTATTATTCTTTAAGTTTAGAATTGCTTAAAGGGATTTTTGGTCCTTTTTCCTCTAAAGTGCTATTTAATAAGGCCTTACTGTACTTAATAAGTCAAGTTATCATTGAATGAGCTCCATTGATGATTAAATATGTACATATTAAATGCACCCACATTAACACCTACCTTTAGTTGTGTTATTATGACTCACATGTAAATAAGAAGCTTGCTGCACGTTAGACACAACAATTGTACCATTGTTTGGAATTAGAAGGCGGTAGAACCCAAAATATTCAAGTGACACTTTGCTTAAGGAAAAAATACGAATCCAAAACCCTTGGGACCTTTATCCGTCAGTATTTTAAAGTTCTTATTCACGATAATATCAAAAAGTACTGAAGATGAAGTTTTACGAGAAACATCAATTTTAAGTGCCAAGCATCGCATCGGCACGAACAGGTCGGTTCGACCGGAGTGATACAACGGCCTCATAGAAAACCGGCGTGAAACATCCACAGCGTTGTGTTTCGCCGTGTGTGTGAGGTTACCGGAAACTCAATCCCTCCTCTCTTATCCCTTCCCTATCCTTAAATACCCGAAACCCGTACCCCCAAAAGGCCGGCAACGCACTCGTAACTCCTTTGGTGTTGGTGTCCATGGCTTGCTTACCATCAGGTATCCAGCTCTTTTGTCGACGTATCTCATAAAAAAAGTTAGTACCTATGTAAAGGAAATATTGCAGTGCTTGCTTTGCAGCTTACTCGTGCAATGTCGTTCACGACCAAAAGCTTGTAGTGCCTCTGCCGTGGCTTAAAGCTTATCAAACAGTTGCCTGATAATTTATCTTCTGAATATTAACGTACCTTGCTAATAGTGTAGACAAAGAAAACGATGATGCAGATTGTGTAGATCGGCATCACGAAGCCCATGGAAGACTTGGGTGCGGGCACAGGACCACCGGGAGATCCCAGCGGAGGACGCATTCCGGGGATTGGTGGAGGCTAGAATTGTGAAGGCAGATTATTACAATTTGGGTAATAGGTGACAGATGTCTGTCAGTAAAACTTACAGAAACTTAACAGGTAATTGATAGTGAAAGAGCCTTAATACTACTATACTTAATGTATAAGTGATCACTACAGCTAATGCTTCAATTTCTGCTGTTGTGGATCACACAGAGTTGATCCGTGCGGGAATCGAACTCTCGGCAAATTGTGCTGTAGCCGGTTGCCTAGCCACTTATTAACTGTTTTAACCTAACAAGTTCTCGTTAATAGTCGAAGTGAGAAAAGGAATATCCGGGCTGTCAATTTTCCAGATAATAATTGTATTGCTTTTTATTAAGATAGGAAATCACCAGGTGTAGGTATCGGACACCTTATAAAGTAATTAATGAGACAAAACCTTGAAGTAAGTAATATTTCTGGATTATTACAAGTCAATATAGTTTAACAGAACCTTTATCACGTTTTATCATTATTTTTCTGCTACATAGCATTCTGTCTATGGGCAATGTACCAGCGCTGGTCTGTAGCTTAGTTTCTTAGAAACCAAATGAATTGAACAAAAATATAATTAAAATTATATTGTTAAATAAAAAAAGAAAACCATTAAAGTTAGTATACTTGCATAAGTTAATTACATTAAGGGTCTGTTTCAAAAACCACAAAGTACAAGATAAAATTGAATGTACGTTATTTGTAAGAACTAAGTCCCACATAAATGTTTATCGGTTGCTTATATGGAGGTGTTGAAACAGACCCTAATACTTTTATTAGAAGTTAGTTCAAAACGTTACTACACATTACCAAGACTTGATTGGAAGCCAATTGGCTACAATAGCAACTTCAAACACCCTCATTAATAAATAGAATAAACGAATTGTTATACAGTTTCACTTTCTTCATACACACACATCAATATCAGCCGTTATGCAAGAATATTTTTGTTATTGAACGAATGATAGCATTCACAGAAATAGCATGTCCTAAAATATGACAACGATAATGCTGATCCTCGTTTTCAACGAGATATTTTTCGTTTTAAAATTATTTATTGCAAATTATCTAGTTGTTTACTTTGGGAACTAAATAGGAGAAATAAACAGAAAAAAATATTCAAAAAATTAAGTGATTAAACTTAAGTAGTGCACTCAAGAAAACTCGTTCATTCATTGGAACATTTCAATAGTCGGTAATATTTTTACACCAGCGTCTCTTTTTAAATAACCGATTTTCGTTTAAAAAACAGCACTACAATAAACAGAATATTCAATTTGTTTTATTCAGATCAACGCTCCATTTCCATGTCACAGGATATCGTTGTTATTCTAACATGTAAGTTTTAGACTAATGAATAATGACCTAAATGTGAATTGACACTTCAGATAATGTGAAAATCCTGTCTAAACGAATTAGGTACGCCATGACAGAATAAAATCTATTCCGAGAATACTGAATAATTAAACTTCAGGACTAGAATGTTAAAGCTACACAGAATTTCACTTAAACTTAATATGTAGTAAGTACCTGTTTGGGTTGGGACAAATCCTGCATAGTTTTCAATATTAATCACTTCCACCAAAGATTTTTAAGATTAATAATAAATCGAATATTACGATCGAAAGCTGTTTCAATTATAAATGACACGATTATCGTTACGGACGCCTGGAGACGATACTGACGTACCGAATCGTTCGACGAATCAAATGTGTACTGTCCGCTCTGGTTTACGACATGCCGTAATGGTTTCCTGTATTTACCAGCTTTTAGACAATCCGTGTTTGCGATTTTTCCATGACGGACGTGTCGGTAATGTGTTGTGTCTAAAGAAATTCCTCGTGTCTACCGCCGAGGTCCCGACAACGATCAATGTTTGCTTTGCGGAACTAAGGACCACTGTCTTTGTAGACATAGCTGACTATTTTTTACAAAGCAACTGCCCCTTTTATCATTGACTTTGAGATTTGAACACATTTATTCTCCATTTCAAAGATTATTTTGAAAACACTAAAAATTAGAAAAAGTACTAAAAATAGACCACGAATATTATAAATAACAGAAGTTATAACGATACATAACGAGTTTATATTCTTATCAAAACTCCACGGAAAAACCAGTACAAACAATATTGATTTTAAAACTATGAAAACAGATTATCGCAGCACGATTTTCATACGCAATTCCCACAGAAATTGCGACCCCGCCTAGTAAACGTAGTTAAAATATTCCGTGTATTTACTGGTACGATATACAGATAAACAATATTTAGAAAATAGAGTTTACGATTACATTCCGGTGTTAAAATGCTCATAATTATTTATTACCATGTCGCTTATAGACGATGAGTAAATAACATCGCAGATTATAATCATTTTTCGTAAACTCGACATTGAAAATAGCTGTTATGACGGTTTCCTTGATGTACATATTAAGTTTGCCTAGTGTAAATCATCATCATCATCATCATCAGCCTATAAGTGCCCACTGCTGAGCAAAGGCCTCTTCTCATACGGAGAAGGTTAGAGCATTAATCACCACGCTTGCTCAATGCGGGTTGGCGATTTCAAACTTATAATTAGAAATTATAAGTCCAGGTTTCCTCACGATGTTTACCTTCACCGTATGTCAGTGGTGTCTAAATAATCATAGAAAGTACATATAACTCGGAAAAAGTCATATTGGTACTTGCCAAGTTTCGAACCCACGCCCTCATACATGAGAAGCGGGCTCCTTAACCTCCGGGCCACCACGACCACACCTAGTGTAAATACAAATACGTTTTGATGATTCTGTTACGCAATCCTTGAATCAAAATTGAACTTCGTTAAAATAAAGATGTAACCTAACCATTACGTCAATTAGAAAAAAAGGTCAGAAAAAGCATTTCTACAATTTTACTAGGTTGGCGCGCAATGTGTTATGCAGGTACAGCAACGCCTCATCCAAACTTACAAACTAATATAATAAATGAGAATGAAACTGTCTGTCTTTTCTTCACGCCTAAACTGCTGAACCTATTTGTGTGAAATTTGGTACAGACATTGGATAGTTTTTTAACCAATAATCTGTAGGAAGTCAAAATTCCACGCGAACAAGGTCGCGGGGAACGCTAGTCATTTCATAAGCTTTTGTTCTTTAACCAAATTGACATCTTATAGATATGCTCCCTATACGTGTAGGCGGGCACGATCAATACTGATAAATTACAATTATTTTACGTGGATTCTCACAAAGATATTGAATTAAGTAATATTTAATATGACGTGGGTTCAATGCCGTACTCGCCCTCAGTTTAGTGATAAACGTGATTTAAAACATCTGTACTTGTATTTTCAGAGATCAAAAAGACTCCAATGCGATCTCAATACATCAATCAGTTGTACGGCATAAAATGCAGAACAGCGTTAATGAAAAAGAGTTTTTTTGGTATGGCACCTGAAATTTACAATAAAATACCTAACGAAATAAAAAACATGCCTCTATTAAAATTTAAGAAATCCCTGTACTCACTGTTAATTGATAAGTGTTATTATACAGTTGAAGAATTTATTAATGATATTTTTTAGTAGCTATTTTGTGTGCAATATTGAGATTTAGTAAGACTGCTGTACCTACCTATTTGTGTTTCTTAATTTTTATTTTTTTGTTAAACATAGTTTTTTATTTTTCCTTAAAAGTACTTATTTAATTTTGTTTTTAATTAATTTTTCTTTTTTAGTTGTATTGTTTTATTTTAATTATATGTGAAAAATTTGTACGCCTACACGGCAAAACATAGCGACCAAATATTGTTTACCCACCACCATGATGTAATGAATACCTATGTTTTACAAATAAATTTGATTTGATTTGATTTGATTTGATTTGTACTTAGATGCACTTAGAAAGGGAAACATCCTACATTCGATCTTGGATCATAGATTAAGCAAACTTATTTCTACTTTCAAGGGCGGATCCACCGTTGTGGGCACGATGGGCATGCCCACTACCTTAATACACTTGTGATTGAAATAGGTTTAGATCGAAACTATTAGAAATTAGAAGAAATCGTGTCTAACTTCTTCCTAAGTTTATTTACATTCCTAAGGCCAAAGTCCTGATGCTCAGAAATAAGGAAATAATCTAATCCATAAGTTCATAAACGATTTGCATGATTGTTAATGAGCATGTCCATGCTCCGACTCGTACTTAGCCGATTTTCTAGTAGCTGTGACCACAACCTTTTTTGAAGTCTGGATCCGCGCTTGTCTACTTTATGCCTATAGTTTGGTTGAACTTGAATCTTTAGTATATTAATTAGGGTCAAAGTTAAACAGGGTGGTGGACAGCCATTATATTGTACACTCAAAATGGAAGTTATTACATCATTGTCAAAATATGAGCTCCTTATCTCTGCTAGTGGAATGCAAACACAAAACTTGTCTGAGCGAAAAAGTTCTACTTATATCATTAAACTGTAATTTTAGAAGATAAGTTAAATTCTAAACTAGTAACTCATCCATTAGTGATTCTTTTTTATTGGGACATGCTCTTCACCACTTTCCAATTCAGAAAACCTTTGCAATTCCTAGCCACCAGGATCTACTGTACAACCATGAAAAACAACGTAATACTCGAGTCTGATGCGTTCCGGGGAATTGAATAAATCTAATGATGGTTACAACTGTTTTAATTTGTCAGCAGATTCTTTCTTGTATTTATGTCAAACTATGCATTATCCATAAAGTTATATAACACCTACAAGTCTGCCTAAAATCACCTAATCTTTGATCAAATGTTTGGGCTGCATGTAGGCGACCTCGTATATCAACGCTGTCTACCACACCTAAGATCGTCAGCTGTTCAACTAGTGTTTTACGTGAATTAAGTACAAAACACACCGAAAATTTATTTAATTTAATAACTGTTGATTGGTCCTCATAGGTACTCATCATCATCAAAGCAATAATCATCAGCGAGACATCATAACATTATAGAGTCTTCAAATTCAACCAAATCAAACTGTTGTATTAAAATTCAGTTCAATCACAAATTAGGAAGAAGATTGTATGTTTCTATAGAAATTTTACAAGTATTGACTTTAATAATAAACCCATTCCATGTGTCAACTTTATCGCTTTTACCAATCAACACTTTAAACAACAACTTCTTTACATATATTTCAGTCCCGAGTGAAAGCTATTGCAATAACGCATGGCGCCTTCCTTCCAAAGCAATAAACTGCGTTTAGAACATCTCATTTATATGCCACCGCACGAACTATTCAGAGTTTGAAAGTTGTCATTAATTGAATCCTTTTCATTGCAGTTGCTATTATTTTTTGCTACGATTAAAATACACACGAACATGTGGCAATAACCGTATTGCACTTCCAAAGTTTAAAAAGGTAAAAATTATGTCGTACAATTTTTCGTATCTGTAGTTTTAATCTATGAGCAATGTTAGTACTTGGCTAGTGTAGGCGGCCTCTAAACGAGATTATTGTCTTACGGGCCGAGCCTAATATTGACAAATTGTTTGATGTCCCACTGCGGTATCACTATGGGCAAGCTACCTTTATATGTTAAGGCCTTCTACTACTTACACACGCAATTATGATAGCTTTTTAGTCTTCCAAGACGAATTTGTTCGTAGCGAAGGACCATTTTTTAAACATAAAATTGACATCAAAAGCATGTCAATTTGATGTTGTATGTATTCTAATTGGGAAACGAGGACTTTTCATTTAAATAAAAATTGTAAATTAGACTGTATACTGTGAAATGAAAAACATCTGCACTACAATCAAAAGACTTTTTGGTCCTATTAAAGCTACCAAGTGTTAGGAAAGGTGATGAAGTCCATATTTCTCTATCTTATCAGATTTCCATTTACACATGCACGCCTATTCTGGTACAATAAAATGGTCAGTAGCTAAAAAGAAAGTCCATAAATCATTAGATTACTGTAGCGACGGTCGCGGGCGTCGCGGACGATGCGCGATGCGCGGGAGTGTCACTGCGGGTTATTTCTGCGCACTGTGTCTAGGCCACGCATGTGGGTCGCATCGACCAATGCCAGCCGCACATTTGTTTATTTATCTGCCTAGTTCTAAGAACAAGCGAAAGAGCCACTTGAACACTGCCTCGAACTAATAATGAGAGCCTCTTCGTTTACGTATATACGTTTCGTATACGATTCAGGTATAATGAGCTTCGATAAATATAGACGTCATTCTATACATTCGCAGTATTACAATTTCTCAATATTAAATAAGAAGAATTAATTTTTGGGCTGAAGGACCAACTTATTTCGACCAAATTGTTGACACTTGTAATAAATCAACTAATACATCCAGCACTCAAAATTCTAACACAATCTATCAATTATAAACTTCATAGATTGATCATACCTATTCAGCCAACTACATAGATGAAAATAATATTATAGACGAATGGACTAAAATAGTCAAATACACATAGAAACCGAACCGCATCCACATCAACTAACATTTTGTTCCACACAGGCCAGTCATTGACGTAAATTGTTTATCATAATTAACTCATCAACAAACGTCCACTCGTACATAAAGCCTCTTATTTAAAACAGAAAACAAAAAAAAAACTGAAATTCTCGCCTCACTATCATGCAAATGTTGATTTTTCAAAGGCATTATTTAGAATTCTGACTTGAAGATAACTGTCTATTGGCCTCTTTGACGGAATAGTTGTAAATGGTAAATAAACTAGCCCAGTTTCAAGGGTAATTGTATTCCTTGACGGTTCAGTGTTAATTGTTTTAGCGTCGTGTACCAAATAAAGTGTGCAGTGGAAGATTCGTAAAGAAATTTTATATTTAACGAAACCAGGTTTTTAAAAATGTGTAAAATCGAGTGGCTATGCCTGTATATGCCGTGTTGATATAATGATCATTAACGGAATGATTAGATTGTAATTATATATAGTCAAAAACGGTTTAAAATATCTATGAAACGTGCAAGTAGTTACGGTTACCTCAGTCAACCTTATAGGCATTTAAAAGATGAGTAGTTATGGCAACGACTGTTGAAAATAACTAACCAACTAAAAATGGAAAAACGTGGAGAAGATGAAAATGATGAATCAACTAATGAAAATTCTTTTCTTTCGTGCTATCTTTATCCGAAAGCGAGATGCTATAGATAAGAACGAACATAATACTGCAGAATACTATTAAACTAGGCCGTTCCAAATTGCCTCAGCGAATTTTCCAGAACCGTGTGCTCATCCATTAAAATTATTGCACGAATATTGGAAGCTTCGATCCGATCCGATTTCAATTACTTTAATATTAAAGGCGCATTACCTTCCATATTCATTTAAACTTGATATTTTACTGGTTAATATTGGTATATGCTATTTTAATATCCCCTTCTGTCGATTCATAATTATTTTTCAGTACAATTTAGAATAAACGGGATTTATAGCAGTAACAAGATATTCGGATAGATTAATAAAAATGTGTGACCATAGGATTACTCAATACTTACTCAACATTAGTGTTTACATTCAATAAATTCATTACACGCCACGTAATGTCATGACCATGAAAAGCCAAGATAATAAAGACCAAAATTTAACTTGAAAGTTTTCAAAACGTCTTTCAATGCAAAAACCGCTCAGCGTTAAAGACCCTTTATAAGCTTCGAAACCACTTTATACCGAACCAAATTGAACAGATGACAAACATCAAGCGTCCCTGTCCCTGCAGTTTGAAGATCTGACGTTGACGCAACCGACCTTGACTGGCTCGCATTGACATTCCGGGACACATAGCACTCTTTGCCGAGTTGGCAACGAGCATAGATTTTAACGGAGATTTAGTTCCGTTCTACTATTAATTATTTGAATCCTGTCTGTTCAGGAATATTATGATGATTGAAAGGTCTTTTGATGCATATCTTATATTCTGAAATTTAGGTCTTTTCTCGAAGCACTTTAGAATAAATTTAAGCTGTGTGTGTGTGTGTGTGTGTGTGTGTAAAATTGTTTGAAAGCTCGTTATATCAAGTATGCATAGAAAGCACAAGTTCTATTTCTAGATTTTTCGAAATGCGGTATTTTTGGATTTTCTATTTTATCTGCCAGTTAATAGGTATTCGTGTCGTTGTCGACAAGAAAAGACTATTTATTCTTTTTCAATTCTTGTTCTTTCCGAAGACTCCATAAGCTAAATATAACTGTCTCTCTGATTGAATTTTAGTTTTGAACCAATAACCTTTTAATCAATATGTCAATACTAAATTTATAATAGTATAATTAATAATGGGATTATAACTAGGCCTGATATTAACGGGTGCTCGTATTTCATCAGTTTGACATGGTGCCAAATGCTGGTTAATTGTGTCATGCCATTGTTTCCTCTTCAACAGAAGCTGTTCGAAGTCCAATGAAACTAATTGGATTTTAATCCTTTCAAAGTTCTTTTCAGAGGTGTTCGGAAGCAGTGTATTTAAGTATTAGACGAAGAGGGTATTGTTTTCTTGTATCCTAAATGAACTGTCAAATTCGGCAAAAATGGTAAAAGTGCCTTTTGTTGATATTTGCTCTTTATGACTTAGTCATCACATGACTTTAAATTATCTAATAAAATTAAGAATTCTATACCACCTCCGTTTATCAAAGAGAAAAACACGTAGCAAACATTATCTTGAATTCTATAAGATTGAGGTCTAATGAAGTTAAAGCATTTTGCATTCTACTATAATATAATTTCCCACGCATCTCTATTTTAGTGGCTGTTCTTGCTATAGCTTAATCATCATTTTAATTAGACTAAGAATATTCGATAGACTATGGTGTGGCCGACATGTGCGGCAGAAGCCATAAGCACTAAAAATAATGACGATGACATCATACATGTGAGTTTACTTGCGGTCTTTCTATCCGCACTCAGCAGACTAATTAACAAACGATTGGCGGGTAACGAAAATATAGGCATTGATATCAACAATTATAAATAGTTATTTGAAAAGTTGTGCTATATTTTTTCTAATTATTCATAAGCATCAATTTACGATATATAAGGAGTAGTCTTTAAAATTTTGGCCTGATAACGAGAGAGGACGCCTGTCTCGTTAGGTACTCCTTCATTTTCCCCCGAGTAATAAATACTCTTTTTAACAAAATTCATAGGTAATGCGGTTTTGGTACCAAGCTGTATTTGCTGACCAATCAATTATTTCCAGAAAAGTATTATTCTATCTCTCGAGAAGGTCCAAATTGGAAGTGTCTACACACTCAAAACTTACACCAAACATAAAACAAAACTGGTGGTTACAACACAAACTAATGTTTATACTAAGACAATAAACGTTTAATCTTGTTTACTCTAATATTGCGTTTGTTTGCACCTTCATTACGAAATATCTGAATTAAACGGGATTAATTAGTCCTCTGTATTTCGGAATATAAATTATGCTGCTAAATAAACACTATTATTTGCATCCAGGGTAGAATAATAATATATATTCGTACAGAAGCTGCTTATTTAGGTAGCCTATAATCTGAATTTCAACAGCGTTACGGGGTTTTTTAGCCGCTAAAAGTCCGATATTCCATTCCGTCCTAATGAGGGCAGGAGAAGTCATTGATCATTATCCTCTCTCCAAAAAAAGTACCGTTGTAGGGGGCTATATATTTGATGCATCATAAAAATGCCAAAATATTATACCATAACTTATACCATACTCTTAACAACTACCTTAAGTCCTATATTCTTATATCTCACCAATTATTTACATAATCATTTAAATATAGCAGTTCTATGAAGCTTTAGAAAGCTTACATATTGTTATAGCGCTTTTATGCATACTTACCGATATTAGAACTGCAGACCACAGGCGAAGCCGCTCTATAGTATTAGTACATATAAGTAGTTCCCGATGATTTTGGGTGTTGCCGTTCCAAAATACATAAACTTTTAAATATAGAACAACTTTAAAATCTATAAAACGAACTGATTTAAATTTGATTTCAATGAGACCCGTACCACCCAATTCGTACAGGAAAACAGTAGTCATTATTCTGTCAGTACTATGGTCGATAACAGATCATTTTTGTGTAAGTCATAACAGAAACGTGAAACCAACACGTGTTTGTACTTTTACTTATGCATTATGCAATCATAAACCAAATGCCCTATTGCTTCTAAAGAAGATGCATCAACATCTAGACGTGAGTTTTAATAAATGGTGTCCCATAGTTCAATTTAAATCATTTGGTCCAGCAACAATCACCAGGAACTACCCACCTACCTTGCGAAGCCTCACAAGCACTCTCCCTCCTCAACTGACCTTGATATCCAAATCATAATACACGGCTAGTGGTGAGGATCGTACCCTGACGTGGGGAGGCATGGCCACGGAACTCTTCGTAGGAGACGAAGGAACACCGGGAGGTATCGCCCGTCCTCTTTCGCGTAAAGCCGGGTGTGGTCCTGCGCCGCGGATCAAAGGACGCTCTTGTTTGATAGCTGGGGAAAAAGGACCAGATTAACATTGTAGACTTAAGACATCAATTCTAAGTAGTAGAAGCCATGACTTAAGAATTGTGTTATGTTACACGAAATAGACGAAATGTCAGGCTTGTTAAATTAATCTGATATATCCACTAAAAAGTTTGCGAGCTTAAGGACCTCCTTAATACATCTCATACCAACATTCATTACACAAGAAAATAAATTTACTTTAGTAAAGGGTTAGTCAAAAAGAAATCAGTCCACTCATATTAAAACACAATAAAAAGTACATCAATATGTAATGTATGACACACAGTGTAGTTGCAGTAACCGTGATGCGCCGTAGTCACGTCTAATTGGCTAATACGGACCGGTAATGGCCGTCGGATTGGCTAACAAGTGGTTACGCAAGAAGGGTGTTTAGTGTGCCATCTGCTTTATGACATGCATCGACAGAGAATAGAACAATCAGGTAGAAATTAAACGTTACTCAGAGACATTTAATGTTTCTTTAACTTTTCTTAGTTGCGAATTTGTTCCGAAAACAAATGCTATGCGCTGCGTTAGCCATTAAAAGGCTCGGCGGTATTTTTTATTTATTCATTTGCAAGAAATACATATTTTACAAAGAAAGATCTTACAGCCCGAAAGTCATTGTATTCTGCATGCAAGCAAGCGGGCAAAGTATTAACATTAGTAAGACGATAATCGTTTGAGTCTTTTTTTGCATTCCTAATTATTGGATTTTTGGACAGTTGGACGGATAGATATACTTAGGTAATTATGAATAATGATTTTAAACTCCAACTTTTTTTTAAATTGCAGGATAACTAGTTTCCAGACTGTGAAACCGTAGATTACCTTTCCGAATTGGAATACTTCAATTATATTAAAGTATTAGCATCCGGAACTGAATTTAGATAAGTGGTCCTACATTAACTTAGAATGCTCGTGTAGTACGTATATAAATATATGTATATATGTATGTATGTGGGCAAGCATTTAATACTAAGGCGTGAAGTGTTTAACTTGCGCACGATCATGACACTTGATTTGAATTTCTCTACTTAAGTGACAATAGCGGGTCCAAATTGCATCTGCCCTATATTGAAAAACTATAATAGTAATCTGTGTATAGAAATTGTTGATCTACATTTGCTACTTAATATATTCGGATTATCTTAAATGAAATTATATTTGTGAATCAGTTTAACGCGAGTTTAACGCAATAAAATAATGTATCGAATTCTGAAGAATATAGCGGTAGTCAAGAATTCAATTAAGCAAGGTAAGTTAAAATGAAACATTCAGTAAGTAAAGCTTTGTAAGCATTTAATTTATTAGGTTGTTAATAAGATTCACATGTTAACATAATAATTATTTATATATTAGTAGCTAATGCTAAGTTATTACATTGCAAATACCTAAATAGTAGGATCATCTGTCTTCCGTCGTATGCAGTTACAAACATTTATAAAATTCTTACTGTATTTATATTGTTTTTTATTTAATAATAACTTGTATAATATAGCGAGGTAGCTTCAGCACCAATGAATCCGCTTGACTGAAGTGATACAACGGCCTGACAGAAATCCGTCAATGAATCAATAATTGCCATAGACACTATAAAAGTTACAGCTTAAAAGAACTGTAACAGAAATCAGGGGTTAAAAATTGATCATGTAGTGTGAAGTTCTCAACATGACTCACATTTATAAAAAAATTTACAAAATAAAAAAACCGCCTTCAAAAAAAGTCAAGCAATAAAAGTTCCTACACTAAAAAGTAAAAAATAACAATTTGAATTACTGTAAAAAAACTTAATTTATAGGTAAACTTATTTGACATTAATATTTTGCAAATATTCAAAATTTATTACTTATTTTTGGAGTCGGTGCCAGCATTTTATGTTGAAACTTAATGTTAGTTAGCTTTTTAATATCCGGTGCCATTTTTCGTAAATAATGCTTAAACATTTTCAATGTACTTAAAATGTTTTTGTAAGTATATATTTTTTATTTAAAAAAAATGTGTAAATCGGACATTTTTTGTAGAGAAGTCTAATCTGTATTTATGTCTTAATTAATATACCTATATTTTAGTATGCAAATAGGTATTAAGTAGTTTTATAATTAAGTAAGAGGTAGTTTTTCAAGGGATTGTTGCCCATTTGTATTTCCTTGCATGGGCTGGCACCGACTCCAAAAATAAGTAATAAATTTTGAATATTTGCAAAATATTAATGTCAAATAAGTTTACCTATAAATTAAGTTTTTTTACAGTAATTCAAATTGTTATTTTTTACTTTTTAGTGTAGGAACTTTTATTGCTTGACTTTTTTTGAAGGCGGTTTTTTTATTTTGTAAATTTTTTTTTTATTTGTAGCCGTTTAGTGTTTTTTTTTATTATAATGTGTTATGGCAAAGAAGTCAATATCGTTCCTACATTTCTTTTGAAAAAGTTACCAATGTCATACTTATACGTAGAAATACATATCATAGTACATTGTTACTGTGTAATCGTTTTGATCTCGAGGAGAGATGATATGATGCATGAGATACTTATGACTTATAGTTAAAATAAAATAATAATCTTATCATAAATTCATATAAGTTCTCGCCAAATAACAAAAAACTAGATATTTTCATCAACAGACAGATAAAGTTCAAAGATACCAAATGCAATCTAATTTAGTATCTATGATTAAATACATTCGTACATAGAAAAAAGACCGATGCAATTATTGTTTTGTATCAATTGTAACCCATTAAATGAAGAATACTTTTTTTTTTTATGTAATAGCTCGGCAAACGAGCAGACGGATTACCTGATGGTAAGCAATCAGCGCCGCCCATGGACACTCGCAACGGAGGAGTTACCAGTGCGTTGCCGACCTTTTAGGGATAAGGATTTGGAGATTTAGGGATTGAGGTGGGATTGGGAAAGGAGAAGGATTGGGCCTCCGGTAACCTCACTCACACGGCGAAACACAACGCAGAGGTTATTTCACGCCGGTTTTCTGTGAGGCCGTGGTATCACTCCGGTCGAGCCGACCCATTCGTGCCGAAGCATGGCTCTCCCACACTTAATACCTCTCCCACACTTAATAACTATTTTGTTATTACTAAGAACATTCATATATAGACAAGTTGGTAAAAATACAAAAGACTATCGCTATTGTAAATATACATTTATGACTCATTCAATGTATGAACCTTTTTTAAGTAAGTATTATCTACATATGTGCACACAAAAGAAATACAATTATTGTTTTGTACGACGCAATTATTGTTTTGTAACCCATTTAAAACGACTGTTTTGTTAAAAATGCCAATGAATTCTCTTAGCCTATTTCCAGGAAAACGATAAGAACACAATGACGCATTTCACCACTAATGTGTAAACGCAGTCCACGTGGACTAATGCAAAATAGCCAATACTAGGCCAAACTCCGCCCCCAAAGGTGTGCGGTCCCGCTCTAGAACCTTTCGGCCCCATCGGCCATCTGTTCTACGAGCAATGTCCCGTGCCCACTGTCACTTAAGTTTGGCATTTCTTCGGGCTATGTCGGTGACGCTGGTTCTTCTGCGGATTTCTTCATTTCTGATTCGAACATGCACGGAAACTATGAGCATAGCCCTTTCCATTGCTCTTGACAGCTCTAATAAGCTTACACAATACTAGGCCCCATGCCAACCTTCCAGCTTCATCATCACATCAGTTCAATAGTACCTTACAGCCAAAGTGCATCTTATAACAATTCTAACAAGCCCAAACACGGCTAGGATATATTAATTAGGTACGCAGTTCCAGTGCCTACCTTCCAGCTCCATAATCATCATTAAATCAGTTCGATGATAACATTTCCAACATAATTATTTAAGATCATTGGTTTACAGTGCATTTTCATAGTTGCTGAACTACCTTGATTGTGATATCTATGCGAGTGTCAAGTTTCATCACCCATTTCTGATCTTCTTCACCAGTTCCACCTCATCAAATATTACTTTTTGACTGTAAATGCTTGAGTGCTCTATGAAAATATTAAAATTACTATATAGTTGCCTATAATATTTGAGGAGTTCCCTCGATTTCTCATGGATCCCATCATCAAAACTCGATTTTGAAAAGAATGGGACCAATCTGGAAGCATATCCTTTCAATCATAAAAAAAATTTTGCAAATCCGTCCATAAACGACGGAGTTCTGAGGTAACAAACATAAAAAAATAAAATAAAAAAAAAAAAAAAAAAAAATACAATCGAATTGAGAACCTCCTCCTTTTTTTGAAGTCGGTTAAAAATACCTATCAATCAACTGCTTAACAAAGACATAAGAACAATTACCTAGTCACTTACAATAATCGCAAACTATGACACGATCAGAACTAATCACAAATACACAGAGAGACCCAAATGGTTGAATTCTGCTAATCATAAAGCTATTCGTCCCTATTAAATAAAGGCAGATCTAGCATAAATAAAACCACAAACACCAATAATAACTACTATTGTCAATTATATCTAGACTAGACATTCAATAGCCAAAGAGGTTCAATTAATTTCCACAAAATTCCATTAACAAGATAAGATCTTATTAACTGATTTATTGGAGGGAACAGAACAGACAAACGGAATGTGACATTAGTAATCCCAGATGGCATGGATAAGATTGAGCAAAATGGTCCTATTCTATACCTGGTCTTACTAACTGCATTAAATAAAAGTGATGGGGCTCAAAGGACCAAGTTATATTGAATACTGTGCCACAAAACATCAAACACCACATAACCCTTTAATTTGATATTGAGACACAATGAAGAGACGCGGCAGCATGATAAGTCAATTTTGTAAAGAATCGGCCAGCAACATGTGTAATATCTGCCAATCAACTCTTCATAATCCCAAATCTATAATCTTACGACCTGGCTGAGGAGAGTCCAGCTCCGGGCCAGGCCGCGGTACATCAAGGTGCGAGCGCCCACTGCCCAAACATACTAATACGAGCCGACCCAAACTACTATAATCGACCTTAGTTTCTGTGTCCTGTGTCTTTCCTAAAGCAAATCTATGAAATTTTTTCTGTGCTCTTTATTGCTTCACGCCAATAAGCTATTTCGTCCTGGCCGTCCATGCACATAAAACACGAGATTAATTATAACCTATTTGTAGCAACTAGCCACATCCTAATAATTCACCGCATAGGGTGCGCGTGAGTCACTGAATGTCGACTCGTGATTGACAGGATTAGGTCAGAACCAGTCGGATGATAAATGTAAATGTTTCTATTTCTACGAACATTGAAAAGGAAATATTTGTGAATTGTTAGGAAAACTAATTTTGAGGGTATTTTTCCTTATACATATTGCCCTTACCTATCGGTATACTTTTCGGAAGATTAAATGTTAACATGGTCCTTTTATCCAAATACTTATTAGGTTGTAGCTGTTACGTAAAGGAAAATTAGTAGTTCTACTGTTATAAAAATCTTTTTTCTACATCACTAACATCAATAAGCACAATATTGGAATTATTTAAAGTCCTCAGAAATAATAAAAGTCATAAAAGTCATGCGTGATGTATGACCAAACTTGAGCATCGCTATACGCACATGGTATCAATTTGACCCGGATTTTCAATTGGCACGTTACCTAATTTGTTTAAAAAAAAACATATGGGACTCCAAGGTTCATCGGTGCTAACCAGATCGTCATGCTAACGACACATTATGTAACTTATACAAACATTTGATCGTGCACATGTCACGTTAGCTGGTCATATGGTCGAAATAGACAACCAGTAGAGTAAATTAAAAAAAATACTTCTAATAATAATAGATTTATTATTAGAAGTATTTTTTTTTAATTTACTCTTCGATTCGACTCGATTTTTTTAAAGACTTTGTGCTTCTTGAGATGGAGTACAAATTTGTTTAAGGAAGTATAGACGAAGGAGATAACCTGTGGTCCAAGTAATTATATTGCAGCTCGAAACTCAATTTTGCAATCTGCCAAAACATATCTTACAAGTTTATCTGCACAGATCTCAATAAAGTCTTGCGAATTAATTAGTATCTAAATGTTATGCTGGAAAATACCAAGACAGGCTTGTCATTGATCGTGTTACAAATTCTCTACAAGCAACAAATATTTACAACTTAGATATAAACAAAGGAAAAAAACTACTTTTTATGAGTCATTTCTAAACACATATTTTGGTGATACGCAGCTTCTATCTGTCCGTGTTTTTCTATCAATACTTTCATATGTACAGAAGTTTTAATCTCAAAATTCTACTTTAATTAAATACCGCTGCAAAACAAAAAAATAAAGAAATGTAACAACCACATAAAGGTTTCGACAACCACGTCCTAATGTGTTATTTCCGGTTTTTTCATTGTTAACTACGTCAATGGTGTCAATTTTTGGCCCTGTACAGAAATGATCGCAATTGGGCTAATGCGTCTACCTAAAAAGGGAGGAATATTCCGATTTTAAAATGCTAAAAAAGATGAATCAAAGCAATTTAATGCACTTTTTTTTAAGTGGACAAAAGGACCAATTTTCTTCGCTCTAAAGACCAAATTCGATTTTGAAAGACGAGTTTGAAGTTTCAAGTGAATTTCAATATAGTGGAGAGGCAAATCGGAATGGTTCTAATTTACTATTCCAACAAGAAGTCACGCTGGCCTCACCGTTACTCATATGACCTTAGTAATGTGACAATGTGACGTTAAAACTTTTGTTCTTGTCGCAGAGGCCACTAAACGAGTATTACTTGAAATGCTATGGAGCGACATAGCATTGTGAAAGCTAACGTCTTGTATTTACATTTGTGAGCGAAATGATTGTTGAAATCTTCATGCAGTGTCGATATATTCTACATAGCGACTTGTCAAGGTTTGAAGGAAATATTGACGTTTTTTCGTACGAGCTCTTTATATTCTAACGTAGATTTTTTAATAGACCGTTACAGAAACTATATTAACTAGCAACTCTCCCGCTGCTCAGCTCCTAAAGACCATAGCTTGATGGTTTATAGCCCATAGCCGCGAAAAACGGACAAACAAACACAAAAACAATTATTTATATTCGAACCAGTAGTTCTGGAGATTAGCGACTTCAAACAAACAAACTCTTTAGCTTTATAATATTAAGTATAGATAAAGGAACATTAGTCGACACTAAGCAAAGCCGCTATAAAGGGGCAAAATCATCAATTGACTTGGATTGGGCGAGAGAGAGTGTCAGACTCTTTTTGTCTAAAAACCACCCTCTTTCTTTTGTTCCGGACCGGGGCAACGGTACATATTTGAGCATCCCCGGCTGACTAAGCTGAGCAATAAATAAACTTTGAGAGCTATAGATTATAGATCACGTTAATTGTGATTCACAACATAATTGACCTACATAATAACTAAATAAAACGTCTTCTTGAATTCAAACTTCTCTAACGACATTTTCAGGGTTTCCTCGAGGAAAACAGACGATAGAATGATATAAAATATACATACGCAGGCATGAATGGTTGCTATAAACAGCAGTTGTAATTACTTTGAAACATTTTGTTCAGAACATCGTGGGAAGAACAAAGTTTCTCTAAACAATCATTAAACTTTATACCATGTGTTCCTGAATTCCGCTTAGCATCGTAAAACATTAGCAATGGTAACAATTATTCATAATTTCAATGTTAAATCAACATCATTTTCAGTTTACTATCAAAATATTATTGTTATCACTGGGCAGTTTTAGGGATGGCTCAATCTTAGATGGACTTTCACCGTTAGGTTCAAAGTTAAATAATACAAATAAATTAGCATCATAATTTTATTAGATTTCGCATTTTAAGAAAGTGAATGACGCGAAATATTGGTACAGAAGAACCCCAAAATGGGATTTGCAAGACTTTTGGTGAGTGGAAGAGTTTTGGTGTCATAAATTCTCAGCGTAGAAGAGTGCAAAAATTTATAGAGAATCTCTGAACCTTTCCTAACTGATCCAAATAACAGTGAAGTATGTTTACACAGTACTTGCATAATCCGGTCTGCGAAAATGCAAAGCAACACTCGCTATCAACACAGACTAAATATAATTCTGCTACGTAAACTGCCTCAACGTTACGCATATAGCCATGTGACTGGCAACCCCAACAGAAACATCTCTTGATGGTTATTATTTGCTAGCTAGTCTTGCGCGGCTTCACCTGCTTTGCTCCCACAGATCGTAGCGTCATGTTTTATAGCCTTCCTATATTAATATATTAATTTGATCAATAAGAATCTATAATTCCGGAGATTAGCGTGTTGTACCAAACAAACTGTCCAGCTTAATAATATTAGTGTACCTAGATGATTAAAAAGCTGTCGATTTATAAAAAATAATTAATGCAACAAGCATCGAATTTCTACCGAAAAAGACACTTTTTATTAGAGATAAGACACATAGAGAGGACAGTGTTCGATAGAAATAAGAAAATATTCTGTAAAAATATTTTTGATACTGCAATACGAGGAAGAAAAAAATTTTTCCACTTTCCTCGGATTTAGGTGGACAAAGGCGACTAAACACCGAAAGTTAAAAAAGATCCCTTAAAAATTGAGACCAACGTGGGACGATGAATACAATACCTAATAACGAGCTTATGCAACAAGACCCTGCGATAATAGCGTAGGATTATCATTTCTACCGACTGGAAGCAAACCTACGCCTGTTTTAGTTAATGAGGATAAGTTTGCAGAATCTCATGTTACTGGGGTTCATTACACATAACGTTTTTATTTTTAGCCTTTGATTCCCCTTCTAGAACCTCTTTTAAAGTTATCACTATGGTTGTAATGAAGGCACACAATATTCTACACTTTGTAAAACTACTAAGACTTTTCGGTAACCGACCGAATGGACATTTTGCCTTGTTCGTCATTTTGCTTTTCCATAATGCGATTTTTTTACGGGATCAGTCGGCAAACGGCAGGCTGGATTACCTGATGGTAAGCAATCGGCGCCGCCAATGAACACTCGCAATGCCAAAAGAGTAAAGAGTGCGTTGCACCCGCACTTTTGAGGTAAAGTTTTCGTACATTTAAGGATTGGGAAGGGATGGGGTAGGGGGAGGGATTAAGCCACCGGTAAACTCACTCACACGGCGAAATCAAACGCTGTGGTTGTTTGACGCCGACGTTGTTTGACGACGGTATTCTGTAATGCCTTGGTATAACTCCAGTTGAACCGACCCATTCGTGCCGAAGCCATGCTATCACATATTTAGGCGATTGAAGCGATACCGCATTTAGCCTTCTGATTGATTGCCTAACTTGGTGCAAACCAATCAGAGCTCCGAACCTCATAGTCGTGTCGATTACTATAACGTAAAGCATACTCGCACTAGGCACTCAGTCCATAGCATCCTCCAAAAAGTCAACATAACTGACTGATTGCTTTAGTAAATGGATTAATTCTTGACGAAGGACTAAGTGTTAGAAAATAATTCGTAAATATTTGGTTACCGCAAGCGAATCTTAAAACGGAACAAAAGATAACACAGGTACAGTTGTCAGCAAAAATGGCCGGCATACCTTAATGTCTATTTTTCTTTGCGCGAGATGATATGTCGTTATTATTTTCTGTGCCTTACCTCACCAACTAGGATACGGACACTCTTTTACTTTATAACTTACTAGGATTAGAATTCACTCTTCCACGAATCTATTACAGGAACAATTAGTTTGTCAAAACAATTTTAGAGAGCCTAACATACTATACTCAAGACATTTAGAACATCCCTAGTTGTTATTTGTGAATTTAACATTATTATATTTTAAGTTAGTGTTCATTCACAATCTTATAGCACACCATGCTTATTAGTTTCTGTTAGAGCATTGTAACACTTTATTTGGCACCAATTCAGACTATTAGGGATTCCTGTCACCACTAACAATTGATGAATAACATCATCACGAAAAACTATGCCAGGAATACAAAAAGATATTTAACTTCTTAACATTGAAGCTGTAAATGAGGTCATCAACCTTTCTATGATTTACAGATTATTTTAATCTAATTTCGTCCCAGCTGCATTGGCTTGCTAAATTCATTAATCTTAAATCTTGGAACCTATACTCTGAAGTGGGGGCCAAACAAATATGGAGCACACTGGAATATTCTAGAAAACTAACTGTCTTGCAGAGTCCAAGAGTTCTGTGATATATGGACACCAAGATTCCAGACAGGGACACCAAAGTGCTCCTTTAGACAGGAGCTATTGCTGTTCTTCATAGTTTCTATTAATGCCTTTGATGTTTTCCCAACATTCTCATTCCGTTTAAGGAATGCAGCTAAGTCCACTCCGCATGTCTCATTGACTGCTTTCCGACATTCAGCTGCAGCGTGAGGGCTGAGCTTCCCATGAGCTTGAACAGCTGAACTGCAGACTTCGTTGATAAGCTCCAGAACTGCCATATCGGTTTCGAACAGTACCTCGCAGCATCCTGTTGGTTTCATTAGTAGGAATATGATGTTCATAGTAACACAATATAGACAATTTAGTTTACAGATACACAGATAATATTTTGTCCTGTTTATAATTTAATATAAAATTGATTATTATGATAGATATGGTAGAACTTTATTTTGACGGAATAAATATGAATTATGTACACAGCTAGTAAAAATATACTTAAACAAAAACCAGTTTTAAAAATAGTCCTGTCTTACTTTCCTATTAAGTAACTTCATATGCAAACAAAAATCTAAAATATTATATTTTTAAATAGAATAATAATAGATAGTTTAGTAACTTTAATCGTCAACAACAGATGGACACCTGACTTCTATGTACCTACTACCTATTGTTATAAGTGATGTAAGCAAGTATATTCTAACTTCTTTTACTACAATTATGGAATTTCAAAACATTATGTTTATATATATTAAAATATAGAGTGATGAGAAGAATGTCTTTCATTTGTGAATGGTTTCTATTACGGTATGTATATATTCATTTTATATTTAAAATATATAGTATTCATGATTCATGGTATCACATCTAGCTATAAAATATGGGGTAATAATTGTGTTAATGTCTTCCTACTACTTTTACATTGCAAATACAGTACTTACATATTATTTTTTAAACACAAAAAAAAAACAAATATACATTTCTTTTATTTTTGATCATTTTGTTTGCCTAATACCTGACTTTCAAGGTTGAATGGAAATATAGAAAATGTTTGTTTTGTTAATTATTTCCTTGTTTCCATACATTTTTAATAGGAAGAGCACAACATGTAGCTTTTCTTGAATGAATATCTTTCACCATTTTAAATCTTCTAGATTTAACTCATGACAAGGCAGAGAAGAAGCAATTTAGGAGATATTTATAATCATTGTGTGCTTAATTATTATGCTAAACTTGTAGATAAATTATGTACTATTTAGGAGAATAAGTACCCATGTGATAAACTATTCTATATATCTAAGTTATAGAACATTACTTATATCCCACAATGATTGAGTATACAGTATTTTTTATGTAATATTCTTGTGTAAATGCCACATTCCAATCAGATCTGTCGTAAATATTACATGCGCAGAGTCAACAGCTGGACAGCGACGTATTTGCACACCAAGAACGAAGGTTCTTGTGAACTGCAAATATACGCATTACAACGCACGATTTCACCCGCTATAATTTGTATTAAACATTTATGTAATCCGAAGTATGACATCGGCTGTATCGAAACGTGTTACAATGATAATTTTACAGCCGTAACCGGCGTATAATTAGATTATAATCATCACAGAGCGAGCTAAAACGCTCGCTTTCGTCACAGCGTCCAGCGATATTGACATTGAGCTTGTGTTAAAAATACCGACATTACCTGCCTCCCGGTCGAACTTGTTCGGCTTGAGCTGCTCTCCACTGGGGCCTGTGATCAGCGGCGACAGGATCCTAGGCCACAACACAGCAAAACACCCAACAACAATCACAAGTACAAACATCGTCTTCCGCGGACCCAACACCTCCTCGTTCGCCATTCTGTCGTCGTGTTTTCGTATCGTTTCGTCACGCACGTACACAGCCGGTCGCACTCTACGGGAACATCGTCGTGTGTGATATAAATAAAGATTTTCGGCCCACACGTCCCGCCCGTGAAGAAAGCGCACAATGACAGCTGTCAGACGCGCCCTCTCCCGGCGAAAACGTTACGGGAGCGATCCGAATTTTCTTCGTTACGGCAGCGTCCGCAATAGTTCTTCTTCCGTCCAGAAATCTTCATTTGTAGAAAGCCGGTGGATTGAGCTGGCTCGAAGTGACACAGCCGTATACCAACATCAAACAGCTATGCCGACTTCTTGCCTTCCCAGCCACCGGCTTGGCTTCCTCTGGCGTTCAAGTCGAGTGTACGGCATTGCAGTTCAAATATTGACAGAGTGAATTAACGCTTGCCAGGCGAGCGCGGCGCTCGGTGGGCAGAACTCGGAACAATATGCCTGGGCGCGGAGGCGGCGCCGGCTAATAACCCGTCCCCACCGCGATGAGGACTACACGCGCCCAGATGAATACTAATTAGACAATATGTGTAGGTACTTACCGTTTAGACGGGCAGGCCTGATGAAAAATTTTAATGTTGGAAGGGCTGTAATGTTCCTGGTGTTTGCCACGTGTGGTTTTTGTTTTTTTAAATATTTTCTGACCGTATGCGTCACCACAGCAACAGTCGATGTCGTATACCAGTCATAATGAAGGTAACGTAAGTAGATATCTACTTGCGTTTTAACAATATTGCAGAAAACGTAAATCTTTACATGCAGTTTGTTGAATTTACATTTACAAATCAACATGAATGGATACCGGATGAATCTATTTGATTAGTAGTTGGTGTTGTTAGGCACCTTCTATGAAACCTTCAGTTAGATAAGTAGCCAGTAAGGTCTCGTACTTTTTTCACTAGGTAGGTTTAAGAAAACGTATTAAATATTTTTGTGTTGAAATTTCTTGCAAGCTTATTGTAAGAAGTTTTGCATCACAAATAATCACAATCTGCTACATGTACCCGAGCAGAGCAGTAGAGCAGACTGAAACTGAACCTAATAAATTAATAGGTACCTTAATTTGCGTACCTAGTTCTTTAACAAAAACGTATACCCCAAAAATATAATAACCTTTAGAACAACAATGCTATGAGTCACACCCCGCACCGTGTAAGGAGCTAATCTTAGGAAATCTCTGTTCAAAGTAAACATAACTTTATCTACTAGCATGCAGGTGAATACATTTGCAAACAGACGCTTTTTTATTTATTAACTTTAGATTTGTTATCGTGTTGTACACCCTGTAGTGTTTTTTGTAAATATTTAATGTAGGTATATCTATGGGACCACTGATTCCAGCAGCTGTCTTACTTGATACATACCTAATTATTATGGCAGACATGCAAAAAAAGTAATTTATTAAGAACTATTGAAATGCGTTGGCGCCAATGAAAATCTCAAAAAACCGGTGGGTATTATCTATCTCTTTTTGTTTTTTCCCGAGATATTTGCTTCGAGACGGCCTAACTTTCAATACTTACGAGTTGCGGGTCATTTGATACTTAAATCAAAGAGCATTTATTCGAAACACAGCGCGATCTAAATCACTGGCTAGTAAGATTAACGAGATAATAAATGTCTAAACCTCTTTTGATGTAACAATGTTCAAAGATATTTTCTTCCTAATTCTTTATTCTTACTATTATAGTGATATTAAAAAAAAAAGTCTTATGTTGGTTGCTTTACGTGTATCTAGTTAGGAAAAAAGTTTTTTTTCTTCTTTTTGGCAACTGTCTCCAATACGATGTTGTCGACGTACCTACATTTGTTATTGACAATCTACTTACTTATTCTTAATTATTCGGTCGGTACCCTACCATCTATGGACCTGGGTCCGTATTGTCAGACAAAGTTTTACATTGCCCTAAGTCAAGTGATGTCAAATCATCCAATGTCCCTCAAGATAAATTTCTTAAACATCTTCTAAGAAATCTACCTGCTGTGTTATCCGAAATATGTGTAAAAGAGGCGACATAGTTTTATCACCTTTCACACGGAAGGAAGAACAACAAAACTTAAATGTGAATCACGCGCAGGATACGCGTTAAGAAATATAAACTATCAAACGGAAACCAGCCAGGATATCCTTTTTTATTTATGGTATGCTGTCTCCTTAGCATCCAGACGCACTTATAACGCCTTACCTGGGCGGTGTTCGGTGGGTACCAGCGGCCATTTTGAAAAACATGCGCGTGCGTCGTTTCCTGCGACGAAATGGTACGCTACCTACCCATTGTTATATGGGAGGGGATGCGTGTGACATGAATACATATTGAAATAATGGTTTAACTGTCGAATAGAAAAAATGTGTAGGTCCTACAGCGGTAGGAAGGTTTCTTGTTCAATAGATATTTGGTAAACTAAACACAGATACCGGGTGGAAGTTTTATCGAATGTTTTTGACTAGGACACTCTGTTTTGTCCAATCGAGTTTGGGAGCTGATGTTGAATAATAAGTTTTGTTCTATTTTTGATGTTATTGAGGTTTTAGCTGCCTACCTTCGAGTTATTACTAGTGGGTATCTATTTAGTAGTGACAGCACATACAAAACTTAATGTTATCTATGAAAAAAAAATTAAGGACCCTGTAGACAGTCTATAATAATTACCCTCCAGTTTTCCTAATATTCAGGGGTAATTAGTGTAAGCGCAATACCTGGCTTCGGCTTGTTGGTTGGTTTTTATTCAGCAAGAGCCTGATAGTCCCTTTCACCCCTCCCTGAGCTAGAGAAGTTATAAACCTCCTAACTCCAAAATACCTACCCAGTATAATATATCTATATACCCAGGAAATAAAAGCTACAATATTGACCCCTTTCTAAGCAACGTAAATGGTACTTATTGAAAGTCTCCATTTCTACGAAGTGGTTGGTGGTAGGTATGATATTTAAGTTAAGTAACATTCGTTTCTACTTAAATGTCTATTGGGAAGAAAACCTTATTACTTACCTACAGTCAAAATCTACCTACTGCCACTATTCAATCCAAGAAAGCGGCGGCGTTTAGAAACTAGATAGGTACAATTAAAACAAATGCTTTTACAATCAAACAGCGTTGGTATCTGCTTATCTGTCTACTTACATGCAACGCTCTGTCTAGCATGAATGGGTAACATACTGGTGCTCATTACAATCGTTTAGAGAGCCTAATTATACGATCGGTGAGTCATGATTGGTTACGTCACTGGCCCATTCATCTTCCGCCTACAGAGTTTATGGTAGCTTTCATTCATGGTCACACTGTCTTACTATGTACCAGGGGGCCCAAGCATACTGACATGGCCCAAGTGTATTAATTAGAGAACAGATTATATGCAACATAAAAAGCTTGTTAAAACATGCAAAATGATTTAAATATGCACAAAAATTACCAGAATATACGAAAGGAAATGATATATTTAAGTGTGGAAGATCCATACTTCGGCACGAATGGGTAAGCTCGACCGGAGTGATACCACGGCCTCACAGAAAACTGCCGTGAAACAACCACAGCGTTGTGTTTCGCTGTGTGAGTAAGGTTACTGGAGGCCCATTTCTTCCCCTCCCCCAATCCCTCCTCAATCCCTAAATCTCCAAATCCCTAATCCCTAAAAGGTCGGCGACGGACTCGTAACTCCTCCGGTGCATGTCCATGGGCGACGCCAAAGAGTAGAGTAATATAGTGGATAGGCGGCGCTGATTGCTTACCATCAAGTAATCCGCCTGCTCGTTTACCGATCGATTACATAAAAAATAAACATTTTAGGAATCCCCCAAAAAAGAGGCCACATACAATTGCGAAATTATTTTTTAGAAGGCGATAATAGGTAGGTAGGTACTCTATTGTTATCTAAATCCAAAATAATATCATAAATGCGAAAGTTACCTACTCTGTCTGTCTGGCTGTCTTTTCTTCACGCCTAAACTACTGAACCTATTTGTGTGAAATTTGGTCAGACATAGTTTGGCGCTCGAGAAAGGGATAGTTTTTTAACCAAAAATCTGCAGGAAGTCACTATTCCACGCGAAAAAAAGATGCGGGCAAAAGCTAGTCGTCTATAATATGACTTTTTATGTAAAACTAAACAATCAAATTTTTTTTTTAAATTTCAGTGGTAAATTTGTGTTGTCTACGACCATTTACAATATTTTTAAATGGAAAACGTTAGTTCTACATCTCCTAAGGTACCTAACTCAGTAGAATTTGAACTTGGATATCTACTAAGTCCGCACTTATTTAAGAGTGAATAATATTGAAAATGTATCATATGCATATGCATATTCATATGGTCGGCTCGAGGGAGTAATACCACGGCCTCACAGAAATCCGAAATTCCCCTCAACCAATCCCTCCCCAAGCCCTAAATCTCCAAATCCCTAAATCTCCAAATCCCTAATCACCAAAAGGTCTGCAACGTACTCGTAACTACTCTGTTGTTGCGGGTGTCCATGGGCGGCGCTGATTGCTTACCATCAGGTAATAGGTAGTGTGATCGTTTGCCGTCCTATCACATAAAAAAACATAACTATTACCGCTAAACATGGCTCAAATATGTAAAAGTCTATGCGAATATGCACCTGCATATAATCCGTTATTGTTATAATAGTGTAACTAGTGTAAGTCTAACTTAAGTGGGTCTAGTTTAACTTACGTTCAAAATGTGGGAGAGCATGCTTCTGTACGAATGTGTCGGCTCGACCGGAGTGATAGGTACCACGACCTCACGGAGAACAAACATGAAACAACCATAGCATTGTGTTTCGCCTTGTTAGTGAGGTTACTGGAGGCTCAATCCTTTCTATGCCCTAATCCCCAAAAGGTCAGCACCACTCTCGCAACTGCTCCGTTGTTGTAAGCATACAGTGTCGCCTATGAACACCCTTCAAAGGCGGCGCTGACGGCTTACCATCAGGTACCTAATCCGTATTATAATTAATCACCTTGCACTATCACTCCATGAAATAAGAAATTGGATAGTTAGGTAAGTATTTATAATTCGATAAGACCCAAATAATCTTTTTCGTCTCTTCAACGCAATTTAATTTAGAAAGGTATCACATTTTCTTTCATTATTTTTAGAAATATGTATATAAATATTAGTATTTAGGTAGCTGTACGTATTTTACTAGTTAATTTTCATGATATAAGTATGTACCTACAATACCGCCAACGTATCTTGGCGAGTCTGAAGTTAGCCGATTAGCTGCGCAGTACACAATTTTGTTCCTAAAACATCCATTGCGCAGACAAACGGCTAACTTCAGACTCGCCAAGATACGGCGGCCGTACTGTACCTACCTATGGTATTGGCAAAAAATAGAAACTTCACGTTCACGTGACACAGTACAAAACACCTAACAAAATTCGTACACCGAATAAAAACTTGACATTGGACAACAGGATAGTTTCCTAGAACAAAAATAAATTGTTTTGACTTTTCAATGTAATGAATTATTAAAATATAACTTACTTAATTTTCGATAATTTCTAGTTAACTTTTAAAATATAAGTATGTTTTTTGACTTAAAAACATTATGAAGTCAGATTAATAAGTTACAATCTCATACATACCTACTGAATAACTTAACTCGTAAAAGTGTCGTTTTGACAATTAAATAAAAGTATTGAATTTGACTAGTTGGAAACTACCGATCCGGAAAAAAACTATGAATTTGACAAAGAACTACTTTATCAAGGTATTTCTGCGATAGGTATTATTACTTAGATCCAGATCAACAAAATTCGGATGTTTCCGCCTCGAGTCGGATCCCATTCGGGATGTTTGGAATGACGGCACTGGCCGTTACTAGTCACTCTGATAGCAGTGATACACGAATATTGTATTCTGGTAAGTTTTCTTAAAATAGTATTTTTTAAGAGTAGGTAACAAATTATTGTTGTTGTTTTCTAATAGTAACGTTAAAACAAACATTTTTTTTTTCTTAGTTTAAAAACACGTGGCTAAACGTACATTATATTTATTAACATTATTTGAGGTTAAAATCAAACATTTGTCATATTAGAATTGAGACATCTGCTTTACTTGTAGTTAACATTATTATTTTGTAAACATTTAATGACGTTATGACATAAAACCTAACCTAACCTAACCTAAAAAATGTACCCACGAAATTCAAAAATAAGTCGGCATTCTAGGGCGACCTGCCTACTATGATGACTACCTACCACCTATATACTACACCTAGTTTTGTTTTAGGTTCCTACGGATGGAAATGATCTTTCCGAATGAAGTATGGTTGGAAATTTTCAAAAAGATAGACAGGCAAAAGTTGATGGAACTAAGGTTAGTATGCCGTCGATTTTATGACCTAATAGAATACCTTTTAAACAAGAATCCGGAGTGGAAAGTGTTAGCTGATGAAACGATACTCTACGAGTGCTTGGAGATGACAATGCAGAGAGCCTACCCATACGAGCTCGTATCTCATTGGATGGACATCCACGATCCAGTACTGTGGCGAGGGACTTATTTATCTTACAAAAAATGGCAGAAAGTTTTGGTAAATACGTTCACGCAGGACACGATAGACACAACTGCAAGTTTTGGAAATATCTCCTGCATTTGTACCTTTGATACATTTATAGCAATTGCTTTCGATAACGGTTTCATTGCAGTTTACTCAATTGATGACATAAGTAATCCATTTTACGTAGCAAACCACGGCAATGATTTAGTGCAGGTCGAATTTTGGTATGCTGATGGCAAAGTAATGGTCGTATCTGTTGGTGTCGACTGTGCCTTGAAGTTTTGGGACACTCAGAGTAAAAATGAAATATCTAGTAATGGTTTCTTCGCCAACAGCATCAGCTCCGGCGAATGCCGGCATTTTTGCATAGGCGATATGGGAGGGATCCTAACTTCATATGAGAGGGTTGATAACCATATAATATCGGGACCTAAACTAGATCTACACCTCAGGGAGAACCAACAAGTCATTGCGCATGTTGTTGATGGAACATATATGAAAACCATGGCATTTGAGGTAGGTGGCACTGTGCTGTTTCTATACAGAGGAGTAATAGACGGTGGGAAGTTGATCAAGTTCCAATTCATCCAGGAAAAAGATTGGACTCGGTTGCCGGAACATTTGGGTGCTTCGTTACAAAGATTGGTAATGCCAACAAATATATTCTTCTTTGGAATTGGCCGAGACTGTATTGGATCGACCAATTACTACAATAACATTTGGCATGAGTACAAGTTGGGCCATCACTTTGGATGCAATGTTACGGCAATGGCGCTGCACGCTGAGATTCTGATGTTTGGTCTGGAAGATGGCTCCATCCACTTACTTCACACCCCCCACTACGGCCATGTAAGGAAGCTAAAGAAGCGGATCAAACATTCAAAGAAGATTCAAGTGGACAAGGAGCCTATAGATGATGTAACTATTTTGGAAGTTGACAAGAAACCTTGTATTGTTGCAACCACTAGTCATAAAGTTCATTTGATTAACTTCTTTTAACTCTTAAATTTATTTTTGTAATATTAATAAACGGTTTTTATATACACGAGAAAAAGCTTTCAGCAACTTGTAGCTTTTACACTTCACTTCTTGTCAATGGTCTGATTAATAAACCAACATCGTTCCCAGCTGGATAAGCGAAAAGATTCAACGCGGTCCCGGGCCTGGAGGAAGGAAATATGACGTGTGGTTTTTAGGCAGTAATAGTTTGACATTTGATCGCCTTCCCTTGGGCGAGAAATACATAAAAATAAGCTTAATATTAATTAAACTTGTCACTAGGAAATAGGATAGGAAATATGAGTAGGTACCTCAATTTCCTGGGATGTTAATAACATCCGTGTTCTCAGTACACCAAACATTACAAACTAAAACAAACCAAAAAACACAGCAGTGAGTTTAAATAAGTGGGTTTCTAACTAGTCGAGTTAAAAGATCGACCAATTTTTTTCATTTTTGTGTACAATAAATGTAAGTAGGTAGGTACATTGAAACAAAAATTTACATTCAATAAGTACCTAAATACGAATATAAACGATTTCCAAGAATTTGTTAACAGGAAAACAGATAAGTATATCCCGCAATTTTACTTAGAAAGCTACAATAAAGCAACATTATATACATAGGTACTAACTATTAATATTATACTTGAGACAGAGATCTACATACGTCTCAACGTAAGTATTTTACGAAACAATATTTCGCCACTGTAAAATTATCATGCCCTAACTTCGTCGCGTGCGCATATTTTCGCGTGCCGTCGCCATTGTGGTGGCTGTGCGACGCGATTTGAATGCTCATGCGCATTGGTGTTACTACCTATATGACATACGGGCCTGCTTTTTGAGCGGGTTCGCTTTTAATTTAAGGCGAATTTTCTGCTGTGAGTTTTTCTACCTTGGGCCTCCTATAATCTCTTATGTATTGTTTTTCCTAATGTAAGTACAAGGAAATACAATAAAATCGTTGTTTTGCGGTGGTTTCTGGTGAGTTTCACTCTGTTTAAAAGGTCATTCGAACTTGAAGCATAGTTCTTTTTTTGAGGGGGATATTGTTTATCGAATGTCTTTTCCAGCCTGGTTCCAGGTTCCAATCTTAGTGGGGCGAAAAAACCAGGGCCACGGACCATTAGTGTTCTTTCACCCGGAACTCTTGCTGAAAGCTTTTTCTCGCGTAAAATTTCAAATTCCATCATGCCGTAAGTCGATTCTGTATCTTCGGTCCCTCAATAAACGGTTATTCTGTATGTTTTCATTAAAAAATCCACCCCACGTGAGCTAAAGAACACACAGCTACAGTTGTTGCGTTGCCATCGTTACGAAAACAGAAACGTAGCATTTTCATTCAGAGCACTCTCCTTCGTGAATTTAAGAAAGTGTTATTTTATTTATTATTCAATTCCTTTCCATAACATAACGCTTCCACCTGTTGTCTGAACTTCTTTGTGCCAATGAAAGTAAATAACTGTATTTGATCATATTCATAATGAGAACTTTTTCAGTAATTACCTGTAAGTACTTACATTATAAACTATTGTAACTATGATACTGTACTTACATTTATCCAACATTTTTGCCGACATTTTAAACTTAGATATTAGTTCAACAGTTTACGCACGTAAACATTTTAAGTGTGGGAGAGCCATGCTTCGGCACGAATGGGTCGGCTCGACCGGAGTGATACCACGGCCTCACAGAAAACCGGCGTGAAACAACCAGTGTTGTGTTTCGCCGTGTGAGTGAGGTTACCGGAGGCCCAATCCTTCCCCTTCCCTAATCCCTCCCCAGTTCTTAAATCTCCAAATCCCTAATCCCTAAAAGGTCGGCAACGCACTCGTAACTCCTCCGTTGTGGGTGTCCATGAGCGGCGCTGATTGCTTACCATCAGGTAATCCGTATGCTCGTTTGCCGACGTATTACATTAAAAAAAAAACCTTCGACTAGTTTCTAGCCACACTCGTAATGATGAGCCCTAAATCGTAAACGAAAAACATTTGAATCCTTATCTTCACCAAGTTAGTGAACTTATTAAGCCGTTAGTACACGGTACCTTCAACTGTGTCATATAGGTACACATTGTACACGTCTGTGTAACCTACCCCGATAAGCCTATCCTACTAACACAAGTAGGTAGAATGTCAATCTATTGTGAAGTATAAAGTAAATAAAGGTTTAAATATATTAAGCGCACCAAATGTGCCTACGTAAGAAAGGGTCGTAGGTCTAATAAGTCGTCCACAACTTCTGCCTATCCTCACAGAATAAAGGTAAGAGTACAACTGTCTTTATTGATTCAGCCGGGGTTGCGGGGTAACCGCAATGAGGCACCGCGACCTCGGCCCAGAGCAGGAGAAAGAACAGGGGGGTTTTTAGTCAGTAAGAGTCTGACACTCCCTCCCGCCCGGCCCTGGGCGGGAGAAGTCATTTGATGATTTTCCCCTCACAAAAAAAAACTTGCAGCAGCCTTATGGATATGCCTATATATGTATATATACCATATATCTATCTGATGGTAAACAATCAGCGCCGTCCATGGACACTCTCAACACGTTGTCCTGGAGTTACCATTGCTTTGCCGGCCGTTTGGGAATTAGGGGTTCAGAGATTAAGGGATGGGGAAGGGTTGTAGGGAAGTTAAGTGTTTTTAAAGCATTGAGGGAGATGGGGAGGAGAATTGGGCCCCGGTTACCTCACTCACACGGCGAAAGACAACGCTGTGGTTGTTTCACACCGGTTTCACGGCCGTGGTATCACTCCGATCGAGCCGGCCCTTTCGAGCCATAGCTTGGCTCTCTCACACACCCTACACTTAAAATGGAACAGGTGCTGGTCACTTTATAACAATGACGTCATACTATTGCCTGCACGTATTTCTCATAAAACTATAACTTGACACTCAACTTTCGACGATGACACGACCACCCAAAGCGATACAAGCAACACTTTGTTGCAAAAATTTATAGACAGATTCATATTAGGTAACATTATTTGAGACCCGTGTATACTCGTATACGCACACTCATTGAAGTGTTACCTAAATACCCGTGTAAATTATTATCCTCTGCTTTATTAAATTGTAAATTGTCATAGAGACGTTGATATTACATTGACACAACGATAAATAAACGACCAATACCGGAGGCCCAATACTTACTAGATAGGTACCATCCTGACATCCGATGTAGCGCATTCCACAGCAAAACAGACTGGACAAAGAAGGAGTAGTGAAGGAAATCAGTGCGATGAGTAGGACATTGGAGAAGACGGTTATGAGAAGGAAGTATTTACAGTTGTTTTCGCACATGTATTGAAAGAAAGAGGTTAGATAGCTAGGCGGGCGAGTTAAGGAAAGAGAACAGAGTAGTGTAATGTCGGCAATGCACTTCGTTTCATCTGGGTTGTCCATGAGTGGTGCCCAATGCTTACCATCAAGTAATCTGTCAGCTGTAATAGATGACTCAAAGTGAAACTTAATACTGACACAAATGGAATGGAACAGGTAGGCTTTAAGTACTTACATAGAAAGTCTTTGTAGAAAAATCTATGACTGAAGACAGTCGTTGTTGTATGTGGCCAGCCAGCCAGGTAAGTTTGTAAGTTTGTATGTAGGGGGTAATCTTTGGAACCGCTGGTCGGATTGCCAAATTTCTTTCACTGATAGGTAGCTGCAATGTTCCTGTGTGCTATAGGCTATAAAACATCACGCTAAGATAAAACGGAGCAAAGCAGCGGGTGAAACCGGGCGAGTAGTTAGTATAATAAATAAGGTTGTGGACATAATTCTGTAGCGTGGCGTCTTGTGGCGAAACAGAACGCTCCGGTTTCATACATTTGTCGGCACGCGACTAGACGCAGCACACCATACCTTCTTCTGGTGCGACTCGACACAATAATATATACGGATATAGTTTAAACTTTAACCTATCTACACAACTGCATTGGGTATTATGCGATATATTGATCTGCTTGGTAACATTAAACTTTTCTTCAAGGTCGGAGATTTTAGCTGTCTCTCGTCAGCGGGATGGGTCTACTGTTAAGTGTAAGGTCACGACTGCAGGTAGAGCGTGCTCAGAATTTAGGTTTTAAAGTTTCGAAACAATTCTTAGCAAAAAAAATATTTTTTTATGTCTTGTGACCTAATCTAAGGCTTTAATTTTTATTTTATGAGATAGGGCGGCAAATGAACCGAAGATTTACCTGATAATAAGCCATAGAACCGCCCATGTATTAGTGCGCTGCCTACCTTTTGGAGATAAGGGTTTCAGATGCTAAAGGATTGGGGAAAGATGAAGGGAGGGGAAGGATTGGGCCTCCTGTCTCTATGAGGTCGTAGTCTCACTCCGGTCGAGTCGACCCATTCATGCCAAAGATCGGTTCTATGAAATCCAACTAAAAGGAATATTTCAAGCAACCGATACCCCATTCGTTGTGCCTATCATGCATATGACTTTGACTTTGCTTCTTTAGTGATTGCATATTAAGTAGGTACCTATGCGTAGGTAACAATTTTAGTTCAAGACTACAAAACGTTCATATATTTGTGTTCTAAACGCCTAAGTATTTATTGCCGGATTTATTGCTTCTACCGACTTCAATACACATTCAGAATAATATTAACGAAGGGCCTCCGCCTTATTCAGGTTAATTTTAGCTATCAAGCAGACAATCACGATATTTCCATTACACATTAACGATGGAAGGAAGACAATATTTCTATGAGCGTACCTATTAAAGTAATGTAACCATGTGTGTTGAATCGAAATTGCATAGCAAGGAATATAACGACACCAAATTTGTACAGAAACCCATTGTAGCCACAGAGGGCAGTCGATTGACAATCGACATTCGTTTTCCATAATTGAACAACGTCTATTGGTCATCGCACGTCGCCGCCATTTTTATATTAGTATGCGAACCGCGTTTCCCGCCAAAGACATTCGTGCCGCGCCCAACTCCTCAATAGAAAGAATCATGATGAAGGAATTTGTGTTCGTTTTGTGTACGCGACAGCGTATGATAAACGATGAATAAACAATAAGCGTTTCTAGGTATGACGACAAATACCTGATCGGGTTTACTGCAAGACCTCTTGGTAACATACCTACATAAATTTCAACGTATTCAATACATTCGTCTTTTAATCTTCAACTCACGGTGGCAAGCACATAAGCGCATTTTACGTAAATTAACAATAAATAAGCAATTTGTAGTATAAACAGCTAAGATCGTAAATCGGATCATAAAAAACCAATAAAATAATCATGTTTCGTAGCCGTTTACACTATTATTTAGGATTATTCTCAGTTTCGTCATTTACTTTTATTTCGTAAAGTTCAAAAGTATTCAATATTCGTTGAGATACGAACTATTAGCAATTATAGAATGAAATTCTGTGAATTAATTCCTGAACGTTTGGACCAATGTCAAAAGTCTAATATGTCAAAACCTTTAAGTTGTCATCGTCACGTTTCATTACCTCGCAGCCCATGATGCGTCATTTTGTTAGCATGCATATTACCTTTTATCTCTTTCTTTCACATTAACAATCTGATAAAGCAGATTTATCCATGTTCAAAATATATATCCTTAACACTAAAAACAAAGCTACGGGTGTATCGATGTATTCTTATTCCTCTAAATATTTTTTCAACAAGATATAAAGTTTTAAGCAGTAAACATGCAAGATTTTACGAGTATATTAAACATTATATTTATTATAAGTGGTGGTGTGTTGACTTTCGTGATTTTGTTCATTTTTGCTAAGAGACAGATTACAAGGTTTGCCCTGAGGTCCAGGAGAGGCCCTCACGTTCCAATAGGAACTGATGCAAAGAAAGTAAGTAGATTATGCCTAGATTCTTATTGTCACTGCAGATCTGAATTTCAAGCAACATTTTCATCCGCTGTGGTTAAAATGCATATTTGTTGTCATTTATAACATTGTAATTTCTTCGATCTGCAAGCATTAGGTGTAGATTCAGAGTATACATCGAAAAAACTAATAATCTATCAACTCTAATTTTGGTGTAATCTGTTGCTCTTTCATATTTACATCCTTTTTTCCAGTGCCTAAAGAAAGAGCTGGAGCGTCGTATTGAGGCAGTGCCCCGCATCATGCATGAGCCTAGGCTTTTGAGCACGGAGCCTTCGCACTACATCCTGGAACCACAGCAGCCATACCACTACAGGTTCCGAGCTGTTGATGATGTGAAAACTCTTGGTAAGTCAGTGTTTACTATATAATGATGTCTGTATTTTATAAAAAGTTATGACACATGATGGGGTTGTCATATCTGAGATAAAACCACAAAACATAATATGAACATCTTGCAAAAAGGTATCATGTTCATAAATATAATAGTGGCAGCACTCCTCTAGTATTTTCAGGGTCCATGACCAACACCAATTGCTCAATATTCAAGTGATTCTTCTGTTTGTTCTGCATCCCTACCATGGAAGGATATCACATTTAACAATGCTTTCATTTTGGGAGAGAGGAAGTAGGTCTCTATGTTATCTCATAAGAGTAATGACTAAACTATTTAAAGTGCATAAATAAACAATTATTTTTATTCTTTTCTTATTGAATAAATTTTTTCTAAGTTGGTATACTTCTACTGATTTGAAATATCGCATGATCTCACTGTAATATGAATCTGGAAGTCAATAGGGGAGGCCTGTGTTCAGCAGTGGATGTCCTGTGGCTGATATGATGATGATCTCACTATTTAGTACATTATCTAATGAGCAATAGGATATTCATCTCCCACACATAAAGTTAAATATGATCTGATATTTTTCATTGTATAAACGACAAACTAATTGGATTATTAAGTTTCATACCCATTCATCACCCTTATTAAAAGGTTTCTTATGTGAGTGAGTTTTATTCTTCACTGCTAACCATGTCTCCTTGTTGTCTGTTTTGATTACAATACCAGGGTCAAGTGCATTTATTAACACCTACAACACAGCCACTCACTGCATTATTGTAAACTACATTTTTTATGCAGTTAAAGCAACTAGTCATGGAGACCCACAACTCAAGATGGATTATGAGTGTGTTGCCGGCCTTTAGAGAGTTACTGTTGTAAAGTTTTAGGGATTGAACAGTGATACAAAGAGGGAAGGATTGAGCCTCTGGTAAGCTCAATCTTATCTCAATCAATGCCGTTGTTTGTCTATGAGGCCCTTAATCTTACTTTACTGTGTTTATGTAAGAATATGTTTATCTCAAAAATTTTTATTACACACTATATTGTTTATTCAATTGCGGTCGCAGGTCTGCAGAAATAAATAATAATTAAACTAATGAATGTGTCACATTAACATTAAGCAAACCACACTAGGCCCTCTCTAAACTGTCACAAAGTATTGTTGTTGATGACATATCATTACCATAATCATTTACATCAATTAATGTCTTTCAAAATCTGAAAATGAAAACATAATATCACAACAATAAGATACAAGTTACTTTATCATCAATATTAATATAACAATGTTTCAGAGGAAGAGATAGCTCGTCAAGACCCAGGTCTGCGGCGGCACCCTCGCGAGTCTCTCAGAGCCTTCCTCCTGTCCTCCCTAGCCGCCCCGCTGGACGGGCGTGGCCAAAAACTGGTGCACCAGTTCTGTGATACCTACGAGTTTGCCAGGCATCATCCAGGAGAGTTCGGGGAAGATGAATACACAGCATATAGTCGACTGCTCTTGAAGTTACTTGATGCGTAAGTGCTTTCATGTTCAATTTTGTCTTTTTACAAAATATAAAATGCATAGATACGGTTTCGTTTTTATTAGCAGCTACATAAGTCATAAGTAGGTATAAAGTATAAGTACCTAAATAATGACTTAAACCTTTGCGTTTCATGTTAAGAACATATAATTTCGCGGGTATTAATGCGAAAAATAATTATTTAGAGTCAGACCACGACCTGTGCAACCAAACGTCAAGCCTACCAAAGTATTTAATTAAATAATAATTTTTCGCGTCAATACCTACGTAATTAAAATTAAATATTATGTAAATTAGCTCTGTAAGTTACAGCTTCCAATTGAATCTTTTTATAATTTCAGCTGCAAGTACCGGCGTCACACAGCTCCGCAATTGCGCGATTGCAGCGTGACAGTCCCACAACAATAGCGCTACAGTCGCGCAACAGTTGCCCAACTATTGCCCCACCTGACAGATGTTGTTGTATGACTTCAGAGCCCGTTTGTTGAAGAGTGTGGGTACATGCGTGGTGGTGTCGGGGCGTGGCTCCCCGGTGCGGCGCGCGCGCTTGCTGGACGCGGCGCGCCTGCGGCCCTCCGCCCTCGCCGCCCTGCCCAGGCACAATAAGTTGCCCGCCGCATTACATAAACATTACACAGCGCTTGAGGTTTGTTCAGCTTACTTCATTCGACGGACATGTACCGCTTTTATTGTCCTGCTTTGTACCCAACATCATACATATTCCATTCTTTTTTTTATCAGTCGGCAAACAAGTCTACAGCTACATCGAGGTAGGACATCGAAGGTCCCCTTATGGTAAGCAATCCAATCAGCAACACAAAGAGTTACGAGTGTGTTGCCGGCCTTTTAAGGATAAGGGTTTTGGATATTTAAGGATTGGGGAGGGGGAGGGATTGGGCCTTCGGCCTCTGCGTTGTAGTTATTGCACGCCGGTATTCTGTGAGGCCGTCGTATCACTCCGAACTCTTCTATCATTCATTAATTATTCACAGAACATGCCAATAGACTCCAAGTTGGAAGAGGAAGTGATTCGGGTCCCCGTAAAGAGCCCCACGGAGCCGCTGGTGAAGGCTCCAGCGGACGAGACGGCAGTCTGAGCAAGGCTGCAGCGACACCCTGCTCAAACGCTTTAGAGTGGGGTGACCGTTGCTTATACAATGATAGACAAACTGTGAGTGTTTCGTAGTGGAAATACTAATAAAGTGAGTGATACGGAATGGATATTTCCAACGCAATCAATTTTGAACCACATATAATGGGCAATAGAACCTATATCCGTCAGTTTTACTGGAAAGTTACCAGTTCCGAATGTGCAAGACAGTTAGGGTTGGGTATTTAAGCACATTATTATACCGCTGCCCTGGCCTGGAAGAGGAGAAGGCCTATAGCAGGAAGAGACGAAGGCACGGGATGGTTTTTAGTCAGTAAGAGTCTGATATTCCATCTCGCTCCACTTAGAGTGAGAGAACAGATTTGATGATTTAAAAAAAATGTACTGTTTAGGGTTTATGTTAGTTCATAAACTTGAAATGTATATACTTAGACTTGTATATAATATATAAAAATTTTAAATAATATACTCAATCAAGTTATTTGGTGTACAGATAATGAAATGAAACTTTTGTCTGTATAGAGACGGTAATTACTGTTTAACATATGTTTTATAATAATTATTCTTGTTATTGTCTCTGTAATATAAGTTGGATATAAGACAACAATATTTTAAGTTCCTGTTATATCTATAACAACTGTTGGTAAACCTAAATAAAAAAATATAAAAAAAACTTAGTTCGATGTTGTTGTCAGAGGGCATACAGCGAGTAATTTTTTAAAACCTTACCGCGTGTAGGACCTTAATTGGTTGGGTAAATTGATGCAAGGTAATCAAAGTGCTGCACGAATTTTTTTTGTAATAGGAAGGCAAACGCGCTAATTGATTACCTGATAGTAAGCTGCAGCAATCAGCGCCGCCCATGGACACCCACAAGAGGAGTTATTAGTGCGTTGCCGACCTTTTCGTGATTAGGGATTTGGAGATTTTGGAATTGGGGAAGGGGAAGGTATGGGCCTCTCGTAACCTCACTCACACGGCGAAATATAACGCTGTGGTTGTTTCAAGCCGGTTTTCTGTAAGGCCGTGGTATTACTCCATCGAGCCGACCCATACGTGCCGAATCATGGCTCTCCCACACTTTCTCACATCATAAACATGTCATTTGCGCTAACGTAAAGTAAACTCACACTGGGCATTCTGGTAAAAACTCGAGTAGAAAAACTCGACCTAAACACCTCAAACGAAGCGCCAAAGATAAGTATGAAAAGGACCATCTAATATGGAACGTATTTTGTTTGTAATAGGTATCATATTTCATTATCACGTACATGAAGGTGGTGGAAGAGGCTCTCAGTCTAACCGTTTATAGCTAATAATGTTAAGTATATGCGTAGGTACTAGTAGTCTAATCAGACGATGTAAATATTCAAATGTGATACCGGTAGAACAATGATTTTACATGAGAAAGTTGTAAAAAATGTTGTTAAAGATAATTTCTGTAAATATCATAGTATTTATTATGTATAAAAGCCAATGTATGTAAATATAATTAAGTAGTCAAACTTAAATTTCGACTTTATTGTAATGTTTTAAAGTTGAAAATCGGCTAACACCCGGTTTCTGAAAGGCTTGTCAACGCTAAAATTGACTAATCTCCTGTTAGATCTCTTGTCAAGTCATCTGATTGGTTGTTGATAATTCAGTCAACCAATTAGATGATTTGACAAGAGATTAAATTGATTTTAACATTGATCGGCCTTTCGGAAACCGTGTGTTAGACGGTTTAAGTTATTTAGAAAGAATATTCCATATTTATTACATAAGAGTTGAAATGCTTTGTCTAGATATTATTTATTTATTTTAATGAGTTAAACAGGGATGGCATGCCATTGGCACGTAACACAATGTTTTGGGAATGTTACTGAACCCAAAATATAGGTACGGTCAGCAACATATTTGTTGTCTCTGCAACTGTCCATAAAAAGCCGTTGTTTCTGGCCACACATTTGGTGCTCTTAAGTCAATAATTGACCATCCTTGGTTGATAATATGGTGATAGTTTTCTTGATAAAACGAATTTGTAACAACTTTAAACTGTACTCATTAAGCTGTTTAAAACCAGTTTATTATGGCATCGAACTAGAAGCTTAATGTGCCTTGGGTCCCGTTTAACTTCTGTGGACGTAAGGTTTATATAAGTAAATATTTATTTAAAGTATTTATCGATGCTATTAATCTGTCTAACACCCTTTAAATTTTATTTTTCTTTTAGTTGTTTTTGCTTTTGCATGTTGCAAATACGGCAGATAGGGCGGGAGTGATGCCTCCATCTCGCATTATATGATCTTTCCTCACATTCAAATGTAAATAATCTAAATATTATATTTATAATATATTTGTATGTAAATCTTAGCCAAATGTATTTAAATAAAGTATGCAGTATGATTTTTATTGCGATGTATATTTACTTATGTCTTAGTTAGTAAGTGCGCCGGTACGCAAAATAAATATTGGTTCAGTACAAACCAATGGTTACATAAGATATGGAATCTGCAAAAACTGTAGGTAAGTGACAATTGATTGATTTGAATTTAAATGTAAAAGATCCTGAAACTACCCTGGCTCTCCCACAGTTAAATTTACTTCAAATTGCCCAGCAGGTATAGGCAGCAGCTATTGAGTCAAATTTGATTTTCTCACACTTCATACTAGTACATACAAATATTTTTATTAATTTATTTGTTATTTTTTTTTAAATAGTTAACGATTTTTTTTATATATTTTTTCATTATAAAAAACTAACTGTACGACCAAAGCAATTTATGAATGATCAGCTACTCCCGCGCAGTTTCATTCGCTATTTGGCTTCATTTTTTGTTCTACTATTGGTCGTTCTCATTAAATTAAATATTTATTTATAGCCAGTGGTCTTTCTCGACAAATTTACTAGCCAACACAAAAAAAATAATCTAATCAAATCAGTAATTCCGTATATTAGAGCGGTCAAACATACTATTCAGTTTATAATAATAGTAGGTATAGATTTCCAAAATATATTTATATTAAACCACGATCATCATCAGCCTAAAAGTGCCCACTGCTGAGCAAAGGCCTCTTCTTACACGGGGAAGGTTTGAGCATTAACCTTTCGTATGTCATAAACGTGGATCCACGCGAGACACAATGTATTTTCTATTGTGTCTTATAAACCGATATTCAACGGGTTAATCAAATCAAGTAAACCACAACACTATTTACAATATTTATAACAAGGTCCGTATATGAGAAAAACCCATTTAATTTTGTAAAAGTACTTATTTAATGAGATGCACACACCGACCGTTACGTAGGTACAACCAGTCACTTATCATTGATTAATCACTCACATTAAAAAGATGACATGCGTAATGTACGCATTATTAGAAAAACAAATAAATAACAGTAAGTATATGTCATAGCAACATTTGAAGTTAGTGCGTGAAATAAAAATGGTTCCATTTTTAAAATAAAAAGTTGTCGATTGTCTCGCGTTAAGTACATTTTAGCACCCGTTGCGGTCGCTGGCATAGGTACGGACCTGCTTACAGGCCTATAAATCAGTATCATTATTACAGCCTGATATATTTATATGAAAACATATTTTGGAACTTATATGATATACTAATATAATAAAGAGATAAAATTTGTAAGTTTGTATATGTAGTGGGTAATCTTTGGAACCGCTGGTCGGATTGCCAAAATTTTTTATGGTATATGTCGGCAAACAAGCAGACGGATTACCTGATGGTAAGCAATCGGCGCCGCCCATGGACACCCGCAAAACCAGAGAAGTTACCAGTGCGTTGCCGGCCTTTTGGGGATAGGGGTTGCGGATATAAGGATCGGGAAGGAATAGGGGAAGGGGCGGGATTGGGCTTCCGGTAACCTCACTCGCACGGGGAAACACAACGTTGTGGTTGTTTCACGCCGGTAATTCTGTGAGGCCGTGGTATCACTCCGGTCGAGCCGACCCATTCGTGCCGAAGCTTGGCTCTCCTACACTGAAATGTGGTCAAAAATATGATTAGTATAGAAGGATTTATAAACCTGTAAATATATAACTAATCATAATTAACAGCAAGTGAAACTCCAATTAATAGATAATAAATTAAACTTTATTTCAGACAGTCCTTAGTATTAATGAAACAACGAATTTATTTTACAAACGGGCCCTTAAAACATCACTTACACGTCAAAAATGCTAAATGCTTCTCAACAATGGAGGAGTTTGTCATGATCACGCTTGTTGGAATTACAAGTAGCAGTTTAAAAGTATCAGAGATAGCTGATTCCGTCTCGTCGGGTCCTAAGATACGGGCTTCAAGAGCAGGGGTGGTAAAAAAAATATTTATACACTGCCGACACTACACAGCTCCTAAATCTTACTAATATTATAAAGAGGTTGTAAGATTGTATGTCTGTAAGTTTGTATGTAGGGGGTAATCTTTGGAACCGCTGGTCGGATTGCCAAAATTCTTTCACTAATAGGTAGTTACAATGTTCCTGATTGCTGTATGCTATAAAACATCACGGTACGATTAAATGGAGTCGAGCAGAGGGTGAAACCGCGCGAGAGTAGCCATTACATAAGTATATAAATTAGTACAACTGTTTACAACACGCTTCTAGAACTTCAGAATAGAAACGCGTCTGTCCTTTAGTTGGTAAAGCGCGAATTCTTCTGACCAAATCTTCGTATACTGATTTCTCATGCTTTTTGTATACGTTTTCAATATCTAGATCTGCAAATAATTTCCTAATACGTTGGACGTTTTCTGGATTGTCGATGCCGTAGTTTTCAGCGAAGATTTGACGTTGTGCTTCTGAGCAGCGAAGCAGAGCCGTGGCTGCGATCCAAGTCAATTTACCTTCTTGTATATCCGTGCCTGCCTTCCCTGTTCTGATCTCGTCGAAGTATATGTCCTTGTAGTCATTCTTTGAGAAAGAATAAACATATTATTACAATTTTATATTTAAAAAAAATCTTTGTCCCACACTTAGATTCTCCTGTGTCGTGGGTGACAAACATACAATTAACAGACATGACACCCAGACCCGGAACAACAATTTGTGGATCACATAAAGAGTGGTTTCGTGCGGGAATCGAATCCGCGACACGATGCACGGCAGCCAGTTGCCCAGCCACCGCACCAACCGTGCAGCCATACATACTTTAAAACTACAAATTCAAACACTAGAAATTTGAAGCTTTATGACATGCGTTTAAGGTTGCAAATGTAATAAAAATATATCAGGATCAAATTATCAACATCAAGACCCCGGTCTATGTAGGATCATGTATACATATATTTAATAGAATTTCAACGTTACAGGTTTGTAATAAAGGTGATATTGTTGTAAACAAAATTAGAAGTATTAGTAGACTTGTACTTCTTAAGCAGCTTATGTAAAGGTCAGTCAGTAGGTCAAGGGCTATTATGGGAGTCTCAGTAACTACTGATAATAACTTTCACTATAAACAATCAGAATCATTATTAATTGCTGTTACTTATTAAAGGTTAATGTAAAAGGTCTTAGCCTGTATTGTGACTCATTTTGTCGGCGGCCCGCTTCTCATGCAAGAGGGTGCAGGTTCGAAACCTGGCGAGTACCAATGTGACTTTTTCCGAGTTATGATAAATTATTTAGACACCATGGTATACGGTTAAGAAAAACGTCGTGAGGAAACCTGGCCTTATTTATAATTCCAAATTATAAGATTGAAATCGCCAATCCACCTTGAGTGAGCGTTTATTAATGCTTAAACCTTGTCCTAGAGGCCTATGCCTCTACTCACACGCCTATCCTAGCCTTTGCCCCCTGCTTAGCATAGGCTTAGAAGTAGGGCAAAGGCTGATGATGTGATATGATGTGAAACCACAAAAAGGTACTTTTGAAACGTCAAAACAGAAGAATAGTCTGTCAGTCAGTTCGTCAGTGAAGCTAGGTGTGCGAGTCTTATACATTGTAGGAATATGAAGATCTAGGCACGTACCTATAGACCAAAATTTTTGCATAGAATTTAATAAAAATAATTTATTTATCCCTTACCTGTAACTGTAAAAGTTTGCCCATATCCCAACAAATAGTGTGTACTTCTTCGATTTGATGTAAATTCTGATTCTTCCCCTTAATCAAGGTCATTGCCAAGTTCATGGGGAACTTGAAGGAGTAGACGGCGGTCTTCTGAAGAGCGATGGCGTCGAACCGTTCTACTGTAAACGTGTCCAGGTTGTTCTTCTCCTTCCTATAGTTGGATGCAAAGTCCAAATGCTGACCTATGCATGTGTGCATCATTGCCTAGTGATCGAAAAATACAACATTAAAAAATACAAGCTACGGGTGCATCTTTTTTATTTCGAAATGGGTATATACCGCACACATGGGTTTGGCCGCTATCACGCCTGGTGGTGAACGATAATGTGACCTACGATGGAGCATGCCTACCCATTTAAGCAACCTCACTTGGGCCTTGAAGACACCCAGGTAAGCTCTTTGGGGAACACAGACTCCGGCAAAGAATGTGCCTTTACATAAGCACACACGCGACGCGGTTAATTTACAATGATAGTATTGTTTCACGCCGGTCGTCTGTAAAGCTGTGGTATCATTCCACATGTCGTGGTAAAACTCAGCATTTCCTAACTTGTACATACGTGAATTGTAAAAGAAATAAATAAAAACAACAAACCCCATTACAGATCCTAACTAGGTCGCCATAAAGGGGGTCGTCTCCGAAATTCTGTTCGAGTATTTCAAATGCGCTGGTGAATATTAGTCCGCTGTCGTTCAGAGCTCCCATCCCAACGTCCTCGCGTAGATACCAACACTTTTGGCCGCGACGAGTCTTCGATGCGTCCATTATATCGTCGACCGTGAATAAATAGGAGTGTAACTGTAAAAAATAGCAATATTAGTATAGCAGACACGACTTAAAAGCCAAAAACGTGACATAGATCTTGTTGGACTCAAGAATAGACGGCGAACGAGCGATTGGATCATCTGATTCTAGTTGAACAGCATCTTCCATGGATACCAGAAAAGTTAAAAGAACTTTTTGGTGTGAACTGAATAGATTTGTATTGTCCTATAAACAATTAATATTTTTGCCTCGTTCGTCCAAACAATTGAACCGCTTGCCATGCTTGCAAGACCATTGCCACGCCTCCGAGACAGAAACTGGACGCCAGTTAGAAGGCCCAAAAATGCGGTAATGTCACCCATACAGCGAAACACAATGCAACCTTTGTTTCACGCCGGTTGTTTGTAATGTATCATTCCGGTCGAGCCAGCCCATTCGTCCCATATTGTACGGCTCTCCCACGCAAATGATGGCTATACCTTCCCCTAATGGAAGCGTGGAATCGATCAAAAGAGACTGATAAAATAAACACGAAGAAAACGTCGATTTAGGTACTTCTATATTTTTTATGTAAAACATAGTAGACTGTGAAAAATCTTTTGGCATTACACCATGTATGGACTAGTAATAAAATCTCTTTGGCTATACTTTTTGTATCTGGCTGCTTTTGGTCTCAGCGAAAGTTTAAATAAAGAACATATCTAATTCCCAATTCAAAATAATTAGGAAAATGTGTTGTTGTTGTCGAAAATAAATAGTTACTAGGAACAGATACCTATATACCTCATACCTATGTAATTATAATACGTACCATTTCTAGAACCCATCCCATGACCCGCGCTTTATGGTGATTGTCTTCTGTGAAGTGTTCTGGATCCTCCATCATTCGGTACGCGAAGGGCACTGCCAGACCTCTGCCCCTTTTACCTCCAGCCAGAGCATAATCTAACAACTAGAAAAAAATATGTGATCAAGGGTATTGATTAATAGGTACTAACTTTCGTGTGAGAAGATGCTTTTGCTCAGCAGTGGGCACTTGTAGGCTGATGATATGCTGTATGAGAGCAATAAAAAAAAACTAAATCCTTCGTGGCTTTTTTATACGACATTCAACAGACTATCGATCTCACGTAATCTTGTTTGCTTGCATTGAAACTTTATGAGCAGTGAGATTTACATAGAAAATCTTTATGAAACAGGAAAATAAGTTTAACCACACAGCATACCTACATTTTGAGTAATGAGAAATCAGGTTATTGATTTACCTACATTTTAATCAAGTACTTACCTTGGTCATCCAGGCTTCAACATCTTCCAGCTGGTCTTTGAACTTGGGGCTAGACATTAAAGAGCCAACGATCTCGGCCTGAACTTCACGGAATTTCTGCTGATGCTCATACTGGTTGAAAGTCAAGGGTACAGTGTGGCCCACTGCTATTTTATGGAGTCTTCGATACTGATTGTAAGACAGTGATTTTCGGAGCAGAGTCGCCATTTTTGTAGCAGCTATAACATAAAAACAAAACGATGCAAGATCCACAGCTTATAAAACGTCGGTATATTTAAAAATTCAAATAAAATTTAAACAAAATAAAATGTTAGAATCACCGTATGTGTATGTTCGAATACGCTTGTACACTGCTGTCTCAGAAAGCCGATGCACAGATATTTATCAATGTAGGTACGTAGGCTTGATAAATTTCTTTTCGTTTATTAACTTTGACCCGTACTGAATAAGTATGGGCAGTCGTCGCCTTGAGACTTCTTTATGGAGATGAGGCATTGATAGGAAAATCATTACCTAAAAAAAAAAAGAATAACGAGCCGCTACCGCGCAGTGGAAATTCAAAAAAGAATAAGCTGATTTTGAATGGTATGATAAAATCGTCTGATATGATAAAATTAGCTTTTAACAGTTTTTGTCTGGAGTAAAAGACTAAAACTTTCATTAAATAAAAATTCGTCTGTTACCTTCTCCTTAATAGCTTTACGAGTATGATCCTTGAGTTTTGGTACCTAGCATAGATATCTAAAATTCGCTAATAAAAAAAAAATAGGTTTATATTTTTTTTACAATGCCTAAGAAAGTTGTTTTATAAGCTACCTAGTCTTTTATTTTATTTTTGCAAAACAAAGTAACAAATAAAACTGCACTTTTGCACGACAATTTATAATATGTGAAAAACTAGATGAAGACGAAGCCGGCATTTCCTATCTACTCTGAGAAGAAATGCCTCTAAAGTCAGAGGTCAGTCTTTGATACTAACTTAAGCAGGTTCCATAGACATATGCACATACTTACATCAAAACTACGATCTGAGAGCCTGTTCTGCATATTTTCTATAGGTTAACGCGATCGAAGTAATTTATTATTTCGATAAGCCCTCTGATTGGTTGGATCCGGCAAATTAGATTGCTGAACGTCATAACCGTATCGCGCACTAGGTCATCAGTTCAATCTACTTCTGGTCATATTGCTCGATCTGGAAGTCTTCGCGTCCAACCACTGTCATTCCCTTTGCGGATATCGATAATGCCCAAAGGCATTCTCTAGCAGTGGTTTACTGGTAGAGTATGCCTTTGGGAATGCAAGGGTGATGGAGATATCTTCAACAGAATGAGCAGACATTTTGTATAAACAATAAAAAAGTTTGAAAGACTATCTGTGCTAAGCTGTATACACTCTTAATTCGTTTTGTTAAACGTTGCCCCTCTGGGGTTCTCCTGTGTCATGGGTTCGTACAAACGTGCAATTTTACATACGTACCACCCCGACCCGGAACAAGAATGTATTTATTGAACTAGCGACCCTCTCGGCTTCTAGTCAAAAGTCAAAAATCATTTATTCCAATTAGACCTTTACAGGCACTTTTGAACGTAAAACAAAATTTTGAAGATATAGTGTCAGTCTGTCGGTCAGTCCTCTTAGTGAAGCTATTTGCTCGTTCCAAAGTGTAGATTCCGATGGAGAAGAACGAGCTAAAAACTTCTTCTCTGCTTCTTCGCACGGGTGCAATGCTAATACAAAATTTCTCCACTATTTAATGGATATTAAGGACATATAAACCTTCCTTTTTTATCACTTTGCCTATTTAAAACAACTGCATCATAATCCGTTGGGTTGTTTTAAAAGTTTAAGCATACATAGGGATATATGGACAGAGAAAGCGACTTTGTATTATACTGTATATAGAGAAATTTCGTGTCGGTATCGCAACGCGTTGTACGGCAGTGCATTGATTAAAGTAGTAATGTAAAGAACATACTTAAATATTTATAATAAAACGCAATAGATCTGCTCAAAGCGTTATTTATTACAAACAAATCTTACAGTACAATACAGATAAATGTATAACAATTTGCAGTTTTACAATTAACATTTATAAAAATAACATTATGAGCCTATTCAAACTGAATTCTCAAATGTATGACGTATGTAAGTATGTAATTTTACATAAGACCTTTATTTAGTACTGGACGCTATATTGCTACGTATAATTTAACTAGCTTTTGCCGGCGACTTCGTTCGCGTGGAATAGTGACTTTAGCCAATTTTGTGGTATAAAAACTATTCTATATCCTTTCTCGTGTTCCAAACTTGTTGTACCATTTTCACAGAAATTGGTTCAGTAGTTAAGGCGTGAAGAAAAGACAGACAGACAGGCAGAGTTACTTTCACATTTATAATACTTATTAGTTTGTATTTAGATTACGCATCTTTAAGCATCCCGCCATAGCTTTACCTGGAGGCTATTTCTTATCTAATAATCCCAGTAAATATTTTTTCTTTCTTATTTTTCTTATGTCATAGGCCGGCAAACGAGCTTACGCTTTACTTAATGGTAAGTAATCGGCGCCGCCGATGGACACTTGTAACACCAGAGGAGTAACGAGTGCTTTTGGCTAGTCTTTTGGTGATAAGGGTTGCGGAGATTTAGGGATTAGGGTTGGATAAGGGGAAAATGTCCAACAGAATAATATATAGTCTGTCAGTCATTACAGTCAGTGAAGCTAGGTGCTCGTCACAAACAGTAGATTCGAATGGCGAAGAACGGGCAAGAAACTCCATCGTTACTCTTTTTTTTTAAGATACGATTTAAAGTTATTAAAATAAAAATAAAAACAGTCATAAATTTGAAAATTCAGTTTGTTTGACTAGATTATAATCATATTATAATTCGTCATGATATAAATGTACTATAGCTTCCGCCGGCGGCTTCGCCCGCGTGGTATGTTGATAAAAAGGAGCCTAGCCTTTGTGTCTAGGTCATCTCCTATTTGCATACCAAATTTCAACAAAATCGGTCCAGCCGTTTTTGCGTGAAAGAATAACAAACATACATCGATACATTCTCACTAACTTTCGCATTTATAATATTAAGTAGTGTATATTTATTCAGTCGATTACATACACGCTTACTATTGACATATTGTATCATATTTATTCGTCCATGATAACTTCATGGCCGAAGTGACTTTCCCTGAAACAAAACGGAGGTTAAAGTACAAGAAGATTTACTTATAGGCCCCTAGCACAGTTTGAAACTAATCGGGTTACCTTGACAAACAGTTATAGGCCGTCAAATATAATAATAGTTAACTTAATGTGTCCCAAAACTGTTGTAATATAAAAATGCTTGTATATACGATAAATGTGTTTATAGGTAAGAAATCTATATTTTTGGCATTTATTAAGATCAATCTTTTAGAAGATCTTTCTTTAGAGTTCTAAGTTAAATAGGCCTCAGTGAAGCTGAGTGATTTTTTCAATATGTAGATTCCTATGGGAAATAACGAGCAGGAAAATTTATTGTAACTAAGAAAATATTTTACTCACAATCGCGTCCAGATATGGTGCGTGGCGAATGGCGGGGCGCAGCGCGCGGCCAGCAAGGCGCGCTGACAGGCCGCCGCCGCGCCCGGGCCCAGCGCCGCGCGGGAGTGGCATAACCATTCCAGCAGCTAATTAAATTTAAAACGTTAATAACCAATTCTTTCCTAATCCTTAAATATCCGAAACCTTAATCCCTAAAAGACCGGCAACGCACTACTACGTTACTCCTTTGGGTGATGCGGGTGCCCATGGATGGCGCTGATTGCAATTGCAATCGGCATCGCCCATGAAACCTCGTAACACCAAAGGAGTTACTGAAAATGCGTTCCTACTCTCTTGTGGACTACCGGAGATTTGAGGCTAGGCGATTTGAGGATTGAGGATGGGGGGGAAAGATTGGGCCTTCGGTAACCTACAGTAACACGGCGAAACAGCTCCGGACGAGCCGATCTATCATCCATCTGAAGTTACGTTTGTTTCGCCGTGTAAGTGAGGGTATTGGAGGCCCAATCCTTCCCCTCCCAAACCCCATCCCTCCTCATTTCTTAAATCTCTAAAACCAGCAACGCTGATTGCTAAGGTAATTTGTATGCTAATTGGCCGATCTATCACATAAAAAAGAACTTAAAATGATTAGTTTGTCCATCTGTACAACTAATAGTCTAATCAAAAAAATAGTATCTTTTTTGAAACGTGGTCCTTCTGGTTATTCATGTGTGTTATGATATCACATTTAGGAAAAGAGCTATAAACTGAATGTGGAAGATACTAAGTATTGATCTACGCAGGAATCAAACCAGCGACACGTAGCAAGGCTGCCTAATTAGGTGCTACGTCACAGATTACTACGTGTTTTATACGTACTTACGTGAATTTATAAAAAAATATATTCCACTAAAACGATAAGTAGTGCAATTTGTCTTACAGACACCAACAATAACAAAGTTAAAAAATATTATAAAATGATGACCTGCAGCGAGCATGTCTCCCAGGCAGGTCGGGCCAGCAGGACGGCGACGGCGGGCGGCAGGAGGTCGCGTCGCGCGGGCCTGCCCCCGGCGGCGCCGGCAGCGCAGGGCTCCGCCCCCGGCGCGCCCGCCGCTGCACTGACGCCGCTGAACACTATGACGCACAGCATCAACACGTCACCCAGGTACAGCTTCGCTGACTTATCCTCTGTCCTGAAATCAAACATACTTTTGTTTTTGAGGGGAAAATCATCAAATGACTTCTCTCACACAAGTGTCAGACTCTTACTGACTATAAACCCCAACAAAGACACTTGTGTACTACATACATATTTAAGGTAATATTTTTTTTCTTTAAAAGGTCCTCCTCCTTAAGTACCCCATTAAGATTTGCTTCTATATCGTGGGAGCGTTAACAAACATAAAAAACAGACCAACAAATTGTAGATCACACAAAAAAAAATCGTGTGGCCCGGAGGTTAAGGAGCCCGTTTCTCATGCATGAACTTCTCATGTGTGGGTTCGAAACCTGGCAAGTACCAATGTGACTTTTTCCGAGTTATATGTACTTTCTATGATTATTTAGACACCACTAACATACAGTAAAGGAAAACATTCAACAAACACGCCAACCCGCATTGAGCAAGCGTGGTGATTAATGCTCTAACCTTCTCCGTATGAGAAGAGGCCTTTGCTCAGCAGTGGGCACTTATAGGCTGATGATGATGATGACAAAAAAAAACCGCGCGGGAATCGAACCCGTGCCATGACGACGCGACGCGACGGCGAGGTAAAGCAGCTTGCCGCCCAACTACAACCAGCAGACAAGTGAGGCCAAAAAAACCACCACATTCCTACTCCGAGCTGGGGCTGCGGTACGTTATTGATTGCACTAACAAATCTCCCCCAAAAATCAGAAGTCTGATATATGAGGTTTACAAAATTGCAATTATTAGTACATTTGCCCACGGTATGTATGTGTTTTTTAATGTAATAGGTCGGCAAAGAGCAGACGGATTACTTGATGGTAAGCAATCAGCGCCGCCCATGGACATCCGTAACAGAGGAGTTACGAGTGCGTTGTCGGCCTTTTGGGGATTAGGGATTGGAGATATTGGGGGAGGGGAAGGATTGGGACTCAGGTAACCTCACTCACACGGTGAAACACAACGCGGTCGTTGTTTCACGCCGGTATTCTGTGAGGCCGTGGTATCACTCCGGTCGAGCCGACCCATTCGTGTTGAAGCATAGCTCTCTAACACTTAGTTAGGTTAGTTATAATAAATCTAGAAGTTTCTTACTCGTTGAATGCGACCTGCGTTCGGCCCATGAGCTGCAGGAACCATTCCCTGGTGGCCGCGGAGTCAGGGTCCACTGCCTGCAGGGCCGGCATCATGCAGCGTAACGAGAACTCCTGCTCGCTGCAATACAAGATTAAAATTGTAATCGGAGTCTTACTTACTAAATATATACATGTAAGTTAATCTTTGTTTGATCTATAAGGATTTTTTTAAACGTTGCCTTACACTAGGATTTTCTCTTGTGTCGTGGGTGAGTTTACAAACATACAATTTCACATACACACTACACCCAGACCTGGGACAACAATTTGTGGATCAAACAAAGAGTTGTTCCGTGCGGGAATCTGCGACACGTTGCGCCGCAGCCAGTTGCAAACACATTTATTTGGCAAGGCGATAATGATGATATTGGATTATTTTGATCACAACATTTTTGCTAAAAACAAGGACCTTGTTCAGAATCCAACATTAACGCCTGATAGAAATCACAATCCCTTACGTCTTATCATGTTCGAGTGCTTTAATATTACATCAGGCGCCTTTTGTGCGGGTGTCTTCGCATGAAGTTACCCACATCGTTTTTTAATTAATTGTAACTTTGCTTTTGTTGGGAATACAGTCTCTTTTACTGATACGACCTAAATTTTATTTTTCCTGGTTAATCATTCACCGTTACATAAATTGGTCCATACGAGCTGGATAAAGGAATCAGTTACAAGAAAAATACAGGAAAAATAATTGGAAATAATTGAAAGATACTACCGTTTGGAAATACGTGAGTAGCTGGCTAAGGTCAAAGGGCATCCACGCAAGAAAAAGGATATTCAAGGACTTTAAGGATATTTGGCCAGTGCAGCGTCAGTATTTGCATTATTTGTAAACCCATTACGATCATTCAGGTAGTATTTAATGATTTTATGGAATTGTGAAGGTTAGTATCTATTGGTATCAAAGTTCTTTGTTCTTTTGCACATGTGTGATTTCATTCAAATTGCCAGGACATTGTTATTATTTCTGGTATTCTAATCTATTAAGTAAGGATAATTAAGCAGCAAACTAGGCTTCAATTAAAGTTAGCCATTATTTTTAAAAAGTTTCCTTTGTTATCTTGCATTAGATGTTATAAGAAATCATACATAATAAGTGCCAGCCAAATTATTAGTTACTTTGTATTCCTATCATCAAAATAATTTAATCCTGTAGTTGTGCAGTAATTTGCGGATAGTGATAACGATTATTTATATTCTTATTGTTAGAATCATTGATATTGTTGAAATAATTACTTACCCACTTTAGATAATTAACATATTATGTGTAATACCGGTATGTATGCATAACTGGTTTTTGTGAGATTTTGTTTAGCATTGATTACCTTAAATTGTATTTGTAGTACGGTTCAACCAATTGAGTATTATTATAGAAGTATAATAGTTTTAATTTAAACTTTGTAACATTCCAGTTAGTTGCCTGCTTCCCAAACAATGACCGAGAAGGAAGAGAAGGAGCTCATTAAAAAACGTGCAAGTTACAAAGGCCGATTAACGGTATTTTCTAATTATTTAGAGGATTTAAACGATACTTTAACGCAAACCCAGATCAACGAACTGCAGTTACGCCTCGGTAAGATTGAACTTCTTTATTCGCAATATGACGAGATTCAGTTAAGGTTAGAGTGTATAGCTGAGGATATTAATTCACAAATATCAGAACGTAATGATTTTGAGTCGATTTATTACAAGCTTGTTGCCAGAGCGCAAAGCTTGATCGCTAAACAAGATGACATCATTAGTGAAGATAAGTTGTCTCGTATTAGCAATAATAGACTGGTTAAGCTACCTACCATCCAACTGCCCAAATTTAATGGAACATATGACAAATGGTTAGAGTTTCGCGACACATTTTCAAGCTTGATACATTTGAACGATCAAATAGACAAAATTAACAAGTTCCATTACCTCCGTGCTTCCTTGGAGGGGACAGCAGCCGTAGTCATACAGTCGATTGAATTCTCTGCTGACAATTATTCCATTGCGTGGGATTTATTAAATGAAAGGTTCGATAATAAGCGGTTACTAATTCAGAACCATGTGTCAGCCCTATTTAACATTGAAACGGTTAGCAAAGAATCCTCGGATAGCATAAAACGTATCATTGATAGTTTAAATAAAAATCTACGTGCGCTGGAGTCGTTGGGCGAACCAACAAAATTTTGGGATACTTTATTAATTTATATAGTCACTCATAAATTAGATACGAGAACATATCGTGAGTGGGAAGAAGAAAAAGGTCATTTAGATAAAAATAAATCAATAACTTTAGAAATGTTCCTTACATTCTTAAGAAATCGTGCCGATTTGCTTGAAACATTGGATTTGTCACGCAGTCAGTCTAAAATTAACAATAATGCCTCTCAGTCTAAGCACAGAACAATGATATCTCTAAGCAGTGGAACACCATCACAGAAAACTAAAAATAACAATAGTTCATCACAGGTGTCATGCCCCCATTGTAGTGACAAGCACAATTTAATAACCTGTCCACAGTTTCTTGGTATGACCAACGAGAAACGACTTGAACTACTGCCGCAATACAAGGTATGCTTTAATTGCTTTCAATCTGGTCACTATGCAAATCATTGCAAGTCTCATGGGTGCAAGGTATGTCGGCGTAAGCACAATACGCTGATTCATGTTGTTGGCGCTTCTCATAAATCTAATGCGCCTACTTCACAATCTGACAACACTTTTGCTCCAGGCAACAAGTCAATAGAAAGTAAAAATGATACAAATGTTACACTATCTGCACTAACTACAACTTATATTGGTAATAAAAGTAAAGGTCAAGTCCTGTTAGCGACTGCATTAGTGAAAATTTATGATAATAATAACCGCGAGCATCTCGCTCGAGCCATATTGGACACGGGCAGTACTTCTTGTCTGATGACTAAGAAATTATGTGATTTGCTAAATTTACCCACGGTTCGAGTAAATGAGTCTATTCAGGGAATTAACAATTCAAAATCAAATATTAGTAAAATGTGCAGTATTTTTATTAAATCACTAAGTGAGAATTTTTCCACTAATCTTTATTGTTTTATATTACCGTCTATTACGGATGAAGTACCGTGTCATAAGTTACTAATTAACAATTTAAATATACCGAGTGATATTTGTTTAGCCGATCCCCATTTCCACACGCCATCAACGGTGGATTTAATAATAGGAGCAGATGTGTTCTGGGACCTACTGGGGAGGCAAAAAATCTATTTAGGTGAGGGTAAACCAATACTATTTGAATCTAGGCTAGGGTGGCTAGTTTCAGGTCCCTTGAGTTATAGCGGCCAAGTAGCGGTTTCACCAACAACTCATAAAGCGAACATAGCAAACATTCATGTCAGTTCTCTACTCACTCCCACAAATGAAGATGACATTCAAAACCACTTAGCGCGTTTTTGGGATTTAGAAGAAGTTACCCATCAGTCATCTTCTTATTCAGAGGAGGAAGCTAAGTGTGAAGAACATTTTGTACTAAATACAACTCGACTTTCGGATGGTCGGTTTTGTGTGCGGATACCACTCAAACAATCACCTCATCTGCTGGGCGACTCATTGGCTAGAGCTAAACATTGTCTCTCATCTATTGAACGCAGGTTCAATAAGCAGCCAGCTTTAAAAACGCTTTACTGTGATTTCATGAAAGAATACAGTTCATTAGGTCACATGTCTGAATGTACAGTCGATCCAAAACAACTGTCATATTTTATTCCCCACCATGGTGTTCTCCGGGAATCTAGCATAACTACAAAGCTAAGAGTAGTTTTTAATGCCAGCAGTCTCACCACGTCAGGGATTTCGTCTAACAATCTCCAAATGGTAGGTCCAGTTGTTCAGGATGACTTAATGTCTATCCTTCTGAGGTTTAGAAAACACCAATACATAATTTCTGCTGACGTAGAAAAAATGTACCGTCAGGTAGCTGTTCACCCTGATGATAGATATTTGCAACGAATATTGTGGCGTGACAATCCCTCAGAGTCTATTAAAATTTACGAACTAAACACGGTAACATATGGCACAGCAAGTGCACCTTTTTTAGCCACTCGTTGTTTGAAGCAAATCGGCTTGGATTGTAAGGATGAAAGAATTGCCAACATCATCATGCACGACTTCTACGTAGATGACTTGCTGACCGGCGGGGATACAATATCTGACGTCACAAGTATTCGCGAGAAAATCACTGCTGAATTGGATTCAGCCAAAATGCCACTAAGAAAGTGGAAATCTAACTATAACTTTATTATGTCAGATCAAGATTCGAATTCATTTGTTAATTTAAATATTGGTTCTAATGAGCCAAGTAAAACATTAGGTTTGAACTGGCTAACAAGCTCCGATACGCTTCTTTATTCAATAAGTGCAATGTCGATAACAGAAAATGTCACAAAACGTGAAGTGTTGTCGGTTATATCTCAAATATTCGACCCTTTGGGCCTATTAGCACCTTGTATCATACCTATGAAGGTAATGATGCAAAGACTGTGGTTACACAAACTTTCATGGGATGACTTCTTACCACCAGATGTCGCTAAAACATGGTCTAATATCATTGAACGGTTACCTATCTTAAATAACTTACGCTTACAAAAAACTAAACGGGGGATCCGTTTAGTTTTTTGTAACTCGTGGAAAGTGGTAGATTTACATATATTTTGTGATGCGTCACAAATTGCTTATGGTGCTTGCATATATGTAAGGAGTATTAATAATAATAATGAAGTTTCAGTGCGGTTGCTCACGGCGAAAAGTAGGGTTGCTCCTATCAAGCCAATCACCATTCCTCGACTCGAGCTCTGCGCCGCCTTGGTGGGTGTGCGGTTACATAGAAAGGTGGTTGACTCACTTAATGCACCAATTAACAGCTGTGTATTTTGGAGTGATTCTACAATAGTGCTGGGGTGGTTAAAAATGATTCCAGGTAAATTACAAGCATTTGTACGTAATCGTGTATCAGAAATAGTTGAAAAATCTAATGCTGGCAATTGCGCCTGGAGACATGTTCCTACACACCTCAATCCCGCTGATCTTATATCCCGGGGTACTGATGTTAGTCAAATTCAGAATCTTGATTTATGGTGGTCAGGCCCTAACTTTTTACTCAAAGATACACGTGAATGGCCTTCATTTCCGACTTCAGTAGAACCGCTTCCCGAAATTAAATCTGAGATTTCTTTGTTAACTGTTTCTGATACTTCAAAGTCATTCATTGAATTTCACCGCTTTTCAAACTTTTTGCGGCTTAACCGCACCATAGCATACATGCTACGATTTATTAATAATTGTAAAAAACAATCATCGACTACTTTACACCTGAATGAAGATGATTTACAAAACGCTTTAAATATAATTGTAAAACAGTCTCAAATAGAATCATTTCCGGAATATCAGTTATTATTGAAAGGTGAGAACTTACCGAAAGGTAGTCCACTAAATAAGTTAAATGTATTTTTGGATGAAAATAAATTAATGCGTGTAGGCGGTCGCTTACAAAATTCTACATTTTCATATGAGAAAAAACATCCGTTAGTTATACAGTCCACTCATCGATTTTCTAAATTATTATTTGAATTTACTCACAAAAGTTTAATGCATGCAGGACCGCAATTATTATTGGCTTGTATTAGAGATACTTACTGGCCAATAGGTGGGCGCAACTTAGCTAAATCATGTTATCATCGTTGCATTGTTTGCAGTCGTGTCACAGCTAAACCATTTACTCCTATCATGGGACACTTACCTGAGCGACGGCTGGCGTCTGGTAGTCATCCATTCGAATGTGTTGGGGTTGATTACGCTGGACCCATACTGTCAGCTTCGCGACAAGGTCGTGGATGTCGACTTGTAAAGGTTTACATTTTACTATTTGTTTGTTTCACGACAAAGGCAGTTCATATTGAGTTGGTTGGTGACTTAACCAGTCATAATTATTTGTCGGCACTTCGCCGGTTTATGTCACGCAGAGGTAAGCCGTCGCGTATTTATTCTGACAACGGGACCTCGTTTGTAGGCGCTTTTAACGAACTAGGGAAGTTTTTGAGGGATAATAGCAGTTCGCTGTCGGGTGACATTGCCTCTGAAGGAATTACCTTCAATTTTATTCCTCCTTATGCTCCACATTTCGGTGGTCTTTGGGAGGCAGGTATAAAATCTGTGAAATATCATTTAAAGAGAGTAATGGGAAATTGTCATTTAACTTACGAAGAATTATATACTGCACTGGTTCAAATTGAAGCCCTCCTTAACTCACGCCCGCTTACGCCGTTGTCATCGGACCCTAATGACCTTTTGCCGCTGACTCCAGGGCATTTCCTGATAGGGCGAACATTAACGTCCTTGCCTGCTCCGTCTTATGACGCTACCTCTATCACGCACTTGAAGAGATATGAGAGAATCGAGGCTTTACGTCAGCACTTCTGGTCGAGGTGGAATAAAGAATATATCTCGGAACTACAGCAGCGAACCAAGTGGAGATCTTCAAAGGCTACTGTGGGAATTAATCGCCTTGTTGTCATAAAAGAAGACAATTTACCACCACTTAAATGGCGACTTGGCCGCATCGCAGCAGTATATCCGGGACGTGATGGAATTAGTCGTGTGGCTGACATAAGAACTGCCAGTGGAACTATTCGGCGCGCATGCAGCAAGATATGCCCACTGCCAGTAGATGAAGATTCGTGTTGAAAGATGACCTTTCAACGCCCGCGGGCATGTTCAGAATCCAACATTAACGCCTGATAGAAATCACAATCCCTTACGTCTTATCATGTTCGAGTGCTTTAATATTACATCAGGCGCCTTTTGTGCGGGTGTCTTCGCATGAAGTTACCCACATCGTTTTTTAATTAATTGTAACTTTGCTTTTGTTGGGAATACAGTCTCTTTTACTGATACGACCTAAATTTTATTTTTCCTGGTTAATCATTCACCGTTACAGACCTTATATTTTACCCTTAGTTTTTTTAACTTTAAACGTCTTGAAGAATGTCCTCCTTGAGCTATGAACCTTGAACTTTTATTCATGAATCCATGAATTTCTAGATTATAAGTTATAGTAAGTCTTTTTTATTTTTGTATCTGGCTGACTGCCTGCGCGTTGCAAACAAACTCTGCAGCTTTATAATATTAGTATAAATATGGATGTAATGAAATTTTTTCTTTTTATTTATTATTATTTTAAAATAATTCTGACGATGATTATTACTTTAAAACAATTTTGCTTACCCGAATTGGGGGCAGATTAAGAGATGCTATACATAACAACGAATCTTATGTACTTTTTTCATGCAATAAATGATTATGTTTTTTATGTCAATGGCGCTGTAATCGCTTTTAGAATATTTTGATTAAGTCAACATTATTTTAGTTACTTTAAGTGGCACGGGCGAAAATTAGGTTTCTGAAAGGAAAATGGAAAGATTTATATTATTGCCTATAGCATAAGACGTCTACTGCTAATTATAGGTCTACTAGGAAGTGACTAAGGGTTATACAATGAAGGACTTACGTGATCTCGTTAGCCTGTGCATCAATGATGTCGTTGAGCCAGTTGAGCGGCGCGGCGCAGTCAGTGAGCGCGGCCAGCGCGGCGCGGACGGAGGCCGCCTTACGGAGTAGGGCGGGGGACACCTCCCACCACCCGCTGGGGGACGACATGCGCTCCAGGTACTTACTGGACAGGCTGCGACATGTACTCACGTATGTGGGCCACGCCTGGGAAACATGATTTAAATGAAATAATACGGGCACTCACTTACTTATTTGAATTATAGAATTGCAATTGATAATTCTGTTCTTTCGTGCAATCAGTTCATTTTTAGCCTTCCAAAACATTCCGTTACCTTAGATGAATTGGGGAAACGGAATTAAATTCTTCTGCTGCATATTTGTAAAGAACGGTTGTATTATTTATGCATATTTTGGTTAAATTAATGATATTTACTACTTACGACTAACATTTTATATTTTCTGGTCATATTTATTCAATAATTTTGTCAAAAATTGTATGCCGCCCCTCAAGATTGAGTTAACTAATATATTAATGAGGACCACGACCTTAAACCCCCGTGTTCCCGACTCTGGTGGACTATATTAGCTCTCTACGATAGCCGAGATCGCTAAAACCTTATGCTACACTAACGATCCTGGCGGTAAACTGGCGGTACTACTCGTCAATTTGAACAATTAAAAAATAATACTTACAACGTTATCATCACTGATTTCCGAAAAGTAATGCTCGACGATTTGAGACAGCAATGTTCTGTTGGCATCGTGTATCTTATCACATTCTAAGCACAGACGGATACACTCCATCTGCTTCAAAAACAGGTACTCTTTGTCCTCTCCCTTAGATTTGACTTTGACATGAGATATTTCAGCGAAGGAGTCAGCTAGGCACCTTTCTAAGGGTGGTCGGAGAGCATTCGGTGGCATTCCTCGGCATAAAATCGGTAGGATTTCGAAGATAAGAATGACATCTGTTTCCTGGGGAAAAAAAGGGTTTATTAACCAGTTAATTTTATTTATATTGTTATGATGTAGCCTTGTTTTAAGAGCACTCATTAAATTACTAGTGTCTAGTGTAAGGACTGTGTGAGACTTTGCCGCGCTTTTCGATGATAGTTGTCTATGTTTTGACAGTTTAAGTATTTGCGCGACCCACCCAAATGTTCTTTTGATCGGTATTGTTCGTCGGACAACTCAGCAACCCGTTCATTTAACTGGCTGTAAACTGACATTTGCGTGGCTTTCTTTAGAACGGGTCCACTTAAACTGGTGTGGTTCTTTCCTCAAAAGACCACTACAGAATGAACTTGCACGGTTCTCGTATATTATGTATATTATTTTTCACATCCCTGAGTTTGTTTCGGCATTTCCTTTTAGAGTAGTCAGATAGGAAATGCCGGCTTCATCTAGTTTTTTACATATAATTTTGACGTGTAAAAGTGCTGCTTTATAGCCTATTTACAAAAATAAATTCATTGTTTCATTATTTCATTGTTTCACTTCTCCCACCCTGGAGAGGGAGTGTCAGACTCTTACTGACTAAAACCTACCACATTCCTTCTCCTACCCGCAACCCCTGCTGCAGCCTTAATAGGCCCTACCTGTGACGGTTATGATGTAGCTTAAATATCTTTTGGGGATAAAGTGGAAAACACTTCATCGTGACATTTAAAACAACCATTGCTAAGAAATAAAGCAATAATCTCATGGCGACAGTTTCTAGTAAGGTTGCCAGCATATATAATTTAGGTTTATGTGAGTTAACTGGCAACACATTAATTGAAACAAATATTTATTAAAAAAAAAGAAGCGAGCTTTGTAACGAGCAAATAACTAAGAGGACCGACAGACTGACACTATATCTACAAAATTTTGTATGACGTAAATAATAGATAAATAATTTTTGACTTTTGACTTTTGAAACAACTCAAAATGCTGACCAACTCTTTTTTCAGGCTGTTTGGTATTTTACCAACGAACTAATACAGAAAAAAACGGGGTAATAATAATAAGGGACAGAATAGTTTACTTACCTCAACAGTCCCCGCAGTGACCCCTTGCAGATAATTCTCGAGGATCCTCCTGGCAGACTGCGACACCTGCGCCTGTCGTGCCGCCAGCGTGACACACCCGCGTCGCCAGTCCGTGCCGCGGTGGAACACCTCACGTACAAATACATTTATAAACATAAAAATCAATGCCACTTTTCGTTATAATGTTATAACCCAATAATGCCTTTACCGATATGGCTTATTTTGGTCTTGAGTTATTCGTGGAAGTCCAGAGAAATCGAACCTGCGACATGTTGCCCCACACTAGGATTTCCTTGTGTGTCGTGGGTGTGGTTACAAATATACCTACAATTTCACATACACATGACAACCAGACGCGGAACAACAATTTGTGGATAACTCAAAGAGTTGTTCCGTGCGGGAATCGAACCCGCGACACGTTGCACGGCAGCCAGTTGCCCAACCACCGCACCAGTCGTGCAGTCACACATACGTAGTCTTATTTATTTATTTATTTTATTTATTTGGCTCACCAACAATTGTTTACACGATAAAATATTAAATACATTCATCATAATACAATACTTGTGTAACAATCTCTTATAGGTAAGCACAGCATGCACTATACTACTTAGTTAAAGTTAAGATTATACAATATCAGTAAACGAACCTCGGGCAAGAAGCAAAGGTCGAAGGGAGGTAGTGGCTTCGGGTATTCCGCCGTCAGCGCTCGCAGCATCGACAGAAGGACCACGTCAGGAAACTCGTATGATGGAGATATAGCCTGGGGAAGGAAAATTAAAGATATGTTTACTTATATCTGAAATGTAAGTTATGTGTTTGTATTGTAAAATATTTTGTTTTACGTGTTAGGACGGCAAACGTGCAAACGTATTACCTGATGGTAAGCAATCAGCGTCTTCCATGGACATTCGCAACGACGGATTAGTTACGAGTGCGTTGCCGACCTTTTGAGAATTAGGGATTTGGATTGGAGATTTTGGGAAAGGGAACGGATTGGGTTAGGGGAAGGTTTGGGCCTCCGGTAACCTCACTCACACGGCGAAATACAACTCTTTGGTTATTTCAAGCCGGTTTTCTGTGAGGCCGTGGTATCACCGGTCGAGCCACCCATTCGTGCCGAAGCATGGCTCCCAAACATGCTGTTGGAAGGAACCATCAGGTTAGTTATTGGCGCCGCCCATAGACACCTTCAACACCAGAGGATTTACAAGACCGTTGTCGGCCTTTTGGGGAGGCCCCATCTTTTACCCCCTCCCCTGAAATCCTAATCTCCAAAAGGTCGGCAACGCACTCGAATCGTTCGTCCTTGAATCTAGATTCGCAGACGACCAGACTTATTCTATTTTGATGTTTTTAAAACTTACAGTATCTATTTATAGTTTAGTTGGAATAAATTATTTGACTTTGACTATAATTAGAAATTATAAGTCCTGCTTTAGTTGCAATATTTTCCTTTACCTTTTGTCAGTGGTATTTAAAATATCATAATAAAGTACATATAAATCGCAAAAAGTCACATTGGTTTTTTATGTGATAGGTCGGCAAACAAGCAGAGAGATTACCTGATGGTAAGCAATCAGCGCTGCCCATGGACATGGCAACAACAACAGAGGAGTTACGAGTGTGTTGCCAACCTTTTGAGGATTAGGGATTTGGGAGATTTAGGGATTGGGGAGGGATTTAGGGAGGGGAAGGATTAGGCCTTCGGTAATCTTACACACACGGCGAAACAACGCTGTGGTTGTTTCACGCCAGTTTTCTGTGAGGCCGTTGTATTACTCCGATCGAGTCGACCCATTCATGCCGAAGCATGGCTATCCCACGCTTAAACTGCCAAGTTTCGAAAACTCCGGGCCACCACGACGCGTGCGAGAAGTCTTTATAGTAAGTATTATCTATATACAAGCCCTACCTGTTTCCTAAAACATTCGACGAGTCCGCGGGCGAGGCTGGTGGGCTGCAGATGGTTCAAGGTGTGCGGCTCTAGTCTCGCGTCGAGCGCGTAGTGCCCGCTGCGGTAGGCGCGCAGCTCGCGGTCGAGCAGGCGGGACGCCAGGCGCTGCACGCCCTGTAGCGCCGCACGGTTCGTGTATTTAAATACTTCCGACCAAATTTCACCTACAAAAAGAATTTATTCATAATATTTTAACTAAATAATACTTATGTTTTTGTGTAACATTAAGTGTGGGAGAGCCATGCTTCGACACGAATGGCGGACTTTATGTCACGTGCCGTAGTAAACTAGGAACCTTATGGTTTCACCATGTCTGTCTGTCTGTCTGTCTGTCTTTACGTACCCCTCCTACACGCAAAGTAAGTGATATTTTATTTCATTTCAACCCTAACTTGAGATTTTTTACTTTGATTATATATTTTATTATTCTGAATTTTTTCTTTCAAATAAAAAAGAAACATTACTTATTAATATCGGTTTACGAAATCCAAAATTTCCAACCTGTCTAATTTGTATTAATGAGTAACCTAATTCCCTAATTTAATACGAACGCGACGGCACTGTACTTTTGCTACTTATGCTGAAATGTGGTTTTAAGATTTATAATAACTCTCATGTAGGGATACTTATTGTGACAGACGGGAAGCTACGGAACCCTACACTGAGCGTAGCCCGATACGTTTTTCGCCGGTTTTTCCAGTCTACCTTAGACCAAATAAAAGTCATGGCAGGTGCGACACCCAAAAGAACAGAACAAAAAAATGTTTATAAATTACAAACGAGTTTAAAAACTTACACGGTATATAGTCAAGGACATCTTCTGGTTTCCTTGCAGCATCTGCAGGAGTCTTGCAGTAAGAGGCGGGCAGTTTCACTGTCTTCCTGTATATCTAAATGTAAAAGGAAGCATCTTAGTCATTGGAATTGAAATAGTATATACAGGTCCGGTAAAGAATGGATAACTTTGAAATGTCTTTTAGTATATCGCATGGCCATTCAGAAAAATAAACGAAAAGGAAAGTATCATAAGTAGTACCTAAGTTGTCATATCTTTAAGTAGAAGAACTAGTGAAATTTCATGCAAGGTAATAGAAAATGACGAATGAATGAAATTGTACACTACACACACTACTACTACTACAATTTGTGTAAAATAAATTAATTTGCAAGATTTTTATTTTTCGTGTATTTTCTGAATGGCCATAAGATTGTCTTAAAGACAATGAAAGGTTAACCATTCTTTGCCGGACACCCTGTATAATGAAGCGAATATAAGAAACGAGAAAGTTTGTAAATATGATTGGATGTCTGTTAATCTTTCACTCAAAAACAGCTGAACGGATCTGAATAAAATTTGACATAAATATAGATTATAGTCTGTAAAACACATATGCTACGTTTTCACTAAACATAAAAACTATTTTTTTTTTTTTCTTTCTTGAATGGCAACCGAGTCTCCAATTTAATGTTGTCGACTATACTGCCAGTGTCAAGTAGTGACGGCAGATTTATGGGCCCGTCGAACTTTAACTTTGTGGTAGTCTGTTGTTAGTAGCTGAAAGGACAACACATGGGTTAGTAAAACTATATCTACTTATTTTATACTTTTCTACTTTACATTATATAATAAAGATAAATAAGAGGACATACACAACTGGCATATACGTATATACCATAATTATAATATTACACACCATCACAGTTTAATATCATTATCATTAATAAATTTTGATAGACATTTAATTAATTTATAAGAAAAGTGAGTTAAGAGGGAGTGGAAATTGATTGGAAGGGGGATTTCTAAATTTGGGAGTTTTTTGTAGAGGTCAAAGGATTGGGAGTTTAAGGGGCAAGAAAAGAATATATGGTCCAAGGTACCCTCATCAAGACCACATTCGCACAGCGAACTGTCACGAACATGGATCTTTTTGAGGAATACTGGACTGCTACAATGGCCAAGTCTGAGCCTGCACAAGGTCGTAATAGTGTGTCGGGGGAGTTTGGTATATTTGCAAAACCAAGGCTTCCGCTGGACGTCGGGCTGGATATTAGCGTAATGGACACCTTTCCGTTTGGAAGAGTCCACCCACACAGCAACCCAAGATTTAAAAAGCTTGTGTTTTGTGTCCGCTCGTATATCATACCCGTACACAACGTTATGTTGGTGTTCCACATTATTCGAGGCCGCAAACTTTGCCAACGTATCCGCACATTCATTACCACTTATGCCAGAGTGCCCAGGAATCCAAGCGATTTCTATTTTTAAGCCATCCTCGTGACACGCAAGAAGTAGAGCTTTAATTTCTATGATTAAACTACTATAGGTTCTGGAGTGAAGCTGGTCTTGGCCAAGAGCTTGAAGACTGCTTCTAGAATCTGAGAAGATGACTGAATTTTTCAAGTTGTGAGCTCTGATAAACTTTATGGACTCCAGAATAGCAGCACATTCCCCAGTAAATACAGAAGCCTCAGAGGGATATTTGGCTAACAAAGCAATCCTTGAGTTCTGATAATATGCTGCTACTCCTGTGCATCCCTCAGGAGTCAGTTTAGAAGCATCTGTGTAGAACAAATTCCAGTCACTCCAGAAATTGCTCAACGCGCGTTTGAATTTCTTGTTGGCGTTCGCTGATGATTTTGCAATGCCTAGTTCCAAGACAATGCTTGGCCTGAAGTGGATAATCTCATATGCAGAAGAAAAGACCGGGAGTACAGGATATTGGCTGATGGGTGCAGAGAGGTTTTTAAGTTCTCTGTACCTAACAATCACAAGAGGGACAGACTTATTGTTCCAGTAAGGGGAGGAATTATAGGAGCAGTGGATCTGGTCCAAGATCGGAAGTAGGGGATGCGATGAAAGGGAAAGGGCTTTCGAAACGAAACGGTCTGCTAGGTATTGTCTCCGAAGGTCGAGGGGGGGCTCTGCACATTCGACCTGTAGGGCATTTATAGGGGATGACTTCATAGCTCCAATAATTATTCTAAGGCATTTGGCCTGAATGGAATCAAGTTTTTTAAAAGCTTCCTTATTGCAAGGTGCCATAAGGAAGCAGCAATAATCCATTACGCTTCTGACCAATGCATTATAGATGAGCTTCAATGTAAAGGGGTTGGCACCCCACCATACTCCAGCCAGTGCTCTGAGTACAGCTACTGACCGTTCACACCTTGTGACGACGGCGTCTACGTGATCCAACCCCGACATCCTAGAGTCTAGAATCACGCCTAGGAATCTAGCCTTGTTGCTTATCGGGATTACCTGACCGTCTATTTCTATACGGCCATCTGGAATGCGACGGCTACGCGTAAAAATTACAGCCGAGCTTTTTGGGGCACTTAAACATAACCCATGATTAACCAGCCATTGGTTTAATGAGGATAAAGAGACATTCATGGAGCGAGCGGCGTCTGTTATAGAGGTATTGGTGACCATTAACGCGATATCGTCAGCGTATTGTAGGATATTGCAGTCATAGTTTAAACAGGAGGGAAGATCATGGGTATAAATATTGAAGAGGATGGGACTAAGGACTGACCCCTGGGGTAACCCTCTCCAGGCAGTTCTCTGTAGAGGGCTATCTTCAGGAGTTCTTAATTGGAGGGTACGATTGGAGAGGATATGGCCTATAATCTGGCAAATCCTACTCGGGATTCTCAGCTTTTGCAATTTTTGCCTGAGAAGGGGTAGGAGAACCGAGTCATAAGCCGCTGAAATATCCAAGAAGGCCGCAACCAATGACTCACTCCTGCTAAGGGCCAGTCGGATGGCCGATGTGAGGGTGCCCACACTATCGGCCGTTCCCAAGCCCTTTCTAAAGCCAAATTGAGTCACCGGCAGCAGTCTCTGGCCCTCCACCAACCATTCTAATCGGTTTTTTATCAGGTGTTCTAGGATTTTAATAAGGATGGACGATAGCGCAATAGGCCGGTAAGACGAATGATCACCAGAATCTTTACCAGCTTTTAACAGCGGTATAACAACCTGAACCTTCCAGGAAGGGGGAATATAGCCAAAAATAAAACAAAAATTGACCAAGTCAAGGTAGTACTGTTTAGTTTTGATTCCTGATTTTGAGAGGAAGGAGTAAGGGAATCCATCATTACCTGGTGCAGAGTCTTTCACATGGTTCAGCACCGTTTGGAGCTCTTCCATTGTGAACTTTTTGTCAAGGGGGTCATGTGAGTCTTCACACAATCCCCAACAACATTCATCTTCACTGGGAACATAAGTAGGAGCAATGTTGGCAAAGAACATATGGCTTAGACTATCAGGTAAGATGGAAATTGAAGGAGGTTTAGAGGAGTTCCTAAAGCTCTTCACCCTCTGCCAAACCGTTGCCACCGGTGTGGATGGGTTCAAAGAACAACAGAAACTCCGCCAGCTCTGTTTCTTCTTCTTTTTAAACAACTTCCTTGACTTAGCCAATATTCGCTTGAAGTTTATGAGATTTTCCAGGTTCATATCGTGGTTATATGTCTTTTCAGCCTCATTCCTAGCTCGTATCATGGCAGTGCATTCACTATCCCACCAAGGGGGGGAGGGGATTTTTCCTTTTGGGATGCTTTTCTCCGGAAAGCAGTCTTTAGCTGTAGCAGCTACTACGTCGGAAAATTGGGAAAAGCACTCCAAAGCGTTTTCAGAGTTAACAATTGGTAATGCGGAAATGCGAAGATCCAGCAGTTTGGAATAAAGGTCCCAATCCGCTGAGTTTAGCCGGTATTTTAATAAGGGAGGAAGGGATTTATCTGGAATGGATTTAGATGGGCTCTTAATGATAATGGGATAGTGATCACTACCATAGGTCATATCCAAACAACTCCAATTAAGCAAACTAGCCACACTAGATGAGCAGAAAGTCAAGTCCACACAGCTGTTTCTTTGACCAAGTGCAGACCTACGAGTGGGGCTGCCATCATTGATGACGCATAAGTCGAGGTCATCCAGCATGTCTACTAGGTCATGACCTATGCTATCGCATATTTCAGACCCCCATCGAAAGTGATGGCAGTTAAAGTCGCCCATTACAAGTAAAGGACCATTTACTGAACTTAATAGATTTTTAATTAAAATGATATGACTACTCTGGGGGTGGGCAATATAAAACACAAAAATGTTTATGTCCTCAGCCTTAACAGCGACAACATTTATGTCATCGCCAACGAAGGGTAGAGGGATCTGGGAGAAGGGTACTTTGTTATTTACTAACAAAGCACAACCTCCATAACCATCAGATCTGTCCTGTCTGACAACACTGAAACATGGGATCCTGAAATTAATATTCGGTAGGAGCCATGTCTCAGCAATGCCACAAATTGAAGGTTGAAATTTATTAATTAAATGGAGTAAGTCACTCTTCCTGGGAAGAGTACTCCTCACGTTCCACTGAAGGAGAGTTAGTGGGTGGAATTTTATAAATATACTCTAGGATGGTAGCTAGTCTTTGTGCAACGTGGTCAGGTACGGCTTGAGCAGGGTTAGATAACACTGCTATCAACATATTGGAAATAATATTTAAAATGTCTTTGGAGCTATGTTTGTTGGTTCCAAATTCCATTGGGAAAGCGCAACCATTTTGGGATGGGGAAAAAGAATAATCTTGGATAAGGGCCTGATGGGCCTTCTTGTCATAACTAGGAGAAAGGGGAGCATGGGATTTGGGTTTAAGGAGTACTGTTTTTTTATATGAGGTTCTTTGTTGGGATGGTTTTTTGGTTGGTGCTGAGTCAATATAGTTTGTTGATTTAGACACCTCGGCATATGACCTTTTGACAGGTGGGAAAACTTGGCTAGCTTCAGCATATGAAATAGATTTTTCCGCCATTAAAGCTTTAATGCTCTTTTGGCGGCCCAGCTCAGGACAAGCACTGTCATTTGCAAAATGATTGCCATTGCAGTTTATACAATGTGCAACCTCACTAGCTAGTTGGCATCCATCACCAGGATGATCCTGGCCACACTTGAAGCAGCGTGGTTTTGAACGGCATAAAGTGCGGGTGTGCCCAAATCGACAACAGTTATAACATTGGATTGTCGGGTATGAATAAAGTTCAACTGGGAGCGCTGAATAGAAGCAAAACACTTTCTTGGGTAAGATTTGGCCATCAAATGTCAGGACTACGGTTTGGGTGGGCTTCCATTCCATTCCGCTTGGTGAGGAAACTTTCCTGTTCATCCGTCTTGCTTTTATCACAACACCACATCCCGCAGGAACCTTAATGTTGCTGATAACCTCCTCCTCCGACCACTCAATGGGAACATCCCTCACTATACCCATTCTCGTGATATTGAATTGTGGGATTGATGTTGTATAGTTTTGTGCCACCACACAATTTACTAAAAAACTGTTGGCATCCTGGTGTGACACAAACTCCACTGAAACCCTGTTCCTTCCTAATCGTTTAACACCGCCAATTTTAACATTATTTATATTGTTCCGCATCAAGAACATCCCGAACTTTACTGGGTGCAGTGTGGTACCAGAAGTCTGGGAGTCCTTGAGGGAGACATATACGATGTATGGGGGGTTGTCCTTAGCTGTGTAACATTGCCTACCATTTATGCTTTTAGGTACTTTTGGAGGGTTGTTACGAGAGATAGGTGGGGAGCCTGCTGATCTTTTTCTGTTGGCTGATGACTCAGAGTCCATTAGTTCGGGATCGGGGTTATCGTGGGGTAGGGTAATCGTTAAAATTGGTTGGTAGTCCAACGTTTTATCAGGAGGGTCCGGAGGTTTCTCCTCGTCCATTTTGGACAATGGAGAGAAGAGGGAAGTAAAGGGAAGAAAAAGTTATAATTAAAGGTTAAAACTACTACTTACTACGTTAAAAAACACACACAAACACAATAAAAACAACACAAAATGCTTCAATTTAGATCACTATGAAAAAGATCACTAAAATTGACAACAATCGTAGTACCGATAAAAAACACGTGCGTTCCTTCACCACTACCAACGAAAGTCTCATATAAAAACTATAGTCAGACTTTTAATTCGATTCCTGATTTGATATGACCTACTGTCATTTTATGAAATAATGATACCACATATAACAATGTAGTGATGGATACAAAAATCGATAAACAATCAGTGAATCAGTTTCAGGAAGGCATTCAAAAAATTACGGCTACCGAATGGTCTAAATGCGTATCCCATGTTGTCAAATAATTGGAAAAAATGAGTAAGCTAGATATGTTAATTGAGAATAAAAATCACAGACACAATTCATAATTAATGTTACAGAAAGTAACAGCGATAGCGATAGCGATGACGACGACAATTTATAAAATTTTTGTTTTATTTGTCATGTTCCTTCTTGATCACATTTTTTATTAATTTCACAACAATTACAAAAGAAAATTCTCAGATCGTTAATTAATTGTCAAAACTAAATTATCGGTTCAGAAATATTTTATTTCCTGATAAACTTAGTTTACGAGAGTAAATTTATAAACGAGAGGAATCGATTCAGAAATATTCGATTACCACATCGAATAATTTCGCAACGTCACTATTTATTACGAGTCATAACGTTGCAACACTGAAATTGTCAAATCTGGAATGGAATTAAAATTCCGAGTATAGTTTAAAATATATTGTACGGTGTTCACCTTACACCTTGTTAATTATTGTTAAAATGTTATGAGTACCGCGCCGCGACCCTAGTTAGGGAATTTGATTAAGTAAAACGATGTTTACTGTTTCACGGGTTTATTTGTACTAAAATAACTTATTGCTAAGTAGAGCGCGACGCACAGCATAATAGTAAGTGCAACGTCAGCATTATTACTAAACAATACAAAGTGTACGGGTTTGCTCGTACATACTCCCTACAGGAGAAATAAACAAGATACAAAATAAATGTTGTTATTAAAAAAAATTAAAAACAATGTTACAAGAAAATAATATAAATGTTATAGAAAAGTAATAGTAGAATTTTTTTTTTTTACTTATTTATAATGTAGTACTGTCTCTAGTCACAAACGTTATTTATAATGTAGTACTGTCTCTAGTCACACTTGACGAACGCAAATAGGTGACGTAGCTTTATTCACTCGCGCACTATTGAGATTAGAAACACTGCTCTGATTGTTGTCACTTAGCTCACTGTGGTAAACCACTCGGTCACCGAGAATCACGCACGAATTATTGCTTCTGTGAAGAGGCGCAGGCGTACCGTGCGCCTGCGCTGGTGTCGGTGCCAGCGTGCGCTCAGCTGGCACGCTCCAGGCGCGCCAGCGACGCCACACGAAAGCCAGTCCTGCTATTCCCACGATAGCGATGATGAGGTATATCAGAGTGTAGTGGTGTATATCATGAACAGAAATGTTGTCAGTTATAGCGGCATTATCTTTCAAAACCTTAATTTGCAGGCCAAGTTCTGATAAATCCCTTTGATTCTGGATAGATTCTGAATCATTCATCGATATCATATGCGGGATCGTAATGTTGATGATGTGATTTATCGGTGGTATCAGTGGAGTATAAACATCATTTTTAATGTTAATTTGAGTAGACTGCTGTCTGTGTGCAATCAAAGTAAATGCTTGCGTTTTAATAATACACCCATTGTCTATAGCAACAAGGCCGGCTCCAGACAGCTGATGACTAGCAATTTGATCCTCACATATTATACGTAAAGGGCATTGATCGCAACAAAAATAGATGTAGTTGTTAATTGTGTTACTTTCAAACCAGCTGTTTTTGCAAGGAGAGATCCTAGTTTCACATTCAAACTCTTCAGTCTGACAGAAATCTTTATCCCCATTCAGATGATAAATAGGTCTTTGAATATGACACAGATAAGCATCTGATATCAGGCACGATGTTAATGTTTTCTCTGTCATAGTTAAGTAGGTATCCTTCTTTAAATTTATGGCCACGTAATCTGATATTGGTTGGATACTAACCATGTTGATTCCTTTGACTTGAGGTATGGAAAATATTTTGAATATTTCAAAGGTATCTCTACTGATGAGAGGAAGCCTGATTTCAAAGATGAGGTATTCTTCCAGCATCCTGGCTTTTACTTTGAGAAGTTTATAAATTTTCTTTAAATCCATTTGTACGTTTTCTACAGGCAATGTTCCGTCATTAGGGAGCTGACTAGCTATGGTACTCAGCTGATCTTGCAATTGAACAGGAGTTAGAAGGTGTGGATTAAACTGACCGTGATAGATGTCAGTAATAGTGTCCAGTAGGGTACTCTGTAATGACTTCAAGTTATGTAGCATGTTGCTACCTATAATAGCTCCGACAGTCAGCTCGTTTACAAAGGACATGTTTTATGTTTCAGATTGGAGTTTGTTCAGCGCCTTTTCTATGGAAATTATATGTTGGGAAACCATTTTATGTTGCTTGTTCATGGTTTGCTCTGTTCGTTTGAGAACATTATATTCGACCTCTATAATTGATGTTTGGTTTTGCCAATAAGAGGCAATATGACGTTGATTGTCGCGAAGTAATGTTATGTCTTTGCGATACTGTTCGGCGAATCTCGCATCTAATACCCCGAAGGCTATTCGCAAGATATCCGACACCGTCGATAAGGCCGCGCCGCTGTCTAGTGCGCTGCTCGTTTATGTGCTGACCGAGCAACATCTGATTGTAGTACTCAAGTTCACCGAAGCCTTGAACCAACTGTAGTAATATGATATCACAGTTCATGACATTATGTAGTGTTTTGCATGATTGTTCTAAAGACTTCGTATATTTATTTAGAGCTGTAATGCCTTCCCAATAAGGTTGCATATCGTAGTAAATAATGAGCTTCCATTCATCCCGTATAATTTGCATGTTAGATAATTTATCGAAATAAAGACTCTGATTAGATCTAAATTTTGTTGATTGGAAGTCGCAGTGTCCTCCTGTTACGATTGTCATAAAAAATATTAAAGACGTAAATAATGTAATTACGTTAACTCTTTTAGATTTCCGGTGAGGTTTTTTTTCTTCGCTGTTTGATTTCAATTCTTCCTGGACATTTTCAGATGAGTCTGATAGGTTTTGGTTCACAGGTAATATTGATAGTTTTGTTATCGGTCTTTTAAGAATTCCGTTCTTCGTTTTTAAGCTCACAACACGAACCAGTCCGTCTGCTCCCGGATGTAGCTCGACGACCCTACCCATAGACCATTTTCCAGGAGGTAAATTGTCATCGTGCAAAAGGACTACGTCGTTTAGGTTTATGTTTTCACGAGACTGTCGCCATTTGCTTCTTGTTGTTAGTTGTGTTAAATACTCAGCACGCCATCTTTTCCAGATGTCAGCGAAAATTCTCTGAGTTAGCTGCCACCTAGTCCTCAAGTCTCTTTCGGTTTCAACTAGGGTAAGTGTTGAACCGCCAGTCAAAAAGTGAGATGGAGTTAAGTAGTTTAAATCCTCCGGATCTTCCGTGAGCACAAAGGCCTAGAATTGAGGCATGCCTCGATTTGCGTGAGGACTGTCGACAGTTCTTCAAAAGTCAACTTTTGTTCTCCGACAACTCTTTTAAAGTGATGTTTGAAACTTTTGACTGCGGATTCCCAAAGACCGCCTGCGGAGGGCCAGATAGGTGCGTTAAAATGCCATTTTATTTCCATGTCTGTCAGTTCAGCCAAAAGTTCGTTGTTAAACATTTGTAGCAGTTCCTGATATTCTTGTTGAATTTGTTTGTTGGCTCCGACAAAGTTTCGTCCATTGTCACTATATATGTGACTTGGGGTACCTCTACGAGCTACCATTCTCCTTAAGGCTGCGATGAATGACGAGGTGCTAAGATCGGAAGCTAGTTCTAAGTGTACAGCTTTAGTACACATGCAGACGAAAACAGCCACATATCCTTTAGTGGTTTTTATACCTCGGCCCTTGTTGGATTTAAGAAGCAGATGACCAGTAAAATCTATTCCCGTGTGTTCAAACGGACGAGAGGGGTTACTTCTTGCGGCAGGTAAGTCACCCATGATTTGGGTGTGTTTGTTAGGACTTAGTTTTTTACATTTAACGCATAGACGTATTTGCTTTTTTGTTGCTGAATTTCCACCAATAATCCAGTACTTTTGTCGGATAAATCCCGATGTCAAGCGAGCTCCGCCATGGAAAGTAAGCTTATGTGCGTGTTCTATAAGAAGCTCTGTTAAACGTCCTCGTTGTGGAATAATTAAAGGATGTTGCATGTCTGTATGAATATGAGCATGTCTTAATCTTCCTCCGACACGGAGAAGTCCTAAATGATCCAAAAATGGATTCAGATTAAGTATTCTGCTTTTGTTGTTAAGCTTTTCTTTCTCCCGCAAGCTTTTAATGTCTTCTGCGAATTCTTGCTGCTGTACTTGTTTGATGATCTTCATTTTGGCGTTTCTTATCTCTTCTAGCGTAAGGTAGGAAGACTTCGCCTTGTTTTGTTTCCTTGTTAAAAATCTATACACCCATGCCAAAATGTGTACGACTTTCGTAAAAGAACTGTGATCTTTCAACATGTTCATGATTATACTGTCCTCTTCTTTTTGTTTAATAACAGCATTAACTTGCTTTTGCGGTTTCATTTCCAATGTTGTTGTGTAATTTATTTCTTCACTTTTTTCCACAGCTTTAAATGTTTGTAGCCAAGATGGTCCGTGCCACCATAAGGGATGCTGCATCAATTGCGACATCGATAATCCTCTACTAGCGCAGTCTGCAGGATTTTCGGCAGACTTAACGTATCGCCAGCAGGGAGAAGGCATGATTTCTGTTATAAATCGTGTTCTGTTAGCAACAAAGGTTTGCCACCGGCTTGGATCTCCTTTCAGCCACCCCAGTACTGCTGTGGAGTCAACCCAGCCATAAACATCAATCTTGTAGTCAGTTAAAGAAGTCTTGACTTTTGCCATGAGTTTAGCTAATAAATGAGCGCCGCAAAGCTCCAGTCGCGGCAATGAAATGTTTTTGTTAGCGGGAATTATTCTTGATTTTCCAGCCACCAGTATAATATTTGTTTGTTTGTTATAAACTTTACAGTAAATAACGCAGGCGTATGCCTTTGTTGACGAGTCGCAAAAACCATGTAATTCGAATCTTTGTTTTGGTTTTGTGCCTAACCATCTTGGTATTTGAACCTGATTTATTTGATAAATGTCCGCCTTAAGTTTTTTCCAGTCTTCCAGAATATCTTCAGGTATCTGCTCATCCCACTGTATTTGTGAAGTCCAAATTCGTTGAAATAAAATTTTAAATTTCGTAGTTGTAGGTGTGATCCATCCTAATGGGTCAAAAAACTTAGAGATGTCGGACAAAACGGACCGCTTTGTGGCCTTGTCGACTGTGGAGTCAATTTTTTGTTCAAACGTAAAATTATCCTTGACAGGATTCCAGCGCAGTCCTAATGTCTTCGTAGATTCTGGCTGTCGAAAGCTTTTGCTTTGTTGTTGGCATGGGACTTCATCGTGCAATAAATGTGGATCATTAGAAGCCCATTTTCTAAGATTAAATCCCCCGCGTTCCAGGAGAGTAATTAAATCTTGTTGAAGTTGACGTGCCGCAGGTATGCTATGAGTACCATGGAGAAGGTCATCCATGTAAAATGAGTCCTCCAGGACTTTAGACGCTTCCGGATATTCGGCACGTTCGTCGTTCGCCAGCTGTTTTAGCGTCATCATTGCGAGGAAAGGAGCTGCTTTAGTCCCGTATGTGACAGTGGTCAGCTGATATTCTCGTAGTTTGTCTCTGGGACTATCTCTCCATACGATCTTTTGCAGGCTCTGATCTTCATAATGGACTAAAATTTGACGAAACATCTTTTCAATATCTGCGGTGAAGGCAAATTGATACTGCCTCCACTTAAGTATCAATGACTGAAGGTCATGTTGCAGATTTGGGCCCTTGTACATCAAATCGTTTAAACTTTGTCCACTTGTTGTTTTTGATGAGGCATTAAAAACGACTCGGAGTGCTGTAGTCGTCGAATCGTCTCGTAGCACACAATGATGGGGCAAGAAACATTCGAGTTTCGTGTTACGAATAGTTGGTTTCATATGTCCTAACGCTAGATATTCGTGTATAAATGATTTATATTCCTTTGCGATGTTTTCATTTTTAATTAGTTTACGTTCCAGATGACCAAATTGTGCAATGGCTTTTGATTTCGAGTTGCCCAATTGTTCTTGTAAATTTCCTTTCAGAGGGAGTCTTACAACATATCTGCCGTCTGGCAGTCGTTTTGTTGTTGAACTGTAAAATCTCAGACACTCTTGATCATCTGAGGTATGCGAAGTCGACTCTGCAATCTCCTCCGTTTCCCAAAATTTTTGCAATTGCTCCATATCTAACTGGACTACGTTGCATTGAAGTGTGTTCACGTTGCCGCACAGGATCCACCCAAGCCGAGTCTGTTGAGCAATTGGCGTGGTTTGATCAAGTCTACAGATACCCGCCATAATTATGTTTGAATATATATCTGCGCCAAATAAAATATCTATCGGACGACTGACGTAAAAGTCAGGATCTGCAAGTTCTATGTTTTCTAAGTAAGACCATGTGGGCTTCGCAAAGGTATAAGTTGGCAGATTTTTTGTTAAGCTTTTCATTATAAAAACGTCAGTATTAAAGAAATAAGAGTCGTTTCTTGATGAGCAGTTTATATTGATAATTCCCTTACAGGCATTGTTCCTGGCTCCTATACCGGTTATGACACCTTTGCATCGTTGACGAAGAAGTCCTAATTGTTGCGCCGCATTTTCGGTGATGAGTGAAGTTTGGGAGCCCTGATCAATCAAAGCTCGCATGATAAGAAAAGATCCATCATATTTTTGAACCCTTATTACGACTGTGGACAATAACGTTTCCGGTACTTCACGTTGTTGAGCCACGTGCGTGCCAAGTTGCTGATTTTGCTCAGGCAAAGTACGGAAATTTGTCGCTTTTGATTTTGCTTGGTTGGGCGTTGTGTTTGCGGCTTGCGCAAACGCATCATGAAGTAATGTATTATGACTTGCGTCACACTCTTGACACCGTTTTGTTGAAATACATTCTTTGCCTTTATGACTAAAAAGACAATTTTCGCATAGCTTGTTGTCGATGACAAATTGTTTTTTGTCAATTGGGGACAATCCAATATATTGTTCACAATGGAATAATCCATGACCATTTTTGCATAATGGGCAAGTTCGTTTATAATGGAGTTTTCCATTTGCTTTCGAAAAGTTTTTGTGGCTCGAATAAGATTGTTTCGAATTACGATTGATACTTTTGTTATTCAGATTATTATCCTTAGATGATTTTGCGTTGGAGTTCAGAGATTTTTGATCTTGTTTACGCCGTGATGACTCCATGCTTGTAAATTTGGCTTCCAGGAAGTCCAAAAACTCTGACAGAATAGGCAATTCACGGGGTTGCTTGAGAGATGCGATGTATTCGGAATGTGTGTTAGCATCTAATTTATTCGACATCAGATAGCAAATTATAGGGTCCCATGTGCTCACGTCAGCTCCCATATTTTTAATAGCGTTGACACACTCTATAGTTGTATCGTGGATGCGTTTAACATAGTAGACTGAGGGTTGTTGCATGACCGGAAGGTTAGTTAGAGTATTCATGTGTGAGGTGAATATAAGCTAATTTTTAATGAGGTGATAGTTATCAAATGATTTCTTTTAGAGAGACTGTCAGACACCTACTGACTAACCCCCCCCCCCCCCCCCTTTCTTCTACTTTAGGCCGAGATCACGGTACCTTATTGCTTTAGCCCCGCAACCCCGACTGAAATATAATGGATCCTAAAAGTTAATCTGACGATATTTGCACTATTCTACATTTGACACTTATGAAATTACTTACAGACATAAAAAAGTGTGAAATTATTAACAAAAGTTTATTTTATTAGTACTTACCTCAGGTACATCACAAAGCTTGTAATCGTCGATCTTGTAGTTAGCGAGCGCGTCGCAGGCAGCCTCGACGACTTCGGGCACGTTGGAGTCCGCCACCCACTGCCACAGGCGGCGCGCCCCCTCGCGGGCCAGCCGATCGAACTCCGGCGTCGATACTCGCAGGGACGGGACCTCGCTTAGCAGCTTGCAGATACTGGAGACATACATGTGATAGGTCGGCAAGCGAGAAAATGGATTACCTGATGGTAAGCAATCAGCGCCACCCAAGGACACTCGCAATAACGATGGAGGTACGAGTGCGTTGCCAACTTTGGGTATTAGGGATTTAAGATTGAGGAGATATTGGTGGGACTCTCCGCTTTGGATTGGAGGAGGGGTAGTTTTGGGTCATCAGTGACCACAGTCACACGGCGAAATAAAAAAAAGGCCGCTGTATTACTCGGGTCGAGTCGACCCATTCGTGCCGAAGCATGAGTCTCCCACACTTTTTTTATCAGACTTATATGACTTATCTTTAGTTTGTTTCGGCATTTCTTCTCAGAGTAGTCAGATAGGAAATGCCGGCTTCATCTAGTTTTTCACATATAATTTGACATGTAAAAGTGCCGTTTTATGGCCTATTTGCAAAAATAAATTCATTGTTTCACTATCGGTTTAGGTAATTGACTAAAGGTAAATAGCCTTGGTATGTCTTTTTATACTAAAGAGGTCGTATAAGGTACATACAAAGATTATTTAAATGAATTAGGTAACGCGGCCTCATCCTAATGCAGGAGAAGAAACGGGAGTTTTATTCAGTAAGAGGCTGACACACCTTCGCCTCACCCTGGGCTCGATAAGTTGATGATTTTCACGTTACAAGAATAAACTCTTGGATTTCTTTTTGAAAAGGATTGACACTGAAGTAACAGTACCTGATCTGCACAGCAGGCCGTGTGTCCCGGGCCAGCTTGGGTTGCAGGGCTGCCCACGTGGAGTGCGGCGCCAGCGCGGCGGCGCGCCACAGCCGCGCCAGGGCTGCCACGCACACGCTGGTCGCCGCGCTGCCCCCGCGCTCCCCGCAACGGTTCAGCAGGGACGATATCACTGACACCAGCTCCAGGCCGTGGCTTGTGGGACTGGTGAGGAATTCAGTATAAAAAAATAGCTACCTTATTTAGAACTTATTGCTTTCTGGTTACAAAAAAAAAATCGTTAAAAATTAGGCTTAATACTTTGTTAATCTTTTCTTAAGGCGTAGTTAAGCAAGTTCTGTGGTAAAAGCTGCTTACCCAAAAATACAGTATTAGACAAATTGAGCCTAAAGTCTAAATAATTATTAAATCCAACTTCATAATAGCTTCCTAAAACTTACCGTATCTCACAAATCCTATTAACAGCAATCGCTTTAGCGATGTCGAGCTCCCACTTCAAGTCATCTTGCTTGCCCACCCCGGGGTCTACGAGCATTTCTTGCAAGTATGGGAAACATCGCACCTGTTAGAACATAATTAGAAAAGACTTTAACAATTCTGTTCAATGCTAATTCAGTGCCAACTTAATTAAAATTTGTATAGATATGCAAAACTAATAACTTATTTCTTCAATTTTACGTTTGTCGGTTCAAATTTTCTGTGAGCTACTTAAGGCTAGTGACAGAGTAAACTATATAATTTTCATTATTAAAATGACAAACACGCTAATTACAACTGTAAGGGTATAAAGACTAAATGTTAAATTGGCATATCAATAATTAGAAACGAAAAAAAAATCGTATGTGACGAATTTCTAAGCACTACTAAATAGGAGTGCCGCAAGGTGCTGTATTGGGACCAGTATGAAATAGTATTAAAAGTTATTCATACCTGTGTTTCTGCTAAACTGGTGTATAGCATGATGAGGAACGAGGTCGGTGCACCTTTATTAGCCTTTATCTTATTCAATACAGATACGATAACTGGAACATTTTCCTAAAAACCATTAATTTGAGTCAATAAAGATGTTGCCGACTGTAACATTAAAAGATTTCTTCACTTTTTCATGAAAAAGGAACATTTTTCAGAATTTAAAAAATATTGAAAAATTGCCGTTTTGTATGAAAAAATGTAAACGAATTATTTGATTTGAAATGCGATGAAAATGTAACACTAATCAATAACAAATGACTACTTTTGGCAAAAGAATCCTATGTTTTTAAAACAAAATTAATTAACCTTAGCCTAACAAAAACTATTTTGATTTGAAATGGCCAGTACTGCCGAATGGCAATTTCATAGGTAAAGACCTATTATATCATTACTATTGACCAAATTTACCTTCGTTTTCGCCATTAAAGGCAACGCCCTCAAACACTCCAACCTCACCACAGGACATCTATCATTAGCTATTTTATACATTAACAGAGACAGTAACTGCACAGAAACCTCCTTCTTGTATTCAACCAGATCTACTACAATCCTAATAACTTTAACTACAATCTCTTCATACCACGCCTCCTTGCGTTTCTCTAAAATCATACCCAGTAAGAATGGTAGCAATTCCAATTTGACTTCATTATTTACTGTGGATAAGGAATCAAGCCAGCTCTTTAATTTGTCCGGGTTATCTCTCATTCGCTCCCAGTTTTGGTTCAATTTGAAAATGATTGAGAGATGACTGTCAGTGTAGAGTAAGGATTGGAATGTTTTGTTGGCTTTAAGATTCGGTGTGTGGAGTCTTGTGTCTTCCTTGTAGTTATCCTGGTAGATGTCCAGGATTTTAGAGGCTACTTTAAGAGCTGATGCAGTGAGGTAGGATGGAAGGTTCAGCCATTGTAGTGAGAGAGCCACGAAGACGTTGAGAGATATGGATGAATACTCGTATTTGCTGATTATGTTTATGCCTGTGGAAAATAACACAAGTATAGTAGAAATAACAAGCACTATTTATTAACGTGGTAAAACATTTGCAGTTGAAAGACTCACATAAATTGAAGAGTTCATGAAGGTGCAGAGCGGATGTGTCAGTGAGATTTTCAGCCAGGAGCATTAGAGTAATGCCGGCGACCGACTTTAGTTCGGGGGCGTCGAGGGCGAAGCACCGCTCTATCAGGTTGTAGCAGGAACGAGGGTCTCGTCTGATGAGAAAAAAGAGAGATTGAGAAAGTAATTTTAAATGCGCTTTATAAAGGTACATCAAGCTGATCAAAATCGGTGTATTCTACTAATAGCCTAAATTTTTTACGATATGAAAGTTTGTGAGAATGTATGGATGTATTTTTGTTATTCTTACAGGCAAAAACGGCTGGATCGATTGTTTAAAATTTGGTATGTCGAAAGGTGACGCCACTGATTAACACATAGGCTGCTTTATATCAACATTAATTTTATATTAACTTTGTTTATCTAGTCTTAAATATTGATCATAGCCGTATTATTTCTCACTCAATGCCGCCAATGCAATAACTGCAATGACATTCTTTTACTTTCGTTTTACTTACTCCAATTTGACAAGTTGATTGGACACCCTGGCAAGCATGGGAAGTAGAGCCATGACATGTTCTCGGTGTTGCTGGTAAACTGCCGCCTCAGTGACCGCGCTGTACGCCGCGAATGAACGTTCTATTGAGGCCGGGTTGTATATCTGTTAACAATCATTATCTTTATAAGCCTTTGATCGCCGACAAAAACTGTTGATGGCTATCGGGCACCAATGGCCGACATGGCGTTCAATGTGCTCAGATGGCGCCACTGAGCTTTAAGGTACTGTACATTTTACTTGTTATTTCTATTTGTAAGACACAATCGAAGACCTGAAATAATTTGGCCAATTTTTGTCCCTCAACATTTAGGATTATTAACCTTTTAATTGTGGTAATCAGAGACACAATAGAAGAACAATAGGCACGTATTCGCTTGGGGTTTGGTGTAATCAATGCTATATAAAATACAATTTGTGACTAAATAAATAAAGGCTATAGTCCATCAGTCAGTTATAATATTTACAAATAAGATTTTAACAAAATGACTCTATCTGCATGTTTGGTGCAGTAGCTGGGCAACTGACTGCCGTGCAACATGTATTTAAACTCTTTTTTCGACGAATGACGCAGGAAAAAGTCCTAGTGAGGGCCAATGTTTTATTCAAAAACATATATAAAAAAATCTTGCTATCCTACCTGTTGACAACTGAGACAGGCTAGGAGTAGGGAGGACTGTGCTGTTGTCTGTGGTAAACTAAGCAACAGTTGCCAAGGTCTGATGCTGCCTTCCCTCTGTGGGTGGCAGGTCAGGCAGAAGAACACAGGTCTCAGAAGCTCTAAGCTATTTGATGACACCCTGGAATGATTATACATATTTTCTTAATATACAATATAAAAAATATATATTCTTGTTGTGTGTGTATTCATGAATGAACAGAATTTCATTAAGTTTCCGACTTTTATTGATATGAAATAAGTTGATTATAAACTGACACACAGGTATATGGTTGAAAATTGCCACATAAAGTAGACAAAGATTGGCATTATTAATTTTAGCTCATTTAAATTACTTATTTCAGGTTTACTTTTATAGATAAAAAAAACTCTTTTTTTAAGCCTTTGACTGCCGACTGAAAACTTTTAAGGCAAATCCTCCACTACCGTAAGTCACCAGGGCCTATGCGGCGGTTAGAGGGGTAATGTGCCGTCTTTATTTGACACTACTAGCCAAAATATTTTTTAATTATTGAATCTACTTATTATAACAATGGTTGTTGTTGTTGCAATTATTGCAATGCAATCTTAATAAACTTACGTGTAATCAGGATGGGTGCACAATGCATGCATCTGTGCGAGCACATCACCTTCAGCATCCTTATTTTTGTCCAGCACTGTGATGAATGGGTGCTGTGGAGACTTCAGAGTGAACTGACATTTGTACTGGTGGCCTGGCACTAAGCGAGACTTCAGGTCCAATATCAATAAACCAGCCATTGTAGATATAATAGCTGAGTAGTTACTGCAAAGGTTTAAACAGGATTTAAGAACAATTAAGTTAGTGTTGCGGTGACAGGGTATCTATATATAGATATTGCTGATTTAACATTTTCATTTTCTTGACTTATATGTAAATATGTAACTGACTGAACTAAATCACTATTATAAATACCAATGTTCTCAAATAATTTATGAAAAATTAATGTGACAGTTTTTTAGATTTATAATAATCTTGAAATGAAACTAAACCAAGTTACTTACTGTGTGCTAGGCAATAAAGTAACAACAGTGGACATTGTGTGGGCTATTTCCAAGACCCCGAGTTCCACCAGTGCCAGCAGACCCTGACACGCCGTCAGGCTAACCTTAGCATCCTTTGAAGAACACTTTTCTCTCAAAAACCTTAGTTCCTCATTTTCATTTACAAATCGCTGTCTTTCTATCGGCTTATATTTGGATTTAATAGTCGATATTAGCTTGTCGATTGCATTGACTATCAATACACTGTTGTTAGTGTTTAACTTATATTCAATTTCATCCATTTTTTAAATATTTCTCCTATTTCAGATCTATACAAAATTAAAAAATCACCGGCACAGTCACTAAAACAGCTGGCGTTGACAATTTATTTTTGCTGACCTGACATTAATGACAGGTTAGGTATAGAGTTACCAGCAAAATAGTGTAGAAAAAGTTTTTTGGAATTATTATATTTTTTATAAATATATCACAATTCAAGTATTAGAATTTTATTTATATATTCAATAACCATCAATGATAAGAATAGAAATGGTTTAAGTTCTTCAAGTGATCAGCTCTGTGTTCCGTGATTTACACTCTTTAGTAAAGTTAGTTTTCAAAATATTGCCTGGTAACACTTACTTGGTCGGAGAAACGTCAAAAGGCGCGTTCCATTTTGTTTTGCAATGACTATCTATGTTGAATTTATAGCATAGATTTTAGTAAATATAAGGAGAAATAGTTTTCCCATGCATTGAATGCAAACTAATTCAATATTCTGGAATAGAACGCAACTCTTAATCCCAAGTTGGGCTTGGCGAGTTCAAAATCGTAATAAAAGTAATAAATTATTGTGCTAATTGAACAAAACTTATTTGTGAAAATGTCGACGCCTCCAAGAGAAACTATTCAAAAGCAAATCCAACAGGACTGGGCCAACAGGGAGTACATCGAAGTAATCACGGGAAGCATAAAGAAGATCACAGATTTCTTGAACTCATTCGGTATGTTTATATTATTTATTATTAATAACACATTAATTCAATCAGAAATGTTCTTAATAAATAAAAATGCTCATAATAAATTACTGTAAATTCAACATTTCGGATTTGGATGATTCATTAAATTTTAAACATTTCTCCTAAAGTTACTGTTGTAGTTTCCTGTTAGCATTATTTTGAAACCTTCGTTAATTGGGAATTTTAAGAGGACGGAGTATAGGCGCTGAAGTGTTATACTTGTTGAGGGCACTATGAAATGTAACTTATAGCAAATACCAAGGATTCAACTAGTTCAAATGAGGCATCCATTCATCCATTTCACCAAACAGTTAATTGTTAATCAATTAACTGTTTGGTCAGTCGGACACTTGTAAAGTTAAGCTGCTCAATAGGTACAAATTTGTTTTGCAGACATGTCCTGCAGATCTCGCCTAGCAACTTTGAATGAAAAACTGACATCTTTGGAACGGAAGATTGATTATCTGGAGGCCTGTGTGAGTAAACATGTATTCCCTTTTTACACATATTTCTTAACAATGCTCTGCTAGAAGTTGCTGTTGATCATGTTTCAACTTTATTTTCATTTGTATAGGGTTTATTTACTTATTGCTTCAGCTCGGATCATGTTTGCATTAAGAAAATAGTAATATGAATTTCTAGACAAATATCCAAAAGTCTTTTCATCTCTTGTGTGTATAAAATTTTAAGTGCCAGTGTATTGGCTATGGCTATTTTATACTTTCTTAATGCAATGAAATCAAAACTCTTACAGCTTTAGAACTATTTTCTTTTTTTCATATCATCACCTAAGGTCTTGTCCATGCACCAACCTTTTTCCAAATTTTTTAACATGATTACTTTTAAAAAAGTTTAAATTAACACAAAAATTGAATGGAATAAAATTTTTAACAGAAATGCCAACCTGGAATTCAAACCCAGGAGCTGAAACTTGTGGATGGATCAAAACCAGTAGTAGAGTTATAGATTTAGTCTTAATTTTAAGAAGATTACATAGTGAAGATTTTTGTAAAACACAATAGACATTCCTTTTCTTTACTTTATTTTTTTATGAAGTATGAATAAGACCAGCTATGATGCAAAAGAGGTTCTAGATAAAGTTATTTTATTTCATTAATCAAAAATGATTAAGAGCACAGAATGAGGACCAAACTATGACTGATAATATCTTTGATACCTAAAATTTGGAGACTTTCTCTCTAACTTGGCCATATATTGTTGTTTCTGAACTCTGGAAAATGCAAAATTTTGCGTAGTTAATATATTTTATAATTATAACAAATTGAAAACCAATATTCTTTATCTTTCACTCTACATACCGAATCTATATATTAATCGAAAAATGGGTTGTTAAACCCATGACTGAACCAGTTATTGTCAGGTCAAGCTTCTATTATCTTATATTTAAAAAAAGAGATTCGCTAACAAAACAAATGAAAGATACCACTAGTGTTATAACATATCCTTTCCTTCTTCATAATTCATTTTCTTTATAACCTGTCTCATACATACTTCATCATAAAAAAAAAACAATTTTAATTTATTTTTTTACTATTTTTATTTTCGTTTCAGGTAACTAAAGGTGAAACACTGACATAATCTGAATACCGTAATTATATTTATAGTATTTTAAGTTTAAATAATTGTATGAAATTTGTATGATTCCAATTTTTATTATCATTATAAGTACACATTTATAATTAAATGCTTGTTTATAGTGTAGTTTTATGATAGATTAGGTATAAATTAATATCTTTAAGTATATAAAAATATATAATATCAATTTATTATAGATCTTTATACCATTGGTTACTTTTTTATTAAGTGTCATGTATAAGAAAAGTCCGTAATTACAATGTACTCTTGCGCAAAGTTCCACTGCCCCAGTTATATAAATACTCTCTGTTTATTGACTGCTTTGAATAATATGTATTTAATATTATAATGATTCAATATACCACATTTTCAGTTAAAAAAAACCTTGTATTTATTTCAACAAAATAATGCTAAAATCGTGATTTAGTGTTTTGGTCTCTTTCTTTTACTATGAATACGATAAGGACGGAAAATATTTTGGTTAAATTTTCTCTAGCAATATTGCAACGCCTTGACCTCCACCACAACTGGAAGCAGCAATGCCTCTTTTCAAATTGCGTCGGCTGAAAAAAATCATATACTTAGTTTAGTTCTTCAACATAAGTTATTCCATTTTATTTGATGTGGCCTGTCCACAAATATTTTTCTTTATAAGTTGATTGTTACAATGTAAGAGTGCAATGTACTCCTTGTCGCCCCACGCAGATCGGGAGAACGCTAATGATGATTTTGCCACCTCAAAAAACACATTTAGAACTTTTCTGGTGTTGCGTGGACGACAGATTCTTACCATCAATTACACTGTAGTGTCTACTCAAAAAAGAACAATTTAAGAAATTGTAGAAGTACTAATTTTAGTCGCATTACCGTAGACTGAACCATTGACTTTTTTGACACATTTTTTATTTATCGTCTGTCTTGGAAATCTTAAATTACCTGAGTTCGTGCACAAGATGTGTGGCCATTCTAGCCCCCGTGGCAGACATAGGGTCCCCTAAAGCGATCGCACCGCCACTCACATTTACTTTGCTAGGATCCACCTTCAGTTCTTTGATGGCAATTACAGCTTGAGCTGCGAAATTTTCATTTATCTGTAATATTATGATGATATAATATTATGGTGGATCGATGTTTATTTTTAACAGAAACTTCATACAGTATAATTTAGTAGTTCAGATCTTTCCCACCGCGATGAATTAAATTAGTTCTATCTGACTTTACGGCCACGTTAAAACATGGTTTTGTATGTTTTTCTTTTCCTAAGAGCTTGTTTATTAGGAATTAAAGATAGATATGACACACACCTCAAAAATATCCACATCATCTACTCGCAGATTCTGTTGTTCTAGAAGTTTCTGGACAGCACGAGCTCCTCCTATCCCAGCTTCCAAAGGGTCTACCCCTACACACGTCCACCCCACTATCCTTGCTAATGGTCGTAAGTCTTGTCCTCTCACTGCTTCTTCGTGAGCTATGAGCAGAGCTGCTGCTCCATCCGCTGGTGCCTGTCAAATAGAAGATAAAGAATGTCGCCGGTCAGACCCTCTGTTTATTTATAAATGCCCTATGTACCTATACAAAACCAGACTTTGGTCCGATCTAATCAAATGTAAGATATTTTTACTGGAGTTTTCCCAGATGTTTTCTTCAAGGTGAGGAGCATATTTCAGTATTTTATTTGGTATACTTTTATAAAGGAAACTACCCAGTTTTCGGAGTTTCATTTCGAAAAGTAGTTAGTCTACACACAGTCACAATTAAACACGGTAAAACTGAACTCACAGACGTATTACCAGAAGTCAGAACTTCTCCGTCTTCTATTAAAGCTGGAAGTTGTCTTAAATTCTCAGCCTGTACCGAGGGCTGCGGTAATTGGTCTCTGTCCACTAGTATTTGCTTCTTCTTGATGGTTACTTCAATGCTGGTTAGCTCCCGGTCAAATATTTTTGATTCATCAGCTGAAAAATATTTTAATGAATGCCTAATGTGATCAGAGAGTACGGCGAAGACTTTCAAGAGGGATATATATGTGTATATAAACAGCAATAATTGGGGGTTTTCTTCGTCACTAAGTCACAAGATGCTCACAGCATATATGGAGGTATGTTCATTCCTACAAATTATTTTAATCATACCCTTTTTCCACTTCAAATGGCTTTGCAAAGCGAATTCATCGACTTCCTCTCTTGTAACTTTGAACTTTTTGGCCAAGTTGTCTGCTATTTTATGCATCGTCACGCCAACGTATGTATCTGGAATTTGCTTCTGTATATGGTCTTCTAGCCTGTAGGACGCACCCAAAGCGGTTCCAAAGCGTACATTTCTCACCAGCATCGGTAGCGAGGACATTAAATCTGTACCTCCTGCTAGAGTGATCTTTGAATTTCCTGTTGTTATGTCCTAAAACGTTTCAGATAATTAGAAAACGATATCGTAAGGCTTTAAAGTGGTTTTTATTTTATAGATGATATTTGGGGGACGGCTTTGATAAGTTTGTTATTGAGCTTATTATAAACTATGTAGAGACGTGATTAATGTTTTACCAAAGCGCTCTGGATGATTGCTTGCAAACCGGTCCCGCAAGCCTTACTGACGCCCAACGCGGGACTGCTAATAGGAACGCCTGAGTATATACCACAATATCTTGGAGTTTTACCGCCATCGCATTGACTCAACTGAAAACAATACGGTCAGTTTATATTTTTAGTCCATACAACATCGAACATCACGTAACGTACCTACTACGGTAACTAATATTTAATTTATCTACTCCTATTAAAATGCTTGATAAAACATAACTATAATTGAGAATAATCGTCACAAAATGTTTAACATACAAAATTAATATTTCCAACGATGGTATTATCAATAAGCGTGGGGTCTACGTTGGCCGAACTGATGGCTTCCTTTGCTGCGGCTGCAAATACATGTGAAGCTGCCAACTCTCGTAAAGGTCCGCCATAACTGCAAAATGGTGTCCGTTTCGCGCCAATAATGAAAATAGCTGAAAGAATACAATAACTTTACAACTAATTAATGAAAACATTAATTGGTACGAAAATTCATCGATTAAGCTTGTTTTGTATATTCCTAAGTTGTTGTAATTGTTTACAAGTAATTTAAATAAATAGGTACCTGTACGTTACCTACGTGTAGGTAATAAACAATCATAATTTGCAGATACCTTTTTAAATTAACACCAGTTCAAAGTCTAAATTGCATTTAAAACCTCTTATATAATTGTTAACTCAGTATTTATTTACACCACAAACAAATTGGCAAAATAAACATAGCAACAGCAAGTGATAACCAAATTGTATTATAAAAATCAAGCTCTAAAACCACACATTAAAGTCCATATTTCGTAGCGCAAATTTTAAAATATAGCAGTATCTGATAGTATCGACAACTTATCTATAATAATAAAAATTGATATCGTAAATTCAAAAAACTAACCTTTGGTACTGGCCGCCATCTTGAATTATGGTTGGTAATAAAAAACAAAGGAGAACGAATGAAAAGAAACGTGTTTTGAAGGATACACGTATTTGTGCACTAAAATCGTTGGTGTGTTATCAACACTGACGTATTCAGTAGGTACTCTTTTATGATATAATGAAAGATATTAAATAAGTAAGATACGGTGAGGATCAACATCCATTTTTTGTCAAGATAGACATGTTTTTAAATAATAAATATCTCCCGCAATGCTTTCGATAAGATTAGGTTGGTACCTACTTGTATGATGTTTTTATTGTGATATTACTATGGCGGGCATTTGGTTTATAAGTATAAGGAAAATGGATAAGTACTGCAATGAAGTTTGAAGCTATTTGTTTGTCATAGTAAGTAGATAGGTTAGGTTCTTGTCTACCAAGTGTAGTGGGAACTTTAATTGTAGATATAGGTAGGTATAATACTTACCGCCAACGTATCTTGGCGAGTCTGAAGTTAGCCGATTAGCTGCGCACGTACACTAATTTGTTCCTAAAAGATCCATTGCGCAGACAAACCGCTAACTTCAGACCCGCCAAGATACGTCGTCGGCCGTAGTGTACGTCATTTAAACAATAAATAAAACAAAAGAGGTTACAAAAAATAATTACCGTACATATATTTTTTCATTATTTACAATTTGAAAATTTATTCATAACGTATTTTGTTCTCAAAATAACACATTATATAGTAACAATTGGATAGAAATTGAATGTAAAATCTATGGGTGTTTTGTAATAAATTAAACAGTCTCAAGTAGTAGAGCAATGCCCTGCCCGCCGCCGATGCAAGCTGATCCGATACCCCTCTTGAGTCCTCGGCGTCTGGAAGTAAAACTCGACGTTAATTTTACATCCTAAAACACATTGTGCCTTTGGAAGAAATTGAGTCAAGACTATAATTTACTAAAAACATACAAAGTACCAATTGCGCTGGATTTTAAGGTCCCATGGAAAACTATGATTAAGCACCAAATTGTCAACGAATTGAAACCGGCTCTACATCGGCCCCAGGTAGTCTCATCTTTTACTAACTAGGCTTGACATAGCCTTCCCAATAGTTAGTACACCACAGCAAAATAAAATTGGTCCTAGAATCAAAAATCTGCGATTTTCTGTCAACTCGCTGCGACGTGGCAGAAAGAAATCTGTGTGATGTGAAAAGTATCGCTCTACAGACTGGCTCGTCCTATGCTAGTTCACTCAGATTTGCTATTTTTAATTCTGCCTACCTGAGCTCATGAGCTAGATGCGCAGTAATCCTAGCGCCAGAAGCTCCAACCGGGTGGCCCATGGCAATGGCACCTCCATTGACGTTCAACTTGCTCTGGTCCAGGCCCAATTCCTTGGCACATGCCAAAGTCTGAGCTGCAAATGCCTCGTTGATCTGTAAAAGATACAATAGGGTTACTGAAATTAAAAACTTTTTGATAAATAATTAAGTGCGCAACCACTTCTATATCTCTCAAATCTCTCATAAGCTGGATTCTGCTATATGGAAGTTATGTTAATGAATGATGATTCCCTTGCCGTTGTCGATTAAAATGATACCACAGCCTCATAAGAAACCTCGAAACCGCAGCGTTGTAATTCAGGTTACCGGAGGCCCAATCCTTTCCCTTCCCCATCACTACCCAATCCCAAAGTTTCTGGAACCTTAATCCCCAAAAAGCTGACAACAAAAATATCTATCAAGACATTAATAGAGTATCACATCAGCACATCAGCATTTCACTAGATTTGCAGATGCAAATAATAATCTAAAAGCTTCCAATACTACGTACCTCAATCAAATCGATATCGTTCAGTTTCAATCCTGTCGCAGACAGTATGTTCTGTATGGCGGGGACAGGTCCAATACCCATGATGGAAGGGTCTACACCTACTGCAGACCATGCCAGCAGGCGCACGAGAGGTGTGAACCCGTTCTGCTTGACTGATTCCTCGCTTGCTAGAACTATAGCTCCAGCACCATCGTTTACACCCTAGAAATAATGATGAAGAAATCGTTATAAGTACATCACACACAGCAGAGGTTGTTGAATGGCAAATCAATATTAAAAGCTAAATAATCGTAATCAAGAACGGAACGATTGACGAACTACGAATACATTGGAAACATTGGGCAATATTATATACAGCTACTGCATGGTCTAAATGCGAATCCCATGTTGACAATGAAGTGGACAAATTTAGTAAGCTAGATATGTATGGTCTTGTTTTCGATGGAATATCACTTACAGAAGAATTGCCAGCAGTAACAACTCCTCCTTTCCTGAACAACACTGGCAGTCGGCTGAGCATTTCAGTCGTCGTTTCGGGGCGAGGGTGCTCGTCTACTTCCACCACCTTATCTTGTTTCTTGACCTTCACTGTTACTGGGGCCATCTCCGCTTTGAACACGCCTTGGTCATGTGCTAAATAGGGCAGAAATAATTAAAGAATAAACAACTGTGCCTTTCAAATCAGAATTGACGACTAATTTAGAAGAAAGTTAGTCATACCAGCTTTCCACCTCTGTTGTGACTGCAGAGCGAATTGGTCGACTTCCATCCTCTGCAATCCGTATTTCTCGGCTAGGTTCTCAGCTGTTTGTGGCATGGTAAAGTTGCAGGAAGTGTCCAATGACGATGTAGTGAGAACATCTTCGAAAGGAACCTTCACACCTAAATTGACTCCAAAACGTGTGTTTCGGACAACGAAGGGAACAGTTGACATGTTTTCTGTGCCTCCAGCCAAAGATGTTTGGGCAGCTCCTGTGATGATATCCTGGAAAAATGAAACGTCAAAAATTGGTACAGTTTGGTAAAAAAATTAAATAACAGTTCTAATAGCTGATGATGATACTGATATAACATTTTTGAAAACCCAAAAATACAACTAAGATCTCACCTGAGCACTGTTCACCACAGCTTGGAAACCAGACCCACAAAGTCTGCTAATACCCAAAGCTGGCTTCTCTTGGGGGATACCAGCTTTAAGCGCTGCATGACGAGGAGACAAACCTCCATCTGATGAACCGCTAAGCTAAAGAATAAACATTTTAATAAATAAGAAGACTTAACAGAAATAGGAGTTGATTCTATGGTAAGAAGGTTTGCTAGAAGAAAGCAAGAAGTAGATCTAAGAAATATTGTTGCAAAAAGATAAAGTTCAGTAGGTACCAACCCCATAGACTTGTCCAATGTTAACGGTATCGATGATCTCTGGTGCGACGCTGCCGGCTTTAAGAGCATCCTTAGCGGCTACAGCCAGAAGGTCAGACGGATATATGTCTTTAAAGGCTCCTCCAAATCTGCCGAATGGCGTGCGTTTAGCAGCCACTATGAAGATACCTGGAGATTCGAAATTCAATGTAAGTAGGTCTTTTGTTTTTACAACATTTCATTGTTTTTTTTATGTAATTTAATTTAGTATTTACGAAAGTTGAGGGAGTCTTAAAGAACCAGTATCTACACACATAAAATATGTACTTACTTAAAGAAACGCTAATTTTTTTATCAGAGATATTTTAGTATACTCTGCCTTAGTTTTTCTACGATAAAATTACATTTAGGTAATCTACTTTTCTGAAGTAGTAAGCAAGAATTCTAAACTCTAAACAGATGTGTTAAATGACCTTGTTCATCGATTTATTATGTGGACATTGACCCGAACGAAAGTCCGTCCAATGTGATTTGGACCTTGTGTCGGAAAAGATAAGGATTTATTTTATCGCGACACCACCAAAACTTGTTTAGCTAATTTGTAAACAATGATGGGATATATATAAAATGTGGAATTATATGTACTTCTACGACTTTAAAATACAAATTTGAATCGATTTATAAATTTTTGTATTACGGTCTCCGGTACAAATATAAATATTGCAACTTTATCTCTGTTCTACGAGTTTCACCCAACTTTTTATTAACCAAAACAATATTTTCTAGCTAACCATCCTAACGAGATATATCAAATAAACACTAAGGCCACTCATTAATGAGTTCAATGAACCAAAACAGTCAATAACAACTAACAAATATAATACAACATTACTAACCTTTATTGATAACGACGGCCATCTTTGTTTAATACACACACACGTCAACACAGCACAAGACCTCGCCGGTTGTGGTAAGTATTATGATAATTTTAAATTCCGAAGAACGAATGGTTGGCGCCTTTTTCGTATCTATTCACTACGTATTGAAGGATTAATGTTTACGATCGCGGTTTTGCTTCATACAGCCAGTCCTAATAAATGTTGATAACGGAGTAATCTTAAAGTGCAAAGTCTGTTGTACTCGGTTTGATATAATTTATGTAATACTTAGTCAAGGTATTCGCAACCGGATCGCTTCATTGAAGTGAAAGCGGTACATACACGGTGTAAGTAAGTTGATTAATACAACTTGTTTTAATATAAGTAGCGGGAACCTGTAGAAATGCTATTTGGATGAAATTGAAAGTTTGTTTCTTTCTTATTTATCTACGTTTTCTTTTCAACTAATATATAGTTGTTTTTAGATATTTACAATGAGTATGAAAATCAATTGCAATAGATTAGGTACCTACATTGCGTCTTGAAATCTGCTCTTGGGTAGGTAGGAAGATAACTTAGACTAAAAAAATAAAATTCTAATGACTTTGTAGAATTAGGTATATTTATAATACAATAAAATGCTTTATTAAAAATTATGGTTAAGTAGGTACCTAAACATTGTTGCCTTAATAAAACAGTGTTCGTCATGTTTATTCAAAATTCCTTCTCTGATTTAGTTTTTCGGCTCAAACAGCCTCGATGATCATGGAAATTTGCCTGCCCACCAGCTATGGATATTGAAGTTAATCCTCTTTTTAAACCTCGTCGCCTGGAACAATCAGTAGAAGTAGCAAACTAAATCTTTAATGGAGGAATCTTTTATTGTAGTTCTTAGGTATACCTAGGATGGTACTTTGCCATGTCCAACATATAGATAAAATGTAGGACGAATCCCTGGATTTGTAACCCCTAAAAGATCGGCAACGCATGTCCCATTAGGTGAATAATCAGCTCGTCTAACGACAGATCCCATAAAAAATATTTCCTCAAATCACCATGTTGAGGTGAACATGGTCAAAAAACGTTAACCTTTCTGCATGTTTTACCTGAGTTCATTGGTAAGGTGGATTAATAGCCTTGCCCCCGAAGCTCCCGACGGGTGACCGATAGAGATTGCTCCTCCGTTTAGGTTCAGTTTGTTGTGATCCACGCCTAGCTCCTTGGCAATAATAATTGCTGTCGCCGCGTATGTTTCATGTATCTGCAATTATTTATTTAGTGGTTTAGATAGAATTGTCTATGTTGAATTTACATACCCATTACCCATACAAATATATGACTATCATATCCAGACCCGAAACAATATTTTTATGAAACAAAGCCTCAAACTTTGCCCAATCCTAGATATTTTCTAAGTCAATTTTACGTCGCGGAAAAGTCGTTATTTTCTGATTTCTGTATGGGTACTTTTTACTTTAGATACTACCTCAAATAAATCTATGTCGTCAATAGACAGTCCTGTAGTCTTGAGAAGTGCCTGTGTAGCCGGAATAGATGCGATCCCCATCATCACTGGATCTATTCCAAGAGTTGACCAGCCCACTAATCGTGCCAAAGGTTTCAAGTTGTAGGTAGTTAAAGCTTCTTCATTCGCCAAGACCACTGCAGCAGCGCCGTCATTTGCTCCCTGCAAAAAATACAATTAGCATCTTAAATGTTACTAAAACTAAACAACGATTTAGATGCCAAATCGTTCTATACCTGTCTTGTGGTTTTTCTCAGGGGAAAACTATCAAAAGACTTCTCTCGGCCTAAAGCAGGAGAAGGAACGGGAGGTATTTAGTCAATAAGAGTCTGATACTCTCGCCTTTCCCTGGGTGGGAGAAGTGACCTGACAAAAAAATTAAACCCCGGCTGAACAGCTAAGTGTGACTTACGGTGCAGTTACCAGTTGTGACGAGTCCATTTTCGAACAAAGGTGGCAATTGACTGAGCTCGTCAAATGTGATGTCAGGCTGTGGATGTTCATCTTTCGTCATTATAATTTCTCGGTCATTGTCCTTTACTGTCACTGGAGCCAGCTCCTCGTCGAAAAAACCTCTTGTGTCCGCTAAAGAAAAAAAAATAATCACTCCTAATCAAATTCCCTGTTCTCTTCACCTATGGCTGAAAAAGTTATTCTCTATCTCTCATGTCTTATTCATACTCTGACATCTTAACTTACAGAATATCTGATAAGCAAAGAAAAAGATCTTATAGACAGTCTAGTGAGTACCGTTTTCTTCCTTTATCCATAAAATACATAAAGTTGTATTTATTTACCATCTTTCCTTTTTTTTTGAGATTTCAGAGCATATTTATCCGCCTGTTCTCTGGTCACATCATACTTTTTAGCGAGAGCATCAACAGTTTCAATTAGGGGTCAAATTGCAATAAGTATCAAAGAAGCTCATGCGGAGTTGATCTTCGAATTGAGGGGTTGTTCCCGATGGTACACCATAGCGTATGTTGCGGACAAGGAAAGAGATTGATGATAGAGATTCCATACCACCACAAAGGGTGATTTGAGCTGCTCCTAGTAATATTTCCTGTAATAAAGAATTGATATCGAGTACATTAATTGTTTTCGGACTGAATTTCAATAAAAATTGCTTAACCGATATAGAATTTGTATCCGTTATTTTATCCTCCCAGGGATTCTCACCTGTGCGCTGCAGATTATGCCACTAAAGGCGGATCCAGACATTTGGTTTAAACTGAGAACAGGTCGATCTGCAGGAATGCCTGCTTTCAGAGCTGCATGCCGACCTGACATTCCATGTTGTGATAATGAACTAATCTGGAATATGTTACTAAGTACATTCCTAACTTAAAAAACTTGCCACAACAATGTATTAATTTTAAATGATTTATCATGAACCTCATTCAAATTGTTTCATTGTGGACATAGAAGTACCTGCCCAATGTTGACGGTGTCTATAACATCAGGGGCTATTTTACCAGCCTTCAGGGCTGCAGTGGCTGCTGTGGCGAACAGGTCCTCAGCCAAAACTTCACGAAGTAAACCTCCATTTTTTCCAAAAGGCGTTCTTTTACCTGCTACTACATATATACCTGGAGACATGTTATGATTAGAAGGATATTTAAGTATCTATTTAAATCATTTTTTGGTCTCCGATCCCTTGTCAACATCAGTAAAAGGAGAGAAATAAAAGAAACATACCTTTCTTTAGAAGTAGTGCCATGTTGTCTCAATTCCATTCAAAAGAAGCACTAAAATTCTAGAAATATTTTATCAGTAAAACATTAGATTGTTAATGGTCGCGCGTTTTTTAATGAAAAATTATATTAGGTATGCCACAAGGCATTGTCTTAGGACCTTTTCTGTTTCCATAACTTTTCTGTAAATTATCCTGTAATATTATCATAAACTTACCGATTTTCTCTTTCTTATTTGCCTAGTCAGGCGTAACTGAGGTAACATTTATAGACAACTAAGTGAAGAAGGAATATCAGAATAGGTGGCTATTAAATTGAACGTTTTCATCATTATAATCAGCAGTCATCATAATGTGAATAATGTGATACTTGATTGTTTTTATTTTGTGATTTAAGAAAATACCCAAATTGATGGTATGTTTTTTTTTATTTACTAGATTCTATCACCGGCTTTGCCGAAATATCAGGGTTAAAAGCCCATGTACAATTCCATACTGGTTCTGTAGTTTTTATTTTTTTACATGACATAACTAACATCTACCATCCAGTCTTACAAACTTAAGCATCATCGCGTCTGTATCGTTTTTTACATTTATAATTTAACTAAAGAAGTATCCATGGAAATGAATTAACAAGCATGCTTGCTCATCTTATCATTTTCTACTCACAAATGATCTGTCGCTCTTTACCGAATAAGTTATTGGTTTACTTCTTTATGTATAAATATCATATACAATCAATATCATATACAGCATTACTTTTTTTAAGAAACGTTGAACCAGTCTAGGCTACTCCACGTTTATAAATACGAGTATACAACTATACAAGTACACATACACATCCCACCCAGACCCGGATGATTTGTGAAGGGGTCAAATCGGCACATTGCATGCACGTCAACCCGGTTGCCCAGCCACCGCGTCAACCGTGCGATCAAAATAGTATCTATATCGTTAGTATGTCGATAGCTATAACTCGTGATTGATCCTCAAACAGCTTCAATGATCATAGCTATGCTTTGTCCACCAGCGATCGAACCAGCTGTTAAAGCTCTTTTCAAACCGCGTCGTCTGTAACAAGGATTAATTATATTATACTAGCTTTTGCCCGCGCGTCCGTCCGCGTGACTTCCTGCAGATTTTTGGTATAGAAACTATCCTTAACCTTTCTCGTGTACGAAACTATGTCTGCACCAAAATTTAACGGAGTAGTTTAGGCGTCAAGAAAAGACAGACAGAATTAGTTTCGCATTTATAATATTAGTATAGATGAAGATAATCTTCTGTCACTGCCTCGTGTGTCACAGTTACCATGAGCATGACTGCTCAACATATCAGGCTCAATGGCCATATCTCCACCGTCAAACAAATCATTGATGGATTTTTCGAATTAAAGCACCACACGAAGCCAGAAGTCAAAATCATTTATTTCAAATAGACCACAGTAGGCACTTTTGAACGTCAAGCAAAAATAAGAAAAAAGGATTTCAAGAGGTTTAACTTTATGCATGTCAGTCTGTCCGTCTGTCCTCTAGTGAAGCTATTTGCTCGTTCCTAAGAGCAAGAAACTCCATGGTTATTTCTTTTTCAATCAGTTTTACAATTTATTTCTTTGTTTCATCATTTAGTCGGTTCTGATATGTGAGAACAGTGTAAATTGTTGTATTTGAAGACAAAATTTGTTCTAATTTTCAACTGTTCAAATTGATAATCGTGATATCTTTCCGCTTATCTTGAAAGGTTCACCTTTGTTCCTGCAGTCGTATTGTGTTTTATTCTAGTGTCCTACCTGAGCTCGTGCGTGAGGTTTGTCACTATTCTTGCACCAGTAGCAGCTGGCGGGTGACCGATAGCGATGGCTCCTCCGTTTACATTCAGTTTGTCATCATCCACGTCCAGCTCTCTAATACATGCTACTGTTGCAGCTGCGAATGTTTCATGCAACTGTAATTTACTTTTTTGATTACCATTTTAAAAGTCTTTCGGAAAATAATTCATCACATCAACTCAATCCTTCGATGGTCATTCAATTAAGGTTTCAATTGGTATTCTATGAAGATTTGAATTGTCATTAAATTAAGAAGTGTGGGAAAGCCGTGCTTCGCCACGAATGGGTCGGCTCAACCGGAATTATACCACGTCCTCACAGAAAACCGGCGTGAAACAATCACAGCATTTTATTTCCTATTACTTCCCCAAATCCCCAAAAGGTCGGCAACGCACTCGTAACTGCTCTAGTGGTGCGGGTATCCATGGGCGACGCTGATTGCTTACCATTAGGTAATATACCTCGTTTGCCATAATATCACATAAAAAAAATAAGTCATTCCATTCAATTTAATACATACCTCAACCAAGTCCATGTTGTTCATTGTTAACCCTGTTCTCTTGAGTAGTGATTTCACAGCCAAGACCGGGGCAATCCCCAACATAACTGGATCCAATGCTACAGACGACCAGCCGACCAGCCGAGCCAGTGGCTTCAGCTCATGAACCTTTAGAGATTCTTCATCGGTCAAGATCACTGCACCACCTCCATCCGCATTGCCCTGCGATAGGAACAAAGATTTAAGGTGATAATTAATGTTGTTTACTTAGAAATCAGTAAAATAAAGCGTCATGGTGGCCTAAAGGTTAATTTTATTTTTATTTTTATTTTATTTTATTGGCTCACCAACAACTGTTAACACTATAATTTACAAGTTTATGAGTTATGAGATACTTAATCTAGTGTCACAATTACTTATACTTTTAAGTGCCTATAAGCACCACATGAGACATACATAGTTAAGGCGCCTGCTTCTCATATATGAGAGTCCGGGTTGGAAACACGACGAGTATCGATGTGATTTTTTCTGAGTTATATGTACTTTCTAAGATTATTTAGACACCACTGTCACACGGTGAAGGAAAACATCGTGAGGAAACCTAGACTTATAATGTTTTATTATAAGTTTGAAATCGCCAATCCACTTTGAGCAAGCGTGTTGATTAATGCTCAATCCTTCTCTGTGTCAGAAGAGGCCTTTGCTCAGCACAAGGACTTATACGCTGATAATGTTGTTGTATAGCCACCGTCAAAGAAAAGGAACCCGCCAAGACTAATCACGGGCAACTACGTCACGTCGTGACTCAGAGCCAGAGCGGCTTCCTAGAGGCTCCCGGATAGAAATCTATATAAACAAAATAAATAACTTTGTATTTTAGGCAACTCACACAGCAATTACCAGAAGTGCTGACGCCGTCTTTGTACGTAGGTGACAAGCTGCTTAATTTCTCTAATGTCATATCACGTAGCGGCAGTTCATCTCTTGTCATGAGAACGTCACGGTCCTTCACTTTAATTGCAACTGGAGCTAGTTCTTCATTGAAAACACCTTCGGCATCCGCTGGAAATAACGTGGTTATCAGAAATTGGCCCATTGCTTCAGCAATATCACATTTTTTTAAGTGTGTGAGAGCCATCTTTCGGCCCGAATGTGTCGGCTCGACCGGAGTGATACCACTGACTCACAGGAAACCGGCGTGTGAGTGACAACCTCAGCATTGTGTTTCGCCGTGTGCGTGAGGTAACCGAAGGCCCAATCCTTCTTCTCCCCCAATCTCTAAATGCCCAAAACCCTAATCCCCATAAGGTCGGCAACGCATTCCCTTCCGTTGTTGCGGATTTCCATGGGCGGCGCTGATTACTTACCATCAGGTAATTAATATGCTCGTTTGCCTTCCTATCGCGTAAATAAAAATACAATTAAATCTAATTCTTACCCTCTTTCCACTTCTGATATGACCTAAACGCAAATTCATCAGCGTCTCTTCTGGTCACTCCAAACTTGGCCGCAACCATATCAGCAGTTTGTATTAAATACATTTTGCAATAAGTATCAAAAAGGCACTTCTGATAGTGATCTTCAAATTGTATAGCCTTTCTTAATTGTGTCCCAAAACGAACGCCTCGGACTAAGAACGGCACAGAGGAAAGGGACTCCATACCACCAGCTAAGGAAATTTTTGCCGATCCTATCAAGATTTCCTGTGAAACATAATTTGGTAAAAGTTGAATGTGTCTCATAGGTAATCAATATTTTTACCAAAGGGAGTTTTTTTTTGTGTATGGAAAAAATCATGGTGGTCCTCACAATGCCGACACTCTGGCGTTTCCTCTCGCCAGATCCGAAACAGGAACTTACCAAAGCTGCCGTGCCCGGTAAGCACCTGCATCAGGCGGAAGGTAAGGACGCCATTACGTCTCTCCTCAAAGAGGGGTCCTACCGCTGCTATAACAGCGTGCTCGGTATCAAAGAGGTTAAATGTATCATTGTGACAAATTACATCAAAGTATACGTACATAACATAAAATCAAAACAAAATGTCTTATTTGATGTTGTTTGTGTGTGAAAAAACTATTAAAAAAACGTACTTGTGCACTGCAAATAATGGCGGCAAATCCCGATCCAGATAACTTGTTTATGGTGAGGACAGGTCGTGTGGCAGGAATACCGCTTTTTAGAGCTGCGTGCCGGCCAGATAAACCAGATTGTGTTACCGACATTACCTAGGCAACAAAGAATTATTTTGTAGTCGTCAACATGCATTGATAGATACGGAAGCAAAAAAATTATTTGCGAATGAATAATAACCTGACCGACGTTGACAGTGTCAACAAGATCTGCAGCCATGCCACTGGCCTTCAGCGCTGCTGCAGCTGAGGTAGCGAACAGGTCTTCAGCAAGGGTATCACGCAGCAGACCTCCATACATCCCGTAAGGGGTCCGTTTAGCAGCTACTATGTAAATTCCTGTAAATTATACGAACATTAGTTTTAGTTGAGTTATTGGTGTGATGAAAGACATATCAGTTGCTTTGCTGGTAGATGATTAGAATTATTTGGAATCTGTAAGATGTCCAAACTCTAACTCATATTTCCGTCAGTTGTGAGAAGTTACGCTTGGCCTAATTGGCCGAACCGTTAGATCACAATAACATATTGTAAGTGAAACTTTTTTATTTTTACCTTTTTTCGCTACTACCGCCATTGTACACCATTCCAATTGTTTTCAAATTATGAACTGGAATAGAATTGTTGATTATAATCACTGTTAACTTTGACAACTATGTATTCTGTTAAACTGTAGGTAATGACTAAATCGTGATTAGTATCACGATTGAGTAATAAAATTTTATAGGTAACATTTTCGTTTGTAAAAGTTTCGCTAGTAATTATTTCAGGATCTTCATCCTACTTAAACCACATCATCATCAGCATATAAGTGCCCACCGCTGAGAAAAGGCGTCTTCTCACACGGAGAAGATTTGCTTAGCATTAACCACCACGTTTGCTTAGGGCGACAGGAACTGAGACTGTAACTTCTGGCCTTTTAAAGACTCAGAGTTGCTCAGCGCGCTATGGTCGGGGTCTATTTGCGTTTTTAGTTCTAACTCTTTAAAGAACAAAGGTTACCGACGTAGCTAATTAAATCTACAGGCTAATGTGGCAGTGGGCAGGCCACACCACTTGAAGGACGGACGACCGATGGACCCGAAAGTGGCGACCAAGACAAGAAACATAGTGTGGACAAGCCTCCTAAGCTGAGTGGCCCGCGAATACATCGCTCCCCGACGTAAAAAACTAAGGGAGAGGTCTTTCAAGTTAGTGATTAAAGGATGGTAATGCAGGCAAATACAGTTTACGGGGTGGTGCAAAAAGTTGTGCTATTCCCCTGCACACAAACAGAAATGTATCCAATAAAAGTCCGAAAGCCGAGGCTCATGAGGGTAGGTAGAACACAGTTCTACCCTCAAATACATTAATCTAGCAAATTACTAAACTCACCTATCGATTGCTTCGTGCTTCTTGTTAGGTATGTAGTAAAACTAACTGAAAAAATTTTACGTGTGAAGCAAAATTTATACTTAAATTGCTACACCAAAATAGTATAAAAAAGTATTGAGTAGGTAGGTTCAATTTTGCATTTAATAAAAAAGTAGGCTTTTGCATTGCAGTCATCGAAAATGTAAAATTATGATAATCTGTCTGCAACTTAAGTAATTTAAATGTATTAAATCATCATTAAATCAGTTAAAAAAAATACATAAATCACGAAAAAAACAAAAATGGCTTTTTTGTAATTACAAAAGTAACCTTGGGACGTAATTTGTCAAAAACTCTGAAAAAAATAGATAGGTAAATGCATTTTCTAATTACGTAGGTACCAATTCTTGACCACATTAACACACCAAGGTAAATAAAATCAGTCTGTAATTTAATAGACAAACAATCAAAGCTAGATCTTAATAGATAAGATCACCTAAGAGGATCGCCAGAGTCAATAGCGTAGGTACCCGGCCATGGAATGATTGGGGAAATTAAAAACAATACATGCCGACAAACTATTACTACGCAAAGTCAAAGTCAAAGTCAAAATTATTTATTTCAATTAGACCCATACAGGCACTTTTGAACGTCAACACAACTTTAAAGATACAGTTTGGTGGTTGGTAAAATAAAGGAATATTTATTTTTATATGGTAAGATTTGAGCTTCCCTAGTTACCTCACTCACAAGCGTTGCTTTAGGTTTTCTTTGGAGTCGTTGTATCGGTCGAGCCCGAATGGGTCAGTTCGACCGGAGTGGTACCACACAATACCGGCGTAAAGCAACACTTACTTACGTTGTGTTTCGCCGTGAGAGTGAGGTTACCGGAAGCCCAATTGTTACCCCCCCCCCCCCCCCGCATCGTCAATCCTCAAATCCCTTTTCTTAAATGCCTCATAACTCACAAGAGGCCGGTAAAGCACTTGTTGTAACTCCTTTAGTACAACGTGTGTCCATGGGCGGCGCTAATTGCTTACCATCAGGTAATCCGTCTGCTCGTTTGCTGACCTATGACATAGCCTGGGTATTATGGAATCAAGACTATCTGCCACAAAATGCAATAAGTGATTTGGCCGCCTTTTCAAATATGGAAGCCATCCTTCGGCATGAAATGGCCGGCTTGACCCTAGTGATACTGCGGTCTCACAAAATACCAGCATGCCACAAAGCTTGTGTTGAATACAACATGAAACAGCATAATAACGCTGTGTCAATAAAGTTACTGAAAGATCAAGTCTTTCCCCCATCTCTAATCCCTTATATCAGTAACAACTTACAAGTCTGACAGCGAACTTTGTTGTTAGACATCCGTCCACAACCGTCGTTGATTGCTTATCATCAGGGAACCAATTTGCTTGTTTGTAGACATTTTCCATAAACATGAGAATAAGAACTCGTGATCAAGAATAGAAAATGTAAAACTCCTTAAATTCATTATATAAACAAAATTACATAGGTGTGGGAAAATTCTGTTGGAAGAAAGTGCTTAAGAGACTTTCTTGTCAATTTTTCATGCGTTTAGGCATAGTACCTACTTGTCGAATAGTGAAATCTAAGATTTTAGAGCTGGCGGCTCTAAAAGTCTGTTGACTTGGACGAAGTAAATATTTTTTTCTTTTATCAAACTTCATTTTCTCACCAGGACAAATTCGGGAAAGCCTCGGGGTCCACCTACAACAGATTTACTTGTGATTGGGGTAGGTTTTTTCCCACAAAGGTCGATAGTGCCGTGATTAAAAAAATAAAAATGCAGTAATATTTTTGTAACATATAATTAAATAACCTCCAAAAGTTAATACTTCTTATAATAAACGCTATCAAAATATTATTGACTTAGTATTAAGTAACAGCGTCTTTATGGACGAGATAAATATAATTTATTTACATTCTTGACAGTAGCCATACAATAACATATGACAAGAATATATTATACACAGAATAGTTTTACAATATAATTTCATTATAAAATATTGATTTGACAAAAAAAAACATTGGTTCACATTTTTCTCAGACGAATAGTATTGTATTTGCTTCTTATGTTCAATCGTTCATTCATGATACATTCATTCATTCGTTCACTTAATTTAGTGCGGGCTTAGACGGTCTCCACCATAAGCGCAATGCCTTGGCCTCCTCCAATGCAGGCGGAGCCAATACCACGCTTCAAGCCGCGACGTCTAAAACAAGGAAAAATACAATTTTTCAAAGTCAAAATCATTTATTCTAACTAAACCATAAATAGAAACTTTTGAAATGTCAAAAGTTCCTATTTGTAGTCTGTCAGTCTGTTCGTGAATGAAGTTAGGTGCTGAATATTTCGAGTCCAAAATTATCTAAAACGGAACAGCTGTTCCCGAGTTTTAGCGAGACTAATTCATCAATATGGTCTTACATCCAATCTCCAATGTAGCTTCCCTTTCTACATTACTTACACAAAATAAGAACACCAAATTGCACTTTTTCAGTAGGTAAAAAGTATTTGGTCATACATTATCTAGTTATCAGTATTGGATTAGATAAAACTTTGTTTTCGATTTTTGGGTAAGGGCAAAGTTTAGTTACACAGTCAAGGAACTTCGACTATTATTTGCTGAAGAACTATAAACAGTTAACTATCACATCAGATCATCAGCCTAAAGTGCCTACTGAGCAAAGGCCTCTTCTCACACGGAGAAGGTTTGAGCATTAATTACCATTGCTCAAGGCGGATTGGCGATTTTAAACTTATAATTAGATATTTTAAGTTCATGATGTCCTTCACCGTATGGCAGAGGAGTCTAGATGAAACTAAGAATATATGTACATATCACACGGAAAAAATCACATTGGTACTTGGCAGGCTTTGTACCCGCATCCTCATGCATGAAGAGCCTTAACCTCCGGGCCAACACGACACTTGTTGTTAACATGGGTGTATAAAAAGATTATTCTTTTACCTCAGCTCATGCACCAAGTGTGCGGTGATACGGGATCCCGAGGCTCCAAGAGGGTGCCCCAGGGCAGTGGCGCCTCCGTTCACGTTCAGTTTCTCCATGTCAAGCTTCAGAGCCTTAGCACAGGATAGAGTCTGGGCGCAGAACGCTTCGTTGATCTAATTGGAGAAAATATGAGACGGAGCATTAATAAAGTTTGTCTAGGAAGTAACAACCGAAAATAAAAATGTATTTTGGGTCGACTTAAGGCACTTAAGTCAGTTAATTATTACTTTTTTATAAGATAGGTCTGCAAAACGTGCAGTCGGATTACCTGATGGGAAGCAATCGGCGCCGAACATGGACACCCACAACACCTAAGGAGTTACGAGTGCGTTGCCGGTCTTTTGAGAATAACGGGTAAGCGTTCCGGATATTTAAGGATTGGGAAGGGATGAAGAGATTACTTGTAAAGATAACAATAAGTCCTCAATTAAAATAGAAGTCAACTCACCTCAATCAGGTCAATATCATTGAGGGACATCTTGGTGGCCTTGAGAAGGTTCTCAATAGCAGGCACGGGACCTACACCCATGATGCTGGGGTCAACACCTACGTAGGACCAGCCCACTAGTCGGGCGAGGGGCTTCAAACCCTTGGCAGCTTCTTCACCAGCCAGGACGATGGCTCCAGCACCATCACTGATACCCTGGTGTGAAGATGATGATGGTGATTAGAAGAGTAACGTTGTGTCTTTACGTGTGATGATATAGTGAAATCTTACAACAAGACCGTCTCATGTGTTTAATAAAAACAAAAGCAATCATGGCGAATTAAAAACAATTAAACAAAGACAAAAAAAACTTGATCTAAGTACCTATTCATTGGTTACATTCATGATATCAGTCTTCTTTTTTTTTTACTAAAGCTGTAATTTTTAATTAGTTTGTATATTTTCGTTCCTGTGTTATGCTGGTTAAATAATATGTATTTCTTTTTGCGTGGCGGGAGGAAAACTCCCCGTTCCTTTTACTGCTCTAGGTCTAGGCCGCGGTGCCTTATTGCGCTCCCGCAACCCCTTCTGAACATCAGCCCTATAGGGCCCCGTCTGTGGTGGTCTATTGACTCTTAGATGCGCGCACGGAACGCGACGCGCCGTACGCTCGGGTCTGGTTCTGGTCGGGCGGCCAGCTACCCCTTACTAGCTGTCGACAGACCCGAAATGATATGTCCTAAGGATATGATATACTTACAGACGCAGTACCAGCAGTGACCAGACCCTCCTTCTTGAACACAGGGGGCAGTTTCTTAAGACCTTCAATGGTGGTCTGGGGGCGAGGGTGCTCGTCCACTTCAACCTTAACCTCCTTCCTCTTCACGGTCAAGGTTACTGGAGTAATCTCAGCTTTGAAGACACCCGCGTCTTGTGCTAGTTTTAGAATAATAAGAATTATCTACATATTCATACAAAATGGTAGAGAGTAGGGAAAACATAACAAAAAAAGAAAGTACTCTAGGAATATGGATATAGAAGAAGCATTTTAGATGTATTTCTGAAAAAGAAAGTGTGTAATATGGGGTCTTCTGATAAGGCAGAAATCGACTGGCAAAAGAAAACGTAACTATTGAGTCAACATCTGGCAACAAAATACAGAGCAAGATAAAGTTAAACCTACCAGCCTTCCACCTCTGCTGGGACCTCAGCGCGAAGTTATCGACCTCATCCCTGGTGATGCCGAACTGTGCTCCAAGTTTCTCAGCAGTCATACCCATGGGAAGACCGCAGTAGGAGTCAGTGAGTCCAGCCCACAACGTGTCTTCGAAAGCGTAGGTTGATCCTAAAGCTGTACCGAACCTCACGTTCCTCACTGCAAAGGGAGCTTGAGACATATTCTCTACTCCACCAGCGACGGAAATCTTGGCAGCACCAGTCAAAATGTCCTATACGAGGAAAAAAAACCAACATGTATTTTTACGGCGATTATTTTTCAGGTACTGTATGTATTATGACAAATTACAGAAGATGCTCTTTTTTGTCAGGGGAAAATCATCAATTAACTTCTCCCGCCCAGGGTAAGATGAGAGAGTGTCAGACTCTTACTGATTAAACCCCCCCCCCCTCCCTCCCCCCGTTCTTTCTCCTGCTCTGGGCCGAGGCCGCGGTGCCACATTGCTCCTACCCCGTAAACTCATTGACTTATTTCGCTTAACTCGCAACCCCGACTGAACATCAGCCCTATAGGGCCCCCTCTGTGGTGGTATTGGCTCTGAGGCGCGCGCGGAACACAACGCGCCGTTTTTCTATGTTAGGTATAGGTCGGCAAACGAGCTGAAGTATTACCTGATGGTAAGCAATCAGCGCCGACGACGAATTGCCAGCCTTTTGGGGACTATGTTCGGAAATTTAGATGTTATAATTAAAGTATGTACCTGAGCGCTGTTGACGACTGATTGGAAACCAGATCCGCAGAGCCTGTTGACGCCAAGGGCTGGCTTGTCCTGTGGGATGCCTGCCTTCAGCATCACGTGACGGGGAATGAAGATACCGTCTGTTTGAGATGCCTGCGTAAAGTTAAAGTTATGATGAATTGATAATGCACTTGATGACCACTTAGTTTAGTTTTTTTTAAAGTTGCCCCACACTACGATTTCCTCCAGAGAGTACAAACATACAATTTCACATGCACATCACACCCAGATTCGGAACAAAAATTTATGGATCACACAAAGAGTAGGTACATTATAAGTCTTTTTAAGTGCCTAGCCAGCCTACAGTTAGAACATCTATTAAAATTGTTGACCATCGCTGTACTGTACACTATAGATGCATTAAAGAGTTTCGGAGTCAAACAAACACAAAAAAAGTTGACACAGAATTACAAGCTTGTAGTAACTTAAAATAATAATTGTTATTGTTGTTTTACTGTTTATGATCAAGATGACTTTTGTTAATAGTTTCGTCTGATATCATTCTTATCCATTCATTTGCCGAGTAATGTGATGTATAAAAATGCATGTTAACTAATCCATTACAACTTGCAGGTGTCACGTTAACAACAAAAATACGGACCGTCATGCAAGCAGCAAGATATGACAGTAGAAATTATTATCTAATACTTATCGACGAAGTTGAACGCTACGTAATCCAGTACCGAACAATGTAACTTTATTATGTTATAGATGTAATGATTATGTGTTATGCTTAATGTAACAAAAAAACTTGTAAACGTGATTATTTAAATAACCTCAGCAAGTAGGTAAAAATGTCCCATATCCACACATCCATAACGTTAAGTACTTAGAAAAATCTTCTCACATTAGTTCCTGTTAATTGGAATCGCCAAAATTCTAATCGTCTCCCATTTTAAGACATAACCCATGACCTAACATAAACCTCACATCTAATTGCAACTGCAATGACCCAACTAAAGAAGTCAACTGAAATAATATAGCATAGAAATGAATTGTGAAACTGATTGATAAAGAGTAACGATGAAGTTTCTTGCTCGTTCTTCTCCATAGGAATCTATGTATTGCAACGCGTAAATAGCTTCACTAAGGACAGACCCACACAGAACGTTCAAATATGATTATTTTTTTGGTTTGACGTTCAAGTGCCTCTGCCTACTACACTATTCGTAATAATTGATTTGTTTCTGACTTTTTGACTTTTTCCCCTAATTTTTGCTATTGTTATCTCTTGAAAGTCAGCAGTATACCAGTTTCTCAATGTCATTTAGCACTTACCGTCATGACTTGACCCACAACTACTGAGTCAACCTTCTCGGGGGCGACTCCGGCCTCCTTGAGGGCCGCTACTGTGGCCGCTGTCTGCAGCTCAGTGGCGGTTGTGTTGCGGAACACCCCACCGAAGGTGCCGAAAGCTGTGCGCTTGGCACCCACGATGAATATACCTGGACAAATGATACACAGTTACGTCAGAATTCTGGTCAGGATTTGCCTTCTTGCATATTTATTTTATACTCAGTAGATTTATATATGTATATGTAGCACATTTTAAAGATACGATACGAGGGACTGTCATATCTTTTTGGATAAAAGTCCCTAAATAAAAAAGGACAAAAAAAAAATGATGTGACGAAATTTTTATCTATCGTCACGTTAGTCTAACGGTAGTTAAGTTTAGTTCTTGAGTGGAGAAAGAATTTATGTTTTCCTAAAAAGTTACTACTATGCGATATTTCAATGTCTCTGATAGCATATTATAAAAGTTAATCTGCTCCTGCTCCCCCTTTACCAAGTTTTCTTCTGTACCAAGTTATTCGGGAGCACAACATCGTTTAGGTATACTTATACGTCTATTATTCCGCCGTTGCCTTGTGTGGGATTACCGACGGCCCTACGTTTGGTTTAGTCAGTAGGTAACAGTCTGACACTAACTATTGCCACATCCAGGGCGGGAAAATCCCTATATTCCTATGTATGCTTAAATATTTACAACTACGAAACGAATTATGATGCGGTTTCTTTTAATAGACAAAGTTATTAAAGAGGAGTGTAGGTATAATAACATCCATTAAATAGTGAAGTAATTTTGTATCAAAATTGCACCCGTGCGAAGTCGGGGTGGATAGCTAGTGTGTCATAAAATTAAAAACTAGTATTTGTAGAGTAAAATAAGCAATACAAAAATTTTCGTCTGAATTCTTCTAGTCCATAAATTTTTACAGTGGGGGCAAATACCTAACAGCTGATAAACGAATCGACGCACTGATATCCATATAGAGATAAGTAAAGTCAGTGTAATTTCGTAGTCTAAAATTACCGCGTCGACTTTGACCTCTATTTTAAACTTGGCATAGAAAAGACTGTTGGACTGTCGACCCTGATATGATATACCTAACCAGATATAACAATCCAATGTGTAAGAAAATTATGTTCACAACTTTTTTATTAATCACTTGTAAGACATTGCAATTTGGCTCACGATTATAGTGGAAAAATACCAAATCTATTGAAAATTTGGGACCTGTCCCTGTTTCACACAGGAGTCAAACTACTTCGATGTCAATTATTTGCTTTATTGTTGAACCGCCACAACATCGATGGGATACCTAATTCACAATATTCCCTTCTACTTTTCTAAAAATTTAGGTACCTTCTCCTGACAGAGAGCAGCAGACAAACAAAGGATTGCCAAAATTTAATTTTAATTATTTTTTTTTTTCGATTCAGTTTTATAATAACGACTTACGAGAGTTAACTGAGAAAAGCTCTACTAGTTTCAACACACCACGGGACTCTTATTCATGTTCAACATCGAGGGGACACGTTAATTCAAATATTTTTAATTTTATTATCTATGATCTATCATAGTTACCATTGAAAATAGAAAGATTCATACTATTTTTATTCTTTAAGATAGTATGAATCTCTGAGTCATTGTTACGGAACCTCCAAACAGTTTTGGTTGTAAACGAAATTTATTACTGTATCAATAGATAGAGAAGGGTCGATTCATCTTGCCTTTTTATATGATTTTCAATTTAATTTGATGATTGTAAAAATGCTGACGATGATAAGAAATACCAACATTCATTGTTGTTATCACTTTAGGTGACGATGTTTAAACAGACAGTCACGGTTAAAACATTGTCATTGCTATACATACATATATCTACTTTGTAATAAATATGATAGGTAAATAATTAAATATTGCAATCGTTTTAAAAGATGTTATGACGGGTAATATCCATATCCTAAGTCCTCATTACGTAGCTCGCCGAACCAGACCCGAGCTTACGGCGCGTAGTGTTCTACGCGCGCCTCAAAGAGCCAATAGACCACCACAGACGGGCCCCCATAGGGCTGATGTGAACATCAGCCCTATGGGGCCAGGGTTGCAGGGTAAACGCAATGAGGCACCGCGACCTCGGCCCAGAGCAGGAGAAGGAACAGGGGCGTTTTTAGTCAGTAAGAGTCTGACACTTGCTCCCGCCCACCCTGGGCGGAGGAAGTCGGTGTCGGTGTCTCATTGCGCTTACAATTCTGCAATTCTAATTCTAATACAATTCTGTCTCCTAATCATTGGACCTTTTACTTTTTCTTCCTTTGCAAAAGGACATAGGACATAGCATTCGTGACTCCCTTGTGTTGCGTGTGTCAATGGGCAGCCCTGATCGCTGACCATCAGGTGATACTACTGCTCGTTTGCCTCCTATTTCTATAGAGAAGTGGCGACCCTAAGCTGCTCGGTTAGGATAAGGGTATACGGAATATTTCAAACGAGACTCGATATTCTAACGCGGCCATGAACATGCGGATCTTCTCGGATCTTTTTTTTAAGTTTATAAAACTAAAAAAAAAGAACCTCTTTCTAACTTGCTGAAGAAAGACACCAGTAGATAATAATATTCCAATAAGTACCTAATATGACGGAGGAGGAGATTAGTTACGGTCTTTGAGTGAGTAACATTTTTGCTATGTGTGTATGTATTGAGTATGTAAACCTTTGCGTCAAATTAGGAATCTAAAACAGGTAACGGTAAATGGGGTAAATAGATATGTACTAGGAAAATTCACCCCTATTGTATATTTATTCATTTTTTTTTTTATGTAATAGGTCGGCAAACGAGCAGACGGATTACCTGATGGTAAGCAATCAGCGCCGCGCAATCAGCGTCGGTCACCCGCAACGGAGGAGTTACGAGTGCGTTGCGGACCTTTTAGGGATTAAGGATTTGGAGATTTAGGGATTGTGGAGGGATTGGGGGAGGGGAAGGATTGGGCCTCCGGTAACCTCACTCACACGGCGAAACCGTGTTAAGTGTGGGAGAGCCATGCTTCGGCACGAATGGGTCGGCTCGACCGGAGTGATACCACGGCCTCATGGAAAACTGGCGTGAAATAACCACAGCGTTGTGTTTCGCCGTGTGAGTGAGGTTACCGGAGGCCCAATCCTTCCCCTCCCCAATCCCTCCTAAATCCCTAAAAGGTCGGCAACGCACTTGTAACTCCTCCGTTGCGAGTGTCCATGGGCGGCGCTGATTGCTTACCATCAGGTAATCCGTCTGCTCGTTTGCCGACCTATTAAATAAATTAAAATTAAATTAAACACAACGCTGTTCATACCTCAAATTCGTTTTATGTTTTATTCGCCCCGTCTGTTTTAGGTACGTACAAAAGATCAAATTGATAAATTATTAAGGGTCTGTTGATATCTGGACCGTGAGCAAAATATATTAGGTAAGTACTTCCTATGTATGTATTACTTATTAATTTAATATCTTTCAAATTTTTGAAAAGATTGAACAACACGGAGTTCGATTAAGATGTTAACAAGTGAGAGGTCCGAATTGGATATGAGAAGTACCTTTAAAAGATTTTTATGATACGATATAGGTACTATACAAAGTACAATATATATATGTATTTATACCTTTGCTATGTTGTTATCTTATAAAATATGACTCGTGTCGAATAAACACTTTTTCTTATACTTAGCAAATACAAATTGCTTCACGGTAAGTTTCAAAAAACAATAATTTCTAGCCAACCCACGAGCATTAAATTCGATTCAAAGAGTATACATAGTAAATACAACTTAAAAAAAAACATTTATTGTTTATTTAAAAGAAACATCACTTCGATGTTTTTTGTTTCTAAATTCCCGCTACCTACGTATACAGTTCTCAATCCACCAAGACATTTTAGGTGGTTAAGGTAAAATTTGTTTTCAACCTGAATATATTATACCTACATTTACTTGGCCAGACGAAATAAACAATTTATAAGATAATTAGGTATACAAAATAATTCATATTGATATCCAATAGGATTGGAAAAGTTGTTAATAAAAACTTTGGAGTTTGACCCCTCGGTAATAGTGTGTTAATTTAAATGAATTTTCATATTAGTGATGTATTGTATCATCATTATGATCTATACTAAATCTTACCTTTAGCTGCTACAGACATTTCGAATATGAATAAGGTACTTTTCGTAAAAAAAATAATTAATTCTCCGCAACACACACCACCAAACACTTCACAGCTTTTGAATGAACATGAACTAATTAAACGCTGTCTTTTGTAGACCGATTGAATGGACTGATAACACAATATTGTAAATTGAATGATTTGCTGATAACTGAACGAATGGATCCAGGGTGACAATTTGAAAAATGGTTTAGTCTATATCAAATTTATTTATTTTTGTAGAGAAAATATGAAAATATTGAGTTTAGAATATCATTCGATATCTTAAAGGAATATATTGAAGTTTATAAAAATATATTTAATAATTACCTTCATAAACATAATTTTTGATCTCATTTTTTTTAAACTAGCAACAAATAATCTGACGGCTGTCTTTACGAGTACTCCTAAAAATTAATTTTATTTATCTTTATCGCAAGGAATGCTTATGCAATGAGCGATGGTAGGTCTGTAAGTGGCCAACTGAAAAAGTTCGTGTTTCGTGGCAAGTCATCAAGTAACGGAGACACTCGAGGTGAATATTTGGAGATAGTTATACCGGAGCTTCTGACGGCTGGCTATTCGTTCTACACGTGGCCGTCGGCACCACTATTAGCTTGGTATTTGTGGACGCAGAGGCGACATTTACGCGGACTTCGCGTACTAGAGCTAGGCTGTGGAACTGGCCTGCCAGGCATCTTAGCTGCAAAGTGCGGCGCCCGTGTTACGCTCACCGATAGCGTCGCTCTGCCGCGTTCCTTGCGGCACCTTTCTGCGTGTTGTGAGGCTAATGGTCTTGTTGTCAATCGCGACGTAAAGATCTTAGGCCTCGCCTGGGGCCTGTTCCTATCAGAAGTTCACACACTAAGACCAGTAGACTTAATATTAGCTTCAGATTGTTTTTACGAGCCCTCCCAGTTCGAAGAAGTGCTATCGACAGTTGCTTACCTCCTTGACGGCACTGACGCCCGATTTTTATGTTCTTACCAGGAACGCAGCGCAGACTGGTCCATTGAGGCTCTTCTGAAGAAGTGGGGACTGAAGGGAGCTCTGCTGGACTTGGACTCACTCAGTGAGAGTTCAGGTGTTGACTACCGAGCATTGGTAGGAGATAGATCTTTGCATTTACTTGAAATTGTAGCAGTCTAAGGTTATGGCCAGCACAGCTAGAGCAGCCCGCCTTTATGTAGGCAATCTGTCCTGGACTGTTGGACATCGCCAACTAAAAGAATACTTTTCCCAGTTTGGACCAGTACAAAATGCTAGAGTAGTGTTTGATCGTTCCACAGGCCTTAGTAAAGGATACGGTTTCATAGAGTTTGCAAACTCATCTGCTGCTGCAGATGCTACTAACAAGCAAGTGCATACATTAGAAGGATTGAATTTAGTTGTTCAAGTTCAAAATAGTTAAGTTGTCCAAGTTTAGCCATAATTAGCTTTTACAATGGCTGAAGCACTTCCAGAATATCCAGATTCAGACTTCTCTGATGATGAACAGTCTCCTTTAGACAAATCTTTTAGCAAAGCATCCGACCATGTAAGAAAACTAACAAATGTACTGAATAACAACCAACTGCTAGAGCTGTATGGTCTGTACAAACAAGGCACTGAGGGTAAATGTAACATACCTAAGCCTGGCTGGTTGGATGGCAGGGGGCGCAAGAAATGGGAAGCATGGAACTCACTGCACAACATGCCACAAGATGAGGCTAAACAAAAATATATTGCATTAGTACAGAAGTATGCGCCAGAGTTGACAGATCTATCAAATGATAACGAGTCAGGAGGTAAGGAAGCCTGGGTGGCTGTATCTTCCATGCTGAAATTACCAGAACCTGAACTGGTACACAATGAATTGTCCATATTAGATGCAGCCAGAGAGAACTGTGCTGATCGAGTCACAGAACTTCTTTCCAAACATCCAGAACTCCGTCATGAAAGGGATGAGGATGGTCTCTCTGCACTGCACTGGGCTGCTGACAGAAATGCAACTGAAGCATTAAAAGCAGCTTTGGAGGGAGGGTGCCCAGTGGATGCTGCAGATGAATGTGGTCAGACAGCTCTACATTACGCTGCAACCTGTGGCCACATTGAGTCAACCACTATACTGTTGAAAGCTGGTGCTGCACTCCTTAAAGATGAGGATGACTGTACTCCACTAGACTTAGCTTCTGATGATGACATTCGGAAGGTTCTGGAAGGTGCTAAGTAGACTAAGCTACAGTCAACTGGTGGCATGAATACTTTAATTTGTAGCTTTTTCTATTTAACCGAAAATGTAATTTCATGTATTCATGCCTTCATTAGACTAAGCGCAAGTTTTAGTTAGAATTATCATTGAGTTATTGTAGTTATTCATAATAATAAAAACTGATAATATTATATATTTGTTTTATTGCCAACTTACACATCACACAAAACAGTTAAATACAATTGAAATTATAAGGACTGCAAGCTTTACACACATTTTTCACAACATATTATTTCCTTGTATCTACCATTTCTCTCATAATGTTTCGTTTTATTGTAATCCTTTATTATTGCGAATATCAATTCCACGGAACATACATCCCTAATTGTATAAGCCAAATAATTACTTCAGTATGTATAAAATATTTAATCTGAATTATGTATCTAATCATGGAGTACATAAGAATCTAGAAATAGGTAATATAGTAAATTAGTCGTAATTGCCGAATCCGGAATATGCTAGGTTTACATCAAATATTAAAAAAAAATACGTTTAAATAGAAGGCATTACTCGAAACAGCAAAGGAACAATAATTTATTACTTACTCCATACAGGAGTTGGACATGTAATTTTGTACATGAAGCAGAACATATTATTACACTCAAATACACAAAATGTGCCAGTAACGGAAACAAAAACAATAAAATTCATCTTATGAAAACATATTTCAGACGTAAAACTACTCTAGCACATATTCAAAAAGGCGATTTTTTTTACTTGCTTCTTCGATATACATACATGCGTACATCCACTCTCCTTCTAAGTTATAAAAAACTACTTACGCCTCAATATTTAGTTCACTATGACTCATAGTAACGTATTCTGTAAGACACTTCACAAAAACCCCATTCCTAACTTTCATTTAAACATGAACAGGTACAAGACCTAACCTTTCCACCTTTTATTCATCTAAATAATAAAGTAATTGAGTCCGATTGAGGTAAACACCTATGCACAGGCACATGTCATAGATTTCCCAGTGACGATATAACCACTTTATGTGCGTATCCTCTTTGATATTTCCTATATTTTACCAAGCCAAGCGAAGTCCAGCCTCGAACAATCTGCGCGGGCCTGCGTACTGCGAGCGACGCCTAGCCTTCTCTGCGCGAGCGTCATAGAGCTAATAGACCACCACCGGCGACGCCCTAAAGCGTTGATGTTTAGCTGGGTTTGCTGGGTAAGCTCAATAAGGCACCGCGGCCTCGACCTAGAGCGAGGCCGCGGGAGGAGCGGGGAGGGGCGTTAATCAGGAGTCTAACACTCTCTCTCGAGGGGAGACACTCTCCGTGTTAGACTCTTCTCGTCCTTGACGAAAAATGTAATTTGATGATTTTACTCTCACAAAAAAGCCTCAAAGAATCTAGGTGTGCTCAATAGATCGAGGAAGAATTATATCGGGGCATCCAACGCTACTTTATAAGGAGCAAGATCGGTTCCAACTAGCTTCTCCCTCTAGACCACATCCAGCGACAAGCCGTTCGAATCGTTGAGTGCCCTAAGACCTCAGGCCGACTTTCGCTTTTACCACGGGGAGGGCTCTGTGGAATTGTTCGGTTTGAACCTAGCCGCATTTTATCCCACACGGAAACATTGTCGTCCCCATCGTATAAGTTTACAGGTATTCCGTCTGACCGTTTGCTTATTAATCCATAAAAAAATCTCCCTCATATCTGCTGCCACGAACAGATATCCATTTTGGCATAATGTTAGAAACAGATACATTTGTATCAGGTTAAAAAGGTTGATTAAAAAATTGTTTCACCATGAAAACCAATTATTTTTCTTTATGAAGATGCAATGTTAAAACGATATTTGTCGACATTGCTAATCATAACACCTTCAATTGATCAGTGTTAGTCTAGAAACAGCAAGGCAACCATACAATATAATATAAATTTTACTATGACAAACATATGACTTAACTTCTTACAAAAATAGGTATTTTGTGTTGCCACATATACGATAGAGATAGTACCTAATAGTATTATGGTGCTGATAGACCCGAGCGTTCACAATATTCGACATTTTTGATTTGCCTTCTTTAACCTTGCTAACAACATTTCCTTGCGCCCTCTTGCGGACGCCTTAGTCTAGTAACTAGACTAAACGAACTAAAACTAGACTCTAGTTTTAGTTCGTTATAAAGATGTCAGACATTACGGTACCTACTTTATTGTTATGCGTTTTAACAATCATTAAGGCGCTTACATTATCTTTCTGCAATGTCAGTATCGCAAGAAAACTTATTACAAGTGAATGCTCAAATAAATCAGCACATTTAAATATAAAACTACTTATAAACATGAATTAACTATACGACCAACTTGCCCGCTTTTTCTGAGGCTTGTACAAAGGCGCGGATGCGACATCGAAATATGCGGGACAGAGACAAAAGCTTTGCTTATTTGCTAATAAACCATTCTTGGTGACACTTAATTTATACTATTGCTTTTATTACAGCCAAAAAGTACAGATTAAGGTATAGGAGGAATTATTTGTCCATAAAAAAGGGACAGTACAGTTTTACACTACAGCAATAATGGAACACATTATAGCTAGACAAAGCAAGCCATAACAGATTGATTTCAATCTATACAACATATAACTCATTACAATAATTTTCCTGACACCTAAGTAACTTGGTATGGCATTAAAAAATAACGATGAATTCAGTAGGTACTCGGTCGACGTAGGAAAAAAAATTTGTCATTATAAAAATACAGTACAGCACACAATAAAAATTTGAAAACATAATGTATCTATAATTAATCGTACTTTATTTTCGTACCTACATTCCATATGACTTGGTTGACCACGCAGTAGTAGTTATAGGTATTCATAAATAAAGGGTCTAAAATAGGTTACATAATATACCAAAACAGGATACATTAGCTTATTATTTTTTTAGAAACTATCCAATTTAATTGGCATGTCCCACATGCCAATTACAATACAAATGTAAATTGAAAATAACGACACACCTCTTCAATGATTGAGAAAATCCCTAGTACCTAGATTCATGTCACAACAGGGACTATTATTCATGAGAAGCTTGTGCGTCTGCGACTGCCTAAAATACAAAAAATGCTAGAGCTTTTAGCAGTTAATTCACGTGAGTAAATTGTAAGTAAGGGGTAAGCTTAAATAAATATTAGCTTATTATACAAGAATACATAACTCCTTTACAAAAACATATGACTACATAATAATATGTCCAGAAAGAGGATCTATATTCAGTATTACAATAACAATAGGTTAGTAGTTGACTTATTTCGTGATAAATTTAGATAAAGGTATAAAAGAGATATTAAACGTGGAAAAATACACTCTAATATGTTTTAATTAATATTATTTTTTATTATATATTTTATTTATGTACTTAATATACTTAGTGGTATAAAACATGTGATAAAGTTTTATAGACTGTCTAGAACGAGTTTGTCTTATGCTGAATTTGAATTTTACGGAAACCTGTCTTACTGCTTACCATATAAAGGCTACATTACCTTAAGGCAATTGTACAAAATATGAAAACGAACTAATAATATGTTAGATATTGTTAACACAATATATACAGGTACATTTGGGTTCAACGCACTGTCCTCGGGTCCTAAGACCCTTGCCTAACGGCTCGGGCCTCAATGCGCCTCAGCGGTCATCACCAACGTTACATACTTGTACCATAATGTACCATTATTTAACGGCCCGTTCCTCAAGTACCTCACTAACGACGAAAGGGTCAATACTTTCCTATGTTTCCATCTACTTTTCTAAAAGTTTTCTTATAATTTATTTATTCTCTTGAATATCAAACACAGCAAAAATAATTGGCAACATTGGTCATGTTTAGAAATTGTTGAGTAATGCGCTCACCAACATATTTGTATAGATGCTGGTATATCTTTCAAAATCTATAAAGTTAGACTGTGCTACTAAGGAGAATTCTTAAAAAACCAAAAAGAAATATATTGAGAGACTAGTTACGCTGGCAACAATTAAATAAAAAAAAAGAATACAGATTAGGAAACTTTTTCTTGCAAACATCTGTACTCTAAAGCTACAGACAAGCGTGATATCATAACAATGATTTTGTTATAATTATAAATTAAAATACCTCACCAATGTTTTTGGTCTATTTTATACTAGCTTCCTGCCCGCGACTTCGTCCGCAAACCTACCTCTTGAATCATTCTATCTATTAAGGACAAAAGTCGCATCAAAGTATGTCACGTAGTTTTAGAGATATGAACATACATAGGGACATACAGTGGGAAGCGACTTTGTTTTATACTATGTAGTGATTCTTATTCGTTACGGGTTTGGTCTCTTGTCTCTTCATATATTACTATTTGTCGGTGGAGGGGTGCTAGTTATCCTTGGCGTCCTTGTGCGCCAGTCCGTCCCCTGAATCGAGTTGTTTCAGCAGCCGGAACAGCGCCGCAGCCTCTCTGATGCGAGAGAATTCCACGCAGAACGCTTCCACTTCAATAAATAATTCCTGTAAATCGATATTTTTGAGGGATATAAATAAAAATGTATACACAATGTCTATATGCTTACATCGCCACAGATTTTTTGTTGTATTATATATCGTGTACATATAAATAAGGTTTTATTTCTTTTGCATCTGTAACAGTTGCGCAATATTTGCCATGTCGTTCGTCATGGATAAAACGTTTAATTATTTCTCTCAACAGGTACACTTATCTATAAACTCATTACCTATAAGTTACACAATTTAGAACCTTGTTGAAATCTTTATACTTCTTAAGGGGGGTATGGGAGAAACAACAAATGAATTCTTCCGACCTGGGTGGAGAAAAAAAGAGAGTATCAGACGCTTCTTGGTAAAAAACCCCCATTCGTTCTTCCTTCCTTCAATGCTCATTATAAATGTAATCCCCGCCATGGCTTGAAATTAGTCGAGTTATGTAGGTATCTCATCGAACAATTGCATGTTTTAGCAGTAAAACTTCTTATTTATATTAACCGCTGTGTCAGTAAATAAAAGTTGGACAAACGATAATATAAAAAACGAGCTTCTGCCGCGCGGTTTAACTCCCTGTCTGTAAAGTTTTATAGCCTAAAAAGCCTTCCTCGATAAATGGACTAACACACACAAAAAGATTAATTCAATTCGGCCTAATAGTTTTGGAGATAAGCCCGTTCAAACAAACTCTCCAGCTTCATAATATAAAAATAAAACAAATAAATATCATACCTTAACATTAATAATCTTGTTCCTAATGAGAGACTGGAGGAAGACGCAGACGAGTCTCACGAGCCGGTTCTGCATGTACCGGTCCCGTATAGTCTCACACGTCGATATACAGTTGCTTATATACAAGTGGACAAACTCCACCGGCAAGTCCACTGATGTCGTCAATCTGAAATAGATGCGTAGATAAAATGTCAGTTTTTCGCCCTCACCAGGTGGCGCTTGTGATGTTTAGAGTACTATTGGTAAAAGAATCACTCTTGGATAAAGTTAGGGTCTTCCTATTAGGAATTTTCTTAGTATATGTTTTTATTTATTGGTTAAAAATATAATTATTTATTGAGACTTATCTTCTGTTTGGAAAAAAGCCCTTTTTATAAAATAAAGATTTACAAAAAATATATATATATATATATTGAGTCTTTTGTAGAGCAATGGACGAAAACGTGTTGATGATGATTATGATGATGATGGTGATTGCTGCGTTTTATGAATTTTACGGACTAGACAAAGTAACAACAGTTTGGACACAACAAGTAACAACAAATTAAAAAATAACCACAACAACTTTGCCTTACTCTAGGATTTTCTCCTGTATCGTGGAGTTGTTTATAAGTATACAATTTCACAGGCAGACTAGGTAAAATAATTTGTGAATCGGTGTGGGGATCGAACTCGCGACACGGAGCGCGGCAGCCAGTTGCCCAGCTACCGCGCCAACCTTGCAGTAATTACCTAATTCTCAAGGTTAGGAATATACCTACTCAGTACATCCATACACAAGCAGGAATCTTTAGGAATATTTGTTGAATAGTATTCTCACCTGTTTACAACCTCCATGGAGTGCAGCGACATCTCCATGTTGACGAGTACACTGAAGTACTCGGTGATGTGTTGTGAGTGGATCAGCTTGAGTAACACTGATATCGCCACCATCGGGTTGTTCTCCACCAGCTCAGGTAACTGGAACACATAGAAGTTTTCAAAATGAAATAAGAATACAAAATCCCTCTATCCAATTAATATTATAAATGTGAAAGTTGGTGAGAATGTATGGATGTATGTTTATTATCCTTTTACACAGAAACAGCTGGACCAATTTGTTTGAAATTTCGACATACCACGCGGGCGAAGCTGGATGCGAAAGCTACTAATGAATCCCCCGGCAAAGTAGCCAATGTCAAATTTCATCCAGATTCAGGCAATAATGGCGCACCGAAATTCTTATCTAATGAATTTTAAGAAAGTGCTACACTTTCGAATTTAATCAATCAGCAGGGATGATGACTACAGCTTTAAGGCTAATGTTGACATTATTGGTATATTTATATGTGTTATAATAAAACAAATTAATCTGTTTCTAATACTAGTAAGACTTTGGTCTTAGTTTCAAATTGTCAGCAGTTAGAATATAATGAAATTGTTTTAATTACCAGCCCGGTGTTTGGGTAAAGCTTTCACTCACACGTGTGTGTGGGGTCTTTGATGATATTACACAAAAGTTTCTTTCTTAAAAGATGAAAATCTTTTAATAATTGATCTTTATCTTTTAATAAGTTCAAAACATTGATGATACATACACACGTGGGCTACGGGCAACATCTAATCTATACTAATATTATAAAGAGGTAAATTTTGTAAGTTTGTATGTAGGTGGCAATCTTTGGAACCGCTGGTCGGATTGCCAAAATTCTTTCACTGATAGATAGCTACAATGTTCCTGAGTGCTAATAGGCTATAAAACATCACGCTACGATTAAATGTAGCCGAGCAGCGGGTGAAGCTAGTATACCTATTATAAAAAAAAATAAAAATCTATACAAAGACGACCACCCTAAGCAAAAAGAAACAAGAACAGTTTACTAACGATAAGATCACGAATATCACCATGAAGGTTCTCATATACATGTACCTGGTTGGGCGTGATCCCAATATCGTAGACGACGTTGGGGTCATGGTCGAGCAGCGCGAGCAGCCTCTGCTGGTGAGGCACGCTGAGGGCGCCGCGCAGCGCCAGCGCCGTCAGCTCCTTCGCCTCCGCTACTACCTTCACTCCTTCTTTCTCTTCCACTTTCTTCTCTTCTGATTTCTCTTTTTTCTCCTCCTGCTAAAGGATTTTTAAACGGTATAGTAGTAAAAAAACTTTAAAGATAAAGATACCGTCGTGGTGGCCCGGAGGTTATGGCGCCCGCTTCTCATGTATGATTTCGGGTTTGGGTTCGGAACCTGGCAAGTGCCAATGTGACTTTTTCCAAGTTACATGGTTTGTTCTTTCTAAAATAATATAGACACCACTGAGTTACGGTGAAAAATCGTGAGGGACCCCGGTCTTATAATATTTAAAAATATAAGTTTGAAATCGCCAATCCGCCTTAAGCAAGTGTGGTGATTAATGCTCATCATAGTAATTTGTTGGGATCATGACTATGGTGTCGAAACTTAAGCATAATCTAAATATAAAAACTCAAAGGTAGCTGACTGACATAGCGATCTATCAACGCACAGCCCAAACCACTAGCTAGACGGATTGGACTGAAATTCGACATGCGGGTAGATATTATGACGTAGGCAAAATATTATAAGTACCTCTAAGTGGGTTAAAAAACTTCATCAATTTTGAACCTATAATAAAATCTAATTTTAAAACATTGATAGCAGAAAACTCCAATAAATTGATTATACATATTTCAGTAGATTCTTACTTTGGGTTTATGTGGTTGAGTGGTGTGCTGTCTCCTGTCCAGCTTCTCAGGTCGGAGCCCCACGAGCCCCTCGTAGTCAGTATCGTACAGCGGGATGTACGCTCCACGATTTACCAGACACTTCCATACCGCCTGCAAGTAAGTAATAATTTATATACCTACTACTAGCGACAAGCCTCAGCTTCGCACGCTTGCAAAGTTGATAAAAAAATTTTCGACTATTTAATGGATGTTATTTATACTAATATGATAAAGCTAGAGAGTTTGTTTGTTTGTTTGCACGCGCTAATCTCCGGAACTACTGGTTCGATTTGAATGTTTCTTTTGTGTTTGTAAGTCCATTTATCGAGGAAGGTTATAGACTATAAAACATCACGTTATGATCTTTAGGAGCACCGGGTGAAACCGCGTGAGAGTAGCTGGCACTATTATACATATAAACCTTACTCTTCAATATCTCTTTCTATGAAAAAACTGCATCAAAATCAGTCGCGTCGTATTTTTAAGGATAAAACATACACAGGGATATGCTTCATCATTTACCAAAAGAATACCTTGTCAGCAGTAATTTCTGCTGTGTCCATCAAGAAGGTTGGTAGTGGAATAGGTCCTGATGCCTTCAGTGTGCGATGCAGGGGCATGTAGTCGTTAGATATCAGGTTCTCCAAAAGTTCCTTCATTGCCATACGGTTTGGTGGACTCCTGCAGTGAAAATTTGCAAACAGTTATCAAGATTTATATGACTTTACCTTTACTTTGTACTTGTGGCGCGAAACTTAATTTCCTCAAAGAATGTACCTTCGTGTCAAAATTCGGCATGTTATTAACAGAAATACAGCAGTTTGTTATTTTCACAGAACAATTAATCTATTTCACAACAGTGATGACTTTGATTGCAAACTCTTTGAACCTTCTTGCAAAAATTTGAGAATATGTAAACCTCTTTGGATCATTGAGGTGTCATCTTATCGAAGCATTGTGTGCAAGGATCCTAATAGAACAAAAGGCATTCGAAAAAAAGCACCAGATGTATCGAACAAATAGGATTATTGTTGAGCACAAATCTTTGTTATAATGACTTACTTCTTTACTTAATTATCATTGCTTTTTTACTAAATACTATTATTAAAATTATATTCAGCATTGGTAGGTAATTTTACAACTGTTTCACTTTATAATTTACACCATATAGTATATTATACACTACAGTCAATCCTGATGCTAGTAGGGATTTGTCTTCAAAATTTTTTTTTCTTTTTAGTTACAGCAAAAAAACCAACCCGTCACTGAGCGGTATCAGCGCCGGCGCCGCCGCTCTCGCCATCGAGCTCATGTCTGCGACCCTCTCCGCAACTAGAGTCTGTAGTGAGGAGTAATCAAACTCCAGGTCCTTTGGAGACACCTCCGTCAGCATTACCTGTTTTGCTGACTTCTTCATGACCTGCAAAGATATGTTTATGGGTTTCAGTAATATAACATTAAAGCAGTCAGGCTGAGCCAAATTTATCCCTGAGGTTTACTATTGTAGTTGGGTGCCAAACAGTAGCCGATGTCATAAAAACAGTAACCACCATATTTGGATCAGGTAATTAGTCTTAGTTTCAACTTCAAATGGTTTGGTAGAATTTAGAAGAAAGAGGCTTAGAGATTATGGACACATTAGCTGAACAAACAGCTGCTATGCAATGTGTTGTAGGTTTAATTCTCACACAAAACAATTTTAAGTGGCATAAATGATGGATGTTATGTGTAAGGTAGAAATAAAATTTTCTCTTTTCTAAAAGTTCATTTAAAAGACGCTTTGTTATTTGATACCTACATCTTTAATATTAACAGGTAGGAATCCATGCAGCTGTCCAATTAGCAGTCTTTCCTGCGGAGTTAAGGGAAGGAGACCAGCCTTCCCTTCCAGCAGGTGGAGGAATAGTGATGCAAAGGGATTGTCCAATTTGTAGATATCAAAAAGGATGGCCAAAGCCACCACTCGTTGACCCGGTAAGGAGAGGTCCCCACCTGTTATTAGTGATGACAGGAGGAGACATACTGCAATAGAAAAGTACAGTTTAAATGTTTATACATAAACAAATACTACTCATTGATGACTTAAAACCTCTGTCATTGCCATAAATAGAATGTTCAAATGTATTTATGCATAATATTACACATTTCATAGAGCTAGTTTATTAATAAATAATGAGTAAACTTAATCAACCTATGAAAAACCAAATTGTAATTCGAAGTTTTTATTACCTACGTTATTGAAAGTAAACCATAAGGTAATCAAAATAAAGTTTATAATATCAACAAGACTTACAATTGAAGTGGTCTGATTTTGGAAACTTCTTCTGTACCTGGGTACATATCGAATCTAGTGTTTGTTGGTCTACAGTCTGTTCTGAAAATAAACTGTAAACAAAAGCAAATAATTAGAAACTATGTATTTAAAAAATTAAGAGGTTATGTTATGATACGATTGTTAACTTACTCCAAAATGTATTTACTGTTTTCATTGACTAAATGCTGAGACATTTTAACAATATAATCGATATTTCGTGGTGATTTTATTATTGTTTATCTGGAAAAAATATTTTGAAAACATTCAAACGTCAAGTCAGCTATACGTCAGCTATGACAGTTCTCTTTAATTTGACAATTATTTTTTAACGTTAAGTGGTATGTCCAACAATCCTAAGCTTACAATCTTTACCTTTTATTAATTTTGCACACTCAAGTTTTTCATTTTAACTTTTTTTTACTCACACTAATCGTAAAGCATACTCAAAACAGTAGGTATATTTAAATGCACAAAAAATGGCATATTGTGACTGTTTTAGGTACAAATGATGCACTACAGATTTCCTTTGATTGTTATCTTATCTTGAAGGAAATAAATATTCATCAACAAAGAATAATTTGCAATGTCTACAAATAACTACGTCGTAAATATTGAATAGAGACTTATATTTTCTTTATTACATGCAAATATACCAACCTAAACAAATATTTGTGTCTTCATATAAAAAAAGATCAGTATTGTACATTAGTTTTTCTGTTTTTCTCAGGTATGAATTTGCTTTGAGCTGACGTTTATGCAACATTATTTCGTTTGAATAAAAATAGGCTATATTTTAAAAGGATATATTTTAGGAAGGGGTTTCTTTTAGTTTTTGTTTTTCATACTAGTCTAATAGATAAATAAGTACACATAAATGATGGAATCGTCATTGACGAGGCATGCCAAATTGCCAATGCAAAAGTCTCATTTTAGACTCTGTTTACATTAACAAAATGATCTAAATACTTTAATGACGATAACCATCTGGCACTGTTAGCAGTAAAAGCACCTAATCTGTGGTGGTCTGATGACTCCTTGAGGCTTGCGCGGGCACGGCCCCATGACGACTGTGGCCGGAAATAGTCGTGCGGTCCCTGACGCGCGGGGTATCTCCTGTGGCGGCTGGGGTGTAAGCAGGGTAGTTCCCTAAAGCGGTTATGTCTTTGTGAGCATGACTTGAAGGAGGAGTCGGGTTCACTCTCTCCACCACCACTGCACCATAGCTTGGACTTGGGCCGGACATGAGCAGTCATGTCTCAGTCTAAGCAGAGCACACCGTCACCGTATGTTTCGTAATGATATTCTACAAATATTTTTTTCAAATGTTACCCCACACTAGGATTTTTTGTTATAACATGGCATCACCAGTACCACTATATAAAAATTACAAACATGCATAGGTACCTACAAATCACACTTACACCTGGAACAACAATTAATAAATTAGGTAAGCAAAGAGAGGTTCCATGCGCGAATCGAACTTGTGGTAGGTACTAAGTGGAGCAGCTAGTTGTCCAGCCACTGCATCAATCATACAATCTAATAACAAGGAAATAGGGATCTAATAAACTGAATTTACTTGTTTTTTCGTACGCAGAATCTACCTCTAGGCACATAATACACGCGGAACTTCCATAAACAGACTGCTTCCTCCGTGGAAAATCCACAACCCACAAAATACCACCGTGAAGATAGTGAGAAATCTTGCTGCGATTCATCTCATATCTAGTAAGAAATATGGATGCACATCAAGCATCAATGCCTCGTTGTTTTTGAGAAGAGCTCCCTGAGGGTGATGGCCGCAAGTCATTTTGCGTATCTGTCTGTAGTCGGCGTCGGGACAAGGGACGCAACCGTCTTACCATGTAGTGATTCGTCAGCGTTGGTGCTACCTGTAGGTAGTATAATGAAAGATTAGTTAACAATGTCAATAAGTTACTCGTTATCACCTATACTTTAATCACTCAGATATTTGTAATAAATTCAAGACCATGAACTTCTATAAGTAAACAACTCATCAAGGAAATAGAATAGTAGAACATTAATATAAAATGTAGGTATTATAAATAAGATTAGTACGTATGTTACCTCTATTTCTACCTGCTGAGCTGGTCTGAGCTGATCAAAAGTTTGTTTGGTTTAAAGCGTTTTTTCTAGATCTGTCAATCATCTGGAATCATAAATAGTTACCTACCTATAATAATTTTGGTCTACCTTCCTAGTTACTGCGAAGAAAGTAATTAAATTATAAAACTAACGAAAGCTTCATTGATTAAAAAACAAAAAGCTAACGATTTTTTTTTAAATAGGAAGTAATACAAATGAGTAGTTCTTTATTCTAGACCAAATTCTTAAACCAGCTTCTATTTCAACAATTACGAGCGCCTCACGTTGCTTGTCTCTTGTGACCTACTCTCAGCTATTTAGCACATAGAGGTAGCACACATACAAAGTAAATAAGTAACAAACACACGTTGCAAACACCTCGTCATCATTGTAACAATAGATCGGAGACGCTGAGAACAAAACCATTCATTTTGAACATAATGACTGATAGGTACCGTTATCAAACAAATACTTTAGTGAAAATTCCTTCATTAATCGGCTGCGTTTCACATGACTCGGCCGAATAAAGTTATCACAGAAACGCTAATTGTAAACGTACACTTTTTTATCTTACCAGTTTCTTGTCCTGATAAGATTACAGTGTCATATGGCTCACAACAGCGCCACCTCTACATCTTATAGAGAGCGAACATTGTAAATCAACGTAACGTTTTATTGTGATAATGTAAAAAATAAACCTAGAGCAGTGATGGTGCAGTGTATTATCGTTTTTTGTGCGAAATGATACATCCTCCTTCCGTAACTATAATGTCGATGCAAAACGTAAGACCCTTGGATTTGCCCAGCGGGGCAGAAAGGCCACAGAGGAGTAGATCTTCGTCTTGGTCCCTGCGGTATATGCAAAACGGTTTTTCAAGACATGAACCAAGATATTCATTACAATATCAGGTACCCATGATTTCGTTGTTTGAGTAGGATTAAAGATATAAATATTTCTAAAGCCTAATCTTTGACACGATTAAAATAAAAATGATAAGAAAGAGTGATGTTAGGTAGTGAAATACTTACTGTTTTTCAAGTCAGCTTTCTAAGATTTCCTTGTAGTTATTATTTATAAGCAAATTTTGTATTTTATAAATGTAATATTTGAAATTAAAGCCTTCTTGAAAAGGCTATTTAAAAAAACAATATTGTAATTATTCTTTTTTAAAATAGCCTTTTGTTAAAATATTTTGATACGCTACGCACATCTTATTTTTACTTTTGTTTTGCTGCGCGAAATGAAACGTACTGCGCAAATGATTCATTTGAAAATACAGAACTTCGGTCAATAAATTTAGATTTATAAGCATTAGTTCGTTCTTCTAATGTATTCTACTTTAAGAGTGAAAGAGAAAACACAAAGGCAATGCTTTGAAATAAAGTGTGAACTGGACCGCACGACTAACTGTCATGCACAGCCTGTCACAGAAAATAATTATTATCCCCCGTGATATTTTAGTTTTTTTATTTGTGTATCACGTATTTCTAGTTAATTGTTGCAGTTTTGGTGTTTAGATTTTTATATTGTCGCCTTAATAAGTGTAACTAATGGTGATAGCCTGTAGAAGACACTGTATAATATTGGCGAATAACAATTAAAGGAACGTGTCACTATTATTTTACAAACAGTTGTTTTCAACCGATACGTCGCTATAGGAATGTGAATCGTGTCTAATTTTATTTAATTATTAGTATATTTTCACATGGGTGATGGCTTGGCAGTCGGACACTCTTGTAAGTTGAAAAAGCATAATTTCTTTATTAGTACAAACTTGTATTTCTTATGAGTTCATATTATTTATCGGTAATACTTAGACGTCCTTGTGAACGATTAACATTTTAATGCGTTTTATTTTGCGGAACGAGGTGGTTTAATTTATTCATTTGCGTTTTTGTATGACAATATTGTGTTATGAAGTTTGGTCATAGTATTGGTGGTGTATGGCTTAGCCTAATAAGATTTGCCCTTCAACTTGATGTTACGTGCATAGCGCAGCTAACACGGTTACAATTCATGCTATTCTTCTTGTCAGACTATGTTTTAGGCTTATACAAGTAATAGTGTTGACAGTTGGTCATGATCTTAGTACAAAACATGTGTCAACAAGATGCATATTTACCTCAATGAATGCAAAAAGTCCCATTCTCAACAGTACCAGCTTTATCAATTAATATTGAGGAAGTGGCACTTCAGCTTTGTTATCACTCCAAAAACTCTTAATTATTATTCCATTGTCATTATTAGTGAATGGTTAATGCATCTCCAAAGAGGTTTACACAGATAATTGCTATAATTTAGTTCAGTTCAATGTCCCCTTGGCATCATGTACAAATTATGAGACAAAGATTTTAAGCATTTGAAAATTTATTGTATAGAAATTTAATTTTATTTTCCTATTAAAATGGGTTTTTGTTATTATAGGGAACCCTATCAAGAGGCACTATTTCTGTGAGCAATAAAATAGTAGAAATAAAATATTTCAATAAATGAATGGGTAATTTAGTAAAATTATTCTAACTAAAAAGTATTTCTCTTCTATTCTATGTTGTAAAATATATTTCAAAAGCATAGCAATTCTCATAATAATTAAAATCATATGCAATAAATGCTTATTTTCGTAGTCATATCAAGTGACTTTGCCAATGAATAAACATCTGACCGCCTGAAGACCACCAATATAATTGTTTAATTTAAATTATAGAAATTGATGAATATGTAACTGTTTTGTTTGTGTATAAACATTTTGGAAACAGTCTAATGTTTTATCTAATTGAAACAGTAATTAACTTCTACCCTCATTATGTATAATTTTTGATAAATGATTAAAGATAAAACTTACTAAAATTTTCTAGGAACTGTGATTTTTCTGTGTTGATTATTGAGTCCATACATTATATTATCATATGGAACATACATAAGGTGTTGATATTGTATGAAAAATTTAGTTATTTCCTATTCACCATACTTTAAATTATCTCAAAGTGTTGAAAAGGAAATTGGATATATTGTTATTATAAATACAATGTATTTAATTCTAAAAACCAATACAATTTCCTTTTTCCTGCTTTAACACATTCATAGTTGCCCAGAGTATTTCTGTTTCTCCAAGGTATTCTTTCATACTAACAAAGATGTACAAGAGAAAGATTTTTCATAATATCTATAAATCTTAAAAAAAATCTAAAATCTTCTATCTACAAAAAGTAGCCTATCTGTTAAACCTGGTATAACCTATCAACATACCAAATTTCAACCAAATTGGTTCATCAGTTTTTGAGTTGTGATAGCGGTACGCGAGGAAGTAATTAAACACAAGAAGTTGGTTATAAGACTAACTTTATTTTTATTAATGGACCCCTTTTATAGTGATTAGGGTTTACAGGGATGATGTCATAGTACGGGTACATAGATGATGTCATAGGTTGTTGCCCCTTATGGTATGTAGGTTAGGCTTCAGGTTCAATTGTTTATACTTAGATACTATTACAACCTCAATTACCAAATATAGAACTATATCATATTAGGATCATGTTACAATATTAATATATATTATTCTTAGAACTATTGTTATCTTATACCTATTACTTATACCTATTACAGAGTAACAAACATACATCCATACATTCTCACAAGCTTTGAAATTTATAATAGTAAGTAGGATAGTAGTAGGATTTTCAATATTAGTAGGATAGTAAGATATAGAAGGAAGCAGGATAAATAGTTATATTGTGACATTGATAAATAGTTATAGTGTGATTGACTGTTTGGTACGGTGCATCCACAAATTGTTCTTTTCCATCTGGGTTGCTTGTATATGTGTATTTGTATGTTTGTGAACACGTCCACATTACAGAAAAAAATCCTTGTAACCTAAGAGAAACAAGTAATCTTTTTTAATTTTTGACTGCATGATTGGTGGTATGGTTGGGCAACTAGCTGCTGTGCTGTGTTAATTCCAGCATGAAGCAACACTTTGTGTGATCCACCAATTGTGGTCTAGGGTCTGGCTGGCTTATGTATGTGTGTAAATGCATCCATGACACAGTAGAAATCCTAATGTGGGGCTCAGTTATTTAAAAAAAAAAACAGTTTTTTTTTCTAATGTTATAAAAGAAAGGATATGTCCTCCCTACATAATAGCTTCCTGGTTCTGCAGTCCTTAGACATTGAAACCAGTGCATTGGGATAAGAATGAATTAATTGTTAATACGAGTATAGTGCATCACAAAACTTATTAATATGATGAGTCATCAGTCTCTGGGTTGTGTTTGTTATATTATGAATATTTAATGACATAGATTATATTGTTATAGGTATGCTAGCACTTGTTTATAACAGAATTTATGTACATAATATTTTATTATTGTAGCTCAATACTATTAAGATTTAAAGTAGATCTGGTCATGTTTGGACATTTTCTTTAATCTTTACACAAATGGTTATTACCATTATACTGTTTCCAACCTCTAATTGCTACACATATTATTATGTTTACATATGTACATAGCAAATGTCTTCTTTTTAACCGACTTCAAAAAAAGGAGGAGGTTCTCAATTCGATTGTATTTTGTACTCACAATAAGGTATCAATTTCCTTAGCTAGAACTGTTGAACTAATTTTTGCATATATTTCCATCTGACCTGTCTTGAGATTAGCTTAGTCGCCTTGTGCGTAGGCGTACCCTAATTTGCGTTACTTTTGTGCAGACTAATATCTACCTTCTCCTTTCCATCAAATTTCTTTATTAAATTCAACTTTATCGTCTGGACATAAAGTCGAAAATCCAATGAAAGATATTGAAAGGTTAGGTTAGCTTGTCTGATGTTTCATTGAAATCCCAAAGCTGTTATGTTTTTATTTACATAATGTAATTAGGTAATGCATGGCTATGTAGTCTTGTTGTGGTCTAAAATATTGTTAATAGCATTGTCCTAGTCTCTAGGGACTAAACTTGACTTATTATTTATTTATTTTCATTCATATATAGGTACTTTATTGTACACATTATTAAAAATTCTACAAAGGCTTGTAACTACAAAATTAAAAGAAATTTAAAAGAAACCTGGGGATGGGTGATGTGGAAGTCTGGTGTACAATAAATTAGTAATAAATACTCATATAATAAATACTTATTCCTTTTGTGAAAGTTTCGAGGAAATATTGTACAGGCTAATATTTCTATCTATTATGTAAATGGTTTCTCTACTATATGTTGTTATCAAAGTTAATACAAATAAATTGGTTTATGCAGACTTAATGCTTCATGCTCTCCCATTTGATTGAGTTTATTGTAATTAATGAAAGTTATTTCTTGTAAATTGCTCTTTCGTTACCTATTTTTAAGTGTCATTAAGTGAGCAATAGGCAAGAAGGGATAGTGCAAATAGGTTCAAATGTACTTAATGTACTTAAATCATAGTTGAGGTAGAGACAAATGACAGTTTTATTACATTAGTAAAGATAGATATTGTAATTTGTTTGTTAATTGTTGATTTCATTAACGTCTATATATCTAAGTTATATAAAAATGTTAGTCTCACTAAATCTCGGGAACAGCTGGTCCGGTTTGGTTAATTTTGGTCTGGACATATTCATAGAAATCTAGGGAAGGTTTAAAAGGTCAGAAGACATTAAATAATATTGAGGCGCAACGAAGTTGTAATCATCTATCTCTTTCATCTAGTTAGTAATAAAATTATTGAAACTCTTAATCCGTATACATAGGTATTCAATGTACATATATAATACAAAGTCAGTCATGGGAACAACTTTTCACAATCTAGTTTTGCTTTGTGACCCATTTAATAGAGGGCGACACCGTCGCCATCCATCGGCCTCTACATCAGCAATTTAACTAAGATTTGATTTTTTTGGGTTCCAAACCTGGCAAGTACCAATGTGACTTTTTCCGAGTTATATGTACTTTCTATAATTATTTAGACGCGACTGACATACGGTGAAGGTAAACATCGTGAGGAAACCTGGACTTATAATTTCTAATTATAAGTTTGAAATCGCCAACCCGCATTGAGCAAGCGTGGTGATTAACGCTCTAACCTTCTCCGTGTGAGAAGAGGCCTTTGCTCAGCAGTGGGCACATATATGCTGATGATGATGATGATGAAAACCTCCTATCATACTTTATCCGGTTCGGGATTTGAACTGTGATCGGCAACCTCCTGCTCGCCAATCAGAGATCACCACTTTTGTAAAAAATTGAATATTGATCATTATAATTAAACCTGTTTGTTTTTCTTTTCAGACTGATGAGAATAGCTTCCTACTTCGTTTAAGGATTGTAGGAGCTTACTCATTGGCTAAAAAGGATATATTTGGTGCTAGGTAAGTTTTCAATTTTTTTTCCTTATAAGTATAATTGATTAAGCAACTTAGTACGCAGGTTTAATTAAATATTTATTTAGTAGAGATGAATGCATCATTGGTTTTATAGTGCATTAAACATGGGTACAGGAGCAACCAATCTTAGGCATACACAATCCTTGTGGGGCAAAATGATCTACAATTTAAATTTAAATGTCACAAAAAATTACTGGCTCAACCTGGTGATAGATTACCAATAAAAAAAATGAGAGAGTTTCTAAAAATATGGTAGTCAACTGTCATTGTTTGGTTTCATAAACCAGAGGTCGCTTGTGTTGCGAGTGCTTATTAGAGATACTTAGTTGTAGTCTCCACTAGCGTCTTAGTAAAGAACTTTAAATTATACTTTTGAGAAAGATAATTACATTTTTTACTTAAAATCTATGAGCCTACTTACCTATAGTTGTATTTGATTAAGGCAAATGTGATGTGACCTACGTCAGGACAAAACAGTTAAACCATTCCACGATTTCATTAGACGTTACTTATTTGTTTGTGTGACGTCAGTGATTTCGTCACATGCGGAAATTTTAAAAATGGATTCAAAATTGTGTAAAAATGTAGTATTACTATGTTAAAATTTGGAATGTGATTATTTATGGGACGGGTACACCGTGATTACAATAAAACCCATTAAGGGGTGTCATGTAGTACAGAAGTACAGGAAGTCCTAATTGAGTTGTTCCTGGTGAATTTGCAGGCGTCATGCTATAACGAAATTCTTGAAGGTCCGGTCTAACCCTTCTCTTGTTTCTATTAGTATTGCACAGACTTATAAAAATGTAACAAAAGCGATTTGGTAGGTGCTCATTGAAGAATTATTATTAGTCATGAAGGAAGGACAATTGGGTAGTATCCTAGGTCAAAAATAAATTAATTCGACGTTTCAATACCATACAATTTTGAAAATAACAAACTTTTATGATGAATAATTGGTGATCGATCGATACACTGAATTTTAGATATTTTTTAGCAAATTTTAAGAAAAGTAAACTGTTTGATGCAAAAAAAACTATGATGTCAAAGTCAGTTTTTCATACAAATTTCATAGAAAAGTATCGTTTTCGACATTTTGATAAAAGTATTGAATTTGACTAGTTGGAAACTACCGTATTATGTTGATTAATGATTCAAAATCTTGTGGCTGATATATTCTGATGATTATTTTAAATTTTTAAAACAATTTTCAAAACGGGTGCATAACTTGATATAGATTACACATACCAAAAGTAATTACAACTACTTAATCGACTTTCACCCCATGAGTAATATTCGGTTCATGTATTACGCGTTCAGCGAAGTCGACACATGTTTCTAGGATCCACGCACGTTATATGTTTGTCTACTCAAATTATATATTTAATCATAATTTTTATGTAAACATTATAAGTGCTTAGTACGATTTAACAAGGTCTCGGAAGTGTGATACCTGTGGGTTTGGATTTGAGATTAATTTTGTGATTTAGAACTTAACAATAAGAATATTAAGTATTTTTTTAGTTGTATACGGTTATTAATCCTAAAAAGAGGAACACAGTCTTACATAAAAATCACAATCACAACCCTTTAAAAATCCTCTCCAGTCGCCGCCATCTTATTCCGATGATATTCTCGAATGTCATTCGAAATTCGAACTCGCTTTTTTTAAACATACATACCTATTTACGGCCATTATAATATAATTTTTTTTTTTTGTAAAATTTAATAGTTATTTAGTATTAAACCAAAATGCTAGCGAACCGTAACATTTGAAATCCTTATAACAAATAATCACTTGAAGAGAGGTAAGCTTATGACTATATACTCTCACTGCCATCTCACAATTCGAAATTCCATGCCAACACTAATGTTTTGTATTTACGACCTTGCTAATCGCCCGTGGCCACACTTCTCTTTTCTAAAAAGACAGTCATTTAAGACATTTGAAATTCATATGATGAAAAGAATACTTTATTAATTATAAATTTATGACGTCATATTTTTCAAACTCAATGACATTATAAAATAGTTGAAAAAATTGACGATATTTTGATGTGTTGTAAAGTAAAAATTACTTAAATTTGACTAAGTAAATTACCTTATTCCAGAGCTTGTTGGCATACATGTTTAAGCATATTTATAAGTAAAAACATAATATTCTTTACAACTAGTAACATATATTTCTAATATAATACAAATATGAATCTTAAAATCACGTACGACATGATCTGTAGAACGCTGAGATTCGGTGCAGACGTACCAGCTTGCCTTGATTGTCAATTGCCACAGAATTGATGGACGCTGCCGAGATCACGGTGACTCATTACTTTATTAATATTGATTCCGTCATACAATCGCCGACTGCCCATAGGTATTCTGATTTTAGACTGACAATTTCGATAGTCATTGGAAATGGATATAAGGAAATGATTTGAATATTAAATACCTATTGCTTATAATAAATAGATTGACTGCTAATCCGTATACTGCAGTTTGTCGTACATATAAATAGTTCGTTTTGAAAAATGCTCTGTGTATTTGTTTATGTAGATAAGAAAAATTGTTTTACGAAGTACCTAACAATGTTGACTGCATTTATTGTCCAAGTGACTGATAAGGACAAGGTCTCAGTTTGACCCATTAATTCTCTAATAACCTAATTTTTAACCTTTAGCAATAGGTACGTGGTCTTGAATAGAATAATAGAATTTGGCGATAGTATATTTTTAGTGCCTTTTTTTTGAGGCGGGAAAATCATCTAATTATGTCTTTCGCCTAGAGTATAGCGAGAAGGTGTGTCAGACTCTTACTGACTAAAACCCCCGTTTCTTGTCCTGCTCTCGGCCGACAACGCGATACCTTATTGCGCTTGACCCGCAATTTAGGCTATTTTTTTAAGTACCTGCTAGAAAATACATACATATTATAGGTAGGGACATACATATTATAGTTACTACTTTTTTTGCGGGGCGAAATCATCAAATTATCTACTTCTCTAGCCGATAGAGCGCCGGAGAAATAGTGAGTCAGACTTTTTCTGACTGAAAACACCCTGTACCTTTGCCTGCCCCTGCCCTGTAGGTCTACCATGACCGGGCGAGAAAGAGGGATGGAGCTATACACCTTTTATAGCTCCATCCCTATTTCTCGCCCGGAACATTGGCACTTTAATACGTCATGGTAGGCCCTCTGTACTCTGTACCTATATCATTGCGCTTACGCCCGCAACCTCGTCTGATACAACCACTTCTAATATATTAGAAAAAGGAGTCATACTTTAGGTGAACAAACGTAAAGGAAGTCAAAACATACAATGAAAAGTCCGTAATTAGTGAAAAACGAATGGAATACATAACGGTCACTGCGACACTAATTACCTACGAGTTGACCGTCCACGAAATTACGTTAGACGCACGAGCGTGGGTGCCGCGGGTATTACAACCTCATACCATCTACTTAAGGTTTGACGACTTTCTACACACTACTTGGCCCCTTCATTAGTAAATAGAACTCTTATTTTTAACCCTATAACACAGCCCTATAAGTTCTATTTTAGATTATAAAAAAACTGTTTTTTTAATCATCATCATAATTTTGTTTGGATGTTTAGGCAGGTGTTGAATATTTTGTAGGTATAAATAAAAGTAAAGAAGTCAAAAGTCAAAAATCATTTATTCCAATTAGACCCTTACAGACACTGAACGTCAAACAAAATTCTGAAGATATAGTGTCAGTCTGTCGGCCAGTCCTCTTAGTGAATCTATTTGCTTGTTCCAAAGTGTAGATCCCGATGGAGAAGAATTAGCAAGAAACTCCACGGCTACTCTTTTTAAATCAGTTTCACATACCTAAGATTCCTTTTACAAACAGTTGGTTCAATGATGTGAGAACAGTTGTTTATGTGTAAAATGCTTTATTTTGTTAACACATACATGTAAGATGTAGCTTAGGAGTTTCAATAAATTATTCGTAACACTTGAGCTTGTTTACTACCTTAATTGTTTTCAGTTAATTGCAAAAAAAGCGTTAATTAGCAAAAGATAATAATTATTTTTCACTTTATTTTCTTACGATAATTCTAGAGAAACGGGCAAAAATTGTGCCGTGTACGGAAGAAAAATGTCACCTAACACTAATCCTACCCTAAATAGTTGGCTGCTTATTCATCGCATTGCTGACTTATCTATGTACCTATAAGAATAAATGTAATCGGACTAAAACGCAGTGTATGGTGCACTAGTTGTCTAACCGGATCTAACTGGGGCCAAAGTCTAAGATTAACGTTTTCGTTCAGGTCCTTTGCGGCTTTAGGATGCATGTATAGGTGTTTTGTTTACGATGCTATCATTGTCTTATCTTTACGGAATACGGAAGTATTCGGGTTCCGTGTTCTTTAATATGTAGAAATCAATCATATTGGGGTGTAGGGTTTTTATTAAAGCATTTGTCCGACATTCCAATTTGTCCTTTAAGACAAAGGGGACCATTATAAAGTCTTCCCATGGATCTAAAAAATAAAGATCAAACTTGTCAAAATATTGTAAGGAAATATTCTCTTTTCTTTGGAGAATTAAGTACTTACTTAGTGTCATGTTATTTGATTACTTAAATATCTGTCCCTTTATCCAAGTATACAGCGACATAGTCCAATTTTTTTTATGAAGATGGAAAGTCGTCAAATTTCTTCTCTCGCCCTCGGTGGGGTAAGAGGGAGAATCAGACTTTTACTGACAATTATAAACCATCTCTTTTCTCCTCCAATTCCTGGTCGGTTACAGGTGAACTTCGGCCCTATTGGACCAAACCCTGTTCAAAGAGTTAAAGAGCCGAAATAGTGAGAGAGGAATGACTCCCTTCATCTTTATTCAACATTTACCTTCTACAAAATCGCTTTATTGCGTAGGTACTTTCGTCGTCCAAAGATACTCGTAGTCCAATTCATCGACATCGAAATCCATAAAATCTGCTACATCATACAGATACTCGCAGATAAGACCACTTGTAAATACCAATCGACTGATATACCGGGGGAATTATTATTATAATTGCTTCTTTCAGATAATTTAGATCTTGCTGTCTTTTAATCTAAGTACTTTACTACCTATCACATCAATAAGTGACCACTGCTGAGCAAAGACCTCTTTTCACAGGGAGAAGCTTTAAGCATTAACTACTACGATTGCTCAAGGCGGATTGGTGATTTCAAATTTATAATTAGGAATTATAAGTCTAGGTTTCCTCACTATGTTTTTCTTCACCGTATGTCAGTTGTGCCTAAATAATCATAGAAAGTACATATAACTCGGCATCGTCACATTAGTACTTATATGCACATAACACTCTTTGTTTGATCCACAAATTGTTGTTAGGTTTGGGTGGTGCATCCACTACACGAGAGAAAATTCTAGTGTTGGGGGCAAAAAGGAAAATTGTTTTCTACAAGATACTTATAGTAAAATTAAAGACACGTTTACTACCCTTTTTTTTATAGGACCGTGTTTGTATTTTGATTTTGTACCTATATACAATGATTAGTTGTAAGTCTGTGAGTTAGTGGAATAATTATTGTTCATCTTTTGTTTAAATACCGCTGGGGAATTACTTGTATTCAGTTCTGCTGTTTTTCTGCTGGTCAATTTGTTGCAATACGTGAAATTGCTTGACAGAAAGAATTAAGCAACCTATTTGCTATAAAACTATGTTATCTATAAAAAAATATTAAATAAATTTAACTATTTAATTTATGGCGTAGAATATAATTTCCTTAAATACAATTTAATTTCCGCGACTAAGCGGTATAATTTCCGTAGATGAGGTCACAATGTGGTGGACAAACTTTCGCATTTTTTCGCATTTTTGTAGATAATTTAAGAGACATCAATGATATTATAGCTTAACAGAGATATGTTATACCCTCACAAAACGCACGAAAAATGTGTTCCGCGCCAAGCGTGAGCATACTCACATACCATTCATTAATTGTACATGTCACTACAAGTTAAAATTGCAGAAAAAGGATAGTATGATAAATCGAACAAGAAAAAACGAATTAGCTATTGTTATCAATTACGTACTCAACGTAAACAAACATTATTCTAAGAGAGACTAATTGCACTTGCATACAGTTGTATCCTTTTCTAGTCTTCACTTTTGCGTGCTTATAACATATCTGTTAATATATAATATCATTAAGAGACATACATATATTATTTGAGCTATGACGTCACAAAGTGCTGTTAGGATTAGGCTAATGACACAAGAAAATTGTTGTTTTTTGACTTTTTCGTAAAAGTATTGAATTCGACTGGGTTGAAACTACCCTGCTCTATTTCGAATACAAAGAATGTCAAACTAATAATAGTAACGTCCTATATTGGTGCGTGCCGAATGATGTTTGAATGTCATATTTATTGAGAGGATAAATAGGTATACGATATTTACAAGCAATTCAGGTTAGTCTCCGCTTAAATCTTGTGTACATTTTTGTAAATGAGATAAACCTAATGCCCAAGCTTGTATTACTACAGACTTCATAACAAAGTCGCTTTTTCTGTCCCCGTGTCCCTAAGTATGCTTAAATCTTTAGAACTATACAACGGATATTAATATGTGGTATGGAGCAATCTTTAGAACAGCTGAGTTCGAAAATTCTTTCACTGATAGGATAGGTACAATGTTTCCTGAATGCTGTAAGGCTATAAATTATACTAACTTGATTTGCTATCACTTTAATACGCGTGCGAAGACGTGGAAACTTGTAGTAGTAATACTTTTTGTGGTTTACCGATGATAATAATATCCAATAAATACTGGATAATTTTAGTACCTGTATAATTATTGCTGCCGTGTTAAGCCGGGCCGGGGTCGCTACTTTGTTTTTAAAAATTGCTCCCACAACACCAGAGAATTATCATAGTTCGAAAAACATTGAATTGTAGAAAGTTGTGATTTACTCCTCAATAATTATGAATTATGATTTAAATTAGCTAAATTGTAACCTTTTTATTATACTATTATGAATCTTATCTTTCTATCTAAAAAGATTTTTTTTCAATTTTTTTTGCTGATTAGAAATCACCGTACCCAAAGGTTGACTAGTAGAGAATGCCAAAAGGCACATCAAAGTCAAAGTCAAAATCATTTATTCCAACTAAACCATAAATAGGTACTTTAGAAACGTCAAAATAGAGAAGTAGTCTGTCAGTCTGTTTGTCAGTGAAGCTAGGTGCTCATTCCAAATTGTAGATTCGAATGGAGAAGAACGAGCAAGAAACTCCATTCGTTACTCTTTAAAAAAAAATTGTTTTACAATTTCAATAATATAACATATACTATAAATGTTATATTATTGAAAAACATTAAACATTATTGTACCCTTATGTGAGAACAATACAGAGACAAGTTGTTAAAAAAAAAAGAACAAATGAGGGGACCTATCATAAAATTTTACTCCTTTGTCGTCTCGAACATGGTCCTCACATATGCGTACTCGTGCGATCCATGGCCCTCTACGGTGCCCCTGTGTGGGCGCCGGACTTGAAGCGGCGGCCGGCTCGTACGCTGGTCGCGTCCCAGAGGGTCATGGCTATACGAGTAATCCGCGGGTATCGCACGATCTCCGGGGAGGCGGCGAACCTCCTTGCCGGATCACCGCCGTGGGATCTAGAAGCGAAGGCGCTCGCGCGCGTCTACAGTTTGCGCGCAGACGCGCGTCGCCGAGGCGAAGATCCTCTGCCGCGCCAAATAAGTGCGTGGCGGAATGAGCTCCGGCGAGATCTCATGGCAGAGTGGAGACAACGACTGTCGCAACCGAGGGCCGGGCACGCTACCATAGTAGCGGTAAGACCCCTCTTTGAGGAGTGGCTTGAGAGACGCCACGGCGTCCTCACCTTCCGTCTGACGCAGGTGCTTACCGGGCACGGCAGCTTCGGTAGGTTCCTGTTTCGGATTCAGCGGGAGGAAACGCCCGAGTGTCGTCATTGTGAGGACCACCTAGAGGATACGGTGGAGCATACGGTAGCGGTATGCCCTGCCTGGGCTGAGCACCGCCGTATCCTCAGGGAAGTGATCGGCGGCGGCGACCTCTCGCGCCCGGCCTTAGTCGAGGCCATGGTGCGGAGTGAGAGGAACTGGGACGCCGTCTCCTCCTTTTGTGAAGCAGTCATGCTCGCAAAGAGAGAGGCGGCCCGCGTGAGGGAGCAATCCTCCTCCTCGCGCCCCAGCAGCCGCAACTGGCGACACTACGGGCGTCGGGGATCGAGGGACGATCTCCGGCCACCGTAAGTACGGGCCTGCGGTCGGCGAGTAAGGGCAGCTCGCCGCCCGACCAGAACCAGGCCCGAGCGTACGGCGCGTAGCGTTCCGCGCGCGCCTCAAAGAGCCATTCGACCACCACAGACGGGGCCCTAAAGGGCTGATGTTCAGCCGGGGTTGCGGGGTAAGCGCAATGAGGTACCGCGACCTCGGCACAGAGCAGGAGAAGGAACAGGGGGGTTTTTAGTCAGTAAGAGTCTGACACTCCCTCCTGCCCGGCCCTGGGCGGGAGAAGCCATTTGATGATTTTCCCCTCACAAAAAAAAAAAAAAACATATGCGTACTCACAATCTTTAAGAGTGCTTCTATATAAACTTTTTGGATATGTATATAAATTAAGGATGCATTATTTTTGAGGATTTTACCTAACTGCTGACTATAAGTATTGTCCAGTGGAGCCGAATCAACACGCTGCCAGGCATTCTTATCCTCAATATAATCTGAAAGTTTGTAGTATGCCTGTCTACACAATTCGCGTTTAATATAAGTTTTAAATTTTCGTTCGTTAAGATTCAATACATTACTTGGAATTTTATTGTAACAATTTACACAGAACCCCATAAAAATGAACCAACTTTTTAATTTTGTATATACATAAATAAATTAAAAGTAAAATAGTGATATTCTCCTTTAGTTGTGAATAATTTTTAATTATGTGTATTGCTAATGTTCCAGTGACCCATATGTTCGGGTGGAGTTGCAGAAGGTCGATGGTGATGTCACCCTTGATACGTTCATCACTAAAACCAAGAAAAAGGTGTGTTTTGTTTACTGTTTTATTTCCTTTTTTAGCTATGGGGGATTTTCCAACACCCATACATACTTATAGACTTTTTTATGGCACACTTTTCCTTCTCTCTCAGGCATGGTAGATAGAAAAAGCATAAAATAAATTGACTTCTTTAATTAAAAATCTTTCTTTACACAAAACGTGTTTGAGAGCCATGCTTGGGCAAGAATGGCCGGCTTGACTGGAATAGTAAAAACAACACTGGCTTGAACCAAAGCTTGCGTTGTACCTCTCCTAATTTATTTGAGTGTGGCTACCGGAGGTAATCCCCTCTCAATCCTCAGAATGCTAAACCTCAATAGCCCGGTAACGCACTTATCCGGCGCCCGTTTGCTTACCATCAGGTGATCAGTGCTGTCGTTTAGCGTCATATCCCATAAAAAGATGAATGTTGAAGTTTTTAGTAAACTTTTGTATTTTATGTCTGTGTGTTTTTCTATTTCAGACATTAAATCCCACATGGAATCAGGAGTTTGTATTCAGGGTAAGTTTTTTTATTGTATTACTTTTTAAATGTAACCAATTTAGTGCAAATAACACGCCGCAACTATGTATATTCATGTTCATTGCCTGTGTGCCTTACACACCTCTCAGATTTGGGTGGATTGTTTTACAACTATAGTTTTTCACAACGCAAATCTTAAGGAAAAAAGAACAAGTTTAATTTCAGACGGTTTACCTTATAACGAAAAATACGTGATATACGTATTTTTCTACAATTTCACATACTTAATGTAAAGACTAATTGCTGTTGTTTTTAACTTCAGGTAAAACCTACAGAGCACAAGCTGTTGATACAAGTGTTCGATGAGAACCGGCTCACTAGGGATGACTTCCTGGGCATGGTGGAGGTGCCCCTCTCCTCTGTGCCCACGGAGACGGCGGCCTCCGCCCGCCCCAACGTCGTTAAGTACCCGTTGCGCCCGCGCAGGTCTGTGTAAGTAATGCTCTAAGCATGCCGTGAGCTTCGTATTTTTTTTTCTCCCTATTTTTTAGCTGAAGGATGATTTGTACTTAAGGAAAAAATGATTAATTATTGTGTTCCATGTAGTATCTTCTGTCTTTGTCTATCAGTGATTTTACCAATTTGGTTTTGTAAATCATTACAAATTTTTCTAATTAAAAATGTGTGTGAAATTCCTACTCATAATACATTTAGGTAAATAAATACCTTTGCCTATTATCTTTCATTCAGCATTCTGGGAAGTGTAATGATAATAACGTACGATTATTAATATTAGTAGATAATCATAGTTACGTGAAATTGATATGAATTATAAAAAAAATGAGATTGATGTTTTGTCCTCGTTGATTTGTTTTTAAATAGTACCAAAGATTGTTGTTCTAAGAAATTTGTACTGTACTCATAAGATACAACTTTTAAATCTTGTCAATGGAAATTTAATAGTTTTGCTGTCTCTTTCTCTCGCACTACAACAGACAAGGACAGCTATACTATTGATCAGTACGCTCAAATTATGTATAGTAGGAGGTAAAATATAATTATTTCAATAACAGTTTAATTTGAAGAAATGGAGTTTCTCTTACGGTAGGATTTTTGATCTTACATAGCAGTACAAATCGTCCTTAAATGATTTTAGCTACCCGTTCTAACTCAAAAGGTATACTTTCCAATTTTTATTTATTTTTGTGTGTCGTATCTTAACAACAGTTTGGTGTGTGTGTTTGAGTGTGGTATTGCTTATGGTATTCTAAAAGTTTTATAAATGTGATGTAAAAACATTACATTAATAAAATTTTACCTCAACAGTGAGAAAATTCATCTTTTGTGCGCAACATTTGCGCGTGTTTTGCGCTAAATCTGAAACATACTTTTTTAATTATATCGATTTTTTTTATTTGCACCGTAAAAAGTGCCAGTAAACAGTGGACAGTTAATATAATGACGATATTTCAATACACAAGTACTTCCTACATAAGTTTCTTTTAAAGTTAAATCTGCTATCTGGGACAACATTAATGTTACTTAGGTGGGTACCAAATTCCAGTACAGCTTGTAATAGTCCTGGTGAACCCCTGCTGTTATTGTGGTGTGCTTGAAGTGTTGTGTTGAAATAAAAAGTAGTTTAGTGTTTTATATTCTACCATTTCCTTTATAAACGTAGCTGACCAGCTTCCTTAGCCATCTAATTAATTTGCGGGACAAGCGCAATAAGGTGCTGCGGTCTCGGCCTTGAGCGGGAAAAGGAACTAGGTGGTTTTTAGTCAGTAAGAGATACTTTCTCTCTCTCGCTTCACCTTAGGCGAGAGAAGTAATTCGATGATTTCCCCCCTCAACAAAAAGCCGCCTGCCATGCTGTATAAGGCTAGCCATTCAATAAATAGCACTGTTTAACAATCCTGGTAGCAGTTCATTTCTGATAGTGTCTCAATTGTTTTTAATGGCGCTGAATGCTTCGTGCTATTTTTTTTTACTTTAAGACGTTTGATACTTTTATAACGTTCGGCGCTCTGATTGGTCTGCTCTAAGTAATTCAACCAATCAGAAGGAAATAAAACGATAGTTTCTACCACGTTGACACAAAGGAAAGTTAAACTATATGTGTCCGGTCAGTTTTAACCTAACTCTTCTTCCTATTCTGATAGCGCCACGTTTCTAAAGATGAACCCTTCAAAAAACAGCCTGAATAAGATATTCAGCCTAGTAGATATTCAAGATATTCACCCAAGAACTAGGCTATTTCAATTGTGGGAGAGCCAAGCTTCGGTAAGAATGGGTCGGCTCGACCGGAGTGATACTAAGGCCTCGCAGATACCGATGTGCCTGAAGCACTTGCTTTGTGTTTCGCTGTGTGAGTGAGAGTTACCGGAGGCCCCTCAGAACTTTAGTAAGCTTGTTGGTTGCGACAATACTGTGTTGTTTACTGGTGTACTCATGCAAACTATCGTGGAAAAGAAGTTGCACTTCCTTATTGGAGTAGATTTAAAACATACTATATGTTGGTGTTGTATTATTTGGTGTTCCTTCAGTGTCTATCCTTTAAATGTTCCCTTTTTGAACTATTTTTTTATGTAATGTGTAGTTAGGGCTCTTTTTCTGTTATGCGGATTTTTACCAGTGTTCGTGAACTGCCATTCGTTTTTATTGGCTCTAAAATTTGTTGGGTATTGTACATGTAGTGTAAAAATCCGCATGATTTAAAAAGGGCATTGTCAACCTGGCTTCCTGAAAGTAGAGCAAAGTCAAATGTTTTTCAATATCCTGTGTAGATTGTCTACCTTGAAGTCCATGTCAACGCTAGTGAATGTCCTATCGTAGACACATTACTCCATCAGATCTTCCGTCAGTTGGTTTAAACTTTTTTTATTACGATACTAGCTTTTGCCCGCGACTTTGTTCACGTGGAAAAGTTACTTCCTGCAGATTTTTGGAATAAAAACTATCCTATGTCCTTTCTCGAGTTCCAAACTATGTCTGTACCAAATTTCACAGAAATCGGTTCAGAAGTTTAGGCGTGAAGAAAAGACAGACAGACAGACAGAAAGACAGACAGACAGAGTTACTTTCGCATTTATAATATTAGTTAGGATTATTTACGTTTTTTTTTCTAACACAATTAAATCATTTCTGTCATACATATTTAGATTTGAAATATCGTTTGAGTAGCGACCTCCCTAAATATTGTTTTTCTTATACGACTGTATAAGGAATGCGTGTCTAATATTTTTCTATAATGTTACCGACGAACTAAATAAGTTTTTGACAGACTTCATAAAATGTGGAGGTTCTCAATTCGACCATATCTTTTCCACACTCCGTCATCATCCCTGTTCATTGAGGTCTGTTTTAAAGGATTTATATGATTAGAATCTATATTTTTAACAAGGTATATTAATCAGCTCTCAGTTCAGTATACTGATATGTTTTTAATATCCTGTCCAGTGCTAGGTCCAGAGTTCGTGGCTACATTGAGGTGTACCACGCTTTAGTGGGGCGTGTCGGTGAGGCCGGGGCTGAGGAACCAGCGCCTTCAGACGACTGGGAACTGGTGGAACCCTCGCCACAACAGGGTGTCGTACAACCGGTAAGTAATTTGTTCTACAATCATAGGTCACGTTAGACTGGTCTGGGCAATTTAGTCTTGTAAGGATTGTATTAAGTAGACCTTGATAGTTTGGCTTCGAGACCTAAATATTCTTTGTGTCATCCATAAATTGAAATTTTGAAGATAATAAATTTTATTATATAAGGTTAAGGTACAACTTATGTGGGTAAAGTTAATTAATATCGTATTAATGACATTCCCCATTAACTTACATGTCGAAAGATTTGGTTACCACAGAGATAAATAATTTACGAATAATAAACATTAGCTACAGATACGTCATACCATCATTTATTTTGGTGTCTTATAGCCAGTTATAATACATACCGAAAGGTTTTAGCTATGAAATAGTTGAAGAAAGAGGTTGCGTTACCATACTGTGTGCGTACAGTTCATTGTTTTGTTAAGTAAGCTGTCAAGGTAATTTATCAATCAAATATTCATACCCTGGTGCCGATGATTGTTAGACTTTTATCCATAAGCAAATTAAAACCCTAAATGAACATACTGCAGCCTTTTTTATTATTATTTCTGAACTTTTATTATAATGTTGCATGCTACTTTAAGCTTAAAGTGTAGTGAGATAAAGTTTGTTATTGCATGGTACGTTCTGGCTTAGTTTGTAGTGGTTACCTCATGGTAGGTCGTGTCCAGTTCGGTCCCTTCGTTCACCGGCGATGACTGGGAGCTTGTCGAGCGCACGCCACTAGCCATTGTACGTGTCTTTTTATTTTATTATAAACTTTAAAGCGATTGAAATAGCGACTAAATTTGAACATTTACGTCGCTCAAAGAATTCGCTGATATTTCGTTCCCATCCTCTTTTCCTTTGATACAGGGTGGATGGAAATATTCAAGTTTATTTTTTGTTCTTTGCTTTGACTTTTTTGGTGTTAAAGCTAAAGTTCATTTAGCACCTTTTCTGCATGTTTTAGAGTCTGTATTTGCTTGTTTAATTCTAGTGTGTGTGTGTGTTCTAGACAGAAGACAATAGATATGTAATGAAAATGGATATTTATAAAATGTTTAAGTTTAGATGGTTACTATCATATGCACGTTCAGTAGGATGTGCAACTTTTCATATTTAGGTAATTTTATGTCGATCTGGGTAAAATCTGAATAAAATTCAATATACCAATCTCATTTACTGTTGTGAGAATTTACATGTGGGAACAAGATACTTTCATACCAGTATTTTTGGTTTAATTAAAATAAATGCATATCTCATTCTAAGGTCCAAAACTGCCAGAGTATTCGGAAAATTTTTAAACTGCGAATATTTTTTGTTGCAGGCGATCGGCGGAGATCCCTTGCCGCCGGGTTGGGAGGAACGGCAGGACGCCAACGGCAGGACCTACTACGTCAACCACATCGAGAGGTCCACGCAATGGGGACGCCCTACCTTCACGTGAGTACTTACACATCAAGTCACCGCGTCAACTGTACAGTAAAGTTATTTTATTCTATAGGTCGGCAAACGCGCAGATGTATAACTTGATGGTAAGCAATCTGTGCCGCCCGCAACATCAAAGGAGTTAGGAGTGTGTTGTCCACCTTTTAAGGATAAGGGTCTTGGATATTTAAGGATTGGCAAAGGATCGGGCTAGGATGTAGGGATTGGGCCTCACACGGCAAAAACATTTTGTGTGAAATATTTACCACACGTCGTCGTGGTGGCACGGAGACACCTATAGGCTGTTGTTGTGATCCGCCACACAAGATTATCGGGAGGTGGTAAAACAAGTGCTGAACATTTTTTTCCTTTCTGCAGGCGCAACATGAGTTCGGAGTCCCAAGCAGAGCGCATGGAGACAGCAGCGACGGAGTTCCAGCGCCGCTTCCACATCTCGGCCGACGACGAGCTCGCCTCCAGCCCCGCCGCAACACATACACAGAACCATCACCAGGTACCCCCCACCATCTCTGAACCCAGTTATACTGTTATGTTTATAGGGAATTTTTGTTATAGGGATTTTTAGAGTTATATAAGAGGGTTATAATGTGTTTTTGCCTGTAATTGATTGACTTGTTTGAAATATGAAGGCAGAAATTAAATGGGTATTGCTTTCTTAAATGTCACGTTATGCAGTTACTTATGTCGTACGAGTTTTTTTTAATAAGAACATAGCAATCAAATGCACTTGCAGATCGCATTTTTGGAGGGTTAACTTTTTACGAAGTCTTTAATAGGCTCAATTAGAACTTGTTGCCTGCTCAGATATTTTTCGGTGACATTTCTGTCCGAAAATAAATTAAATTGCAATATCAATCTTTGCTCAATTATCATTCCTTTTAGTATATTTTTTATCGCGGGCTGGGTAGGGGCCTCTTGTATTCTAATAAAACTCTTATGCAGACCCGCCCCAACTTCAAATAGTCTCATTACAACTGGGCGTTTACAAATATAACTTAAGATGATAAGTTTGATAACAAACTGACTGAAATTTGATCGACGTCACGAATATAACAGACTATAAAACGATATTTTAATCATAATAAATATTTATTTTCCTTTCATATCAATCAATTACGGCAATATGCGACGACGTTTCTTGTTTCAAATATTTACTGCCACCAATATCGCTCCTATTATAATTTAAACAGATATAGACTCTATGTTAAAGTTTTAAGGTCGTATTTTATAATGTTTTTGCATGGAGTAGTAGCGGTATCGGCAATATACAGGACGCATGCGTTTAGACGAACCAGTTTGAGGATATTATTTATTTAAACAATATTTTTATTTCTTTTTTATCAGGATATTGTATTAGTCAGATTCTGTTAGTGGATATTTTGTTTCGCAGCATGGGCTTCAGCGATATAGATATGTACTAACAATACATCGATACATTATATTTCTGTGTACTGGAAGTGTCGATATCTTTATACTTTTTCTTCTTCAATTGTCGTAAGATTTCTAGATGGGAAAATTATGTGAGGAATCTTGTGATATCCACACTTCCAGTAAAATCTCTTTAGCCGTGTACTCATTTTTTTATTTTATAAATTTTCCCTTTGCACTCAGCAGCTGATCTATATTTCTACTGGGTATAAAAAGCATGCTTAACTACATCCAATCCATTCTAAATATAACTCAAATATATTGTTGCAAATAACTTTTTTTATTGAGATCGTAAGTACTACAATACTTTTAAAATCGCATGAATAGGTTAATGTTTGCATGTTCGCTTTTCGCATTAATTTAAGTGATCCATTGACTTCGAAACACATCCAAAAATGTGCCATCCTGTGCCATATATTTATTGTAAGTGCGGCGTCAGACATTGATGCGCTTACGTCACGTTTGCGCAATTTTAATGGAATTTGTTATAAAAACTGCTTATAGCTTCGCGCAGTTTTTAAAATTTCTGGCCTTATCATATTTCTACTTTTTAGCTTTGCTTTCCAAATGTCTGGCGCCGACCTAATGATTTATATTGTAAATTATATTACAACACTGTTACTTTTTAATTTTAAAATGAGTACATGGTTTCTCATAGGCCACTTTTCTGAAAGGTTTTCTTATTGGTGTAATCATCCATTAGATTAAAAATTGTTAACATAAAATTTTAGTTGTTGTTTGGTCAAAATTATAAATACAATATGTGTTTTATGTGAGATCTTTCAGGAAATTTCAGACAACCATTCATACATACAAACACTAATAAGACGATAGTCTGTGCTCATCGGTTCGGGTGTTCCATAGGCATCCACTGTGTTGTCCTCACTTTCATAGACAATCCTGCAGCACATTGATGCTTCACGCTTACAAGCCCGACGTTACCTGGGACGTAATCATGTCGGCGCAAACTTAATCGTGCAGTCAAACATTTGTCGAACTGCACGCATAAGTTTACGCGTCAAGTATTATCCAATGTAAATGTCTAACAGGAGGATATAAGCAATAGAAGTGGGGAGACTAACTCGACGGACCCCACGCCGTTTTCCACACCAATCAGATCGCCGGAACCCGTCGCACACGTTGTGGACAGCGCGGTGACGAACCAAACTAATAGTATAAGTGATGAAACCGACTGTGATAATAATTTAGGAAACAAAACGACGCAGGAGGACGACGACGTTGTGTGCGCCAACGAAGTCGTTGGCGATGCTCAAACTGACACCAGTACTAGTCACGACGCAGCCAACACAGCTGCTGACACAGCGGAACTAACTGACAATACTAACAATGAAACTGATAACACTACCACTGCCGACGAGGCAGGCGGGAACACACCTCCTACTGACACACCGCAGGACGAGGGTCCAGACACGACTGACCATACAGAAGTTACACAAGACGGTGTCGTTACACCTGAAGAGAGAAACACAGCTAACGAGGGACACGAGTCCAATGAAAGAGACGCAACCAATGAGGCCGACACAGAAAACGAAACACAGACAGAAGTCGTTGAGAATGAGACTGAAACAACAGCTAGCGAAGCTGCAGAGACAGAGACAGCATCGCCTCAGACAGAGACGGTTGAACCTCAGACAGAGACGGCTGTACCCCAGGCAGAAGTTATAGTAGAGGAAGACGCTCTAACGTTTGATGAGAACCACTTCAGTACGCCGACGGGCGGGGCCTCGCCTGTTACCACGCCCACCAATCGCCGGCGGAGGACCACCACCAGCTCGATGGAGGATTCCGAGGTAAGACACCAGAGGGCCGCGTGCGGGAGGCGATGCGATCTAGCCGATATTTGGTGCGCGAACACAAGTTAAGGCGAAAGTTATACGTAAATATGTACATTGCTGTATATACCTAGCACACATTGTTAATAACATTTAAAAGCGCGGAGTAATACATTATTGAATCTACCACAACGATTCAAAATTTATGTAAAACTTTTGCATTTGAATATAGCCTTTAAATGAACAGTACACGGTTAATAGTTGCGTCGCAACCCGCACTTGGCCTACGGCGGAGTGCTTTGGGAAATTGTCTATGAGTAAAAAGTGTGAGGCACAACACGCTACTGTGATGTCTGCTTACGTCACTAACACCCGAGGCCTCGCCGCGCTCACCGACAACGGTATCTACATACTCAGCCTGTTTGTAGCACAAGGCCTTTAAATTACCGAGCTTTAAACTTTAAAATATCTATTAATAGCTTCTTATATTATACATATTGCAATTATCTCTCCGTTTGGACCTCTATAAATCGCGAAATGCTTATAAACAAGCTTGTGCTGCAAACGATTAATTATCAGTGAATGGTATACATTGTAACCTTTTTAAAGGCTACCATAGAGTATTGTTCACAGATAAAAAATGTGAGAAAAGCGCGCCAAAATAACACAATGTTTAAAAGAAGTGAGCTAGTCTGAGAATGCTTTGACCTCCCGTTCTAATACAACATTGTATGAATGCGACATCATAATGTATCTGTATGACATCCTATGTTCATGTTTGCTTGTGCTGTACCGCTTTATTAACTTAGATTATATTGTATTATCTAGTATTTGTTATTATTATGTAGTTTGAGTTATGTATTTTTGCTTCCAAGTAGATATTTGGCGGATTTGAAATGATATGTCCATAGTTGTACAGTAAGGTTTGGTGTGTTTTTTCATGTATTTTACGTGACAGGGGATTTTATTTGTGACGGTTTTCAAGTTTTAATTAGGTTCATCAGAGTTTCGTACCTTTCGTTGGGAAAAGTGAATATGAAGTTGTATTGAGAAAGCTTTGACAACCCTAAAAATTGTGGTAGATTCAAGATTTCTTTTTTAATGAAGTATGCAGGGCATAGAGTTAAAGAAATCATTTTTAATATCTAAATAGCTATTCTTTTTCCTTCTTTCTTTATTAACCTAACTGTGGTTGTCAGAGTTTTACCCATATTATGTACAGAATACATATATATGAAGCTTTCTTGCAGATCGTAGACTATGTAAGCTAGGCAGCTATGATATATGTAAATATGCATATATTTGCACACACAGACACAGATTATATATACAGGTTGTAGTTTTTAAGTGTGCCTAGATGGTTGATGGAATAAGTAAACATTGTAAAGGAACACATTGTTAATAAAGCGATGAATTTTTTACTGAAAAAGCCTTTAGGTTTTTAACGCATAAGGCTTAAAATCGATTTTTGCACTTTTTTATTAGCTTTTATCACCATCTTCGCTCATTTAAAAATACTACGCATAATAATTGTACTGACAAAAGACATTATTAATATGAGAATATCTCAACATCCAATTCCCAGTACAGTACAAAATAATTACGACTCTATTTCCACCCGTCTAGCGTATAAAATCCATTGAAGTTATTACATGGGAGTGTGTTTGTAGGACGAGACGGACGGCTCGACAGAGAGTACAAGGAGTAGCAGCGCCAGCAGTACGCAGAGTCAGAACCTGCCCAACAGTGACGGTGAATATACAGTACAAGTAGGGGAAGGGGGGGGGGGTGAAAGGGGTGAACGGTGAAAGAGAAACTCGAAATTTGGTGAAACAAAATGTTTAAATGAGCTATAAGGGTAGCAGGAAACTCCTGGATGCAGATCGTTTCTAACCGGTTGATCGGATAGTTATTTGGGGAAGTTAGGGGGGGGGGGGGGGGGGGGAGGTAATATTATTATGGTAATGTTTTACCTCTGAGTTTGTTTCGGCATTTCTTCTCAGAGTAGTCAGATAGGAAATGCCGGCTTCATCTAGTTTTTCACATACAAATTGACGTGTAAAAGTGCCGTTTTATGGCCTATTTGCAAAAATAAATTCATTGTTTCATTGTTTCATATGATGATGATGAAAAATACTTGAATTTGTTGAGTATGCATCGGCGAGTTCTATTACCAAGTCGAGTAAAGATATCCTTTATGTGTAGATTATTTGAAGAACCAACTTTTCTGCATTTTATGCTCAACATAGTATATGTAAAACAAAGTTGTTATCTTTGTCCTTTTATCCCTATGTGTGCTTAAATCTTTAACACTACGTAACGGATTTTAATGCGGTTTTTTAATAGATAGATATATTTGTTGTGGATGGTTTATAAGCTGTCCATTAAAGTTGTGTCTATTAAACGTCTATTAAATTGTAGAGAAATTCAGTATTAGCACTGCACCTGTGCGAAGCCGAGTTGGGTCGCTACTATAGAATAAATGCAGAAATATTTATCGTATCTTGTTAGTAAATAGTGTTTGTTATCTATGATTTTTTTTACACAGTCTATAATTGATTTTGTAATTTCTCTTCATGTAGGTCTTCCGCCCGGTTGGAGTATGCAAAGAGCGCCGAACGGTAGAATATTTTTCATTGACCACAATCAGAAGACGACGACGTGGATAGATCCCAGAACTGGTAAGATATTTTATGTAAATTAATGTATAGGGTGACTGGTAAAATTAGTGACCTATATTTAAACACGTCATTGTACTCACGATAACAAACAACTTTTCTTCTAAAAATCGCGGGTTACTCACGTGTATATATTGAGAAAAGCTCTACTAGTTTCGAACCACAGAGGGATTCTTCCTCATGAGCAGCGTGCGCGGAGAAGAACCCCTCTGTGGTTCGAAACTAGTAGAGCTTTTCTCAAGATAGACACGTGAGGTACCCGCGATTTTTAGTTAATTTAGTATGTCTCACGATAGTTATTATAAAAACACAACTTTTCTTCTACTTATTAGAATTATTACTATAACAAAATTATTGCCACTCGTCCAAAGTTCAAGTATCGTGCGTCGCCCAATCATCTGTTCGCGACGAGGCCATCAGTAATAAAACTAATGACTATATAAATATCTTAAGGAAATATGTTTGTTATCAGGAGTATATAATCACGAGCTTAAATAATGGCCACTAATTACCAGTGACCCTATATTTTTATACTGTGAGCGAGCCATGCGTCGGTACCTATAAACGAGTCGGCTTGACCTGAGCTATAGGGCTGCCCCACAGAAAATCGACGTGAAACAATGCTTGCGTTGTATTTCACTGTGTGTATATGGTCACCGGAGGTCTAATCCTCCCCCTTTCATTCCAAATTCCACTACTCCCAAATTCGCCTACAATAAAATCTACTACTCCCAAAATGTGTTCTGTCCCTGGCAACCCTATTCCAATGAGGGCCTGCTGTAAGTTTTGACTCATCTTCCCATCTCTTCAGTTGTCTTCACCATTTCCTTTTTCCGTCTCTGGGATCCAAGTCTGGCACAATTTTACCCCACTTTTCCTGTTCCTCTATTTCATCTCCATTTAAGTTGGTCTATCTTCATAAGTACAGTCGTAACACTTGTCTTGAATCTTTTAAGGGTGTATCACACATTAATAAATGCATGCATGGTGCAGGTTGTGCATCCAGCCTGCCGTCTGCAGCGGGTAGCGCGGGCAGTGCCGCCGTGGAGGCGGACGAGCTCGGCGCGCTACCGGAGGGCTGGGAGGAGCGAGTCCACACTGACGGAAGGATCTTCTTCATTGACCACAGTCAGTATACACATCGCTTTATATCGTTAATTTTTTTAGCTAGTGTTGAAAATTAGCGTTCTAAAATCACAATGAGTTGTAGCCATTTTGTTAAGTGGTACATTTTTTATATTAATTATTTATTTTGTGTCGCAGCGTAAACAATGGTATTCCCTTCTACTTTTTTCTTTTTCGTTCAATCAATCATTGAATGTTCCAAAGTACCAGTTTATATTTTTTTATTTTAAGTTGCTATTAGCTTAACTGAACTGTGATTTAGACTAATAGTAACTCAATCAGATACTATAAATTAGTCCCTGGATGAAATATTTTGACTAAATGACAGTAACGTACTTTTTATTTCTGATGCAAAAAATAATAAAACTTATTTTTTTGTACTTTATAGACTTTGTCTTAAAGTAAATTAACGTGGTTTATGAATCTTTTACTCCAGCAAAAACAAAAAACGGTAAAAATTGACACAAATAAGCGTTCACCAATTTTTCTTCCCTGTAACATGTATGTATTATCTACTAGATACACGCACGACTCAGTGGGAGGACCCTCGGCTGTCGAACCCCCAGATCGCGGGCCCGGCCGTCCCGTACTCGCGGGACTACAAGCGCAAGTACGAGTACCTTAAGAGTCAACTGCGCAAACCGGTACGTAAACATATTTTTATTTTGCGATACGAGCAGCCGGTTTACTTGATGGTATGCAACTGGCGTCGCCAATAGACGCCCGCTACAACAGAGGAGCTACGAGTGCGTTGCCGACTTTTGGAGATTTAGGGATTAGGGGATGGGAAGGATTGGGCCTCCGGTAACCTCACTCGCACGGTGAAACAATGCTGTGGTGGATTCACGCCGTGTATTTTGTAAGGCCGTTTTATTACTCCGGTCGAGTCGATCAATTCGTGCCGAAGCATGGCTCTTTGAAGTGAACAGAACGGAGAACGCTAAGCGCCGTATTCTCGGGAATTATTGCTAAGATCTAGGCTTGGACTTTGACAGGCTTTTGTTTTATTACTTTTGATGTATCTTTCTTTAAAAATGTATCAGTTTAGCTAATAGAAACTGTAGGGGGGGCTCTTAAGAACTGATATAGAAATCAGACAAAGTTTAAACAAAATACGACGAAGACGTGGTCGAAAGTTTAAATAAAATATAAAAGTTATTTTAATTGTCATCTTTGCATAGACAATCGTATTGTAATAATGCTAAAAAGTATTAAATAAATGTTGCAGTTTATATAGTATAGGTAGGATTTCCTACCTAGATTTCCGAGTATTGGCATGACAACTATTTTGCCCAAAACATTAGGATCAACACATTTCCTATTTCATTTATTTTTTTATTTGTAATTATCAATGTTCATTTCTTTGTTCTCCAGAGCAACGTGCCAAACAAGTTCGAGATCAAGGTACGACGTAACTCAATCCTCGAAGACTCGTACCGCATCATCAGTTCCGTCAGCCGCCTCGACCTGCTCAAGACTAAGCTATGGGTCGAGTTCGAATCTGAAGTCGGTCTTGGTAAGTCCAAAACTCTGCTGCATTCATTTGTATTTTGAGTACTTTGAGCTTTGTGTTAAGTTTAAAATGGTTTAACGATTGTGGTGATAATATGGTTTCACCTATTGTAGTTCAGATATTAATTCTTATCTTTAATTAAACTTAAACTTTCAAATATAGAGAATAAAGTTCATTTCATTAAATCTTTCCTTTTGTTTTTCAGATTATGGTGGTCTAGCTCGTGAATGGTTCTTCCTGTTGTCAAAAGAGATGTTTAATCCTTACTATGGCTTGTTCGAATACTCTGCCATGGACAACTACACTTTACAGATTAATCCAAATAGTGGAGTCTGTAACGAGGAACATCTCAGCTACTTTAAGTTTATAGGCAGGGTCGCAGGCATGGCTGTGTACCATGGGAAACTGTTGGATGGTAAGTATCTAGAATATTTTATGGAGTATGTTTTAAAATGTCTTCAGAAAAGGCATGTGTTGAAATTAAAAAAAGCGTTGGTCCTAATATTGATCCTTGTGGCATCCCTACCATTTAGTGTAATACTGATAACTACTAAAGTGAATTATTAAAATATATAATATAAAATATATATAAACACAATCATTGTATTCATAATATACAGTTTGGGTACATTATAATTACTTTATAGTCATTGTGACCGTATAAGTTGTTAAATATTTCGTGGTAAATTCAATCGAAAGCTTTAGTAAAGACATAAAAATATGAGACTTGAAAGGATTTTGACGTTCGTTTACATTTTTTGTGTAATAATATTTATGATTAAATAAATATGAATCACTGTAACTGTATTGAAGTATTAACTGTAGCTTATATTTTCAGCGTTCTTCATCCGTCCATTCTACAAGATGATGTTAGGCAAGACGATAGAGCTGTTAGACATGGAATCTGTTGACTTAGAGTACTACAACTCACTTATGTGGATTAAGGTCAGTATTATTTTATAGCTCACTTTTAAATTTCCATCCAAAGGTTGTTTGGAAGAAATCACACTGCGTGTAAAACCCATTGTACACTGTTTTTTATGGGATACAAGTAGACGTATTACCTGATGGTAAGTTATTATAATAACACCAAAGAAGTAACGAGTGTGTTGCCGGCCTTTGAGCGATAAGGATTGGGAAGGGCTGGAGGAAGGGGAAAGATTGGGCCTCCGGTAACCTCACTCTTACAGCGAAACACTCAGCTGTGGTTGTTTCCCATTCGTGCCGAAGCATGGGTCTCCCACTCAATACGGTAGTTTCCAACTAGTCAAATTCAATACTTTTATCGAAATGTCAAAAACGATACTTTTCTATGAAATTTGTATGAAAAATTGAGTTGTGACGTAGTTTTTTTTTGCGTCAAACAGCGTACTTGTTTCTTAAAAGTATCTAAAATGTAGTGTATTTACCGATCGTTGAATAAAAGTATAGTTATTTTTCGATGTTTCATTGTATTGAAACGTCGAATTAATTCATTTTTGACCTAGGAAACTACCCAATTGTTACTGTTCTTCTCTGCATAACTGCATAAAAAAGTTATTTGAGTAAATAATAACTTGTAGTCAAATGCGTTTTTTTATACTATGTAGGTATTGTACCTTTATAATATTTTATATACGTTGCGCACTACTAGCATTTTCTCCTGTATCGTGGGTGAATTTACTAACAAACCCAGATCGAAGTTGACATCCTATTTTTGTTATAGGAAAACGACCCGTCAGAGTTGTACCTGACGTTCTCAGTGGACGAGGAGCAGTTCGGCAAGACCATACAGCGGGAACTGAAGCCGGGCGGCGCCAACATACCTGTCGATAATGATAACAAGGATGAGTACATCAAGTATGTATACTTATATTATTATATGTCAGTTACATTTTTTTACTAGCTTGTAATGGCCCACTGCTGGGCAAAGGACTCCCCATTTTCTTCCACAACTCCCGATCTTTCGACCGTGACTACCAGTCTTGATGATAGGCGTCTAGATCGTCACGATATCTTTTCCGGGATCTTCCCTGCCTGCGGTATCCATCCTGAGGTGTCTACTGGGTGACAATAGTGAGTTAGTGACCTATCTCTTCGGATGCAATCGGCTGACGGCTGAACTCATTTATTTGCAGGAGCATGGTACAGAAATATCTTAGAGCTAAACAGTGAAACTTCACACTTCGCCATAATATAGATGGCATGCAAAATTTATAATTTTGAGGGTCTTTAACCGAGCAATGCGAAATCCACTGCGATCTTTAACCGAGCCCCTTGAGTGATTGCGTTGGAACCATGTGTCACAACAAGCGATATATCATCAGCAAACATTACGCATTACGCATGATGATGATTGGTAGCTTTAGGCAGGTCATTTATAAATAGTAAAGGTCCCAGAATGCTGCCTTGAGGTACCCCAGTTTTATTAGGTTGAAATTCTGATCTAAATGCACTTTTTTTGCCATTTCTAATGCAGGTCCTCTAATACCATACAATTCACACTTATCTATTAGAATGTCATGTAACCCTGGAGTTTCTTGTTCGTTCTTTTCAAAAGGAATCTACAATTTGGAACGAGCAAATGAACTAGAGGACAGACCTGTCATACAAAGTTAAACCTTTTGATATTTATTTACTGTTTTGTCCTTCCCCTATCCCTCAGTCTAACGTGACATTTTTCAAAACGTCCGTCCAACGTAAGATTAGACTGGACCCTCTCCTCCCCTTAAACATTTCACGTTTTTTATCGTATACCTGATGGTAAGCAATCAGCGCCGTCCATGGACAGTCGTAACAGAGGAGTACCGAGTGCGTTGCCGGCTTTTTGGGGATAATGGTTTTGGATATTTAAGGATTGGGAAGAGATGGGGGAGGGGCAGGGATTGGGCCTCCGGTGACCTTACTCACACGGCGAAACACGACGCTGAGGTTGTTTCACGCCGTTTTTCTGTAAGGTCGTGGTATTATTCCGGTCGAGCCCACCTATTCGTGCCGAAGCTTGGCTCTCTCACACTTGTGACACGTATTTTATGATCCCACCCTAATTATCACAATAAAATTGTCCCGCAGACTGGTGATCCAGTGGCGCTTCGTGTCGCGCGTGCAGGAGCAGATGTTCGCGTTCCTGGAGGGGCTGAGCGCGCTCGTGCCGCTGCCGCTGCTGAAGATCTTCGACGAGAACGAGCTCGAGCTGCTGCTCTGTGGCATACAGCACATCGACGTGCGCGACTGGCGCGCCAACACGCTCTACAAGGGGGACTACCACGCCAACCATCTCGTCGTCCAGTGGTTCTGGAGGGTGCGTACGGTACACACACACACACAGCACATCGACGTGCGCGACTGGCGCGCCAACACGCTCTACAAGGGGGACTACCACGCCAACCATCTCGTCGTCCAGTGGTTCTGGAGGGTGCGTACGGTACACACACACACACAGCACATCGACGTGCGCGACTGGCGCGCCAACACGCTCTACAAGGGGGACTACCACGCCAACCATCTCGTCGTCCAGTGGTTCTGGAGGGTGCGTACGGTACACACACACACACAGCACATCGACGTGCGCGACTGGCGCGCCAACACGCTCTACAAGGGGGACTACCACGCCAACCATCTCGTCGTCCAGTGGTTCTGGAGGGTGCGTACGGTACACACACACACACAGCACATCGACGTGCGCGACTGGCGCGCCAACACGCTCTACAAGGGGGACTACCACGCCAACCATCTCGTCGTCCAGTGGTTCTGGAGGGTGCGTACGGTACACACACACACACAGCACATCGACGTGCGCGACTGGCGCGCCAACACGCTCTACAAGGGGGACTACCACGCCAACCATCTCGTCGTCCAGTGGTTCTGGAGGGTGCGTACGGTACACACACACACACAGCACATCGACGTGCGCGACTGGCGCGCCAACACGCTCTACAAGGGGGACTACCACGCCAACCATCTCGTCGTCCAGTGGTTCTGGAGGGTGCGTACGGTACACACACACACACAGCACATCGACGTGCGCGACTGGCGCGCCAACACGCTCTACAAGGGGGACTACCACGCCAACCATCTCGTCGTCCAGTGGTTCTGGAGGGTGCGTACGGTACACACACACACACAGCACATCGACGTGCGCGACTGGCGCGCCAACACGCTCTACAAGGGGGACTACCACGCCAACCATCTCGTCGTCCAGTGGTTCTGGAGGGTGCGTACGGTACACACACACACACAGCACATCGACGTGCGCGACTGGCGCGCCAACACGCTCTACAAGGGGGACTACCACGCCAACCATCTCGTCGTCCAGTGGTTCTGGAGGGTGCGTACGGTACACACACACACACAGCACATCGACGTGCGCGACTGGCGCGCCAACACGCTCTACAAGGGGGACTACCACGCCAACCATCTCGTCGTCCAGTGGTTCTGGAGGGTGCGTACGGTACACACACACACACAGCACATCGACGTGCGCGACTGGCGCGCCAACACGCTCTACAAGGGGGACTACCACGCCAACCATCTCGTCGTCCAGTGGTTCTGGAGGGTGCGTACGGTACACACACACACACAGCACATCGACGTGCGCGACTGGCGCGCCAACACGCTCTACAAGGGGGACTACCACGCCAACCATCTCGTCGTCCAGTGGTTCTGGAGGGTGCGTACGGTACACACACACACACAGCACATCGACGTGCGCGACTGGCGCGCCAACACGCTCTACAAGGGGGACTACCACGCCAACCATCTCGTCGTCCAGTGGTTCTGGAGGGTGCGTACGGTACACACACACACACAGCACATCGACGTGCGCGACTGGCGCGCCAACACGCTCTACAAGGGGGACTACCACGCCAACCATCTCGTCGTCCAGTGGTTCTGGAGGGTGCGTACGGTACACACACACACACAGCACATCGACGTGCGCGACTGGCGCGCCAACACGCTCTACAAGGGGGACTACCACGCCAACCATCTCGTCGTCCAGTGGTTCTGGAGGGTGCGTACGGTACACACACACACACAGCACATCGACGTGCGCGACTGGCGCGCCAACACGCTCTACAAGGGGGACTACCACGCCAACCATCTCGTCGTCCAGTGGTTCTGGAGGGTGCGTACGGTACACACACACACACAGCACATCGACGTGCGCGACTGGCGCGCCAACACGCTCTACAAGGGGGACTACCACGCCAACCATCTCGTCGTCCAGTGGTTCTGGAGGGTGCGTACGGTACACACACACACACAGCACATCGACGTGCGCGACTGGCGCGCCAACACGCTAGAGCAAGCGTGGTGTGGTAATTAATGTTCAAACCCTTTCCATGTGAGAAAGGCCTTTGTTCAACAGTAGGCACTTATAAGCAGGAATGTTATGGATATGAAATTTCGGTTACGGATTGGATACGGATATAGGAATGATTATTATACCGGATACGGTTACGGATACGGATAATAAATTATTTCGGATTATCCGTTAGTTTCGGTTACGGATATTATATTTTTAAGGAATTTTAAAAGTAAAATTCTTCGTACTTATCACTATGTTGTGATTTAAGGTGAAGTTTTAGCGATATAGTCCCACCTCCTTTCCTTGAAAAGCTTTTAACACACTGTTTACATTTTGCGGAATCGGTCATTTCATCAAAAAACGACCAAACTGCTCTCGACTTAGGACGTATTTTGTACAAATTCAATCGATTACGTAAGACAACCAACACATTTGTCAAAGAAGAAAAAAAAACAAACAATGCGCGCAGCTTGTGTGTCGAGACTGGCAGTGGCCGGCCGATCAAAACAGCTTGTCATAACGTGTCTCAATTAGGCTCCGCCCCTATCCGATACTATCCGAAACTTTAATTTCGGATTCGGTTACGGTTACGGATGATTTTTTATATCGGATATTCGATAGTTTCGGTTACGGTTACGGAGCTCCCTAACACCCCTGCTTATAAGCTGATGATTACAGTGATGACGACGCTTAAATATTTTGTGGTAGCCAATTCCATGTCAGACTCAATTTCATTTGAATATTTCAACACTTGTTTAAACACAATGTAAACAGATTATATATTCACATTCCAGAAAACCAATATTATATCTTATAAAGTCTAACGTCTTTTTATACGGGGACTTCTCGACCAGTTTCGATAAACACCGGAGCTCATAACTACGAGAATTTGACAATGTTGATGTAACGAATAAGTCTCCTGCAGGTGGTGCTATCGTTCTCCAATGAGATGCGTTCCCGCCTGCTGCAGTTTGTGACTGGAACGTCCCGCGTGCCAATGAATGGGTTCAAGGAGCTGTACGGCAGTAATGGCCCGCAACTCTTCACCATCGAGAAGTGGGGAGCGCCTGACAACTACCCCCGGGCGCATACCTGGTCAGTATACCCTATAATATTCTTCGCCATATTGTTTTTTTATGTGTTAGATTGGCAAACGAGTATACGGATTACCTGATGGTAAGCAATCGGCGCCGCCCATGACAAGTTGCAACATTAAAGAAGTTACGAGTGCGTTGCCGACCTTTTAGGGATAAGGGTTTCGGTTATTTAAGGATTGGGAAGGGATAGTTAGATAGATAGATAGTTTTTATGTTATAGGTCGGAAAATGAGCAGACGGATTACCTGATGGTAAGCAATCATCGCCGCCCATGGACACTCGTAGTACCAAAGGATTAACTACAAGTAACCTCATTCACACGGCGAAACACAACGCTGTGGTTGTTGTCGACCATGAAGTTATAGAGACGCTAGATCATATACTTCAGTGGAATGTTACTAGTCTATTTATTTATTTATTTATTTATTATAAGGTACGCTCACAGCTTATGTATTCAAGTGGTTTAAAGTATTGGTTATAGGCAGTAGGTCATATACACTAGCCAGTTACGAGCTAACCAACATTCTAATATACTAATAGCTAACCAAAATTATGCGTTTATACAGTCAAAATAATATATAGAAATTAAAACTAGAACTAATTTAATTAACATAGGTAGAACAACAGTATTAATCATAGTAAAATATTAACTAAATCTATCATAATGTTGCCAACCTGGTTGTTATGCCTCCTTTTACTTTTGACTGAAATGTTTTCAACTTAAACCTCATTTCTCCAATTGTCATAGATGTGAACTTTTACGTCGCTAATATTAATGCACTATGCATTCATCCGTTCCCAATAGAATTATGTTCACCAATATTATTATTAACTGAGTATTTTTTCCACAGCTTTAACCGCATAGATCTCCCGCCTTACGAAAGCTATCAGCAACTACGAGAGAAGCTGATAAAGGCCATTGAAGGGTCACAGGGCTTCGCAGGCGTCGACTGAGACCGCGCCGTCTTAGCACCCCGGCCTTACCTCAAAACCACCATATTCTTACATACAGTAGCACATCAAAATATACCAATACGCAAGACATTTTCAAACTTATCACGAAGGTATGAAGGTTGAAAATGCATTACAAACAATAGAGTAGCTTTATCTACTTGTTGGTACTGGTATCGATTTGTTCCTTAACGTATAAGCAGGTTCACGTGTATAAAAGTACGTTGACCTTTGAACATACTTGGTTTATTTTCATTTTAAAACTATTCAGGCATATAAACAATTATCTTCTTAATATCTTTTCTATTCAATCTATAAAATACCTTCAGAGACTAGCAGGTCAACCTACTCCAATCTGTAAGAGGCTTTTTATTAGATTTTCGTCTCCATAACAAAATAATAAAGTTGGAAATCTAATTTAAAAATCATCACAGATAAGAGTAAGACAATCTGCCTATCACATTGCTATTTAGTTTTCAAATTGAATTTTCTTTTTTTTTTTAAAAAAAAGGAAGCTTGGACTGGGTTGAATAAACTGCTCAAATATGGAACTGGTATATACCGCCATGCTTTCTTTACGAAACAGTACATACAGAGATATCTTATCCTCATTCATACAGCAAGAAAGTAGTTTCAAATTCTCCCTTTTAAGAAATAGACTATCAATTATTGCAATAACATCTAGTTGACCATACTTCCTGACATCCAACTTTAAGCAAATTTGGTTATTGCCAGACCAAAATAATCATGTCTAAACAACTCCAAGTCTTGTCTAATAATTATAATTCCAAAGATAAATTGTCGTTTTCGAAACTCTTGTGCGTACTTGAAAATTTATTTAAACTCTTTCTACAAGGTCAAATCTAAATTGTAATCCTTAATATCTTCCAACGTTACGAATGTATTGTAAATATGTAATCAAATGGCCTGGAGAAATGGTTTCAATTCATTTGTAAGTACACATAAAATTATCAATAAACAGCCTTAAAACTTATGACATAAAGACTATATTACTGAGACAGTATTTATTTGGGAATTCTTGTAATGCTTTACAAGGTTTTAAGTCTCAGGTATTCGACTGAAGGCTGATTTTTCAATGATTACATAAAAGTTATCTGGGGAATATTATATGCTGTCGCGTCAGTTTGTTTGTATAAGACAGTGACAGCAACAATTTTATTCCTCAGATACATTTATCTGACTATTGAAAAATCAGCCCTTAATCAATCCAGTAGCACCTGTCTCCGCAAACGTGCTACGAAGCATGAATTATGCAAATAGAAATAATATAAAAATTAAATTATTACGTGTGATTAGAATTCTAAATGAGTGCCTATCTACATATACATAAATCGGTGTCTAAAACATTATCCATTTTCTTTTTTACCTCCTATTTTCTACAACGACAATAATTTTCTATGTTAAAGTCCTTCTACGATACTTATTCGCAAAGAGGGGGCACTTGGTTATGTGAATACTGCTCCTCTTCTTCATTCTTAGTCTATGCTAGATGCAAATAGTTTAGCGAGCGTTTCTATGGCAAATAGATTTGCACCGTGTGTGAATAAATGCGTGCTGGTAGCGATCTTAGAGCGAGTTCTTCAAATAGATGAATTTTTATAAGTCATGTGATCAAGTGCTTTCCCCACCTGACTTTACCCTCGTATGCCTTTTTCTCCCACTTCTTATCATAAGACAATACGGAACGGCGTAAGTAAGCTACGTTGCTGATGTAAATTAGACGTTATTCTATATCCACAGGGTCCAGCACCTGTAGGTACAATTCGAAATTAAGTCCTATGTCTTTCAAAAGTATTATTTTGCTGTAACTTAGTTTTTTGTACCGCTTCGGTTTAAGGATCGATGGTCCTTCGTCGCAGTTACTATGTGTAACTAGAAGAGGTCGTCTTCGCAATATTATTGTACCGGGAGTCCTATCCACCATCGACATATTAGCTTTACGACTAAGCCATAATAAAGTTATGTTGAATTATAGCTCTTACTGCTATGTACAGAGTGACTACAGGGCTAATTGAAACACTAACATAGGTTAACTAAAAAATCGCAATAAAATTCTTAGTTTTAATTAGCCATGTGATACCCCATTTTACTTTATGTGGAAATTATTATTATTAATCTGAAAGGTGTTTTAAATGTATACTATACAATAACGTACATGGTGTTTCGTTTCGTGGCTGTCATATATGACAGCTGTCAATGTCAAACTATGACCGATCGAGGTAGCCTTTAATAAGTGAGTGACAAAGCCAACGTGCAATGTTTATAATTTATTCCACACATTATTTACGATTTTAAATTCTAAATAACGTGATATATCCGGGCGAGGTGGAGTTATGAAAAGTTTCAATTATTAGTGATCGGGTAATGTAGGCCATCTCGTCCGGACTTTTGTAGTAATTAAATAATTATTCATTTTGCGTCCTATACGTTAGATAAATTGCTTTTCGCTTTGATATAATATAAAAAGATATTTTCATATATAGCACACTTGTACATAATTTAGTATAAGGTGTAAAAAATTGCTAATTGGAATATGTATAAATATAAAGTAATTAGATGACCGAGTGGTATCCATGAAATGGACCGTTGAAATTTATAACTATAAATGGAATAAAGATGTTATAATATTTATTGATGGAGCAATTGTTTACACCCTGTATTTATTTAGTTTTACTCAAGTTGCGTTTTCGTCTATGATCGTTTACTTAATTTAGATAGTTTTTATTATCAATATATTATTTTGTACGTCTTTGTAATTTTAGGCTGTAACTATAGTATTTTTTATCAGCAAATCCTGCCTTAGAATTTACGTAAACTGAAATCAAATGGAATTTTTTTTTCTACGCCATTAAAGTACATTTAGGTAACCGCAGCATTTTTTTATTATAAGCCTAAAATTATAAAGATAATTATTGGAAAAAAAATAATTTGTATAATTCCATATTATAAACGTTTTTTGATAATAACATGTTGACGAGACATCGTGGTGTTTTATATAAAGTGGTACGGACAGAGAATGGTAGGAGGCGCCATCCTAAAACGAAATATTTTCCTACATAGTAACTCGGGGAAATATCCAGCTTATAGATCCAGCCTCGTAGCGTTTTTTAACAACGTATTATGTAAAAATGTAGCATTTAAATAGAATAAGGCAATAAATATTAAGGTGATATACTTGCTCTACTAATTTAACTCTTAGTCTCATCGAAATACGTTTTAGAATGGCGCGTGCTACTATTTTAAGTACCACGAAGATCTTTGCAGCAAATGTTTGCGAAGTTATGCGCAAGCGCTTATGATTATTGACACATTGAAACTGGAAACAGAATTACCATAGTTTTGACAGACTAGTGTCGAAACAGCTTCCATAGATTAAAACAGTTTTGAATCGCATTGGGAGATCCCATATTATAGAAATATACTCTCTGACATCTAGTAGATAGTAATTAAAGCAATTTAGATAGCATTTGAGTTTTTTAATGTACTTGGAAAATGCCACTTTTAGTTTTAATGTGTCTATAACAGAATAGGGTTGTCAAGCAATGAACAAGACGCGGTGTTGTCAAACGTAATCAACGATATTTTTATTTTACGTTTACGATAAGATTATTCATGTAAATATTAATAAATATTTGAAATTTGAGAAAAAAACAATTCATTAAAAAGTCATTATTTTGATGCTCGCTTTTTATTTTGTGTGTTAATTGTGTGGTTTACTATAGTGGACTCTTCATTGCTTTTTAAAGAACTTTGTTAATAAGGTCAAAGGTCTCCACTAGGATTTTCTGTGTCTTGGGCACGTTTATAAACCTACAAGTTTACATACACATCAACTCTTTTTTTGTGAGGGGAAAATCTTCTAATGACTTCTCATTTTCGCCCCAGGTGACGCAAGAGAAGGGTTTGACTCTTATTGACTAAAAACACCCTGTTTCTTCTCCGGCTCTAGGCTGAGGCACTTTAGTGCGCTTGCCCCGCAAGCCCAGGACCACATTCGGAACTGGCACACCAATTTGTGGACTGATTTAATGGACAAATCGAAACTGTGACAGTTTGATAAATAGCCAATTGCGGTGACCGTCGAATCATAAGTGCATATTAGTACGCATCTAAAAACAAATTCTTAAAACCAATCACGATGAGTTTTATAATCATACACGAGTATAGATTACAGAAAGTAATACGACGCTGTTGCACGTTAGTTAATTCCGATGTTGCAACACTGGACCTTGAACTGACAATGTGGACGTTCACCTCAAGTGTGGCAACACTATCAAACTTGTTGCTGGAGACAGGTGGGTAGCGAACTTCGTGCACTTTACAATATTTTCTATAGAAAACAGGAAACTCGGTCAAGGTTGCATTATGGCGTTGACGGAACCACAACATGTTTATTTATTTTGTTGTTAGTCTAGTGTACGTTTCTCGTTCAGTTCCTGAGTCGGGCAAAAGCTTATTTTCGCTTTATGAGTATAAAGCAAAAATAAGCGTAAATAATTGATCATTTCAATGATTGATCTAAAATCAATCAATGAAACAGACATAAGTGCATTTATTTTATTACAGCGGTAGTTTTTTAGATTTTATTCTTAGAAATTATAAATCTAGGTTTCCTTACGATTTTTTCCTTCACCGTTTATCTAATTACACTAAAAAGTCACATTGGTACTTGCCAGGTTTTACAGGCGCGCCCGTATTTGGGACGCTTAGCTTACATGCCATCAAGACCTGAGAGCCACCAGTGGTAACCGAACGTTAAGGTAGATTTCCCCGTGGTAATCGCTACTAATCGGCCTAGTGATACATATAATGGGAAGTCGTACTACCGGGGAAGTCTTACTGTATCACGGACACACTGAAATTCCATCATTCATAGTTGCCTAAAAGCTAGCTTCAAGCTGAGATCTCTAAAATATAACAGGATGTTAAATAAGCCGGCTGACACAATCGATGTAGTAACTAACTTTATGTGCCATTCCTTCGCAACGTTTAGTTAAAACTAGGCGACTATAAATATGTTTATATACAATGCAATATCCCAAAATATTCCAAAATCAATGACATGTTGTTGCGCATTCTATAACCAGTAACGTTAACACATCTCTCGCTGTTTAGCAACTCACACTTGACCAGATTGAAAATCCTCGACTATGTCGCATTGCGGGTGAATGCAGAAGGCCTAAATGCTATTGGTTGGCAATAAAGGCTAATGATAATTATTATTGGCGCAAATATTGATATAGCGGTGACCTTGAGATTTTATGGTGCTAATGAAGCAGATGTTTAACTTTCGGCTCTGCTTATGTTAGGTACGTTTGTATGTTAACAATGTCCTGAGTAACTTAATAGCAACTTACTTAACCCAGTCCTTGGTCAACTGGTTGGTTGGTTCTTGGTTCAACAGAGTTGTTATTGGTACTAAGGAAAGTTTAAGTAATCATTAAATGTCCCTTAATACGGCAATAAGTATATTTACTTGAATGTCATTAAATAATGTTCCGGTTTTTTTATTACTCTATCTAATTCAACAATTATTAGATAGGACAAAACAACAATTATTTTTTATATTACCTATTCTATCTAATTTTATTATTAAAAAGCTAACTTTCTTTTACCAGGACTACTTACGTGACACCATGTCGATAAAGTACTAAGGCAAAATGATATACACAGGTCTCTAAGTTATTGAAATTGGTTTTCTGCGTGTACGCAAGTGTGGAGACGGTGTAACCGAGATGATCTGTCGTAACGCAGAGAAGGGCGGCGCGGGCGCCTTACTCAGGTGTTGGCAAGTCGGTTAGAAGCTGCGCGCGCGCAAGGCGGTGTGTCGATATGTGGTGCGTGTGGTTTGTTGCGTGTTTTTCTACGGTGGTCGCCAGTGTTGTTGATATCAATGGTAAGTAGCATAATGGCTGGAAATTGGAGGAAATTGTAGGGTATATTTTGTGCGTGTTATTATTTTGGGTACGAAAGTATGGTAAATAAAACATTTTGTCTTTATATCACAATTTTATTAAGAGTTAGGGAAGAAATATTAAGTTTGATTTTTTTCTTTGTACTATTAAGATAAAAAACTAAATAAATCTAGAAATGCAATTTCTACATTTTTTGCATATTATAGTAGTAAAAACTTCAAGTAAAACTAATATTGTTTTATTTAAACTTAATACAATGCTTATTTCAATTATTTTACCACACTACTTATTTAAATTAAGAAGTTAATACAATTGTAAGTCATACATAAATTCATTATACAATATGAAAATGAACCCTTATTTTCAAAGTTACTCCCAATTTTTGTAATAAATATGAATTATAAATATATGTACTTACGACCCGCCCGGCTTCGCACGGTAGCGTTACCTATACTATTATACTAAATTTCTCCACTATTCAATGGATGTTAGTTATTAAATATAGGTATAAACCTTCTTCTTTAATCACTCTATCTATTGAAAGAAACCGCATCAAAACCCGTTGCGTAGTTTCAAAGATTTAATTTTATAATTCCTTACATAAAAAAAAAGTTGAAGAAGTCACCCCATTAGCAGTCACTGGGCAAGATTCCAACATAGAATAAAAAAAAAACAAACGAAAATGAAACTTATTCTTGAAAGACGAATATCGCATTTCAAAAAGTGTCTCATTGATCTATTGTTTGCAAACATCACTACCGACCTCAAAGGAAGTAGATTTTTATTAAAAAATCTTGATAGTGTTCTGAACTAAGAATCTGTATTGGATGGTAATACATTTACAACTAACAAAAAAGTTTGGCCTTTTTGGGAACAAAATGCATCACGTTTAGTTATCTGGATTAATAAAATTCAAAGATCGAATTTTAAATTTAATTGCACTTTTAATTTTAAAACAGCACAGTGTAGCTTAGGAAATAATGGCTTGACTAGAGTAAGTATTTTTTAAATTGCTCAAATACTTAAATGCCTCAATCCTCAAATACCTACTTTACAAAAGGTTGGCAGCGCACTTGGCAACCCTTTTAGGGCGACGCGACGGGTGTCCATAGGTGGCGCCGATTGCTTGTCAACAAATAATGGGTAGGTATGCTCTGTAACCGCCACATCCGATAACAATTAGACACTTTAATTATGACGATATTTTATTAATTACATATATATGTACATATAAAAAGACTAAATAAAAATGTATTGAGTCATTGAATGCCGACAGATTACTATTGAGGGTAAATCCTCCGGTAGCGTGGCCTATATGTTGTCTCTCATGGCGTTCAACGTGTTAAGAACATCCTTTCATTATCCTGTCTTCACAAACATCGCTCTTCAACGCGACCAAGTGTCCATGGAACGCCTCAAATTGTACTAGCGGTCAAGGTCATTGGAACATGTATCGGCCTACAAATGCCTACAAGTAATTATTGTTCCCTTTATAGAGTACTGAGGCCCGTGACTCGTGTATTAATGGTACCATGGTTACAATCAATGACGTACTTGAAAACAATCGCAAGATAATAATCATGTCAACTGTAATGGAGACTGCATCGTTGATGAAGTAGCAAACGTGGCTACCGAGCAAGGAATTTTGTTTCCTAAGTCGGGTTGGATAGGAAGAAACCGCAAGATTCGCGATCTTGCCATTAAGACTTTTATTCATAGTACTAAAGTTGTCGTCTCATTCCAAAGAATTAGCAAACTGCAGTGGTTGTAAGTAGGTCACATTTATCGAAGAACCGATGACAATTGGCGTAGACATATTCCAGAGTAAAGACCGGCCGTCTAGGTAAAAGTAGTGTAAGGCGCTCCAGCTAGGTGACGTGACGCTATAGGTAAGGTTACTTACTGGCAGAGGGTGGATGAGAATAGGTGAAAATTGTGCTCAGTAGCGTGTATTTGGAGATACCTATGTGCAACAATGGATGGAAACGAGCTGAAGATTCACATTACGTTAAAAGTTAATTTTTATTAGTGAAAAGGGGATGCTACGTATAAAGTTATAGTCGGTTATAGATAAAGATGATTGGCCACTTATACCTTATAAACTCCCGGTTTCGAACAGGTGCCTTCAGAAGCCACTAATTCTTATCACTTTATTATTATTATAAAATTAATTATTTTGTTTTCCATGTGTTTCAGACACGGTTTTCGCCACACTGCCTCCGCTGTATGGCCTGGAGGAGTGGGAGCAGTGCCGGCGGCCGGGAGACGTGTACTGCATCGTCGACGCCGCGCTGCAGTCCAGGGAACCTTCACCAGCTATGATGCTGTTAAGGGTATGATTTCACCATAATTATACTTAATATGTAAGGTGTTCACGTCAGAAGAACATGTGTTTGTTGATATATAAAAAGCACGGCTTCTTTGAATCGTGATAATACAATTATTAATTTCCACTAGCAGTAAAATAAATATCAATAAAATTGCATACCTTCAGGCTGATTATGGAGATACCAAACTTTTTAATGTATCCATGTTGTCATTACCCATTTTTGCAATTAATGAGTTTGAGTATAATTATTTTAAAATATTTTTGGTTTTAGATGTAGTCTTTAGCTGTGTGTTATAAGCTCTATAAGTTAGTTAGAATTTACCCATGCTATTTATTCGAAATATAAAAGCCAAAAATAAAAAATATACAACATACGCAACATGATGATTGCGGAAATTTTCAAAAGAGTAGAAGTGTTGTTAATTATTTTTTTCAAGCTCTCGATTTTTGAATATCTTGTAAACTTAAGTTTAAGTTCTACTAATACATATTTTGTTCTCAATAACTAGAAGTTATTATAAAAAAAACTAATCTGAATGCTACGTTAAAAAGACTTCAACGCGCGACCGTGTGTATAAGGGTACTACGAAGTATTTTCATTCGATAATCTAAACTGCTATTATTCGTTTGAACGCGATAATCTCTGTAACTACTGATTCCAATTGAATATATATTTTTGTATACAACATACACCATAACCACATACATAACTACATAGTCCCTTTGTCAAAGAATACTGCAAGGCAATAGCTAAAAGATATTTCATTTTACAACGTTGCCTCCATTTTTTTAAATGATATCAATTAATTCATTACATACATAAATACGTTATTTTCTTGAATTTGTAGGAATATTAAATTATTCTTTTTTACAATTACATAATTAATGTAACTGTTGAAACCTTCAAATGGCAAAGTAAATAAATACAATAATTGCACCTGGCCATGCTTGCTTTCAACTATTACACACGTATTACAATAATATAACATAATGATCAAATAATTGTACAACTTTGAGCGGAGGTCAAGGTGTTCGATTCTAAGGCTATCAAATTAACAATTAGAATAATAGGTACCTACTGTTACTCTTATGTATAACCTTAATAAAGGTAAAATAAAGGAAGCAATGATAAAAATATAAAGTATGTTTTCAAAGGAAACCAAAGCTCATTTGTTTCAAATAATTTATATCTACTTATACAAATATTTATAAAAACGGTCCTGAAAAGTTGCGTTTTTAAATTTAGAATGCAAAGCAAAAAAATTTGTCACCGGTAACAGACATTTGTAGAATCATGAAGTGAATGTTGTGTTTGATTTATCGCGATAATCTCTCGATGTACTGTTTCGAATTGAAAAATAAAAAAGAGATTTACTCTATGACTAAAAGTCATAGAACATACCAAGAAATGGGAAAAACACGTGGAAGTTTTTAATATTCAGTTTTAATTGTGGGATAGCCAAGCTTCGCAGAAATGGGTCGGCTCGATTAGAGTAGTACCACGGCTTCACAGAAAACCAGCGTGAAACAACCACGGCGTTTTGTTTCGCCGCGTGAGTGAGGTTACTGGAGGCCCAATCTTTTTTTCTTTCCCCTCCCCTCATTCCTCCCAATCCGGGAAATCTCCGGAATCTTAATCCCAGAAATGACGGCAACGCACTCGTAATTTTTATGTTATTACGGGTGTCCATGGGCTTAACTATTAGGTAATCTATCTGCTCGTTTGCCGACCTATCACATAAAAAAAACATTCATACAAATTACCTATACTGTTGTCCTACCTATGTTAATTTAATTATTTCTAGTTTTAATTTCTATATATTTTGACTGTATAGACGCATAATTTTTAGATTGTTGGTTAGCTCTTAACTGGCTTATATACATAGGTATATGATCTACGGCCTATAAACAATACTTCAAACCACTTTGTGTACATAAGCTGTGAGCCTACTTTTTAATAAATAAATAAATTATTTTTAGACACAGACGATTTAAAACAAGACATTATTAACTCATTATATTTCATATTATTGAAGCAAATTAACAAGTCCTTTGAACCTGGTTGTGTTGCAATAACAATAATCATTGTGTGCATAACTCATTGCATTTAGAATGTACACGTACACACTTTGTGTAGCTTGCCTTGAGTTTTCATGTACATAACTCGGGTATTTCTGCACTATTTGTGTATAGAAATAAGATATATAATAATATAGATGTACTCTAGATATATGATAATAAGGTTATTTTTGTGTAAAAGTAATACATATAATTATATAGATATTTTATATAAATCCATTTATTTCACGAAAGATCAATATATATTTTAATAATAATATATTTTATATTAATAACTAGCAGAGCCAACCACGCGTTGCTGTGGCTAAGGTAAATAATATTGTGACTATAAATTGAGATGTAAGCTATCCTATCTTTCAAGTTGGATCGAAATGCACACGGAATGCAAATTAAATTTAAAATCGGTTTAGTAGTATAGGAGTCCAACGCGGACAAACACGTGACACAAAATTTTTATATATAAAAAATATAGTAATTTTTTTTTGCTTATTTATTAATTTTTACGAACTTGATTATACATCATCATCAGCCATGCAACCTTCATTTTTTAAATTCCATACGTTCTAGTTATATATTTAATGTAAAAATATCTAAAATATTTTTTTTATTAAAGTCGCTATTTTCTTTTCTCTATAACGTATTAAAATCTTCTTAAAGCATGTTTACGGAAATAATAAACACCACATCTAAATATAAATAACAAACGAATCATTAATGCGCGATGCATCTGATTCTAAATTAGTTGAGAGACGTGTGTTTAATACGCATGCGCTGGGTGCAGGCTTGTGGCCAAGTAACCGAGTGAGATGCTTCCTTAAACATATACATATAATTATGTTATATAACGCGCAATACATATATTCCCTACACGTACTTAGCGCGAGACTCGCAAGAATTATACAGTTTATGTAACACTAGGGCCCATCGCGAATAGGTAACATTTTGTGTTTAATATGACATAATGTTCCTACTTTTGAGGACTGCCGTTCTAGTCTGTTAAGTATTATTCACTTTTGGTCTTCGAATTACTCAGTAAAGGACACTGGAGTTTTTATATCAGATTTCAAAAGCAAGACAAACTTTTGCCAGCGCCTTGATCAAAAGTATCCTTTGAGTTATTCCAAACTATAGTATATCTCTGTGGCAGTTTTCATCAAAATCCGTTCAGTAGTTTTAAGGTGAAAGCGTAACTAACATCCAAAATATATACTTACTTACAACACAATATATACCAAAATAAATATCTTACAGATCTGTTAGTAGATAGTTCTACATATATTTACGAACTTATACGCTCATAGATGAGTGACAAAGCCTCATAGATCTAAAAGACCACCACAGAGCCTCAAAATAGAACACCAGATGACTTGACTGCACGTTAGGCGCGGTGCCTGGGCATCTGGCTGCCGTGCGACGTATCGCGGGTCCGATTCCCGCACGGAAAACACTTTGTGTGACCCACAAATTGTTTCGGGTCTGGGTGTCATGTGTATGTGAAATTGTATGTTTGTAATCGCATCCACGACACAGGAGAAAATCCTAGTGTGGGGCAACGATTTAAAAAGAAAAAAAGATGGGGCTTAACCAGCCGGGGCAAGAGCAATCAGGTACCACGGCCTAGCAGCAGCAAATAGGGATTTTTAGTCAGTAACAGTCTGACGCCCCTTTTCATCTCACCCTGGTCGATAGAAGTCTTTTGATAATTTTCCCCACACTAGAAAAGATCAGTGTCAAAGAATATTCTCCAGTAACGAAATATTTACATGTTTTTAAATAATCTCGCATAACAAAGGGTGTGTCTATTGCCACACAAACATAAAGGTTGTAATAAAATATTATTCTGTATTTACTTAATTTTGTTATTTACGATTGTAGTAAATATTTGACTATCGACACAGAAAACAAATGTTGTATAGACACCATTGCAACTATTGCAAGCCGTGTCGAGGTTAAATAAATATAAACTGCAATAAATGACTAAATAGTATTACATTATATTGTGTTTACATTATCATCCATTTATATTTTTTATGTACATTTATTTCAATTTATTAATAAAAAACACGATTTGAGTCAACTTTATGAGAAAAGCTCGACTAGTTTGAAGTCAACGGAACTCTTATTCCAGTATTGGTATTTTTATGGGATTGGTCCGTAAACGAGTAAGCGGATTACCTGATGATAAGCAATCAGCGCTGCCCTTGGACACCCACAGCACTAAAGGAGTTACGAGTACGTTGACAGCCTTTTAAGGACGGATTGGGGGAGGGAAGGTATTAGGCCTCGGTAACCTCAATCATACGGTGAAACATAATGCTGTGGTTTTCTTACGATACGTTTTCTGTGAGACCGTGGTACCACTCCATTCGACCCGACCAATTTGTGTCGCAACTCGGTTCCCCCACAATTCTTAAAAATCACACTTCTTAAATTATCATTAAGATAAGAGTAATTTATTAAATAAGTCTAACGCAAAACGGTCAAAAGTTAGAATCTTAATTGATCAAACATTTCGCAGGTCGTTTTTAACAAATAATGTAAACGTGTTGCAAAGGTCACGATTGTGTACACGACACAGCAAGCGCCGGCGCCGACCACGCTGTGCGACTATTTCATTCAATAACCAGATTATTTGGCAACCATACACGAGCTATCTCTATTGCCTTATACCATCTAAATAAGTTCAAACAACATTCCATGAAGGCCAACGTTCATAAATGAAGATTTATGACTCTGTGTGTTAGGAAAAATATAAAGATATTAATATTTGGTATTTAATATTTGGTGTCGATATAACTTACAAAGCTCCAATGATATCGAAATCAGATCAAAAAGTATTTATTTAAATAAATAAGAAACAAATAGTTCATTTACTAAAATAATAAAGGATCTTCTCAATTCCAGTAATGGAAATTATTTACAGTAAATAATGCTAACACAAGCAGAAAAATATAAAATAGAAAATTATTGAATAAACAAGGGAAAAGAAATACAAAATCAATTATAATGCCATGATAAATGTGACAAGAAGAAGAATCATTCAACCTGATAATGACAGACAAATATACGTAAAATCATTTTATTAATTTTATCACTAACATCTATCATCAAGATCACTCACAAACTACAGGTCAAACTGATAACCCCTTTCTCAAGACTGTTAAGCACCGAGTTCTAAACTTGATTGTGTTATTTCGTAAATACATATAAAAATGTCCTTCTGTCTGTACCATTGAGTAAGTTCTAAAGCAAGGAATTGCCAGAGATCACAAGTCCAGTGTGTTGTAAGCACAAGGTCGTCAATGCAAAGTTGTTGTTGATATGAAGAATTTCGTCTAAATGTCGACACGAGTAGATATGTAAATAAATGTACATAAATCTACAGATATAAACATACAATATATATATATATATATATATATCTTGGTTTTGAAATTAGAATAAACGTAGATTTTATTTGGAAGACTTTTGGGGTATTACTTGAATGGTTTTTAAACCACCTACAAAACCCGTTGTACTAAATAGCAATTTTTGTGCTTCTACCCTTTTGATTTCATTTATATTTACCACATAAAATAGACCGGGAGTGTTCCCGTCACCAATTGAAGAGACGAGACTTAGTTTCTACCCCTATATTAGTCTGTTTACAAATAATTGGTTATTAGCTTCCTCAGTCAAAAATAACTCATTTGAACTTTTCAAAATATATTATAAAAACACTTCAAACTACCTTACACTTTCATTAATTACCTTGATATTATTTATAATGAAGGTACGTATTTTCCAGCTAATTATTAACTGTATGAGGCAAAAATGTTATGACGTCCCTAATTAATTTTTCATAAAAAAAACTCATAGGAAATTATCGTACCTATTTGATGTTTTTTAACAGAAAGGTATCAAATAATATTACGTTGCCTTACTTTAATAACACTAACGTGGTGGCCCGAAGGTTGAAACTCCCACTTCTCATTTATAGTAACTCAAATCCTTAAACTTGGCAAGTAAGAACCAATGGGATTTTTTCTTAGTTATATGTGTTTACTTTCTAAGTACAGCTAAGCACCACTACTGACAAATGGCAAAAGAAAAACATCGTGAAGAAACGTAGATTTATATGTTTGAATTCACCAATCTGCCTTGAGCAAGCGTCATATATGTATATTGCTCAAAGTTACTCCGTGAGAAGAGGCCTTCGCTCAGCAGTGGACAGGTGTAGGCTGATGATGATACTTCAATTAAGACGTAGATTATTATATTTTTGAAAGGCGATAAACACTATGCGATTATTGACATTGAAAGTTCAGAATCTCAAACATTGGCATTAATAATTTCTCCGTAACACAAATATCTTTAAAAATGCAAACAATTTTATATTTTGTAATTAAATATTGGAGGTATAATAAATCATGCACTTGTAGAATGTGTAACTACTAAAAATAGTTTGATAGATGACTTGTTATTAGTGATCTACATTTCATTAATTAACGTAAGAGCAAGATCAAGAGTAAGTTCTATAAATAACAAGTAAAAGTTGATGCTCTGCTTCAAATTGAATCACTTTCTTCGTTCCAAATAATCGTATTGAACTTGTTTTTAAATTGATTACGCTTATATGCACCTGCTACTTACTGTCAAATAACGAAATAGAATGATTTGCATCAGAATAAGTAAGTTTCGCTAATTTTAGAATTCAGGAAAGTATGGAATACCATCTAAATAAAAAAAAATATGATTATTTTTAATACTTACAATGATTGAATGAATGATACAATAATTCAGAAATCAACACACAAAGATTTCTTCAAAGTGAATTATTTTACTAGAGCTCTAGTAATAATTGTGATGGGTGAGATAACCACGACGAGCACGCTACTCATGAATAAATAAGAGTCCTGTAATGACTTGAAACTAGTAGTGTTTGTTTTAGGGCTTTAGGCATTTAAGCTCGGAGAGGGATTAGGGGAGGGTAAGAATTAGTCATCCGGTAACCTCACTCACACGGCGAAACACAACGCTGTGGTTGTTTCACGCCGGTTTTCTGTGAGACCGTGGTATCACTTGGGTCGAGCTGACCCATTCGTTACGACGCAGCTCTCCCATACACTTGTAAGTCGTTATTTTTAATAAAGTATATTTATAAGTACTTTTCCTCTCCAGGACTACTCTAAACAGTCTCTGAAGCACTACAACCGCACCCAGATCCACCGCGGAGTGTGCGTGTCACGGTGCGGCCGGCAGAATGGGACGGCAGGCTGGCAGGAGGCTGCGCAGGGCTGCGTCAATAGCAGCGTGGCGCAGTATGGGCTGGAGGTAACTTGATGATACTTTTTATGTAAAACTAGCTACTCTCGTGTGCACCCGCTGCTCGGCTCCATTTGATCTTAGCGTGACGTTTTATTGCCTATAGCACTCAGGAACATTGTAGCTATCTAACAGTGAAAGAATTTTGGCAATCCGACTAGTGGTTCTAAAGATTACCCCTACATACAAACTTACAAATTTCACCTCTTTATAATATTAGTATAGATAATATCACATTATTTATTTATACTTTTTGCACAAATTACAATCGCGGATTTAACGCTTTAGGCGTTCTCTACCAGTCCACCTTTGGATGGTGGAGAAATAGAAGTGGAAAATTATGGGAAGATTATATATTTTTTGTGAGACACGTGCAATCTAGTAGTGCACGGTTGGTGTGGTGGTTAGGCAAACTAAGGATTCGATTCCCGCACGAAACATCTCCACGCGTGATAGAGAAATTTTGTTTGTAATCTGGGTGTGATTTGTATTTAAAATTGTGTGTTTGTAATCGCACCCAAGACGCAGGAAAAACCTAGTATTAGCCTTAGCCTAGGTTTTATTAAGATGGAAAACGTATTCTTTACTTCTCTGGTGTTTAATATGTCTTTGGTTGGCGTTAATTGGTTAGTGTTTTTAGTCTAATCGGTATCACATAAAAATGTTCCTGTTATTAAACTATTATACGTATGGTTTATAGTCCAAACTTAACACGGCTATTCAGCGACAGTTTTAGTTTGTTGTAGGTACTCGTAAACTGAGGCTTTCACGTTTTCATAACTAGACAAATAGACCTGCTTATAATTTACTATTTCGTTAATGTCACATAGAGTTGTTCCGTGCGTGAATTCATACCACGACATCTTGCGACTGTTGCCCAGCCATCTTTCCAACTGCATAGCCAGTAGAAGCTATAAATTAATTTTCTTCATCTCTCCAGGCGGAAGTGCTCTCAGTGGACTGGTGTATGTCAGCGGACTCCCCGCCAGAGAGTTCTGGTCCTGGCCGGTCACTGGCCGTCATCTGCACCATGTTGGTGGCCCTGGCTTGCCTCGCTACAGGAGTACATGTGCTTGGAGACCGCTGCGCCAAGGCTGAGTGTAAAATATCTGTTGTATCTTTAAATTGGTGTCTTTTGTTCTAAAAGATGATTAAATATGAAATACCTTTATATAAACTTCATTTAGGGAAGGTCTTACTATAAAATATAAAGTTTATATTGAGACATACATTATAGATTTTGAATGTCTCATAAGCTTAGATTTCTAAGTAATAATAATTCTTTATAAACCAGACTATATAAGTCTATCTTGCTATACACATTGAGAAATGTCCTGTGTCATTAAAGAAAAAGAGATCACAGTCATTGTATCAGATGGTTAATATTTATATTTGTTGGCATCTAATAAAGCATTTCCTAATCCCACAAAAATGACACTGATTGCGACTTCCTGTGACCGTGACTTTTGTTCCTGTCACCATATTATCACTTACGATGCGCTCATTGAAACTGTTCGTGAGTGACAAATGACGCATTGGTGTAATGGATTTCAAAATGTAGTAAGCAGACTCCCATAGTAATGTTCGGTCGGATGACAATCTCTCTAGAAATATTAGTCACAGAATTGTCACGTCACCACAGGGAGTGCACTCTCCTATATCTTCATTGCACTCAAGTTATAGTTTACACAAAATTACGGTCAGTGTGTGTGTGTGTGTGTGTGTGTGGGGGGGGGGGAGGGTCTTACTAGTGTGAACTTGTATTCTGTATCATACCTTTACTTATGCTTTTCTTCTCTTTTATCGACTGTGAATTTGAATTACTATCTAATTTTATTTTCCATCTCTGTCTTCCCTTCATTTTCTTCCGAAGAACCCAGAATTGACACCATCTTCACAGACATGTAATACATTCCATTAAAAATTATAAAAAAATCCTAATCAGTCTCTTCCCTTGATTGGTTGTAGGTAACAGGTACTTGCTAGCATTCTCATTGAAGCGTAACTTTGATATTCTGACCTACGACCGCTGCAAGCCGAGGACAGACGACCGTATGAAGGATGTCGCGTGTATCGAAGGAATCAGGTAACATTATATACTTTTTAATTTGGTATTATTATATTGGCGATGCACAGCACCAGTCGGATTTCCCCCATTAGGTACTTTCCAGTTTACAAGACGAGACAAGCTCAAGAAGTAATACACCATTGTTCGTTTAACGATTACATCTACAATTTTAAAGAAGCTATAAATATATTTTGCTGAAGTTCTTTAAGTTGACTTATTGAGAGACTTTAAGCTGAAGTATTTTGTCGAAAAACACATTGTTGCAAGCGCTATAATGTGTTTTTAGTGGTGATTTCAGTGGTTTTAGTTAGTAAGAGTACCAACAGAGGGAGGATAAAATCGGATGATTTTCCCTCCTCTAAAGTCCTAAATTTTTAAGTTTACTTTAGGTTTTAAATGGATTGTTTTGTTTTGTTGATTTTTATACATGTACTTAATGAAATTCAAAACAGTTACCTATTAGTTATCCACATTTAATTTTATTGTCTCATATTCGAATATTTCTAGATTTCTCGGAATGCAATGCGTGATCTTCTCCCACGTGATGTTGATCTACATCTACTCGTACATAGACAACCCACAGTTCATTGAAAGGGTGAGTTCTTGTATTACTCTGAATAAATATATTTCTTTCTGCCTACGGACATAAAAACTTCAGACCACTTCTCAAGATAATAATATATCCTTTACCTAATACATATCCTACAAACAATATTTTTTCTTTTTTGTCCAAACAAAATATCGTGAAGTATATTGAATGATACGTTTATAGTCGAATTAGTGTCCCGGTGTGTCTTGAAACTAGTTGAGCGTTTCTCGAATGGTTTACGAACGATTAAATATCACAAAACAATATATAAAACTTATTAATTTTCCCCGTATTCTAGATGTACGACCACTTCACTTGGCAAGCAGTTCTGAACTCTCCGTTGTGGCTGCAAGCATTCTTCGCGATGTCTGGATTCCTGACTGCGTACGCCACGCTCGTCTCCTCACCCACCAAGCCTATCACATTCTTCAAATGCGTGATGTCCATCGTGAATAGATGGATTAGGTAAAGTTGTGATATTTTAAGATGTGATGGTACCGTCTGTATTTCCGAACTATTAAGAACCTTAAGAGGGTGAAATTTATATTTATGATATTTGCATTGTGTTTCACCGTGTGAGTATAGGCAGTTACTGGAAGCCTAATCCTTCTTTCCCTCCCCCGATCCCTAAACCTCTGGAACCCTTATCCCCAAAAGGCCGGTTACGCACTCGTAACTCCTCCAGTATTGCGGGTGTGTATTAGCGGCGCTGATTGCTTACCATCAAGTTATTCGTATGCTCATTTGCCATCCAACCAGCAACGACCTTGTAACTCTTCTGTACCCTGGGCGGCGCTGATCGCTTACCATCAGGACATACGTCTGACAGTTTGCGTTCTGTGTTGTAAAAATAGTCACCATTGCAAGAAGGCACCACTTCTTGCCATGGTGACTTTTTTACAGAACCTATAATCTTTTCCTTCCTTCAACACGAAAATCGTCTATTTTCCCTACCACCAACTTTATACCATAGTTCATTAACCTCTGTTCTTGATATCCAGGTTGACACCTCTAGCAGTATTTGCGCTTTGGTTCACTGTGGCGTGGTTCCCGCTGCTAGGTGCTGGACCGCAGTGGTCCTGGCTGGTGGAGAGAGAAGCACACGACTGCTCTGAGAGATGGTGGTACCACGTGTTGTATGTGCACAACCATCTGCCTACTGGCAAATTCTGCATGGGACATACTTGGTGAGTGTTCTATCTATTTCATTGTATAGAATAAAAATAATAAAGGTTTTGCTGGCGTAAAGCGGATAGATCAAGGGCCTCGTACAGAAGGCAGTCCTTCTTGAAACGGAATGTATTGTGAGGAGGTTCCTGTCTTTGAAGCCCTAACCACTGGTAGTAGACCTTGTTTCTGCTAGTTCTTAATTTCTATTATAAGAGTAGTTAGTTTGATGTAAAATGGTTTGCTCAACTACCTGCTATTATGTTATTATTACACACAGCATAATGTCTAATTATTCTGTTATAATTATATTCTGTATGTAATTCCTAAGTCGTATATCCAATTATTCGTAATTCCCCCCCTATTCTCAACGAACTTGTGTTTCCTCTAGTGCTGTCGGTGTCCCAGTGGCCCATTGCTTGTTTGCCGGACTATCCCATAAAAAAGCTCATTCTATCAATTATTATGTAAATAATCCACCACATCAATATTACATGGTGTTGTCATATCTCCAGGTACTTGGCAGCAGACATGCAGCTCCACATCATCGGAGTATTCCTTCTGTTAGTGCTGATGAGATTCAAGAAAGCTGTCATCCCGCTGCTGATGCTGATCATGATTGGGTCCTCGGTGGCAGCCGGTCTCGTAGTCTACTTCTACCAGCTCACACCTATCGTTACTGCACAGACGCCAGAGTGAGTGCCGTTTCCTTGGTCTGTTTAGAAAGAGACGATAAATAAAAATATAGGATAGCTTCAGAAAAGATTTTGGAAATTTGACCCCAATTCAAAGGACTTATCGTGTTTAGCATTTTGACTATTTTGAGGAACAAGATGTTACATACTCTAAGATATGAAAAGAAATTAATTTAAAAATTTCTAAGATATATATGGAAATTTCAGGGTCCTCCGCAACATGTTCGCCGGCTCCAAGATTCTGACGCTGCTGTATCTGCCTTTCTGGATGAATCTGCCAGGGTACATCGGAGGCATCGCCACCGCCTTCATCCTCTACCACAACAACATCAAGGGAGAGATCAAGCTTAAAGACAGCAAGGTGAGATGACCACGGTGATGGTAATGATGGACTATGTTTGACTTATTTCTATTGAAGGAAAAACGCAACAAGAAATACTGATGTTTGATTCTGTCGTATTAAAAAGCTTAGAGGATTTTGCATTTAGTTAAAAACAATTTATATCCCAGTAATCAGTTGATTAATTTTTTTTATTGTGTTACCTTCTTTTCTATGAATTTTAAAGTTTATTTTCCTCACATTCTAGTGGTTCAACATGCTGTTCCACTCAGCATTGTTCTTGGGCAGTTCAGTGCTGCTCGCCGGTACCATATTCCTGTCAGACTCTCCGCTGCCTCAATGGGCGTCCGCTCTATACGCCGCCATCGACCGGCCCCTGGTCGCCACGTTCTTCTGCATCTTTATGCTGGGTTGTTTCTCCAGGTGTTGGTGTAAGTATCACAAATATTTGTGTTTTGAAAGGACGGTCAGATTCTGCTTTTCATATTTCATCATCAGTCGGAAGACGTCCATTGCTGGACAAAGGACAAAACTCCCCCTTAGTTTTCCATGCCGAAAGTAAATTCGCCACTCACATCCTATAGCTGCCTGCCACTCTGACGAGGTCGTCGGTCTACCTAAAAGGAAGCTGGAGACGCATGTTTATGCTGTAGCCATCATATGCATAGCAATTTTTGCTTACCTGATGTTCATTAAGTTTGCATACCTGATGAAAAGATTTTTTTACGGTTTTCCATAATTTTCTTTTCGAACACATTTAAACACAAAATATTTTGACTAATATGTCTCACACAGACCTAATATGTGTTTATCATTCACAGCCATGATTCGTGACGGGTTGGAGTGGCGCGGCTTCCACATTCTGGGCAGGCTGTCGTACTGCGTATTCCTTATCCATTTCATAGTGCTGAGGATCACCCTAGCCAGCAATACACAGCTCGGGCACGCGACTTTGCTCTCTATGGTAAGGTTCTTTGATTATTTGTTGCAATAAAGCATCTTCTCAAATAGATAAAATTATGTGTTGAGTGTTAACGCATGTTTTGAAGCATACCATAATACGACCTTAGCAAGGGAGCAAGAATGAGCGTGTATTCATGTATAATATGTAATGCAGAATAGATTATGTCGGATAAATGATTGGTGATCTGATTGACATCTTTTCTACTATATCTTTTTTAAATTACATTATTGAGTTAATAATTGTAACTGTGTCTAAACGACTCTACTATAACGATGGAGCATGTGTGACATTCACTACCTACTATTCGATCTAGGTACCCGAAAAAATACAAAAAAAAACACTTTTACGTAAATTCAATTTGTGGTTTCTTCCAGCTATCGCTTCTAATCACATCATCAGTGCTGAGCTACATCGCGTCGGTACCCCTGTGTCTTCTCGTGGAGTTACCGCTCATCCAGCTATGGAAAGCTATGACGGACAGTGATGGTCCTGAGAGACGGCCTTCAATTCCCGTAGACGCTGACGGAAAGTCATTTGACTTAGTCTCACAAATCAGGAGGAGAAATGATGCCTAGTGTAGGAAGGAAAGATTTTTAATGGTGGGCAAATATTTTCAGGAAGATCGTGAAAAAAAAATCACCAGATCTCAACGTATAAAATTATTTCGCTGGTCTAATCAGTACCGTAAGTTGATATGCAGTGCCTCTATTCTTGGAGCGTTAGAATATTATCATTATTGACCAAACACACTCTTTTCATATCGGCGAACGGTTGATGAGCCAAAATAAATCCTTTCTGCGTTTGCCCACCACCGTCTTAGAAGAAGACTTGAATGTACTGCCTTGTAAATATTATTGTTAAGGATTATATTTTTATGTTTTTAGTTAGGCTTTTGATACGGAATGCCTCTAGGATGGTAACATTAAAATTATTGTAGTGAAGATGTGTTCTAATGAGATTTATGGAGATTATTGAAATAAAGACTTGCTAATTGTTGTTATATGGAAAGGTAACATGATAGGATTGTGATTTTTTTTACATAAAATATGTTAAGTAGGTAAATTTATATACCTTACGACGGGCGATAAATGAAGTTATTCATCAATACAGGGTCTTATTAAATTACTTTATTCAAAAGATTGAATGATACATTTGCCAATCAAAATATAAGAGTTTTTTAGTTTATGAGGACTTCTACATGCGTCATTAACTTTTTGGCTTTTGTTTTGTAGATGACTATGATCTAGTCTCCAAGATTTTTTTATTAGTTTAATGCACTTATTTTTATTACTTTATAAAACGTTCTAATTAACTATAGTTACTAAACACAAATGTTTTTATATTAAAAATGTTTATAATACATTAAAAAGGTTATCTAAATAAGTATTTTATTTTTTGGAATTTTGCATTCGTCTTTATGGACAACTTTTCTATTTACGTTATTATTGCTATTGATTTCATTGAGTTTATTAATACTATTATTCTAGTTACTATCAATTACAACTTCTTCTGTATATTTATTTATCTATATGACATAATTATAGTAGGACAACCCAGAAAAATATTTGAAACTGAGTTTACAATGGGCGGTCAAAGGCAATTTAATCTAAAACACTGTGTTGTTCTTCATATCATACATATCCACCTAAATATTTACAATTATCTACAATGGTTTCATCAATTAACATTTTCACAATAAGCGACCTACTTAAATAAAAAGTAAAGTATTTAAAACCTACTATCAAGAACATAGAAGAATATAGTACTTTAAAAGTACGATACCCTCCTTTTTTTTCTACAACTTTTTACATTTATGCTTAATTCGTCAACGTGTTGCAAGTCCTTTAGAATCAACATTATGGCTACTTACAATAGCTTGTCAATAATTTATTTCACTTTCTTCTTTTCTTCGAATATATTCGTTTTAAAGAAGTATTGTCTGAGGTTTGCCAGCGGGGCATCCACTAGCAGCCAGAAGACTGTGGCAGCTAACATAGTGTGTACTATGACAATGTGCACGTCGTACATCTGGGAGCAGAAACAATATCGAAATTAGGTTTCAAAAATATAAGGGCCTTCGCAATGTTAAATCAAGTTTTTGATAATCTATCTGGAAGGTTATTAGTTTATTTCAAGCAACTTAACCAAATATTCTAAAAATCATTTATCATTCTGAAAACTCCTGAAAGACTGGAGTCTCCTCAGAAGAGCTTGGTTTGTTTAACAAGAAGAGACTTCTATAAAATTTTTGGGCCACAACGGGTAATTTTTTCTCTCGGTCTGATTTTCCTATTTCCTAGTTTTTTTTATACATTTTCCAACACCAGTAACACAAATAAAGCAAAAATACAATGCAACGAGTCACATTTAAGTTAATTCACGTAATTCGTTATTTTCAAATTTAATATGCCTCACCGCTCACGATAGTTTCTTTCCTAAAATAATACAGTTTGGAACGATCAAATAGCTTCACTAAAAGTAGGGTGTGATTCTATAAGACTTCGTTCTAAACTTCGAATCTGAATCCGCTGTGAGTAGTAGTACACTAGCGCTACACTAGCGCTACACTTGCGAGTTGAACTAAATTGACAGCAACATTTTGAAAGATAAAGGTATGAGATGACGTTAAAAGTGGCATTCCAAAATTTAAATACCCCGTCACTTCGACACTCACTTCGCACTCGAACAAGATTCAAAATCAAACAAATTTTATAGAATCGACGTGCTTAGATTCAAAATCAAACAAATTTTATAGAATCGACGTGCTACACTCTTACTCGATCAACAGTTTTTATCTTTGTTTGACGTTCAAAAGTAGAGAGGAAACCATCGAATCAAGTGAATGTTTACTTACAACAGTCCAAGCCGATACAACGCGGGTAGACGTCAAAGTCACCGCGTATTTTCTCACGAAGAAAAAATGCAGGAGGTATGCACTATATGACAACTGACTCGGGATCCGCCAGAAACGCCACTCGATGATGCTTCTATACAAATCTGGGGAAGATAATAAAAAGTCTAAAGTATAATGTCAATAGTCTAAGGTTTAAAGTATAAAGACTTTTACACTTTTTGCCATGATAGGCGATTCAATGTCGGTCCTTTTAATACTATTATTCCTTAAGGAATTTCGCAAAGAAAAAATACTGCGTATTTCTCATTAAAACACTTATACAGCGCCGCTCGCACACTCAAACGCAAAAGGGACGCTCGCCTATAGTCATAGAACATTATTCTTAAATTTATGACCGGAGTGATACCACGGCCTCACAGAAAACCGGCGTGTAATAACCACAGCCTTATGTCTTGCTGTGTAAGTTACCGGAGGCGCAATATTTCCCCTCCCCCAATCCCTAAATCTCCAAATTCCTTATCCCCAAATTTTTTCCAAATTACTCCTCTGCTCATTTGCCGAGCTATCAAATAAAAAAAGCAATACGTTTTGAGAGTTTCATGACGTCACTGTCGTCGGAGACATTGGACATTAAAGTTTTGGTTTCATACATAAGTTCTCTTCTTTCTTTACTCAGTCTGTTATGCTATGGAATGCACTACCCACGGAGATTAGGATGGCAACCAGTCGTTTGTCTTTTAAATCAAGATTGCGTGAGCATCTTCTGAAAAAATTGGCGATTTCAAATCTTTCATAACTTTTATTTTTATATACATACATATATATATATTTATATATATTTATTATTCGTGTATTATATAATATACCTGATTTATATATATTTATTTATATAATGATATTGTTTTTTTTTTTCGTTATTATATTTATATATGGTATCTAAGTAATGTAAATTGATAAAATTTTGCTATTTATTCTTATGTCACCTGCCACTCTCATCTCTCAATCACCCAAAGGTCGACTGTTAGACAATGCCTAAGGCATTAAGTCCACCTTTACATGTTTTTGTATAAATAAATAAATAAATAATTTTATTACATCAATGTCACTGTCTCCCAGAGCTTTATTGAAAAACCAACCCATAGCTTTATTATTTCCTACTGACTATAGATTAATTATTAATAATTGAACTCCGTCCAGATTCTGTAAGTACGTGTGCAGCATGGGGGTGACTACTCCGACGGCAAGCAGAAGGCCCAGTACAAGTTTCTTCATGCGAATATTCCTGCAGATCAGGAAGGCGATACTGCCAATGCAATAGAGTTGGGTGTCAGCTGCCAAGTACCTGGTGAGAAAACAATTTATAACTTGGCAGCGGCGTTTTATTTCTTGCGGCACATGCGTGGGTAGGGATTGCAGCAGGTCATACAACCTTAGTGTGGCCTAAGGGCCGACTAATAGACTGCATTTATTTGACAAAGAATGAACAGCATAGCTCTTGAGAATGCCCTTATTGCCAAAAATGCAGACCTCTTACTCTTAAGATCTAATGTTACGGTGTAAAAAAGTTGTGCTATAAGAGAGGATGATATCTGATAACCGATCTCTTCAACTAACAGTTACTTGTATGAGTGTTGCTGCTAAAGATGTTAGCGAAGACATCTAAGTCGAAGTCAATAATTTATTTGAAATAGAAGACAAGTTTAAATGTCAACCAAAACATTACGATCATGATGAGCGCTTTATATCTACTGAGCTCGACATTTGAGTTTTTATTTACGTGGCGTTGATTTGTTCGTTTTTACCCGCGAATTCATTCGCGCGGAATAGTGGCTTCCTGAAGATTTTTAGTATAAAAACTATCCTATATGTCCTTTCTCAAGTTCCAAACTATGTCTGTTCCAAATTTCACAGAGATCGGTTCACTTATTTAGGCGTGAAGAAAAGACAGACAGACAGAGATATTAGTTTGGAAAACAATATTTGAGTAAATAAATATACGTACCAAGTATGTATCATACACTCGGAGTTGTCGAAATAGTTGTTGATGTAGAGGAGGTGCTTCCACCAGTCGCGTCGACAATCAGCTATCTCGTTGCCTACAATCTACAAGCACAAGTATAAAAACATATAATCGAAAACATATATCAAGCAAACGTGTTGATGATGATGATGATAACTGATGATGATGTTCAAACAAGTTATGGTTAAAAATGTAGTAATTTATGATTTTTATATTACATAACTAGGGTCTAGTTTGGGTTCATTAGCTTTGTCATGCGAAAAAATGGTTGTCAGTTGGAATCGGTGGTCTAGAATTTGGGCCCGGTCAAGGGTAAGGTAACTGACTAATGATGTCTTGGGGCTCGGCTCAGACTAGGACAAGAAACGAGTAGATTTTTAGTAAAAAACAGACTGACATTCCCCTTCGCCCCATCCTTGGCGGGAGAAGGAATTGGTAAATTATTCACAGCAATAAAAACGTACTCTTAAAATAATAACATTAGGGATTAAAATGATATGATTGTATGTTATTGTCTAAATAAAGATAAATATTTAAATATTACCTTCCAATTCGGCTGAGATGATATTCTCCCAAACTTAGAAGCTGTCAAGGCCAACACAATGGCGTACGATGGAGTTAATCTGAATAAGAATATAACATTATAGGCATAATTATGTACACGTTCACATAAAATTAATAAAAAAAAAATGTTCATTATTCATTAGGCAAACAGCCTTTAAAATTAGGTTTAATATTTAAATTAGGTTTTTTAACTAACTTTAAATTCAGGAAAGAAGGTCCTCAAGTGGTCTGAATATTTTATTTCTAGTTATAAGATTCTTCTTTGTGTTCTGAACATATTAATATATGGCTACCTCTCTCAAGTCGCTGTACGTTAAGGTACAGCCAGCATATATTTTCTTATACCTTCCCCTTTCACCAAAGCCCCATTCTCCATATCTCAAAAAAACCAAAAGGTTGATATTTTACTGTTGATTCGTCTCCTTGTATGTCCAAAAATAGAAAACTTTTCATTACTTACCTGGTCCACCTCATGAGGAATTGTATCGGGATCATCTTCCATGAAGGTTTGTTTTTCTCAGAGTATTTCAGCCAGATAAATATAAGGAGGAAAGAAGAAATCACCAAAAACGTCTGGATTATCAGCGGCCCGTTCAATATTATTGGCATTGGTCCAAAAAAGTACAACTGTAACATTCAATGTCAGCTTTAAAACTTGAAAACCAGGTAAATCCACCGTTAACTAACTTTTGTATAAAATACAAAGAATTAAGTAATTGTGTTTCAAATCGGGATATGTCTCCATTATTATAGGTATTTGCAACAAGTATGAAGCCTATTACGTACAAAAGTTTTATACCACTCCTTTTAAGTAACTGTGTACTCATTTGTAAGTATTCATTTGTAACGACTTTATTTCGAAAAACAATGCTAAGGACTGCATTAGGTATTTATTAAATAAATCTAAGTACGACACTCATAGTGATAAAGAGCGTAGAACAAAAGTTAATCTAATGTCAACGGTAGCTATAATTTCGATTTGTTATACATACTCCTTCCACGTAATCAGTATTGGATGGTAAGCTCATAGTGGCCACACCTGTATGACCTGCGATGACGAGATACATGGTCATGGTTCTGTAAATAAAATAATTTGCATCACAATAAAATTCCCTTAATGTGTTCACAAACACCACACTTCAAAATAGACCAGACTCACAAATTACGTTTATATGTTTTCATAAAGAATGCAACTCAACCATAAAACCATTTGACCAAGCAGTCTGAGTAATTCCACATTCCACACTCATATTGTTGGTACGTCACCGTGCTCTATATAAAAGTCGTTGAGAAATAGTCCAATGCATTTAAAACAATAACTTTACCTGATGCCATGGATTCCTTGTAGAATTGGAAAACGAGGTTCTCCTGTCACATTTGTTAATTTCTTCCAATTTCGAGATATTGAAAAGCAGCTAAGGAACGTTGAATCTAGAATAAGAAGTATTGGTTCAAATGCTTCGAAACAAACTGGTGGACGATAAAATAAAACAACAATGGTACAGAATTGTATGAAAAGTTAAGAAGCAGAATTAAGGAAGTAAGTGAATTGATTACGTTTTAAATTCTTTTCACTACCTTTGTTTTTGCATCTTTAATCTATTTTTTTTATATTCCAGATAATTCATTTTATAGATGGGGCAAAATACAAACGCTTGAGGATGAAACACGATATTAATTAAAATGTAACATACCATCATTATCTTTGTCCTCCGCAAAGTTGGCTACTATATTTACAATCAATATTGATATGCAAAATAAGCCGACGTAAAAATCTACACTATCAAATTGTATTTTCATATCGTTTTTAGAACAGTCATATCCATCCAACATTACAGTATTTAATTGATAATTGTAATACAGGGATTCATTGATGCATGCCCCAAGGGTCGATCTTAGGTCCCTCCCAGTTTCGTGGAATCTTTTACATGTTTGAGTGACACAAATCCCACGTCTTAGTAGCGTGTGGTTGTAATGTGTCGGTCTGTGCGCTGAATATTTCTGTAGATGAAAAAATATTACTTGAATTATTAAATTGCCTCTATTTAACAGTATATAGTTTCTACTAGTCCCTTTGTTTCTTTATGTCTATCTGTCTGTAGTTCAGTTAAAAAAATAGTTTTTTTTTCTAGTATCTCCCCTACGTGTTTATGACTGCACCAATTTTACCTCTATCATAGCCAAACGTGGATTGTACTCGTCTGATACGAGAACAAATTCCGCCTTGCAGTACAGCCACTTAGCATCTTGTGTGCAATTCTCGTAACTATCCAACTGGATCACAGGAGGCATCAACGCATACTCTGATTCTGAAAAATAAGGAACAATAGCGATGATGATATGTTGTTGATGATGATGGATATTTTTATTTTTTAAGAGTAGCTAGTAATAAGCTCACTAAGCTGGCAAAAGGGAGGATCCTCCGACGAGGCGAGGTAGGTAGGTACCAGGTATCACCTGGTAGGCAAGTTCAACAAGACAAACGTTGAGGTGTTTTCTTCATAAGTTAATCTGCGTCCGAACTTCACTTTGATGGATGGATTTGTGTAATTTTTTTTCATTGATATTTTACTGGCGTCGCTACAACTCGATAACCTTAAACCTTGCCCTTCACAGACACCATAAGCTATAACAACACACACTTGAGTTAACTTCTTTATTATTTTCTTCAGTAGAAAAATACCTTGTTAATTTTAAGCTATTTCTTTGAATTTCTGTTTTGATGTGTAAGTATATGACTTATGAATATTGAATATACATATTTTTCTCCTTTTGTGTGATGGTTCCTAGGCCTATGGAAAGTCTCCTACTAGGTGGACGTCAGAGTCATGGGTAGTTTAGTCAACATCTTCTGGGCGACGAACTAGCAGCAATGACACAAACAGGGTGGTTTTCGTAATAAAAAATGCAAACCAAGTGTGTAATATTTGTTAATTAAAAAGCATAAACATACCATTGAGAGAGTAAACTTCGGCAGAAGAGTTTTGAAACAACAAAACACTTAATACAAATAATATAAACATTTTCTTATGTCTTTTATTCATTATAACATCTTATTTTTACGGCACAACATTACAAGGTAAAGTCAAATTGAGAACTAAGGATAAAATAATGTATAACATCCATTATTCTTGTTTATAAGTTAATATATTATGTGAGTAGGTATCTTTATGTATATAAAATTTATATGTCGCAGAGAATTAGCGAAATCAGTGATTTCGCAAAAAACTAGATAATTGTCTGCCGGTATAAGACAAATAATAGAAACCACATTTTATCCCACGGGTGCGACGAAACCCACGACGACTCAGGTAATTTTTGACGCCAAGTATCGTAGATCTAAGTTAACCAAAAGTGTCCTAAGTAATTCACACTTTACTAACTTAAACTCAATGCGCTTTATTCGACTGGTAGTTGTTTCGTACGTCGTTTATTAATATAACAGAGGCTGCATATGTTTTAAATTCAAAAGTAACTCTGTCTGTTTGTCTTTTCTTCACGCCTAAACTACTGAACCTATTGTGTTTGATACAGACATCGTTTGGAACTCGAGAAAGACATATTTTTAAACCAAAAATCTGCAGGAAGTCACTATTCCACGTGAACAAGCGGGCAATAGCTAGTTTGCAATAAATTAATATTAAACAATTGAATGGACACTTTTCAGTAGGTATGTTCTTTAGGTTTAGTTTAGACTTATGACGTATCACTTTACTAAGCAGATTTCATAAACATGGCTATTTGACATCTACCGGGATTTTCGGATATCTCTTGGAATTAAGTGATATTTTAGAGCTTCCGTGATATCTCACAGGAATTTCGTGAAACCTTTGATATTTTCATCTTATTGCGACATACTCATACATATACAATATGAACATGTAAACGTCTGTTTGTGATTTTAAAATAACTATATAGATACTGAATTGTTTACTTTTATTTATCCCAAACAGGACCCAGGACATTAATATTTTATTAAAATATTGTATTTGACTTTGATGTACCTACCTGTAACACCTCAAACACCAATGTTTAGAAATATATTTTTTGATTCTGATTCTGGTTTTGTTTGTTTGTCAGGGGCAAACTTGCGTATTTTAATAGCATTGTTTTTATTACCATTGGCCAAAAAATCACAAAAAATACAGAATCAATTACAATATATTGTTTTGTGTCAGAAGTGATCAGAAGTTTATTTCTCTAATAACCATCACACTACATATCGCCGTCCTACGTAATAACGCGAACGGATTCGCGGTACAAAAACTGTTGTAATTCTAATGTTTGCTAAACTTGTCCTTAATGAGATTAAATTATTTAAATTGATATACAGAAAAAAAGGCAGGCGTAACTTTGCGGAAATCCATACTATAGATAAAGTTATCTAGTTTTAGGGTCGAGTACGGCTGGTGTAGTCGTTGTAGTATGTTTTTTTGCTTTGCATACCCTTTAAGCTTTTGGCTTATTTAATAAACAAATAATGCTACAAGGACATAGTATATTATCCAAGAAAATACTTCGCTTCGCCTCAAAATTTTCTGAAATTATAGAATTTTTCAACCTCGTCAACCAGTACGATAGGCACGTATGCGGACGGAGAATCCGCAATACAGTCCCTGGCTTCTTGAGGAGGACCATTTGCCCGTCTTCCACGACTATCCTCCTTTCGTCACGATTGTCCTCAAGTGTGGCCTTGATTAAGTGGGCCTTAAGTGTGTGTTATTTAAGTTATGTTTAGGCTAAATACCTAATTTTAATTTGTGACCTATCTAAGCACGATATATGTATATATAATTAACCATTGATGACGAATTTTAATTTGTATAACCTGTTTAAATTCAAATTAATGAATAATTTTTTCATGTGATAGGAAGGCAAAGTAGCCGACAGATTACCTGATGGTAAACAATAATTTAAAACTACGTAAGTTTTAGTTTAAGATGTAACTTTCGCTGCAAGCCATTGTTAGTATCGTAGCTCGCCACCCGACGAGAACCAGACTCGTACTACTGCTCGGCAGAAGGCGCGTAGCGTTCGCCACGCGGCTGAAAGAGCCAACAGACCATCACAGATGGGACTCCATAAGACTGATGTTCAGTCGTGGTTGGTCGCAATAATTAATCTCGGCCCCGGCCTGAAGCACAGGAAGAAATGGGAATTTACCACATTTAGTCAGAAAAGTATGATACTCGCTTTCTCCCCACCCAGGATGAGAGAAGTGATTTGAGGGTCTTATATGATGACGCTAGATAATGACGAGACTAACATAATAATTAACGCCTCTAACGCCATCTAGGTACATGACCTAGAACTGTCTCATCTTCAAATTCTATCTTTAATAGAATACAATCTTAGATAATAATAAATTATGTAACTATTTAAAAAAGCTTCATATTTTACTCATCAGATGGCGCTCTGAGTGAATTTAGTACAAGGTCTAGTTAAATCAAACCATTTTCATATAAAACTACATACAGGGGAGAGTTAGGGCTAACTCTCCAATCCCTTAGAAAATATTACCAGTGAATCATATTTTTCATACCCCACAAATAACAAACACACAACACATACCTTACCTACCCATATACGAAGCCATAGCTGAAACTATTCAGCGGCGACCTCTCGCGTCCGGCCTTAGCCGGGGCCACGGTGGTGCGAAGAAGAAGAGGGAGTTATCATGCTCACGCCCCTGTAGACCATACTTTGCTGGTGATGGTGATTAATGCTCTAACCTTCTCCGTATGAGTAGAGGCCTTTGCTCAGCAGTGGGCACTTATAGGCTGATGATGATGATGATGATAAGCACGAAAATCCATAAGATTTTCTAGATTTTTATTAAAATAGCAATAAAAATGTTGATTGCAATGAATGTATGCATAAAAATGTCGATTAACTTGATTTGTTATTGATGATGCTGTTTATTATGGAAATGGAAAATCCAAGAACGATTTGATTCTATGGTCATGGTCATGGCGGCCAGAAGTTTGAGCAAGGTAATGGTACCAACTGCAGGGTCAGGTACTCAGATAACCGGTCGAGATGTTACGGTTCGTGTTAAATTATAGATAATGATTATTCTGTTCCTGCTTATGGATATCACAAATTCGTGTTTTACGACTTTTTATCTTTATAATTTTAACATGACGACTGCACGGTTGGTGCGGTGGCTGGGCGACTGGCTACCGTGCAAAGTATCGCGGTTTCGATTCCCGCACGGAGCAACTCTTTGTGTGTCTCAAATTGTATGTTTGTAACCGCACCAACGACATAGGAGAATATCCTAATGTGGGGCAACGTTTTTTCAAAACAAAAAAAATATTTCTTTAACCTAAATTTCTGAATTAAGATCGATCATTTTGATTCTACACGAAGCAATTGTTTATATAATCCACATATCCTTTTTTATAATTATAATCCACATAGTCCAAGATGTACCATGTAAATGTAATGCTTATTGCATGTTTGTAAACGCAATTAAGACAGAGAAATGAATCACAGAATCCCAGTGTGGGGAAATGTTTTTTAAAATATAAAAATAGTATGATAATTTCATGCATACATAAGGATATCCTACATATATATAACGGGTATAACAACAAAAAAGACATATTCTGCTTCAAATTGAATAGAACAATATAATAATATACATAAATACTTATATGTGTAGCTCTGAAAAATGTTAATTTTATAGTTAATATATTCAAAGTAATTTTTTTTATTGCGAGCTTGCAAGGTCTCCTTTTGACCTTTGTTAATTAATCTATGAATTTGATACAAGGAACTGAAGTCAAGGCCAATACTCAGCACTAAAATTACACGATATTTTAATGCCTATTTTACCCTTCGGGGTAGGCAGAGATCTGTAGAGCGTATTGAGATCTTGAAGATTTTTTAGATTACTTTTATGTGTGGGAAAGCCTTGCTTCCGCACGAATGGGTCGGCTCCACCGGAGTGATATCACGGCCTCACAGAAACCCGATGCGAAACAACTACAGCGTGGTATTTCGCCATATAAGTGTGGTTACCGAGGGCCCAATCTTCTCCTCCCCAATTCCTAAATCTCCGAAAACCTAATCCTCAAAGGCCAGGACTTGAAACTCCTTCTGGTGTTGCCACCATCAGGTTATCGTCCTATGATCATAAAAAAAGGTTAGATCAAATAGCTAACTAACCGGACGACTGGCTAGTGGAGCGGGGAAGTGTTTTGTCGGGGAGTATAAACTAGTGTTATTTTTTAACCGACTTCAAAAAAGGAGGAGGTTCTCAATTCGACGTGTATTTTTTTTTTTTTTTTTTTTTTTATGTATGTACACCGATTACTCGAAGACGCCTGGACCGATTTGCAAAATTCTTTTTTTATTCGATAGGGTATACTTGCCATTTGGTCCCATTGTCATGAGGTCAGGATCTGATGATGGAATCCTGGAGAAACCGAGGGGAACTTTCGAAAATTGTAGGGGCGAGTAGTGTTTTTGTATGATGTTTAGGTAGGCCTTTATCAACACTACAACTTGACGAAGGTCGAAGTCGACCAGATGTTGGAGCTGGAAGACAGTCGAGGGATCTCCTTGACTATTTGAAGTAGTTGCCTTGTGTTTGGGCTTGAATGATGCGTATTGACGAGCACTTTGCAGCAGGCTTGGTTGTAACTGTCATTAAGGGTCTGATGATGAGAACGAAGGACAGCTCAAGGAACTCCTGAACGGTTTACAGTAACTACTTCGTATTTGAACTTAATTCATTTATATTGATGAAAACTTTGTACCTGTATGTATTATAACAACTGAAGGTTTGCAGTTTACCTGATGATGGAGACCATTGACCAACGAGGGAATTCCGGATGGAACCGAGAGACAGTCGAGAGAACTCCTCAACGATTCATAGCAGCTTCCTTGTGTTTGAGCTTAATTAATTCGTTTTGATAAGAACTTTACATCTAGATGGATTGTGACTGTCATCAGGGATCTGATGATGAAGACGAAGGACAGTCTAGGGAACTCCTCAACGGTTTACAGTAGCTACCTCGTGTTTGGACTTAATTTATATTGTTAAGAACTTTGCTGGAGAGATGGCCTGTGTTCCAGTAGTGGGAACATTAAAATGGCTGATAATGATGATGATGATGATGATGAGAACTTTCCCATTTCTTGAGAGCGAGCGGCTCCTTTCGTTGGCCTAGGTACACAAAGCTACTTAAAAAGTATATACTATTCAATATGTTATTTATGTTTAAAATGTTACTGTAGTTTACAGAAGAACTTGTAACAGATACTAAAAAGTAAAAAATAAAAAAAACTACGTTTAAAAAAACCGACTTCAAAAACAAAAAAGTGTCAAATAAGTAATTAAAATTGATATTCTAATAGCACTCTTACGTACGCGAAGCTAATACTTTTAATATTAATAATAAAACACTATCAATTCTATGTGCTACCTATTCATAGATTTGAAGTCGGTGCCAAGCCCTAAACAGAATAAAACTAAATGAGAATTAAGACTGTTTAATTGCTGAAAGACGAAATTTCCACAACTAACAACGCAGCCATCTACTACTACTTTTAACAACCATGTACGAGAAAACTTTCATAATTCATCCAAATATCTTTCTAAGCTATATACAGTTTCGCCGGTAACGCAACCATATAGACTTCTGATTCTACGCTTACGCCATCAAGTTAGAAAATCGGTACTACATTTCTTAAATCCTAACAAATAAATTCACACGCGCCCGGCGAGTGTAGGTACTCATGTAATCATGCTTATTATATTGTGTATTAGGCTTGGCACCGACTTCAAACCTATGAATAGGTAGCACATAGAATTGATAGTGTTTTATTATTAATATTAAAAGTATTAGCTTCGCGTACGTAAGAGTGCTATTAGAATATCAATTTTAATTACTTATTTGACACTTTTTTGTTTTTGAAGTCGGTTTTTTTAAACGTAGTTTTTTTTATTATAGGTGCCACTAGATCAAGTTAAAGCACCCTCTAAGGGCCTAGCACTTAGCGGGACTTATCGGAAACCCGTGCCAAACGAATGGCAGATAATGACAGGCATACTGGTTCATTGCTGGAGACTACCTCGTGGGCCGAATAGTTGGAATAACGCTGGTCAGTGATTAGTATCAATAGGGATTCCTGTGAGAACATAGAGATTTGCATATTACTTTGTTCTTTTATTTAGACAAATACTGATTGAAATGTTTGTTTCCAAGGTCATTTTTGATTCATTCTCGCGAAAGAAACCATTTGATTATTTTCCTTCCTCAAAAAAAGGATGTATCTATGAATTACCAAAATTAAGTAGATTTAAGAAAACCAGTTCCTTAAACTAAAGAAGAGTTATACGAAAGTTCTAGAGACTATGAGTTATGTAGCATGTATAGATTAAGCAACAAAATGTAACCATTTTTATAATTTAAAAGGCTCAAATTAGCAACGCTAGTCGAATGTATCAACTTTGAACGCCTCAGAACCCCTTCCCTTGATTTTTTAAAGTTGTACTACTTAAAAAAAATACTATTACATATACAACTGGTTTGACCTGTGTTAGACAACGAATTTTAATGTAAAGTCGTTTGCACACTGGCTGTACGATGGCTTTTACATTGAGATATGGAAGCGATACGCAACGTAGTGACTTAAGGTCGTAATAGAAAAAAATAAATGTGACTTTGTGAACGAATCCGATAATTGTCAGCTTGTATTCGTAAATTTATTTAAAATATACAGTGGATTCATTCGTTTTAGATAGATCCGTTAAAGCGGATTGATGTTAAATATATTTGACAAAATATGTTAAGCATAATTTAATAATTGATAGACGTTTTTGATGATGGTTTTGTAGTTGTGACTTGAGCTGTGAAAAAATTATTTGAAGTAGAAAATATTTTGTTAAAGTTTTATAAATGTGTAGTTAAAGAAAGTTGAGAAGATAAAATGGAGAAGTTTATTGTGATGTTGTGTTTGTTACACAGCTGTTATGGTGTTATTTATAATTTAAATGGTAAGTACCGATATATTGTTTTAATTCTAAGTATTTATGGCTGAACAGTTGTAAAGTATGTAATTAAATAGGTGTGTGGTAATTTAGATTTTATTCCTGAGTTTGACGTTAAAATTGCTGTAATAATTTGCAAACAGCAATATTATTTTATGGTGGAATTTTAGTACACTAAATTGTATATGTATTTTTTCACTGTTATCGTTCTTCTTATTTTTGCAATTTATGGCAGGGTTTTTGTATATTAATGTAGTGTATTTTAATCACTATGGAAATGCGCAAACTGTTTATCAAAAAGTATTAGAAAACCTCAATATAATTTTTGAAGGCGTATACGTAGATATCTCAAATGTATGGGTTTGATAAAAAATACAATTTGATTGTCAGTTCTAAGCATGGTAACACCCCTTAATCTAATATTTTTTTCAATGTTTATGTGTGAAAATATTACTGCGATTTATTGAATACGCATACTCGTATAATTACCAAGTTGCAACAATATGATTATAGTACAATAATATAATATTAGGTCGGAAAAGCGCGGCCGTGACATACGGACCGACGGCCATACAGACATGACGCATGAATAGGGCTTCCGTCTTTTGCCATTTGGTTGTGAAACTACTATGAAGGAAAGAAGAGACATTTACGACGAGAAGTACTTCTGACTTATATCTAACTCGGCTTTGCAAGGATACAATGCTGATACTAAATTTCTCCAGTACTGAATGGATGTTATTATACATAAACTTCTTCTTCAATCACTCTATCTATAAATAATAAAAATCCGTTGCGTACTTGTAAAGATTTAAGCATACATATGGATATTATTATAGGGACAGAGCAAGCGATTTTGTTTTATACTATGTAGTGATTGCAAGCATATGTGCTAATGAGGAATTGTCATTGCAATGGAGATGAGGTACTATTTCTTTTAGTAAGAGTCTGACAGTCCGAGACAGTCTTTAAGAGTATTTTCCCACCAAAATACCTTGATAACCACATATTGTTTGTTAACGTGCGAATTTCCGGGACTACCGGTACAAATTGAACAATTGTTTTTGTGTTAGATAGAGCTTTTCTCGAATAAGGCTATAGATAGACGATCAAACATCACGCTACGACCAAAAGGAGAGGAGGGGCGACTGAAACCGGGAGTAAGGATATAAGTATCTTTTCTTATCGCTAGAGATATGATTGAGCGCTAAAATGCTGGACCACAACCTCACAGAATATTTTGTGAAATAATGCTTGTGTTGATTTTCTGCGTGACTGTATGAGTTTACTAGACCTCATTCTTCTCTCCTTTAAAGGCCGGTAACGCACTTGTTAGTCCTCTGGCGTTGGAGGTATCAATATGCTTTAAAAACTTTTTTTTATGGAATAAGTCGGCAAACGGGCAGACGCATTACCTGATGGTAAGCAATCGGCGTCGCCCATGGACATCCGCAACACCAAAGGAGTTATGAGTGCGTTGCCGGCCTTTTGGGGATAGGGGTTGCGGATATAAAGATTGGGAAGGGATAGGGGAAGGGGAGGGATTGGGCCTCCGGTAACCTCACTCACACGGCGAAACACAACGTATCACTCCGGTATCACTCCGGTCGAGCCGACCTATTCGTGCCGAAGCTTGGCTCTCCCACACTTAAAAATAACTGCTAATTTCGCTTCATATTCCAAAAATAGAAGTTATATACACTACTAGCTACTCTCACGCGGTTTCACCCGCTGCTCGACACCATTTATTCACTCAAGAACATTGTAGCTATCTATCAGTGAAAGAATTTTGGCAATCGGACCAGCGGTTCCAAAGATTACCCCCTACATACAAACTTACAAATTTTACCTCTTTATAATAGATGTAGGCTTGTCTAGTCTATCATTGCACAATCCGAAATATCACCTCATCGTGGGGTTTTTACAATTTACCAATACATATACATATACATTGGTAAATTTGTAGGCAGGTATGTGTAACATCATATTTTTTGGTTTTTGATTTTACATTTTGATGCATTTTTTATTCAATCACAAAACTTGCGTCATAGTTTTATAACAGGTATGAGAAAATTGATACGTATATTATACCGGTAACTATATTGTATCACGCTTTTATTCCTTTTAAAAACCTGTTATAGTTATGTTATAGTTATAGTAGCAAATTAAAATCAAATTATTAATCATATTATTATCTTCTAGCTTCCGTCCCTGTTGTACGTTAATAAAAAGTTTTTTATATCACGGGTAGCCTATAATCTATGTACTTATACAAAATGTCAACCAAATCGGTTCAGACGTTTATGCGTGCAAGAATAACAAACATCCTTTCATACGTAAGTGTGTAAGAGCCAAAGCTTCGGCGCAAATGGGTGGAGTGATACCACGGTCTAACAGAATACCGGCGTGAAACAACCACAGCGTTGTGTTTCGCCGTGTGAGTGAGGTTGCCGGAGGCCCAATCCCGCCCCTTCCCCTATCCCTTCCCGATCCTTATATACGCAACCCCTGTCCCCAAAAGGCCGGCAATGCACTCGTAACTCCTTTGGTGTTGCGGATGTCCATGGGCGGCGCTGATTGCTTACCATCAGGTAATCCGCCTGCTGGTTTGCCAACTTATACCACAAAAAAAAATCATTCTCACAAACTTTCACATAGTTATTACAGTAGCATAGTAGCATATTAGTAGGATAGGGCATTATCATCTATACTTACTGATATTTTTATTGTTTATGGAATATGCTCCGGAGCTATTTGACTTATTCGAAAAATACTTTTACTGTTAGGAAGCTACACTAGTATCTCTGGTGAACATAGGCTACATCCTAAGCGAGTGAAACCGCGGAGCACAGCTTGTATTATTGTAGGTAAACCAACTTAAATCCTTAATGGGAATGCGGGTCCATTTTCATACATCGTTGCTTCTTTTCCATTATCTAAATGACAGACTTGATAGATTTTAAAATTTTATCTCATGTCGTTATCCATAGCGCATCATTAATAAATAAATGAGTAAATTCTTCTAATATTAAATCTCATGACGTCTCTACGAGACTGCCATTGTTATAAAAAGTGGTCCTGCCTGGACCTGTTTTCATTAAGCAATTATTAATAACTGAATAAAAAAAGTCAAGGTAAAAATTATAAACGATGCTCCTATATTTTGTCAAATAATAATATTTTTTGAATAATTTTTTCAAACTTACTTGTTTACCCATTTTTATATTAAGTACCCGATACGTCATTTAATTTTGAATGGCTTTAATTAAAGAGGGAATACGATATGTTTCTATCCTTGTCTTTTTGGGTCAAGACATTGGAAATTGGTTTTTTAATGTTTGAAGTATGAACGAATTAAAGTATTTAATTGGATAGAGTGAAAACATACACGTTTGTCTTTGTCATTTCAAACTTGACGTCAAAGAAATGTGATAAATTATTTTTAAAACATTTTTTTGGAAGGAGAACCAAATTTTTCTTTTTGCAAGCGCCACATATTTATACGATGATGTTAAGTAGGTATTTATTTATTCTTTATAAAATTACAGAGTAAACTTAAGAACTAATTACAATGTCCCACAAAACTGTAAAAACAGTCTATAAGGGATTGACAAAAATATGTATTACTAGCTATTCCCGCGCGGTTTCACTCGCTGCTCGGCTGCATTTGATTGTAGCGTAATGTTTTGCGAGGAGTTCCAAATTATGTCTGTACCAAATTTCACAGAAATCGGTTCAGTAGTTTAGGCGTGAAGAAAATATATGCAGACAGAGTTACTTTCGCATTAATAATATACCTATTAGTTTGGATTTAGTTGTTATTTAAATTTTGTGACCTTTTAAACCTTCCCTGTACAAGATACAAGAAATTTTATTTGTCGAAAACATGGGTTTACATACGTAGCATGCAGGGTGGCCAATGGGGACAATATCGAGGAGTATTTCAAGACCACAATAAGCCATGTCTGTTTAGCCTTTCTCCAGTTTTAGCGAGACTAAAAAACAGCAAGTTTTAATATATGTATATAATTACTAGCTTTTGCCCTCGACTTCACCCGCGTGAAATATTGACTTCTGCAGATTTTTGGTTTAATAGTTTTTAAACCAAAAATCTGCATAAGTCAATATTCCTATGTGTAATTATTATATCGAATTCCTATTTCATGATAAAACTTTTTGTATACACTTGTTCCATATTAGCTGGCAGCATAGAAATAGCTTTGGATTTGAAAAAAAATTAAACAGAAAACAATTGTTTAATAAAAATTAAGAACATGTAAAACAATTGATTAAAAAAACTGAGTCCGTAAGTAATGTTGCAACGACACTATAAACTAAACCATTTTGTATGATATATTTTTATACCTACTTGTTACAAACAATAAGCGAATGAGTTCGAATTTGTTTCCCAGTCACGATTTTCATCCATCTACAAATGAGAAAATCGCTAACGATTAAAATCATCAAAATAATAAATACCAAATTAAAATTTTCTAATTACGTGTAAGTGTGGGAGAGCCATGCTTTGGCACGAAAGGGTCGGCTCGACCGGAGTGAAACCACGGAAACGGCCGTGAAACAATCGCAGCGTTGTGTTTCACCGTGTTAGGGAGGTTACCGGAGGCCTTATCCTTCCCCTCCCTCAATCCCTAAATCTCCAAATCCCTAATCCCCCAAAGGTCGGCAACGCACTCGTAACTCCATTGCTGTTGCGGGTGTCCAAGCGCTAATTGCTTACCATCTGGTAATCAGTCTGCTCGTTTGCCGACCTATAACATAAAAAAATATCTAAAGAAAATGTTATTATTTTCACATATTATAACGAAGGTCATTTAACGACATTGAAAACTTAATATGATTTTACAGTGATCCTGGATAACTTCTTGTTTTGTTTGTTATGATGAAAATATCATTTATTTTTATTCTTCAGCATTAGGACGGGCGGTAAGGTGTCAGGCTTTTGTTGGTATCATCATCATCAGCCTATAAGTGCCCACTGCTGAGCGTCTTCTCATACGGAGAAGGTTTGAGCATTAATCACCACGCTTGCTCAAAGCGGGTTGGCGATTTCAAACTTATAATTAGAAATTATAAGTCCAGGTTTCCTCACGATGTTTACCTTCACTGTAAGTCAGTGGCGTCTAAATAATCATAGAAAGTACATATAAGTCGGAAAAAGTCACATTGGTACTTGCCAGGTTTCGAACCCACACTCATGCATGAGAAGCGGGCTCCTTAACCTCCGGGCCACTACCACATTCTCCGGACCACCACCACATTTGTTGGATTTTTGGTATAAAAGACTTGTCACAACTGCGACGCAGACACGATTTTTTGAGAAAATAAATTATTGTTATTTTCATGATCTACAAATTGTTGTTCCGGCTCTGAATGTATGTTAAATTGTGTCTCTAAGACAGGCAAAATCCTTGTGAGTTGTTATGTATTTATAGAGATTTTTTCCATAATGAAATGACGTTCGTCTATATAATAACAACACAATAAAACCAGATTAGACAAAATTCTGAAATGATTCAATTAATATGCAGTCATTTTAATTGGCTTTATTTAATGTATTAATAATATAATATTTTTAAGTATAAGTTATGATGTTATATACATATATGTTTAATTTAATTAGTAATTTTAAAGAAATAGGTAAGAAAAAATAAGATTTTCTCCTGTGCCATGGTGACCCAGACCCGGAACAGGCTCAACAGGGGTCGATTTCCGCACGGAACAACACTCAAAGCGTTGTTGTGAACTAACTCTTAGTAAAAAGAATCTGTATATGAACTGATTTAAAAAGAATAACCATGGAGTTTTATGCTCGTTCTTCTCCATCGGAATCTACACTTTGGAACGAGCAAATAGCTTCACTAAGAGACTGACCGACAGACTGACACTATATCTTCAAAATTTTGTTTGAGGTTCAAAAGTGCCTGTAAGGGTATAATTGGAATAAATGATTTTTGACTTTTTTTTTCGGTATCTTTTAATCCGTAAGAGTAGGGTACTTCTGATGGAGCATCCTGGCCACCGGCGGAACGGGTTGCTCTATGAGCCCTTCTTCTCGCCTCGTCTAGAAATTTGATATTTCCCCTTAAAAATCAGTAAGTAATTTGTTTTGTTTTGTGAGCAAACATCAAGATTAACGTAGTATTTTCTCTCTTAACTTTTTTTTTAAGAATTTGCTTTAAGAAGTAACGTTTTTTTTTGTCATAAATTTTTACACTATTAACATAACTAATGTAACACTCACTTTTACTTAGACCCATAAACTAACTTTCTCTTTATGAAAAAAAGAAACTATATTGCTATGTCGAAAGACCAAACTGCCCCTTGCTTCTTCTGACTAGGGAGTTAGTGAACATAGCCAACTCATCCTCATGTTACTCTTCTTCAAAGGCCTTAAAGATACGCTCTGATGACACGAGGACATATCATTGGAACCCGTGTTATACCTACACGCCCTACATAAACTAATAATCGCTCAGCAATCTTCTGAAATCTAATCAACTATTGATCTGTTTGCAGATGGATGATGGATGTAGTATATTTAATGGTTTTATAATAACTATCGTGAGACATACTAAATTAACTAAAACATACTAAATTAACGTAGGCTGCGCGACGTCGTCGCGTCCGCGCACGCTGCTCATGGGGAAGAACCCCTCTGTGGTTCGAAACTAGTAGAGCTTTTCTCAATTTATACACGTGAGTAACCCGCGATTTTTAGTTAATTTAGTATCTTTTATTGTAATGAATGGGGTACTGTGGGAGGAATGCTGAATGAATGCTGTTATTTTTTCTTGTTTTTTTTTTGTTATTAATGTAAACGCATCAAATAAATAAATAGGTAACAAACATTTAAAACTCACCAAAATGTCAAAGAGCCAGATCTGCACGTCGATTCTATAAAATTTGTTTGATTTTGACTCGTGTTCGAGTGCGAAGTGAGCGTCGAAGTGACGGGGAAATTAAATTTTAGAATGCCACTTTTAACGTCATCTCATACTTTATCTATCAAAATGTTGCTGTCAATTTAGTTCAACTAGTAAGTGTAGCGCTAGTGTACTACTACTCACAGCTGATTCAGATTCGAAGTTTAGAATGAAGTCTTACAGAATCACACCCCTGCGCAGGAGCAAAGACAGCTATAAGAGTTACAAAACGGTCTGTGACGGTAAATTAAGCCTACGATAGGAATTTAAAAGAAAAAATCTTATGGATTAGCTTCGAAACTTGTAATGTTCTGAGATTAATTATAATTATATTATGTAAATCTTAGCCATGCTCTTACGTAATCAAAATGACACCGGTTTAGTGGAGTACCAAACTAGTTTAGTGGGACAGGTATCATATGCTAGGCAAGGTTATATTAATTTTTTTTTGGGAGGAGGATATCGTAGTATGACTTTTCTTGAAGGCAAAGCCTAGTTTGGAGACCACTAATATTATAATAATGTATCAATACTCGTTGTACAACAGTTGATTTATTTATTTACTTTATACAAAACTACTATACATAGGCCACTATAAACCACTGTACATAGACGGACTTAATGCAATGAGCATTATCTACCAGCCAACCTTTGAGTGATGCGGAGACAATGTAGTGGCAGATGCAAGAAGCAAGCAAGTTCTATTAGGTATATATTTAATGTAACTTCTCCGGGCCAGGGTCGGGCAGGAGGGAGTGTCAGACTCTTACTGACTAAAAACCCCCCACGTTTCTTGTCCTGCTCTAGGCCGGGGCCGCGATATATGACCCTTGCATCCGCAGCCCCAGTTTAAAAGAGTAAGCAAGGGTATATGCTAACACGATGACTCAGCTTTTTTCCTTGAAAGTATAGTAAACATTTTCACAGCGCACGTTTCACGTTGGCACGGTGGTTGAGCAACCGGCTGCCGCGCAACATGCTCGATTTGATCCGCGAACATTCTCGATTTTGCCTTATTATTGAGGTTATCTGAGATTCAATCCTTTCTCTAACCCAAATTCCTAACTCTCCCACCAACGAAAGGCCGGCAAAGCATTTGTTATTCCTTTGACGTTGGTGGTGTCAGTTGGAGACGCCGATTACTTACCATCTGGTGCTGATTACTTACAGTCAGGTCGTTTATCGACCTTATAAAAAAATCACGCACCTTCATCACCACACGGACGGAACACGTCTGTGGTCTATCGGTTTAGTAAAAGTAAACGATCTTGGTATTTCTCTTGATATTAAAGAGGTCGCATAAAATACATACAAAAATTATTTAAATTTAGTTTATGAGCTAACACCGATTTAGGCACACCTGATTGAATCCATATAATTATTCGATAACTCTTAAATAAAAAGCCAAGCCCAGATTGTTTAGTTACATTTAGTCAATTACCTAAACTATATACCTAAGGGTTTTGGTGTGGGTTAGCTTTGAACCCCTCAAAACCCTAATCCCCAAGAGGCCGACATCGCACTCGTAACTCCTCTGCGTGTGTCCATCAGCGGCGCTGATTGCTTACCATTAGCGCGTTTGCCGCCCTACCACACACAAAAAAAAAACTCGATAAACAATAAGAATCGTAAAGATACTCATTTAAATTTAAAGGTAAACCAGTTACATTTTTGTAGGTACTCGATTCCGGATTGACGAACCTGTTGAACGAGATACAAACATACATAATTTTCATTTTGAGATCAAAGTTCTAATAATTATATACAAAACATCCTACAACTACAACATATGTACACTTACGTCATATACATATTTTGGACACATGTCACTTGATACAAGGACAAATGTAACATTAAATAGAAGAATTTGTTTAACGTGCTTTCTAGGGAATAAGGGTAGTTTATGATACAAACTGAGCCCTCTTTTATACTTCAGTGAAGTAAATTTATTATTATTAAATTATTATTCAGCATATAAACATATAAATTACATTTTTAAATATTTCTTAAAAATAAATAATAAAAAACATTTAAAAATATAAAAAATAGTGTCCCACCGGTATCGGGAACTGGGTCCAAGCTACCGGCGGTCAGGGCTCCAGAGAAAGGAACCTCCTGACAATACGAGCCGTGTCCAGGAGTACCACTTTCTGAATCAAGCCCTTGATCCAGCCACCTAACGAGAGCCTCCTAAGATGTTGGTCGAGGCTCTTGGCTATTAAGCCATTGGCTGACACGACTATCGGTACAATGATAGCTGAATCCACTTCCCACATGTCGACAACCTCGCGAGCCAAGTCGATATACTTGATCAGTTTATCTTTCTCGGCTTTCACAAGGTTCTCGTCATGTGGGACGGCTATGTCAACAATCATTGCACGCCTCTCCTTCCGGTCCACCACCACAATATCAGGCTTATTGGCCACAATAGTCCTGTCAGTGATGATAGACCGGTCCCAATACAAGGTGATATGACCATTATCAAGGACTGGGTCGGGCTCATACCTGTAGTACGGCACTTCCGATTCCACAAGAGAGTATTTCAGAGCAAGCTGCTGATGTATGATCCTGGCTACAAGGTTGTGCCTATGCAAGTACTCGCCGTTAGCTAGACGAGAACAACCAGAGATTATGTGACGAATTGATTCTCCCGGACGGTGACATGCCCGACAGATGTCAACCGTGCCGTCCTTCACAATAAATCTCCGGTAGTTATTCGTCATGATAACTTCGTCCATAATTGCACAGACAAACCCTTCAGTTTCCCCAAAGAGGTCACCAAAACGCAGCCAGGCTACGGACGCCACCTGGTCTACATCCGGTTCATGTAGGGCTCGGAAAAAGCGTCCGTGAAGCTCCTTGCTCTGCCATACTTCCCTGCGAGCGTTAGTGTCAAGTACGACGGGTTTGCGCCAGTTCTCGATAGCCAGGGAGAGCGGGGTGAGATCTTTGTCCACTGCCACTACATCTCGATGCATATCCACGTCGGCAGCTAGGAAATATTCCCTGAGACTACATACCTCGCGGTTGTGTAGGGTCTTGGCATTTAAAAAGCCTCGACCGCCACACTTCCGCGGGATATACAGTCTCATCACCGACGACCGCGGATGATGCATTCGGTATGCAGTCAGCATTGTTCGGACTTGCCTATCCAGGGCGTCCAGTTCAGTTTGAGACCATTTGAGTACGCCGAAAGAGTACATCAATACCGGCATGACCCAACCGTTGAAGGCGCGCACTTTGTTTCCACCTGAAAGAAAGCTATTAAATACTTTCTTCAGGCGACCAAAGAAACGCTCCTTCAGCGATTGCTTCATGTCAGTGACATTGATGCCTAAAGCTTCCGACATACCCAAATACTTATAGGTTTCTGTTGGAGAGAGGGACCTTAGGTTTATGGAATCCGTGAGTTGAGTTCCCACAGATTCCACAACCTCCCCTCGTTTTACATGCATGATCGCACATTTGTCCACACCAAACTCCATCCTGATGGCACTACTGAAGGTTTCAGTTAGCTTGAGTAGCTCCATCAGTTGCAGTTTGTTGGGGGCAAAAAGTTTCAAGTCATCCATGTAAAGGAGGTGAGATATAACCTGACCACCTCTCTTCAACCGGTAGCCTAGGCCTGAATTCTCTAGGAGTGTGCTTAGGGGATTCAAGGCTAGGCAGAACCAAAGCGGACTCAAACTATCACCCTGGAATATACCACGCTCGATCCTTACAGGTTCGCTGTTCCTTTGGGTATGTCGACATCCCGGATAGCGAAGGACCGTACTCCATTGCCTCATACAGGACATCAGGAAGGTGCGTAGTATTGTATCAATTTTATACAATTCCAACACCCTCATGAGCCATGTATGAGGAATAGAGTCATAGGCCTTCTTATAGTCTATCCAACATGTCGACAGATCCTTACGGGCACGTCGAACCTGTTGGCAGATGGCCATATCAATGAGGAGTAGCTCCTTAGTACCGCGGGATCCGTTCTTACATCCATTCTGAGCAGTTGACATGATTTTATTTTTGTCAATATGACTATTAATTTTACTTCTCAGTATGGATGTAAGAACTTTATAGACCGTCGGCAGACACGTGATCGGTGCACACAAATTATTATTATTATTAATATTAAGTTAGTCTTAAGATTACGCTCTGACCATTTTCCATCGAGAAAATTTCGTTACCAAATGGGAAAATTTGCATCGCTTAATAATATAGTTTGTGACAAAATTATGAATTATTTGCTGATGGAATGTGTCAGAAACAAAAATGAGAGAGAATCATTGTTCGAGGATATATACATATTACTAAAGTTTCTAGATGTTGGGTTAATCCAAAAAGTTTTGGCTAGCTTTAAATCGCAGCTAAAATATGTAAACGTAACGTAAAAAGTAGTAGATTAGCTGTTATTGATGATTCCCTCGCTTTCCAAAAGAGTAGTGTTGATAAAAACCCTGAAGCAAGCTATTTACACCGCTCATAGGGCCTTTATAAGATATAGCAGATTAAAAATAAGTTTATTAAAACTAAGTTTCTATTATAACATAAAGCTTCTATATACAAGCTTTATTGTAACACGTAATTCATGCATGCTGCATACATAAATGTTTGTAAATTTATAAGCTGCCACTTTTGCTAAGCTTTTGGACTATGTCCACAACATTAGCCCCTGTCGGATCACCTCGTTTCGTAGACCTAGACTGATAATGAAAATTTATTTAATTTATTATTTTCCTTTCAGACACGGAGTATGACCGAATGCCCGCCAAGTACAAGGGGGACTCGTACGACAAATGCCATTGGGATGACAATGCTATCTACTGCTTCGCGGAGCTGAAGCTGGTCCCCGATACTTCTAGTCCTTTGTTCACCATGATACAAGTAAGATTCTTCAAAGTTATCGCATTGTTTTTTAAAGAAACGTTGGCCCACCTAATACGGTAGTTTCCAACTAGTCAAATTCAATACTTTTATTCAAACGTCAAAAACGATACTTTTCTATGAAATTTGTATGAAAAACTGAGCTATGACGTCATAACATTTAGCGTCAAATAGCTTACTTATTTCACCATAATTAGCTACAAAAAATCTAAAACTTGGTGTATCGATCGATCGATGAATAAAAGTATAGTTATTATTCAATATTTTATTGTATTGAAACATCGAATTAATTTATTTTTGACCTAGGAAACTACCCAATTGTGTTTTCGTGTGTCGTGGGTGGGTTTACAAACATATAAATTAACATAAACAAACCACGCAAACCCGAAACAACAATTTGTAAATCACACAAAGTGTTGTTCTGTGCGGGAATCGAATCCGTGACATGCTGCATAATAGCCAGAATGCCCAGCCACGGCGTGCATTTAAATGTAACTCCATTACACCAAAAAAATTAAATAGGCTTTTACAAAATTCAGTACTAAACGATTATTTATGCCACACACAATTGAGATGTGATGTTTGATAGTGTCCATTACATACGCATTACATATGGAACAGGAACTCGACGATCATTTAAAAACATAATCTAATATAATTTTTTTACATTGTTTTTTTTTTTATAAAACTTGTATGTGTTTCATTTTTTTATCATTTCTATACGAGAAGACAAACCGTTTCCATCCGTCCATATGAAGTACATATGTTTCGTAATTTTTACATTAACTTATATCGACTTCACCTTACGGAAATTTCTAAGATATGTACAACTTCAAATGAATTTCATTGAAGGATAAAAAAAAGAAAAAACTAAAAAATATCTAAGAAAAAAACAAGAGTTGTCTTAAAAAAGGAAATAAATACTAGGTACGTTACCCTTGGAATGATTAACGTCGACCTGTTTTTTTTTCTAGTAACTAATAATGTTGGAATTAAACCAGTTTAAGAACGACCTGTTCTTATAGTTTTAATCAACATAAAAAATTAAATCACAAAAAATATTCGCAACAGTTTACTATCTTAGAAAAGTTTTTGATGTTTTTTTTTCACCTGTCTCTTAGGTCATGCTTACCACGAAGGTCGCAATTGTGACCTTTGAAGAGTTTTTGGGCTTTCCAAACATCGAAACAGGTTAAACTGCGAACCTCTTTTATGATTACTCGAGAACCTCTTTATTTTATTATTATTTTATACGCATGGGACGATACAGTAGATACATGTTGATATTGCAACTTTTCTCGTAGGAAAATTCATTCATACTATTTTTGAGAACGGAATAAATAGAAACAAACATACAATTTCACATACACATCACATCTAGACCCGGAACAGCAATTTGTGCATTAATAAAATAATTGTGAACCCGCGGTAGCGTGTCAAGACAAGTTCAAGATTCGACCTTCTTCAAATATTCTAATCCATCCTAATCCTTTTCTTCAATTACAGGAATACTCAGCACACAACACAACGCACTTCGACTACACGAAGTTGGTGCGAGGAGTGTGCGTCACACAGACATGCACACACCTCTACAACAAGACAGCACCTTTCAATATTAACGATACTGATATTGGAGAAGCTATAGAAGAATGTGTCAACGAATCCCTCATCAAAGATTATGGGTTGAAGATTAAAATGATCCGGTACTTTTGCAATCAACCACCGAAGGACAAGCCGCTAGATACAATGGACTATGTTGTCGGCATCATCTGCCTTATAATTATCCTGGCTAACGTTATTGGAACTGTTTATGAGCCTTTCGGTGGGAAGCGAAAAGATTTTTGTAAGTAATATTTTTAGCATTAACTGCTGTTGGTGGAGATGGGTATAAAGCAAGGGGTTCTTCAGGGGTTCGAGTAGTTTGGTGTTTAGAAAATTGTTGAAGTGCTTAGCACAGATCTTGGATTTTACCTAGAACTCGGCAATAAGTTCATACTTTAAAGTACCTACATTACTTTTCATAACATAACATTATTATGTAAACTATAAGTGGTCACTGCTAAGCAAAGGCCTCTTCTTAAACGGAGAAAGTTTGTGCATTAATCTCCACATTTGCTCAATGCGGATAGGCGATTTCAAACTTATATTTAGAAATTATAAGTGTAGGTTTCCTCGCGATATTTTCTTTGATCGTGAAAAGTGAAATGTGGAAGTTACTTTTTATAATGTATATTTTGGTCACCTTTGTTCCATCCTTCGCGGTTATTACTCTTGGTTTAATATTGAATGTCGATTTCATTTGCAGTGTCAAGATTTCTCGTCGGTTTCTCGATTCGTTACAATTGGAGGAAGTTGGTGGCTCCTGTCGCTAGAGGACAGGACCCTCGGTTGAAGAGACTCAAGGGTATCCATGGCATGAGGTAAGCTTTCTCATCATCTGTTAGAGGTGTGTGTGAGAGAGAGCGACGAAGAGAGAAAGAGAGAGAGAGCATGCGTCATGTGTTGGGAAAATAAAAACGACATACCTGTTATATTAAACATTTACACAAATTAAGTAAACAAAAAATTTATAAACCTTTTTTAAATTTACAACCTCACCATTGAACATATATAGACGTTATAGTTTTTGCAGTAATCCCGATAAACCCGACCTTAGATCGCTCAACATTTTGGGGCGTATTCTTTCCCACCATTATTTTCTTTTTCAAATATTATCTCCACTTACACTAAACGGAGGGGCCAGCAGAAAAAAGGCTATATATATATGATTATTATCAGTATTGTAAATTTTTATTGTGATTTCAGGGCATTATCTATTGGACTAGTGATTATGGCGCACTCGATCTTAGCGTGTGTGGCGTTTATAGACAACCCGATCTACTTTGAAAAGGTAATTAAACTAAATTATTTCTATCTTATTACAATTGTTCCAACTTATGTTTAACCCAACGGAGCAGATAACAGACACAATGTGTTTTCAATTGTGTCTCATACACTCGCAGACATTAAGGTAATTGTGTAACCTGTGCCTGAATTACATCTCAGAGTCTTAACTTACTAACCATTAATTACATACTTTCAATATGTTAATATTGAAAGTATGTAATTAATGAATGGGTTAGTCCCCAAAAGCCTCGATAACCAAACTAAGAGGTTGTTCTGCCTGGCCAGCCTGGAGGTGAGGTTGGGTCATGACCTTGATACAGAAGGCAGTTATCCTTGAGAGGGCACGTATTGTGAGGAGGCTGCTGTCTTTGAAGCGACCGGTACCTTGTACCCTACTCTACCTACCCTACTCTACCAACCCTACTCTACCTACTCTACCTTCCCTACCTACCCTACTCTACTTTCCCTACCTACCCTACTCTACCTACCCCACTCTACCTAATCTACACTACCTACTAACAATTTTCAGCTAAATCGGTTCAGCCGTTCCTGAGTTATAAGTGGAGTAACTAACACGACTTTCTTGTATATACATAAGATAGTGCTTATTTAAATATGAAGCATCTAATGATGTAGCCAATTATGTCACTTTTCTTCCAGTTATATAAAACCAGTGCGTTGAAGGTGATCTTCAACGGTATGACCATCATGCAGACGTTCCTCGTGATGTCCGGCTTCCTGCTGGTCTACAACTCCTTGCTGCATGCTGAGAAGAGCAAGATAACCTTCATGACGTTTCCCAAATACATTCTGTTGAGATGGCTGAGGTAATTATGAGAACTTCACATAATATACGGCATTACAAAACCAATTACAATACTAACTTTTAAACTTTCGCGTTTCATCTTAAGAACATTATATTTACGCGGGTATTAACGCGGAAAATTATAATTTGAATACCTTGGTAGGCTTGACGTTTCGACCCGGTTGCACAGGTCGTGGTCACAAGCAGACTGAAGACGCGATGTCACAGCTCCCTGCATTCGGGTGATGAATCTTCATCTACCCCCTTATTTTCATTTTCTACCATATTAGGCCGTCTACACACTACGCTGATTATATCCACAGATGTGTTTACCGACTTTGAAGGAAAGCGAGGTTGTGTTTTGCGAAGCACTGGATTCCACGTCGACGACAATTTAAAGCCGTCCTCCCGATTGAAATTATTTGGGCATTTCTTTATTTCAACCGCTTCACGCACAAGTCTTGTATGGTAGTGGCGATCAGTGGAGAGAATTTGCGGTCGGTGGAATTCTACCCAGTGATTAGAACCAGCCTGGAGCAGGTGTTCTGCTATCGCTGATTTGTTGCTCTGTCGGTTTTTGACTGCGGCGATATGTTCTTTGAGCCTCTCAGCAATGGTCCGCTTCGTTTGCCCAATGTAGGAACTACCGCAGCTGCAGTTGATCTTATAAACACCTGGGCTTTGTAGCGGCAGTACATCCTTCGCCGTGCCTACCTTATCATGAAGTTTAGCCTCAGGTGTGTAGATCGTCGGGATCGAAAACTTTTTAAGGACGGATCCTATCTTGTCTGTCACACCCTTGATATAAGGCATGAAGGCAGGTTGTCTGCTCACGTTTGGATGTCTGGCTCTCTTCAGCGGTCGCAATAGTCGCCCATCCCCTACACTATATCCGTTCTTTTTAAGTACCTCCTGAACATGGTCTAGCTCTTGCCCCAGATGTTCAGGGTCACAGAGGTCATATGCTCTGTTTTTTAGTGATATCATCACGGATTGTAAGTGTCGGGGGTGGTGATGTGACTTTGCATGTAGGTACCGATCAGTGTGAGTTGGCTTTCGGTATACACAGTGCGATAAGGACCCATCTGATCTCGCGGTTATTTTAATGTCCAAGAAGCTGCGGTAGTTCCTACATTGGGCAAACGAAGCGGACCATTGCTGAGAGGCTCAAAGAACATATCGCCGCAGTCAAAAACCGACAGAGCAACAAATCAGCGATAGCAGAACACCTGCTCCAGGCTGGTTCTAATCACTGGGTAGAATTCCACCGACCGCAAATTCTCTCCACTGATCGCCACTACCATACAAGACTTGTGCGTGAAGCGGTTGAAATAAAGAAATGCCCAAATAATTTCAATCGGGAGGACGGCTTTAAATTGTCGTCGACGTGGAATCCAGTGCTTCGCAAAACACAACCTCGCTTTCCTTCAAAGTCGGTAAACACATCTGTGGATATAATCAGCGTAGTGTGTAGACGGCCTAATATGGTAGAAAATGAAAATAAGGGGGTAGATGAAGATTCATCACCCGAATGCAGGGAGCTGTGACATCGCGTCTTCAGTCTGCTTGTGACCACGACCTGTGCAACCGGGTCGAAACGTCAAGCCTACCAAGGTATTCAAATTATAATTTTCCGCGTTAATACCCGCGTAAATATAATGTTCTACCAATTACAATGTTGTGTTTCGCCGTGTGAGTGAGGTGACTGGACACCTAATTCTTCCCCTCCCCCAATCCCTAAATCTCCAAATCCCTAATCCCCAAAAGGAAGGCAACACACTCGTAACTCCTTTGTTGTTTCGGGAGTCCATGGGCGGCGCTAGTTGCTTATCATCACGTAATCCGTCTGCTCGTTTGCCGACCTATATCATAAAAAAATATTTGTTGTCCCACATTTTAATCTTCAAAGGGTAAAGACGCACCTTCGCTACATACGTAGGTAGTATTAAGCAAAGTCGCTTTCTTTGTCACTATGTACGCTTAACATCAGATTTGATGCGTTTTTTTAATAAATAGTGTGATTGAAGAGTTATAATATATTTTTATAAATAATAATATTGGAGAGGAAAGTTTCTATATGTATATACAAGTAACATCTTTTAAATTGTGGAGTAATTTAGAATCAGCATTGCTCCCCTGCCAAGCGAAGTGTACAATGAAACAGCTACTAAACTTTCTTGCTCGTAATGTAATGAGCCTAATATGTAAAATAAAGTGAGCACGACAATGGCTTTCCAGAGAAATCTCCAAAAAACTAGAGAAAGCCTCAGTAATGCTTTGGCGGATTTACACTTCCATCCTACTCCACTAAACTGACATAGATTCAAGATAATGAATACAATATGTATAGGTATAATATATGATGGGATGTGTGATACATCATACATTCAGTTTTTCACAAACAAAATTTATTTGCAGATTAACTCCAGCTTACGCAGTCTACTTAGGGTTGACTATCACCTGGATGAGATACCTCACTGATGGCCCTTTGTGGCAGGTAAGCTTTTGCACTATAATATTTTTTCGTTATCATTATTTTGCCTTTTTAAATAGTGGAAGTACTATCGCCGAGACCGGATCGACAGGAGCGATTACTCGGCAAAAACCAGCGGCAGCGTGAAACAACCACACAAACATTGTGTTTCGCCGAGTGAGTGAAGTTACAGGAGCCCGAATCCTTCCCCTCCCCCAATCCAAAAATCTCCAAATCCCTAATCTTCAAAAGGTCGGCAACGCATTGGTAACTCCTCCATTGTTGCGCGTGTCCATAGACGGAGCTGATTTCTTACAGTCAGGTAATCCGACAGTTCATTCGCCGACCTATTACATAAAAAAAATGCTTTTGTTGACCCACCCATGTCTTCAACCCAATTTCATAACATTTGAATTAAGGTAGAATTTTAATATAAGTTGTTTGGATTTTATGTGAGAGGTTAATCAATTACAAACGTCTCTATTGCAGGAGGTGATAGGCAATGAAGTGAGAGACTGCAAGAAGTATTGGTGGACCAACCTGCTGTACATCAACAACTACTTCGACGACTCGCAGTGCATGCAACATACCTGGTCAGTAGAGCTAACGTCAGACTATAAGTACTATAACTCCATTGCTGATCAAAATTCTTTCAGAACAGAGCAAGTTACAAGTTACAAGAGAAATAAAGGAATATTTTTTGCATGTTCTGTTTTTTTTTCTAAACAGCATTGTGATTCTGTAAGACTACATTCTAAACTTCGAATCTGAATCCGCTGTGAGTAGTAGTACACTAGCGCTACACTTGCGAGTTGAACTAAAATTGACAGCAACATTTTGATAGATAAAGTATGAGATGACGTTAAAAGTGGCATTCTAAAATTTAATTTTCCCGTCACTTGGACGCTCACTTCGCACTCAAACACGATTCAAAATCAAACAAATTTTATAGAATCGACGTGCAGAAACTTGGATACGCTTTGGTAAAAATGTATTTTTGTCACGACGATGTTCTTGTAGATGCTTCAAAAATTTATTAATAAATGTTTTCTTATTCGGACTAACATTATCTTTATCATCATCGTTTTCGTCCTTATACATCGCTTTACTAATTGTAATTGTAAAACAATCGCAGGTACATAGCAACTGACACCCAACTGTATTGTGTGGGTGCTCTCGTCTATGTGTTGTGCTCCACTCCTCGGTCCAGAAAGATAGTGCTGCCACTCCTGTTCGTGGCCGGTCTTATCATTCCCGGGGTCATCACTTACATGCTCAACTTGGATGGAACTCTAATCGCTTCTCCGGAGTAAGTTGCAAAATAATTTGTGTTTTATTTTCGACAGATTTAAAAGATAATTATACACCTAAAGATTAGATTAATATTTCAAAGTAATGAATATTCACTTTGAACAGTCAGTCAGTACAACTTTCATAATACAATGATGAAAAACAGAAACAAATGAGTAACGAAATTTTTTTTATATCACTTCTTTTTTTTGTTACTGTGTAGATTAAGAAAATTGTTTAGTGAAAGTACAGATTATAAAATAGACAAAAACAAATGTCTTCATGAAAACACAGCATTAATTATTGTAAAAATCCTAAACCATATTAATCTATTTTTGCAGGGCGATCCACAGTCTCTTTTTGAATGAGCCTACATTCAACTACACATACAGGAGAGGCCACACCAACCTTGCTGGCTACACCATCGGCCTCTCCGTCGGCTACCTCGTCTATCGCTGGCAAAAGAATGGCGTTGACATGACCAGGTTTAGGGTAGGCAACTATTTCTATTTGATGTATAACTTCTTTTATGTTTAATGATAAAAATAACGTGGCATGCTTAGATTCCCTGCTTCTTGAAATATTCAGTTTTACCTTCCTAACGCTAGTTATTTTATAAGTCTCGTTATAGTTACATCGGGTACAATTTCAGACTCCATGCTATCATTGGGTATTTTCGTAAAACCGGACCCAATCTTGCAATTAAGTCTAAGATTTCTTACTTCGCTAATGTGTGTGTGTTGCTACGAGTTAATGTGTTTTCTAAGATGTTACTAAAAATTTCTACTAGTTGAGCTTACTTAATCCTTCAAACGCCAGCAGGTCAACAAAATGTTCTCCATTTTGTTGACCATCCATTCAGCGCATTCCTTTTTCGGATCTTCTACTCGAGTTGAAATTAAATTTGTGATACTAAAACTTTACTTAATTATTTTTTCAGAAATATCGTTATTTGGTTCTTGTGCTCGTAGTGGTTGGAACTTCTGTGGTGTATGCAGGCAGTATCTTCTTCGAGGACGTTCCTAGGCACTCTATATATTTGAGAGTTGCCTTTTCCAGTCTTCACAAGCCGGTCTTTGGCTTAATAATTGCATTGGCGTTAGTCATATTCATCTTTAAAATCGATGGTAAGTAATTTGTAAAATCATATTTTTTAGATTGAGAGATCCCCAAATTAATGTTCCGGGGCTGAGAGCGATGAATGTATAAATATGTATATTTGTAAACGAACCCACGACACAAGAGCAAATGTTAGTCTGGGTCAATGACTTAAAAAATAAAAGATATTAGGTAGGTTAGGTACATTCTGATGGAATATCTTTTTTGAAATCAGTATTTCTATATTATCCTTTAAAAGTTTGTTTCAAAATGCTGTACTTAGAATAATCTACGATTCTACTTTGATATGCTTTACGGCTTATTCACGTATTGGTTACAGGGTTATAGGTCGTATTGGTTATCACTATGAGTTCCTGGCGTGGCTTGAAACTGATTGAGTTACGTAAATAAGCTGTAAAGATAATTTAGTTGATACTACTTCTACTAGTTCTGAAGATTTCTGCACATTTTCTTATTTTCTTCTTAACAATCTGCTACAGATATATGTCGTCGTATAGTGGAGTGGCAGGGCTGGACGGTGCCAAGCCGCATCTCTTACAGCGCATACCTGATCCACGTCGCCTTCATCAGGCACTTTGTATCCTACCAGACTACTATTTGGCACACAACCTTCGTCTTAATGGTATGACCCTACTTTATGATATTTTATGACTTTTTTAATGGTATACGTTGCGTCGCCCACCACAACCACACTAGAAATACAAGGGGGAAAAACTGGGGATCCAAAACATTTATTAATATCCCTGGGACGCGCCGGATTTCAGTGTTTCGGTGTTTTCATGTTTGTATGCCCTGTAGATCTTGGTTTACAGAAGTTGCAGCGGTTTTTGAGATGTTGTGGCTGGCATGCTCCATAATAAAACCAGTACTATCTTCTTCATAATCATCAGCTAATGATTTTTTCGACCCTTAGCCACGTTTTTGTAGATAATTACTAATTAGTTGAGTAATCAATTTGTTTTTCAACAGCAACAAATGATAGTTGGGTTCGTGCTGGCTTCATTCCTGACTGCGCTTCCATTCTACTTGATAGTGGAAGCACCGCTAAGCAATATGATCAAGCTGTTAATATCTGGCTCGCGAAACAAGGATGGTGACAATAAAGAAAATGTTAAAGAAGAAAATCCTAAGAAAATGCTAAGTGACAGTGAAATACTTGCCATTGAGAAAATTGTCCCTTTGAAGACTTTACGCGAAATTCTCAGCGACGATCGGAAGTACGAAAGTTCACGAGTTTGAGAAATGTTTCGAAGATCTGTAGAATATTCTAGTGCCAGCGTTTCGGTTTGGACTGTGTAACAAATTGTGATGTTAGACTTTAATTAGACTTTAAATAAAATATCTTGGTTGGGTTTGACACTGCCACACAGGAAAGTTTTTGTATTCGTACTTTGACTCGTTAACTAAATAATTCCCATTATGTAAGTAGACAATTGTATGTTTTTAGAATTTGGTTTATGGCGTAGGAAAATTTTGTACATAAGGTCCGTTATCATTTCCTTTATTTATTTAAGGAAGAAAACCTTAGATTTGTAGTGTTGGGTAATAAAACAAAGTATTGAGTTTTCAATTCTTTTATTTACACTTGAGTGGTGTCCTTTTTTTCCGTGTCGTTGTCCCGAGATGGCGCTAGTGCGGCCTTAATGATACCGGCTATAGGAGCCTCCACACACAACCAGAGGCCACACGCACACATGTACGTCAGGAAGATACTAGCCGCTAAAAATATCATCTGTAAGAATATAATAATATAGCAATTAGCATAAAAATCATCAGTTGAATTTATTAAAAATAGCGACATACGTGAAAAGCTCGACTGGTTTCAAGTCATAACGGGACTCTTATCTAAGAGCAAAGCGCGAGTTGCGTCGATGTCGCGCAGCCAATTAGACTTGTCGTTATTTTGAATAAGTTTAGTATGTCTCACGATAGTTACAATTCAAAAATAATTAGAGGAATATTGAAACGCACAAAATATTGAAAGACTATTATGGATTCTTATATAGTCTCTTTCTTGATTGTTGTGATTTTTGCTTGAATCGAGCTCATTGACACTCTTTTGACCTTTTCATATTATTTATTGATTTCCACCACTATATGGTGAAATGGAGAGCTACGGACTAGTCTGGAGCTCCTGATCAATAACTTCATATAATTTACAATATTACCAAAACAAGAGTTTTCTGCAAAATCTTATTTAAAGGTTTAATTTTCCTTATAAACCTGAACATTTTTTTGTAGTGTTTGGGATTGGGAACTGTGCCGGTTTAAAATTATTTTACGTGATAGGGCAGCAAATAAACGGATACATCATCTTATGGACAGAGATAATACTAGAGAAGTTGCAAGTAGAATACTTTTAGGAGCTTAGAGGTTTGAGGATCAGGAACAGAGTGCAGCAGTAGAGAATACTCACCACGCTATAGTCGGACATGTGTACGAGTTGTAGTTGTGCGCCGATGTACCCTCTTTGGAACAACGTGTGCAAGAGGAAGGCGCAGTACGTGATGCGACCCGTCCACGTCCAGCCACGCCACTCCAAGATACCACGGTACGTTGCTAATATAAAAAGCAAATGAAAAATTTTAAAAACCCAGAAAGAGTACTCAATTATTATTATGGGAAAAGGTTAAAAATGCTATATCCTATAATAAGTAAAAAACTGGCAAGTAAACTGAGTGTGTGCCATTCCTATCACACTTAATAAACAACCAACCTACCTTGAACGTTTGATCCGATTTCAACTAAGCATAAACCATAGCTATTAACTTGCATTACTGACACATTTTCAACTGATATACGTTTCAAGAAAAAAAAAACGCATTAAAATCGGATCATCCGTTTGAGAGCTACAATGCCACAGACAGACTCATCATACATACAGTTTTTGGGTCGGGGCATAATAAAAATAATGCTTTTTCGCGTAAGAGACGCAAAAAAATGTTTGCTTCTTGATCCTTGGTTTTTGATCTTTTTGACTCGTAATAAAAAAATATGAGCATTTCTAGTTGCAACTAGAAGTACTCAATATTTTTTACAGGTTTTCTGATGGTAAGTAATCGGGGCCGCTCATGAATTCCCACAACCCGCGAGGATTCCTATTGCGAACGAGTGCGTTTCTGTCCTTTTGGACATTAGGGTTTCTGGAGATTTATGCATTAAAGATGAATAGGGAGGGAAAGGGTTGCTCCTCCGGTAACCTTATATTCACGGCGAAACACTTCGCTGTGGTTGTTTTACGCGAGTTTCCTGTAAGGCCTTTGTATCACTCCGGTCGAGCCAACACGTTTCGTGGCTTAGCTTGACTCCCACACTTAAGGTGTTACCGACAAAATATTATAAGAAATCACTAGTGGATAGAGCAAATTATAACGTTATTTGTAGAAATAGACTAGTGTATTTCTCGTACTGGAATATCGAAATAGAGAAACAATTCAAAAATAATTTACTTACATTCAAATTTGAAGATGCAGGCAAGTATTAGCAGTACTATTAGTAACTGGAACAAAGGCTTGTAGAGGGTGGCGTACATCACTCTGAGGAGGACCGGGGTCTCGCCGCCGTCAGAGTAGAACAGACCTCCAGAGAGGATCACTGCCAGACCCAGCGGGAAGAGCAGCCACACAAGGAAACGGTATTTCTGCAAAGTAGGTAAAACATATTTTACTAACAGATTTTAACCAAATTTGCTAATATCGGAGTAGACCGATTAAGATGCCCTCTTCTCATGCAAGAGGTCATCCACTTGGGGGTTCGAAACCTGGTAAAAACTTTTTTCCAAGGTATATGTAATTTCTTAAGTTTATGTACACACAACTGACATTCAGTGAAGGAAAACATCTTGAATTTATAATTCCTATTATATAAGTTTGGATTGCCAATCTGCCATGAGCTAGCGTAATGATTAATGCTCAAACATTATCCTTGCAAGAAGAGGCCTTTGCTCAGCAGAGGGCACTTATAGGCTGATGATGAACCAAAACTGCAAGATCTGGCTGTCGCTCCGAGTATCAGACATGTACTGTTTAAAATCTAGTTCCAAAAACCACCCGTTCCTTCTCCGACTGTGGGCCGGAGCCGTAGTACATTCTTGCGCAACAACGCGTGTGAGTCCATTGCTGGATTTTATAGTTTACCATAATCTGTACGCTTTGTAAGCATCTCAGATATAAACAATTAGGGTAAACTACCTAGCTAGTCCTAGGTATTTGGATATCACCAAACTCAGTACTACCTTATACTTTTCCAAGTCCTTCCCGTTCTGCCAATGGTAGGCGAGGAACCCTCCCGCCAGGCCCAGGATGTAGGTAGACATGTTTGTGTGACCGCGGACGTACAATAGACGGAATGTGTCATCCTTCGCGTATAAGTTGCGGTATGATCTGATGATGTTAAAAAAATAATTATATTTAGATGATTGATGACCTAAAATTTCAGCTTAGTGGTGGTCTACTGAAGTAGCATATTTACAGTATTGGAGTCAAATAATGATAATTATTATGAAGCATCACCATATTGAATTTGTTTCTGTCCACTGTTGGACAAAAGGAAGAAACAACAGTCGCCAAGAGCGTTTGAAACAGCATCTTGTATGTATGGTACTGATACAAGATGCATAGTGCTAAATGACAAAATATGAGCAATTAAAATTGTATTATTGAAAATTAATGTGATAAGACAGCAAACGATAAAGTATAGTACTATCACTCCGTTCGCCGACTCATTCGTGCCGAAAATTGGCTCCCCTACACTTGGCATCATAACTTATTACTTATTTAGTTATTTCTCTACATCATTCTTAAAACTTGACTTCATCAGAAGTATCACTTACTCTGGTGCCTGCATGACTACAGGATCCAAGTCCAGGAAGTATGTGGAACCAGCCACTATCGCTAAAGCTATCACGAACCACACGGACAGCAGAATGGCTCGCGTTTTACACTTGCGAGCTACCACACACAGGAGCAAGCCTAGGCAGAATAGTTGTGTGTCTGCTGCTAGGTACCTGCGGATTATGAAAAAAATATACAAAAAAAAAAGAATACAGAGGCGTTTCATTTTATCAAAACGAAAACTCCGATAATCAGCGGTGAGGTTATGTGTCAAAGTTGCAGTCTATTGTCATGCGGAGTGCTGATCCACATTCCCCGAAATTGACTTCTGTTACTTTTATTTTTATTTTGAACTCGTTTTTTACCCGGAGAGGTGTACGGTTGAACTCAAATATGTAGGCTTAAAGAAGGTTCATGATATAATACATTGGATAGGTAATGTCGTTGATATGAAAAGAAAAAAAAAGTATTTTATAATTCAATCTTACCATGTCTGAGGCAAACAAAAAGCATCGTCGTAAACGTAATTATTGATGTACAGCAGCTGTGCCCACCAGTACTGGCGACACGCATCCGCCTCGCTCGACACCACCAGGCCCCACAAAGGACCTTGGTAGGCATGTCGCATCCACGTCGATATCGTGAACATTATCAGAGCGTACGTGGGAGTCAAGCTGTAATTAAGGAAAACAAAATTTGTTTTTTTTGTTAAAAGTGTTGCTCAACACTTCGATTTTCTTATGAATCGTGGGTGTGTACAAACATACACTTTCACATACACCTCACACATAGAGATGTTCCGTGCAGGAATCGAACCCGTGACACGTTGCACGACAGCTAGCCCAGCCACCGCTCCAAACCTGCAGTCGACTAATTTTGTTCCTAAGCGGAATTGATATTGCACTAGTAGTTTCGAGAAAACTACATATTTGTTAGGATAGTAAATATTCAAAAAAATATTTCCGTGACATCTAAATCGGAAGCAGTAATCCTTGTTGAAAGTACATATGTTACCGGAAATGTATGAAACCTAGGAATTATATACAATTACTAGGAAATGTATACAATTCCGAAGCTATATAGGAAATGTGTAAAATATTGTTCCAAACATTATTTAATAGACACATATCCTGGGAAATGTATACATTTCCTAGAAATTGTATAAAATTCCTATATCGTATTAGGAAATGTATAAAACCATGCTTTCTATGAATAAAATTAATAAAACACGTTGTTAAACTTAGAAACAGATTTATTATTAAGACTCCGGTTGAAACAATTCATCATCATCATCATCAGCCTATAAGTGCCCACTGCTGAGCAAAGGCCTCTTCTCATACGGAGAAGGTTAGAGCATTAATCACCACGCTTGCTCAATGCGGGTTGGCGATTTAAAAACTTATAATTAGAAATTATAAGTCCAGGTTTCCTCACGATGTTTACCTTCACCGTATGTCAGTGGTGTCTAAATAATCATAGAAAGTACATATAACTCGGAAAAAGTCACATTGGTACTTGCCAGGTTTCGAACCCGCACTCTCATGCATGAGAAGCGGGCGCCTTAACCTCCGGGCCACCACGACTGACAGAAACAATTAGGTAACAATCACATCGTAAAATATAATATCTTCTTCCGGCTTACTAACTAAGCTACAAAAATAAAACTATTTACTAAATTTTAAGGCCCATCTAGCACAAAAACTACTTATATTTTCTTATAAAGCTCTATCATTTGGTAACTAATCAGTCTGTCAATTGAACAGTAATACGCCGTATAAACGCATACGAATGGACATCTTTAAAGTAATACATATCCGTTAGCTATTTAGGAAATGTATAGATTTACTAGGAAAAGTGTGTTATAAAATTTATTTCACACATTTCCGAGCAAATTTAGGAATTATATAAATTTCCTAGGAATTGTATACAATGACGGATTACATACATTTCCGTTAACACATACACAAGAAATCAAACTGCTTTGTCTTTTAAAAAAAATCTAAAGATCTTCTAAAGAAAGAATACTCGAGGAAAAAGTCTACATACTAGAAGAAGAAAATGCTGGAAATAAAGAGTAAAATTAGCTCACCGTAACCATCTCAAAAGGATTCCTTTCGGCAATTGTATCCAACTGGGTTTGTGTTTTTCTGTGTAGAGCTGGAGGTTGTAGGCGAGGAGGAAGCTGGACATCACGAAGAAGGTGTGAGTCACCAAGCTACCGTTGAATAAGATCTGTTTCAAAGGATCCTCGTAGGACTAGAACAAAGTGTAAATAATAAATTGCAGGTAATTTACCGAAGACAATGAATTAAATTTGAAGATAATTGAGAAGAAGAAACCAAATTGTATATAGGTGTTCTTGTGAAAGAAGTTGTTAGACCACACACAGGTTTGAGTACACTGGGGCTCGGAAAAATAAAACCGTTTCATATTAGGAATGGTCAGCCAGTCATTGTTTTAGAATTATAAAGCTCTAAAGGAGTACCTTTGTCGTTAACTATAGTTGTTGTTGATCTAAAGAAAAATTTCAAAATACAGATTTCCGATCTCTTTAATTGTTTTTGTAGTGGCTTATTCTTGACTTATATTTTGAAAGTTACTTCGAATTTTTTTAACATGGTTCTACCTTTTTTCCAGAAAGAATTAATATGTCGTGTTGGAATAGATAATTATAGAAAATGGTCTTATTTTTTCCATTACAATGAAAACAATAAGAATATGATTGGGGAGCAAAGTTTGTAGGGAGCAAGGCTATATTGCAATAATAATATGAATGCATATAATTACGGGTTAAGAACCTACATTTACGCACGTACACTACAATTAGTTATTTTGCTCTCCTAATTATCTTGGTTACGTGTCTATTCGTACTTTAGTACCGTATTTATTGAATGGTAATAAAGAATCCGTCAATTTTCCGTTTCTTTATTTTTTCATGGTTCATTGATGGAGGGGTTCAAAGCGCTACTGCTAATAAAAAGATCCGATCCCCTAGTTAGTAAGTTACATGTATTTTATTATGCTTTTCCATATTCTATTGTTGTGTACGACAACAGGGACGTAACCATGACATTCAAAGTTAGGCTGTTTTAATCTTACTTCAGTGTGAGTAAGACAGAGACAGAGAGAAAGACATAGACAGAAACAGAGAGACAGAGCTATACAAGTTGTCTAGCTCTGTCTCTTACCCACACTGAAGTAAGATTAAAACATCTTACTTTAAACGTCGTGGTTAGCCCCCAGAAAACTGTTACATTTCATCGCTCCGACTGAAAATCATCAAATGACTTTTCCCGCTCTGAGCGGGATGAGAGTGAGTGTTAGACTCTTACTGGCTAAAAACCACCCCATTCCTTCGCCTACTCCAGGCCCCCCAGTACATTGTGGTGATTGACCCGCAACCCCAGACATTTCATCCCTTAACCCTGTTATGTCTTGTAACATCAAAATATTTACAAGTTAAATAAAAGTGACTTTATTGTCACGGTTTTGCTTGGCTTCCTGTAGTCACAATATTGTAAGTTTCTACTCTACAGAAGTAAAATAGTTGAAACAATTTAATAGGGATGTAATAGTAAAAAACTTACCGTCTCAATGTAAAGTGGATTATTTATGTATGAATACGACATAATAAGCGTCGTATGCGAGAAAAGCACACAAATCATTGTCATGGTCCTGCAAAAAAACAATATATTCTTAAAGTAAATACAAATATATCAAATTAATACACATAATTAGCAATAATGACGTGAAATTGGGCACAAGTATTTATATCTCTTGGGGAATTTAAAGTCATAATCGTATGTATGTATCTGATTAATACATAACAATTTTCTATTTTATTTTTATTTACCTCAGACCATTAAACATTTTCAGTCTGTCCAGTCGAGGTTCTCGCGCAGAATTGCTTGGTGCTGTCAGTTTCCGCCAATTCCTACGTATTGAAAACGCCAAAATATATGGATTCCCTAAAAGAAAACGTTTATATCATTACGTATACCTGAGCAATTTGTTGAAATATTTATGTAGCCAATTACCAACCTGTTTTATCGTCGTTACTGCACGCACAGACATCGTACAAGCTTCCGATAACGTTGAGCAAAATTAAAACTACATAAACCACAGCCATGGCAATATCACTATTATCTATTATCACTTTATCACCTTCCTCCTTACAATAGAGTATATTAGCTAGTCTACCTTCAAGTCCATACTGAGAATATAAGGAATTATTGAGGCATGCCTCAAGGACTTGACTTAGGCCCAATGTTTTATTAACTTGAGGAACTTTTGTAAAATCTCTACAAGTATGTGTGACACACACTCCTCTGTGTATTTGCGTATGATTGAAGTGTTTCAAACTGTGGTCAGAATATTCCTGAAAAAAAATAGAATAGTATTGTTATTTTTACATAGATCACTTTATAAAATATTCATAATTTCGAAAGATATAAATATACATCTACTTTATTTTGAACATGTGTGTATACTGTGCACTTATAAAAACTATATTGAATGACCAATCAAATTTGCCCCGTCATACTTTTTGTCATTCCCCATAAGCCGAGATTGACAAGACCTTTATTCCGTGTTATTAGTCTAGATATTAAGTTAAAAACATAAGTAATACAACAAGAATCTCAGCCATTTGATATCTGTCAACCCGTTTCGCTACTAAACTATTTTAAACGGGCAAAGTAATAGGTAGTCAAACTCTGGTACACAGCTTACTATAAAACTGTGGCACCTAACATGTACTTTTTTTTAGCTCTGGCAGGTACTTATCCGTTAGTGCCATTTACTAGCCGGGAAGTTCTGCTAGGCGTATTAAAGCATTCTTGAATCGCTTAATAGTTTATGTCTATGTAAGAATGTTGTTTATTACCCCATAAAACAAGAATTTAATTACTGTCTGTCAATACAAGTACTCAGTTACCATTGTGATCTATATTATAAGGTTAACAGTTTGTTTGTTTCGTTGACTGTACTTAAGCTATTGCTTCGAATTGAAAAAATATTTGAGTCTGGATAGACCATTTTGGGGAAGGTCATAAAACAGTTACACCCTTTAGGAGACGAGTAGTAGAGAAACAGTTAAGTCGTAATAAGTAAATAGTGATCAACACTAGGATTTTCTCCTGTGTCGTGGGTGCGTTTACAAACATACAATTTCACATGCACATAACACCCAAACTCGGAACAACAATCTGTGGTTCACACAAAGAGTTGTTCCGTGCGGGATTCGAACCTGCGACACGTTGCGCGACAGCCAGTTGCCCAGCCACCGCGCCAACCGTGCAGTCAAGAGTCAAGTCAGATTACAAACACGGAAACTGAACGAAGTCTCCCCCTTCCTCATCCTCAATCGTCAAATCCCCTATCCTCCCAATAACCGACAAGAGGCCAGCAACGCACTTGTAGTAACTCCTTTGGTACTACGAGAGTCCATGGGCAGCGCTGTTTGCGTACCACCAGGTCATCTGTCGTATCGTATCGTATAAATGACATTAAAAACAAAATAAGAACTTTGGACGAATATTAAAGTCAGCGTTTTTTTTTGGATAGATTGATTTATTGATATACATGTGAAATCTATTTATGACCAGTACCTATGTAAGTAAAAAACCTACAAGGATACAACGGGTATAGAATCCGACGTCATGACCACAGGATAATAAAAATATCTGCCAAATAAAAAGCGACCTTTTGATTATTTTTGCGATAAAAGCGATTTTCTGATTACTATTTTAATGTGACACTATAGGACGGCAAATGAGCAGACGTATTACCTGATGGTAAGCAATCGGCGCCGCCCATGGACACCCGCAACCGTTAGGAGTGCATTGCCGGCTTTTTAAGGATAGGGTTTCGGATATTTAAGGAAGGGGGAGGGATGTAGCCCCCGTGACCTGACTCACACGGCGAAACAAAACGCTGTGGTTGTTTCACGCCAGTTTTTTGCTAGGCCGTGGTATCGCTCCGGTTTGCCGACCAATTTATGCCGAATCTTGACTCTCCCATACTTGAAAACAAACTTATGTAAACATATACGCCGTATGTCTGACAACTACCTACACGTGCCATAATTGCTATGAACCTTCGCAGAAAGCGCTACCGGTTTTCCCATTAATCATCGGGAAAACAGCTAGTAAACATACAATTATATCTAACAAGAAACAATTATAAAAGTACACCTCCGTTACAGTGTCACTTATATTAAAATAACTTGATTCAATTAATCTTTTAATTAAATTTTATATGATGTTTTCTAAGTTAATAAACATAATTAAGAATAATGTTTCATAGTTTAGAAGTAAATGACTTTAATGACTATTGTCATCATCATAACTGTGGGAGAGCCATGTTTCGGCACGAATGGATCGGCTCGACCGTAGTAATACCTCCCTCACCAACCCCTATTCCCCAAAACGTCAGCAATGCACTCGCAGCTCCTCTGTTATTGAGACCGTCCATGGGCGGCGCTGATTGCTTACCATCAGGTAATCCGTCTGCTCCATTGTCGTCCTATCACATAAAGACAAAATGTGGTTGCTCTGTTGGTGCCGAGGCTGGGCTCCGGATACTGCGCAATATATCGTATGGTTGATGGATGGAGCCCAATCCTTCCCCTTTCCGGACTCTTCCCCAATTCCCTTAATCTCCAAATCACTAATCCCTAAAAGGTCGGCAACGCACTCGTAACTCCTCCGTTGCGGGTGTCCATGGGCGGCGCTGATTGCTTACCATCAGGTAATCCGTCTGCTCGTTTGCCGACTTACTACATATAAAAAATGGATCAACTCATTGTGTGATCCACAATTTTTTTTTCGTATTTGGGTGTGTTGCGTTGGTACGTACGTAAACATTACCTACGATACAGGAGGAAATACTTATGTGGGACAGTATTCAAAGAACAACAAATACTGAATGTAGGTATATAATATTATACATTGAATCCTAGATACTTAAAGGACGAACAAAAGAACAATTAAATAAACAATTTTGCTTCCGTCTATACTGACAGCAACTGTATTTCTTGTGGCAATAAAAACAAAACTTATTTAATGTTACATAATTTTAGTTTTTTTTTTTACTGATAAACGTGTTTGTCTAGGTAGTTATTAGTTACCTATATTTAAAAGTAAATTCATAATATTATCTGTATTCACTTAGATAAAAAGTTTTACATTTATGGATTGGTGTGACCTTTTTTATGTAAGGTCGGCAAACAAACGAGATCAGATTGATTGCGGACGGAATTCTATCCTAAAATATGGAATTGTTCTAGGGCCTCCTTTATCAAATTATAACCAGTAGTTCCAGAGATCAGCGTGATCAAACAAACAAACTCTTCGGTTTTAAATACAAGTATCTACAAGTTACTAAATACCTGTATCATCTTCATCAGTGCAGCATTGTTTCCTTTGTGTAAATTAACGTCTACCATACAGTAGGTCCACCCTGGCTCCGCTACACACGCCTCGTAGTTGTCCAGCCCGTACAGAGCCGGCATTTTGTTGTATTCGCTCACTGTAAACAAAAATATAATATAAAAAACGTTGGATCATTCATCATCTTCTTTCTATTTATAATCATCTTTCCTTCCTTCTTTTCTAGCAACTAAAGCTATCCAAATTACTTAGGGTCCACCCAAAATGTTATTTTTTTTAACATTTTTTTTCTATTCTCTCCTATCCGATTTTATCATATTACCAACCACTTTTTCATCTATGTTATTGCCAATACACATGAATTAAACATTTATTTAGTTATCCACTCCTATTTTTATCCTAGATGGATCAAAAATTATTAAATTCATTGTTACATTTATCACATGATTTTAATCCTTTTATTTTTCCTCTTAGAGGAAATAGTAGGGGTTGTGAAGTGTGGCGGGTGTGAGTGCAATTATGTATCACGGCCCCAAGCGCAGAGCAAGAAGAAAAACGTGAGGTGGATTTTGGTCAGAGGGAGTCTGAAACCCCCGTTGGCCCCACCGAATATGAGCTCGCATGAAAAGAATCGCGCAATATACAATACCGATAACGTATCTTGGCGAGTCTGAAGTTAGCCGATTAGCTGCGCAGTACACAATTTTGTTCCTAATGGATAACTTCAGACTCGCCAAGATATGTCGGCCGTACTGTACGTATTTTTATTGTCGCAGGATACTAGAGGTCGCCAGGATACATTTACTTATTTTCTCTCTATGTACTAATACTATATGAACACAAGGCTGAAAACTAAGATATATTGAATAGAAATTACTTCTGACACGTACAAAGTTTGATCATTAATCACCACGCTTGTTAATGGTGGATTGGCGATTTCATACTTATAGTAAGATATTTTAAGTCCAGGTTCACCATATGTCAGGGGTGTTTTAATAATCTGAGAAAGTACATGTAACTCAGAAATGGTCGCATTGGTATTTACCAGGTTTCGAACCCTCCTGGTTAACCTTCGGGCCCTGAAGCTCGCTTCTCGGGCTACGAGTACCACGACTAATAATGTAAGAAACAAAGCGCAAGCATAAAATCACTACAAAAACGTTAGCTAGTCATTGAATAACATAAAAACCTTACCTACTACCTTAAGTTCCTGGACGCGACGCGACGAATAAATAATAATTTATTACCTATATAAAATTCAAGATTTCCGTTTAATAAATTACATATGTAAGTATGTATATTTTGTTTTGATTTGACTTTAACGAACACCGGTTATAAATTTTGAACCGCTTATTTTGATTAATAAATTGGTATTATGAATATCGTGACCTCATTTTATGCTAATCATACATTTTTTACTGAAGCTTTGGGTTGTCGGAAAAATCAAATGTGATTAATTACAAAAAATATGTACAAGTAGGTATATACCTACATAGCTTTATTTAAACCCATTTATTATGTAACCGCCACTTATTAATAATTATATTTCTGAAAAATAAATTGATAGCTATTTAAATTTAGATATTTAATTATTAAATAAGTGTGGCAAAGTTGTAGCAAATATTCTAGAATATTCGCGTAATAATTTTTTGTCAAAAATAATTCATATTAATTTAATGATACCTATTTATATGTAGTTATATGTATGTTAATATGGAGGTTTAGTTGTGTAGATATTTGTAAAGGCTGTAGGTATTGCGAAAAGATAATAAAAGTTATTTATTATTTTTATTTCAAGACATTTCTGCAGCAGGCCAATTCAGTACATAATGAAAATATTTGCAGAAAATACAACGAACTCATTTTTCCCGAGCGTTCGGAGCGTAGCGTTTCGCGCTCGCCTCAAAGAGCCAATAGACTACCACAGACGGGGCTCAACAAGAGTCTGACACTCCATCTCGCCTCACCCTGAGCGGGAGGAGTCATTTGATGATTTTCCCCTCACAAAAAGAACCAACGAATTTTTTTTATATAGTTTTTCCTTTTCGAAAAATCAATTTAAAGAATAGTCAGGCTCGATAACCTATCGTCCCCTGATGAAAATAAAAAATTATTTCAAAAATTAAGCCTAGTAGTATCAAATACTAGTGAATAAAACTGACTGTCTGTGAACTAGTTATAAGTAACTGGTATTTTTACTAGCAAATGAGGGAGATTCGTGCTTCGGCACGAATGAGTTGATTCTACCGGAGTGATACCACGCCCCACAAAAAACTTAAAATACCTAAAGCGTTGTGCTAGTGAGGTACCGGAGGCCTTCAATCCTTTCCCACCCTCAATCTCCGGGGTGCATGCCAGAAGGGGTGCATGCCAGAAGACCTCCCCGTGGTGCACCCTGGGTGCGGGCGACAGTCTCCCTAACGGGATGGCGACAGGGTTGGACTGACTGTCGCCCGCAGCGAACTTCTGGCCGGGCGGAGAACCCGGTCGGGTTCTAGAGGCGACCGGCCCTATGCTGGCATAGGGTCCACGCCTCCGTGGGGGCGTTCCTCCGCACGACTCTCTGGACCTAGCAGAGAGCGGGGTGGAGAAACAAGGGCGGCGCTCGTTGTGCACTCACCCTGCCAATGAGTAGCATCGGGGCACTAGCTGCGCCCGACTGCACCCGTCGATATCGTAATCCGGGAAGAGATCATGGTCATGTTTTATGACTCGGACCGGGACGAGGGTCTTGGCTTAACCGCCCGGACCGCGAGGAAGATAACCTCTATAAAAAATTCCTCCAATACTAAGTTCTGGTGCGCGGCGAGGGTATGTATGGCTGAGGAGTAGGATCAGTCGTGAGCGCACCCCCAGCTTGGGGACCGGTGGACCCCCTAGTTGGGAGACAAATGCACACTTACCCAGGGACAGGGGGCTCTCCCTGGGCGGACCTCTTATTTCCCCCATACTCGTGGGACTTCAATGGAGATGCCTATAAAGAAAAATAATAAAAAACCACCTAACGGTGAGGAGAACGCAAGCGAGGTCAGCTCGCTTGCAAATATGAACGAGGTGCTAGATGCATCATGTGCACGTGCCTCAAGCAGGAAGGAGTCGGACTCTGAGTCCGACTCAACATCGCAGTCTGGCACAAGCATAGCGCTGCGCCAGAAAAAGGCCCGAGGGACATTCAAACGCCCCAGGCTGGAGGACGGGCGAGGGCCCTCCTCCAATGAACAGGAGGCTCCGGCCCCCAAAATCCCCACGGCGGCGCGGGGTAGGGGCAAGGGGAAGGGCTCCACGAGGGCGGCTGGGAGCCGCTCTGAGCCGGCAGAGCGGCTGGCAGCGGAGGGGAGCGCCCTGGGAAAGGCTGCCCCCTCGGACTCCTCGGAGATGGAGGTGTCCGGAGGTGAGGATTCTGTAGGCGGCGCTGAGAGCCTCCGCCTCCAGGTTAAGGAAGCACTCCGCATGCTGGCTGGGCAAAAAACCCAGGCTGGCAGAAACGGAGTGCTTAAGCACGCGGAGGCCGCAATAATGTCGGCGGTATCCCAGAAGGGCTCAGCAGAGCGGCAGATGACCGCTCTGCAAAAAGAGATGGCCGGAATGAGGCGCGAGCTGGCCCGATTAGCGGCTGCGAACTCTGCCCTGGAGGCGGAACTTCGTGCAGCAAAGGCGGAACTCGCCGCTGCTCGCGCGGGTCGTCCCCAACCCTCGCAGCCAGTGGAGGCCGACCTTCTTGGCCTCATGCGGCAGGAGATGGCCGCCTTCCAGCAGCGTTTCGACGCTCTGGAGGGTAGGCTCCTCCGACCCCCGCTCGCAACTGGCACTTATGCAGCCGCGGCAGCGAAGACGAAGCAGCCACCTAGCCGCGGCGCCAGAGCAGACGCCCCGGTGGAGAAAAGGGCGAAAGTGCCCCCTGCGGCGAAAGCACCGAGAGCCCCGCCGCTGACGAGGACGCCTATAGCTCAACCGGCACCGGCTCCTGCTGTGCCTCTGGCACCAAATAGCCGCAAGCGAAGAGGCGCAGCAGCTGAAATTCCAGCCGTTGCAGCCCCAACCCCGCTATCAGAGCTGTGCACCGATGGCGACGGGTGGCAGGTGGCCGGGCAGGCGAGAAGGAGCGCCAAAGAGGCGAGAAAGCGCCGCAAGAAGGAGCAGCGGCAGCGGCGGCAGCAGCGACGCAAAGAGAAGCGCGCTGCGGCAATGCTCCTCACCCCTAAATCTTCGGCTGTAGTTATCACGCTACAGCCGGACGCGGCTAAGAAGGGGGTGACATACGGCGACGTCCTCGCCAAATTGAAGGGGACGGTTACTCCCGCGGAGTTCGGGGCCCCTAACGGGTTCGCGGTAAGGGTCACCGCGACTGGAGCCCGTCTTTTGGAGGTCCCCGGCGCGGCCAGCGGCCCATCCGCTGACGCCCTTGCCGAGAGGCTCAGGACGTGCCTTGCGGCGGATGAGGCTCGCGTGTCCAGGCCCACCAAATGCTTGGAGCTACGCATCATGGGCCTGGATGACTCCGTGACGGAGAACGAGGTGGCGGCCGCTGTCGCCAGGACGGGGGGGTGCCCTGCCGATCAGGTGAAGGCAGGCACCATCCGCCCGGACAATACGGGGCTGCGGACTGTGGTAGTCAGCTGCCCCGTCACAGCGGCCAAAAAACTGTCGGAGGGCAAAAGGCTCCTGGTGGGCTGGGTGTCAGCGCAAGTAAAGCTGCTGGAACCCAGGCCTCTGAGGTGCTACCGATGCCTTGTGGGTCACCATGTGGGTGCCAAATGCTCCTCAGAGGTGGACCGCAGCGACCGCTGCTTCCGCTGCGGTCAGCCCGGTCACAGGGCCGGCGCTTGTACCGCCCCGCCGCACTGCGTAGTATGTGCGGCGGCTGGCAAACCGGCCGATCACCGGGTTGGGGGCAAAACCTGCTCCCCCCCCACCAAACCCAGGAGCAAAGGTAGGCCCGTAGCCACCTCCACCGCTCCCACCGTCGCTCCCGCTGCCGCCGCAGTCGCCAACACCCCTGCGACTGCTGCTGTCGCCGCTGCCGTCAGAGAGGAGGTCGTGATGGATACCCAATAATGGCTCCATTACGCCTCCTCCAGGCGAACATCAACCACTGCGTCGCTGCTCAGGATCTCCTGCTCCAGAGCATGGCGCAGTGGTCGATCAATGTTGCTGTGGTCTCCGAGCCGTACTTCGTTCCAGCCAGGGAACACTGGGTGTCAGACCTGGACGGCTCGGTGACCATCATCTCGTCGGCCGCCGCCGGTACCCCAACCCCCGAAGGGCCTCAGCGAGGCAGGGGTTGCGTCGCGGCTCGGTTCGGAGAGATCGCCGTGGTGGGCGTGTACTTCTCTCCGAACCGAACTCTCGTCGAGTTCCACAACTCCCTCAGGGAGTTAGTCACCGTCGTCGTCGGGTTCCGTCCCCTCCCCGTGTTGGTCCTCGGGGACTTCAATGCCAAGAATTTGGCTTGGGGTTCCCGGCTCACTGATGTCCGGGGAAGGATGGTCGAAGACTGGGCTCTGGAGACAGGCCTAGTCGTGCTGAACCGGGGTTCTGTCCCCACGTGCGTACGGATGCGGGGCGAGTCAGTGGTGGACATTTCGTTTGCTAGCCCCGCTCTGTCATCGCGCGTTGTTGACTGGCGCGTCATGGAGGAGGTGGAGACGTTTTCGGACCACCGGTATATACGGTTCGACGTTTCCGCCGAGTCCGCAGACCCGCCAGTCAGACAGGCCCCGTGTGGCCCGCGTTGGGCGCTTAGGCAACTGGACCGGGAGCTTTTCCTGGAAGCCGCAGTCGTGCAGGCCTGGGTGATACCACCGGTCAGGCCAGCCGACATTAACGAGGAGGCGAGATGGCTCCAGGACGCCATGTCAAGGATGTGCGACGTGGCGATGCCCCGGATCCGACCGTGCCAACGCAAGCGCCAGGTGTATTGGTGGTCGCAGGAATTGGCAGACCTGCGCGGTGAGTGCACCGCAGCGCGACGCCGATACACCAGGCACCGCAGGCTCCGTCTCCGCCCTCTGGACGCTGAAACCAGAGAGGCGGAGCTATACGAGGAGTACAGGGCGGCGAAGGCCACCCTCAGGGTGGAGATCCGGCGGGCCAAAGATCGGGCCCGCGAGGAGATGTTGGAGACTCTGAACAGAGACCCGTGGGGACGCCCCTACCGGATGGTGCGTGATAAGCTCCGCACCTGGGCGCCCCCACTGACTCAGAGTCTCCGGCCGGAGGTCGTGGACGAAGTGGTTGGGGCGCTATTCCCCCGACCACAGATGGGTTACACGCCTCCGGCTATGCCCCCGCCCCCTGCGGTGCCCAATGCGGGCTACATCGACGACGACGACGAATCCGCTCCGGAAGTGACCGAGGTAGATTTGAGAGTGGCGGTGCGCCGGCTGAGCGGCAAGAATACCGCCCCAGGACCTGACGGGCTGCATGCCAAGGTCTGGGTCCTGGCCTCGGAGGCTCTCAGGCCTCGACTACTTGGTCTGTTCAGCGCATGTTTGGAGAGAGGCCAGTTTCCGCTGTCGTGGAAGACGGGTAAACTGGTCCTCGTGAAGAAGCCGGGGCGTCCTGCGGACTCCCCGTCCGCGTACCGGCCCATTGTGCTGCTCGACGAGGTGGGAAAGCTGTTCGAGAGGATAATCTCAGACCGCCTCGTCGGGCACCTGTCTGGAAGGGGGCCGGATTTAGCGGACGGCCAGTTCGGCTTCCGCAGAGGGCGCTCCACGGTGGACGCCATCATGCGCGTGAGGGACCACACGACGGGGACAGCGTTGGCCGGGAGGCGAGTCGTCGTGGCGGTGTCTCTGGACATCGCCAACGCCTTTAACTCGCTGCCCTGGAGCTGCATTTTGGAGGCACTCCGGTATCACCGGGTGCCTGCCTATCTCCGTCGTGTAGTCGAGGCTTACTTGACGGACAGATGCGTCATCTACCCCGGTCACCGGGGCGTGTGGAATCGGCGAGAGGTGTCGCGCGGTGTCCCACAGGGATCGGTCCTGGGACCTCTCCTGTGGAACATCGGGTACGATTGGGTGCTACGCACCGACCTCCCGAGCGGCGTCAGCATTGTCTGTTATGCTGACGACACGCTGGTGCTGGCGAACGGGAGGTCGCATCAGGCGGCGGCCGACCTGATGTCACAAGCGGTTGCGACAGTCGTTGCAAGGATCCGGCAGTTGGGACTCGAGGTGGCGCTCCACAAGTCCGAGGCCATGTGCTTCTATGGCCGTCGGAGCGCGCCACCTCCAGGTGGGTCCCAAGTAACGGCAGGAGGAGTTACCATCGGCGTCGAGTCGGCGATGAAGTACCTGGGTCTCGTCCTCGACAGCCGATGGAACTTCACGGAGCATTTTCGTCGTTTGGCCCCTAAGTTGGAACGGTCTGGGGCCGCGCTCAAGCGGCTCCTTCCCAACCTCGGGGGGCCAAACGCCTCCTGCCGGAGGTTGTATATGGGGATTGTGCGATCCATGGCCCTCTACGGTGCCCCTGTGTGGGCGCCGGACTTGAAGCGGCGGCCGGCTCGTACGCTGGTCGCGTCCCAGAGGGTCATGGCTATACGAGTAATCCGCGGGTATCGCACGATCTCCGGGGAGGCGGCGAACCTCCTTGCCGGATCACCGCCGTGGGATCTAGAAGCGAAGGCGCTCGCGCGCGTCTACAGTTTGCGCGCAGACGCGCGTCGCCGGGGCGAAGATCCTCTGCCGCGCCAAATAAGTGCGTGGCGGAATGAGCTCCGGCGAGATCTCATGGCAGAGTGGAGACAACGACTGTCGCAACCGAGGGCCGGGCACGCTACCATAGCAGCGGTAAGACCCCTCTTTGAGGAGTGGCTTGAGAGACGCCACGGCGTCCTCACCTTCCGTCTGACGCAGGTGCTTACCGGGCACGGCAGCTTCGGTAGGTTCCTGTTTCGGATTCAGCGGGAGGAAACGCCCGAGTGTCGTCATTGTGAGGACCACCTAGAGGATACGGTGGAGCATACGGTAGCGGTATGCCCTGCCTGGGCTGAGCACCGCCGTATCCTCAGGGAAGTGATCGGCGGCGGCGACCTCTCGCGCCCGGCCTTAGTCGAGGCCATGGTGCGGAGTGAGAGGAACTGGGACGCCGTCTCCTCCTTTTGTGAAGCAGTCATGCTCGCAAAGAGAGAGGCGGCCCGCGTGAGGGAGCAATCCTCCTCCTCACGCCCCAGCAGCCGCAACTGGCGACACTACGGGCGTCGGGGATCGAGGGACGATCTCCGGCCACCGTAAGTACGGGCCTGCGGTCGGCGAGTAAGGGCAGCTCGCCGCCCGACCAGAACCAGGCCCGAGCGTACGGCGCGTAGCGTTCCGCGCGCGCCTCAAAGAGCCAATAGACCACCACAGACGGGGCCCTAAAGGGCTGATGTTCAGCCGGGGTTGCGGGGTAAGCGCAATGAGGTACCGCGACCTCGGCACAGAGCAGGAGAAGGAACAGGGGGGTTTTTAGTCAGTAAGAGTCTGACACTCCCTCCTGCCCGGCCCTGGGCGGGAGAAGTCATTTGATGATTTTCCCCTCACAAAAAAAAAAAAAAAAAAAAAAACCCTCAATCTCCAAATCCCCAAAACGTCTTATGGTGTTGCGGATTAGTCACGCAAGTTTGGCACTAAAAGTACCCAGGACCTAACAATGTGGGTGTAATTTATTCTTCAGTAAACTGCAATTAATATAACAACAGTCTTTATCGGCTCAAGTTAGTAATATTAATAAAGACAGCTGTATATTTTTTATGATAACTATTCATGTTAAACTGTTTGCTTACAGAGCTTGCAGTTATTATTCAATAAAAAAAAATTTACAAAATAAAAAAACCGCCTTCAAAAAAAGTCAAGCAATAAAAGTTCCTACACTAAAAAGTAAAAAATAACAATTTGAATTACTGTAAAAAAACTTAATTTATAGGTAAACTTATTTGACATTAATATTTTGCAAATATTCAAAATTTATTACTTATTTTTGGAGTCGGTGCCAGCATTTTGATGTTGAAACTTAATGTTAGTTAGGTTTTTAATATCCGGTGCCATTTTTCGTACATAATGCTTAAACATTTTCAATGTACTTAAAATGTTTTTGTAAGTACATATTTTTTATTTAAAAAAATGTGCAAATCGGACATTTTTTGTAGAGAAGTCTAATCTGTATTTATGTCTTAATTGATATACCTATATTTGAGTATGCAAATAGGTATTAAGTAGTTTTATAATTAAGTAAGAGGTAGTTTTTCAAGGGATTGTTGCCCATTTGTATTTCCTTGCATGGGCTGGCACCGACTCCAAAAATAAGTAATAAATTTTGAATATTTGCAAAATATTAATGTCAAATAAGTTTACCTATAAATTAAGTTTTTTTACAGTAATTCAAATTGTTATTTTTTACTTTTTAGTGTAGGAACTTTTATTGCTTGACTTTTTTTGAAGGCGGTTTTTTTATTTTGTAAATTTTTTTTTATTTGTAGCCGTTTAGTGTTTTTTTTTTTATTATAATGTGTTATGGCAAAGAAGTCAATATCGTTCCTACATTTCTTTTGAAAAAGTTACCAATGTCATACTTATACGTAGAAATACATATCATAGTACATTGTTACTGTGTAATCGTTTTGATCTCGAGGAGAGATGATATGATGCATGAGATACTTATGACTTATAGTTAAAATAAAATAATAATCTTATCATAAATTCATATTAGTTCTCGCCAAATAACAAAAAACTAGATATTTTCATCAACAGACAGATAAAGTTCAAAGATACCAAATGCAATCTAATTTAGTATCTATGATTAAATACATTCGTATATAGAAAAAAGACCGATGCAATTATTGTTTTGTATCAATTGTAACCCATTAAATGAAGAATACTATTTTGTTATTACTAAGAACATTCATATATAGACAAGTTGGTAAAAATATAAAAGACCATCGCTATTGTAAATATACATTTATGACTCATTCAATGTATGAACCTTTTTTAAGTAAGTATTAGGTATCTACATATGTGCACACAAAAGAAACACAATTATTGTTTTGTACGACGCAATTATTGTTTTGTAACCCATTTAAAACGACTGTTTTGTTAAAAATGCCAATTAATTCTCTTAGCCTATTACCAGGAAAACGATAAGAACACAATGACGCATTTCACCACTAATGTGTAAACGCAGTCCACGTGGACTAATGCAAAATAGCCAATACTAGGCCAAACTCCGCCCCCAAAGGTGTGCGGTCCCGCTCTAGAACCTTTCGGCCCCATCGGCCATCTGTTCTACGAGCAATGTGCCGTGCCCACTGTCACTTAAGTTTGGCATTTCTTCGGGCTATGTCGGTGACGCTGGTTCTTCTGCGGATTTCTTCATTTCTGATTCGAACATGCACGGAAATTATGAGCATAGCCCTTTCCATTGCTCTTGACAGCTCTAATAAGCTTACACAATACTAGGCCCCATGCCAACCTTCCAGCTTCATCATCACATCAGTTCAATAGTACCTTACAGCCAAAGTGCATCTTATAACAATTCTAACAAGCCCAAACACGGCTAGGATATATTAATTAGGTACGCAGTTCCAGTGCCTACCTTCCAGCTCCATAATCATCATTAAATCAGTTCGATGATAACATTTCCAACATAATTATTTAAGATCATTGGTTTACAGTGCATTTTCATAGTTGCTGAACTACCTTGATTGTGATATCTATGCGAGTGTCAAGTTTCATCATCCATTTCTGATCTTCTTCACCAGTTCCACCTCATCAAACATTACTTTTTGACTGTAAATGCTTGAGTGCTCTATGAAAATATTAAAATTACTATATAGTTGCCTATAATATTTGAGGAGTTCCCTCGATTTCTCATGGATCCCATCATCAAAACTTGATTTTGAAAAGAATGGGACCAATCTGGAAGCATATCCTTTCAATCATAAAAAAAATTTTGCAAATCCGTCCATAAACGACGGAGTTCTGAGGTCACAAACATAAAAAAAAAAAATAAAAAAAAAAAAAAAAAAAAAAAAATACAATCGAATTGAGAACCTCCTCCTTTTTTTGAAGTCGGTTAAAAATGCAATAAAACAACAGACATACGGACAAGGTTTATAACCGAGTTGTTGTAATGTACACTTGGACATAAAATATAACTCTATTTACTGAATACATTATGTTACTCAATATTATGCCAATAGCATTATTTTTTACTAGCTTTTTAGCTGTTCGCTATTTGGTATAAAAACTATCCTGTATCCTTTCTGGAGTTCCAAACTATGTGTGTACAAAATTTTACAGAAATCGGTTCAGTAGATTAGGCGTGAAGAAAAGACAGACAGACAGGCAGATAGGCAGACAGGCAGACAGGCAGATAGACAGACTGAGTTACTTTCGCACTTTTACCTATGAAATTGCCGTTTTGCATGAAAAAATTTAAACGAATTTCTTGATTTGAAATGCGATGAAAATGTAACACTAATCAATAAACAAATGACTACTTTTGGAAAAAGAATCCCATGTTTTTAAAACAAAATCAATTAGCCTTAGCCTAACAAAAACTATTTGGATTTGAAATGGCCAGTACTGCAGAACGGCAATTTCATAGGTAAATTCCTATTATTAGTTTGGAAGTTTGGATAGTATACATGCCACAGCATGGTTAAATTAGCTGTTCAATCATTCAACTAGCCATTTGATTTTATTTACGACGGCGATTTGATTTCCATAACTATAACCTACCATTCTGGTAGCAACGCGGTTTTCAATCCAATAGACAATCTCTTCACCCTTTAACTTACAGCCTGTATGACAAATGTAGCCACTCAATCAAACGACTAGTCATTCAGGCCGTTGGATAGATGACTAATTCAACTATTTGGCTGCGACATAAACACGGCAAAGTAGAATTTCTTTGGCACTATTCCTACCCTTTCAACAGTGCTCCTAGCCAAGTTCAGTAAGATTGCTTATCGCTTTAAAAAGTATGTGGATATCGAAGAGATTTGAATGACATGGATAAGTCACAATAAATTCCCGTAATAGAACACTGGTATTTTTTTATTGTATAAGTCGGCAAACGAGCAGACTTATTACCTGATGGTAAGCAATCGGCGCCGCCCATGGACACCCGCAACACCGAAGGAGTAACGAGTGCGTTGCCGGCGTTTTGGGGATGGGGGTTGCGGATATAAGGATTGGGAAGGGATAGGGGAAGCGGAGGGATTGGGCCTCCGGTAACCTCACTCACACGGCGAAACACAACGCTGTTTTACGCTGGTATTCTGTGAGGCCGTGGTAACACTCCGGTCGAGCCGACCCATTCGTGCCGAAGCTTGTCTCTCTCACTTAAATATGGTATATAAACATTCGATGAGAACGGAAATAATTACACGGGACTCTTGTTATTGATTGCAATTATTAATTAGATATATCATTCGGTGATAAGATTAGCTACATCATTACTGATTGTGTTATGCAGAAATAGTGCGCATTAGGCAATTCCTATGTTCCGAAATTGTTTCTGATTCAGGGAATTCAAGACTCGAGATGTGGGCGTTGATATAATACGTTTCAATAGTAAATATATACATATATATTATTACGTATATAATAAAACGAACTACATTTACGTTGTGTTCCGCCGTGTGAGTGAGGTTACCGTAAGACCAATTCTCCCCTCCATCCCTATCCTTAATCCTCAAATCCGCTATCCTTAAATCAACTAAACATGTATAAGTACAATATTTCAGTCCAATCTATACAATCTCCAGAACTACTGGTTTGATTTGAATAATTATTTTTGTCTTTGTTAGTACATTTACCGAGGAAGGCTTTAGGCTATAAAACGTTTTTTTTTTGTTTTGTAGGAGCCGAGCAGCGAATGAAACCGCGCGACAGAAGCTAGTCGATTATAATACTGAAGATTTACTGATATAATGTCGTGGTGGCCCGGAGGTTAAGGCGCCCGCTTCTCATGCATGAGGGTGTGGGTTCGAAACCTGGCAAGGACCAATGTGACTTTTTCCGAGTTATATGTACTTTCTATGATTATTTAGACACCACTGACATACGGTGAAGGTAAACATCGTGAGGAAACCTGAACTTATAATTTCTAATTTTAAGTTTGAATTCGCCAACCCGCATTGAGCAAGCGTGGTGGTTAATGCTCTAACCTTCTCCTTATGAGAAGAGGCCTTTGCACAGCAGTGGGAATTTATAGGCTGATGATGATGACTGAGATTCCACTGGATAACATACCTGCATTTCTAGTTAGGTACTATCGGAATTAACGAACTGTTTATATTAAAACATTTAATAGCTCCGACAGGTTACCGAAGTTATAAGATTTTATTCATCCTTATCTAAAGTTGTTTGCGTTTTACTTTAAAGAACCGATTAAAATAATTAGATTTGTATAAATTCTTAGAACCAAACCAAATCTACTATATTTTAACTATTTTTATCAACAGTCTAATATTTAATTAGGTTACAGAAACTTTTGCCAGCGGCTGCACCTGCGCCCCGAGGGTAAGTATATGTTCTGGTTAAGTTCTTATAAGCCTATGTTTTATTTTAGACTATAATCTATATCTGTGCCAAATTTCATACATATCCATTCTGTAGTTTTTACGTGAAAGAGTTACAAAAATCCATCTATGCTTCCAAATTTTCCCATTTTTTTATTATAACTTCCGACCGACGAACGACCTGTCCCCGCTTCGCACAAGTGCAATGCTAATAAAACATTTCTCCACTTCAACGGATGTTATATTATACATAAACCATCCACAATATAAACTGCAATAAAATCCGTTGCGTCGTTTTAAAAAGGCATACATAGGGATATAGGGTCAGAGAAAGCGACTATGTTTTTCACCATGTAGTAATTACTGGCAAAGATTACGATATAATCCTAACTATTTATGTATTTTTGTTATTAACAAAAGATAAGTCATTCGGCAGAACGCCAATAATATAGTCCTAACACGGGAATCTTACGACCCTGTAGCCACCGCGTCACTCAGGTCACATAAGTTCGCAGTTACCTCACAATACCTATTCACAGTGCACTCATTTTTCCTCTACACACCGTTTATGAGTTAAACTTGAACCAAGGTTCAGTGTCAGGCTCGGAACGCGTTATTTACATCGCGAAAAACTTCCTATATAATTAAATCTAACATAAAAGGTGTTTAGAAACTCCTTGGACATATCCAGGTAGCTATGATGCCTACTTCGAATACAAATGACCACATCAAGGCGCGAATCGCGAAATTCCTTGATCGCCATTATGTAATGCTAATTCTGCGTGAATTTTTAACTGCTGTTTATATTTTTATTTTAGTGTCTGTGTTTTGTTGACTTTTTTAAAATTAATAATAAAATTATATTATTGATAACTAGGTCCTATGGTGTGTCAATAAAAATTTAAAATAAATCATTCTTTGATATATATTATTTACCGTGCTAATTTTCAAGAAATATGTCCGCTTTTTGTAGGTATTTAAACAGCGCAAAGCACAAATTGCAAAAATCCGTCGATTTTAACAATTAAAAAAAATATTGAGTTTCTTTTTTTTAAGAATCAATTCTTTTCATTTTGATTTGAATTTATTCTTATTTGTTTAATATACCTAGCTACTTTTTTTTCTATCTTGAAACGTTTCGTTTCGTCGACGTCTTTGATAGTAGATGCTTTATTCTTTTGTTTCGTGGGTAAACCGACTTTTAGAGATATAATCTCTTTGGTGGCTACGTGATAGGACTGCTCCAATAAAATGTACATGACAAGATTAAATATTACCTATTTATTTATAATGTTCTTTTCTATTTACGTATGAAACAATTCGATCCGACTGAGAGTCGTTAAATCTTAATTACTTTTGTTCTGTATTTGTAGGAGCATATGACGCACATTTTAATTACAATGGGATTGTAAGTACTGGTATAATTACTTAGTGATAATCTCATTTCAGAGTTATCATTATTATTATAGTGTTTTATAATGGTAGCCTGTAATAATAGCTTAAAATAATTATGGTAGGTGCACCTAGTGAGTGATAAAGCACAGAACTGAAAAGAATATTTTTTCTATAATTTTCCTATAATAAAAATCATACGTGAAGATGAATTTGGTCTCTGGACCAAGTCTTAAATATATTACAATAAAAAGGATATCAACTTACCGTTTAAACTATAGATAACTCCCGAAGACTTCCCAAAGAAAATAAACAACACGAAGAAGAGTGGAAACATTTTGACAGCAGCACTTCGGGTTGTATATACGTTATAATAACAATTAAATTACTAATTTATTTTTTCTCAATGCATCTCTAAAATAATTTTACACCTCAAAAAATCCTATCTAAAATCGTCACACATTTCCCGCCAAAATTTTGACAACACCGTTTTTAATGACAGTTGAAAAGTATAGAGGCAAAAGTATCATTACAGTCAGCCTAATAAATTAAGTAATAAAAACTTTTTGATTTATTTTTGCACGATATAGTTTTAGCGAAGGCTTTTACTCGTGGTGTGTGCTTAGTGACGTGTTGTTACCACGAGTGTGGTACAATAGTGTGCCGGTCATTTGAGCCGCATGATATCCTTGTTTGATCTACATGTACAACTGACCTAGGACGTCACACCGTCGTCGCGATTAATGTGTTATTGTTTGTTTGTCAGCCTGTTCTACCATTTTCGAGAAAAAAAATCGTGGGCTCATATCATAAATAATAGTGCCGGAATTAGTAACCTGTTCTACGAAGACCAACTTTTTGTACGGTGTAGGTAACAAGTATCTACATATTTATCTATGTAATCTTTTATGACCATTGATTCATCAAACTCCAAGATGGCGCCGGCGTTCGCGCGTCTATTGTATCTCTTATTACGATTGAAAGGACGAAAGTACGGAGGAGGAATTACAACTGGAACGAGGTTGGGAGGACAGGTAGGTAAACCAGAGAGACGGCCAATGAATGGTCGTTCAAAAATGCATTGAATGGACGATACGGCTACAAGTAAGTGGATGAAGGCACTAAATCGAGTAAGTCAAAAAAATTCAAGTATGTCAAAAAAGGGTTTACACAGGACCGGGTGAAACTGGTGTTTTTTAATAACACATTTACTGTGGTTTGGATACGCTGACCCTATAATACCTTATCTCTTATGTGTACTAGACCACACAATTTGATTTCGTAATTGCTAAAACAGTGTAAATAAGCCGAAGACCGAAAATATTTAAATGAAACTACCGAATCAATGAATGTCTTTCATTTTTGTTCATAACTTACTATATCAGCAAATATTCAAGTCAAGTCTAGTCAAGGACAATAATGTACTGTAGCTCTGGCAGGAGAAGGAGAAGGAACGAAGTGATTTTTAGTCAGTAAGTCTGAATCTCCATCTAACCCAACGCAAAAGAAGCCATTTTAAGGCGGGAAAATTTATGATTTTCCCGCCTTAAAATGGCTTCTTAAAAAATAAAAGACTATAAGTTAAACTTATTGCAAACTTATCGTACCTATATAATTCTCGAGAATACCCTTGCTGCCGCTATAGTCGGAACATAGGTATATAAATATAATAATAAGGTAGGTATGTACACTACTACTACAAGGAAATAATAAAAAAAATGCTGTATGTTGTCTTCCTTTGTTTATGGAGACCAGTTTTACCTAATCGTACTCCATTTGCTAAGTCAACTTCGTCACAAATTGCAGTGGTCGCTTAGTAGACAGCAGAAATCAGTTTACTGGAATATGTAGCAAAGTACAGATACAGCCATGCGCAGCACTGACACTTTATATGTTTAAAATTTTGTTTTGACGTTCAAAAGTCCCTGTAAGGGTCTAATTGAAATAAATAATTTTTGACTCTGACTTTGACTTTAAGCAATACATGTATCTACTTTGGAGGAGATTGCCAAATTGTGTTATTTATACATAGAAGATACGTAATGTTAACGAAATTATACATATAATATACTAGTGTCGCGCGGTTTCACCCGCTGCTTGGCTCCATTTAATCGTAGAGTGATGTTTTATAACCCATAGCACTCAGGAACATATATGTAGCTATCTATCAGTGAAAGAATTTTGGCAATCCGACCAGCGATTCCAAAGATTACCCCCTACATACAAACTTACAAATTTTACCTCTTTATAATATTATAGTATAGATGATTAGCAATTTTAAGAATCGTGGTGTCTTAGAGGAAAGGTCTTAGGTCAGCCGAGGGGAAAATCATTAAATGTCTTCTCCCGTCAAGGGTGGGATGGGAAGGAGGTCATACTCTTACTGACTATAACCCCCGTTCCTTCTCCTGCTCTAGGCCGAGGCCGCGGTGGCTTAATGCGCTTATCCCGTAACCCTGGATAAGCAAGAGCCCTTTAAGGCCCCGTCTGTGGTGGTCTATTGGGTCTTTATAAAAGTGCGTAACGCTACGCGTCGGGCATTTATATGCTGGTGATGTGGATTTTAAGTGTAAGTCCAGTTTACTCAGTCAGTTCTTTATACTAAGTGTACTAGGTCGATGTTGTATTACAGGATCCATGGTTCTGGGTGAAGTCTTTTCACTGCGATCTCATTATCTTTCAATTTACTTATTAGGTACCGCCTAAAAAAGCTTACGAGATTAGTCCATAATTTGGCATTTGACGTTTTTAATTTGCGTTTTCTGAAAACTGTCGGTATAAATAGGTACTTAGGTACCTATAAACATTATTTTAATCTTTCCATTGTTGATCTTTGTTCACATAATTTTGTTTGAATCTAGGTTTATTAACAAAATTTATACTTTTTATTACTGAATAATTTCATTTATTCACTTAACTATTATTTAAAACAAAATTTTTAATAAATATCTGTACTAGTAATAATTATATTTTTAATGTTAATTGTCCTAATAATTTGTTATTTGTAGGTAAGTAAAGGTAACCGGAAGGTCTAGTGTATCCGGCTGACGCAGGTGCTTACCGGACACGGGTGTTTCGGGAAGTACCTGTGTCGCATAGGTCGGGAGCCGACGTCTCAGTGCCATCATTGTGGTGATTGCCGCGACGTTACGGCGCTGCATACCTTGGCGGAGTGCCCAGCTTGGGCCGAGCAGCGTCGTGACCTGGTCGCGGCCGTGGAGTCCCGTCGCTACCTTCTGCGAGGCCGTGATGCTCACAAAGGAGGCGGCGGAAAGGGAGAGAGAGGCTGCCTCCTCTCTCCCTTCCCGCAGCAGACGCACTAGACGTCGTAGGGTGGCCGACCTGCGGCCACCGTAGGGCGCGGCCTGTGGACGACAGACTCGGGGCGTCTTGTCGTCTGACCAGCAGCAGGCCTCGAGTCATAGTGGAGTCCTGCGGTCGGGGTGACGGCCGCAGTGGGTGACGGGGCCCGCCTTACCATCTCTGGCGGGCCAACACCAGTCGGGGGGATGCGACGAATGCTTCGGCGATACCCGCCACTCCGACACATGGGTTATTGGAGGAACACCGGGTTGGTCTTTAGTCAGTAAGAGTCTGACAGTACCCTTCGCCCTTTCCCCGAGGGCGATGGGTCTCCATGAGGATTTTCCAACCCGACACCAAAAAAAAAAAAAAAGAATTATTCGACCGATGTGATACCACGGCCTCACAGAAAACCGGCGTGAAATAACCAAAGAGTAGTGTTTCGCCGTGTGAGTGAGGTTACCGGAGGTCCTATACTTCGCCTACCCCAATCCGTTCCCTTTCCCAAAATCTCCAAATCCCTAATCCCCAAAAGGTCGACGACGCACTCGTAACTCCTCTGTCGTTGCGGGTGTCCATGGGCGACGCTGATTGCTTACCATCAGGTAATCGGTATGCTCGTTTGCCGACCTATCACATAAAAAAAGAAAAAACACAAGGAACGTGCGGTAAGGAAAGTCATCGGAAGAAAACCTGGATTTATAATTTCTAATTATAAGTTTGAAATTAGCCAATTTGCTTTGAGCAAGCGTGGACCTTCTCTATGTGAGAAGAGGCATTTTTCAAAAAGGAACTCTTATGAAGATCTTAAGTGACTAACATTTTTTTAATCGATTTTAACTAATAAAAGTAAATAAAATGATAAATATGCAGCTAAATAAATTCGATGATATAAATAAATTATACTAAATATCAATGGAATGATTAAGTATGACATCATATATAAAAATAAAGATTTACATGCCACAGTTCCGATTAAATTAAAACACTGATCGTCAACATGTTACTGTTGGTTATTACCTAGTATAAAGCCTTAGAAATTATATGGTCTTGGATCTCTATACAAAATACCAATATACCTTATTATAACTAAAAACATGCATTCTATAACATTCTTATTAATATTTTATACAAATACTTGCATTTCATATACTTATATTTCATATACGCAGCGCACAACATGGCAGAAATTGGAAACAAATGCGGATGATCAGCTGTCGGTTTCTATTATTATATTCATTTTACAGTAAAACTATTGAACAAATTGTAAAAACTTAAATAATGTCAAAAATACAATTTAAATCTTTGTTGTTCTTTATATTTGCAAAGAAAATTATAATGTTTACATTGTTATTATTTGACGGCTGTAAACGCTACGCGTCGCCACCGTCGCGCACACAGCCAATACACATGTGTATAGTCCGTTCAGTACGGATTTAATTAAATAAAGTACGGCTTATTAATTGTCAGTCTTTTTCAATTTACGAAATAGCCCTTATATTTGTTTTGATATTAGTATAAATTCTATGGAAGTTGAGCTTCCTCAAAAGATTATCCCGTACCGAAGAAGAGAAACAACGTATCCATGATATGCAGCTAAACTAGTGTTCTAGCATTCAGCAACAACTAAAAACCTTGAACAGTCAAAATTAAATTTTGTTCAAGCTTTTTTAATTGAACAGGTATTTGATGTCCTGAATTACATACATATATAAAAATAAATTGCACAAAAAATATTGTCAAGAGAATGTTCTTATCGAAGAAAATAAAAAAAATCGAAAGGATAATTACGAAAATTGACCTCTTTAGCGATATAGTTGAACCCGTGGGTAGAGCGGCGAGTCGTTAATTAGTAAAATAATAGTTAATTCTTTCCGTTTTTTAAATAATATTAGGTTAGTCTAAGTCAAAGTTTGTAAATTATTGTCAACTAGTTTATAATAATAACTAAGGTATGGTTTATATAAGAGAAGGTATTCATTTTGACCTTGCAAAAGGACTATCTATCATCACCAATTAATATTATCGGATGAAGGAAGCATTTGAGAAATCTGATAATTGGTGTGAATAATAAAGGACCTAAAACACTACCCTGAGGAATACTGCCAATTTTTATAAATTTGGACATACATATTTTATTTCTTACTACTAATGTGGATGTTCTTCGGTTAGATACGAGTAGAAGTAGTTTAATAAAGCTTAGACCATTTCCAATAGCATCATACGCTTTAAGCATTTCTGATAACAGAATTTAATCGACTCGATCAAAAAGTTTTGTTAGATCCATGTATATGGAATCTTCTATGATTATTTCTACACTACTGACATACGGTAAAGGTAAACATTGTGAGGAAACCAGGACTTATAATTTCTAATTATAAGTTTGAAATCACCAACCCGCATTGAGCAAGCGTGGTGATTAATGCTCTAACCTTCTCCGTATGAGAAAAGGTCTTTGCTAAGCAGTGGGCACTTATAGGCTGATGATGATGATAATATGGAATCTTATTATATACGTTTGTCATAGCTATCTTAAGTGTTTTATTTGTGTTTCCTGTTTTGAAAAGCGCCTTTAATTAGTTTTTTAGTTTTCTGAGATATTTTCATTTAAAATACATTTGATTAATGATGTGGCTTAATGCCGGGGATCCATACTTCACCGTAATCAGTAAACCAGTCCTTACTCTTCCTCCTTCAACCTTTATCCTTCCTATTTTTTGAAAAAGTGTTATCATCAAATGACTCCTCCCAGTCCTAGGAGGGGCGAAAGGAACTGTCAGATTCTTACTGACTTAAAAATCACTCCATTCCTTCTCCTGCAACAAGCCGGGGCTGCAGTGAATTAATCACTGCAGCCCCGGCTTGTTATTAGAACTCACTCAAAGATAGTGTATACCCTGACCTAATAACTTTTCAGCTAACTGACACATTATTTATTACACTTTTTATAAGATTAATAAGTATTTTAAATCAAAATTGTGTTGTCATTAGTCATTTATTAGTTAGTTTTAAACACAATGTTATAATATGATTCTATATAATATGCAACCTTACTTCTGCAACTATTTTACCTCCCCATAAAATTTAATTAAAGTATTGACTAAAGTGATTCATTTTGTGCATCATGTTATGACAAAGGCTCATAGCTTAAGTATTCGTTCCAGAACAAGGAAGAAATTGAAGCTAGACCTTAAATCAATAACATTTGTAAGACCGGGATATAGCATTCACTAGCTTATGGGACGAATTGTTCATAGTAATTAATAAATAAATAATTAATTATTTTGCAATCAATAGCATCTGTAAATATTAATATTGCTTTTATTTTTATTTCTCATATTTAGTAAAACATTAAAATCATTACTGTATAACAGTCGCTGGTTATAAAGTAGTCAATAAATTTATCCTACTAAGACTAAGTTTGAACATTTATCCATTAAATAAATTATAGCTACCCCGGTCTTGTAATTGCTTAATCCTATAGTCAACAATGTCTTTTCTTTTAAGAACTAGTGTAGCCGCCATTTTTATCGATCCTATTTCTCCTATCTCGCTGGCCAAGGAATAATCCGTATGTCTGATTGCTGACTAAACACTTGCACAATTATGGAACATTACACATAGGACAATTGTCCTGCACGAACGTTATCACTAGCACATCTTCATGACGTCTTTCAGCACATCTATGTAGTTTTCACTGTTTGCATCACTGAAGATGACAATGCTCCAGTAATTTTCCTCATAACCTTGCCCCATAAGTTGAAACTGGTCTGAGTCAACATCACGTCTTTTGCCAGATCCACTACGGTGCTCCAATGAACCCTCTTCTTGAAACAGCTTTAGATATCTATAAAGTGGCAGTCTTTATCTGTAAGGGACGTGTATTATTTATTATTTTCATGTATCGATAACATGTATAATAACAAACGGTCATTTATAAGAATACTTACGTTTAAGCCAGTTTCTCTAGAAATTCCAGTATAATTTAAGCCTTTATTATGCAATGCTATTATTTGGGCCCTCGTAGCCATATTAACATTTGAACGCAAATTCATAATAAAAATAAATATTAAAAACTTGTTAAACAAATCGTGACTGAACTCACTCAAAGATAGTAAAGAATGTTATGATTGAACAAAAAGGTTTAATTTTTATACAGTTAATATTAAATTACCCTCAACTGTTTTGAGATTTATGATCGGGTTATAGTTGCTAAACAACTTCAATATAATAAAGAGTAGGATAATTTCAATACATTTCAAGGTTACGTAATGGCCTAATGGCTAGTGGCATCGGTTAATTTTATGCTACCGAGTTCGAAACCTGGTTATTGCGTGCTTTGCTTTAAAAAGGTTTGGAATATCGTAGCATTAATTTGTACAAAAATTTATTAAGTTAATAACTTTGTATCTGATAAAAACTATAAATGTATATTTTTCAATACCACTAGTATACTAGCGCCATCTATGTCGTCCATGGTATATAATTAAGGCGATGAAACGCCGTACAAACGATTTTGATTTAGAATCATCCATGCACTTATGACACTGATAGTACATATCTACCAATAATTGCTATATTATTTTTGTAAGTAACCAACGATCCTACATGCATTTTGTCGAAAGAAAAAAGAACTCACTAAGTTTATATCCTCAAATATGTGTAGACGAAACATCCAACATATAACTTTTGCATTTATAATTTAAGTAAGATAACGTATTCGTGCAAAGAAAAATATCAAATTATTCTTACAGACTGTAGAAACAAAAGTCCTTTCCATCATCGTACCACCAGGCAACCGTCACCGCTTTAAGGTGTACTTATATCCATCCATACATACGAAGAGCTTCGCCAATAGTTATTTTATCATAACTCCCCACAACAATTAAGGAAGGAATGGGATTCTTTGTCTGAATCTGTGTTCCCGTAGGATATACATATACACCAGTGGCTTCAAGGATAATCAGTCTGAAAAGTTAAATCTTCAAGGTTATAAGGTCGTGGTGGCCAGGAGGTTAAGGCGACCGCTTCTCATGCAATAGGGTGCATTCGAAACTTGGCAAGTACTAATTTTTTCCGACTTATATGTAGGTACTTTCTATGATTATTCAGACATCTCTGACATACGGCGAAGGAAAACATCGTGAAAAAACCTAGACTTATAATTTCTAATTATGAGTCTGAAATCGCCAATCCACCTTGAGCAAGCTTTGTGATAAATACACAAACCTCCGTGTGAGGAGAGGATCATCGCTTGCCTTCAGGTGAGATAGTGAACAACTGCTTGAATAAAGCGCCTGCTCTTCGTACTAATCCAAGACTGTTTAATTCTGCGTGACATGTAAAATTGCTGCAGGCGTTTCATCTGGTTGGTTGATTTTTTTTTTTTGTAATAGGACGCGGACGCATTACTGCAGATGGTGAGCATTCGGCGCCCCGATGGACACCCACAACAACAGAGGAGTTATGAGTACGTTGCAGTCTTTTTAGGGATTAGGATTTTGGAGATTTACGGATTGAAGAACTCCTCCTCCTCCTGGGCCTCCGGTAAACTCACTCACACGGCGAAATACAACGCTGTGGTTGTTTTACGCCGATTATCTACGAGGCCGTGGTATAACTCCGGTCAAACCGACCCATTCGCTCAGAGGCATGGCTCTTTTTCTGCACTTTGTGTGATCAGTTATTTTATGTGTTAAAAAGAATTGCACTCAAAACGGTGTTACTACTAACATTAACTGTTTTTTTTTAAATGAGACAACCCACATATGACTAACAAAATAATTTATTACTAGCAAAATAATTAGCATTAAAATATATTTAGGTAGGTACAAATAAACGTGAAAATCCCATTCCGTCTTCTTATAAATTACTTTAAGCTTGTCTACATTCGTTTGTTGTTCGCAGAATAATCAGCGTCATTACCATCTAGTATCTTTGGAAAACTTATAAAATATAACAGCCCTTTTTATACATTATTTAGTTCTAGTTGGCTTGACGCAAAATTTTCTGTCGCAAAACATAATATATAAGATACATCATTGGGTATAATTTTTGGCATTCTTTCATAATACAATGTCATTATTAAAATTTACTATATTTGATTTAAAAGACGGGTCATCGGATTAGTTCCAGCCGTTGTCAAGATAAGCCCTAACATACATACAAAATCGAATATTTAAAACTAATTAAAACAATAATATTTACCTTAACACAAATCTAGTCAGTGCTTAATTTACATTATTTATAGGTGCTAGTATTGTACTATGCATCTATTTTATTAACAAAAGACCTTTTAATTAATATATGTGCTAAAACATTGTTTTTTCTTCTTCAACAATGTGCTCTTATTCTTGTGTAATAAAACTCGTGCAACGTACTAAATTAATTGAAAAATACGGCTTATCCACGTAAACCAAACTAGTAGTTTTCATGGTAATAAGCTGCATTTTGTCAATTGCATTTGGTTCTTGTTTGGCTCTTAACCAAAAGGTCTTCCATTAGTAAAACAGTAGGTATACGTTCATAAATTATTTAAATTGATCACCTTATTAAATCTACCTTAAAAACCTAATAAATTATAATCTTTCATTCTTTCTATTTAGAAAGGATGAAATATTATATTATAATTATCACAACCATCATATTATTATTAAAATTATTATATTAAACAACATAATTATTATATTTACAATAATACTTACTCGTTATTTATTATTACTTACCGAGAAATACCTTATTCTGAATTTAAATTATAGCTTACACAGAGCCAGACTGTCATAAATGATTTTTTTGTTACCTATCGTGGGAGCCAATTATCTATTATTATACATATTTATTTAGGTTATAATTGTTAAAATTGGACACTAATTCGGAGGGAAATCTTTTAACATTTTTGGACCACCCTGGCACTATATAAAGTTAACCAGGTTCCCAAGTAGTGGAGCATAATGGGTTTATCAGCTATGGTAGCAAAAGATATTTAGACTTTAAATGATCTATTAAATTATCATAGCTAAGCTTCGGCGATTAAATATGGACAGTGAACTACTAAAGAGAATATTTGGTTTCTTAAAATTTGATCTACAGCTGTTTTTATATTCCTCCCCACTCGACACAGTCGCTCACTAGGTCCCTAAACCGGGTACTGAAGTGGTGGGAGGGCTTGAGTGCGAAGTCACCGATTCCTTCGATTTTGCTCAAGTGGGGGACGCGATCAACATCCACCAGCACCAATGGCAGCACCACCATCGCGACGGTCAGAGCAGGGCTGTACATCTGGAATAAGAATATACTTGATTGAAAATTGTGACGGTACACACGGTGACGGGTAATATAGGCGTAGACAGAACACTTTTATGTTCTTTGCTCTCAAGGTAACGCCATAGTTTTCATTATATTTTAATGGGAGTGATTAATTGCCTTCTGGGAATAAAATCTCACGGTGATAATCATAATATATCTAAAATATTAATAATAATCTAAGTCATTTCTTGGATCGATATAGAATTTGCTTGATATTTATATATTGGATAAGTCTTAGTATAGTCCCACAGGTTAAATACTTATTTAGTCGACTGAAGATTGCTAAAACACCACATACCAAAAAAGTAAACAAAAATAACACAAAATACTGTTATGTCCTGTGATGACCAGTATTAAGGTATTTATAAACCCTTTATTCATTTATAGGTCCCATCCTTCCTCTACCCCAATCCCTTAATCGCCAAAACTCTAAAAGGTTGGCAACATACTCGTAACTCCTATGTCGGAGATCCGTCCATGAGCAGCGATGATTGCTTACCATCAGGTAATCAGCCAGCTCATTTCCCGTCCTATTATATAAAAAGAATATGATTCAAAATAAAACGAATATATTACATACCTCTCTAACTTCTTTTTCGAACGTTGCCTTGGGGTACACCTTGTTCACATCAATTTCGAACCGGTCCAAAGCTTTACTTAGTTCTGAGAAGTAGTAGTCGTAAAGCTGTTTATGGTGCTTGTTGCGGAATTTCTGGTCTGTACCCAAGAATTCCAGATACAGCAAATCTGTCGGTGGACAACCGCTGTGCATGGTCTGGTAGTCCACCACGATCTGTTGTAGACGACCGTCCTGAAATATTGAAGATATAACTATTAGAATTGATAATTTGCGAATGTATTGTTCGTGGTAGAGAAAAGTGTTATGTAGGTATGAATAACTTCATTAAACCTATCTATTTATTTAATTTTAAATAACTATTTTTATTTAATAATAGGTTTAAGTATTTGCATGCAACACAAAACTTGGGAGATTAAGGAACCCGCTTATTTGTAGATTCTACAACTAGTCGCACTTTTATCAGAATCGTACCTACTGTTTAATAAACCCAGTTATAAAAATATTTTGATTTTCCGAAAAATAAACATTATCGAGATAAAAGAAATTACGCACAATACAAACAAAAGTTATTATTTTTCTTAAGAGTATGAATATTTACGATTGTGTTAGCATCCACTAACAGCATCACTCAGGTCACCGAGATAAAAATTATATCATATTGTCGTTGCCTATTAATTCAGACTTAACAGAGATGAGACCTATTGCATTTATAAATGTGTAACATTAGTAGGATTTTTCATAAAGTAAATTATACTTTTTGTAGCTGCCTGCTGCCCCAGGTAAGATAAAAGGGAGTGTCAGAATTTTACTGACTCATAACCACCTCATATCTTCTCCTGCCCTGATTGCACTTGCATCAGTTACCTTAGCTGAATTTTTACTCTAAAGTACTACAGAGCGTCTATGTCATCTAATAGATACTTTTTATATAACTAGTTACAAGGTGTACCTAGAATACCTATGTGATAACTATCTACTACGTTACAATTAGAATGAATGGCGCTTGTGACAAATAACGTCCGGGTCAGGTCACGTGATCTTCATACAGACTACAATGATTCCCACATCTGTTAAACCGAACGTGGCCTTGGACAGATGTTTATCTAAGTACATACGCACTCAGTACAAACAAATTTTGTACATTATCTATATTTAATGGGATGGTTCGTTGAATAGGCTTCGTTATCCAACCACATTTTTTCTTTTAATGTTTTTTCTTGTAATGTTTTTAATGTATTGAATAAGAGTTTGGTGTATATGCTATCACCACAATCGCAACAATGTACATATGTGGGTACTTTTACATAATCATTATCAGCCTATGCCCGTCCACTATTGACTAGGTACGGATCTTCTCTCAGGAGTTCTGCCATAATCTCCGTCCATAGCAGGTAGCTTGTTAATTTTATTGGTTAAGAATAAGCGGAGGATGCTGCTGACGGGTCTTTGTGAAAAGTTAGTCCCTTAGTCGACTCTTACAACACCCACGACAAGAATAGGGTTGGCATTGAATGTAGGGTCAGTGGGTAGCCTTAGGGGCCTGTCACCGTACATAAGTATACTTTGATGATGGATGACTAAGGACACTGTATAGCGTTTCAATCTAACTACTACCTTCATGACAGACTTCCTATAATTACCAGGGCTTAAGGCCAAAGGCAAAGCAATTTATTTCAATGACGTCTGCATAGAAAAATATTTTTTGTAGAAAAATACTGCTTGCAGCTTTTGTTCTAAAATGAATATAATTTCTTTAGCAAAATATATTGGATATGAATAAAGATCATCATTAACCAATCTATAGATGTCGCTAGCAGCTACAAGACCTACCTACTAGTCAGTTTAGAAATATTTTTTTTTCCATGTGGGTAGGGTTTGGTATCACTGTCTATTACACGCCCAAATTTTTTATTTTGATTGAAAATCCGAAACATTTTCTTTCAACCTTGTATACTGGTACACGTGTTATCACAAATAAAAAATGTTGCGACATGAAAAAAATTTTTAATAATTAAGTACCTACGTAACAAATGATTAGATGAATGCAACGGTTTTCACAAAAAATAGGTACCTAGATATAACTAACTACGATTAGATAAGGTTCCGCTAGGTTAAAGTGCCATAATTCCGTAGAAACTCAATGGACCCCAGTGGCCTTGAACTCGTTGGTCCTAGCCACAACGACCTAACACGGCCATTGTTGAATAACAGTCAACTTTAATTCTGCAATTTCCTCTTAAACTCTGTCAATAATCAAGCTCTTTATATTTTTAACAAGAAACCGTCAAAAAATCTTCCTCAACAAATTGTTTAAAAGGAAAACAAACAAAAGAATCACGAGAGACTGACCCAAATACCGAAATAATGACAGGAATATCCACGTCCCTTTCTAACACATTATTAAAGAAAATGAAGCAAGACTCCTTTTATAACATACGCCATCTTGGATCTACCTTCAAAGAAGTTTATATTTCCTATTAGTCATTTAGTGAGAAAACTATTTATTTAGAAGAATTTTTAGCGACCTACTAATAAGTTTGGGGTCATAAGATAAGAATATTATAATATATAATATTACAAAGTGTTTGTGCCTTAAAAAAAATATGTTTATAATTTAAGTCACAAAATACCTAAAATATTTGCGGTCATACGGACGGCATATAGGTATTCACATCACTTAAAAAAATGTTTTGTAGATCTACCTCCAATGACATAAATGAGCGCAAGAAATTATTTTATCTACTTTCTAAGTTTCTAACCTAACTTTGAAAAAAAAATACAGAACAAACGCAGCGTTATTTAAGAAAGTAGTTTTAGATATATAAACCTATACTGTGTGATAAAAACAGCCAATTCTAAATAATCTTATGGCAACACTAATATGTATTTCAAACGTGACCAAATATATTTCGTGAATTTTAATCCAAAGGTTGTCTGGAAGAAATCGCCTTGCATTATAAAAACTACCCATTGTTACTTACAACATTCTTCTATTCTGCCATGTTCTTTTTATGTAGGTATGTGAGCAATAATGTATGTCAAAATTAATAAATGAAAAACGTGGGTACTATTTAAAGATAAATATCTGCTTGCGAAACTATAAGAAGGAAAACCTACAAAAGTCCAATGTGACGCAAGCACAAATTGCTATCATACATACTTACATATATACAGCGAGTATGGATATCCCTTTAAATCGAGATATAATAAGTAGATTATGAAACGAGCTAGAATACATAATTCAAAGTACCTACAAAAACATAAAATAACTATTATTGCGAATACCTCCAACGTTTTCGTTTTATCCATCGCACATTTTGTGAAAGTACCGACAGTAAAGTCGAAAGTCAAGATGAAAATCGTGGCAACTACTAAACCAATTTGAATGAAACTTGGTACTCATACAAAGATATCAAAGTCTAAAATTCAATTAAGTAAATTACCGAAATTTTCTCATTATACTTTTCCGAAATATAAGATTTTTCGAAAAATGTCTTCAACATCTATAGCTAATTCACTTGATTATGTCTATTTTATTATATTAAATCCTACATACCTTTTAACAAACTATTTGAACAATTAAATGCTCCTTCAAACTATAAGCAGTTAAACGTTCGTAAATATTATATACCTAAACAGGTACAGAATATCGAAAGATGTGACGAAGAGAGATCAGAGGATTCAATCACAGTCAATATAATCTTCCGTTCTTTAACAAGTGATGTTATAATTTTCATCCACCCTCGTTTCTTCAAATACTTTTAACTACTAAGTAACCTGCATTAGAAGTTTTAATTTTATACATAGATTACAAGTTTCCTAAAAAAACCAATAATATTTTATGCGGGGATCAAATTATGCATGCAAAGAAGCGGTTTGAGGCGTCTATTAAAAAAAAAAAGGTAAGATTTAAAAAATATAAAAGTACCCTCCGAACCAAAAGTGTAATTTTCAATTTCAATGGTTAATTATTTTTAAACACTTCTCAATGTCGAAAATTGCTTGCCCACAATTGGTTCGGCAAAACGAATATTCGACTAGCTTTAGCCCTAAAAACAAACTAAAACACATCTTTTAAAGATCACTACTTCTACAGATCTCTTCTTCGACATTTCACGAAGGAAAATAAATTCGAAACAATATCACCCTGAAATGTGACGAAAAATAAATTTAATTTGATATGTTTGACATCGAACTATATAATGTGTATGTGAATAAATCTCGTAAAACAGTAAAGTATTTAAAAATAAATGTCAAACTAAGTAATGTACATGGACAAGCCGCTGAGGAAGATGTACAGTAAAACAAAATTTTCCATCTACCGTCAAGAAAAGAAAAAATATGTATGTAAAGGGAACAAATACTAATGGTCCTACGGATACGTATAATCGTAATTATACAATATTACACAAACCTGAAGATAACAATCAACAAGATATCAAACTAGACAATGCTGTCTGCGATAAATACACAACAAGTCGAGACAAGCAAATTCAATATCTGACATGTATGTACATGAGCTAATGCGGACAGACAGGCCGACGCAATATACATTGCAAACACATTTCAAATAGGAAGTACAATTATCAAATAACATGCTAATTAAGTAGCTAATTGAGAACTGATCACATTCATCAATTATTAGGAATTAAAAAAAATGTTTTGTATTGCCTCACGTTCTTTTTATTATTACGTTTAACCTTTTTTATTGTAGGTGAAAAAAAATTGGTTCCCTTTACCCCATTCCCAATCCGAAAAGGCTGGCGACGCCCTTGTAACTCCTTTGGTGTTGCTTTGTCCATGGGGACGCTTATTGCTTACCATCAGGCGCTGGCCTATCGTATGGCATAAAAGTTCTTAATCATTGCTGCCAAATTTTCATAATGCCAGTTAATAATTAACGTTTGAAAGGAGTGGGTAGACAGGTAGATTTGTTAAAAGTAACTACACGTGGTACTTTCTACCCTAATTTAGAAGACTTATATTAAAATCTTCTCAAGAAGGTATTTGCAAAACGTGTCCAACTATAGCGGATATGGCATTCTTTATTACAAATGATAAAGATAATTTTATTTGTATTACAAAGCGCGAAAACATTTCTCGACGACTTTGCAATGACCTACTGACTTTTTTGGTTAATTCATGATACGACGACGCCTATACGACGGTCGAAGACGATACACAGCCGGCACGAGGCACAGATATGCACGCTAAATCAACTGCAAACAACTATAATGTACAAAGTTTTTAGATAAGGACAAAAAAAACGCTTGTAAAAATTCATCATGTCTCTGACAACATGATATCGCAACTACCGCCATTACTAAAAAATAAATTTTACTTCTTTTTTTGAAAGAATTCATGATTAAATTAATGGGTCAGTGGTTAGCCATAGGGGCGGGTAATGTAAAGAATGCTTACCACACGCCGAAACAGCAGGTTGCTGACTCTGTAGTCGCCATGACACAGCACCACCGTGCTCAGAGGTGCTCGGAATTTGTAGAACACATCTTGTGTCGAACCATTAGCTAGCAACTTCTTTAATTTGTCTTTATGTTCATCTTTTACTGTTTCCATAGCTGATTCGCCTATCTTTGCCCACGTGTCCTTCAGATTGCTAAAGTCCATCTTGCTCTTCACGAACCTAAATCTTTCGGTGTCCTTGGCAAAATTTGATGGATCTTCCTTTTGGTAAGCGAAGGATAACGCATGCAATCTGGCTAAATCCTCCACAGCCACAGCAGCGTGCTCCCAATCGATACTTTCGAATCGGTTTAATGGGGCGTAGCCGCTGGCTGTCATGTCTTCCATGACGACAGTCTCATGTCCCACTGTGTCTTCGCCTCCATAGAACTTGGGGAAGACGAATCTGTGCTCGGGGCTGATGCGGTACTTGTCCTGTATTTTGTCGTACACTCCGACCAGCTCATTGTACACAATCTGCTCGGTCGTGTACAGTAATTCCGTGTTCATCGCCTGACGGAGCTTTACATTGACATTAGCTACCTTGGCGAAGAGATTCAAGTTGTTTCGCTCCGGTGCACTGACGGTGACGGAGAAAAGCGCCGAAGTATAGCCGCCATCGCTCGTCAGGTTCTTGATGGATATATTTGCATTTGGCATCTGCAGCTTGTGGACGACTTTGTCGAGCACTTTGCACAGTGTTTGCTTAACGACCGACATGATTGGCGTCTGGAATAAGACTGTGCCCGAGTCATTGATCTATGATCCAAGTTTGTGTCCATTCAGATAACATTCGTTCGTTAAATTTGCACAGCCTGAACTACATTACTTTATGGTTGCTTGTTTAAACGGTTCACTGCACTCGGGTAGATTGAGTAGTTCACTCACAATAGACAATGCAAATTTGTTTTCATTTGTTATTTAAATATAATAAATAAACAATATTGAAGTTGCTAAGCAAATAATTGTAGGTAAATACAATAAATAAAATAGTACTTACAAGATTATAAATAATAATTGGTTTATAGGAAAATGAGCAAAAACTAAACGCGAATCGAGCAGAAAGATTCGATAAATCATTCATTCTTTTTAACGATTTTTTTGAACTTGTTATTTCTATTTGATTATGTTCATACGACACTTGGCCATTCTTTGACCTTGAAACGAAAAACTGTTTTTACTAAAGTCTATATGTAAAATGTATGTATGTACGAGTATATAACGATGTATAGAGGGGCGTGCAGTTTTAAGAATCACGACAAAATATCGTGATTATTTTTATCTTTACATAAATGTTAAATAACATTAATTTGGAGTACATTGTCGTTAGTTAGGTTAAGCAGAAGGTTTTAACTTTGTGTGCAAACCTTAGCATGTTTGTGATATAATAAATTCAGATATGAGCACAATACTTAGATCTCTGCATGCATTTACATGCATGGTTTAAACCGTCACGCAAAAAATAAAATGGCAGCTTGGTAGCGAGTCAAGCATTAAGGTACCGTGGCCTAGGCCTGGAGCAGGAGAAGGAACGGGGGTTTTTAGTCAGTAAGAGTCTGACACTCCCTCTTGTCTTTCCCTGGACTGGCGAGAGAAACATTTGATAATTTTACCTTCTCAAAAAAGTAAAAAACGTGCCCACCATTACACAAAGGACTTGTTGGTGATAATGGCAAGGATTCCAAAAGCAGTTTCTAAATAATTATATAAAAACGTTTTTTATTTTCATTTGAATTCAATTCTTTTTTTCTTTCATTTGATTTCCTTATTCTCATTAGATTTGATAAGTTGACGATGTGTTTTTTTCGAAGGTATTACTTTTTTCCAGTATTGCTTTTCTCTTGCTATTATGTAGGTAGCTTAAATTTAATTTAGTTTTTTCTAACACCTTTGCTGACGTTATGGAATGCAAATAAATGATTATGATTATGAAATTATATCCTGTATTTAGCATCCACGTCCCCTTTATTCCCAGTCTTCTGTAAAATGTATTTTTAATATAATTATGTTATACTACCTACATGACAATAATTATAACAAAAACATTTGAAAAAGTTTTACTTTTAATAACTGTAGGAGAGAAAGATTGGCCCTGTCTATATATCGCATTCGAAACTTTATATGTATTATTGTTTGCAAATGTTGGCTTAAGTTACTCATACCTGCAAAACAAGCTATAAAAACCTTTGAATGTTCTGAAAAATAATAAATATATAGCGAGTGTACGAAGAAGACATATTTTTGGTACATACCGATTGATAGTCTTAAAATCTATACTATAATATTAAAATATCCAAACTAATATTATAAATGCGAAAGTAACCTTGTCTGTCTGTCTTTTCTTCACGCCCAAACTACTAAACCGATTTCTGTGAAATTTGATACAGACAGACAGTGGAACTGAAGAAAGGGCTTAGGATAGTTTATATACGAAAAATGTGCAGGAAGTCACTATTCCAAGCAATCTGAGTGGCGGGCAAAAGCTAATATACCCATAATGGATTCAGATATTCCAATATACGCATTTACTTATAACATGCAATTGCAAATTATCTAATATGTAATCAGGTGATACTACTACTGACAATTTCCATCATCATCATATTTTTATTGCCTTAAAATATGTTAAAACAAGGTTTTACAAAATAGTATTAAAGTACCTGCTTACAGCATGGTTTGCTAATTATTAGATATATGTACGTAGCATAGAAAATTAAACAACAAAAGTTAGTAGTTACCTACGTTATGTTGTGTAGACACCTACACTGTTAAAGAGATTTTTGAGTACATATAAAAGATACAGAATTCTGGCTCCCTAAAATATCGTGGCTCCTCCAACCACATGCAAAATGGTTAGCCGTCATTTGTTTAACAAAGAATCGCTTCATTCTTTATAATGGTCTTGTTGATCTACCCGATTTTAACTGAAAAATAATTTACGAAATTACATTCTAAATTTAAAAGTATTTAATACATTAGCATTAAATTTGCAACGCCTAAAAAGGCCGTTAAGGTAAATAAGAGGCACTACACCTATTTTTTTTAAATTTAAGAACCTATATAACCTTAACATGCAAATAAAGAATTCGAATTTGAGGTTATCTGCAGCCAAAGAAGCTATAGGCTATCCAAAGGAAAAAAAAGTCAATTTTTGTTTTTTTTTAAAACCATCTCTCACATCATCTTAATATACGGAAACCCAGATAAAATATGAGCAGGACAACAGATAAAAATAATAAGTAAGCCTCGTTTAAAATTCTCAAATGTGCATAATATTAACTTCATAAGAAAGAATACACGATTACAATATACGCCACGTGGTCGTAGTCACCGTTTCGTCCGATACAAAAATACAATAGTTGCTCAAATTTTATTTTCACGATATAAAAAGGCATTCAGTTTTATTATTTAAAACCAAATCGACTCTTTTACAAATAATACATTATTTTTACAATACAAGAACTACCCACACTTTTCTTTAATTTAAATGTCAAAAATGGTTTTAAATTAATTAGATTACAATAATTTCATAATGTCCCATCATGCTGATACTTACCTATTGTATTTAGAATCGTATACCTACGACTAATCATGATAGGTAGGTACTGATACCTACTTTTTTTATTTAGACTAAGAATACCAACCTGTACTCAATTTTATTCATTTAACATTAACCTTATCTATAGTCAAAATCAAAGTCAAAATCATTCATTCCAACTAAACCATAAATAGGTAATTTTGAAACGTCTAAATAGAATAGTAGTCTGTCAGTCTGTTCGTCAATGAAGCTAGGTGCTCATTCCAAATCGAATGGAGAAGAACGAGCAAGAAACTCCACCATTAGGTACTCTTTTTAAAAAGATTAGAAACCTTCTAATTTATAAGGGTTTATACTTATTTCTTTTTAACAAATATTATTACGAATTTATTATCAAAAATAATTACACTTTTACATTTATTTTGTTTTTTCCATTATTGTCGTGCTTGTCTTTACAGTGCAAGTTATGCAGGTAGCTTTGCTATAGTGACCTACTGCGTTTGCGGTGAGCCACAATGCAACATTAACATTTGTAGGACAATGAACGTGACACGCTTTCTTTAAAACACTCCTAATATTTTTAGCTTTTTAGTTCATGTATGTGTGCATGTAATGGAATAAATACGAAAAATTCAAATAATATTCTATCTTCTATCCCAGGCCCAATTATTTAAGCATAGATTCTTGCCTAGGACCACGCTACGTGTTGAGATTAATGTGTGCCAAGCATCAGAAGGTCAAACCAATAGGTATTCACTGCTTTCAATTCAAACCAAATTTTATACAAATATCTCCAACAGTCCAATCTAGATAATCCCATACTTAATAATTATGATGATGATATTTCACCATCAAACAAAAAATTTCATAAGACCCATAACTTATTTTTAGTCCATAATATCATTCGATAAAATAAATGTTTTAGTTTTTATCAATATAATGATTTATAATATCCGTGTTTTATGAGAAAACAATACATTTATCGGGCCTAAATAATCATCTTGCAACACAAACATAATAATGCTTATCTCTGAAAATGCGTGTGAAATCAGATATATTCCTTTTATTTATTAGGAAAAAATAGAATGTGCTGTGAAACAATGAGTCCACAAATTTGCCTGATAAGTCCATATAATCCATTGATTACTGATCAGAAAATGTTTGCACAATAATTTGCGTAGTCATACAGTATCATCATTTCATTATACCTACTAATTCCAAAAAAAATAATTAGAAATCCATCTTATTACGGCTGTTATTTACAAGAGGCATTGCATTATTATATTAAATTACTAGCTACTATCGCGCGGTTTCACCCGGTGCTCGGCTCCATTTAATCGTAGCGTGATATTTTATAGCCTAAAGTACTCAGGAACATTGTAACTTTCTATTAGTGAAAGAATTTTGGCAACCCAGGTTCCAAAGATACAAACAAACTCACAAACATACAAACTTACAAATTTTACTTCTTTAAAATATTAGTATAGATTAGTTCCAATTTCGTTTGAAGAACAAGTTAAAAACCTTTCGTTAATAAAAATACATAGATATTTTCATATGTGACAAAAAATGTGCTACGGAATAAATAACTAAATGTTTTAAATATCAAAAATGTCTTTACATGCGCCCCAAGCGATTAGTTGCAGGGATGAGGCTAAAAAAAATTACAACAAAATGTTGAAAACTTGTCACGCTTACATCGTTGTTTTTACTAAATACCTACATTCTTAATAATATGCTTCCATTTAATTTTCAAGAATAAAGTGGGTGTTTCACACAATAAATTATGACATCATGGAGACCCAATCCTCCCTATGTCCCAATCTCATCTCAAAGACCGGCATCGAACTCGTGACTCCTCAGGTGTCGGGGCTGTCCATGGATGGTGCCGATTGGTTCTGTCACATAACAAAAAAATAAGATTTCTTTCTTTACACCATAGCTTGCGAATGTCAAATAAAAATGACGATTTAGACATTCGAAAAATATATTGTATTATAGTAGAAAGTTGTCAAATGCCTTCAATATTAAAACTTTAAGTACCTTAAGATGGTTGCGGGGTTGCGGGGTTGCGGGGTAAGCGCAATGAGGCACCGCGACCTCGGCCCAGAGCAGGAGAAGGAACAGGGGGGTTTTTAGTCAGTAAGAGTCTGACATTCCCTCCCGCCCGGCCCTGGGCAGGAGAAGTCATTTGATGATTTTCCCCTCACAAAAAAAGTACCTTAAGTTACTTTCAAATTATTTAAACAATAGCATTACCCTACGTTAGTTTCATATTTTTTTTCTATGTCGTAAAAGTAATCCTACTAATCATAAATGCGAAGGTTTGTGACAATGTATTGATATATATTTGTAATTCTTTCACGCAAAAATGGCTGCACCGATTTGTTTGAAATTTGGTATGTAGGTAGATGATACGCTACACGGATGAAGCCGCAGTCGGAAGCTAGTTACAAATAATTTCACATCCAGACCACACCTAGTCTCCGAACAACAATTTTTCCATGACACGAAAAATTGTTCGGTGGCCGGTCGTCCATACCTAAAAAGCACTAAGCAGAAGTAAAAGTATAAGGAGTTTGATCTCCTACAATAAATTCATCAAGACCAAACTAATTCCCTTCTCATCTAATCTTCTGATTTATTTCTTTAGGAGATCCATAAAAGTTATCTTTGTCCCTGACACCCACTGGTCTTCAGTCTTACCGAGGTTGTATCTGTAGAACTTGGCTAACATGTGTGACAAGACATGTTCAGTCCTGATTTTAAAAGAAAATGTGGTCTCATCCTATAGAAAGGCAAATCAGTGCGCCTCAGTTGGGGTTGCGGGACATGAACAAAAGTGTACCGCAATGCTGAGGAGCCTCGAGCAGGAGAATGAACGGATGGCTTTTAGCCCCCTTATTACAAAGCAAGATTCATCTTTAGTCTAGGTGTAAAACTATTTAAAAATTTTGAATTTTTGATCTTATTCTCACCTACCTTCAATTTAAAATAAAAAAACCTGGCTCAATGGTTTAGAAAACCCTTGTTTTGTAATAAGGCCGTATGAGTCTGACATTCTCTTCCTTAAGAGAAGGCATTTGATGATTTTCCGACTACTAAAAAAACATCATAAAGAAATTATTATAAGTCGAGATAGTTATATACATACATACCTATAAATAACACTTGGCGTGTCCGCTTATGTAGCACATTATACGTGAATACCTGAAGGAAACTTATCACTCATTTTTGTTTTTATCTATTGTAAGGTCCGTGCAAATAATGTCATAGATTTATTTTCCCAGATTACCTTCATAAATAACAGAAAATTCTGCCGTTCCATAATGACTCGACAACATTATAGATAAGCGACTGTAATTACATTTTATTGTCTCATTTAAAGTTAATATATCTAAATATCATCCATTCATATCACTACATATTATGAAATAAAGTCGCTTTCTCTGTCCCTATATCCCTATGAATGCTTAAATCTTTAAAATTACTTTTTTAAATGTGGGTGAACCACGCTTCGACACGAACGTTCTTGTGGGTGTCCATGGCGACCACCAGGTAATCAGATTGAATATCACATAAAGAATTGAGTGATTTATATGTATTATAATAGCTAATAATATTACATATAAATCCGCAAGGCAGCTTGTGGCGAGCTGTTGGGCAGTGGCGACCTCACGGACTTGACTCCCGGGAGGTGTCTTGTTCTTCTCTCTCCAGTTAGTCCTCGTGACGAGCTGGAGTGAACACTGATGAAGAACAAGCCCTCCTACCTCATTCTTGCCTTAATTGGCTGGCTTGAGTGGAGATTCGCAAGAGTAGGAGTTGAAGGAGACTCGGGGGAAGGATGTATCTCAGTAAGGTGCTAGTAGGGGTCTTGACCGTACTTCCGGGATTGCTCTGATAGCCGTGGGATGCCTCTCCTTCCCCAAGCAGCTCAACGTATGTTGCCTCCGTGTCGCTACATGCTAGCGGCCGTTTCCGGGGGCCCATTAATTGAGTTTGCCAGTCACCCCCTGCCTGTTTATCCGTATGTATCAATATTGGTCAGGGGCAGGGGCCATAGTATTTCCATAGTTTTCATCCACTAGTGCATAGCAACCCATACCCATAACCCTATCAATTGTTACCACATTTTACAATAGTCCTGCATCAACCGGGGATTGTCCTTGGGTGCACTTTTATAGTGCATACAGGGATGATTGCCGGCTGATGTCCCATCACATTTAGATTAAAATTGTTCAACGGGCCTCTGCGAGTTGGCTTCGGCTCCTCGTATGCCTTCCAAAGGTCCGGGACCCTGTGGTCCCGTGAAAGGAAAGAATTACATATAAATAAATGCATTTAATAATTTCACTAGTCCACTTGTAGTTATAGAATCTGAACTGGCGTTCAATTTTGTTATCACTTACCACTTAAAAAAAAAATCTTAAATTTATTCTGTACATAGCATACGATTTACAAACAATTCCAAAATTTCAATATCTATTTAGCCTTAGCCTAGGCAAGCGCATAACTCAAGAACAACTGGACTAATTTTACTTATTCTTTTTTTTGTTATATTTATTATTGTCAGGAGAAAGTTTAGAAAAATCGAGGAGTAAAGTGGTAAACGTGGCACTTTCGTTGTTAGCGAGATATATGGACCCGCGCGAAGCGGGGACGAGTCACTAGTATTAAATAAATATATAGTCATCATCTGAACATCCTTGACTTATCACAATCATATTATAATGATGAGTGGGAAAAATAGCTTGAATATAGATATCCTACACTCCTATATAAAGGTACACTTCTAAAGTTAATTTATATTATTTCATTTTTCACTTTCGAACATTTCGTACAATGGCAACCGATCAAGAATCACTCCGAGAATATCTAAACAAAATCGCCAGGGAACACAAATATGTGAAACCTGAGATTACAATAGAAGAAATATCAAGCGGCGGAGCCAACTACACATCTAAACTGTTCACGGCGGTCGTGAGGGAAGCAGGCAAGGAAGATCTGCATCTGTTTGCTAAAGTGGCCACACTTAGTGAAAGTATGCGTGAGCTGTTACCAAACATGTACACCAATGAACAGTACATGTACACACAGCTGGCAAAGTGGTACGAAAAAATGGAAAAGGAAAATGGAGTGAAAGAAGAAGACAGGCTACTATTCTGCAAGTTCTACGGATTCGATCCCAGCCCGAAAAGGGAGATACTGGTACTGGAGAACTTGCTGCCACAAGGCTACGGACCTCACAACAGGTTCCAGTCTATAGATTGGCCGTATGCTGCTTCTGCCGTCAGAGATCTTGCTAAAATGCATGCACTGTCCTTAGCGTTTGCTAAAAGACACCCTAAAGAGTTTAAAAAAGCTTTGGAAATCTTAGCGGTGAATTGGGATGTAGATGTCATGAAATCTACTTTGCAGCAGTGTTCAGCTTCTGCACTGAACGTTGTCAACCCTAAGAACAAGGATGCACTTGCCAGGTTCCTACATAAGTCACGAGAGATAACGTGGAACGAAATAACACGCCCTACAACACCCGCCAGAACAGTCATCATACACCGAGACTACAGGGGAAACAACTTGTTGCACAGACGTCGAATGGTGAGTACTTGTGTTTTCTTCTTGTTCCGCTTACTTCCTCTTGTAAGTTTTTCAATCTTTCAAAAGCCGAAACGGCACAATAACCGGGCTTCTGTTGAATATTTTGCGATTTTGTTTCATGAAAAATACTAAAAACTGCTCCACGCCTCCATATCTGTTGTATCGTTAGAAAAATAAAACCTGGGATCATTAACATCTTGTGTTAAACCATAGCTCCTCCATGCCTTATCATCAGGTAGAATAGAGGATAGTTAAAAAGAAATTTCACGTTATTTTCATAATGTGGAAACTGTTTTCAACTTTGTGCGGTTTATTTTGTATTATTATATCCGTTGTTTCCTAAAAAAAAAACGAAAATATAAATAAAAATGCGTTATACTTAAAACAAAATGTGATTCCGGAATTTTATTGTGATTTTTGTTATCATTTCACCACAACATTTAAGCACACACCTTGCCATAAATGCTTACTTACGAGCAAAAGGCTTTTCCAACCCGAAGAAGATTTGAGCATTTTTGCATTAATCGCCACGATCGCCGAGGGTGGATTGGCAGATTCCCTCACCACGTTTTCTTTTCTCAGAGATGTCTACACAAACTTAGAAAGCACATATGTACTGTTTCAACTCACAGTATACTGGTTGACGTTATTCTGTGCCACACTGACAAGGCTAAACGATGTCGGTGGCGATAGAGATAGAGATTACCACCGAGTATGCATAGGCGTATAAACAACAATAAACCGCAGCGAATAGCTTATTCGATAACTTTATAATCAATTTCCCTATCCAAATAATTTAATACGCTTGACTTATCAGAATCGTATTATAGCGATGATATTAATATAGCTTGGTAATACATATCCTATAAATACGCTACTTAAATTTGATTACATTATTACCTTATTGACGTTCAAACATTTTGCACAATGGCAAACGATCAAGAATCCTTGCGAGAATATCTCAACAAAATCGCCAGGGAACATAAATATTTGAACCCTGAGATCACAATAGAAGAAATATCAAGCGGCGGAGCCAACTACACATCTAAACTGTTCACGGCGGTCGTGAGGGAAGCAGGCAAGGAAGATCTACATCTGTTTGCTAAAGTGGCCACACTTAGTGAAAGTATGCGTGAGCTGTTACCAAACATGTACACTAATGAACAGTACATGTACACACAGCTGGCAAAGTGGTACGAAAAAATGGAAAAGGAAAGTGGAGTGAAAGAAGAAGACAGACTACTATTCTGCAAGTTCTACGGATTCGATCCCAGCCCGAAAAGGGAGATACTGGTGCTGGAGAACTTGCTGCCACAAGGCTACGGACCTCACAACAGGTTCCAGTCTATAGATTGGCCGTATGCTGCTTCTGCCGTCAGAGACCTTGCTAAAATGCATGCACTATCCTTAGCGTTTGCTAAAAGACACCCTGAAGAGTTCGAAAAAGCTTTGGAAACTTTACAAACAGATTGGGATAACGACTCAATTAAAATCACAATGGATCGGTCTGCAGCTAAAGCTGTGAACGTTGTTGACCCTAAGTATAAGGATGCTCTTGCCACGTTCTTGGATAAGATGCTGCAGATTAACTTTTCGAAAATTTATGCTCCCGTCAAGTCCACACCCATAATCATACACACTGACTACAGGGGAAACAATCTGTTGCACAAACGTCGAGAGGTAAGTGTTCCTAGGTTCACAATCTTTGTTTGTTGTAAGTTTCCATCTTCCTTGTTCTGTATTCTGAGTCCTAGTGCTAAAAATGACAGATCTATCTATCTGTCAATTTCTGCCAATCGTACGTTTCGTTTATGTGAATGGTAAAAATTGCTTTTTTTGCTAGAGTTTGAGTTCATACTAGAGTAAAACCTAGGAGTGTTCAAATATCGGTAAAAAAGTTGCTTATTGGTGATGCTTCTCCACCACCAAGTGGTATATTCGTCGAAGTAGACACGGGTCGCCCCAAAATCGCGACAGAACTCCAACTAATTGTACCTGACCATTCCTAAGTCAAATAAAGAGGATGGGTGGATGGTAAAGAATTCATCAACACATACAACGGGTACACTCTACTCAACTTTTAGTGCATGTGTATTTACTTTGTTCGCGTTTTACCATCTCAGTACAATTTTTTTTAACTCTCATGAGGTGTCCATATCATTGCACTTAGATCAAAATCGCTTCTGACCAATGCGTCATAAAACTCAGCTCAGGCTTCAACAGAGATATTTATGATGATACGCCTTCTTTCAAATTTTTACTATGTGCTCATGCAACAATAACCCGAAGTTTGAGAGGTCCCAAATTGCTGCCCTGAGTTAAACCGGATCTAGTGTGGACTAGCTTTGCGCGGTTACGTGTACACAGTATTCTAAATGTATGTCCACTGTTTTGTTTCATGAGCACGTACAAGATCTTGCTTTTTACAATATTGTAATAATTACGAGTTGCACCCAAGCTATAATAGTTTAGTTTCTTTATTAAGTTCACCATCCACAGTTTCAAATGCTTTCCTAAAATCAAAATAATCTGCATCAACCTGCAGTGTGATTCTGTAAGACTTCATTCTAAACTTCGAATTTGAATTTGCTGTAAGTAGTGCACTAACGTTACACTTGCGAGTTGAACTAAATTGACCGCAACATTTTGATAGATCAAATATGAGATGACGTTAAAAGTGGCATTCTATAATGTAATTCCCCCGTCACTTCGACGTTCACATCACACTCGAACGAGATTAAAAATAAAACAAATTTTATAGAATCGACGTGCTGCACACTAGAATCATCACTGACATCACCCTTAACCAACTCGACAACACTGCCACGTGTTAGTATCACTAAGTTACCACCAAAAGTAGATCTTTACCTTTGGATACTGAAATAACCCTGGTTGACTAATTTATCCAACTCATAAGAAAATTCACTGAAGTTAAGCTTAAGTTAAATATAAACGCAATGGCTATGATAGCATTATTGTACTATACGATATTTAACAAGAAATGCTGGAATACCATGCGGTCACGCTAATTGCTTGGTTTTTAAGCTTTCAATGCTGTGTACGTCTTGTTTTGGTCCTCGTCAATTTTTGACGCTCCTTGTGGATCCAGTCGTGGCGGGTCAATACTATATTATGCAGACTAAAAAAGAACAACAAATTGCTCATTCACTGCGCGGTAGATACTGACGTGACAAACGTGAATTCACTTTTGTCATTGCCAAAAATGATTTGGGATCCTTTGCAAATTGCATTGAATTTTTGTTTAATCAGTATATTTAGTTTATTTGTATGGTCTCTGATCAGGAATAATTAGTGAAATCTGTGTTGCTTTAGTTTTGGACAATGGTGTCCGACGACCGTAGCTGAGGATTAGCCTTCAACAGTTTTGTCAGCAGTCACAGGCTTACCTTTATGGAGTTCCACTTTAGTTTTTAACCCACTTAATATATTATCCGTATAACACACCGTATAAACTTATTTGTTTTTCCAACATAACTTCTTGTTATAATTTTATATTATTATTTAAAATGACACGGAAATTTTTCTTAAAATTAAATCTTTGCTTCACTTTAGGGTTTTTCTCCTATACCGTCGGGATATTAATATAATATTTTTTTTATAAGGCTTTTTAGCTGTACGGATCTAAAAACAATCCTCCATATGAACATATTGTAAACAAAATTAAGGTTAAGTGTTCTAAAAATCGTAATATCCCATACGAATGGTGAAACGATGTCGAGGAAGATAATGATACCACGACAGATACATAGTCTCGTGCAAAACTAAAGCGGGTACTGGGAAACGGGTACGGGCAAAGTGATAAATATATTAAATTATCTAATGTAATCGGTCTGCCTCAATCGTATCATGATAATGATAAGCAACTACTGCCTACAAATTCGCAGCTCAATTTTGTTTAGTTAACATTTTGTAGTTCGACCTAATAGCACGATGGCAGACACCCAACAAACATTGCGTAAATTTCTACATAAAATCGCAAGGGAACACAACTATGTGGACCCTGAGATCACTATAGAAGAAATATCAAGCGGGGGAGCCAACTATACATCCAAACTGTTCACGGCGGTCGTGGGGGAAGCAGGCAAGGAAGATCTGCATCTGTTTGCTAAAGTCGCGGCCTTAAGTGAAAGTATGTTTAACATGGCACCCAGTGCTAAGATGATATTTTCCATCGAAAAATACACGTACACGGAATTGGCGATGTGGTTCGAGGCTATGGAGAGGGAATGCGGAGTGCAGGAAGAAGATAGACTTATCTTTTGTAAGTTCTATGGATTCGATCCCAACCCGAAAAGGGAGATACTGGTGCTTGAGAACTTGCTGCCTCAAGGTTACGGACCTCACAATAGGTTCCAGTCTATAGACTGGCCGTATGCTGCCACCGCCGTCAGAGAACTTGCTAAGATGCATGCACTATCCTTCGCATTCGCTGAAAAACATCCCGAAGAATTTGAGAAAGCTATGAAAACTATAACCTTGGAGTGGCCCCCAGATATTATGGATTCCATAATGAAACAAGCAGCAACATCTGCAGTGAAAGTGATCAACCCTGAGCACAAAGAAGCGTTCGTCAAGTTCATGGACGAGGCTCTGAAGACCTCGTTTCTTGATAACTTCCACCCCGCCAACTCTAAAGTTGCCATCATACACAGAGACTACAGGGGGAACAACTTGCTGCACAGGCGTCGAGAAGTAAGTGTTTTTCCCTCTACGCATTATGTTAATAGATAACAATTTCTACTTGGATTTTCTGGTGAAAAAAAAATCTAACTTTCAGAATAGCGTTGGGCGAAGTTTGTTTGTGGGTTTAGTTTAACTTTTACGCCTTGTGAGCTCAGTTCTGTCCATACTTAGGTAGGTGATATACTTTCTCGGTTGTAGGGTAGGTAGGGCTGTACCAGATAGAAACGTATAGTAAAAATTAAATTTGCGAAACAAGTATAATATATGACGCAAATCAAATAACGTTTTTGAGATTTCGACGAAAGAAAACAATATGTCTAGTTATCCTTATCCCCATAATATACACAAACCAAAGACTAAAAAGCTAATAATAAGGATATTTAGGTAAAAAAAATATAAAAAAAAGTATCCCACCAGTTACGGGAGGATTCCAAGCAGCCGGTGGTCAGGGCTCCAGAGAGAGGAATCTCCGGACAACACGAGCCGTGCCTAGAAGTACAGCTATCTGCATCAGGTTCTTGACCCAACCATCTAACGAAAACCTGCTAATATTTAAGAATGTAAAAAACTAAATTAAAGAAAAAAGGGATATTTAGGTGTTAATACCTAAGTTCGTAAATCAATTTATTAAAGGTACTCTTTTTACACATACTAGCTCCTTTATGTTTGAGAACGGAAGAGAGCAGTGTAGAATTCTAATCTACTTTTATTTGCATACAATTTTATAGCAATTAAATCTAATTTTCAAGCAATTGTAATAACAAAAAATACTAATTACTCAATTACTCATGTAGGTACCTACGTATATATTTGTGCATTATACATAGTTCAAGTAGTCCCTTCTATTCATCACGCTATTATAGCTTCTTAGGTTAATTGTTTTTGACGGCAAAAACTTGTATATTTAAAAAATAATCAACTTTTTTGGCTTGTACATCGATGGACACATTGCAAACTGTTAAGCGGTAGAATGTAATTCTTATGAAATTATTTTGTTATTTAAAGACGCAGACGCAGGATATTAATAAAGGATAATGATTAATGATAAATACATGATCTCATGCTTAACCGGTGCAGATAGCGAAATTGATAAATATTAAATTATCTTTACGTTCTCGGCCTGTCACAATCAATCTGTCGATAAGGAACTTGTGACTATAAATAAGTTACTCGATATTAATTGAGCAGTTGATGCATTGACATTCGATCACTACGCACGATGGCAGACGCGCAGAAATCATTACGTGAATTTCTAAACAAAATCGCCAGGGAACACAAATATGTGGACCCTGAGATCACAATAGAAGAAATATCAAGCGGTGGAGCCAACTACACATCTAAACTGTTCACGGCGGTTGTGAGGGAAGCAGGCAAGGAAGATCTACATCTGTTCGCTAAAGTCGCAGTATTTAGTGAAAGTATGCGTAATGTAGTGCCCAACGTATTTCTCCTTGAGCAATACACGTACACGGAGCTGGCAAAATGGTTTGAGACTATGGAGAGGGATTGCGGGGTTCCAGAGAAAGACAGACTTGTTTTCTGCAAGTTCTACGGGCTTGAACCGACCCTGAACAGGGAAATACTGGTGCTGGAAAACTTGCTGCCTCAGGGCTACGGACCTCACGACAGGTTCCAGTCTGTAGACTGGCCGTATGCTGCATCCGCTGTCAGAGAACTTGCCAAGATGCATGCACTATCTTTCGCGTTTGCTACAAAATATCCTAAAGAGTTTGACAATGCTATGAAAAATATAACCTTGGACTGGCCTGCGGAAATTCTAGACTACATGATCCGACAAGCAGTACCAACAGCAGTGAAAGTGGTCAATCCTGAGAACAAGGAGGCGTTTGTCAAGTTCATGGACGAGGCTATGAAGACAACGTATTTCGATATATTGAAGCCTGTAAACTCCAAAGTTGCCATCATACACAGAGACTACAGGGGGAACAACTTGCTGCACAGGCGTCGGGAAGTAAGTGTTTGTTCCTATACGAACAATGCTAAAAGGGCACAATATCTATGTTCTTACCCTTATTTGAATCAAAAACACTGCAGTTTTTTTATTAAAAATATTTATCTACCCCTTTGTGGTAACTTATTTCCGAAAATGAGTTCTCTATTATTTTCGTATAAAATCATATGAATGTTCGATGTAATTTGTTAAAAGAAATGCATGAAAAACACACATCACTCGCAAACTATCACTCTAAAATGCATCCACAAGACATATTGACTCGTCTATTGCCAAAACGACAATGTCTTAATTGTCTCGCTATATCTCGCTGCTTTTACACGAATCGAGCCAACTCGGTTCGACCATACCTATGTCAAGATGTTACATATTCGGTACTTTATCGTCCCGTCTTTATATTTCTCTTGTTCTTTTCTAACTACATTTTGAATTGGTGTTTTCCGTATAACCTGTCGAGCAACATAACAAGCGAATATAATAGAAACCCTTGATCAAATATATCTTTGATAAAAACATAATCTTTGGTAAACGTTAAATAATAATTGCTAATACCCCACGTAATAATAATAATAGATAAAACAAAAGGAAATGCATATAAATACACAGCTCGAGACGTCGAACCATTCCTTCGAGAATATCTAAACAAAATCGCCAGGGAACATAAATATGTAGACCCTGAGATCACAATAGAAGAAATATCAAGCGGTGGAGCCAACTACACATCTAAACTGTTCACGGCGGTCGTGAGGGAAGCAAGCAAGGAAGATCTGCATTTGTTTGCTAAACTAGCAGTAATTGGTGAAAGTATGCGCAAGGATTTTCCTGAAATTTATGAAACAGAGAACTATGCTTACACGAAAGTGGCAAAATTGTATGAGAGCCTGGAGAGGGAAAGTGATGTGCCGGAGGAGAACAGATTAGTATTCTGCAAGTTTTACGGGTTTGATCCCAGCCCGAACAGAGAGATTCTGGTGCTGGAGAACTTGTTGCCTCAGGGCTATGGGCCTCACGACAGGTTTCACTCTGTAGACTGGCCGTATGCTGCTGCTGCCATCAGAGAACTTGCCAAGATGCATGCACTATCCTTCGCATTTGCTAAAAGATATCCTGGAGAGTTTGAGAAAATATTTTTAACTTTAAAAGGGATATGGCAGACGCTGCCTTTTGACGAATTAGCCGCGAACAGAATAGAGTCTGCAGTCAAGGTATTGAACCCCAAACACCAGGACAAGTTTATTAATTACATGAAGAAACGTCAGTTTTCAATAACAAACCTGTGGAAATACAATAATTTCAAAGTCATCATGCATGGAGACTACAGAGGGAATAACTTATTGCATAGAGTGCGGGAGGTGAGTTTCGTTGGGTTTTTTTTGTGAGGTGAAAATCATCAAATGACTTCTCCCGCCCAGGGCCGGGCAGGAGGGAGTGTCAGACTCTTACTGACTAAAAACCCCCCTGTTCCTTCTCCTGCTCTGTGCCGAGGTTGCGGTTCCTCATTGCGCTTACCCCGCAACCCCGGCTGAACATCAGCCCTTTAGGGTCCCGTCTGTGGTAGTCTAATGGCTCTTTGAGGCGCGCGCGGAACGCTACGCGTCGTACGCTCGGGCCTGGTTCTGGTCGTGCGGCGAGCTGCCCTTACTCGCCGATCGCAGGCCCATGCGAGTTTCGTTGGGTAAGATATTATTTAAGCTGATATAGAGTTTGTCAGCACAGGACTGTATACTTGATACTTTATCACGCATAGGATATTTGCTCAATGACATTCATTGTTGTAATATATTGCCTCGTCAAATTACAAGGTATTTGCATGAGCAAATTTTTTTCGATTGGCTAAAATGTAGTTGTATCTGCTTAGGACAACCGCACTCATTACAGTTTTTTTTTGGTAATAGTCAAAATTATTCTCGGCTTGGGGGTTAATTAGGCTAAAGTTTTTAATATTGCGTTAGGTTCGTAACTAATCAAGTTTTACGCTACTTTTTATCAGCAGCATGGCTGCTTTCTGACATCGCTTAAAACACGTGAATGTGAATCTATTTCCCTACTCAAGCTCATAAACTTTTGAAGGCCATTCGGTAATATTGCTTGATTATCGTTTTTTAAAAACATTGTGTATTAAGTTGTTTTATGGCACGTGCAGTATTCGATAGATTCTATAAATTTATGATCCTGCCTTAACTGCATAACTATAATGAAGTAGTTCAACAAGATTAAATAAATACCTTCATTATTATTCAAATTCGAAACGAATAAAGTCGACAAAAAAGCCGTAGTGTTTTTGAAAATAAAAACATTAATTCTAAATGAATATAAAATAATTGCTATTGCACAATCTAGTATCGTTAAACACAGAAATATAAAATGCATATAAATAAGCTGTAAAAGATATAGTTGATAGACTGCTATTTGACGACCAACCATGGCAGACGTAGAACATTCCCTCCGAGAATATCTAAACAAAATCTCCAGGGAACATAATTATGCGAACCCTGGGATCACAATAGAAGAAATATCAAGCGGTGGAGCCAACTACACATCTAAACTGTTCACGGCGGTCGTGAGGGAAGCAGGCAAGGAAGATCTGCATCTGTTTGCTAAACTAGCAGTAATTGGTGAAAGTATGCGCAAGGATTTTCCTGAAATTTATGAAACAGAGAACTATGCTTACACGAAAGTGGCAACATTGTATGAGAGCCTGGAGAGGGAAAGTGATGTGCCGGAGGAGAACAGATTAGTATTCTGCAAGTTCTACGGGTTTGATCCCAGCCCGAACAGAGAGATTCTGGTGCTGGAGAACTTGTTGCCTCAGGGCTATGGGCCTCACGACAGGTTCCACTCTGTAGACTGGCCGTATGCTGCTGCTGCCATCAGAGAACTTGCCAAGATGCATGCACTATCCTTCGCATTTGCTAAAAGATATCCTGAAGAGTTTGAGAAAATATTTTTAACTTTAAAAGGGATATGGCAGACGCTGCCTTTTGACGAATTAGCCGCGAACAGAATAGAGTCTGCAGTCAAAGTATTAAACCCCAAACACCAAGACAAGTTTATTAATTACATGAAGAAACGTCAGTTTTCAATAACAAACCTGTGGAAACACAATAATTTCAAAGTCATCATGCATGGAGACTACAGAGGGAATAACTTATTGCATAGAGTGCGGGAGGTGAGTTTCGTTGGGTAAGATATTATTTAGGCTGATATAGAGTTTGTCAGCACAGGGCTATATACTTGATACTTTATCACGCATAGGATATTCGCTGAATGATGTTTATTGTTGTAATATATTGCCTCGTCAAATTACAAGGTATTTGCATGAGCTAATTTTTTTTCGATTGGCTAAAATGTAGTTGTATCTGCTTCAACCGCACTTATTACACAGTTTTTTTTTAAATAGTCAAAATTATTCTCGGCTTGGGGGTTTATTTATTAGGCTAAAGTTGTTAATTTTGCGTTAGGTTCGTAACTAATCGAGTTTTACGCTACTTTTTATCAGCAGACTGGCTGCTTTCTGACGTCGCTTAAAACACGTGAATGTGAATCTATTTCCCTACTCAACCTCATAAACTTTTCAAGGCTATTTGGTAATATTGCTTGATTATCGTTTTTTAAAAACATTGTGTATTAAGTTTTTATGGCACGTGCAGTATTCGATAGATTCTATAAATTTATGAACCTTCCTTAACTGCATAACTACTCGTATAATGAAGCAGTTCAACAAGATTAAATAAATACCTTCAATATTATTCAGATTCGAAACGAATAAAGACGACAAAAAAGCCGTAGTGTTTTTAAAAATAAAAACATTAATTCTAAATGAATATAAAATAATTGCTATTGCACAATCCAGTATCGTTAAACACAGAAATATAAAATGCATATAAATAAGCTGTAAAAGATATAGTTGATAGACTGCTATTTGACGACCAACCATGGCAGACGTAGAACATTTCCTCCGTGAATATCTAAACAAAATCGCCAGGGAACATAATTATGTGAAACCTGAGATCACTATAGAAGAAATATCAAGCGGTGGAGCCAACTACACATCTAAACTGTTCACGGCGGTCGTGAGGGAAGCAGGCAAGGAAGATCTGCATCTGTTCGCTAAACTAGCAGTGATTTCTGAAAGTATGCGCAACTGTTTGCCTGACATTTATCAAACGGAGAACTATGCTTATACGAAACTGAAAAAAAAATATGAGGCCCTGGAGCAGGAAAGTGGAGTGAAAGAAGAAGACAGGCTACTATTCTGCAAGTTCTACGGATTTAATCCCAGTCTGAACAGGGAGACATTGGTGTTGGAGAACTTGTTGCCTCAAGGTTATGGACCTCACGACAGGTTCCACTCCATAGACTGGCCATACGCTGCTTCTGCCGTTAGAGAACTTGCCAAGATGCATGCATTATCCTTCGCATTTGCTAAAAGATATCCTGAAGAGTTTGAGAAAACATTTTCATGTTTAAAAGGGATATGGCTGACGCTGCCTTTTGACCAAGTGATGCCAAACAGAATAGAGGTTGCAGTGAAGGTCTTGAACCCCAAGCACTTGGAGGTATTTACCAAGTGTTTGAAGAGAAATCAGTTTTCCATATTGAACCTGTGGAAGTACGGTGCCTTTAGAGTCATCATACACGGAGACTATAGAGGGAATAACTTACTGCACAGAGTAAGGGAGGTAAGCTGTATCTAGTTCGTCTACCAAGACGACACAGAACCTCATACGTAGTTCATTTAGGTCTCGCTAAATTCGATGTTTACTGCAAAATAAATAATTTAAGTGTTTTTGACCTTGACGTGATTTATGTTCTTATAATATGCTATAAGCCATGAGGTTATAGTTTGCTATTAATTATATTTTTTTAATAACAGGAGACTAATATGTGATGTGTAATAATGTTTCGCTTCTCAAAACTATTGATTAAATTGCCGAACTAAGTGTGATTCATTCAAAAATATTCAAATTGTACGTTTCAATTCCCAACCGAATTCGTGACGTATTTTGTGAGATGGCTGCTAGTTTGAATTTATGTTGGTGGAATTATTCCAATTTTTTTTTTATTTCAAATTACTTATGTTTAAAAGGTTAAAAAGAAATGTACATAAAATTTTCAAGAAGGAACTAAGTTTGTTGTATTTTTAAACTTATCTAGTAAATAGTTGTTATCTATAGACGATAAATGTGCCGTAAATATTTTATCTTTGTATATTTGTTATGCTTCCCACGTCGAGCGTTGTTTACAACAGCAATTATCTTCCTTGTCACATGTGATATAATGATTACTATAGCAGCCACGTGCCGTCCTTATCTCGCTCATTACTCAGCACGTATTATAATTATTGCACCTGTTTTATTCCCGTACGGAACAACTCTTTGTGTGCTCCACAAATTATTGTCCCAGGTGTTGGTGTGATCCCGAGCGTACGGCGCGTAGCGTTAGGTGAGTCAATAGACCACCACAGACGGGGCTCTATAGGGCTGATTTTCAGCCGGGGTTGCAGGGTAAGCGCAATGAGCCACCACGGCCTCGGCCCAGAGCAGGAGAAGGAACGAGGGGATTTTTAGTCAGTAAGAGTCTGGTCTGACAGTTCTGACACTCTCTCTCGCCTAACCCTGGGCGGGAGAAGCCATTTGATGATTTTCCACTGACAAAAAAAAAGGTCTTGGTGTGATGTGTATGTTAATATGTATGTTTGTAAATGCAAACACAGCCACGGCAAAGGAGAAAATCCTTAAGTGAGGCTACGTTTACTTTAGAAAAAATAAGAAAAAAGGTACCAATCTACGACAGTAAATGAACAAACTCTTCGACTTTTCAATATACTATTTTTTTTTTATGTAATAGGTCGGCAAACGAGCAGACGGATTACCTGATGGTAAGCAATCAGCGCCGCCCATGGACACTCGCAACGGAGGAGTTACGAGTGCGTTGCCGACCTTTTAGGGATTAGGGATTTGGAGATTTAGGGATTGAGGAGGGATTGGGGAAGGGGAAGGATTGGGCCTCCGGTAACCTCACTCACACGGCGAAACACAACGCAGTGGTTATTTCACGCCGGTTTTCTGTGAGGCCGTGGTATCACTCCGGTCGAGCCGACCCATTCGTGCCGAAGCATGGCTCTCCCACACTTAGAGATACTATATCATGTTTTGATCATTTTAAATTAATATTTTATGACGAAGTTTGTTTTTATTTTTTTGATTGTGTGACTGCATAGTAGCTTTAATTAATCTGAATACTAAGCAGATGCGAATGAATCTACGTGATGGGTAGCTTGCCAACTGTACATTAAAATTACATTTCCATAACAGATGGCAGATAATTGACATTATCCATAAATAAAATCATGGTTTATTTATTATTCAAAACATAATGTAATCTACTTCTAAGGAGGAAATAAATTATTTATTAAGCAGCCAGCCAGCATTTAAAATAAAATGAAAATAAAATAAGGTTTATTTTAGCCATGTTTACAATCTAAGTTTTAAAAACACAACAACTAGCGGACCACCCCTGCTTCGGATATCCGACTACCCGGCGGCGTCAGGCATATGTTTTGTTAGCAAACGGACCGCAGTAACTTCAAAATATATTTGATTATTTATTTATTCCTTTAATACTTGTTGTAATAAACAAGTATTAATATTTTTTTATCTGTGTGCTCAGAGTTTATGAAACGAACCGGTAAATATTGTCTCTGGTTTAATTTCTAATGTTCAACTCCGCATAAACGGGTATGCGTTAAATATGTTGTCGTCACTCCGTTCGCATCCAATAATCACCGTCAATATATTTTATCACATCAAGTACCCACATATCTGAGATTGTGTTATATATTTAAAACAAAACCATTCGATATCGCAACATAGCATGTCAGTAAGAGCCGTACCTCAAACCATGGCGAACAAAGAAGAATCATTATTAATTCTGCTAAAGAAAATCGCCATAGAACAGAATTACGACGAGAATGAGATATCAATAAAAGCTGTCTGTAGTGGAGGAGCTAATTACACCTCGAAGATATACAAAGCAGTCCTCAAAGGAGGAAAAGAAGAGGAGAATGAGGGAAACAAAGAGGATTTACATCTGTTCGCCAAGTGTGCCATGTTCGGAGAAACATTCCGAAATAAAGTGCCGATCCTAATTTACGATACAGAGCGATATGCGTATTCTACTTTGATGAAGCTATATGAGTCTTTGCAAGATGAACTGCCAGCAGAACATAGAATATCATTCTGCAAGTGCTACGGCTTCCATCCGACAAAGTACGAGGAAATCCTGGTGCTGGAGGATCTCGAGGTGAGAGGTTACGGCTCTTACGACAGATTCAAGTCCCTAGACTGGCAGTATTCCTCCGCAGCTATCACAGAACTAGCGAAACTTCACGCACTTTCTTTCGCATTAAGTCGGTACTTCCCGGAGAAGTTCGATGAAGCTCTGGATAAAATAAAAGTGATATATGAAGAAACTTCGGACGTCATTATGGATAAACCGATCGAGTCTGCGTTACGGACTGTTCGGTCTGATTACAGAGATATGTTAGAAGTGTTTCTAAAGAAATATAGAAAGGACATGTATTTGTCAGCTCTTCGCTCCGTCCGAAGTACGGTAATCGTCCATGGTGATTTCAGGGCGAATAATTTAATGCATAAAATACGCGAGGTGAGTTCTTCATTTCTATTAAATTGGGTAGTTTCCTAGGTCAAAAATAAATCATTCGCCGTTTCAATACAATAAGATATTGAAAAATAACTATTCTTTTATTCATCGATCGATCAATACACTAAATTTAAAATATTATTTTGTTAATTTTTAAGAAATAAGTAAGCTGTTTGTTGCAAAAATACTATGACGTCATAACACAGCTGAATTCGAATACCTATCAAATCGCGGCCATTTTGATTTCTGTACATAGATCCCTATGTCTCTCTGATCTTCTTTACATAGATCCCTATGTCGATCTGATATTTCTTTTCTTAAAATATATACAATACCACAACTCACAGTATCGATTCCAATCAACTAATTTTCTCTTCATAAAAAAGATACTTAACAAGTACAAATGTTTATCCAGAAACTAGATAAAGCGAGTTCGTAATGTCTAGACATTTATCGCAAACAGATAATTTTAATAACATTTGGGATGTACTTATCCCAAATGTATGTGAAAGTGTATGTGAAATTGCATGTTTGTAAACGTACCCACGACAGAGGAGAAAATCCTAGTGTGGGGCAATTTTTTGATCGATATAACTCCCTGTTAAGCGTTTTACCGAGTACAATTTCGGGGTCTGTCAACTATTGAGTTCGACGCCATATTAAAACGTTGTCTAACCTGGAAATCTGAACCAACATCCCTTACTCTGGTGTATAATTCGCAAACTCTTCACCAAAGACTTAGTCATGTTGATTTAAAAATATAAAATGATGACTATTTATAATTATCTTTATTTTGACGAGGGTAGACTTAAAAAAAACAGGTGCATACGGCGCTTCACCGCTTTTTTTTATCCAAACTGCCATACTAAAAAATTAATACACTTTCAACCTTTGGAGACGAAATAAACATTATAACGAAATGAATGCGTGTCACATATTCCACCTTTTCAAAGTCAAAGTTAGTGTCCAAATCATTTATTTAAATTAGACCCTCACAGGCACTTATGAAACTTAAAAATAAAAAGTGTCAGTCTGTCGTGCTTGTGCTACACTAACGGGAAATGCCAATAATTATCGCGATAATTGATGATATTAAAGAATGAAATATATACCTTGAATCATTTGTTTAGTGATCAAATTACACATACGATTAACGTCCATTATCGCGATACTGAATGTCATTTCCCGTGTGGCCCAAGCATCACAGACTAGTCTTCTTAGTGAAGAAGCTATTTACTCGTTTCAATCAAAATCAAATTCAGAACTAACAAGAAACTCCATGTTAAGGTACTTTGTTTCAATCAGTTTTACATATATTGAAAAATATTGTTTGCTACATTATTAATTTGGTTCTACTATAGTGAAAAATTTGTTAGTTAAGTCAAAGGATTCACTGAATATTCCTGAACATGTATAATAGAATGGGTGTCTACTGTCCCAATTACGCGTGATATGGTAATAGGCCCCACGCATACGTTCGCGTACGGAAATATAATAATATTGTCTCCCACCCTCACGGTTGTTCGGGTTCCTACCATAATATTTGATTGAATTTTATTGCCTTTATGTTATTCACTTCCCAGTACGCAATGAATAATATGTTGGTACCTACAATCTAAACTATTCAACGTAACACGGATTGACCCACATTTTTGTTTTTACTAAACATTGAATACTCATTTGCCAGAAGAAAAAAATGCTCTCCAAAATCTACGCTGACGAAACCGCACTCACAAATAGAAACTTAGATCATATATGTAAAATTCGGCGCCAGTTCGCACTAGTACGTTAAACTGCGCCGCTCCGTGAGCACACGTCGCGAGATTATAAAACTATTGCTAAGTAAAAACAAACGTAGTTGCTAAACGAGATTTTTATAATCTGAACAAAATGAAGCACGTTACACAATCTTTCACGGATTTACTTCACAAGATAGCCAAGGAACAGAAATTTGTGGACTACAATCTAGACATAAAGGAAATATCGAGTGGTGGAGCAAACTATACGTCCAAGTTGTATGCAGTGAGCATCATTGAGGGATCCAACACACTACGGCTGTTCTGCAAAGTTGCAGCCATCGGTGAGAAGATGCGAGCGCAGATGCAAAAAATATACGAGACAGAACATTACTTTTACACTAATCTCAGGAATATCATCGGAAATATAGAGGGCCAGTGTGGAGTGCCAAACAAGCACAAGTTAAACGTCAGCAAGTACTACGGAAGCAATATAAAGAAGAACGAGGAAGCAATGGTGCTGGAGGACCTCACGGCTTCAGGGTACGAGGCTTACAACAGGTTCAAGTCGATAGACTGGCCGTACGCGCAGGCTGGGACCAGGGAACTGGCCAAATTGCATGCATCTTCCTTCGCTTACTCTATACAAGATCCAGAGGGATTTGAAAAAGTAATGGAAAAGTTATTATTCGATTTCAAGATGGATGACCCTCATATGAAAATGTACATGGCGAACATGGTCAACAAAGCTATAACAACACTGCAAAATGAAAATAAAACAAAACTAAAAAACTATTATGAAAATGTAGATATGACAGAATTTTCTAGAACATTTAAAAGGAGCAGGCGACTGGCACTGGGCCACGGGGACTTCCGACCTAGCAACTTAATGCACAAGACTCTTGACGTGAGTTGTTATTTGTCTATCACGTGTGAACAACGCGCAGTTTACCAGCTGCCTCTGTGGACTCAAATTATATTGTTGAATCACGAGTCACTGCAAATATAATTGCTAAATCGTTTACCGGCAACATACACTTTTTTAAGACTACGAATACTACATACAATATTATTACCAAAGTACTTTTATACATGATGTGCTACTTCATTCCATTTGCAAAGGTTTTGCCTTTACAAAAACATGTCCAAAATTTTTTTGACCCACATGACGGCCACAATTATCTAATTGTCATACACCATAGGTTATGCAATAAAACAAAAAAACATATTTTGTTTGAGACTCGGTTCCGTGATTTTTGTTGTAATACGAGTAGCACAAGGCTACTAAACCGGTTTAGAGGAGCAATAAGGTCGATTATGTTGTGGAGTTGATAAAGCAATGTAGTAATCGTGTCGTTTGAATGAGACTACGTCATACTATGGTCGATGTGTGCTAAGTACCTGGCGTATCGTGTCGGCAATCGTAAATGTATTATCGTTGTTATACAATGAGCAAGGCAAATCGTGTTATAATTCATGTCTAAATACAGATTGCATTATCAGTTCCTCTTCTATACCTTGCTTGTTCTATGCAAATAGACAGCGCCACTAATGGTAAAATGATGCGTCAAACTATTCCCGATACAATTGAAGACTAAAAAATACATGTTTGTTTTGTTGAAATATTTGCCCGACCTTGACCGTGGAGCTCTTCATAGCAGCTGTATATCTAATCTAACCAACCATTACAAGTAATTTGTGACGGTTAATAATACATGTGACCTCATTTGGTTGTACTTGGAGCTTATCTAACATTAATTTTGTGTATTTTCAGGATGGCACGGTAGACATTAAGATTGTGGACCTCCAGACGCTGCAGGGCGGCAGTCCAGTCACCGACCTGATCTACTTCATCTTCACTGGCTCCGATGAGAAGTTCCGCGCGCAGTACTTCGACAAGCTGCTGGACCACTACTACTCAGAGCTCAGTGCCGCCATGAAGAGGCTGAAGCTTAACCCTGATGAGGTCTTCTCCCGAGCAGACTTCGACTATGAAATGAAAGAAGTACGTAAAGATACAATTAAACTTTTATCCTATTATATGTAAATTCGAAGAATAACACAAAAGAGAACTGTAGAAAGCGGTATGCTACGCCGTAGCCATCTGGCGTAGCGCTTTTACGCGCATATGCGTTTCTCGTAGCGCTGTTGCAGGTGAATTTCTACATGATTATTAATTTCTTGGCCACAATATACAAAAAGGGAACCACTAATACAAGAACGCAGTATTTAAATATGTTAAATTATTTGTTACAGAAGCTGCCTTTCGGCCTATCTCTGGCTGTCTTCACTCTGCCAGTCGTCACTGTGGAGATGGAGAATGCCCCCCAGGTAGACGAGTCCCTCGACATCTCCAGTTTCAACGTGGAGAAGACCAGCGACCTGTACGCGGAGAGGCTGAACGGAGTGGTCAACGACTACGTCAAGTGGGGCATTCTCAAATAATTGTTACAATATGTGGATTATTGCGATTAAGAATTCAATTTTCGTATGCCGTAGGGACTATTATCGTATAATTTTGTGATTGAATTACCAAATACAATCTAATAAGAGTTTCAAAATAATTTTGCTAACCCCTAGTCATAAGGTTCATTTTTAAATGTAGAAGCCCCATAAATGTAAGAACGTATTTAGTTGTGATGTTGGTATTATAAAATGAATTGACCAATTAATTAATAATAATATAATAAATAAATATAAATACTGTAGTGAATTATAAAAATGTGATTGTATTGAAATAAGTAATTATAATTTTATTTTACATTTTTTGTTTAGTTTAAAATGATGTGTTGTTGTAGAATTTAATGTTTGCTGTTGTGTTAATTTCCAATTAAATGTAATATTAATAGATTTGACTGGGTGTAGGTATTTTAGCATTTTCGACCAACATTCGTGCAGATTCTGTTGTGCACTATTTATAGTGTTATAGTGTTGTCCAATTACTTTTTTTTATTGACGCGCAACGGAATCTGACCCGAATTATTTGTATGTATCTAATTATAATTTATTTACTGTACAGGGTTTTCTAAATTAAATTCTATTTTTGTTATACATATTCTCTTCTTATTTAATGTAACCAACCAACCTTATTCGGTACACTAAGACTAATAATTCTTACTTGACCTTTAAAGTTTTGTGTTAACCATAGGTGTGATTGAACCTTTGCGATAAAGTAAGCAGACTGACCATCTCGTGACGGACAATCGACACTTTTAACAACTTGACCTATATTTTGAGACGGTACAATGTTATCTAAGCAAATATTTTTTCAACAAGACAAAATTAGGGCACTATCTATATCCTTTATTAATTTTCAGACACCTGCAGTTTCCCATGTCTTTCTAGACATGTCAATAATATTGCCTGAAAAGTAGCTCAAAGGTAGCACTATAAACTTCTCTGTCAACGAGACAGCCAACAGCCGCATGCAACACAATGATGTGGGCACACACTGTCACAAACATAACAAGTACACATATTTAATAGTCAGCGCCTCACCGCACTGACTAGTACGCTGAACTGTGTCGACCGGTGAACACACGTCTCAACATATTTATCCACGCGCAGCCAAATGATACGCTAATTACACAAAGTTCAACTGACTTTATTCTAATTTAAACGTCCATTGTTAATTATAACAAACAAAATGGCGAACTGTAACCAATCATTTAAAGACTTGCTTCACACAATAGCCAAGGAACAGAAGTTTGTCGACTACAGTTTAGACATCAAGGAAATATCAAGTGGAGGAGCAAACTATACGTCCAAGTTGTTCTCGGTGACTGTCACTGAGGGTACCCACACTCTACGACTATTCTGTAAAGTTGCAGCCATCGGTGAGAAGATGCGAGCTCAGCTGGACAAGATATACACAACAGAACACTTTTTCTACACAAAACTTGCAAAAATGTATCGAAATATTGAAGACAAGTGTGGCATACCTGACGAACTAAAACTGAACATCAGCAAGTACTACGGAAGTAATACTGAAATGAATGAAGAAGCGATGGTGCTGGAGGACCTCACGGCATCAGGGTACGAGGCGTACGACAGGTTCAAGTCGATAGACTGGCCATACGCGCAGGCTGCGGTCCGGGAACTGGCCAAGTTTCACGCGTGCTCCTGGGCATCCGCTAAACAGGACCCAGAATGGTTTGATGAAGTTATGAAAAAGTTAGCATTTAATATCAGTATGGAAGGAACTGAAATGAAGGCTTTTATGGCCACAGTGATAAATAAGGCTATCCAGAACGTCCGAGAAGAAAACAAAATACTGTTTCAGAAATATTTTGAAAATTTTAATGCAGATGCATATGAAGCGACTTATAAAAGAAGCCGGCGGATGGTGTTGAACCATGGCGACTATAGACCGAGTAACTTAATGCACAAAATACTGGAGGTGAGTTATTTTGTTCATGTATGATATTTGTGGCGTGCTGCATACTACCTCTTGTGTCGGGAAGACACAAGTTTATGCGTAGAATAAATTGCTTTCTCTCTCACGACTAAGTCGGCTGGACCGGAGTGGTACCACGGCCTCTCAGACAACCAGCAATACTTACATTCTGTTTTGCCGTATAAGTGAGATTATAGGAGGATCAATCCTTCCCCCCCCTTATCCTGAATCCTCAAATCCGTTAACCTTAATTTCCTAAGAGCTCACAAGAAGCCAGCAACGTCATTTTAGTAACTTTTTTGGTATTACAAGTGTCCATTGCTTACTATTAGGTAATAAACACATAAAAAAGCGGCAAACACGAAGCAGATAAAAATAATTACTTATAACAAAACATAAAAACACTTTGTTTGACTTTGTTTATGGTATTTTGAAACAAAATCTAGGAGTGTTAAACAGAGGTGATATTAAAGTTTGTTATTCTTAAAATAAAATAGTTCTACGTCATCGCCACCAGTTGATTATGGAAGTGGGAATAATTACGCCTAGACTTTTTTTATTAAAAATTATTTATTTATGAAATCTATTAAACTATATAAAATTTACAGATAACATAAATTAATTCAATTGAAAGCTTAGTTTTAGTATTCTTCTAGCTATTTTAAGCGAGATAAGCACGATAGTTATGTAAATATAGATCGTAATATTAATCAAAACTCATATAAATGTAGCCTTTTTGACATTTTATCTCCATCCATCATTGCCCTGCTTTGTATTTTTTTAAAGTTTCCCGTTATAAGTACAGCACTCCAGTTTTTGTCGTCCCCATTCCGTTCCGTTGTCTCTGCCGGCTTAATCATTGTAACGATATCTGTATTTTCATTACCAACATTCCGTCGGATACCTAGCGGGAAAAATCACCCTTTTTAATGCAAACAATCCTATCTTTGTCACTCTTTAATTACTTGAAGATGTAGATAATTACTTAAAACATATAACTACGTAATTAAAGTAACAAAATTACTGTAGAACTGATAAGATAATGTCGCATTCGTGTCGCTAGCACACGGCTGTGTACTGCCATGTGGCACTATACTGTGAGTAAATGTATATATGTATTTAGAGGTCTCAATAACATAACAATCAATGTAGGTATTTCATTAATTGTCCTCATCAACGCAGTTGTACGTTTTAAACAACTACTTATGGAGCAACGATTGTTGTTCCATTGGTTCCAATTAATTTTATATCATGCCTTTTTGACTGCACGGTTGCTGCTGTAGCTGGGCAACAGGTTGCATTGCAACGTGTCACGGGTTCAATTCCCGGACGGACCAACATTTTGTATGATCCACTAATTGTTTTTCCGTGTCTGGGTGTGATTTTTTTTTATCTTTATTTTTTTTAGGGACTTGTGGTTATGACACTAACCATGTCAGCCCCATCGTAGCTCGTAAATAACATTATTAAACACACATTTTGCTAAAAAGATCTGGGTGTGATGTGTATGTGAAATTGTATGTTTGTAAACGCACCCATGACACAGGAGAAAATCCTAATGTGGGGCAACTTTTTTAGTATCGAAGCCCTAGAAGAAAATCCTTGTGTAGCATACGCTTAATGAAAAATCATAAATCTATCGTCCCTCAATTAACATGGAATGTTTCTGTGAACCACTTCTTCATCTTCGTCGTCTTTTTCTTTCAAGTACCTATGTGTGTGCTCAAACGCGTCGAACTTGACTTGAGATCAGAGAGATAAACATACAATGACTGCACAGTTGGCGCGATGGCTAGGCAAACGGCTGCCGTGCAACGTGTCGCAGGTTCGCACACATTTCCGCACGAAACAGTTGTTTTGCGTGATTTACAAATTTGTTGTTCCGAGTCTGGGTGTGATGTCTACCTATGTTTTCAAACGCATCTACGACACAGGACAAAATCGTAGAGTGATACCACGGACTCACAGAAAACCGTCGTGAAACAATTACAGCAATGTGTTTCGCCGTGTCAGTTAGGTTACTGCAGTGATCCTTCTACTTCCCCAATCCCAAAAACTCCAAAGCCCTAATCCCCAAAAAATCGGCAACGCATACGTAATTCTCCGATTGTTGTGGGTGTGAATGGATAGCGCTGATTGCTTACCATCAGTAATCCGTCAGAAAGTTTGCCTTTCTACCACAGAAATAAACACATTTATCGTTACGATATTATTTAAGCTGACATTTAACATTAATTTTTATATAATTCCAGGACGGCTCCGTCGACATCAAGGTCGTGGACCTTCAAACGCTGCAAGGCGGTAGTCCAGTCACCGACCTGATCTACTTCATCTTCTCAGGATCAGACGAAAATTTCCGCGCGCAGTACTTCGATAAGCTGCTGGACCACTACTACTCAGAGCTCAGTGCTGCCATGAAGAGGCTGCAGCTCAACCCTGACGAGGTCTTCTCCCGGGAAGACTTCGACTATGAGATTAACGAGGTACAATTTATCATCATTTATCATTAGCCTTAAGTATCCACTACCGAGCAAACGCCTCTTCTCACAGAGAAAAGATTTGAGCATCTACTTACTAACCACGCTTGCTCAAGTCTTTTTGGCGATTGGCGAAAATTATTAATAGAAATTATGAGTCCGACAGTAAGCAAGGGTAACTCGCCCGGCCAGAATCAGACCCGAGCATACAGTGTGTGTGTGTTAAAGGACCAATAGACCACCACAGACGGGGCCCAACAAGGCCGATGCCCAGACAAGGTTCCGGGGCTAGCGCTAAAACGCACCTATGCCTCGATCTGGAGACGGACAAGGACCGAGGTTTGTTTAGTCAGCAAGAGTTCGACACTCCCTCTCGCCTAGGCTTGAGTTATTGGATGATTATCCCTCCTCAAAAAAAAGGTTTCCTCCTTTTGCCATTGGTGCCAAATATAGTAATCTTGAAACTGATGCCTTAACCTCAACCACGATGATAGCCATAGAACTAAAAATCATAAGTAAGCCTGCATCTTGTATCTATTTGCTAAATAGAGGTCTTCAAGAGTATACCACTCGAAACAGTTGATGAGACTACTGCTGTTAAAATTCAACCGTCAAAGATAAAGAGCAAACGTCAAAATCGTCCAGAATCTACCATATAAAGATGAACGAGTTATCTATAATTATCAGGTATTAAAATTAATTAATCTATGTCTATCTAGTTAGACATATCAAGATAATAAATAATATTCTTTAAAGCTACAAGTCATGGTGATTTGTTGCATTTGTGATATTATCAAGGGTAATGGGGAGAGCTATTAATAATATGCACATAAATAATATGTCTGTGTATATGTCCTTAGGTACTCATTTTCGAAGCTGATGAAACTTTGAAATAGTATAGAAAGAAGGTTTTAAATCGAAAAGTTGCTTGCGGGTTTTTTAGCTAAATACTTGTGGCTGAAATAAGAACTTAAACCTTTCCTAGATAGACCAAATTTAATGACATAGCATACAGCATGCTTTTGAATAAAAATCTCGAGGTGACTTGAAACTAATAAATATTTTCTCAGTTAACAATTCACGAGGGTGATGAATTCCTGATCTCAAAAATTCATTCGGCTAAGTACGTAATATTTATGGATACCCTTACAAGTAAAGACTTTATTGCTACCTTCTCAGAAGTTAAATTTAAAATATAAAGTTAAATAAAATCTTTTCATAAATTACATGTCTTGTTCAATTGGTATCGTTTTGGCCCTGAAGTTAAGGATCCAGCTTCTCATGCATGAGTCCAGGTTGAAAACCTGGCAAGTACCAATGTGACTTTTTCTAAGTTGCATAATAATATGTTATTTCTTTTCTATAAGTATATATAGAAACCACTGAGACACGGTGAGGAAAAACAACTTAAGGAAACATATAATATCTAATTATAAGATTGACTTTGGCCAATCCGACTTGAGCAAACGTGGTGTTAAATTCTCCGTGTGAGAAGAGACCTTTACTCAGCACTAGGCACCTATAGGCTGATGATGAAGATGAGTCTTGTTCACAAAACGAAGAGAGTATCGTGCAAGATCGTCGTATATTTCGTCAGCCTAATTAAGGCATACAAATGAATCACAATTATTATCGTATGAAAATATTAGGTACACATTTGACTAATCTATTTATCTCTGGGTCTCTCCATCTAGGTAGGTGTAAATATTTATAGTTTAATCGTTCTGATTTAAGTAGCGTATTGTATTATCAGACATACATAATGTGCAATTTATCATGACTTGTGAATTCATTTAAATATTATTTTAATTTATGTGATAATCGCTTGAATTTACACAATAAAATGTTACGATATCCCGGGCAGATCCACGTGTAAACATAGTAAAAACACAGGGACATGAGCTACCAAATTTGTAACTTATACGTAAAGTTGTATAGTCACATGCTGAGGACCAAATCTGATTTCAGAACAAACCTTTTTGGTCTAGTCGCACAATGGCGTATAGCGTAGCAAAAACTAAATATTCTGATTTCTTTTCACAGAAGCTGCCATTCGGTCTTACTCTGGCCACGTTCATATTACCGGTCGTCACAGTGGAGATGGAGAATGCCCCCCAGGTGGACGAGTCCCTCGACATCTCCAGTTTCAACGTGGAGAAGACCAGCGACCTGTACGCGGAGAGGCTGAACGGAGTGGTCAACGACTACGTCAAGTGGGGCATTCTCAAATAATTGCTACACGTGATTATAACTTTATGGTTATATGCATTAGGGACCAATTTTCTATTATTTGTGATTTTTTGTTACCAAATATTATTTTATAAGAGTTTCCTAGTCATAAGATTGATTTTAAACTTGTGTATGACAAGGTTTACAAGTATCTAGAGGTGATGTTGGTATTATAAAAATGAATTTACCAATTAATATAATATAATTTTAGAGTAATTTTAATAATTAATACTTTAGTTAATAATAAAAATGTGATTGAATTGAATTATGTCATTATAATTATGTTGTTTTTCGTTTCACATAATGTACATATGTTTGGAAACTATTCGATTTTCGACCGAAATTCGTACAAATTCTGTTGTGTATACACAATGTGGTGTAGTAGCGATTGCCTTTTGTCCCTTTATTTTTATCCAAATCCAAACTAATATTATAAATGCGAAAGTAACTCTGTCTGTCTGACTTTTCTTCACGCCTAAACTACTAAACCGATTTCTGTGAAATTTGGTACAGACATAGTTTTGAACTCGAGAAAGGACATAGGATAGTTTTTATACCAAAAATCTGCAGGAATTCAGTATTCCACGCGAACGGAGTCGCGGGCAAAAGCTAGTAATAAGTATGGGAGAGCAAATCCTCGGCACGAATACGGCCATAGTCTCTGCCAGAGAAAAACCACAACGAGAGATATCACTGAAAACTTGTTCTCTCTCTCTGTATTGTATTTTGCCTTGTGATTGAGGTCACCCAATCCTTCCCCTGCGACACCCTCAAGGTCGGAATTACTAATTGTAACCGCAAATATGACCAAAACCAAGTCCATTGTTCCATTTCAAACAAAATTCTAAGGTGATGCGGATGTCCATTGGCGACTTTGATTGCTTTCCGTCAAGTGCCTTGTCCACTGGTTTGCCGCGCCATAACAAATACCATAAAAAAATTAAGCTCAACAGAATCTGATTCGAGTTACGTGTCAATAATTTAAATAAATTCGCTGCACAGGGACTTCTGTAGTTTTTTTTGTATAAAATTTCTTTAATTGAGACATTTTATAGATACTTTGTCAAGTACGCCTAGGTAGTAAATCTGGTGTTACCTTTTAACTAAAAAGTGTGGCAAAGCCATGGCACGAATGGGTCAGCTCAACCATAGTGAAAACAAAAACCGGCGTAGAACAGCTACAGTGTCGTGTTTCGCCGTGTGAGTAAGGTTACAAGAGGCCCAATCCTTCTTCCCCTCCCTAATCCCCAAACCTTTGAAACCCTAATCTCCAAAACGCCTCAAACGCAGTTGTAACTCCTCTGAAGTTGCGAGTGTTAATGGACGGCATAAATAAGTTTGTACATACCGCCCGTACGAATCAACTGTGCACCTTACTGGAATTCGCCCCCTTTGTTTTTAATACGAATTATATTTATTATAAATATCACTACGACAAAAAAGCAAAACAATAGAAACAGCTATCAAAAAGCTCTTAAAATCGATAAAGATTAATATTATTTTTGTGAGAAAAATTGTAAAGACAAATCGTACCGACAGAGTGACGTCACTTTACCGCGTGCACAGTTTATTGGCACGGGTGGTAATTTAAATAATATTTATTTTAATAATAATATTTCATTCGATGTCGTCTTAAAATAGCTGAAGTGCGGCGGCTTGCAGCGGCTACACCAGTTTGCTGTCGGGTCTTCCATTAAGCAAAATATTTTTGTCGTTAAGTACTTACTAAATAATTTATTGTAAACCACTTTTACACCATCATGATAGCATTTTTAGGCTGTCGAAGCTTTTTATTTGTCTATTTATTAAAAAAAAAAACAATTTGTCATCAACACATAATTCAACTGAAATAAATGGGATAAGTCATTTATGTAGACCAAAAAGAGGAAAGGACCCAATATTGAGCCTTGTGGTACCCCCATAGAAATTATAATTCCGTGTGAGGTAACTTAATTGATTTGTACTTAGGTATACATATCCTGAAGGTATAATTTTAATACATTGCCAGATAGTAATGTTCATAACATAATCGATAGTTAAAAAGGTACCTAAACATAGATAACACAAACATATTTAATAGTCGGCGCCACTCCACGCAAACCAGTACGCTGAACTGTGCCAACCAGTGATAAAAGTATTTCACCATATTCAAATATACACACGTAGCCAGGTTACCAGTTAAGAAAGTTACCTTTTTATAATTTAAACGACAAGTTTTATTTAGATAGCAAAATGGAGGACTGTAAACAGTCGTTCAAAGACTTGCTTCACACAATAGCCAAGGAACAGAAGTTTGTCGACTACAGTTTAGACATCAAGGAAATATCAAGCGGAGGAGCAAACTATACGTCCAAGTTGTTCTCGGTGACTGTCACTGAGGGTACCCACACTCTACGACTATTCTGTAAAGTCGCAGCCATCGGTGATAAGATGCGATCTCAGCTGGACAAGATATACACAACAGAACACTTTTTCTACACAAAACTTGCAAAAATGTATCGAAATATTGAAGACCAGTGTGGAATACCAGATGAACTTAAACTGAATCTCAGCAAGTACTACGGAAGTATTATTCAGCTCAATGAAGAAGCAATGGTGCTGGAGGACCTCGTAGCAGCCGGGTATGAGACTTACGACCGGTTCAAGTCGATAGACTGGCCGTACGCGCAGGCTGCGGTCCGGGAACTGGCCAAGTTACATGCATGCGCCTGGGCATACGCTAAAAAGGAACCTGAAGAATTTGAAGAAATTTTGAAACAATTGTCGTTTGATATCGGTTTCGAAGTACCTGAAATGCAGGCTTATACAACCAAGGTGATAGATAAAGCAGTTCAAACAGTCCGGGAAGAAAACAAAGAAATGTTTCAGAAATATTTCGAAAGCTTCGACGCGGAGGCATACGCAGCGACTCAGAAAAGAAGCCGGCGGTTGGTGCTGAACCATGGAGACTTCAGACCGAGTAACTTAATGCATAAAATGCTTGACGTAAGTTATTCTGTTCATACGTAACATAGTACTCTTTTCGTTTCAAAAAAAGTAACTTAAATCATTAATTTTACAAGAAGTCATTCCAGTCAGGAAATTGCACCTATGTTGAACATGGAAAAATACAGATACAGAGGAACATACTATGTTCCTCTGTATCTGTATATTTTGTAATAGAAACCTGTTTCTATTGTGTTTTGCATTTATACAAAAAATCAGGTAGGCAACGTTGCAAGTTTTTTTTATTCTGTATCCTGCTAAGCACAGCAATCTATCGTAGACATTTAGTTATTCCGTTGTTTGAGCTATGTCTGAAAAATTGTCAAGTTGAGCACGGGGAGTCGTCCATTGACTACTCTCACAATTTTTTGGGGAATCGCATAAGAGTATTGGAACGCTATTCCTTCTCAGTCTTGAGTATATGATACTTCCAGAACCCGTAAGTCTAGCAGCCAGAGCATTAACATGTGTTGTTAATTTATGTTGGTACTTAAGACTACGCGCAGCGATTTCTTCTTTTACGGTGTTTAGCCCCAAATCGTGCAGAATATATATGTATTTGTTTTGAATGCACTTTGGAATGTTGAACATGGATCTCATAGCTTTCGTCTGAAATCTTTCCAAGATCTCTATATTGCTGTTACTTGCTGTTCCCCAGAGCTCTATTCCATATGTCTAAACCGGTTTTAAAATGGTTTTGTAAACTGTCATCTTACTTTCATTGTTTAACTGGGATTTTCCACGAATCAGCCAATACATAAAGCGAAGCTTTGCGTCTAGTGCTTTTTGAAGCAAGTACTAGTAGACTTTAAGATTGGTTTCCAATCGTTTGGTTGCGTCCAGCCACTGTCTCCCACTAAAACACGGCATTCAGTTTATCTTATGGTCTCCCGCACTTTCCAGGTGGTATTCCTCCCTCGCTAGTACGAAGACCTTTTGGAACTGTATAAAGTGAGCCGCGTCATTATTACAAACATGGAGGGCCATTGCCGATGTTTGGGAACCCATTTCTTCACATTACGTATCTGTTCCTTCAACCGCATTTGAATTTAAGAAAAAATCATTAATTTCGTATCTTTGCTGACTTTTTTACGCTACTACTACCTTTGCTATCTGTGACTTAGGATTTAGCAAAATCATCTGTATGTACCCAACATCTAGAAAGTACAGTATAAATTCTCGATTGCCATTCTCTTTCAATTTTGTTTCGAAGACATTCCATCTTTAATGTTGCCACAAACAACACAATTAAGTGACGCGAAATTTCCCATTTGCTAACAAAATTTTGTCGATTGTGGGTAATCAAAACGTAATCTCAAGGCTAACTTAATGTACAGGCCGTGGTCGCAAGCAGACCGAAATTGATTCTGCTTGCGACCAACTTTAAAGTTTAGTGGAGTTTATCTCCAATTAAGTTAATCCAATGTCACCCAGTAATGTGACTAAACAGTATAGGCTAGCTTACAAGTATTTCTTGCACTTTTCAATCTAACCAAAACCAATAACAAAGTCATCCGGCCAATATACATAGATAGCAAACATTGTTCTGAACAAACTGAACATACAAGTTTTCATAATCTTAGTAATTAAGTGAAATTGTGGAGATGACATAGCGAACTGAGAATCGTATTGCTACGCAGCGCTGCATGCGCAACTTTAGATATATTTAGCAACAAAATAAGTAAGAATGACAGGCATTTTTATGATTATTACATCATAAAAATGCCTGTCGTTCTTACCTATACTGTACTTCTTATTATCGTGATACATAATAAAGACTTCCGTTGTGATTAGAAACTTTACTCAGTCAAATCACGTGAGTAAGTTGTTATTTTCAATTAATCTTTCTAGGATGGCTCCTATGACATCAAGATCGTGGACCTTCAGACGATGCAGGGCGGCAGTCCGGTCAGCGACTTGATCTTCTTCATCTTCTCTGGTTCCGATGAGAAGTTCCGCTCGCAGTACTTCGACAAGCTGCTGGATCACTACTACTCAGAGCTCAGTGCGGCCATGAAGAGGCTGCATCTCAACCCTGACGAGACCTTCTCCCGAGAAGACTTCAACTATGAAATTAACGAGGTACGTGAAGCTTAAATCATAAATCCATTGATTGGCCTCTTTAGTCAGTAGTATACCCCTACTACTACTCCTCATATCTACCATCAGTGATAGCTGGTTAATGACCTCTCACAATTTAATTCCCGTTTTGCTCCCAATGACCGGTGCTATAGTTTTTTCGGATAGGATACAAATCGTCTGACGGTAAGCAATCAGCACCACCAATGGATAACCCGCAACACCAAAAAAAATTCAAGCGCGTTGTTGAGGATTTCAGGATTGTTTGTTTCGTAATTGGGGCCGGGGTGGAACGAATGGACCACTAGTAACTTACTGGCTCGGTAAAACAATGCGGTGTGTCACGTACGCCGTCACATCACGTATTTTAGATAATATAGATAAGACCTGTTCCTAGTTCGTAAGCACCCCACACAACACAACACAACACAAACCCCAAACACAAAGCAAACGTTGTTTCACGCCAGTATTCTGTGAGGCCGTGATATCACTCTGATCAAGCCGGTACATTTGTGCCGAAGCATGGCTCTCCGACTCTTAATTTTATTAATCGATTACGGTACAATCCCCAGAGATTATTCGTTGATATCAAACAGATCTAAGTATTTAGACAATAAAAGATAACGCTTTTTAAATACACAAATCATGGTGAGCTGTTATTTTGTGAAATAATCAAAAGAAGAGCTGCTGACTGATTATTGGAGATTAATAATATGATGTAATGTCCATAATCGTATTCCAGGCTGATGAAACTTGAGAATTGCGTGGAAACAAGGTTTTGATTATCACAAATGAAATCACAACGGAAAATATTCAATATCACCAACAAAATTCCTTACGTTTAGGCGTTTTTGCCAAGCCTATTAATCAAAACAAGTATTATAAAAGCTCAAATATATAACAAATAATTGTTTTAACATTTTTTCTGGTGGTTGGTGACTGGGCTACTTCCAGTTGCGCAGACTCTTTTGTGCCCTTAAGCCATTCTGTTCTACTCCTAGAACCTGGGTTTTGTGGAGCCTAGCTGTTCTTCTGTAGAAGCACCAGATAACCTCCAAAGGTCATGGCGGGTTTGACCCACAGCAAATATATGTACTACTGTCCAAAACAACAGACTCAAACCAGCCAACAGCTTCGAGTTCTAAGACAATTGAAATTGATTCGTGATTACGTCATTTCGTATCCTTGAGTTAATGTCGTGGTAGCCCGGAGATAAAAATAAGGTGGAGTCGAAACCTAGCAAGTATCAATGTGACTTTTCCTTTCCGTTGTAATTTTAAGTATATTTACAAAAGGTAAAAGGTATAATGAAACATTCCGGTTATAATTTATAATCTCTTCTAATCATAAAAGACGTGTACTCATGAACCGAGCTCTTAAAAATAAAAAACAGTGACGTCAAAAATAAATAGCAAACATTAACAAGAGATGATTATTAGCCTAGTCTTAACCAATTAAAATTATATGGAATATAATGAACTGATATATGATAACAGATGATACAGGGCAAACTACAACTAAGATTTGTACATACATATAAAACCCAATACCTATTCATAAAAAAAAATCTCTTTAGCTCACCATGCTGATTTCCTTTTGCAGAAGCTGCCATTCGGTCTATCTCTGGCCACGTTCCTCATTCCGGTCGTGACAGTAGATACAGAAAAGGCCCCCCAGGTGGACGAGTCCCTCGACATCACCAGTTTCAACATGGAGAAGACTAACGATCTTTATACAGAAAGGCTGAACGGAGTAGTCAACGACTATGTCAAGTGGGGCATTCTCAAATAGTACCAATGCATGATCAGAATTTTACTGTATTGTCCTGTACTGACCAATATTCATATGTTTATTTTAGAATTTAGAACCGCCTTATTCCGAGAAAGTATGGGTGTACAAATTGCTTACAAAGAAATGTGTGTTTGTATTGATTGATGTGACCCTTACCTTTTTCTGTTTATTTTAAAATAATTTAAACTCCTCGCTAATGTCCTAATATTATTGATTTGTGTTTAAATATATGCGATATAAGGATGTGTCCACTAATTCGCCGCAATATCCACAAAAATAAGCGCAACCGAGTCTGTTTTGGATTTTTTTATCTAATTTCATTTGTCGTACAGAATATTCTTATAATATTGTTTTATTTTCGTTTAAGTACAAGTAGGCTCACCTCACTGACGCGTTAAAAAAATTAGGGTCCAGCCATGAGGGCAAGCGCTACCCCAGTTTGGCCAGAATACTGAAAGAAAGGGCAAAACCACTTAGCTTGAAATAGTTTTCTCAAGTTTTGTTTTTGTTATTATTTCGGATAGACAAAACTAAAGCACGATGTAACCTCGAGTATTTAATATAACCTCATTCTTTCTAAAACACTGAAATCATACAAGCAGTAGGAAACAGTAGGAACCTTTGAACCCAAGTACCTTTACTCAAAAGTATCTAGCAATTAAATCTCGCTGAGCAACGAAGCAGCCGCATGTGACACATAGATAACACAAACATATTTAACAGCCAGCGCTACTCCGTGCAGACCAGTACAGTGAACTGTGTCGACCGGTGAGCACAAGTCTCAACATATTGGTATATTACCATCCACACGTAGCAAGGTTACCTGATAAGAAATTAAACTTTTTTAAAATAGAACGATAATTTACTTTCAAATATCAAAATGGAGAACTGTAAACAATCATTTAAAGATTTGCTTCACACGATAGCCAAGGAACAGAAGTTTGTCGACTACAGTTTAGACATCAAGGAAATATCAAGTGGAGGAGCAAACTATACGTCCAAGTTGTTCTCGGTGACTGTCACTGAGGGCACCAAAAAACTTCAGCTGTTCTGTAAAGTCGCAGCTATCGGCGAACAGATGCGAGCTCAGATGGATAAAATATACACAACAGAACACTTTTTCTACACAAAACTTGCAAAAATGTACCGAAATATTGAAGACCAGTGTGGGGTACCAGATGAACTTAAACTAAACGTGACCAAGTACTACGGAAGTACTATCCAGCTCAATGAAGAAGTGATGGTGCTGGAGGACCTCGTAGCTACCGGGTACGAGAACTACGACAGGTTCAAGTCGATAGATTGGCCGTACGCGCAGGCTGCGGTCCGGGAACTGGCCAAGTTCCATGCATGCGCCTGGGCATACGGTAAACAAGAACCTGAACAGTTTGAAGAAATATTGAAAGAAATGACGTTTAATTTCGGATTCGAAGGACCTGAAATGCAAACTTATACTACCAGCATGATAGATAAAGCAGTTCAAACAGTTCGGGAAGAAAACAAAGAAATGTTACAGAAATATTTCGAAAGCTTCGACGCGGAAGAATATGCAGCGACCCAGAAAAGAAGCCGGAGGCTGGTACTGAACCATGGCGACTTCAAACCGAGTAACTTAATGCACAAAAAGCTTGACGTAAGTTATTATGTTTATTCGTAACCTCGTACCCTCTTAGTTAATGGTAACTTTAGTTAATACATTGAAGTAAGATAGAATCGGCAATTACGTATCTTTGCTAACTTACCTCACTGTTCAAAAAGATTTACCTACGCACACGCACTTACCTTCTTCTCTTGTTTTTTGGTAGACGCTTCGGCAGGGAAAAAGTTTATATTAAAGCCTCGATCTGAACTCTGAGTTAGTTTCAGCATTGCGGCATTTCCTATCTGATTATTTTTCTCAGAAAAATCAGATATGAAATGCCGGCTCCATGTTAGTTTTTTTTGGATCGTTGGCGTTTATTAATGATATTTTGACAACAAAAATAAATTCATTTTTGCATCAATGATTCTCTCTCATTTTTGTTTCTGGTTCGATCCATCAATCAACAACTTAGGTTAGTTTCCATAATCATAGTAATTAGGAGATACATCTGTCATTTTATAGAAATTATAAAGTGATGTGGCAATTGTGTCTTCTCACATAACAAGTGACTTTACTAATGCACGAACTCGAGTCCCACTCGGCCATTTGTAATTTTTGTGAACTCATTGTCTACGCGTTATGTGTTATTCAAGCTATTCTAAAATTTCAATTTATTCCTTTCTAGGATGGCTCCTATGACATCAAGGTCGTAGACCTCCAGACAATGCAGGGCGGCAGTCCAGTCAACGACCTAATATACTTCATCTTCACTGGCTCCGATGAGAAATTCCGCTCGCAGTACTTCGACAAGTTGGTGGACTACTACTACTCAGAGCTCAGTGCCGCCATGAAGAGGCTGCAGCTCAACCCTGACGAGATCTTCTCCCGAGAAGACTTCGACTATGAGATTAACGAGGTACGATAGATCATTATCATTATTATCATCAGCATCACTAAAGATCTTTTCTAACAGAGAGAAGGTTCCATCATTAGCCACCACGCTTGCTCAAGCCGGATTGGTGATATCAAACTTATGATTAAAAATTATAAATCCAGGTTTTCTCGCGTTCTTTACCTTCGCCTTTTATCATTGGTGTCTAAATTTACTTAAAAAGTACATACATATAACTAGGACACAGTTTTACACTTGCCAGGTTCGATGCGTCATTAAAATTATAAAATTTAACACTATCCATCTATTGCTTAACATCTTTATTAAGTAGTATCCCACTAAATCCGATCTAATACTCTTCATATCCACCATCAATGGCAACTAGTAAATAATAATAATCAGCCGTGCAATGCTTCTCTTTCCAGTTTATGGAATATTGCCTAGAGGTCATGACTGGCAACCAAACGTAAGGGTAACTGGTAAATGTCTCTTAATGATGCCCGTATTACCCACATAGGGACTAGCCAGTTGACAAGTGCTATAATTTTTATGGGATAGCGGCACCCATAGTCAATGCGGAAAAAAGTTTCAAGTGCATTACCTTTTGTGGGTGGTTAGAGCTTGAGGATTAGAGATTGGAGATGGGGCATATCGAATGGGCTACCTGTAACCTCACCTATTTAGCGAAACAAAAATCAACGTTGTTTCACGACGGTATTCTGCGAGGCTGTGATATCATTCCCATCGAGCCACCACACGGTACATTCGTACCGAAGCACGACTCTTCCGCATTTAATTTTATTTAATCAATTACAGTAAATTAACAATAGATTAGTACTTGATATCAAACAGATCACATATTAGGAACAGATATTTGAAAACATCAGAAAAGATAACTTCGAAAGCACAAGTCATGGTGAGCTGCTATTTGCAATATGATCAAAGGTTATGGAAGAGCAGCTGACTGATTATTGGAGATTAATAATATCTAATGTGTGTACTCGTGTTCGAGGCTGATGAAATTCGAAAATAGCGTGGTAACAAGTTTTGATGTTAATGAAATCCAATTTGAAAAGAAGAAGTTACAACCATGGAGTTTCTTACTCGTTGTGTTCCACAGTAAAATAAATTTGGAACGAACACACGGCTTCCCTAGAGGACTGACCTTGACTGGGTCTTCTTATTTTGTTTCACATTTATAATTGCGTTATATTGGTCTAGTTTGGATAACTTATTTTACTTTGACTTCGATAAATTGTGTATAATTTTTTGGTTGAGAAACAAACGAATGCTCATTGACTTCTTACTTAGTGAATCTTTTTTCTTACCGTCTAATATTCAATCGGGTAAAAATAATAACTAATAAAAACGTTGAAATCAATTATCATTTAAACAACTTCACCGATTTTAATGCAGCTACGAATACGATAGTACGCAGTATATCAAGGCTTAAAAAAAGTAACGAACCTTTCCCAAAAATGAGGCTTATAAACACACGTAGAGATAATTTAAAATTTCCATATAAATTAAATCACGTTTATGTGATAGTAAAGACCACATATACTCAATACTAAATAAATATGTAAACACAAACATGAGATATCTAAATGATACAACAATGGGCTACATTAGGCTTAGAACGAGTGAATTATTCAAGGCCAAGATCAGGTTTTGATTTTTCTATGGAATAAAGGCTCACTAAAGCCATACTATTTCATAGTCCACCAGTTCATATAGCCAACCATACCAATTTACTGTCAAATTGCAGAATAGTCTTGCCTTGGGTGTAATGTGTAATATGTAATTAGTTATATAGGTATACTACTGATAAACGGTAAAAGAAAACATCGTGAGGAAACGTAAAATTTCTAACAACAATTTTTTATTATAAGTTTGAAATCACCTATCGGCCTTAAACAAGTGTGGCAATTATTGATCCAACTTTATTAGTTTGAGAAATCTTTCTTTTAAAAGAAAACGTCAAAAACAAATAGCAAATGTCATAAGATGCCATTTCTGATAGTTTCGAATATGCAATAGAATTATTAGTAAGAAGTACATTTAACCACATACCAACACCTCAAACATATTACTCCATAGCTCACCATGTGAACTTCTTTTACAGAAGCTGCCATTCGGTCTCGCTCTGGCTACGTTCCTCATACCAGTCGTGACAGTGGACACTGAGAATGCCCCCCAGGTTGACGAGTCCCTCGACATCTCCAGTTTCAACGTGGAGAAGACCAGCGACCTGTACGCGGAGAGACTGAACGGAGTGGTCAACGACTACGTCAAGTGGGGCATTCTCAAATAATTGCCACACGTAATTAGAACTTTATTCATGCCGTAGTGATCAATTTTCTATTACTTTATCAAATTATTTTGCATACCTAAGAATTTCCATATAAATATGTATATATTTGGGTAGTTTCCTAGGTCAAAAATAAATTAATTCCACGTTTCAATACAATAAAATATTGAAAAATAACTATACTTTTATTCATCGGTCGATCGATACACTAAGTTTTAGATATTTTTAAATTAATTTTTAAGAAATAAGTACGCTATTTGACGCAAAAATACTATGACGTCATAACTCCGTTTTTCATACAAACTTATAAAAGTATAGTTTTTGACATTTGGATAAAAGTATTGAATTTGAGTAGTTGGAAACTACCGTATTCAACATGTTCTATTTATTTAGTTTAGAATAATGTGATTTTGTTCGTTAGGTAGGTAGATTAGGTATTATTTTAAGATCTTTGGTCGACATTTGTGCCGATTCTGTGTTATACAAACTATGCTTATGTTCGCTGTTGCTTTTTTATTCATAAAAAGTTACAGTGCATATACAATAGTTTTAACTATTTATATGTGCTAGGTTTTTATTACGAATACATCTAGTTTTTTGTAATATGTAAGGAATTGTTTGTTTTCGTATTTATACATTCCTATACACATCCCCGAACAAAGAAACCGTGATATAAGACATTGTAATGATAAGTTGCATTCGAATGCGTTATACAATCCTGTTGCTACAACGTTAATTCATGAGAGTAAGTCGTAATTTTCAATAAATCCCTGGAGCTTTGCTAAAACGAGGGTGTTTCAACGTCCTGAAAACATTATTATATCGGAAGAGTGCCTTCCAATATAATAATGCTAACGTCCTCCGAGAGCCGTAACTAGCCTTGGCGATACGCTTTAAATAAGTTAATTTTGACGAGATATGTCTGTGCGGCAACATGATCCCATGGTACCGAAGCGCCAATCATCTTAACCATCATTGCCGGCATGATTCTGTCCACTGCTGGACATAAGTAGGCGTTCCCAATTGCGCGCCACTGAGCTCGATGTTCAGCTCTTCTCATCCAACCACTGCCAAGCACTCCGCGGATATCGTCAGTCCACCTAGCAGAAGGTTGCCCTTTACTACGTTCGCCTAAACGTGGACTCCACTCTTGAACACGTCTACCACAAGTCATCGGTTCCTGCCTTGGACTGCAACTTCAGTTTGCTAATCCTTTGGCTATGTCGAAAACTTAAGGTCTCTGTCAGATCACTTCGTTTTGAATTCGATCTGTAAGAGTAACTCCAAGCTTTGCCTTTTCTATACCAAGCTGCGCTACTCTAAATTGGTGGATCAGTCGCACTGTACGTGCACACTTCTCGGCTCCGTATGTCATCACTGGTATGAAGCACTCATTGAAGACTTTTGTCTTCAGGCTTTGCGGTATCTTTGACGAAAATACCCGACCGAGTTTCCTTTGCTGCCCAGTCCAGCTGTATCCTTCTACGAGCCTCTCTCTCCAAGTTGTTTCTACCGAAGAGTAAGTATAATTAAGTAAGTAGACATAGTCTTCAACAAGCGCTAATGCTCTGCGATATTGATATTGATCTCGGATGATTGATATAGGATCTAATTAGCTATAATTAAAAAAATAACATGAGCTTATAATAGGTTGACCAGTCTGATCGTCCAATTCGCTTTTCTCAATTATTTTTATTATAGACTAGCTACTCTCGCGCGGTTTCACCCGCTGCTCAGCTCCATTTGATCGTAGCGTGATTTTTATAGCCTATAGCACTCAGGAACATTATAGCTATCTATCAGTGAAAGAATTTTGCCAATCCGACCAGCAGTTCCAAAGGTTACCCCCTACATACAAACTTACAAATTTTACCTCTTTATAATATTAGTATAGATAAAAAAAACACACAATTCTAAAGACGATTTACTCAACAGTTGATATCCTACAGCTCAAGCAGGCAATCACATAAAACGTAGATAACACATACATATATAGCAACAACAACACCGGCACAGAGCAGTACTCTCAACCGTGCCGACCGACAAGCACACATTTACACCGGCTTTTTTAAACGTCAATTTATATTGGTCAAGAACACATTGAATACACAAGATCAATATTTCTTTTGAAATTTGAATAAAACACAGTAAATATGGAAAACCTTGCTGAATCTTTCAAAGACTTGCTTCACAAAATAGCAAAAGAACAGAAATTCGTCGACTACAATTTAGACATCAAGGAAATATCAAGCGGAGGAGCAAACTATACGTCCAAGTTGTTCTCGGTGACTGTCACTGAGGGTACCAACACTCTGCGACTGTTCTGTAAAGTCGCAGCCATCGGTGAGGCGATGCGGGCTCAGCTAGCAAAAATATACGAGACTGAACATTTATTTTATACAAAACTAGGGAAACTGTACCAAACTATAGAGGACCAGTGCGGAATACCAAACGAACTTAAGTTAAGCGTCAGCAAGTACTACGGAAGTATTACTAAACTAAACGAAGAAGTTATGGTGCTGGAGGACCTTGTGGCAGCAGGGTACGAGGCTTACGACAGGTTCAAGTCGATAGACTGGCCGTACGCGCAGGCTGCGGTCCGAGAACTGGCCAAGTTCCATGCATGCGCCTGGGCATACGGTAAACAGGACCCTGAGGGATTTGATGAAGTTATGAAAAATGTAATGTTTGATATCGATTTGGAAAACGAAAACATGCAGATATATATGACCAACATGAAGAACAAAGCAGTCGAAACAGTGAGAGATGAAAATAAAAATAAAGTGCAAACATATTTCGAAAGCTTTAACGTAGCAACGTATACAGAGGTTTTTAAAAGAAGCCGGCGACTGGTGCTTGGCCACGGGGACTTTAGACCAAGCAACTTGATGCACAAGAATCTTGACGTAAGTTTTTTTTTGCTACATATGTTATAATCCATGCAAGTTTACATGAGTAGAATATACTATTCTATAGTGTAGTCTGTGCAGGTTTTTTTCTCGTTACTTGCTCTCTGGCTTAACTCGAATATTTAAGTTGTAATTATTCTTTGATTTCAATTCAGATTCCGTCATTTCGCTTATCCAAACATTACTTTGTAATTATGTCTTACGCTATTTGTAAAGTTTGAGGAATGCGAAATCCTGTAAAACACTTAAAGAACAACTGGTAATTAAATACAGATAAATATTATTAATTACGATAATTTATCAAAATTTGATCGGGTTTAAGTGATAAACTTTCTGCCTCGCACAGCAAAACTTTGAAATGATCTTTCGGCGGTAGTATTTTCGAACCGATACGACCTTCAAACCTTCAATGAACGAGCGTAGTCCTTAAAACGCCGGCAACGCGCCTATGGCTCCTCTGGTGTTGTGTATGTCCAAGAGTGGCGCTGATCACTTACCATCAGGTGATCCGTCTGCTCGTTTGCCAGCAATCCCAAAAAAAAAGAAATCGAGTCCAAGAAAGTAGAAGCCATGGCTCGCTCAATGTTGGATCACAATGCAAGATACAGATATCCAGCCACGAACAATGATAAATTATGATAAAGCAGAACTTATAATAATATAAAATATGATAAAACCGATTATTTTGTTTGAAATTTAGGTCATCTTTGTCCAAAGTACAATATCACGGATAGTGTTGTAGGATAAGGATAAGACTTATGGCAACACTAACTACATTTATGACCACGGACCTATGGTCATGAAGAAAGTTAATAAAAAAAAAAGATATGACCACGGTTATGACGCGTAGGTACCTATATAGATTCCCGTTTCATATTAACAACGTAGATTAGGCACAACATTGGTAAAATTGTACAAAACGTGATGTTACTAATAATTTAATTAGTCCTAATTATAAAACAAAGGATAATAAAGGACGGATAGGAATATCTAGAATGTCAACGCTAATCGTCTTATCAGTTCCTCACGTACAGATATTATTTTAATCAAAATCAAAATCTTTTCAGATAACGTTATTACCAAATACATTAAACTTTTATATCGAAAATTGTCCGATAGCTGAGTATAGCTCATATTTGTACGATGTACTAGTATTTTTAAATGTCGTGGTCATCCGAAGGTTAAGGCACTCACTTCTCATGCATGAAGGAGTAGTTTAAAAACCTGGCAAGTACCATTGTAACACTTTCAGAGTTATAACTATGCACTTTCTAAGTTTATTTAGTCACCACTGACAAACGAGGAAGGAAAACACCGTGAAGAAACCTAAACTTAGATATATTTATTTTTAATTATAAATTGAAATCACCAATCTACTTTGAGTAAGCGTGGTGATTAATGCTCAAACCTCCGAGCAAGATGAAGTCTTTGCTCAGCAGTGGACACAACAAGCCGGTATCTAATAATGGTAAACAGTGTTTGTAATCCGGCGGAAAAGAGTAAGGGGAAGCTAATCTTTAGCAATATACGTCAACTGAATGATAATGATGATGATGAACATTTGATATTGCATAATTATAGGACGGCTCAATAGCCATCAAGGTCGTGGATCTCCAGACGCTGCAGGGCGGCAGTCCGGTCACCGACCTGATCTACTTCATCTTCACTGGCTCTGATGAGAAGTTCCGCGCGCAGTACTTCGACAAGCTGCTGGACCACTACTACTCAGAGCTCAGTGCTGCCATGAAGAGGCTGCAGCTCAACCCTGACGAGGTCTTCTCTCGAGAAGACTTCGACTATGAAATGAAAGAGGTACGTCAGATAATAGTTAAACTTTGTCCATTCTATGTATATATGTAGGTATTTGTTCGGGTCAAAAAGATTGCATTCCTACAAATTCATACTATATATGTACAAACCAATCCTGGTATCTGTTTTATTTCCTATAATAATTATCTCAAGGACTGTTACGTGCACATCCCATATTTGAACATTACAAGACTTTTAAATATTAACAAAGACAAAAAATGTTAACAACAAGCAATAAACAAAATATATTGACCAAACTTTCTTGATCAAAATATTATATATCTACTTCAAGGCCACTCGCTCCGTACATTCTGATAAGAGTTGTTTAGGTTGTAAGTTGTTACATGATATTTATCTGATAGTCTAATATATAAAATTGTCGTGTCACAATTTTCGTCGCTATACTCCTCCGAAACGGCTTGACCAATTTTGATTATTTTTTTTGTGCTTATCCGGTATGTATGAGAATCGGCTAACATCTATTTTTCATCCCCGTAATTTTTTTTGACAAAATTTTTAATTTTAATTTTTTTATGATACATCATACAACAATACATACAAATCTATTTTCACCCTTCTACGATCAACCCTTATTTTTTAATAGCCAAAAACGGGTCGGCTAGTTAATAAATAAATTGACAAAACACTGTATAATACATATAAGGCGAATTAAATACAATGAGCATTCTCTACCAGTCAACCTTTTGGTTGGGTGTCCATGTGCGGCGCCCTTATGTGTTTTTAAATATAGGTACTAAAAAACCAGTTCCTTAATGTCACCAAGAAACAATGGCTTTGTTGCTGATTAATTAATTTCTAAACAAAATTAAATGACAAGTCACTTACTTAATCATATCTAACTTTATCTTTATCATACGATAATAAAAACTAAATTTAGAAAAAATAAATCATTCTGTAGCTTTGTTTGTGACTTTATCAAGGAGGACTGATGAAAAGATATACCTAAGCTGAAGTATTTGTATAAAGCATAATTACATACGTGTTTATATTTGAGATAGTAATTTTGTAAATAATGAGTACTTAATGCGACTTTTCTACATGGGTCACTTATTTTGATATCTAAAGGGTATAGGGTAATAAACCAAAGCTCCTCCAATGTTCCACAACTGACGCCGAGCTAGAATCTAATAAAAATATTAGAAAAATAAATGACATAATACGGAATTCCAGGGTTTAAATCCCTAAACTATTGCGGCACGTTAGCATGAAATTGAAGTCACATAACAAAACATTGAATCGTCACGTGGTGCCATCTAGTTGGCATTTTACGTACTTACTAATCAATAGTCAAGCTTTACCCAAGTCGTTGCCGCCATTCATATTATATGAAACTAGCGGCCCGCCCTCGCTTCGCACGGGTCCAACTATCTCCCTATCAAAGGGTCACTTATTCCCAATTTTCCCCTCTACTTTTCTAATATTTTCTTTGATAAGAACCTTATCCTGACAATAACAAACACAACAAAAAAGAATTAGCAAAATTGGTCCAGGCGTTGTTGAGCTATGCGCTTACCAACACATTTTGCAATCCATTTTTATATATTACGAACGTTCTCCCAACTTTTAAGCCCCCTTCCGCCCCGTAGAGTTAGGCGTGAGGGAGAGTCAGACTCTTACTGGCTAAAAAAATCTCCAATTCCTTCTCCAGCTTTAGCCCGCGGTTCCTTATTGCGCTTACGTAAGCGCAATAAGGCACGTCATGCACAAAGGTCCAGCTGAAAACCAGCGTCAGGCCCAAGTGGTCTGGTATTTATGCTGAACTGGGCCTGTTTGGCGCAGCCGTGAGACACACAGTTATCTAGTTTTCATTATTTTTTCTTTTATACTAAATAACCTTTTTGTTACTATATCTGTGTGCACATGGTTTGTGTCAATAAACTTTTTCTTTCTTTTCTTTCTTTCTTTTCTTGCCCAGCAATCCCGACTCAACATGATTATGATCAACCATGATATGAGACCGTCGACCCCCGTCTGTGGTCGGGTGGCGAGCTACCTTTACACTTCGCAGTCGTGACCGTCCGTCGTAGACCCGCGCTTACGGTGGCCGGAGATCATTTCCGCCTACTTCTTTGCGAGCGTAAAAGAAAGAGGAGACTGCCTTAACGGGCTTCCCAGTTCTTCTCGCTCCACACTATAGCCTCAACTAAGGCCAGGCGTAAGAGGTCGCCGCCACCGATCACTTCCCTGAAGACAAGGCGGTGCTCAGCCCAAGCACCGCTGATATAACAGCGTACCCATTGCTACGACGTAGCAATACGTTGCATCCACTCTGCTATGTGATGCCGGAGCTTGTTCCGACACTCACTACGCACTAATTTAGCACAGCAGAGGATTTTTGCCCCGGCGACCCGCGACAGCCGGCAACCTGTAGACGCACGCGACCGCATTCCCTTCCAAATCCCATGGCGGTGATCCCAGTCCGTTCCCACGGCAACCTCTACCGGCTGTCGAGGACGAGACCCAGGTATTTCATCGCTGACTCGACACCGATAGTAATACTTCCCGCCGTTGTTTAGGACCTAAGAGGTAGCGCATTACGACGGCCATGAAAACACACGGCCTTGGACTTGTGGAGCGCCACCTCGAGTCTAAAATTCCGGATCCTTGCAACAACGGTCGCAACAACTTGTGACATCAGGTCGGTTGCCGCTTGATGCGACCTCCCGTTACCAGCGTGTAGTCAGCGTAAGAAACTATACGATCGATGCTACGCACCCAATCGTAAAACCGTTCGTAAAGTGGTCCCAGAACCGATCCCTGTGGAACACAACGCGTCATCTCTCGCCGGCTCCACACGCCTCGGGGACCAGGGTAGATGACGAATCTGTCCGTCAAATAAGCCTCGACTATACGACAGAGGTATGTACCTGGTGGTACCGGAGTGCCTCTAGAATGCAAGTTAAGCCAAGGGCAGCGAGTTAAAAGCCTTGGCGATGTCTAGGGACACCGTCACGAGGACCCGCCAATACAGTCCCCGTCGCGAACTTTCTCCCGCGCATGATGGCATCTACCGGGGAGCGCTCTCTGCTAAACCCGAACTCACCGTCCGCCAGATCGGAGTCTTGTCGGGCACTTCTCTGGTAGTGGGCTGGGTAATCTGAGCTCCGAGCAGCACAAAGGGCTGAACTTGAAGATGGGCTGTAAAGTGTTAAAATAAAAAATTAAATCAAACTTACTTTTATTTATAATATTAGTTAACATAGTTTTGATTATGAGAATTTTGTCAATGTAGTTCTGAGTGTTCGACGGACAGTAACGTGGTGTATGAAAGTATAGAGGGACAAACTACACTCGAACTTGCCTATATATAGCGCCGCAGTAGACTAATTAAGATAGGAAAGATATATACATAGATAACGGAAAGCTTTTGTTTTTATTAGTCATAATAATATTATGATAATTTATTACGTAGGTACGTCTACCCTTGACAATTATGTGTTTCATCAGCCTAATTAAATATGAATCATAGTGTATATTAAGTACTAAATATTATAATTATCTGTTTATTTATATCCTTCAGGTGTGCATCATAATAGTTAATAATTATAAAATTGTCAACTTACCATGACTTGAAATTTTCAAATATTAATTATTATTTAAAGGCTGCTTAGTTACCGATTCTGACGAAATAGTTTTCGTATTTAGTGTATGCGTGGTAGTTTTTATAGATCTTATATGTGGAAAACACAAAGCAATTATCGTAACCATATTTCTATGAATAAAGTATAATTTCAGATTAGGTCGGTGTATATCATAATCCTGAGAGAACTATTGTAACACCATTAGTTTTTATTATATGACTAGCACGCCCAGCTACGCGTTGCTGTAGCTAAGGTATATAGTGACTATAAATTGCGATGTAAGTTATCCTATCTTTCAAGTCGAGTCCATCGCGGACCAACACGTGACATGAAACTTTTATATATAAAGAAGATAGGTCGGATAGCGAAGAGCGGATTAGCTGATGGTAAGCAATCAGCGCCGCCCATGGACACCTGCCATTAAAAATCATTTACGAGTGCGTTACGTGCGTAGGTACCCTAATCCCCTAAAAGTCGGCCTTTAGGGGATTAGGGTTAGGGATGTTACGGAATTTTTGGGATTGGAGAGGAATGGGGAAAAGGGAAGGATTGGGATCATCCTGAATTTGCTGTTATGATTAGTTTTGCGTCTGGTACCTTTGCGGTCGAATACTATCCTAATGCATTATCAAAAAGACTGGACATTGCGGCATCACCTATGTTTAATTTGTGTTACTTTGTGTTTGTTTGTGTGGTAAGCTTTGATGCGTTCTACGTTGTAGCATGTCTACAAATAGGCAACCTATTCACTAAAGCCTTAAAACACCCAGGTTATAACCCTTCGGGGAATACAGACTCCGGTTTGTCTCTTTGAATTTATATTTGCTTTATACCTGGAGTCGGTCACTTTACTACCATAAAACTTACCATTTTATATCATGTTACAGAAGCTGCCATTCGGTCTTGTCCTCGCCGCGTTCACACTGCCAGTCGTCACAGTAGATACTGAGAATGCCCCCCAAGTGGACGAGTCCCTCGATATCACCAGTTTTAACGTGGAGAAGACCAGCGACCTGTACGCGGAGAGGCTGAACGGAGTGGTCAACGACTACGTCAAGTGGGGCATTCTCAAATAATTGCCATACGTGATCGGAACTTTAATTTCACACATAGGAATGATTTTAAATAATTTTGGGCCCAAAAGTATAACAAGTTTCCTAATTTATTATAATATCCCTTTTTGTTTAGTTAGTGTTAAAATGTACCTAAAAGCCTAAAGTTTATTAATTAAGTGAACACTTAGTTATACAACTAAATTAAGTTTTACCACTTATTACCTTTTAAACTTAAGTGAATAATGAAAATATGAATAAGTTTGATTAGGTATGTATTATTTCACATTTTCTGTTTAGTTAAGAACAATGTGTTAATTGGGTAAATTGATTTTGAATTAAGTTTCAAGTGATGTTATTTTCCAACATAAAGTTCTTCGACAGATATTCGACATACATTCTGGCTAAGAACTCACGGAGCGATTTTGAACCGTGCCCGCCGCGGTAGCGGAACTGCGGTTTTATTTCCAAACTCACGAGACCGGTAATTTGCGCGGTTACACAGCCGCCGCGGTTGCGATCATCGCCCGCAAACGTGGCGGGCGATGATCGCAAGATTGCAAGACGGGCGGTTAACGATCAGTTGAGGTCCAGACCGCCATGGACACACACCAGAAACTAGCCGTTGCGTTATATTTACTTCACAGAAGACCCGCCGGCCCCCGCGTTCGCTCGCCAACCGATCGCAAAGCGCGCGGGTGCCACCCGCCGAGGCTGCGGGTAACCGCGACCCGCGCGATTCTACTAGTTGCCCGCCAGTACAGCGGGAGCCGCATACAACCGCGTACGCCGCGGGCGTAAAACGCGTCGTGAAATGTGCTTTAATTTTTTATATAAATATTTAAATTCTACAGAAGCTGCGGGCCCGCAACCGCAGCGGACGCGGGCGAAAATCGCTCCGTGAGTTCTTAGCCTCTGTTGTAATAAATTTGTGCCTGTTGTAGTGTTGTGCTCCTGTTACTTTATTCTTATTTACTAGCTTTATAATTAATTTTAACAAATTAGCAAAATATACAGGGTTTTTAGAAATAAAACTAGTTTATGTTAAATTTACCTTTAATTATCTCAGGACTTTATTATTTTCGTATTGATACAATTCTGTACATATCCCCGAACACAGAAACTGCGTTATGAGACATTGTACCGTGATAAGTTGCATGCTTCATATAGCCCGGCTGCTACATCAGTAACACTGAGGCTCTGTTTATACAACAAACATATCACAAAATGTAACTTCCATATTCGAAACGAGGTGGTCCGACAGAGACCTAAAGTTATCGACATAGCCCAAGGGATAAGCAAACTGTAGTGGCAGTGGGCAGGTCACATCTGTCGAAGAACAGATGGCCGTTGGAGTTTGGAGTAGACGTGTTCTAGAGTGGAGACCACGTCTAGGCAAGTCTAGGTACTTGCACCCTTTATAGGGCACCCTCCAACTAGATGGACTGACGACATCCGCAGGGTGGCTGACAGTAATTGGATGAGAACTGCTGATCATTGGGGAGGCAGTGGACGAAATCAGGTTGATGATGATGATGATAATGAACGTCCGTAAACATTATAACACAAATTATAACAAGAGCTGACGTCACGTCGTGTGCAGAAACACAACATCGCGCTGCAGCCCACAATACATACAGAGAGGAGCTTGTTTCACAGAAACACACAAAACATACTTATATATTCGTTGCACATAAAAAAAGCTGTGAATAACATTATATTCTAAGAACGCTCACATCCGAACGCTCTTGGATTCTGGTGTGTGCAGTTGCGGTCAAAGTTATTGCAATTTGCGGCTGGGGCTATTCGATTGCCTCGTTAGGCAATCGTCACATGGAAAACGCAGATAAGACAAGCATATTTATTAATCAACACCGTCCACACAGACCAGTACGCTGAACTGTGCCGACCGGCGTGCACGCGACGAATAATAAACCAAACCATTTCTCATAAAAGTCACTGAAAAAGTGAGACGTTCAGCTTTTTAATTTGGTTAAAACACTTAAAAAAATGGAACGTGACATGCAGTCTTTTACGGATTTACTTCACAAAATAGCAAAGGAACAGAAGTTTGTAGATTACAACTTAGACATTAAAGAAATATCGAGCGGCGGAGCTAATTACACAGCCAAGCTGTTCTCGGTGTCCATCATTGAGGGTTCCAACAGACTGCGACTGTTCTGCAAGGTGGCAGCCATTGGCGAGAAAATGCGAGCGCAGCTATCTACAATATATGAAACAGAGCATTTCTTCTACACAAATCTCGGTAAAATGTTTCAAAACATTGAAGACCAGTGTGGAATACCAGACGATCTTAAACTGAACGTCAGCAAGTACTACGGAAGTACTATCGAGCTGAATGAAGAAGTAATGGTGCTGGAGGACCTCGTACCAGCCGGGTACAAGGCTTACGACAGGTCCAAGCCGATAGACTGGCCGTACGCGCAGGCTGCGGTCCGGGAACTAGCCAAGTTCCATGCATGCGCCTGGGCATACGGTAAACGAGACCCCGAAGGGTTTAATGAAGTTATGAAAAATGTAGTATACAATATCAAAATGGAAGAGTCTGAATCAGTTAGTTATGCAACTAAAATGATAGGTAACGCTATTAATGCGTTAAATGTCGAAGAGTACAAAGAAAAAGTTGTGAAATACTTCGAAAATTACGACCCAGACTCCTATGAAAAATATCTAAAATCGAGCCGGCGGCCGGTTATGTGCCACGGAGACTACAAACCCAGCAATTTAATGCACAAGATTCTTGACGTAAGTTATTTGATTTTTAATGATCATTACATTATGTTAATTGGCCTAAACCCTCCCCTCCTCCCCCCATCCATCAAATCCCCTATCCCTAAATCCTAAACACCCGTTACTGTACATGCTACACTTCTTTGGTATCATAAGTGTCCTCAGGCGGCGCCAATTGCTTACCTTTAGGTAAACCTTCAGCTTGTTTGCCGACCAATAACATAAAAAAGACTAGTCTAGACTAGACTTTTCAGTTAGCATGCAACAGTTCAATCCAGACTACAGTAGAAAACAGAAAAGGGAGCTTCACAAAGACATTTACATTTATTTAAGTACAGGCAAATTTCAGTGCTACCCGCACTAGTGCTTATTTCACATAACCATCTCAGGATATTGTTGTTCCGGGCAGGAATCGAACGTGCAAACTTGTCGATGTAGCACTTATTGCCCAATTACTGGTTAACTGCTGATTTCAGCTACATTGCATAAACATCATTGTCAACTGTTGATACAAGAATATTTTTGTCGATGTACAGCCATTATTTAATTCTAATAAGTGTGTATGTCATTGAACTCCTCTTAAACGGCTTCACCGACTTAAACGATTTTTTGTGGCGCCCTGGATGGCTTTAGATTTACAAATCAGCCCGGCGGATGGTGCTGATTGCTTGAAAAGGCATGTGATCTCGGAAATGGACCTAAACATTTTTTTGAAACTTGTATGTGATGAAATCGATCTAGCTCAGGCTTATGTCTGGGGAAGCGCGTGTTTTAGTTTTCTCTTTCGCAATATTTCACGCATAATATGGTCATACTTTTTTTAATACCCTAATTGCTTAAAGTTGTCTTATGCAGGACAACGTCTGTCGGGTCTGCTAGTCTAATATAAAATATTTTCCATTCGCAGGATGGCACGGTGGATATTAAGGTCGTAGATCTTCAGACAATGTACGCTGGCAGCCCAATCAGCGACTTGATATACTTTATCATCGCGGGCACTGATGAGAAGTTCCGCGCTCAGTACTTCGACAAGCTGCTGGACCACTACTACTCAGAGCTCAGTGCTGCCATGAAGAGGCTGCAGCTCAACCCTGACGAGATCTTCTCAAGGGAAGACTTCGACTGCGAGTTAAAAGAGGTACGGTACCGTGAAAGTCTTACATTACTAAAATTTATAATTCAGTTCTTAAAATTTTAATGATAAAGAAGTCGAGGACGCGTCATGCTACGCCGTAGCACACAGCGCGTAGCTTCTTCCACACGACGAAAATTAAAGCGCGCAGCTCGTAGCAATCGTAGTCATTTGGAGATGTCACCTACTATATCATAATTTTATATAATACCTTCGTCATCAGCCTATAAGTGCCCACTGCTGAGCAAAGGCCTCTTCTCATACGGAGAAGGTTAGAGCATTAATCGCCACGCTTGCCCAATGCGGGTTGGCGATTTCAAACTTATAATTAGAAATAATAAGTCCAGGTTTCCTCACGATGTTTACCTTCACCGTATGTCAGTGATGTCTAAATAATCATAGAAGCGGGTTCCTTAACCTCCGGGCCACCAAGACATATAATACCTAATTACATAATAATATGTTACACTATAAATATAAAATTATTCTTTGAAAAAAAAGAACAGGTAAAATGCAAAATCGTTTATAATAAACTTGAATGAAAAAATAATCTAGTTAACACAATCTATCCTAATAATGGATATTTCAACGAAAACGTATTATTTTGTCACTAAAGTGACAAAATAATAAAATTATATTTATCAGTGTTTAGCACAGGTAACACCAGTTGGGTACTACAGGTACTATGAACGCATGTACTGATTATTTGTTTATGTCACATGTTACACAATGATAATCTGATGCTAAATATAGCGCATGATACTATGTACCACTCGTTAGGTATATGGCCACCATATCGCCAGGATAAGCCGTCATTATAACAATGACTAATACAAGCAAATAATAAGTGTATAGACTTGTGTTATGCCCATCAATTTCTGATTAGGTTCTTCTTTGACCAACTTGTATCTACGACGTAAATTAGATTCTGAATAACATTGGTCTACTGTCTATCTCAGGTGGCTACAATCAATCATTACTTAGAACGTCAGGATTGAGATTCAGATTCATCTATTATTTAACGAGTTCCAGGTGGCTCCTCAATAAAGATGTTTAGATTGAGGAGCCACCTTTTCATTCAAATAACTAGATATATATTTTGCTGCTAAACCTAGAATTTGTGCAGCAAAATAGGCTACGTTGCTACTAAATAATGGTGAAATCTGATTTGAAAAATCTGATGTAACTCCTCAATCCTTACGTACATCAGCAAATATTCTCCTAAGTTCGAAACTTCTGTCTCCTGGGTGGGCCTAAAGGGAGTGCCAAAATCTTACTGTCTAAAACCACCACTCCGTTCCTTCTAATGCTCCAGGCCGAGGCCATGGTATCTTATTGCGCTTGACCCGCAACCCACAATAAGTCAGGTGCTATGCTTATGATGCAGCGATTTTCTGATATATGAATTGTAGGTAATATTTGTGAGGATTTCTAACTATAGTTCTCAGATATATTCAAGCCGGTAGTATTCAGGACAGTCCCAAATGTATGATATTTGTATGAGACATATTTTAATTTTAATTATCGCCAGTCGTATAACACAAGTAGGCACTTTGCAAGATATTAGTATATTTCATCATCCGTGTTGTTTAAATAGATAGTAATCATGTATCATAAATACAATAGAGATATCAACTTAAATAGGTGATCGAACTGTTTATCTGGCTGTCTGTTCATGCCCTCCAGGTGTAAGATCTTATCTGCCAATGCTTACATTATCAATTCAAGACATCCACACGAATCGGTTCGCTTTATTTTTAAGATCTGCCATGCAGACTCCTTGCCAAATTCTGTTTCGAGAAGTGACCTGAGTGATATCAAAAGTAAACCGAATAGGTTGCTTTTTGGCAAGCTCTAACGATATAAGTACACACCATTGCTTACTACCAGGCCATTAGACAGTTACGAATAAGGACCTTTTTGGTAATATTCAGAATGGCACTGAGAAATATAATTATTTCTTACAGAAGTTGCCAAGCGGACTCCTTCTGGCTATCATCACCCTGCCAGTCCTTACCGTGGAGATGGAGAATGCTCCCGCAGTGGACGAGTCCCTCGACATCTCCAGTTTCAACGTGGAGAAGACCAGCGACCTGTACGCGGAGAGGCTGAACGGAGTGGTCAACGACTACGTCAAGTGGGGCATTCTCAAATAAGTTTTTGTAGTTGTAATAATTTACATTGTTACCAAAACTCCATTGTCCCATTGTACACAATTAAGAATCGTGCAGATGCTGTTGTGCACGAATTAAGTCTATTGTAGTGTAGTGTTGTCTTTTTAGGTTTATACGAATAAAACTACTTTTTGTAATATTTTCCTTTTTATTATCTCAGGAATTGTTTGTTTTCATATTAATATAATATCATAGTTTGATACAGTGAATACATGTCAGCGGGTAATGACGAATGCACGACCTGATACCGAACCAACTGCCTCTCATACATACAACTCAGTACATAACAAATATACAATAATTACTATAATCATTCAGGATCACCGCGTGGCCTGCGACCAACAGATGCGCGCCAAATATTTAACAAGCTAGAGGACGCGCACGCGCGTTGGCCGCAGCCCTTGTACAAACAAAGGAAAATGTCGCAACAAAACACAGCCAAATAATTAGGTATACGAGTCAGCATCAGCTCGTGTGTTAGTGCATCTACCGTCTACTTCACAATAACAGCGCAACCTCACAGTACTGACACTGCATCGATTGCTCGTACACGCTATATTGTTACAAACGTACACAACTTTTACTTTATATATAAACATTTATCTCATTATAATCAATATAAGTTACCTATATCATAGAATTTTCTATACTTGCAATTCTCTAGAACAAAGTGCATAAACAATTATAATTATATTTATTCATAAGCTTATTGTTGAACAGTAGTAAACGAGTTTTGAGTACAAAATAAAAACACAGTTTAGTACAAAATGCAGTCGTTTTAGAATAGCGCCAACTAAAGTGAAGACGCACCGAGTATCTAGAGTTACAGGCGATATGTGGCTCGACCAGACTCGCCAGAGGGCGCTCCAAACTGTCCGTCAGCTAATGGGGACTCTACCTCGACGTTCTGTTCCACTTCTAATGTATACATCGCAACAAGCTAAGGGCCTTTCCTCCACATGCTCGTCAAAGCAATCGGTGGCTACACTACTAAGTGATCGCTTTGACACGCCACGTGCCAGGCAAAGGCCTAAATATTTAAATACAGTATAAATACGTCGCTAAATCACAAGAATTTGATAATTATAAGATAGTTATTGTACCGTCAGAACATTCCTATACACATCCCCGAACAAAGAAACCGTGATATGAGACATTGTACTATGATAAGTTGCATTTGGATGCGTTACACAGTCCGGCGGCTACACCAGTAACACTACCGCTCTGTTCCCTTATACATACGTACCGATATAACACTATAGAAACATTTCACAAAACGTAACGTCCGTAAACATTATAGCACAAATTATAACAAGAGCTGACGTCACGTCGTGTGCAGTAACACAACGTCGCGCTGCAGCCCACAATACATACAGAGAGGAGCTTGTTTCACAGAAACACACAAAACATACTTATATATTCGTTGCACATACAAAAAGCTGTGAATAACGTGGCAATGATAATATAGACAGCGCGCGGACCTTGCGCGGGTACGGTCGGGGAGCCAGTCCACTACACGGGGACGCGGCACCAGGCTCCTACCTCAACAACTTGCACGTCCTGCTCCTACGCTCCCCGGCTACTCTAACAAGCTAAGGCGCGCGGTCCCGGATAATACTGAGCGGTTACACCAATGAGCACTTCCTTCTTATAGTTATCAGAACTGCTATTCAGATCTTGGCGTGCCTCCAACTGCACGCGACCAGCTAAACAACGGACACTGTTTGTGGAGGGTCTATTCCCGCGCACCGTCACTACCGACTTAAGCTTACAATAACCTGTATATTATCAAATTTATTTTATATTAGCTTTATTAAATACACATATACACGTCAACTTTGAAATTTAAATATTACTTTTACCGGCTATCACTGAAAGGTACATACAGTATAATGTATACTTTATAACAGACACGGGTCGGCCGGACCGCGCGGACTCGACAATAAAATACAAAAATATACTCCAACAAATCATAGACTACGACAAAATATATTCTTTCAAGTTCCAACAACGTAATAGAAATTTGCAAAAATCATCTGTAGCTTTAAACATTGGTCTCTACATTCAGCATATAAATAGGCGTCACATATATCTACATAGAGTACATGCTAGAGGAGGAGGGTCCGCGCGGTCCTCCGAGCCACAAACAACAGCGCCTAAGAAAGAGATAACAACTTTAGGATAATACCCATAAACACATCGGTATTCAATATTACACGCTATCGTTAGTTTATCCTACGACACCTCGCGGGGCACGGCAAGCGAGGCGGCCCTACAGCCGACATATTGCTAGTACAAGCTAATTATTTTATTATTACACTACCACTTTGGTAGAAATTCTTTTTATTTGCTCCCCCTCATAAAACTCGCCGAATGAACTTCGCCATTTTACATTTTTCAAGCTAACATTTTCTTAATTTTTTTGGAAGATTTTTTTTTATTATAGTAATTTGACGAATGATTTTGTATTTTTAAATATACTTAGTGTAGATTAACAAATTTTACTCGCAAGGAAGCTAGAATGATAAGTAGAGTTACAGAAAGGCACTACCGAAGAGAAGATGCGCAGAATCAAATGAACCACTTATCATTATAAAGAACCGAGTGACCCGACGACTCGCACGAACATTTCTATGTGAGTATTCAAATATTTTCCATTGTACGGCGCGTGAGTTCACAATCCGCTTCAAGTATGTTGCGACGTTCGTATAGCAGATAAACTAGACACCTAAGATTTATCGATGTCGACCAAGTGCCCACAAACACGCATTACTTTCCAAATGGCAGATATAAATATGCACATAAGTATAATATTATACGGCAAAAAACCCACTGAGATAAAATAGTTCAAGGCGTGGCTGCAAACAAACGCCGTGAACGTACATACCCGCATACATAATGTATACTGACAACATAATTACAAATAATATTAACATAACATATATTATTAACAAAACGTTCAGGCGGCCACTGCGAGCATTCTCATAGAAAACGTATGTGGAACACTTATTTTTGTGTATTAGGGTGATTCTCCAAAAAACCTTAACTTTTATTTAACAAGTCATTATCCTCCCAGGTTTAAGCATCTTAGTAATTTATTTTATACAATATTTTTAATCGATTGCTTGTAAGCAGTGGTGAGATTTAATTTAATAAAATAATTATCTGTGTTTTAATCAGCAGACTCGTTAATTTTCGGTTGAGGATAATGACATTATTAATTTTTTTTTAATTGATGTGAAGAATCACCCATTAAGCGTAAGAATGTAAGAAGCGGAATATACTGCAAACTAATTCACAATCACAGTGGTACGAATTCTATGACAATACTCGCGCCGGTCGCCCGATACTTGCACAAACCTGTTGTACTTTACAATACATATCTGCACACTGGAATTTTCACACTCAACACACACATTCATCTATGCAAAACACGCAATGTATGTGACATTGACTTCGTTTACCATAATAAACATTCATTATTATATCTTGCTAAATTAAAAATAAATTCAGTCAGACTTAAGCATGCAGACAATATTTATTAACGTCTTATGAAATATCAAAACATATCAATGTTCAAGAAATCAATGTGACATACATACTTACGTAAATAATAATAATTATAATAGTGATCTATTTATACAAATTAAACATAATAAAATTAACGTTGAATATAATACAACGCTGTGATTAATATACAAGTACCGACAGGGTATGAGGCGTGGCCATACATTGGTGGGATGTCTGCAATTATGCAGAACATTTGCAAGGGCTGTTTGAATTGTAAAATTAATTGGCAAACTACGATTTTTTTTACTAGCAACATGTGACCAATGTATAACCATCCTGACGTAAAAAACATCTCATATTCGAACTTACAAAGAGTACATCTATGAGAGGAAACATTGAAGCACTTTCCACATAAGACTTCCATTATTGTACATGATATAAATATATCCTTTTTAAACAAACCACATTAGACGGGAAAAAGATTGATTTTGTTTTCTGTTCTTTGGCTTTTGAGCTCTATTTGGAACATATTTCAAATGAGAGAAGCCTAGATGTGCCATACAAAATAAATAGTGGACTTTAATTTACATGAATAAAAATCAGTTTTGAGTGGCACATTTCTTTTTTGCGATAGGATTGTTAGTATATATTAATAGCGTAGGCGTATGTTGCAGCTACTTCCTCCATACGGGGATACATTTGAACATTGTGTAATCATAAATCTGTATGGTACAGCCGCGAGAAATAACCCACTCGTGTGAACAACTGTAGTAACGAGTCTACTCTTGGTTATTACTGACAATGACTCCGGCTTCTATGAGTACTGCCTACAATATACATTTACAATACTCATAGCGCCGCAGAATTGTCCGGAACGCGATATATTATAATAACTATTAAACTATACATTATTGTGAGGAAGCTATTAGGCCTCGGTTGCAAACAACAATATATTACACTTTTACATTTACTTTATATTATTAAGATTCTGCTGTAGTCGTGTGCGTCGGTTACTCGGGTGAAGATGATGGGTCAGTATAACGAATGGTCGAGCCGCGACGTATGGGAGCGCCCACAGCGAGCCCGGGGCCCGGCCGACACACACGACGGCAGCGCCACTATCCACGCCCCACGCTTTGATCGAGCCCCTAACATGCAATAATCAAATTGACTAGTGAAACTTTTGTAGTTTTTTATTTAGTTGATTTGTACAGTCAGTAATGAAACAATAAAACTATGGTTCCCCAATAATGCGATTGTATTTATTGCTGTTAATAAATATTAATTTAGTGCGCGCTTTGACTAGTTAAATTTAATCACACAACAAGTTTTTTTCAAGTGGAGCTCTGCTCAACAGGAAATGCGCTAATCATGGCATGTCGGTCACATGTGACCTGATTAAACATGTGATTAATTAAATACTACGGAGTCGAACTCCGAGCTCCGTGCCCTGACCGCTAACCAAACCAACTATATAATGTATGTAACCTGTACACAATGGCGCATGCGCAACAACTCACCCTCACTGCAGTGAGGAACACAACGTGTCCAATCAAACCTGGTGCTACTTCATAGCTTTCCTAAAACAAACCTCGTATCGTACATCAAATTTGTAAAACATATTCCTATGAAATGCCGCCTGCCTGTTACTACGTTCGTAAAAATATCGAAAACCAATCAAAATACTCTTCGAGTTTTGATAAACACATACAAAAATACTTTAACGTGGGTCAGCATCTCACACTAACCATTATATACAGGAAACTATATAATATCAATAATTTACAATGAGTTACATGATAACTTCAAAATATACACAACGAGGTAGCCTCCGCCGGTCGGGAGGCGAGCTGACCTCCGTGTCACGCCTCGAATGGAATGCTCAACGATCTAACTAACTACAACGAGCGAAACATTAAACGTATGTACACAATCTCTAGTTCCGTTAAATTCGAATTGGCGACTGTCGTCTTTGTGATGCAATATAGTTTCCCAACCGTCAGCTATTCTCAGACAGCTTCGTTAAGTCGCTAAGCAATCACAATGGTAAGGAATGCCTAACAAGATGTCGCGTGCACAAGACTCATTATATGCCGGCATTCCTTACAGGTGGGCGGTAGGCCCGTACATGGAGGTGGGCGCGACGTGGTGCGGCTAATGTTCCTGTCGCGACAGAGCTAGTGCGAGCTGTAGGTCGGCCTGTTCCCGCGCGCGACGCGCATCCTGCTCGGCCTGCAGACGACGCGACTCCGCGGCGGCCCAGGCCCACTGCTGCTCCTCGCTGGGCAGGTCCATGCTGTGCAGCTCGGTGCTGGACTTGTTCTTCTTGTCCTTGTCCTTCTGCTTGCTGCGCCCGATGCCGCCGATGGTGTGCACGAGGGACTTGGCGTACTTCACGGGCCGCGGAGACTTCTCCTTCTTGGAAGGCAGCGTGCTGGCGGTGGGCCAGGTCTCGTTGAGATTCCTGTTGGTGTCGGCGCCGGACCAGTCGGCCGCCCAGTTGTCGGACTTGTTGGCCCAGTTGTCGGTCTTCCAGTCGCCGGTGACCGTGTTGGTATTCCTCTTAGCGGTGTCGTCGGAACTCCAAGCGTCGGATTTTTGCGCAGGAGCTTTAGCCCAAGCGTCGTCAGTAGCCCAGTTGTCGTTTGGCCAGGCTGCCCAGGCGTCGCTACCGCTAGAGTTGTTGTTGTTGGCGCTGGCGGGGGGCGCGGGCTTGGCGGGCTTGTAGTCTGACCGGCTGGAGAAGGGGTCGTAGGCTACGGGCGGCGCGGACACTCGCCCGCTCCGCTTTTCGGGCAGAGCGAAATTGCCATTGACATTGCTCGAGCCAGAAAAAAAGTCGTCAGTTTCGAAGCCGGCGACAGAAGTGGGCCTGGCGAAGGGATCAGGCTTTTTGCCGTCGGCGACGTCGGCGAAGGGGTCCTCAATGTTGAAGGGGTCCTCGTATCGGTAGTCCTTGAAGGGGTCATCGGCGAAGTCCATGGCGGGGCGATCGGTCTGGACGACAAAGTGTGTGTGAGTGGGGGCGTGAGGCTAGCGGGGGGTGTGAGAGAGACAGAAGTACGCACGTGACTCCGCCGCCGCGTCCGCTTAGCGCTGCAAGTGGGGACAAGCACACGAGCGTGGTTAGCACGGGACCCTCGCCGGATATACTGCCACCCGCCGGGACTCAAACCATATACTATCACGTGGCTACTTATATAAAACTTCGTTCAAAGAACGCAGGTTTATACTTTTCAGTTTATTCAACTTTATTGCACTTGAAAATAATGAAGTCCCTTCAGGTGGCATTATATACTCTTGATTAAAGTCAATATAGGTTATGTACAGGTTTAGTAATATCAGTTAAGAGAAATGAAACCAAATGAAATAAATAAAATGAACCAATTAGAACAGGAGTGGGATGAGGTGTTAGTGCGAGTCTACAAGCAGTCTACCACAACGACAGCAAAGTATTTGTAAATGTTATATATTATTTGTTAGCCCATAAGGCCTTTAAACCCGATCAACCATTTACTACTTACTTTTTGCCTTACTTTTCTAACATCTTTAGTTCGCAACATTCTTAGTTCTTCATCATTATAACTTTCCCTTTATTTAACGGGTTACTGCGTTTCAGACAAAAAGTTTCGTACTCTGCAGAAATTACACATTTTAAACCTACGAATATTATAAATGTAAAGGTTTGTGAGAATGTATGTTTGTATTTATTTCAACGGCTGCACCGAATTAGTTGTAATTTGAGATGTAGATGAAGATAGCCTCAAAGGAAGCCGAAAAGGCCTAAAGCCTTAGGCTAAGCTAGTTTTAATATAGTTTTTCATTGACGTATTAGACAAATTCAAATAAAGAAAGCAATTTGGTACAGTCGGATAAGCAAGCGTTTAATACCGAACCTATTGATGATGGCTTTAGGGTGGCATATATTGGCTATAAGTTACTTTGTGGACACAAAAATTGCGCGAATGAATGTGGGTGAGACGTTCGTAATCCAAAGTAAAAAAAAACAGTATAATACTTTTAATTGTAGTAGGTACTCGAAAATGAATTTTCAAATAATTTAAATCTAAAGTAGGCCAAAACCACGTTATGCCATTTTAAGCTATGTATCACTTTGGATTGCGCTATCTTCTACTTATACTAGTTACGCTTAGGCCCAACTAGTTCGGTTTTGATACGATTTATTTTTGACTGGATAAAAGAGCTATTTCTTATTGCATTTCTGTCTCAATATAGATTAATTCCTATAAGGTACCAAAATTAAAGTGTATCAAAAAATTTGTCTGAAATGTCAGTAACCCTATCTGACACCACATTACTTTGAGACAATAACCAGAAACCAGTATTCTACAGTTAATGTTGTAATATCATGCATATAATATACAATTCACCTGTTAAAAAGCTAGTGATTAGGCCGATAATGCGACCTACAATGGAGCACGCCTACCCATAAGCAACCTATTCACTCGGACCTTAAAGACACACAGGTCGTAACCTTCGGGGAACACAGACTCTGGCAAAGAATTCACTACTTAGCAGAAGCACTTTTTAAGAAATACCTTAGTTTTGACCATATCGCTATTCATATCAGTGAATTTAATTTAAACTTAAAGTAATATATGCATAAAATTTGTTTTAATTCCGTTACAAAAATACCAAAATCCGTTAACATTTCGAAATTAAAAAGCTCGTACTAAGCATCAACTTGGCATCATATAGTTGGCGGCGGAAACAACTACATCTAGGGGGCATGCAACTACAGAATAATAAAACGAAGCATAAAATAAAATGATCATGCAACAGGAGTGATAGTGTGGAGAGGGAACAAGCTTGGGGTAGCGGGTAGCGGCAACCAAACGAACGGGGGGCGGCCGACACAGAGAAAGTACACAAACAACAAAAACCACTTTCTGATATACAAGAGCTAATTGATTAATAATTTGTTAACTATTAAAAATGGCACATAAACACCGAATACATATTCTAATTGCAATATCTAATCCTCATTAACGTTATTTAGTTTTCAAAATTCAACTTATTATGTATTTACAATTTTAAGATGTGGAATTTCGATTTATTATGTATTTACAATTTTAAGATACGGAATTCCGATTTGGTTAGCATGAAAAATGCAAAACAAAATAAGCAACGTCCACTGAATACTCGGCAAGTGTACAACATATAATTGCGCGGGTATTAACGCGAAACATAATTATTTTAATACCTTGGTTGTATATGTATATGTTGTAAATATAAAACGCGAAAGTTTAAAACTTAGTATACCAGGAAAGTGGCTATCGAGTGTGACATTTTATAAAAAAAGACAATGCAAATTAAACAGAACAATAAAATGCCATCCTCTAGTTTATGTGCAAATAAACTTCGTTTAATTTTACGTACTGTTTACTTTCTCTGCAGCGTAAATAAAATAAAACAAAACATTTAGCTTATCGACGTAGCGGTCTGTCATCCATGCGCCTAATTACTGGGGGGACGGGGAGTAAATAAACTTCAAATAATCATATAAATAACACAATCTGAAAAAAATCGTTAGCCTGACAATACAAAGGGAACATTTTAATTATCATATCCAAACAGGGAAAGAAACTTAGCTCTGACGCTAGTTTCGTACACTTTTGAATTATTTGGCAAAATATTATAGACTACACTGCAATAGTAGATTAAGTAAAAATGAAGTTTCACAGAAATATTGTTGACATACGAATGTTGTAACGTCTATGCAATTTTGTCAAATATATCAAAGTAGTTTAAAGAAAATTTGTAATTATATTTTCGGATCAATGAATACATCAACGCCAATTTTATTAAAAGGTAACTTAGTCGAGAATTTAAAACAAATGCCGAGGATATATTCATTGAAAATAATAAAATTGTAAAGGTAAAAAATAAATAATAAAAACCAATTATAAAAGAGAGTGTATTTGTAGAATAGTGTAGTAGTGTAAGATACCTTGGCGGGCGGCGTGGGTCGCGGCGGCGCGGGGCGCGGCGGGGGCAGCTTGCCCTGCTTGGGGGGCAGCGCGGGGGTCGTCGCGGCCGGGGCGGGGGACGACCCCCGCGGGGGAGCGTGCAGTACTGCGAACGGGTCCTCCGAGAACTGACACACACACACATCTCATTACTATACTTAAATTGTAAAACGTTATTTTAATTATAAACAGTTTGTCAATTCACTATCTCCTTAAAGTTTTGAAACTATATTCAGAACAGTAAAACGCTTCTGTTGTCTGATATAGTCACATGAACTTGATACTTTTAATTAATAGTAAATAGTCATATTTATATACAGGGGCATTTTAAAAAAGCAATATATTTTCACATACATACAGAGCTGAAAAACCAAAACTAAATATGTAAATGCAACAAGACTCACGTCATTATTAGCTTTAGCAGTATTGTCGTGTGAAGAGAACGCGTCGCCAGCGAAGGGGTCTGCGTTCGATGCGAACGGATCCGTGGCGAAACCGTCCTGGAAACCATAATATGCTGCTAATTAATATTTGTTTATTTATTAAAATAAAGTGAACAATCTACATCAACAGACAAGTCACTAATTAATATGTTGTAAAAGCACATGTCGATGAGGGCTGGACCAAATTTGGTCCCATGTACTGTCGATTCGGCTTTATAGAAGAAATACATACAAAAAGATTTTAATTTTTGTTGGTAAATGTGTTGTCTTGTTTTTATGCATACAATAAACGTAGGACTGGAGTGATTCCACGGCCTCCCGGAAAACCGGCGTGACACAGCCACAGCGTTGTATTTCGCCGTGTGAGTGAGATTACTTATGTTTTATTTATATATATATTTATGTTTTATTTATTTATTTTATTAATTCATTGTCAAGCAATGATTTGACTTTAATATAGTTGTGCTTATTTGTAATTCCATTGTTGATTAGAATTTCATTTCTTTTTAGACTATTCTCAATTTGTTTAATGTTGACTTCATTTCATATTCATATTATTATAATTATTTCTATAATTCAGAAAACGCTTGTTATTAATATATTTTATTTTTATTTTTTGACAAATTTTACTATTTGATAGTCTTATGCTTTATGTTTGAAAGGATTATGCTTTGATTAGCTACTTTAAAAAAAAAACTTTGTTTTATATAATTTTGATCTCATTTCTTGTTATTAGACTTAATATAACGTAGTGTTAAAATTTAATTTAATACTTACATCATTTTAAATTTGTATTTGTATTCATGCTGTTACATCATATTTGCATGCTGTGGCTTCTTATAAGTGGAGAAGCACAAGAAAATATTTTATTATGTATATTGTCTGGCATTTAAAGTGTTTTCTCTGTTGGAAGTCCAAAAAAATAAATAAATAAATAAAATAAATAAATAAATAAATTACCGGAGCCCAATCCTTCGCATGATAAATTATGCATGCCATTTATTTGTCGCGAAGTGTGAAGGTCACTGTTTAGCTCTAAGATCTTTCTGTACCATGCTTCTTGCAAATATATGAATTTCATTCTATTCTCCTCCCCCAATCCCTATATCTACGAACCCCTTATCCCCAAAAAGTCGGCAACGCACTCTCAACTTCCCCGTTGCCCACGAGTGACGCTGATTACTTTCCATCAGGTAATCCGTGTGCTGGTTTGCCGACCTACGAGATAAGAAAACGTTGAGTGAGAGACCTGTGTGTGCTTGGGTTGCGTGGGTGCGAAGGGATCGTGCGCGGGTAGTGCGGCGGGGAAGGCTCCCTCCGTGAAGGGGTCCGACTCGAACCCGGCGCCCGCACCAAAACCGTTGCTTTTCGCAAACGGCTCGTCTTCCTGCGACAGACACATACATATATTACAACAAATAGATATTTTAGGGAAATCTGTTGATTCATTAATTCCCATAGGTATACAGGATTAAAAGAATATTATGAACTTTAAATTTAATATAGAAAAAACAAGTAACTTATAACTGTACAAATAATCTTCGTACGACACGTACGGCGGTATCCATCTATGTTAAGACCACTACCATCCGGTCTAAGCATTATGCTTTGTCGTGTATACCACGCACATCTAAGGATTGGAACAGCTTGCCTGCAACGGTCTTCCTGTCCAGTTTAGGTGTCTTCAAGGCTAAAGTAAATAGGCTTTTAATAAACTAGTGCGCTTTACGATTGCATCACTGCTTATCATCAGGTGGGGTTGTATGCGTTACTTATGAGTAGATGTTTCGCATTCAGTTGGTAGGTTAAGCTAGCAATAATGAAATGATGATAGTCGCAAGTTTACGTACGAGTGCGTCATTGGGCGTGGCCCCGCGTACGACCCGCTCCAGATGCTCGGCCGAGAACTGCGGCTGCAGCTGCAGACTGGCTGCCCCGCCCGCGCCGCCCGCCGCCAGCGACTCCGCCGCCGTACTGATCAGCCGGTACTGCTCCTCCAGGTGCGAGATCTTTATGTTGGCCTGTACACAACAATACAACTGACAAGGGTCATTCAATACGATCTCATGTGATGTTCGTACTTTGAATACTCCTTCTTCTACATGAGTATGTTTAGTTATAAACACGGCGATCTATTCTGAATTGTCTTCGAATAAATTTCATCGAGTAATTACATCATTAATTATTATTTTAAGTGTGGGAGAGCCATGCTTCGGCACAAATGGATCGGTTCGACCGGAATGATACCACGGCCTAACAGAAAACCGGCGTGTAAATAACCACAGAGTTGTGTTTTGCCGTATGAGTGAGGTCACCGGAGGCGCAATACTTCCTCTCCCCCAATCCCTCCTTAATCCCTAAATATCCAAATCCCTAATCCCCAAAAGGTTGGCAACGCACTCGTTACTCTGTTATTGCGGGTTTCCATGGGCGGCGCTGATTGCTTGACATCAGGTAATCTACTCGTTTGCCGACCTATTACATAAAAAAAACGAATAAAGCCTCGCGAGATACAAGTTCGGAATCTCAATGTAGCGGCAGTGACCTGGCTGACGGCGAGCACAGTGCGGCGCAGCTGGGCGGTGACGGCTTCGGCCTCGGCCTCGGCTTCGGCGACGTCGGCCTGCAGCGCGCGTTCCTTCTCCTTGAGGGTCTGCGCGGCGGCGCGGCGACTGGCCACCTCGGCCTCCGTCTCGGCCGCCGCCGCCTCCTGCGCCGACACCTGCGACCGCAACTTCTCCACCTGCAACATTCGTGTCGCTCGGTCAGGACATCACTCTTTAGCACAATATTACAAACATATTTCACGTACTTACCTGTGTTTTGAGGTCATTTAATCTCTTTTGTGCTTCACCTTTTTGATTTTCTAATTGTTTTAATGTGGCCGTTAATGTGTCCAATTCGCTCTGAAAGCAATACATATTACTATTACAATCTAATATATCTAGATAACTTACATCCTTTACAAACACAAACTTACGGGACAAAGCGAACTCTTAATTAAGGGAACAACATTAATATTATTAATGCTTAGAAATAATGATTGTAATACCTGCAAGCTGTCGGCCTCCCCAGTCTTGACAGTGAGGTCCCTCTGCTTGGCGGCGAGCTCTGCCTCGAGCGCGAGCCGCTCGCGGGCGAGGGCGTCCACCTCGCGCGCGATGGCCTCCATCTCCGGGGTCGGCTGCGGGCCCAGCGACACCGCCTGCTCTGTCTTCTGCAATATTTAAATGATATATATTATAATATAAAATATTCGATAATATACTCTTTTTAAATTAATAATTGGGATCGGCTAGATTGACTATCACGGTGCTAACAACATTGAGAAAAATTAACATTTGCTGTTGAAAAAAATTTGGATGTTAATGTTACAATTTGGTTAAAGGCGTACGTACTAGATGTCAATTAAACAAAATGCAGTCCCTATACTTAAACTTCCCAAAAAATATATTCGAAATCTTAGAGTAGTTTAAAACAAGAATAGAATAATAATTTTACTAAAAAAAATTCAAATAAAAACAAAAGGCCTGTCAAATTATAGACAGCCAAAAGAAATATCTTTCAAAATGGCCGACTTAAGAATTTTCATTACGATTTTAGTGATAATATATAATGTAAGATGCGAAAAAAACTATTATATTCGTAGGAAAGTAGAAGAACTCGACAATAGGAGTAAGGAAATGTATGGACCCGTCAGGGATGATGTTAAATGGGACAATATAGATTTGGACAATTTAATGTACCCAAGTAAGTTGAAGAACATTGAAATTTTAAATATGAATAGTCTTATTCACTATTTTCAGCCAGAACACGTGAACTACAGAGACACGATAGAACTCACAAACACAGAACACACACAAATCATTCTTCTTTTTTTCTGAAGGGGCAGGCATTAGGCCTCTATCACGCCTAGTGTTAAACGATAATGCAACCTACGATGGAGCATACCCACCCATAAGCAACCTATTAATTCAGGACTTGAAGGCACACCCAGGTTGTACCCTTCGGGGAACAGAGACTCCGGCAAAGAATTCCACTCCTTAGTGGTTCGGATTATTTTTACAGAACAAAATAGCTGTAAGGTTTATATTGGGCAGGGGGTGATAAGCGCAAGCTGTCTATCCTGGCGCGCGCGTGGCAACAGTACTACGAGTGCTCGGCGCAGCAGGAGGACGCGCTGCCGGCGCCGCGCCTGCTGGCCAACGTCATCATCATGCTGTTCCAGGGCGCCGTCGCCCGACTGCCCTGCGACCTGTGCACCGAGCCCGACAGCGTGGACCGCCTTGTATGGATGTACTCCAGGGGCAGTGACGAAATCAACATGGTAAGCTAACAGCGGATTACCTGATGGTAAGCAATTATCGCCGTCCATTGACACCCGCAAGAACAAAAGAGTTACGAGTGCGTCGCCGAAATTTTGTGGATTAGGGATTGGAAGAGGGGAAATATAGGTAACCTTACACGGCGAAAAACAACGCTGTGGTTGTTTCACGCCGGTTTTTTGTGAAGCCGTTCGTATCACTCCGGTCGAGCCGACCCATTCGTGCCGAAGCATAGCGTTCCGACACTTTACTACTCGTCTGTTAAAGATCTGAAAATACTAGATCTAGATCTAGACATATCATGTACGTCAGCATGCGACTATGCCATTTATCTCTTATGGTTCAGAAGAGCATTCACGAATACCTTTCCACATCGTGAGTCTACGATGTCTAAATAGACTAAGTGTTAATATCTTAGGCAAAGCACACGTGGTATTTAGACGCAATTTCCTGCTAAAGAAACTAAGAATATCTGGATCATGAGACTGCTAGCGTTTTCTTAAATAACTTCTAGAATAGTTAGTTATCCTTCTCATCATTCTGTAGACAACATCAATTGAAGACTTCTCGGAGATCGAAAGCTATGACCGGCTGTCGATGGAAGGTAAGGTGATGACGATATACAACGTGATGCCAGAGGACGAGGGCGTCTACTGGTGCAGGGATGGAGACGGCCACGGGGGGCTCGTTATCGTCGAGGTCGTGGACAACGAGAGCTATACTGTGGTTAGTTTGCTTCTCACAGAACATTTTGCAATACGCAAAAACAAATATAACAAAAAGGTTTAAGTGCGTCATTTATAAGTTTGTATGTAGGGTAATAATCTTTGGAACCGCCGGTCGGGTTACCAAAACTATTTTACTGATAGACAGCTACAATGTTCAGAGTGCTATAGGCTATAAAACATCACGCTACGAGCAGCGGGTGAAACCACACGAGAGCAGCTAGTATCTAATAAATTAGAATCAAATGCAAATCTTGAACGTAATTCCTTATTCCCTTTTTTGTGTCCTATATGCGTCCTAAGACGCGAATAAATACTTTTGTTTGTTTCTTAGTTGATACCAAAACAAAATACTTTTACGAAATACAACGTCGACATCAGGTAAAGCCGACGACCTCCCGGGGCCCGCACCCGGTGGCCGCGGAGGCGTATGAGGGAGTGATCCTGTTCACTCAGTGGTCGGAGTGGAGCGAGTGCAGCGTCTGCGACAAGGTTGGCCGGAGACATCGGTATGGGATCTGCTACGTCAATCTCGACCAGAACCTTGTGAGTTACGTAAAAGGAAAATACTGCCTACCTTGTGGGCACTTTTGAATTATTATTTTTATAGCATGTGTCAGTTTTCCAGCCGGATTACATGGTGGTAAGCAATTAGCGCCGCCCATGGACACTCGTGATACTAAAGGATTTACTACAAGTGCATTGCCGACCTCTTGTTGGTTATTAGGGATTTAAGGATAGGCTTTTGGAGTTGAGGGTTGAGAATGCGGGTAAGGATTGGGCCTCCGGTAACCTCACTCGCACGGCGAAACGCAAGTACGTGTCAACATCTAGTCGGATTAATATATCGGACTAGCAAACCCAGCAAACTCCATGTCGCCACCAGAAGTATTTAAAAAAGTTGGCGCTGTGAAAAATAGATTTTCCCGCTTTTCTGTTGAATTTTTCCTAAATTTTCTTTCCAACGAATGCAAAACCGTGGAAATCGGTTCGTGCGTGGAACTTTAAGAGTCAGGAAGGAAAACCCGACTATTTTATTTTTATTTTTATATAGTCGATATGTATAATATGTATACCGTTTGTCCTCTAGATTGCAGACTACTTACTCGACTCCGAGAAGACGGCGGCCCGAATCAAGTTAATGGAACTGGACGATAAGCTCATTGATCTGTTTCAAGGTTCGTCACTAATACACATCATCACATTTATCTTACTTCTTACTAAAATTATAATTGCGAAAGTTACGATGTTTGAAAACGAAAACGGATGAACGGATCTGGATGAAATTTGGCACAGGCATAGGATACACTCCGGAATAGGCTACTTTTTGTCAACATACATACGCGGGCGAAGCCGAGGGCGGAAGCTAGTTCTGTATAACACCGAAGACGATACAATTTCAGAAGTTTGGCTCTAATGCAACTATACTTTTTTATGAATAAGGAATACTGTCTATATAGTCATTTACCAACGTATTTAAGATAATCACAAAAACTTATACCGAACACTTCACAAAGAGTTACTGTGAAGAACAAATAAAACTGTATACGTTTTCATATCACCTAATTAGCTTGCCAACTAATTTATACAATCACCAAAATGGGGGAAAATCGATGTAACGGTTCATTTGACGCGCCCATTATACTAATAAATAAATAAATATATGATACCATTATCTACATTACGCAACATTCCCATACTGAATTTTCCAACCTTATCAAAAAACTCCTAATTCATAGAATAAGTTGTTATTACCGTTTTTTTAAAGCAAAAAGTTACACAACTTCTCTAAATATAACACGTAGCTTTCATATCCCCATAGGACAAATAATAGCTTGAGATTCAGTCGAAAAACACAAGTTATACAGTTTTTCTTATGGGATAAGTCGGCCAATGAGCCGTCGCCTATGGACACCCGCAAAAAGTTGCGGGCGCGTTGCCGGCTTATTAGGAGATAAGAGTTTCGGATGTGAAAGGATTAATAAAGAATGGGGAGATGGGGGGGAGGGGGGGCACCATCATTGGGCAGTCACCATCACCGGGATGATTGGGCCTCCGGTAACCTCACTCACACGACGAAACACAACGACGACGCTGTGGTTATTTCACGCCGGTTTTCTGTGAGGTCGAGGTCCGGCCGGGCCGATCCATTCGCGCCGAAGCATGGCTCTCCCACACTTAAAAGTTGTGCATTATTAATGTATACAACCTAAGTATGTTGTAGCTTTCCCAGGCGGTATACCGTGTCGCTCGCAGTACTTGCCGCAGACGATGAAGGCGCTCGACTTCATACAGGAACGTCCCAGCGAAATTATGATTGCCATGTGTAAGGTGGGTTTGCCATAAAAATATATCAATGCCAGTTCATAGTATAATACTTTATGTAAAAGAATAACTAGCAACTCTCGCGCGGTTTTATAACCCACACCACTAGTACCGTGATGTTTTATAGCTTATAGGAACATTGTAGAAAAATTAAAAACATTTGCTGTTAAAAAGAAATATTGGATGTCAGTGTTATAATTTGATACGCTAAAGGCGTACGTACTAGATGTCAATTAAACAAAATGCAGTTCCTATACTTAAACTTCGTAAAAAAACATATTCTAGTTCTTAGAGTAGTTTAAAACAAGAATAGAATAATAATTTTACTAAAAAATATTCAAATAAAAACAAAAGGCCTGTCAAATTATAGACAGCCAAAAGAAATATCTTTCAAAATGGCCGACTTAAGAATTTTCATTACGATTTTAGTGATAATATATAATGTAAGATGCGAAAAAAACTATTATATTCGTAGGAAAGTAGAAGAACTCGACAATAGGAGTAAGGAAATGTATGGACCCGTCAGGGATGATGTTAAATGGGACAATATAGATTTGGACAATTTAATGTACCCAAGTAAGTTGAAGAACATTGAAATTTTAAATATGAATAGTCTTATTCACTATTTTCAGCCAGAACACGTGAACTACAGAGACACGATAGAACTCACAAACACAGAACACACACAAATCATTCTTCTCTTTTTCTGAAGGGGCAGGCATTAGGCCTCTATCACGCCTAGTGTTAAACGATAATGCAACCTACGATGGAGCATACCCACCCATAAGCAACCTATTAATTCAGGACTTGAAGGCACACCCAGGTTGTACCCTTCGGGGAACAGAGACTCCGGCAAAGAATTCCACTCCTTAGTGGTTCGGATTATTTTTACAGAACAAAATAGCTGTAAGGTTTATATTGGGCAGGGGGTGATAAGCGCAAGCTGTCTATCCTGGCGCGCGCGTGGCAACAGTACTACGAGTGCTCGGCGCAGCAGGAGGACGCGCTGCCGGCGCCGCGCCTGCTGGCCAACGTCATCATCATGCTGTTCCAGGGCGCCGTCGCCCGACTGCCCTGCGACCTGTGCACCGAGCCCGACAGCGTGGACCGCCTCGTATGGATGTACTCCAGGGGCAGTGACGAAATCAACATGGTAAGCTAACAACGGATTACCTGATGATACCCGATTAACATCCGCAAGAACAGAGAAGTTACGAGTGCGTCGCAGACACTTTGGGGATTAGGGATTTAGAGATTTCGGGATTGGGGGAGCGGAAGGATTAGGCCTCGGGTAACCCGGCGAAACAACGCTGTGGTTATTTCTCGCCGGTTTTCTGTGAGGCCGTATTATCACTCCGGTCGAGCCGACCCATTCGTGCCGAAGCTTAGCGTTCCGACACTTACTCACTTGTCTGTTAAAGTTCTGAAAATACTCAGTACTATGAACATGTCATGTACGTCAGCATGCGACTATGCCATTCATCTGTTACGGTTCAGAAGAGCACTCACGAATACCTTTCCAAATCGTGAGTCTATGATGTCTAAATACACTTAGTGGTGATATCTTATACAAAGTCACACACATGGTATTGAGACGCAATCCCCTGATATAGAAAATGATATCTGGATCAAGTGACTGCTTGCGATGTCTATAAAAGTTCGTTATCCTCTTAATCATTCTGTAGACAACATCAATTGAAGACTTCTCGGAGATCGAAAGCTATGACCGGCTGTCGATGGAAGGTAAGGTGATGACGATATACAACGTGATGCCGGAGGACGAGGGCGTCTACTGGTGCAGGGATGGAGACGGCCAAGGAGGGCTCGTCATCGTCGAGGTCGTGGACAACGAGAGCTATACTGTGGTTAGTTTGCTTCTTACAGAACATTTTGCAATACGCAAACTATACGTCTATACTATAATATTACAAAAAGATAAAATTATTCATTTGTAAGTTTGTATGTAGGGAGTGATCTTTAGAACGGCTTGCTGGTCGAATTAGTAAAATTCTTTCACTGATAGACAGCTACAATGTTAAGAGTGCTATAGGCTATAAAACATCACGCTACGATCAAATGGAGCCGAGCAGCGGGTGAAACCGCGCGAGAAGAAAACGCAAGTCTTGAACGTAGTTCTTTATTCCCTTTTTTGTGTCCTTTCAGCGTCCTAGGAAGCGAATAAATACTTTTGTTTGTTTGTTAGTTGATACCAAAACAAAATACTTTTACGAAGTACAACGTCGACATCAGGTAAAGCCGACGACCTCCCGGGGCCCGCACCCGGTGGCCGCGGAGGCGTATGAGGGAGTGATCCTGTTCACTCAGTGGTCGGAGTGGAGCGAGTGCAGCGTCTGCGACAAGGTGGGCCGGAGACATCGGTACGGGATCTGCTACGTCAACCTCGACCAGAACCTTGTGAGTTACGTACAAGGAAAATACTGCCTACCTTCTGGGCACTTTTGACATATTTTTTTATAGCATAGTTCGGACTACCATCTCGATTACATGGTGGTAAGCAATCAGCGCCGCCCATGGACACTCGTGATACTAAAGGATTTACTACAAGTGCATTGCCGACCTCTTGTTGGTTATTAGGGATTTAAGGATAGGCTTTTGGAGTTGAGGGTTGAGAATGCGGGTAAGGATTGGGCCTCCGGTAACCTTACTCACACGGCGAAACACAAGTACCTACGTGTTAACATCTAGTCGGATTAATATATCCGATATAATTATATATGTATACCGTTTGTCCTCTAGATAGCAGACTACTTACTCGACTCCGAGAAGACGGCGGCCCGAATCAAGTTAATGGAACTGGACGATAAGCTCATTGATCTGTTTCAAGGTTCGTCACTAAACACATCATCACAATTTATCTTACTTCTTACTAATATTTTAATTGCGAAAGTTACGATGTTTGGATGTTTGTTTTTTTTTTATGTAATAGGTCGGCAAACGAGCAGACGGATTACCTGATGGTAAGCAATCAGCGCCGTCCATGGACACTCGCAACGGAGGAGTTACGAGTGCGTTGCCGACCTTTTAGGGATTAGGGATTAGGGATTTGGAGATTTAGGGATTGGGGAAGGGGAAGGATTGGGCCTCCGGTAACCTCACTCACACGGCGAAACACAACGCAGTGGTTATTTCACGCCGGTTTTCTGTGAGGCCGTGGTATCACTCCGGTCGAGCCGACCCATTAGTGCCGAAGCATGGCTCTCCCACACTTGTTAGTCAATCACACCTAAACGGATGAACGGACTGGATGAAATTTGGCACAAGCATAGGATACACTCCGGAATAGGCAACTTTTTGTCAACATACCACGCGGGCGAAGCCGAGGGCAGAAGCTAGTTCTGTATAATACCGAAGACGATACAATTTCAGAGGTTTGGCTCTAACGCATTTTTTTCATGAATAAGGAATACTGTCTTTATAGTCATTTACCAACGTATTTAAGATAACCACAAAAACTTATACCGAACACTTCACAAAGAGTTACTGTGTAGAACAAATAAAACTGTATACTTTTTCATATCAGCTAATTGGCTTGCCAACTAATTTATACAATCACCAAAATGGGGGAAAATCGATGTAACGGTTCATTTGACTCGCCCATTATACTAATAAATAAATATATGACCATTATCTACGTTACGCAACATTCATTCTCATACTGAATTTTCCAACCTCATCAATAATTAAAACTCCTAATTCATGGAATAAGTTCTTATTACAATTTTTTTAAAGCAAAAAGTTACACAACTTCTCTAAATATAACACGTAGCTTTCATATCAACCTAGGACAAATAATAGCTTGAGATTCAGTCGAGCGCGTTGCCAGCTTTTTAAGGGATAAGGGTTTCGGATATGTAATGATTAATAAAGAATGGGGACATGGGGGGGATTGGGCCTCCGGTAACGTCACTCACACGGCGAAACACAACGTCGACGCTGTGGTTATTTCACGCCGGTTTTCTGTGAGGCCGAGGTCCGGCCGCGCCGACCCATTCGGGCCGAAGCATGGCTCTCCCACACTTAAAGTTGTACATTATTAATGAATTATATGTTGTAGCTTTCCCGGGCGGTATACCGTGTCGGTCGCAGTACTTGCCGCAGACGATGAAGGCGCTCGACTTCATACAGGAACGTCCCAGCGAAATTATGATTGCCATGTGTAAGGTGGGTTTGCCATAAAAATATATCAATGCCAGTTCATAGTATAATACTTTATGTATATGAACAACTAACTACTCCCGCGCGGTTTCATAACCCGTACCACTAGTACCGTGATGTTTTATAGCTTATAGGAACATTGTAGCTACCTATCAGTGAACGAATTTTGGAATTCTGACTAGCGGTTCTAATAATAACTTCTTACATGTATGTAATAAAAACTTACAAAGCTTCCATCTTTATAATATACTAATAATGCTGTGGTTTGAGCCTTGTAATGTATTAACTTCCAGGTGCCATGTGCCGAGACAAGCTCACTTCAAAATCTCGACAGTTTGTTCGACATATACCCAGTAAACTACCAACTTCCGAAACAGCCGCCTCCTCCCGTCAGCAAAACTATATTCGCTAACTTAGGACAACGGGTCACTCTTCGATGTCCGGGGTAAGAATATTAATTATATTTATAGAAATACTTTAGATGTCACGTTGTGTAGATTTTTTATGTAATAATTATGCTGCTCTAGCATTCAATGGTATTGCAAATCGTTTGTATGTAGTAATCCTGGATTATTTTGGAAACATATAGTCTAACTTTGCGCGACAAAATTCGAAGTGTGGAAATTCGCCAAGAACCAAAATTCACAAAATCTACATAGCTCGTAAACTTTAAAAGACTAGAGTGAAAATGGGCAACATCGCTCGAAGGAAGGACAGCTGATGTGTCCGAAAAGTACTAGAGGGACCAAGGACCAGAAAACGTAGCGTGAGCAGGCCGCCGGCTAGGTGGACCGACGACATCGTCAGAGTCGCGGGGAGCCAATGGATGCAGGTGGCAACTTGTCGTTCGACGTGAAGGACTAAGAGGGAGGCCTTTGTTCAGTAGTGGACGTCTTCCGGTTGATGATGTTGATGTTGAAGAGAGTCTAACTAATACAATTTTACCATGCCACTAACAAAAATTAGTATGGCGCTTGTAGTAACTCAAGCACTGGAAAGGTGCGCTAAAGACATGAAGTCATTGGATGCTTTATGAGAACAAGTCTGTGACTTTGGTTAGAGGTTAAATTTTGTGGAGTATTAGTGTGCGTATGGGCATGTATACATGGTGTTGGGTGCGCAGTACAACGCTGCGCGACGTGCCGGTGCAGTGGCGCGTGGGGGGAGTGGGGGCCGGCGTGGGAGGCGGCGCGCTGGTGGCGCGGCAGGCGTGGGCGGCGGGCCGCGCGCACGTGGCCGCGCGGGGACACCTCGTGCTGCACGCCGCGCTGCTGCACGACCACAACCTCTACAGGTACACACCAGTTCTATACCTTACCGATTACTTGTCGAATACGGCGAGTAAAGCAAATTTTCCGTAAAAACCTATCTTCTTTCCATAGTAGACGTATTCTAACTGAAGATAATAGGATTTACGCACGCATTTTTTATCAAGCAAAAGAATCTAGAAGTTGGCCTGGTGTAGCATTTAGGTAGTATTAGGTACTAATATCTATTAGACATTAACATGTTATTGGTGAAGTTTATGTCCAAGTGAGAGCAAAGGATATAGGATACAAGTAACTTATTTTATAGTCCTTATGATACAATACAAGGAAAAGAAATTTGGTTAGTAGTGGCACAGTGTAGAGGGGTGTTGGTCAGTAATGGCACAATTTAGAGGGGGGTTGGTCAGTAATGGCACAGTGTAGAGGGGGGTTGGTTAGTAATGGCAGAGTCTAGAGGGGATCGATCAGTAATGGCAGAGTGTAGAGGGGTGTGTATGTGTACAGTTGCTGGCAGCGCGACAAGGTGGCGGGGACGGTGAAGCTGGTCGTCTGCGGCGGCTGGCAGCGACACGCCGCGCTGCTGCTGGCTGTGGCCGCCGCCGCGCTGTTGCTGCGCCTGCCGCGCCCGCGACGCTAGGGGGGGGTACTTACAGGCGGCGCCGGCGGCGGTATCATGTTGGGCGGCAGCACGGCGGGGGGGGGCGTCCCGCGCGCGGCGCGCTGCAGCAGCCACATGGCCAGCGCGAACTGCGCGCTCGACAGCTTGCCCGCGCCCTCCGTGTCGCACAGCGCCCTGCCGACGCGCGGTACTACATCAACATACTATCCACCGCTCCGCTACTACAGCCCACAAGCCTTGCAACTTGCCAAATTCAATACCATCATTAAATTGGCAAAAGTGAAAAATTTTTTAGTAATATAGTCTGACTTCATTATATCTTTGCGTCGAATAAAGTATATCTTTAAACCCATCAATGAAATAGTATCAATTTTATATTTTTATTTCTTTTTAAGTTGAAATTAATTATATTTGACTAAAGAATGTAGGTACCTAACTCGTCCAAAAGAATCCATATCAAATTAGCATTAGCTAAAGTAAAGATAAAAAAAGAAGTCAAGTTACCATATGTGTGCAAGTGTCTGCTGCGGCAGGCCAGAGTCAAGGAACACGTGTTTGATTTCGTTCCCGGACACGAACCCGTCCCGGTCCGTGTCGGCCGCCGCGAACTGCGCGTCGAACACCGCGCGCTCCGCGTCCGTCACCACCCACGTTGTGCCCGTACTGCCCACACCGCCCACACTGCCCACACTGCCCACACCGCCCATACTGCCTAGACTGCCCACGCCACTCCCCGACGTGTTAAGGCTGTTTAGTGGGGGCGCCGTCTGTGTGGGGGGCTGGTCAAACAAATACACATTGTAAAACTAAACGTACCAAAACATTAACCTAATTGGGACAAAAAGTCTGTTAATAATGTAAGGCAAACTTTTTTCAAGCAGTGTAAAGAATTGAAATAAATTAATTATTTTTAGAAATAAGATTGAAACAGCACTTTTATACATTAACGTTCCACACAAATACTCACACTAGACAAGTCGAGGAGGCCCTCTAACAACGAAGCATTTGACTGTGGCTGTTGGGGCGGAGGGGGTTGCGGGCGCGGGGGAGGGGGGCGGGATTGCGGAGAGGGAGGACGCGATGGGGGCCGCGAAGGGGGTCGGGACGGGGGCCGTGAGGGAGGCCGAGCAGGGCGCGCCCCCGCGCGTAGCTCTGGCGGCAGCGTCGTGGGCACGGCGTGCTTCTCCAGCGCCTTGTACACCAGGTGCATCGCCTGCAACCACACACATACATTTCAAGCGTCGTTACGGACCAAACTCAGTTTGACCAACTTATTGACTCGAATGATACTGACCACCATGAACTCGTGTCTGTCGAGCATGCCGTCCTTGTCCTGGTCGGCGAGGTCCCAGATCTTGCCCAGCGTCTCTATCGGCAGCTTCGACTCCAGCAGCATGCCTTTCACCTGGAACATTTACGATCATTCAAAGCATTAGAATTCAGTTCATTCATTTATGTACTTGTAACATTTCAACAAGATTGAATTTCTCGTCATTCCGTCATTATCTGTAAGAATTTGGGGGTAAGGGACCCGTAACACAGGTTTTGTGACCTTCTTCGGGCTTCACTCTTTCACAAAAGTTATATAACTATGAGTTAAAACAACTTCTGTATTAACCAAAAATTTGTGATGAGATCAAAAAAGAATTAATTATTATTCTAATTTTGTGTCATTTGCATTACTGCAAGTATAAAGGAATGAATGTTGTCAGCATATGGCTAGGTACCTTGTTGCCGGCGATGAGGCCGTTGTTGGGCTGCAGCGAGTCGAAGAGCTGGCTGTACTTGTCGCGCTCGGCGGGCTTCATGCTCCAGTCGCTCAGCGGTATCAGCGGCGCGGGCGACGGCGCGGCCGGCCGGCCCGGCGCCGGCGTCGGGGGCACCTTTGGGAGCTCGCCCTGTACACACACACACGCACTCTACTGACTGACTCACTGACTGCAGGTACTGCAGATACCAAACATAAGCAGAAATAACAATGCAATACTAAATCAGGTCATAGATCTGAACAGGTTTCATGTTAATTAGAAGTTAAAAAACTCAAGAAACTAAATATAGAGTTTTTGAAGACCATATTTGCCAAACAGATGTTCCTAAAGTGTTAAAACTAAAGTTATTCAATGGCACGTCGTGCTGGCTCGAACCAACACTTAAAAGACCTTGTGTTTATTCTGGTACAACTTGTACATGACCTACAATATCTTCAAAAACGTAAATCAAATAATATATATACAATATTACGTCTAAGAAATTGCCATTATCTCATATTTGCACATGAAAATAACACCTGAACAAATACACAAACAATTATTTTGTAAGTGTTAATACATATCTCATGGAAGATTACAGCTCCATGAGTTTTGTGAGTAGATGGTCTACTCACAAAACTGATGGAGCATGGAGCATGTATCATAAATAATTTAAAGCCATACAATCACGTAAGAACGATTAGTTCCTAGTTCAAAAATGCAATTCAGAATTGAGTATGCTATATAACGCATAAACATTATGGCGTCATGTATTGCAAATACTACAATCTCATACAAAATACATTGAAAGTTTCGTCTTTAACATTTCAATTATATTATTGAACTTGTCTTTTTGGAAACTTTAATGTTGATCTTCAGAACTTCAGCACTGGCATAAACATCATATATTTATTTTTATCTATATTTTTATTAAGAGGCTTTTGTCCAAGTGGCCCAAATGTAACTTATACACATACATATACATAACCTTACATACATCATAAATTAATTATACATTTACAAATACGTATATGTGTATTAGATCCCTTCATTACATGGCACTACAACAACAACTTATGGATCATGCCATTGCATGATCAATGCAGAAATTAAAGTCACGACGTGCAACGCAGCAACCGGCAGGCCACCGTCTAAGCTGATCGTACGTACGTACTATGTGAATATATTCAGACGGACTCACAACTTTAGGTGGCGGGGCCTCGGAGTGTATGTTGCTCATGTTGATGTCTTTGCCGGCCTGCGCCAGCGCCACCAGCTTTAACGCCACGAACAGTCCTGCCTACGACGACAAACAAACGAAGCGTTATATTACTAAGTCTTTTAACATAAAAACATTAATTTGGGTAACACGTGGTATACAAAAGTGTTACAAGTTACAATAGATCATCATGTTTAGATTAATACAAGTATAAATTATTATCGGAATAAGTGTGGGAGAGCCATGCTTCGGCAGGGATAGGTCGGCTCGATCGGACTGATACTACGACCTCATAGAAAACCTGCGTGAAACAACCACATCGCTGTGTCTTACCGTGTCAGTGAAATTACCGAAGGCCCAATCCCTCCCCCTCCCCCATCCCAATCATTAAATATCCGAAACCATTATCCCTAAAAGGCCAGCAAAGCTCTCGTAACTGCTGCGCGCGCTGATGGCTTACCACCAGGTAATAAGATCGTTTGCCGACCTTTACCATAAATAAAAAAAATACAAACATTCTATAGTTATAGGTTCTGTTCAAAAAATTCCTTAATGCTATAAAAGTGATTATCATTCAACCACACGTGTACTTAATGTGATTTTGAACTGTCTGGGATTGAGTTCATTGAGTATATAGGCAACTTAATTCATCATGATTGAAATGTAAACAATTACTTTACAATATAAAATCAGTGCTAATAATTATTGTGATCTGTTTCCAACATAAATAGAAATTACATATTATATGTAAACTCTGTTGATTTATAAACTAATAATACTTGTTACATAATGATTAATGTTCTATATTTATAGTACTTATTATTATATCCTGAATGAAACTATTATACTAGACAGATAGATATAAACATATAGATATATTATTTATAGAATACATATTGTATTCTATAAAATACACTTCCCACTGTAAATATAATGCAGGAGTCAGAATAGACTTAAGCCTTAAAGGCACAAAAGAGACTACAACTGGGAGAAGCCTAGTCACCAAACACCATGGATTTACTGATGTAAAGGAAATAAGCAGGAATAGGCGCGATACTATTCCATGTGTTCCATCATCAAATCGAATCGAATATGTGAACTTCATAAAGAGGTGGCAGGAAATTCCATAGTTAACATTCAATACTTCTAAGGAAAATCTAGCATACTTAATATACCGACACTATAGATTGAATATGTAATTTAGAAAAAATAATCGCGTCTAAAACTGACACGATAAAACATTGTAATAGGGAACTGTTGTAAAAGCCATAATTTTATAGTAATAAAAGCCTCCGAAGCAAATAAAGGTCACTGTGTAGTCGGATAAAAATAGGGACGACCGTTGAATGAAAACCTATTCTAGTCGGGTTTATTTTCTAATTAAATGTCAACCATTTCTAGATCAGACCTTAGACCTTGATAGAATTTGGAAACACAAATTCAAAATAAGAATTTCAACAAAAGCGTGAATATTTGCAAGGAAACGGAAACATCTATAATATATATTTACAAAGATGGGCAGATCACTGACACGTAAGCATTGGTAATCACGACACGTGCAGCAGTAATGGTTCGCTATCACTGCAGCTGCCATTAATTAGCGAGCGACAGACACACACCTTCACAAACAAAGTTATTCACGCATCACTTATGTAACGATTCACAACGGAGGAGACTGCACGGAGTGTGTGTGGTGTGATGGGCCATCGTCACATCGCCCCGAGTACACACGACTGAGCAGATAACGCACTATCACTACATTTGTAATTAAATACATCCTCCGCATTGTCCGCGTCAATGTTTGATGTTTCGTCATACAGGCTTTAACATTTTTACGACAATAAGATACAGTTACTTATATCTTGTTTTTCAAGATGAATGAATATCACATTACATTAATATTTCACAGAGAATATGTGTTTTAATTTATCTACTGCCATACTTAGACTAGAAGCCACACAATTTACAAGGACGCCTAACAATTTGACTACAAATAGTTTCGATTTTCGTGAGCCTCGACTGCAATTGGAGGCCAAATTAAAGAGAAATCGTAAAAACTGTGCTCCGACTGCAACACAAACATAATTAAAATAGCGCAGACTAACAAGACTAGTCCAAAACACGCGAACAAGTGGAGATCACACATCATATGACGACACACAGCTCACATGTCACTACAAAGAGCCTGGCGCCGGAGGGCATATCCTTAAAACAGGACTCCGCAAAGGAAGACGGTTGGTAAGCTAGATAAAGGCACATAAAAGAAATTCGCACACTAAGTAAAGACCAACCACTATACAATTTTTACAAAAGCACTTTGAAGATGAGGCTTATGATCCCTTTTTGTTCTAAAACAACGGATTATGTTGGGTACTTATACTGTAACCAGTGCTCCATTACAAAGGCTTGAACCCTCGACCTTTCGATCGCCATTAGTGGTTGGACTTCTGCGACCTTCGCTTGTGGGTGACTTTCGCGATTTCGTGACCAAGTTACTTTTCATATTATATAGTAAGTTATTGTTAATCCTACTAACTATTGTAGTTTAAATTGGTATCGAATTGCCTGCAGCATATTTCCGCAAGGTTTACCTACAAAATTATGCAGGCTATGTCATAAATAAATCAGGACATTTGTACAGGTTCAAGAAGTACTGAACAATGAAAAAGCGACCAATGCGTACTAGTTAAGTTGTTTTGCAAAATTGACTATTAGAATTGTATCAGAGATATGTTATTGGTCCTATTCTTAAACGTATCAGTAAGGTACATAATCTATTTACTTCGATCTCGCGTAAAATTTGTGAACGTTTCATATTTATCAAATAAAAAAGGTATTTAATCGTTGTTTCTGAGTCCATTTTACTTATCCATGTTCATAAAAACGTAGAAGTTATTAGCATTGTCACAAATACCTAGTTAATGTGTCTGTACGTTACGACCGCCAGTAATTACTAACGCCTGTCCTGGGAGAGCGTAGAGTGCAATTCTATGTTCGCGCGTATACACTACCCACTTGGGAACAAACCGTACCTACAACTTTTGATAGAGAATGACAACAACAGCATGGAGTTTCGAGTCTTAGTTAGACGAAAGAGGTTCCGGGAAGATTTCTGAGAATTATACTACAATATTTTGACAAATTATACAAGAGGATGATAACTTTTTTAATGAAGTATGTAGTTCCAAATGTCTAATTCGAGTAGTGGTGATTAGCTGGTTCTGGCGCACGCGCCAGAACCAGCTAATCACCCGGAATCTAAAATCTGAGTGGCACCAAACCTAAAAAAAAAAAAAAAAAAAAAAAAAAGTTTGGTATGCTATCCTAGGTTTTGGCATGCTCTGATCACGTTTCTGCAGTCCATTTTTGCGTAGGATGCGTGGTTCTGGAGTTATGCAAATCAGAATCAGCTTCTGAACCCTCATTAACGTTCCTTTGTTTGCTTATCGTTACATTACTTAACGTCCCATTGTACGCCTATCGTTATCATTATCTATTGTGCTTCGAACTCTCTCATTACGGTTGCTTTGGCGTTCTTATCTATTACTCATTGTTAACTTCATTTTGTCTGATTTTCTATATCATCAATAAAACACAATCATTCATTTTTTATTTCGAAATTTTATTACTTTCATTTTACAAAATATGAGTGGAACATCTCATCCACTAAATTATCATTGTACAGCGTGTTTCCTGTAAATATGTTCGTAAAACTATGCATTGAACATCCCTGAAACTTAAATAGCAAATACATTAAGCAATATTCGCTACAAACCGAAGTCCAATCATTCTGAATCCTATCAACATTCCAGTCCCACCTCTTACAATTCCTCTTCAAAAACTGAAGATGATATCGCTCAGGTGTTCGTCCATATGAATCAAAATATTGGCCGATACCATTTGTATCGATATGTATGGCTACCCAGTGTGACCCTGGTTTATCATCCGCATCCAAATTGCATATTATATACGTTGGTACATGTGTGTACATAGGTAGTCTATTAGCAGCATAAACATTATTTTCTAGACTGGAATGAATCTTTTTCATATGTTTTTGTAATTCTAGTGTATCCATGATATGACTGTTATTAGCAGATTATTACAGTATCAATCTATTCAATGGTTGTCATAGGAATGTTCAATGATAGTGATTTGTAAATATTAAATCGCATTCTTTGTGTTAGTCACAAAACAGGTTCATGCCTGTGGTGATGTGAGATAAGTTTGTTGATTCATAGAGTTTCGTTGTACTTAGGGATGTGTATGTGTGTGTCATGTTTTAGATAAGAATGGACTATATATGATGGAACAATTGCAGTCATGCAATCAGTGTATGGTCGTTTGACCACAGTGAATTGTATACGTCTACCAATACTACGTTTGTGTTACCTACTTCAACGCATCATGGAGGTAAGTGTTTATTCTATTGACAAACTTACTTGTATTTCTGTTGTTGTTTCCTTACGTGTGTATGTGTGTGTGTGTCAGATTAATCAAATTGATATTAACGTGATAACTCTGTTGTTGCAGAGATCATTCAGCTTCGCAGACGATAATGTAAATACCTATAAACAGTATTACTACTCGCCTCTCTCTCCCCAACATGAAGAAGAGAGTGATGACATCGTCGTTAATAACACAGACGATGGTGGATAAAGGAAATCGCAACCGATTGATAAATTTTTTGAAGTGGCACCAAAAATAAAATGGAGGAAGCTGCTATCGTCGACTGTGGCACGAGCTGTTAAAGATGGCGTATCATACATCTCTACAAATTCTGACGACATCTCATCATCATCTCATCTCATAAAAATTGAAATGTAAGATATGAAGAAACTATCCAAGATTCCAACTAGTGATCACTGGAAGCACGCTACCACGAGGATTAAATATTACGTAAAGAATTATAAGGATAGCATCTACGACAACACAAACGGTCTCGTATACAATATTACAAAGACAATAGCAGAAAGTGAAAAAGTAAAAAAATACTTTTTTAACAATAACACTCACTCATTAGTGGATTAGTCATATTAATACAAATTAAGGATTCTAAAGATGTTTATAAACTAATCATAGATAAACTAATAGTATATGTTACCTAATGATATAAAAGTTTGTGATGAAATGGAGAAGCGTGAACTGTTCGATTCATCGTATGGTGATGCTCGGATACTCTCTTCTCTACTTTAATTATAAGTAGTATATTGTATAAGATTAAATAGGGAAGGTTTATAAGTAAATAAAAAATAGTACATTGCATACATTTTGTTTTATTAAATTTTATAATGTTACCTTTAGTTACACACACAAAATGCATTAAGAGTAACACATATATCTAAAACACAATACACATTATAATCCTAACTACTATAGTCTACAGTAACATTTCTATTTTTATCTATTTCAATAATATTATCAAACTCAGAATAAACAATACAGTTAATTGTTTGTATTACTGAGTATTCAAATCGTACTTCTAATCTTACACTACCATGCTTTATGAGATTCCAATGGGCTGATGAGTTAGCTGATAAATCAGGAGTTAAATCAAATGCTAAAAGACAGTAACCTTTGGCATACTGTTCACGTGAGATTGCATTTCCTTCATTAAGAAAGTGAATACCAGTCCCCGAGAATAGAGTATGATATGCTGATGTAAATATATTATTATTAAAAGATGGTTGCAAAGCGTTGGATGGTATTTGTTGACCATCAATATATAAGCTGAAAAAGTTAATACCATAATTTTCAAAGTTAAATGGATTTTTAGTTAGTGAACCATTAAATGCAGAATTATTCACAAAACCTATAATACATCTTTTGGGTACCTGTCCTAAGAGTTTTTCCTTGAACACCCGATGGAATTGTTAAAACTTTAACTTCAGCACGAGTAATAGGATATTTAGCAGTGGTAGAAGCTAAAACTTTCTGATGAGCGAGTAATACACTTGGATTAATTCGTGCTCCTCGAACAATAAGAGTTGCGATCGTAATGCAAACTTTAAACTTTACATCATTTGACCCAGCAAATGGGCATTACTCTCTGGTTTATATATTGTATGTAAAAGTGTAGATCGGGTAGCGTCTTACGCAATTCATGGAAATAAACTAAAATTTACTGGTATTTCTTTTCCGGTTAAAATTGCAGATATATCAAAAGTTGAGAAATTAAACAATATTAGTATTAATGTTTTTGGCTTACCTAATAAAGAAAAAAAGTGTTCCAACAGAATTATTAGGTCCTTTATATTGAACAAAATGTCGTACACCTAATCATATTAACCTACTATATATATCGAATGGTATTAAAAATCATTACTGTTATATTAAAAACTTATCGCGATTAGTTAGTTCACAAATATCAAGACAACATTGAGAGTTTATATATGTGATTCATGTTTACTTCATTTCCCATCAGAGGAAAGACTTAATAGCCATCGACAATATGATTGCGCTCACATTTGTACGGAATTACCAAACGGTGAGTATTCCAAAAAGGATTGGTTTGGTAAACCGACCTCAAATAATAAAATAAAATTTGACAAATTCGTGAAAAAGTTGGAAATGCCCTTTGTGATTTATGCAGACTTTGAGGCATTTTTGAATCCAATAGAATCATGTAGTAACGATCCATCTCAGCCAAGTACGATTAATATTCAAAAACATGAAGTGTATAGTTTTGGATATTATATTAAATGTTCATATGATAACAGATTATCAAAATATGAGACGTATAGTGGGTCAAACTGTGCACAAGTGTTTATGAATCGCCTTTGTGAAGATGTGAAAACAATAGTTAAAAAAAAAATAGTTTCCAAGAATGCCCCGTTCCATTATCAGATGAAGATAAAATTAAAATTTCAAATTCAAACATATGTTATATTTGTGAAACTGAGGTAAATGAAGATCTTTTTTACGATTTTGATTGGCACACTGGCAGTTTTAGGGGTGTTGCACATCAATGCATGTGTGTAGTTCTAAGTACAGAACCCCTCGTCATATCCCAATATTCTTACATAACCTCAGTCACTACGATGCTCATTTCATTGTCCATGCATTAAACTTCGATGATGACAAAGTTGAAGTTATTCCACAAAATAAAGAACGATACATATCATTTTCAAAACAGTTAACAATAAATAATCAACCGGTAAGTTTAAGATTCGTAGGTTCATTGAAATTTTTATCGTCTAGTTTAGATCAACTAGCTAAAAATCTTAATGATGATCAGTTTACAGAACTAAAAAGGAACTATCCTAATAATGAAGACTTTTCACGTTTAAGACGGAAAGGTATTTATCCTTATGAATTTATGTGTAATAGTGATTGCTTGAAACATCCATCACTTCCTGATCAACACCAATTTTAAAGTTCACTCACAGATTCAAATACTTCAAATGATGATTATAATCATGCAAAAGATATTTGGTAACATTTTAAGTGTAGTAGTATGTCTGATTATTCCAATTTATATTTAAAAACTGATGTTTTACTTTTGACTGATGTATTTGAAAACTTTAGAAAGCTTTGTATTAAAACTTATGGATTTAGATCCTGCTCATTACTATACTGCCCCAGGTTTAAGTTGGGATGCAATGTTAAAATTTACCAAAATAGAATTAGAATTGTTAACGGACTATGACAAAATTGCTTTTTTTAAAGTTGGTATTAGAGGGGGTGTATCTCAGTGTACCAATCGTTTTGCTAGAGCAAATAATAAATTCATGGAAGATTATAATAGTGAAATACCTAATTCATACCTAACCTATTTTGATGCAAATAATTTATACGGTTGGGCAATGTCTCAATCTCTTCCTGTTGGTGGTTTCGAATGGATTGATTCTAATACAGATTACAATGTATCGGATAACTCTGATTTCGGTTATGTTTTAGAAGTTGATTTGGAATATCCTGATGAACTTCATAATTTGCATTCTGACTTTCCGTTGTGTCCTGAAAACATATGTGTGGGTAATACTAAAGAAACTAAATTAGTTCCTAATTTAAATAATAAAAATAAATACATCATTCACTACAGGAATTTAAAACAATGCATTGAAATGGGGATTAAATTAATTAAAGTATGTACATAGAATTTTAAAATTTAAACAGAGTTCTTGGTTAAAGAAATACATAGACTTTAATTTATGAACGTTAGCTACATCAAACTTTGAAAAAGACTTTTTTAAATTAATGAACAATTCTGTCTTCGGTAAGACTATGGAAAATATTGAAAAAAGAGTAAACGTTAAACTACTAACTCACTGGGATAATCGTGGTAAAGTTTTAGGTGCTCAGGATTGGATTGCAAAACCAGAATTCCACAGTTTATCAATGTTTTCAGAAAATTTAGTCGCAATACAATTACGGAAAACAAAATTAATTTATGATAAGCCGATTTATTTAGGATTTTGTATTTTAGATTTATCTAAGACCCTAATGTATGAATTTCATTATAACTACATGATTAAAAAGTTTCATAATAAAATTAAGTTATTGTACACCGATACCGATAGTTTGATATATCAAATTTTCACAGACAATTTTATGAGGATATAAAACCAGATCTACTTCACTATTTTGATACATCAGATTACCCGGAAAATAATATTTATGGATATCCAAAAATAAATAAAAAAAGTTGGGTTTTTTTAAAGATGAGAATAATGGTAAAGTATTGAAGGAATTTGCAGGGTTGCGATTAAAAATGTATGCATTAGAAATAGAAGATAAATTTATAGCCAAGGCAAAAGGAGTTAACAAAAGTGTTACCAAAAAAATGAATATGGAAAATTACAAATCGTGTTTGTTTAATAAAAATGTATTATATTGTAGTATGCTTCGATTCAAGTCAATCAAACACACTATTTTTACACAAAAAATAAATAAAACATCTTTATCATATAATGATACCAAACGATGTATTATGAACAACAACATTGATATTATAAATTACGTTAAGTGTACCTAACACTTTTTACTTTTATTTCTGTGTGTATATACAAAATTTGTACTAATTGTAAAAGTATGATATTACTATAATGCTATATAATAGTTTATTACATATTTAAAATTTATTGTTTGATTGTAAATAATGTAAAATAATTTTAGTTTTTTGTATGCTTAAATTTGGCGTTGAGGTGATTGTGAAATTCTGATAAGTACTAATTGTGTAAGAAATAGTATACAGATCATTCTATTTTTCACAAATTACATGTTTTGTATAATTTTAGCTAACATTTGGTAAATTATATAAAGGCTGCATTTCATCAAAACACCATGTGATCTGATTAAAATTACAAGTACATATTTCTTTAACTGATTTTATGAAATTTGTTACAAAATTTGACTTCCCACATCCACTTGGTCCTGCCACAATAGCAGTAAACGGATGGATAAAAATAATTTTTAACAAAAAAAAAAAAACCGACTGGCACCGACTTCAAAATTATAAAATAGTAACTAAATATTATTTTCTATTTAACTAAATGAAAGTTTGTATTACTTTAAACAAAGTAAATTTACTTTTTACTTTTGAATTTACTTTTGAAGTCGGTTTTTTTACGGAATTAAACGGACGGATAAAAATAATTTTTAACAAAAAAAAAAAAAAAACCGACTGGCACCGACTTCAAAATTATAAAATAGTTACTAAATATTATTTTCTATTTAACTAAATGAAAGTTTGTATTACTTTAAACAAAGTAAATTTATTTTTTACTTTTGAATTTACTTTTGAAGTCGGTTTTTTTACGGAATTAAAAGGATGGATAAAAATAATTTTTAACAAAAAAAAAAACCGACTGGCACCGACTTCAAAATTATAAAATAGTTACTAAATATTATTTTCTATTTAACTAAATGAAAGTTTGTATTACTTTAAACAAAGTAAATTTATTTTTTACTTTTTAATTTACTTTTGAAGTTTTTTTTAATTCCGTAAAAAATTCCGTTTAATTCCGTAAAAAAACCGACTTCAAAAGTAAATTCAAAAGTAAAAAGTAAATTTACTTTGTTTAAAGTAATACAAACTTTCATTTAGTTAAATAGAAAATAATATTTAGTTACTATTTTATAATTTTGAAGTCGGTGCCAGTCGGTTTTTTTTTTTTTGTTAAAAATTATTTTTATCCATCCGTTTACTGCTATTGTGGCAGGACCAAGTGGATGTGGGAAGTCAAATTTTGTAACAAATTTCATAAAATCAGTTAAAGAAATATGTACTTGTAATTTTAATCAGATCACATGGTGTTTTGATGAAATGCAGCCTTTATATAATTTACCAAATGTTAGCTAAAATTATACAAAACATGTAATTTGTGAAAAATAGAATGATCTGTATACTATTTCTTACACAATTAGTACTTATCAGAATTTCACAATCACCTCAACGCCAAATTTAAGCATACAAAAAACTAAAATTATTTTACATTATTTACAATCAAACAATAAATTTTAAATATGTAATAAACTATTATATAGCATTATAGTAATATCATACTTTTACAATTAGTACAAATTTTGTATATACACACAGAAATAAAAGTAAAAAGTGTTAGGTACACTTAACGTAATTTATAATATCAATGTTGTTGTTCATAATACATCGTTTGGTATCATTATATGATAAAGATGTTTTATTTATTTTTTGTGTAAAAATAGTGTGTTTGATTGACTTGAATCGAAGCATACTACAATATAATACATTTTTATTAAACAAACACGATTTGTAATTTTCCATATTCATTTTTTTGGTAACACTTTTGTTAACTCCTTTTGCCTTGGCTATAAATTTATCTTCTATTTCTAATGCATACATTTTTAATCGCAACCCTGCAAATTCCTTCAATACTTTACCATTATTCTCATCTTTAAAAAAACCCAACTTTTTTTATTTATTTTTGGATATCCATAAATATTATTTTCCGGGTAATCTGATGTATCAAAATAGTGAAGTAGATCTGGTTTTATATCCTCATAAAATTGTCTGTGAAAATTTGATATATCAAACTATCGGTATCGGTGTACAATAACTTAATTTTATTATGAAACTTTTTAATCATGTAGTTATAATGAAATTCATACATTAGGGTCTTAGATAAATCTAAAATACAAAATCCTAAATAAATCGGCTTATCATAAATTAATTTTGTTTTCCGTAATTGTATTGCGACTAAATTTTCTGAAAACATTGATAAACTGTGGAATTCTGGTTTTGCAATCCAATCCTGAGCACCTAAAACTTTACCACGATTATCCCAGTGAGTTAGTAGTTTAACGTTTACTCTTTTTTCAATATTTTCCATAGTCTTACCGAAGACAGAATTGTTCATTAATTTAAAAAAGTCTTTTTCAAAGTTTGATGTAGCTAACGTTCATAAATTAAAGTCTATGTATTTCTTTAACCAAGAACTCTGTTTAAATTTTAAAATTCTATGTACATACTTTAATTAATTTAATCCCCATTTCAATGCATTGTTTTAAATTCCTGTAGTGAATGATGTATTTATTTTTATTATTTAAATTAGGAACTAATTTAGTTTCTTTAGTATTACCCACACATATGTTTTCAGGACACAACGGAAAGTCAGAATGCAAATTATGAAGTTCATCAGGATATTCCAAATCAACTTCTAAAACATAACCGAAATCAGAGTTATCCGATACATTGTAATCTGTATTAGAATCAATCCATTCGAAACCACCAACAGGAAGAGATTGAGACATTGCCCAACCGTATAAATTATTTGCATCAAAATAGGTTAGGTATGAATTAGGTATTTCACTATTATAATCTTCCATGAATTTATTATTTGCTCTAGCAAAACGATTGGTACACTGAGATACACCCCCTCTAATACCAACTTTAAAAAAAGCAATTTTGTCATAGTCCGTTAACAATTCTAATTCTATTTTGGTAAATTTTAACATTGCATCCCAACTTAAACCTGGGGCAGTATAGTAATGAGCAGGATCTAAATCCATAAGTTTTAATACAAAGCTTTCTAAAGTTTTCAAATACATCAGTCAAAAGTAAAACATCAGTTTTTAAATATAAATTGGAATAATCAGACATACTACTACACTTAAAATGTTACCAAATATCTTTTGCATGATTATAATCATCATTTGAAGTATTTGAATCTGTGAGTGAACTTTAAAATTGGTGTTGATCAGGAAGTGATGGATGTTTCAAGCAATCACTATTACACATAAATTCATAAGGATAAATACCTTTCCGTCTTAAACGTGAAAAGTCTTCATTATTAGGATAGTTCCTTTTTAGTTCTGTAAACTGATCATCATTAAGATTTTTAGCTAGTTGATCTAAACTAGACGATAAAAATTTCAATGAACCTACGAATCTTAAACTTACCGGTTGATTATTTATTGTTAACTGTTTTGAAAATGATATGTATCGTTCTTTATTTTGTGGAATAACTTCAACTTTGTCATCATCGAAGTTTAATGCATGGACAATGAAATGAGCATCGTAGTGACTGAGGTTATGTAAGAATATTGGGATATGACGAGGGGTTCTGTACTTAGAACTACACACATGCATTGATGTGCAACACCCCTAAAACTGCCAGTGTGCCAATCAAAATCGTAAAAAAGATCTTCATTTACCTCAGTTTCACAAATATAACATATGTTTGAATTTGAAATTTTAATTTTATCTTCATCTGATAATGGAACGGGGCATTCTTGGAAACTATTTTTTTTTTAACTATTGTTTTCACATCTTCACAAAGGCGATTCATAAACACTTGTGCACAGTTTGACCCACTATACGTCTCATATTTTGATAATCTGTTATCATATGAACATTTAATATAATATCCAAAACTATACACTTCATGTTTTTGAATATTAATCGTACTTGGCTGAGATGGATCGTTACTACATGATTCTATTGGATTCAAAAATGCCTCAAAGTCTGCATAAATCACAAAGGGCATTTCCAACTTTTTCACGAATTTGTCAAATTTTATTTTATTATTTGAGGTCGGTTTACCAAACCAATCCTTTTTGGAATACTCACCGTTTGGTAATTCCGTACAAATGTGAGCGCAATCATATTGTCGATGGCTATTAAGTCTTTCCTCTGATGGGAAATGAAGTAAACATGAATCACATATATAAACTCTCAATGTTGTCTTGATATTTGTGAACTAACTAATCGCGATAAGTTTTTAATATAACAGTAATGATTTTTAATACCATTCGATATATATAGTAGGTTAATATGATTAGGTGTACGACATTTTGTTCAATATAAAGGACCTAATAATTCTGTTGGAACACTTTTTTTCTTTATTAGGTAAGCCAAAAACATTAATACTAATATTGTTTAATTTCTCAACTTTTGATATATCTGCAATTTTAACCGGAAAAGAAATACCAGTAAATTTTAGTTTATTTCCATGAATTGCGTAAGACGCTACCCGATCTACACTTTTACATACAATATATAAACCAGAGAGTAATGCCCATTTGCTGGGTCAAATGATGTAAAGTTTAAAGTTTGCATTACGATCGCAACTCTTATTGTTCGAGGAGCACGAATTAATCCAAGTGTATTACTCGCTCATCAGAAAGTTTTAGCTTCTACCACTGCTAAATATCCTATTACTCGTGCTGAAGTTAAAGTTTTAACAATTCCATCGGGTGTTCAAGGAAAAACTCTTAGGACAGGTACCCAAAAGATGTATTATAGGTTTTGTGAATAATTCTGCATTTAATGGTTCACTAACTAAAAATCCATTTAACTTTGAAAATTATGGTATTAACTTTTTCAGCTTATATATTGATGGTCAACAAATACCATCCAACGCTTTGCAACCATCTTTTAATAATAATATATTTACATCAGCATATCATACTCTATTCTCGGGGACTGGTATTCACTTTCTTAATGAAGGAAATGCAATCTCACGTGAACAGTATGCCAAAGGTTACTGTCTTTTAGCATTTGATTTAACTCCTGATTTATCAGCTAACTCATCAGCCCATTGGAATCTCATAAAGCATGGTAGTGTAAGATTAGAAGTACGATTTGAATACTCAGTAATACAAACAATTAACTGTATTGTTTATTCTGAGTTTGATAATATTATTGAAATAGATAAAAATAGAAATGTTACTGTAGACTATAGTAGTTAGGATTATAATGTGTATTGTGTTTTAGATATATGTGTTACTCTTAATGCATTTTGTGTGTGTAACTAAAGGTAACATTATAAAATTTAATAAAACAAAATGTATGCAATGTACTATTTTTTATTTACTTATAAACCTTCCCTATTTAATCTTATACAATATACTACTTATAATTAAAGTAGAGAAGAGAGTATCCGAGCATCACCATACGATGAATCGAACAGTTCACGCTTCTCCATTTCATCACAAACTTTTATATCATTAGGTAACATATACTATTAGTTTATCTATGATTAGTTTATAAACATCTTTAGAATCCTTAATTTGTATTAATATGACTAATCCACTAATGAGTGAGTGTTATTGTTAAAAAAGTATTTTTTTACTTTTTCACTTTCTGCTATTGTCTTTGTAATATTGTATACGAGACCGTTTGTGTTGTCGTAGATGCTATCCTTATAATTCTTTACGTAATATTTAATCCTCGTGGTAGCGTGCTTCCAGTGATCACTAGTTGGAATCTTGGATAGTTTCTTCATATCTTACATTTCAATTTTTATGAGATGAGATGATGATGAGATGTCGTCAGAATTTGTAGAGATGTATGATACGCCATCTTTAACAGCTCGTGCCACAGTCGACGATAGCAGCTTCCTCCATTTTATTTTTGGTGCCACTTCAAAAAATTTATCAATCGGTTGCGATTTCCTTTATCCACCATCGTCTGTGTTATTAACGACGATGTCATCACTCTCTTCTTCATGTTGGGGAGAGAGAGGCGAGTAGTAATACTGTTTATAGGTATTTACATTATCGTCTGCGAAGCTGAATGATCTCTGCAACAACAGAGTTATCACGTTAATATCAATTTGATTAATCTGACACACACACACATACACACGTAAGGAAACAACAACAGAAATACAAGTAAGTTTGTCAATAGAATAAACACTTACCTCCATGATGCGTTGAAGTAGGTAACACAAACGTAGTATTGGTAGACGTATACAATTCACTGTGGTCAAACGACCATACACTGATTGCATGACTGCAATTGTTCCATCATATATAGTCCATTCTTATCTAAAACATGACACACACATACACATCCCTAAGTACAACGAAACTCTATGAATCAACAAACTTATCTCACATCACCACAGGCATGAACCTGTTTTGTGACTAACACAAAGAATGCGATTTAATATTTACAAATCACTATCATTGAACATTCCTATGACAACCATTGAATAGATTGATACTGTAATAATCTGCTAATAACAGTCATATCATGGATACACTAGAATTACAAAAACATATGAAAAAGATTCATTCCAGTCTAGAAAATAATGTTTATGCTGCTAATAGACTACCTATGTACACACATGTACCAACGTATATAATATGCAATTTGGATGCGGATGATAAACCAGGGTCACACTGGGTAGCCATACATATCGATACAAATGGTATCGGCCAATATTTTGATTCATATGGACGAACACCTGAGCGATATCATCTTCAGTTTTTGAAGAGGAATTGTAAGAGGTGGGACTGGAATGTTGATAGGATTCAGAATGATTGGACTTCGGTTTGTAGCGAATATTGCTTAATGTATTTGCTATTTAAGTTTCAGGGATGTTCAATGCATAGTTTTACGAACATATTTACAGGAAACACGCTGTACAATGATAATTTAGTGGATGAGATGTTCCACTCATATTTTGTAAAATGAAAGTAATAAAATTTCGAAATAAAAAATGAATGATTGTGTTTTATTGATGATATAGAAAATCAGACAAAATGAAGTTAACAATGAGTAATAGATAAGAACGCCAAAGCAACCGTAATGAGAGAGTTCGAAGCACAATAGATAATGATAACGATAGGCGTACAATGGGACGTTAAGTAATGTAACGATAAGCAAACAAAGGAACGTTAATGAGGGTTCAGAAGCTGATTCTGATTTGCATAACTCCAGAACCACGCATCCTACGCAAAAATGGACTGCAGAAACGTGATCAGAGCATGCCAAAACCTAGGATAGCATACCAAACTTTTTTTTTTTTTTTTTTTTTTTTTAGGTTTGGTGCCACTCAGATTTTAGATTCCGGGTGATTAGCTGGTTCTGGCGCGTGCGCCAGAACCAGCTAATCACCACTACTAATTCGGCATAACGGTATAATAAAGATAATACAGTCAAAAATCAACAGAAAAACTGACAACACGTAGTAAATAAAACACTATAGTCAGAATTTTAATTCGATTCCTGACTTGACATGACATACTGTCACTTTGTGAAATAATGATACCACATAAAACAGTGTAGTGATGAACACAAAAATCGATAAACAATCAGTGAATAAGTTTCAGGAAGGCATTCAAAAAATTACGGCTACCGAATGGTCTAAATACGTATCCCATGTTGTCAAAGAAGAGGAAAAAATGAGTAAGATAGATATGTTAATTGACAATAAATATCACAGACACAATTCATAATAAATGTTACAGAAAGTAACAGCGATAGCCGCGATAGCGATGATGACGGTGACAATTTATAAAATGTCTGTTTTACTTGTCATGTTCCTTCATGATCACATTTTTTTATTAATTACACACACAGGTACAAAAGAAAAGTCTCAGATCGTTAATTAATTGTCAAAACTAAATTATCGGTTCAGAAATATTTTATTTCCTGATAAACTTAGTTTACAAAAGTAAATTTAGAAACGAGAGGAATCGATTCAGAAATATTCGAATTCCATATCGAATAATTTCGCAACGTCACTATTTAGTACGTGCCATAACGTTGCAACACTGAAATTGTCAAATCTGGAATCGAATTAAAATTCCGAGTATAGTAAATCGAAATTAGACATACATTCTGGTTTTTATATCTATCTATCTATCTATCTATCTATCTCTAGAAGCAATTTTATAGGAAGGTATAGCTTTAAAGTTTCAAACAACATTCACGTTTCACTGAGCCGGTCGCTAGCGTCATGGCATCAAAAGGAGCTCCTCTATGCAAAGGAGGAATGACCTAAATCCTACTTACTCATAAACACTATCTTCTTCCACACAAACCGTACTGAATTTAATGCATACAAATAATATAAATTGAATATTCTGCTTTCATGGTCTGTGTATACTTAATCATTCATTGCTTTTTTATCGATTTAAAGCTCCTCTCACGCTCTGCACGGCTCCTACAGATCGCAACGTGATGTTTTATAGCCTAAAGCCTTTACGCAGTAAATGGTCTATTAAACATAAAAATATTTTTTCAATTCGAACCAGTAGTCCCTTCGAAACTGTAAACGTGTGAACAAAGTTAACTTTATAATATTAGTACCTATAGATTACTGCTTATTCTAGTTAGGTTTAAATTTTTAGAAGTTACGACTTAATGAAGTACCTACACTTGAATGCAAAACAGACGAGCTTAGTTTATAAAGACAGAAAAAAATACCCTGTAGTTAATTACGCCCTACAAGATATAGTTTTGCTAACTTAAAACTTTATAATCATAATGGAAGTTGCTGTATAAAATATACAGCATTTTAAATTAAAGGGGAAATAGGAAATTTCTAACAATACAAACAATAATGTCGGCTGCAAATTACATCAGGCTCATGACTTCACTTATTTTATTTACCTACATAGATCAACGAACACGTAATTGTAGAAAAAGCATACCTTTGTACACTGCAAGTAGTACACCTACAGCTTACAAAAAAATCCTAGATACGTAATGGATGCAGACGCCATTATCGTTTTGGAATTCTCTATGCAAAATGTAAATCGATTTTTTAATGAAAAAGCGTATTTTATATGTGACTTCAGCACAGACTAGTCTAATAGTCTAGACAATTGCGTAACCCCAGACTGCGCCAAGTCGAGTAAAATGCTACGAGGCGGGCGCACTGCCTATAAACTTAATACCCGGCCACTAAGCGCTTATGATGCTATTTCCCAGATCCCAAATGCCCCAACTAGTATTGTTATAAAAACGTTTAATTCGGAATAACTTTAATCGTGTAATAAATTGCGATGGGATAAACGGTCATTGGGACATCTCAAAGAGGAGACTCTCAAAGTCAAAGTGGCGACTTCTCGATTCTTACACTACCATTAAAGGTTTGATTCCATTCCTATTTAGGGCATGCCTATACTTCTACAGATATCGATCGCTTGCTTAAACGTGATAAAACATGACCACGATTCCCTTATCCGATAATGTTAATTAATTCCATATTTCCTTATAATGAAATAATGAAAATACTTTTTTCCTTCCGAGCAAAAAACGCGTCGACAGATTAAAACAATCGTTCGGATACGACTTATAATTTATTGAATTTGACTAGTTGGAAACTACCATATTATAACAAAATCAAAGAGCCCTTAAAATGTCAAAGACCAGTACTCAACGCCAGAAGAGGCATCAATTCACAGAATGTCATTGACTTAAGCATAACAAATTCACTTTCAAATAGGAATCCTAGTACCTGGACATCTCATGCATCAGATAAGATAACAGCACTATCAGTTTGATTGACACACCTGTTGTATCTATTTATGTATATCTTACACTAAACATTTAAATATCTTTGCCTCAGTTCTAGACATATATGAAAACGATAAATTAATTTATTAAAAGATCTCCTAAAGATCTTACTGTGAAAAAACTTAATAAGCTTAAATCAAATAGGATATAGCCTGGGTATTGAACTTACGAAACCTGAGGGCTTATTGAATAGGATAAGGGAAGAGAGAAGGGAAGAAATATAGCTCTGCTATCGTCACAGACATTTGTATTACCTGTTCTTCTATCAGCCAAAATGCATAATACAAAATTTTTGGCTTAGGATATTTAAACATAAATAGAAGAGGGTTTCTATCAATTGCTTAAATCAATCTAGAGATGTTTATACAACCCTTATCACTATCTAGTGATATTGGCTGTGGCTAGCAGTTTTATTATCTACGTAGTAGGCAGGTAAGGCTTAATACAGACAAATTGAAAAATCTAAATGCTTGGCTAGCTATCTTTCACTATATGTTTAAATCTTGTCAAAAATAATTATGGTAATAACACACCATCTGGGTTACAGTAGTAGTACAGAACTACAAATATCCTGTATTGAACAATGTCATAATGTTTAATTCATATTCAGGACAGCTATTACTAATTTGTCTAATTACCAATTATAAACTTGATCCCTAAAGTATTTCGACAAAATTAATTAAACCCATCAATTATTTAAATTGCTACCATTATCCTATTCACCATTTATTTATTTTATCATTTAGTCATTGGTAGCAAATGTCCAACATAAAAAAGCATATATCCATTGAAAAATTATTTTCATAAACTGAAGCTGATTGAAAGGGAAAGAAAGTAGTATAATTTCATTACCAAATCCACTGACAAATAAGACATTGTAACGTATGTTGGATATTACTTAATGAACAATGTAAAATTAATCTATGACTTTCAATCTCAGATATTACTTATTTAATTCCAGACATCATAATAACACATATCAGGCAATATTCATGTCAGCTGATAAACTTTCAAACTGCTACTACAGTTATAAATAATACAACTCACTTTGTCCAAGTATCCCTTGCCGGTTGGGTCCGACAGGTCCCATATCTTGCTAAGTACCACATCGCTGAGTCGGGACTTTTTGAGAAAACGAGCCGCATCCAGTGCCTGGATTGTGCCTGCGCCATTGGGGTCCACCTGCAATGATAAAATAATAATTTGTTTTAGGTGTCATAACAACATTGTCAGCAGCACCAACGCTGTACTTTCTAAGTTTATTTAGACACCACTGACAACAGTGAAGAAAAACATTCTAAAGAAACTTTGTATTAAAAATTTCACTTATAGCCTAATGATGATGATGAAAATAATGTTACTAAGGTGGTGTGAAAAACTTTGCAACAATGAAGATAAAACTGTTTTAGAATCATGAAGGTCCACTTTATTTTTTTACACAGATTGTTGGGACGTGATATCCCCTTACCATGTATGTTCTTAATGTATGATTTAATAACTTTGTTACTATTCAAAGTAGCATAAAACAATACCAACACTGAGTAAGTAAAAGTGAAGGTTCTTGGCAGACCCAACCAAGTAAGTAATCTTATGAATTATTAAAATAAAGGTTTTGAATACTGTTTCTAAAGAACATAAGTTTCCATATTTCATGGTACCAAGTACTTACATTTCCTTGAAATATGTGTAAGCTTAATAATATTGTACAACCAGGTGGCAAGCTGCCAAACCACTGTACATAGGTGCTTGTGATAGACATTTACTATTTCACAAACTTAGTTTTAAGTTGAATCCAATTAGAATCACATAGAATATTGTATAGACAAATATAACTTTACAAAACTGAACAGAATAGAAATGATAATAACTTCTATTAAATTGTCAATAAAAAGGTGTATAGTTCAAATTGTCACATATTATATTATTAGCACTCTGAAACTAGAAATAAGAATTAAAGTTTCATGTATCAATAGAGAAATAAATTATATTTGTTTATACCATCAAATGTTTAAGTTGATTTCTATGTCAGACAGTGTTAATGATATCACATTAACACTGCTATCTGAGAGAGAGACTATCAGAGACATTTTCAAGGACACTGTAAAAGAAATTTCAATTTTATTTCACCTGTGTGCCTACACTCTATAATATAGAATCTATATACTAATTTATTATGAGTCTTATACTAAATGGAAATGAATCTTACTAATTACAATAACAATGTTTCTAGATTGAATTATCATGCAAGATCATTTGATTAAGTAACAATGGTTAATTACCAACTACAGACAGAAAATTAAGAACTGGTACTTATTCCTGTTTTTAAATAGGTACTAGGTATGTGAAGTGTGAACAAACAACAATAATGAAAATAGTTATATGGAAGAGAACCATCTCATTTGCTGTTTTCAGAATCCTTGATTTTTGGATAAATAACAAAAAACATTTTACCAATATTTAGCCTAGTAAAAGAACAATCAAAATTATTGATTGCAGTTACTCACAACTGAAGTTTAACTATGGTCTTAACGATCTTAGAAATAAGAGTTACTTTCCATTCAATACTTAGATTTGTTCCAGTAGATGTTGGCCAAGAACTTTATTTCTTAAAATAATAGGTACATAAACAATATTATCTAAGTGCTAATGTTCGTAATCAAATAATAATTGTATAGAAACATAGTAATTAAGTTAATTATTTAAATTAACAAGTAAAATATTTTTTGATACTCACCTGGTGATAATATGCTTCGTATATAGCGCTGTGGGTCCCTGCCACCTGCAACCGTTCAAACCCCATTTTCATAACGTAATAACACTACAAAATAATGATCCAGAACCTTATTTTGAACGGCTATGGGTGTGACATTTCAATAATCCTCACGACGTTTCCAACTTTCGCGAAACGGATACGATTACGTGGTCTTATAACACAATACACCCAAAAAATTGACAGGAAACACTAATCATAAACTTTACTTAGCAATTTGAAAATAACTACACTGTAGAACAAATAGATAAACTGGAGATATTCTAAAAAAATTGAGTAGCGTAATCGTTCACGGTACACTAAACTTTGACTTCGGATTTTTCGATGTTTTCACATTGTATGATTAATTTTCACTGCACTAAATTGTAGTCACATTAACAAACTGTTCTTTAAAATACTAAACTATATTATTTCGGCTTTTTTAACTACTCAAATCTCAAATATTTCTACCTGAGTAGGAGAAGGCAAGGCAGCCATTTTTTACATCTCCTCGTCGACCAATCAATAAGCGGCCATAGACTAAAGAAACTTTGACATAAGCGGTGCTATTGATGGGAAATGTATGAAACAGTACCTATAAAAACTTTAAAATTCAAAATAATTTGCTTATGGGCGAAATCAAGTTATCAGACACACTGAAACTATGAATGTTGGGGAATTGTTGGTTTACAACACAGACGTATAAAGCAGTAGCAGATAAAACAAACGCCAAGTATTGTGAAGTCGCTAAACAACAAAGACTGGAGTGTTGTCGTTTAATGCAATGTTTTGAAGATCTATAATATATATAACTGTTGCTCACTACCCTTCACCATTTTATTATAAAAAATAGATATTTTGGCTTTAACACAATGCGGAGTATTATCGTGGATAAAAAGCTTATCAGTATGGTGGCGTAGAACAACTGGCTTCATCACATTTGTCTATGCGTGTATGGTAAAACTAGCGGCCCACCCCCGCTTCGCACGGGTCCAACTATTTCGCTAACAATGAAAGGGTCCCTTTTCTCCTTTACTTTTCTAATATTTACTTTCATAAGAACCTTCTCCTGACAATAATAAATACAAAACAAAAGGATTTGACCAAATTGGTCCAGCCGTTTTTGAGTTATGCTCTTACCAACACATTTTGCGATTCATTTTTATATTATAGATAATGGAGTGCCATGGTATTTTATAGAACAAGGATGGAATGGATATATGTAGGAATATCATTATTTGTTTTCTATTTATTATAGTTCAAACTACCAACTTCTGTGGTAGGTAGTAGGGCTTACCTATGTATGTTAATAACTATGTATAAGACTTAGGTACCTATACGTTACCAGTTGGATAGCACGATAACGTGTCGCGGGTTCGGTTCCCGCAAAGTCAGAAGTCAAAAAAAGTCAAAATCATTTATTTCAATTAGACCACAGTAGGCACTTTTGAACGTAAAGAAAAAGAAAGGAAAAAAGTATTTCAAGAGCTTTAACATTAAGCGTGTCAGTCTGTCCGTCTGTCTTCTAGTGAAGCTATTTGCTTGTACCAAAGTGTAGATTCCTATGAAGAAGAACGAGCAAGAAACTGCATGGTTACTCTTTTTCATTCAGTTTTACAATAAGTATATTTCTTTGTGACATCATTTAGTCGGTAGTCGCACGGAGCAACTCTTTGTGTGTTCTACAAATTGTTGTTCCGGATCTGGGTGTAATGCGTATGTGAAATTGTATGTTTGTAACGCACCAACGACACAGGAGAAACTCCTAGCGTGGGACAATGTTTAAAGAAACACAAAATAAGCAATAAGCAAGTTTAGTCCGTTACCGCCCGAGCCGAAGCCAACTCGCAGAGGCCTGTTGAACAATTTTAATATAAATGTGATGGGACATCAGCCGGCAATTATCCCTGTATGCACTATAAAAGTGCGCCCAAGGACAATCCCCGGTTGATGCAGGACTATTGTAAAATGTGGTAACAATTGAGAGGGTTATGGGTATGGGTTGCTATGCACTAATGGATGAAAACTATGGAAATACTATGGCCCCTGCCCTTGACCAATATTATCAATTTTATTATTATTGTAATTTATTATTATTTTATTATTATATTTGAAATCTGATCCAACAGACAAACTGTGTGTACAGTTTTGTTGGACATTTTATACTTTTTATAATGTAAAATGTAGGTACCTTTTAAGCCATAATAAATAAAACTAATTTACCTACTACAATTAAAAGAGAATTTAAATGGGCGCCTCGCCCTTATGATACCTACATGTAGGAAAGTATAATCAAACACTCATTTGCGCTATCAGTTTTATTTCTACTTAATTCAAGTAAATTGAAAAAAAAAGATATTATTTTTCTATTACCTACTGGTTTTTACAGCATCTACAAATCCTTGTAAACGTTTCAACCCTTGTGAATTAATTTCAAAACAAGGAAGACTTTTTAATGCGCTCATCCAGTTTTTCAGGTGTCTGTGACGTTCCAAAAGAGGAATCAATATTTCAAGAGATGTTATTGTAGTCCCGCAACAAATGTCGCATAGTCGTATCTGTAACATAAAGAAAGTGAATAAATAATTGTACCTATTAAATATACCTGAATGTAAAAGAATTGGGTCGATAATACCTTAATCTCAAAAATCTCACCTTATCACCAGAAAGCCACTTCTGTTTACCTAAAACGAGCTCACAATAGTCTAACGCGGAGTACCATTTATTAATCAATACTTCGTTAGCTGGGCTTTTATTGGCAAAGAAGTCGCTCTGAAAATAAACAAATAGTAGGTCGGTTATCTTGTAGGTAGGTACCTAAAATCTAATAATGATAATATAATTTTTTCGTAAAACTTTAAATATAATAAAGTATAGGTAAAACACATCAATTTGTTTGGCATAAACAGTAGGCGGGTTCTAAACAAGTATACCTATTCTGACTTTATTTGATACATTCCATTATAACTAACTGTGAGGACATCACATTAAGTGAAAAGTAAGTACGTAATTAGCAGGTTTCCTTACAAATATGGCACTATCGATTGGAAACAGTACGCCAGCATCAAAGTAAAGCCATTCATCTATCTTTGCTTTAAGAATGATATCATCAGGGTACAGCTCTTGATTGTTGCTCTTCCTACAGAAGTACAACGCTATAGCGTGACTGTCGCGAATATTTTGTCCGTTTACCGAAAGACACGGCACCTTCTGAAGGGGATTTATCTGAGAAAATAAAACAAAACAAACCATCAATACAAAATTGAACAGAGAATAGGTGGATTATCTATCCACCTATTCTTAGTACACAGGTATTCTTAAAATTATTAAATACTTAGAATACCTTTTTATAAAATTCAGTTCGGTTCTCTGCTTTGAATAGATCGATTTTTTTGAATTCGACATCAATGTTCGCTAAAGATGCTGTCATCATAGCGAACCTCACTGGGGGCGACGCCTCATCACCGTACAGGATTGGTTTCATCACAGCATTCTCCATTGTATTGCTATTTAAAACATAAAGCAATACTTTTATATACAACATTCCAAAAATCTAAATCTTTAGTAACATTTTAAACACGTAAAATTTGTATGTCTCTACATTAGATTATACCCTGGCATGCAGCAAACAATTCGCCCTGGTTTTCTTTGGAACCGCTGATCGTTTTTTCAAAATTCTTACACTGATAGATAGCTACAGTGTTCACGAGTAATGATTTTACCTCGTATTTCTTTCAAACGGACCTAAGCATAGATTTAACACCGTCAGCAATGCGATAGGGACAACAACTAAAGTACATTATTTGTAACTTTATTTATTGAAGCCTATCTATGTCTTGTAGCCACATTGTATTTTACAATTCAAATGTTTTTAGTTGGGATAGTAACAAAAACGTTGACACATCGAAACTATAAGTCGGTAGTTATTTCACAGTTACCTGAGTGCACGTTTTTCAAAGTGACACAAAACTTGAAGCTTTTTGCGACAAAAGTTACCTCGTGAAATATACATTTATAACTCTGCTTCTTGTTACTACATTTCAAGAGACAACTGATCAGTAAGGATCCCACTGTCTTTATGACGCAAAACAATAATGTAGATAACTATTTACACTTGTAAATTAGTCTGAATCCATAACGTCGCCCCACACTGCCGACATGTATGTATAGATTCCCGATATCTCCTACATTATGCATGTCTCACATTCGGATCCCAAATGTGTTGTTGTTTCTTTTTAAAAAGTATTTTTTTACTGATCTCCTCCAATTTTATATTCAAGTGGTTCTGTAGCCGTTTGCATCATAAGGGGTATCTTTTTCGTCTATCAAAACACTGTGCTGATTAACAATGAGAAACTTCTTTGAATCGGTGCGGTTTTTTTAAAACAAATATTCTGTCAGTTACAGTTGTTAGACAATTTGATAAAACATTACGAAATATCTATAAAATATAAAAAAAATGCATATTTAATTCAATTATATAAATATTTTTTCTAAATTACAGTATTTTTTTTAAATATATTCACTTAATGGGGCTTTCAGCTAGTAAGAAGCTTTCAACAGGGTTAAAGTAAGTTTTATTTACCTACCTATTAAATGCAGCATAATTACACCAATAACTATGGCATATGGCATAAAAACAGTATCTAGATACTCAGAAGTCAGAACAAGTAATTTGTTAATTATAAGACGAAGTAACGGACAGTGGGGAAACTGGTTGGTCGACTACTGAGTAACTGTTAATAGGAACACAGGACCCTCAGATAGTATTATATATTTGAGTGTGGGAGAGCCATGCTTCGGCACGAATGGGTCGGCTCGACCGGAGTGATACCATGGCCTCACAGAAAACTGGCGTGAAACAACCACAGCGTTGTTTCGCCGTGTAAGTGAGGTTACCGGAGGCCCAATCTTTCCCCAGCCCCAATCCCTCCTCAATCCTTAATTCTCCAAATCCCTAATCCCTAAAAGGTCGGCAACGCACTCGTAACTCCTCCGTTGCGGGTGTCCATGGGCGGCGCTGATTACTTACCATCAGGTAATCCGTCTGCTCGTTTGCCGATCTATTAAATAAAAAAAAAAAGTATTTACGGTAGATACATGAGTACCAATGTATGATAATTATGGTTTCCTGTGGTCCTTCAAAATGTTTTAATTTGTGTTAGAAGACTGGTCCGTACTTAAGTAATTTTTGTTTATAACAAAACATAGGCACTGCACGTTATGGAAAGCAGATAGAAGTCCAGCGTGTAGAGCCGTAATGATGTCGTTGGACGCCATGAACTTGAGCGTAACGGAAGTAGACATCAACATAGATAAAGAAGAACACAAAACACCACAAATGCTCTCTGTAAGAAACTTTTCACTCAACATACAACTTTTTCATTCAACATATCCATGCGTAAGTAGATGGAAGAAAACAATACAAAATCGAATGCAATTTTTTCAGCTTAATCCATTACAAACGTTACCAGTTTTCAAGGACCGAGAACTTGTGCTATGTGACAGGTATTCACCTTATATTTTTCTAACAATTATGATAAATTTATTGTCTTAGCTACTTCTTAATTGAGAATATTAAAAAGAACATAAAGTTGTTTATAATGTGTGCGGTAATGGTTCTGAAGTATATGGAAAGATATGTTGTCACTGGAATGTTAACGGTAATTTGTGACAGGTACATACTGTGTGAGGTAGCTAAATTTATTTTTCTTTGATTTTACTTGCAGTCATGCGATCTGTACGTACTTAGCCGGTCGGTACTGTGACTCCGGCCGCCTGTTGCCTAAGGATCCTGGGGGCCGTTCCATAGTAGACCAGCACATGCATTATAACAGTGGGATCTTATATCCTCGATTCCGCGCAGCCGCTGTTAGTAATATCTATGTAGTTTGATTTTAAACACTTGTTTCCAATATCTCAGGCATTATAAAATAAGCACTTAAAATAGAAATGTTTATGGTACCTATTCATTTGTTTTAAGATTATACATAATTACTAATAGGTATAATAAATATATCTACATAGAAGTCCCTAAGTATAAAGCATTAACAAGGTCTTCATATATTACAGTATCCGATCCTTTATGGAAACTGCAAATACCTTAATGCACAACAAATTATGGACATTGAATGTACTTATTATGATCTGGAGTGCATGTTGGTTGGTAAATGCTGGTTTGGTGGCAGTTGGGCAACTCTAAGCGATATTATCTTTGCGGCTTCAGTTAGCACCCTCAATATTTTAGTGCCCGTTGACAAATACAAGTAAGTCAATTAAAAGAACAATACACTTGGATTCATAGCAACTTGGAAAGGAAATGATACTCCATTTACAATTTCAGATTTCCGAGACTCTCGGGGTGGCTATATCGTGTATCGGAGGAATTATTTTACGTAACAGCCAATAAAAAAGGACTCTGCGAGTTCACGAAAAGAATAGGCGAGTTACCACAAGTACAAAAGTCATAAGTTTATAACTCAAGAACATATTTTTACAAAGGTATGTTTGTCAACATTAGATTGCGGCTGTGTTAATGATGACAATGAGTTCAAGTGTCCAAGAACCTCTATGAGACGACGATCGCTAGCGCAGGCCAATTGCTAAAAATGCATTGGGGTTTGCCGGGAGTTGAGGGCGGGTGCAGATTTCCGAAAGTAGACTAATGGGCCTGTATCGCCGTTTTCTCAACTACTTAATACAGGTAAAATATCTCATGATGATCGTATCCACTGTCCATATCGTCCGTCCATGAGTTAAAATTATATTGTATTGTACGATTTTGAAATGTAAAACATAGATTGTTTGTGAATTTATTAGAACTCGCCGAGGTACAAGTAGGTAATAGATTGTAAGTCCTCCTGAAACCTGTAATATATTAGGTACACACCCGGGTATTAGGTATTAGGCTTCTAGACTACGCCCATGGCAAATAACAAATATTGTAGTTAATTTAAAGCTTATTCGAAATAAATGAGTGATAAGCTACAAAGCCGTTTTTCTACTTGTATTTTTTTACTTGCAGTTCCTACACCTATATGAGTTCAATATTGTACATTTTATTAAACTTCTTTTAATACCCAAGAGTAAATTATTGAAAAATAGGAAACGAACCTGGAGCCACTTGCGACCACAAGGGACAACGAAGCAGGCGTTGTAAGCACATAGTTGTATGAGATAGAATACTACCTACTGAAAATGAGAAAATGCAACTAATCAAATTACCCAAAACTTAGGGTCATCCTAACTCCCGGACATGAGTAGTGATTACCCACCATTAAAAAACCTGTCGGAATAAACTAAAAACGAGTTACATATCATATTTTTGGAAGAATGTGGATATATTCAGTTAGATCATGATCTTTATTTTTCAAAGAACAGGGAACAGTTTTGTCACCTTACGGCAGGTCGGTGTCAGTAGAACGTAGGTAGTGTTTATATACTCTTTGGGCACCCAAGTGCCGCCACGGCATCATTATGGACTTTCAATTTTTTACAGGCTTAGAAACACTAGTGTAGCATGTCATCTACGCACCCACAGAGTTCATTATTATAACGCACGGTATGGTATGGTAAGTACGCACCGGTTTTATAAGGTCAAGACACATTCGTAAGCCGCGGCGTGCTATCGTACCACGACTCGCCTGCCCGCTGCTCGCCCGCCACACAAATGTTTCTCTAACCTACCTAATATATTTACATCGGGTTTAAAGCGCGTAATTAGACTAACTGACCGGTTGCCATAATTGCGCCACATGATAAGTTCATCGTTTAATAATTTAGCATTCGTAAATATCAACAATAAGGTACAGTAGCTTAGGCGTGCAGCCCCGGCGTACGGCGCGCTCCTTAAAAAGCCAATATGAATAGACCACAACAGATGGTGTCCTAAGAGGGCTGATGTTCAGCCGGGGTTATAGGGTAAGCGCAATGAGGCGCCGCCCGCGGCCTCGGCCTAAAGCAGGAGGAGTGAGGCGGTTTAGTCAGTGAGTCTGACACTAGGCGAGAGAAATAATTCATTCATTTTTTCTCCCTTCATATATATCTTTTGAACATACAAACAAATTGTACACACATGTTTTTTTTTTTCTTTTTGGAATTTTCGTAACGACAAAAGTCTCGACAGTACCTACAAAAACAATTCGATTGCCAAAAATGTCGTTGTTGTAAATTTTTGTTCTATGGAATTTTCTTTTATTGTTGCATATTAACTTCTGTCGTGCGGTTCCACTCGCTGCTCGGCTCCTGCAAATCGTAGCGTGATGTTTTATAGCCTTAAGCCTTCCTCGATAAATGTACTAACAAACACAACAAGAATTATTCAATTCGAACCAGTAGTACTGAAGATTAGCGCGTTCAAACAAACAAACAAACTCTACAGCTTTATAATATTAATAAGTATAGATATTATAGTACGGATGTATTTCTATGATGCAACGACACTGTCACAAGTTGGTCACAACACTCAGACCATAGTAAATTTAATTCCTCCATGGAGTTCTATAGATAAGCTTGTTGTTCATGACTTTTCTGTCAGTGATTTTCTGATTGTTGTCCTTGTCATGTCATGCGTGTCTGTCATTTAAAAGTTTCTCGACGATTTTTAATTTATTTATTTGTTGTCAAGTGGAGGAGGGATGAATGAGTGAAGAGTGTTCAACGCAATTCATTATGTAGATTATCAAACATTACCGTCCATTGTTCGCACAGAGTTCACAAGGGAAACGATAAAAAGTTTATTGGGAATTCTCACGGAATCCGAAGAAAGTTGACGTGAGAGGTGTCTGCTGTATTATGAATGGTGCTGTCGTTCTGAAGCTGGTGTCATCATCATGTTGCTCGTGTCGTGCTCACATATAATAAAGTAATATTACGTTACGCTAACGTAACTCGTTTTGTTTACATCGACTCTTGTGTTTGAAATCTGCACAATTTTGGAAAGTTTCAAAATCTGTTTGGCACCATCATTGCACACCAGTCGCATCAGCAATGGCCGGGTTCCAGACGAGTGATACAATGCCCAAGTTCGGTCACGTGACAGACTTACGAGAGCAATGGCTCGTACGTGCTGATGGAGCGCTGGCGCATCGCCTGCAGGACCGTGAAATCTCGTCTCATCTGTGTGAAAATAGATATCGTAACCAGCTGATTCGCGAGGACTTTCCAATAGCTCTTAATGAACAACGAGACATAGAGCACGAAGTTCACTTAAGAGAACTCACTCGACGTCGACAAGCCGAAATTGATGCAGAAATAGCACGAGAGATGGCTGAAATTAATCTTCGCAGACAACGACGCCAGCAATCCAGTGACATGTTACAACAACCCAGCTCATCCCGCGCCGCGCCTCCAGCGCCGCTTCCTGCTACAACTGTTCCAAGTGAAGATATTGATCCTGAAGAACTTGGACTGTCTCCAACTGAACTTGAAGAAATGAGAAGACGTCTCGAACAAGAAGAGAAAGATGCAAGACTTGCTAGGGAACTGAGCCATGAAGACAACAACCAAGATGCTCTATTGGCTGACATGAGATGTGCAGTAGAAGCTCAGGATGGTGAGTTGGCAAGATTATTGCAAGAGAGAGAATACAAAAAACTTCAGAGAGCTAAGGAAAAGGCAAGGCAGAAGGCTTTGTTAAAAAAACAACAGAAAATGGCTGCCCAACAACAAGGACTAGCATCTCATTTAGACAGTGAAGCCACTCTTACGCAGCAGGCAACATTATGTGATGCTTACAGTAATCCTCGAGATATGATCCGTGAGAACCGACTTAGACTGTGCAAATCTGTTGATTCTGATTTGCATTATGTTGAACCATTTGAAAAAGAATCCATCCAATCTAAAGCCAGTGCCTTGCAGTCCTTGGAGATGTCAAACCAGTATTACTCTCGACAACCTGAAGCAGGTACTTCAGGCAGTAATTTATCTCATGCTCATTCACAATCTATTGATGATAAAAGGGTACCCAGTAATCAAAATTCAATACAGCACCGACAGCCTCCACCTCCACCAGCAACAAGCAAGAAACCTCGTTTTCCAGACCCAGTTAGTATCAGACCTGCCTCACACTACCCCACTGAGCAGTCAGTGCCTGAAAGTGTCCCTCCTCCCACCATGGCTCACAGCTACAGTGAAAACAACAACCTATACAGTTGCACATACCCACCTGACATCAACCCACCACACATGGCACAGGAAAGACATGACAACAACAAAAGGCTTTCTGTTATATCAGATATTACTGCTGAAGGCCTGGCCAAAAAGAAAAGTAAACAAGCTGACATTAACAAGAAAAGAAAAGGATGCAAAATACAATGATGGTGCTCTTGTGTTAACAAGTGAGATGTGCAATTTAATAATGGGGTGAATAATAATATTAATGATGGTATTTTGTGAGTTTTAGCTGATCTTTTGTGTTATATTTTATTGGATAATATTTGCAATTAGCAAGCTCAAAAATCTTTTTATATAAAAATATTTTAAGTTGTGGCACAGTAACTTACATTTTATTATGTTTGTTTTTATATCTGATTTTGATTGATATTTTTTTTGCTTATACTTAAATAATGATTATTTATTATAACCTATATTGTAGGCTCTGCTATATCATACATACTTAAGTAAAACTTGTGCTTGGGGAAGCACTTGACTCATTATGGATAATGTCAACTGAATGTGGCATTAGCTATTGCAGTTGAGTGGAATTAGATAACTTTTTTGTAACATCAGCATAACCATAGTTATTGAATGACTTGATTGGATCATGATTCATCTGATATCACATACAAAAGGTATGAATCACAAGCCGTACGACTTAAATATGTATGATACTGCAGTATAGATGTAGTTGTCAGCTCAAGAGTGGAATCACCTTCAAAGGTGTATGTTGCTGCCACTGACAGGCTTTCAACTATTAACTTGCAGCAGTACCTGCGGAACCAATGAGCCATTTAAATCTAAGGTCAGTTTGTGCTAATGGGTGCAAGCATAAAGGCGGGTAACCAATATGGGTCCAGTATTTTTGCACTGATTGCAACAGGGTTTACTTACATATATATCATTATAAATAGCACATAATATTTAGTAAATGAGTGCCTAAGATAATATAAAATACCTGTTTCTTTATGTTAGCACCTCTTGTCTAGATTTAAGTGCAGACATTCCAATATTTACATATGTTTGGGTACTTATTTAGTAGATAGTTATTAAGAAATACATGGTCTATATATAAGAAATGGCTTACGCAATAGTAAGATTGAAAATAATTGAAAACTCTCAATAAATAAAAATATAAAATAGAAAGAATAAATAGGTACAAAAGATTCACTAACTCCATGACAAATAAGACAATAAGTCACTTTTAAATATATTACAATTGGAATTATTTTAGTTAATTTAATATTTTCTAACATCATCAAATAATAAATCACTTATTTCGTACTTAACCCTGCAAAATTTAAGACTGATTTTAAAATGACCAGTAATCTCATAAGTTGTGCCCATGTGGTGCTTTGAAGAATTTATTCATTTCACCTATTATTGTAATTTTTCATAAATACATACATATATTCATTATTAAGGTAAGATTATTCGCTAATGCAAAAGTGTTAGGAAATAATTATAATAATTGCTTTCACACTGACTTTCTCTAACACAAAGATGAGTATGCAAGTCACATTGAGTTGCGAATGACATCACATTAGAATAAAGGTCATTCACTCACTTGTATAACATTTCTACTTGGATATTGGTATTAAATAACGTAGAAGATATTTTCAACAATATAAATTGCGTTTTGTTGGAATGAAAAAAATATGATTGTTAAGTAATTAGTAATTTGTAGCTCGGCTAAACATCACTACATGTTTTGCATACATTACTATTTGACTTTATTGTTTTGTTATAAAAATCTTTGATAACATTGGAATTTCATAAAATTAATGGTGTATTAGATCTTGTTTAACTTTAAGTAATTAATACAATTATTCTTTGATGATTATTATTATTCTATTGTATTACATACCTTCTAGTGGAATGTTAAGAATCTCCGTCGAATTGAGACGTTAGGTCGTGCTAGCGAGTCTAAAAACGTAATATTAGTATGTTTTATATAAAAGAAAAGAGAACAGCAATAAGGATACACTCATTGCATTGAACAGCAAACACTGTCACAAGTTTAGAAACTTGTATGTAAGAAATTATTATTTAGTGTTACATTAATGATTACGTACTTAATTAAGAATAAGCTTTAATCGCAATGTATGGCCTTGATCGTGCCTTAGTAGTGGAACTGAACCAAACTCTATTTATAAACGGTACTTTAATGCTAGATTTAATTAAGTAAACTTTTAATTAGATTGTAGTTTATACTTATTGCTAATTCTATAGTTTGCGATTGCTCATACATGTGTGAAGTAAAGCAATGTCGCTATGCTTCGAACTTATCTGAACCAGCAAGTTTTCGGTACCACCTACCTTTTAATGAACAACCCTATTTGCACTAAATCCCGAGATCGGAATATATTAGTCAACGCAAAAAAATACGTAAGTTAAAATATTACTGATATCTGTATCAGAATCTCGTTGCTCCATTTCTTGATGTTGAGGCGAATGTATAGGTACTGTATTGAAGTACCTAACTATTTACCAGATGTAGGTATGCATGTGATACTTACAATACTGGGTATTTTAATAGAACATTCAATGGATTTAAAGCATTCCATAGACCGCCCCGTGTCTACGGGCAATATGGAATTTTCATTTTGCTTCCAATCTAACTTTTTAACCGGCATACGTACATTTAGTATTATAATGTAACTCGGGTATTTAGTCAATGTATGAGTCTTCTGAATTCTGAATATGACTTATAATTATATTTTATCTGAATAAATTTGTCGTTGATTTCATAACAGGATATGTGGTGTTATTTTATAGCTAACCCGAATATGATGGCGATGAGCGGAAGAGACGCTCGCTGTGAACGCATTTTTTATGTGCTTATCTCTCAACCACTAACAAAGTGTTCATATCTACGTATCGCCTACGCATAGCGACTTCGGTTTTATGTTTTATTTTAAAGCCCTTCAAGCGGTAAAACCACTAACTTCCTGTGTCCTTGTTTCAATCCAACTGACACCCCTGTTACCTATTTCCTGAACGAATAGAAATAGTACCTATACCTACACTAGTAGCTTACTTTTAACTCTGTCAACTAACTAATTAAGAAACATCAGATTTTGCTATACAATAACCTTATCACCCTTCAAACTATGAAATTATACTAAGGCATTCAGCTCGCTAGTTGAACGGCTAATTAAGCGAGTTACTAGATGGTTATCTACACTACAACATCTACTGCTTACTTAGAACTTAATGTAGTAAAGCCATGGTTTGGGACATTAGGACGAAGGGCTCGTAATAATACCATGGTCGTGCAGAAAACTGGAGTGAAATAGCCAGATATTTGTGTTTTGCTATGTTGTAAGTACTTACTCACCTACAATATAGGTTTGGCAAACAAGCTTCAGTGCAGTGTTCCAAAAAGGCTACAAAAACAATTGTAATTGTAGATAATGCAAATGTATGCATTTGTGGCAAATTACTTCATTACATCGAGTAGACACGCAGTAGGAAAGTATACTAGCCAGTGTAGGTACCTACCTACTATCCATATTAATCAAATCTTCAGTTTTTAGACAAGTGTCCCAGTTAACGCACTATTAAGTACGTGAGGCCTAATAAATACCCATTGATTTTTTGTGGGGAAAATCATAAAATTATTTGGGTGGGACGGGAAGGAATGTCAGACTTTGACTAAAATCTCCCCGTTCCTTCTCCTGCTCAAGGCCGAGGCCGCGGTGACTTATTGCGCTTGCTCCGCAACCCAAGAACCAGTGCCACTGACACCCTGGGCGAAAATATTGTGGCGCCCACTTGAGGGAAGCAATATTATGTGTTAGTTTTTTGGTGATCCCAAGTAAAATTAAAAAATATGCATATGCACAGAGCGTAGAACACAGTTCTGAGCACCCAACTTCAGATCTTGGCGCGCTCCCCAGAATTTGTCGCCCTGGGCCATCGTCCTATCACGCCCACCCCTAACGCTGACACTGCCAAGAACCCGTCTGTGGTAGTCTATGGCTCTGAAGCGCGCGCATTACGCCGCGCCATACCTACGCTCGGGAAATAAGTTTCGCTTCGGTCTAATTTAGAGCATATTTAGAGGTATGAGGAACAGGGTGGAAAGTTCCTCATCCTCCATTGAAAAGGGAGGATCCTCCGACCAGGCGAGGTGTTCGTGCCTGGTGGGCTACTGCCCGACGGTTGTTGTCGGGATATCTGTATGGGTGCTAATTGTGTGGAAAACTCTTATAGCGCGATGTAGACTCTTGCTCGTGATTGGTGCTGTTGTTTATGTAGTGCGCTAGATGTCGCTACATCACTCCCCTCCGAGACCGGAGGTCGTTAGCTGGTTGAGACGTCTGTGAGATGCTTGTCGAGCCAGTTGATGGTTTCAGTGCGTCGAATCTGTCTGCGAAGGTGCCCCAGTGCGTCGGGTGGTGCAGTGCTGAAGAGTGGCTAGCTGCTGCGTCGACCAGGAGAGGGAGTACGTCTCTGCTTGCTGACCGGCCGGTGCAGTATGCTGTGCCGAAGTTGCTGATGAGGCTGTAGGTGCTGAAGAGTGGCTAGCTGCTGCGTCGACCAGGAGAGGGAGTACGTCTCTGCTTGCTGACCGGCCGGTGCAGTATGCTGTGCCGAAGTTGCTGATGAGGCTGTAGGTGCTGAAGAGTGGCTAGCTGCTGCGTCGACCAGGAGAGGGAGTACGTCTCTGCTTGCTGACCGGCCGGTGCAGTATGCTGTGCCGAAGATGCTGATGAGACTGTAGGTGCTGACCAGGAATGCGCGTTGGCTGCATGCTGGTGGTCAGGGAACCCGTTGTAGCCATGGAAGCTGGCTGACTGTAGACTCGCTGCGGGTATGAGGAACAGGGTGGAAAGTTCCTCATCCTCCATTGAAAAGGGAGGATCCTCCGACCAGGCGAGGTGTTCGTGCCTGGTGGGCTACTGCCCGACGGTTGTTGTGTCGGATATCTGTATGGGTGCTTATTGTGTGGAAAACTCTTATAGCGCGATGTAGACTCTTGCTCGTGATTGGTGCTGTTGTTTATGTAGTGCGCTAGATGTCGCTACACATAATTTATCTAGAACTAAACATACCTAGGTACGAAATTTTATTGTATAAGAAGCTAGGCTACCTACTAAGTACGAATTTCATAAATTAAATAACTGAGAAAAGCTCTGCCGATTAGTTTTATCAAGTTACAAAAGAAATCTTATTTATGACCAGCATGCGCGTCGCAGCGATGTTGTGCAGCCGATTTCGCTAAGTATTAGAGCTTTTCGCAGTAAGACGTTTTTTTAGGAAATTTAAATAGTATCTAAATCTTCACCCTGGGCAAACTAATATGAAGAAAGTCAAAGGACGGACGTCATACGATCCCTGCGCATTTTCGAAGCAAGAAGGCAATTACTTAGAGGACGGCCCAAGGTCACTGGCCGACAGGTGCACACACAATTATATTCTTTGATGTGTACTTAAGTATTCCACACATGGTGATTTGCCGCAGTAACGCCAAGGCCGTTCAACAAATTATTGGCTAAGAATAGTACCTAGGTATTTTAAGGTATATTACATTTTTTTCAATACTGATTCTACCAATGATATTATGTAAAATGGTACACATAGGTTAATATTAAACAACATTCGATTTTCAAAAACGACACACTTATGCACACAATCTTCTATCTATACATCTATACTTATAATAAATCAGTAGAGGTGTAAATTCTGTACATTAAATATATTTTAAAAATAACTACCAGGGCGTGATAAATGATCGATACTGATGCCAAAAATGCAATCAGTAAAATTTTTGTCTGTCTGCCTGTCTGCCTGTCTGCCTGTCTGCCTGCTGTCTGTCTGTCAAACAAAAACCACTCGATAAATTTTGACAAAACTTGGTAAAATTATTCTTTATCCACCTCCTAATAGGGTATTGACATGAATAAATCGTATGATACACGTATATATGTATGTATGTATGATCGTATGATATATTACAGTGGGATGGCATGATTCAATAATCGCAAGTGAAAAAAAAAACGAATACGAAAAAGTGTGGCTAGTTAGGGTTGGACCACATCTGGCAGCACGGAATCGCCTTTTTCCGTCGCCCTTTCTTTTTCTGACGTTTAGAACTGCCATTTGCTAGGCCGAGACAGAAAGCATAATGCGATAGCACGCGGCGAAAACCTCGAGGCGATCGGCATCACGGACAAAATGCAATGGTCGGCAGGGAGACTCCGGAACGCTGAAGCGCGCAATAGCATGCTAACGCATCCTTACACCGCCGATCACTTGCTATCGCATGCTGTCCATGAACCGCTCTCTACTTCCAAAAAGGATGAACTCAGTATCTCCGTTTTATTTTGCGAATGCGTTTCTTTTTATTATTTTGATTTTGCATTTCTTGCAAAATACACGCTAGAATCACTGCTCTCTCTTCCGTGGTCCTATCCATCTCGCGCTTGAAACTAAACTGATCATGAAAGAACGCGGCAGTATGACACCCATGCTGCAGCATGCTGAAGCGTGCGATCGCCTTTTTTGTCTGCGGAATGCGACAGCGCGCGTTTCCATGCAGGAGCGCGCGTTCGCATGCGGCAGCATACTGCAGCACGTGGTAGCACAGGCGGAACAAATGCGATTCCGTGCTGCCAGATGTGGTCCAACCCTTAGCCACATTTTAATGTAGGTAGGTATCACTACTATTTTATGGGTGTTGTTATACTTTTAAGTACATACGTACATTCGTGCATGTAACCTGGACTTCTTGTAAAAGAGGAGGGTGTTTAGTCGTGAACGCAACGTTGGTTCTGATATAAAAATATAGATGGCGTTGCGCTGAACGCACCGTCGCATATTGTTTCCCAAGCTCTACCATAGATGGAGTTGTGCATTGACCTCGATTTTCTGTATCGCGGTGTTAAGATTCTCCGCTGGTTATATAAGAGCTTGACGGTTCGAAATACAGTTCAGTTCTCACAAGACAAGCAGTTGTTTCATTATACAGTATCCTACAGTAGTGGTTCAGTGCAAGTAAAGTGAAGTGCGTAAACATTTGGTCCTATCGAGTCGGACCGGTCGGCATAGAAACCAGGGTGGATCGCCCTGAAGTGCTGCCTAGCAATCTCACACAGTCAGTAGTGAGATTAGTGTTCGAGCGGGACTGCTGAGAAGCGGAACTGCCGAGCTGTGCAAGCGCTGGTGACAGCGCCGCACGCTGGGAATTGCAGCGGCCCACGATAGAGGGCGTGCCAGTCCTCTCCATAGTGGATATATTGGATTGCAGAGTTATTGCAATATAATATCACATATCTACGTGATTCCAGTCATACCAGTGTTATCGTATAAATATTCGTGTTCGTGTTCATAAGTGCAGTGTACGGCCAGCGAAGGTAATCGAATTCAAACTGTAAGTAGATTTAACATTGACTTTGAACTCTGAAAGACTTTATTTTTGTGTGTGTAGTTAAAAAATTACTAGAATTTGAACTATATAATATATGCGTGTTTTGTGTTGGCCACTATTGGCCTATATATGTATAAGTGTGTCTTGGTAACTATTGACCTTTGTATGTGTAAAGGACTCACTGTTGGGTGATAGATTTGTTTATTTATTTATTTCGCTTATTTCCACTTTAGTAAGTCTTTTAAATTCAATAAGTATGGAGTCTTTGTCATCTTTGATAAAAATACAGTTAGTAAATAAAAACTTAATTGAAAAGGGGCTAGTTAATTTTAAAAAATCTCCTAAGGAGAGGCTTACACCAAGTTACTTAACAAGTCGTTTAGAATCATTAGAAAATCAGTGGAAAGACTTTAGTCGAACTCACAAGAGTATCTTATTGCAAGCAGAAGAGTCAGATATAGCTAGCAATACTTACTTTACAAACGAGTTATATGATACCACAGAAGAATTGTATTTCAATTACAAGTCCCAATTAAAAGAACGCATAGGTTTTCAAGGCACATCAAGTTGTAATAATAGTACAAATTCAAGTTCAAAGGTCATGTCAAATATTCGATTACCCAAAATCACATTGCCAACATTTTCGGGACTATACACCGAATGGGCTTCGTTTAGAGATTTGTTTTTATCTTTAATTCATAAAAACGATGCCTTGGATGACGTGCAAAAACTTCATTATTTGAAGGGTCATTTAACAGGGGAGGCAGAGCAGCTTATGCGACATACCCCGGTAACTGCTTCGAATTATGAAGAGTGTTGGTCAATCTTAGTTAAAAGATACGATAACAAACGATTTCTCGCTAATTCTATGTTAAATAGATTTATGACACAACCAAATATTAGTAAAGAAACTGCATCCAATATCAAGTCATTACTGGACAATACTGTAGATTGTTTGCAAGGGTTGCAGAACTTGGATATAGATGTTCATTCTTGGGACACCATTATAATTTATATAGTTAGTGAAAAGTTAGATTGCGAATCTCGTAAATTGTGGGAGACGAGAGTCAGTGCATTAGATGATTTACCAACATTTCAAGAATTCAAAACATTCCTTGAATCCAGGTTCAGATCATTAGAATACTTAGATCCAAAATCCAATAAGTCTAGACCTCAAATTGTTAAATCATTTAATGTCACAACACAAAAATGCATCGTATGTTCTGGAGATCACAAATTATTAAATTGTAAAGAGTTTTCAAAAAAGAATTGTAATGAACGTCGTGACTTTGTCCGAGTCAACAACCTATGCTTTAATTGTCTAGGTAAAAATCACTCTGTATATAATTGCCGACAAAGAACCAAATGCAAAAATTGCAAGAAAAAACACCACTCGCTGCTTCACTTAGACGCTACTGTAGGTTTCTCTGATTCTGACAATAGGTCAGCAGAAGACAAGGTTGTGACAGCCGCGGTCGTCACACCCACAGCTCACGTTAGAGAGGGTACCAACGAATCGATTGCAAAACCCATTTGTTGTGTAGGGCAACTGGACCACAGTCTTGGATTACTGGCAACAGCCCTGGTCCAAGTTGAGTCTCATAGAACCAATACTGTGCAGACTTTTAGAGCTCTGTTAGACCAGGGCTCTCAGGTATCATTGATTACCGAAGCCACAGTTCAGTTTCTTGGGTTGCATAAGGTGCCCACTAAAACTGGCATACATAGATTAGGCGATGACGAGGGAAGCTCAGTCCCCTCTAGGTCAATGGTGACATTCAAATTACAGTCTCGTCTAGATCCAAACTATTGTTTATATGTCAGTGCATATGTAATGAATAAACTCACTGCAAATCTTCCGGAAAGGAAGATAATACAAGTTCCTTCGTCGCTTGCAAACTTGCAATTAGCAGATCCTTCATTCCACACACCAGGAAAGATTGATCTGCTCTTAGGTGCACAAGTGGTCGGAGAAGTTCTTTTAGACGGTTTGGTTAAGGGTCCGCCTGGTAGTCCAGTCGCACAGAAAACCAAACTTGGATGGATCGTCTCGGGCGAAATCCAATCCTCAGCTGTCTCTAGGCCAGTATGTTATCATACAGTAGTACAGTCAGCAGATGTCAATGACCTCATGCGTAAGTTTTGGGAGTTAGAATCGGAGCCTTCAGTTCAACGTATTTTGAGTGAGGAAGAACAGAAGTGCGAAGATTTCTACTCCAAGACCACCAAACGCGATGCAACTGGGCGGTATATTGTAAAATTGCCTTTCAAAACTGAACACCCCAGTTGCGCACTTGGAGGGTCCTCCGAGGTCATTGCTCGCAGACGTTTTCTCAACCTAGAGAGAAGATTAATTAAAGAACCAGAACTTTGGGAACAGTATAGGGCTGTTATCAATGAGTATATTCAGTTGGGACACGCTGAAGTGGTCCCATTAGTGGAATTAGGTAATGATGCGTTCTACCTACCACATCACGCAGTGGTACGTGACGATAAAGTCACTACCAAGGTTAGGGTCGTCTTTGACGCTTCATGTTCTGGCCACAATGGTGTATCCTTAAATAAGGAATTAATGGTGGGCCCAACCCTACAACCTGATTTGCGTCAAGTTATAATGCGATGGCGTCGCCATCCAATTAGTTTAGTTGCGGACATAGTCAAAATGTACCGTCAGGTTATGGTTAGTAAAGAGGATGCTGATTATCAACGCTTTCTGTGGCGTGACAAACCAGATGCAGAGTTGGAACATTTCCGACTCATGCGTGTCACATTCGGTACAGCTTCTGCTCCTTACCTGGCCGTCCGCACACTACAACAGCTTGCTCATGATGAAGGAAGCAAGTTTCCCTTAATAGTCGATCGAATTATTAAGGATTTTTATGTCGACGACTTTTTATCGGGTTGTGAATCTATTGCTGAGGGTCAACAAATACATCAACAAATGAACGATTTGTTAAGTCGCGGAGGCTTTCAGCTTCAGAAGTGGTCTAGTAGTAATGTTGATTTGCATAATAAAATCAAGGAGGGACCATTAACTGAAAATTTAGAATTAAAATCAGATTCAGATATGAAGATCTTAGGTCTCACTTGGGATAGACTAACTGACACTTTCAAATATACTGTAAATCTTCCTCCGCTTGAAGCCCCTGTAACTAAACGCAAGGTAGTGTCAGATATCGCTCGCTTATTTGATCCTCTCGGTTGGTTGGCTCCTGTTGTTATCACAGCTAAGGTGTTTATTCAGCGTCTCTGGCTAGCAGGCATTGAATGGGACGATGAACTTCCTGATCAGCTCTTAAAGGAATGGACCATGTTTAGAAATAACCTTTACCGAGTGCAAGAATTTAAATTACCGCGGTGGATTAGTACAAGTAAACGCGATGTCCTTTTAGAGTTGCATGGATTTTGTGACGCCTCCAATATTGCTTATGCGGCAGTAGTTTACACTCGGTGCATAGGCTTTGATGGGAATGTGCAGGTTAGTCTTGTAGCCTCAAAGACCAAAGTGGCTCCGGTCAAACAGGTATCCATACCTCGTTTGGAGTTATGTGGTGCAGTGCTTCTATCAAAACTCCTGCGGGAAGTGTCTGACACCTTAGGCGTACGTAAGGAAAACATACGTGCATGGACTGACTCAACAGTGGTACTCGCCTGGCTAAGCAGTCATCCCAGCCGTTGGAAAACGTTTGTTGGGAATAGGGTATCTGACATACTCACTTTTATGAACAGTAATCAGTGGTCACACGTTCAGTCTAAAGATAATCCTGCCGATTACGCATCGCGCGGCGTAAATCTCTCAGAATGCGCAAACTTAGTGTTATGGAAGCAGGGACCTAGTTGGCTACAAAAGGCTGAAATAAACTACAACAGAAGGTTGATAAAGGACACCAACTTAGAGGAAAAAGGGGTACTAGCATGCAATGTCGTAACAAGGGATGAGGATTCTATTGTAAATAAATATTCGAGTTTGAGGAAACTTACTAGAGTAATCGCCTACTGTAGAAGGTTTTTAAATTTTAAGAAAAAAAATGACACGGTTAAGTTTAATAATTTTCTCACACACACTGAAATTAACAAGGCATTATTAACCTGCATAAGATTATGCCAACAGGAATATTTTATGACAGAAATTGAAATGTTACAGACAAAGGGAAAATTAGACAAGGCAGGAGTACTCAATTCACTCAATCCTCATTTAGATAACGATCAACTTCTGAGAGTTGGCGGTAGACTTCATAAAGCCAATCTTCACGAAGATACTAAGCATCCTCTCATTATCCCTCATAAGTCACATTTAACGAATCTTTTAATCGCTGACGCTCATGAGCGCACATTGCATGGTGGTCCTCAGTTAGTTTTAAATTATTTGAGATCCAAATACTGGATTATTAATGCAAAAGGAGTTGTTAGACAATATATTCGTAAATGTGTTAAGTGCATGCGGTATTCTGCTCGGCCTGTAGCTCCATTGATGGGGTCATTGCCTTCGGCAAGAGTCAACGCTAGTCGACCTTTCCTCAAAAGTGGTGTTGACTATGCAGGACCAATTAGTATCAGGTCATCTAAAGGTCGCGGTCACCATGCTACCAAGGGCTATATTTGTTTGTTCATATGCATGGCCACTAGGGCCATACACTTGGAGGTTGTGAGCGATATGACCTCACAGGCCTTTTTAGCTGCTTTTAAGCGGTTTACTGCAAGGAGAGGTCATTGTCACGAAATGTGGAGTGATAATGGTACTACCTTTGTCGGAGCTAACAAGGAGTTAAAGGCCTTATTCACTCACGAACGAATTGGAGTAAGGGCGGAACTTTCGGAATGGTTGGCAACCAATGGGACAACTTGGCACTTCATCCCACCTCACTCGCCAAACTTTGGAGGACTTTGGGAGGCAGGGGTGAAGTCCTGCAAACATCACCTTAAAAGGGTGGTTGGAAACCACACTCTTACTTTTGAGGAGATGTCTACAGTTTTAGCCCAGACCGAAGCATGCCTCAACTCCAGACCAATTTCGGCTATAAGTAATAATCCAGATGACCCATATCCTCTTACTCCGGGACATTTTCTAATTGGAGAATCGCTACTCCTTGCACCAGAATCGAACTTTGAAACCTCAAATGTTAGCAATTTGCGGCGATGGCAGTTGACACAGCGTTTGGTCCAAGATTTCTGGCGTAAGTGGTCCCGGGAATATCTCGTTCAGTTCCATCAGAGGAACAAATGGACTCAACAAACTGTGGAACCTAAAATAGGTGATGTAGTATTAGTTGTGGAGGATGATTTGCCACCTGCGAGATGGCTTCACGGGTTAATTATCGAAAAGCATTCTGGCTCGGACAAGGTCACACGAGTAGTATCATTGCGCTGTAAGGGCACAATTGTTAAAAGACCTGTGTCAAAGTTGATTGTACTCCCTATTACCACTTAATTAATATGTAAAAATTGTTGTAGCATTAAGAATCATTTTATTTTGTTAATTCTTTGTGCTGTAAGGAGATAATAGTTAAGAGACCTGTGTAAAGATTATATCACTTAAGTATTATGTAAAACTTGTGTAACATTAAGAAGCATTCTTTGTTAATTTATTTACAGTCCACTTTCGAATAAAAAAATGTTTAATTATGTTATGGACAATCTGTCCATGGTGGGCGGGATGTTTAGTCGTGAACGCAACGTTGGTTCTGATATAAAAATATAGATGGCGTTGCGCTGAACGCACCGTCGCATATTGTTTCCCAAGCTCTACCATAGATGGAGTTGTGCATTGACCTCGATTTTCTGTATCGCGGTGTTAAGATTCTCCGCTGGTTATATAAGAGCTTGACGGTTCGAAATACAGTTCAGTTCTCACAAGACAAGCAGTTGTTTCATTATACAGTATCCTACAGTAGTGGTTCAGTGCAAGTAAAGTGAAGTGCGTAAACAGAGGGTAAAATAAATAAACGACCCATCCCCCATAATTCATTTGCTATTTTGCTGAATATCATCTCAAGGGTGCACGCATTCTAAGCGTATGTATGTATGTTTGGTGTTTCTATAGGTACTGATTTGGAGGAGTTCATAAATATAATGAGGTGTCTTTTTGAAATTTCAGGCCACCCCGCCCCTTGGTGAGATTTTGTGAGATTTTATTCAAAACCTCCCCAACGTCACGTGAGATTTTTCAAAATGTGGGTAGGTATCTTAATAAACGCTGGTAAAAATACCCAGCCAGGGTTTAGGCTCCAGAGATGAAGCACAATACGTTCGCGACGACGGTTTCTGCTATCGGCGTCTCATAATCCTTCAGGACTCCAGTTTTTACTGGTAAACATACAGATTTTTTTTATGCCTGTACCTATCTATCAGTCGCACAGCAGAGACACGAAGACGACTAGGGTTTGCGCAATATGGAACTTTGAAGCGGTACCTACCCTTCGGCTCAGTTGGTGTTACTGGGATACTTAAACGCCAATCGCTAGGAATAGTTTTTCCCATACCAGTAGAGATGCACAAGCTCGCGACAGCGCTTAGCCTGACCCAGTTGCTACAGGAGGTCATAGGGATGCGATGTAGAGCGGCAACGCCAACTTATGCTCCACTGTGGCCTCTAGGTAGTGCTGACAACGTTTACGCCCGCTGGATTCGAAACAGGAACCTACCGAAGCAAGTAAGAGTCTGACACTCTCTCTCGCCTTACTCTGAGCGGGAGAAGTCATTTGATGATTTTTCCCTGACAAAAAAAAAAAGGTTTCCTCACGATGTTTACCTTCACCGTATGTCAGTGGTGTCTAAATAATCATAGAAAGTACATATAACTCTGAAAAAGTCACATTGGTACTTGCCAGGTTTCGAACCCACACCATGAGAAGCGGGCTCCCACGACAGGAAACAAGCGTTTCCCACATTAAAAATTTAAATGTTGCGCACAACTAAATAATAGATATGTTAAAAAACAAAACTGAGATTATTGGAATCTGAAAAAAAACAATGCTGTGATGTTGTGGACAGGATCATAACTGTTATAAAAAAATTATCCCATCCATGTTTGGCGTTTAGGGGCTCGTCAAAAACATTATATGAGCATGATAACGGTAATTTTCTCAAAGCAATAGAAATGATAGCAGCCTTGATTCAGTTATGCGAGAACATATTCACAGAATTCAAGCCTGGAAATTGGATTCAATTCGCATGATTCACTATTTAGGAGATTAAATTCAGAATGAAATCATTGATTGACCATAAAAAATTATATCTTGAACAAAGTCAGAGAATCAAAATATTTCTCCATCATATTAGATTGCACACCAGATGTAAGTCATAGAGAACAAAATTAAATTACAGTTATACTCAGGTATGCCATTTTACACAGTGAAACAAAATGTTACCTATGACATGCTACATTTTTATTGGTAGACATAGACACAGACTGTGGACACAAATATACACACACCGCGATCTCGACCCAGAGCAGGAGAAGGAACGGGGGGTTTTTAGTCAGTAAGAGTCTGACACTCTCTCGCCTTACCCTGGGCGGGAGAAGAAATGAATAATTTTTCGTTGTAAAATATTTCTTACTTTTTAACCTAGATCGTGTAAGGCCGCCCCGTTTCACTGTGTCTACACAGTGAAACGGGGCGGCATAATGGGAATTGCGTACGGGTTCAAACCCCTAGCGGCGGGCCTGGACTTATGGAGCGCCGCCTCGAGTCCCAACTACCGGATCCTTGCAACGACTGTCGTAACCGCTTGTGACATCAGGTCCGCTGCCGCCTGATGCGACCTCCCGTTCACCAGCACCAGCGTGTCGTCAGCGTAACAGATTACTCTGACGCCGCTCGGGAGGTCGGTGCGTAGCGCCCAATCGTACCCGATGTTCCACAAGAGCGGTTCCTGGACCGATTCCTGTGGAACATGGCGAGACATCTCTCGCCGGTTCTCATGCCCCGGTAACCGGAGAAGTTGATGCATCTGTCCGTCAAGTAAGCCACGACTACGCGACGGAGATTGGCAGGCACCCGATGATACTGGAGTGCCTTCAGGTGATACAGGATGCACTGACTTCAGGGCAGCGAGTTGAAGGACGACCCGCCCCATGGCCAGCGCAGTCTCCGTCGTGCGATTGCGTCCACCTTGATTGCGTCCAGATCGCCGTCTACGTAAGCCGAACTGTCCTTCCGCTGCCCGTCTTTTACGACAGTGGAAAATGGCCCCTGTCCAAAGTGCGCTGAAAACACGAGAGCCCCCGAGGCCAGGACTCAAGCCCTAGCAGGCAGCTATCGAAGTCTTTGGTGTCGGATACTGTACTGGAGTTTTGAAATATTGCAGCATCAAAGACCAGTGCTTTTGAAAAATTACTCAAATGTGTATATTACAATAGCCTGTAAAGGTGTTTTTAAAGGTTGACGAAATGTGGAGGTGAAACGAATAGGTAATGTATTGTGATGTGAAATATGAACTCGGTTAAGTTATCGTTGCGGCGATGCTTTACTCGTGTTCAAATCAAAATGTAAAGTACTTAACTTTTGAAGCAACGTTAGAATGAATTACCGTTTTAAGCAGTTCCTCAGATATTCGCAACACAGATTCGCAATAAGTTAATAATTTTTAGCTCATTCAGCATAATATAAGCAGAAATCTGAACAGCAAAATGTTTTTAAAAAATTGATATTTTATCATGCTCGCATACTGTGTTATCATTCAAAGGTTCGATGTTAGTACATTGCTATAAAATCAAAGACATTAATTATATACTCTATGTATGCTTGCCCTATGGTCAAGAATATTATATAGAACACTGGATGTTGCCCCTACAAGAAATTATTGAATCCAAGTTTATTCACCTTTCGTATGTTTTTTATCTCGCTCACACTTGAATAAAATGTTGCCATAATAAAATGACTTTTTACCTTGGTAACTGATCATAAATATATGACCAAAAGAGAGGCACACATATTTTATGTTTATTTTAAAATCCAAATATCAGCCTTAAAAATTTAAACAATTTAAAAGTTATTCATAGTTTATTTAGGCTATTTTAAAGTTGTTTTTTTATTAAAATTATTTTTAAGTTTACCCACTTTTAAACTTTTAACGTGGAGTTCAAAACTTGTAACACTGTTGGGGTAGTATTATCCAAAATGGCTACTCTGTCAATTACTTTTCGACTACTCGAAGTGTTTGACTGAAGTATTTCGAGGATTTGTGAATTAATTTAAAGTGCCTTATTATGTATTGCGTAGTCAAAGATTGTACAAGTGTATGGAACCCAACATCAAATGTCATCTTTCACAGGTAAGTCCAGAAATACCATATTTTAAGTTATACATTATCGTTACCTATTTTATGCCAATATTTAAAAAATCTGTAAATATTTACGTTCGAAACGGTGTCACAAACATTTATCTAGTAATCTTTGTCATCGTTTAGAAATTTATATGTGTAAATCGCATTTAATTATTAAAAAACAGGTACGTTTAGTCTTAGACGTCAAAATTATGTGTTTGTAAACAAAGAGCTAAAGGGTGACCATATTTTTTAAGTTAGGTAGATACTTTTTGATTTGTGGAATGGTTGAATTTTATGTAGGCCTCGTTGCTCTTATAATGAGACTAACGTGTTATATCTGAGGGTAAAACAGAAAGGTCTTCAAATTTTAATAATTAATACAGTGTTGAAACTAAGTTTAGAGAGGTCCTGTTATTTTGCTCTAATTACAGTAAATTAAATCAGTCAACTCGGTTAATATACAATTAATTTTATGTTTCAGTTTTCCTAAGGACTCGGAAAAAAGGCAGAAATGGTTGTCTGTTATACCATTAAAAGGGAAGTTTTATGAATCAGCAAAGATTTGTAGCTTACACTTTAAGCCGGAGAATTATGATCCATTAAGACCAAAAAGGCTTTTAAATAGTGCTGTTCCGGTTGATTCTGTACAATTATGCTCCTGTGGTAATAACGTTATGGTAAGCATTTTTTACATTTCACAATGTGCTGCTTACCCATCCAACAACCATGTTGAGAATAATATTTCGAATTACAGGCATGTAAAACGCCATTCAAATGCTTGGTTTCACCTAATGCAATGATACCGACAGAAACTGATAGGTACTTGTTCCACAGTGTCAGGAAAAGAACACAGCTATTGCGAAAAGGACATACACATCATACAAAATGAAAATATTGTAAGTATTTAACTTATTGTCTAGTATTAAGGTATGTTTTTATCCTTTTCAAAATTTGCTGCTTACATACCTAGCAATCATGTTAACAATAATATTTCAAATTACAGGCAAGTACAACGCCATTCAAGTGCTCGGCTTCATCAAATGAAACAATACCAACGCACAACACACACAGTGAAAATATTGTAAGTATTTAATTTATTGTGTAGTATTAGCTTGTACTTATGGCATAGAAGTGAAAATACATCCCTACCAAACCTTCAACATCCAGGTTAGGTTTTTTTTTGTTTTTTCACGATGTAGTAAGCTCATGATAGACATTGAGTCCTTTTGATCATCTAAGTTGTTACTGATTATAATCTTTGTTCCACAGGTAGTTAATGAAAATGAACTGCCAGCGAAACGACGCCGCTTAAAAGATAGTAATGTTCAATGTAAAATAAAGTCACTGCGAGAAAAGTGTTTGGAAAAAAAGAAAAAAAATTACAACAAAAAGTTGCGCGAAATTAACAAAAAATAAAAGATTTGAAGTCGTTAGTAAACATTGTTCGTAATTACAGAATATAACAGAATTCATAGTTCATAAAATTTTACAAAAAAACACTTGTACCTTTTGTCATCAATTATTAACTACCGAAAATGAAAAAAAAAATATGATCATGATTATTTTGTTAATATTAATAGACATTCTGTGTTTACGACCTTTGTAAATAGAGGTAAATTATGTTTCGCATCTGATGCAGCGTTCGAGGTAGTGCGCTACTCAGATAGTTTGTTTAAGCACTCGGTATCCAAAGGTATACTGTATAATCGAAATTAGTGTTAGCGGTCCTGGAAATTTTTTATCCATTGTTGCAGGAATTATTTGTGCCTAAACATCCAATCACTAATACTTGTATGGATTTACACGAAACTTTTTTTTTTTATGCAGACGGATTACCTGATGGTAAGCAATCAGCGCCGCCCATGGACACCCGCAACGGAGGAGTTACGAGTGCGTTGCCGACCTTTTAGGGATTTGGGATTTGGAGATTTAGGGATTGAGGAGGGATTGAGGGAGGGGAAGGATTGGGCCTCCGGTAACCTCACTCACACGGCGAAACACAACGCTGTGGTTGTTTCACGCTGGTTTTCTGTGAGGCCGTGGTATCACTCCGGTCGAGCCGACCCATTCGTGCCGAAGCATGGCTCTCCCACACTTAAAAATAATAAAATATATTTCGAAACTTAAATAATAAAATATATTTCGAAACTGAAATAATAAAATATATTTCGAATAGTTTATTTAAAATAAGAATTCATTCTTATCTGAAAACTTATACTCAAAGGCTTTTGGGTGACATTCGCACTAAAAGGCAAAAATTGCATAAAACTGTTTTATTTTCACACGTGTGATATAAACTTGTGATTTTTATTAATAAAAATGATTTTGCACTGTAATGACTTTTTTTAAATATCCCCAGTACGGTCTGACGGCAACCTACCAATTATTCACCATCCGCTAACCCGCGCCTATGGTGGCTGAAAATCGAGATCGGGATCCTATCGTCAACACACATGATCTTACATTCGCCCTCTTTCAATATGTATAGACATTTGTTATTATTTAAATAAAAAGGACTTGATACTAGGCTTATTGATTTGGAATAAAAACGAGGACTTGTAACTGTTTAAGGAAATTTATTGAATGGTTGATATCGTGTGATAAGTGATATGGAAGACAGAGGAGTTATCGATAGCGTGACGAGTGACAGGACAGAATGGAAGAAAAAAACATATTGCGTAGACCCCAAATAAAACGGGACTAGGGCAGGAAGATGATGATGGTTGATATCGTGGACTGGTAAGATCTCTTATGAAATCAAATAGGTATTGGCTTTTAGCTGCAAGTAATTTTTAAGCTTAAATGGAAACTTATCAGCTTGACTTGTTTTCAAGGGGTGTTTTTGAAAGAATACTTATCATTATAATTCTTATTGTTTACATACGTAGTATTACCTTTTTAATTTGTGTTGCTTACCTGCCAAAATATTTGTGTCAAGTTTAATATCTAAAGAAATGATATCTAGATATAGCAGTATTACTGTTAAGTGTTAACGGTTGTGTGTATACGTAAGTACTCTTAAGGGTGTATTAAGATGACATGCGCTGAACACGCACAGCATCCGCGCACGCTTTGTGCTCGCCTTAGACCTAAAACATACGCAAGCGACGTAAAGCGAAGGCACGGGGCCGGCGCAGCGCAGGCGTTGGACAATTCACAAACATGCGGTAAACACTCATTAAAACATCTGTTATTCCAAAATCAAAATCGATCTTCAAGGCACCAACCGTTGTTTCCTTATCAGCACAAGAACACAGTTCAAAGCAAAAACCAACAGTATTTCTACATTTAAAAAATGTTTCTGGCCATGAAATGTTGACAAATATTTAAATATTTTTTATAATTTTTATGTAATGCCAATAAACGTTCTAAGGTACCCTCAACGCATACGGTATGTTGGTAGCATGACGTAGTTTTCGATCAACGCAAATGGTGCGTTGGTAGCAACGAATGGGATAAGGAACATACGACAGACAGACAAACATTTTAGCCATTGTATTTTTAGCATCAGTATCGAGTTATCGACTACCAACCCCTGATAGTTATTTTGAAAATATATTTAATGTACAGAATTGACTTCTCTACAGATTTACAAATATATGTATGTATAGATTACTAAACCAAAACTAATACGATCGAAAACCACACTAAAATAGAAATGTTGAATTTAAACAATCATAAATATGTACAAAATATCCTAAAGCTAGTAAAAATAGTTGTCACCCTGATGAAAGAGATGCAAAACATAAATGACGTGTATCAAGGTCATTTTATTAGTCCTCAGTTCTTTTTTCTTGGTGCAACATCCAGTGTACTTTATAATATTCTTGCCTATGGTAGTAGCAAGGTAATAATATTTTTATGGTGGTAGTAGGAAAGGAACGCACTTTTTTATTGTTTAGTTGGCAAACTAGCAACTGTTTCCGGACTTAAAAAGTTGCCAATTTAGGAATTGTTTCCCAAGTAAAGGGTAATCTAGCGTGTTTATACTTTGATTATATATTTGATTTTCAGAGATTTTGTAATGGTCACAACCCTATGAAAATATCAACAATATAAAAAATTAAAGTTTTGATGATTCTTGCGTTCAAAACGTATATTTATTATAATTATAAATAATTTTGAGGAATCAATATGTTAAAAAATGGCAATACTAAATCCATCGTCAACTTCGATTCTGAATGTTGTTTGACATGTTTGCATCTTTTACTCTTGTTTAGTTGTTTTGTAATAATTGTTCCTAATTATTCAAGGGCTGTTGCTGTTGTCACTTGCATGTGCATATTTTACAGATAATATTATTGAATAAGTTACTATACTACTTACAGTCATAAAGACTCAGTAAATTACCTTGGTAAGTGTGGTAATTATTAATTTCTATATCAAATACTTAAAATAAAAATGGTCGCCATTTTGCTCTGGATTTTAATATTTTTTTATACCTACGAATTATTTAATAGTATTGAGTACCTAAAACCTTATGACTGAATATTTGTACAGCTACCTTCGAACTACTATAAATAAGAAGTTTTATGCTATACTTAGTTTGGCTTTTGGGGTCTTAGAAGTACCCGGACATTTCCTCGTGCTCATTCATATTTACAGATTTTAAAACAAATATTTATATTTATGGGTAGTGGGTCTTAGATTCTCTTTAGATCTTATGTTTACATGTATTAATATTATTAGTATTCATTTATTTAAATAATGAAATAAGATTATAATTAAGGTAATAAACGACAATTTTTATAGGATTTCGAAGTCGAGGGTGGAAGAATAATTGCTTCCAATATTATATCGCCTTGACACGGATATTTAATAACTTTTTGTAGGAATAATAAATAAACGATAATTCGTTTTTGTGCATAACTTGCACACGTGGATTACATCCTTTAGCGACAATTTACTTCTACCTTCTACCGAGGCGAGAGTGCTTGGTTTTTTTAATGCTGTTCATTACACAAATACTATTACCTACTTCTGTAGGTATATTGGTTTACTTATATTTTCGACAAATTATGTACTTACATGATAATCAGTTCTTTATTTTTTTGTTTAGACATGTCCGAGTCTGTAGGAAGAGGAAGGGCCCGTGGTCGGGCCGGGAGGGGCGGTGATAATGCCGGTCCTCCACCGCGTCGACCTGGCGAGGCACCGAGACCTGGTACTCAGCAACCAGTCCCTACAGGCCCTCGGCCACAACCGCCTACTCCATGGGGACCCCCTACGGCACAAGCAGGCAGAGCCTCACACAGATCCACTCCATCCACTCATCAAGAGCATCCTGGTGATGTAGATGTGCAACAGAGAATGCAAGCAATGCAGATTGGTAATTAGTTATGACATTGAGAACTCATCTTGTGTTATAAGTACTACAACTTTTTACTTTTAGGTCTCATAACAAACTATGTCGAACAAATACTGTTGAGTTTTATCTTTTTATTAGATAGTAGGCTGTTGTTCCAAATGGTAAAATATTACCATGTGCTGAATACAGTAAATTCAGCAATAAATTTTGTAGCTGCCATAATTTATTTATAACGATAACATAAAAATTATTGAAAAAGAGTATCCATAGTTTCTTAGTGATTCTTCTCCATCGGAATCTACACTTTGGAATGTGCAAATAGTTTGAATAAGACTGACCGACAGGCTGACACTTTTTATCGTTAAGCTTTGTTTACAATTAAAAGTGCCCATAAGTGGCTATTTGAAAAATCCGTTAACAAAATAATTTTATAATTAGGGTTTAGTTTGTTGGTCTGTCTTATTTGCTTGTAGGTACCTATGAAGAAAATGAGCAAAAAACCTCCATGGTTACTGATGATTACATAGCATTTTATTTTGTTAGCACACCTAAGCATTTATACATAGCCATATCATTAAAATATAATTAGGTACACATTTGGCCCCTGGTAATAAGCAATAATTATTGTTTTATCAAGACGTCAGCAAGAATATTTGGTCTTCCATTGACACTGTCAACTTTTTCTCATCAACAAGAGCCATGTTGCGTATTACCGAGGTGTTTACAGTAAAATGGCTGAATTTGTACTTGATTATATTTCAATGGTATTAACATTACAATAAATAAATATGTGAAAATGCTGAGGTATGCTTACAAATTAAAAGAATACTATGTAATCATACAGTTAATCTCATTCAATCAGTTTCAGAATTAAATTCTTCATTACATCATTTAGTTGCAATGTGAGAACTTGAACACACTAGCGACTTAAAAAGCTGATGTGTTAATGCAATTAATGGATTTGGAATTTTTTATATAATTATTGGGGGCGCTTTTACTACATTTTCTGGGAGATTGTTCCCTTCCTGATATTCTGGTTTTACAGAGGGCTTGTTTGTTTATTTTTATGAAACATACAGAATTCCTTTTTTTTTTAATAAAAAGTCGTTGCCCCATACTAGGATTTTCTCCTGTGTCATGGGTGCATTTACAAACATACAATTTCACATACACACACACCCAGACCCAAAACAACAATTTGTGGATCACACAGTGTTTTTCCGTGCGGGAATCGAACGACACGTTGCACAGCAGCCAGCCCAGCCACAGCGCCAACCGTGCAGCAACAGTGCCGTGTTTAAATATCATAAATGCAATACTTAACCTACTTTATGAACGACTCAGTACTACGACTTACCAAACAAACAATCATCTACTAAAAAAAAAAAAATGTGACAGTGTTCATGTTCCATTTTGTTACATTTTAGCTGCTACATCGCAACCAACCCCTGCTGGCGATCAAGGAGCCGGGGTAATCGGGCGTGGCTCACGACGTGGTGGAGGCAGGGTGCTGCCAGAACAAATGGTCATTTTGCGTACACGCCCCAGTACCATCCAATCTAAAAAGGGTAATAATTTGTTTAATATTTATATATTTACGTGCACATTGAGTACTGCGATAATTATTATAGACGGTATTTAATAGGCCCAATGATATACCAACACACACACACCCGCAACACCAAAGTAGTTACGAGTGCTTTGCCGGACTGTTGGGGATAGGGGTTGCGGAAATAAGGATCGGGAAGGGATAGAGGAAGGGGCGGGATCGGGCCTCCGGTAACCTCACTTACCCGGCGAAACACAGTGGTTGTTTCACGCCGGTATTCTGTGAGGCCGTGGTATCACTCCGGTCGAGCCGACACTTAAAAACTTCGAACAAGACATGTAAATTCATGTTATTAAAAACCACAAATTGAATTTAATTAAAAATAATAATGTTCATGATGTTTAATTTGATTTTCCGAATAATCAGCTTCTGGTACTAAGTCAGAAACGATTTTCATAATTCAGTCCAAGACGTTGTTTTAACTTTCATACCTTTTTGGATAGCCGATAAAACAAGGATATTTTACTAATAATTTGTACACCTGGTGTAGTAGTTTTTTTTGTGCTAAGATATTTTGTGTGAAGTAATAGCAAAAATTACAAAAAAAAGTTTGATTAGTGATCTTCACCAAAGTTTTAGTCATTTTGAACTTTTAATTATTAAAAACAATTCGCTATGCCGTCAACTACAGTATAGCCGGCCCGTGAATAATTTTCGAAAACTTCGGTAGAACATTCGGTACAACTATGATGTCCTGTAAGGAATATGTTGTTTTAATTTTGTTATTTTCGTTATTAGGTACTACTGGCAACCTCATTGACCTCAAAGGCAATTATTTTATGGTCAAAACTACACCACAGTGGCGTCTGTACCAGTATCATGTTGATTTTTCTCCGGAAGAAGACAGCACCCACATTAGAAGGGCACTTATGCGTGTCCATGCTAAAACTCTGGGCGGGCAAGTATTTTTGTTCTAATTGTTATTATAGATATAGTCTGAGGTATTGATATTGAAGAAAGGACCAATAGTGAAATCGGAAAAATAGTTACTACTGACTTTACAAAACATTTAAGTTGTAACTTATGTGTGTATAAACATGATTGACTTTTATTCTTCCTCAAATGGCCCTAACTAGTGTGTGCAAATGTCAGGTACTTACTATTTACTCACTTACCAGTTACCACTCTGCTACATATAGCCCTTGCTCCTCCATACTGGGGCTGCATCAGGCCGTATTAGAATTGACTTCATGCTTGGCTCACTTCATCTTTTCTATAAGACTTCAATTGCGTTGAGATTGCTTAGTGAAGTGAGTGAGTAATTTTACCTGTAGATTATGGTAGAACCAGAGAGATATGGTGATGGAGATTGATCTTTAGGTAGTAAAAAACATGTTTTTATACAGGTATTTGTTTGATGGCTCAGTGCTGTACACAGTCAAAAGATTACACCCAGATCCCCTGGAGTTGTACTCTGATAGGAAGACTGATGACCAAAGGATGAGAATATTGATAAAGGTAAGAATTTTACTAACTAAACTATTTTTAAATCCTTGGTTTTTTATATTAAGAAGTTAGTATACATAATGAAGAAAAGGTAGAAATGGGTTGTTTTAAATAATAAATTTTGTCATAGTGCTTTGTGATATACAGTATCACACAACTCCCAAGGGTTTGATGTGTGCTTTATACAACTAAGGGCTGATTTTTCAATAGTTTTTAAGTGTGGGAGAGCCATGCTTCGGCACGAATGGAAAACCACAGCGTTGTGTTTTTCCGTATGAGTGAGGTTACCGGAGGCCCAATCCTTCCCCGGCCCCAATCCCTAAATCTCCAAATCACTAATCCATAAAAGGTCGGCAACGCACTCGTAATTCTTCCGTTGCGTGTGTTCATAGACGGCGCTGATTGCTTACCATCAGGTAATCCGTCTGCTCGTTTGCCGACCAATTACATAAAATAAAAGTCAGATGAATGTTATCTCAGGAATAAAATTTATGCTTATACAAACATTCTGATGCGACAGCATCATAATTATTCCCCAGGGAACTTTTATGTAACCATTGAAAAATCAGCCTTTAATGTAAAGATTTGTACAACTTTTTGTTTATAAATTCAACATGTGAGAACAATTTTATTTTTATGTATTATAATTGCAGCTTACTTGTGATGTCATCCCCGGAGACTACCATTACATACAGATATTCAATATCATAATAAGGAAATGCTTCCAAATATTGAATCTGCAGTTGATGGGCAGAGATTACTTTGACTCTGAGGCTAAGGTAAGCTAACTTTAAGTTAAACATTGATGAAACATGCTATCATCAATTCATATTGTAAATATGAATTGATGATAGCATGTGACATCATGATATACTTTACTGCAGGTTGACATCCCTGAGTATCGCCTTCAAATTTGGCCTGGATACAAAACTACTATCAATCAATATGAAGATCACCTGTTAATGGTTACTGAAATTACTCATAAAGTAAGTATCGCCAGAGCTTTTCAACTCAATGTCTACTTTTCATAATGGTGGTCTAACATTCTTTTAAATTTAATAGGTTCTTCGCCTTGACACTGTTCTGCAAATGTTAAGTGACTATGCTGCAAGTAAAGGGGGAAATTACAAAAAGATATTTTTGGAAGATATTGTGGGCAAAATAGTAATGACTGTTTACAATAAAAAGACATACAGAGTTGACGATGTTTCATGGCAAGTGTCGCCTAAGTCCACATTCAAAATGAGAGATGAGACCATCACATACATGGATTATTATAAAAAGGTATTTGTCAAAACTTAGGAATAGAAATAAATTAAATATAAAAAATATTATATCCAATTGTTATCATTTAATAGATTTTGTTATAACAGGTACAATAACTTCTAATTGTGTTCTTCATATTTCCAGAAATACAAGATCAATATTCATGATACTGACCAGCCTTTGTTAATCTCGCGCTCCAAACCACGTGATATTCGTGCTGGAATGCCTGAGTTAGTATATTTGGTACCAGAACTGTGCCGTCAGACTGGACTGACAGACGAGATGCGCACCAACTTCAAGCTGATGAAGGCACTTGATGCCCATACCAAAATTGGCCCAGATGTTCGCATACAAAAACTGATGGCATTCAATCAAAGGCTGACTAGAAACCCAGAAGTTGTTAAGGTGCTGATATATACTTTATATCAAGTTTACTTCGTTTTTGTGGCCATATTTGTAATATAATAATAAAATTAAACTGTTTAGGAAATGGCTGACTGGGACCTTAGTTTATCAACTGAACTGGTCAAGATTAAAGGTCGTCAACTACCGCCAGAAAATATTGTGCAAGGCAATAACGATCGTTATCCAGCTGGAGACACTACCGAAGGGTGGACCCGTGATATGCGGTAAGTAATTTTTATTTAAATATATTTATTCTACAAATCTTTTAATATTTAAACAAAATATATTTGACTTATGTGTATATTTTCAAATATCAGATCAAAGCCCTTGTTGGAGATTGCTCAACTGCCGTCTTGGGTGGTTATAACTCCAGAGAGGCAGCGTCGTGAAGCTGAAGGCTTTGTAGACTTGATTATGAAAACAGCTGGAGGTGTAGGTTTCCGTATGCCTCGACCAGAAGTAGGTGCGTGCAGGTTCACAGTATCATTGTATTAAATAGCTGTGCCTTGTTGAATACCTGTAATAAGTTTATTATTAATATTTCAGTTACTATCCGGTATGACAGTCCCATTGAATACGCAAATGCCTGTGAGAATACCATTGCGCGTAAAAATCCTGCCATGATCCTGGTCGTTCTAGCTCGTAAAGTTTCTGATCGGTAAGTTTTTAAATTTTTAATTACTTGAGAAGGAGTATTTAAGGTCGTGTTCCATTACAGAAGAACTTAATTTACAAATCTTAATTATTTTTAGCTATGAGGCAATTAAAAAGAAGTGCACCGTGGATCGTGCGGTCCCGACGCAGGTTGTATGCGCACGAAACATGACATCCAACTCAGCTATGTCTATTGCCACTAAAGTAGCTATCCAGATTAACTGCAAGGTAATCAAAAGTTAATTTATGTTGATAAACACAACTTAACAAAAATTGAAACTCTTTTTAATAACCTTTGTTTATTTTTAGCTTGGTGGTGCTCCATGGAGAGTCGACATACCTCTCCAAAACATACTCGTTATAGGTTACGATGTTTGCCACGACACACGCTCCAAGGAGAAGAGTTTTGGTGGATTTGTTGCTTCAATGGATCGCTACTTGACGCGTTACTTTTCAGCTGTTAACTCCCATACTTCTGGAGAAGAATTGAGCTCCCACATGAGCTTTAATGTTGCATCAGCACTCAAAAAGTTCAGAGAAATTAATGGTTAGTATGTTATGTATTAGTAAATCCAGCTTAGGTGATTTTGTATTGTCATTTTTTAGTCAAAAAAATATAAAAATCAACATATCTATATTTATAAAAATGAATCGCAAAGTGTTTTAAAATTACTCAACACTATAAATAGTTGGCACTAGCTAATCTCGCGCGGTTTCACCCGCTGCTCGGCTCCGTTTACTACACTATTACGGCACTCAGGAACATTGTACCTATCTATCAGTGTACAAATTTTACCTCTTTATAATATAATAATAGTCTAGATTCCTTATCTACTATGAAACACAAACACATTTTTTTTTTTTTTATTGAAGCCAAGGGCTTAAAAAGGTTACATGTGGTTAACCTGCACACTGGTGCAACTGAATATCTATTTCACTGAAATTTTTTTTTGTCTTCATATAGGAACATTGCCAAGCAGGATTTTCATATATCGCGATGGCGTCGGTGAAGGACAAATCCCTTATGTTCACTCTCATGAGGTAGGATAAAGATGTACATATTTATCACAAATATGATTTGTGGAAAGTACAGCTTAATAAAATATTTTGATTCTGATTATTCAATTTTTAGGTGGCAGAGATAAAGAAGAAATTGAATGAAGTTTATGCTGATTCAGAATATAAAATGGCTTTCATCATTGTATCAAAGCGCATCAATACGCGTATCTTTTTGGATCGTGGGCGTGGCGAGAACCCGCGGCCTGGTACCATTGTCGACGATATAGTTACTCAACCAGAACGGTAAGATTGTCAGCCCAACAGCACTATCTAGTTTACTCATTAGTCGATCGATACACTAAATTTTAGATACTTATTAACTATTTTTTAAGAAATAAGTAAACTATTCAACGCTATAATACTATGACGTCAGAACTCAGCTTTTCATGCAAATTTCATAGACATTTATATCGTTTTCGACATTTTGATTAAAGTATTGAATATTGGAAACTACCCTTGACTTCGTAGTTTCGAAACCTGTAGAATTAAACATTTACTGTAGGCGCTTCAACCTGAACTAACACTAATTTACGATACGACACATTTTTCGACATTTTAACTGGCAAGTAAATGCTCCTTTTTTTTGTAAAAGGTTTGAATTGTTTGTAGTAATAAATTAATCGAAGCTTGTTATACTTTATTTCCTCATTGAGTGTATGGTCAAAGAAGTATCTCTCCCATAAACAAGCAGTTTTGTATATAAAGGGTTTCAGTCTAGGTTTCATACTCACAAAATAATTTTTCAGTCTAACATCTGTTTGTTATCTAGGTACTTTTTTCTACATTAAAATTATTTATACGATAGTAACTTAACATTTGTTTTCATTTCTTTGCAGCTACGACTTTTATTTGGTGTCGCAAAATGTGCGTGAGGGCACAATATCTCCAACGTCATACAATGTTATTGAGGATTCCACAGGACTGCATCCTGATCGGGTAAATGATTTACCAACTGAACAATTATGTAACTTAATTTATGTTCAGTATCTAAACTTCGATTCTTTTTACGTTTTCAGATGCAATGGTTGACATACAAAATGACCCACCTGTACTATAATTGCTCTTCGCAAGTACGCGTCCCCGCTGTGTGCCAGTACGCACACAAGCTCGCTTTCTTGGCGGCCAACAGCCTACACAGCCAGCCGCATTATTCTTTAACTGACACATTATATTTCTTGTAAATGAAAAGATAGGTATAGGTAAATGCCTAATTTTTTCGACATTTTTTTATTATATTCTGTGATTCGCGTTATAATCTCAAAATTGTTTGAAAAGTTTTCATAGTAACTTGTTCCAATCTATGTAACAAGTATCGAACATTGTGTGAAACTACATATAAATTAGCTATAAGAAAATACGTGACTGCTTAGATTGTAAGACGTTGGACCGGGTTTTAATATTGAATATTAGACCTTTACCTCTCGTCTGCCGCTATATGAAACAGCAAAATATCAAGTCTCGCTTGTTACATTTCGGCAGAAACAGGGTTATAACTCTAAATTCTGTGGAATTTAGTAAAAATATGACATGGATCATTATTATTAGTAGTGTGTACTGTATGTACCAAAATAAGTATAGTAAGCTGGGTTTGATTAATTCATACCCCCCTTTTATTTTTTTTTCTTAATAGTTTGTAAGTTTTTTTTATTATCATTTTATATCTCTTCCTCATCTCGAAGAGCACGGTATTCACCCGGGCCAATAGCTCTGGACAAATTCGAAGACGAGAGCGGCTTCTGACTCACCCTCAGAAAACTGCAACCTCACTACCACTAGCGGGATTACCACGCTGAAAACGGTTAGTGTTTCGTCTACTATCGTAGGAAGACATCCTGAGTTTAACAAGTTCTACTTTAATTTAAAATTGTCATAAAAGTAATAATTACCATTATTACTTTTTTTTTTCCTGACTATGACTACCTCCAATACACTGTGTTAACACGTGCTAGTCACGCCACCACCGATTTAAGTTTGATTTGAGTGAATGTGATTAGTATAGTGGTTGAAGATGATTATGGTCTGTGGTTCAGTTCCCATATAAATTTCCCACCTGTGACATTAATATGTTATGTTTACATAATCATAACAATCTGTTCCTACAAAACATTTTGACATGTTATTTTTTGTTTTGCATTTTTACATAGTACAAGCTACTTTGTGGCCTTTAAGAATATTTAGAAACTGCCGCGGGCATTTCTAATCTTTTGGTAAAATGTTGCCATATATTTGCCATGGGCATATAAGTTTATTTTTGATAGTTTAGATAGTGTTAACTTTTTTAACTCTAGAGTTTATATCATATTACTCATGACATTCCAAATGAGTATTATTTTTATAATAGTCCACTCTCTTACTTTCGTTTTTGTAATCCATTCGATTAAGAAAGATCTGTTTACTGACTGGCAGTGGATGCGTTCGAATATTCTCCAGACTGCAAGTCCTAATATACCTAGCTATTTTAAGTAAATACGGTGCTTGTCAGACTTTAGTTTTACTAATATGTAAGTAATGACGAGGGAGCGGATTATTACCTCTAAATTGGCAGCAACCAAATACCTTTTTGTACTTATTACATTTTCTTATTATATAAATGTGTTTTATTTTTGAAAACCAAACTGGCTTCATCAACCTGTGCTAGGTAAAATAGTGATTTCATCATCCAATATAAGCGAAGCTATGATCGTTACCTACCTATACCTATAAGACTTGAAGATAAGATGCTATTAAAACCTCGCTGCGCTACGCGAGACGTGCCTAACTCATGAATTAGTTTTGGAGGGCCGTTCTTGCTCCTGCTCCAGGCTGAGGCCGCGCCACCACCTAGGTGTGCAGCAGGAAGTTTTTTTACTAGGTACTGTTCACCTGGGTGTACCACGGGATATATAAAATTTCCTCCGTCCACTTTATATCTGAAGAGCAAAGAGATTAATGATTAAAACATATTATGACGTCATAACTCAGTGTTTCATACGAATTACTTAGGAAAGTATCATTTTTGGCATTTGGATAAAAGGATTGAATTTGACTAGTTGGATAGTTGTACGGTGGGTAAGGAGCGACATTATTGCGGTCGTGCCTTTATATTTTTTTAGTAGGTAGTACCTACCGTGTCCGTTACCCAGGCCAGATGTTGTCGACAATGGTCATTTGAATCTTATAGATAATTAGTTGTGCGGCTTCTGTAATTGTTGCGCACATTTTTAAATTTGTTGCGCTTATAGTTTTTTAATTATTTCACAAAAACATTTCCTGCTGGCGTAACGTTACCACAGCCAGACCTTTTTATTTCTAATGGGAATATTTAAATAAATATTAGCTATAAAATTAGTTGTCTAGATAAAGTAAATGTTGTGCCTTATTTTGTGTTTGTTCTTTCTTCGGTTGCGAAGTTATTCGAGATTTTGCTGCGGTAACGTTTTTGGTTTTGCTAGATCTTTGAAATGGTTAAGCGGATTCTTATCATATTTTGTACACGACTTCCGAGGACTTAGTTTAAATTTGTTGTGCATTAACAAAACCAACCACCTACAACCTACCTAGTTCATTTAAAGTCTGGCGCAAAGCGTCACGAATTCCCTATAATTGAGTGAGTGTGAGCTAATTCTAACATGATTTTTCATCATGATTGCTACTGTGCCAGCTAGAAAAAAAGCCAACATGGCCCAATTATGCTCACGGTCTACTTTGACCTCTCCAAGGTTACCATGGAGCTCTACCATTCTATCATGAAGCAAATTACCGGGTTTTTTGCTTTACGAGTTCTACACACGATGCTTGAAAACAGTAAGTAGCTAGGCAGCTTGTGAATGATTTGATGTTTTTTGTGTCAAAATTATACCTTCTGCGTTACTGCAACTGCATAGCCGAGGTGGCACTTGGCAGCTCTAGTGCGCTGTGTATTACTGAGCTTTTTTTGAAGGGGAAGATAAATTGTTCTCCTCACTGGGATGTGGTGAGTGAGTGTCACGCCGGGTCCACACGTTGGCGACACGTTGCACGGCAGCCAGTTACCCAGCCACTGCGCCAACCAGTCATGATATAGTTCTACATAGGTATGGGTGACGAATTTGTTGCCGACGACGCGCTGGACGCGTGCGTTCGTGGCGTGCGTTCGCGCAGCGGAATGTTGTTGAATTTAAAGATTTTAATTATGCAGATATTTAGTGTATGACGTCGTATAATTGTGTATGGTAAAAAAAATTTGTGCACGCAACCATTGTGGAGAAATTCACCAAAAACTGATTCCGCTGGGCGAACGTTGTCCTGGCGGAACTTTTTTTAATCCATAGACTTTAGAAGAAAAGAGATGTATCCAAAAATTAGTGTGTATTTGTGTGTGATTGTGTATGTATGAATAAAACTAGTGCATGCATAAACTTCTGAGAAATTCAAGTTTCCGCTACGCGAACGTTTGGCCATTAGCTAGTTTTCATATAAAGCGCTTACATAGAGAGCTGTAGATTTTTACACACGTTGTTTTGAATTTGTTTATATTTGTTTAAAAAACAGATTTAGAAAAAATCGTAGGGTTTACAAGATAAAAATATAAACGTAAAATACGCTTATCAGGTCCTAGTTCTTAAAGTATGCACTTTGGGGTCTAGATTTTCACGTTTATACAAACCTTGTAAGTGTCTGCAACATGTTGCCAAGTATCAATGATGTTCCGTTAGTAATTAAATAGTTATAGGACAATTATGACAAATTTACCATGAATAGATCACTGTTTACAAAGCAGTCAAATATCACGACTTTCTAAATGAATTGCATGGTAAAATGTATGCCAGTAATTAGTGTATTCATTCAACTATTCACATGCAAAATTTCATGTCATTAAATTCAGTAATTAAAGAAAAACAATTATAATACTGACGAAGCATCGAAAACCTACATAACCTGACCAAGTTCGGATGGCTACAAAAAAGCGGCCGTGCCATATATCTAAGACACGTTCTTAACTTTTCAATATAGCATTTATTAATATGGTACAATATCGTACACAAGCGTTAGGAAAAAATAAAACACAGTATCGTACACACGCTCGTGCATGCCTAGTCTATTGGTTAAATAGTGTAATAAAAAATATTGGTTAAATAGTGTAATAAGCTACAATATGATAAATATTTACCTAAACAGTAGTACATACTTACATGTGGTAAATATTTAATTTCCCTAGGGGGTCTATAGTTAGAATCCTGATCCGTGAAATCTTCAATAGAAATTAGTTGTATGAATTTTATTTGTCTTAAATATAATTGGATTATATCTCAAGTCTCAAGCGCATACTTAAATAAAGTACCTACGTAAATAGTACCCACTTTCTGTCATAGTCAAATACATTTAAAAAAGTAGGTGTCCAAAAAGAAATGACCTATAAATTATTTCGAGATAACAAGTGTGTTATCACCTGTACCAATTCAATACCGGTATTATACTGTAAATTTTGGGATGTTACCTAAATATATTGCACAGCCGCTTTTTTGTAGCCATCCGAACTTGGTCGGGTTATGTAGGTTTTCGATGCTTCGTCAGTATTATAATTGTTTTTCTTTAATTACTGAATTTAATGACATGAAATTTTGCATGTGAATAGTTGAATGAATACACTAATTATTGGCATACATTTTACCATGCAATTCATTTAGAAAGTCGTGATATTTGACTGCTTTGTAAACAGTGATCTATTCATGGTAAAGGACATGGCCAAAAAAGTACATTCCACGTACACACACATAATTAATACACTGTAAAATAAAAATATAAATATGAATTATTGCGTAGTTTTTAGCCTCTCCAGACCTGACAATTATTATTAAAAAAATGTAAAAGTAATGCATGGAAACGTACAATCCGTATACACAAACATTATAAAATACACTGTAAAATAAAAATAGAAAAATGAATTATTACGTAGTTTTATTTTATTTATTTTCCTTAATACATAAATCATTATTATTAATTCTTTTGTTTTATTTTATAAATAAATAATACGCCTTATGGTTTTTAATAGCAAATCCTATTTTTTGCTTAGTGCCAGTAATCTGACAAAAGGTTTAGTGAAATTATTATCGTCTAGTGTGTTGTAATGACAAATTCTTCATGTGTTTTATTTATCGCAATTTAATGTAGCAATGTTCACGGATGTAAGACCTCAAAAATCATTGATAATCCTTGAATTCAATAACTATGCCAACGCTCATACAGAAACGAACATTCCATATACACAAACATGATAAAATACACTGTAAAATAAAAATATATAAAAGTGAATTATTACGTAGTTTTATTTTATTTATTCTCCTTAATAAATAAACCTTTATTTTTTATACCTATTTTTTGTTTTATTTAATAAATAAATAAATAATTCAAACGCCTTAAGGTTTTTAAAAGCAAATCTTATGTCGACTAAAGGTTTAGTGAAACTATTTTCGTCTTGTGTGTTGTAATTACGAGTTCTTCATGTGTTTTATTTATTGCAATTTAATTTAGCAATATTCGCGAATGTTAACACCAAAAATCATTGATGTGCCTTGAATTCAATAACCATGCAAACGCCCATACAAAAATTGGCCATGTCCTTTGTCCTATAACTATTTAATTACTAACGGAACATCATTGATACTTGGCAACATGTTGCAGACACTTACCAGGTTTGTATAAACGTGAAAATCTAGACCCCAAAGTGCATACTTTAAGAACTAGGACCTGATAAGCGTATTTTACGTTTATATTTTTATCTTGTAAACCCTACGATTTTTTCTAAATCTGTTTTTTAAACAAATATAAACAAATTCAAAACAACGTGTGTAAAAATCTACAGCTCTCTATGTAAGCGCTTTATATGAAAACTAGCTAATGGCCAAACGTTCGCGTAGCGGAAACTTGAATTTCTCAGAAGTTTATGCATGCACTAGTTTTATTCATACATACACAATTACACACAAATACACACTAATTTTTGGATACATCTCTTTTCTTCTAAAGTCTATGGATTAAAAAAAGTTCCGCCAGGACAACGTTCGCCCAGCGGAATCAGTTTTTGGTGAATTTCTCCACAATGGTTGCGTGCACAAATTTTTTTTTACCATACACAATTATACGACGTCATACACTAAATATCTGCATAATTAAAATCTTTAAATTCAACAACATTCCGCTGCGCGAACGCAAGCGCGCTGGACGTATCTATGTATGACGTAGGCACTCGAAGCGCGTTGCTATAGGAATAATATACGTCAAAACGCCGTGGGTTATACGTCGTAGAGTGGCCGACCTGCGGCCACCGTAGGGTGCGGCCTGCGGACGACAGACTCGGGGCGTCTTGTCGTCCGACCAGCAGCAGGCCTCGAGGCGGCGGCGCCGTGTTCCGCGCGCGCCTCATAATGGAGTCCTGCGGTCGGGGTGACGGCCGCAGTGGGTGACGGGGCCCGCCTAACCATCTGGCGGGCCAATACCCGTCGGGGGGATGCGACGAATGCTTCGGCGATACCCGCCCCTCCGACACATGGGTAAGTGGAGGAACACCGGGTTGGTTTTTAGTCAGTATGAGTCTGACAGTACCCTTCGCCCTTTCCCCGAGGGTGGTGGGTCTCCATGAGGATTTTCCAACCCGACACCAAAAAAAAAAAAAAAAAAAAGGAATAAACTTCGCGCCGATGTGTGGATGTGCCGCGAATCTTGGCACATATTCTTTAGATAAAACCGACATTCGCCGGCCAACTACCAACGGTCCCTCCAACGTTGGATCTAATGCTTTTTTCTAGATACACACGTTGGACGAATGGCGTTGTGGCTTTTTTTTTTTTTGTGAGGGGAAAATCATCAAATGACTTCTCCCGCCCAGGGCCGGGCAGGAGGGAGTGTCAGACTCTTACTGACTAAAAACCCCCCTGTTCCTTCTCCTGCTCTGTGCCGAGGTCGCGGTACCTCATTGCGTTTACCCCGCAACCCCGGCTGAACATCAGCCCTTTAGGGCCCCGTCTGTGGTGGTCTATTGGCTCTTTGAGGCGCGCGCGGAACGCTACGCGCCGTACGCTCGGGCCTGGTTCTGGTCGGGCGGCGAGCTGCCCTTACTCGCCGACCGCAGGCCCGTACTTACGGTGGCCGGAGATCGTCCCTCGATCCCCGACGCCCGTAGTGTCGCCAGTTGTGGCTGGTGGGGCGTGAGGAGGAGGATTGCTCCCTCACGCGGGCCGCCTCTCTCTTTGCGAGCATGACTGCTTCACAAAAGGAGGAGACGGCGTCCCAGTTCCTCTCACTCCGCACCATGGCCTCGACTAAGGCCGGGCGCGAGAGGTCGCCGCCGCCGATCACTTCCCTGAGGATACGGCGGTGCTCAGCCCAGGCAGGGCATACCGCTACCGTATGCTCCACCGTATCCTCTAGGTGGTCCTCACAATGACGACACTCGGGCGTTTCCTCCCCCTGAATCCGAAACAGGAACCTACCGAAGCTGCCGTGCCCGGTAAGCACCTGCGTCAGACGGAAGGTGAGGACGCCGTGGCGTCTCTCAAGCCACTCCTCAAAGAGGGGTCTTACCGCTGCTATGGTAGCGTGCCCAGCCCTCGGTTGCGACAGTCGTTGTTTCCACTCTGCCATGAGATCTCGCCGGAGCTCATTCCGCCACGCACTAATTTGGCGCGGCAGAGGATCTTCGCCCCGGCGACGCGCGTCTGCGCGCAAACTGTAGACGCGCGCGAGCGCCTTCGCTTCTAGATCCCACGGCGGTGATCCGGCAAGGAGGTTCGCCGCCTCCCCGGAGATCGTGCGATACCCGCGGATTACTCGAATAGCCATGACCCTCTGGGACGCGACTAGCGTACGAGCCGGCCGCCGCTTCAAGGCCGGCGCCCACACAGGGGCACCGTAGAGGGCCATGGATCGCACAATCCCCAATGGCGTTGTGGCTAACGTATGAATATTATTGAGTAAAATCTCTATCTACTGTGTAAAATCTACCCCTTTCCTTTTCTTGCTCCAAGCGGTAATTATGAATGTGGTTGCACTTGCAATTTAGGGTTGCAAGTAACGACCCAGGCTATAGAATGTAATACCTACTTCCAAATTGACTACATATATTCATCATAACAAGTGCTCTCAGCATGTTAATTTTAGAGACTAATTTACACTGTCGTGAATATAAGAGGTATATACCACTTTTAAAATATTATTTCAATGCATCAGTTCGAGCTGAAGTAAGTATTTTATGATAATTTAAGAACTGATAATTTTTTAATAGTAACCTTCGTGAGACAGCCCTTTCCGGTGTCTGATCCATCTAAGGGACGGCTCGGGTAAACACCAGTTACATACACTAGAACACACCTCGACGCTAAACTCCTCGCGTCGCTCTATTGGTGGCGCGCGGAGGCAGTCGAGCGGGGCGAGCGCCTGGTGCCTCGACAGGTTGAGGCACGCAGGGCAGAACTCCGCCAGGCCTTAAAGACGGAGTGGCAGACGCGTTTAGCGCAACCCACGGCGGGGTACGCCGCTATAGAGGCGGTAAGGCCCGTTCTAGAGAGAGAGCAGCAGGCCTCGAGGCGGCGGCGCCGTGTTAGGCGCGCGCCTCATAGTTAAGTCCTGCGGTCGGGGCGACGGCCGCAGTGGGTGACGGGGTCCGCCAACCATCTGGCGGGCCAATACCCGTCGGGGGGTTGCGATGAATGCTTCGGCGATACCCGACACATGGGTAATAAGTGGAGGAACACCGGGTTGGTTTTTAGTCAGTAAGAGTCTGACAGTACCCTTCGCCCTTCCCCGAGGGCGATGGGTCTCCATGAGGATTTTCCAACACGACACAAAAAAAAAGATACACTAGAACACATTGAGAGGCGCGCCAAGAGGCTTATCAACGACGATGCGCTAGTGGAGTCACGGCTTTAAAGCCTTGAACACAGGCGCAAAGTTGCGAGAGAGTTTTCGGAGAATGTTCGAGAGGGCTTAACAACTTGGTTCCCCTAATCCTTTCCACCATCGTACACCAAACAATCTGTAAAGCGTCATCGCTTTATGGTGGATATCCCACCTACACGTACGAAGCGGTCCGTCTCCAGTTTTATAATCCGTTACCGCTAAGGAGTGAAATTTCGAGTCCGTGGAGATTGTAAATGATCAATTATAAAAAAAAAATCTAAGTTAATTTTATTCAGGCTAACTTATATATAACTATAGGTCCAATCTACAATACTCCAAGTATTGTAGGTGTTCTGTAAATCGTGATGGATGGACCATATTTTTCATAGAATTTTTCTGAATAGGTACAACGACACCAATCCAAAACCGTCGACGGATCCTTACAGAATATTTGGTTGTTATATGTATGTGTTGCAGGTTGGAAAAGGAGTCTGATTCCCTTATTTACATTTTGCTGTTTATTTCATACTGGCACACTATCGAAGGAACATTGCTTTGCAAGCCCGAATTGCATATCAAAATATACAAAATAATAATACAAAACGTAGCAGGTTAATAACTCTAGTAAATAATACAAGTGATATGAATTTGAGTATTTTATGATACATAGCTTATTCTGCAGTGAAAAAATATGATTTATTGATAAAATATCCCAGGGTACATTTTAGCCTTCAGAAACAGCATTAAAATTTCATCAAAAAGAAAACAGTAATTTTATTTCACATTTATATTGGTGAAGCATTAACAATTATTTTTAAATTGCCAAAAACGCTTCATTCACAAGCCAACAGCATATAACTTTACCAATGTAAATATAATTTACAATACCCATATTTATCTACTTTGGTCATTTACTTGGTGGCAGATGGTAAACAATTTGTTATAGTACTAATCAAGGTGTATGTTATTTCGTAAGGTTGGCGGCTTGTTTCTTTGCCTTAACTAATTCAACTAGCTCCTTGTATCGTTTCATACAGTCTTTTTTCGTACGGTTCGGTATGCAGTCCGCTATTTTCTCCCATCGCTCGGGCGTGCTGACGGGGAACGTTTTAATGGCTTGTTCAAGCAACTCTTGTTCAGTTTTCGTCCACGCTCTGTCCTCTGGCTTCGCAGCCTCTTCCACTTTCGGCGTAGCTGTGCCGTTCACAATTTTCGCAGGGGTGTCACTCTTAGATATTCCACTGTCATCAATGTGGTTATGACCTTTCTTTTTTTCCTTTTCAAACTGATCAAATGCTTCTTCATTGGCAGCCTTTTTAAGAGTGCTTTTTGAGAAATCAGAACTTTGCAAATCTTTAGCTTTGTTTAAAACATCTTTTGCTACAAACCTTCTCTCATCAGCAAATGTACCATGTTGGTTTAAGAAGTTTGCTACTACCTCCCACCTCTGGTTAGTTCCAGCTGGGAATAGGTTTACAGCCTTAATCAAAAGCTGTGTCAACTCAACAGTCCACTCAATAGGTTGCTTTAATGCATATTCCTTCCTAGCCTTCTGTTCTTCCACTCTTTTATTCTCAAATATAGCTTTTCTTTCAGCTTCTAATTTGTCTTCAGTTTCTTTTACAGTTTTGACAAAAGCTTCTCTGCCATTACTCTCAAGTTGCTTTATTAAGTCTTGTAGTTCTAATACTTTCAGCATTTCACATATTTTCTCTACAGCTGCCATGTGAGCCACAGTTTCATCTTCACTATTGGCATAATAGTTATTAGCTTTACAGATGTCTCGAAGAGCTTTTTTCTCTTTACGCAAGTTCTTTTTCTGCTGCTCGCGCTCTGCTCTCGCAGCCTCTATGCGCGCCCGTTCCGCCTCTTCAGCCTTTTGCTTGGCAAGTTGAGCTTCTTTCATGAGGCGTTCTTCTTCAGCTTTCTTAGCTTGTACTGCATCCTGCAAATGTAAACAGTAAATAAAAATTTAGCTTATCAGAATAGAGCTGGCTGGTATTTTGATAAAAATCAGCCTTTGTGTTTATCCAGGGTATTACCTATGTATATAAGAAATGTCAACCAATATCGTCAAGCCGTTTTTGAGTGAAATAATAACAAACATACATCTTTACATTCTCATAAACTTTTACATTTATAATTTTCGTAGGATAGTACTTTATTTTTTGTGTTTCATAGTCAGATATTCAATATAAAAACTTCATATTCAGAAAAAATATTAATAATATTATGTGGTTAAGAGAAACAATGAAAACAAATTTTTTTTCATAATGTTGCAAACTTGCAAATCTTGCAATGGATTACGCTGATTGCTTACCACCAGGTCAAACATTTAGTTGCTTGTTGAACTACCTACTTTTAGTTTGAATTTCACTGCATAGTTGCCATTTTATGTATGTGAAATTGTATGTTTGTAAGTCTATCCCTAACAGAGAAGAAAATCCTAGTGTGAGGCAATATTTAGTTCAAAATTCAATTCAATTATATTGGAATGTTATTTCATCATACAACTAGTTATTGGAAGCTGCGTTGTAGCCTACCTGTCTGGCTCGTTTTGCAGCTAATTTCTTGTCCTTATCCTCCTGTTTGAACCGCTGGATCCTGGGGTCATTAGCATATGCCAGATCCACCAAACTTCTTATTCTAGCCATCTCTTCTTTCTTCAATTTGGCCCTTGCAGCCTTGTTCTGCTTTTCAATCCACCTGCGTTCCTCTCTGTCCGCTCCTCTCTCCTTCTCTTCCTCATCAAGATAAGAGAATTCTCGCCATGACTCAAATTCATACCAAAAAGCGTAAAATTTTTCGACCTGTTCCCGAGTGCTGTTATCGTCACCTAGTAAAGGCACATTCCTTTTCTCAGACCACCGTGCATTAGACTCAAAATATTTAGCAAATGATTTAAAGAAGCCATCTCTTTTGATATCACTTTGTGAGGGCACAGTGTCGTCTATCGTGGGGTCTATCGAGTCGTACGACCTACGTTTCACTGGAGTTCCCAATATTTCATACGCCTTTGTAATGCACGTAAAGTAATCGTCGTCACTGCGGATCTCCTCTCCCTGCGCCTTGCGCTTGTCAGGGTGGTGCTTCAGCACCTTCTGCCGGTAAGCACGTTTTATGTCGTCATCTGTCGCTTTGTAACGTAAGGCCTTCATTCCCAAAACAGCGTAGTGATCTTGCATCTTCCAATCTTTAGGATCTAAACTCCGCAGGTACTCGACGTCATCGTCAAAAATCACTTCTTCCGTCTTTTCATTGGACTTTAACGTTTGGAACAATGCATCGCCACCGTGACATTTTACATTGTAATATCTAAGGAATGCCGCACCAGCGCATTCCACTCTTCTCTTTACAAAGGGGCAAGGGATTGCTACCATTCTGCTGCAGTCTCCGGAATCTCCGTCCGTCATTTCATAAACCATACAATACTTAAATTTGGACAAAGCATTAACATAACCTATAAAAAACACGTAAACACCTTCCAACTGGATTGGACTCTGTTAACTCGTTTGGAGTTACTATGATTATAACATTAATTAGAACTTTTAGTTATACGATTACATTTACAACTATTAAACACGTACATTATAAAAGACAAAACGCGCCATGAAATGAATGCAATCAAGCAATGGTCTGGATCTCGATTCTAAACGTCAAACCATGGTCAAACCTGTCAAATCGGTAAAGTTGCCATACAGCCATAGTGCAATTAATTACAATACGTAAGTACAAATTGTACCATTTTTTTTTAAATTTCGTTTTATAAATGTCTGCATAAATCTACTACGTCATATTGTATTGAAACCAAAAATGTAAAATATAATGTATTTTCTTATTGTTAAGCTATACTAAAAAGAAATGTCGATCATTGGTCCTTGTTGAACACTGGTCAGAGTGGTCAGTTCCGTTACGATAATCAAATGTAAGAAATCAAGATATAAACATAAAAACTTCATTAGATACAATTGCGAAATATTTTTATATTTAAGTTATATAGTATGTATGAAAATAAATTTTATTATTATTACGACCCGTCGTGGCTTCGCACGGGTGCTATGCTGATACTAACTTACTCCACTATTTAATGGATTTTATTATATAAACCTTCCTCTTCAATCTAATATTTAAATATATCTATTAAAAAATCCGCATCAAAATCCTTTGTGTAGTTTTAAAGATTTAAGCATACCTAGACATACAGGAACAGAGAAAGCAACTTTGTTTTTTACAACTTTGGATTAGCTGTTGTCGTCCTGCTACAGGACAAAGGTCTCTCTTCTTTCACTCTTTTCTGTACAAATTTAATTTTTATGGCCAATCTTATCGAAGATGTCAAGTTTACCCCGCCCACTCCTTCTGAGCCTGCACTAACGTATGCTGACGATGAGTGAGTTACACTGAGTAATGAGTCTGAGTTTCGCCAGCCGCTCGTCAGACGTGCGGCGGACATGTCCTGATCAACGCTTAATTTATTTAATATTTTGATGGTTTCTCCTGCCCTGGAAAGTGGAAACGGAATGTCTGACTCAATGGAGCTATGGTCTCGTTTTTTTTTTGTCTGGGGAAAATCATCAAATGACTTCTCTCGCCCGAGCTAAGGCAAGAGAGAGTGTCAGACAGTCTGATACTCTGACACTCTCTCTCGCCTAACCTTTACAGACTCTTACTGACTAAAAACCCCCCGTTCCTTCTCCTGCTTTAGGCCGTGGCCGCGCAACCTCATTGTGCTTGCCCCGCAACCCCGGCTGAACATCAGCCCTGTGCGGTCCCGACTGTGGTGGTCTATTGGCTCTTTGAGGCGCGGAACGCTACGCGCGGTACGCTCGGGTCTGTTTCGGGTCGGCCAGTGAGCTACCCTTACTCGATGTCCGCAGACCCGCGCTTACGGTGGCCGGAGATCATTCCTCGATCTCCGACTCCCGGAATGTCACCTGCTGCGGCGACTGAGGCATGAGGAGGATAGTTCTTTCACGTGCTCCGCCTCCTCCTTTGCGAGCATCACTGCTTCGCAGAAAGTGGAGACAGCTTCCCATTTTCTCTCGCTACGAACCATGGAATCGACAAAGGCCGATCACTTCCCTGAAGATAGGACACTGCTCAGCTTAAGCAGGGCACACCGCCACCGTATGCTCAGGGTGGTCCTCACAATGACGACACTCGGGCGTTTCCTCCCGCTGGATCCGAAACAGGAACGTACCGAAGCTGTCAGGCGGAAGGTGAGGACACAGTGGACACACACACACACTCAAGCCACTCCTCAAAGTTGAGTCTTGCCGCTGCTATTGGCTATGTGCAAAGCGAGTAGTGGCGGACATATAACACCGCAGGACCGCAGCGCACAACACGGCACAAATTGGAAACAAATCCGGACGTTCAGCTATCGGTTTTTATTATTATATATTCATTTTGCAATAAAACTATTGAATAATGCACTTAAATAATGTCACCAATAATATTTTAATGTTTATTTATTTATTCTTTATATACAATTGCATATCGGAGGACTTAATGCTAGAAGCATTTTCTGCCAGTCAACCTTGTGTTAGTGCAGATATGTATGTGTGGTAGGTGATATAAAGCAATTTAGGAAGTTCCGTGAGGTGGAGGTGTAAATTAATTCTAAGTTACATACATAAAAATAATATATACATATATAAACATATAATTGCATTTAATTACATTAAATATAAACACTAATACACATAAGATAAATAAATACTAATACTAATAATACATTATAATGAGGACAATTTATAATCCAAGTGGGGAAACTACCATTATCTTGCCTATGTACCTACTCACGCACGCTATGCTTGAAACACAACCGACTGGTTGCAGCTCTGATATCCGAGGGAAGCTTATTCCACAAGGAAATGGCTTGTGTGAAGAAAGAAGAATGAGTATATAGTTAGTGCGGTGGGCATGGACATGCAAAAGTCGATTGTGCGAAGAGCGCAGACTTCTAGTATGGTTGTCGCACACGTACTGGAAATATGAAGATAAATAGTCAGGGGAAGAGGGAGAGTTGAAAGGGTAAATAAAGTTGTGAGTGCCTTTAGCTCTCTGCGTTGACGGATAGGCAACCATTTCAACAATGTTCGCTGCCCAGACACGTGATCATATTTACGTAAGTAAATTGGAAACGAATCGAATGCAGTTATTTAGAAGACGGTCGTGTTTATTGAGGAGATCTGCATTCAGGTCATAGTAAGACACGTTACCATAATCGATGATGGGAAAGATTAAGGTCTGTACAAGCATCGCCTTAGTGCTAAGAGGCAGTAAGTTTCTGTGGCGATACAGAGACCGCTGTAACCTTTTGACTCACACTGGCAACTTGATTCCGCCAACTGAGGGTGCTGTCAATGTGCAGGCCCAAGTCCTTAGCACTGTTACTAAACCGGACCGGTGTACCGCTGTAAGTGACTGATGGTAGAGTATTTACGTTAATTTTGGCGATATTATGGTTACTACTGTAGCAGCGATGTGAATATTGTTGAAATAAAACAAGAGTAGAAGTGTAGAAATATGAGCGTATATATTTTCTGTTCATACATTGAGCTTAAGTACAAAATCACTGGGGCTGAAGTAGTGGCAGTCGCGCGATAAAAGCGTCGCGCGATTGTCCAATAAGAACGTGCCTTTCCTGACTCTGCAAGTAGCTAAAAGAAACGAGACAGGTGCGCGCGCGAGCGAGATAGCACTAACGTAAATATAACGCGTTCGCAGCGCGTGCGATCTTCATTCCTATGCGATGCGTGACTTGAGGAAGATGTAGCGATGCGTACCTCACACTACCTATCACAAAAATGTTGAAAAAGGCGAATAAAAGTCTAAAAAAAATTCAAATCATTATTATATATATTGAGTATTAAATAATAATAATAAGCCCTCGGGACAGGGAGTCACCGTTCCTTACCTCTGACTTGTCTTTATTGGCTGGCCGGAGTGAACGATGACGAGGAACAGGTCTTCACGCCTGGCTTGCCCCTATTGGCCGTCCAGAGAGGAGTTGCGAGAGTAGTGATCCTGCTAGGAGGGTAGAAGCTGTTCGTAAGCGGCGAGTGGGCCAGTGATGCAAGACAGAAGGTCGGTGAGCTGGCGAGTCTCCACCTGCCATTTTTACATGTATAAATTAAATTGTTTCGGCACAGTTCCCACCATAAAAGTCCACAGCAACCCGCACCCATAGCCTTAATTATCCCTTGTTTCCATTATCCGCAATAGTAACCCTTCACTAACCAGGAATTGTTCTTGAGTCCATTACCATAGTGCATACAGGGATAGTCGCCGGTTTGTGTCCCATTTTATTTAAAGTTGTCTAAAGGGCCTCCGCGTTGGTTCCGGCCCCTCTTACGCCTCCCAAAAGACCGGGACCCTGTGGTCTCGTGATTTGTAAAGACTTACACAAATAATAATCTTCTTCTACATTAATACCTAAATTTTTTTGGTATACAGACTTATTACCTGATGGTAAGCAATCAGCGCCGCCCCCAAAGGAGTAACGATTGCGTTGCCGGTCTTTTAGGGATAAAAAGTTCAGATATTTAAGGATTGGGAAGAGATGGGGGGAGGGGAATGGATTGGGCCTGTGCGGTCTCTCAATCTCTATGTATCACATGGCGAAACGCAACGCTGTGGTTGTTGCACGCCGGTTTTCTGTGAGGCCGTGGTATCACTCCGGTCGAGCCAATGCATTCGTACCGAATCTTGGCGCTCGCACACTTCACACATGGTGGAATAAGATATTCTATTTATTTTAAAGTTCAGTATGTTTAGCCATTAGGTACATAGCAAGCAAATATTATGATATTATACAGGTCCAGATTTCCTCACGATGTTGTCTTTTTAACCGACTTCAAAACAAGGAGGAGGTTCTCAATTCGATTGTATTTTTTTTTATTTGTTACCTCAGAACTCCGTCGTTTATGGACGGATTTGCAAAATTTTTTTTATGATTGAAAGGATATGCTTCCAGATTGGTCCCATTCTTTTCAAAATCGAGTTTTGATGATGGGATCCATGAGAAATCGAGGGAACTCCTCAAACATTATAGGCAACTATATAGTAATTTTAATATTTTCATGGAGCACTCAAGCATTTACAGTCAAAAAGCAATATTTGATGAGGTGGAACTGGTGAAGAAGATCAGAAATGGGTGACGAAACTTGACACTCGCATAGATATCACAATCAAGGTAGTTAAGCAACTATGAAAATGCACTATAAACCAATGATCTTAAATAACTATGTTGAAAATGTTATCATCCAACTGATCTAATGATGATGATGGAGCTGGAAGGTAGGCACTGGAACTGCGTACCTAATTAATGTATCCTAGCCGTGTTTGGGCTTGTTAGAATTGTTATAAGATGCACTTTGGCTGTAAGGTACTATTGAACTGATGTGATGATGAAGCTGGAAGGTGGAAGGTTGGCATGGGAACTTCAAAATAGAATAATGTATCCTAGTATTGTTTAAGCAATGGGAAGGGCTATGCTCGGAGTTTCCTTGCGTGTTCGAATCAGAAATGAAGAAATCCGCAGAAGAACCAGAGTCACCGACATAGCCCGAAGAAATGCCAAACCTAAGCGACAGTGGGCAGGACACATTGCTCGTAGAACAGATGGCCGATGGGGCCGAACGGTTCTAGAGCGGCGACCGCACACCTTTAGGGGCAGAGTTTGACCTAGTATTGGCTATTTTGCATTAGTCCACGTGGACTGTGTTTACACATTAGTGGTGAAATGTGTCATAGTGTTCTTATCGTTTTCCTTCAAGACAATTCATTGGCATTTTGAATGTTCTTAGTAATAACAAAATAGTTTTCTTCATTTAATGGGTTACAATTGATACAAAACAATAATTGCATCAGTCTTTTTTCTATGTACGAATGTATTTAATCATACTAAAATAGATTGCGTAGCGTTGGTATCTTTGAACTTTACCTGTCTGTTGATGAAAATATCTAGTTTTTTGTTATTTTGCGAGAACTAATATGAATTTATGATAAGATTATTTTTTTATTTTAACTATAAGAATCATAAGTATTTCATGCATCATATCATCTCGCCTCGAGATCAAAACGATTACACTGTAACAATGCACCTATGATATGTATTCCTACTTAAATGACATTGGTAACTTTTTCAAAAGAAATGTAGTAACGATATTGACTTCGTGCCATAACATATTATAATAAAAAAAAACACTAAACGACTACAAATAAAAAAAAATTTACAAAAAAAACCGCCTTCAAAAAAGTCAAGCAATAAAAGTTCCTACACTAAAAAGTAAAAAATAAAAATTTGAACTGCTGTAAAGAAATTTAATTTAAGGTAAACTTATTTGTCATTAATATTATGCAAATATTCAAAATTTATTACTAATTTTTGGAGTCAATATACATGAGCAAAGGCCTCTTCTCACACGGAGAGGGAGCGGATTGGCGATTTCAAACTTATAATTAGAGATTATAAGTTCAAGTTTCTCTTTCCTTCACCGGGTTCTCACGATGTTTTCCTTCACCGTGTGTCAGTGGCCAGTATATTTTGTATAGTCTATGTCAGTGGCGTGTAAATAATCATAGAAAGTAGGTACTTGTAGGTAACTCGGAAAAAGTGAATGAAATGAGAAGCAGAAAAAGTGTCATGGCACATTAAGAGGTTCCTTAACCTCTGCGCTACCACGACATACCATTATATATATATATTTAATTAAATACGTTGGAAAGTACATACCTACGTCTTTTCTCAAATATATTTATTAAATAGTTGAAACATTTGCGCATGTAAAATAAAACTGACCTATTTCATATAGGTAATTGGAATTAAATAATATGTAAATATTAAGCATTAATTAATTTAAATATTGTAACGATATGTACCTATGTACCTACGTTAGCCAGGGTTATAGAGCCGGGATTGCGTGTGCAATATTAATAATGTCGAGGGACGGAGCAGGGGTGGGTTCGCCTGGATGATATTGAGTTAGTAAGAGACTAATAAGTACTCTCTATCGTCACACTCAGGAAAAAGAACGAAGTTTATAGAAATAAACAATACCAGTAGTTACCTACTTACCCCAGTGCGTCATACATGTTATTCATTGTCAATGTGGGGCATGCAGATTTAAAATTATTAAGTTAACAGAAATTAAGGAAATCGGTATCAATTAATGTGTTACCAGTTAGCAGTCACGCCCGTTACGTCAATGTTATAGTATTTATACACGAGGAATTTTGTTTACTCAGCACAGACGACCGCCACTAGCGATACTGGAACGACTGCTGCATATTGATTTTTAAATCTAAATGGGTACCAAAAGAGTTTTAATTACAGGGTTCGGCCCTTTTCCTGGAGCTGAAGTGAATGTTAGTTGGGAAGGTGTAAACACTTTGGATAAGGAAGAAATTGAAAAGAAACACGACATACATTTGTTTCGAGAGAAAATAGAAGTCCGCTACTCCTACGTCGATGGATGCGTGCCTAAGCTTTGGGCTAAATACCAACCAGACGTGAGTACCAGGACCTATCTATTAACTTCATATGGAAGCTGAAGATACCTTGGCGTCTCTCTAGCCACTCCTCAAAGGCACGTAAAGCTGCGATAAAAGTGAGCCCGGATGTGCACACAATATGGCACATCATACCTACAGCAATTACAATTAATTATCGATTATAACTAATGTTTAGGTCCAAGTTAATTTTGTTTTTACTTTCAGTTAACTATCCACGTTGGTGTAAAGCCTGATACTCAGTCTTTAACCCTGGAAACCCAAGCGTCGAGGGAAGGTTACGTTAATTTTGACACCACCAACTCTCGTCCAGAGGAGGAAAAGCACTCGTTTGATGGGCCAGACGTCATCTGCACTGAGCTGTGCGTCAATAAGTTAGTCGAACAGTTTAATAACAACACCCCGATTGAAGGGCATACCGCTGAAGTTTCTACCGACGCTGGCAAGTAAGTATCTGCTCCTCTACGTACTCTCAACTTAAATAATTATTTTATATCCAGGTTATTCAGCGGCTAATAGGTGGACCTCTTTGCCAAAATTAAAATCTCTGAAAGAGCATTAAGTACGGATAAGTACTAAAATATAGTTATATAGTTATGATGTCGTACCTATGTGTTTAGTTGGTTAATACACATCGATTAATTGGACGATATAATTATATATCTAAGTTTCTCGGTCAGGTCTGGTTGAATCCATAAATCGAAACCTTAAAGAAATATATTGTTTCGTATATAATATTACAGGTAGGTACCTAGGTAGGTACGTATTATTAAATATTGATATCTATATAATTTTTGTAAAATCTGTACCCCAATGAGGATTTTCTTCTTGTGCGTTTACAAACATACAAACTCACTCTAAGATCCGGACCAACAATATTTCGAATTGACCCCCGACATGTTACGTGATTATAGCCGTATTAGAGAGACCTCAAATACTTGTATATTTTTTCAGGTTTGTCTGCGAGTACACATATTATGCTTCTCTTGCTCACGGCCCAGACTGCCCACAAAGAACTTTGTTCATTCATGTTCCGGTGAATAGTAGCCCCGATCAGATTGCTCTTTGTGTCGAGCGCATCATGGAGATCTGTCTACAACAACTGAGAGATTCCTCATAGTCTGCCGATTCGGCGAAACTATCGTATCATTAAGCAATAATTAGTGCCACCACTAAGGCATTTAAACATAATAATTGATTACAATACTACATAATCGATAGGTATAGGTATAATGTTAAATATTATGTCATACGGACCTACTTCCCTACTGTTGGGAACTGGGTGTATTGTTCCATAAATAACTATACGATATAGCATAATGGCATTTCAATTTATTACTCGCAATAAGTATTTTTAAAGAATGCTCAATGTTTTATACTGAGTAATTTCAATAATATTCGTAAGAAATGTGTAATAGGTAGGGATATTTTACTTTATGTACTTAGGTACTCTGTAGGTAATTACTATCAATCTTGCACGACTTACTTTAAGTACTTATAATATCGTTCTTATCTAAAGTGAATAAATATAAAGGAAATTGGAAAAAACTTTTCTTCTTTAATTAACGAATAACCGCCTATTATAGTTACCTAGTCACCTTATTACTATATACGTAATTTCTGTTTGAATTAGAAACCATTATTGATCAACATTAATTCCTCTATGGTATTGTCTGCAGTAAGTATGTTTGTAAGGTTTACTAGAGGTTCTAAGGAGTCTAAGGTTTTTATAATAACTATCGTGAGACATACTAAATTAACTAAAATTCGCGGGTTACTCACGTGTACATGTTGAGAAAAGCTCTACTAGTTTCGAACCACAGAGGGGTTCTTCCTCATGAGCAGCGTGCGCGGACGCGGCGACGTCGCCGCGTCCGCGGTAGTAACTAGTAGAGCTTTTCTCAAAATGTACACGTGAGTAACCGGCGAATTTTAGTTAATTGAGTCTAAGGTTAATTAGTACACGGCTTAGATTAAAGTTTTTTTTATTAATGTAGATTAAAACTTGAATATATCGACCCGTAGGCGTAGTCTCGAAGTTATGGAAGACAGCTTTGGTCCACCCGATCCCTAAAAAAGGTGATCGCACTAATCCGTCAAATAACAGACCGATAGCCATAACTTCCCTCTTCTCGAAAATAGTGGAGTCATCTATAAACTGCCAGCTCCTTCGGTACTTGGAAGATCATCAGCTTCTCAGTGACCGACAGTACGGTTTTCGTAAGGGCCGGTCCGCTGGTGATCTCCTTGTTTATCTGACACACCGTTGGGCACAGGCGACCGAGTCCAAGGGGGAAGCGATGGCAGTCAGTATGGACGTAGCGAAGGCCTTCGATCGATCGCTTGGCATAAAGGGCTTCTTACGAAGCTACCTTCCTATGGGCTTCCCGAGAAACTGTGTAAATGGGTATCCAGCTTCCTTGCAGACAGAAGCAATAAAGTCGCGGTGGACGGTGAATGCTCTGATTGCTTGCCTGTGAATGCTGGCGTGCCTCAAGGCTGCGTACTATCGCCCACTCTGTTCCTCCTCCATATCAATGATATGTTGCAAATTAGTGGCATTCATTGTTATGCGGATTACAGCACGGGCGATGCCTTTTACACCGGTCGTGCTAAAATTTCTCGGGAAAACGTCATAGAGAGTCGAAACAGGCTTGTGTCTGATATCGAGACTTCTTTAGAAAGAATCTCAGATTGGGGTAGACTTAACTTCTAGTCCAATTTAACCCCACAGAGACCCAGGTCTGCGTGTTCACAGCTAAAAAACTGCCGTTGGTCGTATCTCCTTCATTTCAGAGCACCCCCCTCACAGCCTCGGCCGGTATTGGGATACTTGGCGTTGACCCCAGTACCAACTTCTCCCTCTGGACCGCATTCAGCGACGAGCTGTCCGAATCGTTGACTGCCCTGTTGTCTCGGACCGGCTGGACTCTTTGGCACTGCGTAGAGATGTAGCCTCGCTATGTATTCTATACCGCCTTTATCACGGGGAGTGTTCTGAGGAATTGTTCGGTTTGATCCCCGCCACATCTTTTCGCTATCGTTCCACGCGAAAACATGTTCATCCCCATCACATAGGTGGTTGGCAGTCAACAACTGTGCGATTCTCGCGTAACTTTCTGCCCCGCACAGCAAAGCTTTGGAATGATCTTCCGGCGGCGGTATTCCCGAACCGATACGACCTTCAAACATTCAAGAATCAAGCGTACTCCTTCTTAAAAGGCCGGCAACGCACATGTGACTCCTCTGGTGTTGCAGGTGTCCATGGGCGGCGCCGATCGCTTACCATCAGGTGACCCGTCTGCTTGTTTGCCTCCTATTCCATAAAAAAAAACCCTGGCTCCATCAATATTTTAGATTGACATTGTCATCAATGGCAAGTGACAGAATTGGTACCAACATTCAAACGAAAAAAACCAGTCAGCTGACTATTGTACTAAGATAACGTTACCTGTCAATAATCTTGTATCAAAATCCTGACAAGCTATCACAGTGTACATTGAATTGCTGTTTTCAACAGTGTGAACTGAACTTGTTTCTACAATAACAAATAGTTATAAATTATTGCACAAAAAGAAATTATTAAAATAAAAACCAAACATTATGAGTGACGATCTCGACTTTTTGTTCAAACCAATAGTCTTGATAACCGGGTTTGGCCCTTACTTAAACCACCCGGTGAATGCTAGCTGGGAAGCTGTGAAAATAATGAACAAAGAAGCAATTGAAAAGAAACATAATGTAGAGTTTGTTCAGATAGAGTTGCCCGTAACTTACGAGAACGTAGACGAATTCGTACCTGCGCTCTGGGAAACACATACACCGAAGGTAAGTTTTAATTAAAAAAATAAATAGATATTGATTTTGACGAATAACTAATGTTTTATTATTACACAAAAATAATTATCTACAAATGATTGAATGATTGTTCTGTAGGTATTTATTTAATTACTTATTTGTGAATAATAGATTACTTGATACAAATTAATCCGCCCCTAAGGCTACCCACTGACAATCTAAATAATAAACTACCTATTAAAGAACTAGTATAGGCAGTTCGAATGATTTAGTATTAACAGTTCCTACATAGACTATACATATACTAAACTTTTATGGTCAGTATTTTCACAAATTTAACCATCCTACAAAACAAATATATTAATTTTGGTAAATTTCAATTTTATAGCTGATGATACACGTGGGAGTATCAAGCATTGGTCAGTGCTTGCAGCTAGAATCGCAAGCACATAGAAAAGGCTACAAGAAAAAGGACTATTTAGACAAACTACCAGCAAATTGGTCATGTTTAGCTGATGGAGCAATCAGATTACAAACCAAACTGGATGTGGAGCGAATTTGCAAGGAATTCAATGGTGACAATCCACCGGATGAGCGGTACAGAGCTGAAGTATCCCTGGATGCTGGACGGTATGACAAACTTATAAATATATTATTCTGTGTTTGGTGTCAGATCTGATAGCTTAGTGGTTTTATTTAGTTTCATGATTGTTTTATTTATTTCTGGAGTTAATAGCTTAAACTTGTAGGAAACATGTAATTAAAAATTATAACATTATAGTTACATACAAATCAAAAAATAGTTTATTACATTTTATAACAAAGCATCGTTCATCAATGTGTTGTGTAGGAATATTGTAAATAGCTTGCACATAGTATTGATAAGATAAGAGATTAATATCTCAATGCTAGCAATGATACAAACAGGTGTTAATGTCTTACTATCTCATCAGCATCCATTTGGAGATTCTCATCTCATAGAAATACAACCTTATTTTGTTTTTCTGCTTGCCTAAGCCATTGACTGTTATAATAAAACACAGTTTAACTTTTTAACATTAAACATAATTCATAGAATGTTAACCAAATACTAAAAATTGCTGATGCAATTGTGTGTAATGTTATACCTAGGTACATCACCTGAGATTGCCACTAAGCCATTTACCCATTCCTGTAGAATGCACGTTTTTTAGATTTGTCAAAATGTGGTTGGAATTGGCTACTATTTATATGCTTACAGAGAAGCATGAAATAATACTAGGTAATTCCAAATATATTTTTTTTCACGTCATAGTTCAAGGTAAGTAATTGGTTACCTTATGGTAAGCAATCGGCGCAGTCCATGAACACCCTTAACACCAGAGGAGTTACGAGTGCGTTGCCGGAATTAGATTTTGGAGATTTAGGGATTGGGGAAGGGGGAGGTTTGAGCATCCAGTAAGTAACCTCCCTCACTCTCACAGCGAAACAACGCTGTGGTTGTTTCAAGGCGGTGTTTTGCGACGCCGTGCTATCACTCCGCTCGAGCCGACCTTAACGTAGCATCAAATTTTGCATCGGTTTATTTCAATTTCATCAACTGCGGTATATATTTAATAATATTATAAAAGTTAAAAATCCTCGATAAACACAATCTTCCTAGGTACCTGTGTTTATGCATTCACTGCAATGATTTAGTTAATAGGAATTAAGTAATTGTGAACTTATTAATGTAAGAAAAGGACATTCTTGGCTACCTATGTATAATTCGGCTCTACCGAAGTGATACATACCACGATCTCTCAGGAAACCGTTGTGAGATAACGCTTGCGTTGGACATAGTATCACTCGTTTGCACAATATGGGTCTTGTTCAGTGACCTAACCAGTATTATTGCAGGTACCTATGCGAATATATTTACTACACGTCGCTAAGTATAGACAGCAGCCGCACTCTCTTCGTGCACGTGCCAGTCATGGATATCTACTCGCCAGAGGAAACCGCCAGTGGACTTGAACGTATTCTGGACCTTTGTCTCGCTCAAATCAACGAGAGAGGAGATTCCACAGACAAGGTGACCGAACAATTGAAGAACACAAAATTTGTCGATAGTAATGATATCTAATGTAACTAGATAACCATCTACATCCTATCAACATTTACTTGTACTAACTTATATTGCAATATCAATTTATTTGTATCTTACATAGTAGGTAGGTAGATTGAATCTACATATCTAACCATATCGTGTAAGACACTAGGATTTATTTTAATTTTAAGTGAAAAATAGATTTATAATAAATTTGTAAATGTACAGTATTATTTTACTTCAATTTCTTGTAAAATATACCTACCTAGGCTTATTATAATGTATAATATTTAGATTGAATATAAGTGCCTAATGTTATATTTGATTATACATAAGTAAATTACCGAACTATAAAAATACTACCTACATGACGAACAATGCGTAAGGGAACAAAACATCGTATATAAGCGTATTTACACTTGTGCATTCCTCGTTGAACTAAATAAATCGCCTAATATGCCTATAGTAGGTACTTACGTACTAATTGATAATAATAGTAGTATTTTTTTAACTGTTATTAATTTAATTAAATATTCCACGTTACAATGAAGTGTTTTATTTTGGTTCACATGTACCTATGTATAAAATATTAGGTTTTTTAAAGTATGCCTAGGTACTTCAAAAAGTTGTGAAACTAGACAGTTCATGCTCATTGTTACTATGTATATATATTACTAGCTAATCTCGCGCGTTTTCACCCGCTGCTCAGCTGCGTTTGATCGTAGCTTGATGTTTTATAGCCTATAGCACTCGGGAACATTGTACCTATCTATCAGTGAAATTGGCAATCCGACATGCGGTTCCCAAGATTACCCCTTCATACAAATTTTATCTCTTTATAATATTAGTATAGTAACACCCCATTAACAAGTACCCAGCCCTCTTTACGGAGACCCATGCATCATGGCATGTCAAACACTAACCATCACCATTTTGATTACCTAGGTACCTTTCATTCAATTAGGTACTAGGACCGTAAAACGGGGTGAATAGATGTTGGCGAATTCCTAATATCTATTCATCCCGTTAAACCTTATCTATTTATGAAATATACCAATAGGTACCTAAAGCTTGCGACCCCTTGAGTAAACAAAGTATGATTTTCGTTATTTAGGTAAAAGGGAGTCGATATGGACATCGTAAGTTGTGCTGTGAATACTCCCGCCGTTCTAACAGGTATTTATTTTTCGTATCATAGATGAGATGTGTAGGTCTTGTATATACAGCTACGATTAGTCTATATAAGCATCTTCTACGATTCTTGATTGAATAAGTTTCAATTTTAACCCTTAGCTACGCTAAACCAGCTGGACGACGACGATCACCCCGTTTCGCAAACCTAGTTTCAATTGTCAGACTAGTAAGGTGCTTTGCAAAATAGCTAAATAAGGTGATGTGAATACTAACAATTTTTGTAGTTTTATAATGTTGTAACACAGGAAAGTAGTATAATAAATTAAAAGTCAAGTTTAGATAATAAACGTCATTTATTGTCTAATCCTCCTCCTCATCAGCAGCGGCACCGCCACCCTGTCCCTTGCGGAGGTTCTTCCTCTTGACACGTCCGGGCCTGCCGCCACCGAAGGGCGACTTCAGGGAGAAGTCAATGTGTTTGCCACTGTCCAGGCGAACAATGAATGATGGGATGTTCACCACTTGTTTGCGTACACTGAGGACAACAAATGAAAATATTAGTATATTAATGTAATTTTTACACAAACTTATGCATATTTTTTAGTTAAATCATTATCATCCTCATCCTATAATTGATCCCCTGTAAAGAAACAATGAATTTATTTTTGCAAATAAGCCATGAAACTGCACTTTAACTCGTCAATTTATATGTGAATGTGAACATTTCCTATCTCACTACTCTGAGAAGAAATGCTGAAACAAACTCAGAGGTCAGTCTCGTCAAAGAAAAGGAGTCTTTTCTTTATAGGATAAAATCACCGTGCTTGCTAAAGGTTCGTTCAATAGCTTTACTACCCTGCTGCTGCGAAACCGTGCCACGGATTCGATTCCCGCACGGAACACCTCTGTGATCCACTAATTATTGTACACCCTGGATGTAATGTGTATGTTTGTAAATACACCCTCTGGACAGAAAATTCTAATATGGCGAAACTAAATTTCAATTAGAAACATGATTTTTTAATCAAGTCCAGGTTTTCTCACGTTTTACCATATCAATAGTCTCAAAATAAACTTGCGAAAGGTACATATATATTCGTCGAAAAGTCACATTGGTATTTGCCAGGATAAGAACCCACCTTTTCAAGCTTGAAAATCTGGAGTCTTACCATCAGGCCAGCATGAGTTACTGCTACTGAATTTGGATTGATAGTGATTGGATAGATACCAGCAGATAATTAGTGGTAGTTTTAAATTCCAAGTATCTGGTAAAGGACTGCATGTCTAGACCTTACCTTCATAAAGCTCAAAGAGCTCATAAATATTTCAAGACATTGACTCCAACAATGTTGGAAGCCAAGTGGTCTTTTAGAATAAGAGCCAAAACCAGACAGCTGCTGCCAGCATGTAAGTTCACCTGTGTTTTACAATTTTATGTTATTTAGATGTTGTCATTCATCATACAGATTTAATTATTTTACAGCATTATCAATATAAACAAAATTTAAAATAATAATTCTGTTCAATTCATATTTACAAAATGAATTCTTACCGGATGTGCCTCTGTCTAATGAGGATACGGGCATGATGGATGGACTTGGCGAGACCAGCCTTGAACACCTGGGTTTGAAGACGGCGCTCCAAGAAGTCCTCGATCTTCAGACCAAGCACATAATCGAGCTTCATCTGTTTCTCATCCAACACTCCGATCCTGACAAGACGACGCAGAAGCGCATTACCTGGAAATAGCAAGATAATATATTTATAACATGGTGATATATTTAGCACTTTAGTAATAATGTTGTAAGGATGGTCAGTAAATTGTGTGATCAACATTTTTCTTCAGATAAGAGGTTGCCAGATTTTTTCATCATTTTATGTGATTAGTATAGGGTTATCATTTTTAAACAAAGAAAAAGTGTCACAATTTAAAGTGAAACATACGAGAATTTAGCATAACTTACCTTCGAACAACCTCTTGGGGTCCTTCTCTTCGAGGGTAAGCAGCTCACGGGCAGCCTTACGGATACGGGCAAGCGTGTACTTGACACGCCATACCTCACGCTTGTTGCGCAGACCATACTCTCCGATGATCTTCAACTCCTGGTCGAGACGTGCCTTCTCGAAGGGACGACGAGGCGTCACGTAGGTTTTGGAGAATACCGACGGTACTCTGTTGTTCACCATCTTGGCGAGCTGAAAAGTTATCGTCAAGAGGTTGTAAAACAAGTTAAGTTCCACGTGGACAGAACCAAGCATGCCATAGTATTGTTGCAAAATGCCGACACAAATATAACCATGTGTATCAAAACCTGTTATTTGGCGATGAGTCGTGGTATCAGTAAAGAGGAGTTTGTAGCCACAAACCGTTGCAAGTGCCCAACGCCTATTATTCCGATAAGCTTATACACTTGGGAATCTAGGCTCATGGCGTTTATATAGCCTAATTGTCCACTCATAACAATTTATTAAGAAATCGCTATGATCTACTCTAAGGCATTTACAGGTTATATTCACAAAATCCACTTTCATCTTAGAAACTATAAAATATTTATCGCTCTAATTACGACTCACAATACTAGATGTAATAATACAAGTAACTCAGCACTTATTTCACAACTTCAATAATTAAAAACAATACAACAAAATTATTGAAAATCACCTTGTTCCGCTAACACGGCCCGCCGAAAAGAGAAAGACAATTTATGGAATAAGTGACACTTGTCAAAGAAAAGGCAAAGACTAAAGAATTGTTTTTAAAATGTTGCCAGTTCTTTGGACTTTAAAACTAAGTATTTTGTATTTATTCCATGTGGTTATCAAAAATGTTTAATTTTTTCCTGATTATTAGGAGTCACAAACGCAAGATCAAAGAATCTAATGAAATATGAAAACGAAAAATTTGTAAGTCAATGCCCAAAAATTAGGTACTACTACTCTAGACAGTTCTGCTTGTTACTGGAAAACGGCCGACAACCCCGTCCCACCTTTTCTGTCCTGTCCTGGTCTGGAGTGTAGAGGACTGTTTTCTAATACACCGTAAAACACATAACGTGTGCAGTCATACTCTTATAGAAGATGGCGGAGCGCGTGAGGGAGGTAGTCTACTCACATTCCAGCTCCAGCTGCCGCAGGAAGAACCATCCCGGATGTCAGGGATCTCCAATCAGTATAAGCACGGGTTTACGACCGGCGAATAAGTGTAGCTTGCCACCCGATCAGAACCTAACCCGAGTGCTCAGCGACGCCTCCAAAAACCAATGTACTACCATAAATGAGGCGCAATAAGTCTGATAATCAGACGGGGTCTTCGACACGAGGGCTATACCGTAAGGGTGATACAGAGAAATGTTACAAGACGTAAACAGGCGATTCTAATAAACACAGGTACACTTGGATTTTTTCATTTTTGTGTTTGCAAACATACTTTGCCACCTAAGCTGCTACATTGAAAGGTCTTTCACAACCTCCATTGCTCGAAGCTTCTCAATTTGTCATACGTCAATTTACTGAATGTGATGTTAGGAGATGCATTTTAGCGACAACTTCCAATGCCGTTGGTGGTGACTGTATTGGCAGGAAGATGATCATTCCTATCCTTGATGAACTTATTCCCATTATCCTTTACGTTCTCAACTTCTCTGTAAAACTGCTCGACAGATTTCAACGAAACTTGGTACACTTATTCTTTATATTCCTGGGCAGGTTAGAGGATACTTTTCGTCACGCTATAATTAATAGGAACAGAGCAGTGAAGGGAAATGTTGGGAAAACGGCAGAAGTTCTATAGTTGACTTACAATAATACGCGTAACTCCTGGTAGCTTAGCAGTTCGGAGCATTCTGATTAGGTACCTATATATGTTTATTCTTACGAGTACGTTTATAATAATCTAACTTATTTCTAATTAAAACAGTTGGTTTACATTATTATGTATTCATGGAAAAAATGATCGTGTCGAGCCTTGCATTTTGCTAAAAATAAAAATTCCCCTTTCTTCACGTACCTATCATCTATATCACGGTATAGTTTTTGGTCAGTGGGTCGTCATAGGGTCTCAACAGGTCTAGGTCTTTCAAGTTTCGACCGCAGTAATACCACGGCCTCACTGATAACCGTGGCAGGCGGTGAAACAACCACAGCGTTTGTGTTTCGCCGTGTGTGTGAAGATACCGGAGGCCCATTCCTTCCCCTCCCCCAATCCCTAAAAGGTCGGAAATGCACTCGTAACTCCTCTGAAGTTGCGGGTGCCCATGAGCCGCGCTGATTGCTTACCATCAGGTAAGTTGTCTGATTGTTTGCCGACCAATAACATAAAAAACGTGGTTGGTATGTGGCAATAAGATGGTGTGTCTGAGGGTGATTTTTAAGATTTTTTTATGGTATAAGTCGGCCAACGAGTACTCATGATTACGCAAGACCAAAGGAGTTATGAGTGGGATTTTGGGGATAGTGGTTGCGGATATAAGGATCGGGAAGGGATAGGAAGGGGAGGGATTGAGCCTCCGGTAACCTCACACACGGCGAAACACAACGCTGTGAGTGGTTTCACGCCGCTATACTGTGAGGCCGTGTGATCACTCCGGTCGAGCCGACCCATTCGTTCCGAAGTTTGGCTCTCCCACACTTAGTACCTACTTTTAAATAATTTTTAGTTCTCCATTGGATCTATTTTCTGTCTACTACTAAATTAATGATATCCAAACTTATAGAAGACAATTAAATAGTCGGCTGCGGGACGTCGCCCACCCAAATAAATGTGTAATCTGTGGTCATCGCGGGGCGCACTATTCTCAAGAATAAGTTGATACCTACTACCATAGATTTATATAGTTAGAATATGTACTTGAAGAGTAACGTAACGTACCGTAGTTGTTGTTTCTCTCGTTTTTATTTAAAGACGCTTTTTTCAAACTACTCATTAAAAAAGAAACCAGGAATAAAAATAAAAATATTTATTTATACAACAAATGTACAATTCTATACATTTAGTTACACTGATTTGGCTAAAATTTTTTGAACTTCATAAAGTTTTTATATTTCTTAGGATTCAATCCATAAGCTTTCAACCTTTCGTCAGACAAATTGGTGAGAGGATTCATTGGTTTATTGGTTTGTTTCTTCTTGAACTTACCATTTTGGTTCAAAATCTTTTTGAAATCTTTCTTTTTGCCTTTATTTTTCTTTTTGCTGGGCTCCCCAGACGTAGAATCTGCTTTTTTATTTGCTTTGGGAGTTTCGGTATTATTATTTGGCAATGTAGAGTTTTCTGGTTTCGGTTTTTTAGTTTTTGTCTCACTGCTACTTTCTTGGTTTTCAGTACTCAGTTGACTAGGCTCAGCATGATCCACAGGTTCAACAACAAACCCATCTTTGTGTTTCTTCTTCTTTTTCTTTTGTTTTACATCTCCATTCTCTTCTGCTTTTACTTCTTTCTCTTCGTCATTTGCTTCCTGCACTGAATTGTTTTTATTCTTGTCTTTCTTTTTCTTTTTAGGTTGTGGTGGGCTGTCCTCATCGTGATGTTCAACTTCGCCATCTTGGTGTGATGTTGCTGCCTCTTGTTCAACTGCCTCTGTATTTGTATCTTCTGTGCTCTTTCGTTTGTTCTTTTTCTTCTTTTTTTTCTTTTTCGTTTCTTCTATTGGAACTACTATGTCTGGGTCCCTGAAAGTTAATGCAATATTGTATAAGACTTAATAGTCACAATTGTATTATATTATATTTATCTAGGTGCAAAATAGTAAACTTACTCTGGCAAGTCTTTGAACAGACTGGGCAATATTTTCTTTTTGAGTCGTACATCAGCTGCTTTCTGTGCGTAGTTTCTGGCGTCTCCTTTCTCCACATTCTCTGGGCGGTGCTTCAAGATCTTCTTTAGAGGAACCCACTGAGTCAGCTCTTTGTCATCAGCCAGTAAAATCTGTAAAACAAGCAGCCATGATAAGGAAATTAGTACCTATAGGATTGGATCACTCATCGAATATGATGTTGAGAATGCTAGTTTTATTCCTCTGTTGTACAGGGTGTCTATTTTTGATATAATTTACAAAGGGAAATTTACCTCTTCGACAGTGAGTCCATAATCGCATGGGACAACTTCTCGGTACTTGAATCTGGTTGGCAAGTCTCCACCAATCACATCTTCACAATCCATTTTATAATACTCTTCCATGTACTGGTCATACGTCTTGTCTGCCACAGTGGGCACAAACTTGGGCTTCTCAGAAGACAGTAACTCTGCTAGCTTAGATTTCTTTTTTCTATTCCTTCTTTTCTTGCCTAGAGTCTTCTTAACTTCTTCCAGAAGATTCTCGCGTGCCTTTTTTGGATCGTAATCAGCGTCCATCTAGAAGTATTTAATAAATTTTATTTTACATCACATTTTTTTTTTATTTGGTTTGCTACACTGTTTATCTCAATTGATAAATTGTTGATGGTAAGTAGATTTGATTTTCATATTCTCCAAGCCCGTCACCTGTATTCTGGGTGTCGTTTGACCCTACTTACGGACTGCACATTTGACAAACAGAGGTTCGACTGCACGAGCATCAGTGCTTTCTGATAAACCGAAAATACTCAACAATCACAAGCTGCTACTTACTATTATTGAAAGTAAGAAGTATATTGTTATTACTCATACTTTCTCCTTAGAATCCTAATATTTAATAATAGAATCCTTATATTTTTTATTATAATATTACTAATATATTGTATATTTGCACTCACATTAAAGTCTTCATCTTCACAATGGGGCCCATTTTCATCTGCATCGTCTTCCTCATAACCATCTTGTTCCGGCTGATACTTTTCCCAGTTCTCTGTTAAATATCAAAAAATGTTTGAATGAACAATACTTATTAATCCTGAAACTTCCACATTAAACATAAAATAAGATTATTTATATCAATCCAGTCATTTGAATGTATAATTTTATTAAGATAAAGTACTGAAGTGGGAGAGGCTATTGTCAACCAATGTGAACCTTATTGAGGCTGATAAAGATGATTAAAGTAATAAAGTATTTGCTTACCAATCTCCAGTTCCTCATCCAGGTCCGGGAAGACAGGTTTCTGTTCGTCAGCGTCTCCATAGTACTCTTCGTCGAATATCTCACGCATGCGTTTGTCGTGCTCTTCCGGGTCAAACTCACTTTCCAAGTCTTCTTCCTGAGAATAACAAAACAAGTACAAAATAAGTCTAAAAGTCTCACTTAATTGAGTTCAATTATAAAATAATATCAAGCCTTGAAGATATAACCAAACCAATTGATTCAAAGAAAATATAACACCCCAACATAATAATATTATATATGTATGTGGCCTGTTCCCGTTATTTCCATATCATTATTCATAAGTCATTACATTATTGTTTGTATTGGTCAAGACAAGACTCACTATTTTGTGCAGTAGGATAATTGGGCACAATAACAAGGAACATCGGGTAAAAGCATTCAAGATAAGCTGGGTCGGGCCGGCAACATCTAAAATAACATACTCTGAAAGCCAGTTCTTCATTGCCAGTGACTTCCTTAATTTTGGCTATCTTCTCCTGGATCTCCTTCAGCTTAAGTGCTTTCAGTCTGGCAATCTCCTCCATCTTCCTCTTCTTCTCCTCCTCCTTGCGCGTGCGCACCTCTTGACGTTTCTTAGATCGCCGGTCGTCTTTTGGACGGATATAGTTCATTGTACGCGGGAAACGTTTTAACTGAAAACGGTGAACATATTTGTATCTTTACTTTTGTATTGAGTTAATATGGCGACCCATTTGGCATGTATGATTAAGTTTAACATTAAGTTTTGAAAAAGGTAAGAACTTATGGTATTGTCTTATTTCTGTAAATTGTATTAACATGTCAAATAAAACAACAATTATTTTGTTTTATTTCATTTTAGATTCTCTGCATTTGAGAGAACATTTCTAGTGTCATCATTACATGAGACTAACGAAAAGGAAAACCCAAATATGTTAAATCTACGGAAGAGATACTTACATACTCTTGGTCTGGCTCTTCAAACCTAAAGTTGTATGCTCTCTCGAACTTGCCCTGCTCCTCCACTCGAGCCTCATCAGCCTCCAACTCCTCGTCATCCCTGATCTTGTCCTCTGCTTCGCCGACATCACCTTCCTCAAGGTATCTGGGAAAAAAATTAAATAGTAAGTGTAAGATTTGCTTAAGATATTATGATTCAAAAAGTCAGACTGGGAACAAATGTTTGAGCATATAATTCTGATGTTTTTTAAAGATTTTTAAAAAGTCTATGTGCAGAATACTCTTGACCCTTTGACCGCCATGGTCGGCTATGCTCGACACTGGCAAATTAGCCTATTTTTTAATTGTCAAAAGATTAATGTGACACATTTAAGATCAGGTGCATTAATAAGATTAAAGCTAAAGAAGTATGTAAGTGTATAATGATACAAATAGGTAAGTGTATAATTGTATTTTCTTTACAATGTGGTAACCTGTGTTGGAGAAGCTGTTGTCTGTGGTAGGCATGGGAAGGGCATATGAAATAATATGATGGGCACAATTCAAAAGATTTAGAATTTAATGGTTACATATTACTTTATTCTATTTTAATTTCTGACAAATCCAGGTAGAGCCCTGTAGTTGGACAGTACAAAGTTGGGAATCAAAGTGAACATTTATGTTGAACATGACATGCGATTAATTCACATGATCAACACAAATATTTACTTTGCCGTGATTTGCCAGAACGCAGATTATCTGATGGTAAGCAATGAGCGCCGCCCATGGACACCCGCAACGGAGGAGTAACGAATGCGTTGCTGACCTTTTAGGGATTAGCGATTTGGAGAATTAGGGATTGGGGAAGAATTGGGCCTCCAGTAACCTCACTCAAACGGGGAAAAACAACAAAGTGGTTGTTTCACGCCGGTTTTCTGTGAGGCCGTGGTATCACTCCGGTCGAGCCGACCCATTCGTGCCGAAGCATGGCTCTCCCACATTTTAAAACGTGAGATGCAATGTGTTTAATATTGTGTCTCATATACCGGCAGACAAGAGGTTAGACCTAAGTTTGCGTAATTATGTCGGCTCACCTTTTATTCAGGATATAATCTCTTAGAAATGCTTCTCCCTCATTAAGCTTCGGATCTGACCAGAGGGCCTTCAGTGGAGCCAAGTCTTTCTCCACTTCATCATCCAAGTGCTCTGCCTGGCCTGTTAGATACTCTTTTAGTTTGCCCTCCTGAAAAACAATAGGTATATTTATGCTTAGCAGCAGTATTAACAATTAATTATAGAGCTGGTTTCAGTCTACATATTGTCTAGGAAATATCATTGGGCAATGATCTCGAAAAAATAAAAAAATACTTGTATTTACACGAAGGCAAGAGGGAATACAAAAAATTGCAAAACTTGTTTGTTCACTCAATCTAAAACCATCATCCATATATATTTATCATTAAGAGAATTGAAGAAATAAACCATATAAAATATAAATGGGCTCTTAATTATTATATGAATTATTTGTTATTTTTATCTTTGGTATTTTTTAGTTATATGAAAGAATATGAAACCTTAGTTTCAGATGTTTTTCTTTCTTTTTTCTTGTCCTCGGCTATCTCAGCTTTCTTCTCAACACTGAAGATGTTCCCATCATCATCATCATCATCATCATCACTGTCAGCAAAAGTCAGCTGTTTTGTCTTTGTTTCTTTTTCTGAAGAGATAAACAAACAAAATATATTTAGGTGAACTTTCCCAGGTCAAAAACAAATTATTTTGACTTTCAATACAACAGTATTTTAAAACATAATTATACTGTTGTTTAGTCATTTGACAATATACTTTATTTAATAACAGTTAATATTTTAAAAATATGTATGCTTCTTACTTAAATAAGTTAAAATGATTTTAAATAAAATCTGTGGATAAGATTTTTTTTTGTCACTCTAATTGGTCACCAGTGACCAACGGTAGCAGAGGATTTGCCTTCAATAGTTTTCTGTGGGCAGTCAAAGTTTAAAGTATTATTAAGCTTAAAGTATTGATTGTGACTAATTGGTCCTTACCATATACAACATGGAATTCCATTACTATAATTTTTTGTGAAATATTTTGTATCAATTTAAGTATCTAATAATGTTTTATCTATACTTATTATATATACCTGGTTCCTTTTTCTGATTATCCTCAAAGAACTTAAACTTAGGATCATAAATCCTGGGATCTTTTGTCTTAAGCAGTGCAAGTGTCTTGAGGAATTGAGTCTCCATCTCCTCGGTTACCTCTGGAGGGGAGTCACTCTCATCCTCACTGTCTGATGATGCTGACCCATCACTGTTCAAAGCTTTAGTACCGTATTTCTGTTCAACTGGAAAATCAAAACGTCATTAGTGCAGACTATCAATTTTTTAAAAGAATTTTTAAGAATACAGCAGACAGAGAGCTTGTCTTGAAGAATATTTTGTGCCAAAATTAAATTAACAATTGATTTTCTCACATTTTTTTCACTGTAAATTATTGTGAAAGACGAAAGGATAAACTAATGCAAGCTGAGAACAAATTAGTATTCATAAATTATAATAAATGATAATATTGTAACGTGCTTACGTTTATGAAGTTCTTCTTTCTCCCGCCACTTGTCATATTTCTTAGCGTATTCATTTTCTGTTTTAAGCGTAACCTCTTCATCAGAATCATCATCAAATAGTGTTGGTTTTGGCATTTTTATTCACAAAATCACTTGTTTTCAATTATTATAACCAAAAATAATACGAATCGCACTCGCACCCTGCGTGTTATTAAAGTTCTGACATTTCTATGTCAATGTCATAGCATAGATACACAGTAGATCAACTTTAAAAGTCGACAATAATTAATGGAAACTAAATGAAAAGCATTATTTTTATTAAGATTATTTTCGATCAAGTATATGGATTAAGGTAAAAATAAATAAAAAATTATGAGCTGCCCTTAATCTGGTTACTAAAATACAAATACAACAATATTGACACTATATTCGTTATAGTTGGTAGGTTTTGTAAATTTCGAATGGCAATATTTTTATAACCTGTATTTCTGCAGCCGGCTGCCATCTGTCTGTCAACTGTCGTAAATGTCTATTGTCGTGTTATTTGTTTGGACTGCTCGTGTTAGAAAAAGTCAATATAATTGTCCATTATTTTGCAGAGATTGAGTGTGCAATAACTTACATCCGATCAGGAGAACTGGTAGTCGTTAGATACCGTTTTTCTGTGGTGTAAGAGTCAGTAAACAAAAATACAAGACATTTTAGTGAAGTTGAGCGTGGCGTTTGAAAATAGTAGTGTAAATAAATGGTTATTTAGTGAAGAAGTTAACTTAATAACAATGACTACAAATCCCAGAAAGGGCACCGATCCGGTGCCAATGGAAGAAAGTGATCAGCTGACTATAAGACCCTTGTAAGAATAGTTTAATTAAAGCTTTCACCTGTTTTTTTATTTCTTTTAATTTAAATAAAAAATATTATGTAAGCCAGTGAAAAATTAATCTATTTTATGTTAGAAGCATGGTCTTTTTACTACCGTTTTTTTTGTTTATTAATCAAACACAATTTTTAGGGGTGCTGGTCAGGAAGTAGGCAGGTCCTGCATCATGTTGGAGTTCAAAGGAAAGAAAATTATGGTTTGTAGGTTTATCTATTAACAATTTTATCAGTAAACTTCATTCACCAAAATCAACCCACATTCTTTGGAATTAGATCTATTTTTCACATTTGTTTTTTATGATCTAAATGGCACAGTGCCCTAGTTATGCTCATAAATCTATTTGTAATATGGTACCTATTACTACCTATAATAGTTTTAATTCTTCTATTGTCTAAAAATTTGTAGCTGGACTGTGGCATACATCCGGGCTTGTCAGGAATGGATGCTCTACCTTTTGTGGACCTCATTGAGGCTGATGAAGTGGATCTTCTGCTGATTTCTCAGTAAGTATATTTATGGTTGTGATAGTCATTGATATTTATAATGAAAATTTGTTATCATTAATCAAAATAAACTTTGAAATAAAGTTTATGTTAATAAAAATGTGGTCATATGTTGTTTGTTGCACTAAACAATGAATATTATAAAACCACAAACTAGGTCCTAGGTACAGAAGCACTGTAGCAGTGAATTCTCAGAAGGCACACTTGACAACACTTGGAGCTTGTTTTACCAAGTTTACAATTAACATTTCCAATAACTTATTGTTCATACAAATTATCTATACTTCTTTACTAATATTTTCACCTCCAGAATTTGTTTTTTGAACACTGTAATCTCTAAAACTACTGGTTGGAATTGAACACCTCTCCTTTTAGTATCAGGTAGAGCCAGGCTATAAAACCATAATGCAATAACCAAAAGAAGCCAATCACTGATTGAAACTGGGCTAGTCTATAGTCAAATTTATGGCCCTATTAAAATGTTGTGAATAATTTAAATAAGATTTTTAACAAAAGTTTTGTATTATCCTCAGTTTCCACCTGGACCACAGTGGTGCGTTGCCCTGGTTCCTGACAAAGACATCATTCAAAGGCCGAGTGTTCATGACGCACGCCACTAAAGCCATCTACAGGTGGCTCGTATCAGATTATATTAAAGTTAGGTAAGTAAAGTCCATCAATATTCTTTTAAATGTAAATTTTCGCTTTTTTAAAACCATATTAGCGGTCGCCTGCGGTACCGGCAACGTAGATGTCGATTTTACACTTCTTCAAAAATGTTATCGACAAACCTTCTCTGGACTTCCACGAATAATTCTAGACCAAAATTAGCCGGGCCCCTATCCGCCGACTCTTAGAAACCTATAACTCACAATTTACTGACTTCGATATTTTTTCGCTGTCCCAACCTAAATTTAAAAGAGTTGTCTCACAATTTCTTGCAAGTCGTAGTACATACTCTCCGACTTCTGCTCCCCTCGATCTGTCCGTAAGTGTTAACTAATATTCCAATTTAAATTATATTTTTCTTCACATGCGTTCGCTCTCTTACTCATATGTTATTACATGGACAATGGTGTGGGTTATACGTTATTACAACTGTAATGTAACTACTTTATTGTTAATTCTGCAATGTATAACTGTTTTTGTCCCAAATAAATAAATAAGTGGCATTGATTTTTATAGGTAACTAGCGGCCCGCCCCGCTTCGCACGGGTCCAACTATCGCGCTATCAAAGGGTCACTTTTTCCGAATATTCCCCTCTACTTTTCAAATATTTTCTTTGATAAGAACCTTCTTCTGACAATAACAAACACAACAAAAAAAAGAATTAGCAAAATTGGTCCAGGCTTTATTGAGTTATGCGCTTATCAACACATTTCGCGATCCATTTTTATATTATAGAAGATTTTTTTCTTTTTTGTTTTTAGTAATATATCAACAGAGCAGATGCTGTATACAGAGTCAGATCTAGAAGGTTCCATGGACCGCATTGAGACCATCAACTTTCATGAGGAGAAGGATGTGCGAGGTGTCCGGTTCTGGGCGTACAATGCTGGCCATGTGCTGGGGGCAGCCATGTTCATGATCGAGATAGCTGGTGTTAAGGTATGCTATATTCTGAATGCTTAACATCAGCAGTCGCAAAGGGTTTAAAAATTCACTACTAATACAAATAATACGATCAATGTGTCGCAACACTAGCGAAACTTGAAAATGTGTCTTCCATAGTTTTATGTTGCTATAAGTCTTCAATGGACTGTATGTACTTTTTATTTTACCCTTTCCATATTCAAATCATTTATAATCTGTGCGAATTACGAGTCGAAATCAATACTAAACTTTTGTTGTGATACATTTTCTTAATAATGTTATATTTACCTCGCAGATCCTGTACACGGGTGATTTTTCGAGACAAGAAGACAGACATTTAATGGCGGCGGAGATACCAACGGTGCATCCCGATGTACTGATTACGGTACGATTTTGATATTTGTTTTTTTTTTATGTCATAGAACAGCAAAAGAGGTAACGGATTACTTAATGGGAAGCAATTAGCACCTTTCATAGACTCCCGTAACAATGGAGGAGCTACGGGTGCGTTGCCGACCCTTTGCCTCCCACAACGAAACAACGCTGCAGTTGTTTGTGTTTTTTGTTGTGACGCCGTGGTATCACCCCGGTAAGGCGATCTATTCGAGCTGAAGCATGGCTCTCACACACTTAAACTCTTATCTGCCGGTATATGAGACACAATAGAAAACACATTGTGTCTCGCGTATATCCGTCCTTCCGGCATATAAACGGTTATTAATACCAAAAAGATTTTATATTAAGTCACATGCTGTCTCACCATGCCTGTAGGTATATATAAAGATGGCATCATATTATAATGTGTATTGTTGTGTAGGAATCTACATACGGCACCCACATCCACGAGAAGCGTGAGGAGCGTGAGAGCAGGTTCACGGGGCTCGTCAGCGAGATAGTACAGCGCGGGGGACGGTGCCTCATCCCCGTGTTCGCGCTGGGCCGTGCACAGGAACTACTGCTCATACTTGGTATGTACTCATAAGATAACATAATGATTAGATTACATAAGTTGGCTCTACAGTTCACTTCTGTTTGTCCAATAAAGAATTCCTTATTTCCCATTGGCCATTAAATTTTTGCCAGCTACAGTGATTGGTCGAACAGAATTAGGTACCTAGTCATTTTCCAACTAGTCGAAATCAATTCTTTTTTCGAAACTTCCAATAGTCAATTTTCTAAGATTTTTGTATGATATAGCTAGTTCTGACGTCATCAACATTCTTGCGTAAAATAGCACAGGGAAATAAGGATTCCATTTTATATGAAGGATTATTATTATTATATTATATACTTGAACACACTAGCAGCTTAGAAAGGTGATGCGTGCGTATTAATGGACTTGGAGATTTTGTCGAGTCTGTTTTTAAAAGAATTAACTGTGGGTGCTTTTATCACATTTTCTGGGAGTTTATTCCATTCCGTGACCACCCTATTAGGTAGGAAGTGTGTCAAGGGATTCAGTTTTGAGGATGTTCTGCATAGTTTTCATGAGTGTCCTCTCAAATTTCGATTTTTATTAAGAAGATACATATTCTTAAGTCTAGGAACGTTGTAGCAGTCACTCATTATTTTGTAAGGATATAATAATTTCCAGTTCAAATTGTATGTTCAAATTGTACCTAAGATATTATGAGCTGACTTTCTTAAATTTAATTTTGTATGTAGGTAGATTGTGTTGGACCTCCTATGTATAATTTTAACATATTATTTTATATCCATATTCTTTGCATAATAAACAATTTGATTTGATTTGATTGACAACGGTCAGCTATACAATATAAGTATTGTAAGTACAGTACACAATAATGCATCAAAGCTTAGCATAGCTTTGAGGCGGTACGAAGTTCGCCGGGTCAGTTAGTTTCTTATAAATTAGAAAAAAACAATACTTATTATAACATCAACCCAATTAATGTAAGTGTAATTATGTTCAAGTATTCTTACGTTTTGGAAAGATGAAATATTTTGTTATTGACTAAGAAAACTATCAACTCAAAAAATAAATAAGGAATTCAACTTTCCTTCTAGACGAGTACTGGTCCCTCCACCCCGAGCTGCAAGACATCCCCATCTACTACGCGTCGAGTCTGGCCAAGAAGTGTATGGCGGTGTACCAGACCTACGTCAATGCCATGAACGACCGCATCCGACGCCAAATCGCCATCAACAACCCCTTCGTCTTCAGACATATCTCCAATTTAAAGGTTGGTACAGTAATCTAAACTTTATTACGGTGATATTAAGTTTATTTCGCTTTCGAGTCCATTACAGGGACTTGGGATTATCTTTTCAAATAAAAATTGTCTTTGGTTGTTTTAAAATTAATTGTTTTAATAGTGTTTATGTAATTAAGTATTTTACGTTTGTTTATAAAAATATACATTATGAAGATATGCTGGAATATTATGTTTAAAACTAGATAAATATAATTTTCAATATGAGTAAAGTTTTATCCAATGGCATTGCTTTCGCCAATCTCGAACACATTGATCTCAGGCTTGACCTTGTCGTACAAATGTGGGAACGCGCCGTCGGCGTGGTACTTCTTCCTGACTTGTTCATACAGCGACAAGTCAAACATCACCTCAAACTCTTCCCGAGTCATGAAGATATCAGCGTAGAGGAATGAGTAACCTCCTACCTCCCTCGTGAATTCCTCCATCTGCCTCATGGCACGCACGGGGTTGTAAGGCTTCTTTTCCTTAACCCTCCCCGGCACTCCATAAACTCCCAAGTCATTATACATCGCATAGTTAGTTCCTGGGACCAAGTACTTTGCGTCAGGCCTCTTCAGCTGACCAGACGAGGGACCGTGGTCAATAATTTTACAAGGATACACGAGTAGAGGAAATTTCTCGAATAGCGCGCTCGCGATTTCGATTTGTCTTTCAAGTTCTTTGATCGGCAAAACAATGTCCTGGAAGACCTGTTTGGTAAATGTGTAGGCTCTGACTCCAGGAGTTGTGGTGAATTTTAGGAAGGCAGGCTTTGGCGGGAGCAGCCATCCGAACAAATACCGGAACAAAGTGTCATTACCAAACGACAGCATGTCTTCCACGACCCAGAATATAGCTCTGTTATGTCTGAGCAAGTAGTCTCTCAAGGGTATCAACTCTTCAGCTTCTCCTTTCTCCAAAAACGTTTCCACGTGTTTGTAGAACCAGGGTTTGTACCATTTGGAACAGCTGTTCACTGGTATTTTTGGATCATAGTCGGCGTAGTCACCAACCATGATCACAGCCTCGTCCTTGCTGTATATCGTGCCCTCGATGTAATCTGGAAATACTTTCGGCTTAGCTTCGTAAGTTCCGGAAAGTTCTCGAATCATATCGCAATATTTCTTCTGTCCCTTGACGGGGATGTATTTGATTTTGATGTAGGGTTTTATTTTGACGATTTTGAGGGTCAAAGCGACGAGGAAGCCGAGGCTGCCGTGGCACCAAGGCAGGGCTTTGTAGAGGTCGGAGTGCTCGTTGTCTGCGGTGGCGGTGACCAGCGAGCCGTCGCCCAGGACCACTTCGTAGCTTGTGATGGTCTCGTGGTAGAGCCCTGCTTTGTGGGAGTGAGTCGACATTCCTGTGCCGAATGCCAAGCCTGGAAAACAAATGACGGATATTACATCCTTGATCCTCAAACCTTCTAAATCACAGTCTAACTCACATTATCTCGTAAACTGACCTCCTAACGTAGCATCCACCAGTTCAATTGTGACTGCCAGTGAGTACCCTTTAGGAATGAGAAACTCTGTAATATCACCAATGGTGACCATGGGCTCGACCCTCACAGTCATGGCTTCCTCGTTCAGCTCCAGGATATCGTACAGAGGTATAGGAACTTGGTGATGCAGGTGTTTCTGGAAGAAGGTCGTGGAGAGTGACAGCCAGTTCGGTCGAGAGGTGCAGAGCAGTCGCCGTTCTTGTGCAGGCAGCTTGTTCCATTGTTGGACCTGAAACATTCATTAGTTACATTTTTAAGTGTGGGAGAGCTATGCTTTAGTACGAATGGGTCGGCTCGCCAGGAGTGATACCACGCCCTCACAGAAAACCGCCGTGAAACCACCAGAGCGTTGTGTGAGTGAGGTTACCGGAGGCTCAATCCTTCCCCTTCCCCAATTCCTTCCCGATCCCTAAATCTCCAAATCCCTAATCCCCAAAAGGTCGGCAACCCACTCGTAATACTCTGTTGTCCACGGGTGGTGCTGATTGCTTACCATCAGGTTCTCCGTCTGCTCGTATGTCGAACTATAACATAAAAAATCATTTAAGAATGTTATAGTAAAGATGTAAAGATGTTTTTTGCGTAATATTTTTTGACTTATAAATCCGGAATTTCCTAATGTTGTCAGTGTTAAAGACGTCAACCCTTCATGCTTTATCACGCAAATCATTTATGTAAATTTAGATACTTGCTATCTAGTTTTTTTTCGTACCTGGCTCTGAATCAGCCTGACTGCACTGTCATGTCTCTGAGGGTCGCTGGTGAGCCACCGCAGATAGGCTCGCATCCTCATCAGGACTGTGAAGAGGAAGCTCGCCGGCAGACAAAACACTGCCACCACAAACTCCCTGTGGTCCTCCAGCCATTGTATCAACCGGTTCTTGAACGAATCCGGCAGCATTGCTAGAACAAACGTAAAATTCAATTAAATCTATTAACGACTGTTTTTAGACAAATAATTTATTTGTGTTTTTTTATCTATGACGTTATTTGTTGGGTCCTACTCATAGCCATGAAATAAATAGGGAAAAGGTAAGAAATTCTGTACAGTAAAAGCTAAACATTTGAATTCTGAATATTTAAAGATAGCAGTTAAATATTTAGTCAAACATTAAGTATAATTATTAAACATAAATGTTGAATTTCAATAATTGATAGCCTGTAATTTTTAAATTTGCCGCCAATCTGTATCAAGGACGAACCAAAATAATAAATATAACCTCTTTGTTAGTTTCCATAGTAACAACTTATTCTACAATCACTTTCAATTTCTATGATAATTAAAATATAATGAACATGTCTTATTAAAAAAATCCTTTCCAATTACTACTTATCTTTGGAACTTACACAATGAATACCTTCAAATAAATCTGAATGTTCATATCAACTGTTTTCATTTAAGCTCAGATTTTAATATAAACTATTGTGTTTATTTAGCTATCCCCTTAATTTTTATACTTATATTATTCTATATAATATGTTTACTTACTTCTTATGCGGTAATTTCACTTTATTTTCATATATAATAGAATTTATTCGATAAATTCTATCCGCCGGCCGTCCAGCGACCTGCGCGCCACAACACTACAGATAAAAAAATGTTTCGTTCCAATACACCTGTATGCTGATAGATACATCTTATCTTTTAATACTGTAATCTTATTAATATTGTAATTATTACATAGGGACAACATGTACTGCCTAGGCTAGCTATATTTCAATTATTGTTATAATAAAATAAAAAGTGTATAAACACTGAATGAATTAGTCTTTTATAACATGCGAATTATTAAAAAAAAATCCTTCTAAATTTAAAAAGATTATTTTAAATAAAACTGGGAAAAAAGACCGCTCGACACAACAAAGTGATCCTATAATTGTAATAAAGATTTGACCTTGACTCTCGACTAGAATCATTAAATATTTGGTAGCTACATTTAAAGGTTATCAAAGAGAATTATCAAATATAATTTGAACCCTAACAACAATGAGAATAAGTATACTATTTGAATAATCACATTCAATTATGATAATATAAATTGTTACTATGTAACACAGGTGTATCGATATTAATCATTAATTGTAGATAAGCCCAAAATGAGTAATTCGGAATCCTATCTTTCTAATTACTTGGATGTATTTTTACTACTGAATTTTTAAAGGCATGCGAATGTTAAGAATACCGGTTCCTCGACGGCTTTCCTCTCTTCATGTTGTTTAAAGTTTTTGAAATTTTTGACGAGAAAATGCAAATGAAATCAAGAAAGAATGCAAGATAATGTAACATGAACTCGCTTTACATTATACTTTGCCAAATCGAAAATTGAACCCTAGACTGCTTGCTCGATGCAAACTGATACTTGCGTGCCTTTCTTCAGAACCATCAGTTCAAGTGAAACCGTCACTTAAACTGTGGGTCTTTCCCCAAAGGACCCACTACTAGGCTAACCATGACGTACTGACGTTATCAAAGTAAGATCGTTGACAACTTGTATAGCTCTGTCTCTTACCCACACTGAAGTAAGATTAAAACAGTCACTTTGAATGTCATAGTTACCTCCCTGAATGAACTTGCACGGTACTCAAACATAATATTTTTTTTACACTGTCTGGACTTTAAAAGAGACGCACATGTTATTTTGTATCGGCATTTCTTTTCAGAGTAGTCAGATAGGAATTACCGGCGTCATTTAGTTTTTTACATAGATGTATAAAAGTGCCTTTTTATGTCCCTTTTCACAAATAAATTCCTTGTTTTATTGTATTACAATATAATATTCCAGGGTATAGATCACTTCGAAGACATAGGGCCCTGCGTCATAATGGCGTCGCCTGGTATGATGCAGAGCGGCCTCTCCCGCGAGCTCTTCGAGTCCTGGTGTACCGATCCTAAAAACGGAGTCATTATTGCTGGTAATCTTTGGACCCTACTAACTGTAGGATTTTTTTTATGCCGTAGGTTGGCTACGAGCTTACGGAGTAGCTGGTAAGCAATCAGCGTCGCCCATTGACACTCGTAAAACCAAACAAGTTACTACAAGTGATGTACGTTATGAAGGATAGGTAATCCGTCCTAGATGGCAAGCAATCAGCGCCGTCCATAAACACCCGCAACAACAGAGGAGTTACGAGTGCGTCGCCGACCTTTTTTGGATTAGGGATTGGGGGAGGGGAAGGATTAGGCCTCTAGTGACCTCACTCACACGGCGAAACACAACGCTGTGGTTGTTTCACGCGGGTTTCTGTGAGGCCGTGGTATCACTTCGGTCGAGCCGACCCATTCGTGCCGAAGCATGACTCCCCCATGCTAAATTCTTTTGTTCTTTTATAATACTGTTCTCCTGTAGGTTACTGCGTGGAAGGTACGTTAGCTAAGACGATCCTGTCGGAGCCGGAGGAGATCACGTCGATGTCCGGCCAGAAGCTGCCGCTGAAGATGTCGGTGGATTACATCTCATTCTCCGCGCACACGGACTACCAGCAGACCTCCGAGTTCATCAACATACTGAAGCCGCCGCATGTGGTATGGTCTATTTTCTTATACAATAAAAAAATGTTTACATATTTTAATTTGTAATAAACTATTTTTTTTTTCTTAGATAGTTCTGTGCTATTTATTTATGTATCAAAAACTGTGTGGCAAGTGTTGGTGAGGATTGAGGAAGCCCAATTATCCATCCCCTCCCCCCAGGTATTGGTGCACGGCGAGCAGAACGAGATGTCCCGGCTGAAGGCGGCCCTACAGCGCGAGCACCGCGGCCGTCTGCTCATCCACACGCCGCGCAACACGCAGCTACTCGCGCTCACCTTCCGCGGGGACAAGACTGCCAAGGTACGTGTGTCCCCCCACAGAACGAGATGTCCCGGCTGAAGGCGGCCCTACAGCGCAAGCACTACATAATTATAATAATGGCTCACTTACCTGAAGAAACTAAAAAGCTCTAAATACTCAGTTATTGTCAGTAAATCATACTTTAACCCATATTTTGTTGACAACAACTGACTGCAGCCGGAGTTGCCTAGAGCAGAATTAAGAACCAGATTAATCAGGTCAGATGGTCAGGTGCTTTGTCGAAGACGTATGGTCTTGAATGTGGTGTAAGGCAGGGTGGTCTGACTTCCCCAGACCAGGTTGTTCAGCTTGTATGTGGATCTGTTGATCGGGGAACTCAGCAGCACAGGGGTCGGATGTTCTGGTGATGGTAAAATTATAAATAGCATATCTTACGCGGCCGACATGGTGCTGCTGCGTCTCTCGATTAAGGAAGCACTCAGACGATTGCTTTGGGTTTGTGAGAGATACTCCTTGACTTACGGCCTACTGTACATTGTGAAGAAAAGTGTCCTCATGGTGTTTGGGGTTATTGCAAAGGGTCACAGGGTGTACCTACCTGACCATAACGGGAACGGAGAGCGTTGTCGGTCCGATACAATATGTTGGCCCGTAGGCTTGCAAAATGTACGAGATCAGACAACATCACGCTTTTCAAGGCGTATTGTCAGTCGTGGTCGTGGACATGCAGCCTGTGGGTCAAGCATACGCAGAGGGCCTACAACGCTTTTCGTGTCCAGTACAATAACGCCGCGATTCTGTAGCGCGTCAACCATGTTTGCTGCATCTTCTACCGATAGTTTTTCAGCAATCATGAGGAAAAGAACGGTATCATTGTTACGCAGGAATCTTGGCAGTGCCAATGGCATCCTGGTGATTGCAGGGCACTGCATGGTGATTGGGGATAATTTGGACGGCGTTTCCCTCGAGTATTGGACCTATATGCATACTTACGGGTCTGATACTGCAGGAAAATACATTAATTAATTATTTTGTTTATTTTATAGGCTTTATTTTTATTAATTAAATAGTAAGTACTAACATACTTAGGTAAGGTGTATTACTAACAAATTATGGAGCAAGTCTCTGCAATAAACGATTTATATTATTATATTCAACAGAATTTGATATTTTTTTAAACTCCGTCATTATATCTAAGTCTCTAAGTTGATCTGACACTCAGTCGTTTCATCCCCAGACCCAAAAAAGTTTTGATATTAAAGTGCCTTCTCATCTTCCCAATATCAATTATATTGCCATTCATCTCAATTATACGATAAATAAGATTTTGCTTAAAATCAAGTAACGAGTAACGTCTGAAATAATTCGAGTTTTACTTATATATTATTACACAGTAAGATGTAACATTTTTACACTTGATACTTAGTAATTTATTTTCACTTCCAGGTTATGGGGTCCCTTGCAATGGAGAAGCCAGAGCCGGGCACACAGCTGCAGGGTATCCTGGTGAAGAGGAACTTCAACTACCACATACTAGCACCCTCAGACCTCAATAGTAAGTTACCCATTTATAAGAAAGAAGTATAACAATAAAGTTAAATAGGAGAGGAGTGCCATGCTTCAGTACAAATAAGATGGCTCGACCGGAGTGACACTACGGCCTTACAGAACCTTGGCGTGTGAGTAAGGGATTGGGCCTCCGGTAACTTCTCTCACAGGGCGAAACAACGCTGTGGTGGTTTCACGCCGGTTTCCTGTGAAGCCGTGGTATCACTGCGGTTGAGCCGACCTATTCGTACTGAAGCATGGCTCCCGCACACTTAGACTACCGTGCAGTCTAGTAGTAATAATAATAAACTTAAATGGTTTTAACCGTATTTCCGTGTCCCCTTAGAGTACACGGAGCTGACCCAGTCGGAGGTGACACAGCGCCAGTCGATCCACTACAGCGGCTCGCTGGGCCTGCTGCGCCACGTCGTCATGCAGCTGGCCGGCGCCATCGACTTCCTCTCCGAGACTCGCTGGCGGGTCTACTCCTGCGTCGACCTCACGCTGGAGAACAACATGATCACCCTCGAGGTAATGTATCTTCCGTGTATTTAGTATATTTTATTATTTACTACATTTTTTTTTCAACCAGACAATATTACTAAACTTAAAGAGTTTCTAGTAATACAGTTACAACGACTAGACGTATATGCCCTTAAACTACGTTAGCGCCATCTAGTGAGCAGGAGAAGGAAATCTTGATTGTTTTTTTGTCATTGTTAGTGGGTGGCGCAGCCCGTGTCGGACATGTTCGCGGACGCGCTGGTGGCGGGCATCCTGTCCGCGTCCGCGCTGGCCGCGCCCCGACATCTGCCGCTCGCGCCCAAACTGGACCGCATGCACTTCAAGGTCAGTCTGCTAGGTCACCACTTACTTTTACATTTTTATTCCTAACTAGCGAACGCTTTAAAGAAGCAAGTATTGATATAAAAAATATCTAATGTCTGTGATTTATTTGAGAAAAACAATATAAATATCAATCCTTACTATAAAATTGACAAATTTCTATCTTCAAGTCATGTATACATTCAGCCAGGTTTGCTAGATAAGCGCAAAAAGGCATCGCGACCTCGGACTACAGCAACAGAAGCGGGTTTCTAGTCAGTAAGTCTGACATTCCGTATTGCCCCACCCCGGGCGGGAGAAGTTATTTGATGTTTTTCCCCTCGCATAAATGTCTACCAAAATGTATAACTAGTATAAATATTAATAATATTTATTATATTTCCAGGAGTGCGTGATAGAAATGCTGCAAGAAATGTTCGGGGACGACGCCGTGCCTAAAATGTTTAAGGGAGAGAAACTGTACGTCAGCGTGGACGACAAGCGGGCGGACATCGACCTCGTCACTATGGTCAGTACTCATCTATAATATTCATTTTGTATTTATACATTGGACGTGGTGGCCCGGAGGTTAAGGCCTCTGACGCATGAGGATTCGAAACCTAGTATCGCAAGTATGTACTAGTGCTTTTTATGATTATTTAGATTCCACTGACATATGGTGAAGTCAAAAATCGCGAGCAAACCTGAACTATTGAAATCGCCAATCCGCCTTGAGCAAGCATGTTGAAATCTTCTCCGTGTTAAAATAGGTCTTTGCTCAGCAGTGGCCACTTATAGGCTGATGATGTGATATGATGCCGAACAGACCGATTACCTGGTGGTAAGCAATTAGTGCCGCCTATGGATACTCGTAAAAAGGAAATAGTTACTACAAGTGCGTGGCCGACTTCTTGTGGGTTATTTGGGGATTTAAGGATAGAGAATTAGGCCTCCGGTAACCTCATTTTCACGGCAAAAAACAACGTAAATAATGTTTCACATCGGTTTTGTGAGGCCGTAGTATCACTCCGGTCGAGTCGACCTATTTGTGTTGAAACGTGGCTCTCCCACACTTAGACTTATTAGTAAAGTAATAAATAATATATACGGTTGGCGGCAGGAGGTGAAGTGTCCCGAGGACGAGACCCTGGAGCGCACGGTGCAGGCGGCGCTCCGCAAGCTGTACGCCGCGCTCGCGCCCGTCAAACCCCCGCCGGCGCCGGCACCCGCCTCCGTCTGACCACACACACACACTACACCTTCTGCAACTTACACCTTCTGTCACACAGAAGGCACAAACTGCAGTGACGGCCAAACTCAAAAGACAATGAGTGGACAATAAATAAGTACCTACACAAGTTTTATACATTGTTCCCAATTCATAATTTTGTATTCAAAATACAAATTTCAATAGTATTCGTGTGTCCTTTTCTTTACCGTCTCAAATGTGAACTATAAATTAAGTATTATGCTGTGAATGTTTGTTCATGGAATAAACTTTGTATATTAATTGCGTACTTGTATTATTTCCCGATTATATTAACGTTGGGAACAACCCTCATGAAGGTTATAATTAATTATACCGATTCTGTTTTTCTTAATAACGGCAAACGAACTAACAGATTAGAGATTACCTGATAGTAAGCAATCCGCGCCACCTATGGAAACCTTTACACCGTCACATTAGAAGAGTTTTGGCTTTTGGAGATATAGGAATAACGGAGGGATTGGGTTAATGACAATTATCGAGCCTCGTCAGGCCGTACTTATGTCGTTCGATACTGTGAAATGTAACCAGTAATTATTTCATTACTATATTATAAAAATAAATGAAGTTTATCAGGATTTTAGTATTTTTATAGAATATATCGTTAACGCTGGTAATATCAGTGGCAACTTGCTCTAACATGGAGGAGCTAAGGCTTAGGGTTCCCTTACGAAGTTATTAAATACACATACAGTTTTGTTTTAATCAACGCAGTAGGTACCCACCTACTGCGTGCACCGATAAAGATATTAGTTTCCCTATACCTTTTATACTCTTTGGGTATATTGTTGGTGTATTGCTTTCATTTATCTATAAAATTAATATTGATAGCCTCGACTTCAAAGTAGACAAAACACAAAAATCGCCGCTACTTAGTAAACTTACCTTGTTAAGCTGTATAAGTGTTGGTTGTTGACTTGAACTCCTAGTTCAAATTGAAACAATTATTTTTGTGTTGGATACAAGACATCACATAATTACCAATAAGAACCGAGCAGCAGGTGAAACTGCGCTGGAGTAACTAATGTTAACCGATATCTCTAGGTTATTTTAAACGTTAAGAAATAAAAAATCAAGTTTTAATGTACAAAAGTTTATTTACAAAATTTAGGTAGAATACAACGCACAGCGCTAAAATCCGACCTATTCACGCATACAATGAGATCTATACAAATAAAAATAATAAATCTCATCACAGTAACGTCCATACTCCATTCATTACAACATTACTATCTAATCTATTAGATCACATTTCGAAATAATTACAAAAGCGCAAGATGACACTAATTGTAGAGTTTCTTGCTCCATCTGCTTAATAGGAATCTACACTTTGGATAGAGAGGACTGACCAACAGACACACCATATCCAAGTATTTGTTTTGTTTGACTTTCAATGGAATAACACTTTATATTTATTTTTATTGTCGTTGGAAAGGGCCTTCTATAGGTTTATTTGAAATAAATATTCTGAGTTTTTGTCCTAGAACAAATTGGATACGACTTCAAGGGAGTGAGAATAAGGAAAAAGTTCTAATTGGATATATAAATATACATAGGCAGTCACATTCTAATTCGATCAACAAAAAATCAAGATATTGCAATATTTCATCCCATGTAATCTGTGAATGAACCAAGTACATTTATTCACTTCACAATGTTTATTAATTACTTATTGTCGATTTGTTTAATGCATATTTAGTTTTTATTAGATGCCTAACTAACTTCAGCCAGTTGGCAACATCTAAACCTTGTTTTGTAGTTGTACCAGGACTTTTGTAATACACTACACATGCCAAAAGTACAACAATTTGTTTTTTTATGTTCGCAGTCAAGCGACTGTTAGGTACATTTGTTTCCCAAGGTATCTATGATGCATGTCTAGGAGCTCTTGGAGTATCGTTTCCAGAACTTCTTGACGTCATCGTGTCCGTGCCGGGTGACGACCATAGTACGGGAGCGCTCGTTCTGCCACGTCAATACACCCTGCTGCTTCGCGTAGTCGCGGAGTACCACGAAATCAGCCTGTAAAGCATTATATATTATTATTATTAAATAATAATATTAGCGAGGCGGGTCGCTAATGAATACTGATACTAGATTTCTCCACTATTTAATGTATGTTATTGGACATATAAAACTTGCTCTACAATCACTCTACCCTTAAAAAACCGCATCAGTATACGTTATGTAATTTTAAAGATTTAATCATACATAGAGATAATTATAGGGATAGATGAAGTGACTTATCTTTATACTATGGAGTGACAAAATTGTGATTTTAAACTTTATTTCTTTTTTATAATTATAAAGTCAGATATATATTGAAGACATTTGAAGAATTATATGTAATCCACCTTTTGATGACGGAAGGGGTTAATTTAAGCGCACATTGTAACGCCCTCTTCTCATAAATTACACAATGAAACACAATAAAAATGTACCCTGAACTATTACCCCCTTATTACAAAACAAGATTTATCAAGATTAGTTTATGGTTAAACCAGTGAGTCAGGTTTTGTATTTTGAATCTTATTGTCACCTACCTTCAATAGGTTTTAGACCTAGACTAAAAAAAAGTATGTTTTGTAATAAGGCTGTTAAAGTTTGTTATTGAAAACATGACACTATTTGTTTTATATCCCGAAAGTATTCGCAGGCGTAAACATACAATTTTTGTCACCTGACCAATTACACTAATATAAAAATTAGGGAATACTATCGGTACCTGTGAAAGGAACTGGTTGTAGACCACTCCCTCGGTGTAGGTGAACCTGTTCCGCTCCGTCTCCCACAACTTGATCTGGTCCACCACCGTGGGGGGGAGCATTGAGGTCGTCCTGATGCCGCCGGTCTCTGACTTTAACATCTACATGCAAATATTCATAAACAAATTAACTAAGTTATTTCTATGAAGAATATTTTTTTTTTGGTGATAGGTCGGCAAGCGGATCACTTGATAGTAAGCAATCGGCACCGCCCATGGAGACACGGAACGCCAGTGGAGTTACGAGTGCGTTGCCGGCCTTTTGAGGATTAGGGTTTAGGAAATTTAGGGATTGGGGGAAGGAATTGTTTGTGGCTCCGGTAACGTCACACACAGGGCGAAACACAACGCTGTGTTGTTTCACGCCGGTTTTCTGTGAGGCCGTGGTATCACTCCGGTCGAGCCGCCATTCGTGCCAAAAGAAAGTGACTAAGATTTCTTACTTATTTCAAAGCAAATAACTAGCTTAATTCATTTTATTAACCACAAAGCTAACTACGATTTAAGACACAACCAATAGCTTGGAAATATGAAATTTAATTTGGTGCCGGAAAGGTAAAGGGTAAGCCAAGTGTGGATTGTGCCACGCTATCTCTTCCTCTTTACAAAGGGAAGGTCTTAGATTACAAGTGGACACAGTTCTGATGATGATGATGAGACAACTTGCCTGTGGATGTGAGTGTTGTTCGAGGTAGTGTATGATTTGCTCGGCGGTGATACCTCCGCGCAACGCCTGCCGCACTGACTCCCGCGTGAGTACCCCCACCACTAAATTGGGAAACCTGGAACATTATTTATAATTACGTTAATATTACTAGGTCTCTGTTGCCTAATGTTTAACATTATGTGTATTGAATTTTTGTTTAATTCAAGAGAATGGTTGGTCAGTTAATTGTTGGACAATTCTATTTAGAACTTACAAAAGTATGTGGAATAATTGAAATAAATGCTTTTGAGTTAGTAACAAAGCTTAGATACATATTATTATAATTTGGAAACTTTATGCACAAGTAACTTAGAAATTATTGTTTTTTTATGGGATAGATCGGCGAACTGGCAGACGGATTACCCGATAGTTAAAGACACCAAACGAGTTAAGAGTGCAATGTCGATCAATGAGGGTTTCGGATATTTAAACATTGGGGAGTGGGGGAGGAATTGAGCCTCCGGTAACCTCACTAACACGGGGAAATAGAACGCTGAGGTTGTTAAACACCGGTTTTCTGTGCGACCGTGGACTAATACAGACCTGTACATAAGCTCAGTAAATAACCCCAGCAGTGCGACTTGTAGGTTGGTCTGTGTGTAGGCGTACACCCTGTAGTTGGTCTCCACGACGATGTACCCGCGCGCCTGCGCCGGCGCAGCCAGCGGCGTAGCGCCCACTCCCCGAACCTGCGCTATGTTCAGTGCTAGACGAGTTGGGTAGAACCGACCGGCTTTGCGCTGTGAAAATAAAAATTAAATATTAGTAAAAGAGTTAAGTAAATTAATATTATGTTTTGTTGGCACTGCAGTTGTTTCATCTTACTAATCTTATCTTACTATATTACTAATCTTTTATATAAAAATGGTAAGCGCATAACTCAACAACGCCTGAACTAATTTTGCTAATTCTTTTTTGTTGCGTTTGTTATCGTCAGGAGAAGGTTCCTATCAAAGAAAATATTAGAAAAGTGAAGTCGAAGATTAGGAAAAAGTGACCCTTTGATAGCGAGATACTTGGACGTGCGAAGCGGGGGCGGGCCGCTAGTTACTAATATTATAAATGCGAAAGTTACGATGTTTGGATGTTTGTTACTCAATCATACCAAAACGGCTGGACGGATCTGGATGAATATGGCACAGGTATAGGATACACTCCGAAATAGGACATAGGCTAGTTTTTATCAACATACCACGCGGACAAAGCCGGGGGCGGGAGCTAGTACAGTAGTAATTTGCAATTGAAATATGATCAGGCAAGGCAAGCAAAAGAGGTTGTTCTTTAATAGACATACATTGTAATTATACATCAACATGTTTGTAGACTAACCTTCCTCTGATAAACAAGTCCAAACTCTCTCAAATGCTGTAAGAATACCAGCATGTTGTTACTCATTCCTTCAGTGCTGTAGTCCTGGAAACATACAAATTATAAATGTGTAATACACATGGAGAACTAATCTTCAGCAAAATAGAGGCCATTTGAGAATAATGATGCAAGATGATGGTAATTCCTAAAATCTGTACATAATGAGATTAGTACATTAACACATTAAACACCACATACGTCACTGGTGTGTAACATAATATTGTAATTGTTCCTTATAGATATCCCATAAAACTTGTACTTGTGGTACTTTCTTTGATTATTTAGACACCACTGACATATTATGGTGAAGGAAAATATCATGAGGAAACATGGACTTATTATCTCGAATTATAAGTTTGAAGTCGTTAATCCGCCTTGAGCAAGCATGGTGGTTGATGCTCAAACCTACTCCGTGTGAGAAAAGGGGAATGAGCTTATTATGCTGATGATGTGATCCCATAACAACATGTATTTTTTTGAATAAAATCTAATAAGATGAATTCAATTACCTTGCCAAGTGTACTAAAGCTGAGCTGATATAAGAAAGCGAGGCACTCTGCTGCACTCAAACTCCGTTTCTCTGCTGTATGTAAATAATGTTGTAGAAATAGCCACACCTGCCGACACAATACACATTTATGACATTAATGGTGCACATAAAATAACCTGTAAAAGTACCTGCATAGTTGGGTCAGTTAGTTGAGAAATTGGCTGCAGTCAAATGTGTAGCGGGTTCTATGCCCACAACACTGTGTGATCCACAAATTGTTGTTTTAGGCCTGGGTGGCTTGTGTATAGACAAAAAAATAAATAGCACAGAATAATTAAAATTATTAAGTAAGAGGTTTAACTTACTTGTTTAGCTGTGCTCAAGAGTAAAAACTGGAATCCAGCGCGAGTGATAACAGCTGATCCATCCTCTGCGTCTCTGTAAAGAGAGATAGTTTTGTAACTAAATAGTTTACTATATTTGAACATTTTCCCAACTAGTTTTGGTGTCAACACTGTCTTACCAGATTTGGTGAATGTCAGTATAGAAAGATGTTCTATGTACACATAGAACATCTTTCTGCACTGAATCAAAATAGATGTTATAGATTTACATCGATTTTACACACCAATATCTGACTAAAGATATGTCATAGTATCATAGAACTTTAAAAAACAACACTCTTTTCTAAATTACATTTGCACTGTCACATTAATCACGTTACATACCTGGTCATGAGTCCAGCATGCAGCAGTATCCTAACAGCATCAGCACTGATCCCCTCGGTCTGTGCGCTGCCCACCATGTAGTGCAGCACACACTCCCACCTCTCCAAAGCGTATGCATCAAGGAAAGCCACATCCCGAGCCTTTCCATCTGGCTCTAATGATGACGACATGCTCCAGGCACGTCCACTAAAGAGTGCAAATGGAAAAAATTAATACTCTAGGAACAATCCTTTTCATTTGCTAGGAAAGAAGGATTAATACAACTGGAATAGATTACATTGCCATAATCACAAATGAGCTGTCTATAGTGTGTAATATGAACTTAAAACCAACTTATCACCTGTTTTGTTAACTCCCATGTATTAAGAAGCCCGCATACTGCCTTACACTCATACATATACATACCAGACTCCATTCTATTAAGAACAGAGATTCATATTCAACTCCATCATAATAAGAATAGAGAATTATGAAATATACCAATAATTCTTTGCATGACAAAAAGGTTTGATGTTATGCAGATAAAGATATTATAACAGTACTAAACTTTTCCATGATTTAAGTACATTTTGAAAACTACAGTAATTTTAGTATGTTCTTACCCTCCAAGTAATGCAACTTTGAGATTCTTCTTGAAAGACTGTGCCAGCATCCAGCCTGGCATGCCTCCTGGTATAGGAGCCTCCTGCCATACTGACAGCTCTGATAACGCCTCACAAGCTTTGGCTTGTTCCCTGCAATGTTCCAAATAACAAGTTACCAGAGGCCCAAGACTATTCTCCCTTTGTCCTTAATTATTCAAAAGCCACATCCACAAAAATGTTTATACAACCTTACTTGAATTGCTTGCCATCATCAGGTAATCTGTCTTCAAAACTCAGATCAATCACTTAATTTGAACTGTTTACTCTAACTTGCTTTAGTTAAATGTATTCAAAATTATTAAGAGACATTAACATTAATAACTAAATATATTTTCATAACATACAATACTTTTGTTATAATGAATCTTTGAAATGATCTGTAACAAATAGTTATTATAAACTAGGTACGCTGGACTAAATGCTACTCACTTGGCAAATGTCTGTGACACCCATGATGTGACGACAGCCTGTGGTACCGGTTGCTCCACAAACAGCAGTCTGATCACAAAGTGTCGGGCCAGCTCCGGCAACTCTCTGATACAAATACAAGACTTAAGTATAAGAAATACAATGTTTATCCTTAGTTTATAGATTATTATTGCAATTGCTCAACAGTCTATAAGTTGATTGAGTTTTAGAAACTTTAATGACATAAACCTAACCTCAATTTGTAAATACAACTAAATCGTTGCGATAAATGTTGTCATAAAACAATAACTTACCGGTAAACAGCAAGACATATCGTAGGATAATTATATAAAGTCTCTAAAAACTGTGCTGAACGACTTTTTAGATATTCATGAAGATCTTTGCACTGTAAAGTAGGTGACGGATTTAAATTTAAAGAAGATTTTGATTTAGAGGACTCAGACATTTTATCTTTATCACTTCAACGTTGTTAAATAAACATCAGCGCCTTTACTTACAAAAATGCCACGATAACAACAAAACAGCCCTACGCTGCATAAGTGCTTATCTTAATTTGACATATGTCCGTACACCAATTTGACATTAAATATTGTCTTTTGTTAACAAGATTTTTTATGATTTGAAATCACGTATTTTAAGAAGCCGGAATTGCATTCGTTCATTCATTGAATTTATCATTCAAATGCCAGACCTCGAAGAACAACTCTAATGGCGTTCCATTTTACGCTAGTGTGTGAAATTTTTACATAACAATATAAAATTAAAAAATGACACTAGAAAATAGAGTTAATAAAAAAACTACAATAAAAAATCGTAGCGCACAATACAAAAACATATTTTATAAAGTAGCAAGTATATTTTACGGAAGCAACCATTTAGTGTCTTAAAAGTTAGGGTTCATGTTCAATGTACAGCCATTATTATTATTATTTTTATCGTTTAGGATAATTTATGTATTCGGTAGGATATTTAGCAAGAAGATGAAATGTTTTGGTCTAACTTTACAAACACATTAAGTGATGAGACGGGCATGAATCAATTTAGGTTTAGTTTAAATTTGAAACACTACGATAATACAAAAGTACATATTAACGTGATATAAGAGGAATCAAGTAACAAAATAAGTTTTGATTAACTTTTTATATATTTTAAATTAAGTATAAAGTATTAAGCTCTTTAAGCAGTAATAATATCGGATGATATGTATTTTTTTAATGTACCTATGTATCAATTACGCTGTTATATTTTTGTATGATGAGCATATAGTGAGCTTTACTAAAATGATTAGATATTATTATACGACAAACATCTTCAGTTAATAATAATCCTTCACCAGTATCAATGAATGTTTCCACTTACATTCCTGCGGACACTTTTTGTTGGTTTGATCAGTAAGGAAACTTGTAAGTTTCGAGTAAATATGAATGTTTGCATATTTCTGTTACAAATGTTTGGTGTAAGTTTTAGTCAGCCTGCTTACTTTTTTTTTGAAGCTTTCTTTGGATTTTCTTCTGTTCACCTCGAGCATTTACCATATTGCACTGTAAGCTCATACTTTACAAGCTTACAGTGCAATATGGTAAATGCTCGAGGTACTTACGTCTTTTTTCGAAAGACTCCACACCTCTCCTCCTTTATCCAACAAGTACTGAAAGTCAAACTTAAATTACCTACACTATTATATTTTTGAACTACATATTTTTCCTACCAATTTGCTTAAACGTACCTCCGTTTATTTTAAATTTACCTATTGTATTATATTATGCAGTTTGGATCGTTAGAGTTAATCGTTGGAGTTAATATTTATTACCTATCTAGGATCTGGTCTGATCTGGTAGGTATTATAATGTTTCTTTAAATAGTTTGAGAATAGTAAATGTAATCACATTCTGGCGTCTATTCAACCAGTTAATTACAGTGGACAACTGGTAACTTGCATCACACACAGGTACTACGCAACTTAGTACATAGGTAAAGAAGTTAGCGTCTATTTATAAAACTTGTAAATACCTACTTAAAGTTAAAAACTTTGCTTATCCATATGAACAAAATTTAGAAAAGTATTAAACTTGATAAAATTATACATAATGTATTCAAGGATCCACAAATAATGCTTCCCTGAGGATCGGAATCGCTGAGAAAAAGAAATACCTTGTTCATAATCCCATACAAAGAAAAAAAGGTTTACTCACGCACACAGGTAGGCGAGTGACGCATACGAGTGTAATTTCCCCGTGCACGCACACGGGCGCGCACACAGCGGCGCGCCGTCGAGTTCCCCGCATTTCATTCTCGTCGGCAGATGGCGGATGCAGTGGACGCCCTCCGTCAGTCGCGCATAGACAACTCACCGAGCGTAGTGTGCTTGCGATTCTCTTAGCACCATTTTGTGTATATCTTTTCGAACGGGACATTGTGTGTATGTGCTCCGTGAATAATCGTGAACCACGACTATCAGTTTTGAACAGTGTTCAGTGTTTCACTTTCGACATGCCCGTCGAGGGATCGATGCGATATCTCGGGCGCCCGTAGAAACCGCGCCTCCGTCATGAGCGAGTGATCGTCGACGTAAAAAAAAGTTAACACAGGAAACATGTCTGGGCGGACCGCCGACGCGGATGCGAGCGAAGGGTTCCAGTTCGAAATTCGAATGCGGTCATGTCATCGCCTCTCGGATTTCTCATAAGTCACCGTCCAATGTCAAAATCGTGCACGTACCGCGAGCGCCGACCCTCCGGATCGTGCGGAAAATGCAATCGTTGGTAGTTTGGTGGGCGGTGGTGTCGGCTGCCTGGGCGCTGGCGGGCGCGTGCTCGAGCTCCATCTCCAAGCGGCCGGCCAGGCCCGCGCGTCCGCAGCGCCCGCATCCGCAGCCTCAGCCGCAGCCGCGGATGAACGTCACCTTCCCCCTCTTCAAGTGCGAGCCCGACTACTCGGAGTACTACTGCCTCAACGGCGGCGTGTGCTTCACCGTGGTCATATCGGACAGTCCGATCTATAACTGCGAATGCCGGAGCGGGTTCGTGGGTCAGCGCTGCGAGTTCAAGGACCTGGACGACTCGTACGTGCTGACGAGTCGGCAGCTGATGATGGAGACAGCGTCGATCGCGGGCGGCGCGACCGTTGCTGTGTTCCTCGCCATTCTAGTCTGCTTCGGCGCGTGGGTGCGGCTGCACCGGCGCGGCAAGACGCCGCCGTTCTCGGAGGAGCGCGGCCAGGTGCAGCTGGTGGCCGTGGCGGCGCCGCGCGGCATCGTCGCGCTGTGCAAGGCGCCGCCCGCCCCGCCAGACCTGCCCCACTAGCTCCTCACTTGTGGACAATCGCTGGACAATGCGTCTCTTGTTTATATTGTATGTCGTGTACATATTATAGATAGATTATGTGTTAAGTTATGTGGAGAGAACGGAAGATATAAGGAGAAATTTATGTGATAATTATTTTACGAAGTTTATAATTTATTCAAAAGTAATTTCTTTTGTATATACCTCTCGGATTTGCTCCGCAGTGGGTTCCATTTCTTAAAGTTGAAAATTTCAGTCTCCTTACCCCAGTGTTCGTTTTGTGGATTGTAATCTGTATTATTCTGTTCAAGTTCAGTGTGTATCGGATGTGTGAGATCGAACAACGACCATGTACCTAATGCTACTCGCTTCAAGTAGAGCTGTTATATGTTATATTGTTGTTTGCACTGTATCTGCTGATACAAAAGGTTGAGATGCTGCTCTGCACTAAATAGATCCATTCCCAGTCTGACTCTTTTGATAATCAAAACAGTACTTACAGGAATGGGTCTGTTTGGTGCAGAAAGGTGTGTGCCGCTGCACATGCCACATGTTATTGTTTGTTGAGATAGCGGACAGTCCCAGTGACGCCACGACGCTATACTTAGATAATTGTCAATCAATGTTAATTGTATTTATTAATATTCCATTCTATACAAATAGAATTTGTGATGAATTTATTGTAGGCTTGTGCGAGGCAGCGAGTAGCGCAGTTGGTTCCTATTGCCGTTCCGGGCCGAGGGCCCGCACATTCCATCTCGCGGATAGAGTATTTTACTGGTGTCAGTATTATTTTGTAATACAAGTCTTAAGCCGGCAGCTTTATTTTTTAATTTATACCTGTTATCCCGCTGGGATAGTGCTGTATTATATTTGTTTAAAGGCTGAGTATGTGCCGTCGATGAGGAAGGCTTTTTTTGTAAATATAGCCCGTGTAGGTATTTATTAGATATTTATGATCGTTTATTTATTGACTGCTTTATTTAGTTAATCTCGATGATCAGTGCATCCAAGGCGCCTAACTAAGCGGTTAACGGTTGTATTTTCATTTCACCCTGCTAAGCATGGCCTCGCGTAATGTATATTCAATTGTAATCTCATTATGAATCTCCATTATGTCTAGTTTTGTAAAAATTGAAACAACATTGGATGGTGTATAAAATGTAGTCTCCTGGCCAGTGTCGGCCGTCGCGCGTCGGGTTGCTGTGCATTTGATTGTTCGTATTCGATAATTTTGTTATTCACTCACGCTACTGGAATTTATAATTCCTTGGTCGAGAGCACAGTCGCAACGTTAAAGATCATTGATGTATTCAAACTACACAATTATTAGTAACAATCAAAGGTATAGCATTCCTTGTAAGTCTGTAAGTTGCTCTCTGTCTTGTTAACTATGTATGTCGTCCGAGGGCAGGCACTGCGATGGGTACAAAAAAATAGCAAATTTGTTAATAGGCTGTGAGATCACAGAGCTGCGGCAGGGCGCGGCGGCTGGACGCTTGTTTTACCCTAGACCCGCGGACCATTTCTATGGCAGTTTCATGTGTTTGACGTATGTTGTGTTTCGCCCAGCCGCCGCGCTCTGCCCCACAAAAACTAATAAATAATTGTACCGCCTCCGTGGAGCTGGTGCGGTCACAGTAACGGTGGAGTGAAACGTGGAGTCCCATGTACATTGATTCATATGAGATGTTTATATGAACATTCCAAAGTATTTGTAAAATATTACCTACAACACTAATAATTTCGAAGTATCTGTTAAGACGCTACTTGTTAATTATACAATTTTCTATTGATCATTTGTTAAAGAAAATTATATGAAACTAAATCCTTAACACTATCTTTCATTTGAGATCTTCTGCCCCGTGCCTCACTGGCTCAAACAAGTATTGTTTGTACACAAGCTGTCGAGGTGCTGTTGTGTGCCGAGAATAAACAGCCGCACCTTTTGCTAATTATTATAATCTTGAACTAGTTTCCAATAACGTGAAATAGCAACAAATATTCGGCACAGTTTTCATTCTTTATTAACAATGCTCCCAGCATGTACGGCTTTATTGATTAGATTCATTAGTTGTGCAATCTGAGAACTAGCCGGGTAGTGGCGGACTGGTGGGTACTCAGCCTAGTTCTGCACGTCACGTGCCGCCCACGCGAATCGCTTTTCGTATACTTGTGCAATAAACACTTGTCCGCAATTAAATTAGTTCGGAAATAATGGATATCGCCTATCTGTGAAATTGAATAATGGCCCATCGGCTCGGGTTATGTATATTGCAGCACGCAAGCGAAAGTCTGGCACTAAGCTCGAGCAACAATCGCATGGTGTGCTCTGTTTCATCACGTCTCGAAATCCGTAAAGAATAACTTACGTGATCCGTACACCATAAAAGACCTTTGTAAATGTAAAGGCGCAATGCGACGGCACTCCATTGAGCGTGTCTGGGAGCATAATTTTTATGAATACCCGAGCGGACCGGTCCGCCACCGGCGTCGCATGCATAGAGTTCATTGAATGAGTGGCCGTTCGTTTGTTGACATTCCCCGAAAACCTGCCCCGCCCGGAATAGCTGTGTATCACAGGCTCCCGATGGATGGACAACGACCGAAATAGACGCCGCTCCCAACTAGATTAAATGCCGTTTTTGGTGTTCAATGCGTTTACAGCTTAAGCTTACTAATTTTTTGTACAGGAAGTCGCCGGATTACGAATGTCTAGTGACTAAAGTGTGTCACGATAATCCGGCTGAGCCGTTTCTGTGACTTTATTCATCATTTTCGATAATTGAGATTTGCTTCACATGAATGTCCATGAACGATTGTTTTGAATTTCAAGTCGCAGCAATCGCATCGTGTACTACCTAATTCTTTGAAGATTTCAAATCACTGTAGGACATATCTATTGAATAACTAGAGCTTTAGTTTGATGTTCATGTTACCTAGAAATGTTTTGCCTAGAAATTATGTTTCACGTGGCATGTTTTCCTATATAACAAATCTATATTTTGTATATTGTAATTACTGTAGGTACCTATAGAAACCGGTAAAAGACATCAGATATTTACTAGTAGCATGGACCAATACAGCCATGCTATTACTTAGATAAACTGACGAAAATAGGAACGCTCCAATTCGTTGAAGATTAATATGGTTGAAACCGTGGAACGCTTAGAAGAACGTAGATTTGCCCTCACATAGCAGACACTCGTTGTAGATTAGCAGACTCGATGCAAGATGCCGTACGTGCCCATAGCTCGTATCGCTAATTATTATAAAAGCCATGCAACAATGGAATTGAATAGTGGAAATGAATGTAATTTATGAACAATTTCTATCTGGCACTGATATGATGGTAACGTCGAAATTAAACGAAAGTAGATACAAAACAACAATTAGACAAAGCTAGACAGCGGACGTCAGCAAAACACTGTGAATGAAAACATCAAGTCAAGGCGATGCGAGACAATCGTCGAACATATCTAGTAGTCGGCCGAGACTCGGCTCCGCGGCCAGGGCAGGCTGAGCCGCCGCAATGCGCCGGCGCAGGCGAGCGGGCTGTGCGCACGCGGCTCTTGGCGCTGGTCGTGCTTATAGACGGTGCGTCGCTCGACCCACGCTCGGTTCGTTTATGGCCGTCGGCCGGTGGCCATTGCGTCCAATTATCGTGCCTACGTGTTACGGCCCACTTGTCATTACCTTGCCTCGCGAAAATCTTCCTGCGACATGTATGGAGCCTCTCTGCCAGTTCGTCGCAGTCGCACGAGCCGTCATTTCGGAGGAAACAATGGCATTCCATTGCTCGCTGAGCTATGGGAATAAAAGAATCAGTGAAGGTTGTTGCACGGCGCGCAGCCAACTGATGCTGGAAGTTAGCTCGTAACACCAGTTGTCTCTTATGATATCGTCAATGGAACGCAAGTTTGCACATTGTAGGGACTGAGCACAGATATTGTGTGGAATTACAAAGCAGAATTAGATACAATGATAGAAATTAAAAAATTGCGTGTGATAAACTGTTGCAGGATTAGATTAACATACGTGTTTACTGACAGCATATAAGAATAATTATAAGAATAAATGAACATACTGAGGTACCTACCTAAATTGAGACTGAATGAATAGAAACAACAGGAAAATTCGTATAATCTGTTATTTCTTTCAGGCAAGAGCACGAATGTAGGAAATCTGAATACAATGAATAAGCAAAGTGGGTAATACAAAGTTTCGTTCCCAAGTCGAGGGTTTTGGGAATCTAGTTTACCTAACCCGTAGTTTGATGGATTAACACCAAGAACAGTCATATGCACGTAACTATTATGTACGTGACAGTCCGCATGGATTTTGAGACGGCAAATAGCAATACAACAATTTTCTGCTTCGATAAGCAAATGACGATATAATTCAACCGTGATGGCAGATTCTTTCCTGTTAGATTCTGTATTACAACACTGATGGCAGCAACTATGCATATAAATGTACATAATATAACTCATTCGTTTTTTTTCATATCTAAGCTCTTCTTCAAAGGCTACGGGATATATTATATATGAAAAGAGAGAATATATAAATTGACACACGGAAATGTTGACGGGGTTTTCCAAATACAACACAATTGAGGGTTTGTGTTTCGGCCAATGACATGCTAGTTTGACGCTCTACTTATTCGAAAAAAGTTAGAAACAATATAAAATAATATAATACTTGGATTAATTGGATTGGAGACCGAATGGGTCGGCTCGACCAGAGTGATGAGTGAGGTTACCGGAGGTCCAATCCTTCCCCTCCCCCAATCCCTCCTCAATCCCTAAATCTCCAAATTCCTAATCCCTAAAAGGTCGGCAACGCACTTATAACTTCTCCGTTTCGAGTGTCCATGGGCGGCGCTGATTGCTTACCATCAGGTAATCCGTCTGTTCGTTTGCCGACCTATTACATAAAAAAAAAAATACTTTTCGTAGGTACTTCGTCCTTTGGGCAAGTATTAGAGTAGTTAGGATGTTCTGTGTCTGCGTTTGTTCAATTGATCTTTGAACGAATCATTTCGATTGGTTCAAAGATCGATTGTTATTAATTGATTGTGTTGCGGGGGGTCAATTGGCAGAATGTCTCTCTGTTACTGATTTTAGTTGTCGATGCTGTAAGTTGATGTCTGATTTGATAGTTATTTGATTGATTTATTTCAAACAGAATTAAAGACAAGCGCGACAGTAGAACAGGGTTCGGTTACAAAATTCATTGTATCTAATAGCTTGTCATCCATAGCTTGCAAGATCTGGAATATTATTTGTATAGCTAGAGATGTGAAAAGCTCCCTATTACAGAGAGTGTATAACTACATAGTTTAATTGTCAACAGTGAGTGTCAGATATCAGTGCTCCCACTTCTACCACCCGCTCTTGATCAAGAATCCCCCGTTCCTTCTCCTCTTCAGGCCGGGGGAGCGGCACATTATTTGTCCTTGCACCCGCAACTTCCTTGCATAACCACTAGCCGTTCCAGGAAAAAACAGTCTCTGTCAATAGGCATCAGATACTAAAGTACCCACTCCTGTTTGTTTTCTGAAGTCTGTCTGGCCACGGCACTTAATGAGAGATCTGTCAGCTTGTATGACATTGTGCACAACTGCATTAAAAATACATTAAATCAAATATTCAGAAATAAAACAAAGTAGTAAAACAAATGATTTATGTCCTTAATATTTGTGATCGTATTTGTAAATAGTACCTATGTCAGATAATCTCCGCCTCTAACATCATTTTATTCAATAAACTTTATACCGATGGTTTTTAATAGCGATTTGTGTGTATTGATATGGCGTGTGTACGTAATTAACACCTTATTTGAATACTTTTGAATATCGTCTCGTAGGTAGGTAGTCTGTCGTTAATTGGATGATCTTGTCTCTGAATCTTTGGTGTCGTCTTACAGACGTAGGTTAGTCTGTTGGCGTTGGTCGCTGTCCTCTTTTTCTGACCTCTGCAGTTTGGGGGTCTTGGCTACTTCTTTTAATTTTATACTTAAATGCTTAGTGGAAGGTGATATTTAGATTATAGATAACGTTTACACTTTATACGCTATCATCACTCAAAAACTCATCGCTCCATCACGTAAGGGCTTATAATAAAAAAGTATAAGTTTTTAATCACCTGTGAGCACACGTTATGCCCAGCAACAGTTTAGCTGAAATAAAAAATATCGATTTTTGACACTTAGATGGAGCACAGATAATATCACCTGTGCTGTCATACGTCACGTTCAGAAGCCCGGCTTCCACTCGAGCGCTCTTCCTGCGCCAGATGGCGGCACGTGCGCGTCGCGTCATAGATTAAGTTAATGTTAATTATAATGACGGGTAATTGGGGCGTAGGTAGCGAACAGCGAATATACTGGCTCGAGGTATTAGAACATCTAGTTTTTCGGTGAAGAAATGTTCACAAAATGTTAACATTGTTCCACGGAACATGATTGAGACCTAGATATGATTTTAGGTAGGTACTTTTGGTCATTATTCATTCAAGACATCATTATTCGTCTTGAGTGGCCCTAACTCCTAAGCTGAAGTCGTGCCGGATTAACGCAGGCGCATCCCAAGTGCCTCCAACCACAGTAAAAATCTCCAACTCTCTCTCTCTGGATAAAACCGTAAAACTTGTCGTTGTTAGAATCGTGCGCGAAGACAAACAGTTGATGTAACCGTAAAATTACTAAAATTTAAATCCAAATGAATACAAACAAATAGACTTTCATTTTATTTTGATGATAACGTTTTGCTACGTCATAATAACTATTTATAAGAGCGGAACAACTGACAATGAAATTATATTTTTTGTAGTGTTTTTCCTTAACATTTCTGTAAAGACTATAGCCGGAGAAAAGTGGGTGTTGCGTTGTACATGTTATTAGTAGACGTGATATTATAAGTTCATTTATCGCTTAATAAATCACTAATAAATATTTCACTTCCTCGTTAGCCAGCAAATACGTTAGTCAATCTCTGTTTGATTGATAACTTTTTTTTATGTTATAAGTCGGCAAACGAACAGACGGATTACCTGATGGTAAGCAATCGGCGCCGCCCATGGACACCCGCAACACCAAAGGAGTTACGAGTGCGTTGCCGGCCTTTTAGGGATAGGGTTGCGGATATATAAAAGGATCGGGAAGGGATAGGGGAGGGGCGGGATTGGGCCTCCGGTAACCTCATTCACACGGCGTAACACAACGCTGTGGTTGTTTCACGCCGGTATTCTGTGAGGCCTTGGTATCACTCCGGTCTTGCTCTCTCATAAGTGATGAAAAAGTCAAACGCCTTTTCACTGTAAACCACAAAATGCGATATGGTCATTTATTTACGATAAAATGATATGATAAAGAGAGAGTCTAAATTGCTCGAGTATTTTAAAATAAAATAGGCAACATAAAAAGAATCTGTCGCATCTCCTAAAATAACGAGCTGTGTACGCCGCGAATCAAGTTGGTAAAACCAGTTGCACAGTGGGGGTGGCCTGCCAAACAATGCACGTGTCACCTGCCTCTTATCACGTCATTGTCTGCTACATCTTGATTGGCTGCATAACGAGCGATGAGGATCTAAAAAAACACCATTATTTTAACAGACCTAAAGTTCAAAATGGTATGCATAAAAGGTTTTTTTCAACCACCGCCCTTTGTGTTAGAAGCGTGAATTATCGATGTTAAGTAGTTTTCTAGTGATACATTGATGGGGTGGTCCTGTAGGGTTGTTGAGAACTGATCTGTAAAGGGATAGATAGGTCACGAAGTACCTAATTTGTTAATAAGATGATTTATAATAAAAAAAGGGTAACTTGCAATACTTGTATTAAGAAAGAAACCCATTTAAGTTCCATGTAAGCAATGTTTTTTAACATAACAGTAGTTCTGGTATTCTTACAATTGAGCATATTAGCCTCATATTCCAGATCTAGAAATGCTTCATTTTCCAGATCTAGTTGCAGTTAGACGAGTGGCTCCAGTTGATAATGGAGTTAACTAATATTATTTTATGTTTAATTTATACTGAAATTTTTATTGGGCTACTATATAAATACCGAATTTTTACCTTGGTACTAATGTAAATAACGCGATCCTAGCCAATATAAACAACAGGTATAATGTCATCTTTATTTCGATCGTCACTGAAATAAACAGATAAGGCTGTTGTACCCATTATTGTGGAGAACAGAGAAGGTTTTTAGTCAAGTAAGAGATTCACATTCTCTCTCCCCCCACCCAGGGCGAGGCCCCATTTGATGATTTTCCCTCCTCCAAAAGGAGCATGACGTAAGTTTTCCCAAACTCTCACTTACTTTAGAGTTTCTTTAAATCTACATTGCATCTGTATTATCTGCTGATCGCTTACAAAACAGTTGTGCACAGTGATGCACTATGGTCAGTGCACAGGTTAATAAAGAAGGCCCACTTCACAAAACATAAGAGTGTAATCATATTGTTTGTAAGACTAAACTTGAAAAATATACTTAATTTAACACAACACAACACTAAAATAATACAATATATGTATTTTTAAATCAAGGGAAAAAATTTTAATGGCCTTTTTGACGCGTACAGTTGACGACTGTTTTAGTACCTACCTATACTTAGATATGATGAGAACCGACAAATAACGGAAATCGTGGGATAAAATGAGTGCTGAATTTAAATGTAGAAGGGTAAAAAGGTAGAGTACAATTAAGAAAAAAACAATACATGCATAGACAAGAGGATGATATGAGAGAAGAAGAAATTGGCCATAGGGTGTAAGTTTGTATCTTATAATTTGTCAGTAAAATCTTGTTGTCACTTGTTCTTTTTATTTTCGACTATTCACGCGTGGTTTCACTCGCTGCTTGGCTACATTTGACTGTAGCGTGATGTTTTATAGCCTATAGCACTCGGGAACATTGTGGCTATCTAAGTGAAAGAATTTTGGCAATCCGACCAGTGGTTCCAAAGATTACCCCCTACATACAAACTTACAAAATTTACCTCTTTATAATATTAGTATAAATTACTATTAGTGTAGAAGTCTAGATGTAACACAGTACAGTAAGTACACCTTCTGCATCTCGCTGTATGCGGTGGTTAGGCAAGCAGGATCGTGGGAAGGAGTGCGATGGCGGAAGGAAGGCGCCTGACTGCCCGTAATTTGTGTACACCGCTCTGACTTATACGTCTGGCTACTTGTCGCACCATTGTACTATCGATTGTTAACAATAATCTAATCAATTCACCGGCCATAAGCGGGTGCCATAAACGTTCAGCTTTACTACCTTCGATATGTCATATTTCATGAACCATTACGCGTAGTAACATTGTGTGTGATTATGGGATAACTTTGTTTGTTTGGAAACAGTAAGCCTTTTATTTCTCGAAAGAATTAGTGATAATGGATCAATCTTTAGCCTTACATACAGTCTTAAATAATATTAGGTACAAATGAACCCAGCCAAGATCCCTTGTTTACTGAAGTTGCATAGAAACCTTTCCTTATAGTCTTCTCTGAAATAATAGAATTACAATAACGAGTAATTGGTATTGCAACCTCGTCAGAGGTCACGCTCAGTCTCGATATCAATTAAGAAATTCCTTGATTATCGTGTAAGGTAAGTATTACCTGTGCAGATCGTTAAGCCGCGGGAATATATTAATCCGACATATTTGCTTAATTCCCAGATAATCCGAGTGTTATCTGTTTAATTGAACATGCGGCGCTACACTCCGCCATGCAGCAGCCACACGGAGAAGGGACATTCGTGTGAAATACTGCAATTACAAACTTCAGACAAAGTGCTTTAGTTATGATTTTCATAAAAGCTTCGTTTAAACTTGTTGTTATTAATTTGTAAATACATAATATGGTTAATTTTTGGTTTGGTATGGGTGAATGGCAGTGATTTTTTCAGACATTCTGGAATATTGAGATTAGATCCAAAGCCGACCATGAAAATCATTTTGATAGATTTTCGATTTTTGAAATATTAGAAATCTTGATATTGAATTTTCTTGCTCGAGAATTCTTGAAATGTCTTGTTAAACCAAATGTGTTGTTCTGGTTGTCCCTTGGTATTTCGTACGTAGTCTAGACCTGCTGATCATCCCTACATAGTGTCAGTCCTGATGGTCGCGTGACCGCCAGTATCGGCGCATCTCTGCCGATACCCATCACGGTGTCAATTATAAGACCGGATGGCTCGCCAGCCGTGTTGCTTTCACCACCGCACACTCTGATCTATGGCCAATCATTTTACGCTGAGCACACTGACGACTGCCTAGCAGCACATTCAGATTCCAGATAGCGTAATTATGGAAGGAAATCGGAATACAGGACACTCGAACGAGTACCGTGGGGATTTTGCAACGGTGATACAGTCGCCGTGACCAAATTCAGCTTTATTATTATTATTGGTAAGTAAATGATGTGTTTTCGTGATGATCCAAGACATTGAGACCGCGCACAATAAGCCATTAATGACATATTTTACTAACGAATTCCTTTGAACTCCACGAAACAATAGATCTATGGGCTCTGCAATGTCCATCTTGGCCCTGATCTCCGAAACGTAAACACATGAATAATTCGCGTGTCAATACTTGTGTCGAAACGCGGTGATATTTGACATGTGTACAAACAATGCCGATTGACCCGTGCGTCACAATCACAATGCATGACCGAGCTGGTTGGCACGAGAACACTCGCATTTGTTCCACAGTTTACAATCATTCACTATTGTCTAGCGTAACGTAAACATCTTTGTGGACCTGGACGATTTTAACTATTCAATTAGGTTGCGGATACTTTTTATGGTCCGTCTTGATCTTTGTCCCTGACATGTAGTGTCAAGACATTCTCATAGAAAACCTTTTGGAGTTGCTGGGCACTCGAGTTCGTGTCCATTATATATGCAGCAATAACGTTACTCTTTGACATCAATACAGTACTGGCTTGATATCGTTATAAGTATTACTAAAAAAATAATCAGACAATCTTGCTATACTCGTCTAAAGCATCTCTGCATAAAAAAAGTAGGTATTGAAACTCTGGCTTGGTAGCAGACTGTCATCTGGTGTTGTACGAGCGGCCATATTTCCTAATCTGCTTATTATGCTAACTGCCGCCAACGGGTTTGTCCTAATCTAGATACTAATGCCTTCCGGTTTTACCGTTGCCAGTGCAAGGGTCTTGCCACATCTTGGGGAGATTTTGAAAAAATGAGCGAGAGTTTCCAAAAGCTGTCAAAGAACATGAAAGTGGGAGTAGTAAGTCTACTGAATTAAAAATTATTTAAGAGAGAACTAGGTGTGATTGTAACTAAAATAGAAATTATGACTCCAAAACTAAAATAGTGCCTCAATTAATTATAATTAAGAGCTCTGTGACAGACGTGTCCACTAATAGACTAGACACGTGTAACACTCCGGATGCTAATGGCCCTGGGCGACAATCTCGTACCTACACATTTTAATAATTCCCAATAGAGGAAAAGTTGCCAAAATATAGTTTGTAAGTATGCCAATAACATTGATGCCTCCTTTACACATTTCATACAAGTCTGTACATGTTCGGAACATGTGCTATGAATGGCATACCAAAGTTTGTATGAATGGACAATGGCATGGAATGTATGATGGCCCTGAATCTAATGTAAGATTTCTGAGAATAAGTGTTGATATGGAAAGCACGAAATGAAAATATGGACTAACGAAAGTAGCCAATCTATCAAATGACGAAAGAAAGTGGATTTAGTTATCCAACAACTAGCTGCACTACTAAGTCTTCAAAAAAAAAAATCTGGGGACATTCAGCGCGGAAGACATGTCCACACATTCCGGTTTTACAAACTGATAATGTCTGGGGTCAGGCAGTCTGCCGACTCTTAATTAGTTGCTTAGCTCATAGGCTATACATATAACCATTACATCTATATAGTCCACCCGTTTTGGACACCTTGTCTTGATTTCCTTCTCTATTGTTTTAATTCTCGCCCACAAACTTTTTGGTTTAATACCTAAAACGAATCATTTATAATTGGTGTTCTAAAATCTTTGAATTCTTTTGATGATGACATCTTCTCTGGAATTATTCTATGATGTTCTTTGGAAGGAAAGAGAAAAGCTTTTTGGTAGACTTTGAGATAAGATGAGAAGGGTAATGAGGCATGAATGAGTTGCAAGAAAATGTAAAATATTTGTTATTTAGTTTGTTTCCTATAGGAAATGTTCACTCAAATGGTGTATTAAATGGCTCACGCTGCTTTTCTTATACTGAGTGTATTACAAGATCTGGAGTGTCTCCAGCAGTTCTATGAGCACTGAGTGTACCGTACGCAGCACGAGTTCAGTGAATGTCTCAACCGCATGAATGGTTGTATCAGTGCTAACTCAGTATTATTAATATACCTACGAGCAACGTGGAGCGTGGGCTCGACCCCAGAAGGTATGGTGACGTCATCACCAGCCCACTTGGCAATATCAAGCTCAGATGACGTCCGTGACGTGTGTACTTGGCTTTTATGGCCCAATAATCAATTCTTTCTCGCGTCATTGAGTAATTTTTGTTTTGGCACACCTATTTGTAGGCCAAGTTATTGTTTGCCTTGATTATATGCTTTACTCATTTGCACCAAGTCTACTCAAAAAAAGTATTTGAAGATGCCGATTTGTAATTATCAGATAATCTTTATTCTCGATATGGGAAGGCAATAAAGTTATGGTACACGTGTACCAGTGCTAAGTAGCTAGCATAATTTTATTTATGTGAAAATACGCACATATCTGCCCAGTTCATGCTTTAGAATAACTTGTAAAGCCCAACTCACAATAAAATATTGCACCTGCCAGCGTCGACGTAATGCCACATTAGTGACATTAGATTTGTCAGCGCAGATTGCGGATAAAATGGTCGTTTTAACCGCGATATTAAATCGTCCAATTACTGTTTCCCCAATTTTCTCGTGCCAAAAATTTATTCGTGATTCAGTCAGAAGTGGCAGTAGTAGGCAAATCAGTCGTTTCCTGCTTACAGCAATTGGTAATGGCGGCATTTCCCGCGCAAAAGTGACGCGTGGTGAGTGATGGCCGCCGGCGCGCCGGTCCACTAACGTGATAGATTAATTAAAGCTGTCATGTGGTCACATTAAATATTTAGCCGTGGATTGATGGGGACATCGGCGAAAGAGTGTGTAATGTTATTTGACGTTTGATCTGCCATTAGTTATTTTGTCTAGGCATAATGTAGTCGTTATTGCTTTACAGTGTTCATTCATGGATATATAGGCTTAACTGTCTGCGGGAATATAGTATCTCCATAACACGATGATACAAATAGGGTTGCATAATTTTGTGTGCTTTAATTTCCTTATAGCAAACATCATTTTTGTTTTTGATAATTTGGCTTTAATTTATTGCCACATGCCATCTGTAAATATTTCTGCAAGTTCCTATATTTTATGCAGTGCACCTAAATCATCAAGCTCTTACAAGGCTGTCATGCGAGACAAGAACGTGAAGAAATGCTACGCGATGAGTATTCAGCGCCAAGTTTCGCAAGTGGACTGATGACTTCACGCTGGCGCGCCGGCGGAAGGAGTGGGCGCGCTCCTGGCGCTAGGATGTCCACCGCACGTACGATCCGGATACTAGCAAATTACCCGAACCAGACCGTTTGAGAACATCATTTACAGTATTGAATAGTAAGTGATGTCATGGTCGTATTTTTGTGAGGATTTGGTCACGTTCACTAAATTGTTTGCCCTAATATGGCCGCTTCAGACGGAAAACTTATGAATGACCTGTCTTCTAACTAGACATCAATCATATGACTGTGCAAATAATCTGGAAATGTCAGTAACCAGAAGATGACCTAGCCATCAAAGATTGTGGTGACAATAATTTGCGATGTTTCAATACTGGTAGAGTCCCTTGATGACGAATTTGTTTACGTTCTGGAGGATCTTGGACAGTTTTCTAGTGTTAAAGTAGTTTCTTCCTATATTCCTAGAACAGTTTGCACCGAGTAGGAAATGTCTTATCATTTAGTTAAAGATGACGTGTGACCAGTATTATCATGAAGTACTCTGTCAAGTAATGACCACTTATCTTTACACTATAGATGTAGTGTATGAGTCATTAATGCCATTATTGTATGACACCGATATAAGGGGATTTTCTCCAATAAGGGGAGCTTAAGAACGGAGCTTACAACTTGTATAGACTTGACTGATTGCAAAGTCACCACGGGGTCGACGTTGATAAAAAATATTTTATTTTTATTTATGTTTTTCTGTACGTGGTTTATGGCGTCATTGCTAATGAAAGAAAACTTTTTGTAATCGTGATGCAATCGATTAATGGCTTTTCACAAAGTTTCACAATCTTGTCTCATAATTATATCATCTCTTGAGGCTTTATTGACTTTTTTATCTCTGTTAAGTATATTTGTTATTTCATCATCAAATTAGAATCAGTAATCGGTTGGCTAATGACAAAAAGTGTTTGTAAAACCCTATGTGCGAAGGGTCACGTACAACCATTACGAAACTATATGATTTTTTTCATAATTTTCTTTGTATTCATATACACATAATATTATTATGTACGTCAATTTGTGGTCTAGATGTTTACAAGTCTTTCAGTGGTAATCTTAACGTTAGGTATTAGACTTTGCAAAGTTTCAGGAAAATATCCAAGACTAAGAAAACAAATAAACAAGGAACATAATTGTTAAGTTTATAACGAGGAGGATCTACTAATATTAAGTAGGTACCTACTTTTGGTTACGCATCCAAAAGGCAGTAACGAGAAGCCTATTACTAAAAATTCACTGACTCTGTAAGTACCAGGCTTACCAGTTGACCAGGCTGTGCCTCAAGGACCAATATAGTTATTGGAAAGCTAATATTGCATGAGGCTCCCCATACAATACAAGTGACTTTGATAGGGAAGTTTGTCCCGTATTTTGACCGCTTTTTTAGACATTTTGGTCATTCGATTCTAAGGTTCAAAATTCAGATTAGAATTCAATTTGAATTTTGATTCGTTAAATAGTTGTGATTGAATCAAATTTGCATTCCAAACACTCGAAAGAAAAATATTTGCACTAGTATCTAACAAATTAATTAAATTTTGTTGCTAAGGTAACAGCGTTCTACTTTACGTGTGAGCTAGTGAAGGTGCGTGAACAAATTAGATTAAAAAATATAATCCCCATAGTGTCATGGATTTAGTGCGCGCCTAGTCTAGACTCGAGTACGGCCGACCTGGCTCGTTAATGTATGATGTGTGTCAAGTGGGCTTCGGAGCTCGAATACATTGTACCCACGTACGGTTTGTGAGTAATAACGTAGGTACTAACTAACTAACTACACATTGGTTTATAAAAGTACCTACAATAATATTTACCTAGAACAAAATAACGTCAAAATCTATAATTCTAATAAATGACGAAAAATCCACCTATGTGGACCACAATAAAGTGGGTGAGAGGGTATCTATCGGTGTCCGCTTGGGGATTAGTAGGTAGGTATTTTTTGACGTCACTAAACTTTTTTAGCGTTGGGAAAGTCGTACAAAAGGACCATTTTCACGTGTAATTAAAATACCACCGTGACAAACAATAGGAAGATGATTTTAATCACACTCCCAATCATGTTAATTAAGCAATAAAATATTTTCAAATTCCATCAAGCCTTTGTTTCGCATCTAGGTGTCATTTTCGAAAATAAACACTAAGTTCAATGTACGATTTAAAATGAAAATTAACGAGGAGACAAACAGAACCGACATTTTCTCACGGGAATGACAACATTTTTTTTTTCGCAAAAACTATTTCACAGAGTAAAAAAAAGTTCACAGATTCCGTAATGAACAATGAACATTACCCAACTAGGCTGTAAACCGCTACAGGTGTCGTACCTTTGTCGTAGACTACGTATCCCTTTTTCCAAAGACAAAAAAGGTTGGTCTAGTTCGTCTTTGCGTCGGGAGGTGTACACCCATTCATATTTTACATAAAGGTTCATTCATAAATAAGACAATTGATGTTTGCGAGGAACTACTTTGTAGGTACTCTTTTGAGTATCCTTCAACTAAAATGTTCCACAGGACTCATTCATGTTTTTGCCTTTATTACTTTTACGGTAGTGTACCAAAATGCGGTTATTTGAAATACAATGACCGAATAATGGAGAAGCGATGTTGTGGGCCTTACTCACACTTATTTGGTTTGTACTTGTTTTTTTTGTGAGAATGTTATCGACATTATTTTTCTGCGCTCAATGGCGTAAAACAGAAATCAAATACTGTCAAATAAAGTCGGTTAACCGCATGTTAGCGTGTTAGGTAAAATTGTACCAAGTAGGTATAATTAGTTCAGGTATAATAAGCATAAGCAATTAGCCTTCTGAAACTGTTTATGATCTCTGTTCAAAGATGATTTTAATACCCAGTCAGAGTTTCTATTTTAATTTGATAACATAATGAGCGTTGAGATCCGAATAATAGACAAGATGTAAAAATAATTCAATGTCAAAACCGAACCGTTGCTATGAAAGCGCGGACGCCTGTACTAGCTGACCCGATTCCACATTTAAAATGATACTCATTCGATATTGCATCACTATAGTAAGCTTAGTGACGTTCTGTGAATTTTTAATTATAGTATCTTTGATTTCGTGAATAATTTGATACACTTTGGCATGTGATTCATGCAGATTGTAACATGTCGTAATCAGATTAGCGGCTACTGAGTGCGGATGATTCTTTAGTTCAGTGATTGATCAATTATTCATGTACCAAAATAATTTGTTTGCCATCAACAAACATTGGCTTAGATTCGTCACGTGCAGATTACAATGCTACTGAAAATAGGGGATAACGGCGTATGTTTGGTAATATTTGCTTAGTGAGTTGTTGTAACACAACACAGTTTACTAAGTGATTAATGTTGAGAGACTCAGAGTGCTACGGTTCAAGTTTTCAAGTTACCTACGTAAACGTTAAAATACCCTTTTACGTCCATTGGAAAAATCCTTTGTCATATTCTATGACTGAGGTTTTTTCATGGGATAAGTGGAAAACGAGCATACGGATCACCTGATGGTAAGTGATCAGTGTCGCCCATGGACACTTGCAGCACCAGAGGAGACCCAGGCGCGTTGCCAGCCTTTTAAACGCTCGGTTATTGAAGGTTTGTAGGTCGTATCGGTTTGGGATTACCGCCGTCTGAAGATTATTTCAAATATTTTGCTATTTCCTACTAACTAGTAAGAAGAGACAGTTTTTAAGTACATAAGAAGCTTCCTAATAGAAATGTTTTTTTCAATACTGTTATTTTAAAACGATATCTATTAAACAACAAATGACTATGACCTGCCCTTCAAATAGTTTTCTCTGAAGTTTAAACGATCCGAACTATAACTCTGAAGCCTTGAAACTAAATACATCAATTAGGTGCTAATGCTAAACGTTTAGGTGCTAAACTTGATCATTTTCATTTTATATTCGTGCAGGTGTAGCAAGATAAATCTACTTAAACAATGGAAAATTTCCGAAAGTACCTATGTAGGTAACTATGGTGAAATGTCGACATTCCTGGTCAGTTTTTCCGAGTGGTGACGATTTTCCCACGGTGCGGCGTATACGTTATCTTGGGCCAGTCCCGCATGGCAAACAAACCGATTGTCTTACATTAGCAGCTAATCTAAAGAACGTCACACCTAAATACTTTTATGTTCACGCAATATACAGCCAACGCAGTCACTAAACACATAACTTCTTAAATAGTATTTTGCAAAGACAGCGAAAGGTAGGCAAAGAACAACAATGCCATTTGCAGATTTTTTTAAAGCTAAAGTATGAAAGGATCACTATAAAAGATCAGCACTGTCCGAATTCGTAAATAAAGAAAAACATCTGCACTTTGACAAAAAGCCAATAATTGCAGATACCTCAAAAAAATTTGCCGCCCTTTCTTCTATTCGTCTGCTTGCACCATAATAATTACCTGTGTCTAATCTTAACGCTTTATTTAACAGGTTTGTACACCTAGCACGTGTTTTGCATTTGTTTTTGTGATTTTAACACTGTTTTAAATCCTTTGTGGACATCTGTTTTGGATAAAGCCAGGTAAAGGTTGAATGCGTTTTGGTTCTGTGCCGTAATTGAGTAAATGGTTAAAGGACGAAAGCTATTCAGCCTGTTCATAAACAATGAGATTACGAAACATCTGTAAGAAATTAGGTATAAGATAGAACTTAGTAGGTTGGATTTTACCTGTTGTCTCTTTGTTATTGTAATTTTATTTGCATGGTATTTTTTATTACATAACATTTAGTTTTATTTTTCAATTACAGAGCGGTGGACAAATTCAACGTAATATTAGTCATGTTATAATAAGTCCTATGAAAAATTGTGATTCTATTTTTTTGTATGGAGAAAATGTTAACGTTTATTTTCATTATCAATGTTTTACTAAGAAGGCTTAGTAACTAGTGTTATTGTTTCAGTAGTCTGGTCTGAAACTGTATTGTAATGAATGGGTCTCTTTCCTTGTTCTATTCTCGCCAGCGTAGGTATGTTTCGTCTTCATGTAGTGTTTGTGTAAAATTACATTTACGTAATATATAACAATTATATTATTTGTATTGTTTGCGGTTTTTCATATTGTTGATATTTAGTTTGAGTCATCTTATTATTAATGACCAGTAATTGACATATTTGCATAGGATTTAGTTAATTACACTGTATGTGTATGTAAGCTATGTTTTTTTAATGAATAGTGTAACTACATACATAGGAATATACTAACACCTTTTTTTAAGGGGAAAATAACACCTCCCAGGATGAGGCGAGAATGAGTGTAAGAATCCTGCTTTAGGTCGAGACTCGCAATCTCGGCTAAGTATTGGCCAGGTTCAGCCACATCTGTGCTGGTCTATTGGCTCTTTGAGCCACGCTACGCGTCTGGTTCTGGCTGCGCGACGAGCTGCCCTTCTTCGCAGACCCTTGTTTACGATGGACGAAGATCGCCGATTCCCGACTCCCAGAGTATCGTGATGTGAGGAAAATAGTTTCCTCACGCGCTTGGCCTCCTCCTTTGCTTGCAGCACTGCTTCGCTGAAAGTGGACATGGCTTCCCAGTTCCTCTCGCTCCGCACCAAGGCTTCGACTAAGGTTGGACGCAAGAGCGATCGCTTCCCTGAGGACACGGCTGTGCTATTTATGTCTTTTAATTTATTATAATCTGCTTTTACGTAGTATTGGTACTGATAAGAAAGTAACTATTTATGAGTCAGTGCAGACACATCGTCACAATGACAAACACTATGTCATATTATTTTGTCCTTGTAGGACATAATTGTATTATCTATCAGTTAACAGCACATACTTAAGGTGCACTAGATAAAGCAGGTATTTTTAAATGATGAGTATTCTCAAAATTATTTGCATTTTTATTACTTATGTAGTTTTTATTTAGTAAGGAGTCGTTTATTTTTTGACGGAGAAAAATCATCAGATCACTTCCTTCGACGTAGATGGAGCGAGAGGTATCCTATTCCAGGCTGGACCTCGGGACCACCGAAAGTCTTGAATCTCTTATAACAACCTTATAATTTAGTTCAAATTCAGTATAGATAGATATTTTAAATCACACACTTCTACGCTAAATAGTGGATTTTCCAAAGGACACCGGAAAACTGTTCAATTACGTTAACATTATCTTGGAATTCATGAAATGTCCATTTTAGGGAAAATATCGCGAAGTGAAAAACTTATTATTTGACGTAGAACGATTCGCGTGACGTTGTCGGAAGTGAGTGGAACTGACGTCACACGTTCCTTTAATGGCCGATAACTTTTATTAGTGTTCACAGGTATGTTTGTGGATCTTGTAAGGGCGTGTTCCTATGATCTGGTATTTCTAACTGAAACTAAATTCAGTTCAGTATCATTTCTAAATTCAGTAGTTGATGATGATGATTTCACAGACATTTTTTGTATGGACTTTCATATATTATGCTTTGATAAGTTATTGAAAATGCCCTTAATTTGATATCAAGGCTTATATAATTATTTTATTATTACCCAGAGTCTGTGTTGCCCTAAGGGTATAAACTTGGCTGTCTTCAAGGTCCGAGTGAAAAGTTGGCTTATAATGTGTGCTTCATAGATTGCATCATTGCTTACCAACAGGTAGGAAAATGGTCAAACCGGCTCACTATAAATAAAAAGAAAGAATAAACAGAGGGTTTGTCCCCTCAAAAACATAATTTACAAGTACTATCATTCTTTTACACGTGTATATTTGTCAGCAGTATTTGGGTTTTTCCTGGTAATAGTGTTTTCCTTAGCACTCTCCTACCTGACTTCAACAAACTCAAGATTCTTTGCACGCTAGTCTGCACTGTTACGTCTAAGCTTAATGAGGCTGTTGTGAACGTTGGGAGGAAACAGATGAAGATCCGCACTTCTCGTGGTACTTACTTGTAGACAAATTATTCAACTAAAGTAGTAATTACAAGCAGTAACCATTAGACTATCCTGAACGAGGAATGATATGGTCACAAGTGTATATTTGCCTACTTTGACATTTAGTACATAATTGTGGTATATTAGATAGTTGTCGCGTCTCACGAGCAATATCCTGAACAAAAAGCGAATTAGCGTGAATTGGCGCCACGCACCGGGCGGCTGCGCACGCGCATAGGTAGGTACCTGTTATTGGATGATTGCGCATGATTGCATGATTGGCCCGTGCCGTGACATCCTTATCAGACGTGACGTGTGACTCACGGGGAATTTTACATTTTCCGTGTTTATGTAGGGGAAGGGGGGAGGCATCCGAGTGGTGGCTTGTATACATACGCTTGCAGAAACTATGGAAGAATCTAAGATAGCTATTACAGGTTCTAACAGGTGCTTGTAAACCATTCATCAGAAATCTAGGTCACAATAATTATAGGTTACTATAATCTAAATTCGCCATAATTCATTAGTCACAGTTTAAGATGTTTTACGTAAAGAAAAAACCCAAAGGTAAGAGCTACGTAGATGTAAGTAGGTACTGTGGTAGTGTAACGTTTATCGTGATCTGAGGTGGAAGGAAATACCTATGCAACTACAGGAGTCATGCATGCGGTGCAGTTTGCGGCTTAGTGTTCTGTGATGATCATATGCATGCAGTCATCAACAATATACCAGAAACTTGACAGATTTTTAAACACGTTATCATTTTTGGGGGAGTCTTGTTTCCTGGAAATGATCCGCATTAGGTTACGCGTCCGAATTGTTGGTGCTTATATTTATTTACCTGTAGTAGTATAAAAAAATTGATTTAGAGATTGGTATGGTGGACTATATTCCTAAACTCGAAGCTTTTATGTTAATCCTTTTTGGTTGCCCTTCGTGTTCTTCGGTGGCAGCGACCTCTCGCGTCCGGCCTTAGTCGAGGCCATTTAGCAGAGCGAGAGAACTGGGAAAGCATGGGTCTGCAGACGGCGAGCAAAGGTAGCTCGCTGGTTAGAGCATTAGGAGGAACGGAAGGGGTTTCCAGTCAGTAAGAGGGAGTGTAAGACACTCTCTCCCGTCTCATCCTAGGCAGAGGGAAGTGATTTGAAAATGTTCCCATCACAAAAAACGAACCTCGTAGAAGTCACAAGTGTTGTGACCTGAATATCAAATGAATGTCCAAGCAGACCGGATCACTCCGAGACCTACTTACATCCTATATTCATTAATTTGCTAACAACCTTTAATAAGCACTAATTAGCATTTCTAATGACATTATGCAGTACTTCTTCTTAATAATATATTTGCCACTAAGGTAGGCTCAGCTAGTGAGCAGTGACCAATTCATTACAGTTCATTCCTAGTGATGTACCCAACAATTACAAATGTCCGCAGATGGTGGACGCGTGCGGTGTGCCTGCGAGGCTGACTGCTCATTATATTTGCCATTTTAGTAATTAGCTATCTGTGTAATATGCACTTTCCATACAACTGTACCTACAAGTATGCATTCACATTACGGAATGTACGTGTTACTTAATTTTGTTACACTTATGTAAAGTAGGAGAATTAAAACAACATTCTGCAAGATGTATGGCAGATTAAAAAAAAAAAACTTTCATCACAATAAATTTTCTCGTGTCTATGTCGTGGGTGCCTTTACAGACACGAGTTTCCGTGAATTCCGTGCGGGAATCGAACTCGCGACACATTGCGCCAGCCAGTGGCCCAGCGCCAACCGTGCAGTTGTATTCTTATAAGATAGAAAGGCATGCTTAGTTAAAATAATAGTTCACTAAATTTTTTAAGGGTTGATGAAGTCCACACGTATCATCTTATATCTGTCGGAGAACGGAGAAAATCTGATGTGGATGAGGTCCGGGCCCTATGACAGACTTATAGTTACCGGTTTTTAAATAAAAATAGTCAGACAGTGATTCATACTTAGCTTTCGTTATATAAAAGTAAAAAAAAAGAAATACGCACTGATCAAAAACGCATTCTGCCATCCGCATACCAAGTTTGGTTTGTTCATTTCGTTGAATGAAATGATTCACAATACTCAATGTCGCAGTTTTCGCGGTAATCTGTGGCCTTTCCCGCGAACTGACGTACTTTGCAATAGGTATTGTGCTGTGGTTTGACCACCTTTAATAATTTTATCGTTTTTTTTTTATTATTAATGAATGATATTTAGTTTGCAGAAAAATGTTTGATGAAATATTTTTACTATGATTGGGTAACTTTTATGCTAATAAATGTGTTTAGGTAACATTTTGGCGCAAAAAGGTTAAAGTTGAAAGAACTGCTTTTGATTTGTTGTTTAGTTGCCGTGTTGCGATGTCTGTCTAGTTTCGGGTTGACTCAATGATATTGAAGTTCAAAGAAGTTTTAATTCATCGTATTTTCTATCAAGTAAAGGAATCTAACATTGGGATGTTTCTCAGTAGGATCATAACAGTAAAAATTAAATTGTGAATCGGAAACATTGATTCTAAGGACACCACACAGCCAAAGACAATTAAACACTAGATAAAGTAAGGCTATCTGTCCATTTTGTACAAGTTTATTGAATGTTTAGTGAGCTGAGTGACTAACTGGCGTCCTTGCGCACTGTGTCAGGGTCCCACACTGTTTACAATCACACGCAGCAGGAACTTTGTTTTATTATCTATTATGAATCAGTATGCAGGCATGCGCGGTACTTGCATAAGATGCACTCTTGTTTTGGAATCTTACGCGGACAAGTTCCCTAGATGTGACGTTGCAACACAATCGGATAACTTTGCACAGATAAATAAATTAAATACATCAGTTGGGAGGTTCACATTGTCATTAGGTAGGTATGCTTAAGAATTCATGTTATTGTTTTGAATCTCGGAATCTTGTGATAATTTGCACACTACGTGTTAGTCTATGGGAATTCTAAATTTAATTGTCATGGGTTATGTTTTTTTAATGATATTGGGAGGAGGTTAGTTGTGGATTAGGGATTGTGGCATCTCACTAAACCCACTCGGTTCTTACCATCAACTGACTTCATCGTCATCTTTACAAGAGGTAGGTACTGGGCCTCCTAAACAGACTGGTCCGGATTCTACCTACACTTTCGAAAGGCTGCTACTTACTTACTTCTTAAGTGATAAGCACATTCTGCCCTCAGATCTGGAGTTATGTATAAAAGTAATTCCTGAAGTAAATTGAAAGTGTATCATTACATAGCATAAAACAGAGTCGCTTTCTCTGAACGTATATACCTATGTTTTGGATTTTGATGCGGTTTTATTAATATTAGAATTGATAGAGAGGAAGTTTTATAAATATCTATAGGTATCTATCATCCATTAAATATTGGAGAAATTTTGGTATCGGCATTGCACCCGTGTGAAGCAGGGGCGGGTCGCTAATTATTTCGAAATTAACAAAAAAAGTTTACATCACCATAGTAAAAGGGTTTAATGACGACTCGGAAAGTCGGAACTGTTCCTAAAACCCGTTCCGCATGATAGTGGTGACCACAGGGTGTAGAGTTACGCAAGGGTAACGCCTTCGTATCGATTGTAAACAAAGTTTACTCGATACCTATTCGTACATGTGCTTAACGATTACATTATCACGTGTTAGCTTTATTATAATTCATGTGCTAATGTACCTATACAAAACATGCAAAACATCTTATCAGACCAATTATTGACTAGGTTCTTTTTGTATGATTTATTGACTTGCTGACAGAGCTCTGTTTTAGTCCTTCGATATTAGTGCAAGTTGCATTAAGTCGTAATAAGGGCCATAGTCCCGAACTGGTCTTAAAGTGTACCAGGTATAGCTATCTGTTAGATTTCGTGCCTTAGTTCGAAACATGCATATCAATATCTTTAAAAGTTTACAGTTGCACTACTTTGAAGCGATATCTCTGCTAATCATGACAAGGATGAACACACAGCCTGTCGTGATCTAAACGAGCGGTAGTAAAATAAAAAGTTGGTGACGTGTGGCCTTATCATGTAACAATATCGTGGTCGTAAAGCAGTTGCTTTATAGCGACCGTCGTTACATCTTTATTGCCAATGACGACTATCGACCGGGTTCCGTCCACGTCCAGAGTTTACATTTGATGGCTATAAAACAAGAGCAAGCCTTTAAAGTTGGTTCAGTGATATTAAGGGTGCAAATAATTTACCCTTTCATGTACCAATGTTTAATTAAGCATGTAATAATTTTTCTTTGACTATATCATACGTTTTCCTCCCAATAGCTTCGTCTTCTCAGTTGCTTTCTTCCCTCAAGAATAATGAATAAAGAATATTTAAATAAATATTACTATTAAACTACAAAAAAAAAATTAAAAATCAAAATTAAATATAAATATATCTGAAAACTGAAAATACCTAAAACTATAAACTATTTGTAAAAGAGAGTGGGTTCCTACTGTAATCATTGTTATTTTTTGACATGACTTCACATTGGAAATCTAATATTAGGTACGTAGGTATACAACTCGTACACAGAAACCGGTACAAATAAATATCGTGTCTAGTCCATTCAGTGCAAAAGTGGAGCGCTATTATGTAACACATATCACATTCGACAGTTGCGCGATAATTGTGCAATTATCGCTTCTTGCTCTTGTTTAGACCGTGTTTGGTTGAAGCTTGTTTGGAAAAAGAATGAGATTTTTATAAAGGAGAAGTTTTTAAGTGTTTGAGGGCCATGATATAATTTAAATAGGAACCTTTAATATTTGAAATCAATCAATAAGTTGTCATGTCGGCTCATGTATTAATTTCACGCTTTCAATTAGGTACGTGAACTGATCGTGACGTTATTTAAATATTTATTAGGGGCGTGCTTCCGGATTGCCTTAATTAAACGCCCATTTCAATTTTCGTAGTGATAAAATGTGGATAAAGCTAATCGGAATTAAATCACATTTCAATTAAAACCTATGTTTGGGCAGTAAATGTGAACAAGTTATTTATTCTAGAGAAAAGCCTGTCTAGACTTCCCATGGGTGCAATTCCGCCACAATTTGATAAACGTTCACATGGTAAAACTCAACGCCAAGGTTGTTTGAGTTGTTTCACGCCGGTTTTCTGTCGAGTCGTGTTATCACTTTGGTCGAGCGGGCCCATGCGTGCCAAAGCATGGCTCTCCCACACTTATTATATATACTTACGTGATAATGCATACGGAAATATCAAAGTATATAGATACTCGAGTTCGTAACGCTACGAGAGACGTAGTGAATACATTATATTACTTACAAAACGACCACTGGGTAGTCTGGGCAGTCTTCCAAATGTGTTCTCCAAACGTCTGGAATATTTTACTACTATTGTTAAGGCTTTACTCGTAGGTATGTGTACAAAAGGAGGCCTTTTTGCTAAACGTTTTTTGGATTAAAGCAGTGACTAGCTTGTGGCGTAATATGTTTGCTAAGTCTTGATATTACTTAAAGACGTTTGTTCAGTTTTATTCATAAAGATTTGTTCAAAGAGAGAAGCTGAAACTACAGAGCGTTTTTGACGAAGACTTTTGCGAACTTTGTCATTTCATCGGAAATAAAGACTCAATGGAACAATTGGTGGTGCAAGGTAGAATAGAGGGTCAGCGTCTTCGTGGTCGGTCACCAGCTAGATGGACGGACCTTATAAAATCAATGATATCCAGATCAATAGTGTAGTGCGTGAGGAATGCCACTAATAGAAAAAAGTGGAGAGAAATCTCATATACTTACATATATATATGTATGTACATTTTAAAAAAGATTAGTACACTGCACTGTATTCTATTTGGACATTTCATGGTTTAGTTGGAATAAAATATTTGGACTTTGACTTTGATTTGATTGGTTAAATAACAAATGTTCTCTCTTCAAAATTTTCTGTACATTCCATTCCAAAAGGATATTTCTTTCCTTTTTTCTATATACCCCTAAACCGCGGCGTCATTACTCCGCAATTTGTGCGCGAGTCCCCCTCGCGCCGACCATGAAGCCCAGGTGTCGTCACGCGGCGCGCGCGCACCTGATCCACTTATTGATTTCTGCCGTCATTACATCATCTACTGATTTAGGGGGAGCTTAGATGTCTGGGCCTTAGGGGAGGAGTGGTTGCTGTATCAATTTTATAATTCAAATAAAGAAAGCCATGTAGGCACTTATCATAAGAAAGCTACGTATATTATTTCCTAGAATGTAACCATAGACTTTAGCCATAAATATAAGCAAATTTACCACCGCTTAACCATTTGTAGTTGCGTTTATAGATCCCAAGAACTTTTTCATTTCAAAACTAATAAAAAAATGCTATTTTAAGAATATGAATATATTGACCTGTAGGTTATAGCTACTTAAGTCAATTACAATAAATGTTATAATAACTAGAACTGTACCACATTACAATTAATATGCTTAATAATTATACAAGGGTTGCAATAAACCCCTGCCTTGTGTTGAACATAGACTAATTATTTCGCAGACACGATACATTATTTAAGTTATATTTTTTTTTACTATGTTTCCAGAAGGAGTTGTTTCAATATCACATCCTCCAAAGTAAGACAGTATATGTCTTTACTTACATACCTACTTATGTTCTTAAGTAGTTAACTAAAAGCTTTCATCGTCTTGACACACAAAGTTAACCCTAAGACACAAACAGTCAACATGCCAACCAAACATACTTAGAAAAATTACCTCGAAGGGGGTACAAAATTCCCGGATAACCGAAGGCAATTTGTCATCACATTACAACCGAGCCCTTTGACAACGAATGATTAATACCAGGAAAAAACAAACAAGTTTTTATTCTTTGTCAACCCTTCCCGCGGCGCTGTCGAGTTCATTAATCAAGTGGTTGATACACCCCTAATGGGCATAATGACCGAGACACACAACTTATGGGTAACGAGCGCGCACAGGGTTAAATATGTTTAATTGATATTTTCGCTTGGGGTCACAATTTCTGGGTTGTCAGAGCAAGGGTTGGGGGGTTGTGCGTTGCTAAATAGACAGGTTATTACTTATTAGGCACGTATTGGCATTCGTTGCACAGCGCAGGGGTTGAACTGTATAATTTGTGGTAAATGAGGCAGCTTATAATTAACTTACATACGTCATACGTCACGTATGAATTACACAACATTTTTAAATATGTTCTCCTTTAAAAATATTTTTTGTTACCAATCTCGTAGTGCAACCAACTTAAAATGTAATTTTTGATTATGAAACTTTTTCCAATTGTATTATTGTTGGTGTCTTGTGAAGTTATTAATATGTCCATTTGGGGAATTTACAAATTCTCATCTCATTCTCATGTTGCCAGCCAGACAGTCAGGTACGGGTTTTATCAAATATTTGGCGAAATGGTATCATATTCAATATCACCTTTGTTTATTTAATTCTGCTAAGGTTATTTTCATTTCAATCACAAACTTCGTCAGCCTTAGTTACCTTCGTTAATGTGCTCAGCTCGTAGTATATAAGTGGAAGGAAGTGGAGACAGGATGATGGCTCGTTTACTCCGTCTAGCCGTCTCAATAGTTTTACAGTTGGCAAGGGAAGCAGTCTGCCTGCAGCGAGCTCTAGCCGGCTAGGATACTGTCGTCTGTGCCTACTTGTCATTTCAAGCCGGGGTTTTATTACCCATAGTACAGGATGATTCAATTTCGCCAAGGTACGGATTTAGGATAGCGTTTTATCCTATTTTGCTTCTTGAAATTTTCTTTAATTTAAAAGTGTGGCGCTTAATGTATCTATACCCGATTTCGCTGATTCTTTTTATCTTATGTTTATTATTGTTATAAATTGGTAGCGAAGGTTCTTATTAAAGAAAATTTTAGAAAAGTACAACAGAGAAAAGGGAAATCTCGAGGATTTCTTCTTTAGCAAGCTAGCTGTACATGTGTGCGAAGTTGAAGAGGACCACTAGATTGCTATAAAATGTTAAATCTGAAAGTAAGTAAGTTAATAAAATAACCTGTATTTATTTTAATTACTTACAAGGACCATTGACAACCGACTACAGCAAATCAATGTTGCAAACCTGCTGTACCTATTCTACCTACAATGGTATAAAGAAAAACATCCAAATCCTGGCTTTGCCTGTCTGCCAAGATCTCGTACCCCTCGTGTCGTTCAAACTTTCCGCCAAGTACAAGCAGTTAGCGAAGTTCCAGTGAGTTTGATTTCTGTTTGAGGTTTATATCGTTATAGTATTTAGTCCAAAACTTTTTTATTGTATTCTTTAAGTGTTCTTGAGAAGTTGGCTACGAATTATTGAGTTAGTTATGCTTGTACACGTGAAAGTCTTAAAAACTTTTTATAGTTCAAAACATATCAAGCCCATTATAGGATAAATAGAATATACCTTAGTAGCAGGAATACATTACAGGTATCCTATCCTACTTATCTTGCTAATAAAGAGAAAGAGAGTAAGTTTGTGAGAATGTATGAATGTATGTTTGTCATTCTTTCTCGCAAAAACTGCTGGGCCGATTTGCATTTGGTATGCAGATAAATAGATGGTGCCTTGGATTAACACTTAATGTGTGTAGGCTACTATTAGTAGTTTACATGAAAAAATGTGAGAAAAGACATTTATTATTTGGTTATAAGTTTGTTTATTGCCATAGAAAAGCTTTTTCGTAAATCATCCAATGACTTCTCAGACCCTGTGTGCGGTGAGAAGTGTCAGATTCTTACTGACTAAAAACTACCCTGTACCTTTTCCTGCTCCAAATCGAGTCGCGGTACATACTTCCGACATTGGCGTTATTGGACCTCATCTGTCGTAGTTTTCTTTTTCTTTTGGGAAAAATTGCAAAATTACTTTCACGAGTGGAAGTGTCAGACTCGTTCTGAGTCTCGTCTTCAGGTCTGGTTCTAGTCGGCATGAATGGCCACGAACGGACGCTTTTCTTTAACCAAGAATTTTACTATGTAATACTTGGTTGTGGTTAGTTACGCCTACAAACTTTGATTAATAGTGCTCATAATTGTTCTTTTTTTTCTAAAATACAATACTTACTACATAGTATTTATGGAAACTTACTAAACACAACTACCACAACATAAAATCAGACACCAAATCTACGTACTAGTAGTTTCCACTCGATCCGATAACTTTTTCTAACTTGAAGACAATATGTTTCCCGGCGTCACAAGTACACTGTATGTACAATTGTATAAACATATCTTCTTAGGATTTCTGCATAGATATACCTATGCTATGGTATGTTCCCACATTGGTTGCTGTGACGATATTGTTACTGCTTACTTTCACTGCTCGCTTCTGTTTAGGAAACTCCTCAAACCTTATAGCAAACAGATAAATCAGATCGGGACTTCGTGCTCAATGGAGGCTTGATACAGTTTCTGCTCGTGAGATGGCGCTAATTTAGCAAGATGTCAGCTTGTCCAATCACTGTAGCTGTCAAAAATTAAACGTCCAATAGTGTTACTCTAGCTAATCCCTTATTGGACCAAAACATGTTAGGTTTAGCGCCATCTGTTGAGTATCAAACTGTAACCCCATTATTGCTCAATTTTGATAACCTATAAATATTTTGCCTAAATTGGAAATCGGACCTGAATTGCTTCGGACTTCTTCGGTAGTAATTTATTAAATTAGTTTTGATTATGCCTGAATTACAGACTTTCCTAACGATAAGTTATGTATCTTTTGCGGGTATTTATGAAGGGTTGCAGTTCAATAAATTTGACTTTAGTTGTAACAGAACATTTCCCGGCTTCCCCCATACTTAATATATTCCTGGCCAATTGCCAGACAGTGCCGCTAAACGCTAAACAGTTTTTTGTTGATGCGGTCGATATTAACAAGCGTACAGACACTAGCAAGTCAAGATATCCCAAATGTGTAATATATTTACTTCAGTATTTCTATTTTCTGGTCTAGAATTAAACATTATCTAAATATAAAACTTTCATAGATAAGTGTGGGAAAGCCAGGCCTCGATACAAATGACCAGAATGATAAACAGCCTCACAGAAAACTGGCGTGAAATAACTAGTTTTAGATTCTGAGTGACTGGTCCAAAATTTCCTCCTTCCTTCCATCCCCGAACCACCAGACCTTAAACTCTTAACAACCCCCAATACACTTTCTCTCTGGGTTCCAAGGCTGACACCGATTGCTGACCACCATATAAACCACATGCTAGTTTTCCGTCCCATCCCATATAAAAAGAAAAGCTTATGAAAGGTCTTGACTTCGCTTGTAGCAATAGAAACAACAATTTTATTAGAAATCATTTAATTTCATCTTGTCATATTACAAATAACTTAAAAAAGTACGTACATTATTAATTTATTGTTACACTTCGATATATTTGTACAATATTTTGTGGTTTTCATTACTATTATTATATAACTATCGCATATTTTCATAATTATTAATACACATTTTTGGAACAAATGCACTTTCATGAGCATTCTCATTGTAATTGAGTATTATGTCTAGGAAAGTATTGTAAAGTATATAACAGTTTCAAGTTCAAGTATACAAACAAAGGTTAAATATCGAATAAATAGAAATTGGAAAGTTGATGCTTCTGATAAATTTATCAAATAAATGACATTCAAACTGGTTTTTCTCGAAAGAATTATAATTATAATTTCACAAAGTTTCATATTTTTGTATTGTTACAGCGATGGGCATTACCGTATCAACTAGATATAAAGTTTTCATTGACTTCGTCAAGCACGCAGCATCCACACTAGACTTCAAGTTCCTCACAACTCGTTACATTGCTTCCTATTTACACTGAACACATTCCACAATAGTATAAAACAGTTATACAAAATAACTTGTATATTTGTACTCGTATTTTACAATAATCTCTTATTTCTAACTTAGGTTACACTTACAGCAAGCTACAACTAAGTGGCAAAGTGGGATATGTCTTAAATTAACCATTTCATGAACAAGAATAATCTAGAGAAAGCATTCGATATGTTTACACATAGTTACACATATATATTAACTCAGAAATAATTTAAAGCTGACGTCGCTCGTTACATCCACCTGAAGTTAGGCCCCTCTACTATGCTCATTTCGCACACATTTCACTCCATTCACAACCAACGTGCAGTTTGTGCAGTAAATGCCAGACCAAAAAGATCGATTACAAATAAAACCAGCAAAGGTGCAACCTATTAAAGACACCGTCACATTTTAAACCGATTAATCCCAAATTACTCGTACGAACATAAATTTGTCCAAACCCTTTACAATTTAAGCCTTTTATGTAGAAAACGACTATTATTGTGCACGTCACAACATGATCAGGCGCAGACACGCTGTCCCGTGCGCATGCGCACCTGGTTACTATTATTCGCGAGCAACACTCGGCAGCAGTCCCACCGCGTCGCGTGGCAAGATCAAAGCAGCTAAGGAAGACTTGTTGTACTCTATCTAACATTACTATGGCGTGGGGGCTACAAAAATCTATCAAAAAGTCAGTCTTTATTATCGGAGGTCGGTTCACTAGGAGGGAGGAGGCACTATGTAGAGCCAGGATCACGAGATGATGCAGTTCTTGTCGTGTTGAGCATTCTTCCTCTGTCGCTCTCTCTTGGCGCAGGCGACGGCGTCGTTGGGCACGTACGATATCCGCACGCCGCCGTACGCGCGCCGCGTGGGCAGCGTATACGACTCCGCTGATGATGACGATGACGAGCACGTGCTGCAGTAGCTGCTGGCGTCCTCATCCCGCACCTTTTCCCTCCGGGGCGGTTCATCGGGCTCAAATGCTTCATTGTCGTCTCCACAGAACCTCACTGTCCGGCCCCCTCGCGGTTTTCTCGGTGACTTACCATCCACCAGTGTCAGTTCTGGCATCGAGGAGGAATGTCCCGGAGTGACGACTGCCTGCGCTTCCACGGGGTGTGGAGGCTTCCAGTCATCAGGTGATTCGTTTTTATGATCGTCGGATGTCGGACTGGGTTGTATTTGATGTTCAGTCACAGACTGTTCGAGGCGTAGATCCGCTAAAGCTCTGTCGAGACTCAAGCAAGCGTGCGGAGGTGGAGGTGGGTGAGGTGGGGGTGACTCTGGTACCAAAGATTCACTAGGTTCAGAGTCTGCGTCTATATGGTGAGGTGAGGGTTCTCTCGGAGGTGTTCTAGGCGGGCTTTTAGGTGATGGCATTCTTCTGGGCTTTGGCACTCGTGGTGGTCTGGGTCCAATACCTGATGAGTCGGATGGCGTTGGAGGCTCACCTTTAGAACACGCTATGGAGCAGTATATCGCTCCTTTTCTTGGTAAGAAAGGCCTGCCTAAGAGGCTCGCTCGGCAAGTGTGGCAAGCGAAGCATCGTTCGGTAGCGTGCCAGTGCTGGCCCTCGTGCGACATCTGGCCCTGGTCGACGCCGATGGGCTCCCCGCAGGCGTCGCAGTACTCGGCGAAGCAGTTGTCGAAGCAGGGCAGGCAGTAGGGGCGCGCCTCGCGCATGATGTACCGCTGCCCGCCGAGCTGGCGCGCGCATTCCGCGCACGCGAAGTGCTTCATGTGCCACGCGCGGCCCTCCGCCTCCGTGCATTCGTCTGCCAGGATTATCTGTTGACAACGCAAATTATATTTAATTTAGTGAAAATACTACTTTGAATTGCAATTATTAAAACGCTCACTCTTGCATCCATCTACTTAATTTGATATCAATGGCGATATATATGGCGATATACCTATGTATTGCTAAAAGCAGTAATAAATGTCCATATTTCGCATTGAACTTCTCTAGCATTGCCTAACACGTTATCAGTCACAGACAAATATTCAATTACAAAATATTTTCAAAAAGCAGTTCAATTTAATTAATTATCTGGATAAACACGGTTTAATTAGGCATTATTATTCATAGTGCTAGCCGGTGCTGTCGACCCCAAGAAAGTTGGTTCGCGACAATGGCATGGGAACGGGTCCCACGGTCGCCGAGTTATATTTTGTTCATGTAATATTTCAGAAACGGTATTCTGTGTCGTGGATGCATGCAGCCGGCGCACGCGCACTCAGCCGCCACGCTGGACTTACGATTGTCTGTTGACGGTTCCGCGTTTCAAGTTGTTGCAATTGTTGGGGAATTAGGCTGTTGTACGTCTGATGTAACGAGGAGCGCATTGTCTCTGCACTTATCTGGCGATGTAAGTAAAATCAAGGAGCATTGCACACCGTTGCAGTTTTGTGCGAAAATTATTGCCATTGGAATTTGAGACGGTGTTCAAATAACAACATACAGTTGTGCAATTAAATTAATAGATCGGTGATTGAAATATATACTAAGTATTTTAAAGAATACTGAAGTATTTTAATAAAATTAAATGTAAATTATGCAGTGGCGATGTTTTTCTGTAGATTGTTATCATGACGTCGAACTTTGCTACCACACTGCACACGTTTTGTAACGCTGCCGGACGGACAGACGGGGGAACAGTTACATTGTAGGTACTACAACTATTTTAATGTATTTGTTCATGATGTTACTAATATTAATTTGAAGCTGTTTAGTTCTTTACCCTGCGCTTACAATTTGTAGATACTTCTGACGTTGTTAAAAATATTTAGAGAGCTTCATGTATGTTTACTATTTAGTTGTAATTTATTGTTTGTTAAATCTCATTGGTAATACCTCTAAAGCATACCATTTCTTCCGCAATCTTTGCGTTACCATGGCAACAAATAACCTAATTTTTCAACAGTAGTGCCCCGTGGGATTTGTGTATCCATCAGTGGGAGCATGGGGGCAGGTCATGCGCCTCCCAGCACCATGGGAGCGGAGATATCAGTGACATTATCAGCGCAACCGTTTTATTGTTACCGTCGACTGAGATATACGTAGCCAGCATCATTTCGTTGTGTGTTTTCTGAACTTTGATTGAGATTTTATATTTTACTAGGCTTTCATTTCGAAAAAAATCATTTATTTTAATTAGACCCTTACAAGCACTTTTTGAATGTGAAACAAAATTTTAACGATGTAAACCTAAGTGCGTCTGTCACTCAGTCCTCTTTGTACTGTTATTTGCGTATCGCTTCTCCAACCCTCCTGTTCCTGTTCCTCCTTCTCCTGCTCGGGGCCAGGCCTGTGGCACATTATTACGCTTTTATCCACAACCCTGGTACAAACTTGTCTTGTCTTATAAAGGGAAGATCATCAAATTACTTGTCTCGTCCAGGACGTGGTAAGGGGAAGTGTCCGACTCTTAACTGACCAAAAATCCCCCTCTTTATTATTCCTGGCCGCGGCCGCGGACTCACCTTATTGTGCTTACTTAGAAACCCCGGCTGAATCGGCACTGTTGGACCTCGTCTGCGGTGGTCTATTAGTTTACGTATAATATCTACAAGTCACATTAATATTGTTTTTAGAATGAATCAAGTTGTAACACGTTCGTAAATATGTAATAATGTTATGGGAACAAGATTATCATGTCATAACTAGTGTTGTACTAAGTATCGACATGTGAGTAGGGCGGCGCGCGGCGCGGGCGCATGTGTCCGTGATTCATCGATATTACTAGGCACATGTTTATCATGTTTTTGTATGTGTAATGTTAAACAAATCGATTTATCGATATGTTTATACAACACATAACTATACAAAGTCGCTACGCAGTTGTTTAGGTAGATATAGTATCTAACTAGGTAGGTATTAGTCATAAATTATGTACCTATTTGCATAAAAATATAAGTAGTAGTAGTAAGAAGAAATAGCCATTTTTGCTTCATAACTGACGGAGTGACACCACGGCCGCAAAGCAAAGGACAAAGGAGCCCTTATTCAGGTGTGGTTCCTTTGAACCACATCTGAATAGGTACTGCTAAACTTTTTTAGCAGTGGCAAAAGAAAATAATGTTATTATGAACTACCTAAGTTTTGTATGTAGGTATGTAAAATATTAATAAGTTACATTTTCGTCTGCAATATGTATGTCGTTAGTTAGTATACCTACTGCTGTGCATTCAGCCTTGCCTTAATGCGGACCCAGCTTGAAGGTTTTGAATTTATGTCGTTTAAGCACGTACCTTACAGTTGAATGCTTTTAAAGACACAAAAATTTATGGGAAAAGTCGTGACTATTAAACTACGATGTAAGTACATACGAAGCACATATTTTCTTTTAAAATTTTCATTCCACTCTTAACTACTTACATTATTCAGATGTTCTTGAAACATTAAGAAGATTTAAAAGCTACATACAGATCTTGTAATATGTACCGCTAGTACTAGTATTTTTCTTCACAAGTCGCACTAAGATTTCCCCTTATTATTCAAAACTGTAGTCCCTGCAATACCCTACAAATCCTACTTATAATTATTATAAATGAGAAAGTTTGTTTGAATGTATGTTTGTCATCCTTTCACTCAAAAACAGCTGGGACGATCTAGTTGAAATTGTTATACTATAGATGTATGATGACACATAAGCTTCGTTTTATCAACATACTACGTCGGCGAAGCCGCAGGCAATAACATAAAGCAGCTTATTAACCCAGAAAACTAACACTAAATGATACAACGTTTTCCTTGAAGAAAATGCTTAAATAAAAAGGGAAATGCAGTCAAAGTCAGGGTCAGTCAAGTGAACATTTCGCCATAGTACAAGTATTGTATATAAATATGTATCTGCATTGCTGTACTCTTGACATTCAGGTAGTTGAAGCAGCACTACTGCAGCTATATATGTGTTGCAGGCTGTTTTTACACATACATCGAGAACGGCTGGTCTGATCTTGGTTCTAAATATTCGTGAAGATTCGGGATAAGTTTGAAGTGAGGTAACAAGAAAAAACGGAAACAAATATTAGGAGAGAAATGCGTGTCAAATACTAAAAAACTTCTTTCCACTAAACTGTTCTGTAAGCAGCATTAGGTACAAATTGGCAAAGTATTATATTTTTATACTGTGCTATTGGATAACGAATAGGTGATTCAGTTAATTTTGTTTTAAGCAGAGTGCGGACTTTGCAGGCGCTGTTAGTGATATGATTGACGATATTTTGATATAAGTTGTCTAATAAAAATATAATAATATCTTATAAATCTCGAATTAATTTGTCTTAGTTAAACCAACAAATATTAAGTATTTCTCCATGATTTTATGTCAGAGACTGCTCGGTTGGGGCAGTAACTGGGCAACCTGTTGAGCAACGCGTCCCGGGTTCGATTCTCGCACTAACAACATTTTGTGTGGTTATTGTCCCGCGTTTGCGTATGATGTGGATAAGAATCAACAAAATGTATCAAAAGTTTATGGTTTAGTTGGAAAAAATAAGTTTGATTTAGACTTTAAAGAAAAAAAACCTGGTATCACTAGTTACTTCCACAGCCGGGCTGGTTATAAAGCTTAGTGGACACCCAGTGATATCTCAATCATTGGTATCAGTACTGTAAACAGTGGGAATCGCGTGCAAGTGCCACATATACCCGGGCAAGTTGGACTGGAGACGTACCTAATCTATCAGTGCGGTGCACTGCGCCATCGGGGTAGTAGGGTATTGTGACGTCATTATTACTGAGGGTATTACTTCTTTCACTGCTTTTTGTAGTACACCAGGGTTTCCAGTAAGTTATTACCAAGTGTAAAAGAAGAAGAAGAAGAAATTACGATATAAATTAGAGCAAGTAAGCAGTAGGGAATATGTTTTTTTTTATGTATCTTGTCATAGGTAGGTAAACGAGCAGACGGATTACCTGATGGTAAGCACTCAGCGCCGCCCATGGACACCCGCAACGGAGGAGTTACAAGTTCGTTGCTGACCTTTCAGGGATTAGGGTTTTGGAGTTTAAGGGATTCGGGAAGGATCGGGGAAGGGGAAGGATTGATTGATAAAACACAAGGCTGTGGTTGTTTCACGTCGGTTGTCTGTGAGGCCGTGGTATCATTCCGGTCGAGCCGACGCGACTCATTCATGCCGAATCATGGCTTGCCCACTCTTCAGAGGAAGTGGAAGACAGCAAAATCTTAGGTTTCGGCCAAAAAGTAGTTTCACCGTCATCCCCAGAATCGAATAGTCAAAATTAACGATAGCGAATAATTCTTCATCAGTTCGAGTTCTTTTTAAATAAAAAAAGTATGTAAAGTGAAAAACGAATATATTTATTTTATTTAAAAAAGCTACATACCAAGTGTAAGATAAGAAATTCCTGCTAATAACAATTAATTCGTTCCAATGTACGTAATCTAGGTTACCTAAGTTGTTTAGATTGTCAAAAATGTGGGCATGAAAACTATGAGTTGTATTGTACAGCTAATTAGCGTAAAGTATTCATGATATCCCGCGGATTTTCGTGACAAATAATTATAAAACTAAAGTAAATAAAAATATTCACTACAGAACTTTACTTATTTCTAATGAAAATATTTGATGGAACACGAACTAAGACCATTTGGTAATATTATTTATGTAAATGACAACAAAAATTTTGTCGAAATTTTTATATAAAGAAATCCTGGACCCATTACAAAGCAAAAGTATTTAATTTTTTTCAGTTCCAAGCACAATTCGTGACGGCCAATTAAACGAGAAATAAAATAAATAAATCCAACATTTTAATGGCGTCGCCGATAAAACTACGCTTTTTAACCCAAAAATGTTCATTATTGTTTTAACACAAATATGTAACGAGATTTCAGTGGTCATATCGACGGAATAAATAAAAGTTTTTAACTGATTGCGATAAGGCAGCACGCAGGTATTTTTAATAAATAAATTATGGCGGCCTGGCGGGAATAACTAACATGAGAAACAATTAATAGCCATAAACTATTTCTAGATTATTTCGTTATCTTAGTGTTTGATCTGTAATTACAAAGTTTCTCCGTGGGGTCACTTCGCAGGGTATTAATCAGTGGTGTTTTACGGGGCCCATTAGTTGTGCTATGCGAAGTATTTAAGGCTCATTAGCGGCCGGCGGCCGGCGACGAGGTTCTTCAGCCGTGAAATGTCACGTGATCAACCTTTACATTTCAGCAGTTTTACAAGTTTCAGCGTCCGTTACGCGCAGTAGCCGCGCCATCCACGCACTTCACGGAGGCTTAGACATTAAATTGTATAACAATATTGTTTCTACGACCGCTATAATAATGTTCCGAAATAAAATTAAATCAATCCCTATAATAAAATACGTGAAGTTTTCTTTATGTAATAAGTCAGCAAACGAGCATCTCATGGACACACGTTACACTTGAGCAGTTACGAGTGCGTTAGCGGCCTTATGAGGATGAGAATTACGGAAATTTAGGGTTTAGGAAGGGATAGGGGAAGAGAAAGAATTGGGCCTCCTTTAAACTCACTCACACGGCGAAACAAAACGCTGCAACTGTTTCACGCCAGTTTTAGGTGATGCCATTGGATCACCCAGGTCAACTGGGGGGAGGTTGGCTTTCCCACGAAGTGTAGTAGTGTATTCATATATAATAGTGCCGCAAAACTCAGCAGACTACAAAACAACAAATATTTTTTTAATATCTATCATCGGGTTCAGTATAATGTTCAGTTTTATGACCCAATCTGCTATGGGCGCATTACGTGTAATTACGGAGCGGAGTATAATTTGCACTAATTACTAGTGAGAGAGCGACCGGAGCGACGTGCCTAATGAAGACATCACGCTAGTCTCCCATGGCCAGCACACGGTTATTATCAAACCTACTACTTTTACTGTTTCCTTATCTATTGCAATTTGTTTTACGTTTTGTCATAAACATTTTCATATTCCAATACTCGACCACAAATAGGAGCAGATCTTTGTTGGAATTAAAGGTATAACAATAAAGCTTAATATGTACATTTGAGATTAGGCATATAGCAATTTAATCTCAGTGACATATTTGCTTTTCATAGGTAAAGTAGTCCGACCCCAATCAGAGTTTACTTACCGGCCTCTTACCAGTCGTTATCGTGGGATCAGAGACCGCCGCGGTGTGCCCTTAATGTTTCCTACCCTCGACCTAGATGTGGTATCGGGTGGAGGGTCTCTCGGACCGCTTCCGGCGCAGACGATGGGTTGGCAGTGTTGGCACCGCGCCGCACCGGTCAAGCGCCACGCTAATAAGCTTTATAAATATTTTCGTAGCGTTCGACGCTAATGAAACAACAATGTCATGTCAAATCATTTAATACGTTGGGCGAATCCAATTTTGTTGCAGGCGTGGTTGGATACGATCGACACTATCAGAAGATCATCTCAGTGTTGCTATGAGACGACCTGCCAACCAGTGTACCGCAAATTGCTCCGTGATCCAAAGTCTTTTACCAGGGGTCACCACCCAGAAACAGTTTACTCTATTAGCTGATAATCACGGCACATAATCTTGGGGTGTATAATTATTTTATGGCCGTCTGGCCAGGGGTCGTTGCACCCTTCAGGTGGATACAAACATTTGGGACGGCGGTCGAATATTAAGTAAGTTTGGTTCACCTCGGAACTCGGTTCTTGTTACATTGTTTGCTATCTCAATCACTGTATTGTACCTACTCGTATGATGGCGCGCGGTGATTCGCTTTGATTGGGCCGTAAGGCTATTTTGTGTTTTTTTTCCTGATTTAGAATCTTAGTCTGATTTTGGTGCATTTGAGTGGAAAAAGGTTTTTACTGTCAATGATAGTGAGTGAATAGTTGGTGGTTCAGCTACGTTACAACGTGTGTGATGCCCCTTATGCTTAGAGTAAGCTGGTTAGTCTGTATCCTTAATGGGAACTAAAGCCGCGACATCTGTACATGAAATTTATTAAATAAAGCAGTTGTTTAATGTATTTTTCAAGTCAACAATAAATAACAGAGGCGATGGAACGAGCTCCACCACTACACTTTGCATAATTTCCACGGAACAATTCGACACAGCCATATGGCTGATCACCATAAATTTCGCGATGGACGCGTCCACCGTGAAATGTCTGAACAACAGGGGATGTGCATCCCCCCACCCCGATGCTATCTACTTCCGGTCCGTTGGGCGGATATTGCCAACTGCACGCACAATTGCGTCAGCGACCGGCGCACGCGCCGCCTCGCGATTTTATGATAATGTAGCAGGTTGAAGGGAATCAAGTAATGGGCCGTTTTGTGGTAAATTAAAGATAAGATGGAGCAATTTGTTTTGAATAATAATGTGTTACATTGTAATTGTTTTGATTTGTAAGTTAAGCGAGGGAACTCAACTCGAGTTATTGTGCGTAAAGTTGCGAGTTACCCTGAAGTCATACAGAAAAGTATTGCTAATGAGTAACCTTTTAGACGTGATAATCTTATAGAGTATAAACATTTCTTACCTCATCGCAGGCCGAGCACCTGGGTTTGAGTGTCTCAGCGTGATGTCTCCCGCAGTAGAGGCGGCCGTCCTTCCAGAAGTAAACGAGGTCCACTAGCAGCTCTTGGCAGGAGGAGCAGACGAAGCAGGCAGGGTGCCAGCGTGCTGAGGGTCCGGCGCGGGCAGCCGACACACACATGTCACCCGCTGACATCGACTCCTCGCACTGTGGAGGAGGAACATTGGTAACTGATGATGTCGCAACAACAATATTTATAAAAATATAGGTTACATATTATAGCAGTGGACGAGTTAAATTGTCGTTCTATGGAATCGGGTAACGTTATTGTTATTATAATACTAGAACTATGGTGTAAGTTTAGTTTCAGTAATTAGTTGAGTTTAATATTATGCTCTTGTCGATGGAGTGAGCTATCAGTTTCCAAGAGCCGCTACATGAAAGAGATCATAATCTATAATTTCTAAGGCACCACCGAAAATATTCCACCAGCGTGTATGGTCAACTATTTAAGCAGCTATGACTAACAAAGTGTATACTGTTACAATATCGGCACGCGCTGTCCGATTGCCTCTGCATACTAATTCGCGAAGATTAGAAAACGGGCTGACTTCCGAGCTGATTATATATTCCACTTATAATGATTGTCCATAACCAGCGACCTTGTGCTCACCTCCGCCGACAGAAGGACGACCATTGTTCTCCGTTTGGGAGACCAACGGCTCAGCCTATAAGGATCATATTGCTATTCCTAAACTTAATTGAAATAAACTGTAGCAGAATATTGAGTCGGGCAGCCTAAGAGCGCGATGACCCAAATCTCAGTACCTGGAACCACACTGATTAACGCTAACTTTTGAGTCAGTTGGTAGTGTCATACGACATTATAAGCCTGACCTATCATAATGAATGGCCGACTAGTGTAGGAAGTGCACGCAAGTCGCTATCGATCCAAAAATGGCGCTGGCAACAGTAGTGGCTAGTCAAGTCATCGGCGCGGCATCCCTTGTGATCGCGGTCGTTTTAGCTGCGCAAGCGCACTGATTCACGCATACCTATCGGCATCATGAGGTAAAGGTTGGCGTTGGTTTTATTTTTTACCCTTTTTCGGTAATGAAAATGTACCACATCGGCAAGTAAGAGAGTTATATCTCTGATATTAGTTTACCTATCGTAATAAAAATAATGTATGGCAATTTGACTTAGAACTAAATCTAAACAAATCCAAACAAAGAACCCTTTGCCGCATTCCTGGTTCTTTGTGGTGCGAAGGGCACAAATTCGCACGTGTGAGGTAACTAGCGGCGGGGACCTACGCACGTACGGGGAGACCTTCTCAGAACGAGCATATAATGTCATTGTATGGGGCGCGGCGCGGCGGCCTCTCTGATCCGAACCTCCTTTATTGGGTCTATGTTTGGACTATGCGGCAGTTGTGAAGCTATATAGCTGCTTCGTGCGAATTGGAAGGTTAACACCACATTACTTACTATCTACAATGTTATTGTAAAGTGTTTAGAAATATGTATTACGGTGTAATTACACTGAATTCCGTGTTGGTGGTCATTTCTGGTTTATAGCGACTTCCATTTCTATTAACATGAATTTGAGAAAGATTTCTGTATTTACCGTGAGGGTTTGCGCGTTGATTTAAAGGTAACAATTGATGAAGGTAATGCCATGAGCATCGTTAGCACAGGAGTTAATGTCAGGTATATATGTATATATATATTGAGGAATGTGTTTGTCCGTCGCGGGCACGGATTCAAGGCACGATTACTACAGAGTACAGCCGTGCGTCTGCCCCGCCAGACGCTCTCGCGCATGACTCACTGTTCCGCCACGCTTGGACGATGCAAGTTATAAGCGATAGCGGGTTACGTTTTAGTATAATGAGTATAACAATTTAGGTATTGGAAAAATAAGTAACAATGTAACAACAAAATAATAAACTGTTTGATATAAAAAAAGTGTTATACTTCAGTATAATTTTGTTTACCTAACTGAAACTACTTCGAATCTAAGGGCTATTTAGGTACATTTCCAAATTTATAACTAAAATTTAAAATGCTACAATCGAACTGAATCTTTTAATTTTACAAGATGCGCAAGTAATAAGTTGTAGCGGGAAGAAGCACCATTGCTAACAATGGAAGCAAGATATAACTATACTTATGAGGCAGTTGCTTCCTACCTTATATGGAAACCAGAGCTTGGGACTCAGCCCGAGCTAACATCGGAGGATGTGGTAGCCGCAGCAATCATTACGGGATTCGGATAAAATCTTTAAACACATCTTTATCCCTGGCAGCAAAGCCACAGAAATTAAATTACGCTATTTTTAGAAATCTAGGGTCGCCACTTCGAAGCCCATATAGGAGCAATATTATAATCCCACGCACTCTGACCTAATTCACGTCTGCTAACCCTACATTGAGTACGTTGTGGTAATTTGGAGAAAGTACCTCGCTTCTTGGTAGTGTTGAGCTGCTATGGTTAACCTGAAATGTCTGAATTGTAAGACTATTTTGAGTGTGTTTGTGTGATTGATTCATTGTACATATTCATGAGATTTCAAAGCACTTAATTTGTTTAATTAACCTTTGGTTTCTAAAGGGAGTCTTAATTTAATTTTAAGGGTTTACCACAATTTTTCAAAACTATAAGAACTATAAGTTTTAAGCTTAGTAAGAAGTTGTATTTTGTAAAACGACTTAAGGTTTTTGTGTAAAACAAGTAATATACATATTTTAGAGGCACATATTTTTACTTAACTGACGCTTAAAAATGGTTTACTTAGATAAGTAACCAAATATGCTATTGAGGTAGATATCTAGAATCCCATTTTTTTCTAAACCTAGCCCGTGCGAGATACATTTCCAAAATATATCTAAAAATTAGCGAATGACAAAACTAGAAAAAACAGATGTGCTATGATTTTCAAATAGTTAAAAGTAAATGAACCCTTCATAGACGAGTCTGACTCGAACATAGCAGTATTTTTTTATTACTGTCTATCAAAAAAGCCATGATATTTGTTATATATTTATTTAGAACTTCAAGTTATGCATTGCCGTAGTAGGCTATGTTGTTAGATGACCTTTACCGTCAGTTCTCCAAAAGCCAACATGGCGAATTTCCGCGGCACAACCTTGTACTACACCATCGATTGATTCTATTTCTATATAAATCAATCTGCTTCCTTGAATTATGCTAACACGTGGCTCGTCTCTCAGTTCATTTATAATAAACTATTTTTACTTTACGATCTAATCAATGTTTTATACACGTACCTAACCTCGGCTGTTGAATTCTCTAGGTTCATAAATTGTCAATAGCTACTTCTTATTTTTCAACGACAAAGTTTATTACACCATTTACAATAGGAAAGGGCAATAGAGGTAGCCCAGTAATGCGTCTAATAATAGAAATGCACGTAGAATTAAATAAGTCATAACTTATAATGGGATGCATGAACCTCGGAGCCGAAACGTATGGCGGGCGGCGCGCGGAGCTCGTGGGGCAGTATGGCACCCATTCATAGAAGCAAGTGACAACGATCAAACGCATGTATCAGCGTATGAGGGCCATGAGTAATGCTTTGACTTTCACTGCTACGTGACAGACGGACGGACGGTCAGCTGAGCGGAAACGGAGGTGACGTCACCACGACGACCATTGTTCACCTACGATTCTTGGAGCTTCCCAGCCGACCGGTGGTGATGAGGCCGGTAGTGATTTAGATGTCGGCCCGAGGAAATTGCGACTTCCCTGGCCAGTCATCTCAACGCTATGAATGCTAAGCGCGTGTTATATTAATGTCAGGTTTATTTGTCTAATGATGCAGTCGACACGCGTCCTGCGAGCCGCGCCCGCGATGCGCCCGCGGTGCAACGTGCAACTGATACGGTAACTGCAGGTTGCCAGGCTTGTTTGACTCTACAATTAATTTCAATCGAAGTTATGCGCCGTTCGTTACAGGTGTCTTATTGTTCAAATTACTTCAGGATCGTCGGGATCAAAAACAAACAATAACGACAGGACCACACAAATGATATGAAAAACGGCCAATCATCATCAAAAAAGTCATCACGAGCGAAATAGACCCCCGTCGGGAACAAATCGGCGCTAATTTGTTAAAAAACACAAGCGGCAAGGAGCAAATCAAACAGAGGACCGTAAGACCCGCCCCGTGGACCATCAAAACGATTTGGACTTGAAAAGACGCCGACGTGGATCACTCCTAATTATGAATACTGAAGCTACCTTATCCCAACCAACATTATATTCGAAAAGCAACCTTACTACCTTTGATATAGCGGTGACAAACCATCCCAGTGACAGTACAGCCAATGTTGGAGAATCTCTAGCAAAAACTTCAGTTAAGTTTCGGCAAGCTAATTACAAGGTGCGATGTACTGACGATTTGTAAAATATATCGCAAATATTGGCGTTCGACTGATGGACCACCTACATTGGTGAAGGAAAAAAGTGATGTGCGTTTGGAAGACTTTGTTTTTTAGATAGACCAATAGGTATTAGATGGTCCATCGTGTTTGTATAATGGCTTTGTAATGTTGCAGGGTGTAGAAATTAAGTGCCAAACGATTTGTGTCGGAACCTTTTTAAGATTTTGAGATGCTTTTTGACAGCATCTATTTTCTGTCATTAGGTCTTTTGTTCATTCGGTAAATGGCCAAAGATTGAGCCATTTTTACATTCTATTGTTTGGTGTTTAAAAATTTTACATCATGAACAAGTCCTTGTTAGCACTAAGTGTCGATAACATGTTATAGTTAGCAATATAATAAATTGATGTATGACAATTGCATATAAACGTAGCGTAAGTAAACTTGGAATAAAATAAAGATGATTCGATATAAATGTGGATCAAACCACAAATGGATGGATAGCCTTAAGGGTCCCGAGGATTTTTTAGGTACGTTACATATCCTAGACTCTTAATATTAAATCATGTTCTCCTTGCCTGCCTATACTGCACTCACACTCTCCCACGGACTCCCATGCTCTGCAGACGATTCCCACAATTCCCACAGCACTAGAGTGCGTCACGCACAAGGCCTTACACTTGTCTTATTTTTTAATTTTCTTTTTTACCCAAAGATACCTGCAGCGTGCCCCCGGACACTTTTAACGCTTTTACGGCGGAACAAACTAAAACTACAACATCGCTTTCTGAAACACCATTGCCGGTTTCGTGCTAAAGATTGGTTTATTCAATTGAGTTGGAGCAGCAATGGTTGTTGTTCGAAGGTGTTGTACAGGTAAGTTTTTATGAGGAAGCGCGCAGTGGTCGCGTAATATCGGGCGGATCGAACCGAGATCACGTATAGCTCGCGTTCCGGGAAAGCGCTAGCGAAACGACATTATTGTTCGACAAACAAATTGACGGACAATGTGCAGCCAAACGTTGTTTAGACTCGACACCGCCGACATCGACGACATCGACGACACCGTACCGTCCGAGACCTTGAGCAACGCCGCCATCACTTGGTGACACTTTTTGCTCAATATAAAGACAATGCTTTGATTGGCATTTCAATAGAAATATTCGATTTCTGTTAAACGATTGGCTAACCTTATCTACTTCAGTATTGTTTACAGTTAAATCATTGTTTTCCTTAACCTTACTGAGGTATTCTTGATAAACATCTATTTAGAATTTAGCTAGCAACTAATATTGAATTATCGATTCGTCACCGCCGAAGAGTGTTATGCAGTATTATAAAGCAATAAATGTAGTATTTTCACGCCATAACTCACGGGGTCAGTAGAACACCAAGTTACCGTCAAATTGAGCAATTTTGAGTAACGTGCGGGCATAACGTTATTTAACTGTTGCGCGGACCGAAGTACTGACGAATATGGCGAGAAGCTAAACCACATTTTGATATTGAAAATGGTTTGTTATTTCAAATGTAGATATGATGCAAGGATGGAGAGGATTTTAGTCGTATTTTAATTTGAAATATTAGATTTAATTTGAATAATTTCTTTATCTTTGGCACACAAAATGAAATCAAATTATTTAATTGCTTGTTATAATATCGTAGCTGTGCTCATAATTGTGCTTTAGTGTCATGAAAATACGTCACAATACAATAGTTGACAGTAAAGCTTAAAAAGACCTACTAGATTATAATTATGTACATTATTTCTATGTAGTAAATATAAAATGAAAATAGATTTTGGAATGGTCTTAATCCTAATTTCATGGCGTGACCATTTCACTTGATATACTATCTATCAACAAGTCTAACTTCAAATAAATCGTTTCAACTGACACCATTTACAAGAATTACTATCACCATTGAGTCGACCCTAAGAGCTTTATCAAAGCTGTGAGTTCTATGATCGTAAAACAGACATCACAATCTATGGCAGTAGTAAAAAAACGGGTCGGTCTGTGCGGGCGGTCCGCGGGCGGGCCGCGGGCGCGTGTGAGAAACGGTTCGCCCGTGAAATCGCCGCCACTACGATGCCCACACTAAAAAAGTGTTGAGACCTCGGACTTCGAGGGCACGAGACGGGAACGATGCGAGACCTATACTATGTTCTATGTACACTACAGATGTACTTGTATTTAAGAGGAAGATTATAGTGATGTTATTGTTATAATAATGTTGATGCTAATTTATTGTCGCACCAAATATTTCAACAAACATTTTTGTTAGTAGATTCATGTATTTTCATAATTTCTACGTCCTCGAAACGTAGCTGTTGAACGCAAACGAAACGGCTACGATACGATTTATATGAATTATCAACGGTACTAAAGAGTTAACAACTAAATTGTTATTTTATCAACAGAGTGCAATCAAAGTGAATACTTTTTAAAAATATCAATAAAACACAATTAGTAGATAATTGTAAATTATCAAAAAACAGGAATGGTCAGTAATTATTTTTATCTGTGGCTGTCGGTGTAGCTGGCGGGAGATTTACATCTCCTGACACCAAATGGATCACTGCTATCTTCGACAACTTTATACTCTTTTAACCTTTTTTCTTTCTTTATCTTTTTTTCACACTAAACAATGCGTCGGTAAACGATAATTAAAAGTGGAGGCTGTAGCGCCTTCTCGTAAGTTTTTTCGTTTTTTCCATCTCCGTTGTGGAATCTAATCCAATTGGCTTTACGGGCTGACTAATTGATTGGTCTGCTGTTTATTTTTGTTATTTGTGGGGAGATAGTGTTGATTTATTTTGAGACTTTTACTTCGGAGAACTCGTACTTTGAACCTGTAGGAGCCTTTTTCAAAAGAGGTTTTGAGTATTTTTTTGTAATATCTGGAATTTTGTCTTGAAGATGTAGTTCCTGATTTCATTGGGATATCGAAATTTTGAGACGCAGTTCTGATTGTATTTAGAAAGGGAAAACAGAAAACTCTTATTTAGCGCCATAAACAAATAAATTGAATAGAGTGTGGTAGGAGGTTGTACCTCGTGAACTAACTACTGCTGTCGACTCGCAATTAACGTTCTCAAAATGTCTGGAATCCTTAAGGCATAATCCAAGTTCTTTAACTAGAACCTCACCAAATATTTCTAGAATTATGGCCGTTTTATGTTAGTTTCAAATTCTGAAAATGATCCTGCTAGCAGCCTTGGGCTTGTGAAATTTTACGTGAGCACGTATTCAATCTAAAATTGTTGTTGATTCATAATATTAAGACGTTTATCAAGGTCACAGTTTCTTTGCAAGATTTTTTAAATTTAGAAACGCTACATACATAATTGTATTTCGAAATATTTCTCTTAGCTATCACCGAGAGCAGCCTGGGGTTGAATGCAAAGTCTCTTTTTCGTTATTTCAATCCAATATTTCTTTTTTAATTTTTAAACTTGGAACGTGGTCTTAAAGTCTGTATTCTAATCTCAGTGGGCGTGGCAACACTGAACCCCATTTAAATTATATTGAAATAAATGTTTTTGTCGGCAGCCACACTTGAATGAGCTTCACTGGAGTCAGGACTTGTTCACGAGGGTATGCCAGGCATGTGACCTTGCCCAGCTCTTTGTGGAATTTTAATTGTTTTTTGAAGTGAATTTTGAAGGCAGGAATTTGAACACTGTGCTTTGAAAACATTGGTGAAAAATAAAGCTTGTTAATATTTTTGAATTTAATTAAGTAGCCAGTGCCAAATAGTTCTAATATAGGTTTCTAATTTATAACTGCATATGTGCTACAAGCAGGCAAGATTGTTTTTGGCCTTCCAATATACTTGAAAATTTTGAGACTTAAAATGCTAACAGTAATGGACCTCATTAAAATGTTGTTAAATAACGTAATATAAATAAACAGATGACAATATCAACAAGTCGAGTAGTATCGATATCTACCTCCAAGCCAGCCGAGTTAGCAACTTGAAACAAATCCAGAACAAATAAACACAATCAACAGCCTCTTTAGCATTATAAACTATAAAGCTAATCCAGATGAATGAGATGGAAAATAAAAAGATTCCTATACGAAGCTGGCGCCAGAGCAGGACGACAATACATCATTGTATTTATATAATGGTTTGTCTACAAGCGTGTACGATTGTGCTTCAGTCCCAAGTGTTTTTTTACTTTTATTTGATCTTATTATTCATAGGTAAGCATTATTGTGTCGCGACCGAGTTCTGGCACCGGCTGGCTGGGGTTGGGGTTCAGCACGACGACCGTTGAATTAAGTAGACCTCGTTAACGTCTCGCTTCTAAGAGATGAAGTGCGAATTGATTCTTAATCTTGGCGATTCTCCAAAGATAATGTTGTTTTAGTTGTAGATTTATAATTAATAAAAAAGGAACATAAATGTTGATATTTGTGCGATACACAAAAACTATACTTTGGAACTAAAAAAGGATTTTGATAATGTAATTGTAAAATCCAATGACTATATACGAAACCGCGTCACACAGTATATCAATAAAAACCTATACAGATCCCTTCTCAGTAAAATCGAAATCAAAAAGATTTTTTGTGCGCACCACGATTTTATGTGAGGAATGCGAAGTTTAGGAGATTATACTCGTCGGCGGTACAAAGTCGATGAACAGAGGAGCGCCATTGTTGGTACATCACCATCAATGCAAGCGCATTCCGCTTGTAGTTTGGAAACTTCAATGTATACATGTTACAGAGAATTAATGTTATCATACTACAGTCTATTTTTTATTCGTTAAACCGTTCCCATAATGAGAGATGCAATGAGTACTTTACCAATATTGCGATAATCAAAGAAAACAAAAATCTTACAACATATCGCCATTTATGAGACAAGTTAACACAACTCCTTTATTTTCGTGAAATAATTCTTTATCTATGTAAACACAGTGTCAGTCACCGTGGGAACAGCGACCCGTTACTGCTATCTTATCGACGATAGCTTCATTTGGTGAGGCTTTGTCGAGCGATGCCAGTGCCCACTTGATGGCTTAATTGGTCAACTTGCATGTTTTGCCAGTTTTATAAGTCATTTTTGAATGCAGCTCTTTTATGTTTTTAGGAGTTTTTGTATGAATTTATCATATTTCTCAGAATCATAAAAGATACCCAACTAAAGTACTTTTTATACACGTCGAAGTAAAACTTCAGATTTATAACGATGTCCAGCTCCTCAGATAAACAGGAAAATAATGATAATCGTAAATTTACTAACAAGAATCAATTATAATCATCGCGTGTTCTAGGTCACATTTTTGTAAGATCCCTACAAGACAAATTGTTTCTAATGGCAACGAAATTACGCATTTCAATACGAGGTTAATTGAAAATCATCTGACTTTGTATTCATCCCCATAGTGACGGCTCAGCGGGCTGCGACCTTCACCTTGGCTTTAATACTCTCGTCTAGACTGAACCAGTTCCTACCAAAAGTTTTCTACATACTCCCACAACTACTTTAAATTAACTACAACGAATATTTTGTTCAGACACTCTCTGATTATCTAGAGGCTAACGGGCAATGTATACGAAACTTATAAGAAAAATCTTGTCGTTAAGGAAGTCTTCACTAAGCGTTACCGGTAAAGAGTACTCCAGGGTGCGCTATTAGGACCGCTGTTCTAAGGTGACCTCTTTGAAGGCCACCCTTTATAACATTAAGTTGTTTACGCAGCGGTGTACGCAGTCAATTGAGCAATTGAACAAATACTATTGGAATTTAAGGGGATTATTATTTAATTCCTTCCAAGTATTGCTTGTACGGTAGTTTAATACGGAGGAAAACTTAATGGAATTATATTCGTAAGTCTTCTGCTTTAATTGGCATGACACGAAAGCTTTGCTCGCGCTTGAACAGCCAACAAAGCTAATTAGACGTTAGAAAGCTTGAACCGAATTATACAACACTTTAGGTGCTATGGTGAATCAGACAAAATGTGCCCCCATTTAAATATTCATTACACAATAACAATCGATAGAAGAAAAAAACGGAGTCACCGACAGATGACAGGCGGGCATGTAGGTTCGGACACGTCAAATAGAACAGTGACGGTAACAATATAAGATAAAGTATAAGGGTGTGTTTTTTTCAATGAATATTCTATGCGACGATTAACATAATCGCAGGACAAGCAGCGAACCAGCGCGGGCGTGTCACACTTGTAAAGAAACTAATAAAAATGCAAACATCAGTTTTGAAAATTGATAAAACGTTGCTAGGAGCAAGCTCGGTGGATCTCTAGATGTTCCGTAGGTAAATTATTATTAAATATTTCTGTTTAAAGATGTTCTAATTTTGATGAGTCATTTGTGCTAAACGTGTTTTTATGGTTTACATTTAATTTGTTCTTAAATTGTAGCCGCTGAAAATACTTGGCCGGTCCACATGGCTAATATGTGTAATACAAATTTTGAAACTCATCCCTAAAACCGATCGACATTATTTTGTAAATTAATGAAAAGATAAATAAAAACTTGTCTCGTCGTGATCCGTTATCTAAATAGATTGTATAATATCTGTAGCACTTTCCATAATCTACAGTTTTTGTTACTGGTGGTTACCCCTCGTGTGTTTCGATATATCGTAATTGATTCTTTATGGCTTTTTAATCGTTTTCAATGCCTTTTTGTTGTTTCACAAACAATGAATAAATATTTTTTTTGTGTTTTATAGCAAGGTTATTGATATTTTTATATTGTTTGCACATTCGTTAATACACTTGTGTTTTCATTATTAAATAAGTTTTCTGTTTCATAGATACGTGTTCTACTGCGTCTATTTCTTACATTTTATTTTTATATGTATCTGTAGATAATTCCTGGGTTATTTTGCTCCACTTTAATTTTATTTAAATCTGCGGTTTCTTGGCGATAATCTTGGCAACAATCAAATAAACCTGACTCAATGGCTTCTTACGTGTTCACATCGGCGCAGGGAATATTCCGCTCATATTTGGGTGGTCCTGATTGCGGGTTGTCGCCCCGGCCACACACCTCACTCTTCGTTACAGGTTCTGTGACCATTGCTATATTATCTTGTACCTTGTACAGTACATGCTCAGTATAACCTATTTACGTTGTTTCAAATATGTATTACATATGCCTCTCGTCACTAGATAGTTGAGTTTATTTAGCGTTTTAAATCTATAATTTATTATTTCTATTTTCTATTGGAATTATTATTTTCCCGTATGTTTTTACAAAAAGGTTGCATATTTTTATATATGAGGTTATACATGACTAAAATGCAAACTTTTCTATCTATACTTGTTATATTATAGTCTTTGTTTCTGTCAAATAAAAGTATTTATATGAATGTCATTCAAACGAAAAAATACGTAGTTCGGCTATTATAAATTTTCTGTGATATAATAGTTAGTGATAATGGATTCGAGGGACGACGATAAATCTTTGAAGTCTCACAAACATCATTTCAGAAACAATCGTTATTACGAATCTAAAGCAGGTCATCTCTTTGTCAGTCACATCAACCCATTTGATGCAGTTGGAGACCGTGGCAGAGAGGTCAAGGCAAGTCACATGAAGAATCGAACCACTCAAGAATCACTTGCTCAATTTGAAAGTACAGCAGCAAACAGTGATTTTGAAAATACTATAAATCTTAAAAAAAATAATGCTGCATTATCTACAGAGATCATCGATGAAATAATAAATACCAGTCCCTTTACTAGAAACTTGTTTATGAGCGACCGCTACTGTGAAACTGACTCCTTATTTATTGAACACCAAAGACCAAACACACAGCCTACGACTAGCATGTGTGCAAACGTGTTGGATAGTGAATACGGGCTTTGCTCAAAAAATGTGTTTGGAAGTTCATGTGATGATAACGACGACAGGTTCGAAGAATTTAATGAAGATAATAATCGATTTACTAGCAATTCAGACGAAATAGGTAACGAGGTCTTAGGAGAGGAAAAGAAGCAATGTGAGAAAACGACGTACTGTCGGCCATTACTTAATATGTATAATCAAGAGTTTATTTACAAAACCATGCAAAGGAATATGAGGTTACAGAAACTAGTGAAGAAACTAGTAGTTGCACGGCAGAGAGAAAAAGAAAGGGAAGCCTGGAATAACTACATTAATGATCTGAAAAATAAACACAGATATTATAGCAATGAGCCAACAAGGATATCACCTCAGTACGTACCAGGCGATCGCCAAACTCCTGAGACGATAGATGATTTTTATATTCCGGGATTTCACTGGTGTCAGCCAAGTCCATGTCAGCATCTGCAGGAAGACTTTTACGGAACTCGTAGTTGTGCGAGAGTACCACCGAAAATGTGGTGCAATCATCCCCACGCATATGATAACTGTATGTTGCCAGATGTCGAATCATTTATATACGATAATAATCGGTTTTGCTATCCCACTTGTTCAAACGCTAATATTAAAAATTGGAACAGGGACCGATTACCAAGTCACTTCGGATATGACTGGTACTCGAGACCACCAGGTAGATACTTTCGAGGTAACACCATAGTCATTGAAAAAGATCATTCAGGTACGTTCAGTAGGCTGGAAGGTAAAACTAGACCTCATGTGACCGCACGCCCTCGCAATAAGAAGTCAAAACGAAAACGTTCATTACCACTTGATCAAACACTGAATAATACTCTGCCAGTTTTAAAAAAAACTGGAATAAATAATGCAACTTCTACTCCATCGCTAGCTGAACCAGATGAACAAAATATATACTTTCCATATACTAAGGAACCAATAAAAATTAATAAAAGTTTTCGATTTAGTCCTTCTATTGAAGAAGACTCAGAACTTCCACAAGATTCGAATATTAATCAGGAACCAATTAAGAACAATATGGAGCTAAATGTTTCTAACAAAGATACAAAATTCATACATCAGACAAATATACCAAATTCAAGTCAGCGGCAGCTTTTAGGTAAAGATAGTAATAATGTAAAAGATGATTTTTCAAATAAAGTAGAAACTTTCAAAAACAACTTTGTCGAAGAAGTTAACAGTAAGCATAGGAAAACAAATGAGGAAAAAACAGAGATTGAAAAAGATAAACATAAAAATTTGAAAGACACATTTAAAAAAGTTAATGAGAATATTTCAAAATTAAAAGACAAATTACGTCAATCTGAACAAGACACAAGAATAAAGTCTTTGTCCACCATCGAAATTAAAGTCGACGGTTTAATGAAATCTATTAATTCTATCCTGGAAGACATTAGGGTAAAGAAAGGTTTATTGAAAAGAAATCCCTCAGTGACCACTTCGTTTGTAACCACCCACCAAAAACTAAATAAACAAAGAAGTGATTCTTTCGGTATTACCAAAAATGAGAAATTTTTATGCAGCGTAATGCACAACAGCTCCAGAAGTTTAACAGTCTCCAACTTAGACGCTTATGATTATCGAAGCCACAGAAAGGATAATATTGTTAAAATAGAAAAAATATTGATGGAGGAAATAAAAAAAAGTAATAAAGTTAAGAGAGATATCGAGGAACTATTAAACCTTCGTCTTGATAGGAGCTGTTCGGTGCAGATAACCTATGATATTCCAACAAAGGAAAGATCTACTGAAGTTACTGATTCTCTATCCAAAGCTAGACTTAGTTCTCGAACAGAGATGGTAGTAGAAGAGATAAAAGCAGATTGTACAGACTGTCGGCAAATGACAATAGCAGTGAATACTGATCCTCTGGGTTTATTTGATTTATTAAGGATCTCCACGGATACTATAAAAAGATTATTTTCGTATGTGCCTTACTTGAGCTACAATTCTTATTTTTCGTTACTACAACTGCCGACCAAGAGTTGCGCGTCGCACTACATTTGCAACATTTGCGGCGCAGTCTTCGGCCGGCCCTCACAGCTCAGTGATCACATTGAACAACATACCTTGGGAAGGACGAGGTAATTCCGTCTCCTCTTACAGATCACTTTATACAGAATAATTTTCATTCTTACTAAAAGATGCTTTTTTCTTATGCTGCAGGGATTGTTGTGTTTGCCGTCACGTACTGGACATGCCGAGAGGCCAAGCTGGACTATTCGAGTGCCGGTACTGTGGCAAGAGGTTCACCAGGGCTTATTGCTGTGAACTGCATGAGCAGTCATGCGCCCGTCACCTGGGCAGGATCCACGATGTGAACTCGGGCCACATTCTGTTGCGGTAGACAAAGTTAGCGGATATGTTTGAGATAAAGGCATAAACAGTACAATACGTATTTTTGAAATTCTGAATTATTATATCTGGAAATCGGTAGTATTGACTGCTTGTGATGGACTCCAAACTCTATAACGAAATATTAACTCTATCACGTAAATGTATATAATGCCTGATGTTTAGTTTTATCCAAATCTTGTGAAACAATATGTATATATGTTTCTTTTGTGAACAATCATGTATAATTATTAAATAAATTTTATGTTACGATACATTTCATTTACAAATAACCCAGCCTGCAGCTCTGTGGGCATTTTTTGTTAGACATTGTGGGTCGATATCGGCACGGGTGGACAAAATCTTTACTTTTTCGTTATAATTGGACGGAGGGTATGTGAATGCTGTCAATGGTTCTTTTGTGTGTGCCGCAAAGCATCCATCATGGTTGTTTGTACGAGGCTTAGGGACAGCCATTATAGTGAAATGGGCATAAAATTCTGTCGATGCATCACAATGGTGGAAAGTAACATTATATGTAATTATGTCAGGTTTGAGGTGAAGCGTTATAATGATATTACTGTTGCGAAGGATTCGCCCATTGTGCAGTTACAGCGTTTAACTAAAGATGTTGTAAAATGACAATAAATGACCATTGTATTGTTTGCTCATAAAATAAGTGTCTTAAGAAAAAAATAGAGCATACTTTTCCTCAACAATTCAATGTTACTAAGATACTGACTCAATTACTTTAATAATATTTATAAGTGTATGTTTTAAAAATAACAATATTAAGCACACCCTTTCTATGATATAGCTAGACACGCAAACTATTCCCAATAATGTCCTTAACACCGGATGGTGACAATAAAACTTCTTGTGACAGTTTTCGATTATCTCTTCAAAGGTTTTTTTCGCAATTTCGGACACGGCAGTTTGAATCAGCACTGTTGTCCCACAGTCGAGGTGTAAATTCAATAATAAGGTGAAAATACAATAGGTTTTTGTGCTAGGCTGATGCACGCTCGGCCCACCGGGGCGTCTGGGAGCCCAGCGAGCCTACTAATTTATATACCGTTAAATATTTGCCACGGCTCCGTAAGATCATGTCTGTCTGTTTGTTTAGGTGAAATTGTAAGTATTGTTGCGAATGGACGTGGGAAGGAAGTTGTCATAAAAAATATCTTACGTTTGAATTGATTTCTGAGAAATTGTGCAGTTTCTCTTTTACTGCGCTGCGGTTACTGCTTGATAGCGACGGCTGGTGTTAATTACCTGTCGTCGAATCATTGTCACTGCATAGCACCGGTGAGTTGCATTGTCTAAAGCAGAGCATGACGGTATTGATGTAATTTGTATTGTTACAATTATAAACTGTGTGGAAGTATCCCTTCTTCTATTTTCCATGAAATATTGTCACGTTCTAGAAACACACAATAATTATTCATGGCGATAATCCGTAGTAAACACAAGATAAAGTAACAAAAAGTTTCCTATGGAAAGAACATGCACCTGCCTTATCAAACAGTAAAAAAGTCAAGTTTATTATTGAGGAGCCAATATTTGTTAATCTAATCACTACCCTCGTGGCACGTGGGGGCAAGCTTATCAATTATTTGACTAATGCACGCTCATGTCGTCAGTATCCCGGTAGGTTTTATTGTGAAAATAAATAAATAAAAGCTGTATTGGCAGACGTTTTTTTTGAACTTATGTAGTGGTTTTTTAATGGTTCATTTTCGGTCTGTCGTCTAAATACTTTGTTATCATAATATATGTTTAGTTTTTAAAATGAAATATCACTTCGTATTGAAAAATTTCGAACTAAAATATAAACTCTTCACTTGTGTACACGGTATAACGATATTAATCCATTTATTTATAAGGAAATTGTTAAGACCACTTTGTGAGCGTATTTCAATGATTGTTTATTCTGTATCAATTTTATTATTTTTACAAATAACAACTGTGTGTTAAGATTAAAAGAGTTTAATATCGCTTGGACGTTTCTCAAGATGGATCTTGATAAAGCGGATTATGACGCGTTGTCGGGCAAAGGGTTACTTTTGAATATCTTAATTTTATTTTCGAGCGCCATTTAACCGGTTTTTTGTATTATTGTGTTGTAAGCACCTTATGGAATTGAAATAATTTTAAAAATTGTTGGTTTTTTGTCCACGGTCTTTGATCTGTTGGACCATTGTGCGTGTGATCTATTACTTATGATTGTTGAAGAGTTCAGTGGGGGGAAATATAATGACTTCTTGTGTGTGGTAGGAATTACTTTTCTCTGTGGAAGCTAAAGGATTGCTCAAGCAATTTATTCTGTTAGCAACATTCCCAAAACAATATATATTTTGTTTTGCAACTTAAATCAGAATATAACTTAAGATTCACAGCTTCATTTCTGATGACGTCATTCAGAATTAAATCTCAATATTTCCATCAATACGGAAACGACTTGATTGTCTTTAGTCGTGCGTGGATATTAAAACATCCGACGTACAGGTGCTATGAATCCAAAAGACATCCTGTTCCCCTCTCCATCCAGCGATGATGATTCAGAGAGCTTACGATATTTGGCCTTTATGATAAAATAGTCTTTTTTAACTGCAAATGAGCAGACCGATTACCTGATGGTAAGCAATCAGCGCCGCCCATGGACACCCGCAACGCCCAAATGAGTTACGAGTGCGTTGCCGGCCTTCTAGGGATAAAGTTTTCGGATATTTAAGGATTGGGAAATGGTGGGGGGAGTGGGAGGGATTAGGCCTCCGGTAACCTCACTCACACAGCGAAACACAATGCTGTGGTTGTTTCACGCCGGTTTTCTGTGAGGCCGTGGTATCACTACGTTCGAGCTGACCCATTAGTGCCGCACTTGGCTCTCTGTATAGTATCTTCAATATAGGCCTGACCTGAATGTCCCTTAAAATATTTGTCTTTATTTCGTTTTTATAGTTTTTAACCGTTTTCAAAAAAGGAGGAGGTTCTCAATTCGACGCGTATTTTTTTTTCAGCTGACATTTCTTCTTCAGCTAAATATACATGTGTAGTGGAAAATGGGCCATGAGGAATTTGACTGGATAATGCCAGTCCTTTGATGTCCTTCTATCATCAGGTGTCATTCATCATGCGTAGCAGATACGTCATAATATATTATTTACATATATGATAAAATACTACTGTTCTCCATTACACAAGATGGTGTATGCGTCATTCCAAGTTTAGGTTAAAGTTCGCAAGTCCCATAAAATTCTCATTCCACATCAGTTTAATAGCTCCATATCCTATATTGTTATAATCTGTGCGTGCGTCGGTTTGTTTGTTGGTGGCGGAAACTGATGCAAATGCCCATGCGCGGGCGCACCTCGCTCGGCGGCACGTCCACGCGCGTGCGCGACGCATCCCGAACGTTGTGGCATAGGAGCCTAAGTGACGTCACTTAGGGTGGATACTTGGAGGAACCAGGCATAAGTCTGATATTTACCAATGTGTGATCATCATCATTACTTATTTTTATCAACCGATAAATATAACGAACAGTTAACAAAATATATGGATTTCAAAGTTGACTGCACGGTTGGCGCCGTGGCTGTCTGTGCTGTCGCGGGTTCGATTCCCGCACGGAACAACACTTTGTGTGATCCACCAATCGTCGTTCCGGGTCTGGGTGAGATGTGTATGTGGAATTGTATTAATGTAAACGCACCCAGGACCCATTTCTTTAAAAAGTACAACAACTTTAAGTATTAGTTACATCGAAGATAGGATTCATAGGATACGATATATTACGTACTCGTATTTATTCAAAATTGTTAAAATATTCAATAAAAAATATAATTTATTTAAATTTAAGGATAATAGAAATGCAGACAGATAAGCGACACTTTTGATTTGTCTTGTTGTCCTGCCCAAACAATGGACAATTATGGTTGGGTGCTACAATAGTGTATTGTAAACACATTGTTGGAACAAGTGGCCCATGCGCATCTCCCTCTCTCCATTAATTTATGTCATATTGTGTTCGATCCATAATGGGTGTCTATAAGGTGGAAGTTGAATGATTTATTTGGTCAACTTACAGCTTAAGTTAAAGTTACCATGTTGACAGTTGCTTGCTTAAAATGTTAAAAGTCAGACAGCACTTCCCCACTACGACCAAAATATTTGTATTGTAAAAATTAATTTTGCTGTACCCGACATGACCCTTAATTTGTTTCTATGTCTACAATACCAACTGTTAGGGCTTGTTACAAAGTATTGAGTATTGAAACCGTGAAAATACCTACAGTTCCTTAAAAAATCGGATATTCGTTTTTGGCAAACGGATGACGGATAGACGCGTAGACGAATTTTACTATTTTCACAGGTTCGTTCGGATGCGTCCTTAATCTCATTATATTATTACTCTTAGTACGTCCATCTAAAATTACACAAACCGTTCGACTGTCCGAATTGCGTCCTTTCTTGGAGTAGGTAATATATCAGGTATCCTAATGAAATCATTAATACGGCGGTGGGTAATGCAATCGAGATCGTTTAGCTGTTATCTGGTAAATCTGGCAGTTATATCTGAAGTGGTCCGGGATCTGGGTTACCACCGCTGCACCGGCCCTATCGTGTCGCGCAGATAAGGGTGCTGGCGCCCTATGGAATCCCACACTGATTTATGTTGACTGGAAGGGATATTGATCGTTTTTCTATGCTTACTAGTCTGGTGCAACGCCAATGAATAGGTTTTTGGAGTCAGTGTTTCTATTCATATGGTGTTTTATGCATTTTTAATTGCATAAGTTTTATTTTCTAGAGACGAAAACATAATAAATAACCAACATGATTCTTATAAGCTATAATTATTTGAAAAATGCTAGATATGATAAAGTGATATATAACTGAATTCTGTACTATTTGAATAGTATTCGATTTTATTTACTTTAAGTATGTGAAAAATATTGATGAAATCTGTTTTCCGATTAGAATTTCTAATTCTAAATTTACTTAACGTTGCCACATCCAGGTTGTGTAATGTGTGTTGGGTCGGCGCCTGCGCATAAAGGTGCGATGGTTCACGAGTGTTTTTATCGTTTTCGGGCGAGCTGGTCGCGGCCGGCGCGCGGTGCGGAGCCGTGCTAAGCGAGAATCAATGTATTGTGTTCCAGGAACAGGATCGCTGCAGAGCCGCGAACGCCTGGATGTGGCACTTACTTGGACATTTACTGATCAAGGTTCTTGGGTAGATAAGATTAGATTGTGCTTGTTTTGGCTGTGGGTGATGTGTATGGTTGGTGGATAAGTATGTTGTTCATTTCGCCTATTGGTTTTATTAATATTAATGCTTTTTTTCAACAGAAAATTATAGAGATTTTATGAAACCACACGATAAAGTTTCTATTTCTTAAATTTGATATTGTAGAGAAATGAGAATGTAAGAGAGTCAGTAGTTATGTATTAATAATCAATCACAACAAAAAGGCTTGCCGTATCCAAAACAAACAGTGCTCACTTCGCACAGCCGATCAAAAGCGCTTGGAATGTGCCGTCCACGATACAAAATAAAAAAAGAAATAAATATATAACGATCCTTTATCAGATCAGGACACAGATAATGAATTGACCCATTTAGTATGTGAATCATTCAGTGCAACCCAACCAACTTATCTCCTGCCGCCCACAAACCTGCTCCGCCGAACTTCGTGACTCCAACTGTGAGTAACACAACTACAAAGTTAAGTTTGTTGTCAGATTTTCGATTTTAACTTGGATCTCAGAGTGTTTGTTTTGATAATAAGACGTAAATGATCGGCAATAATAATAAATTATCAATATTCTTGTATATGGCCGGTTCGAGAGCCGTGATATATTTATATAGGATGTGAACTCAGTAAATTGTGGTCAAGTGCTGGCCGCGACGGTTTTTAATGTCGAAAATTTTAGGAATTGAGATGTTTTTTTATTAAAATACCAACTAAAAATGAGTGGTTTGGAAAGGAACGAAATGTAACTAAGCAGAAATGACAAAATCTTTTAAAAGGGTTTCAATCAGTTGCGGGAAACCTTGGACGAGGTTTTGAAGACGTCAATGATGCTTCCTTACATTATTATTAGAATCCAGATACAAGTCTATAATTCTTAGAACAACACTACCTTTAATATATATTCTGGTGCCTATATTTAATGAGTATATAAAAATGGGCAGCCATTATAGCTTATAGCACTAATTTCCACGAATGTATTTGGAAGCTAATTTTCAGAAAATACTCAGTAAGTAAAACCTGAAAGCAAGTATGGTGGACTGGTCAGATTACATCTACTGATCGAGGATCTTGACGTGGACGCAATTATTAAAGTACAGGCCACTTTTTACATAGTGTTTGCGCAAAATCTAGACCTCACGCGATGCCTAACGTACCTAGGTGTTAAGAATTACACTTGTGTAGCTACTTTTTTCAAGAGAACTTCTCATATAAGGGATTTATATTCGAATATAGACGCATTCATATCTCATACTGGTCAAAAAATTTAGTGTGTCTTTAAGTAGTAAAAGTAAAACATCAAATGCTGGCAATATCAGATTAAAAAAGTTGCTGTGACCCTCTCGCCCAGCCCTGGCGGGAGAAGTCAGTAGATGCTTATTCCCACTCAAAAAGGAAAGGTCAACCCTAGTCAATTTAAAGAGTCTTTTAAGATCATGAACTGTAATAAATTTTAAAACCTACTTAGTAAAGATTTCGCATAATATGAGCGATTAATAATATCATTGCTGTTGTAGACTAAACTTTTCTAGACTACACGAAACAATTGAGGGTAGTTGCCGATCATAAAACCAAACTGCGTGACAACTGTAAGGCAGCTTACGAATTAACGACTTGTCGTGCGACTCGATCGCGCGACTCTTTAATATTGCGTTCATAATTTAATAATTTATTATAATCGTGCGCCTGGCGCCCGTACACGATGATTACTTTATGATTTTATCATACTGTCTTTATAAATTGTATACTGCTATGTGAAATTATATGCATTTCTGTAATTACAAATAAAGCTGAGAAAGGTAAATAGCCTTATTTATTAATATAAACTTTTTTATACACAGGTAAAATTGTCCTATCACTATACGTAGATTCCCAGCAAGTTTCCTGACACTTTGTCCAGAGCCGCCAGTCCTCACACAACACTATCGAAAGTCTCAAGTGTAAGCATAGAGGTGCTCCATCATTGTCCGTTCATTCATTCATGTTCACTCTATGAGGTGTTTGTTCTTGTCTCCGCTGTGTTTGGGGAACTGTGTACAATGGCCGTGTTTAGCGCCAACGGGGAACATTCTCACATGGAGTGTCACGTACGGGATACCTTGGGTCAACAATACGAACATGCCCAATGTAAATCATACACAGGACTCGCTTTTATGTGACTCAATAACTTGCATAGACCACTTATTGTTTTCTTTGTTCTGATTCTTGTAGACAATTTCGTTCCGTCAGGTAGTCAATTTTAAAATTCACTATGGACTATCTCATTCGTACTTTACATAGATATATGATTTGTTTATTAATTAGTTTTGTGTTATATAACGTATTATATCATTTTAAAGGTGGACCCATAGACCATTGTTATTGTTACAAAAGATTAAATTAAAATAAATTTAATTGGCAAATTAAAACGTGATAACATAAATAAAAGTTTCAAATCATTGTCGCAAAATCGCAAGAGTGTGCGCCTCCTAATTTTTTATTCCATCTAATTTTCGCTAGGTGTGGCGTGCCTAGCCTAGGCCGCAAGTAATTACCGCCAGACTAGTCGACCTTCGCGTTTCACCAAATTCGCCCTAAATTATGTCCACTCATATATTTTGTTTTAGATAAACCGTCGGAGCTTTTAATATTACAATATTATAGGTTCGTTTGTGTGTGGTTGACCTTAGTCTGCCCTCTTGCACATATTAGTCGCGTACCTCCGAGTTATTTGGTAAATGAGCGCTTAGAGACAAGAGATGGGGGAAAAAAGGTTTATTTTGTCAAAATGAGCCAAGAAATGTATGAGAAACATTACTGAGGAATTGCCTCCATAAAAGAGAATTTATTTACGTCACTTATGAAATTAAATTTAAGGAACAGATGTGGCATTACTTGGTAAATATAAAAGGTCTCGTCATAACGTCTGGGCTGCAAATGTGAGCAATGCGCAATACTTAGTTCATAATTGCACGATGCTTTAATTTCCACCAACATGAAGGTTAATTTTATGGCGTTTCAACGCCTTTTAGCGGCACGCGACCATAGACAAGTGGACGGGAAATGTCATTCGTTTTTATTGTTTCATTTAATCACGTGACCGGCGACCTGGCAGATTGAGAACTATTTTTACCAACATTCGAGAAACGATAAACATCGGTACAAAAAATTTACGTAAGAAGCAAACTCGTTACATTAGCCATCATATCTAAAGATGTTTCTACACAGTTGTCAGTAGCAGTTGCATACAGTTTGGTTTTGTATCTGTTGCAAGTTCCTTGACCCGTGTCCATCCCCCTTTATTTCACAGTTGAGTTCATCCCCGTGATTGCACAATCCTGAGGCTCACACCTGCCCCCGCGGTCGGACAGGCACCGACGTGATGCCACTCTACCGTAATTGATTATGTTTAGCTTTGAATTGAAATAACACCTGATGTGGTACCGTTAAATTGGTGCTGGTGATGTTACAGAATTGTTCTCAATTTTTCGGATGATTATGTTTCAACTGTAAAAGTTACAAGCAATGTAGAACAAAGGAAGATATATCAGTTGGAATACAAAAAAATAGTAGTCTATAAGGCCACGTGGCTAAATAACTGGGGATTATGTACAGCCACAGAAATGTAATGGTCCAACAGATCAAATATTTCTGCTGCTATCAATTCTCGTATAAATGTATAATCCGCGACAATACCGCACTACTCACGTGCTGCGCCAAATGCCACAATTTTTTGTTGGAACACTTACCTGAAAAGAAAAAAACACATTAGATATAAATTGTATAGGGTCTTTAGAAAAGGTCGCCCACCTCGCTCCAGATGGTGGATCTATAAAATTGGTTTCCGATATAAATTGACGAAAGGTGCAAAAATCGGCAGAAAGGGAAACGGCAACTGTGTAATTCGATTACAAATATAAACTTGTAGATCATGAATGTGAATGCTGTGGGAATTTGAATCCTATTGCCATAGCCATGAGGCGGTAGTGATGCAGTAGTCGTGTATAATGTAGTTGCAGGTTCCCGTTATTATAGTGTGCAGCATGTTACATGAAGAAAGGTTGTACACGTGTCGGTATTTAATACAAACCTGGTGGTATCTGTAACAGTCTGCGCCGGAATACAGTCACGTGACGTCACGGACAATAACTAGCCGTCCGAATATGAAGGTGTAACGCCGTGTTATACCCGCAGTTAATGTCGCTATAAATCCCAAGCCGCGTTTCGCGTGCTAAGATCTCATCGCAAACTAACAACACTGTAATATCAATAAAAATATTGCCCCAAATAACACGGTTTACCTCATAATTCAGAACAAATAGCTCCCAAATTGTGTACCTACTTTCACCGATAAAGAAATCTGTTTGGATCCAGCATTAATACAATACAACGTAAATAAATAAGAATTTCATAAGGAAATCGGAGCGGAGTGTCTCGCACACCTTGTCGACGAATCGTTTGTTCAATCATAACCGAAGGGAGCTTACGACTAAATATAATTCCATGTACCCTCTTCCTGCCAAATATACGCCTGTCACTTACCGCACTGTAGAGCGGCTGGTCCCGAGCTTATGACAGGGCATTAAAGTTTATTTTCATTTAAACGAAGAATTGGTAAGTTCGTACTTTAAGGCAGGTGTGCCACAAGGGTCTATACTGGGCCCGCTTTTAGAAGATATTCAGCATCTTTGCCACGTGGCGAGGGGCGTAGCTCGCAGAAAAACGATCACATCTTTAACTTCCGTAAGTAGCAAACACAAATAATGTCTATGATGTTTTTCCGTTGTGTTTGCTGATTTGGAAGTTTTCGAGTGGTATTTGGGCGTCTAGTGGGTCAATGTGGGCCGGCTGGGGTCAGTAAGAGGCTAATTCGGCTGAATAATGAGTGTTACCCGACTATGTGGGAGGTGCATATTTATTTGAAGCTATTATGTCACTCGTGCACAGATTTGCTTGTTTGGGAGATCTAACATTTATTGTCTTTTGTGCTCTTGAGACAGTTGTTAGTTATTCGATAATGACTGCGATATTTCCTTGAGTAAGTAGTGAGTCTAAGCAGGTGTATGTTTACAGTTTTCAGGTTTATTCTTATTGATTATGTCGGTGATAATATTCTAAGTACCTACTGCTGCAGTAGGTACTTAGAATTTATATTGAGGTGACACCATTGAGTGGATCGTTATCGCAAATATTTCGTTTATGATCAATTTTACTTATTTGAAGCACTCCTTCACAACGGTACCTAAAGCATGTTTTACTCAGAAACCATTAGACCCTTTATATATTCCCACTTTGAACGAGCCATTTAAAATTATGACAATTTGCATTAAGAGGCCTTTTACGTTTTCCAAAAGAAAATTAAAATTGAACAACTTATTTGTGGCACGCAGTAAATTTAGTGCCGCAACGTTTTTCATTACGGTAAGTACTAAACCTGGGTGAAGATTGTGATCTCCAAATTTCACCGTTTAATGGAGCTTCTGGTCGCGTGAGGGGGGCTATGGTTTATGCTGCCTACAGGAGTGTACCTCATAGGGATTTATGATTCACCTAGTCAGATTTTTGATGGCTACAATCTTTATAGTGGGGTTGGCGTGTGTTGGCGTAAGGTAGCCCAGAATATGTATTCATAGCTTTACCAGTAGCTAAGTAAGATGTCGTTATAAAAAGGTAACTGATTAATAAATCAATGTGTATTGACAATACATACTTAATGCGCGGCATAGCGTTATGCAAATATGTGCAAAATATTGTTTGTGCTAATTATTATGCACTTGTAAGTGTCGTATATCATGCAACTCTTGCCGACGTTCACTTAGCAAAAACATAATTACACAAAGTGTTTGGAGAAACGTGTTGAAAGTTTTGTAATTTTTATAGATTTCGTGGCGTGCTTCCCGTTCTTGGAAAGAAGAATTTCTTCAAGAAAGGCTTATTAAAAGTTTACAAGTATGTTGTTTTTATTGTATGACAGATAAGACTTTTATAATATTCATGCCAATGTAGTTTGCCCGAACAATACGGCGGGCCAATCCGCTGTGAGATTAAATCGAGCGGGTTGACAAATGGCCGGAGTTACTCACGCTACATGCCGTGCCTACCCTGCCTACCCCTCGTAGGGCACAGGGGACATCGCTCCGTACTATATGGGAAAACTCAGCATTTTTCATACGAGATTATCAACCGGCAGGCTATTGGGAAATGGAAAATAAAATTCGATAGAAATGATGGGAACTCGATTTGCGATAAATCTTTATTGTAGTTGCATGATACACTTGGTTGACTTTTGAATATTTTGTAAGGCATTCTAGAGCTATTCACATATTACTAGTCACATGTTATTAGTTAGTACTCAATTTCCCCATTATTTGATGAATTTTATTATAATAGGTAATAATCCTTCCTCTTCAATCACTATACCTATTAAAAACCGCATCAAAATCCAATCCGTAGTTCTAAAGATTTAAGCATACATATGAATACAGGGACAGAGAAAGCGACTTTGTTATATACTATGCAATGATGACACATTAACATTAGAATGGAAATACTGTAAAGTATGTAATTGGATTGTCACCGACAGTCGTCGACGTCATAAAAAGCTGTTAAGTCCGATTAGTAGATAACACCATAACACCAAATTAATTGAGTAATCCTGTCGAGGATAAATATGTTCTAAAGCTACATAAACTAGGTATCTATTAAGGTCAAAGTCAGCAATTATTTACTGAAGACAACACAATGTCGAGGTGAACACGATTCTAATGAATTGTAGCAATTGTTGGCATCGCTGGCATTGAGCCTCCCTTTGATACAGCAGTAGGCAACTGCTGGGAAATGTTGCGCTGAAGGATTTTCATTTGTTTTCGCGTGACAACAGCAGCTACAGCTGGTGACATGATAAATTATATTTTTAATATTATTATTTTATGTAGTACGGAGCGAAAGAAAGGATAGCTATTATTGTCTTCAAAAACTAAAAGCTAAGGTCTGTTAGGGTTTAAATTAATATACGTACTGTTTTTCTATACAAATATCTCATATGGTAATCACTACATATAATAAAACGAAGTCGCTTTCTTTATCGCTATCCCATTACTATGTACGCTTAAATCTTCAAAACTACGCAACGGGTTTTGATGCGGTTTTTTATTTTATTTTTTATATATACTCCGGTTGAAGTAGAAGGTTATTTAAATAGAAATATCTTGCGAAGACAGGGCGGTTCGTATTTTATAAATTTCTAAAATATATTTAACTAAATTTTGTACTGAGGGTAACAATATTTTGGAGAAAATATTGTATATTAACTTTCTCAAAAATCTCGAAGGACACTCTGGCGTGGCCCTCGGTTCACCCCAATGAGTGTATCAAAGATACACATCACAATTTAATGCTAACTAAACGTCCATTTAATGATAGCAATTATCATTTATAATCTCCCCATTGTAATAACACTGCTCCTTTATTTTAAACTGTATTACTTCGCAATAAAGAAATCATCGTCTGCTAAGCCATTCTACCTACCCCTTATTTCAGCAACTTTAGGGGAAAAGCAATACTGTGCACTTTAAAATAAAACTCAAAATAGAATGCAGATTGCATAAGAAACGTAATATTAAGTTTGTATAGCTATTAAGGGGTGTATTTAGTAAAAAGCGGTTTGACGATGTTAGGACTGTCGTTCATTAGGGTGGTTCATACGAAACGTTTGTGTAATACCTATTCATTTAGGTTATGAAATAAATCCAAACTAATATGCTAAAATGCGAAAGTAACTCTGTCTGTCTGTCTTTTCTTCACGCCTAAACTACTGAACCGATTTCTGTGAAATTTGGTAGAGACGTAGTTTGGCACTCAAGAAAGGACATAGGATAGGTTTTATATAAAAATCTACCGGAAGTACGATCCTAAGCTAAGTACGATCAATTAAGTAACAGTTGTAACTACCAAGCATTTCTTTTTAGCTTTTACAAACTTGTTACATATGTATGTTGTTTTTTCACACGACAATCTGTCACCTAGTATCAAGTGAAGTAATTCGAGCAGGCACATGTACCTGTCCAAATAACTTCATCATAATCAAATGGAGTGTTCAATGTAACAGTCCAGTGCACGGCAACCCTTGGTCGGCGCGAGCGCACGCCAGATGGCGCTGCGGGGGCATTGACTTCTTAAATATATTTTTTCGTTCAGGAATCGCGACCCCTAAGTGCGGTTAGGAAATTATAAAGATCTACCTCATTTCATTTGAGCTAAATGGTGGCGCTGCGGTTCCTATTGTTCAGTTTAGCACATTAAACATTATTTGGCTGCGTTTTTGTGCATAAAAAATGTTTAGCGAAATATCAAATGCACGAAAAATGTTTGCACGCTTCTCGAATTGCTATTCGCCGCCTATTTAATGTTAACTCTGGTGCATTATTTTATGTAACTTTGTGTAAAAACATATTTGCACAGTAGGTACCCATTTAAGAAATCAAAATTATAAACTTAGTTGGTCAAAGTTTTAGTTTAACATTTTTATTTCATGATATTTTACGCATTTGGCATTTCATGTCTTTAATCCAGATGAACGTAATAAGAGCAGAGTTTGCACACGAGATGTATTTTTTCTTCGGCTTCGGCAATGCAGAGCAAAGAAAAAAAAAGACAAGCAATGATTATGGAGCGAAAAGTTCAAATTTCAAAAATAGAACGCGCGCGTGCGTTCGGATACGCGTCTGAGTGTAATTGCACGTTACTGCTATGGCGGCTCACCTGCGGTGGTTACTAACACGCGAAATATCATCTTTTTGTATGTTAGCTTGTTAAATTAATAATTAGCTATGAAGCTAAACGTGGACTTTCAAGGTTAGCGGTAAAGGACGTCTAAAATAAAAATATAACTATAAAAATCTATCTAAACATTCACTAACTGACGTCGTATTTTTGTTTTGATCCGTCGGCATTCCATTTGCGGCAAAAAAACAATGTTTACGAGGAAATTACTAAACCTCTATGCCCTAGGTCTCATCTCAAGGTTTGTTTTGAGACGTGCCAACAAAAAGAGAATATTTTCACATTCCTACAACGCAACGTGTCGTGACGAAAATTCGAATAATCTGAATGATTATTCAAAATACGACGATTATCAAATTCTAAGCATCCAAACTATATCCAGCGGCAAATTGTTGCGAATTTCCATCAAAGTAATCAGAAGATATCGTGTTTAGCAGTAATCATATCGTTGGGCGGCCTCCTCGGGGAAGATGGGTACAACTCGACATTTTCCGTGTTTATACTGAATTATTCATTTATATAAAATAATGCTTACGTAACGTGTGATGCAGGGATGCGTGATGCATGCCAGCATTCTAACCAGGAAGATATTCAAATGAGTATCCAATTGGCTATTTTGTTTTTCGATCGTCTGTGGGAGATACCTATCTTAATGTCTGACTTCCTATATGTTGCTAAGATTCTTGATTGGCATATTCAACTCAACCAAAAACATTAAAGTAAAACAGTACCTGAGGACACCTTAGAGAAGAGACTACGAAACTTAAAACAGTTTCTTCATATCAATTTTAACCAATCAATATACCTACACCATACAAATCTGTGAGGATTTTTCCAATAAGGTTAAGTTTTGTATACCAAGAGGGTCTAGCCTCTGAAACCTTGATCCAGCCCTTCATCTCAGTGCCTAGGATCTATAAATACGTGGGCACATGTCTGGTCCAGCTGGTGGCTGGGTACTGTTAGCGGCAGCTGCGCGCGCAGCTGGGGGAGTTTTTGTGGTGCGCGCGCGCAGGTATAGCGCACGTGCGGACAAGTTCATGCGATTTGCATGTGTCGGGGAAAGTGCCGTGTGACGGCTAGGCGGCCATGTCAGCGTGCTTCTATGTATTGTGGAGCTGTAGATCCTCATTGTCAGGTACAGTTAGGTACAGATCCCGACTCAGTAATGTACATAACAGGTAAACTATTGTTGTCTGTTACTCTTTTAAGAGTACTTGTTAGTAAAGGTATTTTTTTAGGTTTAGTAGTTACGGTTTTTTGAGGAAATTAAGTACCATTAGCTGTTGTTACACGATTTGTTTTTAGGAACATTAATGGAAATAAGGCGGCATACCTGACGTACGAAAACCTAAAACATAACTAAGACTAAGATAAACTCCAATTGACTCCAGAATCAAGCTAGATTTTACTTGTAAAACATTTAACCACTAAACTACGAACAAACCAGTGCTTTGTTTCTTTTTTAATTTAAAAATAATGTGAAAATAAGCAAAATAAGCAACGTGTCTGCGAAAGCTCGGAGACATACAAACAAACAAGAAAGAAGCCACATATTGTCAGCAATAACTTATTACCAGAAGTCAAGGGTTTCTTCGAAAAAAATCCCAGCGACTGGAAAACTAAACGGAGCTTAAAATTGTGTCGTCACCGAGCGAGAGACGCGTGCGCAGAAATTAAAACAACCGCGCATCTGCCGCGAAACCCGACACGCTCCTTACCAATGAATTATGCTACTTCCGAAAAAAATCTCAAAATATCACCCACATACCAAACTCAGCTTTATTGCCTAACAGTAAAGTCCAATATTTATTTTATTAGTTTTTTTTTTGTATAACAAATAGTCGATGTAATTTAGACTTTATTTTCGTGTGTGTAAGCCCAATTATGCACAGTGTGCCGCATGCTAAGTCATCTGGACGAAAAGACATGTGTATATTTCGCGCGGCCCGCCAGATGTCGCGCCTAGTTTTCGAGATGTCGTCGTCTAGAAGCTGCGGCTTTTTTTCTCCGACATTACAATGTGTAGCGGTTTATCTGATCCTGTTAGACGGGCACGAGCTTTGTTATACATAATAATAATGTTTGTAAATTATGTGGGTCAACTTTTATAGGGAAACCGTTTCGATTCATATCATCTTTGTAGTCGTAAAAAGCATATTTTTTCACAGTAAGTATTGATAAAAAATGTTGTTATGGTTGTAATTTGTTAAAACAATTATCGTTTCGTATGTTTGTCCTGTGGATGCGCGTGACAGCTGCGGTTATTGCAAGCGCCAACGTTGTAACGTGTCAAAGTTAATGCGTTCAACTAATTGTGACAGGCGACTTAGCGATGTTGTTAAATAAAGTATCTGGATGATAACGAGTTAAGCGTCTTATAAGTATCAAAGTTTTTTTTTGGACAAAAAATGTAACTTTATCGGTCCATTACAATAACTGTACATTGCTTTTTATTGCACTTGAACATTTGGATATCGTAGTTGTTAATTGTATTCACGATACCACATATTATAAGTGCACAGTAATAAACGTTCGCAATTTATATAGCTACAAGTCAACCTACACAGTCTAGACCGTATATTACAGCACATTATGACACTAAAAGAGATAGTTCCCATACATCATTAGCTGACCAAAACATTGCGCAGACGCAAGTCCCTGCCAAGTGAGACGTCGGCTCCAATGAATTATATTATCTAAATGTGATTTGATATTCAATGGCACACATTTGATACTGTCGGCTGTGTGTGGCGTGTAGGCGAACCTAACTGTACCGACAATTATTAATAATTTGTATTCCATAAACGATAGTGTAAGCGTCGTGTATGTCACTGAGCCTCCTCAATGCCGATTTCCGTCCGCAGCCAAATTACAAGAAAATACTGACCACAGTAACCACGTACGTGTACACTGTTCAAATGCCAAATTTTACAATGTTAACTCTATTTAATGAAAATATTATTTTTTTACGCAAAATTATATTTGTTAAGGTTTTCAAATTGACTGCCTGACAACGTAATTAATTGGAAAAATAACAAAAAAAAACTTTTATTTTATTAAAACGACAACGTCAGCCTATAAATCTATGCGCTCCACGGTGGACGGCGCTCCACGGTGGACGCCATCATGCGCGTGAGGGACCTCACGACGGGGACAGCGTTGGCCGGGAGGCGAGTCGTCGTGGCGGTGTCTCTGGACATCGCCAACGCCTTTAACTCGCTGCCCTGGAGCTGCATTTTGGAGGCACTCCGGTACCACCGGGTGCCTGCCTATCTCCGTCGTGTAGTCGAGGCTTACTTGACGGACAGATGTGTCATCTACCCCGGTCACCGGGGCGTGTGGAATCGGCGAGAGGTGTCGCGCGGTGTCCCACAGGGATCGGTCCTGGGACCTCTCCTGTGGAACATCGGGTACGATTGGGTGCTACGCACCGACCTCCCGAGCGGCGTCAGCATTGTCTGCTATGCTGACGACACGCTGGTGCTGGCGAACGGGAGGTCGCATCAGGCGGCGGCCGACCTGATGTCACAAGCGGTTGCGACAGTCGTTGCAAGGATCCGGCAGTTGGGACTCGAGGTGGCGCTCCACAAGTCCGAGGCCATGTGCTTCTATGGCCGTCGGAGCGCGCCACCTCCAGGTGGGTCCCAAGTAACGGCAGGAGGAGTTACCATCGGCGTCGAGTCGGCGATGAAGTACCTGGGTCTCGTCCTCGACAGCCGATGGAACTTCACGGAGCATTTTCGTCGTTTGGCCCCTAAGTTGGAACGGTCTGGGGCCGCGCTCAAGCGGCTCCTTCCCAACCTCGGGGGGCCAAACGCCTCCTGCCGGAGGTTGTATATGGGGATTGTGCGATCCATGGCCCTCTACGGTGCCCCTGTGTGGGCGCCGGACTTGAAGCGGCGGCCGGCTCGTACGCTGGTCGCGTCCCAGAGGGTCATGGCTATACGAGTAATCCGCGGGTATCGCACGATCTCCGGGGAGGCGGCGAACCTCCTTGCCGGATCACCGCCGTGGGATCTAGAAGCGAAGGCGCTCGCGCGCGTCTACAGTTTGCGCGCAGACGCGCGTCGCCGGGGCGAAGATCCTCTGCCGCGCCAAATAAGTGCGTGGCGGAATGAGCTCCGGCGAGATCTCATGGCAGAGTGGAGACAACGACTGTCGCAACCGAGGGCCGGGCACGCTACCATAGCAGCGGTAAGACCCCTCTTTGAGGAGTGGCTTGAGAGACGCCACGGCGTCCTCACCTTCCGTCTGACGCAGGTGCTTACCGGGCACGGCAGCTTCGGTAGGTTCCTGTTTCGGATTCAGCGGGAGGAAACGCCCGAGTGTCGTCATTGTGAGGACCACCTAGAGGATACGGTGGAGCATACGGTAGCGGTATGCCCTGCCTGGGCTGAGCACCGCCGTATCCTCAGGGAAGTGATTGGCGGCGGCGACCTCTCGCGCCCGGCCTTAGTCGAGGCCATGGTGCGGAGTGAGAGGAACTGGGACGCCGTCTCCTCCTTTTGTGAAGCAGTCATGCTCGCAAAGAGAGAGGCGGCCCGCGTGAGGGAGCAATCCTCCTCCTCACGCCCCAGCAGCCGCAACTGGCGACACTACGGGCGTCGGGGATCGAGGGACGATCTCCGGCCACCGTAAGTACGGGCCTGCGGTCGGCGAGTAAGGGCAGCTCGCCGCCCGACCAGAACCAGGCCCGAGCGTACGGCGCGTAGCGTTCCGCGCGCGCCTCAAAGAGCCAATAGACCACCACAGACGGGGCCCTAAAGGGCTGATGTTCAGCCGGGGTTGCGGGGTAAGCGCAATGAGGTACCGCGACCTCGGCACAGAGCAGGAGAAGGAACAGGGGGGTTTTTAGTCAGTAAGAGTCTGACACTCCCTCCTGCCCGGCCCTGGGCGGGAGAAGTCATTTGATGATTTTCCCCTCACAAAAAAAAAAAAAAAAAAAAAAAGCCTATAAATCTATGAAATTGTGTTCCGAGAACAATAGCAGTTATTTTCAGCTAGGTGTATTTTAGGTAACAAATTGTAGAGGACTGCTAGTACCACATTGTAGGTAGTTAGGTTCTATGATTAGCACATTGCAAGAATAAGAAAGAACCAGCTAAGTGATTAGGACGCCCACGTATATTTTGGTTTATTCGAAATTTCCTTAAAAACCGCACCGTAACCTTCTTTTGTGTGTCCGATCCGAAATAACTTTTACCCTGTGGTCTAAGATGTAGGAAATTGTGGACAAAATAACTTAACTTTTCCAAAAAAAAATAACATTTTATCATGTAAGTATGTATTAAAAAAAGACTTTTTGTAATGATTCGAAAATGTCGTAACATAAAATTAAAGAAACATTTGCGAGTTAACTATGTTTTTGATTCAATCGCTAATTCCTCTGCCTTGTGACAACAGTCTGTCTGCAAATTCACGTCGCGTAGGTGAAGTATCCCCAGTCTTTGTAGTAAACTAATATTTTGAATTGATTTTCACATATTCTGAACAAAAGATTAACATTTTAATTCATTAGCAGCCGCGGAACTGGGCGTGTGTCCCCGTTTTGGCAATTTTTGCGATTTTGTTTACATTGGCTTGCACGTGTAGTAAGATATCTGATGGTAAGTAGGTATTTATTACTAAAATCAATACCTGTATATGTTTGTTTTAAAGAAACATTCTTAGTAACACCTGTATTTGTTTTACAAGTTAGTGTTGCCATAAAATTAATCCAACGTATTGTGGAATCCACTGGCACGGTCATAGACCACATCGATTTATATCATAAAGCGTTCACTGATCCACCTGTCAACCATGACGATTATCACAATCTCCCCCCGAGGAGTTGGTCACAGCCTTGTAGCGGTATTCGGAGAATACCCATACTTCAAGGTCGGGGTCAACGTACGCCCCCCAGCCATATTGTTATCATGGCATTGCCAAGAAAAACCAATCTATACCAGACTAGTACTTCGCAATCCTTTTAGGAAAACGTAAAAAATATGAAAAGAGAAAGATAAAGTACCTACTCGTCAAGCGCGGGGGCTAGGTATTCAGTGTTTTGTGACATGTCGGCCACACTGATTGATTGAGATCTAAGCAACACATTCGAGAAGGATCGCGAGGAGCGGAGCTTTCTATAGCTTAGAGTCTTCTCGTATACGCCTATTATGTATCAACAGGTTCTCTTAAACTATCCTTAAGATTAATAAAGTGCCTAAAAAGCGGTTTTTCAAAAAACTCTACCGACAGCGCCAAATAAATATTATTTTTCTAATTAGTATAAATGACTAGAACTTTTCTAAATGTAGATGGGACCTTAGGATTTGCAACAAAAATAAAATAAGTAACCTTTACAAGCGACATGTTAGAGCTAGCAAAACTATTAAGTCATTCTTTGACGTCAAAAGTTATTGGTGAGGTCTTTAAACTCTGGTTACGAAAATAGTTCGTTATTGTATTAAGAATAACTGTCACAAACGTTTAGATATGTACTCCTATTTTATTAATCAAGTGTTTTGTCTCGACATGATATTGTTTAAGATTAGAAATGGAAAGAAGACCACTACTTTGTTTCTAGAAAAGCTTGGTACAATCTATCTGCTAACTAGAGAAAACGAGAGGGAAGTAAGCTCAATATCAATTTCTTTTGATTAAAGTCGACCTTGTCTGTCGCCGGTTCAAAGTACGGAAAATGTCGGAAAACACATAAAATTATGTAAGAAAAGGCTTATATGTCTTTTCCTTCGCAAATTGTAAGAACAAGAGGAATATTATCACAAGTTATTGCGGAACATTACTTAGTTGGCCCTTTTTGTGTCGCACATTAAGGACACTGCAGCTAGTATCCGCAATACATCCAAACGTTCAATCTCAGTTCTAACATTCATTGTTATTTGCTCCATAAACTCTCGTAATTGCATCGAGCAAAGGAAGCGAATTAAATCCCTATAATATGCAAGTGCTTCTATAATTAGTGTCAAATACCGTCGTATTCTTAGCCGGTCGCCAACCAAAGATGCGTCGGCAAAGGTCGTTCGAAGTCTGTCCAGGCAATGTCTGCTTTATCGAGCTCCACGATGCTCGGCATCGGCAGACATCGACGAACTTAAAGACGGATACTGGCAGTCTGGCACCAGACACGGTTAATCACACCGGACATAAGAAGGAGACATCAGGATATTTATAGCGCTACATTAACATTCGTCTTTCTTCGATTGTAAAGTCACATAAAACATACGTCCCTCACTATGTTTACAAATATCAATACAGATTACTGAAGCACTCATTAAAAATGGATTTCCAAGCAACATTAACCCATAAATTAGTCATCGATACTCCCACATTATGAAGTCAATCATTGACAATGTTAATGCTATTCAATAGCTGTGCGGTGCATGCAAATATCCGCAGCAGGCGCCATGGCGACAGAGGGGCAGGAGCGGGGCGCGGGCGCGGGGGATGCGATGCGTCGAGACGTCGTCTGCGCATCCCGTCGCGTGGCCGCTTTGATCTGCGCACGAGTAGCGCTGCGATGCCATAGATATAACATTGACAATTTCTCGAAGAAGTTGCTCATACATCCCTGGTTAGATTGATTGAAAATCATCATTCATAAAAAATAAGCTTTAGAAAACTATACGTTTCAATATGGTATTATTTTTATTCATAAATGGCAACCAATTCTTCTATTCAATGTTGTCGACTTTACTGAAAGTGTATTTCAATACTATTGTAGATCACCATAAAGTGGTTTGTCAATTTGTTTTCATAATTGTGACATCATTATCAGATGAGCCTGTTTCGCGTTTATTTTAAAATGAAATATTTTTTATTGTTTCTGTAATTAAAAATTTCGTAATAAAATCTTTCCGAACTGAAATCGTATAAAGCAATTTTTACAACAGAAATTGTTTCATAACATTTTCCCAGATATATGAAATTCGTAAGTCTGTGCGGCGTCGGTCTGTAGGGGGCCGGTGCGCATGCGCCGTTTATTTGCAACACGGCTAAAAGCTACGTTCAGTTAAATGCTATCAAAACAGTCACAGACATGCCAAAAATAGAAACAGTTTCGCGAAGTCTTAGACGAGACACATCTCCCGCCTGATCGGGATGATGATAGGTCATGTGACTTTGATGATTGCATGGAAATTGAATTCCTGTGTGTTTCCCGTGAATTTGTAGCGGCTCGTAAATATTGACCAGTAGCGACGACGTTGTTTGTAACATCCATTACAGCTTCATTTGATCCTTTAATGGCTTTACTAGTAACTCCGAGGAAATGCATGGCATCATGCCTTTGGGAGCAAGTTTAAGAATTTGTAATTGAGATATTGGAATAAAATATTTTATTACGGGAACTCGGAAAATGTAAATGGCAAAAAGTTAAAACTTTACATTATAAATCGCGTGCTTGAGTTGAATAGAACTTCGCAACATAGTAGTGCTCATTAAACGAGAAACAATCAAACGTCAAGCACTGTCATTTGTTTTCAATCAAGAAAAGATAATGGAAGCGCACGACAGAGATATAATAATGAAGATACGGACAGACGACAGTCCCCCACCGCGATATTGAAAGCTTCGTGTTTAAATAGCAATCATTTTAACTTTAATTGTGTGAACTGATCGCAATCGACGAACCTTTGCTCGTAAAATTAAAGGGTAATGAAAATGTCGCCATTTGCAAGCGAACATTTTTTTCCAGCAAACGTATCGATGTGAAACACTGGGCGCTGTCATTCGAAGCTCGTTAATGATTAAGTGATAAGTGCAATTATTTATTAATGTAGGGTGATTACTGCGTAATATTCTTTTTATTCAATTTATGGTAAAAGTAACTCAACCATGAACACATTACAGTTCATTTGTGAAGTACAAATTGAGATTGTTCTAGCAGTGAATTTCGAAGGACGGGCGTGTGACGCAAGAACACTGTTAATCGCATCCTCTGCTGGACAAAAAGACGTGAGCACATGGCAACAATTAGCACTAGTGACTGGTGACTAGTGTAGAAATGGACATTAGAGAAATACTGGAACACAACGATATCAACGAGGATGATATTACTTATATTCGTTAACCTATGTTAGGTTCGGTATTTTTATCTACATCTATAAATGTGACAGTAACTCTGTCTGTCTGTCTTTTCTTCACGCCTAAACTACTGAACCGATTTTAGTCAAATCTGGTACAGACATAAGTTGAAACTCGAGAAAGGACGTAGGATAGTTTTAAACCAAAAATCTGCTAGAACTATTCCACGCGAACAACGTCGCGGACAAAAGCTTGAATTACAATAAGTCAATTTATTTTGAAGCAGACGATATTTAAAAATCTTCACGATTTTGTACATATAATAGGACACAGAAAATAAAGCTTGCATTAAATCTGAAGGTTTAAAAACATTAAAGGTTTGTAACAAAGTAATTGCGAATAACTTTATAATTACAGGCAATATGGCTTTTTGAATGGTGCGGGAAGTGTCCCCGCATATTGTGCTGAGCATTACATATTTATTGAGAATGAGTCGTCTAGACGGCCGCTGAATATACTGGGCCACCACACACAGCAAATATATGCGATTTCCTTATTTAGATCGGACTATACTTAGCATTAAGTGCTATTTAATTTTAGTGCGTACACTTGATACCTTAATGTGGTTACTGACGAATACTTATCGCTATTTATTAATATAGATTTATACATCTTACTGGTATTATATGTGAAAGTTTAAGAAAATTTATGGATGTATCTTTGTTATTATTTCACACAAAAACGGATGGATCGATTTGGTTAAAATTTTGTATGTAGATGGGTGAAACTCTAGATTCACAAATAATAGGCTGTGTTTTTATTAAAATACTACGAGGGCAAAGCCGCGTAAACCCTATGGGTACATTTAATAGCCAGTAGGGCTGCGATAGGTGTATCTGTGGTGAAGACTGTTGGATTACTTGAGGTAACATGGGCAATAATGTCCAGCGGCCCCGGCCTAAGAGGCTGAGAGAGTGTGACATTCCCTCGCCCAGGGCGGGTGATTTGATGATTTTCCTCAAAAAATCAAAAAAGTAAAAGTCATTTATTCCAATTAGACCCTTACAGGCACTTTTGAACGTCAAACAAAATTTTGATGATATAGTGTCAGTCTGTCGGTCAGTCCTCTTAGTGAAGCTATTTGCTCGTTCCAAAGTGTAGATTCCGATGGAGAAGAACGAGCAAGAAATTCCATGGTTACTCTTTTTAAATCAGTTTCATATATTTCATATACTCCTCTCGAATAAATGTAGTTAAATGTTGGAAGCGTATTCCGTATTTTGTATTCATTCATTAAACAAATATCTACGTATAAGATGAGCATGAAAAATTCTCAAAGGGAAAACTATCTCATTCAGCTAACCCTCTGCAAACATCATTATGTTAATATGTTTCGTAACAAATTCGACAATCATCCTGAACGTCATAACTGATTGGATCATTGATTACATTCCGTCGATACAGCCCTTGTGACGTCATCATCATATATTGTCATTATAATGTGTGATTAGCATACCCTCGCTGGCTAGGCTTCATTAATAAGCTGGTTCTTATTACCATAGTGATTGAGGAAGCGAAGTAGAGCGGAACCCTTGCTCGTCATCCGAGATATGATCGGGAACGACCACTGCTGCCAAATGTGCCGCGGTCAAGCTATGCTGATGGATAGTAAGGAGCTTGGCAGGTTGGATATTGGTGAGTAGACATTTTTTTGTTTCATCCGCTGCTCGGCTCCATTTAATCGTAGCGTGATGTTTTATAGCCTATAGCACTCAAGAATATTGTAGCTATCTATTAGTGAAAGAATTTTGGAAATTCGACCAGTGGTTCTAAAGATTGCCCCTACATGCAAACTTACAAAACTTACAAACTTACAATCATACAAATACCTCTTTATAATATTAGTATACTTAGATTTAGAATAGACTAAAAAGCTATTTTTGAATGGCAACCAACAAAAATCTTGTTCTAACATAAGTATAAATTCTTGTGGAGAAGGAAGAAAATGAAACTATTTACCAGCCTTTTTCAATATTTTTCATCATTTAATGTCTTGCAAAGTTTGTAAATATCTTAGGAAACCTCGAGTGGCCGATTCCTTAGAATCGAACAAATACTAACGTAGTGTTTTTATTGAATTTCCCCATATGAAAACACTCAATAACAATTTGCTAGATCATTGAAAGCCTTGAAAGATCCAGACAATATAGCTAGCAGTCTAACTTATGAAAATATAGTTCAGAAGAGGCTATTGTTGGCAAAAGTACCTACTATCCAATATGAGGAAATTGTCCCACTATCTTTATATACAGTTGGCAAAAAACTAGAAAATAATTCATAAAGAAAGGAAAAAAAAAATATAGATGGGTGTTGCAGTAAATCTAGCTAGCGTTCCACTGTGTAACGAATGTCGTGGCGACATGGTGGATGTCGGTGAGTGCCAAATAGATGGCCACTCACACCCTCGCATTTGGCACGCCAAGGACACTGCAGTCTAGACCTTGGTTGGTACTAGGCACAGTTAGTGCTTGCGTTTTAATATCCACAAACAAACGCAGTTTTGTCGATAAATACGATTGAAGTTGCTAGAGTAAGTGTTTTCAAGTTATAAAAACTATATATTTTTGCATCAAGTGTACTATTTGGAGCTTGGCTTCCTCAATCGAATAGAAATGATTGAAATATCTTTTGAAAAATGTCGATAAAGTAATAATTATCTGAGTCTGCACCACATCACTATCCAAGCCCGCCTACGGAGATAATTTACAAGGGCTAGAGATGTCCAACAGAATAGAGTTGTAAGTGCTGTAACCAAGGGGAATGCTTGCCAAAACACATGCGTTACAGCATCACTAACAATGAGATATCGAGATAAAGGTCAGTGACCCGCCGGCCGCATTCATACTCGCACGTTATTACGTCACTGTCTCATCCATTGTTGTACAGAAAAGTAATTTTGCAAATTACTATTGCGAATATTTTTGGGGATAGTAAAACATACACGTTGTACTTTTCTTTAGTAAAGTTTTCTTTGCAATAGTGTGATTGTAACTGTTTATGCAATCGACTTCTAGTCTCAGTAGGTACATTAGAAAATGTCACTAGATTTTCCGGCCAGCGCGCGACTAAATATATTTAAAGCTACACGATTTTCACAGAATGATCTACCTATTTTTAAATGTTTAGATTTCTTTTTAAAGCTGATTCTAACCTCAATGGTATCTACAAACCATTAGACTATTAGTGTCTCTATGTGAATTAATTAAAATAATATGCTAAGACTTCGATTCCCGGAATATCTGCAGGTGTCCCCATGGTGTCTTCCTACAGTCGTAGTGATATGACATGTGTAACCATGCCCCCATAAGCGTGAGGTCGTTGGTCGTCAGTGGGCGACGGGTATGGCGCATGCGCGGGCCCAGGCTGCGTCCGCGCACCATACAAACATTACTGACGCAAAGGACTGATTGTGATTTATTAACTAGTTATTAATTTTTTATAATATTGATCTTTAAATAAAATGTGTGACATATATAAAATCAGGCCTTACACAGAACTATGGAAGATACTTTTTACAAGAATTCTTTCGACAATCTTTGCTAGGTAATAAATCTACTAAATTCATCAAAAACTAATAAAATATATAACTAAAGTAAACTAGTACAGTCTGCAAGAAGACACATTATCGTAAAAATATTTTTCTAACGCGGAAATAGAGAGGCGACATCATAAAACGTTGGACATAACTTTTATCGATGTTCAATCGCTTAATTACCGACATTTTAGGGATAGCTTCGTTTATAGGTAGGTACATACTTTATGTTATTTTTGTATCACACGAACATTTCAGACTCGCACGGATTTATCGCGTCGTAAACTAGAGCATATTACTTTGAGTACGATGGCCACTTTTATATGAGTTATAGTAAAATTATTTGTAACATTATCGATTAGGTAATTGTATTGTTGCGGTGACGAGTTATAAACTCATTGTATTATTAGCTGATATTTTGTATATACATAGACACCATTGACAAACAGTGAAGGAAAATATAGTGAAGGATAGTGGACTTATAAATTCTATTTTTTTTTCTAAGCATGGTGATCAATGGTTGAACCTTTTCCGTATAAGAAGAGGTTTTGCTCAGCAGAGCACTCATAGGTTGGTGGCATATTACATAAGGTTAAAATACAGTGTAAATGGAATACCAAGACTTATCGTTGTTTGAGTTTTTATTTTATATCAAACTTTCCTTCCAAGAATCCATAAACAAAAGATACCACAGTAGAAAAACACAGTAACATTTCAAAATGTTATACGGCAGCATATAAAACAAACACAAGAACCCCTTTCAACACATTAACGGGTTATAATTTAAAAACAAGAAAGCAAATTAAGAAGTGCTAATCCCGCACACGCATTAATTAAAAAAGCACCCCTAAACGAGTCAAGACGGAGTTTAAAAAAGTCTTTTAAAAATATAATAGACACCCCCGACTGTGCCCGCCATAAAGTATGCTTAAACAGCCGTCGTAATGGCTTGAAAAAAGCAACAGGCGGTATCGAAAAAGTTGCTGAAAAAAATCATGAACACCCTGTGTGTTGGGGGACGTCAAGAGGATGGTTTCGGAATGTTTGATCAGCAAGGAGTGACACGACGGATTACTTCGCGAAATATAGAGACAAGCAGCTCAGTCACGTGTGCGCTCTGGATCGACAGATACCTCGTTTTTGGGAGGATGTACATAGTGTTAATGAAACAAATGAAATGTAAGTACATACATCAATTGGTATTATTAAGATAACCGTGATGTAGTAGCCAAGAATCTGCAGCCGGTTGTCAAACTGGTTGTCAGAACTTTTATCTCAACGTTTATGCATTTTGATACATTGTAACAGGTGTCAATATAAATGTCTTAATGGATATCAGAAAAATTAAGCTCATTGCCACACAGCAATTACATATCCCCCCTAAATACTCGCGTCCCTATCCAGGTCGCCTGTCCACCTGGTGTACGCGCATAATACCACATTATTTGTTTATTACTTTTTAATTTTTTCCAAAGACCAGACGGGAGTCTATCGACAAGAAATAATACTAAAAAAAAACAAAAACCCACAACAATATTCGTCTGCACACATGCGCCATATTTGAATTTTGAATTTCGAATCGGATGCGAAAAAAACGGACGCAATGTGCTGGCGCACGCGCCGCGCGCCATATGTCGGGAGAAGAAAAAAAGTTTTTTTAAGTCATCAAACACAGATAAGTAATAGAAAAAATAGTTACATAAGCATAATGTTAGGCGCAGAAAAAGTGCAGCAAAAACTATAGTTTGAGGTTAAATAGAGGATGCGTTTGAAGTTGTAGGGCTGCTCTCAACCAGGAAGTGTTGCGTTTGCCTTATCTGCCGCATAAATATAACTAATTTCAAAACAAGGAAGGTTTATTTGCGAAACACTTATTGTTGACGAGGAAATAAATGGGATAAAAAATCTGATACACAGACACTCTAATAATAATCCAATTAGATTTGGTAGCCCTGTCGGCTAGCAGTAGCATGCGTACGCGCAGCACGTCTGTCGTATTCAAGATTTCGTCTCATCGTCCGTCACTTTCACATATTTCGCACTGATGCAACTATATAGTATTGCACATTATTTTATTTGATTACTTTATAAGGTTTTTAACGAGGGTCCCTACGTTAGTCAATTTCTTTTATGATAACTATTTTTGTAATTTCATGCAATGTAAATCTGTACCACCACACGGCTACAGTGCGTTGCCAATTTCACTCGTTCAATTAGTTTAGGTTTTTTTTATTGCTACATTATACCTCAAATGTTGGTCCGCATAAAATACAAAAACGCCATGATTACGGATCGATGGTGTGCGCAGGAGTCGGTCTGATCTACTTACATAAAACGATGGCTAATTCATCCCAGCGGCGACGCGAGCTTTGATCTCACGAGCTTTTGTAAAAACCCCGCAGACATTTAGAAGAAATTGTTATTTTAGTGCGCGTTATTACTTGCGCCGGCTCTTGTCTTAGATTGAACTGTTTTAGCGAATTATAAAGACTTTTAAAATCTGGTCGCTCATCATTTTTGGTTAATGTGGCCTCAACTTTTTTCGTGGAGTAGAGCTATTAGGATTTTTTTCTAACCACAGAATTGATACTTACGGAATCCTTATATTTAACAAAAACATACATACATACAAAATTGATAGGTAATTGTACACCATAAAAATTCTACTAGTTTCAAATTGATCGTTTTCCTCAGAGGGTATACGTATTACATAGAGCCTCCTGTGTTGTGACCGTCAGCCGCTAGGTGGCAGGTGGTCGAGAGGGCAAAAAGCCTCCCTCACGATTTGAATACGATTTTTTTTACAAAAAACGTCAAGCGCCATCCGAAAATTTTTTGTAAAACTGTTGTGTGTTCACCTTTATTGAAATTTTATTAACAATCATTGCTTTTTTTATAGGAGTAGCGTTTTATTGGTGTCTCGGTAATTAATCTATGTCCCACAACGGGTCGATGTGAAAGCTGAAACTATGAGAGTTGTCCCTCGCCTGCTCCGTTACTGGGGAACAATGTAGTGGTATTTTTTTGATCACTTACTTCATGTTTCTTATAAGATAAAGAAACGGGCGGACGGCAGCTCAATACAGGGCATTAGACTCATTTGATTCCTACCCCAACCCAGAACTAAGGTTTCAAGATTCACACTAGTTAGTTCTTAAGTAAGAGTTAGTACTGAGTCACTAAGAAGTGGTCTTAAATACTATTTTAGTTGTACTTGTGCCACGGTAACAGTGCATCGTATGAATGGTCAGCGGATTCCACATTTTACAGTCTCGAATGCAGTACCGAGAACCTGCTAAATATAGCCAGCGGTAAGTTCATTCATAACGTTGGCTTGTTTGAGCAAACGTTGGCCTTTTCAATGGACTATTGTCTAATGTCATTGATTATGTTTCGTGTGATGCGTGGCCAATGTTTGACATACTCATGCCCATTGATAAACTGTACTAACATGGAGACTCTCTGCTTTTATTATGTGTGGCTTGGTGTATTTACATTATTACGAAGTACTTGTAGGTACAACAGGTATCAAAGTCTTGCAGTGATTGCGCTTCCTACATTAGTAAAGTCGGTCAGTTAAAGGAACTTATTGAGGAAAGTTATTAGGTACCAAAATTTATTTCGGTACATTTCTAGAGTTTGTCCCGAGGGCCAGTGACCTGCACAGCGCACACTCGACACGAACATCCATGAAGGACTTCACTGCTATCCACAAATAAATTCAACCTGCCCATTCAACTGTTTTCATCATAAAAAATCCTTTTGTCCAAATCGTTTGAATCTTAACACAACGGCAAAAGGTTGAGAATACCGTCGAAGTATATTACGACTCGATTGAATGAATATTTTTAGATAAAAGCGTTGTTTTACTACACGATAGTGTGTGCTGTGTATTTCTATCTGGGTTGAGTAATCATAAAGTTTGTGCTACAGTTTTGGGTATCGAGGCCGGCGAGTGTAGACACGCGTCTATTCTTTGTTGTAACTAGGCAACTAACGTAAGTACTTCGAAAGTTATCAACTTTTTGTATTTTCCCACGGGCGAGGCGCGGCTTAGTTCGCTAGCTAAATGTCAACTAATAATTAACTACATTATCAACCAATAAAATATGTTTTACATTCTATTCTCGACACAACTATAAAATATTTGTCTACGCTACACTTTATTTCGCACAGTAATAAAGCTCCGAGTCGCGTATTACGCACGCCTACATAAAAGGCATGCACTAGTTCTGGTTTCCTAAGTTGAAACAATAAAGTGGTGGCCGACTCCTTTGTCTTCTCACAACTAAAGTTATCTAATCGGAAAACGGTCGCGGTGAGACGATTCGAGATGCCACGTAGTGCAAGCTCGGCCGGCAGACGAACGTGATGCAACCAACTTCTAAACACAATAAACAACAATAATGCTACGCCATCGGTTTTACGACGCTTTATAATCTGTGATACACACTACCTGCCCGAGGTACCGACGTTCCCACGCCGCAGAATAAAAAAATAAAAAGAACAAAAATCATTTTCACACCTTCGCGGAAACGTTTTAAGACTGTTTTATTATGAATGTAAAATAATAATAGATGCTTAACTTTCTTTGGTTAACAAACTTTTGTGAAAGTGGATTGGAGCGACATCTAGTTTGAGTTCTTTGTAGTATATACAGCAGCGCCATCTAGTGGAACTACAAAGAATAACGTTATGCACTTGTGGTAGAGCAGCATTTACGATAGGGAAAGCTTCAAGTTATTATATGTAGATGGCGCTGTACATAAGTGTTACACTTGGTATGATTTGGGTTTAATCACGAGAAAATAATATTATTATGTTTGGCCCGTACCTGAATAAACTCCCGAAAGATGATATTTTTCCCACTCATTTTACATTCTTTGCCGATTGACTAAATACACTGAACTAAAGAACTGTTTTCTTCAATTACACAGTTTCAAATGAAGATACTGAAAGTGTCTTCTGTGTTTTATCAGAGAATATATTCTATTATAAACAAATGGTTATTTTGTATAACCGCAAAATGTCTTTCAATAATGTTTCTATTTACGGTAAAAGTGAAAATGCAATATCACAATAGAATAGATACTTAATGCTATTTGTTGCAAACTTACGGATACCTATATTTCTGCAGCAAGATAAATACAACAATGCAGTGTGTTTATGTGATGTATTGTTGTTGTTTCTCTTTTTTTGCTAATGCGTTGATAGGTACTTACAGACAGTAAAACAAAAAACCGGGTTTGATCAACTAAGACATAAGACACAACTTACATAGAACTAATAGTTTAAGCTCTAATGAGTACAGGTATCAACCTCAAACTTACTGATGTATCATGTGAATTTATCTTTATTATAAATCAACAACCAAACCTCAGATAAATGGATTTAACAACGGTATGCCGAATATTATTGAAGTAGCAGCTATCAAAAACATACATTCGCACTCAAAGAAACGATAAAATAAATAATAATCAATTGGAAATACTTGTTCTACATCCCCTCTGCAATAAATCGGCGGGAATCTAATAAACAACTCAGTGGCGTCATCTGCTGAAGACACGTGCTTATTACTTGCGGCAATAAATCATTGATATCACAACAGAGGGCGCTGGAAGTTGTGTAATTTATCTTTGTGTAAAGTTGAGAAGCAGAGAAAGATTGTGTTTATGAATGTAACTGCCTGCGATGGAGCCAGGTGCGCGGGGAATGCTCGGGGGAAGTTTTGCACTTATTTTGCGGAATGGGAGTAATGAATTTTATCCGTGCAAAACATTACCTACAATTACCATTCCAAACCTACGGAGAAACTACTTGTTTACAAACAAGTAAACAAGTAGTTAATTCAGTTCAATAACTGTGTATAATAACGATCAAATTTGATGTGAACAAGCCATAAAATATGTAATTATTAGGTGATGATAAACTGGCAGTGAGGTAAGATGTTTCGTGGCAAAGTAGCTTGTATTAGTAGCTCGTGGCTTTATTAATAGTTCCTAGGTATTTAATATATATTTAACCATCGAGAGTTCTATGTGAAATAATTGCGTTGCTTAAACTAAACTTACAAAAGCTTGTAAAATGAAGCAAGATTCGGGCTGGGGTTGCGGGTTAAACCCAATCATGTTCCTCGACCCTTAGAGCACAAGGAACAGGGTGGTTAGTCAGTAAACGTCTGACACAGGGAGTGTCAGATTATCGGGCCAACAGTTTCTAAAAAAGACATGTTAGGTACCTAATCAGACCTAATGCCATTTGTCGAACCTACTACCTAATTATAATTTTAAACCTTCTCAAATAATAAACCAAAGAATGTGTGATTTATAAACTGTAGTTATCACACATTGCTATCTCTAGATTACAAAAGCAGTCGAGACAGCAATACCTACATAATAAGGACCTCAAAGTGACATATCTGAAAGAGCATAAATTTCACCCCAAACCAGACGACAGCGACATCTATCCTGAACGTAACAATACCTTATGCTAAAGCAATTACGGCGACCCTAATCCAGCCGGTAGCTCCGTCTGCGATAGGTCTGCATTGTACGTCGTCACTTAATGGGCTATTTAACAACCACACATGGATTGCTCTGTTGTAACCCGTAATGTATGACGAGCAGCTTGAGATAGTGGCTGAGACTTGAGATTTATAATGACAAGCCCGTATTTACGGGTTAACTCGATAAAGCTTTATTATTGGAGTGCTTTGAAAGCGTTAATTTATGGATGAGGACATCAGTGGTAGACAATAACTATTATTGGTATATAAGTATTAGTACTTATGTGTAGACTAGATTAAATCCATTGTATCACGTGTAGATATACCAGCGGCCCACACATCTTCCACTTTACCAATGATTAAAGGGTAGCTAGTTCCAATTCTTTTCTTTACTTTTCAAAAAAAATACCTTACATGTATAATAACCTTCCCGTGAAAATAACAAACGCAAAAAAAAATTCAAAATTAGTCCTGGTTGTTGTGTTATGCGTTTATCCATATATTTTACGATTCATATTTATAAATACATATATAAGATACATAGATTACTTAGGTAGGATGTATAAATATAAGATACACTAAATTTTTAAGATTAGGTAGGATATTATTTCTCTCTCTCGTCTCTTATTAAAGAGATCCTGACCTCGTAACTCTCTTTTCTCTATTCCCAACTGGCAAAATCGATTGTAGTAAACAATTCTAAACGAAAGCTTGTGAATTAAAAAAGTTCTATTCAAAATAAGACCAAATGAAAACCACATAACTATACTATACTACACGGCATTAACGTAGCTACCATCCAACCCATTAGAGAAATTCAGACACGGAGGTGAAAATCCAGATGGCTACATATACAACGTACGATCAGCAAGGAGTTCTGTTGTTTTATCACCTTAAGCGGTGAGCAAACACGGGGGACGAGCTGACTGCGTAACTTATGAGCTTGCCAAACTTTGCGCACGTGTTGGTTACATATTGTGGAAACAATAAGATAGGGGTTCCGTCTGTACACATTAAAATTATGAGACACACAATCTCACAATGCTAATCTCCATGTTTGAGTAATTAAATTAAGTTTTGCATGTTTCATGATTACTAATTTCGAACTTTCTACAATCATTGATGGAACAACGGCGATATCGCGAGGCTGCGATGCAAACACTATTTATGAATAAGGGTCCCGTGCTGACTTGAAAATAGAAGAGATTTTTTCAGTTAGTATAGGTAAGTCTTTTTTATTATTAAATTTAGTATGTTGCACGATAATTACTATTAAGTAACCCCTTTAGTAACATACTATGTGCATATTAAAATATCGTATATTAATATCATGCATACGAAATTAGCCTGTCGTTACTACCACATTGATGGCCATAAATTAAGTCTGCGACAGTAAGTCACGCGACATCTGTTGGATGTGTCGTAAAACGTAGTCACAGTAACTATAAGTACCTTCATCTGATATTAAGGAAAGTTGAGTCGCGATTTGTGGTTCGTGTCCATTGTTGCACGGTACGAAATACTTATCCTACTTGTACTTACGAAAGCAGTAACTTGTAGCAAATACTGAACATACAGGTAAGAAAATGTAGGTTACGACAACGTGATACATATTTACGTTGAACTATGTTTATTTTAATTTAGTTCAGTATTTTGTACCATTTGGCCGGTGTGCCTGTGTCTCGTGTTTGTGACAGTCGTTTTGCCATAAGAGCCCAAAAACAGAAACACACACACCTTCGCTGACAAAATAATAGGTATCCTTTATTTTTAAGATAATATCTTAAATCTGTTTTCCATTCTGCAAAGTATCAAATTTTCAATTGCCATGAAGAGGCACTAGAGAAGACACCGGCAGCAGTTCCAAGATACAAATAACCAGTCTCTACAAATCACGTATCGGGAATCAATGCAACCGCTCCACCAAGAAAATGAAAGAGTACTTTCCGTTTGTGGAAAGTGTTTCCACCACATTAACCGCTAATTGTCGCCGGGGAGAGGGGTGAGTGCTGCGGGGGCGGGGAGGGGATGATTTCACGGAGTCGCGCACGCGGCCATATTGCATTGCTTTTCATAATTATACTTATTTTATGCACCGGTGCGCCCCGAGTGCCGATGTCAAAGTTCTCAATGGATGGCTGATATTACAAGAGGTCTCCCTGCGTCTGAGGATGAGGATGGTAATTAACGCTTTTTGCTCTGATTCAATAAAAGTTTAATTGAGTTTTTCGTTTAACAGTTTCGAAAGTTGACATTAGAAATTGACGTTTATTTTAAAGAGTGATTATGTTAGACTGTTTGACGACTTCATTTGTATGTAACTAGTTGGTATTCATGAGAATTTAGTTAGTGCTTTTGAGTCGAGATCACATAGAAGTATAATTAGCGACCATTAAGGGCTTAATACCTGTGTGTATTAATATATATATATATATATATATATATTTTAAATACGATGCCCCACACACAGGGGTGGAGATCTTTGATTTTATTTGCTCGGCACACCCCTGCCCGTCTGCTCGGAGATTCGGAAGTTGTAGTGTTGCGACGCCTATCGTATCTTTATCGATGTCTTTCTTTAGTACGCAGTGCCTAGTAATCTTTCAGTATCCGACTTCTTAAGGTAAGTGTGAGAAAAAAGTTTTTAGGTGTGACACCTCACAGTAAACCAGCGTGAAACAACCACAGCGTTGTGTTTTGCCGTGTGACTGAGGTCACCGGTGCCCCAATCCCTAAATTTACAAATCCCTAATATATACAAGTCGGCAACGCACTCGTAATTGCTCTGGTACTGCGAGTATCCATGGGTGGCGCTGATAGCTTACCATCAGGTAACACGTCTGCTCGTTTGCCGACCTACCACATAAAAAAAAAGAAAAACATCGTGCTTAAAGTTCCTTTCTTATTAAAATGTACGTTATTTATTCAGTTATTTAATTAATTAATTTTATGAGGGAACGGCTAGAGACATACAAAGAGGAACTTCTTGTGAACTGAACAGACATTAAGCTACAAAGTACTCGGGTTTTATTTTAGCGGCATAAGCGTTACATCGACTATACCCCATCCCTATTATTCAGTGGCCTGCTTGAGATTTAAATGAGGCAGACATGTCTCAGTCTGGAGTTTGATTCCCAACCGAGTCCCGCCCACGACTATTGAATTCTAGTGCAGAGACATTGTGACCGCAGTTATTTACTATGCCTTTATTCTGAAGTGGTTTAAATTGATATACTATATGTAGTTAATGTACATACTTTAGGGATTATGTAATTTACTTACCTATCTTATTTAAAATTTGAATATTCTAGTCTCTTTGACAGAATTAATATATTTATTACAACATTGCTGGGCTCCTATTGGTTTTAGATTGATTTTTATAGCATATCACTCAAGAACATTGTAGCTATGAAAGAATTTTTGTTGACCCCCTACATAGAAACTTACAAATTTTTCCTCTTTATAATATTAGTATAGATATATTTTCTTTCTTTTCCTTCGGTACATAAGTAATATTAAAATAATCGTAATACAAATGTCCTCTAAAGATAATTAACACAAGCGTTTTTTCTTAATTAAATTTGATAATAAAAACAGAACTGAAAATGTTTCATAAAAAAATTCTAATTTACCGTGAACTTATGAATATTTTTTCACTTCCAAGTAATATCGCACTCACAATCATACTTAACGACTTTTAAAATTAAAACAAGTAAAAAGTTACCGTCTGGCAATTTTAAAGTTGAGAGATTAAGAATCTGTGCCGTCTGGGACTCGAACCCGGGACTTCGCCCACCGGTAATTGTTACTGCACAGTTTAATTGCACCTCTTAATTTAAGGGTCCGTTAAATTAGAACTGTAGTTAGAGTTCACAAATTTTTTGAAGATAATAACTGCATATTTTGAAGACGCCGCGCCATTACGGAATCTTGCCATTAGTCGGGAAAGTAATTAAATATCTCTCCAAGGAGTTCGCATATTTTTTAACACTGGCAATAAATATTATACCCGATGTTTTTAATTTAAGATTTATAATTCTGACATCTATAAATCTATTCTTGTCACTTTACAAAAAAGAAAATGTATGTATGAAAAGTAATAGATAATTGAATACCTGCTATCGATGACTATGTACCACACACGTATGTAGATACACATTTACCAAATTATCAAATACATACTTCGTCTGTTTTCCTTCCGAAATCTTTATTCTACTTATTTAAATTCAAATTCTTTATTTTAATACTTAGGGCTGATTTTTTAATAGTCAGATAAATGTTATCTGAGGATTAAATTTGTTGCTGTCACTGTCTTCTACAAACATTCTGACGCGACAGCATCATAATTATTACCCAGAAAACTTTATCTAATCATTGAAAAATCAGCCCTTAAAATGTAAATAAAAATCCCTAATCTCCCTCCACTATAACCCTATCAATTTAAAACCCTTTCAATTCGATTCCCAGTTTCTTTTTCCTGTAACAATATTTCACGAGCACCAGTTGTTGTTTAACAAAAACATTATGTTAGCGCGATATATCGCCAACCAACTGACTGGCTTGGGGAGGACGGAGGGCAGAGGGCAGAGGGAAAAAAAGAGTATCAATTGTAAGGGAGTCTATGATTTATGGTCTTCTGGATTAAAATGTTGTGGTGAGAGGGTGCTACGGGCAGAGGTTGAGGGAATGTGAATTCGTAATGCGAAGTTTATAATCTATGGCTTCATTATAATCTGTGGTTGTCGTCGGAAAAAAGCCATGTGAGTCTATAATAGTAACTTAGAGAAAATAGATGTAACATTAGTAAGGTTTCAAAAATATATGGGGTATTTCTATTGGAATAATTATAATACATTAAACTTTAGATTCCTTTTTGCATGCTCCTTTTTGTCATGGGTAGTTTGTGTAAGTTGAAACTATTTTTAAATTACGTTAGTAAATGTATTTTATTATTCAATTTTCCATATCTTAACCCTTTTCATTAAGAGCATATTTCAGTATTGAATAAGACCATGTGATGACAATATTGTAATAAATAGTTTTTTATTATTTATTATTTGCGTTATCCGTACCGTCGCGTCGTTTAGACGTCACAGATTGTAGTTCAAATAATAAAATCTATCACGGTTTAAAGGCATACAATTTAGTTAGTATATTAAATCATAAATTGTTAACTCCAATTTATCAGAGTTTTCTCGAAAAATCGTCTTAACGCCCTCATCGTTGGAGTATAGAGATAAAAGCAGGCGACGCTAATACCCGGCTGCTAAAATAAATTGTGGAGCTTACGATACGCTGCTGTTAATCGCGAGGGATAATGAATCCTCTCTCCGGGATGAAGGAGGATCATATTCATTTACACAACGGTTTTAACATGAATTTATTAAATGTCTAGAAGAATGTTTTCTCAACATTCGGAGAATTTTCTCGCGATTCTATTTCATTTAGTTTGTTTCTTACACAGGCTGTAGGGAATCGGTTGACGAGTCAAGTTTTCTTATATTCTACCTTGGTTTATATATATATATAAGTAAATATTATCTCGAATATAAGGTATCTACGTATGATACTTGATATTTGCTGTTTGTTTTTTATTGAGGGCTAGCTGACCCGGCGAACTCTGTACCGCCTCATATATAACTATATTTTCTGACCTTTTAATCTTAACTTTTAACCTTCCCAGGACTTCATCGAATCTTTTACGACAAAAGTAATTCAAAACGGACCAGACGTTTTAGAGTTTTACCGAGACTAACGAACAGATTTTTTTTATGTATAAGATAATTTGATAAAAAAGAAGCCTTTATGGTTAAGCACTTAAAAATATTAAGTAAGGAAGTAGACATTTTTGATATACATACATATATCACATTCCACACTACTGATATTTGTAGCTCCGACTACAACACACGTATATGGGTCCAGCTAACATGATATCCTATAGAATTATCCCAAACATGATATAGTAACCAATCAGCGAATATTAAATGAAAGTATCCCGTCCCGGTCCGTGGACCGCATCACTAATGAGTCATTCCCGGGGGTGGAAGATGGTGAATGGTGGGATGGTGTATGGTAGATGGTGGTGGATGAAGTTATAAATACGGCACGTGTGCTGGGTGCTAAGGAGCCAGCTAATCAACACGTACTCCCGTAATTGAATGACGTCTTGGGTACGACGTGCTAATAGAATATTTGGTATTCATATTGCACAAGTTATTCTGGAGAATTTAATTGTACTGGTTACTAGCGACTGATGACTAGATTTGAACTGTTGGGCGGATTTGAGAAGACATTATCACGTAGTATCTTGTTAAACTTACTTTAATTGTTGAGTTTTGATAAATGAAAATTAAGGGTCTATTTAAAATGACTTCATTGAAATAACCGACTTACCTGCCATTGTAATATAAATTGTAACTTCTTCTGATTATTCAATTTCGGTAATTGAAAAGAGAGAAACATCGGTTTGTTTCTAATGTCGCACAGTTGCCGTCTCCAACCACAATTCCTAAAATGAAGATAACCAATTCATGCTAGTACGTACCCGGTCACACGGAGCTGGTGCGTGCAGCTGCCTGGCCTGCCCTCTGCCCAGAGCCTCCCGCTTCCTCTGCGCGCTGAACAGCCTAAGCTCCTTGCGTTCCTCATCAGACAGCGCATGGCAGTACCGCACCTGGAATGTGGAAGTAGATCATGTGAAGACGTAGATACGACCGAGGTATTTTTTTTTGTTTATAAAAAAGCACTTTAGTGTTTCGTATTTTCTAAATAAGAATTATTTTTACCAATGGTGGGGTAACTGAAACGTAGCTTGATCCCCATATTATGATGATCAGTGAGTTTAATGAAGAAATATCGTTCATGCAAATTCGATACTGTATATCAGATAGGTTATATTATTGTTGAGATACATTTGAGTATTTTGTTTAAAGTTCACATGGACAGTTACAATTTTATAACAAAACAGACAGACAGACGTGCTCACGGAGAAAATTTAGCAGTGATGATCAGCCATGATCATTTAGATGTGTAAGCCAATAAATAGAGTAGCAGCGAGCACCAAAGACCCTGAGCATGCTGTCGCCGTCCCCATGCAGCGGTGTGTGGTGGCAGTTACCTTGTAGCTGGGGTGGGCAGGAGGGGTAGTTACCTCGTTGTCCTGAGGGGGCAACTGCTGCAACAGCTGCTTCAGCCGGTACCGCTCGCCCACGCTGTTCACGTAGGGAACCTTGTCTTCGGGCAGCGCGGAGAAGTATAGGTGCACCTGGAAAAAGTTTAACATTTGTTTTAACAATTTACATCTTGCGGAATCCGGATAGATTTGTCACTTTGGTTGGCTATGATCATAAAAATTATTTGATTTTGATATGTCAAAATGTCCACTGATGCAATTAGAGTGTTACTAGCATAGGTTAAACGAACTTAGTAGTTAATTACTGACTATTACTAACAATCTCAAAAACAAACTAAGTACAAAGTTTTCAATCAGGTCAAACAATATTCCCCAAAAGAGAAACTGTCGTTACAATATATCTTGCACTAATACAGTGCATTAAGTTATTATGAGGAAGAAATATTGTCCGGTCCGTGCTGGACACTGATAGTGGCGTTATGAGATTACAGCACAAAATATTACCACACACTGACATGTTGGTAATTGATTTTGCGAGGGAGGAAAGCTGGAATTTCTTCTCTGTTGACAAACTATACATGTATAGCTATCGTATGCTGTCACTTTTCATTGTGTTCTATAATCTTCGTATTGTTAAAATGCATTCTTAATTTATGCAATAGATTTATATTTTGGGACTGGTGATCTCCAGGCTGTCTAAATATGTTGTCCTTGAGGTTAACTTCTTCTTCGGATTCTTTGCCTAAACATTAGTGTTACACTGTTCTCACATATCAGAACCGACTAAATGATGTAACAAAGAAATATATTGTAAAACTGATTAAAAAAAAGTAACCATGGAGTTTCTTGCTCGTTCTTCTCCATCGGAATCTACACTTTGGAACGAGCAAATAGCTTCTTTACTTTTTTGCTTGACGTTCAAAAGTGCCTAAGTATTGTTTTCTAATTGAAATAAATGATTTTTGACTTATGACTTTTGACATTGATTATTTTAAATAAGTAAAACGCAGACACGTTGCCATCGAGTTAAATAAATAAGACCAATTCACATGTATAGAGGTATTTTGTGGAAGACAGTTTTTAAGTAAAAATCTTATCGGCCACTAAGATTTTCCTTAAAGAAATGCAAGGTAAGATAAAATGTGTTCTGGAATCCCCGCGAGACTTTACCCGTAAAACGGAATACTCAATGAGGCAAATAGAACTTGCTATCAAAGGTAGAAAAAGCTGAAACGTAGTGTCTTGAAAGAAATGCATACGTTTATTTCATTCATTTTAATTTTCAGCTGTGACCGTTCCGATGCTAAGGCAGCAGTATACCTAAGTATGTGCACTTTTTGAAAATATTTATCAAGTCTGTCAATACTTATAAAATAAGTTGTGAACAAATTTTAATCATTAAATGAATCCGTTTATGGAGTATCATTGCGTAAGATATTAATGAGACATATGCACCTCATAGCGGAGTAGGTAATAAAAGGCGGTGTGAAGAATCATAATGAAAACTATACGTGAGCTGGATGTATATTGTATGTAATGTAATATTGTGATTAGTATTATTAAAGATTGCTGCCTAAACTAGAATTGTACAACAGTAATTATAGTACGAGAGCCCACGACCAAAATTTTTGTCTCATAGCAATACGACCAAAATCGCATCAAATCGATAGATACGATTATCTTGAACTCAAAAATACCAATATCAGAAATTTTCCGCAAAATGTCTGAAAACAGGTTTTTGGTAATCATGGCAGCAATACGAAAAGTTGAAAAAAAATATCCGTATTGCTATGATACAGGTCGGCTAAATTTGTTGACATTTTCAAAAATGCGCTCAGTCTATATGCTACGCGCAAAATGTCTGAAAACAAACTTTTTCGTAATACAATTATAAAATCTATGTACATTTTCACTATCAGACGTATTGCTATAATACCGACTGTCTTTTTTTATTGACACAGCAGAAATGGCCTCCCACGCAGTTGCTACACTTTCGACCGTTACTACGCGCGTAGTCGCGTTTAGAATCATACAATCTAACAATTTTATAGGGTTTTTGCCGTATTGCTATGAGACATGGTTTTGGTCGTGGGCTCTCGTACTATTACAATATAGCATAGTAACTTATTTCTTAATAGAAGGAGTTGTTTATAATTAGGTGCTACGGTTAAAACCCACGTTTCAGATTTAGACTGAGCTCTCGAAAATTGTTGGACTTGACAATAGAAAGAATTGGAACCTGGTAGTCCACGCTGCAAGTAGAAGGCAAAATTTAGTCGCTAGTGAATTTCTTATACGAATCACTGAAATAGTTTAATTTACTATAAAAGGAGGACAATAAAAAAAAATGAATTCCCGTTACTTTACAAAGTAAGCTCGCAAGATCCGACGACTGTTATTGCAACCCTTTAAAGCAGTAACTTGATGACGTCAGCAATAAACTTAAGTACAAGTCATTCCCAAACTTGAAACGCGTTTCTTAAGAATAGGAACGTTACACTACGGTCCACGGGAGGGGAGGCTCCGGAGAGACATTTTAATTTTTTGCTTCGCTGCCTTCCAGTGGATGCTTTATTTTTACTGTAATTATAAATACCGAAGTCTCCGTAGTATTCATTCGGTGTCATTACTGGGAGACCGCAGGCGGTCCCCTCCGGGGCACAAAGTTATACTCTCAAGTTGTTCCCGGACCGAAGTGGTTATACAATGTTCCGGCACATTACTTCGTGCATAATTTGCATTAAATTCTTATATTCTGTGTTTATTTAGACGTATTTTGGGCTTTAAAGTGTCTTAGACGATGTCGTGAAATTCAATCTGTGGCTTGGAATAGTGCAATTTTAAACAGAACTATTTTTTATTTATGGTTCAATAGAGATATCATAGAAGACAAGTATCTGTTAATTTTATATATATATATATATATTTGAATTTTGATGACAAAAAAAAATGTAGATGATCAAGTACACAATTACATAATTATCCTTTTTCCTAAGGAAGCGACATAATACTAAGTGCGGGTGCAGTGACATGATACACATCACACGTGACTGCAGCCGCCCTGACACACGTAATGACATATTATGCAGAGATTAACATCAGCCCAGCGTCGGGTACTGCCCGCTACATTGTAGTAAAGTTGACGTACTCACGAACTTAAACGTTCTATTTGATTTTCAAATACATTTAAGGGTTAATATACCTAATAATGTATATACTTATTATTTGTTCATGCTGTAACGACTATAAAAGTAAAATAGCAACGCAAACCACTCCTATTTGAAAATGTGAAAAATAGAAACATTAAAAATGTCCATTTTCCTAAAAACAGTTTCGTTGACAAAAGCCACAAAAAGCTTCAAAAGACAAAAAAGAGCAAACTGTCGCTAAACAATAGCTCACGGGGACAAAGGGTGTATTGTGGAGTGTGGTTAGCTGGCAGGTTGCAGCGGCCGGCACTGGCCACTTTGTTCGGGAACTTGTCCGTCTGAGCGGCGGGCGGCGGCGGCGGGCTCTACGCGGGGAATGCAAAGTGCCGCGTACTGCGTTGTTAGTGGTGCGTTTTCTTTTTTTATAACAAGGGGAGGGGGGAATGGACGCCTCGCTTTTAGATGATATTTTGTGGTTACGAGACAAATGAACAAGTCAAGTTTAGTAGCAATAAATAAAGTTTCAAATTACCTGTTCTGGCCGTAAGCCCGGCGGCACCCAGGTGTACTCCTCGAGCGCGCATCCGGAGTCGTCATCGCTCTGCGAGTGTCGGTGAGGGTCTCCCGGCTTCATCAACCTCTCCGCGTGCTCCAGCAGCCCTCGGAACTTGCCCTGAGGCACCGGATGGGGCGACAGCGACATCGCCGACTGGGGCGACTGAGGCGACTGGTAACTCTGCCCAGGCTGATTCAGCTGAGACACGCTGTGACTGTGCAGCAGCCCGAACTCTGGGTAACTCTGGTTCTGGATCGGCTGGCTCCGTCTAAAGTTCGGGTACGAGTAGGGGTGCGGTGAGTTAGACTGGCTGGGTGCTGACGAGCCGCTGTGCGAAGGTTGTGGTGATGGAAGTGAAGGAAGTAGCCTCGGTGACGTGGGGGGTGACGCCGGCGCTGGAGGTGGTGGGGAGGACGCCTGCTCGTGCAGCGGTGGTGGAGAAGACCCCGTCGGTGACACTACGCAGTTCCGACATACGGGCCTGGAAAGAAGAAAAAGAAAACAATTATTATTTGTACATTACACCAAAAAGATGTTAATCAAAAAGTACCTATTTACAAGTGTATGATCGTATTGGTTTATTGCAAAAGTACATAACAAGTTGTATGACACGTAATAATGGCTCGTTTCCACTAATACAATAACAGTATCGTGACCACAGCATCAGCTCCGATTGATCTATTACGTGTACTTATCATTAATCTCCAAGATAAACATCATCTATTATGACAATAATTAATTGCTATAAGTGTGGTGGACTAGTTCCATTAAATATAATTCCTGTGGACAAGAACAGGACAGTTCGTATTATATTTTCACAAAATACTTAAGTAATATAAGTATGGCAGATAATCGAAGGTCTACTTTAATGGAAGTCTGTAGTAATTTAATCTTTATCGTTGAGCTAACATCTTTCATAAAATTAATTGACTCATAACTGTTCGGTCGCCGCACGTAAAGTCGTAAAGTGCTGGTGTTTGATTCCCGTTGGGTGCAATGAAACTAGTCTTGTAATAGTGCCACAATGTCCTCATGTAAAAATACCGACGCGGAAAGTTACATCGCACGCCGCAGACAGACGGCAGGGCTGATACGGAATTATTATCAAATTTAAATTAAGTTACAGATGTGTGGCGTCATACCCATGTTCTGAATAGTGAATAGGATAAAGTTTGCAGTTATTGTTATAAATACATTGGTTTTGTTATAGCTTGACGAAGGTACCGAATATATTTTGACGTATGAAATCCTAACAAAATTCTTTACACCCTAGAATCTCATTCAATTTATAATACAATCAGGTATGTTAGTCAAGGCAACCATAAATACTATAAAAAGAGTCAAATAGAATGCGTATAGTTTGGTTGCAACCCTTTGAATATCTCGTTCGATCGTGTTAAGTTATTCTAATTGTGCGGAGTCGTGGTCGAGCTGCTATTTTTATGTGTTCACCACTTCGTGACAAACTGTCGCATTATTTCCCACAGCACGGGAGAGTGGCCGACAACCCTACCTTGTAATTTCCCGCTAGATATGCGCACTCGCAGGCGGCGATTGTAAATAAACTTTATTAGGGCGACACTCCCTTTACCGCGCACTCAACCTCGAGGGATGACCTGCTTGGCAAGCCATTTCTCTTAAACAACAACTCTTTGCATATTCTACATCGACTACAAGCCTCGTTGTGAATACAAATTGAAAATGTCCATGCAATCTATTTGGCAGAATCTAAATAACAATCATCTGTACACGGCAATCAGCGATGCCATTTTATGCTTCCTTATGAAATAATGTCAAAATCATCACAATTATTACCGTCATTTGTCATCTCATCTCCGACCTGCCGCTGAGCGAAAATGTCACTGTCATCCGTCAAACCCTTTGAGGCAACCCCGCGACTGCCGCGTCGGTCCTACCGACCGCTATCGAGCACAGATCTCACGACCTACGCGAGCGATATAATCGGGAGTCGCCTACTATCGATACATCACTCGGCTGCCAGTAATTGCTCAGTAGATGCCGGCGATATTAATAAAAAGAGCGCGAACCGAGATCTAGCCGATTGATTGGCTCGTATCATTTTATAGACGAAGTATAGAAAATGGCGGTTTTTGTACAACTTTGTATAGGTGTCATGAATATAAATGTTTAATTTCTTAAGAGATTAGGCTTAGATTGTATCATAAATAGGAAGCTGCCGGTAGCTCGGATGAGAACTGCTTTTTGCTGTAGTGAATCATGCTTGCTTTGTAGTTTTTATACTTATTTACTTTCTGTTTATCTTGTTTGACTTTCATTAACATTGTAATTGATATTTCTGTACGTATGAAGTAACTATATAATCGGCTTAGCATAGGCGATTGTAATTTAATGTATCTTGAAGTTACGACTCGTTATGGAGTAATACAATATTCATATTGAAGAAATACAAACATTAATTTTACATTCGCGCCCACCATTTAGCACAAGGAAGGTCAAACGTCATCAACCTATTTAACACACCGGCTTTACATAAAGCTTCCATACGACAACGGCCTTTATGTCCCACAAACTAATGTTCATTTTCACTTACACATAATAGACGAGGATTTATGCGTGTTGGTGTGTGAAATAAAACAAATTGGGCGGGCATACAAAACGTTGGGTATTTACGACCCCTGCGCCGGCGGCCGGTTGGAACTTTCGACACGTATTTATTAGGCAGGTTGTATTCCGTCTGCTTCATATTATATGCTAATGAGAGGGACCGAACTACGTTCATGATTAATTTCACAAGATTGAAAGCTTAACTGTATTTTGTAGTTCATTAATTTTGTTATTGTTTGGAGAATCACTAAAATAATTGTTATCTATGTAACGTTTGTACACTTCTCATATATTCTCATAATCCTTTAAACCCAAACTGTGTAACCGGGTAAGGATTGGGCCTCCAGTAACCTCACACACGCGGCGAAACACAATGTTAGTAGTGTTTCACGCCAGTTTTCTGTGAGCCCGTTGAATCACTCCGGTCGAGCCCGCCCTTTCGCGCCGATGCATGGCTCTCCCACACTTAAAAATGTATAAAACAATATATGTATATGTATACCTTCCATTACGATTCCTTTTATACAATTAGCCAACATTAATTGTAACCTGTTAATACAATACCCACTCCAGTATCTCCACGTTAATATATGTTCACGGTAATTTTCCCGTTAACGCAAACGCGATGTGACGCGTTAAGCCAGCGTTTAACGCATAATTTCATGGGCTATTGTTCCCAGTTATCTGTGAGACAAGTGTAACTGTTACACTGACGGGTTAACTCACTCAATTACGCATGCGACTACGATGCTACTTTTTGGAGTAATATTTCGAAGTGAAAATTGTGAGAAACGTAGTTTTCTGATATAGGAAAATTGATCTCGCTAAATGTCAATAAGAGCTAGGCCGATTAAGTTAATTTTGGTCTTGATATAAGGTCGGAAGGTTTATGTTATATACAAAAATTACTTGAACATTAAAAATAACATAATTTTTTTCCCGGTTCGTCATACTTTTCTTGTTTACTTTATACATGTTTAAATTTAAGCTTTAATCTTCACTAGCTTTTCCCGCGACTCGTTTGCGTGGAATAGTGATTTCCTGCAGATTTTTGGTATAAAAATCATCCGAGTTCCAAACTATGTCTGTATCGAATTTCTCAGAAATCACAGGACAGATAGACAGAGTTACTTTTGCATTTTCAATATTATACTATATATATAGATAGTAAAGATATAGATTTTGTTTTATGATTGTACACGATGTCTTGTGTTTTTAACTATAAAATTTTCTTGACACAGGTTTGTAGGAAGAAATTCCTTTAGGAATATGCAGTTCCTTTGTTATTTATTATATGCATTGTGTCTAAATATTTATTATTTTGTTTGCATAAATAAATAAATACATAAAACACAAGTCTTTTGTCGAATTCTTTTATGAACTTGATGCACATATGAAAGACCACAATCTCCAATCTTCCTGTCTACCTACCAATAGTCCTGAAGTTTGAAAAAGCTCTTTATATATTTGCAGAAAAGGTCTATACTCGTAGAACAGCTGGGATTCCAAGGGTTGTTGATAACGAAATGCATGATAAATGTATTTGTCTATAAGGTGTATGAACTGACTGACTGTTTTACATTTATAGTTACACTAGCTAAGCCTTGCGGTTGTACTCGCAAGTTAGTTCACTGGGGCTGTGGCGGTCCAAGAGTGAATGGATTTTACCAAATCGGTCGATTAGTTTCGGAGTTTATTCAATCCAAAGAAACAAACAATTAAATATTTCTTCTTTATTTCATTAGCATAGAAGAGGTTAAGCTTTTCTGTTGTATTGCAAGCGTTACAGTATATAATCAAATATGTAAGGTAGGAATACACTGTTCATACCTTCAAATCCGGGTCCAGCCACCTCATACAAAATAACGGCCTTTGTTTCAAAACACGTAGGTCATAGAAATAATGTCATCGCGTTTTGTAGTTAGCAGCGAACAGACGGACATTCCCACGTAGTAGCGAGCGGCGCCGGCGTGCATACGAATGCCAATGTTTTTATGATATTACATGCAGGACATGGAGTGACAAGTTCATATACCTAGTTATACAAAATTAAATTTATTCGTGAATGACGAACTAAGCTTCTTGTAGTGTTTTGGTCATATTTTGTAACTGGCAAACGTACAAAAATTATTTCTTTTTCATAATCAAACAGCGCGTTGTCTTAATTACGATTGTAATCTTACTTTGTTGATTGATAACAATTTAAAATAATAAAATGAATGATTGAATTAATGAGATACAGTCTCAAATATCAAATGACCCAAAGTAAGACTTAAACTGAGACCTGCGTGCTTTATTTCTTCTGTAAATGAGCAGATGGATTACCCGATGATAACCAGTCAGCGCCGCCTAGGAACACGGAGGAGTCACCAGTCTGCTGCCGACCTTGTGGCGATTAAGGGATTGGGGATCCTCAATCTCACGGCGAATCGTGTGACTGTGTTCGCCATTAGTATATGTCGTGTTGAATCGTAGTTTAGTGACTGGTATCTCGAGTGTGCAAGTTTAATTTGTATCATAATAATACAACACATTATTTTTTTTTCATAAAAATCAAAACTACCATGGAAATTATGCTTTATATTTGTAGATGGAACAGTAATCTTTGAAAAATATTTGAGTACCTACTGGTAAAAGCTATAACTGTGGTCGGCGACTTAGGTCAACTGTTTGCTTTGGTTTATTGCGCATTCCCTCACTGAGTCACACACTTTCGCGGTTTCTGTCGTTGAGTTCTGACCTTATTACTATCCACTAAATGCTCTGCCTTATTATTTAGTTTGTTATAGAATTGTATGGTAGGTTATTTTTCTATTGCATATAATATTGGATCGCAGGAGTCCCATACCTATTCCTGACTGAAGTATGACATGGAAATTATGAAAAAGATTCTTATCTTTAAGCAGTTTAGATATAACCTTTTTTTGTAGTTAGTTTTTCTCAACTAGAATACTTAGGGATTTATAGTTGGAAAAATAGTTTGGATTTTGTAAAAAAACCAAGCTGTTACCCGGTTGGTCAATAAGGTCCGAGCTAAATAGTTATATTCATGCAAACGCAATGTGTATTATACAATATTTTAAGTCAATATGTCTACTTAAAAATTTGGTTACAAAATTTCCCTTCACGAGTATATTTCTTTACGAACTTTATTTAACTTGCATTGTACTCCATGTTAAATTAAAGTTCGTTATAAAAATATTGTAAACGAATCAAATATCTTACTACTCCGAAAAAAAAAGCCGAAACAAAGCGGTAAATTATTTCGAACCACTCAAACAAAAAGAAATAATCCAGCCATTATTGTAAAAATCACAATTGATTTTTTATTCCTTTTTCTTTCCCCTTTCATCCTGTTCTAGGACTCTGTGTCCTTGCTTCGCACCAACCGCAAAAATTCTCTGCACTGCCCTATGGTTGACTGTTAGAGAATGCCTTAAGGCATTAAGTCCGCCATTCACACTGTTTGTATGAAGAAGAAATAAATAAATAAATAAATAAAATATTGAAAAACCTGTGTCGCAGCTCGGAATCCTAAACACCAATATCAGTTTTTACATAATAACACATAATTACAATAACGTTGCGTTTATAGTCGCGTGTGACGTTAATAACTGTTATTTTGTTAATAACGTTACTCAACCGGTTGCGTTTTTGATATCTACTTCTCTTATTTCAGTATGCTCAGTCGTGACACAACCACACTCGGATCCACATTGATTAAAAACTTAATTGTAATCCATCTGATTAAAAACTTTTTGTCGTTTCCGTTTCAATTATAAATTTTGAAATAACGGTTATTTTAAATAGCAGTTGTTTTAGATTTCAAACTATTTGCATCTCGTCATGTTGGTACTTACTGAGTACTTGGCTTGTATCCGGTGTTTTGGTCTAGAGGTTTTCACAACATTTCAATAATCTCCATCTCTTTGGTGATGCCGTTAAGTATCAATTATGTTTGAATCTCTCGGTAAATTTCGAAATTACAGAAAGTAAGTATGGAGTTGTCCATTTGTAAAAAAACTTACAAATTCAATATCATTATGTATTTGCATTCTTTTAACTTGTATAGTTATAAGTTGATAAATAGGTACGTTTTAGCTTTAATTATAACCTTAGTGTTAAGTGTGGGAGAGCCATGCTTCGGCACGAATGGGTCGGCTCGACCGGAGTGATACCACGGCCTCACAGAAGACCGGCGTGAAACAACCACAGCGTTGTGTTTCGCCGTGTGAGTGAGGTTACTGGAGGCCCAATTCTTCCCCGCCCCCAATCCTTCCTCAATCCCTAAATCTCCAAATCCCTAATCCCTAAAAGGTCGGCAACGCACTCGTAAATCCTCCGTTGCGGATGTCAATAGGCGGCGGTGATTGCTTACCATCAGGTAATTCGTCTGCTCGTTTGCCGACCAATTACATAAAAAAAATAAAAAAGACCTTTGTTTGTGTTAGTTTTCTTTTACCTTGAAATTTTGTTATTTTTTTCTTATAAAGGACCGCAACGCGTTTATTATGTCTCGAAGATTATATTAGCATACTAGCGACCCACCCCTGATAAGCACAGTAGTGTCCAAATACATCATTAACAATAAGCCTTTTTTTACTCTACTTTTTATTTATTTATTTTATTTCTTCTTCTAACAAAACAGTCTGATTGGCGGACTAAAATACGGGGGCGAAAAAATAGTTAATACGAAAATATTACTTGTTTATATTCGGTTAGTATAATTTACACCATTTCAAATTCGCTGTTAATCTTTGTTATTTAAGTTCCGAGTGTTAATTTCCTCCGACCCGTTTCGAAGAGTTCAATCTTAACGCATGTAATCCGTAACATTTCTCATCAGGCTTCGGCCAGCATCGGTAATCATTCGATAATGTTCGGCTTCCGACTAATTAATGATTGGAAGCCGTTGACCCTGGACCATCAGAGCGGAAAGGTTGAGAGTCTACCAACCTTGATTATACCTTCCTAGCAAGATGTAATTGTCTTTTATATTTTGGTAGAAAATGTTTTTTTTTGTTTATAATCTAGTGGAATGTTCAAGTAATTGGAAGTTAATTGTTATGTATGAAGAAGTTTAACACGCGACTCGAATGCCTTTGGTAGATTTTTTTATTCACGCGAAGAACACGTTTTGCGGCCAATGGTGACGTGTTTTTACTAGATTATTTTCTCAGTATAGTGATCGAGGTGGACAACGCGAGTAAAAGGGACATAAATATAGTGCAGGGCTGGCTAGTGGGCTTTTCTTGCAGGGTAGAAATCACTGTGCGATCAAAAGATTGCTTGTTCCGTGTTTGAATGTCAAGTGTATGCATTTACGACGTAGTAGAAAATACTACTTAGCAGGGGCAACGTTAAAAAATCGCTCGACCAGGCTGGTTGACCCGGTGCACCACTGCTTGAGAAATAACGGGGTTTCAGTGAGTAAGAGTCTGATAATCCCTCTCGCCCCACCCAGGGCTAGAGGGACTTAAATGATTTATATCTTAAAGAAAACCTGGTTGGCTAAACTAGCTAGCCAATTATTATTTAGGAAATGTATAGAAAAATGCGAATTAAATATTCTAGTAGTGAGACAGACGTTAGATATAATTAGGTATACCTATAATCTAATAACCGTCACTTTACGCCTCTAATGAACCGCGTATTTCGATACTATCGGATTGAGATTAATTGTCTATGGTCTGAGATTAATATTGTAGATTTCTTAATCGTTTCCATCGACTGTACGAACTGAGTCATAGTAATAAAACGGACGATTTCTGTACGATATCAATGTTTTGCTTTACTTACTAGCTTTTACCTGTGGCTATGTCCAAAAGGAGCCCTACGTCCTTCTCCATAATCCATATCTTAAGTACCATATCACATAATCAGCCTATAAATGAGCACTGCTGAACAAACAGAAAAGGTATGAGCACGAATCGCCAGGCTGTGGTTCATGGCAGATTGGCGATTCCAAACTTTTAAAATTACAAATTATAAGTCCACATTCACTTACGATGTTATCTTTCACAGAATCTAAGTTGCGTATACGAGTAAATAATTCTAAATTACATTAACGTGGAAAAAGTCACATTGATTGCCTCGTTCGAAAAAAACCTACTGTTTTTTATGGAGTAGGTCGGCCCCGCGCATTGACACCTGCAACGCCAAAGTAGTTACGAGTGCGTGGCCGGCCTTTTGGGGATATAGGTTTCGAATATTTAAGAATCGGGAAGAAACGGGGAGAAGGGTATTGGGTCTCCGGTAACCTCAATCACACGGCGAAATACAACGCTGTGTGCTTCACGCTAGTTTTCTGTGAGGTCGTAGTATTACTCCAGTCGAGCCGACCTATTCGTACCGAAGGTCGGCTCTCCCACACTAGTATGGGGCACATATTTAATATATTAATTCCACTAGTTTTACACAGGTAGCAACACTGATAACTTGAACCACTTACAACTTTTCCAGGAAGTTATATCTATAGGCATAATACCTACACACACACAGATTTCCCTAGTGTCAACTTCATAATCAATTCTAGTATGAATAAATTGATTAAAGTAACGCGTCCTATCAAATTAATCGAGTCCACACACCGGCGACACTGACTGATGTCTAGTGTCTGGTATGACTGGTATCTTGCTTATAGGGAAGTTACCACATATCGGATCTAGATACGGATTAGGTTATTACGCCCCTTTGTTTTGTATTTTTGCAATGTATGTCAAATTATGAAATTATTTCAAACTAGCTTTTGCCCGCGACTTTGTTCGCATGACATTGTGACTTGCTGCAGATTTTGGGTTTAAAAACTATCCTATGTCCTTTCTCGAGTTCCAAACACACTGTACCTCAAATTACACACAAATAGATTCAGTAGTTTAAGCGTGAACCAAAAACATACAGACAGAGTTACTTTCGGATTTATAATATAAGTTTCGACTAGCTTCTATTAGTGGCTTCACGTCACGACATACAATTTTCTATGATTCGGATTAAATTTGTATTATTAAATAAGTGTAATATGAAAAAGTATTCCTCAATCAATATGTACTTATTTTTGCGTCTATGTTATAAGCAGAATTATTTATTATTTTGCACAATTTTGGATAAACATTCTAAACTTGATTACAAAAAAAACAGTCATACCAAGACTTACACACATCAGTAAAATGATCGAAATATATTATAGTGTTTTACAATGTTTGTACAGATTTTTAGTCTGATATCCGAAAGCTTCGGTTTTAGTTACGGATCTTGATAACAGTGCAGTGCAGGGCAGCCAGTGCCAGTGGCTAGGCGAGTGAAGTGGCCATATTAACACAAATTAAATAATTAGTAACTGTTATTAAATTGTTGTTTCCTGTACATGGAGCGGAGCTTATGAGGTTAAATTTCCTTTCAGATATAAATGTGTTTTTCTATAATACTGGTAACTGTACCACTACTGGGAAACAACTAGTAAGTTTATGTGCCCTCATCATTTCTTAATTTACTTCATATTAGGAGTGACTAAACAAACAAAAGTATATTTGAACGAGAAAAAAAGACATAGTTGAAATTGATAATATTAATATATTTAAAAAACGTCTACATGAATTCTTGGCAACTAAGTGCTATTATAAAATTAATGACTATTTAGATGAAAGATGCTAGGCCTACTATATCCGATTTGCTTGTATATGTGATTGGTTTCTCAAAATGCAACCAACACTGACTATATTGAGTGATTTTATTCAAAATAACTATGGATTTACCTATGACATTCTTTATTTTTATTCTATTTTCATCCTTGAATTTGACCATTTAATTTTTGATATATACTAACATTAGATATTGTTTGTAATTTTGTGCTTATCATGACATTCCATATTATTATTATATTATTTAACCAAATCTTTGACATTCTGCATTAGGGATTAAAGCTCATGATGTGACTGATGGTGATGGTTCAGTGGTTAAACTTCCATTATGAAACGTTTGTTCCTGTGTAGATACTTAAATGACTGAATGTATTCTTATTACCTCAATTTATATACTTAATTCTACTTATAAATTTGTATGCTTCAAGGCAAAACATAGATGGTCTCGCTGTATTGCACTGTATGTCAATCATTCAAACAACTTTATATAACCTATGTTTACGAATAAACGATTTCATTTCATTTCATTTCATTTCATAATTATTGTTTGCCATCTTAATTATAAAGAAGGCAACTTAGTATTCGGACCACCATGAAATGCATTCATTTTAATTTTAATTTCTTTATACAGATAATTCTTTTCCTTACCCCACATTTATTTTACTTATACCTATCCATATTTTTTAAAATACGTCAGAAGTGAGTATTTATAAATTATTATTAGTCTACAGACCCTTTGTGGCACTTAATTTCATTTGTCTCAACATTGGTTTATTTCGTTTGTTGTCATTTTGTTCAACTCATTTTAAAGTGTTCATGTCTGCGACAGCCAACAAAGATGAAGAAGCTCAACGGAACAAAAGAGTAATTAAATTTTATGTTCTTAAAAATTACTTTCAATAATCAAAGAATAAATTAACTATAATAATAATAACAACAGGTTTTAGCTTCATCAATAGACAATAATTGAGAATACTCGTTGGAAAATTCTCTTCGCAGAGTAATTATTAGTTATAATGATTTTGATGTGATAATTATTTTATTATGGGTTTTAATAGACCTGGAATTATTGACAGCGGGTTTCGTAATTAGCTGCGGTTTGGGAGAGATTTTATTGGCTTAATAAAGAGTTTAAAACAAAAACATGGTGTCTGGCGCCTTCGGTAGCGTTTAAAGTTGGGTAACAAATAGATTAACATTCTTAAATTGTACCTTATGATTGGATAGGGATCCTAAATTGTATAAATAAGTACCAAACACAATTCTATTCTCGGCACACTTTAGTTAAATTAACTGAGTTACGTGAATACTACTTACTTATAAACATAATCAAAAGCCATTGTTTTCCCATTGTTCATAGTTTCGGTAGCAATGTTACAGCTTATAATAACATGGAGTAAAACATATTTACAGATAACTTTCACACGAGCACCCGCGCCGACTGACGGGCGAAAGTGTAATTTTATCAACAACTTATAATTACAACACGGACGTAGGAAAGCCCTTTGTTAGTTAATCAGGTTTATTGTTAATCATTGCTATTATTTTGTTATACCTCTCATTGTTTTATAACTGTTTTCGTTGAGATTTTCTCATAATTTGTAGGTATGTAGTTTGTGTATATTTGATTTTATCGTGACTGTTCTATAAATTGGTATCTATACTACATTACATAACGAGCGTTTTCCAAAAAAAAAAAATGAATAAAACATTTGAACAATATTTAGGAATGGTATCACTTATTTCAAGATCTTAAAGTAGTCATGACACATTTGTAATTAACTTATTCCGTAAACTTCCTTTTGGTATTGAAATAAGACTTATGCCTGCTTGTCCTGTTATCCTAGCTTGGCGACCCTTTACCAGCCGCTGGTCAGCTCGGCACCTCAGCAATGCGACACACTCACAGCAATTAACTCCTCACTCCGAGGCAAGCTCACGACATTCGCTGCATTTCCTTCTAATTAGTTCCTACATATCTCCGTGTGTTTTCAAAAGGAATTTGATAATCTAACCTGTGGTTTTATAATATCTTAGTGTAGGTACAGTTACTCAAGGGATCAAGTTATGAGCTGCGAAGTAACTTATATATTTTATCGTGCTGATTGGTTGGAATAGGAAGTGTGACATAAAAGTCATTGTATTATACTAGTGCAATACATTCAATACACAAAAGGTTTCTTTAACGATAATAAGCTCTCTGAAACTGTTAATGTGTAATAAATAACAGAATCGGACAGTACAAAACAATTAAATAGCAATTTTAAAGTAGATCTCATATTATTTATTTTTGTAAACATTAATGTACAGTACAATCACCACAGGTTACTGTTAGCTAATTAAACCCGAATAACACTCAATAAAACTTTTGAAATATTCCCCATATTGTAATGTAACATTACAACAAGCTATTTATAGTGCCGCCGCAATAAAATGGACATTTATTGGTCTGAGTGCTGCACTCGAAATGAAGAGCGCTAACGAAGCCAATTCTATACAAACGTATTCATTACAACCAATGTAATTTGACACATGATCACGTTGTACTTGTTACTTGTAACAGATCTTGTTAAAGTGGAAATTGAGGTGACAATGCCGATTTATGTTGAGCTCCCGTCAAGTTGTATTAAATATTGGAATGCGGTGCTAACTTAAATGGTGTTGCATTACAAATGTAAGCAAGGGTTTATATTTTATTGTACTACACAGTTCCGAGATCCGTCTGTATGTAGGTGTGGACCTTTGGGAGATAGCAGGTACTTTGTTAATAAATATGGTGTGAATGAATTTGAATTAATTAACATATTAATTGTACGTCGACTGACTTAACAAATTGTAGTATTTTTGTACCGGTTTTGCTAATGTAAACTCTTCCAGTAAACTGTATTCACATATTCTAGTTAGATACAATGTATGTGTGTTTATAATATAAAATTGTATAATAACACAATCAATATTATTTGCAATACTACCGTTACGTGCATAACTCTTTGCTACGATATGTGCTACGGCGTAGCCATTGCTACGAACTCGTAGTATGAGAATCTTTTGTTCCTGGAAAACTATTTAAAATTGTTTATACAGATCAAACATTTTAGAATTGCTTATATCATTATGCGCATTAATCGATCTTTTGTATTACTAAATTTTTGTCCTATCATGCTTTGCATTGTACAATAGAATTTAAAAAATGAAATGTTTACAAAGAATATGTTTATTACGGTTATTGGTTAATATGGTATTTAATGATGTATGATATAGTGCATGTGTAAGTATACACATAAGAATTCTGTAGAAAGTAGCTACATGACATCCCAACACGCACTAACTCACGCAACCAGCAGCAATGCTGGGAAACACATTACTTCTCTAATACCACCTAATGATGTATTTACTCAACAAAAAATACGTATGCCATCGCAATATAGCCCTTAATCCAAAATTAATAAAGTCTACACAGTCTCTACACTAGATAACAAAATAAAAAAATGTAAGTAATCATTGCAAATTCACTTCAATGCTTTAGCCATAAGGTGCATGTAAAGTGTACATTTAAAGTGGGTAAACAGAGACGCAGTACAGTTAAAGGGAAATGGTAGATTAGTAATGATTAAGGTTTGTTTTGTTGCGATAACTGCCGGCAGCGCCATCTAGCTGGTAATGACGATACTTAACGCACTTACGGGGAATGAGTGAAGTTGAAAGACAAAGATTTACATTTCATACTCTGCCCTGGCCATTAGTAGTAGCTTTAATCATATTTGTATTGCAGCCTTCACATCACATCAACAGCCTAAAAGTCCCCACTACTGAAGCCCCCTTCTCACACGGAGAAGGTTTGAACATTAATCTTGGCTTGTTTAAGGCGGATTGGCCATTTCAAAGTAATAGGAATTATAATTCCAGGTTTCCTCACGATGTTTACCTTCACCGTATGTCAGTGGTGTCTCAATAATCATAGGAAGTACATACTTATAACTCGGAAAAAGTCACATTGGTACTTGCCAGGTTTCGAATCCATTATGCATGAAAGGCGTCTTAATTTCTTGGCTACCACGGCAATTACAGCCTATTAAGTCACTGACACTGATGACTTAAATAAGTTATGTTTCCTTTTTTCCTATGAGGAAATAATCATCAAATGTCTTCTCTCGCCCAGGGTAAGTTCCCCTGTTCTTTTTCCTGCTGCAGGCCGAGGCCACGGTACCTTATAGCTGGCCCCGCAACCGCTGCTAAAATGAATTATGTTTAAAGACCTCAATACGTTATTGTATGACGGGGTATTTCGACTGGTTTCAAGCCAAGTTAGGGGCTCATATTGATGAACAACGTTATACATACATACAGTTAAGTCAGTAAAGTTATATCATCGTCGGATGTTATCTTTAATATTTTTCTGCTCTCTATCTCGTAACTTTACTTTGGATAAATGGCAAATTCTTAACAAGAATGTTATTTTATCTGTCGACAGATTTAATAGCTGTTTTGGAATGTTAATTAGCTTCATGTAAGACAGTAATGTTTACTGGCAGATTACGATCTTTGTGTAATTTCAATGGCGTCGTAATGTTCGAAAGAATTTAAAATAAATTGCAAAATCATTTCAAATATAATGTATCAGCGTCTTATTGGCAAAAGTCTAACTTATACCTAGTTTCAGTAGCGCTCCTCGGATAAAAAGCAGTATGTATTATAATTTATATTTGTGCCAAGTTGTATCTTTCAGTAGTTTTTAGAAAAGAAAAAGAGTAGCAAACTTCATCATCACTTCGGCACCAGCCACTGCTAGACATGGCATCACTATTAAAACGCCACTGAGTTCAATCTTCAGCTATCCAACTACCGCGAATACCCTCACTCCAAATGGCTGGTGACTTAATACCTAAATATACATCTTAACACTATAACAAACCCTAGCATCTTCACAAAGATTGTCTGCATTTAATTATAGTAACATGACATAATTTTAATTGCAAAAAGAAAAAGAAAATTAAGCATTGCATTTACAACTTTAATTTTCTGATTCGATTTCGCGATAACAAATTTTAATCTTACGATTGATGGATCGTGAAATCGAACACTATTACTTAAAAAAATACCTTCTTTTTTGAAGTCTGTTAATAAAACTTTTTCTTGACCGCATTTTGCAGTAAAACGCAATTACATAAAAAGATGCAGACACGCTTATGAACGTATGATGGATAAATATAAAAACATGTGACGTCACATTTAAAAATAGCACTGCTTGTTTCAGAGCACAGTGCAATATGTAGGATATACGTATTGATTTATAGAGAGAAAAAAACGACTGTAATTTTGTCGTTTATATTATGTCTAAGTTATTTATTGCATTACTTTTTGCAAAAAAATTGTAGTCTGCACTTAAGAAGAAACAGTCTGACTCGAAAAAAGAAAAACTGAAGACAACATTCATAATAACAATTCAGGCTTAATAAAGTAATATCTAATCATAACAAGTTTGTATACCAACGTAAAAAGGATTTATATTCGTCTTAATAATGTATAATCTACACGGTTATTAGGCATGCAGCTACCGAAATGATGATTGACTGAGGACAAATACCTAGTAACCATTATTTATCCACTGAGCCGACCAATGGTTACTAAAGAAATGACTTCATTAAAAACCATATAATTTAGTGTTATAACAATACCTCCTATCTCTCCTTTATGTTATTCTTTATTTTCTTATATGCACAATAAACCGTGCTTTCTGTATTTTTTTCCACTTTTTATTTTACCACTTTGTCGGCGTGCTTGATACGAATATACACTGGCACATTGATGCCAGTTTTCAGCTTTCTATTGCTAACGGTCACTGAGATTATCCGCAGACGGACAGACAGACAGACAGACATGGCTAAACCATTAGGGTTCCTAGTTTACTACGGAACCCTAAAGACAACCTGTGTACAATGTACTTTGCGGTGAAACTTCTATAGGAATGAAATATTTAATTTTAATTAAGTTTACACCAAACCTGCAATTATCAAAACTAATTACTTTGTTAGGTTAAAATAAATCGAAATGTTTTGCGCGTTTGTTATTATAGCTATTTGCAGTTTTATGGTGTGTTACTGCTTGCTCGTTAGGGGAGATTTCTTCATGTGTACAGACTACAGATATAAGGCATTTTGTGTTTACGAGGATCATTTATTTATTCTAAAGGCTATCTACCGACTAATTACCCGTATTTCTTGAATTTATTGTTGCTACACTCTGGGTGCGGTTAAATAGCCATCCGTTGGGCATGGGCAAACACTATTCGCATGCAACTATATATAGTATGAGTCTTTTGATTGCTATTTATGTGAATAACTTGAAGTATTTTAAATTGAAGTTAACGTCAGTTTCTCTGCAATATTTATAATTTTATAGTGTGGTTTTTGCATCGAAAATCACCCTGCTATCTGCATACGAGTACAACCCAACTGCCAAACTGTAAGTCCTTACTATATATAATTGAAATAGGTACACTAAGTATCAGAGTTATAATATTGGTTTCTTTATATAGTTCTATGTACTATAGAAACACACACGAGATGGTTTCTCTGTCCAAGAAAGCGTGAATAGGAAGTAATATAAACCACAATAGTAACAAGACAATAGGGAACCAAACTCCCCTTTGATTGTTACAATAGTGACATTTGAACACTGTCCCGTCACGGCGCCGTGTCACGTCAATCTGCGCCGGCGCACCTCTGCGTAAGCTGACACGACAAGATTCATGCTTGACGCGTCTATAGGTTTCGTGTGTCTTATTCTAGTTTATGGTGTTTCTCTGTAGGTTTTTTGACGAAGTTATAGGTTAATGAATAGCTACTAAAACCTTGGCGGTTCTATCTGTTGTTTTTACGCTTTAATTCATCAAACCCTAAGGGAACGCCGGCGTTTGCGCACTTATTGTTCTTCTATTGTGTTTCGAACTACTATAATTGAAAGGTTAATCTAAAATTATTGAATTATATAGATGAAACTGCGTTACGGAGTTAGTACCACGCACGCAAACAATAAAAAGATTGGCCAGTGAAAAGCAAAAGCTGCAACTCATATCGACATCACCATGTATGGTACTGTATGCTACATAATTACCTATCACTTCATCACCTGTCTAGGCTGGATATTCTATAGAATTAATAACAAAATCGAGACCTCATATTACAGACATATGTTTGTTAGATCGACCTATGACCTCATGACGTCATCAGGCCGCGTAACATGACACGCTAACTTTCACGCTTCACGCCTCGTCTGTCTGTTCGTATCGAGTTGCGCGCGCGCATTGTACTGCGCAACTAAAGTATAGAAGGTCTGTTTTAAACGGAATGTGTTTAGAGCATGTTAAATTATAGTGAATATTATGTTTCTAACAAAACTATTCATACCATTTTCATAGATGGTAAAAGTTTGTATATTATCAATCAATCAACAAAAACGAATTGGTTTATCTGCAATACGCCAATGAAAACTGAAAACAATTGACTGCACGTCAAGCTACGTAGTACATAGGTAACGCGCAGTTGCTACGCAACGTGTCACGGGTTCGATTTTCGCACAGAACGAGACCACACACAGTCTAGGTGGCTTGTGTACGTGCATTAGTATGTTTGTAAACGCACCCACGACACAGGGCAAAATATTATTGTGGAACAATGAGTTTTCTCCTGACTCCTGTTATAATAAAAACTTAAAAGTTATGATACAAAAATAGGTTTGTTTTCTAATTTCTGAAACAAAAACGCATCTGAATAATAAGTCAAGCTCTAAAATCTATCCCAATTCCAATATTATATTTTTTCAATAACATAATTATTATAAGCTGTACCACTGGACCTTCTGATCTCTCTCTAACATGACACGCGTCCTAGTTTACATGTTGTCTGGCTAATCGTGCGCCGGTACACTGATCAGGATCACATCAGCCGTCACTCAGTGATGACTGTTGCCCTCGTTCCACTGAGCTATTGTGGAGATTGTCACTGATAACGTCACATACACAGCTGATATTCTGATACACATGATCTTAGAGTTGATAACGTCATCTTGTCTAATTGCATTTTGTTTTGAGGGGTTAAAAGCATCAACTGGTTTCTCTCGTATTCAGGGAGTAACAGACTCTTCTGCCTAAGCATCACGCCCTTTTCCTGCATCATTTCGGGGCTGCGGTATATTTTTGTGCCTGCGACATTTTTTTTATGTAACATGTTGGCAAACGACAACAGACAGATTACCTGATGGTAAGCAATCAGCGCCGCCCATGGACACCCAAGCAACGGAGGAGTTATGAGTGCATTGCCGACCTTAGGGGTTAGGGATTTGAAGATTTAGGGATTGAGGAGGGATTTGGGAAGGAAAAGGATTGGGCCTCCGGTAACCTCACTCACACACAACGCTGTGGTTGTTTCACGCCGGTTTTCTGCGAGGCCGTGGTATCACTCCGGTCGAGCCGACCTATACGTGCCTAAGCATGGCTCTCCCATACTTAAAATCAGATACCTATATTGGGCCCCATCTGTGGTGGATATTGGTTTTGCTTACTCAAAACTCAAAGTACATTTTTGAATATGAGACTGAAGAAGAAAGGCTCAGAAGGGAGAGTACAAGAAGGAAGGATCTCCAGTTACAGCAAGTGACTCATCTGAATGTTGTAAAGCATAGTTCCTACCATAAGTCATTAAAACTGTTTAATAGACTGCCGACAGATATAAAAGGTCTTGTTTATAAAAGCGAGTTTCACAATAAGCTTAAACAGTTCTTGTTGAATAAGTGTCTGTATCATGTTGACGACTTATAATGTTGACATTGTTGATGACAATATTTTATGTATTATTCTTTTATTATCGACTAGCGGCCCGCCCCTGCTTCGCACGGGTCCAACTATCTCGCTATCAAAGGGTCACTTTTTCCCAATTTTCCCCTCTACTTTTCTAATATTTTCTTTGATAAGAACCTTCTTCTGACAATAAGAAACACAACAAAAAAAGAATTAGCAAAATTGGTCCAGGCGTTGTTGAGCTATGCGCTTACTAACACATTTTGCGATCCATTTTTATATATAAGAAAGATATATGTATATAGAATAATAAATTTATATTGTAAAATTTTAATAGTATAATGACGTTTAACTTTAATAATAATTGTTATGGCTAATTATTGCACGTATACTTCTTTATATAGTATAGTATAATTTTTACATTCAAGCAGAATGTAATAATTATTAATGAATAAATGAATGAAATGGACTATTGGCTCTTAGAGGCGGGCTACGCGCCGTACGCTCGGATGATTAGGTATAGCAGTATAGCTTAGTAAATGTATTTTACTACACATTTATATTTAAATAGCATAAATAACACACAACTTTCGTTCATTAGTCAAACGACTAACTATAATAATAGTTTATCTAGAACGACACAATTTGAATGAGAGAGAGTGGGCAGAGCAGGTTCGGTATAATTATACCTGTGAAAGAAGAATGTAGCACATAATTACTGTCACGAGATAAAATGTCGTAAAAATGACGAGTTTTAAGCGAAAACACGTTCGTAATCATTGCTGCGCCGGCGCAGATGTGTGGTGTAGAAAAAAGAAATATATCAAAATATTTTTTACGTTGCTTATTTCGTATAGAACCTTTGGTACTAATATTATAATACATTAACACCCTGTACACTTATTACGCTTTTGCGCATAACTACCGAACGGATTTGAAAAAAACGCCTGGAATAGCATAGAAACTAATTATCCCGGGCGAAGCCGCTGGCGGAAGGTAGTCATCGGTGTTTTTTTATTTTATTCTAGGAATTCTTTAAGGAATTAGGGATTTGGAGATTTAGGGATTGAGGAGGTATTGGGGGAGGGGAAGGATTGGGCTCTCACACGGCGAAACAGAACGCTGTGGTTGTTTCACGCCGGTTTTCCAAGAGGCCGTGGTATCCCTCCGGTCGAGCCGACCCATTCGTGCCGAAGCATGGCTTTGCCACACTTAAATTTATATAAAGAACATTGGTTTGGTACATAGGAATTACGAACCTAGACTAACTAGATATATACTAGATATTTGCTAGATATTTAAGGGATTATCCAAATCAATCGTTATCAACATATAACACTACACACTTTCTTGCCTATATCATAGAGTTCAAAATAGCTTGAATATTAATTTCAATTACGGTCAAGTGTGAGAGCAAGGAATTAGTGAACATTGCACGGTTAGTGTTATGGTAATATTATGGTGTATTGATCCCATACAGGCTGCCGTTTATGGGGAGTTAGATTCCCATTGCATACCCCTACAATGTTATGCGCTCTTAACGTTATAACTATTTACCTTTGAAAGTCATTAATGTTTAGTTAATTGGCATTCGTGTTGATTTTATGGTTGTAGATAGATTAAACTTTACCTATTTTCACGTCTGCAAATACAGTTTCAATTCAATCATTTACTATCTTCCTCATCGATGGTACGGTCGCATGTGATGTTACCGAGCAATGGTCTTGGGATATTATTATCAACTAACTTATCAGAAACTAAACAATTGTCCTCTATGATTGCTTTAATGGATTAAGTTATAAGTACCACTCAAAAGTGGTACTTATAACTTAATCCATTAAAGCGATAACAGTGAAGACTTAACCTTACCATCCATTAAAATATAATTACATTATCTATAAAAAAAATCCTCAAAATGTGCATTGTCACAACAATTCAATAATTCCTGTCGTGAAATGATTACATATCGGCAGTGTATAAATATGTTGGCGCAATATTTACGGCGGCCCCGATGTCCGGCCATGATAACACGATGAAGTGAACAGTGTTGCACGCTGCAGCCAGATACCGCTTAATAAGGCTCTTAAGAAAGTCTTAATACCGGCCGCCGGCACAAAAAATAATGTATCGCTTTATAGATCTTGGGACGCGGTCGGGGTGGCAGTGGGGAGCGAGGCTCATGGAGAAAATTGTTTGATTTATCTAGATTTGTGGGAGTAATACATGAACACTAAGCTTTGGAATATTCCTAGGTTGTTTAGTAAAAAATAGAACAATATCACTAGATACATTGTAAGAAACAAAGACGCAACGAATTTTGGTGCGGATTAGATAGAGTGATTTAAAAGGTATAATAAAATACATTAAATAGTAGTATCGGCATTGCAGGGTCGGGGGCGGGTCGCTAGTTTATTAAATTATTTACTTTTAAAAAAGGCTGTAAACCTATGTTAGCCAAGTCTAACCTATCACTTAATTAAGACATAAATGAGTTTCTTTTTTTAATTCAAGGGCAAAGGTATCTCTTGATGCAACCAGAGCTATCGGCCGTGCAGAAGAGTTCGCTTTATGGAGCTATACTCTACCAGACTGAAAAGCCCAACCAGACAGTGTAGCCATGAGAGTCTATGGCAAAATCTCCAATAAGATTATAAGTGTTCGTCGTATTTGATGATTTTGTTGTAAACAATAATGAGCTACCACTTGAGGTAAAATAAGCTTACAAAATTGGGTTTATCTGATTGAATAGACATCATTTACTAATTCATTATAGATAAAGTAACTACGAGTATCTATGTGTGTGCAGTGTCATTTTCATAATCATTTCTTTGCCTCTAAAAGAGTAACCTATTGTTGTATTTGTATGGTTCAAAATAAGACAGACAGGCTGAGGGAACAATCAAAGCAGCAGCAGTAAAGAAATAATAAATAAGACTTTTACTAATGCTAGTTAAATGTTTCAAATCGCTAATTGATTGTTTCGTAACCCCTACCTTATGATTTCGAACGTACACAATAATAAGAACAAAGCAATCCCTCCCTTAATCTGTCACAGCAACAACCATGTATATATGAATATAAGATTGCAGTCCTTAATGCACCGCTGAGTTATTTTTTATCCCTTTTTCTCATAAGGCATTAATACACCTTTTTGTCCTTTTTCAACGCTCGAAATTGGAGACGCGAAAAGTTTTTGTTGGAACACATCAGGCAGTGTTCGCAATCAGTAAAGTTGATAATTTTTATATCGCGGCCGAAACACCATGCGGTGGGCAGTAAAAACGTTGATTGCTGATACAGTTATTTAGAGGACGGAAACAATATTAATAATATCAAAAACTTGGGAATGCTGTTGCGTGACAGATACTGTTCTGAGAAATTCTACAGTGAAGTTAAAATATCCAAATGAAATCAGGTTTTATTACAAGTACATAAATCTTAAATGTTGTACTTGTGACATTATATTGTAAAATTCCTGTGCTGGCTAATAACATGAAAATTAATAACAGTACAAGGCACTGGCTCGCTGGCAATATGTTCCCATGGCCGCGGTCTGTGGACAAATGTCCTGAAAGTAAACATACGCTAACCTCTATGCAGGCACATATTGTAAGCATTTGTCGTCGATCCTCCGGCTATCGGCGATCTAAAGAGGGCCATTCATTACGCGCCGAGTGTCACATTAGTTGCGACTAGCCGTGCCGCTATCGCGCCATCGTCTAGTGCATGCACAGACTTAGATGTGCAACGGTGCTTAAACTTTTGCTAATACAAATTCTTACTAATATACTAGTACAAATTTCCAATTTGTCTCCGGTTCTATTGGATTGTTTGTAAAAGTTTCAAGTGTGTTCATTCATTGATTGAAATTATGATTTGAGATCAATCGAGGGAGATTGTTAAGTAACAATTAAAGTTGTTATTGTGATTTTAAAAGTATGTTGATTAGTTATTATTGAGCAATAAGATGTGTCGTGTGATATATCTTGGTGTTTGAAATTGCCAATCCGTCTCGAGAAAGCGTGGTGATAAATGCTCAAACCTTCTTCGAGTGAGAAGAGGCTTTTGCTCAGGGCACTTATACGTTGATGATGATGTGAGCAATAACATTCGTGGAAAAAATATCTTTGAACTAAGAAACATCATGCAAAAAGTTTGAGAAACGGAGTCTTAGACAAATACAGTACAGATACAGGGAACATTCACTTTGATGCAGTCGAGTGTTGATACGCGCGACACGACCGTGCGATACCGACGCGACATATGCGACTGCACCGACTGTACTACATATTGATTACTATTGTAGAACGGCCCATGATTTCGATCAGTTTATGATATCTGATTAAAACTATTAGAAAAGTTAGAATTAGTAAATAGCCAATTGTAAAATTTAATTGCTTCGTACCTCAGATGTCTCATAACTCCACAGTCAAAGAATATGTAAGCGAATTGAAAATATTATTGATGATTCAGCCCATGCGACTGACGGATTTATGAATGGTGCGTGAAAGCGATCATTAGTCTGACCGCTACCACTTCATTATTTTGTTGACTGATGTGACGGCAGGCCTGCAACGGCTAATTACTTTCATTCAATGAATGCTCGGTAGCGTTTCGTTTTCAATTTACAATACTTATAATTTTTAATACTGTTTGTATTTGGCAAAGATGCGGTGTATTGGGACAAAATATAAACATTTCTAGTACAGAGGGTAATTATAATAAATTCAAAGTAATCTTCCGTCTTCCACCCCCGGAGAGTGGTGGATGGATCGTGCGCATACATCAAGTGAGTCGCAGTCGTGTCGCGATTCCGTGCGACAGATAGTCGCAACGTGCGCAGCGCGCCTACGCAACGTGGGTGGAGATTGAACATGGCGTTTTGAAAATTTAACAAATTATGCACTTGGGGTTTAATATTATTTTCTTATTCAATAAAACGTGCGATATACTCGTAGTGTTCTGCAGAGGGCATTATAAATATGTGCAATGTGACTGGGACAGAGAGTTACGTCAGACGTACGTTGTGGTTTGCAGTGGGAATCATTAGTCGGTGCCAAGCGCTCGCATCGTTAAAATACATTTGAAGTAAATACTTTAAGTGTGAGTAACACATCTGCATAGGACCACAGGCGAGGTATCGTGAAGCTTTTAACAAAGATCTTATACGCGTGAAAACCTCAACCGTATACTTCAAAAATTAATTCTCTTAACCATCAATATATTTAATTAGTAATTAAATAATATTTAGTTTATACACGTGCAAGTCTATAAACGTTATCGCAGCCCGTGGGCAATAGCCACAATAAACAGGCCAGCATAGATTGCACTCGTGCGCTCTCCTGCGATGACTGTTAACAGTGACTAGTGTGTGTCTGCACTCTTTGCTATTGAAATATCTTGTTGACAACTTTTTGATATTGACTCTTTTTATGTCCTCCATACTTATGTTATGTGTTTATTAAGTTATTAACCAAGCTCAAATGTTATGTGGCGAACAAAGTTTCATTCAATCTTAAACTGGCGCGAAGGAGGATGCCCAGGACCCCAGGACTTGCGTTATGTCAGGAAATAAACCCACGCTATTTATCCTCAACAGATAAGCATTTCAGCGTATCAAGGAGAGTGCACACTGACATCTTTAATTAGTAAAATAACTTAACAAATTACGGAAGTTGGTGAAAGACTGAGATGTCGATAGTGTCAGTGTGTGCGTATCTCCCAGACTGATCTAATACTTCACGCATAGATAGACACATTACTGTATCAAACATTCCGAATGGAGTTCTCATTAAAAAGCTCATCGGGATCGTAATCGATAATATCGTTCCATTCGATTACACAGTGGCGACCGGTGACCGCGCGGCTCGCACGCTCGCGATTATCTGTGGTCGCTGGTCGCCCGCCTGTCACGCGGTGTGTCACCGGCCTAATTCCCTCCGATGTGACACACAGATTACGATGCCATTTGTGAGACTTTTATTTTTTCATTTTACTTTTTTCTATCTACTGATGTTATCGATCTGATTGAGCTATTCGTAACGCCCGCTACCGTTTCCTATAGGTAATGGTTCGGTTCTCAGGCTATAGGATGTGTTATTGACGATTGGAGAAACTCGTATCGAATACTTAATTTGGGCACACAAATGCAGGTTTAATAACATTAAAATTCTTTAAAGCTTTATTTATTTGAAGTATCTTTATTGACTCGACCCTCCAAAATATTGAACTACCCACCAACGTTTGAACGTTTTATTCTGTGTCATAGGGTCGTTTATCAGACATACAAAACCCACCCAGACCAGGAACAACAATTTGTGGATCACACAGAGTGTTAATCCGTATGGGAATCAAACTTAAGACACGTTGCACAGTGGCTAGTTGCTAAGCCACTGCTGTCAATCGTGCAGCGAAAATATAATAATGTGTTTAATGTGTTCAAATATTTGCCACAACGCCTATATTATTTATCTTGTAGTCCATTGCGTTTTAGATCGAGCAATAAAATATTACAAAAATACGTTCATTTTTAATATCACATGTTTACAGGTTAACTCCAGATTATGAGGACTAATAACGCATAGTCATCATTACAGATAGGGGTCATGCGGCGGCCTGGCACAAACTGGAGAAGGAAGGAAGTGGTTTTTAGTCAGTAAGACTGCACTAACACTTACTCTCCTCCCACCGAGAGCCAGAGAAATTTGATGAATTCCCTTTCCTCTTTAAAAAAGAATTAATAACGAACATACGATAAATTCCCCTCCTCTTTAAAAAAGAACTTATAACGAATGAGATAATATGTAAGAGAAAATCTCAAAGGGTGATCCCATTCAAATGCATAATAAAACTTTGAACGGACAGTTTGTTACAATATTACTCTACTTTGTAATTCTTAAAGGATAAAGATGTCCCCTGCAGGTGCAGACGTGCAGTCGTCAACTGTAGGATTAGACGCGTGTTATTTTATTGCAGCAGTAAGTACAGGTGGGTACAGGAGCGCCGGCTGTCGTCACCAGCGGTTTAGCTGCTGCAACTGATGTAATGGTGCGGATTAAGCCTCATACCGGATCCGATGGGCTTATGTCATGCGTGTTATAGGGTTGTCGAGCCTTTGGATACATTCCTGGATCTAGAAAGGGTATCTTCAAGCACATTTTTTTTTGTTTTGATGTTTGGAATTGCCTTTGATATTTTTGTAATAAAATCTGAGAAATAAGTTCTTCGATTTTTATACTAATATCATAAAGAGAAAAGAGTTGATTTTTTGTCAGTTTTATTTGTGAATTGAATTATCTCGGAAACTACCTGACCGATTTGAGAAATCCTTTTTCTGTTGTGAAGCTACAATATTTCCGGTAAACACAAGCTCTTAACTATACGGGTAAAGTTACAAGAACCAGCTATTTATAACAAAATAATAGAAGAATTTCAGGCAAGCAGACTCTACTGCTAAGAAGTTTGAAATTCTCAATATATTTATTCCTATCCAATCTTCCTTCCTCTGGACTATACAGAATTTAAGTAAACAGAGGTTTAATAAGTATCTAAAGCAATTAGTGAACTCATTGAATAGTGTATTTGTACGTAAGTAGGCTAGCATGGCATCCCTACCCGACTGGGTCAGTACACAATATTAATTTACTGCATAAATGTATATTTTATCTGTAGCGGCACAGATTCAATAGGTTTATGTAGACCGGTACTGCCGACATTAAACTTTTATTGGACGTGTCGAGGATTTTACGCTGATTTTCTTTAATTTTATTTCTTTCGTTATATTGGTATTACTGGGATCTAGATGGATATTTGTCTTGAAACGAGTAAATGTTTTTTAGTCATAATTTTTATTATAGTTAAGCAGTTATTTTCAATTCTGTCGGTGATACTTAAGGTACACTTGGTGTGCGGAGAGCGTTTTCCATCAGAGCTTTTTAAATCAAATCAAAATACTGCACGGTTTGCGCGGTGGCTGGGCAACTGACTGCCGCGCAACGTGTCGCGGGTTCGATTCCTGCACGGAACAACTCTTTGTGTGATCCACAAATTGTTGTTTCGGGTCAGTATCGCAACCACGATACAGGAGAAAAACCTAGTGTGGGCAAACGTTTAAAAAAAAATTATAAATAAAATAATAATAATAATAAAAAAAATATGCTTCTACAAATAGTATAAAAAATATCGTAGCACCCACGAAACACAGAAGGTCGCACCACGCGCCTCACAATAGCATTAGAGGCCGCCTTATCTTCATCAGGCCATTAAAGGATTTGTCTGTCAACTTGAAAGCATAATTGAGCCACTTAGGAGAGATATGGACCAAATGTAACCGGTTATTGAGATTTTGTCGAACCAAAGTGCGTTAGCTATACGTGTTAAATGTATCGCTTGTGTGTATTTTTGGTGTGAAAGGAGAAATATAGGGCCACTGTTTTGATTTAAAATATAGTCAGTTAACAAATTCACTAGTATGGTGGTGGCCCGGAGGTTGAAACGCCCGCTTCTCTTGCTTGAGGGTTCGAAACCTGGCAAGTACCAATATGACTTTTTCTACGTTATATGTACTTTCTTTGATTATTTAGACACATACGTCGAAGGAAAACATCGTGAGAAAACCCGGACTGGTGATTAATGCTTAAACCTTCTCCGTGTGAGAAGAGGCCCTTTGTTCAGCAGTGGGCACTTACAGACTGATCATGTATGAATTAAATATTCAATAGCCCTCTTGTAAACGAATAGTGTCTGTTGGTAAATGCTATACAAATATAGGCCAGTGTACCCTTGACCGAGGCGGCTATTAACCCCCACAGGTCACAAATCTGAGCGCAACAGGTTGCACTCAGCCGACGCCGACGCTCTAATGGCACCGACCTGTTGTTTACATCACACAGACACCTCGACGAGCCGTCTGCTATACGAACGTCAGGACGTAATTACTGCTTATAATCTCCAGTTGTAGTAGCGCGCATACTTGCAATTCCTTATAAAAACCCACTTAACAACTTCATACCTATTTCATCAGATATCGGATCTGCTATTAAAAATATTAATAAAAGAAATAACAAACTTACAAGCCATCTCCTGGGAGATAAGGCTGTGTACAAAACGCCGCTGCTTTAAAAAAAGTAAAAAACAAAATGGCGTAATGGTCGGATGTCGTGGCGACCGCCCCCGGCACAGGGCTGCCCGGGGCCCGCCAAATATATGTGATTAATTATTTAATCTCCCGTCATAATGAAATAGTGCGACTCCCGACATATAAATTATTATAAAATTACGAGCGCTGTAAAAACGCTGTAAAATATACCGCAGCATGAAACGAGATACTATCGGAATATGGAAACCTGTTGCTTAATAAAAACATAATTATTGCTTTGCCAATTGAATTTAATATTCAGTATCAACTCGTTAATGATATTTAAGTTGAAACATTATTGCTAGATTTAATTGAAAAACGTGAGACCCTCCGTTCTTAAGTTATCGAAGAGGATAAAGATGAGTATACCTAAATAAAAAGATAACTCCCTGCTTTGTTTGGTGAAATGAAGACTTAAATAGAAAAACTGGCATTAGTACGTCATTGTTTGACATCGCTGAGTAGTATTTAGTGTAGTTTATTGTGTAACGGTATGCTACGCTGCAAAGATCACAAAGTTAAAATGCAGTTACACTATAAGTACAAGGGCCACCCCTAGGCGATGTGCTGGCATCCCATAATTGAGAGGTGCGCAAGCGCCTTACTGACTGCTCACAGCGGTAATAAGCGATTACCCGCTCACCGCACTCCGATTTCGAGTTAAAAGTGTTTCTGCTTTGTCTCTATAAAGTATTTTGAAAGGTAGGGGGAGAGTGGAGGGGGTGTGATAAACACTACCTACAGGGGGATATTTCCGAAGACGCGGAAGTTTTTAGAAATTGCTGCTCGATGAGTAAGTAATCAAAAGTAGGTGTGGCTCACAACAACAACTACAAGTGTTGCTACACTTTAATCTGGGCTGCAAACCTATCTTGCTGGTATGGAGCGGGATCAATCTAACGATACTTCAGATTGCTGACAAGATGAAGAAAACATACTACCAATAATAATTAATTAAAATATATATAAAAGTTTACACAGCATCAGATAGGATATCACTGTTACGTGCAAAGCTATAAAACAGTAAAATAATGATGTAAATAATCATTTACTACCTCAATGATTACCTACTTCAATTATTTCATAATTAAATATAGTGAATGAATGTTTATGAAGCCCTTATTAACAATAAATTCTTATAGGTATAATTTTTAAAACTAATTTACATAATGTATGCTGTATTTGCAACGAAACTGATCGCGTGGTAGTGCAGGCTGTTGCGTGCGCGCAGCATCCGTGGCTCCCTTTCCCTCTGTTGGCGGGAAGGGGAGGTATGGGTCATTTCTTTTTAGGAGGATATCCTGCGATGCTACACATTATACAATGTATTAATGGACTGCATGTGTTCTGGTTATTAAACACACGTCAAATAAAGTGTGCAAGTGCAAAAATCTACAAATAATGGAGAAGGAAAGGTACCAAGTTCAGACCGATTTCATAAAGAATGAAACATTTTAATTTCTAGTTTTACAAACACGATGAAGAACTCGATAGTTTAATTACAATACAAGACAAAAAAATAAAAACCACATATTTCTTTATGATTAAAACCAAGCTACAATAATAGAAGAGTTTCATATCAAATGCAATTTATTGCTGTGCGAAAGTTAACGTTACCATTGACGTTTGATTGGCGTTTCTTTCATGTTATTTTAGCATTCATTTTTTCTTTAATTACGATAGCAAATTAATAAGTGCAATCTAATAAAAGATACTTGGAATTCTGTTTATTTCTAATTCAAAAACACCCATTATCTCTCATTTCCTCTAATTATAAAATAAATTGATTTCGTATGTAACAAAAAATATGTTAAATTTTAATAGTATCTGCGTATGTAGAGAAGATTAGAGCTCGTTTCCATTTGTATAGACGATAAGGTAAACTAACCGGAATCACAACTGACAAGTCCTCCTCACATATTTTGTCACTTTATTTTTCATATATTATAACATTTCTTTTTATTTTTAGCTGATAGTACAAATAAGTGAATTAAATTCGCACATTTAAGCGTTAGCTGTAAAAATAGTTACGAATTTTATATAATTAGTATAAATAAAATGAAAATGAGAAACGTGAATAAATTATTTTCAACAATATTGCAATGAGCCTTCAAATTATAAAGTGGCCTTATGTGAACGATCGTGAACAATGTAAAAAAACGTACCTTGCGCTCATTTGCAAAACATAAATCATTATAGCTATCTCTTGTCGTTGTACCGTATGACGTGTGTCAATGGACCCACGGCTCTTCCCCGTTCATCAATCACGTCTGTCGAGGGCCGAAGTATGAACTTATTTTATTTCTAATTCTATACTAATCAATATTAATGCGGCACTCCACTATGCATAATAATTTAAATTCATTATACTTGTTACTTTGGCTTTAAATTCACTGAACAAATGTAACTCTTGATCTGGGCGTGTAATACATATAGTGCCGTCATTGCATATGACTCCTATAATGTTCTATTGTTTTGATATCTGTGCTTATTCGCGTGAAATTTTATAGTGTACCTCTATGTTGGAATGTCTTTGTTAACGCAAATTTTAATGTACGTCAACAGGCTCCGTAAATGCGACTCGTTAATTTCGCCAAAAATTGTCAACTTAAATGTTACTAACTAACTACACTATCTTGCTAGTTGGAATTTGCCGTGTTGAACGACATAATGTCGTTCTACAAATAAACTTTTTAAATCTCTGCTTATACAAACAATTGTATAGGGACTGCACGGTTGGTGCGGTGGCTGGGCAACTGGCTGCCGTGCAACGTGTCGCGGCTTCGATTCCCGCACGGAACAACACTTTGTGTGATCCACAAATTGTTGTTTCGGGTGTGGGTGTCATGTGTATGTGACATTGTATGTTTGTAAACGCACCCACAACACAGGAGAAAATCCTAAAGTGGGGCAACGTCTTTTTAAAGAACAAGAACAAAAAAGAACAAGATCTATTCCGGCCACATCTCACTCTAGCTATTACTTACACATCCAACTTGTACAAACTTTGAAGGACGATAACTTACCTGAAACAAGAAACAAACACAAAATTAGTGCCAAATATAATAGAAGAATAACAATTAAAATTAATCGTACAGTAATTCAATTAGACAGAATTCTTAATCTAACACAATAGTCTATTATCCTCGCATACAAATGTATTCAAACGCACGAAATAAAATCTCGTCTTTCCCCAAAAAACACTTTCAAGAAGCTACAAATTAGTCATCTACTGGGAACAATATTTAATATAATCATCGTAAGAAAAAAATATAATATAATATTGTAATAACAATCAATCACCCACCATAGATGAAACTTGTGATATATTCCAACACATTAACGCTATCAAATTACCATATTTGATAATGGCCGCCATATTTCACCCACATTTTTAGTTATCGTTATAAGCTTTATGGATACAGGACAATTGGCAACAGCACAACAAGCTAACCTGAACTGCCAATAACAATATTCAACTTTATCCAAAAAGAATTAAGATTGAAATTCTATTAAAAATAAGAGTAGTGTGTCTTGCTGTTGTACCAAAGTATTACAAAATGAACACTAGTATTAATGCTACCTATTAAAATATTTAATTAATTTTAACAGAATTTTGACAGCACATTTATAAACATATCATTGATGTATTAAAATATGAGGTTGTTATAAGGAACTTGGTCCCCTTGGGGTCTACCACATGGGGTATCAGAGCCACCTCCTGTGATCTAAAAGTTGCTTATTACTAAGTTTTGATGATTAATTAACATTCATTAATGTTAAACTACAGATGTTGAAAGAATGATCAGAAATCTGCCACGTAAAGAACAAGTTTAATAAAATTGAATGAAGTTCAATGAAATCATCAGTATATTTATGTGCGTGATCCTAACCATTTTTATGAAATTAATTAAACTCCACTACAAATCTTGCTATGAGACCCTAAAACATACCTAAGATCAAAATGGGCTCAGGAAATTAGAGTCCGTTACAAACCCTGCCTTAAAAGTCTCGGCTGGGTGACCCCGAGTCCCGGATGTCAGTGGGACTCCAATCAGAGACAAAGGAAGGGCTAGGCCACGGAGCTACATTTTATACTTTTTTATCGCCCAAAATGTAGGCAACATCCGTCCCTGCCGCCAACTAGAAATGCTTGACCGACTCACCGAGCCTCCACTCATAAATTGTCGATTTCTAAGCTCGTAAAACTTATTGATTGTGGTGTTTGTCTAGTTCCGTTCCATCTGCGATAAGGTTCCAAATAGTGGATCTTAGAAAACTATTACTAATTGCCCTGTTCCGGTCAAAGATAAGTAATGTTTGTGTTTAATTGAAGATGTACGTGTAACACATGTGTATTTTTATGTGATAGGTCGTCAAACTGACAGACGGATTACCTGATTGTATTTAAGCAGTCGGCGCTGCCCATGGACACCCGTAAAACAAGAGGAGTTTCAAGTGCATTGTAGGCCTTTTTGCGATTAGGATTTTAGAGATTTAGGGATTTGGGAAGGGTTGGACCTCCGATAGCCTTACTCACATGGCTTAATAACACTGTGGTTGTTTCACGCTGGTTTTTTTGTGAGGTCGTGGTATCACTCCGGTTGAGCCGACCCATTCGTGCCGAAGCTTAGCTCTTAAACATTTTAATGTGTGTCGATAATTGTTTGTTATTTTACAAAAGATTGCGTTTTTGTATAGTAATACACAACTGAAATATAGAGCCAATTATTAAGTAATACCTAACTTCAACTGAAATAAAACATACAAGAACTAGTTATTACATCAACACTCGTCGAGTCGTCACAAAAATAAACCAAACTATAAAGTAGCGGAATAACTATTGTACGCACTATAGAAAATCAAAATACCAAAAACAATGTAACTTTTGCAATGGAATTTCAACTTTGAGCAGAGAAATAATAAAGTTGGATATTTGTTGAATGGACCACTAGATCGCTAGCTGTTTGGAATGACCTATGCCCCGCCACGTGCTGCCTGCGTACGTGCATCAGCCGGCAGATACGAGGGAGCTGCCTCCGCTAACTAGCCGCAATTATCTTACTATTTTCCTGTCAATCATAAAGCAAATAAATAAAACGGAAGAACAATAAGGGATTTGAAGTTGAAATTATTGTATTAGCTTGCAACCTTGCTCACGGAACTTAAGACTCCACGGAATATTACAGTCATACCAGCTCTGCGTTACTTAGGTTTTAGAAACGATCCCTAATCTATTCTAGTAATAAAATATAGCCTATGTTATTCAGAGTGAATACAGCTTTCCAGTTGCCAGGAACAGGTCAGGTATTCCAGAAGAAATCAGCAGAGTATATGTAGGTAGTTCTAACGATTTATTTCATTATCAATATACCTATGTATTTCTATTGTATATATTTTCCTCTTTTTAATTTCAGTTTACATATTATACATACATATGAGCAGAACTGACTGATGGAGTCAGAGAAACTTTTTTTTTACGACGTGTACCTAAGTATTTTCGCTTCCAACACGTTTAGGACAAGCACGTTACATTTAACATAATTACGTTGTACTCTCAACAACAACAATTAGTCGTTGTCAACGAGTCAACCAGCTCCGTAAAGCAGATTACAATCGACGTAGTTTCACACAGTTGCGTACAATGGGCGACAACTATTGTGTTACTGTCAATGATCACTATCACTACTGTCATTCTCTGATAATCCACCATTGAGCTATTGGCTTCCTCTATTAAAGAGTGGTTGACTGAAACCTTCACGCTTCTCAGACTAGTAAGTTAAAAGTCACATAAAGTTTATCTGAAAATGTTACTGGCTGGTTTCTTTCTAATGACTAATCCCCAACTCAGCTCTTCCAATTCCTATCTCCGGCCAGAACCAGCTCGCCGCCGGACCAGAACCAGACCTAAGCGTACGGTGGCCGGAGATAGCAGCAGGCCGCGCGCCCCTCATAGAGCCAATAATACACTACCGCAGATGGGTTCGTACAGGGCTGATGTTCAGCCGGGGTTGCGGGGTAAGCGCCATGTGGCACCGCCGCCACGGCCTAAAGCAGGAGAAGGAATGGGGAGGTTTTAGTCAGTAAGAGTCTGACATTCTCTCTCGCTTTACCCTGGGTGGGCGAAGTCATTTGGTGATTATTCCTGACAAAAATAATAAGGCCTTCCAATCCCGCAGGAAGAAATGCGCTGGTGACATATAGGTACATTATATTTTCCCTACATCACATAGCTATTGTTATATATAATTGGTCAATGATAACCTTCTATCAAATCCAGCACGAATACCTAGGGTTATTGTTAATTCACAAGCTACTGATAAAGTGAGGGTCGTAACTCAGTCGTTGCGTGGTCGTCAAGCGCGCGTGTCGGTCACGGCTTGGACAAGGTCGGCACTAGTTTATGACTATCACCAAAAATTTACATAGTATGTAGTATGAAAGTGTACAGCATGACACATTGTTATGAGTTATGAGGTCGCTAAGTGACACTTGGTACATTTGGGAACGATATTTACGTTGTAAAAGTTGTTCATGGCAATTTTGATATTATTATGTGCTAGGTGCTATTGCTTTAGGTTGAAGATAAGTGTCAGTGGATCGAATATTTCTAGTAAGTTGTGTTCAGTAGAAGAATCCCACTCAAACAAGCAACCCTAAAGTCCAGCTAATGAACTAGTAAATCCTCTTGTGATGAGGGTGTCCTGCAAACTAGTTTACTGTCCTATAAAATAATAAAAAAAGATTGATGCCTGACCTCTTTACCATCTCTTAGTTAAACAAACAACATTTATCATGATTGCTATTATTATTAAAAAGGAGCGGCAACGAGCTTCGCTTTCTCTAAACCAACAGACGCCATCTTACCACAGAAATAAAATAAACTAATATACTTGTCAAATAATTAATTAAATTTGCATGGAACAGGAAAAACAACTACATCTGCGAGCCGGACACAGCATAGAAGTCGCGAACTGATTATAATCATCACAGTAATGATAATAATATGCATTGTATTAATAGATTCGGACACTGGCAGTGTGTTATCATATAAATGTGTTCATTAATTGCCTGTTTCGTTTACCGTTCATCGAAATTTCGGTATTTTTATGTTCTTGATACTTTATTGACATACAAACTTTATAGCTTCATCAGAGGCTGCCACTCGTTATCTTAAAGTGGGTTCTTAAAGGAATTTATGTATCTATACACAAATTGAAGACGCCAGCTTCTTCAGACATGAGAGAGGATGATGACTGCGTGTTAAAATGCTATATAAAAGTAATTGTCTTGTTGCTTACGTCCGTTGATCGTCCATTTTGGCAGAGATGGGTGTTAATTAGAAGCTCTTAAGAACAAATGAAATTACATAGCCGTGTGAGTGAGGTTACCGGAGGCCCAATCCCTCCCCTTCCCCTACCCCTTCCCAATCCTTATATCCGCAGCCCCTATCCCCAAAAGGCCGGCAACGGACTCGTAACTCCTTTGGTGTTGCGGATGTCCATGAGCGGCGCCGATTGCCGACTTATCTTTTTAAAAAAAAAAACATCTTTGTATCTGTACCTATGAATGTTTAAAGGACATGGCCAACTTCTGTATGGGCGTTTGCATAGTTATTGAATTTAATGTACATCAATGATTTTTGGTGTTTACATTCGTGAATATTATTAAATTAAATTGCAATAAATAAAACACATGAAGAACTCGTAATTATAACACACAAGACGAAAATAGTTTCACTAAACCTTTAGTCAGATTACTGGCCATAAGTGCACGAAATAAGATTTTGCTTTTAAAAACCACGGCGTTTTAATTATTTATTTATTTATTAATAAAATAAAACAAAAAAGTAGGTATAAATAATAATGATTTATTTATTAAGGAGAACAAATAAAATAAAACTACGTAATAATTCACTATTATATTTTTATTATACAGTGTATTTTATTATGTTTGTGTATGGAGTGTACGTTTCTGTAATATATATTCTGTACAATTGGGTAATAATATGGTAGTACTTTCAATTTGAAGCGGCCTGCTTAAAACAGGTGGTAATGGTGGTGGCTCTGGTGGGCTAACCACTTGAATATAAGGGGCTGCTGCATTGTTGTCAGAAGCCAATTCCTGCATGTTATCTGAAGCTGATTCCTGCATGTTGTCCGAACCCAATTTCTGCAAGTTTCGTGATAATTCCTGCACTGTCTGTCTATTTGCCCGCATCCAGCACACATGACAAACATAGTTGCTTCTTGAGGTCTGAAAATAAACCCCAGTTAGAATAAACACATGTTTTCAAGTTTTATGTTATTGTACAATGAGAAGTACTTATTATGTTACAACATGCCTACTTTAAAGAAGTCTATTCAAACATGAAAAATACATAAAGATATATATTATAATCACACATACCTACTATGAGTACTATTTTTTATAGATTAATATAGATAAATACAAGTACATATATAAAACAATGAATAAAAAACAAAATGCTTACCACATTAATAGTATTTTGTGATATTAGGCCAGCTAGCAATGGAGAGTCCATACTACAACCAAGGCAAACCATGTTATGCCCCAGTAGTCTCTCATGTTCACCAGCCTCAGTATTCAATAATAAGAAGCATGGTTGACAAATGAATGTCCCCAGAGGCAACTAAAAAAAAGATGCACTATTTAAAATCGCATACCATTATAAAACATAAAAAACAGACTAAGTATTATACTATTCCGACTTCATACCTGGGTTTGAGCTATGGTTAACCAACGTGAAAGTATTGTTGGATGGTGTGCAGAAAGCGAGGATATAAGAGGCCTCTGCAGCCTTTGTACGCCTATTCCGCAGTTGATGCACCTCAAAATAGTTACTCCAGTATTATTAGCAAGGTTAACAAAAACACGCTGTCAAAAGTGTCAAACACGTTCCGTTTCGTTTAAGTTTTTTTTTTTGGTGAATTGGATAAAAATTAGAACAATATTATTACAATATGAGTATATTTTAAAATGCAACTAAAACCAATGAATACAGTTTCGTATAAATGACAAACGATAAGTTGATTTTGTTGCATTACTTTTACATGTTTTTAATAATAATTGTCAGGTCTGGAGAGGCTAAAAACTACGTAATAATTCATATTTCTATTTATATTTTACCGTGTATTAATTGTGTTTGTGTACGTGGAATGTACTTTTTTGGCCATGTCCTTTGAATTATTAGTAAAACTGTTTTTCTATTTTCCTTTGTTAAATGGTTATAGCTTTTGTTAACAAAACGCTTACTATTTAGATAAGATACTCCACAGGTATGTGAGCATACGGTGTAAAACAAAAGAGGTCGGATCTCTAACAAACTAGTTTGGACAACTAATGGCGGGTCACTGAGGATGCAGCCGGAGGGTTCCGGGGTATTTTAAATTAGTTTTTTTTGGAATAAGTGGATAGGAAATTGATGTCTGCTGTTTCGAAAATAATGTTTTAGAGTTAGGAATTGGGGAATATTTTTAAGTGACAAAATTGTTTAAAGCCTTTAGCGATAATATTATTTAGAAATTCGTAAGTGGAGGTATGGCATTGACTTGTCTAAGACTCACCACATCCATAAAACACCACTTCTACTAGACTCTTCAAAGGAAATCCTTCCAAATAATTCTACATTGACTATTGACTTTCTCAGATCAGTTATTTACTCCGCCGTACCATTATGAAGCCCATATTTGGTATTATCGTACATAAGATCGGTACATGAGATGCAGCGTTACGTATCTCGATCTGAGTACATAATAGAAAGCAGCATCACAACTCTCTCCGGCCCATCAACATTTAAATAAATTCTACCTACCAGTATGTACTAAATAACCAGTCTATCACGGTCTCGTTTTGTATGACTTTTCCGCACATTCAGCGGTCAGTATATACTGGTTATCTTAACTTGACGAGTAGTTGCATGTACTACGTTCTTAAATGTTGATGTAAATGAAGTAAACACGTGTCTAATGTTAATGTAATCCGGGCTGATGCCAAGGTGAGGGATTAAAGAAATGAATTTGTGAAACTAATTAAAAATATGTATAACTTTGGGGTTTCTTGCTCGTTCTTTTCCATAGGAATCTACAATCTGGAACGAGAAAATAGAAGATAGATCGTCAGACTGATCCACACAAAGATGAACTGTTTGATATTTATCTAGTGTTAGATATTTATCTAGTGTTAAATATTTGAACATAGGCATCGTCCTTTATTCGAAAAATCATTAAAATGTCCTGAATCTAACCTAACTATGCTGTTTAACTTCAACGTAAGTCAACTCAAGTGTCACTATTATTACATTTTTTCATCCTGACAGTTTTAAAATTCCTTTTGTACTCATCATAAATACTCGAATTTATTTTACTTCTTCTAAGTGTAAATCCGGTTAAGTCGACGGCAACTAGACAATTGTGTAAAACAAGTAACGTTACGTTATCGCGTGGTTAGCGTAACTCTATTTGTCATAGCAGATCTTAACTGTTTCCTAAAATAACTAAAAACTAACCAGTTGGTTAACAGGTTGTTGCTAGGTGAACCAGTTTTACGGGAGCTGACTAGACACCGAGGTATATAATTCTGAATTTTTTTACACCTCATAAATAGAATTTGCATCGAAACAAAAAGCGTTGTTTCGCCGTTTGAGTGAGGTTACCGGAGGCCCAATCCCTATAGACTCTCCCTATCTCTTCCTAATTCTCTTATATCCGAAACCCTTATTATCAGATAGGATATATGCAACTACAAAAGCGGGAAGGTGTAACTTCCATAAGCGGATAAAATTCTAGAGCATTTCTGAACTGTAAACTCAATGAGGCTGTCCAAGGAGTCGAAGACCTTTTAATTTTATTGTCAGCCAGTCAGACCAATCAGCCAATGATGTAGACAGTGGCGGTAATATTTCCGGCAAGTGCCTAAATTATAAATAATCTCTGTTTGTAATTTCAAGAAACTGTCGAATGTAAAGAATTGACGATCGAGTCTGAGGACCTCATGGTGTAACGTCACATAATTTTGAATGTCAGGACCCGTTCCATGAGCTTTGAGTACTGACTGAACATAAGAAATGTATTTATAGTTTTGCCAACGCCTTACACATTCCCATACATAAGTTTCATGAACAGGAAATTCATAACGAGCTGTTTTGCATGTTTAACATAATTAACACTTTCTCGGAACTGATTTTATGTCAGACACTCACATAAACACTCGTAAAGTTAAGAAACCCAGATTTTAGAATAGTATAATTATATTTAAATAATGTTCTGGACCTTAAAGACTTTACGCTGATATTGGGAATATTAAATCGGAAATTGGCGACTGTAATTGTAAAATTTGACCTAAGATCAATGAGCTTTGATTAATAATGCCGAAGAACCCCTCTTCTTTGTCATTCTTAGCAGCGGCTATTCGAACCTCAGAGTATTCGTTTAAGACCTACCATTTCTTTTCTACCTTTCTTGCTACAATATAGTTAATTTATTACATCTTTTGTTTGACTTAATCACCATAAAAGGTCTCCTTTAAACCACCAATCAGATCCGCCCGCTTAATTAATAATTGAAAATTTAATTAATGTAAAGGTCAAATTACATTTGAATTATTACACGTAAGAACAAATCTCTGCCAATAAAAAAAATAATGACATAGAAAGAACAAAATTAAAATTAAATGATGGTCCATAAGCTTCAAAAGTCATTAAAAAACAATTAACAAATAAAGTAATTCATTTAAACAACGGCATCACTCAAGTAGCGCACGTGGGTAATCACATCATGGTCATCGTAGCTGACCTCAGTTAGTCATTAAACGTTTTTAATTTCCCCATAGATTGTAATCTTTAGATATTTTATTTAATCACCAGTAAGCGCCGCGTTATTATTAATGACATCTTCTCATCACAGAGCTGATGCATTATCTTCAGCTCTTATTGTAGATTAATTAAGATCATCTGTCTTCTCTTGTTTGATTGTGTTATTTAGATCTCTGTGTGGTCTGTCTACTGCGATTAGAATTTCCATTACAATTTTTATTGATAGCTTTGTATATGGCCTGCTTGAACATGACTCTTTTGTTTTTTGTTGTCTTTGCTTTAATTATAATCAGTCAACTGAGGCTGTTTACTAATAAAGTCAACATTTGCAACCTCAATACTGCTTGTATTGAGGTTTGGTAGGCAATTGTTGTAACCGCTAACATTTTATTACACACGCTACAATTAGCGAGCGATTCTCGCAAATTAAGTACAGGAGCTAAGATCAAAAACATCAAGTTGACACTAGACATTTCTGAACTTCCTGGCAATTGTTAACTAACAGAAACTCATTACACACTTATAATGACTTGGAGCAACTCTCCGCTCTCCGGTGCGGCGTGCGTGATCATGGGAACTAAGTCTCTGAACGTATCCAGGTTTGATTCAATGGCTTATTAGGCGCACGCCACAAATACGACTGTCCTGACGCGCACACGTCAATTAGCAGTAACTAGTTGCCTTTGATTTACTAGTTCCTATGTAGGCACGATCATTTGATGATAATTAGTAGGTATGCGTGTTATTCACTTTTCAGAACAGGAGACAAGACATAGTGCAATAGGCAAGCCTAATGGATGCAGGTCAAAATGAAATTGTAATTTCAATGTTTGTCAATTTCCAGACATTTATATCAATTACACTACTGGTATACGGTTTTGTATTGATAAAACTCAAGCAACTGCTAACTGATTAGATGTCAGTCAATCAAACTGAGCAGAAACAGGTAGAGGTTGCCGTTAAACGTTCCTTACCAATAACTTTGAAAGATTTTATGTTAAGATAAAAGTATTTATAGTTTAATCAAGATATTAAGACGTAAACAATCATGATGTAGGAAGTATACGCATGGTAAGTACCGATAGCTAAGTTTAATAATATGATTGAGCCCGCCTTTAGCCGCTTAGAGTAGTGGACACTGTTATTATAAACTAGATAGGTAGACACAAGACACGGGCCGTAGTGACCCGCTGGTAATGCTGGGCCCGGTTATAGCCCGCGGGAGTGCGTGCTTACCAATTTGGGTGAAAACATACGAAGCAGCAATATAACTGCAGCCGCCAACAATTACGTGGGCGGTAGCGTTTATAATACACAGTAAATGTGCTTCGATATTTATTAATTTTATGAAGAAATAAGAAGATACAAATAAAAGAAAGGAGATTTACTACGATAGAAGAAGACTTGCTACCAAGTCTTGGTTATTTAATAAAATAAAGATCAGAACATTTCAGAATTGAGCAAAGGCAGCAAAAAGATAGAGTTGCCAACTAAAATGAGAGAGCCTTCGAAAGAATGGAATACAAATGTGGATCCGGATATAAACATTCATATACACGTCTAGCCCTGTGATTGTTTCGTAAACTTAAACAGGTCAATCAAAGTCCAAAGTCATAAACTTGTCGATTGTCACTTTTATTGTATAATGTCACTTGTCACTTAGGAATTAAAATACTGTCTTTACCGTGTTCTCATATTGTATTAAAAATCTAAATAAGCCCGTACCCAGCTACAGGTGCATTATAAACGATAGCTCGTTTTCGACTAATTATCGAGTAGTTGTGAGCCGTGCTCAAGTCGGCTCGAGCCAATTGTGAGTGTAGCAGGAAGATCTCGGGTGTTCTTCAATTATCAACGGCGCTTTATATTTTATAGACCGGTGTTATTAGTTGCTTGAATTATTTCAATTTAAGCTTGTGTTGTGTGTTGAATAAAATAGATTTGCAGGAGTAATAACGTGTCGGCATTTCATTGTGATACAGTGTATATTACTACTCTGAGTTTAAATGTTGTGGTGGCCTGGAGGTTAAGGAGCCCGCTTCTCATGCATGAGGGTGTGGGTTCGAAACCTGGCAAGTACCAATGTGACTTTTTCCGAGTTATATGTACTTTCTATGCTTATTTAGACACCACTGACATACGGTGAAGGTAAACATCGTGAGGAAACATGCACTTATAATTTCTAATTATAAGTTTGAAATCGTCAACCCGCTTGAGCAAGCGTGGTGATTAATGCTCAAACCTTCTCCGTATGAGAAAAGGTCTTTGCTCAGCAGTGGGCACTTATAGGCTGATGATGATGATGATGATGATGATGAGTTTAAATGGGTGTTTCACTGTCGAACATTTTCAAGAAGATAACGAATATCTTGCCTGTACCTATTCTTCTTTGATCACAAACTATTCTTAATCATTATTGTTCTCGGAAACTTTACCACCGCAGCTATCTTCACAGTGTGTACAATAAGTGGGCACACTGCACATCGACTAATCCTATGTACTCATTAGCACGGATATAATGAGGAGGACTCGCACCATCGCTTGTACCTCGCCATACACGGTACCTAATTATCTCCAGCTATTTATAGATTTAGAGTCTGGAGTAGATACAGCCCAGATAGGTCTACTTAGACATCAAGTGCTATGCAGTGCTGCTAATTAGTGGAACGTTGTAGGCATGGGAGGTCTTCCCAACATCGTGACTAAGGACGACTCAATAACAGCAGTTCATATTAATTGTAAGTAGAAATAAACAAATGTAGCCATGTCTGAGTTAAATGAATTACGGGTTTCTGATTAAATGGAAGAGAATGAACTCATTAACAAAAATGGAAATACATTAAACATTTCTTTAAGTTTTACTGCTCGCTACTAACTGTTGAACATTTTTTATATCAATGGCAATAACCTGAAAGGTCTCAATTGCCTGAACAGCTGCAGTTTATCTAAACGGATCACAAATAAAATGGCCACGCGACCATCCAGACGCAATATCGTTACATCATAATATTATGGTAAAAAGCTTACCATTCCCGACTGTCCAGCACCTGTCGGTAAATAATTAGTAAAGCCAACGTCATGTCAAGAGCACCACAAACATATCGGGCTACTGAGAAATTTTACATCTCTGTCCTTTTCTGACGCCCTATGCGTGAGAGGGAGGGGAAATAAGAAAAATGTGTGAACAAACATTGGGAGCTGAGTCGAGTTGGTGCGTAGATGTGAAATCAGGAGAGTCAGTGTGACCAGTTAAATGGTTGTGTCACGGAATTGTGGAGGTGACAATTACGTTTATGGTCAAACAGTTCAATTTAGGATGGCAATGTTATTTATCAATCCATTGAGAAACAAATGACTTCATCTCCGGACTAAAGACCTTGTGAGAGCGGTTAGGAATCATTGGGTTCTGAAGTTCTTAAGTAGTACTTAGGTAGGAGTTCTAAGCATCCGATGTCCTTTACTTTGGCTTTTGAAGGTTTGCCCCGTTAAGAAATTGAGAAAACCGTAATATTTGTTGATGGTGATGATGATGATGATATTATGGCAGGAAATTATAATACTAAAGATCATTGAGTGTCTTCAAAATATATCATGAATGTACATCTTTAGGGATTACATTGTATCAGTTGAATTCTCTCAACTTTCCCAACACCCTGCTATACAGCGCAAGTTTCTAACGGACTTGCTTTTAATTCATTGAGGATCTATTTAACACATTCTGCATTCTTGCCTTTAAGAATGTCAGTGAAATGAATGTTAGAAAGATAATAGTAACTTTATTTTTACCTAGTGTTAGGTAATGTATGTCTACACTACACCAGGGGCCCGAGTCTACTATTTTCAAAGTGTTGTCATTCCTAAATTAACTAAAATTCGCGGGTTACTCACGTGTACATGTTGAGCAGTAGGCTGCGCGACGTCGCCGCGTCCGCGCACGCTGCTCATGAGTAAGAACCCCTCTGTGGTTCGAAACTAGTAGAGCTTTTCTCAACATGTACACGTGAGTAACCCGCGAATTTTAGTTAATTTAGTATGTCTCACGATAGTTATTATAAAAACGTGTTGTCATTCCTACATGATTCCATTGTCACTTTGCTAAAAGTTCTTAATCTGTTAATTCTTCTCTCTAGAATTATAGTACGAGATGTCTTGTAACGAATTATAAACAATAACTGCACATTAATATTCTAAACGTAAATCATTGAATAAAGGAACTGATTTTTTTTTTATTAATTTACCGCATTATGTCAAATATTCATTTGTCATTATGTACGAGATTGCCGTTCTAAAGAATTATTTCAATGAAGTGGCATTGGAAAGTCATAATGAAGCTATCGTGTTAGTAGATTACCAAACTTGTCAAAATCAACAATTTTGCAACCAATGATCTACTATTCTGACACTATTGTAATAGCACAGTCGAGGCCCTGGATTGCGATCATCTTTACAAAGTGTCCCTACTTATCTCCAAAGGTTTTTTAGGAACATTCAAGTTCTTATTTTAGGATCACGCGAGAAGCCCAAAGGAAGTCAGTCTCTCATACGCGGACCCTATGATATAGGGTAGTATGTACTGTAGTACTTGTAGTATGTAGGATCAGTCAACGACCGCAGTCAGCATGTACCACAATCGCGTGCATATCAAACCGAGCAATTGGCGAGCATCAATTAATATTCAGTATCAATTAATCCCCACGTGTTAAAACGACGGTTATTATAATATCTATGCGTATTAATTAATGGCCGGACCGTGGCAGATTTCCAATTTCCTTGGAGTTGTGCGCGCACTAAATCATGCGCGTGCGCTGCTATAGCGGATTTATTACGACGCAGCACGGAACGATATATTGTTGGGATTGTGATATGGATTGTCCTGAAAATTTTGAGATATCGCCTCTCACTATGGAAAAAGAGGATCACATATATGTATGTAATATAATGTAGATAAAACTTATGACATGAAGAATGACAGATAGGTATACCTTGATGTGCTATGTGCCTGTACATCACCCAGATACATCAAGTGTATGGTGACTGAACCGACTGGACTAATAATGATGGTATCTCTCCTCATTAATATTTCGGATCGCTGTTACAATATCAACTGTCTAATAAATCCTTAGTTCAAGCCTTGTCTTATCTACGTCCTATCCTTGCAGATAGCCTGTCTTTCGTCCTGTCCATGATACCAAAGTTCAAAATCTTTGTCGGTAATAAATAACTGTACGGTTATAGCAATTTATCATGCGGATATTGAGAAATTGCATCAGTTCATCATCATCTGCCGGGCCTGTCAACTGGTGGCCTTCGATTGCTAGCGACTACATAGCATAGAATTGTTAATAATGTCCGATTTCAGTCGTTTTTGTCAACCATTAACTAGAGATTAGTTCAAGGCAAGTTTTTGAGACGAATAATAATATAATAGGACGAAAAACGAGCAGCCGAACCACGTGAGGGTAGGCAATGGGTGGTCTCCAGACACTACAACAGGAACACTACAATTACAAGTGCGTTGCCGGCTTTCTGGAGATAGAAGAATTGGATATTTGAGATTAGGCATTTAAAGTGAACTGGGATACAGTTACAATGTATCTAACACAACGCATTTGTTCTAGGATGGTTACAAAGGTAAACTAACCTAACACAATCCTTACGTCTGGGAGCAAGCAAACCAGTTTATCATTTTCGATGACATGTGTAATAGAAAATTAATCAATATCCTGGAGATAATGTTATTAAGTATATATAAGTTATCGCTTTAATCAAGTTTCTATTGCGAATTGCCGATCAGCAGGTCGATTCTATAAAATTTGTTTGATTTTGAATCTTGTTCGGAGTCGAAGTAGGCGTCAAAGTGACATAGAATATATAGAATGCCACTTTTAACGTCATCTCATACTTTATCCATCAAAATGTTGCGGTCAATTGAGTTCAACTCGCAAGTGTAGCGCTAGTGTACTACTACTCACAGCGGATTAAATCAAAGTTTAGAATGAAGTCTTACAGAATCAAACTGCAGTTCAAGATGGACTCAATCTCAATCGGGTTTTAATATTTATTCGTTAAAGCATTCGATTTAATTATTACACAATTTAATTCCCATACTTGTGTATGTATATGTATCTTGAACTACACGTACAAGATACAGTTACTAAGTTACCTACATACATAATGCCGTGGCGTCACTCGGCCCCCCGCTGACTCGTAGTGAGAAAGATCCATGATTTATCTTCGATTATTATAATTTTTAATGTTTACTGCAAGAAATTCCATGCATTATGGATATTTTAAATGTATTCATTTATAGATTTCAAATTGTGTGTTTCGTTATTTCTGTTTTCTAAAATATAATATTCAATTTAAAATGGGAAATTATGATTTTAGAATTTAATCCTGTTTTAAGTTTTGTTTTGAAAAAAAAAATACTCGTCCAATTGAGAACCTCCTCCTTTTTTGAAGTCGGTTAATAATGTGATGGGATTGTGGTGAAAATTCATATATGTATTTCCACCTAAGTACATACATGAGTGCCAGGTTGAATGAATATCCTTCTTACATTTTTCCTACCGAAGTCTGCAGAGAGTCCGAATTTGAATGAGTAAAACTTATGTACCTCTGTTTCTGTATTTGTTTTCTTGTTTACTGTGTGTGTGATGTGTAAAATAAACAATATTCTTGCCAGGTACTGTAGTTAAATGTTGTACATAGGAATAATTAACAGTTCCAATTCTCAAATTCCTATTATTATTATTACACAAAAAAGTTATCCAGTGCACGATTTGTCGGATTCGCAACACTTTAACAGTAGGTAACGGTTTTAACCTGCCAATACAACAAGCTCAAACTTGAAATAAAACATCCAATTCGCATATAAATAACTTTTAAATATCTAAAATAAAAATAGCCGTGCACTTCAGTTGTTCTAAAATACCTCTATGGTACGTTTAATTTATTGCAGGTAATCTAATTTCGATGTCAAATTCAATCATTTATTTTAAATTGACCACTTAGCTATAGTTTAAACTTCGAAAAAATATCAAATAAGTAGTTTAACTTTGTGTATGACAGTCTCTCCTCATCGGTCTGTCCATTAGTGGAGCTATTTGCTCGTTTCATGTCTAGATTCCGATGTAGAAGAACGAGCAAAAAAACTCAATGGTTACTCTTTTTCAATTAGTTTCACAATTCATTATTTCTCTATTATCATGCCACTACCATGGCGACTAGCTTTGAAGCTACTTATCAATTTTCTGTCAAACATCAATATAACAATTCTTACAAGTCTCCATGTAAAATTACAAGTTTTCTATACGTAACCAACAATTTTATATGTAGGTAATCACGACGACTACTGTTTAATTCACTGCCCATATCATTTTCTAACATTACGGACCCACAACTAGATGTCTACTAGTCCTATATCAAATCTTAAGTAGGTACGTAAGTAATAGGTGATTTCAGCAATTATGTAAGAGCCTTTATAATTAAACAGCGTCGTGAGTCATTAAGGAAGGATGTTGTAAAAAGAGACCTTATTACGTCGGAAGCCTGTTTCATCACAGATTTATTCATATAGGACTTCAGATTGAACTATGTAAATTGCCCGAGTACACTGTTTTGCTATTTTTAAGATCTCTTTAAGGTAATATCGTGGTACTTCTAATAAATAAAGAAACAGTTCCACATCAAATGTTGTTCAACCATTTTGCACTCCTTCGACTAAACAGATGTTTCGTTCCACAGAATTTGTCACGAAGCTTGTTTCAAATTAAATTCAGATCCAAATCGTGTTCCATTTCCAAATAAATAAAAACATTAGCACAGTTTATCTTCCTTTACAAGCTCAATGATTATTTTATCACATTAGGGTGCGAGGTAACAAATAAACTACGGTCAGTTGACAGCATTTAATAAAAACGGTTCACAAGCAGTCATCGATCACTTTGTGTCGTCGGTACACGACTACAAGGGACACGAAATCCCTTGTAAACGGTAGCAACAGATAACATCTCCCATACGCCGCCATCTTGCTTTTTGTTTTTACATTTTTTGGCGCGATCGCAAAAGTAATCGTTATTCTGCCAAGTTACCAGAATATGCGGCAGTTTTAAAATATTTTATAAGTAATTCTTTCATTCTTTTGCTTTTCGGTTATCGTTCTAATTGTGGGAATATTAAAGTGATTTACTTTACCTACTGTTGTATCGTTTACATGTTGTACCGGGTGCCTATATTATCTCGTGAGACATGTATGTATACTGCAGTTACACAGCTTAATATGACGAAAGCGCCAGATACTATGTCGGAATTTTGTTGAAGTATTTTTTTCATAATTAACCGTCATTAATATACAGTAGAGAAAGATCTTGCTAAATTAGATTTCAAGGTATTATCTCGATTACAGGGCTACACTACAACGTGTAGTTAAATGTTCACATTAAGGGGCATTGGATTACATTGTTCGTTTTAAATTGGTCCCGCGCTGTAATAAATCTTACGATATCAATCTACTGTTTTATTGAATGGAATTATCTTTTTTACGTGGTAACTCATTTTATGGCGGGCTGCCAATTTCAAGATGGCGGCTTTTTATTGGCTTTTACTTTGTGGTATGTGATAATATAAATAAAGTTACCTACAGCTTTGTAAAGGTTTTATCACCGGTTTTATGCTACTAGTTAGCGTAGATTTAATTACTCAACAACAGTTACAAGATATGCTACTGAGTTATTTTTATTATTTGATGCAGGATGGAGACCAATACCTACGCCAGCTGGTTGGGTAATATGTCCATGTTTGTGAGGACTTAAATTTTAATACCCTTGCCATAATTATTTCCATGAAACCGTACAGTCCCATCGTCCCTGCCATGTCCCAAAACCACGAGACCGCAATCATGGCGGATTCCAATAACGTCATTACCGGAACTGCGTGCGGCTGCGCTTGCGCCGGTACCATCAGAACGGGGCTTTGTGGCAAAATACACCGTGGGAGAAATTATACTTTAATGCGTAGGTGCCAGTGATGATATTAGATTACCTAGTAAATTGGCTATAAAAGGAAGTTGTTTCAGGTACCGCCCATGGACTTGTATAACTTTTATATCATGTCTCATGGACTATGACTGCCGGTTACATTATAGACAAAAACATATAAATAAGCACTACAGTCATAAAATAAATAACAATACCTGTAAAACAAATAGTTATCAGTAATACTCACTCATTGCACGATGTCATGGAGGTCTGCGTGACGGTCACCAGCGTGGTGGTGGTGGTCGTTAGCCTATCTCCGATGCACTTCTTCCGAGAGCACTCATCCAACACTTTGTCCTCCTTCAACGGCTGAAGTACTTCTTTCACTTTATTAGGGCCTGTCTTTACTGTAGACCTCTGAAACTTCAGGTTTGCTAAAGTCCTACCATCAGTTGAGATCTCAGTTTCCTCAGTAACTAATGCACCCTTTTTCGTCCTACAAACTGTCCTAGAGTTTTTTCCTACTGTATTTCCATTTCTTATAACTTCTTCTCTTGCATCAATAATTTTAGATCTTTGAGGTAGACCGTTTTCTAACATACTCTTAATACTATCTGCGTTGAGATTTGTATTTAATATTTTGTCTAGATCTGTTGTGTTCATGTATTCATCGTAACTTTGTTGTATGGGTTGTCTTCTTTGGTCTTTCTGCCACTTAGTTTGGTAATCGAAGCCGTAGAGGGCGTCGGCTTCTGCTCCGAAAGGTGTATCTTTTGGTGCATCTACTTCGTCTGGCGCGGGTTCTATTTGTGAACAATTATCTTCAAAGAAATCATCCGTGAGTTCTGTGATTTGCGCGCCGGGCCTTTTGGTGTCTGCTTCATCAAAGTTTAGGAATGTTGTGTTTATGTTGTTGAGTTTCCGTTTACCGTAAAGCTGCCTGTAGTACTTCTCTTGGTCGCCGTACATCCAACACACTTTCCACCATTGTTTGCACATAAGGATGTTCGCCGAATTGGACGACTTTACATGTCGTGTGGCCGTCGCTGACATTTTGCTGCTATTGGAAGTTGCACATTATTTATTGGGATGCATGAGAATGTTATGACGTAAACGTTTTATGACGGTTTTGTTTTACGATAACGTTAGTTTTTATGACGTAAACGTTGCATGAGGACGATCAAACCTAAGTGAATGTATAAAACAATTGAAGATACCGAACCTAACCTAACTCTATAAATAAATACGTAATACATTTTGCGTCGGTTATTTCGATTATAATAGCTAGGGTTGGGTGCACCGCAACAGTCTTCAAGCCCAGCCCCACCTACACGTCGCTGCCTGGTCGGAACGCCATCACTCACGGCCTGTCATTACCTGCACAATATACCGCAGCGCACACTGCAACTGACTCAATCCACGGAGTTACCTCACTCCAAGCTATTGTGCACTGCCATTTTGCTACGTGATTTATACGCTCAATTGTCTTCACATGGTACGTCGGTGCTATGCTTTTTGTGCTTTAATTGTCATTTGAATTGGAAACATTAAGCTGGTGGACGGGGTTAATAAGTGCTTACACTTGAGCTGTTTTATACTATTAACTTAACTTTATGTCATAAACTTATTGACAAACGACCGTGTAGGTCTACAATAAGTTAGCTTTATATTGAAACAAAGTATTTGTAGAAAATTATTTTGTTCACAGCGTCTACTAGGACGTAAACCCGTTCTTCATCTTTCTTGTTTTCGCAAATAGCGTTGAAGTAAACAAACCCGATTACGATAAGGCGATGTACCTATATATGCAAGAAGCTTTTAAACTGATTGGTAATGTAAGTCAACGTGGAAACTTTCCCTTGTACAACCTCTGTCGCCTGATCTGATTGTAGTAACACTGTACAAACATCAAAATCTTTGAGCTAATATTGAATATCATCCAAATACGTGTATGTTAGTGGCGAGTACAAATAAAGTTGATCAAGATTTCGTAAAACCAGTAAATATTTATCAGCATATATTTTTTATTCGGCTCTAAATGTTTAGCCGTCATTGTCAAGAGAACTAGAAGCATGTAGTTATGTACCTATCTATATCTACATATTTGTGGGCCTCTAGCAAGTAATGTACACACGTACTACGTTTATTTTTATATTCAAAATTCGTAAAGTACCACGGTAAAGTTTTCAAGGCGCGAGTTTCTTGTCTTAAAATTTTAACCGTAGAACTGTATTGTACAACAAATGCTTAGTCATGGAAGATATCTAGCTGCGTCATAAGTATATCTGGAACATTTCTAACATACTACCACCATGATATACATGCCATCCGCCATTAGTCTCTAGTCTTTGCACCTTTCATTATGCACTCTGGAATTCATTGCGATTATGATCACATTGTGTTGCCTCAGCTCTGTGACTAATCTTATAATTGGATTAGATTTCTTTTCTCCATTTTCTTAAACCAGCGTATTTATGGAGTTAAGCTAAGTTGGAGTAAGATTTAGCTCTACCATTTAATCAACGTCAGATCTAACCATTAACAGGTAAACAGAAATCCTACTACTATTATAAAGGCGAAAGTTTGTAAGTATGGATGTATGGATGTTTGTTACTCTTTCACGTAAAAACTACTGAATGGATTTGAATGAAACTTTACCACAATATAGCTTATACATCAGAATAACACATAGGCTACAATTTTTGAGGTTTCTAACGTGATGTCGTAAAAAAACACATTTTTTACGCTTACGTCTCCAAATCGAAGAATCTGCATGTTTATGCTGAAGGGAAAAGATCGTTAAATGTAGTTTATAGGAGCATACTGCAGTAGCTACCTATAGACCTATGATTAGGGCTCTGCAGTGCTTAGTTACCGTATTTCTTACTTATTACTAGACTAGACGGGACGAACCTGAAGTCGCGGGCAAAAGCTAGTATTGATATATTTTTGGTAAAATTAACAAGTACATAAAGGGCAGTTGTCATTGTCCATCGGAACAGCTTGACGCATGACCTTATGACTATCTTGACAGCCTCCAGCTTGACTGCTAGTAAGGTCTACCATCATCCGTAATGCTGTAAGCACCTGCTATGGTGTACTATACATTAGTGCTCCACATTGCCTCACACTTTCTATTTCTACCGTGGGTGTGACTTTTGTTTTACTGTTACGATGTCAGCAAAAAGGTGAGATTTGAACAGGTTTTATTGTTTACATTAATGACTGTTTAATGAGTGCGTGTCACGCTTGTAAGAGTCTGAGTCTAGCATGCGATGCGAGCTGCTTCCAATCATCTGTTTTATTTATTCATGCTTTCTTACATTGTAAAAAGTTTTAATTTAATAGGTGTAGGTACAGATATATAGAAAACCATTTAAAAAAAATCGTATACTAACATTGTGGGCAAGAGTTTGCAGTAATTTTTTTTTGTTCACCTTCTTATCAACTATGTAACAGCAAAAACATGTAATCATTACATGACAAGTGCTATAAAATTATCTGCAGCCTACGTGGAAAGCTTATGTTTGCAGAGCATCTCTAATTACACAGTCGAGTTTATCTCGCAATTATCGATAGTATCGAGTCGATGCGGCGTAGAGCGCAGCTCTATTGTAAGCTCCAATGATTTGTAGCTCATTGTATCTCGGGCAGCTGAACTGTTCGATATTTGTTTAGTTATTAATACAATACAATAATTTATTTGTTCATCGGCTACTTCCGTGGAATCGGAAAAACAGGTTAGATTAAAGTTGACGATACGCGACACGCCGCCATTACTCAAGGCACACAAGAACTTACAATTTGTTTCCTCTATTGCGATACGCGATCACACCGAGGAAAAACAGATATTGTACCACAGACGCGGAGGATGTTTTTTTTGTGCTCAAGATATTAGCTAGATCAGGCTGGATTCCAACTTGTTTAGCTTATCTTCACAATTAACTCCATTGCAATATCAGAGGTGTGAAACAAAAGCAAAACAAGCTTCCTGAAGCGTGATAAAATTAATGCAAAAATTCCTCGGGATGGAAAATTTGTAATCCGATAAAACAGCGCACGATATAATGATAATACACGAACAAACATATTAACAAAATGTCAATAGGAATCCAACAGGCTGTTACGCCGTTATCGCATTTATATATCGTCTTATTAACCCCGAACACGGAGAGCTGCGCTTGCGTCGCGTGTGCATGCAAATGAGCCGAGGAACTTAATAAAAACAGTAAGAATTAATTCTATCTCGCTCTTTCGCAGTCAGAACAGTAAGAGGAAGCGAGAAAGATTTGCGTAACCAAGGTCCGTTGTCGAAATTGGTTGTCGAGCGTCGGTGATCATGGTAATATCAGATTTTGTTTCTGCCGCTACCGAAGCATATTTTTGGAGCCCTAATTTGGTAGGAATACTTTTTTAATGGCGACTGACCCACAATTTTAAGGCCTGGAGCCAGTTCTCACAGGCGGCGATTGAGTGATAAAAGTTTTTGTAGTTCGAGAGAGACGTAATAAAAACTATTAAATTGATCACTGTACGAAAAACAGTAAAATATATTTATTATGGCCGAGAAGTAAGAAGGTACTCAGTGACACTCATAAATTTAAATTAAAGAAAACACAGAGAGACGTTGCACCAAAGATATTATTATCGACAAATGAATAAATGTATGTAAGTCTGAAGTCAGAGTGATTCGGCCAATGACGATGATTAACTAAATGATGATAATCTCTTAGCATGTGTAATGTTTACCTACGTCAAAATCTTTATTAACTTTTTATGATGATGAAACAAAATTGTCTCTCTATCTCCGAATAAAATAAATGCGAAATGTTGAGGTCATTAAACGGGATCAGGTCTTGATTATTGAAAATGATTTACTAAATAGTATGAAGTTCGTGAATGATTTATTATTTCGTTGACTTTTAATCAATTCGTTACCCTCACAGTTGTGGCAAACATTTCGTGGTTTCTCATAAGATCACCCACTGACAGCAATTAACAGGTAATCAAGAATAATAACTTACTTCATTCGGACGACTGAGTATTTATCTTTAAATTAATTGTGTTTATAGGTTTCTTGAGGTAAATTGTTTCCAAGGATTTAGCTTAGAAATTAGAACTTTTGCTAAATATCAAGCTGAGTATAATCTTCTAAGGTTTCCAAAAACTTACAAAAAATACAGTCTTCTTAGTGAATTAATGTATCCATTTTCCTGTTGTTTAGGGGCATTGAGTGTTAATATAATCCATCTCGTATTCAAGTCAGTATCGACGTGGTCTGGCTGGGTTCCAGCCGACTGCAGCACTATTATTGTGGTTACCTATCCTTGTAACCTACTTGTGTCATTACCCGCGTGCAGCTCCAGCCGTATCGTTTAACAATTGTAAAATATTGCAGGATGCCTGTATTTTGTTATATGGGACCAGTTTTTAAATAATATTCACTCGTAAAATCAACTGCTTAAAGCGGAGGATTAAAAGTAATGTTTATTTATTTTGTGAAACAGAACAGGACCCCGTAACTATATCGATGAATACTAAGACCTTATTTTTTGGCCCCACAAATTATACTATGTGTGATCATGATTAGTAGAATTATGTTATTCCGTATGTTATCATGAAATGGGATCAAATATGCTCATCGAACAATCTTGATCCGAATTTCAAGAATCATCCTAACAACTCTAAAAGCCATTAAAAATCAATTACAGAAAAAAACAAGGGTACCACAATAAGCAGTAGTCTTAGGTGGCCCCGGGCCAACAGGCCAGACCAGCGGAGCCTCGAGTTTGTCACGCAATTACCGACTTTAAATCTTCGGAGTAAGGAATCGTTATTGAGACAGAATGGTTGTTCTAACTGTTATCTGATCATTTTCGACCTTGTGACTCTGAGATAAGATGCATGAAATTGCGAAGTAATGAGTGGTCCAGGTTAGGTCCTGTTCAAATTACAGTGGACCGACACCCGGTTCCGAGTGAAGGTAAGGTATTATTGTGTTGTAGATGCTACTTGACAGATGCACTCTGTATGCTGCGGCTAATGGTTGTGGTAAAAAGTTGGTAATAACGGCGTGTGTCGGGAGGTGCCGCTCCTCAGGCCGGAGGGAGTAGCCATTGACGTACTTAAACTACTTAGATGGTCTTTTTAAAAATATGTCTGCTCTGAGAGCAAACTGTGATAAAAATAATGCGTGTTTGTCCTTAAAATTCCACGATTACCTTGTCCTTGTATGTTTATATAGTAACAGGGTATTCATTGATTCCTGAGTAAGTAAATAACAAACTATGAGTATCTTTATTCATATTGTATCAATTGCCTTCTTCGAGGAATTTTTTCTAAGGTTTTCATAAGCTTCTATATTTTAATTCAATTTTCTTCAAGACCACACTTTTACGAATTCTGTTTTAATTTAAACACATTTTTTGTACTTTTGACAATAAGTTTAACATTTTTATCTTCATAAAATTGCAACTGCAGCATAAAACAGTGTAGACAGTATTAACAGTATTACGTTTTGACACAACATTATCCACGTGTATAAACTTATTACTTCACACAAACATCGAACCGGTGAAAATATTGTAGAACTAGATAATAGGTTGAGTTAATCAACCGCATGCCATCGTAGAAACTAATAATGATTGCTACAAAAAATGGCCGTCGGCCTCGCTAGACAAGAGAGATGTGCCAACCAACTTGTATTAAGCTGGCGTTGCAAGCAAACAATAATTTTATGTCCATAGTGCATGGAGAAATTGATAAAGTACATGGAAGGAAGTGCAAACTATAATGAACAGGGATTTTCAGAAATTCTCGATAGTACGACGGTTACTACTGCGTATTCGGAATATTACAATAATTTGATTGTTATCTGGAACATTAAAAACGGGAAAGGTTGTTTTGTTACTCATTAACGTAACATTTATTGCCCTGTTGCAATTCTTTTGGGTGGCAATTCTTTTTCTGACTGACAAATTGATGCTCTAGGACTGAGGGTGATGTGTATGTAAAGTTTTATATTTGTAAACGCACCCACAGTACGGGAAAAAATAATAGAGTGGTAACGACATTTTCCAAACTTAGAAAAGAACAAAAGCTACTGAAAACGATTGAATGAAAATTGACATAGAGCAATATATAGACTCGAATAACACAAACTCTGATAATGTGAGCGGAGTTGATGCTGGCTGAAAATGATACATCAAAAACAGGCCATCATTCTGTGAAATATATTTCGCTAAGCTACATACTCCATGACTTCAATTGTAAACTTATAATTTCTAAAATATATTCTCTCAAAGCGCGAAGGACATCGTTAGTGGGTAGATTTAAGGAGCTAATTATTTCAGAATAGTCTGAATGTTCGGAGCTAATTATTGGAGCTCCAGCTTCAATAATTTGTTGGCTAATTGTTGCTCTGTAATGTATTGGTTCGTTAGGGCTGCTATGTTTAAAGTTATTCGCGGCTTCACTGCACACTTTAGATCGATTACTTCAAGAATTTATGTTCCTTTAAGTTTGGCTTTTGTCTTAAAGTTTAATGAACAAATGCTTGCATATCTAACCTTCCTGCAAAATTCTTATAAGTAGAATAAAACTTCAGATTTGTGTAATCTCTTGAACGTTTTAAGCACTTCTCATCAAAAACATTCAATTTCTGTCAATTGTGTCAGCCAGTCCATAATGCTGCGATGAGAAAGTAAATAGTTTTTGTATAGCAAACACTGAATCATATACAATAGCTTCCTGTACTTTGATCTCGCTTCCTCAGAGCAATACCCGCACAAAAAGCCAGTACCTCTTAAAGAGACGGCATAAGTCGGACAGTCCCGTAGGCCACAATATACGATGGCTTCCTCCGCCATGTTCGCCGTGTGCAATAGACTCATGTACCATATACACCCTTGTCCCCATATATTGCCATATACAGCGCGCTCGCCGACTGTTTTTACACCATTTTATTGGCTCTGATTTATTGACCACGCTGTATAAGGTAAAGTTATTGCTTATAGGATATTAATAAAAAGTTTAGATGAAGCCTGAATAGAAATTGGCCAGTTTTTTCTCATAATATTTACTTTCGGTTATTGTTTTATTTCTTATTTGAAATCTGTTTGTCAGTTCCAGTGGTATTTAATAATTGTAAATCTCTACGTAATGAGCCATTTCCTGTACATCATAGAATTGTTTTTCGTTCTTAGCATATTGTTCCACCAATAAAACCTTACCATATAAAAGTCTTAATTTCAATTGGTTCAGGTTGTCGGCTTATCTCTTGCCGAGGACAGGATCACAGAAATATTTATTCTCATTCTTTAAATTACTATATTATATCTTAACAAGAAAGTTAATAAAGTTTTTAATCAAGATCTCACCATAAAATCTCGTGAACGTGTTTAACTGACTCTGTAGCTGCTAATAAACTGCACGTAAATGATCATGAGCCAATAGAGCCATTACTGCCATAATAAGCAAATACATTCATTTCCATAATTATAAGGATTACTAATGAAATACACACAGTAATCATTCAATGATTGAATACTCCACTGGGTAGATTCAAATGAAAGGGATCACAATTTTATTACTTATAGAAAGCAAAATGGTAAACTGTCATCCAAATGAGAAATAGAAATGATTCATACAATTGAAGCTAGTTTTTAATATACTATGATTACTTGGGAAGGTCATAAAGTACCACAAAATTTTTCTAGTTGCACTCTCCTGTAACATTTTTCGACCTATTCTTAATCTTACATCTACATCTAAAGCTAAAGCTTTACAAAAACTCCATCACAACCAGCTTAACGGTTCTCAATAAAATGCGAACAGACGTACAAACTTTCTTATTAGATGTTATTTACAACATATTTTAATTTGTGGAAGCTTGGCGATATGATTTATAATCACCGGCCGTTACACTCGGCCACCGAATGGAAGCAAGACGTGATTCTATCAGAAAAGTATTCCATCCACTTCTGTGATCTGTACCTACTTACTTTATTATCTATGTTATTTCCAATCTAAATGTTATTCCAAACATGATTTTAAAACTGGATTGTTGGTCAGAGGTTGTCTGCGAATGAGAGCTCCAATTGATTTTACTGCATGGAATGATTCTCTGATTCCGAATAGCTTGTTTTTAATCTCACAGTTGACCGAATTCCAAAATTACTTCTGAAGTTGTTTTGTGATTTAACTAAACTTAGAAGAATCATTAACAACAGACAAGATACGGTAATGTAGGTAAGTTATCATTAAAACCCACAGAACAAGAGGTTATATTGTGTGAAGTTTGTAATAAACACATTTTTATTTCAGAAAGTTCACAAGTTCTCAATTTCGAGAATCCTTCCGAAACCGCTAATTAAACAGACAGTAAACTGAATGAGTTGTAAAACATCTTCTGTTACAATAGTGTTAGTAGAAATATTGTGAAAAATTCTCAAATTTAAGCGAAAATAATAGTTTTGCTTAACAAAGGTTCGCACCAACACGAGCCAGAGCTCGGCCCACAATAGCTGTGTTCACACGGCGTGGCGCGGCTTGGACATTTCTCTCGTCTGAATCTGTCATAATGGACAATTTAGTTTCGTTCAGTACCTTTGTGTTTTATACTCGGCGACCCACTTATGGCCCATAATTCACTGCTTTGTTCACTTCATCAACATTATGTGTCGTAATTGTATTATTTTTCTCTTGCATTTCATTAAGCTTTGTGTTTGGAGCAAGACCGTTCAGTCTGGTTCTAATTGAATTTACTTACATTTAAATAAAGTTAACTTAGCAGGTAGTGTACTCTCGTTTATTTATCAATATACTAGCTACTGTCGCGCGGTTTCACCCGCTGCCCCCCCCCCCCATTTGATCGTAACGTGATGTTTTATAGCCTATAGCACTTATATTGTAGCTATCTATCAATGAAAGAATTTTGGCAATCCGACCAGCGGTTCCAAAGATTATCCCGTTCATACAAACTTACAAATGTTACCTCTTTATAATATTAGTATAGATTATATTAAACGATCATTAAATTTTATGTGAAAATAAATTATTACATAACATATTAACGACGGTACTTTTTTATAGATTCATAAAAGTCGTAATATTTACATGAAAGCTTTAAATTGTAACTATGCTAGACCCACAGTTGTAGAGACGTGTTGTGGTTTACTGAGATCAGAGACGAGAAACTAAATAACAAACGAACTGGAGTGAAGGCATCAAGGAAGATATAAACAGTAATCACTTACTTACACAGACAATAACTCCTACAAATAACGTTATTTATCAATGGCTACAAAAAGTAGAAAGCATAAGATATTAGTACAAGAAACAAAATAAGCACCTAGGTTGACAATTACTTGTATTGTAAAGTTCCAATTAGAAACTATCCATCAAACAAAAACTAGAACAGATTTAGCATGATATGATAACCAGATAGGCAAGTTGATTGGAACACGTCGGGAGATGGAATGGAACCAGTCTGAATATGTTTCAAATAACACTTCATCTATCTTAGGTACAAATATTGAGAACTTTTTGTCCTCTTCTGGATTCATACAGACACTAGCCTACCTAGCACACACGTACGTAGGAATGAGTGTGTCCAGCAAACTATTCCCACGTCTTCAGCCAACAGAATGTGCTGTGCATTTTTATTATTATAAATATATTCATCTGTGATGTTATCTCCTTCGATATTATTCCGTTTAGCTTTAGATAACGCTGTCCTACCTTTTTGTTTACCTTTTACAGCTTCTATTATATGTGAATTTTAATGGTTTGATTTAAACGTAATATTGCATTGTTATTGCTATTCATAGATAGTTTTGTAGATAGTGCCAACTTTAGACCTATCGTCCAGCCTTACAATCTACTAGCTAACTTGTACTAAGTTGGACTAATCGAAATATCATGTTCTGCTTGCCTGTAAAATTTTAATAGACATTTTAATAATCGTCTTTAATTTTTTTATGTCCTACCACAGACCGAGCGAGTGCATACATAAGGATGAAAGTCGGTACAAATAGAAGGACAGGTAATTATATTTTTATAATATAAAAACCAACGTCCCGCCGACTACTTGGGTAGTTAAATAGCTTTGGTACATAAAATGGCATATTTGCGTAAAACAGAGTAAGATGAGGCTGTAAACACACAAGTTTATTGCGTGGATGGTATGCTGGCAACACTGTATCGTACAGGAGCTTATTACAGCAATGATTGGAGAATTATAACCAATACTTGTCTTATTATGCTAATTTGATTCATCCGAGATTGTCGAGATATGGTGAATATCATTAAGATAATTGTTCGCCAGGTACTGGCATATCTTTAGACTTGGTTTTTATGAACAATATTCTCATATCTACAACTGAAAACCTAGACTATAGCGTTATTATTCGCATAAGTTTCTTTATAGCATTAAAAAAAATGTTGAAAGAAAGATATGAACATGTTTAATTAATTGACAAGATCAATAAAGCTTTGATGACACATGAAAAAGCGTAAGAGCAGCAAGTTACTGCAGCGGTTTCCTTTTGCTTAGAAGCTGATAATATTCATTATAAATGTAATTGAACCATAATAAAATTGCAGCAGAAATATTATGCTACGGTTAAAAACGGACGTATATATCAGTTTTATGGTCAGTACATATAGCTACATGGCCTGCAAACAGGGACGTTGAATTTAACGAACGTTGATGTTTCACCCTTCATTAGAAACGGACGGACACACGGACAGGTGATGTCACACCTGACACCGCGACCCACCGTATCACCGCCCTCTACAACTTGTTCCTACTACGATCTACTGTTTACGTCATAAAGCATTCTCATTCCCTTCCGCACGCAATTAATTAGCCAATAGTTCTCACGTGTATCCAACGATAACACTGTAATCCTTTGTCGGAGATTCACTTTCTACACAACACTGAACATTACGATGCACACACGGCTCTGTATCCACATTGAACAAACACACCTCATCAACACTTCACGTCATCCAAAATATTCCAAAACTCAAAATTAAAAACGAAATATCACTGGCCAATGATAGTTCGCGCGAAAAACGTTCGATTTTCAAACGCGAACGCTTCCCGCGGCTGCGTATGCGCAACTGAGTGACATAGAGCCAGCCAACCGTTGAACGCGATGCCTCCAAGAGAGAGACGGAGAGCGATATTTTACGAATATTAGATAGAGAGGCATATACACGAAACCATCCCTATAATCGGAATCAAATACCTCATGTATTATTTTATTAATTGATACGGGTGGCATAGTAAAATATATCATCTTAGTATTACGAGAGTTATTAAAATTCCTGACTGTTTTATAGTTATACTGATTGGGAAATAAGTAACATACGCGACAGGACCTCATTCTAGATCTCTTTCTTTCCTTCTCGACAGAATGTAGAAATTGATGTTTGGTGTGTGTAGGTATGTGCTTTAATTGAAGATATAATTAAGTTTATCTGGCAGCCATCAATCTTATTTTAATGCCGTTAGCGGCAGTTCATCACAAAGGCTATTACATCATAATCACGATTGTTACAGGCTTCCGACATTCCGGAGCACTCTTGATAAGGTCGTCGCGTTTATAGACAAAATCGAACTGACAACGTAGTATATATTTCGCCATAAATCTTCAACTGCATTCTGGTAACATGGATAGATGTGGGTAATATATTATTGTAATTACACGGTAAAACACAGTAACAAATACAAATGATCAGTTCATGACTAAACCTAACCTGTAGCCTCATCTAGCCGGGACTGCACGGCCGGCGCAAGTCGCGCAGCCAATTTATCTCAAGTGCTCGATAACGTCGAAACTTTCCTCCCACTCTCAGAACAGCAGAACACATAAATTCCACATCTAATCCTCATCCACTGAAACCCGTCCAGATGTGTGTCATCGGATAAACTGACTAATCTCACCCAGTAATTAATAAGGCTAGTAATGAAGAGAAACGCTGGAAAGCTCCGAGATATTATTTATGAGACGGGCCGACTGTATCACACAGCCCGACTTCTACTTTATGAAGCTGCATTTGAATGCGACTACATTAATATGGTAATTTTGAATTGGACGTGTGAGCTTGTCTATATGTAGATACGAAAGTATGCAAGTGATTACAAGCGCTGCTACTTCCATATTTAGTCTGACCAACAGGACAACTTCTTTTGGACGCAAATAAGGGATTATGCGCCCTGTGCTCTGGAAAAAAACGTTCGACAGGAAATTAAACGCAAACATACCTAGCCCGCGGTGGATCATCCAGAAAATGAAACCAGTTCGCGGCGGTCGTGTTAATACAAATGTAATATTACAGCTCATGAGATTAATTTCTTATTATGTCAACACTTTATCAGATTACGCAGCAATAAATATATAATGAGCGCAACAGAACAAGCTCCCAGTCAGCTGTGCGCTACAAATTAGTTTCCCCAAGAGCACGCTACTTCGCAAATAGCAAAGGTCTACAACATCCAGCCTATCTATTGAAAACAACAATGTTACACGCAACAACCACCTGCCAAACGGTTCATTTCGATGAATTTCATGCTCCACACGAAAATATACCTTAATGACTGGAACGAAGTTTTCAATATAGCGTGGAGATAATTTACGAGTTATGATGTTATTGATGTCATATCGAACTCCATTCAAGGTAAGCAAAAATAAACTTTCCGCTGTTGTGTTAGGTCAGACAATTGCAAAATGGTACATAATAACGGATTGGAAGCGCGTGCGCAGTGCAGGCTTACCATTGTTCTAAGTTGATAGCATTACATTTCGAGAAAACACTTTTCTTTTATTGAGTATTGAAAATCTAAACAACTCAATTCGCTCCGTCTCATTTTAACATAACCTTGTGACTCAAAGAAAGTTATTTTACAATAACAAAATCCTATAAGTACTTTTTTAACTGTATGCTGTAGGCTCGGTCCGCCGGTGGCCTGTGTTGCTCTATGGCTGTACAAAAGAGACTATAAAATAAACTAATTCTCTCACATAAGAAAACTTTAACAATGACGACAGAATTTATCCACAAATCGACTACAATTGAATCCAATTATAAAAAAATAAAAAAGTCGGTGACATGCGCACGAGTTGCTGCGATACCACGGTTGGAATCAACCAGTGTAGTTATTACGCTGATTGCGGTAGCAAATGATACCGCCGCGTGCGCCTGCGCCGCGGCCCTGTGCCCACAATTTTCTGGTTGGAACGAACATTCCTTCCGACACGAACCTTTGAGGTCTTTACCTGCCAATGTTTCTCTGATATTTTAAAGGATCCTATCATCAAATATTAATTAATTGATGGATTTATGGTATAATATTCTGTCGTATTAATTAATTAGGTCGTAGCCAGCTCCACTAAGGTTTCTGTTATACTTATTTAGTATCCTCACAAAGAACCTGAAATGAGGACGTTGTTTATACATACAATTTACATTTATATTAGTTGTCTGTTTCCCCACCTTTCTTTTGTAGATGAGATCTTGAGCAGTATTATTTATGGCAACTGTTGAAACGAATAAACACTAACAGGTTCACAGGCTACATCATTCAAAACATTTCTAGATTTATGTCGAAGTATACATTCACATTCCAAAGATGATATACAACCTTATTCTGATCTCGAAGAGTATTATTCGGAGCTGCGGGAGTCTAGTGTTAGGGTCTCATAAACAGCCTTTCTAACCGCGTAGCCCTTGTGCTTATAGGAAGTATACGAACTTAGTGCTCAGCACCGTTACTAGGCGCAAGTCTTCCACATGGCACATTGTATTCAAAACAATCGCTAGTAAAACTGACAGGATTATACTGTGTTCTTGTGATAGCTACTGTTTGAGACATGTGTTTAGTGTTGGCAAGTTAGTACTTTTAAACTTTATTGAAAGCAAAAGACTTTCAGGTTTTTTAAGTCAGAGCCATCGTGCAAGAGCTTATAGTGCGTATATTTCATGTTTTTGCTCATAAAACAGTATACCCTTTACCCACGCAACGCAGACGAAGCCTGGTCTCATAAAATGTAATTTTCCACGTACGTTACACAACTAGGATCACGTCTAAAATCGATAGCAGCGACACCTACATTCACACTAGTGCAGATCGACAACTCCGTGTGTAATGCAATGATGGCACAAATTGTCACACGTCCCGTCTGATTGGAACTTGTTTAGGATTCCTGGAATAGTCTACGTAATAGGATTATAGAGACCAGGGCCCAAGTCACACTCGGCATAACACGTTTACGATCAAGCTAGAAACATACACATTAGTTGAGACCAAAAGAGTTTATTGGACAATTAGAATTACTGAAAATATCCTTAAAAATGTCGCGTTTTGTAATAATTATTTCAAATTTAAAACCCTTGTACTATCAGTTCGAATGCGCGAAGTAAATAAATGATGACTTGCATTTTTAAATTTGACTAAGAGAGTTATAATCCAATCTTTACAAAACCTAATTCGAACTTTATTGCCAAGTCCACTAAGCAGATTTTTCACTGCAGATCTGTGTCGACACAGAATTTAAAGGTACCTACTGTAAAAAAGGTAAACATGGACCGAACACGTGTCAGGGTACAAGCGAATGGTCTCATATATTACTCAGTTTCATAGACAAGGAGAGCAATTAATAATTTTAAATCGTGGCACTTGTTCTACAGCCGTTAACACCCAAACGTGGCCACGCCCCTTCCAAGTACCACTCTTTAGGCCCCAGGCAGGGAAGCAATTAGTTCTATCAACCTGACGAAGGAATTAAAACCTTGACGTTAAGGATATAAGGTAGAAATTAAGTAACGATGTTAAAGTTCAGTGGTATTTTGGGTTCAGGTTAAGAGAAACGGTTTGTTGAGTCACAACGTGGTTTGGTTTTGATGAATGAAATATTAGGAACAGGATAAATATTTTGGACCTATCAAAACTCTTTTGTTTTTTCATTAAATAATACAAACACAATAAGGTCTCTCTTATCACAGTAATAAACGACTAAGTCGTTTACTGTCTATCAACTAATACTAGTAAAAAACCGTTTAATTTGATCACCGTTCTATATTCATTGTCTACACACCAACATATAAAGCTACCACAATCCAAATATTTTCATTTTCAACTCTATAACTTGACAATAACGTTGAAAATTCATTATGAACTTTAATAATTAGGTTAGTCTGTTGTGCGTTCCCTCTTTACATAGACAACGATCGAGGATAAAACTCTTATAGGTTAATATAGTCTGTGCTAATTTCACAGTGATGTTACGTATCTACATACATACGAGTATAACTAGTTCAAACCGGTTCTTAATAAGGGCAGTAATTATAAATTTAATGCATTTTTATAATTAACGTTCATCACAGTCCAGTTACATGCAAGATAAGGGACATAAGCTTTTAAAAATGACAAGAAGAAATAAGTTTTACAAGTTATTGGTGATATTTTACTGGACTTTGTGTTTTGTACTTTTTGCTTATTGACGACCTTATTGAATAAGGATGAATATAAAAGAGTACGTAATATTTATTCCATTTTACGTTACTCCACATTAGAGTTTACTCGTTGAAGGAAATGCAAACACATAAGTTTAAATAAACACGACACACGCCACACACACACACACACACACAATATATAAATAACTTACACGCACGCACTCTACTTCGAAAATCTATGATTGACAGTTATATGATTTTTTACGGGCGTTTTATGACGTCATGTATTTACGTCAAATAGCATAATTATTTCTTGAAATTATATATTCAAGTATTAAATGTATCGTTATAACAAGGTAAACCTTTTAACCGTGTTAATCCAAGACACAATAGAAAAACAATAAAGGCGCGTACGTCGGCGTTCGTTGGAATTTGTGAATTATATTATGATTTATTCTTCAAAACTCAACACAATACAGTTTTGATAATTTATTGTACTTAATTAATCCGATACTCCTTACTCGGCTGTTGTATTCACGGCCTTTTGATCGAAGAGACAGAGTTCTACTTATCAGCAATATTAGTAAATGGGTGTAATACATCCTCTCTCGGTATATTGAAGCTACTCTATCTGCGCACCCGCAGCCGCGCGCCGCCCGATATGGCACAAAGCCATTTCCTTAGTTGCTTGCCGCTAGGAATTTATTGCCAACTTGTTTCACCTCAAGGAATCTATTTGTCCCTAACAGTTGAGTTGTCTAAATAAACTTACTGTCTTATGATTGTACTTCTATTACTTTATTATACCGACGACGAAACTCATAGTAAATGTGGACCAGCTATTTCGTACTGACCCTCACTTAGGGTAGGTTGAACGAGAAAATGGATCACCTGATATAAGCAATCAGTGTCGCTTATGGACTCCTTTAACGCCAAAGAAGTTGCAAATGTATTGTTAGCTCTTTGGAGCGAAGGATTAGGCCTCCGGTAACCTCATTCGCTTAGTAAAATACAACGTAAGCGTTGTGTCACGCTGCTATTATCTGTGGCCGACGGCCATCATAGATACATCACACATGCCAATTTGTTTGCCTCTCTGTCTCTCTCTTTCTTTCTCTCTGTCTCACACGATCTCTCTTTATGGCAAGCCCTGAACCTTGAGTCTGTCTTATTGAAATAAAACCAACACCAAGATCTATCCACATAAAATTAGATTCAACATTAGTGAAATTGAAACAGTGAAACACTAATACCAGTAATATAGGAACATTAAAATAATTTCTATAGTACATTACGTGATGGTATCCGAACCGCTTGTGTTCACAATATCCGAATAGTCCGCGCCACTATTGGTATTAATCGCGGCCATTTTGTATTCCACACACAAATACTAACTTGTGATTGGTAGATGCATCAAGTGAAACAAAAGAATAATGCTCATTAAAAAAGTGATTGAACATGATTGTTTGGTTTGTAATTCGAACTAAATGTCAGAGAGTGAGTGAATGAATGAATAACCCTCGTTTTGGTGGGATAAGGATCTTGAAAACCTAATAACTACATTCGATATACATAGATACTTTTCATGGAACAGGATCAATTTTGATGATGGTAAGCGGTGCGTTAATTCTATTGAAAATCAATGTAGGTATATAGGTATATTTTGAGACGGGAGGCGGAATTAGCCTAAGCGTAAAGATAGTACAGGGCGATATATCCAGCTTCAGCTCGGAGTGGGGTCACCATATACTGACTGGCAATGTTAGATGTGTACAGTTGAAGATCGAACGAAAGGCGTGTTTAATTGCTTATGTGTGTAACTATCCTGCAGTGGATAGAAACAGGATAGGATGACGATGATGTTGATATGATTCCTTCAACTGTTTCTAGTATCGTAACACTTTAAAACGAGCACCTAGCTTCACTGACGAACAGTATGACAGACTATTATCAAAGTATAAAGAGTATACTATGTTATTATTCTATTTTGACGTTTCAAAATTTCCTATTTATGGTTTAGTTGGAATAAATGATTTGGACTTCTTCTTCTGGAAAGAGATCTCCATAAGACCGGAAGAATTATTTTCCATGATCAAGATGAGATGATGCCCTAAACGGTACAAAATTCTTTCCATCAACGAAAGAAGCGTAATGATAGGTTCTTGTAAGAAATTCGAATTACTGTGAGCATACCACACCACACGGAGCTGTGGGCATTGGACACCCGAAATCATTCAAATTACATCAATTTTAGAAGTGGTTCTGACCAACGCGGTTTATTTAGTGTAGGGCTGGCAAAAACATGGTTTGACGTAGGAAGTTAGATTAGGTCTTTCTTCTAGCTGTTTCTGTTATAGTATATTGTGACAAAATAATCTGGTCATAACAATGTAAAGTATGACAGGCATTGTAGAAAATCCTTTTATTGTACTGATGAATCCTTGTGCATGGTACCTATACCACAGTAAATTTTTGAATTATCTAATGAAACTCCAAGTCACACAGTCATATTATCGTTTTATACATTTAAGAGACTAATTAATACCTTCTATTAACTTTTCCGATATACGTACCTACACCAAAATCATATAAAGAAAAGAAAATCGTATAAAGAAAGTGTTGTGTTTTACCGTGTGAGTGAGAATACCGGATGCCAAAAAAGTCGGCAACGTTCTTGCAACTTTTCTGGTGTTGCATGTGTTCATTGGCGTCGCTGATTGCTTACCATCAGGTAATTCGTCTGCTTAATAACCACCACACGCACAACGAAGAACAATATAATTAAAAAAAAAATAATGGAAATCGATCGACAATTTTAAGTGAAGCGACAACCCTGTTGTTGTGGAGCCGTCGAAATTACACGTAATGACAGCTAGCAGCGAGATGTTTTGAATCTATTAACATTATGATACGGGTCGCCGCACTCACCGCCCTCACCACACAGACCTCCGCACTCGCGGGAGGTACCTTTAGAGGTCACTCCGACACACAATAAAGAGTTTGACCATCAAACATGCCAAAGTAAGAAAGCTCTTTATTATATTAATCATGGATCCAATCGTATATTTCGTAAAAAACCGCACAAAACCATTCTCAACAAAAGTCAAATTTTATTTCAATTAAAACCTTACAGGCACTTTTGAACGTCAAATAAAATTTTAAAGATATAAAGTGTCAGTATCATAGTCAGTCCTGTTAGTGAAGCTATTTGCTAGATCCCAAGTGTAGATTCAGTGGGAGAAGAACGATCAAGAAACTCCATGGTTACATATTCCTGCTATCGAAAACTATTTAATAGGAACTTGGAGTATATTTCTTGCATAATATACATAAATCCATAAAACAAATCTTAAGTTTATTCAATACACGTACGCTTTCTGATCTAATTAGGTGCAAATGACTTCTAGATGTAAAACTAATCGTATCTAGGTAAGAAAACAGATCGTGGTAGCCTGTGGCGGTGCCTGGAATAAGGCTAACTGTGCGCCTGCGCAGGCTATGTGTGGCTACACAAGTAGCCCGCGGCCATTGCGCAGGGATATCCAATTTGTATAACGGTAGCCTGATGAAGTGTCAGCTACCAATCACTCCACATTTTTCTAAAGTCTACTTGCTCTGGACCACGTTTGTTCTATGTTATTATTATGTCAATTAAGTACTTACAAATTTATAGTTTACAATTTTTGCGTAGCTTTGTACATACCTGGAACAAACAATAAAATATGTTTAAGTATTTTGTCACAAAAGATTTTTAGCAATACGAATCTCGATCTCGATCTAATAGGTCTTCTTTTCATTGGGGGAATGGGAATTCTAGGGCAATGCAAGTTGCATGTTAATTATAAAATATTTGTCAAGATCAAATACCTACGTACCTACTTAGTACACAAGTCTACACGCTGCATACTAGAGAACTGCCTGATAGACCCATCTAATAAACTGGAATTCTAAAAGTAGACCCGAAACCCATTATTATCCCACAGGAGTACAGGGCCCTCCCCAGCAACATACACGATACGCGATTAAAATCGTAATTAAAAACTGCAACTAAACTATTACGTTGTTGCATACCACACGAGCGGGTTCCACACAGAACGAGAAGAAAAAAATGGAACAAATACACACCATCCATTACCGGCGCACACCGCAGTGTGCTGTCGAACAAATGATTAATAAACGGCAATGGATGGTGTATAGATTTTGAACTGGAATGCTATAAAAAGTAGATAGTGTAAATTTGTTGGCAGTGTTGAGGTGTCAGTGTTAATTTATAAGCTCGAGCGTAAATGGCGAGGAGATTAATATTGTCCATTGTGGGGAGGCGATTTATCAACACGACGATAATGCAGATACAGGAGCGGCAGAGATAATGCACGCCGGGAGAGGTTTTAATAAGCCTGATAAATTTATTGGCGATTCATTAAATGTGGAACTGTGGCCTGCAATGTAGCTTGGTCATTAGCCAGCTGGACGGCATTTGATTTATGGTAGTGAAAATATGCAATTTGAAGAATTTCACGCCGTAAATGAAATAAACATTTTGGACACAACCTTCCACAAAATGTAAAGAAGAAGAGGTATCATTTGTGTTTACACACACAACATACCAACTAGTAGTAGATCTCACTCAATGTTTGTCCAGGCCGGCGCGCGCATAAGTAATCCGATAGTCACATCTACAAGTCAATCGCGTCACTTTAGTGCCATCCTTACACTCACAATACATTTACAATCCACATCCACACCTCATGATTGATGTCCGGTTTTTATTATACTATTTAGTATTTATAAGGCTCCTGAATGGGAACAAGGGTCTCTACCATTTACATTAGTAGAAAATAATTGCTACCCCGAGTCAAGTCAACGTTACAATTTGTTGAAAGGACCTGGCAACGATATTGGAAAGGTCAGATCGGTTAATTTTTTGTTAAGTAAAACGAGTAGACGGTTTACCTGATGGTAAGCTATCAGCGCCGTCCATCGACACCCGCAATAACAGAGGAGTAACGAGTAAGTTGCCGACTTTTTTGCGATAAAGGTTTGGGAGATTTAGGGATTGAGGGAGGGGAACGATTGGTCCTCGAGCCCATCCATTCGTGCCGAAACATGGCTCTTCCGCACCTTTTTCTTATACAGAATCATTTCGCTGTGATGCAAAATTATTCAGCTATTTACTACTGTACAAAACAGTAATAAACCCTTTATGAGGTAAAAATTATAAACATCCAAATCAAATACTCATTATAGCCAACACAACGTTATTAGAAGTAAACACAATCAGTACGGTACCTTAGTACAATTCTTGTTTGGAACCGCGTATCGGCACATCTAGCGAGCGATCGTTGGCCCGATAACCAGTAAATAAAGTTCCCAACGTGACTAAACACTTGATCACATGAATATCATAAATCACCGCCATATTAGGCGGAGTTCTAGATAGTCATCAGCGCCCATTCATTATGCTTACACTGCTAGTTCAAGAGGTCACCCGATTTGTTGACAGCTGGTCGAAGATGCGATCATTGTGCTAATTAAGTTTTAAAAAACATTTGTTTATAAGCTTTCATTTCGCTAGTATTAACGGCATGAGAAAGTACTAGAGATGGAATAATAGCAATACCTAAAAAACCCGTTTTATTTTCGAGCCGACAGATTACCTGATGGTAAGCAATCGCGCCGCTCATGGACACCCGCAACACCATAGGAGTTAGTAACGAGTGCGTTGCCGGCGTTTTGGGATAGGTGCCGGATATTTAAGGATTGGGAAGAGATGGAGGAAAGGGGGATATAACCTCACTCACACGGCAGAACACAACGCTGTAGTTGTTTCACGCCGGTTATTTGTGAGGCCGAGGTATCTATCACTCACACTTTGTTACAATTAGACACTTAATTCCAGCATAGAGTAGTTTCTTAAAGTGATTTTGTCAAGAACATACACGACATCCAATTTTTCAGTATCACATCCTCTATTAGCTGGCTCTATTGCTCTTCAGTCATATCTACATAATTATAAGTAGGCAACTAAATCACATTAGTAGCAGCTTAATTTCGTGTAGACACAAGGACGAGGCCATAACAAGTGCCACTACCACTAATTACTGAAGCACGTGCATGCACGACAACAGTATGATGATGTGTAGTACTAGGTGTTAATGTGGCGTCACGACCTGCATCACAATGGGACCACACGGGGCGACACCTCGTGTGAAGCATGCCTGTAACCACTGCACTGTACTCCCCTTTTTTTGACGAGGAAAAATCATACAATGGTTTCTCCTGTCCTGGGTCCCCACCCACGTCAGACTCTCACTGACTTAAACCTACCCCATTAAATCCATCATCTATCATAGAATAAGGTATTTTGGGGATTAAACGATCAGGATCATTGGAGAAGGTAGAGGAGGTGAAGGATTGCTTACTTGCACAACTGCAAACAAATTCAAGCTTTTCTGTGCGGCCGAGTTATTGCTCCAGTTGAGCCGACGCATTGGTACCGAAACATGGCTTTCTTGCACTTCACATATGCAACGAAGGTAGCCAATCAAAGTGAATAGTGTTTAATATTGCTTAAAATTTGATCTTCTCTTTCGTGTACTTTTATTTCAACTGGTAAGGGTCCAATATAACGGTAACCGCGCCGTTAAGAATTGGATCTCATAAAGCAATAAAATACAAGTATCAACAAACTGTGAGCGTCGACTGACGACCCTCACCTTATTGGCAAGAAGCCAAGAGAAAGAACATCCATAATACCTACTCATCTATCAGATGTAGATCTATACTCGGAATTTTAATTCCATTCCAATTGCAACGTTATGACACGTACAAAATAGTGACGTTGCGAAATTATTCGATATGTAAATCGAATATTTCTGAATCGATTCCTCTCGTTTATAAATTTACTCTCGTAAACTAAGTTTATCAGGAATAATTTGGATAATTTAGTTTTGACAATTAATTAACGATCTGAGACTTTTCTTTTGTAATTGTGTGTGAAATTAATAAAAAATGTGATCATGAAGGAACTTGACAAATAAAACAGACATTATATAAATTGTCGCCGTCATCGCTATCGCTGTTACTCTCTGTAACATTTATTATGAATTGTGTCTGTGATTTTTATTGTCAATTAACATAATCTAGCTTTCTCATTTTTTCCTCTTCTTAGACAACATGGGATACGTATGTAGACCATTCGGTAGCCGTAATTTTTGTAATGCCTTCCTGAAACTGATTCACTGATTGTTTATCGATTTTTGTGTTCATCACTACACTGTTATATGTGGTATCATTATTTTACAAAATGACAGTAGGTCATGCCAAATCAGGAATCAAATTAAAATTCTGACTATAGATACTTGTTTTTGTATTTTTTACAAACGTCACTCGTTTTTCACCACGCTTAAGTACTAAGTATGAAAAGGTCTAGCTGTGAAGTATTCAAAACTAGCTTCCGTCCGCGGCTTCGCCCACGTGGTGTGGTGATAAAAAGTAGTCTATGTCCAATTCCGGAGTGTATCCTATGCCTGTGCCAAATTTCATCCATTTCCGTCCAACCGTTTTGGCATGCTTGAGTAACAAACATCCAAACATCGTAACTTTCGCATTTATAATATTAGTAAGATGCAGGGCTTTTCACGTACACTAGGTAGACTGTTTAAAATACTATTAGAGAAAATAATCATTAGGCACATTAATTATTATCTTACAGAATTATTATCTTACTGTCTTCAATAAATTATGCGCACAACATAAAAGCTCGCGTGTTCATAAAACAGAAATAAAATTAAATCGAAGCCTTAGGCATAGTGCTACAAATTGCGCAGGAGTTGGACAAAAACAACCGGTCAATTACAGAGCCGTTTTATTTCCAAATAATTATAATGCGGACCACTGTGCGTGCTGTCTGGCGGGGGATGACTAACGGCTCACTTTGAAGGTCATCGATCAAGAATGTCCAACAAAATAGTCATTTAGTCAGTCAATATGTGTTTCCTGACAGTTCTTCTAACATCGTGAATAACCACTTTAGCTAGAAATTATTCAGTTGAAGTGACTAAGAATACAGGTACCTATCTTCTTAAATGATATCATTTCAATAGAATATTAACGTTGAACACACATGTAAGTGCGTACTGCACACACCGTGTCGCGGTCTGCGGAGGTCAAGTGGCGCGCTTCTCATGTATGAGTACCTTATAGCACTATAAGGTATGAGGGTGTGGATTTGAAACCTGGCAACTAACCTATGTGAATTTGTTCTGCTTCTGAGCCCTAAACTTTGAAATGTATAATTTAACAGAAATAGGTATATGTTTGTATAAGCTTAGTGATTAATAATGCTCAATCCTTATGGGTCTGAGAAGAGGCCTTTGTTTAGCAATAAGCATAAAGGCTAATGATGTGATGTTTGACTAAGTACTCATGTAATAATCGCTCTATCAATATCTTATATCATCATCATATATTTCTATATGTACTTATTGTACTTGCTAAGTAGACCAAGTCAAGACTCAAAAGAACAGATTAGTTGATTGAAAAAAGAGACGGGGCCCTATAGGGCTGATGTTCAGCCGGGGTTGCGGGTAAGCGGAATAAGTCATCGCGGCCTCAGCCTAAAGCAGGAGAAGGAACGGGGGTGTTTTTAGTCAGTAAGAGTCTGAAACTCTCTCTCGCCTTACCTGGGCGGGGAGTAGTAATTTGATGATTGTCCATAGTTAAAAAGGCTGATTGACAACTAATGAACTAGATTGATACTGACATAAACTTTATAAGTCCGTATCCACTGCTAATCCATGGTATGTGTGCTAAATGAAGGCGTAAAATGTCTGTAACCACCACCGTGCCCGGCCGGGGCGTGTACCCTCGGGCACAACCTCGCCACTAATTAGCCGATTGCCAACGAACCGCTCCCAACCGAAGCCGATCGTATCGGAATTGCGTGTGCGCCGGTTGCCCGTAACTTTACCCGGGCTCGTTTTTTTGCGTGTTTAGCCTGCCTGTTCCCTGTTGGGCATCGAATTGAATTCTAAGTAGCACTCTCGTGCATGCTCACTGAATTATAAGCTGGTTTAGTGTAGCTAGTAGCTGGGGCTGGGTAATGACTAGGTGACTTTGTGATAGAATACTAATAGTTGCTTATTATAAGAAAAGACATTTAGTTTCTTTTTAAGTCGTTAAGCTCGAATTTATCGCTAGTTTTTTTAAAGGTTCGGTTACTATTTGGGATATATTTTGATTTTTAAAAGTCGCTTATCCACAAACCAATCAGTTTTACATGTGGTTGGAGCAGTTTCCCGTTAACTTTGTATAACAGTTCATTACTGTCCTGTCTGTTGACAACAGAGTTCATTATGGATCGAGTGTCTTCAAGAATCACGTTAATATCAACAATAAAACAACGATGCATGTGCTTATTCTGTCAGCAAGAAACTTTTACAATTATCTTCTAAGTAATTTTAAGTGTTTTCGATAGATTTAAATCTTTCGATGTGAATTGACACTTAACTAACAGAAAAAAAATGTAAACAAAACTTCAAACACTTTAACTTGTAGTAATATCTCGACATCCTTCTTATCGTATTAGCAGATTTAGTTCAACCCTTGGACAAAAAGCATGAAGAATGAAACAACAATAACATGGTCGCACTGAGATCGCAATTACATCGCTCCACCGCCACATAATACAGCTGACAGGTGGTAGCTAGCCACTACCATTAATCACCAATTCGCGACGGTTGTCACCCAGTGATTTACGTTCGAGGGTCGATGCGCTGACGTAACCACTAACCAAGGTTTTTGTTAAGGAAATTAATTTCATTTTAATTTTCAACTCGATAGTGATAAGTGTAGAGAATCGTGGTTGAGGTTGCACAATTACATAGTTCCGTATGGGATATCTTCGAGAGAAATATTTAGATGTAGTGTGATGTATGAAGGGAATAATTATAGATTTGATACAGTGGAGTTTGTAGCTCTGACAGATCAGCTTTCTCGTGTATGGTAATTGATTGATATTGAATAAGAAATCATGGATATTTCGTAGAAGGGTCATAATCAAATTTTATGTATGTACCAACTGTATTCATGAATAGACTTAGGATTATAGAAGCAAAATTAATAATACATTTCATTACTTATGACGATTTTATTGACATTCGTGTGCCACTATGTCAAAATTAAAGGCTTAATCAGAAAACTGAGGTTATACAAGCACAGCGTTGTGTTTCGCCGTCAGAGATAGGTATCATTGGCACATGTATAAAAATTCATACCCTCCCCCATCTATACCCAATCCCTAAATCTCCCAAATCCCTTAAATCTTCTACTGTTGTACCACTGCATTGTATGCATAAGCGGCGCCGATTGCTTACCATCAGGGAACACGACAGATTGTCTACCACCGTATTACACAAAAAAATAGACATTGGAACCAAGTCAAATCTTCTATGGTTTTATAACTACGGCTCTAAAAATATCTCAAGCAGCTGAGTTCTCACAAAAGTGGTCCAGTTTACCTGTGGGCCCCCATTACCCGGTCCCGTACCTTGGCATTATGCGCCATTACTGCGCTAGATTTATGTTGTTCTGTGAGTTTCGGCACCGGATGGAATCTTATAATTGTTTCAATATCTCTAACATCTACTACAACTTGAATTTCTTAAGTTGTTTAGGATTTATAGATACTGTTTTAAGGTCATTATAGTGAACTTTGCTTTTGGGTTAAGTTAGTTTAGCTTGCTGTTCAAGAACTCGATATACCAACTAATTACCGGTGACCATAGCTAATTTCATTATCAATTCTTGATAACATCAGGATGAATATTTTTTATCCTTTCCCTGTACCGAAGCATCGATCCAGGACCTTTTATACTTGCGCCCACTAGCCCAACATGGAATATTCCAATCACACGCTCCCGTATGCACCAATTACAGGTTATGTAATGAGAATCCTGCATAGAAAGTGTGTGCACGACTGCACGCAGGTGCGCACGCGCATACTCTACCTAATTGCATAAAAATGTTCGCTATTTCCTAAAGACGCAGCTCATTTGCGATAAAATCACCGACGCGACGCATGTTATGTGGTGGAGACGGTAATTTACTTATGCATTTTTGCTATTAATCGTTCAACAGTTCTTTATCTTGAGTTAATTATAATTTAGAGAATAGCGACATCTAGGTACTGTGCAGGAAAAATACGTACACTTTTAGAGATTTCATTATTGGCGCTTTACTAATTATCTCGAGATTATAATGATCAAGTTAGGTTTCAGTAATTTGTATTTGTTTTTATCAGAGTTTTTTATTGCTATACTTAATAATACACCGCATCAATTAAGATTCATCTTCACGTCCATCACTCCGAGGCGTCGACGTAGGTAAGTTTGAATGACAGTGCGATGTGGCCGAGACGGGAAGTGAACCGCCTCGCCTGACTGAATGCGTGGCCGGTACTGATCTTAAAGGAAAATACAAAAACTTGCTGCTCTTATTGGGAAAGCATTCAGTACGTGTCAGATGCTGAGCTGCTAGATGTGTAGTTGGACAGTTGAATTCAAGACATTACTAATTTATCTATGTAATATGTATGTCAGTTATTTATTTTTTAATAATTGCCCTTACACTTGGTTTTTTTCCTGTGTCGTATATGCGTTTACAAACATATTAAATTCACATACACAAGTTACCAAGACCCGAGACAATTGACTGCACGGTTGGTGCGGTGGCTGGGCAACTGGCTGCCGTGCAACGTGTCGCGGGTTCGATTCCCGCACGGAACAACTCTTTATGTGATCCACAAATTGTTGTTCCGGGTCTGGGTACTGATGACGTGTATGTGAAATTGAATGTTTGTAACCGCACCCACGACACAGGAGAAAATCCTAATGTTGGGCAACTTTAAAAAAAAAAAAAGACAAAAATAAGTGAATCACACACAGTGTTGTTCCGTGCGGGATACAAATCCAAGACACGTCGCCGCTACCCCGCGAAACAAAAGACTGGCAACGCATTTGTAACTATTTTGGCGTTGCGGGTGTGCCATTGGCAGTACTACTGGTTGATTACTATCAGGTGACACAGGACGTTTGCCAACCTATTTCCTAAAAAAATACTATAAAACAACAAGAAACACCAGTGGTTGATATTCAGACAGATTATAGGTAGGCTTTCTTAGGAATAACGAAAGAAAATAGAAATAGTAGTCTTAATTAGTGAAAGGACGTCGGCAGAACTTTTCCAAGTCAATTTATGTTATAATCACATTCATCATATAAATTCAATGAGATCACAATCTTTGGACAAGAAATTGCCGTACACTTATAACACTAATAACGCTAAATTATAATAAACGAGTAACTTATGCCTTCCTTGGACGTTTTCTCTTTCTAATTATCAACTAACGAAATTGGTATTTAAATGGCCCTTCCGCTCAATGGAGCGGCGACATCCGGAAAAGTCGCTTGCACTGGTTATTTGACTTTGAAAATATGTTTTTTGGTTCAATAGAAACAACACTTCACTTATAACCAGCTGTATACTGGGATGATTAATGATAATGATATCGTAGGTAACGTAGTAGCGGCCCGGCTCGAAGCAGTAGACCCGGAATGGTTTATCATCAGTAAGAAAGATCTGATACTAACTTTCATCCTACTTACAGCGGGAGAAGTCATTTAACGATTATACACTCTTAAAAAGAAGTAAGTAATTAATAGTTTGCCAGTCCCTAAGATCTGCACCCCAAAGCGGCGCGCGCGCTCTGACCAATCGCAACCTAATCCCGCGCTAGCGGTGCGCAGGAGTTTCACTCGCAGTTTACATACATTACTAATAAGTGCTTTGCTTACATAGTTGCGTAGTTACACACGTCCGGCCAGGGCTGATGCTGACTTATACAAACAACCACATTTATGAAACCATTTCTCTTAGAATCGTAGAGTTAAAATCCTACTACTTGTATTAAGTAACTGTAACCACAAACAAATATGAAATAGAACACCCTATATGTATACCTACAAGGTAAAAAAAGTTGAATTGTTATGTTTTTGAGTAAAAGAAATAGTCGCTTTTTTTCTAAAGTGTACAAAATGTTAATAACGTAATACAATTTCCATAGTAACTGTAAATATTGACAGAAGACAGGTACAGGTAGCCCTGCGCACACGCAATCGATAGCTAGAAACATCTCGCTAGTCCTTATAAAGGCATGGGGCAGGTAATTAAGGAATATTTAATTTGCACAGATAAGTATTGGTACCTAGGTAATGTCCTACATAGGATGCCTAGGTACTGGTTTCTGTTCACCTAATTGTAACCTAACATGGGAGACTTGTTCTAAGTAGAGTATTGTGAATTTGAGATGGGGTATGAATGTGGAATTTTTGAGCATAAAAATTGGATGATGAGCGATGATAAGGAGGCTTGACTCTAAGCAACTTATCATTCATTATCATTCCCTGACAAAAACCCTGTGTCCCAAGACACCTTTTTTTGTCAGGGGAAAATCATCAAATGTCTTCTCCCCCCCCCCCCCCCCCCCAGGGTAAGGCGAAAGAGTGTCAGACTGTTACTGACTAAACCCTTCCCCCCCCCCCCCGTTCTTCTCCTGCTCTGGGCCGAGGCCGCGGTGGTACACCTAGGTTACACCATTCTGTAAACATAGCTTTTTATATTAACTAAACTACATTTATTTTAGGTATGTGCTTTTCTGTCTGCATCTACTAATATTTTAAATGTGTTGAGGAAAATACTAAGTAATCAAATCACCGTTACCTAACGTACCGTTACCTATCGTCCTGTTTGGGGTGAGAAGGAGTGTCAGACTCTTACTGACTGAAAACCACCCTAGTTTCTAATGCTGCTGCAGCACCTACGTCATTGGGCTTGCACGGCCCAACTGTTCGATACGTATGTCTAGGCGTGTGTAAATTAAAACCCGACATAGCATTACACAACCTATAACAATTTCAATAGCAATCTACAGCTTTCGTAAATCCCACCCATTCATTTACTTTGACAAAAACAAAACTAATATCTTAAAGCGGGACATATCCATTTGTGTTTTGGTAGTAATCGTTTGCCGAACTTGTTCTAATCTATACTTGACTTGAAACTTTAATGTGAACCGAAAAATCAATTTTCTAATTGATTAACTGTAGCACGCACATAAATTGCTGCCTACCTACTATTTAAATAGACACCTTTTTGTGCCATTTGTCTTTTGAGTGTTTTGCTACTGGCCAAACTGGATCGAATGGTATGATATTACACACATTATATGTATACCTACATTTTTAACACTGTTTAATGTTATATGATTAAAAGATTTTTGTGCGAGGTACCTATAGGTATAATGGGTTCAATTAGTAGTTTAGCATTTATCCGCAGATATTTTTCAATATCTCAGGTAACTAAAATGAGATCAAGGCACGGCAAAGCAAACCAATCAGTTTTTGTTACATTCTTGAATTTTAATAGTAACCATTATCTAAACTTATTGAATATTCAAACAACATTAGTGTATCAAGCTGAGCAAAATATTCCCACTTTAAAACCAATCCGACGTATCAGATAATTTGCATTCTGCTAAGCTTTATGGCTTTAGCTAATAACATTTTACGACTACAGCGCCCCTGCGGCTGATAGAAGAACTAAAACGAACAAAACTCCGACTTCCGATCACAGATGGCGTTATTTGAAATAACTGCACAGGACTGCACTATCCCTTAACGGGATCGAATTAAAAGTAATTGCTGTGCGGTAGGGTTCCGTCCATATTTTCATTTATTATCGTTTTTGCTGCTTTCTCGTTTCGTTTTCACAATAACAGTGCGAAGCCGGCCATTCTACGAGCAATAATAATTAGAGACCATTGTTATTGTACATTTAATTTGAGTTAGCGTGTTAAATGCAATGAGCGAACCACAGGGGATTATTGTTAATTTCTCAATTATTATAATGAGTGCCGTTATGAGTCGTATGTCATAACTAATGTATGGAAATGAGGTATTTATTTAAATGGTTATGGGTGTGAACAAGTAGTTATGGAAACTAAAACCTATTTAAAAATAACTAAATTGACCTACCATTACTGAGAACGTTTGTTATGTAGGTACTTATACACACGCGGAATCAATATAGTGGAGTTATGGTTTTAATTTTAAAAGACATAGGCACATTTGAAACCACAACACCAACAAACATTGACCGAACATTATATCACAACCATAACATAAAGAGTATAAATAAATAAAAATAATAATCGGATATTACAAAAGTAAAGGCACTTATAGAAAATTATTAAGTATTTTTCTTATTACACTGACGCCATTTGTATGACTCTAGGGTCTATCATAAGTTCGTGTCACAAAGTAAATTATTTTGATACCAAAGCTGTAGGTACCTCCGGAGACATTACATTTCTTATTATCCCAAAATTACAAAAATTGGATTTCTTTCTCAATTTGGATTATGAAGGAAGTGCGTGTATTATGGTATTATGGAACTTCCTTACTCTAGCAACATAATTTTAACTTTTTCTATTAGGTAGTTACATTTCACGTATATACCTACATTAGTAGCTAGCTGATTACTTAATTGCTAAAGAAACTAAGTTAATATAACATTCTATAAAATAATAAGAACCTTGGAAAAATGGCTGACTGAAGTAATCTAATGAAAAACGTTAGGTACCTAACGTTTTTCATTAGATTACTGTACATATGTACAAAGCGCTGTGGCGCCTGCACGTTTAAAATAGCAATACGCGTCAGAAAGAAAATGCATTGCCGTGTCGCCAAGTCAAGATAAAATATAACATAATGGTAATAGTGGGTGGGTGGTTTTACGTTCTACCAGCATATATGTACATAATGTGGTATTTTATAATTATTGCAATCTATTAAAAATGTTATCCAATTCCCTACATACTCACAGAATAAATTCTATGCAAGAATTAAAGAACTAAATCACTTCAAACTACAAAATAGTTGTTGATTTTGGTCCAGTACGAACCTGGCAATCATCATAAATACTAGATATCTATTACTCCCAAAAATCATGGTGGTGGCCCGCCCGCTTCTCATACATAAGGGAGCGGGTTCGCAACCAGGCAAGTACCTTTAAGACTTTTTCCGAGTTATATGCTCAGCAGTGTGCACTTGATGATAAATACCAAAAACTCCATATGATAACGTCATAAAATTTAATTGGCAGGTAGGTACTTACCGTACTTACCTAATTGATGTAAGTAATTAATTCTCCAAACCACATAATGACAGGTGGAAGGTAAAGAAAATATTATGGAAGCTAACCTTTGTTTGCGTTTCATTGTTGAACACTTGAGTATGAATTAGGAAAAATTGATTGACGTGCACTTGAGTACGGTTTGAGGTAACATAATGTTATTAAAAAGTTTTTATTATTGATAGAAAATGTGTGTAGGTACAAGTACCTACTTTTACAAAATACCACATTATTAATCGAAGAAAACTTAGTTCTTTTGACTAGTCCCATCATGTAGGTACTCTTAGACATTGCAGTGACAAAAGAATTCCAAACTTGGTAGTAAGTTTAATAAAAAAAACACTGAATACTCATTATAACTTTTCCTACCCGTCTATCGAACACGAGATCTCTTAGATCAGACTGCTAAAATGCTGACGTCAGGCTGAAAACTACATTGGCAACCTTAATTGGCAAAATTACAGAAGATACATTTATAATTATAAACATAATGTACAGCTCTCTATTCAATTGTAAATACTGCTACGGAGACGTTCCAGTGCATATTAATATTGAGTAATTTACCGCCAGGGACAGATTTACGCAACTTTACTGAAACGTGAAGCAACTGAAATGTCGTAAATCGAAGCATCTCATGAATTTATAATAAAGTGTAATAAACAGCACAACTTTGATCATGCATAACCATCGCCGACATTAGGATATTTATGTTTGAATTAATTCCCGCGAGAAATGTGGAGCGCCTGGTGGTTTTGTGCAGTGCTGCTGGAGGAATAGTTGTGTTGCTATTATGTTTTTATCAGGAGCTCCCATAGTATTCGTGTCGGCCAATAATTTGAATATGAATTATAAACTGATTATTTTCGTAGCATATATTAATTTATTATAGTATATTAAACTAGAACAGTAGTGTCATTAACATATGTATATAGGTACCTACCTATCGTATAAACACAATGTTATAAATACTTGGTTATTTGCTTCAGTTTTCATTGATGCTAATGTTGTAGTAACATGAATGGTATGTATTGTTTAGCCTCGGCTAACATAATGTGTCATACAAGTAGACTATTTAATACAGGTGCGTAAACTCTGCTAAACGTTATGATAATTAGTAAGCTGTTATAGTTAGTATTGTTGAAAAAACAGAGCATTTGTAACAAAACAAAATATAAACAATATTAATAAAGCAGCATTAGAGTGATGGGCTTAATCAATTATTTATTTATTTTATTATCGTAAGTGAATATTATAATTATACTTCATTTGATCAAAATAATTTATTTTCCGAAATAATTATTCTTACAAGTTCTGTAACATTTATTGATGAAGGGTTTGCGTACAATGTGCCGCTCTATTAACTCCAGCAGCCGCCGCCTTCGGCCAGTGTTCTTCCTCCAACACGAGCCTTACCCAATCGTACTACAGTTATTGATGTCAAACATAGCCATTAGCATTGACGCAGTTGTTGCTATTTCTAAATTCATGCCAATAATGTACTTAGTGCTGTTTTGTATCTATTCTTCGTGTCCGGCGTAGTGCTGTGTTTGTTTCTACTTGTTTCTGTTGACATTGTTACACTCCCTTTCCAAATGCTCAACTGGCCGGCGTTAATGGAACCTATTAAGTAAAAGACTCTTGGAACTCAAAACAATGGCTGAATTGTAAACAAGCGGAACAAAGGATGTAAACATGAAATTCTTAGAGTTGACGACACAGCGCAGGCGAGCCGCGGCCGCGGACAGTCACCTTCCTAACTGACGGGTTGTGCATACCTCGGACGCGACACTCACACGACGTGACGCCAGTGTTAGCTAGTGCAGTGCGCTCTGTATTACAACTAATCGTAGTAGCCACCTTCAATGGACATCGTATGTCTTAAATAAATAATTAGAAATATAAATCAAATAATGATAGTCACAGTACCGAGATCATCAGCTGCCGCATGTGCTCGATACAATAGTTCATACTACCGCTGTTCCTTTTAGCACAACCGTCGACTCGCATGAATACTCTAATGGAAGTGAGTCTCGCTACAGGCTGCGATACATTTACAAGTTGGCAAATAAGAATAGTTCAAAATACTTTCAATCTACATCCCTCAGAACGCAATCAAGGATAATGCTACAGTTTCCCCCGATTTGATAGCCGGCAAACTAGCAGACTATGAGGGTGCAATGAGTGCTAACGTAACAGATGAATTATGTAAGATTTGTGACGGACGCATAGAGTGCGCGCCCACGGCCATCCTGCTGATATCCCTGGTGCACACGCTGTACGGGCACATCGGGCCCGAGCCGGACTACTTCGGCAAGAACAAGCGGAACCTGCTCAAGCAGGTGGACGAGGACGGCAAGGCTCCCTACAAACACTTCACCTACTTCGATAAGTTCCCCGAGGACCACAGCAAGAGGAAGGGCAGCGCAGATGCCGATGGAGACTATGACTTCGTTGTGGTGGGCGGTGGGACAGCAGGCTGCGTGCTGGCCAGCAGACTCTCCGAGAATAGGAAGTGGAAGGTAAGCGATAACTTTAGGGGCAGGCTTACACTTGCCAAATAAACCAACCACTACCAACGATGGCCAATATCTAGTCTTAAATTCACCTTTGTGTATCACTATGCAAACTGTTACAATTAAATCAGATAGAAACATAGGGTTAACATTCCAAAGAATTTAAACATTGATAAGGAAGGTGGCCACAATGCGATGTTATGTTTTGTTATTACAGGTTCTCATGATCGAGGCCGGACTAGAGGAGCCCAAGATGGCTCTGATACCCGGGCTGACGAGCGAGTTCAGAGGGTCCAGCATAGACTGGCAGTATACCATGAGACCAAAAAAGGGGTGAGATTCAGTCCACGGTGGCAGGCAGAAGGGATCTGTCAACATATTGGATTTTTGTACCACTACTGGGACAACACTTACATTTACCTACATAGATATCAGCTTGATTATTATAAGTTAACGTTTTACACACCTATATCCTAAAAATCAATCTGTTGGCAGATCCTAATGAAGTAACTGTAGTTTTTATAAATCATATAGTTGTAACACGTTACAGGTTCTGTCAGAATCGAGCTGAACGAGGTTGCGAGGTAGTGCAGGGCAGAGTGCTCGGAGGCACCTCCTCCATCAATGATATGGCGTATATGAGAGGTAGCCCGGCTGACTACGACGAGTGGGCCGTCAGTGGTAATGACGGTTGGTCGTTCAGTGAAGTTCTACCTTATTTCAAATACTCTGAAGGAAATTACGACAAGGATATATCGAAAAACAAGTTTTTTCATTCTACGCAAGGGCCTCTCGATGTCGGCCGGTATCCTTATGTCGATGATAACGTCGACGTACTGCTGAGCGCACTCAATGAACTAGGATATAACTACACTGACGTGAATGGCAGACATCAGCTCGGATTCATGAGAATACAGACGACATCATACTTTGGAGAAAGAGTGAGTGCGTTTACAGCTTTCATTGAACCCATTAGAAAGTTAAGGTCTAATCTAGAAATATTATCAGAAGCTTTAGTAACAAAAATACTTTTCGATGATAATAGAGAAACAATCAAAGCTATCGGTGTAGAATATATCAAAAATGGTACAAGAATGAAAGTAAAAGCTGCAAAAGAAGTTATATTGTGTGCTGGAGCTATAAACAGTCCAAAGTTACTGATGCAATCAGGAGTAGGACCTAAAGAATATTTAGAATATTTAGATTTAAAAGTAGTTTATGACCTACCGGTAGGAGGAAACTTTCACGACCACTTGTCAGTGTGTCTGCCCGTAATAAAACTGACCAAGACATCTACGACATCAAAGTTTCCTGAGAAACTTAAAGACATTACAACATATTATTCCAAAGGCGTCGGACCTTTGTCTGCCAATTTCCAAGTGGTGGCTTTCTTGGAAACGACAATATCGGAAATCTTAGGAACTCCCGACATTGAGGTGAGGTTCAAAGGACACGACTCAAACATGTATTACGACAAGATCGAAATGTGTGTATCATTGCTGACACCTAAAAGCCGAGGTCAGGTAGTTCTAAATGCCTCAGACCCGATCTTTGGAAAACCTTTAATTTATCCCAACTTCTTAAAGGACCCTTCTGACGAGAAAAAACTATTAGAAGGTATACAGGAAATCGTTAAACTATTTGATACAGACGTTTTCAAGAGTGCGGAGTATGCCTTTGATCCTCGTCCAATACTGAATAATGACTGCAAGAACCATGACCGCGTGTCGGAAGACTTTTGGTTATGTATCATCAAACATTTTTCGACACCGTTACACAATTACGCCGGGACGTGCAAAATGGGTACGTCAAAAGACCCCGATTCAGTAGTAGATAAAAATTTGAGAGTGTATGGAGTAAACAATTTGAGGGTCGTCGATGCGTCTATCATGCCAAAGATACCTCGCGGTTCAACCGCAGCGCCTGTTATAATGATTGCGGAGAAAGCTAGTGATATAATAAAAACAACTTGGTATTAATACAATATTTTATTTACCTAAACCTAACCGTCGTCACCGCCTGTTGTAGTAATGACCGTTTGACTCTTTCCAGTCTTTGATAATCATTTTAGCTCCCTTTTCTGCTATCATCATTGTGGGAACAAAAATACCGCTTCTGGCATGTGTGGGCATTACTGAAGCGTCTACTATCCTCAGCCCTTCTATCCCGTGCACCCGCAACTGATAGTCAACAACAGAATTCGTCCTGTTACCTCCCATTCTACATGTCCCGACAGGATTACTCATTGCTTTCGTGTAATGTCTTGCTATACAATTCCATTGATCTCTGTTACTTAGTCTATCACAGGGGAACAAATCTAACGGTGCAAACTTTATGTCAGCTTTTTTAAATTCTTTTGTGTCAAGTAATTGCAGTGCAATATCAATACTGTCGACCAGGGTATCTAAATCTTCAGTTTCTTTAAGAAAATTAGCTTGGACTATCGGCCTTCCATATTTAGGGTTTCGCTTGTTAAGCATAACTTTGCCTCTACTTTTAGGTCTCAGCAGAACAGGATTTATGTTAACTAAATTATAATATGGTAGAGGCATGTTTACTTCTTCCGCTGCGAGTACACTAACATTAGTCAGCATAAACTTATCGCTTCTAATAAAATTACCTTCTAAAGCCAGCTCGACATCGGGAGCATTAAAGTTCTCATATAGTTGGATAAACGCTGATATCTGACCGATACCTCTAGAGGCCAGCGGGCCATTGCGGCTTTGGAACCATGTCTTGAAATCATGAATGACTTCAGCTTCTGTGACGACAGGGACGTCATTTAATACAAATGCTAGACCACCAATGGAAACTTGATCTTGATAATTAAGTCCCACAGGAAGATCGGCCACTTGAGCAATATTATGCTTTTTCAAGTCAGCTTTTGGGCCAATACCAGACAAGTGTAGAAGTCGGACGTTGTTAATGGCGCCGGTTGTTAGGATAATTTCTCTTTTAGCGTACGCTGGGCGTTCCTTGCCTTTCTCTAGTTCATACATGACGCCATCTACATTTTTCTCTTGTTTGTCAATGACTATCTTCGACACATATGCTCCCGTTATCACGTGTAGATTCTTCCTGTGTCTCACTGGTTTAAGGAACGCACTGTTGGTACTGAGCCTGGTATTGTTAGAGATTGTGAACTGGTTATTGACCACAGCTTCCTGCACGTTCGTGTTAATGTCTAAACTCCTGAGCCCCATCTCAGTGAAGCCAGCTGTGAACACCTCCATGTACCGGTCCATGTGCTTAAACCGCTGTACGCGCATCTCTCCTCCGCGAGAGTGGTAGTGGGAGTTCATCAGCACATCGTAGTCGCCTTGAAATAAAAGTAAAATATTAAGGAACTTCATTTACTTTTGTTATTTTTTAGGAAACTGTGTAATGTATAATGAAGTCAGAATTAACAAACTACAAATGTGATAACAATAGAAAGTGCAATAACTAGCGCAAGGAACCAACCATTATCCTCAAAGCTTTTAAAATGTTCTAACACAGCATCGAACTTCCATTCTAAGGAGCCGAGCTCTCCTGTGCTGTGCCACCCATCATAATCTGCTTTCGAGCCTCGAGTGTACTTCATGTCATTAGTGACACTGGAGCCTCCCAGGACTTTGCCAGTCTTCACTTCACAGCTACCTCCAGGTCGTGACAGACAGGAATAGCCATTCCGTTCAGTCTTATAGTTCCAGACGATGGGCCTGTACTCCTTGGTAGGGACGCCGGGGATGTCATAGTCTATGTTCTCGTCGATCCCCGCTTCTAACAACAGGACCTGGAACAGTGGGCTACTATGCAGGCCACTGCAATATTCAGGTGCAATGTGTATGAAGGGACGTGAACTAGTGAATGATATATGAAAACAATACTGGTCTGAAATATGTGACAATTAACTATATACTATAGAGTTAGACATTTGCATAAACTTCTAACTGATCAATATCCATGTCTGGGGTATAAGTGTATGATAGCTGTAACAGTACCTTCCAATCGGAGACAGCAGAGAGTCTGTTGGCCAGCAGACAGCCTGCCGTCCCTCCTCCAATGATGATGAAGTCGAACACACTGTTCTTCAAGTCCCTCTCATCAGCCTTCGTCCGAGTCGCCTTCGAGAACAAGTCGGCATCCGTCACTGCTACCAGCAGCAGCAGGTAACTTGCTACCTTACTGAGATTACGACAAGGATCAGAATGCTGTGTCGTCAGACAGTGAACGATCGATGTGCCGTCAGACGAAAGTAGCTAAACGATCGTGTGTTTATGTTAATTGCGCATTAATATCTGCATATACGTGAACATAAATCTATGTGGTCCATCCACTTTTATAATATAAAATAATCTAGTTTCAAGAAAGTATTAGAAACTATAATAATAATTACTCCACGTTGGTTGTTAAGTGTTAAGTTACAGCTACCTCATCTATTAAAATGAGGTCGAACTTATAATACGTTTTATTTCTTAAATAAAAATGGCACAAGTGTCACAACTTACAAACACTTGACAGTATCATCTGAACTGATTACAGTAATCATTATTAGAACAATACTTTCTCGTAGGAGTGAAATAAAAACACAACTCAGGTAGCCTAGTACCTACCAAGAAGTATGCAAAATAAATAAACCTATGTAAAACTGAGACTTAAATAAAAAAAATTGCCATATCACCAGCACTTTCGATGTGAATCTCCACATCCAGGACCTTTATTCCCATTCACACACGACACCCGTGAGCCAACACAGTCACACCGTACCTCAATGCCTTCAACTCCATCGTCAGTCAAGATGTGGATCACTGCACGTTCGACCAGCTCTGGGAGCCGACCCTGAGTGGAAGTGCAGCGCGAGGCAGCGGAGCCCGCACCGCGGCGGTTGCAACATGAGGATGTAGGGAAACTGCGCAGCCATGACCCTGAGCCGCCTCGCGCGTAGAAGGTTCCCGGTTGAAGCAATCGCTAGTTCCTTGTTTTCACTTGTAATATTCTATTATGTTGGTACACTATGATTACACGGATATAGGAAGGATGTACTAGATTATGATATATTTATATGTGAGTGTAAGGCATTATGTCGATATCAATGATAATTATTATATCAGCAATTTTGTTTTTGTTTTTGATTAAACCGTTGCCCCAAACTAGGATTTTATTCTGTTACGTGTGTGCGTTAAGGAACGTACAAATTGACATACAATTCACATCCAGACCCAAAAAAACGGTTTCTTGTTCGCACAACAATTTGTCCATGCTTGAAACGAACCCGGTTGCAAAGCCACCGCGCAAACCAATCAGTAGTTTACCCTTTTCTGTTATTGTTTATTTCATTCAACTAAGTTTAATATGTCAGATGTTCATCTTGTTAACACAATAGAGCGTCCATATTAGATTACACAATATGGATGGCACCATAAAACCATATTGTGCTAAATAGAATTCACACGGGACATATAAAGACAAACTATCGCATAACCAGAAATAGGCAGAAATACTTCTACATCTTCTTCTTCGTCACTCAATTACTTTTCAACTTTAAATAGGTCTTAATCTGTCTATATCGCTATAAATGCTTAAATCTTCTTTTTAATAGATAGAGTGACTGAAGAGGAAGCTTTATATGTATAATGACATATATTAAATAGTGGAGAAATGTAGTATCAGTATTCGCACACGTGCAAAGCCGGGGTGGGTCGCTAGTTGATGATAATTGTAATGTTTTTATACCGGAAATGTATATTACATATACTCGGTACGCTAAGCAAGGTGCTAAACAGTCGGGCACCGCGAGCTACATGGACGGTTGGCCGGGTATGATATACCGGAACACCGAATGTACTGCGGACGACGATAAATCGTTATTGTTGCAATTCTAAGCCGTCGGCTGGTACAATACAACTGTGGTTTGAATGTTGTACAGGTAGAATTATTAAATCAATTATTTATAACTAATTTCACAATTAATAACATGACGAATGTTGCATTTTAAACGAAAGAGTGCGTTTTGTAGTTTTACAATTACGTATTTTCAAATTTATAAATATTGAAAGAAGTCGGTTAACAAATTGACAATATTGTCCCATAATTCCCTAGTCTGTGTTTCACTGAATGCTTCGCAATGTTATTGGATTATAGTTGGCTTTATTTAATACTTGTGTTGTGGCGGAATGTGCCAGTACCTCGGCATAATGCTTATTGATTTATAACTCACTTGGCATTGAGGTGACCACACTGCATGTGACACAAGTTCAGGAAAAAACTATGGACAGTGCAGCTGTCACTGAAACATCGCTAGCGTAATAATTGTTTTTCCATTTTCAAATAAAAAAGGGAGATGTCACTCCGGCACGATACAAGCAAACAGTTTTGTCTGTCAGTGTGTAAGTTTCCTAAGTACGTAGAAAATGGCGTCGGCTACATATTTGGTAATGACATGCGTATTAATGAACAAAACAATTTGATCAACCATCCAGTATCTAATTGACCTTAGTTGGTGGGACTCCATTAGGGAGCTCAATATGTGAGACATGTAAACACAAGCTTATAAAATCCGCCAATAAATGGACCGGGATGGCTCTATTCTGATCAAAATAAATATATTTCTTTGTCTTAATTGGAAGATGGTTTATTGGAATATCTTGGAAATAATAAAAATCAAGGTTCTCTGCTATATTTAGGGTTTCAGGGTTGCAGGTGCAAGCGCCACGATGTAACGGGGTGATTTTCAGTCAGTAACAGTCTGACAATCCCTGTTTTCACCCACAGGTGTATATTGACTGCATTTTAGTGTTTGTGGACGAGGTACAGGTTGTGACTTCGATCACAACAGGATGGACAACAATTGGGTTCTTTACTGTTGGTTTAATACATTATACTTACGTAACTTTTCCTAAAGTATAACTCTTAATCTAAATCTACGTGCTTTAACTATGTAATCGACTGAATATGTCTAACTAAAACGTAGCCTTCAGTTTACTGATTAGTGTAATTATAATCTTTACTTCCATACTAATATTTTAAATCCACCACCACCATCCATAATATTTTGAAACCACTGGTCGGATTGCCAAAATTCACTGATAGATAGCTACAATGTTTCTGAGTGCTACGATCAAATGGAGCCGAGCAGCGGCTGAAACCGCGCAACAATAGCTAGTGCTCGAATAAAAGTCAAACAGCCTATTTGTAATATATATTTTCAGTATGTTTCACAATAGATTTCTATAGAGTGTTCTTATAGACTTATTGGTATAATAGACCTGTGAACCTAAGTACTATAAAACAATCTATTAAATAGTGTAACAAAAGACAGTTTGACACTGTGTCAGACGCAGTGCAGATAACTTTTGGATGGCTCCGACCTAAGTAAAAACAATCACAGAGTGGAAAAACTGAGCTGCCGACGTGGCGGCGACGAGGCGGCGACGTGACGACAGCGACACGGCACCGTGCCAACAACGACTTACGTAACTAGTGGAGTACTGACAGCTTTTTTGGAAGGAGATTTATATACTGTACCCTCTAGCTGTGGACGGAATCTGATCAGTTTTAAAGATAACAATGCAGAGCTTTATCGAAAAATTGTAGAGAATTCAAGAATGGATTATTTTCTCATATGTTGATTTCTCACTAGTCTTCCTATACTTATTGATAGATCTATATTTGTTTATTTGGTACAGATCCACAGTACCACCGATTAAAGAAAAGGTTAACAGCCTAAAATATTTTAATCAATAAATAGGTAAAGTTTTTGGTAGGTAGTTATCTTATAAAATCGCATAATCTTGAGGCTGTCCTCCTGCCTTCTCAATGTCCAAAAGAAGGCGTTTTTGTCAACTATGAGAAAAAAATTGTGGCGATAGCATGCGTGATTCTCATAACTTCATTTCTTTTCTTACTTGTGTCCCTTGCAGTATGTTATAGCAAACAGTTGCAGCTGCAACTTTCACTGCACTCGTACACTGCTTGCACTGGTTGCCTATTTTGGTAGCGGTACTGAATGATTTATCAAAGCTTATCACGAACCAATGAAAAATTCAACTAATATTTATGTCTGTAATTAATTTCTTACGAGGAACTAGAAGTGTGGGAAAGCCATGCTTCGGCACAAATGGGTCGGCTCCACCGGAGTATATCACGGCCTCGCAGAAAACCGGCGTGAAACAACCACAGTGTTGTGTTTCGCCGTGTGAGTGAGGTTACCGGAGGCCCAATCCTTCCCCTCCTCCGATCCCTCCTCAATCCCTAAATCTCCAAATCCCTAATCCCTAAATCGTCGGCAACGCACTCGTAACTCCTTGCGGGTGCGGGTGCGGGTGTCTATGGGCGGCGCTGATTGCTTACCATCAGGTAATCCGTCTGCTCGTTTTCCGATCTATTACATAAAAAAAACTAGAGTTGTTGTTGTTGTTATTGATGCGACTTGCAATTGTTTTGTTCTGCTTACGCCTTCAGGCAAGACATACCTCCTAAATTATAATATTCAATTCAACCTCTGCTATTTCATAAAAATAAAACTTGGTTTTATTCACCTAACAAGGATGACAGAACTAGCGGGAAATAAATAAATAAGCAAAAACATTAGAATATTATATTCGTAAATAAATCGATTCACACTCCATGCACTTACAATTAATACCAATAACAATTGAACTAAGTATATATTTTTAACAAATATATTCCAATGGATTCCACCCTGAGACCCATGCATATCACAACAAACTTTTCATCGACCGAACCGAAAACTTAGATGGAATAATATTTAATTTATATTTACAATATAATAATAAATATATTTATTTATTTATTTGTGTATGTTATTGCTGAAATACAGCCTTAATACTGTTTGTTCTTTTCTTATATGATTTTGCAATGGATGTATATTAAAATATAGGTAACTATATACATTATTATACCTTTTGGTCGTGGTAGCTGTGGTTCCTCTTCCATGCCCTTAGAGCTTTCACAATGTCCAAAAAGCCACTACCTATCAGATAGTTTTTAATTCAGTGAGTATTCTAATAAGTTATTAGGTTTTTTTTTTTCAGAGTCAGGAAATGCTGTCTATCTTTATCTTCTATGTACAGTTTTAGATAGATTAGCTATATACAAAAAGTCTATATTTCGTTGTTTTAGAATGTATTTTGGACAACCACATATAATTATATCTGCTTAATTTTATCAGTTTTTGTATATGATATCAAAGGCTCTAAGAAATACAAATTATTAAAATAACTAAAGTCAATTGACTTTAGTTACTTTAAATTAGCAAATAAATTTAATTGCTTTATTTCAGGGCAATGATTGAAAACAGTCGAGCAGTTTGCCAACTCAGCTGTACTCAAACAAATCACGCGCCTATACACAGAGAAGGTTTAAGTATATCACCATGCTTGCTCAAGGCGGATTGGTGATTTCAAACTTATAATTAAAAAGTATAAGTTCGGATTTCCTTCACCGGTGTAGGAAGTCAGTATGCCAGTTTACTCTGAGTTTGTTTCTGACGTGTAGGTACCCTACACTAACAGAAGGCACTTTCGAAACATTTAGTATTAATTGTCAGTTATCAAACAATTTATTCTTCGAAACGAAAACAAAGGACAATTGACTTGGTTTACTTTAAATTTAATTTATCTGTCTAAAAACTAGTCGACCTGGCAAACTTCGTACCGCCTCAAATATAACCGATTTCCTGTCTTTTCAAACCTTCCCTCGACTTCAACAAACATTTGAATATCAACATTTTCCAAAAGGGAAAAGCCGTTCCTGAGTTTAAGCGAGACTAACGAACATATAAATACTTAAAGAATTGCTTATAAAAACTCAAGCGCGGTAAAATTATGAATAGATATAAATAAATATTTGGTGAAGGTCGCCAGTAATACCAACAGAAGGGACTGTTAAAACTGACTGCTGACGACACGAACTCACACATTCTCGTAGACACAACAACATGATACAATTTCATAAGTTGATTTCTCTTTTATTTTGCTTGGAACACTATATGCTCTGCTATCAAGAAGCATTCTATAACAAAGTCTGTCAAGCTATCACGTCTATACAAAAATCGTTTTTACTTACTTAAGTAGTAATTTTTAATGAAACTTCAACTAAAGAGTGATCCCTTATTGAAATCATTAACGGTTTGTGCTCAGGCATAACAACTACTTACGAGATACAACTATACTTCCCCTTAATAAAATTTAAAATTCTGAAGTAATGAGTAAAAGTTTTGCTGGTTAAGGCGAAGCTCTTTGTACAAAGGTACGCTTTAGATGGCAATATTATTACATTATTTGATGTAAGACAAAGAGTGGACGAGTTCAGCATAATCAGTCAATTGTTTCAATTCCTCCAACAATTATGTGGAATTACGTAATTTATTTGTGACCCCTGGCTAGTGCATCAGTGATAGCACCAGACAACAGCTTGTGTCTCTCAATAAAACGGGCGTATAAACGTACATACAGTAATATACCCGACACTAACTCACTAATAAACTCTCTGACAAACGTAACATCAGTCTCAAACTATTTCATTGACAAACATAACATCAGTATACAACAACAGAGCCGCCGGGTATCTGATACTCATATCTGTAAGTACCAATGCTACGGGAGCACACAGCTGACCGAGGCCGCTGCACGACAGCTCAACACAGCTCGACGCAGCACGACCCAGCTCGACATAACTAGCACTCTTACTCTAAGAAGGCACTCATTTCGTGACATTATTGTACCGCCTCTTCAACAGCTTGTCACACAGCTCGCACAGATTGAGAACTTCAAAGTTAATGAAGGACGTGACTCGCGGCTCCCGGATACAGTGCGTCAGCTTGCTGGACATGCAGCGCTTGTACGTCTCCAGCAGGAACCTCTTCTCCGGGTCCATGGCCGCCATACTCTCCGACAGCAGAGCTCTCTTGCCATACACCAGCACGGCGTCGAACTCGCTCATTGGCAGCAGGCCCCTGTTGTTAGTGATGAAGCACGGGCCGCAGCCCCGGCTCTTGAACACCTGGGCTCCTTCAGCGTCCGAGAACACCGGCCACTCGGGCCCCACCGCCAAGAATATGAACGCATACTTGTCGCCCACATGCAGGTCCTCGTGGATGAAGGTGACCTCGGTGGTGGGGCCCAGCGCGTACCAGACGAGCTCATACATCGTTATGTAGAACACCGCCACGAGCAGCGTCTTGTGCAACTTGGACACTTGTCGCCAGCACATGGCGCGGACATAGTCCGCAGCTGCACGTCCCCCGGCGCCGCGCGCCGCCACGCTTCTGCCAGCCGCCGCTCGCCGCCACTCGCCGGCACTCGCCGGCACTCCGCTCTCGCTCGATACCCCGCGCCACCCTCTTGTTTACAACGCTCACAAACATGCCACCGGAGGAAAAACTTTACTTACACCCTTATCGCAGCAACAAACATTATTCTAAGGACGGATTATTCAAGGACCGTTATTTTAAAAACAGCATAGATGGTATAATGCAGCTCTAGCAAAAATATTAAAAAAATTAAGTGTAGTACCTACGTAGTAGTATTAGTTGACTGAGAATGTAACTCCTACATCTTAATCAAAATAACTATCCACGCGGCGCAATGTGGAACATATGTTTACAGAATGGGAAAGACAGACAAATATGTGTTTGTTTTTACCACCACATATAGTATGTATAATCAGATAACTACAATTAGTAATGGTTCTGTACTTAGGTACTAAATTGTTAAATAGGGCACTACCGTGGTGACCTCAGCTTTATATAAAAAGCTATAGAAACAAAATGCGTTATCTGTACAACAAATGGTAAGTTCATGGGAATTGTACGAACGTTGTATCCACGTGCTCCGCGTTATTGTGTTGGCAAAATAATCCGCGAACCGACACCAACGCACACACGTTTCTGTGAAACGAGCACACCAACAACATGAATTTGTGACGTCACACGTACTGGTAAGAAACAGCATCCAGCGAGAAAACAAGTGACGTGTGAATTCCAATCCCAAAGGATTTATTTGCAGTAGGTCTCTACAATAATTCGCTACTGAAACTGACCCTGATCCTAGCGTCAATAGCTTTTTAGAAATTTTACCATATAATAAACAGCACGCGCTTTTTAATAATCAAAACGTTAAGCATGTGAGTAACAACTACTTTTTGCAAGTGTGGGAGAGCCATGATTCGGCATAATTAGACCGGCTCGACCCGAGTGATACTATGCCCTCAGCGAAAACATTGCATTTGTTATGTTTATAGTCTCGTGAGTAAGGTTTTTGCCTCCAGTAGGCCAAAATTGTACCCTTACGGCATAGGCTATCGAGGGACGATCTCCGGCCACCGTAAGTACGGGCCTGCGGTCGGCGAGTAAGGGCAGCTCGCCGCCCGACCAGAACCAGGCCCGAGCGTACGGCGCGTAGCGTTCCGCGCGCGCCTCAAAGAGCCAATAGACCACCACAGACGGGGCCCTAAAGGGCTGATGTTCAGCCGGGGTTGCGGGGTAAGCGCAATGAGGTACCGCGACCTCGGCACAGAGCAGGAGAAGGAACAGGGGGGTTTTAGTCAGTAAGAGTCTGACACACCCTCCTGCCCGGCCCTGGGCGGGAGAAGTCATTTGATGATTTTCCCCTCACGAAAACAAAAACGGCATAGGCTATACGGCAGGTAATTAACTCATATTATTATGCCGATCTATCCCATGAAACTGATATTATGTACAAAGTAAGTCCAAAGTGAGAAAGGGGGAATCTATTTCCATGCCTGTATAGCCGCACCATTCCAGACTCCGTGCAGTTACCGAAAATAATAAAGTATAAGAAATATATGCTGACACTCGAGCACAATATACGGTGTGCCTTGTAGTAACGTCGCGAGCGTCAAGCCGAGCAGCCTGACGCTTGAGGCGTATAATGAAATTCCTCGACAGTGCTCGGGGATTCATTACATTTTATTAAAATTGTAAATGGAGTTGATTACTAGGTCGACATGCCGTGACTCCGAGGAGAACTGGATGGCATTCTGAACGTGTCTTATTATTTGTTTTTGTTCTGAAACAAGGCATTCTTTAGTTTTAAGTCGCGACCAAACGTTACGTGATAAGCTGGTTACAACCTACATATTATGATCTATAATAAGGAAGCTGGACCTAGGCTAGTTACTTGTTAGTTTAAGTTAGCTCTGTTGGAGGGATTAATCCTCTGGTAATTACAAAATTGAACATTTTGATACCACAGCCTCACAGAAAACCGGCGTGAAACAACCACAACGTTGTGTTTCGCCATGTTAGTGAGGTTACCGCATGCCCAATCCTTCCACTCCCCTAATCCCTTCCCAATCCTTTAATCTCCAAATCCCTAATCCCTAAAAGGTCGGCAACGCACTCGTAACTACTCCGTTGCGAGTGTCCATGGGCGACGCTGATTGCTTACCATCAGGTAATCCGTCAGCTCGTTTGCCGACCTATTACATAAAAAAGCCAATTATCAGTACTTACTTAATGCACAAACTGCCAACATTATTACCATGTAAATCCGGTATAACTCTATTTCTAAAACCCTTAATGTTTAGTTGAACCAGATAAACAACATGACTGTTGGATTCGCAAGAGGTTGTCGAGATAGCGAGAGGGAATTCTGGTGTTATTTTGGTTACGAAATATAATAATTGTCTTTCGCACATAGGTAAGCAAATAATAACTCAAACAATAGAAGTGAAAATATAAACCAACTGATTGTCACGTCAATGAAAACAAAGGCTGTGAGGTTCAACGGAGCGCACATATGTACAATGGGCATTCTTAGCTGCATTTGGCAATTAGATAATTAGATTTGACTACTACTGCACTTATAACACATTATACCCGACAGATAACGTAAAAAAATGCGAAAATATAATTTCTAACAAATGACCTATGTAAGTAAGAAATGTACCTACATCATCTGATCATCAAATTGTACTAAATATCACTATCATCGTCACAATTAGTATCAGCTTGCTTTATGGAATATGTCGGCAAACGAGCAGACGGATTACCGGCAACGGAGCAACGGAGGAGTTACGAGTGCGTTGCCGACCTTTTAAGGATTAGGGTTTTGGAGATTTAGGGATCGGGGGAGGGGAAGGATGGGGTCTCCGGTCACCTCACTCACACGGCGAAACACGACGCTGTGGTTGTTTCATGTCGGTATTCTGTGAGGCCGTGGTATCACTCCGGTCGAGCCGATCCATTGGTGCCGAAGCTTGGCTCTCCCACACTTGCTACAGCTACAAGACACTCTGAATAAATATCTGCCTTACTGGTTAAAAGAACATCTCAATTAACTAATATCAGTTAATTACTGAACGTTTTGGGTAATATACCTATATTACGGCCCCACACGGGTGCAATGCTGATACAAAATTACTCCAGTATTTAATGAATTTTACTATATATGTATCCATCCATTTACTTTATTTATTAAAGAAAAATCAGTTGCGTAGTAAGACAAAACGCTAGGTAGCGCTGATGTCGACGAACGATCGTACTTTACTTGATATATTGGGCATGAATACTAAGTTTCGTTAAAATCAGTTCAGCAGTTTTGGATGATCTGACTTGTAAGTTTGTATGAAAATCCGTGCGGTTGCCAAACTCTTAATGAGTTTCCATAACTTTATAGTATATCTCCCCTGAAATGTTCAACAAACAGTAACTATTAGTTAATGACTACTCGACCACAGATCGTAAATTATGTATAGCTTTAGTTATTTAATATTACCATTTAATACAATAAATATATTTATTTCACATATTTTCTATAGTTTAGTAGAACAAAATCACAAATCCATCGCGAGGGTGAAATGGTGGAACATATGGTGGCGGTGTAACCTGTTTGGGCTGAGCACACTTTCTTCTTCTGCGAAGCAGTAATACTCGCCAAGAAAAAGGCGGAGCGCGTGGGAGAACTGTCCTCCTCACGCTTGAGCCGCCGCAAGAGACACTTGGCGAGCAATGCCATTGCCCGACCAGAACCAGACCCGAGGGTACGGCGCGCAGCATTCTACGCGTGACTCCAAGAGCCACCAGACCTCTACAGATGGGGCCTGCTAGATCCGATGTCAAGCCGGGGATACAGAATAATTTACAATGGCCTCGGCTTTTAGCAGGAAAAGGAACGTGGTGCTTTTAGTCAGTAAAAGTCTCTGACACTCACCCCACCTTTGGCGGCAGATGTCTTGAGATTATTACACCCCATCAAAATAAAGCTATTTTGTATCTATCCTAACTAACCTAAGCAAAATGTACCTAATTTATGGCGCAAATAAGTTTACTTAACTTTATTCATTATTTTATAGCCAAAACCACTTTGTATAAGACTTAGGTACTGCATTTAATTAACGTTGCTATTCGATCGAAGGTTACCTTAATCTACAATTAATATGAACATGCGTGCGTTCGTGCAGCGGAATGTTGTTGAATTTAAAGATTTTAATTATGCAGATATTTAGTGTATGACGTCGTATAATTGTGTATGGTAAAAAAAAATTTGTGCACGCAACCATTGTGGAGAAATTCACCAAAAACTGATTCCGCTGGGCGAACGTTGTCCTGGCGGAACTTTTTTTAATCCATAGACTTTAGAAGAAAAGAGATGTATCCAAAAATTAGTGTGTATTTGTGTATAATTGTGTATGTATGAATAAAACTAGTGCATGCATAAACTTCGGAGAAATTCAAGTTTCCGCTGCGCGAACGTTTGGCCATTAGCTAGTTTTCATATAAAGCGCTTACATAGAGAGCTGTAGATTTTTACATACGTTGTTTTGAATTTGTTTATATTTGTTTAAAAAACAGATTTAGAAAAAATCGTAGGGTTTAAAAGATAAAAATATAAACGTAAAATACGCTTATTAGGTCTTAGTTCTTAAAGTATGCACTTTGGGGTCTAGATTTTCACGTTGATACAAACCTTGTAAGTGTCTGCAACATGTTGCCAAGTATCAATGATGTTCCGTTAGTAATTAAATAGTTATAGGACAAATTTACCATGAATAGATCACTGTTTACAAAGCAGTCAAATATCACGACTTTCTAAATGAATTGCATGGTAAAATGTATGCCAATAATTAGTGTATTCATTCAACTATTCACATGCAAAATTTCATGTCATTAAATTCAGTAATTAAAGAAAAACAATTATAATACTGACGAAGCATCGAAAACCTACATAACCCGACCAAGTTCGGATCGCTACAAAAAAGCGGCCGTGCCATATATCTAAGAAACGTTCTTAACTTTCCAATATAACATTTATTAATATGGTACAGTATCGTACACAAGCGTTAGGAAAAAATTAAACACAGTATCGTACACACGCTCGTGCATGCCTAGTCTATTGGTTAAATAGTGTAATAAAAAAATATTGGTTAAATAGTGTAATAAGCTACAATATGATAAATATTTACTTAAACAGTAGTACATACTTACATGTGGTAAATATTTAATTTCCCTAAGGGGTCTATAGTTAGAATCCTGATCCGTGAAATCTTCAATAGAAATTAGCTGTATGAATTTTATTTGTCTTAAATATAATTGGATTATATCTCAAGTCTCAAGCGCATACTTAAATAAAGTACCTACGTAAATAGTACCTACTTTCTGTCATAGTCAAATACATTTAAAAAAGAAATGACCTATAAATTATTTCGAGATAACAAGTGTGTTATCACCTGTACCAATTCAATACCGGTATTATACTGTAAATTTTGGGATGTTACCTAAATATATTGCACAGCCGCTTTTTTGTAGCCATCCGAACTTGGTCGGGTTATGTAGGTTTTCGATGCTTCGTCAGTATTTTAATTGTTTTTCTTTAATTACTGAATTTAATGACATGAAATTTTGCATGTAAATAGTTGAATGAATACACTAATTATTGGCATACATTTTACCATGCAATTCATTTAGAAAGTCGTGATATTTGACTGCTTTGTAAACAGTGATCTATTCATGGTAAATTTGTCCTATAACTATTTAATTACTAACGGAACATCATTGATACTTGGCAACATGTTGCAGACACTTACAAGGTTTGTATCAACGTGAAAATCTAGACCCCAAAGTGCATACTTTAAGAACTAAGACCTAATAAGCGTATTTTACTTTTATATTTTTATCTTTTAAACCCTACGATTTTTTCTAAATCTGTTTTTTAAACAAATATAAACAAATTCAAAACAACGTATGTAAAAATCTACAGCTCTCTATGTAAGCGCTTTATATGAAAACTAGCTAATGGCCAAACGTTCGCGCAGCGGAAACTTGAATTTCTCCGAAGTTTATGCATGCACTAGTTTTATTCATACATACACAATTATACACAAATACACACTAATTTTTGGATACATCTCTTTTCTTCTAAAGTCTATGGATTAAAAAAAGTTCCGCCAGGACAACGTTCGCCCAGCGGAATCAGTTTTTGGTGAATTTCTCCACAATGGTTGCGTGCACAAATTTTTTTTTACCATACACAATTATACGACGTCATACACTAAATATCTGCATAATTAAAATCTTTAAATTCAACAACATTCCGCTGCACGAACGCACGCTATGAACATGCCTCCCAGTTAATTGACTAATTAGATATACTTAACGTTTCACTCAGAAACGAATTAGTTAATTAACTTCTAGCACCATTGTTAATTGTAACTCGTATTATTTAATGGAAACATAAGAAAAGTTGCTAAAATGAGCCGGGAAATGAACCTAATGAGCTCAAGGTTGATTTAATATTTAGATAATGATGCAGTTAGGATATTTTTACGCTAACATTTTGCACTTTAGTAACTCCATGCACATTATAGAAAACTTTCAGAATGTGGGATACTAACGGCGGTTCACTATGCGAGTAATTTTAGAGAAGGCCAAATGCGCCCCAACCCCCAAATCCCAATCCCCAATCTTTAAACCCAATTCGCCCATCCCCATTCATAAAGTCGCCAACCTTCAAATCCTAAACAAGCCATAAAAAGCTGGAAAAACACTTGTAAGACACACGCGTCACATAGAGACCTGGCCGCATCAATAGAAGAGTTCCTTCATTGACGCGGGAGCTATGGGCGGTGATAATTACGTATCACCAGGTGATCCATCTGAATGTTTGCCGACGTATTACATAATTAAGAGAGATAGAAGGAAAATACATTTACTTACATGTATGACGTCGAGACAAAAAAAAAATTATACCTACCTATATAATTATACAACACAAAACGAGAAGAAACTAACATAACGGGAAATATGCGTCATACCTACGTGAAACGGTTTCACGTTTTTACCTATACGTAAAAACGTGCTGATTTTCAGCGAAAACCCTTCAGTGACGACCTGATATTAAAAACAATTGGCCATGTTCTACCAAACATTTCAAAACCTTCAGTGATTTTAGCTCCAGCTCGTTTTATAATAAATAAAGCGGTCAATGAAAAATAAGTACTCCCTATTATGAAACAATGAAACAATGAATTTATTTTTGCAAATAGGCCATAAAACGGCACTTTTACACGTCAATTTATATGTGAAAAACTTTAAATTAAAGACTTTAATTAAAGACTTAAACTAGACTTACACTTAAACTACTGCCATCTTATATCGAATAGGAAAACTATTTCGAACCAGTTCTATAGTTGCTTCAAACTATGAATAGATGGCGTTAGACTGCACTACTTGAGTGGTCACTCGATTTAATCCAGTGAAATAATTGGATCAAACAAATGCTTGCTGGAAGGCAGCTGTGACGTAACTGTTGACGTTGAAGGCGACAGAGTGGCGCCCTAATAGTAAATACTACAACAGTAAACTAGTCTTAGCTGTGCTATATACCAGATCACGGCTAAGAAAACTAATCGTCAGTTGTACTCACACACACTATAACAAGGGCTTGTTTTGCTAAAGGACCCCTTATATTATGTAAAAACCTCAGTAACTTTTTAATTTTAGAACTGCAGATATTCGTCTAAATTTCAAATTTTCAAAAATGCTAAATTTGAGCCTCAATAAATTTTAAAGTGTAATAAAGGGTAAACTTTAATGTAAAGCATTTTATAAAATAAAAGACTACTTAGAAGACGTCTGCACAGGTCATGTTGACATGTTTGTTACATGAGTTGCGCTTTTTATATACAATTTGACATTACGTTTATTTATTTTTTATACAATGACATTAACACCTATTGTGACATTATATTTTGTTTTTATTTTTTTCATTTGACATATATAATTAAATATTTTTATTTATTGAAATTTCTTTCCTTTCACGGGACCCCAGGGTCCCGGACCTTTGGAAGGCATACGAGGAGCCGAAGCCAACTCGCAGAGGCCCGTTGAGATAAAGTTATTTATTGAAATTTTTATTATTTTCTATTATTGTTAGTGTCAGGACCGTGTGAGACTTTGCCGCGCTTTTTAACTACAGTTATCTGCGTTCTGACAGTTTGAGTACTTGCGCCCAAAACCCACCCAAATGTTCTTTTGATCGGTATTCTTCGTCGGACAACTCAACAGCACTTGCGCGCCTGTCTTCAAAACGGGTTCACTTAAACTGGTGTAGTTCTTTCCTCAAAAGACCACTACAGAATGAACTTGCACAGTTCTCTCACATTATGTTATTTTTACATTGTCTGGATTTAAAAAGAGACTGACCTCTGAATTTGTTTCGACATATCTTCTCAGTGTAGTCAGATAGGAAATGCCGGCTTCATCTAGTTTTTCACATATAATTTGACGTGTAAAAGTGCTGTTTTATGGCCTATTTGCAAAAATAAATTCATTGTTTCGTTGTTTCAATTGAGCTTTGTTCGACCTCAAAATCGAACTTGAAACACGTAACGCGTTTCGTTAAAATTTAAAATGGAAAAACTAATAATTAAATAAGTTATTACTTATTTACGTAGGTACTTATAACTTGAATAGGTATTATAAAAATCTACGTCCAAAGCAAATAGATTTTTATGAAAGCAAATAAAATACGTTCGATATTTATAGCAGTCTATAGCGCCGTCAAATATCAATCATACAAGCGATAATAACTTTATGTATACATGCACCTTACAGACACACTTTAATAGTATAGGTGGTAATATTTATGTTCAATTATTGGTTAGTTAAGGCTCTCTTAACATTGCACAAAAAGCCTATTTTATGACCTCCGTAAAAACATTATCTGTATGATGCTTTTAAGAAAACGGTTAGATGGATCTGTGAACTGACAATATCGATGATGGAGATTTTAATGAAAAATATAAAGTGAAAGTGATGTAGTGTAATGGCTGTATGAATGCGATGATCGTAACATTAGCGGCAGCGGGCGCTCGGTACATTTCCCAATAATTATCGCGCCGATAAATTGTCGCGCGGCATCGCGTCGACGCGCGCGCTGTCGCCTCGATTTATTGCACGCGGTTTTTGCCGCCCGCCGTGCTATGGGATAACAGAGTGCAACTATATGTCATTATGAGCTTACTGGACACTGGAAACTGTATAATTCATAATTATTAGTCTCTACATGCGTATACAAGAAACAGGCTCTTACATGAAAGAATTAGCGATATTAATAGTCTTAAAAAATACTTAAATCGATCCTCAACATAAGTGTCTTGACTAGTAGACCTCCTCCAATATCTCATGATCCGCACTTAAATCGCAACAAGCCGTATCTAGCGACCCCTGGTCAGTAATCCGGGTGTCCGGCCCCGACCTGCCCGGTCCGGCTGTCCGTCCGACTACCACTATTAAGATAAGCGCAAGACGTTTACTAAGTTTAAGGAACTATTTATTGACGCAGAGGGAGGGATGATATAGACGGAGATTTATTTATGCGTTAGTTTGTGAGGGATGTTATATTGCTGATAATATCTCATTGTGTGATTTAATCTGTGTAAAGTGGGTTAAAAACCAATTTGTAATTTATCAAAAACTCTCTACTTATGATAATAAGACTTAAAATTAATCACACAAGACATGCTTATCACAATCATGGGTAAGCCGTAATACCGAATCCTAGAAAATAAACCTTATAAATTCTTACTCGTCAATTATCAGGGTCGCAGACGTTGCCAAGTCTATACAATTGTTAGCTCTATTGAGGGTTAGTTAGACAAATCGCCGGCTATCAGTCAGCGGGCAGCCGTTACGCACAGCTGTCTCAATCCCGGCCGGGATTCAGCGCGGGATTCGGCTGGTATCCCGCGGGATTAACCCCGGCACATCACCAGGTGGACATCGCGTTATGTCGCTAATTCAATAGATTTACTGGCGATAAATGTTGGCCGGGGATTCAAACGGATGAAGATGACACGATTTAGAAGAAATTGGTGTAACTTTCTGCGAAGGGTTCTTAGGAAAACAAAGGTTTAAGTTTAAGATCTTAACATGGTATTGTATTATGCTTGAAGGGTCAGTTGCAATTCTATTTCAAACATACCTTAACATCAACCGCTTTCAGTCTTATATTTTCAAAAAGTGCGCTCGCCAACGCCAGCTTATCATACAATTGATCTTACCTGAAACAAAAGAATAAAGAATTTTTAGAAAATACGAAGCGAGAAAAAAGTTTAAATAAAGTAAAACACATTTTGTTTTTAGATAAAAGTGATACAAGCGGAGATAAGTTTAGCCGGCACTGCACTGCAGCAGCGGCAATAATTCTTGCTGCCACGGTAACGTTCAGCTAAAACCGCAGCTTTTGTGGAAACACACATAAATCAGTCGGCGGAATCAATCGTTTGTGATGTTCCATCCTACGTACACACGTATCTACATGGAATAGATGTCCGCGACGCGAGTCATGTGCAACATTTACAATTGTACCGCGATAACGCATCAACATTATTTGCTGATTGTACTTTTTACAAAGGATACGCCATCTATAAAAGAGACAAGCGTATAATATGTCACTAGGTATACATAGAAGCACTTAAAGTTAATTCTTACAACATAATTCCCTTACGAGATATAAATTACAAGCATCAATTACAACAAGAGAGCATGCTCGCCGATAATTTCATATCTTCATTTAATTAAGTACTGAAAAAGGAAAGAAAATAAATCTTAGAAAATTACAGAGAGCCTGCATTGGAGCTGATGTTGGAATAATAAGCACTTGGAGTACCTGAGATGTGACCTAGCAACTACTTATGTACTAGGCACCGTCATACATAGTCAGTGGACGGCATGCAGTGTCAGGCAGCCCGTTAATTATAATTAGTAAGACTAATAAGCTTACTAAAACATAAGCCGTGTACTGTGTAGGTACTAAACGTACTTATAATACTTAGGTAGACGGCGTTCGGGATAATGAAGAGTTATATGTGACTGTATTAGCGTAACGGATCCACGGCGCGTGTGACCACATTGTCGCGTACGACACGACACGACAGGACATGATATGCCGTGACGGTTAAACACTGGTTTTTGATGTAATTCCTCTACTTAGTTATGTGTAACTTGTGTATCAACATTCTTCATGTACCCTCGCCTCAAACTTCTAAGACAGGCGCTACAAGTTACCAAACCGGATACTTAAACCGCACATAAACTATAAAACTGTGAGTTGTATTAGAATTTAATCTCTTTAAGTGAATAAAACTTTGCAATAAATGCAAATGAAGCTTATAATTTATTGATTACACATTCACTTTTAATTATTAGATTAAATATGGTTTGGAATTCCTAAAATCCTTTCATGTTTCAATATACCTAACTTCATCACAACTTGCCTTGTCAGTTTATGGAACCTAGAATCATACATACATATAATGTGACCGCACTTTAAATTAACAAAAAAACATATGACTGCACTTTTTTTAATAGTCATAGTGAGATATACAAAATGTATTTGAAAACAATGACTGTGAATTATCTGAGATAAGCTGTACTAGTCTCAAAATGAGTACACCACATCCATTCTATGTTGATTTCGTGCAAGTTCATTGAAGTTGTAGCGAATGTACCCGCACACGAGAGCTGACAGTGAGCAGCTAAGTGTGTGTGGGGGGGGGGGGTATCGGGCTAACGCCGTGTAAGCAGCGCGTCACCCTCCGTCGGTAATCAGCAGGATCCATCATAACTAGGAAGACTATAACTACTTCGTGGACTTTACTTACTGTTGCTTTACTTAATATACTAACTGGAATAAAACCATACCTCTTTCTAGTACTCGTAGAATTTGTAAAGGAAAATATAATAATAATGTGATTCTACCACTACCACTGGTACTTGGTATTAATAGAACGCATATTCCATTTACTTGGCTTACCTCCAGCCTTTGTGCCAGTACTAAGAATATCGAAATCGGAAAACCCAATGTTACTTCATGGAGCGGAGGTGCTTAGCGATCACAAACTGACTAACTAAGTGACACTATTTTTGTCTCGCAGGTTATTATAATAAACAAGAGCAGGAGAAGGAACAGGGGAGTATTTAGTCAGTAAGAGTATGACACACCAACTCGCCTCACCCTGGTCGAGAGAAATCATTTGATGATTTTTCCCTTTTAAAAGAAGGTTATATAATAATATACAACTTATCAACTCTCATCAAATCTAGTCATAAACTTTAAATTCCTTAACATATGATTCATGTTGAAGTATTTCTAATTTTGCGTATTATTGGTGAATAAACCGCTGCACGCAATATGTGTGACCCATTCCCCGGTGTAAAGCCGAGCTATTTGTGCAAGTTCCAGGGAGCGCAGGTCGACGACACAAGGACGTCTCGCGTCCGTTATATAGCACGATCAGACGAGGAGCGCATTCTTAATGACGATGTAAGGGAGCCCAGCTACATATCTTAATACGAATATTATACCCATTCGCATGACGGACCACATCTACCTGATAACTCTATGACTGATGACTTTAATCAAGAATCAGTTGGAAGTGATGTCGGTAATCTCTTTTAATTAACTTATGTATATGACCAGTCTTAATCATAATTGCGTATACGACTACTAAAGGTAATATTCAATGGTAAGTGAGTAACTATTTGTGTTGATACGAGTCGTAGAACATGCAGCACAATGGTCAAATGCTACGCCCACAACAATAACAGCATATCAAACGTACTAGGCCGAGACAGCTCACAATTAACAAACGCTCGCGTACTAATTAAAACACTGACAATTAAAACAATTAATCAAAGCGCGACTATAAAAACCATCACACAAACATCAATCTGTGCAGATAACAAGATGGCGGGCGCAAAATGTTGGTTTGTCTGTGTTGTGTTCGCGCTGTACCTGACCAGCGCCGCGCTGGGCTCGCAGGAGCTCATGATGAAGATGACTAAGGGATTCACGAAAGTCGTCGATGACTGCAAAGCTGAGGTAAGATTATTTATTAAATCATTCCTTTTATTTGATAAAGAAGGTTTCTTTACATTGATGTTTATAAATACTTACTTTCTCTCGCAGGTTAACGTCGGGGAGCACATCATGCAAGACATGTACAACTACTGGCGCGAAGACTACCAGCTCATTAACCGGGACTTGGGCTGCATGATCCTGTGCATGGCGAAGAAGTTGGACCTCATGGAAGACCAGAAGATGCACCACGGGAAGACAGAAGAATTCGCCAAGAGTCATGGAGCTGGTAACTTATCCTTGATCGCTTCATCGCTTAGTACAAACGATAGTTTTCTCTTCAAACATTTGATAGAATTACAAGAAAATAGTTTAGGTCGAAAATTGAAAACTATCAAATACTGTGAACATTAATGAGTAATCTTTTCTTATCAGATGACGAGGTTGCCAAGAAGCTGGTGAGCATAATCCACGAATGCGAGCAGCAGCACGCCGGCATAGCGGACGATTGCATGAGGGTGTTGGAGATATCCAAATGCTTCCGCACCAAGATCCACGAGCTCAAATGGGCACCCAACATGGAGGTCATTATGGAAGAGGTGATGACCGCCGTGTAGACACGAGGGAACCAGGAAACAATGTCATTTTAGGGGAAACTGCTGCAGTTGTTGGTGTGTCACGCGGGAAAATGATCTGCAGCGTTAGCAAAACTGATGTACATACTTGTAATCGAGAATGCTATGGCAAACGAAACAAATGTATTTGTAGATTTATCAGTTTCAATACATTGTGTGGCGCGTGGGCAATAGTGAATCTATACGTATGAACAACATTTGTTTTGTTTTATTTAGCGTTAACGATCATAAGTTCTGCTAAACGATAACTAAAGCTCGTAATGGTTCTAAGATTATCTCTAGATTGCAGGGTTATAACTGGAAAGGGTTTCGTGTCATTTCGTTTCATGTCGCTGATTGATCAACACTTTCTAACACCTTTACACAATTCGCTTCAATCGTCGGAGTCATTCTACTAGACCCAGAAGTGAAATTGTTGTATCATTATCCTGGCTCTTTGATTCAGTGAAACTATGTAGCTGTATAAGTATTATTTATTTCCTCTTTAGGTTCTTGGTTAATTAAAGTGTTTCAATTCATGAGTTTGAAGTTTCATTTATTCTACATTACAAACAGCCCGCCCTAGCCCTCTTGCCGGACTGAACTATAGGTCTCCTCTCCATACATATCTATCAGGGCGGGCTATTATCTGCTCATCTTTACTTTTTTATACAATAGGTCGGCAAACGAGCAAACGCCTTTCCTTATCGTAAGCAATCGGCGTTGCCCACGGACAACCTCTAGTTTATGGGGCCTTTTGGGGATTTTGGTTTTGTAGACTTGGTGTTTGTGGAGAAATGGGGGGAGGGGAAGGATTGAGCCTCCTGAAACCCCACGCCTCCTGAAATCACATGATGAAATATAACGCTGTGATTGTTTGACGGTGGTTTTCTATAAGGACGTGGCATCACTCCGTTCGAGCAGACCCATTCGTGCTGAAGTTTGGCTCTCTCACACTTAACTCTTTAAGATGAGGTTTTATGAACGTATACGAACGTAAGCTATCAATTTATAGTAGCAATAGACAGATGTCTACATCAAACACAAAATGGACTTATTATACATATTTTTATCTCTGTATAATAAATATTAGAGATTTGCTTAAGTTGAAAATAACATCTTCCTCGCGTGAATCAACTGAGCCGATTGATCTTCAGGAAAGAAATCCCATTATTGCTTAAAACTAGAGCTTTCCTTACTTATATTTAAAGTACGTCAACATATCCAATAAAAAATAATATGACTATTCAGAATTGTCTGCTTCAAATGTTTTGATCAACAGATTGCTGCAAATCACTCTGATTGTGCACTTTATAATGCAATAAACATCGTGAGCAGTAGAAGAGATTATGTAAAAGCAGTTCCTATGTCTGGAAGTACACTTCGATTCAATGAAGGAGGACGCGTCGTGAATCGGCTATAGCCTGCACCTGCGGCCTCTTGTATGGGCGTGTCGATACAGCGAACACTTTCCTCGACAAATACAAATAAAATTATAAAGATAGGGAAAAATATCGCAGTCTAGTCACACCCACATTGCACAGAGAGGAAGCAGAAGGTTCATTCCTATGTAGGTGTGCGTTAAATTGAATTATGTATATTTATTCCTTATGTTATTGTATATGTTGATTTTTTTTTAACTTTTTTTGTATGTCTGACTTTCTTCAATCAACGAGATTAATCATTTTGCCTGCAATCACACATATACTTCTGAACTTGCCACAACCTTCTCAAGGCTTGACTGCACAGTTGGCGCGGTGGCTGGGCAACTGGCTGCCGCGCAACGTGTCGCGGGTTCGATTTCCGCACGGACCAACCATGTGTGATCTACAAATTGTTGTTCCGGGTCTGGGTGTGATGTGCATGTGAAATTGTATGTTTGTAAACGCACCAACGACACAGGAGAAATTTAAAAAAAAAACAACACAAACAAAACAAGGTGGATTACAAATTAACGTTTTCAATTAATTATAGAATTGCTACGTCAGAGTCATGTCAAATGTGGGATCACTCAGTGACTGCCTACCGCTGCCTTCAGCGCTAGGTACTGTCGTCACCATACACCGAGTAATAATGCTTGGATTACATTTAAGATTTTTTTTATGTAATTGGTCGGCAAACGAGCAGACGGATTACCTGATGTTAAGCAATCAGCGCCGCCCATGGACACCTGCAACGGAGGAGTTACGAGTGCGTGGCCGACCTTTTAGGGATTGGGGGCGGGGAAGGATTGGGCCTCCGGTAACCTCACTCACACGGCGAAACACAACGCTGTGATTGTTTCACGCCGGTCTTCTGTGAGGCCGTGGTATCACTCCGGTCGAGCCGACCCATTCGTGCCGAAGCATGGCTCTCCCACACTCTCACACACAAGATCATAGAAAGCAGAAATAAATAATGATGAACTTTTGTTATCCACAAATGGTTGTTTCGGGTCTGGGTGTGATGTGTATGTGAATTTGTATGTTTATTAACGCACCCACGACACAGGAGAAAATTTAGTGTGGTGCAGCATTTTTGGGGATAATGATTGGACCATGAGCAATCTCACCCATAAGGTGAAAAACAAAGCTGTGGTTGTTTCACGCCAGTTTTCTGTGACGCCGTGGTAGTACTCCAATCATGTCGGCCCATTCATGCTGAAGCATATCTCTCCCACACTTATATCAAATTCAAAATAGTTGGAACTTCTGTGAACATTATCTTGTGGCGTACTGTTAGGGCTCCGCAATAAAAGTAAATAACGCGTCGGTCTCAGGTGCGTCTCGTTCAAATAGATTTAACTGCGCCGCGCACGTATTGTTTGTCGAGCTGGTTTATACGGATCCCGCTAACGGATCGTACGCGTCTTCAGACCGGCTCAGATTTGTGGCGCGTACCTCTGTTTTATTGCGCATTTATTTATTATTTGTATACGTGTGTCTACTTACAAGAACTATTTTTGTTCATTACATAGTGTGTGAGAAGCGAGAATTGATGGTGAGACACACTAATCAAATAGGTAACTAAAACGGTACGCATAATTAGTCAAAAATGGAGATACAGTCGCAGTAAATAGGTTGTGCTACACAGCTTAGGAGGTGAACCACCTCGAGCAACCTTTGAGAGCAGCTCTTGAACAGTTTAGAGACAAACGTATCGGTGCAGTAAGTAAATCTGTTCACGCCGTTATCACAACATCAAAGTTCGATTAACGCTGCATGCTTAGCCTCGGCCTGGCAACTGTGCGAGGAGGACAGAAGGTACACTGTGCTAGTTGCTCAAAGACCATAGATTAATAGGTAATGCACTACATGGGATTACTAATATTCGACGAAATTTTATGAAAATCAACAATGACATATCATAAAGTTGTCACAAGGGCCTGTAAAGTGAAGCATGTTGTGTCCTAGGTTTGATTCTCAGCTCATAAGTATGAGAAATAACAGTAGCATTTAATTCCTGAAATAAAGTGACAATATTACTGCCGTAGGCACATTACTGGTTGCTGTAACTTTATGTTTCATAATTCATGAAGTAACATTAAGCTGGGTAGTACCATCCTTCTGCAAGCATTCACAGTGGCTCAGTGGTGGTGGCAGTGCATGCGCCCGCGCACGTCGCGATTGTGCTGTCGCGTAATGGCGGCGATAGTTCAGAGTTATGGGGCAATTAACCGCATCGAGTTTCACGTGGTGCGCCGGCGCATACGGGGCCCGCCGTGTGAAGCGATTTACTTGGATAGTTTTATTGTTCGGGACTGGGGAAGGTCAGAGGGTCAGGCAATACAGGTGTAGGAGGAATAAGTTTACAGGGCATCTCGGGTATGTGGCTATTCAAGTGATATGGGTAAAGTATGGTCATTAGTAGTTACGGTAATTTTTTTATTGTAATGACGATTGTTAATACCAGATTAAATCCTTCCTAATACGTACACATGACTATTAAGATATTAAAAGTATAAAAAACACTAAAATCCCGTAACAACATTTTACAAGCCAACCTCTTAGGTAGGGAAGACCCTCCGCAGCAGACGCAATAGACATCGTAGGGTGGCCGACCTGCGGACGACAGACTCGGGGTGTCTTGTCAGCAGCAGGCCTCGAGGCGGCGGCGCCGTGTTCCGCGCGCGCCTCATAGTGGTGGAGTCCTTTGGTCGGGGTGACAGCCGCAGTGGATAACGGGGCCCGCCCGACCACCTGGCAGGCCAATACCGTCAGGAGGATGCGATGAATGCTTTGGCGATGCCTGTCCCTCCCGGACATGGGTAGATGGAGGAACACCGGTTTGGTTTTTAGTCAGTAAAAGTCTGACACTACCCTTCCCCGAGGGCATTGGGTCTCCATGAGTATTTTCCAAACCAATACCAAAAAAAAAGATAGGGAAGACCCTCGGGGCCTTACAATATGGCTAGCACTCAACATTTATTTCCATTACACGGTAAACGCTGATGAAGGCCTACGTTTAATTTTAACGCCTTCTAAGGAGTTTACAAGCGGCGACACACGACAACACGTATATATTCCCCCAGCTCACGCGCATGCGCACAATAATTTTACCCATGCGAGCCAAATGACTCTGACATTGTCCTAATGTCCCATTCTCCAGGATAGCTTTATTGGGCGCGTGCGTGTGCATCAAACTGCACGGTAAGGAGAAAGTGCTCTAGCAAGATTTCATGTCAGACGGGTATTAGATTTTCGGCGTTTGAATTTATTATATATGGGATTAAATCTGATGACATGTCAGATTATACTTAATATCTATTGAACTATCAAAAAGAGAAGTTCACATTGTAGTTACAATAAACACTACAACATGTTTATCACATTACAAGTCTATTATTTGTAGATAACAGAAATCACTATACACACATCATGAAATAAGAGATAGATGTGTATAATATTTATGTTAAAATTATTGTTTAGAAAATTTACATTGACTTGAATAGGAACTACTAGAAATCATATAGAAAGGAATTCATAATTTAAAAAAAAAACAATGTTAACAGATAAAGGTTTATTCCCCACATCACGGCTACGTCCTAAATTTCCGTGAGCACCTCGCTCACAATGACCTCGACCTTGGGCTGCCAGTCCAGGTCGTGGATACCGGTGCGGAAGCACTTTGCCACCTCCAGCACTCGGAGACACTCGTCATCATCACGCTCGTGCTTCTTCTCACAGTCGTGGATTATCTGTACTATCTTTGATGCCACATCATCACCTGGAAATTTCATAAAGGTTAAAAAAACTGTTAAAAAAATTGTGACCGGTTCTAATTTTATAGACTGCAACTAACCAGCGCCGTGTCTTTTGGCAAACTCCTGCGCGTTGCCATGATGCATTCTCCCGTTAGCGTCCAGCAGGTCTAGCTTCTTACTCATGCAGATGATGACGCAGCCGGTATCCCGGCTCAGCAGCGCGTATTCCAGTTTCCAGAAGTGGAACAGGTCGGCTATGATGTGGTCATTCATGTTTAGCTACAACAGGCACACTTTCAATTGGTGGTTTATTGATAACGCATTGTAGTGTTCTCGAACTGACTTCAGCAGAATGTCCACCAAAATTGTTAACCTATGACTGTTAAATATTGCACAAGTAGTTACCTCTTGTTTGCACTCCTCCAGAACTTTCACAAATCCTGAGGTGATGTACTTCATAGCATCCTTGGATGGTTCTGCCACTCGCATACCCACTGCTAACAGCACGAGCGCGACGAAGACGTTGTGCGATCCCATTTCTACCAGGTTTACCCAGTAACTGTAAGCGTGTCGCTTATATAGCGGTACCAATTGACAGATTTGTTAACAATCACGTATAATTGTTGACACCAACGCATCATTTGTGAAGTAATGATAGAGTGATTTCGTACCTGGTGTCTGCGAATGACAGGTTATTACAAAGTTAACACGTTCTTGTAATTTCCGAGCAGCCTTTGAGCAGGGTGCATCAAGTGCCTTATTAAAATCTCACTGGATGGTGTTGATTACTAAGAGTATGACTGAAAAGATTACGTCTCTGAGCTGGGAAATTACATCGTGATAATTGGCGAAAAACTCATGTTTCGGTTTGGAACAACATTGACACGCACATATTTCAATCTACATCATGTTTATTATTAATTAAATTTCTTTAAATCAATTACAATTTCTATTAACGTAACCGACAATACGTCTGAGGTCCGTTCGCCTCCGCCACGCAGGAACTGGTTTTCTACTAAGCGGCCGAGGAGCTTTCTGCAACTCAGTCACTTGCTTCGGGATCTTGCTGGGCTCCTCCTTGCGAGTCCAGTAATGGGGCTCCGGGTTCCAATGCAGTTGAAATATCCCATAGCGGAAACACTTCCCCAACTCCAGGGCGTTGTCACATCGATTAATGACTTGTTTCACTTCATTCTTGCACATCTCGAACAGGTCCAAAGTCCTCAGCGACATTAATTCATCTAAAAACAAACTAATGTTATCCTATTGACACTGCTATGGATTCGTATATATATGTAGGTGTCCTGGAATGAATGAATGTATACATTACCGGCGCCTGACGCCCTAAGGAATTGCCGCACGTTGTTGGATAGCACAGTGTTACCATCAGGGCTCAAAAACGCGTTCTTTTCAAAAACACAGACAAGGGCGCAGCCCAAATCCTTGGTTCCCAGGGAGTTGGTTCGGTTCCAGAAGTTCATAAAGTTATGGATTACTTCATCCTTGAAATCCATCTGCAGAGAACCGGACAGATAGGTGAGAAAATGACTGGCGGCTGTGAGTGCTTCGATATTAGATAATTCGAAGATTTTATGAACCAAAGATTATGTACGGTAACGGGGTAAATAGAATTTGAAGGGTAAATAGATACACAAAAGGGGTCAGAAAATAAGACGTTGGCGAATTTTACTAGTCTCTATTTTTTACGGTATCCTAATTTCTGATGAATTGTAGATAACAACCGTTGCCATTACCGCGGCACTGGTCACGTACCTCGCTCTGGCACTCGAGCACGGTGTCTCCGATGCTGCTGCTGATGACACGCAACACGCTATCCTCATTCTTGCCGAGCACCGACCCTGCCTCGTACATCAACAGGCCAACTAACACAATAACTGTCTTCATACTAAGCATTGCCTTAAACTTCTTAATATTTCCTTCTTAAAAATAGCAGTTGCGTTTGTCGCATTTTAGAAACCTCTGAATAATTGAGAAACATGTTGCGTTAATTATTTTCGTTATCAAATAACGAAGTTTGAGCTAGTTTCAATTGATGTCGTGATTATATTGCACGGTTTGTCAAAATGTCAATGATTTACGGCCTATTTTATCATCCACATATGATTTAGTTATACTGAACCACGCTGAGTGTAATCCAGTTAAAATCACGTATTACTTTTACTAAAACTAATTTAACCATCAAATAGAACCTATAATGCCGTAATGGCGGCTTTTTTCCACATCGTGCATTATCAATTTCAGGGACCATCTGTGGGTCGGTTAATTGGACCGAAAACCACGCGGCTTCAAAACCTGGCAAGTACTTATATTGCTTTTTCCGAATTTTACATATGTACTTACTTTCTTATTTTATTTTGATGCCACTCACGAACGGCGAAAAAGGTTTCGTGAGGAATGAGGATTGATATTTGTTTAAAATTGCCGATACCGTTTGAGTAAGCGTAGTGACTTCTTCGTGTGAGAAGATTTAGGAGTAGCAGTTTAACGTTATTATTAATCAAAATAAGACCAACCAAGGTATTTATTTCTTCGAAAAAAAAATTAATATGTAATAGAAAAGTATATCAATTAAATGTTATAAAAACGTGGTTTTTGTACGTGTGCATATGCATGTGGGCGGGATGGTGGGACCTTCGCTGCATGTGCATATGCATGATTGCATAGGAGTAGGATTGCATCCTGCAACAAGCCTGGATTTATCGCGGAATAAATATAAACTAAATATTTTTCGTAACATTTAATGTCATGGATTTCCGCAAATTAACGCCTGATTCTATAAATTAAATTATATCAACTTACTATCGAAGTGTCAGCAAGGAAAAGGGAAATCAATATTATTCAACAATATGGTTTGCAATATGGTGGTTAAGGTGCAATTTTATCGCTAACGATAAATACAATTAATTAGGTTACTTTATTGTTAAGTATAGTCACAGGTAGGTTTAGGAATAAAACAAAACACCAATGATGTACAGTATATTGAACAATATTTGACATCTTGCTGCAGCCTACTACTACCCACACCCTCTGAGGCGAACTGGCGAGCCAGGAGATGCTTCACGACCAACCTAACCTAATCTGGGGTCCGTTCAACGAGCCGAGACGTCAAAGATATGTTTATGAAGACCTCACATAATGAAGGCCAGCTTAAAGGTCTTGAGTGATTCAAGTTACACTTCAGCCAGCACTTCTCCCACGATGAGCTCCATGCTGGGCGCCCAGTTGAGCTCGTGTATCTTCAACTTGAAGCACTTGGCTACATTCAGGGTCTTCATGCAAGGGTCCGCCGCTACGTCGGGAGTAGACTGCGCACAAGTGTGGATCATGTCCACTATCTGCTTCGCCATGGTCTCGTCTGGAAGATCAGGGAGCAAATGCTTTACTGAATACTAAGAAAGAAGGATTCTGTATTGCATGCTAGAAGATATACTGGGAACAACTTTATAGTCGCGTAGTGTGTATGGTTGAAATGGTCTCCTATTAAGTACCAACAATAAAATAAAGTAAATCCAAGCTATTGTGCTAATTAAATAGCTATTTGTTTTAAAGCATCAACCTAGAACGACATTACCGCGAGATATTTTCCAATAAGATCTCCGTGAAATTACACTTTCTTTACAATTTTCCGCTTCAACCGATCGGAAATTTCGCTGATTCATGTTAATTTTTATATCACTCTCCCCTTCTAAGTTGAGGTTAACTTTTTTGTTGTTTGCTTTGTTAATGCATCATTATCTTGTAACATGAAATACGTTAAAAGAAAAATATGACACATAGATACACTGGTTCTAGGGAGATAGAAGTCAATTATATCTACCTTCACAAAAAAAAAAAACTAGCTGACAAGCAATAGGTACATTTGACTTTGGTGCCAAGTCTAATCTGAGAGATACGTGTAGTAGCCATCACATGGTATTTTATGAGATGTTTATACGGAACCCGATATTGGAAAATTGCATTCATAAAAACTAAGTAACTGCAATGAAAGAAGTTCTAACCAGCGCCGTGTTTCATAGCAAACTCCTGCGCCCTGCCGTGATGCAGGTTCAGTTCTTGGTCAAGAATCTCCAACTTCGAAGAGAGACACAGGATAGCACAGCCGGTCTGTCTGTTCGTCAGCTCGTATCCTTCCTTCCAGAAGTTGTAGAAGTCGGTCGTCACCGAGTCTGGCAGGTCCATCTACAATAAGGAGCCGAGCCGATATTTAATTATATGTTTGTGTTACAGATAGCTAGCTATCAACGAACGCCGAATTATTATTCAAATATGTAGGTCACAAAACTCAGAGTTATAGGATGGAATATAGCAGAATCAAACTATTCGCATATATTGCTGGCAACTGAATAGGTGGCTAAGAATGGTAACAGCAAACACGCATAGCATAAACGGTAATGGTCTACTGGAAAACTTTCGAGATCATTTAAATATTTGTAGTACAATCCACTTTCCAAACTTACCTCCTTCTTACAGTCATCCAAAGGTTTCGCGAAATTGATGGCCAAGTTCTTCATGACATCTTGCGACGCCTGTACCACTACCAGCATACTGGCGGCCACCACCAGCGCCACCCTCACCGACATGGTCCCCGATCGACAGAACGCCATTGTGGCAGCAACATCGACAGGACTCGCTTATATCCGCGGCTAATCGCTGTCTTAATTAGAAGCTGTGGCGACGTGACAATGAGGGCCCTCGTCTCAATTACACGCATGCTTTAATTAGTGTAGTGCCTTCATTCATGGAAATCCAATTTAGTCACGACACAGCCTGTCATTTGTAATCGCGTTGACATATCTGATTGATACTTGAGATGTGGTTATCAAATCCGCAGGATTCGCCCATTTCGAACAAACGTCGTTTGACAATTATATATATATATATATTTTGTAAGATTTTGTTCGCAAACTGTGTACAACATTCGTTCCAATAGGATTTCAATCACTAACTTTTAAACTAAACCTTTCTCCCGAACTCGGTGGACACCATTTTATGATTAATCATGAAAAAATGCGAATTTACCGCTGCTTGTCTTATACCCAAACATAAGTTTTTACTTGCTCATATGCTAACTGTGAAAATTGGTACTGGTCATTTTCATAGTGGTATATTTTATATTGTGTCTTCATACTGTTAAGACGAGAAAAATCCATCGCTATGTTGCCCACCAAATGGGGCGCAACCCTAACGTTTTTTAATTTGAAGCGAGTTGTATGATTTTTTTAAAAGCTTATTAAAATCTGTGAATTAAGTTTTTTGGTTTAATAATAGCTATAAGCATTTATATCATTTTTAGTTATCCGAAAAGTAAAAATAAATACAACTTGAATATTAAGTAATTTTTATTTGGAAAGTTCCAATCTTTCGCAGAATACTTGAGTGAAATAGTTAGACACGTTACATTAACATGCTTCATCTGTTAAAAAGAGAGTTGTACCTTCCAAAACAATGTCGGGGCACTGCATTAATGATGTCTATAATAATGTCACAACATCACACTACAAACATAGCTATATGTGCCAAATGACGACTAATATTATCTATAAATGTGAAAGTTTGTGAAAATGCATGTATGTATATGTACCTATATTATTCCTTTTCGCAAAAACTTAGTCGTGACCGATTTAGTTGAAATTTGATATGTAGATAGCCGATGCCCTGGATTAACATATAGGCTTTTTATCAACATACCACACAAGTGAGGCCGTGGGCAGAAACTAGTACCAAATAAATACTACTGAAATCGATCTAGAACTGGAATTGGAAGCGAAGTCACCCTCAAATTAAATCTCGAAGTTAACCTCGCGGTATATGTATAAAACTTTCTCCCAACACTGATGAGTGAATGATGTACAGATCAATTAATTGGAAACATTATTCCATTTTAGGTTACGATTCTGCAGAGAATAAATTAAAACATTAATCCACGGAGATCATTAAGTATAAGTTAATTCTATGAACACTATTACGTCACAAGCAGCGCTAGCTTGATAACAAAAGGTCGTAACAGGATTTCCATAACATTTAATGTGTATAGAAGATATTCAGTAGTGGTACAGTCGTAAGGAAGTGCTGTAAGGCACCAGTCATAGTTTACGAGGAAACGTACTCTCCACACAATGCTGTGTAAACGTCTGATGCAAGCCTGCTTTATTACTAGCGTGTAATGTTCAGAACAGGTTAACATCACTGAGGAAGATTCTTATAAAACAATTTTAATATTTTATTTAATACTTAGACATATATGCACCTAGGTAATATTCTGAATTAAATTTATAGGTCCCTTTTTTGTGGGGGAAAATCACAAAATGCCTAATCTCGGTAATCGTGAGTTAGTGGGTATGTACACTACGTATATTATGTAAAGAAAAGAAATTTAATATTAGTTAAATAACATTAAATGGCTACTGATAAAACCACCATGTTTGTCGCAAAACAAAGTCGCTTTGTCCGTCCCTATATCAATATGTATGCATTTTTTTTAAATACACAGTGGGTTTATTTCGTTTGTTTTGTATTATAATATCCATTAAACAAAGGACAAAATTAATATCAGCATTGCATTCGTGCGAAGCTGAGGCAGGTCGCTAATTTTAAAGAATATCTCAGAACTTGGCGCCACTTTAACTTCTATTAAACTATCCAATGATGTAAAACAGATAGCTTTTGGATTTGGATGGTTTTTTTTGTGAGGGGAAAATCATCAAATGACTTCTCCCGCCCAGGGCCGGGCGGGAGGGAGTGTTAGACTCTTACTGACTAAATCCAAACCCCCCTGTTCCTTCTCCTGCTCTGGGCCGAGGTCGCGGTGGCTCATTGCGCTTACCCCGCAACCCCGGCTGAACATCAGCCCTATAGGGCCCCATCTGTGGTGGTCTATTGGCTCTTTGAGGCGCGCGCGGAACACTACGCGCCGTACGCTCGGACCTGGTTCTGGTCGGGCGGCGAGCTGCCCTTACTCGCCAACCGCAGACCCGTGCTTAATTGCGGCTGCTGGGGCGTGAGGAGGAGGATTGCTCCCTCATTCGGGCCCCCTCTCTCTTTGCGAGCATGACTACTTCACAAAAGGAGGTGACGGCGTCCAAGTTCCTCTCACTCCGCACCATGGCCTCGACTAAGGTCGGGCGCGAAAGGTCGCCGCCGCCGATCACTTCCCTGAGGACCGGATTTGGATGGTGGGACCAGATTTCATATAAACTCTCTCATCATCCAATTAATGATTTTTTTAATGAGACGTTGAACTGTTCCCATTAGGAATAACTTGGTTAAATCAACAATAAAACACAGTATCACAACAAAATGTACTTTATATAATAATAAAAATTAAAAACAATTCTTTATTTTTTTTAAGGTTTTTCAAGTTGCAGTCCTATCACTAAGTTTAGCAGTCAGTGGTCCATTATTTAAAGGAATGAGGTCCTCAGTACTTCTCCATGACGGCTTCAATCATGGCGACTTCCGGTGCAATGCCGGCTGCCTTCGCGTCGACCTTGAAGCAGGCAGCTACCTTCACGACGCGCTCGCAGTCGTCCGTCATGCTGTCGAACTGTTTCTCACAGTTGTGGATCAGTTCCACCAACTTTTCTGACAACACGTGGCCTGGGAGATGGGCAGACAGATCGTTATAATGGAACAAAGTTACAAGAATGAGGTCATGCTCAGTGGTGTCCAAGGCTTTAGGTACTTTTCTCAGTTAAAAAAGTAATTATGTCATCGTATAAAACGATAAAAATGCTTTGAATTACACCAACATTCGTTAACTTTACGATAAACTCATCTAATTCAAGAGAAATAACAATGTCGTTTGACGTATGACTAAACATGCTATTTCGAATACAAAATTCATAGAACATTTATGTTTTTCACATTTCGGAAAGACATTTGACAGTAATTAAAATTTTTCCTAGTTTGTATTTCTGTCGCCGATACATAGAACATACTGATTCGTGGATACAGATTATTTAGCATGCAGCAGCTATGGACGTGGTTATAACATTGATTTTAGACTATGCATTTTGGTAACCCTACGAGCCAATAAGACCCAATCTATGAATTACATTTAGACGATAATAAAATATAGTCAGTTTAATACACACACGGAGTATAGCTATTAATTAAAAGCAACATTTGCTTTATAAATGGTTATTTTAACTAGATTAGCGAACAAGTTACCGACCCTTGCGTTCGCGGTGAGTTTCGCGATAAATTCAGCAACGGCAATATGTCTGGCAGTGCATGGGTCGCGTGACCTTTGTTTTACTTGCATGTGCAGTCAGCCCTGAGTTATGTCTATTGGAGGCAGTAGACACGAACAAATAAATACGAGTAATATTGAAGACAATGCACAAGAAACAAGGAACTAACGTCTAAATCCTATTTTTTACTCTACATAGGCTGTCTTCATACACAACAACATGGTAGGTAACGTGACGTAACAAGTAAATGAATTATTATTGTGTAATTGATTGAAAAAGAGTAACTATTCATTTTTATGCTCGGTCTTCTCTATAAGAATCTAAGCCTTGGAACGAGCCAATAGTTTCTTAAGAGGACAGATCGACAGATTGACACACACAAAGTTCAACTTGCCTATACAGGTCTATTTGAAATTAATGATTTGACTTTAGGACTTGGTAATGAGGCGAAAAAATCAATTAAAACGTTTAACATGGAACTGGGTAAAACGATACACATTCAGGTAAATTCACTGCCACCATTGCAATCCGGCTAATTCTCTGCACCATGTCTTGTTCAGCTATTTCTACATAAATTGTAAGTATCTTATACAAAGTAAGACTTAATGAAGTCGATAATTTGCCTTTTTCTGCGGAAATAATCATCAAATGACTTCTTCCACCTAGGGTAAGGCGAGAGAGAGTGTTAACCTCTTACTGACTAAACCGTTCCTTCTCCTGCTTGTCGATAATTTTCCTAAGCTTCTCATTTTAAAACGTTGGAATAGTTTCATAAATGATAATAGAATTGTGAGTATATGTTCTAACCGTTAGGGAAACCCTTGACGTAGTCGTGCATGTTGACGTGGTGCATCCTGGTGTCATCCTGCAGCAGTGAGAACTTGTTGGACATGCAGATGATGGCGCAGCCCAGCTCTCGGTGCACTACCTCGAAGTCCTCTCGCCAGAAATGCTGGAATTCCTCCAACACCTCCGCAGACAATCCTGACTGTGGGCAGAACCTTCTAAGTCTCGACAACTTTTTTAATTGACTAGTACCTATTATTTATTACTCAGGTATTTTCTAATAAAACGAATTTCAAAATTATGTTTGAGATCTCTAAATTATTACATAGGAACTTCAATAAAATAAACTGCTATGTCCTTACCTCTTCCCTGCACTCCTCGAGAGCTTTTCCAAAATGTGCGGTGACATGGCTCATCACCTCGGCGGTGCCCATCACCTCGGCAGTGATGGTTGCCATGGCAACCAGCAGCAAGCAACACTTGGACGTCATGTTGTCACAATGACCCGCCGGTACCCGAGCACACATTTTATATGTTAGCTAAACTTTTTTTACTTCAGTCAATTGTATGCTATTAATAATAAACCAAGTTATTTGCAACTACTATAGACCTTATCCCGGTTGCATAGAGTCTAGTTTATGTTCGCGTAGTCGTAGTTTATGTTTGTTCGTCACAAACTGATGATTTTGTCCAAAGACAGAGGTAATGTGTATGTTGTATGTAATTGTGGTACGATCGTATGTTGCCAGTCATATCAAACGTGGTGGTTTACCTAATGACTGCCGGAGGACGTCACTCATTACCTACTTGCTAATGAAATAAATTAGCTATAGGCTGAATGTCTCGAAGCGTTCTATAAGCGTTGGATCAATAGGCCATTAATGCTGGATCGTAATTTGTGATCGCGCGCATCGCTCCGGGACCACCAAGGCTGGGAGCATGTGTCTACGTGCAGAAAAAGTGCAACGCATCATAAAATTAACTTAAATGAAATATTTCCCAAACTCTTCAAACACAAAAATTTTAATTGTTTTCCTTGTAAGATTACAATGACGATAATATAAGGGTGATATTCTCCACCATTGCTTGCAAGAGAGTGTATAGAGTAGGCCTGGACTACCATTAGTCCAGTATTCGAGGCACGTTTCCCATAGCACGGGCCATTGGTCGGCAGTCGGCATACGTGTGCCGGTGCCCCTCGCACGTGCAGCCGTGATGCATGGCACTCCGGGTGACAGCCTACAAGTCTCCGCCATAAACGCCAAAAAAGGTAAATGCTTTTTAAATCGATACTTGTATACTGTATGTGAGTTTTCTTTGGAAGCTTACAGAATTCTCTTTCAAAATAATTTAATTTGACTTTTCAATACAATGCATTATTATATTTAATGATATATTCATTCATTGATTTAAGGACACATCTAATTTCAAATGTTTTCTTGCAATTTTCAGGTATAAATATATTATTTTACTATGCTACCTTGATTCGAAACATAAAAAGGTTACCTACCTACTCTTTTCAGTTGTTATACGAGTAGCATCGTGTTTATTCTACAGATAGGTAATATTTGTGTTTGGTTGTGTAATGTTACATAGAATTCATCATAGTGTTATGTATAAAAACTATCCTATGTGCTTTTTCGAGTTCCAAACTATGCCCGTACCAAATTACACTTACAGAAATCGGTTCAGTAGTTTAGGCGTGAAGAAAAGACAGACAGAAAGAGTTAATTTCGCATTCATAATATTAATTTGGATGTCTTATAAACTGTTAAAACAACGATGTAACAATGTTTTTTTTTATTATACACCCAAAAGTATTCGGTCCTCAATGCATTAATCTTTGTAACTTCCAAACTTTATCACATTAGCGCTAACCAATTACTAAAAAACAGTTTTCTTTCAGAACAGTCATTAGAGCAACAAATTTCCCTGAACACGGGGAAACTATCCGGCGTAAAGTTCACCCATCCATCATACATGTCATGGTAAGCAGGGTACATCGATCTGTCAACAGTAATGAGACTAGTTTGACAGGTGCAGAGGGCGCCACGAAAAATGAAAGGTTTTCTCGTCCTGATAGGATATGTTCGTGATGTGTTTGACTAATGATAGAAAATTGTGCAGGGACTGTGGAACTTTTGTGATTTGTCACAACATTTTTTTATTCAATATCTAACTGTATTTTCATGTACTTTTAAATTTAACAGTAAATAACTGTGCGTATTGTATAAATGCGTAGGTACAAAAAAACAATCATTATTTTGTCTTCGGTATTATTTTTTCTCAAAGCGGGAGAATCACAAACAAGCTTTTTTATTGTTTATTTACAAAAACAATCACAGTCCTCAGCCAATAAACTAGCGGGGGGAGCCCACAATGAGTAATAGTCGGTGTTGCCAGCCTCGCGATCACTTCCCATTCGCCTCACGTAGTGTTGCCAGGGGAGAAATAAATATTTCCCGCGAAAATCCGCGGCCTGTTCTATATGTAAATTTTTATGTTTTTTCCATCAAATAAAGTTGTACCGTGTGTGGTTTTATAATTTTACAATACAAGGCTCAGGTGTCGAACCCGCGCACACACGAATTTTAAGAGAAAATATATTGGACTGAAGGTGTTCTTCTATAATTTTTTTCAGGGGAACAAACAATATACATATGTATGTATAAAGTTTTCTATACTTACTAATACAATAAAGAGGTAAAATTTGTAATTTTGTATGTTTGTAAGTTTGTATGTAGGGGTAATCTTTGGAACCGCTAGTCGGATTGCCAAAATTCTTACAGTGATAGATAGCTACAATGTTTCTGAGTGCTATAGGCTATAAAACATCACGTTTCGATTAAATGGAGCTGAGCAGCGGGTGAAACCGCGGGAAAGTAGCTACTTAATTATAAATCAGTGAATCACCTTGTGTACATAATACATACATACATTAAGTTTATGCAGCAAACATTTACCTACCTATATTGCGCTTGAGATTACTCAAAACGAGATATGACGTTTGCAACATCACTGAAAATTACTCTATAACTATAGGTATATATGTGAGAAGCAGTAGGTATGGTCACCGTGGTACTCATGAAGCGTCTACATACAGCTTTGTTTACTCAGTGTGCAAATATCGATTACACTTACCAAAATAAAGTATATATGTGTCCATACATTACGTTTAATGAAATACTCCAAGGTACTGCAACAATCCATCAAGCTGTCCGTCTGTCTGCACCATAACCAACTTATAGATGCAGCTCGAAAATTTACTTTATCTAAGAAAAAGTGGCCCTACCGAGCGCAAACTTAAGTTTGTTTAAAAACACCATTAGTAAACTTATTCCACTGCTGTGACAACGTAAAATGAATCTTAATACAACGTAATACGCGTTAAAACGAAAGTAAAAAGAAATATTTGTAAAACTCAAAACAGAAGTCAAGTTTAAACAAAATAGCTTTTGTATTCCTCAAACAGCGTGCACGTTAACTTTATAACATTTCCCAAAGGCATAGAGGTGGTTTTTGTTTGCATCGTTTTTTAGTGACGGCAGAGATAAATTGGTTCCTGGAAGAAATGGATTCTATGGGGAATCCACCATTTTTCAAGAAAACAGCGTTGAATACTAAATGTGGGGAAACAATGACTTAATAACGTCGAGCTGACGACTCACGACACATTGCAGCTGTAGGCTGTGACAAGAGGACATTAACATCCCTTATCTTGGACAAAATCAGCGTACGTACTTCGTTTGTTATTATTCAAAATGTTTTCTAAGATAGATACCGAAAATATTTGCAAGGAGATGCAAGTTACTATATGTATAATTTAACCCATTCGGGGAAATCCGCACTAAAATCAAAAAGACACACTGCTAGCTGCAGACAGGTGTGGATATAAGCAGTTCACCTTGACCGCCCCGCTGTGGGCGAGTTATCAGGTCGTGTGCCGTGATTTACGAGCCCTGCCTGACCTCACAAGTTTCTGCATGATGTATGACTCAGCTGCTATATTCATTCACCTCTACAAAGACGTACAAAACACTGAATTTTGTTACATTGTCACTGTGATTACCTTGACTGGACGTTTTATTCAAGAATTTTTGACTGCACTGGCATAGTTACTAGCTGAAGGGCTATTGTGTTTTCAGTTCCAAAACAAACATTACACAAGTATTAATTAAGTATTCCCTGAACATCGTGGTGGCCCGGAGTTTAAGGCGTACACTTCTCATGCATTTAGGGTTCGAAACTGACCAGTACCAATGTGACTTTTTCAAAGTTATACATCTTTCTATGATTATTTAGACACCAATTACATACGGTGATGAAAAATATCGTGAGGAAACCTGGACTTATAATTATAGGCTGCCGTTAGGTGGTGTTTGTATTCCCTTCATTTTATTCCCTGAAGGGTTGGTTAGCAACTGACACAGTTATTGCAAAGCACACTTTTCACAAATTATAGCAACACTTATTCACGACACGACCCAGCAGAGGATCCATGTGAGAAGCAATCCTTAAAATTAATATTGATAAAAGCAGAATCATTTTTTGCTATTTCTGTGCCTGCCTTCTATCTGTGCCTGGTGGTGTACTTACCTCGCAATAGTATGCAGGTGTGCGCTGGTCGCCAGCTTCACCAGCGGCCGCTGTGGTGGCCGGCTGGGCCTGGTGGGCGGGCTGTATGTGTACTCCGCGGCTGGCGAGCCCGTCAGCCACGACCAGTGCTCCGCCATCGTCACGGGGACTTATTGCCACGGGTACTATAGAGCACTTCACTAGTATTTGTTTGTGCTTATGGCCTTCGTCTGTTTATTAAATTTCATTTTAATTTATTCACTTTCATTTAGTATACTTTTAAAAATAAAGAAAGTAACTATGACTTTACGAAATGCAACTTTAGAGTTGAATGGAGCTAGGAACCATTACTCAGTTTTCTTGTAGTTTCCATCAAGATTCCGACATATTTTCCTCCGTCTACCGAACTAACCGTGTAATATATCAAATTCCTAAACCTTCACAACCTCTCCGCGCTGCCATCCTTCACATTCTCGATTCATAACCAATGATTGATAACTGCTGCAAATAGTTTAGACTCGTAAAATATTGCACTTAATGACCTGCCACTATACCTTTATGACAATAGACATAAGGGCGCTACTTGCAACATGTCTGCTGTTCAAATATTTAGTTATACCAACAAAGACGTTAAAGTCATATGCATAAGGTTAAAAGTTTACCGTAATAAATGGAAAGTACAAGATTTTTCCACGCAAAGTAATACCTTAAGCAAACTTAAATACGCTACGAAATCGTTCGCTGAAAACTAAAGTTTGTTTCTGTGGAATCTCGCCCGCCCTTCAAAACATCGTTATTAAACTTCCCTTTTCAAATCTTATCCTTGAAGGAACATTCGAATAGGATTACCTCCTCACACTTTATATGATTAGAAAGGGACGACGAGTGAATATTGGAAGCGTGGAGTAAGCGTTTAATAAGCACTAAGAGTAAGTGAGGCAATAAATCTTGGAGAAGTTGGTAGCAGGGACTGCAGGGAGCGCCGAGCGTGGAGCGGGGCAGCGCACTATGGAAAATTCATAGCGACACTTATGTGACGTCATGCTGCTCACAGAATGAAATTCTTAGATGAGTGTTCATAAAGGTGGGGTGCAGACTGGCGGGCGTGCAGGGAGACTATTGCGACTGTTGTTGTGTCCTCGGCACAGATTTACGTTTCTCATAACAATGATATGATCGGTGGAGACGCACTTTCAAGAGGCGCGCACTGAGAATGGCGGGATTATTCATAATAACTCCTAATCTAATGGAAGTACGACCGGTTGTTAATGTTGTAAATTGCACCTTTGGAAATATTCAACATCTATGAACAATAGATTCTAGTTGCTCTCATTTCAAGAAGATGACTGTTTCCGACATACTTAAGTTTTACGCGTTCAAACTTGTAAAATGTTATACTACTGCTAGTAGAATTACAATCTTAAGACCTTTTTACATGCACTCTAAAAATGCAAAAAGTCTTTGAATTATATTTGCAAAGACCTACGTACACTGAGTCTCATAACTTTGCGTGTAAATCCGAAACACTCGTGAATTTGACACTTTTGACACAATCTTCTATCATAGAACAATAGTCATAACAGTTTAGCTGTATAACTCAAAGCACTGCCGACCCCCTCCGGCCGCGGGCGTTAACATTTATGACTGATGAATTTGCAAACATTTGGCGGTGCACAGACTGTGCATGGCACGGACGTGAACCTGCATACCCGAATGTAATTACATAGATATTATCTACGCTACTGGACAACAGTCTGTGTACATTACTGTGTCCTGTATTGGATCATCTAGGGTAGTTTGGCTGCAATTGAGTACTCAGCTTCTGTAGTTATAATAAGATTAATGTTAGTAAAGTTCTCATGTTAACAGTTGATCTTTTTTTTTATTATGATTACATAGCTCATTGTTATATAGATTTACTCGAAAAATAAACTATCCAAAAGTAAAATTAAGAAACGATTCGAACCAAAAGTTCATGAAATTAGAACGTTCAAACAAACAAACAAATGAATCCCTCAGCTTTATAATATAAACAATAAAGTATATTATATATTTAATAGATCAAGACATTATCGTTCCCACAAAATACAGTGACGCAATCTCACATACGTAAGTAAAGCTATGCAATGCACTACACGGATTACTCGTCACAATTTATAACCTTGTAAGGGGGCGCAGAATTATGTGCTCCGAGATCTGACGGATTAAGCAAAATTCTGGCAATCGGAAGAAATACCTACGATATGTAAAGAGAAACTACTAATAATTATATAATTTGAATAATAAAATATATTACTAATAATTTGACTGCACAGTTAGCGCGGTGGCTGGGTAATAGCTGCCACGCAACGTGTCGCGAGTTCGATTCCCGCACGGAACAACTCTTTGTGTGATCTACAGATTGTTGTTCCGGGTCTGGGTGTGATGTGGATGTGAAATTATATGTTTGTAAACGCACCCACGACACAGGAGAAAATCCTAATGAGGGGCAACGATTTAAAAAAAATACGATTCGACGTAATTAACGTAAGTAAATACTTGCTGTAAACCATATGCATTTTGTAGAATTTACTTAATTATAAACGCCAAAGTTTGTAAGTATCGCTCTACTGAACAAGTTTGAATGAAGTTTGTCATACGACTATAATCTGGAAGAAACAACATGACAATTTTCACCATGTTCATTAAAATTTAAAATAATAAAATCATAAATATCTTCGTTTCCATAAAAACTGTTCTATAAGTGACATTAGATATTTGACGAGGAGGCTCCAAAGGACGAGTGTGACTCAGAATCGCTAAGGAGCCGAATTATTTCCCAGAATCTGTGTTACCGAAGGTGTCTTCAAAACCTGAGTGAAAGGGCTTATGGGCAAGCGTTTTCTATTGTAGGTCGTATCAGGCAAAATAATCGACAAACGCCATTAAACTAAAACTGTCGCTATTATACTTTAAAGCTGTACAGAGTTAGCCGAGTCAGGTAATAAAATTGATAAATTTAAATTGTGACAATTCTTAAGATATTGTCACATCTGACTCTAGTTGGGGTAACAAATAGCACGAGTGTAACACACCTACTACATCATCTAAGTACAACCTACTTTATTCATTCCTTCACCGAAGGCACTTTATTAGTACCTATTTTATTTAATCAACATGGAAGCCACAATGGATGTCCACAGATCAAAGTGGCAGCAATCACGCGCGCGACATACGAGGGCTGGCCACCAACACTATACAATACGACACACGTATGTACCAACACACAACATACTGTCGAAGTATTTCAATCAAGTGTCCCCCTCATAAAGCACTGCTGGTAATCTTTCAATACATTTGGTCTGATTAAAGTTATCAGAGTGCACCCCCCCCCCTCACATCCCCCGCAACCGTCACCACAGCGGGGGGTGGTACACCATGCAGTACATATTAAGATTACAGTGATCACGACTGGGCTTAACCGAATTGATTTGTAGATGCTTTACTGGATTAGATGTGTTTAGTTCTGTATCGCGGGTACTTTATTGTAATTGCTTTTAAAAGCTAATTAACAAATGATAAATATGATTATATTGTATGAGAACTTGTGTAATAAAATATTTTCTTTACTCATATTATAAAGAGGAACAATTTGATTGTTAGTTTATTTGAATTGAAAAGGTACTGAAACTATTTTACCGCTTTGAAAAAAACTTTCACAACCACACAGTGTACATAGGTTATAAAGTATGCGAGTGAAAACGCAGGGTAGTTTTACAATAAAATAAAATAGTAACTTTGAAACTACAAAACGACAACTGAGGTGTTAATAGAATAACAACTATATATTTTCTTTCGGTCATTAAATTATTACTTAACTTATTTAATTTTATTTGCAATTTGGTTCCTAGTTTCACTCTCACATCCTCCGTTCACTGACGGCAGTGTGGACTAGCCGTTATAAATCACCATTCACAACAAAGGGCGCATTCCCTCTCAGTCCGGACTGCGGGGCGGAATTAGCTGGCAGGTTCCGTCATACACAGCAGCGCTCTGTACGTACTGAAATATACTTGGAAAATGTACTAGATTGTAACGAAACTTGTGGTTAGAAGTAGGCAAATTAAGTATTTACATAACTGAATCTCAATTAACCACCATAAAAAAAGTAATAATAATAAAGAAAATGAAAAATCATTATTTGAATTTTTTGGGTAAACATTCCCAAAATAATTGTTTCGTAGAGTTTCTGGAGCTTTATGACTACCGCGTAGTCACTTCGTAGCGCTACGTGCTACGAGCTACGCCGCAGCACAAAGAGGAAGCGATAATAATATTCTTTCTTCCTCATCAATTGTACACCCCTCCACATTTATCTGTGTCGCGCACTAAACTATTCTAATGCGATGGGATGCATTGCTGCACTTGTGGGGTGCACTATACAGATACGCGTATTGGTTGTACGTGCATAATTGATGACATAAATTACAAGAGGGTGTGTACACTATAATTACTGAGTTATTGTAATCGATCGAATTCAATGGGGCTATTATATATTGTTAGTCGAGGAGGGAGGTTAATTTGATTTTATCTATTTGTAAAGACACTTGTATGTTTAGTCATATTGTCGAAACAGTCGAGTAAAAACATTTGGTTAGTCCGAATCCACTCAAAAATAAAGCAAGCCGATTACTGACCGAGGCCTCTCTGTAGAGTTTCCAGCCCCTCTCGCACAGTGCTCACTCTGCCTACCCACTGTACGTGTGTACAGACACTCGAGTACTCAGTCCCAGTGTTTAGCTGTACTTTTCCACATTTCACTTCATTATCGCGAGACGAATCAAAACAAAACCGTTCACCAATCAAATTCTAACCTTATTTCAATCGGTATAAGGTACAAAATTATTTGCACTTTATACCGAGGGGATGATTTCCCCATTTAGACCAGTCTGCTGTTTTGCTGTAGATAGACGAAATTAAAATATTTGCATACAGCTTACTGCTGCTGGAGAAAAAATGAATTGATTAAAGAATGGAATAATAATTAAATTCTTAATTTTAAAACATTTAATTTAACTTTAATATTACCTATCTGTTTAAAATCCAAACAAATGCGTGGATAAGGACTCTTTCTCAACCTTATCCAAACATAAAGGGAAAAAATGAAAGTGCATAACCTAGGTATATCTATACATAGATATAATCTTGGACTGCAGCCAAAATCAAACATAACTATCAGTAATATACGGTGGCTGGTCGGAAGTCTTGTACAGAATTGTTGGCGCCTGACGATTGCGTAGTAGCAACGAGCCGCAGCGTGACTCATAGTAAAATCCTAACTCACACAGGCGCATCGGTATTTACAGCGGGCTACAGGCTGCTGCGTGCCAATGTGTGACGTAAGGCGGGGGTCTTTGTTTCAGCGGAGCGAGTTACTACTAAGATATTCAAACATTAACAGATGTTTATGTAACTTCTTAAGCTGTTTTAATTAGTGATAGCTAACCGTAGTAGAAAGTAGATAAGTAGGTTTACATGTCAGTACCTAGACTTACAGTGCACAACTCTTTCCAAAAACAAATCCTAGATTCAAAGAGTCTCACAACTACATAAATGCATTGTTGTGTTATTAGGAGCAATTTTGTACATACGTCACTTCTGAAATGCAAAACAATAAGGGTGACATTTCTAAGATTTTAAAAAAACAATTCCAATTGGTTGGAAAATTTCTAATTAGAACGGCGAAAATGTATTATAAATTCACTCATTTTGCTATACTGAGACGTAATTTTCTTTCTTTCTTTCACTTTCTTTGTTTAATATCTTCAATAGGAAGATAATTAATAAACTGCATCTAATTTAATTTGTTTTATGTTCAAACTACAATAATGCAGTTGCGTTGATGTCAATAAACTTTTCGTAGTGCATTTCCACTAGGGGTGAGGACTGCGTAAATTAATTTTGACAGTAGTGCGCGTCCCGCTCCCGCTTCCGCGCCCCTCCGGCGCCCGCCTTACGTCGGGTGGCACTTTATGTGAAATCGATGCACCGCTGTTTGTAAACACTTGCACTTTGGACGTACAGACGTTATCAAATATTATTTATGAATAAAATACATTCGTAAAGTAAAATAACATTCAAAAATTTCGAAGATCAACAAGTTGCATTTCGTAAACATGTTTATGTCATTGGTACCTTATTTGTATGTAGTTTACCACTATTATTACTTACTACGATGAAAATAAGCAAATTCTTAGAAGTATTTCAGAACATCTCCAGAATAAAGATTGGAAACCAAAACATTGGAAAACAAACACGACATAAGGACACTCACACACTGCACCAAACAGAATATCATTGACACACGCGCCCGATTCTGTTTAATTTTAATTTTGTAAATTGTAATGTTTTTATATTTTTGAATATGTGCGGCGGGAGGTGGCGCAGCTAGGCGGCCACGTTGCGAACTAACCTAACCTTGCCGCGTGCACTCGGGGCGCGATCGTAAAATTTCTATACCCACTAATATTCTTGATCCTTGATACATACATAGAAACGTGTTTTTCTATTTTTTTCCATTAAATGTCGCTGGCTTGTGGATGTGATAAGACAGTGGTATGCAGACGATCGTAAATATTAAATCGATTCGATACGAGCTGCTAATCGGTGGCTGCGGTCCATTATCATTTTATTTATAACCAGAGACATAATTAAATAACGATATACATAATCTTTATGTAAACATCTAATATATTACTTCCCATCTCACAGTTGGATTTACTTTTATTTCTGTAGAACATTATCTCCATTAATTTGCTTACCAGTTTTTTCACTCATTCTGATTAATTTTTAAAACATTTACATACCCGGTTCAAGATCGAAGTCACAATCATTATGCTAGTAGCAATTTCTAATAGGTATCATAATAAGAAACCGAGATCGTTGGCCAAAGTATCAAGTGTTACATGTCGAGGTCGTCAGATTCAACCCCGTGTGTCCGGCGCACCCCTCGTTCATTCATTTGTCGTAGTACGCCGCGGGGTGGGGAGCGGTGCGTCGGGGTGGGGGGCGGTGACCTTGTAGCCTGTAGTGGTTCCACTCTCTGTACAATAATGAGCTTTACATACTTTGTCAGTTATCTCGTAAGTGGCAAGTTTGTAAACTTTGTGTGCCCAGGAAAACTTAATTTTCCTGCTTTATAATGGAATGATGAAGAAATTTATTCTGTAATGGTAAGTTCTAAAATGTATACGAAATGAAAAGACGTTATTTATCACATAGGAATAGAAACTACATTGCCAATTTTTCTGATAAATCAAATTGAGCCCCATACAATGATACAATATACTAACACGATTTTCTAAATTAAAGTCTGCGCTTTTCGTGCACACACTTTTCTCATGGCGCCCCCTCGCGGCGACAAAACGCATAAACATTAAACATCGGTGTCTCGTGACCCTCCCCTTCGTAACCCGTCACCGAATACTTATTACATACATAACTTTTCTTGTTTAGTTTCCATTGCGCCATGACCATTTCTATCGAACATTATGATCGATGTAAACTATTCAATGTATTTGAAGATAATGATTAGTTTGTCTAAGGAATATTTTCGAGGTAGTGGTGCAGTGTAAGCGCACCCTAAGCGGCACGCGCCACGTTCCTCTGTAATTTTCAATGAAATTTAATAGTTGTGTTGTGTTGTATTGTATTGTACGCACTTCAACAAAAACAATCATCAGCTCTGAGTGCTACAATCACACTCTACGTTATTTGTAAGTGGAAAAACGAAAGGTAGCAAATATTTTGGGGAATTTCTTTAATTTTTATAAAATACTAGCTACTTTCGCGCGCTCAATTTAGTCGTAGCGTGATGTTTTATAGCCTATGGCACTCAGGAACATTGTAGCTATCTATCAGTGAAAGAATTTTGGAAATCCGACCAACGGTTCCAAAATTACCCCCTACATACAAACTTAAAAAATTTACCTCTTTATAATATAAGTTTAGACTAGCAGACCCAGTCACGCGTTGCTGTGGCTAAAGTAAATAATATTGTGACTATAAATTGAGATGTAAGCTATCCTATCTTTCAAGTTGGATCAAAATGCACACGGAATGCAAATCAAATTTAATCGGTTCTGTAGTTTAGGAGTCCATCACGGACAAACACGTGACACGAAATTTTTATATTCAAAGCTATTCGTGTTATAACGTCACTTCTTTGGCTCCTCGGACAGGCAGAGATAGGTACACTTAATACAAAATTCAAAATTCATTTTGCATTTTCTTCCAAGAGCCAGGTTTTCCCTCCCCTTTCTGATTTTCTATTTCACCAATCATCAACAATCGAACAAAAACTCAAGAAAACACGAGACTTGCATGAAATGCTCGACTAACGTGGAAGGCCATAGACAGGTGACTCGATGAAAATAGGACAAGTAACCCTTTCCCGGCAGAGCCTCTGTTGCGTGACCAATCTCGTATCTGAACCAAAACTCGGAGCTGGGGACCGCAAACACCTTGTGCCCCACTGATAATACTGTCAGACAGCTGCTTGTGGGATTCATTTTTGTAAGGTTTGGTGACGGAATGATGTACTTATATCTACTCCGGTTCTGTCTCCACATCGCGTCTTGTGTTACCGTGTGACGTCGACAATGTTGCAGTAAGTAGAATAGTTACAAGAATATATTTCGGTTAAATTTTACATATTATATCCTTGTCAAGCCAAACCTGAAGCTTGTGACTCCGAATCCCGACCTGTCATACAATACAAATGACAGCATTTTTTTGCTGTTGGTTTCTGAAGTCGATTTAAAACGAAGTGTTTTTGTTTTTGTTGGAACTTAATACATATTTTATTATTTCTGCAAACTGCTTCGACTTAATAAAAATGAAAGAAACGATTCGTTTTGTTCTCTCATCATATTTCATGTAATGGCAACTGGAGCGCGGTGAAATAACTGATTTTAATTAAAATAACGTAATAACTCGGTGTCCATTACATTGCAAATCGGTTTTTAATTGAGTGTACAGCGCGTGGTGTAATATTATTTGGTCGTAACTCTGTTTTCATAAAAATAATAACATTAGTTATCCTTCGAGGAGATGACCAGGACATGGGTACACACGCCACTGATGGAGTAAATTAATAATAGTCCAGTATTACGTATATCATTATTTGTTTAGCCGGGGCTATAGCTGGCCTAGCAAATAATACTTGTAAGAAATAACTACAAGTTACTACCGAGGTGTGCACTAGTTATGGAACTAGAAAATAATAAATATCTACGGGAAGTTTACTGTCCATCTTAAAAGATACAAGTTTTTATATAAAACTTGTATCTTTTAAGATGGACAGTAAAGCCTTTTTGGTTTTCCTGCATATAATAGGATATTTGCGTGTTACCGAGCAGTTATTATTGTGTATCCGTTTCTGGTATAACATCGCGTTTTAAGATTGCAGTGTGCTATATCCTCCCTGGCCCTAGTTAGCTCACTACTCTACCAGTTGGGTATAAGCAGTCGTGCTCACGAACCCCATATTAAAGCCGCGAGTACCAACGTTTAGCACTTATCTAAATCAACTCACGACCACTTCAAATTGCTCCGACTACAAAACGTGTAAAACGTAAATTATTCAAATTATAATTCTACGCGTAATAACTTCTTCGTAATAAGTCCGTGCTGTATGCTTTAGCTTTATTTATTTTAATGATAATAACTTCCTGAAATATCTGTAATTGATGACAGTGTTCAATCACTGTACTGTAATAGGTTCCAAATAATTTAACTATTTACAAAGGCATGCAAAATAAAAGTGTTCTACCGTCTGCACGGTCCCGGGATCCCGCGCTCTGTTTCCCGGTTCAGGGACACATGTCCGCGCATAAATTAGGCGCGCAGCAGGGTTGGCTCCCGGAATTAATTAGAGATGTCCTTACCTGAAACAAGAAAAAATAATCGTGAGTTTTTACTCTGAACAAGTTTGTCTTTTCCATATTAAATAATATACTTTTTAAATATGCAAAATGAGTTCGGAATATTCATAAGGCGCAATGTTAAGGATATGTACCTAGAATGATTAATTACCGAGTTACTGTTTGTTCAATGATAAACACACGATGCTTCTTATTTCCTCGAGATTGAAGCCGTAATATAGCACACAGTATTTAGCGATCAACTGTAGGGACGAGAATGTTTATAAATAACCTACTTACAACAATTATACAAAAAACCGGAATATTATAGATATAGATTTATTTTTAAATTGCATAGCTTCAAACAGCCTTCGTCACAAGTGTTGTTGCACTTTTTGAAATGAAGACTTCGAATCGCGATTTACTGCGAAATGTCAGACAGATTGCCGCGGTGCTTCGTTTGAGTATTAAGTAAACGAGTGGTCAGTACCGGCCGTGGCTATTACACGGTGATTAAGGATGGTCGGTGATACGGTGGGCGTCCGACCGCCGGCTGGATGCTGTAATCGTTGCGGGCACTAATCCGTGAGACGTGACTTTGGGACGCGCCGACAATATTAAGAGCGCGATAGTAGCCAAACGATTACTAATAGATCTACATTCTATTACAAATAATGTAAAGATAGGTAAGACTTTTTTGTGGGTGTACAATCATTGTGTGGTTTTCCGCAATTAGTATCAGACACTTGCTGACAAAAAGCCTTGTTCCTTCTCCTGCTCCAGGCCAGGGCAGCGGTACATTACGCGGCCATGGGTCCTATTAGATCCTGTCTGTGGTGGTCTGATGCCTCTCTGAGGCTTTTGGTATTGAGGTAATATTGCGAAATATTACCTTTTAAAGTTACCCTCTTACCATATTTTATGATCAATTGCTGTTCTGATTACGAAAAGTGATTCTGATAGGGTTTCATTCCGCTCATTTACCAACTTGCACTGAATAGGACAATTGTTCGTAGCGGAATATTAGGTACATAATTTTCCTAAAGACCGAAGTAGAAGTAGAAGTAACAAATGATTCGATTCTGTATAGGAACTATGTATGTTCCAATTTATAAAATAACAAAGGCTCTACAAGTACATGTACAAGTGCTTGTCAAGCTGTTTTTTAACACGTAACGATGCCACTCGGGTCTACCCGGGAGGTGGCGGCGCTGTTCAATTTATGACAAATCACTTTGAATAATATTCATATTTTCACGAGCGCCATCTTGGGGGGAAACTCTAAAGACTTAGAAAAATATAGAAGAGGCGTGGGCGAATGTACAAAAACTTAAGTTTGGTACTTGTGTGATAAATATCATAGTATTAAAGTTCATTTATATTAGAACGATACACGCCAGAATATAAGCACGTAAGCATTACCATTTTCAATTAAAGATTAAAAAAAAAGTTGTTTATATTGAAAAAGGTGAAACATGATGTTATTAATTTACAAAAATAAATATTAAAAGCCATATCTACATATCTATACATAAGTTCCATAAGTAATAAATCTCTCTCCTTAGAATACCTTCTAAAAATGTGTGTGAACAAGAAACAGACACGAAACCTGCCACAGTATAGCTGTGTTCCGGATCGATGTCTCGAATTAGAATATTTATTTACCGACGTACATTCATGATGCTGCGTGCTGATATAGAGATCCGAGCTAGTGATAACACGACAGACACCACTGTTCTATGTTAATGTATTCGTACAACTTGTCTCTCTTGTCATATGCGTAAAGACCAATACGTCGTTGTTCCTAGTTTATGGAGATAAGCTGTTAATAAATTATGGTTATTTTGTAAACAATTTCTTTAACCTGCTATCAATTACCAATGTATATTTATATGAACGAAGTAAGTCGCCTGCCGGTGTCCTGTGCTCTGTCTAATTCTTCAATAGACCTCGGCATCATATCTTACGTTGACAGATTTTCAGAATGACGAAAATATGGCGCGCGTCACAATAATAAAACGACGTCGTTCCTACCGTTATCTTAATAGAATATCGAACGTTCCCGAACCTCTGCAGCCGAGGCTGGGCGGGTCCCAGGGACCTACAATTTACATTTCACAAGGAAACCAAGAATGTGCCTTTTCATTTTTGAGTTCCGCACCCTTTAGTGAAATAGTTTCGTTATTTGCCTCGTCAGCGGACTCCTGAGGGGGAGGTCCGTATGTACGCGTATACGGAGGTTCGGCGGGTAACGAAGTTGAGATTGAATGTTTTGAGAGTGCCTCGTGACGTAATGGCAGCGGAGGAGGAAATGACTTGGACATTTCTCACTACAAAACGAGATTTCCGAGAGCGAAGGGTTCGTGGCAAACTGTAAATGTACTGTTTAAAGGCGATTTATTGAATTTAAACGGTTTAAGCTTTACCCTTTTCAACGAAGCTAAGTGTATATATAATACGAGCCACAGAGAAAGCTACAAGTTGAATAATACCTAAGTTGTAGGAATATAATATTTAATTCTGTAAATAGTCAACAAGTGAGTGTGTAACGTTAATGTGTATCCGGTCACCGGTGCCACGTGCGACCGGCAACAGCCCCGTTCACTACATGCCAGTAACTTGCTTGGTTACTGGCTGAAAATATTGCTGGGCTGTAACTTTGTGCAAATAATAATTACGTGTATTCTATTTACAAAATAGGTTGGTGTTTGTGTTAGAATTTATAGATTTTTGAATAATATCTCTAGGGTTCAAGATCTCTGGTTTGAAAGAAAAGAAAAGACACAACAGTTATAAGGCCTTAAAATAATAATAACCAAATACGATATCATAAAAAATACCAAATTCATGTGCCATACCTTTATAATAAAACGCGTGTCATTTAATTTAATTGTATTTCATTCATCGTTTAATAGTATTTTACATCATCCTACAAATAAGGCAGCTCTGTATAATTTCCGTTAAGTAGAAATTATCAATTATTTCTATATTAATAATATTAAAGTATTAATGTAACTGTACTGGCTACTTGTATAGTCATTCCATCGCTTGAATACAACATCGCGTGCACAGAAACCGTGCGACAGATTTAACTCGCGTTTGTTTATTGCCTTCAGTTCGCCGAAGCTATTTCATATCTGCTCGAACGAAATACATTCTGATTTTTTCCGCCTCAAAAATACTATAATAGCCAAAATAATAGGTTAGGTAGTGTCACCCTACCTACGTTCCTACGTATGTTTATAAAAGTTTATTTTACTGATCAATTATATAAATGGTAAGTATTAAGTACAGAATTATCTTTCCCCACTTATCCCAAGAAATATATTTTCATATTAATAATTACATACAATTATCTAGGTACTGTACTTATTATTTTGATTCTGTTTGAAATGTACAGCTACTTAGCAAAACAATAAATCATTCGGTGATAATAATATTGCGCATTTATTAGGAATGCGTATTTGTTAATTATAATAACATGCAGCTTAAAGCGACTGGTGCCAGTTGCTGTCTGCCGCTAACGACAGTTCAAACGCGGCATCGCGTGACAGATTTAACTTGGGTTTGTTTATTACTTGCAGTTCGGCTATTTCTGTGCTGTTTGTGGCCGCAAGCTGCGCCTGTACCTGCCCTGCTCCACGCGGGTAATGCACTAACTAACAACTACTTTTAGCAGTTATTTATAACCACCGCGGCTCGTGCGGCGAGTAACACCAAACAATACTCATAAATAATATCTATCCGACAGTATTAGCTACAATCAAGATTAAGTTGAGCAACCCTATTGTTTTACATATTCCATCAAAGTTTTATAATTTAAATAACCTTTTTCCATCGATTGTAATAACAGATAAAAGTTCTAATTTTTATTTTATCTATTTCAGTGTAATGAAGGATGTGTTATCGTTCTGCATAAATGTACATCTCGCATATTTACGATATGAATAATTACACACAGCATACAGCGGCCGGCCGTATCTCTAATCGCAATCTCTACGAGACAGCCGCAGCCGCAGCTCGGATAAAAACTGCGAGGCTTTTAATGTGCAAATACTGATTGATGAACCTTCTATAAGGTAACACATTTACATTCATCGCAATAGTCAACGCGGTTCCCGGTCTAATGGTCGCCTGCACCTGGCGTGTTTTAGTAATTTCTATAATACAATTTTTGTATTTAATTTACTCGTTAACAAAAAAATTGTTTTAATATTATATTCTTCATTAGCTACTGCCGCGCGGCTTCACCCGCTGCTCGGGTCCTCTTGTTCGTGGCGTGATATATAATTTTATAGTATAGCCTATAGCAGTCAAAAACATTGTAGCTATCTATCAGTGAAAGAATTTTGGAAACCAGACCCCGACCAGGGTTGTTAAGATTACCCCTTACATACAAACTTACAAATGTTACCTCTTTATAATATTAGTATAGAAAACGCTTAATGACAATAACAATTAATATTGTAAAACTTCCGACACCAGCCTCTAATAGTGTGTACACTAGATTCTTTATGATGTAGTACTTAGTGGCGTCGTGGCGCTGTGTGCCGGTATTGGTGCACGGGTATAGCTGTTCTAGTGTACATGTAATGTACTGATAATAGTTCACGTCAAAACCTGCACAGCTGTGTTACTGTTGCGAGACTAGCAAATGTGTTTTATTACTGCCGCCATTTTAAACTGCAGCTACTTAGCTATTGAGCTTAGAAATGTATTGGTATGGAGGTAGATAAATACAACTGTTGGAGCTGTTTCCTGTACAATGAGTGAGGGGAAAATCATCAAATGACTTCTCCCGCCCAGGGCCGGGCAGGAGGGAGTGTCAGACTCTTACTGACTAAAAACCCCCCTGTTCCTTCTCCTGCTCTGTGCCGAGGTCGCGGTGCCTCATTGCGCTTACCCAATATTTTCTTGTAGTTATAACACATGTTTCTATGATCCTCAAATAAAACCGGCTTGAAAAGTTGAAACAACCACAGCCTTGTGTTTCGCCGTGCGACTCGTGCGAGTGAGGTTACTGGATGTCCAATCCTTTCCCTCCCCCAATCCCTCCCCAATCCCAAAATGTCCTAATTACTAATCCCTAAAAGGCCTGCAATGTACTCGTAACTCCTCCGTTTTTGCGGGTGTCCATGGGTGCTGCTGATTGCTTAGCTTAAATAATATCTCGTTTGAATGATGGAATTCTAGAAACGGCTGAAATTATACTTTCCCGCGTAGTATTTTTTTATATATTTACAGTTTGAATTTTAAATTCAGAAAGCTTAGTTTATTTAATGAAGCTTAAAAGATATTTAAACGCTCGCAAGTTTTATTAATTCTTTATAAAATCAAGTTGAAAAGGCAGCAATTAAATATTATTTTTAATGAGGTCCGGTGGAGTGGCGCGATGTCACTCCGGCGATAAGGTAATGTGGTCCACAATATTAACGGCTGTTTATATACTCGCGCGGTAGCAGCTTCTGCAGTGTGTGCACTCATCGCTCATTTGTTTCGACGTTTCTTTATTTTATTTCGCTAATTATTTTTAGTGCTCTTAATGTTTTATGATACTCAGAGGTCTGTAGTCTTGGTGGCCTGGACGTTAAAGCAACCGTTTCCCCGAACCGATATGGATATTTCCAGTTATGAATATATATAGGTATTTTCTAAGGTTATTTAGATGCTATTGACAAACTGTGGAGAACAACATCGTGAAGAAACCTGGACTTAAGATTTTGCCAATATCTTCATCAATATCTCAAACCTACTTTATATGATAAAATGATCAGAAGTTCTTACTTAGCAAAGGGCACTTAGTAGCAGATAGTTTCTTTGTTTTCTTCATTTACTTAACCTGTATGTAAAAACGTGTAATGATGATAATAAAGTGGCGGTCGTTTTGTCCCCATTCCCTGTATCTATCGTATATTTAAGTCCGTGTCTAATTGACACCCTGAATGTTTTATTCATTGCGATATCTCTAAAAAACGGAGCACAACGACTACAATGATAACTTACTAAGTGAACGTGAGACTTAATTAAAGTGAGATTTATCACGGCCGGAGTGGCGCGGTACTCACGCCAGTTTCCGAGTGCAACAATACCGATACAATCCTCACTTAGCATTGAATTATCACGTGGCTCCGATAAACCTCCTAATGTATCGAGCGGCCCACTTAATTGGCTCCCAAAGTTGAGCAAAAAACTAATGAATAAGCGATGCTCGTTTCGCTCGCTCGGTGAGTGCCGGATAAGCGTTCGTTAAGCGTATCTGTGTAGGCAGCGCGGCACTACTCGCTACTAACGTGCGGCTATGGAGTTTTTACTCCGCGGCTGTGATACTATTTGTGCTTTATTGAGCTTTAAATGTTTCTGTGATCGTAATCTTAGATGAGGTGATTATGGAGCTGCAGCCAGCATCCACATCTCTGGGTGTTATCATTGTGAGTATCATGTAGATACTCGCATGTTGCTACTAAACAAGGGCCTCATTACACAAGCTACGCTTCGACCATTCGCTGGCGTTAGGATCAAACTGTGTGATGCAAGAACTCGCGTTTAAGTAAACAGATTCCGCGCCAAGTAATAAATAACTCCAAGTAAGGAGGCTGGTTATCTAACTAGATCTACTTATAAGCGACGGATCTAATTTGTAAGTATTGCACACCTGTTTATTTATATAAACTTACTAAATTAAAATGTTCAATTAAGTTTGTTAAAGGAAAACCAAAGTAATTGCATTACTCATAAAAAGTAGATAACTATCCGAACAGATATAAAAAATCGAGATTGTTTACTACCGAAGTTGTAGTAATTAAATTGTATGTATTAATTATTATTTAAATAATGTCCATTTCATTATACAATTTAAAATAACAAAGTTTAGTCCAAATGACTATTTTATTAAATCCAAATTAGAATATTTAGAAGTGACAAAGTATATACATATATCACACATATTAAAGTAATTTAAAGGAAAAATATTGTTACAATATATATACTCGTATTTCCGTGTTCACATAAACTCTTACCTTAGAAGTCAGAAGTGCAAACTGCAGCGTGCAATAACACTGTATAATATACTCAATGCAACATGCCACTCTTCATTATAAACACAAATAAAAACTTACTTAACAAAAACAGTTCCAATAAAACGATTATTTTTATCATCAATAGTGATCACGATATGCAAGTTTATTCACTTTACAAAAACATTTAAAATGTATGTAATTTTTGTAACAACTAAAAACACATTTATCACATAATTCTTTAACAATAATCCGTTAAAACCGTCCACTTATATTTTTCACAAACATTGCTTCACGTGAGAAAGTTTGCAGTAACGTTTATCGTAATAATGTCCGATGCGGCACGCTGGGCGGGCGGCGCGAAAGGGCGGGCGGACTGCACGGCGGCTGGGCGCCGACTGCCGCCCTACGAGTGAGTCTGTACATTCGTTTCCCGTACTAGCGTCTCATTAGCTGAAGAAGTAGTCTCTTTAAGCAGAGAAAATTATGATTCCACGTTTTCAATTATAAGTTTCATCTTTATGTAAAATGTAAAATTCTGGAATTTATCAAAGAATTGCGTAAAAAAATATTTTCTGTGTAATGTTAGGAACTGTTGAAATTCTAAGACTCTATACAAAATCTAGATATGGATACTTCGATACATTGCTACAGCTGCAGTACCTACAGAGTAATATAATACGATCTACTTACTAAACATTAATGGTATGATTGATGTATGTATGTATGTTCACAGGGTGGCCAGCAGTACTAGTAAATTCTGGCGAATACGATAGCTAGTTGTTTAGTCAGCTGCTGCTGTGCAGTGTCAGCGAGATGACTCAGTGTTACACTGACATATGATATTGAGATGAACAGTCATCAACACATTCGTCGTTATCAACTACATTGGACAATAAACAATATTCGATTGTACAACATGTTAAAACATTTTGTAATAAATGTAAAAAAATATTTTTTATTCGCTTCCAATTGTATCGCAGATCTTCAGATGTCTTTTTACACCATTGCATAGGTAGGGCGAGAGAGAGTGTCAGACTCTTACTGACTAAAAACCACCCCGCTCCTTCTCCTGTGGACACAGCCTTATTATAGCCTATCGGTTGTGGTGTAATGGTTCTTAGAGGCGTCAGTGGGACGCTGTGCACCGTACGCTTCGTGGGATAACTCGCACATAGTTTCTTCTCATATTTGAGAAATTCTTGTTTAGTGTTATGTTAACTTTATACGTCGCACAGCAGAACAAAACTGCTGTCTCTGTCCGTAGGCTGTATGTTTTTCGGAGGCAGTAATCGGAGCCAATGTTTTGATTGCACGGTTTGGTGTGGTGGCTGGGCAACTGGCTGCCGTACAATGTGTCGCGGGTTAGATTCCCGCACGGAACAACTCTTTGTGTGTTCCACAAATTGTTGTTCCGGGTCTGGGTATAATGTGTATGTGAAATTGCGTGTTTGTAACCGCACCCACGACACAGGAGAATATACTAATGTAGGGCAACGTTTAAAAAAATGTAAGATACGTTATGTTACGTGTATGAATGGGAAACATTCTATCCCATAAAGAAAGCCTTTCACCTTTCTATAATTTAAAGTACATAGGATAAATCAAACACATAAACTGTTTATACCTATATCAAAAATATCTTATTATTACATCTGGCACAAACATCCGCAACTATGGTCACTGCTAGCACGTTACACAATAAACATTGTAACACGGAGCTCCCTGTTAATGTAAGCTCTCACAGATAAGCCAGCAATTAATGCACCGGCATCGAACCCACGACCACTTGTAGTTACCGTTACTAACCTAGATTACATTGAGACCTAGGTACCCTAGGTAGCCCACAGTAGTCGAGCTAGTTTGTATCACGTTTGGATTGCTCTAAATCGAGTCGATTTCATTGTGCAGTAACAGTGTCTGCGTAATTAAGCTTTATTGAGACCTATGCATTTTATATGTAGTTTTATTGTTGTTGTTATCTAATAGTACAATAGGTTTTAATTATTAATGTTAGAATATTATCGCCTCTCAAATAGTACTTGAATCAAGACGAGACAAGCAAGACAAGCAAGGCAAGACTTATACTAATAATTAAAAACATTTGAAACAAGTAATGTCGTACTCTTACTCCCCCCGTAACGTGACAGTGGGAAGGACATTACTCCCACAGCAGCCTCATGTCCGCAGATAAGATTTATACTTCACCGGACGTCTCGTGTCACCGAGGCGTCGCTCCCGCCATCTAGCGGCACGCACTGACACCTCGGTTAATGTATGGACCGGTCAGTTGAGTTCTGTGAGCTGACGTGAATGGTCGCGTACTCGCGTGGTGACAATGAAGTGACCACTGATTGAATTATAGACCTTTTGTACACGTTAGAATGGAGAAACGGTCGCGTCCTGAGATTAGATTTGAATATAGAGATACGGTTGTTCATAGCTTTCCAATTCTTATGAATATTATAATGGGTATAGAATACATAATGTATGAGCTGGAATTTGTAAAGTTTTAAGTACAAGTTTCGTGGGAAAGGTCTCCAATAAATCTATTGGATAGATCAGCCTTTGTTTAAGTGCTTGCAAATATATCTCAAATAGCTTACAATGAAACCGTTCGTGGTTTATTTTCATTGCATTACTTTTATTCCCACGTGATAAGTCAATCTTTAGCAGGCGATCCCGGCTTCATATTAATTTCAATACAATCCCGCGCCCGGGAACAGATAGGGCTATTACGTGCACAATAACCAATACGCTACAGCGGCAATACAATTCTCTGCTTGTATGTAAATCGTCGCATGCGCACGGATAGCATCGCGTTAGGAGCGCCGTACTGCAGTGCAAGATTGAGACATCCCGATTTTTGCAAGCAAAAGCCAAAATCACTGACAGACCATTAAAAACTGCAACCGAAGTAGCCGCATAGATTGGATCAATAAAAAAGGTTTGGAAAACATGAAAAATAATAACGTTTAATAAACAGTATTTATGTATTTATGATAAAATAATTAATAAAAACCAAACAACCACATGTATATCCAATATCTAAAGCCAACATATAAATCACTATCGAGGATTCAATAAAGCAACTCCAACTGGTGTATGAGCATTATCCATCAAAACTTGCTACACCTGTCGTCGATTCCTAGGAAGCTGTATGACGTGGCCACTCTACATCAGATAGGGCTGTGCTCGCAATTTGCATCGGTGAGAATGCGCAGGAGTACGGCGTGGTGTCGCGCCGCTATTTGTAGCAGCCCTAAGTTATTAGCCGATGGCCTTCGATGGCCGACAGTGGGAGCAGAGAGAATACTTGAGACAGTTGCTTGGTGCAGTGACAAACGAAGCTATTGCTCTCTGGGAATATAACGGTGCAACTGTTGCATTGGCTAGGTAACCGGCAACGGACTGCAGGACAAGTTTAATTCACAAGTCAGACAATTGAATATTTGCTACTACCATTATGCATAGTGTTGGATACTTACTAAAATTATAACCATTAATAACTATGATTTTTTATAAAGTACTCAATCGCATTAAGTATAATACCGATTTCTAGTAATGCCAGAGTGATACTTAGAGCAGTCAGTGCCAACCAAAACTTAGTTGGAAAAGGCCAGAAAAGGGCATTATTTTTCGTGTATACTGTACTAGATGCCGGGAGTATGTCTACAAATGAAACTAGCAGAATCGGTGTAAGTAACGCTGAGCTTGACGTTCAGTGGTTATGGCGAATAAATCAAACTTGATTGAAAGTGGCACTTGTCTCTCAATCTCGGGGACAGGTTGCAGGCGGGTGCAAGGTACAAGCTCGTTGTGTGGGAACCATTCATGTATGCAGTCAACAAGTAACTATACATATACGAAACAACTGACATACTCAATTTACGTAATTATGATGATACTAAAATTAATGGTTTGTATGCATTTGTACAAAAAGTATATTATTATTTTTTTATATTATAGGTCGGCAAACGAACAGACGGATTACCTTTTATGGATAAGAGTTTCGGATATTAAAAGATTGGGAAGGGATGGGGGTAAGGAGAGGGCTTGGGCCTCCGGTAATCTCACTCAAACAGCGAAATACAACGGCGTGGTTGTTTCACGCCTGTTTCCTGTAAGGACGTGGTATCAATCTGGTCGAACCGACCCATTCATGCCGAAGCTTGGCTCTCCCACACTTGTTCTGCAAGAGTTCAACAAAACTATATATTATAATGTTATACAAAATAATATTTTTAATAATATTTTTTTTGACAAGTCTGCAAAGTAACTGTAAACTTTCTTCAGCACTAAATAGCAATATTTATTAGCATTTCTCTGTACCTTGTACCGTGTCTAAGTAGTTATCGCTGCTCAGGCATTCATCAGACATGGCGAGCTGTCAGCCGCGTATTGAATTATTGAAGGATGGACATCTTGTGGTAATAAACTCGTCAACTTAGTGTACGCAGCACTCCAGCCACGATACCTCATGTCGGACGAGTAGGAAACAGCAGGAACTCACCGGCTATGGTCTGACCTGAGACGAGCTGACTACAGGGACGTCACTTGTCAGCTCTTTATGTTGTGTAGACTCGTGATTAAAAAGTGTTGCCTAGTGATTGCATATTTAATAATACGAAAGATAGAAAGCATGTATGACTTTATGGAATAATCATCATGAGGGATTTGTACATAAGGATTGGTGATCCGTTTATGGACACCCGCAATACCAAAGGAATCACATTTGCGTTGTCAGCTTTTGGATGTTTGTTCATTCTATCAATATCGACAATTTTGAAAGCATGCAAAGTTATATTTGCGTTTACAAGCTCCTTCATTTCAATATCAAGCACTTTGTTGAAGGTATACAATTGTAATAGAAGTCAAGATTGGTAATAGTAGCTAGTGGGCAATAAAGTATCAGTAAGTACATGGTACCTGAATGCGACCAGCATGACGCCAAGCTCTAATTCTCAAACATTGATCAAGTTGTATGTCCCGACACTGGTACAAGTGGTGTCACAATATTAACTTCCATAATGTCCCCACTTAGCACTGCCTGCCTGCACACTGCACCCCGCCCACACTACTACTATAGATATGCTAAACCACCAGCCTTACGTCCATGTAAATCGTCAGTTACTTTGTTACGATTATTGCCAGGATAATAAAGATATCTTAGCAAATTTCTTTCATAACACGGTGAGTAGAATACTCCTATTTGTACAAGTTGATGTAAAACACAAATAGATAGTTGCTTTGCTATTTTGGAGTACAGATTGTAAACTTGCTTGTTTAGTGAGTGGAGTTAAAACTCTTTTGGATATATTTGGAGGTGTTATTCGTGTAATTACAGTCTTAACAGTCAACTGTACTACCTACGGAGTATAACGAGGAATAAGGTTGAATATTCGTACTTAATTAAACATATTTTTAGGAAAACCTAGTTCGTAAGAATTTGTAAAAAAAATGGAATTCTTCCCGTGACGATAATTAAGGTTAGAGTCGCAGAGCTCGCCCAGTAACTCAGTAGGGCAGATACTGCTGGTGGGATTATCGCGAGCGAGGACCTGCGCCCCGCGCGCCGCCCTCCTTACTGTGCCTATTTTTGAAATACACGGATTCCCGACACATACATGTCCGCTGCACTACCAACACTTTAACAATATTTTACCAAGAACTTAACAACTGTTTGATCATTTCATTGTAAGAACTTGAACTTACTGAAAAATTAATAAAGTTGAAGTTTACGTAAAGCTTATATGTGCGTTATTTAATTCATAAAGTTTGTGTATATCAGTAGCGATTTCACACACATTTGCAAGAATAAAATGATAAAATCTCTTAATTCCGTTAACCCGTACCAAGTTGTCCTTTAAAGTGTTATCAATTGACCTCAATACGTTAAGCTACTTAGTTTACAAGTACCTGAACAGATTAACAGACGCACTGGTCGTTTAGATATGTAAAATATTGATTCTGTTTATAATTGGTATCAACTCTAACTAACGATGACGTATTAATTGCAAAACTTATTTTACCAGTACTAACTCTCGACACCGGTATTGCGTGATAAATATTCTGTGTATTGTTGTAATATCTAGCTTACTTAATCCAATAAACTGTACGGTTTCGCGTGTGCACGGAGCGCGGCGGGCGCGGCCCCAGCCGACTCCCCTGTGTGCCCGCGCATAACTCCACTTGTCGATATTGCCGGCAGTTCACTTGAATCACGACGATCATCTCATTTGCATCGCAATACCTCCCCTCCCCCTCCCACTCCAGCAGGGAGGGAGCACTCACTCCTGATTACAGCTATAAACGTACCTGTAACAATAAACGATCAGTTAAATATAAACCTATTAGTTGATTACTTTCCTATTGTTAACTGGATCGGTTTATTGTCAGCAATTAAAGTTAATTAACGAGGAATGCAGTAAATTAACTACTGGAACCCAGTTTATGGATCCATTAATATTTAGAGAAGGACCTCCAGTTGACATTATTACTTTATTTTATTAAATTAAGTGCGCACTTAAAGTTGAAAGCAATTGCATGTCAACTAGAGTTACTTTATCGATGCAGTGGTAGAGGGATGCACTTTTTAGTTACGGCAACTCAGTGATAGAAACTGAAAATATTTGCAACATGTATACCCGAAGTATAGATAGCGAGCAAATACCTCTAAAAGCAAGGAAGGAAGTTCGATTTTATTTTGCGAAAATAATTTAAAAGGAAATGAGTCAATTTCCAATGGCAAAGCGTCGTTCGGGAAAATGGGAAAGTTCATCGACGTGTTCCGATTGAGATAGCGCGCGCTTATTTATTTCCTGCTTGTATTGTTATTCAGATGAGCCGAGAGCCGGGGGTAGAACCCGCACCTCCTACAGACCATTAAGATATACGTCGACAAGTGGTTTCAGCGCATTAAACTTGTATTAACATTATTTTCGTCACATTGACTTAAGTGCGTGCTTATGTTAAGTACCATATTTCATTATATAAATTTATTTGCACTTTTATTGAGGTTCTTTCTTACAGGGGGAAAATCGTCAAAATACTTCTTTCGCCCAGGGCGGACCGAGGTTGTCAGACTATTACTGACTAAAAATCACACTTCGTTATTGCGTTTACATCCGCAACTTAAGACGTCGTCAGACATCTTCAGAGTAAATTTTAATATATATTTACTCTGACGTCTAATTTCATGTCTGCTTTTCATGAAAAAAAATATATGTTCACAGTACTCATTACTAACATGGTCGGACGGAATTTATGCGATGTTCTTATATTCACTACAATCCTATATTTATTTTATAGCGGGATGAATTAGTATGAATGTGATCCAAGTAAAACGTTTTTCTCGTCCATTCCTCGAGCAATAAGTTTTTGCATCCTGTGTTATCTGCGGCGGGTGACTTTTTCCTACAGGACTAAAATAGCAACAACCTGTAGCTGTCAGCCGCGCCGCTGCAGCGCTGCAGCGCGTCACAGCGCACACAGCGCTGCAGCGCCGGCATTACAATACAATGGCGCGTATAGTACTCGACTCGGAACAGATTATTCAGCACTATGACGGTAATCCGGAATAATCCTGCGCTTTCTAATTGTGAGCCGAACTCTGACAGCTCCGCCATTTTCGATATTATGTTTTATTCAACGCATTTTACATAGTATGTGTGAGCTGTCGACGCTCTCGTGTCGATATCTTGACATGCGACACTGGCGGGGGACTTTTTATATTAATCTATTGTATTATGTGCATACTTTTATAAGCATTTATATCAGTTGCGCACAAAAAATGCACCAACCCACTGCTGCTGATACTGGCAGAGTCGCCGCTGATACACAGCATCCATACAGTGTGCCTGGCACTACAAGTAACCGCAAGCGACAGTCCCGGTTGATATTATTTACTATTTGCCCCACTGGTAGTAGTGACAACAAGCATTGCATAAGTAACAAGGTAAACTATCAGAGTGTATAGTGAAACACTGGCAACTATCGGTACTCCATTACGCTGTGGAGTAATTCTATTAGTTTAAAGATTGCCTTAATACTCTGAATAGTAGCAGAGTGCAGTGTGCAGCGTGCAGCGTGCAGTGTCCTAGATGCACTGTGTACCGTTACCCAGCTTAGAGTAATGGAGCTGGGAGAAACCTATGAGTTATGGTGTACAAGCGTGAAGTGGATTTGATTAGCACCCCGAGCTGCATTAATGGAGCAATCCCAGCACTAACTACGATGTACTTCATTTACATGTTCATAGCTCTATGAATACGTTGCCATTGATTTATAGACATTTCAGGAACATGTAACTCCTAACTAGCCGCGACTGCCTCGGAGCACATCATAAATATTAGCAGGACAATGCGGGGTGATGCTCTGCTCGCGTTTGGTGAATGTGTTCCTTGACTTTTTGTGCTGGCATTCCTGCACGAGGACATCCCTTAATGAAACCTAATAATGATGAAATACTGCATAACATCATGCACGCAGCGCCGGCCGGCTGCAGGTGAGCGCCCCGCGCGGCGAGTATCGCGCCCCAGTGTGCAATTAGCCTTATCTATAATGTTTGGCCGACATAAAGGAAATGTTATGGTCCTTCAGTTCCGGGACGAGTGTTCTTTATTGTATGCCTGCATGCTTATTGTTTATGCTCTTTATGATAATCGTCTACAATAATGAATGTGTTACTATCATGAAACTGTAATATTTGGCACTCAAATTAACGTTATGTGACATGTGTGTGTAAGCTCGCGGCAGAGTTAACAGCTTTACTACTTCATAGTACGTGGACACACGCTCACAGGTGCCGGGGGATAGCCGCACAGCTAATGTGGCTGGACGTGACAATTCTGGTACGGAGGAAGAAATTTAGAAAAAACGTCAAGGTGCCTACATACAAACAATAAATCTATGCAAATCCAAAATATTATGCACAGGTCCTTCTAAACATCTTGCTCTATTTTACTATACTTAAAGATTATGTTTAACCATCGTTTTCACTACAAGGAACTTCTCTTGTTTACAATTATCTGCTGATTATTACTCAGCGAGTTAGAAGACCGTATATTAAACACGCATTTAGGTACAGTAGACCATCGCGCTGTATATGTAAGCACATCGCGAGCTTATCAGCCGCCAAGTAAAACAAACTCACCTATTGACACGGCGGCACTGCCATAAACCACGCAGCGGTGGGTCGCGGGTTCGGTGCCGTGTCGTCCGTGCGTACTGGCTATTAATTATCTCTCGCCGACTACCGGACCAATGGCTTTTCATACAAGTACTGCTGGATATCATGAAAGCGGCTTCGTGAACTAAATACGCGCACTTTTTTAGTCGCGTTATAATTATATGAATATTATTAAATGAGTGTTCTCTATGTAGGTTAGCAGCTTAAAGGATGATGACTAAAATATCAGCTTTTCAAATTTTTTTTTAATGTAATATTTCGGCAGACGAGCAGACGGATTACCTGATGGTAAGCAATCAGCGCCGCCCATGGACACCTGCAACGAAGGAGTTACGAGTACGTTGCCGACCTTTTAGGGTTTAGGGATTTGGAGATTTAGGGATTGAGGAGGGATTGGGGGAGGGAAAGGATGGGGCCTCCGGTAACCTCACTCACACTGTAGTTGTTTCACGCCGGTTTTCTGTGACGCCGTAGTATCACTCCGGTCGAGCCGACCCATTCGTGCCGAAGCATGGCTCTCCCACACTTAAAATATTATATAATAATTATTATCATTGGTTCATATCCAGATAGTTGAGGCAGGCGTCACAAGCTTAAAGTAATACGGCTGGATAAATTTAGCCGAATAAAGCAGCATCTTAGCTCTAGCATCTACAATACGACGTGCAATGGTAGGCCTATTGAACAGGCCTATGTCAGACAGTCTGTTGATAATGATCCACACAAACCGTAATCTTCATAGATAGGTAATTATGTTGTACAAGTCGCCTCGTTACATCGTAATATCATAATGTAAGCTCAGCTCTCCGCGATGGAGTCTGTGCCGTTAGTGAGCTGGCTGTGTGACATTAGCAAATGATCTCCTTTAGAGGCGAGGCGCAGCTCTAGCTCGCACTTGTTGCGGGTACCGTGTCATTTATTCTATGAAGCATAATTTAATTGTATTTGCTCAATAAATGCTGGTTTGCACAACACAAAAGAAAATGTCCGACATATGTTGAACTGGTCCACCGCTCCGCTGTTAGTTTTGACGTAAACTAAAAACTCTTGTAACTAATACGAAAAAATAATATTCGTCGTTACAATAACCCAAATGTCAAAATGTACTAGAAACCAATAATAAAATTCAAGATGTAAATTCTTAAAGGCATGGAGCAGTCTCCACCCGCGGCATGCCTTACCGAAATATTTCCTGGTCGTCAGTATATCATACTGTACGTTATCAGTAACTGCTCGCCCATTACGGATTAAAAAACTCTTCGCGGCCCATCTAGATACCACCACACCCCGCACAAAACAACACAACTGCCATTACCACCTGCACGCGATTTTACACCGTAATATTGTATATGTTCTATAGCAGTCAAGGTGGAATTTGCGTAAGCGCATACCCCTGCTAGATTATGTATGGTTATTTTAATTCGGTGTGTGTCCGGTGAATTAGTAATGGAATTAAGTGGCCACTGGGGACGCGCGGTCGATTCCCGGGTCGGGGTCGTTGTTTCGCTAAATTAATTTTGGTTCATATTGTTACACGCTTTTTATTTTTTCGAAGTTGAGTGTTATATATGTTTCTGTATATACATGACGTTTCATTTAATCTGTTGAACTTTGACCAACCACGCAGCGCACCGCAGCTGTTACCATTACGAATTAATTTCAAACATTCAACAAAAGTATTTTAATAAACGATTCTAATAAATTTCCCGATTTAAAAATTATTCCATAATCCTCCTACAGCTTGCTTACCTAAAGATTTGGAGTAACTCAGAGATATCTTGAGCTGGATTAATGCTATTAGAACCGAGAAATACCACATACTTGCGATATTCTTAGTACAAGAACATACAAATATTCCGTGCTATGACGAACATACAACAACACAGCTCTGCTCACCCCGCGAGAACTACTCAATTGATCATGTTAGCAACAAGAGGAATCTTGTACAACTCCTTGTAAAACGTAGGAACATGAATATAGTTATGTTATGCCGGAGTCCAGGCGGAAATGTTATACGCTCTATAATATTAACTGTTGACAGCTGACAGACATAATGAATAAGAAAATAATTCATCATTAATGAATCATAATCACGCAGCTTGACCCTGGCATAAGAAGGCATGGTCAAAAATTACTTACATTTGAGTAACCTCTTCAACATAGGTACCTTACACTGTAGGCACATACATATACATATATAATGGTATGTAGAGTAAATACAATCAGTTAGAGTGATGACTCGATGATGATGATATTTCACAAATGGAGTGTCAAGTAAGACCGCTGTGTAATCATTGGCCACACTAGCACTGCCCGCGGGGCCGCCAGTTATGTGTATTTACACAACTTTAACTGATCGTTAGCACTAGTGAAACACTAGCTGTTGATTCATGACTCACTGACAATCATCTCCACAAATATCATGTCCAATGGCCAAATATCTCACCTCCAGCGTTTACTTTTAAGGAGATTTTTTAGTCAAATTGAACAAATATCCAAACGTAGCGTGTCTTTAGTTAATGACTTCACATCATCTTGGTAAGCTGTGCTGTTATCTGTCACATTCACGTTTGTGTGAGAACAAGTCGAAATCAATTAGAAAATCTAAAACAGATGAATGATAAGTAAATTAAGATGTTTTGTATTAAATTATTGGCACTAATCTGAATACTATGAAATATGAAATAAATGTTAATAGCCACACAACCAGTATTAATTGAGGAAGCCACGGCCAGTTAACTAAATCTAACGCCAAAATAGAAATATTAATTTTCCAATTTAGTTCGAGTCTAATTAAGACGATTCAATTTTATCGTCGTGTATCGGTGGATTAAGTCGGAACGTTGGGATGATTCGACTAACGAGCTGTAAAACGTTTTACAAAAACAATTCATCTCCAGGTACCGCCGCGCGCCGCCATAAATGTGAATCATCGACGTAGTAAATGCGTTCCACACGTGAATTTTATAAGCAGACTGCATGTGCATAGTGCATGTATAGCTGAGACGCAGGACAGGTTCTCATGAAGCGGGCATTCCGGCCTGCTGCACCCGCGGCTAACAAACATATCATTCAATATCGAACTCTGACCCGCACAGATTAAGATATAAAATAGCCGGTGACCGGCACCAGTGCAAACCCTTGCATCACCATAACGGGTTTCAGGTTTTTCAATGATATAAACGTGACAAGGACGGAGCGATCACTCAATAAAATGACTTTTATTCCAACACTACAACAGATCATTGTCCCGCGACTTTTTGTCTGCGGTTTCCGCAGCTTTCTTTTAGTGCACACAGTCGAAGGCTTTAGTGAATTCTGCATAGCGAAGCGGGCGATGTAAATTGAATTTAATGTAGTGGGCGGTTGGTTGGGTTTGTGGGATCCGCGGGTCTGTTTATGAGCGGTTATGCCGGGCCGTGTGTGGACCTGTCCGACGTCAATTAGCGAACTGAAGGGACCGGTCCGGCCCACATCGTGGGCCACGCGGCCGCTGCCGTCTGCCGGCCCGCGCTGTCCGGCACCGAATCCACCTGACGGGCCAACACTCGTGTAGCTCGACACTTGACAAACATTTCTATTCCAAAAAAGTTCATATCACTTGGGAATATTCCCCGTGCTATCATTATGTTTATCGACTTTTTTAAGAACCAGTTCTAACCTACTTATCGCAAAGAAATTGCCTTAGTAACTGCTAATTTGTAATTGTTTCGATATTTAGAAACTAAATTACTCCAAGTAGGCGCACGGTGGGTACATTGGTACATCGAACACATTTACATAAGTAAGTATTAGATTCGAACTTGATCTATAATCATTATGTTCAAGTGAATACAGGTAACGACTGTATTAATATCACCATGGAGGACCTTAAGCAGTGCACATTAATCTTATAGGGTATCAATCAAAGCGGCGGCCATACTGTGGCTGGCACGGCAATAAACTGAGTTTGATTTAATTACATCACGCAATCCTTGTGCAGGACCAGTGCGGACCGGTCACAAGTTTTATTTCATGTGAACTGAATCAATTTGCGATCACCTCGGATAAATCAAGGATCCCGGTAATGGCGGGCATTTGTTTCTGTCCGCAGTGATCACTCTTTATGGCAACATGCACGGAGCCACTCGCGCCCGCCACCATATTGCGGCTGCAGTCTGCACATGTAATTACTACTCATAAAATATTTGTACAAGTAAACTTTTACGCCAGGTAATAAGCGACAACTTTACGGTCTCACTAATTTAACGAGCTAACAAATACACAATTACTGCAGCATTTCGAGTCCAGCTAATCATGTAACTTTACTGCTACTTGCACACACTCGGGAACATTTATCTCATGACGTGTTATCTGCCCGAGCCACTCCGTTAGGAACCATGAATGAACTCACGCTGACCTCCTGAATAAACCATCAACACCGAATAAATAACATTGAAGCGAAAATGTATGTCTCACAAAAGAGGTTTTATAAGAACAGTGTAACCGCGCCCATCCTTTATTGAAACACGTTAGTGGACACCTCGTTACTCAATGTATGAGGCCACACATGGACGTAACACTTTTATTCAGTTTTTATTTTTACTTTATTAAGGAACCAGCCGACAGCTGCACGCCGCCGCGCCTCTGATTTAGAAGATTGCACACACATGATTAAGCTCTCCAAAACCACCTGTTTATTTTGTGCAGAGAAAATTCTCTACAACAGCAACAGAGCTAAATGTGCAGCTAAACACTACAGAAGCGTATCAGATTCTTATCTATTCTAAATCTTGTAAAGTTTGCAATATCGCACCAATAAACTGTGCTTCCCTCTATCGTCTACATATTCGTAATAAAATTTAACGCGCCCCATAACACCGCGCTGTTTACCAACGCGCTGGTTCTGCTAATACGGAACATCTTGTAAAATATTCCAGGGACGAAACAATACAACTTTCCAATGGGGGGGACAAGTATGGAGGCAGTTAGTGGAGTAGATCAGCAGCGCCCTCTGCGCGCGTGATCTGATTGTCAACACAACACCAGATGTTTACCGCGGTAGGATGCTGTGCCGATGGAGGGATGAGAGACATTCCTCATAAGTATAATCTGTCTAAATGGTTTTGGGTAATATTAGGCTATTGACATATTTAAAATAATTTATAGAGCTTCACATAATGTGGAATATTTACAAATGTCACGTCTAGATAAAACTCAAATTTCAATTTTGAATTTTATTGTTCTCAATGTATGTGGTAACATGTACCTACCTACTTGGAAACTCTTCATAACACAACTCCGTGTACGTGCAGTTAATACAAAGCCATGGTTCCCCTACACGTCCCACAATGACGCGTCTCCAAGACAGATGGAGATATAAAACGTCCTTAAGTAGGCCATAGAAATCTGGATAAAGAGCTCCCATGATGTATGGGACAATAAATACGTGAGCACGGCGACTGATGCTGGGCCAACAGCAATAACACGAATGGTATGTAAACTTTTAAATATAAGCTTAAACTTTTCTCGAAGCCTGTGTCGAAGTTATCTGCTTCCGCTCTTGATGAATTACAATAATAGTAAAACAGCTTGTCTGATGTTGCAAACAGGCTGTTGATGAGAAATTAATTCAAAATTACACGCTGCTGCCTCTTGGCTATCGTCGAGTGAACAGGGAAGCTTATCACATATTCGCAGCGGCGGGCGGCGGCGGGAGGCGCGGGTAGTGCCATCCACCTGCATGTTAACAAGACTGCGATCCAATCCCTGGCTCCCGGCTCCCAATATCGCGCCGACAGTTTAGAGCCGCGATCGCATCTTAATCCCGCCATAACTGAAGTCTTTATCGAAAGGGCGCGCGGCCCACTTGTTAGGGCTGTCACGTGCGCGCCTCATCTGCTACTTGCGAGCGTCTTCTTTTGTTTTGCTATTAGATTACAAGTTATATCGAAAGATTTTCCTCGTAATCCTACCGTTACACGCCAGAATACGGATAACTTGGGCATCGCACGATTACATTATGTACCAAAATGTATTAGGAGTAACCACAATGTCTAAAGCTAACGAGTAGGTTGTAGGACACAAGAACCCAGCCCACAATGTTGGCTCGTGCCACAGCGTCGTAAATTCCTCCAACATTTGGACAGGTCGCGTCGGTTTCATCACTCCCTGTGTCCCGCGGTCCCCGTGGGCCTGTAAACAATTAACATCCCCTTTGTACCGCGCGCCATCCATCTTGCAGCGACAGGCGGACGCGGGCCGCGGCCCCAGCATCGAGCACTACGCACACACCTTGATGAAACGCGAAACACTTAGGAAGTTGTTATTAAGTTTAAAACTAAAACATTGTAATTGAGAATTCATTATTGATTTATTATTAAGATCAAATCTCATAATTTCTACTTCAATCAGCGTCGACAAAAGTAGCAATTAAGTATTCCTGAGTAATATCGGAATTCCCAAAGCCTGTACTAGCAGCAATATAAGTAGGAGGAGCTATCAGCTCCCATCTCGGGGCAGTAATAAAACGAAAACATGCGACGATCGTGGATCTGTGATCTCCATCAAAACGACCGTCTTGGTAAACGCTAGAGATGTCCCGATGACCTCCCCTCTAGCTGTATCTGCGGGATCTAACGCGCAAGAGGCGGACCGCGACAGATCCGCAGATAAAGAGATCGTTCCACGTCACCGCTCGTACCGCTCCGCACATTCAGACTGTTTGATAGTGAAGTCGAGGGTCAAACACTGCCCTAATAGAAAGCTTAGGACGAAATGTTGCTTCACCAATGCAAAACATACTCTCAGAATGTAGATACAATGCGAGTGCATGCTTGGCAAACTAATGTACCCACTATTAATGTAATCTAATCACGTTGTTCACGAAGTTTGGTAACAACGCTATCAAATAAAGTACAAACAAACGTACAGACATGTATCACAGGTTATCGTTTTAGTAAAAGCTGTTAAGTATCGTAATACTTAGTTAATTATGCGAGTGATATGAAAGCTCCGTCGTTTATATTTATTTCACACATTTACATAGATACGGGCCGGTGCTGGTGACTGACTCAAACCTGGAATTATCGTAAAATATAACGACCCCACTCATAGCTCGAATATTTTCGAAGGATTATGAATAAACTTATTTAGTCACACTAAAATAACATTCCATGTTTAATGGCCGCTTCCATAATGTGATGTCTGTTTGGCTTATCAAATTAATTAATTCAATGATGAGGATTCTGGTCAGGTAGATATCTCACATCGATAACATTTTTGTTTGAAGAATGTTGATATCTTTTTATTAATTTGTAGTCTTTATAGGATTGTATTAAGTTACAATTAAAATAATTTAACGGATCATTTTATAACATGGGAATGTTAATCTTAAATAGGTATTTTGAAATTAACTACGAATCCTGTTCCCTTCACTTTTCCCCTATATATTTTTTTGTTTGTTTCAACGCGCTAATCTCGGGTGGTTGGAATTCAACAACTCTTTTTGTGTTTAATATTTCATTTATCGTGGGAGGCTATAGGAGCCGGGCAGCGGAAGAAATTGTGTGAACGTAGCTAGTATATTAACAATATTTTTATTTATACACTGTAGTCGGCACAGAAAAAAACAACCATGCCCATTCAACTACAAGATAATAAAAAACACTTTGCGACAACTCAGTTAAACTAAAAAATTACAGATTCTTAACAATATTAAATGTTTATGTAAATGTAATGAGAATAGTTTGTAAGTCTGTAATATCTGCTGTTTAACTTATAGATCCAATAAATTGCTGAGTGCTACCCACTGAGTGCGCCGGCGCATCACGCGAGGTGGTCACTTCATTACATTATACATTTCCCACATTACAACGTTACGAGGTACCTATAACTTCGAATTAATTAATATTCGGATCGATTTTATTGTCATATTTAGAACTTGTTTGTAATTTGTGGTTGTAGCCCCCGGGGCCCCGCCTACGGCCGCCATTATTGAAATTATAATTGCTGGGATGTCACCTTCGGAGTGTTTCGTTTTGATAAATAAGTGTAACTTTTGATACTTGCGATGTGTGGGCTTAGAGGACCACTCGGAGATATTGTATGTACTTCGGGTGAAGTTGTAGCCATTCCGCAGAGGCCGGACAAGGCGCTTTCTGATACACCAGCGTTTAAACTGCGATCGAATTGAACTGTAAAGTTTTTTTTCTCGTTATTATATTTATAGACTTTTATACAGAGTATACATCAGTGCCACCGTAACTTATAATCTACTTAAACCTATTCAATTTATTTAACAAAACGTACATAACGAAACGAACGTACAGATAATACATTATTAAAAATACCTACATCATAATGATGCTTAGCATATAAATTACCTCTAACAGACTGAAATCTGTGACATTCTGCCAATAGATGAACAACATCATCTATAACTCCAAAGTGTAAAGATTATGGCACACAAACTTGCAAACTTGTGTAGACAGGCTCACAGACTGTCTATCTGTTGACCTATAGACATTGGCTTTGACATGTATAGATGCTTTAAAAGGAATCCCATATTTAAAATCAATCGCTGGTTCCCAAGCCTTGAGCTATCAAAATGAAACCATTAGGTTAAAACCTACGAGAAAATAACACTTAAAAGTTATCAAAGCACACTTCCAGCGCAGAGTCCCAATAAAATAACAATCGAGCGATAAATATCTCGCGCCACGCTATAACAGAATTCGACACGTAACATAACATACAGTTACAAATAGTTACATGCAAGTATATAACACAGCTGGCCACGTGACGCCGACTCGTTAATAACTTTGAACCCAAAAACTTGACCCTATCATACCTGCACAGTATAAAACGATTTTACTTAATTGATCCGTGAGAAGCTTCGGCGTTCCCAGCCCAGGTTTGACGCCGTTATCAGAACAGGGGTAATTTTGGAGGTCGGGTTAAAAGTAAACTAACATTATTTTAGGGGACCTGATTGTATCTTGAATGTTAAGACAAACGGTGAAGGTGCTATTAACTTAAAATGAGCGTCGTTCAAGACTTATTGTAATATTTGTTTGACCATTTGAACACCATTTGTTAAGAAAAATTAACATCTTGATAGTACATTAAGATGTGTGCTTGGCATTTACTTTTCCGTTTGTTGTAACTCCACCTCACCGCTTCCCTCGCTACAGTGCTGGGCGTTAAGTATCTGGTACTTAATGTACCGGCCATTACAATAAAGGCATGCTGTTTAATAATGAACACAAAAAACTAGCGTAAAAAAGCCTTTGTTACTTTTTATTCGCTTGAACATTGAACAAAATTGTAAATTACATTATAATGCTCACTTACTACGATTACTGTACGACAAATTACTGTAAGATATTACCTACATTTACTGCGCAACTTGGGGACATAGAGATGACTAATGTTACTCTTGTTAAAACTTGCTTTGGTTAGAGAGAAGCAAATTGTATTGAAGTCATTAGTAACTATAATACTGATAACCAACTGTTCTTTTACTAGATCTAGTTTATAATAATACTTATTGCATGTGTTACAACCTATATTAACCTGCCTACGTCTGATGTTAACAGCATCATTTGGTTCGCGAGCGACTAAACCTCGGGACCTAACGCTTCCAGGTTAAGTAGAGTAGTATCAGATCGAGTTTGTACACGCGAGAGCACACGGACACGTGTAAAACAGCCTGCTCTGGTAATTGTGGCAGGCTGGCCGCGCTGCCCGCGCCGCGTCCCGACCACTCCCGTCTCCTGTCCGACATATTGAAACCCAGAGACGTGACTTGTTCCATACTTTGAACGCGCCCCGTTTGCCACGCTATAATAAAGCCTTGATACTAGCTCACTATTTTATTGTAAAAGTCGGCAATTAATAAATGAAACATACGCGTTGCCGGCGGCCTACATTAAAGCCAGTAACTACAACTCACTCCTCCTCTGTAAAGAAACAATGTTGTGAGATATAAAGCGAATGAGCTGCCACATTATTTACCTATACGTTCTTTAAAAGCTTGCTATGTTTATGGAGACTAGTCATTTAATTACTATTGCAAATGGCCGCTATTAATGCTGCGATACTGATCCTAGTATTAATGACTACGTTCTCATCAAGTGCTTCGGAATTACATCAGGCAGGTAGCCGCTATGGATTTAAATTGCTCTCTTAGTGTTTTACTTCGTACTGCAATATTTGCCAACATAAAGTATCAAGTATCAAAATGCTGCAGCCGCATCATCCGCCCAGAGCACGTTCCAAGTACCAAACTTCGAATTCAGAACTCGTGTTATCGTTGCTATGACGACCAGATGACTCCATCGATAGCGATCTCTTACAAAACGACAGCCATTGTACTTCATCCTTATTATTGCTGCACTAAGGTTTAATATCGCAAGATATAGAATCCCAGCACGTTTGCAGAAAGTATAATTAATTGAAGTTTCAATAATTAGTGTTACGATTGGTTTTAGAGTTCACCGGGTGCTAACCGTCTCCGATTCTTCCGATGTTATTACGTGAATTTTACACTAAGATATCAGTAAGTTCTAGCCACCATTATGTCACAAAAATCGGAATTCGCTAAGTGTGGACGAAGTTTCTCAGAATGCAACGACCTTCACTTCAAAGTTAATTTTGTAAGAACCTAATAATTTGCCAGCTAATTAAATGATGTATGATGTATAACCAATACGACTGTGTAAGTTGTCAAGTGTGTGTGAAAAAATAATGATGAATGTAACATTGTTAGCTTAGCGAGGCACATTTTATACAAAGCCTACCTGTAAGCATAATAAACAACCATAATATTGTAACCGAGTTCATACTTCCCTACACCCTGTACCTACATGAATCTTTTATTTTACAAGACTCGGAGACGTTTACTCTCGTATGAGGCGAGCCAGTAGCCAGGCTATATCTGCTATAACTCACAGTTTTTACATCTGCGATTAACATTAAACTACAGAGAATAACTAACTAACAAAGTGTCCTAGTAATAACGATTATGTTCTAAGTTTACAAGCATATTTTCAGTGTCCATAATCTTGTAGTATACCTAGCCGTCGCCTTCTCTGCGAAGCTCATAAGTTGAGAATTGTTAGTTTGTTACATCGTTCTGGTTTAAAGAACTGCGATAAAATAAAAATTATGTGGTTTTTACATAGGTTTACATTGTCAGTCAGTTGTCAATCCGTCAATAATGGAGAAACTCTCCAGTAAAATACCTAAAATTGCAAATGTTCCGCAGCTTATTTATTTTGTAGCATAGATACTGTCTTATATTCTAAACTATTGAATAACCGGTTTTAACACCACTGAACTTAGTTTTATTACAAATATTTTTTTTGCATTGTCCACTTCAATCATTCTTTTTTTCTTTTTCTTTAAAAAACAAACGTTGCCCCACATTAGGATTTTCTGCTGTGTGGGTGCGGTTACAAACATACAATTTCACATACACATGACACCCAGACCCGGAACAACAATTTGTGGATCACAGAAAAAGTTGTTCCGTGCGGGAATCGAACCCGCGACACGTTGTACTGCAGCCAGTTGCCCAGCCACCGCACCAACCGTGCAGTCATTGACTGAACACACTTATGTTTTTTTCGTTAATCAGGCCGATGTTCAGTGTCATTATTTAGGTGTTAGATAAAATGCTTTTTCATGATTTATTCAGACAAATTGTGGGAGAGCCATGCTTCGGTACGAATGGGTGGGCTCACCCGGAGTGATAGGTACTACGGTCACACACAAAACCACAACCACAGCATTATGTTTCGCCATGTAACTGAGGTTAACGAAGACCCTAATCCTTCCTCTCCCACAATATTTCCCAAATCTGTAAATCCCCAAAAAACCGAATCGTCTGGTGTTGCGTATGGACAGTCTGCTCGTTTGTCGCCTTAGCACACAAAAAAAAACATCGAGCTCCAAAATTAACGAACTTTCCACAAGGGGTCGTAAAATATCGGCAATGTTGCCTTAACTGTTAATTCTAACTAGCAATAAACTGCTACAAATGCGCAAAACGTTTTATTCGATGCTCGAATAATAATGTATCGCACAGCTCGGGGAGGTAAACTTTATTATATAACATAGCAATTAAATTCTTATTGAAATGACTTTAACGAGCCTCCTAATGAGCGTTAACCAATTAAAACCACGAATACCCATCAATCTTAAATGGAAACTACGATTTTTAGTTACAAGAAACTTACAAGCTAATATAAACTTTAATGCTTTAGTTATAAAGGATAAGTTATTAAATATACATTTAAAGGCTCACGACTACAAAGTTAACTTTGCCATCAACAACTTTAATTTTTCTAACATGTGACAGGCACACAGAGCCATCGCGGCAGCAAAGATAACATTGTGTAAAATTTCCTGTTTGTGTTGAGGTAATTTATTCTTTATTAAGTATAAAATAAGATAGCTAAAGTATTGGGAAACACAAACTTAGAATGTATTAATAGAATTTAATGGCGGTTTGATTAGATTAATGTCGGACACATTAGGGCTACTTGCCCGCGGTCCGTGATGATGTCACGAGTAATGGCCGCGGTGATACATGGGGGCCATTCCGGGGCAGATAGAGATGTTCCCGGGTCGCTACCTGCCCACTGAGCGGCCCAGGGCCGAGCGTCCATCGCACCCACTAATTGTTTCACTTGTTAATAAGATTTGGAACTCTGACAGGGACATATTAACTAAGTATGTGTATCTTTCGTCGTACACATGTAAATAATTACCTAATTGAAACAGCCTATTTGAAGATCACGGCGTATCTTTCTTCATTAGCCTGTACTCCTATAACGAATGTAGAACATTTATTTTATCAAATAGAACACGACGTTCCTACGCTGAGAGATTCTCTTCTGTTTTATGAAATGCCATCGCCATTTCCTACGCACACAACCTCTGACCCGACACGTGTACAAACACGAGTAATTTGCACAAATTATCACTTATTACCGAGTACCCTTAGTTCCTACATCGCCTTCATTATCAGCCTATCAGGAATCACTTCTCATTCAAGGTAAGTTCAGAGAGGTAAATCAAATTATACTTTAAGTAGTGGCGCACAGAGTTGAAAACTGAGAAATGTTGATGTGGAGCTAGATGCTGGTGATACAAGGTAGGTACTACGAGGGTTGTAAAAAAACTGTTGCGGCAGACGTGAGGTGAGGCTCGTGACAGCGGTACGTGCTAGTATCTGCTCGCGCCACTACTGGCGGACAGTACTCACTGGCCACTCTCGTCAATAAGTACGATAAGCCTTCGTTGTGAAAGTTTGTGAGAATAATGTTTGTTATTCTGTCACGTTAAAGCGGCTGGACCAATTTGGTATGTAGATAGGCGATGCTTTTTATCAACATGCCACACAGGCGAAGCCGCGGGCGGAAACTTGTTTAAAAAATTTAACAATTTTAACAAACAATTCAATAGAAAAACAATAACACTTCTTGTTAGTACTTGTGAAAATCTGTACTAATATTATAAAAAGGTAAAATTTGTAAGTTTGTATGTAGGGGGTAATCTTTGGAACTGATCGCTGGTCGGATTGCCAAAATTCTTTCACTGATAGATAGCTACAATGTTCCTGGGTGCTATAGGCCATAAAACATCACGCTACGATCAAATAGAGCTGAGCAGCGGGTGAAACCGCGCGAGAGTAGCTAGTGTTAAATAATTTGGTAAGTAGCTGTCTCTTATAAATTGTGCGATCGGAACAAATTTTATTACATCAAATCGTGTATTCATAAAGGAAATGAACCAGACTACTTCATCATATTTATTATTATAATTAATTAGTTAATAGAAAAGTAATTAAGTCTTGCGGACTTAGCTATGTTATGATTATTTTGGTGTGCTTTTGGCCAGATAAAATAGAGTGCCTTTTTTATTCTATTAAGTATACATATGTAATAAATACATGTTTTTTATAAAAGAGGATACGCCAACCCCATAGTACCTTGTGTTACATAGATAGTTAACTTGTAAACATTATATAAATAAAAAACTAATATTAATTACGAAAAGTCCTAATTAACAAAGTCCTACTCAACATATATATGTGGCAGGAAGGCCTGCTTCTCATGCACGTGGATTTGAATCCTGGCAAGTACCAATGTGACTTTTCCCGAGATATATGTTCTTTCTCTGATTATTGAGACACCGCTGACATGTAGTATAGGAAAACATCGTGACGAAACCTGGACTTTATAATTTCTAAATATAACTTTGAAATCTTTGAAATCAATGCTCAAACCTTCTCCGTGTGAAAAGAGGCCTTTGCTCAGCAATGGTTACTTATATGTAGACTGATGATTTGGTTGAACGAAATACATTAACTGACATACTTAATTGTTTTGCTAATTAAGATTATGGCTGAGCCAAAATAGATTGTATCAACCCTACTCTTGTATGTTTTGCTAGAATTAATTGATCAGCAAATGTTGCATAATCTTGTAATAGCCTGCAAATAAAATAGTAAATTGCTATTGAAGCCAGGGCCCATACATGTTCATTAAGTATTTTATTATGTTCATTGCACGAAAATGTAATTATCTGTTTATATTATTGCCATAGCCCACAGCCCACGGGTGGGCAATGTTAATGGTCATTTCAGAAGACGAGATCTCAACATGCAATTTAGCGATATGGTTGTATTAATTGTACTCGTACAGGTTTTATATGTGAATGGAATTAAAATTGTGCATGAAGTTACCTACCCTAGTATATGTATTATTTGATCAGAAATAATTGAATCATGATACAAATTGTATCTCTTTTCGTTGCGACATATGTAAGTATATAAATGTTTTCTGCCACGATAAGCGTCTGTTTTACCACCTTCGTAATATTATAAGGTTAGGGGAAATTTTTGGAGCACATAGTTCATAAAAAATACGTTATATACAAGTTTATCTACACAGCGTATATTTAGACATTGTTACAGAGACAGAAACCCCTATCGTTTATCTGACGAAGTGACGGCCGCGTGCAATCTGCAACTATTATATTGTCTTGTATCCCTCAATTGTTTCTTTAAACACATTGCATTCTCTACAGAACAACATTCATCTTCAGAGCTCATGTACGTTATTTAATGTATTATTTCCAAATTAGAATTGATAAGAGCACACTCTCTCTCACTAACCATATTGTTACAAATGTTACAAGTATTATTGTTGTGATGTGAACAAGCTGATACATCCACCTGATAACATCAGAAGCTGGCTGACCTGCCGCCGCCATCTTGTAATTACACCGCTAGCATTGTGTGCAGCGCACGTACTGTGATGTGATGTGATCTCACTACAACTGTCACTAGTTCCCACGATCACAGATAACTAATGATGTGATATCATCTGTATGTGGCTACAGTGTAGCCGTCATTAGGAGAGAGGAAGCTGTACCCACCACTGGGACAGAGCAAAAACATACGCTCATTGTAAGTATCATCGTTCTATTTTGTATCTATGTTCCAAGTACAATGTTTAATTATGATTGTTATTATGTATTTCACCTATTTGCATAGACATGCAATATGCAACCTACTCGATTATGGATTTCCTAAAAAACTAGTTGGCGGTTTCAAAAATGTTCATGATGTTGTGTGTACATAATTTTTAACAAAAAAAACCGACTTCAAAAGTAAACTAAAAAGCAAAAAATAAATTTACTTTGTTCAAATTAATACACACTTTCATTTAGTTAAATAGAAAATAATATTTAGTAACTATTTTATTATCTTAAAGTCGGTGCCAAGTAAAACTATAATAGTGTAAAGATATTACTTACACACCTCTTGCTAATTTGATGATTAGTAGGTACCGATCAATATATTTTTCTAATACTGTTGTTGTTTGGTATGTAGCATTTACTTGGCACCGACTTCAAAATTATAAAATAGTTACTAAATATTATTTTCTATTTAACTAAATGAAAGTGTGTATTAATTTGAACAAAGTAAATTTATTTTTTGCTTTTTAGTTTACTTTTGAAGTCGGTTTTTTTTTTGTTAAAAATTATTTTATTTCACCATTTTAAGTGATAGGCAGAGAAAGCTAGGATGCTTCTTAAAAGAGAAGACGACGGCTACTTGAGACCGAAAATCACAGTAATGGCAGTCCTGAGTTAGTCAGCTTTCAGTGCCGTAAATCAAATCAATCAAATCAAATTCTTTATTTCAAGTAGACCACAAAAGGCACTTCTGAACGTCAAGCAAAAAAGATATCATAAGGTTTAACTTAATATGTGTCAGTCTGTCCGTCTGTCCTCTAGTGAAGCTATTTGCTCGTTCCAAAGTGTAGATTCCTATGGAGAAGAACGAGCAAGAAACTCCATGGTTACTCTTTTTCAATAACTTTTTACAATGCATTGTTACATAATTTAGATAGTTCCATTATGTGAGAACAGTGTACACTAGTGTTTAACCAAAGGATCCGAAAAAGAAATGAACCTCAGGGACAGCAACTTTAGACAGTCTCGAGTTGACCAGTCCCAATAGGCGGCGTCCGTTCACGAACATGACACGTACACCAGCACCGCCCAACTCAACCATATTATAGGCAACCGAACGGTCCAGTGCCCGTGCCACCGCCAATGAGACTTCTGAGTGAGCATGACAACTCCCAAGTGACACAAGTACCAATATACTATGAGTTTAACTCAATTATAATAAGTTACAGGGCTCTCACATTTACAAAAATCCAGTTTATCAACAATTAACAACATGGTGAATAATTTAATAATTGATATCAAAATTCCTCTTTACAATGTCTTAACAATGTTTATCATGTGCAATCAAACCAGCCACCCTCCAAGCATTTTATCTTCTATATAATCATTTAGTTTGTAGTATGCTTTCCTACATAATACTTTCTTGAGGAATCGTTGAGAAATTCCCGCGAATGTCAATAACCTCCATTATCGCATATATACTGCAGACCTTCATTATACATAATCCATATAGGTGCAAAGTTCTCATCAATATAAATGAATTAAGTCCAAACAGGAGGTAGTTACTGAAAACCGTTCAGGAGTTTCCTGAGCTGTCCATCGTTCTCATCATCAGACCCTTAATGACAGTCACGACCAATCTTGGTGCAAAGTGCTCACCAATACGAATCATTCAAGCCTAAACACCAGGCAACTACTCCAAATAATCAAGGAGATCCCTCGACTGCCTCATGGCTCCATCATCACAATTTACTGCATAACTTCATTGTAATCCATAGAGGTGCAAAGTTTTCATTGATATAAATGAATGAAGTCCAAACACGAGGTAGTTACTGTAAACCGTTCAGGAGTTCCCTGAGCTGTCCATCGTTCTCATCATCAGACCCTTAATGACAGTCACAACCAATCTTGGTGCAAAGTACTCACCAATACGAATCATTCAAGCACAAACACAAGGCAACTACTCCAAATACTCAAGGAGATCCCTCGACTGTTTTCCGGCTCCATCATCAGGTCGAGTTCGAACATCGGCAAGTTGTAAATTTGTCAAAAGCCTACTAAAACCATATGCAAAAGCACCTCTTGCCCCTACAATTTTTGAAAGTTCCCCTCGATTTCTCTGGTCTTCCATCATCAGATCCTGATTTCCTTATCATGGGACCATTCTGGGACTATCTCCTTTCCAATAAAAAAAGAATTATCAAAATCGGTTCATAAATAACGGAGATATCGGCGAACAAACATAAAAAAAAAAACGCATATATACGGTCGAATTGAGAACCTCCTCCTTTTTTTGGAAGTCGGTTAAAAATGTTCATGTTGCCATTTCGTGCCATATCATTAAGGCCTTGTAGACTCGTGACAAATCTGACTGTCTTCACAAGACAAAGAAGAAAAGTAGTGGTGTCAAAGGACAAGATATTCTTGTTAATTATCTGCACGATCTGTAGAGACTAGACGACGACATCTTTACTAGTAGTATCCCCTATTGTAATCCTTAGTGTAGCGCAGGACGTTCGTCTGTCGAATTATTATGCAGCGGCCGTGTGGTGCGGTACGCGCAGGCACGTGGCGTGCCCGGCGCTGCATGCTGCGTGCTCCAGGAACCCTCGCCATTAGAGAACCAATAAATAACTGTCCGCGATATAATTACTCGTGTTTACATATTCAAACCACACTCCATTCTTAATGTGGTTAATTGATAAAACCATATCGCTTTCTATTCGACGTCAGACAGAATCTTTCAGGCTTTTGTTATTTCCATTTCAGTTCAGAAATCAAATGCGTGAGATTGAATTGTTTAACTTGGTTCACTTTACATATTATTATCTCTTACTTGTAAAACGGCTCTCTTATTAGATCTTAGTACTTTTTAAGTACGGTATGTATATTTTGAGTGCGGCCCCGCGCAGCGCCCACATAGTTAGCATGCGACCCGCGGCCTGCACCCGCTACCCCGGGCTCTGCCAGAACTGCCGCACCGCTCCAGTGATGGATGACTTAGTTTATTGCCTCTCCGGCCCACGGCCACTGAATGAAAAGTGAGTTTTTTGTCAACATGTCACTACCACCCATTACATATTGGAGTAAAGGGGCCCGAGCTTGGCATGAATCCGAGCAATCGATATCGCCTTGTTATAGTACGAATGAGTCTATAGAAAATCGATAGATAAGTAAATTACAAGAGAATAATTCTTTAAATTGAAATTCAATCGTTAATTATTTGTGGGTATTGTAAAGTGAGCTTGCAGCTGGTTTTGCTCACAGATTATGAGATTACAGATAGTTCTAATTGTTTATTTCTTAGAAGTAATAAAAGGTTTACGATGAGCAGTACTGTACGGAGACATATTGCAAACATCGCTAACATCACTATAAAATAGTTAGCGAACATATTCTAAGAAACGGTTTATTGGCGACCGGGGTAAGTGCCCGCGCACACTCTCGACTGCGACACGTGCAGCGATCGTAACTAGTAAGTGTCGCGTGGTGTGTGCGCGACTTATGAACCCGCCTCTGCTATAGGGAAACTGTTCAAACGGCTTACGAGTTACTGAGTGGGTGTTACTACACTTTGATGAATTCACCTGGAGCTGATTTATTTGAACATTTCGGCTGAATGCTACCTCGTGTTACAGTGGGTCTCTTGCCAATCTGTTCCTCAATAAATATAGTGCCATTAACAGTTAACCCTAAGAGAGATGAGAAATACAACTGGATTATAATAGAACTTAAACTCAACAATGATCTTCCAGCTAGGTAAACTTGATTTCATTAGACGACATAGAAACAAATCATCAAAATAATTTTGGAATATAGAAGCTGAGCGCTCTATAATTTAGTCGGAACGACCACGACTGTAGCTATTAATAATTTATTATTGAAAGTATTGTGGCGACCACAGGCCGCGACCGCAGCCCTGCCAGCCCGCGCCTGCTTCCACGTTCCACATCTATCGTGGCCCACACCACACCACACTACAATAATATTTAATTTATTTTATTTCCTCAACTAAATTACATCGATTTTTCGCTGTCGAGTCACGTGCGCCCGTAATGGATGGGGCGTGGCCTGCGCCCGCGCACACGACTTATCTTAATGAAAATCCGACGCCAAACACTTTCACACACTTCGGAAATTATTATCCTCCAATAAAAAGAGAATTAAATCGCACAATGAACTGTATTTATGGGCATTTTGCTCTGAAAGCATCGCACAGATGATTGGTCCGGATTATATGCGAGCTCAGGACGCTCATTACACGGTGAGTGGGCTTAAGGCGGTGCTCAGACGCACTTAGAGCGAGTGATGAGGACTTTATTGACGAATGATTGTTACTTTAACATAAATAGATAATGCAATATGTCAACGGTGTCACAAGTCGCGGCAATAGTCGCCATGTATCTGCCAGTCCCAGTCGATGTGTGCGTCGGTGCGCGTGTGAGTGTGCCACTTGCGCGTGAGTGTCCGCGGGCCAATTACTCAGGTACGATCTTTATCGTCGCCGGCAGATTTTAAATATTTGTATATAATTACGCTCTCATAACTGCCGGCTCGGCAGAGAGCTATGCCGACGACTCCCACGAGCACCGAGCTCGTTACAATGGAATCTTAAATTGTTCACAGTTTCCTGGTACACGAGACGCGGCTCGCTGGTACTTCAGCGGCGGGATGGCGTCCTGCAGGACTAACGAGAGGACACGAGGAATTTGTTAAATCACATAAATTAAGTCATTAATTCCAGAGCTGAAGGTCGAGTGTCAAAAAACGTGCGTCCGACCGCTACCCGCTCACTCATCATCATTAATTGACATGTTGTACAAATATTTTGTTAAAAATCTTAATGTTACTAATCACTCTGTAATATGAACCTGTTCAGCGGTACGTCATTAATTATAGAGGCCCTTTTTGTCGGCAGCCTGTTCCCACAAGCATACCTCAACCTGCGGCGTCGAACGACACAAAAAGCCACCTTTTAATAAAACTTAGAACAATATAACGAGGGGGCTGTAGCGACAACCTGCGACATTATACAAACATGAAGCTTTTAAGTTTGGGAGCCCGCGCCCGCAAAAAACAATCCGCGCCGGACGGAGCCGGGCGAGCAGCCTTAGTTTTTATCAGTGCATTAAATGCGGCGCATACGCACGGAGTAGGGCAACCAATTATACCGCAGGGGAACACTATCGACATTTCTTTTAATTGATTTCGAAAACTTGAACTTCGTACTATGTAGTAAATGCTTATTGTTTCATATAAAGTATAAATATGCGATTGAAATGTAGTCATTAAATCAAAATAATGTCTAAGTTTAGGTCAATAAAACCACCAACAACAAACACCGGATAATATAATAAACGAAGCGCACAATCTATATAAATAAACAGACACACAACATCGGCAGGTCCCGGCACCGCTACAAGTGTGGTCACCGTACAGCCGCGCAGACGTGCTCGGATGCTGCACGCTGCCCGCTCATTATCATCCAATTACCGAATCTCGTAGCACTCAGTCACTCAGTTACTCAGCACTCACTGGGAGATACTCGCTCGAGTTGCAATTGTATTTATAGTTTTATGTTAGTTTAAACATATTATCTCCAACCAATGTTTTACAAACACTGGTCGGATCTCTTAAACATTACACATACTAGAATGGCATAAAATATATCTCTACATAATTATACTTACATACAATGAAACAACTAATAAATTATTCTAATAACAGTCAGTTTTACAATTCCCGTCATCACAAATGTGGATCTACTATCTACATAAATTCAACACGGGTTGCATGGTTAGTACAGAGGCAGGGCCACCGGCTGCAGCGAACAGTGCCGCGGATTCGATGCCCGCACAATCCTCGTGCAAGGTACATGTGGGAATTGAACTCGTGAACTCTTAGTGTGTCACACAACTAATTACAACATGTATGTGAATTAGTATATTTGTAAATGCACCTATAACACGGGAGAAAATCCTAGTGAGATACACGGTTTAAAAAAAAATCAGTACAACTTGTACATTTGCAAGTTGTATTGATATTTTTTTATTTATTATTGAACAGCAAACGAGTCCTCAACTGTCGAGATTCCAGTCAGAATCTAGGTCAGTACTTAATGTAAGGATTAATAGATTTTCAATTTATCTCATTTAGTATTGTGAAACTACAAACAGAACAGAATCAATTGTATCGGCGAGCAATGTCTAACCTGTTTCCCAGTCGATGAATGCTCACTAACTAATAAATTAGTCCACAGTTACTGTTCGCGATTACGGTCCAATTACAAATTCATTACGAATTAGAAGCTTGCGAAGCTCACAGAAGTCAGTGAGGCAAGCGCTTGTTGTAATTCATGTTCCGTTCCCGCAACAATATGACAATGGATATACGTTTAAACTAAGTCGAACAGACGCGATTTACTATCTGCAGCCTCTGTCTAGCTGTGTCTCTTATTATCATGTTGTAATTAATCGTGCAAAATGACAATTCCACTCATATTTGAATCGTGAAAGTTTGTGTTTGCTCTTTTTATGTAAAAACTAGGTACTGTTATTTTATATTTAACACAGAGACAGACAGAGGCGGGACATAAAGGCCCTCAGCCTCCGCTACAAAACAATAGGCAATTCCTATTTACTGAAGCTACATAATGAATCGAAAATAAGAATGAGAAAGTTTATTTCCGACAAAAAGCACAAATACAACTAAAATTTTAAATCATAACTAGTAAATTTTCCATTTTAGGCAATCTAATTGCAATAAATGCATTCCTTATACTCGACGACAAAGCTAAACTACTCCTAAACTTGTTTCACAGTAAAAACAAAATCGTATCACTTGACTTGACTGGTATTACATTTTTATAATTACGCCGAACTAATCCGACGGGCACGGGCAGACACTAAGCTGTCGTGCAAGCATCCAATATGTAAGCGGAGGTAAGCTGCTTACTTAAGACATGGGAATTGAAATGGAAGAGAATGTATTGAGACAATTAGAGAGTTCATGATGAGAATAATTTGTTTCAGAACCCGCATGATGACACCAGAGTCACCTGGACCTCAATCTTCTCTTCTTTATTTAGGACAACTGCCGTGTGGTGAGGAAAATTATACTTTTATTATCAACTCTTTTGCCCGCGACTTCGTTTGCGGGGAATAGTGTCTTCCCGCAGGTTATTGGTATAAAAACTATCCTATGTCCTTTCTGGAATTTCAAACGATGTCTGTGCCAAATATCACAGAAATCGGTTCAGTAGTTTAGGCGTGAAGAAAAGACAGACAGACAGACAGAGTTACTTTCGCATTTATAATATTAGTTTGGATAGCCGTATTCTTCTATTGGGTGTGAATAGAGCTTACTAGCCCCGTCTTTGTGTATCTTAGCATTATAAATACATCGTGGCAAATTCTAGTTTGTAAACAAGGTTATCAATGCTTTTATTTACTGTATAAACATAATTAGTAAGGTTTAGTTATGATGGAGTGGGCGAGAGACTACACCGACGTCCGCTAAGGGTTTAAACGATGAGAGGACGCCGGCGTCCACTTGGGAATTAGTGGGTTATATATAATATGTAACTGAGGTCAAGACGAAGCGCTTTCTGATAAACCATATCCTCTTGGCAAGCGTGGAGACAAGGTAATAATATCTATTGAGGTAATGATATTTTTACCGTGGTGGAGATTATCGCGAGAAGAAGATCCTCCTTCATGGAGGAGGCCGTGGGATTTTCACGTTTGTGTGAATATCATAACTCTGTAAATACCATGTATAATAAATCTGTGTCAATGTAACTTTATTAAAACATCAACAAAATGTTTGAAAAGATTAAAGTTAACTAAGTAGGCTGCCTGGTCAGTATGTGGGACGGTGAGACGGAGCGAATTTTATATTCATTTTATTTCCTTGAAAGAGCTTATGAATGTACGACGTTAATCACAATATTATTGATTGGTTTTGATGTTGCTTGTTTGCCATTTTTCTAATGTCGTAAATAATAATCTATTATACATATATAAGTATATATTTCTTTATTTACATTTATTTTTATTACATACTAGCTACTCTCGCGCGGTTTCACCCGCTGCTCGGCTCTCGAAACTAGTAAATTTTCCATTTTAGGCAATCTAATTGCAATAAATGCATTCCTTATACTCGACGACAAAGCTAAACTACTCCTAAACTTGTTTCACAGTAAAAACAAAATCGTATCACTTGACTTGACTGGTATTACATTTTTATAATTACGCCGAACTAATCCGACGGGCACGGGCAGACACTAAGCTGTCGTGCAAGCATCCAATATGTAAGCGGAGGTAAGCTGCTTACTTAAGACATGGGAATTGAAATGGAAGAGAATGTATTGAGACAATTAGAGAGTTCATGATGAGAATAATTTGTTTCAGAACCCGCATGATGACACCAGAGTCACCTGGACCTCAATCTTCTCTTCTTTATTTAGGACAACTGCCGTGTGGTGAGGAAAATTATACTTTTATTATCAACTCTTTTGCCCGCGACTTCGTTTGCGGGGAATAGTGTCTTCCCGCAGGTTATTGGTATAAAAACTATCCTATGTCCTTTCTGGAATTTCAAACGATGTCTGTGCCAAATATCACAGAAATCGGTTCAGTAGTTTAGGCGTGAAGAAAAGACAGACAGACAGACAGAGTTACTTTCGCATTTATAATATTAGTTTGGATAGCCGTATTCTTCTATTGGGTGTGAATAGAGCTTACTAGCCCCGTCTTTGTGTATCTTAGCATTATAAATACATCGTGGCAAATTCTAGTTTGTAAACAAGGTTATCAATGCTTTTATTTACTGTATAAACATAATTAGTAAGGTTTAGTTATGATGGAGTGGGCGAGAGACTACACCGACGTCCGCTAAGGGTTTAAACGATGAGAGGACGCCGGCGTCCACTTGGGAATTAGTGGGTTATATATAATATGTAACTGAGGTCAAGACGAAGCGCTTTCTGATAAACCATATCCTCTTGGCAAGCGTGGAGACAAGGTAATAATATCTATTGAGGTAATGATATTTTTACCGTGGTGGAGATTATCGCGAGAAGAAGATCCTCCTTCATGGAGGAGGCCGTGGGATTTTCACGTTTGTGTGAATATCATAACTCTGTAAATACCATGTATAATAAATCTGTGTCAATGTAACTTTATTAAAACATCAACAAAATGTTTGAAAAGATTAAAGTTAACTAAGTAGGCTGCCTGGTCAGTATGTGGGACGGTGAGACGGAGCGAATTTTATATTCATTTTATTTCCTTGAAAGAGCTTATGAATGTACGACGTTAATCACAATATTATTGATTGGTTTTGATGTTGCTTGTTTGCCATTTTTCTAATGTCGTAAATAATAATCTATTATACATATATAAGTATATATTTCTTTATTTACATTTATTTTTATTACATACTAGCTACTCTCGCGCGGTTTCACCCGCTGCTCGGCTCCAATAGATCGTAGCGTGATGTTTAATAGCCTATAGCACTCCGGAACATTGTAGCTATCTATCAGTAAAAGAGTTTTGGAAATCCGTCCAGCAGTTCCAAACTTACAAACTTACAAATTTTACCTCTTTATAACATTAGATATATGTATATCTTGCTTTAATAGCTACTTTCTCATCCTTCTTATTTAATGGTTGACTGCCTCCATGTTCGAGTGACCGCAAGCGTTACCACCATGAGCCCTCAGGTTGGATTCATTAATCAACCAATGCTGTTGAGTACTGTTTATTTTCAAAAGCGGTCAGTGTACCCGCGGTGAAAAGCAACAGGTCAGAGGTTTAAAAACTTTGCGCTAAAAGATGCTTAATGTTATATTTTCTAACCCTTGCATATAACACAAGAGCCTATTACAGCTCTCAATTAGCTGCGCAACAATTATCTCCCCGCGAGCGGAGCAGAGCGCGGTCCATACAGTTCCCGCTAAACCCGATCATTACGCCCCATTACCCGCTAGCTATAATAACATACCACCTTGACCATGCAAGCCTTTTTGCACGTTCCAGGAATCGAACCTGGCCCTTATTAAAGCCTCCAAATGATTCGATGATTGATTCCTGTCTGTTCGATGTGTGCAAATATTTATAATTTCCTCTCTATATCGATTTTTTAAATACACAACGATTAGATAGGTACATTAAGACATAAGACATTAATTTTCGTTTAGATATCTGAGCTTAAATATTAATCTTACTTATATTTAATATGAATATTATAAATGCGAAAGTTAGGATGTTTGAATGTTTGGATGTTTGTTACTCGGTCACGCCAAAACTACTGAACGGATCTGGATGAAATTTGGTACAGGCATAGGATACACTTCGGAATAGGACATAGACTGCTTTTACCAACATGCCACTTTCATAAAGGTATGCTGCTATAGTATCCATATAAAACGAAGAATGTCGAGGAGGTACATAAAGATAGCACCGCGTCACAGCAGAATGTATCGACAACATCCTCGTGAAACACTCACGAATAAAAATAACACAAGAATCTAGAAAATCTCACTAAACGATGGATCTATAACGTAATGATGATTATCTATAATATCACATTACTCAATAACAAATCTTGTTAAACCAAGCTGGTAGTGTCCACCGCTTTCTAACATCGTCGACTTTTTCATTGGCATGCGAGCTATGCTTGTAGCTCCGTGTTCGGCACGCCGCGGTGAGCTATCCATTACGACATTAATATCAGGATATTTGTCATTAATTTAATACTGGATGCCTGCTTATCTATTAATTAGATAACTCAGGAACACATAGCTAACATAGCAATCTATTTCTCCATATAACAACTTCCCTTGTACGAGTATAGTGGTACGCGCCATCTTGTACGCGTAGTTCGTTGCTTCAACTGTCTTCCACGTTCAGTAATCTTCCACGTTACACATTGTATATATAGTAAAATATCTTTATGTCCATAGTTATGATTGTCGTTACTAGTTACCGCTGCTAAATAAAATCTATTGAGATAACTGGTTTTATCTCAATACAATGAAATACATGTTATATCTCAATTGGCAAGAGTCCGGTGTAGCTTGCGCTTATACAAACACAGTAACCATACTACAGAATCAGGCAATTAAAACGAGTGTAAACTGATGTAGAAACGTGCGCACGCGCACCCCTCACACAAACAATAATATAAACATAGCAGCTTCTAGTGTGGGTGTCGACAAACAAATTGACTTCTTTTTAATATAGTAGTTTTTGGACAGACATATAGATACAAAAAATAATGTAGGTATGTATTGACATTACAAATATGTGAGATCTGATAGTAAATGCAAGTCGTTGTCTGGCAACGTCACGACATGTAACTATTACTACATTATTAACAGCTTCTACCCGGGTGCAGCGAGCGGGCCGAGCGGTGAGTACTTTGACGTTACAATATCAAAAGTTTAAGTTGTACTGACGACTACTGATGACTTGAATCCCATCAACAAATCGGACTGGTTTCCTTTATCAGTACGTGTCCGTCCAGTCGATGAACTGGTTGGTGGCACGCAGTCGTGCAGGCACCGTGCACGGTGCAGTGTGCACAGTGTCTGTGCACGCGGCACAGACAGGGAGCGATATTTTTTGCTCATTACGAGTAGACCGGTCGCGCGGCCTGTGACGCGTCTGTGAGCGCATGCCTTTATCTGCTGCACAACATCGACACAGATACAAAGTGCCAAGCCCATGCACGCAACAACTGTTTTTTTACAAATTATATGTTTCTTCCACGTAAACAAAACACGTACATGACCATGTCAAGTTGAAATACAACGCGCGTAGTAATAAAAACTAGAAAACTTATTCGACATAATTATCGTGTAAAGGGCAGCCGCCGTCGAACACGACGCAACAATTAAAGTGAGTGAATGCTCCAGCACTCTCACTGCGTCAGCGGGGCCTGATTACAGAGTGCCCACCTCACGAGTCACGCGGTCAGTGTGTGGGGGGGCAAAAGGTCACAGATACAGCGCGGCTATAATTTTGCCAGTTTTTCTAAAGGGCTCGAGGCTCGACGGATCAATTATTCGTCTGTCCGCCGTAACGGTTGTGGTGCTCGTCAATTAGCTCACAGGCACAGGTTCAAGTAACGGTGGTGCAGTGAAAGCGGCGCGGGCGGCGGGCGGCGTGTTCGTGGGCCATGCAGAGAATGACTGCACTATAATAGATGACTATTTGATCGAGGACTTCATCTTAATCACAACAGAATGTTTGTAGCCCGCCCTGGAGTGCGTTGACTTGTTGTATGCACATGCTGTAGTACCTCAATGTCGCGGCCGCTCCAGTTCCCAGCGCGCCGTGCCTCGTCCGACCACAAGCCGACCACAGCCAGTGTGCAGTGCCCGTATCTCCGAGCTGCCTCCGCTACTGGCTGCTATCTCCACTTATGTATCACCGTAACTTAGCTGGTTACTTTCACTACTACCTCCTGCAGTAAGGAATCTATCGAAACTATCTACTGAAGCTTACATGTTGTTACTATCATATCGTTTAGTTCTCATTTCCCAAAGCAAGACACAGTGGGACGTCAATCGTACTCAGTATCTCAGTACCGTCCCCCGTGCTAAGTATGTATCAGTGAGCGCATCGTTTGTCTGTCTGAGTATGTATGCTGCATGTTCTTTCGTTAGTTATGTCTGCTGCGGGTCACAAAAACCCCGCAGCGATTAGTTTCACATCCAGAGCCCGCGGATCGCTCGCAACTCGTGTGATAGCAAGGTACACAAAAATACACTTTGCATCGAGCTGTTAGGGTCGGTGTGGCCGGCAGATGTCGTTTGTGACTTAGAATGCAGTAGCAATGTCGCCGAGCGTCCTGCTCGGTCGCTAATTGCGGCGACGTGATGGGCCGGCTCGGGCCGACATGACGCGGGGACCGCGCGCCGGTTACTTCAAATCATTTCGTACCGACAGCGACTCACTCAATCCATACAAATTAATTGGCAGTCAGTAGAAAAACTCCTGAGCGACTGCTTTTATTGGATATTTTGTTAACGGTTTTGATATTTTACAAGTCTTATTCAACGTTGTTAACACATGCAGTACAGCAATAGTCACATTCGCATTACCTATAAACAGTAGGTGCTAGCAGTGGGTGGTGACTACACGTGCGTACATTCCTCGAGCACTATGGGAACACCTGTACGTGACGAGCGTTGTAATAGAGACACGATACTTTACCAGTAGACACAAATGATTTAGTAGTCGACAGGTACACAGGATACAAGTAATTTAATATTTTTAACGAATTTTACTATTCACACAACATAGCAACGTGGTGATTCGGATCTTGTCTCTGGATGCGACACGTTGGTATGCTGAAAAATCTAGTTGCGTGACTAATACAGTTTGTAGTACCTGTGGACTGTCTCGCGGCACATACAAACGAGCCAAGATGACATCTACAAGGAGGGACGCTGACGTGTCATGAGGCGGCTGTGACACGAGCAGTCGGGCCGTGGTCGCTGGTCAACGACTGTTGCCACAAGGTCACGACCGTCATTGTACAGGCCTATACGACCATATTAATAAGATTTTAAAGTGACGTCATTGACATTTACTGCTGTTTTATGAGTACGCAACCTGCATCGGCCATTCAACTGGTCATTTTATAATGTGTCCACCCATAACTTATATCCACCATGCATACGCATGTCGTAACCTGAATGAAATTAATTAAGTTTAAGTTAAGCACGATGGGGAATAATTATTTATTATTAGTACAAGTATAAGCTGTAGGTACCCTGGAATCTTAATAAGGGATTCAATAAAAAATAATCAGTAGTAATCACAGACACATGTTAAATCTGTCAAGTGACCAACTTAAGGACACCGAAACACAAAGAGAGCACAAATGATTTCATTACTGAATAGCGAGGTATAGAGCGAGGGATATATTGTCAGTGGTACTGTAGTGTTCCAGCCAGCAGTGTGGGAGACAAGACTCGCGTTGTTCGTCTACGCTGACGCGTTGCAGGTCACCGAACAAAACGCAGCACTTTTCTTAGAAGCAAGTCTTAGAGTAGCACGCAGGCGATGCTACCATTAGCGTATTGCACATTGTACACCTGCGTCAGTGGCTGCACCTCGCGACACCACTCCACTTATTACTGCAGTCGCGTCGCCGTCTTCAAAACAAGGACATTTCTTAGTCCTACGAAATTTTGCTGTTCTATCTTTGGAACCAACATAACAACTATTAACAAAGTGTCTTCTTAGCCATTAGTGTTTTAATTTTAATCTGTTTGATCTGTCACCATCGTTATGCGTATCTCACATTCAATCACAAACATTTTGCCATTATTAAACTGATGAGTTTCGTTACAACGCATAGCTACTCAATAATCTCACGGACTTTGACCGTTGTAAGTTTTTTGTGATCACAAATAATAATTTTCCATTGGTCAAATACTAATTGTAATCACAAATCTGTATAACAATACCGCGGTGTGGAGTCCCACAAGTGACTCGCCACTGGTGTTAATCAAAGTAGGTTCGTTTCCCGGCCCCAGCAGGCGTCACGGTGTGATGTGCACTCCCGGGAACAATAGCAATCGGTAATAGTTCTCCCACAGACGGTATAATTATTACCACGATTACGAAGGCGAGTATTACTGCCAGTGACTCACTCCCCGGCCCCGAGTGCCGACACTCTGGTAATCAACTCACTCATTGTCAGTATTATTTGAATAACTTCGACTACGTTAACGAATCAAAATGTAATTACAATGACAAGCGAAACGTATAAACCCACTAATATTGCTAAGCTTAAAAATATTGTATCTACATGTAAGTTTGTATCTACAGGAAATCGTGGCCCTGTTTTTGTGCGGTTCTCAGAAAGAATGAAGCAATAAATAGAAATGCCAAAGTTCAAGTTTCTCATTTGTAGAACAAAACGACCTAGTACCTACGTTATAATTCGGTAGAGCACCACAGCCCAGGTACTAAGCCGGTAAGTGGCCGGGTAGCTGTTCAGACCGCAGCCGCGGACGCATGGACCGTGAAATAATGGAATAGCGTCCATCCGTGGGAACTGGTGGCAGTCCACGGCGCGCCAGGCCACGAGGCTGCGACCCGTGCCCCGTGAATGATCCGATCATATCGCACACTTTTTGTTCACTGTTTACTCAAGAAACATAAATGTTCTATTTTAAACTTAAAAGTAAAACAGTAACTAACGAGCAAAACAAACAAAAAAAAAACAAAAACATATGCAAAAATGACACAAATAATTTTAAAACATTGTAAGTAAATCCAACAAAAAGTTTGACCCCGACGTGATTTGAACACGCAACCTTCTGATCTGGAGTCAGACGCGCTACCGTTGCGCCACGGAGTCGATGAGCAACAAGCTGAAATAACGCTTCCATATCTCAAAGTACTATTGACGTCAATTGTGACGCACTGATTCCTATGAATGGAATCCCAAACTTGAATGCAGGAGCGTTGCCCCGCCCGCGCCCCGCACCCCGCACACCTGACGCGCCATTTTCGCAATATTACACAACTCGTACATTACTTCAAACTCAATAGCCGTTAATCTCGTTTAACTTTATTTATATTATTTTGCTGGTTATGTGGGTTCTAATAGGTTTGCGCATTCGTTCAGATAACGTCAATGAAGAATATAGATATTGTTATGTTATGCGAACAATTCTCTACACTACTGATTTTCTTGTTTTGTTTGTGGTTTTGTTTTATGTCTACATAAATAAAAATAATTCTCTGATTAAGAAACATTAATATTTAATTAGCGATCGTAAAATTACGTTAGTGCACATACCTACAGCGTGTGTGGTCCAACCAAACTCTTAAACGTTTATGTAGATATAATGTTGCACTCGGGGAAATAAACAGCTTTACGGGCAGACAGTAAATACGTGTAGGTACATATATATTTATAATATATTACAAACAACTATTACAATTTCCCACTAACTCTCAAACTGAAACTAAGGCGGAAGAGTTGTGTACGTTTTGTTGTGTTACTCTTTCAAACTTAGCAGGGATTGAAACTATTTGGGTCTTTCTAGAATAGTAAATATTAAGTTCTTTATAAGTATTTCTGTTTATCATTAAGTGGTTCAAGTCCCGTTGGATGAAAGAATGAGAATTAAATCAAACCAGTAAACATACACGACTTCCTACTCTTAACTATATCTCTCTTCAGGTTTACAACGCGGTCCCTGCCTGCAAGCAGTGCCAGCCCTCCGCCCTCGGTCGGTGGGTCAGCCCTCACTTTACACTGCCTTAAAAACTTTCCCTTTTCGAAAAAACCCTAATCCTTGTTTAAAAGTAAAGTCATTAATCTTCACGACACTGATCCGAGGGAGCTGGCAGGCAGAATGTGAGGACTGAGGAGTCAGCTGAGTTTTACATAAAAATAAAATCGACAACTATTTGGTACGTCAGTCAGTCAGTCAGTACTGTTTCTCGATTTTTATCTCTACTTTTATAACATTTTCTATTTTAAGAACCTTTTTAATGTGTGCGTGTATGTACAATGTCTATGTAATAAGCTTTATCGGAATCGCGGTTTACCCGTTTACGTGCGAAATTGGAATTCATTCTTACCTATCTATTCTCTCGTATAGATTAGTATTCGACAGAAAAGCAGGCAGAGTCAATTTTATCATTTGTATATTTAAAAAACCGTCGATAACACCCGAATACAAATTTATGGCACATGAATGCTCAGTGAGAATCAATTAGCATAGATAAGTACAATTAAACTATGCCTACCCATTAGAGGAAAGTTGTTGGCCGTCACTAACGGCTTATCTAATCTGCTCGCTAATTGCCGAACTCTGCGAATCGTCGCTATAAACTTGTTCACACTCATCGGTACCTGTCGAGCTGTTCACTACTCACACCTGTCAATAATGTCGTGTTATATTTGGTTTCAAGCAGTAATCTATGAGGAGTGTCAGCTCGTATGTGTAATAATAGAAAGTTATCAACACTTGACAGAAGTTTTACAGAGTCTTCAAGTGTCAATCCATCAGTACATATACGCAGTGCGTGGCAGGGGCAGCCCATTCGTACTGCAGAAGGTTAAAGCAATATAATATTGTAGATACACATGTGAGACATAACCCGATTCCTTTTGCTGATAGTTGGCACTTGACAATAGGAGCAAGGAGTCAGTCAGCCAAGGCTAAGAGATATTTAACAAAACCTATGTAGATTTATTGATTCTAATCATTACAAATTAATTAGATAAAACTGATGTTCTTTTATACCTTACTACCAAACTCAAACTTCCACAAAATTAAATGATGCATGTAACCACAGGTTTTCATTATAAGAGAGTGGCTTTACACAAAACGTATTTTCATTTAAATGTCCAATAAAATAAGATCACAAACGCTGCTCATTTTTATGATCTCCTTATCGCGCTATAAATCGTGTGGGGTAGAGTTACCGTGGGCCTCGCAGTGAGGAGGGCTGCTTGCAGGCAGCATCCCGGGCCTGGCCGCTGTCGGCGGGCTTAACACACCCTCGCGTAAAGTGGGTTTAAAGCCGCCACTGATCTTTACAGCAGGGATGCCGCAAGGAGATATACTAGGGCCATCTCTGAGTTTCTACTAATAATATTCATATTATTTGCAGAATGATTTCTATTTCTACTATTGTTTTATCATTAAGTATGATTTCAAGTGTTATAATATTTTGCCACAACTATTTTACTTACACGGACAAGTATAACTACAAAAATGTATTTCCCGTGATATTTCTGGTTTTATTATGAATTGCAATCGCATTTGTTATATATTTTATTTATAAGCTATATCAAGCAGAGCATGCAGGTGCCTACGCCCTGCAGGACCTGTCGTTGCTACAGTCGCGTTGGTGTGAAGATGGCGCTGTGTGGCACAACGTGCTGGTAACGACGTTACAACTCCCATTACCTATATTTTATTCGCCATTTTCATAACATAAGGGCCGGCCAACAACAAGGTGCGTCGCTAATAAAATGTTATTTGTGAACAATTTTTGTTGTACTTGTTCAAGTGTAACTGACATCACGTATGAAATATTAACTTTCAGATATCGGTTGTGGGACAAATTAGAAATGCATATGAACTCCCTGATGCCTCGATGTCTCGCACGTATCGAATTATAGTAATTCGTTCATCATACATCACTGTACAGACATCGATTACTCTTAATAGCGTTGTTTCACGTGCACAAATGTTGCAAAGATTAATCGCACCGATTAGTCGTGCAATTATCTTAGAGAACTACTACCTCATAAACCCTTCATTTAATGTAATAACATACTACATTTTAGCAGATCGATTTGTGTTGTGTAGCTCCTGTATTATCTGTGTAGCTAACGTGTAGTGCGTGTGTGCTACTGTAGTGTTATTTGCCTGCAGCATTGTTAAGTACTAAATCAGTATTCATAGCAGTACGATATTACTCACGTTTCTATTCTATTTTCTTATTATTACTGAAATCCATTAAGCAGGAAGTTGGCTCAGAGTAAATCATTTATAAATATCACGATATGTGAAATTAATGTTTTCATTTCCGCAACATGGTCCTCCGCGCGTACCCTCTCGCCTGTAGCCCGCAGCCAGTACCCTCCGTAACCACGCGAAGCTGCTCCAATTAATACTTAACTCCATACTGCGTGCTCGGGAGCTGCTCGCGTGTTAGCTCGCCACAAATCGTCGGTGACACGACAAAATCTACCACGCCTTGCCTTATATCTGATGACGGAGATCTGATAAATCTTCGCTTTTCCGGCACTAAGGGTCTATTACTGTATGAAATACGCGGATCGCGCTGTGATGGCTTCGAACTTGGGACATCAACAACTCTATAGTAAGCACAAAACTACTGATTGAATAATTTCGGTTTAAAACGAAGACTTCCGCAGTACTTCATTAAATATTAGATCATACAATTACCGAACAACACACTCATGGTGTGGGACAAAGACAAAAATGATTAATTTCATAACAAATGTGGCTATTTCGTAACACTATACATGTTTACGTTACTTCGGATTCAACAAGTATCATAATTAGAGTCATATAAAGTTAGTCTCCTGTGAACATGTGTTGGCCGGACCCGCGGCGCACCGGCGGCGGCGGAAGGCCGCAGTTAAGACTATTTTAGTGGCAGTGCAGCACTCGCCGGAAATCTCATTACGTCGTATTCTTCAATACACCACGTCCTCGACTACAGCACACACTCGCCACTCGCCGCTCACAGGAGCTGACATTGTATGTACTACATACCGAACTATTCACGTCATTCGTAGAAGACATTGATGTTTGGAGGGAAGAATAATATGGCTGTCAGGTGTTGTCACCCTTTTAATGATTTTAATCTCAGAGCAGTTTCATCTTTAGATGCAATTCATGTATTTTATCTGTGTGGAATGGTACATGGTACATGGTAGTTGGTGGTAAATATCTATGTCTGCCAGTAGTTCGGCTGTGTCGCCGTCTCCAGCTACCAGCACTCAAGTACAAGGTAAAGCGAATTAAAATAATATTAATATCCATAGAATGTGAGCAGTTACTAGGCCCACGCTCTCTGTCCAATAGACTCTGCCTGTACTCCTATTATCTGGACACGTGGACAGCGCCAGTGTCGGACAATGCCGGGCAGTGGCGCACGCGGGCCCGCGCCGCGCGCCCTCCGGACGTAACGCGCGGTTTGTGACAACTGTGGCATATTGTGACACGTGATAAATACTCTGATAATTTATTTGTACACGATAATGTCCTCCGGCGACAACTGCTCATTCTGCCCAATGCCCAGCTAATCCTGTGTAAGCTGACGCGTCGGGTTGTTCTCAAGACATTTGCATTTTCTAATTCAGGTTATTTTTGACTCGGCTTCATTTTAAACTAGAAGTAGATATAGATCCACGTCACTGCAGGCTGTAACGGTATTGTTTACGAAATGAGCGGAGATTTGTGTGGTTCTACATATAGTTGGTTATCTCTGGTGTTGTTTACGAAATTATAAATATTGACTATATTAAGTTAGGTACTTTATTTAATCACCAAAATTGCGTTCTATAAATAACGTAAACAATATATCCTGAATCAAAGAAGTAGATAAGTGAAAAGTTGCAACTACTATCTAAATTCGAAGCGGTACTTAATTTGGAGAGCACTAATATTTAAAACAGTAACAACACAGTCAACCCCAGCACGTAAAATATGAAACACTAGCCTAAGAACAAAATGCATTCAGCCACCTCAGTGGACGGGCGCGATATCAAAGAATAAAACTGTCAAAACCCATTTATATGAATAATGCCTGCTAACAGGGCAGTTTCTGAATCACATGTCCTTGCGAACTCAACCATTGTCACTTCAGAATAAAGTTTATTCTCCGTCGAGGTGTGTCCATAAAAGTAAGTTAACTGGATTTTTATGGAGCGTATGGTAAGTGGCACTTTATGTCGGTTTAGGAGGGAAGTGTGAGGGAAAGCTTTACGGCGGAGATTTAAACTGTACGGCCCGGGGCGGGGAGGCTGCAGTCGCGCCCGGTACTGATCAAATATTACCGACTTCAACTCCATTTTCACTGGAGGATACTCACTGGATTTACTTTCTCAAAAATTAAGAAACTTACTCGTATAAAATACACACTAAAACAATTAATAAAAATGAGTGAGATTTCGCGTGTCGTATGGAAACAAGTTTGACTGGTCAAAACCAAGATGTAACCGACGAATACAATCTAATTGTAACCCTAAACAAACACGATTCCGTTTCGTAGCACTATAGGCATATGTAGCTATACACTGTAGGTGACTGAGCTTAGTGCCCATAAAAGCGAACTTATTTCCTGGCGCTAATAACCCGACAACAGATACAGATTTCACGATGCCTTCACTATAATTACCGTAAGTGCTAAACGGCTATATATTAAAGAACAATTAGTTTCAACCCGCACTACATGCTAGCACCTAACTATTTGCTGATGTAAAGTGGAATGAATAGTTGACGATGAGAAGTTCCTGTTTACAATAACTTCCAAACGTAGAGCTGACATCTAAAGCCAAATTTATATTTATTTCCAAAGGTTGCCTGTCCTCCCAGTGCCCTCTCTAATACACTGTAGCCATCCGCCGCCACGTTCGGCAAACATGTGATGAAGAATGGAGTGTTGGCTGTCAGTCGAACTGTCCATTCAATCAGTATCGATTGTCGGCGCTCTCAGACTCTCTGACAGCCGGCTCGGCCTAATAGGGTCACCACACTGCTTAAAGAGAGACAGGCGTGTCCAGGATCATATTCCTGTGAGTAGTCAATTAAATGCCACCAGTCGCTGACGGGGATGTCGCCACTACATGTTATTCGATATCGATGGTGTTCTGTCATACAGCTTCTGTTCATGGAAGATGATCCTTCCCTTGATTTATTTTATAAATAAATACTCTATTTCTACTAATAGTTAACCTAACCACAGCCTCAGGACAGTGACCAACTGCTCAGGTTGCGTGCGCACTCCGTCACGGAGCCGGCGAGCAATCAGCTCGCTGCTCGCTGCGGTTACATTTTCAATTGACACTCGACTAGGAAACGGATATTGTAAGTGACAGCCGAACAGATACGCCGCGTGCTTTATTTGCTTTTAATTTAGAAAGTGCGCTATGTGGGAAGATGGCGCGCTCGCCGCGGTGTCGGCCACGGCTTTGGTTGTACTTCTTTTTGAAATACCTCGGAGTCATGCGTTTCTTGTATACTGTCAGTGAAGTATTATTATGTTTATTGAAAATAACGGCTAACTCACGTGAATTAACTTAAAAAAGCTCTTCGTGAGACATAGTACATTAATTTTTACTTTTAATATATATTATAATATATAATGTCTCACGATAGGTACTATTAAAAAATGGAGTAGCTTAATGAAAGACTTTTTTTCTTTTTATATATGTATATAAAAATGAATTGCTGTTCGTTAGTCTCGCTAAAACTCGAAAAAGGCTGGAGCAACATGGCTAAATGTGGTCTTGAAATATTCTTGGATAGGTATACGGGGCAGGTTTAAAGCGCATTGTTGGTCTGATGGTGTGCTTGGTCGGAGCAAGCATAGTTTACGGTCCGGCGTTAGGCTAAAGGCTTGCATTTTTTGCCTGGTTCATTGGCTATGGGCTGACAAACTCTTCAACTTGAGAACTGAAGGGTGTTCATATAAACAGAAGCAGCACAGGTCGAAATCTTAGTAGTTTGTATAATGTTAGGCTAGGTGGCCTCAATGGCACCACCTCAAGCTGAGCTGCGGTCAGGGCCCGCCGTGCGGTCTGCGGGCGGCGCCGGGCGGCCGACCGATGTTTATGTTCCCCACTTTCAACTACATACAATGACACATTTCGGTTGGCTTACGTATTGTACGAAAACTATATCTTTATATATAAAAATGGATCGCAAAATGTGTTGGTAATCGCATAACTCAACAACGCCTGGACCAATTTTGCTAATTCTTTTTTTGTTGTGTTTGTTATTGTCAGGAGAAGGTTCTTATCAAAGAAAATATAAGAAAAGTAGAGGGGAAGATTATGAAAAAGTGACCCTTTGATAGAGAAATAGTTGGACCCGTGCGAAGCCGGGGCGAGCTGCTAGTACTATATAGACACGAAACGTCACTGAGTATTCAGAGTAAGAGTTTAATGAAAGTTTTGAATTGTTCAATCGACATGCTATCGATATCTTATACCTGGGCTCTTGTAATGTTATAATCTTGCATTATAATAATTCTCTCAGAATTTCGAACCTTTAATTCGATACACCGTTACCCACGCTCAATACTGCAAACCAAAATGTTAACTAACCGACTGACCCACCGCTCTAACCGTGACCTTATTATTGTACCTAACATCTTATGTCGATTTAACTTATTTCTCTAATTTGACCATCAATTCACCTTCGACATACCAACAATTTGCAATTAAGTACTTATTTATTAAATTAAAATGAATGAATAATCGTTAACCTTTACGGTTTATAAAATTAACGAATTAGTATATTTGCAACGCCTTGTATATCGAAACATACAATACCTATTTATTACTATTGCTTACAATGTGTTTGCGTGATGGCGTATGGTACAATGTTCAACATCAGTCAAAGCCAAAATTATTTCTTCCAACTAAACCATACATTGGTTTGGTGATGGCTTTCAAAAGAAACGTCAAAATAGAAGAATAGCCTGTCCATGAGATCGTCAGTGAAGCTTTTTTTTTTTTGTGAGGGGAAAATCATCAAATGACTTCTCCCGCCCAGGGCCGGGCAGGAGGGAGTGTCAGACTCTTACTGACTAAAAACCCCCCTGTTCCTTCTCCTGCTCTGTGCCGAGGTCGCGGTACCTCATTGCGCTTACCCCGCAACCCCGGCTGAACATCAGCCCTTTAGGGCCCCGTCTGTGGTGGTCGAATGGCTCTTTGAGGCGCGCGCGGAACGCTACGCGCCGTACGCTCGGGCCTGGTTCTGGTCGGGCGGCGAGCTGCCCTTACTCGCCGACCGCAGGCCCGTACTTACGGTGGCCGGAGATCGTCCCTCGATCCCCGACGCCCGTAGTGTCGCCAGTTGCGGCTGCTGGGGCGTGAGGAGGAGGATTGCTCCCTCACGCGGGCCGCCATCGTCAGTGAAGCTGTGGTGCTTATTCCAACCAGTTGCAATCGTACTACAGTTTACCTGACCCATCCGAAAGATTAAGGAAATCGTCATCAGTGGGCTGCATATTAGAGTGAGAAGAAACAAAGAAGCGACACAAATTGATTGCACCGCATGCCGCATGTCGATGGCAGCCGGTTCAAGGACACGACTAGAGGTAGTACAGGCACCTACTCTCAATCCACAAAAACCAGTCGAATGACAAATCAAACGCAAAAAATATGTAACAGGTTAACATGGCGACGCGACGCACAACGAATTGATCACACAAATTATGAAAATGTTTATAATTAAAAGTTTAAAACTGGTCGAATCGAAGCACTTAAATCCGCAATAAAATGTTTGCCATAAAATTAAATTATACGCGATGTCGTATCAATAAGTCAATTATACATAATTACTACTGGTTCCTCGGTGGCTTCTGCATGTCAAATGTGTTATACAACATAGAAGCAATGTTTTAATAACTGGATACTAATAATTAAGACGAGCTACCACGGTGTATGTGGACAGCGTGACAATGGCTCGGCCCGCGATGGCGCGACCTGCGACCTGCCGCACCTGCCATAGTGCCGACTCCCACACAGCGCCCCGCCCCCGGACCTGCGCGCGCGCATTGTATGGTACGAGTACGCGCTACCTTTGTTCCGTATAACACTTTTTGTTTTTGTATTGACAAATATGAATAAAAATAATGTTTATCGTTTCTCGGCTCCAAAAAGGCAAGGTTATTTATATACTAATACGCGCACAGTTAATCGCTGATTTACCGAAACTAATGGGGCCTGACAAACATAATCATTAGTATTATATTATATTATAAGTAACTAGCTGCTCTCGCTCGATTTCACCCGCTGCTCGGCTCCATTTAATCGTAGCGTGATGTTTTATAGCCTATAGCACTCCGGAACATTGTAGCTATCTATCAGTGAAAGAATTTTAGCAATCCGACCAGCGGTTTTAAAGATTACCCCCTACATACAAACTAAAATCTTACAAATTTTACCCCTTTATAATATGCTAGCTACTCTCGCGCGGTTTCACCCGCTGCTCGGCTCCATTTAATCGTAGCATGATATCTATCAGTGAAAGAATTTTGGAAATCCGACCAGCGGTTACAAAGATTACTCCCTACATACAAACTTACAAACATACAAACTTTCAAATTTTACCTCTTTATAATATTAGTATAGAAGTATAGATATGTAGTGTGATTGTTCGGTATTCAGAAAGAGTATTCAGAAATTGTTCAAAATTTTGAAGCAAACATGATAACGTCTCCTTGTATTGTACCTCTGTACAAACCAGCACTAGGGTAATTAGTCAGGTATATGTATGGTAGCACTAGTCCCCCGCGTCCGCAGGCTGCAGGCCGGCAGTGGTTGCAGGCCCGTGTTGCCTTATTCATGTCCCAGCAGGTACAGATGTAACTGTCGACGGTTTTTGTGCGCGCGCACGGCGTCGGGTCCGGCGCGGCTATACCGGGAACACATTTTCTCCGATTACAATAAAAAGCGGGACTAGAGGTCCTCTGCTGTGTAACACTTACACGGAGACGATATTCACGAGTTTTGCAAAATATAACAACAGTATCGCTGTTATAATATTAACATTCATTATTATTATTCATTGCGTTTTAATGGTAAAACCGTTAATGTTAATATGAGGTTTGATACCGACTTACCTACTACTACTTATATACCTACTATTAAACATAAATCGAATAATTATTAATTTTCTTAATAATTATTAAGGGTCTTTGAGGGTGTTAATTTGCCACGACCTCTGTAACTACACAGATTAGTGTGCCGGTTCCTGTAAGAGCTCGTTAAGTAAGTAAATAACTTGGAAGCTGACCTGTCCTGGTGCATGACGTCAGCGCGCACCCAGGGCGCTGCGCCCCACTCCTCGTCGTCGCGCTCCTCGGGCCGCGGCCGCAGCAGCCCCGACAGCCACGTGTACGACTTGCTGCGCTTCATGGCAAGCCGCCACTACCGCCACTTCCACACATCACACCACACCAACATTGCTTGTTGCTAAATCACTTTTTGACACTTTGCACTTTTGTATTCGACTTACATCGCGTTCTCACTGACACTTTAGTTCCAACTATAACTCTCGGTTCACGCCACTGTGCACTTTTGTTGGTATTTATTTGGCACGTTAGTGTATTGTAATGGCGACTGTAACTTTATTATATTGAAACTATAAGTTTATTACATTGAAACGTATGTAGTATTGGGAAGACATCGCTCAGCCCCTCCTTCTCTCTACAACAAAGTCCTTATTAGTTTGTTTCGACACTTGCGGCTAAAGCCTTAACTTCCATCAAAATGTCAATTAATTTTTGACTCATTAAAATTTCTCACTTCAACACACAATGATAAAATACACAAACACATCTGTACAAATATTCTAATTGGTACTTTATTGTTGTGTGGATAGAGTACACATCACTTTGTGTGTGAAGCTAGAGGTCATTTTGTCATCTCATCGGAGAAAATTGACGTCTTACGAGTGATGGTAAAAAAATTTGTGTAGAGGCGCGAGTGTCGGTCACAGCAACGGTTCTGCAGGTCGATCCCGAGTGACTACTTGTCTCGTTTTATGTTTACCCACTCCCAAACTTGATTTGAAATAAAATATGAACAAGTACTTGCATTGTTAATTATTATTTATGCTGAGTACTATATTCTAATCCAAACGGAAATCGTTAGAATGTTAGATAGTTGAAAAAGAAACAAGTCCCATTTGTAGACACGTAACCCCTAAAAGGCGATGTCAAGTCCAAAACGTACCCGTTAGTTGTAGAATACGGTGTTAATCAATCAGTGTAGCGTGTGGCGAGTGTCGGGGTACCGAGCACCGTGTAACGTCAACCAGTTCAATACTACATACGTCTCACTGACACTGCAGCTAACGCCGAGCTTTCCCATTCGGCCGGGTAGCGGCCAGCTGAGTACCTGGAACAGACGGAACGAGTTAGCGATACTTGTCGATGTAGTAACACAGGGCACTGCGCCTGAGGTATGTAGAGTAGGCACTGCGCGCACTCGAGCCTACCTCCATGTGCTCTCGGTTATAGCAAGTACATGTTGAACAAACAACGAGATACAGAGTAACACTTGCTCACAGGTGATACAGCTTGTCTTCTGCAGACAGCTTGCCACTCTCCGGGCAAGTGACGATCGAGAGGGAACCTCGCGATACTAGTTACATGCAGCAAAAATCATATGAAAGCTAATGATAAAGCACCGCTGCCTGCGTACGCGCACAGATCCAGTTTCCTTTATTAACATTTAAACAGTCACAACTACAGTTACACAGTTTGTGAAATACACACGGTACTTACGATGGACGCCCTGACCATAAAGCGAGAATAAGTTTTTTCATTTTAACGTCAAAAGTTCTACAGTTACAGAACTACATCTACAGTGTAACGTACTCAACGAACTTGTGAATGAATCATGGCGACACTTAGTGGATTTTCATTAAAACCGTATTCTGGAAATGAGCAAAGTTCTCTCAAGCGCTTAAGATAAAAAGTAACGAAAGTATTTTTGTAATAAAAGTCTATTTCCTCCTATAATGGGAAGTAATTCGACTTGGCATGAAGAAAGGTTCACTTTTGTATCGAAAAGAATTGGGGAAATGTCTGATTGTGGAGTATTAATCGGTGTATGTTCCGATCGATGAGAATGATTATGTCGTGAGATGTGGTCGTAACATTGTATGGAGTGTGGCGAATGTTACAATGTGACTGCGGACAGTGGGGCAACAACGTTAGGGACTATTAAGTTCGTCTTCACACGATATCTGGCCAATAAACCGTTTGGTCACGACTCTGTTGATAACTGAACATCGTCACATTGTCACTGACATACAGAAAACGTGTTAAGTTTGCTCTCTGTACAACAATGCTGCAGTTGCTACGGGCAATGCAAGTAATAATTGAAATAGGTGACTAATAAGTAACCTAAGTCTAATATAATATACTTCAATCCTCAAACTCTTTAACGGTTGACAACGCACTTGTAACTCCTTTATGTATGGACGCCCCTATTACCGCCAGGTGATCCGTCTACTTATTTGAGCCTATTCCATAAAAAACAAGGTCCTGAGTTGTCGCTCTAGGCAGTAGAGGGGACGCGAGCGCCGCGTCTCGCACCTGGGCGACAGTTTTCACACTACCTGCCAGTGTGTACTATGCACACAGTGACGTTGGTCGTAACCGGTGGTGCCTCAATTTGAGATGTCCAGTAGCCCTCATACGGAGCAGAATATATGTATGTGAAGCATGACAGAGAGCTCGACCTGAGCGAACTTCTGATTACTGAGAGACGAACAATGTTACGGACCACCTGTTCAAAACTAAAAGCTCATTATTTCAATAATGTCTTGCAACTTGTTGTTGTTATCATTTTGTTGGCCCAACATTACAGGGTGGAGGTTGCTCGTTTTATCTTTACACTTCAATTAGATTCAGATGTCAGATACGAATCTCGAGTGCAATAGTATGTACGGGAGTGTTGGCGCGGAATGCGTACACGCAGGGCGGAGGGCGGGGCAAGGCCACGAGAGGTCGCGTGTGTGTGATCTGCGCGGGCGTATGCAGTGTCAAGAACTTCCTCATGTTAGGACTTCATGATGAAACCTGGCTTCAGTAACATCGAGCGAGTGGTTTATCCACGCGTAAAAAAGAAATCGCACATTTTTTTCAGAAAATCGTCCAATGACTTGTCTCGCTGAGAGAGAGCAGCAGGCTCCTGCTGCAGGCCGAAGCCATTATTGCGCTTGCCCCGCAAAGAATGCGCACTGTGCGCGCCAACTGTTACACAATACTAAAACTGTGTGAAGTCAGTGCAGTACGTGGGAACGATGGAAAAACTTATCTATAAGCAGCTGCATTGTTATACGAGTATGGTAATCAGGGAAATAACACACTCGTTTAGTTCTTGTGTTATCTAACAAACTCGTAAAGTTATTGTCGTAGGTCAGAAATTGCTGCTTTTTTACTTCTTTAAAAAAACAACAATGATTTTATTTCAAAAACAGTCCATACCACAGAAGCTATACACCACCATTAAAAAAAACCCGCTTTATTTCTGTAAGCAGTGTCTATATACACGTATCTCGCGTCATGTATGTAAATAACTATTTATCTACATTTCTACGTAGTACATTGTTATCTTGCTAGTAAAACACCCTTACAGCTATATAAACACGGCTTTATAATATTTGGTTTTTAAATAAAATATTGTCTGAACTTAGTTCAAGAGAGTGAGGCTTTAGTTTACTTTAATGACAATGATTTATTTATTTCTTTATTTACACATTATTATGTACGAATATTGGTGGACTTGATGCCTGGTGGTATGCCCTGATGGTCAACCAGAAGGCGATGCAATATCACTAAAATGAGGAGTATATAATTTAATCCTTATTTTTTAACTGAATGATACATTCAACATGAACTGCTTAGCCAAGTACTGTAGGTACTTGTACTATCTCAAATATTTGCATGCGTTGCGTACTGTTGCCGTCAGGGCTCCCAGAAGGTACACGTGGCGCTCGCTATCTAACACTGCTGGCTCAATGCTACTAACAAACAGACTGTCTGTCCGTCTGTCACCGACTACTGACAAAGGTATGTCAACACAACAAGGGCACTCATTATGAGCATGTTTCATTAGCTATATGTATTGTGTACCTCTCATTAATTATAAAGCTTTATCACTTCAAATTGTACCACTACTTTGTTTTCTGTATAGTATTCACGTGGCAAATCCACCCACATAATTTGGATATAATTGAGAGAATTTTGTTAATAAATAGTATTTCGGAGTCTACCTCCGCAACAAGTTGATCATGATTTTGTGACAGCACATTAGACTAGCAGCAACTTAATCAATCAACGTACTTACGGCGGATAGTACATTCATTTATCACCCGCCATCGCTGATGAAGGCCATGCCGCGAGCCGTTCAAATCTAGCCGCTACATGCGCATGCGCACAACATGCATGCTGTATCACAATCTGATGCAGGACTCTGCGGTATGCACGTATACATCCGTTTCCCATCCATATGTGTCAAAACTTGGATCGAATCGCTAATAGATATTTAATTGAACATCCGGCCCTGCGCGATCCTGTAAGCAATCTGGTTGTACTCATTGCAAATACTACGCTCCTACTAAATAAACATTTGTCATATAGTTTAATTGTTTAAAAATTATACCAGGTAGACGATGTCTGCCTTCATTAAAGTTTTCTATACAATTAAAATAATACTTTTATGGAATAATCCACCGCCACCCATGGACACACCAGAGGAGTGCAAAGCCGGACATTCCGGTCTTTGACGGAAAAAGATTGGGCCTCCGATAATCATATATAAATATTTCGCAGTCAATAAATATAACTCGGTCAAACCAGACTATTCGTACTGCTACGAATCGTAATAAATAGTTTAATGGACAATCAACCACTATACAGAAAACCAAATCTATTAAGACCTAACACCTGGAACGATGAACCCCAGAAAAATGCTCATAATTATGTGAATTACAACAATAGGCAATGTTTCAGCTCTCTAAAACCAACATCAGGCAGATGGACAGACATTCAGAAATCACTGTTTGCACACAAACTTACACCGGATCGAATAATTGCGTAACAACGGCACTCGTCTTGCCCTGCCACTGTAAACATGACGATTGCGATTTAGGTCGCAGTGTCAGCAAGTAACATATGTAGAGCAAACTTTCTACAACTGCATACCTCCACTAAAATAAGCTCTAACTTAATACCTACGCAACTTGTTACAACCATAGCTCGTAGCACGAATTTCTTATCGCGTAGTTCGTAGCGCGTAGTTAGTAACGCGTAGTTCGTAGCATGTAGCAGCGTTAACCCGCTATTTAGAGGCGTGCCAAACCGGAGTGAACTGGCGAGCAACCGGTCGGAAGGAGTGCGGACAAAACACACACATTACATACGTGAATTAGACACGCTTATTTTCCTTATATGTCTTATTTCTTAATGTTCAGTGACGATATTATACATCATGATCATAACTAAATTTAAACAAGAATTATTCTAGGCTACTACGGAATTAGATGTACGTGTTATTTGCAAATAGATTAGGTATAATTACTCTATAATTAATACTAACATAAACAGTATATTCAGGAGGTGACGTGGCGCTGTGTGCTCTGACGTTATGTATTCGAGTTATGTTATTTGTTCCTGTGCCATCCGCTACTATTTACTACGCAGGTAGTTACATACACCCGCCATGCACTGCCCGAGCGCTGCCTGCAACCTGTACCTCTACTGCCACTAGTCCCGACTATTGTTTCTCTACTGGTATTTGAGGCAGCGTATGCGTCCACCTTTATTGTATGTCCTTTTGTGTCAATATGCATTTTATGGGGTCTTATATCGTTTTATGGGGGGAGGAGTCATCGAACGACTTATTAACACGTTATCAAAGTGCAGGTATAATAAGTAAATGTAACGTGTGACTACGTCTTCACTTCGACTTCAGTATTCTAAAATCTTGTTTTATACTTTTTCAGCGTCGGTTTTTGTCGTAGTTGGGTTTTAGTTTTTATACTTTTTATTATTTGTACTATTTTGGTGTTAAAGTGTATTTGTGGATCGCATAATATCAACAAAAGATAAGTTGGTGAACTAATATTAAGTAGTAGTAGCTATGAACGAAAATATGTGAATTATGTTATGTTTATGTTTAAAAAAACGTTGCCCCACATTAGGATTTCTCCTGTGTCGTGGGTGCGGTTACAAACATACAATTTTCTTCTTTACCTGAATTTCACATACACATGACACCCAGACCCGGAACAACAATTTGTGGATCATACAAAGAGTTGTTCCGTGCGGGAATTGAACCCGCGACACGTTGCACGGCAGCCAGTCGCCCGGCTACCGCACCAACCGTGCAGTCAAAATCAAATGCAATCAATGAATTATATGCAACCAGCCCATGAATACAAGCAAAGTCACAAACAAATGCTAGTCATATATATATTCAAAAATGTACGAGTAAAGCGCTTTAAAATGATACCAAACACGATATAATTATCATAACTTTTTTTTTACTCTGATTATTTTGTCGCTAGAAAACGCCACATTAGATTTTGTAATACATCATATAGCCTATAACCAGCTGACAATTAAGACGTTTCTAATGATATGTCATATGTCGAATTCAGATAACTAGTTTAGAAGTTAAGAGGGAACAGATGAACATACATATATATATACACACATACATACATACATACATATATATACATACATAGCCTGTCAAAATTATAACCCTCCTTTTGCTTTGCCGTAGTCGGGTAAAAAGTAAACGGACCTTTACGCAGATAGTTGAACCATTGCGCTGAAAATCGTGAAAACTTCCTTTTTGGGACCTTTGGCCTCGAGCCTAATCGATAGGCAACTTTTATATTTCATTAATGTAGGTGCTTCGAACAATCGGCCCCGCAGCCCCGGTGTATAACTGAGATAGTTATACACCGGGGCTGCGGGGCAAGCGCTATAAGGGACCGCGGCCTCCGCTTAGAGAAAGAGAAGAAGCGGGGTGTTAATTAGTCAGTAACCCCCTTATTACAAAACAAGGTTTATCTTTAGTCCAGGTTTAAACCATTGAGTCGAGTTTTGAATTTTGAATCTTATTGTCATCTACCTTCAGTTCGAAATACGAAAACTGGCTCAATGGTTTAGTCCTAGACTAAAGTAAAACCTTGTTTTGTAATAAGGCCGTAAGAGTCTAACATTCCTTCTCGCATCACCCTCGAGAGAGAAGTCGAATACCACTGGCCGATAAGTAAACATTTAGACATAAGAGTGACACAATTTATTTGTATACATGTATAAACGCCTCTTGCTTAAAATAAACCAGTGTTTGTCTATCATTGAACTTTCAATCATAAAATGAAACTACAACCTAATCTACCATGTACTAACTTTGAAAGTAAAATGAAAAAAAAATCTTTATTACAAATCCTTGCGTTTGCCAACATCTCGATACATTCTCAGATTAAACAACGAAGGGGCTTTGACAGTAGCAAGCAATGTACGCTAACGTATAGATAGGTACATGATGTATAGAAACTGATGATGTAGCAAACGCTTGCAGTGAGTGTGGCACGACACTTACACGAAGCAGCAGTACGACCGGCACTAGTGACGCCGGGCGCGCTGTGACATGTGGTGTCAGCAGAGAGGCAGGCAGCACGTACAACAACAGGCAGCACTACTTTACACCCGCACTGTGTGTTTGAACCTAGTGGTTATCAGCGTCGTGCGCCTACCCCACAATAAATATTTAATTAGCTCGCAGATATAGCGCGCCGCTCACTGCGGGGCCGGCGGCCGGCTCCTGCAGACTACTTCGCACTGCTCTGCCGGTGCCACTGCTGTACCCGTGACATTTCTATCGAGGCTATAAACTCGTTTTATTAATTTAGAACATACATATTCATTGTTTTAGATGCTGGCGAGTAGTCCTACTGGGCGCACGTTCGTCGCCGACCTCAGTGGATGCGGCACACTGAACGCCAGTCCCCGCCGGCAGCTGAGTGAGATACAGTGAGATACGTGCGAGTGTCAGCAGGCGGTTCCCGAGCCTGGCGGAACAGGTCACTGACCGTTGTGGCAACAGAGGGGGAGGAACATGGCAGAGCTGAACGCGGAGACCAAGCGCGTGCACCTGGACGAGGTGCTGGGGCAGTTGGGGGCTTTCGGGCGCCACCAGGCCGTCACCATGGCCATGCTGGCGCTCGTGTACGCCACCAACTCCATGTACAACGTCAACTACGTCTTCGCCGTCGAGGACGTCGGCTACAGGTACACACACATGCACGGCCACAGCTGATCGGTCACTTTCTGTCCTGTACCTAAACGTAATGCTAACATAAAGCTGCCGCGATAGTTGTTCACTCTCTGGAGGAGCCAGAGTAGCTCAAAACGCTTAGTGTTCACTTTATGATACATTATGATACATTATGTTATTTTGTTTTGTTTGGTGCACAATACTACAATTACAAAGACACGTGTAAAAGTACACCTGTATCGACTCCGGTGGCTTATTGAGCAACGCGTTTAAGCAAAGCCTTTTAAAATAATATCTAACAATAAATACAATTTAGCGCCATCCTCGCTTAATGTCAACATGAATACATTACCATAACGAGCTCGCGCCTGCGCATCGCTCACACGTCACACTCCTACATTACTGTACCCCCCCTCATAATGTTCATCATCAGTCATCACATGAGCATACAGCTTCACCCGGCGTCTGCCAACAGGCACTTCCTATCGCCCGATGGAGTATCCTACTTGGTTCTAAAACCTGTAGTTTTATAATTCGAGCAGGTATGTATTATTATTAGTGCCACACTCCTAAAATAGAAATAATTTTATTTATTACCCATTAAAGTTCAGGTGTGAAGCATAGTAATATACAAGCGGGTTGTCGTTTTATGTTCATTCAGTGACAGCAAACGTTTGTGTCGACTGTTACAAATGCTACAGCTCGTCAACGTGTCACAGATGCAGGATACCATCGTGCGACGGTCCCGACGCGCGGTTCAGCGTGCCCTGGCTGAACCAGTCGCAGGAGTGGTCGGACGAGCCACTGAAGCAGTGCCGGGCGCCCGTGGTCACTGGCTGCGCGCTCTCCAACCACACCGGGGATGAGCTCTGCACGCAGTGGGTCTATGAGAAGCCGGACAGCTTCACCGCAGAGGTAAGCTGCACTGCCGTATGGGGCAATTATTAATGTCGCCTGAATCTTTTCACCTTTTATTTGAAACATTTAATACTTGTACTCCTAATAAAAACTAGTATCGATCAGTCGAGCCAATGTTGCGTGTTTACAGGGAAACTGACAGAAACTGTACCCATATACCCATATATCTAGGCTGTAAATCTACTCAGAAACTATCACACTATGAGTTACACGGTATTCCTGTGGAAGCCTGGTCTTGCAAACAGTGTTTCAAAGTCAATGGTCCATTCATTCAACAATGGCAGTTCGAAAACTCAAACCTCAAATAGTATCAACTGAATTTAATAATTACAAATACATGCTTAAACATATATTCTTTACTTGTATTGCTGTATGGAACTTTCTCCTACACCTCGGCACTAAGATTAGATGTTCATTACTGGTTCACCGATATAAGCCGGCTTACGACCACGGTTATCATCTGATCATTAAACAGAAAACGGATGTACATTCATTACATTAAATTTAAATATAACAATAATTACTAAATGCTACCTATCAGTGCACACATACATCATGTGTGTTTTATATTCCCTCAAGGGATAGAAGTGAGCCTCCTCGAGGTGACTGTTTGAATGACATTACTTGCTTAATTAAATTATCTTGAACAGTAGGCAAACATGGACGCGATCCGAGATGACATTAATTTACAAAACAACTATGTACTAGCAATAGCTCCACAAACATTACAGATGCTCGTCAAATAGTTTAGTTAGATATACATATATAGTATAAATAGATAACACTGTCTGTGTATGCAACTACTGTATTTGATGAGAATATGTTCACACCTCGGGACACAGATGTACATACTGGTTTTGTGTCCTTATTATTGGAGGCTGTTAATGAAACATAACTAATTTTTGAGTTATTGACGTCCACGTCGACGTATGTATAGAAGTACCACTACGTATAAAAATACTACCTACTGCTAATTATAGTCTCAATTACTGTACAGGAACGCCACCAGTGAAGGACAATAAAAATCCAACAAGACTCGTAATTTCCTAAAATCTGATCTTGATGTAGCGTGTTAACAATAGTTTGTTAACATTTTTACCACCAGTGTAGGTACATCATTACAACAACCGACCGACGTGTTGCTGTGTTGCGGTGACCATGGTGTCTGCTGTAACATGTTACAGTGTGACGAGTGCATGGTGCGTGATATACATTATGTGTTCCAGTTCGGGCTGGCGTGCGACGACTGGAAGCAGACTCTGGTGGGCACCGTGCACAGCTTCGGCAACATGCTGGGCCTGCTCATACAAGGCCAGATCTCGGACAGGTTCGGCCGCAAGACGGCGGCGGTGTTCGCGGGCACGATGGGTGCGGCGCTGGGACTCACCAAGAGCTTCGCCACATCCTTCTGGTTCTACATCGTGCTGGAGGCACTCGAGGCGGCCGTTGGTGATGCGCTGTCTCCCATGTTTATGCTGAGTGAGTGCTCCTCCTAGTGTGGAACATTAAGTAATGTCTCTATTGCTGCCTTTCATAATTTTCAATGCAGTTAACTTGCTTTCGATCCACGCTTAGTCGTCAACAACACGATATAGTTATTTGTTCATTGTCTTCTCTTTGTATCCAGGTATAGAAATTGTGGAGAAAAAGCGAGCTGTTCTATTCCAAATGATTTTACTGAACTGTTACACATGCGGCCTCATCGTGATGCCGTTCATTGCATGGGCGGTGCCCTACTGGAGGAACTTCCTACGGGTCATCTACGCCCCGACACTTCTCATCCTCACTTACTCCATTTTCTTGGACGAAAGCATCCGCTGGCTGTACAGCAAAGGCAGGAAGGAGCGCGCCGTGCAGCTGATACAGAAGATAGCGAAGAGGAACGGCGTCAACATTGACGGCACCATGCTGGACAAGCTGGACTACGCGGATGAAGAGACCAAGACTGGCGTCAGCGACAGGAAGCTGCTCATGAAGACGTTCAAGTCCAGAATCATGATGCAAAGGTCAGCGCTCACGTAATTTTTCACGCAGCCATTAAGGAGTTTAATGTGTCTACAAAGCAATCAAAGCTTGTGACATGAAAAAAAGGGCTGACTATAATAATGTCACTTTTCTGTATAACTACATCGTTTGTGCCTCCAGGTTCCTGGTGTGCATGGTGTGGTGGTTCACCATCACGCTGATTAACTACGGCATGATGATCAGCGCAGTTCACATCGCCGGCAACAAGTACGTCAACTTCTCCCTGCTGATGCTGATGGACATCCCCGCCAATGTGTTCTACTGGCTAGCACTCTCCAAGTACAAGAGGAAGATACCACTCCTCGCATCCTTCATAGTTGGAGGAATATTTTGCATCTCGCAGCCTTTCGTGCCTAAAGGTAAGGGAAGCCAGCAAATGCAGCCCGATGTTGTAAAGTGATGAATGATCCCGTGCTTGTTCCAGGCTACGCGTGGCTGGGGCTGACCCTGTTCATGATGTTCGAGATGCTGGCCACGTTCTCGTACAACATCGTCTACATGTACACGTCCGAGCTGTTCCCCACCTACACCAGGAACTCCATGCACTCCATCTGCTCCGCCATCGGCCGCGTCGGCTCGCTGGTCGCGCCGCAGACCCCGCTGCTGGTGAGTGCCTCATACTACACCAGCTTCCTTTTAACACTCACTCAGCCGTATGTACAATTAATATCCCATATTTATTTAATCGACAAACAATGTAACCAGTTTTTTTTAACTGTAAATAAATTATCATTAAGCATTTTAAAAGTTCGAGAAGGACCCCTCGAAGCTCGAGAAGGAAAACTAGAAAATAATTACTGATCTTCTTAGGAAAGTTGGTGATAATCAATACAAATAAAATTATATTCTTGTCTGAAGCAATGCCACGTGGCTGTTACAGATGTCGTACTGGTATGGACTTCCAACATTCCTGTTCGGCGTGACGTCCGTAGTGGCAGGCTCGCTGACGCTGCTCATGCCGGAGACGGCTCGGTCTGAACTGCCCGACACCGTCGCAGAAGCTGAACGAATCGGACGCAAGCAGCTTGCACCAGAGCAACAAAGCCTCACGCAACGGAACAGGAGACGAAGTTAGGCCACCGAAGTGTTGGCAACTTTGTCAAGTCGTATATGCTGCGTGCTTCCCTCGGGCTCCAGTGGAAGCTCACTCTCACGCCTACCTCCTCTCATGTGATATGTCTTTACGTTAACGGTCGCTTCTATCTCGAGTTGGTAATAGTTACATAATTTCGTATTCGCAAGTTTATAATCTGTTGTTTAATTTTAAGTTGATATTCATTATTAAATTATTATTCTAAGTCAAACAGATGAATAATCTCTGAGTGCTGAGTTTATTTACAAAGACAACGATATCCTAAAACAGTATCCCGTTGTGTGTAATTGTTGACTGAGTGAGATCTCTCGTATGATGCAGAGCGCGGCATGTTTGAGGGCCGAGCGGTGTCGGTGTGTTGGCTCGGCAAACATCGGCCGCTTGTTGAGGACACATTAGCGGCCGCGTGGCCCACAGCCTGTGGCCACGCTACAATCAATGCGCCCAAAGATAACTTTGACGCTTGTTTTATTATTTTTGTCTTTCTTACTGAGTTAATCCTTAATAAGTGTTGATCCTACCTAGGAATAGAATCTGATACCACTGTACACAAGGTAGACTAACCGTAATTATATCTACAAAATAGAAATGACTACGGAACCAAATAGCTCGACTCGCACTTGGCTAGTTTTTACTGATCGACTCGGGCGCACCTGCGCGTGCGACGACCTTGCACTCGCGGGTCCCTGCACTTGACCTTACGCTAGGCGTCACACACGGCACACACCAGCCACTACCACCCCCACACTTTCAGTGTGTCGAAGAGTGAGCCACATTTTGATACGGCAAGGCCGGCTCGACTGGAGTAATGCCAAGGAATTGATGTGTGTTTACCGCATTAGGGACGTTGCTGAAGCCCCAGTCCCTAACCCCCTTCTGGGCTTCATTAATGGGTAGGTTGGAAAATCAAAAGAAGCTCAGTCGTACGATTATGTTGCACACTAACAGCTGGCCGCTGAGCCAATGGGTATAGGCTGAGAGTACAGCACGAGCAGCATCGTGACTACGTTTGGTAATCTAAACAAATGTCTTCCTGGACGTTACGTTCAATATATACATTACAGCCGAGCGTCGCTAATGGAGGGTGTTCAAGTGAAGCGAGCAAAATGACAGCGCGCTGGCCGGCACGCTGATAGTCTGTCTCATGGCCGGCACTTGCTGCTCTCAGCCATGACGAAGTCGTCAACTAAATGCGGCCTCGTTTGCAAACAACTGATCATTTTCCACAGCGTGGACCCTCACTTCGTCTGTCGTTACACTACATTATGAACAAGCGGGTTTTGTACTTGCTATGTGATTTGACTGTTTATGTACAAATGATGTAATTGCAGAGTGGATCTTTAAGCAATCAGAAAATCGTATTTAACGTTGGTTTAAGAGATGAACTTTAAAGTTCCCGGGAGTATGGTGCTTGTACTCGCGGTCGCGGTGCGCTCACTGTAAACATCTTTCTTGCAATAGTACTACTAGTGCATGTAGGTACTTATGTTGTCACATAAGTACCTACATGTCTTCTTCCAAAAACTATTTGGGTAGATTGCATCCAGTATTTGTGTGCGTCGCACTATCGTAGTGTAAGTCGTGAGCAATAATAAATACTATATTATGAGTGACTGCAGCAATGTTAGCGAAACCCGATTGATGTAAAGCTCTCTTAGACAGAACATTGTTGTTAGCTGCTAGAGAAAGTAGGTTGGAGTGGTTCTGAGCGGGCGCCGGGCGAGCGGTTACAGTGCACAGCAAATGGACCGGATTCCTGCACTACACGTATCCCTGCACCTAGCACTAATAAATAGTTACCGTTTACTCGCAACGACACAAATAATACTGCGGGCCGTCGAACTTGCACCCGGTCAACGCACCAAGATTTATCTCTTCATCCGCTGCACCAGGCTGGTGCTGGCTGCAGCCGGCGCTGGGGCGGGCAGCGCGCTGAGTGCGCACGCGCCGCCAGCCTGCACTAGCACGACACACGCACACACACAAGTCACCCTGCACTCGCGGACACGCGCGGCCGCCAAATTTCAGCGGTTGACATTCGAAGCGAGCAATGAGGCGTGGCGTGCGCGCGCACGTCGGTCGGCGGCGGGCGGCGAGCGCTTACTGCCGCCCGCGCGCCTCGCTGCCTGCGACCAGCTTTTTGCTTTAAAGCTCCACAGATAAAAGTAAAATGATTGCGCTCCCACGAGCCGGCGGACACACCGACTTACTCCACACACACACACACACACACGATCACAAGACATATACTTGCAAATCATTAACGAGACAATACTGGTTCATAGTTACTACCTAAATTATGTAGATACTAATTTTAAGATCATGTTAATTATGTAGGTAGAGTTTACCCAATGGTCGTAGGTCAACATTTAAATTTATGATTGAACTTGATTTGAATAATTTATCGTTCGAACGTTATTATATTAATCTGTAATTATATTACTCTAAAATTAAGTATTGTATGTACTGTGAAGTCTGAACAACATATAAAAGCTTACCTCATGTTATGATCACGGGACTCATTAGCACACTGACGAATATAACATCATCGTCCTGTCACACTCATAGTTTGCCTCGTCATCCAAATCATAGAAGGTCAGGGAGATTTATTAGGGACAGTTATATAATCAAATGACAGTGACATCTTATAGATAGAGTGATGGCGCACCTGGAGGTGCACCTGGCGTGCAGCACGGGCTCTCCTGAGTTACCTGTTACAGACATAGGTACATACTTAAGCCTCAAATTCGCAATGCGCAGTTACATACGAGAATCACAGAGGTACATACGAGACGTTATTTTTTTTTATTTGTTTTACCTAAATTGCCATCGCTTATTAACAATGATAGACACTTTCTCGGGTCATTTTTATAAAAGAGTAATAAACCGGCCAAATGTCAGACCAATTTATGATTCTCTGTCTACGATGTAATCACACATCAGGTACATAAAGAGTTCCGTAGCAGCAAGTACCTACTTGACATAATTTTACGACGTGCTGTTAAAAAAGCTTCTTACTAGATCTCGTCCAAACTTATAAGTTACCATTACAATGATGATCAAAGAACACACATTACCATGTAAATTGAAGTTTGCGTGGTAATGTGTGTTTGTATCATACATCTATGTATGTATGTACATTATATATATCGTTCTGGTATTCATTAAAAAAAAAATTTACTTAGTGTTCATTTTGCCACTTTGGAAGTATCTACCTATATCTCGCGCAAACTATTCAGTTAGACAAAAATGATGAATCCTCAATATCAGTTTTAAAGAGTGGCCCACGTAGTTGTGAAGTAGTAAAAAAATATTGAGCTTACATTTTTCTATTTTTGCGTAAAGTCTTAAAGTAAAATACATCAAATGACCAAGTTTCAATACTACAGTTTTTATAGTTTCGGAATACGGTAACGGTGACACATTGACTGACAGACAAACCGATTTGACGAATCTATTAGAATTTCTGCTATTTGGTTGCGGAACCCTAAAAGGAGAATAGGCCTAATTTTGCATTGTTGGAAACTTGTTAAGGACGTGAAGTCTGAATCTGAACAAGTAACGTGGACGAGGGTGCGACTGTAATAACAGCTGCGCGGGCGCAGGCTGGGTAATTACCGGCAGCGACCAGCAGGACCTGCCGCTGTTTGAACATCCACCACGAACACACTAAAATTACTTCACGAACCTACCTTTGGCTGTTGGCAATTGGTGAAGAATAGGTGTTATCTATCCATACATCTGCCACAATTTCCTAAAACCGACGAAATAATTAATTAACGTAACACAGCGCTTCGAAAAGTGGGATTATATACTTGCATTGTTTACCTACATATGTATAAAAGGTCTATGTATGTCTATGGTAGAGTAGCATAACATATCATTTAACCTTAATATAGCACAAAACAAATTGGAGAGCAACCACTTAGTTTGATTACAAAGCCCGCGTGCACAAAACATCGTAATTGCACGCTAGCAAATAATCAAACTCGTTCATATGCCGCCCTGTCAGTACGGATATTGCGTGAGTTACCTGCGTGGCCGGCAGAGGTCGCTGCAGGTTGCAACCTGACACCACCGCGCCCCGACAATCTGCCCAACAAGGCACTCGTAGTAGGCCGCAGCCCAGCTCACTCAGAAGGCGCACTCGTGCGATAACCATATCTTTTTACAATCACTGCCAGTTTTCTGCCAAAATTTACCTATTTGTTTACTTTTATGGCGTTTGGGTGATTCTTCACATCAATTAAAAAAAATTTAATAATGTCATTATCCTCAACCGAAAATTAACGAGTCTGCTGATTAAAACACAGATAATTATTTTATTAAATTAAATCTCACCACTGCTTACAAGCAACCGATTAAAAATATTGTATAAAATAAATTACTAAGATGCTTAAAAACCTGGGAGTATAATGACTTGTTAAATAAAAGTTAACGTTTTTTGGAGAATCACCCGTTTACCAATAGTCGTAACCTAAAATGCTAATAAAGTACAATAAACCAAGAAGAACATTTACCAAGTAGGTAACGTCCGACATGCGCATTGTATTTCATTATGTAAGTATATTTTCACACATACAAACATGTAAGAGAAATATGCAAGGCAAGAATACAATTATTTTTTATCAGAAAAATAACCCGAATTGGAACCAAAATCATTTTTACGAAGAATCCTTCATTGTAACTTGCTCATTGTCGAAACATTAATGGTTGCTGGGCTTCTGTCGGAGTACTCGCATAGTGTCTGGACCGCTATAAAGCTTTGCTCAGTCTGCGCCTGCGCCGACTCGGCTCGTATTACACTCGCACGCACAAAAAATGGAGCACGGCGCTGCTGCACCATTGAGGTACTGTACGAACACTCACGACGCGACAATTTTAGTCGCAAACCACCAGCCAGTTGATATATAGGTGGTAGTTACTATAACCACGATGTGATCACATGTATGTAAGTATACCTACGTATATACATAACGTGTTTTGTGTTCTGCGCGGCTATACCTAGAAGTAGGTGGGTGTAGGAAGGTAGCATGACACGGCGTGTGACCGATGTTGTCAGCTGTCACACACATACATAGGTAAGGTCCTTAATTACTTCCAGTAGTCGATAAGGACTTCCCTACTGGATTAGCAAATTTGTAAAAATGTTAAAAGCATTTGAAGAATTTAATTTTAACGTCAGGCGGTAGACAGAATGAATATGACTTACGTACTTGCACATAGCTCGTATCCTCCTAACGAGGAATGTGTGACTGATGCCTTCCTGCAAGCTGGGCCCGGGCCTACAGTTGACTAATGGCTGCGATGGCCGGATAACGCTGACAAATCACTTCGTCTCTGCTCTACCTACAGTACCTATATACAGTATTTGGGGGCTCCCACAGCTCCGACAACTCAGTGACCTGTCACAGCCTGCGCCTGCGCAATACGTAAGACACAATGCCGTGCTCATTCCACACGCGGCCGGACGCTATTGGAAGGCGCAACATGTCGTATGTAAATACTTAAATAGATACGTTATGTACATATCATCACTATTTACACTCAAATAGCTTAATTACTACTTGATTTTTAATTTATAAATTAAAAATCAAGTAGTAATTAATCTTGATATTTACATAATTATATAGATATTGTGACGGAAAAGTGGTTCAAACTCTTTGACATCATGACGTCAATGGATGGTTGTCAAACGTTGCCTAGAGATTGTAAATTTCGTCGTGAATTGTCAACACGAGTTGGTGTAATCGGTAAGGCGTGTGGATTACACCACAGAGACCCCGAGTTCGAGTCCCGCCGTAAACATGTAGTTTTTTAGTTGATAGAAGTTTTGTGGAACTTTCTGGAATTATTTGTGTGAAAGAAATGAAAAATTAAAGAGCGAGAAGGAGAATAAATAAAAATGAGTAACGAAATTATTGGAAGGTTCTGGAGTCATGACGATCAAAAAGAATAACGAAATTGAATGTTCCAGAACCTGAACCGGGGTATATAAGCGGAACTGCGGCTCACCGCTGGCAGTTGAGTTCTAAGTCTAAAGCGATTCGGAAGAAGTGAAAAAGAAGAAAAGTGAGTGAAATAGTGAAGTGCAGTGAAATAGTGAAGTGCAGTCAGTTAAGTGAGTTAAGTCAGCGTGAACGGCAAAGTTGTGTCAGTCGGCCGGACTCTGCTGGAGAGGAACGCCGATAACTTAACTCCGTGGACGCTGTAACTTAAGTGCAATAGAAAGTCTGAAATCTGGTATTAGTGTTTCATTTCATCCAATCCCGTAACCCAAGCCCGCATAGTCAGGAACGTGACGTCAGGCACGTAACATTTGGTGTCAGAAGTGGGATTGGAGAAAAATGCCGCTAGTGCCGCAGGACGTAAGAGGAGTGAGTACCCGTGCAATGGCAGAAGCGCAGCGTGTGAGGGAAGAGAGTGCTGCAGCTCAAACCAGCGATGCAGAAGCCAAGCCTGTGCAGGTGGATCTACTGCTACAGCTGCAGCAAATGATGGTAGAGCAAGCGCGCCGCCAAGAAGAACAGCTACGGGAGCTGAAAGAAGATCAAGCTCGTCGCCAAGAGGAGCAAGCTCGTCGCCAAGAGGAGCAAGCTCGTCGCCAAGAGGAGCAAGCTCGTCGCCAAGAGGAGCATGCACGCTGTCAGGCGGAGCAGCTACGGGAGCTGAAAGAGGATCAAGCTCGCCGCCAAGAGGAGCAAGCGCGTCGCTTGGAAGACATGCATAAGGATTTCACGAAGGGACTGCAAAAGGCTGTCGAACGGGTACAAGAAGTGGAGGAAGGGTTAGGCAAGTTGAAACATCGCGTCATGGCGATAGAGGAGAGAGTGGAAGAAGAGATCTCCAAAATCAAGCAGGAAGTGACAAGCCCAAGCCCTTTGAAGAGCCGAAGCCGTCTTGCAGCCGGTTTTGACGCCCCAATTGCAGCCTCAATCGCAACGAAAGGGCTCAAGATTCCCCATTACGACGGAACAACATCCTGGACCGCGTTCAAGCTACAGTTTGAGACACTTATGGAGGTTTATGGTTGGACTCAGAAGGAAGCACAGTCAGCCCTCATCCTGGCCCTCCGTGATCAAGCGCTCTCAGTGCTGGAAGCTATCGGTACAAGTGGGGATCTCAGTTTTAGTGCCCTCTTCGACGCACTTGAGGCACGTTTTGGAAACAGCCACCTCGAGCACGTGTACAGAACGCAATTAAAAGAGCGTACTCAGTGTGCTAATGAGAGCCTACAGCAATGGTCCGTGGAAATCGAGAAACTTGTGCGTCGAGCTTTCCGGTCGACTCCGTCAATGATTGAAGGCACGCTTCTCCAAGCGTTCATTGACGGTATTCGGGACCCCGAAGTACGAGCTGCTGTTCATCTGGGCCATCACAAGAACATGAAAGAAGCTCTGGCCCATGCATTGGAAGTGGAAGCCGTGCGTGGCAACTCCCGTACCTTACGTCTGCGGGAAATGACGACAACGGAGCAGGTACCTCCACGCCGTCGGAACTTCATGTGCTATGGATGTGGAGAGCGTGGGCACATACGGAGCGACTGCCCGAAGAAGATGAACCGCCAGGACGCGGCGGTCTCAACTTCTGACCAGCAGGGAAACTTAAATCCAGCCAGGGCTGCGGGGTGGGCGCTGGCTGGTAGTGGAACAACCCCAACAATCTACATCAAGCAAACCAACGATGGAAATACTCTGGTGATAGACGGTCAAGTAAATGGGAAAAACAGTCAGCTAACATTAGATACTGGAGCTTCAAGGACGGTGATAAATGTTCGGCTGCTCGAGCAAAACATCAGGAAACACCTTAAACCAATTGTTGGCCTACAAATGAAATCAGCTACCGGCCAGTGCATACCGATAAGAGGAAAACTGCATGTAACAATCAAAATTGGGGAACGTGTTTATCGACATGAGGTTATTGTGGCCAAAATTCTGGATGACTGCATCCTGGGACTTGACTTCCTGCAAGGGCACCAGTGTAACATCGACTTAAAATCTGGAGTATTACTATGTGGAACTGAGGAAATTCCGATGAAGGGTGGAACCCTGGGAAAAGTTTGCTGTTTAAGAAGAACTGTTCTTGCACCAAAATCACAGACTCTCGTACCAATCGCATTACCTAGGAGGAGGGAAGGAAGTTTACCTCGAAGGTGCGCTGTGATTGATAAATCGGAACACGTAAACTCATGGCTACCGGCAAGAACTGTCGTGGGGTCATCTGATGTTAACCGCATTCCGGTATTCAACTTCAGTGATTCAGAAATTACGATTGAAGAAGGAGAGCCCGTGGGCGTATTGGAAGAAGTGGCCTGGATAAGAAAATGCTCAGAGAATCTTGTGAAAAAGGACAGTACGGGAATAGACTTTGTAACGAAAATCTTAGACGAAAACAAAAGTCTGACAAAAGTGGAGACTATGAAAGCTAGAAATTTACTTCTTCGATTCTCTGATGTGTTTTCAAGAAGCGATGGTGATATTGGCCGAACTGGTGCGGTGAAGCATCAAATAAACACAGGTGATACAATGCCAATTCGTCAAAGGCCCAGACGCATACCATTCGCTCGTGAAAAAGAGGTTGAACAAATGATTGACGATATGAGGAAAAATGACGTGATAGAGCCCTCTTCTAGCCCTTGGTGTTCACCTGTCGTGCTTGTCAAGAAGAAAGATGGTTCAACGAGGTTTTGCGTAGACTATCGACGATTGAATGATGTAACCAAGAAGGATAGCTACCCGTTACCAAGAATCGATGACACACTTGACACACTGAGTGGCATGAAATGGTTTTCAACGCTCGATCTGAAAAGCGGCTATTGGCAGGTGGATTTGGATCCCAAGGACAAGGAAAAGACCGCATTCTCAACTGGGAAGGGACTCTGGCAATTTAAGGTGATGCCATTTGGATTATGCAATGCACCGGCAACCTTTGAGCGTTTGATGGAACAGGTGCTGGCGGGTCTGCTGGGCGAAACCTGCCTAGTTTACCTCGATGACATCATCATTGTTGGACGGGATTTTGACGATCATCTAAGGAAATTGGAAAAGGTACTCGATAAGCTGCGTGGAGCAAATTTAAAGTTGAGTCCAAAGAAATGCTCTTTCTTCAAGCGCGAAGTGAATTATCTAGGACATGTTATTTCTGAGAGAGGAATTGAGACTGATCCAGCCAAGACTGCCGCTGTTAAGGAATGGCCAACACCTAAAGACAAAACGCAAGTTCGGGCATTTCTTGGATTGTGCTCGTATTATCGGCGGTTTGTGAAAGGATTCTCGGACATTGCCAAGCCTTTGCATCGATTGACAGAGGAGAAACGTGCCTTTATCTGGGACGAGGATTGTGAGCAAGCCTTTCGAGAACTAAAAGAACGGCTTTGTAACACACCAATTCTCGGATATCCCAGCGCGAAAGGAATATTCGTAGTTGATACGGATGCCAGCAATATTGGAATAGGAGGTGTCCTTTCACAACGCGATGGTGAGCAGGAGAAGGTTATTGCTTACTTCAGCAAGTCACTATCCAAGCCAGAGAGGAATTATTGCGTGACCAGGAGGGAATTGCTGGCCGTAGTCAAAACCCTGCACCATTTCAAGAAGTATTTACTGGGACGGAAATTTTTGATCAGAACTGATCACGCTGCTTTGAAATGGCTGCTTCAGTTTAAGGATCCCGAAGGCCAAGTAGCCAGATGGCTGGAACAACTTCAGGAATTTGACTTTGAAATCGAACATCGCGGCGGAAGAATTCATGGCAACGCAGATGCATTATCGAGACGCCCATGCGTGGAAGATTGCAAACATTGTGCTAAGAAGGAAACTGCTTTTCTTAAGGTGATAAGGACTGATACTGTTGACGAGGCATGGGGAAATGATGCGATGAAATTAGAACAGGAAAGAGATGCAGATATTAAACCAATACTGGAGTGGCTACGAAGTGGTAACAAGCCAAGTTGGAGTGACGTCGCCCAATATAGCGCGGTAACGAAAGGTTTATGGGCACAGTGGAAAAGCCTTACGCTGCATAACGGACTTCTGTGCAGGAAATGGGAATCAACAAACGGCAAGGACGAGCATTTGCAATTGGTGGTGCCTCGTTCAAAAATAAGGGATGTATTAAAAGCGTTCCATGATGGATCTTCTGGAGGACATTTGGGAATTAGGAGGACTTTGGTGAAGATCAAGGAGAGGTTTTATTGGTTGCATTGCAAATATGACGTCGAAGATTGGTGCCGGAAATGCACTAGTCGTGCAGCTGTCAAGGGTCCACAAACAAGGAGCAGGGGGGCGATGAAAATCTACAATGTTGGTATGCCTTGGGAGAGAATAGCCTTAGACATCGCTGGACCATTTCCAATCACTGATTCGGGCAATCGCTACGTTTTAGTGGTTATGGATTATTTTACAAAATGGCCGGAGGTCTTTGCCATACCGAATCAAGAGGCAGTAACTGTAGCGACGAAGTTGGTAAACGAAGTATTCACCCGATTTGGAGTACCCTTGGAGATGCACAGTGATCAAGGACGGAACTTTGAATCCCAAGTTTTTCAGGAAACTTGTAAACTTTTGGGAATCCATAAGACTCGAACGACCCCTTATCATCCACAGTCAGATGGAATGGTCGAACGCTTCAACCAAACATTGGAGCGACACTTAGCAAAGGTGGTTGACAGCCATCAGAGAGATTGGGACACTTACATACCTCTCTTCTTGCTTGCCTATCGGACTGCTGTACATGAAAGTACCGCAAAGACGCCTGCATTTGCAAATTTTGGAAGGGAATTGAGATTACCGGCAGATCTTGTATCGGGCTGTCCACCTGGCGACTCTCGCACCGAGTTTAGCGATTACATAAGCGAGTTAAGGGCAAAAATGTTGGACATTTATGAGCAGATCAGGGAGGCCGGTTTTCAAGCTAGTGATCGCGCAAAGACGCGCTATGATCGACGAGCCAATTCTGTTGGGTTTGAAGAGGGGTCATTGGTCTGGCTTCATAATCCAGTCAGAAGGAAGGGAAAATCTCCGAAGCTGCAACCGAGTTGGGAAGGTCCTTATGAGATAGTCACGAAGATCAATGACATTACTTACAGAATTCGGAAGACTTCAAGGAGCCCTTTGAAAGTTGTCCATATAGACAGGTTGGCGAGGTATTACGGCAGCAACGATGCTCGGGACGAGCGAATCTAAGAGGGGGGCAGTGTGACGGAAAAGTGGTTCAAACTCTTTGACATCATGACGTCAATGGATGGTTGTCAAACGTTGCCTAGAGATTGTAAATTTCGTCGTGAATTGTCAACACGAGTTGGTGTAATCGGTAAGGCGTGTGGATTACACCACAGAGACCCCGAGTTCGAGTCCCGCCGTAAACATGTAGTTTTTTAGTTGATAGAAGTTTTGTGGAACTTTCTGGAATTATTTGTGTGAAAGAAATGAAAAATTAAAGAGCGAGAAGGAGAATAAATAAAAATGAGTAACGAAATTATTGGAAGGTTCTGGAGTCATGACGATCAAAAAGAATAACGAAATTGAATGTTCCAGAACCTGAACCGGGGTATATAAGCGGAACTGCGGCTCACCGCTGGCAGTTGAGTTCTAAGTCTAAAGCGATTCGGAAGAAGTGAAAAAGAAGAAAAGTGAGTGAAATAGTGAAGTGCAGTGAAATAGTGAAGTGCAGTCAGTTAAGTGAGTTAAGTCAGCGTGAACGGCAAAGTTGTGTCAGTCGGCCGGACTCTGCTGGAGAGGAACGCCGATAACTTAACTCCGTGGACGCTGTAACTTAAGTGCAATAGAAAGTCTGAAATCTGGTATTAGTGTTTCATTTCATCCAATCCCGTAACCCAAGCCCGCATAGTCAGGAACGTGACGTCAGGCACGTAACAATATGAAATATGATCTAGTATTTTTTCAATTGAGCTTCAATATTTCCACCTTATCGGTGAATGCAGTAATTGAAGTTTTAGTGCAGGTGTGGCCTGAATAAAACACCGAGATATTGACATCTATAGACACCTGTATTTTCGTTTTTTTTTTTATCAATAAATAAATAAATTATATGTTTGTTGTTTTTGATTGATTGTCTAACTTGAAACCCTGATTGAATGCAAGCAAAGTCGCTAGCGCTGCCAGTAGATAAGCTGGCATGTTGGCGGAAGCGTGGAGTGTCTGACGCTGAGCACGCTGCGCCGGCGCAGAGAGCCCGGGCCGCGCGTCCCATTGGCCGCAGCTCGCAGGGCGTGGCCTTCGTACCAATCACGGCGCCGGCCGGCACGCCTATGTTGCTCTAATTATGATCACCCATTGTCCACTAATTGTCTAGCTGTGTCGATACAAGCCGCCTATTACACTTATATCGCAGTTGTAAATACACGGACTATACTACTAGTAAAATGTAAATCACTGGTCAATGTCAACCCAATTAATACATTGCAGGATTGCGTGTAACCAGAGTACCTGAGAGACACCCTCGACTGATGTGTTTGTGTCCCACTGTGTCTGTGTCCAGTCCACTGGCTTCTGTCGCCCCGGGCGGCAGCCGCTCGCGCCATAGCCCTAAGTCGCCATACTTCACTCCATATTACAGCATTTTACATATTTTCCGCAGGTGACGCCATGGAGCGGTTCCAGAATCAGGTAACAACACGTGGTAGCAGGCAGTGAGCGCTCCGCGCAGCGCCGCAGAGCCGGTGTGCGTCAGCCCTACCGCGCCGCTCAATCAAATATAATTGCTCCCCTGGTCCGCCCGCATTTATGACGTCGCTTCCTTCACTATGACTTCTTTATTGTGTCCTTCATTAGTGCTGCACTGCGTGGTTACCTAGGTATGTGCGTCGGCTATACTTCACAATAAATGTACCTGCTTGCATACAAAAAGTAGTAATGCTGCTCCCGCACCGGATTCAACCTGACAAGTAGCTGGGCAGCCGGCTGCCGTGCAATGTGTTGCAGGTTCATTCAATACCCGCACGGAACAACTCTTTGTGTGATCCACAAATTGTTGCTTCGTGTATCGGAAAATGTGTGTTTGTTCAAAAAAACTTATTTTTCTTGGGCTTGTGATTACTACATATGTAGGTATGTATCTACGCGATTGTGAAAAGTTACACAGAATATACTTACTCGTACAGCAACAGCAACACTCTCAAAACATAAATAAACTTTTGTTTTTTATTTTCATTTAATTGAATGTTGGGTTACATTTTCATTTGGTTTTAATGCTTTTACAATATTACGGCAATGAGCCACTGCATTACAGTGAAGCTCAATGTTTACGTAGGCTAGGCTACATACGGTAAAGGAAAACATCGAGAAGTAATCTCAACTTAATATTTTTTGAAGTTATGTACAGTTATGTTAAGAATATTATGTACCAAATGTAATGATTAATACTCATTCCCTGGTGATGATAGTGGTGGAATAGAAATCCTGACTAGAGTGCTGGTTTCCAGGAAGACTATTAAGGCACAAGGCTTCAAGGCCTCAATGAATCAGGTTGCTTGCTGACAGCTGCGCTCGCCCAAACAAACATCAGCGATTACCGGTCCCGTTCAATGTTTAATAACGATTTCAATAAATGAAACTATAATGAATCATTCAGCGATTGCGGGTGCCAACGCGGGACTGCACCGATGCCCCGGCCTGGGGCAGGAGAAGTCACGGGGTGGTCATTCGTCTGACACCCTCTCGCGCTTCACCTACGGTACGAGTATTAGTATCCCTATAATATTCTTAAGTAGATAAAGGTGTAGGACGTGTCTGTAAGTTAAAGCGTGGCAGCAATGACGTTTGTGTATGTACAGCGGCCGCATAGCGCACCGCACGCGGCGCAGGCGCGGCCGGCCGACATCAAACGCTCGCTAATTATTATTAAACATGCAGTTAATTGCAGCGAGCGCAGCCGCCAGCGCACCGCCTGCACCAAATATGTTAATTAGCTAATATCTGCAATCTACATTAACCACACCATAAAATCGGTACGATAAATGATCTCTTTCATAGCTCCCATTAAGATAGCAGACCTATAGGAACGTTAAATGACACGATTGTGATACAAGGAGGTACCTGAGCGTTCCACGTTATCTACATTCATCCATCGCTTTACATGTTTGATCGCCAACAGTCTCGGCAGTAGGTACATTTTGTACCTCAATTCTCATTCAAACAGCAGCAGGCAACAGGCTCCATATACAGCCGTAAAATCTACTACCTATTTCTAGATTTTCAAAATCGTTATTTAGATCCTACTACTATTATAAAGGCGAAAGTTTGTAATTTGTAAGTATGGATGTATGGAAGTTTGTTACTCTTTCACGTAAAAACTACTGAATGGATTTGAATGAAACTTTACCACAATATAGCTTATACATCAGAATAACACATAGGCTACAATTGTTAAGGTTTCTAATGTGTGTGTTACGACCTCACATTAGAAACTAATGTGAGGTCGTAAAAAAAACACATTTTTTGCGCTTACATTGCAAACGCTCGCGCTGACTGAATCCTACAAGATAGATCAAAACAATGTACTACAGTATTGTACAATTTAAAAAGGTCTACAAAAAAGTCCGTGATTGTATATGTTTATCTCTTAGGAATAATCCACAATAACCATTTTTACCCGACTGCCAAAGAAGGAGGGTAATGTTTTTCGAGTGTATGTAAGTATGTATGTATGTCTTTTCCTTTGTGACCTCCTGTAGCCTAAACGGCTTGATGGATTTTGATGTATGAGGTATCGTTAGATTTGTCTTGATTACGGGAGTGTCATAGGATACATTTTATCCTAAAAGTCCCACGGGATAAAGACATAATAATATTTTTTCTAAATTTCCCTTTAAAAAAATATGTATGCGGTATCATTAGATTCATTTCAATCACGGGAGTAATTAATATAGGATACGTTTTTTCTCAAAATTCCCACGGGAACATGTTAATTCTGCGTCAACGCAAAGCAACTCATGCGTTAGCAAGCAAAAAGATAGGGCGTGGCCTGGCATGCGGCGCGCGGCGCGGTGCGGAGGGGGATATGCTCGAGTATACAGCCCGAATGCGGGCACACGCATAAGGGCACACGTCGTTGACGGTCGTCTCTAAATAGCGATTTTTTCCTAATTCTTTTTCTTCTTCACTACCAACAGTCCAGATTGGCGGTAAATTTATGTTGCGGAGTAACATCACTCGTAATCTAAAGCCAAATGTCGTCGAAATAATTTAAAATGGTACTTACATATACATAGTCTTCTACATCTACAACATTTTCGTTAAATAAAAACAGCTAAAAAGTTATAAATAAAAAAATTATTATTAAAAAAACAAAATACCCGACTGCACACTAAAAAAAGAGTAAAACAAGCCCCACAATACAAATTTACTGAATATAATTTATAAATGTTGATGGAAAGCATCGCAGGCGGGGACCACCTTGACCGCCACCAACGAAAATTCTGCTAAATGGTGCACAACAGAAATGACTATAAATAAGCCTCTGTTGGTCCCCGCCTGCGATGCTTTCCATCAACATTTATAAATTATATTCAGTAAATTTGTATTGTGGGGCTTGTTTTACTCTTTTTTTAGTGTGCAGTCGGGTATTTTGTTTTTTTAATAATAATTTTTTTATTTATTCTTTACTTTGTACGAGAAATAATGGCTTATTTACGAAGCGATTTTAAGCACTACAGTATTAATCCTTATCCAATTAAGTATCTTAAATACATTGTGCATTTAATAAAGATCACTATGGCTTTCACAGCATGTAAAATAAATAAATATTTTCGATGATATCACAGATTTAAAATGCAGAGTCATAGCAATTTCGGCGATAAATACCGGCAGCGGTGCCTGGCGAACGGGGCGTGGGGGGAGCGGGGTAGGTGCGGTGGGGAAGAAGTGGCTCATCGCTGAATGCGCGACGTGAAGGACGTCGTTGACGGTTGTGTCCGTTTTGTGAATTTTCAAGGCACTAGCGATTTGATAAAAACGTATGGTCGCCTACTTTAAGTAATATAGGCCTTTTTTTGTGAGGGGAAAATCATCAAATGACTTCTCCCGCCCAGGGTCAGGCGGGAGGGAGTGTCAGACTCTTACTGAATAAAAACCCCCCTGTTCCTACTCCTCATTGCGCTTACCCCGCAACCCCAGCTCAACGTCAGCCCTATAGGGCCCCGTCTGTGGTGGTCTATTGGCTCATCGAGGCGCGCGCGGAACGCTACGCGCCGTACGCTCGGGTATGGTTCTGGTCGGGCGGCGAGCTACCCACATTCGTCGTCCGCAGACCCGCGCTTATGGTGGCCGGAGATCATCTCTCGATCCCCGACGCCTGGAATGTCGCCTTCTGCGGCGGCTGGGGCGCGAGGAGGATAGTTCCCTCGCGCGCTCCGCCTCCTCCTTTGCGAGCATAACTGCTTCGCAGAAGGAGGAGATAGCTTCCCAGTTCCTCTCACGCTGCACCATGGCCTCGATTAAGCCGGGCGCGAGAGGTCGCCGCCGCCGATCGCTTCCCCGAGAACACGGCGGTGCTCAGCCCAAGCAGGGCACTCCGCCACCGTATTCTCCACCGTGTCCTCCAGGTGATCCTCACAATGACGACACTCGGGCGTTTCCTTCCGCTGGATCCGAAACAGGAACCTACCAAAGCTGCCGTGCCCGGTAAGCACCTGCGTCAGGCGGAAGGTGAGGACGCCGTGGCTCTCACTTCTCAAAGAGGGGTCTTACCGCTACTATAATAGCGTGCCCGAAGTAATATAGGCCTAAGGTTACTTATTGCCAGGTTTCTTTTTGGTTGGGAGTTACACGTACAAAAAGATATTTCATGCATAAAAGAAAGAAAATGCACCAAAAAGTATCCAAAGGGCGCTTTTAAAAGATACTAAAACTAACGACAAAGGCTATCCTTTGTACAGGAGTAGAGCACCAGGAGATGGCGGCGGTACGATAACTCTAAAAACCCGAGGTGGAACACAGGAAGTATTGGTTGACAATAGCTGGATTGTCCCATATTCTCCTCTTCTGTCTAAAATTTATAACTGTCACATAAATGTAGAGTTCTACTATACGGTATAGGCGATAAAATATATTTGTAAATATATAAACAAAGACAGCGACCAGGCTATTTTTAACATTCGACAGCAAGGGAATGTTAATATTGACCCGAGAGATGAGGTGCAAACGTATCGAGCCGGCAGATATGTTAGTAGTAACGAAGCAGCGTGGCGGATCTTGGGTCTGCCTCTGCATGAAAGACACCCAACAAGAGTAGAGGGGACGAACCTGAAGTCCACGCGAACGAAGTCGCGGGCAAAAGCTAGTATCGTTATACATTCAGCTCCACTGTACCTACTTTCTTAGACTTCGTTCAAACTATCATGACGAAGCTTCAAATCAAATATGATTACAGGTTCGAGAGGAAACACAACGAAAATACCTCAATTTAGAGGTATGTACGGGGCGCTACTACTGAAAACATTCTTAAGTATTTAATTGTATGTGGAACACCGGAAGATGTAACTTATTGTTGGAATGTGCCAGATTTCAGTCTGACCGAGTAAAATTATTTAAGGACTTAAACTTAAATATGTATAATGTAGGTGTATATCACAATCTTTTATCTACACCTAATTCGGAGGCTGCCGCCAAAGTATTTATGTTCGCCTGATTACATTTTAGTTAGATTGTATTAGTACAAGGTATGATGGGACTGGCATACACGTCCGTGTAAAAGCCCCTAATAATAAATAAAGAGAAAAAAAAGTATTTAATTACATTTTCGGCGTCTGCCCGGCTCCTATTGGTCGAAGCGTGATATTTTTAGCTAAAAATATCACGATAATATTAAGTGTATTCAACAAATTATTCCAAGCACGTTCAAGCGAACAAACAAACTTGTTAGCTATTATTGAAATATGAGTATAGATTATGATGCGATGAGCAACAATTTTCATTAAAATCAGTTCAGAAGTTTTCTTGATATTGTATGGGACCGCGCGTGGCGTAAGTAATCGCTCCTAAATATGTGAAGCCGGTGCAGCCGTGCACCCGCGCACGTCCACTGCACGAGAGGACAATGAAGACCGGCGTGCAGCCAGAATGACATGTTGCGAAATGTCCAATTATTTACTGAAGCCCGGTAATGAGACCTAATTACATTACACGGCGCGGCAGCTAATGACTGGGGGGCTCCTAATGATGTCCCTGTCGCGGCCGGGTGACCTCTCTGTGTATGTACCTGCGACGCATGGCTGACCAACCCCAAGCGCTTCATATTTGTTTATCCACATTATTTTCATTATATATTTGGTATTGTGGTTTAAACTAGGTAAAACATCAGACATAGTGACACAAATCGTCATCCTCAAGCAGCAGCGGGTGAGCCAAGTGGCAAGTGGCGTAGTACATGTGCAGGACAGGATCTGCTGGAGTGGAGGCGATGGGAACGTAGTAGACGACGAGTAAACCGCTGTCCAGATGAAAAAACGGATGCGTGAATCCAAGGCGGACATGTTCTACCAATATTTACGTAAGAGTAGCCGAAGAACGCTGCAATACATTTTATAAGAGACGGATCATGTCTGTCGCCCGTCACGGTGTCAGCCGATTCAAGTGCGAACTGTTTACACGATTTTTGCTTTCTGGTGAGTGGTTCTGGCGGCAAGCAGTTACAACAGCCAGTAAAACGTTTAGCTGTAAAACGCTAAATGGGTGATTTACAGATCAATTATTGCTGATTACCGATGTAAGCGAAGCTCATATTTTCAATATTAGGTACTTAGGTAATTCGTCTATTGTAAATATACCTAGGTAACTTACAAGATGACCTAGTGCTACTGGTATGAAGCACTAGCTTACTTTGTTAAACAAACAAGCGATGCATGTGATCGGGCGAGCTCCTCCTCCGTGATGACAGACATTAGCGTCGGCGGCGGCGCTATATAGCGCGCTCCGGCGCCCGCGCAGCGCCACACTCGCCGCCGCCGCCCGCCATGTTGTTCCTGTTGCGCGCGCTGCCGCTGCTGGCGGCCGTGCTGCCGCTACGCGCCGACGTCAACGTTATGAAAGACGTCACTCTCGGCTTCGGGCAGGCGCTCGACAAGTGTCGCCAGGAGGTACTGTTGTCACGTTACTGTCCACGTCAAACTCAGATACAAGTAACGATCTTAAAATGTCCTAAAAATGCCAATAGTGGCGATGGTAAAAACTCCTTTGCCATCGCTTCTTTCATGGGTCATAATTATCTAAATGTAATAATTAAACTAATTAAAAACAATCTCTTTCAGAGTCAACTGACGGAGGAGAAAATGGAAGAGTTCTTCCACTTCTGGCGTGATGACTTCAAGTTCGAGCACCGCGAGCTGGGCTGCGCCATCCAGTGCATGAGCCGGCACTACAACCTGCTGACGGACTCCAGTCGCATGCACCACGACAACACCGAGCAGTTTATCAAGTCCTTCCCCAACGGTAAGGTCGCCCCTGCTTTTGGCTGTAGTCCCGAGCCCTCACTGCGCTTGCTGTACTAGAGATGTTGCGTGTGCAGGCGAGGTGCTGGCGCGGCAGATGGTGGAGCTGATCCACTCGTGCGAGAAGCAGTACGACCACGAGGACGACCACTGCTGGCGCATCCTGCACGTGGCAGACTGCTTCAAGCAGGGTTGCGTGCAGCGCGGCATTGCGCCCTCCATGGAGATGATGATGACCGAGTTTATCATGGAGGCTGAGGCGCGCTGACCTGCTCACACACATAAACACGAAAAATGTTCTATCAATATGTGCGCAGAAATGAGATGACACTTAGATATAGCCGACATTTGTAATTTATATTTTTAAGTAGGTACTATAGTTAGCAATGTAAGTACTTAGAGGTAAGCGCAGGAATATTGCGGCCGATACACTACACGACTTAAGCTTGCAAATGGATCCGAATAGTTAGCCATGATGCTAGTAGGTAATAATATTAAGAGTAAACGAAAACAACTATTTATTTAAAAACAAGTTTGACATTTCCGTCAGTAATCTGGTTCTGGAATCATTAAAGTTAAATGTTTAAACTGTAATCAAAGTATTACTTTAATTCACCCACTGGTACGATGGCAGTCAGCAGACGGTGGACAGCGTGCGTGACACAGTGCGCAGCGCTGACTGCTGCACCTCTGCTGGTGCTGGTCTGTCGTAGTAAGCCAGGGGGACATAATCAAATGCCTCCTCCCGCATGGGAGGGCGAGGGGGCGTGTCAGACTCTTACTGATTAAAAACCACTCCGTTCTCCGTTTCTTCTGTCGTTACGCTGCGCCCGGGCACCCACATATATGTATAGTTGATTTTAAACTTAGACTTTTTATAGAAGCATTATTTTAGATTGTTAGTACGGATTTTTGATAAAAGATGTAAAATTTAATGACGATGTATTTCTCCATTCGAATCTACACTTCGGAAGTAGCACCTAGCTTCACTGAGGAACCGACAGACCGACTTATTCTATTTTGACGTTTCAAAAATACATGTTTAGCCGTTATAAGTACCTGTTTATCAACTCTGACGGGAACAAAGGTCGCTCGTTCAGCGCTCGCCCAACAGTGATGAGACCACAGGTGGGGCCCATCAGGGCCGTTGTACAGCCGGGATTGAGGGTTCTAGCGTGATATTCGTAAGTACTTTAGTTTCGTCGTTCGTTCGGTTTGTATTGGAGCCAGAGAAAAAATGGCGTGTTTTCTAGTCAGTAAGAGACTGAAACTTACTTATACACCTTAGCATTTTTGTTGTGAGGGGAAAATTAACAAATGACTTCTCTGGCCCAAGTAGGCGAAAGGGAGTATCAGGACTGCCTCTTACAGACTACTCGACTACCCCCCTCCCCAGCCCCTCGTTTTTCCTCTTGTTGCCGAGGCCGCGGTACCTTATTGCGCTTGCCCCCCAACGCCGGCTCAACATCAGTCCTATTGGGCCACGCCTGAGGTCTATTCGAAATGGGCCTAAGCCAGACATGTGAAAAAAATAGTATATTGAATTGACCTGGTAATACAAGGTAAATCTCATTAAGTTGATTATGAGTAAGGTGTCTTCATGTGTTCAATTGGCTTTCATATCAATTTGGCGACTTTGGTTTATTTAGGCACTTTCTGCTAAAATTTGATAATCAAGAAGATGACTGGGCGACTTACCTAATATTTAATTAGTTAGGAAGGTAGAAAAACGTACGATCGTCTGATCAGGCGATGTGATTATTCGTAGCGGACTATTTCCCCACAGTTACTCGCTGGGAATTTCCTCGTGTGCTAAATCATGCGCACGCTGACTATGCCTGCGCGATGTAGGACTCACACTAAGTCAGACTTGTTGACTCATCTGTCGATTTTAATCGTTGAGTCTTCCATAGTTGCTTGATCGCCGCGCCCCGCTAAGGTTTAACTAAACCTTGGTTGTTTGTTGTAGGCAGCTATGCAATAACAAAGTATTCACGCTGGTTAACTCAATATCCACAGACGTGTAAAGAGTATCAGACAGGGCATATGACAAAGTTGTTAAAGCAATACACACGTCATGTGAAACAATCGGTTAAGGTCTGTTCAAAGTCAAAGTCAAAATGATGGAGGAGGGAAGGACCTTAATGACACAGCTTATCAGAGTCACCCGGCAAACGCCCTGCACTGCCTCGTCGCATGGCGTGCATTCATTGTCCACTTGTGACACTTCACACCGATGAAGGTCCCCCGAGCAACCAGTGGACCCCGCCCGGTCAACGAGTCGACGCTGCTTGGTCCACAAATTTTTGAGTAGTCTGTTAATATACCCCCTGCTCCTGCCCCTTCCACGTGAGAAGCTTAAAGCCGAGGCGATCTGGTGACGCTACAGGTTTGATGCAGAGAGCGCATGCTCATACAAAAGTATGTGTGCATGGCCTATGCCTATTTAATGTCAACATTGAAAAAGGATGAACTGTAAGTCTATTTTGCAGTCGCGGTCGGTTAGATAATGGAAAACATAAGAAAAGTACTTTTTTATTTCAAAGTATAACATACCAATACCAAGATAAAACGAATTAAAATTCTTGAGCAAGGGCTAACTACGTAAAGTTCCATAGAGTACAAAATGTACTCGTTACGTCACACGATATTTTAAATCCTTGTCTGATCGAAGTGTCTAATTTTGTAAGAAAATAAAAAATATGTAAGTACGTGTCGACTATTTAGACCAAGCTAAAAGAGGGACATTAAAACAATGTAGTCGTACTTATACTATTTTATGCCAAATTACAATTAGGTGGCCGTGAGTCAAGCACAGTAAAGTACAGTGTCCTCGGCCTGGACCAAGAGAAGGATTGGAAGAGGTTTTTAGTCAGTAAGACTCATTACATGATTTTCTCTCCACAAAATAAGTTACAAATAGGTACAAGAAATAAATATGGTTGAAGCATTCAACTTTGTAGTACCTAATTATGAAGCATACGTGACTTCAAGTAATGTGTATATCCAATGTGAAAACAATGATAATTCATTTTTATTATTCTAAAATATCGCATTGCTAAATATTGCCCCCGAATAAATCTATGTATAAGTAATTGAGCTGTCTTTGAGAAATACAAATCCAGTGTTTTATTTTACATAGGGCTAAATTGCATAACTGTTAATTAAGATACCATAATACGGTTAAGCATTATCTAAACAGTTAGACCGGAACTGGTCGAAATCTATACAATATATATATAATAACGACAAATTAACGTTTCGTCTGGCACTATTTATGCGTCTGTGTCACACGCGTATCAAATTTTCCTATTGACTAATTTACCGGATAATTTAACAATTTATATTTCCACCAATCGGTTTCCAATGAGCACAACAGCGCTCCTTCATTAACGTTCATGTGTATATCCAATGTGATTAATTTCTAAATACGTAGTCCAGTGTTTGCGCGCTGCTCCACGTTCATGCATAGATACAACATACGTTTTTTTGTCACGGTTTCCTCAAAGCGGTATTTCCAAGAGGGATATTGTAGCGGCGCCCAGCTTCGCACGTCTCGTGGCACTGTACTCGACTTGGGCGAAGATGATAACGGACACATTGGTGGGCCTGGAGATGCTGATGTTAATTAGCGCAGCCTGCGCTCAGTTGGAGCTGGGCGTGCTGACGCAGCTGTACTACCCGCCGCCGCCGGAGATGCTGGCCACGTCCAGCACGCGGCCGCCCCCCGCGCCCGCTCGTCAGCACTTGCGCGCCGGCCGCCCGCGTCCGTCTGCTCCGCCCGCTCCCGCTGCTGCCCCGGTTGGTGGCTGGTACTGACTAGCTACTAAGGGTTCAGAGACAGACGTTACATTTTGATTAATTATTTACTTAGTGATCTATAAAATTACGTACCACCGGCACCAGTTTAGTTCGAATTGCAAAGTAAAGTCGTTTTTTATATTTGTTTATTTTATTTAGTAGGGAATGGGCAGGCGTTTTGCCTGGTAGCAAGCCATGATGTGACCCACGATGGAACGCGTTTACCAATAGGCAACATATTCACTCCTGCCTTGACGACACCCAAGACCCTTCGGGGAGCACAAACTCAGTCAAAGTATTCCACTCTTTAGCGGTTCTGATAATAAAACTGAACTATGGACTGAACTGTAGATGAGTGCAATACCTACTCCATACAGGACAGAACTTACAATCTTATATATAAGTGAGTAACATGTTTATTTTATTTTGTGTTTCCAAACATCTCGTCATGCTTTTGGAAGCTAATTACAAAAACGTTGTCGCCATTTGTGGCTTGTTACAGATTTGATTTGACACCACCTACTGTCATTTCGTGAAATAATGATACCACATATAACAGTGTAGTGATGAACACAAAAATCGATAAACAATCAGTGAATCAGTTTCAGGAAGGCATTCAAAAAAATTACGGCTACCGAATGGTCTAAATGCGTACACAATACATGTTGTCAAAGAAAAGGCAAAAATGAGTAAGCTAGATATGTTAATTGACAATAAATATCACAGACACAATTCATAATAAATGTTACAGAAAGTAACAGCGATAGCGATGACGGCGACAATTTATAAAATGTCTGTTTTATTATTTAGTCATGTTCCTTCATGATCACATTTTTTATTAATTTCACACTTTTTACACAATTACAAAAGAAAAGTCTCAGATCGTCAATTAATCGTCAAAACCAAATTATAAGTTCAGAAATATTTTATTTCCTGATAAACTTAGTTTACGAGGGTAAATTTATAAAGGAGAGGAATCGATTCAGAAATATTCGATTTCCATATCGAATAATTTCGCAACGTCACTGTTTAGTACGTGTCATAACGTTGCAACACTAAAATTGTCAAATCTGGAATGGAATTAAAATTCCGAGTATAGAGGGATTGGCACTCAATCACTCGGGGAAACAAAACACAACCGTTGTAACATACGTACGTCATCCCGCCATCTCAACGGTGCCGGTGGTGGATTAATTACCTTACAATATAATGATTGATTAATACAAATAATAAGATACTTCTTTCAGGATATTCGTTAAATTAGCCTCGAAAGGACATGGCCAAAAAAGTACATTCCACGTACACACACATAATTAATACACTGTAAAATAAAAATATAAATATGAATTATTACGTAGTTTTATTTTATTTATTTTCCTTAATAAATAAATCATTATTATTAATAGCTTTTCTTTTGTTTTATTTTATAAATAAGTAATGCACCTTATGGTTTTTAATAGCAAATCCTATTTTTTGCTTATTGTCAGTAATCTGACAAAAGGTTTAGTGAAATTATTATCGTCTAGCGTGTTGTAATGACAAATTCTTCATGTGTTTTATTTATCGCAATTTAAGTAACAATGTTCACGAATGTAAAACCTCAAAAATCATTTATCCTTGAATTCAGTAACTATGCCAACGCCCATACAGAAACGAACATTCCTTAAACACAAACATAATAAAATACACTGTAAAATAAAAATATAAAAGTGAATTATTACGTAGTTTTATTTTATTTATTCTCCTTAATAAATAAACCATTTTTATTTATACCTATTTTTTGTTTTATTTAATAAATAAATAAATAATTCAAACGCCTTAAGGTCTTTAAAAGCAAATCTTATTTCGACTAAAGGTTTAGTGAAACTATTTTCGTCTTGTGTGTTGTAATTACGAGTTCTTCATGTGTTTTATTTATTGCAATTTAATTTAACAATATTCACGAATGTAAACACCAAAAATCATTGATGTACCTTGAATTCAATAACTATGCAAACGCCCATACAAAAATTGGCCATGTCCTTTGCATTAAATGACGGTGATGTGTTTCAGTTCCTCATTCTCAAAAAGTAATAATAATAATCTTATATTCTATAAAAATATGAACAAATACACGAACTTGGAGTACGTTCATAAAACTAAGTACATTTAAAGCTTAAAAAAGATGCATTCGGGCATTGTTGAAATTGAAGTCCACCGAAAGTTGTGTTCCGTATTTTAAACTATTTAAAATATTAATTAACCTTGCCCTGTTTTTATATATTTGAAGTGGCTGTATTTGTAAAAAACACTAGCCAATCACGCGCGGTTTCACTGGCTGCTCGGCTCTAATTGATCGTAGCGTGATGTTTTGTAGCCACACAGGAACATTGTAGCTATCTATCAGTGAAAGAAGTTTGGCAATCCGACCAGCGGTTCCGAAGATTAGCCCCTACATACAAACTTACAAATTTTACCTTTATAATATTAGTATAGATAGCCCAAATCATTTTACACGCTTTGCAGACATAGTTCCTCGGAATAAGCGCGATAATAGTAGATTGTGCCTGGAAACCGCAAAGCACTCATGCGTAAAAGTGTAATAAGTTACCTCAATCTTGGAAGTAATTAAATTTACCATTATTTAAAAAAAACTTCGAACATTTCTAGTGAAAAGCGTACTACAATATTTCAGAGTTTTTTGCAGAAAAAAAATGCATTTGTTGAATTCTGAGTGTGCCTATCTGTGCCTGTCTGTGTTGGAATGAAGAAAAATGTCTAGATTAATGTGTCTCTGTAATATTTCTGTTTGTTGTTGGTTTCGTACCTTTCGCATGTCTTGTGGTCAGTTGTGGTAAAATGTGGCTGAACCTAAATAATATTTTTACACCTTGTACTATACCCATATTTGCGAAATAAAGTATCTTATCTTATCTTCGTATGACACGAATCATATTTTACGAATATCATAAGCGTCTTACAAATGAAATAGAATCCGAGAAAAACGCTTCCTTGTGAAATGCTGCCAAAGAGACGCTATACAATATGGGGAAGATATCTACCTGGTACCTAATCATTTAATGTTACCTATATTCATGTAGTTCTTCTAGACCTCACTAGTATAATCGAACAATAATTCGAAAAGTTATAATACATATTACTCGCTAATCCAGATTTTCCAAGCCCCTTATTTATTCATAACAGCGAAACACCACAGCCGTAGCTTTTATTGCTTGTAGCTCGTAGTGCAGACCAGCGTTGTCCCGCTATCAATCTCGTAGACGCACAATCGACGTATGTAACGTGTGACTACGCCTTTATTGCTATTGCTACACGCTCTGCGAGCTACGGCTGCAGTGTACATGTATAAAAAGTTAGGCTTATTGATATATTGCTTACGCGCCGTTAAAATTGTTAATGACAAGTATATAGGTACCATGCACCATATTATACATATGTATGTTAATCAAAGTTCTCTTGAATATCGGTTTGCTGTATGATTTAACGGCTTCTTACAAAATCCTTACAAGAAACTATGTAAAGAACTAAAAGATTTTTATGTTTAAAGCGGAAAAAGGCACACGCTAAAATTAGAATAATATAACGAAACAGTCAGGTGTAGCATCAGATCGCAGCGCGCGCGCCGCGGTGGGATTTCCCGCGCATTCCGCGCTGCGTCGCTACACTCGCGGCGCGCAGTACTGCTGCTCCACTCAATACTCACACACTACGACGTTACTTGATCTTCATTGTCGACCTATATAGTCCAAAGTATATAAACACGCCGTAATAAGTCTAACACCATTATATTGCCTATACACTTATAAATCAAACTAGCTTCCGTCCGTGGCTTCGCCTGCATGGTATGTTGATAAAAAGTAACGTATATCCTATTCCGGATTGTATCCTATGCCTGTGCCAAATTTCATCTAGATCTGTTCAGCTGTTTTGGCATGATTGAGTAACAAAAACAAACATCGTAACTTTCGCATTTATAATATTAGTAAAAGTAAGAAATAAGATTGGTCGACTAGCTCAAAAGTTAAATGTCTCCTTCGATACTGACCCACTAGTCATAAGAGAGGTCGCTTTGCAAAAAACCATAAAACAAAAAAGTTTAATGTTAGCTCAAGTTGTACCGTTTTACCTGCAATACAGTGCATGCGGAAAGTACGGGCTCATGTGCCCCTGCATATATACAAGGTATGGAGGTGAGGAAACCAGTCAGCATCGGCATTGCAATCCTACGCGACGCACGCTCTGGTAATAATGGCACCCGCTCGCTCCGCCTTCTCCCTTCTGTTCGTGCTCCTGTTGCTGACGCTGCTCCTGCGCTGTGTAACCGCGACTGTACTGGCTCCCGCTGCACTCAACTATGAGGAACTCAATTTCTCTCAAAACCAGCATATTCCAACTGTGTGGAAGTTCAAAAGGAATACACCAACAGTGGAGTCTACTGATAATCGAAAACAATTTTTTGTGAAACTCCCATGTCGGACAAATCCGAAATGTGCAGATGCTGATCGTTACCTATTTGACTTGATACGGGCTGAACCAATCCCCAGCGTGTACCGAAAATGGATTAACTATTGACGCCTTTCTTTAAAGAGCTAAGTAATAAAATCAAAACCTCGATATTATATTAGGGTAGCGAGTAGACTTTGACCTCAATCGCCGTACACAACCCGCGCGCTCGACTGCGCCACAACCCAGGGACGTTATCCTGAGCAGATACTTAATGTACTTAGATATAGTTCTGTCTCTTACATGCCTATTTATAGTACGGCTGTTTCAGTAGTTGTATCCATTGAATATTTGTAATAAGTAGGTACTGTTGATTATTGTTTTCGAGTAACGATTTCTAAATAAACAAGTTTAGTGGAGATAGTTTTATTTTCCTGTATGACTGTATAATGATAATAAACGAGAGTATGTCTTTTTACTACTCACCGTGCCTAAAAATGCTTAATGTCCATGGATAAGTCAGGTAATTACTTGAGTTGTAACGTGTATTATGAGTTTCAACTTAGCTTAAAACAATTTCTTTGGCAATTATTTTGGCAATCCAAAATCTATACGTTTAAGCTTCGTAAATGTTAGCTATTTTTAATGATACATTTTATTACGAGCTAAATCATTACGAAACGGCCTGTCAGTTTGGGGTGAATGGATAGGGGTGTGGGATTTTTACCTCACTATCGCGGTGGCTATCCTTAGCAGCACCGGGCCCTCTTATAGATCTGTTCCGCAGCCCCCATAACAGTTACATTCAGCACATCCCTAGAGTGTACCACTGTGCCACCGTCTTCGCTGAAGTCCCCCAGAGACCCCATTCCATGCGCCCGTGGCCTCAAAGGTTCGCCTGCAAGTGACGCAAGCAAGATTACGGCGGCAAGTGTGACTATAAGGCTAAGTACTGACGAAGCGATTTTCGCCCGCGTCCGAAAAGCAAATGGGGGACAGCCATGCTTCGGCAGTAATGGGCCATATGGCTAATCCTCAAAAGGAGGAACGCACTCATAACTCCTTTGGTGTTGCTGGTATCTATGAGCGGCGCCGATTACTTAGGTACTGAAACTATCAGGTAAGCAGTCTAAAATCCGTCCGAAAATTAATTTGATACAAATTAAAAAGATTTGGACGAGAACGACGAGCAATCAGATTTTCTACTCATGCCAAAATCATCTAATTTGATAACATTAAATTGGTAAAGCTTTTGTAGGTACTTAACTAAACAAAAGACAAATTAACGTGGTCTATAATATAAATTATACAAAACCATAGATGAAAATGAAAATCTTTATTCGCAGAGACATGGTAAATACAAAAGGTGGTAAAACAAAATAAGTCACTTGGCATATCTCGCCTTCAGTAGGCATGCGAAAATTAATAACATAAATAAATGTTTAAACTTACTAAGTAGGTACAGATCTATTTTCTACAATTATTATACTCCTCTATTGTATAGAAGCACTTTTCTATAAGCCGAGCTTTTAACTTCTTTTTTAAATCTTAGCAGCTTAGGTAGCTCTCTAATCTCTTTAGGAATTTTGTTATATACCTATATGTATATTTAATTACCATCATTCTACTATTTTTCTTATGTAAAGTACTTCTACATATTTCCATTCTTAATTTTGTAGGATCCCTCTTTTTAAATTTGCAATCTTCACTAACTTTGGAATAAAGTTGAAGATGGTTTCGAACAAACATTCCCTATCTCAGCTATATACATATAAGGATACCCGAGTCGTGACACGTAGTTTTTTGAAAAGTGGTCTACTAGATTCTAAATGGCCAACACCGCAAATAGCACGAATACACTTTTTTTGTACAATAAAAACTTTGTTTATGTCAGTAGAATTTACCCAGAGAACAAATCGAAAAAAAAGAGATTGACAACTTTACAGACTTTATATTGCAAAAAAAAATTTAATGTGGATTAAATTTTGTACTTTGATCTTGGTAGGTACGTCAAATAAAATCCATATTTGTCGACAAATTGCAAATGTTTTTTATATATAGTTTTCGTTTTTAGCGACTTGTTCATGGATTTATTAAGACTCTTCACTGACAGATAGGTACTATTTGGCCAACAAAGTATTCTATACTAATATTATAAAGAGGTAAAAATTTTAAGTTTGTATGTAGGGGTAATCTTTGGAACCACTGGTCGGATTCCCAAAATTCTTTCACTGATAGATAGCTAGGTACAATGTTCCCGAGTGCTATAATAGGCTATAAACAATCAAATGGAGTCGAGTAGCGAGTGAAACCGCGCGGGAATAGCTAGGCATATTGTATAAAGATAACGTACTAATCACCAACTACATAACTGCTCGCATGCCTATTCTCTTTAATTCCTTCAAAATAAGTGGTTAGTGGTTCTTCCTCAGAAGATAAAAGGCCTTCAGAATCATTTGAATTTCGTTCACGAAAGTTTTCGTTTTCAATTTACAGGCTACCTACCCAATACCTCTTTAATACTTCAATTTACTTGGTCATATTTATGATCAAGGTAGGTACAACTGTTTTACTATGGTCAAGATACCACACCCTATCCTTTTATGTTTATAGGTACGCACATTTAAATTTGAATATTCCGATTAACTCTAATAAGCATACCTACTACATTCTAAACTTTGCTAAGTACCTACTTGTTTAAATCAAATAGTTTTAAAAATGTATGTTTTGAAGTACTTAATTAGTTACTATAATTAAATATCTAACTTTTTTTCGCGAAAACGTTAAAGTGATCTCCCATGCAAACTCGATACGATGTGCGCATGCAAGTCTAATTTTAAGTTGATTATACTTCAAAATTCACTATACATACCTACATAGCCGTATTATGACGAAAATAAGGCGGATTTATTTTAAAAAAAGTGGCTCACTTTAAGTGTAAGCTTCATTTAGTATTAATAAGCAACATTTATTTATTTAGTGTAAAGTTCTATTTTAATTCAACACGTATTTACGATTAAGTGAGTTACATTAAGTTGATTTTATCATGGCATGATTGTGCTATTGTCATCTATCACAAAACCATTTCGAATATTCCGTCTTCTTAAATTTTCTTCAACAACCAATAAATTATATATTTGGTAAAATATCGTTCAATATAAGATGAGATTGTATTGTTTTGCGTTTCGTTTACTCGATCTTACATCGCACAACCAAAAAGGGCGTATGAATACGATTTAAATCGTATGGTTGGCAACACTCAGTCTGTCTGTCAGTTAACTCAGTCAAGTCAAGTTAATTCATACTTCATACCTACGTACATTTCGCACAAAAGGTCGCACGAATATTGGATTGCGAGTGTAACTTTAAAAACTTAATAACAGTAATGATGTTATTGTAGTGTTTTACTGTGTAGTGCGCTTCCAGCCCGGCCATGGGCTACGACATTGGATGGATTATACCGCGCCTGCGGAATCCAGGAAGGCTATGGAACTGCGCGAGCTCTATCACTGTTGCTGTCGTCGGTTTATTTAGTAAAATTATTTTAGGTCAGTGCAATCTGCTTTACTATTTAGACGTTTTTGTATATGCGAATCATTTATTAGTTTTTATGTTAGAAACACGTTGCGCGAATGTAAATGCGTAATTAGCATTTGGTGTGTAGTGTATAGTGTAGCAGTGGGGACAATTGCTTTACATCAGCATTTAATTAGTTACTGGTTTCTTGCAGCACACGTAACCTCACAGTACATAAATCTATATTATTCAATATCATACTTCGTAGCTTTATATAATATGTAGAAAAAATATAACCTTAGTCATAGTGTGATTCTAAATCTAAACTCACTGTCAACCCATACCCGTCATGAGATAGCTGTACACCACTTTCGTATATGATGTGGAAATAAAGTTTCCCATTACAATCTATGTGTAAGGAATGAAACATAACTGTTGCTCTTGACATTGCCTGTATGGTCAAACTGGTGTGTCTAGCAACATCTCTAGTACCTAAATTCATCAGAGGAGGCAGAGGAGGCAAACAATACCAGGTGTCAATTTCTGATTCAGGTTTTGGCATATTTTGGGGAATAAAAGGAATGTTCCCTTTATTCCCCAGTATCACCATGCCTGCTCTACAAACTTACGGCAAACACTCAATTTGAAATATTAGTGTTATGATTTTACATAATTATTTCATTTATACATTATGTATTCCTATTCTTCTTAGCCACAGTACATGTGTTTTCACAGGTTACTCTTTGCAGTCCCCAACCTCTACCTTACATTAATACATTGTAAGTAAAAAAAGTTGGAGTCATTATGGACCCCACAACACATTGGTAACAATCTGTGACATCACTTCCCTTCAAATGGAGATGGTGATGTAACACTCAACTGAAAATATTAAATGTTGGTAGTGGGCAGGCTAGCAGGCAACTTTGTTTCTTTACCCCAATTCAACATTTTAATTCACCAAGCAAACACGGATGTTCGCACATCAATGTCTTACTATTGTATCTCAGATTACCATGATTGAAGGGTTAATATTATTACACAATTTAACTGATAAATATTAATAAAAACTATTATGTTCTTATGTCTCCAATTTAAAATTGCTTCCACATTGCTTACTATTTGTATAAATTGTGTATGTTAGTGTCAGGTCCATGCTGCCCAACCTGTTTGCATGGGTAGAGGTAAAACATCATCAGCTTATAAAAGCCTACTGCTGAGAAAAGGCCTTCCCAAACAGAAGAGGGTTGTTATTTATTATTTATTTATATGTATAATTCCAACTCACAATATCTTTCGCCATTTGTCATAGGCATTTCAACTTAAAAAAACAGTTAAACTCATAAAAGTCACATCACCACTTTATGTACCTTCCTAATAGTGATTAGGTTTGATACAAATAATGTAGCTATAATATTAATAAAACCATGTCAGATCATTAAGGGTGATAGACATTAAGTTGATATGTTGATAAGAATGCTGCTTATCATATTTGAAAATTCAATTGAAACAGATAATGTTTGCTTTATTGAAATGATGGTACAATTCTACACTTAATTTTTGTTGATTTTTTTCAAGCAGTAACTTCACAATGACTAAAAATTGTTTCAAGCCAGTTTCTTTACAACTTGAACTTAATTAAAAGTTAAAATCATTCCAAGGCAATACAAAAAAAAAAAACTACAAGTACAAACTAAACTAATCTCTAAGGAATCTTATGTGTTTCCATTCAACGGACAGTAGAAGGATATTTTGAATAAGAATAATTAATTATTAAAGAATCCTACAGCTCCCAACTAGAAATAATAAAAGCAAATAGTAAAATTTTAATTTTATAACAATTGTCCTTGAATGTATACTGCTCTAAATAAATCAAAGGTTAAGTTTGCAACACTTAACCTTAAAACTATTAATTATTTATGTTATTGTATTCTAGCACCAGCAGTAGCACCACTTGGAAGTATTGATTTTTTATGTAATAAGTTGGCAAACAAGCAGACGGATTACCTGATGGTAAGCAATCAATGGCCGCCAAATGGACACCCCCAACAACAAAGGAGTTAAGAGTACCTTTTGGGGATTAGGGATTTGGAGATTTTGGGGAAGGATTGGGCCTCCGGTAACCTCACTCACAGATCGAAACACAACGCTGGGGTTGTTTCACACTGGTTTCCTGCGAGGCCGTGGTATCACTCCAGTCGTATGTAAATAACTAGCGAACCGCGCAGCTTCGCACGACATGCTGATACAATTTTTTTAGTCAACATAACCTTCCTCTTCTATTTCAAAAACGTATAAAATCAACTGTTTTATACTATGGAGTGAAAATCAATTCCAGTTTCCTTGTTTCTGAAATTCAATTTATTTTTTCGTTTTTGTGGTTGTCAGAAGAAGGTTCTTTTAAGAGCTAAGAAAATTGGCATATAACAACAATGGGATATTTCAACCATTTCGATGTTGTGGGCGTTTCATAGTATCAAATCAGTCAAAAACTATGAAGGTACATAGGTACCCTCAATGGGAATAAAATATGTCGATATAACCAGTAGTTACTCTGTACATGGGAATAGGAATAATTTGATAGATTTAAATATTTTTATTTGATTATTATTTTCCTACATGGCGCCACATCAGTTCCCAACTACTGTACTAAGCACTATTATAAAGCACAAACTTAAATTGAATTTACTGTAATTATCTATCCCACAACTGATAAAGATAATGACATAATACAAGTGTTGGATGCTGCTGTATTATTTCACACAAGAAAAAAATAAAATTGAATAATAATAACAATGATTTATTATTCGATAGAAGACTTACGTCAAGCAAAACACAAATAAATAGGTACGTGCGCGTTAAATCCCGTTAAACAGTAAAGTATCCATAGAAGAGTATGATAGTTACCCGATAATAACATCGGCGGCCTTCGACAGCTTTAAAATAGTAACAATTAGGTATGTTAATTAAACCCTACATGTCGTTTACTTATTTTTATTTTCGTAATTACCTCATTTTTCCTTGCCCATTCATGGACAATCATTTGGTCTTCTTTATAAGACCACCAAGTTGTTTGTGCATTTTAATAAAATGTCTTATAATAGAAACCTTTCAATCATGGCAATTCGAGTCACTATAGAAGAACAATAGGTGCACGAACGCCAGCGCTCGCTTGAGGTTTGATGACCTTTTGTTCACTTAGCAAGCAAAATATATTATTTAAAAATTGTATACTTGTTTTGTGAACAAACAAAAAACCCTCTTATATATAGAAATTCTGAATTAATCCACTATGTTGTTTTAATGTGGTTAACAAGTATTTATTTATTCTCTATGCTACAACATAACATTACATAAGCAGACCTCATGTCATAGGCATTCTCACCAGTCAACTTCAGGGTGATGCTGAGGGAGTATGATACAGAGCAATTAAAAAAAATGTATAGTATTGTACTTTTTATGATGATGGTTCTACCAACAGGCCACTCGTATAAGCAATATAGGCAGTGAGCGATTAGTCACGGAATGGCGTATGTGTTGCAGAGTTCCTGAACAAGACTACGGTGTACAACCGCGAGACGCTGGCGGCCGCGGTGCGCCGCCCGCGCGGCCAGCCCCTGCTCACGGTCTCCAACCACCACTCCTGCTTCGACGACCCCGGCCTCTGGGGTCAGTCAACTCTCTCTATGCCGATTTACGCCCTCCGTTAATAACTGATCTTATTCCAAAATGTGTGGGTTAAGGTAGATCAATACTTGTGTGGACTTTCTGGGCATAAACAGATCGGTCCAGAGATTTTTGAATAAGATCCGTTATTCATTTTGACCTTTACCAAATACCCAAACAACCAACTGGAGTGGGTACCTACAGGTACTTGCATCTAGACAAGTAATTAACATTTATAATACAGTTATAATCCTGGTAGTTACTATGAATTCAACGATTCGGTCGTTCTCGGGCTGTATATAGGAGACACTTAGTTACAGTAGCACGCTTCCGTTTCTATGAACCATGACCTAATTGAGTTGTAGAAAGTACTTACAAGTTTTCCCTGGAAGTATATTTTATAAATAATTTCCGAACTTATGCGGAAATATTTGTCCAATTTGTTATGGTTGGAAAGTTATTTAATTATAGCTAACAGGTATGGCAGCAATAACATACTAATATACCTCACTCCTTATCACTACATACACATCTGCTTATAATAAATCGAATAATGACATTCTCATCAAGTTGATAATGTCTGCCCATCTGATCAGACAGATGCTGTCTAAGATAGTACCTAGTAGAAAATGTTTCTTAATTTATTACTCTTTTCTTTTTCACTTTTTTAAGAATTGTGAATATGTTATATGCAGAACCAGTATGAAAGTGCACCGAAAATGTTTAAAATAAAGTTATCTCGTTTGATACGTCCAAATATGAGATAAGCAAGCCAAGCGTGTGTACAGGCGTGCTGGACCTGGCGAGCCTGACGCGTCCGGCGCGCATGCGCTGGTCGCTGGCGGCGCACGACATCTGCTTCACCAACGCGCTGCACTCGTGCTTCTTCGCGCTCGGCAAGTGCGTGCCCGTCGTGCGCGGCGCCGGCGTGCACCAGGTCAGTACCCGCCCGGTGGGCCCTCTGTCGGCAGTAGCTCGCCGTCCGCAGAGCCTGATTGAGCCCTCGGCTTGCAGCCGGCGATGGACTTCTGCGTGGAGCGGCTGTCGCGGGGCGAGTGGGTGCACATCTTCCCCGAGGGCCGCGTCAACGTGAACAAGGAGCACATTCGCTTCAAGTGGGGCGTGGGCCGCCTCGTGGCCGACTGCAGCGCCGCGCCGCTCATCGTGCCCGTCTGGCACGAGGGTATGGACGCCGTGCTACCCAACACCGAGCCCTATCTGCTCAAGTTCCGGAAGCAGGTCTTCCTCAACGTGGGCGAGCCCATCCAGATACACCACCTGTTGGAGAAGTAAGTGGCGGGCCCGGACTGGGTGTTGTGCTTTCCAACTATAGACCACAGGCTGCGAGACTAGTATATTTCAGCTACTTTCATAGCGTCATGTTGTATGGAATTTGTTGTGGGGACACGAATCTAACATTGAGTCTATATTTATCTTACAAAAGTGTGCCGTCAGAACAATCTGTAATTTAGGCCGTCTCTCAGAGAAAATTTTTCGTTTTATGTATGTTAAAAATAACCTACAGTTATTTTTAAAGTATCTGACAAACAACTATCAAACTAGACTAAGTGATAGATTATGTCAATTTAGCTTTGGCAAAGTTCACTCGTCTTTCGTGGGATTCTGTATTAAATGTTACAACAAAATCCCAGGCGAAACATAGCAAACTGATTAAAATGAGTAACGATCGAGTTTCTCTTATGGAGAAGAACGGACGACGACTTCATAAGAACACTTGACGAGGAAATAGGTTCACTAGAGGACAGACGAACAGATTGACAGACACACACACACGGTCGGCTAGCAAAGAATGCAGAGAGTGTCCCCGGCAGGTTGCGCAGCGCCAACGCGAGCGAGGAGGAGACGCGCGCGGCCATCACGGCGCGCATCCAGGACGAGCTGCTGCGTCTGCGCGACGCCACGCGCGCCCTCATGCAGCGCGCCGCGCGACCTCGCGCGTCCGCGCGCGTCTCCAACGGCGCCGCGCCGCAGCCCGACCGCGACTCCGACCTGTAGCCCGACTGTCGGCGGGCCCGAGGACTCGTGTACTCGTGCTGCGACCGACTAGTCGCAATGTCGAGTAGTTAAGTGTTTATTAGTTGATACGTAGCGGGCGGCATAATGTAAGTTTTATTACGTGGGAATGTTTATCGGTAAGGTTAAGGTGTCGTGGCAACGTGTTCGTGTATGTGTGTAGTGCTAGCTCGCGGCGGCTGCGCTTTTGTCGACGTCGTTGGAGCTTCTATTTTATAGTTACTCATTTCCGAAAATCATTTTATAACAAGTTTTTGGATAATTTTACACCAGTTTACCTAGTCCGTATCATTTATATCGCGTAGGATAACAATTAGCATCGGTGTCTCTCAGTGCCAGCCAGCGTCAATTATTAGGGACATTCAAGTTGCTCAATTATACAAAGTAACTTTTTAAATAAATTACATACTATCTTATTCCACAAGTGACGAGTTCCACATAATTAGAAATTTTGAATGCTTAGCCCCATAATGCCATGAAATAGCATTATTTATTTTAGTGTGTCGATATTTATGACGCTTTGAATAGCCTGAATGCCCCTATAGTTTGACGCTGACTGGGCGCCGGGCGGCGCGCCGTCGTTCCAATACATATTACTAGATATCGTAAATTGTGATGAGAGATTAATACAATGGCTACAGCCATCTCTACAACCAAAGACTGTTGCACACAGAGTGTACATAATATATCCAAAATATTTTTAAACAAGTTTATTAAAAATAATCTTTTAAATGACTATATTTTCCGCGAAAATGTAAAGTTTGAAGAGATTTCATTTTGGAGAAATCGGTTTGGTATTCCTAAGTGCTCCGTTGTAAAGGTCTAGCCGCACGTTCCGTTCACAATGTATTATTCCGATTGTCCGGGAGTGAAACAGCCCTACTACAGTGGTTTCGCTATCGCCCGACTCCGTCAGTAACTAATCAATGTAAATAAATAATGAGGCGACATACATCCGCGACTATTGGTCGATCTCCCGCTGTCAGTAAGCCAGTCAGTCTTCCGTGCGATAGTTTATCTATTTATTGTTAATTTTATAAGATTTTATGAGTGTGCTCAGGCGCCACCTTGTATATAAGTATGTATCGTAGTTAGTTGCTCTAGTATTGTTGTGTTAAGCCGTAACATAATCATGTTCTGTTGTCCAAATAAGTATGATGTGCTTTTTGAGGAATTAATTTTTTCAAAATAAATCGATGGACTTACAATCGTCTCTTTGTTCACCCACGACGTGACTCTGCACACATGCGCACTCAACCTGCCAAACTGATCGGGCATCATACACTGTTTCAATCCTTGCGGTACTATAATGAGGCCTCGTTTACCGAGACCTCGTGTTAGCCCTGCCTACTACAACGGATGCGTCTACTCCACCCGCACTGCGCCGCTCTGCAGTCTACTTACTCTATGACCCCTATTTTGAGCAATAATAATAAGATTCCAAAGAACGCGGTTACTTGAAAAGTTGATAGTAAATGCGCTGCGCGCCGGCGCGTAAGCTATCTTTGATCCGCAAAGCATACATAATGATTGTACAAAGTAGAAGTAGGACCAGCCCGTACTGTACCGGGCGGCTACTGACGCGTAGGTTGGCGGCAGCAGAGGATGCTGAAATAGATGGAAATTTAAAATCTTTTATTTTAATTGTCGTTTGGTCGTACAACACAGGATAGTGAGGCATCGAATGAATAAAAAATATGTTGGATGTTATGTCATTTATAAATAATGATTTTATATTTAACGTTAAAAACAAGAAATGCATGGTACATACTTTTTGAACCGGCCAGGTCACGTCAACTAATATTAAAACACTTAACGAGTCAGTCGAGTCGGTCGCACGATTGGAAGCTTGGGCCGGGCGGCGGTCAGTCGGCGTCCGTGGCCAGGTGCAGCGCCAGCACGGCGCTGGCCCCGAAGGGGGGGCGGTACTCCACCTGCAGCTCCTCGAACAGCGCCGCCGGCACGCACACGTTGGCCAGGTACTGCGCGCCCAGCGACGGCGCCAGCGCCGCCGGCAGCCCGCCCAGCACCGCCGCGCGCGTCGCCAGCCCCTCCCAGCCCGCGCACGGCGGCTCCAGCGCCACCAGCGCGCCGCGCGCCCGCGCCGCCCAGCCCAGCGCCGCCGCGTACTGCTCCTGCGCCTCGTCCAGCTGCGGCTCGTACAGCGCCAGCAGCACCACGTCGGGGCTCGGCAGGTCGGCCGCCTCGCGCGCCAGCGCCACGCCGGCCGGCGCCAGCGCCGCCAGCTCGCGCGCCAGCGCCGGCTCGGGCTGCGGCGCGGGCGCGGCCAGCAGCGCGGCGGCGCGCGCGCCGTGGGCCGCCAGCAGGCGCGCCGCCTGCAGCGCCACGGCGCCCGCGGCGTGCGGGCCGGCCAGCGCCACCACGGTGGGCGCCTGGTGCGCGTTGCGCGGGTCCAGGCGCCGCCCGCCGCCCGCCAGGCGCAGCGCCACGTCGGCGGCGGCGCGCGCCAGCAGCGCGGCGGCGGCGGGGCGCAGGCCGGCGCGCGCCAGGCCGGCCCAGAGGCGGGCGCGCAGGCGCGGCGCGGCGGCGGGCAGCAGTAGGCCGGAGTCGGTGACGTAGTCGGCGGGCCCGCGCAGCGCGTCGGGCAGGCGCAGGGCGCAGCGGGGCGCGGGGGGCGCGCCGCCCAGCACGTTCTCGTCGTGCCGGAACTTGCCCACGTCGTCGGCCTGCCGCACTACGTCGGGCTTGTGCGAGTTACGGATCTGCTCCCACAGGGCGCGCTTGTTGAACAGAGCGAGGTTGCCCTCGAAGTCGAAATCGTCATCGAGCGCGGGGTCGGCGAGCTCGCCGAAGCAGGCCTCGTTGCGGCGCCTCGCCTTGTCGTATACGTTACCGAAGCCCCCGCCGCCTCCGCCGCGGCTCTTGGGCGTCGAGCTCGGGTTGCCGTAGCTTCCTGTCACAAAACCGATACTGTTACACTACACTCACATTGTTCCGAGGCCATAGCTTACCAGACAATAAAAGGAACATAGCAATTACGTTTTTGTTCTGGTTGAACCATTTTTTAACTCCGAATGAGGCAATCGATTGCAAAACAAACTTCATCGAAAAGCTTCAACGCACAATACAGAAAATAGTTAATTTTTAGTTTATACCAGCGCCCCGCCCCGGCTTAGTACGGGTGCAATGCTGATACTAAATTTCTCCAACTGCTTTATGGATCTTGTACTTTTAGGTACGTCTGTCCATGTCGCGTGGACCACTTGTAAAAGGAGAGGGTAAAGGGAAGGTGCACGCACATATACTGATTTCTATCATTCTTTTTATAGAATAGATGATAAGTGAGAGTATTATAAACGTAAGAGTAAACAAATGTAATCAGAATGCTCCGAACTGCTAAGCTCCGTTTTATTGTGAGTCAACCACAAAAGATAGACATACTGTTGTAGGATATGTTGTACATATTTTTATGTAGACAAACAATATTCCCGTCATACATAATTTCTATGTTACTTAAACCATTAAAATTAAAGGCCGCACACGCGACGGAAGCTAAAATACTTCTCCCGATTTGCCAACATTTCCCTTCACTGCTCTGCTCCTATTAATTGTAGCGTAATGAAAAGTATCCTATAACCTGCCCAGGAATATAAAGAATAATTGTACCAAGTTTCATTAAAAGTTGTCAAGTACTTTTTGTTTCTATAAGGAACATATAGACAGACAGACAAACAAAAATTTTACGATTACATTTTTGGTATCAGTATCGATCACTAATCACACCCTGGTAGTTATTTTTTGAAAGTATATTTCATGTAAAGAATTGAACACTACAGATTTATTATAAGTATAGATGACTTACAACCTACATGGATGTAAAAACAAGATAATTGAAGTTAGCTATCTTTATTTAGTTCGCTTGACTATCGTACTTTTTTGCCACTAGACTCCTAATGATAATATAATCGTACCCCATCGTATATATATAGAAGTAACAGATACTTATTAGATACAGCGTGCTCATATTACGCCTAAGCTAATACATCTTCAGATTAATCTAATATTAGTTGAGTCATTTTGTGGGCAAACTTATTTTATTTTACTTATTTACCCCTGTGCATCGCTCGCGCCGCCATCATACAAACATGGCGCTTATTAACAGTTTTATAACATTATACACATTACACTCAGCAGCTGTTATTGTGGTAAACACTTATGAAACAAAATACAATTAGCATAAATGCTGAGTATTTGGTCTAGTTAGTCATGTCACGGTGTCGTAATCGTACTCTGGCTCCGCACCATGGCGACGACTAAGGCCGGGCGCGAGAGGTCGCTGCCACCAACAATTTTACAGAGGACACGGCGGAGCTCAGGCCAAGCAGGGCACACCGCTATGCTCCACCTATGTATTTTATTTAATTAAGCTAAACCTCAATAGAGAGGCTTCGTGGTGGCCCGGAGGTTAGGGCGGTCGTTTCCCATTCCGGATGCGGGTTCGAAACCTGGCAAATACCAATATGATTTTTCCGAGTTGTATTACGTACTTTCTATGATTATTTAGACACCACTGACAGATGGTGAAGGAAACCATCGTGAGGAATCCTGGATTTATAATTTCTTATTATTAAGGTTTGAAATCACCAATGCTCAAACCTTTTCCGAATAAAAAGGGATCTTTGCTCAGCAGTGGGCACTTATAGGCTGGTGATGTGAAACCTCAATAGTCGAAGCTAAAGTGTATTGAAAACAAATTGAGATCAAGTTGGCACTCATATGACTGCTACTATCGGTTAGAATGTAGGCCGTTTCATTTCAAACTAGCTTCCGCTCGCGTCGCGAATAACAAACATACTATCCATACATTCTCACAAACTTTTACATTTATAATGTAAGTAGGATAATATTAGCTAACGCTACATTTACACATACATTTTTTCTAAATTTGCTCATAAGGAATTAGCTGATTTGAAAATTAACCGATTCCGTGCGGAGGTCTTTGTAGCAATCTTTAGTGCCTGGCGTCGAACAAAAATTCCGTGATACCTGTGGGGCACCAAGCGCCAGAGACTTTCATGATTCCCCGGGGGAATCATCCGCCGTAAATTGTAACTTTTAGCTTTTTTCGTGTTTCCACTTGCTAAAGAGTCATTTGCCATTGGGTATCGAACGTAAACGCTCAGTGAATTAGTTCAGTGCGTGTAAAATTAACTATCTGTGTGTTTTTATGGAAATAAAAGGTAAGTGACTAATTTCTATCAGGGGTTGTAAACCTTTTTGCATTATTTTATGAATTTATTTATTCACAAGTGTTCTATAGAATTTGTTTTCGTACCATATCATGTGTTGTGCCAAAATTTGAAAGCACTACCACCAAAGCATCGGAAAAATTACGCGCCGACGGTAGGACTAGGTGTATGACCTATGACGTGACATTAACACTTCCATTGTAAGTTAACGGGATTTTTAAATGTCTATAAAATTTAAAATAGTTGATATATTGTCATGAAAAAAAGAATTGTGTATTATTTTATATTCACATAGAATTTACTGCGACAAAGGTACAATCAATTTCGCATACCCAGTAACATTCTCCATTTTCGGTCTGCGATCGTGTGTCTCATTCACACGTTAGCATTGGTGTCAAAGTCGTATCGAGTATGGACAGTCAAAGAAACAGACATTCCAGAAAGTTGGCTGTTAGAAAAAATTTATAATCAATAATAAAATGGGAGTCGACCACTAGGTTTTCAACCCCTGAAGTCTGCTAATTTACGAAAATACTTGAAACGAACACTGTGGGCATGATATGGGTGACAAATAAAGACACATTTATTTACAGGACTTTTGGCAAATATCGTTTTAGCCGAGTTTTTTATATATTTACATGGTGCCTGTGCGGCATCATCCGCACGGAATCGGTTAAGGTATGAAAAAATACGAAATTTAATCTTACAGATTTGCCCAGTTCGAGTTTGGAAATTAAAAAGAAGACCTTATTATTCTTCGATTCTTACGTCTATAATAAATAAACTAGCTAATCTCGCACGGTTTCACCCACCGCTCAGCGCCATTTGATCGTAGCATGATGTTTTATAGCCTATAGCACTCAGGAACATTGTAGCTATCTATTAGTGAAAGAATACATCTATAGTATAGATGTATTGTATATATAAATGCGAAAGATAAGATGTTTGGATGTTTTTTACTCGTCCACGCCAAAACAGCTGGACGGATCTGGATGTAATTTGGCACTGGCATAGAATATACTCCGGAATATGACATAGGCTTTTTATCAACATACCATGAGGGCCGAAGCTAGTTGCAAATAATTGTGCTTGTTTTGCGATTTTCCACATTCTAGGTGACAACTACAATCGGGAATCTAAAAAATGATATAAGCACAAAGGGCATATCATTTGACAGAACCTTATATTTATTCTGAAATGCATGCTCCACTTATTTGCAACATCTACTGTATTTCCGCTCTGTGGTTCACTCACCTAGCACAGCGGCGAATCCATAACTAGTAATGATGATCATGATGATGGCATGGCATGACTATTTATAAGTGATACTGTTGTCAGTTCAAGTGTCCATATCTTTAAAGTGGTTGCAATAGTTAGCATGTGTACCGGCGTGCGTGTTGTTCTTGTTGGCGCGCGCCTGGATGTCGATGGGCTTGCTGCGGGCCGCGCGGCCTCCCCCTGCTCCGCCCCCTGTCCCGCCCCCGCCGCCTCCTCCTCCTCCTCCTTGGCTTGTGCTGCCTCCTGCCTGGTTACCTACATAAACAAGTATAACATTTCAATGATGTCTCCAACAAATGTTCAAATTATAATACATATAAATTCAAATACATACAAACTACAAGTGCTAATAATAGAATAAATGACAAAATGTACAGATAAAAATATGACCGAATAAGAAAGAAAGTAAAAGATTTGTGAGGAAGTGGGACGTGGATTTAGCTGAAGAAGCATGTAATGAGAATTAATGCTGTAGAGATGAGGAAATCCTGTCATTCATCCCCTCATAGAATCTAATACATTCATGACACAAATATTTTAACAAAATCACATTGGCAATCCATATCAATAGCCATCAAACTAGGACACAATCCTAGTGAGGGTGACATTAAAAAAAAGATCCCAACACTCAGATACATTTACTTTCTAGACTCCTGGAAAGTAACTTAATCTTTATTAATTTTATTGTACCATACTGCCCATTCAATTTTCTTTGAGATATTTTTTTTCACATTGCCTCTACTTCATTCACAGTTAGTAGGGTACCCTGTCCCTAACTAGGTATATGAAATACCCACAAGTTTTTATTTTGTATAAAATCATCACATTGATACATTTTACAATATATATGTAAGCTTTTTTATGAATGCCATTTATAGTTTACCACTACTTAATATTCATCACAACAATATCCAGATATAGTCTGCAAAATGACCACAATACTCAAGTCTTGGTAGTAGCCAGTGTTTTACAGAGCTTTGTACACCAGCAACAGTGTATAGAATAAGATGGATGAACCCATATTTGTGATAGAACTTACCTGAACTTGTTGGATTTGCTTGCAGGTTTTCACAGACAGTAGCCCTTTGTGCTTTCTTAGCACTTTTAGTTACAGCCACTGTACTATGGGTCTGCTCAGCTGGTTCCGCGCGGGACTCTATTATCTTTAGATCTTTAATATCAGCTGCACTGTAACACGATACCAATACAAATAAGTTTGAAATCATAATCTACCTCTAAATACTCTAAATCATTATTATAACGTCAACTTACTTAAGTGTCACTTGTGCTTTAGGGTAAGGAAAGCCATTTCTGAAGGCTTTCGTTAATGTAATTGTGTTTCCATCCGCCTCCAAAATTGTTCCTTGGTAGCAGCCTAAAGGCTCACCACAATTCACCGATATAGCATAACCGACCCAGTTGGACATATTTTACAAAAATCTGATTCAATCTCCCCAATTTTAATTTGTTAGATAGCTTCAATTGTACTGCATCGATAAGTTTAACTTTTCCACTTGACATTTAAATTAAATAACTTTCATCTTTAATTAATTTTAAACGAATTATACACTTATTAATTCGATGAAATATTTAAATCAAACAAAATCACAAATTGCACTTTGTAGTGACACAAAACACCATGTGAATCCGGAATCGTCACAAGCTGACATTTGACACTCTTGACAGATCATATCAAAGAGTTAATAAAATTATATTATTGTAGTCTATTGACTAAGTTCTCTGGACCATTGAGATAGTAAGTATGTCAATGCTCTGGACGCAAAACCGTTTTTTAGTACCAACTCACATGATCCCCCATTTGCAATGGAAAGAAGGCAACCCTGAAAATAGAAAATATAATATTAAATTTTAAATTAATATCATGTCATAGTTATTGTATTGTCATTTTGTACATTCATTTTTACTATGATACTGTTTAAATAGGGTAATCCGTCCATTAATAGATAACTAGCTTACGCCCACGTGGTATGTTGATAAAAAGCAGCCTATAGCAAAAATAACAAAATGAAAGTATATATAAAATTAGGTAGATACGTCTCATTTTTATTTACTTACCTATTAAAACTTTGTACAATTAAATATACAGGCGGAATTAATGCCTTAGGCATTGTCTAATAGTCAACCATTAATTGATGAAGAGATAAAAGTAGAAGGTGTCATAAGTTAATTAACAGTAAACCTATAATGAGATATACACTAATCACTCCATAATAATAAATATATCCGCAAGGCAGTTTGTGGCGAGCTGTAAGTTAGTGGCGACCTCACGGACCTGACTCCCGGAAGGTGTCTTGTTGTTCATCTCCGGTTAGTCCTCGTGACTAGCTGGAGTGAACACTAATCAGTGACAACGTCTTTTACCTCATGCTTGTCTTAGGTAATTGGCTGGCTTGAGTGGAAATTCGCAAAAGTAGGAGTTGAAGGAGACTCAAAGAAGGATTTATCTCAGTAAGATGCTGGTAATGGTCTTAACCGTACTTCCGAGATTGCTTTGATGGGATGCCTCTCCTTCCCCAAGCAGCTCAACGTATGTTACCTCCGTGTCGCTACATGCTAGCAGCCGTTTCCGGGGGCTTGCTAGTCACCCCCTGCCTGTCTATCCGTATGTATCAATATTTTTTATGGGCAGGGGCCATAGTATTTCCATAGATATCAAATTCTATTCCACAGCAACCCATATCCATATAATCAACCATATTGCACAATTATAGTCCTGCATCAATCGGGGATTGTCCTTGGGTGCACTTTGTAGTGCATACAGGCATAATTGCCAGTTGGTCTCTGCGAGTTGGCTTTGGCCCCTCGTAAGCCTTCCAAAGGCCCGGGATCCTATGATATCGTGGAATGAACAAACAAGCAATAATATGAATATAAAATATATAGATTCATAAAACTATAATGCTCATGCCAACAACACCTCAAGTTTGCAAGTTATTTTTCCTTTATCTTATTTGCTAGGGATTATAATTTTTTGCCAGATCTCTACCATCCATATTGTTTGTTAAGTCAATGTCAAAATGTCAATTATTAAAACGTCAATAGACAAGACAGACTCTGACAGGCAATAAGACATTAGACAAACGCGAAACGCGATCTAAACAGCGATGTTTTAAAAATGTTCAAACTTCAAATCTTAGAAAACTCAAGGAAAACAGCAATTCGAATGTAGCGAGTTTCCAGCTGAGGTAGCCAGTGAAGTCACTGGCCGTCTGAGCGAATGGAGCTCTGCTTTGTTTCATCTGCTTATAAAAAAAATTGCTTAAAACATAAAAAGGATAAAAATATTCAAAATGGTAAGTGGTTAATTACCAAATTTTTCTATTACAACAATTTACACATATTTTAATTTTCACTTAATAAAACTAATATACCTAGATGATTTAATAATACTAGGTGTACTATAGTAGTAGTGTAGTAGTAGTGTATACATTGGGCAAATAATTGTGTTAAGTCTAAAAGCATTTCTTCCATAGGAAGTAGATTGACTATTTCGCCATAAACAGCGTTCGTTATAAACAAACAGGTTTCTGTCAAGAAATAAATTAACATTTAGTAAGGAGTTCCCACGTTGAACTAGTAACTGGGTTGACCTTCACTGATTAATGTGCTTGAAAACACAAGACAAGTCGAAATTCAATTATGTGAGAAGTATTGTTTAGTTTTTGAATGCTGTATTAATCAACTAGCTATTGTCGCATGGTTTCACTAGCTGGTTGGCTTCTACATATTGTAGTGTGATGTTTTATAGCCTATAGCCTTCCTTGATAATTAGACTAAGAAACACAAAAAATATTGTTTAATTCAAACCGGTAGTTCCAGAGCTTAGTGTGTTCAAAGAAACAAACAAACTATACAGCTTTATAATATTAGTATAGATTTGAAATAGACAGCAAAAATTTCCAAATTTTTCTTTAAGTTCCAAACTGTTTATGCAGTCACAATTTGTACAGTTATACAGGGAATGTTTCTTGTTTTGTAAATATGTAAACCTATAAAATTCAAAAATTGAAACATTTTGCTATCTACAGTGCACTTATGATTACTTATACCTCTTAATTTCCTCTTTAACAAATACCAACGAAAACAGAGAAACTCGCTGGTTCTCTAGCAGTTAATATGAGACTTATTATTAATACTCACCTGTGTCATGTGCGCTGATAGGGTTGCCAACTATACTGTTAAAAACAGTATTATACTGTTTTCACCATTAACACAAAATACATACTATAAGTGTCATTACAACATTATGTGCACATACAATATTTCAAACTTGAACTACGCTCACTCACTCAGTCTCAGTCCAGTGCAGCGCAACTACAAATAAACACAATAATGGCATTCTGAACAAATCTATAAATGTCAATGTAAAATATTCAAGAGAGGAGTGACAGGACTGATTTCTCCCGCCCAGGATAAGGCGAGAGAGAGTGTCAGACTCTACACTAGACAAAAAATCCTGCTCTGGGCCGAGGCCGCGGTTCCTCATTGCGCTTGCCCCGCAACCTCGGCTAAACACCAGCCCTATAGGGCCGTCTGTCGTCGTCTATTGCCTTTTTTGAAGCGCACGCAGAACGCTACGCGCCGTACGCTTAGGTCTGGTTCTAGGTTTGCTAAGCCGTTTGCCGTCCGCAGACCCGCGCTTACGGTGGCCGGAGATCGTCTCTCGATCATCGATGCCCGGAGTGTCACCTATTTATTTATTTATTTAAACTTTATGCAACAAAACATTACATAGGCGGACTTAATGCCGCCGCACTCTGACCTGTACAAAGCCGGACGTAAGGTTGCCGCCTTATGATCCACTGTGTCCTTTGAATGTGTTTAGGGGAATCGTCAGATTCCTTCCCTCGCCTCAGGCTGGGGCCGCGGCACATTATTGCACTTGACTCACAAGCTGGGTTCAACATCAGCTCTGTTGGGACCCATATGTGGGGGTCGATTGGCTCCTCGGTCTGGTTCTGTTTGGGCGGCGAGCTACCCTTGGCCTTATTGTGAGCCAAATCTGATATTATAAAGAGGATACTAAGATTACTACTTGATTTGCGTATTTTAGTCGATGCCAGGTTTAAAAGTTGCTATTGCAATCCCGGGATACATTAAAACGCGCGTGAAGCTGCGGGCGGACACTATATTAATAAAGCTCACAATTGTATTTATTGTGCAAGGAATCCTTGCATATTTCCTATTAATAATAGGAAATATTTCGGCAGGCGAGTATGAAGTTCGTGAAAGAGAACAGGCCAGCACAGCCCCCGCTGTCCGTGTGGTGGATAGTGGCGGGGCTCGCGGCCAACGCCGCGCTGCTGGCGGGAGTGGCGCTGCTGGATGCCGCGCTGCCCGAGCCGCTGGGGCCCTCCGCGCCTCCCGAGCGCTTCCACGGGCTCACGGCACACCGCCATCTCACCAATCTCACAGCAATCGGCCCAAGGGTGCGTCTACTTCGCCTTTGCGAGGAGCGCCCAGTCGCCGGTGTCACAGCTCTCTCTGTTCTGTTGCAGGTGGCAGGCAGCTATGAGAATGAAGTGCTGGCGGTGGGCGTGCTGGTGGCGGCCGTGAAGGACATCGCGGCGCACGCCTCCCCGCACAACCGGCTCGAGCTGGACGTGCAAACCGCCAGTGGAGCCTTCGCGCTCTCCTTCATGGACGGTGTGTGGCGTGAGGTGAAGTGAGTGGCGGCAAGTGGACGTGGTAGTGACGCGCGCGTGTTGCAGGTATGAACAACGTGTACCGCGACGTGCAGAACGTGGTGGTGCGCGTGCGCGGGGCGGGCGGCCGGCCCGCGGGCCGCTCCGCGCTGCTCCTCAACTGCCACTTCGACACTGTGCCTGACAGCCCCGGTAAATACCCTCCGCCTGGAACTATTATATGAACATAACCAACATGTTACTGCAACGTTAACGCACATACATAAGTAGTGGTGAGACTGAAGTCGAGCGCTACAGAACGGCCCGGTTTCATACTGTTCGCAGCACGCGACACAACACCACATTGCCCTTAGGTAAACGTTCGGGCGCGAGTGGTGCGACGCGACATCACAGTAATGTAAATACGTTACTGTTACATTGCGTTGTTGCGTGTGGACGACTAAAACGATTGGAAGAAACTCGAGTACTTAGTTGCAATTGTTCGTGGAATCATTACATTTTGCACCATTTCTCTTACGCACGTAGGTACTTATTAACTTTGTAAGATATTACGTATTATATTATTTTTTACACAAACATGCTGCTCGTCAATGAGATTAGGGATCTTAAAGCTGATATGACTTACTTCCGTTTGAATAATATGTGACCTCAATAATATTCCCCTATTATTGGTCCGTTACCTTGTAAAGCTATAATGTAGGCAGCAAGCCGCGGCCGCCTGCCAGGTGCTAATGCCCCCAATTACTAATTGACCGTGATGTGCCCCATTAGCTGTAATGCCGCGACTGCAACAATAGGTACTAGTGCGTGCCGCCAGTTTCGACCTCGTTATCCGAATGAGAATGTATATCTTTTTCTGTACCAATTTTTATCAATACCCATTCAATAGTTTTACGTGAAAGAGTAACACATCAATGCAAACATTCGTGTTTAAGTATTAGTACTGTTGACGACACAGACCTTAATATACTCGTGGAGCCCCCGAGTATTGGGCTAGTGTTTTATGGTCAGGTTAATGTATGAGATGCAGAGGAAGAGCTCGTCTGCTCATCTATGCTGAAGTCAAATTATGAACATTACAAATTCAAGGACTCAATCGAAGGATTCGAATAAATAATATGATTTAACCTTGAAGCTCCGAGGGATGATTGGTTTCAACCACCACCAACGATCGCAGTCGAAATCATTATTTGCAGAATACTTAGGCTTATTCAGCGCTGAGATTGAGCAAGTCAGTAAAGACAGTCAAATATTCATATATTTATTATATCAATAACATTCTGACTGTGATGGTACAGCCACGCTTCGGCACTTATGTTCCGACCAGGGCGTCACAGAAAGCCGGCGTGAAACAAGCATTCAGTTTTTTTTGCTCCACATAAGGATTTTCTCCTGTGTCTTGGGTGCGGTTACAAACACACAGTTTCAAATACACATAACACCCAGACCCGGAACAACAATTTGTGAATCACACAAAGAGTTGTAGCGTGCGGGAATCGAACCCGCGACACATTGCACAGCAGCCAGCCAGTTGCCCAACCACCGCACCATACGTACAGTCTTGTTTCTTTGTGTATTGAATCAGTACCCAAATAAACCAGTAATATACTATGATAAACGATATATAACTATTGTATGTGTGTACCTATAGGCACCAACCACCTAATATTTTATATAAAAAACTATATATGTATATACTTATTGGTTGTGTTTAAATGGTGTTCAGTGCTTTGTGTCTGGTTTTTAACCGACTTCAAAAAAAGGAGGAAGTTCTCAATTCGATTGTATTTTTTTTATTTTTTTTTATGTTTGTTACCTCAGAACTCCGTTGTTTATGGACGGATTTGCAAATTTTTTTTATGCTTGAAAGGATATGTTTCCAGATTAGTCCCATTCTTTTTAAAATCGAGTTTTGATGATGGGATCCATGAGAAGTCGAGGGAACTCCTCAAATATTATAGGCAACTATATAGTAATTTTAATATTTTCATGGAGCACTCAAGCATTTACAGTCAAAAAGTATTATTTGATGAGGTGGAACTGGTGAAGAAGATCAGAAATGGGTGACGAAACTTGACACTCGCATAGATATCACAATCAAGGTAGTTAAACAACTATGAAAATGCACTATAAACCAATGATCTTAAATAATTATGTTTCAAATGTTATCATCCAACTGATCTAATGATGATGATGGAGCTGGAAGGTAGGCACTGGAACTGCGTACCTAATTTATGTATCCTAGCCGTGTTTGGGCTTGTTAGAATTGTTATAAGATGCACTTTGGCTGTAAGGTACTATTGAACTGATGTGATGATGAAGCTGGAAGGTGGAACGTTGGCATGGGAACTTCAAAATAAAATAATGTACCTATCCTAGTATTGTTTAAGCTTATTAGAGCTGTCAAGAGCAATGGAAAGGGCTATATATATTGAAATCGTACTAATTGCTCAGAAACTATGTATACGTGCTGTATGTAATGTGGATCCACGTACATCATGCAAACCATTATTTCAGGAACCTTAACTTGTTAACATAGTTAACATATTGAAGAAATGTGTAAATTTACAAAGTGTCATCCAGAGCTATTTGAACTAACCTTTGTCCTTACTTCGTGGAAGTAACTGTAACTTCAAAACTAGATATACAACTTATGTAACACCTTTTATGTAACTATATTCAGGAGCAAATAAATCCTTTGACTTTGGAGAGATCTGATCGCGAGCTGGGTGTTGATTCTGGCAGCTTCCAACTAGTTAAATTCAATATTTTATCGTTATGTCAAATGTCGCAACAATAATAACGTACTATACTATTTTTAAATAATATCAAGGACCCACCATGCAAATATCCCGAATACGGCGCGCGCCTCAAAGAGCCATTAGACCACCACAGACGGGGCCCTAAAAGGCTGATGCTCAGCCGGGGTTGCGGGGTAAGCGCAATGAGGTACCGCGACCTGGGCACAGAACAGGAGAAGGAACAGGGGGATTTTTAGTCAGTAAGAGTCTGACACTCCCTCCTGCCCGGGAGAAGTCATTTGATGATTTTCCCCTCACGAACTCAAAAAGTCCGCTTTCATCCAGTATTTAGTTCAGTCCGAGTTACCCTAAATATGATGAAATGAATGTAGGTTGTGCTGCCCCTGCGTATAACTGTTTCTAATTATTGTTTTCTTGGCAGAATATATAATAATATTATGAATGAGGGTGTGTGACGGTATGTTCTGTTGTATTGCGTAGAGGGCACAGATTGGTCGGTAGTGTAGAGTAGTAGCGTCCGCAGGCGCGAGCGACGACGGCGCGGGCTGCGCCGTGTTGCTGGGCGTACTGCGCGCGCTGGCCGCCGCGCGCCGTCCGCTGCGCCACGACGCCGTCTTCCTCTTCAACGGCGCCGAGGAGAACATCCTGCAGGCCTCGCACGCCTTCATCACCCAGCACAAGTAAGGCCTCGCCCGACCCGGCGACGTGGCTAGTTGCCCCCAGTAACGCGGCCGGCTGGTGCCCGCAGGTGGGCGCGGGACGTGCGCGCCTTCATCAACATCGAGGCGTGCGGCGCGGGCGGCCGCGAGGTCTTGTTCCAGGCCGGCCCGCACGACCCCTGGATCGTCGAGGTATACTTCCCCCATGGAGGGCCTTGCCGCGCCGAACCTCCACTAAAGTATCAAATACATTATTATGCTTATTCAATTAGACATGTTTCTCAGCGTGACCAATTAATTGGAATGTTTAATCGCTTTATTTGGCAGCTACCTACCCTACTATCATATTTTCATCAATATTGTAGGTCTCATCGATCGCTTCGCGTGTTGAGGCACTTTATTCAGCAATTTTTACTGCAAGCTTTGTTTTCATATAAATATAAGTTAAAATTTTATTTAATATTACCGAAATCAAATTGTTGACATTTCTGAGTGTTGTCACAATCCAAGCAAAACATATAAAAATGAAATATACCTGGGTGGGGGTGCTTTTTATTAGTGGTAGTCTGTCACTCACTACTTCTCCCTGAGTGACATGACGACGGTACTGTCGGTGAATGTGTGCAGATGTACGCGAGCGTAGTGCCGCACCCGTACGCGTCGTCGCTGGCGCAGGAGCTGTTCGAGAGCGGCCTCATTCCCGCCGACACCGACTTCCGCATCTTCCGCGACTTCGGCAACCTCTCGGGTGAGTAGCGCCGCGCCCCGCCCCGCCCCCGCGGGCGCCGGGCGCGGCGACTGACCGGCGGCGTGCGCAGGCGTGGACCTGGCGTGGAGCTCGAACGGGTACGTGTACCACACGCGGCTGGACGCGGCGCGCGCCGTGCCGCCGGCGGCGCTGCAGCGCACGGGCGACAACGTGCTGGCGCTGGCGGCGGCGCTGCTGGCCAGCCCGCGCCTGGACGCGGCGCCCGACGCGGCGCGCCAGCCCGTCTTCTTCGACGTGCTGGGCCAGCGCGTGCTGGCGCTGCGCGCGCCCGGCGCCGCCGCCGCCGCCGCCGCCACGCTGGCGCTGGTGCTGCTCAAGGTTTGCCTTCCCTTACTTTTCTGATGCCTTTGCCGGTAAACTAGTGTACCCGTACTTTGTTCACGGCGCAGTAAAGTTAAAACTCTGTTATTATTCTCGGTCATTATCAATAAGATTTCCCCAGCGTATAAGTTCAAATCTGCATTTTAATTTTTGATGAGCTACTGGACCAGTCCGCCACAGCCGCCTAAGACCACCTGGGAGAAAGCTTCCTCTAATTGTTCAGTAATTCATTCTCCTGCATTAAATTAATTATCCGAAGGAAGAGATTTTTTTTAATTCTTCTCAAATAATATCTTTAAGACGATCATTCATCCTGACTTACAGGATTTGCAACAGTACAGGCAGAGTGCGGGCTTGTCCCAAAAAATACATAAAGACCCTCACCAAGATAAAGACGTGTTTAAACTCAAGTTGGAGTTCTGTTTCAAGCGATAACCCAAAGCACACCGGGTCACAGTTTAGTAGGCGAACCATTGATAAACGTTGCAGATGATGATTACATTAATGTTACCAGTTGGCAGCAGTCCACTCTAAATAATGTAACGGATTTTTAGAATATCTGACAGCTATATGGCATAGCTGTTTAATATGATAATGAACGATATAGACGCAACACTATACGCGATGAACCAAAAATATATGATATTGGTGCACCTAGTAAAAGAAGATTATTCACCGCCAGATACACCGAAACTTGGTAACATTAAAAAAATATCCTGGACCTGATAGTATAACCCAAGTTGTATGACACAAGCGTCCAATAAAGAAAATAATCATTTTAACCTAATTACTTTAATGTATATGTTACATGCAATGTATGTGTATTGCTATTTACATTGTTGACGCCTACTTTCGCTGTTTCCGAGTTGTACGTATATAAATATATATACTGGGAACTGGGAAGCAAATCGAATCAAATCGTTTATTTGTGATTCACAGGTATAAAGATCTTATAAATAGAATATGTTCATGCCGTGATCCGCCACATAGGGCATACAAATTAGACAAAACTACACAGCATATATACCTACAACTAAACATAATAAATAAACAGGAAATAAATAGCATTTACTTAATACTAATTATTTTGATATATTCTTTGCAACTGTCAGTCTTTTTCAAGCTACACATAGCACGGATGCATTTCTTTTGACATTTAAAAACCCTGTCCCAATTAGTAGCATTGCCCCAAAAGATTATTGCATATCTTAACCTAGAAACAACATAAGACTCTAGTCTAAGACTTAGGTGTCTTCAAGGCTAGAGTGAATAGGCTCTTAATAAACTAGTGCGCCTTACCATCAACGATTGCATCACTGCTTAACATCAGGTGGGATCGCAGTCAAGCACTGGTTTATTGCAAGTAAAAAAAAAAAAAAAAAACATAACCATGATATGCTACGAGTAGTGTGGGGAGGCTTACTTTTTTCGAGAGGAGGTAAACACTGTAAGATGATTGTGATATTTTTTTGCAAAGGAAATCTATATGTGTTTGCCATTTTAAGTTATGGTCTATGCGAAGTCCGAGAAATGTTGTTGTTGCGGTCGATTTTACTTCTTTTAATAAATATTCTATCTTTGTATTAAATTGATTACTTGTTTTTTAAATTGCATTAGTTTAGTTTTATCTAGGTTTATTAATAAGTTATTATTTTCTAACCAATCTACTATTGAACATAAGCTACTATTAATATCATTTTCATCATTATAAACGACTGTACAATCATCAGCAAAAAGCACCATTCTGTTATTTGTTGACATGGGGAGGTCGTAATGTAAATGAGGAAGAGCAGTGGACCAAGAACACTGCCCTGAGGCACTCCGAATTTAAATAGTCTGGGACTTGATCTATAGTTTATTTCATTTTAAGTTTTAGAACAAATTTTACTTACGACTGTGATTTGAGTTCTATTAGTGAGATAAGATTTGATTAAATCAAGAGCATTACCCCTTATACCATATGTCTCTAGTTTATTTAATAAAATTGAGTGGTCTACGAAATCAAAGGCCTTTGACATATCCATAAATAAAGCAAATGAAGGCTGCCTAGCATCCACTCTAGGATAAATCATACTTAAAAGATCGTAAATAGCTACGTTTATGGACATATTTTTCCTAAAGCCTTTTTGGTTTTCAGAAAAGATACGGTTCTTATCAAAGTATTTATAAAGGTTTATATAAATAGCTTTTTCAAATATTTTTGAAAATATAGGGATAAGGGCAATCGGCCTATAATTTTTCATATCTGTTTTGGTATCTTTCTTATGAATTGGTTTAATTATGGTAGTTTATAAGGAGGATGGAAAGGTACCTTGTTCAAAGCAAAGATTTATAATGTAACTCAGTATTGGTGAAATGAATTGTCTAACTTGTTTTAAGATAGACATGCAAATGTCATCATAACCAGTACTTTTTGTATTCTTCAACTGGACCAAGACCGGGTCAACTGGACCAAGAAAAAAGAAAATGGAGAATTGTATTTGCAAGTTTGTTTTTTCGGGTTATAATTAGTAGGCTGTAGCTGAACTAAGTCAGCATAGTAGTTATTAAATGATTCTGCGATTTTAATCGGATGAGTGATTTTAAGCGTGTCTGTTATAAGTTCTTTGAAATCTTCAGCTGGGAATTTTGGTTTATTGCTGTTAATTATTGACCAAGTCGCTTTGGACTTATTGGCAGAATTAAGAATAAAATAATTATTTTGTGATTTTTGGGTTTAATTGATAATTTTTTTATACCTCAGAAAATATTTTTATTTACTTTCGTAATGGTTCTCTGTATCATTCTCAACTTATTCTGCAACTGACTCTCTCGGACTACTAGCATTATACTGCAATACTTTTCATGACTTTTTCATTTTAATTCAAGACTTAACAATCGAATTTATGTCCGGCAAATTTATTTTAAGTTTTTTTTATCTATAAATAACATAATATTAAAATTACAGACATTATAAAATACTTTGAAATTTTAATAAAAAATAAATAAAAAAACGCGTATGGCACATAGTTAGCATTGTCAAAAATGTCTGGCAATAAAAAAAGTATTTCAGGTAGACTTATTTAAAAACAAAAAATTAAAAATTACGCCTTCTAAAATGTTTTTAAAATCCAGGATTATTACCTGGATAGGTAGGATGCGCACTAAAGAACGCAACCGCTACCGCCAGCCAGATAGCCCAGACTCTAACCGAAAGTGCAAGAAGGAAGACATATCACAAAATCAGCTGACCTAAAATTCTTTCTCGAAAACGTTGCTAGCTCCTATACTAGTCTTTTTATACCTATACAAAAAACCATTTAAATCTAGGTACCTATTGTATTTGATTTTGGTAATGAAGTTTTTTGTAAAGAATCAAATGAAAAACGATTATATTATACCAGGGCGGATCAATAAGTCCGTGACTTTTTTATTTTTCCGCCTCTTAATTGAAATGACAACACTGCTCCCGTCAACAGTCATCTATCAGATGACTCCTGACGAAAATTTAACAAGCTGTGACATTTAGTTAGTTTTTTACAGCCGTTAATATCAGACTACCGCGTTGATTGAGAAGAAAATGGAAAAAAGTGAATTTCGTGTGCTCATTAAGCATTATTTTTTGCGGAAAAGATCCATTACGCAAACCAAGGCTAAGCTTGATAAATATTATGGGGACTCTGCACCATCCATTTCGATGGTAAAAAAGTGGTTTACTGAATTCGATGTGGCCGTACCAGCACAGAAGATGCTGAACGTTTGGGCGCCCATTTGAGGTCTCCACATCCGAAACCGTTGAAAAAATCCACGATGTGGTTTTAGCCGATCGGCGATTAAAAGTGAGAGAGATTGTGGAAGCCATAGGCATCTCGCATGGCTCAGTGGTTTAAATTTTAAACGATCATTTGAGTATGAGAAAGCTTTCCGCAAGATGGGTGCCGCGTTTGCTCACAAACGCAAGCGTGTGACAATTTCGCAGGAATGGTTTGGGTTGTTCAATCGTATTGCGATGAACGAGTTTTTGCGCCGTTTCGGAATCTTGGACGAAACGTGAATCCACCACAATACATCAGAGACCAAACAGCAGTCAAAACAGTAGGTTTCTCGGAGTGAATCGGCGCCAAAGAAGGCAAAGGTGGGTTTGTCAGCCAATAAAGTCATGACGACTGTTTTTTGAGATGCACGCGGTATTATCCACATTGACTACCTTCAAAAAGAAAAAACAATCAATGGTGAATATTACAGCAACTTATTGGGTCGATTCGATGAGGCATTGAAAGAAAAGCGTCCACACTTGGCCAAGAAAAAAGTCATTTTCCATCAGGACAGTGCACCCGTGCATTGTCCTGATGGATCCACACATGTGCAGTTTCTATGGCAAAAAACCATGAATTGGGCTACGAATTGTTCCCTGATCCGGCCTATTCTCCCGATCTAGCCCCGTGTGATTACTTCTTTTTCCCCAAACTTAAAGAAAGAAAGAAAAAAAACAGAAAGAAAACACATTTATTCGACAAATAACACAACGACATAAAAAGAAATGGCTCGGTGGAAAGAGATTTGCGTCCAACGACAGAGAAACATTGGGCTTAGTGTATAGAGCTCAAAGGAGACTACGTTGAAAAATAAAATAAAATTCTAACAAAAAAATTGTGTTTCATTTAAAAAGTCACGGACTTATTGACCCGCCCTCGTATTTGGATCTGGGTTATTATTAGTTCATGGGTTTCGATCAAAGTTACTGTCTAGGGTCAAAGTATCCCGAACTTACGTATGTTCAATGCTATCACTATTATCATTCGGGCCGCACACTCTGGAACGTTGCATTGTGTTGAGGCAGGTGCACGCCAACGCGGGCGATGCGCGCGCGCGGCTGTACGTGGCGCGCGCCCTCTGGTGGCGGGCCGTCGCGCGCGCCGCGCTCTGCTGCGCCGCCGCGCACGCCGCCGGCCTGCTGGCCGCCGCGCTGGCCGCCGCGCTGCTGGCCGCGCTGGACGCGCCCCTGGCCTACTACTCGCGGCCGCTGCTGCTGGCGCCGCTGTTCGCGCTGCCCGCGCTGGCTGCCACGCTGGGCGCGGCGCGCCGTCTGTGGGCCGCGCCGGCGCTGCTGCGCGGCTGGTGGGGCGCGCGCGCCTGGCACGACGCGGCCACGCTGGGCGCCGCGCTGCTGCTGCTGCTGTGCTGGCTGGCCGGCCTGCGCTCCGGCTTCCTGCCGCTGCTGTGGGCGCTGCCGGCGGCGCTGGCCGACCTGCTGGCGGGGGCGCTGCGCGTGCGGCCCGGGGCGCGCGCCGCGCTATGGGCGCTGGGCGCGGCGCTGCCGGCGGCGCAGACCACGTACCTGGCGCTGGGCTCGCTGCAGATGTTCGTGCCGTTGATGGGGCGCGCGGGCTCTAGCGCCGTGCCGGCCGACGTGACGATGGCGTTGCTGGTGGCGGCGCTGGCGCAGGCGTGCTGCAGCTGGCTGCTGGCGCCGGCGATGGCGGCGCGCGGCACGGGGCGGCTCGCTGTGTGCGCGGCGCTGGCGACGCTGGCGGCGCTGGCGCTGGCGGCGCTGGAGGCGGGCGGCGGCGCGTACAGCGCGGCGCGCCCGCAGCGCCTAATGGTGTTCCACACGCGGCGCACGCTGCACGCGCCGCTGGAGGGCGCGGCGGACGCGGCGGACGCGACGTCTGCCTTCTACTGGGTGCCGGACCTCGACGCCAACACGCGCCGCACGCTGCGCCGACACGGTCAGCACACCACTCACTTCATCATTTCCCCTCACTAAAAATAAATTCCTTCACCAGCTTTAAATCCCAAGGTAGTTTTCTAAGAGCTGCTTTTGTTGTATAATCTGTGCGAGGAACTAACAAATGTTTGGATTCTGAAATGATATGAAATGCGCCAACTTTTAGTTCTGCTTGCCATGATAATGTTATCCTTTCTTGAAATTTTTCAGTCTGTACTTTTTCAAATAGTCTTAATTTTTGAAAACTAGGGCAATTGCGTGATTATTTTTGATGGGAAGTCTAGAAGTATGTCTATAAACTACATTTCCAAAGTTAAAATTGAGAAAAATAAAAAAAAAATAACACATCCGTAAAATGGTATCTATAGTTTAATGAAATTTCTAGGTGTTTCTTAAAATGTCCAGTTTTTCTTGTGACGGTTATTATTATTTGTTACCTTGTTTTGACTTGAAGTTGAGTTCTGGGTGACCCAGAATATATATTGTATCAAAACAATAAAGGTTGTAATTGTACCCCTAAGGGTTGGAAGCGTTAAAGTTAAACTGCACAACAAACAAGGATACATTTAATTTATAGAATCAGGCGTTACTTTGCAGAAATCCATGACATTAAATGTTAGGGAAAATATTTAGTTTTAATTCCGCGACAAAAATCCAGGCTTGTTGCAGGATGCAATCCCACTCCTATGCAATCATGCATATGCACATGCAGCAAGGGTATCATGCATATGCACACATACACAAAACGGAAAAACATGCCACGCAATCAAACCTATACTCGACACGTGTTTCGCCCCTCCACAGGGCATCCTCAGGAGATGTTGACTCGACGAGCGCTCGGCTGCGAATGAGCTAGTACGTTTTTTTTTTTTTTTTTTTGATAGGACCACTCGTAGTTCAGCACGCTACGGCTGTTAACTACTTAACCGGACTAATCCCTGCGGTGGCCTCTATAAGTTAAGGCCCCCAGCCAGGGCAACAAATACTACTTAAGCTAAATGACCGCATCGCTGAGGGCACCCCCTGTGGGGTTCGAACCTCGGCTCAGCGGGGTCATTGGTCGGGGTCATCAGGCTGGGTCGGATTATTTACGCGAGTATTTATTATTAGTATTGGCTCAGCATCGCGGGCTGGCTCGTTTAGCAATGATCGGTTTTTAACGTTACTGGGACGGCGAGGCCGGAATACGGAACGCGGTCTGTATTTGTATTTACGAATTGTGCTGGTATCCCTACGGCTCTCTTGTAGGATGGTGATAGGGTCGTCTGGTTCTTCGAGAATATGCCGAGGACGGCGAACTTTGGAAATCTGGGATGTTTTGTATCGGGCGGCCGATACTATGAGGGGGTTCGGGTGCTTTTCGGCGGATTCGAAGTAACGCTTTGACAAGCGTTTCATGAATTGGAGCTAGTACGACAGCTCTCGCCTCTTATATAGTGTCGTGATGACACCATAATGGCCATTCCTGTAAGCGTTTGTATCGATTATGTGTCATCACGACACTATATAAGAGGCGAGAGCTGTCGTACTAGCTCATTCGCAGCCGAGCGCTCGTCGAGTCAACATCTCTTGAGGATGCCCTGTGGAGGGGCGAAACACGTGTCGAGTATAGGTTTGATTGCGTGGCATGTTTTTTCGTTTTGTGTATGTGTGCATATGCATGATACCCTTGCTGCATTTGCATATGCATGATTGCATAGGAGTGGGATTGCATCCTGCAACAAGCCTGGATTTTTGTCGCGGAATTAAAACTAAATATTTTCCCTAATATTTAAGGATACATTTTTAAATCTTTCATATTAAACGTACGCAAAATGCTAGCTTGCTACTAAGAAGTAACGAAATAATTTATGATGTCTGATTGTTGGCCTTTACGGGATATGATCGTATTTCTATCTCGGTTTTCGAGATATTCGCGTCGGAATAACGTACCCCGGGAATTTACAGTCCCGGCTTCCCTAAATATAATAAATCGAAATGAGCAGAATTAGCTCGTTTATATGGTTATGGTAATCCATGTGAGCCCGCGCGCAGTGCCGGCGCTGCGGTCGGCGCGCGAGGTGGCGGCGGCGGAGTGCGCGCGCCTGGTGTACTGCGGCGCGCCGTACTTCCTGCCCGTGCGCTCGCTGGTGCCGCGCTCGCTGTGGGTGGACGCGCGCGCCGCGCCCCGCGCCCGCCTGCGCGCGCGCCTGCAGCTGCGGCGCGCCGGGCCCGCCGCGCTGCTGCTGCGCCTGCGCATGCGCGCGCCCGCGCACGCCGTGCTGCTGCTGCGGCCGGCCCGCGGCGCGCGCCTGGCCTGGACCAGCGTGCTGGCCGCGCCGCGCGCCGACCGCCACGGCTCCTACTTCCTGGCGCTGCACGCGGCGCGCGCCGCCGACGCCGGCGCCGCCTGGGACCTGCGCCTGCGCCTGGAGCGTGAGCCGGCCGCGCCGGGCCCCCACTGGGGGCAGCTGGCGCTGGCGGGCCACGCGCAGTTCGGGCCGCGCAAGCTGGCGCCGCCGCACGCCGACCTGCTGGCCGCCGCGCCCGACTGGCTGGCCGCCACGGGCTGGGGCGTGGACCTGCACATCTACCAGCTCACCGAGCCCGCCGACTCCGACTCTGCCGAGCCCCCCGAGCTCGCTGACCCCGGCGAACTCCCCGACCTCGCCGACTCCGACGAGATCGTCGAACTGCCCGACCCCGCCGAGCTCGCACAACACTGACACCTGCCGCGCAACGCCGCCCTGGTACCACCGCCAAATAATTATGCTTCCCATATTAATATTATGTTTCTGTCTTCAACGACAAAAAAGAGATTATAAACAGCCTGAGAAAACATTTAGACCTATCACAATTTAATGTTACTCAAACAAATAAAATTAAAAAAAAAACCCGACAAAAAACCTAATATGCCTTTTAAAAAGTAATAATTAAAAAAAAACGTGGCGTTGGAGACCGATCTATACATTTTATTATCAAATCGTGTGAGTCCAAGTGAGTGAGGTTACCGGAGGCCCAATCCTTCCCCTCCCCCAAACCCTCCTCAATCCCTAAAAGGTCGGCAACGCACTCATAACTCCTCCGTTGCGAGTGTCCATAGGCGACGCTGATTGCTTACCGTCAGGTAATCCGTCTGCTCGTTTGCCGCCCTATTACGTACATAAAAAAAAGAAAAACTACATACATATTTTGTCGAGGGTCTATTTTATATATTTTTTTTATTTTATAATTTTGTATAGGTATTTTCTTTCATTCTCTCTTAAGTCATCAACATTTCCTTCCTCATTTGCCTTCGGTTACCCTTCTCCACTTACCCCCCCCCCCCCCCCCATAACTTCTAAACGGCTCAACCGATTTTCGTCAAACATGTCTAAGAACACTCGCACGTAAGTCACTTTTAATACAAAAACAACTAAATTGAAATCGCTTCATCCGTTCAGGCCCCAGAATGCCACAGACACAGACAGACAGACAAACAGACAGATGACAGACACGTCAAACTTATAACACCCCTGTTTTTGCGTCGGGGGTTAAAAATACAATTAGTTACAAATCGATATGTAACATAAATATTAATGAAAAACAAATTCAAAATAAGTTCCATTCGTCGCTAGATGCGAGTTCTTCTTCTTATTATTATTTAAAAAAAACTGAATACCTACCTCGCAATACATTTTATACGGGATTTATGCAATATTAAATTTTGTAAAAAAAAATCAACCATAAAAAGTTGTGTCGCTATATATAGAAACAAAATAACGCACGTCACTCATTTGTACAAAAATATTCTAGAATATACCAATAAATGGGAAAAATGGCATGAATTTAAGGTTTACGTTTATTTGCATATTTTGTAAAATTAATTCAAAAATAATATTCATCGGTGATACGATGCTTATATATTACGATACACCTCCATGAGTCAGGCTAAATTTCCTGTGGTTTTTACACTAGTTTGCAACAGACAGCGCTTGCACCGTAACTACGTAATGCAGTGCTTACCGGCGGCGACAGTTTGTTCTTGAATAATTGCTAGACTTATTGAACGTAACAAGTTAGTCACGTGAGCTGACTGAGAAAAGCTCCACTAGATTTAAGTCAAAACGTTATTGTAATGGATGAGCAGCGCGGGCTTCACGGCCACGGCGACTAGACTTGTGGACCTTTTCTCAGTTAACTTACGTGGCTAAGTCGTAATTTTATATATATAATTATGCATATATGATAAAAAATGTTATTTTAAATAGGCGACAAACTCATAGTTCCGCAGTCTCACTGCATGGACGACTTATTGATTTCAAGGTCCTGTCCATAAAAAAGTCATCTCCTACGAATAAATGAAATTCGCATAGAGGTAATTCTCGTCGCGTCCACGAACGTTGTGTGTATATGGAATGATCAGTACAATGCTGTTGTAATGTTCATGTTCCACTGACATAGTATGGCAGTCCTTGGTCCCTGGTACAAGCTACTTATAAAGGTTTTCTCTTTAAGGTACTATGAAGATTGCTTGGGATGTAGAAGTGGGCGCAAACACCCAATCCTGGATCCGGCGCAGTACCAGTACTTACTGTCCCTGCGGCACTACGCGCTACGACCAGCTCGAGGGACGCTGAATTGTATCGCCCGATACTCGTTTATACATTGTTAATATTATTTAGTAATTAGAAATAGTTCAGCTAACTCATTGTTATACGAATGACTCGGCAACTCGTGGTCCGCCCATTATTGTTTCTGTAACAGTACAGGATGGCCCGATCGCGTGGTGCCAAGATATTTATTTGTTACATATCTATTATTGTTAATAATTTTAAGTATTTTCGTAAAGATGCTGATAGACTTGGGCATTTTACTTGTACCGGAAAATTATGCTTTCATTATTTATAAATTTGTCGAAGTAGGCAATGAGCCCGACCAAAATATTCCGAATTGTAGGTCATAGGAAGTGTAAGGTCATTGACTGCCCTTCGCTTGTATATTCCACCAAACATTCGACGTAATGTTCGATGGAACATTCGAAGGGATGCTGACCAGGATCAACAACAGACAAGTGAATGCACAAGTTTATCGGTATATCAGAATAAGACATATATCCAAGACAAAACAATTTATGGTCAAGTGGTGGCGAGTGGCAACAACAACCATGGCGCGGTAGTGGACTGTATTTCGGTCGGTGGTTGATGCGAGTGTATGGTTAATGAAATGTCAATTAGCACAATAAGCAAGTAAAGGCACTAGTCATAGATTGGCTCTCTCCGCTATTTTAATACGCCCTTGCCGTAGGTGCATTTTACGATTACATTATACAATTTGCCACATCACACCCAGACCAACAATTCGTGGATCACACAACGTGTTGTTACAAGTGTGCCCAGACCAGTACTTAAATGTAAGGGAGTCGGGACGCGGCCCTTCCTAGTTGGCCCCTACTGCGGGTATACCGGCGTAGTAGTGTGCTAGGATACCGTCAATATAATATTTTTTTTTATACACTAAGATTGTACATACGTGGACTTGATGCCTTACATTTCTGCTAGTCAACATTCAGGCGTCGTAACCATAATAGTGTGGTACAAGCTAAAGCATGCTTGATGTAGTCTCGTAGTAGAAATACAGGCCGAAGTTAACTCCCAGTGTATTTGCACACAGAACAAAATACAAGAACAGAGTGTACAAATCCGAACGCAATACTTGCATAGAATGGTGTCCGTGGTCGCAGACTTGATCTAGCCGCTTTAAGCTGGCAGGCTAAGTGCCTGTCATTTATATAAAAATCACAGTCGGTACATTATGATTATAATTATAAGTAATCTGTACAGTTATTTTGAAGCTGTTTGTATTGTAACTGTTGGTCGGTTCAGTGAGCAAATGATGCTGACTGTCGCTGTACTCAATTTGAGTTTAGTCTCGTATCTGCATACCAAAAATTGGCAAACTGTATGCACCTATTGTACATATAAGAATATTTCACATTTTATGTTAACTTATAAGACCTCGGACTACTGACAGTCATCATTATCATCATCAGTCTATAAGTGCCTACAGCTGCACTGCGAGCACTCGTCTCTCTCTTAAAAATATGATCATTAATCACGACACTTGCTCAAGGCCCGAGGCGATTTCAAACTAATTTACCGGATGAATCCTTAAATCTCCGGAATCCTAATCCGCAAAAATAAAACAGGCTGGCAACGCACTCGTAACTCCTCTGGTGCTACTGGGGTGTCCGTGGGCGGCACCGATTGCTTACCGTCAGTCTGTTCGTTTGTCGATCATATAGAAAATAGAAATTCATTATTCCTTGCAATATCAGTGACTTGACACTTAGAGACTTCGTTTGTCAGTAGTGTCATGTCTAAGTAAACTAAGAAATTATACAACATAACTTGAAAAGTCAAATTGTTACTTGCCAGGCTTCGACCCCAAATACTCAAGCACAAGTAGATGGTATAGTTAGTTAGTTAATTTGTTATATAAGTAATCTCAAATCTTTGTCGTCAGAGGATGCTGACTACCTGTACTGGTGATAGATAATAAGCACAGCTTGTGGTGACTGGTGATAGATAATAAGCACAGCTTGTGGTGAATATAGTATAAGGACGTATAATAATATAGTATATACGGCTGACGTATCTTGGCGAGTCTGAAGTTAGCCGTTTGTCTGCGCAAAGGATCTTTTAGGAACAAAATTGTGTACTGCGCAGCTAATCGGCTAACTTCAGACTGGCCAAGATATGACGGCCGTACTGTAGTGATGATGACAATGTTTTTGTATAAACAAGTTGCTATCGATTACCTCGCACTGAACCATCATCCCAGTTATTGATATACAAGTTGACATTCAGTGGCCGTTTCCCTCCAGCAAAATGGTAGTACCTAACTACAAATACGGTCCAACGTGACGTACGTACTTGTACGTACATACTTAAAATGTAACTAATAATAAGACCCAGCAGCGTGGTTAACTGATCTAGCTGCACCGTCGATGTATCCCGCATTACCCGCTTTCTAGTAGAAAATATTTTTGCCACGGAGAAGCAGCCACTTGAAACTCAACAGGACAAAGATTATATGTATGTTTGATATGTCGCAAGCAAATAATGCTTATATGCAATTGTACCAAAAAATTGTAACCGCGAAATCGTAAATAAACACTTGTTGCGACATAAATAATTTATACATGACATAGATATTTTAAAAGAAAGAGAAAGAAAAGTTGGTATGTAGAATCTCAGTTTTGTAGTATATAAAATAATAATAAGCTAAGTAGAAGTGTACTGAGTTACTAACTCTTGTTGGGAAGCAGGCTTGGTGCCTAGATATTTGGTAGAGAGTGCCAGCCCACCTTGTCATGCTTTGCCGTCGCGCATCGTGCTTTTCAAGAAAACCAATAGGTATGTTGTTATTAGTAGGTAGGTAACGTTGAACGATTGACCAGTTCGGTCACGGGAAAGGAATTCAATCTTGTAGTATTGTCTACAAGAAGGGTTCTATGACGGTTATAACGTCAACCGTTTCTTGTTGGTCGCTTAAAATTATGAATAAGTACTAAATTATTTTTTTACTTTTCGAATAATAACTGCCTTTTCGCTTAGTTTAGTAATCGGGATCGACTGTCGTCTCAATAAACATGTCATCAATAGGAAACTATTAATACTTGTGCTAAATAATACCGATTTGTTATGCCTTAGCCGCAATTTTAATCAATTCTATATCCTAAATAGCTTTCAAGCCCTGCATAGGATTTTTTTTCAAGAATCACACATTCCTGTTCTTTCAAATAGTATAGACGTATTGGTTTCACCAATAAAGAAATTCAAAAAGCCTTGTTTTATTTTACATAACTTCATCAACGTGATGTTATACAGTATGTAAATGTGAACGACGGACTTATTGAAGGAGGGTGGTCAGTATTCGATTCTCGTCCCAAATATGTAAAAAAACTAGGACCTTAATTTTTGATCTAATTATCCGATAAAATACCGTATTCAAGAACACAGCGCAAAGCGAGCCGCCCCCGGTCCGCTGACCGCCAGTCTATGCGACCGCATTGTGTAAACATCCCCGTTTACCAAATTTACGTAAAGTGCATTTCCTATTGTTAAGTAGTGTGTGTAGTGTAATAATGTTGCCCCAGTATTCAAATGAAGAATATTAAGGATATGCTTCGTGCCTACGCGCTATCAAATGATCGTGTGCGTGCTGCCATTAATTTGTACAGAGAAATATACCCCAACAAACAGACAGACTCGAAATGGTGCAAGACGTTTTGGTGTATCACACATGACTGTGTGGAAGCTGCTGCACAACGAAGACATGCACCCTTCCATTTGAGATCCGTGCAGGAACTTGGGGTTAATTACCATAAACCTCGAAACATCGCTTTAGTGTAAATGTATGGGCAGTTATTTTAAATAACAATTTAATAGGCCCTTATTTTATTGATGGACGGCTTGACAGTGTATCGTAGGTATTTAAACATTTAAAATAATGTAATAGTGAGTGAAATGCTGGAAAAGGTGTCTTTAAATATCTACCAGAACTTGTACTAACAACATGACGGAGCGCCCGCGTACTATCGCGCGTACGTGAGTACCTAAACATTCATTTTTTAAATACGCCAAAAATAATTTTTTTTTTTTTCTTTTATGTTCCTAGATAGTTTTTCCCGTCCTAAGCCAGATTTAAAGTATGAAGGGAAATGCATTCATCTACGTCGCGAGTCGCGTCGGCGTCGGTCATAGACCGCGCATATGTTCTGCGATAAGCGCTAGGGTGTCGAAACGTTGCGAATTTGTTACCACTTTTTGGAACGGTTTTGTTCGTCATTAATCAGGTTTTTTTTATTGTTTATATGTTTATTGGTGTAGTCTATGCATAAACTATTGGGGGTTTGAATAAGTCCCTCGTTCAAATATACATACTGTATAAGAAAATGTTATATAGGTATCTATAGCACGAACTATGATAACAATATCGGAGTGGGTGTAAGTTCGTGCATTGCCTATTCTTTAGTGTGTTTTTCGCGAGTAAAGCTATGAATCCCCACCACGTACAATTTAGCCGCAGTTCGAGCTATCAATCAATCTTGCACATCTCTGCTCAATAGTGCAAAAAGACAACAGAGTAACTTGTGCGCAGCCGATATTGCGGATGCAATATCTGTAGGTACGTCATCTGTGTTCTCACACCACGGAATAGAAAATAAAGTGGAAGTGCCGCTCAGACATAGCGCGCTAGTCAACATGATGGTTAGATTTCGTTTCGTTGTCATGATTGTCTCTAAGAAACACGAAATATATTAAAAATAAAGCCGTGTTGTGAGGTTTTCAACTGCAAAAAAGTGAGCAAAAAAAATATGGGTCTTGTGGTAAACTTTCTTAATTTTTAAATATATTTTTATGAAAATATCACATTTCATTTAAGTTTAAATCTACTTGTTATCTGACGTTATATACAATACATTCCAGTAGTTTCGACGCTACTCATTTAGGGATGGGACCACAGGATGGGACACAAGGTTAGTGTTGATAATTTTATAATTTTTCATCATCGTTCAGAAAATTGATTTCGGACATATTTTGTGTATAATTCAGAAATGTTTAACTAAGATTGCATAGACACATCAACGTTTTAACCACACACAGCGTGCATCTGTCTGTGGCAGATGCTCACTAACGCTAATGTTGTACATGATTTTTAACAGAGTTCCAAAAAGGAGAGTGTCTTTAAATTCGACCGTACATATTTTGTTTTGTTCGTTCGTCAACATCTCCGTTATTTATGAACCGATTTTAATAATTCTATTTTTGTTGGAAGGGACATAAAACTTGTAGGGGCGCGTAGTGTTTTTATATGTTAAAATATTTAATAATAACTTGACCATCTCCAAAACATTAAATCTTCAAATAATGTTAATATTTTCCTTTTATTTTCTTTACAACCTTTTCCCATTACTGATCATTTGTAGGTACATCGTGTAAATAAATTTTATTGCTCACACGAATAACATCGATATATTGGGATACCCTGCCCTATCTGAGTAGCAAAATAGTAATGTCTTGGTACAAGTGCATACAAATATGCCATCTATTTCAAAGAGATTATCGTTTTGAATAGAATGAATTTGTTACAGCCTCATCTAGCATTGAGTGGCTGAACCTTCAAGGCTAGAGTGAATAGGCTCTTAATAAACTAGTGCGCCTTACCATCAACGATTGCATCACTGCTTACCATCAGGTGGAATCGCAGTCAAGAACTAGTTTACTGTAAGTAAAAAAGAATAGTACCCGTTACACGATAGACGCCTTTATTGATTGACATGTCAAATTATAACAACTTTTGCTTATTGATATAAGACTCAATTTTTAACAACGTTTGGAAGATGATTTGCTAAAGTGGCGTTTTAACGTTTTACCCAATTATACTTATAGGTAGCTGTTTTTTATGTGCAACGCTGCTTCGCCCCAACAACAACAAGACTCTTCTAGCCAAAATCTTGTTTTAAATGACAAAACTTCTCAAATTCAGAACACCCCATTACTTGTAGAGCATATAAGTAAGTATAATAAATTTGAGACAAACATATCTACTGACAACTCTTTCGAATCTTTACCACTGGATGAGGATATTGATGTCTTATCACATACACTGAGAAGAGATCCCCAGCTATTTAGAAGCTGCCCAAATATAAAATCCAACAACTTTAACTTAATAGAAGAATTAGAAAACAAAGTTTCTGTACTTACAAAGAACTTGGAGATTGCTGAAAATGAAATAGCTAATTTGCTCTCTGAAAACTGCTATCTTAAAAAACAAATGTCTATGTTTGGTACTCAAATTAATCAGCTTAAAGATATTTGTAAATCGACACCCAGAAAAGCTTCACAGAAGAAAAAGAATAAAGGTCCCACTCAAACTAAATTAGATTTCACAGATCAACTAATAACACCCAACGCACTCTCCTCACAAACAAAGTACGACACACGGAATCGTCAAGATACAATACATGATATTGACAATGACTTGGTTAAAAAGATATCGGTGGATTCTCCGAATGAACAACTGCAAGAAAGCACAAAATGTACAACCCGATTAAAAAGCAATAAAAAGAAAAATATTTATATCATTGGAGACGAAAAAGTAAGAGGTCTATCTGCGCAGTTGATTCAAACTAAATCAGGTCGATGGAATGATAATTTTAATATCGAGGGTAATGTTAAACCATATGCTTCATCATGCGAGATCCTACGAAATCCAGATTACCTATCAAATATCCTATCTGACGATGATATTGTCATACTCTCAGTTGGTAAACACGATAAAAATCCTTACATGTTGCTAACTAATCTGTGTAGTACTCTGTGTAGTTTGAGCAATTGTACAATATTAATGTTAAATGTTTCAGAGAATAGGTATCTTAATGTCAAGAAACTTAATCACGAACTAAAATTGTTTACAAAAAACTTCAAGAATTGTAGATTTATTGAGGTTAACGAGTTGGATGTAAACTATTACAAAAAGCTTTCGGAATTAGAGTTAATTACCTATAAACTGAATATAGAAATTGATTATTTGCACTATAAGAGTAGTGGTCCAGGTCCAAAATTGAGTTTAAGTAAACGAAATTTCATTCATGATGCCAATAACGACAGTAATTTTTTTCGTTCCAAATTGTACCACTGATAAAAATGGAGTTAGTATTGGCAAATTAAAACATAATTGCGGAAACAGTAAATTGCGAATCCTACACCAAAATATAGCTGGCATCTGCAACAAATTAGATATGTTGGAAGTTTTCGTTCCAAATTGTACCACTGATAAAAATGGAGTTAGTATTGACAAATTAAAACATAATTGCGGAAACAGTAAATTGCGAATCCTACACCAAAATATAGCTGGCATCTGCAACAAATTAGATATGTTGGAAGTAACTCTATCTGAATTAGTGGAAAAAAATTTGGAGGTGGATCTATTATGTTTTAGTGAAACTTTTCTGAAACAAGGCACGGAAACTAATATTAAACTTAATAATTTTAAATTAGCTGCAGCATTTAGCCGCGATAAATGTAGAGGGGGCACTTGTGTTCTGACGAATAAGGTATTTGACACTAAAGCATTAAATTTTCCTGCAAATCTAGCTACAACATTTTATTTTGAGTGCTGTGGCGTAGAGGTTACTGGCTTAAACCTAATAGTCGTTACCATATATAGAATACCCGACCAGAGAAAGGCACAAATAGGTACTTTTCTGCATAAACTTGACATTTTGTTAAATTACTTGACAGACCAGTATAGGAGGAAAAAAATTGTAATTTGTGGCGATTGGAATATCGATATATTAAAGCAGAACCCTGCATCAAAAGAGCTTGTAAGCATACTTACTAATTATAACTTTGAAGCTCACATAAAATCACCTACGCGGGCGGATTCTTGCATTGACCAAATTGCCAGTAACATAAAAAATGTTCAGTCAGACGTTTATCACATAGGACTGTCAGATCACGAAACGGCACAAACGGTAACCATAAAAGCTAGAAAACAGAAAAAAATATCGTATTGGTCAGAATTAAAACGTGACTATTGTTCGGAAAACCTGAAAAAATTTGTTGAGTGTATATCTTGTCTTTCTTTTTCGGAAACTTTTAACTGTAATACTCTAACAGAAGCGTTTAATTTATTTTATGAAACTTTTACAATGTTTTACAATTTGTGCTTTCCGACCATTAAAGTCAAAGTCAATAATAAACCAATCGCGATAAACTGGATAACGAAAGGCATTAAAAAATCGAGTAAAATGAAACGTCAGCTATACCTAAAATTTAAACGGAATAAAACAAATAAAAAACTAAATGAGAACAACTACAAACTCTATACTAATGTATTCAAACGATGTACACAAACAGCACAGAAACTTATAAACACAAGACGTATACAAAAGCATAAAAATAAATGTAAAGCTACTTGGAACGCAATCTCCTCAACAATTTCTAATAATGACATGTATAAAAATGATATTGACGAAATAAATTTGAAAAATGTGACTTATAATAATCCACATGACATTTGTAATATATTTAATGACTATTTTATTAATTTAACATCTAATCAGACATCTAATAATAACATTAATATACATAAAAATAAAAGTCCTAATGCTATTTTCCTGAGTCCTGTAGATGCACATGAAGTGTATAAAATCATAATGTCTTTAAATAATAGCAAAGCTTGTGGATACGACGGTGTTGTAACGCAAGTTTTAAAGGCTTGTGCCAGTTGGATATGTCACCCGTTAGCACATATTATAAACTTATCTTTTGAGGAAGGTACATTCCCAGATCAACTTAAATTGTCTATTGTGAAACCATTATTTAAAAAGGGAAATAAGTCAGATCCTAATAACTATCGGCCGATCACAATAGTACCCATCACGTCCAAAATTTTTGAAAAAGCAATGCTAACCAGATTTAATCATTTTCTCAGTAAAAATAACATATTATGCAAAGAACAATTTGGTTTTCGTAAAGGTAGTTCAACTGCTCTTGCAATCTTCAACTTAATTAAAATTGTCACAGAAAGTATTAATAATGGCAGTCCAGTTGTATCTCTTTTTTTAGATATGAGCAAAGCCTTTGATTTTGTAAATCATTCGAAACTTTTAAATAAATTAGAATTTTATGGCATTAGGGGTAAAGCATATGAATGGATATCTAGTTATCTAAGAGATAGAAATCAGTGTACAGAAATTTCTAAAGTCATAAAGAAAAATGATAAATCATATTCCAAGGAAAAGTTTACATCTATTTCAAAACCAACTAATTGTGGTGTGCCTCAGGGTAGCATTCTCGGCCCTTTGCTTTTCTTACTTTATGTTAATGATCTTCCAGAGGCTAGTTTACAAAAATGCATCCTTTTCGCAGATGATACTACACTTGTTATAAAATATGATGATAAAAATGATTACAAATCAGTTATCGACAAGACCTTATCAGATATCATAAGCTGGATGGAAGATAATAATTTAAGTATTAACATAAGTAAAACAAAATTAATTCAATTTAACTCTTATAATTCCAAACAATTGGCTTTAGATATTATTTGTAAAAAAGAAAAAGTAGAACAAGTAAATGAACTAAACTTTTTAGGAGTCATTGTAGACAACCATCTTAACTGGAAGAGTCATGTGGAACATATTTGTCAGAAACTGGATAGGTTTGTGTTTGCTTTAAAAAAATTAAGACAAAATGTTTCATTAGAAGCTGCTTTGTCGGCTTACCATGGTTATGTGTCATCTGTACTAAACTATGGAGTAATAATGTGGGGCAACTCGACTGATGCCGATAGAGTTTTTAAACTTCAAAAACGGTGCATCCGAGTTATTAACAAGGCGTGGTTCTTAGACAGTTGTAAACCTTTATTTCAAAAATATAAAATTCTTCCACTGCCTTGTATATATATAAAAGATATCTGCATTTTTACGAAGAAACACATGCATTATTTCAAGTACCGCAGTGAGGTTATGTCAAGGCAAAAAAGGGCTAAATTTAATAACCTACTGTATCAACCGCCTGTTCATAAAGATATCTATAAGAAAAATGAGTGTAATATGTGTATTTTGATTTATAATAACCTCCCAAATGAACTGAAATTGTTACATGGTAATCTTTTTAAAATACAATTGACACAGTGGTTACAAAAAAACTGTTTTTATAGTATTAAGGAATTTATAGAATTCGGAAATAAACGTAGCTTTAATTAGTAAAATTATGTGGACGATAAAATTGTATAAAATAATTATATTAAGTGGATTTTTTTTTTTAGATTCTTACATTAATCGAATTTATTAATATTGTATAATTATGATAATAACGAATTAATTGCATGACATAGATAATTTAATGACATAATTATAAATAATTTGCACGCTTGCTTGCAGGCTGAATGCAGTGACTTTTAGGATATAAGACCTTTCCTTATTAAACAATGTAATTCTTGCAAATAAACACTTTTGAATTTGAATTTGAATTTGAATGTGTATAATAAACAATTTGATTTGCGAATGTGTGATTTTGGCGACACTGGTTTTCCTTTTGAAAGAGTGTAGGGCACTTCTACTTAATTTTCTGTTCTGTGGTTCTCACCATATCCCTCCCGTAGTAGTTGTCACCTCATCTGTGTCGTCCCGACCGTTGGGGCAAGGTAATAATATCTACAAGTATTTCAACTTCATAGAAACGGCCGAAACGCGAACTATACCTACGCGCCCGATGTCGGGACGCGCTCGGGACGCAGACAGACGCGGCTGTACCGCAGTGACGAACGGACGGTGTGTTGTCTTTTATTTAGAAATCAGCTCGAGTACATTATTTAATATGACGAATAGGAAATATTGTGCTGTTATTATGTTTGGTTGCATGAATTCGTCAATAACGCATCCAGACATAAGTTTTTTTTAAATTACCTGGAAACTCTGAAAGGTAAGACTATAAAATGATTTTACTTACTAGTAGCCTAGGTAGGTACATAATGTGTGTCTTTATGGATCATTATTTCCAGTTATCTCACGAAAACAGATGTTTGAATTTATAAACAATATGAATAAAGTTATTGAGACGAGTGAAATAGGTAGTTATAGGCGGTTCTGGTTCTGAATGAATCATGATACGTTAGGTACTTACCTACCTACTTACGCTTGTGTTAAAACGGTTCATGTATGTTTTGTTAGTTTGTATAATTCAAAGTAGAGACTGTGGTATTTTATTATTAATAATATTTGTTTATTATCTGCGTTTATGAATAATACTAGAAAATATTTAATAACATTAATAAAACAGCTAGACTCTGTTGTGTTGTAATGTAATATTTTGATGTTTGAGGGTTGTGATTTTAGAACATTCGTAGTCAGCTGTTCAGTTCGGCATTAGTGGCCAAAGAAATTTTGTTTGTTTATTTTTAAAGCACTTTATTTGTTTATATTAAAAAAAAGGATATTTACAATCACAAAATTAAATGGAAACAGAAAGTAGACAAAGGTAATTAAAATACTGGAGACGAGCAGCCCTAACGCATGTTTACCTACGTACCGCGCGGCTGTAGGTATTTATTTCTTTCAAGCGGCTGAGTTACAATACTGTATGATATTTATACTGTGGTTGGGGCACGCCGCTGTAGCAGCGGTACCTAAGGCCCGTTCTAGAGGAGTGGCTCAACAGGAGCCACGGCGCCCTCAGCTTCCGGCTGACGCAGGTGCTTACCGGACATGGTTCCAAAATTACCAACTCGTCTAGTTTGTACCTTTTATTATTAATTTATAATTAGTAATTATACATAATACCCGCAGGGCACCTTGAGGCGAGGTGACGGGAATTAGCGATCCATCATCCCGATTGCTGCAGGGAGGAGTCACCGTTCCTTATCTCCGGCTTTTTTTGTGAGGGGAAAATCATAAAATGACTTCTCCCGCCCAGCACCGGGTGGGAGGGACTGTCAGACTCTGACTAAAAACCCCCCTGTGCCTTCTCCTGCTCTAGGCCGAGGTCGCGGTGCCTCATTGCGCTTACCCCGCAACCCCGGCTGAAAGCCTTCATTGGCTGGCCGGAGTGAACGATGACGAGGAACAGGTCTCCCATCTCTGGTATTGGCCGGCCAGTGATGCAGGATGCTTAGGCAGATGCAGATGATCTGAGTAGAAAGCTGGTGACAGGTCCGGTCGGTGAGTTGGCGAGTCTGCGCCTGCCATTTTTAACCCCCGACACAAAAAAAGGGGTGTTATAAGTTTGACGTGTCCGTCTGTCTGTGGCATCCTGGAGCCTGAACGGATGAAACGATTTCAATTTAGTTGTTTTGTATTAAAGGTGACTTAAGTGCGAGTGTTCTTAGACACATTTGACGAAAATTGGATGAGCCGTTTAGAAGTTATGGGGGGGTAAGTGGGGAAGGGTAACCGAAGGTCTGCAAATATACTCGTTTTTGGTCTCAAATGAAAGCGCACTGAAAGGGAATGTTGATGACTTAATCAATATAATAATGTTAATGACTTGCCATTTCTATTTCAAACTGAGTCAAGTATGGTGCTGTTTGCTGATGATACATTTTTAAAATAGTAATTGCGCGTTTAGTTTAAGTAATTTTTAAAATAGGTCGACGTTATAAAAATTTTGACGAAGTAAACAGCTCCATTCGTCAAGTTCATAATTGGTTTAGGTACAGTCAATAATTTAGCACTTAACGAGAAAAAAACAAAATGTATTAAGTTTGGCTTGCCCAACGTACACGGTAATGATTGTAGCATAATTTTTAATGGGCAAAAGTCAACGAGTGTTTCTATAGAACAAGTCAACGAGACAGTGTTTCTATAGGTAGGTATCACACTAGACAATAAACTTCAATGGGGTTCCCACATAAAGACGCTTTCGGGGACACAGCTCTGCTGTTTTTGCAGTTGGACAGATAAAGACAGCTCACAGACGTAAACACAGCAAGGCTTGTCTATTTTAGCTATTTTCACAGCATTATGTCGTACGGAATTTTGATGTGGGGTCGAGCTGCGGAAGTAGAATCAATATTTATTCTACAAAAGCTGGCTATCCGGGCGATATATAACTTGCCCCTTCGCGAGTCTCTGAGAGAACTATTTAAAATGATAAATATCCTGACGTTGCCTTGTCAGTTTATATATTATGTATGTAAGGAAACATTTGCATTTATTTTTATCACTGGACAATACTCAAATATACTCAGCAGTTAGGTAAAATTCTCAAAAGTAATGCATCCTTAATTTATATATCTAAAAAGTTTATATAGAAGCACTCCTAAAGATTGTGAGTACGCATATGTGAGCGCCATGTTTCGAGACGACTAAGGAGTAAAATTGTATGATAGGTCCCCTCATTTGTTCTTTTTTTACAACTTGTCTCTGCATTGTTCTCACATAAGGGTACAATAATGTAGAGGGTACTATAAATGTTATATTATTGAAATTGTAAAACAATTTTTTTTAAAGAGTAACGAATGGAGTTTCTTTCTCGTTCTTCTCCATTCGAATCCACAATTTGGAATGAGCACCTAGCTTCACTGACGAACAGACTACTTCTCTATTTTGACGTTTCAAAAGTACCTATTTGTGGTTTAGTTGAAATAAATGATTTTGACTTTGACTTAATTTGTCGTTGTTGACAAATGAATCTAGTTTTTAGTGATAGGTCGGTAAACAAGCATTATAATGAGCAAAAAGGCCGGTAACGCACTCTGCGTTGGATAGCTATTTTTTCTAGTTATTTAAAATAAAACATCTGGGTAAACATAATAATTTATTATATAATCTAATTTCTGTTAATAAATACATAATATGGTCGGTATCGAGCGGCTGTGTGACACATCCAACAAGTGACGAGCTCAGCAGCGCCTTGTGTTTGAAGCGAAGAACAGGCATTCCTAGTAACCGTCTAGTCACGTTGTACACCAACAAGGGGTGAGTAACGCGTAACTATTTACAATATTATTGTAGGCATCGTCGCCGCTCGGCACTTACACTATGTAAGTAACGATAAACAAAGTAATAAAAATCTAAAAAATAAAATATAAGTACAAACAAGTCAGAACATATTATATTACAAAGCTATATTTAAAATAGCATAGTTGAGTCTAATAAATGTATTTTTGTGATTAGTATTAAACACTGAAGAGCTTGAGTTTATGTTATTGTACTTTCTCGGATTCAAATAATAAATTAGCAGCTCATTCTGTGACGACCAGAAGGACTCGTAGGAGCGACAGATGTAGAGGCCGGCCGGCAGAACGACGCCGTCGTCAACGGGGACAGGGGAGGGGGGAGCATGGTATCTATTGCGAACGAAACATAACAACGATCACAAAGTCAACGAGCGGCTGCTGCGGCCCGCGACCCGCCGCGCGGCGCCTTACGACTTCTTCCTGCAACACACAAGCAGACGCGTCAGGCGGGGCGCGGGGCGCGGCGCGCGGGGGGCGGCGGCACTCACTGCTCGTGGTTGTCCGTGTCCGAGTCGTCCAGCTCGGGCTTGGTGCGCCGCTTCTCGTACACCAGGATGATGGCGCACAGCACGAACACCTCGGCGCAGATGCCCAGGAAGGGCCACAGCGCCGCGTACATGTCCTTGACGCGCAGCGTGGTGAGCGCGGCCAGCCCGTCGGCCGCGACGCACGAGTACACGCCGGCGTCGGCGCGCTGCGCCGCCTCCAGGACCAGCTCGGCGCCCGCCACGCCCTGCTCCGACCGCGATAGCACGGCGCGCGCGCCCAGCGCCACCGTCACGTCCGTCGCGTTGCCCTCCTCCGACGAGTTGGCCACCGTCCACTTCACCTCGGGGTACGGCTTGCCCACCACCTGCGCAAGACGTCGCCTTGTACTCGCTCGCCGAATGTAGAGCCACCAGGTGCAAAAGAAACGCTCTTTACCGCCAAGCGATTAATAGTATTAAGTGGTCAACTCACCCTGCAGACGAGCTTGAGTTTCTGTCCCTCGACGACGTTGGTGTTGGCTGGCAGCTTGGCGTAGGGTCTACCGCGCAGTTCCCAGCCCAGCGCGGGCGCGGCGCCGCCGAGTGCGCACGTGTAGTTGCCGAAGTCGTCCTCGTTGGAGCGGCCGGCCAGCCGGAACACGGCGCCGCCCTCCTCCAGCTTGTACCGCTCGCGCAGGTCCCACACCTCCTCCACCAGGGTGCCGTTCTTCCTCCTGCACAAGATAACTCTTATTACACGCCTCGTTTAATGAAAAAAGCTTACTTATGCTCACTGAGACCGGCTGTTGCAGCTGAGGCTGTAGAACGAATTTATTTTGCGCTGGCGGGAGTAGCTTGGCAAGAGGTGTCGGCGTTCAGAATAAACACTTCCTTGATTGTAAAGTTCTTCTTTTATTTTCCTTAAGTTCTTCTTTTATATTCCTTTTCGTAGTACTGCTGGATTCAGAATGCCCAACCAAGGAAAACTGCCTTCTTTTATAGAGACCTTCAGCCAATCAGAACGCTCGGAGTTTGCACACGGCACTATCCATTTGGCGGCAGCCAATCAGAGCGTTTTAGGTTTTTTACACTTAGAAACTGTCTAGTTTGTATGGGGAAATCTTATTTTTCAGTTTTCCGTATTTGGGCATCCTTTACAAGGTGATAAATATTATTTTAACATTAATAATAACTTATTCTAACATTTTACACTTAAAACTAACATAAAATAAACATTTTTCTGCTTTAAAATCGTAAAAAACTATTACATGTTCTCGCTACGGTAAAGCTTCGTGGTACTTAAGCTTTTGCGACCATCATACAAGTGGCGCCCTCTGGCTGCGGTTATGTTACATGTAATTACAAATTCTTTTCTTTTAATTTATACAATATCACATTAATATTTTTCTATTAATAATTATATTCATAATATCTTACGTGAATTACTTACGTTAATTATTACTAATCATTTGATAATTTAACATTCATTTTCAACGCTTAAATTAATTATTTAAAGGCATCTTACTCTAATTTGGGGTCATCGCTAACATTCTCCCCCGCGGTGCGTAGCACGTCTTCTTGTGGACGCGATGACGCCCCAGGAACCAAAACGATGATTTTTCTCGTCGGCCGTCGGAGTACTCCTCCCGATGTGCGCACGTGCGCAGTGCTAGCACTCTCGTTCTTCCATCTGGTCCTGGATACGTTTTGATGACTTCTCCACGGGGCCATGAATTTCGTGGCAGTGTTGCGTCGACTATCATGACGACGTCGCCTTCTTTAGGATCGCTGGTGGCTCGGCCGTCGATTTTCCTCTGCATCAGAAGGGGTAAATATTCTCTGATCCATCTCTTCCAAAAATGATCTGCCAGCCTCTGGGAAGTTCTCCAATTGGCTTTCCCTATCAAGTCTGTCTCGCTGAATTCTCCAGGTGTCATTGCTCCACATGATCTTCCCAACAGGAAGTGATTCGGTGTCAAACTTTCTTCATCGTCTGGATCCATACTGACTGGGGTGAGAGGTCTTGAGTTTACTATGTGTTCGACCTCAGTCATTAACGTGTGAAGCACCTCTTCTGGTGGTGTTCTTTCATTCAAGACTGCCGCTAGTGCAGTTTTGACTGTTCTTACTAGTCTTTCCCATGCTCCTCCCATGTTTGGGGTTCCCGGAGGAATGAACTTCCACTTGATTCCCCTTTGTTCTGCGGCTTCTTCTAGCTCCTTATTTGCTCCTACAAAATTAGTCCCGTTGTCGCTGAAGATAACCTTCGGTGTCCCCCTTCTAGCCGCCATTCGTCGAAGTGCCATGATCATTGAGCTGGTACTGAGAGAAGGCACTAGCTCTAGATGTATAGCTCTGGTGGTGAGGCAAGTGAATAGTGCTCCCCAGCGCTTTTCAGTTCTTCTTCCGATGGTTACTTGCATTGGCCCGAAGTAATCTACTGCTGCGCACGAGAATGGGAATTGATGGTGTTGTAATCGTTCCTCCGGTAGGTCTCCCATTGGCGGTATTTCTGGCAGTTTCTTCCTCATCTTGCACCATTGACAATTGTATGAGATTGCTTTCAACGTTGCTCGTAGACCCAAGATCCAGTACTTCTGTCGGATTTCGTTCATGACTGTGGCCGTATTTGCATGAAGAAACTTCTGGTGATAATGTTGAATGATGAGGCGGGCAATTTTCTGATTACCATCCAAAATAATAGGATTCATCTTTCTTCTTTCTTCACCGCGAAACTTCATGGTTCTACTTCTTAGTTTAATTATTCCGTCGTCGTCTATGTAGACGTCGATCCTCTTAAGCCGACTGGAATTGTCCAATCTTGGTTTTCCTGCTTTCAGATTTCTTATTTCTGACGCAAAGCTGTCGTTCTGACTTTGTCTGATTAACAACAATTCCGCCTTCTTCAGATGTTCTTTTTCCAAGGGTACGTACAACCGCTTCTTTTCTTGCCGTGGGGTAACGGCAACTTGCGTCGGTTTCTGAGTTTTCTTTTGAGGTCTCCAGGAGTCTTCTTTCCGGCGGACGGCGACGTTGGTCGCTCTATGTGTCTTCTTCAATAGGAGACATGCGAAAGCAACCACTCTAGCCGTGGTACGCAACAGCCGTTTCCATCCGGAAAACCTCTCAAGATCAATTAAGTTTTCTTCTTCAACCTTTGTTGCCATCACCTTCTGCTTGTTCTTTTCTTCTGGCATGGTTCCTCCTTGCTTGAAATTCCGGAATGGCCATTCTTCTTCTGGTTCACGAAGAAACTTTGGCCCTTGAAACCATCTCGAGTTGTAGTCGAATTCAAGCGGGGTTCCCCTTGTGGCATCGTCTGCTGGGTTCTCTTTGGTTGGTACCCATCTCCAGTCATCTGGTCTGGACTTTTCCTCGATCTCAGCTAGTCGGTTAGCAACGAAGGTTTTGAATTTCCGCGGTTCTGACTTGATCCACTGTAGCACCGTGCTGGAATCTGTCCAGTAGGTTTTCTTTGTCACCTCGAGGTCCATTTCTTCTTCTAATGTGGCTGCTAATCTGCTGCCGAGTAAGGCCGCTTGTAATTCCAATCTTGGGATCGATACTGGCTTTGTGGGTGCTACTCGTGCTTTCCCGGAGATCATGGAAATATGGATTCTTCCGTCAGGTTCAACCGTTCTCCAGTACACTACCGCTGCGTAGGCCTCTTCGCTTGCATCAGTGAATGTATGCAATTGTCCCTTTCTGGTGTTGGGTGAAAAGCATCTAGGAATTTTCATTCTTGTTAACGCCGACACCTCTGCCAAGTATTGCCGCCAAGCTTCGTTTTGGTTTTCGTTGATCTCATCGTCCCAATCGATTTTAGTACGCCAGATGTTTTGAATTAGTTTCTTTCCTTGTATCAAAACTGGAGTAGCGAATCCCATTGGATCGAATGTTGACATTACGGCGCTCGTCACCTCTCTCTTTGTCGGAATTCTTTTTCCTTCAAGTAGGTCTTTTGGTGTTTTTCGCAGCCCAACATTAAAAGCTAATGCGTCTTCTTTCACTAGCCATCGTAGCCCCAAGGTCTTTTCTTCCTTAGTCAGTTCTACGCAGTCTTCTTTATTCATATCTTCTACCTCGTTTAAGACGCTTGAATCATTGCTGGCCCAACCTTTGAGGTGAAAACTCGCCTTAGCATGAATTTCTTTCACTTCTTTTGATATCTTCTTCGCTTCGGCGGCCGATGAGAAGCTCTGAAGATAGTCATCCATATAATGGTTCCTTTTAATGGCCTTTACTGCTTCAGGATACGCGGTTATAAAGTCTTCTGCATTCTTGTTCATCACGTATATAGCGGTGGCTGGTGACGATGCTGCTCCAAAGATAATTGACGACATTCTGTACTCTTCAGGCTTCCCTGTTCTTTTTCTTCCACGCCACAGAAACCTTAGGCTGTCTCGATCGTCGTCCTTTACTTTTACGCGGAGGAACATGTCCTGAATGTCGGCCATGATAGCTATTGGACCTTCTCTGAAACGTAGAAGTACCCCAAGTAATGACTGCAGCAAGTCTGGACCCGAAAGTAGTGCGTCGTTGAGGCTTTTCCCTTCAAACTTTGCTGCTGCATCGAAAACGATTCTTGGCTTCCTTTTGACTGGATGCACTACAGCAAAGTGGGGTAAGTAGAATGTCCTTCCTTCGTTTGCAGTTGGCGGAGCCTTCTCTGCGTATCCTTGGTCAAGTAATTTTTGGATTTGCTTCTCGTATGACTCTCTGATTTCTTTGTCTTTGTCTAACTTCTTTTCAATGCCAATCAAGCGTCTGTATGCTTGTGAGTAATTGTTGGGTAGAGTCTCATCTTCTGTCTTCCACAGAAGGCCCGCTTCGAATTGACCACTTGCTAGTCTTCTTGTATTTTTGTCAAGGATCTCTAATGCCTTTCTGTCGCTGTCATTCTTTGGTAGTCGGTCTTGAATGCCAATGGATTCCAGCTGGAAGTGAAGTCGGACGATATCCTCTATGTTTTCAGCCGTAGATTCTTCACAGTGATTGACGAAGTTCACTATGGCGTTGGCTCCGGTGTCGCACCCGTGTAGTACCCATCCTAAGTTAGTAAGGGAGGCCACGGGGTCACTTGGTTTGCCTTTCTTCAACTTTCTTGTTACTATGAGTCCCCAGTTATCTTGGCCAATCAACAGCTTAGGCTTTTCACTGGTATAAAGAAGCTGTTCTTTTATACCTTTCAAGTGCTGACAGTTTCTCAAGGTAGCTTCGCTTATGCTTTGCTCTGACAGCCTTAGGTCATCGATGGTCCTGGCTGCTATGGTCTTCTTGTCCCTTCTATGAGCCCCCTTTATCTTCAGTTCAATCTTTTGTGAACCACTCTTCGTCACAATTTTTCCACCCACTGTTTCAATCGTAAGGTTCTCCTGACGTCCTTCCGCTCCGATCTGTTCGGCTATTGAAGCGTCCAAGAGGGTGACAGTTGATCCTTCGTCCAGCAATGCCAGCACGCGAGCTTGGCCCTTAGGTCCGTAAAGGTCTACTGGGACAATCTTCAGGTATGCATTTTCTTCCCCTTTGGACTTGTGGATCGAGGCGACTTTCTCTGAAGGATTTTCTTCTAGGTTTACTTTCTTCTCAACTGGTACCGGTGGTTTGTCGGAATGTAATATAGTGTGATGCCATCTTTTACACTTCTTGCATACTGGAGCTCTACAGTTGATTCTTGAGTGCCTGAAGCGAAGACACTTGAAACAGATCTTGGCTCTTTTCACTATTTCCCATTTTTCGTTTATGTTGGCCTCTTTGAATGCTTTGCAATCTGACAAGTGGTGTTCTTCTTGACAGTTTGGGCATGTCTTCTGTTTTTCTTCTGATTCTTGTTGAACAGCATGTACGGATTTTCTTATCGTCTTCTTTTGTTCCACTGTTGCGTCGAGTGGAGCGAAGTCTCCGCACATGTCTGCTTCTATTTCTAGGAACTCTTCTATAAGTGCTAACTCTTGCAGGTCTTCATTTCTTCGGCTTCTGTGGTATGAGAACCATCTGAATTTCATGGACGGTGGCATCTTGTCTGTTATTACCTTCATGGTTTCAGGTGAACTGAGATACTGAGGTTTCTTTAAGGCTTTGATCGTAGCAACAGCATTCTTGACTTTGCTTGCGAATACACAAATTTCACTTGGGTTTTCATTGACCTTCGGTAAATTTTTTAGTTTCTCTAATTCAGCCAATGCCAGGGCTCCAGGACGTCCGAATCTAGCTTCTAGGCCTTTGATGACTTCACGCGGGTCTTCAGCAGTGAACAGAAGGCTGTGAACCGCCTCCCTGGCTTTTCCCTGGATTGCTCTTCTAAGGCGCGCCAGATTCTGGGTGTTGTTGAAGGAGTCAGCCATGTCTTCATATGATCTTTTGAATGCTAACCATTCTTCACAGGCCCCATTAAAGTGCGGGAGCTCAAGGTGCTTAGGCGTTGTAAGATCACGTGACTTGTCGGCGAGCTTGAGTATTACTTGAGCCAACTCCTGGATGTCACTCTTCTTTTCTTCAGTTTCAGCCGGTATTCGTTCCTTATCGGGTGCTGTACCGGCTGCTGTATGGATGATCCATTTTTCAACTTCTCGAGTTTGCTCGTATATTTCTTGGCCAGCGCCATCCTCTTCCTCGGAATCTGCGGCGATGAGGTCTAGCTCTGCTTGAGCTAGCCTGGATCGCGCTTCGGCTACTTCTAGATTTCTTAGTGCTAGCGTCATTTTGGCCTGGGCTTCAGCCCTCTTCTTTCGCAAGGAGCGGTCGGATTGCGCGTCTACGTCACGGGTTGGCTTCGCTGAACGATGAGGTTGCTGAAGGCTTTCTTCCCTTGACGTGGGCGTGCTCCTTATATTCCGTCGGGCCACTACGGCGATGTTTTGGTTTTCGCCCTGCGGCGTGGAAGAGTCTTCTTCTTGTCTCGCAGTTTCTGTGGCTTCGCTTTGCTTGCTGGTGGCGCTAGTCAGGGGATCAGACTGAGCATCTTTCCCCTGTGTTGATTCTTCTCCAACAGTATCTGGTTGGAGTACGGGCGATCGGTGTGATCGTACACTGGGCGGCGGCGTCCGTTTTGTCAGTGTTGACCGACTCAAGGTGGACGTGGCCGACGTACTTGTAGAATCACTCGGCGTATTCATACTCCAATCTGATGACGTAGAACTTTCTCCTGTAGTTTTCGAACGCACAGAACCTCCTCTTGTAGTAGGCATCTTCTTCAAACTATTAATCCCGATCCGGCTCGAAGGACCATTTGTTGCAGCTGAGGCTGTAGAACGAATTTATTTTGCGCTGGCGGGAGTAGCTTGGCAAGAGGTGTCGGCGTTCAGAATAAACACTTCCTTGATTGTAAAGTTCTTCTTTTATTTTCCTTAAGTTCTTCTTTTATATTCCTTTTCGTAGTACTGCTGGATTCAGAATGCCCAACCAAGGAAAACTGCCTTCTTTTATAGAGACCTTCAGCCAATCAGAACGCTCGGAGTTTGCACACGGCACTATCCATTTGGCGGCAGCCAATCAGAGCGTTTTAGGTTTTTTACACTTAGAAACTGTCTAGTTTGTATGGGGAAATCTTATTTTTCAGTTTTCCGTATTTGGGCATCCTTTACAAGGTGATAAATATTATTTTAACATTAATAATAACTTATTCTAACATTTTACACTTAAAACTAACATAAAATAAACATTTTTCTGCTTTAAAATCGTAAAAAACTATTACATGTTCTCGCTACGGTAAAGCTTCGTGGTACTTAAGCTTTTGCGACCATCATACAAGTGGCGCCCTCTGGCTGCGGTTATGTTACATGTAATTACAAATTCTTTTCTTTTAATTTATACAATATCACATTAATATTTTTCTATTAATAATTATATTCATAATATCTTACGTGAATTACTTACGTTAATTATTACTAATCATTTGATAATTTAACATTCATTTTCAACGCTTAAATTAATTATTTAAAGGCATCTTACTCTAATTTGGGGTCATCGCTAACACCGGCAGTTAAAAAACCACGTCCCTACTATTCCGATCTTTAGATAAGATCGAACGTCGCCCATACGAGGTAGCCTGGTTAGTATTTATGCGTTATTGAGCCCGCCATTACCAGACAAAGCCGCCGGCGTCCGCGGTGCGCGGGACCGTGCAGTTGAAGGAGAAGGCGCGGCCCACGTCGTAGTAGGTGAGCTCCAGCGCCACGTCGCCGCCCGGAGCCACGGCCGCCGCGCCCTCTGCTGGCGCCTCGCCTGCAACACAGCGTCGCTGTCACTACCGCCACAGCGCCCCGCGCCACTACGCCACAGTACGCCACGTGCCAAGCAGCGAGTCTACCTCGTACTTATGCACCAATACTGTACCACAAGCTTCGTTTACATACTCTATACGAAAACCTACTGGCTGCCTGCTATCTGTACGCAAATCATTCATCATTTTCATACAAAGTCAAATAAATATCATGGGAACTAAGCACTAAACAGATTTAACTGAAAAAAAAGTATCAAGGTTTAAATAGGAGAGGAATCGAGTACCAAATATATTTAAATCGGTTTAGTTTTTATTTGGAATTGAAATATTGAATTATAAAACTCGCGCGGGGTAACGATCACGCACGATACGATAAACACGACACATCTTTTCATGATCGACATAGACAGGCAGGCGCAGGACAGGATAGCTTCGGTGGTTGGCGGCTGGTTGTATCATTATTCAGTACGACGCATTTGGGGTTCGTCTGGCACGATCAATTCCTCCTAACAATGAACGATAACACTTAAACACGAAATATTTCAGCAAATAACATCACTACATCCACTTTACCACTGACAAAAATCGAACACCAAAGTGCTTGGCTCGGGTTGAGAACTGAACCCGATGTCACGCTGTCATACAAGACGAGAATTTATTATTTGTGTAAATCAGGAGGGAACAATATTTTCCAAAACGTTTGAGACACAAGTACCTACTTCTATAGTCTGCTGGCTGTCGGCGGTTGCATCTCGCTTAGGTACGACGCGCTCAGCTGACTGAATACTAACCTCTCACGTCAAAATAGACATTCACAATCACAAACTAGTCTGCGCTATGAGAGTAGCCCAAGTCGTGTCCGCGGTCATGGTGGAAATACAGACACCATTTTGTCTAGTAAAACTATGCGTTTTATTTATAGAAATAAATATATAGATTTTTTTATTATTATGAATCCAAAAATAGGAAATTTTAGTCTTCAAAATAAAAAAAAGCATATAATACGAGTCGAATTGAGAACCATCCTCCTTTTTGGAAGTCGGTTAAAAAAAAACAAGAAAATCTACTTAGAATTTATTATAAATTATGGATATTGCGTATTTTCGACATATTTGATCAGCTTTAGTGTATTTTTTATTTTGTTTTAAATTTTACTTTCATAAACGTGCTACCCTTCATTTTGAGCCCTCCTGTCACTATAAGGTTATGCAGGAATCAAACACACGAACAGCTATAACAATACAAACGTAACTCAAACAGTACCCCAAGCTACCTATCTTGCTTCATCAGATATCCTGCTGACTGTCCTACTCTTTATTGAACATAAACATACGCGAATTTAAATCCTGGAGGATTTTCATTGAAGAGTTCCATGGAATGACTGGCACAATTGTGATCAGACTTTGACCTCTATGGAACTCCAACCAAACTAACAAAGTTACAGTCTACGTAGTATAGTATAATAAATATTAATATATAACTTAGACGACTATAATTTTTCTTTTGAATGCAGAAATAACCAAATCAAAAAAGCATGCGTTGGAATTACTAACTCCTTTTTTGAAACTCTTCTGAAGTTTTCAAGACTGTTATCAACTAGTAGTCGTTTTCGTATTGTCTGAGTTCTTCTACATGATTACGCTGGTAATTAAATCAGATGATTACGCTGGTAATTAAATCAGATATAACTACTTATCAGAGCAGAGATAACGTTACTACAACCTTATCTAGCCTGATGAAGTAAGTCCGTAGTAGTGACGCTGGCGATGTGTATCAGCAATATACTGCAGTAACAACACATACAGATACTGAAGCTTAACTACAGGCGACAGAGTCGGCAGTACGCTATACCTACGACAGCTGGATTTAGATAACGAAATACGTGTGCCAAGCGGAGAGTGAGTGCCGCGGTGCCGCCAGCAGTCTCATTGAGACAACTTGGTGGTACGACAAAATAAAAATAATAACTTGTAAACTACTTTACAAAAAAATAATTACACCTGATTTACGTAAATACAAAGAATACAATACCTACTAACTTTAAAACCGATAAGTAATACCAATAGCTTCAGACAAACGGGACTAGGACTATAAATCAAACTACGAACAGTAACAAAGTATAAGGAAGAGCAAAGCTAGTTAATCATGACCGCAGAGTGACCGCGCCTGGCGCGAGGCAGCTAGTCAGCTAGAGCGCGGTGCGCGGTCCGTCTGCCTGAGTACCGGACGGGGTGGGCGCGCCGGCCGGGGCGGGGCGCGCGGCGCGCACGCGCACGCGGACGCGCGCGGCGGGCTGGCGCGCGCACGTGTACTCGCCGGCGTGGTGCGCGCGCGCCGCGGCCGCCGTCAGCCGCGCCGTCAGCTTGCCGCCCGCCGCCGCCTCGCCCGCCGCCCGCATGTCGCTGGGCACCGCGCCACCGTCCTTCCTCCAATCGGCGCGCTCTTCCACGCGCAAGGCGCACTCCACCGTGAGAGGCGCGCCCTCCTCCACAGTCACGTCCGCGTCTGCGCATGCCTTGCATCACTATTCGTACTACCCTCTATACTTTACTCTCGCGGTCTCCTTCGTTCAATACATTTTTGCGTGCAGCAAAACCTAACTGATTAATTTATCAAACCCCAAGCGAACGGCGGCGTTCGCGCATCAACAAGGCGACGACAAGACCGAAGGTTTGATCAACACGAGGGTACGCGAACGGAAGAAAAATACGTTCGCCGTCGGCCCGCTTTAGGCTACGGCAAGTCGCACTAGACGCAGAGGTGCATTTCATTCGTTCGACATTCGCGCATATCATCACAGAGGTTCTCCCTTTGTGTTGAAACTGTGGAACCTGTCGCGGTTTCTATTACTTTTTGCGTCTTCCTCATCTTCCATGATTTGAAGCTTTTATTTTATGCGTATCTCTCTATCTCTACCTCATTCCTAAGGAGGCCTTGATGGAGAATAATATTATACACCCCAGTATTAGTTGCGGTATCATTTGTTTAATTAGCAGTAAATAATACAAATACTAGTCATGATGCTCATTGTTTTATGTTTAAATAAAGAGTGACATTACTAGCGTGTTTACTCAGTTCCACTGATAACATTAAGATATGGAACAAACAACTATGAGCTCGGGAAATTATCTGCACAGTTAATAGCAGTATTTGTGTTCAGGAAGATTATACCATGTTGTGCTCACACTCCTAGTAGCCATATTCAATGTACTCATTCTCTTTTATCTTCAATAAGTACGTAATCACTTATTGTTATTCTAAAATCATTAAATGCAATAATTTTATGCGTAGGAATATAATAAAAATTGTATACTATACATAATATTATAACCTATATAATTTTTTTAGATATTTTAAACACTTTTTAAATACAATCTTTTTATATATATATAACTGCTCTGTATGTATGTATGTAATTGAACTCCTAAACGGCTTGACCGATTTAAATTAATTTTCTGTGTGATCACTAATTTGACGAAGCTTGACATAGTGGCTATGGCGTGCGTAGTCGATAGTGGTATGGTCTTTTCGCGATGTGTGTTACCAGATTCAACCCAGGCAGAATTAAGTATTTTTTTGTTTTTAGACAAGTATATAGTTCTTTTAGTATTTGCAGTCAGAAAATTAAACATAAGAACCTTAGAAATAAGAGGAAAAACTTAACTTTTTATTTAAGAGCTCTAGGGGTAGAGAGAGGTGTGAATAATTTCAGAATTTGAATAAACAAAAAATTAAATATATATTTTCCCCAGCCCTTTAGGATAAAGTGACATATACACATACAGCAGATTAAGGAATATACCCATGGAAAGCATTGTCATCTACATTTGTAGATGTAAAATAAAGTAGTGCATCAAAGCAACAATAAGGCGGTATAAAGTCCGCTGGGCGAGCTAGTTTAATATAAGAAAATAATATCATAGATTTTACTATATATCATATTTATAATTTTATTGGTAATTTTTAAGAATAAGTGTAAAGTAAAGTAAAATTTTCTACAAACAGAACAAAATATTTTGTGTATTTTTTTGTTTTGCTACCGGCTTTCACCCCTGATGCCCAATAAATGCATTTTTTTTCTTCTTTCTTTCAAACACAATACTTGACTAAAATAAAACTACATTCTGTCACATTATTCAAACTAATAGGTATTCTACAAGGCAAGCATTTGTGTATGTCACAGCCATGCATGTCATATTCATCCCATCTACCACATTTATGTCTAGGCTTAGGGCCTTCATTACTTGCATGTTCAAAGTAAGAAATGGTTTTACAAAAATTTATTCTAATTACTGTACCCGTAACATGCATACATCATCAGCATTCTCAGTACACAATTAGCAGTACATTATTTTTTGGATTAAAAAACACCAACATACTCTCTTGTTTTGAATTAGGAACACACATTGAGAGTATATACAATGCGTCATAGCAGCCTGTAGATTAAAGTTACTCATGTGTAAGGGTGCAGGTATGAAACCTGTGAAATACCATGACTTTTTCCAAGTTATAGGGCCCTTCATAATTGAGATATCACTGACATATGGTGAAGAAAAACATGACAAAACCTGATATTGTTATTTCTAATTAGGAGTTTAAAATTGCCAAACCACCTGGAAGAAGTGTGCATGGCGATTAATGATGAATCCTTCTCAGTGCGACAAAAAGTCTGCACAGAAGTATAAATTATGTACCTAGATTTGTAAGAGGCCAAGTGTCTTACTGGGAACACAACAACCACAAAGTTGTTGGGCCACAAACTAAATACATAACATTATGGACAGACCACAGCAAGGATACTCACTCACGTCGCACAACTTTGTTCGACCTGAGTGAGAAATTATTATTCTAGTTCTTATGCATCGCTTACTTTATGTAGGTACGTGACGGCGACGAGTCCTTGGTCTAATCAATGAACGAATACGATTAATGTGATATGAATTAGAGGACCTGGCCCTGCGTACCGCCGCAATTCATCTACCTACAAAATACTTAATATTTTTTAATTAACTGTAATTAGGTCGAAACAAATTACTCATAGTCTGACATCATACGACAGCCGTCGCCCATCAGCTGCGACAGGATCGCGTATTTATCGACTGTCTCATTTCAGCGTCAAATAAAGTACAATATAATGGCAAATACGTGCGCAAAACGGAACTGACGAGAGCAGGAATTTATTGTATGCTTAGATTAGATTATTAATTATTTCAAAAGAATTAGAGTGTCGTACCAGATCGAATGATATCTGATACATGTACAGACACTTATCGTAGTGTACTGTCGAGGTCGATACTAAAACAATTAAAATTACTTACTTTGTGCGTTTGAGGGAACTCCTAGTGCTATAAATAGCAAAACCGGAGGTAATAACAGTTGCCGCAGCATTGCGACAAGTTAAACTCACACTGTTTCAAACAAAAAAAGAAGAATAAGGAAATACAGCTAAGGCACTGTCTTTATTCTAAATTCCGATAAATCGATACGACTCATCCGCTCGCACAGTAGCAGAACAATGAATGATTTCCTGTTGTATGAGTGAAAAAGTAAAATGGCGCACTAAGCGCAAACTTTTTTTTTAGAGCTTTATGAGTTTATTGGACGCCGAGTCTTTACATCTTAGCATAAAAAGCTATTATATAATCTAGAAGTTATTAGCAGAATGTTTAGTGTCCTACCACATAAAAAAATAGATTTAAATGATGGCCTAATGGATGCCAGTTTTTTTTATAATAATAATTAGCTGTTGCCCGCAAGCCGCAACTGTCCGCGTGGAATTTTGGAGTTTACAATGCGCGGTGGTTCCCGTTTCCGTGTGAATGCCAAGATAAATGCATCATTCATTACTGAAAGGGTTCCTCAAAATCCATTCAGTAGTTTTTGCGTGAGCAACAAACATTTAAAAATCCCTTTACAATTTTTCGCGTTGATAATATTTGTTGAATTATAAAGCAACATAGAAAATTTTATTTGGCTGGTGCTTTGGATTTTGCTTGGGATTATTATGAAGATATGGGTTAAAAGGTATTTACCTATTATACGTGCTTGCATATTTCATATGAGTAACGAGCGAAACAAAGATTTTTTGGATTTTATACGCGTGAGCATGCCACATACAGTTGCCCTTATGTAAAACGTGTTCTTTCTAAATAGTTAGTGTTAGAGGGAACTATATAAATTGAAGTGGATAATCGGAATACGGTTAATCAAGACATTTGGGCGTTTTGCCATTCCAGTCATGATTGAGACCTTAATTTTGTGACACAAATGTGTTATTTGTAGCCGAGTACCATAACACCGCATTGGTGCATCAAGTTTTTTTTTTACTTGCAATAAATTAGTGCTTGACTGCGATCCCACCTTGTGGTAAGCAGTGATGCAATCGTTGATGGTAAGGCGCACTAGTTTATTAAAAGCCTTGAAGACACCTAAATTATATTTGGACGGAAAGACTGCAGCCGGCAAACTGTTCCAATCCCTCGATTTACGCGGTATAAATGACGAGGCAAAACGCTTAGTCCGGGCCGCAGGTGTCTCAACAACGTAAGGGTGGATATTTGCCGTACGCCTGGATGTCCGAATGTGAAATTGGGATGGCGGAATCAAATCGTGCAATTCCTGCGCACACTCTCCAAAATGCATCCTGTAGAAAACCCCAAGGCTGGCTACTCTGCGCTTGTGCTCGAGACTTTGAAGATTTGACCCAACCAAATCTGGATCACCTATCAGCCTCTTTGCACGTCCACCGAATCCAAAGGCGCTAGGTGGCATTTTGCAGCACCAGCCTATATGTGGCTGCAGTACTCCACTCACGATCGGACCTGAGCTTTATACAACATTAGAAGTTGACTCGGTGTGAAGTACCGTCGGACTTTTGCAAGAACGCCGAGTTTTCTAGCAGCTACCTCGGCCTTGGACTCAATGAACCGCCCAAAGTTGAGGATTCTTCAATAATAGAACTGGAACACCAACTTGTAGTATAAGACCCGTGGCTTCTGGCGACCTCTTGCGTCCGTACTTAGTTGGTCCGCGAGCTTGAGGAACTGGCCGCCTCGGCGGCGAAACCGTCGCTTTTTTTTGTGACGCAGTAGGTAATGCTCGCAAAGGAGGAGGCGGAGCGCGTGAAGGAGTTATCCTCCTCATGCTTCAGCCGCCGCCGCCAGGGGCGACAAGCTGTCGTCGGAGATCGAGCTCGGTACGATCGGCACGATCTCCGGCCATCGTAAGCCCAAGTCTGCGTTCGGCAAGCAAGGGTAACTCGCGGCCCGACCAGAATCGAACCTGAGTGTACGGCGTGTAGCGTTCCACGCGCTCCTCAAAGAGCCAATAGACCACCTCGGATGGGGCACAACATGGCCAATGCTGAACAGGGGTCGCTGATCAAGCGCAATAATGTACCGCAGCCTCGCTTTGAAACAGGAGAAAGAACGGGTGCCATACCCTGGGTCTTTGATGATTTTCACCTCTACAATAAAACTACTCTTGGCTTCTAGCGATTTTTACGATTGAGCTCTGCAGCTTATGGTGTCCTTATTGAGATCCGTCAGCTAACCGACGTAAGCAAGGCACGGCAAGACTAACTTTAGCTACTTTCACAACAAAATGTCGTATGGAATTATGTTGTGGGGACAGGCATCCCACGTTGAGTCCATCTTTATCTTGCAAAAGCGTGCCGTCAGAGCTATCTATAACAATAGGTCGTCGCGAATCTCTTAGAGAAAAGTTTAGGGTGATCAACATTATGACCGTACCAAGTCAATTTATTTATGAAAATTTATGTTAAAATTATGTACGTTACGAAAAACTAACATACTTACTTACATAATGTTTATCACACTATTCACACTAGACATAGGAAATCAAGCAAAAAGTGCATTATGTAGTCATTCTTGGTATTCTGTGTTAAATGTTATAACAAAATCCCAGTTGAAATACAAAATCTAAATGAAAGCAAATTTAAATCTACATAGTCTGGCCATAAATACTGTTACAATGAAAATAAACAAAATATTACATTTGAATTTGGAATCTGTCATTTTTATAAAATTTTTCATTGTGTTTTCTTATTTTGGCGCCAATAAATTGTTCAATATTTTGCGATATTAAAATGGACTGAGGTGATAAAGAGAACCGAATCGCTGTGATTGCATTACACAAAGGGGTATGGAGCCAAATGCAATTTTTAAAACTCTCCACACGCTTGGCATTAGTCAAATGTTTGTGTACCGGGCTATTAATAGGTACAATGAGACCTCCTCTGTTTGTGAAAGAAAAAGATCTGGCCGTCCACGTAGTGTTCGTACGAAAAAGGTGGTCAAAGCAGTAAGGGAAAGAATTCGAAGAAATCCTGTCCGAAAGCAAAAGATTTTATCTCGGGAGATGAAGATAGCACCTAGAACCATGTCGCGTATTTTAAAAGACGACTTAGGACTTGCAGCCTATAAGAGACGCACTGGACATTTTTTAAATGATAATTTAAAAAAGAATAGGCTGATAAAATCTAAACAGCTACTGAAGAGGTAGGTACGCAAAGGGAGGTCACAGAAAATTATTGTTTACGGATGAGAATTTTTTTACAATTGAGCAACATTTTAACAAACAAAATGACCGTATTTATGCTCAAAGCTCTAAAGAAGCTTCTCAATTAGTCGACAGAGTGCAACGTGGGCATTATCCGACTTCAGTGATGGTTTGGTGGGGTGTTAGCTATGAAGGAGTGACTGAGCCATGCTTTTGCGAAAAAGGTATCAAAACATCGGCACAAGATTATCAAGATACCATTCTTGAGAAGGTAGTTAAGCCCCTTAACAACAACATGTTCAATAACCAACAATGGTCCTTCCAACAAGACTCGGCGCCGGGTCATAAAGCTCGGTCCACCCAGTCTTGGTTGGAAACGAACGTTTCCGACTTCATCAGAGCTGAAGACTGGCCGTCGTCTAGTCCCGATCTTAATCCGCTGGATTATGATTTATGGTCAGTTTTAGAGAGTAGGGCTTGCTCTAAACGTATTGATAATTTGGATTCCCTAAAACAATCCATACGATGGGCAGTGAAGAATTTTCCCTTGGAAAGAGTGCGTGCTTCTATTGATAACTGGCCTCAACGTTTAAAGGACTGTATTGCAGCCAATGAAGACCACTTCGAATAAGCTTTTTATGTTTTAAATTGTTTTATATTTGTTTATGAGAGTAAATTTATAAACGAGATGAATCGATTCAGAAATATTCGATTTCCACATCGATAATTAATTTCGCAACGTCACTATTTATTACGTGTCATAACGTTGCAACACTGAAATTGTCAAATCTGGAATGGAATTAAAATTCCGAGTATAGTGAAGTAGTGACCGACTGACTTATTATTTTTTAAAGTATTTTTATTTTATAAAACTTTGCCTTACACTATGGTTTTCTCCTGTGTCATGGGTTTACAAACATACAATTTCACATAACAACAATTTGTGGATAACACAGAGAGTTGTTCTGTGCGGGAATCGAACCCGCGACACATTGCGCGACAACCAGTTGCCCAGCCATCGCGCCAACCGTGCAGTCGAAAGTTGTTCGTAGAACTCACGGCAATTTTCTTTTAGTTTAGTATCTAACTGTCATTTGTATACTGTTGATCATTTATTTGGGAGCTTTTTTACTGTCAATTTAATGGCGGATGGCACACGTCTTATTTGCATATGTGCGTTCATGGGCGGCGTCGATTGCTCGCCATCAGGTAATCTGTCGGCTCCTTTGCCTTTGTTACATTTTTTTACTGGTTTTCGCAGTCCACACTGGTTTTACCTAATTACGTTGATCTATACCTACTGCCTCAGCGATACACAATAACGCCAACGAACAATCCAATCATCAAATGTTTTTTTTGGCTTCTATAAAGAAAGCAGGAAACATCGCCTTGAAACGGACGATTACCACGTTTTTGGTTTTCTGCGTGGAAACCAGGCAGCATCATCGAAAGAAGCGAAGAACAATAAAACGATAGCTTTTCGCGCGTTTGCCAGCGGCTAAGTGCGAGCAGAGTAAGCGGAATAGCTGGAGCTGGCGAATTCAGTAAGCTGCCATCACCCGAGTGCTCTGGGGCAGAGTCACAGTTCCTTATCTACAGTTTGCCTTAAATAAAGCACGCAATTCTCTTTAAATTTCGTTCTAAATTTTTGTTGTTCTTTTTGTGGAAATAAAACTAGCAAATAACATTCAAATTTATTGATAAGTAGGAGACTAACACTGAGCTGTTGGACGGACGGAACAGGGCCGCCCTTACATTACTATGATACTTGAGATGTCTAAGTCTAAAAATAAATATTCGCAAAAATTAACATCACCCCTAGACGTGCTTCATAACCAATATTTACATACATTACTTAGATAAATCTTTATTTATTATCTTACGTTCTTCGACTAGTGCTATAGGTATACGCGACTAAATCTACGCACAAGGTATTTGGAACCATACTAGTATATTATAAAGAAATGCAGATTAATATCCGCTCTCTGGTAGTCGGCGAGCAATGCAGGGCGCCAACTCTACGTACGCGACGCGTATTTGTATCTACGCCCAGATGCGTATGGTGGCGTCCCAGGAGGCGGTGGACAGCGCGGTGCCGTCGGGCGCCAGCTGTACGCGCGTGACGCGGTGCTGGCGCCTACGCCCAGATGCGTATGGTGGCGTCCCAAGAGGCGGTGGACAGCGCGGTGCCGTCGGGCGCCAGCTGTACGCGCGTGACGCGGTGCTGGCGCCTACGCCCAGATGCGTATGGTGGCGTCCCAAGAGGCGGTGGACAGCGCGGTGCCGTCGGGCGCCAGCTGTACGCGCGTGACGCGGTGCTGGCGCCTACGCCCAGATGCGTATGGTGGCGTCCCAAGAGGCGGTGGACAGCGCGGTGCCGTCGGGCGCCAGCTGTACGCGCGTGACGCGGTGCTGGCGCCTACGCCCAGATGCGTATGGTGGCGTCCCAAGAGGCGGTGGACAGCGCGGTGCCGTCGGGCGCCAGCTGTACGCGCGTGACGCGGTGCTGGCGCCTACGCCCAGATGCGTATGGTGGCGTCCCAAGAGGCGGTGGACAGCGCGGTGCCGTCGGGCGCCAGCTGTACGCGCGTGACGCGGTGCTGGCGCCTACGCCCAGATGCGTATGGTGGCGTCCCAAGAGGCGGTGGACAGCGCGGTGCCGTCGGGCGCCAGCTGTACGCGCGTGACGCGGTGTTCGTGCCCGCAGAGCACGCAGACGCGCGCGCCGCGCAGCGCGTCCCAGGCGCAGGCCGTGTAGTCGCTGTAGCCCGCGAACACGAGGCGTCCGCTCACTGACCACTCCACGGAGTTGACGCCGAAGATGATGCTCTCCTTGCTGTACCGCGCCACCTGTGTCACAACAATTTGAGAGTGAGGCCCTGTCAGCACTTGATAAACAGTTTTGTATTATACCCATTTTATTGGGATAAATGATGAGTCATCATTTATCATTGATGACAAGGTATCTCCTATAGCAGAATATTGCACTGCTGTACTATACTATACCGATGCAAGAATAGAGAAGCTAGCCATGCGCATTGCGGACAATCCGCTATACTCTCTAACTAGAGGGCTAGTTATAGACAGGGGCAGATTTCGATTTGTAAGGCCCTTCGCTAATACTGCTTAGAGTTCCCTAAGGTGGGTTCCTCAAATTCTTTTACTTGGCAATCGCACAGCACAGGTCCTGGTTTAAAATTATTGAAAAAAACTAATAAATGATTTAATTCGATATTGTTTTTTTTTTGTGGTCTTTTACCTATTTGATTTCTATATAGGGACAGAGACAGCGTCTTTTTATAATATGTAAAGATGCTGTACTGGATATGTGTTTTTATTGATTTGATGAATTTAGTGTTCGTAGGATCTTTCTCTAGACCTCAACATTATCGTATTTTTTAACTTTGAGAAAAAAATCACATCGTGGACTGTTAGTACAGGTAACAGTGCAAATTTGCTGTTGTAGATAATAATAATAATAAACCCGCAGGGCACCTTGAGGCGAGGAACTAGCGATCCCGCGGGCTACCATCATCCTGATTACTCCGGGGAAGAGTCACCGTTCTTTATCTCCGGCTTGCCTTTATCGGCTGGCCGGAGTGAATGATGACGAGGAACAGGTCTCCCACCTCTGGCTTGCCTTCATTGGCCGTCCAGATTGGAGTCGCGGAGTAGTGATCCTGCTCGGAGGGTTCGTAAGCGCCGAGTGGGCCAGTGATGCAGGATGCCTTGACAGATACAGATGATCTGAGTAAAAAGCTGGCGGCAGTTTCATCACCCTTGAGCCACTCACATTTCCGTTGTCCCTCTGTTGCTATTACTAGCAACCATTCCCGGGGGCCCGGTCGGTGAGTTGGCGAGTCTCCGCCTGCCATTCTTACGTGAAATTACGTGAATTTATTACTTTTTTTCGGCAGGTGCCATAGTCCTTCCATAGTTCCCGTCATACTAGTCCATAGCACCCCACACCCATAGCCCCTTGTTTCCATTAACCACAATAGTCCTACACTAACCGGTACTGTCCTTGGTTCATTCCCATAGTGCATACAGGGATAGTCGCGGTTCTATGTCCCATTTCATTTAGATTATAGTTGTCTAAAGGGCCTCGTACGCCTTCCAAATGACCAAATGATTGGGACCCTTCCCGTGATTGGTAAAGACTTACATAATGATAATCATTTATTTCATAATAAATTCCATGTATTTCATACTTATACAATTACATGAAATACTAGGTCCTCAGTGTTTTGAGTAATTGGCTGAGAATATATTTTTTGATATATGGTTGGCGCGGGTGGTGGGCAACTGGCTACAGCGCAACGACACACATGTGTAAAACTCTGTCCTTAGAGTACAGTAAGATCTGAGTGCCGCGGCTTCGCCCAACTACCACCAGATCCGCGTACGGAGCTTTACATTCCGCGCGCGCCTAAAAGAGCCCATAGTCTAAGATCCCGATATAAAATGACCTTCACCAAGATGTTTATTTGATGAAACATATTTTATATTTAATTTCATTTGCCAATAATTATATTCCATATGGGTTGCCTAATTATATTCCATATGGGTTGTTAATTAATAATTTAAAGTCTTTATTTTCATTTAAATTTGATTAAATTATCTGACCGGTGTAAAATGCTACTGTCGATTTACCTGTTTTTACCTGGCAACCCGAGAGTTATGACTGGAAAAGAATAGGCAACCTAACGTTAGCATATTCTATGGGCTTCATACTTTCGATTGGAATGGAATTTGTCTAATAGTCAACACGGTAAAATATAAAAAAATATCTTTTTAAATTATCAATTAATCATATCCTGGTTTGAAATTTATTAGGCAACCCATATGGAATATAATTATTGGGAAACAAAATTTAATATAAAATATGTTCCATCAAATAAACATCTCAGTGAAGGTCGTTTTATACCGGGATCCTATACTACCATAGAACACCACAGACGGGGCCCTATAGCGCTGATGTTCAGCCGGGGTTATGGGATGAGCGCAGTCAGGCACCGCGGCCTCGGCTCAGAGCAGGAAAAGGAACGGGGGGTTTTTAGTCAGTAAGAGTCTGAAACTCTCTCTAGCCTCACCTGGGTGGGAGAATTGATTTGATAATTTTCCCCTCACAAAAAACACCGGCCCCAAACAAGCGCCAAGGAATTTCGCGTTCCGTTTGATAGACTTCTGACCCATGGGTTTATAAAACGTCCCCCAACGTCACGTGACTGGCTTGATGTGACAAACCTCATGCGCCGGCCGCCCTTAGACGCAACGTCGAACAGAATAAAACACAATGTAAGTTCTTTCCTAAACTTACTAATGATATAACACATTATTGTCTTAAAATATTGGGAAATAACTGGTACATCCTATGAAAATATACGAGAGCATGTTTTCTTTTTCATACACGATATAAATTTAAAACAAACGAACGTTTAGTAAGTGTTGCACGACAGGCTGGTGTGTGATTGAGCGCGATGCGGCTATATAGCCACATTTTGTCATTTTAGGTATATTATGGTAGGTATCTATAGTTTTATACATCACAGGCTGCAGCCCATAAAACTTTTATAGATCCGCCGCTGGTTATTATAGAGTATAGTGCATTAGGTAGTTTCCTAGGTCAAAAATAAATCATTTTGACTTTCAAAATTTTAATAATTCTTTCATTTGACTATATAGGTACTTAATTTTTGATTTTTATAGTTAAAAATAAGTATGCTGTGTCACACAGTATCTAACAATAATATATTAAGTATATGTCAACGATCAGCAAGCAAAATATCCACTTATTATCTACATAGTTTAAGAAAACAACTATTTAAAACAAGTAGAGTAATAAAATTGGTGTTGGTAGTATTATGAACCTAGTGTTTACCTCGCGGTCAGCGCGCAGGTCGAAGAGGCGGCAGCAAGAGTCGTCGGAGCCGGTGACGAGCGAGTCCCCCGAGGGGTGGTACTTGACGCTGTTGACGTCGGAGTCGTGCGTGTCGAAGGCCTGCACGGCCTGTCCTGTGCGCATGTCCCACACCAGCACGGCGCGGTCGCAGCCGCCCGACACGAAGGTGTCGCCCATGTCGGAGGGCGCCAGGTCCAGCGCCATGACGTCGGCCGCGTGCGCCTGGAAGCTCTGCAGCAGCTGGCCCGACTCCACGTCCCACAGCGCGCACGTGCCGTCGCCGCTGCCCGTGAGGATCTGGCGGTCCGTGTTGGGGAACAGGCAGCACGACATGTACGACGTGTGCGTCGCCACCGTGCGCTTGCGCGCCGCCGGCTCGTCCTCGCCCGCGCCGCCGCCCAGCGGGAACACTGTCACCTTGTTGTCCAGCCCCCTGTCGACGACCGACTGCTGTAGGCGCGGACCATATAGCGTATTGCCAGTACTGCAGTACGGCCCACTTACCCTGCTGCGACCAAGTTGCCCGACGGAGCATAGGCACAGGCCATCACCCACGTGCTCGGCATTGCAATCGTCAGCTCTTTAGTGGCCGTGAATGCGTCCCACACCATCACCTTGCCATCCTATACACACAAATGGAATGAGAATACCTAAAATATTCATTTGCTTCTAAAATACACACTTTGTCAGCTACCAGATATTTTACGGTTGTGGTGCCCAATACCGGCTTTCTTTAAGAATAAAAATTTCATAGACATAAAATGAAAACCACATATTGTTTAGCAAGGTGTTTACCTGAGATGAAGACACAATGTGCCTTTTATCTGGGGACCAGTCAGAACAGAGCACCTTGGACTGGTGGCCCTTGAGCATGCGCCGCAGCTTTAAGTTGGGGAAGGCAATGGTTTCGAGGCGTTCTGCTACACAGGACACTGCAACACAAACAATTTTTTTGGAGATATTTTAATTATCAAAAACTGTGACAGCTGATTTAAATTGTCCTTGTTTTTTATTTCATTAATTATTCAAATATACTATTTTAAATACAATATTGCCTGAAACCACCTGATCACTGAATATTTAAGTGTAATTTTTAAAGTTTTTGAAGTTTCATTGCTAAAACTAGTGAAAATTGTGAACTTATATGGTATATGATTACATATTATATGGTTTTTAACTTTTCAAGGTAATTTTTGATATATTTAATATCAGTTCTCTCAAAGTATCATGGTTTCCAATCAAGAAAAGGTAGCATGCTGAAGTTGCTATTCCTACACATTGTTTTAGATTCTCTGGTTAATTTACAGTAGAGATTATTAGCTCAGTGAATTTACCTATATTTTTTAAACTGGCTTTTGCTTATGACTCTATTCATGGAATAGTGACTTCAAGCAGATTATTGGTATAAAAACTATCCTATGTCCTTTCTTGAGTTCCAAACTATGTCTGTACCAAACTTCACAGAAATTGGTTCAGTAGTTTAGGTGTAAAGAAATGATAGACAGACAGACACACAGACAGATAGAGTTACTTTCGTATTTATGATATTACTTTGGATTCTTACATTGTTAATGTAAAAGCTAAGAGACATGCAAAGTTGACAATAAAGACATTTCGGTAAAAAGATGGGTTGCCCAGGGGCTCTGAAGGGTTCTGATTAGTGGCAGAAACAATCTAGTCAGATCTGCTGAATAAATGTGGCGGTCACTGGCTGACAACAGCCAATACGCGACACTCACGAGATACGTCGTTGAGCTTCTGACGCTCTTCCTCCAATTTCTGCTTGAGTGCTTCGGCTTCACGCAGCAGCGACTCGAGTGTCTCCTCGGGGCTGGCCGCCACTGCTGTGTCGGCCGCCATCGCGCCGCTCTGCAGCCTCAAGCCAGCACTGCAATGCTTCTAGTTCCACATTTTATTGCAGGGAAAACTTCGCGCACGCCCCTTTGGCCACCCGTACTTTGGGTCACTCCCCACTCTGCCCCACCACCACTAACTCTAGTAAGGTCTATAATTTTAGATCACTGTCATCACTGATAGTCAAGCAAATGCCAAAATAATTATTTTACACTTTATTATTATGCCCGGAACAAGGTTTTGCTTTCACCCACTGAATCAATACCAACTTCGATTGAAGTCGTCGTATCTATCAAACAGAAATTACAGAAACAGTTGTCAATGTCAAAAATAAATTGCAATGTCAAGCATGCCAACTAAATAATTCACTGTTTTGTCTATGATATACAAAGCTTAGACGATAGTACAAAATATAATCTTATTTTTGTCCAATGAACTACATATGATTATATTGTAGAATGTGGAAAAGCAAAAGTGGGCAGGTTAGGTTAGGTTTACTGATAATTGTACAATGTTCCGGGAAAAAGCATATTGGCTAAGCTAAAATATTATAAGGCAAATGGGTACTTTACTTTAGTATGGAAAAAATAGCGTTTCCTGTTTCGGATCCAGCGGGAGGGTTTCCTCCCGATCCGAAACCCGAGAGTCGTCAATGTGAGGATCACCTAGACGATATGCATACGGTGGCGGTATGCCCTGCCTGGGCTGAGCACCGCCGGGTCCTCAGGGAATTTATCGTTACCTAGCGACGACCTCTCGCGCCCGGTCTTAGTCGAGGCCATGGTGTGGAGCGAGACGAACTGGAACGCCATCTCTTCCTTCTGTGAAGCAGTTATGCCCGCAAATAGGGAGACTGACCGCGTGAGCGAGCAATCCCCCTCCTCACACCCCAGCCCTCTCAGTAGGCGACACTCCGGGCATCGGGGATCAAAAGACAATCTCCGGCCACCGTAGGCACGGGTGTGCGGAAGGCGAATAAGGGTAGCTGACAACCAGACCCGAACGTACGGCGCGTAGCTTTCCGCTCAAAGAGCCAAATAGACCACCACAGACGGGGCCCTATAGAGCTAATGTTCTGCCGGAGTTGCGGGTTAAGCGCAATGACCGCGACCTCGGCCTAGACCAGGAGAAGGAACGGGGGGATTTTTAGTCAGTAAGAGTCTGACACTCTCTCCCGCCGACAATGGGCGTCATTTGATGATTTTATCCTCAAAAAAAAAAAAAAAATACCCACGGTGGCAAGCGTTTCAACTCTTAACATACGTAACTGCAACTTATCAAGTCATCTTTAAACCTTAAATATCCTTTAAATTGCAGAATAGGGGCTGATTAATTTTATTGGGTGAATGTGTGGATAGTAACTCAAACTTCCGTTTAACGTTTGAAAAATGGGGTAGTTTCCTGGGTCAAAAATAAATTAATTCGACGTTTCAATACAGTAAAATATTGAAAAATAACTATACTTTTATTCATCGATCTGTCGATACACTAAATTTTTAATATTTCTTAGCTAGTTTTAGAAATAAGTAAGCTATTTGACACAAAAATACGATGACGTCATAACTCAGTTTTTCATACAAATTTCATAGAAAAGACTACAATAAAATAGTTGGAAACTAGGTACCGTATTGTAGCCTACGAAAAGTCTATGGTTGTCTTAGTCGGTGGCCATCATAGATTAAGTGGCCATGCCATGCCATGATATCATCGAGCATGATTTTGTGTCAATGTCAACTTCAACCAAACCAAACCAAAGAGTATAGGTATAGAAATGTTTAGCTAGAGGTATCTCAAATTGTCAACTATCAAGTCAAACAACTGATATATTTTTAAAATTCAAAGAAACTTTCAGTTAACTTTTTTTACAGTAAGACCATTAGTTGACCGTGGTTACATACTCTTTGAGTTTACCATCAATTCCAGAGCGTTGTGTTCAGTGAAGTGTTTTAATTTCAAATGTGTTTGAGTAAACATGGAATGAGCGCGAAATGTTGTCGAATATGAAGATTTTATAGCTTCAAGGGCATGTATGAAATCTTTGAATCAACGATTTGATGCAATAAATATATTGCTTTTGCTTTCTTAATTTGTACTGACTTATAAGCGATAACTAGTATTCATTACAAACTGTTGCCATGAATCCTGCATTACACGTTGAAGTTGTGCAAAAATCTCAAAGCCGAGCCAGTAAGGACTATGTTATGGAACTCGTACGTAGTTTTTTAATGAATTTTGTATCCTTGACTCCTGGTGTAATTTTAACTGGAATTGATCTGGAAGACAATGTCGAACTGAAGGAACATGTACAAAGTATATCGTTTTGTGATATAGAACACGATAGTGAAGTTTCAGTGACGGAAACTGAACTTAAGTATCATGTCTTTAAACTGGATGCGTTTGGTGCTGAAACTGACACAATGACTGATGCCAGTACAGGGGAAGAATTTGCTGCAGCTGATGTCTGGTCATTGCCCAGTCAAGAGTTCCAAGGACTGTGGGAGAGTCTCATTTATGATACTAAATTAAAAGAAGACACTGTTCGATTTGTGGAAACTGCATTTGAGTTTGCTGATCGGGGTGTAGACCCAAATATAATTGGTTGGAACCGAGTAGTGTTGTTGCATGGTCCACCTGGTACTGGCAAAACCAGCTTGTGCCGTGCACTTGCTCAAAAATTGTCAGTGCGCCTTGCCGATCGATTTCCAAGAGCCCGTCTCGTGGAGATAAACGCACATGGCTTGTTCTCTAAGTGGTTTGCAGAAAGTGGAAAGTTAGTAGCAAGATTGTTTGAGCGGCTCGATGAGATTGTCTCTGACCGGAGGCTCTTAGCCTGTGTACTCGTCGACGAAGTGGAATCGCTAGCGCATGCGCGTCGCGCCGCTCTGTCCGGCCTCGAGCCGTCTGACTCTATTCGCGCCGTGAACGCGCTCCTCACTCAACTGGATCGGCTGCGGCGAAGGCCCAATGCTCTTGTGCTTACCACTTCCAACGTGACTGGTGCTATCGACGTGGCGTTCGTGGATCGCGCCGACATCAAGAGGCGCGTGGGCCCACCGTCGGCACGAGCTGCGTATGAGATTTTGCGCGGCTGCTGCGCGGAGTTGATGGGGCGCGGGTTGGTGGCGCCGAGAGAGCCCGTGTTCGCGCTGCGCGTGCTGGAAGGCGCGCGTTTTGCCGACAGCGAGCCGGCGCGCGCCAGCCTGCAGCTGTGGGCGGTGGCGCGCGCGGCGGCGGACGCGGCCGTGTCGGGCCGCGCGCTGCGCCGCTTGCCCTTCCTGGCTCGCGCGCTGCACGCTCGCCAAGCGGTGCCGGATCTGCTGAGCTTCGTTAGCGCTCTGGCAGCAGCGCTACGAGACCACTTGGCCGATGCGGCTGATCTAGATGACGCAACAACACCTATGCCTAAATAATTCAATGCCTTATTTGAAGAAAAATATTATTGCAATAATTGTATATCTAATATTTGGGATTTTAGAACAGTTCTGTATAGATTCAAGTCTATGTTTCAAATAAATGTAATTTAATATTTAAGTAAGGAACCCTGAATTTTATTCACGTTAAAACCACATAATGCGGAGCAGGCGCTACGATGTACTGCGGCCTTGGTCTAGAGGGGGACTAGAGTCCCCCCTAATGGCAATGTAATACTCGAATCCCTTTTGTGAGAGATTTTGAGGTAGGTATTGATCTAAGAGTTTTGACTCAACAATTTTATTGTAGTATAGCTTAGTACTAGTGTAAATATGTCGAGGTTGCGGAGTAAGCGCATTGACGCACCACGGCACCGGGCCAGAGTAGGCGAAAGAACGGGCTGGTTATTAGTCAGTAGGAGTCTGAAACTCCCTCCAGGCCGACGCCGGGCGGGAGAAGTCATTTGATTCCTTTCCCCTAAAAAAAACCCTTAACCACTATAATTTTGTGTCCGTTACCCAGGCCAGATGTTGTCGACAATGGTCATTTGAATCTTATAGATAATTAGTTGTGAGGCTTCTGTAATTGTTGCGCACATTTTTAAATTCTGACAACATCTGGCCTGGGTAACGGACACGTTTGTAGTGCCATTGTGGCATTACCCGATTCGGTCCTCTAGTTTTCTAAAATTTACTTGTAATGTCATGATAAATTTGATCCTGCTGAATTTTGTTATTTAATGTAAATTCGTTAATTAGGTTCCTATAAATTGCGCTTTACGTGTAGGTACTGTAAAGTGGACGGGCGACGATACGACCCGATGCTTCAATGATGACTGTGTGTGATGCGCAGTTGGCGCGCAGGCTAGGCAACCGGTTGCCGTGTAACGTGTCGCGGGTTCGATTCCCGCACGGTTCATCTATTTGTGTGATCCACAAACTGTTGTTCCGGGTCTGGATGTCATGTGTATGTAAAATTGAATGTTTGGAAAGGAAAATACGACCGAGGTTTTGAAATACAAAAATCATTTATTTCAATTAGACCCATACAAGCACTTTTGGCCGTCCAAACAAGATTTAAAGATATAGGTAAAGGGTCAGTCCTGTTAGTGACAGTATTTGCAAAAATAAAATGTATTTACGACATTAGGCTAGGCTTTGAACTCTAGTAATCGTGGGAGACATTTTGGGTAGGCAAGACAAGGCTCGCCGGCCGACCAGCAAGAGACGCATGCGTACGGCGTTCCGCACGCTCCCCAGAGTCAAAAACATCACAGATGGCCGGACACGGCTGATGTTCATCCGGGCTTGCGGGGTAAGCATAGTATTACCGTGCCTCGGCCTGGACCTGGATATGGAACGGGGTTGTTTTTGTCAGTAACAGTCTGACACTCTCCCTCGTATCGTAAGATTGCTCTCATCCAAGGGTACCTACACTTGATGAAATGTTATTTGTTTTTAAGTTACCTTGCAATATAATGTTTTTCGAAATAATAATAAAGAATAGTTTTAAAACACTTTATTTTCATACTGTGAGATGGCCTGTTCCAGCTTTTTGTTTCATTGACTCTCCTTGCAAATTTATCGTTTTACTTTCATAAGTACTAGTGACATGACGATTACAATAACAAACAACGACAATTGACTAAGTTCTAGTTTAACTCGCGCAGTAAGGATTAACGTTTCCAGTATTTGTAGGTATAGCAGCAACCGGAATAATCAACTGCTCAAATTGATCTTCCTAGCTGTGCACAGTTTATTTGAAACAACCTGCTGACAATTCTTAGTAACACCAAGATGCAGAACGATTTGTTTCTGTTGCGTTCCTAGTTCGTAAAGAACAATTTGTAGGTCTGTTAGTTTCGTCCGGTCGTCGATCGGTTTAAGGAGATGGGGCAGTCACCGGCCGATGATCCACAGCATGTTGAGGCCGGCGCGGCCGAGATGCAGGCGGCGCAGCGCGGGCGGGTCGGCGCGCGCCGCCGCCGCCAGGAACAGCAGCAGCGTGTGCAGCAGGTTGTTGCGGCCGCGCGCCGGCTCCACCGTGTCGCCGCCCAGCACCAGCGCGTACTGCGGCGGCCGCAGCGACACGCGGTGCACGGCCAGCGCGCCCGGCCCGCGCGCCGGCGGCTCCGGCGCCGCCGACAGGTGCGCCGAGCTGAAGGGGCGCGCGCAGCCCGCGGCCGGCAGCGCGGCGTCCAGGTACGTGGCCAGCAGGTGCATCACCAGCTCGGCGTCCGTCGGCTTGCTGTCGTCCCACTCCGACCCGCCGCCGTTCCAGCGGTACGCGCTCAGGCAGCCGCCGCGCGCCAGCTCTAAAGGGACACGTCACTTGCGTCACCTCTTTGGGCAACGAGCTCATTCGTTAAATAACAGCCTCGTTTACCTATTCAACTCATTTTGCGACTCATTTTTATCATTTTGTGTTTCTAAAAAAAACTACGTTTAATAAAACCGACTTTAAATACAAAAAAGTGTTAAATAATTAAAATAGATATTTCAATTACCTGCCAACGTAACGAGGTAATGACAACCTCGACCACAATCGTTCGTCCATTCCAACTGTAGAGGGAAATGCACAGAGTACCTAACTGACCTTTGATACGCTGCACGACGTAGCGCTGATCCGCGAAGGGCTCGAGGTAGGCCAGCAGCGCCGGCAGCGTCTGCAGCGAGTGCGGCGCGGCGGCCGCGGCGGCTCGCAGGCGCTCGACGCTGGCGGCGCCCATGCGCGCGTCCAGCCCCGCCGCCGCCAGCGCGTCGTCGGCCGCGGCCAGCTCGCGCACCAGGCGCTGCAGGATGGTGGCGTGCAGCCACAGGCGCAGGTTGAGGTTCCACTGCTCCAGGCGGCGCGGCTCCAGGTGCAGGCGGCGCCACACGTGCGGCGCGGGCGCGGCCGGCTCGTGCTCGGCGCGCGCCGCCGCCGCCGGCGCCGACAGCTGGTAGTGCGCCGCGCCCGCGCCCGCCGCGCTCGTCGCCCAGCTCGACGCCGCCGGCTCTGGCCGCAGTCGCTCCGAGTAGTCCCTGCGCCGACGACTCGTTCGTTACACGCCGGACCGCGCGAGCGACGGTCCTCGTCGGGTTTCGTTTACCTTAAATACGCAGCCAGGCTGTGCGAGTCCGCGATGAACTGGTCGGGAGAGGTGCGGTCGGCGCGCGGCGAGGCGGGGGAGGGCGGCGAGGGGGGCGGCGATGCGTCGGCTCGCCACACGCGGCGCGGCGACAGCGACACGTCGGCGTCGGGCTCTGTGTCGGCGGGCGCGGGGCGCGGGGGCGCGCGGCGGGGCGCGGCGGGCGGCGGGGGCGCGGGGCGCGCGCGGGCCAGGCGCAGGCCGTGCTGCAGGGCGTTGGCGGCCAGCACGCCGGCGCAGCACAGCTCCACGTAGTGCAGCGCCGACGTGTAGCCCGGGCACTTGTAGCATCTGCACCATCATATTGTTTAATGTACATTCACTATTTTCAAGTGAGCAGTTTTAAGTTTTGTTGAAAATTAAGTTTTTGGACTGAGTCTGAGTGAGTCAGCTTATCCCATCATATGATTTTTGACAAATTCAGAAGCATGTGAGCAGTTGGTCAAGCTTGTGTCTTTTGCAACCTCTCAAAAGTGTTTCATTGCGTTGATCATGAAACAGTTTTGCTGAAGTTAGTTCATTACGGGATTACGACACACTGCACTCCATGGTTCATGCAAACAGTTCTAACCTACATAGCTCTGAGATAAAAAAGGGGCATTTGGTGTGATTCTCTTGTTAGTTATAATTAATTATTGACTTGCCATTTCTATTTAAAATTAAATCAGTTATGGTGCTGTGTGATCAGATCAGATTTACTGCTCCATGCAAACTGATCAATTAGCTGTTGCGATTGTGTGGGGAAGTAAATGTATTTTTGAGATTAGGATATTGGTCCCATTATACATTTTGATAGAAAGTTGTATTACATCAACATCACTCACAAGTCATATGCAAACACCAACAGTAATGCTATGTTCACCAGGATCCATTTCAAAGAAGTTGATCTCTTCCTGTTTGCATAATTCAGGTCAATGGTGTGTTGCACCAGCCTGGACTGTGGGCTCATACACCTGCAACATGCACACAACATTCAAATAAACCACGAGAATACTGCCACAACAACATATGTATCAAAATATTCAATAAAAAAAAATACTATTACTTTGATAATTTGTAATATTGTGTATGGAAGGTAATTGAAAAACTGTGAAGGGAGTGTGTTAGAAAGAAATGACTGTTCCTGATCAATTACCTTTTTAATACTAACTTATACATGTGATACATTACAATACATTATCTAGCAAAAATCTTACACAACTACTACACATCACCTCAGGGGTGGGGGAAAAAAATACATAACATTTGCTTAGTCCTATTTTATGGAAAACTTAAGTCTATTTATTCTTCAAAATTTTGACATCAGTACCTAAATCTTCTAAAATAACAAATGGTCCATCCCATTGCAAATCTAATTTAGTAGCTGTTTAATAAGTATTATTTGACCATTATCATACGATACATTATTCATGTTCTTATCATAAGTACTTTTACAATTTTTTACTTATTGACAAATTTTTGCAAGTGTCATGATGTCATGTTACTTGTAATTTATACTAGTCTTAAGATCTATAGGATAACTTTCGGGGTTATACAGAGGTTCTATGCAATGTTGTTATAGGTAGTTTAATAATATATGAAGAGGTACACGGTAGTAAGCAATTATAGCGCCGTATATATCGGGGAATAGTCAGTCAGAGACGTACAAACAAATATTTATGTATTGCATGGAAAGATGTTAGCGTCCTTGAGTCGGAAAATACAATGAAGGTAAAATAAATAAATTAACAACTTCAGAGTTGAACCAAAACCGGCGATGTAGAAATTGGAAGGAACCAAATGACTGTTATGATTACTGAAAAACGTACTTACATAGTGTTTCTTGTTCTCTTTGGTCTATTAAATATTCATATCAATAATACAAAATATATCCCATATTTCAATTTATTTTATACCAATGAATAACAATAACATAACCTATTATAACCAAACAACTAAATTGTCGTTAAAAATCGTAAGGAAGGTTAGTGATTACTAATGTCATTTTTTTTTTCTTATTTTAGCACTTGGCTTTGGATGCAAGTCTATTGGCCGAAATCTTTAAGTTACTAATGTCAAAATTATCTGTATTGCCATACTTATGACTTTCTAACTTTGCTTTTTAATCAAACTATCCGTAAGAGTTTTCCAGCCTCCTTTAGAGTATACAGGGTTACTGGTAACTCGACGTATTCCTTGCAGGATCTCATAGTAGGGCTAAAATGCAACAAATTAAGCCACCAAAAAATGTTCTACCGAAATTCAGTAGTTTTTGAGTTATTTAGATTTTTAGTATTTTTATGAAAAATCCCAGATTAAATCATTTAGAGCCAATTCAAAAATTATTTACGGCACGACTGTACTGAAATTTAAGTTAATATAATAATTGATGCCGTAACAGATCTTTTAGTCCAGTCATTTTATCTGGGGGTTTCATCTGGGGAAAAATTCCTAGTGAGCTGAATTTTTCTGTACAATTAACGGTTTTCGGATCATAGCGCTGAGAAAGCGACTATATTGTGACGATGCACTCGTTTCCTCACCACCTTCGAGGTAGAATGCAAAGCGCGTTTTTTTTTTACATACATATAATGCAAGTTTATTTTAATTAACAATTAATATATTTTTATCAACATTTTGAAAAATATCTAAAAAAAAAAATTTTTGCGAATAATTAATTAAGAGGCACTAGCATTTTTTTATGTTTGTGGACCACGCTTAACTTCTACAATATCATCATCCGATAAATAATTGATCACATATAAAACATTTATCACTCATTATGATAACTATTTAAGAGCATAAAATGATCAACCAACTGAAGTACTGAACTATACTCAGTCTGACTTGCAGTAGCAGGTATTAAGGGACGGGTCTCGGAACAATGAAATACGAAACATCTATTGAAGGTCATATATATATAGAATGAGATATAGTGCGTCTTACTAAAAACTATACGATAAATATATCTTTCTGGAAACATCTAAATGTAAAGTAAAAGAGAGACATTTACAAACATTACTAAAAAGCAATAGAGTTTACGCCTTGGTGTACGGTATACAATACCGTATGTGACTGCATTCTTGCCGCTTTCTCAGAACACAGAGAAATGTACCACAAGAAACAGATACCATCATACAGTTTGATGCTACTAGGTGTCAACCAGCGGCTACGAAGCACCTTACAGCATAGGTTAGGTTAGGTTAGGTTTTTTTTTTAAATAAAACATTATCCGCAGACATAAGCGTCCGCGCTCTTTTTTACTTCTTTAATATATTGTTTACATTAATTCAGAATTTTTACAGTATAGGATTTCCTCACGGACGGGAGGACAATTATCTTAAAGTTATCTTTAAAAACTAGCGTGAGTTCACATGCAATATACTATATGTATTTTTTAATTCTTTTTTTTTTATTAGTTTTTTTTTATTTAATTTTAATAATATACTTATATAATCTACGATATTCCTACTACTACTACTAAGCATTAAATTTACAATGTTACTTACAAACTTATTACTATTACATTAAATAAATTAACTTACTCTTATTATATTTCATTACATTTTTTTTTTTTTACTTTTAAGCAATAGGCACATTATACACTGTAAATATTGGAACAAATATGTTACATACTATTTATTTTATTGAGACACATAGACACATGACAGACAACACCATTGGCTGGCCAATCACGAACCTCCACTCCCGCCGCCGACCAGGGAGCTCGCCAGTTGTAGTAGTTCTCCCATTACGGTCTCATCGCGATGTTGTATGGCCGCCTTTAGATTATAGTCGATGACCATTTTTGTGGTGGCGGCCATCGCTTTCCTTACAAAGCGGCCTGTGGCGTCGTCGGCGTCATCGGAGTAGTACACGCAGCTGGATGTGTGTCTAGACACGGCCACAACTGCGTGGGGAATGCTGTTGTGGATGGCCAATTTCCTGGACTTGGTGTTAATTATGATGACGCTGTCGTAGGTCAAACCCTGCGCTTCGTGTATAGTCAGTGTGCGCGAGCCCTCTCCGGCGCCGTATCCCTGGTCAATAAGGAGAGCTTTTTCCTCCTGATTATGCACCAGGAATAGGGTATTCTGGGCGGCGGCTGGTATTTGCGCCCCTGTGTAACCTTCCGCTCTCAAGGAGTGAACCGTTGACAGCGCCGTTTTCGAGGAATATATACCGGAGTATATGTCGCTCAGAGCCAACGCCACGTCCATCGGGCTGCGGCGTGTGCAAAGTAGCTCCTGGGTGATCCCAGCCACCGAGACCGGACGGGAGTATCTCATCGTAAATAGGTTCTCCCTGTCCAAAAATGGTAGCTGGTTGACATCACCGACGAGGACCACCTCTCTAGCACCAGCCAACCTTGCCGCCATCACGATGGCCCCAAAATGGTTCATCAAAGCCTCGTCTACCGTGAGACGGTAGTAGGTCTCGTTGGCTTTGAAACCGTTCGCTAATATTGAGGCCATCGTGCGCACTTTTGTATTTGTGCGATCTCCCAGACTCCCTCTGAGTCTTTCTTTCAGCTGTTTGGCAGCTTCGGTTGTCGTGGTGGCTATGACCTCCTTCTCCTCGTCGAAGTTTTCCACCACCCAGGTAGTTTTGCCGCAACCCGGGACCCCGTTTATCCAGCGAACGCTGGGCACCGCCCAACCCCCCTGTCCCGCCGGACGGTCCGGAGGCCCAGAGATGGAGCTTGCCATCTCCAGGATCCTGTCGTCCAGCATGATTTTTGTGCATTTGGCGGTGACCACCATCGGGTGTCCCTGTGGGGTCTTGAATGTTGTCGTTCCCGAGCGCTCCGTCCTGTCCTTGTCCAGGGCAACGAAACCACAGGTGTCGCTGTAGGCCGCCATATATGACCCACTCATCTCCCCTGCAATTACCTGCGAGGTGTCGTTGTCATATATGGCTGCCCCGGCCTCCTCGAGTAGAACCCTTAGCAGACCTTCTGTTTGGCGTTGGTAGGTCTGCATGATCTTCCGGCAAGTTCTGAGATTGACCTCTTTGGTTGCTCTCACTATCGCGATGTACTCGAGGAAGGCATTCCTCATGTGGTCCGCAGCGCCCGCTACCTCCGTGTATGTCGGCGGCGTCACTTGTCCTTTGTCGGCCCTTGTCAATGTGCGCCTTGGAGGTTCCGGTTCTTTTGCCTTTTTCTTGAAAAAGTCCGCCACCGCCCTTTCCTGGGTTATTGATGGATTGGCGCGGCTCGGGCCCGGAAGTAGATTGCGCCGGAAGGAAAGGAAGAATGCAAAGCGCGTTTTTTTTTTACATACATATAATGCAAGTTTATTTTAATTAACAATTAATATATTTTTATCAACATTTTGAAAAATATCTAAAAAAAAAAATTTTTGCGAATAATTAATTAAGAGGCACTAGCATTTTTTTATGTTTGTGGACCACGCTTAACTTCTACAATATCATCATCCGATAAATAATTGATCACATATAAAACATTTATCACTCATTATGATAACTATTTAAGAGCATAAAATGATCAACCAACTGAAGTACTGAACTATACTCAGTCTGACTTGCAGTAGCAGGTATTAAGGGACGGGTCTCGGAACAATGAAATACGAAACATCTATTGAAGGTCATATATATATAGAATGAGATATAGTGCGTCTTACTAAAAACTATACGATAAATATATCTTTCTGGAAACATCTAAATGTAAAGTAAAAGAGAGACATTTACAAACATTACTAAAAAGCAATAGAGTTTACGCCTTGGTGTACGGTATACAATACCGTATGTGACTGCATTCTTGCCGCTTTCTCAGAACACAGAGAAATGTACCACAAGAAACAGATACCATCATACAGTTTGATGCTACTAGGTGTCAACCAGCGGCTACGAAGCACCTTACAGCATAGGTTAGGTTAGGTTAGGTTTTTTTTTTAAATAAAACATTATCCGCAGACATAAGCGTCCGCGCTCTTTTTTACTTCTTTAATATATTGTTTACATTAATTCAGAATTTTTACAGTATAGGATTTCCTCACGGACGGGAGGACAATTATCTTAAAGTTATCTTTAAAAACTAGCGTGAGTTCACATGCAATATACTATATGTATTTTTTAATTCTTTTTTTTTATTAGTTTTTTTTTATTTAATTTTAATAATATACTTATATAATCTACGATATTCCTACTACTACTACTAAGCATTAAATTTACAATGTTACTTACAAACTTATTACTATTACATTAAATAAATTAACTTACTCTTATTATATTTCATTACATTTTTTTTTTTTACTTTTAAGCAATAGGCACATTATACACTGTAAATATTGGAACAAATATGTTACATACTATTTATTTTATTGAGACACATAGACACATGACAGACAACACCATTGGCTGGCCAATCACGAACCTCCACTCCCGCCGCCGACCAGGGAGCTCGCCAGTTGTAGTAGTTCTCCCATTACGGTCTCATCGCGATGTTGTATGGCCGCCTTTAGATTATAGTCGATGACCATTTTTGTGGTGGCGGCCATCGCTTTCCTTACAAAGCGGCCTGTGGCGTCGTCGGCGTCATCGGAGTAGTACACGCAGCTGGATGTGTGTCTAGACACGGTTACAACTGCGTGGGGAATGCTGTTGTGGATGGCCAATTTCCTGGACTTGGTGTTAATTATGATGACGCTGTCGTAGGTCAAACCCTGCGCTTCGTGTATAGTCAGTGTGCGCGAGCCCTCTCCGGCGCCGTATCCCTGGTCAATAAGGAGAGCTTTTTCCTCCTGATTATGCACCAGGAATAGGGTATTCTGGGCGGCGGCTGGTATTTGCGCCCCTGTGTAACCTTCCGCTCTCAAGGAGTGAACCGTTGACAGCGCCGTTTTCGAGGAATATATACCGGAGTATATGTCGCTCAGAGCCAACGCCACGTCCATCGGGCTGCGGCGTGTGCAAAGTAGCTCCTGGGTGATCCCAGCCACCGAGACCGGACGGGAGTATCTCATCGTAAATAGGTTCTCCCTGTCCAAAAATGGTAGCTGGTTGACATCACCGACGAGGACCACCTCTCTAGCACCAGCCAACCTTGCCGCCATCACGATGGCCCCAAAATGGTTCATCAAAGCCTCGTCTACCGTGAGACGGTAGTAGGTCTCGTTGGCTTTGAAACCGTTCGCTAATATTGAGGCCATCGTGCGCACTTTTGTATTTGTGCGATCTCCCAGACTCCCTCTGAGTCTTTCTTTCAGCTGTTTGGCAGCTTCGGTTGTCGTGGTGGCTATGACCTCCTTCTCCTCGTCGAAGTTTTCCACCACCCAGGTAGTTTTGCCGCAACCCGGGACCCCGTTTATCCAGCGAACGCTGGGCACCGCCCAACCCCCCTGTCCCGCCGGACGGTCCGGAGGCCCAGAGATGGAGCTTGCCATCTCCAGGATCCTGTCGTCCAGCATGATTTTTGTGCATTTGGCGGTGACCACCATCGGGTGTCCCTGTGGGGTCTTGAATGTTGTCGTTCCCGAGCGCTCCGTCCTGTCCTTGTCCAGGGCAACGAAACCACAGGTGTCGCTGTAGGCCGCCATAAATATGACCCACTCATCTCCCCTGCAATTACCTGCGAGGTGTCGTTGTCATATATGGCTGCCCCGGCCTCCTCGAGTAGAACCCTTAGCAGACCTTCTGTTTGGCGTTGGTAGGTCTGCATGATCTTCCGGCAAGTTCTGAGATTGACCTCTTTGGTTGCTCTCACTATCGCGATGTACTCGAGGAAGGCATTCCTCATGTGGTCCGCAGCGCCCGCTACCTCCGTGTATGTCGGCGGCGTCACTTGTCCTTTGTCGGCCCTTGTCAATGTGCGCCTTGGAGGTTCCGGTTCTTTTGCCTTTTTCTTGAAAAAGTCCGCCACCGCCCTTTCCTGGGTTATTGATGGATTGGCGCGGCTCGGGCCCGGAAGTAGATTGCGCCGGAAGGAGCCGATGGCTTTCAGGCGGCTCTTGTTTTTAGCTCCTTCGTCTGGGCTGCCGGTCTGCCCTCTGCTGAGCCCTGTCTGACGCGCTTTGACCGGATGGGTCAATGCTGGGGTTTGTCCTGCCTGCGGCTGAATCTTTAGGAGCTTTGAGGAAACTAAGGTTTTCTCCTCTGTCTTCATAGACGATCACCTCATGCTGTTCTGAGGCTTTTAAGCAGCCCAGGCGGTCTGCGACTTCTTCTCTATCCCATCCGATTGCCATCGCGTCGACGCTAATGGTTAGGTTAGGTTAGGTTAGGTTAGGTTGGGGTCCGAGTCCGTACTACGACGGGCTCGCACTAACGTCGACCCTACGCAACTCGGGGCGGGCAGGGTCACGTGCCGAAGGACCCAAACGGGGGCTCGTATCTTTGAGTTCTCCGGGGCTCAAGGCGGCACCAAGGCGGACCTCTTTGCCTCGAAATTGAGAGAGGCTGTCGCGGACACGGCCAAGGTCGTGAGGCCGGTCAAATGTGTGGCACTCGAGGTGACCGATCTCGACGACTCGGTCACGCAAGAAGAGGTGGTAGCCGCGGTTGCGGCAGTGGGAGGCTGCGCCGTCGAGTTGGTCAAGGGTCGCACCATCAGACCAGGCCGCGGGGGTATGGGCACGATGCGTTTGGAGTGCCCCATCGCATGTGCCAAGGCAGTCCTCGCCAAGGGTCGCCTGAAAGTGGGGCTTAGCTCGGGTGGGGTCCGAGCGCTTGAGGACGAGCCGATGCGCTGTTTCAAGTGCTTCGGCATCGGCCACACCCGGGCTCTCTGTCCGTCATCTGCCGAGCGCAAGGAGCTCTGCTTCCGCTGCGGAAAAGAGGGTCACAGGTCGGCCACCTGCAAGGCAACAACTCCGCATTGCGTCGTGTGTGCGGCCAATGGTCGTCCAGCCGACCATGTGATGACGGGCAGGAAGTGCCGCCCACCCACAAAGAAGGGCAAAGTCCAGGCGCCACAGCGACCTGCCACTGCTGCCGCCGTCACTGAAACCCCAGTTCCAGTGCCGGCCTCCGAGGGAAGTGCCATGAACACCGACTAATGGCTGGACATCGTCGACGTGTTCTACAGGCAAACACCAACCACTGCAGAGCGGCCCAGGACCTGCTGGTCCAAACCCTTGCGGAGTGGTTGGTGGATGTGGCGGTTGTCGCCGAGCCGTACTCTGTCCCTGGCAGCTGGCTGGGTGACGATAGCGGTTCGGTTGCACTGGTGACGCGGTCTTCCTCGGACTCCCCTCCTCTCTCGCTCTTAGAGAGGGGACCGGGATACGTGGCCGCCGCGTGGGGAGACATAGCCCTCGTAGGGGTGTATTTCTCCCCAAACCGCCCTCTCTCAGAGTTCGAGCACTACCTCGACGGTCTCACCAGGGTGGCAGGTAGAGTGGCGCAGCGGCGGGTGCTTGTCGTAGGCGACTTCAACGCCAAGTCGGTGACATGGGGCAACCCGACCACCGATGCACGAGGACGCGAGGTGGAGACCTGGTCCGTCTCATCCGGACTGTCCCTCCTAAACAGAGGCACAGTCCACACCTGCGTGCGGCGGGAGGGGGGCTCCATCGTTGATCTCGCCTTTGCCTCCCCTTCTTTGGCGGCTTGTGTAGTGGACTGGCGGGTGGAGCTTTTGGAGACGTTGGCCGACCACCGATACGTGCGGTTTGACATCTCCACCCAGGACTATCCTGGGGCGCGCGGTGGTCGGTCACACTTCCCGCGGTGGGCGCTCACCCGCCTGGACCGGGAGGCCGCAGCGGAGGCGGCGTTCGTCCAAGACTGGCTGTCGTCTCCTGTCGACGTACACGATGTGGATGCCACGGCAGTCCAGTTGAGGGACTCCCTGACCGAGGTGTGCAATTCTAGCATGCCCCGGTCTCACCGACGGCATCCTCGACGTGCGGTTTACTGGTGGTCGGAGGAGCTGACACGGCTGCGGGCCGCCTGTGTGGCAGCCAGGCGGGCCTATACCAGGAGCCGGCGGCGGCGTAACCGCGACGTCGAAAACGAGGACCGCCTCTACGCGGCCTATAAAGACGCCAAGTCGTCGCTGACGGCACAAATGGGCGCCGCTCAGGATCGTGCGAGGGAGGAGATGGCTGAGGGCCTAGACGCCGATCCCTTTGGGAGGCCGTACAGGGCGGCGCGCAACAAACTGCGCCCGTACGGCCCTCCATTGTCTGAGACCCTCGAGCCGACATTGCTGGATGGGGTGGTCCAGTCCCTGTTTCCGCGCAGGGATATCAACTTCACTCCACCAGTGATGAGCGCTCCCCAGGGTGTGTTCTCACCGACCGAGGAGGAGATCCCTCCAGTGACGGAGGATGAGTTCGAGAGGGCGACTCACTGTCTCCGGGGGAAAAAGACGGCTCCAGGTCCGGACGGCGTCCCCGCAAAGGTGGTGGCCATTGCCGCGTCTCAGATGGGGGAAAGGTTTCGGGACCTGTTCAGTTCTTGCCTGACGTGTGGGAGGTTCCCGAAAGCTTGGAAGGAGGGCCAATTGTGCCTTCTTCGGAAGGAAGGGCGGCCGGTGGATTCCCCATCGGCATACCGACCCATCGTCTTGCTGGATGAGGTCGGTAAAATGTTCGAGCGGATCCTCGCCGCCCGCATCAACAAGCACCTGTGCACAATTGGCCCGGACCTATCGGACGCCCAGTTCGGCTTTCGAGCTGAACGCTCGACTGTCGACGCCCTGTCCCGACTCAAGGGGCAGGCGAGGGAGGCGATGGATGCGGGGGATGGATTGTTGGCTGTGTCATTCGACATATCCAACGCCTTCAACTCCATTCCCCACTCCACCATTCTTGAGGCGCTCCGCTTTCACGGGGTGCCTCCTTATTTGCGGGATCTCTTGGCGGACTACCTGAGGGACCGCACTGTCCTTCTGGTGGACAAGTCTGGCCAGCTGCGAAGGTACCGCGTCGAGTCCGGTGTTCCGCAGGGCTCTGTTCTAGGACCACTCCTGTGGAACATGGGGTTCGACTGGCTCTTGCGGGGCAACCTCCCCCGTGGCACGTCTGTCATCTGCTATGCAGACGACACGCTCCTCACTGCCCGGGGGAGAAATTTCGGAGAGGCGGCCAGCTTGGCTTCGGCGGGTGGTTCAAGGGTGGTAGAGAGGGTCTCCCGCCTAGGGCTGACGGTGGCGCTGCACAAGACCGAGGCAGTGTTCTTCCACGGGTCCCGGCAACGCCAACCGCCTGACGCGCACATTCACGTGGAGGGTGTCCGCATTGGGGTGCAGGCCCAGATGAAGTACCTGGGCCTAGTCCTCGATAGCAAGTGGCGCTTCAGCGCGCATTTCAGTGGGCTATCGACACGCCTATTGAGGACTGCGGGCGCCCTCTCGTGGCTCCTCCCTAACCTCGGGAGACCTGGCGACCAGTGCCGGCGTCTATACGCCGGCATTCTGAAGAGCATGGCCCTATACGGGGCACCTATCTGGGCGGACTCACTGTGCAGACGGGAGAACGTCGCCGCCATCCGCAGGCCACAAAGGGCCATTGCACAGCGGGTGGCGAGGGCATATCGCACAGTGGGTTTCGCAGCGGCGTGCGCTCTGGCGGGTACCCCTCCTTGGGAGCTCGAGGCATGGGTGCTCGCCAGAGTGTACGACTGGACGGCGGAGCAGAGGGCGCTCAACCGGTCCCCGGCCCTTGGGGAACGGGAAAATGTGCGGGAAGAGGTGAGGGAGGCCATCACTCGGCACTGGGCTGAGGAACTCGCCTCCGCAGAGTTTGGTCGCCGGACGTTGGACGCCATCGGGCCCGTCCTGATCGACTGGCTCGATCGGCAGCACGGCTGCCTGTCGTTTCGCTTGGTGCAGGTCCTGTCCGGGCATGGTTGCTTCGGATCGTACCTGCACCGAATAGGGAGGGAAGAGTCGCCACAATGCCACCACTGTGGCGCCGCGGTGGACTCTGCAGAGCATACCTTAGAGGTGTGCCCATCGTGGGACGAACCCCGCCGCGCCCTGGTGGCAGCGGTCGGGAACGACCTCTCGCTCCCCAGCGTCATAACATCCATGCTGGGGAGTGAGGAGGCATGGGCAGCGGTGGCCTCCTTCTGTGAGGACGTCATGTCACAGAAGGAGGCGGCGGAGCGCATGCGGGAAGAAGATCCTCTCGCAGCGCCGCTCCGCCAGCGAAGAAGGGGCGGACGAAGACGGCGTACACAACGTCCGTCGTCACCTGCTCCAGGGGGTGATCAGCGGGCGACAAGCGCGGGGGCGCAAGCGCCAGCATCGCACGTATCACCCGTGCTCCAGCCATCATAAAGGCTCCTCCCTAGCAGGGGGGAATTGAGGGGCCTGCCGTGAGGCGGGCAGTCGCCGGTGGGGGCCTGGACGACATGGATTCCCAGACCCCCTCCACTCAGGCGAGGCCGGAGTGCCACTGGGTTTTTTAGTGGGTATACCGGGAACGACTTTACCGGGGAGTCCCACATAACCGTCTCCCGTCCCCCGACGGGAAGGGTATGCGTAATAGCATTTTTCCCAGTGCCGCAAAAAAAAAAAAAAAAAAAAAAGGTTAGGTTGGGGTGGGGGTCCCCCCACAGCGTTGACTTCCTCGTAGTGACCCCTGGGCAACGTCGCGCCTGACCACCGTAACGGAGTGGCAGGCCGGCGGCTAACGAACGCTGTGAGTCGATACGATTTGTCTGTCATAAGTGTCGATATTGTCGGTGGCAATGCCACAACCTCTGAGGGACGCCTCCGGGCGTTTTCTCCCCAAAGGCCCTTCTCAGGGCCAACCTAAAGGCCCTTCTCAGGGCCAACCCAAAGGCCCTTCTCAGGGCCAACCCAAGTCCCGAGATGCTTCGGCATCGGAGACCAGCCGCGCACCTTCTGCGGCAAGTCTGTTACGAGGCGGTGACATGGTGTCGGACTTATCTGACACTGAGTCGAATATGAGTGGCACGACTGGCGGTTCTACACGCCAGTCCAGAAAGCGGGCCTTCCTCAGGCAGGACTCGAGAGGCTCTCCGGACCAAGCGGAGAAGCCCCCAAAGCGGGCGGTTGTACAGGCGGACCTGGAGGAGAGGATCGCTTCAAAAGAACAGCGGACCCGAACCACCAGAGCCAAGGCTGGCTACGGCGCCTCCAGCGTCCTCTACGCGGACCACTCCGTAGAGGAAATGGAGCGCATGGCTCTTGAGGACCAGGAGGAGATCTTGGAGGTGGCATCCAAGTCCTCCAATCTGAAAGGGACCTTTCAGAAGGCCCTGAAATGCCGGGCAGCGAGCTTGCTCGGCATCGTAAAGGAGTTGGCGCAGCGCACCACCTCCGACGAAACGCGGCAACTGCAGGCGAAGGTGGATCGCCTGCAAAAAGAGGTGTCGGCGCTGCACGCGCGCGTTGCCGAGCTCATGGCCCGGCCTGAGGGGACGTCGGAAGGTCCAGCGTCAATGCTCGCCCCCTCCAACCTTGAGGATATAATCCGCAAGGTCATCATGGAGGAGAGGGCTTTCACCAGGGCCTGCTTCGCGGGCATAGAGGACCGGCTTCTGCCAGAGAAGCCGCTCCGCCCTCCGCTCGCATCGGATAGGGTGCCTGAGTGGACCCCTGGCGCACCGGGTCCTTCAACGGCCCCAGCCCAGCGGGAGCAACCCAAGGGCAAAGGAAAGGGTAAGGGCAAGAAGACCACCCCGGCCGCCCCGACTGCCCAGACAGCCCCTCAAACCCTACCTAGGGAGGACCCACTCCTTCCCTCCACCACCCCTTCTAACCAGCCGTGGGTGAAGGTGGTGTCGAGGAAGAAGAAGGGGAAGAAGTCGGCCCCCAAGCCCCCTGCAGTCAAGCCTGCAGCCGCAGTGGAAAAGAGGAAGAAACTCCCTCTTCCTCCAAAAACCGCAGCCGTGGTGGTCACGTTGACCCCAGAGGCAGCACAGCGAGGGGAGACGTACGAGTCTGTGTTGAGGCGGGCTCGTACCAACGTTGACCCCGCGCAACTCGGAGCGGGTAGGGTCACGTGCCGGAAGACCCAAACGGGGGCTCGTATCTTCGAGTTCTCCGGGGCCCAAGGTGGAACCAAGGCGGAACTCTTTGCGGCGAAGCTCAGAGAGGCTGTCGCAGACACGGCCAAGGTCTTGAGGCCGGTGAAATGTGTGGCTCTTGAGGTGACCGATCTCGACGACACAGTCACCCAAGAAGAGGTAGTAACCGCGGTTGCGGCGGCGGGGGGCTGCGCCGTCGAATCGATCAAGGGCCGCGCCATTAGACCAGGCCGCGGGGGTATGGGCACGATGCGATTGGAGTGCCCCATCGCGTTTGCCAAGGCGGTCCTCGCCAAGGGTCGCCTGCCAGTGGGGCTTAGCTCGGGTGGTGTCCGAGCGCTTGAGGACGAGCCGATGCGCTGTTTTAAGTGCTTCGGCATCGGTCACACCCGGGCTCTTTGTCCGTCGTCTGCCGAGCGCAAGGAGCTGTGTTTCCGCTGCGGTAAGGAGGGGCATAGGTCGGCCACCTGCAGGGCTACTGCTCCGCATTGCGCTGTGTGTGCTGCCAACGGTCGTCCATCTGACCACGTGATGACAGGAAGGAAATGCCGTCCTCCCCTAAAGAAGGGCAAAGCGCAGGCGCCGATGCGACCTGCCACTACTGCTGCCGCCACTGAATCCCCAGTTCCAGTGCTGGTCACCGAGGGAAGTGCCATGAACACGGATTAATGGCTGGGCAACTAAGACGTGTTCTTCAGGCGAACACCAATCACTGTAGAGCGGCCCAGGACCTGCTGGTCCAAACCTTTGCGGAATGGTTGGTGGACGTGGTGGTGGTCGCCGAGCCGTATTCTGTCCCTGGCAGCTGGTTGGGTGACGATAACGGTTCGGTTGCACTGGTGACGCGGTCTTCCACGGACTCCCCTCCCCTCTCGCTCTTAGAGAGGGGACCGGGATACGTGGCCGCCGCGTGGGGAGACATAGCCTTCGTAGGGGTGTATTTCTCCCCAAACCGCCCTCTATCGGAGTTCGAAAACTTCCTCAACATCCTGGCCAGGGTGGCAGGTAGGGTGGCGCAGCGGCGGGTGCTGGTTGTGGGCGACTTCAACGCCAAGTCTGTGGCATGGGGCAACCCGACTACCGATGCTCGTGGACGCGAGGTGGAGACCTGGTCCGTCTCGTCCGGTCTGTCCCTCCTAAATAGAGGCACAGTCCATACCTGCGTGCGGCGGGAAGGTGGCTCCATCGTGGACCTCGCCTTCGCCTCCCCTTCTTTGGCGGCTTGTATAGTGGAATGGCGGGTGGAGCTGGTGGAGACGTTGTCTGATCACAGATACGTACGGTTCGACATCTCCACACAGGGCTCTCCAAGGGCGCGCGAGGACCGGTCGCATTTCCCGCGGTGGGCGCTGACCCGCCTGGACCGGGAGGCCGCAGCGGAGGCGGCGTTCGTCCAAGACTGGCTGTCGTCTCCTGTCAACGTCCACGATGTGGATACCACGGCGGTCCAGTTGAGGGACTCCCTGACCGAGGTGTGCAATTCTAGCATGCCTCGGTCCCACCGCCCACCTCCTCGACGCGCCGTTTACTGGTGGTCGGAGGAGTTGTCGGAGCTACGGGCCGCATGTGTGAGGGCCAGGCGGGCTTACACAAGGAGCCGGCGGCGGCGCCTCCGCGATCTAACCAACGAGGACCGCCTCTACGCGGCCTATGTGGAGGCGAAGAGGGAGCTGACGGCCAGAATGGGCGCAGCACAGGATCGCGCGAGAGAGGAGATGGCTGAGGGCCTAGACGCTGATCCCTTTGGGAGGCCGTACAGGGCGGCGCGCAACAAACTGCGCCCGTACGGCCCTCCATTGTCCGAGACCCTTGAGCCGTTGTTGCTGGATGGGGTTGTCCAGTCCCTGTTTCCGCGCAGGGACAGCAACTTCGCTCCGCCGGTCATGAGCGCCACGCGGGGTACGGCTGCATCTGTCGCAGAGGAGGTCCCTCCGGTGACGGAGGACGAGCTAGAGAGGGCGGTCTTCTGCCTCCGGGGGAAAAAGACGGCTCCAGGTCCGGACGGCGTCCCCGCAAAGGTGGTGGCCATCGCCGCGTCTCAGATGGGGGAAAGGTTTCGGGACCTGTTCAGTTCTTGCCTGACGTTTGGGAGGTTCCCGAAGGCTTGGAAGGAGGGCCAATTGTGCCTTCTTCGGAAGGAAGGGCGGCCGGTGGATTCCCCATCGGCATACCGACCCATCGTCTTGCTGGATGAGGTCGGTAAAATGTTCGAGAGGATCGTCGCCGCCCGCATCAACAAGCATTTGTGCACAGTTGGCCCAGACTTGGCGGACGCTCAGTTCGGCTTTCGAGCTGAGCGCTCGACAGTGGACGCCCTCTCCCGACTCAAGGGGCAGGCGAGGGAGGCGATGGAAGCGGGGGATGGACTGTTGGCGGTGTCATTCGACATATCCAACGCCTTCAACTCCATTCCCCACTCCACCATTCTTGAGGCGCTCCGCTTTCACGGGGTGCCTCCTTATTTGCGGGGACTTTTGGCGGACTACTTAAGAGACCGCACCGTCCTTCTTGTCGATAAGTCTGGCCAGCTGCGAAGGTACCGCGTCGAGTCCGGTGTTCCGCAGGGCTCTGTTCTAGGACCACTCCTGTGGAACATCGGGTTCGACTGGCTCTTGCGGGGCAACCTCCCCCGTGGCACGTCTGTCATCTGCTATGCAGACGACACGCTCCTCACTGCCCGGGGGAGAAATTTCGGAGAGGCGGCCAGCTTGGCTTCGGCGGGTGGCTCAAGGGTGGTAGAGAGGGTCTCCCGTCTTGGACTGACAGTAGCGCTGCACAAGACTGAGGCCGTGTTCTTCCACGGGTCCCGGCAACGCCAACCGCCTGACGCACACATTCACGTGGAGGGTGTCCGTATTGGGGTGCAGGCCCAGATGAAGTACCTGGGCCTAGTCCTCGATAGCAAGTGGCGCTTCAGCGCGCACTTCAGTGGGCTATCGACACGCCTATTGAGGACTGCGGGCGCCCTCTCGTGGCTCCTCCCAAACCTTGGGAGACCTGGAGACCAATGCCGGCGTCTATACGCCGGCATTCTCAAGAGTATGGCCCTGTATGGGGCACCTATCTGGGCGGACTCACTGTGCAGACGGGAGAACGTCGCCGCCATCCGCAGGCCACAAAGGGCCATTGCACAGCGGGTGGCGAGGGCATATCGCACAGTGGGTTTCGCAGCGGCGTGCGCTCTGGCGGGAACCCCTCCTTGGGAACTCGAGGCATGGGTGCTCGCCAGAGTGTACGACTGGACTGCGGAGCAGAGGGCGCTCAACCGTTCTCCAGGGCCTAGGGAACGGGAAAATGTGCGGGAAGAGGTGAGGGAGGCCATCACCCGGCACTGGGCTGAGGAACTCGCCTCCGCAGAGTTTGGTCGCCGGACGTTGGACGCCATCGGGCCCGTCCTGATCGACTGGCTCGATCGGCAGCACGGCTGCCTGTCGTTTCGCTTGGTGCAGGTCCTGTCCGGGCATGGTTGCTTCGGATCGTACCTGCACCGAATAGGGAGGGAGGAGTCGCCACAATGCCACCACTGTGGCGCCGCGGTGGATACTGCAGAGCACACCCTAGAGGTGTGCCCATCGTGGGAAGAACCCCGCCGCGCCTTGGTGGCAGCGGTTGGGGACGACCTCTCGCTCCCCAGCGTCATAACATCCATGCTGGGGAGTGAGGAGGCATGGGCAGCGGTGGCCTCCTTCTGTGAGGACGTCATGTCACAGAAGGAGGCGGCGGAGCGCATGCGGGAAGAAGATCCTCTCGCAGCGCCGCTCCGCCAACGACGAAGGGGCGCACGAAGACGGCGTTTACTACGTCCGTCCTCATCTGCTCCAGGGGGTGATCAGCGGGCGACAAGCGCGGGGGCGCAAGCGCCTGCATCGCACGAATCACCCGTGCTCCGGCCATCATAAAGGCTCCTCCCTGCTAGGGGGGATTTGAGGGGCCTGCCATGAGGCGGGCAGTCGCCGGTGGGGGACTGGACGTCATGGATTCCCAGACCCCCTCCACTCAGGCGAGGCCGGAGTGCCACTGGGTTTTTTAGTGGGTATACCGGGAACGACTTTACCGTGGAGTCCCACATAACCCTCTCCCGTCCCCCGACGGGAAGGGTATGCGTAATAGCATTTTTCCCAGTGCCGCAAAAAAAAAAAAAAAAAAAAAAAAGGTTAGGTTGGGGTCGGTTCGACATCTCCACACAGGGCTCTCCAAGGGCGCGCGAGGACCGGTCGCATTTCCCGCGGTGGGCGCTGACCCGCCTGGACCGGGAGGCCGCAGCGGAGGCGGCGTTCGTCCAAGACTGGCTGTCGTCTCCTGTCAACGTCCACGATGTGGATACCACGGCGGTCCAGTTGAGGGACTCCCTGACCGAGGTGTGCAATTCTAGCATGCCTCGGTCCCACCGCCCACCTCCTCGACGCGCCGTTTACTGGTGGTCGGAGGAGTTGTCGGAGCTACGGGCCGCATGTGTGAGGGCCAGGCGGGCTTACACAAGGAGCCGGCGGCGGCGCCTCCGCGATCTAACCAACGAGGACCGCCTCTACGCGGCCTATGTGGAGGCGAAGAGGGAGCTGACGGCCAGAATGGGCGCAGCACAGGATCGCGCGAGAGAGGAGATGGCTGAGGGCCTAGACGCTGATCCCTTTGGGAGGCCGTACAGGGCGGCGCGCAACAAACTGCGCCCGTACGGCCCTCCATTGTCCGAGACCCTTGAGCCGTTGTTGCTGGATGGGGTTGTCCAGTCCCTGTTTCCGCGCAGGGACAGCAACTTCGCTCCGCCGGTCATGAGCGCCACGCGGGGTACGGCTGCATCTGTCGCAGAGGAGGTCCCTCCGGTGACGGAGGACGAGCTAGAGAGGGCGGTCTTCTGCCTCCGGGGGAAAAAGACGGCTCCAGGTCCGGACGGCGTCCCCGCAAAGGTGGTGGCCATCGCCGCGTCTCAGATGGGGGAAAGGTTTCGGGACCTGTTCAGTTCTTGCCTGACGTTTGGGAGGTTCCCGAAGGCTTGGAAGGAGGGCCAATTGTGCCTTCTTCGGAAGGAAGGGCGGCCGGTGGATTCCCCATCGGCATACCGACCCATCGTCTTGCTGGATGAGGTCGGTAAAATGTTCGAGAGGATCGTCGCCGCCCGCATCAACAAGCATTTGTGCACAGTTGGCCCAGACTTGGCGGACGCTCAGTTCGGCTTTCGAGCTGAGCGCTCGACAGTGGACGCCCTCTCCCGACTCAAGGGGCAGGCGAGGGAGGCGATGGAAGCGGGGGATGGACTGTTGGCGGTGTCATTCGACATATCCAACGCCTTCAACTCCATTCCCCACTCCACCATTCTTGAGGCGCTCCGCTTTCACGGGGTGCCTCCTTATTTGCGGGGACTTTTGGCGGACTACTTAAGAGACCGCACCGTCCTTCTTGTCGATAAGTCTGGCCAGCTGCGAAGGTACCGCGTCGAGTCCGGTGTTCCGCAGGGCTCTGTTCTAGGACCACTCCTGTGGAACATCGGGTTCGACTGGCTCTTGCGGGGCAACCTCCCCCGTGGCACGTCTGTCATCTGCTATGCAGACGACACGCTCCTCACTGCCCGGGGGAGAAATTTCGGAGAGGCGGCCAGCTTGGCTTCGGCGGGTGGCTCAAGGGTGGTAGAGAGGGTCTCCCGCCTAGGGCTGACGGTGGCGCTGCACAAGACCGAGGCAGTGTTCTTCCACGGGTCCCGGCAACGCCAACCGCCTGACGCGCACATTCACGTGGAGGGTGTCCGCATTGGGGTGCAGGCCCAGATGAAGTACCTGGGCCTAGTCCTCGATAGCAAGTGGCGCTTCAGCGCGCATTTCAGTGGGCTATCGACACGCCTATTGAGGACTGCGGGCGCCCTCTCGTGGCTCCTCCCTAACCTCGGGAGACCTGGCGACCAGTGCCGGCGTCTATACGCCGGCATTCTGAAGAGCATGGCCCTATACGGGGCACCTATCTGGGCGGACTCACTGTGCAGACGGGAGAACGTCGCCGCCATCCGCAGGCCACAAAGGGCCATTGCACAGCGGGTGGCGAGGGCATATCGCACAGTGGGTTTCGCAGCGGCGTGCGCTCTGGCGGGTACCCCTCCTTGGGAGCTCGAGGCATGGGTGCTCGCCAGAGTGTACGACTGGACGGCGGAGCAGAGGGCGCTCAACCGGTCCCCGGCCCTTGGGGAACGGGAAAATGTGCGGGAAGAGGTGAGGGAGGCCATCACTCGGCACTGGGCTGAGGAACTCGCCTCCGCAGAGTTTGGTCGCCGGACGTTGGACGCCATCGGGCCCGTCCTGATCGACTGGCTCGATCGGCAGCACGGCTGCCTGTCGTTTCGCTTGGTGCAGGTCCTGTCCGGGCATGGTTGCTTCGGATCGTACCTGCACCGAATAGGGAGGGAAGAGTCGCCACAATGCCACCACTGTGGCGCCGCGGTGGACTCTGCAGAGCATACCTTAGAGGTGTGCCCATCGTGGGACGAACCCCGCCGCGCCCTGGTGGCAGCGGTCGGGAACGACCTCTCGCTCCCCAGCGTCATAACATCCATGCTGGGGAGTGAGGAGGCATGGGCAGCGGTGGCCTCCTTCTGTGAGGACGTCATGTCACAGAAGGAGGCGGCGGAGCGCATGCGGGAAGAAGATCCTCTCGCAGCGCCGCTCCGCCAACGAAGAAGGGGCGGACGAAGACGGCGTACACAACGTCCGTCGTCACCTGCTCCAGGGGGTGATCAGCGGGCGACAAGCGCGGGGGCGCAAGCGCCTGCATCGCACGAATCACCCGTGCTCCGGCCATCATAAAGGCTCCTCCCTGCTAGGGGGGAATTGAGGGGCCTGCCATGAGGCGGGCAGTCGCCGGTGGGGGACTGGACGTCATGGATTCCCAGACCCCCTCCACTCAGGCGAGGCCGGAGTGCCACTGGGTTTTTTAGTGGGTATACCGGGAACGACTTTACCGGGGAGTCCCACATAACCCTCTCCTGTCCCCCGACGGGAAGGGTATGCGTAATAGCATTTTTCCCAGTGCCGCAAGAAAAAAAAAAAAAAAAAAAGGTTAGGTTGGGGTGGGGGTCCCCCCACAGCGTTGACTTCCTCGTAGTGACCCCTGGGCAACGTCGCGCCTGACCACCGTAACGGAGTGGCAGGCCGGCGGCTAACGAACGCTGTGAATCGCTTGCTTTAATTGTCGTGAGCTTCCGATATTGTTGGTGGCAATGCCACAACCCTTGAGGGACGCCTCCGGGAGTTTTCTCCCAAAAGGCCCTTCTCAGGGCCAACCCAAAGGCCCTTCTCAGGGCCAACCTAAAGGCCCTTCTCAGGGCCAACCCAAGTCCCGGGATGCTTCGGCATCGGAGACCAGCCGCGCACCATCTGCGGCAAGTTTGTTACGAGGCGGTGACATGGTGTCGGACTTATCTGACAACGAGTCGGTTTTGAGTGGCACGACTGGCGGTTCTACACGCCAGTCCAGAAAGCGGGCCTTCCTCAGGCAGGACTCGAGAGGCTCTCCGGACCAAGCGGAGAAGCCCCCAAAGCGGGCGGTTGTACAGGCGGACCTGGAGGAGAGGATCGCTTCAAAAGAACAGCGGACCCGAACCACCAGAGCCAAGGCTGGCTACGGCGCCTCCAGCGTCCTCTACGCGGACCACTCCGTAGAGGAAATGGAGCGCATGGCTCTTGAGGACCAGGAGGAGATCTTGGAGGTGGCATCCAAGTCCTCCAATCTGAAAGGGACCTTTCAGAAGGCCCTGAAATGCCGGGCAGCGAGCTTGCTCGGCATCGTAAAGGAGTTGGCGCAGCGCACCACCTCCGACGAAACGCGGCAACTGCAGGCGAAGGTGGATCGCCTGCAAAAAGAGGTGTCGGCGCTGCACGCGCGCGTTGCCGAGCTCATGGCCCGGCCTGAGGGGACGCCGGAAGGTCCAGCGTCAATGCTCGCCCCCTCGAACCTTGAGGATATAATCCGCAAGGTCATCATGGAGGAGAGGGCTTTCACCAGGGCCTGCTTCGCGGGCATAGAGGACCGGCTTCTGCCAGAGAAGCGGCTCCGCCCTCCGCTCGCATCGGATAGGGTGCCTGAGAGGACCCCTGGCGCACCGGGTCCTTCAACGGCCCCAGCCCAGCGGGAGCAACCCAAGGGCAAAGGAAAGGGTAAGGGCAAGAAGACCACCCCGGCCGCCCCGACTGCCCAGACGGTCCCTCAGGATCGTCCGAGGGAGGACCCACTTCTGCCCTCCACCACCCCTTCCAACCAGCCGTGGGTGAAGGTGGTGTCCAGGAAGAAAAAGGGTAAGAAATCGGCTCCTAAACCCCCTGCAGTCAAGCCTGCAGCCGCGGTGGAGAAGAGGAAGAAACTTCCTCTTCCTCCGAAATCAGCAGCCGTAGTGGTCACGTTGACCCCTGAAGCAGAGGAGCGAGGGGAGACGTACGAGTCCGTACTGCGGCGGGCTCGTACTAACGTTGACCCTGCACAACTCGGGGCGGGTAGGGTCACGTGCCGAAAGACCCAAACGGGGGCTCGTATTTTTGAGTTTTCAGGGGCTCAAGGCGGCACCAAGGCGGATCTCTTTGCCTCGAAACTCAGAGAGGTTGTCGCGGACACGGCCAAGGTCATGAGACCGGTCAAATGTATCGCACTTGAGGTGACCGATCTTGACGACTCGGTCACGCAAGAAGAGGTGATCGCTGCGGTTGCGACGGCGGGAGGTTTCGCCGTCGAGTCGGTAAAGGGTCGTGCCATTAGACCAGGTCGTGGGGGCATGGGCACCATGCGTCTGGAGTGCCCTATCGCGTGTGCCAAAGTGGTCCTCGCCAAGGGTCGCCTGCCAGTGGGGCTTAGCTCGGGTGGGGTCCGAGCGCTTGAGGACGAGCCGATGCGCTGTTTCAAGTGCTTCGGCATCGGTCACACCCGGGCTCTCTGTCCGTCGTCTGCCGAGCGCAAGGAGCTCTGCTTCCGCTGTGGAAAAGAGGGGCATAGGTCGGCCACCTGCAAGGCTTCTGCTCCGCATTGCGCTGTATGTGCTGCCAATGGTCGTCCAGCTGACCATGTGATGACGGGCAGGAAATGCCGTCCGCCATTGAAGAAGGGCAAAGTGCAGGCGCCGGTGCGACCTGCCACTGCTGCCGCCGCTACTGAAACCCCAGTTCCAGTGCCGGCCTCCGAGGGAAGCGCCATGAACACCGAATAATGACTGGACACCATCAACGTGTTCTTCAGGCGAACACCAACCACTGCAGAGCGGCCCAGGACCTGCTGGTCCAAACCTTTGCGGAGTGGTTGGTGGACGTGGCGGTTGTCGCCGAGCCGTACTCTGTCCCTGGCAACTGGCTGGGTGACGATAACGGTTCGGTGGCATTGGTAACGCGGTCTTCCACGGACTCCCCACCCCTCTCGCTCTTAGAGAGGGGACCAGGATACGTGGCCGCCGCGTGGGGAGAGATAGCTCTTGTGGGGGTGTATTTCTCCCCAAACCGCCCTCTCTCGGAGTTCGAGAACTTCCTGGACCTTCTCGGCAGTGTGGCAGATAGAGTGGCGCAGCGGCGGGTCCTTGTCGTGGGCGACTTTAACGCCAAGTCGGTGTCATGGGGCAATCCGACCACCGATGCACGAGGACGCGAGGTGGAGACCTGGTCCGTCACAACCGGACTGTCCCTTCTAAACAGAGGCACAGTCCACACCTGCGTGCGGCGGGAGGGGGGCTCCATCGTGGACCTCGCCTTCGCCTCCCCTTCTTTGGCGGCCTGCGTAGTAGACTGGCGGGTGGAGCGGGTGGAGACTTTGTCTGACCACCGATATGTGCGGTTCGACATCTCCACCCAGGGCTCTCCTAGGGCGCGCGAGGGTCGGTCGCATTTCCCGCGGTGGGCGCTTACCCGCCTGGACCGGGAAGCTGCAGCGGAGGCGGCGTTCGTCCAGGACTGGCTGTCGCCTCCTGTCGACGTCCACGATGTGGATGCCACGGCAGCCCAGTTGAGGGACTCCCTGACCGAGGTTTGCAACTCTTGCATGCCTCGGTCCCACCGTCCACCTCCTCGACGCGCCGTTTACTGGTGGTCGGAGGAGCTGACACGGCTGCGGGCCGCCTGTGTGGCAGCCAGGCGGGCCTATACCAGGAGCCGGCGGCGGCGTAACCGCGACCTCGAAAACGAGGACCGCCTCTACGCGGCCTATAAAGACGCCAAGTCGACGCTGACGGCCCAAATGGGCGCCGCTCAGGATCGTGCGAGGGAGGAGATGGCTGAGGGCCTAGACGCCGATCCCTTTGGGAGGCCGTACAGGGCGGCGCGCAACAAACTGCGCCCGTACGGCCCTCCATTGTCTGAAACCCTCGAGCCGGCATTGCTGGATGGGGTGGTCCAGTCCCTGTTTCTGCGCAGGGACATCAACTTCACTCCACCAGTGATGAGCGCCCCGCGGGCTGTGATTTTATCGGCTGACGACGAGGTCCCTCCAGTGACGGAGGATGAGTTGGAGAGGGCGGCCTTCTGCCTCCGAGGGAAGAAGACGGCCCCAGGTCCGGACGGCGTTCCCGCAAAGGTGGTGGCCATCGCTGCCTCACAGATGGGGGAAAGGTTTCGGGACCTGTTCAGTGCTTGCCTGACTTGTGAGAGGTTCCCGAAGCCTTGGAAGGAGGGCCAATTGTGCCTTCTTCGGAAGAAAGGGCGGCCGGTTGACTCCCCATCGGCGTACCGACCCATCGTTTTGCTGGATGAGGTCGGTAAAATGTTCGAGCGGATCGTCGCCGCCCGCATCAACCAGCACTTGTGCACGATTGGCCCGGACCTAGCGGACGCCCAGTTCGGTTTTCGAGCTGAGCGCTCGACTGTGGACGCCCTCTCCCGACTCAAGGGGCAGGCGAGGGAGGCGATGGAAGCGGGGGATGGACTGTTGGCTGTGTCCTTCGACATATCCAACGCCTTCAACTCCATTCCCCACCCCACCATTCTTGAGGCGCTCCGCTTTGATGAAGTACCTGGGCCTAGTCCTCGATAGCAAGTGGCGCTTCAGCGCACACTTCAGTGGGCTGTCGACGCGCTTATTGAGGACTGCGGGCGCCCTCTCGTGGCTCCTCCCAAACCTCGGGAGACCTGGAGACCAATGCCGGCGTCTATACGCCGGCATTCTCAAGAGTATGGCCCTGTATGGGGCACCTATCTGGGCGGACTCACTGTGCAGACGGGAGAACGTCGCCGCCATCCGCAGGCCACAAAGGGCCATTGCACAGCGGGTGGCGAGGGCATATCGCACAGTGGGTTTCGCAGCGGCGTGCGCTCTGGCGGGTACCCCTCCTTGGGAGCTCGAGGCATGGGTGCTCGCCAGAGTGTACGACTGGACGGCGGAGCAGAGGGCACTCGACCGACGCCCGGTTCCAAGGGAACGGGAAAACGTGCGAGATGAAGCGAGGGAGGCCATCATTCGGCACTGGGCTGAAGATCTGGCCTCAGCAGCGTTCGGCCGACGGACTCTGGACGCCATCGGGCCCGTCCTAAACAGCTGGCTCGATCGGCGGCACGGCTGCCTGTCGTTTCGCTTGGTGCAGGTGCTGTCCGGGCATGGTTGCTTCGGGTCATACCTGCACCGAATTGGGAGGGAGGAATCACCACAGTGCCACCACTGTGGCGCCGCGGTGGATACTGCAGAGCACACCCTAGAGGTGTGCCCATGAGGATGAACCCCGTCGCGCCTTGGTGGCAGTGGTCGGGGACGACCTCTCGCTCCCCAGCGTCATAACATCCATGCTGGGGAGTGAGGAGGCATGGGCAGCGGTGGCCTCCTTCTGTGAGGACAGAGGTCATGTCACAGAAGGAGGCGGCGGAGCGCATGCGGGAAGAAGATCCTCTCGCAGCGCCGCTCCGCCAACGACGAAGGGGTGGACGAAGACGGCGTGTACTACGTCCGTCCTCATCTGCTCCAGGGGGTGATCAGCGGGCGACAAGCGCGGGGGCGCAAGCGCCAGCATCGCACGTATCACCCGTGCTCCGGCCATCATAAAGGCTCCTCCCTAGCAGGGGGGAATTGAGGGGCCTGCCGTGAGGCGGGCAGTCGCCGGTGGGGGCCTGGACGACATGGATTCCCAGACCCCCTCCACTCAGGCGAGGCCGGAGTGCCACTGGGTTTTTTAGTGGGTATACCGGGAACGACTTTACCGGGGAGTCCCACATAACCCTCCCGTCCCCCGACGGGAAGGGTATGCGTAATAGCATTTTTCCCAGTGCCGAAAAAAAAAAAAAAAAAAAAAAAGGTTAGGTTGGGGTAACGTCGCCGCCATCCGCAGGCCACAAAGGGCCATTGCACAGCGGGTGGCGAGGGCATATCGCACAGTGGGTTTCGCAGCGGCGTGCGCTCTGGCGGGAACCCCTCCTTGGGAACTCGAGGCTTGGGTGCTCGCCAGGGTGTACGACTGGACGGCAGAGCAGAGGGCGCTCAACCGTTCCCCGTGCTCAAGGGAACGGGAAAATGTGCGGGATGAGGTTAGGGAGGCCATCACTCGGCACTGGGCTGAGGAACTCGCCTCCGGAGCGTTTGGCCGCCGGACGCTGGACGCCATCGGGCCCGTCCTGAACGACTGGCTCGATCGGCAGCACGGCTGCCTGTCGTTTCGTTTGGTGCAGGTGCTGTCCGGGCATGGTTGCTTCGGGTCGTACCTGCACCGAATAGGGAGGGAGGAATCGCCACAGTGCCACCATTGTGGCGCCACGTTGGATACCGCAGAGCACACTCTAGAGGTGTGCCCAGCGTGGGATGAACCCCGCCGCGCCTTGGTGGCAGTGGTCGGGGACGACCTCTCACTTCCCAGCGTAATAACATCCATGCTGGGAAGTGAGGAGGCATGGACAGCGGTAGCCTCCTTCTGTGAGGACGTCATGACACAGAAGGAGGCGGCGGAGCGCACGCGGGAAAAAGACCCTCTCGCAGCGCCGCTCCGCCAACGACGAAGGGGCGCACGAAGACGGCGTGTACTACGTCCGTCCTCATCTGCTCCAGGGGGTGATCAGCGGGCGACAAGCGCGGGGGCGCAAGCGCCTGCATCGCACGAATCACCCGTGCTCCGGCCATCATAAAGGCTCCTCCCTGCTAGGGGGGATTTGAGGGACCTGCCATGAGGCGGGCAGTCGCCGGTGGGGGCCTGGACGACATGGATTCCCAGACCCCCTCCACTCAGGCGAGGTCGGAGTGCCACTGGGTTTTTTTAGTGGGTATACCGGGAACGACTTTACCGGGGAGTCCCACATAACCCTCTCCCGTCCCCCGACGGGAAGGGTATGCGTAATAGCATTTTTCCCAGTGCCGCAAAAAAAAAAAAAAAAAAAGAAAAAAAACGTTAGGTTAGGTTAGGTTAGGTTGGGGTGCAGGGCAGGAAACCTCCTCGTGCGCTCGGTGGCTGCTGGTCCCTTCTGGATACGTCCGGGGGGAAGAGCAGTCGCTAGGCCGGTGCACCCTGGGCACGGACAATAATCTCTTCGCGGGGTGGCGGGGAAAGAGGAGATTGTTGTCCGTGGCGAATTTCTGCCGGAGCGGAGGAGTCGCTCCCGAGGGCTCCCTATCTGCGCTCTGCAGCTGCAGAGTGGCATCGGATACGACTGGGTGCTGAGAGGCGAACTCCCGTCGGGCGCCGACTTGACGTGTTACGCGGACGACACGCTTGTCACTGCCCGGGGGAGCTCGCACAGGGAGGCGACGTTGATAGCCACGGCTGCGGTGTCACAGGTGGTGAACCGCATCCGGCGCCTGGGCCTGGAGGTGGCCCTGAACAAGTCGGAGGCCATGGTGTTTCATGGCCCCCGACGCGCGCCGGCGCCGGGATCACACATCGTGGTCAGTGGGGCCCGGATAGCTGTCGAGTCCACCATGAAGTACCTGGGATTGGTGCTCGACAGCCGTTGGGAATTCGGTCCCCACTTCCGGCGGCTGGCGCCCAAGCTGATGGGTGCAGCGGGCGCGCTTTCAACGTTGCTTCCCAACTTGGGGGGCCCGAGCGCCGCCTGTAGGCGGTTGTATGTGGGAATCGTGCGATCCATGGCCCTCTATGGGGCCCCTGTGTGGGCGCTCGACATGACGGCCAGTACTCTCGCCATTCTGCGGAAGCCGCAGAGGGCGATGGCCGTCAGAGTCGTCCGCGGGTATCGCACGATCTCCTACGAGGCGGCTTGCGTCCTGGCCGGATCCCCGCCCTGGGACCTAGAGGCGAAAGTACTCGCGTCATTATATCGATGGCGCGAGGAAGAGCGGGCACGGGGCTCGAGACCGGTGCAGCGGCAGATCGCGCGGCGCCGAGAGGAGCTCCGTCAGGTCCTGGTGGCGGAATGGCGGCAGAGGCTTCTGCGCCCTACCGCCGGCCTCGCTACCGTCGAGGCGATCCGGCCAGTACTCGACGACTGGCTCGGGAGAAGGCATGGCTCCCTGTCGTTCAGGGTGACACAGGTATTGTCGGGGCACGGTTGCTTCGGCAAGTACCTGTGTCGCATAGACAGGGAGCCGGACGCTCGGTGCCACCACTGCGTCCATTGTGGGGAGGACACGGCGCAACACACGCTCGCCGAGTGTGTGGCTTGGGAGGAGCAGCGCCGTGCCCTCACATCAGAAGTGGGAGGCGATCTGTCGCTGCCGGCCGTGGTTCGTAGTATGGTCGGTAGCGCAGAGTCGTGGGACGCGGTGGTGTCCTTCTGCGAGGACGTGATGTCGCAGAAGGAAGCTGCGGAACGGGAGAGGGAGATCTCCACTCCCTTCCCAGGCCGCAGAAGACGCACCGGGCGCAGAAGAAGGGCGGATAACGCCCTCTTCCGCCCCCCATGAATGGGTCCAGGGGCGACGGACTTGGGGAAGTCCCCGCCCCCTATCCGATGGACCCGAGGCGAAGGCGCGCGCGGTGTCTACGCGCGCCTCTAAGAGGATGCACGGGGTAGTCGAACACCTCACTACCCCGTGCTAGAGACGAGGCCCGGACAGACCGGGCCAGCACTAGTGTGGGGCTGCGGAAGAATGTGGATTCCCGCGGCCCCGCGCGCACGTGCGAGAAGACACCGGGGTGGTTTTAGCCGGTAAGAGTCCGGCACGCCCCTCCGCCTCTCCCCAGGCGGAGGAAGTCCATGAGGATTTCCCCCCGTAAAAAAAAAAAAAAAAAAAAAAAAAGGTTAGGTTGGGGGTCTCTCGCCATTCTGCGGAAGCCGCAGAGGGCGATGGCCGTCAGAGTCGTCCGCGGGTATCGCACGATCTCCTACGAGGCGGCTTGCGTCCTGGCCGGATCCCCGCCCTGGGACCTAGAGGCGAAAGTACTCGCGTCATTATATCGATGGCGCGAGGAAGAGCGGGCACGGGGCTCGAGACCGGTGCAGCGGCAGATCGCGCGGCGCCGAGAGGAGCTCCGTCAGGTCCTGGTGGCGGAATGGCGGCAGAGGCTTCTGCGCCCTACCGCCGGCCTCGCTACCGTCGAGGCGATCCGGCCAGTACTCGACGACTGGCTCGGGAGAAGGCATGGCTCCCTGTCGTTCAGGGTGACACAGGTATTGTCGGGGCACGGTTGCTTCGGCAAGTACCTGTGTCGCATAGACAGGGAGCCGGACGCTCGGTGCCACCACTGCGTCCATTGTGGGGAGGACACGGCGCAACACACGCTCGCCGAGTGTGTGGCTTGGGAGGAGCAGCGCCGTGCCCTCACATCAGAAGTGGGAGGCGATCTGTCGCTGCCGGCCGTGGTTCGTAGTATGGTCGGTAGCGCAGAGTCGTGGGACGCGGTGGTGTCCTTCTGCGAGGACGTGATGTCGCAGAAGGAAGCTGCGGAACGGGAGAGGGAGATCTCCACTCCCTTCCCAGGCCGCAGAAGACGCACCGGGCGCAGAAGAAGGGCGGATAACGCCCTCTTCCGCCCCCCATGAATGGGTCCAGGGGCGACGGACTTGGGGAAGTCCCCGCCCCCTATCCGATGGACCCGAGGCGAAGGCGCGCGCGGTGTCTACGCGCGCCTCTAAGAGGATGCACGGGGTAGTCGAACACCTCACTACCCCGTGCTAGAGACGAGGCCCGGACAGACCGGGCCAGCACTAGTGTGGGGCTGCGGAAGAATGTGGATTCCCGCGGCCCCGCGCGCACGTGCGAGAAGACACCGGGGTGGTTTTAGCCGGTAAGAGTCCGGCACGCCCCTCCGCCTCTCCCCAGGCGGAGGAAGTCCATGAGGATTTTCCCAGTGCCGCAAAAAAAAAAAAAAAAGGTTAGGTTAGGTTGGGGGTCCCCCCACAGCGTTGACTTCCTCGTAGTGACCCCTGGGCAACGTCGCGCCTGACCACCGTAACGGAGTGGCAGGCCGGCGGCTAACGAACGCTGTGAGTCGATACGATTTGTCTGTCGTAAGTGTCGATATTGTCGGTGGCAATGCCACAACCTCTGAGGGACGCCTCCGGGCGTTTTCTCCCCAAAGGCCCTTCTCAGGGCCAACCTAAAGGCCCTTCTCAGGGCCAACCTAAAGGCCCTTCTCAGGGCCAACCCAAGTCCCGGGATGCTTCGGCATCGGAGACCAGCCGCGCACCATCTGCGGCAAGTTTGTTACGAGGCGGTGACATGGTGTCGGACTTGTCTGACAACGAGTCGGTTTTGAGTGGCACGACTGGCGGTTCTACACGCCAGTCCAGAAAGCGGGCCTTCCTCAGGCAGGACTCGAGAGGCTCTCCGGACCAAGCGGAGAAGCCCCCAAAGCGGGCGGTTGTACAGGCGGACCTGGAGGAGAGGATCGCTTCAAAAGAACAGCGGACCCGAACCACCAGAGCCAAGGCTGGCTACGGCGCCTCCAGCGTCCTCTACTCGGACCACTCCGTAGAGGAAATGGAGCGCATGGCTCTTGAGGACCAGGAGGAGATCTTGGAGGTGGCATCCAAGTCCTCCAATCTGAAAGGGACCTTTCAGAAGGCCCTGAAATGCCGGGCAGCGAGCTTGCTCGGCATCGTAAAGGAGTTGGCGCAGCGCACCACCTCCGACGAAACGCGGCAACTGCAGGCGAAGGTGGATCGCCTGCAAAAAGAGGTGTCGGCGCTGCACGCGCGCGTTGCCGAGCTCATGGCCCGGCCTGAGGGGACGTCGGAAGGTCCAGCGTCAATGCTCGCCCCCTCGAACCTTGAGGATATAATCCGCAAGGTCATCATGGAGGAGAGGGCTTTCACCAGGGCCTGCTTCGCGGGCATAGAGGACCGGCTTCTGCCAGAGAAGCGGCTCCGCCCTCCGCTCGCATCGGATAGGGTGCGTGAGAGGACCCCTGGCGCACCGGGTCCTTCAACGGCCCCAGCCCAGCGGGAGCAACCCAAAGGCAAAGGAAAGGGTAAGGGCAAGAAGACCACCCCGGCCGCCCCGACTGCCCAGACAACCCCTCAAACCCTACCTAGGGAGGACCCACTCCTTCCCTCCACCACCCCATCTAACCAGCCGTGGGTGAAGGTGGTGTCGAGGAAGAAGAAGGGGAAGAAGTCGGCCCCCAAGCCCCCTGCAGTCAAGCCTGCAGCCGCAGTGGAAAAGAGGAAGAAACTCCCTCTTCCTCCAAAAACCGCAGCCGTGGTGGTCACGTTGACCCCAGAGGCAGCACAGCGAGGGGAGACGTATGAGTCTGTGTTGAGGCGGGCTCGTACCAACGTTGACCCCGCGCAACTCGGAGCGGGTAGGGTCACGTGCCGGAAGACCCAAACGGGGGCTCGTATCTTCGAGTTCTCCGGGGCCCAAGGTGGAACCAAGGCGGAACTCTTTGCGGCGAAGCTCAGAGAGGCTGTCGCAGACACGGCCAAGGTCTTGAGGCCGGTGAAATGTGTGGCTCTTGAGGTGACCGATCTCGACGACACAGTCACCCAAGAAGAGGTAGTAACCGCGGTTGCGGCGGCGGGGGGCTGCGCCGTCGAATCGATTAAGGGCCGCGCCATTAGACCAGGCCGCGGGGGTATGGGCACGATGCGATTGGAGTGCCCCATCGCGTGTGCCAAGGCGGTCCTCGCCAAGGGTCGCCTGCCAGTGGGGCTTAGCTCGGGTGGTGTCCGAGCGCTTGAGGACGAGCCGATGCGCTGTTTTAAGTGCTTCGGCATCGGTCACACCCGGGCTCTCTGTCCGTCGTCTGCCGAGCGCAAGGAGCTGTGTTTCCGCTGCGGTAAGGAGGGGCATAGGTCGGCCACCTGCAGGGCTACTGCTCCGCATTGCGCTGTGTGTGCTGCCAACGGTCGTCCATCTGACCACGTGATGACAGGAAGGAAATGCCGTCCTCCCCTAAAGAAGGGCAAAGCGCAGGCGCCGATGCGACCTGCCACTACTGCTGCCGCCACTGAAGCCCCAGTTCCAGTGCTGGTCACCGAGGGAAGTGCCATGAACACGGATTAATGGCTGGGCAACTAAGACGTGTTCTTCAGGCGAACACCAATCACTGTAGAGCGGCCCAGGACCTGCTGGTCCAAACCTTTGCGGAATGGTTGGTGGACGTGGTGGTGGTCGCCGAGCCGTATTCTGTCCCTGGCAGCTGGTTGGGTGACGATAACGGTTCGGTTGCACTGGTGACGCGGTCTTCCACGGACTCCCCTCCCCTCTCGCTCTTAGAGAGGGGACCGGGATACGTGGCCGCCGCGTGGGGAGACATAGCCTTCGTAGGGGTGTATTTCTCCCCAAACCGCCCTCTATCGGAGTTCGAAAACTTCCTCAACATCCTGGCCAGGGTGGCAGGTAGGGTGGCGCAGCGGCGGGTGCTGGTTGTGGGCGACTTCAACGCCAAGTCTGTGGCATGGGGTAACCCGACTACCGATGCTCGTGGACGCGAGGTGGAGACCTGGTCCGTCTCGTCCGGTCTGTCCCTCCTAAATAGAGGCACAGTCCATACCTGCGTGCGGCGGGAAGGTGGCTCCATCGTGGACCTCGCCTTCGCCTCCCCTTCTTTGGCGGCTTGTATAGTGGAATGGCGGGTGGAGCTGGTGGAGACGTTGTCTGATCACAGATACGTACGGTTCGACATCTCCACACAGGGCTCTCCAAGGGCGCGCGAGGACCGGTCGCATTTCCCGCGGTGGGCGCTGACCCGCCTGGACCGGGAGGCCGCAGCGGAGGCGGCGTTCGTCCAAGACTGGCTGTCGTCTCCTGTCAACGTCCACGATGTGGATACCACGGCGGTCCAGTTGAGGGACTCCCTGACCGAGGTGTGCAATTCTAGCATGCCTCGGTCCCACCGCCCACCTCCTCGACGCGCCGTTTACTGGTGGTCGGAGGAGTTGTCGGAGCTACGGGCCGCATGTGTGAGGGCCAGGCGGGCTTACACAAGGAGCCGGCGGCGGCGCCTCCGCGATCTAACCAACGAGGACCGCCTCTACGCGGCCTATGTGGAGGCGAAGAGGGAGCTGACGGCCAGAATGGGCGCAGCACAGGATCGCGCGAGAGAGGAGATGGCTGAGGGCCTAGACGCTGATCCCTTTGGGAGGCCGTACAGGGCGGCGCGCAACAAACTGCGCCCGTACGGCCCTCCATTGTCCGAGACCCTTGAGCCGTTGTTGCTGGATGGGGTTGTCCAGTCCCTGTTTCCGCGCAGGGACAGCAACTTCGCTCCGCCGGTCATGAGCGCCACGCGGGGTACGGCTGCATCTGTCGCAGAGGAGGTCCCTCCGGTGACGGAGGACGAGCTAGAGAGGGCGGTCTTCTGCCTCCGGGGGAAAAAGACGGCTCCAGGTCCGGACGGCGTCCCCGCAAAGGTGGTGGCCATCGCCGCGTCTCAGATGGGGGAAAGGTTTCGGGACCTGTTGTAATGACCTGGGTTCTAGGCGTGCTGAATGTTAGAAGACAAAGAAAGTGTAGGGTACTCACAAAATTTTTAATTCATAATTTTAAGCAGGTACATAACTCGTCCAACGCAAACACAATATAGTTAACAAAATGGCAAACTAACGGTAAGACAAAAAAAACAGAAGTAAAGGACGGAATATGATTACGTACCTAAATAACTGTACTTGGTTATCCCATAAAGCATACAATTATGAAAAGAAATATAAATACAAGAGAAAAAAAAATACAATATGGCCAAAGCCGATTACACAGTAAAACAAAATTAAAATCTAAAACACATCGCCAAAAGATGAGATGAGTGAGGCTCGAACTCGAGACCAGATATCAGCAGTTTATTACTAAGCCACTCAGCTATGTCTTCACTTGTCTTTAGTTGCGAATTAGACAATCAATACGTGCTATGGAGCGTACATATATTTCAGTCGGGTCTCAACCCTTAAGATCCGGTCCCGGTTAATAAGGGCGTTTCCGCAAGCTGAGGACAAATGAGCGCGGTCAGCCTTGCAAAAAAAACTAATTGTCCAGTTCAAACTTCGTAGAATAGGCGCAAACACTTACCCCGTTTCTGCTTTTACTCGCTCACAATTCACAATCACAATACGCACTGCGTGGAATTTCTTGGATAATGATCAAGACAAATTACTAAATCACGTTACTCTAAAGGAACAATGACCATGAGCCGAACTTGCGTCGTCATCCGAGCGATCGTCCGTTCTGTCTCCGTGCCCTCCTTTTTCCGTTTACCCGCGGTATCATAATTTTTCTCTAACCCTCAATTTGTCAATAAAATTACTCTCGGAGATGATTATTTATTAGCATATTGTGAGCCTAGTAACGCCATCTAGTCATAGACTCGCACATCAAAATACGGATCACTACAACATCCCCTCTCCTCTAAAGAATCCAACCGGATTCAAACCAAACGTTTAAGGTCACAGGAATGCCATTCTCCCAAATCTTTGCCTCTGGGACTCTTTAGCTTGTAAACGTCTTTCGATATCTTTTCTGCTATGATTGCTTTTTCAAACTTAGGAGCCAGTTTAGACATGAAGGCTTGGCTCGCATTCGAGAGGAACTTAGTGCGTTTCCAAACCACGTCCCCTACTTCATAGTTGCATACACGACGTCTCTTGTTATAGCGTTCGCTGTTGATATCATGTGATTGCCGCATTCTTTCACAAACCTCATCATAAACCTTATTACGGAAGGCTATACTTCTTTCGAATCTTTCTTTGTCGAATGTGACTGGTTCGTCTGGTTCAAAACTATAGGGTCTCATACCGTGTACCGCCGTCTCGCGCCCAAAAAATAAGTATGATGGCGTTTTCCCCGTAACTTCATGGACCGATGTCCTGATCGCATGTCCAATGTGCGGTATGTATTTGTCCCATTCCTTGTGATTATGTTCAACATAAGAAGCTATAGCCGAACCAATTACTTTGTTTACCCGCTCAGTGGGATTGGCTTGTGGATGATAGTAAGGAGTGTACCACAGTTTTACACCATAGCCTAATGCTAGATCCTTAAATTGGTTGGAAACAAACTGCTTGCCATTGTCACACACTATGACACTAGGGGTCCCAAACATTAAAAATATCTGTTCCTCCAGTATTTGAGCTATGTGCGATGTTTTTCCATTTTTGAGCGGATATAGAAAACAGAATTTGCTGAACCAGCATGTTATGACTAGCAGCATTGTATTGCCATGTTTAGATTTTGGAAAGGGACCCATCAGATCCATTGATATGATTTGAAAGGGTTCTGTGACTTCTCGTTGTTTCCCCATCAAACCCGATAGGTTATTTTGTGAGGGCTTATATTTTGCACACACTTCACATTGCCGTACGTATTTTTTCATATCTTGGATCAAAGTTGGCCAAAAATAGCGCTGCCTTGCGCGATTGACCGATTTCTTCACGCCAAGATGCCCAGATGTGGGATCATCGTGACATTCCTTTAAGATCCTTTGACGAAGGTTTTCTGGTACCACCTGTTTCCAAGCATCATTTTCATGGGGAAACTGTTTTAATTTCATGTATTTCCACAGCTGCCCTTGACTAACTTCCCAATCCTGGTCACTTTTTCCAGCCAGGACCAAGTCTTCTTTTGATTTATACCATTCATCTTTGTCCTCTGGTTTTACGTCTATTATATTAACTTCGTCTTCAATCGCTCTTGATAGGGCATCTGGTACAATATTATACTTGCCTTTGCGGTGGACCACTTCATAATCAAACTGTTGTAAGCGCATGGCCCACCTTGCTAAGCGCCCATGAGGATCTTTATTGCGATGTAGCCATTGAAGAGCACTATGGTCCGTTATAACTTTAAAGTGACTCCCTTCAATGTAAGGGCGAAATTGTTCTACGGCGTGCAGGACACTTAATAGTTCTCGCTCTGATGCTGAGTACTTACATTCCCTTTCCGATAGTTTTCGGCTTGTGTAAGCAACAGGTACCTCAAGACCATCAACTATCTGTATTAAAACTCCACCAGTCCCTCTGTTGGAGGCGTCGCATTGGACCGAAAAGGGCTTTGAGAAGTCTGGCACTCTTAGAACTGGTGTCGAAGTAAGGGCAGTCTTTAGATTTAAGAAGGAATCTTCAGCTTCTTTATTCCATGTTATACGTTTAGCCTTTTTTCCTCCCTTGGTTAGTTCATGGAGTGGAGCTGCAACAATGGCAAAATTTTCTACAAATCGTCTATACCAGCTAGCTAGGCCAATAAAACGCTTTAGCTCCGTGTAAGTAGTTGGCCTGGGATACTCAAGAATGGCTTTTACTTTGTCCGGGTCCGTACGTAATCCTTCCTTGTCAACAATATAGCCTAAGTATTTTAAGGACGGTCTCGCGAAAACACATTTCTCCAGGTTGATAGTTAATCCTGCTTTCTTAAGCTGATTTTTCACATATGCTAATGAATTTAAATGGCTATCGAAGTTGTCGTCGCATATGACAATATCATCCAAATATGCAAATACTCTGCCTTCAAATTCTGGAGTAAACAAACGATCCATTAACCGCTGTTGTGTTTGAGAGGCATTGCTTAACCCGAACGGCATAACCTTAAATTGATAAAGTCCTTTTCCAGCAAGTCCGAATGCAGTCTTTTCCTTGCTGGTTTCTTCTAAAGGTATCTGCCAGAATGCTGATCGTAAATCAATGGTAGAAAGAAATCGTGCGTTTTTAAGACTGTCTAATATTGTTGTAACCCTAGGTAAGGGATAAGAGTCCTTTACTGTCACCCTGTTCAACTGACGGCTGTCGAGACACAGGCGATTCTTACCTGAGGATTTTTTTACGAGTAATACTGGAGAACGCCATGAGCTAATTGAAGGTTCTATTACGTCATTATCCAGCATTTCCTTAATTTCCTTCTCTAGTTCTGCCATGATTGGAGGAGCAAATGGATATTGTCTATGTTTGATAGGTAAACTGTCTCCCGTATCAATTCTATGCTCAATCAACAAAGTTCTACCTAAACCCTTACCGATTTCTGCTGCCATCTCTTCTATCAGCTTATCCAAGCGCTCTCTCTGTGATGTCGAAAGGTCTTCACGCGAAATTACGGGTTGCGTGACGTTAATTTCCGTAATGTCAGCAATCGATTTTCCCACCCCGATCGATAATTTAAATGTCTCAAAAAAATTCATGCCCAAAATAATGTCATGCTTAAGGTTGTCCATGACATAGAAGTCTACCACGTTATATTTGCCTGAAAGCTCAACTGGCAAGTGAACAACGGTGTCCATTGTGTGGTAGGTGCCATCAGCCGTCGAAATCATTTGTTTCTCAATTTTGTGACCTGAAAGTCCCAATTTCATTATTCTCATTGCAAATCTCTGCGAAATCACAGAGACGGTTGCTCCAGAATCCAGTAATCCTACAAACGACTGGTTTAAAATTCTTATTTCGGCATAATATCGGTTGTCCTTACTAAGCTTCTCAATGTTACAGATGTTGCCTGTTTTAAAGAAATTTGAAATTGTTTGTAACCATTGTTGCCAATCATCCGAAGGAGAATGACTTAATTTCTGGGAGTTCGATCGGCTGGCATCGACCCCGAATTGACGTTTCCCTTCTCCTCAGCATTGCATGAGCATTTATTTGTCGTTTTCCCAAAACGTCCACATTTGTAACAGAAGATTCTTTGCTTTGGTCTTTTACAGTCCCTGAAGCGATGTCCTGGAACCCTGCAGTTCCAGCATTTAGTGAGTGGTGTTCCCTTATCATCTATGGCTGTCAGCTGGTTCACGTCTTCACTTTGTGATGTCTTCAAAGTACTTCCGTTGTATGCCAAATCTCTTTCTAGGGAGTGTTCACCAGTGCTAGGTTCCTTGAACTTATCACAACTTAATTTAGTGCGTTCAACTATTCTCAAAACTGACGTTAATTCACTCACTGTATCAAATGTGTCTCGACAGATGGCTTTCTGAAAGTAGGGTTGTAAGTTTCTTCTGAGTATCATCAATTTTTGTGTTTCAGGAATAGGATTCGGCAGACGATTAAACATATTCTGCATAATGGCTATATAAATTAAAACACTTTCCTGTTTGCTTTGGGTCCTCCGTTTAATCTCCTCCAAAAGCTCCTCCTGGTAGTAAGGTTGCTGAAACGTATCCAACAGAAGCTCCACTAATTGAGACCAACTTGATACCGACCCCTTATTGGCCCTAAACCATATTAAGGCTTCGCCCTCGAAAAAGTCTATAGCGTACCGAAACAAGTCTTCGTCGGCTGCATTCCGTGCTTCTTTAAGTTCTTCAATTCTTTCCAAAAACGCGTTCACACCTACGGTACCCTTTCCACAGAATTTGACACCCCAATCTTTTATAGGAACTAATTTTCGTTTGTAGAAGCCATTGTCAAATGTAGAGGACCTTTGTAAACCTGGATGACGTGAACAAAAATTAGGTTTCTCTGCGGTTGTTCGCGGTTCATCCGTATCGTCAACATCAGGTTTCGTGGCACGATTTCGGTATATCTCCGTGTCACGTTTTGGGGCACTCTTTACCGTATTTCGGCACTTTTCTAATTGCTCCATTATCTGTATGGCCTCATCACCCAATGATTTTTGTAAGACATCTTTGTCATGTTCGGAAATAGCATCATCTTCCTCATTCTCTTCCTGTTGAAGATCCTGTAGTGACGTCATGGCATCCTGGATGTTCTTAAGCAATGTCAAATGTCTCTCAATATCACTGGTTTCCGAAGGTATGATGAGTTTAACACGGTTCGATAAATGTGACAAGCGGGAGTGTATACGTCTAAAAAACGAACGCTCAGGACTTTGTGATACCTCTGATATAAGTGTAATTACTTCTGAGAGTTTATTTTCACAAAGAATTATTTCTTTACCCGGGTTATCAATACAAGATTTAGGGACCTTAAAGGAAATAGTTGATTCACCCGACTGTTCTCGCACTAAAATTTCCCGTAAAAATTTACGCATAGTCGCCACGGTCCTACAATCAGAAATCCCGCGACAAGCCAGCTCAAACTCAAGTTCATCTTTATGCAATGCATTTACATCCATCATTAAATTAATACTCAATAGCAGACGACAACTCAAGATAGGTTTTAGATATCTGTTCTAGACAACTGCATTAAATGTATAAAATTTCTTTACAAAATTAAATTAAATTTAAAATTACGCATTATTTATAAGGACAGCTACCTACATACAAAAAAAATACAACAAGCTTTGTCTATCTTCTATCCAGTTAACCCGTGGGCGCCAATGTAATGACCTGGGTTCTAGGCGTGCTGAATGTTAGAAGACAAAGAAAGTGTAGGGTACTCACAAAATTTTTAATTCATAATTTTAAGCAGGTACATAACTCGTCCAACGCAAACACAATATAGTTAACAAAATGGCAAACTAACGGTAAGACAAAAAAAACAGAAGTAAAGGACGGAATATGATTACGTACCTAAATAACTGTACTTGGTTATCCCATAAAGCATACAATTATGAAAAGAAATATAAATACAAGAGAAAAAAAAATACAATATGGCCAAAGCCGATTACACAGTAAAACAAAATTAAAATCTAAAACACATCGCCAAAAGATGAGATGAGTGAGGCTCGAACTCGAGACCAGATATCAGCAGTTTATTACTAAGCCACTCAGCTATGTCTTCACTTGTCTTTAGTTGCGAATTAGACAATCAATACGTGCTATGGAGCGTACATATATTTCAGTCGGGTCTCAACCCTTAAGATCCGGTCCCGGTTAATAAGGGCGTTTCCGCAAGCTGAGGACAAATGAGCGCGGTCAGCCTTGCAAAAAAAACTAATTGTCCAGTTCAAACTTCGTAGAATAGGCGCAAACACTTACTCCGTTTCTGCTTTTACTCGCTCACAATTCACAATCACAAAACGCACTGCGTGGAATTTCTTGGATAATGATCAAGACAAATTACTAAATCACGTTACTCTAAAGGAACAATGACCATGAGCCGAACTTGCGTCGTCATCCGAGCGATCGTCCGTTCTGTCTCCGTGCCCTCCTTTTTCCGTTTACCCGCGGTATCATAATTTTTCTCTAACCCTCAATTTGTCAATAAAATTACTCTCGGAGATGATTATTTATTAGCATATTGTGAGCCTAGTAACGCCATCTAGTCATAGACTCGCACATCAAAATACGGATCACTACACTGTTCAGTTCTTGCCTGACGTTTGGGAGGTTCCCGAAGGCTTGGAAGGAGGGCCAATTGTGCCTTCTTCGGAAGGAAGGGCGGCCGGTGGATTCCCCATCGGCATACCGACCCATCGTCTTGCTGGATGAGGTCGGTAAAATGTTCGAGAGGATCGTCGCCGCCCGCATCAACAAGCATTTGTGCACAGTTGGCCCAGACTTGGCGGACGCTCAGTTCGGCTTTCGAGCTGAGCGCTCGACAGTGGACGCCCTCTCCCGACTCAAGGGGCAGGCGAGGGAGGCGATGGAAGCGGGGGATGGACTGTTGGCTGTGTCATTCGACATATCCAACGCCTTCAACTCCATTCCCCACTCCACCATTCTTGAGGCGCTCCGCTTTCACGGGGTGCCTCCTTATTTGCGGGGACTTTTGGCGGACTACTTAAGAGACCGCACCGTCCTTCTTGTCGATAAGTCTGGCCAGCTGCGAAGGTACCGCGTCGAGTCCGGTGTTCCGCAGGGCTCTGTTCTAGGACCACTCCTGTGGAACATCGGGTTCGACTGGCTCTTGCGGGGCAACCTCCCCCGTGGCACGTCTGTCATCTGCTATGCAGACGACACGCTCCTCACTGCCCGGGGGAGAAATTTCGGAGAGGCGGCCAGCTTGGCTTCGGCGGGTGGCTCAAGGGTGGTAGAGAGGGTCTCCCGTCTAGGACTGACAGTAGCGCTGCACAAGACTGAGGCCGTGTTCTTCCACGGGTCCCGGCAACGCCAACCGCCTGACGCACACATTCACGTGGAGGGTGTCCGTATTGGGGTGCAGGCCCAGATGAAGTACCTGGGCCTAGTCCTCGATAGCAAGTGGCGCTTCAGCGCGCACTTCAGTGGGCTATCGACACGCCTATTGAGGACTGCGGGCGCCCTCTCGTGGCTCCTCCCAAACCTTGGGAGACCTGGAGACCAATGCCGGCGTCTATACGCCGGCATTCTCAAGAGTATGGCCCTGTATGGGGCACCTATCTGGGCGGACTCACTGTGCAGACGGGAGAACGTCGCCGCCATCCGCAGGCCACAAAGGGCCATTGCACAGCGGGTTGCGAGGGCATATCGCACAGTGGGTTTCGCAGCGGCGTGCGCTCTGGCGGGAACCCCTCCTTGGGAACTCGAGGCATGGGTGCTCGCCAGAGTGTACGACTGGACTGCGGAGCAGAGGGCGCTCAACCGTTCTCCAGGGCCTAGGGAACGGGAAAATGTGCGGGAAGAGGTGAGGGAGGCCATCACCCGGCACTGGGCTGAGGAACTCACCTCCGCAGAGTTTGGTCGCCGGACGTTGGACGCCATCGGGCCCGTCCTGATCGACTGGCTCGATCGGCAGCACGGCTGCCTGTCGTTTCGCTTGGTGCAGGTCCTGTCCGGGCATGGTTGCTTCGGATCGTACCTGCACCGAATAGGGAGGGAGGAGTCGCCACAATGCCACCACTGTGGCGCCGCGGTGGATACTGCAGAGCACACCCTAGAGGTGTGCCCATCGTGGGATGAACCCCGCCGCGCCTTGGTGGCAGCGGTTGGGGACGACCTCTCGCTCCCCAGCGTCATAACATCCATGCTGGGGAGTGAGGAGGCATGGGCAGCGGTGGCCTCCTTCTGTGAGGACGTCATGTCACAGAAGGAGGCGGCGGAGCGCATGCGGGAAGAAGATCCTCTCGCAGCGCCGCTCCGCCAACGACGAAGGGGCGCACGAAGACGGCGTTTACTACGTCCGTCCTCATCTGCTCCAGGGGGTGATCAGCGGGCGACAAGCGCGGGGGCGCAAGCGCCTGCATCGCACGAATCACCCGTGCTCCGGCCATCATAAAGGCTCCTCCTTGCTAGGGGGGATTTGAGGGGCCTGCCATGAGGCGGGCAGTCGCCGGTGGGGGACTGGACGTCATGGATTCCCAGACCCCCTCCATTCAGGCGAGGCCGGAGTGCCACTGGGTTTTTTAGTGGGTATACCGGGAACGACTTTACCGGGGAGTCCCACATAACCCTCTCCCGTCCCCCGACGGGAAGGGTATGCGTAATAGCATTTTTCCCAGTGCCGCAAAAAAAAAAAAAAATTAGGTTGGGTTGGGGGTCCCCCCACAGCGTTGACTTCCTCGTAGTGACCCCTGGGCAACGTCGCGCCTGACCACCGTAACGGAGTGGCAGGCCGGCGGCTAACGAACGCTGTGAATCGGTTGCTTAAGTTGTCGTGAGCTCTCGATATTGTTGGTGGCAATGCCACAACCCTTGAGGGACGCCTCCGGGCGTTTTCTCCCAAAAGGCCCTTCTCAGGGCCAACCCAAAGGCCCTTTTCAGGGCCAACCCAAAGGCCCTTCTCAGGGCCAATCCAAGTCACGGGATGCATCTGCATCTGAGACCAGCCGCGCACCATCTGCGGCGAGTCTCACTCGAGGCTGCGACATCGTGTCGGACCTTTCTGACACTGAGTCCATCGTAAGTGGTAGTTCGACTCGCCAGTCGAGGAAGAGGGCGTTCCTGAGGCAGGACTCCAGAGGCTCTCCAGACCAAGCGGAGAAGCCTCCAAAGCGGGCGGTTATTCAGGCGGACTTGGAGGAGAGAATCGCCGCCAAAGAGCAGCGGACCCGAACCACTAGAGCCAAGGCTGGCTACGGCGATGGCGGCGATGGCGGCTTAGAGAGGGGACCGGGATACGTGGCCGCCGCGTGGGGAGACATAGCCCTCGTAGGGGTGTATTTCTCCCCAAACCGCCCTCTCTCGGAGTTCGAGCACTATCTCGACGGTCTCACCAGAGTGGCAGGTAGAGTGGCGCAGCGGCGGGTGCTTATCGTGGGCGACTTCAACGCCAAGTCGGTGACATGGGGCAACCCGACCACCGATGCACGAGGACGCGAGGTGGACCCCTGGTCCGTCTCATCCGGACTGTCTCTCCTAAATAGAGGCACAGTCCACACCTGCGTGCGGCGGGAGGGGGGCTCCATCGTTGATCTCGCCTTTGCCTCCCCTTCTTTGGCGGCTTGTGTAGTGGACTGGCGGGTGGAGCTTTTGGAGACGTTGTCCGACCACCGATACGTGCGGTTTGACATCTCCACCCAGGACTATCCTGGGGCGCGCGGTGGTCGGTCACACTTCTCGCGGTGGGCGCTCACCCGCCTGGACCGGGAGGCCGCAGCGGAGGCGGCGTTCGTCCAAGACTGGCTGTCGTCTCCTGTCGACGTACACGATGTGGATGCCACGGCAGTCCAGTTGAGGGACTCCCTGACCGAGGTGTGCAATTCTAGCATGCCCCGGTCTCACCGTCGGCCTCCTCGACGTGCGGTTTACTGGTGGTCGGAGGAGCTGACACGGCTGCGGGCCGCATGTGTGGCAGCCAGGCGGGCCTATACCAGGAGCCGGCGGCGGCGTAACCGCGACCTCGAAAACGAGGACCGCCTCTACGCGGCCTATAAAGACGCCAAGTCGACGCTGACGGCCCAAATGGGCGCCGCTCAGGATCGTGCGAGGGAGGAGATGGCTGAGGGCCTAGACGCCGATCCCTTTGGGAGGCCGTACAGGGCGGCGCGCAACAAACTGCGCCCATACGGCCCTCCATTGTCTGAGACCCTCGAGCCGACATTGCTGGATGGGGTGGTCCAGTCCCTGTTTCCGCGCAGGGACATCAACTTCACTCCACCAGTGATGAGCGCTCCCCAGGGTGTGTTCTCACCGACCGAGGAGGAGATCCCTCCAGTGACGGAGGATGAGTTCGAGAGGGCGACTCACTGTCTCCGGGGGAAAAAGACGGCTCCAGGTCCGGACGGCGTCCCCGCAAAGGTGGTGGCCATCGCCGCCTCCCAGATGGGGGTAAGATTTCGGGACCTCTTCAGTGCGTGTCTGACGCGTAAGAGGTTCCCGAAGCCATGGAAGGAGGGCCAATTGTGCCTTCTTCGGAAGGAAGGGCGGCCGGTTGACTCCCCATCGGCATACCGACCCATCGTCTTGCTGGATGAGGTCGGTAAAATGTTCGAGCGGATCCTCGCCGCCCGCATCAACAAGCACTTGTGCACAATTGGCCCGGACCTGTCGGACGCTCAGTTCGGCTTTCGAGCTGAACGCTCGACTGTCGACGCCCTGTCCCGACTCAAGGGGCAGGCGAGGGAGGCGATGGATGCGGGGGATGGATTGTTGGCGGTGTCATTCGACATATCCAACGCCTTCAACTCCATTCCCCACTCCACCATTCTTGAGGCGCTCCGCTTTCACGGGGTGCCTCCTTATTTGCGGGGACTCTTGGCGGACTACCTGCGGGACCGAACTGTCCTTCTGGTGGACAAGTCTGGCCAGCTGCGAAGGTACCGCGTCGAGTCCGGTGTTCCACAGGGCTCTGTTCTAGGACCACTCCTGTGGAACATCGGGTTCGACTGGCTCTTGCGGGGCAACCTCCCCCGTGGCACGTCTGTTATCTGCTATGCAGACGACACGCTCCTCACTGCCCGGGGGAGAAATTTCGGAGAGGCGGCCAGCTTGGCCTCGGCAGGCGGTTCACAGGTGGTGGAAAGAGTATCCCGCCTAGGTTTGACGGTGGCGCTGCACAAGACCGAGGCCGTGTTCTTCCACGGGTCCCGGCAACGCCAACCGCCTGACGCCCACATCCACGTGGAGGGTGTCCGCATTGGGGTGCAGGCCCAGATGAAGTACCTGGGCCTAGTCCTCGATAGCAAGTGGCGCTTCAGCGCACACTTCAGTGGGCTGTCGACGCACTTATTGAGGACTGCGGGCGCCCTCTCGTGGCTCCTCCCAAACCTCGGGAGACCTGGAGACCAATGCCGGCGTCTATACGCCGGCATTCTCAAGAGTATGGCCCTGTATGGGGCACCTATCTGGGCGGACTCACTGTGCAGACGGGAGAACGTCGCCGCCATCCGCAGGCCACAAAGGGCCATTGCACAGCGGGTGGCGAGGGCATATCGCACAGTGGGTTTCGCAGCGGCGTGCGCTCTGGCGGGTACCCCTCCTTGGGAACTCGAGGCTTGGGTGCTCGCCAGGGTGTACGACTGGACGGCAGAGCAGAGGGCGCTCAACCGTTCCCCGTGCTCAAGGGAACGGGAAAATGTGCGGGATGAGGTTAGGGAGGCCATCACTCGGCACTGGGCTGAGGAACTCGCCTCCGCAGCGTTTGGCCGCCGGACGCTGGACGCCATCGGGCCCGTCCTGAACGACTGGCTCGATCGGCAGCATGGCTGCCTGTCGTTTCGTTTGGTGCAGGTGCTGTCCGGGCATGGTTGCTTCGGGTCGTACCTGCACCGAATAGGGAGGGAGGAATCGCCACAGTGCCACCATTGTGGTGCCACGTTAGATACGGCAGAGCACACTCTAGAGGTGTGCCCAGCGTGGGATGAACCCCGCCGCGCCTTGGTTGCAGTGGTCGGGGACGACCTCTCACTTCCCAGCGTAATAACATCCATGCTGGGAAGTGAGGAGGCATGGACAGCGGTAGCCTCCTTCTGTGAGGACGTCATGTCACAGAAGGAGGCGGCGGAGCGCATGCGGGAAGAAGACCCTCTCGCAGCGCCGCTCCGCCAACGACGAAGGGGCGCACGAAGACGGCGTGTACTACGTCCGTCCTCATCTGCTCCAGGGGGTGATCAGCAGGCGACAAGCGCGGGGGCGCAAGCGCCAGCATCGCACGCATCACCCGTGCTCCGGCCATCATAAAGGCTCCTCCCTAGGGGGGAATTGAGGGGCCTGCCATGAGGCGGGCAGTCGCCGGCGGGGGACTGGACGTCATGGATTCCCAGACCCCCTCCACTCAGGCGAGGCCGGAGTGCCACTGGGTTTTTTAGTGGGTATACCGGAAACGACTTTACCGGGGAGTCCCACATAACCTTCATACCCGTCCCCCGACGGGAAGGGTATGCGTAATAGCATTTTTCCCAGTGCCGCAAAAAAAAAAAAAAAAAAAAGGTTAGGTTAGGTTGGGGGTCCCCCCACAGCGTTGACTTCCTCGTAGTGACCCCTGGGCAACGTCGCGCCTGACCACCGTAACGGAGTGGCAGGCCGGCGGCTAACGAACGCTGTGAATCGGTTGCTTAAGTTGTCGTGAGCTCTCGATATTGTTGGTGGCAATGCCACAACCCTTGAGGGACGCCTCCGGGCGTTTTCTCCCCAAAGGCCCTTCTCAGGGCCAACCCAAAGGCCCTTCTCAGGGCCAACCAAAAGGCCCTTCTCAGGGCCAAACTAAATCCCGGGATGCTTCGGCATCAGAGACCAGCCGCGCACCATCTGCGGCGAGTCTAGCACGTGGTAGTGACATCGTGTCGGACTTTTCCGACAACGAGTCGATTTTGAGTGGCACGACTTGCGGTTCCACACGCCAGTCAAGAAAGCGGGCCTTCCTTAGGCAGGACTCCAGAGGCTCTCCGGACCAAACGGAGAAGCCTGCGAAGCGGGCGGTGATTCAGGCTGACTTGGAAGAGAGGATCTCTTCCAACGAACAACGTGCGAGAACCACCAGAGCCAAGGCTGGCTACGGCGCCTCCAGCGTCCTCTACGCGGACCACTCCGTAGAGGAAATGGAGCGCATGGCTCTGGAGGATCAGCAGGAGATTCTGGAGGTGGCCTCCAAGTCCTCCAATTTGAAGGGGACCTTCCAGAAGGCCCTGAAATGCCGGGCAGCGAGCTTGCTCGGCATCGTCAAGGAGTTGGCACAGCGCACCACCTCCGACGAAACGCGGCAACTGCAGGCGAAAGTGGATCGCCTGCAAAAAGAGGTGTCGGCGCTGCACGCGCGCGTTGCTGAGCTCATGGCCCGGCCTGAGGGGACATCGGAAGGTCCAGCGTCGATGCCCGCCCCCTCCAACCTTGAGGAAATCATCCGCAAGGTCGTAATGGAGGAGAGGGCCTTCACCAGGGCCTGCTTCGCAGGAATAGAGGACCGGCTACTTCCGGAGAAGCGGCTTCGCCCTCCACTCGCGGCGGATAAGGTATCCGAGAGGACCCCTAGCGCACCGGGTCCTTCAACGGCCCCAGCCCAGCGGGAGTCCAAGGGCAAGGGAAAGGGTAAGGGGAAGAAGACCACCCCGGCCGCCCCGACTGCCCAGACGGTCCCTCAGGACCTTCCGAGGGAGGACCCACTCCTGCCCTCCACCACCCCTTCCAACCAGCCGTGGGTGAAGGTGGTGTCGAAGAAGCGGAAGGGGAAGAAAAAAGTGGCCCCCAAGCCTCCTGCAGCCAAACCTGCAGCCGCAGCGGAGAAGAGGAAGAAACTCCCTCTTCCTCCGAAATCCGCAGCCGTAGTGGTCACGCTGACCCCTGAAGCAGCGGAGCGAGGGGAGACGTACGAGTCCGTACTACGACGGGCTCGCACTAACGTCGACCCTACGCAACTCGGGGCGGGCAGGGTCACGTGCCGAAGGACCCAAACGGGGGCTTTGAGTTCTCCGGGGCTCAAGGCAGCACCAAGGCGGACCTCTTTGCCTCGAAATTGAGAGAGGCTGTCGCGGACACGGCCAAGGTCATGAGGCCGGTCAAATGTGTGGCACTCGAGGTGACCAACCACTGCAGAGCGGCCCAGGACCTGCTGGTCCAAACCCTTGCGGAGTGGTTGGTGGATGTGGCGGTTGTCGCCGAGCCGTACTCTGTCCCTGGCAGCTGGCTGGGTGACGATAGCGGTTCGGTTGCACTGGTGACGCGGTCTTCCACGGACTCCCCTCCTCTCTCGCTCTTAGAGAGGGGACCGGGATACGTGGCCGCCGCGTGGGGAGACATAGCCCTCGTAGGGGTGTATTTCTCCCCAAACCGCCCTCTCTCGGAGTTCGAGATCTTCCTAGACCTTCTCGGCAGTGTGGCAGATAGAGTGGCGCAGCGGCGGGTCCTTGTCGTGGGCGACTTTAACGCCAAGTCAGTGTCATGGGGCAACCCGACCACCGACGCACGAGGACGCGAGGTGGAGACCTGGTCCGTTTCGTCCGGTCTGTCCCTTCTCAACAGAGGCACAGTCCACACCTGCGTGCGGCGGGAGGGGGGCTCCATCGTGGACCTCGCCTTCGCCTCCCCTTCTTTGGCGGCCTGCGTAGTAGACTGGCGGGTGGAGCGGATGGAGACTTTGTCCGACCACCGATATGTGCGGTTCGACATCTCCACCCAGGGCTCTCCTAGGGCGCGCGAGGTTCGGTCGCATTTCCCGCGGTGGGCGCTTACCCGCCTGGACCGGGAAGCTGCAGCGGAGGCGGCGTTCGTCCAGGACTGGCTGTCGCCACCTGTCGACGTCCACGATGTGGATGCCACGGCAGCCCAGTTGAGGGACTCCCTGACCGAGGTTTGCAACTCTTGCATGCCTCGGTCCCACCGTCCACCTCCTCGACGCGCCGTTTACTGGTGGTCAGAGGAATTGGTGGAGCTACGGACCGCATGTGTGAGAGCCAGGCGGGCCTACACCAGGAGCCGGCGGCGGCGTAACCGAGACCTCGTCAATGAGGATCGCCTTTACGCAGCCTACGTGGAGGCAAAGAGGGAGCTGACGGCCCGAATGGGCTCAGCACAGGATCGCGCGAGGGAGGAGATGGCCGAGGGCCTAGACGCTGATCCCTTTGGTAGGCCGTACAGGGCGGCGCGCAACAAACTGCGCCCGTACGGCCCCCCAGTGTCCGAGACCCTCGAGCCGTCGTTGCTGGAGGGGGTAGTCCAGTCCCTGTTTCCGCGCAGGGACAGCAACTTCGCTCCTCCTGTGATGAGCGCCCCACGGGTTATGGCTCCATCGGTCGAGGAGGAAGTCGATCCAGTGACGGTTGATGAGTTGGAGAGGGCAGCGTTCTGCCTCCGAGGGAAGAAGACGGCCCCAGGTCCGGACGGCGTCCCCGCAAAGGTGGTGGCCATCGCTGCCACACAGATGGGGGAAAGGTTTCGGGACCTCTTCAGTGCTTGCCTGACTTGTGAGAGGTTCCCGAAGCCTTGGAAGGAGGGCCAATTGTGCCTCCTTCGGAAGGAAGGGCGGCCGGTTGACTCCCCATCGGCGTACCGACCCATCGTTTTGCTTGATGAGGTCGGTAAAATGTTCGAGCGGATCGTCGCCGCCCGCATCAACCAGCACTTGTGCACGATTGGCCCGGACCTAGCGGACGCCCAGTTCGGTTTTCGAGCTGAGCGCTCGACAGTGGACGCCCTCTCCCGACTCAAGGGGCAGGCGAGGGAGGCGATGGATGCGGGGGATGGATTGTTGGCGGTGTCATTCGACATATCCAACGCCTTCAACTCCATTCCCCACTCCACCATCCTAGAGGCGCTCCGCTTCCATGGGGTGCCTCTGTATTTACAGGCACTCTTGGCGGACTACCTGAGGGACCGCACTGTCCTTCTGGTGGACAAGTCTGGCCAGCTGCGAAGATACGGCGTCGAGTCCGGTGTTCCGCAGGGCTCTGTTCTAGGACCACTCCTGTGGAACATCGGGTTCGACTGGCTCTTGAGGGGCAACCTCCCTCGTGGCACGTCTGTCATCTGCTACGCAGACGACACGCTCCTTACTGCCCGGGGGAGGAATTTCGGAGAGGCGGCCAGCTTGGCCTCGGCGGGCGGTTCACAGGTGGTGGAGAGAGTCTCCCGCCTTGGGTTGACGGTGGCGCTGCACAAGACCGAAGCCGTGTTTTTCCATGGGCCCCGGCAGCGTCAACCGCCCGACGCCCATATCTATGTAGAGGGTGTCCGCATTGGGGTGCAGGCCCAGATGAAGTACCTGGGCCTAGTCCTCGATAGTAAGTGGCGCTTCAGCGCACACTTCAGTGGGCTGTCGACGCGCTTATTGAGGACTGCGGGCGCCCTCTCGTGGCTCCTCCCTAACCTCGGGAGACCCGGCGACCAATGCCGGCGTTTATACGCCGGCATTCTCAAGAGCATGGCCCTATATGGGGCACCTATCTGGGCGGACTCACTGTGCAGACGGGAGAACGTCGCCGCCATCCGCAGGCCACAAAGGGCCATTGCACAGCGGGTGGCGAGGGCATATCGCACAGTGGGTTTCGCGGCGGCGTGCGCTCTGGCAGGAACTCCTCCTTGGGAACTCGAGGCTTGGGTCCTCGCCAGGGTGTACGACTGGACGGCAGAGCAGAGGGCGCTCAACCGTTCCCCGTGTCCAAGGGAACGGGAAAATGTGCGGGATGAGGTTAGGGAGGCAATCACCCGGCACTGGGCTGGAGATCTAGCCTCCGCAACGTTCGGCCGACGGACACTGGACGCCATCGGGCCCGTCTTGAATGACTGGCTTGATCGGCAGCACGGCTGCCTGTCTTTTCGTCTGGTGCAGGTACTGTCCGGGCATGGTTGCTTCGGGTCATACCTGCACAGAATTGGGAGGGAAGAATCGCCACAATGCCACCACTGTGGCGCCGCGGTGGATACTGCAGAGCACACCCTAGAGGTGTGCCCATCGTGGGATGAACCCCGCCGCGCCTTGGTGGCAGTGGTCGGGGACGACCTCTCACTTCCCAGCATAATAACATCCATGCTGGGGAGTGAGGAGGCATGGGCAGCGGTGGCCTCCTTCTGTGAGGACGTCATGTCACAGAAGGAGGCGGCGGAGCGCATGCGGGAAGAAGATCCTCTCGCAGCGCCGCTCCGCCAGCGAAGAAGGGGTGGACGAAGACGGCGTACACAACGTCCGTCGTCACCTGCTCCAGGGGGTGATCAGCGGGCGACAAGCGCGGGGGCGCAAGCGCCTGCATCGCACGAATCACCCGTGCTCCGGCCATCATAAAGGCTCCTCCCTGCTAGGGGGGGATTTGAGGGGCCTGCCATGAGGCGGGCAGTCGCCGGTGGGGGCCTGGACGACATGGATTCCCAGACCCCCTCCACTCAGGCGAGGCCGGAGTGCCACTGGGTTTTTTAGTGGGTATACCGGGAACGACTTTACCGGGGAGTCCCACATAACCCTCTCCCGTCCCCCGACGGGAAGGGTATGCGTAATAGCATTTTTCCCAGTGCCGCAAAAAAAAAAAAAAAAAAGGTTAGGTTGGGGGTCCCCCCACAGCGTTGACTTCCTCGTAGTGACCCCTGGGCAACGTCGCGCCTGACCACCGTAACGGAGTGGCAGGCCGGCGGCTAACGAACGCTGTGAATCGCTTGCTTTAATTGTCGTGAGCTTCCGATATTGTTGGTGGCAATGCCACAACCACTGAGGGACGCCTCCGGGCGTTTTCTCCCCAAAGGCCCTTCTCAGGGCCAACCCAAAGGCCCTTCTCAGGGCCAACCAAAAGGCCCTTCTCAGGGCCAAACTAAATCCCGGGATGCTTCGGCATCAGAGACCAGCCGCGCACCATCTGCGGCGAGTCTAGCACGTGGTAGTGACATCGTGTCGGACTTTTCCGACAACGAGTCGATTTTGAGTGGCACGACTTGCGGTTCCACACGCCAGTCAAGAAAGCGGGCCTTCCTTAGGCAGGACTCCAGAGGCTCTCCGGACCAAACGGAGAAGCCTGCGAAGCGGGCGGTGATTCAGGCTGACTTGGAAGAGAGGATCTCTTCCAACGAACAACGTGCGAGAACCACCAGAGCCAAGGCTGGCTACGGCGCCTCCAGCGTCCTCTACGCGGACCACTCCGTAGAGGAAATGGAGCGCATGGCTCTGGAGGATCAGCAGGAGATTCTGGAGGTGGCCTCCAAGTCCTCCAATTTGAAGGGGACCTTCCAGAAGGCCCTGAAATGCCGGCCTGAGGGGACATCGGAAGGTCCAGCGTCGATGCCCGCCCCCTCCAACCTTGAGGAAATCATCCGCAAGGTCGTAATGGAGGAGAGGGCCTTCACCTGGGCCTGCTTCGCAGGAATAGAGGACCGGCTACTTCCGGAGAAGCGGCTTCGCCCTCCACTCGCGGCGGATAAGGTATCCGAGAGGACCCCTAGCGCACCGGGTCCTTCAACGGCCCCAGCCCAGCGGGAGTCCAAGGGCAAGGGAAAGGGTAAGGGGAAGAAGACCACCCCGGCCGCCCCGACTGCCCAGACGGTCCCTCAGGACCTTCCGAGGGAGGACCCACTGCTGCCCTCCACCACCCCTTCCAACCAGCCGTGGGTGAAGGTGGTGTCGAAGAAGCGGAAGGGGAAGAAGAAAGTGGCCCCCAAGCCTCCTGCAGCCAAACCTGCAGCCGCAGCGGAGAAGAGGAAGAAACTCCCTCTTCCTCCGAAATCCGCAGCCGTAGTGGTCACGCTGACCCCTGAAGCAGAGGAGCGAGGGGAGACGTACGAGTCCGTACTACGACGGGCTCGCACTAACGTCGACCCTACGCAACTCGGGGCGGGCAGGGTCACGTGCCGAAGGACCCAAACGGGGGCTCGTATCTTTGAGTTCTCCGGGGCTCAAGGCGGCACCAAGGCGGACCTCTTTGCCTCGAAATTGAGAGAGGCTGTCGCGGACACGGCCAAGGTCGTGAGGCCGGTCAAATGTGTGGCACTCGAGGTGACCGATCTCGACGACTCGGTCACGCAAGAAGAGGTGGTAGCCGCGGTTGCGGCGGTGGGAGGCTGCGCCGTCGAGTTGGTCAAGGGTCGCACCATCAGACCAGGCCGCGGGGGTATGGGCACGATGCGTTTGGAGTGCCCCATCGCAAGTGCCAAGGCAGTCCTCGCCAAGGGTCGCCTGCCAGTGGGGCTTAGCTCGGGTGGGGTCCGAGCGCTTGAGGACGAGCCGATGCGCTGTTTCAAGTGCTTCGGCATCGGCCACACCCGGGCTCTCTGTCCGTCATCTGCCGAGCGCAAGGAGCTCTGCTTCCGCTGCGGAAAAGAGGGGCACAGGTCGGCCACCTGCAAGGCAACTGCTCCGCATTGCGTCGTGTGTGCGGCCAATGGTCGTCCAGCCGACCATGTGATGACGGGCAGGAAGTGCCGCCCACCCACAAAGAAGGGCAAAGTCCAGGCGCCACAGCGACCTGCCACTGCTGCCGCCGTCACTGAAACCCCAGTTCCAGTGCCGGCCTCCGAGGGAAGTGCCATGAACACCGACTAATGGCTGGACATCGTCGACGTGTTCTACAGGCAAACACCAACCACTGCAGAGCGGCCCAGGACCTGCTGGTCCAAACCCTTGCGGAGTGGTTGGTGGACGTGGCGGTTGTCGCCGAGCCGTACTCTGTCCCTGGCAGCTGGCTGGGTGACGATAGCGGTTCGGTTGCACTGGTGACGCGGTCTTCCACGGACTCCCCTCCCCTCTCGCTCTTAGAGAGGGGACCGGGATACGTGGCCGCCGCGTGGGGAGACATAGCCCTCGTAGGGGTGTATTTCTCCCCAAACCGCCCTCTCTCGGAGTTCGAGAACTTCCTGGACCTTCTCGGCAGTGTGGCAGATAGAGTGGCGCAGCGGCGGGTCCTTGTCGTGGGCGACTTTAACGCCAAGTCAGTGTCATGGGGCAACCCGACCACCGATGCACGAGGACGCGAGGTGGAGACCTGGTCCGTCTCATCCGGACTGTCCCTTCTAAACAGAGGCACAGTCCACACCTGCGTGCGGCGGGAGGGGGGCTCCATCGTGGACCTCGCCTTCGCCTCCCCTTCTTTGGCGGCCTGCGTAGTAGACTGGCGGGTGGAGCGGGTGGAGACTTTGTCTGACCACCGATATGTGCGGTTCGACATCTCCACCCAGGGCTCTCCTAGGGCGCGCGAGGTTCGGTCGCATTTCCCGCGGTGGGCGCTTACCCGCCTGGACCGGGAAGCTGCAGCGGAGGCGGCGTTCGTCCAGGACTGGCTGTCGCCACCTGTCGACGTCCACGATGTGGATGCCACGGCAGCCCAGTTGAGGGACTCCCTGACCGAGGTTTGCAACTCTTGCATGCCTCGGTCCCACTGTCCACCTCCTCGACGCGCCGTTTACTGGTGGTCAGAGGAATTGGTGGAGCTACGGACCGCATGGGTGCTCGCCAGAGTGTACGACTGGACGGCGGAGCAGAGGGCGCTCAACCGGTCCCCGGCCCTTGGGGAACGGGAAAATGTGCGGGAAGAGGTGAGGGAGGCCATCACTCGGCACTGGGCTGAGGAACTCGCCTCCGCAGAGTTTGGTCGCCGGACGTTGGACGCCATCGGGCCCGTCCTGATCGACTGGCTCGATCGGCAGCACGGCTGCCTGTCGTTTCGCTTGGTGCAGGTCCTGTCCGGGCATGGTTGCTTCGGATCGTACCTGCACCGAATAGGGAGGGAGGAGTCGCCACAATGCCACCACTGTGGCGCCGCGGTGGACTCTGCAGAGCATACCTTAGAGGTGTGCCCATCGTGGGACGAACCCCGCCGCGCCCTGGTGGCAGCGGTCGGGAACGAGCTCTCGCTCCCCAGCGTCATAACATCCATGCTGGGGAGTGAGGAGGCATGGGCAGCGGTGGCCTCCTTCTGTGAGGACGTCATGTCACAGAAGGAGGCGGCGGAGCGCATGCGGGAAGAAGATCCTCTCGCAGCGCCGCTCCGCCAGCGAAGAAGGGGTGGACGAAGACGGCGTACACAACGTCCGTCGTCACCTGCTCCAGGGGGTGATCAGCGGGCGACAAGCGCGGGGGCGCAAGCGCCTGCATCGCACGAATCACCCGTGCTCCGGCCATCATAAAGGCTCCTCCCTGCTAGGGGGGATTTGAGGGGCCTGCCATGAGGCGGGCAGTCGCCGGTGGGGGACTGGACGTCATGGATTCCCAGACCCCCTCCACTCAGGCGAGGCCGGAGTGCCACTGGGTTTTTTAGTGGGTATACCGGGAACGACTTTACCGGGGAGTCCCACATAACCCTCTCCCGTCCCCCGACGGGAAGGGTATGCGTAATAGCATTTTTCCCAGTGCCGCAAAAAAAAAAAAAAAAAAAAAAAAAAAAAGGTTAGGTTGGGGTGCAGGGCAGGAAACCTCCTCGTGCGCTCGGTGGCTGCTGGTCCCTTCTGGATACGTCCGGGGGGAAGAGCAGTCGCTAGGCCGGTGCACCCTGGGTACGGACAATAATCTCTTCGCGGGGGGGCGGGGAAAGAGGAGATTGTTGTCCGTGGCGAATTTCTGCCGGAGCGGAGGAGTCGCTCCCGAGGGCTCCCTATCTGCGCTCTGCAGCTGCAGAGTGCACGAGTAGGGAGCGAGGAGTTGAGTGTTGAGTCCGCGGTCTACGGTTCTCCGCGGCGTGTACATCGCGGGGACCGAGGTGGGAAAGACCGTGGGTTGCTCCTCAACCCGCGGTCTATGGGCATCGTGGCGAGGTTTTTGAGTCACGGTGCCGGGTGGAGGGTAGGTTTAGTTAGTTTTTAGGTTAGGTTAGGGAAAAAAAAAAAAAAAAAAAAAAAAAAAAAAAAAAAAAAAAATCAAAGAGAAAATTATAAAAGTATAAAAACAAAAGAAAACAATACAAAATTATAAAAAATTCAAAAAAAAAGTTAGTTTGTAAATACCGAACAGCGGGCGGTATATCCTGCACCGGAGGCGTCCGCGGGCCTCGGGAGGACCAAATACCCTCCCAAAAAGAGCGGCCGCATCGCCTTGGGGAAGCGATGTGTGTAACACCTATCGTAAAAAATGATAATGGATACTAATGACGATGTTTTGTCGTGCGGTCCGGTTGACGCCCGGCGCTCGCAGGTACCCGGGCCTGCGAGTGGTAAATTAGCTACCGACGGACGCGCAGGGGTAGGCGACCAGGCCCCTGTTGCCGATAATGCTACTGGTAGCAAGTTAGAAGTGAGAGTAAATCTCGTAGATGTTCGAGGGTCGCGTGGATCGTCGTCCGTTAGGAAGCGTCCACACGACCCTGCTCTGGTGGGAGATGGGTCAGTGGGTCTGTCCTCAGATGAGGAAGGCCTGCTGGCTCCGAAGCTGCCGACCGCGAGGAGAGGTCGGCAGGCTTCAAAGGGGGTGACTGCTTCACGGCCGCGGAGGGATGCGCAAGGGAGGTTTTTGCGCTCCAATACCCCGGCGGCCAGTGAAGCAGAAAGTGACATGGGGGTCACCACAGAGGACCCTGGTGGCGAGAGCTGTGCCTCGCTTGGGAGCTCCAAGGCGGAGCTCAATGCCACCAGGAGGGAGCAGCGCAAAGCCGTCGCGGCCGACGAAGTGTCGGAGATGGCCCGACGTGCACGCGAGCGACGCGCTGCTCTAGCGGCAGAAGGGGAGCCATCCGCGGTGGCCTTGAGTCAGCTGGCCTTGGACGGGGTGGACTTGGTCCTGAAGGTTGCCACCAAATCTGGCAGCCTGAAGGGCACATTCACCCGCGGTCTGAAGGAGGCTGCCGCGGACATCAAGGAGGCGGTTGGCACCCTCCTCAACAGGACGGCCTCAGACGAGGTCGCGAAGTTGCAGGAGGAGAACGGCCGCCTCCGTAATGATTTGGAGGACCTCCGGCGGCAAGTCGCTGCGCTGAGCGAGCAGCAGCAGCGACGCACGTCCACCGATGCCGCACCCGTGGTGGCCCCGGCTCCCGCACCGAGACCGGCAGGCGCTCGTACCGATGACGAGGTCGAGCGCATTGTCCGGCTTTGCTTGCTCCAGTGCGGGAGCATGATGAACGCGCGTATTGAGGCGATTTCTCGGCGCCTCCCTGCGGAAATCATCCGTCCGCCTCTAGCCGCCGATGCGCGGCGGAGGACTGAGGAGCCGCCGAGACCTGCGTCTCGCAAGGGGAAGCCCGCGGAGGGTGCCAAGAAGCCCGCGGAGGGAATTCCCCCGAGCGATCAGCCCACGACTGCCGGGTCTAAGGGTGAGACCTGGGCGACAGTCGTGGGCCGCAAGAAGGCCCGCAAAGCCGCTAAGGCGGCCTCAGCAGCAGCACGCGCCCCCGGCCGAACCGCAAAGGCGGTTGCTCAGCCTGCGCGGCGGACTGCCAAAGGTGGTCGCAAAGGACCGACGCTGCATGCTCCGCGTTCCGAAGCTGTGACGCTCACGCTACAGCCAGGAGCGGCGGAGCGCGGCGTAACGTACGCGTCGGTCATCGCCGAGGCCAAGGCCAGGATCAAATTGTCGGATCTTGGCCTTCAGTCCGTCGCCCTCAGGCAAGCTGCCACGGGTGCGCGGCTGTTTGAGGTGGCCGGTGCTGAGAGCGGCAGTGCCGAAAAGGCGGACGCTCTGGCCGCCAAACTGAGGGAGGTCCTCAACCCTGAGGATGTCCGGGTCTCCAGGCCAATGAAAACCGCAGAGGTGCGGATCGCTGGCCTGGATGATTCCGTGACCTCTGAGGAGGTGGTGGCGGCCGTTGCCCGAAGCGGTGAGTGTCCGCCGGACAAGGTGCGGGCCGGCGACATACGCGCCGACGCTACCGGACTCGGCGTAGTCTGGGTTCGGTGCCCTGTAGCGACGGCGAAGAAGATCGCCGATAGTGGCAGATTGCTGGTGGGCTGGGTTGCAGCGAGGGTCAAACTCCTGCAGCCCCGGGCTTTGCGGTGCTTCCGGTGCCTGGAAAAGGGGCACGTCCGGGCAAAGTGCACCGCCGAGGTTGACCGCAGCGACCTTTGCTACCGCTGTGGTCAGCCTGGCCACAAGGCGGCCCAGTGTTCCGCGGCGCTCAACTGCAGCTTGTGTTCGGCTGCAGGGAAGCCAGCGGGACACAGAGTGGGCGGAGGGGCCTGTGGTGCGCCTGCCAGCAAGGCCAAGAAGAAAAAGAAGAGGGGCACTCAGCCTGCCGGGGAGATCTCGACCCCCCCGCAGGCTAGTAGCTCCGCGGCCGACTCCCGGCCCAGGACCGTTGCCGAGGGAATGGAATGTCAATAATGGCACAACTCCATTTCCTCCAGGGCAACATCAACCACTGTGCCAGAGCTCAGGATCTCCTACTCCAGAGCATGGCAGAGTGGTCGATCAACGTGGCTGTGGTCGCCGAACCGTATTTCATCCCCGACCGTGACAACTGGTTGGGGTGCGCTGACGGTTTGGTGGCCATTATTGGCGAGACTCTGATCGACCCGTCTCGGGGCCGCGGCTGGGTTGCTGCGGTGTCGGGCGGTATCGTCGTTGTGGGGGCGTATTTCTCCCCCAACAAGAGTCTCGCCGACTTTGAGGGTTTCCTTGTCGAGTTGGGCGCCGTCGTAGGCCGCCATCACCCTCGTCCCGTTCTGGTGCTTGGGGATCTCAACGCCAAGTCATCGGCGTGGGGATCTCCGGTCACTGACCCTCGGGGCGAGGTGCTGGAAGAGTGGGCGGTGACGACCGGTCTGGTCGTCCTAAATCGGGGTTCGGAATTTACGTGCGTGCGGCAGCGGGGCGGTTCGATAGTGGACGTCTCGTTCGCTAGCCCCTCTGTCGCCAGCCGAGTCCGCGACTGGCGTGTCGCCGTGGAGGTGGAGACGTTGTCGGACCATCGGTATATCCGGTTCGACGTCTCCGCCCAGACCGCGAGCGGCCGCCATCCAACAACCCCGATTAACGACGGCCCGCGTTGGGCGCTTAAGCGCATCGACAAGGAGCTACTCGAGGAAGCTGCCTTAGTCCAGTCCTGGACCTGGGAGTCGGCGACGAACGGACCCGTCGACGTCGAGGCGGTGGCGCTGTGGTTTCGCGGGGCGATGACGCAGATCTGCGACGCGTCCATGCCCCGCGTCCGCCAACAGTCCGCAAGGCGCCAGGTGTACTGGTGGACCGCAGAGATCGCGCGGCTGCGCGTCGAGTGCGTTGCGGTTCGCCGCCAGTACACTCGATACCGGAGGCGACGTCGACGGGATCCCGCCGAGGAGGACGCGCTGTATGAGGTGTACCGCGCGTCCAAAGAGACTCTGTGGCTGGCCATCGGCGATTCAAAGTCGCGTGCCAGGGAAGAGCTACTGGGGTCCCTGGATCGGGATCCGTGGGGGCGCCCCTACCGTTGGGCACGGGGCAAGCTGCGGGCCTGGGCGCCTCCACTTACCCAGACGATGCAACCCCAGTTGCTAGAGGCGGTAGTGTCGGCCCTCTTCCCTGAGCGAGCGGGACACGTTCCCCCGGCGATGGCTTCGCCCTCAGCCACAGACTCTCCAGAAGAGGAGAGCACCGATGTCCCCGAGGTGACGCAAACAGAGACGAGAGCGGCCGTGTCGCGACTCCGGGCCAAGAACACAGCGCCCGGACCCGACGGAGTTCCTGGTCGAGCTCTCGTCTTAGCTCTGAAGGAGCTAGAGCCCCAGCTGAGGGGGCTCTTCACGGCATGTCTCGAGCGGGGCCAGTTTCCCAGTGTGTGGAAGGAGGGGAGGCTGGTCCTGCTCAAGAAGGAGGGGCGCCCCGCGGACTCGCCGTCCGCGTATCGGCCCATAGTGTTGCTAGACGAGGCGGGCAAACTTTTTGAGCGTATTATCGCAGATCGCCTCGTCAGCCACTTGTGCAGGGAGGGGCCGAACCTAGACGAGAACCAGTTTGGGTTTCGTCGGGGGCGCTCCACCATAGATGCAATCATGCGCGTGAGGGCCCTGGCGGAGGAAACGGTGTCCCGGGGTGGGGTTGTGCTGGCGGTGTCCTTGGACATCTCCAACGCCTTCAATACCCTGCCCTGGAGTTGTATTCGGGAGGCGCTGCATTACCATCGTGTGCCTCCCTACCTCCGCCGTACAGTAGGGGCTTACCTGGAAGGTAGATGCGTCACCTATCGGGGACGTGACGGTGCCGGTCGGCGCCTCACGTCGTGCGGTGTCCCACAGGGATCGGTCCTGGGACCGCTCCTGTGGAACATCGGATACGACTGGGTGCTGAGAGGCGAACTCCCGTCGGGCGCCAACTTGACGTGTTACGCGGACGACACGCTTGTCACTGCCCGGGGGAGCTCGCACAGGGAAGCGACGTTGATAGCCACGGCTGCGGTGTCACAGGTGGTGAACCGCATCCGGCGCCTGGGCCTGGAGGTGGCCCTGAACAAGTCGGAGGCCATGGTGTTTCATGGCCCCCGACGCGCGCCGGCGCCGGGATCACACATCGTGGTCAGTGGGGCCCGGATAGCTGTCGAGTCCACCATGAAGTACCTGGGATTGGTGCTCGACAGCCGTTGGGAATTCGGTCCCCACTTCCGGCGGCTGGCGCCCAAGCTGATGGGTGCAGCGGGCGCGCTTTCAACGTTGCTTCCCAACTTGGGGGGCCCGAGCGCCGCCTGTAGGCGGTTGTATGTGGGAATCGTGCGATCCATGGCCCTGTATGGGGCCCCTGTGTGGGCGCTCGACATGACGGCCAGTACTCTCGCCATTCTGCGGAAGCCGCAGAGGGCGATGGCCGTCAGAGTCGTCCGCGGGTATCGCACGATCTCCTACGAGGCGGCTTGCGTCCTGGCCGGATCCCCGCCCTGGGACCTAGAGGCGAAAGTACTCGCGTCATTATATCGATGGCGCGAGGAAGAGCGGGCACGGGGCTCGAGACCGGTGCAGCGGCAGATCGCGCGGCGCCGAGAGGAGCTCCGTCAGGTCCTGGTGGCGGAATGGCGGCAGAGGCTTCTGCGCCCTACCGCCGGCCTCGCTACCGTCGAGGCGATCCGGCCAGTACTCGACGACTGGCTCGGGAGAAGGCATGGCTCCCTGTCGTTCAGGGTGACACAGGTATTGTCGGGGCACGGTTGCTTCGGCAAGTACCTGTGTCGCATAGACAGGGAGCCGGACGCTCGGTGCCACCACTGCGTCCATTGTGGGGAGGACACGGCGCAACACACGCTCGCCGAGTGTGTGGCTTGGGAGGAGCAGCGCCGTGCCCTCACATCAGAAGTAGGAGGCGATCTGTCGCTGCCGGCCGTGGTTCGTAGTATGGTCGGTAGCGCAGAGTCGTGGGACGCGGTGGTGTCCTTCTGCGAGGACGTGATGTCGCAGAAGGAAGCTGCGGAACGGGAGAGGGAGATCTCCACTCCCTTCCCAGGCCGCAGAAGACGCACCGGGCGCAGAAGAAGGGCGGATAACGCCCTCTTCCGCCCCCCATGAATGGGTCCAGGGGCGACGGACTTGGGGAAGTCCCCGCCCCCTATCCGATGGACCCGAGGCGAAGGCGCGCGCGGTGTCTACGCGCGCCTCTAAGAGGATGCACGGGGTAGTCGAACACCTCACTACCCCGTGCTAGAGACGAGGCCCGGACAGACCGGGCCAGCACTAGTGTGGGGCTGCGGAAGAATGTGGATTCCCGCGGCCCCGCGCGCACGTGCGAGAAGACACCGGGGTGGTTTTAGCCGGTAAGAGTCCGGCACGCCCCTCCGCCTCTCCCCAGGCGGAGGAAGTCCATGAGGATTTCCCCCCGTAAAAAAAAAAAAAAAAAAAAAAAAAAAAAAAAAAAAAAAAAAAAAAAAAGGTTAGGTTAGGTTAGGTTAGGTTAGGTTAGGTTAGGTTAGGTTAGGTTAGGTTAGGTTAGGTTAGGTTAGGTTAGGTTAGGTTAGGTTAGGTTAGGTTAGGTTAGGTTAGGTTAGGTTAGGTTAGGTTAGGTTAGGTTAGGTTAGGTTAGGTTAGGTTAGGTTAGGTTAGGTTAGGTTAGGTTAGGTTAGGTTAGGTTAGGTTAGGTTAGGTTAGGTTAGGTTAGGTTAGGTTAGGTTAGGTTAGGTTAGGTTAGGTTAGGTTAGGTTAGGTTAGGTTAGGTTAGGTTAGGTTAGGTTAGGTTAGGTTAGGTTAGGTTAGGTTAGGTTAGGTTAGGTTAGGTTAGGTTAGGTTAGGTTAGGTTAGGTTAGGTTAGGTTAGGTTAGGTTAGGTTAGGTTAGGTTAGGTTAGGTTAGGTTAGGTTAGGTTAGGTTAGGTTAGGTTAGGTTAGGTTAGGTTAGGTTAGGTTAGGTTAGGTTAGGTTAGGTTAGGTTAGGTTAGGTTAGGTTAGGTTAGGTTAGGTTAGGTTAGGTTAGGTTAGGTTAGGTTAGGTTAGGTTAGGTTAGGTTAGGTTAGGTTAGGTTAGGTTAGGTTAGGTTAGGTTAGGTTAGGTTAGGTTAGGTTAGGTTAGGTTAGGTTAGGTTAGGTTAGGTTAGGTTAGGTTAGGTTAGGTTAGGTTAGGTTAGGTTAGGTTAGGTTAGGTTAGGTTAGGTTAGGTTAGGTTAGGTTAGGTTAGGTTAGGTTAGGTTAGGTTAGGTTAGGTTAGGTTAGGTTAGGTTAGGTTAGGTTAGGTTAGGTTAGGTTAGGTTAGGTTAGGTTAGGTTAGGTTAGGTTAGGTTAGGTTAGGTTAGGTTAGGTTAGGTTAGGTTAGGTTAGGTTAGGTTAGGTTAGGTTAGGTTAGGTTAGGTTAGGTTAGGTTAGGTTAGGTTAGGTTAGGTTAGGTTAGGTTAGGTTAGGTTAGGTTAGGTTAGGTTAGGTTAGGTTAGGTTAGGTTAGGTTAGGTTAGGTTAGGTTAGGTTAGGTTAGGTTAGGTTAGGTTAGGTTAGGTTAGGTTAGGTTAGGTTAGGTTAGGTTAGGTTAGGTTAGGTTAGGTTAGGTTAGGTTAGGTTAGGTTAGGTTAGGTTAGGTTAGGTTAGGTTAGGTTAGGTTAGGTTAGGTTAGGTTAGGTTAGGTTAGGTTAGGTTAGGTTAGGTTAGGTTAGGTTAGGTTAGGTTAGGTTAGGTTAGGTTAGGTTAGGTTAGGTTAGGTTAGGTTAGGTTAGGTTAGGTTAGGTTAGGTTAGGTTAGGTTAGGTTAGGTTAGGTTAGGTTAGGTTAGGTTAGGTTAGGTTAGGTTAGGTTAGGTTAGGTTAGGTTAGGTTAGGTTAGGTTAGGTTAGGTTAGGTTAGGTTAGGTTAGGTTAGGTTAGGTTAGGTTAGGTTAGGTTAGGTTAGGTTAGGTTAGGTTAGGTTAGGTTAGGTTAGGTTAGGTTAGGTTAGGTTAGGTTAGGTTAGGTTAGGTTAGGTTAGGTTAGGTTAGGTTAGGTTAGGTTAGGTTAGGTTAGGTTAGGTTAGGTTAGGTTAGGTTAGGTTAGGTTAGGTTAGGTTAGGTTAGGTTAGGTTAGGTTAGGTTAGGTTTTTTTTTTTTTTTTTTTTTTAGTGCCGTCTTTTCCTTCTTGCGTGGCAAGAATCTTTTTTATTGCTGTTTAGTTTTTTATTACTTGCCTTTTTGTTTACCGCTTTGTATTTTTTGCGGCTTTGTGTCACTATTCTTTTTTAGGGTCGCTCTTTTCCCTCATGTCTCTTGTTTATAATATTTAGATACAATTTTCTTACAACTAAACAGTATCTACGTGTTATGTTCAATTAATCTTAGTTGCTTACTTCTATATGTAGTATCGTAAGTATATATATTTCAATTTCAGCTCTTGCCGACGGCATTTACAATTTTAGAGAGTACCGGAGATCTATGGGGATCGCAATTGGCAGAAACAGAACGAGATTATCTAGTTTTGTTTCTGTCGATTGCAATCTTTGCGATTTTGAGGCAGTACCGTTTCAGATACGGCCTGGAGTCTTTGTTGGCCATTAATTCGGCAATTGTTATTTCGTTCAGTTTGGTTCCAGTACTTACTTCCAGGTCGTATCTGTCGCGGTCATGCCTCGGGCATTCTAACAAAAGGTGTTGAATAGTCTCCGGTACCTCGGGGTCGCACACACAGGCCGCACTATCTTTTAATTTAAATTTGTGGAGATACGCTGCGAAGCCACCATGTCCCGTCAGGGTCTGAGCCCAGATGGATGTCCTGTCGAGGTACCCCAAAACCCTGTAAGCGCGTGATACATCGGGGAAGAACATGCGGGTGACCTCAGCCGTCGCTCCGCCGGTGTACCTCCCGTTCCAGCGATGAACCGCTCCCTCCCTGATGCGTCTTTTGACGTATGATACTGGACACCTGTCGTAGGCCGGGGCGACCCTGGACTGAGCCGCCGCTAGCCTCGCCAACTCGTCGGCGCGCTCGTTGCCGGGGATCCCGACGTGAGCCTTCACCCAAAAGAACTGAAGGATTTTACCTCTCCCTTCCAACTCCCTAATATTCTTTCGAATATGGGTAGCGAGAGGGTGGTGCGTTTCCGAGTTTCGGATCAAGTCCAGCGAGGATCGGGAGTCGCTGAGCACCGCCGCGCACCCGAAGCCACCCCGGACAACCAGGTCTGTTGCCCTGGCTATCGCGAGCAGCTCGGCCTGAAAGACGGTGCACATCGACTCCAGCCTCATCCTCTTGGTCCGAATCTCGGTCCCACCCCGCCAGTAGGAGTACGCTGCCCCGACCCCATCCACCGATTTACTACCGTCAGTGTAAATCAGATGAGCGGGGAGCTGCAGCCGAGCCACAGTTTCGGGGAGCATATCCTCCAGACACCGATAATCAACATCCGGCTCACTGGCGGGATGAGGGGCCTTGATAAAGGCCTCACGCTCCTCCAGTTCGCGGGATTCCAGCTCATCAATCGGGCGACCCCTTTTGCACTCATACAGTCGCGCCACCTCCCAGACTCGAAGGTCTAGCGGGAGGAGACCCGACAGCGTGAGCGCCGCGTGGAGCGACACCGTCCGATGCGACTTGGCGATCTTCTGTGCAAAACCCCTTTGGACGGTAGCAAAGATCTTCTGCACAGAGATCTTCTCGGCGGCCTTCGCCCAGGAGCTCGCGCCGTACAGTATAGTGGGTTCGACCACGGCAAAATATATCGTTCTGATGATTTCCGGGCACAAGCCCCATTCCACCCGAGCCATCGTCGACAGTTTCCTATACAAGTTTGTTGCCTTACGGCAGACGTAGGCAACGTGTTGATTAAATGTAAGTTTACTGTCGACGATGACTCCGAGGATCTTGAGCTCGGTCACCATCGAGATGCCAACGCCGCCCATCTGCACGACCGGAGTGTCATACTTAAGCTTTCGCGTGACTACCATCGCCTGGGTTTTTTCGGCGGAAAAGCGAAGCTTATTCGTGACACCCCAGTCGCGCACACGGGCCAAGGCGGCGTTGGCTTCCCGTTGGATTTCGAGCGCCGTTTGTCCGGAGAACACCAGAACGATATCGTCCGCGAACGCCTGCACGTACGCGCCCAGCCCATCCAAGGTGTCCAGGAGGGGGTCCAGCAGCATGTTCCAGAAGAGAGGTCCACCGATGGAGCCCTGCACGCATCCTTTTGTCTGCGGCTTCCGCACTGTTCTTCCCGCATAATGTACCACCACGCTCCGATCCCGAAAGTAGTCCTCGACAAGACGCCTCAAATTAACGGGGATGCCTTTCTCTAACATTCTGCACTTTATAGCCGGCCACCATGCGTTGTCGAATGCCCCCTCGATGTCGAGGGAAACCAATAGGGCGGTCTCCTTCCTGTGGAGGATGCTCCTGACGTGCTGCGTCAGGTCGTACAGCGCGTCCTCCGTGCTGCGCTGCGGTGTGAAGCCGTACTGCCTCGCATTGGACTTGGGCAAGACGTGCCATCTTAATCTTCGGCATATAATTTTTTCCAGTAGCTTGCCCAAGGTGGACAGTAGTCCAATAGGTCGGTACGACTTTGCGCGCGCGTAGTCTGGTCGCGCCGGTTTCCTTAGCACCACGACAGCAGCCTCCTTCCACGGCGCTGGGAAGCACGCCAGATCAAGGCACCGGTTCAGGATGGCTAAAAACAGCTCCACGTCTGCATATATTGCAGTGCAACATATATCGCTGGTGAAGCCATCCGGTCCCGGCGCCTTTTTGGGATTGGCGCTGCGCAGAGTCCGGAGCAGCTCCCCCTTGGTGATCGGGGGGTCGTCCGTTTCTCCCGGTAGGCGCATGCTGACCAGGTCCGCCTTGCCTCTGATGACGGTGTGGATCTCATGATCCACACCGTAATCGTCATCAGCAAAGAACGTCCCGGCCAGCAGCGCGACGGATTGATCCGGGCTCTGCACAACTCCATCCTCGACGAGTAGCTGGTCCTCTTGATGACCTGACGTTCTTCTCAGCACCCGGTAGATCCCATCCCACATTGATTCCCTCTCCTGCTTCGAGCAAAACTCCTTCCAGCTCTCCGTTTGGGCAACGACAACCCTCCTCTCGTAGTCCGCCTTGGCGCCCAGGTAGTCGTCCACAACATGCTGTCTGCGTCGCGGCGCGGCACACCGGATTCTACGGCGTTTCGTGTTCACGTCGCGACGCATCCCTTCCAATTCGTCGTTCCACCAAGGAAAGCGCTTTTTCTGTTTGGGTGGTTTGTGGGGCGGAATTGTTTCCTCGCACGCCTCGCCCACACATTCAATGAAATCTTTAACCACCCCCTCTAGTTCGATCTTGTTGTTTGTGTTATTAATTCGCTCCAGGTTTAGTCCCCGGGTTGTCATCCTTCTACGCATTTCCTCGGTGAAACGACCCCATTCAGCCTTCCGGGTGTTGAAACGTCGAGTAGTCCACCGGGTACCTCCCCGAGGGGGCACCCTGAGACCCAGAACCACACGTATCGCCCTGTGGTCTGAACTAGTCACGGAGTCGTCCACTTTCCACTCTCGGACGCTTCTCAACAATCCGTGGGTGCAGACGGTAACGTCGACATGACTCGTGTACCTCCTGCCTCCACGGATTGTATCGAAGGTGGGGACGACTCCTGTGTTCAACACGTGCAGCTCCAGGTCGTCAAAGAACCCCCTCAAGGTCTCCCCTCTGGTGTCCTCCTCGACGCTCCCCCACCACGGACTCCATGCATTCCAATCACCTCCCACAATGATCCTGTTGGTGCCGACCCGACCCATGAAGTCACGCAATTGCGCGAGGTACGGCTCGATGTCCTCCGTGCCCTCAAGGTACACAGAGATAGCCGCCATGGTCCAGTCGCCCGCCTTCAGAACGACAGCCACAATATTCTCAGTGACGATCTGAGGGCTCACATGAACCTCCAGATCGACACCGAAGACCATAACTGCCGCCTTGACGGGCTTGGTCCTCGCAGCCTCCCTCTGTATCACCCTGACGCCACGGAAGCTGCCGACCCGCCCCTCCGCGCCGACGTAAGGCTCCTGGACAAGGGCGACCCCAACACTGCCCCTGTGAGAAGACATGACTAACTCCTGAGTCGCCAAGCGTCCACGCTGGAGATTGGCCTGGTATACCACAAAGTTTCCCTCACACACTTGATCTGCTGCGGCGCCCTTAGCAATAGCTCACCGAGGCACGCGCTATCGCGTCCCATTTTTGTCGAACGGGGCAGTCGCCACTGAACGCGTTATGTCCCGCTCCCTGTCGCCCGGCCCGGTCGCAATTCCGACAGACGGGGACCCCTCCGCCACCGCGGGAGGGACACTCCGCACGGTCGTGCTCCCCCCCGCAATGGCCGCAGAGGTCCACCTTCTCCCTACAGAACTTGCGACCGTGGCCGTACCCCAGACAGCGAGTACACTGCACCAGTGGCGACTGGTCCTCGGCGGTCAGGCCCTGGATGTCAATGTATATCCTCTCCGCCTCAGTCAGCCTGCGCCATACCTGAGGGGAGACCTGTAGGATTACATGGGCCTGATGCGGATTTCGCGCTTTCTTGCGGTAAGCCTCTTTGACCCTAAAGTGGCTCGGATCCATGTCCAGCCACAATCTCTTATTTTGGACCTTGAGGGACTCCACAATGTCCTTTTCAGAGTTGTAGCTGAACACGTTCCTTATCACCACTCTCGGGTCCCGGCTCGCCGCAGGCCCGAACTTGAGGCCGTCGGTGTTCTTCAGCTGGTCCTCGGTTTTCTTTAAGTCTTCCTTATTACCGCAGCAGATCACTATCTTACCATCTCTAACTTTCCTTACCCTTTCGATCTGCATCCCCGACCTACGCGCGTCGAGGGCCTCCCTGACTTTACCTATCACGTTCTCACTCGTATCCGTCTCCGTACATGAGGATACGATCAGGGCGTGGCCCGGGCGGCAAGGGAGGGGATGGGTCTTGGGTTTTGGGGCCCTCAGTGTCTCGGCGTACGTAGCCACCGGGGCCTTGAGGGCCTCCATGGCTTTCCCGGTCTCCCTTACGGTTTCTCCATTTTTCCTCACCCCCTCCCCGACCTCCCCAACCTGCACCCCGACCGCCTCGACTTTCATACCTGTCTCTTTTATCACCTTGCATACATCTTCTGTCATCCTTCCCATGTTTTCCGTCACTTTTGCACTTTCCTCCACTTTTTTACTAGTCCGTTCACTCGTCTTCCTTACTTCCTTCATTTCTTCCATTAGGCCCTCTAGTTTTTTAATGTTCCCGCACAGCGCCCTACCCGGGGGATACTCGTCAAACCGGTTCATGATGTCGTGATTTATCATTTTCTTAATTGTTTCAGTGTTGGTGACGAGCTCCCCGATTTTTACCCCAATGTCCTTATGCATACCCCGAGCCAGCTCCTCTATTACTCTATCCTTTTCTTCCACTGATTTTCTGAGCTCTTTTTCTTTTTCGGACCGCAACTGCTCCAGCTGGAGCTCCAGGGAACGAAGGTGCTCGTCCACCTGGAGGACTGTCCCATACAGTCCTGACAGACTGTCCAGAACGCCCTCCTTGATGGTCGACTTCAAGTTCCCCGACGACTCCAGCTGGGCCTTTGCGGCCTGGAATAATCTATTTGCTCGGGCAGTTGGGCTCTCTGTCGGGCGGGCACTGTGCTGTGGCAATTGTAGGGCGATGGCTTCGCGCGGTTTCTTGTCTTCCTTTCGCTCCGTGTGTGCGACCGTTATGCTTTTGACGTTCTTCCCGAGAGGCGGGGACATGTTTACTAATTATTACACTTAACCTAGCTAACACAATTGAATAATTAATACACGTCACCAATAGGGGTGACGGTCAGACAAAAAATAAATTAATAAAAATAATAAATGAAAATTTTATATATATAAATTAAATATTAGAATCTTAACGTCCCCAATATGAAGGACGGTCTACGGCACAAAACACAAAATACAAAATAATTTAGCTTATTTACTAGCTTAACGTCCCCAATAGGGGGGACGGTCTACAATAAAAGGGATAATAAATAGTAATAATTAAAATTAGATATTAAAGTAATTTGACGTCCCCAATAGGAGGGACGACGGTCTATAAAGCAAGGTAAACACAAAAATAATTTTAATTTAGGTAGCTAGCTTAACGTCCCCAATAGGAGGGACGGTGTACGACACAAAAATAAATTAAAAACTAGTAACCAGACACTGGTCTGGTGTCCAGAAGCCTGCAGGATCCTTACTTTGACTAAAGTTTTGGAAAAAAAAAGCGTCAATAATTTTTCGACTCTAGATAGAGTCGATCTCAGCCTCTCACCGGATAGGTCTCTCGGAGCCCTCTCCAACGAACCCAAACACGGCCACCCTAGTCCAAAGGGTTCCCGAGAAAACCCAGCCCGAAATTCTGGTTGTCAGCGTCAGATGGCTCCCAGAATCCGTTAACCTACGGTTTTTCTCCGGAACCGTTCGTCCGAATACCACCGTGCTTAGGCTCCCCGGAATGGTCTCGCTGAGGTCCGACTTGTGGGACAGGTTTCAGCTCCGAATAATTTCAGGTCCTGAAAGCTCCCGAAAGATTCTAAATCTATTAGAGAAGGTCAGGCCGACAATCCCAGTGAAAACGCGAGCCCTCTACGACCACTGGTTCGGGTGATACAGCAATTTAAAATTTATTTTGACAGTAGAGGATCTGTCAAATTTAAAATTGTCCGAGCTATATTTTAACTTCCAGCGGTCACAGAACACCCGTGCTTGGACTCTCCGTATTCGTCTCCACCAGTGCTACTCAATGAGATTGTTTTCAGGCACCTGAAAAATTTCAGCCCCGATTCCGCTGAAAACTACTTGATAGATTAGAGCTTGATCCTCCAATTACTAATGTGAAAACCGCAACTCTCCACGCCTCACAGGAGCGGAGATATTTGATATTAAAGTTTTACAAAATGGCCGCCCAGCTGTCAAATGCTGGCTTTAAACCGCTATATCTCCGCAACCGCTGATCGGAAAAAGTTGCGGTTTGGACAGCCACTCGTGTCTTGATCTCCCCTATACTACAGCAGCGGTTTCGAGGCTAAAACCAACAAGTACCGAAAAATGGCACTTTAACCTATCCACGTTATTATTCCTACTTTCCCACGAAAAATCGTGGCAAAACGAGCTCGCTAAGCCAAATACCCTTAGAGATATTAAGTTTTGAAATTTTTAACCTTGTCAACCAAGTTGGACGAATTAGTCTATTTTCGTTATTTCCGAAGGTATTTGTCGCGAGTTTGGGCTTAAACTAGCTGAAATATACACTAATAAGGGAATTCTGGTGTCAGAATTTAATTAATTCTATTTAATTTGATTTTATGTTAAAAAATTGCAAAAAATTTAATAACTTTATGGTTTATGGTGATAAAAATTTTCTAAAAATATCAAAATTTGTGTAAAAATAAGGGCAATCTGGTAAAAATTCAAAATGATTAGAAAAAGTACTTTTTCAGGAATAAGACCTGAAAAACTGATTTTATAAGGTTTTTATGATTTTAACTCGATTAATATATTCTAAAATTATAAACTTATCGTGGTTGTCTTCTCCCAGTTAGCGCGCACCCAGTTCTTCAGGAAAATCAGCGCCAGCTCCTGAAGGTTTCAGTTGGCAGCCACTCAAAGTTTGCTTATAAAATGGTTAAAATAAACCTGTACAGAAGAGGTAAAATTTTTCTGAAACCAGTTTTGTGATGCCCCAGAAGTTTCCTTTCAGCTCCAAATGTTTCAGCAGCCTGTGACGTCTGGATCGTTAACCTCGTGTGCAGAATTGAGGTTAGAATTTTCAGTTAATTTTTGATAACTCTCGATCCTGAAGCCCGATCATCGCCAAGTTTTCAGTGTCCGACGCAGCTTAGTAAGGCCCACAATATGACACTTTAAAATTTTGGTGTCATCGATCGCGTTTCAAAGTTATAACGATTCGAAGTTTGTTGTTCACTCACTTTTTGTCACTTTTCTCACAATTTTGATGATAACTTTTTGTACGATAAAAAACGGTAAATGCGGGTTATTCCACCACATGCACGGAGTGATTACACAACTTTTGATGTATAACACGACTTGGTACGTTCAAAATTTACCAGTAAAAACGATTTTTGATTGCGGAGCGTTACGAAAACGTGGTGTTCTCGGTCACGGTTGGACACAGACTGGGTTAGGTTAGGTTAGGTTAGGTTAGGTTAGGTTGGGGTGCAGGGCAGGAAACCTCCTCGTGCGCTCGGTGGCTGCTGGTCCCTTCTGGATACGTCCGGGGGGAAGAGCAGTCGCTAGGGCCGGTGCACCCTGGGCACGGACAATAATCTCTTCGCGGGGGGGCGGGGAAAGAGGAGATTGTTGTCCGTGGCGAATTTCTGCCGGAGCGGAGGAGTCGCTCCCGAGGGCTCCCTATCTGCGCTCTGCAGCTGCAGAGTGCACGAGTAGGGAGCGAGGTGGGGAAGACCGCGTGCCGTTTTTCAGTCCGCGGTCTACGGGTCTCCGCGGCGTGTACATCGCGGGGACCGAGGTGGGAAAGACCGTGGGTTGCTCCTCAACCCGCGGTCTATGGGCATCGTGGCGAGGTTTTTGAGTCACGGTGCCGGGTGGAGGGTAGGATTAGCTAGTTTTTAGGTTAGGTTAGGGAAAAAAAAAAAAAAAAAAAAAACAAAATCAAATAGAAAATTATAAAAATATAAAAACAAAAGAAAACAATACAAAATTATAAAAATACCAAAAAAAAAAAAAAAGTTAGTTTGTAAATACCGAACAGCGGGCGGTATATCCTGCACCGGAGGCGCCCGCGGCCTCGGGAGGACCAAATACCCTCCCAAAAAGAGCGGCCGCATCGCCTTGGGGAAGCGATGTGTGTAACACCCATCGTAAAAAAGTAATGATAATGCCTAATAATGACGATGTTTTGTCGTGCGGTCCGGTTGACGCCCGGCGCTCGCAGGTACCCGGGCCTGCGAGTGATAAATTGGTTACCGAAGGAAGCGCAGGGGTAGGTGACCAGGCCCTGTTGCTGATAATGTTACTGGAAATGAAAAATTATCCTCCGCAAGGAAACGTCCACGCAACCCTGCTCTCGTGGGAGGTGGATCGCTGGATGTGTCCTCAGAAGAGGAAGGCCTACTGGCCCCGAAATTGCCGACTGCCAGGAGAGGTCGGCAGGCGAGGGGTGCGAGTGTCTCACGGCCGCGAAGGGACGCACAAGGTAGGTTCGTGCGTTCCAATACCCCGGCGGCCAGCGAAGCAGAAAGTGACATGGGGGTCACCACGGAGGACCCTGGTGGCGAGAGCTGTGCCTCGCTTGGGAGCTCCAAGGCGGAGCTCAATGCCACCAGGAGGGAGCAGCGCAAAGCCGTCGCGGCCGACGAAGTGTCGGAGATGGCCCGACGTGCACGCGAGCGACGCGCTGCTCTAGCGGCAGAAGGGGAGCCATCCGCGGTGGCCTTGAGTCAGCTGGCCTTGGACGGGGTGGACTTGGTCCTGAAGGTTGCCACCAAATCTGGAAGCCTGAAGGGCACGTTCACCCGCGGTCTGAAGGAGGCTGCCGCGGACATCAAGGAGGCGGTTGGCACCCTCCTCAACAGGACGGCCTCAGACGAGGTCGCGAAGTTGCAGGAGGAGAACGGCCGCCTCCGTAATGATTTGGAGGACCTCCGGCGGCAAGTCGCTGCGCTGAGCGAGCAGCAGCAGCGACGCACGTCCACCGATGCCGCACCCGTGGTGGCCCCGGCTCCCGCACCGAGACCGGCAGGCGCTCGTACCGATGACGAGGTCGAGCGCATTGTCCGACTCTGCTTGCTCCAGTGCGGGAGCATGATGAACGCTCGTATTGAGGCGATTTCTCGGCGCCTCCCTGCGGAAATCATCCGTCCGCCTCTAGCCGCCGATGCGCGGCGGAGGACTGAGGAGCCGCCGAGACCTGCGTCTCGCAAGGGGAAGCCCGCGGAGGGTGCCAAGAAGCCCGCGGAGGGAATTCCGAGCGATCAGCCCACGACTGCCGGGTCTAAGGGTGAGACCTGGGCGACAGTCGTGGGCCGCAAGAAGGCCCGCAAAGCCGCTAAGGCGGCCTCAGCAGCAGCACGCGCCCCCGGCCGAACCGCAAAGGCGGTTGCTCAGCCTGCGCGGCGGACTGCCAAAGGTGGTCGCAAAGGACCGACGCTGCATGCTCCGCGTTCCGAAGCTGTGACGCTCACGCTACAGCCAGGAGCGGCGGAGCGCGGCGTAACGTACGCGTCGGTCATCGCCGAGGCCAAGGCCAGGATCAAATTGTCGGATCTTGGCCTTCAGTCCGTCGCCCTCAGGCAAGCTGCCACGGGTGCGCGGCTGTTTGAGGTGGCCGGTGCTGAGAGCGGCAGTGCCGAAAAGGCGGACGCTCTGGCCGCCAAACTGAGGGAGGTCCTCAACCCTGAGGATGTCCGGGTCTCCAGGCCAATGAAAACCGCAGAGGTGCGGATCGCTGGCCTGGATGATTCCGTGACCTCTGAAGAGGTGGTGGCGGCCGTTGCCCGAAGCGGTGAGTGTCCGCCGGACAAGGTGCGGGCCGGCGACATACGCGCCGACGCTACCGGACTCGGCGTAGTCTGGGTTCGGTGCCCTGTAGCGACGGCGAAGAAGATCGCCGATAGTGGCAGATTGCTGGTGGGCTGGGTTGCAGCGAGGGTCAAACTCCTGCAGCCCCGGGCTTTGCGGTGCTTCCGGTGCCTGGAAAAGGGGCACGTCCGGGCAAAGTGCACCGCCGAGGTTGACCGCAGCGACCTTTGCTACCGCTGTGGTCAGCCTGGCCACAAGGCGGCCCAGTGTTCCGCGGCGCTCAACTGCAGCTTGTGTTCGGCTGCAGGGAAGCCAGCGGGACACAGAGTGGGCGGAGGGGCCTGTGGTGCGCCTGCCAGCAAGGCCAAGAAGAAAAAGAAGAGGGGCACTCAGCCTGCCGGGGAGATCTCGACCCCCCGCAGGCTAGTAGCTCCGCGGCCGACTCCCGGCCCAGGACCGTTGCCGAGGGAATGGAATGTCAATAATGGCACAACTCCATTTCCTCCAGGGCAACATCAACCACTGTGCCAGAGCTCAGGATCTCCTACTCCAGAGCATGGCAGAGTGGTCGATCAACGTGGCTGTGGTCGCCGAACCGTATTTCATCCCCGACCGTGACAACTGGTTGGGGTGCGCTGACGGTTTTGGTGGCCATTATTGGCGAGACTCTGATCGACCCGTCTCGGGGCCGCGGCTGGGTTGCTGCGGTGTCGGGCGGTATCGTCGTTGTGGGGGCGTATTTCTCCCCCAACAAGAGTCTCGCCGACTTTGAGGGTTTCCTTGTCGAGTTGGGCGCCGTCGTAGGCCGCCATCACCCTCGTCCCGTTCTGGTGCTTGGGGATCTCAACGCCAAGTCATCGGCGTGGGGATCTCCGGTCACTGACCCTCGGGGCGAGGTGCTGGAAGAGTGGGCGGTGACGACCGGTCTGGTCGTCCTAAATCGGGGTTCGGAATTTACGTGCGTGCGGCAGCGGGGCGGTTCGATAGTGGACGTCTCGTTCGCTAGCCCCTCGGTCGCCAGCCGAGTCCGCGACTGGCGTGTCGCCGTGGAGGTGGAGACGTTGTCGGACCATCGGTATATCCGGTTCGACGTCTCCGCCCAGACCGCGAGCGGCCGCCATTCAACAACCCCGATTAACGACGGCCCGCGTTGGGCGCTTAAGCGCATCGACAAGGAGCTACTCGAGGAAGCTGCCTTAGTCCAGTCCTGGACCTGGGAGTCGGCGACGAACGGACCCGTCGACGTCGAGGCGGTGGCGCTGTGGTTTCGCGGGGCGATGACGCAGATCTGCGACGCGTCCATGCCCCGCGTCCGCCAACAGTCCGCAAGGCGCCAGGTGTACTGGTGGACCGCAGAGATCGCGCGGCTGCGCGTCGAGTGCGTTGCGGTTCGCCGCCAGTACACTCGATACCGGAGGCGACGTCGACGGGATCCCGCCGAGGAGGACGCGCTGTATGAGGTGTACCGCGCGTCCAAGGAGACTCTGTGGCTGGCCATCGGCGACTCAAAGTCGCGTGCCAGGGAAGAGCTACTGGGGTCCCTGGATCGGGATCCGTGGGGGCGCCCCTACCGTTGGGCACGGGGCAAGCTGCGGGCCTGGGCGCCTCCACTTACCCAGACGATGCAACCCCAGTTGCTAGAGGCGGTAGTGTCGGCCCTCTTCCCTGAGCGAGCGGGACACGTTCCCCCGGCGATGGCTTCGCCCTCAGCCACAGACTCTCCAGAAGAGGAGAGCACCGATGTCCCCGAGGTGACGCAAGCAGAGACGAGAGCGGCCGTGTCGCGACTTCCGGGCCAAGAACACAGCGCCCGGACCCGACGGAGTTCCTGGTCGAGCTCTCGTCTTAGCTCTGAAGGAGCTAGA